>OY720418.1:62319991-72319991 GCA_963082815.1 Melanotus villosus | reverse complement strand
CTTCGATATTTTTTCGGAAGCTGTACGAAATCATAGTTTTCAATTAATTGCTGTGTCTGAAACCTGGTTGACTTCTAATGTGCCTTCCCATTTGGTACATATACCAGGATATGATATAATCCGTGCCGATAGAGATTCTAGGGGTGGAGGAGTATGTTGGTACATTCAAACTAATTTAAACTATAAACGTATATCAACCGATTACATTACCAATGATTACTCCGAACAGCTGTGGATTTCTATAAAAATAGGAAATAAGAACATTGCCTTGGGCGTATTATATATTCCTAAAACTAGTTTTGCTGGTATTGATGAAGTTGAATTAGCTGTATCGAATATATCGATGGCTGTGGTTGATTTCGTTATTGTAGGAGACATTAACATCGATTTATTGAATATCGCATCGACTTACACTCGTTATTTTAATAACTTTACTGCTACTTTCAATTTGAAACAGATAGTTCATAGCCCTACAAGGATAACTCATCAGTCAGCTACATTAATCGACATCATATGCATTACCAATACTACTCAAGTAATAGACTGCGATAATTTAGATATCTTAGAAAATGCAACAGATCATCTGCTTACAACTTGTACTCTAAATTATTTGACAATGAAATCGAAGCCAAAGACAATAACTTACCGTTCCTACAAAAAATTCGACCCTACTGAATTTGACCGTGATGCTGCAGTTATAAGTTGAAAATCGATACAAGAATTTAATAATATAGATGCGAAAGTTGATTACTTCAATAAAATAATTCTTAAACTATTCGACGCTCATGCACCACTAAAAACTGTAACGTTAAGACATAACTATCGACCATACATAACGGACACTTTAAAATTAATGATTAACTTAAAGAACAAAGCTTATAAAAAGTATTTAAAATCGAAACTCGAAAGTGATCGAATTTATTACAAAGAACTGAAAAATTATCTCTCAACCGCCATAAGAAATGAAAAAACAGCTTATATACAACATCAAATCAGAATGCACAAGAATAACCCTCGTCTGCTTTGGAAAAATTTTTCGTCTTGGAACATCCACAATAAGTTACGTTCAGAGATAGCCGAAGATATAAAAGATGCCAATATAATCAACAACCATTTTGTAAACAGCCTGCAAAATGTGGTTGTTGATAGTGACCTTTTAAAATTTTTCCAACATAATAAATATCCTAACTTAAAAGTCGAACACCATCAAATACAATCAATAACAGTAGACGAGATAGAGAAAACTATTAAAGCATTAAAATCAAATGCAGTTGGCTGCGATAATATCAATTTAAGCATGCTAAAGTTAGTATTACCGTTTTGTAAGGAAGCAATTGCGGATATTATAAATTTTTCTATTAAGAGTGGTTGTGTTCCTAGAATATGGAAAAAAGCAATTATTAATCCTTTACCAAAAACTCAAACTGCTAGAGAATTAAAAGACATACGACCGATAAGTGTATTGCCTACACTATCTAAAATAATAGAAAAGATTGTTAATAATTTTTTAGTTCAGTACATCAACTCTAACAACTTATTGCCCAATATACAGTCGGGGTTTCGCCCTAAACATAGCACCAACTCTGCGATGTTAAAAATAACTACAGACATTACTAGAAACATAGATCAATCTGAAGTTACCTATCTGGTGCTCTTGGACTACAGTAAAGCTTTCGATGTAATCGATCGGGATTTGCTTCTAGCCAAATTGCATTTCTATGGCATTAATGAAGATATGCTTTGCTGGTTTTCAAATTATTTAAGTAACAGGTCCCAACTGGTAAAACTAGATGGTATCATGTCAGAAGAACTACCAGTAGTTTACGGCGTTCCGCAGGGAAGTATATTGGGTCCTACTCTTTTTACAATTTTTACCGCTGATTTACCCGATGTTCTTGTAAATAACTGGAATATTCATCTATACGCAGATGACACACAATTGTATAAATCTTGCCTACCTGCAAATGTCAATGATCTGATTAATGAACTTAATCTAAATTTGAAATATATACTGGACTGGTCAAATAGAAATGGTCTTCGCTTAAATGCGGGTAAAACATCTATTTTGTGTATTGGATCCAGACTAGCTGTTAATAAAGCCACTCTGATATTAGATAAGCAGATAGCATTAAGTGATACTGTGTTAAAAGTTAGTGAGAGTGCTCGTAATCTCGGTTTAATAATCGATAAAAACTTAAACTTTGAAGTGCACGTTTTAAAAAAATTTAGTGAATGCTACTCCAAGCTGAAATCGTTGTGGAAGTTTAAAAATATTCTCCCGCAACATACTAAATGGACTTTAGTTAATGCTCTAATCTTAAGTCATCTTGACTATGGAAGCGCCGTATATTATAATTACCTTTCAAATAATACACAAAATAAGTTACAGGTGCTGCAAAACACTTGTTTGCGTTATTCTTTTGCAATTTCTTTGAGAGACCATGTAACACCTCATTATAATAATTTGAACATACTAAAGCTAAAATACAGGTTTATACTCTTATATGGTACGTTTCTATATAAAATTTTAAAATCAAAGCAACCTTCATATTTGTATAATCTTTTGATTAAACGCTCAGATATCTCTTCACATGATGCTAATCTACGAGGGGGTGATTCTTATGTCACCCCCATACATCGAACGGCTAAATTTGAAGGTTGCTTTGAATACACAGCGCCAAAAACTATTAATTTATTTCAAGACGCTTTTTCACAATCTACTTTAGGCAGGGTGCGAATCATACAACTTTTACAGGGGGGGATACTATTCCACAAATTTTTTATACATATTTTAATGTTATACATTTACACAGACGGGGAAATATTCATCCCCGGCAGGGGTACGATTTTTATTCTACAGGGGGGGGGGGAATAAACCACAAGTACAAAAAAACCTTTGATGCATTTGTATAAGCCGTTAGGGTTAGACAACTCGATAACTGTACGCACAGAACGTAAAAACTAACAGAATGGAATAGTTAGTAGTGAAATTGGATACAGGTTTATCAGCATGCATTTCCGAGAAAATTTAGCACTTTGCGTTTGGGCATACAGATTTTAAGAGTGGAAAAGTCATCTCGCTGAAGCTCTAAAGATCGACCTGCGTATTAGAGATTTAGTCCATGTGGAAGCCACGATGCGATGTTGTAACGGTAACAGCAACTTATTATGGAAAATTGAAGTCTTGCAATTTTTTATACATATTTTAATGTTGTGCATTTACACAGACGGGGAAATATTCATCCCTGGCAGGGATACGATTTTTATTTTACAGGGGGGGAAAATATAAGCACAGCCAGGGAAATCCCTGGCATCCCCGGCGGTGATTCGCACCCTGACTTTAGGTAAATTTAAGTCAACTCTGAGAGTTTGTTTAATAAACATGCAGAATGATTATTAATTTTAGCTGCCTCTTCAGGTTATATTATTATTGTATTCTAAAGAGGGAAAAGTGAAAAACGGCTTTGCCGATCTTTTTCCTTTGAGTATGGACATTAGTATTTTTTATTTGTATTTTTATTTTTTATTTTATTTTTCTTTGTATTTCTTCTTTTATTTTTTATTATATTTATATTTTTTTTGTACTAATTAGATCCTGCTCAATAAACATTATTATCATTATTATTATTATTATTATTATATCATATTCCCAGCACTTTCAAGAATTATGCAGAGCGTAAAGATTTGATCTACGGTTGAGTGGCTTGCTCTGAACCAAGCTTGGTATTCGTCTACCACTGCTTCACATAGTGGTGTTATGTGAATATTGATTAATAGTCGTTAGTAATTTATAGGTTACACTGAGAAGACAGATCCTTCGCTAGTTGCTGCAATTCAGTTTTTCCTTTTTGTTTAATTCCATTAAACATAATTCTTACATTAAATAATATTAGTTTAAATTTGTTAAAATGCATTAAAATTAACTTTACATTAATTACAATTGCAAATAGGTACTTTAGCTGCACATTACTTAGTAGGTCACAGCGTGTGCAGTAGATTTCCAAACGCATAACTGCAAATCTGAAGTTATGCGTGTGCAGTAGATTTCCAAACGCATAACTGCAAATCTGCAGTTTTGCACTTTTTATTTCGTAAATAACCAAAGGTTGTTAAAATTGCACTTTAGATAGTAAATTCAGCATGATTTTTGTATAAATACAACGAACTCTGATAATAAAGATTAGTGTTAAAACCAATTTTTTATTATACCTGCATCATAATCTTTTATTTCAAACTAATAAGCGTGCAAAATCGGACGATTAAAACACGCCGTGTTTTAAAGTTGCCTAGGTAACAACGTTTTATAATAAAAAATAGCGTATAATACACGTGTATAAGAGCCTTTAAAGCACTTGCGCCGCTAAAAACACTCGGCGTTTCCTCGTGTTCTTAAACCCGTCGCGCGTGCTTTAAAGGCTTTCTTATACACTTGTATTATTGAATTGAATTGAATAGTGGCCAAAACACCCCATGATGGGGCTAAGCCGCTTTTAAAAGCTCTCTAGATCCGGATTGGGTGGATCGCTCCCTGTCTCTTAGTTAGTTAATGCTTTTTATAATTCCTCTCACACTTGTATTATAATATACTATAATACTCGTTACTTGCTAGTGCCATTTCCAGGTCTTTATTAACTGATACGTGAGACCGCGTATCGTGGCACTAGCTTTCCTAGATTCACCCTCAACACTTTTTTTTATGAATTGGATATAAGATGCCTATTTTCCACTCTTCTGGTATGCATTCATTTTTCCAAACATTAATAAGTAATGAGTGTAAGGTACTTGTTAGCTGTTCTCCGCCATACTTTAAAAGTTCTGTAGGGATTTAATACCGATTAGTTTTCTTCAATACAGTCACTAATAAGATAAGAAGACAGTAAACTGAATACCATAAAAATATATTTTCTCCAAGAATAGTTTATTTTGCATTAAATTTATTTACAGCTATTAAAAACATAACTACATGATAACTTTATATTAATTATAATTTTTGTTGTCTATCA
This sequence comes from Melanotus villosus, assembly GCA_963082815.1. Taxonomy (NCBI): domain Eukaryota; kingdom Metazoa; phylum Arthropoda; class Insecta; order Coleoptera; family Elateridae; genus Melanotus; species Melanotus villosus. Next base: position 72,314,988 of record OY720418.1, on the reverse strand, counting down.
AGTGATGTAATATTTCTCATCTGACGAATAGCAGCTACATACCGTGCTGGATATCCTGAGCTTTGACTTTGATACTGATCTGGAGGTAATTTTAGCAATATAATTAATTGTTTTAAGTTTTCATTTAATGATAAACCTAAATCTTCTAAAACATTACCCAAATAGCCTGAAACAAATAATATTAAAAATTGATAAAATTAAAATCTTCAGAAAACATAATAAAAAATTAAACTTACTTATATCATGGGCTAATTGTCTACTGGCAGAGAGGCTTAATTCACATATGCTTAAAATTTGGTCACAATATGATTGACACAATCCTCTAGCAATAATTCCAAGCAAAACATCGGCTAATGCACCTTCAACATCATTAGCATTACTGTATTCTTGATCAGCAGCTTTCAAAGCGCAGGTTAAAGATGGATTTTCTCTAAAAAGAAAAGGCTCCAAATGTTGCGGCAAGGTCATAAGATATTGTCCAATCTACAAAAATTAATAGATAATAATAAATTACACTACTGTAAGGTGACTGGAAACTATTTTATTTAGTAGAGTTTAATGTTGTTGACAAATTAATGGATAAAAAGAATAAATAAATAGAGATTTTTTTGTAAACATTTGGAAAGGTTCTTTTGTAAATAAATATTTACTTTAAACATGAAATCTCTAATGTTTTGTTATTGTGTTATTCTCTATACCTATAGCAAATATAGGATTTTTCATGAAGAGGTTGCATTTTAAATTTTACAGCATTTTTTAATAAGTCTAAAATAATCCAGGAAAAATAAGAACGAAAAGATTACAGATCCACGCTTTGTCCATCGACTTCAAGCAGGCAAATGATAGTGTGAATTTGAAGACTTCCACGGTCAATGTCAGTATTAACAAAACGTTTTCCGGATTGGGACCGTGTCATTGTTGAGACAGAAGAACTAAACGTTTTGCCCACTTTTAATATGATAGTGTGAACAGAACTGAACTAATAAAAGCGCTGTTAGAAATGCAAGTTCCAGAAAGCCTGCCCAAGTTAGTAAGAATGACGCTGATGGTACAGAAAGCAAGGTGATAATCAATGGCATAACTTCAGGAAAATTCAAATTGCAGAAGGGTCTACGACAGGGAGACCCTATATCCCCGACGCTCTCTAACGTTGCATTAGAATGTACTGTAAGAAAGAGCAAAATTAATACAAACAACAATACACTTAATAGCCCGAGTCAGGTGCTAGCATATGCCGATGACCTCACAATCCTAATAAGAACTAAAAATAATGTTTCGAAGACTGGAAGAAGAAGCGAGAATTTTTGGACTGGAGATTAACGAGAAAAAGACCAAGTACATGATCCTCAATACAAAAAATCCAATCAATGGTGCACTGAACATCAAGTCTAAAGAACAGAGGCATTATGAGATCGAAAGGGTGTCATCTTTCACCTACCTAGGAGCGGAAATAACCAGCAATGGTGATGAAACTGTAGAGATTAAAAAAAGGATAACGGCAGGAATACAAACGTGTGCGATATTAAGTTTAGTGTTAAACAAAAAAGTAGTATCAAGGACAGTGAAAGAGCACATTTACAAAACTGTTGCAAAACCAGTAGTTATGTACGGGAGTGAGACGTGGACCTTAACAACAGAGAACAAACTAGCTAGGTGGAAACTGAAAGTGTTACGGAAAATCTATGGAGGGATAAAGAAAGCGAAGGGGTGGAGAAGTAGAACCAACGAGGAAGTCTATGAACTGTCTGGGCCCTTTGTACTACTTCCTAGGCAGCCCTCTTTTGTCAGACTACTCGAGCCACCCCACCCTGGTGATGAACCTGAGAATATCTGCCACTGGAGTACTGCTAATACTGGCCATGTCAGGCCAGAACTCCCCCAACATGGCCAGAGCAGGGCAGTGGCATAGAACATGTTCTGCCGTCTCCTCCTCTAGATTACAAGCCCTACAGCTGTGCAAGTGTTTGTTAAGTTGACAGTGGCCTGAAAGTATTCCAGTGTAATTTCTTTCAGGGTAGCTGTAGACAATATTTTGCTGTCTTGAGTGTGGGTGCCTTAATGGGAGCCCGTGCCTGTCTGCAGATTTTTAGATTCTCCCACCTAAGGGTGTGTTTATGGTGGGTTATCTGGCATATCGTTGTGTCGAGTATAGCTGAAGAGAGTCCAACACTGGGTTTGGGACCCCAAAAGGCTTGCTCCGATTATCAAGACCCTGAAACAAGGAACCCGATGCTTAGGGCATATAGCGAGGATGGAGCAGACCAGAGTACCTAAGGCTATCCTCAAAGGGAACCTGAGGGGAGGACCAGAAGAGGAAGACCCCCAAAAACATGGTTGGAATCAGTCACTCAAGATTTGACAGAAATGAGTAAAGCAGACGAGTGGGAAATTTAGGAAAGGGACAGAATCTGCAATATCTAAGACAGTTAAATGTTTTGAAGAAAGCAGGTGTATTTCGTGTTTCAAAGTACAAAATGGCAATATGGAACAAGGTAATGCTGAAAACAAAACAAGATTGCTCTAAATCTTGCATTGAAGGAAATTAATTTCATTACGTCATAGTTTACTATTTGCATATTTTTTATCGAACCTACGAGCACTAACAATAAACGCTAATGTTTACTTTTATAAGTACCCCGAACTAATAAAGATCAAATTATGCACGCAACACGTACGAAAACAATTCGGTCATTCACTGTGCTGTAGAAAAGAGTCGTATCTGCACCGCACACTACAGTGAGTCGTTCAATTTGAACGACTCGCTCATGAGCGACCCATCACTAATACAGAGTAATTAAAATTTTAAAAACGTTCTTTTAAAAATATTACAAATAATACTACAAAAATGCTAACTTATTGTGTTTTTATTTAGTTAGTTAAAAATCCTGAATAAGTAAGTTGATACTTCGATACAATCACAATACCATATGAACAAAAATTATTTAGATAAGGGATGGCCATGGTGAACAAAATCAATGGGTGCATTCAGGGACGCTCAGCTGCTTAGCTAAGCGGTAATTTAGTCAGCTTATGCTAAATGACAGCAAACGGTATTTCCCTGAATGAAACGTCTGATAATAAGCTATTTTGACAGTTTGTTATTTGTTTTGTAAGGTTAGGTGTTACTTTCACTATTATGTAATAAATCAAAAATTAAAGAAATTATGGCTAATGATCTTCAAATTATGGACAATGTGTACCAGCTCACCTTAATTAATATGTTTTTATTCAAATTATTAAGTTTGTGTGTTTCCCGCTCCTTTTTTTGACACCGCTGACAAAGTCAGCTAACAAATTATACGCCGAGCGAATTTCTCAGCGGCTGACTGCAAGCTTTCTCACAGCGTGTCTGTTCAGGGACTTTGCTAACTTAGCGCATCAGCCGCTGAGCGTCCCTGAATGCGCCCACTGTCTTTGATAGGTTCAGCTTGTTGTTGGTTCTACATGTCAATTAAATGTCAGTTTCGATTTGAATGTTTATTCATCATGGTATTCTCGCAATTACATAGGTAAGCGATTCATCATTGAATCTTATTTTCTTAATGGAAATCTTGAAAATGGGGAATGCATATACAGTACTCGAGCTTGCCTGGTTGAATTTCGACAACAGTTTCCTGATTGTTCAGAGAAACAGGAAGCGTAACACGGTAACACATAAGGACGGTGGTGGCAGGCCAACGGTCCGTACAGAGGAGACTATTGAAAATGTTCGAGAGATTATGAATGAAGCACCAACAACATCATTGCGAAGACTCACACAGCAAGTTTTCCTATCTTATGGTACCTGCAGAACAATTTTAAGGAGGGACATTGGTTTATTTCCTTACAAGATGAAGGCTTATCATGAATTGTTACCGCCTGATCATAACAGGCACGTGTTATATTGCCAATGGTTCACCCAACATTTATTGCACAACAATGACCTCTTGGATTTGACATTCTTTATAGATGCTCCGAAACGCATTTGAAAACATGAAAAGGCGTGTAAATTTATGTTTGCATGAGAATGGTGGCCATTTCCACATCTAATGTAATAAATTGAAAATAAACCCGTAGTTTAATAACTAAGTTTTATTTGACAAGCTGATTAGCTTACATAACCTATATAATTTCAACTACTGACGATGAATCAAACATGCAAGGTACGGTCAGAATTCCAAAGCCACCCTTTATCTAAATAATTTTTGTTCATATGGTATAAGTTATGAACTTCCATAGGATGCGAGGATGATTGATAATAAATTCATCAGTTTTCGGGATCATGCAAAAATTTGAAATAGTAACAATTTGAAAAAAAAAGTTCTGGAATCCAAAAACCCTAAATATGTACTCTTTAAAAAATATCCATCTGTGGATGAGCGCATTAAAAATACTAAATAATTACCTGAGTGATATATTCTTGTGGAGAAAAGCTATAATCTGGTAAATCTACATTCCCCAAAAGCGAATCATTAACTTGTGTCCATGTTTTTGAGTTCTGTACATGAATCAATTGTACCGAAATAGGTGCAAATACCACCTGATACATGGTGTAATGTACATCAGAACATAATTTGCCAAATTCTGCGGTTACGTGATCTAGCAAAGATAATTTAGTTCCTTCTAACACACACTTTACTAAAGATTCATATTCCTTCCGTTCAGAAGTATTTAGTAGTAAATATTTGTACTCCACAACAGTGTCGGTCTGATTTAATTCCAAAACGGTAGCTGTTAAATCTTTTTCTAGCTGTTGCAAATTTAGTAACATTTCACCAGTATTTTGTAATAAGGACAAACATAACTGAAACAAATTCCAATCTTCTTCGCTTCCACGACTTCTTTCAATTTGTCTTAATGCTACTTTATACTGATCAATATAGCTAACAAAGAATGCTCTTAGAGCTATAAGAAGTCCACAATAACCACAATTTTCGGTAATCTCCCGGCATCGTTTCTTAGCTTCTTGAGCTATATCGATTACTGAAGGAATTGATAATCCTAATGCTTGAATTGTATCGGGTAGCTCATCCTTGATACATTTTATGCCTGATAACTGCTGCATAAGATTTGCTTGCTCATATGCTGCATACTTTGTAACATAAATTACCAGAGGGTTATAAACTGCTTCAAGCAGTGGGAGGTACTTTTCTTTGTTGATTTTGCCTAAAAAACAAAAAACTATTTATAAAAAAATTGTATTTGTATTCATAAATTATAAGATATCTAGATTCTATATAAAAATTGAAAAAATAGTGTATGCAACATATCGACTGGTTGCCGGCAAAACATTGTGCCTTACGTTGTTTTGCGGCAACCAGTCGGTATGCAAAATGGGTGTTTCTTCATGAATTATACAAACATTCACATTTTGCAACTAGTTGCATAAAGTATTATTATGAATGTAAGTATCCAAGCAAAGGGGGCAACCGACTTTCTCTGTTTCAAAAAATTCACTTATTAGACAATGTAATAGAAGAAGCAACAAGAGGAAATTCAAAATGAATAAACTGGGGCCTGGCAAAAACCTTAGACGATGTATGCCTTCTCTCACACACGTCACTGAACATGCAGATAAAACTAGACAAATTAAAGGCCGAATCAAAGAAAATAAGACTTAAAATAAGTTAACACAACAAATGCAAACAACATATAGACAAAGAAAAAGTAGAAGAAGTCAAAGAACTTCTGTATTTAGGTAGGTAGTGTGTTATCAAATGAAGGCAGCTCAATAAAAAACATAGAGCAACGTATTAATACAGCAAGAGGAATCTTCTGGAGGATGAACTCAGTGTGGCACAATAAAAATATAGATGTTTATACTAAAATAGCAATGTTACTCTACGGCTGTGAATCATGATGTATTGTAACAAGTTATGCAATGACATCATCGCTGCGTCAGCTGATCCCGAACGTACGAGTAAATTCGATGAGTCTAGAAAAATCCACAACCGACTGGAGACAAAGGCCGCCGCAGGTATAAGAGCTGGACCGACAAAAACCCAGGCAGTCTTGAACTGATAAGCGTGGCGAGATTTGTGAATACGTATAAATAAATAGTTAAATAAATATGTTACAAATAAATTACTTTAGTGTTCGGTTTTAATATTAGTGTTCCATTTAGTTTTACGTTAGTGTTTAATTGTTGTTGTTTATAATTATTTCGTACTTTAAGTTTGTTTAATAAATTAATTTACACCACGAACCGAGTTTATTTTAAATAAACGTCGTAAAAACGTTACAGTATAAACAATATGACTAGAAACTTCGAACTTTTATAAATAGATGTCTCAGACATATCTTAAATATATGGTGGCCAGAAACAATCACAAATATTGAACTCTGGAAAAGAACTAACCAATAAGAAATAAATATTGAAATCCAAAGAAAAAAATACCGCTGGCTAGGACACACGTTAAGGAAAACAGAAGAATACTCATGTCAAAATGTCCTACAATGGAAGCCAGAGGAAGACCCTGACTGAAACATTGCGGAAAAAACAGGACAATTGAAAGTAACAGCGGATGATAAACAAAAATGGAGAGACTTTACAAATGCCCTATGTCTCAAAGGGAATAATGGTAACCATTATTATTATTATTAAGATCAGCCTCCTGCCCAACATACGTGCCAAGAGGGCTCACAGAACTCATTATTAGGAGTTACTAACAGGCCATCGGCCATAAGAGGAAAAGTAAAGAAGAATTTTGGAAACATACAACCGCATATCATTGGAAGACGCATTTTGTTTAATTTAAACAAGATTCCAAGAGTAATTATTAACAATAAAAAAAAAAGAAAAAGCAAGATAGGTTTAAAAAGGTAAATAGTAGTAAATATAGTTATAATATTAAAGTCTTTTCTGAATAATAATATAATTTTCCAAAAGTTATTGAATTTTTTATCTATGTACAGGGTTATCCATTTTTGACACTTTTGCTGGGTATCTCGGTAATTATTGAATATATCAAAAAACTGATGCAGGTGTCATGAGATGTTTTTGGGAGAAATTAAAAATGGTAAAAGCAGAATTTAAAAATATTCGCTCTTATAGAAGATACGGGGGTAAATTGAAAAATTGGCGATTTTAGAATTGACCACTATAATCTTTATTACTAATAATAGAAGAAATTGTTTAATATAAACGTTTCTTAGTTTGCTAAGTAGAATATGAGGCCGCTTGAAAATCGCATCTACGGGGTCAGGTCAAAAAGTTAACGGAGCTAACTTTCTTATTTTAAATGGCACACCCTATATATTTTCAGCCAAAAAATATGCATTTTTAATTCTCGTTTCAAACATATAACATACAATATATTTTATTATTTAAATAAGTGAACAGTTTCAATTTTCATATTAAATCAGTAGTAGGCCGTGCATTATGAACTAAGAAACCGAAATAAAAGATCCCATTTTTCGTAAAAAATAATTATTGTTAGTTATTAAAGTAAAATAACTTGCATCTAAAATAATTTTGGTACAAAAATATCAATATCATTATCATTACTGTTTGACCGTTAACTTAAATTATTTTTCCTATATAAGTAAGTAAAAGCAATAAAAAAAATGTCAAATTGGTTTTTATATTATATTAATAACTAACAATAATTATTTTTTACGAAAAATGGGATCTTTTATTTCGGTTTCTTAGTTCATAATGCACGGCCTACCACTGATTTAATATAAAAATTGAAACTGTTCACTTATTTAAATAATAAAATATATTGTATGTTATATGTTTGAAACGAGAATTAAAAATGCATATTTTTTGGCTGAAAATATATAGGGTGTGCCATTTAAAATAAGAAAGTTAGCTCCGTTAACTTTTTGACCTGACCCCGTAGATACGATTTTCAAGTGGCCTCATATTCTACTTAGCAAACTAAGAAACTTTTATATTAAACAATTTCTTCTATTATTAGTAATAAAGATTATAGTGGTCAATTCTAAAATCGCCAATTTTTCAATTTACCCCCGTATCTTCTACAAGAACGAATATTTTTAAATTCTGCTTTTACCATTTTTAATTTCTCCCAAAAACATCTCATGACACCTGCATCAGTTTTTTGATATATTCAATAATTACCGAGACACCCAGCAAAAGTGTCAAAAATGGATAACCCTGTACTTTCAATTTGTTTAACACCTTCGTCTAACTGATTATAACGGGTGTTCATAAACAGTCGTCATCCCAGTAGGTTTTGACTTCAGAAACGTATGTCTATTAAAATTGAGCAAAAATGCAAACATCATTATTTACAACAGCAAGTTTTATTAACTGTCAAACAATGTGTCAAAAGTAAACCAAACTGAACTGAGATTACAATAACTGTTGGAAATGGTGACCATTTTCTTGAATACACAAATTAACTCTTCGCTTCATGCTTTCAAATACATTTATTAGCATATCTGGTGTTATTTGGTCGCACTGGTGTTGAATGCTGTTTTTCAAATCCCCCAATGTGTGTACTGGGTTTCTAAACACATTATTTTTAATGTACGGAAACACGAAATAATCCAAAGGCGTAAGGTCGCAAGAACGTGGTGGGTAAAGGTCTTTACTTATTAAACGGTCATCGAAAAATTCTCGTAAATAATTTAAAGTAACATGTGCAACGTGCGGACGCGCAGAATCCTGTTGAAAATATCCGGTTTGCAACTCGTCATCGTGGAGTTGATTTATAAACGGTTCCAGCATTATGTTCCGATAGTTTTCAGCATTTATAGTCTCTTCAAAAAATATTGGGCCTATTATTCTTCTACGACTTACTGCTAACCACAACCCTATTTTAACAGGATGCATCGTTGCTTCTCTAAAGTAATGAGGGTTTTCGGTTCCCCACATATGCATATTTTGTGCATTAATGTAACCATTCAAGTGCACCCAGGCCTCGTCTGAAAAAAATGTCTTATCGAGTACATCATTGTTGTTCAAATTTTCTTCGATCGCGTTTCTAACCATATTGACAACATGTTCCGTGCGAAGTCTAGGTCTTCCACCTCCCCGTTGTTTATCAGTTGAAGCAGTTTCCCGAAAATTTGCAAGTGATCTGCTCAACTGCTTCCTAAACTGATTGTGGTTAAACACTACATTTGGAAACCTCAATCTGAATTCATTTTTAGAAGCTTCGATCGAGTATTGCCATTCTCCATTTTCCAGTACTCCATTGCGAAAATAACTTTCGAGCATCAATGCTTCCTGTTGCGGCGTAAACATGATTTCAAAACTGAACAAACCTAAACGCGCTATGACAGTACTCAATGACGTTTCATAAAACTAGTTGACGTTTTCCAAGCTTCATTGTGTTGCACGAATTAATCAAAGATATAAAATTTTGTTTTTAAAGGCAACTGGGATGACGACTGTTTGTGAACACACGTTAGTTTTTGATGTACCATGCGTGTAGTTTACTCTTTAGCCTTATATTGTATAGATATCGCGATATCTCATGGCCCTCAGTACAGAAAGAGAAAACGCTTCTACTACTCAACCTAAACTTAGGTACTCATTAGATTTTAAAATTCGTTCTGTCAAAGTCAAAATACATATCCGTCTTGACGTGATTTTGAATTTTTTGTGTCCAATTATCAATTATCATACTGTTAGTGCAATACAAAAAGGTAGTAGTAGATGGACAAATATGGAAATGGAATTGGAAAAAGGGAAAATTACAAAAAATTAGCTCCGACATTGAGTCGATTCCAAAAAACGGCCAGGTGAGACTAGAGCAAAAAAACTAGGTCACAACGAAAAACTGGACGGACAAATGATAATGTCAATGGCAATGAGAAAGGAAAACGATGAGGGAATAATGGCAGGTTTCGCTGTGAAGCTTGAAACAAAAGTAAGGCTAAAAGAAAAGAAGGCAAAAGGTACGATAACTAGGGTACAAAAAAGAAAAAAGGAAGTAGAGCTCAAGAACCTGAAATTAGCAACTTGGAATGTGCGTGGAATGTATGAAGAAGGAGCAGTGATGAACTTAATGCATGAGGCAGAGAGGTATAAACTGGACATAGTTGCATTACAAGAAACACACCTAAGAGGAAATGACATACTGCAAACGGAGAAGTTTATACTCTTTACAAGTGGAGGGAATACAAGAAGATATGGGGTAGGTTTCCTGGTTAATATAGAAATGAAAGACAAGATTAAAAGGTTTACACCAGTATCAGACAGACTGTGCTACATGGTTGTTAAAAATGAAAAGGAATTGACCATTCTGAACGTGTATGCTCCTACGGAAGAGAAAAACTAAGAGGAGAAAGATGAATTTTATGAGAAGTTAGGGGAGGTATATAACCAGCTAAACAGAAGAACCGTAAGAATGGTGGTAGGAGATCTTAACGCGAAAATAGGAAGGGAGAATATATATCGACACATAACTGGGGGAGAGAGTAAGCATATCGAGAATAACGACAATGGAGAAAGAATAGTAGAGTTTGCAGAGGAGAATAGAATGAAAATTATGAGTACACATTTTAAAAGAAAGGAGATCCATAAAGAGACATGGGTGGCCCCTAATGGTAGATATGCAAACCAGATAGATCATGTATTGGTAGCGGCAGAATACAGCAGTGTCATTAAAAATGTGAAAACTTGTCGTGGGGCGGACATGGACTCGGACCATTATTTGGTTAGGATAGATTTGAAAATGAGGAGGGAGCGAGAAAGGATAAACAAGACACGACGACCAGTAGTATATGATATGGAAATGCTACAAGATAGAAATATAAAAGGAAAATACGAACAAGAAATACAAGAAAGGGACGAAGAAAGGAAAAGGGAGGAAACGCAAAGTATAGAAGAAAAATGGAATAGTTTGCAAAGAATAATTCAGGAATCTATGGAGAAGACAATACCACATAGAAGACAGACTAAAAAGAATAGATGGTGGGATGAAGAATGTAAGAAAGAGATCATTAGTAGGAATTTACTGCGACAAAAAGCAATACAAACACAGAAGGAAGAGGATAAAGTAAAATATAAAGAGCAGAGAGGGAAAGTTAAAGAAATGTGTAGATCTAAGAAAAGAAAGGATAATGAACGGATGGTTGAAGATATAGAAAGTTGTTATAAGAGGAAAGAGATTCGAAACTTTTATAGAGAAGTTAAGAAAGGGAAAAGTAGATACCAGAAGCAGATTACGTATATAAAGGATAAAGGGGGCGAGCTAGTAGGGGACGACAGGAAAGTTAAAGAACGATGGAAAGAATATTTTGAAGAAATTTTAAACGTAGACGAAGAGGAAATGGAAGAGAATATTCAGTGTGTAAATATAATGAAAGAGCAAGAAGAAGTGGAAGTAGAAGAACCAACTAAAGACGAAGTATTTGATAAGATGAAAAATCATAAAAGCGCAGGAGGTAATGGAATAACAGCAGAGAATATTAAGTTTGGAGGACAGATTTTAAGAAACAGTATATTCGAATTAATAACAGAAATCTGGAGACAAGAAAAGATGCCTACGAGTTGGGAACACGCAACTATTATACCAATATTAAAAAAAGGAGAGGTCACAGATTGTAATAATTACCGGGGAATATCGCTGCTAGATGTGACCTATAAGGTATTGGCTACAGTTTTAAAAGTTAAATTGGAAAGTATTATTGACCCACAGTTAGGGGATTACCAGGCTGGCTTTAGGAAGGGAAAAGGAACAATCGATCAGATATTTATGTTGAAAGAAGTAATGGTGACCTGCTACGAGTATAAAATCCCCCTGTGGGTAATATTCATTGACTTTAAAAAAGCGTACGATTCAGTAAACAGGAGTAAACTGATACTAGCGATGAAAGAATTTAACATCCCTAAGAAATTGATAGACCTGACAGAAATGACAATAAGGAGAACCATAAGTAATGTAAAAGTGGGCAGTGAAACGACAGAGGATTTTGAAGTGAGAACAGGACTTAGACAAGGTGATCCTCTATCGACACTACTGTTTAATTTGGTACTGGAGAAGACAGTCAGAGAAAGTGAAATAAATAGAGAAGGAAGCATAATGACCAAAAGCCATCAGATAGCAGCCTACGCTGACGATGTAGCTGTAATAGCTAGAAACTATAAAGAGCTCATAGAAGTAACGGGAAAAATATTGGTATCAGCAAGAGGGATGGGACTACATATTAACCAGGAGAAAAGCGAAGTTATAACACTGGGCGTACCAACTATAGGCGACAGAATAGAAGTAGAAACAAGATATGGAAAAGCGAGCTTCAAAGTAGTGGACGAATACACTTATCTAGGGGTGAGAATAACCAGAACCTGCGAAGAAGAAAAGGAAGTGAACTGGAGATTAGTGAAAGGTAATAAGTGCGCGGGTGCAATTAATAACTGGTTGAGGGCAAAACATTTGTCGAGAAACGCAAAGCTAAGGCTATATAAGACAATATTAAAACCAACAGTGCTGTATGGATGTGAAACATGGGTCCTGAATAAAAGAGTGCAAGAAAAGTTATTAAGGTGGGAGAGAAAGATACTGCGAAGAATATTTGGAGGGAGAAAAACAGAAGAGGGGTACGAAAGGAGAAAAAACGCGGAAATATATGAGCTATAAAAAGAACAAAATATTGTACAAACTGTAGGGGAAAGAAGACTGCAATGGTTAGGGCATTTAGAAAGGATGACAGAAAGTAGAACGGTTAAGAAGATTGCATGGAAAGAACCTGATTATAAGAAAAAAAAGGGAAGACCAAGAAGGAGATGGAGACAGGCGGTATTAGAAGATATTGAGACATTGAATATAAGGAATTGGAGGACTGTGGCAAAAGACAGAAAGATATGGAAGAGTCTAATAAAGCTGAGGGCCTAAAGGCCTGTTAAAGCTTATATATATATTGAGGTGATATTGTTTTAATTGAATTTGGATAAAGAGAATGAACACCTTTTGAAAGTATGAAAATTTAGTGTAAATAAAATTGTAAATAGTTATAAGTTAGAAAATGAATATTGTAAATAAGTAGGATAGAATCTAGATAGTAATTTTGTAAATATGTCATAAAAATAATTTTGTAGAGTGTTAAAATTTAAGAAACTAGGGTAACAAATAAAAAACAAACAGTGGAATATTAATTTTGGTAAACGAAAGTTGTTTTTTTTTTGAAAATTATCAAAAAACTTCATTAATTACCATAAAATAATATTTTAAAAGCAGATTAAAAATATAATTAGTTAAAATACTGTATGAAGAAAGTTGTTGTTATATGAAAATATAATTTTGGATTTTTAAAAATAAAAAAATCTTATGAAATATAATTTATTTCTGAAGAAGCTTTATAAATTTGGATATTGGTGACGAATTAATTTAATAAAAGGGGAAAGCTTGTTGTTGGTTGGAGGATAAGGCAGATTTTGGGTGGAGTTGGAGTCAAAAGGGGAAAGTGTATTGTTTGAAAGAAGTTAGAGCAGCGCTTGGTGAATTGGAAGTCGAGGCAGGAAGTGTTGTTTTGTTCAAGTTGTTTAAGTGAAAAAGGTAATTTATATTTTAAATTTTAGAAAATTGTTTAGTTTGTTATTAGAATTATTTATTGTTATTTCTTTGTAAAAGTTTATCATAATTTGAAAGGTGATATATTTTTTAAAATTTTATCTTGGTGAATTTTTATAAATTTTGAAATTCGTCAAAGGGAACCCTTTAAAGACCTTGATTTAGGAGATTCTGAAAGAAATTAATTAAATCTTATTATTGAGCTAGCCGGAAGAATAATTAAAAATTGTATGTAATTCTTATAAGTGGAAGAGCATAACAATAAATGTCGAACCCAACGTGGGGCTTTTAATAAAAAGAGGAGTTTGAGTAATAATCGTTACCGTAACGTAAGGTAGATTGGGGCCTTGTGAAGATTTAGGTGAAAATGTCAAAATTATGCTGAAAGTGAAAATTTACAGTACCTTAACAATAAATGGCGCCCAACGTGGTTGCTTTGTCACATCAATTATCTTAATAATAATTGGCACCAGAAACCTGGGGCTTTGAAAAGTGGTTATTTATATAATTAATGAGGCTATTTTAAATTTGACATTTATAAATTAAATAATTTGACAATCCAAAGTAGAACGTCAAATTATTTTAATAATAATTGATGCCAGAAAAGTGAGGTTTAATATTAGTTGTTATTAATAATTTTGAAGGAGTTATAAAACTTGGTAGGGTAAAGATTAGTTTAATAAATTATTAACAGAAAACAGAAGTAATAAAAACTTGGTAGGGTCATTCACAGTTTTGAATAAAAGTTATTTAGTAATTGAAATAATACAGATTTGAATCAATAAAGAAAAGTATAACGAATTTAATTGTAGAAGATATTTCCATAAATATTGAATTGTTTAATAATAAAAGTCAGTTTGAAGTTTATTAAATTTGACAAATTGATAAAATTGACAAACTTGATTGTTCATTGTTTTGTGTGAAATTTTTGCTTAAATATTCAAATAATAAAATTCAATAAAAAACGAGATACAGATATTTTGACAAAGTTTAGAAATTGATAATATGAGTGAGGGCAGAAGAAATTTAAGAAGTTCTAGGAAAGATAAAGAACAGGAAATGGAACAACAAGAGGAGGAAAATCAAATGGAGGTAGTTGAAGTTGAAGAGGAGCATGAAAATGCAGATCAACAGTCAGAAGAGGAACCTCAAAGTGTTGGAGATCAATTACAAATTCAAACTTCTCAAATTATTACAAATCCAACTCAATTTGATGGGAATTTCATGCAAATGATGATGCAACAGTTTAAAGAAGTTATGAGTGAAAAATTAGAAGAAGATTCCAAGAAACGAGATGAAGATGCCAAGAAACAATTAAGTAAATTAGATGAAATGAAAGAAGATACGAAGAATCAGTTAAGTGGATTGGATAATAAGTTAGATGAAAAATTAAATGAAATTAAGGAAGAATCAAAGAAGCGACATGAAGAGTTGAAAGAAGAAATTCAACAAAATAACAAACGATTTGAAGAATTTAAAGAAGAGAATAGACAACAGAAACAAGAAATTAACAAGCAATTTAATGAATTGAAAGAAGAATTGGCGAAAAATAAACAAGATTTATGCAAAGAAATTAAAGAAATATTTAAAGATGTTAAACATGAGGAAGAAGAGGTTATTTTAGTAGAATACGAAGAAGTAATTAAAGAATATGAAGGCATGGAAGATGAAATAGAAGTTCAGGAAAATATTAATAATGTTAATAATCCTGAAGTTATTGAGTTAAATAAAAATAAAATGTACATAAATGATGTGCAAGAAGAAATTAAAATTACAGAAGAATATCTTGATATGCAAGATGAAATGGTAATGGATGAAAATGTTAAACTAATAACGAATGGCGAAAAAGAAAATTCTGGTGTAATCAAAGATGGTACTCCAAAGAATTATGTAAGAGTAAATAAGAAGAATACAATTAAAAGGAATGAATTACTAATTGAAAATGTTAAACTGATAAAGGAGGGTGAAAAAGAAAATTCAGGGATAATCAAAGATGGTATTCCAAAGAATTATGTAAGGATAAATAAGAAGAATTTAATTAAACAAAACATTAAATTATTTATCAAAACTGGTAAATTAAAATATGAAATGAAATTGACTAAACAGGTTAAAAAGAGATTTTCAAAACTAAATAAAGCTAAAATGGTTAACAATGGATTAAATAATCGTACGAAAAATGGTAATAAAATACAAAGAAACTCATTGAATTATCAATTTCAAAAATCAATTAATAATGAATATAAGAAAAATGATAATTTGCATTCAAATAAGATAAATAGGTTTTTAAAATTTAAAAATAGGTATTTTAATTCAAACGAATTCAATAAATACAGTTTTAAAACTAATTCGAAATTGCGTATAAAAGAACTAAAAGGTCCACCAGAATTTTAAAATGTGTTATAATTTAGTATACTTGTAAAAATGTTAAAATGTTAATTGTTTATTGTTAAATGCTATTTACATGAACCAAATGAAAACTTTAATTGACATTTAATTAAATGATTAGTTAAATTTTAAAATTTAAAACTGCAATTTGTTTGATAATTAATTGAAATTAATACATGAGAAATTCCTCTAATTTTTCATATATCAATGTTATATCGATTTGAAAATTAAAAAAATTAAGATAGAAACATTATGTCAAATGTCAAACGTCAAATTTATTAAAAGTCAAAAATGACTTAAATGTCAATAATGACAGATCTAAAGAAAAGTCAAAATTTAACTTAACCTGATTTTATATGTTAAAATGACAAATAGGGTTGTTAACTTAACGAAATTAAAATTGAGAAAATGTGTTTGAAAACAAAAATTTCACAAAAACAAGGTAGGGTTTTGAGGTGATATTGTTTTAATTGAATTTGGATAAAGAGAATGAACACCTTTTGAAAGTATGAAAATTTAGTGTAAATAAAATTGTAAATAGTTATAAGTTAGAAAATGAATATTGTAAATAAGTAGGATAGAATCTAGATAGTAATTTTGTAAATATGTCATAAAAATAATTTTGTAGAGTGTTAAAATTTAAGAAACTAGGGTAACAAATAAAAAACAAACAGTGGAATATTAATTTTGGTAAACGAAAGTTGTTTTTTTTTTGAAAATTATCAAAAAACTTCATTAATTACCATAAAATAATATTTTAAAAGCAGATTAAAAATATAATTAGTTAAAATACTGTATGAAGAAAGTTGTTGTTATATGAAAATATAGTTTTGGATTTTTAAAAATAAAAAAATCTTATGAAATATAATTTATTTCTGAAGAAGCTTTATAAATTTGGATATTGGTGACGAATTAATTTAATAAAAGGGGAAAGCTTGTTGTTGGTTGGAGGATAAGGCAGATTTTGGGTGGAGTTGGAGTCAAAAGGGGAAAGTGTATTGTTTGAAAGAAGTTAGAGCAGCGCTTGGTGAATTGGAAGTCGAGGCAGGAAGTGTTGTTTTGTTCAAGTTGTTTAAGTGAAAAAGGTAATTTATATTTTAAATTTTAGAAAATTGTTTAGTTTGTTATTAGAATTATTTATTGTTATTTCTTTGTAAAAGTTTATCATAATTTGAAAGGTGATATATTTTTTAAAATTTTATCTTGGTGAATTTTTATAAATTTTGAAATTCGTCAAAGGGAACCCTTTAAAGACCTTGATTTAGGAGATTCTGAAAGAAATTAATTAAATCTTATTATTGAGCTAGCCGGAAGAATAATTAAAAATTGTATGTAATTCTTATAAGTGGAAGAGCATAACAATATATACTGTTATCATTGCGAGCATTTCAAAATGACTAACAGGAAGCGGATCGTACACAGTCAAAGACATAAAATTGTTTATACTGTTTATAAATTTTTGAAGACTGCAAGAGAAGATGGCTCTCTAGCAGATTTAGTGGCATGAGCAACTGGGGTTGTAGGAACTACGGTAAAGAGAATTTGTAAAGAAGCTACTACCAATCAAGAAGGTACGACAGTAAATTAAATCATATTAAGGGGCCCACAGACCTCCAACTTGGTTGTCAACCATGTCGTCAAACTGTTTGCCACAGATGGAACAACTGAGTTGACAACCTTAACGCAAACATCACTTTTTTAAAAATTTTGTCATGTAATAATGTAAGTAAAATAGTATATGTTGTGTACGATTGATGACTTATGCTTCGTGTAGGTATTCAAAATGAGTGAAGCTTTGCTATATGTAGATGAGTTATGTGAAAAAGAGGTGAAAAATCCAAAACAAAAGAAAGAATTTGGTCAAAGGATTGGTAACAAAACCGAGTGCAATTTTCACATTCAAATTTAATGAAGGAACTACGCATTAGTGTACTTACAGATTTTAAAAACTTTTTAAGAATGGACAGTAAAACGTATGTCGAATTATTAGAGAAAATACGACCATTAATAGAAAAGAAGAACATGTGGGATGCAATTTCTGCGAATGAACGGCTATCAGCAACTCTCCAGTTTTTAGCCAATGGACAGACTTTCGAATACCTAAAATTTCTTATGGAGATATCAACACAAAATCTAGGAATAATAATAATAATTGAAACACACAATTATTTAAGAAGAAATAACGCTTCTGTGTATTTACGTATTTGAGTTTCCTGGTGCCGAAGAAACTCTAATGCTTCGAAATACCATAAATTTGGTATGTATAATTCTTCCGCACCAGCTCCTGACCTCTGGCTCTGTTCTACTTTTTTCAGCTCTCTCCTGAAGTAGGTGCTAATGTTGGTCAGCCTCTTATTGAAACGGTCTACATTAGCATCTTTGACAATTTGCTTATACAAATCTAAGAGCTTTAAAGCTTTAAACACATCCGACTTAACCTTCCACAATTCAGGTAAGTCTCTATATTCCTCGAAAAACTTCCTCCAAGCTTCGTTGTTTGGAATAGTGGTCATATTTTTGTTATCACATTCCAACTTACGATTCGTGGGATTGTGACAAACACAACTATGCCGAACAACTTCAGCTGATAACTCCTTAATGTGAACTAATGTTTACAACCAAGTTGCCAACACTGCCACAAACGCTACAACATGGTTGCCAACATTAGGCTCCTCCCACAGAAAATCCAAACTTTTTGATTTCACTCCAACCCTTAGTCCAACATGAAATTTCAACCTTCAACCTGCCCACAGACCATCAACATTGTCTTCAACATGGCAAGTTGACGACATGGTTGACAGCCAAGTTGGTAGTCTGTGGGCCGCTTTAGGGTTACCTGTTTGTTTGACATTCTGGTTTTTAGGTTCTAAATATACCTCGCTACATTCAAATTAGATGATGTTTGGAAATTGGTGGAGGATAAATTTAAAGATATAGGACCAGAGGAGTGGCAAAATATTTGTTCCCATGTCGCAAAAACAGAAAATGAATATGTGATGGATCAAGTGCAAGAGCTAATAATTAAGGTTGGTGAAGACAGCGACGATTCCGATTTTGGTTTTTCAAACAGTGAAGAGGAGGAAGAAATGGTGGGAAATGGTTCAAAAGGACTTAGAAGATAAAGGAATAACGGAGTGGGGAAAAGAAAGTCAAGGAAAGAATGCTGGATTTCTGAACTGAGTTCTTTAATATGATTGCAACATGATTTTTAGAAACCAACTATACACGTGATATCCCAAACCTTCACAGTGTGCCCGGCCAAGATGCCGTTTGTAGCCGGCAATTCTGCCTACCGTTATAACTCGAATTAAGTCACCGCCCCTTGGGTGTTCCGGGCAGTGAGCGTTATAAACAACTACATTACAAGAGGAAAACACAAGGCCGAAAGAAATAATCAACAACTCCAAATTGACGAAGTAGAAAAAGAAAGAAGGAGAAATATAGTATGGTATGGAGTAGAGGACAAAGTTAAAGAAAGTAATGTTTCAAGAATGTGAAAATTACAAGAAATATACAGAAGAGTAACAATAGGTATTCGGAGTGCAGCGTCTTTAAGTAAAGTGTTAAGATCAAAAGAAGTCTCAAGATCCGTAAAAGTGAAACTATATAAAACCATAATCCGTCCAGCAGTGACTTTCACTAGTGAATCGTGGATGTTAAGACGAGAGGACATGGAAAAACTGCATATATTTGAGAGAAAGATGCCAAGAAGAATATTCGGAGGAGTAAGAGAAGATGGGCTGTGGAGAAGAAGGACAAACACAGAAATCCAAGGAAAGTACAACAAACCAAACATAGTAAATATTGTCAAACAAGGCCGTCTACGATGGTTAGGACATGTATCGAGAATGGGCCCCGAAAGAATCCCGAAACAAATACTGACGAGAGAACTTGAAGGACGAAACAGAAGAGGAAGACCAACAAAATCGTGGCTCTCATGTATTGAAGAAGACCTACAGGAAATGGGAATAACAAGATGGCAAGGCCTAATAGAAGACTGAAAGAGGTGGAGAATTATCTCCAACAAAGCCTTGAGCCTCAAAGGCCTGGAGAACTGACCTATATACAGGCTGTTTGATAAAAAACGGAGCAAGCCGTAGCACTCTTATTTATTAACTGATTGTAATAAAAAAAATGTTTGGTCGAATAACTAATAAAAATCTACATTTTGCCGTAAAAAAAATTTTTTTTCGGCCTCATTGGTTAAGCGTGGTGACGTCATGATGAATTTTTTAAATTACACTCTATATATTTTTTTAGATATTCTCATAGACAATTTTTTTCTCTTTTCAACCCTGTAAATATTTCATATGGTTGCATAATAAAACTTTCGAGTTAAAGACAAAATACCAATACAAGCCAGTAGGCCATTAAATTAAAATAACTTGAAACAAAAAACAGTCGCCCTAAACGTTACTGAAGTGTCAAGTGTTTTTAATCAGCGTTGTTGCATTTCCTCTGAAAAACCATTAGAAAATGGATTCTGATGAATTGACGGACATGATACAAGTTCGTAATGTTTCAGTCTTGTATTGGTTTTTTGTCTTTAACTCGAAAGTTTTATTATGCAACCATATGAAATATTTATACACGGTTGAAAAGAGAAAAAAATTCTCTATGAGAATATCTAAAAAAATATATAGTGTAATTTAAAAAATTCATCATGACGTCACCACGCTTAACCAAAGAGGCCAAAAAAAAATTTTTTTTAACGGCAAAATGTAGATTTTTATGAGTTATAAGACCAAACTTTTTTTTTATTAAAATCAGTTAATAAATAAGAGTGCTACGACTTGCTCCGTTTTTTATCAAACAGCCTGTATATGCAGAAGAATGGAAGTAAAACTAAACACTCAGGAAACATCGACCAAACAATTCGAATGCGGATATATCAAGAGGGCTATCAACGTCCAATAGGTATTAACAAAGCTCACAACTACAAACAAGAAGATTGAAATCCTAAAACATAGCTAAATCCTAAAAAATAAGAAGAATTCACAAAACAAGAACAAGAAGACAAAAAAATACTAAAAAAAAATATGATCGAAAAACGTGAAAAGGCTACAATGCAAACCTTCGAAGAAACAAGTTAATAATTAATAACGAAGCTTTTACCGTAAACACCATAACTAATGAAAAACTACCACAAAAAACGGAATATGGTAATAAAAACACAAACATAAAAGGAAAGTGAATGAGAGAACCCCAGAAAGCAAACAGGCATACAATACAAAAAAACCCAACACGTCGAAGATAAAATACAAGTTAAAGTAATAAAGGAGAAGGAAAATCAAACACAAGAAGAAACATTCACAGTAACTAAATCCAACCAACAGAATATGGTACAGCAACTTTTAGCACGCAATAGCAACCACTGTAGGCGCGGTCGAGCATGGAAGTGGCAAACCCATCTCAAGTCCGACTTGTCTGCAAAGCTCTCAAAACTAATATCATAGTATTATAAAGAAAATGAAGGAGAAACAAAAAAAAAAGAAAAATGTAGAGATAGGAAAATCTTGAAAACAGTCATGGATCTATGATGAATATACTCTTAAAATTACATTATTCGACGTAGAATATAAATTTGTCACTTCTGGGTTTGTATTCCAACTCAAAAATTCAAGAGTGCTATGCAATTTTGAAGAAGTTTATAACTTTGGTCTAAACTACGTGGTTCTGAAAATACAAGAAATTGAAAAAACAGACAGTTCTTTTGTTTTTTCAAAATACAGTTGAACTTCGATAACTCGAACCATGACTTGCCAGAAAAAAAGTTCGAGTTATTAAATAAAATACATAATACGTATGTATTATTTTACAGAGGCGAAACGAATATTTGGTTAACGGTTAAATATTCAGCAATCGTAATATTCGGCCATTTTAATGAATATTCGGCATAACCGAATATTTCGCTGACTTTATTTAAATTTATCATTCATGACTACTTATTTTAAGGTAAGTCTAACTTATTTCATTTTAAGTTTGCTTAAAAAATACCAAAAAAGTTTATAGCCTGAAATCTAGCCTTTTTCTAAAATTTCCCGTCTAAAACATATACTACTGTATTATTAGAAATATTTTACGTTGAAAATAATTAATATAGTCCAATTGGCGATCCAGGTAATGCGCGTCACCAATCACATGATCAACGGTCGGCGTTACCAATAATGCGCGATAAAAAAATACAAAATGTAATTGCTAAATATAAATTATTTTTGTAGTTTTCTAAGATTAGGCAGCCGTGTTTAATCAAAAGGTCTATACATTTTTGAAAATAAGAGAGAAATCGAGTTTTTATTTTCTAATTTAGCTCATATTTATTTTTTGTAAAGTTAGTATTATTTTTGGCATGTTTATATTTCCAATTTCCAATTTTACTTACAAATTTTTGACAGATCGTATTGATTGCGCATGACCCAAAATTGTAAATATTTTCTGGTGAAAGTGAATATAACGTATGCGTGACGCTGAAGCTGAAGTGAGCTGAAGCATTCTACATTCAACGGCGTGCTTGTGTGTCATTGTTTTGAGTTCGTGTCGCTGGTTACTATTGTAATTTTTGATAATTTACAAGTTATGACAATAATCCGAATGCCAAGCAATTTGAAAGTGCATATAAACGACTTTTAATCAGAAACGAAATCAAGTTATTTGATACTTCAAATTGTTTGGCAGATGGTATAGATATTTTGCATGTTTCGTCAAGAAGATGTAAATTTTTGTTTCCCTTCACAGATGAATGTGAAACTGTTTCCATTGATGTAATTGACCATGATTATGTAAATACGATGTTGACGTTAAATGCTTATGTAGAAAATGTGGTCGAATACATCAGCGGATTTGTTGCAAAGAAACTGTGGAAATTGCAATTATGTAGTGTATGTAAAAAATATTTAGTTAGTGATAAGGAATATTTATTAATTAGAATTAAAAATAGAGGTAAGTTAATATACCCTTCCCAAGATGTTGTAAATATATGTAGAATAAGTGAAAACGTGTTTAGACAACATATTAACAAAATACCATGAGATCGAAAAAAAGATGATTCTGAGCAGGCCTTGACTAGTACAACACGATTGGCTACACTGGTTCTAGAATGCCTATGAATTATAATGTGACAGTGACATTTCAAATGTAAGTCAGTTTTGCAATCTTGTTTCAAGAATTATTTAAGTTTATCGTTGTAATACTAGTGAAGGATCACATTTTGAACACCTACTCTAACATGTATTCATCTTAGTTTTCAGTTTGTTCCCTAAATAAATACTGTTTTGTGTTTTAATTTATTTGACATTTATTAACCTCTAACCTACTGCCACATTTTGAAATCAGTCTTGCCAATCGTGTTGTACTAGTCAAGGCCTACTCAGAATCATCTTTTTTTCGATCTCATGGTATCTGTAGCTAACATTAAGCCGTTTTTGTCTAACAAAATATTTAGTAGATGCTCAAATGTCACTTTCAATAACGATGAATTATTGCGGGTCAAGATTATTTGGACAATCATGTGTCACAGATGATAAAATTAATAATTGACACTTTTTTAAATATACGACTGTTTCATGAGGGAAATTTAGCAATAAATAGCAAAAATAACAATTTTCCCAAAACAATGGTTTACAAATTTAAATTTGAATGAACGCGCGCGTAAAATTTAAATTTGTAGGCGTTACACAATTGGCCCCGCATGCGTATTTACTGCAGAATACTCTACGGTGTGGTCAAACCTCTCTCTTTCATTGCTACGCGATCCGCTCATTGTGAATATGGGTAGTCCGCAGTATAGGAGATAATATAGGTATATGGGTATATGGTATCATTAATGTTTGTTTGACATTTGACATTTTTTAGGTTATAAAATTTGTAAATCGTTTGGAACTTCATGTAGACATACCAAGTTATGATGTCATAAAATTTATTGATGACGTGCATTACCTGGCTCGAAAATTCGGCCATACCCCGGATTCAAAAAGTTTGATGTCCATGACTAATTAATTACCGAGGATTTTGGGGTTTGTAAACAAATTTCTGAACCAATGCATTACTGTTTTGTCTACTCTTAGCAGGGCAATTTAATAATTAAACAATAAATTAGTTTGCTGGTGACCGCAAAGAAACCTAAATAAAAGCTACGATTTCTTAATTGGTGTAACAATAAGGCACGGGCGGGGGAGGGGACATATTATCATTAAGGGTTCAATGTTATTTAAACCATTATACAGAGAATCGGTTCTATGTTAATTTGTTTTTAAATACGAATGCAAAACACTCGACGCTTCCCAAAAAATTCGACTTATCGAAGGTGGCGCCAAATATTCTGTTCGAGTTATCAAGATATTCGAGTAATAGAAGTTCGAGTTATCAAGTAAAAATTACACATAATTCTCACTCTTGACGCTAACGCCAACCAATTTGTTTCAAGTTATCAAAAATTCGAGTTATCGAAGTTCGACTGTATTTCAAAAAGTCCAATGCATTCCAAATCTAAAAACATTATCAGAATTTCTTTTTTTTTTTAATTCTGCAGAACTTTTTAACTTCTGATATAACTCTAAAATAAAAAAGTTACTTATATAACTTTCAAGCAAATGGATAACCTGTATGCACGTTAGTACCAAGTGATCAACGGAATTTATAATTAGAGCAGGCTGTGATATTTACCATAAAGTTGGCAACACAGGCTTGCAGCTTGAAATTAAAAATTTTATCGTATCATTGATTATAAAGACAACTTTATATTACACTTTTATTAATAATTATATACAAATACAACATAATAGCATAGCAACTCCGGCTTCATAATTCGTTAGTTACATAATATAAACAAACTGTTGCCAATGATACGATAAAGCTTGAAATATAACTCGAATATTATGCGATTTAAACCGACTTCGACGTTGCGTAGTTGACTCGACTAGCGCCTCGTCACCTAGCAACGTCCTCGTCTATTATAAATCGCATAATATTCTTGTTATATTAATAGCTATATTATTCATTTCTCAGTATGTCCAACCACACAGCATAAAATAGCACCAATCACAGATCATGGCCTCCTCTAATTATGAATTCCGTTGATCACCTGGTAGTTCCAATATAGACTAGATGTCCTGACTGTAGAATGTCGGTGTTAAATGAGAGCACAATGAAGGAAATTTGATAATATTGTTGAATAAAGGGTAACTAATATAACGCCAAATTCAAATGTTTTTTACAGTTCAACCATGATTTTAAGGTAAACATTAGTCAAATTACTACTTCTCACTAAAACGAGTTCGTAGGATTTAATTCTACTGAACTTATAATGTAAAATTTTTGCTTGTTCATGGAACCAAAATGTTCATATAATTGGGTATTGCCTAACCGAGCAGCTATTATACTTCTAACTAAATGTATAACTACTAGAGCGGCAGAGTTAAAAGTAGTATAGAAATTTAAAATTATGAACATGTCATTATAAATGAATTACGCAACAACAATTAATTTAAAATTGTGGTCACTGAGTCTTTTGAAAACTGTAGGGACCTCGCAAAACAAGTTGTTATAACTAAATTGCTGTAATTATTGATGTCGTTATTTCCGAGTTTCACTGTTTTTGTAATGATATTTTTAGTTTGGTTTGGGTATTTCACTAATAATTGTTGAAAAAATAACATTTATAGAATACTGGGAAATATTACAGTCTCACTTTTTCAGTTTAAAAATGTATATGTTTAAATAAAGACGTACATACCTGACACATCAATTACATTGACTATATTCAGGGCAAATTGTTTTGTGATTTGCTTAACTTCATGTAATAAGCCCAACTTATCACTAACTTGTTTTAAAGCTGCATCGGTACATTCTGGTAAACTTGGATCAAGACTAGTTAGGACATCCACATATATATTTATCAGTGTATCAATTGTTGATTGGTTAGGAAATACTTGATTAAACCATTTGCACTGGGTATGCCAGTTGGATAATAGAATATCATAATAATTATGTATCCACTGAGTGACTGATTCATCTTGTTCAATTTCTAACTGATTGCGCCACTTTTTTATAAGAACATCTTTTTGACACTTGTGATAATATTTTACTAGTTGTGGAAGGCGTCCAATAGATGAGAATATTTTCACATATACGATCGATTCATCTGAACATATTTCATTAGTTAAGAACTGTTATAATAATCTCCAAGCTGAATAAAAGATTACCTGTATTATTAGATGTAAAAGCTTGTACAACAGATGGGCTAGCAATAGCTTCTAATCTATTTTTCAGTCCTTCTAATTGTAACTTTCTATCTTCAAAATCAGCAACATTTACTAGCAATTTTAATGACTGTTGCATACCTAATAACTTTGTTGCAATGCTGTCAATATTACGTGAATCAAATACTTCTTCCAAATCGTTAGCTACAGAAAAAACAATTGAAATCTTTTTGACTACCTACATTCAATAGCGTTCTCCACTTTAAGAAAGATGAGACAGCGAAGGATGGCATGCTCTACCTACAGGGATATTTCACCAAGTAATTTTTAGACATTTCGGGTTAGTTGTTTAGTTACCGATGTTAGCAGTTTTGGAGAATTATGTGATATGCTGTTATATATTACCATTCAAATTCAAATTTCTTACATTTTCCATTATGTATTTTTGAACAATGTTCAATTTTCTAATTTTTTTTATCCGTATTGCTTCAGTAGAAGAAAAACAAGTGATAACCAATAAACCACAAGAAAAAAAAACGGGAGCACCAATTCCGCTCAAAAACCTCTAGAAAAGCTAGTACCGGTAAGTAACTAAATATCTAACCTGAAATCCCTAAAGGTAAAAAATCTCTTTCGCTAGAGTATGCCATTTTTCACTATCTCTCGTTGTTTCACATTTTCTTATGTAGGACGTTTTTACCTAACACTGTCCAGTTGTCACTTTCATGCAGTCCTTGTTTTGCATCTGTCAGTTGATTTTTAATTTTATCCAAGTTTTCTAAGGATTTTAATGACTGCCCTGTATCTTGTTCAATTTTGATGATTTCTTCTTTAACTGTAGCTAATTTGTCTTTTAACAGTACAGCTTCTTGCTGTAAATTCTGTGTGTCTCTCATTATTTTTGGAAGAGAAACTAAAACTTGCTGGCTGGTTTGTTCTAAAGCCGCATTAACTTGCTGTACATAAAGTTGCAACTTCATGACTAGAGACATAGTGTAATTCTGAAATAATAACAGAGATTATTTTATACACAAATATATTGATCAATCAGAAAGCCAGATTGGCCTATCCTACATAAAATTATTTCAATAATTTTTCGAACTAGGATTTGTAACTACGTAGGATTCCACGGTAACAAACATTTATAATTTTTATGTACATTCGATTAGAAACTGGCAGGAAAGCAAGAACCTCAGAAAAGATGGATAGAAAGCTGGGGGTAGAAAGTCCATAGGGTAGTTAAAAAGTGTGAAGAAAAACAAGCTAATGAGCCTATAATAAAAGAAGATGTACATCTTGTTATCTGAAAAACAATCACAATCCCAGTTTGTGTTTATAAGACAATCCTGTTAAATACTCCTTTTAAGTTATATTACTCAAGTAACTACATAGCAAGTAAATCTTAGATCATGTCAATTTGAGAGAAAATCGCCCAGGCTTTTAATTTAATTTTTCATTTAGCAACGGGTGACGAAATGCCAACAGGTAGCGTATTGCTTCACGATTGTAATTTTTTGATTACGTTCATCACTACTATAATCCATTCAGAAAACTCCTGTGACATAAAAGTCACCATGTGTTGGTTAATATGAAAATCCCTATTAGGCTATTAAAAACTTTTAGATTTGAGATTGGCGCACCTTTAAATTTAAATTTAATGCTTTCGTTTTTTTTTGTTTTCACTTTGACACTTAAATTATTTATTATTCAAGTTACGTTTTATAATTCATAATCTTTAGAGAAATGGATGAACAGAAGCACCAACGAAGTTTATTATCATACTTGTATTATTAATAAACCCATTTTTACCTTGTTCTACTTAATTTTACGAAAATGACAAATGATTTATCATAACCTTACATTTCAGTTTGACGTTAAGTACATTCACAAAAAAAGTTGATAGGTTCTGTACATAAAGTACACTCCCAAATTTTCATTTGACAGCGTAAACGTCACGGGAGTTTTCTGAATAGATTATATAAACTTTATTGTTTTGAATAAATGGCACACGTATTAAACTATTAATATTTAGTTTTTACAATAAATAAATACCTACCTCTTTTTTATCCTGCTGTTCTAAAGACTTTAGAATGTTATTTATCCATTCTTTTGTATCAAAACTTTCTTCAGAAAACGAACTAATATCCTGCAAAATAACTTTTATAATGAACATTCCCAAAAATATTAGGAGTATATAAACAAAGATTACCATTTTTAATATATTATTAGTTCAACCATCGACCTTGTTCAACACAGTTAAGTAAGGTTATGTCTAATTGTTTATGGTTATGTCGTGTCACCATATTGACGTATGGATGTAACTAAATTGCGGCTCTCAGGTGGCATGTTGGGTGGAGTAGACTGTGCTTTGTGGAATAAACGGGATACTTTGACAGGAAAAAGTACTTTACCAGCAGTGTTGTGACATATCTAGATACTTTTGAAGTATCTAGTTACATATCTAGATACTTTGGAAAAAATGTAACAATATCTGTAACTAGATACATTTTTCATTGTATCTGGACATCTTAGATACTTTTTTCTTGATTGTGATGTACATATTTTTATTTTTTATGAAACATTAAAAATTAAATCTATTAAAACTGAACGCCGATTACTGCACTGGTAACTGAGACACAGCCGTATGTTGAACTGGGCGTGCGCTTGCGTAGTTCATAATCTGTCAATTATTAAATTGGTAAATTCCGCCTGGTTCTCAGTGAAATATATACTTCAATACTGCAATATTAGAAGTTTAATGAAAAATATTTTTTCTCAAATTTTACAGGCAGAATAGTGTTTTGTATAGTATGTATCTGATATGTATCTAGATACTTTTTTAATGTATCTGTAGTATATGTATCTAGATACCTTGTAAAAAAAGTATCTGTATCTAGTTACATTTCCTGAGAAGTATCTGTATCTAGATACTGTAAAAAATGTATCTGTCACAACGCTGTTTACCAGTACCTTTGTTATTATGTATTGAACAAAGAATTTTAGATAATTTTCAAATTATCCCGCAGTTTCATTTTTGGAATTTTGAAAAGTTTTTTCAATTAGTCATAATTCTGGAGTCATACGATTATACTGACACAACTGACACTTGACACTGTTTTTGAAAATAATGACTTCGTAACGATTTTCAAAAACAAGATAGGATATAGGATCAGAGTTGGGCATCACTCGAGTGATACATTACTCATGCAATAATCATGATTAAAAAATTTATCGTATCATTGATGGTAAAGACAACTTTATATTAAACTTTTATTAATAATTATACATAACATAATAACATAGCAACTTCCAACTTCATAATTCGTTAGTTACATAATATAAACAAACACTATTTGTGTACATGAATTGTTGTCAATGATACGATAAAGCTTGAAATATAACTCGAATATTTGCGATTTAAACCGACTCGGACGTTGCGTAGTTGACTCGGCTTGCGCCTCGTCACCTAGCAACGTCCTCGACTATTATAAATCGCATAATATTCTTGTTATATTAATAGCTATAATCATCACCCATGAAACTTTTTTTTTATTCTTTACTCATTACTCGTAGTCCGTGAATATTACTCTTACTCATTATTCATCAATCATTCGAAATTTCACACCAAAAATTTCAAATCGTTTACAGAACCCAACAATTGAGTATTTTGTTGGAGTAATAGTTCCGCTGAATGTTCGAAATATTTTTCGTAGGTACTCGCAATATTGGCAACAATCATTTTCATTAGTAAGAATAATTTTCGTAGCCCTACTTCTTTTGGAGTACGCATGTGAATCATATATATATAATATAATCAGCTCTTTAACCGCATGCAGTTATGGCTACGTATTTACATAAGTTTTCTTAATCCTATTTTGGGACGGATTAATTCCCATTTCTTCTTCTATTTATTTTTATATATTTTAATCTGTTAGCTTTTTACTCGTTCTAGCTTCTTCTGCTATCTTTGCCCATTCCTTCCTCTTTTCGCATTTGTCTCTCCACTTCTTTATCCCTAGCCTCTTTAGGTCTTCTTGTACCTCATCCATCCATCTCAGACTGGGTCTGCCTCTTCTTCTATTTTCGGTTGGTGTCCATTCTGTTATTATTTTTATTACTCTTTTTTTGTCTGCTCTCATTACATGCCCTAACCATTTTATTCTTTGTGCTTTTATATATGTAACAATATCTTCCCCGTTCATTTGTTCTCTTAGTTCAAAGTTCATTCTCGGCCTGTATTCATCTTCTTCTGTTCGTACTGGTCCCATTATTCTTCGTAATATTTTTCTTTCAAATACTTTTAGCTCTTCCTCTTCTTTTTTAGTTAGGGTCCATGTTTCTGTTCCATATGTCACTACCGGTCTGATAATAGTTTTATATATTTGTAGCTTTAGTCTGGTACTTAGGTATTTAGAGTTTAAATAAGTTTTGTTTGCGTAATATGCTTTATATCCCGTTTGTATTTTTTGTTTTGTTTTTTCACTTCCACTATATTTTTTATTGTAAATTGTTATTCCTAAATACTTAAAGTTTTGGACTGCCTCAAATTTATAGTCTTTTATTTTTAAAAATTCCTCGTTGCTGTTTTTACTATATTTTAGATATTTAGTTTTTTTTTCGCTGATTGCTAAACCCATTTTTTTTGTTTCTTCCTCTAATCTCGTAAAACTTTTTATTAGTCCTTCTTTTGTTCTACTAATAATTGTAACATCGTCTGCGTACGCAACAATCTGTGTATTTTTAATATTTATTGTCCCTTCCAGGTCCGCTTTTCTAATTGCGCCTTCCAGGGCTATATTAAACAGTGTAGCCGATAACATATCCCCTTGTCTAACTCCTTGTTGTACCTTAAATCTTTCGGTTGTTTCATTTTCAATTTTCACTACTGCGGTTGAGTCTTTTAAGGTCATTTCCACTAGTTTTACTAATTTTTGTGGAGTTCTCATGTTTATCATTTCTTTTATTATCTTTTCTCTTAATACTTTGTCAAAAGCATTTTTAAAATCTATAAATAATATGTACAGAGTTATGTCGTATTCCTTTGCTTTTTCTAGTATTTGTTGTACAACATGTATGGCATCTGTGGTCGACCTTCCTTGCCTAAATCCTTGTTGATAATCTCCTAAATTGTTCTCTGCATGTGCTTGAAGTTTGTCTTTAATTATTTTTGATAGCACTTTATAGGTCACGTTTAACAACGTTACTCCTCTGTAATTTGCGCAATCTTCTAAATCTCCTTTTTTGTGTATTGTAAATATTATCCCTTGCTTCCAGTCATCTGGCATTCTTTCCTCTCTCCATATCAAGCAGATTAGTTTATGTAGCCTTTCATGCAGTGTCTCACCTCCATATTTAAGGTACTCTGTTAGTATATCATCGCTTCCTGGTGTCTTATTGTTTTTTAGGTGTCTTATTGCTTGTTTTACTTCTTCTAATGTTGGTTCTTCTATTACTGTGTTATTTATTGTTTTTGTTTGTGTTACTGTATTCGTTTCTATTTCATTTCTGTATAGTTGTTCGTAGTAGTTCTTCCATATTTGTTGTATTTCTTTCTTTTCGTACCTCGTATTCCCTTCTGTGTCTTTATATCCTGTGGTTTTTACTCTAAAGTTTTTCTTTTCTTGTTTTAAGTTCTGATAAAACATTCTTGTATTTTTTTTATTGTATTCGTTTTGTATATCTTTTATTATTCTTTCGCTCCAATCTCTTTTTTTTTGTTTACATGTGTTTCTTGCTAGTGCATTTGCCACTTTGTATCTTTGTCTATCCTCTTCTTCTTTTGAGTGCAGCCATTTTATCCATGCTCGGTTTTTTTTTTCGCTAGCCTTCTTGCACTCTTGGTCATACCATTCTTTACTTTTTTCGTTCTTCTTCCGTCCGACGCATTTTTCCGCTGTTATTAAAATACTAGTTTTAATGCTGTTCCACTGGGTTTCAATTCTGTTTTCACTTTCAGGGGAGATTTGTTGTTGTAGTTCCTTTGTTATCCCTTCTTCAATTTCTTGCTTCACCTTTCGTTCTTTTATTTGTTTTACATCCCATTTGTTTCTTCTTTTGCTTCTGTCTTTTCCTCTTTCTTTATTTTTCTTTTCCTTGATTATTGCAATTACTAGTATGTGGTCAGTGTTTGCGTTGGCGCCCCTGAACGATCTTACATCTTGTATGTTACTAATTCTTTCTCTGGTTACAAGTACATGATCGATTTGACTTGTTGCCGTTTGATTTGGGTGCATCCATGTTATTTTGTGCTTTTTTGGATGAGGGAATTTTGTGCTTACGATAAATAAATTCATTTCTGCTGCTAGATTGCATATTCTATTACCGTTATCATTCGTTTCTTCATGTATTGTATTCTTGCCTGCTACTGCTTTTACATATTCTTCCTTGCCTATTTGGGCGTTTATATCTCCCATTAGTATTAATGTATCGTATTTTGGTGTTTTTTCGCATTCATATTGCAATTCTTCATAAAACTTATCTTTCTTATCATTCTCTTCTACCTCTGTTGGGGCATATGTACATATAAAGGTAGTATTATATATTTTTCCTCGAATTCTTAATTTTGATATTCTGTCGTTTATGGGTTCAAATTTCATTATGTTATGTCTTTGTTTTTTAGATACAATGAATCCTGTTCCATTCCAGCATGTCTTGAAGTCCGGGATCCATTTTCGCTGCGGCTTACCTTTCAGTGTATATATATTTTTTAACTTCTTTATTTATTACCGGACGTAAAACTATTTATATGCAGTATTCGAAATTCGACGTAATATGTTCAATTATTCGATGTAGCGCGTAAATTTTAATCTGAAAATGAGGTTATGTTGTTTTTGTTTTCTTTGGGCTCTTTCAATTAATTTTGTTTTGTTTTTAGTTATGATTTTTAGTTTTAAATGGTTAGGCACTTTTATTTTAAAATTTCTTCCACAACACTTTGATTAACAAACACTTTAAACACGTTAAAACTTTACATTTAATACACACATTTTTTACAAGAAATAAATAAGAAAAAAACAAAATTTAAATTTAAATGTGAATCATCAATCCCTCAAAATCTACTGCATCCAAAACATAATATTTTTTACGGGGATCGCATTCATTTTCAATTTCACCGTATTTAATATGAGGATTTTTCTTTAACAAGTTCGTCACAGCAATTTTTTTCAGATAATATTTTTCATTTGAATATCCAAGTCAGGCCAATAAGTCTCCGTTTATAACCTTTTTATCTAATTGAATGTTTCAAAAAAATCTATTGCGGCGATCGTTTTCTAAATCGATACCAAATTTAGAACAAATATCATTTACAGTGATTTTTATCAAACCATTTAACCAAGATGTAGCTAACATCTGAATCGCGAACATCGACACATTTATGCGACAACGTCTCGATGATTGTGATCTCCGTCAAGATGTTGGTTTATTTATACCTAAACGAACGACAATAGTGTGCAGGTAGCGAACGAGTCATTTGTAGTGGTAGGTAGTCAACGTCCTCAACGTTCTTTGTGAAAGTTGAAAGCAAAATTATGCATTGAGCATTGAAGGATATAATGCACTTATGCATTTACACTCTTACATACAAAATCCTCAGTGAACCAAACTTTTATAAAAGATGCAATGTAATTTCAAATCATAATTTAACTTTAGTAATTTTACACTTCTAAGAAAACTGCTACATGGGTAAGATTCCAGAGTAGCACTCGTACAATTAAAAGGGTTAAGGAATTTTGCAGGTGCCTATTGAGATGGTAAGATCCCAGAGTATCACTCATACAAATAAAAGGGAACTGTCGTTTTGCTCTTCCGATCAATTGAATTTATACAATAATTTTCGACAACCCCCAAATAGAAGGGGTTCTTTTTATCAAATCAAATTGAACTTCAAACTGAAGTTTAGCCGTGATTGGCTGACCGGTTTTGTATCAAAACCGGCATAACACTAAGTTTCCCATAGGAATTCTTTCATATTTCTGCCGTGATTTATAGCTATGTTGCGTAACCTGAGATTCCCAATATTTGGAACTTCGCTGCGCTAGCTTGAGTGCATATGATTAAGCACCAATAACTTAGCTAGGATCAAGAAATACCCTTTTCGGACACTGTCCCTACAAAGAAGTGGCCTGAAAAATAATTAAAAATGCCTGCAAGGGAAACATAAATTAAACAACCAACGAAACGTTTCGTTTTACGGATCATATACTTCTTAACTAATCTATATAATTCCTATTCTAAAATATTACAAGTGGTTGAACATATGGCAGCTTAAAGTAAAAAATATATATTGTTATGATATGAGATGCTTCCTCTTTGAAATTAATTGTAAAATTAATTATTTTTGAAAAACTAGCACATTTCATACATATTGCTCCGGTTAGCTCAGCCTGTATTTAAATTTGCTAATTTAAAAGAACTCTTATCAAAAGGACGTTAAAGGGATCGATTTACCAACTTTTGATAATTTACTACACAAAATTATTATCTAACTAAACACTCTTCAAGAACCAAAATTTGTTTTTATAAATACCTTTAATCACTTTTAACCACCACACTTTTAATAATCATGTAATCCTATTTTCAACAATATCCCACGATAGCTGCAACACGTTCCGCTCCTGTCACTGTTATCTTAAAATTCCACCTTTTGACTCTCGTCCAATAAATAAACTTCCAACTCCAATCTAATTCCAAGACCAAAATATCCTATTTTGCAATTTCAACCTCTTCCAATAAAATAGTTGTAACTAAGAACTGTATTTTTATTTTTTATAAATATTTTCCATTTATTTTTAGTTTATAGGTATCATTAAACATTTTCTTTATAAACTTTGATAAAGGTTTTATTAAATCTATTTTGTTTATAATTCCTTTTTCAAAATTAGGATTTTTGAAAATGAATCTTCTAATTTCAAAATTGTTTTATTTATCATTTTTCAATTTTTTTATTTTTACATGGTAATATTTCCCTGGGTATCTTAATTTTTTAAATATAACAAAACCTTTATCATTTACAACATTAAATTAACAATATTTACATAAATCTAATATTCTACAAAATTTAAAATTATTAACATTTATCTTAAAAAGTTTACATTATTTACATGTTATTAAAAATTAAACTTGTACAATTTTAAAGTATACATTTCAAAATCAAATTAATTAAAAAAATATTTATTTATAAATTTATCCTAAAGATATTATTTCAATATATAGCAATTAGTCTGTTTGTCTTTATTAACGGTAAAATAGTTTTTACGAACTTGCGTATCCTTACAGTGTAAAACGTCAACCAGTCATGTTGTTCAGATGTCAGGTCCCATCCTTCGTACCTAGTGATTTATATGTATGTATGATTTATATGTAAGAATATTTTTCTGTAAATAATTTAAATGTAATTCAATTCATTGTAAGATTTGCTAATAGTTTGGATTTAACCCTTTGTTATTTATTAACTGTAACGTTTGTAACTTGTCTCTAAAACCGCTTAATGTGTTTATTTGTGACTTCTTTCGGGCAACAAACATATGTTATGTTAGTTTGAAAGAGACTTTCAATATAAACCTCTCACAATGCAAAGCAAACCCCACGTAACGGAGTTGGATCAAAGATTCTACCTAAATTATTTAGTTAACTTATTTTTTATCAACTTCGAACTTATATGGCCCTAACCCACTTCATTACAATATAGTTCTCAGGATCTTTCTCTCAAACGTTCCTAGCGAGTTTTCATCTTTTTGTGTGAGAGCCCATGTTTCCGCGCCATATGTTAATGTAGGTCGAATCAGCGTCTTGTAAATTCTTATTTTCATACTTCGCGAGATGTTTCGCGATCTTATTTGTAGGACTAGGCCAAAGTAGCATCTGTTTGCTGAGAGGATCCGTCTTTTGATTTCAGCCGTAATATCATGTCACAATTAACCATGGAGCCAAGATATACAAATTCCTGTACTGCTTTAATGGTCTGCCAATTTATGTGTAGGTCTTGCCGTTGTTGTGGTGTTCTAGTCACCGTCATATATTTGGTTCATCTTTGCTGCTCATTGAAGTTGTATGAACGCTTGTTTGACCACTGCTTCACTTCTGCCAATAATATCTACCTATATATCGTCGGCATATGCGAGTAGTTGTATGCTCTTATTAAATATTGTACCATTGATATTAATTGTCGAGGTTCTAATTATTTTCTCCAGCGCGATATTGAAAAGGATACAAGATAGTGCATCTCCTTGTCGGATGCCAGTGTGTGAGGTGATAGTGCGGGACAGTTCTCCTTGTATTCGGACTTTACATTCCACTCTCTCCATGATCAGTTTAGCTAAATTTACCAGGTCACTTGATATTCCCAATTCTAACATCGCAGTGTATAATGCTTGTCTGTTGATGGTGTCGTAGGCTGCTTGAAAGTCAACGAATATGTGATGTGTATCAATGTCATGTTCTTTTGTCTTCTTCAGAATTTGCCGAAGTGTCGATATTTGGTCAATAATTGTTGACTTGTCAGCTCGAAACCTTGTTTGATATTTTCCTAAAATGTTCTCTGCATGTCTGTTAATTCGAGAGTAGAGAATGTAGAATATTTTATGTGCCACATTCAGCAGAGCAATTCCTCTGTGGTTAGAGCAGTCCAAGATATCACCTTTCTTGAGGATGGGACATGGTATTCCAACATTCCAATGATTTGGCAAAGATTTTTTTGTACATATTTCTATTATCAGTTTATGGAGGCTTCTCACCCGCTGCTTTGAACAGTTCAGCTGGTAGATCATTTGTTCCTGGAGATTTATTATTACTTAGGGTAAACACAGGCGAAACGGTTTACGTCGAGTCGACTGTCGATGCAAAAAATTTTAACAAAGGTTTACACGGAACGCCCATGTCCAAACGGTGTCGATTTGATAGTATCCTGTTACCTACGGCGTGGCGGCGATGCACCGTATCGTTAAAACACAAAAATTCATCAATTTGTAAGTAAACTTAGTTCAGAATGGATCGTAATAGTGAAGAATTTCTAATGTTACACTGGCTGTTTTATTGAAGATGGAACAGAAGGAAGAAAAATAAACGGTTCTGGATTCACCCAATTATCTCTGAACGTAAAGAGAACGGTTTTTTCAATACCTACTTTATGATATATCCAACTTCATGAATTTGCATACCTTTCTCTCGCGTCGTCTTATGTAATCGCACGACTGAACGGTTACATTTGTTAGTATGAAATGATGTGTCGATTCAGAAAGTGTGCCGCCTGTTTGTCGCGGGGAAATCATACGTCGAATCGATCGACGTCCCGTGTCGAATGTATGTAGGTAATGTGTATTGTTTAAGTTGATTAGATAAAAAGATATGTCGAGTCGACAGTCGACTCGACACAAATCGCTCCGTCTGTTTTTAGCCTTAGTATTCTGATTGCCTGCCGGACTTCTATCACACTCGGTAGGTTTTCTTTGGCTGTCATCAATCGTTTACACCAGGTCTCTATTTGGTCGGGTCTCGGGGTATTGGTTAAGTTGTTCTTCGAAGTAGTCTGCCCAGCGATTCAGAATATCTTCTTTCCTATTTAAGAGCATTCCATCTGCATCTCTGCATTGGGTCATTTGTGGTTTATATCTTTTTCTTATTAAGTTCACTAGAATCTGTCACGTGCCAATCTCGCACATTTAATAGGAGATGTTGCTGTCCCTTAGGCGCACTGGCTAGCAAACAGTGGAGAAGGGGGGTTCGAAACGTTAATACCCTTCAAATAAGGGCGGTCATAATCGGGTTTAAATTGCGCCACTGTAGTATTAAAGTCACCCTAAGATCGCTGCACCCTGCTGCCAGATGTGACTTACCTTGCTTACTGAAAATAAAAGACTGCAACTGGTGGTCAGGCTCACAAAGCTATATACACAAATACCTTAAAGTAAACACGATAAACACAAATAAAAGGCGAGAATGATTTGACAATGAAATTTAATGAAAGCAAATAATTATTCAAAACATTATAAATGTTAATTGGACTTTTCATACACTCTGTTGCATAAATGGAATGCGACGTTTCAGGGACTGAATCTGCCCCCGTCTTCAGGCATAGTTCGCTCTGAGAAGAGCGGTTTGGTCTTGTAAAAGACATAAAATGTTCACTTTTGGAAGTTTGACATTTACTTTACGACTCCCAATTTCATAGCAACCGCAATCCAAAGACCCCTTGATCATACTAAGTATACGGATGTTTGCGTAGCTGATGGTTTATTGCGTCTCAGTTCTTCGCGCAGTAATGGAATCCATATGGGTTTGATCTCCATGCTTGCTTGGCTAATCGGTTCTTCTGCGTAGCTTCTTTGAGCTTCCTACGGGTTCGGTTATCTTCTTTCGTGACTACCCGTGCATCTTCCCACAGAATCCTGTACTCGTTATTCCAGACAAGGGATGTCACATTTACTTGAGTTAAAGCAAAAGAAAATAATCAATAACTAGACTCCCTTAACCGCAATTAAAGTTTCGCAAAAAAAATTCGCAAAGTTTCTAAACTGTTAACACTAAACCAAACGGTAACACACACTAGTTTAAGACTTAACACTTGTTGAACCAATTAACGAAAGAAGAAACTATGCTTGAAGTACCTACTTGAAATATTGACAATAAAGGAAAGTAGATTTTACCTGGCAAGATGCTTGCACTTGTTCCAAAGACCAGGGAATACGTGACAGACGCGAAACTGAGAAGAGCTAGTTGGTGGTAACCCAAATGGAAGCGATGGTGTCCTTCCCGGAAACGGGTGCAAAACAAGGCAGAATAATTCTAGGCTATGGGTTTTCTTAATCCCTCAAAAAGGAAATTGCGTGAACGACACTTCTACTTTCACTAACTTTTCACACAAAACTATGCTTATATGGCATCTTCTGGGAGTATCCAGCTTTTTGCCGTAACTAGTTCTCCACAAGAACTACGAAAATGAGGAGCCTTCCCGGTGTAATTTAAATACCCAAGCGATAAAATTTGCACGTCCCGTCTTAAGCCAAAGACGTCCGATATGGTTGAAGAGTTGTCATGTACTAACGAAGGGGAGTACAATATTCGAACGACTTGAGGCATGACGCCTGACATAGCCCCGCGTGCAGGGGGATTCCCCGAACCGTATCACGAGGAGCTGCATCAACTGAAACAATATGACATCATGTATCGACGAAATACACGTGAATTAGGTCATCTTGGGATTTCTAACAAAGGGAAACTTTCTATAACGACGAAACATACTGAAATAACTTTAAAGATTTCGGAGAACTACCATGAAAATGCGCTGACTTCGCGTACCCTCCAGACTAAAATGAAATTAAGCTGTAGCAAAAATAACATAATTAACACGGGATTAAAATTAAAAGGACAGAGCCGTACTAAAGAACTAAAAAAAAAACAAAAAGTAACACGAAATTGCAAAACCACGTGACAAATCTCTTGTATTCATTTTCTCTATTCAGCGTTTCGCTGTCTTCCAGTTGTTTATTAAAATATACTCTTTTTTTGCTTTGTGCGTTATTTTCTCTTCCCATCTCTTTATACGGTATTCTTCCACTAAAGCTCTCTTCCGTCTAGCTTGCATTTTGAGGTACACATCGTTATTCGTTTCTATGGCTCGGTTATATTCGTCATTGAACCAGTGATTCCTTCTTGCTTGTTGGTCTTTTCCTAATATGTCGTTGGCAGTACCATTAAGTTCATTTTTTAGTTTTTCCCATCTTTCGTCTTCTGGTGAGTCTCCCAGGCAGTGTTACAGGTTGTTTGTGAATTGTTTTGAGGTATTTGGGTCTTTCAGCAGACTTATTCTATATTTCATGTTCTTTCCTTGTATCTTCTTTTTGGCATCCGATATTCTAGCCCTGACTATAGTTACGACTAAATGGTGGTCAGAGTCTATATTTGCTCCCCGGCAGTGGCGGCTGCTGTTTAAGGGCTGCCACTTTGACCTAAATTTTGCAAAAGTTATTAGCAGTAATTTCCGAAATTACTTTTTATTTAAATTTCGTTTATGCATTAATTAAAACAGCATAACATTGTACTTTCATCTTAGACGTTAATTAAATCGCTTCCGAAAAGACCGCACACATCATATTAGCTACATGAATTCAAAGCTTTCGGGCGGAATATACCGAACAACGTACGCAAACCGGGAAGATTATTGGTTTAGCGTTCAAATTTAAATTGGCACCGGGAGCGGCCCAAACTGACGCTCGTAGCCCCCCATAACCGTATATTCGATGTAGTTTTAAAAAAATATGTACCGTGTCCGGAATGACCTTGGGATCTCAATGTGGGGGGTGCCAATCTGTCCGCGATTGCAAAAACGCACAAAAAATATTTTTCCGTATCCATGGTATGTAATTGACAGATTATTTATCTCATTTGAGGTTAACAATGGCGGATGGCGGGTAAATATGAAAAAGCGGGACGATATGAACATTTGCGGGTTTTTACCGTGCATGCTATCGACGTGACATCTACCGATAGAATTTAGAATCA
This sequence comes from Melanotus villosus, assembly GCA_963082815.1. NCBI lineage: Eukaryota > Metazoa > Arthropoda > Insecta > Coleoptera > Elateridae > Melanotus > Melanotus villosus. Next base: position 72,274,445 of record OY720418.1, on the reverse strand, counting down.
AAATTATTATTTGATTATACAAAAATCTTCATTTAAGTGATTGATAAGTGTAATTATTTTTTAAAATTCAAGCAAATACGATTATTTTTTACATAAATTCATTATAGAAGTTATTTTTAATATGAAAATTTGACATGTGTAATTTGAGGTTATATGTCAAAAACGTAGGTACGTATTATATTATAACTATTTTTATTTAATACGAACTTCTCATGGATGCGGAAAAATAACTTGTGCCCTACGGGAATCTAACGGCATATTTCATCCCTCGGCTTTTGCTGCCCTCGCTCACTACGTTCGCTCGTGCAGCAGAAATCTTCGGGATGAAATATGCCTATATCTTCCCTTATGACGCAATATACTATTTCGAATTTTTTTCTTTAATTCTGAAAATTGAATAATTTTACGTTTACATCGCATTTACAAGCTTATTTTTTAATGTTTCTCAATGGCTTTTAAACCGTTGGAAAGCTTATTCTTTCTAGATTCAGATGCTGCCAAAATTATCTCTGAATTGTTGTTAACAAATGCTACATAAATTGTTTAAACAAAGCGTACGCGAAATCCGTAGTATAAACTTCAGCATCGAGGTATTTTTAAAACTATAGCACATAGATGCGCACTTATATCGAATGAAAACGTTTTTAGTGAAAGAATTACTTGCATAGCGTTATTGTTATAGAAAATATGATTTATTTTTTACAGTGCTCCGTCGGATTTCGTTGCGTGTTAGAAGTTCGCAGTACGTACAATACCCGTGTACTTACCTACAATATTACGCTTAATGTTTATACGTGAATAATTACAAAACGACAACAAAAACATTAGTGTAAGTAATTATAATATTCTTTATCTATTATTATAACTTAAGGGCAAAAATAATACAGCGAATTATAAATAAAAGGAAAATCACATAGAAAATGAAAATCGAAATTGTAACTTTTTATGAATTTAATTGTAACAATTTACACGTGTTTAATAGCTAATACATTGACACTCACAATAGCAACCTATTATACACTCCAATCCAGCTTTGTTTACTTTGGTAAGTTACATTGGGATGAACACTTATAGATGCTTATAGTTTGAGATAAGCAAATTATCCTTCAAGCACCAACCAAAATGTATTGTGGAAATTTCTGGATTTATCATGTCGTATTTTTCCAAATAATTATTTGACTTGAAGCTCTCAAAATGTGCTGATAAAATGAATCTGTAGGTGGTAAATTTCTTATATCAGATTTACAGACGTGAAACAAATGCGCACGTAATTTATTCAAATTTCCTGTAAATGATGGCCGACCGTACAATATTTTGACAAAATATCTTGTCGAATTTAGAAGAGGAATTAAATCATTGATGTCATTTTGAGGATAATCTAGTAAAGCTTGTAGAATTTTATCTCCTGCAGGCATTAAACATTTTCTTACGACGTTGGATTTTCCTTTTTTATACAGAAAGCTAACTGTGTCGCAGCCACCGTCGCATGGACTTTATTTTCTGTCATTAATAAAATAAAGGTGCGATTTTCTCATTAATTTAGAGTTATTTTTTCTGCAGCCCCTACCCCTAAAAACTCACGAGCCGCTACTGCTCCCCGGTAACTTCTATAATCCATAATACTTGATCCGTTTCAAGTATCTATCAACACATGATCTATTTGGTTGTACATTGCTCCTTCTGGGGAGATCCAAGTTGTTTGTTGAATGTCTCTATGTTTGAAGCATGTGCTAGGTATCGTCATGTTTTAGGATGCTGGTAGGTTTACTATTCTTACTCCGTTATTGTTGCTCTCATCGTGTAGGCCGGGGGTCCCCAAACTTTTTAAGAATAGGGCCATCCATCATATGAGTACTGAAATTACTAAGCGGGGCGGATTATTCACATAGAAAACCACATGCGAATATGTTTGCTTAAAAAAATCGTATGTTCTAAAGTTATTTTGTAATAAAAATTGTCATGAATTATATTTGGATGTATTTTATATGTGGTTTACGCTGAGTGAAGTGTTGTCAAGTAAAGCAGTGTCGCATGTGTTAAAACTACGTCCGAACAAAACAGTCATAAGGCCGATGGTCACCTATTCATGTGAGGTGTAGACTTTAGGGCAAATAGAACAGAAAGTAATAGGAGCATGGGAAATGAAGATGTTACGGAAAATCCTAGGAGGAAAACAAGTAAATGGGGTATGGCACAGGAGAACTAACAAAGAAGTCAGAATTGTATGGACAAGATATAAATTGAATGGTAAAATACCAGAGATTACGTTGGCTAGGACACCTGTCGAGGATAGGAGAAGAGAGGACCCCAAGAAAAGTGTTGGAAAGCCGACTAGGAGGAAGAAGGCACGCGAGACCAAAATCAAGATGGGCAAAGAAAGTAAAACAGGACCTAAATCAACTGAATATAAGAGATTAGAAAAGGAAAGCAATGAATAGAAAGGAATAGCGGAAAATAGTGCAAAAACCATGAACCTGCAAGGCTTGTAGTGCTAATTTATATACAGGGTTAGTCCAAAGTCCCAGAACGGTCGAATAACTTTGTTATTTGAAAAGTAAAATCTGGCGGGTCGTAGTTTGGGGACCCCTGATGTAGGCCAAAGTTTTCAATAGTCGGGAAGTAGAAAGGTTCTTTCCCAATTTTAGTGTTCATGTCGCCTAGTATAATTTTTACGTCGCTTCTTAAACATGGTTTACTGTATTAATAATATTTTCTTAAACAGGTCATTAATTATTATACATCTAGTTCGCCCCGACACGCATTATGCAGCTCATGTCATTTTGCAATAGGATGGCTCTGTTTGGACATCTCATTAAATTGCAGTAATACCATAGAGTGGGAATCTATTACTAACTTTACTTTAGTCCCCCTTTTAGATATAAAATTTTATAGATTACAACTAAGGCTGTAGAATATGTCAATAACATGTGCCATTTTTACATAAAACGTTTTTAACCCCATCTGATCATTTTCTAAAAGTACCAATATGGCGATGTACCATGGCACTAGTTATAGCTTATAGTTTAAAACCTAGATGTAGTGATTGGCAGCTATTAATTTGTTCTATCATATCAATATTTCATCCAATGATAATCAGACTTTCACCTGAAACTGGAATTTGATCAGGACTACTTTATTACAACATTACAGATATTGCAGACATCATCAGTATGTGAAGTCAAAAGAAATCTCTTGCTATTAAATGATTATCAGATAGTTATACATATTGAGTCGTATTCTGATCTCATATTTAAATTTAATGTCATGTTTAACTACCATGGCAACGTCGCGTATCTCTGTTATACACATATAAAATTATATAAAGCTATATCGTTTTATGTTTACGCTAAACACGACTTTAGTTAGAGACAACTTTAAACATGAGATCAGAATACGGCCCATTATATCTCCAAGAATGTGTGTTACTACTGCATTTGTATTTTTTACACTATTAAGGTCGATTCCCACTTGCGCTGCACTCAGCTCGGCGACGCGCCGCTACGCCGCGCTGCAAATTGTCGCTAGATAAATATTTCATGGTTTTAAATGAATACGTTCTCACTTGCGCTGCACGACAGGTTACGACGCGTCGCTTCGGCGTGCGGCAACGTTGGTATTGTTTCGTGAGCGTTAAATTATGTTATGTCGCGCGGCGATGCCCAGTATCAATCCTGATTTTATGTAGTGTACATGCTGTTTTGTTGTTCAAAATGTGTTCTATGGACGACGAAACGGCAGAGGAATAATTGATGATCCTTGTGGCTTAACATGTACAACTTTACGATCTTTGTCTGAATTTTTGGCAAAGGATACCAAAGGCATTTTCACTTACTCTGCGAGCTCTTGCAAGCCTATAATTAAAAATCCGTTTATCCTCTATTCCTCTGGCAAGTTTCGCCCCGAATAGGGGCGCAGCAGATACGTCTTTAAGGGAAATGCTTTGTCTCCAACTATGACGTGGAGTATAGTTTCTGTCAACGAAAATGCAAAAAACCACTTGAGATTTACATCTACAATCCCTTGTAAAACCTAATGTAGGTGCCGACTGCAGGTAAAAATAGCAGAGCCGCATTTAAAAATTCTATTTAAAAGCAGGAAATAAATACCTAAAAGCGAAAAGATGTTTCGGTATAACTGTAAACGAATTATTCCTAGAAAATTTAAAAGTACGGCCCATGCCGACAAGGTGCTTGCAATCCGCATATTACTAGGTTTTACAAGTGATTATTATGGATGTAAAATCTCAAGTGGTTTTAACCATTTTCCGTGACAGGAACTTTAAAGCTCCTGAATTTTCACATGTAGTGTCGCGTCGCTGTCGCTCGTTGTCGCTTATATGAGAATACCTACCAGCGTTACGGCACTTTGCATCGCGGTGTCGCGTCGCGTCGCCGAGCTGAGTGCCGCGCAAGTGAGAATCGACCTTTAAAATAGAGAAAACTTGGATATGAGGCGGTTGGTAAATTAACATTTTCCAGATATTAGAGTACAAAAAAAAACGATTACATATAGGTATAGTTTACAATTTTATTTAAAAACTACAAGACACCAATGAGTTTTGTCTATTTAAGAATTAGTATTAGCCTCTTCTGAAATTTCTTTGATTAGGTTTAAAACCCTCTGGTATAAAAATGATTGCCTGGAAAAAATATATAAATCAATTATCAATTAATAAAGGAATACTTTTTTATTCAAAACCATTCTTCTTAAGGTGGGATTTCCTACAACACGTCAGATGCTTGCGTCTGACGGATAAGTCCGACGCAAAAATATTGCTAAGAATGCTGCTGAATGCAAAAGATAACGTCTAACGCATGCGTCTGTGGTACGTCCGCTGTTGGACAGAGCTGGGCCGATTACAGGGAAAAAGTAATCTATTACTGATTACAATTACTTGACCAACGATGTAATTAACTACTGATTACTAATTACTTCTTAAAACAAAGTAGAACAAACAAATAAGACAGCTTTTATTAAAATAAAAAATGTATTCTAATCTAATTTTTAAGTGCCATTTTAACTTTATTTATTCACTATAAAAGGTCCGAAACCTTTCCGCTGTTTGCTTTAATTATAACCAGTTTTTCAAAAGACGTATCACTGATAGCGTGCCGTCGAGGAGCGTCTATAATTGACACAAAAGAGAACAGACGTTCCATTGCTGCAGAAGATGGTAGGCAAGTATTAAATTTTATAAGAAGTTTTTTCAAAATTTTATAGTCATTTAGCACACTGAAATTTTTTCTCTTATCATCTAAATATTTTATTAGTTCTACTTCAATTTTAGTGTAGATTGGAGACTGGCAGTAAGAACTATTTCGTGAATTCATTCTACTGCTGCATTTCTATATTTCTGTATTTGATTTTCTTTTTCATTAAAATCAAAGAAATAGTCTCCACTTTGTCCACCTTCTTCATCTGGCAAATTCTCTTCATCTGCCGACAGTGCGGATTGCATTTCATTTTCTGTGGCTGCACTGCTGCAGTAATTATAATTTTTTTATGTCCTCCATAGTCATATCTTTTGATTCAATAGAACTCAGCCATCTTATTTTTAAATTTGGGCAGTGCACGGCAGCTATTATTGCCCTTTCGACTTCCAAGTTCCGGCTGGCGGGCGGCGGCTCAAAAATCTTATTAGTAGGGAGGAAATAATCATAAAAACTAGAAGGAATCGCGATTCCTCATTGTAATCATGATTACGATGAGGACTAAAATTGTAATCGATTGCAGACTACTAATTACAATTGAAAAAAGTAATCAGCCGCGATTCCTAATTACAGCACGTGGTAATCAATTACTGTAATCGATTACTAAAGTAATTGGTTACTCCCCAGGTCTGCTGTTGGAGCAGTATAGACGCAGACGCTTTTTACATACGGTTAAAGTTAAAATGACAAATCTTCAATTTACTTCAGCTGAAGATACAAAACTTATTGAATGTGTTGCTGGTCATTCAGTGCTATATGACAGCAATAACCCTGATTATCTTTCTTTGTCCGATAAAGCCCCGTATTATCCTATAGGATGTTGGGTAACTCTGATTATAAGACTCTAAATTTACGAGATAATATTAGTATGTTAGAATATCTTTCCTTCGCCCTCTTCCTGTATAATTCCCTTTCTGGTTTTCTCATTTTTTAATTTAACATTTGTAAAAGTAATAATTCTTCATCACTTTCTTCTTCTAACAACAACATTAGTAACCGTTTTTAATACTGTCGTTCGTTTTAGATCACTTCTAAATATTTTTTAAGCTACACACTAATAAAACTAAATTTAAACTATTAGGGTTTGCAAGCGTCTGACCCGTCTGACGTGTTGTAGGAAATCCCAACTTTATATGTATTGTAACGAAACGCGTCATCTATCGGCAGGAACTCGGGAATGATTATGTGGTTGTATATAATATGCATTCTGTGAGCGTGCTGGGCCGGTCTACTAGTAACGACCGCGAAAAGTGTACGGAAAGCTTGGTTAACATAAATATGTAGGTGGTTAAAAATAGACAGTGTAAATAAATTAGTTTAATATTTTATATTACTGTTAGTTCTGTGTCTTTGTTTGTTAGTGATTAAGTTGTTGTTCTTGCTGTTGCATTTTGTTAATTGTGTTAAATAAATAATTCACACCATGAACCGAAGTTTAAATAAATTTTTAAAACATTATGTACAGGGTGGTCCATAAGTAATGGTTCCCCGACCAACAGTAGATTCGTGAGGTCAAAATGTAACGATTTACCTAAAATTTCCTTAATCCAAAAGTTAATATTTAGGGAGATACAGGGTGTCAAAGTCGAAGTTTTGATTTTAAATTTTTGCTGTAATTTCTAAAGTTTTCGGAATATTCAGATGAAAATTGGTGAAATTGCCTCTTTTGGGACGGGGAATAATAATCCATCCTCAATTTTAATCTAGCACCTAAAAAAACCTTACTTTTGCTGTACCTAATACCTGAAACTTATAACATCGCTATTTAACAAAATATATGAAACAGGCAAGATACCGTCCGATTGGCTGAAGTCCACATTCATAACAATCCCGAAAAAAACAAATTCCTCCCAATGTGACGATTACCGAATGATAAGTCTCATGTCCCACGTGCTAAAAACATTTTTAAGAGTTATTCACACACGTATCTATAGAAAAAGGCGAATACCAAATAGACAACACACAATTTGGATTTTGGAATGGCTTCGGAACACGAGAAGCACTTTTTGCTCTTAACGTATTGACCCAAAGGTGTAAAGACATGAATATAAATGTATACGCGTGCTTCATCGATTACCGTAAGGCATTTGACTGTGTAAATCACCAAAAAATGTTGGAAATCTTAAGACTGACAGGAATTGACGAACAGGACTTGCGTAGTATTACCAAACTTTACTGGCATCAAAAGTCAAAATAGAACAAGAAAACACAGAAGCCATACTAATTAAAAAAGGTGTACGACAAGGTTGCGTACTCTCCCCGCTGCTGTTTAACTTGTATTCGGAAGCAATTTTTAAAGAAGCACTAGAAGAGGATGTAGGTGGAATTAAGATAAATGGCACTACAATATTAATAACATCAGATACGCCGATGACACTGTAATAATGGCAAGCAACCTCCTAGAATTACAACACATGATGGATAAGATCATTCAACATAGTGAAAGATTTGGCTTACAACTTAACGTATCCAAGACTAAAGTAATTGTATTTTTGAAAACACATGTAGATGCAAATTTATACATTAAAGGAGAAATTGTGGAACAAGTAGCCTCCTTTAAATACTTAGGTACCAACATCAACAGTCAGAGTGAATCCAAAAAAGAAATAATATCGAGAATAGAACAAGCTAGGAGAACGTTCATGAACATGAAAACTCTTTTCATTAGATTAGACCTGAGCTTAGAACTTAGAATCCGCATGATTAGGTGTTATATCTTCCCCATTTTGTTATATGGATCCGAAAGCTGGACGCTAAATCCAAACACTGAAAAAAGATTCAATGCTTTTGAAATGTACTTATACAGACGAATGCTACGTGTTTCATGGATGCAAAGAGTAACCAATGACGAAATTCTAATACGAATGAATAAACAGAGAGAACTAATGAATACCATCAAAGAAAGAAAAACACAATACATAGGGCACGTGATGAGGGGCGAACGATACGAGTTACTGAGAATTATCAAAGAGGGAAAAATACAAGGAAGACGATCAGTCGGACGACGCCAAAACTCATGGTTAAAAGATCTGAGAAGATGGTTCGGGTGTTCATCCGCAGAAATCTTCCGAGCTGCAGTTTCTAAAACCACAATTGCCATTTGGATCGCCAACCTTCGACAGGAGAGGGCGACATAAGAAGAAGAATACCTTAAAAATTACTTCAACTTTTTTGTACTTAAAGTTAGGGCAGATCTAATTGAAAAAAACAATTGCCTCATATTTCTTATACAAAAAAGGTACCTATACTATTTAAATATCTCTAAAGTTAACCGTTTCCAAGATATTTGCTATTGAAGTAAGCGATGCAGCGCCTTATTCACTTCTTTTAGCACTCTGTAACGCAGTAGGCTTACATTTAAAACAAAAAATTGACATTTTCTTATCAAAAACAAGTAATAGGATACAGAGCAATGGTGAATCAGTGGTATATTTGACATTAAAAAAAAATTTAATTTTATGTGTCCTAATTTGTACTGCAATTAATGCTCTTTTTAACGAATAAAATGTAAAATCACTTACTTCAATCGTACAAATATCTTAACTTTAGAGACATTGAAATAGTATACCTTTTTTGTATAAAAAAGATGAGGCAATTGTTTTTTTCGATTAGATCTGCCCTAACTTTAAGTGCAAAAAAGTTGAAGTAATTTTAAGGTATTAGGTGTAGCAAAAATGACATTATTTTAAGAGCTACATTAAAATTTAGGACGGATTATTCTTTCCCGTCTCAAAAGAGGTAGTTTCCCCAATTTCCATCGAAATATTGCAAAAACTTTAGAAATTACAGCAAAATGTTAAAATAAAAATTTCGACTTTGACACCCTGTATCTCCCTAAATATTAACTTTTGGACTAAGGTAATTTTAGGTAAATCGTTATATTTTGATCTCACAAATCTACTGTTGGTCTGTGTACCATTACTTATGGACCACCCTGTATGCTTTGTCAATTGGTAGTCTGGTGGTATAAAGTTAACTTCTTTGTGTTTAAAAGACGGTTAATGGTTAAACTGGCAAAGTCAAACAGAATTCAAATTGCCAGTTCTTTGGTTTTTCAAAATATTTCAAATTCATGAGGTCCATATTGAATTCATAGATGATTTTTTTAATGAAAAATTTGGGCCAGAAAGAATTTATTTAGCTCATAATTGCCATTGTGAGTTGTTATTTCTTTATTTTTTAGTAATATGCACAGAAATAGAAATATTTGATAATAAAAAACAAACAAACTCGCTGATAAGCATTATTTACCACTTATCCTAACTCACCTGTTTGCAGGTTTACATATTCCTAAATGATCTTGTGGAATTTCAAAAATTTCTCCAATTGTTAGATTTGCAGATTTTGGATCCACTAGTAATAAATTAAATTTTAAAGCTGTCACTACAGTAGATTTTGTCTCGACAAAACTAATAATTTTTATTGGGATATTTTTGGCAATGTTTAAAAACTTTTTATGTATATCTATTAACATTGGCGATTCTGAAATATAAATTACATGTAAAGCTAGTAGTAAACTAAAAAAAAGAATTATACCTTTTTTTAATTCTTGTATTTCTACAGATGGCCACAGGACAAGAGCAGTAGGTTGACTTATATTGGCTAAACGTGAACCTATATGCGGGGTGCTGTAAAATACTATACCTTTGGTATTGAGACATATATTTCTATGTTCCTGTACATTACTTTCCCATGCTAGAATGATACCGTGCATTTATTTTAAATTGAAACAGGGAATTTACAATTTTCAAGATTACAATATAAATATTATGTAGGATGGTTATTTTATTATTTCCTAAATTAAATATTTCTGATTTGACGAACATTTATATTATTTTCTAAAAAACTGTAGTAATTTCCAGGTAAAATTCCTAGTTATAAGCATTACACATGTTTCCACTACTTGTTTACAGCTAAGATTTCTTTCTAGTTGTGCAAAAATTATTGTGAATCAGTGAATTGGCAAAATCTGATAATTTAATAACCTTAATGCTGCAGCTCAGTGTTTAGCAAAAAAAGCAATATATTCTTCAAGTTTTCAGTTAGTCTCGCTGCAAATTTCGAAGTATTGAATAATTAAATTAAAAACTAATAATAATCAAAAATTCATTAAATAATATTTGTGTTAAAAGGGCTTTACTTTTGAGTTTTGAATATAACATTTAGAAGGTAGTCATAGGTAGGATTTTATTTAATTTTCTTGTAAAGACAAGCTTGATTAAGTATTGTCCTTTTTCAATTTTTATTAGTTGTTAGTTAAACTGAAAGCTAGAAAGTAATTTTTGTCTTTAAGTAGTAATTAAAACCTAATTTGTACATTGTTTATTTTCTTTTTATTAATAGACTCACGGCCTGAATTTTTATCTTTATTTAGCTTTCTTTTTCAGCACAAAAGGCAATCTATCAGTGCTCTGTTTGTAAGTTTCCATGCTACTATTAGGAGGTCCATAACAAATAACAGTTTAAAAATATTTCACAGTAAACTATGGTTTACGACAAGGAGATCCAACATTCCCTACCTTATTTAATGTAGTGCTAGAGTATATATTGAGAAACTGTCAACTAAAATCAGGATATACAGGGTTTGTCAAAAAGTACGGGTTATATGGGATTTTTTTTATTAAAGTATTTATTAAAAAAATCAGTACGGCGTTGGTTTGTGCTTGTCCAAGGACTAAAAAAAGTGCACACAGATTTATGTCAAATGACATTCTGTACCTGTCAAATTTGACATATTTTGAAAAAAATCTTTAAAAGTTATTTATGATTTTTTCGAAAGTTTTTATTTGGAAAAGTTGTTCAGAATGGTATTTTACGTCGGTTCGCAAATTTTCAACTAAAAATTCGGACTTAATTATTTTTTATTCATTTTTTTTTAATTTTCCAAGTACTACTACAAAATTCTCATTTTTTTCATTGAAATCTGATGAAACGTGTGGAATCAACTTACTTCGATAAATAATTGCCCACCTGGACTCTCTTGAAAAAATACTGTTTGCAAAAAACTATTTTCCTTTTGAGAATTCGCGGCATCGTTGGCCAAAGTGGTTTTTATTCGAAATTGAATCATCATTTTCGATATTTTTACTAAAAATATTAAAAGTCTAATAACAAGCGAGTTTAATCGAATTTCAACGAAAAAAATTCCGCGAGAATTTTGCAGTATAGGTACTTATACAGTGTGTCCCCGGATGGAGTTGACAATAGGTATGATGGACCAAAAATTTTCGAATTGGATTTTTATATTTAGGGATTAATCCCTGCTCGGCCTGAAACTTATTTTTAGTTTACTTTCGATTTTTTTAAATCAAGTAGGCCCTTACAGTTGAGCAAAAACTCTTTTCGTTTCAGGCAAAGTACCTTTTCCGTTCACAGTACGCCAATGTATTACTAAGAAAAGTTGTTCAGAATGAAAAGTTATGGCGTTATGCAAATTTTCAGAACTTTTAATAAAGAATGACTTTTCGACGTAAAATTAATAATAAAGATTTTTCTCCTATTGTCAATTTCTATTATAAAAGTAGGCCTATCGTTCTGAAAATTTGCATAACGCCATAACTTTTCATTCTGAACAACTTTCCTTAGTAACACATTGGCGTACTGTGAACGGAAACAGTACTTTACCTGAAACGAAATTGACAAATAATGAATTTTATCAAAGTAGGCCGATTGTTCTGAAAATTTGCATAGTGCTATAACTTTTCATTCTGAACAACTTTTCTTAGTAACACATTGGCGTACTGTGAACGTAAAAGGTACTTTACCTGAAATAAAAGAGTTTTTGCTGAACTGTAAAGGCCTACTTGATTTAAAAAAATCCAAAGTAAATTAAAAATAAGTTTCAGACCGAGCAGGGATTAATTCCAAAATATGAAAATCCAATTCGAAAATTTTTGGTCCATCATACCTATTGTCAACTCCATCCGGGGACACACTGTATTTGGACAATTAAAAAAAAAATGAGTAAAAAATAATAAGTCCGAATTTTTAGCTGAAGATTTGCGAACCGACGTAAAATGCCATTCTGAACAACTTTTCTAAATAAAAACTTGCGAAAAAATCATAAATAAGGCCATTTTTGAAGTTTTTTTTTCAAAAAATGTCAAATTTGACAGGTACAGAATGTCATTTGACCAACTCTGTGTGCACTTTTTTTAGTCCTTAGACAAGTACAAACCAACGCCGTATTGATTTTTTTAATAAATACTGTAATAAAAAAAAAATTCCATATGACCCGTACTTTTTGACAAACCCTGTATAATAACATAATATATACAAAAACTCATATCAGTGTATGGCATACGCGGATGGCTAATGATAATGACTCATAAAGAACTGAAAAATATAACAAGATCTTTTCAAAAGGAAGCCAAAAAATAGAGCCTTTTTTTTTCCATTCATGCATACAACCGTACCCCCCGGAACCGCTTTTCGCATTACTTCAGGGGGTACGGGCGTCCCTTACATACTACATACATGTAACTTATATACTAACTTATACTAAGTGAAACCGACTTGCACGGGCCGCGAGTCGAACCCACAGCCCGGGCAGACCGATCTCACTGTGGCCTCGGCGGGTAAGCGGAGCGACCACTCGCCCACCGAGACCCCCAAAAAATATGGCCTAGAAATACTATAGTTACATTACACGGTTTTTCGAAAATCATCACAAAGAAACAGGCAAAGCCTAAGAATTAAAAGCATTCAAACCAATGAAATGTCTAGGTTCATACATAAACCTGTAGTAGTGCATTAGTTAAATTGAAAAGCTAAATAAGGAGGACGAGGAGTGTACTTAGGGGCTAAAATTATAAACCAGCCTTCTACAATAATGAAATTCAAACACGAATAACTTTGGCCAAATTCTTACATAACACTGGTGTTAAAATGGATGAAGGTAATCCAAGTAAACCTCCATCGCAGCAGAGAGGTTTCTGCTGCCTATGTAAATTGATGGAGGCCTGCGATGTTTCTCTCATACAGGAACACTGAGTAGCAGGGGCAAGATTCAAGGTGAAGAGCAATTACAAGCTAGAAATAGTGGTAGAGCAGTTGATAGACACAGTTATTTTAGCGTATAATGATAACTGTCTTCTTAAATAATAAATTGTATACCAATAATTAATAAACACGAAATCAGTTCCCACAAAACGAAAACGTTTATGAATAAAATCTAAAATTAAATATAAAAAAAAATATATTTTTGGGAACTGACTTCGTGTTTATTAATTATTGGTATACAATTTATTATTTATCACCATTCCCATTTCGAGTAAAATGGACATCAATCATTTTATTAACTGTCTTCTTGTAGCGAAGTATTTCAGTAGGAAAGTTCAGTGGTGCAATAACAATCTTAAAAAAAGGAGAGGTCAGGTACGAAAGTTCTTTCATAGAGCCAAAATATTAGGTAACTGGGATGAACATAAAATACCCTTAACTCAGTAGGTACAATAAAGCATTAAGAAAGGAAGAGTATCTTGCGAGGAGACACTGTGAGGAGATTAAATCTACTCTGGCATGGACCCCAAAAGATCCTTTCTAAGACCTCTGAATGCCAAAGTTTTTTGGAAAGTACAACTGAAGAATATACAAAGACGGAACAGGAAACCATGACCGATTTATTTCGGATGCACTTCTGGTTCTGCAATAATTGATTAATCACCCTTAGACTGGAGATAAAAGGAACCTGTTGCATTTGGAGTCACGACATTAAGAAAGGACTGACAGACAGCCAGAAGGGTATTAACTTTTGATAAGATTAAATGGGCAGTAAGTTCATTTGAAGCATATAAACCACTGTGACCAGACGAGGTTGTACCCGTCAGGCTGCAGAAGGGTTCAGATTACATAGGTACTCATTAAGGTATACATGATACTTAGAACCAGTATAACTTTGAAATATTTGCCAAAAATTTAGAGATTAATCAAGGTAGTTTTTATACTTAAAGACTAATCGGGCAAATTATTATTAGGCAAAATTGTTGGATAGGTATATTAAGTATGGTGTTTTGGAAGGCAGATCCTTACACCACAATTAATTTGCTTTTAGGACAGGCCTCTTTAAAAAAACACTTTGTTGTCTCATTAAGAGGGTGGAGAAATAGCTGGGAAGCAAAGAGATCCTACTAGCTTTTCTAGATACAGTGGGAGCCTTTGGTAATACATCCTTTAATTCCATTATGTGCCCTATACGATCAAGGGCAGGGAGGTTTATATGATTTTTGTTTGATAAGACTTTGGCAGTTTAAGAGGCAAGGAGTTGTTTGCAGAGGGGTGTTCTCTCTGCTCTGCTATGGAACCTTATCATGGATGGACTACTAAGAGATCTCAACAAAGAAGGACTTTCATCCCTAGGCTATGCTGATGCCCTAGTCACACCAGCAGAAGTGCATGCAGTAGGCCCTGAATATTGTAGAAAGGTGAACTGAAATGAAAGGCCTTAATGTAATGCTATTCACATGAAAAAATAATTTAGAGGGTTTAAGTATAAGCAGCTTTAAGGATGTGACCAACCAGCTCTAGAACTGATAAACCCTCTCCCTCCCACACAAGTCCGCTATATGTTTGTGGATAGCAAACTACTTTATCAGGGGCGGTTAAGTACTTGGGTGTCATACTAGACTCCAAATTTACCTGGAACTGATATATCAACAAAACTGTCAAAAAGTTGGAAACTGCTATAGTAGTACTGAAAAGAATGTATGACAAATTATAGGGTCTAAAACTGCGGAATGGTGTATTGACTGTCGCTAGACTGGCAATTATTGATGCAGTCTTGGTGTGGTGGCCAAATGTCAAGTCAGAAACCACCAAACTAAGACTAGGCAAAATACAAAGACTTGCAGCAATTAAAACAACCCCCACTGTTGTAATGGAAACTTTCCTGGACCTTCCCCTCTACACATTGTGGTACAGGAGGGGACGAGAGTGTGATTTCACCGATTGTAAAATTCGCTGTGCGATTTCTGAACAGCTACAGATCATACGAGTATAATCAGCAACATAGGGGGTGCTCTACTCGAAATGAGAATGACCATGTGACTCCTAAATATCCCGTAAAACCATACTTCAAAGTTATAATACTAGATTGAAAAGTGTGGATTGTGGAAGGTGAACTTTCCTCCTGGAAATCTAATCTAGTACACAAATAGTTCTAAAACCGACTAAGGTGCCAGATCAGGACTTTTTGGCGAAAAACAAAAAGAAAAGCTTAGCTTCTGTTTGGGTAAATATGGTCCATATTAAATTATTAAATATTTTTTGGGATGAGCTTGTAAACTTCTGGGTGCCCAAAAAATCAAAATAGGTGTTGATAGAGGATAGGATCTCCTCCACCTGCAGGATGATGCTACAATTTGTATGGGAAAATACTAGAAGGGCTCATAAGAACAAGCAGATCTTTATTACGTCTGACAGTCAAGCAACTCTGAAATCTCTCTAGTTCTAAAATTTCATCTAGATTGGTATGCGAATGCTTTTTTAAAAAAAGAGTTCCAAATGTCACTCTGAATCACAAACTGTATTTTTTGCACACTTTAGTTGCTTTCGACATTGAAATAGTTATTTAAATAATAACCCGTACTGGTTAAGGATGAGATTTTGTGTCGATCTCCAATACATCCAATACACACGCCAAATTTTTGACTACTATGGTCATTACCCAACTAGAATTTCGCCGAACCCAAAAGCTTTTCATCCCTGGAAGAGATCTTTATTGTGTCAAACTTTGTATTGACACAGGATCTACAATTTTATCTTAAATTCAATTTTTTTTCTACATTAAATCTTACCGACTGGGACAGATCTTTAGTTTACAGAGCAAGTATGCCAACTTCGATATTATCCAGGGTGTCCGAAATTACAGGCGTAAATTAATATTGCACACACTGTATCTCTTTCAATATTAACTTTTGTACTAAGCTAATCCTAGACACATAAATCATAATATTTCGACTACACAAATCTGCTGCTGCACTATGTACTATTATATAGTTTTAAAATGCCAATAGCTCAACCAAGAGAAAGAAGAAAGAGAGGACAGTCAAGAAGAGGATGGAATGAGGAAATTCACAATATAAAACAAAAATGGAATATTCAGCAAGGGGCTTGGATAGACAGAAAAGAATAGAAGAAAGTATTGAACTCCGGAAGACCCAGATAGAGGTTGGAAAAATGGAAAGAAGAAGAAGAAGAATAGTTCAAAAACCAAATATTTTCAGACAACGTGATATTAAACTTGATTGTTCTTTTTTTAACCATTTTAGACATACCCTTTATAAACTAATATAAAAGCTCAATTATACATACCTTTACATAGTATATTTTTAACAAGTAACCCACCCATTGAATGTGTTACCCAAACAGTTGGTCTCTGACCAATTCCAGCCTTTAAAAGCTTATCCATAAATTCATTGCTTCGTTCTTCTAAAGTTGTTTTTAACGATTCAGATGGACACATGGGTGCCCACATTGAAAGACTAGTATCATAGTTTATACCAATAATTCGCAAATGCTTACAATCATGCGGTAACCAGTCTTTTGGCCAACACATAGTATTTATATTTGTATTTGTCACACACTGATGATTACTAAAACAAACAAAAAATTTAATTAAATTTTTTAACTTAACATGTTCGCTACCGACATGTAAAAGGGCACCGTCTCCAACAGACTGATAATATATTTTTGTATAGTACTACACAAAAACTAATTCCAATATGAGAATTTAGGTTTGCTTTAGCCAAAAATATGATTTTGATATTATTTTTGACTATGACTTATACCATGAGATCGAAAAAAAGATGATTCTGAGCAGGCCTTGACTAGTACAACACGATTGGCAAGACTGATTTCAAAATGTGGCAGTAGGTTAGAGGTTAATAAATGTCAAATAAATTAAAACACAAAACAGTATTTATTTAGGGAACAAACTGAAAACTAAGATGAATACATTCATGTTAGAGTAGGTGTTCAAAATGTGATCCTTCACTAGTATTACAACAATAAACTTAAATAATTCTGGAAACAAGATTGCAAAACTGACTTACATTTGAAGTGTCACTGTCACATTATAGTTCATAGGCATTCTAGAACCAGTGTAGCCAATCGTGTTGTACTAGTCAAGGCCTGCTCAGAATCATCTTTTTTTCGATCTCATGGTATGTGGGGCATAGGTCTATGGATAGTTCAGTTCATTGATTGGACCGACTGTCTCATATATGGGACATTTTTTTATCAAATAGATAATAGACCATGTGTCCTACATTTGGAGTGAAAGAAATTTATTTTCTTATTACAAAATAAATCGAATGAATTTTATAGGAATTTAAATACTCAAATTTTGCGAAAAAAACATAACTAAACATGTAAACGTTAACATAACCTATAAACAACAAGTCAGAATCTGAGACTGCATGTCACAAGTATGAGTCATAGCTTCTTATAGATAGACCACTACTACATACGAATGCAGTTGCTGTAGACTTCGCTAAGAAATTTTATAGCGACTATGTCTCTAAACGCGATGACCAAGGACGGACAAACAGAGAAATAATAAATGTTGGGTCCGTGGAAATCCCAGAAATAGAAATTGACGAAATTAAGAATGCAATAAAACAGATGAAGAACAACAAAGCACCGGGAGAAGACGGAGTAATTCCTGAACTTCTAAAGTATGGTGGACATCAATTACTGAAAGCCCTAAAAACACAACCTTTAATATCTCGAAAACGATTTAAGATGTTAAATAATTGAGCTTTGGTATGCACTATACCTACTGCCATGAAGAGACTCTTTTTCGATTCAACTAGTTTTGACAATTCCAGCAGTGGCGTGCGTGACAGGCCTATTGATTTTCTTTTTCGATTATTACTCGAAAACGGTTTGTCCTACCAGAAAAACTCAAGAGGCCTTTTCTTTTTAGAATTGGTTGCCGATTAAGAAACAAATGTTTTGAAAAAAAGCAGTGACGTACTATATAGTTTTTTCGTCAGAATTATTTATTTTTTTACTGTTGCTGAGGGTTTATGTTCTGCGACTACATCCTACAGCTGATTTCTCAAGTGTGCGCGGTGGGGTCGGCCAGTCGCCAGTCGCGTGGTTGCCGGAAACGACGGGACGGGGCGCTATTGCCGTTATTCAAAATAATCAATCTTATCAATGGAGAGCGGTAAACACAAAACCCTAATTTTTAAAATCAGTAAATCCTATACCACTGACGTTAACCCGGAGATTTTGTGTTAAAACCCGGAGCCCGGAGATTAGGTAGTCAAACCCGGAGTCTCCGGGTCAAACCCGTAGGGTTGGTCACCCTAGTGATAAGGCTAACCTAGAAAACTACAGGCCAATAAGCCTACTATGTCAAACTTATAAATTATTAACTAGAGTAATAGCAAACAGACTATGTAACAAACTACAATTTTACCAAACACCTGACCAAGCAGGCTTTAGAAAGGGCTTCAGCACGATGGACCACATACAATCCATAAGAAATATAATACAAAAAACATACGAATACAACATGGATTTACATTTGGCGTTTATAGATTTATAACAAGGCATTTGATTCGATAGAACTATGGGCAATATTAGAATCTCTCGACAAATGCAGAGTGGACACGAGATACACAGAACTCATAAAAAACATTTACAAACAAG
Organism: Melanotus villosus; assembly: GCA_963082815.1. Classification (NCBI taxonomy): domain Eukaryota; kingdom Metazoa; phylum Arthropoda; class Insecta; order Coleoptera; family Elateridae; genus Melanotus; species Melanotus villosus. The sequence continues at coordinate 72,255,576 of OY720418.1, read as the reverse complement.
CAACATGTACCATAGAAATACATAATGTAACAAACCCGATACATATAGAAAAAGGCGTTAGACAATGGGACACAATTCCCCGCAGCTGTTCATACTGGCTATGGAGGACATTTTCAAAAAACTAAATTGGAAAAAGAAAGGAATATGCATCGAACGAAAATATCTGAGTAACTTGAGATGTTGAGATTTAAACACGATTGTCCATGGCAATGATCGCAAACTGACAAGCATTGAATTCCTAATTTTCGGCGGCCACATAATGGTCCACAACCTTTCGAGCAATTACAGAAAATCATATTTAAAAGACAATTCGGAGCGGGAGATTTCGATGTTCTTTTTGGTTCCCATACATCATTTGCTTGAAAGGTTGTGGACCATTATGTGGCCGCCGAAAATTAGGAATTCAATACTCCTTAGTTTGCGGTCATTGCCATGGACAATCGTGTTTAAATGCTAATACCATCGAAGATATCGCGAAAACAGAATTCAATAGAGAAAAAGATGAAAGTCAATTAGAGGCTCTTTCTACGGATTACCTGGAACAATGCGACATGGAAGGAGAAGAAGATGAGGATGAAGAAGCTTCATGTAACTCTATTTTGACTTTTTTTTATTAAGTATTAAGAATATTTGGACCGGCTGAGACAGTGGATACCACGTTAAAAAAAACGCGCCTCGTACTCAACCTCAAAGGTGGTGTGGAATGGGTTACTTCGTTAAGGTTGACTTAGACGTTTAACATCACATTGCGCGAAAACGGTGGCTCTTACAAAAAAACTACAAGAGTACTTTTTTGTACAGAATTTTATATCCTTCAATTCCTCTGTAGACTGTTCTATACCTAAAGGCAATAGAAAGGAAAATATAAGCGAAAAACCAATTTTGCGCACCTTTTAAGCCCTATAACTCAAGAAGCTCAAGGTCAAATCAAGGGTACTTTTGATATGTTGTTTAAAAACACTAAATAAACGTCTACACAAAAATTCAGCTCACTTTGAATTTTTCCGAAGTTTTGCCACATAATTGTCTAATTTGACTGGACTAAAAAGGTGTTCCATTTAAAAATAGAAAGTTGAGGTCATTTTCAACGAAACCGGTGTTTCTAATTTGCTTTGTGATTCAAAAAAACACATATTTCCTCCATGTTTAGTCGTGTAAGTTTCATTTTTCAACTCGCACGCTGTCCTATATCTTCTAGATGAAGAGATATTTATGTAATTATTAAATTACTAATTAAAGTTATGGGAAAAAATTTAAATTATGTATGTAAGTTATACTCTGTATTAATTTAGCTCAAGACCTAAATGGTCTGTTTAAGTTACAAATAACATGCGATCGAAAAAATTTCACCTCAAGTTGGCTATGAAACATGAAAATACAAAATTAGGCATGTCGACTTTTAAGCCATACAAATGTCAGCTGTTGTTTTATAGGTTATGTGAGGTGTGTGAGGTTATGTCTGTTTTGCTGTCAGGCATATAAAAAGTCACTAATTCTATTAAACACAGAAGTCAAATCTGCCACCAAGAAAATGGAGGTCACATAACTCAACTACTTTAAAATAATTTTCCGTTAATAACATTTTTCTGTTCAATTTGTATTTAATTTTAGTTTTTAGAATAATTTAATCTGCTCTAATTTTTATCAGTTAGGCGTGGTTTTAGATTTAGTAGTTCTAATGGCTTATGTTGTATGACTTTAGCAAAGACATGATTTATATTTTTCATGGCAAACTTTGAGGTGAAATTTTTTCGATCACGCGTTATAAATAACAACAGATCAATAAAAATACCAATTAGGGTAGGTTGTGAAATTGAATTATTTTGAATTGGTACTTTAGCCACATCCACAGAATGACATTTTATAACGTTTGTAATTTGAGATTTTTATTGTAAACAAAGTTTATAACCTTAAATTGAAACTGAAATGTCATTCTGTGGATGTGGCTAAAGTACCAATTCAAAATAATTCAATTTCACAGCCTACCCTAATTGGTTTTTTTATTGATCTCTCGTTATATACCATGAGATCGAAAAAAAGATGATTCTGAGCAGGCCTTGACTAGTACAACACGATTGGCAAGACTGATTTCAAAATGTGGCAGTAGGTTAGAGGTTAATAAATGTCAAATAAATTAAAACACAAAAGAGTATTTATTTAGGGAACAAACTGAAAACTAAGATGAATACATGTTAGAGTAGGTGTTCAAAATGTGATCCTTCACTAGTATTACAACGATAAACTTAATAATTCTGGAAACAAGATTGCAAGACTGACTTACATTTGAAATGTCACTGTCACATTATAATTCATAGGCATTCTAGAACCAGTGTAACCAATCGTGTTGTACTAGTCAAGGCCTGCTCAGAATCATCTTTTTTTCGATCTCATGGTATTATGAAATGATGAAAATTGGTATCTGTTGTCACACCAAAAGATGGCGCCAACAAAAGTTGTGCAAATTGGCTGATATTTAAGAATTAGTATATACAGGGTGTTTCTTAATAACATGCTAATATTTAAGGAGGTTATTCTTGGGTCCATTTTGAGAAAAAAACTTCATATGAACATATGTCCTAAAGGTCTTAACTTTTGAACTACAGGGTGCGAAGGTTTTAAGAAAAAAATCTTTTTTTTATGGTAGTTTTGGTATGACCCTAGATATTTTTGTGAAACGTAGTACGCATCTTCTATGCATCAAAAGGCATTTTCTGCTGTACAACATAATTTTATAATGTTACCGTTCAAAAATTATTCTCTTAAATAAATTTTTGTTTAAAGTTACATAAATTGTTTTTTCTCGTAAGTGGTCTAGCGAGACGCAAATGAATGAATTTTATTTTTTATGCGAAAACCGTACGTCAAACGAAAAAAATCAAGAGACCAGATTTGCTCAGAAAGGAATGAGTATTTCAAAAATAATTTTTACTTAAAAAAAAGCAGTGGCGTATCACTTTTCTCTTTAAAATGATTCAGTGCAAATCCCGCACGAACGCCACTGGCAAGAATAAAAAATTATGTTGTACAGCAGAAAATGCCTTTTGATGCATAGAAGATGCGTACTACGTTTCACAAAAATATCTAGGGTCATACCAAAGTTATCATAATAAAAAGATTTTTTTCTTAAAACTTTAGCACCCTGTAGCTCAAAAGTTAAGACCTTTAGGACATATGTTCATATGAAGTTTTTTTCTCAAAATGGACCCAAGAATAACCCCCTTAAATATTAGCATGTTATTAAGAAACACCCTGTATACAGGGTGGGGAGTTTCAAAACAGAACATAACAAAATTACATTCAAAACTACGTTAGTGTACACTGTTATTTCCCATTTAAACATACAAAAATTGTAATGGTATCAATGGAAAGAGAAAAATAGTGCCCGTAAGATGGAGCTAAAATTAACCTGTAAATATTATTTTTAGCTAAAATAAATTACGAGAGCGTATTTTTATCCTATCTACCTAGCCATGAAAATTAATAAACCTTTATTTTTCTATGTAACTCCTTTATTTCATCTTTTTTCCAATTGTCCCGTACTCTCAAATTTACACAAAAAAATCCTTGGGCAACTCTGCAAAATATTGTCCAACAGCTTCTTTGAATGTTTCATTAGATGCAAAACGCTTTCCCCTGAGATGTTTCTTTAATTTTTGGAATAGAAAGAAGTGTGACGGAGCTAGGTCAGAGCTAGAAGGCAGATGCCTTAACTATGAACCCACAGTCATTGATTATCTGACTTTACGAACTTTATGACACTGCGATGTTCCACCTTAATTTCACTCATTTATCAAGCAGTAAACCTTCCGAAATCTCTAAATTTGGAGAAGAAATAAACGAACTTTTATGATAAATAACAAAAAGTTTTGGAATAGAATTAAGTCAATATGTGGCAGAAGAAACAGAGAGGAATTCAGAATAAAAGATAAAAACAATCAGATACAGATCATAACTCAAGAAAAACTAGAAATATGGAAAGATCATTACATGGATAAGTTCAAAAACGAACAAACGGGAAGGGAGGAAAAAGTAGATATATAGAGGAACAATAAAACGAAGAAATTGAAGAAGAACTGAAAAATGTTAAGAAAGGAAAGGCAGGAGAAAGCGACGACCTAGATCCGGAAATGATTAAATGGGTAGGAGATGTTGGGAAAGAATGGGTATGGAAGATCTGCGAGGTGGCATGGAACAATGAAGAAATACCAGAGGACTAGAAAAATAACTTGATTACCTATACCAATATATAAAAAAAGAGAACAAACAAACTGTGAGAATTATAGAGCAATATGACTATCATCAACCAGTTTTAAGGTATATACCAGAATTATAGAGAAGCGACTGCGGAAAGAATTGGAGAAAAAACTAGAGGATGAACAAGCTGCTTTCGGAACAAACGACAAAATACATATAGGTAATAAGGAATACAATAGAAAGACTATAGATAAAAGGAGAGGAACTGTACTTATTTATAAACATGAAAGCAGCATTTGATATGGTAGACAGAGACATAATATGGAGTACGATGAACAAATATAAGGTTCCACCAAAATTGATAAAAGTTACGAAATCAATATTTAAAGAAGTAAGAGTTCAAGTTCAAATAAAGGGAGAAAGATCAGAAACACTTGCCATGGAAAAAGGTATAAAACAGGGTGACAGCCTGAGTTCACTCCTTTTTATATTAATAATCGATGTACTACTGAAGAACACCAGATAAAAGACAAATCAAAAAACAGTAAGATACAAAAATTTAGTCCCAGTTTAGGTAAACACACTCATGTATGCGGACGACATAGTATTGATCGTAGATACGCAAGGGCTAGTAGATGTATAGCAACAGGAAATAAAAAAATTAAAAATGGAAGTAAATACATGGTAGTAAATCAAAATGAAGAAAATAGAGTAAAAACAAACATAACACTTAGAACAAGTAACATGTTTTGAATACCTAGAAAGTATAATATCGGAGGACGGGAAAATAGAACTGGATATATATAATAAAATGGGAAAAGCAACAAAGATCTACTATGCATTAATATATGACAAGAAAGAAATAGATCAAAAAAACAAACTGCGAGTATATAATACCATATCAGTTCCAATTATGACATATGCCTGTGAATCATGGATAATACAACAAGCACATGAATCAGTAATAAAGGCTACAGAAATAAAACATATGAGGAAAAAAAAATTGTCGGAATAAGAAGTGAGGATATAAGAGAAACATTCCAACGAGAACCGATACTGAGGAAAATAGAGGAAAAACAACTTAAATGGTATGGGCATATCACAAAGATGAAACAGGGCAGACTACTGAAAAATATAATTGCAGCAGGATTAGGAATGAAAAACAAAAGAGGAAGACCGAGGAAAACGTGGATGGACAGAATAAGAGAATTAGGAAACAAGAGGGGCAAGACATTAGAAGATATGAAAAAGAAGACAGAAAATAGAAAAAGATGGAGGAAGTGGATACAGGAAAAGAACACACAACCCAAGAATCCGACGCCCAATAGGGTATAAAGAGAAGAAAAAAAAAGAAGAATAAAAAGAAATATGATGGAGCTAGGTCAAGGCTATAAGGCGGATGCCTTAACTATGAACCCACAGTTATCTGACTTTATGACACTGCGATGTTCCACTTTAATTTCACTCATTTTATCAAGAAGTAAACCTTCCAAAATTTCTATAAACCGCACAAATTAAACACAACTTAGCACATGCACTTCTTCTTTGTTTCATGTCTAGGTAGATAACATAAACATACGCTGTCGTGTTATAAAAATTACAATTTAGAAAAATAGGTAGAGCCACGGCTTCTCAGATTTTTCACTTGTCGGTTGTTGATTGTTTCAGATAAAAGTAACAATAATGTCTACTTATTCGAGTGAAGAAAGAATTTTTATAATTAAAACCTTATATAGCGGTGCTGGTTTGCGTGAAGTGCGGGATTTATTTTCTGTTACATTTTTAATTGACAGTTAAGAATTTGAAACAATCAGCAACCGACAAGTGAAAAATCTGAGAAGAGGTGGCTAGCTATACCTGCATCTTATGTGCACTATTTTTCTCTATCCATTGATATCATTACCATTTTCGTATGTTTAAATGGAGAACAGCATTGTACACTAACGTAGTTACGAATGCAATTTTGCTATATTCCGTTTTGAAACTCCCCACCTGGTAGGATATTATTTGGATCAAGTTTATGATTAATGCTAAATATTTTACTTTACAAATAAATATTTATACCCCGAACATGTATATGGTCCAGAAGCAAACTCATTTGTATTTGTAGGCACATCATTTAAAACAAATTCAAAATCTTTGCCTAGTTGCTCCCAATCTCTCCACTCTTGTTCTTGTAGATCTTCAATATATTCTCTCATTGCTGGATCACTACTCTGTACATATCTCATGGATGCTTCACTGGTTAAAGTTTCTACGAGTAACATTTAGTTAAAAATAAATAGGTAGCACTATATTAACAAATCAAATGGCATTCAAATATTAAATCAAATCATATAAGGAGATTTGGTTATTTTGAATGCTGATCATCACTAGAATTCAAAAGCATGTTATAATTACAAAACAGCATATATTTACACTGTTTAAAACAATTAACGGACGTTTTACTATTTGAACTAGGTGTGTTGTAGTAAACTTTCTAAAATTTGCAATAAACTTCAAAATTAAATTAAAAAGAAATATTTATTATTGCCCATGTTCATCTGAAATGGCATATTCAAATGTTTCTGACCTTCAAAATGTCATTTAGTTTCATATCTCTAAACGTTTACGGCAAAAAAAGTAAAATGACATTATTATGTGATTTCAGTAATTTTCAGTATTCTAGTGGTGATTATAGAAAACTTGTATATGATAAATAAAAATAGGATAAGGATAAAGGATACAGGATAAATTCAAACTAGGCATCAAAAATATTTTAAGGATAATAGTTATTTCATTTATAATGTGAATATTTCTGCCATAGGTTTTCTATGTGCTTTCTACTTATATCGTCGCTTGGCGGGCAAAACCTTTCATGTGCCAAAAACAAAATTTTCAACGAGGAGCAAAAAACGCTTTGCAATACTCATAACTTTAATGAAATATTATTTTTAATAATTTTTGTACACTATTAAGCGCGTAGGAGGTTTTTACCAAACACTGCAGAAAGGCCAAAATAATCGAAATAGGCAAAAAAACTGTTTCAGAACAAAATGACACATAGAAGATTATATGTATCTACAAAATTAGGTAACATGCAGTAACAGATTTGTTAGTTTTCACAAATTTATGTTTATCTTCTTTACCATGAATTTATTTAAAATTGAAATATGAGATTTGCAGTTTCCATAGCATCAATTTTAAAATCGACACACCCTAATCAATTGTCAAACACGCTGTTTGATGAGGAAGAACAGCCAAGAAGATTGTAATAAAGGTTCAAGACAGCAGACCTTACAAACCGCTTTACTTAAATATTCTATTCATTTTACCCTTCATTACGCCCTTCATACATAAATAACTATTAATTTTCTGTCATAGCTCCACCCCTCTGTTTCAAAAAATTTCATGGCATCAGTGATTTTTGTCAAAGTGCACGAATTAATCCCCACAGTTTTTCTGTTACACGAAACTCGAAAATTGTGTAAAATAGCATCATTGGATGGGGTATTTTTTTCTCTATAAAAAACTTAATTACACTTTTGGTCTAAAATAATTAGGGAAGCAAATATTTACACATTAAAAAATTACCATTGAAATTCAAATGGTGCGTGAGGCAACGCACCACCCGGTATAGTAGTTTATGTTTTAGGCTTAGTATGTACATAAGATGTATTATTTATTGTCCGTAACAGCGGACAGATTGTACATAAATTAGGAGTCAATAAAAAAAAAAAAATTTAAATGCAACATGGTTTCTTTATTTTACTTTAATTGTTAATCAGCAGTGCTTTGTTACGTACGAGGGCTATTTTAAAATCACCTTCCGATTGGCTAATAAGAAAGTTGGAATCAAAAAAAAAAGTATTGCATAGAAAAGTTACATACATACATATCTAATTACATTACTTTTCTATATGGTCACCGTCCAAATTCAGGTGCTTGTTGTGCTGTGGCATGATGAACGATAACGCCACCCACTAGCTCGTTGTTGATTTCGAACAAGGCCGTGAGCCACAGTATAATGCTAAAAGAATTGAAGCGTTCGGGGCAACAAGGATACAAGTCAACTTTATGTTATTTTGAGTTATGATGAATTGAAATTTTCAGTTCAATTCTGAAATCAGGTAACTTATACTAGACAAATTATGCATAACTATTTGTTTAGAATAAAATGGTTCACTGTTGTTTTACTTTTTATTATTTATATATTGTTATTCAAATAATAGAAAAAAATATTTATTTCGAAAAAATGTGGCTTACAACCTTTCTAAAAAAATAATAACGATGTGTTTTGAAGACAAAAGAAGTATTATTATTTTTATTAAGCATTAAAAGAACAAAAAATGGTTATAATAGAAAGGAATTTAATTTCAAGTGATGAATATAAGTGATGAGTTTGTACTCATCACTTGATTCATCGTCCTTATTAAATAACTTTCGTTTCGTTGACACTTGTCGTTCGGCAGTCATGTTTATTATTGTGTGGCTTACAGCCTTTTTGCTGTCAACTAAAGTGTGTTTCATACAAATGTACAAATGCAATAGCAATACTTCGGCCTTGTGGCGCCATCTATCGTAATATTACAATAACATTTTTACTGAAGCTTAACACCTAGTACTTGTTAACTACAGTTCCATAGTTAACTCATTTTGTAAAAAAATGTGGCTTATACCCTTGTTGCCCCGAGCCCTTCAATTCTTTTGGCATTATACTGTGGCCGTGCCTACTCGGGGGGTGCAACTTTGGTGGGTACAAGCGTACAAGAAGTCAAAAAAGTAGCCAGTCGTTCTGAAAAGAACGTTGTACTGAACTGAACTGAATTTTAAAAACAATACAAAAAACCGGGAATGGTGATGCTAATAACGTAAACAACACGAGCGGATTGTAATGACAACACTGTGCTCGATCACGTATCACTGCCAACCTTACGCGAGAAAGTAACTGAATATGACAGCGGCGGAGAGTCAGGGAAAGAGGGAATATTTTTGTTTTTATAGTGGTATTACTATTACCACGAACGGTGACGTAAGACCAAAGTTTTGCTTCCTTTACCTAAGATATGTCTGTAAGTTTTCTCTGCAATAAGGTTAGTTTTTTTTTTGTTTCTGACTTTTTTACTGGCCAATTAGAAAGTGATTTTGAAATAGCCCTTATATAAATGTTGCATATGACTGAAGAGAAATTATAAATAACTAAATATCGCAATGCAGATTTTAATTTAAGAAGAGTATCAAACTTATTTCAAACATCATTGCTGTATTCTATTTTTAAATCATTATACAGGGTGGTCGTGAAAGTTTGGGAAGTACGTTAACTGCGTTAACTACATGAAAAATAGTGAAGATTTTTTAAATAAATTTTTTTCCTAAAGGGTCAAATTAAAAAGTTACGGCCCTGTAAATTTGAATTAAAAATATCGATTTTTTTGAATAACTTGAAAACTATTAGAGATTTATTTTTAATTTTTGCCGGGTAAATTAGGGTCTACCAAAGTCATAATTTGATAGTAATAAGAAAGCTTTAATTTGTTCAGTGGCGTAGTTAGGGGGAATTAAGGACATTTTGAATTAAGAAAAAACATGAAGGCCACGTTTTTTTAAACACCCTGTGCAGCATTATTAAAGAAAAATTATTTTTATGTAAAAAAGTTCTCTTGACATTTTTAACTCAAAAAAGTCGTTTTTGAGATAAAGTTGTTATTTGTTGCACAAAAGCAATTTTGCAACACCACACTGGAAGATATTTTTGCGTATATCTCAAAAACGAATTTGTTGAGTTAAAAATGCCAAGAGAACTTTTTTACGTAAAATTAATTTTTCTTTCACAATACGACACAGGATGTTTAAATAACGCGACTTTCATATTTTTTTTTAATTAAAAATGTCCTTAATACCCCCTAACTACGCCACTGGTCAAATTAGGAAATATGTTTATTTGAAAAATCTTCACTATTTTTCATGTAGTTAACGCAGTTAACGTACTTCCCAAACTTTCACGACCACCATGTATTTGTTTTTCTTCAGAAGCTCTAATACATTGTGGTAAGTTTAAAACCATATGGAAATTACAAGTTTAATGTTTAAGAAAATTCCAGGTAGGTATTTGTAAACATAAATTATATTTCAGAAAGAGGTGGTGTAATTTTTATTAGAGGCAGTAAATACTGTGAATATTTATTTCTTACAATGCATACAAAATTGAACTCTTTTGGAATTACAGTCTAAAAACAAGGTACCTACTTCTGATCCTGATTACTAATATTTTTGTTGTTAAGGAATTAAGGATGCAAATCAGTGTTAAAGTGCAGCATTCTGAATCAGCACAGATATACATTATTAGTTATTACAAAATAACATGTTTTACTGAACAAGTATCGAATCCTTCCGACTGATAACGATGAGTACATGTTATCCTACCAACTTTTCTAAACTAATGATGAAAACAAACCCAATCGATTTTTCTCATTTTCAAGTTATAAAAATAAATTTCAAAATGTTTTAATCCCTAAATTGTCTAACATTGGAATTTGAATATATTGAGAAATCAAACATACATATTACTATGCAAAAATTTCACCACCTTTTCAAAGTTACAAAATGAAAACTGTACGAGTTCCCTATAATAGTTATGAAAATGAATTATCCTTACCTTTATCCTTCTTCTTACCAAGAAATCTTAGAGCAGTTTCATTTCGATTCCTTTGCCTCCATGTGAAAAACACTCCGCCAAGTAATCCATGTATAAATACAACATCAACATTAGTTTTCTGCTCTGTACGAAAAAATGGATGCAAAATGTAAACTCTACGCGAATATATTGCTTTATATTTATCATCTGCATCTAAATTTGCCAATGCATTTGCTGCTGAAGCAGCGATACGTATATCCTTTTTCTTTACCCATCCTGCTAATACTCCAATCCACCCTGAAAAAGATACAATTTTCAACTGATTTTCCGAAAATGATAATTCCTAGAAATACAAATATTTTTGAAAAGTAAACCAATGCTGAGCTATTTTTTAGGAAAAAAGGGAAAAAAACGACAATATTTCTGCTAGTTGACTGAATAGTATTGGTCAGCAACAGATAACCATACTAAAAGGGCGAAAGTCTTAATAGGAAACTATTTCACTGTGAAATTATATATTATTCATCAGTGCCTTATCGAAACTTTCAATTTTCTGTTGGATGGTAATGATAACCACAAGGGCTGTTCTCCTTCCGCTGAACTTATCTATTAGGGCCATTAAAATTTGCAACAAATTTTGTTTGACAGTGGAAGCTAGTTGTTTACAAGTTTAATGACAGTGACGGTTGACAAATATACTTGAATATTTTAAAATACATAAGCTTAAAGTAATCCTTTTCGCAAGAAATTATGGAATTAAACAGAGAACATTATCAAGCTGCGATTTTTTACAATTTCAAACGTGGCTTAAGCCGTAAACAATGGTTTGAGGAAATCAATGGAGTCTTTGGTGACAAGTCGTGTTCTTTAGCTACCATAAAGTGGTGGTACAATAATTTTCAACGTAGTTGACTTTCCTTAAATGACAGCTTTCGAGCTCCTAAGCCAAAAACAGCCGTTACAGAGAAGTATATTGGTCTTGTTCGGAACATGATTGAAGAGGACCGGCATGTTACTGTAAGGAGTATTCAAGCAACTCTAAAGATTGGTGTGAAAGCAATTAACACCATTTTACACAAACATTTGAAGGTACGTAAGCTTTGTTCCCATTGGATAAAGCTCGGCCACACACGGCTGCTCCAACAATTTGGTTTTTTTTTTTACGGATTCAAAAATGCATTGACTGTGGAGGAGAATACTTAGAAAAATTATAAATAAATGTTGTTTATCAATAAATTGCGTATTACTTTACTAGGATCAGCGGAAAGAGAACATCCTATGTACAAACGCATGATGAGCAACATTTAACAACATTATATTATTATCACCACTAAACACTGCTCACGGAAAGCGTAATACTGTTCCGAGATAAAACATTCTCTCTTAACAACGGCGAGTAACTGCCGCGCGGTACATTCGGCAGCACGGTTTAAACGTAGAAATGCTTTAAACTATAATCGGGTATTTCCGTACGTTGTTCGGTAATTCAAACCGTGTAAGAAATTTCTCCGCCCGGAAGCTTTGAATTCATGTATTTATTGTATAGTCTAATTGGCGAATCAAGTACCTACTGCACGTCATCAATAAATTTTATGACATCACAACTTAGTACGTCTACATCTACATGAAGTTTCAAACGATTTACAAATTTTATAACCAAAATTTGCTGATGCAAGAGGTTGGTATTTTCTTATTCTAATGCAATTTTAGCGATTTTATAAATTAAAATAAAGAAATAGAAGTAGATAATAGTTGTTAAATACAGAGAATTCCGATTACATTAAGGTAAATAACACTCAATACGATCTGTCAAAACTTTTGACAGTCAAATATAAACACATCAAGAATAATATCAACTTTACAAAAAATAAATATGAGCTTTCAAAAATTTATAGACCTTGGCCCGTATTCTGATCTCATATTTAAATTTAACGTCATGTTTAACTACCATGGCAACATCGTGTATCTCTGTTATACACATATAAAATTATATAAAGCTATATCGTTTTATGTTTACGCTAAACACGACTTTAGTTAGAGACAACTTTAAACATGAGGTGAGAATACGGCCCCTTGTGATTAAACACGGCTGCCTAATCTTAGAAAACTACAAAAATAATTTTTTCACGGCCGGGAGTATTTGTCCATTTCTATGATACAAAAATCATGACAGAAATAATAAATTATCCCCTAGGTAAATAATTTTTCAAAAAATTCCCAAGGGAGTTTTCATTATGAATCAAATAATAAAAATCGGCCATTCTAAATTTTAGATGTTTATTAAAGTTTAAAACCCCAAAATTGATACATACTCGTACATTTAAATTATTTGTTTACATTAAAATTTAACGTTACATGTTCACAACTGTAAAAATTAACAGCAGGTACACTATTAAATATAACTACACTTGAATGTCAATATGTCAAAATTGACATTTAGTAAAATTATAGTTGTGTTCATGAATTAGGAACTGCACGCTTTTAATTTCAATGTCTACTAGATAACGAAAGATTTGGGGCGCACGAGCTTATTATATTTATCACTATACTTAGGCCGTGAAAAAAATAGTATATACCCCTCTGGAGAGAATGCTATTTTTCCTTCGGAGCTTTGTAGCCCTCGGGCTTCGCCCTCTGGCTACAAATTACACCTCAGGAAAAATCTTACATTTCTCTCCCTTGATGTATAATGTACTATTATATTTAGCAATTACATTTTGTATTTTTTATCGCCCATTATTGGTAATGCTCACCGTTGATCACGTGATTGATGACGCGCATTACCTGACTCGCCAGGTGGACCTTCGGAAGCGATTTAATTAATGTCTAAATTGAAAATATAATGTAATGCTGTTTTAATTAATACATAAATGAAATGAATTTTTTTTTATTTTTGATTATTGCTAATAACTTTTGTAAAATTTAGCCCAGCAGCCCTTATACTTATATACCAGCCGCTACTGGATATGATATTAAAAGACTCAAATGCAGTAGTTAGAACACACGAGGGTATAATAGAAAGCTTTGAAATAAATATGGCGGTACGGCAAGGAGATGCCCTATCAGGGGTTCTTTCCAATATGGTATTAGTAGTAAGGGAAATAGAGGACCAAGGAAATATTAACAAAAACGGGACGCAGGTTATAGCATATGTGGATGACATGACTTACATAAGCCGATCAAAAAAACATTAATAAAAGCTTTCAGAGAAATGGAACACGCAGCAAAATGAGTAGGACTACAAGTGAACAGAAGACAAAGTACATGAAGTATGAAAGAAATGTAGAAAATGATATACAATACAAAACTTAAAATAGACGGTCACAACTTCGAAGGAGTAAGCAACTTCTGTAACGGGCTGGATAATATCCGAAATTTAATTTGAAATAAAAGAATATCTTTTGAAGTTCAAGTTGTTCCCAGCCTGAAACACAATATCTCAAAGTAATCAACAGGACGTTACTCAGCGAAAGTTGAGCTAGCATCCGGTACACTTTCAGTCTTGCAAAAGCGTTAGCAACGTTTTTTCTAGTTAAACGCAATAAGCTTGATAAAGAAAATGCTAAATTAACAGTTGGAAATAAATACAGATTTACGACATAAAATTGCTCCAAGTAACTCTTAGAAAACGTATACTAAAACTTATTTCTTTAATTTTAAAAATAGACAGTTTTGGTGTCACCGAAGGAAAATCCCTTAAACAGAGTCAGTTCGCGGTTCCCATCGAAAAAAGACGGAAGTACGTTTGTTACCGAACTCGTGTGTTTATCAATATTTTCAAAATTAATTTTCAATCACTTTATTACCGAACTCGTGTTTAAATAAATTGTTTTTATACTTCCTGATTAAGTGTAAAATAACACATTAACTTTAAAATTCTATTCGTATAAATTAAAGTGAATTGCCCAATTTTTTGATACAATAACCTTGGAGGACTTTTATAAGGTTAGTTAAATATTAAGTAACATTCTGTGTAACTAGGAGGTTAGTTTCCATTTTTCTTTGTTTAAGTTGTTATTGCTTCAGCAACTAATTTTTCTTTGTTTAAGTTGTTATTGTTTCAGTAACAAATTTTCCTTTGTTAACTTGTTATTGCTTTCAGTAAATTAATTGTTCTTTTAAATTGAGTTTTATTGAGTTGATTAATTTGCATTTCTTTCAGAGGACGCTAGGTCCCACATATTTGCTTTCTTGAAAAGACTGTGTTAAAATTTGCGTGCGTAAGGCACTGAGAGAGATCTCTCCGACCTAAATTAACTATCAACCCTTAAAAATAAATCATTAAATTAATCTAATATACAGGGTTACTGGTAATTCGATACATTCCTTTGGAGATGTGATGGGGCAGGACCTAAGAAACAAATTTAGCCCTAACATACATTATACAAAACTGAATAGTTTTTGAGATATTTTAAATTTTGTGTTTTTCTCAAAAAAGTAGATCTTAATGTCTTTAAAGTTAATTTTAAAAAAATCTGCTTGACATTTTTTGAACTTTTTTTACTGGATTACTTGTCCCACTCTATGGTCATCCCTTTGGAATGGAAAATATCCGGAAACATTTCGATCATGTGAAAATTTTAAGTAAAAACTTAAACAAAATCATTTTTAAAAATCAGCTATGAAAATTACCAATTCGTGTTTCTCAAAAATTATCAACATAACATGCGTACAAATTATTTTAAAAACTTCCTTATTTCAACAGCTATCTATCAAGGTACAAATGCTCAACGTGCCTTTGATAGTTCTAATAAAAAAATAGTAAAAGTGATGCAAGTAGTATGGTTCTTATTTTTGGATAAACAGAAAAAACCGTATTGTAAAGGTAATCGTTTAATTCTTAATTAATTTCAAAGTTGTACTACAGTTCTTCTTCTTCTAAGTTATTCTCCGTATCGACTGGTGTTTCATAGACCATCTCTTTCATATGGCTCCACATGTAGAAATCTAGAGGTGTTAAATCTGAATTTCGCGTTGGCCAAGGTATTGGGCCTGCAGGCCTGCCCTTCCAATCCAACGGTTAGGAAAACGTTGACCGAGTAACTGTAGTATTGTCAACCGATAATGTGCTGGACAACCGTCGTGCTGAGGTGCTGAAATATCATTCGCTGTCTCACGGTGAGAGGAACATCTTCATCCGTCCATAAAATGTTCAGTAAGAAATTTGCATTGTCTGCATCAGAATTTAACATAAAGCGGCAGAATTCGACTCTCCTTCCAAGATCACCTTCATGAAAGCCTTGCACAGGAGTATAGTGGTAAGGATGTCATCGAATACTGCATATCGTAGACCAAACTTTCCATTGTGACGTTGCGGTTAGTCTTGCGACTTTATTAGTTGAAGTTCATGGGTCTTCATCAGAATGTCGCAATATTTCTTCCTCATCATCTGGTTGATAAACGCGAGGAGCACCGGCGTTACCTTGTCTACGTTTCACGGAGCCAATTTCAGCGACATTTCTATATGTCGTACCGAATACACGAACATTTGGTATAAGACGGTTAGGGAACCGACGTTCATATTCTCGGCGAGCTTCGGCAGCTTTGCTGTCACAATATCCGCAGACAAACAAGATGTCAGCGTATTCTGCATTGGTGTAGGTGGCCATGGCACTTAAAATACAATAACAACAACAACGACCTAAACCAAAATCTTCAGCACCAAACTCAACAAGAGCAACAAACTTAAGGGACACGGAGATAATAATGTCAGTTAATAATACACATGCGTAAGCATCAAAGTCGAGGACTGACTGACTGACATGAACGATTTGTCATTTTTTTTACGCACACTTTTACTTTTTACCTGTTTATCCAAAAATAAGAACCATACTACTTGCATCACTTTTACTATTTTTTTATTAGAACTATCAAGGGCACGTTGAACATTTGTACTTTAATAGATAGCTGTTGAAATAAGGAAGTTTTTAAAATAATTTGTACGCATGTTATGTTGATAATTTTTGAGAAAAACGAATTGGTAATTTTCATAGTTGATTTTTAAAAATTATTTTTTATAAGTTTTTATTTAAAATTTTCACATGATCGAAATGTTTCCGGATATTTTCCATTCCAAACGGATGACCATAGAGTGGGACATGTAATCCAGTAAAAAAGTTCAAAAAAATGGCAAGCAAATTTTTTTAAAATTAACTTTAAAGACATTACGATCTACTTTTTTGAGAAAAACACAAAAATTGAAATATCTCAAAAACTATTCAGTTTTGCATAATGTATATTAGGGTTAAATTTGTTTCTTAGCTCCTGCCCCATCACATCTCCAAAGGAATGTATCGAATTACCAGTAACCCTGTATAAATACATAATCTATCCCTCTTCTACTTTTAAGTGTAGAGGAATAAATTAATCTAAATAAAGAGTTAAAACCAGGTAGCAAGACAGGCCGTACGCTACCCAAGATACGGCCAAAAATAACCATTTGGGGAAGCCCAGGGTAGCTGTTTGAATGTGATCGGCGAATCCCTCATCTTTAAAGGGAACTGTATCTAAAGCTTATACGGTTCATTAATCGAATTCTTCCCATTACCCAAACGGGCAGGCCCCAAAGGGTTACACTTCTGTTATCTGGGAACACGAATAAGTAATAGTAAACAAAATAAAGGCTAGAATTAAAGCAGGATACAGGGTATATTTAGCAAATACATCTCTATTAAAAAACGAACAGATAAAGAAAGACACAAAATCAAGCATATTATACAAAATACTAATAACACCGGTAGTAACATATACGATGGAAACCAAATGTATGAAGAAACAAGAAGAAGAACAACTAAAAATATTCGAACGAAGGATATTAAGAACAATACTTCGACAAAAAAAATAAATAAATGAGGATGAATACAGACCATTAATGAATTTTGAGATACAAGAATTAATAAGCGGGGAAATATATAGTGAAACATACAAAAGCACAAAGAATTGGATGGCTAGGATATATTTTAAGAAGTGATGAAAAACGAGCTATAAAAGTAATAACAGAGTAGAAGCCAATCGAAGGAAAAAACAAAGGAAGACCTAGAATAAGATGGATAGATAATGTGATAGAAGATTAATAAACAATTAAAGTAGGTATCCAACTGAAAAGAAAAAGCACACGAAAGGAAGATATGGAGGCAAATTGCTGAGAAAGCAAAATCACACCCGTCACTATAAAGAAATCAAGCGCAAATAGAACACGGGGATTAATTCACCCCTAGTAAATGGATTTAGAAAGCTTTGAAAGAAGCGGCCAAAACCCGTTTAAGCTTGTTGAGCCAAACAAGAAGAACTTTTGTGAATAGTCCCAGATCATACACATATGATAATGTCACTAATGCTGTTAAGAGATGTTGCTTTAAATGCCTTAAGGTAGGCACCAGGTAAACTATTCCACAGGACCAAACCAAATGTCATATAAAAAATATATACCAACAACCATAACTATGGAGTGGAGGAGGTGATATTAAATCTTCTATCTAAATTTATAAGATTGGTGGTGGACAACGTGTTAAGTTTGGTTGTCACCACACTGAGGTTATCTTCAAGGTTTTTATTTTCATGAATTTTTAAATTGTATCGGTGATGCTTTGAGTGATAGAAAAAAGGTGTACTAAAGCAAAATGGACTGATAAATGGCCTTTGACAGAAAATAAACTTTGAGGATTGTTGGAAAATGGCGATGCTAAGAATATGGTTGACCGGACCTTCTGCCTGATTCTAGCAATGAAAAATATCAAGATTATACAATGTGTTAATTGGGTTTTTCACCAATTAAGAAGTATAAAATCTCAAACTCATCACAACAAATCTTTAGCAAAGACATAACTATACCGGTACACTTTTTTATTGAAAAAGTCATACTTTATAAAAAGTTTTGTTTAATTTGAAAAGTCCTTAGTGATAGTTAGGATGGTTAAAAATTAAGGAAATGTGAAACGGTGTCAAGAATAAAGTACCAGTTATTTAAAGTAAATTAAAAATTTCTGAAGGTTGCCTCTGTATTTTTCTTTAAAAAGTTTAAGCTTTATCTAAAGCTGTAAGAAAAAATAGCATGTTCCATTTAAAATAACAAAGCTAGATATTGTGCCTTGAAAACAGAACAAAAAGAAAGAAAATCAAATCAATATATTAAAAAAATTAACCATCTACATATATTGATTGATCAATCGTATATTGTTTTTTTTGCAATATGTTAAATAGATCAATTCATTATAATCTATCTTCAACATAGCAGTATACAAATGAAAATAAAATTAAACCTACCTGTCCTGTAAATGTCTTCCAATAATTCTGGATAAATTGAGATGTTAGCTAAAATATTGCATAATGTTATATTCACTTCTAAATTATTTTCAAATCGATTATGAATTTCCATAAGTAGTGGTAATCCATTTAGTAATACAATATCTCTGGCGTAATTTTTTATAGTGGAATAATGAAGCAAAGACTCCAGGCACAATGGTAGAATATCATCAGCAGACTGTATTGACTTCCTTAATTCTGTTGAAGCAGAATCATGATCTACCAATCTTTCAGCGTCCTATGTATAATCAAACATTTTAGTTTAGTTCTTTAGTTACACTATAAATTTAGAAACTTAAAATCCGTCATCTAATATTACAAACAACTTATATGAAAAGCGTGTGAATAAACACAAAAACCTATGGTTAAAAGTTCTTTTAAACAAAATTAATTTGTGGTTAACAGATCGACAAAAACATATCGGCGTCTTCGATTAATTTTCAGAATATTAAAACTTTCAATATGATAATTTTGTGGTGAATAACGATGCCTTTAACTAACTTAAAATAATTGATTTTGTACAATTTGGCAAATAGTACATGCTATATCACAGGCACTATAGCATCTTGTATTGAACGATTTCATCGCACTATTTTCTTTTGAAGTGATGGAAGTCGTTACCATAGGTTGAAATTTAAAAAAGTATATTACATAATTGAAAAGAGAATAAAATCAAACGGAATTATTGAAAGGTTATTATTTCAGTCAATATAGTAATGTTTTCAGAAAACTAAATATTAGTTTGCAAAACAAAGAGAGGAAATGCATACCGAGACATACTGTAACAAGAAACAGGAAAAGAATCCCAATTAGAAGAGGATGGGGGATGTCATTTCTCCAAAACTGTTTACGCTTGCTTTGGAAGATGTTTTCAAATCGTTGACATGAGAAGAAGTGAGCATTGACATAAATGGAAGAAAATTAAATCATCTAAGATTTGCCAATGAGATTATTCTGATTTCAAACTCACATGACAAATTGCAAAATGCTTGACTAGCAGAAACATCAGAAAAAACAGGCCTAGAAATAAACACAAACAAAACTAAAGTCATGACCAACACAGAAGACCAAAGAAAAATAACAGTGAAACAAGTGTTGGAAACAGTAAACGAATTTATATACAGGGTGTATATAAATTGGCGAAAGAACTACACGTGGCGATGTTGGTCATAAAATTCTGAGTCGAAAATCTTAATACCAAAATGTTGGACAATGCTTCCTCGGTCCTCAGGAACCATGGATCCACACACCACAGGTGTTTTGTTATAGCACGGTAACTAAGGATATCCATTACATCGCAATACTCCGTGAATGTTGGAACAAAGTTAAGTTAATTGTTCGAACTGAAAACCGTCACACAATTGTAACCTTTGTGGTATAGTTTGCATCACTCGTTCAAGTTTTTGCGGGGTGATTTCTAATACAGCCGCATCAATTCTATTCCTAACTTCGTCAGAAAACCCCAAACAAAAAAGTCTAATGGATTGAGTTCAGGGGATCTCGCGAGCCGTAAGATAGGGCCGCCACGACCAATCCATCTGATTGGCAAGTGTTAGTCCAACCACTCTCCTACATTACGAGCAAAGTGAGTAGGAGCTCCATCATGCATGTATAACATTTCGTGTCTTATCTGCAACGGCATCTCGTCAATTAATTGTTCTAAAACATTGAGGCATTTTTTTTTTAACTAATAAAACCCTAAAAGCATACAGAAGATACTATAGCAGGTATTTAAATACAACTTAAAATTTATTCATCGGTATTAAGACGATTCGGCAAATAAATTGGTCCAATAACCCTATGGTTTATTATGCCAAGCCAAACATTAATGGAAAATCTTCTCTGATGACCATATTCTCGATATTCGTGCGGGTTTTCGTCAGAACCAAATGAACGGTCTTATTGCTGGGAATATTTGATGTTGCAGCTAACTGCCGGGTGCTGACGGAGGGATCTTCTTGTACTGCATTTAAAATTTGCTCTTCCAGTTGTACTGTGCGCCTTTGCCTTGGTCGACCACTGTTTACATTCCTTGGAACAAATGCACCAGTTTCACGAAGACGTTGGTCCAGCCTTCGAAAAACATTTGCTCTAGGATGCCTCCGGTTTGGATATCGTGCACGATATTCACGTTCTGCCATGTCGCCATTTCCATTACAGAAACCAAATACCATGTGCATATCAGCATAATCATTGAACATAAAATCCATTATTAGTGAACGAAACAAGAAAACGAAAATAATAATAATTAATACTAATAACTATGAGAACAGCAACGATGATGCAAAATTAGAAAAAGCAAGTCCACTTGTCAAGCTTTGACGTTATCAAGACAGAAGTAATTTAGAGCCGCATCACTCTAGAATAATTATTGTTTTACAATGCTGCCATACGTATTTTTTACAATAATAAGTTAACGAAGAAATCATTGAAACACGCTTTTGGGGCTGAAAAACAACATCTACGAAAAAATAATTTTTTCAATTCTTCTTTCTTCTAATTTGCAGCTCTTTCTGTCAACAGATAATGAATTAAAATACTTATTAAAAGACTTCATTTTCAAACTTTGGAAATCCCGTGCATACCCAGGAAGCATGGTACAATATTTTGGTATTAAAATTTTTGACTTCGAATTTCATGACCAACATCGTCACGTGTAGTTCTTTCGCCAATTTATACACACTCTGTATATCTGGGACAACAAATATGTAACACCTATTAAAGACAATCACGTAGAAATTGCAAGGAGGACTAGACCATTATGGGGGGCATGGATAACTGAAATACATCCTTAAAAACAAAGAAATCCCACAATACCTGAATATCAAGATTTTTAATCTATGTATATTTCAGGTAATGACCTATGGATCACAAAATAATTAAAACTCAAAGAGCAATAGAAAGAAATATGTTAAACGTGAAACTAAAAGATAGGAAGAGAAACACTTGGATTAGGGAAGAACTAAGATAATAGATATAACAAAACATATAGCACACCTTAATTGAAGCTACGTCGGACATGTTTGCTAGACAGACAGACGAACGCTAGAACACTATTATGCAGCAACGGAGACTCTGGTTGTGGAAATCAATACGTGGAAGACCACAAATGAGATGTGCAGATGGGGTGAAGAGGAAGTGATCACATAACTTTGTTTTTTGTTTATCTCGTTATCTGTGAAATTATGTTTCGAAACAAAAATCATGGCATTTTGAAGAAGTTTCCATATCATGTGATATATCATTGCATTCAGAAAAAAATCCTCTCTTAAAAGGGCCAAAAAAATTGCACGGTACCAATTTAAAATTTTGAGATTAGTTTAAATTACTAAAAATTTGCACAAATTAAATTAGTTAAAAAAGTGTCAATTAGAGTATTTAAATTACCATGCAAATTAGTTCAAACCGCATCTCAATATCTTAAGTAACAAAAAAGTTACGGCAAATAAAGGAAATTAGGAGATTTTGCTTTTTTTTAATTTTAAACAAGTGGGCCATGACAAGTAAAATTTGAAAATGGATTCTTAATGAGCTCTCCAACTTGCACCTTTTTGCTAATTTAACCATCTCTGTATCTCTTCAAATACAAAAGTTACCCATGTTGTCCCTACGAAATCCGAGCACCCGGTATATGTATTTTTAGTTAAACATCTTATTCGAATCTCTAACAAAAATATTGCTAATTCAGGAACTTCTTCTTACATTTTAATAACTACCTCCTTGTATCAGATTTGTATTCAAAACATGTTTGATATATAAATATTATTAAATAACAGTGGCGGCTCGTGGACCGTTTTTCAGGAGGGTCATTTCGAATTTTAGCTGTATAGGCAAGCGTGAAAAAAATTGTGTTTTTAAAATATAAATGTATTTAAACTCCAGTCGGACAAATCATACATGCCCTTACGAAAATTACGGTGAACTTCTTTATTTTTGTCCTTGCTGGTCTGTCTAATTTGCAGTTCAGGGAGTGGACGACCATTTGCTTTGAGCTCCAACCGTTTCTCAAAACTTAAACTATGATTATTACTATTAGTTTTGACTTCTTTAATTGTTTGAACTACCGACATGATGAAAGTTGAAACCTTAAACCACAAGTAATCAGATAGAAACATACCCACCTCCACAGACATAGCAGGAAAACAATAAATGTTATAAGACGGACGTCCGACGTTCCATCTCTATCTCGAGCATGCATTACGTCGATTACGATAAAACAAAATGATTCGATTCTGCAATCAGACCACTCTCGGGCTGTTGACCGTAACAGCGGAGATACGACGTCCTGTTTCCTTGTTTAGTGCGAGTAAAGTTGCAATAACTTTGTTTCTGTCGCGCCCGTTGGAATTGTTCTTCAAGATTTCGTTAACGAGGGCAGGTCCCTATTTGACCCGGGCGAACTCGACAATCTCCGCCGCGAATAAACTTATTGTTCACGCCAACTGCTGAACTACGCTAAACTCAATATACGAAAATTTAAATATCATAATTGAAAATTATATTGTACAAAACAAAGTGTATTGATACTGTCTTTTTCTTTTTTCATTTTTTTTCTTTTGGGAGGTCATTGACCAAATGACCTAACGAAGAAGCCGCCACTGTTAAATAATCAGTGATAGTTGCTAAAGTTCACTAGGTTTCGAAACTAGAGGTTATACAGCTGACCGAAGCAAACAAGAGAGCTGAGGAGGCGTGGCGAGGGCTGCAGTCGTTTTCAGCGTACATTCAGGTTAAAAAGGATTTCGGCGGCAGTTCTAACTATACAGGGTGCTGAAAAAATGGCGTATTAACTCAATGGTACGCTGTTAAGGGACACTTGGTGTACATGGGAAAATAATTTTAAAAAATCTTTGAGTTTTATTCTTCAAGATATGGAGGTACTATTTATTTATGAAAATTAGTTGAACTGGCAACGTGCTTTATTAATAAAAAAGTAGTAGGTACAGTATTTAAGTAAGGTATCTTAGAAACAATGTAACAAACAAATAACAATTAAATAATATCATCATACAAATGTTGTTGAAATAATTAGGGAAGGTGTTCGAAGTTAAGACCCTGTGCGTCCCAGCAAGCTCGAGCTCTTTTGATAATATTATTTGAAACTCTTTCTAATATTTTGATCTATTAATTGAAAGGCTGCTTGTATCCGATTAATTAGATCTTCTCTAATTTGAACTGGCGTTTGATAAACAAAATTTTTTATGTAACTCCAAAGGAAAAAATCCATTGCAGTCAAGTCTGGCGACCTTGGCGGCCAAAGTACGGGGCCGTTTCTACCAATCCATTGGTTAGAATAATTGTTATCAAGCCATGCTCGGACAGGTGCTATGTTATGTGCGGATGCACCGTCTAATTGAAACCACGAATTATTCAATGCTGCCAGAGGAATATCGTCTATAAAGTCAACAAAAAACCGCAAAAAGTTTTCTCCGCGTAGCCGTGCTGGTAAAAAAACAGGTCCAATTACATGGTTCCCCATACGTTTACACTAAAACGATGTTGATAGTTTCTAACATATGTTTGGTGTTGATTTTCAAGGCTATAATAATGTTTGTTGTGTTGATTGAACACACCGTCTCTACTGAAATTGCTTTCGTCTGTCCAAATCACCCTAGATGTAAAGTTTCGATCAGCTTCGTTTTGTGCAAGCAACCAGTTGCATGGTTAATTCGCCTGTTGTTATCTTCTGGTAGTAAAGAATGAACCTTGGTGCAGTGGAATGGGTGGTATCGCTCATCATTAATAATAGTCCACGTTAATCTTCTATCTAAACCCAATTCCTGTGCTACACCTCTAGTACTCCTCGTTGGATTTTCTTCTATTAGGTCTAGCAGAGCCTCTTCTATTTCTGGGGTACGTATGGCTCTTGGACGGCCACGATCAATATTTTGCACTGGTACAAAGTTTCCATTCTGCCTCGCTCGTTGGTCTAATCTTCTAATGACATTTGGATCAGGATGTCTTTTTAGAGGGTATTGTTGTTCATAATGTCTAGCAGCTGCAGTCGCATTGCCATTACAGCGGCCTAATGCTAAATACATATCGGCGTATTCATTGAATTTGTACATTTTCAGGATGAAAATAATTCAGAAAAATTTGACAAAAATGTCAAATACTGAATAAATAAAAATATTAAATCACGTAGGTGTGTGTTAAAATGCCTGTGCAAAATCGTCGTCTGCGTTGTTCCTGTCACTGTTGCCAAATGGATTTAGTGCTTGTTGCTCCAAATTTTTAACATTTTTGAATTAATAATTTTCGAATTTTTCTTCGGAGACGGCCTAAATTATTTACAACTTTCGCATTTACGTAATTAACTTTCAAAATAAAGGTATAACTTTTGTTAATATAAAATAATAAGTAAGTTAAAAACTGAACTTTGGGCCTCCACATCTTGAAGAATATGCTACACATAATTTTTTTTACTATTTTTCCCATACTCAAGAAGTATCCGTAAACAGCGCACCATTGAGTTAATACGCCATTTTTTCAGCACCCTGTATAAGAAAATAAGATCGTAGAGTTAAAATAAATGATTGATAATTTGATAAAATATGGAATGATGTATTGTAAAACGAATTATTATGAAATAGAAATACAGCTGTCAAGTACGATACAAATTTGACAACTCGTAATTTTGATTGTGGATGTACCGAACTAAGTATTCTTACGTGATTGGTTGAATATCTTACCGCTTAAAATATTTTAAATAAAATTCTTGTAGTTCGCATATTTTCCGACTCTCATGTTTGCTTCGGCGCGCTATAGATTCAATTTTCAATATCTCCCATATTAGCCTACTATTTGGCCCTAAGGTGGATTCAAACTTTTAAATTGAGTTAGTAGGTGCATAACCTGTGGTAATAATAGGTGGTTTGATGGATAATGCTAGCCACATCAACTTCATTAAAATACCGATCAGCTCTACCTTAGTCATCTAGACACTAGACTAGGTAATCTCCCAAATAGAGACAATTATTATCATTACATAAATCAATAAAAACCAATTGTAACATGAATAAGAGAATTAACCACAAAATAAATAAATAAACAAAGATGTAGTGTTAAACTATACCGTCTCGTTTTACCTTTACGATATTATTAAACTCCTAATTTTATATAATTGCATGGACATATGCTATTTTCACTTTCATAAATTGCCACTACTTTTAGCATCTAATATTTAAAAAAAAACAACATACCTGATCAACAAATGCTTTGTCTATAAAGTATGTCACACAAGAATGTTCGGCACGATTATTAAGTGCTGTAAGAAGCTCTTTCATACTATTAACAATCATATCATAATTGTAATTGGTATATCTATATGGTGGCTTTGAAAAAAATCGAGGATCTACGCTTTCAGTTCGAGCAAGGCCCACAGCTGTTTTTGCATCTACCATATGAGCCAATAATGAATAGTGCCAGTTATCTAAATTACTAATTTTCGCTAATTGTTTTACAGCTCTACATCTTAGAACAGCATTTTCATTGTTGGTCATATTTAACAGACGGCGTGCATACGCAAATTTTAATGAATTCCATCCTGACTTTGATGTATGTTCTGTATTATCATAACTTTTTATCCAGTTAATTAAAACAAAATTGTTATCTTCTTCATCTTTATAATCTGGATATTTTGTAGGTTCCAAAAAGTGAACAACTGATGTATCAAGTACATTGTTTAGTGTACGATACGTTGAATTAATTTTTGCAATAATCCATCCCACGCTGAAAAATAATATGTTTTAAACTTTAATCAAACAACTAGAAAAGTCAAAATATAGAATTACATAATAATTAATTAATAACAAACTAACTACAGGGTGTATCGAAAATCGCGCATAATATTTATATCACGTGATTCTACGTCAAAATCCAAGCAAAATGCTAATGGTGATATCGCAGGTGACGTAGTGTGACTGATCACACGGTGTTGCTAAGTTTAGAAGACTTTAATTAACAATTCTTCAAAAACTATACGTTTTGGCCTAAAACAGTTATACAATTTTTTGTCCAGTTTTTAACGCAGAATCGAGTGGTGCGAATATTATGCACCATTTACGATACACCCTGTATATACAGTCTGTTCTACAAAACCCAAGACTATAGCGACTTCAATTGTGATTTAACCTTCAACAAACCATATATATTATTTAACGGGACACTTTTAGCTACAACTTGGCGAAAAAAATTCTTTTTTAAACACCTTCATGTGTTTGTTGTGACGCCACATACAATTTTTTTTAAATTGCTCAGTACAATTTTTTTTATGTGTTCTTGTAGAGAATTTTAAGTACTTTTCACCGGTCTAGACTTTTAGTAGGGTTACACTATGAAACTTTCAAAAAAATGCAAAAAACTGATTTGAGCTAGTAGGCTGTTAAATCCAAAATTCTCTGGAAATTCTGTCGGGAAAACGATCAGCATAAAGCCTCTGCGCTTGAATACTATTTTTGTGGCACTCAAAATAAACTTGTAGCATATCTACTAGTTCATTAATATTTTCCATTTTGGGATGGTTAACATTAAACAAAATGAACTTCTTTAGGCAATTTGGAACGTCAAATAAGCGACGCAGTTGTTTTCAGCTTGCTTAATTATTATCACCAATTGTTTATTCCAGAGAATTTTGGATTTAACAGCCTACTAGCTCAAACCAGTTTCATAGTGTAACCCTACTAAAAGTCTAGACCGGTGAAAAGTACTTAAAATTCTCTACAAGAATACCTACATCACAAAAATTGTACCGAGCAATTTAAAAAAATTGTCGGTGTCGTCACAACAAACACATGAAGGTGTTTAAAAAAGATTTTTTTCGCCAAGTTGTAGCTAAAAGTATCCCGTTAAATAATATATATGGTTTGTTAAAGGTTAAATCACAATTGAAGTCGCTATAGTCTTGGGCCCTTTTTGTAGAACAGACTGTATATGTTAATTATCAAATAATAACAAATCGTACTGAAATTAAAGTTAACTTATAAGCAGGTATCTAAATAAACAAAAATGGTATGCTTTAATTACCTAGGTACTTTAAATGATAGAGAATTTTAGTTGGATATACATAAAAAATATATTTTTATGTCACGATGATATGTGTATACATATACCGAGAATTTACTACAACGCGCAATATTAAAACTGGGAGTTGCTAGACAACGATTTTCTACAATAATGTAGTAATATTGTTGTGTATACGTAGTCATAGAAACTATAACTTTCATATTGCGCGTTATGATAAATTCTCGGTATAATATTATATAGTATTAAAACAATCGGGTTATAAATTTGAAGAGCTTGTGAAGTACTAATCAAAAGAAGTGTTAATTTTTTGGTTTTGGTGAGTAGGTAAACTACATTATTAACAGCACCGCAAAGTCAGCAAATAAAGATTTTATTTTCTTTTTTAATTTCAAGATTGTACTGCTACGCCAATGCTTTTAAAGGCCAGTTCAGACGGTGACGTTGAGATCGTGACATTTAATGCCACGACAGTGCCCTGTCATGGCACTACGTGTTCACACGTTAATAATTGAGAAATATTTGAGTGTCGTGACACTAAATACCTCATACCTCAGGGTTATATGGCAAAATGGCAGAACTTGTGTGTGCAGCAGCGGATGTTTTGGAAGAAATGGTGATTTTAGAATTGCAAAGAAAAACAAGAAAGCGAGAATGGGCTAGGAAATGGATAATGCATAGAAATACGTTAGGTTTATCGGAAACCCTCTTAAGAGAGTTGCAGCTGGAAGATCCAAAGTCATTTTGCAATTTCCTTCGAATTGATGACAGCATGTTCAACCAACTGTTGGAACAGGTAAACATAATTATCATACCACAAACATGTAGTAAATATGTCTTGAATCATAGTGACTATTATTTTAATTAATAATATTATAATGTGTGTTCATAAACAGTCATCATCTCAGTTGCTTTGAAAAACAAAATGTTATATCTTTGATTAATTCGTGCAACACAGTGAAGCTTGGACTAAAACGTCAACTAGTTTTATGAAACGTCATTGAGTACTGTCATAGCGCGTTTAGAGGCAGATTTTGGCGACGAACCGGGTTTCAAATTTTTGTACCGCTTCGTTTTATTGACGAATCAATGATGTCACGGTTCATAAAATTGAACCGGGTTCCAGCAACCGACGAACCAACCTTTGCAAATGTGTTGCTGACAAGTCGTTTGGGTTCGTCAATTATCGTAGCGCGAATACCATCACGTGACTATTTTGAATGTTAACAGTGGCTGATGATTTTTACGCATTTGAAATTACTGTGTAATTTTTACAACTTGCAATTAAAAATCTAGTATTATTTCATAAAAAAGATGGCAAACGTTGATGTCACATATGACGGAGTGTCACTTACAAATTACTTGTAGATACTGAAACCGCCGAGAATTTGAGTTAATGCTAGTTACCTGAACGCGATTTAACTAATAAATCAGGTTTGTTCAGTTTTGAAATCATGTTCACGCCGCAACAGAAAGCATTTAGGCTAAAACCAGACGGGGCGATTTATGTCGAGTCGATTGTCGACTTGACATAAATCGCCCCGTCTGTTTTAGCCTAAGGTAACAGGCGTAACAGGATACCATCAAATCGACACTGTTTTGACATGGGCGTTCCGTGTGAACCAAAATAAAATTCGTTGACTCGACACAAATCGCCCCGTCTGTTTTTACCCTTATGCTCGAAAGTTATTTTCGCAATGGAGTACTGGAAAATGGTGAATGGCAATACTCGATCGAAGCTTCTAAAAATGAATTCAGATTGAGGTTTCCAAATGTAGTGTTTAACCACAATCAGTTTAGCAAGCAGTTGAGCAGATCACTTGCAAATTTTTGGGAAACTGCTTCAACTGATAAACAACGGGGAGGTGGAAGACCTAGAGTTCGCACGGAACATTGTTGTCAATATGGTCAGAAACGCGATCGAAGAGCGACCTACATCTTCAGTTCGAAGGCTTTCCCAAGAACTAGACATTCGTAAAACAACTTTGTACAATGTTTTAAAAAAGGATATTCACTCGCATCCATACAAATTAGCAAATTACAAATATACCAGGAGCTGTTAGGTTCAGATTATGAGAAAAGAGTTCAGTACTGTCAGTGGTTTAATGAAAATTTGAAGAACAATGATGTACCTACTCGATAAGACATTTTTTTCAGATGAGGCCTGGGTGCACGAATGGTTACATTAATGCACAAAATATGCGTATGTGGGGAACCGAAAACCCTCATTACTTTAGAGAAGCAACGATGCATCCTGTTAAAATAGGGTTGTGGTTATCAGTTAAGTCGTAGAAGAATAATAGGCCCAATATTTTTTAAAGAGACTATAAATGCTGAAAACTATCGGAACATAATGCTGGAACCGTTTATAAATCAACTCCACGACGACGAGTTGCAAACCGAATATTTTCAACAGGATTCTGCGCCTCCGCACGTTGCTCATATTACTTTAAATTATTTACGAGAATCTTTCGATGACCGTTTAATAAGTGAAGACATTTATCCACCACGTTCTTGCGACCTTACGCCTTTGGATTATTTCGTGTTTCCGTACATTAAAAATAATGTGTTTAGAAACCCAGTACACACATTGGAAGACTTGAAAAACAGCATTCAACATCAGTGCGACCAAATAACTCCAGATATGCTTATAAATGCATTTGAAAGCTTGAAGCGAAGAGTTAATTTGTGTATTCAAGAAAATGGTCACCATTTTCAACAGTTATTGTAATCTCAGTTCAGTTCGGTTTACTTTTGACACAGTGCTTGAGAGTGTTTGCATTTTTTCTCAATTTTAATAGACATACGTTTCTGAAGTCAAAACCTACTGGGATGACGACTGTTTATGAACACCTGTTAGAAACCTAGTATTTTTAATACTAAAAAATTTCCTGCGAAAACATTAGAATGAAGGAAATGTGTTACATTGGTTTGTGAGTTACCTAACTGACAAAAGACAAGTGACTAAAGTAGGAGTAGTATCAAGAGAAGGAGGGGTACCAAGAGTAGTACCACAGGGGAGCATATTGGGCCCGATATTGTTTTCTTTATATATTAATGATATCATTACAGTACTGCAACATACTGGTTGTCACTTGTTTGCTGATGACACAGTGTTGTATGTCCAGTGTTCGGATGTGAACGAAGCAGTCAGATTAATAAATGAAGACTTAAGGAGAGTGACCATATGGCTGAGAGTAAATAAGTTAAATCTCAATGTGACGAAGACTGTGGGTATGTGCTTAAGTTATCCCTCGCTGTATAATCAGTTTATTAACTCTTAAGAAAAAGTCAGTGTGGATGGGGTTGTGGATACTGTCAAATACTTAGGGGTGATGATAGACAGGAAATTATCTTTTGCTGAGCAGGTGGATTATATATGCAAGAAGGTTGCTAGAAGATTAGGGATATTAGCTAGACAAAGATAATTACCGCAAAAGGAAGCACACAATCCATACATATAAAAACAGGTATACGACAAGGAGATTCCCTCAGCCCCTTTCTCTTTAATCTGATTATGAACAAGCTCATAGAAGCACTAAAGAATAGCGAAGGCTATAGAATGGGAAATAAAAACATCGACGTACTGTGTTATGCAAATGACGCTGTATTAATAGCCAACAATGAAGACAATCTGCAAAGATTACTGCACAAGCTTAGTCAAACTGGAAAAATGTATAACATGGAAATGTCGAAATCCAAAACTAAAGCAATGGTCATATCCAAAGATCCCATAAGGTGTAAGTTAGAACACGAAGGAACAATAATAGAGAAGGTGGTGACTTTCGACTACCTAGGCATTGAAGTGTCAAATGCCAGAAATTTAATAAACGAGGCAAGGAAACAAGCGACGAAGGCCGCGCAAATAGCAGGCTGCCTACATAATACAATCTGGCATAACAAATACATGCGTGTAGAAAGCAAAGCGCAAATATATAAGTCAATGGTTCATCCAATTTTAACCTATGCTAACGAAATGCGTGCAGAGACCAAAGCAACAAAACAAAAAATGAGGACAACAGAGATTAAAGTTTTAAGATCAATAGCCGGTGTAACACTGCCGAGACAGACAGAGAAACATGGAGGTAAGAAGAAATGTAAGGTAGAAGACGTAGTGAAATGGATGAAGGTTAGGAAGAAGGAATGGAACAACCATGTGGAACGAATGGGAGCAGAGAGATTAGCAAAAATATGCAAAACAAATATACCAACTGGGAGAAGACCCCCAGGACGGCCACCGAGAAGATGGATAGAAAGCTGGATCTCTTCGTCGGTGGAATAACAGGCCAGACAAACAGGAAGTCATCCCTAGTCAAAGGAAGAAGAAGAAGCTAGATTATCAAGTAGTATATCCTTTTTTGCTAGACTAATAGTGTTCAACTCGACAATTTTGCTGTATTTTCATTACTGTTGTACAGTATTATATATGTTAAATAAAGGCGATATAGATAGATTACAGAAGCTTCAAAATAAATGTATGAGGGTGATATTAAAATGTTCAAAATATACTCCTGTATCTATAATATAAATCTATAATGTTAGAGAGTCTGGGATGGATGAATATAGAGGATTTTATTGAATACAAATGTATGATTTTTTTGTATAAACTTACAAAAGGAGAACTACCAAGTTATTTTAATAAATATAAAGTGAAGTGTTTGGATGTACCTACATTAACGTCATACTAGAGGATGGGATAACATATACCGGGTGTCAACGAAACCTGGGGCACCTCCATAAATTTTTTATTTTTAAGGCATCAAAATGAAATTTGGTTATGTAATCATCATCATCATCATTGTTGGCTTATTCTCGAGAGAATTTTATGCCGCCTTAATTGGCTTCCATAATCCATTCGTTTGGGGTGGATTACTCCCCATATTCGCTTGTTCTTGCTTATAACTTCTCATGTGTGGTGGCCGCCTGGACTATTTTTCTCCATTCGTTTCTGTTTTCTATTTTCTTAGTCCATTGCTTGACTTCCATTGAGCTTAAATCCTCTAAGACTTCATCCCACCATCTTTTTTTGGGTCTACCTCTTCGCCTAGTTTCTGCTGGGTTCCACATCGTGATCTGTTTTGTGGCTCTGCTTTGGTTTCCTCTTAATACATGTCCGAACCATTCTATTCTCCGAGATTTAATAATTTTAATGATGTCTTCTCCTTTTGTTTCTTCTAATAGCTCGTGGTTCATTCTCATTCTATGTTCTGTTTCATTTATTTTGATTGGGCCAAGTATTCCTCTTAGTATTTTTCTTTCTAGTATTCTTATTTTCTCTTCCTCTTTTTCATTCAGGCATATTGTTTCGGCTGCATATATAATAGCTGGTCTGATTACAGTTTTGTAGTATCTTAATTTTGTGTTTTTACTTAGATTTTTGTTATTCAGGATTTGTTTGTTCGCGTAATAAATTCTGTGTCCGGTTTGTATTCGTTGTTTGATGTCGTCTTCTCTATTATTGTATTTATTTATTTGTATACCTAGATATTGGAATACTTCAACTTCCTCAAACTGGTATATGCCTATTTTTAATTTTTTTGGGGGTGATGCTGTTTTGGTGTTGCATTTCATGTATTTTGTCTTGTCTTCGTTGATGGTCAGTCCTCTTTCTCTTGCTCCTTCTTCAATTTGTGTGAATGTCTCTATTAATTTATTTAGTGTTCTTGCTACGATCACCAGATCATCTGCGTATGCAATTATCTGTTTATGGTTTCTGGTTATTATTTCAGTGGTATTCGTTCTTCTGGCTATGCATTCCATTGAAATGTTAAAGAGTGTCGCTGACATCGCGTCCCCCTGTCGCACCCCTGTGTTAAACTGAAAGCTATCTGTAGCTCCTTCCATTGTTTTTATTTTTGCTGTTGTTTCCATCAGGGTCATTCCAGTTAGCTGTATTAATTTGGTTGGGAAGTGCAGTTCTTTCATATCTTGCAATAGCTTATTTCTTTTAACTTTGTCGAATGCATTTCGGAAGTCGATAAATAATATATGTAGTTGTATGTCATGTTCGTAGCTTTTTTCGATTGTTTGTTTTACTAGGTGGATCGCATCTAGGGTGGATCTTCCGGGACGGAACCCATATTGGTAATCACCTATTACTGTTTCTAAGTGTTTACTTAATCGGTTTTGTATTATTGTTGTCAGTGTTTTATAGCTAGTGCTAAGTAATGTAATTGCTCTGTAATTCGCCGGGTTTTCTGCTTCACCTTTCTTCAGTATTGGCACGATTACACCAGACTTCCACTCATCCGGTAATTTTTCCATAATCCATATGTTTTTTATTAGTTTGTATAGCCTTCCTTTTGTTTCGTTTCCAGCAAATTTTATTAGCTCTCCGTTTATTAAATCATCTCCTGGTGTTTTATTAATTTTTATTTTTTTAAGCGCCTGTTCAAATTCTTCACTGCTTGGTAATTCACTGGGAATTTCAGTTGGTGGTTCCGTTTGTCTGTCTAGTGTATCTTCTTGTTCTTCATTTAAGAGCTTACGAAAGTGCGTTTTCCATATCTCATTTTTTTCTTCTATTTCAAATTTAAGGTTTCCTTTGTCATCTTTTAGTCCTCTTGTTCGTATTTTATTTCTTCTTTTACAGTTTTGACTCTTTATTTTTGCATACATATCCTTGGGTTTATTGTTTCTACGGTCTTGTTCGATTTCATTTATTTGTTGGTTGGTCCATTCTTTTTTCTTTTTTTTGCACATTTTCGCTGCTTCCCTTCTTATTACCTTGTACTCTTCTTGATCTTCGTCTGATTTTGTCTCTATCCATTTTAGTCTTGTTTTTCTTTTTTTCTCAATTACTTCGGCACATTCCTTATCATACCATTCTTTTTGTTTCTTTTGTTTTTTATAACCTATAACTTTTGTTGCTGCTTGCTCTATTGTATGTTTAATGTACTCCCACTCTGTATTTATTTGTTCATTTTTGTTTGTCTTCTGGATCTCGTCATCAGTTTCTTTTCCATACCTCATTCTGTCTTCCATCTCGTTTAACTTTTCCACTGCCCATTTCTTTTGTGTTATTTCTGGGTGTTTATTCATTTTTAGCCTATGTTTAACTTTTGCCAGTACCAGATAGTGGTCAGTATCTATGCTGAGTCCTCTGTATGTTCTTACATCTCTGACTGATGTTGCTCTTTTCCTGCTTATTAATATGTGGTCTATCTGGTTACCACTATCACTGCCTGGGATTTTCCAGGTAATCTTATGAATTGGTTTATGATTATATCTGGTGCTGCTAATTATGAGGTTTGCTTCTTCAGCAAAATTGCATAATATTTGTCCATTTTTATTGGTTTCTTGGTGTAGTGTGTATTTTCCAGTTACTTCTTTATAATATTCCTTCCTTCCTAATTTCGCATTGAAATCCCCAATAACCATTATGGTGTCGTGTTTATAATTTCTTTTAGTTTCCTCCGTTAGTTCCATTAATTGTTCGTAGAACTCTTGTTTTTCATCCTCATCTGCATTTTCCGTCGGTGCATAGATGTTTATTATCGATATATTGGCTAGCTTTCCTTTTATTCTTAAATAACACATTCTTCCGTTTATTGGTCTAAATTGTAGTATCATGTTTTTCATCTTCTCTAATATTATAAATCCCGTTCCGTTTAGTCCTTGTTTTTCTTCACCTGAGTAGAACATTATATAGTCTTTTTTATTTACTTCTCCTTTCCCCTGCCACCTTACCTCTTGTAGTCCGGTAATATCTACTTTATATCTCTTTAGTTCCTCTACCACTTCTTTCGTTTTACCTGCTTTTAGCAATGTTTGTACGTTCAGTGTTCCTATTTTTATTATGTCTTTCTGCTTTATTCCTTTTTTTGTTTTTTTGTTATGCGTTAGAATTTTGTTTTTTACATGTTTTATTTCCTTTAGTTTTTCTGTTTCTCGTTTACCATAATTCATTTGCCTTTTTCTCGCCTGGGTCGTTGTCCTTTCAGCTTTTATTTTCTCCTCTAGTAGTTTTTTGGGTCTTCATTGTTTGTCTCTTCTTCTTCCAGTAGTTGTGGGAGTCGAGGTTGTTTTTTCTCGGTATTTAGTGCTTTTAGTAAGGTCTGGCTCCATATTTTTGTTCTTTGATATCCATCGTTGTTTGGGTTATATTTTTTCTTTGTTGCATTCTCATCCTGCTCTATTTGATCCGGTGATCTTTCTTGGACTGTTCTTTTAAATCTAGGCTTCTCTCCTTTTCCTTGTTTGTTTTGCATGTATCCTGCTGTCTCACCTCTTTCCTCTTCATAGTTATCTTCTGCCAGTTGTTCAACTGTATATTCTTCATCATTTATTATTAATTTATTTCTCCAGATTCGTGCCTTATATCCTTTTTCCCTTGCCACTTTCATATGTTGTATTAGCTTTTTCTTTTCTGACATCTCCTTTTCA
The DNA here is from genome assembly GCA_963082815.1 of Melanotus villosus. Lineage (NCBI taxonomy): Eukaryota > Metazoa > Arthropoda > Insecta > Coleoptera > Elateridae > Melanotus > Melanotus villosus. Next base: position 72,219,062 of record OY720418.1, on the reverse strand, counting down.
GATAAATCATTGTTCAGCCAGTAACTCGTATCTTTTAGTTTCCCGGCATTCTTGAATAGTTCAATTTTTTTGTATAAATTTGCAAATACAACTAATACTGGCCTGTTTTTTCCGTCTTTGAACACTCCGATTCTTCTAATGCTTTCAATTTCAGTTGTTAATTGTACATTTACGTTCATGCGTTTCGTAATTTGCAGGAATTTTTCTTGTAATGTCTCTTGTTTTTCGTCTTGAGCATCTTCTACTCCGTAGCATATGAGGTTATGTAATATATTCTTTAAATGGCATTTGTTAACCTTCCCGTACCCGTAGTCTAAATCTTCCTTTAGAACCCATGCGGGGTATTTCAGATACCCCAGTGTTTTTTTGTTCCTATGACTTATTTTGGCTTTGTTATTGATTTTTATCATAATTAATACAATTTAGTTCTTGTAACACAAAAGTTTATTGAAAAATAGAAATTAAAATTAAAATTAATGAGGTAATTGTACGCTTTTACACGACTCAACTTGTGCGAAGCTGCACGAACTGGTTTCATCCGGATTTTGTTATAAACGGGTAAAATATTTCAAAAATTAATTATTATTATACAGACAAAAATTAATTGTTTTAACATGCTAACAATTATTTTTTTTAAATCAAATTTTAGAATTATAAAGATATTTTATATCTCGGGGAATACCCAGAATTTGAAGATTATTTTCTTATTCTTTGCTAACATATAATTTATTTTGACTGATACTTTACCATTCAGATAAACATTTATATACCGAGGAATACATAAAGGCTCAATTCGATTAACAAGGTTATTAAAAAGTTATAGTAAAAAAACTGCACTGGGGTATGTAAAATACCCCGCACGGGTACGGAAAGGTTAACATAGGAAACAAGTTTCTGTCACTTCCGGTTTCGCCGGAATTGAAATCAACTTTGTTATTTTAAATGGAACACCCTGTATATTTATACATTTTTGGAATCTCCATTCAATTTTACGTATGCTAGTATCAAGTTCGAAACATTTTGATGACAAAGTAAATTTTTGCAGAAATTAATCTAGAGTGCCATGACTTACACAAAATGAAAGTCAAGGTGCCCCAACACTCGAGACAAATTGTTTTAGAACTTTAACTATTTTAGTTGCTGTATCAGAATGACCTAAAGTTAGAAAAAATGTTTTTTCGAGAATAACTACTTTTTCAAATGGTACTAGGGTGGGACACTAGGATAGTAAAAACGAGCATTTTTCAAGGATTTTATTGATTCCAATAACGCGGCATTACTATGAAAATTTAATTAAAAAAAAACCTATTTTGGACATTTAAATCTAGATACTGGGTTTCAAAATAAGTGAAACAAATGAAAAACACAAAAAAGTTACAGACTTGCTACAGTTGAAGTGCTAAAATAATTTGTTTTGAGTGTCGTAGCACCCTGACTTCCATTTTACGCAGGTCATGGCATCCTAGATTAATAAATAAACTCTTCTGCAAGTATTTACTTTGTCATCAAAATGTTTCAAACTTGATATAGCATACGTAGAATGAAATGGAAATTCCAAAAATGTATAAATATACAGGGTGTTCCATTTAAAATAACAAAATTGATGGTAATTCCGGCGAAATCGGAAGTGACAGAAACTTGTGTTCTATGTCAAAAAATGCCATTTAAAGAGTATATTACATATAGCAAATTTCATTTTGATATCTTAAAATATAATTTAAAAAATAGGGGTGCCCCAGGTTTCATTGACACCCGGTATATCAATGTTGTGCAAAATGAAAAAACTATCAAATTGGTATTTGTTAAGGGATTAATAAAATTCAATAACTTGGATGTACAGTATAATAATGCTTTAACGTGAATTGCTTTAAGTTACTGTTAAAAAATTGTATTTAAGAGGATAGTTTGAACCTCACAATTAAGATGTTTTTTCACTACTAGTATTAGAAGATTTCATTATTGACCTTATTTTCGAGCCCAGAAGATGAATTTCTCTCCTAGTGGTCAATAATTTTTTATTATTGACTACTGGTTAATAATAAAAACAATTGCTATGCATTCAGGTGCCTATTTTAAATATGTTTTACCCAAATGTCAATTGAAATTAACCTCTCCCCTTGTTTTCGAGCAAGGCTATTTGATTTTTGTGGATATTTAGAAATAAATATAAGTATCTGTCATTTTATTTTTTATTTATGCAAAAATGATTAATTAAAAGGAATAAAGGTGCTAGTAGTGAAAAAAATAGTATATAAACCACGGTAGAGAAGACTTTTCTCAGCCTCACAACTTATTTCCCTCCATGCTTCGCATGTCGGGAAATAATACTGCTCGGCTGAGAAAAATGTCTTCTCTACCTTGGTCTATAATATACTATTAGTTAAGTATTTATGTATAAATTAGCAGAGCTAAATAAAGATGTATTTATTTGTTATACAAATTTTTTTAAATTGTGCTTTTTAAAAAGCAGTTTTTTTTTAATATTATTGATTTTTAGGTTGCACCTATTATACAAAAACAAAATATAACTATGAGGAATGCAATCGCAGCAGCAGTAAAATTGCAAGTAGTTCTTCGTTACCTAGCGTCTCGCAATTGAATATCAACACTTCAGTACTTATTTCGACTCCCAAAGAACACTATTAGCTCCTTCCTTGTTGGAGTTTTGGATGCTATCTATTCTACGTTGAAGGATTTCATACAGGTAATACTTCAATAAAAATAATTATATCAGTTAAGTTTTAATAGAAAATATAAACGCAACATGTTACGTAGGTATATTATAAAGAAACAAAGAGAAATATTTTTACACATAAAAATGAAAAATCAAATGTATTATAAACAGTAAAATATCAATGTTAGTAGAAAATAAACATTACACTGTTAGTCAAATTAATAGTTTTCAGTATAAGTATTCCAGTTGGAGAAAAATGTAGTCAATGGCTCTTGCAGAATGGGTGAATCTTGTTCTTCTCTTTCTACGTTTATTTTAGGATTATCATCAAATATTTCTTCACTACAAGACGAAGTTTGAGAAGAAAGAACAGAGATTTCCGTACTTGATGATATTGGCATGTTGATACTGGATGACGGGGTGGAACTGGCTGACGGCGTGAAAGAACAGTTCGCAGAACATAATTCACTTAGCCTGGCTTCAGTTAGCATTGCTTGGATATTCTGTTGCACTTGCAATGATAGTTTATTTAATTGAACTACAACTTGCTGGCCAAAGAGGGTGAATTCATTCCCCATTACGTTCAGTCAAACATCTTGTAATGCATTCAAAGCCTCTCATAATGTATTGTCACTTTTCTTTTTCTTCCTTCCTCCAGAATTTATATCACCGCTCTTCCTCTTTTGGGATACCTGAGTCTAATGCACAGCTGAAGAAGAAATGGCTGAAGATGTTGACCTTTCTTCCCATTGCCTTTAAGTATCATTTGTTTCAGATACCACTTGTTCATCATTTTCCTCTGGACGTTCTTGGTCTGTGTAGGTCAGAGTCTAAAAATAAATTTAGTAAAACTATAGCAAAAATCTTAAAACTGTAAATATTATTTTACGTAATTATTTTATTTGTTTACAGATACCAAAGAAGAAAACAGACTGGGAGAAAATAATTAATGGATTTAACACCAAATGGAATTTTCCACATTGTGTGAGCGCACTTGATGGGAAACACATCACTTTAAAATGTCCAAAAAAACTCTAGTTCACTACAAGAATCAGTTTAGCATAGTGCTTCTTGCCTTAGTTGATGATAACTATATAAGTTTAAGTGCATTGACGTAGGGAGCTATGGTAGTTCGTCAGATGGAGGAAGCTTTGCACGCTGCTATAGAAGGAAATCGGTTAGATCTGCCAGAGGATAGTGTTATACTAGGAGACGAAGCCTTTCCTTTAAAAGAATACCACCAGCCTAACCACAGTTTTAAGGAGTGTGTAGGTATACAGGGTGTCCCGGGAGGAACCTGCAAAACTTTGGGAATATGTTCCTGAGGTCATTTTAAGAAAAAAAGTTCCTATAAATAAGGGTCCGAAAGTACTTCCTTTCGAGATACAGGGTGTCCAAGAAATAAGCTTTTTATTTTAATATCTCGAAAACGATTTAAGATATTAAATTGAGCTTGGGTATGCACTATACTGGCATGAAGAGACTCTTTTTCGATCCAACTAGTTATGACAATTCCAGCAGTGGCATGCGTGACAGCAATAAAATAAATAATTCTGACGAAAAAAATAGTACGCCACTGCTTTTTTTCAAAATATGTATTTGTTTCTTAATCGGACACTAATTCTAAAAAGAAAAGGCCTCTTGAGTTTTTCTGGTAGGACAAACCGTTTTCGAATAATAATCGAGGAACTTTTGTAAAAAAAATAATTTGAACTACGAGGGTATATCAAATTTAAACGGGACTGACTGTTTTTAAAATTCCAGAGGGGTCGTAGACCTGGAAGGGGTTGGTTTTCAGGTAGCCTGGGCGGTTAGGGAGAGGGTAGAAATGACCCCACTTCCCTCAGGTCCCTTCAGTATTAAAAAAACCATGAGCGAGAAAGAAGTGCCCGTCTCCGTGGAGCAACAGATTGTTACCAAGTTTTTGGCCAAGGAGGGGGTGAATCCATCCGAAATTTTGCAGAGATTACAGGCACAGTTCGGGAACAACACCTTGTCAAGAACCCGTGATTTTGCATGGCACAAAGAATTTTTTGGAAGGCGTGAAAAAGTCAAGAACCAGAGCCACGATCGCTGCCCCAGGACGAGCGTGACCGAAGCCAACATAGAGGCGGTCCCGAAACTCATGGAGGGCGATAGGCTCATAACCATAACCCTTTGTGAAATCGCCGACCAACTCAACATTAGTTACGGGAGCGGCCAATAAATCGTGACATTGGACTTGGAATTTTACAAAGTATCCGCGAGATGGGTTTCGCATCTGTTGTCGGACGCCAGGCCTCATTCAGCAAACGCTACGAGGCAAAAATTCGACAGATTAGGCTGGGAAACGTTGGAACATCCTCCCTACAGTCCAGACTTGTCACCTTGTGACTTTCATCTTTTGGACCTCTGAAAGAAGCGCTTGGAGGCCAACGTTTTTGACGACGACCAAGCGGTGGGGGAGTTTGTGCTCCAATGGCTACGTGAACGTCCGAAGAGTTTCTACGATGACGGGATTAAAAAGCTCCCAGTCCGCTGGGAAAAGTGCATTTCTAGGGCGGTAGGTTATGTGGAAAAATAATATGTTTTTGTAAATAGTGTAAAATAAAGCTACAGTTTTAAAAACCAGTGTAGTGCATACCAAAGCTCAATTTAATATCTTAAATCGTTTTCGAGATATTAAAAATAAAGATTATTTCTTGGACACCCTGTATCTCGAAAAGGAAGTACTTTCGGACCGTTATTTATAGGAACTTTTTTTCTTAAAATGACCTCAGGAACATATTCCCAAAGTTTTGCAGGTTCCTCCCGGGACACCCTGTATAACTTTTGAATTTTAACACATCGTTTTTGGACATTTTCAGGGCCTGTAGATCTTGAGCCAGGAAAAGTTGTTAAAATCATGAAGGCGCGTTGTGCTTTACATAATTGGATTAGGAAAAGAGACAAGTTCAATCATGGTATAACAGCAGATGTTGAAGAACCCGAGAATAATAGAATTTTAGGATCATGGCAACAAACAAGACCCTGCTTCGCAGGGAATGATACGTATGCCTCCAAGAAGGGATAAAAATTTTATGACTGCTGCCCGTTTAAAGCGCACACAGTTTGCTAATTACTTTATGGGTGAAGGCGAGGTCGAATGGCAGTACAGAATGGTGAATCTTCAGGTTACCGTAGATGCAAATAATAACTGAGGGGTTTCTACATGGCTAATAGTTTAATGTGTAAAGTTTTGTGAAGAATGAAAAATTAAAACTAGACAATAAAGTTGTTTATACTAAAGCTATTTAAATTTAATTATGTTTACTTACCAAATTTGTCTCAGATTCAGGTTCGGATTCTTGATCTTTGGAAAGAAACAGGTGAGCATATTCATACCACTGAAGCTTAGGTTTATAAATCTCATCAGCGTCAGAACCTGTTATCATAGATTTTTTAACTTTTCATAGTTCATTGTTGTAGGTTCCACGAATTGATCTGATTTGTGCCCTTAAAGCTTTCACATTTTCTAATTTAGAAATTTTTAACAGCGCTTCTTCAGCTTGATCCCGTTCCTGTCAGTCTTTATATTCAGGAATGGATTTATCCAATAAACAGGGATATTGTTGGTAATGTTCTACAAAAACTAGCACATCAAAAGACAACATGGTAACCGATGGTTATAACCTTCAAATTTATGACGAATATGCATCGAAAATATAAAAACATACAGCCGGATAACGTTCCAGTGTCGCAGTGTCACTGTCACCAGTGTTCAGATGATAGAAGTAGTGCAATAGTTGATGTCAGGTGCCGTGACATTGCCAGTGTCGCATTTTTAAAAGTTTAACTCACGGCACTACCGTCACAACATCATGGCCTCGAGACATTGCGTTGTTCAGACGGTGACACTATTACGACATTTAGTGTCACTGTCTGAACAAGGCTTTTAGTTCATATTCATTATTAGTAAAATTGAAAAACTGACCAGTACTAAAATTCTTTCTGTTAAAAATTATATTTTCTTTAACAAGAGCTTTAGTTATAGGAGTTATTTTAAGAGAAAGTTAAGTAATAAAAGATGTTTAATGGTTCCTTGGCTTTTTTAGAAATTCTAGGCTATTAAAATAGTTACAAATTTAATTTCCAAAGATGAACGACAATTCAAGAAGTAGATACGTTATTAATTAATTAAGAAGCAAAATTATAAATAGGTTTAGACACGTTTTATTGTAGCCTTCAATAAGTTTTTTCAATCAATTTGAGAAACTTAAACGAAATTAATTGCTTTTTCTACTTTTTATGCTGAAGTACGGAAAAATCATGCGAAAGTCAATGGCGTAAAGCAGCGGTTCTCAACCTTGTGGGTTCCGCGTACCGCCTAATTAATATTATTATTATTATTATTATTATAGTCTTTAGCAGATAGGCAGCAAAGCCGGTGTACTGCACAGGTTATTTAACAAAGAGTAAAATAAAATACAGTTCTATGTTCAAGTTATACATGCATTCCTAGCACTTTCACACTGTTTAATATCACAGTTTTTCACAACAATGTATTCCAGGTTCTGTCCAGTCTGTTTTTAAAGAAGTTCACACTAGGTGCATTCACAATGTCCTCGGTTAATTTATTCCAGTCGTCCACCACTCGGTTAATTAAGAAGTGTTTGCGGGAAAGCCTTTGGCTTCGCTCTGTCCGGAGCTTTAGAGAGTGTCCTCGCAGTTGTACGTTGTTGTTTCTTATGAAAAGGTTGATGTTGCATGAATAATGGCCATGCATAATTTTATAGCATTCTATCAGATCTCCCCTTCTGCGACGTTCATTTAATGAAGGCAACTTAAGTGTGTGTAATCGTTCTTCATAAGGCAAGTGTTTTAAAGCTGATGGAATTTTTGTCGCCCTTCTTTGCACACGCTCCAATATATCGATGTTTTTCCGAAGGTAGGGTGACCACACCAACACTGCGTGTTCCAATATAGGTCTTATAAAAGTTTTGTACAACAGAGTGAATGTATTGATTGACATGTCAGAAAAACTGCGTCTGATACAGTAAAGAAGGGTGTTCGCCCTTTTAACAACTTTGGCAACTTGAGCTTCCCACTTCAGATCTGTGGATAACCTCACGCCAAGGTCAGTTTGCTCTGTTACGGGTTTCAACATAATTCCATTGATAGAGTAGGTCAGTTGAGGGTTCTTGTTGCCAATGTGTAGTACAGAGCACTTTTCGGTGTTTAGTTTTACGAGCCAATTGTTAGTCCATCTCTCTAGCTCACACAGGTCTTCTATCATGTCCCCATGCTGAGAAAGTCGGTTAGTTCCCTTGCTATGATTTTTTCCATGCATTTGCACGGAATTGATGTTAAGCTGATAGGTCGGTAGTTGCATGGAGACAACTTGTCTCCTTTTTTATAGATGGGGACAACGATGGCTCTTTTCCAATCATCTGGTAATTTAGAACCTGCAAAACTTTTCATCATAACATCCGACAATAGGCCACTGATAGATGCTGCACAATTCTTCAACACAATAGGAGACACCTTGTCCGGACCTGGACTGGCATGAATTTTCAAACCAGAGAGGACTGTCTTGACCTTGTCTGTGGTAAATTCAATGTTGTTGATACTGGCAATAGATCGGGTTTGGGGGGGTAGCTGAGGAAAGCTATTGAGGGTTTCTATGGTAAAGACTTGGTGAAACTGTTGCGCAAAAATTTCAGCCACTTCATGGGGTTTCGCAGTTACTTCATTGTTTGTTGGATTAGTCAGCGCAAATGACTGGATTTTTGATGAAAGTGATCTGCTGACATAGTTATAAAAGCGTTTAGGTCCACTGGTAATAAGGTTATTCTCATAATTTTTTCGGGCTAAATGTGTTAGTTCAGTTAGTTCGTTTTTTGCTCTTTGGTAGGCCTGGTAATCTTGAATTTTGTTGCTGTTCCTGTACTTATGCCATAGTCTTCGTTTTTTATTCATCAGCTTTTTGTGATAGCTGGTAATCCAGGGCTTGTTGAAGGCTTTTCTTTTTTTGGTTAATGGTATGTAATTTGTACAAATACCATGAGATCGAAAAAAAGATGATTCTGAGCACGCCTTGACTAGTACAACACGATTGGCAAGACTGATTTCAAAATGTGGCAGTAGGTTAGAGGTTAATAAATGTCAAATAAATTAAAACACAAAACAGTATTTATTTAGGGAACAAACTGAAAACTAAGATGAATACATGTTAGAGTAGATGTTCAAAATGTGATCCTTCACTAGTATTACAACGATAAACTTAAATAATTCTGGAAACAAGATTGCAAAACTGACTTACATTTGAAATGTCACTGTCACATTATAATTCATAGGCATTCTAGAATCAGTGTAGCCAATCGTGTTGTACTAGTCAAGGCCTGCTCAGAATCATTTTTTTCTCGATCTCATGGTAGTATCAATTATGTTTATAAAATTGTCGTACTTGGATAGATTAGAGTTTGTGTGAGTATTGTTCTTTGCATCCATCAAAAATTGATTGATTGTATCATAGTTAGCCTTCCAGTAATTTAGTTGTCGAACTTCTTTGTGTTTCTTGGGCTCTAAGTTAATTTGTATGGTGGCTTCTAGGGTTACATGGTCACTGAGGCCTATTGGTGCATGATATTCGATTTTGGTTATTATTTTCTCATCTGATGTTAACAACAGATCAAGAGTGGATGGCGTTGTATTTTGTCTAAATCTGGTTGGACTATTTACAAGCTGATGTAGATTAGAGTTAAGATATGCATACAGGAACTGTTCTGCAGCTTGGTTGGGTCTGTGAAGCTGATTCGTTTCCCAGTTTATTTCTGGGTAGTTGAAGTCCCCGAATATTATTACTTTGTTACGAAAATTCCGTAATGACTCCATCATTTCGGAGAGTCTCTGGTTGTCGTGAGGTATGCACCATGGTGGTCTGTATACACATCCCAACAAGAGCTTAGTATTTCTTATGTTGAGTTCCACCCATACCGCATCAATACCAGTCACATCACGTATTAGGTTAGCCTGCTTTTTTGTATCGACCTTGTGCCCTTGAATTTCATCTTTAATAAAAATGCACACGCCCCCTCCTCTTTTGAGAGGTCTATCCTCTCTGAATAGGGTGTAATTTGGGAGGTTAACTAGAGAATCTGGGAGTGTTGGGTTTAGCCAGGTTTCTGTTAAAAGTATAATATCAGGTTTATTGTCATTAATTTCGACTATGAATTCGTTAAGTTTAGCCAACAAGGATGCTATATTTGTGTACAGAAGACCAATAGGTGAGACTATTGCATGTGCCAGGATACTTTGCGTATTTAACACCGATATCATTCCTTCCACCATATTATGACAGCTCTGTAATTGCTATTCTTCCTCATAATTTATCCTCTCTCTCCGCCTTTCCATCTGTCTTCTAAGTACCGGACATTCACGGTCATACACATCATGTTCATCATTGAAACTTAAGTTTAACTTCTCATTAGATGTATGACAATTTATACACTTTTTAGTTTCGCTTCTACATTCATTTATCTTGTGCCCTGTTATCGCACATCTTCTACATACTACTTCCCTGGTACAATTTACCGCTTTATGATTAAAGCCATAACATCTGTAACATCGTCTGACCCCTACATTCTCTTTTACTCCACAAATATTCCAACCTATTCTTAATTTCCCTTCTGTCATAATCTTATTGAAACTCAAAACATCAGTCTCTATAATTACTAAATAACTATACTTAAGTTTCTTTATTAACAACACTTCCAAATCTCTCCCCGCTAAATAACTATTTTGTTTCACTAAACAATTTTTAATTTCTTCTTTATTCATTTGTTCTTGTATGCCCACAATTTCTACTTTAGGTTTTATCTTCTCTATTGTTTTTGTTATATATTTGTCACTAAGCTTCGTTTCAATGTTTTCCCTTAATTTATCACCCTTTATAAAAAATTTCTGTATCAAAATATAAAAAAATAGGTAGTAAATAAAAAATATGACAAAGAGTTGATAAAGGCAGTAATCGGTATAATGAAGATATAGTTTTAATTTTTTTTATACCAGTTTTACATTATTTGAATAAATTATTTAAACATAATTTTTCAAAAATAGTTTATCTTTCGCGTACCACCTGTAAGTCCATCACGTACCATAGGTTGAGAATCGCTGGCATAAAGCATTTTAATGCCTATCTTTTTAAAAAGTCTAAATTTGAGTATTTTTTTGTTCTACAGTCGAACTTCGATAACTCAAACCATGACTTGCCAGAAAAAAAGTTTGAGTTATCAAGACTTCGGATTATCAAATAAAATACATAATAACATAATATGTATGTATTATTTATGTATGTATTTATTTGGGTAAAAATGAGTTACGTAGGTACCTCATTAGATATTATGTACTCATATGTATATGTACTTTTACCAAAGAATTACACAATAAATTGTAATGCAACGGAATGCCTATGCTAAAAAGTATACATACATAATACCTACATATTATGTAGGTAGTTTTTATTTTAGTGTAAAAAAGTGGGTTATTTGTGACTGACCAAAGGAGTTATTATTTTGATTTTCAAAAAAGTTTCAATGTTATTTAAACCATTATACAGAAAATCGGTTGTATGTTCACTGGTTTTTAAATACGAACACAAAACGCTCAACGAATTTGCAACCAACTCGTTTGAAGGTGGTTGCTGCAAATCATCCTCTATCATATCACCTTCGCTGTCATCTTTTATATCATTCCAATTCGTTCCTAAGGAATCGCGCCGCAAAAAGTAGACCCTATTGATTTAATGCTCTGCGGTTTTAAACACACATCAGTGTTAATGAAATACAGGCCTAATTGTTGAAATGAAACTCGAAACTTTTTATTAGTTATGCTGTTATGCAGAAATAAGTGTTACAGAACAAATACGTGCATTCTGTAAACTTATCAATATTATTATTGTTTAGTCTTTTATACCCTCATTTATTATTGTACTGCAGTGGCGGCTGGTCCATAAGCGCTGTGACACTGCAGCACCCCCAGAACAAAGTACGGAAATTAATTACCTATTAAATTTGTACTTGAAAATATCAATAATATAACAATCATTCAATATTTTGCATAATTATTACATACATTTAATTAATTAAACCGCTTTTAAAAGGAATTATTTTAACCGAAGCTGTAGATTCCATTCAGAGCGCTGAGGAATGTAGCAGTGTCGAAAACGTAGTACATTCGGTGCAAGTTTCGCCGCGATTTGTTTGTTTTAATAATACATGGTAAAAGTAGCCCGAAAGCTGCTGTCTGAGCAGCATCTCAGCATTATTGCAACATGCCGTTCAGTTCTTGGACATCCGATCCAACAAAAACAATAATAATTGTGCAAGGACGTCTGGGGCAACGGGCTGATACATAAACACCACGCACGGTATGTGTAATATAAACAGGAAAATTAAATAATAAGTAGTTCGTATTTCCAACTTGATTGCAACATCACTGCGAAGACGGTCAAGGCTGCTCCAGAGTTAACAGGTGATCGAAAAATTTTGTGAAGCTAAAAATCGCAGAATGGATTTTATATTTAAATAAAAATTCTTTTTATTTCATTTTCCTGTAAGCTTATTTTTTTTATAAATTGAGTAAAATTTCGATTTGTTTTGTTTTATTTAAAAGGCACCTTAAAAATATCAAGGATCGTTACTGGTATGTAAATATATTACGAAAGCTGCAGCACCCCCATAATTTCAAGCCACGAGCCGCCACTGTATTGTAGACAAAATAATTTACGTTTGACGTTCTGAATCTGAATGCATAGTCAACAAATTTCGGCTTTCGTCCCAATTCGACTCGTTCTAGTATTTAAAAATTCGACTTATCAAAGGTGGCGCCAAATATTCTGTTCGAGTTATCAAGATATTCGAGTAATAGAAGTTCGAGTTATCAAGTAGAAATTACACATAATTCTCACTCTTGACGCTAACGCCAACCCATTTGTTTCGAGTTATCAAAAATTCGAGTTATCGAAGTTCGACTGTACATACCAAAACCTGCGACTTAAAAATTATTTTTGTCATTCCTTTTTCCGTTAAAACTGTATAATTCAGATCGTTCTTTTTTTAATATTTTAGACAAGGAAGTGTTTTGTAGTAAACTATTTCTATTATTTACAAATTTGAACTATTTTGAAAGAAGTTAACAATTGCCATTAGATGTTGTAAGTTTAAAAAATGGGTGTCCAGGAGCCAGGACCACGATTGTGTGATCCACTTGAACTTGCAATTTTGTTAATTAGGTGCAGCTCTTTGTATAACTTTTATTGTGATATAGCTGTGTTACGATAGGACAGTTTAGTTTTATTACCTTAAGAAGCAGTTTAAAAGGCTTTAAAAATAAGCAAATTTACAGAAAACTTTCACAGACATTTGTCATTATTTGTCCATATTTGAATATTTGTTCGTTATAGTTAACCTCTTATACCTATCGGTGTCGAGGCATTCGAGGTATGAGGTTTTACGCGTGCAACGCACAGCCCGGCCCGACTCTGTGGGTTACATGAATGGTGGCTGGTTTAAGAATAATGTGATGTTGCTATGTCTGGGCAAAATTATACTGCCCGTCATTGTAATATTTTGGGATAAATAGCACAGGTCACTTTTGTATACATTTCATTTTGAGTATACACTTTGATCATGCCATAAATGCGTGATCTAACTCTTTCAACTGCTTCGTCCTAAAGTTTTTGTTTGTTAGTAGTGCTAGTTTTTCTTCAATCTTTAGCGTAATATTATAACTAGTCCTCCGTGCAGTATCTACATCTTCAAACTGCTTTTCAGCATAGTTTTTACCGTTTCCAATGTGCTTTTTATAAAATTTGTTAATTAACTCTACGACAAACTACTTGCATTCTTTAAAGTTAATGTATTTCAATAAACTTAAATGATACCTTTGCAAATAGTGCTTAACGTCTGTTCAAAATTAAAACAATTAGTTTATAGGCTTTAGATTGCATTTTTCTAACGATTGTTTTTGTGAAGATTTTTAGTTAATACACCCTTAGTTTTTAATGTAGTTTACTGTTTCAACATTTAAAAGCATACCATTTTTTTAAGCTAACACTACACATTATCATCACCTAATTATCATAATCTAATGATAAACAACAAATCCTCCTTAAAAACACATAAATGAATGAGGTTATGTAATGAATAAACTATTCCGTGAAATATACACATAATTAGAATGTAAGGCGTTGAAAGCAATAAACGTATCTAATTAAAATACATTATAACAATTAAAAATAATGCTTGATAGTCTCATTTTACCCCTTTCTTAGTAATCTGCTATGATAAAATACCTTATTACTTTCACTAAATTAAATTCATATTTACCCTGTAGTAAATACTACTACTCCAGAAATTTTGATGAAATTCTTGTGATGTCTATAAAACTCCATTTGGTTATTTTTCTAAATTCATTATTTCCAGAACCGATTTGAATTTGACAACTAACCTTAAAATTCGTTGATTTTAAACGATCAGCGCCGAGGCGCCGACTTGAAAATTTACTACTTGCAGGTGTGCCAACGTTAAATGGAATTCTAAAATTTGAGTTCGGTTTCTAAAAAAATTTCCATTAATTTCCCATACATACATACAGGGTGGTGACTCGACCACCCGAACATAGGGATTTAACATGTAAAATCATATTTTCGTAATTTCCTGCTCCCCTAATTATTTTAGGTAAAAAAGCTTCAAATAAAAGTTGTAGAGCATAAAATCCTGCATCTGAATCAATAAACAAAATTAATTTTGCGTGCCTTGTAACCTCAGAAATTTGGTATGAAAATGACGTAAACCACCCCAAAAATAGCGATAGCCATGGAATTCAAACAAAAATTAACAAATGTTAACGGTTTATCAGTCAAATTTCATGGTGGACAGAAAATTTAAAAGATTTAAATTTGTGTTTTTTTAATATTTTTAGGACCGTGGTGTGGTGCAAACCTAATCCAGATCCAATTTCTCTAAGGCTTACATTTGGATTATTTGATACCGCAGCTAATACATTGATTTCGTTAGCGTTATGATCTTCAGCTTCAATATCTTCTTCTGGTGCAATATTTATTTGTTTTTTAGTACAACTCTTGCAAGGGACGAACACTGACCCATATTTTGTTTGATTATTGATGATGGTATGGATTGTTGATGTCGACGGAATTGGTATATGACGATATAAATTCGCAAATAAATCTCGCGCTTGTCTTATACTATTACCACTGTAAAATAACTTTAAAAATTGATTTTTTTCACTTATTGTATAATTGTTGGCCATATTTTCACTTTAACAGTAATTACAAGTAATAATAAAAATAAACTAACGCAGCGTAACTTTACAGATAAACCGTTAACATTTGTTAATTTTTGTTTGAATTCCATGGCTATCGCTATTTTTGGGGTGATTTACGTCATTTTCATACCTAATTTCTGAGGTTACAAGGCACGCAAAATTAATTTTGTTTATTGATTCAGATGCAGGATTTTATGCTCTACAACTTTTATTTGAAGCTTTTTTACCTAAAATAATTAGGGGAGCAGGAAATTATGAAAATATGATTTTACATGTTAAATCCCTATGTTCGGGTGTTCGAGTCACCACCCTGTATATATTTAAAGTTGCTCATATAAATTAATTTAACTTTACGGGTATTATGTAGAACAAGTTAATTGCAGTACTCACTAAGAAATTTAAGATACAAGCTTTTCCTTATTTATATTCGACAATTTCTGGTTATAACTGGTTTACAGTGGTTAGGTTAGTTACCTGCAGAACAAAAGTGAGTCAAAGCCAGACATTTGTACGCGCCATTTTGCAACACGTTACACACGTTTGTGGTTCCAGATTAGTTTTAAGAAAAGTAGTGTAAGTAATTTTAGTGATGTCTAACGAAGAAACATCTGCAGACCGCAACGTAGAAATATGGAAAATTAAGAAACTTATAAAAAGTCTGGAGTTAGCTAGAGGGTAAGTAATTTACATAGTGCATGCTTTTTTACCTTTCCATACGGTCATTCACGTCACATTAATTTCATGAATTCTTTAGCTTATAAATCGACTACATAACTAAAACTTACATTAAATTCTTTACAGTAATGGCACCAGCATGATATCTTTAATCATTCCTCCTAAAGATCAAATATCTCGAGTGAGCAAGATGTTAGCAGATGAATTTGGTACAGCTTCTAATATAAAATCTCGAGTAAATAGGCTATCGGTTCTGGGTGCAATTACCTCGGTACAACATCGACTGAAATTGTATACTAAAGTGCCACCAAACGGTTTAGTTATATATTGCGGTACAATTGTAACAGATGAGGGCAAAGAGAAAAAAGTAAATATCGATTTTGAACCATTTAAGCCAATAAATACCTCTTTGTACTTATGTGACAATAAGTTCCATACCGAAGCGCTAACGGCCCTTCTAGCTGATGATAATAAATTTGGATTTATCGTAATGGATGGTAATGGTGCTTTATTTGGTACTCTGCAAGGAAATACTAGAGAAGTTTTACATAAATTTACTGTGGATTTACCGAAGAAACACGGCAGAGGAGGACAGTCTGCTTTGCGTTTTGCTCGTTTAAGAATGGAAAAAAGACACAATTATGTTAGAAAAGTAGCAGAAGTGGCCACACAATTATTTATTACCAATGATAAGCCAAACATTGCTGGTCTCATCCTTGCTGGTAGTGCTGACTTCAAGACTGAACTTAGTCAATCCGATATGTTCGATCCTGTAAGTTTTTAATAATTACTTGCTATCAACTGTATGACCCTGATAATTTTAATTAATTCATTTGAGTTGTTGAATAATTCATTCATTGTCACATAATTGCTTAACAAAATGCTGTACTATATTTTACATAGTATTTCAATATCATAGTCGTACTAATGGAGGTTGTCTAAATAGTAAAAGTTGTATTTGATTCCTAATTAAGCCAAAAATTTGTATATATTTAAATACCATTTATTAAATCAAATGTATTTACACTTCCTACAAAATCGAAAATTTTCATTGAAGAAAGTTATTTTTGTAAATTTTTATAGCCTGGAAACATTTCAAACAATGGTGTAATACTTGGAACTTGGAAATTTTCCATATATTCAGGTCTGGTTGTACTAGTCAACAAGAAAAATTTCCATTTTCTAATAACATCAGATATTTAACTCCAAAGATCAGTACATAAATTTTATCAGTTATTGTTTTTATATTTTATAACTTACACCTTTTTTATGTTAAAATTTGATTTCCTTTTTTTATTGCTTAATTTATAACTATAATAAGATTTGAAGCCTATGTGAACTAATGACTGACAAAGCAGGACTATCAATCTGCCACACTTCTAAGCTCCAACTTAAATTATCATTTTTTGCATAGTTTAAAAAGTTCTGTAATATTAATAATTATTTCCTTTTCACAGAGACTGCAGTCAAAAGTTATTAAATTAGTAGATGTTTCCTATGGCGGTGAAAATGGATTTAATCAAGCTATTGAATTAGCAGCTGAATCGCTACAGAATGTTAAATTTATCCAGGAAAAAAAATTAATTGGTAGATACTTTGATGAAATTAGTCAAGACACTGGTAAATACTGTTTTGGAGTAGAAGATACTCTAAAAGGGTTAGAATTAGGTGCTGTCGAAACACTGATCTGTTGGGAGAATCTTGATATTCAAAGATATGTGCTAAAAAATCATGCGACAGGAACTGAAACAGTATTGCATCTAACACCGGAACAAGAAAAGGATAAATCACACTTTACGGACAAAGAGGTATTTTATTTCATTGTAAAAAATTTCACGTTTATGTAGGAAATTGTACAGGGCCTGGCAAAAATCACTGAGCATTTTATAAGTTGAATAAAAATAAGTCAATCAAATTATAAATACATTTCTACATAAACGAGGAGACTTGGGAATATTATTGCTATACATGCTTAGTTATCAAATGTCATGCCAGAACAAGCGTGGAAATTAAAAACGTTGTCACAGTTATTAATTATTAATTTTTTACTGAAGAGAAGATTTTAAACATTTTTAATAATATCGAAAAAGATTAATGGCATTTAGCTTGTGACTTACAAGAAATTAGGTTACAAAAATGTGTTGAAGTTGGGAGGAATACTTCTTCTTCTCAAATCCTCAGTTACCGTATTTACTACTTTCACTTAGACTGTAACTTTCACTGTGTTACTATTAACCTTTATTTAATTTCTTTCACTTTTAATTATCACTTTTTACATAATTTTCCCACTTTTTCCTATCCTTTGCCTCACTCCATCTGAAACCTCTCTCCTTTACAATCTTAGCCATTCTTTTTGATTCCACATCGTAATAGGTTTTCTTCCTTTCGGTGTCGCTTCCCTTATTTTCCTTAAATATGAATTTCGTAATATAATCTCATTGTTTAATATCTTGTCGGTCCTATCCGTGGCTGTGCTGGCCTGCGGATGCCGGTTATACGTGAATCAAGCTTTACTCATTACGTCATTACCCATGTCTCACTGCCATAAGTTAAGATTGGAAGATATATTGTATGACATATTCTGAATTTTGCTTTTTTTGAGATCTCCTTTGGTATTATTACTTTGTTCAGGGCATGATATACTTTCATTGCTTGTTGTATTGTGTTACTGATTTCTTGCTGGTTGCTACCATTACTGCTTATTGTGGCCCCTAAACTCTGTTCTCCCAAGCCGTGCACTCGATGTAAACAAACAAGTTTGAGAGCGGCTGATTCGCACGGCAAATGCTTTGCGTAAAATTGTTAGGCTGCGTTAGCGTACGGGCTTGTAACGTGTACACAAGTAAGTACCGTAAATACGTACTTATGTAAAAATGCTTCACCGGTTGATCGGATTAGGAAACTATCACCAGTATTAAGTATACAACCAATCACAGCCCCTATTTCGACCTCGTGGTTTTGTTTACATTGAGTTCACGGTTTCCGTGAATACACTTTAGGTATTTGAAAGATTCCGCTTGATTTAATTCTTCATTCAGCGTTACATGTATGTTTCTAGGACTCCTAGACACATTCATTACCACACTCTTTTCAATGTTCATTTTCATGTTATTTTCCGTAGGCCCTAAATACCTGGTTCAAAATTTCCACTTTTTCCGGTAAATCTCTTTCTGAGTTAGCTATTATTACTAAGTCCTAAGATACCTGGATTCCATATCCTCTCTGTAATCCTTTGGTTTTCTTTTATTGTTTTCCCCTATGTTCTTTTTTTTTTTTTGGCTCCCCAAATTTGATTTCTGGGTGCCATGTCAAATACCTTTACAAGGTCTACAAAGCAAATGCAGAACTCGACAATATAGTATGCTTCTTTCGATCAGTTGTTTTAGCCTAAAGATTGAATCTTGTGTACTTCGGTCTTCTCTAAAACTGCTTTGTAATTCCATTATTTCAGTATCTAATACCTTTCTCAATCTTTGTTCCAATATTCCTTCGTAGACCTTTTCTGATGCATTCAGTAACGAGATTCCTCGGTAATTTTTATAGCACCTGCTGTCGCCTTTTTTTAATAATGGTAAGATGATTGCTACCTCCCAGTCTCTTGGGATTCTCTTTTGTCTCCAGGCGATCTGCATTACTCTATGTAATTGGTGTAGCCCTGCCTCCCCCATGTATCTAAGCATTTCGGGTTTTATATTATCATGTCCAGCTGCTTCGTACATTTTTATTTTTCTTACTGGTTCTTCGACTTCCTTCAACGTAATTTCCCCTTCTTGTATCTCTTTTCCTGTATTGCTTCTTGCTTCATGGACTGATTGTTTATGTGTCTCTCTTGGCAATTTTTCAAAATACTTTTCCGTAAGTTTCTTGTCATTTTTATCTTTTAGGTGGTGTAAGGGATTCTTTTTATTTTGCCTGAACCCTTTAATTATCTTATAAAAGCATTTTTGGTTTTCTTTAAAACTGTTTTCAGTTTCTAAACCAAAATTCTCCCATTCTAATAACTGCTTGAACTACTAAACTTTTTGTATGTTTTTTTTGTTCTTTATATATCTCATAGTCGTCTAGTCTAGTTTTCCACAGATGTTTCTTCTTTTTTACTCCTCTTTGAATATTCTCGCTCCACCAGCTGGTTTGTTTTCTCTGTTTTATACCACTCTTTTTCAGCCGCCGACAGGATTACTTCTTTAAAGTTTGTCCAGACTTCTAAATTTTGTGATTAATTGATTACTGAACTTCTTTGTTGTTCTTAAACTTCTGTTGCACTTCGGTGTTTCTTAATTTGCCCGTATTTATTACTTTAAGGGGTTTCTTTTCCTTATCACTATAAATGTTCACTGGCACTGTTTCACTTTTCATTTCCATCATCAGCAAGAAGTGGTTGCTGCCCAATTCGTGTTCCCTTTTCACTCTGACAACTTTGACTGGTTCGTTGTACTACCACGTAATCTATGATTGATTTTCCACCTTTGCTTGGTTCTACTCGCGTATACATATGAATATCTTGGTGTTTATAGAAAGCATTGGTGATGATAATATCATTATCTGTGCAGAATACTTTGAACGTAAATAAAATCATTTTTGGATATACAGGGTGACATTGAAAAAACTGCCATGCATAGTACCACGCGATAGAGGACCATAAAATAATAAAAAAAGTTCTTATACCCTAATGTCCGATCGCCTTTTGTTTTCAAGATACAGGATGTTAAAAGTTTGTTAGAAAATTTAAACTTTTACATAGGGATTCATCAACAGGGCGCAACTTTAGTCTGACTAACGCTAGTTGCGCTAAAAACTTGCGTCCCTCTTGCACGGGTCTAAATAAATGGCGTAAGCCTATTCACGAAGCGGGCGTAAGTCTGGCGCAGCCATTTTGGTCAACGTCATATATGACGTCACCGTTAGACCAAAATTGACCAATCAAAAAATTCCTAAACTTTTTGAAAGTTATTAGTACTTTTATCAAAGTTCAAAGTTGTTTAAAGTTTGGCTATAAAAAGCAATTTTTAGGTGTTTCCCAGGTTTGTAAATTATTCTGGAAATAATCTGTAATTTAAATAACATGTAAAGTGACAATTAGATAGCACATTTGAACTTCCTAGCAATATTTTTCCTTCAATTTAGTTGCAGTCAGCTATAAATATGTTTAAAATGATTTGATTTATAGCTATTAACAATTATGTCTGGAAAAAAAGGGGCCTAAATTTTACTCCCGAAGAAATTAAAGTTATACGGGTGCAAATTACACAAAATTATGGTCTTTTATTTGGAAAATTTATGCCCAAAAATACTTGGCAACAGAAGAAATCTGCATGGGAAGCAGTATTGAATTCAGTCAATATTGTAAGTCCTATGTCAAGAACTTTACTCCAAATTAAAAAGAAATTTAACGATATAAAAAGAGAAAGTAGAAAAAATCGTAAGCGGTTTTACTAACTTTATTGTTCATACATAATATGCAAGTTCGACACCTAACGGAGTGCTGTACTTAACGATTAGAATAAGACACAGTTAATCAAATATACAATCATATTTAGTGGTAATTTAACAAATAATATGAAATTTCTTAAGAGGTATCTTTCTGCGCAGACCTTTCAGCATTCGATTAACGATTGATTTGTATGAATACCTCCAATTATACAATTTATAACATGGAAGTAAGAGTCCAATATAATTCCAATATTAGGTGTTCAGCAATCAGTGGTATCTACAATAAATATTATAGTGATTTCCAAATGTAAATACATGTTAATTATAATCAAGCTAATAAAGGTTAACGTACCTCAATAAACATGCATCGGCCACTGCTAGTTGGTTTAATTGATATCGAAAGTACTTCACCATTTGTAGATATACTACCACGACTTGGTTATTTGTTAGTATTACTTAATAAGAACATCATTCATGTTTTCCTCTAAAACTGGTACAATTCTTGTAAATTCAAACAAAATGCTTCTTTTAAATTTGAAGTTTCAGTAGTTATAGGCCCAACAACATTTTTGGAGCAGGGCATATGTATAAATTGTAGTTGCCGTGTTCCGTGTTATATAAACCTGTAAATATAGTTTTACTTAGCAAAACACCTGTAAAGTAGAAATACCATCACATAACCTACAAATTCGCAAGTAAACATACGTTAAATGTTATTTAATACTTACTTTTATGGTTTAAAAACCGTTTGCAACATCCGAAGCTAGTGTTTATCGAAGTACTTTGCTTTAAATTCGTCTAAACTACACAACTTAGTACAACTGTCAAGTTGCGCCCTTTTTAAAACAGGTCGTAAGGTGGTCTAACTTATCGTGTAACTTTTGGCGTAAAAAAGTGCGCAACGCTTTCGTGAATAGGGTTACACGGGCGTAAGTCCGGTTAGTCTTACTAACAAGTTAGACCCCAATGATGAATCGGGCTGTTAACATCTTGTATCTTGAAAACAAAAGGCGATCGGACATTAGCGTATAAGAACTTTTTTTATTATTTTATGGTCCTCTATCGCGTGGTACTATGCATTGTAGTTTTTTTAAAAAAAATTAAATTTTCTAACAAACTTTTAACATCCTGTATCTTGAAAACAAAAGGCGATCGGACATTAGCGTATAAGAACTTTTTTTATTATTTTATGGTCCTCTATCGCGTGGTACTATGCATTGTAGTTTTTTAAAAAAAAATTAAATTTTCTAACAAACTTTTAACATCCTGTATCTTGAAAACAAAAGGCGATCGGACATTAGCTTATAAGAACTTTTTTTATTATTTTATGGTCCTCTATCGCGTGGTACTATGCATGGCAGTTTTTTCAATGTCACCCTGTACATTAAAGTATATTCAAAATAACCATGCAAGTCCCCAAAACAAACCCATGTGCCGGTTGACAACCACGAGGTCGAAATAGGGGCTGTGATTGGTTGTATACTGGAGAAAGTTTCCTTATCCGATAAGCCGGTGACGCATTTTTACATAAGTACGTACTTACGGTGTACACGCTACAAGGGTGTACACTCAACGCTGTGCGAATCATGCCACTGTCAAACTTGTTTGTTTACATCGTCTGCAGGGTTACCGTGAATCCAGTTTAGTAATGTTCTCAAACCATAGAGTGGCCATCATATTACTACATCAAATGAAAATCAAATGGGATAATATTATATTTTTTTTTATGATCAGTGTAACTGTAAAGTAGGTTTTTACGCAGTCAAAACAGTGTGAAAATCACTATAACTTAATTCCGCAGCTGAAATTTATATGCATACAAATAACATAGATGATCTTACTCTCCATATTTCTTTTTCATGCAGTCATAGAAAAAACAGTATGCACAACACCTATTTAAAGTATTTGGTCGGTATTCTGATCTCATATTTAAATTTAACGTCATGTTTAATTACCATGGCAATAATATCTCGTATCTCTGTTATACACATATAAAATTATATAAAGCTATATCGTTTTATGTTTACGCTAAACACGACTTTAGTTAGAAACAACTTTAAACATAAGATCAGAATACGGTCCTTTGTATTTGTATTTAGCTGTCGTCCCACTGTCAAGTGTTCAAGTGGCCAGCATAATTCCATTTTAGGTGCCTGCTTCTTGTTACTGTATCATCTGTTTTTATTTGTTCGCGTATTTGCACAAGACTCGCTCTATCTTTTAATTTTATATCGAACATGCAGTGTTCCATCTTCGACTGGGTGGTTTTGAATTTGTTTGCCGTATTCTTCGTGAGCGCCCAAGTTTGTGACCCATATGTCAATGTTTGAATTATGCAGTAGTTGAATACTTCTACTACTACTACTGCTTCAAACTTATTGATTTCTTGTTTTTTAATATATGCTTTTATCCTCTGTACTTCTTGTTCAAAACTTCCTCTACTGCTAATATTTCGTTTGTCATTTGTTATAGTTTGTTTTATTATAGTTGATCTGTAATCCTACATTCTTACTTTCAATACGAGGGCAAGGTGAAAAGTTCTCGGCCTGGCAGAGAAAGACTGTGTTTTTTTGTTCAAAAATGCATTTATTTTTCTACATAGTCCCCCTTTAGTTCAATGCACTTTGTTCAACTTTTCTCCAATGAACGGATTCCATGTCTGAAGTGAGATTCTGGAAGGTCTGCAAAATAACCATCTACGGCTGCTATCACCTCTTCATTTGACGCAAAATACTTTCTAGCCACAAATTTCTTCAGATTTGGGAATAGGTGGAAGTCAGAGGGAGCCAAATCTGGTGAATACGGTGCATGTTCCAACAACTCGTACTACAGATCCCCCTCAGTTTTCCCATTGCCAAAGCACCTTTGTGGGCAGGTGCATTGTCCTGGTGAAAGCTGATCTTTTTCTTTTGCAATCCAGGCCTCTTTCCTCGTTTTTTTTTTCATCCAGTTGGTCCAGGAGACATACGTAGTATTCGCCAGTTATTGTTTTCCCCATTTGAAGGTAATCAATGAAAAGAATCCTTTTTGCATCCCGGAAAACACTGGCCATGACCTTTTCGGCAGATGAAATCGACTTCGCCTTTTTTGCCGCAGAGCTGCTGGCTTCCACCCACTGCTTTGATTGCTGTTTGGTTTCTGGCGTGTAGTGGTGGACCCACTTCTCATCCATAGTAACAAATTGGTGCACAAAATCAGTTGGATCCTTTTTAAAACGGTCCGAACATTGTTGAGAAATTCGTTTTTGCATACTTTTTGGTCAG
The DNA here is from genome assembly GCA_963082815.1 of Melanotus villosus. NCBI lineage: Eukaryota > Metazoa > Arthropoda > Insecta > Coleoptera > Elateridae > Melanotus > Melanotus villosus. The sequence continues at coordinate 72,194,717 of OY720418.1, read as the reverse complement.
CGGTTAACAAATGCAGCACTCATCTGGCATAACGCTTTCTCATAGTTAATTCATGATGTAAATTGTACCGTACTCTTTCTTCTGATATGCTTATGGCCTCAGCTATCTCATACAATTTTAATCGCTGTTCGTCCAATACCATAGTGTGCAGCTTCTCAATGTTTTTTTCTGTGGTTGCAGTTTGTGGTCATCCTTCACGTTGATCATCGTCAAGTGATGTACGACCATGTTTAAATTCAGCCGCCCATTTATTCACTGTTGAAAATGAAGGAGCAGATTCCTTATAAATCTATTCTGACATATTTATCGGAGATGTATTGATTTCTTAAAGCTTGTACCGTAGCTGAATGTTTGATCGAGTCGAAAGCTTTTTTAAAGTCTACAAATCCTATGTACACTGCTTTTTTGCGTTCTTTGCATTTGAGTAATTGTTTCTAGGTGGTCAACTGTGGAGTACTCTTTGCGAAATCCCGCCTGGTCAACTGGTTGTTCTTCATCTAGTTGGTTATAGATGCGGTTTAATATTATGCCTGCAAATAGTAGTAAATTACTATTACGTTACAAGTCCAGGAAGTGACTTATTAAAGTACGAATTTAGCTGTTCATGGATGAGGCGACGAAGGAGCCGAATCCAGAATTAATAACCTCACGGACATGTATCGTATGACATTTTATTTCATACTGTAAACAATTTGATTTTTTATTTTTACATGTGACACTTTTTCAATAACGTCTACATGTGACATTATTTGGTGCATTTTGTATTAAAACACACTACCAGTTTTTTGTTTTTCTATATGAGATTTTAATGTGTGAAAAATAACAATCCGGTAAGTGTTGCTTGGTTACACTTACCGGCTCTGATACCATAATAGCTCACTTCCCGGACTCAAAATGGAGTCGGGAAACTGAATCTACCAGACAGTATGAAATAAATGTAATTTACAGTAAAAATAAAATAGCACATAACATCAGGTGATTTAGCGTTAACTGAAATTTAATGTAGTACTTGCGATAACTCTCTAATATTTAAATTCTCCTGCTTATAACTATTAGTTCACCCAGCTGCTAAGAGCGCGCTGAGATCGTTGCTGTTTCGTATTTTATCTTTGGCTTTGAGTGGTCTTCCTTGTTTACTTGTCTGTGGGTTTGATACTAGGCAAATTGGTCTGTAATTTTTGATTTGTCTCCTTTTTTATGAATCAAGATTATGGTTGTGGGTGAGGAGGGTTTCAATATTCACTATTTTATTAAACAACACTGATGGATTCTAACATAACACTAGATCCGCACTTTAGCACTACTTTTAAGATGCCATGTTGGCCCGGTGTTTTCTCTGTTTTTAATTTCTTCAGTACTCCTTCGACCTCAACTGTTTTAATTTCGTCTATCTTTTCTGTGTTGCTTGAATATTTATCTTGTAAGTTTTTATTTTTTTCATGTTAGTGTAACGGCAATTTAAAGTATCATTTTAAAACTCGCAAACTTGCAGCACTTACTGCGGCTGCTGCTGCTGAAATTCGCATACTCATTTCATAATTAATTACTTTGCATACTTGTACATAATACTATTAGAAACAATTCTGACCATTTTGTTACTTTGGACCTAAAAAACTTTAATCATAATATATAAGTAGTTTCTTTTTTTATTCACATTAAGGTACCGACTTCTGGGAGCATATGGTTAGTGTAACTTGGATCTAATTAATAGAATTTAAATCTTGACGTCTATGACATCTTCAATTAAAGATTGTACACGATAAAATCCAGGTAGATGAATGTTCTCATACAATTTAAATTATGAGTATATTTTTATTAATAACTTTTTTTCTTATACAGTTTAAGGCGGTCACTTTAATTTTAGTCGTTGTTCTGATAAAATTCACGGACCTTACGTTTAGTCCTACTCATCAGTTTTTGTACAGTCCCCTCCTTTCTTTTTTTGTGTGTGTCTTTTTGTGCGTGTATAGCCAATCTGCTCGGAACCGCCTTTAGGCGTTACTTAAGTCAGGCAGCTGTGTCATGTGTGTGTTACTACATGTGTAGTGGTCTTGTTACTCTATCACATAGACTAGTCTTCCCAGTAGAGCACAGTTAATTAAGCCCAACTGTGGATTGTCTCACCAGGCCTAGCACCGATCCCAGAGGCCTGAGAAAAATCTCCACCAACGTATAGGGATTCGAACCCGGGACTTGCAACATGCAAGCCTAGCCCTCTTACAACTGAGCTACCTGGCTTACCCACAGTCCCCTCCTGTGACCAATTTGTATGCAGTAGTTTATTGCATTTTGAACTGGGAGATGTTTACCACATCCTTTTTTAGTTCTCTTGAGTTTTTGTTTAGCAAATCCCAATATGTTTTCACTCGATGCAGCTCAGGACAATTGTTGTGTAACGTGGGACAATAGAGGATTCACGCATACGCCAGCGCTCATTAAATGAACTAATTTTTGCATACATACATTGTGGTGAAATGTCGATAAAATATCGAAGAAAATTATTTGAAACAGTTGCTTAGAATTTAATTCTAGGCCCATATGCAAAAATTAAAGTATTTTAAAAAATTTGAAAATCGCAATGAAATGTCGATAATAGCGGTTACAGAATTCACTGGTTTACTTCTATATGTCTTAATGTGACCACTATTATGGACATTTCACTACAAATATGTATGCAAAAATTAGTTCATTTAATGAGCTCTGGCTTATGCGTGAATCCTCTATTATCCCATTGTTATTGTACCATTCCACAAGCGGTTTAGAATAGTGGTACAATGCAAGATCCAAGCAAAGGACCGGAGGTTCATCTTGACTTCAAGAATGACAACAAGCATTCTTGAAGGCATTCTTCACGGTAAATTTCCAAATTGATGGTGCCTGTAGAAATGAAACTGGAGCTTCTTCTAGGTGCGTTTGTGTATTTGTTTGAAGAACGGGGCGAGCAGAACATGGAACAAGGTCACGTGGTGTTAGAACACACGGGACTTTCAGAACAATAACCGAACGATTCGGAACACATTTTTGTCGGCACAAGAAGGATCTAATCCAAAATATAAAAATTTTCCCTCTTTAACAGCCTTTTTTTAAAAAGCAACTGTAAAATTATTGTCTAGAAAATAAATAAATATTAAGATCTTCAATATAAAACTAATAGTGAAGATTGTATTGCCATGTAATAAATAATTTATTAGTAATTCATCATCTTCAATGGTTATTAAAATATCAGTAATTTTAAATTTTAATTCCAATTTAGTTTTTAAATAAAAATATGACACCCAAAATTGATTAGTATAAAAGTATTCCGACATAATATCTAACGAATCTAACTGATAAGCGGTACAAACTATAAAACAACAATAGATATTTGAATTTCCCGCATTTTAGTTTGGTTACGCATAAAGCCCCAAGTACTTGTTCCGAGCAAAAAGAGCAAACTCCAAATGTTCCGTTCCGTAATAAATAAATGCGCAACAGAACATTTCGAGCACTCCGAGCTTAAGGGGGTTTGTACAAAATTTCTTCCAGCGAGTTTCTAATTCTCCGATTTTGTTTACTTCACAATGGAACGACCCGAACGACGTTTAGCCAAAGTGATATGGGTCAGAGCTTTGTTTATTCTAGCCGAGTGGAACGTGCTAGGAAGGCCGCGGACACAACAAGTAGATAATAAACTCGGTATATGGTTACCGGTACCCAGCCTAGATTTATTGCCACCCCAAAGTCCGGCTTGAAGAAAATGCAGTTTTATTACTAACCTTTTATTTACGGACAACCAACATTTTTAAAATAAAAATTTGCGCAAACGTCTCAACAGAATTTAAAATCGCCAGTAATTCACAAAATATTCAAACACTGACGATGTTTATAATCCTACCACTTCGTTTAACATATAGTCCTACCACATGGTTTTAGTAGCGTTGTTATTTGAATTGTAATTAAAAATTCTTAGTATTTGTGTTCGTGGACAAAGTATAGTATACGGTAATAATAGCATTTATTATAGCATCGTGTATATTGTATAACAGGGGTTCTCAAACTTTTTAAATTTTGTACCACATAAATACGAATCAAAAAAATTATGTACCACCATAAAAGCATTTCCCGATTTTCACAATAACATCCGTATCCGAAAATTCACATACAACTGCAATAACATTTATTTGTTCGTTTTATTCGATTTGCCAAGCTAAATTCTTGGAACAGTCTACTCGTTACAATATTAAAATACATTTTTCTGAACATTTATTTAAATATTGTACCACCAAAAATAACGTATTGTACCATTAGTGGAGAATAACTACATTTTAATACCTAAGGCAGGAAATATAATGGTTGTAAAAGAAATCATATAATTTGTTCTTCATTTTTTGAATAAAATAATTTTCATTTCTGTAAATTTTCTTGAAGAGCAATCAGTTTTGGGCCCATAAAATAAAATAACAATGTGTCGTTGAGTTACATGAAGTTGTCCTTGCACTTGATAAAGGTAATTATCGTTTCGTTTTAAAGAAAAGGTCTTGTCTATGTAGTTGGAAAACTTCACTTTTTTTGATTCGATAGCTTGTTGTGGTGTGTCAAAACGCACTTTGTATGGACATTTTATTTCTATTATCTATTATGCTATCCGGTGTGGCACCTAACTAGCAAAACTCACGTTTACCTGCAAAAAAAACGCAGTCCACAATTTCCTTCCCCAATACTTCAGCAAATTCCCTTCTGGCTATGGGTTCGTGGTCCTTCCCATAGCTAGTGCTGATATTTCCCGAAAATTTAGGATGCAGTAGATATTTTATGGTTTTTTTTTGGGTCATTTGTTGCTCTCATCTTGCATATTTTTCCGAATGAAGAAGCAGTCAAACGTTTCCTTCTTTCAGAAAACCAAATTTCTGACCCAGATTGTTCTTTCGTCGCTGTTAACAATCCAAGAATTTGTTCTTCACTTAAAGATATTTTTCTCACAAAATGCTCCGTCTTCTTCTGCAAATCTTCCGGAGTAATATCCAATGCATGGACATTTGCCCCGTAATGATCATTGCCATCAGAGTCGGACGCTCTTCTTCGTTTCGATCTGGAGTTTCCACCAGATTCTTTTGATTCGTACAATCTCTTCCTGACGGAGCGTAATCTGGTTCTGCCTTCCTGCCTCTTAATAAATTTTTTTGTGTAATGTCCTGGACTTTTTATGGTAACAGGTTGGTGTAGGATTTAACCTCTAAAAAAATCCTAGCGAAGTGGACTTTGGTACACTTCTTTATTTTGGCATTGTAAACAATATGTAAAAAAAGTCCATTCCGAAATTGTGTACGCTAAGTGAATTATTCGAGGTCAAAGGTTATGAAAATCGTTTTTCTTTGCAAAAATCTCGTTATCTATTGGTTTTACGTCAATTTTGGTTATTATGAAAAATATTTACTGTAAAATTCTGCACAAAAAAGGTTAAGAATATACAAAATTTACGTTGGACAGGATTTTTTAGAGGTTAAATTAGGGTGACCAGACGTCCCGGTTTTCATTAAACAATCCCGGTGTCCCGAAAACATTATTCGGAACACTTATATGTCCCGGTTTTAATAATAATAAGGATTTCGTAGTAATTAAATTAATAGAATCAGCAGTGCTTGAAAAAGTGTTATTTATTTCCAAAAATGCTAGTATTTTGATGAAAATTCAAAATTTCTCAATCTTTGTTTGTTCGTGATTCTGTTGTATAATGGCAATAAAGAATATTTACTCTGATGAATGTTCAATAGATGGAAGAAAGAAACAAGATGGAAATATAGCTGTTAAAAGCCATTCTACAAACGTTTTACAATTACTGTATAGATTGTCTTGAATTCTATGAATTAACTTCAACAAATAAATAACTGGTGAGAAAAATTAAAACAATTGAGAATATCAGAATCTTTTTTTTATTGTTTAAAATAACATCAACAATTAATTTTCGTGCCTTTTTGATAAAAGTGTCCCGGTTTGCAATATGTAAAATATGGTCACCCTAGGTTAAATCCTAAAAGTGACTGGGCTAAATACCTACTCAAGTACACAATCGTATCCGAAAATCTGTCGGCGATATCTATTCGTACGACACGCCGCAATTTGAAATGAGAGCGAGAGCGACAGCAACCAAAGGATGCGAGATCGAACCTCGCTGTGTTTCAACCCAGAAGCTCGAAACTCACCTCCGTTTTTCCAATTTTTCCTAGCCAATTTTTCATGAATTGTGTATTTTATTTTTTTATCGCGTGGAGAAACCTTCAATGCAGTAGAGCAACTTGATTAAATTTTAAAATAAATTAAGACTTCTGATTTACACAGTGGTAAAATATAGTGATTTTTACGACTTTGTGATTTTTTTGCGAGAAAACCGGTGAAAAATTTTGAAAAAAAATAAGTTACTAAACTTCCGCAAACACTAAAATTCAAAGTCGTATCTCAAGTCATATGCTCATATTTTTGTGATAAAAATGGCAAAATTTCGTTCGAATTTATCCTGCACAAACCCCCTTAATAAACGAACGCAGAACAGAGTTTTTGGAGTAACAAGAGCGTTCCCAACAAATAAACGAACGCACCTTCTGTCACGCATGCAAATTGCCTGCCAAAACAAGAATTTTTCAGAATTTTAATTTCATTGTTTAATACTCCATTCCAGACAAATGGTTAAAGTAGTCCATAACCAAATAGGTTTCAGCGTCCATCACTATGCAATTGTATTTCGTTAAAATTTGTGTGTAAAGTTTTCGTGCTCGGGTTTTTGCAATAACATTTGCAATTGGGGGCTGTCTGAACTTTAAAAATGTTGAACCCAGCTCATTTTCCAGTGTTTGTACGTATGAAGCTGACATATTCACCTTCTTTGCGACAACTTGTAAAAATGTTAAGATTGCTAAACTTTCTTTTCAGTCTTTGGACACATAAGCCCACGATTAGTCCCACTTCCTGATCTTCTTTTGATAGTTAGCAGCTCACGATATCTTTTTAACGCTTCAGCAACGGTTGATTTGAAAATTTTTAACAATTTTGATATTTTTCTAGTGAATAAGATTTGTTATGTGAGTGTACACAATTTCACTGTGAACTTGCTCTTGATTGGATGACATTTTGTTTATTTGAATGTCCTAACACCAATTGTTTACAGAATCAAAGCCTGCTATATTAAAGCAAATTTACAATTTTTTTTTTATTTTTGATAATACAGACAGATCAATAAAAAAACCAATTAGGGTAGGCTGTGAAATTGAATTATTTTAAATTGGTACTTTAGCCACATCCACAGAATGACATTTCTGAGATGAATTTAAGGTTATAAACTTTGTTTACAATAAAAATGTCAAATTAAACGGCCCACTAACGTACCAACTAATTGTACAACTTGAAGTTGGTACAATTTTCTAGACAACTGACCAACTGATCCACTAACATCCCAATTTTGTATGCAATTTATTTTAGTCCAGTCAAATGGTCGAAATAAAAAGGCAAACTTGGCATTTTGGGTAGGCAGCTATTTTTTGACGATGTGTAGGGGGGTCAGTGGTAAGCCTAAATCAGGATTTGCGGGGTGGTACCCCCCTCTCCATTTGGTCGTCATATTGAAAAGAAGGGTTAATTAGTTTCTCGGCTATATCTCTGTATTCGTTAGTCTTACAAACATTTTGTATAAACCTTTTTTGTAGAAAATTACATTCTCTCTGACTTTTACTAATAACTTTTTTACGTAGCATTAATAATAAAAAAGTTGTAAACCCTTATTGTTTTGTCTTTTCCGGCTTATAACTCTTTTATTATTAATGCTATGTAAGTTATTAATAATAGATAATACGATTCTCTACAAAATAGCTTGGTACACACTTTTTGTAAGATGCACGACTACAGAGATATAGCTAAAAAACGAATTAGCCCTTCTTTTCAAGATGGCGGCCGAATGGAGGGGGTTACCACCCCGAAAACCCTGACTTAAACTCACCACTGACCCCTCTACACACCGATAAAAAAAAATCGCTGCCTACCCAAAATGCAAAGTGAAATTACCATTTGACTGGACTATTTTTCGTTCAGTACTTCTATGTCGCTAGAAGTAAAGAATTTCAAAAAGAACAAAACTGTCTGTAATATTGGTCAGTGCAGTGCTAAGCTTTACAGAGAGACGCAAAAAAGAAGAAGTCGGATAAAAAGTTGGCTTGAAAAACGAAAACTATATACGCATATGAAGTTATTAAGCCATTTACGGAATAATGAGCCCAATGACTTTAAAAACTTTTTGCGCATGGATGAAAAGACATTTCAAAAGTTACTGAAGCTTGTTGCACCTCATATAACAAAGCACTCAAAGCAGAACACAGTCTTTTCACGAAGAGCAATTCTTTTACAATGAAATCGTACTGTGAGTTGGGCAACCTGCACACACACGCAGCAACTAATTGGCACCAATCTCAAATTGATGTGCAGTGCACTCCAACCTGCCAACTTTCGTTCCAACTTGAAATTGCTAGCACAATCGTGGCACTAACGCACCAATAATTGCACCAACTTCTAAAATTGTACAACTAGTTGGTACGTTAGTGGGCCGTTTTACAAACGTTATAAAATGTCATTCTGTGGATGTGGCTAAAGTACCAATTCAAAATAATTCAATTTCACAGCCTACCCCAATTGGTTTTTTTATTGATCTGTCTGTATTACAATCAAATGCACCTGCCCGGATTTTATTATGTACAATCTTTGTGAATTGGTATTAACAATTCTTTAAACGGAAGCTTTTAAAATTTGATAATTTTTTAAGCTGATTGTTTTTAGCAGTATTAATTTACTACAGAGAGACCAAGATTTTAAATATAAGTAGTATATTAATACAAGACCATTTTGTAAAATTTTCTTAACTTTTTCAGAGCGGAGTTGAATTAGAATTAGTTGAATGTCAACCGCTTTTGGAGTGGTTAGCTAATAACTATAAAAACTTTGGTGCCACATTGGAAATAATTACTGACAAATCACAAGAAGGATCCCAATTTGTAAGAGGATTTGGTGGAATTGGAGGTCAGTATTGTCTAATATTTTATGTTATATATTCATATAAGACTTTTTTTTAATTTGTAGTATGTTGTGAGGATGTTAATATTTTTTTGATATTTTAGTTAAGTTTATCCTTTTTGGTTTTATAAACTATTCCTTATTGTAAATACTGTTATGTTTGCACATTGATACCATAAAAGTTGCTTGCATGTAGTACACCATTGTCTTTTACTGCTTGGCATTTATGAAAATTTGAAGTATTACATATTGCTTGTTGACAGTAAGTTGAGCCTGTTGTGTGTAACAGATAGTTTTTTTTATTAACTCTACGAACTAATTAAGTTGTTTGTTGTGCTGCCTGGATGCAGGCATTCTACGCTACAAAGTGGACTTTCAGTCACTACAAGCTGATGAGCCGCTGGACGATGTTGACCTTGATGATTATTAAAAGGTCCACATGAACCAGTGCTCCACCTACCAGCAGGTATATTATTAGCTAGCCCTTTGTGAATGTTGCTTCATTATTTCTAACCTTGTTCAAACTAAGGCAATTTAAAATTTTTGCTTTATTCTGTTACTATGACTGCCGAAGATTTTGTAAACAATATTCTAAATTTGTTCTTGTTTAGGAAGAGTAAGTTTAAGGCATTTTATTGAAAGAAATTCGTAACTTGTTTTTAAAGAGTTTGTATTTGTGTAAATATTTATATCATACGATTAGAAAAGATCGAAATCAGGTATGTCAAAAACGTCAATTACTTGCAGCGAAAGTGTCTACTTGGCATGAAAATGGAGGGTGAAACTTTTATAATGTTCTGTAATTTCAATATAATTTTAATAAAATTAACTGCTTACTAACATTTACAGTAATTTCAACGAAGTAATAAATATTCCAATTTAAAAGGTATTGATTTACACTTCTATGGCTAAGCCTGATTTCGATCATTTGTGATCGTACGGAATATTACTAATGTATTAAAAAAAAGTGTGATAATATTTAAAAAATTAATGAACCTTTACATTCGTACTGTACTGTATTGAAGTGAAACTTTACATATGATAATTATGCTTAAAAAAATTGTATTTATATGTCCATTTCGTGGATGTAAGTATATAACACAGTCCTAAAATAGTATACTATTTTTACAATCACTAAACAACAGAATTAACATTACTACGCAGATGTAAAAAATGGTTGTAAAAACATTATTCCCCATGCATGAATGTATTAAGGTGGTTAAGTATTTGAAAAAAATCTTATCATTTGTTTATTGATTGTGAGGGCTTCTCCAAACATAAATAACTACTGTTTTTCTTTGTAAAATTTTGTGTAAATTAATCTCAAAATTTGTTTAGATTTGTACTAGGTTCTTTAAATAATGCATTGGCAAATAAGTCCGTTCGGTTTATGCCTCGGTGAAACTTTGTTCCGTCTATCTTTAGTTGCTTTCTACGCGATCGCGTAACTCAAATGAGCATGTAAAAAGTTATGTTAAGCTTAACATTTCTGTGAATGTAAGTGTGTCTAACGTCTGGATTGTGTACTACGTAGCTGTGAAAATGGAAGCAATTAACGAACATTTTCGACATTTTATCATTCCAAAAAAGGCAAATGTGCTGCGGAGGCACATAAAAAAAATATGCCGCATTTAGGGAGATGATGCCTTAACAGAATGTGTATGCCAAAAATGGTTTGCCAAATTTTCGTTCTGGAAATTTTGAAGTCAAGGAAGTGTCCCGAGATTGATTTAAGTGTTGTCAAGGCCCCCGTCGATCAAAATCTATCCCAATCAGTACAGGAGATTACTATGACACATGACACTCAAGATATCCCACACAAGTGTAGAAAACCATTTGCGCCAGCTTGGATGTGTTTCTCAGCTCAACGTTTGTGTGCTTATTAAAATAATTAGAGTGATGCTCTCTTGAATACACTTAATATATTAGGTAGCCAATAACTATTAAACTTATTTATTAGATTAAGTTACACATACATAATATATTGGTTACATCACCAAGAACAGGAAACGGAAACTTATATTAGTTTAGAATAATATATGGTAAGTAAGGTTTCTATAAATATATACCGACTGATGAACGCGCGAAATTCAAAGACTAAATACAGTATTTTTAGTACTCCCACTAATTTGTGCGTTCAATCATGCCCAGTAAGTGTTTTAATTTCTTAAACAAAGGGTATGCAATTGGTTTGGTGAAAATGTCTGCTACTTGTTCTGATGATGGTATGTAGACGATGTCGATATCTCCTTTTTCGTATTTCTCCCTAATAATAGTATATTGCGTCATAAGGGAAGATATAGGCATATTTCATCCCGAAGATTTCTGCTGCACGAGCGAACGTAGTGAGCGAGGGCAGCAAAGGCCGAGGGATGAAATATGCCGTTAGATTCCCGTAGGGCACAAGTTATTTTTCCGCATCCATGAGAAGTTCGTATTAAATAAAAATAGTTATAATATAATATGTACCTACGTTTTTGACATATAACCTCAAATCACACATGTCAAATTTTCCTATTAAAAATAACTTCTATAATGAATTTATGTAAAAAATAATCGTATTTGCTTGAATTTAAAAAAATAATTACACTTATCAATCACTTAAATGAAGATTTTTGTATAATCAAATAATAATTTTGATTCTAAATTCTATCGGTAGATGTCACGTCGATAGCATGCACGGTAAAAACCCGCAAATGTTCATATCGTCCCGCTTTTTCATATTTACCCGCCATCCGCCATTGTTAACCTCAAATGAGATAAATAATCTGTCAATTACATACCATGGATACGGAAAAGTGATATTTCACATCAATATGTTTGGTTCTGTTGTGAAATTCTGGGTTCTTTGTTAACTTGATGGCGCTTTGGTTGTCTACATGCAGTGTGATTGGATTGGATATTTCTTCTTCTATGTCGGTAAGAAAACCTTTTAACCATACTAGTTCTTTAGTTGCTTCTGTGGCAGCAATGTATTCTGCCTCCGTTGTCGATAGCGATACTGATTTTTGGCTTCGGCTGCACCAGGTAACAGGACCATTACTTATTTTAAAGGTGTATCCTGAAGTTGATTTCCTGTTGTCTGTGTTACCTGCGAAATCTGAGTCAGAATAACCATCAACTAAGCTTTTATTACCTGAACTGTCAAATTTTATTCCGTGATTAATTGTTCCTTTTAAATATTTTATTATTCGTTTCACAGCAATCCAGTGGTTTGATGTAGGGTTTTCTAGAAATCTACTCACGACTATCACAGTGCATGTGCAATGTCTGGTCTACTGACGGTTGCAGCAAACATTAGGGATCCGACTGCCTCACGATAGTGGGATGGCTTCTCCACTGTCTTTACTTAAGTATTCACCTGGTACTTCTGGTGTTTTTAGTGGTTTGGCATTTTCTAAATTAAAGCGTTTTATAATTTGTTTGATGTAATTTACCTGATGTATAATCACTGATCCATTATCTTCGCGTTCTATTTCAATACCTACAAAATATCTCGGATTGTCTTCTACTGTGAGTTCAAATTGTGTTCGAAGCATAACAACGGTTTCTTCTACGACTTGTTTATCTTTTGATAATATGAGTCCGTCGTCTACATATAGAGCTATGATGACTTTGTTTTTATTAATACTTCCGATGTAAACACATCTATCTGCGTTATTGGGGGTGAATCCATGCTTCTTCATTACATCGTGGAATACTTTGTTCCAACATCGTGATGATTGCTTTAAACTGTAAAGAGATTTGTTTAGTTTGCAGGAATAATTTGGTGATATGTTAGAACCCTCTGGAGGTTTCATGTATATCTGTTTATCTAATTTGCCGTTTTGACATCGAACTGAAGTATTTCCATTTTATCTTTTGCCGCTAATAATATTCGAATAGAATCGAATCTAATGGTAGGGGCAAATGTCTCTTTGAAATCTATACCTTCCTTTTGTTGATATCCCTTGGCACACAATCTCACTTTGTACCTGTATATTTCACCAGAAGGAGATCTTTTCACTGCGAAGACCCATCTTGAATCGATTGCAGTTTTGTATTTTGGTTTTGGGACGACTTCCCACGTCTCGTTCTTTACTAGGGCGTTCAGTTCCTCTTCTATGGCATCCTTCCATTTAATCGAGCTGACACTGTTCACCGCCTCTTCAAATCTGGTCTCTAGAACGAAGATTCATTCCACTTGCGGTAGGTTCTTGGACATCTTCTTCGGGAGTTTCTTCATGATTGGTTTGGTCAAAGTCTTTGTTTTCTTCATCTGCGATGCCTAAAACAACTTCGTAATTATAATTGTTCGTTTCACTCACCTGCTTGTTTTCGTTAAATATCACATCTTTAGAGATTGTAATTTTTCTAGTGATAGTATCCAATAATCGATAATTCGTGCTTCCATCATAGCCAACGAGGATCATTTTCTTACTTTTCTTATCGAGTTTATCCCTTTTTACTTTGGGGATGTGTACGAATGCATCTGAACCGAAAATTCTGATATGTTTCAACGGTGGTTTCATTCCCGTCCAAGCTTCATATGCCGACATATCTTCAACTTGACTGTTTAACGTTCTGTTGAGAATGAAAACAGTAGTATTGATTGCTTCTGCCCATAGGTTTTTGGGTAAATCTTTGCCATGTAGCATTGTTCGCGCACTTTCTACGATTGTTCTCATTTCACGTTCCGATCTAGCATTTTGTTCTGGTGTATAAGTTGCTGTTGTTTCGTGTTCAGTACCGTAGTTGTTAAGATAGTCCATAAAAGTTTTATTACAGTATTCTGCACCATTGTCTGTTCGCAACACTTTCACGTAATGACCGAAATTGTTTTTAATTTGGTTGTTATATGTTTTAAATTTTTCTAGTCATCACTTTTGTGCTTTATGAAATGTACTACTTGGTACCCGCTATAATCGTCTTTAAAGAGAACGAAAAATCGCGCACCACTAACAGAAGGTTCTGGGAACGGTCCACATAGGTCACTATGAATTAGTTTACCGATGTTTCTTTTAACGTGTTGGCCTTTTGCAAATTTTAGTCTGTGTTGTTTACCGTACATACATGCTTCACAGATGAATTTATCGATATCGCTGATTTTAACATCACCGATTAGACCTTTTGATACCATTTGTTTTATTGTCCCGATGTTAATGTGACCAAGTCTTTCGTGCCATAACTTAATACTGTTTACTTCTGCATTTTTACAGTTTATTTCCGCACTTGCATTATTTACTTCACTTATTACGTCGACTTGCATGTTCATGTAGTATAAGTTATTTACGTTTCGTGTAGCACACGCCATTAATTGGTTACCATCAAAGATTTTTGCTTTATCATCTGTTTTAATGATTTTTAGACCTCTGTTTGTCACTGCACCCTCGGAAAATAGATTCTTTTTTAAATCTGGGACAAATAATACATCATACATAGTACCGATTGTCCACTCGTTAGTAACAAATAAACGAACTTTTACCGAACCTTTTCCACGAATTATTATGTTATATTTTTGTTGTAATTTTTCCTCGTAAACTGAAAAATTATATTCATTGTGGCATGTATGCGAGTGGATTTGTCAAACCCTGTTCTTTAAATATACTATTTTAGTATGTATATTAAATTAATGCGTTTTTTAAATATACTCACCTTCAGCTTTACAGTAAGAAAAACACTTTGAAATTTTGGCTAAATCTATACAGAAGAAATTTGTAATGCCGATCTCAAAAACTATTGCGATGAATTTGTTAAACGAAGGAGAATTATAAGAAGCTTAACTCTTGTGTTTAAAATGTGATACACGTTGGAATTGAATACACACAACAAAAACAAGAAAGTTGAACAGTGGACAGGATTGTGGTTTTTAGAAATCTTTATAACTCTAACGTATTATTAAAGTTCGACGTGTGAGGGATGCCGCCGCGTCGCACTCGACTTGTTGCAACAGGCAAAATCAAATGCAAGACGCGCTCAAAAAATTCCACTCCAAGCAGTTGCTTGCTTTGCTGCGGCCTCGGGCGGGCCCTCGTGTGTCAAAATAAATGTGTTTAATTTTACTCTAAAAATCGAACGAACTTATTTCCCAATCCTATATAATTTGTTGTTAAAAATATTTGCATATTTATGCAACTAAAAATACCTTGTCTTAGTTTTTGTTTTAGTGTGAATAGTATATAACCTGGAACTTGATTAAGTAATTGATTCTATCTGCCATCCATTCAAGAGTACATTTCCCCTACCTTCCTATGTATATAACTTTTTAGGATAGCGGTTGCTGTGGAATTTAAATCATCTCTGAAATTATATACTTTTATTATTTTTATGTCGTGGTTGTTTACTTGGCATCCTTTAAAAGTGAGTAGATTGTAATTAAAAAGGCTTCAAAGAGATTAGAAAATGTTTAGGATCCATAAAATGTAACATCCACAGCACCCGCAATCCAAGGACTTTTTGATCACACAATACTACAGTGCAGATGGCCTCGGGGGCAAACTTCAGAAAGATGCACAGCGGGTCAAAGCGTGATGCTTTTCGCATCACTCCATATGTCTAACATGTGAGACAACCGGGTATGAAAGCGACTTAGGAGGCCTTAACCCTCCATTTTGTGGGCCATACTCCTTCCCGAAGTGTAAATGATTAGTAACATATTTAAAGAAATCATATTACAAGAATTAGCAAACCTTTTGGATTTTAAAATCTTTTAAAATAATATTTTTTTATTTTCTTTCACATTTAACACTGTGTTAATATTTTACCATACAATCAGTATAATAAAAAGCCATATTTTTGGATCAATTTAATAATTATTATGTTTTTACTAACTAAGGGGCCTTGAATATATTATATCTAGAGGACCATGACTAGTAAAAGGTTAAAAATTACTGCTACAGACGACGTGACATTGCTGTTAACAGTTTGTGCCTTGTTGTCGCTTTGATGATTTTAAAAAAATGTTTTCTTGTGGCGGATGATTTTACAGAATTTCTACTAATGTTTTATGAAAGGCCAGTTTTCAGTTTGAATAACTTTAAATTTAATATTGCTGTGTGGCAAGTTTCTAAATTTTTTTGTTTTTATTCCGTTTTTCATATTGAATTAGCATTCCATATTAATAAAGTTGGAAAAGAAGTGAAATATGAGTTAGTTATTATTATAATTATTATTATGAAATTTTTAAAAGTAATTTCCCATTGACAATAGTTTGAACTAATATTATTAAGCTAATTGATAACGATTTAAATAATAAACTGTTTCAAATTTTTAATCCATTTTAGTTGCTATTTTTTCACCAGGTTACAACTGTAAGATTGATAAATGATCTAATGTAGTGGCCCTGTATGTGGGTATAAATAGCAATACCGGGTGATCAACGGAATTTATAATTAGAGCAGGCTGTGATATTTACTATAAAGTTGGCAACACAGGCTTGCAGTTTGAAATTAAAAATTTTAAGTGTCAAAATTGTGACATTTATTTTTAAAAATGTTTGAAATTCAACATAAAATATTTCTCACTGAAAGTAATTCCAATTATTTCTTCAAACTTATTTTATTTCTGCGTTTCGGCAAAATAATGTTTACTATATCATCAAAGATCGTACAAAGCACGAGCATAACCTCAAATATAACAATTGTCAATTTATTATTAATTTCTCAGTGTGTCCAACCACACAGCATAAAATAGCACCAATCACAGCCTCCTCTAATTATAAATTCCGATGATCACCCGGTACCTGTTTTACAGAATATTAGATTTAAAGATGATTGATCTAAAAAATTGAAGTATTCAACTCGTTTTATTGATTATAAAATTACTTACATGTTTAAAATTTGAATATAAGTACCTAACTAAAACTTTGATATGTAGTGGTAATTTTTTTTTTTATTTAAAATTTGTACCCTAATAATAATCGCCGGAGTGGACAACCGATGTATGAAAACGACATAGGAGGCCTTAACCCTCCACGTTGTCAGCCATACTCCCTTGGCAGAGTGTAATGCCGGGTTTACATTTGCTAGTTGTTCGGCCGAGTAGAGTACTCGTGCCATTACTCGCATAGAAAAAGCATGTGTAAACAGCTATTTGCCAGTACTAGCACAGCTACTTGTTACTAGCAAGCTAACTCGGCCCTGGGTCTAGTGTAATTCTTAACCTGGAACTCCCTACCTAAAACAGCATTATTCATGACATATTATTCTTGATTCAATTTGGTTCTTGTTTAATGTATAAATGACATATTTACACTTATCCACATTGAAGTATAATTTATTTTCGATGCTCCATTTTACAACAGAGTTAATATCATTTTGGAGCAATTTAACGTCTTCGCTAGTGGTAATATTTCTGTAAATCTTAACATCACCTGCAAATAACAGGCCACAGGAATGTTTTAAACAAGAATGTAAATCATTTATAAAAATAAGGAATAAAAGTTGTCCCAAATTACTACCTTGGGGCACTCCTGATGGTGTTAAATAATAATATTGTGAGTTATAACCCATTAACCTGACTGATTGACACCTATGTTGTAGATAAGATCTAAAAAAGTAAATTAGATTGTCATGTAATCTAAAATTATACAGTTTTTGCAGTAAAATGTCATGATTTACTTTGTCGAAAGCTTTAGCAAAGTCTGTATACACTGCATCCGCCATCCACCTGACCACTCCTATCTAAAGTGGCACTAACAAACACATTTGTAAAAGTAATTAAGTTTGTATCAAGCGACCGATGTTCAAAGAAGCCATGCTGGTCAGTGTATCTGATGTTTAACGTGATTAAAAATATGTGAATACAAAATTTTCTCGAATATTTATTTTAGCCGGTACAGATATTATTGAAATAGGTCTATAATTTTCTACGGCAGATTTAAAGGGGTAACTAGAATCATTTTCGTATTTTTAGGTTTTTATTTTCAAATTGGTAGATTAATGTTAAAAAATGATATATTTACTTCATTTTTGAGACTCATCAGTGAATTTAATTAATTAATATTATTGTCAAACGATTAATGACATAATATTATACTAACAATTATATATAAAGAAATGTATACATTAAAGCAGCTCCCAAGTTGCAGTAGCTAAATACCCCCAGTCCAGTACCATCAGGAGAGTTAATCTTTGTTGTCTCCCGTCAGTACTGGAATGGGTGGCCCGATTGCTTCGTTAACGGGGCGCCTCTCCCCATGAGGACCGGTCACTATGGGAGAGTAGACCAAAGGTAGACGGGAAAAAAAGATACAGTTGAAACAAAGCTCCAAATGGAGTTGGACGCAGCAGTAGCGACCCTGCTCTGTAAAAACCAATTTGCTGAGAATACTTCAACAAACTTTCAAGAGAGAGAAAGATTGTTGAAGAGGCCAAAGCCCAACCGGGACTAGTGCCACAGGGGAAAAAAGCAAACAGTAATTATTATTTTTCATGTTGCCTAATATTTAAAACATTTGCGTTCTATAAATGAGCCAACAAGACACAATAAATGGTGGCTTCACAATCAAAACAACATACAAACAAGGTCTTATGCTTAGGACTTTGTCAAGCAAGTTTTTGTTAAGTTTCGGGTTATAAATACCACCTCAGGTGGTAAGACTTACCTATATCGCAGGAAATGTTGATTTGAATAAATTGTCGCATATCAGTCTAGTAATTTTTGGCGAAAAAAGGGTGAAACCTTGAAATAAATACTGGTGAAGTTTTTTGTTGCATGCACCTTCATTTTGACGTTACAAATAACGTGCAGAAAGTCCTTTTCGAAATTGTGTTCGCTTGACGAATATCTCGCGTTCTATTGGTTGTACGCTAATTTCAGTTATTAGAAAAATTGTTTATCAGAAAATTATCTACAAAAAATTTTACGCACGACCAATAGTTTTCTAGATATAAAGTCGAGAGAGTATGAACTGTACAATGCATTCGTTTCCCCACCACCTTCGAGGTAGAATGCAAGGCGCGTTTTTTTTTTTACATGGTTTCTCCGTTAGGCCTATCCATGATTTATTCAATTATGACATTTCTTTATCATTTTGTTCCTCTTCATTCACTTCTTGTTCTTATCCTTCTGCTTCATCTTCAATACCTACAGATATCGCATTCAGTCATATTTGATGCTAAAATATCAATGGGATCGATATCATCATCGTTTATATTGTCACAAGATTCAGTAATATCACGAGAAGCGACATTTAAGCATGATTGGCCACGACAATAGCCACAAACTATGGAGCATGGTAATCATATTTTCCTGCATCCACAATTTGAACCGATTATTACTCGAAAACGGTTTGTCCTACCAGAAAAACTCGAAGAGGCCTTTTCGTTTTAGAATTGGTTGGCGATTAAGAAACAAATACCTATTTTGAAAAAAGGCAGTGACGTTCTATTTTTTTCCTCAGAATTATTTTTTTTTGTCTGTCACGCAGGCCACTGCTAGAATTGTCGAAACTAGTTGGATCGAAAAAGAGTCTATTCGTGCCAGTATAGTGCATACCAAAGCTCAATTGAATATCTTAAATGGTTTTCGAGATATTTAAAAAAAAAGCTTATTTTTTGGGCACCCTGTATCTCCAAAAGGAAGTACTTCCAGACCCTCATTTATAGGAACTTTTTTTCTTACTTTGACTTCTAGAATACTTCCTTAAAATATTTCCCGTTCCTCCTGAAACACCCTGTATTATATACAGTAGAGCAGTGGTTCCCAAACTTTTTTATTTGCGGACCCCCAAGTGATTTGAATTTTTTTTGTGGACACCCTACCTTTGACTCACCAAAATATAAAAATCAAGCAACTGCAATAGTTAATTTTTTATTATTTTATTTAATTACATATCCACTTATACCCAATATTACAGTCTGTTCAATAAGAACATACACAACATAACTATACCAAATACTTGGAAATATCAAGTAGTCTATGCAAAAATAGGAATATTGTTTATTTGTCAACGACGCAGTAAAAACAGTAGAGAAGATATTTCATTGTTGCGGGTGTAACCACGTTTGTTAGTAATGCATGCTGTTTTCAGTAAACGTTTTGAAGCCGTTTTCTTGTGTTGGCATGACAAAGGGCCGAAAATGTCTTTGTAAGCTGCTGCCAATTATCTTAAAAAATCAAAGTTGTTTGTCAGAAAGTAGGCAAACTACATACATAATAACGTAGATGATCTTCCAAACCATGGAAAAGCTAGAAAGGCCTCTTCTAAAGAAGACACTGCCATCAGCAATCTCAACAAAATCCAACACTTACTTCGGAAAAAGCTCACGAAAAACTTGATAAGAAAGGACTAGAAATATCAAAAGGGACCATTAGAAATCGCCTCTCTGAATATATATCAAACATCGCAGTACTTTATTAAAACCACTTCTCACCGACATTCAAGTAAAAACCGAATACAGTGGGCGCGAGAAAATTTGAATAGAGATTGGAGTGATATAATATACACACATGAGGCTTCATTTTGGTTATCTACATCTGTGTCTGCATCTATTAAACGTTTGTGGTGTGTGAAGGACAAAAAAGTTATCCAGCGCACTGTGAAACATCCTGAAAAGGTCCATGTTTGGGGATGTTTCAGTAAAAAAGGTTTTGGACAATTATTCATTTTTACCCAAAACCTAGATGCGAAATTTATGAAGAAAATTTACCAGTATGCATTAATACCATCTGTAGAAAAGTGGTTTGGAAGAAGAGATCGAGATTGGCTATTACAAGAGGACAACGACTCGAAACACAGAAGTCGACTTTGTTCTGTGTGGAAGGAAGAAAACGGTGTGCAAACCTTAGGCTGGTTCTCTCAATCGCCAGACACAAACCCAATAGAAAAGTTTGGGCAATAATTAAGATGAAGTTGAAGGGTGCAAAAATAAAAAAACCAGATACATCTAGTTCGTAAGATAAATAAGTTATGGAAAGATTTACCAGTGACATATGCAGAAACGTTAGTAGCAGGTATGCCCCGAAGATGCCAAGCTGTCTTGAACAACAACGGTGACTGGACTACTTACTGATTACATTGCGTATTAGTCAATAAAATAATGATTCCGAAAAATTAAATAGTTTTTCTCATATCTTATGTTTAGTAACAATTATTCCGTGCACATTCTTATTGAACGGACTGTATGTAACTTAATATTAACTCCCATTACAAAAATAAAAATGGCTTAATAGCGAAACTTAGTGAGACCTGTGATGTTGCTTCTGTGTAGTAAGTTCTGCGATGTTTGGTTTTACAGTCGACAGCTTCAGCCTTAAATCATCTTCAACATCAAGTCGGTTTCTATACTTTGACTTCATATACGTAAGCTGGGAAAACCCTTTTTCACATAAATAAGTGGTTTGAAATGGTGTTAGAAGTAACATTGCCTTTTGTGAAAGTTCTGGATACCCCTGTTTCACTCTTCACCAAAAATCTGACAGGGAGGATTCCAAAAACACAGATTTCAATGTTTTATCAGACGAAAGATCTGCTAAATCATCTTCTTCTTTTGATGTTAACGACAGCTGTGCGCTGTGCTATTAATAAACCATCTGCAAATGAGTTTCTGATCCATTCACTTTGATCCCCTAGGATTGGAAAGTATTCTCGTAACCGATATTCAAGTTGTTCTAAATGGGATTTAATAATAAGTACTATTTGGGGTGAAATATTCAAATTATTACTCTCAAGAAACTCTGCCATGCAAGGGAAGTGGTCAAAAATTTCATCATCCAATCTTCGAATCCAAAGCTTTAATTTTTTACACATACCTTCAATTTTATCCCTGACTTGAAAAACAGTAATACTTGGTCCTTGGAGACTTAATTTAAGTCTATTGAGATGGCCGAAGACGTCTGCGAGATATGATAACTTCAGTACCCAATTTAAGTGATTCAGTCTGTCTTTAAGATCAAAATTAGAATCAAGGAGAAATAATCTAACTTCATCTTTAAGTTCTTCAATTCTATTTAATACCCTTCCACGAGAAAGCCACCTCACTTCCGCATGTAGTAATAATATAATTGTTTATGATCGCTTCCCATTTCTTCGCATAAAATAAGATAGCGAACAAACGAGAATTTAACGGTCGTGATTTAATAAAACTTACGATCTTCACCACTTCCTCAAGACAGTTCTTCAATTCAGTTGGCATTTTTTTAACAGCCAAAGCTTCGCGATGAATACTGCAGTGAAACCGCTGAACGGAAGGTGCAATTTTTTTTATCATTGTTACTAGTCCACTATTTTTGCCACACATGACTCTCGCACCATCAGTACTAACACCTACACATTTATTCCAGTCAATACTATTGTTTGTTACAAAACTATCTACAATTTTGAAAAGTTCCTCTGACGTTGTACGAGATGACAACTTTTCACAAAACAGAAAGTCTTCATGTAATTTCTGCTTATTCGTATCAAATTGTAATATCGGTACTTTCATCCAGTTGAATTGCATAAAAGTTAGAATGATTTCGTAAGCGATTTATTAATTCATCTTTAACGTTCTTAGAAATTTCTTGTATTCTTCGTTTTATTGTGTTATTTGAAAGTGAGACTGAATTTAAAATTGTAATGGCTTTCTTATCCAGTACTGCCGAGGCGACCAACTGAATTGCTGGTTTTATAAGTTCTTCACCATCAATGATGTGTGGTTTTCCCATTTCAACTATAAGCAAAGAAACTTCGTAAGAAGCACGAACAATATTTTCGTTGAAAGCACCACTGGCAATGTTTATGGTTTTTTTAGTTTCACGCAAAGTATCTGCTTTCCTTTGGAAGAAATCCGGTTGCTTATCACGATATGTTCAAACATGAGGATGCAGTTGTCAACCTTTGGATGGCACTAGGGCGCACAATACGAATTCAAATTGCAAATACAGCAAATACAAACAAAAATTATTAATAAAACAGGAATGCTTTAGGTTTAGATTTACTTATCTGAATTTTGTAAGTAAGTCAATTAAAGTCTCCACACGGACCCCTTGATATACATTGGCGGCCCCCGGGGGTCCTCGGACCCCAGTTTGGGAATCACTACAGTAGAGTATACACCTTACTCCAAAAGTTTAGATCTCGTTTTCTCTAAAACTATTGGTCGTGTGTAAAATTTATATATAACCTTTTTTGTAGATAACTTTCTGATAAACAATGTTTCTAATAACTGAAATTAGCGTACAACCAATAGAAAGCGAGATATTCGCAAAAAACTGATTTATTTGACCTTTGACCTTAAATAATTCGTCAAGCGAACACAATGTCGAAAAGGACTTTCTGCACGTTATTTGTAACGTCAAAATGAAGGTGCGTGCAATAAATCACTTCACCAGTATTTATTTAGAGGTTAAATCCTAAAATTACTGGAGTATATGTATGATATGAAGATCTTTTTTTTTTAATGGATATTTGCCGTGAACATTCAGTTAAACTTAAATTTTATATTTGTAAGAAAGCATTAACTTTTAAATAAGTTAATTGCGTGAAATGATGTTTAAAAAATGTAGAAACAGGGTTAATAAATATTGTTCATCTGTCTGTATAATTGCCAGAAGGGTATTTTAAATGTGATAATTATCCCTTTAAAACTGTTGTAATCTTATGTACTAATAAAAATGACAACTTTAATACATACACTTATAATAAAAATGTCAGAATTATGAATTATGTAGTACTTAATAGGGTTTTTGTATGAACTTTGCCAAATATGTATCCTGTACATTGTTTATATATAAATATATTTTTTTATACTGTATTATTTGCTTATAGGCCTTTTACGATACAAGGTGGACTTCCAGAGTATGCAGTTGGATGATTATGCAAATGGAGAAGAATTTGATCTGGATGATTATTAAATTCCTTTGAAACTACTTAACAGTAACAGCATTTGTAGGAGTAGTGCCAGCGTCTAAGCTGTGCCAATGACTGTTGCTCATTTTGGACAAACATAAAAATTATGAAATTGCGTGATAGAACAATTACGGTATTACGGTATTTACTGATATCCAAATCATATTACGTTTTTTACGAAGATAAATGTAGAATAAGTTATTTCTATTAGTATATTGCAATAATTATTCAAATTTCTACATTAATTAATTTATGTAGCAAAGGTTATTTATGTATATTGCAAATAGTTGTTTATAGTCATTTTACATTTTTATCTTTTGAATATTCTGTTAATTCTTAGTTGAAATAAATTGCTGGATGTGTAGTGTACTCAAATATAATTTTATGACACTATAGAAAATGATGTTTTTAATGATAATAATATCATTTATTACTCTTTAACAGGTTGAGTATCTTACAAATTTCACTAGGAATTATTTATTTATTTGTATTTTTAATATTGTAGATTTTTCTACATCTTATAGCGAATTTTTAGTAATCATAAAAGTTGTATAGTAAAATTTATTATTTGTTTTCAATAGTGTAAATATTCTTGCTTAATATTCAATTAGTAGATAACTTAATTTGTGCCTATGTTTCTAACAACAATGACAATTCGCAAAACATTACAGTTTGTAAACAAAACACATTTTTTAAGTTGATAGTTCAATGGTGTTTATATATTATTATTATTATTAAGAGGTAATTCAGGAGAAAAAATTCATTCATGATTTTTGGGTATCGCATTAAAGACATTAAAAATGTAAGTTTTTTGTTGGTTTTTCTTTAACCTAATGAGCAATTATAAAAGGCTATTAACCTTTTTTTCTTTTTGTTATGTTGATTATGTAGTTTTGGTTAGTAAAACAATTAAAAAGAAATGAGTTTTATGTTGCAAGATTGAGAAAAAAATTCTGGGAATTAAAAATTTCTATTGCATGAGTTAAAACCACAAAGATGACATCTACTTTTTTAACATACAATACATTATTTTATAAAAGGAAGATATAAAAGCATACCTTAGGATTATATGCTTATCCGAGTAATTTATATTGTCCATCTCTTCCGATAAAGGAGAACAAATTTTAGCTAAATTTCAAAGGATGTCTGTCTTTCTACTCAGTCTGGTTTTAGTACATGTATTGTTATAATTTGGCTATTGAGCATCGCTTTTTTGCAATTTTTTAAATAAGTATGGCAATTCGCTATTGAACTATAGAAATATTTCCTTGATATGTATAAAGCTTATTTAAATTTGCTGTACATAAATGTTTATATTTTATGATTTTACAATCAACTTGTTGATCAATAGGAACAATTTTATTAATAAAGAAAAATCACCTTTTGTATGTTTTTGTTTGTTAGTACTTCAACAAAGGAAATCATAGTCTTCTGTCTCAACCTTAGAAAGAAATACAGTACTTACAGAGAACAACAATGTTCTATTGCACCCAGTAGTATACGTGAACTGCCAAAGTACGACATAATTATTAACAAACTGTCGATGTGGTTTTGTTAAAAAAGAAAAGTGCAGTTGCGGAAACTCAAATTGAACAAAGACGAATATGCTCCATAAGAACTTCTTTTCCAAGATTGAGATGGATCATAGTAACAAACTATATATTAGGTTATGACAAAATTGCCCCATTTTAAAGTAAACATGGTTCATGTAAGTGCTTGAACTGACATTGGAAAACTATACACTCATTGAAATCAACAAATGGAATTTTTTACATTTTAATATAAGCTTTTCTCTTCAAATATGCTCAACTTTTTTAAGATCGAATAATGATGACAAAAAACACAAGAACGTTACTGAAGTCATGAGCAGTCGTTAAGCCCATTAAGTGATATTGACAAATCAATTTAAATTTTTGAATAGTGTTTAGTTTGTATCATTTGGAAATTCTTCCTTGTTAATTTGTAGTTATATCTAAATTTGAAGTAGCTAATTGAAGAATGCAGCTACCTACTTTATCAAGTTATGATTATATAAAAAACATCAGTTTAAAAGAGCATAGAAGAATATTATAGGAAACTCTAGCATACAGAAGTTTAGTTCTAAAATTAAATATCGTTTTGTTATAATGAGAACAAAGAGTTAAATAATTTTGTTCATTTCTAAAATACATGGGACAAAATTATAATGCCATCTGTATGCATGTGAAAATATATTCAATAGTATATTATTATATGAGAGATTATGACAGCCATTATTCGCGAAGATGACGTTTGAGCTTACGAGCTGCAGGCGAGTGGCTCAAATCATCTGAGCGAATAATGGCCATAATCGCGAATGTAATACAATGCTTTTTGTACACCTACTAAACAAATAGATTAGACTCAAATTTGATAACTTTAATGGAAAAACGTAAACAAACAATATGACAACACACTTGGGCGTGTCACGCGAGTCGATTGTCAGCCGCAGAAAGAGTTGATCGCGGGCGATTTAAAATACTATTTGATCAGCGAAATATTGATTTTTGGATTTCTATTTGTGATTGGCCGCAAAACAGTGAATTATAGGTACTATTTTTCACGAAGAAAATGCTAATAATTGCAATATAATTAAATAGGTGTAGAAAAAAAATTATTTATGTAAAACAGCTATACAGGGTGTCTGACTTTTTATTGACCAGCTTATATCTCGTTTATTATTAGAAATACAAGAAAAAGTCAGAGGAAATAGTTTTTTAGTAGTAATTCTTCTATAAAATGGCATAATTAATTACTTTTCATGGCCTACTGTTTTTCAGGAAAAATGTATAACTTTGGTTTTTTAAATGGAACACCCTGTATATTTATTCGCTAATGGATTGAGGGTTAAATTCTCTTTTCAAAAATGTATCACATGTGATATTTTAAGTATCAATTAAAAAAAAACAAAATCATTCTAGTTACCTATGCGCGGTTTTTGTTTTTAGCAGTCTTTTGTACTTTATTAATATAAGTAATTATTTGTTTTACTTTGTTGCTTATTAATTTTTTACAGCATTGTTACTTGGTACTATCAATTGTATGTAAAATAAACAGCAGGCATAGCCAACTAGTACGATTCTATTATTTGAGTTTTTTCCTCCAAATGGAACCTAAAATATCACATGTGATACATTTTTGAAAAGAGAATTTAACCCTCCATCCATTAGCGAATAAATATACAGGGTGTTCCATTTAAAAAACTAAAGTTATACATTTTTCCTAAAAAACAGTAGGTCATGAAAAATAATTAATTATGCCATTTTATAGAAGAATTACTACTAAAAAAACTATTTCCTCTGACTTTTTCTTGTATTTCTAATAATAAACGAGATATAAGCTGGTCAATGAAAAATCAGACACCCTGTATAATATCGCAGAAGCACCATGGTTTTATTAGTGAAATACATTCTTTAAAGATATGTAGTTACACTACTTACATTAAATAATAAATTGATTGTTTCGTAACATTTTTTTTAAGTAATAGAAAATTCCTATAATGAAATAGTTTAGGTACCTATCTATTTTTATGTCATACTCGTTTCTAAAGCAACGTTTTTCGGACGATTTATAGGACGAAAAGTGACACTTTAAAGTGCTAGTATCATTTTAAAATCCCAGAACGAAAAGTGTCACTTTTTGTTCTATAAATGCTCGTTGCTAGGAGATATGAATTGTTGCGCCTTAGATTAGTTACTTAAAACTAATGCTGCTACAAACTGCTGGAGATTTCTTTTAATGATTTAACAACTTTAGAAACAGTATGACATAAAATTATGTATGTACCTCAGACGAAAAGTGTCTTTAAGATACTCGCAAGTAATTACGGCCTCGGCCGTAAACAACTTGCTCATACCTTAAAGACTTACTTTTCGTCCTAGATACATAAAATACTATTATGCTTCTTTAATTTAATTTGAGGTTTTTATTGGATTGCATTTTATAACTTTAAAATTGTGTTATTTATTGAATAACCCTAGATAGTCCAATTGAGTACCAATGTAATAAGTAATAACTAATCTCAAAATCTTTTTTATTTTGTTTTCTTATTTTTATTATATTAAATTTTAAGTTCGTAGATTGTATACATACCTACCTAATAATTCATGACACATCCACAAGTGCTTGATAATTTCAACTACCTACTAATTATAACATTCCTGACCTTAGATCAAAACAAAATTTGTACACAGTCTGTAAACGCAACGGAAGAAACACATAATTCAAAGGCAACTGCTTCTACGATTGCTCAATATCTTAACAGTACCTATATAATTTAATATGCCTTAAACAATCCAAACATATTCACTAGTAGATTTATACATACATAAAGAGGAAGTTGTATATCTTGATGTTCAAAATGCGATTTGTTTTGTAAGAGTTACTATTTTCTGATAATAGCCATAGTTCAACTAATTGTTCAACCCTTTTTGTGCTTGTTCATAATTATATATAAAGTGTACATTGACTTGTTGAATAGATAAGAACCAGTGTTAAGTAACTTGTTGTATTAAATTGAACCAGGATATTAATAAATATCTCTACATTTGTATTGTTAATTCACAGTTGCGATATCTTTGATAACATGTTTGCATTTTGTATGCAGATTGTACATAAACTGGGAGTATTAAAATAAATTTAGATTTAAAAAGTAGTTTCATATGTGAAACAAGTGTTTAATTAATAGTTAGGTACCTACCTTAAGCAAAAATATTTACCACATGTTTTTGCTACACAAGTTTGCCATAAGAAATGAACATATTGTTTTTAACATTTCAAATTAGTTTTTCAATCAACACTTAGTCGTATATAATTCACATTCAATAGTAGTACATAATTGATAAAACAAAGAGTGCATACAATTACACTGTTGATTATGGAAACACAAATAAAAATTACATGCAGTAATTCATTTAAAATAATTGTTAATTATTTTAAAAAGATCATTTGGCAATATGTTTGAATATAAGATTTATGTTTTGACTTAATGCAACACACCAAATTCTGAATAGACTTGTAATAATTAGTTTTGTGTATCTCTTATACTATCAAATAGTATCAGTTGTCAAGACATTGATGAAAATATCGAAAAATTTACAAACTGCACTACAGAAACAATCCATGCAGCTACTAAACCTTTTTATAATCCAAAGAAGTCCAACCCCGATGTTCTTCTCCAATACATCCTGGAGTTGATCAAGCGGCGCGAGTGGCAAAAAACCATAGACCCGCGAAGTAAAAATCAACTTAACAATATCTCACACCAAGTAGGGCGGGAAATTAATGATCACAGAATCGCAAGATATAAGAAATATATTGGAAGCCTAGAATCTAATGGTCAAGAACTATAGAAAGCCACTAAACACATAACATGACAGCATGAAATAATACCAACACTTATTTCAAATGGTACCACCCATAATAGCAATGAATATATAGCAAAACTGTTTGCAACCCACTTGGCCACTTTAAGCAAATATCTAACAAAATCTTAAAAATTGGCATTGAAGACTTGTTAGATCTTCTACAACGGGTATCTAACAAAATTCTTCGGCCGAACATAATACCAGAACAATGGACAATATCCAGTATTACGCTCCTCTACAAAAAAGGTGACCCTCAATTAATAGCAAACTATAGGCCCATAAGTTTAACGTCAACCCTGTACGGACTATTTATTTCAATAATACAAAAAAGAATATACAATCAATTAGAAAACAACCAACCAATCGAACAGGCATGCTTCCAAAAACCTAGTCGAAAAGCATATAGAATATCAAAGCCCCTTATATTTAATTTTTAATTGAACAAAGAATTCAGCAAGAGTACAGAAGAGCTAGTGGTGCATCAACAACCCAAAAAAAGTGGCATAAACTTGTGAATACAATAACAAAGGTAGCAGCAGAAGTAGTGGGCACGACAACTAATCGAAGAAAGAAAAGCTGAGTGTAAAATGGTAATGGAAAGAAAGAGAGAAGCAAACTTAAAATGGTTACAAGACAGTAGCGTAACAAACTTACAGGGACTTAAAGAAGCAAGAAGGCAAGCCAAAAGAATGTGCAGAAGAGCCAAGAGAGCATTTCAAAAGGAAGAAAAAAGGAAATTATCAAAGAAGAGAAGTCAGATATTTTTACTAAGAGATAAAAAAAACAAGGAATGCAAATATTCAAAAAATGCTGGTATGTAAACATGAAGAAGGAAAAATTATAGAAGACGAAGAAAGGATATTAAAACATGGAGAAAATATTTTGATAAAATGTTAAATCAGGCTCAACTTAAAGAAGCTCGGATGAAGAAACAGATATAATTGCATTAAATGAAGGTGATCCAGAGTAACCAACAAGGGAAGAACTATGGCAGATAATGCAAAAAATGAAAAATAGAAAAAGTCCAGGAAAAAACAACATTAATGCTGAGTTGGTGAAATACGATGGAGAGGAGATGGTTACACAGTAACATGAAATAATTTTAGAGATGTGGGCGATCAGGGAATATGATCTGAGATTGGAATGAAGCAATCTTGATTCCACTCTATAAAAAGGGAGACAAAACCCAGTAGAGGCATAGCTTTGGTAGATGTAGTTTATAAAATTCTAGCTACACTCATTAGAGACAAGCTGCAGACTCATATGTAGGAGAATATCAAGCCGGGTTCTGGAAAAACCGATCGCCCATATATCAAGGGTCCATGAGTTCTGTGTTGGTGAAGTTAGGTGCCATAATTATTCTTTTACGAATAAAAGAAGCTCCAATTTGACAACTATTGACAGATACAATTCAAGGTAAATGCGATAATTTTATATTTTACCAGTTCACCACTCTCAACATAATTAATTCGTTATCTCCGTTGGTAAAAAACTTTTACTACCCTTTTTTTAATTACCTATCACTACACATCACGAACTATCATTCCTCGCAATTATGCGTATAATTCAAGAATCACCCTGCAGTGGCGTAGCCAGAATTCTTTAGCTGCAGGCGCTCAGCATTTTAGTGTTCAACTACTAACAATGTACTTTTCACCTTTTAAGTCGTTAGAAGGTTGGAACAACCAAGAAAAAAAATAATTAATTTAAAAAAAATAGTAGTCATAGAACATATTTTTGCAGGCGCTCGAGCACCTGCAAATAAGATACTAGCTATGCCACTGTCACCCTGTATATTAAGCGAATTTAAAGCTTGGGAGTACCAAGAATGTTAATGAGCATCGACTTCTTTGGCTATTAACATTCTTATCTTCTTGAAGTGGTTTGCCCCTTACAAGGCGTTGTTATCTTCTCTCCATTGCACTTTTACTCCAGAGAAGACTTACTGGGCAGAATACCTTGGTGGTTTGCTATTGCCTTTCGAGAGAAGCAGTCAGGTGTTTTCGGTGTATGTGGAGCACTAGGACTCGAACCCGGTCAGATGCACATTGAACCAACTGAGCGACGACCGCAACTGACTAGAATTTTGCCAAACCCAAGAGACTTCTACCTTGGAAAGAATCTTTATCATTCCAAACATAATCGAAAGAAGGCATACTTTTAGATATTTTTCTACATTTAAAATCTCACTGACTTTGATGGGGAATCGAACTCCAGATCTTTGATTTATAAGGAAAGCATGCTAACCATCATGGTATCGAGGCTGGCAATGGCACATTAAAAAAAAATTTGAGTGCAGTTCTTTTTTTATAAAAACAGAAAATTTTTAATTTTTTGAAAATGGCCTTAACCGGCAGAGTGGAAAGTACACGTAAACTGAAATATTAAGAGTTAAGCCAGGGGTCTGCGTGGCCAGAACTTAGATGGGTGGCCACTCTGCGGCTTGGTGTGTCCGGCTCCCTCAACACTATAAAAAGGTATAAAAGGGAAGAGAGAAAGAAAGAAAGAAAATGGCCTTAACAATTCAATTCAATTTTGAAAAACTTTTAATGAAGTTTTTTCGAATTTTGAATCAACCTCATTTTAGATATTCGTTTGTCGAATGCATTCAAATTTAGACATACCAGAAACGACATTACAAAATAGTGCCTGTCTAGTTTTTACACAAACAAAACAATTACCTACTACAATTTATATAAAAGAAAATTTCCCATATGGTGTAGACAGTTAGGTACACACATGGTAAGTGCAGAATTTGCTGAATCATTATAAAATAAAGCTAAACGGCATTTTTGATACAATCCTTGATTATCGCGTGTCAGGGAAAATAATTGTGCAGCTTTTGAGGACATTTTTATAAATAAAATTGCTGTTCTAATTTATACAAAAAGTCTTATTTTTCAGTTATCAATTTTGCTATGTATATGTGTTCTTTCATTCTTTTTTACCCTCTTATACCTTTTTATAGTGTAGAGGGGGCCGGACACACCGAGCCGCAGTGCAGTCACCCATCCAAGTTCTGGCCAAGCAGACCCTTGCTTAACTATCAATATTTCAGTTTACGTGCACTCCCACTCTGCCGTACTGCCGGTTTGTATTATGTTATAAACATTAATACAAAAGCACTGGCTTCGGTATCTTCTCACGAAGTCAGCACTAGATAGATAGTCCATAATACCAAACATACTAACAAAAGCTTTTAATACAATAATTCTAGAAATAAAACGAATAAATAAAATTAGCAGACATTCTTAGTATATTTAAAACATATTTTCTGCAAATATTGATAATTTATCTGAAACAAAAGCTAGGTAATGGCAAGCTATGTCTTATATAGAGTGGCTCTACACTATGCAATTCGTCGTATGGTTGTATTATCAGTCTACAACTAATCGAATTGTGTGAAATTTTTTGTTTACATTACATATTTGATTTCAAATTCAAATTTCAAATTTTGTAATGCGACTGGTTGACTAATAATATACCTATAAACTGTCAAAGTTGTCAGTCTGATACAATCAGTCGCATACTATCCCCCAATAATGTAAACTAAATTTAAAAAAATACATCCAATTTTATATTGTTACGTTTTGTTAACAGGTCAGTTGGCTGACTAGAAGCACGACTAATCGCACAGCGTAGTCACTTTTATACAGATTGTCTGAAAGAAATACGACTTAATAACATTAAAATTGCTATGTAATACAGTTGGTGAACAATACGCCACCAACTGTGATTACAGTTTTGTCAATTATAAATGTCATTAGAGTTGTGTCCAAAAATCTATATTGAAAATAAGTGTACCTAATACTCGCAGACAAACAATGATTAAATATTCCATTTCAAGTTAACATAACTTTATCAGTTTATAAAATAAGTCCAATAAAAGCAGGCTTGGCTTGTTCATGAAGTAGGTAGGTAACTATGGGCAAAAGTTTACTCTTAGGTATGATAATCTTCTGATAACAATCTCTACAATGGAGTAGACGCAGTTTCTCATATCTGCTGATCTAGGTGAATAATGTTAACATTTGAGTGCCTTTTATACATTTCACATTATAGTAGCTGCAACAATTTACAAATGATAACAATATTAAGAAATAAAAATTATAATTAAACAGATTAATATTAAATTAGAATAAATATTTGTGTTTAGTAAAATAAACTAAGAATAAAATAAACTGAAGGCAACACAAAACAATTACAATGAGTAAAAGTATAATCAAACACAACAGGACGATCAGCAAATAGTGAAACAATGTATGATATCACCTAGGTATGTGTGTATAGGTACTGCAATCTCAATTTGAATTTAAAATATGAACATTTAAAAACATAATTTATATACCACCCTATACCCACCACCTAAAAAAAATGATTGATAGAAATATTCTACAGCAAACAAACCAAAATATACGTTAAGATGGCTAGTACTCCTTACCAAGGTATCTTAACTCTCCTAGGTAGGCTAGCTTACTGGGGTATGAGAAGCGTGGCGCGGGACGCATGCGGTCGGAGGGGAGGTACGGCTACGTCACAAGTGGAATCTGTCATCTGTCATCATTCGGTCAGAAAGTTTCTCAGAGAAACAACGTGCCGATAAACGCCGTTTTGGTTGTTTAGAGTGAAATAGAGTTAAATATTTTTGTAGTAATTTGTTGTACAATATAAAAGTAGACTTGATTATCTTTGATTTCCGACAAACGATACAACGGCTGAACGGGGTGCTTTCCACTTGTGACGTCACGCAGGCGACAACACCCGGGACGATCGTGCCGTGTGCAAAACCTAGCCTACCTAGGAGAGTTAAGATACCTTGCTCCTTACCTTACATATTAACCTTTTCCGACAAACGTTTAAAAATGTCACTTTCCCGCACTCATTTTGCGTGCGGGAAAGTGAAAAATCAGAAAATCGCATAGCAACCATCCTTACTAGATTATTACTTTAAAAGGAAATGTCAAATTTGACAACTTGAAAACTTACAAAATGATAGTTTAGGACGATTCCTAAACGTTTGTAGGAAAAACGTTGTTCATAACACGTGCGGGAAGAGCGATTCCGAAACTCATGCAGGTACAGAAACGAGCGCATCGTCCTGCATTCGTTTCGGAATCGCTAACTTCCCGCACTTGTTATGAAAATAACTATTCGAACATATTAATAACATATTTGACAAACTAATTTTTCTTTTGTAAAAATGACATACTTTTCTACTACCAACTTACATTGGAATTCTGAAAATTAACCTTGTAGTTTTTGCCTTATCGAATCCATCTATTTAAATTTTCTACAGTGTCTCTGAATTGTGCTTTGAGAGGTGTTAAATATTTTAAAAGATTTGAGCAAAGTTATTTTTCAATGTAAAAAACAAATGTTCCTTTTTTATCTAGCCTTTCTTGTTGACCAAAGGTTTCAGCTTTGAACCTGGTTATGATCAGAGAATTTTTATACAGAAAAAATCTTAAAGTGGCAGGTCCTGTGCTAATAATAACGACAGATCAATAAAAAAACCAATTCGGGTAGGCTCTGAAATTGAATTATTTTGAATTGGTACTTTAGCCACATCCACAGAATGACATTAGTCATGCAGTCATGAAGTGAATATTGCCACTCTCCATTTATTCTTACGCCGGTTCGAAAGAAACATTCAATAGCTTTCGCTTTTTGTTGTGTAGTGAATACCATTTTTTCAAACTTTTTTTCACCAAATAAAAAACTTAAAAAATTTGACAAGAGTGTTCAGTTTTAAATTTTCATGTCAGAAATGTCATTCTGTGGATGTGGCTAAAGTACCAATTCAAAATAATTCAATTTCACAGCCTACCCTAATTTGTTTATTTATTGATCTGTCGTTATATAATGTTTAGCATGATAAAAATCATTTCTACAGGTGGAAGTCCTTTAAGTTCAAAAAAATTCCGGTCAGATAGTGTTAAATAACTAAAGCATAGGTATATAATTCTTGGTACCTGCAAGCCAAGATATCGTGAAATAAGCAAACAAATGAACAGAAGTGATATTTAGCACAAACAAAATTTTAGTAGTGCAGAATGACCATAGCAGTTAATATGTAATAATAAACATACTTGCCACCCGTAAGCTCAACAAACAAACAATTTTTATATTTGCAAGAAAAAGAAATCAATATAAGTTATAATGCCTAAATAATAATAAAGTTGTAGTAGAGGCTACGATTCAATGCACATGTGCCTTATCATATTTTATCCAATCGAAAAGCAGGTGAATGTATGATGTTCAGCACGGCAATATGTCAGCCGGCCAGTCGTACAGCATAGAATTGTAAATTTTTGATGTTATAATATTTATAGTTTACGGTTAAATAATAGTAATAATGTAATAAATAATGGAATCCTGTTGCGAAATATGAAAGAGAAGCCTGAGGACATGGAGAAACAAAATAGAATTACCAAATATAAAAGCTGAAAATAAAAAGTTAAAAATAGGTAGCAAACAAAAAATTTAAATTATTAATCGTCAAATAAGTCAACAGAACACACAAAAAGAAAATAAAGGGTGAGCTATAAGTTAAAACACAAAATGAAATTTAATTTATTGCAGTTATGACTGACGAGAACAGGATGCAATGAACACTCAATAAAAAGCAATGTGGTTTTACATAGATAATATAAATATTTGAAGGTTCTTACTAATATTATAAAGTTTAGAAGGCACTTTTAAATATATCTCGGTTAATTGGCTTTAAATCTATTGGTATTACCAGAGTGTGCCTCAATTTATAACTCATCCTTTAGTCCTGCAGGATATAAAAAAAATGAAAATGTGTTAGATTTAGTGATGGATAGTTATAATGTTATAAACATGAAAGTTAAATAAAGAGAATTGGCAAAATCTTCCACGGTAAAAGAAAACACCAAGACCACTTCTAATAAAATTTTTTGCGGAATAAAAAGGCTGAAGTTTTCAAACCATCATGAAAATTAAAAAGAATAGATAGGTACCTATCTAGATTTCAGAAGATTATACTGCCACATTAAGCTCAAAAGCGGTACTGACATGGTTCGATAGTTGAATCATAAAAAGTTTTCCCATATGTTGAAGCTTAAAATCCAATTGTTGAGGTGGATTAGTCCTTGCATTCCCTGACTTCCATCTTCTTGACTTAATAATTAATAATCTGGGATGTGACTTGGCGCTTTTACAATTTTTCTCCATTCTGATCTGTTTGGCACTTTTGTTCTCCAGTCATGAATCTCTCTCTCTCGTAGGTCCTTTACTAAATCATCTAACCACCTTGTTCTCGGGCTTCCCCATGGTTCATTTTCATTCGGCTTCTATTCCAATAATCCAATATACGTTTAATTGTTTTGTTATTATCATCACTTCTGATAGCATGCCCTTAGCCATCTTATATGTTTGGCTTTAATACATCTCACTATGTCTTTCTTCCTCAAATTTCTCGTTCAAGTCATGATTCATCTAGAGCCATATTTCTCCATTATCAGACTTTTTGGGTCCCAATATTTTCCTCAGTATTTTTCTTTCAAAGATACGGAAATGTTCTTCCTCTCGCTTTGTGAGATAAATTACTTTCGCCGCATATGTAATCACTGGTCTTATTAACATTTTATATAAGCTACAGTTTGGCTTGTTTACTGATATTCTTGTTCTGAAGCATTTTCATGTTGCTAAAGTAAGCTCTGTTCCCTAGCAATAATCATTCTTTTATGTCCAGTTCACTGTCGTCCTTGTTGTTGATTTGCAGGCCCCAATATTTACTCCCTCGAACTTGTAGTTACCTATCTTTATTTGCTGCATTGTACTATCGCTTCTTTGCAATTTCATTATTTTTATTTTTTTTCGTTTATTTCTAAATGCATGTTTTTTGCTTCTACTTGTAGTTTTCTAAACGTTTCTATTAGTTATCCGCGTGTTCTCAAGAGGTCATCATATCAGCATATGCCATGATCTGAACTTCTTTGTTTATTATCGTTCCTTCATTTTCTGTTTTCCTTTATATTTTGTCTAAGACATAGTTAAATAGCGCCGTTGAAAGGGCATCCCCTTTACGTGTACCCCTTTGTTGGTTGTGAATTCATCTGTCATACCTTCTGTTACCTTAACTACTGCTTTTGTGTTCGATAAAGTCATATTAATGAGATTTATTAACTTGGTTAGTGTGTTGGAGATTTTCAGATTTTCTAATAATTCTCTTCTGTTTACATTGTTATTGGTCCGTCTGTAAATGGGCTTATGTCTGTTGATGGGCCATGTTTTTGTCAAATAAATAAATAAATAAATCAAATGCCTGCTTGTAATCGATAAATAGCGTTTGTATTTCTATTCCATGTTCATAATCTTTTTGCAGTATTTGCTTTAATATAAACAGGGCATCGGTGGTTGATCTTCTTGGA
The DNA here is from genome assembly GCA_963082815.1 of Melanotus villosus. Lineage (NCBI taxonomy): Eukaryota > Metazoa > Arthropoda > Insecta > Coleoptera > Elateridae > Melanotus > Melanotus villosus. The sequence goes on along the minus strand of OY720418.1, from coordinate 72,157,101 downwards.
CCGAATCCGTATTAGTACTCTTCTATTTGTGATTTCCTGTATATTGATTCATATTTTTAGATACCGTTAAGAATGTAGATTTATACCTAATTGCCAAAAAACTAAGAAGAAATATAATTAAATTTGAACCAATAAACGGAAGAATATGCACACTAAGGATCAAGGGTAAATGAGTACTATAACATAACCCTCATAAATGTATATGCTCCTACAGAACCAGAAGAAAATGAAAAGAAAGAAGAATTTTACGATATGCTCCAAAGAACCTACGATAAAATACCAAAGCATGATGCAATAATAACGTTAGGCGACTACAATGCAAAAATACGGAAAGAACCCCACAATAGACCAGTAGCGGGAATACACACGATACATGACACAACGAACGAAAATGGACAAATGATGATAATAGTAACAACAATATATAATCATAAGAAAATACATAAAGCTACTTGGAGAATACCAGGGCAAAGAGGAACAAACCAGATTGATCACATAACAATTAATAACAGAAGAAAATCCCTCATATTATTAGACGCAAGATCATTCAGAGGAGCGGTGGGCGACACAGACCATTTCATAGTAATAGCAACCGTAAAAGAGAGAATATATCTACAACAAAGATAAGAACGACAACAAGAAGAAAGAGATGGGATCTAAGGAAGGTAGAAAAAATAGAAACAAGAAAAGAATACCAACAAGAACTAACAAATAAGATTAAACAAATACCACGAGATGATAATATTAACAAAAAATGGGAAAATCTAAAAAACACCATAATAGAAACAGCAGACAAAAAAATTGGTCCAATAAAAGAAAATAAAAGAAACGAGTGGATAAACGAAGAATGCAAAGAAATAATCAAACAAAAAATACAGGCCTGGTTAGAATTTATAAAGGAAGGTTTTGATGAATACCAGTATGGGTTCATTGAAAAAAGTAGCACACTGTCTGCTACGGCTGATTTTGTAAATCACATAAGTAATGAATTGGATAAGAAAAAATTTGTAATTGTAATTTATATAGACTTAAAAAAGCCTTTGATGTGGTTGACCACAGGGTGCTACTTAAAAAATTACATCTGATGGGTATCAGGGGGAAAACTCTGAACTTATTAGAATCTTACTTAGACAACAGACAACAGTATGTCTGTGTAAATAATGTTAAAAGTGAGACTTTACTGGTAAACTGTGGGGTACCCCAGGGTTCTGTCCTGGGGCCCCTACTGTACTCTTTACATGTACTATCACTAAAAAAAAGTAAACTCTTAGGACGATACTATACATTTGCTGACGACACAGCAATCGTCTATAATGACACTAACATGGTAACACTTGAAACATTAGTAAATGAGGACCTAAATAATTACCACAAATGGCTTTTACACAACAAACTCAAATTGAACACTGATAAAACTGTATATATGGTTTTTCAACAAAAAAACACACCGAACACAGACATCACACTGCACATAAATAACAACCAACTCTCTAGAGTACACGTAACTAAGTACCTAGGACTTACAGTTGATGACAAGCTAACTTGGAGTAATCATATTGAAAATCTAAGTAACAAACTAAGCTCCATGCTGGGAGCTTTGTATAGATGCTCAAATTACTTAAATGTAAAAAACCGATACCTGATATACAATGCATACATTTTATCGAACCTTAGATACCTTATATGTATTTGGGGAACAGGTTATAACACAAACCTTAAAAAAGCACCAGTTCTTCAAAATAGGTCAGTGAAAACAATTTTCAAATTACCATATCGTACTCACACCCATGAACTATACAGTACCTTGAAACCATTACAGTACATTATTCACTTGGAACAGAGCAAACAAATCTATAGAATCCTTAATGAAAGTCTTAAATGTAACACACAAATGACAATAAACATACAAGTACATAACCACGAAACAAGAAACAGAAACGATATACACATAAACGTTGTAAGAACAAATAAAGCTTTGCATAGTCCACTCACATCAGCAGTTTTGACTTATAATTCAATTCCATCAGATATACGAGAATTGCCATCCTATCGAATGTTTCTTAATAAGTTAATAGACCATCTGAATATAAGAGTTTATGTATAAACTGTGTAAGCTTAATAATATGTAGGTATTGTAAATTGTTCTTACTAAGGTAGTGTAATTTAATCGTATGTATCTTGCTGTGTATTGTTTTTTATTATCTTGAATGTCTAATGTAAACTTGATTTTAAGTGATATTGTAAATGACTATGATTAGAGTGTACAGTTGAGGACTAGTACGCAGTATGTATTCTTTTTGTCCCGTTACCAGCGGCTTTCGCTGACGAGGGATAATGTAACAGCTCTTTTATTTACTTTTTGCTCGTAGTAGCTATTAAGATATAAATCATGTACTTAATGTTGTTATATTGATCAATAAAAAAAAAAAAAAAAAAAAAAGATAATGAGGAAGCACTACAAAATTATCAAGAGATACGAAAAAAGGCAAGAAAAAAGATAAGACAAGTAAAAAGAGAAAACTACAAACGAGAAATCGAAAAACTAGAAATATACCGAAGCAAGAACCAAATAAGAAAATTTTACCAAAAGATAACAGAACAGAAACCTAAACAAATAAATACGACATATACATACAAGGACAAAGAAGGAAATACCCTGAGCGAAGAAGAAGATATACTAGCAAGATGGAAGCAATTCTACCAAGAACTACTAACAAATGAAGAGGAGGAAGAAGAAAGAAACGAAATAATAGAAAACAGAAGAAGCAGTAAGCGACATAAAGTACGAAGAAATAATAAACGCAATCCAAAAAATCAAGAAGTACAAAGCACCAGGTGGTGATAATGTGAGTGGAGAATTGATTAAGGAAGGAGGACCAAATTTACACAAGAACATATACGATTTATTAGCTGACATATGGAAGACCGAACAGTTACCAGACGAATGGAAAATTGGAATAATTAAACCGATTTTTAAGAAAGGGAATAAAGAAGACTGCCGAAATTACAGACCTATCACATTACTGAACACCACATATAAAATACTGTCAACTGTCAACAGTCCTCTACAACAGAATAGAACCCTTCAGTGAAGAAATACTGATGAAGAATCAAGCAGGATTTAGAAGAAATTATTCGACTATCGATAATATACAAATTATCGAGCGATGTTATGAATACAATATGGAAATGTACATAGATTACCGGAAAGCTTTCGACAGTGTAAAGAGAAGCGAAACCATAAGAAGATTAAAAGACACCAAAATTCCAGGAAAACTGTTAAGACTTGTACAAATAACCATGGAAAATACTAAAGCCCAAGTAGAGATAAATAACAATCGAACAGAAACCTTTGAATTTAACACTGGAGTCAGACAAGGAGACGCCCTATCTACACTTACCTATATTTAATATGGCGCTGGATACGGTACTGAAAAACACCCAGAAAGAAAACGACATCACAACCGAACAAACACAATTAAACGCCTACGCAGATGACATCACCATTATAGGAAGAAATATAAAAGCACTGGAAGAAACCTTCACAAAGTTAGAAGAAGAATCAAGAAAAATTGGTCTCCACATAAATGAAGAAAAAACGAAGATAATGAAAATAGGGCGAAAAACAAACATAGAAACAGAAAAGAAGATAAAAATTGGAAAATTAAAAATAGAAATAGTCGACCAATTCAATTACTTAGGAAGCCTAATAACACCAAATGGGGATATACAGGAAGAAATCAAAAAAAGAATTAGCAATGGAACAAGAGCATCATACGCGATACAACATCTATTAAAATCAAATATAATAATTAGTAAAAACACAAAATTAAGGATATATAAGACACTGATAAGGCCGGTTGTTACATATGCAGGTGAGACATGGAACCTAAGGAAAAAAGACGAAGAAAAATTACTAATATTTGAAAGAAAAATGTTAAGAAAAATTTTTGGACCTACAAAAGAAACAAACGGATGGAGAAGTAAATTTAATTACGAACTGGAAGAACTAATCCAATATAAAAACATAGTACGATACATAAAGGCACAACGAATTAAATAGTTTGGCCATATCAAACGAATGAAGGAAGACACAGGAACTAGAAAAATAACAGAATGGAAAATACTACAACCAAAAGGAAGAGGAAGACCGAAAACGAGATGGTACGACACAGTCATAAACGATCTAAGAACAATGGGAATAAAAAACTGGACAAGAAAAATCGGAATCACGAAACAATGGAACTCGATAGCCGAACAAGCAATCGACCATAGAGAACTATAACAAGACAAACAACGAACAAGAAAGAAAATAACGATGACCACCACCAGAACACAAACCAAAGAAAAGAAAGAAATGAGAAAAACAGGAGGGACGAGACCAGCCATCTTCCCCTCTAAACAAGGAAGGCTAAGAAAGTAAATAAAGCAGGCAATGACCCACAAAGGGTTAAGAAGCCGAAAGAAGAAGAAGAAGAATGTTTTGGTCAGATACTGCTTTAAAACACTAGTAATAGATACATTTTACGTTACAGTTTCACTTAACAGATATACTGCTGTGATACTAGCCTTTTATTATTGAAAGATTATTGTTATTAGCCTTGTTTATTTATAATTTACTAAAAATATCTCCGTTAGCTCAATCGTTGGGTCGTTGATGAGGTTCTTTTTTAATTTAGTCTTTTTACTTGTATACTAATTGATTCAATAACAACAAATAACACTTTTATGCAGATTTATTTACAATATTTGGGCCCTAACTTCTTAAAATTTATATTGTCCCTGTTTTATTAATAATAATATTTTAAATTGCAGACACTAATCTGTAAATTCTATCCAGATCAATTAATTCCAGATTCCAAAGTCAATATTCGGCAACCTCTTTTCAATTCCAAATATCCATTATCCAAACAACCTGGATAATGTTCCAATCTACTCGAATATCCAATTAAGTAATATAAAACTTCAATGAAAACCAATATTCACATAAACAAGATAACAATTTCCACTGAACACCAATATTTTCATAAACAGGATAATCTTTTTTTTTCTCACATGCAAAGAAATTATTTCTTTACTTATTTTCACTCCTTTATCAGGATGAAACCTTTTTCTTGGCTTGTTTATTATTATTTTTATCTCTCCTGCTTTTCATTGACTGGTTTTTCAAATATTTTAACATACATGCCTACTTTTAGCGAATTCAAATTACAATTTTTACAGTTACTACAACATTCTTAATAATTAACTTATTCTACACTAACTATCTAGATTTATTTAATATCTGCATAAAAATAATAATTAATTTTAATTTATCAACAAAAAGAGTAACTTCTATTTAACATAATACGTAAATACCAGTTGATATCATCTCAACACAAATATATCAATTTCCTCAAAAAATGTAGTTACCGCTTTTGAGATTAGTAGGGCATTAAACAGGTACATGAAAAGCAAACAATTTTGATAAACCATACAAATGAAATTAAGGGAAAGGGTCATAGGACAATAGTTCAAAATAAATTAATGTCTTTCTAAAACTTATCGTACATTTTAATAACTTATAACAAATATAACAATATTAAAATAATTACATAAAAATGATAAATTAATTACAGTAAAAACAAATAATTTTATAAAGGTACTTTACTTTTTGCTTCTTGGAAACTTTGAAAAGGCACTTCTGATGATTTTAACTGTTGTAAACGTCGTTCTAGATCCTCCGTATCAAAATCTTTTGCCGCCGCAGGGGATGGTAGATTTGGTGGTGTAGGTGTATTATCAGAAGCAATTAATTTGGCTAGTTCATCTTCTAAATCAGCATCATTATCAGAAAGCGGCTGTGCCAATGCAGACTGAATGTCTTCATGAAGATCTAGTACTTCACTCAATCCTGAAATGGTATCAACAACAGAATCTTCTGTAAGATCAGTGTCTTTAAAGGTTTTCCTTAAAGTTGATAGAGCAATTTTGTATGAATCTAACACCTGGCTGTCATTGTCAGCATCCTGTACCCTTGATAACAATACCTGTACATTGTGTAAAGCATTTGCTCTTTTAATAATTTGTTTTTCTATTTCATGCTTCTTCCTCAAAGAACTTTTCGCCTAAAAAAAATTTCATTTAAAGTCCATTGCACGTATAAAAAAAGAAATATATATTTACCATTTGTCTTTGTCCTTTGGCTAAATATGCTTTTGCTTCGGCAATAACTGACACTACTTTGGTTTCTAGATTTTCCAAGTTTTTTAATAATGTTTTTTCATTCTGTTCAAGAATATATACACTAATATCAAGATCTGATATAGGTTTCATTTTTTTTGTATCTCCAAATTTAATTACTAAATTATCTGATGATGCTTCCTGTTCATTATCAAATGTAATTTCTCGAACATCCACTTTACTTTTACATGCTAAATAATGCAGTAACAATTTAACACCGGCTGCTTTACTTTCTTCTATACCTGTTACTTCAAGTAATTTTTGGAAACTAATTACTTTATTTGCATAATTTTCTGTCAAAGAAGATACCAACTTTTCCGCATCAGTTTCTATCGCATTTAAATGAACAAACAGTTGATCCATATTGGGCGTAATCAAAGATTCTTTAATTTTACTAAAGGACCATACTATGGGTTTTTTAATTAGTATATCAGTCGCCCATCCACTCCATGTTTGTGAAGGTTTTTGTAAAAACTGTTGTATCGGTTTTATTTCACCATTTTTGTACATTTCTTCGATTACTAAGTTTAAGCAGCCTGGTGATCGCCCATCTTTGTTAAATATCTTATGTAAATCATTGGCTTTAAAGGAATAAACTCTACTGTGAGTACAACAAGCACTTATTAATTGTTTCCAGAAAAACAACTTTGAATCCCAATCCTGTGGATTTGCAGTTCGACTACGGAATGGTGCAAATAAAACATTCATTCTAATATCATCATTCCAACAAGCTGGTAATTTATCCTCAGGTAATGGAGACAATACTTGTTCACTATCCATTATAAGATATGATTTGTCCTATTTCGCATTTATAAATAACTTTGACAATTTAACTTTTTTGACAGCTATACATAACCTACAATCTCTTAACAGACTGAAGCAGTGTTGCCAAGTCAAAAATTTCTAAGACCGTATATGAAATGAAAAAATATCGTATTTGCTTTTGCATTACCGTACAGTTCTATGCAATAAAAAGTCATTTCACAGCATTCTGTTATACAGGGAAATTTTCTTTTTAGTATACATATACCCTATGTATACTTTTATAATAAACGCAAATAGGCAACCCACTATATACTATAAACGTTAAAAAATTAGCATGCTGTGGCAAAAATCATCAAATTAAGTTAATGTCAAAAAATTAGTCTTTAACTGTTGCTGTTTTTATTTTCCTTTCTGTTTTGTATTGCTGATATTTTATGTTTTAGAATGATCGTTGAATTAAAATTATGTTGATATTCCACTAATTTTGATTTATTTTTTATTTACAAACATGAAACATAACCTTTACGCACCACGTGACGTGACGTTTATAGTGTATAGTGGGTTGCCTATTTGCGTTTATTATAAAAGTATACATAGGGGATATGTATACTAAAAAGAAACATTCCCTGTATGCCAAAATACTACACCATCTTACTACAGAATTTTTCACGTAGCTTTTGGGTTGTGACGTCAACGCGCTGTTTGTAAATTCACAATCCAACTATACTTCATCTCTTTCTAAACTAGGTTTTCATTACCTACTGCGCACAAACGCGTGTCTACTAGGATTTTGTCAGTATCAGGAACTATACGACCTACGTCAAGCAAGCGGCCGCCGCTCGCATAGCAGTATGAAACGAGATGGGTAACAACCCTGCAGTATTGCAATTATTAACAAAATAAGTATTTGTATCAGAGGTTCTAAAACAATTTTTGCGCACGTTATTTTGAGTGGTGAGGTTATGTAAAATGTCATTTACTGTAAAAATAAAATAGCGTATAACATCAGGTGATTTAGCGTTAACGGAAATTTAACGAAGTACTTGAGATAACTCTCTAATGACGTGTTAAATAATGTTTACTCTTAAAATCAGGGGCGTATCCAGGGGGGGGGGCACTCGGGCACGTGCCCCCCCCCCCCCCCAGAGCCAAATGGTATCGATGCGTATGCTTCCTACAACGAAAGAATTTTCCCGAATATCAAGAAACTTTTACAAATTTTTGCTACTCTTCCAGTGACAAGTTGCACAAACGAAAGGTCCTTCTCTACCCTCCGTAGGCTCCTAACTTATTTAAGAAGTACGACAGGTTCTAATCGTCTTAACGGTCTAGCACTATTAAATATCCATCCTGATATTGCAGTTTCCCCCGAGGAGGTATTAAATGAAATGTCTAAAGTTAAAAGACGACTAAATATAAACATTTAATTTTTATTTATTCTAATTTAATTTTGCATTATAAATTAAAAATGTAATAATGTTTTTATTTTTTTCGTAATATACATCCTATGCTATTTTTTTTTGTAAAACTACTACTTATTAATAAAACAAGCAAAAATTACCCTTCAGTCTTTGGCTATGTGTGCCCCCCCCAGAATTTTTTCCTGGATACGCCCCTGCTTAAAATAACTGTTTAATTAATGAATTCTTGGTTAATGTGTTGGCAGAGATACATATATTTGGATAAACGAGCTTATGTCTTAGGTATTAAGCCGTTTTACGAAATTTTACCTTTTTTTTAAAAGAAAAGTCGCCTAAAGGAAAAATTATTTATTTATTTTATTCTCAAGTAGCTTTACTAATCTTCAGTCTTAAACTTAAACCAACAATAATAGTTATTTTTTGTATAGTCAATGGTAAACGGCCATTTTACTATGTAGAAAATAGTAAAGAAAAGTGGCATTTTTCTCGTTAGCAACCTTTTCCTCATTACAACGCTTGAGTCATTAGCAATCAACACTTTATTCCTAGCACCACAGTCTGTTTGTTTACTTGTTACTATGTAGGTACGTGTTGTAGTTGCTATGTTTCCGTACAAACATAACCTTGATAAATTTAACAAATTTGTCTAGAAAATTCGAACTTTTAGTACTTACACAAAAAAATTGCGTATTCAACGCGTAAGAAAAGTGGTTTTCTAGCTCGTGAAATTGTAATTCACTCGCTAACGCTCGCGAATCAAACATTTTCTACTCGCTAGAAAACTGCCACTTTTCTTTACTTGCCTAGCCAAACATTTACAGAAAACCTTCTTTGGTGACCAAATTCACGAAAGTCGTGCGGGTTTTCATCAGCCCAATAATGGGTATTGTGTGTATTGAACACGTCATCTCGAGTAAACATACACTCGTCACTCCAAAGAATACGTCTCAAAAAGCCATCTTCGTCACGAATTCTATTTAAAATAGTGTTGCAAAAGTCAGATCGAGCAATGTTATCATTTTCATAGAGGGGCTGCACTTTGGAAACATGATATGGATGTAGTAGGTCTTCTTGTAGTACCTTATGAATGGTCATATGACTGGGAACATTTAATGTTGCAGCTACTTGTCGGGTACTGACATAGGGATCTTCTTCTACTATCTTGGTCTGCAGTTTTGATTCAAAGCCTGCATTAACAGATTAACACCAAAGAAGGGTGTAGACTGTTATTTCTACCGCAGTGGGACATGCTGAAGAGGAGAATGCCGATACCGTCATGGCCCGTTTTTCAGGAATCAAGGGCGAAACCTATTCTGGGACAGAATATACTTAAAAAGGGGGGTAGTGTAACGAAACACGACAGCGGTCAGTGTAAGCACGTGTGAACGTATGATTCAACCGCCGACAGAAGTTTCTGGAGTTATCACGACTATTTGATTAGTACATCATTATTGGAGTGATTTGCGTTTGACTTTCACGGAGTAAAGGCGCAATCAGCACTTGGTGATAAATGTGAGCGTTATAAGTGTGAGGCCGCAAGGCCAGCCAAGTATCGTCGGTCTCACTGATAAACACTTTTAAATATTCCTAATCATTTTTATTTTAAATTTAAAGTTTGAAATTCCTATGCAGACAGCTCGTTGCAATGCAAAACACTGCAGGATCCCAGGTAAACACAAATGGATATTTTACGTAACCACTGCCAAACTTTTTCGTGCCCTTTAATGTGATACCAAACAATAACGTTTCGGTATTCTTGCATCCACAACCTCAAATGCAATGGTATCCCCAATCACAACCGTAATCAGGCCCTCGATCGTCGATAAACATGCACTGTTAGCAAGCACAACAAGCTTTCTCGACATTTCCCACAAATTACCAACAGTCAACTGCAAATGTACAGCCAAGAGCAACCTCATACACCACACTAATGGACTGGAATAGAGTGGAACTAACTCAAGAAGGAATACCTACAATACCAAGCACCTTTTTCACGCATGAAGAAACTTTTTCAATTGCAAATATCAACTAGCCTAAAACTAAATCATCTTCAGGAGCTGCAAACACGTAAAAATAAAAGAAAGAGAACCAGCAACTCCACTGTTCAACGAAACAGTCAAATTAAAACCCGGGAACCTCCTCATACTGTAGTTACAAGTAACAAATTCCAACCTTTAACAAATGCTGAAGTCCCAGAGACACAAAGCGAAATCAATACAAAAACTCCTAGACCCCCTCCAATATTCAGACACTATGTATCAAACATAATTCCACTACTAAAACTTCTTGATACTCATTTGGCGAAAGACGAGTATCTACCAATACCAAGCAACACCAGGAGGTACCATTCAAGACTATGGAAAATTACAAAAAGACCAAATCCATCCTTGGCTAACACAATGTCATTCGTCACACAATCATCCTAGCTGAGGATAAGCCCTTTCGAGTAGTAATAAGAAATCTTTATCGCACTATATACAAAGCAGACATCAAAGAAGTCCTAGATCGAAGCACATGGACACCAAGTAAAGAACGTCATTGGCGTTAAACCCCGATTCAATAAGACTCCAATAAATTTATTTTTTGTTGATCTCAAATAATAAGACAACAATAAAGAAGTTTACAGAATTAACACTTTCCTAAACGCAGTCGTAGAGAGTAGAACCCCTTCATCAAAAAAGAGAAATAGCGCAATGTAAGAGATGCCAATCTTATTGCCATACCCAAAACTACTGCACACGCCCCTTCCGATGTGTAAAATGTGCTGAAAGCCACGATTACAGAACATGCCCCAAGAAGAAAGAAGATGGTAGCAAAGCAAAATGTGTAGGTACTCTGTAAGGGGAACACCCGGCGAACTATAGTGGATACACAGTTCACAAACAGATAAGGAATAGCAGATTTCCACCGCTCAGAGAAAGACGCGCTACAACAACCCAGGTGCAACGACCACCTACGGCACCTGAAGTTGCCCCCCAACAAAGAAACAAATCACAGGGCAAGACCAACGTAACACGGACTCAAGCTCGCTACTACTATGCGAATATACTAACATCATAGCAACAAGATCTCCAAATTCTTGAATGCAGGCTTTCGCGGCTGTTGCCCAATAAACTAATATTTTCCGGGTGTTGCCGTGGTCGTTCAATTTCACTTGACGTTTCGCTGCTCATACTGTCAGCTTCTTCAGAAGTTATTCTAAAGACTGATGTTGTTGTCTTATGCTCCTCGTTATATACCTGGGTACCGTTACGCTTGGTTGGTGTTGTTGAACCGTGACGTTTGGTTGATCGAGTTCATCCGTGACGCGTGGTTGGCTTTTCGTGTGTGTTATGCTCTCTTGGTGTTGCAGGTCCGGTTCATGGGGGATACTAGGACGTTTGTTATGGATGGTTTTTCTTTCATGAAGGGTTAATTTCCAAGTATTGCTTAAGCGGTAGCCATCGTCTCTATTGAAGTTATTGTTGTTTTTCATTATCTCGAGAGATTCTCTAATTATTCTGGGGTAGTAGTTTTCAGTTCGTGAGAGTATCTTGACCTCTTCAAATTTGATTTTGTGTTGGCCGTCTTGATGTAAATGTTCGGCAATTGCTGATCTCTCTGTGTATCTAAGCCTGGCGTCTCTCTGGTGCTCTTTTATTCTACATTGGATGCTTCGTCCTGTTTGACCGATGTATTGTTTCCCGCATAAACATTCCAGTTGGTATACTCCTCTTGTTGACAGTTTAGGTAGACGGTCTTTGTTTGGAGGTAACATTTGTTGGATCTTCTTTAAGGTATTATACCTCACACCGATGTTTTTCTTTGCTAATGTTTTCTTCAATCTATCGGTTACTCCGGCGATAAAAGGCAAACGGGCATAAGTAGCAATTTGTTGTTGTTCCTTTTCTTCTTTGGGTTTCGCGTGGCAGGCATTTCGTATTTCCTTTCGAGTGTAACCATTTTTCATAAGAGCTAGTTCGACATGCTTCCGTTCTTCTGGTTTGCTTGTTTCGTCTGGGATCTTGTTTGCGCTGTGCATCAAGGTTTTGATTAAGGATCGCTTCTGTTGAGGATGATGGTGTGACTTGGCATGGAGGTAACGGTCTGTGTGTGTTTTCTTGCGGTATACTGCATGGGCTAGTTTGTTGTTATCTGCTCGTTTTACTAGGACATCCAAGAATGGTAGTTCCCCGTTTTCCTCAATCTCCATGGTAAACTTAATTCTTTCATGTTGGTTGTTAAGGTGGTTCAAGAATTCTTCCAATGCTATTTTTCCATGTGGCCATACGACGAAGGTGTCGTCGACATATCTAAACCAGCATTTCGGTTTTTTGTCGCTAGATTGGATAGCTTCTTCTTCGAATGTTTCCATGAATATATTGGCAATGACTGGGGACAGAGGAGATCCCATAACTGCACCGGATTTCTGTTCGTAGAAATCCCCGTTCCATAGGAAGTACGTGATGTCTAAGCAGATTCTTGCTAATTCGGGTATGTCTTCCCTTACTCCTTGGGTTATAAACCGTTGCTGTATTATGTTTAGTGCATCGTTAACTGGTACGTTGGTAAATAGTGACTCTACATCGAAACTGACGAGTATATCATCGGCAGTTACTTCTTGTTGTTTCAGCAACTCGACAAAGTGTTCTGAGTTCTTTACGAATGTTTCGGTTTTTCCAATGTGTGGTTGTAGAATCTTAGCGACATATTTGGCCAGTTCGTATGTTGGGGATCCACATGTGCTAACGATTGGTCTTAAGGGGTTGCCAGGTTTGTGTATTTTTGGTAGACTGTAAAGTCTAGGTGGTCTTGCCTCTGAGGGTAAGAGGTGACGTCGTTGTTCGATCGGTATGGATGATTGTTTAATGGCAGCTCTTGTTTGATTTTCTATTTTTCTGGTTGGGTCCCTTTTTAACTTGCTGTATAGTTGTGGGTCCAACAATAAGTCAATCTGTTGTTTGTAGTCCTCTGTGTTCATAATTACTGTTGCATTTCCCTTGTCTGCCCGTGTTATCATAATGTTAGGATTGCTTCGTATTTCTCTCAATGCTTCTTCCTCAGCTCGAGTGATGTTTCTGGCTGGAACTTTCGAACGTTTTAGGATGCGGCAAGTTTCATGTCTGATTTCTTCTGCTTCTTCGACTGGAAGTTTTCTTATCGCACTCTCAACTTCCGAGATTATTTCTTCTTTAGGTATCTTAGTCGGAGCAATAGCGAAGTTCATTCCTTTAGATAGGACTGATACACAATCTTGGCTAAGTGGATGGTCCGATAGATTCACTACTGTCTTTCTTTCGTCCAGTTTGTGTGTAACGTTCTGGTGTTTGGAACATAATTTCTTTATTTGTTTGTTGGTGGCTGTTCGTAGGTGGTGTTCGCTATGCTCATAGCTGATATGGTCTATGGTGTCCCACCATGTGGCGTCTAGAGTATTACTTAGTTCCAGGTGTAGGTCGTAAAGTTCTTCGGACGTTGTATGCAGTTGGTGGTAGGTGTAACGTACCCTCTCTCGTGTGAGTGCTTTCTCACTGCGGTTGATAATTCTTTTCGCCATGTCTGTTATGATGTGATGGCGGATCTTCACAAATGCGGGCGTCACTTCTTCTCCAAAATCTCCCACAGTACAGCAATGTAGTATCCTTTATGCAGCAAACCATAGACTCACAGCGAATTATGATTAATAAGCTTATGGAAGAAATAAAAGATCTGAAAGATCAAGTAAGGCAATTAGTGAACTCAAACCAAACATAATTGCCCAAATACCAAAAAATAGCCCAGTGGAACTCCAATAGATTGGCCAATCACCGCCATGAAGTGGAAGCATTTATCTTGTACAACAAAATGGACATACTATTGGTATCCGAAACGCATTTCACTGAAGTTTCTTATTTTAAAATACGCGGCTACGATACATAACTATAACACCAACTATCCTAATGATACAGCCAGAGGAGGATCTGCAATAATAATAAAACAGTATATAAAGCATCACGAAATCCCGAAATACTGCTCTGAATTTATCCAAGCAACTAGCGTAACCGTAGAGGACTGGGTAGGGCCTTTAACTATCTCAGCAGCGCACTGTCCATCCGGGCATCGACCTAATAAAGTAAGTCTCGACGAATACCTTCAATCCTTAGGAAACAGATTTCTTGCAGGAGGCAATGCCAAACATCCCCTTTGGGGGTCCCGTATCACCACCCCTAGAGCAAGATTACTATTATCCATTAGGCAACAGCACCACCTAAGTCACCTCTCTACTTTTCAACCCACCTACTGGCCGACAGATTTAACAAAGATACCCGACTTCTTTGTATTAAAAGGCATAGCAGAAGGCCACTTAGTAATTACATCGTGTCTCGGATTGTCATCAGACCACATTTCCATTATTGCCACAATAAGCACATCAATAATAAGTAAAACCAGACCCCCGATTTTAACTAACTATAAAACAGAGTGGAATAACTTCAGAGACATCTTAGGAGATCATTAACCACTAATATCACACTGAAAACCGAAAGTGACATTGAGAATGCAGTTGAAACGCTTATCTAAGCAGTTCACTGAACGGCTACTAGAGCCACACCGCAGCTATCACAAAAAGTACAACTGCTCGATAGACGTAAAGAAAAAGATTGCTGAAAAGCGACGCCCCCCAAGAATTTGGCAACTCAGTAGATCACCTGACGGCAAACGCAGATTTAACACTGCTGGCCGAAAACTAGAAGCAACGATTAAGGAAACAAAAAATAATTATCTTGCTGAATATCTAAATGGATCAGAGGACACTGAATACTCCCTCTGGAAAGCTACTCTGGTCGCCTTAATACACCAAAATAGCTAGTCCAACAAAGATGGAACATGGGCACGCACTGATCCGCTCAGCTTCAAGAAGTATTTCATCCATTACCTGCAGAAGAATTACATGTAGTCAACGAAGTGAAAAATTTCCTAACGGCTCCTTATCAGCTCTCACCACCAATTAAATCTTTCTCCTTTGCAGAAGCGGAGGCCATTATTGTTAGAAAAACTAACTGGAAAAAATCCCCAGGATATGATTTAATTGCTGGGCGAATACTGAAGGAACTTCCTCCCAAAACCATCAGAATGGTCATGTTAATTTTCAATAGTATCCTACGAACAGGAATATTCCCGGTCTAGTGGAAAATTGCCCAGGTGGTACTTATTCATAAACCAGGCAAGCCGATTAACGAGCCTACGTCGTATAGACCCATCAGTCTTTTACCTCTACTTTCTAAAATATTTGAAAGGCTCTCTCTGGAAAAATTAACCCCCATTCTTGAAGACCAAAAGCTTATACCTGACCACCAGTTCGGTTTTAGGAGCCAACACTCTACCATTCAACAGGTTAATAAAGCAGTAGAAAACTTCAATACAGCTTTCGAAAGCAAAAAATACTGTGCGGCTGTCTTCCTCGACGTTAGCCAGCTTTTGATAAGGTCTGGCATAAAGGATTACTATTCAAGCTAAAGCGGGCCATTTCATACAATTATATTACCTGGCCATTAAATCGTACCTCGAAGAGAGAAACTTTCAAGTGAGATTTGGAGAAGCACTATCAGACCTCTACTCCATTAAATCTGAAGTCCCACAGGGAAGTGTTCTGGAGCCAGTCTTGTACGTATTATACACAGCCGACATTCCCACAAATCCCAATACTACAATAATTTATTGCAACATACGCTGATGATACAGCAATTCTCTCCAATCATCACAACCCTACCGAAGCCGCACGAATCCTACAGCTAAACGAAGTTAGCGATTGGTTTAAAAAATAGCACTTAAAAATTAATGCCCAAAAGTCACTTCAAATTAAGTTCACCAAACGAAGCGGCTTCGTCCCTGTTGCCAACATGAATGGCCAGGCATTACCCCAAGCAGATTGTGTAAAATACCTAGGTATACTGGTATATACCTAGATAAAGGCTTAACCTGGAAAACACACATTTGGACTAAGAAAAAAACAACTGAACCTCAAACTGAGAAACTACTATTGGTTACTTGGCCGCCACTCTAAACTTTCGCTTGCCAACAAACTACTTACCTATAAAAGTGTGCTAAAACCGATATGGAGCTACGGCATCCAGTTGTGGGGCACTGCCTCTCACTCAAATATCGAAATATTAGAACGCTTCCAGTCGAAGACACTCCGCATGATCACTAACACACCCTATTACGTGCCCAACTAAGGAATTGTAAAAGACCTGAAAGTAAATACAGTGCAAGAAGAGATCGTTAACTGTAGTAAAAAATATCTTAGAGATTAGAAACGCATCCTAATCCATTAGTGTTAAACTTACTAGATGATAGCGACCAAGTGCGTAGACTTAAACGGCTTAAGCCGTTAGGTCTTCTTTCTCGCTTTAGCCAGTCAGACATTGAATAACAAATGTGAATTAGCCGTATAAGTTAAATTATAATGAGAAACGTCAAAGACGTTTGCTCTCTCATGTAATTACCAATCTCTTTATTGTTATAAAGGGTTTTCCAATTAGCGCGTCAGAACTTCCAAGTGAGACACAATGATAACTACAAGTGATAATCCTTTAATCTTTATTTTATTTTGAAGAACAATCGATGTCATTATGTTTTAAAAATATTATCGTTTAAATGTCCTCCTCGACTTCGTCTGATTGAATGCATTCTGGAGGCCCAATTTGCGACTACTCTTTCACACATATCGCGTGGTATAATTGTAATGGTGCGTTGAATGTTCCGTAATTTTGTAAACCAGAGATTTCACATGCCCCATAGGAAAATATCCAAGGGCGTGAGATCGCATGATCTTGGTGGCCAGTTGACACTAGCATTCTTCGAAATAACCCGTCCAGGAAACTGTTGTTGCAATAAAACAATTTATTGTCTGATGATATGTGTGACACGTCGCTCCGTCTTGTTGAAAAAAAACATTGTTTATGTCGACATTTCTCAGTTCAGGCCAATATGCTAACTGAATATTGGGCCTCCAGAATTCATCCAATCAGACGAAGTCGAGGAGGACATTTAAACGATATTATTTTTAAAACATAATGACATCGATTGTTCCTCAAAATAAAATAAAGATTAAAGGATTATCACTTGTAGTTATTATTGTGTCTCATTTGAAAGTTCTGACGTGGTAATTGGAAAACCCTTTAGTTATCTGAGTTGCCTATTGCTAATGTAGCAGATTGCAAATAAATGTCTTACCAGTTAAAAAAAAATCATTATTGGAGCGTTCTCGAGGCCACAGTTTGTGTAAAAGACGCATTCCCTTGAGTGAACGGGTAGTCTACCAAAGCCTACTAACAAGTCGCAATTAGGTGCTCGTGTAATGCAAGTGCGTTTTTGAATATAAATAAACTGCATAAATAAATTAGTTAGTTTAAATTTGTTAATAAATAATTCACACCACAGACCGATGAAAACTTGGTCAACACTGCATAAAGCCCGTATGACACGGTATTAAATTTATGCTAAAATTTTTGAGTAAATTTTTTTATAAATTTTCTGAAAAATTTTCGCAAAAATTGACAATTTTCTGTTTGCAACAGTCTCACTTTTTAATGCAAAATTTGTGAATTGCGCTTGCGTATGATTGCATTTTTTAGTGTTATTTGTGACTGCCATATTTGTAACACTGATGTAACCAAGAGTTGCCTTCCATGTTTGTTTATAACGGGCGATCAAATGAATTTCACATCTAGTAGGCTATTTATTTTTTAGGCATGTCTTAGTTTAATCCTTAAATATTTTCTTTTATGAACTGTCAAAATAACAAATCCATTTAAATTATAGTTCGCTGCAGTAATCTAAGACATGCCCTGCACTTACAGCGCCTACCCTAATCTGAAATTCATTTGATCACCCGATATATTTGACTACAGCCTCGTAGTGTGGAATGTTGCTCTATGCGCACTTTTAACGCGCACTTTTTCTGCTAGATTTAGGACACGTTCTAAATAATTTATGCATAAATTTATGAGAAAATTTATTTGTAATTTTTCTGTATGCAACGGTGCTAAAAATTTTATAAAAAATTTTTGCATAAATTTTGTGTAAAATTTAACGTCGTGTCAAACAGGCTTAAGAAGAAATAGATAGCCATCAACAGAAGAAATGTCCAGCTGCAACTCAATTTGTTATTCTTCCCCATGTGTACAGTGGTGGTGGACAGAAAAAAATAGGACAGCTCGAAAAATCAAGTAAACTTTATTCGGTGATGTTCTTTATTCTATAAAATGTAGTTACTTGATTTTAGCTTTATAATTATGACATTTGTCACACTGATTTGTCAAAAATTGAATTGTCGAATCGAAGTAAAAAATGCCTCGAATTAGCGATATTGTGAAGTGTTCGGTAATTGCTAGAGCGGAAAAAAGAATGCCGATCAGACAAATTGCCCAGCGCTATAATATTAATAAAAATTCTGTCACTAACATTTTAAATAAGTGGAGACAGGAAGACAGAATAGGAAGGAATCCAGGATCAGGGCGACAAAGAGTATCAACTGAAGAAGAAGATAGAAGATTAATTCAGATACTAATAGAAAATCCATTCTTCACCGTTATTAAAGCTGTTGAACAAACAAATTTCCCGGGATTTGCACGAACTGGCCGAAGACGTGTCAAAGAATCGGACTTGCGCTGCCGTACAGCAGCAAAAAAATTTGTTTTAAGAGCAGAACATAAAGAGGCGCGACTGGGGTTCGCTCTAGAATACATGGTTCTTCATCAAAACTTTTGGAATAATGTCATCTTTACTGATGAAAAGACCTTTCAATCCACACATAGTGGTGCTATTCGTGTCTATAGACCTGCGGATTCTCGGTACGATGAAAGATATATTAACAATTCGGACAAAAGTGGCAAATTTGCGGTTAATTTGAGGGCTTGGATATCAGCTCGTGGACCTGGTGTGCTGTGGCATATTGAGGGAAGATTTAATAGCGAAGAATATATTCGGATTTTAAAAAATATAATGTTTACTTCTGTGTCACAATTATATCCCAACAATGAATTTATATTTCAACAGGACAATTGTCCGGTTCATACATCTCATTCAGTAACAAATTGGGTATTTTCCATTTCTTTCAATTTTCGTTATATTTATGTTTCTACGTAGAACCATACGCCACTAACGGCCTAAACATATTAAAAACATGTTTATTGAGAGTTTTTTTTGGCAAAAATCGCTTTAGAAAATTCCTTAAAATTGGCTACTTATTTCAAACCCGCTTCCGAAACGCATCTCATTGGCTATGACTGTCTTGACATCACCGGCCATATAAATGGCGTCTGCTACCTTGTTTTAAAGTGGTTTCAACGTAAGGGAGATCGTCTCCGTGTCTTATTTCGGTGTTTGCGAATTTTTTGAGTAAAAAATGGCATCAGTTGGTTTTGTGAAAGCCTTATCCAACAATTTACCGTCTGTAGATATGTTTATGGCGATGGAATTCATGAAAAACGATGAGCGGTTCAATGCAGCAGAACTAAGGGGAGCAAAGGCTACTGCGTAAGTATTTTATGTTACTGTTGGAATATACATAATGGGCCGTATTCTCACCTCATGTTTAAAGTTGTCTCTAACTAAAGTCGTGTTTAGCGTAAACATAAAACGATATAGCTTTATATAATTTTATATGTGTATAACAGAGATGCACGATGTTGCCATGGTAGTTAAACATGACGTTAAATTTAAATATGAGATCAGAATACGGCCCAATGTAATTATTAAAGTTACTATTATTTAACGGTATTTATTCAGAAATAAACAAAAGAAATTGTTACTGGTTTGGTAGGTATATTACCTATAAGTTAGTTAGGCTATGCAGGAGTACCTAATTCTTGTTTTAGTGTTTTGTTTACTTATAACATATGGAAATCGTCACTAATTGTTGGAAAACTGGAGGAATACGTGAAAAGTTACTGAAAAAATTTAATTTTTTTGAATTTGAGCCTATATTTAGCTTTAAATCGGGAGATTTTGACTTGGTGTCCACTTATACTAACTAAGTTCGAGGGATTTTCGGGGCTTTACAGGTAATAGGCGCCTGATTATTAAATAATATTAATAACTTTTTTTATACAATATGAGCCCCACAAAATTAAAATTTATTAAACCTACTGCTTCGAAGGAGTTCCATAAACAATTGAAAGAGACAGGCCCGCGCCGCCATAGGTGCGAAGGCGTGCACCGCACTACCGCACACAGGCAGCCACACCAAAGGCGGCAAAACGGCATAGCCGATAAAGCGACAGACGACATAAACAAAAAGTACGAATAAACAAAAGCATGAATTGGCACGTGGCTAGAATTAGAGCGGCCGCGGAAAAAAACCAAAAACAAACGGATATTGTGCTAAACTGCTAACTTTAATTATTTTATTTTCTATCGACTTCTTTACTCTTTTTCGGAAACTGACAAAAGAAAAAAAATGTTTTGAATATGATTACTCTGGAGAAATGCTCATTTCACTATTGTCTTTACGAGAAAAGGTCGTGTTTGATTGTGATGTTGATACAGAAAAATTGTTGAATTTTTTAAGAGCTATAGGGGCGGCAAATTATATCTTGCACCCGGGCGGCAGATACTCTTGGCTCGGCCCTGGAAAGAGACGCAATTGCCTAATTTAATTTTAACTCCAGACTAATTTACCTTTACTTATTTAACGCTTTTACATCCACTGGCAATATTTAAGTTCGGTGAATTTTTGGTGATTTGCAGGTAATGGGTGCCTTACTATTATTTTCAGTAAAATATGAACAAATACGGTTCAGTTGTTTTTCAGCTTAAAAGGCGCGCCCTTGATCCAATTTTTACTTCTTTCGAGGGCATCTTATCATTCCCCCCCAGTATTAATTTTTTCCAATCTTTGCTGCGATACATTGAAATGATCTTGGCAACAATAAAATGTGGATTTTGATTTTGGAAAATCACGTCTCGCAGCTTTAAACCACATTTTTCTGCGTGCATAATCCTTTGGCACCGTCACAAATTTTTGTCCTGGTGTACTCACAGAAGTACTTGTGCAAGCTGGCTCAAAACACCACTTATTTTGCTTATTGTCCATTTGTGTTGATTGTAAATAAAAACGACTGAATTACTTTACAAAAATGCGAACAAATACCACAGGAAACACAAACGAACTGTGGGACAGCTGTGTAAAGATATGGCCGGTGACGTCATGTCCAACAACGTGACGTTGATCGCGCTGTCAGGCGCTTACGCGGGAAGTTTTTAGTTTTGAACTTAAATAATTTTCTTCTTCAAAAACTCAAGCTGCATTGTTTTTTTAATTAGGTTTTGGTGATATGCTACCAATAATCTAACGTTTGAAACACAATTTGAAAAATGAGAAAATACCCAATTGGTTCAGGGAAAATAACATTAATGTTATGTTCAATTGGCCTAGCCGCAGCCCCGACTTGAATTGCATTGAAGACGTTTGGGGACTGCTGTTAAAAAAAAATCCGAAGCCAAAATATTAGACCCCGAGATGCCCAAGAATTACTAGGAGTAATTAATAATGCATGGGAAAATGTTGTTACCCTTGAATATTGTATGAATTTGGTAAATTCCATGCCACGCAGACTAACCAAAGTTATCAATCGAAATGGTGCAATGACCAAGTATTAGAAAAAATGTACGAGTTTTTAAATAAATTTAATAAATCGTTTCCTAAATTGAATTATTCTGTTTAATGTTGCTAAATTATTTACTTGCAACCAAATTACAACACAGGGGCAATTTTAAACTAGAAAAAAAAACACCGCCCTATTTTTTTCTGTCCACCACTGTACCTACATAGTAACTTTTCTAGATATTATTTGTGGACAATTGTCTTGCCATTTTTAGTTATATTTGGAAATTTTGCCGTCAGTAGTTGATGAAGATCAACGGTTAAACAGGTATCTAACTAGCCAATAACAACGTTTCGGCAGTTAAAATACGCGGGCGTATTTTTATGTTATCTACCTAGCCATGAAAAGAAAACACGTATCACATTAACAGCCATTTATTTTTCTACATAACTCCCTTAAACATTTATACACTGATTCCATATTTTTTCCAATTGTCCCATATCCTCAGAAAAGAATTCCCTCGGCAACTATGCAAAATATTGTTTAACAGCTTCTTTGAGTGTTTCATTAGGTGCAAAACGCTTTCCCCTGAGATGCATTTTTTTTTGCTTTTGAATAGAAAGAAGTGGCCGGTAGTACGTCATAGTACGGTAGTACGTAGTATACTGCAATATAAAAAGTTAAACAAAGACCTGCTTAGTCAGAAGTTGAATGGGTGACCACTCTGCAGACCCTCGACACTGTAAAGGTATAAGGGGGTAAAAGGAAAAGAAAGAGAATAGAAAGAATTCTTATGGAGCTAGGTCAGGTGTATAAGGTGGATGCCTTAACTCTATGAACCCACAGTCATTGATCATATGAGGCGTATAGATGCAAAACTCACTATTCGACAAAAATTGCAAAATTGTGATTTCGCGCGATTTGGACGTAAAATTCTCCAAGGAATACGTTATTTATGTTGGTTAGAAGCAAAACTCAGTATTTAATATGAGAAACACTCTTTAAAGTTTAGTGTTGGATGCAAAACTCACTATATGCGTTGATAGTTTAGATGCAAAAGTAACTGTTTGCTTTCCACCAATCAAATTAAAGGCATCTAATCATGTGATACGTTGACTATCATGGCGTCTAGTTTGATTTTAGTGGATGCAGTATTAATAATTGTTTAGTTTCTTGGTGTTTATCCTGTGGTTAGTTAGTGTATTTAAGTCAGTAAAAGTTTGAAAATGGAATTAAATAAAGCGATTGAACCTTGTGCTTTAGGAAAAGGCCGAAAAAAATTACGACAACAGACCAATCGACAGCAAATGCAAATAGCAAGGTAAGATTCACTTGAACAAGAACAAAAGCTATTACAATAATTGTTATGTTTTTCAAACAGACACCGTCCAAAACAATTACCTAAGTTTCCTACCTGTGGTCATAATGGCAAGCCGGGATTCCCCTACTTCTGTGCTACTTTGAGAATGAGTCAAATGAAGCGGTTTCACGAACTTCTTTACTCATCAACAGATAAGATTAAACAGGACACGTTTATTCTTACATGTTGTAATGGGAAACCTGCTAAACGACCTAATACTGTGAACCGCAAAAGAAACACTATAGTTTCTATTTGTTATAATATTCCAGATGGTGATGGTGGTTTTATACGCGTTTGTAAAGAAGCATTTTTAGAGATTTCCGGAATAAGTAGGTTTAGGATAGAAAACGTAGTTAAAAAATTTGTGCGTAATAGTGACCTTCCCAAAGAAAGACGAGGAGGTGATCGCGTGGGTAATAAATACATTGACTGTAAAAATGAGATAAAAAGGTTTATAGAAACACTCAATTGCGTAGAGTCCCACTATTGCAGAACTAAAACCTCTTCACGTCTGTATTTACCATGTGAACTGAATTTAAAGAAATTGTATTCAATGTATTGCTCAAAGGTCAATGAAAACTTACACGTAAAGATGAGTTACTTTCGTGAATTTGTTAATAGAAATTACAATATAGGTTCTGGCACTCCGAAAACTGACGTTTGCTCTACGTGCTTAAGAACAGAAGAATTGTTAAAAGCCAATTTACAGGAGGACGAAAGACAAAAACACGAGCTTGAATACAAAATGCATAAAAACAAATCTAAAGCTTTTTTTACGCTACTAAAGACTGAGGAACCGCACATAGAAATTTTTTCATTTGATTGCCAAAAGAATTTAGCGTTACCTAAGCTACCAGACCAAGCATCATATTTTAGCCAGCAGCTAAATTATTATCATTTTGCAATTGTTCATGGCAGTTCAAAAGGAAAATTAGATCCTTCCCATGTCTTTTCTTACTTGTGGATAGAAACTGATGCAGCCAAAGATTCAAATACAATAGCCGGCGCAGTCCATCATTTCTTAAAGAATTTTCCTTTTAATGAAACTACTAAAGTTGTACGTTTGTTTGCAGATGGCTGTGGAGGCCAAAACAAAAATATTACTATGATGGCTATGCTTTCTTCTTGGCTGCTTCGAGATGCACCAAAAATGGTTGATACCATAGAATTTATTTTTCCCATAGTAGGCCACTCATTCATGCCTCCAGATCGAGTGTTTGGTTTAATTGAAAAACATTTGCGAAAAAAAGTCTGTTATTGTTAATCCAGTGGAATACGATGAAATAATAGCAAATTATGCAAAAATTCGCAAGATCGAAGATTGGAATATTTTCGACTGGAAGACAGAAGCCACACGAGTTTTAAAAAGACCAGGAGCATGGCATTTTCAATTCAATAAAATGAAGCGGTTTATCTTTAGCAGAGCTCGAAAAGATAATGTTCTTTTGCGTGGGGAGCCACACTACTTTGCAGACATTGGCATGTCAAAAGGAATATGCAAAACCGGCAATAAAATTTCGTTTTTGTCGCCAAAATCTCTTGCGTACGGAAGGCAACTCAAAGGAGATAAATCCACAATTAATAAACTACTAGTTACACATTTTGGGGCGAATTGGCAAGTAAATTCAAACCTTGAATTGTACAGAAAATTTTTATTCCCAGAAGATAATGTTAATAATGAACTGGTTGGAGTTGAGGAGCTTGAAGTTACGGAAAACAATGATGAAGGGTGCATCAACCAAGAAGACGACGATCTTCTAGAATAATCATTATTTTTTTATACTTATTCAAAGTTACTATTATGTTATTTTATTTTGTTTATTGTGTTCCGTTAAGTTAATAAAGTATTCTTTAATAACAGTAATAATATCTGGTTTTCCCTAGGGCAAACGATTATAGTAAGTTGCAAAAATCTCTATTTGCATATTTTAGATCTAAATAAAACGGTTTGTATGAATTAATGATGTATAAATCCAATGTTTCGCGATTTTAAATAAGTATTGCCATCTAGTGACAATATTTTATCATCAAAATACAATTATAACCAGCTGAAACAGTTTTTTGCAAATATCTCGGAACATAAAATTTTCCAAATAGTGAGTTTTGCATCTATACGCCTCATATGCTGGATGATACTTTATGACACCGCGATGTTCCACCTTTATTTCACTCATTTTATCAAGAAGTAAACCTTCTCAAATCTCTATAAACCGCACAAATTAAACACAACTTAGCACTTAGCACATCATGTACCTACTTCTAAATGTCAGAGCTATTTTTTAATAATCGGTTTGACCGTCGCTTTTTTGTTTCATGGCTAAGTAGATAACAAAAAAATATGCCGTCGTAATTTACAAAATATTTGTAATTATTAAATGTTATAATTAATTTTGTCTTGTCAGTAATAGGTACACTTGCAAAGTCAGTAACAAGAAATATAAACTAAATCACAGGAGAGCTATTATGTATCTAATAAAAAAAGGAAGAACCGTAAACTTGTTTCTGGTCAAAATGTTTCTAAAGAGTTAAACTTATTTAACTGCATAATTATTTAGTCTGAAATATTTTTATTTGTTCGCATACTTTAATTTTATTCATTTAGGCCTCAAAAAATACCCAAGTTAATATTATTTTGAACGAATTAAGGTTTCCACATATAACACCAAACATAATTTGAAATCATGGCCAGCGTGACTAATGTTTAACGTCACAAAATTTCACGTTTCTCTCGAATGAACCTTCGACCTACTGTTATAAGTAAGAATATTTTACTACATTTTCTTTTTATAACCGTCTGAATGACTAAATGTAAAATATTTTAAAATACTGGCACTAGTGACGAACTAAAGTTAAGTGTTAATTGACGCAGCTGTTTTTACAAATAAGTGATAGAAAATTTATGTACGATGCTTGCTTTTTAAATTTATTAATTGCTAAATATTTTGATGTACCTACGCTTATACCGAATTTGTTTTAATATTTAATTAATTAAAAGCAAACCAAAGTTATAATGAATTGTTCTCATTTGCTTTTTATTTGGAACAAAAATTCTGTTGGGTTATTTCTCTGACTTTTTATATAAGAATTATTGGTCTTGCAATAGTTATTTGTACAACTAGTAATGAAAGCAATACTTTTTTTCATGAGTTTGAAATCCCTCAAAACAGGATAAAAAGGATTTGAGAATTAACAGTTGTCAAACTGACAATTTACAATATTTTATTTAAAGCATACTACTTACTTAATGCAAAATGTAAAATTAAATAGTTAAAAAAAGGTATGCTTTCTTTATGATTTTTTGATAAAAAAAGTCCACTTTTTTTGTCAAAATGCAAAAAAGATGTTTGATGCGATTCTAAAGTTTTGAAATTCTGAAAATATAATTTTATTTTACATAATATTGTTCTTACATTTACGTCCTAGGATAACATTAGCGTTTGTTGTGCCACCTTCTGTGGTTTTGTCTGGTATATTAAATTAATTTCTTTCGTTTCTTGTTTGTGTATTCGCGTTTATTAATTAAAAATTATACTAATCTGTTAATACTTCTTTTTTAATAACGAAACCGCATGCACTATAAGTTTTAGATGACCAGAAAAATGCTTACGTTAATTAAAAAAGGAATCTGAGCTGTAGATTATTTTGGGAACTTCTAATATATTACAATATGCGACGTAAAACGAAAATTGGCATTCTAAACAAAATGCATCGAATGTTATTTACAAGTAAATTAACATTATAAATAATGTATAGTAACTTTAACTTTTATAAATATGTTAAGTCCGATGTGGCTTTCTTTAAATAACCATTGGTCGAAAATACATAAGTAAATGCAATCGACCATTAAGAGGTATACCTACGTACATTTATTTTAGAAGTGGGTATAGATCTATCAATAAAAGTTATCTAATAGCTGTTAGTTCTTATAGAAGTGTGTTATCAGTTATCACTATTATATCGGAGTTCCCATCGTTTCTGGTTAACAAGGAATTTCAGTTTTTCCGGAGATCTGTATCTAAGGTAATTTTTACAAAATTCCCAACGATTAAAAAATCGTTAGTTTTAAGTTAGTACTAACGTAGGTATGTAACTAAAGTTTTGGGAAAAAATTTCAAATCTAATAATACAAACTATAGCGCATCTTAAATTTATACTACAGAAAACTATTCAGTGAAGGTTTAACGATAATTATAATGTGTCACATAGCAGCTAAAGGGCCATGGGTTTCATATCCAATGGTAACGTGATTGCTTTATTTTTAATATGAAAACAATCATACGAAAAATTTTCCCAAAACTTTAGTTACATACGTTATAAGACTATAACTACGCATATTACATATTTTTGCAAGTATTGTAATTTGTAATTAATTAAAACAATTTGTTTCGCTGTTTAAAATTATATAGGTAGGTACAGTAAGGTGTAGAGTAATGACTACTGCACCTTGCAATATGCAGTCCATGTATCACTATGCCGGCAAGGTAAACAATTATTGCGTAAGGTGTAGAAGTAATGACTACTGCACCTTGCAAATATGCAGCCCATCTATCATCATTCCGGCAAGGTAAACAATTATTGCAGAAATAGAAATTGTGCAGTAGTCATTACTTCTACACCTTACTGTACGTATCAAAAAATTAAAAAAGTATTTTGTTCATTAAGATGTCTATTTTATTAAAATTTTATTAAACGATTATCATTTTTTTTCTCGTGCAGTAATGTGACTAGTTCTAAAATTATTCAATATGGGATAATTAAAAAAATAATAATTTAATCCCATTAAACGGCTCCTTTTAATGGCAGACGAAGAGGAATGTCCTCGCTGCTGCTTAAACTGTAAACAGCTCAGTTTAAAAATTTGGTTATATAATATGTAATATAAATCTAAATGCAATTATTAGTGTGATGTCAGAGTCGGTTGATTAATTAAGCATATGAAGAGCGAAGTATAGATACTTTAGCAAACATAAGTCAAAATGCAATAATAGCATTAACAATTCAGGGAAGACTGAAGCCCGGCTTCAGTTTAAAATGGCCTTACTTTTGTTATTTGTGATGTCACAACTAATACATACACATACAGTGTGCGGCTAAATAAGTATGGAATAAATTAATTAAAACTGAAACAAACCAGTTTTCGAAGAAATCCTCGAACACGTCGATTTTATTTTCTGAAAATGCACATTTTTCCATTAAATTCGATTTTCGATCGTCATTTGTTTTCGAGTAATGACGTAAGCGACATTTTTTTTAAATGGAACCGCCTTACTTTTTTTCGAGATTTCGATAGATCTTTTAATTCTAGCAACGGTAACATAAAATTTTAACACCTTACATAAGAAAATTTTCGAACAAAACACAAATTAAAATTATAAAACATATTTTATTAATAAAGAAACAAAAACAAAAACTGTTGCTAAGCAAATTGAAACATCAGATTAAGTGTTGGAACTGCCATCCTTCGGTTTCTTGACAATAAGCGAGCCGTCTTACAAATTCTTCTTGTACATTGCCGATAACTTGTGGGCTAATACTGCGCATTTCAATTGTTCAAAACTTTCTTACGTAAGGCATCAACATTTTATGTTAACGTTTTGACAATTAAAAGATCTATCGAAATCACGAAAAAAAGTAAGGCGGTTCCATTTAAAAAAAATGTCGCTTACGTCATTACTCGAAAACAAATGACGATCTAAAATTGAATTTAATGGAAAAATGTGCATTTTCATAAAATAAAATCCACGTGTTCAAGGATTTGCTCGAAAACGGGTTTATTTCAGTTTTAATTAATTTATTCCATACTTTAGCCGCACACTGTGTAATGTACAGGGTGTATTTAAAATGATGTAAAAAAGAACCACGAGATTCTTCGGCAAAAATCGAGCAGTAAAGTTGAATATCACTTTACTCGAACATTAATTTAATTTCTGACTACTAGCAGTTAATAGTTATTTGTATACTAAGGCCGCGAAATTCCATTTTAGCGTACCGAGAGAAAAATTTTCGCCGAGGCCGCTTGCGGCCGAAGCAGGACAATCTCGAGGGCGCTAAAGAATTTCGCGGACGAAGTATACACAACATTTTTTGTGCAGCTGTAAAAAATACATAATTACAATTTTTTATCATAAATGAATGTAAATAGATTCGTCTTTCACGTCACAATGTTTCTATGGATACAACATAAATAAAACGCGTTTCGCGGCCGTTACTAAGGGTAACGAAATACAGGCCGCGAAATCGGATCTCGCGTCCTGTATTGCATACGCGAAATGACCACTTCGCGTCCGGCTGCACAAAAAAATGTTTAAATGTGGCAATATGGCATACTTACACGAATATTAGTAGTGTTTAGTAAAGCATTATGGATAAATTTCTTACGTAACAACCTTGACAAACGCGACTTTAAACTATAATCACAGAAGTTATTTGCCATCTCGAGGGCGTTAAGGTTAGCACACTCGTCAGAGATCTATACTAGGTTCGATTCCTAGTACAGATAGTGAGATTTTTAATGCGGCAAAATATCTGAAAGCATGCACAGTTCCAATGAATTAACAAACAACCAAACAAATAGATGTTACAGTAATTATTTAATAATATTTTGTAAAAACTAAATTAAGTGCTACCTACTTATACCGGGTGTCTCAGATAAGACGCACCATAGGGAAACACCAATGTATTTTTTCAGAAAGGATCCGCGGTGCCTTTGGAATACGTATGGATTCAGTGTTCAACGTACGTTATTGGATTTAGTTAACGCTAGAAAGAGATAGAAATACTGAAAGCATCTGTCATTGCGACAGGCGATTATTTCATTGTTTATTTTTTATATTTGTCAGTTTTGGCAGCGACAAAACGTCAAATTGTTAAACTTGTCAGTTGTCAGTAATAAGGCGAATTCAATTTAAAATATGCAGAATGCGGAAACGGCGATTAAAAAAATTACATATTTTGCGTATTTTTATTGTAAATGAAAGTTTTAGGTGCTGTCAAAATTGACAGATATAAAAATAAACAATGAAATAATCGCCTGTCGCAATGGCAGACGCCTTCGGTATTTCTATCTCTTTCTAGCGTTAACTAAATCCAATAACATACGTTGAACACTGAATCCATACATATTCAAAAGGTATCGTGGATCCTTTCTGAAAAAATACATTGGTGTTTTCCTATGGTGCATCTTACCTGAGACACCCGGTATACTTATTACAGTAAAGGCTTAAAATGAGTCCCAAATATTGAAGCGTATTATTCTTGGCTGCACTTGTCTTGTGGTGGTTTGATTAATTCTGAGAATTAATTTGTCTTCATTTGCAACCGGCTTACCGTAGAAGATTTTAGTCAGATGATTATTCGATTATTCCTCTTCCTGGGTAGTTCCCATTAAACCATTCTCCCTCAGTGTATTGGAACTTCACCCACATATTCCTGCATCCTGCTAAAGGCACGTCGTTCAATAATCAGGTAAATTATTATTTAAAAAATTATTATAAATTTCTACATTTAAATGACATGGAAAATTAAAAGACCGGACGAAGTTTGCGCTCGTTGTGATGTACAGGGTGGCCCATTTTCGAAGAGATTCCAGGCTATCTCCTTAACTATTACATCTACGCAAAAAGTATTTTTGAGACAAATCTAATGGTGCAAACCGAAATTTAATATCGTCTTTTGTTTTCAAGCTACAAGCGAAAATTGAATTTTTCGGAAATTCTTTTCGGAGTTATAACTCTTTTGTTTGTAGAGATATGAACAAAAAATAGAAATATTCTTGACGCACTTTTTCTAGTAGAATTTAATGGTGATATTGGATTTTTAATTTGCATATATTATTAAGTTTTGAGTTATCACATAAACTTGTGTTTTTTTAAATAGCAACCGTAGTTGGCTTCGATATCATTAAAAATGTCGGTTTTTAACGTTTTCAAAAAGATATGGTTTAATATACCTACTTATTTTAAATAACGAATGAAATATCAACAATTTTTTAATATTTACAAATCGTAATTGAATATAATTATCAAGAAACCCTTGAAACACAAAAATAATGACTAAACAAACAAAATAAATGACTGTTCTGTCAAATTAAACAGTATTTGTTTAGTTATACAGCTTTACTTAATACTTATGTAAACGTAAGTCTCCAACCAAATATGGAAACCTAAGGTATAAGAAACTTGAGAATAAGTTTATTAATTTTGGATCTTTCAACAAACCACGAAATAAATAAAATATTTAACCAAAATAAAACGAAAGTACTACAAATAGTTTAGAGTATGTAACAGCATCTCCAACCTATTCCAGTAAAGAAATACGGAATAATGTAGGAGTGTAGGAGTATCCCAGATAAGAACATTGTGGATACCTACTAAATTTAATCCCTATAGAATCCGCCTAAATAATCATTTATACCGCAATATTGTTAAATATTGGCAAATGTATTTAGATTTAATTGTTATTTAAGATAAATGTGTTAAACTGCATATTTAAACTTTCACACATAAACAGATATTGTAACTATTAAGCAGTTTTACACTTTACATTTACTTTTTACATAAGTAAAGCTACATAACCAAACGAATACCTATTAATTTGACAGGACAGTCATTTATTTCGTTTTTTATTCATTTTTTTATGTTCCAAGAGTTGCTTGATAATTATATCCAATTACGATTTGTAAATATTAAATAATTGTTCATACTTCATTTGTTATTTAACGAAAACGTTGAAAAGCGACCTATTTAATGATGTCAAAGCCAACTACGGTTACTATTTAAAAAAGCACAAGTTTATGTTATAAGTTATAACTCAAAACTTAATATGCAAATTAAAAATCCAATATCACCATTAAATTCTACATGAAAAAGTGCATTAAGAATGTTTTTAGTTTGTGCTCCTGTCTCTACAAACAAAAGAGTTATAACTCCGAAAAGAATTTCCGAAAAATTCAATTTTCGCTTGTAGCTCGAAAACAAAAGACGATATTAAATTTCGGTTTGCACCATTAGATTTGTCTCAAAAATTTGGCCCGAGACACCTTTATTACTTTCTGCGTAGATGTAATAGTTAAGGAGATTCCTTCGAAAATGGGCCACCCTGTATAATAAATCATTTTTTAAGATATTTTTTGGAAGAAATGTCTCAGTTTTATACGAGGGGAGTTTTTTATGTTATCTACCTACCTATGAAAACAATATGCTATCGGGACAATTTTCTTATGTCAAGTTTCTGTGACATTTTATAGTGTCATCTTAAAGTTTGGTTGCAATCGCTTACCATTTGCCATTTTTATGTCAATTTAAAGAAGTGAAAATGAGTGATTTGAAACTTGAACACAGAAGCGTCATAAAATTTCTATCGAAAGAAGGCAGTGGCCCGAAGAATGTTCATGAGAGAATGGTGGCAGTGTATGGAGAAAATAGCCCATCCTATTTCCAAGTCAAATATTGGTGCAAGCAGTTCAAATGGGGCAAGGAATCCATTCATGATGACCCAAAGTGTGAAAGACCTTTGGAAGCACGAACTGAAGAAATCATTAACAAAGTTGAAGATTTGGCGTTGACTGACCGCCGGGTAAAAGTTTCAGTTATTGCTAGAGAAATAGGAATATCAAAAACGAGTGTTTTTAAAATTCTACACGAAGATTTGGGAATGAGCAAAGTGCCGGCACGATGGATTCCCAAGCTGGTCAGTCCTGAACAAAAACTTTGCAGACGACAAATTTCCGAGGAGAATTTGACTGCTTTATCCCAAGATGAAGACTTCTTCTATACAATTGTAACTGGGGATGAGATCTGGGTACGCCATTGGGACCCTCCCACGAAACAAGAGTCCATGCAATGGGTTCATAAGGGCTCTCCTCCACCCAAGAAAGCAAAGACGGAAGTTCTGCGGGAAAAGTGATGGCGACAGTTTTCTGGGACGCGGAGGGGATTCTCTTAATTGAGTATATGCCAAAAGGGACTACTATAACGGGGAATGTCTACAAAGACACAATTAAGAACTTGAAAGCGGCTATACGCGAAAAAAGACCCCACAATCATGCTCAGAAAACTCTGCTTCTGCACGACAACTGCAGAGTGCATAAAGCACAAGTTGTTCCAATGAATGCGGCTTTGAGGAATTACAACATCCACCTTACAGGCCCGACCTCGCCCCCTGTGACTATTATCTCTTTCCAAAACTCAAAAAACACTTGAGAGGGCGTCACTTTCAATCCAAGGACGACTTGGAAAACGCTGTGGAGTATTTTGCAGAATTACCAAAAGAATTTTTTTTCGAAGGCATAGCGTTATTAGAAAAACTTTGGAATAAGTGTGTTAGTGTTAATGGTTCTTACGTTGAAAAATAAAATTTTGTTTGTTCTCTAACTCGTTGTTTTCATAGCTAGGTAAATAACATAAAAAACTCCCCTCGTACTTTGGAAATCAGTAGAGCTGTTTGTGCATTTGTGGCTCATCCAGTTATTTTCAATTCCTAACTTTCGTGTTTTTAGAAATGGGTAAGCATATCGGTACAAAAGTCAATTAGTGATTCGTAGATTATGGATTAGTCGATCATGTTCAAAAATAAAATACTGGAACAGTTTTAAATAGTGGCTCATGAAGTTGTTTTAAAAACCTTCCGTATTTATTTAAAAACGGCTAGATTTATTTTTAGAAAGATTAACTGTTGGTCCGTAGACTACAGATTAGTAGGTATATTATGAGATTATGACTACTCGAGAAATTTCTGAAAATGTCAAAAGAATGACAAAGGAAAGTTTTAAAAATGTTGATGTTTGTGATACTTTTTTTACTATTGCATAAGTGATTTATTTTTAATTTCTGGTTTCAATACGTCTTCTAATTTCTTATTTTTTCTGAAAAAGGAATGTACTATTGTCAAACCGATGCTTTAATTACCTAAAATCAAATAGGTAAATAGATTTGAACATTGACAAGTTTTTGTAAGTTTCTTGACATTTTTTACTTTTTTGTGAGTAGGTATTTCGCCACCAGTTAATTTTTCCTAAAGCTTTATTCTAGGGCGCTACGAGCTCAAATGTAAGTTCAATCGTATACAATGCGGTAGTCTTACAGCTCAATGTAGGGTTGTTTATAACAAATATAAAAATTCCTATAATGTAGAACAAAATTTGTCGCGCCCTTCCGCATACCTTTATCTGTAAATTAAACTAAATTCCGATAAGATATATTAAACGCTTGAAAAATAGGAACGAATTTCCTAAACCTCTGTTATAATAGTAATAATAATAATAATAATAATAATAATAATAATAATAATAATAAGAACAACACGAAACAGATAAACCACCTCCTATATATGGATGACCTGAAATTATATGCCAACACCGAACATCAGCTTAAAAACATTATTAATATCACAGAAACGTTCAGTAGAGACATCAGAATGAACTTCGGACTTGATAAATGTAGAACGTGCTCAATAGTCAGAGGTAAAATAAAACGTCATGAAGGTCATTACACAGACACCAACACAATAGAAGGATTACAACAGGAAGAAACTTATAAATATTTGGGACTATTTCAAAACCCATCTATAAATCATGCACAAATTAAAGCAGATATTAAACAGAAATTTAAACAACGTCTAGAGAGCATATATAAAACTGGGTTAAATGCAAAGAATAAAACAACAGCTATAAATACATACGCAATCCCTCTTGTAACATACACTTTTGGACTAATAAGATGGTGCGACACAGAACTAGAAGAATTAAATAGATTAACAAGAACGACTGCTACTAAATACCGCATTCATCACGAGCACTCCGCAGTGGAAAGATTCACTCTCCCTCGAAACGAGGGAGGAAGGGCTTTTATAGATATAAAAAACGTGCATTACCAACAGCTCAGTAACCTACGAAAATACTTTTACTCAAAGAAAGACAACCCTTTACATAAAATAATAATTAAAGCCGACAATTCCATTACCCCATTAAACTTAAAAAATGAAGAATACGACCCAGAACAAAAAATCGTAATAAACAGTAAAAAAATAGAAACTTGGAAAAATAAAACACTTCATGGCACATATCCATATCATGTAGCAATGGAACACATTGACAAAGAAGCATCTAACAAATGGCTAAAATCAGGCACTCTTTATGCCGAAACAGAGGGATTTATGATAGCCATTCAAGACAGAACTATAAAAACCAAAAACTATAGCAAATACATCTTGAAACAAGAATTACCAGATGACAAATGTAGAAAATGCCACAAAACATCAGAAACAATAGAACACATTACCAGTGCTTGTACTGAACTAGCTAAGGTGGAATACACAAACAGACACGATAACATATGCAAAATCATACATCAAGCACTAGTAGACAAATATAAGCTACAAGAAAACATAGAACCATGGTATAAATACCAACCGGAAGCAGTGCTTGAAAACACTGTAGTGAAATTATACTGGAATAGAAATATCATCACAGACCGAACAGTCACACACAATAGACCAGGTATCACATTAATAAACAAAACAACTAAAACCACATACTGCATAGACATCTCCATACCTAATACACAAAACCTGCAACAAAAACATAATGAGAAAATTCACAAATACACTCCTCTCATAGAAGAAATCAAAGGAATGTGGAAACAAGATAAAGTAGTAATAATACCTATCATTCTATCAGCTACAGGAGTTATACCGAAACAAATCCACAACGCAATAAAACTGCTAGATCTTAATCCAGACACTTATGCAATACTACAAAAGACAGTTATCATTAATACTTGCACAATAGTCAGACGTTTTCTCAACATACAATAAAATTAGAGTTGCTTGACATAGTCCGCACTCTAATCATAAACTAGGTCTTTCGACCTATGAAAGTGAAAGATAATAATAATAATAATAATAATAATAATAATAATAATAATAATAATAACAAATATCTTGGTTTTAATCAGAACATAAGATTAAATCACACAGACATCAAAACCAAACTACAACAAGAATACAAAAACCGATTAGAACTTGTACTAAAGTCCAAATTAAATTCAAAAAATCTATTCAAAGCAATAAATACTTTTGCTGTCCCCATACTAACTTACTCATTTGGAGTAATTAAATGGACCAACACAGATCTCGAAAATGTTAACATACTAACAAGAACGAAATTAACAAAAAGCAGAAAATTGCACCCAAATTCTTGCAAAGAGAGACTCACAATTAGTAGAAAAGTGGGAGGAAGAGGAATGATAGACCTACATCAGCTACATACAAAACAAATAAATACACTAAGGCAATATTTTCTAAATAGAGAACATCCCTTGCACCAGGCTATAGTACAAATAGATAACAACTATACACCACTTAACTTATCATCACAAATAGAAATCAACCTTCAGGACAATACGATGGAGAAAAAGGAAGAGACATGGTCATCTAAGGCTCTTCATGGAAGATACTACAACCGCATTAACAATGAATCCGTAAATAAACAACTCTCATGTAAATTCTTACAAATTGGCCAGTTATATCCGGAAACTGAAGGATTCATATTAGCCATACAAGACCAAGTAGTGGCGACAAACAACTATAAGAAATTCATATTGACAGATAACACCGTTAGAGATGATAAGTGCAGAAAGTGTCGTCAATTTCCAGAGACAATTGACCATATCATAGCAGGCGGTAAACTGTTGGCAGGCACAGAATACACCAACAGACATAACACGGTAGCAAAAATCATACATCAGGCGCTCTCACTTAAACACAAATTACACACAGACACACATCCCTATTATACATACACACCACAGACAGTTCTAGAAAATATGGAATATAAATTGTACTGGGATTTAACCATTCACACAGATAAAACAATAACACACAACAGACCAGATCTAACACTACAGCACAAAACAAGAAACATAACTTACATAATCGACATAGCTGTACCTTCCGACTTAAATATAACAACCAAATACCACCAGAAAAAAGATAAGTACCAACCCTTGGCCATAGAAATAGAACGCATATGGAAGCAAAAAGAAGTACATATCACACCATTTATAATATCAGTCACAGGTATCACCCCACATTCATTTGTTAAACATTTAGATCAACTAGATCTACCAAACCGTCTACATACCCAAATACAAAAAGCCGTTATTCTCCATACATGCAACATCACCAGAAACTTCTTAAACCAAAAATAGAGAATGTGTAGACTTGGCAATATGCCCGTCTAGACAGGAAAGTGCCAGCAAAAAAAAAAGGCTGAGTAAAAGAAAACAAAAAACATAATAATAATAGTAATGTCTGGCCAAACTTTAGTTTGGTTTAGAGTTTGCTACGCAGTGGAAGAGGTAGACGGTACCGCCAGCACCCTTATTTCGTTCTACCCTGTTTCCATTCCGGGCTTCTACGAATAATAGAATGGGCCCTGGCAGAAGGGTTAAAATGCACCCCCCCCCCCATTTCATGAAATGAGTAATTATTGTAATGGAAGAAAGCGATTGCCTGAGGAGGGCCCTGGGGATGGTGGAGCTGATCCTGCCACTCAGGATATAGCGAGCGATCAGTGGCGTGAGGCGAGTACGCGGCGCCCACGTCGGGTCCAACCCGATGCAACTACCGCGTCTGCAAACAACAATGGTGAAGGTAGAGCACAAAGTCTCACTGGAGGGCGAACCGGTCATCAAGAAGGCACGGGCGCTTCCAGAGGACCTGGAACAGCTAAACGGATTAAATGGAGCAGAGATATGAATATTGACGTCATTCGTACTTACCTGCTCATAAATGAGTGTAGAGATGAACCTTTGCCTGGCTGGAGACAGAAACTTTACACCGAATTTGTCAAGAAATATCCCAATCTTGCATTAACGGAGCAAAACCTAGCAGATAGAAAAAACGTGATAATTAAAAAGCAGTACCTCGCCCAACTCGAAATAGACGAATTGCGAAGGGAAGTTGGAAATGAATTACACAATAATGAGGTAATGGATGACATACAAGAGGTCGTAGAAACGAACGATTATAATGAACAACCTGCTGATTTAAGGGAGTATAGCGAAAAGATTAAGGAATACTTCAATCTATTCCGTGATTCTGATCCGCATCATAGACCCGTTATTCCTAAACTTGTCTTCAAGAAACTAACATACGTTCATGTAAAACGTGTGAATGATACACTAACTGAAATGGCTGAACATTTAAATCATCTATCAGATGTTCATGCCTTAATTTATGCAGCAGCAGCTACTGTCACGGAGCTCAATGGTCAGAAGATATACGAAAGAAGACCTGCCAACAATAACTCACTAAAAAGAAAACCTGCTTGGCAGGTTCGTATCGAGAGGAACATAGATTGTATGAGAACTGAGGTTAACATCATACACGAATATCTCGCGAACAACAAAAGTAGGAGGGTGAAATCAAAACTAAACGGCATCCTACGCAAGGCAGGATTAACGCATAAAGATGGCGAACTGCAACGAAAACTAATTCTTTACCAAGATGAGCAACGACAAAAGATCAAAGCTAAGGGAGCGAGATTGCGACGTTATAACAAGACCAGTAAACGCAAAGAACAGAATAAACAGTTTCAAAACAATCAGAAAGCCTTCTACAGGAAATTAGAAAATAACAACTCTCCGCAAACGGCCAACGCAGTGGTAGACCCAGAACATTTTAAAAATTACTGGGAGGAACTATGGTCCGAACCAACTACGTACAACCACCAATCTATATGGCTTAACAAAATAGAAGAAAGGTTAAGTGAACTACCGCCGATGTCAAACGCAATATTCACAAGTGACGACATTAAAGCTCGCCAAAAAAATGCATTAAATTGGAAAGCTCCTGGTCCTGACCATATACAAAACTTCTGGCTGAAGCAATTTACAACCGTGCATCCTTTTATAGCAAAATGTTTTAATAATATACTGGAAGACCCTAAAAACGTCCCGAACTTTCTAGCTCAGGGGTATACTTACCTTCTCCCAAAAAAGGGCGATAGAGTTGATCCGAAGAATTATAGGCCGATCACCTGCCTCTCAACTCTATATAAACTATTGACATCACTCCTGCACCTTAAAATCTACGAACATTGCCAACAAAATAATATTGTTAGTGTGGAACAAAAAGGATGTATTAAAGCTGCGTTAGGGAGCAAGGAACAACTTACCATTGATGCTGTTATCATCAAACAAGCTGAAGTTAAGTGTCGGAATCTAAACATGGGATATATCGACTATAGAAAGGCTTTTGATACGATTCCACACGACTGGCTGCTAAAAGTATTAGAAATTTATAAAATACACCCCAGGATTGTCGCCCTATTAGAATGCCTAATGAACACCTGGGAAACACAAATTCACGTTAACAACCACGTCTCAGCAAACATAAAAATCCGAAGAGGCATCTACCAGGGCGACACATTAAGTCCTTTGTGGTTCTGTCTAGCTATAAACCCATTGTCCCATTTATTAACACACCTAAACCTGGGATATAGACTAGCTATAAAAGATAACGCTTCTCGAATTAGTCATTTATTATTTATGGATGACATCAAGCTGTATGCTGAAACCCAACATCACCTTAAGCGTTTAATTAACACAGTAAAAATGTTCAGCGAAGATATTAAAATGTCGTTTGGGCTGGATAAATGTTCAGAAATCCATCTTTTGAAGGGGAAGTACACGCAGATGCAGGAAGAGGAATGCAATTTCCAACAACTTCAGCAGGAAGAAACTTATAAATACCTGGGGATTCTACAAAACAGACGTATCAACCACACCCAATTAAAACATGAATTTAGGGCTAGGTATAAGAATAGACTCTACAAACTACTTAACACCCGACTAAATTCTAAGAACTTAATAAATGCTATAAATACCTATGCTGTCCCTACCCTTACGTACTCGTTTGGTATCCTTAAGTATTTAAACACCGATCTTGAAGAACTTGACAGAATTACAAGAACTTCTCTAACTAAATTTAAAATGCACCATCCAAACAGCGCTGTCCAGAGAATATATTTGCCGCGAGCAGAAGGTGGTAGAGGACTGGTTAATATCTCTAAATTGTGCAAGTCGCAAGTTAGAAACATGAGAGATTATTTTAAAGCCTCTAACAATTCTCTCCTACAACACATAGTCGAATCAGACTATAACTATACCCCTCTTAACCTTAAGAGTGCCGAAGCAATTGCCCCTGAGGAAGACTTTGGTGATGAATACCATTTAGCCTGGCAGAGTAAAGTTCTGCATGGAAAATATCCCAACTTAATCAATAATCCGGCAATTGACAAGGAATCGTCGCTGTTATGGTTAAAAGAAGGATATTTGCACCCCGAGACTGAGGGATTTATAATAGCCGCACAAGATCGGGTCATCAAGACGAGAAATTATGAGAAGCATATACTAAAAAACGTTGCAATAACAGATGTTTGTAGATTATGCAATTTACCTAGAGAGACAATAGAACACGTAACAGCGGGGTGTCCGTCACAATCCAACTCAGCTTACTTGACGAGACATAATGAAGTGGCTAAAATACTCCACAGACAATTAGCCCTGAAATATAATCTACTTGATAATCCACCACCATTCTATAAATATGTACCTAGTGCCGTGCTAGAATCAGCTGATGTGCTTTATTGGGATAGGCCTATAATTACGGACAGAACTGTATACATTAAACTGTGATACACAGGGTGTATCGAAAATATTGTACATATATCACGCGATTCTACGTCAAAATCCAAGCAAAAAACTCCAGTACCAATTTGCTGTTAACTCTTTAGTTATGGAGTTACTAGCAGCCTTAAGTCGTATTCTGGTTTGCTTGTCGTGTCATATTTTTATGAAATAATGATTTTTAGCTGTAGTTTAATCAACAAAAAAAGAAATAACTAATCTGTAATTTTACTCAACATACCCTTCGTTTAATTAGAATTTCCATCCGAAGTTTGAAATTTTGCAGTACTTGTTTTTGTGTTTTTCATAAATGTTGCAACGATGTACAATGCAATTATATTAAATCAAGCGGGTTGCTATTGGTGATATCGCAGGTGACGTAGTATGACTGACCACACAGTGTTGCTAAGTTTACAAGACTTTAATTAACAATTCTTCAAAAACTACACGTTTGGGCCTAAAACAGTTATACAATATCTTGTCCAGTTTTTAACGCAGAATCGCGTGGTGCGAATATTATGCGCCATTTACGATACACCCTGTATATACAGACAGGGGAAAGTTAATATTTTTAAATTAATAAATTTATTACGTAGATCATCCCTATAGCTTTTACAGGATAGTATACGAATAACCTTACGTTGTAGTCTAAAGACTCTACCGGTATGCGACGAATGATCCCAACAAATTATGACATAAGCCATATGTGAAGCAACTAGGGCATGGGCAGAGCTGAAAGTATCTTACAAAATAAGATACTCTCATGTATCTTAGTTATTTTAAGTATCTTAGATACTGTATCTTAGATACTTTTTTTATTGCGTGAAAAATAACTGTATCGTCGATACTTTTCAAATGTATCTGTATCTTGTACCTAAAAAAGTATCTTAGTTATCGAAAGAAGTATCTTCGTTACTTGAAAATATCTTAGTTTCTTAAAAGTATCTTAGATACTTGAAAAGTATCTTAATTACTATTTTAGTTGAGATATTGTAGACCTCTAACAACAGACTTGGCTTGTAGAAATTCATTTAAAACACTTGCAGCCGAAAGCCGAGCCAGCTGCGATTTTAAAACTCACGTTGGAATATTCACTGATCACTCATCTGAAATAGTATATTATACACGACGCTATAATGAATGCTATTATTACCGAGGATAATGTTTGCAACACGAGCGAGCGAGCGAGTTTTGCAATTATCCGAGGTAATAGTAGCCATTATAGCGAGTCGTATACTATACTTTGTCCACGAACACAATTACCAAGAATTTTTAATTAAAATTTAAATAACAACGCTACTAAAACCCTGTGGTAGGACTATGTTAAACGAAGAGTAGGATTAGAAACAACCTATTTCCTTCATTATACACCATAGACAATGATGTTACCATGACACCATGAATAATGATTATTCACTGCTGGCAGTGTATAATGGATAGCATTATGTTTGACCAAACACATGAATAATTGACAGATTATTGACTAGTCGTGGACAAAATATAATAACTCACATCACATGTTCACATGTCACATTCTAAAATACATTTTGTTTTAAATTACAACAAAGACATTT
This sequence comes from Melanotus villosus, assembly GCA_963082815.1. Taxonomy (NCBI): domain Eukaryota; kingdom Metazoa; phylum Arthropoda; class Insecta; order Coleoptera; family Elateridae; genus Melanotus; species Melanotus villosus. The sequence goes on along the minus strand of OY720418.1, from coordinate 72,114,507 downwards.
TCAAAATTTTAATAAATTTTATTATCATATTCATATATGATACATATACTTAATATGAATTTTGAAACTCGGGAAGTTAGAAGGCATATTACTATATTAGATAGGATTAGGATTAATAGGAAGATAGGACAGGAACAGGAGGTACCTACTTTGGCTAAGATACTTTAAGAGTATTTTAGATACTTTTTTGATATCTTAGATACTTTTTGGTATCTTAGATACTTTTTTGATATCTTAGATACTTCAATAAGATACTTCAATGGTATCTTATATTAATTCAAGTTACTTTTTCAAGTATCTTGTAACTTAGATACTTTTCAGGACAAGTATCTATATCTGAAAGTATCTCAAGTTACTTTTTTGGAAAGTATCTTTAAAAGTATCTAGTTACTTTTGTCAAGTATCTATTTCAGCTCTGGGCATGGGTATGCAGTCATCATAACTTCAATAAATTGGAACTATGTATCGTAGATCGTGGGTATCTTAGAAGATAAACACTTTTTGATCATTTTTTTAACAAGATATTAACATGTGGCTCACAATTCAAAGCAGAATCCAGATGGATGCTCAAAAATGTAGTTCAATATAGTTTTTAGCTTCTACACCACGGTGAGTAAAAATCATTGATTTAAACTGAGATGATTTGCGGTAAACCATTCGTGAACCTTTGAGAGTTCAAAAGCCATGGTATTTACTAAAACATTTTTATCGTACCTACTTTAAACATAGAGTCGTGTCGTCAGCGAATAGCAGCAGACGAGCTGCGGAGATGGCAGTCTACAAGTCATTTCGTTTCTTACTTGTTTTGAAGTGTAGAACCAGAATCCAAATTTTGAGACACGTGTTAGCAGACACCCTGTATACCTATATTAAAAATAGAATTGGCCCCAACACGGAACCTTGGGGTATTCCGCTGAGGACGACTCCCTCACCAGACGAAATACCGTTAACTGAAGTGTACTGTCTCCTATTTGAGAAATAAGACTGCGGCAGTTTGTAGCTTAATTTACTAAAATTGTAATATATTAATTTCCTTTCTAAAATTCCCCATGGGACACAATCAAAATCAAAAGCTTTACGAAGGTCAGCATAAGTGGCGCCAGTGTAATAATTACGCTCGAGACCATTTACAATTTGATCAATCAAATAATTAAGGGCATTGGTTGTTGATCTCCCTGAACGAAAACAAAACTGATTGATGAAGAAAAGTTCATTTTTTTCAAAAAAATACTATCTAATTTTTAAGTAATAATAAATTTCGACTGTATAAATAAACATCTTAACCAGAAAAGTTGAAAATATTTTTATTATAACATCCACCAATTTTTCGGAATTTCGCTTTCAAATAACCCAGTTTCAATAAGTAAATGGGAAGACTACAGACCCTTCTTTTTTAAGTGAAACAGGGTACTGCTTCCACTTGTTCCTTTTTCCTGGAAGACATTCTTATCTTTTTATTTAAATTATTAATTATAGCAAAATTTATTTATTTGTACAATACTATGAATAATGTATTAATTTGCTATAGGTACCTACTACAGTTTTAAAAATATAGAGAAACAGGGCAGAACGTGGAAATAAAAGCAGTCTGTGAAATAGTTGGAAGAATTTTAAAAGATTCGTTATTTATTATTTAATCCTATAAATTTATGTTCACAAGCAAGTAAAACTCAAGTTGGTTTAAAACGAAAGGACTTGACAAGTAGAGTTAGGCGAGTTTAGGCCAACTTAAGTGCAACACGGATTTTTGCTGTAACCGATTTTAGCATGGTCTACACGCAACGATTTATCGTTCGATTTGCATGTGCAAGTAAATCATTGCAGATAAATCGTTGCAAACTCAGTGCGTCCACATTATAACGACTTCTCATAATATCGTAATTCGTAAAAGCGCCAATTGGCAATTTTTCCCCGCTGTGTTATTGTGGAGTATTTTGGCGGTATGTTTAAATGTTAAAAGAAAAACAGAAATCAGAAAACGTCTAAATATAACTCGACGTTCTAGATGGTCTAGATCATGGTTATTAAAACGACATTTATATTCTCATGTACATTTACTTAAAGAGTTGCGAGGTGAGCCCGAAGACTGGCGAAATTATTTAAGAATGGATACTAGGGTGTCCCTTAATAATGGTCGTTTTGATTTTTCGTGCTTTCACCCCCTGGAATCATTCAAGATACTAAAAAAATGAGGTGTGCAAAATCCTGGTCCGGTGGAACATGGTTAACCCGTGCCGCCAAGCTGTTCAAATTTCACATTTAAATAACATTGAATTTGAATATTTTTTCAATTTCACTTCATGATGAAAGTTTTTTTCTCGATCCAACATATTCATTACAGATCATTATATGGTAATATGGTCGGAGGCCGATGTTAGTTATTTTGAACGTGAAAATTATGCCACACTGGCGTGCACGGTAGCATTCGGAACTATACTGGAATGCTACCGTGTACGCCAGTGTGGCGTACTTTTAAAGTTTAAAATAACTAAAATCGGCCTCCGACCATATTACCACGTAATGATCTGTAATGAATATGTTGAATCGAGAAAAAAACGTTAATCATGAAGTGAAATTGAAAAAATATTCAAATTCAATGTTATTTAAATGTGAAATTTGAACAGCTTGGCGGCACGGGTTAACCATGTTCCACCGGACCAGGATTTTGCACACCTCATTTTTTTAGTATCTTGAATGATTCCAGGGGGTGAGAGCACGAAAAATCAAAATGACCATTATTAAGGGACGCCCTAATGGATACCGAAACATACAATTATTTATTAGAATTAGTGAACCTTTTATACATATAAATCAAGAAATTCAATGAGAAAATCATGCGAAATATTCGACATATTTTTTAACAACAAAAATTGAAATCAAATCGATTAATTTTATTTATTTAATTGCCGGGATAGACGAGTCGGTAGGTAATTATACTGTTTATGAGGCAGCTAAAAACTGAACAAATCTCGATTGAGCGTCCACACGATACAACTTGCATTCGCAAATCTCTAAAATCTATGCTATTCTGCTCAGACTTTCAACTCCAACTTTCGACTTTGCGCAGTTCTAAAATTTGGTCAAATGTGCTATCCACACGTCACGATTTATCTGCAACGATTTACGTGCACATGCAAATCGAACGATAAATCGCGTAGCGTGTCGCAGAGATGGGTAAAATGCATTCTAAAATCTATTTAAAATAGAAAATACAAAATGGTTTCTATATATGTATTTAAAATACAAAATACAAAATAGTTTTTTCGATTGTATGTAAAATGCAAAATGGGAAATAGGTATTTCAAATGAAACAAAATAGAAAATGCAATTTTTATTTAAATAATTTACAATTTACTTTTAACAACAATTTTTCGAAATTGTCATCGCTTAATTTCCCTCTTTTGAGTCTCATGACCATACCACCATACGAAAATAATCTTTTCACTAGTCCTGATGACGGTAAAGGAGTATTATATTTAATGAATACATCTTTAACATATTTATAATTATTTAACATATTTAATTCGGTACTTGCAAATACTGTAATACTTGAAGCTCTACAGTATTGGTCGTCAAAATTTCACCATTACCATCGTCCTCGTCATCAAATAAAAATATTCATCAATATTCTTATTTTCTACAGCAACATCTTTGTTTACAAAAATTGAAATTTCTATTTCTTTTATTAATAACTGTTTAATATAATTTCGCTTTTCCTTTACTGCCCCTTTTAGCTTAAAATATGGGTGTGTAACCGATTGCTACTTACCAAACTGAACAAATTTCACCACAAGAAACTGATTGTTCTTTACACAGTCTATCACAAAAGGTACCTGCTATCAAGCCAATAGTGACTAAAGAACTATACACCCGACCATATAAAACAGACAGGAACAAAACTAAACTTACTAAACTTAGCATGTAAAAATATAGGAAATTCCCATCCACTTGTACCTTTTATGTATTAGAAAGTTCCCACCCTTAAGGTGCATTCCGACTCAGAAATTTTGTCCGGAAAGTTGACGGACAAATTTAAACGAACCAATCAGGAGGTGTGTAGAATTTGAATCGTAAGAAGCGGTAAATTCTGCACACCTCCTGATTGGTTCGTTTAAATTTCTCCGGCAACTTTCCGGACAAAATTTCTGAGTCTGAATGCACCTTTACCCCTTGCTGTTCTTACTTAAAAGTAAAAACTTATTTATTTAGGAGCTTTGTCTGTTGCAGAGGATTATATATTCAATAGAAAGAAATCTTCTTTAAACCTTATCTAAAAACTAAATCTTGTTCTATGAATCAGAAAACTGAACTTCCTTCTTAAAATAAATTTGAGGAAAAGACAGCTGAACCAATATCTGCAATGTATTTTAAATAGAAAATGTTCTTAAAAATCCATTTTAAATGAAAAATGGAAAATACATTTTTAAAATGTATTTAAAATGTAAAATACAAAATGCCATTTTCCATTTTAAATAGCTATTTTAAATAGAAGTATTCAAAATAGATACCCATCTCTGAGCGTGTGGACCATGCTTTAGAGGTTACGTGCATTTTCGACCCGTACGATTTCGACTCATGACGTCATTTGTGTTGTTTCAGCCGAGAAATGGCAGGTAAAACTAATTAGATGTACTTTCGACCCAAGGTCAAAGCTACTACGGTTGTTATTAAAAAAAAACACAAATTTATGTTGTAACACGAAACTTAATAAGCAAATTACAAATCCAATTTCGCCATTGAATTCTGCATAAAAAAAGTACCCCAAGGTCGCAAGGATGTCTTTATTTTTTCATTCTAACTCTATAAACAAACGAGTTATAACCCCGAAAAGGATTTTCGAAAATTCTCCGTTTGCAGGTCGAAAACAAAGGACGATATTAAATATCGGTTTGCACCATTAAATAATTTGCCTCCAAAATTTGACCCGAGACACATTTATTACATTTTGTGTAGGTGCCAGTGTTGAGACGTACCTAGGTAAATGTACCTAGGTACAAGTACCTAGGTACTTCTCTTGTACCTTCGTATACTAAAAGGTCCATATTTTTAGAATTACCTTTACCTATACCTAGGTATTTTTTAGAGTTACCTTGTACCTAAAAAACATAAAAACTTAAGGTACAACGTAAATTCTATTTTCTCTGTAAAACTACGTAAAAAAATTTAAACAATAATTGTGGATATAAAGAGAATATCAATATATTCATATAAGTAGTTCGAATTTTATTGGCGTCATTTGGGTATTTTGCGTAGCGTATTTAATGGTAAAGTGAAAGAGAATGATGATGCCATTAATATTATCAAAATATAGTGAAGTATTTTGAAGATAAGTCAAAAAATTTAAAATCCCTATTTAATTATGAAATCATTTTAAGAATTTTTAAATAATAAATAATACAATCATACTCTCATCAGCTCCTATTGAAAGACTGTTTAGTACAGGAGGACAAATTTAATTTTAACTTCCAAACGAAATAGGCTTTATGATGAGGCTCTTGAAACTCTATTATTCTTCAAGAAAAATAAATAATATAAATGATGTGCATGATGTAGGTATGCTTAAGAAAAAATTTTATTTTATTTAAAAAATGGTAGTATTTTTTATATCTAAATTTTAACAATCGATCAAAAAAATTATTTGTGCGGTTGTACCTAAACCTGTACCTACAATATTTAGGTACATTTTTACGGTAACTGTATTTTTACCTAGGTATTTTTGTAAACGTATACCTGTACCTGTAACTAGGTAATTTTTTCTCTGTGTACCTGTACCTTTACCTAGGTACCAAAAAAGAAGTACCTGTTACAACACTGGTAGGTGCAATAGATAAGGAGAAGAATCTCTTTGAAAATGGTCCACCCTGTACATTGAATGTTCAAGGGGTGCTTCAAAATCTGCAGTTTTATTTATTGACACCTAAATAAAAATGAATTCTAATTATTGAATGACTATTTTTACAGTAAAACTGCATAAGCTTCGTTCTCCGGTTCGAAGTGACCAAGTGACTCTTTATCACAAATAAAATAAATAATAACCTTGTAGTTTTACAATCTAAAAAATTGGCCTAAAAGATCCCAAAAAAGAATACTTAGGGCGGGTTGCACAAACATGATTTAACAGCTGCGCCAAATTAATCATTCGTCAAAGTGAACAAAATCGAATCAAAATTCGGATACATATGGGCATATGGCAATTAACACAGTCATTAATGAACAAAAATAATGCTCTTTTGTCAACGTTGTGCAACCGGCCCTTAAGTTTTGAAACCCCCTAGGAACTTTTGGCCCATTCTGTATATAAGTTTTTAGTGAATAATTTTCTTTTGTTATATTATGTATGCAGTATATTTACTACCTATATATCGAAATTACCTGTGCAATTAAATAAGTATGTACATACAAATTTTTTCGTGTGTGGAGTACCTTAGAGAATTAACCGATCACGCCATACTGGTGACGGCGCTGACAAGTGAGAAAGATACACATTACGTTGCATGTTGAATGTGTGTGTTGCGATATCAATTCATTTTTTCCAAGTACAAGTATAGCGTAAATGACTTATGATAACAATTAATGTTAAATTGTTTTATGGAATAGAAACAACTTTCGATAAATTGTCATGTGCAGAACTATATTACAAAAGTTCAAAATGACTGCAGGTAAAAGTTCACTTTATTTGTTTTGTAGGTTATGTTTGATATGTTTTTTTAAATGTTATATAATTAATATTCGTTAATATGTAAATGTGCCCATTATAACTGGAAAATAATTTAAATACAAATGGAATAACTATGATAATCACACATTTTGAAAGACTATACAGCAAGGGTCAAGGCCAACATACTATGTTTAGGATCAACTTAATATCGTTAAACAGTAAAAAGTCACCTATGCAAGATAAGTGACTTGATTTGAATAATCATTTTCACTTGTGTAACATTCAGACAGTAGCTCAAAGTCATTATGATAAAGTAGTTGCTACAGTTAACTTTAGTTAGGTTTGTGTGTTAATTTAGTATATCGATTGTCACTTTTATTTTTGTATAGGAAAGCAATTTAGTTATAACTATTAATTACTTTTTTAATTTTAGTTTACTTGTACAATGGCACCTCACGGTTGTAAGAATTGTTTACGGGTTTGTGACAAAAAAATGGCAGAGTGCAAAGGAGATGGACCGCTGGTTGGTGTTAATGGTGTTGAAGAAAACGGTGTCTCGATAGATGGAACCCGTAAGTTTCTATTTTATAAATAAAACTTCATTCTTACTTTATACTTTTTTGGGTATTTTACCACATCAAACGATCAGAAAATACTTCATTTTTAATTCACATTAATTATGACTAAATTAACTAAGGTTCCTTTCAAAAGTTAGTAATGTTATTAATAAAAGAATTTTCGGAATATACATTTTTTGCCAAACAGCAATTGAATTGGGTGACCTCAGAGTTGTAATATAACGGGTGGTGAATTGCTTCACGCACCAAAGGAATTTCAATGGTAAATTTTTAATATGTAAATATTTGCTTTCCTAATTATTACTATTACTACTATAAAATATCTACTTTTTTTTAAAAGGTAGGTAAGCAATACAAAAATGAGTTTCATTTTGCTTTAATGTTTCTACCTAGAATATAATTATCACAGTTTTGTTTTAAAATAATGATTGTGATTTGGTAAAAAAAATTATTGTAATTTTGTATTTAGGAATGTGTGAATTCTGTCACAATAGCTTATGTGTTTAATTTATTTAACTAGAGTAGAATAGAATAGTGGAAAATTTTAGTAACATTTACGGGTATTTAACGAAAGTGATTTTTCTAGTATTTAATAGTATTTTTTTATTTGAAACTTAATTTAGAGGATACCGAACCTGCTATTAGATATATAAAGTAATGAGTAATGAGTATCGTCAAAGCTAGTGATTCGAGTAACATGCCACAGGGATTTTAATGATAAAACTTTAGTCTATACGTATTTTAATTCAAGTAATAATAACATGTTTGGCAGTTTGTTTTTATTACACCAATAATTTCTATTATTCTTTTTTGATTAAGAACCAACTCTTTCCATATCTGTGTGGCAGGTATAATATGCAAGGAAGGCGTCGGCATAATTTTAAATAAAAACTGGTTTTGCAGTACCTACATATCACCTGCTTTTTAAAAGTGACCTTAAATGAATCTTTAAAAAACTTCCCTATTTACTTTAAAACCAATAGAACAGGTACTGTAAACAATTTATAGATTTTGTTATTGTAATCTGAAAGTAATTTAGGTATTGCACTTTGCTTACTTATATGATAATTGAATTTGTATCAGCATTTTTGTATTGTTTTTGTTCAAAATTATCATGTCATGTTTCAATTATCTACAAAAAAAAACAACAAATTATTGCGCGTTATTGGCAATATTTGAAAGAAATAACCACTTGAAAATTAATATTAATTTAGATCAAAATCTGATTACAGATGAGACTGTATCAATTATTATACAAAAATACTAGCTAAATTTAGTTCAGTAAACAAACAAATGGCACCAATTTGTAAATGCAAAAGGAACAAATCTCTGTTTTGCCAGTTTTGATAAGTGGAAAGTTATAAGTTGATAATATGGTCAACAGTTTTATCATTTTTTTCCTCCAAAAATTATGTAAGTAATTCTTTGTATTAAAATAATTTTGGAAGTAAGTAACTAAACAATAGACATCTTGATCAATTGTTTCTCGGGCTTTATTGCAAAGTTTCTATAATGTTGCTTCATAAAGTTTTAGTATAAGCGTTATTATTGTATGGCTCTTCAACCATGTTGGTTATAGCCTCATCCGGATGGATGTTATAAAATCCTTTTAAGTGTTAAGGTGGATTGGTCCTCATATTTTCCCTTTACTCTAATTTATGGTGTGATTTGGGTGCCTCTACCGTTTTTCTTCATTGTTTTCTATTGGTTTATTTCTCTCTCCAATCTATTGTTTCCATTAGTCTTAGGTCCTTGAACACTTGATCCCACCACTTGCATCTTGGTCTTCCCCTACACCAGGGCTGCTCAGACTTATACTATCGGCGATCTACCACAAAAATATTAGGCGGCAGGCGATCGACTAACTAGGTACGGAAAAATACAAAGTTTAGATATTCGATTCAAAAGTTGTCGCATGTTCTACGCACTTCGTAACGTAAGCGTGCATTAAATTATTTACCGCGATCGAATGGTCGATCGCGATCGACTGTTTGAGCACCCCTGCCCTACACCTTCTCCCATCTAGTTTCCATTCTGTTATTTATCTAATGGTTCTAGCACAAGGGTTCAGGCAAACTTTTGAGATGGAAGAGCCAATCCTGCCCCTCACAACAATTTAAAAATTATTTGAGAGCCATAAATATATTTTTACAAATAAGGAAAATTTCGTCATTACCAACATTACCTTGTCTGGTAGAGGGCGTCTTGCGCTCACTTGTTAGTCACTTTGTTTGACTGCCCTGCTTACCATGTGCTTAACCATCCCCTCCACTCTCATCCTCCCTTTACGCTTATGAAACAATGTTTTACTCACATCCTTCCAAACGGCTCCCGTTAAGCAGGACCTGCACAAATGCAATGTGTGGAGCTGGCCTTTCAATTTTACTTCAGAGCCACATGTACATATCGAAAGAGCCGCAGTTTGCCGACCCCTGTTCTAGCACTTTGACATCGCGTGATATGTACCAACCAGCTCAATCTTTGTGCTTTTGTGTATCTCACTACATCCTCCCCTTTTATTTCCTCTTCGATTTCAAAACTAATTTTTCTTCTAAGCGTCTTAACTGGTCTTAATATTTCTCTTAGTATTTCTTTCAATGCCCAATTTGCATTCTATAAGTCTCTAATTGGTCTTATACAACCTTAGTTTCCTTGTTTTTCATAACTGCTTGCTTCTTAAAAGTGGTTTGTTAATGTAAAAGGCTTAGTTTCCCTTTTGTACTTTATCTTTGAGTATTTTCTGCTGCTGCGTTGGTCTTGTGATCGTTCTACTTATGAACGTTATATTGTCTGCGTATGCAATCCCTTAAGTTCCTTTGCCCTGTATTTCGGTCTTTTGTATGATTTTCTCGATAATTATATTAAATAGCACTGGTGATAATACATCCCCTTGTTTTACTCGTTTATCTATTTTGATGAGGTCTGTTGTTATTCCATTGATTGTTACTATTGATTGTCTCCTTCAATGTCATATTTATTAGATTTACAAGTTTTTTTGGGATTTATGTGTTCTTTAGTTCCTGAATCATTCTCTGTCTATCAATGGTATCGATTGCACTTTTAAAAACTAGGAATACGATATGTAGTTTGATATTATAAGTGTATGCTCTTTCCGTTATGTGTAGCACGTCTGTTGTTTCTTTTCCTTGTCTAAATCTTTGTTGGTAATCTTCGATTATCTTCTCTATACAGGGTATCTCAGACATGACTCCCCAGGCCTATAACTTTGTTATTTTTAAAAATAACTATAATAAACTATACAGGGTTACTGGTAATTCGATACATTCCTTTGGAGATGTGATGGGACAGGAGCTAAGAAACAAATTAAACCTAACATACATTATGCAAAAATAAAAAAATAATTGAGAAAATCGAATAGGTAATTTTCGTAGCTGATTTTTAAAAATTATTTTTAATAAGTTTTTGTTTAAAATTTTCACATGATCTAAATGTTTCGGGATATTTTCCATTCGAAACGGATGACCATAGAGTGGGACAAGTAATCCAGTCAAAAAGTTCAGAAAATGTCAAGTAGATTTTTTAAAAATTAACTTTAAAGACATTAAGATCTACTTTTTTGAGAAAAACACAAAAATTGAAATATCTCAAAAACTATTGAGTTTTGCATAATGTATGTTAGGGTTAAATTTGTTTCTTAGCTCCTGTCCCATCACATCTCCAAAGGAATGTATCGAATTACCAGTAACCCTGTATATGTATATTCGTAAATGGGAGCAAATTCTCTATAAGATGGGAAAGAAAATGTTAGAAAATCTGTACTCATATTATGGCAGCGATATTCAACTTTTTTTTTTCAAATTGCACACTATGCTTTTTTTTGCTCATTCTGATAGTACTTTTTATTCCCTTTATAACCATGTAAACCAATATTGGTCTTACATAAGAAAATTCTCGAAAAAAATACAATTGAAAGTTGAAGTCTAGGTTTGCCATGGAAACAACTGATTGTTGTAATTTGTACTCGTCGGCGATAAAAACAATAGCGGATACCTTTCTGCATACAACCTTACTGCTCTTCTTGCATTCCTCTCGCATAAACCATAAATAAGGATCATATCAAGCTTTTCAGAATTAGTGTAATTCATTTCTAATACTCCTAATGATTTTAAACAAGACCATACAAATACAGAAAGAGCACTTGTCATTCTTTACAACGTAAATTGCAATTGTTTTACAGATATACGCTATTGTTTTCATCGCCGACGAGTACAAATTACAACAATCAGTTGTTTCCATGGCAAACCTAGACTTCAACTTTCACTCATATTTTTTTCCAGAATTTTCTTATGTAAGACCCATATTGGTTTACATGGTTATAAAGAGAATAAAAAGTACTATCAGAATGAGCGAAAAAAAGCATAGTGTGCAATTTGAAAAAAAAAAGTTGAATATCGCTGCTATAATATGAGTACAGATTTTCTAACATTTTCTTTCCCCATCTTATAGAGAATTTGCTCCCATTTACGAATATATATAGTTTATTATAGTTATTTTTAAAAATGACAAAGTTATAGGCCTGGGGAGTCATGTCTGAGACACCCTGTATATTAGAGATGGGAAGTTCGATTCTTTTTGGTGAATCATTCATTCCAAGTGATTCGTTCACCAAGATTCGTTCTTAAACGATTCACTCATTCACTTGTTTTGTTTAGACTAACGAGTCTTTATAAAGACCGAACCGAAGCAATGGTAAATGTACCGGCATGACATCGTAGATTCCAATATTCGTATTCAATACTCAGGAATGTAAAATTGAATAATTTTATGTTTACATCACATTTACAAGCTTAATTTGTAAATATTTCTCAATGATTTTTAAACTGTTGGAAAGCTTATTCTTTCTAGATTCAGATGCTGCCACAATTATCTCAAAATTGTTGTTAACAAATGCTACATAGATTATTTAAACAAAGTGTACGCGAAACGTGTAGTTGAAATTTCAGCATCGAGGTATTTTTTAAATTATTTCACATAGCTGGGTAATTATATCGTATGAAATGTGTAGAAAAGAATGAAGAAGTTTTTAGTGAAAGAATTACTTGCATAGCTTTATTGTTATAAAAAATATGATTTATTTTTGTACAGCGGTTCGTTGTATTTCATAACGCTGGTATAAATGTACGCTGTACACTTTCACGCATGATTTGCCAAACATAAATTAATTTAAATAATCAACGCCAAGAAAAGTGAATTATAATTACTGATTTACTTATTTGCCATTTTACATTAAATTTTGAATCTACTTTGAAGACGGTCTAACCACCGCATTGTCAAATTTTACACCATCAAATCCAATTTACTGGTCAATTTTACGTAGAAACGTTAAAGACTGATTCGTGCTTTTTGAACGAATCGTTTGCGGCCGTCACACCTCTACTATATATGGTTGTAGTGTGTTCTTTATAATTTGTGTAAGAACTTTATATGATGTGTTCAATAGTGTGATCCGTCTGTAGTTTGCGCAATTCTCTGGGCCACTTTTCTTATGTAGTGCGATTATCATGCCTCTGCTCTATTCTTTTTGCATTTTTTTTTATCCTATATCTCTTATATCAATTCGTAAATCATGCTAGTTGTCTTTCTTTTTCAACCCTTCTCTGTCCACTTCTGAACATAGGTCTCCTTTAATAATTTCCATAGTTCACGGTTTTGTGCGGTTGGTAGCCAATTTCCTGGTATCATTTCTTTTACATCGTCTAGCCATTGTTTTCGTGGTCGGCCTACACCTCTCTTCATAGTTATTGGTCTCCATGTTGTTATTTTCTTTGTCCAGCGTTCATTCGGTTGTCTAGCTATGTGACCCATCCAGTTCCATTTACCCTTCCATATTTCAACAGGTCATTCAGTATGCCATCGGCCCCTGGTGTTTTGTCTTTTTTTAGTTTGTTTATTATTTCTCTATGCTTCTTCTTCTTTCCTTGATCTGTGGTTCATTTTGGCCCTTGTCCTCTGCGTTGTTCTGTTTACGTAAGTGGTGCTCCCATATTTGTTTGATTTCTTTTCTTCATATGCCTTAACACCGTCGTTGTTTTTCAATGTTCTTATTTTTATTTTAGGCTTGCGTCTGCTTCTTCTGATTTTTTGGTTGAGGTTTCTCATATTATTGTTTCTGTTTTCATTCTCTATTTCCTGCAGTTTTTTGTTCATCCATAGGTTTGTTTTTTTAAATTTTGAATATTTCCTTCACTCTATTTCTATAGTTCTTATAGTGTTTTTTGTCTTCTTCTGTTCCATTCCTCCCTCATCTATGTTTTCCAAGCCTCGTTTTTTCTTAGTTGCTTCTCGGCATTCTTGATCAGTATAAGCTTTACTTTCTGTTAATACTTTAAATAATGTTTTATCAGTTCTGATGATTTTTAAATGTAGTTTAATGTTTTAAATAAAATACAGTGTGGTTGATAATGTCTTAGCTGATTTCAACCATTTCTTGACTTTTTCAAAACTTACAAAGTTAATATGGAGTGAACAACAATAGTTGACATTTTTGTATTAATTAAAATTGTAAATATCCTTGCCTCTACAATTATTAAAACATAAGCGATTAGATAGATAATAAATAATTGTAGAATTGGATTGCACACATAGTACTATTTACTAACTTGGCTGCTGCTACTAAAATCGTGATTTACATGATGCAAATAAGAGTGAATACCTCATGGCCTTAACATTAATACACCAGTCATTATGATGGGATTTTTAATTTTAGAATTAATAAAGTAGGACCATTCAACAGTGAGTTTTCTCTCTTAATATTTTTCTACTATGATTGCTTTACTATAAACTTAAAACTTTTCCTACAACATCGTCTTAGTATAACTCAATATACAGGGTGTCTCTAAAATGTGTGGACATAGTTTAACCACAGATTTCTGGGTGCAAAATAAGAGATGAATTAACCCAACTTACCTGTAGTATAAACCTATATCCAAATTCGTTTTGTTAAGTCAGTATTATGCTTCAAAGTTCTTTTTTAATTTTTCTTTGTTGCATTTTAAATGTAACTTTGTAGAGGTGTATTAATATCTGTCAATTGTTATATTAACAACTGGAACTGTTTCTGTTTTATTTTTTTTAAGTATCAATCCTCTGTAAATAAAATTAAACATTTAGTAGCAAAGTTTTATCGTTATAATTACAAGTTTATTAAAGACTATTACATTTTTATTTTTAACAAGAAAAATACATTAGTTTTATTATTTTTAAAGTATACTAATTAAATTCTAAAATACCTTATATTGTTGCCCAAACCAAGATATTTAAAAAAAAACAACCAATTTAACAAAATCAAAAAATTGCATCAGTGATATTCGAAATTAAGAAAGTTCGTGGTGATTTTAACATACTCTGGTATGTACAAATATGTCTATTAAATAAAATTTTTGTTAAGTAGTAAATGAGAAAACTAACAATGGCAATAATCTTTTGTAGACAGTTAGGTAATATAGGCCAATTTGAATCAATTTTAATGGAAACAAATATGAGTAAATTTGAATGTTTTTTATAAAATTATTAAAATAAACATTATACTAAATATTATAAGTGAAAAAGTTAATTACCATAGGAGTAATCTGTGGTAATTTTTAAACAAAGGTAATCTTTTATATTTTATTTGAGCTGATGGTTAACCCTTCGGTGGCAAACTATCAAAATTTATGCATTGGAATTCCATTTTGGAAGGAAATACCACGGTGTACTCAGTTTTCATTATAATTTATTATAATTACAAATAATATTCTGCTTACATTAATGAAACGTTTATGTTGTATAAGAGTATGTATGTATTATCTGTAACCTCTTATACTTTTCGGTGTCGAGGCTGATGCGTTAATGTATGAGGTTCTATGAAAGTACATTGTTTAAATGTGGGTTGTATTCTTTTGCCATATATTTTTTTAAATCGTGAATAGCTAGCATTCTGTTATTTATTTATTTGGTTTAATATAACTTTTGTTGACTATAAAATTAGAAGAATTTTAAATATTACTGTTATTTCCTTTTATGCAATACAGGCAACCTCTGTAACGCGAACGTATGTTAATCTGGATATGCACTAATCTGAATAAGTGATAAAACAAAATTTCGATATTTGAATAATATGAGCTTCAGCGTATTTAATTAATGCCCGCATTTATAAGAAATGTGAAATAAACTGTTATCACACTAGTAAAGGATGCTCTGAAGAATTAAAATTGAACAAATTTAAGATGAAGTGAACTAATAGCCCAGTCAAATTAGCCAAAAGAATGGCAAATACCCGAAAAAATTCACGTAGTTTTGAAAGTTGTTGCTTGAGGTGTCCTGACGAACATACCTACTAAAAGTCTCGGAGCGGGGGCTAATTTTATTTACAAAAAAAAATCAAAATGCTATGTTAGTTATAATTTTTATTAAGTAAAATGTCATCTTCTTCAACGTCTTCGTCCCCTTCTAACAAATCTGCGGGCGTACACGCCCCCTGGCAGCCGCAAACTAGGCTGCATTTAATGCCAGCTTTTCCACCACAGTGAAACCAAGCATTGGTTTATTGTTTGCTCGGTCAATGTCTCATTTAGAATATCATTTAAAAGGTTATTGATGGTTTCCTTCTCCTCACTGGAAACATCAACATGTCCAGTCAAAATGTTGTCAAGTGAGTTGGGGGCAAAAATATTGCATAAGAACGACATCAGCATGTGGAAACCTCGAAGTCTAACCACAACACGTTCTAGCTTTGGACAATATGTAACAATTTCCCTCGCTTTGAGATAAAGTGGTAAATCGAAAGTATTTATCAGACAGTGCTCCACAGCAAATTTCAAGGAAGTGTCGTAATCACTTGGGAGTGAATCGATAAATGGCTGGGGGATCTCAGCAATTGTATCAAAGTTCCGCCTTCCGCCAATACAACACATGAAAGCCCTCCACTCGAGGATATCTGGAATCTCGAGCCACTTGGCATATATCCATAACAAATCAGACAGACTGGGTATGGGAATGTTGGTTGGCAGGGGGTTTATTTGATCCACATCTTCTACCAGAATCTGATTTAGCCTACTCCCAGTGACTTTGTTAAACGTTTGTACTTGCAGGGCCCCTAACGTTCCAACATCTTTGGAGGTGGGAGGTGATGTTAATCTTTCAATCTCGTTTCCATATGGGATAGATCCCGCAGGTGTAATGCATGCAACGCCTTCCATGCTATGGAACGTGTTAAAGCCGTCCAAAGCGGCCACATTAAAATCAGCATTGTCATAAACAAATTGAATAAATGTACCTGGTGGTAAAGGTTGTGGGATGTTATAAAGCAGACATCTCCATGCATTGTAGCATCAGAATATGAACCACTAAAGCGCAAATTAGCGAGAAGGTCCAATAAATTTCTTGAACCATATTTTCCGTGGATGAAAAATGCAAGACCGTGGAGCACAGGAGAGATAAAATTTCTCGGCCGGATTGTGCTGATGATAGAGTGTGCCAATGGAATTCCTTTTCTTCCTGTTTTCTCCTTGTCTCATCTCTTCTGGGTTAGAAGTGCGTCCAGGAATGCATTGAGCGGTTCGGGGATTATGTTTTCTGCGTCATCGAGAAATGTGCCGCTGGGAGGGAAGCATTTCGTCTGATATATTCGAGATTGCGCTGCGCATCCTGCTAATGATCGCTCCTTATTCTCATCTAGTCTCTTTGATGTGTACCACGCATCGTTAAGGATTTTGCGACCTGTATCACGGAAGAATACTACGATTTTACGTATCTCTCTCTAACTGGCTGATCAGTGATCAGTCAGTATTCTGTCACCATATATCTCCTTCAGTTTTGCTTTAATCGTCTCGACTATAGGCTTTTCGCCTGATATTTGCTCCAATAATTCGTCAACAGAGACCCGAGAATCATTATTCTGTTCTAAATAACATTGTATTTCTTCCATGGCTTTCAAGATATATTCCTCTTTGGGACGACCACTCATTCTTCCAGTAGGTACAAATGATGAAAAGAAGCGCTTGGAGCAGTCTACGAGACGAACGTGATATATGGCATCAGCAGCTATAAGATCACGAGCATTTATTATTCTCAGGGAAACCTGATTGCCTACTCATCATTCCGCCTTACCGCAGCTTTCAAAACTATAGCAGAGTAGTTCAAGCTGCGGGCTGGGTACACCTCACGACGTCTTTCCTTAGTTTTTTTTTTCTGTATTGCATAAAAATTCTCATCGATTGTTTCGGCACAGAAGAAGCACTTTGTTTGAAACTGGAGCGTATACTGTGACGAGCGCAAAATTTGCCAATCAGACAAAAACTTATAGTCCAGTCATATTAGCCTCAAAAAGCCGTTTTGGCGGAAATAAATTATATATTTTTGAAATTCGGTGTACATACTCCTGAGTACTCTAGAATCGAATATCCGTCGAGTTTCCCCTTCCTCGGTGGGGGCTTCATCCCTTAATATTGAAAAAACATCCCCCAAACGGCGAAGTTGTGTTATTTTTCGCAATTATCTCGTAAACGGTGCACCGCCTGAAAATTTTTATATCGGGTAAAGTTGATGGGAACAAAATTTTGAACAAAAATTATATTACACGATTTGCCACAAAAGCTGTAGTTCGCGCGGTATAGAGGCCGGAAGTAGGGGGTGGATTCTGTCGCGCAACGTACAATTCGTTTCTCGCGCTCTCGTAAATAACTATTTTAAAAAATATTTTTATTTTGTATAATGTTATTCCAGAAATTTGTCTACCGGCGTGAGGCTCTAAACCCTGGATCTTACGAAACGAGAGCGCGAGAAACGAATTGTGCGTTGCGCGACAGAATCCACCCCCTACTTCCGGCCTCTATACCGCGCGAACTATAGCTATTGTGGCAAATCGTCTAATATAATTTTTGTTCAAAATTTTGTTCCCATCAACTTTACTCGATATAAAAATTTTCAGGCGGTTCACCGTTTACGAGATAATTGCGAAAAATAACAGAACTTCGCCGTTTGGGGGATGTTTTTTCAATATTAAGGGATGAAGCCCCCACCGAGGAAGGGGAAACTCGACGGATATTCGATTCTAGAGTACTCAGGAGTATGCACACCGAATTTCAAAAATATATAATTTATTTCCGCCAAAAAGTCTAATTTGACTGGACTAAGAATCCACCCCCTACTTCCGGCCTCTATACCGCGCGAACTATAGCTGTTGTGGCAAATCGTGTAATATAATTTTTGTTCAAAATTTTGTTCCCATCAACTTTACCCGATATATAAATTTTTAGGTGGTGCACCGTTTACGAGATAATTGCGAAAAATAACACAACTTCGCCGTTTGGGGGATGTTTTTTCAATATTAAGGGATGAAGCCCCCGCCGAAGAAGGGGAAACTCGACGGATATTCGATTCTAGAGTACTCAGGAGTATGTACACGGAATTTCAAAAATATATAATTTATTTCCGCCAAAAAGTCTAATTTGACTGGACTATTAACACATTTAAGAAGTTTCACGAGAGCAACTAACAGAAATCAACATTTACCAACTTTTTTTACTTTCACCCCGTGCTTTCACCCCACTTCTACTCCTAAGGTATTAATCTTACGGCAAAAATGCATAGGACCTTTTTGGTAGGAAATTTTATCTACTTTATTTTCGTATAGAATGGTCGTAACGCAAAACCTAAGGGTTTTCGAGCTATGAGCGAAAAACTGAAAAAAGGAACAGCTTCCCCCCCGTCCCCCGCTCCCCTGAACCCGCCACCTCACCCCCTCCCCTCACCCTCACCCCCCTCACAAAACAGGCGCAAAATAGAGGTGTATGGTTGAATGCCTTCCTTCTTGTCGACGATAAAAAATATTTATGCACACTTCCTTCTTGTCGACGATCAAAAATATTTATGCACATTTGAATGTTCGTCTGTCTACGGTGTACGGTTAAGAAAGCGGTTTATTTAGTGCAGTTTGGTGATCAGTGGATGATGGCTGATTTAAGAACTTTTAATAGAGAATTCCTTATTGATTTTGTTGAACTGTATGGAAACTGTATCTCTGGAAGATTAAATCTTCAGAATACATATATAAATTGAGAAAAGAAGAAGTTAATATAAGTATGTTTCACTTTTAAGGCTGTCATTACTGCCACTCCTAATGCACAAGTTATCAATCATTCTATGGCTTGCTAAAAACTATAGAATTTTCATGTGTGTGGATGAGTTCGTTCTTACCTATCTAGGTAAAATTGAGTAAAAATATTAATGTCTGTGGCCACTTAAAAGATTTGATGATAAATTTATCAAGTAAAAATGTAGTTAATTTGCACACACATCTACGGAAAAATGTTTGCTGTTATCACCACATTCATCGCTCTAGTATAACAGTATTATTTATCTTTTTGAGATTAACTTTTGCTTTCATAATATCTTTAATGAATTATCTCAAGTTGCATTATAGCTATTTTTATCAATATTACTACCATATACTTGAGATATCAGTAGATTAGACTAGGTAACTGTAAATTTATATAGAGCAATGAATGTTACAAATTTTAGTGTTTTCCCGCCGGGAAATTTTCTTTTTGTAAATTATTGATTAAGAGCTTGATAATGCTTTTAAATTTCAAATGGAAGTTGAATTTATGATATTTCGAAAAGAAACTTTTCGTTTTTCTTTTTGTTTCTATTCGTATTTTATTGTTTACGTGTATGGTGTATGCAGAGTGTAAATAAATGATACTGCAGAACTTAGCGAGAGCTTAATGTGGGCATGTGACTAGGTCTATAAAATTGTATCAAGTAAGTCCCGATTATTGTCTATTGTGGGCTGGTGAATATGTTAAGTTAGATACCAATCAGTTCCTTTATCTTTACATCATAGAGTAGTGGTCGCCAAAGTGGTTGATATCGATCCCCAGGGGCCGACATAACATTGTTAGGGTCCATTCGGGCTCAGGGGTCGATAGAAAAACATAAGACATCATTGTAGGTGTAATATTTAATTCGGTTAACTTGGATTACCTCCATCCTAAATGACGCAATTAAGAGTGAATCGTGGGAAGAGTGACATGAATAGGACTTGTAAGATGGAACAAGGTCATGAAGATAGTTACGGAGGCCAATCAAGTAGGCCAAAATGACATATTTACCAATAAACGGATGTCGGTGGTTTCCGCCCGGCTGGCGCGGCGGGAGCGAAATTGCAATACGTTAGCGGTTGCTTATTTACTTATACTTACACGTATTTGATTTCAGTCTCATCGACATACAAGTGAGCGTTAATGTTCTAAAATTCATCAACATAAATATTATAATTCAATCGTTCTTCATTCACCAACTAAACTTCTCTATGTTGAAGAGTTGAGTAGTTAATAAAAATAAACAATCTAATAACTCACATAAGCGTCTTATTTGTTTGTCATATTATAATTACGTACTAGTAAAATAGAGGGGGTCGATAAAAAGCCAAGACACTCTTGAAGGGGTCGACGGCTAAAGAAGTTTAGCGACCCCTGTCATAGATATAAACCCTACCTCGTAATAATAGTTTTTTTGTTGAAAATTTATATATATTGATATGACACACACCCTTAACTGAATCACATACAATTTTAAATTTTCCAACTAGCTCAATTTTTAATTATAATTTAGTTAAATTTTTAGAAACTCTCAATCTCAGGTCGCCAAAGGGATCGCCTTGATGAACTTTAGAACTTCACCAAGTTAAATTTCAAACACCCTTCAAAATTATGCAAAATTTTACAAATAACAATAACAAATTCTAATAACTAAATAAACACTTTCTTAAAAATCAATAAATTTACAAACTACCTTTTTTAAAACAACTCGAACAAAACACAATTCCTGCTTCGATACCAAATACAAGTCCTGTCCCACTTCTTACACCTCCTGCTTCAACTCCAAAATTAACCAAAACCTGTCTTTATCCAAATTTATAACAATTTCTCCAAAAATAAATTCCATTTCATCAAATTTTTAATTTATTGAAGATTCCAAATTAAATTTCTATATAACAACACTTTTCCAATACTATACAGGGTTACTGGTAATTCGATACATTCCTTTGGAGATGTGATAGGACAGGAGCTAAGAAACAAATTAAACCTAACATACATTATGCAAAAATAAAAAAATAATTTCTGAGAAAAACGAATAGGTAATTATCGTAGCTGATTTTTAAAAATTATTTTTAATAAGTTTTTATTTAAAATTTTCACATGATCTAAATGTTTCCGGATATTTTCCATTCGAAACGGATGACCATAGAGTGGGACAAGTAATCCAGTCAAAAAGTTCAGAAAATGTCAAGTAGATTTTTTAAAAATTAACTTTAAAGACATTAAGATCTACTTTTTTGAGAAAAACACAAAAATTGAAATATCTCAAAAACTATTGAGTTTTGCACAATGTATGTTAGGGTTAAATTTGTTTCTTAGCGCCTGTCCCATCACGTCTCCAAAGGAATGTATCGAATTACCAGTAACCCTGTATTTTAATTAATTATGTTTTTATTTGATTTTTTTAAATATTATTTAACACTTTACAATAAGTTTCAAGAGAACTTTCCAAAACCCAACTGTATTTTTTCAAACATACAATTCAATTATTTATTTACATTGCATTTCCTTAGTTTCTAAATTTTAACACACTATGACTATTTTATATGACATATTTACAACTTAAGCAACTAGATATTCTACTTTATTTATTTACAATATTAAATCTCTAACTTATAATTATTTACATTTTATTAACATTTAATTTTACATTCTTTTAAAAAGGTGTTTATAACTCACTCTATTAAAATTCCAAAATTCCATCAAAACGATATCATCTCAATATATACAGGGTGAATAAAAAGTAAGGAACCTCGATGCTAGAGCCTTTATTATTACTTTTAGAAAAAAAAGTTTTAGACAAAAGGTTTATAACAACTTATTTCCCACAAACTGATGGTTTTAAATATTTTTTTCAAGGTCATACCTTTGCGCTATGACGTCATCGATACTTTTTTTAAATGGCAACCTATATTTTTTAGGTCGAAATTTTATAGCATTTTTTTTTCTCTTTATGACCATCTAAAAATATCATACGGTTGAATAAACGAAATTTCTAGAAAAATCTAGTTGAATGTTATTCGTACCAGTATTTAACGTACGTACTTTTATCACAAAATTTAAACACATGACACATGACTATTAAAAACAAATACAAACAATGTTTAACATTACTTTATTACAGAAGGTGTTCAAATTGTTCGCCATTAACTATCTGACAATGTCCAATTCGATGATAAAATCCCTGTAATACATTCCGAATTACTTCGGCTGGTATTGCCCGTATTACTTCCCGAATACGAATTTTTTAACTCTTCTAAATTTATGGGCCTGTTTGTGTAAACTTTACTTTTAAGATGGCCCCACAAGAAAAAATCCAACGGATTCAAATCGGCCGATCGGGCTGGCCATTCGATACTACCCCTTCTACCGATCCACCTATTCTCAAAAATTGTATCCAAATAATAAAATAATAATAATAATGTTTAACATTGTTTTTATTTGTTTTTAATAGCCATGCGTTTAATTTTTGTGACAATTTAATTCATGTATAAAAAATCCCATAAGCCGCGGTGATTTTGTCACTTTGACAGCGGATAAAAGTTTGCCCTAACTTTTATCCGGCAAAAACACTACCTTAACTTTAGTTGCTATGCAATTTTGCCTTGTACGTTTAATAATTGTAGCTTCAATACCAAATAAAAAAATTAATTTTGTATTGTTCATTCATTAAATTGTCTCGCCGAATTACACTCGAGGTTTTATTTAGTCAGGATAAATATTTATTTGCAAAACTCAAACTAATATTGCTTTACAGCAATTAGACTCGAAAAATTGACAGCAGATAAAATCAACTCCGGCCTTCGGCCGTCGTGATTTTATCTGCTGTCAATTTTTCTCGTCTAATTGCTAAGCAATACGTTTTCGTTGCAAAAAATATTTATCCGACTAAATAAAACCTCTTGTGTAATTATATTCGATAAAAGTACGTACAGTTGTGGACAGAAAAAAATAGGACAACTTGAAAAATCAAGTAAACTTTATTCTATAAAATTTAGTTACTTGATTTTGGCTTTATAATTATGATATTTGTCACATTGACTTGCAATCAAATTACAAAACAGGGACCATTTTAAACTAGAAAAAAAACACTGTCCTATTTTTTTCTGTCCACAACTGTACGTTAGATATTGGTACGAATAACATTCAACTTAATTTTTCTAGAAATTTCGCTTATGCAACCGTATGATATTTTTAGATGGTCATAAAGAGAAAAAAAAAATGCTATAAAATTTCGACCTAAAAAATATAGGTTGTCATTTAAAAAAAGTATCAATGACGTCATAGCGCAAAGGTGTGACCTTAAAACAAATATTTAAAACCGTCAGTTTGTGGAAAATAATTTGTTATAAAACTTTTGTCTAAAACTTTTTTTTCTAAAACTAATAATAAAGGCTCTAGCATCGAGGTTCCTTACTTTTTATTCACCCTGTATATTATTAAAGATTTTTTACGTATAAGGGAGAACTCTACGCCATCCTACAAGCTGTTATAGTCACATCTAATCATCCAGGAACACCCTATGTCATCTATACAGATTCATTACGTGCTCTAAAAACGATACAGCAATACTATACTAAAAATCCAATCGCTCAATCGATACGTAATCAACTAACCTTGATCCAAAATGATATCATATTCGTCTACGTACCTTCCCATGTCGGTATCCAAGGAAATGAGGCAGAGGATAAGTCAGCACGAGAAGCAATTAAATCGACAGCTACTGTACCACCTACCGATGTCTGCACACCTGGTGATGTTAAAAATCACATAAAATCCAAAATATACAAATATTGGCAACGAAGATGGGATACTAGTCCTGCTAAACTAAAGGAGATTATGCCTGCAGTAAACAAACCACCACCTCTCCCAAGTACCAGAAGAATGCAAGTGTTAATCTCACGAATTCGAATTGGTCATACCAAGTACACTCATAGCTATTTATTTAAAAGAGAACCACAACCCTACTGAACAGTTTGACAAAAGCCGCATACAATCAAACATATAATTGTCTAATGTATACAGTATGAAGACGACAGAAACACCAACCATATCCCAAAGACATTGGATGAAATTCTAGGAGGCACCTTGTATAACTTACCGAAACTTTTTACTTTCCCGCAGAATATAAATTTGCTACACAAATTGTAAATACTGTATTTCTGTATCACGCCAATAACCCTAGTGGTTGACGCGTTGTTAAATAAAAAAAAAGTATAAAGTTAAGAAATCAACATGTAAAATCATTATTTATTTAATATGTATAGCTATTGATGTAACGAGTACATAAGGTACGGCTTTATTGGACCCCGCACAGTTTACTTGTAGTACAATGAGTCTCCGTAGTTGTTGGATAGAAAACATCAACTCGTAAAATCAAGAAAGGCATGCCCTAAACACATTCAAGTATTTACAGAACAGTCGAACGTACTACTATATTCTACAAGTGTTTTGATGGTAATTACTCAACGAGGGCATGGTTTGCGATACGAGCGAAGGCGAGTGCCGTAATTCCTCCGAATGAGGAATACTCCACTAAAAATACTAATAAAATGCGAATAATTAACACATAAGCCATAAATTATAAAATAAGGACTGGATAAGAAAGTAAATGCACACTAATAATTATGAACAAAAAGAACTAATCTTTATTAAACTCCATTAATGGTAGTACTACAAAAACTTACACATTTAAAAACCTAGGAAATGATAACAGCAATTGTAAATTGTTTTGATAAAATTTGTGAACTTTGTATGCCCTTCATGAGGTTTTGTACAACATATTTAGGCACTGTTTTACTAACAGCAATCTACATTTTCATGAACTCTTCTCTATTCTCTGTCGCTTTTCCTTTCTTACGCAGGTCTTGCTTGATAATTTCCCAGTTATGTTCTATGGGCCGAAGTTCTAGGCATTTAGGAGGATTTATATGTTTTTCGACAAAATGAACCTGGTGCATTCTAAGCAGATCTAGAGTAGCTTTGGCGTAGTGAGCACATGCTAAATCTGGCCAAAAAAGGAGAGGCTCTTCATGCCTCCTATAAAGTGGCAACAGACGCTTTTCGATGCATTCCTTTCGATAAATGTCTCCATCTTCCTTTGGCGAAAAAAGTGGAACACTTTATGGCCAAATTTTTCTATTTCTATTTTGTTTTCTCATCTTCTTGTACAATATCTCCCTCTACCACAGTATAAAATTGAGGTCCAGGTAGAGTACGAATATCCATTTTTGCGCAACGATCTGAGTTCTTCAGCAAACCTCATACAATTTTCTAGCGCGTGTTTTTGCACTTTTTAATTGAACTGCGCTTCTCTTCAGTATTTTTTGTTGTTTATATGTTTTCATACCGTTCCGTTTTTTCACATTTTGCACTGTTCCGTGACACACTCATACTTTTTTGACCACATCACGAATTGACATTGATTTGTTCCTTTTTAACAATGTTAAAATCTCTTTCTCCTTTCTTTTGTCAACTGTACCCTTTTTCCATCCTGATTTAGGTAAATCATTTAAAGTATTGTGGGTAAGCCGACATGTTCTCACTGCACCACTTTTGTACAATAAATTCTGGGTTTCGTAACTAATTCTAAAGTATTTTTCATCTAGCATTTGGGTTGTGACGTCA
Organism: Melanotus villosus; assembly: GCA_963082815.1. Classification (NCBI taxonomy): domain Eukaryota; kingdom Metazoa; phylum Arthropoda; class Insecta; order Coleoptera; family Elateridae; genus Melanotus; species Melanotus villosus. The sequence continues at coordinate 72,088,543 of OY720418.1, read as the reverse complement.
ACTTGCCCCGCCCAAAAACTGTAAGAATAGACACGCGTTCGTGCGCAGTAGGTAGTGAAATCCTTGTTTAGAAAGAGATGAAGTATAGTTGGATTGTGAATTTATCAGCAGAGCGCGTTGACGTCACAACCCAAATCCTAGGTGAAAAATACTTTAGGCATAAATGCTTACTTCGCAATTCTGGCACAAACAAAACTAATTGTTATGACAGCTACAATGGTAGCAAAATACAGTGAACCTACGTTGATCGAAATGTGACAGTTTTTTTTAGAATTTTACGTGTTTTCTTAGGTGTGCACTTTCTTTCTTAGCTAGTCCTTATGCTGCACAAAAACGTATAAAAGGTTAGCTGATGCAGTAAAGGCAGACTAATAAATTATTATTATAATTATAAACTTTTTTCAAATAAACATTAGTTTCTTTTTCATAATTACTGTTGTGCTTTTATACGTTTTTGTAGAATCTTATAGACGTAAACATTTATTATTCAAAACAATTTTTTTTACATTTTTTTTTTAGTTTATCAGTTACTGGTAGTTTGGACGATGATATAATTTTTAAAGTTTAAAACAAAAACGCCACTTATATAGTAGGTAATTTCATGTTGCAAAGGAAAATTTTGCGTTAATCAACTAAAATTTATTTGAACAAGTGAAAAATACATCACATTTATTAGGAAAGAATTCATAGTTTGGAAATACGGAAAGTTACACATTTGAAGCAAGTATTATACACGATTAAATGTTACGACTAAATACACAAAATATGGCAGCTAGTCGAAAGTGGCATCAGTTGTGCCGATTTTATCGCCCACGTAAGTTCTTTTTGTACTCACTGTTAGTTGGAAATATCCTGTGTTTCTATATAAACAATACAATTGGCATGATAAAGAAATTATATTACTTTAGTTTCAAAAAAGCGTAAATACGAAAATTGACAGATGTCATGTATTAAACAATTTACTCAAACGCTTAATAAAATGTTCATTGTCATAAAAAAAACAGGGAAATAAGGCATTGAAGAATCTCGTAAAAGTCTCAAAGAAAAATATTTATTTAACTATGTACATTGTTTATTTTTCTTATGTATATTTCCATTTCACACATATTGTATGAATTGATAATGTACATAATATATTGTACCTACTTCGGTTTTATTTTTTTTATGTTTTGTTGTGTAGATTAACTTTTAGTTTATGAAGCAATATTAAATTAACAAAGTTAAAATGATTTTGAAATATGTAGTATTTTGAGCTATAGTCCTAATACACTGTCTTTTCTTTCTCTTGCTTACGGAGAAAAGTCCTGGTATTTTGTGCTTAAAGAAATTTTATTGCATAATTATTTATTTTAAATCATTGATACAAACTCTGTAATGTAGCACTGATAACAATTTTTGTTATTGTTAACCTCTGCACATACAACGTGTTTATTACCTTGATTAATGTAAATACTTTCTATAGGAAGTATAGGAACTTCTTTAAGTGCGTAATAATTACGTACGTACGTATTAAATCATTTAAATATAATAAGAAATAGAGTTGTATACGTATTGTTTGGTGTTTGTTATTCTCAAATTGGATATTTAAAAATTAACATATTGAATCGTTTAATAGTAACTGCATGCAAAATTTCATTTATACAGTTGTTCTAAATTCCAGCGGCCTACACAACATTCAGAAATAAGCAAAAAGTCCCATATAAACATAAGCCGTTTGTCAAAGTGTTTAGTATGTCTCTCCGTATTTCGAAAACCGAGCATTTGCCGACCCATGTCAAAGTGAAGCTTTTTACTTATTTGTGGATGCTGTATCAGCCAGTTCATTTTGGGACACCCAGTATCGTGTGTATTATTTGGTTTTTGGACTAAAAAATGTCGAAAATAAGCAAGAGTTTCGTTACTCAGCTAAAAGACAAATATGAATAAAAACATAAACATACACCATACAGTATATTGTATTTATTTAAGATAAAGTAGGTACTGATAAGTGTTAAAAAAAAACTTTAACAAGATAATAATAATTAACGAGTAACAAAAAATGTTCAAGGTAATAACTACTTTTTGCCTAAAACCCATGACAGAGATAGAAACTGAAATTTAATATTTTATCTACTTTCATTTCGTAATATCAATATTACGAAACGAAAAATCGTTTTGTAATGAACTATATTACAGCACTAGTATCGTAATGATTTTTGACATAAAAATTACAGATTAACAAGAGAATTCATAGTTATTTTATTTATTATTAACATTTATTATGCACTTTTTACGATTTTTACGATATGAATATAGTACAAAGCTTTATCTACTTTCATGAAATTAGCAAAAAAAATTAAATATTTGCCCATAATTAATTGCCTTATGCAAAAGTTGACTGTTCCAATTTTCATTCAAACTGACAGCAACCCACACCAAATAAACAAAAAATCGAGCCTTAACGTATTAGATTTCAATGAAAATTGGAACAGTCAACTTTTGCGTCAGGCAATTAATTATTGACAAATATTTAATTCTTTTTTGCTAATTTCATGAAAGTAGATAAAGCTTTGTACTATATTCATATCGTAACCTCATATTACGATCCTCAATGGATTTGTCAAACTCGACCTGCGGTCTCGTTTGACAAACTTTCCATCTCGTATCGTAATATGAGTTGTTACGATACTCATATCGTAAATAACTATTACATGTAATTTTCCTATGGTGCATTTTGATATACATGTATGTATGATATACATGTATGTATAGGTATGTTTTCATTGCAAACAAGTCGGCGACAAATACACAAACATGTATGAGATTTGTACAGCATATTTGTTTCCGATTTGTTTAACACAATTGTATTTACGTATTGAGAATGTATGATACAAACCTTCTGTTTACATTAACAACTTGTCTATCGTGAACTAATATGGATTCCAGTGAAGGGTTCTTATTTGTGTGCGCAGCAGGGAATTATTTAATTTTTCATAGCAATACTAATAAAATATGCAAAAAAAGAATAAACGAAGATGGTGGAGCAGAAACTTTTTATACAAAAGAAACAGTCATTATTTGCATATATTGCAACACGTTAACCAAAGTAAAATAAACAGAAATTCTGCACTACCACTGTCACCATTTTATAACCCCCAACAATAAAATAAATAGTAAACAAAGCTCAAATAGCGCTACTACGACTGCGCGGACTTTCAGATATGTATGTGTTTTCCATTCGCACGGGATCCTGAGATTTGTATAAAACATGTCCTATACATCAACAAAATAGTCGCATACTTTTCAATGTCTCCAACTTGTATTATACAAATCCGACAAACTTGTATAATACATGTATGAGACATGTATTTTCGCGACATATCTGCAATGAAAACGTACCTGCTATGTATGATATAATACGTAGATACAATTTCATTTTTATTAATTAGCGAAATGCGAAAACAAGCACTTAAAAATTTTAGATATAACTGATATTTTTTTATTCGAAAGAACAACAGATTTACTATGAACTGGCAATCACTGTAGACGACAGGGCGGACAGGGTTGAAATTATATCTTGGCAAGTCTTCTTTAACGTATAAAACCTTTAAATCGAGTATTAAGTAGTCCGAAAATTCAGATCCGTATCGAAAAACACGTTATTACGATATTGCACACCTCCAAAACAACAATTAATTACGCCTGTAAGTGTCAGTATCAATCCAATTATTTACGATTTTTTGGTTGTTTATTTGTTAATTGGGCGAAATCTATGTTTGCGGGTGCTAGGGATTTCATCAACACGCGTCAACTACTATGGTCATTGGCACTACCCGACTAGAATTTTGTCGAACCCAAGAGATTTCTTTATCGTGTCAAAATCGCATTGGCACGCGACCTTCGGTTTTACATCGTAGGCCGAAAGAGGGCATATTTTCAGATATTTTTCGCATTAACAATTTCACCGACCTCGACTGGGGGAACGAATGTGAGATCTTTTGTTTACAAGAAAAGTATGCTATGTTAACTTTGACGCCATCAAGGCCGGCCGAAATGATTTTTATTGTTAATTTTTCTTTTCTTAAAAATGCAAAATATAAACACTGTTTCTGTTTATTCTACGATATTTTATCAGTATATATTGATATTTCGCAAATAATACACATTATCATCCGTCCGTTCGTCGACAGAACGTGCTGTCTATATCTACTATTATAGATTAAATTAATATTCAATCATATATTATAATATAACCATATCGACCATTCATTTTACATGTAATTTATGAACACAGACCATAAATTTATGTATATTTGCTACGGCTATAAGTTAATTTTGAATGTGCATTTTTTTTCTATAACTTTCCTTAAATACAGAAGCAATAATATGATTCGGTGTATTTGTATTGCAACATTTGTACTAATTTTAGCATTATCTGAAACATCTTGGACGGACATCGTGTACTGTAATACCAGCTCTTAACAGACAAATTTATCGAAAAAAATATATATTAATCAGTATCTCATTCATGTTTCTGATAATATATTATCATGATAGTATTTGAACGGTGATGTTGTAATTATTTTTACGTGTGCGCTTATCATTCTTTTGGAATATTAGAACTCAGTAAAGTTTTTTAAGTGATGGGGTTAGAAATTTGTGAGTTTTTATCTTAAGGCATTTAAAAAAGGCGAGAAAAATTTATTTAAACTCCGAAAAATTAAAAATGTTTGAAAATTAATCTCGATTAAGAATATTTTGTTCAAAAGTCCACATAGTAACGTATACACCTTGTCCGAAAAGTATTGAACATGTTATAAACTTCAGTAATCAGTAAATATGCATTTTATCGAAAAGTGAAATAAAAGTCGTTTAGTAGTTATTTTTCTATCACAAGGTATCATTATTTTGCTTAAAAACAAAAGCGCAATGCATAACACGTTAATTTCTTTAAATGACAAAGTACTCTCCGATATTATATTCATTTAACAGCTTTTTCTCTTTTTGATGATGTAAAACTTTAATCTCCTTGTTTAAGTAAATTTCGTTTACAACTTTGATTTGAAATATTTTTCGATAAAATGCATATTTACTAAAGTATATAGTATATTCCATACTTCTCGGACACGGTGTATTTTATTTTTATATTGAAGCAAAAATACATTTATTTAAAAAAACCTACATACTTCTGTAATAAACCTATCTGAATTGGTTATGTTCAGATTGGATTACACGAAGGATAGAAGCCGGAAACGTAGGAGTAACTAGCAAAATAAAATATTTTCTAAAAAGAAATTATAAACCAAATAAATAAAATGCAATTTTATAATTTATGGATTTTTGCATTTTATTGTTTTTAAAATGGAGACATTAGCCTGTTTCATAATCACTGTTAGCTTTGTTTTGAAGCAGTTCTGAAAAGTTGTTGGTTTATTATGAATGCTACACCGGTTTTCTTGTTGTTCATGTATGTATGTAATCATCTAATCATTAACCTCTTATACCTTTCAGTGTTGAGGCTGGTGCGTTAGCGTATTATGCTATTATCTGATCTTACGCGTAAAATGCACAATCCGGAGAATCCGGCCCGCTCTGCGAGATACGTGATTATGCGCCGTTTTTTGCCTACATACAGCACCATGTATTGTTTATGTATTTATTTTAATTTTTATAGCACCTTATGTACTAATTACAATAATTGTATAGTTATTCAGAAGGACGAACGAATTTGGCAAATGACGTGTTTGTTACAAAAATTCAACGCCATACAAACTTTAAAAAAAAATCTAAGACCTGTTAGTGCGTCAAAGAAATACCAAATGAATGACAATGTAAACGAGGTTTTTGTTAATTCACTACGTCGATTCACATACATCTTTTTCTAAGACATAACAAATACACATTTGTTTTTTTTTTCAGATAGTAAGCTCTAATATAATTACATACCATAACTTTCAGAATTTAGAGTATTTATGAAGACAAAATTCTTTATTTCGATAATTACCCTTTATTTTTTTATTTCTAGGAAGGGCATTTTTATTAATTAGAAATAAACCGATTCATTTATCATAATCTGTTTGAGATAAATACGATAGTATTTAAAAAATTATCTTAATTAATGATTATCATTTTATCACATTTTTTTTAAGTTTTTGTTATCGCATATCCTTAAAATTGTAAAGTATAAAAATTAATCTAATGACTTGAAGTGTTTAGTTTCGTAATAACATAACCTTTGATGTTATGGTAACCACTTAGGAAAAATGTTAGCAAATTTCACAATTATTTTATTATACAAATTTCGCTACAATTTTATAATTTAAATGGAGATCCAATGAGGGGCCTATTGTTTTCCTTCTAGGCATATGCAATATGGTAGGTAGTGTTATAAGTATTTGAATACTTATTAATTGTTTATAACAGAACTTAAACCAACGGGTATTGTTATTCTTAATAGCCTGTGTAAAATATTGAAATAATAGAATAGCTAAACTGACACGTGTCATTCACCTTTATTCATTTTCAATGTATTAAAATTATAGTGATCTGTAGAAACTTGAATGCTAATATTTTATTAAACTTCCTGTGTTTCAAATCAACTTTATTAAAAACTGTTATTATTCTCTTGTAGTTAATATTCTGTTTCCGTATTTGAAAAAAGTATAACACGGTACTGCTTGTATATTGTTTTTAAATTTTGTTGTAACACATACATTAACCTATGCGTTTACCTCATATAAATGACTGAAGAATCTTATTTAACCTTGTGATGTAAAAACAGGTTAATTTGCGTGTTGTATATGTGGCAAAAAATTTGATCTTAATTTGATTGGTATCTTTTATTTACTTTGAACCTTCGAATATTATAAGCGGTATATAATTATAGAGATACATTTATAAAGTCGTCCAGAAACAATTATTGTATTAGTTTTAACTTAACTGTTGGTGATACCATTTAAATAGTTATTAGTTATTATTATCAATTTGTTAACATGTTAAAAGTGCAACTGAAATACAATATGAAGAATACAAAAAGAATTAAGCGATTACAACGTTCTCAATTATTCAAAGGTACAGGTACTGCTAGATTCAGAAATAATAATAAACTTTTTTTATAATAAAAATAAGAAACAGTTCATTAAACAGAATTATTAGTTTCGGCGTTCTGATAATGAAAATTTCGGCATAGGTATTTATTTGTCATGCATTTATCGTAATATTATTTTTTCTTTATCTCCTTTTTCACATACATACTTATTTTGTTTCATAATTAAAATTGATATCACGGCTAAGTCAAGTGGTAAATTTGCATCGCAGTTTAATAGTTTTAAAATCCCTTTTTATAAAAATGAAACATATTTTGTAGAACTTTCTTTGTTGAAATACGAGGCGCTTATAAATATCAGTTCTAGTTTTAGCAATGCCACATTTTGTAGCTCAATTGAGTGTTAAAGTTATAATATTAAAAAAGTTGTGAATTTCTAAGTTGAGTAATTTTTTAATAGTGTTCACATTTAATAGGGTTTCAAAAACATATTATGGCGAACCACTAAGTTTCTTAATAGATGACTACATTTTATATAAAGATCTATTAAATTTACCTTCTTAACCAAACAGGATTATTTTTTATATTAAGTGAATAAATGACCTGCAAATGCTGTTTGATAGAGATATTACGAATTCTTAAAAACTGCATTTTTTGTTAATTAAAATCATGTAAAGTATTCAATTGCAACCTTATTTTTTTCCTCTATGGATTCAGGTGATTAGTATATGCATGAGTCCTTTATTCTGCTTCCAAATAACTCAACAGATCGCATCAAAGCCAGACTATTCCATTTAAACAAATACTAAAAGTAAATTATATCTATTATTATTAAGTTGTTTTATTTTCAATTTCTGTATCATTTTAAGTGTAGATAAATGTAAGCAATCGATAGGTAATTATTTCGTTTTGGAAAAAACTCATTATTTATAATTGGTGTAGTATATTATTTAAATAAAAAAATATGTTTTGTTAGCTTAATGTGTAAAACAGCTCTTTTTGTGTATTGGTCAGTATTACAATTTTGCTCAAGCACTGGAGAAATAAATGTATGTGACTTGTGCATGACCCTTCAGGGATGCACTTTGGTGGTACAAAAAGTGACAGATTCAAAGTCACTTATTTTGCACACTATAACTGGTATGGTTTGTTCAGTGACCAGCGCGAATAGCTGAAAGCATTTTACAGTTTAGTGGTGGATTACGATGTTTAAATACAACTATCGCAAGTCATTTCTACTAGGCCGGACTCGAAATAGAAGATTTCATTTATAAAATGTTAAAATATTTTGGGGAAACGGTTTAAAGCCGTACCTGGTAGGGTGTTTATGGCAGGGCTTGTCACTTCTAACTATTCATAATACTTTTATTACCCGTTGTAATAACTTAAGAAGTCAAGTGGAAATTTCGGACACGAATGAACAGCCTATACCGGTGATCGATATGAACCATGTGTGATCACTCTAGTGTAGATGGCCCAAGTATAAAAGTGATATTTCAATTAGTTGAAAAAAGAATGGGAAATTCAAATTGTGATTTGAACACAAAGTATGCAACTGGTAAACTGACATTTAAGTTAAAAGACCGAATCATGACAAGATCGATCAAGTTTGAGTAATCGAATTTACTCGAATTATTTAAATAATGGAATCACGAATAGTTCTTCACCTAAGTTGTTGCATTATTACTTTTTTTCTTCTTCTTTCTCAATTGCCATTTATGCCTTACGGCGTTGGGTCCTTGATCCATCTCCTATATCTTTGCCTCGCCAGTATCGTAGTTTCTTGGATCGTCTTTCCTCTTTTCCTTGCCAATTTTCTGTTATCCTCCCATGAAATTCGGGGTCTACCTCTTTTCCTCTGCCCTTTGGGCCTCATTTCGAATATTTTTCGGGGGTATGCGTTAAGTTACATGCGAATAAGGCACCCGTACCATCCAAGTTGTTTATTTTCTATCTCCTCTATGATTAGTTTTTGATGTAAATCCTCTCTTACACTCCTGTTTCTGATACTGTCCTTTCTTGTTTTGTTCATTACTGTCCTCAGGTATTTCATTTCGGATGCCGATATTTTCGATCTAATTTTGTCCATTATTGCCCGTAATTCTGCCCCATACAATAGTGTAGGTCAGCGGTTCTCAACCTTGTGGGTTCCGCGTATCACCTAAATAATATCAAAATTTATCCGTACCACCACCCTTTATAAAAAATTTCGGTATCAAAATTTAAAAAAATAGGTAGGCAAATAAAAAATATAATAAAGAGCTTACAAAAGCAATAATCACTATAGGTAATGGAGAAATAGTTCTAATTTCTTTTTTTATACCAGTTTTACATTTTTTGAATAAATTATTTAAATATAATTTTTCAAAAAATGCTTTTCGCGTACGTCCATTGCGTACCACCAATGGTACGCTTACGGCAGGTTGAGAATTTGCCTTATTTATTCGGTGTCTGACTTCTTTGTCTATTTTTCCGTCTTTATTGATGATCCTTCCTAGATATTCCATCTGGTAAACATACTACAATTTTTTATTTTCTATCTGAATGTCCGTTCTTTGTCCTTGTGCTTCTCTAGTTATGTGTATTATTTTACTTTTAGTTAGGTATATTAATTTCCATTCCTTTTCTTTTCCAGGTGTTTATACCTACTTATTATTTTGGAGTTGCCTTGCACTTCCCGCTATTGGGAGTATGTCGTCTATTTGTGTTAGATTATAATATCCTAGTCTTGTTCTCCTAACCTCGATTTTACATTTTTTTATTATGCTATTCATGTATACTACGAAGAGTAACGGGCTAAGGCTGTCACCCTGTTTCACTCCCTTTTCCATACAGATTTATGTCCATTGAGCCTTACTACACCCACCACTTTTTAATTTATGCTTTTGATAACCCTTATTAATTTTGGGTTGGTGTTTAATTCTTCTAATACCAAGTGATCAACAGAATTTATAATTAGAGCAGACTGTGATATTTACCATAAAGTTGACAAGACAGGCTTGCAGCTTGAAATTAAAAATGTTAAGTGTCAGAATTGACACATGTGTCCAACCACACAGTATAAAGTAGCACCAATCACAGCCTCCTCTAATTATGAATTCCGTTGATCACCTTGTACTTTCCATATATGTTTCTGTGGTACCTGGTCGAAAGCCGTCGAAAGCAACTTTAAGATCTAGGAAGCCTAAGAAAATCATCATTACTTAAGGACCTTTAAATTACTCACAAATTCTAGTATACCAAAAATCAGACCTAGTTTGCTTCGCTAGCGCACCAAAATCTGTTTAACATTGTTTTTGATACTTTTTGTATATAGAAAAAAATATATCAGATATATATATAATAGTTAAACATGAATTTAAATTTTGTTATTAGGTTTAAATATGTACAATTGTCTTTAAATTAGTTTTTATTTAAGAAAATTATTATCTTATCATTTATTGTTTAGTAAATTAAAACAAAAATAAAAGTGAATACAGTCTATAAGAAAAAAAAGTAATATAAGTGATTGTTACAGCAATGCCATGGTTTGGAATGGACATTGGAGGAACTCTGTGCAAATTGGTATACTTTGAACCTAAAGACATTACACGAGATGAACTGGATTCTGAAGTTGAAATTTTGAAAAAAATTAGAAGATACCTTACAAAAAATTCTGCCTATGGAAAAACTGGACATCGTGATATACACTTACAGGTAAAAGACAGAAATTACTTTACTTGCAAAATGGTGCTTATTCATTTTTAGTTTCCAAGATTAAATTTAGGTATAAAAAGATTTTCAGGAATTATATGTTGGAAGTTTTTGAAAAATTATCAACAGTAATTACATAAGTGGTGATAATTTTTTGATAATTTTAACTAGATGCACGAATCTTTATTGCTATGGAAATTTCACGAGTGGACGAAGTCCACGAGTGGAATTTCCTAATAGCAATAAAGATGAGTGCTAATCTAGTTAAAATTATCAAAAAAAATTATTACCACGAATGTAATTCGGCGTGATTATTTTTTAAACTATTACACAATGATGACAGTCTTAACGTTTGTCAAAGTCAAAGCTAACTTTTTATGCATTTATTTAAACAAAGATCCAATCACAGAGCAGGTATTTCTCTATGATCCAATGAAACAACGTGAAAAAATTATCGCTGTAATCAGCTACTAGCTAATTATCAGTGTAATTATGATGCTATTGGTCGATTTGAATTTTTTTCTCATTATGATTGGCTGACAGGACTGTTTAAAAAATAATCAACAGTAATTACATAAGTGGTGATAATTTTTTGATAATTTTAACTAGATGCACGAATCTTTATTGCTATGGAATTTCCTAATAGCAATAAGAAGAAGCTGTAGATTAATTACTTTAGTTTATTATTATTTTTAATGCAATTATTGGAATATTGTTAAACCTTGAAAACCACAACATTTTCAAAAAAAGAGTTGCTACAGCTGTTTGTTCAAAGTAGAGTTGATTTAGTACCTTTTTATTTTGCAAATTGATACTCCTAATATTTTATAATTTTTAAATATGTGCTACAGTAGTAATTAACGTCACAAGTCCGGGAACTCATATTTTACAGTACGAGTCAGATGTTTAAAGACGAGGCGACGTAATAGGGAGCCGAGTCTTGAAACTCGAAACGAGTACTGTAAAAAGAGTTCACGGACGAATGTCGTTATGTATTTTATTTCATACTGTAAACAATTTGATTTTTTAATTTTTACATGTGACACTTTTTCAATAACGTCAACATGTGACATTACTGTATCAAGGCCGGTACGTGCGGCTTGGTTACTTTTAAGCCTTTACGGGCTCTGATTGGGTGCATAAAATAACAGTCCGGAAAGTGTTGCTAGGTAACACTTTCCGGCTCTGATACCGTAATAGCTCACTTTCCGGACTCAAAATGGCGTCGGAAAGCTGAATTTACCAGACAGTATGAAATAATAGTACCATGAGATCGAAAAAAAATGATTCTGAGCAGGCCTTGACTAGTACAACACGATTGGCTACACTGGTTCTAGAATGCCTATGAATTATAATGTGACAGTGACATTTCAAATGTAAGTCAGTTTTGCAATCTTGTTTCCATAATTATTTAAGTTTATCGTTGTAATACTAGTGAAGGATCACATTTTGAACACCTACTCTAACATGTATTCATCTTAGTTTTCAGTTTGTTCCCTAAATAAATACTGTTTTGTGTTGTAATTTATTTGACATTTATTAACCTCTAACCCAGTGTTGAGACGTACCTAGGTAAATGTACCTAGGTACTTCTCTTGTACCTTCGTATACTAAAAGGTTCATATTTTTAGAATTACCTTTACCTATACCTAGGTATTTTTTAGAGCTACCTTGTACCTAAAATACATAAAAACTTAAGGTACAACGAAAATTTTATTTCTCCGTAAAACTATGTAAAAACAATTAAGCAATAATATTGTGGATATGTTCATTGTATTTCGAAATTTATTGGCGCCATCTGGATATTTTGAAGAGAAAGAGAGCGAGGACACCATTAATATTATCAAAATAGAGTGTTTAAAGTATTTTGAAGATAAAATCTAAATCTAAAATCTTTATTTAATTATGAAAACATTTTAAGAATTTTTAAAATGTATAATACAATTATTATACCCTCATCAGCTCCTGTTGAAATACTGTTTCGTACAGGAGGACAAATTTGAATTCCCAAACGAACAGGCTTTCTGATGAGGCTTTTGAAACTTTATTGTTAAAGAAAAATAAATAATAGAAATTATGTTATGATTTTTTTTCTATGTTTAAGAAAAAGCGTTAATTTTTATTTTATTTAAAAAGTGGTAGTTTTTTTTAATTTAAATTTTGTACCTAACCTGTACCTGCAATATTTAGGTACATTTTTATGGTAACTGTATCTTTACCTAGGTATTTTGGTAAAAGTATACCTGTACCTGTAACTAGGTAATTTTTTCTCTGTGCACCTGTACCTTTACCTAGATACCAAAAAAGAAGTACCTGTCACAACACTGCTCTAACCTACTGCCACATTTTGAAATCAGTCTTGCCAATCGTGTTGAACTAGTCAAGGCCTGCTCAGAATCATCTTTTTTTCGATCTCATGGTATATTGTGTTATTAGGAGTAAAAGTGTCATTTTGTGTGCCGAGCATGACGTTTGAACGACGAGCGCTAGCGAGTCGGACTACTCATGCGAGGCACACAAAATCACTTTTACTCCGAATAACACATGTTATTTTTTCTTCAAACGTATAAATTAAAAGCAATTCAGCTGGAAAATTTAAAAAAAGTCAGAAATGAACGTCATATTGTCGTCGGCTCACGAGTTGGCGTGAGCTAGGAATGCGGCCCAAGACGACCTTCCGAGAAAATGTTTGTACTTAACACCGGGATCCCGTCATTACTATTCAAAGTTGTATTTTTTTCTCAGAAGTGAAATCCCTTTACCTCAGCCCCCTGACGCCAACTCGTCAGCCGAGGACAATACCAGCTGTCATTGCTACGGGTTGCTTTGTTATAAAAAATAAAAATTACGAGTTGCCATTGGTTCATTTTATGTCACTTTTACTCCCGGAGTAAAAGTGGGCACTTTTACTCCCGGAGTAAACGTGAATGTTTAACTGTGTGTATCCAAGGACACAAAGTCTTGTTTTTATGACGTTTGAAGAAAAATATTATTTTTGTATTGCCCATATGCATTTATGCATGGCAACCACTATTCCTTTTTAAATGTATATAATCTTTAAGCTTCGTAAACAAATTTAAATACAAATTAGTTATATTATTATTATTATATTACGCAGAGGGACATATGTTATAGAAAAGTATGACCTTTATAGGGATTTAAACCATTGACCTTCGGTTCTACCAACTGAGCTACAGAGACAAATCACTAAGGATATGATATCCATCTATATAAAGCGTTAAAAATGAGCAAAAAATGTTTGAAGAAATATGTACACAATTATCTTTTTGCAGTACTATGTTTTAAAGTAACATATTATGATAACCTTTATATGCGCGAAAACTGGTGAACCTATACTATAAAGAGTGCTTAACTGTATCAAAAAATGTTGAGTGTGCATAATGAAATTACAAAATATTTATTTTATATCAAAATAGTTTGATAAGTTAAATTACAAAACTATTCTAGGTACAAAGCGTGTTTGATTTCATTTGAAAACGGAGATAGAGTTGTCTCTATTAAATAACATTGTTTAGTATAATAATTATAAATGCAGATATGTATATGTTTAATTAAGTATGAAATGCACAAAATACACCAATTAATGCCAAGCAATTCCAATTAATATGATTTGTGTAAAAACTAAAGAACTTCGACATTACAGCACCACTTTAACATAATATATATTTTGCATTTTTATACAAAGTGATTAGTATTATATGAGTTCTCAACGCAATTACAATTTGATTTGCTAGTCATGGACATGGATCAATCGGAATAACAAAATTATGATTATTCGAAATTAATTTTAAGTGAGAAAATAAGAAGAAAGAAACCTTTTATTTTAAAATTTAGCATTGAAACAGCAAAAACTATAAATAAAAAACTAAGCCACATGTTACTTTTTGATCTCTCTATGTTTAAATATACTTTTTTAATACGCACATTTGTGATATTTTTGTCTTAATAATGCCACACGGTGGGAGTTCTAATCTAAATGAATTATTTTACAAGTTACTTTGTTTTTGTTATTATTTATATTACATATTTAAATTGATAAGCATTCACAAAAAAGTAATATTGAAAACTATATTTAAAATAGTATTTTAAGTCGAAAAGGAAAAATTTAACCTTTATAAAAATGTAAACAATAATTTCTAATTAATAATGTGAATGTCTATAAATTTTAATTTTTGTCATAGTTTCATATAATCAGTACCTACTTGGAAGTTTATGTTGGCCTTTGGAACATGATAAGGTTTTAATAGTCATTGCACAAATGTGGATTAAATTGACTAGTAACGGAATTTACTTTGGTATTTATAAATTTAAATAATTTCCATATTCCTAAAATAAAATTTATTATTACATTTGGTAGTTGTTTTTCTTTTTAGAATTAGTAAAAAGATTACAAAATAGACTTTTTTATAATATAAGTGAAAATTAAATTAGAGTACGTGATAAAACTTATGGTCCAGTTATCCATTAGGATACATAAACTAAAGACACATAGCGCCGCCCTAAAGGTGTACTTTTTGAATTAGAGCTTGTATTTTTGTTTGTTTACAGTTTAAATCTGTTTTTAAATTCTAATTATATTTTTATTTAACCAGAAGGTAACTGTTAAATAAAGGTGTTTTTAAACAATTTTTTTTCATGAAATAACATTTGTAAAATTTTAAATACATTTTTTATAAAAAAAAAAAAAACTTAGTTC
Source organism: Melanotus villosus (assembly GCA_963082815.1). Classification (NCBI taxonomy): domain Eukaryota; kingdom Metazoa; phylum Arthropoda; class Insecta; order Coleoptera; family Elateridae; genus Melanotus; species Melanotus villosus. Next base: position 72,073,109 of record OY720418.1, on the reverse strand, counting down.
TGCTTATACAGTTGTACAGGTCGAGCTGGTATTTTTCTGGTCATTTATAAAAGTTTAATTATTTCTTAAAATACATTAAAAGCACAGTATTTAGTTCAAAATCTATTTTAGTAGGTAGATGATCCTGATATAAAATAATTGTTTATTTTATTTTATGTGATCTACATAAATTGATAAGATTAATGCCGCTGTTATTCACCTTTTTCATAAAAAGCACAGATAAGCACTGTTATGGCCGAAATAAAAATTAATTATTTATTACTATCATTGGCAATGTGGCTTTTGTTTTTCAAGTATTTTTAAATAATGTTCGTGCTTATACAGGTTGGTCCATAAGTAATGGGACACAAGCCAACAGTAGATTTCTGAGGCCAAAATCTTACGATTTACCTAAACTTACCTTAGTCCAAAAGTTAATATTTAGGGAGATACAGGGTGCCAAAGTCGAAATTTTAATTTTAATTTTCTTCTGTAATTTCGAAAGTTTTCGAAATATTGATATGAAAATTGGGGAAACTATCTTCTTTGGGATTTGGTTAAATTGCGTATATGTTACACTTTTCACTTTTATGAACATTAATAACATATATTTTCTTCTATATTTAAGATCAATTTCTTAGGAGCTATGGCATCAACACGCAAATAATACAAAGCAGTTTACAGCATTTCTACAAAATATTGTTTAGTTAGCATTCTTAAGTAACTTGGTAAATCAACATTAAGGCAGTTTTTGTGAAATGACTTAAACTGAATCAGCTGCTTCAAGTGTCCCAACACTGGAGATTGTTATTTAGACTACGAAAGTATGTCAGTGAATTTAAGTACTTTAACTAAATCGGGAATTTTAAGTGTCCTTTTAAGAGAGATTAATTAAATTGATGGAAACTAATACAAATGAGTGTCCTTGTTCGTCTAAGAGAGTGTTCAGTTAATAAAGGTATAATTATTAGGGATTCCCATGTAGTAAAATCTGTTTTTAAAAAGAGGGAAGTTTCACTAAATTTTAAGAAATGTATAATTATGGAAGAATTGGGTAAAACCACTTTTAGTTTTATTATGTATCTTTTTTTTATTCTTAACTTTGCCTCAGTTTGACTGATTATGAAAGCATATTATATAGTTTTAAGTATTGATTACATTACCAGAAATCATAGTTGCGCTGTGACTTGTAGTTTTCGCTGCATACCTGATTTTATGAATTTAAGACTGTATACATATAGACAAGTAAATTTGAGTGATTTGCCTTTGTGGCTTAAAGAGCGTAGATGTGTATAATTAAAATTCAGTAGCTCAAATGACTGCAGATGTGATATTTTTCTGTGTACATATTACCTAAAATCAATTTTCGTTTATTAAAAAAACATGTTTTATTAGTTTAACAAAAATCAAACAATTATTGGATAAGTAATTTCTAATTTTGAGCTTACTTATAACTATTAATTCTGTAATCATTGAGAATTGACACATCACATTTTTAAAACGATTTTTAAATTTAAAAAAAGGTTTAGAATGGTAAAGTGATAACAATAATTTTACATTCTTAATTTGTAGATGGACAATGTCCCATTACGGGGCCGCCGAGGAACATTACATTTTATTCGATTCCCTACAAGTGAAATGGGGAATTTTTTAATTTTGGCAAGATCCAAAGGAATAGCAACACTTGTTACCACTGTTTGTGCAACAGGTGGAGGAGCATATAAGTTTGAAGAAAATTTTAGAAGGGTATGGTTTTAAATAATAAGAAAAACCCCTGAAATTTAGTATATGCCCAAATATTTACTTTTAGGAAGTGAACATGAAATTGGCAAAATTTGATGAGTTTGATTCGTTAATCAAGGGCATGCAGTATATTGATGCACATAATCCCACAGAATGTTACTATTGGGCAAATCCTACAGACGATACAAGGTGTGCTAAAATTAATTATGATTTTTCTAATCCATATCCTTTCCTTGTTGTGAATATTGGATCTGGTGTCAGTGTGTTGGCTGTTTATGGACCAAATAACTATAAAAGGGTTTCCGGTACAAGGTAAATGAAATTTTATGTGGTATTTTATTTAGCACATTTACTATGGGTTAGATAGAGCTACTCATTTCTAGGCAAACTCATCTAGTAGTATGTTTGTTTATGTCTAATGAATCATTCAAAATCAAACAAAATTAGAAATGCAAGTAATATTTTATTTGAGTGTTATTCTATGTGTAGACACCAATATAAAGATTGTTATACTGAAGGTTCCATAGGAAACATAATGGGTGCAACAATTTAAATGTAAATGTAAATGAGGATTTGAATATCTGTAATTAACAAATAAAAAAATTACACTGAAAACGAAAATACACCGTAATGAAAAATTATAATAATAATTGCTTAATAAATTCCTCTTACTAAACAACTACTGAGGGTGATTGAACCAGTTTCCATAGTGGACGTGTTAAAGAAAATACAATGTTATAATCAATTCCAAAATAAAGGTTTTCTATCTTTATTTTAATTTTAGTATAGGTGGAGGTACATTCCTAGGACTTTGTTGTTTATTAACGGGATGTAATACATTTGAAGAAGCAATTGAATTGGCAGCTGGAGGTGATAATACCCATGTCGACAAGTTAGTAAGAGATATTTATGGAGGAGATTATGACAGATTTGGATTGCCAGGAGACCTTGTAGCAAGCAGGTTTGTGATATAGTTTTCATTTTTATTATCTTATTAAAGTTGTTGTAATTGTATATATTTGTGGTGTTCATTATTTTAAGTAATTATTAGTTTTTCTACATTTGCAAGACATTTTTTTTGTATAGTTGTTTACATTTTAATTTAAAATGCTTTGTTTCGAAATATCCTTTAAAATTAAAAATGACTGAAAATATAACTCGTTAATATATTTAAATTTTATTTATTCATATTAAATATTTAAATCGTATTATACAAGGAGTCGATTAAACCTGGGCACCCCTATTTTGTAAATTTATTAATCTAGAATGCTAAGGCCTGCATAAAATGAAAGCCAGGGTACCCCAACACTCAAAACAAATTGTTTAGAACCATATAGCTAGCCAAACTTCAACCATAAGAAAACACCAGTGTATTTCTTAAAAAAGAAAGCATTCACAAAACTTTTGCAAAGTGTACAGGTTTAGTGTTTAGTATATGGTATGGTGCTTACCTAATGCTAGAAAAAAAATAGCAATTATTTTAAATATAAAAAATACATCAGTTTCAATAAGGCAAATTTTGACTTCAGAAACATTTTTCTCAAAAACTTAACGTGAGCAGTTTCAGACTATAATCTAACTCAACCTTAGAAAGAAGTATGGGCTTTTATGAAACATGTCTCTTTGAGAGTTTTTTCAATCATAACAACCTTTTTTAATAAAACATCATTGTTGGTTTTGTTATGTGCGCAATTAAGCATCGTGTTTTGACGACTTACTACTACTAACAGGTGCAATATGGCAACCGTGTTCTCTACAAGTCCTACACTTTTATCTACCCTTTTTTGAGATACACTTCTTAGAGTGGCTACCCTTTACAGGGCGTTATACTTAGTATAACTTATTAAATTCTCTATCAGATTTCCTTACAGCCTTGACAGAATCCTCTAAAGATTACTACAAAGTAAATGTTCCATTGTTTTTTTAATATGCTGATCTATCCTAGAAGTGCTTTTGCACATTTGGCTTTACAATTAGAGTCCAATGCCATAATTCAAGTAAAAAAAAAAACAATTCATTTCCTCATTTTAGGAAAGGACAAATTTTTAGTTAAGTGCATATTAACAAGTTTATTTTATTATTGCCAAACTTAACAGGTATAAAAAGTAAACAATCATGTAATTCCATGCCATGGTAACAGATATTAATATAACTGACAAAAATACAACCTCCTTCTCCGTTTTAAAGTAGAATGTCTTTTTCTAGCCAGATCACTTTTTAAAAATACGATTATGCCAATGTGCTTTGCAAACAGTGGTCTGAAAGTGATTGGCAGCTATTAATTTGAGTATTTTGTTCAGCGACAATCATTGTTTCTATTGGTAAATGACGATTTGATTCTTCTTCTTCTTCTTCAATACCTACCGGTCCACTCCTGAACATAGGCCTCTCCAATTCTTTTCCATCTCGATCTATTTTGTGCTTTTTGAATCCAATCTCTGCTGACTATTTGTTTAATGTCGTTGGCCCATCTTCTTTGGGGTCTTTCGACGCCCCTCTTAGTTTCTCGGGGTCTTCACCTTAAGATTCTGGCTGTTCATCGGTGTCCGTACTCTGACTGTCCATGTGCCCTGTCCATTGCCATTTCAAACACATCGGTCATCTTCGTTTTTTGTCTTATTACGCTGTTTCTTATCTCTGAAACTTATACCGAGCATTGCTCTTTCCATTGATCTTTGGACCACTTTCAGTTGTTCAGCTGTTTTTCGTGTAAAGGCCATTGTCTCCAACCCGTATGTTGTAATTGAAAGAATGGGGCTATCATATAGGTACTTTCCTTTTTAAGTTAATAAGGATATCTTTGTTCTTTAATATATGACTTAGCTTACCAAGTGCCGCCCTGGTTAAACAATTCTTCTCTTAATTTCTGCCGATTGGTACTCCTTAGGTAGAGTGATAGTGTGTTCTAGTTGTCAACTGATTCAATTTGCTGGTTTTCAATTGTTACAGCTTCCGGATCAGTATTCATAATTTTTTGATCTGATTAGGCTATGTAAAAATGGAAAAAAAGGAATGTGCACAATTAACATTCAAAGAACATGTTCATACTATTGCTATATATCTTTAAAATTCGGTAAGCACAATAACATAAGTTGATGTTGAATGCGTATACTTTCCAAAGGTTGGAACGTCTTTTCTAAAAAAACAAAATACATTGGTGTTTCTCTGGTGCGAGCTACTAGGCGCACTATTTAATTTTTCAACTCTTAATAACTCACATTAACAACTTAAGTTGTTAGTTTTGTTTAAAAATTTTTAAACAAATTCTCCAAAAAATTGCTTTGATTTAAAATCATTTATTCATAATACAGGTAGTTTATTGTTGATGTACTATGGTGGCCAGAAACAAAACGGCTTTTAACTCACATTTTATGTAATTTAATTTTGATTCAATTTGGATTGCTTTATAAAGAAACCAAGGCCTAGAATTCTTGCCATGGAATTAATAACAATTTGTCACTCTTTGTGTTCATATCATTATTGTTATACTCTCTTCTTTCTTGGACTACCTCCATCTTACTTCTTACTTATAAAAAAACACTTAATAAATGATCAAGGTTTGTAATTAAAAACCTTGATCATTTATTAAGTGTTTTATTATAAGTAAGATGAAGGAAGTCCAAGAAAGAAGAGAGTATAACATTCACCCATGTACAAAGACTTATAGAGAATATATGATTATTGTTGTTCAATATAGTAAAGCTTGTGTTAGATTTAGTTGCTACAAGAGTTTTTGTTTCTGGTTGTCATAGTACCTTAGAAATAGTATTCCTAAAATATTTTGAGTACTTACATTCTATTTACATATTGTATTCAAATTATTTGTTATTTATCGCTGATATTTTTGGTTGAAATTAGTATAGCTTTTGCTGTTAACTATTTTAGAAGTTTGAACTTAGAAGTGTGTATTTATTTTGCTTGGAAATGAAGTTTTTATTTTTTGATTTCCCTATTAACACTTAACATTTTAAAATTAATTTAACTTACCAAATTGTTTTTGTTAAATGGGAACAACATATTACTGCTACATGAAGCAAAGATGTAAATGCAAATTTGTTTACTTTATCTTATTATGACTATAGCTAGAAGATTATTGTTGTATTGTTGCATTGCCTTTGGCTAGTTATGCCAGTCCTATTAGTACATTCTGTGCATTTTTGAATGCTATTGTGATGTGTTGTAGTATAACCAGATTTGCAACTTTGCAGAATTTAAATAAGCACATTTATTTTGTGAAAATTTAGTTTTGTTATTTTTCCATACACTCTGTACTCCTGTAAATATGGAAGAACTTTCACCACATTTTTTTTGTCGACATCCACCGACTCATTTTGGTAAACAAAGTATAATTGCTTAGTATTATTTAATAGAAGAAATTGTACAATACAATTCTTAAATATAAAACACTGCTTTAATAATCTTTAAAATACACATTTTTCATTTTGCAAATTTTATTTCGTTGCTGTGCATGATGTAGCTGTTCTTACTGTTGCTTTATTTTCTTGCTCTCTATGTTATACCTTATAATGGTGGAACTGAAGTTTTTCGGCTATCTGTAGTTTTGGGCAAATGAATTCCCGAGAGAGACGCACCAAAGTTAGTCGAGAAGATTTGGCTAAGGCAACACTTGTCACGATTACTAACAATATTGGGTCCATTGCAAGGATGTGTGCACTTCAAGAAAAAATCGATAGGGTAAGCATTACGTATTTATTTTTTCCTTTGTAAATTGCTAATCTTGATTTTTTAAAAATATTAAATACTGTTAAATCATCTTAAACAGTTAATTCAATTTTATATGCATATATATGGGGTGGCTCAGAAGGTTTGCGACACATGAGGAACATTATGTATGTAAATGTGTAATTCATAGTTGTTTATCAAATGCAAACGATTTGCAATCCTTTTTAACACCTTATTGCTAGATCTACATGAATGTCTACTCAAATATTGTCATTGGCATTCAAAAAAATTTTGCTGTATATGCCCGTTACTTATGAATTGAATTAAAAAAAAAATGAAAATACCATTTTTATTGTGTAATTTTAATAATTATAATGTACAACATTTTGTAATGATATTTATGTGGGTATAAAGAGAAAAATCCTGCAGCTCTTCCATTACTTACGTGGGCTATCATGATTGCTTGTCCCTAAAAACAGTTGTTACCTACTTGTTGTCCCATAATCTTATACATTCAGATATGTTCATTTGCATTGGAACCATAGTTTACAAATACATTTAAGGTGTTGCCCACCAATGTTTGACTATTTAGATTTACTTTGTTCTATTCACAGTGTAAAACAAAACTGCAAAAAGATAAATGTTTTCTGTTATACACAACTGAAAAGTGAATTCTAAAATTTCAATGTCCACATATTGCCCACATATGCTTTGAAAATAATAACAGATAAAATTTTAAAATGTTAGAAGAGAACAGATTTTCTATTATTAAATATGTTTGTTATCTCTCAAAGGTGCGCAACAAACCATATCCTTACAATTTATTACAAATTGCAATTACAATCACTAGCTGGTTACAGATATTATATGTATTTTAGTAATATCCTGAAAAATTAGTGAATATTATGGCAAAGACTATGAACATCATAACATTTAGGTGTTTGTTAAATGAAAGTTAATTTGCGTAAAATAAATAATATACACATCTAACATTTATCTAGAATTTTGTTAAGCTTCTGCAATAGTTATAATTAAAGTTTTCCTGAATATCTAAAAGATAATCCTTTAAAAATTTAGTAATAAAACAATGAATATGCTTTTTGTAAAAATAATAAATAAATGAGCAGTAGTAGGAATGCGCCAGATTCAATTTTTTTTCAGGTTAAATTAGGTTTATAATAACTTTATAATTGCTTGCTATTTTTGTAATTTTTTATTGTTATCGTTAGGCCCTGATGATAAACACGAAATATTGGCAAGAAATAAAAATAGTTTTATATTTCCATACAGACCGCATCCGAATGTTGGTAGTATTACGATTAATATTATTTTATGTTTTATAAAGTATGATCAAAATTTCTGTTCATCAAGTATGGCCATGGAAGTGCAAACCAACGCCTTTAAAATTGGCGTATTATCTGTTCACTGACCTCGCGGACACTAGATTTATGTTGGCATGCACTGAACAATTGGTGCAGATCATTTGCCCTGTAATGTTGTTATTTCTGGTTACTATATGATTGGAGGAAAATTTGAAATCTGACATTTAAACAAATTAATTAATTATAAAATAAAAATTTTCATGCAATGTAACCTAAATGTTGAACCATGAATTTTACCGAAAGAGGACACAAGGCAATTTATCTATGTTAAGAAGAATTAAAAACTGCATATGGAACTATTTATGAAAATTTTGATATCTGTCAACATGACAGCATAACCCAACATTTCAAGGAACTAAATATCTCACTAAATTTTAAAAACATGCAGTGCTGTCAATTCAATAACAAAAAAATGCACCAGATATTTCAATTTAGTGCTTTTCCTGGTTGTGAATAGATAATACATATATTTACTTCAAACTAAATATGTGTGAATTCGTTAATTTCAATATAATATTCTAATAAAATTTGGTAGTTTGAAGGGTGATGTTATTAATATGGTGTTCGGTGTTCCTACTCCCACTATTTTCCATATAAAACTTTTGTACTGCATCGTTTGACAGTTCGCGTACTAGTTTAGATATTTGCCGCTAGATGGCGGCACAAAATTTGTTTTCATAATCATAACCTATTATAAAGCAACATATTTTTATAAATTTTGCACTTTTCACAGAAGATACACAAGAACACATAAATATAATATAAACGCTGCAGCTTTAAGAACAAATCGATTTTTTCTTTGAATTAAATATTTCTTCACAAAAGGTTTGCTGCAATGCTACAAATATAAGCATTTTCATAAATTGTTCTCTCAAATGTTTTTCTGGACATTTTCGAAAATCAAGTAAAAAGAACGGGCGAAACGTAATACTTTGTGTTTCCAAGAGTTGCGATAACATTCAAAATTAAATATTTTGGCAGTTCTTGGTGTCAACATTCAACTGTCATTAGCGCCATCTTACAGCAATTGTTGGAACTAGTACGCGACTTGTCAAAGAATACAGTTCACAAACAATCGAAGGAGTGGAGACACCATATCTTAATAACATCACCGTTTGAAGTAAATATATGTAAGCCAATTTTAAAGGCGTTGGTTTGCACTTCCATGGCCATACTTGATGAACAGAAATTTTGATCATACTTTATAAACCAAATTTTATATATCAAGAGATCCAATTTAAACTAATTCTTCTCAGTTTGCTATAGAATTAAAACTCATATCTTAGCTAGATTCACCAATTATATTGACAAGATGCAAAACAAATAATACATATCCTTAAAAAATTTTTTATTGCATTACTAGATTGTCCCATAAGTCTTTGTGCATAATATATTAGGTAATTAAGAAAATAAAAAAATATAAAAAACAAAAAGCATTTATTCCTCGAAATATAATCCATTATTTTGAATAACGTGTCCATTTTTCGGCCAGGAGCTGAATTTGATGTTGATACCACTCTGCTGGTTTGGAGGCAAAGAATTCTCGGCATGTGTTTTCTACTTCTTGAAAATTATTAAATTGTCGGCCGAAACCAAATTGCTGCGGTATTTCTGTGGACCGTGCCATCCCTTTCAGTATCATTAATTTGCTCAGCTGTCGCTTTTGCACTGGGACCCTTCTTTCAATAATGATGCAAAAGAGCTCTAATTGCAATTTTTTCTTCTGCCATGATTAACAACTCTGTAAGTGCAAGAATAAGTATATTTGTACTAACAAAACGTCAAATGACTGACTTGTTTTTGTCATTGTTACCGTAGGTCACTAGATTAATGTAAAAAGAAACTCAGAGAAAACTAAAAAAAGCTGCTAGTTTTTATGCACATGAACTTATGGTCTTATGTCTGGTTGCATTCCTTGGCATTGCCTGAAGGTTACCTGCTAAATCAAATTTGAAATTTTGAATTTTCTGAGCTGCTAAAACTTCCTCAGCTTTAAAAATTTTTATTTGGAATACCTCTCAAAACAAACAGATGTAATATTTCCGGAATCTAGATACAACATGACTTCTAATTTCGTAGCCTTCTGAGGGCGACCTTAAATTTGGATCAGCCCGTACTATCGGCAGATAATTTGAACACAAATTAATTGGAGTTTTGAGGTTGTGTTATTTCTTTGTATCTCATCAACATGACATTTGCTGAATCTAGCTGAGACATGAGCTTTAATTCCATAGCCATCTGAGGATGACTTTAAATTGGATTACTTGTTATAATAACTACCCTATTAGCTTACTTTGAAGGAATTCTGAATTTGATACAACAATAAAATTTCCAATCTCACCTCAAGATCATCAAACATGTTTCTTAAAAAAAAGATTGTTTAAATACCTAATTTAAAAAAATAACTCACTTTAATGATCACCTTATAAAATTGGCTTTTGTTTAACTTATAGGTAAAAACATGGCATTTGAATCAAATATTTATCACAGTCCAAAGTTGCATGCTTATTGAGATATCTGTAAGGACTAATTTAATTTTTGTCTAAATTGTACGGTGATTGTCGCGTATAGCACATCTAGTAGGCAGATTTAATGGTATTGTAAAATGTTTACAGTAAAGGTCTTTGTGAAAAATGCATATACGTATATTTTAAGCCAAAAAGCTTCTTGATTTGTTGATAAAAATGCATGTTTGTCCGGAAAGCTACAAACAATAAAAACGTGGATTTGTTTAATTTGAGGGTAAACAAAATGGGAAAGTGGCATTTAAGCATTATAAATTGCCAACCATTTATAAAAAAGTTGTCATGCTTGCAGTAAGGTTTTTATTGTAACAAACCTTGGGCCACATGCATATTTAAAAATGTATAGGTACCCAAAGTTGTTTTTCCTAGGTGCAGGTTTTGATATATTTATTTAGTAGCTTGATGTCTATTTACATACTACTACTATAACTCCATTATGGACGTAAAGAGCATAAATAATGCAATAAATATATAGAAAATCTGAAAGAAAAATCCCAAACTATGTTGGTTCATTGTTTCACCAAATGATGAAAAATTTTTTAAATGAAAAGGAAGCATAATTAGCTATAATTTAGTAAACTGTTAAATTCATATAGAACTACAAACTTTACCAACACAAATATATTATCCAACCAAATACAAACACAAACTTGAAAAAGCACAAAAATATTAATTTAACATTTGTAATGTAAGAACGCTGATGATAGAAGAACGAGTAGCAGAACTAGAAATGGCATTAGAAAACTTAAAGTGGGACAGTTTAGGGCTAGCAGAGATCAGAAGAAGTGGTGAAAAGATAGTAGAAAGAAACTGGGTTTCTATGTAAATAAAAAATCAGACCTAAAGTACGTGAATTTAATGGTATCACAGAACGGATAGCGTATTAGTACTTAAATTAGATCATAATCAATTCCTTACGAACATACAGGTGGATGCCCCTACAGAAAATAGTTCGGACGAGGAGTCGGAAGAATTTTATGAAACCTTGGATTCAACAATAAATGATTATTCAAACAAGTATAAAAGCCACTTACTGCTGATTTTAATACAAAAATAGGGCAAAGACTAAAAGGTGAAGAAACAGTGTGCAGTCCGTTTGGCTTGGTTTGAAAGTTGTAGAATTTGCATTCAGCAAAAACTTAGTTGTTACTAATACGTTACTCAAACGACGGATAATGCACAGTATAAAAACGAGATAAATAACATCAATATTATAAAAAACACAGAAGTTATCAATAACATAAAGTTTGAAACAGATTATCAACTACTACGCTCGGCAGTTAACATTAACAAAGCTTATGAAAGGAACAAGAAATTTTCAAATAATAGAGTAAATAAGAAATAGTGGGACTAGAAGAAATTTAAAGAAAGTCTACAACAAACACATCTGATAGAAAAACATGTAAACGAACACTCTGTGCCAGACGCATAATATATAACATACTGGAAAAGTACTTGTTGGAAGCTAATAAGTGGGTAGAAAACAGTGGCCAGAATCCCCAAAAAAAGACCTTTTTGTCGGAAAAAACCATTAAATTAATAGAAACTAGACAATCACCTAAGATAAAAAGACAATCAGACCCAAAGGCTCGCATAGAATACGCATAACTAAACAAAATAATCAAACGGAACATAAGACATGAAAAAACTGGATAACCAAACTTAAAGACTCGAACAACCACAATAAAGCAACAACAGAATGAGACACAATCATGGTGATAGCAACTAACTTCTATAGAAATCCAAACAACTAATTCCATGGCAGTTCAGAAAAATATACCATGAATCCAGCAGAGTGAAATAAGAAAGGCTTTTCAAAAGTTAAAAGATGGAAAAGCATCGGGCAATGACAACATAAGTAATGAAATGATCAAAACAGCATTCGAATATATAATTCTATATCTAACAAAGCTCTTTAAATGAAATAATTAGAGAACGGCTGGGAGTAGAATCAATAGAGCACAAAATCGAAAGAAAGCAGCTAAACTGGTGGGGTCACATGGTAAAGATACCTGACACAAGAACAGCAAAGAAAGTATGGAAGGTAAAGGTAAAAAAAAAGGGAAGAGGACGACCTAGAAAAACGTGGGATAAGCAAATGGTCGGGGTTTTAAGTAAAAATAATAGTGAGTGGAACAGTGCCATGGAGACAGCAAAGGACAGAAAAAAATGGAAAGACTTTTGTAAGGGAAATCAAAACTTAACTCTAAATCCTCTACACTGAAAGGTAGAAGAGGACCGGATAAGTAAGTAAGTAACAAAGCTCTTTAATAAAATCTTACAAGACGAAAAAATACCAACGCAATGGAAAAAAGCAACTATAATATGTACTACTACACAAGAAAGGGGAAAAAGACAAGATTGAAAACTACCGCCCAATTAGCCTAATTTCAAATTTATATAAATTATATGCCATAATAATCCAAAAGCGTATTCATCTAGGTCAAAGAAATATACCAGAGCAGGCTGGATTTAAAAAGGGCTATTCAACAATCGACCATTTATACAGGGTTTGTCAAAAAGTACGGGTCATATGGGATTTCTTTTTATTAAAGTATTTATTAAAAAAATCAATACGGCGTTGGTTTGTGCTTGTCTAAGGCCTAAAAAAAAGTGCACACAGATTTGGTCAAATGACATTCTGCACCTGTTAAATTTGGCACTTTTTGAAAAGAATCTTCAGAAGTGGCCCTATTTATGATTTTTTCGAAAGATTTCATTTGAAAAAAAGTTTAGCAGAATGACATTTTACGTCGGTCTGCAAATTTTCAACTAAAAATTCGGACTTATTATTTTTTACTCATTTTTTTGAATTTTCCAAGTACATATAAAGTATGTATGTGTATGTAATCGTTAACCTCTTATACCTTTCGGTGTTGAGGCTGGTGCGTTAGCGTATGTGGTCTTACGCGTGAAATGCACAATCCGGCCCGCATGCGAGTCACGTGATTGGTGCGCCGTTTTTTGCCTGCATACAGCACCATGTGTATAGTGTGTGTGTGTACGTATAGAACCTTGTTACTCTACCTCGTAGGTCTGTATTCGGAGGAGAGCGTCGTTAATTAGGTGCCCAACGACGAATGGTCACCAGAGCTCGATACCGATCTCCGGGAAAACTTGCACCCAGCGAGATTCGAACCGGGGACTAGCGTAACGCTAGCCTGACGCTCTTACCAAGTATACTATAAAATTCTCGCGGAATTTTTTTCGTTGAAATCCGATGAAACTTGCTTGTTATTATACTTTTAATGTTTTTAGTAAAAATATCGAAAACGATGATTCAATTTCGAATAAAAACCACTTTGGTCCAACGATGCCGCGAATTTTCAAAAGGAAAGTAGTTTTTTGCAAACAGTATTTTTTCAAGAGAGTCCAGGTGGGCAATTATTTATCGAAATAAGTTGATTCCACACGTTTCATCAGATTTCAATGAAAAAAATGAGAATTTTGTAGTAGTACTTGGAAAATTCAAAAAAAATGAGTAAAAAATAATAAGTCCGAATTTTTAACTGAAATTTTGGATACCGACGTAAAATGCTATTCTGAACAACTTTTCCAAATAAAAACTTTCGAAAAAATTATAAATAAGGCCACTTTTGAAGATTTTTATCAAAAAATGTCAAATTTGACAGGTACAGAATGTCATTTGACAAAATCTGTGTGCACTTTTATTAGTCCTTAGACAAGCACAAACCAACGCCGTATAGACTTTTTTAATAAATACTTTAATAAAAAAAAATCCCATATGACCCGTACTTTTTGACAAACCCTGTATGTACAGTGTGTCCCCGGATTGAGTTCACTATAGGTATAATCGACAAAAAATTTGAGGATTTCATTTTCATGTTTTGGGATTCCACCCTGCTTGGTCTGAAAGGTATTTTAAGCAGATTTTTAGTTTTTTAAACGGGCATGAAAAATGTGAAAATAGTTATTTATGTACCAAGTCAGTAAAGTGATTCTTTATCGAACGAGTCTGAGATTATGAGTCGAGCGAGCTAGCGAGCGAGGCGAGTAACAGGCGAGTTCGATAAAGACACTTTACTGACGTGGTCCATACAAAATTTTATCGCCAACCGTAAAAATGTATAATTGATAAAAATAACTTCCATTATTTTCTATAAATAACCCGCGACAAAACTTTTACTGTTGGAGCTGTGACAGGAACAAACGATTTTTGTTCAATGGTTCATTTTGGTTATGTTGATTAACATTAGCGGCAGGTAAAATGCTTGATTTGTACAGTAAGATAAAGTGTTTGTTTACTGCCGCAAATCGCTATGGTAATGCATGGCTTTACTGACGGTTGGCGATAAAAGAAATTAAATAACAATTACTCTATTTGACTTCCTCCAAGTTTTGACTTTAATCTAAGATAATGACAATCAATTGCTTTACTACGACTAGATTTTTCGTTCATTAATACAAAAAGCGGATTTAATCAAACTGAGCTGATCTTTTTGAAATTTTACAGTGAGCCATAATTTCATATTCTGAACAACTTTTCTCAATAATACTTTGCCTTATTATTGACCGAAAAGGCACTTTACGGTCTTTACGTGAATATAATATGTAGTTATTTATGTATTCGTTCGGATTTTTTCGTGATTCGACTTCGTCTCATCACGAAACTCCCGAACTCATGCCATAAAACTTAATTTTACACACGTGTTGCATACATTATTTTTTGCACAGACTCAGTATAAATTCAAATAGTAGATTATACCCAAATTTAAAAATTTTTTATTCGAGAATTTATTAATTTCGTTTTCCATTAGTCCAGTCAAATTAGCCAAAATAATGGCAAATAGCCGAAATAATTCACGTAGTTTTGAAAATTGGTACAGTTGTTTCTTGAGGTGTCCTGAAGAATATACCAAAAGTCCCCTAGGGTGGGGGGTGAGCCGGGGGTGGGGGAGCTGTTTAAAGGTCCCTTTCTTCACTTTTTCTCTAATAGCTCGAAGACCGTGAAGGTTAGCGTTACGATCAGTCTATACGAAAATGTAGAAGATAAAATTTCCAACCAAAAAGGTCCTATGTATTTTTGCCGTAAGATCAATACCTTAAAAGTAGAACCGGGGCGAATATAAATAAAAGTTGTAAAATTTCGATTTTGCTAATTTTATTTACAAAAAAATAACTCAAAATGCTATGACAGTTATTTATTTAGTAAGGTTTATACTGCGGCCAACAGTACAAACTATAAATAGGCCAAAGTTACAATTATAATAATTTAAACTAAAGAACTTACAGCGCTTGCAACAACCAAGAGTATACAGCTGTAGCCGACAATGATGATACGCATTCCTATACCTGGGCCACTATAACTTTGTTTGGAAGTTGTTAATCACATGACAGCCCTGTTGCCACTTGGGTTGCGCTTTTGGCAGGGCAGAAGGGTTGTAAACCACCCACTACGACCCACCTTAGGTAAACCTCTTCATGTTGAAATTCAACCTGTACAAAAATTTGGCAACAGAAATCAACATTTACCAACTTTGTTTACCTTTATCGCACTTCTACTCCTAAGGTATTGATCTTATGGCAAAAATGAATAGCACATTTTTGGTAGGAAATTTTGTCTACTTCATTTTCGTATAGAATGGTCGTACCTCAAAACCGCGCGGTTCTCGAGCTATTAGCGAGAAACTAAAAAAAGGGAAAAGCCATACGATTAACGCAAAACTGAAGGAGATATACATATGGTGACAGAATTCTAATCCGTCACTTAAAGACACGTAAAACCGTCGTATGCTTTCGTGATACGGGTCGCAAAATCCTTAATGATGAGTGGTAAATATCAAAGTGTGAAGATGAGAATGGGAGCAGCCCAGTTTGCGGCTGCCAGGGGGCGTGTACCAAAGGTGCGCCCGCAGATTTGTTATAAGAGGACGAAGAAGATGACATTTTACTTAATAATAATTATAATTATTGACATAGCATTTTGAGTTTTTTTTTTTAAATTTTGTCTACTTCATTTTCGTGTAGAATGGTCGTAACGCAAAAACTTTCAATTTTCGAGCTATTAGCGAAAAAGTGAAGAAAGGGACCTTCAAACGGCTCTCCCACCCCCAGCTCACCTCCCACCCCCAGGGACTTCCAGTATGTTCGTCAGGACACCTCAACAAACTGTACCAACTTTCAAAACTACGTGAATTTTTTCGGCTAATTTGGCTAATTTGACTGGACTATATTGTAATAATTCATTTTATCTTTTTCGGAATTATTAATTTCGTTTTCCATATTGTAGTAATTCATTTCAATAAACTGAAAACAGTTTTTATACTTATTTTATTATTTCGTACAACATTCGTACGTAGGTATTTAATGTGACAAGTAAAGAATAAAAGAAAAAACATTTGCCAGTACGTGACATCGGATTGGGCGCGACTGAAGATGCACATCATGAAAGTTCATTATGCGTTCGATACCATCTTTACGTGTTAGTTACGGCAGTCGTTTTGTAAACATCGACTTTTGCAACTGTTTAGAATTTGTAAAACGTCAACTTTAGAGGCGACTGTGCAAAAAATAGTTTTTTCACATTTTCATGGCTGTCTTAATTTTTAAAAAACTAAAAATCTGCTTAAAATTCTTTTCAGACCAAGCAGGGTGGAATTCCAAAACATGAAAATTAAATTCTAAATTTTTTGTCGATTATACCTATAGTGAACTCAATCCGGGGACACACTTAGGTATAATCGACAAAAAATTTGAGAATTTTATTTTCATCTTTTGGGATTCCGCCCTGCTTGGTCTGAAAACTGTCATTGTTACTTTTTGACATGTACATTTTTGGTCGTAGGAAAAATAGTGTTCGTAACTCGTTCGCATGATATTTGTACTTTCGACACTTGTTACGAAAATAACTATTTCACTACTAGTAATATGGTGTACTATTTTGGCATATGACAGAATGCTGTGAAATGACATTTCTCTACCTTTTGTTCTGTAACGGGTAAAAAAAATTTCATTGTTTACCACTAGTAAATAATGAACAAATTTAGATTTTTCGATTATCCTGTGACAGCTTTAAAGAGAAAATGTTGATAGAACGATTTAGCATGATGGGGAAATTTTATTTAACAGTTTTGTAGACATTAAAATCAGTTAATATACATACATTTTAATTTTCAAAACTTGGATATATTTGAATTGCCGCCATATATCGATCCGTTACTTTTGAACTCAACTGTCAACACCACATAAGGTAGAGATAAAATTGTTATTAATTTAGCTATTTCAGACGAAACTACTCCAGTGCTTTTCAAAAACAAAGCAAGAAAACCTACTAAAGTTAAATTATTAATAGTGCTATTTTTTAACAATTATATGAGTTATATGAGTTTAATAAAACTAGTAGCGAAAAAAACTATGTATAGACCACGGTAGAGAAGTCTCTTATAGCCTTCGGGCCTTATATCCCTCGGCGCTTAGGCGCCTCGGGATCTAATCTTGGCCCTCTGGCTATAAAACTAGACTTCTCCACCTTGGTATATAATAATATACTATTATGTGACAATTTTAACAAGTGTAACTAACTGACAAGCCAGACTGTTTCAGTAATTTCAAGGCATCAGTGATTTTTATTAAAGTGCAAGCATTAATTTCCACAGTTTTTCTGTTACGGAAAAATTGAAAAACTGCAATAGTAGATTACGTGCTAAGTGCCGAAAAGTGGATTTTTACTAAGTTAGTTAAATCACTTTTCGGACGCGGCGCGTGTACTATTTTTTCGCATTTTATATTCTCACATAAAAAGTTATCTAAATTTATTGAGATACATTCTGAATAAAATTAATAAAAACACTGAAAAAAGTAGGCGGATTCTCGATCTGACAGGAACTGTTTTTGACATAACAGAATTCAAATCAAACAAATAAATACATTTATTTTTGGAAATCTAATTCCGAAATGGACTTGAGTGACGAAAATAACTTGTAAAACCATTCAGAAGATATTTTAAATGCTGCCCGAGAAGCTATCAAATTGCATTTTAATGAAACCTGACGTTGCTATGCTGTAATGGTTGCTAAACTGTAATGGTTGCTATACTGTAAAGTGGCCCATTACTTCACAATTTTGAGTGTCGCAAAGTAATACATTACAGTACGAAATGCGAAAATAGTAGATTATTCTACTAGTAAAGAAAAGTGGTAGTTTTCTAGCGAGTGGAAAATGTTTGATTCACGAGCGTTAGCGAGTGAATTAAAATTTCCACGAGCTAGAAAACCACTTTTCTTACGCGTTGAATACGCTATTTTTTTGTGTAAGTACTAAAAGTTCGAATGAAACTAATTTTCTAGACAAATTTGTTAATTTATCAAGGTTATGTTTGTACGGAAACATAGCAACTACAACACGTACATACGTACATAGTAACAAGTAAACAAACAGACTGTGTTGCTAAGGAATAAAGTGTTGGTTGTTAACGAGTAAAGTGTTGCTAAGGAGTAAAGTGTTGGTTGCTAACGAGTAAAGTGTTGCTAACGTGTAAAATGTCACATTACTTTACTATTTTCTACATAGTAAAATGACCGTTTACCATTGAGTACACAAAAAAATAGCATTATTGGATGGGCTATTTTTTTTTTTACAAAAAACATATTTGCACTTTTGGTCTAAAATAATTAGGGAAGCAAATATTTACAAATTAAAAATTGACCGTTGAAATTCTTATGGTGCGTGAGGCAATGCACCACCCTGTATATATGTAATTCAATTCCACAAAAAATAGCAAGTCAAGCAGCTGGTTATGGTTTTAAACTGGTGGTTGCAAGTATTATAAGCAAGGTCTAACAAAGGCAGGTTGGGGGGTTCTAAGACCACAAAATAGTGCTTTTATTTGTTTATTTTTAAAAGATTATTCATTATTACCAGTATGCCGACTATTATTACTATTATTATGATTGATGAAGCTTCTTCGAAGCAAAAATTCTGAGTGCATCCACGGTTACAAGTTGGTAAAAATTCAGGAAATTTCTTAGTGTTTGTTAACATTGCTATATTCCATTAAAAAGATGTAGTGTTTAATTATGTTTTCTTTTGTAGGTGGTATTCATTGGCAATTTCTTGAGAGTTAATCCAATTTCCATGAAGCTTCTAGCTTATGCCATGGATTATTGGTCTAACGGAACCATGAAGGCCTTATTCCTGGAACATGAAGGTTATTTCGGGGCAGTTGGTTGTCTTCTTCAGTTTAATGGCCACAGTTGATTTGCTGTAGTTTTTTAATACAAAATGTGCGCCTTACTTAGTAAGAAACATTCCAAGTAAAATGGTGAAGGAATTAGTATACAATGACAAGCAGTTAAAACGTTTTTTTAATTCCATTTGCTTAATCTTGTAAGTAATGCACATTCTGCATTGGGATATTTGGTTGGTAACGTTTTTGTTTCTTTAGTTTTCATTAGCAGTGTAACTTTTAAGCTGCAGTAAAAAAACTAGTAGGAAATATTTTTATAAATTTTTCATAACGAGTAAGAAGTTTTTATTCTGTAGTTATACAAGATAAAAATAGTGTACTAATTGCACATGCATGCAAAAAAATTGCATTATTATATACCCTATAAACTGATATTTTATTTAAGTTATCATTTATTTTAATTATATTTATAAACTTAAGCTTTTAAACATGTATAATAACATTTTTAACAGGGCATTGAGAAACATAAATACAAAAAAATGTTAGTATACTTTTGTGCAGTTTAACAGTTGGGAAAGTGACTGTATTTTCTACTCTGTTATTGTATGTGTAAGTGTTCGTTTCCATATATAATATAAAATTTATTTATTTACTATTTTTGTTGGCTTTGAATGAAGGATATTCTATTTGAACTATACCAAAATTAATTTAGATTAAGGATTACTGTAAAAACCTTATAACAAAACTATATTTCATAAGAAAACTGTCAATTTGCAGTATTTAAATAATATTAATAGAATTACATTTAAACATTTCACATTTATATTTTCTTTAGCGATTGGTTATTGTTTATTAATAACATAAAACTGTTCCTTCATAATATTGTCCTTATGAGAACTAAATATTACTTACATTTCTTCATGTAAATGTTAGTAACACGGATTTTGTGCAAAATATTACTAAAAAAGTTAGTGATCTTCGATTTAAGTAACATGTTACATTTTTAACTGTCACAAATTAATTGTGTAGAAGTAGGAGTTTAGTATTAATTATTCTACACATATAATACATGAATAATTGAAAAATCATGTCATACAAATATATACTTAAAATTTTGTAAGATGTATAAGGAAATTTATACCAGTTTAACTAAACATTACTTTATTTAAAAAAAAGCTATTGCAGAATTGCCCAAAAATAATGGGTTGTCAAATAAGTTCGTCCGGTTTTTAGAGTAAAATAAAACACATTACGTATTAACCATTTTTATCGATGACCTCTTGCCATCTTTCCACCAGCTGCATTATGTGGCGTTTATAAAAGGTCGTGGGCTTAGCGGCAAAAAACCAATCCAGGTGCTTTTTAATGGTCTGCTCATTATTGAAGGTTTTCCCATTCATAAGAGTGCTGCAACGAATGGAATAGATGGTAATTGTAAGGGACCAGGTTTTGTGAATACGGTGGATGAGGTTAAATATTCCAGCCAACAGTAAGGAATTGGTTCCGGGTGGCCAAAGATATATGGGTTGTGGTGGAAGACAACACCCTTCCGATTTGTCAGTTCTGCAATCCCGCTTTTGAGGTTGTTTATGGCCTTTTATGCGTTAGATTATTGTAGACAATCCACTTTTCGTTGTCCAAGGGATATGCGAATGACCAAATTGGCCTCTGTTAATTCATGCGGCATCCAAACGTTAAGCCAAGAAACATATCCGAGCTGGCGCAAATGGTTTTCTAAGCTTGTGTGGGATATCTTGAATACCGTAGCAATCTCCCATACTAATTGGTATGGATTTTGATCGATGATGGCCTTGATAACACTCAAACCAATCTCTGTTTTGGTATACAGGTTCTGCTAAGGCATAATCCCCGTATACACGGCATATTTTTTTGTGCCTCTGCAGCATGTTCGCCTTTTTTGAAATAATAAAGTAAAATGTGTCGAAAATGCTCATTCTTTGCTTCCATTTTTATAGCTACACAGCACACAGAATACGCACATCAACATCAAGCTAAACATCACCTTTTACATGTGCATTTAAGTTGTGTGATCGCACGGAAGACAATTAGAGATAATCGGAACAAACTTTTGCCCAGGCATAAATCGAACGGACTTATTAGCCAACCTTATAGTTCGACTTACCAGTTAACTTTAAGGTTGCTTGTAAGTGGATTTCTGTACAATTATTCATTATACAAAATTGTGTTTCTTGATGTTAAAACATTAAGGCTGGCATTTACACCATGAAATATACCTCATTTTAAGCACATTTTGTTCCATTTAATTTAGACTCATTTTTTATCAGGAACGGCAGAACATTTTTTTATGTAATTATCCATGTCTTTTCTGTCTATTGATAGAAAGATTTTTTTTTAATTTCTAAAAACCAACTTTACAGTATTAAAAAATCTCTATTTTACTTCAAAATTTTCAAATAGTTTTTACACAAATATTAATACCGAAAAAATCTCTCTATCAGTAGATAGATACAACCACTCTCTTTCAAACAACACAAGAAAATTTTTTTCAAAATGCAAATTATTCCAGAAAAATTGGAAATAAAGTTTTATAAAAATCAGTTTAAATTTTCAATTTCTAATTTAGCGTCTAGGCAACACAATTAGCACAGTACTTATCGGCTTTAAATCCGAACTTAAGGGAAATTACAATTTAAATACACAGAAAATCGTAATTTTGTTTTTTCCATATCTTTTACAGTAATAACACATAGTCCAGTCAATAGGTAGTTTTACCTTGCAAAAGGTCGGGGAAAGTTTATATTTGGCAGTTTTGTTTATTTTGGGGCCTTAATGAAATCCTGAAATTTGTAAACACGAAAAGTTGCCGCCGGCGCCGCCATCTTGGAAAATGGCGGCAAAATCGGATTCTTTAAAAATCTCTCGTTTCCGCTGTATTTAACAGTAAAAATAGCTATATACAAAGTTGTAGAGAATAAAATGTTCTACAACTTTTGTATAAAACAAATTTTTCTTAGGTCAATGGTTTTCAAGTTATGACAGAGGAAATCGGGGTAGCCATGACCGAACCATCGAAGGTGCGACACGACTGTAAACTACAGACACACTAAACTGTGTATTCCAGGCGTTCCAGGAAACATTCCGCCAAATTCTGATCCCTCACACAGGTAGCACATGTTTCCAAGTCTTCTTGTACAGAGTGTCCAAAATTCGACGTACATGTATGGGTAACTTTGTTATTTGTACAGATACGGCAAAACCGATTGCACGTTATTGGGCCAACTTTTTGCGACTAATTCAATGGTCGAAACAGAAATTGGCGATCTTCTTTTGTTTTCGGGTTATTACGCTAAATTGAAAATTACTTCAATTCTAATAAGTCTTTATAACTTAAATCTATGTACGCCACTGGAATTTACGTAAAAATATCTATAAATAACCTCATTACTATACTGATATTTCTATAAATAAAGAAGTTATAAGACTTCGTAGAATTGGAGTAAGTTTCAATTTAGCGTAATAACCCGAAAACAAAAGAAGATCGCCAATTTCTGTTTCGACCATTGAATTAGTCGCAAAAAGTTGGCCCAATAACGTGCAATCGGTTTTGCCGTATCTGTACAAATAACAAAGTTACCCATACATGTACGTCGAATTTTGGACACTCTGTACAAGAAGACTTGGAAACATGTGCTACCTGTGTGAGGGATCAGAATTTGGCGGAATGTTTCCTGGAACGCCTGGAATACACAGTTTAGTGTGTCTGTAGTTTACAGTCGTGTCGCACCTTCGATGGTTCGGTCATGGCTACCCCGATTTCCTGTGTCATAACTTGAAAACCATTGACCTAAGAAAAATTTGTTTTATACAAAAGTTGTAGAAAATTTTATTCTCTACAACTTTGTATATAGCTATTTTTACTGTTAAATACAGCGGAAACGAGGGATTTTTAAAGAATCCGATTTTGCCGCCATTTTCCAAGATGGCGGCGCCGGCGGCAACTTTTCGTGTTTACAAATTTCAGGACTTCATTAGGGCCCCAAAATGAACAAAATTGCCAAGTATAAACTTTCCCCGACCTTTTGCAAGGTAAAGCCATTTTTTTGTCTCTATTGACTGGACTAACAAATAACTACGTAAATATGCGAATTTTCAAATATTATTAAGGCTGATTTATAGTTCCGTAAACATACAACATAACATAAACATATAAGTTAACATAACGTAGAATTTAAGCTTACCCTTTCATAGATCCATAACCTCTCAAATTTACCAAAATGTCAGACGGAGAAGTAGAAGCTGCTATAATAGTAGTAATGTTGTATAGATATTATTATAACAGTGAAAAAGTTCATAAGCGAAAGAAAAGAGCATTTAAACAAGATTTATAAATCGCTTTAGAGAATCAACTGGTTTTGATTTTTTCACTTTCATACATCTAAACAGAATTCTGCTTACTTGATCTGTATAATTTCATATGTTTATGTTAAAAATTAAAATTGAACCAATTCATATGTAAACGATTATGTATAACGGTTATGTTTATGGATCTATGAATGGTAATACTGCAGTACTATATTTTATTTTGTTATGTTTATGTTATGTTGTATGTTTACGGAACTATAAATCAGCCTTAAATCTTAGGCAATTCTTGACCTCTAACCTCAACTCGTTTTTGACGTTCTGCTAAACGCGCCTGCTTTAATTGTTTCTTATGACGTTTTGATTTTTTTAAGTAGTTATGCAACTTTAGATACGTGTGACTGTATGTAAATGCCAGCCTTAAGGGTGGATTTTAGTTAAAATATTTTTCGTTTTGAAGTATCTTGGGTTGCCTAACTTAAAAACAGCCAAGAAGCGGTGAACCAAATGGTGGAGAGTGCTTAGAGTGTTTGACAAAACGCAAATTACTCATCCCTAAAGTGTTTTAATTATTACTTATCTTATTAACTTTCTAGTATTGCTTCTACATAAAAAAACTTCTAAATTCAGTAGGTATAAGTATTTGCGAATACCGATTTTTAATCTCTTAAACCTCTTTGTAAACATTGACAGTGACATTGACAGAGTCGGTGAATGTTGGGTTGCCTATCTTTAATCAGTTTTTAAAAATTTATACGCAATTTTTTCTAGAGTTAAATAAAGATCACGCCTAAATTATACAAATTTGCAAAAGGGTCGATACATGCATAGGAAGGTAATATTGAAACCCACCCCGCTACAGGCGAAAATCAATTCATTCTTGATGGATGTCTTGTGCAAGTCACTTTTCGTAAGTTTTTTATAATAGGCCATAATTTAATTACTATATTAAAATTGGTCGTTCTGGCCTTGTAGCGTATGAAGGAAAGGTCTAAAAATTTTAATTCATACCCGTCCTTCTTTTCAACTGTCATTATTTAACCGTACCGTTAGTTTAAAATTACTCAATTTTCTGCGCGTAAACATGCTACTAAAACCCCCCCTTAAAGCGTGTATTACATTGTACTTTTTTTGTCTAGAAAACTTTGACAAGTTTGTAAACTAGATGAAACACTAAACTAGAAATTCAAATATGCCACCTCCCACTTTTAATGGCTGTCAAGTCACCGTTCTTTTTACGCAGACTCCGCTAAAGTCCAATTGCCAATTTAAAGAAAAAAAATTGTTTGCGGTTAAGTGTTTGTTTTGGTTAGTTTCACAGAATACATTTTAGCTTACGCTGGTTAGTATATTATTAAAGAAGGAAAAAAGGAACCGCAATAAAAAACTACAAAAATTTAGGTTATAAAAACTAACAAAATTGAAAACAAGGTGGATGTAGTTGGCAGCTCTGAAATTGGCTCCAATGCGCAAGTCTAGTACTAAAACTTGGACAGAAAATTGGTCCGTACCTAGTTTCAAAACTTGTATCAAACTTGAACAAATTTCTGAATTATACTATCAAAGTTTTGACAAGTGAATCTAGTACAAGAACTTGTCAAAGTTTTCTAGACAAAAAAAGTACAATGTAATACAGCTTTAAGGCTGGCATTTACACCATGAAATATACCTCATTTTAAGCACATTTTGTTCCAGTTTTTTAGACTCATTTTTTAAGCAGGAACGGCAGAGCATTTTTTTTGTAATTATCCATGTCTTTTCTATCTATTGATAGAAAGTTTTTTTTTAATTTCTGAAAACCAACTTTATAGTATTAAAAAATCTAAAGCTCTATTTTACTTCAAAATTTTCAAATAGTTTTTACAAAAAGATTAATACCGAAAAAATCTCTCTATCAGTAGATAGATACAACCACTCTCTTTCAAACACCACAAGATTTTTTTTTCAAAATGCAAATTATGCCAAAAAAACTGGAAATAAAGTTCTAGAAAAATCGGTTTAGATTTCCAATTTATAATTTATCGTTAGGCAACACAAATAGCACAGTAACAACGAGTAAGTACTTATCGGCTTTACGGAAACTTGACAAGGAGATTACAATTTAAATACACAGAAAATCGTAATTTTGTTTTTGCCATATCTTTTACAGTAATAACACAAATAACTATGTAAATATGCAAATTTTCAGATATGAATCTTACGCAATTCTTGACCTCTAACCTCAACTCGTTTTTGACGTTCTGCTGAAACGCGCCTTCTTGTGACTTTTGATTTTTTAATTAGTTATGCAACTTTAGATACGTCAAATAGAAATTGACTGTATGTAAATGCCAGCCTTAAGGGGGGGTTTTAGTAGCATGTTTACACGCGGAAAATTGAGTAATTTTAAAATAACGGTACGGTTAAATAATGACAGTTGAAAAGAAGGACGGGTATGAATTAAAATTTTTAGACCTTTCCTTCATACGCTACAAGGCCAGAACGACCAATTTTAATATAGTAATTAAATTATGGCCTATTATAAAAAACTTACGAAAAGGGACTTGCACAAGGCATCCATCAAGAATGAATTGATTTTCGCCTGTAACGGGGTGGGTTTCAATATTACCTTCCTATGCATGTATCGACCCTTTTGCAAATTTGTATAATTTAGGCGTGATCTTTATTTAACTCTAGAAAAAATTGCGTATAAATTTTTAAAAACTGATTAAAGATAGACAACCCAACATTCACCGACTCTGTCAATGTCACTGTCAATGTTTACAAAGAGGTTTAAGAGATTAAAAATCGGTATTCGCAAATACTTATACCTACTGAATTTAGAAGTTTTTTTTATGTAGAAGCAATACTAGAAAGTTAATAAGATAAGTAATAATTAAAACACTTTAGGGATGAGTAATTTGCGTTTTGTCAAACACTCTAAGCACTCTGCACCATTTGGTTCACCGTTTCTCGGCTGTTTTTAAGTTAGGCAACCCAAGATACTTCAAAACGAAAAATATTTTAACTTAGTTAAAATATTTTTCGTTTTTAAGTATTGTGGGTAGCCTGACTTAAAACCAGCCAAGAAAGGATTGGATCTTCTAGTATTGCTTCTACCGGCTTCTACCGAATACCGATTTTTAATCTCTTAAACCTCTTTGTAAACATTGACCGTGACATTGACAGAGTCGGTGAATGTTGGGTTGCCTATCTTTAATCAGTTTTTAAAAATTTATACGCAATTTTTTCTAAAGTTAAATAAAGATCACGCCAAAATTATACAAATTTGCAAAAGGGTCGATACATGCATATGAAGGTAATATTGAAACCTACCCCGCTACATGCGAAAATCAATTCATTGTTGATCCATGTCTTGTGCAAGTCCCTTTTCGTAAGTTTTTCATAATAGGCCATAATTTAATTACTATATTAAAATTGGTCGTTCTGGCCTTGTAGCGTATGAAGGAAAGGTCTAAAAATTTTAATTCATGCTCGTCCTTCTTTTCAACTGTCATTATTTAACCGTACCGTTATTTTAAAATTACACAATTTTCAGCGCGTAAACATGCTACTAAAACCCCCCCTTAAAAGGAAAATTTATTCAGATTTGGAACGCCTAGCAACCATTTTGAGACATTAAAAAAAAACGAAAACCTTTTTTATTAGTATTTAATAATTTAATTTATTTATTCACAATCGTTATAGTAATATGTCGATTCCTAACCTTTTAGAGGTTGGGAAATACGTCATTCCTAACTGTAATGACAATCTCTTGGGTGGAAAGTGACAGAAAACACTTCCCACCCACGGTGGAAAGTGACAGAAAACACTTCCCACCCACGGGCGGGAAATGTTTATGTACGATTGCCTAGCGACACTGTCATAGATCTATATGTTAAAGTAGGCTAAAATAAATTATAATAGAGCTGTCAAAAAATATTAATAAAATTCATGATTAATGATTGTGAATAAAATAGTATACATACCTCGGTGGGAGTTTCATTACAGCCGAGGGCTTGATGTATGACCGAGAGGCGAAGCCTCGTGGTCAGACATAGCGCGAGGCCATTTAAATTTTTGTATGTGGAGTAGGTGGGGCATAGGGGGTTGCGTTCTCTCTTATGTCATTTTAGTTCCCCCTCTCTACCCTAGAAACGGTTTTGAAATTTTTTTGATAACTCTTTTCGTTCACGAGATACAGCCCATTGTAAGTTTTAAAATGGACACGCTGTATGTATAGGGTAGTACAAAAAAAAGGAAATAGAAATCAAATAATAAAAACACCTAGTATTACAAAGATTATGCAGTAAGTAATAGGCGCATGCGAATTGTACATATACATAGATCAAAAGTAGGATTCATAGTTAGCAAGTAAGCATAAATACAATCAACGTAAACTATACCAGAAACAGGAAGACAGCAAGAAAGAAAGCATAAGCAACAGAATGGAACGAGAAATCATCCATATCACCAATCACAAGTTGGGATCCGACCTTCTTAGCGAGCACACGTACTTGCGACGGTTCGAGTGCAATAAGTTTTTCGGATAGTGAGTGCGGTTACGACGGAATTATAACTTTTATAAAACGTTTAGCGAATATATTTAGACATAAATACCAAGAGCAGTGCTGTATCTAGGGCAGGGCCATAGGGGCACCTGCCCAGGGCGCAAAATCAGAGGGGGCGCAAATTCAGACTTTCTCCTCTGCTACTAAAAGACTCAAACTGAGCACAAAGTAAAGGTTTCGGGTTTACCCGCGTTGTTCGCTGACATTGCGGTTTGCTTTGGTGGACAGGGAAAAGGAAAAGAAAAGTGAAAAGAATGTTTGACGAGACGGCCGAAGATGAAGGTAGTCAATTTGATGGTGCGGAAACCTTCAAAATCCAACTCAATAACATTCTTGATGCCGTAATTTCTCAATTAAATTGGAAGTTTGTTACGTTATCAGAAGTAGCATCAAATTTTAGTTTTTTGATGGGTAGTTATCTTTTTGAGAAGTCTGTTGACTATTTCAAAAAATGTGCTGCCGATTTAGCACTGAAATAAAAGGAAGACATCGATACTAACGAAATTGTGCTGGAAATAGAAAGCTTGAAATTTAAAATATGCTCTATACGGCCAGATACTCGTATACAAAATGACAATATGCTCACAATATTAAATTTAATTCACGAATGTGGTCTCTCTGCATTCTATCCAAATTAATATTAAAATAGCGCTGGGGATAGTGTTGACGCTTCCAGTTACGTCCGCTTCTTGCGAAAGAAGTTTTAGTAAATTAAAAGCGATTAAGACCTATTTACAGTCATCGATAGGGCAGGAACGTTTGACTGCTTCAACCATATTGTCTATAGAACATGATATCACAATAGTTATTTTTCTATCTGATTTGCGTGTGGAAAGTAAACTTTCCACACTCAAATTTTGATTTGCGTGCGGAAAGTAAACTTTCCACGCGCTAATTTGTTTACTTTCCGCACGCAAATCAAAATGTCATAAATGACATTTGATGAATGTCAGATTTGATTTTGCAGAAATATTTAAATTTTTTGTGGTTGTAGAAAAAATAGTGTGTAATACATGTGTTGAAAGCTTGTATTTGCCACACTCATGTGACTGCAGCACTCACTATCGTTCGTGCTGCAAACTTCACATTCGTGTGGCAAACGCAAGCTTTCAACACTTGTATTACAAAATCTATTAATTATGACGAAATAATTAATAATTTTGCGATTGCGAAAGCAAGAAAAGTTTCGACTAGATATGTAGCAAACAAACGTAGGAAAATCAAGTTCCTACATACAAAAAGTAAAGAAGCGAGCAGGTTTAGAACACTTTAAGGCTTAAGTCATCCCTAACCATAATGCTCAGCAAAATATCAGTGCGAAAAGTTGTTCCCAAAAATTCTTCGAAGAGTTGCTCACTAAATTTGATTGTGTAGTGATGGACGACGAAACCTATTGCAAATCTGATTTTGCAGAAATTCCTGGACATGATTTTTATACTAGCGCCAAACTGACAAGAAGCTCCGGAGAACTGTAAACTAAAAAATAGGTCCAAGTTTGCAAAAAAGTTTCAGGTTTGGCAAGCAGTTGTGGATTCAAGAGTAGAGCGTTAATTTCCGTTGGAACCATCAACCGAGAAATTTATCGCACCGAGTGCCTCCAAAAGCAACGTTTGCCTTTCCTGAGACAGCACCAGACTCAATCTATATTTTGGCCAGACCTAGCTACGGCCCACTATAAAACTGTAAAAGAATGGTACAGGGATAATAATGTTGTTGTAGTTCCGAAGGAGTGCAATCCTCCTAACTGTCCAGAGCTAAGGCCAATAGAGCAATACTGATCAATCATAAGGGGGATACTAAAGAAGAAAGGTGGTGAGGTATCTACAGTTGAAGATTTTCGCTCTCAATGGACTTGGGCAGCTCAGAAAGCTGATAGCAGCCTTGTGCAGAAGTTGATGAATCAAGTTCGTAGGAAAGTGCGTAATATAGCGTATGGAGTTTAAGTTAAAATTTTAAGGTTATTGTATTTTTATGTAATAAAAGTATAGTTTAAACTCAAAACAATGGTGTTTTTATTTTATCTACAATTTTCAGTGGTCAAATTTTCATGCACAACCTTTATGTTTCATGTTATAAATGTTTATGTATTTTTTTATGTTTTTGTTCCTTTTATTATTTATTTTATAGAATATATTTTTTGTTATGAAATGTTTTTATGAAATAAATATTTTTTCCTACATGTTTTTTCAGATAATCCTACAATCCTTACTAATACAAATTTTTGGATAAGAAATAATTAAGATCCGGGATGACGGGGGGCGCAAGGAATCAAGTTTGCCCAGGGCGCAAAATTGCCTAGATACGGCACTGACCAAGAGCATAGTATACTAACCTCCTTCTTATCGCAGCGCTCAAGGCGCGCGATACCTGATATATAATACATAATTTCTTACGCGCGGGACCTATCAAATGAACTCTTAGCAAATAAACATAATAAAAACACTAATGCTAACAAAACAGTAAATAATCAAAACATATAAGATAATACTCCCAATAAAACGACCGAACACATGGATACTGAAGAAAGAAATTATCTCACACCCGAGATAACTGTGATCAACTAAGGGGAACTATCACCAAACCACCATTATAGCGAGTCAAGTAAGCGGTCCAACGAAAACACCTGCAACAAACGCTATATATTCGACACGGATCATTTACTAACACAAAACAGGTATTATCTACCTAAGAATAATCACGATAGCCTAACCTCCGTTGATAACAATACAAACAAAGAACCGCCCTCAGATCAAGTAAAAATACCCCCGATCTTCATTATTGAAGCAGCAAATTATCAAAAAGTCATTGAAGAGATTGAAAATAACATAACAGGAAAGTTCACAACACAAACTCGTAGCTCGCAACTATGAATTAACGTAAGTAACATTGATCAGTTTCGTAAACTGACGGCCTTCTATAATCAAGAAAATATTAAATATTTTACCTATCAAAATCCAGATAAAGAGCAATTGTCCGTAATCCTATAAGAAATATACCCATTTCAATAACCCCCGAAGAAATTAAACAAGAATTATTATTAGATAAACAACATGTCGTTATAAGCGTAACACGTTTGTATAATCGTGATAAAAAACCAATCCCTAACTGTGCTGTTGAAATAAAAAAAGGAGACAACGCCAATAACATTTTTGGATAAGAGCATTTATACCACTGTAAGATATCCATTGAACCAAGGCGAAGGTCAAATGTTATACCACAGTGAACCAGATGCCAAAAATTTGGCCATACAAAAACTATTGCCATTTAGATCCCAGATGCGTAAAATGTCAAGGTTCCCACTTATATTCAAAATGTACAAAATTAAAAGATGACAAACCAATGTGTGTACATTGTGGGGGCCAGCACATAACATAATAGCCAAACTACCTAAATATAACGACAACTCACGAGACACTACACGTCATAAACCAATAACTGAATCCAATAATTACACCAAAAATATCACACAACAATCCCACTCTAATTTGGGAGGCATGCACAAACCTAACAGCTATGCAGCTGCTGTGAGCAATCAACCCAGCATAGAAACTTTAACATCCACATCGGGAAACACCACTATTAGATATGCTAACTCCATACATGGATAAAATTAAAGAATTTATATTATCACTAATAACAGCAACATTACAAAATGGAGGGAAATAAGCCCCCTGAATTAAATAAGCTATCAATATTAAACTGGAATGCTAACGGTATTAAAACCAAAAAATCTGAACTTATAATCTTCCTAAATCAGTATAACATCGACATTGCTTGCGTTAGTGAAACACATCTTATGGACGGAGAAAAATTTACATTACCAAATTACTGAGTGGCTATCATTGCTAAAAAGAAAATCATGTTGCATACTCTGTTTACAGAAGATATCACTAATGTAGAAGCTATCTCAGTACAACTACAAATCCAAAAGCTGCCGATATTAAGTTAACATGCGCATATAAACAGCCCAAACATCACATCACCAACGAAGACATTGCAAAAATATTCAATAACCACAATAAACCAACACTACTAATTGCCGACATTAATTGTAAACACAAAATCTGGGGTTGTAGGGCAACTAACCCTAATGGAATCAAGCTACTCGAGTTAACAGAAAATCAAGCAATACAGGTATCAGCTCCAGATGACCCCACATATGTCCCATTTCAGCGTGAACACAAACCAGATATTCTCGTCATAGTACTCCATAAAAACTTCAATCACACAAAATGTAATAACTGAACTAAGCTCAGACCATCTACCTGTGGTTATAAAATTTTCTCACACTCCTAAATACTGTGAGACACAGCCTAGACTAATACAAGGGAAAGTTGACTGGGAGAAGTTCCAACACACTTGATGAAAAAATTAAATGCCCCTACCCAATAGAAACTACAAACGATATTGACACTGAAGTGAATAAGCTTACCATCGCCATCACGGAATCTGTAAAAATAGCCACCATTAAACCAAAAAATCGCTCTCGCCAAATAAGCACCACTGGTCTGCCTCAGCAACTCCTTGACCTAATCAAAGAGAAGAACAAAATCAGAAGACTACAGCAGTCAACAAAACAACCACAATATAAAGCACAACTTAATCACTTTACTCACAAAGTAAGACATCATCTTGATGAACACCGATACGGAATGTATCAATGCTACATCAAGGAACTACAGCCAAAGGACCCCTCCATGTGGCAAGCTACACGGCGCATATTAAGAAATCCACCTATAATTCCTAACCTAAAAGCAAATAATCAGACATACTGTTCAAATCAAGAAAAAAGTGACGCATTTGCAAACCACTTAGAAAGAGTTTTTACGACCAAACAAGATAAGCAACATGAATTATTTCACCAAGAAGTAGCGAAATATGTACAAACCAAAATGCCACAGGAATCGGGAGCCTTCAAACCTATCTCACCCAGGGAAATCTACAAATATATCCAAAGATTGCCTCTTAAAAAAAGTCCTGGTCTGGATTTAATTCCCAATATAGTACTGCGGAACATAACAAGAAAAGGCTTAGCTATGAATGCAAGCTTATTCAACTCTTGCATAAGACTCGGTTATTTCCCTCGTGCATGGAAATGTGCGGCCATAATATTATTCAATAAACCTGGAAAAAATCCGAAGGACTTAGGAAGTTATAGGCCTATAAGTCTATTAACAGCAATATCGAAGTTATTTGAACGTATTATACACAAACGAACCATTAAACTACTTGATGACAATAGCATCTTACCATGTTTCCAGTTTGGATTCAGACAGCATTATTCCACCACGCAGCAACTACAAAGGCTTGCTGAAACCATAGAAAAGGGATATGAAGCTAAGAAACACACAACTGTGGCCTTTTTAGACATTGCCAAAGCCTTCGACAGCGTATGGCTTACAGGCTTACAATACAAATTACTCCATGTCGGCCTCCCAGACTACATTGTCAGACTTATTACTTCGTCCTCACGGATAGAAGTTTTGTAGTAAAAGTACATAATGCAACGTCTCAAAAAAAAATCCATTACAGCTGGTGTCCCGCAAGGTTCTATTTTGGGCCCAGCCTTATTTAACATTTTCATATCTGACCTACCTGAACCAAGAAATGCAACTCTTTCCATGTTTGCGGACGACACGGCAATTGTAACTCAAAACGCAAATATAGACGAAGCCGCCCAACAACTACAAATTGCAGTAGAAGAAATATTCAACTGGATGAACAAATGGTGTATTTCCCTCAATACCACAGTAAATGTGAGGCAAAAATATTCACGCTAAGGCAACCCCACAAAGTTAATAAAAAACGACCTAGAAATTAAGTCGAATCCAAATGATAGTTGCGTCAAGTACTTAAGAGTTTATTTAGACCAGGGGTCGCCAAAGTGGTCGATATCGACCTCTAGGGGTCGATATAACATTGCTAGGGGTCGATTCGGGTTCAAGGGTCAATTGGGGGTCGATAGAAAAATATAAGACATCACTATATGGGTAATATTTAATTCGGTTAACTTGGATTATCTCCATCCTGAATGACAACGCAATTAAGAGTGAATCGTGGGAACAGTGACATGAATAGGATGTGAGATGGAGCAAAGTCATGAAAATAGTTACGGAGGCCAAAATCACGTATTTAGATACCAATAAACGGATGTCGGTGGTTTCCGCCCGGCGGCGGGAGCGAGATTGCGACACGTTCACGGTTGCTTATTTACTTATACTTACATGTATTCGGTCCCAGTTTCATTTTTGCGTATCGACATACAAGAGACCTAAACTTCTTTGACGTTAAGCCAATATACAACAAACACTGTAAACTGTAACTATAAAATAAACAATCTAAAAACTCACATAAGTGTATGTTTTGCTTGACCTATTATAATTACGCAATAGTAAAATAGTGGGGGTCGATAAAGAGTCAAGAAACTCTTAAAGGGGTCGACGGTCGAAGAAGTTTGGCGACCCCTGATTTAGACAGAAGATTGACATAGAGCATGCATGTCATTTCTTTACTATATAAATCAATTATCAGACCGGGACTAATGTATGCCTGCCCAGTTTGGGGTAGTACTTCAAAGACAAACATTGTGAAATTACAATCGTTGCAATCAAAAATCCTGAGGATCACAACAATGCTCCGTGGTTTGTTAGAAATGATCAACTGCACCATGAATTGCAGATGCCAACAATTATTGAACACATTAAAAAAGTAAATATTAAATACTTCGATAACTTAGAAAACTGCCCTGCAGCAACAGATTATTCTCTTGGAAATAAAGGTATCCACAAAAGACTTAAACGGAAATTGACACAAGATATATTCATACCAAACAGTGAAGACGGCGAAGCGAATAAAACATAAACAGTTAAATATTAAATTTAAAAAATGTAGTGACAGTGGAAACTATTTAAGTTGTCCCTTATTGTGAATATAAAGTGAAATTATTCAATTTCCTCAACCAAAAAAACCCCTGCGAGTTGTAATGGTTGCTCTATAATTAAAAAAAAAAAAAACAATCACAAAATTCAAACAAGGAGAACAGCAGCAATAACGGATTAAATAACAGAAGGTAGAAGAAACAAAGAATTCAAGGAGGAAGCTATGGACTTATGAATGGAAATCACAAAGTATGTGAGCAAAAACCAAGAAGAAATGCAACTGCAGCCGGAAGAAAATATTAACAGTCGCACTGAGACCCTATACGTGTACCTGGGGAACTGAGAACGGGGGGGTCAGCGACTGACCCCAGTGTTTTAAGTCTTAGTTGTAGTGCTTTTTTAACCTATTACATGAAAATGTAGGCGATAGTGAATACAGAGGTTGAAATAAGTTAAATAAAGTGTATTTTAGTTTCTAATATTTATTTTTACACATAAGATATTATACAGAATGATTACATTTGATGCGTGTCATGGTTGTCGTCTGTTGTTTTTCGGCGGTATGCTTTGGGTAAATATACTTTTGGCAATGAGTGCAGGCTTTCATATATTTATTTCCCGCCTAAATTACACAAAATGTAATACCATCTGACTGCAACGCCGCCGTACAATATTAACTTTGAGCGCCTTTCCGCGGATTTTATTTTTTTACGCCGATGTTTGGAAATTAATCTTAATCAATTATATATCGCCAGATTCAGAGTGATTCAGGGATAAAAGTCATAAATTTTGAGATAAAAATATTAAAAATTACACGAGAACGAGCAAACTAAGTAACCTGGGGTCAGCGGCTGACCCCCCCCCCCCTTCTCAGTGCGACTGTTAAAGATTTGGCTCCCAAATACGACCATCTGGATCATACCTTCGGCCCAGCCATACAAATCAACGCCTACATAGAAGATTTGGGAACAGAAGGATTCTGGGGTGGATATGAATCTATTCTCACAGGGACAGAAGCCCTACCAACAAAAATAGAAATCTACTTCGAGACAGGTTACAAATTGGAGCGCAAAACTGTCTATTTGCAGCAACAACTGATTAAATAACAGAAGATGGAAGAAACAAAAAAGAACTCAAGAAAGAAGTCCTGGACTTGGGAAGGAAAATCGCAAATTATGTGAAGGAAAACTAAGAAGAAATGCAACTACAGCTGGAAGAAAATACCAAAAACTTAGGTCTCAAAAACGATCATCTGGATTCTGGATCACAGCTACGGCCTCGCCATGCTAATTGACGCCTATATAGAAGATTTGGGAACAGAAGTATTCTGGGGTGGATGTGAACCCATTGCGCAGTGACGGAAGCCTTACAAACAAAAATAGAAATTTACTACGAGACGAGTTACAATTCGGAGCACACACCGAAGAGCACGGGAGGATATGCAACAACAATTGAATTACAATGAAAATAAGAATATTAATTATGATAATAGTAATGACTACCTATAGACTAAGCTAGCATAAAATAATACTTACGTAACAGGACAGGTATGTCTGTGCTAAGGCGTTTCATATCATAGACCTAGGAGATTAGCGGTAATACTCGAAATATTATTAATACAGGGTGGGTATAATCATCTGTGATCCCGATAGCCATGGAATTAGCTACATAGAAATGATGACTAGCACTATTTTTTTATATAACAATGGCAGTTGTGACAATCCACATGACGTTTGTATTTAGGTTACGTAGTTGAATTTCTCAATTTTATTAAGCGGTGATAATTTCAAAGGTAATGCGATCACGGATAGTAGTTATAATAGTGCATGTTCTAGACCAGATTTTTTTGTTTCATTTTTTTAGACAAATGACAGTGTTTTTAAAGTCTTTGTTTTCAAAACACTCATTTTCTAACCAAAAACCATTAAAAATATAAACATATTTTCTAGACCAGATTTTCTAAAAACGCATTTTTTGAGCAAACCAGCTCGATTTGTAAGTTTTTATCGTTGAAGATTATAAAAACTAACAAAAATCAGGATTTTAACCCTGATTTTCAAGCGTTGAAGTTTTTTTCACCCCAAAAAAACCCATGAAAATCGATCCATTTTGTCTAGACCAGATTTTTCAAAACGCGTTTTAGAGGGAAAATGGGTTGTTTTTAAATTTCATCCGTTGAAGTTTTCAAAATTCCTGAGACAATTTGAAACCAAAATGAACACCCCTCTTTTCTACCCATTTTTGTTTAATTTCTTTAGCTAAATAGTCTTGTTTTTTCACATCATTTTCAACTAATAAGCGTCATTTTAAACAATCTGGTCCAGCTTTTCAAGCATAAAATCAGACTCATTTACCTTAGAAAACGCCAAAATCTGGTCTAGTTGTTGAATCTGGTCTAGCAATTAAACCAAACTTGACGTTGAAGTTTTTGAAATCTGATCTAGTTGTCGAACCAAAAAATCTGGTCTAGCAATTAAACTAAACTTGACAGCGGTAACGATCTAAATGAGTGTTTTGAAAACAAAGACTTTAAAAACAATGTCATTTGTCTAAAAAAATTAAACAAAAAAATCTGGTTTAGAACATGCACTATTATAACTACTACAGCAAAATAATCTGAGTTAAAAAGTTACACATATTAGACTACTAAAATTGAAAATCAATTAATTTTCCAGCTATACAGGGTGAATAAAAAGTAAGGAACCTCGATGCTGGAGCCTTTATTATTGGTCTTAGAAAAAAAAATTGTAGACAAAAGTTTTATAACAAATTATTTTCCACAAACTGATGGTTTTAAATATTTTTTTAAAGGTCATACCTTTGCGCTATGACGTCATCGATACTTTTTTAAATAGCAACCTATATTTTTTAGGTCGAAATTTTATAGCATTTTTTTTTTCTCTTTATAACCCTCTAAAAATGTCGTACGGTTGCATAAACGAAATTTCTAGAAAAATCAAGTTAAATGTTATTCGTACCAGTATTTAACGTACGTACTTTTATCACAAAAATTAAACATATAACATATGACTATTAAAAACAAATACAAACAATGTTTAATATTACTTTATTACAGAAGATGTTCAAATTGTTCCCCATTAACTATCTGACAATGTCCAATTCGATGAGAGAAATATGAGAAATAAAAGATTGCCTTGGAAACAAATGCAAATTTCACTTGTGACAGTTTGTGTTTATTAAATAATAAGACAATAATTATTGTAATTTAAACTGCTTGAGAAAGTGATTCTCAATTATGGTACGTTTAACGGAAACAGAACGCATCGAAATTTTGATGATACTTGGATACGGTGAAACGCTGAAAGAAGAAGATCCCATTTCGAGGTGCGTGATATATTTAATAGAGAACATCCCTTTGGTTCCAGCAAGATGGAGCCCTTACTCCCCCATTATGGCATTCACGTCCGAAATTATTTGGATACAATTTTTGAGAACTATAAGTGGATCGGTAGAAGGGGTAGTATCGAATGGCCAGCCCGATTTGAATCCGTTGGACTTTTTCTTGTGGGGCCATCTCAAAAGTAAAGTTTACAAACAGGCCCAGAAATTTAGAAGAGTTAAAAATACGTATTCGGGAAGAAATACGGGCAATACCAGCCGAAGTAATTCGAAATGTAGGTATTACAGGAATTTTCACATCGAATTGGACATTGTCAGATAGTTAATGGCGAACAATTCTGTAATAAAGTAATGTTAAACATTGTTTGTGTTTGTTTTTAATAGTCATGTGTTTAATTTTTGTGATAAAAGTACGTACGTTAAATATTAGTACGAATAACATTCAACTTGATTTTTCTAGAAATTTCGCTTATGCAACCGTATGATATTTTTAGATGGTCATAAAGAGAAAAAAAAGTGCTATAAAATTTCGACCCAAAAAATATAGGTTGCCATTTAAAAAAAGTATCGATGATGCCATAGCGAAAAGGTATGACCTTGAAAAAAATATTTAAAACCATCAGTTTGTGGAAAATAATTTGTTATAAAACTTTTGTCTAAAACTTTTTTTTCTAAAACTAATAATAAAGGCTCCAGCATCGAGGTTCCTTACTTTTTATTCACCCTGTATATAAAAACTACACCTGTTTATTGTTAAAGTCTGTTTTTAAGATATATTTAAAAATTAACATTTTTCAAATAATTACATCATACAGGGTGTTGGGAAAAGGTCGCACCGGCACCATACTACCATATTTGCCGCTCAAAATTAATCATAAAACTGCCTTCAAAATCTTTCTACCTTATCTATTTAGTTTACTACAAGAATTCCTAATCTAAAACCTAAGACGAGATTACAGCATCTTTACTTATAAATATACTCCATTTTATTAAAAAGTAACTCTTTATAACACTAAATCATTAATCTTGAACGACAATAATAAAGAAAATCTGTAAAATTCCAAATTTATTTTGTCTTAAGAATTATCAAGAAGGACATTAGTTCATCTTGACAACACTGCTAGGAAAGATTTTCAACATCAGATTCATCTTATTTAAGTTGCCCTTGACGCTATATTGCTACTGAGGTGCGACCTTTTCCCAACACCCTGTATAAGTATGTATTATTATTATCTTATTTCATTCATTTTTACATGCTCTAATATTCTGACGACTGGACTACATCAAACAAATAAAGAAATATCTAGCATTGAATCATAAAAATAGAAGACCAACCTGGCATGGAAATTTTAAAAATCGAATTCTATAAAAATTTGAGGTATCAATTCAAAAATAATTTACTCACCCATCATTATCAGATGTAGTTGTCATAATCAATCCTTTATTTTTAAATTTATCAACAAACGACATCATTATTTATTATATTACGGTGATGAAAGTCATTATATTACTAACAAAAAATTTTGATAAATAAGTAAATGGATAATCAAACTAAATCTTGTACAAAATGTAAACACTGCATTTATTAATGATTTAATAATTAGGTATGAAAGAACTAAGTGTAATATTACAAAATTATTTAAATTATTGATTTATGCTGGATTTTCTTCATTTTCATCATTGCTCGATTCTGAACTAGGAGGAGTTTGGTCACTTTGGTTCATACTATCATCATCGCTGCAACAATAAAACAGTCATTCGAAAAATAATTGTTGATATTGTTTTGAGTTGTCTCACCTTGCATATTGATCAATTTCCCCGACCGCGTCAAGGAATTCTTGCTTTTTGGCATCATGATTAAACATGAAACATGTGAATTTCCCAATACCGAAATATGATCTTTTTAGCTTTACTGTCACCTCAAGGTCGTTGCTATCTATTCCTAAAATCATAGATTTCGAAATCACAAACACTCCATCATCTATATGAATATTTGAATCTGCAACGGCAACTCTCACTCTTTGTGGATTTACAGCGGTTTCACTCTTAACGTGAATCCAATTGAGAAACTCCATTTTGTGGAAAGGTCTGATAAATTTTTTTTTCATCAGAGAACGATAGAAATCGCGAAATTTTTGTATGTCCTCTATCCCCACACCATATATTTTGGTTGCCATTTTAAGCACAGACTAAAGCACAGATCAACGACGGAAAGACGATTTTCTATCGGATCAATAAAAAGGATCACATCTGCTGATCATAACAGCCATCGTCACAGATTATTTACAATTTACTATCACAGTATAACGCTAAAAGAATTCTTTTAGCATTATACTGTTACTATCGAGAAAGGAAAGGTTAGGTTATTTACTAGGTAGTACTGGGTAGTACATACGTAAGAAAAACCTAACCATACAAAAATCCCTAAATACCAAGATGGCAGTGGCAGAGGATAAAGCAGTGGCGTTGCTGAAGAAGGGTCCAATTTTTTTCAACTGCATTCAGTTCACTTGTTCAACATTGACGATATTAAACTCATTTAAAAAATTAAAATACATAAAAACATAGATTAAAAACATACATATATCAATCACTTTCAAAACTATAAGAAGCCAGTTTATTTAATAAAATTTTCACTTGTTCCAAAATACCTAGATTGGGACAATGAATATTGAAAGTACTAATTGATTTGCTTATTAACTATATGAATATTAAATATGTTAGGGTTTGAAATAATTGTTTTTTGTAATTTTTAAAATATGTATAGACCGAATTAATTATTGCAATAAGAAATTTTTTATTTATTAATTTTTAATTAATTAATTATAGTAAGTTAATATAGGCAACCTAAATAACACATGGGAAACTTACCCAGGTGTTAATATCCATTCAATTCAGTTTGTTTCATATATTTTTCTCGAGGAAAAAATTGTAAATTATCTACAAAATCTTTTTCTTTCAAATAAACTTCTTGTTCAGACATTTTTCCAGCTTTTAATAAATTTATCATTTGTTTATAAAATTTATAAGCCATTCTGTATTCGGAAGTTCTTTCTGGTATTTTATAAGCCTTTTCGAGTATTACAATTACTCCTGCACCTAAACTCAAAGAAATTAATCCAGACGCTTTTTCGGTATCTCCTTTTGAAATACAAGTTAGACAATCACAAATCATTTTATGAAATCCGGCGGCTGTACTTTTACTACGGCGTTTTGGAGATGATAATGATTCTTTGAAATCCCATATTGGTTTAATTAAAAATTTCCATTTGCTTCCTTTACTATTTAATGACTTGTTTAAACTTGGATTATAATTTTGATACATTGAATTTGTTTTTCTGATCAATTCAATAAATTGAGAATGATCTTCCGATGTGTATTCAGATGCGTCTGGTACTTCTCTGTCAAGCAATAAACTTTTTAATCCTGATGAAAGTTCAATGAGTTGATTATCTAAATAAAAATTGTTATCCTTTGGTTTTATAATTTCTGAACCCATCATAAATTCTCTAGAAGCTAAATCATATCTAGGACCATATATTCCATCAAAATGTCTATTTCTTTTAGGTCTACTAGCATCCTCTTTTAAAGATGTCCATACATCACCATATTCAAATACTTCATCTTCTTCTGGCGTGTGAGAAACTTTCTCACGCGTCGAACATTTAGTTTTTTTATTTTTAGAAACGTCAATCAGTTCTTCCAAATGATTATCAATTTTTTCCAATCTTTTTGTAATTGGTTCTTCCTTCTTTTCTCTCTGTTTGGATTCAACTTTTTCTTTATTGGCAACGTCAAGTTCTCGCTCCATAATTTCTTTTTTTAATTTTTTCATTTCGTTAGCACTCATTCGTTTTGTCGGACTTGCAGTAGTCGGACTTTTATTAGTCGGACCATCTTGTACGATAGTCGTCAGACGTATTGGGTCGTTTTCGTCGGTCTCTTTATCAAATCTCCTTTTTATTTTTCGGTACAATTTTTTCATTTCCTCTGAAGTCATCATTTATATATAAATGAATAGATTCAAGGGAGTTAAGCTAAAATATTTTAAAGATTTAGAAGCTGGCCAAACTTATGAAGGTAAGCCAAGAATTCGTGCAATTATAATAGGCCCAAGTGGAAGTGGAAAAACACACTTGAGTCTAAATTTTATTTTTAATGAGAAACTGGTTTACTATAAAAATTTATACATTTATACGAGATCACCAGATCGACCCATTTACCAAAACTTAAAAAAGGTTTTTAAAAATACAAAATGTAAATTATTTTTTGAAAGTGAATGGGAAAATATTGTATCTGTAGACGAATGTTTACCAGATAGTTTGGTTATATTTGACGATGGATCTTTAGATAAGCAAACCAAAGTGTAAGATTATTTTACTAGAGGAAGACGTAAAGGAATTTCCACAATTTATATCGTTCATTCAATTTCAGCTATTGATCCTAAATTTATACGTGGAAATTCAGATTACATGTTTATTTACAAATTACGCCCCAAATATATCAAATTCATTTACGATAATTACATTTCAAACATTTCCAAAGAACAGTTTGTAAAAATTTGTAATGATTGTTGGAATCAACAATTTAATTTCCTCTCAATCAACATGGTAAATTTACATTTCTTTAAATGTTTTACTCCTTTATAAATGAATGAAATCTATTGCGTGGGGGAAAAAGCACACAAAAAAATAAAGGTTCCGCAAAACTGCAACATGGAAAAGGTGGAAGTGAATATTATTCAGCAATCTGTGTCGTATGTGGAAAGAAAAAATCTCAAATGAAACATGGACCAACCAGTTCAACCGTTAAAACCAAAAAGAAAAAATGTAAAAAATAAATGGATATGATGATGTATCTAGAGAAGCGATTATATGTATATAGAAAAAGTTTTCATTTTTTTTTAAGTATTGGAATAGGACTGAGTTGTGGAAATTTAATATTTAGTACGTCCGGTTTATCTGGTATTGTGTTACCTCCTTTGTCAAAATTGCTTCCAGCTGCTTTGAAATCTGTTTGGGATGTGTTTGGTTTCTGTTTAGATTTAGTTTCTTTGCGTTTCTTGTTATATTTATCTATATTGTTTGATTTTTTATTATGTTTAATTAACGTTTCGCCAGTTAGAAATTTTATTTGATTTCTAAGAGTATTTTCACCATTCTTGTTTCGTTTTGCAAAATCTTTTAATGAAATTTTTTTACAATCTGGATCGCCTCTCGTTGATAAAAACTTGAGAGCTAGTTGTCTAGATTTTTTATCATCCATTTCTTTAACGCTTGGTATACTTGATTCGGATAGTGTTGAATCTTTTTTAATTATTGAATTAATTTTTTGTTTAAAAGATTGTTTACTCATTTACTTACGAGGATGTATTGATATCTAGTTAGCCTAGACCGCTTCCATGGATAAACAAAATATTGCGATACCATAGCAACGAACAGTAACTTATTAGAAGTGTCAGTGTAAAGTTTCACGTCAAAAAGTCAAACCAGTTTTGCGCAATAAAATTTCAAAAAAAGGATGTCGACCGAAAATGTGAAAATCGAAAAATTGGAGTATCGAGCTATCATCAAATACCTGTATTTGAAGGGGTTAAGAGGTAAGCAGATTTACGAAGATATGCTTAATACCCTTGGCGATCAATGTCCTTCGTATGCGACCGTAAAAAATTGGATTGCAAGCTTCAAAAGAGGTAAATTTTCCATTGAAGATGAAGAGCGATCGGGTAGGCCAGTTTCTGTGTCCGTTCCCGAAAATATCATGATTGATTATCTGGATAAGGGTAGAACAATAACTGGGGATTACTATTCGACGTTACTGACCACTCTACGAGAAAAAATTAAGGAGAAAAGACGCGGAAAGTTGTCCAAAAGTGTTTTGTTTTTGCAGGACAATGCCTCTGCACACAAATCGCATGTTGCCATGCAAACAATTCGTGATTTGCGGTTCAAATTACTGGAACAACCCCCTTATTCACTAGATCTGGCTCCGTCCGACTATTATCTCTTTCCTCAACTGAAAAAAAGTTTAAAAGGTCGTAAATTTTCTTCCAACGAAGAGGTTATAGAAGCTGTGGAGGCTTGGTTTGCAGAGCAAGATAAAACTTTTTTTTTGAAAGGTCTAGAGGCGTTGCAGGTTCGGTGTAATAAATGTATTAAATTAAGAGGAGAATATGTCGAATAATAAAATATTTTGACTTTCAAATTTTGTTTGCTTCTATAGTAGGCTAAGAATTTTTCAATACGTCCTCGTAATAATAAAAAATATCGAAATATCCGACCAGGTTCAATTAGAATTGATATATTTTTAT
Source organism: Melanotus villosus (assembly GCA_963082815.1). Lineage (NCBI taxonomy): Eukaryota > Metazoa > Arthropoda > Insecta > Coleoptera > Elateridae > Melanotus > Melanotus villosus. The sequence continues at coordinate 72,028,213 of OY720418.1, read as the reverse complement.
TGATTTTATAGTGAATATTCAAGGGGAACAAAACGTTACCCTTTAAAATTTTACAGTGTGTCCATATGGGCACGTTGCAATTACCATTGGCTCCAGATGGATCCAATGACGAAAATCCAGCGGTTCCAGAAAGAACCTCTGTAAATTTATTTTTCTTATTTGATCTAGTAGTCAAATTCAGGGTGGGATGGCTATCCCCACTAGAAATTCATTTTTATTTTTATTAATCATAGCGCATCCATAAAGATGCACTGTAATTTCAATTTTTTTGTTTGATTTAGTAGAAAACTCAATTTTTTTATTTGATTCTAGGTGTATACCATTAAGGTATACGACTTACTGATTTATAGGTGTTGACCGTTTTGGTCAACAACTTGTTTTTTATTTTAAAATTGATATATTTTACATCACATCCATATGGATGCGATGCAGTTTTTGATTATAAAGGTGTCCATTTGGACACATTGTGTTTTTATGTTTATTCAAGGGAGAACGAAACGTTACCCCTTTAAAATTGATATATTTTTATTGATTTTTCCAGTGTCTCTAGATGGAGACGCTGAAACAAGATATATCTAATCAGAAAAAGGTGAGAGTGATTTCCACCCCCACCTAAAATATAATGATTTTTATCTGTTCTAACGCATGGCAAACTTTATCATGCGTTATTTTGATTGCTTTTACCTATTTTAACGTGATTAAATTTTTCGATCACGTTATTTTTAATTTTTTGCCTCTTCTAACGCGTGGCAAACTTTGCCACGTGTTAGTTTGATTACTTTTACCTATTTTAACATGATTAAAGTTTTCTATCGTGTTATTTTTAAATTTTTACCTGTTCTAACGCATGGGAAAGTTTCCCATGCATTATTTTGATTAATTTTCATAGTATTTTTATTTTGGGTGTTCACCTTAAAGGTGTACACCAAATTGAGGAGCTACGGCTGTAGCGCCTGGAAATATTTTATAATGTCCATAAGGTAACGTATTTTTTTTATCTACCAAATATCTCTTGTCATCGTATGGAGATAGAGCTACTTTATTTTTTTAACGGTATACAGTTGTAATCCTTTTGATACAATATTATATACCAGTTCGTGTGTTTCTTTTTTATTTACCAAGCAGTCCTTGTACATTTCGAATCTCATTTTTTTAATATTGTGTTTCTTGATACCTTTGTAAACTTTTCTTTCGGCATATTCATCATATTTATCTAAATGCGTACATTTTTGATCTCAATCCAACAAATTCTCTGATTAGTACTCCTAAATATTCATCTTTGAATAGTCCGGGTACCTTTTTATTTTTCTGAGGCATCCAATCCATTTTATAATCTGAAGTATCAAACCAATCGATATTTTCATATATATTGTTATATACATCATCAGTTTTAACATAGACTATAAATGAATCTGTATCTGTTCCCAATAGTTTATTTTTTTTCTTGTATTTCTTTTTCAAAAAGTTGTAAAAGAATTTAAACAAATCCACCATATACAGGTTTATTTAGTTTTATTATTGTTTGTTTCTTATATACCAATACGTTCTCTTCGTCTATTATATCTCTATCCGTAAACCATTTACATCTATTAAAATCGTCATATTTATCTACCAAATGCACTTTACATCTATTTCTTACGTTTTCCATTTGCTTACCGTATACAGAGTTGTTCATAAGTTTAAAGAAATCTTTTTCAAAATCGTTTTTGGATCCTTGTCTAAGTCTCGTATTTAAATCTATATATGGTTTCAACCAAGCTTTCTGTTTAAATGAAATTACTTTTTTAATAGATTTTAAAATTATTCCTTGCTTTAGAGATTCTTGCAACATTTGATAATCTATTATATAATTTTCTTTTGGATATAGAGTACAGGGTGGCCCATTTTCGATGTTTTTAAATAGGAAGTACCCTTAATATCGGAGATAGGCAAAAACTGATGTCGGAGTCCAGGGCTCTTTTTTGATGCAGGTTCAAGTCCCGAAAACAAAATTCCTCTATCTTTTGTTATTTTTTAGTTATAGCCCAAAATTCAAAATTTGGCCATATCGAAAACTTCAAATAACTCTCTTGGTTTTGAAGATATCCAAAAACGGTAAAAACATTCTACAGGCACTTTTTCAAGTAGAATATGATAGGCAATTCATATATCTTCTAATTTTCATGTTTTAAGAATTATGACATAAAGTTGGTATTTTTTAAATATAAGTCGTAGTTGGCAATGATACTATTAAATTTCATATTTTTTCTACTTTCCGAAAATATATAGTTTATAGGGGTTAAATGCAGTAACAATACATTTTTTGAACAAAATCAGATCATATGAAGTTGTTAGCAATTAGTAGGCCATGGTTCATGATAGCAATAAACAAAAGCTAATAGAGCGGGTGAATGTGACGTCACCAGGCACACAGTAACGCGCCCGAATTAAAATGAACGACAGTTTTGAAAGTTAACAAAACTAAATAATTAATTTAATATTTTGTAGAAAATCTCGCGTTATCTTTAACAGCTTTTAATTATCTTGACATATGGAGATTTTACAAGTTTCTACGTATAACCTGGCAAAATTTTTAGTTTTTTGTTTTCCAGAGTTTTTCTCTAACTGTTTTCTCTGGGAAATATTACGTTCCCTAATACTCTCTTTAATTCACGATAAAATTTTCAATTACGTTCGTATCAACTGACCGCGGGGAAAATTTTAAGTAACTTAAAATTTCGTAATTATGTAGGCTAAACCATCCCTCATCTGGTCAAACACGTCTTTATTCGGTTTGATATTGTAATATGTAATATTTCCTTTCTGGTAAAATTAGTATACCGGTGCATATACAAATCTACCCTTTGTTTACCCTACAAGTCTTCAGCTGATGGCCTGGTGACGTCACATGCAACCGCTCTATTACTTTTTGTTTTGCTATTATGAACCATGGCCTACTAATTGCTAACAACATCATATAATCTTATTTTATTCAAAAAACCTATTGTTACTGCATTTAACCCCTATAAACTATATATTTTCGGAAAGCAGGAAAAATATGCAATTTAATGGTATCATGGCCAACTATGACTTATATTTAAAAAATACTATCTTTAAGTCATAATTCTTAAAACATAAAAATTAGAAGATATCTGAATTGACTATCGTATTCTACTTGAAAAAGTGCCTGTAGAATGTTTTTACCGTTTTTAGATATCTTCAAAACCAAGAGAGTTATTTGAAGTTTTCGATATGGTCAACTTTTGAATTTTGGGCTATAACTAAAAAATAACAAAAGATAGAGGAATTTTGTTTTCGGGACTTGAACCTGCATAAAAAGAGAGCCCTGGACTCCGACATCAGTTTTTGCCTATCTCCGATATTAAGGGTACTTCCCATTTAAAAACATCGAAAATGGGCCACCCTGTACTTATTAATTTGGTATCGTGAGGTTTCATTCCAATTCCTAAAGATATCAATTCTTTTTGATATTCAGACAGCTCTTCTAGTTTGGGAACATAGTGCTCAGGTCACATGGGATAGTATTTAAAGAAATCATGTAGTTTTTCTGGCATATCTAAATCTACTACAAACGTATATCCTCGATCACCAGCGTATTCTAAATTTTTTATTTTTACCAAATCAAATTCCTTTTCATTTTCATATCTAAAATCTCCAATTGGTAATGGTTCGCTTAGGGCCTTTCCGTACAAATTGTTGCAGTCGAAACAGAGTATATAGCTTATGTGCTTCTTACTATTATAGGTATATTCCCTTCTCTTCCGCCTTTTCTTTAGACAGTTTAACAGTTTTTCCTGATTTTTGGTCATAAAGGTAGCAATTATTTGCTAGGGCATATCTGTATGATATCTGACTCATTCCACCTCGTATACCCAACTCATATAATTCATACATTTCTTGATATATGAGTAAATCCAATTTCTGTCCGGTAATTTTTAAAGAAGCCGCATCTGCCAACTGTGGTGCTGATATGTAATAAACCGGGTCTAATTTATAATTTGAATAACACATTTTTCTATAGTTGGTAAAGACATCTTTCAACAGGACTGTATCAATTTTCAAATATAAATTGTGATAATCTATAAACTGATTACATTTGAAATGTTTCCATACTTTTTTGCAAATTGATATTCAAAATCGCTTATTCCTTCTCCTTTTAAATTTGAATACCATTCGTTTTTATCTGGTAAACAAGTTTCAAACATTCTTGAATAATACGAGTCAACCCATTCGTATGGATAAACTCCTTTTTGTAAAACTAAATGTAAATCGTGTTTTTTAAATCTCTTAATTGTGTTTTCAAATTTAGAATAGTCAGCCGGTTTAAATACTCTCTCGTTACATTTATTACATTTTGCTTCCATTTTTATTACATCGTGTTCGTTTATGGGCAGTAGATTGATTTTTGATATTTTTTGAACCGAATTACATTTTGCGCAAAAACAATTGTTTACGTCTAATAAATTTTTTACAAGTTTATCGAGAGATTGATTCATGAATCTAAATGTGTCGATAAATTTGAGTTCTAATAGAACGTCATTCATTTCACCTTTTCTTTTAACAAATGTTTTTGAATTACAACATCTCTCTACAATTTGATTTTTGTATTCCTTTTTACATTTTTTACATCTTGAATAATTGTATCGTTGTTTATATTGATCAACAACCACTTTAACAGAAAAGGTTATATAATTTTCGCTTGTATTTGGAATTATATTCAAATCTTTCTTTCCATTTTTTTGAGTGTGAATGTTTCTCAGTTTTAGTATCCATCTCAAAAATGATTTTGAATCGTATTTCAAATTGTGAATATAAGTGGAACAAACTTTGGTAATTTTAAATTTAAATTACATTTATTACACGCTGCTCCTCTATACTTGCCAGTTATGTGATTATGATCTCTTACCTTTGTTCCTTGGATTTCGTTTCTGAAAATATGACAAACAGTTTCATTTTCAAAATTGATTGTATCTTGTTCAGTCATTATTAATGGTATCTTTATTCTTCTAAGTTCATTATACTCTTTACCTATATTAATGAGAGTTTTATTAAACTCATCCATCAGAGATTGTAAATTTCCATTATTCATTAAATATAAACCATTTGGTGTATCAAAGCAAAAACTGTTCGGTATGTGTTTATGAATGTATTCGGTTTCTTTTTTAATTTCATTCATCTTTTCAAGTAGACATTCGAAATCTAAACTTACATCATATGAATGCCATTGTTCTGCTCCTACCGAAAAATAATTTCTAATACTTTTATCTGGTGTAGGCATTCTTATAATTACATTTTCATAAACACAAACTTGAATGTGCTCTTTATATTTTTCTTCCTTCTCAAACGAGTCTTGACATTTTTGACAAATGAAACGCTTTCTATTTCGTTTAATTGATAATCCTTTATACAGGGTGTCCGCAAAAAGGAGGTCAATCCGTTAACCACATATTCCTTGAGCAAAAATAATATGACTTTTATAATGCCATTTTTGATTTTAGATCCACACGTGCGATGTACAGGGCGTCAAAGTTTGAAATTTAAAACTGATTATTTTTAATAAATGTAGTAATTAATAAGCTATCAACTTCAAATTTGGTACAGAGCTTCAACATAAATAGTCACATCTTTTGAGAAAAGCAAAACGAAAACAACGGCCAAATAATCAAAATACGGGGGGTGCAGTACCCACTGACCTCCCCTGTTTTTTAGTACCTACGCCAGTGACTTCCAAGCTATTTTTTTTTGAGATAATCATGCATTTTGGATTATTTTTTGTCTCTTATCAAATTTTGATAAAATCGTTCGTTTTAGAGAGAACTTGAAAAGTACTGGTCCTTGATACGCGGTTTACGGCAATCTCATACGTATCTAATACTAGAATCTTCTTCTTCTTCTTTTCCCTTTCCTTTTGCCCTTTCAGGCGTCGGATTAATACTAGAATAAAAAAATTTAAAAAAAAAAATGGCAGTATAAAAGTCATATTATTTTTTCTCAAGGCACATATTCCTTGAGAAAAAATAATATGACTTTTATAATGCCATTTTTTTTTAAATTTTTTTATTCTAGTATTAGATACGTATGAGATTGCCGTAAACCGCGTATCAAGGACCAGTACTTTTCAAGTTCTCTCTAAAACGAACGATTTTATCAAAATTTGATAAGAGACAAAAAATAATCCAAAATGCATGATTATCTCAAAAAAACATAGCTTGGAAGTCACTGGCGTAGGTACTAAAAAACAGGGGAGGTCAGTGGGTACTGCACCCCCCGTATTTTGATTATTTGGCCGTTGTTTTCGTTTTGCTTTTCTCAAAAGATGTGACTATTTATGTTGAAGCTCTGTACCAAATTTGAAGTTGATAGCTTATTAATTACTTCATTTATTAAAAATAATCAGTTTTAAATTTCAAACTTTGACGCCCTGTACATCGCACGTGTGGATCTAAAATCAAAAATGGCATTATAAAAGTCATATTATTTTTGCTCAAGGAACATGTGGTTAACGGATTGACCTCCTTTTTGCGGACACCCTGTATAGAGCACTTAAATTTTTTATTCCTACTACGTGTTGTTTATAAACTAACAGATTTATACAATTTCTATTTTTATGATGTTGACTTGGATATGGAAATATAATTTCATATTTGTCGTTCATTTCAAGAATTTCAAAAACGTTGATTGCAATATTTAAAAATTCTTCATACTTTTGAATATTCTCTTCGGTAATTAATACAGGAAATTCCATTTGTAGTTGTTCATATTTTGATATATCATATTGACTTGGTCTATCAACATGATTATTAACTGGATTCAAAATGCTTTCTAAAGCGTATTCAAAACATCTAAGATTTTCTTGTTTTAGACATTTAAATTTATTCGTTTTCAAATTTTTCACATTAATACAACATTTTTTATCTTTATAATATTTTGGTAATCCAACATACGTTCCGCCTCTAAGAGGAGTTTGTTTGCTGGATAGTAGATCAACATGTAAGACTCTTTGAAATCTATATTTTGTGTTTTTAGCATTAAAATTTTCAAATCTAACTCTGATATCATCATTCATGTATCCTACTCTACTATTTATCATATCAATGGATGAAATCAATTCTAATCTACTGTTTAGATGATATTTGAATCAGCCCGATGTATCGAGTTGTTCGTATTGAATTAGAGCAACCAGTTTAATTGTAACTGCTTTGTGCTTTCTAAATCCTGTTTCAATTTTATCCTTTACGTATGGTTGAATTCTATCTAAAAAGATTGATAAATCGTATTGATTGATATCAGAATAAAATCTATAATCAACTAATAAATCATTCCAAGCTCCTTTTACTCTAACAACTCTAACTTCTTCTTCATCTTCAATATATTGCGGTAATTCTTTTAAATCTTTTGCTTTATTTTGAACTGTCTCATTTCGTTGACGAGGGGAAATTATTAAATCATCATCTACTTGTAATTCTTTCAATAGGCTAAGATTTGTAATTTTATTTTTTAAAAATATTTTACCTTTAGAGATTTGATTAGATATAAAGGTTTTGAGTTTTTGTTTGGATGCTCTTGAAAATCCTTTAACACTAAATTGTTTTATAAACTCGTATAGTTGAGTTCCAGTTTTGTTATCAATGTCTTTTAAAAATCTGTTTATGTATTTTTGTTTACGTTTGAAGCTTCTGATTTGAGCTGCCATTTGTGTAAGGAAATTTTTATTCAGGAATTCTATTATGGGATTTTAATAACAAGTGTTTTTTAAGATGATATTTAACAATCAGTTTTTCACATTTAGGACATTCTACTTTTTCATTATTGTAAAAATATATTTTCCAACACTCCTTGCAAACGTTTTGATGACCATCTCTAAATTTTTTTCCAACATGGTACATATCTAGAGTTTTTTCAATTTTACATTTTGTACAAACCTTTATCCAACAATCTTTACATATTATGATCTCTTTTCCCATTCTAAATTTTTTTGATTGAATAAAATTTTCAGTCAATTTTTCGTTATTACACTTTTCACAAATTTTACTCTCCATTTATTTAGTAAATTTTTTATTAGTAATTTACAAAATTAATGATTTCTTAAATATAAAGAAAATATTGGTTCATATTGACTCGGTTCATTTTAATTATTCAATTGTAATTCTTATCTACACATTGGACAACCCTTACCCACATCTATCCATCCATCTAAACAAGTTTTACAAAATATATGATTACATCTTGTTTTTACTGGTTGGGTAAATTTCATAATGCAAATTGCGCAATTATCATTAATTTCTTCATTCATCAATTCATATGGTTTAAATATCTCATTTAAAACCTCTTTAGATATTTTTTTGTTTCTTTTTAAATTATCAAAACAAATTTTATCTTGAAATTCTCTTATGAAATCTTCCGTTAATTTTTGATATTGTGAAATATATTCCCAGTTAACTATATTTTGAAATTCTCTAATAATTGATTCTGATTATTTTTTAAACAGTCCTGTCAGCCAATCATAATGAGAAAAAATTTCAAATCGACCAATAGCATCAAAATTACACTGATAATTTGCTAGTAGCTGATTACAGCGATAATTTTTTGGTTGTTAAGGTAGCGCAGCCATTTGTCTCAATACAAACATTAAAAATTCTGTCACTGTCACTGTCATCATTGTGTATTAGTTTAAAAAATAATCACGCCGAATTACATTCGTAGTAATAATTTTTTTTTGATAATTTTAACTAGATTAGCACTCATCTTTATTGCTATTAGGAAATTCCACTCGTGAAATTTCCATAGCAATAATTCGTGAATCTAGTTAAAATTATCACCACTTATGTAATTACTGTTGATAATTTTCGGTCAGATGAAATAATATCCCAATCTATTTCATTTTAAAACTCTCTTAGAAAATCTTTAGATAATTTATAATCAAATGAAATTGCTTCCCAAAATATTTTATCCTGCAACTCTCTCAGAAAACTTTTGGATAATTTTTGTTTACTTGAAATGTTTAACCAGCAAACTTTATCTTGAAACTCTCTTATAAATTCTTCAGATAATTTTTGTTTCCAAGAAATATTTTCCCAATCAACCTTATCTTGAAACTCTCTTATAAAATTTTCAGATAATTTTTGTTTCCAAGAAATATTTTCCCAATCAACCTTGTCTTGAAACTCTTATAAAATTTTCAGATAATTTTTGAAATCGAGATATTCTATTCCAATTTCAATTTCGTTTATGAATTTCTTCGATAACATAACGTTTAATATTGGAGTCATTAAAATATTTGAATAATTTAGATAAACTGAGTTCGCTAACCAGTTGTTTTACTGATGCTTCCATTTACTAATAAAAAAATTATTAAGGATTTTTAAAACATTAATATATAAAACAATGGATATTGAGGTGTCAACCGTTTTGGTTGACACTGATTTTCAATCTGATAAAAAAATCAGAGTCCACCCTAAATAATTATTTTGCTGTAGTAGTTATAATAGTGTATGTTCTAGACCAGATTTTTTTGTTTAATTTTTTTAGACAAATGACATTGTTTTTAAAGTCTTTGTTTTCAAAACACTCATTTAGATCGTTACCGCTGTCAAGTTTAGTTTAATTGCTAGACCAGATTTTTTGGTTCGACAACTAGATCAGATTTCAAAAACTTCAACGTCAAGTTTGGTTTAATTGCTAGACCAGATTCAACAACTAGACCAGATTTTTGCGTTTTTTTAGGTAAATCAGTCTGATTTTATGCTTGAAAAGCTTGACCAGATTTTTTAAAATGAGGCTTATTAGTTGAAAATGATGTGAAAAAACAAGACTATTTAGCCAAAGAAATTAAAAAAAATTGGTTGAAAAGAGGGGTGTTCATTTTGGTTTCAAATTGTCTCCGGAATTTCGAAAACTTCAACGGATGAAATTTAAAAACAACCCATTTTCCCTCTAAAACGCGTTTTGAAAAATCTGGTCTAGACAAAATGGATCGATTTTCATGGGTTTTTTTGGGGTGAAAAAAGCTTCAACGCTTGAAAATCAGGGTTAAAATCCTGATTTTTGTTAGTTTTTATAAACTTCAACGATAAAAACTTAAAAATCGAGCTGTTTTGCTCAAAAAATGCGTTTTTAGAAAATCTGGTCTAGAAAATATGTTTGTATTTTTAATGGTTTTTGGTTAGAAAATGAGTGTTTTGAAAACAAAGACTTTAAAAACACTGTCATTTGTCTAAAAAAATTAAACAAAAAAATCTGGTCTAGAACATGCACTATTATAACTACTACGGATATTTGTACCCACCCAGTATAAGATGATAAAACATGTTTAACCATCTCGGTCATGCATCCAACTACAATTGAACATAATATGATCTACTACCTACCTTGCACTGTAGAAGCGGTGTTCTGCGGCTGGCATCATAAGCATGTTAACGCGATACAGTGCTCCCAATCCCCACCTATCATAACAAATCCCTTCACACCTTATTGGCATGGGGTGGGCCTGGCGTAATCCAGGATTGATCCACGGGGATCTGCTCCATGTCAATTGATGATGATGAATCGCCTGCGGTAAATTTATCGAAAGCAATTTATCGAATGGCAATTGACCGAATGCAGTTTATCGAAAAACAATTGACCGAACAGCAATTTATCGAATAAGCAATTTATCGAATGACAATTGAACGAATGGTAAATTTATCGAAATAAAAGCAATTCGTTTCTTTTGTAAATGCTTTGAAGTTGATTTATAATTTTAACGAAAAATTAGAGGAAGGAATGCACATTCTTCAAGAATTAGAAAGCTATTATTGTGAATCTCTGCAATTGTAATAGTCATGGCTTATCGCTAATGGGGTGGCTCCTAATCTCGGAAAATTCCAAAGCTAATTGCAGTGTTGTGTATCGCTATTGGGTTACTAATCATTATTACGGATATAAAAGCCTGACCCCTTACGAATACCATTTACTTGCAATTGTTACTTTGAGTGAAGCGCAACAAAAATATTACAAAATGCCTTTAGTCTTTATAAATAGTGAAAAGGGCAAGAAAAAATTATACGTGGATGGTCAATTATATTATCAAGATCGAAAAGTTGATACCACAATTTACTGGAGATGTGAAAACTACAGAAAAACTAAATGTGGTGGTCGTGTTATCACAGTCGAAGATCAAGTGACTAAAAAGAGTGATAATCATAATCATGCTGCCGATGCAGCACATGTAGAAGCAAGTAAAGTTATGAATAACATCCGTGACAGTGCTAGAAATACTCAAGACGCACCTCACTATATTGTGTCCAATGCTACTGCAACAGTTACTCAAGCGGGTGCAGCTCAACTTCCAAAGGTAGATATTATCAAAAGGACAATAAGAAATATTCGCCAAAAGCAGAATGCTGCTCCAGCTTTACCTACTCAACGTAGTGCCATTATTTTTCCTGAAGAATTTACGAACACCAAACGTGGGGAGCCGTTTCTTTTATTTGATTCCGGGCCCGCAGAAGATCGCATTTTAATATTTAGTACGAGACGAAATCTTGGACTTCTAGCACAGTCGGAGCATTGGTATGCCGACGGTACTTTTAAAACTGTGCCACATCTTTTTTACCAATTGTTTACCATTCATGGATTAAAACAAAATAATGCTATACCACTGATATATGCACTGCTACCTGACAAAAGAGAAAACACATACAACAGATTATTAAGAGAAGTGAAGGAATTGCAACCCTTACTAGGACCATCAACCATTATGACCGATTTTGAACCTGCCATGATCAATGCAATGGTGAGTGCATTCCCTCAATCGACGCATCGTGGTTGTTTTTTCCATTTTTGTCAATGTGTTTATCGCCAAATCCAATCACATGGTCTGAAAGCAAGATACGAAACAGATGCAGATTTTGCTTTGAAAGTGAGATTACTTTCTGCAATAGCATTTGTTCCTACGCAATATGTGGTCGAAGCTTTTGAAATGTTGTGCGATGACGATATTCTGCCAGCAGAGTTACAACCAATTATTGATTATTTCGAAGATACGTGGATAGGGCGTCCACAGCGACGCCAGCGTCGTCGAGAGCCACGATTTTCACATATTTTATGGAATTGCTTTGATGCAGCAGTTCAAGGTTTGCCAAAAACCAACAATTCTGTAGAAGGTTGGCATCGAGGTTTTGAACAACAAATTTCTGCAGATCATCCAAACATCTGGAAATTTATTGAAGCAATTCAGAGGGAACAAGGGCTTCACGAATTGCGAATCGAACAATATGTAAGTGGACAAGAAGCAACAAGTAGTCGTAAAAAGTACAGAGACTGTGCTCATAGAATAAAACAACTTGCTGAAAACTTTGACAGAAATAACATGCATGACTATCTGCGTGGCATCGCACACAATACTGCTTATTAAAATAGCATACTATTAAGGACTTAAACTTAAAATATTATAATAGAATCCATAGAAGAAAAAGGTATAAATACAAAAAAAATAAATAAGAAAAAGGTAATACAAAAAAATTAAATAAGACAAAAAAGTTAAAAAAAATTAAATAAGACAAAAAAGTTAAAAAAAAAATTAAATAAGACAAAAAAGTTAAAAAAAAAAGGGAAACTAGTAAGCCGACCTCCACGTGGTGTTTCCTGGGTAGCGCTAACAGGCTTTGAAGTAGTATTTTAATATTTTAGTAGATATGCTTTAAAAGCCGGTTTCAAAGTAGGTACATAATAGCTTTCTAATTCTTGAAGAATGTGCATTCCTTCCTCTAATTTTTCGTTAAAATTATAAATCAACTTCAAAGCATTTACAAAAGAAACGAATTGCTTTTATTTCGATAAATTTACCATTCGTTCAATTGTCATTCGATAAATTGCTTATTCGATAAATTGCTGTTCGGTCAATTGTTTTTCGATAAACTGCATTCGGTCAATTGCCATTCGATAAATTGCTTTCGATAAATTCACCTAGACCCATATTATTGAATTTTTAACAAATCCTATATAGTTGATGATTGGCAGAGTGGTTGAGGCATGCGACTACAGTGCGGGTGGTGTCTGGGTCAAACCCGAGTCGGATACTCGATGGGTGGCCTACCTGGTCACTGAGAATAATTAGGAAGCAAAACACGGTGAACTAGGGAAAGTAGGCGGTTGTTGAAAGCATGGTGCTTACCACACCACCTAGTATGTACAGCGTGCGAAACAACCCAGGTATGAGTAGCGACTTACGAGGCTTTAATTCTCCATGCCCAATCGCGGGAGTCGCGGGCCGTTAGTACCGATAACTTTACCTTTTATATGGTTGACGAATTTTGCATGTTTGGCAGATATTTTTCTACTAAGTGCAATGATATTGTAATGAAGCGAAATTACTTAAATATCATTTAACAGCATTTCCTTAAGAAAGTGAATTATTAACATTCAATACGTTAATATTTAGTATGACTGATATAAAAAGGTGACGCAACGTTTGTTTAAAATAGGATGTTATTAAATATATTTATCAACTAGACGTGCACCTGCTGAATATGTGTCATGTAAACATTTGGTTATTTTAATCTTAATGTCTTTAGATAATATATGAATAATACACTTCTGCAATAACACCTGCATTTAGATAACGAGAAAGGCGATGATTCATGTTTACATAAAGAAATAATTACTAATGAATTATATAAATAGTTTGAACACATGTTACGAACCAAAACCGTATAAATACATGAGCCCTGCTCATAGAAAGACAGTCTTGAATAAGAGGTCTTACGACGATGACGGAATTGTATTCAGACAAGAGACTCTTTGTTAGAGGGGTTTGTAGAGATGTGTTATTCATGTAAGTAGATAAGCAATGTTAATATTTTTGTGTCTTGTCTTAAGTCCATCAGACTTAGAACTTAGTAAATGTTTGGATTTCATATTTGTAGACCAGTATAAATAATGTTTGTATGTAAAAGTATAACAATATATTTGATGTTAGTTTGATCGTGTATTATTAAATGAAACTTCTCGCAAAAGCCAAGCATTAACATACGTAACTGCAGGGGTCTAAGTCTAAGACTCTACCATCATAATCAATAAATGAACAGAACCCCTTCGTTACAATATTAATTTATCATTTGAAGGAAAGAATATTATAATTTTTAGTACAAGACGTAAGTAAAATTGCGTCTTTTAATAGGAAGTTACAATTCAGAATTTCTACAGTTGAACAGAATATTTTTTGTTGTTTTCCCACCGTGCATGAATTTTTAACTGAAATAAATTCTAAAGTAGGCGATGAAGTTTTCAATGTAATTTTAGAACACTACAGTTGGCACAAAAGAATTTAATCAAATTTTGTTCTCATCGAAAAATCCCTATTTTACATTAATCATTGCACTTGTAGTTCTCAGCATTTTTAAACAATTATTGTTGTATTATTCCTTAAGGAATATTGTCTATGTGGTGTATGTTCTTCCTTTTTACTAGAAGGGCTCTATTTTTTAAATGAATACACCGTCTACAGTTGAAATAGTTGACCATGAACGCTCTAGTTTTTGTGGCTCGTGGTAAGTCGCATAGCATAGAAAAACGATCAGCAATACTAACACTGCAGAGAGGGGTATTCAGCATACCTTTGTGAACTTAGCAACCAGAACTGGCAACCGATTTTACGAAGATTGCCGAATACCACAGAACTACTAAAAATAATAGAGTGCCCATTACTATACATAACCACCCGGTCTAATACAATCGATCCCTTGTGTACATAGCATACGGACCATTTTTTCATTCAATACACAAAATGCTTTATAACAGGTGGAAAATATCCACCCTTAAAATATAATGTGTACAGCTATGTAACTGAAATACGTAAAATTCTATATCTCGACCCGTGCAACGTGCTGCACAATCGCACTGACGTAGGAAAATCGAGAAAATTATCGGCTTTCCGAATATCCAAACGAAATTACTTGCAAAGCCGTCCTCGGGTGTGCAATCAACCCCCGAAGAATTAAAAGTACTGTATGCAATCGCTCCCGAAGAATTAAAAATTCTGTATCTCGGCCCGAGCCGCAGGTGGAGCGCCTTGCTCGGCCGAGATACAGAATTTTTTATTCTTCGGGAGCGATTGCCTACAGCACTTTTATTTATTCGGGGGTTGATTGCACCCCCGAGGACGGCTTTGCAAGTAATTTCGTTCGGATATTCGGAAAGCCGATAATTTTCTCGATTTTCCTAAGTCGATGCGATTGTGCAGCACGTTGCACGGGTCGAGATATAGAATTTTACGTATTTCAGTTACATAGCTGTACACATTATATTTTAAGGGTGGATATTTTCCACCTGTTATAAAGCATTTTGTGTATTGAATGAAAAAATGGTCCGTATGCTATGTACACAAGGGATCGATTGTATTAGACCGGGTGGTTATGTATAGTAATGGGCACTCTATTATTTTTAGTAGTTCTGTGGTATTCGGCAATCTTCGTAAAATCGGTTGCCAGTTCTGGTTGCTAAGTTCACAAAGGTTCACTGCCGAATAGCACTACCGGACGTATCACTGTTTTGTATATGCTCAGTTTCGCGTTAGGTTTTTTTCGGCTAAAATACGATTTAACACACCTGCACTTTTAGATCCCGCACTAATTCTTCTTATAATGTTTTTGTCATGACTACCATCACTTTCTATTTCCGTACCTAGGTATGATATGTTATTTGTAGGTTTCAGTGTATAAATCCTTTTCTTATCCGTCACAATTTCTAACTTTTGATCTTCATGTAGTTTGTTTCCCATAATCATGTAACTTGTTTTATTTTCATTTATTTGTAGTCCCATAGTCCAGGCTTGATTCTCTAGATTTTTAAAAATAATCTTCAGCTCTTCTTGAGTTCTAGCAAGTAATACAACATCGTCTGCATATGCCAGTGCTTGATGGGAAGAATTTAAGATAGTTTTATTCATCCTGATCTTACTTCTTCTAAAGATTACTTCCAAAACGATATTGAACAACGTCGTCGAGAGTGGATCGCCCTGCTTCAGCCCGATATTACTTTCGTATTCGTTTGATTTTTGTTCTCTATACTTAATTCTATTATTTGTATTCCTAAGTGTCATCTTTGTTAGCTTTACTAATTCTTCTGATATCCCTAATTCCTTCATTGCTTTAAACAATTCCTCTCTTCTAATTTTATCATACGCATTTTTAAAGTCGATAAAAACAGTGTACACTTGTATATTCTTTTTCTCACATTTTTGATGAATTTGGTTTATTACAAAGGTATGGTCTATTACTGATTTACCCTTAATAAACCCTGCCTGGTATTGCCCTATCATACCTTCTACATTTGATTGAAGTTTATTATTAATTAAGCGTGCAAGAATTTTGTATGTTGTATTCAGCAGAGATATAGGTCTATAATTTTCTGGTAGCTGTGCATTGCTTTTTTTATAAATGGGACAGATTAGTGCTTCATACCACTCCTCGGGCATTTCTTTCTTTTCCCATATTTCTAATATTAACCTGTGGATTCTATGTAGTACGTCTTGGTCTGAATATTTTATTAATTCTATTACGATTTCATCTGATCCCGCACTTTTGTTGCTTTTCATCCTGTTGAGTGCTTCCATAAAATCATCAAAGTTAGGCGGTTCTACTTGGTTTTCCTTGGTGTGCTCTACATTTTCTTCTTGTATTTCGTTATCTGTGCTGTGATCCCAAACTACTTTTTTAAAGCACCTTGCCCAGATTTCTACCATTTGCTTTTCCTCTAAATGTAGTTCTCCAGTTTCATCTCTCAGACCCATCGATTGGATATATCCTTTCTTTTCTATTCTTATTTTATGATAAAAGTTTCTAACATTCTTTTCTCTAAATGTTGTCATAATATTCATTATGTTTTTTTCCCTCGCTTCTCTTTTCTTTTTTCTGCATATATTATTCGTTTCGTTCCTTATCTTCCTGTATTTTTCTTTTAGCTCTTCTGTTTGTTTATCCAACATCAATAATCTTATCTTATTCCTTTCTTGCACCATTTTCTCACATTTTTCATCAAACCATTCGTTTTCTTTGTCGCTATCTTCCCTAAGTACATTTTTGTTTGCACTTTCGTTTATAACTCTTTTTACTATTCTCCATTCTTCTTCTATATTTGCACCCTTTTTACAATTGTTTATTGCTGCTTTGGTATTCTCTACATATTCTTGTCTTATCGTTTCATGTTGTAGTCTTTTGACCTCCCATTTTTTGCTTTTAACCTTATTTTTTCTTGTTAGGTCCGGGATCATTTGCATTATTTTTGCTTTAAGTAGTATATGGTCAGAACCGATATCCGCTCCTCTATACGACCTTACTTTATGAATACATTGGGCATGTAATTTGATTTCGTGTTTTTTGGTCTGGGCTTATCCATGTAATTTTATGGATCTTCTTCCGTTGTAGCATTGTACTCTTTACCACCATATCTCTTGTTGCAGCAAAATCCACTAACAAGTGGCCATTGTTATTTGTTATCTCGTGCAGACTTTCTTTACCTGCTACCGCTATATTCCATTCTTCCTTCCCGATCTTAGCATTTAAATCCCCAATTATGATCTTAACATCAAACCTTGGAACTTTATTTAATGTATCATCCAGCTCTTCGTAAAATCTCTCTTTTTTTTCTGTTTCTGCTTCTTCTGTTGGTGCGTGTACGTTTATCAGTGAGATTTTTCGATACTGGCCTTTAATTCTTCTTTCTTTCTTTGTCCGGTAAAGTCCCGTATTACCCTTTAGGGTGTCGGGTATTGGTTTTTAATAAATTTTATCCATTCAATTTTATTCATGGTCAGTTTATCCGCTTCTCTCTTTGTTATTCCGGTCTCTTTGATTAGTTCCTCTATTCTCTTTTCCCAAGTTTTTGATGGTCGTCCCACTTTTTTCTTTTTGTCGCTTCTTGCTATTATTAGTTGTTTCGTTTTTCTCTCTATGCTCATCCTACTTATATGACCGTACCATAATAATTGTTTCTTCTTGAGCTTGTTTATAATTTTATCTTGCTTTAGTTCCTCGTATATGGCATCGTTTCTGATTCTATCAAATTTGGTGACTCCCATTATTCCTCTCATAAATTTCATTTCTATTGATCTGATCTTCTTTTCTTGCTTTGGTGTAATTGGCATTGCTTCCATGTTGAACATTATCATTGGCGGGATTAAGGTATTGTAAACTCTAATTTTGCCTTCTCTCGATATTTCCTTCTTCCTTAGTATTGTTTGGTTTATTGCATAATATACACCGTTCGCCTTTTAATCTTGTTTGCTATATCCATGTCCATTCTTCCGTCGTTTGTTAATTTTGTTCCTAGATATTCCATCACTTCTACTTCCTGTATTTCTTTTCCATTACACGTTAATCTGAGTTTATCTTTTACTTCTTTGGATCCGCTCACCACCATTGCTTTAGTTTTGGTTGTATTTATTTCCATCTCCATTTTGTTTATTTCACTAGTCCATATGTTAAGGTTTTTCTGTAGCTTATCTTTATTGTCCGCTATTAGGATGATATCGTCGGCGTATAGCAAGGATTCTATCCAGATTGGTCTCATTTTATAATGTCCTACTTGTGTTAGTGCCGTTTTTGCTCTGGTGTTTTTTAGAATTTGATCAATACAGATTATGAACAGTAAAGGGCTCAAAGAGTCTCCCTGTTTTATTCCCTTCTTTATTTCAAAACTTTGTGAAGTTTGTCCCATTAGTTGTACTCTTCCGTATACCTTGTTATAAATGCTTTTGATTATTTTCATCAATTTTGTTGTTACTCCTAGTTGTTCCAGGCTTTTCCATACATGTTTGCGTTTTACTGAGTCAAAAGCAGATTTTAGGTCTATAAATACAAAGTATATTTTGGTTCCACTGTTTATTGCTATATCTATTAATTTTCTTATCACGTGTATGTGGTCTGCTGTTTGTTTCGTTTCCCAGAAGGCTCCCTGTTCATCCTCCAATTTATTTGATATTTGTTTTCTCAGCTTGCCTTCTACTATTCTCGTGTATATTTTGTATATTACTGATGATAAACATATTGGCCTATAATTATCGCAGTTGTTTGTCTGTCCTTTCTTGTGTATTGGTAGTATGTAGTTCATCTTCCAGTCATCGGGTATTTCATTTTGGTTCCATGCCATTTTACATATGTCCCACACCCAATCTACTACTACTTCTCCCCCGTACTTTATCATCTCCGGATATATTTGATCTGGTCCACCAGTTTTTCCTATTCTAGTTTTACAGATGGCCTTTTCCACCTCTTCTTTCGTTATTTCGCTCTCATCCAGTTCTTCTCTTTGTTCTCCTGTTTCTTCTACTAGATCTTGTATTTCTTCCTCTCCGAATTTTTCTGTGTAGTATTCTTTCCATGCTTTTGTTATATTTTGAGTGTCTGTTTGAGCTTCTCCATTCTTGTCATTTATTGCGTTTATTTCCTTAGTACTTTTACTTCTTAGTGATTTTATTATTCCCCAGAATCTTCTGTTGTTATTCAAATATAGGTTTTGTAATTCCTCCCCAAAATTTTCCCAGCTTTTTCTTTTGGCTTCTTTCACTTCCTTTTTGGCTTCATTTCTTTGTGTGATGTATTTCGTGTAGTTTTCTTGATTCTTAGTTTTGATATACCTCCTCCATGCTTCTTTCTTCTTCTTTATTTTTGCTTTCACCTCTTTGTTCCACCATCTTGTTCTCCGTTTATTTTGTTTTATTGCGGATATGCCACATATTTCTTCTGTTTTGGTTATTATTATTTGTTTAAATGTATTCCATTTGTCATTTAATGTTCCTCCATTTGCAGTTTCTGGTTTTTCAAATATATATTTTAACTCTTTTCTGAATTTTTCCTGTATTTCTGGGTTTCTTAACTTTTCTATTCTGACTTTGTAGTATTCTTTCTTTTCTTCTCCTATTTGGCCTTGATCGCTTATTTCTGCTGTTAGTAATCTATGGTCTGTCATTAACTCTGCTTTTTCTTCTACTTCTATATTCTCGAAACAGTTTTTAATGTTTTTGGTGAATGTTATATAGTCTATTATACTTCTTGCTTCTCTTCCTAATGCTTCATAAGTATATCTGTGTTCCAATGGATGGTCAAAAAAGGAGTTTCCCAAAAATAATTCATTTTCAATACAGAATTGTATTAGTCTTTTACCATTCTTATTTCTTACGTTTTCGCCAAATTTTCCAATTACTTCTAGTTCTTCTTGATTTTCTATATTTGTTCCAATCCTGGCATTCCAGTCCCCCATTACAATTATTTTACTAAATTGTTCTTTTATGGTATCGATTACTTCCTGAATTTCTTCATAGAATCTATCCATTTCCTCCTCTTTCGTTCCTTCTACTGGTGCATAGACTTGTATTATTGTTAGTGTGTAGTCCAGCTTGATCTGTATATAGATTATTCTTGAGTTGTACGGAACCACTTTAGTTACTTTGAGTTTTAGTCTTTCTGATACAATTATTCCTACACCTTCTTTGTTATCTTCTTCGGGGTTAACTCCCGAGTAGTATAAGTTGTACCCTTTCATAATTGTTTTTGTACCTTGTCCCTTCTTGCGACTTTCACTTAAGCCTAAAATCTCTATATTAAATTTTTCCATTTCTTCCACGATTTCTTCTTCTTTAGAGTTTAAAGTTTTAATGTTCCATGTTCCTATTTTAAGTTTTATTTTTCTTACGTTGTCTTTTACTCCAATTGTTGTCTTTCTTCTGAAGTTTTTATTTTCTTCCTTTTTAAAATTTTTATGGTTTTGTGTTGTTGTAACGTTTAATCCATACATTTTTCCATTTGCGTTGTCTAAGTCGTCATGATTATTCCTTTGTTCTATTTTTTTTGTTACTTGGTTGTTTGTGATGTTGAGGTACTCGCCTGTATTTCTTGTTTGTTTAGTTTTGTTTTGGCATCTGCTTGAAACCCCGCTAGTAAGCTTTGTGACCATATTCTTTTCTTTTGTACTTCTTCTTGTCCTTTGCTGTAATTTGGTTTCTTTACAGTTGATGCCTCTCTTTCTTCTTGGTTTGGTGATCTTTGCATTATTTTTCTTTTTAAGGTGCCATTATTACCTTCTTTGCCCTCTGATTTTTCCTCTTCTTCCTCATGAACCAGGTCTTTAATTTCGTATTGTTCACCATTGACTATCAATTTATTTCCCTTCAAATTTGCTTTGTAGCCATCTTCCCTTGCTTTTTTCATGTGTTGAACTAATATTTTCTTTTCTTGCATCTCTTTCATTGTGAGGTCATTACTTATCCAGTATTTAGTTCTTTTCAGTTTGGGGGCGTTTTTCAGGACTTCGTATTTTTTATTTTCATTTAGAAATTTGATTAGTACTGGTCTGTTGTGGTTTTCTCTATTCATTCCAATTCTCTTTATATTTTCTACTTCAACTTTAAAATCCACGTTTACTTCTATTTTCTCTATCAGTTTTTCAATTTCTTTTTGCAAATTCTCATTTTCGTGTTCTGTTATCCCGTAGATTACTATGTTTCTTTTCTTAATTTCTTTTTCCAGTTTTTCGATTTTTTCCTCCTGCTTATTCACTTTTGTTTCAAGGACTTTTATTATTTTATCTTGTTCTTCTATTTTTCCTTCTCTTTTTTCTATTGCCTTTCTTAGTTGTATGATTTCCTCACTGTTATTTTCTCCGTTTTTTAAAGATTGCTTTATATCCACATTCATTTCATCCAGTTTAATCTGAATCTTCTGCAACATTGTTTGAATTTCCTCCATTTTGTTTATACGGCCTTTAATTCTTAAATAGCTAATTCTACTATTTACTACGTTATAGTCTACTATCACTTCTTTTAAGTTGTTTTTTATTAGAAAACCTGTTCTCTTCTCCCCCTCCATTAAACCATACATAGTTATCATAATTATAATGTTGCTTACCCTTAATGTTGGTTTCTTGAATTGCAAGCACGTCCGAGTTGTACTTTCTGGCTTCTGCTAATAATTGTTTGAATTTCCCCACTTTGCTTAACCCTTGAACATTCCAAGATCCTATATTTAGTGCATCTAACTGTTTTTTCCCTTTTATTTTTTGTCTCATTATATCCTTTCCCATCAATGTCCTGTCCTTCGCCTGATTCGTCAACTGTAAATTCCATCCTGGCTGTCTACTTTCTATCCGTTTTTTGATACATCAGTAGAATATTCGATTTTCTCCAGTTTTTCCCGTTTGGCATTCCATTTCCACCAGATGTTATCAATACATATTTTTTGGTAGCCTACCTTTGTTCTCGCGTCCTTTCTCTTTTTCAATTTTAGCCATATTTCTAAGTTCTTTCTGTAATTTTGCTTCTGCCTGGGTCAGGTCATTTTTTATATAATATGATAATCCTTTTAATTGATTTTTTGCTTTTATGACTTTTTCTTTTTCTTCCCAGCTGTCCATTTGCACTATTATCATCATTGTTTGTTTTTCTTTATTTCTTATTTTTTGTATATCCTCTAATTACGATATTATTTTTTTTCTGATTTCTTTCTACACTTTCCAACTTTTTCTCTAGTAATTTTACTGCTTCCTTTAGTGTTTCGTTTTCCACCTTTAATTTTTTCATTTCCTCTTGATATATTTTATGATCATTCCTAATTGCTTTCACGTCATTCATCATAATTTTCATCATTTCGCTGAGTTCCATTTCATTTTTCTATTTTTCGGGTGTTCTCCCTGTTTTTTTACTTTTCCATGACGATTCTCCATCCTCTTCATCATCTCTCCATCTTTTCCTTCTACCGTCTTCCGTTGAAGAATCTTCACTTTCGTATTTATTAGGTGAACGATGCAAAGGCATTTTACCTTATTATTCGCCTGGCACGCACACTCCTTTCTTTTAGTTTTCGTGCACTTTTGTTCCCGCACCAACCTTTACCAGCGTGTTGTTTATGACAGCTGACCACAATCCTGCACTTCTCTTATCACCACTAATTTACAACCGAGGAATACACTTATTTACTCTTTTCAGACCGGGTTTTTTCTTTCTTCACTTTAAACTTCACTTCTTTTATTATCTTAAGGTACCACTTTTACTTAAAGAAACTTTGCTTAAACACTTTAAAATTCGCTTCGTTTCTTGCACGTGACGGGGCCGTGTTACCGGTATCGCGTCGCCCACAGAACTCAAAGATAACATTTTCTTGCCAAGCTGAGGGGTTGTTGATAATAGAATGTTTATAAAAAAACATGCTGGATGAATATGCTGAAATGTTTGAATAAGCAGTTTCATAGCCAAACATAATCAGTAAAAAAGTTGATCACTATTTCGAATTACCGCTGCTTTGTTTCAAACAGTCCTGCATCCATGATGCTAACATTTGTATATTAAATTTACTGTAAGAGGAGTTTACATGTGCACTATTTTGATCATCTGTTGTAGTAAAAAATGAAGTCGAGGTAGATGGAAGTATATAATGAACATTGAATTGCTCGAAACTTACATCACAAAAAGAAAATAACACTGCTTCAAATAGAACAATCTTCTATTGTATATAAATCAGTAACTAATTTCAGTTGAAAAAATGCAAACTTTTGTGTTATACCTACTATGGAAACAATAGTAGTAATATGTAACACGTAATAATGGAACAAGTAAAGCAAATTTTAACATGGGTGAATACTGAAACTTACAAGTTCTGTAGCGATACTTTACGTGCAGAGTTTCTGTTATCTCACTAGTGCAATGAAGTACAACTTTACACACTATTTTGACCCTGTAAAAGCCTACTTTACAAAGGGTCATAGAAAAATGCTTTCTATAGTAATTTACAATTTTTTTAAGATGTAATAATAACACACAAAATAACAAAGAAATAATTTATTATTTTTATGTACTTGTATCAAAAATATTATAATTTCTGGCAGTTCCTTTTGTAATAGAAAAATCTAATATATTTAAATAACGATCTGTAGCCGTAAACAGTTGGCAAACGTCAAATGATAAACTATATATGGGTGAATCGTAAAATCGTTTTTTACATGTTTCCATAAAATAGACCTAAAAAGATTTATTGTACGTAATTAAGATTTACCAAAAGTAGTACTTACTTGTACACAATGTTTTGATCGGGTGTCCCATAAAACAACTCTTCCGTGACTCTGGGTTCCTGCTAATATTGTACAATAATCATCTGTATCAAAACAATAAACTGTAGAATAGAACGGATCTTCCCATGATTGTTCGCATGCACCAGTTCTAATATCCCATTTTCGAATATTTTTATCATAACCACATGTTAGTAAAATATGGGGATTTTGCCATTTAATCTGAAGAATACCAGACCCTTTACAAAAATTTTTTCCAAATTCTTGTGATATACTACACCTGAAAAAATTAAAGGTTTTTTAGGATATTTATACATATATGTATTTTAAAAATAAAACGCTTTTAGAAAGCATTAAGAGCACGAATGCGAATGAGGCAAGGAGAGGATGCAGCGAATGCCGCGGATTGTAAAATTTTTAGCTACGTATGAGGCACACCTCGGTACTGAGCCTCTTTGTTCGCAGGTTAATAGTGAGGGAACGAAAATGTCTGATAACAATTTAGCTGTAGCTATATTTCTTTATTTCTGTATTCAGTTATTAATTTGAGATATAGCTCTTGATCCCAATTCATTTTTGCAAAATTATTTGTTATTAATTAACAGAAATACAGTAAATATATTAACAAAGAATGAATTCATATTTGACGGAAACGTTTAAATACGTCCACACTGAGTACGCACCGAACGCTGCTTCATTTTGATGTACCAACAGCTGTTGGCTCTCTCCGAGGCTATTCAACGAACGGTTTGCCCCGCCTCGGACACCATCCTAATCAGTTGTCACATTCCATTCTGGTCAAAATAATGTATTTTTGTCATGCTACTTAAGAAACTTAAGTAACCGTTTTTGTAGACACTCTTTGATGTAGTTTTCAGTGTTTATTGTGCCAATTATATACAGTGTGTCCCCGGATTGAGTTCACTATAGGTATAATCGACAAAAAATTTGAGAATTTTATTTTCATGTTTTGGGATTCCGCCCTGTTTGGTCTGAAAAGAATTTTAAGCAGATTTTTAGTTTTTTAAAAATGAAGACGGCCATGAAAAATGTGAAGAAACTATTTTCTATTCAGGTAAAGTGCCCTTTCGGTCAATAATACGGCAAAATGTTATTGAGAAAAGTTGTTCGGAATATGAAATTATGGCTCTGTGCAAAATTTCAAAAAGATCAGCTAATTAAAAAAACCTAAGTTTCTAACATAGTATTTTATTAACAAAAGAAATTAAATAACAATTACTCTATTTGACTTCCTCCAAGTTTTGACTTTAATCTAAGATAATGACAATCAATTGTTTGCTTTACTACGACACGATTTTTCGTTCATTAATACAAAAAGCGGATTTGATGAAAGTGAGCTGATCTTTTTGAAATTTAGCACAGATCCATAATTTCATATTCTGAACTAGAGATGGGCAATCCGGTTCCTTTTGAGGATCCAGTTCCGCCAAACCAAATCCGACTGCGGAACGACTCCGATGGAGTCGTTCCGATTCCGGCTCATTCTTAAGAAGAGAGAATCCGGCAAACCAAACCTAATCAAGGAGCGGTGCGGAATTGTTTTGGCGAGATTACTCATGTGAGCGGCTAGCAATACAATTGATGACATTGTTCTAGTCTAAATATAATACGGGAGAGTTGCATTTTTACGGACACAACAAAAGTTACGTACTTGTCACCTCTCAAAAGAGGTGTAACCAAGTACTACAGTACATACAATAGGCTATTGTAAGGGGGAAATATGTCTTCTAGAAAACGCAGTGTATATTTTAAAATTTTAGTTAAATTTTTTTTCAGAAATTTTGTAGTTCAGTTCTTTATATCTGTATCTGTATTTTCCCCTTAAATAAAAATTAATAGAGTTATTACGCTGCTACTAATAAGGTAATAAGTAATAAGTGTAATTACTGGATGCAAATAAAAACGAACGGTTAAGTATATAACACAAAATGACGTGGCGTATATTCGGTAATTCGATATTTCAATGTTTATGTTGTCGTAAAGAAAAATTTGCAAGTACACAAATCAAATCCTGCCTCCAATCACCGAATATCGAATTACGATTCGTCACCGGACTCATTTGGATTCAAAACTTGTCGATATAATTGATTGCTAATAACAACCAAAGAGTCTGGACCCACTTGGAGCGACTCAGAAATAAAAATCGGAATGACTCCGACCGGATCCGAGGTCGGAGTCATTCCGAAGGAACGACTCCGAGCGGATCTGCCCACCTCTATTCTGAACAACTTTTCTCAATAATACTTTGCCGTATTATTGACCGAAAAGGCACTTTACTTGAATAGAAAATAGTTTTTCCACATTTTTCATGGCCGTCTTGATTTTTAATAAACTAAAAATCTGCCTAAAATTCATTTCAGACCAAGCAGGGCGGAATCCCAAAACATGAAAATGAAATTCTCAAATTGTTTGTCGATTATACCTATAGTGAACTCAATCCGGGGACATACTGTATATTAGCAGAGCTAAATAAAATAAAAATCTTTTTGAAATTTTGCACAGATCCATAATTTCATATTCTGAACAACTTTTCTCAATAATACTTTGCCGTATTATTGACTGAAAAGGCACTTTACTTGAATAGAAAATAGTTTTTCCACATTTTTCATGGCCGTCTTGATTTTTAATAAACTAAAAATCTGCCTAAAATTCTTTTCAGACCAAGCAGGGCGGAATCCCAAAACATGAAACTGAAATTCTCAAATTGTTTGTCGATTATACCTATAGTGAACTCAATCCGGGGACACACTGTATATTAGCAGAGCTAAATAAAGATTTATTTATTTATTATAATTGTAAAAAATGGAGTGCTGTTTTCACCACATTCGCAAATGGCTTGCCAAACAAGAGCCTTTTTTCAAAATTTTTCAAAACACTAGATTCCTCTGCAGGAACCTTCTCTCATGACAATACATTGTAAAAGTGATGACCCGGCCAGGTGATTTCTAAAGGATTGTTGTGGCGAGTTTTGCATTTTATATTTCCTTTATTGGGCGTAAAGTTTTTTATTCAAATTCATCTCACCAAATTTATGTTTACACTTCGATATTTGGCAGTTTAAGCAAATGGCAAAACAAGTGCTTTCATATGCTATTACTGATATCAGGCTTCTTTGATCCTAAAGAAACTTAAATGCAATAGTCTGTGGACAGAATTTAAGTGTTCAAGCCTTATTTAAAAAATTATGTATGTAAATATTAGCAATTTCGTATTGTTTTCATTCAGAATTAGTAAGAATGCATTTAAATCTAGGTAAGAAGTTTCTCACTAAATATAAGAATTTTGGAAGCTATACCAGTATGAAACACTCTTGAAAAAGGAAGCAGAACAGTTTTACAAGTCCAACTTAATATTATTCTGATATTTCAGAAATACTTTGGAGCATACTGTAGTTTAATGTTAATTTTTAAATGTAAACCATAACTGGTCACATCATTAAACAAGAGGTTGATGTTGATAGTGATACACAATTCATGGGTTATTATCGAGGATATTTTATGAAATCAGCATGCTTACACACCAAATGGCTTGAATAGATTGATACATCAAGATCTATTTTCTGATGA
Organism: Melanotus villosus; assembly: GCA_963082815.1. Lineage (NCBI taxonomy): Eukaryota > Metazoa > Arthropoda > Insecta > Coleoptera > Elateridae > Melanotus > Melanotus villosus. The sequence continues at coordinate 72,000,596 of OY720418.1, read as the reverse complement.
AAGGGTTTAACGATAGTGTTTTAAAACTAAAAATAATAGTTTTTAATAAGATTTTACCCACCTTTTCAAATCAAATATATGCAAAGGTGACACCCCATTATATCCAGCAGTTCCAACAGCTACATACTGGCTACCTTTGGAAATTGCTGTAGACCAAACACGATCATTCATATTGCAATCATAAATGGGCACAAAATGTTTAAGTTCTACATCGAACGGCCACACTTTTATATGTTTATCTTTCGATCCTGACACAAATATGTTGTTTTCCAAATCAACTGAATGAATCTCAGCTTCGTGACAATTTTTTAGATAAACGTTATTGTTTTTTGATTTCCACAAAAATATACTACCATCCCTTAAAATTACTTAAATTTACATTAAGCTGTGATAATTTCAGAAGCACTCGCCCAATGCCATACAAACTTACTGTTGTCCACTTATTAGGTACTTTTGTTTAAAATTAAATTTACACACATCTGTTGTATTAGGAATAACTACAGTATACTGGGCGTTTCGAACTTCCAAAGTTCTTTTTTTTCTTTTGTATGCATGTATACGATTATTTTTACTTAACCATAAATAATCTCTTGATAAGACTAAACACGGAATGCATCTCCGTTTTTCCTTTAATACAAAATTTTCTTTGTAAGTACCGTTCTTCCAATTATTTGAAATACGGCATTTTTCTTTTATAGTGAGAAATTCGGCACATCTAAAAATTTTATTAACCTCTTATGGAAGACCCATATAAATTATTTAATTTTCAAACAAATAGTATTTACCTATACCGCATTCCTTGTCGTAACTGATTAGTAACAAGTAGAGGATCGCTATTTCCTAATCCACTAGCTTTTTTTATAATTTCGTAAAATCTGCTACAAGTTTTCTGTAGTTCAAACAAATCTTGAATATTACAGTACTCAAAAATCTGAAGGAGTAATTCAGTTGATAAATCTTGAAGACACGTCTTCATGGTGGTCTTTAATTTAATTAATAAAAATATTTATTTTAAATAATACTATCAAATATTTACTGGAACATCGCATAACTTAACCTATACACATAACAAATGACATAACTTTTGACTTTCTGGGTATTTACATTTACGTCACAGGGAATAAACACAACGTCATATACAGAGTGTCTCGTAAACATTAAAATTGTAATCACAGAACATGATTGTGATTAAAATATACCAATTAAGCTAAACCATGCCCTTTTAATTTTACATAATTAATATAGTTGCTTAAATTTATACTAAAGTGTGATTATTTCAGAATCCCATGCTACATGATGTTTCAGGTTAGATGCTAAATTTTCATTTTTTTATCAGTGGTGAAATGTGAAATTTTATTACCAAATTATATAATTTCAGTTAAATTTCTGTTAATTGTTAAGTAAAAGTAAAGGTATAAGTACAGACAGATCAATAAAAAAACCAATTAGGGTAGGCTGTGAAATTGAATTATTTTGAATTGGTACTTTAGCCACATCCACAGAATGACATTTCTGACATGAATTTAAGGTTATAAACTTTGTTTACAATAAAAATGTCAAATTACAAACGTTATAAAATGTCATTCTGTGGATGTGGCTAAAGTACCAATTCAAAATAATTCAATTTCACAGCCTACCCTAATTGGTTTTTTTATTGATCTGTCTGTATAACCGGTATAAGTCGGTACCGGGCGATCCAGAAAAACGGAATTAGAGCAGGCCCTGATTAAGCTGTTAAGGTTGGTAACATTGGTTCTCATTTTTTAAAATTTCATATCAATGGTAATCTGATTTGTCACTTAAAAAATAAATTTGACATTTTAAGAATGTGAGTGCTTCTTATCTGTAAAAAATGTTCTTATTACGGCACAAAACTTGTCTTATTAAAAGTTACTACGGAAATGGCGTAAAGCAGGATAATAGAGAATGGATTTATTCCATATCTACATGCATTGAAGATTTTCGACAACAATTTCTGAATTTCCCAGCGGTGTACCAACAAATAATAAGACAATTTCATAAATGTTTAAATTTATTTGACGAAACTGGAACTGTTACACGAAAAAGTGGTAGTGGAAGGCCTACAAAAAGAACTGAAGATAATATTCAGGATGTTGAAGCACGAATGGCTGAAGCTCCAACGACATCTGTTCCTCAACTTGCTCAGCATTTTATCTTATGGCACATGTCATCGAACCCTAAAAAAAGATTTACACATGTTCCCATACCGTGTTCAGGTTGTAAAAATACAGTATTTAAAAACAGGGCTAACGATTTAAATGACCTCATAGAAAAAATAGTTCGTAACTGCAACGCGTTTGATCCTCAAACTTTACAGTATGCATTTAATAATATGAAGAGACGTGTAGCATTATGCATTGAAACAGAAGGTGAAATATTTGAACATTTACTGTAAAGTATTAAGTTGCCAATTTCCCTTATTTTGTAAATAAATTTGTTTACTTCCAAAATGTTGTTTTGTCTAACCTAAAATAAAAGCATTAGTGGACGTAATTACATTTATGGTTATTAAATAAAGTAAAATTATTTATTTATTTATTTAGACTGCCTACAAACAGGCAATTACTTACTATTATTTAAAACACGGACAATAATTTTGACAGTTAACGTAACCTCTTAAATGGTAGATAGTGTCTCCGTTTACGCTCACAGTAGACGAATCACGGGATACCAACTTTGGTAACTAGGTCACGGCCTGCTCTAATTCGTTTTTTTCTGGATCACCCGGTACTAAAACATCTGAGAACTTAGCAACCCCGACTTTACAAAGTTTGCCGAATACCACAGGAATACTAAAAATAGTAGAGTACCCATTACTACAGAGAGATCGTAAATGGTTGTCCGAAAAAATTACTCTCCATAGAAATTATATCAAAACTTACATCCACCAGCTATTGGTTTATGTGGTGAAGTTAGTTACCTACTTCTAATGGGAGATTTAAAATCTTCTTTTAGTTTTAGGGCTCTGTAATCTTGAAAAAGACTCTTTTGAATAACAGTAACAGCGTATACGCACAGAAAAATTCAACGTAAACACAAACATCCACCACCTAACAAACAAATATTAATTGTCAAAGGAATTGCGGTATGTGGCTAATATCACGACGGAGTGAAATATTAATATCTCATGGGAAGGTAATTTTTTCTGGACAATCATTATCGATCTCCCTGTATAAATAACAACACGGTCTAATATCGAGTGATCCACAAAATTTGTCTTCAGAGTGTGCCATGGAAGAAAGAGATATGTATACAGGTCATGTCGCATATTGCTTCAGTAAATAAGCTTAATTTTATTAGTGACTTTTCATACCTGTCAAACTGTACTTGACAATTCCACCTGTCAGTTATAAATATTTTAATAAAGTAACTTTTTATGTTTGAATGAAAATGGCGGCCCTTCATCGCATTTTCTTTAATAATAAAAACAGATTTAGGATTTAGGTACATATATTTTATTTTTATTATGTAATATTAAAATTGTCGTCTTTTGTTGTTTATACTCTGTGACCAGTAGTTCTAACAGTAAAGCCTGTTTGACACGACCTTAAATTTTACAAAAAATGTACCTATACAAATTTTTTTTGTAAAATATTTAGCACCGTTGCATACACAAAAATTATAAATAAATTTTCTCATGAATTTATGCATAAAAATTATTTAAAACATCTTCTAAATCTGAGAGAAAAAGTGAGCGTTAAAAGTGCGTATAGTGCAACCACAGTATAATAAGCATTCAGTAAGGACAGCTTAGGGATTAGCTACCGCCGTTTTCTGGTGCGCATGTCAATATGTTGGTGAGCGTCGCCTGCGTTGATTCAAAACGGGGTTTATAAAGCCTGCCGAATAGGGCGGTTTGACAGTTAATCGACTAGTTCAAATTTTCTCCGTGGCGCTAGTTATCCTTTCACTGACAGCTGTATTTCTAATTTAAATTTGTTAATTTTTGGTTAATCGTTTAGTTATACAACAAAAAGTACGTTCTAAAAATGTCTTTTTGCATCCCTCCTTGCCATAATTCTACAAATTTAGTTTTATATTTAGGCTAAATAACCAGTCCAGTCCCTCGAAAGTCTTCCTGGTTTGTGCCGAGGAAAAGTAGTAAGTATCTGCACCCTTCTTACACTCTTATTTAGTTAATTTTTTACACAGTCTCATAAGATTCTGAAAACCTGCATACAATTGAAATTTATATTGTAATACACTTTCTGGATTAAATATTAAACATCCGATAAACCGTATTTGTTGTAAATCGTAAAAAATCAAAGCCAGTTGACAGCTGTCAACGATGGATAACTAGCGCCACAAGCAAGCAGTGGCAAAAATTTGCATAATGGCCATTTTTGCTATTCGGCAGGCTTTATAAACTCCGTTTTTAATCAACGCAGGCGACGTTGGTGAGCTTCCTGGTTCCTCGAATAGTCCGCTAGTGGCGCAACAGGCAGTTTTCTGTCATTTGTCACTTTGCTGTGCAAGTGTTTATGTTTTGTCGTTGACCACGTGGTACTTGATTAAAGAACTAACAGTGATTTTTATTTTTTATTAAGTAAAATTTTGATAAACTTTTCGACATTTTAAATTCTTCAAAATGTATAAACGCTAAAGAGTTTAATAGAGCATTTAAAGGACTGCCCTATCAAACACAATTTTTATCAGAAATGATTACTTTTATAGAAAAATTAACAGTTTTTAATCTGGAGGGAAAAGAAGTCACTAACCAGATCAAGCCAATTCGCTGTTTTATAATAACGATTAAAGGAATACCGATTTTGTGGTAAAAATTGCAGCATTTAGGATTTGAATATTTATATACAGGGCGGCTTTGCCAAGATGCCCTTGAAAATTATTTTGCAGCTGTAAGGCAACAAAGTGGTAATTCCATTAATCCTACGCCGATTCAATTTCAAAGAGCCTTTAAAAAGCTGTTTACACAAGATTTTTTAAATACAGGCAGGCAAAACTGTTCACCTGATTTTAATGACATAGGTACTGCAATTGAATATAGAAAATTGCAAGAAATATGAAGATGAAACAACATTATGTACAAAAATAGTCACAAATATTTCCCGAAAAGACTGTGATTACCATTTTTACAAAATTGAGCAAAATTCTGTTAGATACATTTGTGGTTATTTAATTAAGAAGTGCTTGAAAGTACACAGTTGTAACACATGTCTGGCTTATGCAAATGATCACAAGGAACTTGATGGAACGTCCCTGTATGCAAATTTTAGAGCATATCAGTTTAATAATATGGAACTTTTTGGAAAATTGTGTATGCCAAACGATATTTTTTTCTACTACATATGTGAACTAGAGCAAATCTTTGAAGAAAACTTTGAAAAAATTGTAGTTTGCCCAAATACAATATCAAAATGTATATCATAGTGTAAAAACAATAATATGAAAGCAACAGTTGACAACTACACCGAGCAATGGCGTTCTTTGTTAAAACTAGTTTTTTAAATTCGCGCAATTTTTGCTGCCACCTAGCGGAATACGAGTGAATCCTTGCCTGCATCGCCATTGTTTTTTTAAAATTTGCATACGCAACTTCTAATACACCGACAGCAGCTGTCCTTACTGAATGCTTATTATACTGTGGCGCAACATTCCACACCACGAAGTCAAATACCGGGTGTAACACGATCATGGTACACCCCCCTTTTTTCCTTTAGTTTTCAAGATAAATGGTTGAAATTTGAAAAATCCTATATACTTATTAAACGTCACTTTTTGACATATTAAATGATTTTTTTCCATTTCCGGTTTTACCAGAAGTGACATTAACTTTTGATTTTAAAATAGAACACCCTATATATTAATGCATTTTTGAATTCTGCATAATTTTCTAAATTCAATGATACCACATAAGTGACATATCAGTCTTCAATATTTATTTTAATTTAATTTTTAGTTTTCTATTTAAGTGTGCCATGACTGTTCCGATTTATTCTAATTGAGCCGTGTAATACTAGAAAAATCGAACGATTTATTCTAATTGAGCCGTGTAATACTAGAAAAATCGAAATCTCGTCGAAACTAGTAAATTATGTGATTTATGAGCAAATAAAGTTTATCAAAATGGTTTTTGGTACAAAACACGATCTTTTCAAATGTAACCATATGGGTACCGTGGTACCATTTATTGCTAGCATTAATAAGGAATTTTCCGTATCCATGGTATGTAATTGACAGATTATTTATCTCATTTGAGGTTAACAATGGCGGATGGCGGGTAAATATGAAAAAGCGGGACGATATGAACATTTGCGGGTTTTTACCGTGCATGCTATCGACGTGACATCTACCGATAGAATTTAGAATCAAAATTATTATTTGATTATACAAAAATCTTCATTTAAGTGATTGATAAGTGTAATTATTTTTTAAAATTCAAGCAAATACGATTATGTTTTACATAAATTCATTATAGAATTTATTTTTAATACGAAAATTTGACATGTGTAATTTGAGGTTATATGTCAAAAACGTAGGTACGTATTATATTATAACTATTTTTATTTAATACGAACTTCTCATGGATGCGGAAAAATAGCTTGTGCCCTACGGGAATCTAACGGCATATTTCATCCCTCGGCTTTTGCTGCCCTCGCTCACTACGTTCGCTCGTGCAGCAGAAATCTTCGGGATGAAATATGCCTATATCTTCCCTTATGACGCAATATACTATTATTCATGTGCCTTATTAAAATCTGCGATAAATACAATCAGAAATAACAACATTATAGAGCAACTTTTCTGTGCCAATAGGTACCAATCGTTCAGTGCATGCCAACATAAATCTGGTGTTTTGAGATCAGTGAACAGATAGTAGGTACATACAGATACTACCATGAGATCGAAAAAAAGATGATGCTGAGCAGGCCTTGACTAGTACAACACGATTGGCAAGACTGATTTCAAAATGTGGCAGTAAGTTAGAGGTTAATAAATGTCAAATAAATTAAAACACAAAACAGTATTTATTTAGGGAACAAACTGAAAACTAAGATGAATACATGTTAGAGTAGGTGTTCAAAATGTGATCCTTCACTAATATTACAACGATAAACTTAAATAATTCTGGAAACAAGATTGCAAAACTGACTTACATTTGAAATGTCATTGTCACATTATAATTCATAGGCATTCTAGAACCAGTGTAGCCAATCGTGTTGTACTAGTCAAGGCCTGCTCAGAATCATCTGTTTTTCGATCTCATGGTATATCTATTATCACTACTATGAAAAGCACTAAATTGAAATATCTGGTGAATTTTTTTGTTGTTGTATTGACAGCACTACATATTTTTAAAATTTAGTGAGATATTTAGTTCCCTGAATTGTTGGGTTATGTTGTCATGTTGACAGATGTCAAAATCAAAATTTTTATAAATAGTTCCGTATGCAGTTTTTAATATTTTAATTCTTCGTAACATAGATAAAGTGCCTTCTGCCCTCTTTCGGTAAAATTTATGGTTCAACATTTAGGTTACACTGCATGAAAATTTTTATTTTATAATTTGTTTAAATGTCAGTATATATGTAGTAACCAGAAATAACAACATTACAGAGCAAATTTTCTGTACCAATTGTTCCGTGCATGCCAACATAAATATAGTGTCCGCGAGATCAGTGAACAGAATACACTTAACTGTGCTTGAAACATGTAAAATACATCTCGGCCCCTGCAACGTGCTCCACTTTCGGACCGTAGCAGAATAATTGAGAAAATGTCTGTAGTATTCGGTAAAATCGGTTGCCAATTGCGATTGCTTAGTCCATAGGGGTTAAGTACCACCACTTTGGAAGAGAGTATACCTGGCAATGTGGAGGTTTAAGGCCTACTGCTAAGGTCGCTTGCACACTTGGTTGTCTCGCATGGTTATATATTAGTTTAAAAATAAAATTAAAGCAAAGACCACCTGGGATCACGTGGAAAAAATTAAGTTTATAATTAATTATGGTACCTATAATATGTAGGTATAACTGAGTCTTTCGTCTCACGACTTGTGGATTCTTCTCCTCCGTTCATTTATCTTCGCGAGGGTTTGATGGTACTACTAGGTTTTTGTATCCATTTGTTGTCTCTCGGTCTTGTGCCAGATTTACCGCTTTATATAGTGTTTGCCTTGTTATTTTTTTAAGTTGTCCGTCCACCTCTTCGGAGATCTTCCTATGGGTCTCCTGCCTTGTAATTTTCCTTCTACTACTAAGTTTTCCATTTCGCCTGTTCTTCTGACCATATGTTCAAGATAGTTAATGTGGTACCTATGTTTTATTGATTTGTTTTAATAGTTTGTCTTTTAATTGTAGTTCTTGTAATATGGATGTGTTAGTTCTATTTTCTGTCCATGACACCCTGAGGATATGCTTCAGAACGCCTGTATATAGATATTTCGAAAGTTTTGATTTTTTTTCCATCTACTTGCCTCACTGTCCAAGTTTCGGAAGCATAGGTGGGTATTGGGAAGATCGAGAATTTATCCAGTAGGTATTATCTTTATTGTCTTTGCAATTGTGTAATCTTTCTATATTTTAGTTAACTTGGGTTGTCTTTTAATTTACTCGGTGCAACGTCAACGTCCGTCGTTGGTTGTTAGATAGAAACTATTTACAGTCTCAGATCCTGCTACTTTGATGATGTTGGCTGTTTCGTAGTTTTGACGGCCGATGAGCATAAACTTGGTCTTTGACTGGTTTATTTTCAAGCCGTATTCTTTGCTACATTCATCTAGTTTAGTCATTAATTCTGTAAGTTCTTCTTTGTCTGCAGCGATGGTCATGGTGTCGTCGGCATACTTTAGGTACCTAGTTGATTTTTCTGTCTCCAATAGAAACCCCACCATTTCATTATTCCAGTACTTGTCTCATAATATGTTCACTATACAGGGCGATGCAAAAGTATTGTCGATAATTTTAAGATCTGCCTTCAGATCATTCACCAGTTATAGTTACCTTATCCACTCAAGCGGTAGGTATACCAGAACAACCAAGCCTAAGTAATAAACATACAGACTGGGATAAATTTAGACGAATGAAAACCTAACCCTTAATATTGCCCTTAAAACTAAAGCAGATATCGAATCTGCAGTTAAGTTCTTCAAGGATACGCTACAATGAGCGGGCTGGAACGCAACGCCAGAACAACTGGGAACTTTGAAAACTTACAATTTCCCTTCTCTAATTAAGCAAAAACTTTTGGAAAAAAGAAGACTTCGCAGGCAATGGCACAGGTTAAGAACACCGGAAAGTGAACACTTATATTATAATGCAGCAACTCATAAACTTAAAGACCTTCTCATTAACAAAAAAATGAATGCATACAAACATTCCTGCAAGGTCTTACGCCCACTGAAGCTACTGACTATTCTCTTTGGAAAACAACTAAAAGATTAAAACAGATCAGAAGAGTTTCACCACGTCACACGTCAGGGTACTTGGGCAAGAATCAAACAAGAAAAAGCGTGCGCCTTTGCAGAACACCTAACAGAGGTTTTCCAACCACATCCTTCAGAAAATCAGCCTGAAGAAGAAAATCATCTAATTCAACTACTAAAGACCCCCTTCCAACTTGAACTACTAGTTCAACGTCTGAAAACCGCTGATGTCCAAGACGTTATCTCAAATTTACACCCACAAAAAACACTCGGATAGATCTACTTACAGGTAAAATCTTCAAGGAACTGCCTTTCACGGGAATAAAGTATCTTACGCAGCTCTTCAATGCTATCCTGCACATTGGGTACTTCCGGACCCAGTGGAAAGTGGCTTAGATTGCTCTAATTTTAAAACCAGGGAAACACCCTGATGGCTTAAAATCCTCTCGGCCAATAAGTCTTTTACCAATAGTGTCCAAAGTGTTTGAGAAGCTGTTATTGAACAAACTCCTAAAAATTATTAAAAACGAGTCAATCCCTGATCACCAATTTGGCTTCAGGCAGATGCACTCTACAATTGAACAGTATGAAAACAAGCAATACTGCTCTGCAGCGTTTCTGGACATATTACAGGCATTCGGCAGAGTGTGGCACATTGGTATCTTATACAAGTTACGTTTCCTTCTCCCCACAAACTATTTTATTGTCCTTAAATCCTATCTCCATAACAGACACTTCCTGGTCAAGCTTGAAACTGAGTACACGAAACTCTACCCCATAAATGCTGGAGTGCCCCAAGGTACTGTCCTTAGACCACTGCTCTATCTGTTATACACTTCAGACCCTCCTACAACACCAAACGTCGTAACAGCAACCTTTGCAGATGACACCGCAGTGCTAGCCTCTGATACTGAACCAGCCATTGCTTCCCAACTATTGCAAACCAACTTATATGCAATCCAAGCATGGCAAAAAAAAATGGAGAATAAAAACAAACGAAACAAAGTCTATCCATGTGACGTTTACTACACGAAGAGAAACCGGTCCAGCTGTACATCTAAATAATCAACATCTGCCTCAACAAGACTAAGTTAAATAATATCTTGGGTTCTATCTTGATAGGAGACTTACCTGGCTAAAACACATATTTATTAAACGTAAACAGTTAGGACTGACTCTTTCAAAAATGTACTGAATGCATGGACGCACCTCCAAACTCATCATTGAAAACAAACTCCTGATCTACAAAGTCATAGTTAAACCAATCGGGTCCTATGGTATACAACTTTGGGGCACAGACAGCATCTACCTCTAATATTGAAATTCTGCAGCGTTTCCAGGCAAAAGTGCTACGCATGATAGTGAACGCGGTTTGTGCCCAATACGGTTATCTGAAGGGACCTCCAAATCCCAATGGTTAAAGAAGAAATCCGACGATACAGTCTACAGTACAGTACTCGACTCCATGCCCACCCTAACGATTTAGCAGTGAATCGTCTAAACTAGTACCAGCTAATAATTCATAGAAGGTTACAACGACACCTGCCCAATGATCTGCTTATCAGATTCTAATGTGTTTATCTTCAGCCCCTTAAGTAAAACCCCCGGTATAATACAGTTGAAAAAATAAAATTTATTGTATTTTATTGTTAATACATATAAATAGCATATCATAAAATCTAAGCTACAGACTTCAAAGTTTTCTTTGGCCCCTCGTTTTACATATTTTACATTTACATTTTTTCTTGGGAGGAGGGAAACCATCTACGGTACTCACACTAGTTGCACTACTAAGGCTTGAAGAATAAAATCGTTTCTTTCTTTTTCTTGAGATTTTTCTGCCAGAATTTATTTTATCAGTTTTTTTAGGATTTGAATTATTATTATTTTTTTCTTTAAAGGGTTGAGAAATTCTGTTCTTAACAAAACCGTTATTAGATTGTCGTTTGAAAGTGATACCTGGTGTTAATGATCTTTTCGAAATTTTGTTGGCATCATTAATCCAAAAATATTTGCCATAATTTGAAATTATTCCGCTAGCAAGTCCGCAATCTATCGTAGCTACAACAATGTCTTGTAGTTTACCTGAAGGGTTATATTTTTTAACGGTTGTTTGTTTTGGAGTAGCAGATCGATTTAAAAGCATTCTGTTTGTTGACGAATATCTTTCAGGACAAGGAACCATGGGGTTCATTACATTTTTAATTACTCGTTCTTGTAATTCACGTTTTGAGTTGTGTTTCTTAAAGCGATCTTTTGCAGTTTCTCGAAGTATGGAACGCTGTGGTGTAGCAGTTTCAGAAGCAACTGGAGTAGCTGACCAATAATTTCTCAGTTTTGATAAGCAGTGGAGAATTTTACCTTGGCATTGGGTTTCACTAGTATCTCTTATAAACTGCATAAGCTCATGTTGCTCATTTAAGGGTTTTGAAGTTTCTATCTCATTTAAAGTCCTATTGGATGAAATACATAATTTACTTCTACAAGATTTTACGGTTACATTTTCCTTTTTATTTGGACATTTCCACTTTTGAAGAGCCATGGCTGTTATGCTGTATTTGTGTAGTTAGATATAAGCAGAAATTGTAATTTTGATTGAAATGACAGTTGCAATTAATAAAACAATGTGGCAGATAGCACTAATGATTTTTAGCGCCTAGTTTTAATAGTATATTATTTATTATTATTAGTATTAGTATTAGCCTGTACAAATCCCTATATAGGGCAAAGGCCTTCCCTTTTCTTTATTCTTTGCACCTTCTCAAATCTACTCACTTATTAGTGAGGGGACTTTGGTCTACCCTCCCATAGTGGCCGGTCCTCGTGGGCGAGAGGTGCCCCGTTAACCGGAGCAGTCGGGCCACCCATCCCAGCACTTGAGCACTGACCCGAGACAACGCCGCTTAACTCTCGTAATCGTGCGGGAACGGGGTACCTATGTACCGCAACTCGGAACCTTAATAGTATATTATATTTCAGGGTAATTAAGAAACGCCGGCCTCGATGGTGCCAAGGTTAGCATACTTGCCTTGTAAATCAGACATCTCGGGTACGATTCCCAGTCCAGGTCGGTGAGTTTTTTAATGCGGAAAAATATCTACTTTTTACTTTTTAAATAAAATAGAAATTAAAGGTTTTTCTTAAACATATACGGGTGTTTGGTTCACCGACGTATATCTGAAAGGAGGTGGTAGGTGAGTTGGTTTGGAACTTATTTAACCATATATACCATTATACAAAGTGTCACGGTTTCTAAGATATAGCCAACTTAGTGATTTAACTAAATTAGACGATTTTTGTTATTATAAATTTTAATTAAACACTATCGTAGGTTTTTAATTCCTTGCAACTTTTATTTTAATAGTCTTTGATATCTATTCTATCAAATAAAATCATTTCATACAATCTACATGTGATAAAAAAAATTGGGACTCGATCAAAGTTCAAAAATGTATTGTTCTGATATCAAACTTTGATTTAGTAAGTCATGAATAAAAAAAAATTACAATACAAGATATGTTCAAATATGTTTAAAAACTTCCTTGATGTTTGCTCTTTCCAGTGATGTATCACACTCTATTATTAATCGTAGATTTTCGAAATAAAAAGGTACTTGAAGACAAAGCAAAGTTTTTTTTTATTAGAGCACTGCTTAATAAAAATGACTAATTAAAGGCAAATAATCAAGTTTGCTATTATCATGGATTAGACAAAAACAAACAGATCAGGTAGCTTTGGCTTTGTAAATATCAGTTGTTTTCGTCTCCATGTTTTTCAAACTGTCCATTTTGTGATTTCATGTGTCCTAGCTCGGTATAACTGCGTTGAGTTCCACTGAGTTGAGTAACTCACACAAAATTTGGCGTCTATACCCAGAAAAATGTGCTCTTCTAAATGGTATTATCAAAAGAGGGTGTTGCTATTTAAAAAAACTGATGATGACGTCATAACTCGAAGAGGGATGACGTAATAAAAAATATACGTATACTAAAAAATGCGCATCTAAAAAAGAAAATCGACGTGTCCGAGCATTATTTTCTTACTTGCCCAATAAAGATTTTATCGAATTTATTCCAACCTTTACGTGCTCACTGTATATATATAATTAGAGTGTGATACATCACTGGAAAGGGTAAACATCAGGGAAGTTTTTAAACATATCTGAACATATCTTGTATTGTTATTTTTTTTATTCATGGCTTACTAAATCAAAGTTTGATATCAGAACACCACATTTTTGAACTTTAATCGTGTTCCATTTTTTTTTATCACGGGTAGAGTGTATGAAATGATTTTATTTGATAGAATAGATATCAAACACTATTAAAATATAAGTTACAAGGAATCAAAAACTTACAATAGTGTCTAATTAAAATTTATAATAGCAAATATCGTCTAATTTAGTTAAATCACGAAGTTGGCTATATCTTAGAAACCGTGACACTTTGTATAATGGTATATATGGTTAAATAAGTTCCAAACCATCTCACCTACCACCTCCTTTCGAATATACGTCGGTGAACCAAACACCCTGTGTACAAAAAAATCATACACATCATTTCTATTATTTATTTTTCTTTAACAACAATAGAGCTTCAAAAGCTTATTTCGTTTGGGAGTTAAAATTTGTCCTCCTATACGAAACAGTCTTTCAACAGGAGCTGATAAGGGGATAAATTGTAGGTATTATACATTGTGAAATTTTTTAAAATGTTTTCATAATTAAATAGGGATTTTAGACCTTTTGACTTATCTTCAAAATACTCTAAATACTCTATTTTGATAATATTAATAGCATCCGAAGATGAGAGGGCTTTTACAAAAGATCTTTAAAGATCAGCTGTTTGAATGATTCTCTTTCTACCGTATAAATAGATTTATATCCACAATTATTGTTTAATGTTTTTTACATAGTTTTACGGAAAAAATAAAGTTCACGTTGTACCTTAAGTTTGATGTAGGTACAAGGTAACTCTAAAAAATACCTAGGTATAAGTAAAGGTAATTCTGAAAATATGGACCTTTTAGTATAGGTAGGTACAAGACAAATACCTAGGTACAACGTCTCAACACTGTGTTTGGCACGATAAAAATTTCTTCCAGGGGTGGAAATCCCTTGGGTTCGGCAAAATTCTAGTTGGGTAGTACCCCTGATCACATAACAATCAGATTCGCCAAGTTAATGTAAAATTTGGCAGGCAGTTTTATGATTAGTTTGCCTTCGGATGCCAGATGGCGGCAGCACTGCACGAGCAGAAGCGACCCTGAAGTGCTTGGAATCATACAAATCAGCTGATTCTAAGCACTTTAGAGTCGCGTCTGCTCCTACTACGGTGGCGCCGCCTGGCAACCGAAGGCAAACTAATCATAAAACTGCCTGCCAAATTTTACATTAACTTGGCGTATCTGATTGTTATGTGATCAGGGGTAGTACTAACAACCATAGTAGTTGATGCGCATTGAAATCCCTGGCACCTGCAAGTCTAGATTTCGCTCATTACATAAAATAAATAAATAAAAATAAATTAAGAAAAGAATTATGGGAGTAGCCTTTGAAATACAAAGACTACCTGTAACATGTCTTATACTGAATGTTATATTACTGAATTTTTTAAGATATTTGTGTTATTCTTACCAATTTTTCTGATATAGCTCAGTATGTTATACTCGTAGTAAAATTAAACATAAGCTTTTAATAAGAATAGTTAGTGGTTGCTTGTCACTAAATGACAGGCCATAATGTAACCCCTGAAGTGTGATGAACATACTATAAAATATAAAAATATAGGGTTTTTCAAAAGTAAGTCGTATTTTGAAATACTGATATTTTTATCAATCATTGAGCAATTTGAAAATTAAAAATGCCTGTATGTGCAGAAAGAAATGGGATTTATTAAAAATATTACATTTATCGTAAATGCTGTACGTGGCCGCCATTTTCGCCTTGAACAAGAAGTAACCTTTCTTCAATACTATAAACCGCAGCTTTGAGTAGGTCTTCTGGAATAGCTGCTATGTTTTGTGTAATGGATTCCTTCAATTGATCGATTGAATTAGGTTTGGTTAAAAACACCCTTTCTTTTAGATATCCCCATAACCAAAAATCAGCAGGGTTAAGATCTGGCGATCTTGTGGGCCAAATTACAGGAAATTGCCTACTGATAATACGGTCTCCAAAAGTGTTCCTTAAAAACTGTTTTACTGGGTTAAAGATGTGCGGAGGTGCACCATCCTGCATAAATATGATATTTTCAATGTCGTGCTCTCGTAATAATGGTATTGAATAATCACTAAGCATATTCAAATAACGTTGTCCATTTACTGTAACTGCGTTTGTTCGTCCATCCACAATCTGTTCAAAAAAATACGGACCTATGATAAACCGTGATGTAAATCTGCACCAAACGGTAACTTTTGAATCGTGAAGTCCTTGTTGAATGACCGAATGTGGATTATTTAATGACCAAATTCGACAATTATGTGTGTTCACATCACCATTAAGTTGAAAGTGTGCCTCGTCAGTCCAAAAAACATTATCAAGCCACTGTGGATTTACTTGAAATTCCGCTATTGTTTGCAGGGTAAAATCAGTTCGTATAGCTTTATCAGCTTCCTTCAGTTCGAACAGAACTTGCATTTTATATGGATTCATTTTAAGTTGACTTCGAAGAATGCGCCATACTGTGGTGTTACCCATCTCCAGACGTCCTGCTATTTTATTGACACTAGATGTTCCATATTCGTTTTCATTTGCTAAATTTTGCGTTTCTTGTAAAAATTCAGCAACTGCAACATCTGTTGCCACAGGGGGTCTTCCTGATTTCTTTTTATCCATAACAGAACCACTTTCTTCAAATTTTGCTACCAGCTTTTGAAAAGCTTTCAAAGTGCATAGGCCAGTTCTTAGGCCGTTTCTTTTCACCATTTCTTTTCACAAAAGAAATTGTGTTCTAATGTGAAAAACCTGTGATGACACTTGCATACAATGTTATCTTTCATTCAATTGTTTTTAAACAAATTTGTTGCTATGACGACCAAAAGGTGAAAATAAGAAAATCCCGTTTTCCCTATGACCTGATACTGTCCTTATTTTCAAAAATGCATAATAATCAGCCACGATACGACTATATAGTTTAAAATACTACTTACTTTTGAAAAACCCTAGTATACAGGGTGACATTGAAAAAACTGCCATGCATAGTACCACGCGATAGAGGACCATAAAATAATAAAAAAAGTTCTTATACGCTAATGTCCGATCGCCTTTTGTTTTCAAGATACAGGATGTTAAAAGATTGTTAGAAAATTTAATTTTTTTTTAATAACTACAATGCATAGTACCACGCGATAGAGGACCATAAAATAATAAAAAAAGTTCTTATACGCTAATGTCCGATCGCCTTTTGTTTTCAAGATACAAGATGTTAAAAGTTTAAATTTTCTAACAAACTTTTAACATCCTGTATCTTGAAAACAAAAGGCGATCGGACATTAGCGTATAAGAACTTTTTTTATTATTTTATGGTCCTCTATCGCGTGGTACTATGCATGGCAGTTTTTTCAATGTCACCCTGTATATTAACAAAAATTAATAAACTGTCAAGAATTAAATTTATTAACATACACTCGCCATTTATTATAATAGTTATTTATGTACCAACGGCGTAAAGATGCTTTTATGGCTTGAGACGTGATTTTGAGCCCGAGGCGCTAGTCGAGGGCTAAAGACACGTCGAAGGCCATAAAAGCAAGTTACGCCAGTGGTACATACATAATTTTATGCACGATCGAAGATTTTAAAACTGAAATAAAAGGAATAAATTAATTTTCCGTATCCATGGTATGTAATTGACAGATTATTTATCTCATTTGAGGTTAACAATGGCGGATGGCGGGTAAATATGAAAAAGCGGGATGATATGAACATTTGCGGGTTTTTACCGTGCATGCTATCGACGTGACATCTACCGATAGAATTTAGAATCAAAATTATTATTTGATTATACAAAAATCTTCATTTGAGTGATTGATAAGTGTAATTATTTTTTAAAATTCAAGCAAATACGATTATTTTTTACATAAATTCATTATAGAAGTTATTTTTAATACGCAAATTTGACATGTGTAATTTGAGCTTATGTCAAAAACGTAAGTACGTATTATATTATAACTATTTTTATTTAATACGAACTTCTCATGGATGCGGAAAAATAACTTGTGCCCTACTGGAATCTAACGGCATATTTCATCCCTTGGCTTTTGCTGCCCTCGCTCACTACGTTCGCTCGTGCAGCAGAAATCTTCGGGATGAAATATGCCTATATCTTCCCTTATGACGCAATATACTATTCTACCCACATCGAGTAGTTAGTTGCTCAATTATTTTAATTTTTTACTGACAACTGTCAAATGGTTGAAGCATTTACGCCTAGGAATATTCACATAAATAATTGTGTTAACTGTGTTGTTAATACAAATTACCCTAAATAGAGTTCTAATAAAGAGCATACATTCGATTTTAATTTAAAAAAATTCTTTATAAGACTGTTAAGCTGTTTATCAATTTTTGACGTTTCATTATAGACCGGCGGCCTATAAAGACACCCACGGACTGTAAATAGACGTTTATGTCAAACAAATTCAGACATAATTGACACATTATAATGCGATCGTGCATAAACTCAATTTACAGGGTATTATTAGATTCTTCTGCACAAACACAAATTAAAATATAAATTGTATACAATATGATTTAACAATTTTATATTTTCTTAAAATATATTTTATTTATTCTTTATTTTTACATGTCATTGAATTTTACTGTTTTGTATTTCATTTATTCCCTTTACGGGAACGTGATTTGGCTTTGCTTTTTCGAGATTTACGAGAACCAGCAGAATATGCGTCTCTTTTCTTTCCTGTACAATCACTTGATGACGACGAAGGTGATTTTGTTTTTCTTTTTCGACGTTTAGAAGAACCATCAGAAGATGTGTCTTTTTTCTTTCCTGTACAATCACTTGATGAAGATGAAGGTGATTTTGTTTTTCTTTTTCGACGTTTACAAGAACCAGAAGATCTGTCTTTTTTCTTTCCTGTATAACCACTTGATGAAGATGAAGGTGATTTTGTTTTCCTTTTTCGACAGTTACAAGAAGATGGTTTTTTACATATTTTGGTTTTAGATACACTTTTTTTACTACGACTGCGCGATCTAGACTTTCTAACACCTATTGGGAATATTTTTTGAATAAGGCGGACAGCTTCGCTTCTTTTTTCGCTACAGGGTGATTGTGTTTGAACATTAACTGAACTAACAAGTAACTGATATTTACATTCATCCTTCTGAAAAACATATCCTAATTGTACAGCATGTTGAAGCGCCGTTTGCACTTGGTTTCTAATATTACCATCTGTACAAAAATTGTTTTCAATGTAATTAATAATGTCACCAACTTCTACATATGTCTTTGGGAGCAAAGCCTGCATGCTAACTAAGACTCGATGCATAAAACTTGTGGATTTAGATGTAGGTTCTACCATGGTGTGTATCAAAACACAATATTTTTTCACTGAGCTACATGTCAGTTATGTTGCACGTCAAAATTTGGAACTCTGCGTGACAGATACAATGTCATTATAACAAAAGAACACATACTTTTAAAAAACAGTAATAACCAAATAAAATATTTAAAGATTTTTAAGTTTGGTAATTTTGTGAAGATATATTACATAAATATGATATTGTAACAAAGATGAATGTAAAATATATACGAGCCCAACGTCAATGAAATTCGTACACCTGTATTTTTCGCTAAACCTATGCCTATAAATGGTAAAAAGCGGTTTTTTACAAGAATATTTTAAAACATTTATATTTACCGTAGAATTTCGATTTCTTATCTTAAAAATAGGTATTCTTATTTTGATGAAATTTAGTAACTAATACCAATAAAATTAAAATTAAATCTAGACATACGGTTCAATGAAATTCGTACACCTATTTTTTGAGTTCACTCAAATTCGCACACTTAGGAATCTGGTCTAGTATTCATCCAGTTGCTACGTATTTACCGCGGCAGAGTTATTCACAATAAATTTGAAGTATTTCACCCTGTAAACAATTAAATTCGCTGGTGGAATAATGGTATGGGAGTTACATAAGTGCCAATGTAGTGGAAAACCTTAATTTTTTAGGAGGTGTTGTTAATGCCGAAAAATATCAAAGTATTTTTAAGAATCATGTTCTACCGTCTATGAAAAAGCTATATACTGATGGAGACATCATTTTTCAACAAGGTGGGATAAGTTACAGTGGCTACAAAATCACGGCATTAATGTTTTGGACTCTCCGTCATCTAGTCCCGATATGAACCCCATTCAAAACCTTTGGGGAATTATCAAAAGGATTCTACGTAAAGGTCGTCCTAGTATGAAAACTCTTTTTAAGGGAAAAATAACCAAAATCTATAATTCTGTCATTGCACAGCAGGACCAAGAACTATTATGAACCATAAACAAGCGTCTAAGAGCAGTAATTGCAAATAAGGGCGATGCCACTCAGTACTAAACATGTACATACATAGATATTGTAAATAATGGGGGTTTCCTAACTATGTAACATCTAAGTATGTTTATTATTATTATCATCAAATCCCATTATTCCCCTTTGGGGACATAGGGTTATTTACAAAAATATAATATAAGCTTTTACTGTTTACGAATCGTTTCCACTCTTGTCTTGGGCAATTACGCGTAACCGTCTGATGGTTTCCCACATTCTTCTTTTACTGCCCTTTTTCATGTAATACGGGGGCGTCCTCTGGCTCTTCCACCTTGTGGGTTCCATTCCAACGCAATATGATTTGGAGCATCCATGGCTTTTCTTAGGGCATACCGCAACCATCTGAATCTCCTTCTTCAAACTTCTGTATTAACATCTTCTCCATAATTCAACATTTGGTATTCTGTTTGACCACCAAATTTTTAATAAAAACCTCAACAAGTATGTTTAGTCTCATCTAAATCAAAAATCAATAAATTCGGTTCATATGTTGCAAATCCGGTTTTATTAAATTTGTTTGCATAGCTCTTTCTTTTCTTAACAAATTACTTATTATATGTTTAAGGTAAAAAACTTGTAAAACTATGATTTTATTGATTTCGGGCTCGTTCGTATATGTTGTAAACAAACACGATAACAATTAAAAATCTAGCAATTAGATGAATACTAAATTAGATCCCTACGTGTACGAATTTGAGTGAACTCGAAAAATAGGTGTACGAATTTCATTGAACTGTATGTCTAGATTTGATTTTAATTTCATTCCTATCAATTATTAAAACTCATCAAAATAAGAACACCTATTTTTAAGGAAGAAATCAAACTTTTATGCTAAATATAAATTTTTCAGAATATCGTTTTAAAGAGTCGCTTTTTAGCATTCTAAAGGTGTAGGTGTAACGAAAGATGCAGGTGTACGAATTTCATTGACGTTGGGCTCGTATAATTAATAATCTGAGCGAACGAGAGAGCGGGATGACGTCATTTTGTAAGGTCATTCCACTGGCTAGATGCACGTGTGCGGCATATCGTAATTGCATCTTTCAAGAATGCCAGAAAGGCACGTACGCTGGGTGCATTGTACCAAGTAATTCGATATCTCGCACGCGCATACATAAGATACCGGGAAAATCGAGAAGAGGTAGTCAATTTTAAGGTATAAATACTACAGCTTGATGTACGCTAAGACATGCTTATTCGCATCCATTGAAGCTGCAGTCTCTACGACCAATCGACACTCTCCAAGACAATGGTTCCAGTAATACTGTAAGGCTGTTTTTATTTTAACTTAACTTTAAATCAAGACTTGTAAAATATTTGTATAAAATACTCGAATTCTTTTCATAGACTTGCCGTTGAAATATGACTGGAATTTATTTCTTAACTGTTTAAGTTAGTGTTTACCTTAAATTGAGACTTAGAATAATTTGTGTAACTTTGTAAATCTAAAGCACAGATACGAAATACATTATGTTAGTTGAATTCGACTTTTAAAAAACCTCTCGTAAAAGCCAAGCAAATTATCAAGTGACGAACTAAAGTTTTTTTTTAAATTTCCTATACAGTTCACAATCGGCCCTGGGACAATAAGTGATTGGTGTAACAATTACAAGAAGGTGGTTAATGTCTTACAATAAAGACTTAACACAAAGTAACTACCCTACGGATAACGAACTAAGTTATCTAGGCTAAAATGACTAGAGGAGTAACATTTTATAGACGATCTCCTGTATCTAGAGGACCACATCGTTTTAGTCGGTCTGTTCTTTGACTGTTATCTAGCAGGTTAAAAGCGAGAGGATTTGGGTGCAGATGTAGACGCGACAGGTATTTATCGCTCGCGCTTTTAGCTTCTTGTAGTACATACAGGAAGGACGTTTAGATCGTTATGTAGTGTTTCGTTGGGCACATACCACGGTGCATTCGTGATTGTTATGAGACGATTTCCTATATCTAGAGGACCACATCGTTTTAGTCGGTATGTTCTTTGACTGTTATCTAGCAGGTTAAAAGCGAGAGGATTTGGGTGCAGATGTAGACGCGACAGGTATTTATCGCTCGCGCTTTTAGATTCTTGTAGTACCCACAGGAAGGACATCTAGATCGTTATGTAGAGTTTCGTTGAGCACATACCACGGTGCATTCATGATTGTTGTGAGTGTTTTAAATTGAAACCGTTGCAAAATTTCGATGTTAGAGATACTGGCGGAACCCCACAACTGGACTCCGTATGTTCACACCGGTTCAAGGATAACTTTATACACTAATACCTTGTTTGGTAGCGAAAGTTTTGAGTTTCTACGTTTCTACCCAAGAGCCAATAGAGCTTCGAGAATTTAAGGCCCAACTGCCTGCGTTTGGTGAAAATGTGATGTTTCCAGTTTAGCCGACAATCAAGATGGATTCCTAAGTATTTTGCTTTATCAGATTGGGGAAGTGGCTGCCTGTTGAGAGTAACATTTGGACATGTCTGTTTCCTCAGGGTAAAAGTCACATGTTGTGATTTGGCTTCGTTGGCCTTGATACGCCATTTATTTAGCCATGTCTGCATTCTATCTAGGGCAGTTTGGAGTTTTTCTGAAGATTGTGCAGGTTCGTCACTTGTTGCCAAGATGGCAGTGTCATCTGCCAATGTATTTGCTATCTCTAGAATATCGCAGGTGTATGTTAGATATAATACTGGACCGATAATACTGCCCTGCGGTACTCCCGATAGTATGGGATGCATGTCTGTTCTTTTTTCTCGATACTTAATCATAAAGTATCTCTCAAATAGGTAAGACTGTAGTATCTGATAAAATGGGGCCGCTAATTTAGATTTTAGTTTATACAACAGTCCCTGATACCACATCTTATCGAAAGCCTGACTAATGTCTAAGAAGGCTGCTGAGCAGTACTCTTTTCTTTCGAAAGTGTTGTTTATTACTTCGACTACCCTATGTATTTGCTCTATAGTGGAGTGCTCAGTTCGAAACCCAAACTGATGTTGTGGTATAATACTAAGTTCTTCGAGCTGTGGCTAAAGTCTTCTTAAAAATATCTTTTTGAATAGTTTGGATAAAGTGGGTAAGAGACTTATTGGTCGATAGGATCCTGGTTCCTGTAGCGGTTTACGCGGTTTAAGTATAAGGATCACTTGTCCCACTTTCCATTGTGACGGGTAATGTCCAGTTCTAAAGATTGAGTTATAGATCTGGGTCAAGGCTAGCAATGCCTTCTGTTGAAGTTGCTTGACGTCTGCGCCCGTTATGAGGTCGTAGCCAGGTGACTTCTTTCGGTTAAGATTATTTTTGATCACTGCACTAACTTCTCATACATTCGCTGGTTGTATTGGAAGTGCCATTTAGTACGGAGCTTCTAAGTAGATTTTGATTTCTTGTGCTAGCGTTTCGAAAAGTTCCCAGTCCGTGTTTTTGTTGGTAAGTGCTGCTACTCTTTGTTTTTTTTTATAATTCTGGAGCTTAGCTTCACTAGTACTGCTGAATGATCCGAGGAAAGATCTATATTGTCCTCTACATGGAACTTGTCCCTTGGTATCCCTTTCACAACGCAAAACTCTAGGGCATTAGGCAGTTTGTTTCTGTCACTAGGCCAGTGGGTGGGCTTTCCAGTAGCTAATACGTCTAGGCTATTTTTATAAGTTCTCGGCCTTTCGTAGTAATGATTCTCGAACCCCATCTGTGGTGCTTGGCGCCAAATTAAAGTAACTTATTTCTATTAACTTCTAACAATAAATGAACAAGCCACTTCGTTACAATATCCAAACATAAACATGCTTCAATAATGAAATAAATATTTAGAAAAGTTTAAAAAATACCATACGCAATTAAAACCATTTAATAGTGTATTATACACGACGCTATAATGAATGCTATTATTACCGAGGATAATGTTTGCAACACGATCGAGCGGGCGAGTTTTGCAATTATCCGAGGTAATAGTAGCCATTATAGCGAGTCGTATACTATACTTTGACCACGAACATAAATACGAAGAATTTTTAATTAAAATTTAGATAACAACACCACTAAAACCATGTGGTAGGACTATGTTAAACGAAGTGGTAGGATTAGAAACATAACCTATTTCCTTCATTATACACCATAGACAATGATGTTACCATTTACCATGACACCGTGAATAATGATTATTCACTGCTGGCAGTGTATAATGGATAGCATTATGTTTGACCAAACACATAAATAATTGATAGATTATTGACTAGTCGTGGACAATAGGATATTGTGTAACAAGTACGTGAAGCTGACCTTTTTATACGAGTGTTGCACACTATACTTTTTCTACGACCTCAATTCAAACTCAAAAAATGAGTTAAATTAGCAAACGTTCACTTTACTTGACAGTTCTCACAAATTCGCCGTTTAAACAAAAAACAAGCGCAGCAATCTATTCAAGTGTTTACCCGTGCCGAAAAGTGTATAGGGTCTTATGGCAGAAATGCGTAAAATAAACTCCATAAGAAATGCATTGCACTTCACGCATCGATGTAAAAAATACGATTTCACGTACAGCGATCAGTATGTGAAACTACTACTTTATGCATGGGAGTAGAAAACAATATTTAAACCTTTGACCATTGTACCATATATAGTCAGGGTAGAGCATTAGGCTAGCGTTACACTAGTCCTTAGTTCGCACCCCCCTGGTGACCATTCGCGATCATTCGCCGTTGGGCACCTAATTAACGACGCTCTCCTCCGAATATACATAGGTCTAGGAGGTAGAGTAACAAGGTCTTACACATACATATAGGAACACATTATACTCTACACGTGGTGGAGTATGTAGGTAAAACGGTGCACCAAATTCGTAACTCGTAGAGACGGGCCCGGATTGTGTGTTGTTCATGTGTAGGTGTAGAGCCTCATATGTTAACGCACCAGCCTCGACACCGAAAGTTATAAGAGGTTACAGATAATATGTACATACATACATATATACAGTGGCGGCTCGTGAGTTTTTTTAGTGGGAGGGCACATCAAAATCGAGTTGGAAACAATATCTAAAAACACTGACCTCCCTATTTAAATAGAAAGTCCGTCCTTCTGCTCTTCTTACTGCTAAATACATCAATATCTTTATTGTCGAAATCGGGGATCGATTGTATAAACTTTTTTCAATCAACAACACTGCCAAACGTAACCCTATAGGTACATGTTAATTGCGTCGAAATTGGATACGGACGAAGGACGCGGGCAAATTCTCGGAATAATTATGCTGGACTATGTTTTGTACAGATTCTATTTTGTTTATACATATTTAATTATAAATCTGATTGCAGACAATTAGCTACCGAAATTTTCTAGTACGATGTAGGTACGAGATAGCATTTTATTTCATTCGTGTGAAGTACTTACGTAAGCAGTTTTAAAACAATAATTTAGGTTTAAATAGAAAGATTGAAGTCATAAAAATGTTTGAAAATAATGTTCCTATTAAATTGAACCAGCAAGAACTTCAGTGTGGTAAAACGCAAGTTTACAAGACATGCATTATGTATGCATGTTTGCAAAAATTAAAAAATTAGTTTTGAAAATTGACCTTATTTATAATAAAATTAAGTCAAAATAGCGATACGTATACAATTACCTAATATTTGATTGTGTTTAAAAATTACAAACTTTTAAATACGGAAACTTGCCTAAACGAACAAATTTTTCCGGTTTCACGAGTTTCCCTTTTAACAAGTTTCAGTGTAAACAATAATAACCAGTAACGAACAAACAGTAACCACGTAACAACGAACAAACCACGAAATCAAAATAAAAACAACAAATTAAAGAGAACGCGCACTAAATGCGCGCTTAACACAATTCACTCTTACACGCACGATTTCCACTTGTGAACTAAATAACTTGAATTAGTGAAGTAACCGATGTAAGCTGCGTGGATTTTCTCTTTACTGGCTGCGTTTACAGTAGGTACACTGATTGTATACTGCTGTGGTAAGACCTATGGCCATCTACGGATCGCTGGTGTGGTGGCCTAAAGTAGAACAAAGAAAGACCAAGCTGAAGCTGTACAAACTCCACAAACTTATCTGTCTCTGTACTAAATTAGTCATGAGGAGTACTCCAACTGCAGCCATGGAGGTCATATTAAACTTGTCTCCCCTAGATATTATTATCAAGGCAGAAGCAAGGATGGCGGCATAGACTGAAATGTAATGGAAACTGGCAAACCAGATTCGTCTCTGGGCATGCGAGGATAACCAACATAGTCCGAACTCAATATTTAGAAATGAGCAGTAACGCTATGCCAATTAGGCAAAACATTAATAAACCCTCAACTTGAATGGAATGAAGGGCTAATACCAAGAGGCTGTCGGGGAGGTAAAATTGTTTGGTACACAGACGTCTTGACGTATATGAGAAGTCTTCCTATTTTAATGCATATGAATCTCTATGTAGGTGGGCTACAGTATTTCAAGCAGAAATACATGCTATTGACGTATATACTGGGTCCGGCAATAGAATTGAATGGTTTTTAATAGGCGGCTGTGAAGAAACAAAGAATATATTTGGACTAATTGTTACAAAAACTAAAAACACAATTCTGGAAATTTGTTATAACACTTTTAGTTCTGAAATTGAGCATAACGTTTCTTAGTAAAACTTCGTTTATCGAATTTATCTCTTCGCGAATCCTCTCTTTGAGTTCAAGAATTGTTTGGGGATGGGTAGAGTACACTTTAGAATTTAGGACCGTCAGGACCGGCGGTCTTGTGGACCATGCAATGTCACCAAACCTTGAAATTAGGCGATTCGGGAACATGCGCTGTAAAACAGCTGTATGCGCTGTGGCGCCGTCCTGTTGGAACCAGACTTCATCTTGCTCCATTCTTTGGAGCTCCGCAGTCACAAATGTTTCCAGCATCTCAACATACCAAACTGAATTGACTGTAACGGTGTGCCCATTTTCTTCAAAAAAGTATGGCACGATCACACCAAATGTGGACACTCCATACCACACCGTTACATTTTGGTCATGAAGTGGGTTTTCATGCATTTCTCTTGGGTTGTGTTCTGCCCAGTAGCTAAAGTTCTGCTTATTGACGTACTCACTAAGCTTCGTCAGACATGATCAGTTTATCAAAAATGTCTGCATTGTTGTTCAATGTTTCCAAAAATTGCCTGCAGAAATTGAGGCGGGATAAACGAATTTACAGCAAATACCGGTTGATTGACCGGCCAATTTGTCATTGTAACACAAAACCTTCAACAATAAACTACAATGTTATCACTATTTGACGATTGCCAAATAAACAGTATTTCCATAGAAACCTTTTCAAAACCGTTCTATCCTATTGCCGAACCCAGTATATCTGCATGTGAATATTAGAAGGAACTATCAGGGTAGGGATATCCTTGTCCTGCCATAAAAGCCTAGGTGAGCTACCGGATTAATTCAAAACTAGTCTGGGATTGTCTTCAAAACCTTATAACATTTGAAAACCACACACAATAAGGTAACCCTTATGTGAACACAAGGGATTGCAATGCAATGAAAACGCTGATATAGTTGCAAAAAAGGAATTAAAAATCACCTTTACTGGGCCTGAGTCAGTATTTGGAATTGTCAAGACCACAGCTCGCAGCTGGCTATAAGGTTGGATAAAAAGACAACATTAAAACCACTTGAATAGTGTGGATGGCATAAAACACAGCAATGCTAAGAGCACCATCTCAAAAATTAACAGTTGACGTAAAATTAGACTAGTAACAGGGCTGGCAGCCGGCCACTGTAACCTAAGAAAACACATGTACACAGTGGGTGGAACCCATATGCAGACTCTATAATGAAGAGGACGAAACAGCCTCTCAGCCTTTCATATCATCTTTGATTGTGAGGCTCTCGCCCGATGGAGACATGCACTCCTGAGAAGGGCGTGCAGTCGAGAAACTCTAACAAAAGAACCCTCTTCACGTATCGCAATTCAATCAATCGATCAGTCAATCAATCAATCAATCAATCAAGGTAATTTTAGGTAAATCGTAATATTTTGGCCTCACGAATCTACCGCTGGTCTGTGTCCCATTACTTATGAACCACCCTCTATATTAAAAGTATTATTTTAATAACTAGTTTGAAATTTATAACATAAAAATTAAAACAGGTAACTCATCCAGAATAGTCAACATAAAATTTTATATTAAATCTACTTTTAGCTAAGTGAAAGTACCGAAGCGTGTTTTTTAGTTTAAGCAAAAGCTCAACTTTAGAATTCAGCTTAGCCAAATTGAACTACTGGCCTTTAATAGCATAATTCTTTAAAAAAATAGTAATTATTACGACTGTGTCACATCATCTAAGATTTTTATTTCATGGCAATCCTAATTTTTCAAGGAGCACCTGTTATTTTAAATCCTAAAACTAAGAATTAAAATACAAAAACGCATTTGTTTAGTCATTAGTGTGATTATTATACGGAAATACCTTCACAGTATTGACACGGTTTTATATTACAACAAACAAGCACAGCCTAAAAGGAAATTTCGCTTGTTAAATTCCGATGTTCAATCTGTTTAGTCACAGAATACACATTCCCTAAGCCAATTTAAAAACTAAGCATGATGATTAATGAATTAAAAACTAAAACTTGGTTTATAGTCAAGTCAATGAAGGTTTTTACTTCTAAACCCACTAAAACAGAACCGATTTTGATGATTTTTTTTTTAAATTGTTTGTTATATTAAATTATTCAAAATCAGAAACATTTCAGCTGGCGCTATCAAGTATTTATATTGTTTAAACAATTTAAAAAAATATATATTAAAAAATTTTTTTCTTCCGATGGAATTTTAACTAGCGTGACTAATTTTGAAAATTTAGTATAATAAATAATTTTTGAATAAAAAAGTTTCAAAATTTCCATTTAAAAATGTTAAT
Organism: Melanotus villosus; assembly: GCA_963082815.1. Lineage (NCBI taxonomy): Eukaryota > Metazoa > Arthropoda > Insecta > Coleoptera > Elateridae > Melanotus > Melanotus villosus. The sequence goes on along the minus strand of OY720418.1, from coordinate 71,971,719 downwards.
ATTCAATCAGTCGGATGCAAGAAGATAATATACAAATATATAGACATATGTATATTGTCAACTGAAAAAATCAATACTTTTATAAGAATATCTAAACACGCACAAGAAATCGACCTTTTGTATCACAGGTAGAGGAATTCAAAGTCAAACTCCTGATGTTTCACCATGATTTTCGGAGCGAACGCGTGTGTTTTGAGGTTATTAATCTGTTAAAATAAGTTTTTAACACTAAATATTGAAAATATTAGTGAAAATTGTTGAAGAGAACTTAATTATTGATTAAAATTTAGAAAAAAGTGCAAAGAGACAAGTAAAAATACGATGGAAAAAGTAATTATATGTCATTTATTATTGGTTTGTATTGAAAATAATTGGATTATATTTGCTTTTAAGTTTGTTTATGCATTTTGAAGAATCGAGTTATTATTATTATTATTATGTTACATTTATATTACATTATTACAGTTACTATGATACATTTATATGCTGTAAAATCACTTTTTTTGTAATTTTGATCATTACAGCAAAATCGCTTGCGTTGCATATAAGTTAAAAAATGTTTCCCGTTTAATAAATAATTACTCAATCTTAACTAAATTTTGTTTGCTTATTTGGAACGTATTGATTTAACGATTCTAAAAATTTTAGCCCTTTAAGTGCAATATTTTTAATTCTACAGTACTTTTTTCACTGAATGTTCCGCGCGTCATGCTCGTTGTTAAGGTTATTTGCAAAAACAATTTGTATTAAATTATTCTTTGGATGTAATGAAATCTTTTTAAATTATTAGAAATATATTTCCTGTATTACAGCTATTTCCCTTTGAATTTGATCCTCATATTTAAAATCATACGTGTTAAAAACATTTTCCAACATTCTTTTATATGTTACAGGAACAGCAACAAGATACTGTAGACTCTACAGTTAATTGTTGTTGCATTTGCAAAGAACAAGAGAGTGCAGATACACAAATTATACAAAGTTTTTTCAAAAATTTCAAATTTGGAATTCAATTCTTGCATCCGAATGATTGAATAATTAACATTTTTCAATGGAAATTTTGAAACTTTTTAATTCAAAAATTATTTTTTAATCTAAATTTTCAAAATTAGTCACTTATACTTTGTCAAAATTTCATCGAAAAAAAAATTGTCAAATTCTTTTTTTTTAATTATTTAAACAATATAAATAATTGATAGCGCCAGCTGAAATGTTTCTGATTTTGAATAATTTAGTATAACAAACATTTTAAAAAAAAATTCATCAAAATCGGTTCTGTTTTTGCTGGTTTAGAAGTTTTGACGATTTTTCCGCTTTATTGACTGGACTATTAAGAATTTGATATAAACCAGTATTTTTTTTACAAAATAACTTTGTTTACTGATAATAAAGTCATCTAGTTGTACTTGTATTCGAAGATCATACTGTAAAAGTAGAAAGTGGCGTACGCCATTTTGAGGCTTTCATTTTTATGGTAGATGGTAGTAAAAGAAAACTGTAAACGATAATAATCTAATTGTGCTTGTTATCATAAACAAAAATATTTAATAAGTGTATTTTTACAATCTACTAACATAATTTAAAAATTTCTTTACATCTTGCTGATACTCTTCTGAATTTGACGGCCCATATTTAGGATTTAACAAATGTAGATGAATAGATCCGTCGTCAGTAGCAAGAACCTGTAATACAGATTATTTATAAATGGTTTTGTAATTATAAAATACATGTACGTACCATATATGAAATATCATTTTTAGCAAAATTAGGAGATAATTTCATACATGTAATGTTTTCACTAAATGGCACTGAATAAATTGGATATAAATCGCTAATTGTTAGGTCCCAGACATGTATCGTATTGGAACGATCTTTTGCATAAAACACGCAGGGTTTAGTGTAAGACCATTCCAATAATTCAATGCCACAGTTAGATGTATCATCTTCCTTATTAGACATGACCATAAGTGGTTTTTCTAATAAACGGGAATACAGAATAATTGCACCATCATTATGACCAGTAAAAAAGTACAGTGGTGAAAACGGGCATGATCCTATGCAATTAGCTTGGGATAACATAACTGAAAGTAAAGTTTTAATGAGATATAGGTACATGTAATGAAGTTTTAGCGTAAAGTATTAACCTGGATTGTATTTTTTAGGAACAGTTCTGGTGCCTGTAGTTGAACAATGTATTACACAGCCATAATTTGTAGATATAAATATATGATGTGGATCTAATAGATTAATGCTCATATCAGTACATAATAGGTTTGTTAAATCAGGATTAACATCTTTAAGTGATAATTTTAAATTCTGAACTAAAGCAAGTTGATCCCAAAGTGTCATAGTGTGATTAAGGGATGATTTTATGATGCCCCAAATAATTAATGTCCCATTTTCATCTAAAGAACATACCTGCAAAATAAACACTTGAAATTTACCACTTACAAACAACTATTAATATTTAAGGATATTTGAACCGTTATAAATTACCAATAGCCTAATTTTAGTTGTATTAGTAGACCCCCGATAATTGTGCACTTTAAAATCAGAAAATATGCATGCGTTTATGCACTTAAAATTTTCAAAATATGCACTTTAATATGCACTTTCAAAACAGAAATTTCTTACAAAAGAAGCCGTTTTAAAAGGAAAAAACTTTAAAAAAAAATTATTTAGGTATTTTTCATAGTATTTCCTGAATTAATACGTATAATAAGAATTAAAATCCTAAAACTACACATCAGAATTCAGGAATTTAACAATTACCGTCTTTTTTAAATTTTCGAAAAGAAAACCCTGTCTTCTTTCACTTAGACTTAGAATATACTTGTATTCAGAAAATATACGTTCTACCTAACATGACGTGAGTGGAGCAAATTTATAATTTGCAATTTTGCAATTTCATAATTTTCGATATTTAAATTTCCAGAGACACCACTTTTACCATCTAACACACTACAACTGTTGCAATTCACCGTAACCAATATTTTTTCCTAAAACATAACTGGGTTTTTCTTTAACACTTTTTAAGGGAACAGTTTTAATTTTATCCACCACTATTTTTAAGGAGTCACTAAGTAAAAGATTTTTTTTTCTAAATTATTTATAGCTTTTGGAATACACATAAAATGATTTTTTATAAAAATAAGATCTTCTCTAAGCCCTTTCTTCTTAAAAATTGCCTGAGCTTCTTCAATAAATTTCGCTTCTGAAGGATCAAAACTATTAACAATTGTTTTGACATTCTGAAAATTTTCCGCGTAATAGTCTGCTGCTGCTAGCCAGGTACCCCAGCGAGTAACAATAGGTTCTGGTGGAAGTGCTAAATCGGGTGCTTTTTTTGTAAAAGCCATAACACTGCTTGGAGCCTTTACAAAAACCTTTTTTATGGTAGCAGGTAGCTATTAATTCATTAACTCGTGGATATTCACTGCGGACGGTCTCTGCAACTCCATGAAGTCCGTGAGCTAAACATGTTACATGCACCATTTTCGAATACAAAGTCTTTAAGCCTTTCATAGATTTAACCATGTAGGTTGCGGCATCCGTACAGACCAATAGCACTTTGTCGTATTTTATACCAGAAGGCCACAATAAGTTCAATGATTCATTAAAAAATACTGCAATTGTTAAATGGTTTACTTTTTGTAACAGATCTATTTGAAGCAAATAAGACTGGCATTGTTGTTCTTCTGAGGAAAGAATCCCAACAAGAAAATTTGCGACATATCGTCTACGTACATCTGTTGTTTCATCGAGTGCCACCCAAATACTGTTGTCGCCAATTTTGCTTCTTATTTCTTTAATACACTCTTCTTATATTAATGGAACATACTTTTTCGTTAGTGTGGATTCATCGGGAATGTGCTGTTTTGTATAAGTTTCGATAAATTCATTTAATTTTTTATTTTTCAATTTGTACAAAGGTATACCAGCCGCAGTAAATGCGCTGCATAAATCCAAGTTAAACTACGAAATACTGTGCCCTGGTTTAAAAGAATTTACAGTTAATAGAGTTTGCTAGTTCTTACTGGTTTCTCTATTTTTCAGTCTTGTATGCTTGGCGGTTTTAATATGTTGGTCAACTTGAAATTTCTTTGTTGCACTAACACAAACGCTACACACTTTACAAAATAAAACACTACCATCGGTGGTAAAGTCGCCTTCATACTCAGCGACATACGAACGTAAAATTACTTCTAACGACCGCTTTTCTTTACCCATCTTCGAAGCAAACACGTTTTAGCAAACGAAGTGAAACTAAACATAAAAACTGTACTTTGACATAGTACATTTACAACCCCGCCAACTTATAAGGTGCTTTGCCTAATCTTGGAAAAACCAAGGTGACCGTTTCAAAGAAACTTAAACTTCTAGCGGAAGTTGTAATAGGGATTAACAAATTTATTTATGTATATTTTTATTTATGCATACCTGCAATTCTTTAAAATTTTTTTAAGTAATCCTATTGTTTAGTAAACGCCAGCCAGACAACTTTTTATCAATAATAATAATAATAAGTTGCCTTAAAAATTGGATGACCTCTGAAGTAAACGACCCATCCGGCAAAATAAAATTAAACTCTAAAATATGCAATATATGCATCCTTCTAGGTAAACATTCTAATATCAATGCCTAATAATGTAATAATTCGTTAATTTTCCAGAAACTATGCATTTCGAAAGAAAAATAATAAAAATATGCACTTTCATAGAAAAACGGTTAAAATATGCAAATATGAATGCAATATGCAAATGCATAATTATCCGGGGTCTATTTATTAGGTAAGTAGGTATATAAGATAGAGCCAACAACTCCAGAATAATAAAAACAAATTGACAGAATTGTTGGAGTACTTCAAATCAGAATCATAAATTTATAAAAAATACAGAAAACGATAAATACTGCTAATATCCGATGACGATGAACCAATTAAATTTATATTAAAAAAGTATACAGGGTGCCCATTTTCTTGGATTTAGAGCAAAAGGGAAAGCACTATTTTATAGTAAATAATTTAAAATCTTATAGGTAAGTACATTCAATCTAAATTCATTTCATCAATCATTATTTTTACAATCTGTAGCGCTTAAAAAAAATTTATATTCCGACATTCATGTGTTCAACGAAGCCGATCAATACATAAAGAAATATCACAGAAATGAATAAATAGGAATTAAGAAATAATTTCTTCGGACTGTTTATAGTTTATACCCAGATCAATTCTACATCAACATAGAAATACCTATCTTACTATTGACTCCTGATATACTGCAGTTAACATCTGTACAATATAATTCATGTAGGGTGTAAATACTCCCTTTTTTCTTATTATATGTATTTTAAGATGTAAATGAAACTCACGGGGTTGAATACAGACGAAAAATGTGGCAACCAACACCCTATATATTTTTATTTATTGGAATCTGCAGAAAAATTTGAATCGAAATATATACATATATTTGAAAACCTCTTTTTTTTAGTATAATTAAAACAGTCTTTTAAACAAGGTCTATGCTGATTATAATTTCCATTTAAAAAAACACAAGTTAATGCTAATTGACTGAAAAACCATCACAAATACAAAAAATATGTGGTCGCCACTGGAGTGTACGTAAAAATATCTAGGAATTTAGTAGAATTGGAGTAATTTTCGATTTTCCGCCGTAACTCAAAAACAATGGAAAATTGGCCGTTTGGATATGGATTTTAGTTAGTGTTAATGATGATGTTTCTTTAATTAATGAGAGATCACTCTCACTAGTAAACTAGAATATTGCTGCATCCAAGAGATTGCCAACGATGGTGGGGATCTTTATTATAGGGGCGGCTCGTATCCAGTATTTATGGGTGTTCTGCATTAAAATAATAATAATAATTCAGAAAACGAAATAAACCATTTTTTCGATTACAACTACAAACCTAGTTGTTCCTTAAATATATGTACATAATATGTATATCCTTACGAAAGTGTATTTTCCTCGACTACGGTTTTTTGATATTTAATTTCGGTATAGGGCGATCTGGCTCCTTTATCATTAATAGTTCTTAGTTCTTAATATCTTAATAATTTAGAGTAGGAAATTTATTTCGCTTTAATTTAAATATATCATCCATCTTACGAATGTTTGTAAACATAGTCGTACAAAAAGTCAGTCAAAAATACTACAAAATAACGTTTAACAAATGAAGCAGCGTAGTATACAGCTCAATTCTAGCTTTAATTTTGCAACTTCGAGCCCCATCGTGCAGCAGCGATGTCTAACGAACAAGCAGATTTTCGAGCGCAGCACTTGGTTAACTGACTCATTAATTTTCATAGGTAAAGTAACATTAGAATAAGGTATGCGGAAAGGCTGTACATTTTATTATTTTATTTTGTTAATAGATATTGTATTGTTTTAATTACAATCTTATTTTTAATGGTTCTGCAGCTCTTAAAGACAAGCCACCCCTGGATCTTTATCATGTTAAACAACACATTGATATTACAACTTGACACTATTAAGCCTGGAATTTACATACAGTGACTTTCTATTTGACGTATCTAGTTGCATAGGTAATTACTTAAATAAGCAAAATGGTTTGTGCCCGGATTTGTGTATGACTCAAAACTGTAGAGTCGGGTAATAACCGACAAGTTGAGATTATTAAATTGTTTCTTGGAATAATACGAAATAGTTTGCCTTCGAATTCTGTTAGAAAGTTGTGATCTAGCGCACTCTGTTAGTTGAGTTGCTACACGCTACATTATGAATAACGAATTACAACAATATTTATATAGATATTTATTATACAAGGGAAAAAAGTGATAGATTTTAGCTCGAGGTGGTTGTTTGTCTCCCTCCGCTTCGCGTCGGGAGACACTCACACCGAGAGCTAAAATCTTACTTTCTTCCTGTGTATAATACACTATTTTTTTGTGACGGGAAAACACCGGTGTAATATACTTATTGAAAAACATATATGTATAATAAAGTCGGAAAATTGGTAAATGTGGAATTTGGATTTTTAAACTAGTAAGCTGTTGTAGCGGCAATTGACGTTGCGTTGGTAACGAAATATTAGTAATCATCACCGTAATCATAATTATAACTGTCACGTTAGTTGTCTAATAAAAATAGATTTGCTATTTATAATTTAGTTCTTTGGAAAGTTATTCTTGTTTCAATAAGTGCAATAATGGACAGCGATTCTGATTCTGAGTTTTCTTTTACTCCACCGGAATTAGTAGAAGCGGCAAAAGAAGCAACTTTGAAAGTACTTTTTTCCCCGGGAAAAAAGTAATTCCTTAAAAAGTGATATTTTAGTACCTGACAAGAGAGACAAAATGTTAAACTTTTTTCCCGTCACAGAAAAAAAATCTTATTTCCATTATTTCCGAATTAATTTGCATTTTGGAAAAATGATCGTGTGGCCTTTGAAAAGGGGATTTTTTTATCTATATATTTACGTGGAAATTTTTTCGATATCTGAATTTTTGCAAATACTATGAGTTGTACGTTTTTTATTGCCAAAACGTTATTTTTTTTTAAATTTAAATAAACCGAGGTGTCTAATAGACAGATAAAAGATAAATTGTTAGAAACAAAAATTGCCCCCCCCCCTTGAAAATTGGTTCTCAAAAAATGGAGTAAAGTCTGCATATAATCGACTATTTTTCAAGGTGAAAACTCCATCGTTAAGGCCAACAAGTAATATATAAATTAGTTAAAATTTTTAGAAATACATAAGCATTACTTTTCTGCAGCACAGGAAAAAATGTAAATCACTAGTGAATTCCATTCACTAGACTGAATTACACTGGTGTAGCGAATGCAATTTTCTTTGGGAAAAATTGCAGCATAGGTACTTTCTGAAAATTGCCTGCATTCGGTGTGTTTAGTTTACACATATTCTGAGATCAGTGTTTGCGCAGATGTAGTGTGGTCACGTGACTACATTAAGCTAGTGCACACTGGCACCAGTACAGTGTAAAACAAATTCTATTGGGTTGAATTTGTCTTAAGATTACGATAATGTTAATGTACTATTGTTACACCAGTTCAAAAATCCCTAAACATAATTTTTAAATACTTGATTATTGGGCGATTTCCATTGAACATTGTCATGGAAAAGATCATCCGTAGCATTCAACATTTGTTGAATGGAAATTACTTTACAAGCATGTCCACAATCAATCTCAGTTGTGTAAGTTGGTTCCTGAAGATAATTAGATTTGTCACTTAGGTCATTTAAAGCTTCCGTTTGTAGCTGATTGTAATCATTCAAGCTCCATATTGTTAGACACCTAAAAATAATTGCTTTGGTACAAATTCTGCTGTTGACTTAAACTTAAAATTATGGAGCATAGTAGTGCAACAAATTGAGTCTCCCAAGCAGCTCCAAAAGGATTCAAATCTCGCCAATGACCGCCAAGATATGAATTTTGTTAGTTAAGTCGTTGAATGAATAATATTATTCATTTAACGGTTAAGTTTAGGTTAAATAGTTATAGCTTATGAAAGTTTTCAGTTTGGAATATAACCTTGATATGATATTTAATTATGTATTGCCATTCTGAAGCTCTGATTACATACGTTTAATTTAAAATTAATAGATAAGCGTTATTTCTGAATTTGTAAGTTGGGTTGCCTATTTTAGTTGTTAAGGGGCGCGTCTTATGTGAATCGCCCACTATACAGGGTGGGGCAATAGTGCGTCCGACTTCGATAGCTCTAGTTCTATGATAGCTAGAAATTTGATTAAAAAACATAAATAAACTAGAGAAAAAAGCCTATAACCGGAAATTATTTTCGAATATAAAGGGTGAGCCAAGACGATTCTACAGGGTCAAGTGACTTTTTTTAAATGGAATGTTATGTATAAAAGAAGAGTTTTTGAAGCCTCTTCCTAGACTCTTTTCACTCCAATATTATTATTGACTATCTCCAAACCACTTGGATGTAGTGATTTTTTTTGTTCAAATAACGGCATCTGCAGATGCATATTAAAAAAATCACTACAGTCACAATTACGGGTTTTCAAGAAAAAATTATGTAAGTACCAGTTAGGAAACATCTGTGCGATGTCTTTGAATCATTTTCACTTCCTAAAAATTATACAGAGTGGCTAAACATGATTTTTCAATTTAGAATTCTTTGAATTGCATTTTCTCAATTTTTTCAAATAGAACACCCTGTAAATTTTTCAACGATATGATGTAGAAACTAAAAACAAACATTTTTTGTATGTACAACATCCCTATAGCCATTTGTAACCATTTTCGATTTATTGAGCAATAAGTACAAAACCAAGGATAATCTTAAAATATTAGACCGTTTTTCAAATAACTCAACAGATAAAATTATAACACGTGATCCACATGCTGCCCATTTTGATTGACACACATCTCTATGCCAGTTTCCACAAATCTATCCATGAGGTTTTGGAAGCTTCTAACTTCAGGGAGTCTTCTTTCAGGATACCGTTGGTGATAAATTCTATTGGCAAGCAAACAATTTCTTTCCGACAAGCACAAAACAAAAATCATATTAACAAGTTCCGCTTTGTTAAAATTCATTTTGGAAAACTCCAAATATTTCAAAATTGACACAAGTGAGAACTGACGACCGATAACTGCGATAAATGTGTATTGTTTGTCGAATAAAATAAAAAGCAAAAAATGTTCGTACAAGTAAGATATTAACAAAAAATTGATGTTCTGGGCGAGATCAAGATACAAACATAAAGTGAACTCACTAAAAAAACTCATGCTGTTTTCATGGGCAACATGTAGATCACTTGTTATAATTTTATCTGTTGAATATTTGAAAAACGATCTAATAGTTTAAGATTATCCTTGAATTTTGTACTTATTGCTCAATAAATCGAAAATGGTTACAAATAGCCATAGGGATGTACAGTTGTGGACAGAAAAAAATAGGACAACTCGAAAAATCAAGTAAACTTTATTCTATAAAATTTAGTTACTTGATTTTGGCTTTATAATTATGATATTTTTCTACTCCTACTATTGAAAGTTGATCTTTCCACATGATTTTTAATGCTGAAAGCAATTGTTTGTCGAAACTGTGCGACAAAATCCAAAAGTGTGTTGCAAAGTACTTTGCAACACACTTTCAAAATGGCGCCGGTTAACTGTATGGTTTGTTTATATTTGTAATATGTTTATTTTCATAGCAACGGACTTATTTCCATAGTGACCATAGTTTTCATGAGCATACTTAATATTCCACAAAAATTATAAAATTTGTTTTAAAATATTAAATAGTGAATTAAATGTCTTTCTTCTGTAGGAGTAGAAAAAATAGTGTGTAATAACACTTGTTGAAAGTGTTTTGCAAAACTCAAATGAATGCAGCCTTCGACTTCGTCTCAGGCTGCAACCTTCATTTTCGTTCTGCAAAACTGTACTTTCAACACTTGTTATACAAATTACTATTGTCACATTGACTTGCAATCAAATTACAACACAGGGGCCATTTTAAACTAGAAAAAAAATACTGTCCTATTTTTTTCTGTCCACAACTGTACATACAAAAAATGTTCGTTTTTAGTTTCTACATCATACCGTTGAAAAATATGCAGGGTGTTCTATTCGAAAAAATTGAGAAAATTCAATTAAAAAAGTTCTAAATTGAAAAATCATGTTTTGCCACCCTGTATAATTTTTAGGAAGTGAAAATGATTCAAAGGCATCCCACAGATGTTTCCTAACTGGTACTTACATAATTTTTTCTTAAAACCCGTAATTGTGACTGTAGTGATTTTTTTAATATGCATCTGCAGATGCCGTTATTTGAACAAAAAAAATCACTACATCTAAGTGGTTTGGAGATAGTCAATAATAATATTAGAGTGAAAAGAGTCTAGGAAGAGGCTTCAAAAACTCTTCTTCTATACACAACATTCCATTTAAAAAAAGTCACTTGACCCTTTAGAATCGTCTTGGCTCACCCTTTATATTTGAAAATAATTTCCGGTTATAAACTTTTTTCGGCTCTAGTCAACTATCTGGGTCCCAAGGTTAGGCAACCAAATATACTTACAGGTTAGAAGTAAGTCAGGGAAGTTTTTTTTAATAGAAAAGCACACCAGTAGGTACCCAGATTGTTGACCAGTGCCCTTTTTTCTCTAGTTTATTTATGTTTTTTAATCAAATTTCTAGCTATCATAGAAGTCGAGCTATCGAAGTCGGACGCACTATTGCCCCACCCTGTATACCTAATTTTTATCAAGCACACGTCTACTACTAATTTAAATACATAGAAAATTTTCTTACCCATCATTTAAACCGCCAATAATGTTTCTAAATTCTGAAATAAAACAACAACAGTTTAGGTCACCGGAGATCCCCAACATTTTCTCTGGCTTCTCAGGATTTAGTATGCTCCAAATGCAAACTATGCTTTTTAACGAGATGTTTTCATCAGAATTCTTGGTACTATTATCTCTTCCATGTACAGTTAATATTTTAATATTTGTCATAGGGCAGTAAGCAATAAAAGTTATTGGTCTATTTTTTAACGAATTAAATGATTTTCCATTAAACCTAATGTATCCGTTACTGAACGGAATTTCTCTAGAATTCGTTTCAATTCGTTCGGTGGCACTGTATAAAGATTCATCTAAAAAATTGAGAACAGTTTGTCCAGCAACAGTCAGAAATTTTTCTAAGTTTTTATTGTTGTTATAGTTCTTCTTTGTATTAAAATTTTCTATTAATAAATCATCGTTTCCTACACCTGCGTATTCTTGTTTATATAGTTCCAAATAATTTGAATTTTTACTATCAGGTTTAGTAAAGGCAGATGGAAACTGGGTCCATTTATTTATCATTTCCAGTGTATCTGTTTGAATTTCTTCAGAAACATCATCATCACCAGTTTGTGCAGAAACTTGCATTGTATTTGTTTTTCCATAACTTCTAATAAAAACATCATATGGTACAGGAGGTATGTCAAATAAAGTAAAATTATAGTGGTCAAGTCGTATCATATTTAAAATTTCTTCACCCCTTTTCTTTCGTTTTTCTAAATTTTTAGTATGTTTCCATTTTTTCTGAGCTTCTGCAAAATTTATAAATTGTATATTTCCTGATTGTAAAGATGATTTTCCTTCTTCAAAACCTTCATCCGATAAAGAAGCCATATTACTACGATTATTATCAACTTGTTCAATAGTAAAGTGTTCGTGTTCAGATGACTCCTTAATATTATCTAATAACTGTTTATGTTTATTTTCCGGCATATCAAAGTTTCCTGAATCTAACATTCGTTCTTCATCTGTACTTGCGGAGGTATTTTGTTTTAATACTTTTTTGGATGAAGATATGTCTTCACTAGTTGTAGAATAATCACTTTCTAGGAATTTGTCATCCTCTAACAGCAGTGATGTTGAACTAGATGATACATATTCTTCGAAGTCAGATTCATACGAATCAAAATCATCTTCATAGTCATTTTCACTTTCTTGCAGGTTTTCTTGTTCATAACTTAAATCTAAAGATGTAAGAGATGGAGTTTCACTCTTTGGTATCTCAGGGCCGGCAATATTTGAGTTTACAATACTACCTTTTCTTAACGTTGCCGTTCTAGGTCGTTCTATATTTGTAGCATTGACATGTGGGGTGGCATATTTTTGTTCAGGTGCTTTTAATTTTTCATTTACTTTGGTGGCAGTTTTGGTTGCATTTTTAATTATTTTTATTGAATCACGTTTAATAACATTAGTTTTAATGTGAGCTTTATCTACACTTACATCTCGCGAACTCGTTACTTTTTCATTATTTGCCTTTGACTGTAAATGTTCTTGAACCGCAGTTGAGTACATTTTTTTACTGGGAAAGTACTGAGTTTTTGTAACTCTACTACTAGGTGGTGTATCAGGTGCTGTCAGTCTCTTGGATTTTGCTACAATTTTTTGTTTTGACTGTGTCGAGGATTTACTAATACTAGATGTTTTATTTATCGTAGGTGTAGAAGTGCTACTAATATTATTCCTTTCTTGTTTGATTTTATTTTTCATTTCTGTTTTGTTCACATCATCTTTTACATTACGTTTAACTGTTGTTACATTAGAAGTGGGAGATTCTTTCAGTTTAACAGCTGGTTTAGATTTAGTTTTGCTTAATGTGTTTACATTTTCTGTTAACATGCCATTTACTTTTCGTGCAGTACTTCTTTCTTTACTAGATTCTCTTTGTTTCGTTCCAATAACTTTTGTATTATTAGGGCCTGCCTTAAGTGTTTTTGACATACTTATTTTAGAATATTTTTATTATATTTCGAATTAATAAGTGTATAATAAACCTCTAAAACTGTATAATAACATTAGAAAATATTGATAACATACTAAACTTACAATTATAAACACACTGTTTTGACATTAACTAAACTTGACACAAATATGTGATGACTAAACATAACACGTGCCTGTATACAAAAGGTGTTCTGAAATAATCAATGAAGATGTCGGTTAATTTATGCATGGCTGATTTTGATGGATCAATACTAGGGTGCATGTTTTAAAGAAATAAGTAGGGCATAAAAGTTAATAATTTTAATATTGGTAATACATTAATATCACAGAGTTTACTAGCCTTTTTATCTAGTATCATATGATAACATACTAAGTAACTTATAACAGTCTCAAATTATGTTAAATGGAGTTTACTGAAATTGATATGTATAATGTGATTTTTTGTATGTACCACATCTACTAAAAGCAACAAATTTGTTAATTATAAGTATACGAGAAATTCTAAAAGTTGCTTGATTCCTCGTAAAAAATTACAATTTTATAATTTTAACAATAAAAACATACACAAAATATAAACAAATACATTAAACGCTGGTAAAATTGAAATGCTAGATGAAGATATGCAGTGCTGGATGTTACTTAAAATTGTATCGTATTGTCTAAGCATTTTATCAGTATTTTTGGTTGTTGGAACATCTCTTAATTTTGCAGTAGCATCATGAAAGAGGATATCTGGTTTACCATCGTATAATCCAAACATAGTGAATGGTGATGTAAGAGACTGAAATTCTTTACCAAATAATATATCCATTTGTAGAAATATATCGAGAGAATCTTTGTTCCATAAATCAGTGTTGTTGGCTTTTACCATAGCTTGACCAAGTGGAGCCCAACTTAAATGACAAGGGGCCATACTTGAATCACATAATATTGTATAATCATCTGCATCGAGTAATATGTTTCCTTTTTGCTTCAAATCTAGAAAATAAATATTTTTGTAACAAATTTTAAAATCTTAACAACTGAAATTGCTTATGTACTATTTACTAATTATTTATTGTTGTCGACAGGGATTGTATCGGTTATTTACTGCTTTAGGATTATAGATAAGTTAAGTAAAATATCTTGATTTTTCTGAATATTTGGTGCCGAAATAGCCACAAGAAAAAAGTATAAAACGTTGATTTTAAGTCCTATTCTCTGTATAACGTATGTCCCAAAAGTTTTCGGAAAAAATAAAATTAAAATTTTTTATCGGAATATATATTTTTTTAATTTTAACGATAATAAAACTTTGTTCTTACAACTTCTCTTAATCAACATAAATATTTAGAAAACAGATAACGGTCCATTTTCTTCTATGGCACGTAATTTGGTCCTCACATCTTTCATCACTCCTTGGACGGTATCAAATTCGACGACATAAATCCGTGATTTATGAAATATTCTGTGTCTTACTTTTTCCTCATTTTGAGCTTCCCAACCACCATCGTAAAATTTTCTGCTCAATAGCGACCAGAATTCGTCAATGGGTTTCGCCTGAGGGAAATAGTTTTCATCGTCATCGTCAACTTTATCCGAAAAATGAACACGTCTCAGAGCACGGTAACATCTGGGGATTTTTCCCAACTGAGCGGGGGTGTATTTTGGAGCTTTTTTCTTTTTCGAAACTTTAATCCATTTCTGGAGACAACTCTACTAACAGCTGAGCGTGAAACACGAATTCTTCGAGATAATTTTCAAATTGAAATTCCCACCTTTTGTTTTTTTGCTCTTGCCACCAATCTTTGTTCAGCAGCTCGGTTTACAATTTTGGGACGTCCACTTTTTGGCTATTTTATACATGCAAAACCTTCTTCGCAATCTTTTATTGTCTGATAGATTGTCGAAATTGAAATATTTTGGTTTCTATAGATTCGAACAATATCCCGTTTAGGCACTTGTCCAACTAACTGGTAAATATCTTTGCGAATATCGAACTTGTACGACATGTTATTCAATTTTGTTCAACAAAATTGACTTGCCAAATGAAAGGTCAATTAATTTGCTAAATTTTGTTTCCAGCGGCGACAGGATCCAACCACGTTTGCTATGAATAAATGTGATTCGAAAATTTTCCGAAAACTTTTGGGACATACGTTATAACAAAGGCAGTTCTATATTAAAGGTACAGGTCTAAATTATATGAACAAGTTATTACAAAACAAAACAACCCCAAGAAATATTACATAATACTAATGTTAATTTTTCCACATAATTACCATTAGCATTCAGAAATTTAATCCATCCTTTTACAAGTTTAAGCTTTCCTTTATAATAGTGTTCTATTAGATGGGTTCGGTTATTAATTTTGGTGTAGGTGCAAATGGTGCAGAGTGTAGGCAGAACCAGTGCAGTGTATTATGGTGCGTAAACTTGTTTTCCCGCCTTAGATACACTACTTGCACCGGTTACGCCATAGAGCTACACCAGTGACACTTTATTACACCGCACCATACAATTCCGAATGTTTACAGTTTTCGCACTTTTGACACCGACAACATAAGCGAACGACAAAGTACCTACATATTGGTGCACTTGGTGTTAAAAGTGTCAAATAACTGAACGCAGCTATTGCAATAAGCTTTGGTCCTCAAAACTTTTTCCTGATAAAAACTGCTTTGAAAGCCCATAGAGATAGAAATCTGATGGGGCTAAATTTGAAGAATGTGATTGATGAGACAGAGCTTCTCATTTTCACTTTTCCAAACCGGCTATTATCTGGGGTAAAGCGTGCAGTCATGTTCTAGCATGTGGAAGCCTCAATCATGTGGATGTAGCCCCATCTGATTTCTACCTCTTTCAACAATTGATCAAGTTTCTATCAGCAGAAGATTTGCACTGCAAACCGTAGTTGTGCGATATTTCGGGTAACAGAAAGAACCACTGGTGCGAAGGAATATTTAAATGTATAATACAATGAGATAAATTTCTAACTGCTAAGTCTCTGGAATGGGAATTAATCCGTCCCAAAATAGGATTAAGAAAACTTATGAAAATAAGTAGCCATAACTGCATGCGGTTAAAGAGCTGATTATATATATATATAAGTCTCTGGAAAAATACACATATATATATATGTCATGCAGGGGCTGTGCTGCAGGCTACCAGCCGGGTAACAGGTGGCAGATAGTGAAGAACCTCTAGATATAGAGGTTAGCTGCGAAATAAGCAGATTATCTGACGAATAAGCAGTTCCCGACCAAGCAGACCGAATGATCGCCGGTATAAGCAATCCCCCTGTGTGATACAGGTCAGGGCACTCTCCTGCCCTTGGGATGGGAAACTGTCCCTAAAGGCGGATGAATCAACTCAGGTCAACGGCATGGGAATGCAGAAGGACACGGAAACCCACTGCATTAAAGGTCCTAAGGACATTCCTAGTATATCAATATGGCAAATAAGCTTAGAATTGATAAATATACTGATCACGGACTTCGGAACCCGAGATCCGGCAGGGGAAGAGAAATCATGAAAGACTACAAGGTTCCCTCGGTCGTCAACCAGCGCAATCCTTGTAAATTTATAATCCCTAAAAAGATAAAAGAGACGAAGTTCAAAATATGTACGTGGAATGTAAGAACACTTTTCGAGGCTGGAAAAGCACATAACGCTATCCAAGAAATGAAACGATTATCTGTCGACATCATGGGCGTTAGTGAGATGAGATGGCAGGGAACAGGTCAATGCCAAGTTGACGAACATACAATCTATTATTCTGGCAACAACGAAGACAAACATCAAAACGGCGTCGGAATTATAGTATCCAAACAAATGAATCAATTCATTGAGAATTTCGTTCCGGTTAATGAAAGAATGCTGTTAGTTACTCTAAGTACAACACCAGTTAAATGTAATATAGTTCAAATATATGACCCAACAGCAGAAAAGTTCGAAGACGAAATAGAATCATTCTATAGAGAATTAAATGATCTTGTTAATAAACTCCCAAAACAAGATATAAACATTATAATGGGCGACTATAACGCCAAAATTTGACAAGGGAAGAGTGGAGAGTTAATTGGTGAATATGGATTAGGCGACCGAAACGAGAGACGGGACAGACTACTTACATTTGAACAACAACACCAATTGGCAATCATCAACACCTTCTTCAAATTACTTGCCAGGAGATTATACACCTAGGTATCACCTCAAGATAAACCTGGCCATATTGTCAGAAATCAAATTGACTATTATATGTGTTAATAAATAAAAGATTCAGGAATAGCATACAATCAACGAAAACATACCCATAAGCGCTGACATAGGATCTGACCATAACGCCTTGGTAGCCAAAATAAACGTAAGACTGAAGAGAATAGTGAAAAATAAACGTAAACAACAATATGACATGACGAAATTAAAAGACTACAATATCAGAACACAAGTAGCAGTTACATTGAAGAGCGAGGTATTGCGAACATAGATTATATATATAACAGCATTCCAGGCCTAGTGGCCTATTGCTTGAATCTTGGCTTTCCATAGTTTTCTATGATTAGCAGTTATCCTCCAATTTTGCAGATTGTGCTGTTGGACATCATCTTCTATGTTGTCCATCCATCTTAATTTCGGCCGGCCTCTTCTGTTTCTTCCTTCCAAATCCATACTAAATATTTTCTTTGTGGGGTCTTCTTCCCCCATTCTTACTATGTGGCCCATAGATTACCAGTAACAATATTGAGGAAAAGCTGGCAGAATTCAGAGTAACAGTGGAAGAAATTCACAAAGACTATTTGAAACCAGTTAAGCCTAAAAAACATCAATGTATGACCGATGAGATTCTGTATGTGATGGATGAGAGAAGAAGATATAAGGAAACTAACATAGAAAAATATAGAGAAATAGGTACAAAGAAATATTCGGAAAAAGATAAGAATAGCTAAGGAAAATTGGTTAGAAGAACAATGCAGGGAAATTCAGACTTTAGAAAGGAAATATGACCACTTTAACATGCATCGTAAGATCAAAGAAGCAGCAGGTATGGTTAAACGCAAAACAATTGGACACTTGATAGATGAGGAAGGAAATATCATTATAGATAAAAAGGCAAGAATAGAATAATGGAAAGACTACATTACAAACCTTTTCAATGATGAACAGAGGGGTGATCCGATACAAATAACATGTGTAAGTGGACCATATATAACACAGGACGAAGTACGTGTAACAGTAAAAGTCATATGAAAGACGGAAAAATGCCAGGTCCAGATGGAATCCACTCCGAATTTCAAAAACTTCTTGACGATGATGCTACAACATGGATAACTAGCATCTTCAATCATATATATGATTCAGGAAAAATACCCAGACAATGGCTCAAATCAACTTTCATCGCCATACCAAAGAAATCTAGCGCCAAACACTGTGCCGGTTACCGCACAATTAGCATTATGTCATATCTTCTCAAAATCTTCCTGAAAATAATACACAGACGTATTTTCAAACTCTGTGAAGAGCAGCTAAGTGAAACTCAATTCGGATTCCGGGAACGCCTTGGGTACGAGAGAGGTCCTCTTTACCGTACAAGTTCTGTTTCAACGTTGCAGAGATGTGAATGTCGATAGTTACGCTTGCTTTATAGACTATATAAAGCATTTGATAGAGTTAAACACGACAAACTTATTACAACTAGGTACATTACAATAGATGGAGATGATTCAGACGAGGTAGAGATAAAACGAGGCGTGCGACAGGGATGTGTTTTATCGCCCCTGCTATTCAATATTTACTCCGAGCAAATATTAAACGAATCTCTGCAAGTCATAGATGCTGGTATATTATTAAACGGAATGAGAATGAATAACATTAGATATGCGGACAGCTTCGAAGGTTTAAAAGAACTCATGTCAAACATTGAAATGATCAGTCGACGATACGGACTTGAAATGAACATACAAAAAACAAAATACATGGTTATCAGTAGAAATACAATTCCAGCCGAACCCTTAATAGTAAACTCCCAACCAATCGAAAGAGTAACATTAATGACATACCTAGGTACATCGATCAATGATCAATGGGACCATTCTAAAGAAATTAAGTGCAGGATTGAGAAAGTGAGAACAACATTTGTTAACATGCAGAAAGTGTTTAAGACAAAAATTTGACTATTAAGGTGTTATGTATTCTCTAGAATATATAATGCGGTTGCGGTACCAACAATGATTTATGGCAGCGAAACCTGGCCATTAACTATAAAGCAGGAAGACAAGATAGCTGCAACGGAAATGAAGTATCTTAGAAAAATAGCAGGAAAAACCCTAAGAGATAAATGTAAAAATCAAGAAATAAGAGAAAAAGTACAACAAAAACCAATTAACGTAACAATAGAAGAAAAACAATTAAAATGGTACGGGCATGTTCAGAGAATGTCGCCAGAAGCATTAACTAAGAGAGTAGCTGAAGCAAAAAGGATAGGAAGAAGAAAGAAAGGTAGACCGAGGAAGAGTATGGAATCGAGATTGGAAGAACTAGCACGAAAAAGGGGGAAAACAACCAACGAATTAAAAAACATGTCTACGGATAGAAAAAGTGGAAGAAATGGGTCGACACACCAATCCAGCCAACGCCATAAAGGCATAAGGCTTTAGTTAAAGAAGAAGAAGAAGTATTCTCTGTCCTGTCGTATGGAGCTGAGACCTGGACGCTGACGAAAGCATCAATGAAGAAACTCGAGGCTTTTGAGATGTGGACGTACAGGCGAATATTGAGAATATCTTGGGTTGACCATGTGACGAATGTTGAAGTACTGCAAAGAATGAATAAAACAACCGAAATCGTAAAAACCATAAAAATCTCTAATGAGAAATGTTCGTTCATATAAAGGTGAAGACATAGATAGTGATCACTTTATGGTACGTACTATAGTACAACAGCAAATGACAAGGAGAACAGACAGAATAGCAAAACAAAATATTAAAATGGATGTTGGAAGCCTAACAAAGGAGAAACACAAAAACTATATGTGCAAAATCTAGAAAGGGAATTAGAAAAATAAGAAAAAGAAGGAGGAATAGATCTACCTAAAAGAAGCAATAAAGAAAGTGAGTAAGCAGATGCTAAAAACAGAATGAAACGTAAGAACAAAAGGTTGGTTTGATGCAGAATGCAAAGGAGCAGTTAGTAGAAACCAGAAGGAAAATAAAATTTAAATTATGAACAAGTAACACTGAAGAAAACAGGAAAAGGTATAAAGAAGCTAAAAGAGCATCTAAACAAACATGTAGGAAGAAGAAATGAGAAGCCTCGGAAAATACAGAAGATAGAAATTTTTTTAAGTAAACAAGAGATACAAAAATTTTATAAGAAGGCGGAAGAAATAAGTAAAGGTTATCGACTAAAAACACCATGGTAGCAAAATAGACAAGGCTAAATAGTGGAAGATGAGGAAGAACAAAGGAAAAGATGGGTGCAGCACTATAAACCAAAGAAAGAACTAGGAGAAAAACCAGAAATATGACAAGAAACTCAGGAAGTAGCCCCTCCAACAATGGAGGAACTGGAAGAGATAATTGCAGGAATCAAAAATAACAAGAGCCCAGGAAAAGATGAATTAAAAATGAATTAAAGGCAGAATTGGTAAAGTATGGAGGGAGTGGACTACCTACATGAAAAAATATTGAAGTTATTGGAAAAAGTGTGGAGAACGGAAGAAATGCCAAAGGAATGATCCGATGGGATAATAGTACCAATTCATACAAAAGGGAACAAGCAAAGGTGTGAAAATTATAGACCCATCGCCCTACTGGGCACAACCTATAAAATATTAGCGAAGATGATTGACAAAAGATTGAAGCAGTTTGCCGAGAAGGAATTGGGAGATTACCAAGGTGGTTTTAGAGCCAACCGTTCAACAACTGATCAAATCTTCACAATCAAGATAATACAAGAAAAATGCAAAAGGAAGAAAATCAAACTACACGCCATTTTTATACTTTAAACAGGCATATGACCAGTTGAAAAGAAATGAAATAATAAGACGTATGATTAATATCGGCTGTCCAACGAAACTAGTACGGTTAGTAGAAATGACACTTAAGGAGACATTCTTGCACGTGAAAATCGATGGGTGATTCACCGAAAAATTCGAGCCAAGTATCAGACTGAAGCAAGAGGATCCCATTTCCACGACTCTATTCAATATTGTATTAGAATCAGTTATCAGAAAAAGTGGTGTAAGAAAATAAGGTACTCGCATCAGGTTTTGGCATACGCTGATGACCTGACGGTGGTAGCAAGAACAAGGGAAGAACTCAAAGAGAAAATAAAAATGTTGACTCTAGAAGCAAATAAAGCAGGCTTGCAAGTTAATGCGGAAAATCAAAATATGTTATCATAGGGAAAACAAAGCAACAAGAGAATACAAATCGAGAAGTGAGGATAGGAGAGAAGAAATACAGTTTTGAAAGGGTGGAAAATGTAATACCTATATCTTGGCACCGAAATAGATGGAGAAGGGGGCACAGCAAAATAGATAGAAAGAAGAATAACACTAGGAACAATAATTAGTTTGTGTTTGGGTACGTTGAATAAGACCATAAGACCAAAAAACATATCAAGAAGAGTAAAATTCAGGCTATATAGAACAGTAATATGCCCCGTAGCGACATACGGAAGTGAAACGTGGGTGTTACATAACAAAGACATAAAGAAAATAGAAGCGTGGGAAAGAAAAGTGTTAAGAAGAATTTATGGGGGAGTGAAATATGGAGACCAATTTAGTTATATAGTGAGCTAGGAATAGTAAGTGTTGTGAAACAAAACAGAGTAAAGTGGTTGGGTCATTTAGCCAGGATGGACAGTGAAAGAGGTGCTAAGAAAATACTATTAGAAGAACCAGAAGGAAAGGACCGTAGAGGGAGAACGAGAAGAAGATGGTTACAATGCGTAGAACATCTAAGAAACCTGGGAGTCGCAGACTGGAAAAGCTTGGCGACTGCAAGAAACAGATGGAAAGATGTTGTTAAAAAAGCCATATGCCTTAAAGGCCTCTCGTGCTGAAATATATAAAGGTGTTGTAGCTTCATTTTTTGAATCAAAACATCAACAGTTTTATTCAAATGGCATATTTAACCATATGAATAGATGGCAAACAGTTATAAATGTGGAATAATGGAAATTATATTATTGATTTTATTTATAAACATTAAAAAATATCTGTAGAATTTGGTCAATACTTATGGGATGATCTGAAAAATATTGTATATACCTAAGGTAATATTAGATTTTTGCTATTTTGAATTTAAAAAAATATAACCATCTAAATTTCATACAAAAATAACTACATTATGTAACTAAATCACAATACAAAATTCAAATGTACGTACTGTGATAATCTTTTAAATATTAAACCTATTAAAGTAAATGAGATTGTTGGGTAGGTACCTACCTTTAAAGAAATTCAAGAAGGTATTATTAGAAACGAAAGCCACATCTCCATTTCCATGTGTTAAACAGCGCATAGCACCATAATCTCCTTCATATAAATTAGTCTTACATATACTCTTTAAACTGTTCGGTTTTTCCTTGGGTAAATTAGATACACAGCTTTGACCAAGGAAATCGGCCATTGCATGTTCAAAAGGACAAGTTTTTAATAAACCTCTGCTATACAAAGCATGGACAGCTGAATTCCAAGCAATACCATCGTAAACTGGAAAACAGGCCTTTTTGCCTTTCAGATCTGCTAAAGAATTAATATCGGAACCACGTTTCACTACTGCGACAGTAACATATTTATCGTTGTCACCAGTTGTTTCGTAAAATAATGTTTTCAAGTTGTAGTTCCTGTGAAATGAAGTTGTGAGATATTTATATGAAAAGTGTTTTAATTTCTTACAGTTTGGCTGTATGAATCATGTCTGGCGGTACAATAACGACATCGGCTAGATTATCAACAATTCCTTGCATGCAGTGTGTTTTATTATCGGCTTTGATGCAGTCGATATCGGGTTCTATACCATAAACAGTTGCTGCTTCACGTAACCACGAACATTTAGAATTCTCTACATTTGATGTAGTACATAATCTAACAGTACGTGGAGGGTGACAACCTGGGAAACTATATGCACTCAGGAAGCCAACAGGTCTTGCTAGGTAACTTTCGATAGCTTCTACAGGATCAACAGTTTCTATTGTTGAATGATATGTTTCAATTAAATTGAGTAAAGCAGATTGCCACGAGTTTACATCTGTATGTGTAAGTGAAGATATAAATTCTTGAATATCTTGAGCACTGGTTCTACAATGAAATATTGTTTTATTTTTACTCTCTATATATTTCTTTTCCATTCATATTATTTATTACATACCTTTTTGTAGCAATAACTGGCCAAGGTTTGGCAACCCATACACAGGGAGAAGAAGAATTTAAGGGTTTTATTGTACCATCTGGGCAAAGATAACTATAACCTTCAGTTGTTGATACAGCAGATCCCGGCGTTAAACCAAAATGGATACGAACATCATCCAAACGAGCCCAAGTTACATCTCCTGCACCATCAGTTAAGCAAAGTAATGGACCACGACGTCCCCAATATTTATCTTGAATGGAGCAGCTTCCACGTACATCACAAAGTTCACATAAATTTGGATATTTTCTCTCTGAAGAAAAAAAATATTTGATTATAAGAATTTAAAAAAATACTTAACAATAACTTACTAAGTTGTTGGTCTAATAGAGGTTCATTAACCCAAGGACCAGCTTTACAAGCTTTTTTAAAATATTTGGAAGATGCCCTAATTCTGTTCTCGGTTAGAGTTAACAATGGATTACAAGTTTGAGGAACCACAGACACTTCTAAATACTAAACATAAAAAGTATAAATCATTATTAAAGAAAAAAAAGGAGTTGGTTTATGTTATTACATTGGCTAAGATTTGAGTCCACTCTGCTTCGTAACCATAACCAGGATGACAAAACTTTTTGTCTCTGAGATCGTATCTAGTTTTTATTCCTGCATCATTGTTTATTATAGCAACTACTTCGTATTCATATTGATCTGAAACCAGTTGAATAGTATTACTGCTTAAATTTAATTGTTTCTTTGCTATATATACTAACCATTAGTAAATCGCAATTCATTTGTTATAAGAACTTCGACCTGCAAATTCGATGCTGCTACTAAATCTTCAGGTGTAAAAACAGAGAAATCTGCTTTTCCTTTTGCTATTCTTCTTAGGCAGTCTAATCTATTTAAATAATCCTATTTTAGTTTTTTTGCAGATTCATGTTCAGTAATGTAAGATGATGGATATTCAGGGTGGAAAAATTTAGAATCGGAGCTTTCCTGCTCAAGCGGTTAGAAATACAAATTTAAACTTTCTATGGTGTAATATACTATTTATGTGTAGATTTCAAAGGCAAGAATATTTTTTGATTGCACAGTTTTTTGCACTGCTAACTGCCACCATAATGGATTTTCTAAAATGGGAATTGGGAGTACCTATAACTATTATACCTCATCAGACAGCTTTATATTTTTCTCTTTCTAACTAATATAAAATTATGTAAAAATATTCTATTAATTGATGCACATGCACATTAGGGTGGCTGTTAATTATGGTTGAAAAAATTTTGACCGGGTCACCCCCCAAATCGATTCTAAAAAAATAAAAAATAATTTTCAACTTTACCAGCCGTCTTAATTCCAATATTAAGGGGTACCCCAAGGAGCCTGCTTTTTTCCATTTAAATAACATAGCACACTTATGGTTTTTTATTTTTTACAAAGGTACACGCGTGCCTGGGAAAATCCAGTGAACGCTGCGATTCATTGCTGACTGATGCCCCTTTCACGGAGATACTAACCATGGGAGCCAGATGTGAAACACGCATGGAGCCGTTTAAACCGAGAAAAACTACAATACTTTAAAATTACCCCTTTTTTCACCCTCCCCGTTTATTTGCTTAAGATATGACACTTCGCTTCCATGATTTTTTCCGTGAAAGGGGCACCAGTGAGCTATGAATCGCAGCACTCGCTGGATTTTTTCAGACACCTTTGTAAAAAATAAAAACCAGAAGTGTGCTGGAAAAAAGCAGGCTCCAGGGCACCCCTTAATATTGGAATTAAGAGGGCTGGTAAAGTTCAAAATTATTTTTTATTTGTTTAGAATCGTTTTTGGGGGGTGACCCGGTCAAAATTTTTTTTAACCATAAGTAAGGGCCACTCTAATGCACATATAAAACTATGTTTTATGTAAGTACAGTGTACAGTCTAAATCTAGAAAAACCATCTGTTAAAGGCATTGTCAACTTATGAAAAGCCGATTTTTTTTATTTTGTAATTTGATTGAGTAAACTGAGTATTTCACCTGTGCAAAATTTTACGGCCGAATTTTAATTTGTTACCGTGTTATGGGAGCTAAAAGAATTCAGATCCTACATACGTGACGTCACCGATGTCGATCGCCGGTAAGAGCACTATCATAGCTAGCGTAGTTGCGTAGTAATGCAGTATAATTGTATAATAATGTGTTGTGTAGTAGCCTCCGGAGGCCGACACCGCTGACGTCACGTATGTAGGATCTGAATTCTCTCTACCCGTTTATTGTGGTTATTATCAAAGATATTGAAATTCTACCACTGCGGGTACTTTTACGAGTATTTTAACTAACGTATTTTGACATTTACTAAATATGTTGCATAAGTTGACAATGCCTTTAACAAAATTTAGAAATGAACAACGAATTCTTAGTAGATGTTTCATAATTGGCAAAAATAGGCAAATTTACACAGAACTACAAAAAATTACGCCATGGCATATTTAACAGTTTGTAATTTATATGTACTTAAGTAACGTTTTTTCCATATTTTTCTTATGTTTTCTCATAAAATCTTATATTGGTTAGAAAGAGAAAAGCATAAGCCCTTTGATGATGCATAATTTTTCTACTTAAAAAAATTCACGATGTCAAAAAAACAAATATCGCAGAAATGCTGTATTAACACAGTGTAAAGTTTCAAATCTATGCCTCTAGCCATTTTAACAGGAAAGCTCCGATTTCAAACTTTTTTTACCTTGTTACATATACCAATTACCACATAAAAGCACTTTATGTGTATAGTGTATAGTATATCATCTAATTATAGAATGAGTTAAAACAATTTATTAGAGCTTGGTTTAGCGAAAGTATTTGTTTACATTAATTTTAAGATTAAAAAAGTTCGTCATGTTTGATAAAGTCTTCAAATAACAATAAATATGAAAACTTGAAGAAATCGAAGAAAGTTGGTTTAAACAGAATTTCTTTTATTAATTTTTAATATTGAATTCGAAAAGAATTTAATGATTAATTTTTGTTCAACTAACTAGCTAATAGATTAATGCATTTATAAGCTTTAAATAAAGATAATTCGAAATTTTATACCCCAAAACTTAATTTTTATTGTTTACATAGATAGCTGAGCGTAAAAAGTATACGTATAGATTATACCAATTTTGTCATTTACAATTATTGTAGAAAATTTTCAGAAAATTGTAAGCAAGGTAATTTTTAAATAAGATTTTTTTATATTATACCACCCTTTAATACTCTCAAACTAAATTCAATGAGTGAATAAGTACTTATCATAACTTATATTCTCGTTGTTTAAAACTTTCTAAACATTTTTCTTCGAAAATGTATGTACTACTCAAAATTTCTCTCGAAGCTTTTTAATAGATATGTTCTGAATTTTTACAAACATTCGGATTTTTTGTTAGTTTTGACGGAACATTAATTTGAACAAATACAGTAAGTATATACGAAGTTTGACAAAAAAATAATGAGACTGGCAACACTCTGTTCGAACAGGTAACGTCGCTGCCTCCCCCTTCACACGGCACTTAGAATAACTCCTTCCGTTGACTCCGTACAAGTTTGAACTTGTTACAGTTGCTTCGCCATTGTTGATAGCGCCTGAAGTGAAGTTGTGTTTGTGAGGTGCGTTACGAAAATAGACTGGCTATGGGGCTATCGAATTTTGTGTAAAGCTTTGTGGAATCTGCTACTGTGATTTATAAAAAGTTACAAAGGGCTTATGGAGAACATTCCCTATCCAGGGCACAAGTGTTCAGGTTCAGGTGGCACAAGGCCTTTTTAGAGGACCAAGAAGAAGTGGAAGACGAACTTCGTGCGGGAAGACGTTCAACCTGAAAAATGGACGACAATGTGGAAAGAGTGAGGACGCTTGTGATTTGTGATGTCCGTCGATTGACGTCGAGAATAATCAGTAGCGCGTTAAATTTGAACCGGTTTACAGTCAATCAGATTTTAACATAGGATTTGGACATGAGAAAAATGTGCGTCAAGATGGTTCCAAAGAACCTCACGGCTGAGCAGAAGGCCAATCGGAGAAATAAGTATCTTGATCTTTTGTACCCCCATGAGAGGGAGCCACAATTCTTCAGTCGCGTGATCACAAGTAATGAATCATGGATTTTTGGAAAGTCGAAAGTGGCACACTGCAAATTCTCCCTGTTCCAAGAAAGCCAGAGTGAGGCAAATCGAAAATCAAATTGATGATCATTTGTTTTTTTGATAGTCAGGGGATCGTCTACAAGGAATGTGTTTCGCTAGGATGCCAGGAAAAACTGTCAATAAAACTTTTTATCGGAAAGTCCTTGAAAGGCTCAGGACGAGGGTGGCACGTGTGCGACTAGATGTTGCACGCACTTGGATTTTACACAACGACAACGTCCAAAAGAGTGTAACCGACGAGTTGAAAGACATTCCAGCAGAAGCCTTCCATGACTAATACGAACAATGAAAAAAACACCTCCATCGGTGTGTAGCTGCCCAAGGGAACTACTTTGAAGCGGATAAGCTTGATTTGTAAAAAGAATAAAATGCATGGTTAAAAGAAAATCAGTCTTATTATTTTTCTGCTCGCTGATAACAACAATAGACAATCAAAAATTTTAACCTTAAGCTAACCTTTTGTAATTATATGATTTTATTTAAAAAAGAAACGAATTTAAGAGTAAATCCGCGATCTAGATTTTGCTACCTCACTTCCAGTATGCTGGAAATTGCATATAAACTGAAAATTCAACTTCCTGGCACAAACTATAAACGTAGAGCCAGCTATTTGGTATTGTATAGAATTAGAAAACTCATACTTAAAAACGTGCTAGAAAAGAAAAATAAATACCTGTCTAATCCTATGACGCATTCAACTTTACTGTCTGGTCCATCCAGAATAGGGCAATATCTAGCAGCTTTTTTGAAACTACCTCTTCCATCGACAACACATACTTGAACTGAAAAATAACAAAAAAAAGTAAAATTACCCTTTTACTTTACTCTTTGTGATAGGTTTTTATAATAGTACCTACAGCTATTTACTTTCAAAAAATTGTATAGGAGTCTAAACACATTACATAGATTACTTATTATATGTTAGGGATATAGGTAATTGTTAAGATTCGCTCCTTAACGGAAATACTTTTAATGTATTTTTTGTATAACTGTCAAAAAAACGCAACATTTATGCATTACTATCGATACGCGAAGTTAAGAAAAGTGCGAGTTGTCCAGCGAGTGTAAATTTTTAATTCACGAGCAAGCAAGCGTAGCTTGCGAGCGGAGTAAACATTTACACGAGCATGGAAGAATCACTTTTCTTACGAGTTGAACATGCTATTTTTTGTGTAAGCACGAAAATCAAGTTAATTTTAAAAATAAATATTCAAAATTTATCAAGTTATGTCATTATAGCATTATTTTTCACTGTGGTCATCATGGATTTGTCCATTTTTACAGCTACTACCTATTTGAATTAATTTTCGACTTGTCAAAAAAATTATGTAAAGCGTCAGATTATTGTTAAACGTTTTTAAGATTTTGCGCGGGCTCTGTAGATAAAACATTGTAAAATACACGTGTGATAATGCATTATTGAAATTTGCACCTCGTTTAATAATTTGACATTTACGAATATTTATACAATAAATTGAATGAATGAAAAAAAGTGTTGCTAACAAGAAAAGTACCACTTTTCTTTACGATTTTTGATTGAACAATATGCTTGATTTCTATCTAGTACACGAAAAAAAATTTTTTTCACTGTGAAACAAAAGGTATCCATAGCAACGTTGCGTTTACCGCGAAAAAATAGTATATTACGTCACCAGGAGTAGAAAGCCCACTTTTTGTGCTGAGCTCAGAAGGTTGTGGCCGAGGTGATAGCCGAGGCCAAGTAATCTGGGCGAAGCACAAGAAAGAGCTTTCTGCTCCGAGTGACATAACTATTTTTTCTTCAAGCGCTATACAACTATTTTGCATGTTAATCAATGAAAACGACAGACCATTTGAAAAGTACTTACTTGACTGTCAACAACTTGTATAGACGCGTGCACAGAAAAGATCTTTCTACACAAAAGAAACATCGTTCGAAAATAATTTTCGAAGCGTACAACACGCTTTCGAAGTAATTTTACCTTTTCAACTGCCTGAATTTATCCAAATTTGACAGTTGTAAACTAAACAATGACAAGTGGCGCCACCACTTGCGACGAGTTGCACTAATATTATGTTACTAGTAACAAAATGATTTCCATTATTGTATTAGTAACATAATGGAGTATTTTTACCTTGTCTATTCAGTAGCAAAATGTTACAATTGTGATACGCATGAAGAAAAAAAATTTTTTTTCACGGTAAACGCAACGTAAAGTTATTACCTGTCATTTTGACATTACCTGCACAAGATTTTAATTTAGTATTATATGTTTTTGACAGCACAAAACGTTGTTTGTATTTCGTGTACGAAATCAGTGTTTTATGGCGCATTCGACGAATTTTTACCCTCGACCTAGCGGTCTCGGGTAAAAATTGACATCTCACGCGCCATTGAAAAAACACTGATTTCGCACACTTAATACAAAAATAACTATTTTTCACGACTAGCATTAAATAGCTATTTATGCAACGTGTTTCATACAAGATTTTATCCAATTCAGATAACAAAATGTAAATGCCACATCTTCTTAAAAAGAAGTTGGGTCATCGTGATAAAATGGGAGTGATAAAATGGGAGCATATTTTGTAACTAGTTACAAAATGAACCACTTTTCACAACTAAAATCAATGTCGAAATGTTGACATTTCGTAACTGAATTGGATAAAGATATGTATATCATTATTTCGATTAAGACTTTTATTTATTTACCTCACAACTACTGCTCGGCTAAGAAAAATATCTTTACCTTGGTATATAATCTACTATATTAACGAATTGTAAATTCTGTATACATATTCAAAATATCATGTTTGCAAATTCAACTGATAGTGCATTAACACATAGAATCGAAGTCAGTAGTTCAAATACATACTTGCGAAGGTGATATTTTTCCATATACACAATTTCCATAATTCTGTTCATCATTATACACGAAATTAGTAAATGAAGTGGAAACATGATATTTCATATAAACCTTAGTCCAAAGTTTCATGCTTACTGAGATACAGCCTTCTAAAATCTCGCAGGGAAAATTTTTGTTAATAAATCAAAGGCTTGGGCCTAGAATGTTTATATTTGGTGGAGACCTTTTTGTATATGTGACAAATGCATTACAATATTATTATTTAAATCTGCCTACTAGAGGCACCCTAAACGAAAATGGCCGTAGGTATAATTTAAACAAAAATTCCTTATCTACACTATTTTTATTTTAAAATATTTAGATAGAGCGTTTCAAAATAAACATTTATACCTTTCGTTTTTTGATTTGAGCTACCATTTTTGCAGAAAACGTTTAAATGTTCATGATTTGAGTAAAAGGATGTTCTATGAAAAATAATGACGTTAACATGCATTGTCTATTACAACGCTTCTACCTAGTGGATTTAAACCAATATTAGTATAGAACGATCTTCTTGTTGATTCATTAATAAAAAATAATATATTTCAATAGGCGTTGAACTTTGGACTAAAGGCATGTCTGCTCAAGCGTCACGTTTTGAGCTCGATTCATTTGTATAATTCATGCTACTTCACTTGCTAACTATGTATATTAATCTGATGCATTAAAAGAATTTAAAAATGAGAAAAAAATAATCAAATTTTGATGCAACGATTAATTTGACATATCTGCTGGCTTTTATTTTAATCTGAATCTTTTAAGAGAAACCGTAAAACTGTGAATAACACAAATTTAAAGCCTACTGGGAAACATATATGAGGGCTGTTCTCTTTCCGCTTATTAGCCCAGTGGCCAGGTCGTGAAAATGGGGGGTTACCTTGCAAAAGGTCATGTAGTTTTGGATTTTGGATATGTTGTATGTACCTAGGCCCTTATTAAAAATCGAAGTTTTCTAATTTGGCAAACCTGTGCGCGCGTCAGTACAACCACTTTTGTGTCACTTTTTTCTGTGTTTGCTCGATAACTCTTTACTAGTGCGTCCTACAGAAAAGTTATTCTTACCTTTTTGGTAGAGCACAAAATTTGCTATAATTTACTCCCATAACATGTTTTCCTAAACCTCATAATTACCCGTAAAGTTTGGCGGAAGCATTACCTAACACCCTGTATATTCGACGTATAGTGGTCCTATTTGTAATTTTTTATGCACATATCTACCATAGTGTTACTCATTTTGTCTTTAAATTGAACCAATAAACCGTTAAGATGATGGACACTGTGTTTTTTGTGGTAGTTTTCCCTAACTTTTGGAAAAATTTTGTGCTTTAAAGCTTTGTATTTAGGTAACTATGAGGTTTAGAAAAACATGTTATTGGAATAAATTGTAACAAATTTTGTGCTCTACAAAAAAGGTAAGAATAATTTTTGATATAGGACGCACTAGTATAGAGTAATCGAGCAAACACCGAAAGAAGTGATACAAAAGTGGTCGTCCTGACGCGCGCACAGGCTTGCCAAATTAGAAAACTTGGATTTTTAATAAGGGCCTAGGTACATACAACATATCCAAAATCCAAAACTACATGACCTTTTGCAAGGTAAAATGTACTTGGCCACTGGGCTATATCTATTAGGGCCATTAAAATTGACAGTGACGGTTGACAAATATACTTGAATATTTTAAAATACATAAGCTTAAAGTAATCCTGTTCGCAAGAAATCATGGAATTAAACAGAGAACATTCTCATCGAGCTGTGATTTTTTACAATTTCAAACGTGGCTTAAGCCGTAAAAAATGTTTTGAGGAAATCAATGGAGTATTTGGTGACATGTCGTGTTCTTTAGCTACCATAAAGTGGTTGTACAATGAATTTCAAAGTGGTTGACTTTTCTTAAATGATAGTTTTCGAGCTCCTAAGCCAAAAACAGCCGTTACCGAAAAGAATATTAGTCTTGTTCGGAATATGATTGAAGATGACCGGCATGTTACGGTAAGGAGTATTCAAGCCACTCTAAAGATTGGTGTGAAAGCAATTAACACCATTTTACACAAACATTTGAAGATACGTAAGCTTGTTCCCGTTGGATAATGCTCGGCCACACACGGCTGCTCGAACGATTGAGTTTTTTTTTGTTTTCACGGATGCAAAAATGCATTGACTGTGGAGGAGAATACATTGAAAAATTATAAATAAATGTTTTTTATCAATAAATTGCGTATTGCTTTACTAGGCTCACCGGAAAGGGAACATCCTATGTAGGTATGCATAAATAAAAATAAAAAACAGTATTAATAATAGCAGCAGCAACTTTAAAATAATAACAAAACGAGTTTTATTGTTTCATTTGTATTTTTTAGGAGGTAAACGTCTTTTAAAATTTTGTTACATTATTTTATGAAAATAAATGGCAGATAAAACCCACACCACGTGATTCTGCATCAAAAACAAAGCAATAAAATCTTAAACAAACTTAATGTTAACTTTTTAAATGAGGAGTTATTGGCAGCCTTTTCAGCCGTATTTTGGTTTCCTTATCGTGTGATATTTTTTACGAAATAATGACTTTTAGCTGTAGTTTAAACAACAAAAGAAATAAAAATAACTAAACTGTAATAGTGTAATTGTACTCATCATACGCTTGGTTTACTGAAAATTTCCATGCGAAGTTTGAAATTCTGCATTGCTGTGCTTTTCATAAATGCTGCAACGATGTACAATACAATTATATTAAATCAAGTGGATTGCTATTTGTGATATCGCAGGTGACTGGCCACACACACAGTGTTGCTGAGTTTACAACATTTTAATTAACAATTAATTCTTCAAAAATTACACGTGTTGGACTAAAACAATTATACAATTTATTGTCCAGTTTTTAATGCAGAATCACGCGGTACAAATATTATCCGCCATTTAGGATTCACCCTGTATATTAGAAGAATTTATTGGCATATTTTCATAATTTATAACTTTACTGTTTAATTAGGTTTCGAAAGTTATGTGCTTTCATCATCAGGATCGTTCTGAGAAAAACATTAAAAAATGCATGAGATAATAACTTTTTTTTTTTTTTTTTAATTAGATATACCAGATCAACATACAATGATGTTATATTTGTGTTTGCGTCTTGAATGGCTTTGGAGGTATGTGGCTCCTCGGAAGTTGAAAAGGTGTGCATTTTATTGCCTGTAGGTGGATAAGAATGGATGCTATTGATTGGTCTCTTATGAGTACATATCTTGAGGTAATTTTCTCTTAAGTCTGGTGTGAATGTTTTTCCGGCCTAATTGTTGATGTGTGATATTGTTTGTGGTATCAAGTTTAGCGAGGAAGTTTCTAGTTAGGTTGCCGATGCATTCATCTATTTGGGTTAGTCCTAGTTCATAGTGTATTTGTTGATTTCTCATGTACCAGGGGGCGTTGATCACTATCCGAAGAACTTTATTTTGAAACTTCTGGATTTTATTGATGTTAGTATTTGACGTTGTGCACCATACTGGGCAGGCATATGTGAGCAGTGTTGAGACGTACCTAGGTAAATGTACCTAGGTACAAGTACCTAGGTACTTCTCTTGTACCTTCGTATACTAAAAGGTCCATATTTTTAGAATTACCTTTACCTATACCTAGGTATTTTTTAGAGTTACCTTGTACCTAAAAAACATAAAAACTTAAGGTACAACGTAAATTCTATTTTCTCTGTAAAACTACGTAAAAAAATTTAAACAATAATTGTGGATATAAAGAGAATATCAATATATTCATGTAGTTCGAATTTTATTGGCGCCATTTGGGTATTTTGTGTAGCGTATTTAACGGTAAAGTGAAAGAGAATGATGATGCCATTAATATTATCAAAATATAGTGAAGTATTTTGAAGATAAGTCAAAAAATTTAAAATCCCTATTTAATTATGAAATCATTTTAAGAATTTTTAAATAATAAATAATACAATCATACTCTCATCAGCTCCTATTGAAAGACTGTTTAGTACAGGAGGACAAATTTAATTTTAACTTCCAAACGAAATAGGATTTATGATGAGGCTTTTGAAACTCTATTGTTCTTCAAGAAAAATAAATACTTAATATAAATGATGTGCATGATGTAGGTATGTTTAAGAAAAAATTTTATTTTATTTAAAAAATGGTAGTATTTTTTATATTTAAATTTTAACATTCGATCAAAAAAATTATTTGTGCGGTTGTACCTAAACCTGTACCTACAATATTTAGGTACATTTTTACGGTAACTGTATTTTTACCTAGGTATTTTTGTAAAAGTATACCTTTACCTGTAACTAGGTAATTTTTTCTCTGTGTACCTGTACCTTTACCTAGGTAGGTACCAAAAAAGAAGTACCTGTTACAACACTGTATGTGAGTATAGGCCTTAAGAGAGATTTATATAGAAGTATATAGAAACAATTTTTCTCAAAATTAGGGTTTCTGTTGATGATCTAAATATGTATCGTCAATATCTCAATAAAATAGCTGTACAAGCGATATTTTTATATTTTAATAACTTTATGCTATTATACTATTGACTTTATATTTAAGGGCGACAATTCTTACTTCATAATAAGTTTTAAAAATACACACCAAATGACCAAAAGGATTGTCACCCAAGGTAATTACTTAAATTTTTATAGAAATTTTAGCAATGATTAAATTAAGTAACAAAGAGCAGCCGGAAATGTGCAAACAAAGGTGTTTAAAGATTGGCCGTTACAAAGTAAATTAGCTGTAGGTTATCTATTAATTTTCATATAACATGAATTTTCTCTCAAAAACGAAATCATTAATAAACGAAATGAATGATAGGTATAGCTTATAAATCAATTACTTAGATAATTGAACTTTTTAAATTATGTATATAATAAAATTATTGCACTTTCTTTCGGTTAATAATTAGGTCAGATGAACCCCTTAATCAGATACTCGGTAGATAGTAATAAGATTTAATTAATTCAAACCATGTGGTTTTTTCACATACAATGTGCCTATTTTAAATCGTGGCCCCTTACTGGCTCTGAATATGCAACCCATATTACAATACATGTAGAGTCTATAATATTGATATTAATTTTTAATAATGGAATTAAAATGCTAGGAACATAAAAATTAAGCTTCATAATTATCAGTTTTAGATAGGCAACAAACTTTGCAATAGCAGCAACTTAAAATAAAGTTTAATAAATTACTGGAATAAAATATACAAACTACAAACCATTTAGAAAAAAAGTACATTTATTGAAACGAGCTTAGAATCCACTGTTTGGTGGGTATAATAATGAATGGCACTTGTGCATTTATAGTTGTGGTTTGTGGTTTGATTATTACTTTGTGGTCATAGAAAGTACGCCAGAAAATTAATAATTAGTTGCGCAAATAACAGTAAATGTTAGCAAAAACTTAATTGGAAACAATAAATTAATAAAATAATTAATGCATTTGATTAATTCAATTAAAGGAGTCATCGTTTAGAAAAATAATGAAATATGCAGTGTAAACAATAATTATTAATTTATTGCACGTTATAATTCAAGGCCATAGTTATACTTACGAAAGATATTGGTTTTAGTTTAATTAAACTAAAAAAATATTTCACTTCAAAAAGTTGTAGGTATTCAGGAAGTTTTGCAATTTTTGTGTTTATAAAATCACAATTTAGCTATTCTTCGGCTTTTTTCAATTTTATGTTTTTTTATGAAAAACCCAATAAACAAAATGTATTTTCCGCTTTTTTTTAATTTTTGAGCTACTGTTAAAATTTAATGCAAAATAAGCTGATAACATCTTACGTTTTCGTTTTACGAGTATTAACACATTTTCTATAAAATATAAATATGTTATTTTTTAACTTTAACCAACTTATACAGGTATTACTTATATAAATTGTCCTCAAATATATGCATAGTTTACTTAAAAGAATCAATGCACTCTCCAAGTCCAAGATAAAACGAACAAATATTTAAAACAGGTTGTTTGTCATTTTTTACATGACAGGTTGCATTAGGTTAATGAATGTCTGTAATATTTATAAATGGAAGAGAATCACAAGCATATGCATAATGTATTCATTTAGAAGACAGATAGCTCGAAGCTACAACCTTGAGTGTGTTTGTTACCATTTAACGTGGAGACTATTTCGTCTGATGAAGAATAAGTTGATTACCTCGAGAAACATCGACGAACAAGTATTCATTTGCAGAACGGGGACTATTTAACTCAACTGGATTTACCATACTGTAATAAGGAATTCCCCTTGAAGTTTAGAATTCTTCCAAAGGGAATTTATATAACAACGTAAAATTTTATTAACTTGCAAATTCCAGTTCGTTAGCACGTCACTGGATAAATAACCAAGGTAATCGACGCTAATGGTTTTTACTAAATTTAGCACTTGCTTATTTTAGTGTAGTTTTAAGAATTCAGTTTTATTATGAGAGACTTGTAGTTTTGGAAGCTCAAACCGTATATAATAAACTTGTCGAACGAATCACTTCTGAAATGGGGTGCCTCTGAAACCAGGTGTGTCTCTCTTTTCTGGCCATTTCTAGACCCGACGACCTTTTGCTTTTGATTTATCTTGTTACCTGATTCCAGATATGTTAAATATAGACGAACTTATTTAGCTTAATGTGTGATGTGTATCAAAGATTTAATAACTAACTGAATTTTGTTGTTGTATACAACTTCGACGTCATCATAATCATGTATGAGGGATTTGGACCGTTTTTTGTTTTGCCTTGAACCAAAGCACGCAAAAAGTGGTGTCTGCTACTCGTTACGTCGTTACAACTCGTGTATGATTATTATTAAAATTAATTTATACCTTCTTGAAATGAACATTGTAATGTCAATGTACTTTATGCAAAATAGGCAAACAACAATAATGAGGTCGGTGTATTACGATATTTTAACGTTTTTATATTTTATCGTTAAATGGCGACACCAAAGATGGTAGGCTGTACTGAACATGTTTGCATAAATACATGTCAAGATTTAAAGTTCACAATTTTTCTACCTTGTTTGGAAAATTAATTGGCAAGAATTGTTTTAAATCAGCTTTTTATTCTTGACACTCTTGACAGTTAAATAATAAACTAATATATTATAAGGATTTTTTTTTAATTTAAGAAGACTGATTGATTTTCTGCTGGTGACAAAGAGAATATCTCTCTTTCTCTTGCGTTCTCTTCTTGACAGAAGAATCGTGATCCTATGAGAGGGTGGCAAATTTATTTGACTGTGAGCGAAGTCATCATAGTGGGGACTCTAATGCTTTCCCAATGGTTTTTGTAAGGGTGTTCTCCCAATAACCATAAAGGAACTATATGATCAGTTAACAATAAAGTACCTAGTTCACTAGAAAATCTATTATTTTGGTTTATTATCTTCACTAAAACTAAGCCAATAATCAAAGTTTCAGACTACTAAACAACAATAATGAATTAGAATCTTCCATGGCTTGGATTCTGAGGAGGGATTTTGATTCAACAACTGTAAACAATTGATGCGATTTACGATCTGTAATTATATTAATGACAGTAATTACGCAGATAATAATAATAGCCTAAGTACCCATAGAAACATTTATAAAATTTAACAGTTTTGGCTACCAGGTAACGAATATTCTCTGTTTTACTGTATTTTGTAGGGTAACGTAAGTGATTTTTGAATTTACGGTTTCAATCGTGTAAAATGATTAGGATACATCCTGAACTTCTGAAATCAATCTAACACGAAACTAAATTCACGAGCAAAACCTCTATAGACGTTTTTAAGGCCAATATGTAGTAATTATTAACATTTCATAAAATTTTAAACGAAGTTTATGTATATTTTAGAATATTTGTTAGAAATAGTTATTAGAGATCGTACACTACTACTTGATGAAATAATTAGCTGAGCTAATAAACTGAATTACTGTTGTAAAAGCGGTTGACTATTAAAAAATGTGGTATGTGAGGGTTCAAATTTAGCTCCTAGCATATTTCACAAAACTCCGAAAAATACAAATCGTCATCTTTATGGAAAATATACTCCATGTTAAGAAATACATTAAATGTTAACAATGAAATTAACATTGAAAATTATCCAAAATTCCGGGCTTTCCTTAAACGAAAAGCAGAAGAATTTCAGGCGAAGAAATCGAAAATATTTAGCGCAGAAGATATAAATAAATTCATTACAGAATCTCCGGACAAATTTAATTGCTTTTGCCTAAACTTAAAAGTTTTAAAGTTTTTATTTTTTAAGGTTGCATTAATCGTAGGAATAATGGGAGCTTGCCGTAATAATGAAATGCACTCAATGAAAATGGAAGACATTCAAGACCTTAATTCAGCTC
Organism: Melanotus villosus; assembly: GCA_963082815.1. NCBI lineage: Eukaryota > Metazoa > Arthropoda > Insecta > Coleoptera > Elateridae > Melanotus > Melanotus villosus. Next base: position 71,932,699 of record OY720418.1, on the reverse strand, counting down.
TTTTAATAACCATACCTAACACTAAAACAAAAATTGTTAGAAAATTTACTGTGACAAGTAAATTTTATGAAATATGCAAAAAGTATATTGCGCTACGCCCAGCTAATGTAATAACTCCTTCATTTTTCTTAAACTACCAACACGGCAAATGCACTGTTCAGAAAATTGGAATCAATGGGAAGACAAATAGCAACCTACTTAAATTTACCGAATGGAAAGCTGTACACCGGACATAGCTTTCGTAGATCTTCTGCCACCTTATTGGTTGATGCAGGTGGAGATATTACAGCTCTCAAACGACATGGAGGCTGGAAGAGTACCTCCGTAGCTGAAGGCTACGTGGATAATTCAATGACAAATAAAATGAACACGGCGAACAAAATACTTCAGTCGGTAGAACAAAGTACCAGAATCGCACACAATATACAACACACAGCACAGACTAGCACTTTAAATGAGGCGAGTTTTGATCAAGATTCAACATCGACTGTACTTACTAAATATCAATAATTGTAGTAACTTCACTATAACTTTTGCCAAAAAGTAAAATTAAATTACTTATTACATTCTTAGCAGGTACATATGTTATTTCAGTTTTTCTTTAACATGTTATAATTTGCAAAGTTTAATATTTTAAGTGTTACTTAAAGATTTGTGTTAAAAACTATGATTTCGGTATATAATTTCCTGTAGTCGTGGAGAAAGTATAGTCTTCTACTTGTGTAGAATGGCTATTATTCACTTAGATGATTCCAACACTCGCTCGCTGCGCTCGCTTGTGCACCCACTGAACAATCTAAAACCCGTGTGTGCTGTTGTTATGGTTACAATTGTTTTTGCTGCAGCCATGATGGAACAACCAGTTCATAATTTTGTTGCGCTATCTTAAATTTCTTATTAACGAAAACATAAAGCCTGCTGTTCTTGAACGACTTGGAAGTCCATAGACACTCTGTCAAAGACTCCAGTGTTTCATTGGTGCCAGAAACCTCACTCACTGAGTTGAACATTCAGGAATTTGATAGGCTGATCCGAAGTGATCGACAAGCTTCCGCCCGTGATTCATCAAACTGACTTCAGATAAGTATAGGTAGCGTTGAATAAATAATCCATGGACATTGGAAATTTCGAAAAATCTGTGCAAGGTGGATCCCAAAGCTGCTTTCCGTTAAACAGAAACAAAGATGGATTGAAATCTCAACCGAACTCCTTCGTCGATACGAGCGAGGAGGAGAAGCTTTTTTAAACTAAATACTGACTTGTGACGAAACCTGGGTACACCATTTTGTCCCAGAATCCAAAAAATCAAGCACGGAATGGAGAGACAAAACTTCACCGAAGCGCCGAAGCCTATAAAAGCAAAGGTTATCCCTTCAGCTAGCCACTGTGTTTTGGGATGCAGAAGGGGGCCCGTTATTACGCTCAACCGCTTAAGCCTGAATTTCGGAAGAAAAGACTGAAGCATTCGGTTAGGAGTGTGAGTGAGATAAATTACAGTGGGAGACCCTTCCACGTCCTCCTTACAGTCCGGATTTGTCTCCTTGTGACTTTCATTTATTTGGGCAACTCAAGGAAGCAATGGGTGATATCCGATTAGAATATAAGGTCAAAAATTTTGTGCAAAACTGGATTGCCGCTCAGCCAAAAAACTTCTATAAAGAAGGGAGTGTAGAGTTAGAAGGGGAATCGTATGTTGAAATGTAGGATAAATCATACTGTAAAGATCTTGTTTAAATAAAAAGTTACAAACAAATTCCGGGTTAAATTTGAACCCTCCTCGTAGAAGTACGAGGGTATTTTTATCTCACCATTTATACACTTATTCCATATATTTTTTCCAATTGTCCCATAGCCTCAGAAAAAATTTCTTCGGCAACTCTGCAAAATATTGTTCAATAGCTTCTTTGAGTGCTTCATCAGATGAAAAACGCTTTCTCCGGAGATGCCTTTTTTAAATTTTTGAATAGAGAGAAGCCTGACGGAGCTAGGTCAAGCCTATAAGGTGGATGCCTTAACTCTATGAACCCACAGTCATTGATTATTTGACTTTACGACACTGCGATATTCCACCTTAATTTCACTCATTTTATCAAGAAGTAAACCTTCCCAAATCTCTATAAACCGCACAAATTAAACACAACTTAGCACATGCACTTCTAAATGTCACAGATATTTCTTAATAATTGGTTTGACATTGTCGCTTTTTTGTTTCATGGCTAGGTAGATGACATAAAAATACGCCCTCGTACTTAATGGCAGCTTAATATTTTTGTTCGAATTTGCCAAGTGGTGTTATACGACTTATACCCATTGATTTTATAAAACTATAATTTATTTCTGAATTGCAAACTAATAATAAAGTCAATGAAAAATTAATACTAACTCGATGTAAGTGCCAAACATAATTATGTACTAAATGTTCATAAAAGAATGTGAGTATATCAAGTGTACTGCGGAATCGAATTATTATTTGACATTCTACAATTTTGATGAAGTGAACTCTTCCGGTAAACTTTATTTGTTAATTGTTAAATTTCATAAAAGCGCAACATCACAACCCCAAAAATAAATTCATACAATAAAAAGAAACTTCCAATGTAAAACTTTGTAAGGCAGTAACGTTGTTCTAATTTCAGTTCTTCAGTAACCCGAATGTAATATGTTTATTACAAATAGAGATTTACGTAGAGTGGGAAATTAAAATTGCCACTTACAATACCACGAGTGGTCAAAGAATTGTCGATTATTTTTTTGCTGTAACATCACGAATGTTCCTTGTACTTGCATATTAATACCACGAGTGCGCAGCACGAGTGGTATTCGCAATCACAAGGAACATGAGTGATTTTACAGCAAAAATAATCTACAATTCTTTGACCACGAATGGTATTTGAGGGACTATTCAACGAAAAAAAATCATTTCCAGCGAATCATTTTTCATAAATTAGTCCACATTCAAGTTTGTTTACATGAAAATTGTTCTCTGTGGGATATAACTAGCAATAAACAAATAAACTGTTTTAAAAAAATTGTCGCTTCGTATCACTAGTGAAATTTTATCGACAATTTTTTCTAATGAAAATTGTCGATACAATTCGTTTTGATTGATAATTAGAAAAAAACTAAACTGCAAACATAGAATTTTTTTATAAGACTGAAATAAAACAACAAGTGTTTATGTAATTCTGATGCGACGAATGCATTTTTATTATAATATGTAGGTATTTAAGTATGTTGACGTTCGGAATTTACAATTTATTTTGCATTTTTAGCTAGAAACTTTCACCGAGTTGCGAATACCGCTAGTGTTGATTCAAAACAACAGGGCGATTTCAAATACCTCAATATACAGGGTGATTCAAAAGTATTGTCATTAATTTTAAGGGTAGGTAGACAGGGGCGGACCGTTAACTTTGGGGGCCCTGGACTAACACTGTTTGGGGACCTACCCAGTTAAACCAAGTTTTGGTTAGTTGTGGCAACTCATTCGCCATTTTGTCGAAAAACTGTCTTTTTACCCTTTTTTAAAAAGTTTAAAAATTATAGGCAACATACATTGAAGAACTTTTTTATTTTATTTGATGCGCTTGGATATACAAACTTGATTTAATATTTTATTCAAATCCAATAGTGTTGCAATTGCAAACCAACGATTTAAACTTTATCTAGGTACAAAAAAAAATTTTATGTATTATTTTTTCTTAAATCTTTTATCGTATCATTGATTATTAAGTCAACTTTATATTACACTTTTATTAGTAATTATACATAACATAATAGCATAGCAACTCCAACTTCATAATTCGTTAGTTACATACTATTTGTGTACTGTTGCCAATGATACGATAAAGCTTGAAATATAACTCGAATATTATGCGATTTAAACCGACTCGGACGTTGCGTGGTTGACTCGGCTAGCGCCTCGTCACCTAGCAACGTCCTCGTCTATTATAAATCGCATAATATTCTTGTTATATTAATAGCTATAATTTAAATTGTTTTTATTTTTATTTTTTTGACCGCGAAGGGGGACCCTTTGATTGAACGGGGTCCTGGTCTGCAGCCCATAAAGACCATGCCTAAATCCGGTCCTGTAGGTAGAGCATATGAAATAGAACAACTTTCCTCAATAAACCATGTGTCTCAAATAAACGGTAAACTCAGAAAAAAATTAAAAATCAACACAAAAATTGTTTGGTGGTCACTGAAATTTCAATTTATCAAACGCCCTTGTTGTTAATACTGATAAGAGAGACCAGCTGTGTACTAGGTAAGTTAATATCAGTTCATTGTTCGCATTCAAAATGCATTCATCGAACGTTTTAATGGAAGGTAAACCTTTTAACAACTGAATTAATTGATGTTATTGTGCTTAATTTACGGGGAAGCTCTTCAAAATGCTGCAGCAGCACTGAAAGACAGTTTATGTTCTGTGTATTTGTGTTTATGTAGAAGTTAATGGAGGAACATTTGAACATCTTCGTAAGTCCTGTTCCTCTTTATTTACAACATTTTTTTCTGTATCACTTTTTAAACATGCCAATAATTGTTTACTGCCAGAGCCAGTCTCAAGCCTGAGAAAATGCGAGAGAAAAGTGAAACCCGTAGATTACATAAATGTGTAATGTTTCATTTAGTTTTGCAAGCTCAAATTTCTATTGCAGGCTTTTTTAAATGCATCCAGCCAGCGGTTCTCAAAAGTGTAACAAAATTTAAAATAAACAAAAATCGTGATAAGCTTTAAATTTTTGCTGTAATTTAGTAATTTAGTACTTTTATTAAGGTCAGAATATACCCATTTAATTTAATGACAATACTTTTGAATCACCCTGTATTTTCTTATATTTTCTCTATGGTATTTTGGAAGATATGCAATGAATACGTTTGTTTCTTTTCGGGTGCCGCATGAACCACAAGTCAATAAATATCTTTTGAATGTTAATTTATCTTGAAATTTATTTTTACTGACTGAGGTAGTTTTTGTTTGATGATCATAAATCTATTAATAAAGGAAAGATTATACCAAGGAATATACACTTCAAATAAATCCATCTTTTAAAAGTTTACCTGTTACGTACTCTGGTGTGGTATTTCACCTGAAATGTTTTTTCTTTGGATTCTGGGTTATTTCCAACGTCACAGCTGCATTAAAGTAGGTCGCACATGTAACGTTAATATTAAATTTAATTTAATTTTAATTAATTCGCGACGATGATTAATTTAAAAACGTCAGTTAAGATAATTGATGCGCATAGATAATTTCTGCAGTTTGTGGTAATAAATTATATGAAGCTGACAAAATATCTCAACAGAACTTAAATTGATGAATTAGACAATAATACTACATACCAGTGATTTACATGAAAAGGTTCATTATTGCTGCATTCTTCTTCTATTTAAAAATATTAAAGAAAATACTTACTGCAGCTTTACTTTTAAAATTATTTAAAATAATTATTTGTATAACAACCGCGGGAAGACATTTCGCGGATTCGATTCCCAGTCTAGGTTGGTGAGATTTTTAATGCCGAAAAATATCTATGTTTGGCACGATAAAGATCCCTTCCAAGGGTGGAAGTCCCTTCGATTTGGAAAATTCTAGTGCCATGATCATAGTAGTTGACGCGCGTTGAAATCCCTGGCACCCGCAAGCCTAGATTTCATCCAAAAATAAACAAAAATATGTAATTGTCACGATTTAAAGATAACCGACCTGCCTCACAATACAGCAGAAGTTGTAACTCTAGATTAGGGATATAAATCTGTAGTTTAAGAAGTAAGAAGGTCTGCCAAAAACAAAAAAAGTGGGAGTTATTAAAAAAAAATGATGATGACGTTGTTGCGCAAAAACAAATGATTTTTACGTCACAATAAAATCTATAATAATTATACGCTGGTATGTGTAGTTTACATTTATTCCGAAAGATGGTACCAACAAAAATGTCCCAAAAATTTGCAGGTTATTAATTGCCAGTATTTAAGTGTCCAAAAAAGACAGAAGACTACGAAAAATACAAAGAAAAGCGAAAAGAGGTAAAAACGGCGATCAGGAAAACAAAACAAGTCATGGATAAAATTCGGATAGAAAGTTATAGAGACAGTTAACAACTATGTTATGGAACCCTAAAACAATCCAGATAGAAAAAGGAATATAATATGATGAATTTAAAGGGTAAGACTGGATAGATAGATATAATAATTTGAATAACTAACAAAATCGGAAATTAATATAAAGGAAGTACTAGGAAAGATAAACAAAATTGAAGAAATGCAAGAAGAAGAAGTTAAGGAGGCCATACAGAAACTAAAATTAAGAAAAGCACCAGGAAAGGACAATATAACACCAGAGATGATAAAATATATGGGAAAAGAAGGAATAAAAAACTTACAGAATTACTGAATGAAATAATGAAGACCACGGAATTAGCAAGAGAATGGAATGTAGGAACCATACTCCCATACATAAGAGAGAAGATACAAGACTTTGCGATAATTATAGAGGGATAACGTTAATAAGCGTACCCGCGAAAGTATTTGCGAGAATAACTGAGAAAAGAATAAGGAATAAGATCGAAAATACAATAGAAGTGACCCAATGTGGCTTTAGGAAGGGAAGAAGCACCCAAGACTTAATATTTATTATTCGACAAACCAGCGAAAAACTAATTAACAAAGACAGAGAAAAACACGTGTGCTTTATACACATTGAAGAAGCATTCGACAAGATACAAAGAGAATATATATGGAAAGCGCTAGAAATAAGTATAGATAAACGAACTGTAGAAATAATGAAATCAATGTATAGGAATAACAACAATTGTAAGGACGAACAATAGAGGGCCAAGAGAATACAAAACAAAGATGGGAGTAAAGTAGGGATGTGTGCTGAGCCCCTTCCTGTTTTCACTAGTTCTAGATGAAGCAGTAAAAAATGCAAAGAAAAAGATGAAGATATTAAAATTACGATAGAGCAAACAGAGATACACGAACTTATGTTTGCAGCTGACATGGCTATAGTGATCATCTCAGAAAATAATCTAAAATATAACCTTGAGCGAGGAAGCGAGGAAAAATACAACACCATAATATAAAACTACAAGGGAAACAAATACAACAAGTAGAAATTTTTAAATATTTATTTAGGATCCATAATTGAGAATAATGGAAAAATAGACAAAGAAATCAACGACAAGATGGGAAAAATAGGAAGAATGTATAACATGATGAAAACGACTTTCTTATTAGGGAAAAAAGAAATTCCTAGAAAAATAAAAATAGAAGTAGTCAAAAAGGTAGTTAGGCCGACAATAATATAAGTATGACCCTAACAGAACAACATAAAACACGACTAAATGCAATGGAAATGAGGTTTCTAAGACGGATAGAAAATAAAACTAAAAGAGACTAGATTGAACCCTTAACTGAGAAAATAGTGAAAAGACAACTAAGATGGTTCGGACATGTGTGCCGTATATCTAAGGACAGATTAACAAAAAGAGTGTATGAAACACGAGTGCCCGGAAAAAATAAAAGGGGAAGGCCCAGAAAAACATAGGAAGATGGAATACGGGAGGAAGCAGTGAATAAGGGAATAAGATGGGAACAAATAAAACAAGCTGCCAAGGATAGTAAATTATGGAAAGAAAAGTGTAAACCACCAAAACAAACACAACTCCACCCGCCTTACACCTAACGGTAGAAAGGCATAGGATTAAGTAAAGTAAAAAGTAAGTATTAAGTGTTAGCGTATATCTAGTATTTGATGTTTATTATCGTTTTTCTTTGTGGTAAATTATGGTGAAATAGGTAATTTACAAACAGAGTGTAAAGGCAAATAGTGCTATGTCTGAAATAAGGAAATGAGTTTGGTCTATTCGTAATTAAATTTGCACGTGGGAAAGCTTCAGTAATCTGTCGGATCCAGAATTGCTGGTTCATCATCATTGTGATTACCGTTACAAAATAAATGCATCTTGTTCTGGTATAAACATGATTTAGAAATTTACTTTCGCTACAATCTAAGTACGAGGCTGGTACCGTAAGTATTGTCTGCTGGCCTGGAAAAGCCAAACAATATAATTAAGGAAGGCCTTGGTTGGAAGGCCAATGTTGTGGGGAAGATTATAAATGATCTTGGCTATTCAAAGGTGTGTGCTAGGTGGGTTCCTCGCCAGTTAACCGAAGCACTAAAGGAAAAAAGAATGGAGATTTGTGTTGATCTCGTAAACACTTTCGAAGAACGTGGACCATCTTTTTTTCATAATGTTGTGATTGGGGATGAAACATGGGTGTTTACATATGATCCAAAAACCAAAAATCTATCAAAATAATGGCGTCACACGTCATCACCACACCCAAAAAATTTAAAGTGCCAACTTCTTGGAAGAAAATTATGACAACTGTATACTGGGACCATCAGGGTGTTATTTTTGTCGATTTTCTCGAACCAGGGACCACAATAAATAGCCAGCGATATATAGTGACCTTAAAAAAGCTTAACGCCCTTAGAAAAAAAGGTCTCAGATGACATGACATGATAATGCAAAACCGCATACTGCATTTGCTACTCAAGATGCGATCCAAAAGCTGGGATGGTCAGTTATGCCACATCCAGCTTTTAGTGCTGATTTAGCCCCATCGGACTTTCATTTGTTTGTGCCAATGAAAAAATGTATGAAAGGAATTAAATTCGAATCATTTGAGGGAGTAAAAGTAGCTGTAAAACAATGGGTGAAAAACACGAATGCATTTTTTTTTTAAGTAGAATTGAGCGATGGGTTTCAAGGTGGCGCACATGTTTAGAAAGAGAGAGGATTAGGTTGAAAAATAACGTTTTGTAGTTCAAAGTTTGAATAAATACGAGATTTCTTTTAGATATTTTTTAATTTAACGGTATTACAGGTCAACAGGCATTAGTTACGGTACAAGCCTCGTACATATACAATGCATAGATGTAGCTCTGAAATATTTCAAATTAAATGTTTAAAATAATCTTATGGAAAGGGAGGCACAATAAACGAAAGTCGCTGATAAAATGATGACAGCAACTCAAAGCGGCCAATACTGGAAAATCGTATTTAAAAAAAAATAAATTAGTGGTCACGTGGTTTGGAATATTTCTCGATCTTACTGTACCATGCAACACAAAGTCTTAGTAACATAATAAAATTAGCATATGCAAAAATGCCGACGGAAGTTCAATTTCAACATAGCAAATAGCAATTAATAAATTACTTCCAATAATACATAAAAGCTTACTATAACACTGCTGTCTTGCTAATATGTACATATATGCAATAGCTTTGTAGGGTAAAAATATTACGATTTACTTAGGATTAGGTACCTTACTCCAAAAGTTAATATTAAAGATGCCGATAATACATATATTTAACTCCGAAAAGAATTACATTACTTTTGTTGCACCTTAATATCTTTGGTAAATTGGGTAACAAACTGAAGAACATCAATTGAAGTGATCATGTCTTACTAGAAAGGGGCGAAAATAAGCTTTTTCATGATATTAAAATAATTTAGAAAATTTTAAGTTTGTATTATAAGTAGGGACAAGTTTTGTATACACTTAAAAACAGAATATGTATGCATTTATGCTCCATAAAATGCTAAAATATGTCTTTAAAAATCGTACATACAGGGTGGGCCACGAAACTTGTAGCCCCTGAAGATTTTTACTACAACCCAAATATCAAATATCAAAGCATTACTGATGATTATATTTTGTATGCATTAATTCAATTAATTACATGTAATGTAATATGGGTTGCATATTCAGAGCCAGTAAGGGGTCACGATTTAAAATGGGCACACCGTATAATATACAGCAATGAATGTCTTAATAAGCAGACTTGGAGATGCGTTTTAATTTAATTTAATATAATTTCAGTTTAAATTGTTGGTTTAAAAGGGGGTCCTACTTATTTTTAAATAAATGCCTATACAGCTTTCAACAAAATGGGTACGGGTACCTTTTTTGGGTGCATCGCTAAGTTTTAAAAGAATTTTAAACTTAGACAACGCATTGCGAGAAATTCTGATAAAAGGCAGATACGAAATATTCAAAGTTGGTGTTTAAATAACTTCATATTAATGAACTACAAAAATTTAATTTATCAACTAGAAAATCAAACGTGAAACATTAATTACAAATAAACATCGTTAATATTACATTATTGCAATAACTGGCATTGAAGCAAGAGTCAAAATATAATTCTTTGCTATAAGCAAAAAGTAAATTCGTAAGTGTTGAGTTGGCTAAGGAATTTTAAAATCATGTGTTGTTGCTTATGCATTTACCGTTTGATCAATATTATAAATAATATATTCCAAGTATACAGGGTTACTGGTAATTCGATACATTCCTTTGGAGATGTGATGGGACAAGAGCTAAGAAACAAATTAAACCTAACATACATTGTGCAAAAATAAAAAAATAATTTCTGAGAAAAACGAATAGCTAATTTTCGTAGCTGATTTTTAAAAATTATTTTTAATAAGTTTTTATTTAAAATTTTCACATGATCGAAATGTTTCCGGATATTTTCCATTCGAAACGGATGACCATAGAGTGGGACAAGTAACCCAGTCAAAAAGTTCAGAAAATGTCAAGTAGATTTTTTAAAAATTAACTTTAAAGACATTAAGATCTACTTTTTTGAGAAAAACACAAAAATTAAAATATCTCAAAAACTATTGAGTTTTGCATAATGTATGTTAGGGTTAAATTTATTTCTTAGCTCCTGTCCCATCACATCTCCAAAGGAATGTATCGAATTACCAGTAACCCTGTATATTGTTACATTTATATGAAACATTAAAAAAATATTTGAATATGCAATAATACGATTTCGAAACTCTATTGATTATAAGTATTTTCTTATAATTTTGATAATAAAGGCCCCATCAAAAAATTATAGATATAGATAATAGCCCAGGCTCCCTGTAGGCCTGTACAAGACGATTACATTTTCACGTTTCGTAGTTGCATAAGTTTTAAAATTATGCTTTGCTGAAAACTTGCGCACGTAACTGCAATTTTCAGTAGATTGTAAATGCTTACCAGTGGCGGCTCGTGGGTCAAATAATAGGTGAAGTGCTATTGTGGTCAGGGGGTCGTTAGCCCTTTTTTGCCCCCCCCCCCAATTGACGTTTGCGCCCCCCCCAATTGTAATGCAACAATAAATACCTAATAATATAAGGTATAATACATTAAAAAGTTTTTAGACTTTTTGGAATTTTTACTTTTTCTTTCAAGTCTTGTAACAGTAAAGGGGAACGCAGTATATATATTTTTCTATCCTCGACCGAATGATTGTAGAGCTGGTAAAACGTTTTTCCGACAAAAACATGGAGATTTTTAAATCAGATTTCAGTCATTCTTAAATGTTTATAATATAAAGCAGCAAGACTTATAGTCTGAATTCCTTGTTTGTCAAAATTATATTCAAAAATTGACGCCTAAACCAAGTGATATATCCTCACTATTTTCACATTTAGATGAAATAATGTTTCCTAATCTAACGAATACAGAAAATTGCATTATCAATTCCTGTAGTTGTGAAAGATCTTTTAGTGTACTAAGACGACTAAAAACGTATATTAGAGCAACAACGGGCCAGGATAGGTTATCAAATTTAGGTATAATTAATATTAATTTTCAGTTAGATGAAATTTCTGCGGAAACAATTAAATATCGTTTTGGTAATAGACGAAATGAACTTTTACTACCAAAAAATTTAAATTAATAAAGCGAGTTCGAAAAATTTCGCTATCAAAAGGGCGATATTAGATCTTATTTTACTATTACTACTTTTTGAGCCCACTTTATTATAAATGAATATTGTATCATTCTGAAAAATATAAATCTTATTGAATGAATAAGTAGGTACGATTAATTTCTTTTTCTTCTGCTATTTTTTAATTTAACAAACTAATTATTAGTTTATATAGTTATAAATAGATAGTGTAGTAGATAGTAGATTATTATTATCTCAGGAACAGTAGAAACAGTAATAATTTTTAATAAACATAATAAGTTAGTCTAGTTTTTCGTAATATACCTATGTTTTAGTATAAATATTTGTGCAATAAAATTTGATATTATTTTTCTGTACGTCTCTTTTATTTATCAAATTTCATTAAAAAATACTTTTTATTTGGACTTACCTAATTTTTTACACCAAGTCAATCCTTCTGTCTTTTAGGGTAGCAAATTTGTTGGTAATATCTTCGTAAAATGGTTGGTTTTTAATTAACCCTAGTAAGAGTTCTTTTTGAATTGAAATATTCGCCAAAGATGAGAGTCTATCGTGAGATATTGTATTCCTTAGTTAGGTATATAATTTCTATAGGACTTCTTGATAAAAATGCTGCTAAAAGTTCCACTACCCTTTAAGTCCTTTTTTGCAAAAATTGTTAAAGCCTTTGTTTCATGTTTAAAAACACACACTTATTGCAAAACAAACACATAAACAACAAACAGTACAAACACCAAAACAAGACATGAGTTTCAATTATTTGAAATCAGTGATAACCGACTATTCGATAATTAGGAACTTCAGATATTTAATAAAATCACAGATATTTTAATACGTCCTTTGTAGGTACGACACATATGTTTCGAGACTATATCTGGCATTGAACTGGCTAATAATACTAGTAAATAAAAATAAGTAGGTTAGCGTCTCTCTCTTTATTGCCCAGACGTGAGGTTTATATAAACAAAAGGTTCACGTATCGATTCATTTTTATCCAACAATGAATTATAAAATAAACTAACACCCGACAAGCGAAACGTTGTGAATGTAGTGAATCATTCGCCGATAAAAAACTAAATACTTCACTCTAGCGATTCAAGATGTGTCAACGAGCGGCCCGCCGGTATGCGTTACCATGGCAACGAGCAGAGTTGTTAAAGCAAGTCAATTCCAACTCTTCGCTTCAGGCGCGTTTTTCATTGGAATGCGGTGTAGACACGGACAAAATAGGCTAGTGGCCAGTGACGAATATTATGGTAAATAATATGCATTTATAATAAAAAAATCCTCTCAATACGCAATATTGAAGTGTCGAAAATAAAAAATAATTTGAATATAAAATAATTTGGATGCACAAATTTTAGGTGAAGAGGCTCTTCACCTACTTCACCTGGCGAGCCGCCACTGATGCTTACACCGAATCACCTAAGAAACGTGATGTTATAGTTTTTGTTTTTTTGTATAATATACTTACAGGGTGTATCAGAAATAAGTACATTCATTTTTTTCAGTGGAACTCGTCAAGAACTACAACATTTCTTATTAATTATTTTTTAAATCTCATATTTATTTTGCATTTTTACCGCCCCTTAAAATAACGAGTTGTTTATGTATTTTTAAAATAATTAAATACTGCTAAGCTTAATTTTTAAGTAAGTTGATTTACTACGGTAACCAAACTTAAGTTTTGTGTCGGATATGATTTCCATTGGCGCGTAATGAAATTTGTGATAAATCTTTAACTAATTTTATGACAAAATCTAAAAAGTATGCAAAAAAGTTATTAAGAAACGTTGTAGTTGTTGACGAGTTCTATTACTGGGGGAATTGAATGTACTTATTTCTGATACACCCTGTATAATGCTGTATAGCACATAGATAAAGGTGCAATTTGTTATACAGTATATGTTCAGGATTTGAAATTTGAAGTAACATTTGAACTTTCTACATCGAAGAAATTTCTTATTTAAACATTTAGTATTAGTTATCGAAAGCTATAGTTCTACGTATTGTTATCACGTAATTAACTGGAATTAATAAAATTAATTTAGGACAAGACTATTTCTCAGGGTATCAAGAAAACAAAACATGGAAAAACCATAGTTTAACAGTATTAAATTGCTGTCAATGCAATTTATTATCTAACATGCTGGTATCTTAATTTTCTTGCTTGAAAAACAAATGATGTATTTTATCATAAAATTTTAAGCGCGGACAAATTTAAAAACAAGTTTTTGACAATAAAAACAGTTCAAACTACGTATTAATTTTTTAAGTTGTCTTAATTGAATGATGATGACTATTTATGGCCAATAGTAAGTGTTTATTGAAGATAACTATAAGTATTAAGAAACATTTAAAAAATATTAAGACGATTTCTCGTCTTTTAGAAAGCAGAGTTTCAAAATCTACATTTGCTTCGACCATGAATTTTTAATAGCATGCATAAAATGTTTTACCGATAAATTTTACACAAATATTAAAAATAAAATTTTATTGCTTTATATGAATGTATGATATTTAAAGCAAAAAAACGTAAGATACAAAGAAGCGCTTTTGGTGATTATTTAGTAATTTATTACAAAAACAAACAACAATTAGGAGGCGTTTCGACCCTGTATTGCGTTTCAGTTTAAATAGCTAAATGGATTTCAGGGTATCGCTTGGAAAATCTGACGTCCCTTTGTATTTTTTATCTGAAGAAATTAACATATTGAACTACATTATTTATTTGAACAGATTTTAAATCTGTAATTAAATCCAGCATTTAAAACTAAATCAGAGCATAAATAAGTATGAACGGTTTTTGAAAGAAAAAATTGTCATATTGTATTTAAAATTACGAAAAAAATAAATGCAGAAACTTACATTTTGTTCGACATCTAACAGTTGATAAAAAGGCGAGTGTTGCGATAACACACGCGATTAGACGACTCGTGATGACCATGACACTCGATGTTACCCGTTTTGTGGTCTTCACAACACTGTCCCTCAAAACTCGAAATCTTAATTCCACATGCGGCTAGTGATTTCTCATTCTCGCAAAGCGGTTTCGTGGGATATTACTCAACAATAAACGCAAGGACGCAGTTTATGTTGTACTATTTTTTTGTGGGTTTTCCAGTGTTATTATCTACTTTCTAATGGGATTTTGTATTTTATAAATTAATTCCGAAAAATGAATGGGGGAACGACTGAAGAGGTTGCGATTTATTTGTTAAAGCATTTTACCACAATGTAACTAAACCAACGATGAGGGAATTTTATTATTTACTGCGAACAATCAAGATCATAAATATTAATTTCGTATGGTCTCAGTTAATCGATATGATTATACAATGTATTTTTTATTGATTACTATTAATTTATACATATGTATTTATTTTCTGCAGAATTCTACTGAGATGGAATTATTCTGAACCATAGGCGCCGAGTTTTAGGGAGTCTTGCTTCCCGACCAAATTCAAGCATTTTCAGCGTTGTCGCTCGTGTCTGTTTTTGAAAAACTTACACCAAATACTTTAAAATAAAAGCTATTACTGTTTAGTAAACCCTTCAATGCATGCTTCTATATGGCTAAAATTTACAATTAAATTGTTAATTTAAAATAATTAATCATTGAAAAAGCCGGTTTTAGGGGCATTTTTAAGAATTAATTGCTGCTAAATCTTTCAGTTTTATGGAAAACTATTTATATAGAGGCATAGCCTTGGATTTTGTTTCTCCCACTGTATTTATTATAAAGACATTGGATTAAACATTCTTCCAAAAACAGACACGAGCGTAGAGTCTGCACACTCAAAACCGTACTTTAAAATTGCACTGTACAAGAGCGCCACGTAGTGGACAGAACCAAAGACAAAAGTATCATTCCATAGGTTAAAAAATAAAGATTGTCGGTTTTAATATTCTGTTTTATACTAAACAAGGTAATAATATAATTAACTACCATAAGCAAATAAGCGGCGCGCTTAATTTGATCATTTGAATATATTTTGGAAAATTCTGTGTATTCAAAAAATAAATTGATATTAGCAAATACTTTTTCAATATTTATTATTTGTTGAATGTGTCGTATAAATGTAATATTATTTATTCCAATAAAAATATACCAAGAAATTTGTGATACTTATGTATAGCAATCTTTATACTTCTCTTAAAATACTACCTTCAGTTAATCATTAATCTGCAACTATTCGCTTCTGTAATTATTATTTTACAGTCAAAACATTTTAAAATCAGGAAAATGCAATAATCTCTCCTTATATTACGTGCGTTTTTAGTTTTCAATTTAGAGGACCAAGAAAATTTAAAAGAAATGCAACCGCTTTTTTACAAAAATGCGTAATATTGTGAAATTTGAACTATACAGATTCGAATCAAAAAATATTTGTCACTGAAATAATCCTGTGCGATTTTGATTGAATTGTAATTAACTTTAAAGAATATCATTTCCTAAATACTCAAATCCCTAGAAATATGAAAAAAGGGATATAACGAACCTTATTAACAGTGAAATATTGAGCACCATCTTAATTTTGTTGTTATTCGTTTTAAAAGAAATTTTAAAAGATAGCCGTGTTCGTACAAAGTTCGTAGAAAGTCATCTACAGACGTAATGCATCAAAAGGCTGAAAATTTAAGGAAGGATATTTTAAACAGTCCTTCACATGTGTTTCAGCAGCATAAAGGGTGTCTTCAGTTAGAATACTTTTGCTCAGAAAAATTTAACTGTAACTCAATTATAAAGGATTTTAAGTTAACAGGTAAAATATAGATAATTTCTAAAATTTCCTTCCTGAACAAATGTCACTGCCATAATTCAAAAACCCATAATTCAGCACATAATTTTATGTGTAGGTTTCATTTTAGTCCAGTCAGTGGCGCATTATGGCATTCAGAGGCCCCAGGCGCTACTTTAATTTGAGGCCCTTTTATAAGTGGGGATAAAAAATCAGTAAAACAAAGATATTTTTAGTAGGCACTTATTTTATTCACTTATAAAATATGCACGTATAAAATATAATGAACAAACGCAAAAGCAAAAATATTAAACAATTTTTGATTTCAGTTTGTTGAATTAGCGTTTAGGAATTTTCGCACTGAAATGAGTCGCAGGAGCAATCACATCTGCTCCGGGGCGAAACTAGACCATTTCAGGGTTAGCGCCCCCTCTTCACCACTGATTGTAAAAAGGAAAGCTAGTGCTTTTTGGAAATTTAATTTTATTTTTGACATCTCTCTTCTAATTATTGTAGAAGTACTAAATGCAAACCATAAAAATTGAAATTAATAAGTAGAGGATATTATGAGTAGTAGGAAGTTATTATGAAACTTGAAACTGTTGCAAAATTCGATCATTTTAATGATTTATTTGGGGTTTCCGGTCTCGAGGTAGCTAATAGCTTTGATAACGCTTAGCCGACACATTTTTGGTAGACTTTCTAAGAATAATATAACTGCATACTGCTTGTGTATTTGTGTTGAGCCTCATTATAAGTTAATGTTCTTTATGTAACTTTGTTCCCAAAAAAAATTTGCGACCCCTCTATATTACAGTTCTGGTTTCGCCCCTGCATCAGCTGTTTTCAATGACAACTGAAAACACCTGGACACGTTATTCATTTTTAGAATTTTCTCTTATTAAGTATAACTACAGTATACAGTTAATTTTCAGTTAAATTTTGGGGCCCCTAAATCTCGGGGCCCCAGGCGGGCGCCTGTAGCGCCTAATGTATAATGCGCCACTGAGTCCAGTCAATAAAGGGATGGTAGAATGCATGGAGGGTGTCACAATTTTTGACTTCAGGGCTTTGTTTGGAGTCGTTAGGAGTTAAACATACTAAAAGTCCCCGGACATAGGTGGTGAGCGGAGTGCAGGCGGGGACTGAGAAGGCCTCTTTTTTTGTTTTTTTGCTTATATCTAGAATATGGTGCATCTTAGCAAAAAAGTCATTATATACAAAATCAAAGCTGATAATTTCCTACATTTTTGCTTTTTTAAGTTTTTTTCTATCTCCAACCGTTTATGAGAAATGCGCTATCAAAAACCGTTAATATTCGCAAGAAAATATTTTGCCTCCCGTTTTTCGTTAAACTTTTCTCTCTAGCACCTCATCTCTTCGGTTTACAGAAAAATTCCCACAAAAGAAGTTGTACAGGATTAAATTTCCTTCAAAATGGTATATACTTTTTATATTTTTTTTTCAAAAATTAGCGATTTTTGATAGCGGATATCGCATAAACGGTTGGAGATATAAGAAAACTTTACCAACCAGAATGTGCGAAATTTTGACACCTTTGATTTTGTATATAATAACTTTTTCGCTAAGACGCACTGTTTAATAAAAACTAAAGGTTTGCTCGAAGGACCGTACTAAATGTGTAAATAGCTTCGACTCACCTTGATGCTATTTTTCTGGATTGGCCAAATGCTATTTTTTCTAAATTGTAGTTTCTTTCCAATGTATTCTTCAAACCAACTAATCTAATGTATTTTGTATTTCTAAATGTTCTTGAAAACTCCACTTGTTTATATAATTCTAATGTTCAAGTTTTGACTAAGTTATTCACTTCTAATCAACTTCTAATCTTTTTGTTATCCAAAACAGTAATATCGTTTCCCAAGAAACCAAAGCTTGTCGAAGCAATGCGATTTATAAACTAAAAATGAATATTCAAACGCCAAAGGGAATTTAAACGCGTACACTGCATAGATTTTATTTTCTAAAACAATTCAAACTAAATTAATAAAAAACCTATTATTAAAAACGGAACACGCACCTTATTCAAGATATAAGCAAAAAACCTAAAAAACGGATCTTCTCGGTACACCCCTGCACCCCGCTCACCTCCTATGTCCGGGGACTTTTAGTATGTTTACCTCCTAACGACTCCAAACAAAGCCCTGAAGTCAAAAATTGTGACAGCCTCCATGCATTCTACACCCCCCTATTGAGCGTTCGTTGACTGGACTATTTTGATTGATCTCTGAACACATTTTGATTACGACATTTCGACTTGCTTTTGGTCATACAAGTGCTCTTTTAATATTTCATACCAACATTCTGTATCTGACATACATGATGTACATTGCTTCACTCGTAATAGGAATTGCAACGGGAAATTTTTAATATATAAAATAGCATCAATACCGCATGTATGTATTTGTTTCTCTACAACAAACTTAGTTGTACTTTTGGTTTAAAATAATTAGGAATGCAAATATTTACATTATTAAAAATTTACCGTTGGAGCTTCTTTTGTGCATGAAGCAATTCACCGCCCTATACAGGGTTACTGGTAATTCGATACATTCCTTTGGAGATGTGATGGGGCAGGAGCTAAGAAACAAATTTAACCCTAAGATACATTATACAAAACTGAATAGTTTTTGAGATATTTTAAATTTTGTGTTTTTCTCATAAAAGTAGATCTTAATGTCTTTAAAGTTAATTTTAAAAAAAATCTGCTTGACATTTTTTGAACTTTTTTACTGGATTACTTGTCCCACTCTATGGTCATCCCTTTGGAATGGAAAATAACCGGAAACATTTCGATCATGTGAAAATTTTAAGTAAAAACTTATAAAAAATAATTTTTAAAAATCAGCTATGAAAATTACCAATTCGTTTTTCTCAAAAATTATCAACATAACATGCGTACAAATTATTTTAAAAACTTCCTTATTTCAACAGCTATTATCAAGGTACAAATATTCAACGTGCCCTTGATAGTTCTAATAAAAAAATAGTAAAAGTGATGCAAGTAGTATGGTTCTTATTTTTGGATAAACAGTAAAAACCGTATTGTAAAGGTAATCGTTTAATTCTTAATTAATTTCAAAGTTGTACTACAGTTCTTCTTCTTCTAAGTTATTCTCCGTATCGGCTGGTGTTTCATAGACCATCTCTTTCATATGGCTCCACATGTAGAAATCTAGAGGTGTTAAATCTGAATTTCGCGCTGGCCAAGGTATTGGGCCTGCCCTTCCAATCCAACGGTTAGGAAAACGTTGACCGAGTAACTGTAGTATTGTCAGCCGATAATGTGCTGGACAACCGTCGTGCTGTCGTGCTGAAATATCATTCGCTGTCTCACGGTGAGAGGAACATCTTCATCCGTCCATAAAATGTTCAGTAAGAAATTTGCATTGTCTGCATCTGAATTCAACATAAAGCGGCAGAATTCCACTCTCCTTCCAGGATCACCTTCATGAAAGCCTTGCACAGGAGTATAGTGGTAAGGATGTCATCGAATACTGCGTATCGTAGACCAAACTTTCCATTGTGACGTTGCGCTTAGTCTTGCGACTTTATTAGTTGAAGTTCTTGGGTCTTCATCAGAATGTCGCAATATTTCTTCCTCATCATCTGGTTGATAAACGCGAGGAGCACCGGCGTTACCTTGTCTACGTTTCACGGAGCCAATTTCAGCGACATTTCGATATGTTGTACCGAATACACGAACATTTGGTATACGACGGTTAGGGAAGCGACATTCATATTCTCGGCGAGCTTCGGCAGCTTTGCCGTCACAATATCCGTAGACAAACAAGATGTCAGCGTATTCTGCATTGGTGTAGGTGGCCATGGCACTTAAAATACAATAACAACAACAACGACCTAAACCAAAATCTTCAGGAACAAACTCAACAAAAGCAACAAACTTAAGGGACACGGAGATAATAATGTCAGTTAATAATAAACATGCGTAAGCATCAAAGTCGAGGACTGCCTGACTGGCATGAACGATTTGTTATTTTTTTACGCACACTTTTACTTTTTACGTGTTTATCCAAAAATAAGAACCATACTACTTGCATCACTTTTACTATTTTTTTATTAGAACTATCAAGGGCACGTTGAACATTTGTACTTTGATAGATAGCTGTTGAAATAAGGAAGTTTTTAAAATAATTTGTACGCATGTTATGTTGATAATTTTTGAGAAAAACGAATTGGTAATTTTCATAGTTGATTTTTAAAAATTATTTTTTATAAGTTTTTATTTAAAATTTTCACATGATCGAAATGTTTAAAGACATTACGATCTACTTTTTTGAGAAAAACACAAAAATTGAAATATCTCAAAAACTATTGAGTTTTGCATAATGTATATTAGGGTTAAATTTGTTTCTTAGCTCCTGTCCCATCACATCTCCAAAGGAATGTATCGAATTCCCAGTAACCCTGTATAGATATTAATGCATTCCTGATTGTTTCTATTTAGATATCTACAGTAATATGATGAATCACGTCCAATACATAGCAAAACATGCGAATAGCCTAATTTATGATGTCGACAGTAATGCTGTTGAACAATTTAATGCTAAAATGGCGCTTCCTTTTTCTAATTCTATTTAATTTAAATTCTGGAGGAATATTAAATTTTTCACATAATTTTTCAGCTTCGACTTTGGATTCTGCAAAACCAGTATTTCTAAAGTGTTTCAAAAAGTACGTCCCAAATAATGATCACTAATTTCCTTATTTTTTATTCTTTTAAGGTTTTAAGATGTTCTCTTATTCGAACATCAAATTTTGCGATCATTTTAATTAAACCTAAAAATTTTCCATTGCTTTCTGTAAATATTATATTACTTCTTCCACGAAATGCATAATTATGTTTGGCCAAATATTGTATATAGTGTATGATAATTTTCAAAGCTTCGCGCCAATGTATTTCCGCGTTTATTTGTCTTTATTGAATACGGTCAACTGTTTACTCTTTAATTAATCCCTTTGTTAATGTCAATATTTTAATTTGTGATTTCCGATGTCCTTCAGTCGGTTGACCGACCTTAAGGGCGCTACTGAAGATAAGTATAATTTGGAAACTGCAAATGTAAGAATCTTTTAGCTTTCTTTTAATATTAGTATTTCTATGGGCAATCGTACCCGAACGTTACCGAAAAGTACTGAATAACTACGAATGGCACCCGTTTAGCCCAGCCTCCTGGGTACTTCGTCTCTCACTGCTGGACCCCTGAGAAACTTTGTGACGGGGAAGCAAGACTCTTATGGGGGCACAGCTGAACAATATTATTTTCTTAGACTGAAATATCGTTAGCCAAGCAAAACAGTTATCTAACTTTTGGAGGCATGTTAAGGCATGCTGATATGTTCTCTATAAGTCTTTGTCTTTGTAGATGGGTGAATGTTATACTCTCTTCTTCTTGGACTTCCTCTATCTTACTTATAATAAAACACTTAATAAATGATCAAGGTTTTTAATTACAAAACACAAAATCTTTCGATTACAACTCTGCAATCGTCATCAGTTGTTAATTAATAAATTTGACAATTATCAAAACAAACCTACTATTCAACTAGGTACTCTACTACTCATGAAGTTCTCGTCGCAAGAGAGGTTTCCATATATGTTTGGAACATCCACACTGCGGGTGCTAATAACAGATTCGTGTTGTAGTAGCATATGTACCACCTCTTTCATTTTTCTTCTGAAGGTGTTATCTTCATGGTCAATGATGCTCGTTTGATCCCATCAGATTCGATGGTCTTCATTGAATATCAGAGTAAACGAACACAAAAACTTGTTCGAGGTGGAGAGTTATCTAAATCAAAAATAGCAGAGCACGTCTACAATGAAGACCATCGAATCTTATGGGATCAAACGAGCATCATTGACCATGAAGATAACACCACAGAACAAGAAAGAATATAACACCTATACATATGTTATATAATATAACACCTTCAGAAGAAAAATAAAAGAGGCGGTACATATGCTACTACAACAAGAATCAGTTATTAGCACCCCCAGCGTGGATGTTCCAAACATATGGAAACGTCTCTTGCAACGAGAACTTCAGGAGTAGTTGAATAGTAGGTTTGTTTTGATAATTGTCAAATTTATTAATTAACAACTGATGACGATTGCAGAGTTGTAATCGAAAGCTTTTGTAATTAAAAACCTTGGTCATTTATTAAGTGTTTTATTATAAGTAAAATGAAGGAAGTCCAAGAAAGAAGAGAGTATATGCTAATATGTAAAATAGTTAACCTTAATTCCGTAAAAGACTGCTTCAGTTACCAAATTTTGCTGTCTGTTTTATGGGGGCATGACCCCGGTGCCCCTACGGAGTCGTCGCCTTTGAACGATATTGTCATATAATATTATAATAAACTCTACATGATAATTTTAAAAAGTTTTAATTTTATAACTGAATTAAAATTACGCATATTTATTCAAAAGAGATAGTAAAGAATACTCTTTGCTATAACTTTGATAGTTTGCATCCACCCGATTCTATTTTCAATATTTTATGTAAAATATCGGTTTCTAATATCCATTTAGAATAGGTTAAAAAGTTATTAAAATTTCATTTATGCAGGTACAGGTTTGTAAAATATACCAGATGAAAAATAATACGCGGTTATACCGGGCGATCCAGAAAAAAAGGAATTAGAGCAGGCCCTGATTAAGCTGTTAAGGTTGGCTGGTTGGTAACATTGCTTCTCATTTTCTTAAATTTCATATCAATGATAATCTGATTTGTTACTTGAAAAATAAATTTGAGATTTTATAACCTAAAATAAAAGCATTCGTGGGCGTAATTACATTTATGGTTATTAAGTAAAGTAAAATTATTTATTTAGACTACCTACAAACAGGCAATTACTTACTATTATTTAAAACACGGACAATAATATTGTTGCATGATTTTGGCAGTTAACATAACCTCTTCAACTTCAATGGCCAATAGTGTCTCTGTTTATGCTCACAGTAGGCGAATCGCGGGATACCAACTTTGGTAACTAGGTCACAGCCTGCTCTAATTCCTTTTTTTTCTGGATCACCCGGTATGTTAGTCCCTACTTAAACTCCTAGCATATATTAGTGAATTATTTTTTATTATTTTCAGACATTAAATTAAGCAATGTCAAGTATGTAAATGACCAGGAACCTTTTCGAGACTTTTCAAACTTTCTGTTTACACATTTATAGTAAATTAATTTGATAAGAGGATCTGCGTTTTGTTCTTTTTTGATTTTTAAATGCGTATACAGTATTTGCTCTTCGAATATATTGAAAAACATACAGGGTGTTTCATCTGAAAATTGCATCTAACCGGTTTAATCGAAAATTAAATTACAGCGCAGACCTTCCCATTTTATTCACAATGAGCAGTAAAACGAGTATACTCTGCAAATTTATGAAATGCGAACTTAGGCAAATCCAGGACCAATCAAATTTATGAAATGCGAACATAGGCCAATTTACGTATACCCAAAAAGACGCCAAGGCCGACGTAATTTTTGTAAATTAAACAAAATAGTATATTTCGTAACAAGTGTCGAAAGTAACAAATATCACAGCACGAGTAGATCTATTATAAACACGAGCGGAGATATTTGACCTTCGAACGAGTTACGAACACTATTTTTCCTACGACCCAAAAAAAAAACTAGGTACATGTCTAGTTTTTAACAATGACAGTTCAGATAAAACGACTGTTATTTTTTGTTTTGAACCGGCCGCGGCTTCCTATTATTGCGCAAACTGTGCGTTATATTCCTATACGTGTTCCTAACGCACGGGTTCTTCACTTGTTTTGCGAAAGTAAATCGCACAGATGATATTGTCAATTTTCACGCCTGCTTTTTTGTGCGTTAGGAGCGGCTTTCTTTAACTTTCACAACGTCAAATGTTCGTCATTTGTAAATTGGTCATATCGTCTGCTATGTGCGTAGTAACAAAATTTGTACTGTATACGTACCGAACTTCATAACAATAACAAATTTAAGATATTAAGGTGTTTCCATAGTTTTGTCCACCACTGTGTATATCAGGGGCCGCCAAACTTCTTTGACCGTCGACCCCTTCAAGAGTTTCTTGACTTTTTATCGACCCCCTCTATTTTACTATTGCGTAATTATAATAGGACAAGTAAAAAATATGCTTATATGAGTTTTTAGATTGTTTATTTTATAGTTACTCATCTCTTCAGCATAGAGAAGTTTAGTTCGTAAATGAATAACGATTTAATTATAATATGTATTTTGATGAATTTTCGAACATTAACGCTCACTTGTATGTCGATGTGCAAAAATGAGACTGGAATCGAATACGTGTAAAGGCCGATTCATACTATAGGTCAAGTCACGGTCTGGTCACGGTCCGGTCACAGTCAGATCAAATATTGTTGCATGCATTTTATATTGAGCTATTCACATAATAATCGCGGTCAAGTCACGGTCCTGTCAAATGACCGCGGTCTTTCTGACGAGGAATATTTGAGCGGACTGAGACCGTACCGATCGTCTCATTGACCGGTAGTGTAAACACGGTGACGGGCAAATCACAGTCAATTTTTGTAATTTTGAGTTTTGAGGTTACGTAATGTTGGAGGCTTGCTACTTGCTAGTTTATTAATAATAATGGATGAAAAATTAATAGAACTAGTTGGAAGGATAGAAGATATTCAGACAATTTGCATAAAAACAAATTGTGGAAAGAATTTGGGGAAGAATTAAATAAAAGAAAGTAATATAGATATTAATGTTTTTATTATTGTATGAACATAAAAATCATTTTGCACTTGATTTCATTTCAATTTCTATTAAACTGCCAGGGAATTGATCCAGTTTCACAATTAAAAAAGGTTTTAAATAAATCTCTCACGGCAAACGCTGCTGGCTGAGAATTTCCGCCCTGTCTAGGCAACTCGTTTAAAATATTTCCTTCTTCCATAGATAACTCTGTAAACCTTTCAGATAGTCCGCTATCGCGTAAGAAATTGTGTAGAATACAGGTTGTCAAAATTATATTTTCAACATTCCCTGGTTGGGAGTTAATTTTGTGTAAATATACGGAATTTTTGGACTAATATTCCAAACGCATTTTCTACAATAATTCGTCGTGCACGGTAGAGACGATAATTAAAAATTTGTTTTTCCCTATCATTGTTTGCTTGTGATTCAGGGTAGGGCTGCAATATATTAGTTTTTAGGGGAAACGCTGAATCTCCTATGATTACATGGGGTGCAAGCCAGTTTGTACCAGGTAATTCTGTATCTTCTGGAATATTTAATTTTCCACTTTCTAAAGCTTTTCCCAACCTAGAATTAGCAAAAATGCCACCATCACTATTTTTTCTATAAGATCCTATATCGCCGGCAGTAAATTTATAATTTGCATCCACTAATGCCAATAGGACCACAGAAAATGTTTTTTATAATTAAACTAATTGGATCCGCTGTTGGAGGGTGCAAAAATCTCAATATGTTTCCTATCTAACGCACCAAGACAATTCGGGAAATTCCATATAGTTCAAAACTTCATTGAAATTGCTTTCCAGTTTTCTTTTGTTGGTGTTAGTATGCACTCCGCTAACATGTTTTTAATAATTGCTAAACATACTTCCGTGACAATTTGTTGTATAGTTGAATGACCGAGCCGTAAACTAAATGCAATTCTGAATGAATACCCAGTGAATATAAGCCATTATGGCTAAATCGCTAAGTGAAAAGTTTTTGAACATTGTAGTACCCAGTGTTGGTATCATTCAATGTACGTGCTTCTTACTTGATAAAACAATACTTTATTGAAGCTTTGATACAAAATAACATTTAACAGATTCGAACTGAACTGATTGCTTAAATATCAAAAAGTCAAATTAAATTAAAATTATCACTAAGCCAAAACCTTAGCAACGATGCTCGCCACGCCCAGTTTGATCGAGTCTAGATTGGTAGGTGACCGCACAATGTGAATGCACATGTAAATTGCTTGACTGTGACCAGACCGTGACCAGATCGTGACTTGACCTATAGTATGAATCGGCCTTAAGTATAAGTAAATAAGCAACCTCGCACATGTTGCAATCACGCTCCCGCCGCGCCTTATCGGGCGGGAACCACCGACATCCGTTTATTAGTAAATACGCCATTTTGGCTTACTTGATTGGCCTCCGTAACTATTTTCATGGCCTTGCTCTATCTTACAGGTCCTATTCATGTTACTGTTCCCACAATTCACTCTTAATTGCGTTGTCATTCAGGATGGAGGTTTACCTATGTTAGGGCTGGTCTTTCAATCTCCTAATAAACCTCCTAATAAGCTATTTGGCAAATATTTTTCATGGAAACGATTGTATTAACAAAGGTTGCCATAGAAAATAATAGTACAATAAATTAATTTATTAGGAGATCGAAAGACCGGCCCTTAATCGAATTAAATATTATCCGTACAATGACGTCTTATATCTTTCTATCGACCCCTAACAATGTTATATCGACCCCCTGGGGGTCGATATCGACCACTCTGGCGACCCCTGGTGTATACAGTCTGTCCTCGGATTGACCTAAGTATACCTGTAAACTTTATTGTTTCTCATTTTCAGAGAAAATTTCATTCTTTATAAAAAAATTGGCTTGTTGTGGAAAGTCCCTAGTCATAGTTAGAATGGTTAAAAATTAAGGAAATTGGAAATGGTGCCAAGAGTAAACTACCAGGTATTTCAAAGAGAATTAAATTTTTTTTAAGTAAAAGTTATTGTTAAGGCCAATAAACATTTATGTATACAGGGTGTATGAAAAAAGCCGACAAATAGGCACACCATGGGAAGCAGCATTAAGAAGTAAACAAAAAACTCTAGTTCCATTTTGCTGGTAACCCTCTAGTTATCGAGTAATTAATAGTCTTAAGTAGGATACTAATTTTTTTAATAGGGCGAATTATTATTAAATGACAATGACTGGTCATAGTTTAGGCAACAGGAAACACAACCAGTTAGTATTTTAGCATTTTTTGCTTGGAGTTTGGCTGTAATGTGTTTTCAATTAAAGCAAATTCTTTGCTTCTGAAAGCTTTAAAAGGTTTTGCAACGCTGTACTGTTTCTAAGTAACTACTGGAAAATTCGAAATTGTTTTTATTTAGATCAACATTGCTTTCCTGTCATTTTGACTTGTCAGCAATTGCTTGCCTGTTTTAATAATTTCGAAAATTGTCTGTTTGTTTCATTATTTTGTTGCGTTTTGGACGGATGAACCCACTTTTACTCGCAACGGCACCAATAGAGTGACGAGAACCCCCATGCTATTTATCAAACCCATCATCAGGTGCGATTTACTGTAAACGTTTGAGCCGGAATTCTTCATACTACATTAAGGACCACATATTTAATATTTTACCCCAACGTTTAACTGCAAACAGTTTTGTGGAGTTTCTGACTAACAACTTGCCGAATTTATTAGAAGACATCCCTTTAGCAACCAGAGGAAGTATGTGGTTCCAAATGGATGGAGCACCAGCTCAGTGGGGAATTCAAACAAGAAACTGGTTAAATGAGGAGTTCTCTGAGAGATGGATTGAACGAAGTGGGTCGGCAGAGTGGTGTGCAAGAAGTACGAATTTAAGCTGTCTTCTTCTTATGGGAAACTTTAAAAGAGCTTGTCTACCAAGAAGAAATAAACAGAGAAGAGCAGCTGATAGAAAGAATGCAGCAAGCAGTCGCCACAATAAGAGAAAATAATATGTTACAGACCATGAATGACGGCATCATTCGCCGAGTGAGAATGTGTCGAGATGTTGGAGGGGGTCATTTTGAACAGTTATTATAAATTGTTATCTAGTTTTGAATAAAAATTTGGTTTTTTAGTTTAGTTTATTATTTTTAAATTGTAAATAGTAACATTGGTAAAAAGTAAAGTTGTAGCAACGTTGCCAAATTTAAGAAACTTTAATCGGAGATATTGTGGAAACTATGAGTTTGATGCCAAAATGCCTGAAGCTTCTTGTTCGGTTTTTGATGTAGTTTCTCATGATGTTACTATTTGTCGGCTTTTTTCATACACCCTGTATATCGTTATATCTCAAAGTTAATATTTTTGTCTTCATAGGTCAGTATTAATTATTGTCACCTCATATTTAAATTTAATATCATGTATAATAATTTAACCTAGCAATATTGTGTGTCTCTGTTATGCAGATATCAAATTAAATCAAATATCTCGGGTTTGATTCCCAGTCCCAGTCCAGGTCGGTGAGATTGTTAATGTGGAAAAATATCTGAAAGTATGCCGTCCTTCGTAGGTCTCGTGTCAATACAATGTTTGGCACGATAAAGATCCCTTCCAGGGAAATCCCTTGGGTTCGGCAAATTTGTGTTTGGGTAGTGCCAATAACCATAGTAGTTGATGCGCATTTAAATCCCTGGAACCCGCAAACCTAAATGTTCTCCCATTAAATAAATAAATTAAATTAAATAAAGTCCAGATTCGAATTTCCAATCTCGCATGCAGATGCGAATCTAGAACTGGGATTTAAATGTTCAACATCAGATTTACAGTTTTGAGATCGAATACTCCGACGCTCACATGGGCAAAATTTGAATTTAGCCTCCACACCTGGTCATACAGAAATATACTTAAATTATAGGACCAAGTTTAATTTTATAGCTTAAAATTTGAAATATTTCTAACCAATATAAGGACACGCATAATGAAAGCCGCAAAAATTTCGATTTTCTAGTAGGTAATACAGTTTAAATCGAATTAGGTATAAGTATACCGACGTTTAATTTCCATGAAAAATGCATCTATTTTCTGTGTTAAAATTATTACAAATTTGCTAACAGGTAACTGTTTTATTTTTGGCTTGTACAGAGCAAATGTAACACATACCTACCTACAGCAGTTTTATTTTAGCAATTACCAGAGGTAAGTCTTCAGTACTTTTATAACAGCTTTGCTGTTTATACCTGAAGAAACTGTAGACATATCTAACAAAAAAAAAAGAAGTCCGATTGAACAATGCTTTATGACATTATTCCGTCTACAACTTAACAAACAGGCTTATTCATTTTGTTATTATTGAACACTTTTGGGGTCATATTTTTATATAGGAACGGTGTACTTTCTTGGAATTTAACCTTGACACGACATTTAATTATGTATTGTCATTCTGAATCAAGCCACCTCTGTTAATATAGTCCAGTCAAATGGTAATTCGACTTTGCATTTTGGGTAGGCAGCGATTTTTTTTTATCGGTGTATAGAGGGGTCAGTGGTGAGTCTAAATCAGGCTTTTCGGGGTGGTAATCCTCTCCATTCGGCCGCCATCTTGAAAAGAAGTGTTAATTCGTTTTTCGGCTATATCTCTGTAGTCGTGAATCTTACAAAAAGTTTGTTCAAAGCTTTTCTGAAGAGAATCCTATTATCTATTATTAATAATTTTTTTACATAGCATTAATAATAAAAAGTTATATGCCAGAAAAGACAAAATATTAAGGGCTTACAACTTTTTTATTATTAATGCAATGTAAAAAAGTTGTTAATGAAAGTTATAGAGAATGCGATTTCCTACAATAACGTTTTAAACAAAATTTTTGTAAGACTCACGGATACAGAGATAAAGTCGAAAAACTAACTAACCCTTCTTTTCAAGATGGCGACCAAATGTAGAGGGGGGTGCTACCCCGAAAATCCTGATTTAGACTTACCACTGATCCCCTACTCATCGTAAAAAAATCGCTGCCTACCCAAAATGCAAAGTTTGCCTTTTTATTTCGATCATTTGATGGGACTAGTTCAGTCAAATATTAATTCAATTTGCATTTTGGGTAGGCAGCTATTTTCTCTTTACGATGTGTATGGGGGTGAGTGGTGAGTCTAAATCAGGATTTTCGGGGTAGTAACCCCCTCCATTCGGCCGCCATCTTGGAAAGAAGAGTTAATTAATTTTTCGGCTATACCTCTGTAGCCGTGAGTCTTACAAAAAATGTATACAAGGCTTTATTGTAGAGTTGTAGAGAATCGCACTATCTACAACTTTTATTGATATAACCCCATCCCCCCATTCGGCTGACATCTTGAAATGAAAGGTTAACTAGATTTTCGGCTATATCTCTGTAGTCGTGAGTCTTACAAAAAGTTTGTGTAAAGCTTTTTTGTAGAGAATCATATTCTCTAAAATTTCTATTAATCACTTCGTACCATAATCACTTTACGTAGCATAAATAATAAAAGAGTTATAAGCCAGTAAGTTTTTGCTTTTCCGGCTTATAACTTTTTTATTATTAATGCTATGTAAAAAAGTTATGAATAAAAATTGTACACAATACGATTCTCTACAAAAAAGCTTTGCACTAATTTTTCGTGAGATTCCCAAATACAGAGATATAGCCCAAAAACCAATTCCTCTTTTTTTCAAGATGGCGGCCAAATGGAGGGGGTTATCACCCCGAAAACCCCGATTTAGACTCACCACTGACCTCTCTACATACCAATAAAAGAAAATAGCTGCCTACCCAAAATTCAAAGTTTGCCTATTTATTTCGACCATTTGACTGGACTATTATATACAGGGTTACTGTTAATTCGATACATTCCTTTGGAGATGTGATGGGACACGCGCTAAGAAACAAATTTAACCCTAACATACATTGTGCAAAACTCAATAGTTTTTGAGATATTTCAATTTTTGTGTTTTTCTCAAAAAAGTAGATCTTAATGTCTTTAAAGTTAATTTTTAAAAAATCTACTTGACATTTTCTGAACTTTTTGACTGGATTACTTGTCCCACTCTATGGTCATCCGTTTCGAATGGAAAATATCCGGAAACATTTCGATCATGTGAAAATTTTAAATAAAAACTTATTAAAAATGATTTCTAAAAATCAGCTACGAAAATTACCTATTCGTTTTTCTCAGAAATTATTTTTTTATTTTTGCATAATTATGTTAGGTTTAATTTGTTTCTTAGCTCCTGTCCTATCACATCTCCAAAGGAATGTATCGAATTACCAGTAACCCTGTATATCAATTTAAATGGGGATCAACGTAGACCAACGTTATTTATGAATTTATAAATTGGGCTGCCTATTCAATTATTAAGGGGCGCGTCTTACATCAATCACCTAGTGATAGTATAAAACTCAGAAAAGATAATTGTTAGCAGTTTTTATACGTTATAGTAAAGGGTGTCTCAGCAAGAACTTGAATTTTAAATAAATTAAAAAACACATTAGTTTAATGGTTTTTTTTATTAAATTTTCGTATTGATATCTTCAGAGTCATTAATGACATTAAACATGAAATAAAATGTCGGTTAAATGGCCACCGTTGGTCTGGTGGCAGGTATGTACTCATTTATCGAAATTTCGCAGTACGTTTTGGAGTAAGGACCGCTGGATTTCACGAATTTGGCGTTCAATTACTTCTTTTTGAGTTCTTGAATTCTCTCAGGGTGGTTCACATAGACCTTACTTTTCAAAAAAACCCAGAGGAAATGCGGCCAGTTGTTCCAAGATCCAGTTGGTAAAGTTTCTGCGCTGAGTATGGTCGGTAGGCTGCAGCTGTTGAGCCATCTGGATCTTGTAAGCATAAAGGTGCAAATCTTTTGTCAGAATTCGTTGAAGAGTGCTGTGGTGGAGGTTCAATTCCTGGGCACGACGCCGGATGGAGGTGTTTGGTTGTTCTGCATCGCTAACACTCACAGCGAGGTTTTCAGCCGATCTTTTGGGGCGATGACGGGTAAGGTCCCTTTCATCTTTCAATGAAAACGTCCGCTCAAATTTCTTGATCAAATTTTCAATAGCAGGCCGCGATGGTCGATTATGCACGAAAAAAAAAATGATCACGTAACTTGCGAATCGTCACTGTAAAGTTTTCCCCATGTTTGTAATGGGTTTTCACTATTAACAAACGTTCTTCCAAAGTGTAACGCGTAAATGTCAATGTATTAATTAAAAAACTACCAAATATGGCTAACTCAACAATTGACAGACGAAAATGGCGCGCGATTCGAAATTCAAGTTCTTACTGAGACACCCTTTATTATCATACCCGGGCAATGATAAACTTTTTGAGTATCAAGACTAACTAAGATAGCATCGAAAAGAATGCCTGTCGAATATCTATCAAGGTAGTTGCACGTAGTAAATTATAAGACAGTAAACTAAAAATTCTGACTTGAAATTCGTAAAATACCATGAGATCGAAAAAAGATGATTCTGAGCAGGCCTTGACTAGTACAACACGATTGGTTACACTGCTTCTAGAATGCCTATGAATTAGGTATAATGTGACAGTGACATTTCAAATGTAAGTCAGTTTTGCAATCTTGTTTCCAGAATTATTTAAGTTTATCGTTGTAATACTAGTGAAGGATCACATTTTGAACACCTACTCTAACATGTATTCATCTTAGTTTTCAGTTTGTTCCCTAAATAAATATTGTTTTGTGTTTTAATTTATTTGACATTTATTAACCTCTAACTTACTGCCACATTTTGAAATCAGTCTTGCCAATCGTGTTGTACTAGTCAAGGCCTGCTCAGAATCATCTTTTTTTCGATCTCATGGTATAAGCACATCTGGATCTGCAGCTCGTTCATAAGTACCATGGCATTCATTATGAATAAGGACGTTTGATATCTTATCGCTAAAACTTTGTAGGAGTCGAAGACAAACGTATCTTGTCGTAAATAAATCTTGAATTTTATTTATATATGTATAATTATGTGTATATATTTTCGAAACAAGTAATCATAAATTTCATTAAAGCATTCCCAAAACAAAGGCAATTTAATTCCTTTCTGTGACTTATATTTCGTTATTGAGTTTTACACCACCAGTTGCTAAAATGAAAATATGTTAATTAACAAATTAACTAATAGCAACAATAACATGCAGCGTTTCGGACAAAACTCTATCCACGTTTTCAAACAATTCAAAAATATTTTTAAACGAGTCAAGTTTTGCAAAAATATATTAGTGGTATTCATATACATAGATATGTATAGTTTAAAAGAAGCTAAACGAGGGTGCAATTTCCCTCCAATGGAGTACGTACGCTATGTACGACTCTTAAGTGCCTGAGTAAGCGTTGTTCCTCCTGTACGAGAGTGTACGTTATGTCGAGACCGTCTTATCGACGGTCTCGGTTATATACAACTCAGAATGTACGAGTACGAGGTACCTCGTAATTCTACGGGATGTTTTAGATGTTTATCCCTATCGTTGATTGAGAATATGCCGAAGACATATCTCAGTAGTCAGAATTGTCGTTTTGTTGTAATTAATTGTGATCATCACCCACAACAGGTCAACCCTAATATAATTTTGATAATGTCTAATCTTGAATATGTCAAGTATATTAAAATTGCTAACTTTTTCGTTGTGTGTTAAATTTGGATCACGCTGTGAGGCCCCTCAACTGGAATTACGGTATTGTAACCCTTTTGATCACGCAATACGCAAGCGGAAAGCAACAAAGTGCAACACAACTAACTTACTAACTGTATACTATACAGTAATTAGATACACTAATTAGCGTACTAGCCGAAATTCCAGACGGCTATACAGATAGACTGAATAATCAAGACTGGTCCCTTTGGTAAAATTTAATCACGTATTTATACTGAGAAATCTGCATACATCGGGGCGAAGATTACACGCTCTCACGGGTTTTTTCCTAAGCGGGTTGCTATCAAAACGTTTCCCTAAATGACACTTGCCCCAAAACTAATAAATTTCATAGTTGAGTTAAAATCCTAATACTTTGGCCACATCAGCCCAAAGAAACACCCCTAGCGTTATGCTTTGAATAAAAGTAATTACGTAATTAGGTTCATTGACATATAATCCCTGAAAAATAGAAAATTAAAATTATAAACATGTAGGTGGTCATCACAATAAATATATTGGAACCAAAAGCAAAAATTCAAATTTTTAAGTCGGAATTGGAGATTCAAGAACTGAATTTAAACCCAAAATTAGAATTTTAACCATTACATGTTTTTGAATTGAACATGATATAAAGATTTGAATTTCGGGTTCGGAATTGGAAATTCGAATTTCTTGGATTTGGGATTCGAACAACTAAGCAACTTTTTTAAGAGAGGAAGAATAGAATTAGTATTGAGAAAAGTCAACAGTTTTCAGTTCTATTTAATTAGTGTTAATTTAATTCCAAGAATTAATATTTTAATAGCACCACTATATGTATAAAATCTGATAAGCAAGATTCGTAGCATGCAGTTGTAATTATGACCTACATTTACCATAAATTTACAGGAGTAATAAAACTTTAAACTTTAAAATAGTTTACAAAATAAGAACTTTTTATCAGGAAACTACAGTAAACTGAAACTTCTGAAATTCAATTCGATCCCAATAATAGATAATGTATAAGTTGTATTAATTGGTCATGTAAGTATGTATGTATCAGAGATCAAAAAAACTCGAAAAAACAATTTATATTTTAAAATAAATTGTCCGATTATACAAAACAGCCATAGTTTTAAAATCATTTTTGAATATGTCATTAAAGACAGGTTTTAACAGCTATCTTAGTTTAAAAATTAAAATTCATCATAAAACGATTATGTAACTAAAATCTCATCGTTTAGACTACAAAGAATCGAAAGTTCGCTTTATGTAAAATCCATTAAAATTAACTTATGTTTTTAACATAACTCTGGTTTTCTTCCCTTTCTCAAATTTGTGGTATATTTTCACATAAATATTGCTAAATGGCTGTATAAAATTTGTATGTGTCTTCATCAACTTGTAGGCTCTACAAATTAAATAATTCAAATGCAGCTAACATTTTAAAAATTATTAAAAAAAAGTTTATAAAAACTAAAACCGGATGAATTGGTTATTAAACATGCAACATCCTGTCAATTATGTTTTAATTGTGTAGGTTTATACTAAAACCGTTCAGTTGAATAATATACGACATTAATTATTGTATTGTGAAACTTTGGTTATCATTAGAAAAATTAATTTTTCAATAAATAAATCAGAAAAAGCGTTTGTAACTTGCGACGACGCAAAATGCAGAAGCTAAGATATTTTCAAATACAAATTAGCATTTTTTCTCACGTTAAATGATTATGGGAAATATATGTGTACATAATTATGTAGGCATAGCATTGTTTTCCTAGTTAATAATAAGTGTAGAAAAGGCATTGTAAAGTCAGTTAGAAATACTTAATCGACAGCTTTCTTTTATAAACATAAATCTTACGCGCATTGAAATAAATCTTTAAATAAGCACGTAGGGCTTTTAAAAACCATTCAAAATATGGTGGCATTAAGGTTAGCATATTTGTTTTGTAAATCAAAATTCCCAGATACAATTCCCACTTTAGACAGGTTAGATTTCGAATTGTGTAAAAATCCGAAAGTATGTTCACTTTCGTGTACAAGGTAAAATCACTCTAAGGTAAACCCTGGCAAAACACTAAAACACCAAGAAAACTTACAATTTTTAGTGAAAGAATTTAGGTGGACTAGGAAGTCAAATACTTGGGTAGACGTATCCCGATATCTCATGGCCCACGACATGCACGTCGAATTTGTGAAAGAGTGAGATGGAAGTCTAATAGCGAAACCTAAAAACATGCGGCAATCAGGAAAAAGCGCGTGAAATTTGAAATTGTTATCCTTATGAAATTGAAAATAAATACATCTATTAGCTTCCACCTATATTGCAAGTTTCTCAGCTTATTATAACACAAAGATAGGTTTTAACACCGTTTTAACTAATAATATTTTTTCATATTTT
The DNA here is from genome assembly GCA_963082815.1 of Melanotus villosus. Lineage (NCBI taxonomy): Eukaryota > Metazoa > Arthropoda > Insecta > Coleoptera > Elateridae > Melanotus > Melanotus villosus. The sequence goes on along the minus strand of OY720418.1, from coordinate 71,896,387 downwards.
GACTTTGACAGAACGAATTTTTTTAGGTTGAGTAGTAGATGCGTTTTCTCTTTCTGTACTGAGGGCCATGAGATATCGGGATGTGTCTACCTATTACCCTAGATGTAAAACCAATCTGGAATGCGCACCTGAATAACATTACAAACAAAGCGAAAATGGTCCTTATTGTGAGCAGATGAATGTTTGGAAAAACATGGGCACTAAAATCGAAGATGGTTCATTGCTCATTGGTACTACATTACGGTTGTTAGACCCCTGCTTGGTACTCTGTTTGGTGACCAAAAACAGTATAAAAACAATTTTCACAAAGCTGACTAGGATATAAAGACATAAAGACTAGCATGCTTACGTACGTATCTGTAGAGTCATGAGAAGTTCTTCAACTGCATGTACGGAAGCACTTCTAGAACTAATTCCCTTGGATATTTTTCTAAACGCTCATTGGGGCACATAGAATGGAATCTACTGGAAATTGATATATGTACAACGAATGGTATGGATGCAATAAATAGTGATGGGTCGTTCATGAACGTGTCGTTCAAATTGAACGACTCGCCGTACTGTGCGGTGCACATTCGACTTCTTTCCTTTGAACTATTCGTTCATCGTTCATTTTAAGCTCACTGTGCTGATCACCTATACAGCAGTTCAGCACTCGGCAAATTAGTTACGTATCCAACACAGTACCTATCTACATAATAAAAACCTCGTAAAAAAACTAAGGGTATTTGAAAATAACGGTTACACAAATTAAGCGCGGTTGTTAATATTAGGGTATCGGTTTTCAGGCATACGCGCTGTTTATCTCCTGGATCAAACAAGTCCCCTATCAAGAAATATTATTTAAAATACCTATTACAATTTTGAAAACAAAAGCCTGTTGCAAATGACTACCAACTATTTGGAAGATTTTTTTTTAACTTTAACTTTCACACAAGTAAATGATTTTAACTAATTTAATTATTTGATGTTTTACGGCATACTTTAAAAATACACTACAAAAATAAAAAGTAAGAAGTAAGGTATATAAAATGTCAAACAAAACAGCTGAGTTTCCATACAGCACATGGCACAGAGGCTGATATTTTGATATAGGTACATGACTAACGACAAAGAAAACATGCATTTATTTCTAGATCTAAAAGCCACAGTTTTTTTAAGTTGACTGGTTTGCAATAATGCAATGTGTGTTTGTACAAGAGAACAATAAACGTGGGTACACCCAACAACGCAACAGTATTCGTCAAGCAGCCGTAAAAGCATTAAAGTCGCCTCATATTAGCTCTAAATTAAGGAGAGAATGTCTATCTCATCTGGCAATCCTATTTGAGAAAAACAAAATTCAACTCATATGGTTCCCAGGCCATACAGGTATAGAATTCAAATCCCCTTTCCTTCAAACATTCATCTATCATACTATCCCATGTTGTTTTTTTTATCTACATCTTCCTCTTTTTTGATTTGTTGCTTGTGCTTTCCATACCTTTTTTGGTTGTCGTTTCTTTATCATTCGCCCACTTTTTTAAGTGGGCGAAACGTTGAACTCTTTTGTCTCAAACGTGACATGGTTTCAACCCGGAAGTCGTTCTGTTAACATTAACACCGACCGTGGAAGTCTTCGAATTCAAATAGGATGTTGTTTTCGTTTTTCTCAATCGATTCTTTGGTATGTAATCTTGCACTCCCAGCCCTTTCCTGAATCCATTCTGGTACTCTTCTAATTGCCTTTGCACGACATTTTTTAATCTTTTCTCTGTTATTCGTTCATATACTTTTAATATTACGCTAAGTATGGTAGTGGTGGTTCCTCTATAGTTTGCATATTCTTAGTTCTCACGTTTTTTGTGTATGTATAACAATTTTCTCAGTTTCCGGTCCTTATCATCTTTCCATGCAATCATGTTGTTCTCTAAGATGATTTAGAGGTCTTGGGTCTTGTACAATGCCCTCACTAAAGCCTGAGTCCGTATTTGGTATACCGAAAAGGGTCATGCAAACAGTTATATAAAAATATGATCAAAAAAACAACATGGTTCTTGCTGAGATGCAACACAGGGCCAAAGACTGGAGAAGGAAATACTCGAAAAGCCTTCTCACAGAATAAGTATTGGTGTACTTCACTTAATGTGTACTCAGATTAGATGACTGGTAGGAGTTGTGCCAGGACACAGCCATATGAGGAAACACCTTTAAAAACAAACAACAGAGGAGGTACCTACTGTATAGACTATGTAAAGAAGAAGAACAGCTTCGCACATAATTTTTATCGCATGAGACAGTAACTCTTTGGAAAAGCATTTACACTCGAGTATCTCGTAAGAACCAATACTGCAACTCTTCGAGTGTATGTGCGGGACTACAAACCTTGATAATATTGAGGTTGCACAAAAAATTACAAAGTCGAGGTCCTACAAGACGCAAGCGGGATCGCAACCTAACATAACCCCTGCCAGCATTCAATTAATCTTGATAAGATTAAATAAAAATTATTAAAACTGCTTTAAATGTTTCTTTTTGTTGCTTTACCAGTAAGCATTAAAGACAGATACGAGTTGCGATTGGAAATGTCCTATATACAGTCTGTTCTACAAAAAGGGCCCAAGACTATAGCGACTTCAATTGTGATTTAACCTTCAACAAACCATACATGTACAGTGACCAGCAAAAAGTTCGCAACATATGGGAAAATGTTTTATTATTAGAGTATCGAAAAAACTTTTTTGGGGGATCGGTTCTGCACTGGTATGGCGGCAAATTTAAAAAAACCACCGTGAAGTTACAAAAAGTGAACTTAGATGACAAAATATCGAAGAAAATTATTTGAAAAAGTTGCTTAGAATTTAATTTTAGACCCACATGCAAAATTTCAAGTATTTATTTAAAAAAGTTGAAAATCGCAATTGTTCTTAAATATTTTTTTATTTCTTTAAAAATACCCAATTTTTTCGTTTTGAATAGCTTGATTGAAGTAGAACCTATGTATTTGGATAACAGTGGAAGAACTTTCTAGTTTTTTCTACAATGACTACTGACGTCTTCCGCATCCCAATCTCCATGCTTTCTTGTCTTCCCAGCCATTTTCAACTAAATTTCTCTTTTCCATGGCAACTTTCACGCCACCTTCCCATGTTTGTTTTCGTCGGCCACGTCTTCTTCTTCGGAGCGGGACCCATTCCCATAACTTCCTGGGCCATTTTTCTTCTCCCATACGCTTCATGTGGCCGTACCACAGTAACCTTTTCGCTTCTATGGTGGTTACAATATCTATATCCACTTCTGCTCTTCTTCTTATTTCCTCGTTGTTAATTCTGTCCAACTTTGTTAATCCACAGCTTCGGCGCCAGTAGTCCATTTCCATTGCCTTCAGTTTTTGTTCTTGTAATATTCCATGTCTCTGCCCCATATGTGCTTACACTTTCTACAATGGCTTTGTATATAACTCGTTTGGTATGCTTACTTAATTTTTTGTTCCATATTATTGCATTATTGGATGTAGTTGGCGTATGGCTTTCTTTCCTTGCGCTACTCTGCTTTTGATTTCGAGCTCGCTGTCTCCCTTTTCACTTACCACTGTCCCAAGGTATCTGTAGGTACTTTCGTTTTTAATTTTATCTCCTTCAATTTCTAAGTCCTCGCCTTTACATCCTACTGTCATATACTTCGTCTTCTCCATGTTTATTTGTAGGCCCCATTTTTGGTACTCCTCTTTTATTTTCCTAAATATATATTGGGCATCTAACTCATCTTCAGCGCATATAAGCTGGTCGTCGGCGAAGTGTAGGGTGTATAAGAATGTATTCCCGATCGGAATTCCCATATTGCGACACTTTGCTCGCCATATTTTTAGGGCTTCGTTTAAATAGATCTTAAATAGAGTGGGTGCTATGCAGCAGCCTTGTCTGAGTCCTTTGGTTATTTTAAATTTTTTGGAAAGTTCTGAGCCGATCTTGATTTGCCCTCTTGTGCTGGTGTAGAGGATTTTTACAGCATTTATATATTTTCTGCTTATAGCACTTTCAGTCATGGCGTCCCATAATTTTATGTACGGTACGCTGTCGTATGCCTTCTTTATATCGATGTATATTAGGTGGGTTTCAAAATTTCGTGCTAGGCGTTTCTCTAGTAGTTGTTGGAGGCAGAATATACTGTCGATACAGGAGAGACCTGCTCTGAATCCGTTTTGTTCCTCCATTTCTAATATTTTGGTTTCGATGCGAGACTTAAGGATCTTTCCGGATAGCCTCCCAATTGTACTTAATACCGAGATTCCTCTGTAATTAGAGCAATCTTTTTTATCTCCTTTTTTATGTATCGCTGTAATAAAGCCGTTCTTCCAGTCTTCAGGTATTTAATTTCTATTTAGACACTCGTTGAATAGGTTTGCTAGTTTTTCGTATAGTTCGCTTGGGGCACTTTTTATGAGTTCCATAGGACCATAGGGATCCCCCTGAACCTGCAGCTTTCCTATTTTTAAAAGTTTTTGCCGTTTTAATTACCTCCTCGGCCGTTATCTCGTCTACTGTTGCTTGAGTCTTCTCTCCATTATGAACTGTTTCTGCTGTTTCGTTAAATTCTGCTCGATTTTCTGTTAGCAGTTTCTGGTAGTAACTTTTCCACTGATCTAAGTTTATTAACTGTACGTATATTGGATTTATTTCTTTCATTTGTTCCGAGACTTCTTACTACCTTTCATGCTTCACTTGAGCGAGGGCCACCTATGTGCGAATTTATTTCATCACATCTTTTTTCACAGGATTGGTTTTGCGATTTTATTACAGTTCTCTTTACTTCACGTTTAAGCCTTGCGTACCTATTCCTAGTCTCATTATCTTTAGTTGTTAACCACTGTAAATGGGCCTGCTTTTTTATGTTGTACTAGATTTCTAATTTCTTCGTTCCACCAGATTTGGTCGTTTTTACTTTTAATAATTCCTTTCTCTCCTAAACTTTCTTTTGCAGCTTCATGTACAGCTTTCGTTATATATGCATGCATCATTTCCGGACTACTTCATGTACAGCTTTCGTTATATATTTATGCATCATTTCCGGGCTAGAGTTGCCGCAGTTTTGTAATTTTGTGCTTAGTCTTAGTTTGTACAGAAATGTTATTGAGTCGTCCACTAGTCCTTCTAATGTGTACATGGGATATGTCGTCTTGTGTGAATTGTCTGTTTTATTTTTTTGGTGGAGATCTATATGGGAGCCTCGCTTTTGCTCGAACAAGGAAGTGGTCTGTGCCACATTCTGCACCTTGTTGGACCCTTACGTCTTCAAAGATAATAATGTGACTATTTTGTTTAGTGATTACATAGTCCAGTATTGATTTTAAGTTGCGTGTATTCTGAGTCCAAGTATATCTAAGTATTTGCCTGTGCTCGTAGAAACCGTTTAGAATTTTTAGATCATATTGTTCACAGATATCAATCAATCTTTCGTCGTTGTCATTAACAGTTTCTTCGCCATACTGGCCTACCACTTCGTTGTCTTTTTTTACTGCCAACCCTACCATTTAGATCTCCCATAATTATACATTTCGTTCGATTTTTCGTACTATTGGGTACGTTGGTTAATTTATCACAAAAGCTTGTCTTTTCTTCATGGCTTTTGTTGTCAGTTGGTGCGTATACCCCAATAATTTCAGTTTCATATCCTTTAATTTCCATTATCACTCGTACAGCAAGGTGTAGAAGTAATGACTACTGCGCCTTGCAAATATGCAGCCCATCTATCACCAGTCCGGCTTCACTCAGCAGTTTCAAACATCTTGTTGCCGGACTGGTGATAGATGGGCTGCATATTTGCAAGGCGCAGTAGTCATTACTTCTACACCTTGCTGTTCAATGCGTTCATTTATTTGGTCCCAACTCTTTATGCATCTCTTTAGTCTTTTATTTATTACTACTGATATTCCACTTTTAGCTCTCATATCTTTGTCGACTCTGCTGTAGATGTTGATATAGTCTGCTACCTCTTCGGCCCCCTTTCCTTTTTTCTTAGTTTCGCTAAGGGGAGCTATATCTAGCTTAAATTTCTCTAGTTCTTGGAAGACTTCTACTTGTTTGGTTTTTAGACTCTGTATGTTCCAATTACCAAAATTCATGTGCCTGTTTCGTTTGCCAGGTTGTTTCCCAGTATTTCCGTCCGATGTCCGAGGCTTGAGATTGAAATTTTTAGCGTTTTACGAATGACGAGTTGCTGGCCCGCCGGCTCAACCTCCAACCTGGAGGACCAGGTAATTTTATATCAGGGTTTTCTTCACTTGGACTGATTGTCTTTCTTAACTGTAGAGGTGCAGTCTACCCTTTTTTTGGTTCTTCCGCTCTTTTAATCATTTGGATTCTTGCATCATTATCTGCCCTCAAGACCGTTGACCAGTTTTCACCTGTTACCCTAGGCAGGGGCCCTTATAGGGTGCTATCAGCTGGAGCCAGCTGAACCCAGATTTTTTAGAGAGGTGTTACTCCTCTATCCCTTACCCTTTTCCAACCTGGCTTGGGACAGGCTTCGGCGGGTTTTGTAGCATATCTACTAGTTCATTAATATTTTCCATTTTGGGATGGTTAACATTAAACAAAATGAACTTCTTTAGGCAATTTGGAACGTTAAATAAGCGACGCAGTTGTTTTCAGCTTGCTTAATTATTATCACCAATTGTTTGTTCCAGAGAATTTTGGATTTAACAGCCTACTAGCTCAAACAAGTTTTTTGCATTTTTTGCAAAAGTTTCATAGTGTAACCCTACTAAAAGTCTAGACCGGTGAAAAGTACTTAAAATTCTCTACAAGAATACATCAAAAAAAATTATACCGAGCAATTTAAAAAAATTGTCGGTGACGGCACAACAAACACATGATGGTGTTTAAAAAAAATTTTTAAATTGAGTTCGCTATAATCTTGAGCCCTTTTTGTAGAACAGACTGTATTATTAGAAATGACAATTTCAAAATTTATTGAAGTATAGGTAACCTTCCCACCAATTCTGTATGTTTGGTTGCATACCACGAAAATTTTAATTCTTACAGGAATTTAAATTAACTACGGACCGTCAGGCATTAATTACTTATTCATATATGTAGAGATACAGTACATATAACAAAACAGACTTAATTTAGTAAGTAAAGGTCATAAAATCAAGTTAATATTATAATGAAACTACTTGACAAATACGTCAGTGGTAGGGAAAGCTGCCAACAAATAAGTGATTGTTGTAGAACATTTAATCAGTATAATGATAACGGGATTGAGTGTAGGTCATCAACAATATTTTGTAGTAGGTAACACAACATTAGACAACATAAATGTTTTTAATGATGCACATCGCTAATCCTAAATAGCTATAAGCGTTATTTGCTTTACAACTGCAAACGGATGAATACATGCAAATTTGTGTAAGGTAAGTGCGTGTTAATAGTGAATTTTTTTTATTAACGCCGTGTGCTTTCTTATGACCCAATATTTAATAAGAAAAGTCAAGGATAGTGTAAAAATGTTCCTTACTGATAATTTAACTACAAGCCATGTATAACAGAGACTTTAGAAGCAATGCGGACATAAATTAAAAATAAATGAACGTAATATCCGCAAATAAGATAACAACCAGTAATTGTTTTTTAACTACTAGAAAAATTATCACAAATCACAAAATATAATTTTTAGTACGAAGTGTTAAATTTAAAAGGAAAATAATATATTTATGTTCCTTGTGGTTTTTTATATGAAAATGTCTACTTTGTGCTAAAAATAGTTACTGCGTGGTTTAAGTAAATGAAACTCTGACTTATTAAATGTGTAATATTCGAGAAGCAAATTAAATCTATTTATGTTTCTAAGAAATGGAAAAAAACCATAATGAATTCAGAATGTGTATTTAGCTATTGTTTCTATATGTAAGACATTGTAACATCTAGCATAAAAAAGTACGAAAACATTTTCATCTACTTGTTTAATATATGAACTTTGGATATTGATGTATTCCTTTTAAATAATATGTACCTATTTCTTATGTATACTCAAATTTTAATCGGTATAACAATAACATTATTTTCTTTTTTGGTTTTATTTCACATTATGTACTTTGAAACTGCTGAATTAAAAAAAAGTAGTTTTCTAAGACTGTAGATCTAGTATCGCCCGTTTTTGTAAGCAAAAGGCCACAGGTTTGATTTCAGTTCATTTTTCAAAAACTATAGCGTTCTGTTATACAAATTTCAATATTGTGTAATTATTTGTATATATTTTTTGTCTATTAATCAATCAAATATTTGGAAATAAAACTGAAATAAGCTTTGTATATAAAATTCACAATTTCCGTAACAAGTATTTTGACGATTGCATTTCATTCTGCTTTTGCTTATAAATAATTGAACGTTAATAGCTCTGTAAAACTTCAGAATAAATTAAAAGTGAAATACGTATTTCTACAAAAGTTGTCGCTTCCACTGGGAGGTTTCCTTGACAAAGCTGGTTAGCGTTAACCATTAAATTATTTTGTCTGTTAATTGGCCATGGAAAACAAAAATTATGTCTACTGCAAGCTTTAGAATTTACTATCACAACATCAACTTATAATTTATTATTAGGGTAGGTTTACCGCTAGCATCTAGTGAAAATCACAACAGTAATGATAGTTAACATTTGATAAACGATAATGCTTGCAGTAGACGTTGTTTTTATTTTCCATGGCCAAATATTATGTATTTTTTAACAGTCGGTATAAACATTATTTTCTTGTAAATACATTGCAAAGCCAACTAAATGTATCTCTTTTTAACCACTCTGTATATTAGGGGTATTCCGGTGAACTCGTTGTTTTTTTCTTTATTAAAAATACTGTCATCATTCTTAAAAATAAAAATACCCTCAAAAGCATTTAGCTGCCCTGCTGAAAACATCTTTTTAAGACACTATCTCCAATACCATGTTCTGTCACATAACTATGTTCGGCAGGCAATACTCAATTTTTCAATCCTATAGAATCTGATCGGAACGAATCACATGCTCTAAAAATCTAATGCCAAAATTATGTTTTGTTTTGCCAATATACAGGATGGATCTGAAAAATACAATTTGGAAGTCCAAATAAAAAAGAAAATAAGTTTTTTAATAAACCACAAAGCAATTTAGAAATACTTCCGGTTTCGACGGTTTTTAAACGAAAAATCCTATATAGTTTTACATTCTTAGAATCTGGAGAAAATTTTGAATCTGCATCCTAACTTTTCCGATGTTCTAAAAAAATCTGAAAATTTTATTTTTCAATCAAAAAGGTCACGACCCACAACAATTATTCATTCCCGTAATTAAATAAATTCAGAAAGAAAATGCATCTTAGTGCTTAGTAAATAAGTGACTAGCCATAGCCCACTTAGTCAAGTAAGTTTTTCACTAAAGACGGTATTTTAATTGCCCAAATACGTATTTGGTTTTTAATACATATTGCAGTTTTATAGAATTTTATTCTGCTCTCTGTTGGATCCTTTGAATATAAAACGACAGGAAAGAGGCTACACAAAACATACGTGAGACCAAGATGGGTGGCGGCTGAATACTTCCGGTATTATGTTAGTGGCGTACCTTTTAGAATGGATAGGGATACGTAAACCTTTGAATATAAAATATTCAAAGACGTAAACTGACAAAAAATGTAGTAAAAGTATGAACCAAAAAAAAAATTAGAAACGGCAAGAAATAAAATATTATAATACTGACGGTTAAAACAGTTTTTTAAATATACTGATATGGTTACAGTCTTTATATTTTAAAAGAACAGTGCTCCACACAATATCCCAGACTCAATAATAATGAATTTAAAAATCCCAAAAATTAACAATGAAAAGTTTGATATCTCAGGGCCGTTGAAGGATTCGTTTATAATTTTGATAATTAGATTATTTAATTTTGAAAAGTTAATAATATAAAATAAGTTCAATCAACTTTTATAAATGCAAGCTTTATTACAATAACTTATTTCTAACCTTAAACTAACACAAAACTATATCTACAAACACTCACACAAACAATAATTATTCCTTCCATTATTATGAATTCCTACAAAATAATGTTTTAGTCCAATTAATGTTCCAATCCAATTCACTATTAATTATTACTATTTGTTTAACCAATTTTCCAATAATATTATTTTTGACAAATTCAATTTGAATCTTAATAATCCATCTTCAATACACAATTTTTCCGCATTGATAAAGATTCAACCTCTTGTTGAAATAACTCAACTATTATATGAGTTTTAATAGAACATACATAAACACGTCCGTTTATTTTTTATCCAATTTTATAAATGTTGTTTATTCTCCTTCAACTTTTTCCATCTTCCCTAATAGCTATCCCAAAAATCTCCCACTCCTTGGTTTTCTTTTAACACAAGCATCCTTTCACATACATACACATAAAACATATTACTATGAATACTATTTACAACAAACACAATAATATAATACAGGTCTTAAAACAGATAACAATAAGTACTTAAAATTACCTTATTTGCCTAATTGACTATTCAACTCATATGTCATCTGTCAAAAATCGACCAATCAAAATGCAAGATTTGACTTTTTTGAGCCAATCAAAACGAATTGTATCGACTATTTTCACTAGAGAAAATTGTCGATACAATTTCACTAGTGATATGCAGCGACAATTTTTTGAAAACAGTTTATTGCTAGTTATATCCCACAGAGAACAATTTTCATGTAAAAAAACTTGAATGTGGACTAATTTATGAAAAATGATTCCATGGAAATGATTCTTTTTCGTTGAATAGTCCCTCAAATACCATTTGTGGTCAAAGTTAAGTAGATAATTTTTTTGCTGTAAAATCACTCATATTCCTTGTGATTGCGAATACCACTCGTGATATTCATATGCAAGCACAAGGAACATTTGTGATGATTACAGCAAAAAAATAATCGACAATTCTTTGACCACTTGTGGTATTGTAAGTGAATATTTAATTAAACCTTGCATCCTAAAAGGGTATTATTCCAGATTTTGTATTTTAAATAAAAAATATAAATTTTCTAAAAATTATATCACTTCAATATATTTTGCAAAGTTCTAATCTATATAAAATATGTATGTGACGCCTATGATATTCACTCTCTTGGCATTGACATCGAAATTATAACCTCGAATTGACTACAAATGAGTCATACATAGGTGCTCAAAATGGTGACTTCCGTCGCAATTTTTGTATAGCTACTAGAGCGCTACACTCATTCCTATAGTTTTATATTCAAAGGATGGATCAGATCGCAGTCTCCGTTTAGAGTTTAATTACTAGTTATAGTGGTTTATAGTTATAATCTACTAGTTTAACTGTTTTTATACAAAACGTATTAAAATTGATGTTGTTTTTTTTATTTTTAGGTTGATGGAGCTTAAGATTCTTGGCGACTAGTTATTTAAAAATGGTGAAAATTAACAAAAAACTTTTGCCCATAAAGGCACACTTCTTCTTTTTTATGGCTGGTAAGGATTTTTAAGTACATTTTTGTAGTAGCGCATTTAACGGCGAAGTTTACACCTTGAAAAATAGTCGATTATATGCAGACTTTGCTCCATTTTTTGAGAACAAATTTTAATGTAGGGGTGGCGGGCGATTTTTGTATCTAATCATTTATCTTTTGTCTGTCTATAGACACCTCAGTTTTGTCAAATTTAAAAAAAAAGACAAAGTTTGAGCATTAAAAAACGTACAACTCTATTTTCTTTAAAAAATTCAAATAGTATTTGCAAAAATCAAGATATCGAAAAAATCTCCACGACAATAGATAGATACAGCGCCACCAATCAAACAAGTCTGTCAAGTTGGCGTGGTGTGGTGTCGCTGTATTTTAGAGGTACACTCAGTGTCAATAGTACTTTGGCGGTAAATTTAAACGTGTAACATTGTGTATTTGCAAGTTTATTAATTTTTATTATGTACCTACGTTCTTATATAAATTTGTTAAAACTGTTAAAAGAAAATTTAGTAGACAAGTACCAGAATTAGATTTAAGAAGGAAATAAATAAGGAAATTTTATTTTTATTTTAGATAAATTTTGTCTACTATATTTCTGGCTTCGGAATGAACAGTTTTTTCCCTTTACTTGCCATAGCGATAAAAGCGATTAGAAGAAATGGATTCTATAAATAAATACATAAATAGCAAATACCAAATAGGTAAAAAATATATTTTGAGGTTATGCGAAAGTTTCATTTTAAAAATACTTTAAATTATCTATAAAATATATGCCTACCTTATTAGGAATAAGTCGAACAAAAATAATCTTAAAAAAGACTGATTTTTTTTATAAAGAGGAACGAAAGCAGAGAAAATTAAGAAACACAAACACGCGATAACTGTCAATTTGTTAGCTACTTTCACTTTTGACACGGAAGGTACAACGCCGGCAGGAGTTGTAGGTATTGGCTTAAACTTTTACCGCCACGAATTTTTAAAATTAGTTGGCATATTTTCCGAGGGATTTGTTTGCTTGGTGGCGCTGTAAAAACATTTACTTTTTAAAGGCCACGCGAACATTTTTCCAAAATGCAAATTAATTCGGAAATAATGGAAATAAGATTTTAGAAATATCGCTGTAACTCAGTATTCATAATGTAGCGTGTAGGCAACTCAACTAACAGAGTGCGATAGATAATATGAAATATTTAAAATATGAAATAGAATTCGAAAACAAACTATTTCGTATTATTCCAAGAAATAATTGAATCATCTCAACTTGTAAGTTATTACCCGACTGTACAGTTTTGAGTCATACACAAATTCGTGCTTATTTAAGTAGTTATGCAACTTTAGATACGTCAAATAGAAAGTCACTGCATGTAAATGCCAGCCCTTTTAAGTGTTTATGTTGTTTTTAAGACCTGCAACACCAAGACTTTATATTAAATTATCTCAGTGACTAATTTGTTTCGTTTCGTTTTAAATAAAATTAGTAGTAGCAGTTTTTGTAATTAGTTATCCTCATGATTTATGCGCATATAATAATTAAAACTACACGTGTCTCTTAAGTGTAGTGAATCAAGGTAATATTTAGTTTTGTATTATGTGTGTAATAAATTAGGAGCTGTATTTTACATAACAATTTCAGTGCTACATTATGAAATACTTAAAGTAGTGCTATCTCAAAAACAGTGAATTGAATACCCCTAAAACCCAAACTAAATATGGTTCTGAATATACTTATCTTATATAAACACTTCAAACAATTCATTATTATTATATCTGAACTTATAAAATATCATTGCAAAGATTAAAAAAACTCTACGTAATTTTTTCGTTTATAATAGCAACTTAGAGATTATATCTTAACAAGCTACAATTTTGGGATTTAAAATTATCCAAACTAATTAAAGAGAACAATAAAAAGATATTAGAAGAATGTATGAATTATAAAATTGTTTCATTTACTTACTTACTCTTTGTGCAAACATGGACAGTTTTCTGATCCCTTTATGAACTTTTTAAAATTGTTCTAATTTTAGTTTGGCTTTACTAAGTTTCTAATTAACATTTATTTATAGAATATACTATATCATTTCAGTCGGCAGTAAAAAAATGTTTAAACTTGGTAGTTATACTAATTTCTACTTCTGGCTGTTGCAGTGGTAATTTGTAAACAAAATGACCCCGTATAATTCGAGTATTACTCTTTAGGTGGATAGGTATACATTTTTTGAGCACGTAGGCGATTGAAACAAACGAAAACGCACCGAATGCTTCACACATAATTTAGATATACACAAGGATACATACGCAATAAACTTGGTTGTTTTATGCGTTTATTTAAAAATATAGTAAAAAAGCAAAAGAACGAAGCACTGGTTTTCATCAGAGTTGTATTTAAACCTAGTCATCCATTCAACATTCAACAGTTTTGCTAAATTTCCAGAGAGTGGAATAGAAATACACTCTTTTGCAAATAAAGGTCAGTTTACTTCACTGTTCTTTTTCGTGCGGGGATGCCTCATTCGCGTTCATGAACAAGTGTGCACCCACCTTTTTGGATTTTACGCCTTTTCTTAATCCTCAGATAAAACTATTGCTTTATTTAATTAATCTCTTACTTCTTGTCATGATAACCTTATAACCTATTAATTCAAGTTTTACCAAATTAAGGAACACTTCAGGTTAACAAGTTATGCCAATGGATTCCACAAAATCACTACAATTTTAACGTGAATTTTCTTAATCACGTTCCAGGTTTCCTATGGATTTATTTAAATGTAAAAAAAAATAACGAGTCATAACATGTTCAGTGCTCACTCGCATCTTCAGCAAAACGCTGTCAACATAAGTTAGACTAACTTACCATTAAAATTCAAAACATTTTAATTTAAATTCAAGAAATCATGAATCTTCGAACATACATAAAACTGTGAAAATTGAAATCATACATATCCACTTTAAATGTACCCTTTGTTTCAATGATTGTTTATATTGTTGGTTTTTCTGTAGAGAAAAGGCTAAATATTTGGTGAGGATTTCTTCAACGTTTAAAAAATATTTATTTTGACAACAGTTCTATGTAATGTATTTTAAATAATTATCCTTCTTTTTCTTTCTCTTTTACCCTCTTATACCTTTACGGTATCGAGGAGGCCGCGCACACCCAGCAGCAGAAGCAGACCGCTGCTTAACTTTCAATATGTCAGTTTTACGTGCACTCCCACTCTGCCGTACTGCCAGTTAAATAGTTATTAAAACTTTTAATATTAAAATTCTATTCTATTCCCAGTGGTCCGTCTTTGATCTCATGTTTGAAGTTGTCTCTAACTATAGTTGTGTTTATACCATGAGATCGAAAAAAAGATGATTCTGAGCAGGCCTTGACTAGTACAACACGATTGGCAAGACTGATTTCAAAATGTGGCAGTAAGTTAGAGGTTAATAAATGTCAAATAAATTAAAACACAAAACAGTATTTATTTAGGGAACAAATTGAAAACTAAGATGAATACATGTTAGAGTAGGTGTTCAAAATGTGATCCTTCACTAGTATTACAACGATAAACTTAAATAATTCTGGAAACAAGATTGCAAAACTGACTTACATTTGAAATGTCACTGTCACATTATAATTCATAGGCATTCTAGAACCAGTGTAACCAATCGTGTTGTACTAGTCAAGACCTGCTCAGAATCATCTTTTTTTCGATCTCATGGTATTAAATATAAAACAATACGTGAGTCGTTTTAAAAGTAAGGTAAACGACGCACCATGATCAAAATCGATGCACGGCCGATAAGTTTAATCCTTCAAATCCGTCCTTGTCAAGTTTCAGTTCAGTGCGTTATGAGGATATTGTTTGGTCATGCGAAGAATTTTCAAAAATGATTGACAGAAAGGAGATTGGCGCCGTGATAAAATTGTATTTTTTGAAGGGGAAAATGGCGACCCAAATAAAAAGTAGGCTAGATCGTTTCCTTGACGAGTCTTCCCCTTCATTTAAGACCGTACATTTGTGGATTGCTGACTTTAAACGTGGCCGAACGAGTACCGAAGATGAACCACACAAGTGATGTGATAACTTCGGATATGGTGATTAGAATTTAGATCAGGGTGATAGTAGACATGATAGGGATCTCAATCGAATAAGTTCATAATATTTTAAATGAATATTTGCACATGCAAAAGCTTTGTGAGCGATGGATGCCTTGCCGCGTTTTAGACCAAAAGCGTGTTCGAATGGATATTTTGTATGCGTGCTTGGAGCGTTTCAAGCATAACCCCCAATGACTTTTTTTTACCGGTTCGTGACTGTGGATGAAAAGTGGATCCACCACTACACGCCGGAGTCGAAAGAACAATCAAAACAATTGGCAGCCAAGGGGAAACCTGCTCCAAAAAAGGTGAAAATAATAGCGTCTGCCGGCATAGTCGTGACATCGGTTTTCTGGGATTCACACGGCGAGATCTTTATTGACTATCTGCATAAAGGAAGGACAATCACGGGAGAGTATTACGCAGCGAAGAAATCAAGAAAAGGCAATTGCAACTTGCCAAAAAAACTCTTCTTTCATCAGGACAATGCACCTGTTCACACGTCAACGGTTTCCATGGCTAAAATCCATGAACTCAGGTTCGAATTGTTGGCTCGTCCGCCCTACTCACTCGATTTAGCCCTATCTGATTTCAATTTGTTTCCGAATCTGAAAAGATGGCTCGGAGGACAACGGATTTTCTGAGAACAATGAAGCGACTCATGCTATGAACGGTTATTTTGCAGATCAGGATAAATCATTTTATAAAAACAGTATAATGGCTTTGGAACATTCTTGGGCAAAAAGTGTCGAGCTCAATGGAGATTATGTTGAAAAATAAATACAAATTGGTCAAATTTATTCGCATTCTTTTTCATTTTTACCTTACTTTTCAAACGACCCACGTACGTATTTATACCGTTTTTAATGTGTGGGAAAGAGACGCGCAATGTTCCCTTTATAATTAAATATGCGATCAATTTAAACAAGAAGTAAGAATACCAGCCAATGTTTTTATTATTTAACCTAATTTATCCTTAGTTTCTCATAGCTATAAAAGTCATAAGTCGAAGTTTTGCGTTTTACAGTATTTTTTTTTTAATGGCAAAACTAAAAAATTCTTAATTTAGCTGCCATTTAAAAACTAAACGTAAAATGCTGTATTTATGTCTTTAGAATTTAAATTTAGAGTTTGTGTAATTTACAAGTAGTTAATGTACAGAGTGGTCCTCAAATAGTTGTCCAAAGTCAGGGATTAGTTTGGAATCGTAATGAGGATGAAAAAAGTTCGTTTTGTCTTTGCAGTTGTCTCTGAACCGTCCATTATTCATTCTCTCATTACAAAAAAATTGACAAATTTATGAAAACGTAACTATCACGAACAAAGTTGTAAAGATCATCAAATGAATATTATGTTTATTGTAACTGCTACAAATACGCTTTTAAATAAAAGACATTCGAAGTTATCTTCGATACAATTTAAAAAATTAGTTGCAGATTATGAGCAATAAAATTCTTTTCAAAAAAAAGATTGCACAGTCGTTAAGTTTCACATCTGCTGTCTGATGATAAAATCAAGCGCGTAACATCTGCTCGGAAAAATGTATGATAGCTGAGATACACAAATTAGAAATGGCAATAATAATAATACCTTGGAACACATACTAACGTAACGATCATTTTTTTTATTCTATAAATAATAATTTCATTGACCTTAGTCTTATTGTTTAAACATATATTTTTTCTTGGATTTTATCTTATCAGACTTATTAATAACCTCTTTACTTATACTGTTATACTTATGATATTTTGTAAATGCAAATGATCACTCAGTATAAAACATAAAATTCTAGTAAAACACTATGCGAACTATCTAAGTGCATAACTTTATCAAATGCAATAATGAAAACTGTTCATACATGCATCACTACACACTACGTAGAATATGTAGTAATACTGACTGGTTTTCTATAAATAGCAGGATAAATCCAGCAGCAACTTTAAAACGTATTTTTGCAGTGTGATGCAAATCTATTTGGAGAATCACAGTTTTAAAGTACTGGCCTTAAGCTGCCTGTTTTATAAATTAACTAAGTTATGACTAATTGCATCACATAAACTAAATGAATACTGAATACTAGCTAAAGTTTAACAATGTTAAATTTCATGTTACAGCTATGGGACCCATTTTGCCTCAGCTTTCAGTATATGGAAAGGAATTAGGAATTTCGTCGGTGGTGATGGGAAGTGTAACAGGAGTTTTGCCGATCCTCTTTCTTTTAGCAAAACCTGCTTTTGGAATTTTAGTGGATGTCTGTCGCAATTACAGAAAAGCATTATTTATGAGTCTCATAGTAGCAACCAGTTTATTTTATGCGTGTTTGTACTTCATTCCAGCGAGATTCATCACGACATATCAATTTAGGAACATCTCTTGCTATCAACTGGATACATGTAATGTCGCAGTCAGTAGCATAAAAATGTTATTTTTAACTTTCTAAATTCAAAATAGGTTCAGTTAAAGTATAAAAACTGAGTGGGAGCCACGGAAAGTTAGTCCAGGCTAACGACAAACATGATAAGCAAAACAAACTAATAAAATGTTGTCTCATTAACGTGTCATATTATATCAGTCATAATTTGAGTGTTTAGATAAGCGCTTATTTAAAGTTGTTATAAATTTCCAGACTTTGTTCTTTTCTGCACTGTAATCTCACATATTTATATGCTTTCCCTGAATTTCAAATGCGCTATTTGTATTTTCTTATAAAGACATCGTCCAGTAATTGTACTTTACATTTTTCAAAATGTGAATATTAATCTAGAAAAGAAACTCTCACTGAATGTTACACATTAACTCTATTTTATATTTATCTTTAAATACATACATGGACGTAGATATGCAACTAGGAATCAAGGTACACAAACGCAAAATTCGGAAATTGCTTTTTTGTTTCAATTTTATTTCTTCAAAGGTACTTTGTTCACTACAGATTACAGTCTTCTTTTATAAAAGTGCTAAAGGCGTAGCTTTGGAAAAGTTTAATTTTCTTTGTGTATAACCAATCCACTTTTGTGCTATTAATTGATTGTTTTCTGTTTAGTAACTATTTTGTTCTGTGTTCATTAGTCAGGTTTCAATTAACTATTGTACTAAATATTTGATTGATTGATTGATTGTGAATGGGGTTGTTTAGGTGTTACGTGCCTATTCTGCACTACGACATTAAATGTGGCTATCAAATCCGGGATGCACTCGGCTAGACTGCAGTGAAGATGGGTGGTTCGAAACGCTGAAAAAGCACTTAATAACACTTAGTAACTCTTCAAAAGGGGATGGTCGTAACGGTAGATAGGGCGCCACTATGATAATAAAATCACCCAAAGATCTAAAAGGAGGAAACCCATCATAAAAGATTTCCAAGGGCTCGGAGAAATGGGTTGTCGTAGCTGCACCCTGCGCAAGATATGACTTGCTGGACTGAAAATTGCCTTTACTTTACTGCAATGCTCAAACTTGTAGACAGGCTAACACTTTACACATAAATATTTAACAAAACACTGAAACACAATTAATATCGGGGAGGGCTGAACACAATAACAAGGCCAACTAAATTGACAATGAACTATTTAATGAATCAAACAGCAGACATGAATACATGAAATTACACAAAAGAGAAGCTAAAATACTACGTTAAAACAAATCTTATAAATACGAGACTTACTTTACGGGACGGAGAATTGAGGGGACTTAAGGCAAAAATATCCACAAGCTAAGTCCCTTAATTCCAAACAAAGGTAGGAAGGAAAACACAAATAATAGTACATTAACAAGTTCAATAAGCACCAACTAATTTCACACATGCAACACAGTACAAAATAAAATCTTAAACTTGACTACAGTCTGAACACGAATGCCTTTACTTTACAAACACAAATGAACGTTACTTTACAGGCTCCAAAATTACTATAAACTAGTTAACTGATTTGCCAGGGGCCCGCAATTTTGCAATGTAAACATTGAATCCGCCCAAGGTGAGGTGCACAAAGCCTGCACCACATACCACTGGACAAAACAGATAAACTAGCATTGATTACTTCAAAAACAGGTTGCACACAAGACGCAAAGGCAAATACAAACGGTAGTACTGATTAACTTCAAACACAAAGAACGTTGATGAAGGCCTGTCGACAAGAGGCAGACGTAGAACTTGAACTGACGTTAAAACCACAAACGCAAACGTAGATACCAGGAGCAGCGTATAAAGAAATAGTTTTTACCTGGCGATATTGATGTTTAAACGGTAAACCAGGGAGTGACGTGAGACTGCACGGGCTAGATGTTCTTCCTTCTAAGACGGGTGCAAAAACAAATGAAGAATAATCCTTCTTGGGAGCTATTTCGCTCACTTCGTCAGGTGTTAAACTCATCTTTTTGAGATATTAAAACCTTTGGCGGACTATGACTTCGCAGTTGCAAAGAATATGTTCCGCTGTTTTAGTGGATCTTCGCAGAATTAACATTGGTTACTCGCAGCTTTGCCCATTTTATTTAGATGGTATCTCAGGGGGTAGTATCCAGTTGGAAGGTTTGTTATAGTAAGCCTTAACTCCTGTTTGCTGAGTTCGAGCAATCCGCATGCTCTCTTTGGAGAACGATATATAAATTTCTTCGTCTGCCTTAAGCCTGTAAAGTTGTACCAATAAGAGGTCTTTTGGGATTTTTCCCAGTTATTGATTTCGGTCATTATGTGTTTTTTGCAATGCCACAAAACGGTTCAGGACCAATGAAGTGAGACTCTGACCCTGCTTTAGCAAGCAAGACGAACAGTTGCCTCGTTTCCGGCAATGCCTATGGCCTGGCACCCACACTAAGGTTAACTTATTGTTCTTTGCTAGCTGATACACTGTTTGTAGACATTCCCAAGTGACTTCAGACTCAAAGCTATAGGAACTCAGAGCTTTAAGTGCTGTTTGACTGTCTAATAAAATATAGATTTTGGCGGCTCTACTATAGCCTTTTCTTAGGCATATTTATGCACAGACATATACAATAGCATGAATTTCTGCTTTGAATGGCCTTACTCCGGGGCCACACCGGTCACTGTTTTGAATCTATCCGTATACTAGATGATTTTTCGAATTTAGGTCCACATTTGGCAGTCCGAAATAACCACTTTAAGCAGGCGCATGTAGTTGAGCCTAACTGCCATTAATGTGTTAGTTGGTTTGGATATCGACTGGTGCTGAAATTCCTTCAGAATTTCTAAATATTCAATTAGATCTCCTGATTTAAATTCTTTGTTTAATTGCAATCTGAAGGCACTTTATATCGCAATCTTCCTTACTTGTAAGTTTAAGCTGCTGTTAGGCAGGTGTGCATAGTATCTAACTCTCATACCGCTGCACTTTTAGCAACTTGTTTTGCGCTGTACTTTCTTTGTTTTTTGTCCACCACACTATAGATGCATAGGTGAAAATGGGTCTTACCACCGTTAAGTATGACCACAAGATCATTTTTGGTTTTGGTCCCCACGTTTTATCAAAGAGCCTACGGTAACTCCTTTGAGTACTTCTTTCAAGATGTGAGTTCCAAGAGAATTTCTGGGCGAGGGTAACTCCCAGATATTTAACTTCATTGGAAAACGGTATTTGTGTACCATTTACTGTTGGAGGCGTGAGTAATAACTTTCTCTTCTTTGTGAATGGTACAATAAATTATGGTTTTGCTAGGATTAACGTTTAAGTTCTCCCTTTTGCACCAGCTTATAACTTTATTGAGAGCATTCTGCATGAGATTGGAAATTATCCTGTCATAATTGCCTCTAATAATAACTAGCAAGTTATCTGCATACCCCTGGATATGTATTCCAGAGATATTAGTTTTAACGACTAAATAATCAATGACTAGAGACCACAGTAAGGGCGATAGTACCCTACCCTGTGGAAAGCCTTTTGTGGCTTTTATAGTCATCGAATCATTTCGCAGTTTTGCTGTTATTCTTCGATTTTTCAGTATGGATTGAGTTAATCTTATGGTTGCAGGTTTTATACCTTACCTGCCAAAATCAAAGTTTGTGGGTTGATTTCTTATTGCATATCTACGACCAAATATAGTCTATGAAGATTATATGCTGATATCCACAAACCTAATTTGCTAGGATATCGTAATATACGAATTAGATATCTTTTAAATTAAATTAGATTTTTCGGAGAATCTACTTTAATGTACTTAGCGGTTTGAATTATTATTTAAAAAAATTTCACTTTAAATGTTCTAAACAAAAACAAGCAGATACTAGGGAAACTAAAAACATTGTTACCAAAATTTGGACTTTTCAAAGAAAAATATATGAAAAAATATTCAAAAGATCAAAATTTTTAAGCTTCCAAATTAATTTTTCCGTATATAACTTGAGGTCCGAGAAGATTCGTAAAACGCTTTAGATCTTGATGAAAAGCAATTGTATAGTTTTAAAGTATTAAGACAATGTAGTTACATTTGTATTTTTTAGGATTTCAAAGAAGTATCCCAATGTAACAGTACAAGAAGTGTAATATGCGATTGGTCCTGTGATAATACGAGTATTAGCAGTAACGCATCCTTACATGGTTTAGTACGTACAGATTCAAATCCAATTGACTGTTCTAGTCATTTTCATAAATTATGTCTAGCAAATGCGAGCCTCGGGTGTAATTCATCCTGCGAGTTAAAATGTGACGAAGATATTGAAGCCAATGATGCTTGTCTGTATCAGTCATTTACCTTTTGGAGTTTTATTATCTTAATGTCTTTAGGAACAATTGGTTTTAACGTATTAAATTCAGTCAGCGATGCTGTATGTTTTGATATTATAGGTAAGAGGGATTTTGTATTGAATGAATACAATTATTTTGAGAAATTGATGGTAATTGTTGAGCAATAATTTTTAAAACTATCTCTATACCTATATTAATAAAATTACAGTATAGAATGCATATTTCAGGCGATGAATATGACTATGGAAAACAAAGGGTATGGGGAACCATTGGTTTTGGGGTAACGGCTCTCATCTCTGGCTATGTGGTGAATTACTTTTCGGGGGGTCACTTAACTTATACCCCAGCGTTTATAATAATGCTTATATGCACGGCTGTTGATTTTTTTGCTTGTATTAAACTCAAGGTGAGTTATAGTAATTTAAGTTGACTGCTTATTAAAAAAAATTAAAATTACAACAATTACAGTTACCTATAATGGCAGCGCCAGATAATATCTTTAAAGATTTAAAGAAACTGATGAACAACAGACATACCATTACTTTCATAATATTTGCCACAATGGCAGGAGTTGTGGATAGTTTTATAATATATTTTTTATTTTGGTACTTAGAAGATCTAGCGTTAATGACCAATACGACTAATATCAAACTATTAGAAGGTTTAACGGTAGCTGCAGAAACATTAGGAGCAGAAGTTATATTTTTTTATTTATCAGGTAATTTTAAATTATTATACAAATTTTATAAGCCTAATAATATTAATTATGCTTTGATTTTCTTCTTCTTCTTCTTCAACATAATCCTTCTGCCCTTTACAGAGCGTCGGAAGAAAGCTGTTGCTTAATTGCTCGTCCACTTCCTCCATGCTTTACGGTCTTGAGTCATTTCCTTCATTTCTGCTAAAGTCTTCCCCTTGTTTTTTCCAATTTCTACTATTTGTTGTATCCATGTCTTCCTGGGTCTACCCGTTTTCTTCTTGACTGTATTCCTTGCTACCATGACTTTTCTGGGGAGTCTCTCCTCCTTCATCCTCATGACATGTCCAAACCAGTTCAATTGTTTCTTGTCTATTATGTTTACTAGTGTCTCAGTTTGTAAAGATTCCCTTATTTCCGTATTTTTTAACCTATCCAATTTCGTCACTCCTGCTATTTTCCTGAGTATCCTCATTTCCATTGCTGTGATTGTATTGTTATGCTTTTTAACCCTAGTCCATGTTTCACTAGAGACTAGAATATGTTAGAGTTGGAACCACTACTGCTTTATAGACATGTATTTTAGTTTTCCTACTAATTTCTTTATTTCCAAATATAGTTTTCATTAGCGCATAATATATCTTATTTCCTTTTTTTGTTCTATTGGCTATTCCTCTTCTATTTTTCCATCATTAGTAACTCTGGTCCCCAGGTAGTCAAAGGTCGTTACCTCTTCTAAATGTATTCCCTTACATGAAATCAGATTACCCTGTCCTTCCCTTTGTTTTTTATTGATACTCATTATTTTCGTTTTCTCTAAATTCACCCTCATGCCATTATCTTCTATCTCTTTATTCCATATTTCAATTTTTCTGTTTAGTTTTCCAGGTGTTTCCGCGAATAGAATTATATCGTCGGCAAATACAAGGTTGTCTATTTGTATCGGTAGTAGGTTTCTGTATCCCAGTAATGTTTTTTCGCTCGATGTTCCTTTACTCGTGTTTTTAATTATTCTGTCCATTATTACGTTGAAATGCAGGGAGCTGAGGCTATCCCCCTGTTTAATCCCTATTTTCAGTTTAAATTCTTTTGAAGTTACCCCCTGTATCTGTATATGTGCGGTGGCTTTCTTGTATACACTCTTAATTGTTCTTATTATTATTTCCGATATTTGTAGTTTTCTTAGTCCTTCCCAAATTATCTTTCTATCTATGGAATCGAAGGCTGCTTTTATATCTATAAAACATAACCATAGTTCCTTATTTGTTTCAATCCTTCCTTCGATAACCTTTTTCAGAATTGTCCGTTGTTTGCCTGTCTTTTCTATAAGCAGTTTGCTCTTCTTCCAATTTCGATTCTATCTCTGCCCTTAATTTTATTTCTAAAATTCTTGTATAAATCTTAAAGGTGGTTGTTGCAAGGCAAATTGCTCTTCTAAATTGATTTTCTAAAACCATAATTTATCATTTTTTCTTAAAAACTCTTTTTCTAATGTTTTGAAAAATTATTTATTTCGCTTTTAGCATGAAAATTAAAATATTGTAACTTGTATTGAAATCATCACTGTTGGTTAATTACTAAGTAAAAATTTGTTTCAGGTAAAATCTTAGAACGGTTTGGCCATGCTCACTCCTTTAGTATGTGTTTTATCAGCTATGGATTAAGATTTGGTTTAATATCTATTATACCTTCCCCTTGGTGGATAGTTCCCGTTGAATTTATAATGCAAGGTCCTACCTATGCACTTACATATACAACTGTTGTTGCATATGCGAATGCTATTTCGCCACCTGGAATGTCAGCTACCATGCAAGGAATAGCTGCTGGAATGGATGATGGATTTGGTGAGTTTTTAAATATAGGTTTTAAATAATTCAACCATATTGATATGCAGAGATTTAATTTTAAAACGTCGGGTATGAACGTATAAACATAACAACACATATAACCTTTTTTGTCAAAAATAAAAAACCGATCTGAACACATGACATTATCAAGTACTGAATAATTAATGATTATTTTTTTAGGTTACGCAATAGGAAGTATAGTAGGAGGATTTTTATATAAGTACGTAGGAGGTAAAGGTGCTCTCCAAATATTTAGTGCTTTTAGTGTTACATGTGGAGTTGCTCACTTAATTCTTTATAAAACTGTTCTTCGGCGACACGAAGATCCCACTTCAAATAAGGCCCAGTATTCGTCTTCAGAATATTCTGCAGTAGCTGCAGTTGATGAACATGAAAAAAGCCAAATTAAACAGTAATCGTGTTTAGAAAAGTGTACATATTTTAAAGTCTGAATAGATACGTAAATGTTTCCTAAAGAAATATAATATATAATATTAGTTATTATTATTATTAGCCTGTTTAGGATAATATTTTGACAAAGAAAAACCTGAAATAATAATAAATCCCCAATTATTTTAGCATCAACCATTAGAGACTATTAAGAAAGCACATAGTTTAAAATAGGACAATCAATCGAATCTTCAACTTTGAGATTCTAATCCCTATTAAAATAAAATTCGAATTTCGAGTTCAGTTTCGAATCTTGAACATTAATTCGAATTTCAGTGTTCAAAATTGGAATTTCGAATTTTAAATCCCACATGCAGATACGAATCTAGAACCCAGATTCGAATTTCCAACATTACATATAGCCTCGACACCGGAAGGTACAAGTATAAGAGATCACAAATAATAATATAGTTTTAAAAATCGAACGTGGATCTGAATTTTCTATATCAAATCTCGCTTTGAAATTTGAATTTAGTCTTCAAACCAAGGGGCAAGACCCTAGTTTGATGTGGGCAAGGTAAATTTCGCGAGGCCCTCTGGTGTCGTAAGAACGTAAGAAGACGGATTTCATAAAATAAAAAAACATTTAAACTATCAAATTTTTATTCATAAATATGCAAACTAACATTAAATAAAATAAAAAAAAGAAGAATTAAAGAAACAGAAATTTCCTGCTTTTAGCCTTACTGAACTCCTTAATAATTGCATCGTAATTCAGCTTACATGCTATATCTGCTTCAATAGATAAAACTGCCAGAGCTGAAAGTCGTTCCTGACCCATTGAATTTCTTAAATAATTTTTTATTAGTTTTAATTTTGAAAAACTCCTTTCAGCGGAAGCTGTACTTACCGGTATTGTTAGCAATATTCGAACGACAATGTAAATATTAGGGTAAATTTCTTTTAAGTTATTTTCTGCTATGTATTGGAGCAGCTATTTCACATCTTTAATGAAGTTGGGTAAATTTGGAATCATTGTTTTAATTCTTCATATAATTCGTAAGGTTGGAAGTCACTGCTCTCACCCACTCGCAGAACTGTGTGTAAATCTTGACAGTTTTTTAATATTTCCTCTTTTGGAATAGTCTTCAACCTGCTTAGATCATAGAGAAAACCAAAATTTTCAAAATGTTGAAATAAAGACAAAAATCTCGAATCCATATTGCTTATTATAGAATCAATCATGGTGTTGAAAAAATTTGTTTCATACCGACTTTTGGGGGACTGTATAGGTTGATCGCTGCCTTCATAATCGAACATCCTTTTCTTTTTGGCTACCCTTTTATTTTTAAAGTCTTTTGGCAGATCATAATTGCTTTTCTCAATAAATTGACGAGCGTCAGACAAGCATTTCTCGAATCCAGTTTGTCGATATTCTTTGATCCAGTCACAAAATGTACGCAAATGTTCAAGAGCAATGCTCAAATGGACTTGTACAGATTGCCATAATTTGCTTATGATATTAACACGCGATAATAACTCATACCACACATGTAATGATATGATAAATTCCAAACTGAGCATTTCGTTTAAAACCGAATCACAATCACTGAGTGTGTCTGATTGTTCCGTTTAGTTCTTTAAGCTTTCGATGCGGCCGGGGATCGGGGATTACCCGCAACAGCAACGCAACGCCCAAAAATGTTGCTAGACTGACTGCATAAAAACAAATTTGGTATGTCAATATATTTTTCGGAGGCGCGAGGCCCCTCGGACCGCGAGGCCGTAGGCGGTGGCCCACGTCGCCCACGCCTTACGCCGCCTCTGCTTCAAACCTGGGGTTCGTTTCACCTGCCACTATACACTTTACGTTTTCCCAGATGTTAAATTTAACTTTTTAAAATTTTAACGATTTGCAAAGCGTTTGGTAAAAAGTTATTTTGGCAGTTAACGAAATGAAATTTTTAGAAAAATGATGCGAAGAGTTGTTATTTAAAAATAAAGAATTGCGGGATGGAGGATGATTTAAAACACGAATTAATTGTCAACGTAACTATTTGGACCATAACCAAACAAAATACCACAAAAATGAAGCCCCAGATGCCCCAGATGCAACACAACAGCGACTATTGCCCTACATTGACTTGAATTGAGCTGCCAATTTCACGGCGTTGGAGCTATACTTAGCGTCTGTGAAGCAAAGTTCTGTAGAAAAATCCTTCGCGTCTTCGCACTCTAGTGTCCCTAGTTAATAACATGTTCAAAGCTACCCATCGTAAGTTGGCCTCATATTGCTTACAATTTATCTGAATTGTTTTTAAAAAAGGTGGTCTTCCATCCGTTTGTAGTTATACTTGTACTGGCGAAACAACCATAAACATTGATGTTCCTCATGAAAATGAAGAAGCTTATGTAGACAGGTTCTATGTTCCTGAATATATCAATATAAGTTGCGTTAATGCTAGTTAGCCAAGAAGTGTTCACGATGCTCGAATTCTGCGAAATTCTGCAATATGCAGACGTTTAGAAAATGCGTGTAGGCTATTTCCCGATCAGTAATTTTAGATGATGGATTTAAAGAATGGCTAATGGCTAATACCTCCCACACGCCATAGTAATCCCAGTAGGTCCTGCAGGACAAAGTTTTAATTTTGCATACAAAAGAACGAGGAAAATAATTCAAAGCAGTTTTGGGATCTTAATACAGGGTGGCGCAAAAGAAGCGAACTGATTTAAAGCAATAGAAACAACTTTATATTTAAATCTTCAAATTATTTTAATAAAGCAATATTAACTCTGGCTCTTGGAGATGTCTTTAACCTATTTACGAAAAATTAGATCAAGCAAGTAACCCCCATTTGCTGCCTCGTAAAGTTGTGATCTTTTCAGAGCGTTTTTCATAACAATGGTAAACACTTCTGGAGTTGCGTCTCAATCTCTGCCCGAATATTGGTTTTTAATTGTTGGATAGTCCTTGGCTTATTAATATAGACCCTCTCTTTTAGATAGCCTCATAGAAAATAGTCTGGGGCCGTTAAGTCTGGTGAACGAATAGGCCAATTAATTGCAGAATTTATCGAAATTAAACCTTCTCCAAAAATCTCTCTTAAAAGCTTCATACTGACTCGAGCGGTGTGAGCACTGGCTCCATCTTGTTGGAACCACATATCCCGATTGTTGTCAAGCGCAGGTCGCAAACAATTCTGAATCATATGTCGATATCGCTCAGCAGTTATGGTTTCGGCATTCCCATTCACATCTTCAAAAAAAAAAATAAGGCCCAATAATTCTTTGGGAGGTAACACCACACCAGACTGTGAATGTGTGCATTTAAGGGGATGTAATGCTCTTTCGTGAATAACTTTAGGATTTTTACTTCTCCATATTCGGCAGTTCTATTTATTTACAAATCTGTTCACGTGGAAGTGAGCTTCATCGCTCATTATTAAATGATGAATAAAGTCATCGTTTTCTCGGGCCAGCTCTTGAAAGTGTACTGCAAAATGTAGGCGATGTTGCATATCTGTCGGCTTCATTTCATACACGAGCTGAATTTTGTATGGGAATAACCTTAAATCTTTCTGTAATATCCGCTGCAGAGTTCTTCGAGCAATGTATAATTATAATTGAAGAGAACGTCTTCGAGTTGATGTTTCTGCGTTCTCCTGGATACTGGCCCGTACTCGTTGAATATTTTCCTCGATTCGGGCACTGCGTGGTCTTCTAGATTTAGGCAGGTCCTTTACTGATCCTGTTTGCTGAAAACGTTCCACCAAACGCCTAATCATGGAAACAGAAGGCAGATTTCTTACATTAAATCAGCGGCAATAAGTTCGCTGGGTTTGAATTATCGAACGTTGATTTTCAAAATAAAACTCGATGATTTTTGTTCGCTAGGTAACTGTGTATCTCTCCACGATTAATCTCGCAACTGTCCTCCAAAAGGTCTGAAAAGAAAAAATATCAAAAATGAGAAATAAAAATTCTATGAATGTTTAAAATCGTGTCGTTTCTTTTGCACCACCCCATCTAAAATTATCGCCCCAACAAGATGGAAGTGTAGTTTTGGCGTGTACAACTCTTCATAATTTACATATGTTGCCGTAAAACATATAAAAATTTTCAAATAGAGTATGTAGAATACGCGGCAAATAGAGATGTTGAAGGTGAACCTGAAGAGGAACATGATCACTTGAATGGAAAACGCATTCAACCGACTACAAGTTTTATTAAATTATTTTAGATATTAGTTCCAAAGTAATTGCAAAATAAAAACTTTTTTATTTTGATAATTTAATTATAGCTGTGAACATTTATGTCTAATAAATCAAACTTTTGGAATATCTTTAGTGAAGTCGGTAAAAGCCAACCACAGTTCTAGTTCAAAGATTTGTAATTTTCATGACGATGTTGTCTCAGCTTCTTGCCACGCCACTTGCTTTTGTACGTCTGTCACATTTTTAAAATTTCCAAAGAGAACAGCTAATTAATTCTAATAACGCTATTTTTTTATTTTTGGATGTTTCTTTTGCTCATTTCAGATAAAATAAAATCTTCGCAAAACTAACAACAAAGTACTGAGTTATTTTTACAAATGTCAAATTAAAAGGGGAAGTTAGTTAGTCGTCTGAGAGAAGAATCTTTATTGCACGAATTCGGTTAATACAAATACATATGGAAGTGCATCTAATATCGGAAGGCGACGAGCCTTGGCTTGAGAGGCGACACATACATTGGTTTTCGAAACCAACAGCGGCCAGCTCGTCCTCTTCTAGCATCTCCGTGTTCTGGAAAGCCAAAACATAAATGCGGTGCATTAGTTACCGAGGGTCACTGACTTCAAATTTACACAGAATTTCGCAATTCAGAATCTGTTGATGACCAGCGACACTTTTTACAAAAACATATTGAGCAAAAGCTTAAGAAAAGGACCACGGGGAATATAGTAAATTTAAGAAAAACCTACACCTACCATTACTCGTTTACTGTCAATGCAGAAAAAAAATCTGTAGGTACTATGTCGGGAGCTTTTTATGGCCATGCTAAATGTGACTGACGCTTTCATGCGAGGTTCACTGAAAAAGCGCACCAGTGTAGTATTGGAGAAGGATATGCGCGGTAAACATCCTCCCCATAATAAGCTGGACCATAATAGCGAACACTTACTTCGTGAGCACATTACTTCATTCCCGGCCGTGGAGTCACATTATTGTCGCCAGTCTAGCAAGAAAAGGTACCTGGATTCCACTCTAAATATTTCTATCATGCATAGAATGTATGAAGTAATGTGTGCTGCTAAAACTGTTAACCAAGTTTCATTGGAAAAGTACAGACAAGTCTTTAACGAATACAACTTAGGTTTCTTCAAACAAAAGAAAGACCAATGTAAGAAGTGTCTCGCATAAAAGAGCATGACAGAAGAGGAAAAACAAGCACAGGGGGGAAGTTACAAACAACACCTTGAGAGAAAAGATTTAGCTAGGAGAGTTCGAGGTGAAGACAAAGAGTTGGCAAAAGAAAATCCGCTGGTGTTGTCATTCAATTTTGATCTTGAAGCAGTTTTAACAACTCCTAAAGGCCCGGCAGGTGAAATATTCTTTCTGCGCAAGTTGGCGGTATACTAAAAAGAAAAATTCCCTGTATAATCTCACCGATTACAATCTAGGAAACCAAGATGTAGTCTGCTACTTGTGGGATGAAACTCAGGGGAAAAGGGGCTTTAATGAAATTTCAACCTGCATTTACAACTATGTGATGTCTCATAAAGAGTGGTGGTCAGCAAAAAAATAGCAATTTTGCCGCCATGTGTAAGCAGCTTCTTGTTACTCATCCAACTTTGCAAACTATTGATCACAAGTTTTTCGAAACCGGCCATACGGAAATGGAATGTGATTCCATTCATTCCAAGATAGAGCAGAAATCAAAACATGTTCCGGTACATGTTCCTGAAGGGTGGGCGCAGGTAATCAGAGGTGCTCGTAGAAATCCACGTCCGTTTGTTGTTGAAACCATGGATTTTGAGGAATTCTTTGATTTTAAGAGTTTAGCGACGAACTCCATTAATGTAACCCAGATTCCGTTCCGAAGGGTTTTCTGGCTGCGATATAGTAAAGAACAGTCCTCGAAAATATTGTATAAGATTAATTTTATTGAAGCAGAACTTAATGAGGTAGATTGTACTAGAAAAACCAAAGGTCGTCTCAAAAGAGTCGATTTACAAAAAGCATATACAGATGAACTACAACTACCTATTGCCGAATTGAAGTTTCAGAACCTGCAATGTGCAAGGATGGAATCATTCCCAAAGCTTACCATAAGTTCTGTGGATCATTAAAAACAAGCAAGAATGTTAGAGACAAACTACCGGCACCTGATGCCGAAGAAATCTCCGGAGAAGAGTCTAACTGAAATGTTAATATTATTTATATGTAAGGATTACTTTTAGTTTTGTATTTTGATAATAGATATATTTTTACTGACAATAATAAAGACTAAATGTCAATTATGTTATAATAATAAAGAGGCAAATGAAGCATTAAACATGTTTTTCATTTACACGAAACTGCCTTACCGTAAAAATTTTCCACGGCCGAAACAACGAAAGTGCGTTTTTTTCTTAAAAATCTTGAAATTGTGATTTCTGATAGTAGCATTTGGTACAGCATCACTAGCATACAATCATGCAATAAAAACGGTTTCCATAAAGTTAAATGATGATTTTTCACAGTAACACTAACATGCAACTTCGTTTTCTTCAAAACTGGAAATTTGCAAATTCATAGCTTTGGCTCTGGGGTGACGATATAACCCATAGTTCTCTAGGAATTTACAGTTGATTTTAAGATTATCGATTCTAACTTATAATATTATTTTTTAATTTTGTAGATTCACCTAGGTAGTTCAAAAATTACATACCTACCTAGTAGCGTTTGGAAAAAATATTGAATTTTAAATAATGTGCATATTTTCCTTTGACAGAAAACAATTGCCAGTAAAGATATTTAAATTTTGTAATAAATTTTAGTAATTTCTTATATATGTTTTGTAGTCAAATAATCCAGTAATTCTGGAGCATTTAAAGGTGAGGAAAAATAAAAACAAATTTTAGCATTTTTTGCTGATTTTAATGATATTTTGAAGCACCTAATTGCTGGTGGTCTATAATTCCAAAAACATTTTTGGGGTGTCTGAAAATGACGAATTTTATAATTTTGTGGTTTTTAAGGAAAATTTACAGATTTTTTAACGTCCAAATTCTAATGGTCCAGGAGTACATACCTATGTGATTTAACAATTTTATCAAAGTAATTATTCGTCAAAATAAACAAATTCTATGAGAATTCAAATCTTAATGACAAATAAGACATTACTAAACCCACCCTTTATTCTTTACCGAAAATAATTTAGGTACAACCTAATTTTCTAATTCAAATATCAAATTAACTCGAGCTAAAATTGACATAAATAAGGTTAAAATGAGCCTTTCGTGATCCTAACTAATACAGGACGGAATTTAACACCGCCGATTATAACGTTTGAAGTTACAAAGTTGTGTAAAGATGGCCAGGTTAAAAGTTTGTTATCGTCAGGGGTAATTTTCAAGCCGTACTTGGTGAATGGTGAGAACACTCAGGTGTGTGGGCTCTAACTTTGTTATGGAAACAGAATTACCACTAAAATAGTCATTATTATTAGGGTCATTAGGTATGACCTGGCTATCGTCGAACAGGGGAGTACTCGTATTTATTTTCAAAATACCAACTAGTGTGCATTATAAATAGTAATTAGAACAACATCACATCAGTATAAGTCGTTAATTTAATATAATATGATTGATGTAGAATAATATGTATTCAAGTCGTATATTTAATCGATTTAAGGATTCGTTTTCTCCTTGATGAACTTTGCTATAAATTATATCAGTTTAAAAAAGTTTTCGGTATAACAGTAAATGAAATACGAGTATAAAGTATACAATAAATACTCACATTTGGCAATAACTGGGAAAATACAAAACAGATTAAGATAACTATTATAACTTATAAGCGCGGAAAAAAATAAGAAAAAAATGTCAGAATACCTACTTATTGAAAAACAAATAAAATATGCACTTAAAAGTACAATATAGAAAATATAGAATATACAGGGTTCGTCAGTGAAGCGGGAAAATTTGAAACTCCTGTATCTACATAAGTTTTTATTTTAACATTAAGGTTTTTACAGTTTTCTGTTAAGTTAGACTTGCCATTTTATTTTTTAAAAATAACGCTTGACAGGTGGGCACCATTACGATCTACGCACTCTTGTAGTCTTACTCGAAAATTTTCCATTACTCGCCGTAACATTTCCGATGTAATACGTGCAACTTCTTCTTGAATTTTTAGTTTTAGTTCCGGTAACGTTTGGTCGCTCGACATACACCTTGCTCTTGAGCCAACCCCAAAGAAAAAAGTCGCATGCGGACAAATCAGGAGATCTAGCCGGCCAAACAATGTCTGCACTTTTTGATATGATATGGTTCGGAAAGAATTCCCTTAAAGCAGTATGACTGGTAGCACCGTCTTGCTGAAACTATCTGTGGAAATCGAACCACCTCTGACATCAAAAATGTTGTGACCACGTTTGTGTAACGAACTGCACTAACGGTTGTAGCGTTTCCTCGATCGTCGTGAGAAAATAATGGTCCAATAATGCCAGATGATGAAAGTGCACACCATACTGTCACCTTCGGACTATGCAACGCTTTCTCATGTAAGACTACAAGAGTGCGTAGATCGTAATGGTGCCCACCTGTCAAGCGTTAATTTAAAATAATAAAATGGCAAGTCTAACTTAACAGAAAACTGTAAAAACATTAATGCTCAAATAAAAACTTATGTAGATACAGGAGTTTTAAATTTTCCCGCTTCACTGACGAACCCTGTAGAAAAATATAATTTAAAAAATGAAGCAATAATTACAAGGCATGAGCTTTAGCAAACTTAGATATGCCCATCTCTTCAACTATGCACTTTATTGTTAAAATACTTAAAACTGTAAACTAAAATACCAAATATTATTGTCCTGTTAAATCACAAAATCCATATTTTTTCTAAAAGTTTCTTTTTCTATTTTAATTTTAATTTTTAGCAACTGGTAGCGAAATACTCAGAAGAAGTATAAAACACAAAGTACACAATATACAATAATATGCAGACTTACCCTAAAGTTTTAATAAATTTTAATAAACATTTACTACATATTTTTAAATAAAATTTCGGCCACGAAAACTTTTTTTAAATAAACATCTATAAAGCGTTATCTGCGACAGTACTACCAAATTCAAAGTTGGTATCAATATTTACTGCATACAAAAACAATTTAAATAATTCATAAACACTACTATACTATACTATAATTTTGTTATAGATATAGATAGACTTATACAGGGTGTCCCATAACTTATGGGCCGTAGAGCAATTCGAGATAATAGACATAAAAATAGGTATTTTGAGACAAATTTGCCCAAGTAAAATGTTACAGGTTAAAGAGATACAGGGTGTTGAAAGTGAAAGTTAATTTTGAAGCCGTTCCCCAGATTTTCCCATTTGAATGCTCCATTGCACATTCTGTCGATGGCTGAAAAATATTTAATTCACAAAGTGTGCCTTGAATGTTGACAAAATATGTTTCATTTTGATTTTTTCTGCCTTTTTATCTTCAAATGCGAAAATCTGGGGAACGGCTTAAGATATCGAGATCGACCAAGAGTCCCTTTTTTACGTAAAAATGTTGGTTCTTTTATAATTTAATCTATAAATGCTACTAACTGTACGAGTAAAAAAAATATTGGTGAATTAATTCAACACGAAACACGTAGCAAGCGCCCTCTAGGAAGTATCTTCAAACTAATATCAAATTCAAATTTCCCATTCTCGAAAACTTAGTTATACCAATTTTGAATTCGATATCTTCAACCGTTTTAAAATTATCATCATTTTTCGAAAATTGACTATCACTGTCAACGCCCTGTATCTCTTTAACCTGTAACAAATTTGGCTCCAAATACCTATTTTTATGTCTATTATCTCAAGTTGCTCTATGGCCTATAAGTTATGGGACAGCCTGCATACTTTCAAAATGAGAATCGTTACCTACGTATTCCTAAAAGTTTTGATTTTAACATTTTTCAGTAATGCAATTAGGACACCCCCCTTCCACTTTTCCCTGCAAATAAATTATGCCGGTTACGTCTAAATACGCCGTATCTTCAATCAAATAATTCAGAATCATGATTGTTTGTCTCAAGATTGGTTTTATATTCTGCTGTTCATCGTCTACGCCAGTAAAGAACGTATTAATTATTGTCAAATCTTAAAAGTGTTGATATTAAACTTTCCTTTCCTTTCGCTATATGAGGGTCGTTGGATAATTAGAGTGCTGCAAAATACTCATTGACAGCGGCGATGACAGTTTCATTAGACGTGAATTTCATCCCGCCGAGCCAAATTTTCAAGTTTGGGAAGAAGAAAAAATCACTCGGGGCTAAGTCCGAACGTGCCCTGAAAAGCCATAAAGCACCGTAATGTCTATAAAAACGACATAGAGGTTGCTCTGCTGTTTCATGATTTTTTCTTGAAGTTATCTTAATGAGGAAATCATGTCCGTGGTGGAAGGTCCAGGTCTAAAGCCACCTTGAAAATTAGGGAGCAATTTGTCAATATATGTATGTGGAAATGTGGAAGGAGTCTGTTAGTCATCGCTCGCGCCAGTACCTTACCAGGAACTGAGAGAAGCGAGATTCCTCGATAGTTACCGCAATCAGTAATGTCGCCTTTCTTTTTGGATAAGTTTACAATAATACTGTTACGTAAATGCTGTGGTACTACTTCATTCTCCCAGATAAAATCGAGTAGTGTTTTATGATTTCTTATAATTTCGTTATCGAGACATTTCAACACTTCGGCAGGAATCTAGTCCATACCTGCGGTCTTGTTGTTTTTTAACTGGAATATGGCTACTGAGATTTCGTGCTCTGAGATGGGGTCGTTGAGGTGTTGTGCTACTGTGTTATGTTATCTTGAGCGATAAGATTGATTTTTTCGTCGTTGGCATGGTTTTCTTGATTGAGGATTGAGGCATAATGTTCTTCCCAACGTCTTCTTATTTGAGCTTCATCTTTTAAGAGGATGTCGTTTGAGTCTTTTAGTGGGAGGGTCCGGGTGACGAATTCTTAGTGTCTGGAAGAGACGTCTGCTATCGTGTTGGTCGGCGTAGGATTGGATTTCTGCTCCTTTTTCTTGCCACCATAAGTTTTTGATTGCCCAGAGTTCTTTTTCAGCTTCGCGTTTAACGAGTTTGTAATTTGGCTCTGTTGTTTTATCAGCAGGTTTTGCGATGATAACTTGTTGAAGTGCTTTAGATTTTCTTTCCAGAATAGTCCCAACTTGGGCGTTGTTTTCAGGGAACCACTCTAGTTGTTTGTGACTTCTGGTGTGGATACTAGACTAGAGCATCGTTTAGCTTTTGTAGATTATTTCTGACTGCGTTTTTGAGGATGTCTTCGGTCTGTGGAGATGTCAGTTTTTCAATGCTTATACCATGAGTTCTAAAAGAAATTACATAAAGCTTGGCCATGGAAAAATAAAATAATGTCTACTGCAAGCTTAGAATTTATTAACTGTCATCTCAGTTGTTGTTGTTGGCATAAGTTAGTCAATTGTGGTATGGTATAAAGCTTGCAGTAGACATTATTTTATTTTCCATGGCCAAGCCTTATGTAATTTCTTTTTGAACTCATGGTACAAACTCTATGGCTTTTGTTGCGCTTCTTGTAATTCCGCTTCAGGGAGAGATTCATTTTGGACACGACGATGCGGTGGTCGGTTCAACATTCTACATCTAAACAAGTTTTAGTTATGTGTACATCATTTAGATCTCTGCCCCTCACAATGACGTAGTCGATAAGATGCCAGTGGTCCGATCGTGGATGACGCCACGTGCCTTTGAATTTATTGGAGAGTCTGAATGTGGCATTAGTAATGACCAGGTCATCTTCAACACATTTTGTAAGCAACAATTCGCCGTTTCAATTCATGTTTCCGATGCCGTGTTTACCGATCACTCATTTCCATATTGTCGCGTCTCTGCCTACTCGAGCATTGAAATCGCCCAGTAGGAATATTTTCTCAGCCCTTGGTATTCTTAACAAAATACGATCAAGATCCTGATAGAACTGCACTTTGGTTGCTTGATAGTGTCAAGAGTTGGGGCATATGAACTGATGACAGTTGCCGTTTGATTATTGATGAGGGGCAGTTTAAGAATGATGTGCTAGGAGATTCCCTGTGGTGGTTCTTGTAGTCTGGCAACAATGCCCTTTTTAATTGCAAATCCGACGTCATGTTGTTTCTTTCCTCCGTCCGGAGAGTGGCCGTTCCAGGAGAACGTATAATTGTCTTCTTCGAGACTTCTCTCTCGTTTTGCTTAGAACTGCAACATCCATGTTTAGCCAAGAGAGTTCGTGTGCTATTAGGGCAGTGCAACACTCTGGGCAGTCTGCAGAGTTGATGAGGGTTCTCATGTTCCATGTCGTAAATGTGAAGTTTTGTTTTTGATTTGAGTCTTTACGATGGTCCATTCTCGCCGGCACTCTCCCCTGGAGATCCGACTGGCAGGGCATTTTATCTCCGGATAGTTTCGTCCTACGAAAATGAGCCATCTTGATAGGTTTGGGCTGGTTGAATGTTGTGGCTGCGTGTGTAAACCTGAGTAAGGTTCGCAGTCATCTCAGGTTTGGGCGCAATAGAAGCAGAGTGGTCGGATGGCACAGAGGTATGAGACGATCGGCTGCTACTCCAGTGTTTAAGCCCGTAGAGTGTCATTTCCTACACCCTCCTTCTTGCACAGATGTTCGGTCCACGGTGTTGTACTAGGACTATACCGCCCGTACTCTGTCGCCAGAGCCTTCTCTGCGATAACAGGGTTTACCACGTATAGGTGTGGTGACGTAGGTATGGCTTTGTATTGGGCGTCACTATCCCCATTAAACACCCAAAATATAATACTAACGATGTCTCTGATCAATTTGCACCTATAAAGCAAATAGCAACCTGTAGAAGCTGAAGCAAAGGTTTTTGCGCAAATAAATTTGTTTTTATATTGTATATAGCCTCGCAGGCGTCAAGAATGACAACTGCTATGTTTATTAGCATCAGCCTGCTAGAATAACCTTATCCAAGATACCTTCACCAATGGAAGGAACCTTTGTAGTGCCAGATATCTATAACAATGGCACGATACTTTCGAAAGTATAGCAGTAAAATGCAAGTTTGGCCGTATGTCTGAGAGACATACTTACTTCTTGTTTTGGTGATATTGCATAACCGACTAGATCTTCTAACTTATACTTACGTATCTCAGCCTTTTTCCTATAGAGTTATCGCAAAGCAAAGATTTACAAGTAGGTATCATCTGTGTACGCATGAACTTAATTCCCTATAAACATGAAGATATTACGCCTTATCTTATTACGCAAAATAATGGAAAACTTCAAGGAAAGTATCAAGAACGTGTAGTTTGTAATGACGCCCATTTGAAAGGTTATTGAAGCATTGCCAAATTTTGTAATAAGTAAACCCAGTAATACCGATTGGCCGTGGCCGTATAAATTTATGGATATTTCAGTAAAAATTAAACTAATTTATTACATATTTCTGGTTAGAAAATAAGAGTTTTATCTTCTGTTCCACCAATCAAAAATTTAAAGTAATACATACCCACAATTTGTTCACAAATAAGTCTCTCCGAAATTAATGTCTATTTACTTTGACATGTATGGAGCGTTATAGATTTTTATATAAATTTATTGTATTAACAAATATAGGTAATAAAATCAGCACCCAGTACGATGTATTATTTATAAAATATTCTGGTATCTGTTATATTGTCATCAGTATAGATTTACAATTACCTTAATGACCTTTATAGAAAAAATGAAATAAAAGGAAGTTCTGGACTGCAAGCGTTTATTTCGTAGAGAAATAAATGATTTTTATGAACACTGGTCTGCTAGACATGAAGTCATAAGCCGTGAGAGAATATCGAGCCATTACAGGTGCCACGGCGACACGTAAGGCTATTGCGTTGCGCTTACTTATTATAAAATCACTCACCCCTAACAAAACCTGACAACGATCAAACGATTCCATGTCATCTTCACGTTGTGGTGGCTTTATTTCTAAAATTGATTATTCTGTTAATAGAACATTACAAGCGAAATATTTCTCTGTTTAGTATGACTACATAACCATTCTTATTCAGTATTATAAATTAATTTTCATTGTATTTTATTGCGGCTTCAATCCTGAAACTATAAAAATCACTACGGACAGTGAAAAAATTAAATTGAGTATGCTATGTAAAAACAACAATATTAAAATACAAAATATCAATTACGGTCAGGTTTTTCATATTAGTATTTTTACTGCTTAAATCAGTTTGAGTACTTTTATTGTTGGGACTGATGTAACACTGTTTGTAATTTACAATGTTGTGGAATTATTTTATTATTCTGAGTATTTACCCTACAGTGTTTGCCCATTAAGGGGAAGCGTTTTGTAATAATCTCTTTGTAAATAGTCATTACATTGAAACTAATAATTCTCTGAATATAGCATTACGTTTCTCAGATTTTATCATCTTTGTTCACAAATACTATAACATAAATGTAAACAAGATATCATAGATTCACAAGTAATAATGATTCAGTATTCACGATCGTATATTTTATTAACAGGGCGTTCTAGGCAACTTTGACCCTGTTATATAAATGCGCTTGTAAAATTACGATAAAACTATATTAATTGTTTGGAAATTAAGAAAATACAGATACTTATAATTTATAATTATTAGTTGGTTATATTTTTAATAACAAAAATGCGGTGGTAAATATTTATAACAATAAATAATATATTATAAGACCTGTTTTTAATCACTAGAACTAGTTAATAAAATCTTATAAAAAGGTGTAAAGGTAACGATAATTTGAAACACTAATAAAACATAAAATTCCAAAATATCTATTATGAGCGAACTGGAATATTTTGACATTAACGAAACGTACGTTAAGAATTAGTAGTTTAGATATTTTATTTTTGTGCTAGTTATTCCTATACACATCACAGCCTCTGCAGAAGACAGCGACAAAGCGCTGTAGGGTACACGTTTCCTCATTTCCTAGTTGCATGGATAGTGGACACGAAGAAAGATAGTGTTTATGTAGTAAAATTATTGAAACTTTTATTAAATTCAAGATTATGTAAATGTCTTAGTGGTATACACAATTCATATGTAACATTAAAAAAATAAAATAATATCACGGAAGAAATACGTAGTTAAAACTGCAGAGATAGTTTTGGTTTAAATAGAGCGTGGTCCATAAATAAAGGGACGCATACCGACAGTAGATTCGTAGAATCAAAATATTACGATTTACATAGAATTACTTTAGTCCAAAAATTAATATTAAAAGAGCTACAGAGTATCAAAGACAAATTTTAATTTTAATTAGCTTCTGTAATTTCAAAACTTTTTAAAATATCCATAAGAAAATTGGGGAAACTAATATTTTTGATATGGGAAATAATAATCTGTCCTCGATTTTAATGTAATTCCTAAAACAACATTACTTTTGCTACACCTACCATCTTAAAAAGGTTTCAACTTCCTTCTACTTAAAGTTACGACAGATTTAAAAAAAGTTGCCTTATCTATTTTATGCACAAAGGATATGCTGTTTAAATGTCGCTAAAGTAAATCATTTCCAAGATATTTGCTATCGAATTAAGTGATGCGATATTTTATTCGTTATTCGAGTAATCTTTAACACAATCTGTTTAAATTTTGACAATTTCTTGTCAAAAACAAATAATGGAATACAGAGCAATAGTGAATCCTAAATGAGTTATTAAATCAAGAAATGAAGCATTTCATTAAGATTGTATTAAGTTTGAAGTTAAATTTTCGAAAGAAATATCGTGGCGTGGGTTTAGCCCAGTGGCCAAGTACATTTTACCTTGCAAAAGGTTATGTAGTTTTGGATTTTGAATATGTTGTATGTACCTAGGCCCTTATTAAAAATCCAAGTTTTCTAATTTGGCACGCCTGTGCGCGCGTCAGGACGACTACTTTTGTGTTACTTTTTTCGGTGTTTGCTCGATTACTCTTTACTAGTGCGTCCTTTATCAGAAATTATTCTTACGTTTTTTGTAGAGCACAAAATTTGCTACAATTTACTTTAATACGATGTTTTTCTAAACCTCATAGTTACCGAAATACACAGCTTCAAAGC
Source organism: Melanotus villosus (assembly GCA_963082815.1). Taxonomy (NCBI): domain Eukaryota; kingdom Metazoa; phylum Arthropoda; class Insecta; order Coleoptera; family Elateridae; genus Melanotus; species Melanotus villosus. The sequence continues at coordinate 71,854,858 of OY720418.1, read as the reverse complement.
ACAAAATTATTCCAAAAGTTAGGGAAAACTACCACAAAAAACACAGTGTCCATCATCTTAACGGTTTGTTGGTTCAATTTAAAGACAAAATGAGTAACACTTTGTAGCCATATGCTAGATATGTGCATAAAAAATTACTAATAAGACCACAATACATGGAATATATATTATACAATATATATGTACTATATAAATTGGCTCAAACAATACACTTACAGATAAGCCGTACATACAAACAAAAAGAAACAAATTAGTTCAAATTAAGACAAAACAAAATAATTTTGTATCCAAATGATAGATATATGTATAAAAAATATACAAATAATGTGTAATCGTTTAACCTCTTACATCTTTCGATGTTGAGGCTGGTGCGTTAGCGTATAATATGGTCTTACGCGTGAAATGCACCATGTGTATACTGTATAGTGTATGTGTGTGTACGTATAGAACCTTGTTACTCTACCTCGTAGGTCTAAAATAGAAATAATACAAAATAATAATAATACAAATTAATACAAATGAGGCGTGAGGCGTATATACAAACAAAACTTTTTGTAGAAAAATACTAAACTTTAGACTTTTGATCTTTTGGTTCTATCTGTAGTGTCACTTTCATCACTTTCTACGAGGGAAGGGGAAAAAATTCTGCCGTTCTCAAAAACTACTAATGCTTTAATTGTGAAATTTTAAATACATGTTAGGACTTCTCTATGTAGTCGCCTGACAAATCAGCGCACTTGGCCCATCGATGTTTCAACTTCATAATGCCCTCCTTATAGAAGTCTGAAGTTTGACCCTCTAACCACGAAGTCACTGTAGTTTTTAAGCTGTCATCATCTCGGAAATGCGTTCCACGAAGGTGAGCTTTCAATTTTCCGAACAAGAAGAAATCAGAGGGTGCGAGGTCCGGCGAATAAGCTGGGTGTGGAAGTACTTTGAAGCCCATTTCCTTCACTTTTGATGTCGCTGCAGCACATTTGTGAGATGACGCATTATCGTGCAGCAAGAGGACTCCTTTTCGCAGTAGTCCGCGGCGTTTGATTTTGATTTCATCCCGTAATTTAGTCAGAAGGTTGCAGTAATATGCCCTATTGATGGTACGGCCACTGTCGAGAAAGTCGATAAGCAAGACGCCGCGAAAATCCCAGAAAACAGAGCACCACTTTGCCTGCTGAAGGTTTCACCCTGAACTTCTTTGGAGGAGGAGAGTTGGGATGTCGCCACTCCATACTGGCTTGTTTGGTGACAGGGTCATAGTGATGGACCCAACTTTCATCCATAGTGACAATTCGGTCAAAAAAATTGTCAGAATCTGCATTGACACGTTCCAAAACCTCGCGACAAATGTTCACTCGATCGTGTTTATGCAAAGGTGTCAACATTCGTGGGACCCATCTAGCTGAAACCTTATTCATATGCAAAAATGTCATGCAATATCGATCTAACCGATTTCTCGTCAATCTTCACAGTCTTGGCTATCGTTTTAACCCTTATGCACTGTTCTGGGTCTATATGACCCAAAGCGGGTTTCAAGCTAATGTAGTTCTGTAATTATGCTGTGTAAAACTTTAGCATGTTGCGACTTTTATTTTTTTATTGTATTTTACAACGTCCACATGTCTGAAAAAATATTACATTTATAATTTTCTTGTAGTAAATATAATTACACTTATTCTGTTCTAGGTCAAACAGACCCTTATATAAAAATACGGGTAGTTAGCAGAGTTTTTTTGTTGTTTTACGGTTGGTAGTGTATTAGTAACTTTCGAGACGCAGTGTGTGTCATTCGGCACAGTGTGCTAGTTTATATAGCAGTTACATACATATTATGCTGCAGTGGTACTCTGTCGCTTTGTCATTCTCGCAACATTTACGTGTTTCTATCAGTTGTTTGCAGTGCTCATTCAACCCTAATTTGCAATAATTCCTTAACTTTGAATTGTATTTTAAGTTTTATTTAGCTCAATAAACGATAATTTTCTGAAAAATCCTAATTTTTCTCACCAACAGCGTCCAGTAATGAGAAAAAAACTGTGGGTCAATATGACCCAGAACATATCAAGTGTAGGTAAAATCTGAACAGAACACAAGGGTTAACAGTAATTCGCCTATCTTCCAAAACTAACTTCTCCACTTTGGTAACCATTTCAGGGTTCTGTGCCGTTGCAGGTCTTCCACTTCCTACATCATCTTCTAGGCTCTCTCTGCCATGCTTAAATTCATTTGCCCATCGACGGACAGTGGATTCTGACGGCGAAGCATCCTTGTAAACTGCTTTTAACCTTTGAGTGATTTCAGTAAAATGAACACCCTCCCTAGTCAAAAATTTAATCACTGCCCGGTGTTCAATTTTCTCCATTTCTGATATCTACTGCAACACACTTTATTGAATCTACTATAAAATCCGAAGTTTTGTGTGAATCTGGACGAAACTTTCAACACTGACAGACAACAACATACAAAATGACAGATATCAAAATTTTGTTTCTCAAGGCACACCAAGACAAAGAACGGCAAAATTTTTTCCCCTTCCCTCGTATAACAAAGTTAGAATGTTCAATTTCAATATTTAGGCATGATTGTCCACAGCAATTCTTACAAGTAATAGAGCAATGCAAACCAGCCTTTCTGCAGCTGCAGGCCTTAGCACACCCTTTCTTACATTGGCAAAAAATAGTCTGCAGCAACGAATCTGGTGCAGCGTTTTTTGTTGTTTTGATTGGAGTCAGTCCTCGCCTGTTTGTCGTCCAGCCCCAATCTAAAGGGTTCTTTTCCCTGCCCATCCATGTTTGGACTTGATGATATGTGGAATATGTGCGTAATGCGTGATATCGGGCTGCATCTTGCGTTGGTGGCAGTCTGGCAAGGTGAAACTTGCTTTTAGTCACAGACTTTTCAAAAAACTGACAGCATAGATCGTAAAGAGTTTCAGCATTATTGTCCCCACCATACAAGGCTACGAAAAATTTCTCACCTGCTTTTTCAATTTGGTCAGGAGTAGCTTTTCTGACTCTCTGAATGCACTTACTACTTCAACTAAATTAGGGTGCTTCTGAAGAGCACTGCAGAATTTGGTTTTTCCATGTCCAAATGGGGCCGATGTAGTGTCACACCCACTATATACATGAAGAAATAGAATCTCTTGTGGATCATATTTGAATGACTTTGATGAATAAAAGACGCAGGGTGCGTTGCCTCTTCCATTTTTTTGAAAGTAAATGTTATCATGAGAAGAAGCTAATCCTGTCAGTAAAACCAAAAGATCTATATCTTCACCTATGATGGTAACACTATCGAATTCAGATGCTTTAGATTTTGCAGTATTTATAATCAACACATCAGCATCCTCTAATCCCTGTACTACATCAATGCCCACTTCTGCCATTTCATCCTTCAGCAATGCAATTAAACGATGTTTGTTGCTATTATTCGATAAGAATTTATCTTGTGCTATTTTCACTGCAGTTGTTTTATTGAACAGGGTTTTAGCAGAAGAGTGATGTAGAGCTCGGCGGGATCGTTCCCACGATTTTGTGCTTAGTTGAGTGGATTCATCAGGGTATCCATCAAAAACTACCACAGCATTTGAACCGAAGTGTCTTTGCACATATAAATTGTAAAGTAGGCAGTCATTGCCAAAGGTCAGTGGAATAAGTTGTTTAAAAAACTTTTTTAACTTTGAGGCTCTGTATTTCGGTAACTATGAGGTTTAGAAAAACATGTTATTAAAGTAATTGTAGCAAATTTTGTGCTTTACAAAAAAGGTAAGATTAACTTTTCTGTAGGACGCACTAGTAAAGAGTTATCGAAACACCTAAAAAAGTGACACAAAAGTGGTTGTACTGACGCGCGCACAGGCGTGCCAAATTAGAAAACTTGGATTTTTAATAAGGGCCTAGGTACATACAACATATCCAAAATTCAAAACTACGTGACCTTTTGCAAGGTAACCCCCCCTTTTCACGACCTGGCCACTGGGCTAGTTGTATGTTCGCTAAAAAATTAGAGCAACTTGAATTTACCGATGAAGCGGTAAATTGCCAGAAGTATTTTGCAGCATTAGAAAGCAACCATACCGTTAGAAGAAGAGCAATAAGAATTTAGGAGAAACAGGAATACAATATACGCAATATTTATAATCCGACAACTGATCGGGAAATCCATCGAGTATAATAAGTCTCTTTTATTGATACTTTGAAGCTTTCGATCGGGCCAGAAAGCTAGATATTATAAATGTCATCTGAATCAATCATACATACACACATCGGAAAAGTCTAAGGATATTTTTACAAAATCATAAAAATAAATTGTGTATCGTTTACATTGTACATTTAACGTATGCATCAGTTGAAATGCTCAAGTCCGAATAGTTTGTTGTGGAAAACACGTAAAAGCGAGAACAAAAACGTGATAAACACGATAGATGTCAAAAATTGAATTCCTATGCTCCGTTCAATTGTTCGACTTTATTCATTCAACAGTAATTTTTGCTTAGTAACTACATTGAAAATATTGTGTTGTACAATGGAACTTTAGAAGAGATGAAACGAGCTGTAGGCCTTCTTCAAGCTGGCATGAAGCAAGTCGACGTAGCTGAGCAGACAGGTGTTTCCCAAAGTGTCATCAGCCGGTTATGGCGGCGTTTTAGGGAAACTGGAAGTCCGGCCGAACAACATCCAGGACGTGGTCGCTCTACAACAGCAGCTCAGGACAGATTTTTGATTTTAACTGCTAGAAGACAACCTACAATTACAGCACCTGAGTTGATTATGGCGTTACAGCGGGCGCATAACTTCATCGTTAGCCGCGATACTGTCAGAAATCGTCTCCACGAAGCCAATCTCTATTCTCGACGACCACCTCTCTCTAGAGGCAATCGCGGAGCAAGATTAGACTGGTGTCGAAATTTTCAGAACTGGGACGAAAATGACTGATTTGTTCACTGATGAGTCCAGATTTGGATTTCATCCAGATTCTCGTCGGACAAGAGTGTGGAGACGATCCGGAAATGTGGAACGTTTGAGGCAAGTCCAGGAAGTACACAATTACAGAGGTGGTGCTGTAATGGTATGGGGCGGAATAATTATTGGCGGTAGAACCGAGCTCACTTTTCCAAATGGTTTCCTGAGAGCTCAGGAATATTTGGATAATATTCTTCAACCCCTTGTGCGTCCATTTGCTGGTGCTGTTGGTGAAAACTTCCGTCTCATGCATGATAATGCTCGTCCACATGTCGCGCGTATTGCAACGAACTGGTTGACCAACGAGGGAATTGAAGTATTGTCATGGCCAGCACAATCCCCGGATCTTAATCAAATAGAGCATGTGTGGGATATGCTTCAAAGAAGAATTATTCCACACATAGGCAACATTCACAATGAATTTAAATTCAGGGGGCTTCTGACGGCAGAATGGGCACGTTTACTCCAAGAAGATATTGACAACGTTATTTTGTCTATGAACAATAGGTATAGAGCTGTGATTAACCAACGTGGAGGTCATACTCTGTACTAAAATTTGTTTTTTTGAATTTCTCACGAATTGTCCGTATAGCTAAAAAAAAGCTTATTTTGTTAATTTCTTATTTTTATAAATACAGTTTCTTTCTACAGAAAATGTTTACCTTATTTTATTACATATTAAACAATTAGTAATACTATTCAGGGTGTAAATTAATGTCATGCAGATATTTCAGGGGGTGATAGTACTCGGCAAAATAAGAAAAAAATGTTAATATACACATGATCAAAAACGCGCCATTTTCGATATACAGGGTTGCGAAGTTTCAAATTTTTTTTCGTATTTTGCGTTTTTCTCCCGAATGTTTTGAGATAATTATTTGAAATTTAGTATAGCTACTATCTTTTCGAATCTCTACAATAAAATGTCAAAATCATCAGTTGCAGTATACAGGCTGTTACATTTATTTGGGTTACCGACCATTTTACCTTCCGGAACTTTTTTTGGAGCACCCTGTATAAATTTTTATATCTTAGTTGAATTCCCTGTTCTTTTCTCCAGCTTTTTGGTTTTTTTCATTATTCCCGTATCTATCAACGTTTTCGAGTTATTTGAAAAAATAGCGATCAATACAAACCAAGTGTAGTCAAAATAATTTTTTTTTGTTTGTTTTTGTAGCACCCTGTATACTGCAACTGATGATTTTGACATTTTATTGTAGAGATTCTAAAAGATAGTAGCTATACTAAATTTCAAATAATTATCTCAAAACGCAAAATATAAAAAAAAAATTGAAACTTCGCTACCCTGTATATCGAATATGGCGCGTTTTTGTTCATGTGTATATTAACATTTTTTTCTTATTTTGTTGAGTACTATCACCCCCTGAAATATCTGCATGACATTAAATAACACCCTGTATATAAATATTTTTGGAAAACTACGTTGTTAATTGAAATACCGACATGTCAAAATATATCCTTAGACTTTTCCGATGTGTGTATTGTAGATGTCCAAAACACCAACGGCACAACAGAAATAATAACTGAAAAGGGAAATACTCCTCCAAGCACAATAAAAAGTGTCATCAGACAAGGACACTCTCTGAGCCCTTTTTTTATTTAATTTTATAACGAACAAAATAACTGAAACCCTTAAGACAATGCGGGGATATAGAATGGGAAACAAAAATATAAATTTCGTATGCTAGGCAGACGCTGTAGTCCAAATGGCTAGCTAAGAAGATGACTTGCAAAGACTATTATATACGTTTAATGAAACGGTCAAAAAATATAACATGGAAGTATCATCAGGTAAAACAAAAACAATGGTGGTAACAAAGGAACCGATAAGATGCAAACTGGTTGTGATGGATGACAAGATAATAGAACAAGTGACACAATTTAACTACCTGGCTGTTGAATTTGACAAGTGACCGAAATCTCTCCTTTGAAGCACAAAGACATACCGGGTGTTAATGAAACCTGGAGCACTCCTATTTTTTAAATTATATTTTATGATATCAAAATGAAATTTGGTATATGCAATATATTCTTTAAATGGCATTTTTGGACATAGAACACACGTTTATGTCACTTCCGATTTCGCCGGAATTACCCTCAATTTTGTTATTTTAAGTGGAAAACCCTGTATATTTATACATTTTTGGAATTTCCATTTTATTCTACGTATGTTGTATCAAGTATGAAACATTTTGATGACAAAGTAAATGCTTGCAGAAGAGTTTATTTATTAATCTAGGATGCCATGATCTGCATAAAATGGAAGTCAGGGTGCTACGACACTCAAAACAAATAATTTTAGCACTTCAACTGTAGCAAGTCTGTCACTTTTTTTGTGCATTTCCTTTGTTTCACTTGTTTTGAAACCCAGTGTCTAGATTCAAGTGTCCAAAATACGTTTTTTTTTTGAACGGAGAGTGTTATTCCGAATTAAATTTTCATATTAATCCCGAGTTATTGGTATCAATAAAATCCTTGAAAAACACTCATTTTTAATATCCTAGTGTCCCACCCTAGTGCCATTTCAAAAAATAGAGTTATTCTCGAAAAAGCATTTTTGCCAACTTTAGGTCATTCTAATACAGCAACTAAAATAGTTAAAGTTCTAAAACAATTTGTCCCGTCTCGAGTGTTGGGGCACCTTGATTTTCATTTTGCGTAAGTCATGGCACTCTAGATTAATTTCTCAAAAAATTTACTTTGTCGTCAAAATGTTCCGAACTTAATACTACCATACGTAAGATTGAATGGAGATTCCAAACATGTGCAAATAAATATACAGGGTGTCCCATTTAAAATAACAAAGTTGATGTTAATTCCGGCGAACTTGTTTCCTATGTCAGCAAATGCCATTTACAGAGTATATTACATATACCAAGTTTCATTTTGATATCTTAAAAAATAAAAAAAGTATTAGGGTGCCCCAGGTTTCGTTGACACCCGGTATAGGATGGCCCTAGGTTTCGTTGATACCCTGTATACTTGTATATAGGAGTTTTTCAATTTAATATGCTTTTAAAAATTAATGTGATTCAAAACTTTCATATGTAAATACTCTAAAACTAGATAAACTAAAATTTGTTTCCTAATTCTTTGATTTTGTCTTAGTTTGCCCTTGTAAAAGGAAAACTAACAAACATTTTGTACAATTTTATTTATTTTAAATATATACCTACCTTTAGCTTTAGTCCTAACAAGAATCTTAAGTAAATTACTTTTAAGATTAAACTAAACTGATTATAATCAGGGAGATTTGCTAAAACATTTTGATTAACAAAATAAATACAAAAAAGGTAACAATACATTATAAATCTGAACGAAAAAGTTTAATAAATACGAAGTATCATTCATAATGATCACTAAAAACCTATGTATAAACAAATCAATATATTTAAAACAAATTAAGAATTATGGTCGATGTATCTGTGTAAACTAAATTTATCCTCAACGATAGCCTTACGTGTAATATAAATGAAAATTTCACGTAACATATACAGGATAATTAAAAATATACAGCACATGTGGAATCTCACGATAGACGAGGGTTGTATATATGGGTAATTACCTACTTGCTGATATAGAACCAAAGGACGTGACTGGTCACACAATATCCTGAAATTATATTTATTACCTGTGTTATTATATTCTATTACCTCTGTGAATTTTAAATGTTGCTTAATAATGGCATTTGGCATGCCACGATAGAATAAATTTTTGAAATTTTCCTTTGATGTACATTCTCTTTTAAGTTTGCAGAAATTCAGTTTACTAATTGCACGCAATAAATAATTGTAACTTAAAGAGCTCTGTAATTTCCCTTGGCAGTTTATAACCACTTCACAAAAAATAATAAAAGCATCCGACAAATGTTTTTATTATTTCTTTTAGTAAGACGTTTTTTTAATATTTAAAATTTTTAATTTAAGAATCCTTTGGAAACTGAAAAATGTAATAAGCTTAGAAGTATAAAGTAGTTATTTTGCAATGAGTAAAACTAAAGAAGCCCGAAATCTAGTTATTTAGTTTTTTTCAATTAAAAATATAATTTTTTGGACTTACTCTATGTTATTTATTAGAATATTAACAGAAAGAATATCATCTACATTTTATTACGAAATAAGCTTTTTTATTCAAATTAATTTTGTACATTCAGCTAGAGTTATTAAGATAATTACCCATAAATTGCCTTAATTACATACTGGATACAATGTAAGAAAATATTTTTTTTTCTAAAAATGGAACGTTTAGAATTAATTTCAATATTGATTTTTAACCTAGTAGGCAAAAGGTCGATGCAACACTATTTCCATTAAAAATTTAAATATGGAAATCTAATCTACTCATTTATCTACACAATAATAGTTATTGCATTGAAAGTGCATTTGGAGAATATCTAATTTAATTATTGATTTACACAGTTTCAATGTAAATAAATAAATAATGAAATGCAATATGCTTACCTTACAAGAAAAACATTTTATGAGGATCCTGTTCAGAAATATCCTTAAAAAAGTTAAAATGTTTTCAATATTTTACATTGGTGCATATAAATTACCTTGATATGTTTTGTCTAAAAACAAATAAAAAACTGTTTGTGCAATTATATTATTAAATATACAGGGTGGAAAAGAGTGTGCGCGAGTCGGCGCCCTTATAGGTCTAATAAAATTACAGTTGATGCTTAATATTCACTTGACTTAAATGAAAGATAAATGTAGTTGTTTTATGTAGTGAACTCTTAATCCAGGAAGTCTTGCATAATTTGAAAAATTATCAGTAAATATGGCTTAGTTATCAAAAAGAAGCAAACTTGCGCAAAACTATAAAATTTACATTATGGTATACTAAACAGAACGACATTTAATATTCAGCAATTGACTTATAACATTTTTTTTAAATGTTTTTCTTACTTTGTCCATACAATTTTATATAAGTGATAAAAAGAAAAAGATCACAAAATTGATATTTGCGCAGTATGTGAAACTAAGAAAAAATGCTCTGGATTGATCATGAGAGGAAACTATCTCCTAGCCCAGTGGTGGCGAACCTTTGTATGTTTGCGTGCCACAAATTTGCAAATAATATTTATCCAGTTGCCCACGTGCCAAATAGTTTTTATAGAAGAAAAAAAAATACTAAAAAATTAATTAAAAATTAACAAAAAACCGTAAACTTATAAACAAGTATTAAACTAAATACTAAACTTTGAAGAGCTTTTTCATGGCTTAACATTGGACGTTGTTGCACATAAGTAAACCATTGTACACCAAGTTTACCTCATTTAATGATTCTAGCAATTTTCATAGTTACTGGCACAATTTTAGAAAGAACTATTTCGCTTTTAGCAAGTACATTTACAACAGCATTGCATTTATTCCTTTTGATGTTAAACTGGTCAATTGTTCTTTGATATTATTCTCAACGCAATAATGAATAAAAATTCCTAAACGAGCTGATCCAGTTATATCACTACTCTCATCAAGACAGAGAGAAATTAAACCAGAAGATTTTATAATTATGTATGTAGTTTTTGCTGGTGATGACTCTCGCCATGTTTCTATCCGAAGGCATATTCTTTATTTTTTAATATATTTTTTTTATTTTCAAAATCTTCATTTTAACCACGCCCCTTTAATATATTCCCCATTACTAAATGGTTTTCCGTTTTTAGCAATTATGTTTGCGGCTGAAAAGCCAGCTGCAGTTATGTTTAAATGACTCCCGATAAATTTCACTAGAGATGTATATTTCTATTTTTAATTACTCAAGCAATAAAATTATAATACTGTCAACCCTTCGCATGCCAGTGAAATTTTCGTACGTGCCACCTTTGGCACGCGTGCCATAGGTTCGCCATGCCTGTCTAGCCTATGAAGGAGTAAATAAATCTGAAAAGCGCATGCAGGTGGTAGGTCTAATCTCTAATAATTCACAAAAAATATACATACCTATTAATAGTACCTATAGAACAAATCAAATATATAAATAAAAGAATATTGTCAATATCTCTAACTCTGGATGATACCAAAATAAATATAATATCCATATATGTACAGTAACGGAAATTCGGTTAGCACACGATACTAAATTGCACTTAATCTCTAAATATTTTAAAAATAAAACTTAGCTTGAATTTCCTATTTTATTTTTAAATTAAGTCAGCCTTGCTTAAACAAAATTCGTTGTTTACAGATCGATAATACATAGAATATGTTAATCTTTAAAATCAAAATCTAATATGTACAGTTGTGGACAGAAAAAAATAGGACAGTGTTTTTTTTCTAGTTTAAAATGGCCCCTGTGTTGTAATTTGATTTCAAGTCAATGTGACAAATATCATAATTATAAAGCCAAAATCAAGTAACTAAATTTTATAGAATAAAGTTTACTTGATTTTTCGAGTTGTCCTATTTTTTTCTGTCCACAACTGTACGTGTCAGTTTACTGTAATTAAGTGGAAATTCTATTAGCACAAGCAATTGTATTGAAATAGAATTAAGTTAAATTTACTTTGTGTGTCGTTGATAGGTAAGATTACAAGTTATCTTTAATATTTTAAACATATTTTATGCATAATTTTATTTTAGTAATACGATAGGTCGCGGTAAAGACTTAACGGTCATTGAAATTGAAAAAATAAAAGTTTTACGAAACGTCGGTCTGTCAGTTTCCCAAATTTCAAATGAAATAGGCAGGTCACGAAAAGTTATAAGTAATTTCTTGAAATTAGGTGAGAATTATAGCAAAAATCGAAAATTTGACAACAATAAAAAATGGACAGTACATCAGAAAAAGCAGGTTGTAAGAGAAATATGAAGAAAATCGTCCACCACGTCCTCAAAAATTAAAGCTTCCTTGAATCTACCTGTCACTACACGAAGGATAAGACAAATTCTACAAAGCGATCCCAATTTAAAGTACGAAAAAAGACTTAAAAAACCGCCACTAACGGAACAACACAAACAGGCTCGACTTGATTTTGCCAAAAAATACATAAGTTGGGTAAAAGAATGGGATCATGTCATCTTCAGTGATGAAAAGAAATTTAATTTAGATGGACCGGATGGTTTTCAGTATTACTGGCACGACTTAAGGCATGATAAGGAAGTTAGGATGAGTAGAAATTTTGGAGGTGGAAGCATAATGATTTGTTCGCTTGGTAAAACCAAAATTGCTTAGATAACAACAAATATGAACTCTGTAAAGTATATTGAACTGCTGGAGGATGCTCTTACTGAGTTTACAGAAGATGTTTTGCCAGAAAACTTTGTCTTTCAGCAAGACAATGCTGCTATTCATACAGCAAAGTCTGTTAAAACATGGTTTTCTGAAAAAAATATTAATGTACTGCAATGGCCAGCACGAAGCCCAGATATGAACCCCATAGAAAATCTATGGGGTATCATATCTAGACGGGTTTATGCTGATGGGCATCAATTTACAAACATTTTCGAGTTAATGTTAAGTACAAAAGTTTGTCTAGACTGTATATAAAAAGATTTGACAGCATTTATAGTGTCGTTATATGAACATGGTTATTTTTGTATTTTCATGTTTTGCCAGTGCACTTTTATTTGTTCACCGTTATGACCTTGCTGTATTGTTAATGTCAAGTATGTTACAATTGTGTTAATGTGTCAATGTATATCAACTAATAAATACCTAACTGTTTTATGCAAATCCTAAGTGTAATTTATGGTTAAACAATTTGTCGCTTCAGTTAAAAAATAAAATTCGAGATGTTTGGAACTCCATCAGCATTGAGGAGCTCAGGAAGCTCTCTCAATCGATGCCAAATCGGTTGTTTGAGCTTGCGAAAAATTGAGGATCGAGCACAAAGTACTAATGTATCTAATAGGTCTTTCATTAAAGGCATTGTCAACTTATGCAACATATTTAGTAAATATCAAAATACGTTAGTTAAAATACTCGTAAAAGTACCCGCATTGGTAGAATTTCAATATCTTTGATAATAACCACAATAAAACCAAAATAAAATTCAGATCCTACACACATGACGTCACTGGTGTCGACCTCCGGAGGCTGCTACACAATGAACATAACCTAAAAACACGGCAACATAACCTAAAAACACGGCAACATAACCTAAAAACACGGTAACATAACCTAAAAACACGGTAACATAACCTAAAAACCTGGCAATATAACCTAAATTTAGCGTTGTACTTGTAGCTATGCTAGAGCTCTTACCGGCAACCGACACAGTTGACGTCATAACTTAAACTTTTAGCTTCCATAACACGGTAACGAATTAAAATTCGGCCGTAAAATTTTGCAAAGGTGCAATACTCAGTTTACTCAATCAAATTACAAAATTAAAAAAAATCGACTTTTCATAAGTTGACAATGCCTTTAATTTAAGAAAATTTGTTAAATTTAATATGGGCTAATCGAATTTCCCTTTGTTTTTACTGATTTTTTGTTTAAAAACAAATCAAGATTGAATAAATTTATTTTTTCGATTTAAGTACTGTTAATTTGTTCTGTTGTTTTATTTGAAGTAAACTAAAATTTAGTTAACCATCGTTTTCATTGTGCTTTAATAAAACTTGTTAGTGGGCTAATCGAATTTCCACTACTTTATACACCAGACATAAATAAATCAAAATCAGAAAGGGAGGAATTCTACGATGACCTTCAAAATGTACTCAATAGGATTAGGATTTCCACAAACAAAAAAATTATACTAATGTTTGACTGGAATGCGCGTATAAGAAATACAGTTCTTGCTGGAACTACGCAAAAATTCAATGCAGGCACCCTAAATGCAAGCGGAGAAGATTTAATCGAATTCTGCTGTACGGATGAGCTAATGGTTAACAATACTTTCTATGATCATGCAATGCAACAAAAGATAACATGGTCTAACACCAGAGGACAAACGTCAATGATTGATTTCATAATAAGTAACAAAACTATACACCCGAAACAAATTCTAGATGTGCGAACATTCTCAGCTTTTGACATTGGATCCGGCCATGGACTAGTTCTCTGCAAGCTAAATCTGAAAATTTCCCTGAAAACTAAGAAGACAATTACCACCGAAAAACTGTGTATTAGAAATTGACAGCTGTACCAACCTAAATTAGCAGGAGACATATGGGATAAATGTCACGTGATTTTGCAATCCCGTGTTATTTTGGGATTTTCGAGTCATTTTGAATTATTGTTAAGATTCTTCAGTACGGTCCTGTCTTTTAATTTTGATTCTGTGCCGATTATTTTATTTTTGATACAGTTTAAATTCATTTAGTCTGGAGGACATGGAAGGTTAAGCCTAAAGCGGCACGTTCTTTCCTTACAGTTCTACGAAATCTTCAAGTCACCCTCAATATTGTATCATTTGTAAGCTTCCTTTGTTAAAGATCCCAAGGTGACAGAATCCACGTGTATTTTCGTCGATGCATGATGTCATTTGTTCCAGTTAATACAGTTTCTCGTGATACGGTTCTGGGAGTTTCCCTGGACGAGGGGCTGTGTGAGCTGATTTGCTTCTCCGCCGTTCAAGTATTATACCCCGCCTCTTCAGTACGTGGCAAACTTTCCACCATGGCGGACGTTTTGGCTTAATTAATACGGGCGTGCAAGTTTGTTGTTTCCAGTGTGGGTCCTTATACCACCGAGGAAGTCTTTCGTTTCTTTGGTAGCTTCTATAAGCTATGTTACGATAGAATCCGGATAATCCCAAGAAAGAACCATACAATCTCGGAATGAGACAGTTGTGTGTGATTGTTGTGTTAAGTTTAATGAAAGTTGGAAGTATCGTTATCACACATTTTCCCTAATACGGAATCAAGAAAACCCCTAAAGCTTCTGGAATCTGGAATAGTCTTCGTCGTTTGTCTTGCACCCGCCTTTCAGAAGAAGGAATACTTTGCCGATACGCCCCGTCACGTGGTCCCTGGTCGACCAAGTAAGAACATTTCACCAGGTACCCTTTTACCATCTCTTTCTGCTGCACCAGCTTTTGTTATTTATGTTCCAACGTCTTTTGATGCTTATGATTGCCGTTTGTCGGCAGGCCTTTTTAATGTTATTCAATTCAGTGCTTAAAGTTTAATAAGTACCATCTTTTGTATTTATCTTTGTGTTTTGTATGCAACGGGTAATTTTGAAGTAGTCGATTGCTAGTTAACCTGTTTGATCCGGCGGCATTGTAAGAAGGCTTTGTGGATCGGCTTTTGGCAGTTATAAATCCACATAGTAAAGATTGAGGGCCCCGGAAATCAATTGGCTGGTTGTTTCATTGGTTTTGCGTTTGTAAAGTAAAGATTCTAGTGTTCAGTTTATAGTTCAAGCCTTAGTCAAGTTTAAGATATTATTTTGGTGTTGAGTTGCATGTGTAAACTTGTTGGTGCTTATTGTTTTCTATGTTTTGTTGGGGATTGAGGGGCTAAGCTTGTGTTTGATTTGCTGTACTTAAAGTAAATGTAGTACCCTCAATTCTCGTTCCCTTAAAGTAAGTGTAAACTTTTTATTTGGTTGTTTTAACGTAGTATTTTGAATGTCGTCCTCTTGTGTAATTTCTTTGTATTCATTCTTTGTGCCTTCTGATTCATTACATATCTTATTGTCAATTTAGCTTGGCCTTGTTACTGTGTTCAACCCTTCTCGATCACCTTTTGTGTATTAGTGTTTTGTTAAAGATTTACGTATAAAGTGTTATCCTACCTACAAGCTTAAGCATTCCAGTAAAGTAAGTAATTGTCAGTCAGCAAGGTAAGTCACATCTTGCAGTAGATCAGCAGCAACGACCCTTTTCCTTCGAACCCTTGGGAATCTTCTATGGTGGGTTCTCTTTAGATATTTGGGTGACTTTAATATCACAGTGGCGCTCTACAATTTTTCATCCCTATTGCAACCACCCTTAACTGAAGAGTTTCTACCGTTTTGAACCGCCCGCACCCTTCTCCACTGTTTAGTTTAGCCGTGCGCCTAAGGGGCAACAACATCCCCAATTAAATGTCGTAGTGCGAGTTTGGCACGTGACATAAACTTAAAAAGTGCATGCTGAAATCGGCAGAAGAAGCAGCCTGGCAAGAACAAGTTAACATCAATGGGGGAAAATGCTCTAAGACCCATTGGTTTAACGATGGAGTACGAGATTTGACAAAAGAAACGAAAACGGCTTTTCTAGTTTGCAAAAGAAATCCTACACAAGATGAGTACACAAAAGAATAAGAAACATCCTCAATCGAGAGATTAAAAAAATAAAAGAGAGCCATTGGGAGAAATATACTAAAGACATTGAACATAACAAGTATGGAACCCAAAGAAGCATCTGGAAGATGTTACGAAACCAGAAGAATGAACAACTACAAAACATTGACAAGGAGGAACGATTCAAATACCTTTACCAACTCTTCGAAAGTGAAGAAGACAACACAGAAGACGTAAATCAGGAATGGCATCATAACAATCTAGTTAAAAAAAGTACAGCATAATATAAGTAAGCTAAAACTTCGTAAATCTCCAGATCCAGATGGAGTATACAATGAGAGTATGACGGCGAAATTCTGTAAAATTTTGTAAAGTAATAACAGAAAGGAAAGTACCTAACGACTGGAAGGATGGTTACACCATCCCAATACACAAGAAAGAAGACAAGAATTCTCCAGATAATTACAGTAGCATCACTCTGTTAAACACAAATTCTTAAGCTGTTTACTCCTACAACAAAAGAAAAATTGGAGAAAACTATAGACATAACCGAAGAACAACAAGGTTTCAGGAAGAATAGAAGTAGATGTATGCAATATTAATGATACGACAACTGGTAGAGAAATCGCTAGAATAAAATCATCCCTTATTCCTGTGGTTCGTAGACTGTAGTAAGTCATTCGACCGTGTAAGAAAGAAAGACATTTTAAAACTTTTAAACAAACATTCAGTACCAAAGCAGCTTAATGGAACTAATAATAAAAATTAATGCGAATACCACAACCAAGATAAAAAACAACACAAGGTATCACAGAAGATATTACAATAAACAAAGGAATATGACAAGGAGAGTCATTAAGTCCCTTCTTATTTAATCTAATCATGTACCGACCACCCACGATATTGGCACAGAGCTGACTCTCTTCATCCGTAGAATAGAGCAAAAGCCGAAGGCAAAGCAATCAGGGTTGGCCTTAGCTGTTAGCAGAAGAAGAAGAAAAAGAAGATAAAGAAAAAACTAAGCTTTCCTATATAGCAAACCCTCAATGGCTACTTAAAATAACCTATAACCGTGCAAAAAGCATGCGCATTAAAACAGAATTTTTTATCTATATTTCTAACCGTTTTAGCAGAAACACTTTGAAAATTTTCTTCCTACCTCGTATAACAAATACTTTCTATAATGTCTCCTAATGAAATTTTTATACAGATGTAGTCAGTTTAGGTACACAGTATATTTAGTAATTTATTATAATTAACGGCACAGTTGCGTATAAAACTAACAACTTATTGAAATGAATTCGAAGACTTCCACTGAGATCAGTGTCAGTGTTAAATTCTACTTATTCTTCCGCATACCCAAAACTATGAATCCAGTCACGATCATATTGCAACGAAATGCATCATCTGTTAGCAGGAACTCTCGAATGATATCGTTCACCATAGAATACTCGAGAATGAAATCAAAGCCTTCGGTAGGATATAAAGTGCGTTCATTGAATTAATTACTCTACTCGTGGCAACCGCAAGAATACGAATACGAAGTACATTGAATGCTCGGTTAAAATAAATGTGCACGATTTACCATAATGAATTCGAAGACGTCCACGGTCAGTGTCAGTGTTAACAGAACGTCTTCCGGGTTGGAACCGTGTCATTGTTGAGACAAAAGAACTCAACGTTTTGCCCACTTTTTTAAGGGGCTTTTTCTGAAGAAGGGTTTAGCCTCTGGCTTGGTTGACACATTGAGTTACCGTGCTCTTTTAGTGCTTCCCTTTCCCTCCTGAAGAAGCCCCTTAAAAAGTGGGCGAAACATTGAGTTCTTCTGTCTCAACAATGACATGGTTCCAACCCGGAAGACGTTCTATTAACACAGTTTAACATAAATAGTAGTTATTACAAAAAACAGAGATTTTCGGTGAAAATAAATTAGTGTAATTAAAATACAATTTTTCGTGTTACTGTTAGTTACTGTTTTTGGTTTATTAGTGCTTAAGTTGTTCTTATTGCTGTTGCGTTTTGTTAATTGTTGTTAAATAAATAATACGCACTCCGAACCAATCTATAAAAACATTACAATATCAATGTTAAAACACTTCAGCTTTTTATGTAAAATGAATCTATACTGTCGTGTTTTCTTCATTACAGTTTTAAACGCCGAGAACCAAAATGAAACTATATATATTATATTGCTAGTTATTTACCCCCATTTATTTAACAATAAAATTATTATAAAAATTTAGAAATTTATATCTATTCTTCTAAATATCTTTCGTGGTTTGATTTTCGCTCTTTAAATTGTTATTTTGTTTTATCTGTTTCGGTTCTTACATAGTTAGTTGTATTTGTCTTCTTCTCTTTTCGATTGCTGTTGCCTCTTCCGTCGTATGGTTTTCTCTTAGATCTTTTGTTTCATACTCTTATTCATTTCCGTCAGAAGTTCATTTTTTGTTTCCACATATCCTTGGATTTAGCTCTGTTCCATTTTTCCTTTGTCATTCATAAGACTTTCTGTTGTACTTCTTGATTTTGTTGTTCGTCTAAAATATATGTTTTTTTTTCTGATAGTCTGGCATGTTTCTGTTCTAAAGCCTTCTATTGTTATTTTCTAAATTTCTAATATTATTTTTGTATCGTTTCTGGTTCTGGCGAAAGGCAGGTTGCATAAAACTTTTATTAAGTTAATGAATAATCAAAATTGACAAAAAGAGATAATTTGTTTATTGAATTTAAATTTTCCTATTTAATCGTGTGGGCAGATACATAAAATATCAAACTAGGGTGTTATTTTCGTCTAGGTTATTTTTCATGCACCTGTTCTTGTTTTATTGCTTTTATGTTTTCTGCTAATTAAAGTACCCCCAGTAGCCTTATAAATTACCACCAGAATAAAATAAATTTAATATTTAACGGATTTTAAATTGAAAACTTAAAAAAAATCATATCAAAAACAAATATTATCATTGTATTTGTATTATTTATTTATGTTCTATTTGTAAGTAGTTCTAGAATATTGTTAACTGGACGTACTGCGTTCTGTACAAGAGTACTAATCTAGTTAAATTTCATCTTTTAAAACTTGTAACGAAACTTGAGCTAAAGCTACAGAATAAGACAAAATGCAACCATCTGTGTTTAATAAGTCATATGCTGTTTCTTTAATTTTTCATTTATTTTGTACACATTTAAAAATAAAATTTGGTATTGTCCTGGATTTTGTGATTTTTGTTCCATGCATGTTCTGCAATTTTTAATTTTTTGGTTTTCCAATTTTTAATCTTGTTTTTATATTTTTTACTTTTAATTTTTGATGGTCTGGATATTTCATATCATAGTACGAGTATTTCCCGCATTCGCAAGAAACGTCATACACAGGTGTAGTGTTTCGTGTAATATTTTCGTTTTAGAAAAATGTTTGTTTTTAAAACAATTTTAATATTGAATAGGAATCGTTAAAATAATGTATTTTTCTCTCTCTCTCTTGTTTGCTGTGTTTGTTTGTTTTCTATTATAATGAAAATATTTTATATGAGATTTATGGGAAAAATTTAATAAATCATTTTTCTTTGTTAAACATCTAGTAGCTATACTGCTATGACGTAACTTTGTAAGTAATCGCATACAATTTTAAAATTTTCCGACTAGCTCAAACTGTTTTAAAATTAATATCAACTTTTAGAAAATCTCTTAATTCAGGGTCGTTACAGGGATCGCATTTATGAATTTAAAATTCATAAAGTAATTTAAAATCAACACCTTCAAAATTCTGCAAATCTTTAACAATAATCAACAACAAAATTCTAATAACTAAACCAACACTTTTCTTTAAAATTAATAAATTTTCTAACTACCTTTTTGATTTAACACGAACAACACAGCTCCTGCTTTGATTCCAAATTTACCAAGTCCTGCCTTATTTTCTATTCAACAACACCTCCTGCTTCTCCAAATTCCCAACTCCTTTTTCGCAGTAAAATTTTATTTAACAAAAATAAAATTTTTATTTAACTAATTACAACTTCCATCTACTCTCAAATTACAATTGTATGAAATTAATTCAAATTTAAGTATTAACTTTTAAAACTCAAATTTTCGTTAAATCTTTAACTTTCAACTATTTTTTTATTTTTTTAATTCTCCTTGGTTATCTCAGTTTTTAAAATTAACACTCTATTTTAAATTATTACAAACTTCTTTCAAAAATTAATTATCAAGATATCTTAATCTACTTATATACAACACTATTTTTAACAATTAACAACTATAAACATTTTAACATTAAGTTTACCTAATTTAAAAATTGACAACTATAAACATTTTAACATTGAGTTTACATTATTTCAAAGGTGTTTATTTATTTACATTATCCCATTAAAATCAGAACTCACCGTCTTAAGAAATCATCTAAAATATGATATCAATACATAATTACAGTCTGCTCTGCAATAAAGATTTTTTACTATATCTATTTTAACGTTTTGGTGAGGATACCTGGGTAGCAACGTTTGGTTGTGTGTATTTTATTACAGTGCACTGATATGGTAAAATTATGTTTATTTTTCTTGGATTAGTATTAGGTTAACCGATCATTGATGATGATTCTAAAAGCACACCATCAATTTTTCATGGTGTAGCTTGGAAAAGTTGTCTTAAGGAAGTATTTTTTGTGTTTCTCAATTTTCAAAAGTAAACCAGCTACGAACAAAAAAACTAATTTTGTAAATTTCTGTTAGATCATATTTCTTTACAGAATCTTGAAATTATATCTTTTGTAAGTACATACATAAATATTATACACACTACATAGCAAGCAAGATTCCAATGGTGAGTTTTGAATTTAGGATACTCTGTATAAGAACGATTTCCATTATACATTTTGCCCATTGTGGATTGTTTTCAGACTTCTGATAATAAAAAACCATATCATTTTAGAAATATGTCTAAATCCATTTTATATTACATTTATACGTCATATTTTATATTACATATCACGATAACAACACAAAAGAAAGCGTTTGTGTTTTCATATTTTAGTTAATACATAATTTAAGTATAAGCAAAATACAATATAATCGAGTTCATAACGGAACAAGATGAATAAATAATGTCCTAAATGCGTGTATGCATGTTCACTACCATCAGTAGAAGTTACTAGTTAGCTGTAACATGTTCGGTCATATTATCATTGACCTGAGTAAATTATTAAACAACCTACCACCACTTTGTCGCCCACAATCGCAACAGGGTGGAGTTTTCCCTAAGTTAAAGCACTGCTATTTTAATCTGATAAATAGCCTATACAAGGCATTGTATATAATCACTGTTGACCAATAGATTCTATTGTTTGTAGCGCATGTCGCCGAAGGCGGAGTGTAATCACACCGGCGCTTTTAGCACCTATAGCGTCGCGACGCTTACATAGTAACATTATCATGCCGCAACATTATTAAGTGCTATTACGTAGCAGTATGTAACTACTCTTGCCGGTATTTCAAAACTTGTTGGAACGTTCGAGCTTTTCGCTTTTCCTTGGAAACGCATTTTGAAATTATTTACATATACTTTGTCGAGATCCAATGTACAGATAACTTTCATTAAACCGTCTTCTTTTACGTATATAAATTGTGTAAACATGTGAAACTACATAGTGTTTGAAAATATGAATCCTCATGAAACACATTTTCACTGCAGTCCCGGAAGTGGTACTTTCCAAGCATCTCCATTTTCGGCATTTCATTTTTTAAGAAACTATAACTATTTGTTGCCTACAGAAGCTACAGGTAAATAACCACTAAGTCAATTTTCGTTTGAAACTTTATTGCTCGTGAGTTTTAGTTAAGGCTTGTTAAAGTTGTTAACAAAAGTAGAGTAGACATTTTTGCTAAATAATCGAATACGCCTTTTAATTAGCCAGTTATATGTATATAATAGTAAGACTGTGAAGCGATAAAAAGAATAGTTATAATCGACGATATATGAACAGAATTGTACCATAAGAATTTCATCAATAAATTTTAGTAAAGCATTATTAGGGATAATGTTTACCAGTTTACCGGTATATCAGTCATGGTTTAAACTGAGTTCAGAACTTGAACTTTTAAGTTCAGACATAAGTTTTTCACTGCTCGTTCAGCATCTGAATCTTACATAAACATTTGTTCACTTGAACTTAAATCATCTTCTAAACTCAGTTCAGTGGAGCTTAAGCTTAAATTGTGATTGAAAAACCGGCTCGAAAAGACTTACGGCAAGTTTTTCAAAGAGACACCCTGTATATACGTATTTTACTACTTTCTGTGTTATAGCTTTGGTAATTATATTTTAACTTGTAAATGTTTTCTTACTTTTAAAAATTATAATACAGGGCATGCGTTTTAAACCATCGAGTCGAAAGTTTGAAATAAACCAAACACATGGCATCTCTCAAACAAGTATGTGTTGAAATTATATTATTCTAAAATTATAATCAAAGCATTCACTGCTGTATGTATCGTTATTTAATAAATTACGTAGTAGATCCACTAAACTAACTTGTTGGAGTCTTGTGTCTTGCAGTTTAAAAACCAAGTCGTTTGTGAAATGCCCTCTGTCTGATTTCAAAGCTTTCAGGCTTGTCATTTGAAAATTTGTATTCTATATAGTTTTAGTACTCCATAACAAAGATCTTACATAAATTGTTGATGCAGGCGGTAATATTTTAAGTGTTAGGTGAAATTACACCGTCATGAAAGTGCAAAGTTTTCATTTTGCTGAAAGAAATTATAACATGTCATCTGTAATAGAAAGGGAGCGAAGGTTTTAATTTATTACAATAAATAACTCATCATTAGATATGAATAAAATTGTAGGCAAAAAAACGTTTCGACATTCTCTGTATCAGTGGCGGATCGTCTAAATCAGCAAGTAAGTAAGAAGTCAGCTTTTATCATAAAAAAGCAAACTTTGAGTTCAAAATGGTCAGTTGCGAGTTCACTAAAATTCAAATATTTTCAATCAGCAGTGTTTTCTGGATACTTCGTCTTTTGAGAAGTCACTTGCGACCGCTCAATAGTATTTGTTAAAAATGTTTTTACTCTTTTTAATGTCGAAACTGTACTTTCGCTTTCAACGGTTGTCGCAGGATACAATAACTTTAATAATTTAACAACGGCTTCTGAAAATGTCTCTAAAAGGTTCAAATTCACAAACCGTTACTAATGTACCCTGCCAATGATGCATGAATCTGTAGAATCCCCACATTCTCTTCATCACTATTCGTCAATTTTCATTTGTATTTGGTCCGACTGTCGACGAATCTACATTGAAGAAAACTAATACAACTCCAATATTCAGCTCGTTCATATACTTACCTGAGGATGTAGAACTTCCTTTCACAAGGAAAGCACTTTTTCTCTTTTCTCAAGTTGGAAAGTTATAATCACTGTAGAAGTGATCTGCCATATAGCAGACCAGTGGCAGGTTGCGGGTAGGTGCTTAGGTGCAGATTGTCACGTGCTTATTCTGCACTACGACATTTAAATAGCGATGTCAAAATCGGTGGTACGCGGCTAGACTAGCAGTGAAGAAGGGGTGGTTCGAAACACTTAAAAACCCTTCAAGAGGAGGGATGATCTTAAACGGTAGAAAGGGCCGCCACTGTGATATTTTAGTCCCCCTAAGGTCTAAAAGAAGGAAACTCACCACAGAAGATTCCCATAGGGCTCAGACAGAGGGGTTGTAGCTGTATCCTGCTGCAAGATGTGACTTACCTTGCTTACTGAAAATAACTTACTTGCTGAAATTCTTAACTTGTAGGCAGGCTAACACTACACGTAATTCTTTAAAAAAAAAAACACAAATATTATCGGGGAGCACTAAACACAATAACAAAACCAAGCTAATTGACGACTAGATATTTAATGAGTCATAAGACAAGAAAATGAATACATACATAGAAATTACACAGAAAAATGGGCAACAATTATGTTACGTTAAAAAAAATAATAAAAGCTACACTTGAGGGTACTACATTTACATTAGGTACTGCAAAACATTCACAATCGTAGCCTCTCAATTCCAAACAAGATATAGGATCAACAAATCTTAAATTAACAATTCAACAAGCACCGTAAAATTTTACACGCATGCAACATAACACAAAATAATATCTTAACTTAACTTAACACTTGAACTACATTTTGAACACGAAAGTCTTTACTCAAATCCAAAACCAACTGATTTGCCAGCGGCCCTCAACCTTTACAATGAGAATATTAAAGCCGCCAAAAGGCGATTCACCAAGCCTTCTCACAATACCGCCGGACAAATAGATAGACCAGCAATCGACTTCTTCAAAAACAGGTTGCAAACAGAACACAAAGATAAAACAAGAGGCGCTACTTATTAAACTCTAAACATAAACTGAACAATATTGAAAAGGCCTGCTTGCAAGAGGTAAACATAGGGGTTAAAACTAGTGTTGAAACACAAACGACAAAAGTAGGTGCAGCGAAAAGAAAGTTAGATCGGTGCAGGGAGTACGTGACGGAAGTTAAATGGTGGCGATGGGCAAAAAACAGGGGTTGGTGTCCTTTTCCCGGAAGGCGGGAGCAAGACAAACGAAGAAGATTCCTATAGCTATGGGTTTTCTTAATCCAAAATACTGAATTCGTTTGAGGATGATACTTCCAACGTCCACTAACTTTCACAACTTTCACACAAAACTATGTTTCTCCGAGATTATATGGCACTCCCTGGGATTATCCGGATTTATACCATAATATAGTTTAAAGAAACTAACGAGGGGCGAGAGGCATTCTCGGTGGGGAAAACCGGAAAACAATGAACTTGCACACCCGTCTTAAACCGGAGAAGCCAAAGACGTCCGATATGGTTGAAGAGTTGTCACGTACTAAAGAAGGGGGGTACAATATTCGAACGACTTAAGGCATGTCACCTGACATAGCCCCGCGTGCAGAGGGATTCCCTGAACCATATCACGAGAAGCTGTATCAACTGAAACAATATGACATCATGTGTCGACGAAATACACGTGAACTCGGTCACCTTGGGATCTTTAACAAAGGAAACTTTTACAACGACGAAACATACTGAAATTACTTGGAGATTTCGTAGAACTGCCATGAAAATGCGCTGACTTCGCTTAACCTTCTGTGCCCTCCAGACTAAAATGAAATTAAACTGTAGCAAAAATAACATAATTCATACGGGATTAAAATTAAGAAGGACAGGGCCGTACTAAAGAATCTCACCAAAAATTCAAAATAACGTAAACTTCTCAAAATAACACGGAATTGCAAAACCACGTGACAAGATGTTATTCAGTGGTGCCACCAAAAAGTTATAAAGATTTTAGGTTATTTAAATAATTCGAAATGAAAAGAAAATACATGGAATAAAATAAAACCGGAGCAACAGATTTAAATTTTTGGTGGCTTATTGACCAAATGCCCTTATGGACAAACCGTTCCTGCTTGTCTTGTTTAATTATTTTAAGATTTTTCCATTTATTCTTTGTTCTAACAACGTACCTATATCAAATATTATATTACTGCACTGTGGTTTCCATTTAAAAAATATAGTTGCATGGTCATATCGCACAAACAAGCTAATTACAAAATTCCACAACAAAGTTTTATAGTGTTTTAAATAATCTAAAACTTGACCCATTAGAGTTCTAATTCTAACTTAATTACTTAAAGAGTTAGGGGAAGTTAAGGAAATCGGAAAAAATATGTAACGTTTATTTGCTGTTCCATGTGAATATGATTTCCATAAACGCCTTTTGCTTTGGTATTTTACCCAACACCACAATAAAAACGTACAAGCAAAATAAAATATGGGTACGACATACGATGTGTCGTAAGAAAGATGAAAAATTAATAATTTTTTAATATAACCTATTTACTTCCATAACTCTCTTTGTTCTTACTAATGAATTTTACTATAAATCTATCATTTTTCAAATACAAATCGTTAATTAATGTACAAACTTATTTTTGTTACGATAAACTGTATGTTTTTTAATTGATCAATACTTAATACTTAAAAGCAAATTATAAAACATCTATTCGTATTATCGTGCAGAAATTTGACTGCATGGTAGTAGATAAGTAATTTAAATTTCAGGAAGAATCGACAAATTGTTTCTGTCATGTTTAACCTGACCACAGAATTTTGCCGTGGAAACAATTCCATATTCATTAGTTGCGAAGCGTGTAAACACGAATAAACCTGTTATAAACACGCACATTTTAAAAAAGTTCTCGAGTTACAATAACAGAATTTAGTACCCCCCAGTATTTAAAATGAGATTTAAATAAAATATACACTATTTAATTTTTTAGAATTAGTAAGTTCCATGTTAAAAATAAATTAACTAAAAATGTCTTGCATAAATAAATTCTACACTATAGGAATTTCGAACTACATATTATAAACCAAACGAAAGTGTATAGAAGAGTAAAAATCAGAAAAAAAAAAAAACGAAAGATAGATGCACTTTAGAAAGAGGAGAACATCAAAAAGAGGAAGCAAGTTCTATGTAGCGAAGTATTTAAGCAATAATATAATAAATTTTCAACCCAGTGGATGCCGTGGATGGAAGGATTGCCGTAATCAGAATAAAAATTAAGAAAAATAACATTTTAATTGTGACTATACAGGATGTTCATAAAATATGGGGACAACAGCATATTCAATGGACCTAATAAAAAAAAACATATAATAAACGCGTACTTTATTAAAAAGTTATAACGAAAATTATAATAAATGTTCGAAGTTCCTCCCTTCTGCGAGAATGCAGTTTAATGATTGCCGAACTGTTTCAAATACTCCTGGAGGAGCGTTTCAAAGATCCATGTTAATAAACCAAAGCAAAAAGAATTGAACAAATAAAAAACTAAATGCGCAGTTAATGAGATCAAACAAGCATAAAATAGCAACGAAATAAATTAAAACACGAAAGTATGGACCAAATTACTTAGGTAAGGAATTGAAATATTGATTTATGTCAACAAAAGCATGAAACAGCACTTGTTCACAAACTATTTTAATATGATGTTTCATATACCTATTAATTAAAAATTATTTCGTGACTTACATATGTATTTTCGGACATACGTTTATTAGAACTTTTTCACTTGTTGGGCACCTCAACACGCTATAGAATTTTGTCCCTAGGTTTTAAGAACACTCTGTATATACACCAACAGAAACTACAGAACCACTTGAAAGCTATACAGTTCCAGACGACAGAAACAGAGGTGGAAACGTGCCGGCAAAAAATAGAGAACTGCCAAAATAAAAACCTCACATATGAAAACAAAAAACACGCCACAAGAATAACATTGATAAACATTAAGGAAAAACAAGGCAGAAGAAACTACGAAATAATAAGAAATAAAGTAAAGGCAACGTACAAGAAACAGAAAAAAGAATGACTAGAAAAAGGTTAGAAAATATCGAAAAAGGCAAAAACAGAAGATAAAATTGTAACGTGCCGCCTAAAGACATTAATTATTACAAATTAGGTAAATGGAATTCATGATTTTTCGTTACCATTTATATTAATCTTAGTTTGAATCATATTTTATTTATTTTGTACAGAAAGGTTTTTATTTGTTTACAATATATTTTATTTTCAACTGTGTTGTCATTATTACTGGTGTGCAGGAAATTAATCATCCTGGCCATCTGAGCTACCCGAGGGGGTTACAAAATAATTGTTTAAAAAGATAAAGGAGACCAGAATAAATCACAGAGTAAAACTAGAGAAATAAAAAATAAAATGGTCAAACAAATATGAACCTTCGAAGACTTGAAAAATATGGAACGAATACTATATACAACCCTAAGCAAGGAAGAGGAAAAGAGGAAAAAGATAGAATAAGGGCCGAATTGTTGAAATATGAAGGGAAAGAAATACATAGACAAATGCACTTACTGATAAAAAATATGGATACAAAGGAAGATACCAGAAGAATGGAATACTGAAATCATAATAACGTTACATAAAAAAAGGGTATAATGAAAGGGCTACTACTATACTATACAGTACATATAAAATCTTATAAAGTAAAAACTAAACGCGTAAGCTGAAGAAATTTTAGGGGAATATCAAATTAGGTTTAGACCAGGAAGCTCAACAACAAATGCAATACACATTAAAACACATATTACCAATCACATAAAAACACATTATCTTCATAGACTTCAAAAGCGTATTTCATATAATAGAGAGAGTAGAGAGACCATGGGTGATAAAAGAACTAAAAAGATTGGAAATATCAAGCTAATATGCCTATAATAGACGCCAAAGTATGAGTGCGGTTTTTAGGCAGATGGTTTAATGTAAACAAAGGAGTAAAACAAAGAGACTCGATTTCATCAACATTATTTAGTCTGATATTACAAGTTTAGTGATTATAAGAAGAGTAAATCTAAATAAAAGCGTCATAACAGAATAAACACAAATAATTAATTACGCTCGCGATTTCACAATAATAGGGAAGACAAAAAAGAACTAATAAAAGCGAAAGAATTAGGTCAGACTAAGTGGCATGTAATTTTGGACTAGAAATAAACGTATTAAAAACAAATGAAATCTGGGAATGCAGAACAAAACGACTGACCAACTCCTAATAACACGAAAACATAAAATCAAGACAACTTCTGTATTCAATTATCTAGATGTCACAACCGGAAAAACAGGGAAATAAAGGGTTATGAAAATAATCCTAAAAGGATCTCAAACATGTGATATAAATAAAACACTATTCAAAAGCAAGAAAA
Organism: Melanotus villosus; assembly: GCA_963082815.1. Taxonomy (NCBI): domain Eukaryota; kingdom Metazoa; phylum Arthropoda; class Insecta; order Coleoptera; family Elateridae; genus Melanotus; species Melanotus villosus. Next base: position 71,825,903 of record OY720418.1, on the reverse strand, counting down.
CAAAAATTTATATACCGGGTATCAATGAAACCTGGGACACCCCTATTTTTTAAATTATATTTCAAGATACCAAAATAAAATTTGGTATATGTAATATACTCTTTAAATTGCATTTGTTAACAAGAAATTGTCACTTCCGGATTCGCCGGAATTGCCCTCAATTTTGTTATTTCAAATAGAACACCCTGTATATTTATACATTTTTGGAATTTCCATTTAATTATACGTATGCTAGTATCAAGTTTTAATAGTATATTATACACGACGCTATAATGTAGGCTATTATTACCGAGGATAATGTTTGCAACACGAGCGAGCTTGCGAGCGAGTTTTGCAATTATCCGAGGTAATAATAGCCATTATAGCGAGTCGTATACTATACTTTATCCACGAACACAAATACGAAGAATTTTTAATTAAAATTTATCGACGACTTGTCAGTAATCTGTCAATTAGGATTAGAAACATAACCTATAATCTGTCAATTAGGATTAAAAACATAACCTATTTCCTTCATTATACACCATAGACAATGATGTTACCATGACACCATTATACACTGCTGTCAGTGTATAATGGATAGCATTATGAGTGACCAAACACATGAATAATTGACAGATTATTAAGTAGTCGTGGATAAATATATTTATGACAAAGTAAATACTTGCAGAAGAGTTAATTTTTTAATCTAGAATGCCATGACCTTCGTAAAATGCAAGTCAGGGTGCTATGACACTCAAAACAAATTATTTTAGAACTTCAGTTGTAGCAAGTCTGCAAGTCTGTCACTGTTTTGCGCATTTCACTTGCTTCAATTGTTTTGAAACCCAGTGCCTAGATTTAAACGTCCAAAATACGGTTTTTCTGAATGGAGAGTGTTATTCCGAATTAAATTTTCATATTAATCTCGCGTTATTGGTATAAATAAAATCCTTGAAAAACGCTCGTTTTTGATATCCTAGTGTCCCACCCTAGTGCCATTTGAAAAAATAGAGTTATTCTAGAAAATGTATTTTTGCCAACTTTAGGTCATTCTAATACAGCAACGAAAACAGTTTGTATTGAGTGTTGGGATACCTCGACTTTCCTTTTGCGTAAGTCGTGGCACTCTAGATTAATTTCTGCAAACATGTACTTTGTCATCAAAATGTTTGAAACTTGATATTACCACAACGTAAAATTAAATGGAGATTCAAAAAATTTACACATGTACAGGGTATTCTATTTAAAATAACAAAGTTGATGTTAATTCCGGCGAAACCGGAAGTTACAGAAACTTATTTCCTATGTTAAAAACTGCCATTTAAAGAGTGAAGTACACATACCAAATTTTATTTATATATCTTTAAAAATAAAAAATATATAGAGGTGCCCCATTTTTCGTTGACACCTTGTACACGTATGTATAAGATACTTAAAGAACCTATCACTTATACCATGAGATCGAAAAAAAGATGATTTTGAGCAGGCCTTGACTAGTACAACACGATTGGCAAGACTGATTTCAAAATGTGGCAGTAAGTTAGAGGTTAATAAATGTCAAATAAATTAAAACACAAAACAGTATTTATTTAGGGAACAAACTGAAAACTAAGATGAATACATGTTAGAGTAGGTGTCCAAAATGTGATCCTTCACTAGTATTACAACGATAAACTTAAATAATTCTGGAAACAAGTTTGCAAAACTGACTTACATTTGAAATGTGACTGTCACATTATAATTCATAGGCATTCTAGAACCAGTGTAGCCAATCGTGTTGTACTAGTCAAGGCAGTGGCGGCTCGCCAGGTGAAGTAGGTGAAGTGCCTCTGCACCTAATATTTCACGCGAATTAGTTTTTTTTTTGTATATAAAAATGATTATTCTTACCATTTATCTAAATTCCTAATTTAAATTATAAATGAATTTTATCCCCGTTCAATACGCAAAACATTTCTTATAGATATAGGTATGTATTTCGCAGCACAGTATCAAATTGCAGAGCTAAACGTAAATATGCTTGGAACTCTGTACTATTCACTGGGTTGCTATGGTAACACTGACGTCACGCGCATGAAGCGGTACGTAGGTTTTCTACAAGTGAAGAGAGAAGGATATTTTCATCAGTCGCCTGTCGCTGTGGATACCGTATGGTTGTATGTTTGGTATATCGCGCAGCAATCTTACGTAATCGGTGTTGGTTTATTTTATAAATGAATCGATACGTGCACCTTTTCGTTTACTTGTTTATCTAAACATCACGTCTGGGCAATAAAGAGAGAGACGCTAACCTACTTATTTTTATTTATTAGTAAATGAGTCAGTTAAATGCCAGATATAGTCTTGAAGCATATATGTCGTACAAAGGACGTATTAAAATATCTGTGATTTTATTAAATATCTGAAGTTCCTAATTATCGAATAGTCGGTTATCACTGATTTCAAATAATTGAAACTCATGTCTTGTTTTGGTGTTTGTACTGTTTGTTGTTTATGTGTTTGTTTTGCAATAAGTGTGTGTTTTTAAACATGAAACAAAGACTTTAACAATTTTTGCAAAAAAGGACTTAAAGGGTAGTGGAACTTTTAGCAGCATTTTTATCAAGAAGTCCTATAGAAATTATATACCTAAGGAATACAATATCTCACGATAGACTCTCGTCTTTGGCAAATATTTCAATTCAAAAAGAACTCTTACTAGGGTTAATTAAAAACCAACCATTTTACGAAGATATTACCAACAAATTTGCTACCCTAAAAGACAGAAGGATTGACTTGGTGTAAAAAAATTAGGTAAGTCCAAATAAAAAGTATTTTTTAATGAAATTTGATAGATAAAAGAGACGTACAGAAAAATAATATCAAATTTTATTGCACAAATATTTATACTAAAACATAGGTATATTACGAAAAACTAGACTAACTTATGTTTATTAAAAATTATTACTGTTTCTACTGTTCCTGAGATAATAATAATCTACTATCTACTACACTATCTATTTATCATCATCATCATCATCAATTGACATGGAGCAGATCCTCGTGGATCAATCCTGGATTACGCCAGGCCCACCCCATGTCAACGGGGAACACTGTATGACGTTAACATGCCTGTGACGCTAGCCGCTAGACACCGCTTCTACAGTGCAAGGTAGTTAGTAGATCACATATTCAATGGGAGTCGAATATATGACCGAGGTGGTTAATAAAGTTTTTTTTTTTGTTTTTACAAACCCTATTTCTAGTATTACCGCTAATTTCCTAGGTGTAGTTACTAAGTTACTAGGTACACGATACTTTAGTCTAGCTAAATCTAGTCCTTATTTTATACACATACTCCTTGTTCCCTTGTTTCTATTTTCCGTTAATATTGTAGTATAGCTTCTTTCACAGTTCTTCTATCTTATTCTTCCTCTGCTTCCACTTCCTCTACTTCTACTCCCTCTTCTTCTACTTCCTCTACTTCTAATTCCTCGTTGTCAGATTCTTCTATTGAGTCATATATGCGATTCATTTCCCTCTTCATCCTAGTTTTGCTCCTTGCCCACTCTTCCCAAGTTTGTTGTGGTATACCCGATCGCTCTATATCTTGTTTCAGTGCTGTGTTCCACGTGTAGCAGGGTCTTCCCACCTTCATTTCGTCTGCTGCTAGGTTATATGCCTTCTTCAGTATGTGGTCTTCCTCGCGTCTTAATATGTGTGCCCAATATTTTAGCCGTGCCGCTGTCAGCTTTTTAGTTATTGTTTTCCCTTCCAGTACCTCGTGTGCGGTCGCCCCTTCGTCTTCTTTTGAACTTATCCTGAGGAGTTTTAGGATTTTTCTTTCCATTCTTCTCAGTGCCACTCTATTTCCCTTTGTCATTGCGCTGGTTTTTAGTCCGTATAGCGCCGTTGTTCCAACTATCGTTGTGTAGATTGTCTTCTTCAGTTGCGGGGGCAGTTTATGCCGTTGTATTGTGGGTAGTATGGCGTAGGTAGCTTGGTGAGCTTTTGTGATTCGTTGACTCACTGTTGCTGGCCTTTCCAGCGTGTTGGTCATATAAGCTCCTAGGTACTTCATTTTTCTGACTTGTTTTATTTCATAATTCCCAAATTTCAGGTTTTGCACCATTGCCCCTAAGTTATGTAGTCCCGGTTGTCTTATCATGGCTTCGCATTTATCGACGTTAATTTCTAGCCCCACGTCCTTCAGGTTTTCTGTGATTTCTTGCAGTAGTTGTCCCACTTCGCCCTTTTCTTCCGCTAGAATCAGTAGGTCATCTGCGTATGCTAAGATTTTTGGGAGCAGTAAGTCATTTCCGGTAGGAGTCCGATTGTGTTGCTTCGCTGGTAGGTCCCGGAGTGCTTTGTGGAGGGCAATGGTGAAGAGGCGGGGGGAGAGTGGACATCCTTGCTTTATTCCTCTGCGTTTCCGGTATACCTTTGTTCTTTGTCCGAACCACTGGATGGCAGTGTTTTCTTCCAGTGCCGCCTTGATTATCCTATTTATTAGGTAGTGGGGTGCTTCGCTGTCCGTTAAGCCTTCTATAAGGGCTGGGTGGGAGACTGTGTCGAACGCTTTAGCTAGGTCCAGGGTTACTAGAATAGTTCGCTCTCCTGCTCTCCATCGTTCATCTAAGATTCGTCTGGCGACAAACAGGTGATCCTCCACTGATCTTCCGCTGAGGAACGCTGCTTGATATGACGGCATTTCTTGAATCGTCTCGTCTAGGGTCTTCAGTAAGTGTTTTGCGTAGATCTTATATCCCACACTGCAGAGACTTATCTTCCGGTATTCTGATGTTGTTTTAGGGTTTCTGACTTTTGGGAGCGGGATTTGTACTGTCATCTTCCATTCATCCGGTACTGTGTTCTTTACCCATGTTTCCTGTATTATTTTGTGTATTCTCTCTATAGCGGATTGTGGGGCATTCTGTAGCAGTTCGGTTTCTACTCTGTCCATTCCTGGAGCTTTGTTTCTTTTCATTTGTTGGATGATCTCGGCTGTCTCTTCTAGCGTTGGAGGCCTACTTAGGGGCCAGTGATCCGCTTCTTTTATTTCTGACGTTCCCTGGTGGTCTTCCGAGATTTTTAGTTCGTCTTCCCAACTTCTCATTGGGATGTAGTGCCTTCTGGCTGCGGTGGCAGCTCTCCTCTGTTTCTTGATGTATTTGTATGTTTCCCGGATTCTTGACTCTGGTGGATGAGATTGTATTTCTTTAAAGAATTTTTCCCACTTCTTGACCTCGTGTTCTTCTTGGGCCTTTTTCCTATTCCTTATGGATTCATTAAGTTCTTCTTTGCTTTCTGCATTTTTCCTCATGTTGTTTCTAAAGAGCGCTTGTTGGTATTTTGCCTGCGCTTTCCTCCTTCTAGGTGTCATTGGTGATGTTGGTCTGGACAGCGTTTCCTGCGCTGCGATAGTTAGACTTTCTACTATTTCTGACCATTTAGTTGGGTTTTGGGCTTCGATTTTGATTCCCACTTGGTTGTTGAACCGTGTTTGGAATTGTGGGGACTTTAACAGTTGTACGTTCCATTTTTTCTCCTGTGTGCGTTTTCCCTCCTTGTTCTTGCTTGATGTCCTTGGGTGTGGGTCTTGGAGTTTTACCGTCCCCGTTATCATCTTGTGGTCCGTGCGTACTTCGTGGTGCCATGATGCTTGTATGTGATAGATTTTGGTCTGTTGGTCCCCTTTCCCTAGGAAGTGATCCAGTTGTGCTTTATGTTCTCCCTTTTCCCATGTTGTTCTAATGGTGTTCGACTTACTCCAGGTGTTTTGAATATGAAGGTGGAAGAGGTGTGCAAAGTCCTTCAGGGCGATACCGTTTGCGTTGCATTTGATGTGCCTCAGTTTTGGTCCTATTAGTTTTTTGTCATCTTCCGTGAGGTCTTCGGTCCCTAGATGTGCATTGAAGTCCCCTACTATTATCGTTGGCGTTCTTCTGATCGCTTTTTCTGTTTCCTCGTATACTTCTAACATTGAGTTGTCCATTCTTTTGTCCGATGGTATGTGCACCCCTATAAAACTTCTAATGTGGTTGTTTATTTCTACCGTAACTGAGCATATGTCCTCGGAGATTTCTTGATGGGCTGTAACCGTTACTCCTTTCCTGACTAGAGCCGCGACACCTCTTCTTGTTTGTTCCTTTTTTCCCCCACTGAGGTACCATCTGTAGTTCGTGGTGTCTGCCTTCCCGGTGGTCATGTATGTTTCCTGCAGGCAAGCTACGGTGATTTCTTCTTGGTTTAGTAGTCTGTCTATTTCTTCGCGTTTCTCCGGTCTTCGCGCTCCTCTTACATTCCACGAGGCTATCTTCATTTCTGTTGGTATTGTCTCTTCTATTTGCCTGTAAGATGGTTGGGTTTGTAAGGACAGGCCGTATCGCCCTGGTTGTACTTCTGATAGCTGCTTTTCTATATCCACGTTCCAGTTCCCGCTCTGCGCCTCTCTTCTTTGACTATTATTTTCTTCTACCGTTTCTACGCTATCGTAGTGGTTTCTAGATCCGTTTATCGATGTCCTGTACGCTAGTCGTATTGTAGTCGCGTGCCCTCCCGTGGTGTTCTTCGGCGTGTGCTCCGATTTGTGGCCTGCCTCGTTGTAGATTTCAATTTTTGTTTGCAGGATTTCCATCGCTGCAAAGATGGATTCGTATCCGCCCCAGAATCCTTCTGTTCCCAGGTCTTCTATGTAGGCGTTGATTTGCATGGCTGAGCCGAAAGTGTGGTCCAGATGATCGTACTTGGGGGCCAAATCTCTGATATTTTCTTCCAGCTGCAATTTCATTTCTTCTTGGTTTTCCCTCACGTATTGTGCGACTTCCCTTCGCAACTCCAGAGCTTCCTTCTTAAGTTCTTCTTTGTTTCTTCTGCCTTCTGTTATCTGGTCCGTTATTGCAGCGAATAGGCAGTTTCCATCGCCTGCTATTTTCCTTACTTGAATTGTGTGGTCGTTGGTGTACATTGTTTCTCGGTCCATTTCTGTTGCTTGTGCTTCCCCTTGTCAGCCGTCCTGCTTCTGGTATAGCTTTCGTTGAGTTCGGGTGCCTTGCTGACTAAGTTAACTTTGAGCCCTACTTTTATTATGTGTACATACATGTACCATGCGCATGCCACAATTGCCTATTACCTATTCTTTGTAAAACTAGATGTAAAACTAGATGTTATTTTTATTTGGTTTATATTTCTTATTATTTATGTGCTAAACTGTACCAACTTAGAATTCTTTTCTATAAATAGACTTTCTACCTGAAACGGTCCCTTTTTCTTAACACAGTGCTGAAACGACCGTATTTCAGGGCTGTAACGTCTTGCTGTGAGGCCCAAACATTAAGCTTGGCGTCCCCTTTTGATTGCAACTTTCTTGTTTCCGTACCTCTACTTAATTACAATCTACACACGTGCATTAATGCTGTTAGTACCTCTATTGCGTCATTTTAAGCTGATATTACTGTTATTGCCGTGTTTCATTAGTATATAATACACTTTATACAATACTACGATCTACGATACACTTATCTTTTATTGCACGTTTGCACCTTCTTGCACCTTTGATTTGGAACCTGTCTTCAATTGTTGGATGTGGAATTTCCTCCTGTAGCCCTTCCTCTTCCTGTTACACCCCTCCGTCTAACACTTGCGGTACCACTTTCACTGCACTTTCAGGTTATTGATTTATTTATTCCCCGTTTTGTTGTTATTTTTACGATTTTTGTTATGTTATGATGTGAGGATTATTATCATTACCCGAGCCCTGTTAATACCCCCGTGGGTATAGGATTTATTTACCAGTAATAATAAGTTTCCTAAGGAAAGCTGTGAAAACGTTTAGGCCTGTCACATGCGTGTGTTCGGTTCAACGCCTGCCACGCAACTCCTCTACTACACTATCTATTTATAACTATATAAACTAATAATTAGTTTGTTAAATTAAAAAATAGCAGAAGAAAAAGAAATTAATCGTACCTACTTATTCATTCAATAAGATTTATATTTTTCAGAATGATACAATATTCATTTATAATAAAGTGGGCTCAAAAAAGTAGTAATAGTAAAATAAGATCTAATATCGCCCTTTTGATAACGAAATTTTTCGAACTCACTTTATTAATTTAAATTTTTTGGTAGTAAAAGTTCATTTCGTCTATTACCAATTTGCGCAAAACGATATTTAATTGTTTCCGCAGAAAGTTCATCTAACTGAAAATTAATAGTAATTATACCTAAATTTGATAACCTATCCTGGCCCGTTGTTGCTCTAATATACGTTTTTAGTCACAACTACAGGAATTGATAATGCAATTTTCTGCATTCGTTAGATTAGGAAAAACATTGTTTCATCTAAATGTGAAAATAGTGAGGATTTATCACTTGGTTTAGGCGTCAATTTTTGAATATAATTTTGACAAACAAGGAATTCAGACTATAAGTCTTGCTGCTTTATATTATAAACATTTAAGAATGACTGAAATCTGATTTAAAAATCTCCATGTTTTTGTCGGAAAAACGTTTTACCAGCTCTACAATCATTCGGTCGAGGATAGAAAAATATATATACTGCGTTCCCCTTTACTGTTACAAGACTTGAAAGAAAAAGTAAAAATTCCAAAAAGTCTAAAAACTTTTTAATGTATTATACCTTATATTATTAGGTATTTATTCTTGCATTACAATTGGGGGGGCGCAAACGTCAATGGGGGGGGGGGCTAACGACGCCCCTGACCACAATAGCACTTCACCTATTATTTGACCCACGAGCCGCCACTGAGTCAAGGCCTGCTCATAATCTTTTTTTTTAGATCTCATGGTACTACAAGTCTTTGGTTTATTCGTACTCTTCTCCCAAGAAAATAGTTTGTAATTTTAAAAACTAAAACCTTTTAAAAAATAATTAATGTCACCTCATCTCGCATTACTTACTTTTGCTAGAACTCTCTTTTCCCACTTATTATTTTCATATTTAAACATAATAGTTTTCTGAAGTTGCTTTATTTCTAATTACTTCAGAATATGTAAAAGAAAATCTTTGCATGGATTGCTTATGTCCTTATGTGTATTATCGTAATTTCTGGTAAATTTGCCTTTAAAATCAATTACATAATTTCTTTAATGATAGCGATGTCAACAATAAATTTAATTATCGTAATATGGCATACCCTGTCCGTACTTTTAAAGGATCGGCATGCTAAATTTTAAATGCATTGTTTATGCTGGTAGTATGGAAAATTAGAAACCATTTATTTGCTAATCCAAAGGTCCTGCATTTTTTTAAATGCGTAAAAATTTTAAATCAAATTTCTGTTAGTATTTATTATTAAAAAATGTAATTAGTAGATATCAATATAGATTAAGATTAAATAAACTATATACCGGGTGTCTCAGGTAAGACGCACCATAGGGAAACACCAATGTATTTTTTCAGAAAGGATCCACGATACCTTTTGAATATGTATAGATTCAGTGTTCAACGTATGTTATTGGATTTAGTTAACGCTAGAAAGAGATAGAAATACCGGAGGCGTCTGCCATTGCGACAGGCGATTATTTCGTTGTTTATTTTTATATCTGTCAATTTTGACAGCACCTAAAACTTTCATTTACAATAAAAATACGAAAAATACGTAATTTTTTTATTCGCCGTTTCCGCATTCTGCATATTTTAAATTGAATTCGCCTTATTACAACAGCACACGTAAAGAAAACGTAAGTAAATTCTATAAACATGGAATAGTATTGAATCCTATCAAAAGAAAGCAAATGATCATCAGTCATCAGTCAGGTACCGAATGAACTTAAAAATGTAATGAAAATAAGAATTTGTCTAGTCAGAAGTTATTAATGCAACTTACAAATTTTAATGGTTCATGTAGATAGGTGTGAAATTGGTTACATAGATAAAAATGTATAATTGGGTGAAGTACAAGTGCAAGAAAAATGTAACACTTATACGTTTACGTAAATAGTGATTTTAGTAAATATGTAAAGTATTATGGCATTATAAATAAATTTTTTAAATTATACTTATTGTTTTAGTATAATAATAATAATGAATCTATAATTGTGCTTCATTGCATTGTAGATGTAGATTATTTAGTAACTGACAAGTTTAACAATTTGACGTTTTGTCGCTGCCAAAATTGACAAATATAAAAAACAAACAATGAAATAATCGCCTGTCGCCATGACAGATGCTTTCAGTATTTCTATCTTTTTCTAGCGTTAACTGAATCCAATAACATACGTTGAACACTGAATCCATACATATTCCAAAGGCACCGCGGATCCTTTCTGAAAAAATACATTGGTGTTTCCCTATGGTGCGTCTTACCTGAGACACCCGGTATAATAACGTAAATTTAAAAAAAAATGTCAAGTTAGGAAGTTTTTACTTCATTGAAGATTAATTTTTATATTATTACTGTACAGAAATTTCTTCAAAACACTTACTAAGTGCAACACGGCTGTTTTCTGAATGCCCTCTTCAATCTCCAACTTCTGAAAAAGTCATGCCTGTACTACGTTCTGATGCAGAGAGAACTTTTATTGGGATGACCCAAAAACCTTTTAATTACTGGCAACCAGCGTCTTTGCTTCAAACAGATTTGACAAGTAAGTAAATCGTAAAAAACTGTAAACCTGGTCTTCACCATTATTTTTTATGTACAGATTCTAGAACTAATCTACTCTCACCTTGTGGAAATTTATTCGGAAGTAACTTTAAGAGACAACGTGGGGAAAAGAAACCTATACCAGATGAACAGAAAGATGACAAATATTTTGAAAGACGAAGAAGAAATAACCACGCAGCAAAGAAGTCCAGAGATGCGAGAAAAATCAGAGAGGACCAGGTTAGACATCAAATTAAAAACAAATACAGTGCTATAAGTCATATTCATATCTTAGTTATGTATTTTTTTATGTCTAACGCAAAACTTTAGTGATGGACAAAAGTATGGAAACACTAAATACCTCAAATACCGTAAAACATATTCTTATGAAATTCGGTTCCTGCATCTTTTGAATTCTAAAACTGAAAGTCGCTTAAACCGGAAGTTTCATGTAAATAAAACATTTTAAACGAAACGCCCTGTATATTTTGCTTTTCAGTATTTGGCATCTAATTACAAATTCAAAAATATAGGATTTTGTGCATTTATTGTGATTTTTTATCGATATACGAGGGTCATCCAGCATCTAGTTTTGCTTTTAAACAAAAATTATTTAAACAGTTAACAATATAATATGCATGTACGAGGTTTGGCAATTTAATTCCAGGACTGCCACAATAAAAAGAAACACAATTTAAGTAGCACGAAAAATTTATCATATTCATTCAAAGTAATTTCCATTCACATAAATACACTTATTGCAACGTTCTAAAAGTTTTTGAAAAGAGTCGGAAAAGGCGTCCGAAGGAATTGCTTTCAATTCGGCGGTTACATTTTTTTTATGTCTTCCGCGTCCTGAAACCGTTTTCCTTTCAGAACAGGTTTCACTTTAGGAAAGAGAAAAAAGTCTGCCGGTGCTAAATCTGGCGAATAGGGTGGGTGATTGATTTCAACAACGTCGTGTTTTTGCTCATCCGTCAGACTGTGCAGGACAAACTTTGCGCAGATTTTCCTCTTTCCCAAATCTTCATGTACAATTTGTCGAATCGTCTCCTTATTAATATTCAACTCATCTGCCATCATTCGGAGAGTCACTTGGCGATCTTTTGCCACAATTTCACTGACCTTTGCGATCGAATCTGCGTGTCGAGAGGTTGACGGACGCCCGGTTCTAGCGTCATCTTGAATATCCTCATAACCATATTTGAAACGTTTAAACCGTTCAAACACAGTAGTACGACCTAAGGTGTTATCATTGTATGCACTTTTTAACATGTCGTAAATTTCTGTCGCAGTTTTTCCTAATTTACAACAAAACTTAATATTAATTCGTTGCTCCATGACGAATAACAGAAACACGATTTGTGAACTAGCGTCTTGCGAAGTAACTGACAGCTATTCGATGTTTCTATTAGCCAATCCTTCTTGATAAAAGTGTGAACTAAAATATGTTGCTTTAATTTTGGCTTAATATCGCGTATCTTTAGAGCTGCAACGTCAGTCCGGGAATTAAATTGTCAAATCTCATATATTGATTTTTATACATTGTATGTAAACATTAATTTATTTTTCTATATAGTCACCACCCAAGGCTAAACATTTTTCGTAGCGTGAGACGAGCTTCTATATTCCGATGTCGTAAAACTCTCCCGCCTGTTCGCGCAACCACTTATTCACAGCGAATTTTAACTGATCACTGTTTTCTTATCGCTTGCATTGTTACAATAGGAATCAAATTTCGTACGAATATATTTAACGGTATTTGAGACATTTGAGTGTTTCCATGCTTTTACTAACCATTATATACATTTTAACCAAAAATAATACTTAACTTACTTTACTGCAACAATATTTAATTATAACATTTACCGGTTTCAGGTAGCGCTCAAAGCAGCAATATTAGAACATGAAAATGCTATTCTGAGGGCTCAAGTATTAACACTCAGAGATGAAGCTTCGACTCTAAGACAATTATTAATGGAAAAGAAAGTATCAGAATTTTAAGTATTAACAAATAAATAATATATTTAACTAAATGTAATTTAAAATTAAATACTACAATCATTCAAACTAATGCGTTTCTTTTTATGCAATGATTCCAGCTAATAGTTTTACGTTCTTTGGAGTCTTAACTAAATTAATTATAAATTATAAATTAAAATAATTACGAACTGAATACTAAAGAACAGTGAAATATTTTTACTTATAAAACCATTACTTACAAAATTAAAAATTAGAAAAACTTGTTCTGAACGTAATACCAATCAATTTTTTGTAAATTCGACATTTTGTATTATTGTAACTGCAAGATGTTTTGAAAAGTCTTGCCTCCTTCGCGATAACTTTATTTATAGATAAGATATACAAATAAGCTAACGAGTGTTAGTCTTATCAGAGTCACCTATGAAAAAAAAATTATGTGTCTTAGATTAATTCTTAAATAGTGCTACTTTATCTATTAATTTGAGTAGATAAAGTAGCACTTTAACAGCAAGGGTAGACAAAGTACTACTTTAACAGCAAGAGTAGATAAAGTACTTTATTTTTTGTTTTTAACCCTGAAACGCCCTTACTAATGACATTTTAAAACGTGACTCGATTTGTAATTTTTTAAACGTCAATGTCAAATAAATGTCAAATAAAATTTATTTTATAATTTTTTTCCTTTAAAATAAATGCTATAGAAAAAAGTAGAGTATTATACACGATGATAAAATTTAATTATGTTCTTGGGCGTAATTAGCGTCTCGACTGGCGTCTCGACGCTAAAATACGCCCTCGAAGATAAAATTCAATTTTATCGTCTTGTATAATAAATAACTACAGCGCCACCAATCAAACAAGTCTGTCTAGTTGGCGTGGTGTGGTGTCGCTGTATTTTAGAGGTACACTCAGTGTCAATAGTACTTTGGCGGTAAATTTAAACGTGTAACATTGTGTGAAATACAAATTACCTAATTTTTGTTATGAATTTCATTGATTTCCCAGTCGCCGCCGCAGCTAGTTCTGTAGCCCTTTCCAAAGGAAATGTCCATACACCGGCAGCTTTTTGTCGGTCGAAGAACTCCACGACATTTTTAATAATATTTCTGCCTTCGGAATGAACAGTTTTTTTTTCCTTTACTTGCGATAAAAGCTATTAGAAGAAATGGATTCTATAAATAAATACATAAATAGCAAATACCTAATAGGCAAAAAATATATTTTGAGGTTATGCGAAAGTTTCATTTTAAAAATACTTTAAATTATCTATAAAATATATGCCTACCTTATTTCAAATAAGACGAACAAAAATAGTCTTAAAAAAGACTGATTTTTTTTATAAAGATGAACGAAAGCAGAGAAAATTAAGAAACACAAACACGCGATAATCTGTCAATCTGCTAGCTACTTTCACTTTTGACACGGAAGGTACAACGCCGGCAGGAGTTGTAGGTATTGGCTAAACTTTTACCGCCACGAATTTTTAAAATTAGTTGGCATATTTTCCGATGGACTTGTTTGCTTGGTGGCGCTGTATTATTGATTAGAACTACTGACAGCTGCTGTCATTTAACTAATTGTGATTAAAAGTCTACTTGAAAATTAACTTTTAGGTGCCAATACAGGACATGCATTTTAATAAGCACAGGTGACTCTGATAAGACGAGTTTTCTAACACCCGTTATATATTTCCTATAAGCTTGGGATGTCCTCTATCAAGGAGTGTCATTACTTTTCTACGAAATCACCATCTCTGTTCACACACGTACACCAACACTGAACAGGTTTCTTTATCCCAAGAAGAAATCAGGCGTCTGCTGCCGGTACCAGTAACGTAGAGTCACAGACCAGATAGAATAGACAGGAAAGTACAATGCTTTGATTGAGAGTACTAATACAAACATTAGCGCTGCATGTGGATGACCGCAACACTACTAACGCTAAAGCGGGAAATTTAAAATCTCTACAGTCAATCTTCGTCCACTAAAAATGGTCATTTTAAAAACAACACAAGTTAACAACTACTGTATTACAAAGAAACACAAAATAATAAATACACTTAATAGTTATTAGTATTAGTATATTAACAGTAAAAATTATGCACAATTCAACAGGGAGTACAAACATTTTCGGTCAACTAAATCTCCACCCCAGTCCGCATCAGCATATCCACTCAAAACAGGTGCTTCTATATTTCTTTTTTAAATATTAGTTTCTTCTTCGAAGTTTGCTTGATGTATCCAAGTATTCTTTTAAGTGATTTCCACAGATCTTCATTTCCCAAATTTTGATATCTGCTTAAATAACTAACTGAGAAACATAAATCAGGACGTGATCCTAATACTGCATACATTAGAGAACCAATTAACAAACAATACCATATAAATCACTTGTTTTGTAGAAATTGCTTTAACATAAAGACAATAATCCTCGACTTCTTTTATATCTCCGTACAGAAATGCTCCCTTCACATCCATTTGATGTAGCCGTAATTGTAGGTGATTACTCACTGCTATTAAAATTCGCACTGTTGCTAATTTTGTTACAGGTGCATAGATTTCTGATAAATCAAAATTTTCTTTCTGTTGAAATCCACTAGCCAGTAGTCTTGCTTTGAAGGTTTGAGGTTCACCGTTTTCACTTTTCTTTATCTTAAACGTCCACTTTGTACTTATTTCTGGACAATTTTCTGGTTTTCTTACTGGAGTCCATGTATTGTGGTCTACAAGTGTTTGTAGTTCTTTTTGAATTGCGTTCATCCATAATTCTTTATTTTTACCACTTATAGCTTCTTCATAATTTAACGGTTCATCAGGTTCTACTAAACATGTATTAATATTAATATCGCTAATAAGTAGTGTTTTTATAGCAATAAAATACGGATTCTTTTAAACAACTATTTATGTGAATAAATATTTTTGACAACTTTTTATTTAATTATTTTTACACAGACTACTATTTTAGTTTTAATTAGAAATGCCTTCACTTGATTTTGTATTTGTATTACCAGAGCCATCCCATGGATGACCCCATAACTATTATATTTGTCAGGGCTGGGTTGCATTTAACTTTCTTGTCTATTCTATCTGGTCTGTGCGTAGAGTTGTTTGCACCTCCTCATCATTAATGTAACACACTGTTTTCTTTCAGCTTCGGAAAAAGAAAAAAATCGCGAAATTTCACGCGCTCTAGTGCTTCCTGCATTTGTCGACTGCAGTGAAGACGAACACTGTGTGACGTTGAAGAATTGTTTCAGCGCCAAGTCTAACTCGCTGCAATCGAGCTCGGAGTTTTTTTTTAAATGTTCACATATTGACTGGAGTTGATAGTATCGCCTTGCCGTTCCAATCCGAAAAGACGGCATCGGCACTTTTCCTGTTGAAGCAAAGGCTTTGCATTTTTTTCGGGTTAGGGGAGCTCCCATGCCCGTGCTCCACTTACTGCTGCTTGTTCTCTAGGTCGTAGTGGTGTGCTCAGGACTCGTCACCAGTCACAATCCGGCAGAAAAAGGCATCACCTTCCTGTTTGTATCGAGCCAGAAGTTGCTGACAAATCTCTGTTCTATTGTGTTTCATTTCAGGAGTCAACATGCATGAGATCCACCTTGCGTTCACTTTTCCGTAGCCAAGCAAAACATGAATGATGTGCTGGAATCGTTCAAGAACAATCCCAGCAGTTCCTTCTGCTTCACGCGGCAATTAGCACGAATCAGTTCATCTACACGGGCTTGAGGCTTTTCATTCGTGGTTGTCAAGAGCCGATCACATCGAGACTGATCATGCATTTGTTGATTTTTCCTTTTCAAAACACCCTCGTATATGAATCAAGTTACTTCTAATTATTGTTTATTTACCTTTTATAAACAGATATTCTACTACATCATTGCAGGCTTGGATGGTGTGGGGTGTATAGGTTAGCATACTTTTTTTGTAAAATAAATGTCACAATTTCGGTTTTTAATCTAAATCTACCCCTGCGAGATTTTTAATAGTAAAAAAATATGAAACTACGTCCTCTTTTGAGTTTTAGCACGTGATCCCGTACCATGGCCACAGATTATTCGTAGTAAATAATCTGTGCCATGGCTTACTAAAATTGACAAACCTAAGGTTTCTGTTTGGAATTCCGATGGAATTCTCATAAAGGCCATTCTCATTTGCCAAAGAGCATGAACTAATAAAATAAGAATGGTTATTTGGACTAGCGCCTTTGGCAACAGAAGCGCTACAATACACCACTAAGAATCCCTGGCAGTTGACGTTGACCTGGAAGAAAATACAGGAATTGAGAGTCTCTTTATTAAATATTAGCAAGTGCTCCAAATTAACAAGATGTACAGACAGACAGACAGTACAGATCAAAATATATGTAGGTACTTATTAGGTACATTTAGTCGAGTCAATGAAGGATTTTACTTCTAAACCCACTAAAACAGAACCGATTTTGATGATTTTTTTTTTAAATGCTTGTTATATTAAATTATTCAAAATCAGAAACATTTCAGCTGGCGCTATCAAGTATTTATATTGTTTAAACAATTTTAAAAAAAAGATTAAAAAAATTTTTTCTTCGATCGAATTTTAACTAGAATTGACTAATTTTGAAAATTTAGTATAATAAATAATTTTTGAATAAAAAAGTTTCAAAATTTCCATTTAAAAATATTAATTATTCAATCAGTCGGATGCAAGAAGATAATATACAAATATACAGGGTGTCCCCGGATGGGGTTGCGCACTCTTGTAAACTTTTTTATTTTGGAGTTTTCGGCAAAATGTTATTCTTCATAAAAAGTTTTGCTTGGCCTGAAACTTATTTTTAGCCTACTTTCGATTTTTTAAAATCAAGTAGGCCTTTACAGTTGAGCAAAAACTATTTTCATTTTAGGTAAAGTACCTTTTCTGTTCACAGTATGCCTAAATGTTGTTAAGAAAAGTTGTTCAGAATGAGAAGTTATGGCCATATGCAAATTTTCAGGATGATAGTCCTACTTTGATAAAATTCGAAAAGTTATTGAGTTATGTAAATTTTCGTCGCAAAATTAATAATAAAGATCTTTCTGCTATTGTCGACGCCATATTGATTATTATCAAAGTACGGTAGGTCAAGTACTGCTATTTGAACGATATTATAAAATTGCGTAAACTTCGCATGATTTAATGGAAAAATAGAACGAACTGTAGTAAACAATTGCAGTAACTGCATACTTCATATCTAGGACATTTTATTCTTTAATACAACATAACAAAAAACAAATTAAATTCTAAACATTGAAATTATTTCACGTAATATCCTCCTCTTAGTACACATTCTTCTATTCGTCTTCACTTTACTAAGTAGATACGCTGATCTAACGTTAACATTTTTGACGTTTGTGATGGTACATAAGATGTAACTTTACTGTCGCAGAAAGTGATTTTGTTTGACAGTTGCTATCGAAAAGAGCAACTAGATTTTCGACTTGCATTATCAGGCACAGGCTCTTGAATTTGGAGTAGTCTCATTGTGATAAAAAATATTTGATATGCTATTATCCTCAAATTTAAAATTAGCATAAATTTTCTTTCTAAGGAATTTTTCTTAGTAAAATAATGGCGTATTATCAACAGAAAAAGTACTTCACCTGAAACGAAATTGAAAAATGAAGAAATTTATCAAAGTAGGACTATCATCCTGAAAATTTGATATGGCCATAACTTCTCATTCTGAACAACTTTTCTTAACAACGTTTAGGCATACTGTGAACAGAAACGGTACTTTACCTAAAATGAAAATAGTTTTTGCTCAACTGTAAAGGCCTACTTGATTTTAAAAAATCGAAAGTAGGCTAAAAATAAGTTTCAGGCCAAGCAAAACTTTTTATGAAGAATAACATTTTGCCGAAAACTCCAAAATAAAAAAGTTTACAAGAGTGCGCAACCCCATCCGGGGACACCCTGTATAGACATATGTATATTTTCAACTGAAAAAATCACTACTTTTATAAGAATATCTAAACACGCACAAGAAATCGACCTTTTGTATCACAGGTAGAGGGATTCAGAGTCAAACTCCAGATGTTTCACCATGATTTTCGGAGTGAACGCGTGTGTTATGAGGTTATTAATCTGTTAAAAGAAGTTTTTAATATTAAATATTGAAAATATTAGTGAAAATTGTTGAAGAGAACTTAATTATTGATTAAAATTTAGAAAAAAGTGCAAAGATACAGGTAAAAACACGATGGAAAAAGTAATTATATGTCATTTATTCTTGGTTTGTATTGAAAATAATTGGATTATATTTGCTTTTAAGTTTGTTTATGCATTTTGAAGAATCGAATTATTATTCTTATTATTATGTTACATTTATATTAGATTATTACAGTTATTATGATACATTTATATGCTGTAAAATCATATTTTTTGCAATTTTGATCATTACAGCAAAATCGCTTGCGTTGCATATAAGTTAAAAAATGTTTCCCGTTTAATAAATAATTTTTGTTTCTTAACTAAATTTTGTTTGCTTATTTGGGACGTATTGATTTAACGATTCTAAAAATTTTAGCGTTGTAAGTGTAATATTTTTAATTCTACAGTACTTTTTTCATTGAATTTTCCGCGCGTCATGCTCGTCGTTAAGATTATTTGCTAAAACAATTTGTGTTAAATTATTCTTTGAATGCAATGAAATCTTTTTAGATTATTAGAAATATATTTCCTGTCTTACAGCTATTTCCCTTTGAATTTGATTCTCATATTTAAAATCATACGCGTTAAAAACATTTTCCAACATTAAATTGAAAAATTAACGTCTGGCAACTATTAAACACTTTGGATTAACGACCGATTTAGCAGACAAATTAAAACAATAAAAAACTTTAATACAAGTTTAATTCATAACGTGACGTTTCGATCTTGGTTTTAGATCCTTATCAAACTATAACAATAATTAAAAATTAGTCAAGAAGTAAAAAACTAAAAAGGAGTTGCAATAGTAAAAAAATTTAAAAATTAAATAATTACCTGTGAGTTAGAAACAACCAAACAGATTATTGGAAAATTTGCTAGTTAACACATTATGTTTAGAAAAATCAAAAGACGCGAGCACCAAAAGCGTTATTGCGAACACATGTTGAAATTTAGAATGGTTGGTTCAAACTGAAGTAGAACTTGAAAAGAACAGGATATTAACTAACTAAAGGACAGAAAGGGCCCAACCCACATTTTAATTTATCTCGTGGAACGAAACATATACACTAAAAAAGGTTACAAGGACAGAAAATTTTTTTTTATTTATTTTTCTAAATTAATGATAGCATTATATACAGGATTAAGCTTTTGTGTATCAGTATGGTTATTAAGTGTTAATTTATTGGATTTAATGTGAAGCATCTCAGAAATTAGTCTTTTAGAAAGATTAGTTTCAGAATCTAAAATTCGTATATACTCGAAGCTGTATGTTCTTCTTATTAGAACTTTGAAGTTTTGGTGTTGTTGGGTTGGTACCTCGTGTGTAATTATGTTTTAAAATTGTTTTACGGAAGTTTTGGCGGGTGTAAAGTTCTAATTTATGATATAAAAATGACCGAAGTAGAAGACAAAATTCGTGAATATGGGCAAAAGAGAAACCAAGCTGCTTTGCAACAATATATACAAAAAGTTAATACAAACGAGGTACGTGGACCTTGTATGACCAGTATAATTCCTAACCTCCTTTTTAATTTCAGTTGATTTGTTTAGTTAACAGCAGACTTAACAATCCTAACTTTATTCATGTTTGGGATTATCTTATGCAATCCTTTACCGATTCTTCAGAATCTCACAAAAAAAGATTTAGAATAGTACTGACGCTACTCCATGAATTAGAAAAAGGGGGAATATCGAGTTCACATAGTGATACTCTTATAAATCGATTATGTATCGAATTACCAAAATTCAAGTCTCAAAACTTAATAGACATGTGTAACTTCTGTATTGAATGTATTCAAAAGGGAAATGTTACAGAAATGTGGTACGTAAGTTGTGTTTGTCATGGAAATGTAATGACAATACAGTTGTTTTAAGACCCACATTAATCTTGGTCCTTTTGTATAATATACAGTGTATTAAATTTTAGTTGGAAAGAAGTACTACCTGAACTTTTAAACGTATTAGTGGAACGTGAACTAATTGAACATAATGATACTGAAATGAGCGGTCTAGAATACAAAACTCAACTGATAAATTCACTTTGCATGTTAGTATGGTCACCAAGTATCATTACTTCTCTAACATCAATGTTTATGTAAGCCTTTATATACTGTATAACTATAAAAAAAGTAACAAGACAAGTTTTCAGAAATATGCCTTTAAGTAAAGATGAACATTTACAAGTAGTAAATAAACTAGGACAGTATATGGAACAATTAACTTGCCAAGAGATTCCAGCATTTATATATCAGCTTCTGAAACTTTGTCGTTACCAAAATAGTAGATCTATTTTTCTAAGATTACAGTATTACTTTGGAACACGAATATACAGCAAAATGAATTTAAATCAAGAAGAAAATTCTGAAAGCATAAATTTAGATATTATTGGTAAGTTTTTTATAATATTAGGTGCATTCGTTTACCTGTTTGGAACACTTTTTTTAATCCAATGGTTTGATTCTGTGTTATAAAAATATTTAAAGTTAACTCTTTTTGCTCAGAACAAATAGCTTGTGTACAATTAAATTAATAAAACAGGTAAATTTAAATATCTAGATATTAATTTCTTTTAGTGCTTGATTTTACTATATCTATATCATTAATTTTTGATTTTACATTTATACTTAAAAGTTACCTAATAATGCAATTAAAACCTAAAATTAAAGTTAGTTAAACTACCAAATAAAATAACAAATTAATAAATTATCTAATATACAGGGTGGAAATTAAGTAAGGAATAAATTCGATAACTCCGTTAATCTTTGTGATAGACACGAAATTTAAAAGACGTGTATCGATTAAAATTACAGCGTATCCGTAAAAGTTATTTTCAGATTTAACTTTCATTTGTTTTAAAAATTATGACGTCATCAATTGTTTTTTTAAATGACAACCTATATTTTTTATTTCGATAGAGAATTTTAATCTGTTTTCAATGGTATACAATTTTGTATAGGTTACATAAGGAAAAAATCAAGAAAAACGGCCTATAAGTTCAAATATATACTACCTAGTAAGAATGAACGAAATTAATCGAGTAATCCTATTATCTGGGTTTAAAATTAAAACCCATAATGTTACATTCATTTCTTATGTTAAAATTGTTGAAAATTGCTTAAAAAATAAAACACATAAATTTATTAGTTCATTTGATGTTTTTTTTTTTTTTTTTTTTAATGTAACTTAATTAAAATTGTATGCCATTGAAAACAGATAAAAAAAAATACTCTATCGAAATAAAAAACAAAAAATATAGGATGTCATTTAAAAAAACAATTGATGGCGTCATAACTTTTAAAACAAATGAAAGTTAAATCTGATAATAACTTTTTCGGATGCGCTGTAATTTTAATCGATACACGTCTCTTAAATTTCGTCTATCACATAGATTAACAGAATTAGCGAATTTATTCCTTACTTAATTTCCACGCTGTATAAAATTAATATAATATCTTGAGTATGTTTCCTTTTAATCTACGAATGCCAACCACACTCCAGACCAAGATCTGGCCATGGTTGGGTCTTGGATCCGAAGCTAGGACCTCTCGATTGGAAAACAGGCTGCTACACTATCGCGAGGCCCTAAAAAGAAAATTGTTTTTTAAACTTGAAATTGTTTGCAAATTATACCACTGAAACAATATATCGTCGCTTGGCGGGCAAAACCTTCTATGTGTCATTTTGTTTTGAAACGGAGTTTTTGTCTATTTCGATTATTTTGGCCTTTCTGCAGTTTGTGGTAAAACCTCCTATGTGCTAAATAGTGTAGAAAAATTATTATTTAAAATAATATTACATTAAAGTTATGAGCATCACAAAGTGTTTTTTGTTCCTTGAAAATTTTGTTTTTGGCTCATAGAAGGTTTTGCTTGCCAAGCGACGATATGTTATAATCGTTCAGTTACTGTTTTGAAAATTTCATATGTTCTAACATTATATGACTGTACCATATTGTTTGTTCAACAAACCACAGTGGCGCATTATCCATTAGGCGCTACAGGCGCCCGCCTGGGGCCCCGAGATTTAGGGGCCCCAAAATTTAACTGAAAATTAACTGTATACTGTAGTTATACTTAATAAGAGAAGATACTAAAAATGAATAACGTGTCCAGCTGTTTTCAGTTGTCATTGAAAACAGCTGATGCAGGGGCGAAACCAGAACTGTAATATAGAGGGGCCGCAAATTTTTTTTGGGAACAAAGTTAAATAAAGAACATTAACTTATAATAAGGCTCAACACAAATACACAAGCAGTATGCAGTTATATTATTCTTAGAAAGTCTGCCAAAAATGTGTCGGCTAAGCGTTATCAAAGCTATTAGCTACCTCGAGACCGGAAACCCCAAATAAATCATTAAAATGATCCAATTTTGCAACAGTTTCAAGTTTCATAATAACTACCTACTACTCATATATAATATTCTCTACTTATGTATTAATTTCAATTTTTATTGTTTGTATTTAGTACTTCTACAATAATTAGAAGAGAGATATGAAAAATAAAATTAAATTTCCCAAAAAGCACTAGCTTTCCTTTTTACAATCAGTGGTGAAGAGGGGGCGCTAACCCTGAAATGGTCTAGTTTCGCCCCGGAGCTGATGTGATTGCTCCCGCGTCTCATTTCAGTGCGAAAATTCCTAAACGCTAATTCAACAAACTGAAATCAAAAATTGTTTAATATTTTTGCTTTTGAGTTTGTTCATTATATTATACGTGCATATTTTATAAGTGAATAAAATAAGTGCCTACTAAAAATATCTTTGTTTTACTGATTTTTTATCCCCACTTATAAAAGGGCCTCAAATTAAAGTAGCGCCTGGGGCCTCTGAATGCCATAATGCGCCACTGACAAACCAATTAAATATAATAAATTTTTAGGTGATGCAAATGAACAAGAAGCAGTAGAAGTTGAAAGCACTGTTCTCTTTCATATCTATCAGTCAGCTTCTGCAGGACATGAAAGCATAAAGGATTATCTTTCATCATTAAGAAATATGATTAAATCTCCTGAATTTGTATTACATCCTTTTCAATTTACGGTACTGCTTACCATATCAAGCATATCAGCCTGCGAAGAAAAAGTTATGGAAATTTTAAAATCATGCATATCTAGAGCTATTCATGAAGAACAAAGAAAACTTGAATCATGTTGGTTTAGAGAAATGATACCAGCTACATGTAAAATTGAAAACATTTTAAGACAAATTATTGATTGTAGGTAAGTAGCAGTTTTAACTTCCGATGAAAAGATTAGCTTTATCTTCCCTTGTTAATATTAAGCAGTTTATCTAACATAGAAAAGAGTCCTAGTACAAACCTAAGTTTTGTTCGTAGAGTGACATAGGATAACTATTGTGCCACAATATGTATACCATTAGGGTTGTGCATTTGACCGGTCAACAACTTTTAGGTCAATTGACCAGTCAATTGACCGCTCATTTGACCATTTTAATTTTTTAAATTCACCTTTTTTTCAATAAATTGTATTGATAGTTCTCTAAGTTTAAGCAAATCACAAGGTTAACAAGCAACATATTACCACCAACCCTTTTGTTTGGTGTTTATAAGTGCATATAATTAACAATTTTAACAATTATTTCATTTTATACTCTCGGTAACTAAAATAATACTAATACCACATTTATTGACATGAAATGCAGGCATTTTTTAAAAACCTTATTGTAATAGTTAAGTATTTTCTGCAAAAATAAAAAAACCGATGATTGATAGTGTAATTTAATATAAACAATTTTAAGGCGAAAACAAAAGAAAAGAGGAGTGGTTTGATAACGAGTGCAAGGAAGCTCTAGCTGAAAGAAACAAAGCAAAAATAGAAAGAGATAGAAGCAGAACCCAGGAAACGACAACAAATTATGATGAGAAAAGAAAACTAGTTAAACGAATTTGCCGGAAAAAAAAGAAGGAATTTCTAGAAAAACAACTAAAAACAATAGAAGATTACTATACAAATAAAGAAATAAGAAATTATTACCAAGGAGTAAAGAGTTCAAGACAAGTCACGACAACCCAGACAATATATTGTAGAAATGAGGAAGGACTTCTACTTGGAGATATAAAGGATAAGTTGAGTAGGTGGGCCCGCTATTTTGAACAACTTCTAAATGAACGAGATGATACAGTGCAACAACCTGTAGTACAAGGAACGCCAGAACCCGCACAAAATGAGGAACAGGATGAAGTAGAAGAACCAACTGAACAGGAAGTAGGAAGGGAAATAAGAGAACTTAAAAATAATAAAAGCGCGGGAGAAAATGGAATCACGGCGGAAATTCTGAAGCAAGGCGGAGAGGAACTACGTAAAAAAATTTACCAGCTTATATTGAGGGCATGGAAAGAAGAAAAGATGCCTGAACGATGGAGTAGCGCAGTAATATGCCCGTTTTTGAAGAAAGGAGACAAAACAAGATGTGAGAATTACAGGGGGATAGCCCTACAGGATGTGACATACAAGATATTAGCAAAAATTATACGTGACAGATTAAAACGATATGAGCATGAAGTGGTAGGAGAGTACCAAGGAGGGTTTAGGTCGGGGAGATCGACAACAGACCAAATCTTCACGTTAAAAACAATGCAAAATAATAGTTGTGAAAGAAACCTGCCTTTGTATATCCTCTTTATTGATTTCAAACAGGCGTACGACTCGATACTACGAGAAAAGTTGTACGAGGCACTAATAAAGTTGGGAATACCAAATAAACTTATTAACCTGGTAAAAATGACGCTATACAGTACAAATAATAGAGTTCTAGTAGAAGGATGTTTTTCAAATCGATTCTTGGTAAAAAAAGGGTTAAGGCAAGGCGACCCGCTATCCACAAACCTGTTTAATCTAGTGTTGGAAGCGATAATGAGAGAAAGTGGAATACAAACGGCTGGAGTGCTTTTCCATAATAAACATCAATTAGTAGCGTATGCAGATGACGTTGCAATGCTAACAAGATCAAGACAAGAACTGGAAAAAACCTTTAGAACATTTGAAGACGCGGCAAAGAAATATGGACTTCAAATAAACGAAGAAAAAACAAAATTCATGGAAATGCAATCGGAAGTGACAGAAGAAAACAACTATATAAAAATCAAAACAACAGAAAGAGAATACAATTTTGAAAAAGTAGACAACTTTGAATACTTAGGTGTAACAGTAACAAGTAAAAGCCAGGAAGAGAATGAAATAGATAAAAGGATATTGAAGGGGAATAGAGCAGTCGGATCGCTAATAAATATATTAAAAGCAAAGGATGTGTCGAGAGCAGTTAAAGTTCATGCATATGAAACGATAATACGACCAACTGTTTTGTACGCAAGCGAAACATGGATAATAACCAAACAAAGTGAGAACAAACTGGCAATATGGGAGAGAAAAGTCTTAAGAAAGATTTTTGGAGGGGTAAAAGTAGCAGAAGGGACATGGCGAAGACGTACGAACACGGAGGTGATGGAAATGTATGGGAAGCCGGCAATCATACAAAAGTTTCGAGCACAGAGGGCTAGATGGTTAGGCCACATCATCCGGATGCCAGAACAAAGAATAGTAAAAAAGATACTGTACCTAGGAGAAGGTGGTAAAAGGAAGAAGGGACGCCCAAAGAAAAACTGGTTTCAAGAGGCTAAAAACGATGTAGTAGAAGCAGGAATAAGAGATTGGAGGGAAAGAGCAAAGGAACGAGAGAAATGGAAGCAAGTGGTCAAAATGATAGAAGCCAAGGGCCGATAAGGCCTGTAGCGCTAAAATATATATATATATTTCATTTTATACTCTCGGTAACTAAAATAATACTAATACCACATTTATTGACATGAAATGCAGGCATTTTTTAAAAACCTTATTGTAATAGTTAAGTATTTTCTGCAAAAATAAAAAAACCGATGATTGATAGTGTAATTTAATATAAACAATTTTAAGGCGAAAACAGCATTTGACAGTGAATTTGACCAAACAGTTTTTGACCGTGGTCAAATTGACCGGTCAATTGACCAAGGCACAACCCTATATACCATTATAGCGTAAACTAATAACGTTAATTACTGAGGTAGCACATAAAGCACTTGTATTACATTGATATAGAAACGAACAATGTAGACAACTTTTTTTTTAGAAGATGAACAACAAAGTGTCTAATTCTTTTTAATAAGTTTTCATTATTTACAAATACAAATCTAAAAAAAAAAATGCTAAATTAGAAATCCAATAGAGTTACTTTAGCTGATCAGAATATAAATTAAAAACCTACTGTTATAATGCACACAGTTTTTTCTGTTTTTGTAAAACAAATTGTGAAAATTATTTTAAATACATGAACATATACAATAAAACCTCCCATTACAGACACTCCCTATATGCTGGCACTTCCTGTAAACAGACAGATTTTGTAGCAGCAATGTTTTACTGTTGTTAAAACATGCTTAATGAACTTTTTTAACCGAGCCCTCTAATACACGGGCAAGGACAGTTCATGGAGCTCGTTTTTATTAAAAAGACCTTTCTTAACACGTTCACTGCCACTTCAACTGGAGATACTGGTCGCTATAGCCCAGCGTGGCTCCAATCGGAGTCGGCGACTCCTACAGTCAAATTTTTACGTTTACTGTATATTCAACAAACTGCTTTGTCACTTATTATCTCATTCAGACAAATAATCACAACTTAGAAATTAAACTATGTCCAAAATTGTCTATTTACTGTCACTAATTTACATAAGGGTTGCTTTAATAACCTTAATTTTACTCTACATTAAAGAAAAGGTTAACAAAATTTTTCAAAAAAACACGTGGAAAATGTTACCATACTATATGCCCACGCAAAGTAAACTGGTTCTAACTGGGTGCCGGGTTGAAAATGACTCAATTGGGAATATAATATTTGTCTGGCTCCGATCGGAGTACCCGGCATATGACAAGGGTATCTGAGCGGCTCTGATTGGAGCCGGTGGCAGTGAACGTGTTAACCCTTTCAATGCTCATGACGTCCATGAACGTCATTGCGTTCATGGTCATCCTTCGAAAAAGTTGTTTCAGCAGGCCAGTGTTCGTGGAAGTGCAAGGCATTTCCTGTGAACACATGCTAAGAGCATAGTTGATTGTGTTTACAGATTGAAAACTGGTGATACGAAGTTTATGAATATAATAAGTAGTACATGGGCGGTGTAGACAAAAATGATGGCGTGTTATCCATTTGAGAGAAAAATTCTTCGATGGTATAAGAAATTGGGAGTGCACTAATACCACAAACATTTCTCAAAATGCATTTGAAAAGAATAATTATGATTAATAATTAATACATTATGAAAATGATATTTTGCAGCAACCAAAATGATTTGATATCAACCAAAAAATATGGACAAGCTTTATACATTTCTGTAGCTTATTAGTCATTACTTGTTATTATTCCTAATCCCTACAATATCCAGTAGTACTAAAACCTTGTAAACTTAAGCAAATGAGCTAAAACCAGCTTTAAACAAACTAAATATTTAGAATAGGATGATTTTCAAATTGGTTTTTAATCTGTTTTTACACTAAAAATTGAAAAACAGAAATCTGTATCATGAAGACGTTTTTTTCTATACAGTACAACCTCTTTAATCCGGACATACGTTAATCCGGATATTAAATCGCAGAGTCATAATCCGGAAGCACCTCGCTAATCCGGACAGTTTGCGTGCACGGACTTGTCAACGCCGCGCCGCCGCCGTAACAAAGAGCACTCAGCGTTCGGTGCGCTATTATTAGCATTGTCGACTTCTTCGAGGGTGCAACCCATCAAGACAATCGAAATAAAAATGTCAAAAAGGAAGCACACAACTCTATAATAATATTTTAAATTTAAAACAAAAGGCTGAAATTCTAAACCTCATTCAATCGGGACAAAGTGTTCACTCCATTGCCGACGAATATGGTGTTGGAAAATCAACGGTCGCTGATATCAAGAAAAATAAAACTAAATTATTGGACCAAATCAACTTGAAAGATGTGGTGTATTCTCTGGATGAAGCATGGCAACGTGTAAGTGATGAGTTGATAAAAAAGTCATGGAAGCCATTGTTATCAAACCTTCAGCAACAATCTTCTGATGATGAAGACGACAACATTCCGTTGTCACTTTTGGTCAACAAACTTGTGAAAGAAAAAGATATTCAAGTGTTCCAAGCTGAGATGAATGAGCTGAGAGATTTGAGTGATAAAATCATGGAAGATACTTCACTTACAGTCAAAGACATTGATGAATGGGTTACGGGAGATAATGAAACCGAAGTTTTTTTGACAGATGACGATATCATCAGGGAAATGGATGCTTCTAGTCAAAACAGAGCATCTAGTTCTTCAAGTGATGATGAAGTTTCACATACCATCATGCACAGAGAAGTTGTTAGTGCCTTCAATACCTGTCTTATGTGGGCGTCAGAAAATAACATACCATCACATCAAGTGCTTTTGCTGCAGGACCTTCGCAACAAAGCGCTCAGAGCAGAAATAGGTGCCAAGAAACAACAAACAATCACCAATTTTTTTCCTGCATTATGATTTAGAATAAGTTTCATTACTATGTAGGTATTCAGAGTTTTGTACCTACGTATTTATCTACATACCTATGTATTTGTTTTTTTATATTTTTTGAAAATTTACCTACTTGAAAAAAAAGATAGTTTTGAGAAGAATAAATATTTTTATTGACTTATTTGTGTTACTTGAATACCTTATATCCTTTAAATAAACATTTTTACAAGTATATCCAGTAATCCGGACAAATCGCTAATTCGGACATACCCCGTGCATTTAATTGTCCGGATTAAAGAGGTTGTACTGTATTTATATTCTTTGGACATATTAGGTAATATTTGTTCAGATACAACAGTACTCAGTTCTAGAGCATCGTAATCATTTCCAGTGAAGTTGACATATCTCTCAACTTTAAGGGAAGTTATACACCAAAAAAACATGAAATATGAAATAAAAAATATGAAACATACTTCATAAAAATACATGCTGTCTAAATTTGAATTCACACATCAACAAAACGTGTTTTATAACACCCTATCTAAAACACGATTTGTTGTCTAAAATATGTGGACATAGCTTAACCACAAATTTCTGTCCACAAAATAAGATGATTTGACCCAACATACCTATATCCAAATTCATTTTGTTAAGTCAGTATTCTGCGTCAAAGTTCTTTGAAAAATAATTCATTCTTCTTATAAGAACAATGCTTGGGTCAATATTTGTCATGACACTCTATACGGCCATAAGACATCTTTTGATGATGGTTATTATCAATGAGTGACACTAACTCTTTAATGGCAAGACCAATGATTTTTTTTTTTTTTTTTTACTAATAAAACCCTAAAAGTATACAGCAGATACTATAGCAGGTATTTAAATACAACTTAAAATAAAGTTAATTTTAGGATTATAACTATTCATTGATTGAGTTTTTTGTTAGGTAGTCCTTTGCTTCTCTATTAAACATATATAAGGTATTACTATTCTGAATGTTTTCTGGTAGCTCATTATACCACTTGGCTGCTTGATATGTGATCCTCTTCTTGCTTGTATTGCTGGTGTTGTGTCCCAAGTGCAGAAGATTATGGCTTCTAGTGTAGTGCTCGTGTAATTCACTGTTGCTTTTAATGTTGACACCAGTAATATTAACCAAGTTATTTTTGATTTTATATATTAATTTGACACTATTAAGGCTGTGATTTTCAGCAAATTTAGTTCCTTGTATAGAGTTGACGCACTAGTTCTATGCTGCTTTTGGTATAGCACTTTCGTAACTTTGTTTTGTGTCCTTTGTAGTTTTTAAATGTCTCCTTTTCGTGCTTGCCCCCAAAAGGCAGCAAGGTAGTTTAAGCGAGACTGTATATATGCGTAGTATATTTTATATTTGGTTTGTTTATTGAAGTATTGTGCACTTTTATGTAGGTAAAAGCTAATGGTAGTTAACTTATTCCGTAGAGAGTTAATGTGTGCTGCAAAATTAAGGTTTAGTCCAGTGAAATTAGACATTGCTCTCCGGAAAAATTCCCGGAAAGCTGGATTTTGGTATGGACCTTGATATTGTGGTTCTAAACAAAATGTCAAAAGTCCCCATCGATCCGAGTGCCGCTAAAATTTTCACGCAGTGTCAAAAGTCACACAACACGGTTTTTCGTGAATATCTCGTTAACGGTCACCTTTACGGAAATAATATTTATTATCAAATTTGTAGCTTATGAAATTTCCTACAAAACAGATGTAATGACTTTTATTTATAGGAGTGGCCGTTTTGGAGATAATGTGATCTACAAAGTTGTAACGAATGGTGTGCACTCCTCAACGGCATGTATGTATACGCCACGTGCACCAAGGTATCTTAACTCTCCTAGATAGGCTAGCTTACTGGGGTAATGAGAAGCGCGGCGAGGGACGCGTGCGGTCGGAGGGGAGGTATGGCTACGTCACAAGTGGAATCTGTCATCTGTCATCATTCGGTCAGAAAGTTTCTTAGAGAAACAACGTGCCGATAAACGCCGTTTTGGTTGTTTAGAGTGAAATAGGTAGAGTTTAATATTTTTGTAGTAATTTGCTGTACAAAAGGTTCGAGAAAAACAGAAAGGTAAATTTATTTGAAAACATCCGATTTAATTATATTTTAATACATTGTGCATTGTGTAGGTACATTAATTATTACAGGAAATTATATGTCGTGCAGTTAGCTCAACTCAGGGCTATTTATTTTTCCATAATCCCTGATTCAACTATTCAAGATGCCGGAAAGCTGCGCCGTGGGTCTTTGTAAAAACATCGCTAAAAAAACCAAAATATTCATTTTTTTGCTTCCCTAAGGGCAAGTCTTTTAGCAATATATGGGTGGAGCGATGCTTTAGGAAGCACAAATTTAACACAGAAACAAGTCGTGTGTGTTATTATTACCATTATTATTTAACTTAGATACGTACGTAACATTAGGCGATTCACACATCTACAGCCCTTATTGTATTCAAATTTTTCAAAGTTAGCATTAATTTGACCAAAAACAATATAAAAGTAGACTTGATTATCTTTGATTTCCGACAAACAATACAACGGCTGAACGGGGTGCTTTCCACTTGTGACGTCACGCAGGCGACGTGCAAAATCTAGCCTACCTAGGAGAGTTAAGATACCTTGACGTGCACACTGTTCGTTACAACTTTGTAGATCGCATTATATCCAAAACGGTCACTCCTATGAATAAAAGACGTTACATCATTTTTGTTTGAAATTTCCTAAGCTACAAATTTGATAATAAATACTTTTTCCATAAAAGTAACCGTTAACGAGATATTCGCGAAAAACCCCGTTGTGTGACCTTTAATACTGCGTGAAACTTTTAGCGGCACTGTGATCGATGGGGACTTTTGACATTTTGTTTAGAACCACAATATCAAGGTCTATGCCAAAATCCAGCTTTCCGGGAATTTTTCCGGAGATGGGACTTTTGTTTGTCTAATTTCACTGGACTATAGTATTATTTTTAAATAAACATTTTCCAAACAAAAAGAAACGTGGATTAGGCTTACTGCAGACACCACGTACAAAAAACTCAGCTTGTATTCTACCTCGAAGGTAGAAGGTAGTGTGGAAAGGAGTGCACGTTTCGTAAGAAAAATAAAGATTACAACTCTGTAGATCGCATTATCTCCAAAAGAGTTACTTCTATGAATAAAAGTCATTACATGGTTTTTGTAGGAAATTTCCTAAGTTACAAATTTGATAATAAACATTTTTTCCGTAAATGTGACCGTTAACGAGATATTTACAAAAAACCGTTTTTTGTGACCTTTGACCCCACATGAAATTTTTAGCGGCATTCGGATCGATGGGGACTTATGACATTTTGTTTAGAACCACAATATCAAGGTCCATACCAAAATTCAGCTTTCCGGGAATTTTTCCGGAGATAGGCTTTTATTTTGTCTAATTTCTCTGGACTAGTTATTATCTAGAATAATGCCTAAGTAACATGCCTCCTCAACTTCCTGCATTACGCTTTCATTTATTTTTACAACGTAATTTTTTTTCGGTTTTTTGTTTGTTGAAAAGCATATAATTACATTTGTCTTGGTTTAATTTTATTCTGTTTTTATTAGTCCAAGTTAGAATTCTGGTCATGTCCCTTTGAGCTGCACCAAATACTGCTTCCATTGACCCTCTGTAGAGTAAGACTGTGTCATCTGCATATAGTATTATGTTAGCTTTAGTTCCAATATTTGTTATGTCGTTGATGTAAATCAGAAAGAGCAAGGGCCCTAATACCGATCCTTGAGGTACTCCATACTTAACTGTTGTTTTATTACTTATTGTATTATTGCATATCGTATATTGCACTCTATTCTTTAAGTAGGTTTCAAAAACTCTGAGTGTTGGCCCTTGAATTCCCAACATTTCGATTTTTCCTAGCAAGATCTCATGATCCACCACGTCGAATGCCTGGCATAGGTCTAGGAATATTGCTAGTACCACATTACCCGAACTGATGTTGTTGTAAATATATTCCAGTGCGCTGCCAATTGCTGTTTGTGTACTTTTCCCATTTATAAATTCATGTTGTTGTGTTTTCGTAAACTTGATGTCTTCTAGAAATTTTAGTAGTCTATTTTTTAATACTACTTCAAATATTTTGGCGAAAGTTGTTATCACTGTTATTGAACGATAGTTGCTTGGTATTTTTCGGGATCCTTTTTTGTGAATTGGTGTAATTTTGCCTGTTTTTAGTTCTTGTGGAAAGATTCCGTTCTTCATACAATTGTTCATTATTTTTGCCAGTATGGGCGAGATAGACTCTTTTATTAGTTTTATGATTTCCACTTTAATACCATCTTCACCGGGTGATGAATTGGTTTTTAGTTGGCTAATTATTTTTTCTATTTCTTTTTTAGTTGTTGGTGTTAGGTACATGCTTGTATTGTTAGCTACTTGTCTTGGTTTATATGTTGCTGGTGTGGCTCCTATCACTGTTTCAGCTACTGTATTAAAATGATTATTCATGATCTTTGATATTTCTAACACTTTATTAGTTTCAATATTATTGTGTATAATTGTATTAATGTAACTGTCTTCTTTTCCTGTACCTATAGAGTCCTTTATAATTTTCCATTGTTTTTTAGTTGAGTTACCAGCATTTTTTATCTTTTCTTCCAAGTATAGTTTTTTATTTCTCGAGACCATATTTTTTACCTGTTTCTTAAATTTAGTGAATTTTTCTATGTGCTTTTCATTGTCAGGGTATTTTTTCATTGTACATAACTTTTGTCTCTTTCCTTAATTTTGTCATTTAGTTCATTTGTGAACCAGCCTTCTTTTATGTTGTTTGTTACTTTCCTAGTAACTGATGAAGTTGCGTTTAAATTTTCATTTTAGATAGTGGTGATGAGATCTTAAAGTCCCAGGCCACCAGGCATTGCATTATTTAGAGTTTGTTTTAAATTTGTTGCAAGTTGATTGAAATTTGTTAATTTGGAAGTGTATTTTTGTTTCGTTTGTTTAATTGGGGATACATTTTGTTGTAGTATATCAATTTTCATTAGTTTATGGTCTGATATATGATGGTCGAATAATTTTATTTGGAAATTCCAAGGTAAATCACTCAGTACGTGATCAATAATTGATATTGTTCCATATCTTTTGTCTATCCTGGTGGGTTCATTTTTAATATAATTCTTTTTTTAGAAAGGGACATTCAACGTTTTTGTCTCTTTTTCATTTGTGATATCTGTTTCGGTATATACGCAAACATTTAAAATCTGGGTGACTGTGCAGAACATTTCTTAAAACAAATGTAATCTTGTAACTTGGTATTCTAAGAAACAAATGACGAAACGGCAATTGGATAGGTTTATTAGTTCATTATTGAGATATATTTCTGATGGAACAGTTTACAAAAATGGAGAATTGACAATATTTCTGTGCCGAATGTAAACAACAGCATTGCGTAAGAGCACATATTTCACTTTACAAACGGAATTTACAACCAATTACGTTTATGGCTTTTTTAACACCCTGTATTTTTCCAACTATTTTATTTAATTTACTACTTGTCGAAATGTTATGAGAAATATATAATATTATAAAGCTGTTCTTTTGTAATATTAAAGTTTTATAGTTTGCGTAACAAAATAGATGATAATGACCCACAGTTATTGTAATTTTTATTTTGTCAATTTTATGGTTAACTCTTTCTGTTTGCAGCTTGACTGATCGGCATCAAGTTGTCCAAGGTCTAGTGCAATTAGCATATATTTTATTAGGAGTTGGACCAATGTTAGGTAGAGATGGAGATTTAATTGCTGAAAAACAGTGGCACTTAGGAAAAATGATACTCATGAAGATAATAAAAAAGAGACGACATATTGCTCCATCTATTATTACTTCACTGAGTGATCGTATTGTTACTGGTCAAAATGTATTCCATTACATCGGTAAGTGAAAATTAACATTATGTGTAATAATATAGATATACATAATAGGTAGGTATATCATATGTTCAAATAAACGATACATAAGGCATATGGACCAAAATAATGATAAATAGTAACTAACTAAATCTAGGTAGATCTGCCAGTCCTTATCTAATTTTTGTTTGAATATAAGCATATACAGGGTGGTTGTGAAAGTTTGGGACATACTTTATCAGCATTATACAGTGTGTCCCAGATCGAGTGGGATTGCATGGGTAACTTTCTTATTATTGAAGATGGAGATTTGGTTAAATTGGCAATGTTTTGCAGTTTTATATGATGATTTAAAATCTGTTTGAAAAAGTTCAAAATGTCGAACCCGTCAGAAGTTATTAAAAAAAAACTAAAAACTGTCATTTTCTTGTATGTCAAATATCTTCGTAAGTATAAGAGATACGAAAAAAAGTTTCATATGAAAGTCACCGGTTTCGATAAGACCAATTTAAAATTGATGTCGAACAAAAATTCAAGACGGCTGCTTTTGAGGTACTCGTATCAACTTCCTTAAGTTAAATGGACGCCATATTGGATTTTTTGGTTACTGAATAGAATTTTTTATTCTCTTTTCAACGATGTAAGATAACGTATGATTGACTAAAAAATACCAGTAAAATTAATTGTTTTTACATTTTAATCAAGTAGGCTTACATGGATCCAAACAAAATTAGGTGAAATTTATTTTAGAAAACCTTTGTATGTAATTCCTATAATACTTAATAACATTTTAATTCAGTACTAAGTATTAAGTACTTGAACCACAAAAAACATCGTGACATTACTTTTTAAACGTATAATCAAGTAGGTAAGTACCTATGATGAAAAACAATAACAAAGTTTATCACAATCTGTCAAATAGCAGGTACTTAAGCTAATTTTGTTTGGATCCATGTAAGCCTACTTGATTAAAATGTAAAAACAATTAATTTTACTGATATATTTTATTCAATCATACGTAATCTTACATCGTTGAAAAGAGAATAAAAAATTCTATTCAGTAACCAAAAAATCCAATATGGCGTCCATTTAACTTAAGGAAGTTGATACGAGTACCTCAAAAGCAGCCATCTTGAATTTTTGTTCGACATCAATTTTAAATTGGTCTTATCGAAAACAGTGACTTTTATATGAAACTTTTTTTCGTATCTCTTATACTTACTAAGATATTTGACAGACAAGAAAGTGACAGTTTTTAGTTTTTTTTAAATAACTTCTGACGGGTTCGACATTTTGAACTTTTTCAAACAGATTTTAAATCAGCATATAAAACTGCAAAACATTGCCAATTTAACCGAATCTCCATCTTCAATAATAAGAAAGTTACCCATGCAATCCCACTCGATCTGGGACACCCTGTATATCTAGCGGTGTGTTTACAGCTGTCGTGGCCGTTTACCGCATCCCAATTTCCATGCTTTTCTGTCCGTAACCGTTTGTTCTTCCAAATCTCTTTTTCTCATTGCTTCTGTGATTTCGGCGTACCAAGTTTTCCGTGGTCTTCCTCTTTTCCTTTTTCTTTGAGGCTTCCATTTCCATAGTTGTTGTGGTAGTCTGCTTATGTCCATTCGCCTCATGTGGCCATACCATAGGAGCTGTTTTTTCTCTATTTTGTCTAAAAGAGACTCTTGTACTTCCATTCTCTCTCTTATTTGTGCATTTGGCACTCTGTCCATTATTGTTTTTTTACATGATCGTCTCCAAAACATCATTTCCGTAGCATTTAATTTATCTTTTTCTTTTTTCGCCATTGTCCATATTTCTGCTCCATAGGTCACAGTGCTTTCTACAAATGTACTAAAAATATGTTTTTTCGTTTTTGTTGTTAGTGTGTCATTCCATAGTACAGGGTGCAGCTGTTTGATAACGTTTTTTCCTCGTCTAATTTTGTTCTGTATATCGTGCGTGTCTCGTCCATCTGTTGTTAGCGTGACTCCTAGGTATTTATATTCTTGTACATGTTGAATAATTCCTTTATCTGTTACTAGGTCATGTCCTTCCGCTCCAATCACCATGTATTTCGTCTTATTCATGTTTATTTGTAGCCCCCACAATTCAAACTCTTCTACCAATTTCCGGAACATACCGGGTGGTCCATCGGTCTGTATTTTTTTTTTTACTCGCTTATTTTAAATATTACCGAAATTTTCTTCAAACAAAGTTTATATTGTAGTAAAATGTCCACATATCTGCAGTATAAGTTTTTCTACGGGGTGTTCCATTTTCGCGCAATGACATGCAACTTTATATTTTTTAATGGAACACCCTGTATATTTTTACAAAATTTTAAAGATTTTTTGTTTCTCTTTAAAATAGTTCTTATTCATTATAGTCCTAAAATGATCAGTACAGAAACTATTCATGTTTTTAATAATAAATAATCACACAGAAAGTATGCCATTCAAAAATATAAAATTGCATATCATTGCGCAAAAATGGAACACCCGGAAGAAAAACTTATGCTGCAGATATGTGGGCATTTTAATGTAAAATAAACTTTGTTTGAAAAAAATTTTGGTAATATTTAAAATAATCGATTAATCCATTATTTTAAATATTACCGAAATTTTTTTCAAACAAAGTTTATTTTACATTAAAATGCCCACATATCTGCAGCATAAGTTTTTCTACCGGGTGTTCCATTTTCGCGCAATAATATGCAACTTTATATTTTATAATGACATACTTTCCGTGTGATTATTTATTATTAAAAACATGAATAGTTTCTGTACTGATCATTTTAGGACTATAATGAATAAGAACTGTTTTAAAGAGAAACAAAAAATCTTTAAAATTTTGTAAAAATATACAGGGTGTTCCATTAAAAAATATAAAGTTGCATGTCATTGCGCGAAAGTGGAACACCCGGTAGAAAAACTTATACTGCAGGTACGTAGGCATTTTACTGCAAAATAAACTTTGTTAGAAGAAAATTTCGGTAATATTTAAAATAAGCGAGTAAAAAAAAAAATACAGACCGATGGACCACTCGGTATAGTTCGCGTCGTCTTCGTCTTCTGCTACAATTGTTTGGTCATCGGCAAAAAGCAAACTATATACTGTTTTCTCGTCGATTTGAACTCCCATTGGGTTACACTTCTTCTTCCATCTTGTTATAGCCTTGTTTATATACAGGCTGTTTGATAAAAAACGGAGCAAGCCGTAGCACTCTTATTTATTAACTGATTGTAATAAAAAAAATGTTTGGTCGAATAACTCACAAAAATCTACATTTTGCCGTAAAAAAATTTTTTTTTCGACCTCATTGGTTAAGCGTGGTGACGTCATGATGAATTTTTTAAATTACACTCTATGTATTTTTTTAGATATTCTCATAGAGAATTTTTTTCTCTTTTCAACCGTGTAAATATTTCATATGGTTGCATAATAAAACTTTCGAGTTAAAGACAAAATACCAATACAAGCCAGTAGGCCATTAAATTAAAATAACTTGAAACAAAAAACAGTCGCCCTAAACGTTACTGAAGTGTCAAGTGTTTTCTTTGTGTTTTTAATCAGCGTTGTTGCATTTCCTCTGAAAAACCATTAGAAAATGGATTCTGATGAATTGACGGACATGATAGGTACAAGTTCGTAATGTTTCAGTCTTGTATTGGTTTTTTGTCTTTAACTCGAAAGTTTTATTATGCAACCATATGAAATATTTATACGGTTGAAAAGAGAAAAAAATTCTCTATGAGAATATCTAAAAAAATATATAGTGTAATTTAAAAAATTCATCATGACGTCACCACGCTTAACCAATGAGGCCGAAAAAAATTTTTTTTTACGGCAAAATGAAGATTTTTATGAGTTATAAGACCAAACATTTTTTTATTAAAATCAGTTAATAAATAAGAGTGCTACGGCTTGCTCCGTTTTTTATCAAACAGCCTGTATATTTTAAATAGAGTGGGAGAGATGCAACACCCCTGTCGTAGTCCTTTATTAACATAGAACTCTTGTGAAATATTTTGCCCTACTTTTATCTTGCTCTTTGTTTCTTTATATAATTGTTTCACCGCATTTGTATATAAGGTACTAATACTTTCGCTCTTCATTGCTTCCCACAATTTATTTATTGGTACGCTGTCGTACGCTTTCCTTAGATCGATGAATATTAAATGTAATTCTCTGTTGTATGTAATTGTTTTTTCTGATAACTGTTTTAGACAAAAGATGTTATCTACGCAAGATCTACCTTGTCTGAAGCTGCTTTGTTCCTCTGACTCCCTAAATTCCTGTTCAATTCTCTTTTTCAGAATTCGTCCGTACAGTCTGCCCACCGAGGAAGTGACACTAATGCCCCTATAATTTTCGCAGTTCATTTTACTGCCTTTTTTGTGTATGGAACTTATATAGGCTAGTTTCCATTCTTCTGGAACCGCAGCTCCTTGTAAACATTTGTTAAAGATTTCCTTCAATTTTTCGATCAGTATTGTGGGGGAGTATTTGATCAACTCAATGGGTAAACCTCCAGGACCTGGAGCTTTATTATTTTTCATAAATTTCAGGGTTTCTAAAATTTCGTCCACTGTAATAGATCGTTCCTGATCCTCTGTGTCTTCCAATGTGTATTGCACTTCACAAAACTTTTGTCTGTCTTCCGTTAGCAAGTCCTTATAGTATGATTTCCATTTGTCTATGCCAATAGGGTCTATGATTGAAGTTTCTTTGGTGTTCCTTTTAAGGGTGTTTAACGTTTTCCATGCAGTTCTTGATTGTGAATGTCCCAGGGATGCGTCAATTTCTCTGCATCGCTTTTCCCAATAAATATTTTTAAATTTTTTTACTTCTTTTTTAACTAAATATTTGTATCTATTGTAGCTTCTTCTGTCTTGCATATCTGCAGTTGTTAGCCACTTCCTATAAACCATTTTTTTTCCTGTACTAATATTTCCAATTCTTTCGTCCACCACGGTTCAGTTCTCGTATTTATTGTCTCTTTTTGTCCTAACGCTTCATTTGCAGCTTCGTGTAAACATCTTTCAAGATAGGTATACTGTTCTTCTATGTTTCCTGTCGGGAATATGCTTACTTTTTCCGCTAGTCGTAATTTATATAAGAAAACGGTGGAGTCGTTTCTAAAACTTTCTAGGTTGTATTTTGGATAGTGAAGGGTTTGATGTCGATGTTCTGGTTGTTTGTTGTATTTATTAAATTTAAGGATGTTCTGGTTGTTTGTTGTATTTATTAAATTTAAGGAAGCTTTTTCCTTTGACCAGAAAGTGGTCAGAACCGCATGTAGCACCACGTTGAACTCTTACATCCTGAAATTGTATTTTGCTATTTTGTATTTTGTCGAATGATGATATAATCAATTATGGATTTTTGGTTTTTTGTGGGTTGTGTCCATGTGTATTTATGAATGTTCTTGTGTTGAAAGAACCCATTCATAATTTTTAATTTGTATTGGTCACACACTTCGATTAGCCTCACCCCATTGTCATTTATGACATCCTCACCGTGGCTACCAACCATCTTACTTGCTGCGCTATTTCCGACGCGGCCGTTTAAATCCCCCATAATAATAATTTCTTTATGATTTCCTATTGTATTCAGTAGGAGCGTCAGTTTTTCGTAAAAATCTTCTTTTTCGTCTTGTATAGAATCATCCGTCGGAGCATATACTCCTATTATTGAAATCTTGTGTCCCCACAATAAAAGATCTAAGGTGACTAGTCTTTCGTTTATGGCCTCGTAGCTCTTTATATACTTTTGTAGCCTGATATTTACGGCTATGGATACTCCAGCTCGTGCTCTTTTCTCTTTGTTAACACCACTGTAAAAGTGTATAAAGTTTCCCTTTTTTTCATTTCCGTTTCCTTTCTTTTTTGTCTCGCTTACGACTACCACATCCATGTTTAGTTCAGAGATTTCTCTAAAAACTTCATTTTGCTTTGTATTTAGACCTTGTACATTCCAGCATCCTAAATTCAAGTTCCTATTTCTTTATTTTGTCGTTTTCCGATTATTTCCGTCCGGTTCCGAGGCTTTGGTTCGGGATTTTTTGCGATTTAGTTTTTTTACGGATCATGGGTTGCAGGCCCATCGCTCCAACCCTCCTCCTTTTTCCGGGCTTGGGACCGGCAACAGCACCACTGAGCTACTCAATCCACCCAGTGGATATTGCAGGCGGAGTTTTTTTATCAGCATTAACTACATGAAAACTAGTGAAGACTTTTCGAATAATTTTTTTTTCCTAATTTAATCAGTGGCGTAGTTAGGGAGGGATTCAGGACATTTTTAATTTTGAAAAAATATGAGACATCCTGTGTCGTATTATGAAAGAAAATTAATAAAAATCAATAAATAGTAGATAATAGTTTATATAACCTAATTAAACTTTTTAGATTGCATATATATTTTAAGTAAAACAATGTCTTTGATTATGCTGGAAAATCAAAGTTGTGTAGTTCAACTTATGGAATATTTAGTGCAAGTACCAGGACCTGTTGCAAATCAGTTATTTGATGCCATTTTACCATTAATAAAATTATCTCCAACAATTAGAGATCATTTAATATTATTATTACGTAAAGCTCTTTATTCAAGGTATGTATTATAATAAATCCTTTTGTGTTCACTTATGTTATTTGTAATTAATACGCACACCAATTTTTGTTTAATTTGGAATTTTTTATAATATTAATTCAGTAAATGCAGTACTAAAAATAAATTATAATTATCAAACTTGAAATTATTTATAGGGTAATGGAAATAAGACAAATGGCAGTAGCCGGTTTTTTAAAGTTAATAAAAAATTTGAAGATATCAAATCTTGCTGCCCTAAGTCAATCCAGTAGTTCTAGTTCTGTTTCTTCTGGCCATTCTCTATTGACACAAGTATCCCTCAATTGTACTGGAAAAGCAACTTCCAGTGCCTTCAGTAATGAAGCACTTTGCCTGGAAGTGTTAAGTATTTTGCGACGTTGCTTTATGCAGCAGGCAGAAGTGCGAAGACAGTTA
Organism: Melanotus villosus; assembly: GCA_963082815.1. NCBI lineage: Eukaryota > Metazoa > Arthropoda > Insecta > Coleoptera > Elateridae > Melanotus > Melanotus villosus. The sequence continues at coordinate 71,783,710 of OY720418.1, read as the reverse complement.
TATGATGGTAAAAACATTTTATGTATTTTATAAATTATCCATTAGCTATATAAAAGTAATGGATAATAAACCTTCTTGCAATTATAGCATATTTATGTTTATAAATGAAAATATAATTCAGTTTAATTACAAATTTTATATCGCTTGCCATCTTGTTAAGTTATTTCAAAAGTTCATGGAACTAGTCGCTCTTTCCAGATTTATATCATAATTTAATTAAAAATTCACCAAATTTTATCATTTACTGTTTTAATAAATTAATGAAATTCTTCTGTATTCAGGATTATATGATGCTGTATGCATGAACCCTGAGTTAGGTATCCCTGTTTTGGATGTGATTTGGTTACATTTCACTAACTTCTATACAACTGATGAAGATTCTTTACCACCACTTGAGTTCTCCAAAATTACATCTACAAAAGATTTAGATGTTAAATTGGAAGTAAATTTTTGTATTTTTATTAATAATTAAACACCTACTCGTAAATCATGTTTTATAGGAACCTCTTGGGAAGCTAGTATTTGCTATTGGTCTGATAGTGACAAAAGTACGAGAAGAAGGCGACGAAAATTCGACAGCTATTCGCTTTACAGATGCTTTAGAATCATTGTGTACCAGAATGGCCAACTGTGAATTAATACACTTTGAGTTGGTAATAATTGATCATATAAATTGTTTATAAGTTATTTAGATTTTTCAATTTAGGATGATGGGACAGATTTATTAGATATTTTACCAGAATCTCAGCATAAGCTTTTAATGTTAAAGGAAGCAATTTCAGTATATGAAGCTTTAATTGGATATAAAATTTGTTCTTGGGGACCTCAGTCAGAAAATCATGGACATCAAATTAATAGCCTTTTTCAAGGTTATTCGAGACTAATTGAATTTTCAAAGGTAAGTAGTTAACTACTAGTGTTATTACTTTTTTGAGCAGAATATGAAGTAGCCAACAAATATCTATACACACTATTAATTCTAATATATTTTACAAATAAAATAATTTAACCTTTTGCAACTGATTGTTACTTGAGGCAGTCTCGTAGCCAGAACCAAAACCTAAAATGAGTGAAAGAAAGAGAAGTACAGAAGTCTATAAGAAAAACTGCAGAGAAGGAAAGAAGTGAAGGGAAGATTGTCAAAGTTAGTTAGAATAAACTTATTGTAAACGGAAAAGTATGGAAGTGGAACGAAATAGAGAACAAGTTGACAGAACGCACCAATAACCTGGACTCAAAAAACTAATAGGAAAAACGGTTGGGATCTACGGTTAACGACATTGGCAAAGAATAGGAAAACGAGCATGGAAATAAAAACAAGTAAAGAAACAATGAAGACGAAAAACAACCAGACGAAAGAAATGAATAGAGTCAGGGAAAAGCGAATCAAGACAAAAACAGAAAAGGGAAAATACATCATGAAAATAGGAACATGGAACACATCAAGAAGAAAAAGTAGCACAACTATTAGCTGAAGTCAAAAGATACAATCTCGACATCCTGGGCATCAGCGAAGTAAGGTGGAAAGGTGTAGGCGAAATAGAATTGGAAAACTACAGCATAATTTATTCAGGGGTATCAGAGGAAGGCAGACACGAATATGGAGTGGGAATAATCATTAGCAAGAAACTTAGAGAAGCTCTAATTGAACGGAAACTGATAAACGAAAGAATTATTCTAGCAAAAATAGAACTGCAGAAAAAATGCTTAAATATAATGCAATGTTATACACCGACAGAGGTTGCAGAATACACGGCAAAAGAGCAATTTTACAATATTCTACAAAGTATAACAGCCAGCGCCGTAGCTAGGGCCTGGCAACAGGGGCGCAAGCCTCGGAGGGCGCAATCAGCGAAGCAGTTATTAGTATTGGATAATAGTATGTATCAATGTATCAAGGGCGTAAGGACGCTTTTATGGCCTGAGATGTGATTTTAAAAACACGTCGAAGGCCATAAAAGCAAGTTACGCCAGTGATACATACATAATTTTTTCTACTTTGCGTTTAGAATAACTCCATTCTAGCACCCAAATGACGTCATTTGAGTGTTAGAATAAGTCGTTGGTGTGCTAGAATAGACTAGTAAAATTTACTGTATTGATGTTGGTAGCGTTGAACTGTCAACTGACATATGTCAAAAATTCTTTTTCAAACTGGGATTTGGACTTGTCCGGCAATAAATTTTCTAGCGTTTTTTGTGCAATTTGCTTAATTTTCGGCGGCGTTAGTGATAAATTTTCTTCTGCATTCATTTTCAAACATTAAACGCGAAAATAAAAAAAACTGACGTTTCAAATTAATTTTTTTCGCAGCCGCCTAAGATTACACCACATAAACGTCACCAACCACCGCAAAATTCCCTAGATTTAACATTTTTATTTTTTAATTTATAAAATGGTATAAAGCGGCAAAATAGAAAAAATAGTATAAAACACTCGTTGCAGAAGGTCCTTCAAGCACTCATTTGTTCCTCAACTCGCCGCTATGCGGCTCGTTTCGGAATTTCATATTCGTGCTTGAATAGATGCCTTCTGCAACTTGTATTTTAATATACTATTATGCACGATCGAAGATTTTAAAACTGAAATAAAAGGAATAAATTAATTTTCTACCCGCATCGAGTAGTTAGTTGCTCAATTGTTTTTTTTTTCTACCAATTACTGTCAAATGGTTGAAGTAGTTGCGCCTACGAATATTCACGCTGAATGTTAAATAATACTGGGCGCTGTTGCCAACCGGCGGGCGGCGCCACAGTAGCGCACGGATCCGCTAGCTCGATCTCGTGTGATAAAATTGAACCGTACTATCGAAGACGCGGGGAATCCTCTAAAATTGCAAGTTGTGTAATCATTTAGCAAATTAATTAGTAAAGAATTATTTGCGCTCACAAATTGACCAGCAGCGTCTAACTAATCTAGCGATATTATCACTATTTATACCACGAGAGCATTGAAAATAATCGAAAATACTTTGACGAGTTACGAGACGTATTGCCGAGTGGTATTTCTTGACAATACGTCGAGCAAGGAGGCAAAGTATTTGATTATTTGCGACTGCTCGAGTGGTATATAATTAGATTATATAATGAATAAATAACAAAACTGAATTTTATGTGCAAGTGACGTTTGTTGATAAACAATGTAAATATGGTTGCTATGAAAAAATTGAAAAAATACTCATACTAGATTCGAGTTTTCTATTGTTTGGGACCAGCCGAAACACCAAAGTGATTATACCACGTCGTCAAGGGTATATTCACTTATCAATACGTAGTAACCAAGCAAAATACCTGATGCTGATTGGTTAATTATATTATGAATTGTATAATCTTTAGAATACGACATTGTTGAGAAAATTAATTTTGATTCAAATAATAGATGGTTAGTGAAAAATCTACAAAATTAATGTTGCAATTATTTTTTTTTTGTATTGTAATTTAATTAATTAATTTATTAATTTTTTTTGTAAGTACTTAATTAGGGTCGAAACATATATTTTTTTATTCTTCCTAAAGCTTTTGCTTAGGGACTTACATAGTTTACAAAATAACTTAATTCATAATAAATTTAATGATTTTTATTGTTTTATTTGAATATATGCAGTAGAAAAGTTTTAAGGGCGCAGCATCGAAATCTTGCCCTGGGCGCGAATGACTCTAGCTACGGCACTGATAACAGCAACAATAAACAGAGAAGAAATTGTGGTATTGCTAGGAGATTTTAATGCGAAAGTGGAGACAAACAACGAAGGTATTGAGAAAGTCATGGGAAAAGAAGGAACAGGAGTAAGAAATGAGAATGGCGAGCTTTTAATAGAATACTGTGGGTTCAATGGATTAAAAATTGGAGGAACAATATTTAATCACAAAGAATGCCACCAGGTCATGTGGAGGGCACCAACGGGGGAATACGAAAATCAGATTGACCATATCTGCATTAACCAGAAATGGAGCAAAATGTTACTGGACACACGAAACAGAAGAGGAGCAGACATTAACTCAGACCATCATTTAATGGTCACAAAAATGCTAACAAACATGACTAGAGTAAAGAAAGAGGGCCAACGATGGAGAAGAAGAAAATATGACTTCAAAAGAGCAGAAAATAGCAAAACTAGAAAGCATTTTGTGACCGAGATACTAAGAAACCAAGAGAACATAAATTATGAGGCAGAAATTGAAGACCTCTGGAGTCAATGCAAACAGACCTTCATTGATGCAACAAGAAAAACAATAAAGCTCAGAGCAGCAGCAAGGAAGGAATACATAAGTAATGAAACTTGGGAGAAAATCAAAGAAAGAAGAAACATAAAAGGTAAGAGTCTATCAACAAATAACAAAGTAAAACACAAAGACTTACAAGAACAATGCAAGGCGCTGAGCAAAGAGATAAAAAGGAGTATAAAAAGAAGTAAAAAACTGTATGTGGAAAAGATAGCAAAAAACGCACAGCAGGCAGCCGATACAGGAAACACAAAGAAACTATATGCTAACATAAGGACATTAGGAAAGAAGAAATATGTGCAGTCCACAGTGGTTGATGAATCAGGCCAAATACTTGCTTCTGTCAAACAACAACTTGAAAGATGGAGACAACACTTCAAGGAAATATTAAATATAGAATCAGAATACAATGAACTGTGGCAGAGCGAACAAAAACTTCCCTTGGACATAAAAAAAGGAAAGACACCGGATATAGACGAAATTGAGGGAGAAATGCTAAAAATAGATCCAAAAGTGTCAGCACTAGTCTTAAAACCCTTAATCACTAAAATTTGGAAAGAAGAGAAATGCCCAGAGGAATGGAAAGAGGGCATAATAATAAAAATTCCAAAGAAAGGCGACTTGAAAAAATGTGCAAACTGGAGAGGCATAACGCTGTTAAGCATTGTTAGTAAGGTTTTCAATAGAATAATCTTAAACAGAATAACAAATAAAATCGAAAACATTTTAAGGACGGAACAAAACGGTTATAGAAAAGGTAAATCAACTGTACATCATATAACGACATTACGAATTATCATAGAACAATCCGCGGAACTGGGATCACCACTATACCTGATGTTCATTGACTACGAAAAAGCCTTCGACAGTATAAACAGAGAATGCCTATGGATAGCTCTAAACAACATCACACTGCCTGCAAAGATAATAAATTTAATAAAAGAAGGATACAACGGATGCAAAAGTAGAGTTATGCACAATGGAAAATTATCTACAAGTTTCGAAAACAATACAGGAGTAAGACAGGGATGCATTCTGTCCCCAATACTATTTATAATTCTTCTGGATGAGTTACTGAAAAATACAATTAGCAACAGAAAGTGAGGCATAAACTGGAAAATTTACGGGAGAAACGTTAGAAGACTTAGACTTTGCGGACGATATTTGCTTGTTATCACACATGACGAAACACATGCAAGAAAAACTGGATGCTCTAAGTTCTAAAAGATCAGTCTAGCAAGGTGGGCTTGAAAATTAATCATAAAAAAACCAAATTGATGTGTGTTGCTGTACAGAATCCCAAACCAATAAGAATGGAAAAGGAAGAGATAAAAGAAACAGAGAGATTTGCTTACCTAGGTAGTATACTAACAAAGGACGGCGGACAAGGCAAGAGGTGTATTCACACAACTGAACAATATTTGGCGCGATAGCAACATAAGCACTAAAACCAAAATACAAGTTTACAACAGTATGGTGAAACCAGTTCTCTTATATGGATCCGAATCATGAATGGTGACCAAAGCAACATTACATAAATTACAGGTGTTTGTGAACAGATGTTTACGAAACATCTTGCAAATCTGGTGGCCGGAAGTGATAAGTAATAGTGAATTATGGAGGGTAACAGAGCAAAGCGACATACATACAGAACTAAAAAGACGTAAGTACGGGTGCTTAGGGCATGTTTTAAGGAAGCAAAACAGTGAAGTGTCTAAAAATGTGTTGGGAGTGGAACCCCCAAGGGCAGAGAGGCAAAGGTAGACCGAAAAAGACATGGAGGAGGTCAGTGCAAGAAGAGACGGGAAAAACAATGCAACAACTAAGACAATTGGCAAATGATAAAAAGCAGTGGAAAACTTATGTAAAAACCCTATGTCCCAACAGGGAATAAAGGGAATATTATTATATTATTATTATTATAGAATTATAAAAACGAGACAGTTAAATCAGAATAAAATAGAAAAAAAAATTGGAAAGATTTTTAGGTAAAAGAAATCGCTAGGAGAAAAAATAAATACAAGATTAATATAAAATATACCCCTACAACATAAATAATGGGTTAGCAGGTCTGTTTTCAATTTATCAAATAAGCCTTACACCTTCAGTACTTTTCGTTTCTTTTTTTATTCTTCAAAACTCGCTCAAATTTCTTCATTCAGCTTAAAGGCTTAGAAAACAAAAGGCAATGATGAGCTAAAAGGAATTTGAAATCGGTAAAGTTTTTCCTGAAGTGTAAGGTTTAAAAAATACATCCCCAAACAGGCACTTTTAAGTTAGCAGAAATTTTGATTTTCTTTGCAAGCATAAATCCATGAAGCTCATAATTGATAATGTATAGTAAAAGGAACGATTATTATTATTAATATTAGCATGTTCCTAGGGCTTTAAGACACATTTCTGATTATAACCAAAATTTGGTTGTCTTTTCGGATCCTTGACTTGCTTACTTAAGCTAATGCCTTTCTACCATAGGTGTAAGGCGAAGTGGTTTATTGCGGCCTTCTTTTACATTTTTCTTTCCAATTGTTCCTGTCGGATTCTTTAGATATACAAATACATTAAGCTGTGATATAAATTTCCTGTTGTCAGGTATTTCAGTGTAAGAACAAATTGCTGTTGTGTCACAATGCAATCCCTCTAGTTGGTGTTTTTCTTACTAATGATTGGACCGATTAAACAACAGATTTTTACAATCGGTACTAAACATCCTTAAAAAGTTTTTAAAACTAGAGCTTAAGCCGACATCATCTTCTTTAAGATCTTACAACAATAACATTGTTTTATCTTCGTTGTAAATAAGGTTTTACCCAATGTCGACAGTTAATTTTCTTTTTCTTTAACAAAAGATACGATATACCCATTAAAACGAAATTTTCGTCTTCTTCTGCAATTTTTGCGTGCAACATTTTTACTTTTATTCACTATATGAGACGTTTACTCTGTCCGTTTAGTCTAAACTGAACTAAAACATAGACAAAACAAACCGATTTTTGTTCTTTGGTGTAAATAAGAGTCCTATCAAAACAACTGTTTAAGAATAGTTTGTGAGAAACAAAACTGCCCAAGTTTTGTCCGCTTGGTGGAAAGGCGACATAAGAAGGTGAAATAGAAAGCCTTTAGACATATTTCCAGAGGGTTAATAAGAAAATATACATATAATAAAGAACAGACTAAAAAAGAAATGCAGGAAACACTATTAGAAGATCTAAATGAAAATTAGAATAAAATACTACAAAATAAACATAAAAACATTAGAAAATCTCATTAAATTTTAGTCCTAAAGACTTGTTCAAATGTTATAGGTACAGGATTACCCTAGGTAAAAGTTTGTCCATTTTTAAAGTGCACTTAAAAAATAAAATTTATTCAATTTTGCCGTATAAACTGACGTTTAATTGTTTCTGGCCTGCCCATAAAAGTTGATGTTTTATAAACAATCGTTTAAAATTTTTATTCCGCTAGCGATTTAAAATTTTTATTCCGCTAGCGCTTTAAAAATGTCAAATCGCTTTAAAAATGTCAAGTAAATGTCAAAATTGAATAAACAGTTGTATTACACTTGCGGATTAAATTAATGTATTAACTCGCGGTATTAACGCGCTTGCGGCTGCCGCCGCTCGCGCGTGTAAACGTACCGCTCATTAAACATTAATTTAATCCGCATGTATAATAAATAACTATTAAATAAGATATAAGTTAATGATAAAAGTAAATTACCTTTTTTTAAATGTAAAAATATCGTAGTAAATGTTTATTAATACAGATACGAAGTTTCGCTGATTTCAAATGATTCTTAGATTTTTATTAATATATTTTTGATTGGTAATAACTATTATTACATCAAACATGATTCTTCTTCTTCTTCAGCATATTACTCCAAGGAGGAGTATAAGGTGCCATAAAGGTGTTTATAAAGATGGCATGATTGCTAGTCTTTCCAGTTGTCTTCTTCCATTCTTCTCTGTTCTGTGCCAATTTCTTTGCTTCTCTCCAGGTGATGTTCAACTTCTTCAGTTCTTTCTCAATATTTCTTTTCCAAGTTTCCCTCAGTCTTTCTTCCTACTTTCCGTTTCCCACTTATGTTATAGTCTAGTGCTTGACGTGTTATATTCTTGTTTGGTTTCCTGACCATATTTTTCTTAATGTGTTAAAAGCATTTTGTGCCTTACTTACTGTTATCTCTCTATCAGTGCCACCTTGGCTATGCTTCCAAGGTAGCAGAATTCTTTTGTTTCTTCGCGCCTTCCCCGTTAATCGTGATTTTATTACCTTCATTTGGCCCCCTTGTTAGTAGTTTTGTTTTATTTGTGTTTATATTAAGTCCCGCTTTATTTGCAACCTTCACTAATTTGTTCATCTTTTTTACACCTGTTGTTTATTTGTTGCGCGATGTCATCTACAAATTCTAGGTCTTCTACTTAGATCATATACAAGGTGCCCGGATTTCGTAGGGGCAACATGGGTAACTTTTGTATTTGAAGAGATAGAGAGATGGTTAAATTAGCAAAAAGGCGCAGGTTCGAGAGCTCATTAAGAATCCATTCTCAAATTTTACTTGTCATGGCCCACTTGTTTAAAATTTAAAAAAAAAACAAAATCTCCTAATTTCTTTTATTTGCCGTAACTTTTTTGTTACCTACTTAAGATATTGAGATGCGGTTTGAACTAATTTGCATGATAATTTAAATACTTTTCCTTGCACTTAATAAAACCAATTTCATTTGTGCAAATTTTTAGTAATCTAACCTAACCTCAAAATTTTAAATTGGTACCATGCAATTTTTTTGGCCCTTTTAAGAGAGGATTTTTTTCTGAATGCAATGATGTATGACATGATATGGAAACTTTTACAAAATTTTGAAAAACTGAGCTTATTCTTTTTACAGGCAGAAATCATTAGTGCCATGATCACAATAACTTTGTTTTTTGTTTATCACGTTTTATCTGTGTAATTATGTTTCGAAACAAAAATCATGGCACTAGTGATTTCTGCCCGTAAAAAGAATAAGCTCAGTTTTTCAAAATTTTGAAAAAGTTTCCATATCATGTGATACATCATTGCATTCAGAAAAAAATCCTCTCTTAAAATTTTGAGGTTAGGTTAGATTACTAAAAATTTGCACAAATGAAATTGGTTTTATTAAGTGCAAAGAAAAGTATTTAAATTACCATGCAAATTAGTTCAAACCGCATCTCAATATCTTAAGTAACAAAAAAGTTACGGCAAATAAAAGATATTAGGAGATTTTGTTTTTTTTTTTAATTTTAAACAAGTGGGCCATGACAAGTAAAATTTGAAAATGGATTCTTAATGAGCTCTTGAACCTGCACCTTTTTGCTAATTTAACCACCCCTCTATCTCTTCAAATACAAAAGTTACCCATGCTGTCCCTACGAAATCCGGACACTCTGTATATGATCTAAGGTCTTCTAGCTTTTTTGAACATGCCCCAGTTTATTCCCATTTTGTGGTCTTCTGCAGCTTTCATAATCCAGTATATTATGATAATGAAGAGCAATGGTGATAAAATGCACCCTTGTTTTGTCCCCTTTTCAATGTGAATCTTTTTGGTATAGTTTCCTTCGTGTTCAATGACGGCATTCTTATAATTCTCAAATACTTTTCTGGCACACTATATCGTCTCATTATATTCCACATTTTGTTCCTATTCACTGAGTCAAAAGCTTTTAACAATTTACAAAGAATAAAGATAAAACATGGCTCTCCCAAGATACAATAAAAATAATCAATGAAAGGAGAGCTCTAAAATTAAAGATAATTAACACTACAGATGATGGACACAGTAAAGGATTTGAAGAAGAATACCGAGAAAAGAACAAGGAAGTCAAAAGAAATGCAACGCAAAACAAAAAGCAATTACAAGCACAAAAGGCAGAAGAAGCAGCAAGAAGACATAACACAAAGAAGCTATATGAAATTGCACGGAAGATAACAGAAAGGACGCACACATAAAACACCAAAATAAGAGATAAATCAGGGAAGATATGCTCAACTGATGAAGAGACAAAACCGATAGGTAGAATACTTTACAGAACAGTACACAAACCGAAAATCTAAATATACAATTAAACCTAAGCAAGGCAGAGTTTAGTAAAGAAGAAATCAGGAAAGCACTTATGACCCTAAAAACTGGAAAGACACCTATTGTTTTATGTGCTCTTGTGGCGCAAATTAGATAATAATTAATACAAAAGAATTAAGATTTTATTTGAGACATACAGCAGTGTTCCACTGTTATCAATAATTGCTTGGTTGCCAAGCCAACATAACAACCTTAATCTATTATTTAACAAATGCCGCGTGGCAGGCAACTTAAAGTTTAAACCACACAACACGCCCCTTTTTACAATTTTTACAAATTTAACTTTCGTACAGGTTTTCTTAATCTAGTTGATTTACGTAAACTAATACGTGGTTTATTACTGACACTATTTTCTGAATCTGAAGTATCTTCAGAACTCAGATCAAAACGAACAGAATCCTTAGTGATCTTTTTTAAATGACTAGTATTTCTTCGGAAATACTTGTTATTTTTAGTTTTTACTAAATATGACCGAGGAGATTTCAGTTTTTTAATAATAACTGCTGGTTCCCAATGCAAATGGTTAGCGTTTTGCAAGTAGATTTGTTCACCAACTTCAAAGCTATGCTTAAATCTTGATGAGTTTTTATGATACCAATGTTTCTGTTTGTTTTGGTTTGCTAACACCTTATTATGTATATGTTGGTCTACTAACTTAAGTACTAGATTATTATTAAACGATACTGGTACCTTCGTCTTACAATTACCATATTTTAAACAAGTTGGACAATTAGAAATGTAAATTTCTACGTCTAACTGGTTAGCAGGCCAGTATACATTATTCTTTTTTACAAACTTTTCTTTCGTTATAGTATCAACATGCGGTTTTATTAATCCTAAATCAATGCATGTAGCTAAACCTAAAATAGGGATACTATTTTCAGAATCTATTACCACAAAAATTACTTTTATAAGTGCTTTCTTAGATTCTACAGTGGTTTCAAGTAAGCCAAGAGGTGTTATTTCAAATCCTCCATAACTTTCTAGCTTCATGTCAGCTTTCTGCACCTTTTTGGTCCATTTAAATTTTTTTATATAATGGTAAGGTAAAATATTTACTTGAGCCCCACTATCTAACTTAAAATTAATATATTTGTTTGCTACTTTAATATTTTTAAACCAACTTATCTTATTGATGGTATCTACACAATTTACTGTATCTACTTGGAAATCTATATTTATATCCTCTTCTACTAATTCATGTACAGCCTTATTCTGTGTTTGTTTAGTATTAACAGGATAAGACTTACACATACTAGCATAGTGATTTGGTTTGTTACATTTTAAACAAATTTTACCAATAGCTAAACAATTATTTTTAGAGTGATTTTTACCATATCTTCTACATACAAAACTATTATTTACCTTAAACTTGTTATAATTATTACCATTATTAGGTATACCTGTTTTCACTGGTTTTCTATTTTCATTGGGCTTCTTAATCTCATGAACTTCTTCTCCTTTAACTTGATCCGCTATCACCTGCATATTTTTTTCTGCTAATTCCACTGACTTACAGAAGGTGATGGTTTTTTCCAAAGAGGAGTCTTCTCGGAGAAGTCTTTCTTGTAGATTTTTGGAGTTAATACCTAGGACTATTTGTGCTTTCAAAATTTTTTCTTCTTGGTCCTTAAATTCGCATGGTATAATTAATGATTTGAGACTGGCGTAAAACTTGTCGAAGGGTTCCTGCTGTTCTTGTTTTCTTGCAAAAAATTTATAAATATCCATTATAAGGTTTCGTTTTGGGGTGCAGTAATCTTCAAACACTTTTAGTATTCCTTCTACGGTTTCTTTAGATTCATCAATCTTCGCTAAAGTTTGGTAAAGTTTCAATGCTTCACTACCCATTAGGTTTTTTAATCGAGCCACTTGAATATCCATTTGCTTCTTTGTGGTCTCTGTCGCAGTGAAATAAATTGTTACTTCTTGCTTGAAATGCTTAAAGTTAGCATCTAAGTTGCCACTTAATTCTAACACACGAGGTTTATTAAACTCCATTTTGTCAATATGTTTCACACCTTGATTTTCCTCGTAAATTCTTCTTAGCACTGTAGATTCTTTATTAATTCGACTGCGCCATGTTTTATGTGCTCTTGTGGCACAAATTAGATAATAATTAATACAAAAGAATTAAGATTTTATTTGAGACATACAGCAGTGTTCCACTGTTATCAATAATTGCTTGGTTGCCAAGCCAACATAACAACCTTAATCTATTATTTAACAAATGCCGCGTGGCAGGCAACTTAAAGTTTAAACCACACAACACCTATAATATTATTGCGCATGCTGAGGGATTGTACATCCAAACATGTGCTAAAAACTGCTTACTATGCATTGTGTGTGTCAGTTATGTCATATGCGGTACTGGTATGGGGATACTCGTCGTCTTGGACACGTATTTTTAGATTACAACGTAGAGCTGTCAGAATTATAGGTGATATTGGTTATAAGGATAACTGTCGACATGTTTTTATTAATGAACAGATATTAACTTTTCCATCTTTATATATATATGAAAGTCTTGTTTATGTGAAAAAGAACATTGAGAAATTTATAAGTCATCAAGATGTACATATCTATAACACGCGTAACCAAGATAAACTTGTATCCCGATATTTTAGGTTAAATAGAGGTCAAAGAAACAGTCCACACTTCATCGCTGTGAGATTCTATAACAAACTACCTATTAATATCAGAACACTACCAATAAAAAAGTTTACATTAACAGTGAAGAAAATATTATTATGTAAAGCTTACTACAGCTATGACGAATTTTTAAACTGTACTTTTAATAATTTATTATTTTAAGAATTTGTGACTTGTGTAAATACATTCATGTATCTATGGCACGTAATAAATATATTTGATATTTGATAATAGGTAATATACCTGCAGAGCTGATAGAAGGGCATATCAAAACTTCGGTGGAAGTTATGAATATATTCTTTCCAAAAATGTGGGTAGAAGAAAAAATTCCAGCAAATTGGATGCAAGGCATTGTAGTAAAATTACCAAAAAAACGTGACAAGATATGGGGGTGCGTGAAGTTAGCAAAGTAATAAAATCACTAACGTTTATAATTTACACATTATTAGTGCATCGTTAGTACACTATAAATTAACATCAGCAGAGTGCGCATTTTATAATTATTGCAAAATTTTTTTTTTTTGCTAGCTTCGCACCTAGCAAAGTGTTTTTCTAAAATCCGAGGGAAAACCTGTGAAGCGGTTAGTGCATCGTTAGTGCACTATAAAGTTTTAGCAAAAAATTATTCGCTTTCAAGATATTAGGTATCAATTTTTTTCGTTTGCGAACCTAGCAAAATTTTTTTCTAAAATCCGAGGGTAACCTCCAAACAGGTTGGTGTTTCGTTAGTGTACGTTAGTGCTTTTCGCGAAAAATTGTTCACTTTCAAGATCGTCGTGAAGGTTCCTAATTTTTAATTTTTTCTTATTCGATATTTTTTCATTTTTAGTTCGCAATAAATTATCTAATATGGAAAAGTAGTAACGATCATTACAATATTAATCATTATTTACCAAAATTTGTAACTGTTTTTGTTTTGTTTTGAACTTTAATTATTTACATGTTTAGTAAGAAAACTTTTAATATTTCTTGTGATAATAATGATCGTTGAAACTTATTAGTATGTTGATTCACAACATTATAAAATCAACCGACTGTTGTCAGTTAGTTGTATTTTTGAATTAATACCTACCTATTCGTAACAATTTCAATAAAGTTTAATCTAACAAAACTTGTGCTTTCAATCAAATCAATTTATATTGATACAATACAAAAATAGTTATTATGATATCTAACTCAAAATATTTCTTATTATATTTTGCGAATATGTTTGGAAGGTCTGAAGTTTATTTTATGGTTTTACGATATAACCCAAATTCATACAAAACGGCACGACTTTATGGTTAGTCATGGATCGTGGCCAGGTAGATCAAAATTCTTTAATTATTTCAATTATAGTTAGACTAGAAAATTGTTCGGAATAAATTATTTCAGAATAATTTTTTATAGGAATATATCGTTTTCTACTACTTGGTTTTTCCTATTACAAAGCTATTAGTTAATAACGAATATGAATTACCGAAATGAAATGAACGAAAACCTAAGGACAAAGTTAACATTTCTTGGCCAAAGAAGTTCAGTTAAATACATTAAAGCGGGAATTAAAATTGTTACTTGGGCGAATATTGCATATTTACTTATTTTAGAAACCTCTAAAAAATGTAATTGTTTATTGCACTTATGGGTATGTTTTCAGATTGTAGAGAACTATTAGAGATTTTTGTTTATTTATTATAGCATAATTTATTTAATGATTAGAATTCATACTAGCTAGATAAATATTTGTTATGCCATATACTATTATGTAAATTATTACTTTTATAAATAAGCTGAAATAAATTCTTTCGTTTGTTTATTGCTTATTATCCATAATGTTTTTAAGTAAACTACTTCATATAATTAAAATGCATATTTCAGGTGGAGTAAATTGTTAAGGATGAAATTGTGAACAATTCAAAAAACTCACGTCTTCTCCACAAATATTATATTTGTGGAGAAGATACCATATGAACAAAAATTATTTAGATAAAGGGTGGCTTTGGAATTCTGAATGAACCTATCATGTAGAACCAACAACAAGCTGAACCTATCAAAGGCAGTGATTTTGTTCACCATGGCCATCCCTTATCTAAATAATTTTTGTTCATATGTTATATTCATAAGGCATTTACAATATTAAAGTTGCCGATTTAAAATAATAGCAAATGCCTAACTGTTCAAGATATTTCGTTAGTATTTTGGTGTGTTAGAATGCACTGCTTCGAAATTCCACAACTCTTACAACTAACCTAAGAAACAAGTTAACATTTTTTGCTCAAGTAAGTTTTAGCATTTTTGATAAATATACTGTTAACAAAAATTAAAGCTTAAAGGTAAAAATGTATGTAATGCCTAACTACTATAAGCGTATTAACTAATAATACCTTTATTTAGCAAGGTGTTTTACCATTTGGCATAAAGATATTCATTAAATAGGCAAAATCGACCTCAATAAAATTTTAATTATTCCTTAATTTATTATTGAAAAGAGACAAAATAATATTTAATTAAAATTAATAGTATATTTTAACATGGAATTATTATCGTGTGCTACACTGCTTTATCGTGGAAATAAAATATAAAACAGAATTTCATTGTTACTTATAACTTGAAAGTTTACAGTTTTTTGCGAACATTTTATATTGCCCTAACGTGCGCTAACGAAGCATTAACCTCTTCAGAGGTTTTCCCTTGGATTCATACCTAATACCTTGAAAGCGAATAATTTTTCGCGAAAATTTTATAGTGCACTAACGTGCTCTAACGAAACACTAACCTGTTCGCGGGTACCCTCGGATTTTAGAAAAAAAATTTGAAAGGTTCGAACGCGAAAAAAATTGATACCTTAATATCTTGAAAGCGAATAATTTTTTGCGAAAACTGTATAGTGAACAGTGCACGTTAGTATAGTGCACTAACCGCTTCACAGGTTTTCCCTCAGATTTTAGAAAAACCCTTTGCTAGGTGCGAAGCTAGCAAAAATAAATTAATACGCAATATCTTGAGAGCGAATAATTTTTGGCGAAAACTTTATAGTGCACCAACGTGCACTAACGAAGCACTAACCGCTTCACACGTTTTCCTTTGGATTTTAGAAAAACACTTTGCTAGGTGCGTAGCTAGCAAAAAAATATATTTTGCGATAATTATAAAATGCCCACTTTGCTGATATTAATTTATAGTGCACTAACGTGCACTAACGATATACTTATAATGTGCAAATTATAAACATTAGTGCTTTTATTACTTTGCTAACGTCACGGACCCAAGATATGGTGCGAGAATTG
Source organism: Melanotus villosus (assembly GCA_963082815.1). NCBI lineage: Eukaryota > Metazoa > Arthropoda > Insecta > Coleoptera > Elateridae > Melanotus > Melanotus villosus. Next base: position 71,767,462 of record OY720418.1, on the reverse strand, counting down.
GAGGCCAATAGATGACATTATTATACACAGCCTACAAAGTACAAAGTAATAACCAAGATAATACTGGAGCGGATAAAAGACACATTTGAAGAGAGCCTGCGGGAAAATCAAGCTGGTTTAAGACCAAATAGATCATGCGTAGATTATATATGCACGATAAGAATCATTTTAGACCAAATAGCCGAAAGAGGGTAACGGGTGTACATAAATTTTATCGAAACATGATTACGTCTCACTATCCTCTTTGTTTTATTTTTAAATACAATTACTTGCTTGCAAATGCCTTATAAGACATTATAACAATATTTAATAAAATTTGTAAGAAATGCATTTTCTGTTGCACCCAATATCGATTCTACACTTAAATATAATAAGATCTTATAATTAAAATTTGAAAACTCAATATTAAGGTACCATCATGGCGTGAAACTTCTATTTTTTTCAGAATTTTGCATAAATTATATTATACGAATTTAATTTGCAGAATCTAACAAAGCCAAAAAAGACTGATAAGAAAAAGAAAAAAGATGATAGTAGAGTCACACAACAGTCACAAAACACTACAAAAAGTGAAGCAACCACTAAAAATGCAAGAACGTTTAAGCTTCCTAATACTGTATTAGATTTTCAGACTATTGGAAAGATTCTCCATTTGCTGCACGAGTAAGTATTTTGTCTTTTAGAAATAGTAATAATTTTTTAAAAAACTAACCACCTGACTTTTGACTTTAGAATTAACGTTAATTGGGCAACAACAGCACAAACAAACATAATTAAAACGAAGCATGACATCCATCGTCATATAATGCAGACTGCAATACAATTAGTGCAAAGATTAAAAAATCTTAAAACAACGGAAGTTCAGCATACAAAAATGTATTACAATTACATCACTGAAATTGCTGGAATTTTGTATGAACGTTGCATAGTACGGTTAAATGCATTTATCGATTTTGATTGTACAACAGCCATATTGTCTGTTGAATGTTTCCATTTAATTCTTACAGTAATTTGCACTCACTACAGAAATCAGTTGGCTTCATTCTTAAGTGCTGTAGGTAAGTTAAATTAGTTGTTAGATTATTAGTTAGGCCAATTTCTGTTCAAGATTTTCTTTCTCAGATTTTTCACTGACTGTTTCAAATAATTCTTAACTGTCAATTAAAAAGTGGTGTTGGTTTGCGTTAAGTGCGGGATTTATTTTCTGTTAAATTTGAAAATAAACCGACAAATGAAAAATCTGAGAAGTCATGGCTATAGGTATCTACCTATTTTCCTGAATTGTAATTTTTATAATAATTTAAATATTTCAGTTAAAAATAATATTTACAAGCTGCATCTTATGGGTACTATTTTTCTCTATCCATTGATACCATTACCATTGTGGTATGTCTAGATGAGGAGCAGCAGTATTCACTAACATTGTTTTTGAATGCAATTTTGCTATGTTCCATTTTGAAACTCTCCATCCGGTATATATTTGGTGTATGGTATATTGCCATGCATTATAATTAGTTGATATTTATTTCAAGATAATTACCCCTTATTTCTGATTTTTCTCCATTATAAATGGTAATTTGTTGCCGTACTAGAAATACCATACTTTTCCAATTTCACTACAAGGATATCTTTTTTAAATAGTTTCAAATGCTCGCTTCAAATCTAGGAACACTACAACAATTTTCTTATCCTTCTCAATTTCTTTTTACCAATTTGCCAAAACCATATCGAGGGTCTAATATCAGAGGGGCGTATCCACCAAAATTAACTTTTTTATTTTATAGGCGTATGTTGACGAATGGGTCACACCGCATTACATATACATATAGGCGTATTCCAAAACAAACAGTTCAAAATTGTATGGCGGGAAAACTAAAGGCGTATAAACCATTTTAATAAATAAGCGGTTATCAAAGAGGCGTATGTGCATACGCCTGTTTGATATTTACTTGTACGTTTGGTTTCTTTCTCTGTACGGAATTATCAGAGGCGTATATTTTAGATATTTCAAATCCAGCAGGAATTGAAAATTCAAATGTAGAGGTAGACATAACTGACTCTTTAACATTATCATCTCTACAACATACTTCTGAGTTCGATCCGTTTGAAGGTGATTATTCTGACGTTGATCCAGATGTCATTCCAAACGAATATGAGGAAGAATCTGGGAAGACGAGCAACTAGACGAGTCGTGTTTCTGAAACTACTGGAACCGCAAGTGAACCGAAAAAAAAAGAAACATAGAGAACGAAGAAGAAAGTCTGAGAATTGGAAGATAAATATTAGAAAAAGAAATAGAAATGGCGGTTTCGAGTATCCTACTACATCAGGAAAACTTCGATTACCCAGGTATTCTAAAAATATTAATCAAGAATGTGATTGTACGTTAAAATGTCACGAGAAATATTGGATGATGATTTGCCAAATCTGAAAATTTTAAAAGCTTTTGGGACTTACTGATTTCAATAGACAAAGAGGATTTATTTCTAATAATGTGAGATGTTATTCTGCAATGAAATCCAGGAATGAAAATTCTCGACGTAAATTCACTCAGAATTACTATTTACCTTACAAATGAAATAAAAACAAAGTATGTAAAAACTTTCTCTTAAGAACGTTAGATGTTTCTGAAAAATTGTACGAACAGCTATTGAAAAATGTGCACGGATTCTATAAATTCGCCAGATAACCGCCATACACCAGGTATAAAGTTGTCTGATGAATTTTTGAAGTTTGCAGAGGAACACATTGATTCTTTCCCCAGAATCCCAGCTCGCTGCTACCGAAAAGATTCTACGAAAGAATATCTGGAACCTATATTAAATAAACGAAAGATGTATAATTTATACAAAGAGAAATGTTTTCAGCACAATAATAAAGCAATTTCTGAGACATCATACCGAGACATTTAAAAAAAAGTATAGGATTTCACGTACCTCACAAAGACTAGTGTTGGTGTCATAACTTTGAAAAACTTTCAGAAGAAGAGAAATTACAAGGATTCGAAAAATATAATCTGCACATTAAACGAAAGGATGCAGCTAGTAAAGAAAAATAGGATGATGCTATAAGAGCAAAGAGTGACCGATCGTATTGCTCAGTAAATTTTGATTTAGAGGCCGTGTTATATTGTCCTCTTTTTTTACGCTAAACTACTATTCTATAAAAGAAAATTGGCAAACTTCAACTTTACAATTTATTCCGTATGTGAGGAAAAGGAATTTATGGACCGAACATGAAGGCAAACGAGGTTCAACTGAAATTGATACATACATCGCAAGATTTATAGAAGGGCTTCCTGATCATGTGAAACACATATCGCTATTTTCTGATTGTTGCGCTGGTCAGAACAGAAATTCTACTGTAGCTTGCATGCTACAATAAGCTATAATAAGATCAGAAAATTTAGAAATCATCGACTTAAAAAAATTCCTCGAACCCGGGCACACTCAATGCGAGTCGACAATAGAAACTGCATCAGAATATGCAAAGATATTTATGCCAAATGATTGGTGCAATGTCATTCATTTATTTATTTTTATTTGTATGCAGCTTTAACAGGCCATTAAGGCCCATAGCTTGTCGAGGGGGACACACCGAGCCGTAGTAAACTGAGCCTAGTTCGGGTCATCCATTCACGCTCTGACCATGGGCACCGATGCTTAACTTTGCAGAGCGATGCGTCATACCAATATACTCTCTACCGTACCGCCTCCCAATGTCATTCATTAGTTTGGCAAAAAAAAAAACGGGAAAACCTTACTATGTCACTTTCATTCATTATGAAGATTTTCTGGGCTATAAAAGTGTGAAAGAAGCTCATTTTAAACTGGAAACACGTGAAATGGATTAGGTTTAAGAACCGAATTTAATGTTATAATGTATAAAGCAGAATTTTGGGAAACGGATTTTCAAATCATTCGTAGGTACCACAAAACGTCGTGGAAGAACAGAAGTTGCTCTTGATAACTGTGTTTGTCCGAAAGCATACCAGCAAGTCATCCCATTGGATAAAAAAAATTTGGAAGACATTATGTCAATGTGCAACAGCACAGCTCCGCTAATACCACAGTTGTATCATAATTTCTACAAGTCTCTACCGTATAATCGCAATCAAAACGACGAAGACAGCGACAATGATACGTTGGCAGTTATAAGAGCATCATTATTAAAAAGGAAACGCAAGAGAAATAATTAACAATAAAGCGAAACATAGACATAAGACAAACCTTCACTTTGTTTCGAGATTGAATTCTGCTTTATAATTTTGTATTAGGTATTTTCTAAGAAAATGCAATAAGATTATTTTTCAGTAAAAATTGTTTATTTTTCAATCAAATTATATGGAAAATGTAATTCATGCGGGCACTGCGAACATATAATAGTTTGTGAATCCGATAGGCGTATGAGCTAAAAAACTAATAAAAGCTTTATAGAAATAAAAATGCTTTTGCTTGTGTTATTCTTATTTGTTTAAAGGTATTTTCACCTAAAAATATAACAATTTTATCCAATAGTGAAATTTACAAACGTTTTTCACCTCTCCTGTAAATTCCACTTTCGGTTCTTGCGCCCCTCTGATATTAGACCCTCGAATAGAAAGATGAGAAAAAAGAACTTAGTCTTCTTCGGGATTATCACTTAAGAAGGAAGCAATTATTGGGAACAAGTAAAAGAAATAGTAAAGACTATAAGAACGGTAATGAAAATAGATATAAAAGAAGAAGCGATAGACTTCATAAAGAAAATTGATAGAAAAGAAATGAAGGACCAATACTAATGGGATTAACGACCTACAGAAGAAAGTTACAAATTCTTACAAACAGCAAAAATCTAAATAGAACTATTATCTATATATAAGAAAATTACCCTAAAGAATTAATAGGAGAAATGAAGAAACTAAAGCCAAAGCTAATAGAAGCAAAGAAGAAGAGAAAAGAAGCATACCTAAAATATGATAAACTAATAATAAATGGGAAAGTATACCAGAAACAAGATGACTGTTCCGTTTTTAATAATAGTTTTTTTATTAATTTAGTTTGAATTGTTTTAGAAAATAAGATCTAGGCAGTGTACGCATTTAAATTCCCTTTGGCATTGAATATTTATCATTTTTATATCGCATTGCTTCGACAAGCTTTGGTTTCTTGGGAAATCATTATTATTGATGAAAAAACATTAGAAAGAACAGAAAATAAATTAGTCAAAACCAGATAAATTAGTCAAAACCAGAACATTAGAAATCTTTAAAAAACATTAGTTGAACGTTCCTTAGAAGAAATAGAAATTTAGAAGAAATTTAGTGAATACATTTAGAAGGAAAATTACCATTTAATTAGAAGAATAGACTTTGGGCATACTTGGAAACATTATCAAGGTGAGTCGAAGCTATTCATACCTTTAGTACGGTCCTTCGAGCATACCTTTAGTTTTTATTAAACAATGACTATGAAGGAATAGATGAAAAAGAAGAATACCAAGAGGAAGAATATGAGTCCATTACAGAAGATAATGTTGCTTCAGAAATACAAGAATATGTCCAAGTAGGAGATAGACAAGAAAAAGACAACACAAAAATAGATAAGAAAAGGGGAAGAAACAAACTTGGAGCAGATCAAATAGAAGAAAATCAAAGAAATCCAAAGAAACCATCAAACAACAAGGAAATATCATCAACTTCTGAAACAAAATTAGTAAAAGCACACAAGGTACAATCTACTGGCTACAGATATAAAGAACAATGACGAGAAGAAGAATGCAAGAAGTTTGAATCATTAACGGAAGAAATAAACAAGAAAATTACGAATAGGAGCTCAATTTCATCACATTATGGACATGGAACTAGACATAGGATTAAAAATAGTAATAATCCAAATATATGCTCCTATACAGGGTGTAAAATTAGTGCGATATTCTTATGTAGCTCCGTAAATATTTTAGATAGAGAAAAATTTTACATATAGAAGTTACTTATTAGATTCTTCGTTGTAACCATAAAATATATACAATTCTACAGGGTGTTTCCTTTTCGGCTGCCAGCATGCAACTTAAATATTTTAAATAGAACACCCTATATATTTTTAAATATTCTTATTCTACTGTCAATTACCTATCCCGTAGTGTTTCGATTTTGCAATTAGGATCAGTGTTTGCAGAACTCTTCAACTTTTTAGGAAAAATATGATGTATGCAGATCCAACGAATGAATAAAATCTTAACTTTCTGCCACATTCTTGCCCCAAAGAAACACCCCTAGCGTTATGCTTTGCATCAAATAATTACATTGAAATATCTGAAAAATAAAAAAATTAAAATTATATTCGCGCAGGTGGTCATCACAGTAATATTTACTTAAAATTAATTAAAACTTTTTATTTCCAGCTGGTAAAAGTAAAGATGAAGAATTAAGGAACTTGTTAAAAATATTTATTGAAACATATGAAAAATTATTCGAATTAGATGAAACTGAAACAAGTTCTGATCCAGAAGTTAAGAAGTTATCTTTGCTTGTAATAAATACTATTACACTGTTTTCTTCTCATATTCCACCTGAGGCTAATATTGTTTCAACACAGGTAACTATTTTGTCAGGTAGTGAAATAGTTTAAATATTAATGTGTATCAATTTGTAGTTGATGGATTGGCTTAAAAATTTTATGACTAATAACACGACTGCTAATAAGCAAGTTGCTTCTAATTTTATAAATTTAGTTTTTAATACACAAATTGCATTTAGAACTAACACAGGACTGTTTGAAACAACAGCCCTTCGTTTAAGTGATCTACTGGGAACGATTAATGAGGTAAATATTAAATATTATGCAATCATGATCTTTTTAGATTCTAATAGACCATCAGAGAGACACAGTTCCATTGATGTAAAGAAACTTACTCCTAATTTAAATTTGTTTTATTAGTAAAATCGCTTAAAATTGTTTAACAACTAAGAACTAGGCTAGTAGAAAAATACTTTCATCCCTGGTACAAATCTTTATTGTGCTAAATACCGCTTTAATGTGAAGTCTATTATTTTGATTTCATAATCTGGAAAACTGAATATAGGTACCAAATGTGTTATGACCTGGACTGGGATCAAATTTAAGACCTTCGGTTTATAAAACAACTTCTCTATCATTGAAACCAGTTGTACAAATACGTTAAATTAAATTGGAAGATATGGTTCTAGGCAGTGGCGTACCTAGCTTTGGGAGGCGGAGGGGGCAATATGTCTTGAAGGCGCCTTAGGACCCTTAGATATTATAGGGAAAAAATGACAGGCGAAAATTTTAGTTTGGGCTAATTTTGGGAGCGCATTTTTTTGTCTATTTTTTGCACTTGAACAACGATTTTTTTTGTTTTTTTTAATATAGTAGTTCTAGTTCAGTTAAAACAATAAGCAAATCTTTACTCTACAAAATCAAACTGCAAATTGTCGAAATGAAAAACAGAACACTGCTCTATTCTTTTTAATTTTTTATACAATACGTTTGCATTTAGACGGATCGGCGGCTCTTTTAAAAATAAAGTTGCACATAAAAGGGGTTCTTTGCCACCGCGACGTAAATCGTAAATAATGTTCTTTTTTATAAATATTACCGGGAAGGACGATATGATGACAAAGGACGAAAGTTACCGCTGCCGACACCCACCAGTGCGACGGCATCGGCAGGTTTCTAATTTAAAATGAATGCAGACATTATTTATCAGGGCGGTAAAAAATAAAATAAATACAATGTGGGGGGTCGGTTGTTATGTTATAAGGAATATAAAGATCTTGCTTACTGTGCCATTTTGATTTTATCACGTCTATAGGATTATGTAATAAGAATAACTATACTTTTTATTTTGGTTGAATTAAAAAAATATAATATCAAAAAAATGCACGGCGCCGAAGCCGCCAAAAGGAAGAAGGCGGGGGGGGCAGACTGCCCCCCCGTAGGTACGCCACTGGTTCTAGGTGAAATTAGTACCGCTAGTTGTAAAACTTAGTTCTATTATTCAAATTAGGTATTTCTGTGTGCCAACATTTGACAAACAGTAATATATCGGGTGATTTTTAAAATTTTTTGTATAGTCTTGTCATCCCATCCCATTCACCCTTACATACTCCTAAGCTAAACTTCCTTTTATAAGTAAACATTCTAGTAACTCATTTGGTGTATAAATATTAAATAACTGTAAAATGTTTTGTCAGGATAAGTCGGATACCGAAACACCAAAATTAATTGACGATACTACAGCACTTATTGTATTTCCCCTCCTTTGCAACAGTATTAAAACAATGTTAGATGACATAGATTGGATTATATTAAGATTACGAGCTGAATATGGAATGATCAATTACCCCGGAGAAAATAATCCTGAACGAAGTAATTCAACACAATATTTGATTTGTAATGTATGTAATTTTTATTTTGTAACATTTTTAGGAAGAGAATATTTAAAGAGCAAAGAGAGAGGTGTTTGTTGTCAGTTGTGTCCAATAATAACTATTCTTGGTATTTTATGCAATATAACTGTGCCTACAGGGAACTTATCAGAACTTTTATTAAAAAATGCTGCGCATCTGTACAGTTCCTTAAATTCGTTAACAAAATACTTTATACTTCGATCGTCAAAAATAAATTTAGTGTTTCAAGGAGCTAGGTAAGCGTTTATTCTAATTTTAATAACATCTTTCTTAATTATTTTATTTGTAGATTTGAACGTCTTGTAAAACTGGCAGGCAAACAGTTATCAAGTATTGTTTATGATTTCATAATTTATATTGAAGAATCTAATAAACAACAACAAGAAAAAGACAGCAGTCAAGCTAAGAAAAAATCTGTGGATACAACCACTTTAAAAAGTAAAGTTTTACGTGAAACACGATTGATACCAAAAGTAGTTTATGAAATTGAACAATTTGGAAAATCTGTTATTCAATTATCAAAAAAAACTAAAGTAGATTTATCTAGATTTATTGGGCAGGGGACTGCAAGAGATTTTAGAATTAAAGGATTAAAGGAAGTTTTAGAACAGTTGGGAAATGAAGACAATGTTACACAAGATGAAACTTCAGTAGCTGATATTAGTGTAGAATCAGAAAGTAATGCAGATGTTGTACATAACACATCAAATGAAAATAATACTGTAGATTCGAGTGGTGAAGAAGAGGATGAAAATGTTCCTCCTACAAAAAGGTCTAAAAAGTAAAGCAGTCTGTTAAGTAGGTAGTCATTTATTAGAAATAACTATGTTTATTTTACCTCATACAGATTACAAATGAAATCTTCTATTATAAGTTGTTTATTTTTTTTATTAAAGGTGTAAGACATAATTTTGTTTTTATCTAATGATAATAAATAGAATCTTTTCTGATCTTCTTAGTACTGGATGTTGTAGTCATTTATTTTGCAGAATTTATATTTATCTTTATAGTATGTAAATCTAAAGCATAAGGCATCCAAACTTTTGGCTTGTTTGAGGCATATTGAGTAAAGAGGAATTGTCTTTGGCTGCTTATAAAATACATATCGAGCAAAACGCAGTACCTCGTAAGTAAAATTTTTTACGAATTTGCGTTTATGAGTGAAAACGCACGCTTCAGTATACATGTCTCGATCTACCGTCAAAATAAAATACTGATATCTTAAACGGTTTCTGTAAAAAATTGTAAATACAGTAACTCCTAAGTTCATCTCCAAAATATTAGGAACAGTACCTCGTAAGAGTGTTGTAGTGCTGTGGTAGACTGATACAGAAGTTTAGTGTTGTTTCCGAATAATTTTTCTTAAAGATAATAAAGCGATTTTAATTCTGAATTTACTTTGATATCAAATTAGACCCATCATTGGTTAAGATGATAATTCGATTATAATTTTAAAATGCTTTATTTCATTTTAAAACCCATCTTTGCATTTTCAGATGTTAAATACTAGGTCCTGCACTTTAATATTTTATTAAATTTAACTGAACGAGTTATTATTCCCTACAATGGATACTATTCTGTGTAAGAATAAGACAGAACTACAATGGCATCTGATCGTACAAAGAGAATACTGCAATTAGCATTAGAACGTAATGTACAAAATTTTAGTATCTCATCAGATAGAAATGCAGATAATAGCAATTCATTTATTGAAACGCTAAGCCCTGTTGTCGAAGCGCGTTAAGCCTACACGAAATAGTCGAAATTATAAACACTACTGAGGTGATTTTCCAATGCAATGATTTGAATATTGTCCAAGTAATGTTGAAAGCGAACTATCACATAGTAAAAAAAATGAAAATAAGATTAAGGGAATGACATGCGAAACAAAATGTGATAATATAGTAGTAAATAAAGACTGTGATAATACTTCAGAGGAAATTGGTTTAGGTGCAGTTAGCGCTAAAGATAGCAAAACCAAGGAGGGAAAAATAACCAAGAAGACTAATAACTGTGATAATACTTTCAAGAAAATTAGTTTTGACGTAGTTACTGAGGAAGATAAGAAAAATAAAGACAGAAAAATCACCAAAAAGATTAATAACCGTGATAATACTTTAGCTTTAGAGAAAATTAGTTTTAGCACAGTTAGCAAAGAAGATGGGAAAAACAATGAGATAGAAATAACAAATAAGACTAATAACTGTGATAATACTTTAGAGAAAATTAATTTTGATGTAGTTGTTGATGAAGATAAGGAAAACGAAGACAATGGCTGCAGCTACTCTCCTAAAAGTTCTGATTCCGAATTTGACGTAGGTACCGACAGTAATGATGAAGAATTAGATAATGGTAGTGAAATATATAACGAAGGTGGTAATGAACAATGCAGTTTGGATAACCAGAAAAGCAAGGTTAAAGGAGAAAATATGTAAAAGAATTATTAATGAGAAATTGAGAATGTCTGGACAAAGCTATTTAGGATTTAGAAAACCACGCTGCGAAAAGAATACATTTCATGATACTCAAAGACTGCAAAAGAAACTTAAGCCAAGGTGTAACTGTAAAAAGAAGGCTAAAGATCCAACAAGGAAGTGCTTCCTTGTATCTAAAGAAGCTCGTGAAGATGTGTTCAAGAAATTTTGGCGAGAGATGACGGACCAAATAAAAGTTTACGTTAGCAACACTGCAAAAATAAAGACAGGCCTAAAAAATGTATCTAGGCACATTAGGTTTAGGAGAGTGATCCATTAGAGCATGGAAACTCCAAGGCAAGAATGGAATGAACGAGAGTTTTGAGAAAAGAGTTAGCCAAAGAGAATACAGGAAAGATTTATTTTATGAGGACATGGAGTTTTTAAAGAACTTTCTGGAAAATCTTAGCAAGCTCTCTTCTCACTATTGTCGGAAGGATACTGAAAGGCAATATCTGGAGCAGATATTTCATTCTGCTGCCCGTTTATATAGAAGTTACATAAAAATATGCGAAGAAAATGGCAAGATGCCTTTGTCTATTACGTATTTAACTAAGATGAACCGACCAATATACAAATAAGAGTTGTTACAATCGATCAACTAAAAGACGCACTAAGTAATATGAAAAATAATAGGTCACCAGGCTGTGGAGGTATATCCATAGAGTTAATCAAACATTCTCCACAAGTTGTATTAGAAACTCTAACAAATCTATTCAATGCGTGTATCAAAGGCGACGATATTCCAAAGGAGTGGAAACTAGCACATGTAGCGTAACCTCATCTTTGGGTATCTCTACGGGCGGATATTGAAATCAAGGATAGAAGAACAGGTGACAGAAAGCGAAGAACAGAGCGGTTTCAGATCTGGAAGGTCCTGTGTGTAAGTAATATTTTCTGCCTTAAGCAACTAATGGAAAAACCTGTAGTGCACGGAGGAGAACTACATATGATATTCATAGATTTGAGAAAAGCATATGATAATGTTCCAGTAAAAGCAAATGGCTAGACGAGGTCCTTAGAGATATTAACCCTTCAGTATCCGCATGAAATTCTAAAACATCAGTACCCGCATTGGTCTCACAGTCCGACAACCCTCTGCAGCCTCCAGAAAAATAATGAGCTACCATATGACATTGGAGAGGGTTAATATAATTGTTGTGATATATTTATGTCAACAAGTTAAACAAAACAGACGATGGCACATCATCATAAAATATGTTGTCGTCATCCTCCTCCGCCATTAGATCTTGAATCATCTGATCTGGTCGCGCCTGTTCGCTCTCATAATCTCCCATGACTACAATAATGTTTTAGTATAACAATATTACTAAAAAATGCAGAAAATACTACCTTTTACTCAGCTTGAACAAAATAAAAATAGAAACAACGTGCGTACCCGTTTCAGTCTCTGAAACCAAAACTATAAATAACTTTTGAACCACTGCAGGCACAGACTCTAAACTGCGTACTGACCTTCAATGGCAATATATAGGAAGGTACTAAAATGGGCGATAAAATAACGCCTACGCATTAGGTAATACACTGCATCATGTGTTTGATCGGTCTCACAGACCGCATACGGGTACTGTAGGGTTAAGAAGGTAGGTATAGCTAATTGGAAAACTTTAATCAAGGATAGAAGTAAATGGAAATAGGTGATTGAAAACGCCAAATCCCATAGGGGGATGTAGCCCCGCGCCGGTGGAAGGAAGTGTTCAAGTAAATAAACTTTGGACAGCCATGGAAGATAGTGGAATAGATAAAACCTATATGAACACAGTAAAACAATTATTGTATAAAAATAATAATAATTAGCAAAGTAAAGGTAGGATGAAGTTATTCAAACGAATTTGTGGTAAATAAGGGTTTAAGGCATATATGGGCATCCCCGGCCCGCGGGCCGAGTCCAGCCCTCTACTTCTTTTGATCCGGCCCTAATCCATCAAGTTCAGTATGTATTCAGTCTAGAATTTTTTTAATTAATTTAAAATTAAAAATATACAATAATTGAAATCAAAAATATCATAGCAAATAAATTAACAATTTCTAATTTTCATAAAATTATAAAAATAAGACGCGAAATAGCTTATAGCAATTTTATGACACCAATAATCAGGGTTTTAGCATAGCATTTAAGGCACCTGCCAACGTACAGCTTTAGACCAGAGCATTATTTTATTTAATAATTTGGTCCGGCCCTTGACTCGGAGACAGAATGATAATTTGGCCCCAGAACTAGTAAAGGTTGCCCATGCCTGGTGCATGGTTTAAGGCAAGGCTGCTGCATCTCTCCTACGCTGTTTAAAGTGTATGCAAACAAAGCATTAAGAGAATGGAACCGAAAATTTAGTCAAATGGGAATAGAAATTATCAATGGATATATCCATAGTCTTTGGTTCGCGGATGATCAAGTCATACTGGCAGGGGATGAAGATGATATAAATTACATATTTAGGAAGAATATGACAGATGGGGCTTAGAGATGAACATGGACAAAACAAAATACATGGTAATCAGGAAACAAGGAGAAGATTTACAAACTGATGCAGGAATAATTAAAGCCACCAATGAATATAAATACTTAGGAGTCACGTTAACATCAAGCAGAAGAGATGAACGAGACAAACAAAACAAAATTCAAAGGGGAAATGTTATAACAGAACAGTTACATTCTGTACTGTTGAATAACACATTTACCTACTAATAAAACAAAAAAACATTTATTTAAAACACTAGTGGAAAGTTGTATCACCTATAGAGCGGAGGTATGGACAATAACTCAAAACATGCCCAAAAAGATCTCTTTCGCTGAAATGATATACTGGAGAAGATGTTGTGTACTTTATTAATCCATGTCAGAAATGATAGAATTAAACAAATAATGCAAGTAGAAACATCACTAATAGACGAAGTTGAAAAAAAAACAGCTCAAATGGTATGGACACATGAGGAGAAAGGCCGAATGCAGGTTACCACAAAGAATCTGGAAATGGAAAGCAGCGTGGTGAAGAGAAAGAGGCAGACCGAGAAAAGAATGGAATAAAGGTATTACGGATGCCATGCAGAAACGAGAGTTAAGAGAAGGAGACCATATGGATAGGAAAGCATTTGCATTTCTATATTGGAATCAAACAGCCTACATAGGCATAGATGGAGACCAATCTGAAGCAATAAATATTTTACAAGGAGTAAGGCAAGGATGTGTGTTGTCACCGTTGCTGTTTAACATCTACTCGGAACACATATTTAAAAAAGCCCTCGAGAATAATACCGCAGAAATACTCGTAAATGGAAAACGCCTCAATAACATAGGATATGCGGACGATTCACATCCCACATGAACACCTGACAATAAGAGAACAACACATTGAGAGAATTACCAAATATACATACATACTTGGGAGCTGTACTAAATGACCAATGGGATCATTCAAAAGTAATTTGATGTCGCATCGAAAAGGCGAGAGCTACCTATATACATTAAAATGGCATCAGTTTTTAAAAGCCGATCCCTCACTCTAACGTCTAAAATAAGGCTCCTTCATTGTTACGACTTTTCCGTTTTACTCTATGGAGCAGAGTCATGGACCTTAACTGACGCCACCACCAAAAAACTAACAGCATTTGAAATATGGCTATATCGCAGAATATTAAGAATTTCTTGGATAGACCATGTGACCAACGAAGAAGTTCTTCACAGAATGGAAAAAAGTACGAAAGTAATAACAATAAAAACACGGAAACTAGAATATCTAGGCCACATAATGCGTAATGAAAAAAGATATGGCTTATTACAAGAAATACTGCAAGGAAAAATCCCAGGAAAACGTGGTCCAGGACGCAGAAGAGTTTCTTGGTTAAAAAACCTCAGAACGTGGTACTCTGTAACAACAACTGCACTCTTCCGAGCTGCGGTGAACAAAATTACAATCGCCAGAATGATCGCTAACATCCGGACCGGATAAGCACCAGAAGAAGAAGAATCTATCTTTAGACCACGCAAAGATCAGTGCGATGTTTGCTTCAAATTTAAAAACCAAAATTTGACTGAAGATGAGTACAAAATACACATAAAAAAATAAAGTGCAAGAAAAGAGAAGGAAGGAGACAAGAAGAAATCACTTGAAGGAAGATGTCACGTAATAACAATGGACGTTCAGGCAGTCAAGTTATCTCCACAATTGCCAGCTAGTAATCTAATATACTACAAAACTAAACTATGTTGTAATAACTTCACTGTTTACAACTTAGCAAGCCGCCAAGCAACTTGCTATTGGTGTGACGAAACTAATTGCTAGATTACTAAAAGAACATTTTTTAAATTCAACAGACAAACTTCCTATAATTATTTATTGAGGTGGCTGCACTGCGCAAAACCGAAGCAGCAGAATAGCAAATTCACTACTTTATTTATCTGAGAAGTATAATGTTTGCATCACACAAAAGGATGGCACTCAAATGGAGTGTGACTCAGTCCACAGCTTTAAAAAATAAGAAAATTTATCTCTCGAGTGACTATACCTATATTCGAGTTACTAAACAAGCTAGACCAAAAAAAGCATACATTGTAAAAAACACTGATTACCTACTTATACATTTTTTAGAAAGTTTGGCGTAAAAAAACTTTTTAAAATACAGTTCCATCAAACCTACAAAAACTTCAGGTGGCCACTGTAACTGATATACCTACGTGTTTTAAAATACTGTGATGGTAAAATTATGTTTAAGCTTCATTTTGTTGATGATGATTACCAAGACCTACCAACAAGACCCAAAATAGCTAATCTTGTTGAAGCCGAATTTCCTCCACTATTTCGAAGCAGATTGCCTATTTCTAAAATCAAATATGAACATCTACAGATAATTAAATCAACCATTCCTCAAGATTGCTGGAGTTATTATAATTTATTGCCATACAAAAAAGACTAACTTGTGTTTAAAAATTATTTTTTTGAATTTATACAAGATCCGTTTTTGTTTGTTGTTAGGTACGTACCTAGGGTTGTGCCTTGGTCAATTGACTGGTCAATTTGACCACGGTCAAAAACTGTGTGGTCAAATTCACTGTCAAATGCTGTTTTCACCTTAAAATTGTTTATATTAAATTACACTATCAATCATCGGTTTTTTTATTTTTGCAGAAAATACTTAACTACCTACTACAATAAGGTTTTTAAAAAATGCCTGCATTTTATGTCAATAAATGTGGTATTAGTATTATTTTAGTTACCGAGAGTATAAAATGAAATAATTGTTAATTATATGCACTGCTTATAAACACCAAACAAAAGGGTTGGTGGTAATATGGTACTCGTTAACCTTGTGATTTGCTTAAACTTAGAGAACTATCAATACAATTTATTGAAAAAAAGGTGAATTTAAAAAATTAAAATGGTCAAATGAGCGGTCAATTGACCTAAAAGTTGTTGACCGGTCAAATGCACAACCCTATACGTACCTATATTACAATATTTATTTAGTTTAGTTTCTACACAGAATGTATTTTTATGTTCTTATATTTTGAATAAAATTACTTTCTACTACTTACTTTTATTTCAAACTATTTGATTAGTTGCCGCAAAATATTGTGAGGCTGCATTACCAGTTATTAACGGCCGTGAGCTGAACAAGCTTAAATGCTGCCTGAAATCTTCATCAAACTAATGACAGTTGATGTTATTGAATTTTATTATATAGGCCAATGAGTGCCCTACAAGTTTTGAAATATGGGTAAGTAAAATATATTTTGTACCTAAACCATATTATGTCTGTAAAGCTATAATGTAGCGATGTGCTAGTTGTGAACGATTCGTTTAAAAAGAACGAATCAGTAAGTACACTGAATTGAATGAATCGAGTCTTTACTTTGAAGTAAATCCATTCGCTCGACTTGATGTCGAAGCACACCGAGTATTTTTGTTCTTACAGGATTTGTGAATCCATTCAGAAGTGAATCGTTCAAATCGTTAGACTTTCAAGTCTTCAACGTTTTAATCCTTTGTGACATACTGTATGATTGTCATAAAATCTATTCACGTAAGTAACATTTATTCTAAGTTCGTATGAAATCTATAAAAACCAGTTTTTGAAAACTTCGAAGAAATAATAGATAAAGAAATTAATTGATAATTTTCTGGTTTTTTCTTGTGTTTTGGTAATAGTCTTTGTCTTTAAATAATACTATTTAAACAAAAGAGTTGAAATATAAGCTGACAAGTGCAAGTTGACCGACCAAATCATCGAATACTGAACCTATGATGTTACGCCGGTGCATCTAGCATTGCTTTGGTTCGGTCTTTGTTAAGACTCGTTAGTGTAAGCAAAATGAGTGAATCAGTAAATCATTCAAGAACGAATCAGTTGGAATGAATGAATCGATTCACCAAAAGGAATTGAACTTCCCATCTCTACTATAATGACGTCAGTCTTATACAAGATGATCCAAAAAGACTGTGCAGGCGGTCAGTGACACCTGTGAGCCATGTTTGAGAGAAAAAATTGAAATAGATAGGTGGAGTGTGTAAGACTGTATTCACACGGTGAAGATATTCAATTAAACCAGATCATCTTCATCTAATTCCAATAGGACGTCACAATGCCACCGCTCGATTTCAATAGCCGAACCGTGAGTGCGGAATCCAGACCACTTCATCACATGATCTGGCATATGTGGCTTGACCAGTATGTTAACCATATCTGACAGTTCCCAATTTCTTCTACTGGAGGTACTTGAAGTCCCGAGTCTTCGAAACTGTCCAGCTACAATCCAGGGATTGGAGACTTACATCCATAACGAACTCTCTGGTATTCCTGTCGCTATGCAAAATACACTACAGTGCAGCAGCTTCGTAGCTCGGCTGCAAGAGTGCTCTGAAAATGACACCTGTGCTATGTGATTTTGAAATCTTGATTACCATAGGCCACATCAAACTCCCAGGACTACCCAACAGTTCTGTATTTATATATCCTAATTATTTGCTGTAATAGTGTTGTCATCAGTTTAAATGGGACAGTCTTTTTGAATCGCCGAATATAAGTCACTATTTTATTATAAATGTTAGAAATGATACATAAAGTAAAACAAAAACGTTTAATTCGTCCAAAGCTGAGATTTTCGTCGGTAACTGATGTAAATTTATGAAGAAAATATTTTCAAAGAGCGACTACAACCAATCTTGTCAAACAAACCTTTTACCAAGGACCAAAATATCTTTGGGTTTTTAATATATTTTGTGATTTTACACGGTGATTCAGGGTTTCATCCAATAATATGGGTAAAATATTAAATAGTACAAATAATCAACCAAAATAAAATTGTGGACAATATTAAAATATTAAACTTTATTTGCGTTTGACAACTTACATTACATATGTACCTACTTATACAAGTATTTAAAAAAGTATTACATTAGTTCTTATAGAATAGTCAATTGCCTATTAATATACTAATAATAGTTTAAAAATTGAACGTTAAGCAACAAAGTCTAAGGGTCTGTTGAACCCACCTTTCCTGTTCATATATTGTCTGTATTTTCTTTTTAATATAACATGTACACTACCAACATCATTTCCCGTTACCTTTTTATTCTTAGTTGTATCAAAATTACAAAAACCCATCATTCTTAACATTTCTTGTTCATCAGGTGTTTTTCCTTCTAAATCTGCAGCAGTTATAGTTGGTTTATCAGGAATACCCGATTTTAACTTCTTTTCTCTGCTTAACGATCGAGATCTTGAACGAGAAAATCTCCTACGACCATCCCTCTCATGTGAATGTCTTCTTCTATCTCTATCTTTAGATCTGTCCCTGGATTTATCTCTGGATCTTTTCCTTCTACGACGTTCTCTATCTCTGTCACGATCCCTTTCCCTGTCACGTTCCCTTTCCCTATCCCTTCTTCTTGAGGGTGATTTGGATCTGGATCTACTTCGACCCATTTAAGTGGAATACTCTATAAATTATTTTTAATGATAATTATTTGTTCAGAAAAAAAATAAAAGTTAAATAAATTAAAAAATACACAAAAATTATATACCTTTTTTTAAAAAATCACAATTTTAGGGTTTCGTATAAAAACGTCTATTTTTGACACTTAATTTTGACAGCGGTTTACAAAAACGTCGATTTTATTGTTCTTTTTCCAGTCACGCAAGCGCTAGTGTTGCTGTGCCTGGGTTTGTATTCGATTTAATACCTTAATGCCAATATAAATAAAGTCGAGATTGGTAAGTACATTATAGATGGTTATGGCTTATATCAGCGCTTTTCAAACTGTGATAAAATTTTATGTCCATTTTTTTTAACAAGTTTACAATTTACGAGTGTAACATTTTTCTATGGAATTGATTGACTACTACTTATTTTACGTTAAATAAATAATAAATGTCGAAATAAAATAGAAACTCTCAAAAATAATGAAAAATAAATTAGGTTATCATTTAAGAATCGTATAATGTCCTTTTTTATCATCGAAAAATTAAAAACATTAAGGCCTTCGGAATTCTTCTCGGATATACTGCTGACAAACTTACAGACTAATTCTTTATCCCCCAAAAATTGAAAATTTCTAAGTATGCAGGAAATTAAAATTTATTACTTTTTACATTCAACAAAAAATCTTTCTATTAATAGAGTTTTTCATCTGAAAACTTCTATTTTCAAAATGGGTAGAAAATATCTTCTTTGTAATAAAATAAAAATGAACACTGTTTAGTGTTTATTTATCCACTCATCAATTGCTTAAGCTGGGAAATCAACCGAATAATTACAAATTGTTCTTATTTAATGGTGATATCTAGGCTTGCGGGTACCAGGGATTTCAATGCGCATCAACAACTATGGTTATTAGCACTACCCAACTAGAATTTTGCTGCCCTGATGGAAAGGATCTTTATCGTGCCAGACATAGATATTTTTCAGCATTAAAAATCTCACCAACCTAGACTGGAAATCGAACCCGAGATATATAGTTTATCGATGCCGAGATGCCGACACAAATTTATTGTTCTACATAATAGGATGCGCAAGCGGGTATACAATTTAGGAAGGCCGTAATGTTTTAACTTGAAATTTTAACCAGGGGAGTTAGTTTTAACATTTAATACAACATGGTGTTGCATAGAATATGCAAAGAATACCAACAAAAGTTTGAAAAACCTTTCTTTCTTTCTTTTTCTTTTACCCTCTTATACCTTTGTATGGTCACGTATGGTGTCGACTAAACTATTTATTAAAAATAGAAACCATAATTTAATCGAATTTGTGTGTACCTACATATTATAGCCTATTACTAAATAGTTACCAATGCCATAATAGTTATAAGAAATAGATTAGGTATCTAGGCTGAATAATGATAGTTTATTCATTTATTAGGCTTCTTCTTTTTCCCTTCTTCTCTAACCTACATGTCGGTCCACTGTTAGAGTGTTAGACGTAGGTCTCTCCCAGTCGCTTCCATTTCTGTCTGTCTTGTATCTTCCTTTTCCAGTCTTTTTCTGCTATCCTGAAAATATCATCGGACCATCGTGTCTTAGGTCTTACGACACTTCTTTTTCCCGTGTGGTCTCCAGTCTATTATCTTTTTAGTCCATCTCTCATCCCGGCATCTTGAACTGTGGCTGGCCCATCTCCACTTCAATTTCGCAATTCTAGAGCAACATTAATAACTTTTGTGGGACTTCTAATCAACCGATTTGTTTTTCTATCTCGCAGCGGTATTCCCAGCATATATCTTTTCATGGCTCTTTAATTTACTGGTAGTTTTTTCATCAATCCAGTTATTAGAGACCATGTTTGGCAGACATGAGTGATAACTGGAAGCAGACATTCTTCGTATATCTTAGTCTTGAGACACTGAGGTAGTTCTAATTTAAACTTTCCGAACGCTGCCCAGCCTAATTTTATTCTTCTCGTAATTGCCTTTGCTTGAACTTCTTGTTTATTGTTATTAATAATCCCAGATATATTTAAGTATTCTTCAACTTCGTCAATTGTGTCTTTTACTTTTATTTTAAGTGTAGGTAATATCGAAATTTGCATTACTTTGGTTTTGCCGATATTCGTTCGTATTCCCACTTCCCACTAATTTTGATGCGTTATACATGCCTTTCATTTCTTGCTGATCTTCTTCAAATAACACTATGTTTATGCCTTTATTGTCCCACATTAAGGTTTTGAAAAGGTCTTCCGATGCACTTAGGCGACAGGACATCATTATGTGTCGACTACTACCGTCAAGGGATTTTTCTGCATTAAACATGTCACCTGACTTTGGTCGACAATCAAACTCGAAGTCTTTAATTTACAAACTAACCTTGCAATCACATGCACTATCGAGTTCGGCCATAACTTTATTATGAATTCGAAGACTTCCACGGTCAGTGTCAGTATTAACAAAACGTCTTCCGGATTGGGACCGTGTCATTTTGAGACAAAAGACTCAACGTTTCGCCCACTTTTATAAGGGGCTTCTTCAGGAGGAAACGGAGCACTAAAAGAGCACGGTAACTCAACGTGTCAACCACGCCAGAGGCGAAACTCTTTTAGCAAGAGGCAGAAGGGTAGCGGTAACTCAACTTGTCAACCAAGCCAGAGGCGAAACCCTTCTGAAGAGAAACAGAGAGAGCAGCGACTTTATACCGGCCGTACCCGGCTGTGACGACGATTGGTCAGGGTGGAGGGGCGGAACCAGTGTTGATGGCGGACTTCCAAATATCGGATAGATAATAACCAGTGTCACGATTCAAGTTATTAGGGGTCTTGATGATTTCAATGGCCTTACGGATTTTCCTAATGAAAAAATAAGGGGCATTGGCAATGATCGAAGATTTTTTTTTATGACCAGTGTCGAGTGTCGTGATGTTGTTCAGCAACGGCTGAATGTGAAAAAAGACCTGATTTTAAGCAACGTTTGTGTTCACAGATACGTGTGCGCACTGAGCGACCAGTTTCTCCAATGTACACTAAACCACAAGAACAGGGGATGCTATAGATGCCTCTTGATGATAGGGGTTGACGCTTATCTTTTACTGAAGGAAGTATCTGTGACACTTTTGGAAGTGGTTTGAAGATGGTTTTGATGTTATGTTTTTTAAGAATCCTACCTATGCGGTCCGTAACTTGGCGAATGTAGGGTAAGAAAGCTGTAGCCTAGGGTGTACAGGTATTTTGAGGATTTTTAGGGTTTGCGGGGTGTAGTTGTTTTTGGATGACCTTTCTAACATCGCTTTTGTTATACCCATTCTTGATGAGACTTTCTTGGATATGGGCTAACTCGACATGAAGACTATCGGGTTGGGACACTGTGATAGCACGATGAACGAGGGAATTGATCACGGAGAGCTTTTGTGTCGGATGATGATGTGAGTTGGCGTGAAGATACCTATCCGTGTGTGTGGGTTTCCGATAAACAGAGTGTGCAAGATGACCACTCGGTTTACGGGTAACCAGGACGTCGAGAAATGCGAGAGAACCATTCGATTCTATTTCCATTGTGAACTTAATATCAGGGTGCTGACCAGTGGCGGCTGGTCCATAAGCGCTGCGACACTGCAGCACCCCCAGAACAAAGTACGGAAATTAATTACCTATTAAATTTGTACTTGAAAATATCAATAATATAACAATCATTCAATATTTTGTATAATTATTACATACATTTAATTAATTAAACCGCTTTTAAAAGGAATTATTTTAACCGAAGCTGTAGATTCCATTCAGAGCGCTGACAAATTTAGCAGTGTCGAAAACGTAGTACATTCGGTGCACGTTTCGCCGCGATTTGTTTGTTTTAATAATACATGGTAAAAGTAGTCCGAACGCTGCTATCTGGGCAGCCTCTCAGCATTATTGCACCATGCCGTTCAGCTCTTGGACATCCGATCCAACAAAAACAATAATACGTGCGAATATCACGAAAAAACTAGGTGATGTCATCATTGTGCAAGGACGTCTTGGGCGACGGTATGTGTAATATAAACAGGAATATTAAATAATAAATAGTTCGTATTTCCAACTTGATTGCAACATCACTACGAAGACGGTCAAGGCCAACGAACTATAATAGTAAACCATACTATTATAGTTCGTTGGTCAAGGCTGCTCCAGGGTTAACAGGTGATCGAAAAATTTTGTGAAGCTAAAAATCGTAGAATGGATTTTATATTTAAATAAAAATTCTTTTTATTTCATTTTCCAGTAAGCTTATTTTTTTTATAAATTGAGTAAAATTTCGATTTGTTTTGTTTTATTTAAGGCACCTTAAATAAAATAAAAGGCACCTTAAAAATATCAAGGATCGTTACTGGTATGTAAGTATATTTCGAAAGCTGCAGCACCCCCATAATTTCAAGCCACGAGCCGCCACTGGTGCTGACTATTAAGATGTTCTAGGAAGGAAGCAAGGTTATGTCTTCCATGGGGCCAGATAATAAACGTGTCATCTACATAACGGAACCAGACCTTGGGTTTTAAGTCAAAGGATTCCAGGGCTATTGTTTCAAAAGATTCCATAAAGATGTTTGCAACTACCGGAGAAAGGGGAGAACCCATAGCAGCGCCTGTTACTTGCTTATAGAATCGGTTGTTAAACAGAAAATATCTGGAGGAAAGGCACTTTTCAACGAGAATGGCTAAACTTGCAGGTTTGCCGTCTTGAACTAGTAACTGTTCGATGATAGCTACTGAGTCAGCAATGGGGACTTTAGTGAAGACGTGAAGAGAGACGTAACGTCAAACTCCAAGTCAATGGTAATAACATTGAACAAGTTATGCAGTACGTCGGAGTAGATACATTAATCACGAAGGAATTGAAATAAAGCCACAGTTATTTCCGGATGTCTCAGGGACACTGTATGGAATATGGAACAACAAATGCATGCGAACAGACAGTAAAGTGAGAATATATAAAGCATATGTACGACCGATATTAACGTACAAAATCGAAACAAGAGCAGACAAATAGAACTAAAAGTACGATAAGAACATCAAACATGAAAACACTGAGGATGATAGCAGGAAAAACACTAAGAGATCGAGTCAGGAACGATGAAATAAGAAGAATATGCGGAGTGGATGATATGATCAGATGAGAAATACAGAGAAGACGCTACTGGTACGACCATGTAAAGCGCAAGAATGATGAGATAATGACAGATTAGTTCGCGCAGCCCTCGATGGTAAACCAACAAATCGCCGACCACCCGGGAGACCCCCGAAGAGTAGGAAGGATAGTTGGCAGTCTACATCTCGGGAGAATTGAAAGCTTGCATCTAAAGGAAAAGGGCAACAGACCATGAGGTCTAATTAAAGAAGAAGAAGAAGAATTTAATCAAAGGATCGTAAATAAAGATTACAGCAACAAAATGTACTTTGTTTTCTGCACCACAGGATCGTAGCTGCGAGGCACTGCTTACATTAATACATACAGTACATACCTACTTACTAAGCAGGCAAGCGAGTCTTTTGTCCCAAGGTGCCAATGTGCTTAAAATAAAACTTGTTCCCTTTTAAATGAAAAGAAACAAATCGGCGATGATGGCGAGGGCAGAAATATAAGGAAAATTAATGTTCGTTAATATAAACATTAATTTGATATTGATAATAATAAACTCCTGGACAAAATTAACGCACCACTTTATTAAACGTACTTAATTTCAATATAGAAATTAAAATCAAACCAAAACTACGCTAAAACTCATAAATTAGACCAGTGTTATAACATGACCTCAATTCCAAACATTTTTGACTTCAAATCTTTGTTTTTTGACTTCAAATCTTTTTTTTGCTACAAATCGCTCAAATTGTGAGAACGGAAAAATTCGTAAAAACTGAAATTTGAGTATTCAACGCGATGTTAATACCGCGTATGACCTCTTCTGCTTCAAATTACTGCCTCCATACGCCTTGGCATGCTGGAGATTAAATTTTCAATCAAACCCTGAGGAACATTCTCCCATTCTTCAAGCGTTGCATTTACCAGTTGGTCATGATTGATAGGTGCAGGTATACGACTTCGAACATTTCTTTTTAGGGCGTCCCATAAATGTTCAATAGGATTTAAGTCAGGACTGTTCGCTGGCCATTCCATGAACGGCATATTAACAGCATTCAAGTAGTCAAGAACCTGTGCAGCTACGTGGGGTCGAACATTATCTTGCATAAACAGAAAATCAGGTCCAATAAAGGGAGCAAATGGCATTACATTATCAACTACGATGTGTTGCAGATAATGATCTGCATTCATAGACCTCACACGTATAGGGACTAACTCTGTGGGACTGTTGAAGCAAATCCCTCCCCAGAACATTACCGAGCCGCCACCAAAAGGAATTTTTTGAGAGACATTGCAACTCGAAAATCTTTCTCCAGGTCTTCGCCAGACACGTTCACGTCCATCATTAGATTTTAGGCTCACTCTGGTTTCATCGGTGAATAAAACCTTCTTCCAATCATCAAGAGTCCAATATTGGTGATTTCGGGCAAATCGCAGTCTTCGAACTTTGTGTTCCGTAGTTAGGAATGGTTTTTTTTCCGACCTTCTGCTAGTCAATCCAGCTTCCTTTAAACGTCTTCTGGCAGTTCGAGACGATATTCGAACATTGCGAACAGTTCTAAGCTCATTTTGTAGCTCAGTGCTAGTGCTTTTCCTGTTTCTCAGAGGGCAATGCCTAATAAACCGCTCATCCCTTGGAATAGTACATCCCTTTCGACCTTGCCCTCGTCTTCGTGAGTGAGATCCAGTCTCGTTAAAGCGGCTTACCATGCGACTAACGCTGGAATGATGTCTTCCTAGCCGATTACTAATCTGACGCATTGAGTATCCCTCACCCAAAAGAGTTACCGCTTGTACCGATTCTTCCACTGATAGGTTTCTGGCTCGATTCATTTTTGTAGTCTAGGATATTCATAAATGATGAATTGATAACAAAAATCATGATAACTAAAGTTAACTTACGTTGAAAAGAAGATTTCGAATCGAATTACGAAAAGTTCCCAAGTCAAGAATCACATAAAATGAAAATTGCAAATTCTAAACAAAACAAACCTATGACAACAGAGATAAAAATGACAGCGGAGGTCCACAGCCTACTTGTAAAAAAATTAGTAAGTCAAAAATCC
This sequence comes from Melanotus villosus, assembly GCA_963082815.1. Lineage (NCBI taxonomy): Eukaryota > Metazoa > Arthropoda > Insecta > Coleoptera > Elateridae > Melanotus > Melanotus villosus. The sequence continues at coordinate 71,741,457 of OY720418.1, read as the reverse complement.
TTCTAATCTAGGAGTTATTTGAAAAAAATGAAGTGGTGCGTTAATTTTGTCCAGGAGTTTATTTCAAATTTGATAAATCCGCAAAAACTCAATTGCATTTAAGAAATTTTAATGAATATTGAAAAAATATAGTAGTGTACAAGTATAAAGAAAAATATCACCTCCGCAGGGATTCCGCGTTGTTAGCGTTTTAAAATATTTGTTGGTATAATTTTAATTTATTTGATTAATTAGTGTCTCACCAACAGCTGTATTGACATTTGTTTTTGTTTTAGATAGGATTTTTGATGTTCGAAGAAAAACATATTTTAATGTTTGTTTTAATTATAGCTGTTTCCCATGAATATAATTGAAATCGTAGCAATAACAGATAATGTAATTGTTATAAAATGAATTTGTTTCTGAGAATAAAAATTACCAGTACGCCACTGTTACATTTCGGTAAGTGGACCACCGTTTTAGAACTGCTGACTTGATTGCGCGCGCAGGGTGTCTTATGTTGGAGTCAGAGTGCAGAGAGAAGCTGCTGTAGGAACGCGAATCGAATTCGAATAACCGACAGTTTTTGTGCTTTAAGTTAAACAAACGAAATAGTGTTCGTGCTTTGAATTAATTAGTGGTTAGCTTTACGATTGCCGTTTTTAAAACGTACTGCCAAATACATTTTTCCGAAATAATCGATGGGGCGTATGCTTCGTGTGCTTGATTGTCGTTAGTGGGAAGCAATTTTTGTCCGGTACCGTGCAGTGCCCGTCTGTAGAGAAAGTGTTTCCATAAAAAAGTTCAACTTCTTGGATTAAGAGGAACTCAAAAAAGGTATTTAATAATATATTCCATTTAAGTTCTTTGTTCTTGCAGTTGCGCTTTTATGAATTGTTTAATGTTCGGTTAACAATATTAGGGGTGTGTCTTGTGTTGTATCCACTTTTCAAGTGTTTTGTGGCTCTGAGTTTGTGGTTATGAGTCTACCGGTTAACCGAATATTAAATTTGTTATTTGGCAGTTATGGTCGAGGATATGCGTCAAGTTCAGTTGAATTCGAGTGAAATAAATCACTACGATCTAATTTTACATTTCAGTCCATTTAAATCAGACATTTAAAAGCTCTTGATTCTGTACATTAAATCTATATTTAACCTCAGAACATTTTCGCGGTTATGCTACATTCTTGTTATTGCTGGGAGCTGGTAAATGATATTTCAAGTTTAAAATCTAGCGGTACAAATTAATTTTATGTAAAAATATGAACGGTAAACCGTTAAAAGCAAATCGTCGATGGCAAAGTACAGGCCCGGCTTCGCCAAAACGAAAGAAGGCCCTTGAAGTTGTTTAAAAACTTCGAGCCTGCTCAGAACATTAAATAGACGCAGGTGAAGAGGTGTGACCTCACGCAACTTATCGATTTATTATGTAAGTTATATCAGGCACTTTGCAAGAGCAAAAATGGGCACCTGCAGGTCGCGCTGTTTAATTCTTGCATATATGTAAAATCATATTTTTCGCTGTGTCAAATAGGATGGTTCTTGTTCAGATATAATCAAAATTGTTCTACTTCATACAGTTTCTTCACTTAACTAAAAATTATTTATAATTAAAATTAATCCTTTATAGCTATATGTGATTGTGAACTCTTCAGAATTGTTGCTAGTTTTAAAATATAAGAACCCATTAAGTACTTAATAATTGAATCGCCTACTCACCTGTTTTGTGTGTGAGGCAGAGGGATAAATAGATAAAGAGAGAGATGATTATATAAAACTATTGGTAATTTTCCTTTTTATACCGTAAGTTCAAAAAAATGTTTGATAAGAGTTGGCCATGAGACACAAAAATTGAAGATTTAGAACCATTGTTTTTACAATTTCATTGAAATTTGGACAACAGTATTATGACAGCAATAAATGACAGTTAATAAATTCTAAATCTTGCAATAGACATTATTTTTGTGTCTCATGGCCAACCCTTATCTAACATTTTTTTTGAACTCCCGATATTAATCGTTATTCTTTTCGGTTCTCAACATATCGTGTGATCAAAAAAGGTCGCCCAAGGTTGCCATGGAATAAGTGAAATATGTCTTTATTAAAACCATAGAGGTTTAGTTCATTAGAAGTAAAGTAACGTGAGATCGGAAACATTTCACCTCAAAGTTTGCCATGAAATAAATCGTGTCTTTGCTAAAGTCATACAACTTACGCCATTAGAACTACTAAATCTAAAACCGCGCCTAACTGATAAAAATTAGAGCAGATTAAAGTTATCTATTTACCTCATTAAAATTGGACTTTTCCCATGAAAATAATAAAAATTTGTATGTCTCAATGTCATATATCACATTAAAATTTGAAAATCTATTTCGAAAATAACATTTTTTATCATGAAAAATATGTTCTTTGTTGAATGGCATCCTACAAAATAATCAATTTGTTGAACTTAAATAGCTAAACATTTCATTCAAAATCCCTTGTACTAACTTTTATTTACTTGATTTTCTATTACACTTTTTAAAATCCAGAAATAATTATGTATGTGTCTGTGTGAAAATTCTAATTAAACTTGTACATTGACAGTTGTTGGCAGACAACCTAACCTCAATAAAATTTGTATTATAAAAACTAGAGTCGACATGCTTAGTTGTATTTTTCCCTCTTCCATGGCCAACCTTGAGGTGAAATTTTTTAAATCACACTTTATAATGAGTTAAGAGACCATCCCAGTAGTTGTGGCGAAAACAAAACAGGTTAAATTGACAGGACAAAGGTGTTAGGAAGTGTTAGTGTCAAATTTGGCAGAAACGGTATTTTTGAAAAAGGGAATTTGTAGTTTGTTGTCGCACAAATGCGTATTGTATAATGCTACATAGTTAAGCCAGGTAAAAGTATATTTAAAAATCACCAAGGACATACTAAAATATATTCTTATATTTATGTTCCAATTTTATGGTAAAGATTTTAATGAATATGGTGAAACCTCAATAATGTTCACTGTGTGAAGTGCTAATCAACACTTTCTTTTATCACTTGATAATAATTTTTCTTTGTGCCACACCCATTAGAATGAGCTTTACTTTATTCTATTAGGCAAATAGAGCACATTACGAGGCAATCAATGAAATACCTATATGATTACCCTGTCTTTGTGCTATGGCATGGGAAACATTCCTAGGATCTGTTCGTGCAGTCGCGAACTATGGGCCAGTTTATTGAAAGTTAAGAAGGGTAGGGTTACGGTTACCCGTAGGGCTTGATTTATGTAGTCGAAGGATTGAGGCATGGGCTAATTTGTATGAAATTAGGAAATGTATCTTCACTTGTGATTATACACATTAAGATATTTAGACTTGTAGTTCCAAAGTTGAGTATATTTGGTTTTAATGTTTACAATAAATCCAGATAAAAATTAAAAGAGACCACTTAACTTGCGACTGATTACATAAAAAAAACGATAGCAAATAAGAGTTCGTTGGATGTTCATGTTTTATCTATATCTAAACTGTCCTCCGTTCCCTTTAAAGAAAAAGTATGACTGCAAGTATTAAACTATCCCTAATTAATACTAATCCAAGCTTAAACAAAATCTGTTTGAACTTACGCTGTTAATATACTGGCAAATTTTAAGTAAACAGATTTGTTACGAATTATCATTAGCTTGAATGCATAATTGGCAATATTTTGAAAATATCCTAACAAATAAAATGTTGAATGTTGCCTTGTAATATAGACTTCGTTGGCTTGCAAATTTCAATGGTGGCGTTGTAATTTTCATCGCTGGTTTTTTTACAGCAGCAAATTCAGGGTTAAATAAATTAATATTTCGGAACTGTTTATGTTATAATTTAGTTCGTCGCAATGCAAATACATATTAATTAAGTAATTGTTTGTAGAATGATATTTAAAATATCGATAAGATTTGTAATCAGGTAATCACCGTTTCAAATTGGTTAAATTGAATCTTTCTGTGAAAAGTAGACTTCGAAACTGTAATTATCAATATCAATGTAGGTCATATGATGAATTGTCATACGTATCTGTGTAGTTAAGTGTCGATTAATCACCTTTTGAGGAATGAGTAGGACGTGGTAGCAAAAGATAAATTGACACTCTTCTTATTGTTAACAATTTGCTACTGTTTCTTTAAAAGTAATTTCGCATTTAAGTTTACATTAAAAGATTGGTATAAGGACAAAACGGATTTTATGCAATATTATATTTTACAACTACACTTAACATAAAACTGCAATGCGACTTTACTTTACTGTAAAAACGTTAAAAGTCTCGTATTTGTTACAGACATGAACTGCTAGACCTTTGCTAATTTAGTATGCTTTGCATAATAAAACACAATATAACGATTTACTATTTTGTTATGGGTGAATTAAATTTTTATTATTTTGTACGAATAGAATTTTTCTATGAAGAATTCCGCGAAGTTCGATTAATTACTTAAAATCCAAAACTCAAGAATTTGCCTGAAGTTTTAGAATTGTAATGATCGTTTAGACATTAAAGGGAAAAAATGGTTAGTTACTCTAGTTCCTAGTTCCAGTTTATTTTATATTTACTGTACATAACGGTATTTCCTGAATTAAATTATCGTACAATGTTGTCAAGACATAATCCAACCGGAAACATGCAAATGCGGCATTTCGAAGTAAGCGTAACATCCGCAATAGTATTATAGTAAATATAGGCTGAACGGAGAGAGGATCATGACACAAGTTACTTAACAACTTTTAGATTATCGTAAGTTGTTATATTTACCGATGGTTTAAAGCTTTTAAGTTTTCTGACGTGAGTATCTATATAAAATAGTAGCAGAGAGATGTTGTTGTTATGCTTTTATTTTAAATTCCTCTCTATTTTTAGGGGTATGTATATGTATATACGTACGTAGGCTAAACTCCCAAAGCAGTTATTTGGAAATATATGAGTTTATCACTTTGTTGCAAATTTGCTTTTGATATTTATTTAGACATAGGAAGATGTGACGAGATTGAATCTTTCCAGACCGTAAATGTATTGTTTTTGGCTATGAATTATTTATGAATCTCCCCATTTAAGCAGAATTTTTAAATTGTAGTATAATACAATCGATAACGGTTTGTATAAAAACTAAGTAATATCTGCTTACTGTTTCACTAGTTTTAGTAATAAATTAGGTACTTGAAAAACGCAATAGTTGCCATGATTTAGACACTAAATTATTTATAATATATTAAATTACATATTTGTTTAAAAAGTAAGCTATTATTGCATTAAAGTTTTGTCATTTTGTGTTTTTCTCTTCATTCTTCTATTACGTCGATATCAAAGCACTTCCGCAATTCTTAGCTATGACGTCTGTGCTTTCAAATTTCGTCGAAATATAAATTTAAACAGCCTTTTCTAAGGATAAACTTTATAGCAATCACGGATTTGATGCGAATCAAAATGAAACATTTAATTATCGTTTTTGGTCCGTGATATCGTAAAATTTGACTGACTGTTGTCATGCCTAAAGGGCCCCATACATTATCAAACACGTTGTCAGATTGATTGAATCCGATAAATCTGATGCGATTTATCGAATCGGATTGGAACCACACGCTATAAAATTTGTCGTCCGATTTTTATTTAGTTGTGGGCATGGATTTCGAGAACTTCTCTGCAATGCTGCAATAGTTATCGCCATTGAAAAAAAGAAAGAAAAAAGAACTACAGCTGGCCGAAGCAAACAAGAGAGCTGAGGAGGCGTGGCGAGCGCTGCAGTCGTTTTCAGCGTACATTCAGGTTAAAAAGGATTTCGGCTGCAGTTCTAACTATATAAGCAAATAAGATCGTGGGGTTAAAATAAATGATTGATAATTTGATAAAATATGGAATGATCTATTGTAAAACGAATTATTATGAAATTGAAATACAGCTGTCAAGTACGATACAAATTTGACAACTCGTAATTTTGATTGTGGATGTACCGAACTAAATATTCTTGCGTGATTGGTGATAAAATTCTTGTAGTTCGCATATTTTCCGACTCTCATGTTTGCTTCGGCGCGCTGTAGGTGGAGAAGTCATGGTTAATGAAAAGAAAAGCAGGTTATGCAAACATGATTAAATTAAAGCTTCGTTAAATTAATCATTCGTCAAAGTGAACAAAATCGAATCAAAATTCGATTTGTGCAACCGGCCCTCAATAATAATAATAACGTTTACCACATCAACAGTCGAAATACAAGTAAGAAAACTGAAGATTAATCGCAATAGACACACACACCTGCAGATCCATCTAGCGATTACACTTGCGTCAGATTTATCGATGGTCTTGGCGGTCAGATCTTCGATCCCTCGTAAACGGCGAATCGCAACGATTTTTTACCCATACACCTTCCAATAATCGCATCACATATGTCTGATCAAATGGATCGAACGAAGCATTCGATAATGTATGGGGCCCTTAATATAATAATCTGATACGATTCGTCGATTCCATATCCTGAAATTTGAAAAATTAGCATGGATCCAAAAAAATGATTAAAGATAGTTCTTGTTATTGCAAACTTCATCATTTTTAAAAATAAACCGGAGTTGTTCTGATTGCATTCATTCGTTTTTATTATATTTTTTATTGTAATTAAATTGATGCAATAAAATCAAATTATTGAGTTAATTAATTGTGGGGGTTAAGGAATACGTGTAAATTTTATCAAATGCAAAAGGAAAACATGGTTGATGTACCCCTAACTTTATTTTGAATATCTTTCTGGGACTAAGTAAAAAATAACGTAAATATGACTACGTAATTAAGTAGGAAACGTCTACAAGTACTAGTTTCGTAAGAGCTGATTCAACTTCCTGTTTCTCTTTGGATTTAAAGAAGAATATTTGATAACAATTCTACTTGAAGTAAATACATTGGCATTAACACTTATCTCGAGTCATTGGCGGATGTGTTGATTAAAACTGAAGTCCGTACGTCAATCCGCGACCGCTACAGCGACCGGCCGGTGCTGTTGGCTGCCCGATTATCAAACCAGTATTATATAGGATGATGATCTCATCTTCCAATGAAAGTTGTTTATGCTGTACAGTTTACACACAAAGGTGTATGCATTATTTAATTAAATTCACTTTGTGTTACGAAACAGGATTATGTAGGTTACTAATTCCCAACAAAATTAATAGTTAAGTAAATTTATACATTTTAATTTTTAAATTGTATGTAAAATTAACTGCCGAGCCCCAGCATAAAGAAAACAGATATTCAAATTGACCTGAATTGCTTTTTGTTGTAGTCTTGTATTGTTTAGATTTAATTATAGGATAATTACATTATGTATTCTTTCTTAACGGTTAACTTACAGAATAGGAGTGAAAGGAAATCGCAAAAATTACGCATTAAAGGTTAAAAAAGAAAGCAGAAGAATTTACCGTTAGTACACGTGCACCAGTACGTTGTAGATGTGAGCTGTAGAGATTTGAATGTGATCGTTTTATGAACTCGTTTTGGTATAAGGTTATTTTTGCATCTAGGAGGACAACTACCCAGAAAAATATTCGCTGTGAAAGATTATGGGAATGACTTGTGCAATTTTCGTTTTCAAATTTCCCTTTGTTGAATCAAGAAGTAGGAAAATTTACTTGAATGATTTATTTTCAGCGATATATTGAAAAATATTAATAATTAAATTATTTTGTTTAGTTGTTTAGGGGAGATGTTGATGGAGTTGATAAGGCAATAAAATAGTTTAATGATTTTTCTGATAGCATACAGGGCGTAACAAAAAGATAGGTCATAAATTTAACCATAGTTTCGGGGGATGAAAATAAGTCGATTTAAGACAATTTACCCGCATTCAACTATGACAGAACGTAGCCAACCAATGGGAGATCCACGATCCATCCATGTCGATGTTCCATCTATTCTAATTGCGGTCTAGGAAGTCCAACGGAACAAAGCAAATGCGGAGGCAGGCCTACCTGACCACCTGACCTTCCCGGGGCGCATATCCTGGGAATCAATGCACTGCATAAGCAGCCAGGTTAAGGGCCTGTATAACTACGCCTAGGTTCCAAGCAAATAGCCGGCTAAATGGGTCCCAGAGCCTCATACTCTGATAAACAACAACCAGCCTCATGCTCTGATCATGTGCCCCAAAAAGCCTCAATGCTTGTCCACATAAATAATAATATTAACAATAACAGCAATTACATCATCAACAACAACAACAACAGCAACGTAGCTATTTATACCGACATTATTTCATCGGACATGTAATCACATCTCTTCGATTCAACGGGCTTTGCATCTTTATGTGAATAACCACCCAAAATGTATTTTACACCAATGTACCACTAATTCGTATTACCATACACAAACACACTTGGTGCTTTTGAATTCATTAACATACCTGTACGCTAACTCGTCCATATTTCTTGATTCTGCCCTGGGTCGGAGCCCTTAACCATAACTAATCCTCCTATTTTAAAAGCTCTGTTTCGGGTTTAATAAACAAGCGGTCTTTGTTTCAAGAAATCTAATGCTTATGTCATCACCGCCAAAAGTACGTAGCACGTAGCACAGTTACCTTTTTGCCGCTTAGTAAGTTTTCACAAATGACATATAACAATTTGGAGGTTAGATTTCAAAATTTTAAAAATGCAGATACATAAGATGTCCGATTGTCCGATATAAGGGTTTTTGACGTTTATTTTAACTTTTGCCGATTTAGTTTTCTTTTGATTATTTCTTTGTTAGGACTGTATTCAAATCAAATTTCCAATGTGATAAGTAAAGCTCGGATTTTAGGCAAATTGCCTTTTTTTGCCTATTTTGCATATTAACCTGTTTTATGCCCTATTTTGCCTTTTTTTACTTTGGATGCCTATTGTTGCCTTTTTATTAAATTCCAGGCCATACTTTATAAATTTTAGCAAAAATGGCTTATTTTCCGTTTCTGAGACAAGGTTTTTTTAAGAAACACTACCTACATAATCGCAGTGTGAGGTGTAGTAAGCCGTAAGCACAGTCTAGTAATATAACCAGTCGTCTCACTTCGTGTCGGTACCTTTGATGTTCATGTCTCCGAAATGTGCAGTGCGCATTCGGCTGATCATGAATATTTTGGGGTGATTTTTGAATGAACGAATAACAAGCACCACTCAAACACATACAAGCACGTGGTTTATGGCTAACAACTGCAACCTGCACCGCAAACACGTTTTATTCTAACTGCGCATTAGGCTAAACTTTACACAGGCGCACTGGAATTCGGACCCACAAAATCCGGCGAGTGAGACGACTGGTTATATTACTAGACTGTGCCGTAAGTAAGGCTTAAGAGATTATAGAGATAGACTATAGTCTCTCAAGGGTTTCAGCAGTAAATGAACATGTAGACTGTTTTACGACTTGTCCATCTGTACTTTCTGGAATTTATTAATGGTGGAGAATTTCCTTAATCCCCTTATTGTCGGAGGATGAATAGAAATTTGTGTATTTACGTTGTAATATTTCTACGTATTTCTATTTCAAGTAGAACAACTAAATGACTTTAAAGTTTTTTTAAAATTCGCCCTTTTGCCTATACTTATTTTTGCCTATTTCGAATTTTAGCTGCCTATTTATCAAAAATTCCTGTCTCTTTTTTCTGCCTATAAATCCGAGCTTTTGTGATAAGGTTCTTTGACTTTTAATTTAATTTTTACAGATTTATTTGTTTTTTTTAAAATTTTTCAAGTATTATTATCAAATTAAAATCGCCCTGTTACTCAACGAGGGTAAAGTTTGTGACACGAACTGAAGGCGAATGTCGTAACTGGCCTGCTTAAGTAATGGCCATTACACGTGAGTAGAATAATATATTTTCTATGCCTTTTTATTTTTTGGTGCAAGTTAAAAACGCGAATTAGTACAACTTATGATAGCTTTCAGCGGTATTTTTTTACGAATAAAACAACTGCGGCACATGACGCACCCGTAGGCTGATAGATAATAATGCAACTGTTATAATTCAACGGTGTTAATTGCGGAGGCTAGTATTTAACAGGAAACGCGTGTATAATGGACTTCTTATTCAATGTTTATGATAAAGAATTTCTTTATTTGTAAATGACAATTAATTACTGTTAACTATTTTAGGATTATAACATCATCACTTCCATACAAATTATATCAACAAACAACAACTGAATTCTTTAAGGTATTACACATTTCAAAAAATAAATTCTAGTAATTCTCACGTTATGTTTCATTTTATTTTATAGTTACGAGTCTTCTAATGTTATGTAATAACATACGTTACGGTTGTAAATTTAAATTTGCTAAGACATTAGTAAATACTGCACAATAAGGATATAAACTGTGTTAATTGCTGAAGCAATACGGATATTTATTTCATTTGTTCACATTTTGAGCGTGCATTCAAGGTAATTTTATTTAAAATCTCATTTGTTACATCTATCATTGCATGAAAACTACTTTAAATTCGGTATTACCAAGGTCGATAATAATGTAGCTTACTATGTTGGGCGACTTTTAATAAACTTAATTTTTAGTCTTCACGAAGAAATTAAAATTTGTTGTAGTGGCGGCTGCTCTATAGGGGCTCAAGGGCTCGAGCCTCCCAAAACCATTCTTAGGAAAGAGTAAAAGTAATTTACTTATTTAATTACATATAACATACAATTGATTATTAATAATTATTACAATACAAATTTTGCATATCTATATAAAGCATTTCTAATGTATAACACATATTATTATCCGACTGCGACGCGACAGTTACCTATATTTTAAATCGTTACTGCTCAGCCTTCGCCCGCATAAGAAATATACGTAAGAACGAACTGAGAACGGAATTGCCAATTGCAAATTCTCTGTTGCTTTCTTAAGTTTTCCGAAGGCTCGCAATTTTAGAGCCCCAAGTACGAGAGCACGGGAAATATTTGTATTTGTAGAGCGATTCGAACCCTGTTTATTGTGTTCAAGTTAGGCGTATTTACTATGACTGCGAATGAACTTCCTGATAAATACTATTTATTTTGATAGCAATTCTTAGAACTCGTGAAAAGGCGAGTAAAAGTACCTACCTAGAAATGATTAGTGACTAATCACTAAAAGTATCAATTTCGGGATGTGATGAGGTAAATGCTCTGTTTTGTTTTCCGTGTGTCTTATTTTATTTCGATGGAATGTACAAAACATGGTCGGTAACAGGCTTTAAAGATCTAAAGCATTTAAATCAGAAAATAAAAAAACATGAATTAGTGTACATCATATAAAGTGTTGTACAGATTTGGCTGTTAGGCTCTGTAAATGTAGCAGCTCAGTTGGACTCAGTTTATAGACAAAATGTTATAAAACACAATGAACAGGCGACCAAAAATAGGTACATTTTAAAGAAAATTATAAACTGTATTAAATTTTGTGGAAAATTGGAACTAGCATTGGGATTTTGCTGGAGTTATAGATTTTTCATTTGTATGAAATTGCTCAGCTACTGAAGGTGAGTGTTTATTATAGAGCCCCCAAAATAAATTATCACGAGCCGCCACTGATTTGTTGTATGAGTAATATCAAAGCCATTACTACTGTAGGAAGCAACTTAGGTTAAAGTTCAATAACGTTTGAGTATGTAACTGTTACGAAGGCTACTGTAATACTTGATCCCATAGATGCCATTTTTGTTTCTCTCGGATAATAAATTTGATAAGCCTGCAGAGGTTAAAAATACAGGTTATATTTAGATGATATATGGATTTATGTAATACATGGAAAATGGTATTGCAATAGTAGAACTAACAAAAATAAAGACATTCAAAATTTAATACTTATTGCAGAAAAATCAAATCTTGGAGAATTTGATATTACTTTTTGTCGATGCTTTATTACTCGTCAATAGTAATAGTGCATACATATACGTATCTAATAACCTTTTCTTTACTGCCAAAAATTCGATCGTTTAAATTTTAATTTTTCTTATTATGACATGTATTGTAACAGTTTACGCAAATTAATGTTTAATTAAAAATAGCAGGAATGTAAACTGTTTAAAATTCAATAGTAAAGAAAAAAGCTTCCGCTTCGTTCAATACTTTTTTATGTTTCAAATTATACAGGGTGGTTCAAATTTTACTTTTCATATTTCATGTAGATAATAGAATTTTAAAGCATTGCAATGGGTAATAAACATCAACTTAATCATAAAGTAACGTACTGAACGAATGTGTTTTTATGAACCAAAGTATTTGAATGTTTTCATTCTATTAATAATAAATAAGTAAATAAAGCCAGTAGATTTTATGTAAAACATGTTTTTAAATTCTTCATCTTTTGATCTCCCAATAATAATTTTCATGGTACAGGTAGATTACTTGGAACCGATTTAACCTTCGTCATACAAAACGGCTGCTAAATGATGGGCATGGCACGCACATCTAATGAAAGAAACCCTCAAGCTATAGAATATAATTTTAAGAAAAAGTGCCTTGTAAACATGATTTGGTAATGTGTTTTTAACAAAGGCTTGTCTTTCTTATGAAATGAAACGTTCCGCATTTAATTTTAAAAGTCTAAATAATTTGAGAGTAACATGAATTTATAATGAAAATTAGATTTAATAGTTGGGCCGAAGCTCTTTGTTTATTGGTATGTGGATGTATTCACCAACGAGAAAGTTTGAATTAATTGATAATTAATAACCAAACTGTAGGGTTTGATTTTGTTCCGAGTCCTAATCGAAAATGCAAACTATTGAAATTTTATCGGTTTTTCTAATTACAATATAAAAAATAGTCTTTTTAAGTAGTGTTTTTTGCTTCATTTGTTTTTCATTGTTTTAGTCAAAGTCTTCTAAGTTAAAATCATCCATTTTATTACACCGCGTTTTACCTTTTAAAGGGTTTAATTTACAAAGGCCGGATTTTAGGTTTTGAATCCTGTATATTTGTAAAAACAAGGTCTATTTAAATAATTTCGCAAGTCACTATTATAGTATTATTGAATTTGAAAGAAATATAAATATTGATTAGGCACATTAAAAAAAAGGTAGAATGCATGTAATTCAAACTATACAAAAACCGCTAGCCACTACTTCTTTATGTAATTACAGGGACCATTAAGAAAATTTATTTGTGATTTATTTTATAGCACCCTTGATTAAAAACTAAAATTTGGGTAATTCCGATAGATAGTCGGAGTTGATGGGTATTCAGCTACAAAATTTCCTCCGGATTTCAGACATGTAAAAATATACAGGATTTTCGATTTAAAAATCGAAAGTTGGGGTCATTTCAATTTACATTCTTTTTTTTTGATTTTTATTTATCAAAATTGTGTCTTAAAATTTGTTGTTATTTGTATGAAGCTTAAAAACAATAAGGACTTGTTTAAATCCATGTCAAAATTGGGGTTGTTAACCATAAATGAGCAGACAAGGTTCTTTTTTTATTTGTTAAAAACAGGTTTGGTCGCTTATGTCGTGTGAAATGTGCAACTTTTGTAATGTTTAATGCAAATGCCCTTTTAAACTATTTAGTGGTGCGGTGTTTGTTACTTATTCATACAAAAACATTTAACTAGGTTCCTGAAAGTTTGGTTTAGAAGTTTCTTTTACACATTTTAGAATATCTTGGGTTAATTGTTCAGTTGTATTTCCAATTGGTGACGGATTAAGAATGTTTAATATTAGCAATTTGGTGATTTTGGTAATTACATAGGAGAATTATTGTGTGATGAATTTAAAATTTAAGTTTCGGCTTCAAAACAATGTAGAAGAGTTGTTCATCGTCTGAATTAAAAATGCTTCCTTTATAATTTTAAAAATGTATAAAAAACAATTTTTTATCTGGTAAAGTTTTATGTGGCTAATGTACATGCAAGTATGGGCAAATCTGTTTCACCCTATTCTTAGGGTGGGGAGTTGCCCAATTTGTCCGATTTCTACAATATTTTACCATATAGTTATACTCTTGCACACACTACATAGTACATATACAGTAGTGGCCACCGAATTAGAGACTTTCAAAATATTTTTTGTTATGGGCACAATGGACCTAAAACATGATAACACATTTTGGATTCTGTTCCAATACCCCTATCGGAATAGTACTAACACCTTTATGTAAGATTCCCTTTGTGCCACACAGCAGAATCTATAAAAACATGTTTTTTTTAACGTAACATCACCGTTCTTCCGTTGTGTGGCAATTCATCAAATTTGAATGCCATTGAGAACTGTTGGGTTTTAGTTAAAAGTAAAGTTTATAGTTTTAGAAACGCTAATTTAACAGATTTTAAGAATGGAATCCTAAATGTATGGCAGAACGACCCTGAAACTAAAACTGTAGCGAGAAAATGTGTAAATAGTATATATGACAGAATCAATCAAATGGGTAACAAAATTATTATTTTAATTGGTTTCCCAGTAAAGTAATAGTTAATAATAGAAATTAAATATGTATACATTATATAAGCAATAAATGTGTTCTAAAAGAAAGATAATATTGAAAATTGCAAAAGTTTCTAAATCGGTGGCCACCTACTGTAGTGCCGTAGTGACTTCCTCCAATATAAAATCGTCGATACCTAAAGCTGTAGTAATTAAAACTCGAGGGGCCTCCTTGATTAATAAATAATTTCTTGTAAGGTAGAGCTTTCTGTGAACTCTAGATCCTGGTCACTGCACCAGTTGAAACTGTACGTACCCCAGGTGTGTTACCCATTACAATTTTTTACTGTGATCGTCTAGTTTTCACTAAGATTTTCTTTATCCTCAACCCTTATTGGTTAGTTGAAAATCTTACCCTTTATTTAGCTAACTGACTATCTAGTCAAAGGACCCTTAATGTGGTTGTGATTCGTTGATATAAAGTAGCTCACCTTATAAAACGAGAGATAAATACTCCACCAAGTTTAATACATATAATATTATAAAGTCATATGTATGTACAGATATTTACAAATACAGTAAATAATTAATCATAGTGAATGAACATCAAACTAGGCAAGTTAAATATGGGCAGTGTCTCGAATAATTATTATTCTTTTGTTTTATAATTTTGATTTAATCAGGGTGGCCTGAGTGCGTGGTTCGATCACAAGAAATTATGCTGTAAGTCAGTGCGTCAGTCAGATCAGCGAAACAAAATCGATCTTTTATGGGAATGATATTGAAATCAATCGTAAGCGGCCGGAGCCAAAGGTGGTATTACAACTAATCTTTAAAGTTTGACGAGGGTGCAATTTCCCTCCAATTGAGTTCGTGCGCTATGCACGACACTTAAATTAATGAGTCTGTACGCTATGTACAACTCAAATAGTACGAAAACACAGGGTATCTCGTATTTGTAAGGGATGTTTATCCCTATCGTTGATTGAGAATATGCTCAAGGTATATCTTTGTAGTCAGAATTGTCGTATTATTGTAATTAATTCTGATCAGCACCTACGACAGGACAACCCTAATTAAATTTTGATAAAGCCTAATTTTGAGTATGTTAAGTATATCCAATTTGCTAACTTTTAGGTTGTGCGTCAAATTTGGATTGCGCTGGGAGACGCCTTAACTGGAATTACTTTTTTCTACTCCCACCATGGAAAGTGGGATTTTTAAACTTCGTCTCCATAGATACGAGTATTGAAAATGAGTGTTTGCCGAACAAGTGAAATTTGCGTGCGGAAAATTTACTTTCCGCACACACATGCATGATTTTCGGTGCGGCAAAGTATAATTTTGCCGCACCGAAATCAAAATGTCATAATGACATTTGATGAATGTCAGATTTGATTTTGCAGAAATATTTAAATTTTTTTTATGGAAATGTGGTTGTAGAAAAAATAGTGTGTAATACATGTGTTAATAGCTTGTATTTGCCACTCTCGTGTGACTGCAGCACTCACTATCGTTCGTGCTGCAAACTTCACATTCGTGTGGCAAACGCAAGCTTTCAACACTTGTATTACAAATTACTATATTGTAACTCTTTGACCAATACACAACCGGAAAAGTAATGCTTTCCAGCGGTGTACGTATGATGGTTAATTCTACAAATTAGTGCAGAGCAACAAAGTGCAATACAACGTACAACTAGCTGTATATTTTACAGTAATTAGAGACACGGATCAGCGTACTAATCGAAATTCCAGAGCACTATACAGATAGACTGAATAGTCAAGACTGGATCCAGCGATAAGATTTTGTTGTGTATTTATACTAAGAATCCGATACAGAAGGGGTGGAAAATAAACGTTCTCACGGTGTTTTGCATCTAGTACTTATCCAGAAAACCGAGTTGTTTGAATTTCTTTGTGTGTCGGTTTGTTTACATATTATAGGCGTAACTAATTTTAGAAAAGGGACTGTGGTTTCAGTGCTTAATTCCGAGGATTTATGATATTGCTGTTATTAGTTTACAAATGAAATCAATACTTTCTTGCCATATACATAATTGCCCAAAAACACCCCTAACGTTATGCTTTGAATAAAAGGAAATATGTAGGGTCATTGTGGGAACAGTGAATCACCATTTTTTTCAGTGCCATATAACTTCGTAAATGCATATTGTACAAGTCAAACTTAAATATGTACAATGCTGGCATTTAGCAACATTTTCTTCTAAGACATCCCTCCTTGGACTATTAGGATGTTTGAGTAGGTAATAAATGTTTTAAAAAAAAGTGGGTAATGATTCACTGTGTACTTAGGGGTGTACACAATGACTCACAGCAAAGTACACAGAGAATCACAAGATTTATGTAAGGAAAACACAGTAATGTTCATTTAAATATCGCTTGTAATTAATGTAACATCAGTTTACCTTATCTATGGCAAATCACAGAACATTACAATTTGTACTTATTGTAATTTTTAAACATTAGCTTAGTACGCATATCAGACCCATACCAGTCTTTTATCAATTCTAGGAACAAATTTGCCTGCCACCTTACCAAGTAAATTTAAATTCAGAAATTTAAAATTTAATTTAAAAGTACACAGTGGATTGATTCACTGTGTACTAGTTTGTAAAGATTCACTGTGTACCACTCCCGCCATTTTGATTTTGTTAACTCATTTCCTAACTTAAACACCGACTTGAGCGGTGGATATATCATAAAAGTAATGCTCAATGAATGATTATTACATACAAATATTAACATATAGATTATTTTCAAGAATTAGGACAAGAATAACTAATGAAACTTACATGGAATTTTTTTTTTGGTCCATAAAAAACAAAAACGCACCCCCAGAAAACGTGTGCAAACTTATACCGGCGTCACAGCTGGAGTAAACTGAGAGGCTCTAGGAATGTGAACTAGTGGGAAAGAGACAACACGATCGCGTTATTCTTTTAACCCTATACGTCACTGATTCACTGTGTACTGTAGATTCACTGTTCCCACAATGACCCTACCTTAAAATATAATCCCCGAAAAATAGAAAAATAAAATTATAAACTCGCAGATGGCCATCATAAAGCCTATCCATCTTTTATTTATTAATGTTAAATAGCAACATATATTTTTAACCAATGATTTATGCGGCCAATCCACTCAATGGTTTTTCGATTGATACAACTTGTATATTTTATTAATACTGATTGTTTCCATCTTTGCAATTCATATGAATCATATTTTAGTTGCTTCTGAAATACTAGCAATAAAAACTTTGCAAGCATTTACAGTATTGTGGAAAAAGACAAAAACTAGCTTTGCAAAAAGAATTGAAAATGTTTAAAATGCTGTATTATATTATACATGTTCATCTAGAAAAAATGGGAAGTATTAAAATTGATCTTCATATTTGAATTTGAAAACGTCCAATATAAATGGGACATCTTTCTGAGTTATTTTCGCTGGTTTGTACCGCATATTAAACACTGAGGAACCGTAGTTATTGATTTACTGAAACAAAGACTGTGCTGAGCACAAAAGGAGTTTTAGATAATAATAGCGCGAATACCTAATCTATTTTAGACCATATCATTTGAAAAAGTTATCTTAACGGTAAATATTTAACATAACAACTTTTTATGTGTTTTGATCATATTTTGAAAGATACTTATTATACATGTAGTTTTCACTGTCTGCTAATTGTGAATGAAAGAATGCCATTTCTCACGTCCAATAGTAACCACTAGATTCTCATGGTCGTATATTTGCTTTTAATTTTATTCTTGGTATTCACCAGAAACTTTCGCAAATACCCATGCAAAATTACACAATAACGGCTCGTGAGCGGAAATTAGACTGTTTTTGTTATTGAAATAAAAATGGCCTGTGAAAAAGTTTGGAAGGGGTGTTGTTAAAAGTAATTGTGAGGGTCATGCTCGTTCATATTTCGCAAATTCAACTTTTAAATCTGAACAAAGCCTTCAGGTAAGTATATGAGGATGTGACGTAATTATACACAAGTTTCGAAGCACATCCTAACCCAAATATTCTACGCTTTTTGTAAAGTTAGTCGGTTAATATATGACATCATACATTTAAAGGTCTGTAGCATCATTCTATCAATGCGAAGGAGAGAGGGAGTTGTAGGTTGTGTTAAATTTGGATTGAAAATGAATCTAACCTTGTAATTTTGGCGTCACGCCAACGGGTAGTCTCATCCAGATTCCAGCTGCACTTTGTATTTACATAATTAGTTGCCGTATTGATTCCAACCAATTGTATTTCGCACCAACAATAGGGATTTAAATATAGTATGAAGTATTATTCGATGCTAATGAAAATGACGGGACAGTGCAGTGAACGTATAACTGAAATACAAATGACATTGGTCAGTGTTTATTCGACTGTGTGAAATATTTAAAAAAATTGTGTTACATTAGCATTGCTTAATATTCGTCTCAGTGTAAAAATACTTGAATATTTTTTGTGATTTTTTAAAAATTCTTTGTGCTTTTCGTTGCATATGTTTGTTACAAATATTTATTTTAGCCTTCATGCCGCCCTCTTAAGTTCTAACTTAAGTAATACTAATTAGGTAAATAATTCAGGGTTGCATTTATTCAACTATTTAATTGTTTAATTGGAAGGTCTCTGTATTTTGTAATTGCATTTATGGTTCTGACGGGAACATCAGTTTCAAATAATGAAATAAACATGGAAACTAAATATTAAAATTAATAATGTGTACTTGGAGTCGAGGATTCGGTAGATAATATTGACTGAGTGTAAAGTATTACATATTACATACACACTTTTTGAACCTAGAAATCGCTCTCTGGCTCTTCTTGATTTTACAGAAATTGTGCATTTCAGTTTAGCGGAATATTTATTTTTAATTTAAACCAATTTAGAATGGAGTTTCAGTTTTGTAGAAGATGAACTTCGGGTTTTTTAAATATCTATTTGAATAAGGTCTTGCTTTCTTCAGCTAGCAAGTGAGGATTATGTAGTTATATTTAGGGGTGTTTTATGTTTGCATATTTTGTTTTGTGTATAAGTTATGAGATGATTTTTAATTGTAACGTTTGCGTCGTGTTTTTTTGGAAAAGTAAGTAACGTACCGAAAGAGAACACAAGAATTTTAATTTCATGAAATATTGAATAATATAAATTTTACACGAATCAGAATATTATAAGCCGACTATATAAGCAAAAGAATAAATGTTATACCAAACTTGATGGAAAAGACCAATCAACAGATTAAATCCTTTAAATATTTGTTTTTACTGAGATACGAAGATCCTGCAAAATATTTACAGATTGATTTGAAAATAAACCACGTTTCCTTAGCTTGAAGGTGTACAGGAGATAATTCTGAAAGTTTCGAATATTTAAATTTTTTGCGATTAAAAAAAATTGGATATTGACCAAAATGGCAATTACGGACATAAAACTTAAGGGAAAACGTTAAATCATTGTCAGTGTGCTGTTAAATTATTAAAAACAAAAACCTCTTAGGAGAATTATTATTTAGCGCAGTTCTTAAAAGTATTAAATAATGAAAACCGATATGTCCCAAAGAGGTTATAAAAACCGCCCGTAGCATGTCATAAAAATTTCTGGAATGCTAATTTATAAATATAAAAGTGTAGAATAATATATGTACCAAACTGTTTCTAAAAATTATTTTTTAAAGTATGTAATGTAGCTTATGTTTCACGAACGTATGTATAGGTGGTAATTTTCATGAAGATGATTGCCAAGAAAAAACTGATGGTTTTAAAGCAATACTAATCAAAATCCAGAAATTCGAAAACATTTACTAGTTTTACTTTTTTAAATTTAGTTTATATGTATTCTGTGTTGTTTGTGATATCACAAATGCAACTACATATTAAATAATTGTACTTATTATGCAACGGCCCTGAAGTCGCGAGGGCCATGAAATAAACCAATGGCATCCGAAAATAATTGTTTGTGAGGACCTTAAGTCCAAAAACCACACTATAACAGAGAAAGGTTGATTCAAAATTCTATATTAGAACAGTTTTCAAAACCAAGACACATTAAAAATTTTTCTAAAACCATACCGTTGAACGAATACCAAATTCGAAAGACTGCATATACAGTAGCCACTTCCTGTGAATCAGTGAATCATCAAGGCTATTAAAGTTAAAATTAAACAATGTAAAAAACATGGATCCACTGGACATGTCTAAAAATGTTAGTTAAAAAACCGTACAAAATACAGTTGGAGAAAATCGAAGCTGGTGATTTTGGTGATCTCAGAAAGAGATATGTAGCTGAAAATCTGCATTCGTTCGTATCTGAAGCAAACTACGGTGCAATTTATAAAAGATTCGCTATTTTGAACGATATTAAAATATGTATATACTCGTGGTACAATGCATGCATAGCGTTAGTTCTTGAGTTAATGACAAATTAAATAATTATGTATATATTTTAAGGAAATTTATAAATTTTTATTATTTTTAAACTATGTAGGTATATTAAAACATCGTGCCTCTTAGTGGAATTTAGAACAAATGTAGTTGTAGGGAAATTATTATTGTCCACCCTAAAAAGCTTTAGGTAAAAATGTACCTAAAATTATCAATTTTAAACTCGATTTTGAACCTCATTATACTATTTACTTAATTCTGACAATAGTTTAAAAAATAAATAAAACACATCCGACCTCAATTTTCTTTTGCCAGCTTTAGGTTTTGGCTCAAAAACACAAAATTATAGCAATAACCTCATTTGTTTTGTACTCGGAGGACAGAATTAAATGTGGATCGTAGTTTAAATTTTATATATTGTAATTGGATTTGTTAAAATTAATGTAGTTGTGTAATGACGAAATTTATATTCATTGTGCTATTATAAAATCCCAAGGCTTGTTAACAGTACAAGGCCCTGAAATTGGTAACCTGACAAGAAGGCGTACTAAATGAGAGAAAAAAGCTAAAAGATGTTAATGAACAAAAAAGTTGTTACTATTTTTATTAATGTTTCGTATAACCTCTGGTAACTGCATATGGAGCATTCTACGTAGTTATAAAAATCTTGTTAGCCAGTTAGTTTGTTGTGAATTTTCAGCTCTATTTTTATCTAGCGTTATAATTTTGAACAAAGATTAGTAGCGCTTAAACGCTTTTAATATATAGATCGTAGAAACCGGCTTATTAATGATTGAATTTCACTACGTAACATCTTAATAAATTTATTTATTCTGTACACAAGAATGCATTGTTACTGCACTATTATATTTTAAGGTAAGAAAGTACGAATGACTCTAAACGACTGGAAATACTGCACGTATTTATGGTTCAATGAAACACGGCGATTAATGTTTCGGGCAACTCTTAACCGTTATCTGACCGGATTTTTATACATCTTGAGTATCTGAATGTGTTAAACACAAAGACAAAGAATAAGTCTGGCAAGTAGACTTTGTTTTCATAAAATTCTTCCTTTGCCGCTACCTTAAAATAACTGAAATGTTGAATAGTATATTGTTGGTTCTGTTTTAATCTCTTTGCTAAAGCCCTTATCCAATTTTAATTTTGGAATTGGGCATAAGAATGTCATAGAATAACAAGTAAAACAAACGTTGGATACATTTTAAAAATTTATTTTTATTTTCAAACATTAAATTTTATCGTTGTTTGTATTGGTCATTTAAACATTGTGAATTAGCATTTGTTTTTACTAGAGTATATACTCCCTGCAATCTTAAATAAAATAAAAGTAGTATTGAGGACGAGAATGTTATTTTATTTACGTATTATTGTTAACAAAAGTTAGCCTGTTTAAGTTTATTAAAAGTGTGCTCTTCAGAATATATTTTGCTTACGAATTACCTAAATAGTAAATAGAAAACAAAGTGCCTATGTTACGATAGTAAAACAATGAGTCATACATAAAACCATCAACTACGAACAACTGGATTGTTGTAGTAATTATTTAAGATCAAGTTTCGTGAACACTTTGTTTCCTAAATTCTGGGACTATCCCACATAGTACCGACCGTCCTACCATTACCTACACGCGAGACCGTACATTGAACTCAATGTCGGCTGTTGGGGTAAGGTGATGGGATAACACACTGGTAGAGGGGCAGTGCTGTTCCCCTAAAAATAAATGTTTCATGGCGTATAGAAGGGAAGTGCTAAATAAAACTGAACCGGAACGTTTTTATGTTCAGGTTACCGAAATAAAATCAGCCCGTGAAAAATATATCCATCTAGTGCTAGTGCACATCACGGAAGAATGATTTCATTGATTCTATATCGAAATTAGGCAACGATTCATCTTACAATATAAAAAATCCACCAACACGTTTTTAGAATTTAGTTCAATAGACAAACTTCAAATGCTATAAGTCATCTCAACCATTAATACCAACGTAATACCATAATACCAACGCCGTTGGTCATCGGCATCAGCGATATTAAATTTGGTGTTTTCTTTCTATTACCTGTTATAACTTACATTATCAAGTCTTGCGGCAATAATATCTGTGTTAATTGTGGACATAAATCTAATACAGCAATTATACAAATGGTCGTTGTCTTCCCAGTCCCAATCGACACCACCTTCCGGTCGTGCAAGTTCTTGTAGGTAGGCTACGTCCCCTTAGGCCTTTGGTTGTTTTTATAGGCTCCGAGAATTGGCGCCTTTGATGATTTTAATCATGTGTTCACTTACTCTAACAGTTGCTAATGCCTCCCATGATTTATTTCGGGAGACACCATCGCAAGCCTTTTTAAGATCAATAGGCATAATATGAATTTCTTCCCCTTTCCCTATTTTCTTTTCTATCATTGTTGCAATGTAAACAAGTTATCAACATAAGAACTCGTCCCGGCTTGAAACCGCTTTGGTCTTCGGAAATAACATCCCCAATGTTTTTTTCTCAACCTCTTCTGCAAGGTTTTTCCCCATAATCCACTTAATTTACTTGCGACACTCAACCCTCTGTAATTACATATTGGGCTCTTTTCTGCGGTCCTCCTTTTACAGTGACGAAATATAGCTGACTTTCCAATCTTTTGGCGTTTTTGCGGTGTATTAAACTCTTGTTCATTAGGTTCATTATTCTTTCTAAGAGTGTCATTCCACCACATTTTATCAGTTCTGCAGGGATATTGTCCTGTCTTCTTCTATCTTCCATTTTTCTTGTCCCCTACGCTTTTTTAAAAATTAAAGTATTGCTATCAATTTCAATTTACTGTTTTAATGTTGAGAAACTAGTTTCTTCGGTCAACCAACAGAAGGTCGTAATGCTCTCTCCATATATCCATACTAATTAAGGAGGACGAATTTTCTTTACTGTTTGTTTTGAATTCGAATATTTCCGCGGACAGTGTCAGTGTTAAAAGAACTTTTTCCAGGTTGGGACTGTGCCATTGTTGAGAAAAAAGAACTCAACGTTTCGTCCATTTTCTTATGAGGGCTTCATTAGGAGGAGAAAGAGGGCACTAAACTTGTAAACCAAGTTAGAGGCGAAACTCTTCTGAACTCTACCGGTATAAAGTCGTCGTTTTCTTCTGTTTTTCTTCAGAAGGGTTTCGCTTCTGGCGTTGTTCGCACGTTGAATTACCGTGCTCTTTTAGTATGCCCTTCATCCTGATGAAGTCTCTTAAGAAAGTGGGCAAAACGTTGAAGTTTTTCTTTCTCAAAACTGGCACCGTCCCCACCCGGAAGACGTTCTTTTAACACTGTTTTGATATTTTTTTTATGGTTCTCCGCAATTCAGTTAATTGTGCTCCACCAATATGAGAATTAATTTGAATACATTTTTGTTCCCAAAGCATGTTCTTTTATTTGCCTTCTTACGTTTCTAATTCTCTATTTTTGGTTTTATATTCTTCATGGTGTTCTTCCGGATGGTGATTCTCGCGTCACTAAATCGATATTTCCAAAAGTTGTCATTGATAACCTATCAGTATCCTAATTTTTTTGCCTAAAATAATTGAAAAAATTACTCAGCAGCAACTTCGGGAACATCATATTTATACAGCCAAATAAAATATTACCTGTTTTACACAACACAATAAGATTTTAGGAAGGGGCACAGTTGTACAACCGCTTTAATGAATGTGGTAGATGATCTTGTAACCGCCACAGATTCAGGTAAAATTACGGTATTTATTGTCCTGGACTATTCTAAGGCATTTGATACAATAGATCATAGAATTCTAGTATCAATGTGCCACTTTATTGGCAATAGAAATACCATTAAACATGAGGTAAAATTTTTACCATGTAAGTCCCCAAGATGCAACGATAAAGAAACTCACTGTACAGTGTACAGGGTGTATCAGAATTGACGCCCGTGCTTCTGGGATTTGATTCAGGAGGCTAAAAGAAATCGAAAATGAATAGTGGAGAATTTTCCGTTTGTCTTTTGTTATCGAGTTATCAATAAAAAACAAAAATGTAAGTATAAACTTTAAACTTTATTAAAAACGAATAATATTTGAAAACAAGTTATTTTCCACATCTGTGTCACAAAAATTGTTCAAATCGATTGTCCCCTACTTCAAGCCAAACATTCACACGATTTATCATTGAAGCACGAACTCCCTGTAGCATATTTTAGTCTATTGACAAATGACAATCAGAAAGTTTTCCACTCCTCATTTTCGATTTCTTTTAGCCCCCCGAATCAAATCCCAGAAGCACGGGCGTCAATTTTAATACACTCTGTATATGCTAGTATTTCATCATAGGTTGATTATTGTGATGTTTACCATCCGTGTCTAGATGTACGAGATAAAATTTGAGTTTAGAAACTCCAAAACGCTTACTCACGTCTTATTTTTGGTATACGTAAGTATAACAAACTAACTGATATCTAGTGGTTAAGTATGTCTTAATCTCTTAATAGGCGTCTTTTGTATCGTTCTACCCTGTGTATAGAATTTTGCGACTTCTAGGTCCTTCTTGTATATGTTACGGCTAAAGTGATTACTTGGCTAGTTTATAAAGTAGCTGGATATAGTATACAAACTATCCAAATGTCTGATTATTTTGATAGAAAATCATCTTTCCACTAAAATAGCTACGAATCTTCGCTAGTTTGTATACTATCCAGCTAATTTACAAACTATACAAGATTTGCCACCAAAGTACAAACTACAAGGAAAGTACAGAAATTAACCAGTGTTCTTGGCTAGTTTGCAAAATATCCACAGTATTTGGATAAAGTGTGAACTTAATATTGCTAGTAATACAAAATAACCAACTCGTTGGTTAGTATATAAACTAACTAATATTCCCTTTGGTTAATTTATTAGAAACGTGAGGTTATGTTTATGACACGTATTGTGACTCTTTACTGTGGTGTCTTGTGAAATTTGGTTGTGAATAGATATATAGATATCTATTAATAATGAATCAAAAGCAACAATTTGAAAAGCTACTGTTGGAAGTCTACTAGCAAAAGGCTCAAATTTCATAATTAATGTCTGACTGTGATTACAATGAACTTTTGCAACGTATAAAGAAAATATGCGAAACTGGACCTGATACTAGTAGCAAGAGTGATTATTATGTGGTAAATACTTATGATTTACAGAGAATCGAATCATCTTATGTAATCTTACATAAAAGATCTGGAAAGATTATTTTACGTTTGCCCGAATGTTATGATGCCATTAAAGTTGCCCATCAGGGAACTGGGTATGGGGCCCATGGGGGTCGTCAAGCAACAACAAAATTATTAAATGAAAAGTATTACAACGTAACACAAGAAATAGTGAAATTATTCATTGAAACTTGGGAAAACTGTCAGCTCAAACGGAAAAAAACTAAAAAAGGGATTGTTGTTAAGCCAATTGTTTCAAACCATCTAAACTCTCGCTGCCAAATCGATCTCATCGACTTACAAACTAGACGGGATGGTGACTACAACGAGTTGGTTATTTTGTACTACTAGCAATATTAAGTTCACACTTTATCCAAATACTATGGATATTTTGCAAACTAGCCAAGAACACTGGTTAATTTGTGTACTTTCCTTGTAGTTTGTACTTTGGCGGCAAATCTTGTATAGTTTGTAAATTAGCTGGATACTATACAACCTAGCCAAGATTCGTAGCTATTTTAGTGGAAAGATGATTTTCCAACAAAATAATCAGACATTTAGATAGTTTGTATACTATCCAGCTACTTTATAAACTAGCCAAGTAATCACTTTAGCCGTAACAATCACCGTGGCTGTATCACACTGAAACAGTTTTTCATATAACATGATACCGTGAATTGCCCAGAAACCTCGAACAACTTTCCTTATCAAAGTTTCGGAGCCAGTCAATACATTATTGCTGATGAATCAAAATAGAAATTGAAATTATCTTCCACAATTTTGCTTGCAGTTATTCAGTATTGTCTCTGCCAGTTATATTTCATTTTAAATAAACAAGTTGGCAATCCTAAATGACATTGCTTATCGATATTTATATCACTGAAAAAAGCCTTATCTTTTAAAATTCCGCATAATAACAACATTTTAGTGTTTTAGATAACTATGTTCTAGAATGAAATGCTCATATAATTATTTTAGACCAAGTTTTAATGGGAAGTATGCCTAAATAAGGGTGGTGCTGTTCCGGAGTTATGTTTTACCTTTGACGTATAGATGAATAGATAAAGAAAGGACGAACGAGGGAAAATGAATAATATTTATAACAACAGAAATGAAAAATTAAGAGTGTTCACTACTGAATTTGTTGCTTGCGTTCTTGGAAGCTATCATGAAGCTGATAACATACCAATATTATCGTTGACTCATCTCTATAGGATCCATGCTATTTTCTATTCAAATAATTAATTTTGATTTTAAAGGTTTTTATAATACGAATATCAAAATTAGAATTGCATCTCTCACATAAATTCGCCAGCATAGTATATTAAAGTTTTGTTTTATGTAGAACCGCAGATGTGACCACCCACAGTACGTAAGATACTGCATAACACTAAAAACCAAGTCCAGAAAATATTAATTTAAAAACTTTATTTATTACTCAGCGGACTGGCTCTTTTTTTACGGATTACTGATACTGAATAGTGATGATCTAAAGAATTTCACGCAGCTTAACTTTGTTTTTCCTTTGAATAGTTAAGTAAACAATATAAGTTTTTATAGGTAACTGTTATAATTGTGAGATTATCTGGTCGTATAAAGAGAAGAAGTTGCATAATTGAGTATGGGATTTGGTTACGTTGCGTTACGAAACAAGTACGTAATTAAAACAGAGTTTGGGGTCATTGTTGGTTTTAGTGTTTATTACAACTTTCTCCTTTTTCTCGTCCATATTCCTAATGTAATAAAGTGCAATGACTTTCGTTATTTGTTGTTTTTAACTACATTTTTGTTGTAGTGATATACCAGTCACATTTGTAAATCTTTCCAAAATTATTAACTCATCTGGACTAGAAAAATATTAATTATTAACTGCGAACGTACGCCACTAATCTCGTTGAACACACTATTACAATCTGTATTTCAAATATTTGATTATCCGATATAATCTTTCTAACGGGAGTTAGACATTCCTTTTCGAACTTTTAATTTCAGTTATTAGGGATACTTTGAGGGTGGTCAGCATATACCTTGTCTTTAGATAGGCTTGGAAAATTGTGGCATACTGTAAGATCTGAAAATCTTGAGGACCAAGGAATATTATTCTTAGAAATCATATTAGAAACGAGCGGCGATCTTTAGCTCTGATGACGTATGCAAACGGAACTTTTCCGTCTCAAAGGATGTTTAAGTAAGTCTGAAGTCTGAAATAATAGTTGAGCAGTAATCTTAAATTTCAACTTATTAAATGATTTTAATAATACCAATAGAAATTATCCAAAAGTACAACGTTGTTCTGGAGAAAATTTTATGATCAAAGAAGTTTGGACAAATTAATGAGTACTTTGTATTATAGTACGTTATTTCTTTTGTGTAAGATAATTGCTCTTTGTTAAATTCTCTTTCATTTACTTGTATACGGGGCTTAATTGTTACGTTTAAAATTATTGTTAAATTTTCTAAAAATAACAGGTTGTACTTCCGCTAAAAGGTCGCTTTGAACTGTAGTAGTGTGCATTAAGTTAATTGTGTACGTGAACCGTAATAATGCTTTCAACAGGTCCGTCTTAAGTGAAATGTGTCGATACTAGGAAATGCTTTTGGAGGACACTTCACAAGTGATGTGCGTGTATGTATATTAATAATAATGAAAGGTTATATGAAAAACCTTTTCAATTTTATTATTCTCAAGTTTAAATGATTACGTAGTTCGGTTCTGGTGTTAAAAACAAAAGTCAGCCAACCTCAACAAATCAGAAGTGAAAACCGTGAAATTTCCAACTATCTTCTTCGCTTGAGGTCATTAGAAGTGTGAATCTTTCGATTTTAGTACAATTTATATCGTATTGTTCTCGTTGCGTCAAGCCGCGCTAGAAACCACATTCCATTCGATGTGTTGTTATTTAATACAATGTTCACGTTATTTTAATTATTAGGTGTTCTAAATAGGCCAGTGAGGTTAAATTTCCGCATTTATTAGGTCGTGAAAGAAGGGCGAATTATTTTGACGTTATTACGTCTATTATCACTAATGGAACAATAAGTTGTCGTTCTATTTTCACATACTGAATAGCGAATTCGACCGTCATTCCGAACTTTCCCGTAATACTTAAATTTAGTATTAACGCTAAATAATTTTAAAGCACTTTTTACTACTGTGCGAGTGTACAGATAGATAGATATACATATTTAAAATTAATTTGCACGAACAATTAAAAATATAAAAGACTAAGCATTGGTAAAATAAAAAGTAAAATGTAAAAACTTTGTAAGTAGATACAGCTATCAAGAAATACTGTTTTTGTTGGCAATTTACAAGTGTGGTGATTTTTGTATTTTTATAGCCGAGCCAACAGAAAAAGGCTGATATGTCTCGAATGGTACAGGTATCTTTGATTTGTAAGTATTTTCAAATTTCACTCTCAACAAGAGGGGGTAATGGTACCAATTTCAAGTACTTTTTTTATTGCCAAATGAGGCAGTATATCTTGATCGCACTGTATATTATCATAGTGGTATTACTAGAAATAGAATATTTCTTTTTTTTAAATCTAAATGAAACAATAATATTTTATGGAAACAATGATTTTTCATTGGAAGTATATTACTTATATAAATATTTGGGTTTTGTACACTTCCTATAACTGATAAAATGTAACAATTAGACCAGTCAGGCTTGAAAAGGCAGTTATGGTTTAAACCTTTATGAATGGTTTGATCAGTATAATTTGACTAAACAGTTAACAAGCAGTCATTTTATAACGGTAAGCTTTTGGATAGTCTCATTTTATAACACCTGTTGGTTGAATACATTGCTTTTGTTTATTTTAAACTTCTGTGCTTACCTGTGTGCAACTTAGTGTTGCATTGATTTGCATAATTATGTACATGTACGAGTACATTATATATGTATGCGTCACCGGTAGACGGTTTTAGTATTTGTTATAATCGCATTCAAACGGTGCATAACTCCTACATAATGTCTGTTTATAAGCTACAACACAAGTAGGTGTAAAAACATAACGATATTTTTAGGAAAAATGTTTTGACAAAAAAGATCGAACCAAATGGCAGAGTTTATTTTTATAGATATTAAAGCGTTGTAACTTTTCCTCGTTGCTGCTGTATCTACTTGTAGTTTAACATTTCACTTTAAGTAATTAACAAAGCTTAATTCTAGACTACATTTGCTGTACATGATTTTCAGTTATAGTAAGTATGGAATTTCTATACAGTTTCAGTTCTTGTGATATTTCGTTTTATTATTAACGCATTATCTCTCATCGTTTATTTTTAACTTAGACTAAATTTTATCGAACCAGTACTCGTTCATAATGCACTGTTTCACTTCAGATGTTACTTGCAGTTTCAAATTTAATAGAATCCATAATGGTGTGTTTTTAGAATGCTTGGAAACTCCATTAACGTTCCTTCCTTCCGTCTTTGTTGGAAGAACGCACTAGGGTGTTCAGGTATTATTCTAAATTTTATTATTTTGGATTGTCTTAGTTGGCCAAGATTTTTAAAAATTAGTACACCCAAATGTGTGAATTTTTCAATTAGTTATTTAACTAATTTGCCTTATTTATAGTTTTCGAAATTTCTGTACGAATCAACATCTATTTTTATTATGAAGTAAATGTAAAAAAGTTTACATTTTGATATTTATTATTTAGCAATCGGAGAAATTGAATAGAAACTGAGGTTGTTTTTATTTTAAAATAAAAATTGAAATATTTAAAAAAAAATGGCAGTAAAGATTGATCGTATACAGCGGTATGTAACTGTTCTTTGTCAGTACCTATTTTATTATAAGCATTTCTTTGTTTGAGTTTTAAGACTAGGTTTATTTATCATTTAACCCTACTAAGAATCTAAAATTATTTCCAAAATAGAGTTTATTGAAATGTCTTCATCTAGTAATGATACTTCAGTCATTAACAGTAAATGTGTATGTTCGTTCAGATTGACGTACAAGTGTACTTGCAAAAATGCAAATAAGATAAAGGAACTATTAAATCGTTGTTTTATCTGACCTTAAAGCATACCTAAACTGCCTTTTTTATTCGACGTCGCGACGTGGTTCATTGACTTTTTGAACTGTTAGAGTTCATATAGTCATGTGCATTTGTCAGAGTTCCTTTGTAATGCTGCCACCCCTAGTATAGAATAACAGATATTGATAATTAGCGTGTATCTAATAATAGCAATGAGGGAGGGGCCTGTAAAATGAACTGTAGAGGAAATTCGAGTGCTGGAATTTATCCTGTTGTGATTCCGCCCAGAAATAGTTCTTATTTGCAACACTAAAATTTTGGTTGATTTAAGTTAGCTATTTAGCTTATTTTAAAACAGATAAAGTAATTCGATTTGTTTATTATAGAACATATTTTAGAATGTTTATTTGAAATGTGATATGTAAAATATATGTAAAAATATCCCGCACCCTGGAGAATAAGTGATGGAGTATTTCGTATCATGTATTTTTAATTTTTTTAAGTTTATAGAACTCGTGATTGAAAATCTATAGACCACGTAGAATTTTGATCCATTCTTGCTGAAAAATGTAATTTCTTGAAAATACTAATTCATTTTTTAAATATCTAAACCTCCCTTTGTAACTATATGCAACATGTGTATTTATTTATACCTTCTTTGGAAAAGTCGAATTTAGTCTTTTAAATAATATTCTTTTAATACTCATAAAGTCATAAAATTGGAAATTCTGCTGATGTGCTGTAATTAAACATTGCGTTGTATGAGATGATTACAATACAAATATTTTTGTAAATGTGGGGTTGGAAAAAACCTACTTTGTAGGCTTCGGGTAGGAGTTGCTTGTTGTATATCTTGATTCATTAATTTAAAAAAATTAAAATCTTGCTTTCGTAACTATAAAACGTTTTAGTTGTTTATATAACACTACTTCACCATGTTAGATAAATGCATATAATGTTAAACTTATATGCCATAAAATTTTACTTACGTTTATGTAAATTACGGTTTATTTGTAAACTAACGAGGTTGCTTATCCACCTACAATGTAGTAAAATTTTGATTTAAAGAGATAGCGACCATAGTTAGTTATTGAAAATCAGCTTTTTTTGCAAGGTGTACGTTAATCAACGTGATATTTATTAACAATGAACATTATTTTATGAACAGCTGCCAGTTTTGAAGGAGTATGTTGCCAAGTTTTCCTAAAGTTCGATAACAAATGATTGAATAACAACATTAGAAAAGTCGAAATTATGCATTACAAGTTGTTTTATTTTGTTACCATAATTTATACCTGAAATACTTTAAATGTTAAGTTTATTGAATCATATTGGTAGCCATCTCGATTCAAATAAAGATGTGCACGGCCGATAGAAATTGTAATGTTTTTTACTTAACTAGGAAAAGGTTTACTTGTCAAAGTATACTTGCTTTGTAAACCGCTGGTTCAGGCCGGTGAGATTTTTCGTGCGGAAAGAATCCTAAAAGTAGGCCCTTCTTTTGCATATGAGGTATAATCGTAGGTCCTATTCCAATACGATATTTGGTACGATAAAGATTCCTCCAGGGTGTCGATCCTTGGCACCCGCTTAGCTTAGCTTAGATCTCGCCTAACAATGCACAGCGCCTACTTTTTTACCTTGTATCTGAAAGAGGGCATTACAAATCTCACCTGACATCGACCGGAACCGAACTCCAGACCTTTATTTTATAAGGCAACCTTGTAGGTACTCTACACCACTGAGGCCAACTTTGTTAAAACAAATAAAATGAAATGCCAAACTGTTTATGGCATAAATCTGATTTGCTGTTGTGGTGAACGACATAACAGACTACAAAATTTTGTAATTGTTAATTGGTAATTGGTGAAATTTGAAATAAACTTATTTGTATTATTATCGTCTTAACTGTATGTAGCCTATTTCAATAATCGTTTTGATGTTTATGGTTCAGCAACAATATTTTGTTATTAATTCATTACCGAAGCATTGGTTATTTTCATTATTATTATTTCAGTATGTTCTTTATAAGAAATTAATTTGAACTGATGGTGGATAGCATTCTCAATTTGGTTAATAACGTTATTGTATCCTAATAAGTCATTTATTCGTTATCGATACGGTTGTCCAAACTGTTTTTAAGCGATGGCAAAAAATAAAGTGTCATGATTGCTACTATTTGTATTTTTTGTTTGTTAATACATATTAGTAAACCTCATTTTCAAAGTAGTTTTTCATAAAAATAACCATTCAGTACCCCACACAGCGTGAAATTATAAACTAATATAAATATATAAATTAGCGTATTTTATAAATTATTACGTTTGCATTATACCATAATCAATTGTGCAGAAAAAAGATTGAAAAGCTTTTAGTTTTGATTACTAACCTGGTATAACTTCGAAATGGTTGGTGCGTTCGATTATCGTGGTACGCACCGTTGTGTACTAAAATTTTATGTTGACAATAAGCTTCACATGCATTAAAAACATTCTTGTTAAGCAACGGTGCAGGTATTTTACGCACTACCGTTCGTATAACGAGCAGTGTAATGCGATTTTAGATTCGATTTTAATTGTAGTAAGCACATAGTTTTTTCAGAATACTGTTATTTAAGATGTTATAGTAACAAATGTGTGTTTAGTTTTCTGTGCAGTTATCCTTTCAGTGGAATTTAACTATTTAAAGATGTTTTTCATTAATTCCAATATTCAGAGAAACTTTAGAAGTAATTCTGGTATTAATCAAGGCTAACATAGAAAATCGACCGGGTATAGTTTTGTCAATAAACATCATTTTACGTTAAATTGTCCTTCTTTAAGGAGGATGTTATAATTTATTTCTAAAGATTAATAACAATTTAACGATTGGTCAGAAAATCATTTGGGCAAGCCCTCGTGATTTTTTGACTATTAACTAGGCACTTTCTTTGCTACGCAACACATTTTCGTTATACAGCGTCATTATAAATGATTGTAGTCGAAGTAGGCCATAAATCTAAATGTAAAATTTCTCGTTCTGCTCCACAAAAATAATGATTCAAATTATATTGGATATGCATTGTTCTACACACAAGTGTTAAATTGGTTGCATAACAAGTCAATATTTATGTAAAAAAAAATCATTTTTAAGTTAAATAAAAATTTTCTTACCATAATTTTCACTTAAAGAATGATCGATACAAACCCGAGACATATCTACACTAGACTTTGATTAATGAACTCATTGTTAATGCATAGTTAATAATGTATTCATATTACTAAAAAACACACAAAGATAACCCAAAACTTATTTAATAATGATTATTTATGTTTATTTACAATAGATGTTGAAAGTGCTCTCCATTTTGAAAAGAAGGACAAATCCAAAATTCTGTTGTCATTCATGTGATGCTGAAACCATTGGCAGTATGCAACACGACGCGGATAATCAGCTGGTTTGAGTTGTTGAACCGATGTTATTTTATAGGGTGTCATATGCAACTTCCTTTTTAGAATTTTCTGACAAGTGCTGCAGACAATTTTCACAAAGATTTTTTAGGACTCGTTGTCTTAAATCTCCAACAACCTCTTCATTGACCTGTGGTCTTCCTGACGACTTTCCTTTGGAAACGTTTCCAGTATTATCAAATCTGTCCATAACTCTCCGAATATGAGCCATTAAAGATTTCTCTTCAATATCTATGACTGGAAACGCAACGAGATATGCATTTTTGCATGATTGAACAGAATGTATCCATTGCCCGTCTTCATTTAATACACTGTTTCGATATAGTAAAATTTAATAATAAAGGTGTTCTGTTCTAAAGAGTACACTATTATTTACCAAATTTAAACATAAAATATTGCCTTTTGTTTATTAAAATTTCTATGACTGTCTTTAATTACATTTACGTATTAACACTCTGGAATCAGTAGTAGTCTTAATTAAACCGATTTTATTTACGTACTTTTAAGGAAGGGCGAAATCAACAGGCAAACTAACTCAAAATGCAATTATTCAAACCCACAGTAAATACAGCAAATGACATACGAGTGACAATTGACAGTTCACTGGGAAAATAAAAATCATTACAAGTCTCTGCACTATAATTATGTTTGTATAAAGCGGCAAAATTTGATTACCACGGGCACCGCCTACTTTGACTACAATCATTTATAATGACGCTGTATAACCGATAATTTCAGATCTCTTAATACCAGGTGATCAACGGAATTCATAATTAGAGGAGGCTGTGATTGATGCTATTTTACGCTGTGTGGTTGGACACAGTCTCAATTCTGGCACTAAAAATTTTTAATTTCAATTTGCAAGCCTGTGTTGCCAACTTTATGGTAAATATCACAGCCTGCTCTAATTATAAATTCCTTTGATTACTTGTAGTATAGTGTATCGCGAATTTGACACCTATCAACAATTTCTACGAATAAATAAATACAACAAACTGTGGTGCTTGACATACCCGTGCATGTCTACTAGATAATAATACAACTGTGAAATAAAGGATTTCCAGAAAGCCGTGAGTAGTGAAATCTGCAGTTCTGTGATTGATCACAGCTTGTGAGTCATAATTCAACGTTTGAATAATGTTGGCAATTATTTAACAAGAAACGCGTATACAATTGACGTATTATTTAATAGTTATAGAAAAAGATATTCATTGGTTCTCCGATGGCGCTAAAAAACTCAGTATAAATTCGATAGCTTATGTATTTCGTAAAATATGAAATTTTCAACATGCACGTTTTGGTTTATATAACTAAATAGAACTGACGGTTATACTGTAAAATACAGTCTATAACAGCATTGGTAAGTATTTATATACATACATAGATCGATGGGCACCGATAATATACAGACACATAGTGTTGCTTCGTATACAAAACAGAATTAACGTTTGTTTATAAATATCCCCGTGGTATAGAATCTTAAGACTCGTCCTTTGTTAGTATTAACGTTACACATCGTTTACGTCACTACGTATGCATGATCTGCTAAAAGCATTATAATTTATAATATACTGCTGCCTACTACAAACAAAATTTAAAACTGGCTCTTAGTCCAGTCAATAAAGGGTTTGTAGAATGCATGGAGGGTGTCACAATTTTTGACTTCAGGGCTTTGTTTGGAGTCGTTAGGAGGTAAACATACTAAAAGTCCCCGGACATAGGTGGTGAGCGGGGTGCAGGGGGGGACTGAGAAGGTCTCTTTTTTTGTTTTTTTGCTTATATCTAGAAGATGGTGCATCTTAGCAAAAAAGTCATTATATACAGAATCAAAGCAGATAAAATTTCCTACATTTTTGCTTTTTTAAGTTTTTTTCTATATCCAACCGTTTATGAGAAATCCGCTATCAAAAATCGTTAATATTCGCAAGAAAATATTTTGCCTCCTGTTTTTCGTTAAACTTTTCTCTCTAGCACCTCATCTCTTCGGTTTACAGAAAAATTCCCACAAAAGAAGTTGTACAGGATTAAATTTCCTTCAAAATGGTATATACTTTTTATATTTTTTTTTCGAAAATTAGCGATTTTTGATAGCGGATATCGCATAAACGGTTGGAGATATAAAAAAACTTTACCAACCAAAAATGTGGGAAATTTTGACACCTTTGATTTTATATATAATAACTTTTTCGCTAAGACGCACCTTATTCAAGATATAAGAAAATAACCTAAAAAAGGGATCTTCTCCCCCCCCCCCCCCTGCACCCCGCTCACCTCCTATGTCCGGGGACTTTTAGTATGTTTACCTCCTAACGACTCCAAACAAAGCCCTGAAGTCAAAAATTGTGACACCCTCCATGCATTCTACACCCCCCTATTGAGCGTTCGTTGACTGGACTATTTCTTGAAAATGTGTTGTGTTTGTTGAATGTATTTGAACAATAATATTCCTCATTTAATAATTGTATTAAAAGCTATACAAGGTGTCGCAAAAGGCTGAGGATATAATTAGCCATAACTTCCTGAGATCAAAACTTCTTAAGCACGCTCTATATACCGTCCGATTTATAAAAAAGGCCCCAGCTTATAGTGCTTTTATTATTAATATTACACCCAATAAACTATATAATATATTCTTAAATGGCATTATAAAAGCTATATTTTCCCATTATAACTTTCTCAATATCACTGAACTGTTTTGAAGAGCGATATTCAACTTTCTTATTTTAAATGTAACACCCTGTATATATATATATTTTTTTTTTGATAGATTTTTAAATTATCGTTCTAGGGGTACCATATAAGTATACTTTTAATACGTAGATGAACGATTTTTTAAATTTAATACCTAAGATCTAGTAGCGATGATTAAATACAAAACTAACATGATATTCACTCATTTAACAGCACTATTATTAACCAAATTACTGAATAAAATGCATAAAACGAATTAACAATACCAAAATTACCCTGTTAATTAGATCTATTCTACTTGCTTTTGAACGGAGTTGATGCCCCTTAAATACTTATTATTATTATTACTATTAGCCCACACATCCCTACACAGGGCAAAGGCCTCCCTCTTTCTGTCATCCTTCTGTATTTTTTTTCTCAAATCTTCTCACTTTTTGTGGGGGGTTTTGGTCTACTCACCCATATTGTCCGGTCCTCGTGGGAAGGAGGAGGTGCCGCGTTAACGGAGTGATCGGGCCACCTATCCCTGCACTGACCGGAGACAACGATGCTTAACTTTCCTGGTCGTGCGGGAATGGGGGTGGTACTTAGCTACTGCAACTCGGGGTCTCTTAAATACTTAAGACAGCAAGTGTTTTATAGAAGGTTTAAAAATCAAGGTCGTAGTTCAAATCCGAGCGAACGAAGTGAGCCGAGGATTTGATAGACCGAGATTTTTAAAGTATAAAACACGAGTTGTCTTCAAGATTTTTCTAACACTAATATCAGACATTTTCTTTCGCTAATATATTATTAGAAATTTTAATAAACTATTATTTGGGATGCGTCATGATACACAAAATGCGAAGATTGCTAGGCAAGGACTGAGCGCTGTATCTAATAGGGAGTAATCCTTAAGAACTTTTTAAATCGTTTTAAAGTTTGCTTCATATTTAGGAAGACGAAAATAGTTCTCGTTAAAGTAATATAATTTGAAAATAAGCAAGAATTTAGAGTGAGTAAAAAATATCTCTAAAAACTCTAGGAATTTGTTATAAGTAGATCATCGGAGTTAGTTACTTTTAATGTTACAGAATCGTATTTGAAACTTTTCATTATTAAATTTCGATTTGTGGTATCAACGGATAACCGTTTTTATACACTATACAGGAATACAGGACAAATTGCAATTTTGCAGTGAATTGTTCTAAATACTTGAATTAAAACTTCCTTGGTGCAAAGTTCTTGATTGAATTTTAATAAAGGGTCGTTTTTATAAAACTGTTTTCCCATTGGACTTTGATGATTTCTTAATGAGTAAAAGTTCACATTTACAATTTTAAAATTACCCTTTGTTTTTCTACGTTTCAAGTTGAATTTTAAATGTTTACATTTATTACGTCATATCTAAAATTAACCTACTTTTATGAGCACCCTCCAGCAATGTGAAATTTGGAACACTAAAATGAATGCGAATGTACCTATCCCGTTGAGTCATTGCACTGGCCAACCTACTTTGGCTGGTGCCTTTGCATCACCCCTAGCAACATTGCGACTGCCTTATTGATCGAACCGTTTGTAAGCACGTGTTGCTCTTTCTTTCTTTAATAAAAACTTGTGAGACTGAAAATTGGCGACATTGTTATTTTTTCATTCATTTCAGGTTGTAGTTGCATAGCATTTGAAAAGTCATTCTTGACACTTTTCAGTTTGTTTTGTAAATTGCGATAACGCATTGACTAGCGTTTTCTGTAGGTGTGTTGTTTTATCATTT
Organism: Melanotus villosus; assembly: GCA_963082815.1. Classification (NCBI taxonomy): domain Eukaryota; kingdom Metazoa; phylum Arthropoda; class Insecta; order Coleoptera; family Elateridae; genus Melanotus; species Melanotus villosus. The sequence goes on along the minus strand of OY720418.1, from coordinate 71,702,604 downwards.
TTAATTGTTTTACGACCTACAACGTAATTATTGTTAAAATAAAATGATAAAGTTTACAGCGTAGGCAGCAAAGGCGTTACCAGCACGACTAAAGTTATCTTTGTTAGTGGTAGCCTTTTCATGTTTTCATGCTGAGCTTTGGAGGAATAACAACGCATGATTGATTCGACTTTGCGAGATTTATCTTACTGAGAAGGAATTTATCGATACACGTTTACAGAACCCACATATTATGTATGGGTCACAAACAACGTAACAATAATTAGAAGAAAGACTTTATGTAAAAGCAATGAGATACAGGTAGAAGTAAACGTATGAAATAAATGGAGCTGTAAATTATGGATATTCAAGTAGGTACTATTAAATGTACCTAATATGACATGGATATTTTTGTTGCAAGAATCGGAACTAGAATATCTTATCTATACTGCCGAGTCAATTATAAATGCTCGGCACTCCGACTATACGAGAACAAACAATTTAAAGGTAAACTATTTAAACTTCATGTATTTTAACGTAATGGAAGCATGTTGAATAGCATCAGCACAGAAAATAATATATAGTGTTGTCACTTTAATTTATGAAGTGCTTGTAACACCAAGAAATATTTTATGTTGCTGATATACAAAATATTCAGTAGGACCAAATGTGCTATTAAATGTATTATACCGGGTGTCAACAAAACATGGGGTACCCTCATAAATTTTTTATTTTTTAAGATATCAAAATGAAATTTGGTATATGTAATATACTCTTTAAATGTCATTTGTTGACATAGGAAACAAGTTTCTGTCACTTCCGGTTTCGCCGGAATTTACATCAACTTTGTTATTTTAAATGGAACACCCTAGAACTTTAACTATCTTAGTTGCTGTATTAGAATGATCTAAAGTTGGCAAAACTGCTTTTTCGAGAATAACTCTATTTTTTCAAATGACACCAGGGTGGGACACTAGGATATTAGAAACGAGCGTTTTTCAAAGATTTTATTGATACCACAACGGGGGATTAATATGAAAATTTAATCCGGAATAACATTCTCCGTTAAAAAAAAACGGATTTTAGACGTTTAAATCTAGACACTGGATTTCAAAACAAGTGAAACAAATGAAATGCATAAAAAATGGACTTGCTACAGCTGAAGTGCTAAATAATTTGTTTTGAGTGTCGTAGCACTCTGACTTCCATTTTACGCAGGTCATGGCATCCTAGATTAACAAATAAACTCTTGCAAGTATTTACTTCATCATCAAAATGTTTCAAACATATACAGCATACGTAGAATGAAATAGAAATTTCAAAAATTTATAAATATACAGGGTGTTTCATTTAAAGTAACAAAGTTAATGTCAATTCCGGCAAAACCGGAAGTGACAGAAACTTGTTTCCGATATCAACAAATGCCATTTAAAGAATATATTACATATACCAAATTTGATTTTGATATCTTATAGCTATTAAGACAACAAGTGTTTTATAGAAGGTTTAAAAATCAAGGTCGTAGTTCAAATCCGAGCGAACGAAGTGAGCCGAGGATTTGATAGACCGAGATTTTTAAACTATAAAACACGAGTTGTCTTCAAGATTTTTTCTAACACTAATTATCTTAAATTTTCTTTCGCTAACATATTATTAGAAATTTTAATAAATTATTATTTGCGACGCATCATAATTTCATAAAACACAAAATGCAAGATTGCTAGGCAACGATGTATTTAAAGGCCTATAAAATACGTTGTCATTGACGACGTATTTTATAGAGAAACCGTATTTTAAAGGAAACATAACAAGTGAGCTCTTATGCACCATAGAAACAGTATAAGATATTAGTGTTAGAAAAAAAAATAAAGAACTTATGGGGGTGCCCCAGGTTTTGTTGACACCCGGTATATGCGATATACATTATGTGGCTGACTAAATGTGTTTATTTCATTTAATGAATAAATTATGATACAGACAGCCGGCAGAGCTGACATGAGACCATATTATTAATTAAATATATTAATATCGTTCAACGATATACATATTTGTTTACCTATTATAGTTCTCTTTATTATTAACTATTATAAGAGGCGATTGATACTATTGATAGCGACAGGTGACAGGAAATGCTTTTTGGAGCATAATGGTATCAAATTAAATCATGCAGATTGCAGATATCCCTTCCAGTTGTGTCGTAAACTGTCATCCAATAGTCGTAATATTGATAATTACAGTTAAGGGTAGATTCACAATTTTTTGTTAAATAATTAATCACTGATTTAGAGATTTAGACAAATAAAGAGGGACTTGCTATCTTTAATGTCGAATTCTGATTCGATTTGTTTTTATTTTGATGGATTTATTTATAGTATAGCTTATTGTGGTCTGTACCAAAGCCTTTATTTATTGTACTGAACTAATTAACTTTTTCTCTAAAAGGTTTGCTTTTTAAATTTTTGTAAGAATCGAACATTAGTTCCTACACAAGACATGTTTGCAAAGAAAAAAGTGTACTGATTATTCGCTGAATGTGTGTGGTCAAACATAGTAGTCATTCAAATTAAATAATTTTCACCACTAAAAAGCCTTATCATAAACCTGTTGTGTATATGAAGAGTAATATAAGGCACAAAAATTAATAACGCAATTTTAATAAATATGTGCATAACCGTCACATAAAGTATTAAATATATTTGTTTTGCGTGTCCATTTAAACGCCTGTGTGGTTATACTAAGCCCAATATATGTAATGAATTTGTTAAAACTGCAAATTAATGTATTGTTAAGTTCTAATTAGGGTATTTTGCCTTTTTGTCAATGTAGAACACGACCATTATTATACATATGTTAAAAACGTGCGTCTGGTCACGCCATATTATTTAGTAACAGAATTGTTCTGACTTTCGCTTTTTTGCCTTTTAATATTTAATAGAACAAAGTAATTCAAAGCGAACTTATATATGCTTCTGCATTGTGTACCTTCAAATACAGTTAATTTATATAGGTGGTATTTGTATGTAGCGCTGATTAAGTGATTGCACTTACATGACGTAACCCAATGTGGTAATAAAACCATGTGTAGTAAAGTACAGTTAGAGGCCAAATAGAGTAACTAACTACATGTTCAATTCCCAGCCCAATTACTGCTGATTTGCGTGACTATCGGCTGGGGTTTGTATGTGGCTTACGAATAATATTTTCCCAGTTCCACCCATTTGTTTCAAAATATAATTATATAATGTACCTATAGCATATAGTATACACACATTTGAATTTATATTACACAAAAATGTAACGCCCATGAAACTATTCGTAGCATTCGTAGCAATGTAGAATATGTAAATCTGAGCTGCATTAAATGCCAGAAATCGGATGAATTTGTACAGAAAAAAGGATAGACATAAATTGATACCTCCAGTTTAATATATACTGGTATTATGATTAACAGAGAGTTGAGGGTAATAAGGTTAAGTTCGTTGACTTATGTCTGGTAATCTGGGTTGATGGCTAGTGACGTGCAAGTCGGTATACGTTCGTTTTGTTTCCGCTTGATGTGGACGTAACTTACACTTATCAGTTTCTTCGGGTTCGTGCACTTCAGATTTATTATCCTTTCATACAATTTTATGACTTATTCTTAAAAATAATAACTAAATCGTTATATACTTGATAATGTTCAACAGCAGATAAAGTACTGCTCAATTATATTATTGTAACTGTATAATAGATGTAGTTCTTGTTTGTCTTCTTGTGATGGACGTATTCATTTATGTGATAATGTAAATTTTAATCCACCTTTTAATTAAAAAATTCGCATACCGCGTAAGCTGTATATAAAAATCACTTTGAAGTTGTTAAATACCATTAATTCTCTAGATTTTGCTAAATGATTCAAATTTGGATTGACCGTCTAAATGTTTCCCGGAAAAGACTCGAACCTCAGATATTCTGTGATACGTTAACAACCCCAATTCTGGGATTCGATTCGGCGAAATTCGTTGTAATGATTTATAAGTTATAACTTATAACAATTGCTTTCAAATACGAAGTCAGTAATGTATGAAGCAGAATTAATAGCAACAGTGTTGTGGTAGGTCAGGTAAAATGTATTGAGTTGACATACTACGAATTTCCAAAAAGAAATCCAAAAATATGTTTTAAATTGTTTTATTAATATACTTTTTCAATGCATATTTATAATATAGCCAAGAAATTTTTAATTTTATTTTGGATAATAACAAGATTTTAATGTTAAAGACATATTCTACAAAAGTTAACTGTATGTTTGAATCAACGAAAGTATAATAGATTACCGGAACCTGATTTAAAACTAAAATCAACAACAGTTCATTGAGGTTTTATTTTATTAACTTTTTCTTATAAAGAAAGATTGTCTTTATTATCTATTCAAGAATTTATAACATCTAAAAATAAGCGTGATGAATGTATGCAAATGTTGTTTTTAGAATTCCTAGTCATGCTTAAATCTTTATTTTTGGTATTTAATGTTGACCTTAAAGCTAAGAATATGTTAAGTGATTAATGGGCACTCACTGATAAACGTAATTGAATGAGCTGAGAAGCATTATTTGCCATCTTAATTATTGAAGTTTTTAAAGACCTTCAATTTTTCAGGTTAATTTTCTTATTTAAAATGTGTAAATGTTATTAATAGATGAAGAATATATCTCATTTTTCGTATGTACTTACTGTAGAGATGGGCATTTTTCAAGATAGAGAAATAATTTTTGTCCATTTACACACATACATTTTTTGTTATCAGAAATTATAAGTCCAAAATTCTATGCACTATTTATTGCAGCTTGATTAAATGTGATAAAAAGGTGTAGCCCCAGACAATAGCGGCCTTTACACGGGAGAGATTACCCGCGTTATTAGGGACGCGCGATAATGCGTGCGAATGAACGCGCGCAAATTTGGACGCGTAAAACCGCCGCGCCGAAAAACTTGAAAATTTACGTCTTGCTCGGTCGTGCGGTTAAGAATGTGTAAACATTTATCGCGCGAGCAAAAGTGCCCGTGTAAATGCAAAACTGTATTCAATCGCTCGCGATCGGCTTGGCGCGTAGAATTTGTGAAATTTACACACTTTTACTTATCAAGAAACATCAAGATTAAATAAAATGTTAGATTTTTTTACAAAATCGTTATGTTCTTGCAATAATTGCAGCAGGTTTAACGATGCCAAAAAAAAAAAACTATCGGTTAGTTTTCTATTTTTAGATAAATAATATATAGGGTGTTTTCTAAACACGCAGCAAAAATTAAGGGGGTTATTGCTTGGGCTATTTTAAGATTTTTGTGCCATTGAATGATTTTCGGAAAGACGCTTTGTTGCGAAGATACAGGGCGATAAGAGCTTTTCGAAAAGAAACAGTACTTTATTACTTTCAAGATTCTTAATTACAAAAACTGCTGAAAATGACTACCACCAGCTAGGATGCATGCATCCAATCTTCTCCTCATTGACTGCCGAACACCAGGCTTGTTTCTTATTGCATCACACCTATCAATTATCCTATTTCTCAAATGTTTTTCATTTTCCACTGAAATAGTGTAAACTAATGTCTTCAAATGGCTCCATAGGAAAAAATCCAAGGGATTCAAGGCTGGCCATAAGTGAGGTCCACCTCGTCCAATCCGACGATCTTCATATTTTGCGTTTAAAAACTCACGAGCAACCACACTAAAATGTGTTGGTGCGCTATCGTGCATGAACCACATTACATTTCTCGTTGTCAATGGTAGGTACATCCTCTAGAAACCCAGGTAGTGATTATTCCAAAAAATTTCGATACACCTCAGCGGTAAGTATTCCCGGTAGAAATACCGGTCCAATTAGCCAGTCACCTACAATTCCAACCAAAATGTTTAATGAAAATTGATGTTGGAAACGATCTTCAAGTACCTACCGCATGTGGGTTTTCATCAGCCCACACAAGGTTATTATGGAAGTTCCTAATTGCATTTCTGGAGAAATTTGCATCATCGGTAAAAAGAATCAGCGCCAGTAGTTGAGGGATTTGAACCAATGTATGCAGATATGCAGAAGCCATTGACAAAATGCAATACGTGGAGGAAAATCAGCAGGATTAAGTGCCTGAACGCGCTGAATATGGTATGGATACAAGCACTACTGCTTCAAAATTTTTCACACAGTCCTATTACTGACACATTGAACGCATTTGCCATTTTTCTGGTAGAAGTACCTGGGATCATCCTTTACCACGTTTAGCACATTTTCTTCCAATTCTACCGTTGTTACTAGCCTCTAACGAATTCCAATTGGCAAGTCCATATATAAAATGCATATCAGTCATCTCGGCGTTCGTATAGCGATTCATATTAGAGTAGAGAGCTTCACTAAGAAATGTTATGCCTATACATATAAAAAAAATAAAATTATAGTTATTTATACTTACCAAAATTGCGCACGCGAAACGAAAATTCGCTAGAAAAATTAACTTCACGCGCTTTCTTCGCTGCAATCGCGCCACTGATCACTCGTTCAAACCTGTATTAAAAATCATAATTATACGAAGGGTTATGCGCGCGCGATTGAACGGACTTTTCTAAATTCGCGCGGTTAAAACTTCCCGTGTAAAGGCCGCTATTATCTGTCTCTTTTCAAAGAGTAGTCACTGTTTGCTAGATATTTGCGAAAAATTAAAATTAATCTTTAATATTGTATTTCTTGCCATTTGGAAGATCCATTGAATTGAGCATTGAATTTCAAGCACAATATAATCATCACAACAGTATGAGCGTCGTTTTTTTTGTATTATATTATTCCATCTTGTTTGTTTAAGTCTTAAACATTATTATTGGAATGGCTAGACAGAAAAACTTCACTAAGTAAATATAGGAAGGAAGTATGTAATGTTAAATATAATTAGAGGAAACAAACTACTCAAGGTCAATATTTCCAATAATATTGTTTGTTGCAAGTACTATACATACTATATAACATATGAAGAGAATTATTAATAGTGTGAAATATTTAGAATTATATAAAAAAATGTAATACATGTGTATGTAAAGTATTTAGTATATGGTCAATGGATTGAAAAATATAAGGGAAGACTATGGTCTTTTAAAGATAGGTGGTACCTATATCTATATGTTCCAGTATTAAAGAAATGCCATTTTTACTGTATCTAAATGACAAAAATATAAATTGCATAAATGTACATTGTGTAATGTGTACCTTTGATAAAGGTTATCTATTTGGATAAGCTTAATTGAATAGCGTTTATTTAGATTTAACCAGCCGAGCATCTCATACGTAATGTATTTATAATTCTAGCGAAATATTTTAAAGACAAATGTTCTTTAAATTAAATCTAAATAAATTAACAGTAGTTTTTAAACAGCGGTAGTATTTTATTTTTTAAAAATGTGAAACGTACAGAATTTAATGTTTATTTTTTATTTCAGGTTTAAAAGAAAATGGCAGACACTAGTCAGGCGGATTTACCGCCGCAATCAAATGGCATAGATGGGCTGGAAGAAGATGAACGGACAAAATTGAGGCCTGCCGATATTGATGCTGATGTACGAGAGATGGAACGAAGAAAGCGAGTAGAGGCTATTATGAATAGCAGGTTATTCAGGGAAGAGCTCGAACGGATTATTGAGACCCAACTTAAAGAAGGAATTGGAACTACCAATTTGATGCAACAAATTTCTGATATGATGGGGGTTTCTAAGCATGCTGGAAACGTGTTTAAGAATTCCAATTGTGTAGTTCCAATTAATGACATACGTGGGGTGGAAGCAATGGGTTATGCAAAGGGAGAAAAAATTTTGAGATGTAAATTGGCAGCTGTATTCCGATTAATTGATTTATATGGTTGGACCCAAGGGGTCAGTTCTCAAATCACTGCCCGATTAAACCAAGACGAAGAACACTTTGTGGTTAATCCATATGGTGTATTGTTCCATGAAGTTACAGCTTCTAGTTTGATTAAGGTGGACATGCAAGGTGCTATAGTGGAACAAGGGACGACCAATTTTGGCGTGAATTTATCAGGTTTTTCATTACATGCAGCTATTCACGCTGCTCGACCAGATATTAGATGTATCATCCATGTTCACACACCATCAGTAGTAGCAGTTTCCGCCCTTAAATGTGGTTTACTTCCTATTAGCCAAGAATCTGTAGTGATCGGAGAAGTAAGCTCACATCCGTACATAGGGGGTTTAAATGACCCTGAAGAAAAAGAAAAAATTGCCAGGAATTTGGGACCTATTAATAAGGTGCTATTATTAACAAATCAAGGTGCCGTTTGCTGTGGTGAGACAATAGAAGAAGCCTTTTTCAATGTACGCAATACCGTCCTGGCTTGTGAGACACAGCTCAAATTAATTAACGTCGGAGTAGAAAACCTAGCATTATTGCCAGATGAAGCTAAAAAGAAGTTGTATGATGCTGCTCGCAAACCTCCACCCAGCACTCCACGGCCAGACCACCCATCTATATTAGAAGAAAAAGTAGAACGTAAATGGCGTATAGGAGGTGTAGAGTTTGAAGCTCTTATGCGTATGCTGGATAATGCTGGTTTTCGCACTGGCTATATATATAGGCATCCTTTGATTAAAGGCGACCCACCTCGACCCAAAAACGATGTTGAACTTCCTCCAGCAGTTTCTTCACTTGGATATCTTCTTGAAGAAGAGGAGCTCTACAAACAAGGGTAAGAATTTATATATTTGATTTGGTAGTCCCTTCAGCAGAGTATTGTTTTTGAATTGCTATGCTCTATAATGTTTTTTAGAGCAGTTTCAGTTCTTCAGATAAATGTAAATTAAAATGTATGTATGTAAAATGTTTATAGTGTACGAATAAAATCAACTGATGCCATCCAATGCAAATAAATAAGCAAGCTTTTTGCACTGTGGCAGATAAAAGGGTACTGCAACAAAATGTACGATATATTATAGGAACCCCAATAATTAGATGTTCGGACACTGTATTTCACTAACTCATGAATGACTGGAAAAGTATTGGTGTTAGAGAGTCGTAACTCGTAACGTATAGAAATCAGAAACATTTAGGTAGTTAAAACATGTAAAATCAAAAGAAGGTAAAGTCAATGGTGGGGCTGATCAAATGAAGAAACGTATTGACTATATTGACATCATGATGCAGTAAAAGCAGCACAAGATAAAGACGCCTGCAAATGTAACATTGAAAGTATAAAAACATAATATCACTATAGCCCTTTCAGTGTCGAAGGACTGACTAGAGAGAGAAGTTATATATTAATCAGCTCTCCAAGCCTTTGAGGCTTATGGCTTTATGTATAACTTGCTTCCATTGACCCCTTTCCATTGCTTTTTTCTCCCAATCTTTGATGCCGAGTTCTTCCAGGTCCTCTATTACACATTGCTGCCAACTTCTTTTTGGTCTTCCTCTCCTGTTATTCCCATGTGGCTCCTCTGTTAGGACCCTTTTAGGTGCCCTCTTATTGTCCATCCTTAAAATGTGCCCGAACCACTTAATCCTACTTTGTTTTATTCTTGCTATTATGCTGTGGTCTTTGTAGAGTTCTTCTAGCTCTTTGTTCGTTCGTCTTCTCCACTCCCCATTCTGTTTGACACCTCCATAAATGAGTCTTAGCATTTTTCGCTCCCAAGCTTCTATTCTGCCAACATCCCTCGCTTTTAGTGTCCACGTCTGGCTCGCATAAGTGGCTATTGTTGTATAAATACGGATTTTTGTGGTCTTTGATATATTTTTTGCTTTTATGAACTCCATTACTGATCCTGCTCTTTTTGTTCCTAACATCAGTCTTCTTTCGATCTCACTGCTTGGGTTCCCGTAGTTGCAAATTTCGGATCCTAGATATATGAACTTATCTACTTCTTCTTGCTTGATTTTTTCTTCTCCCACTGTCAACATTAAATCTTCTTGTGCCGTTTTCTTATTTCGTCCCACCACCATATACTTAGATTTCTCAGCATTTATTTTGGCTCCAATCTTATTAGCTTCCCCTATTACTCTACGCAGTTGTACCTTTAATTCTTCTTTAGTCCTCGTTAATAATGCTAGGTCGTCTGCAAAGGCTATACATTGATGGGCATAATTCAATACCAATCCCGTTCTTTTCAATTGGCATCTTCTAACGATTGCTTCCAAGACTAGGTTAAAAATTGTAGGTGATAATGGGTCACCCTGTTTTAGGCCAAGGTTCGTACGAAATTTCTCTGATTTGCACCCATTAATCGTAACTTGTGAAACTATATGTTCGATTGTCATGTTTATTAACTGCAATAATTTCGTTGGGCACTTTAAATAGTTTAACGCTTTTATCACCTCATTTCTTTTTAGACGGTCATATGCCTGTTTGAAATCAATAAATGCTATATGTATTTGTATATTCTTCCGTTCACACTTTTCTTGAATAACTTTTAGGGTGTGTATGTGGTCTACTGTTGACCTTCCTTGGCGGAATCCGGCCTGGTATTCACCTAATTCCCTCTCCGCGAACCTTCTTAATCTTTTTTCTAATGCTTTTGCCAGTATTTTGTATGTCACGTTTAGCAACGATATTGGGCGATAATTTTCGCACTTCAGATTATTTCCTTTCTTGTATATTGGGAGAGAAGTTAAGAGAAATAAATATTCCAGTTTTAGTCGTGATAAGGGTCCTTTGGTGTGGTCATATTTCATAACCACATATTGTTGTTATTGTTGTAAATCAATTCAATGTCATTTTGATGCATGATGCTACTGACACAAATAAAAAAGGAGATTCCATAAGTGGAATTGTACTGCAGGAAAACACAAATTCTACAGAAAAAATTGAGAGAACTTTATCTTTTAATTCCGGTAATAAGTGGTTGAACAGATAGATTTAAATAGCGTTATGGTACATAAGGCATTTGAAGATAATGTGCGAAAAAATTATCATCTTAGCCCGAATTAGTAGATTCATGAAAAAAAATTTAAGGAAGAAGATATATTGTATTCCTTCATTATTTTTGTTTAAATTCACTTCTAAGATTAAAATAGATGTTTACACATGAAATATTCATGTTATTTTTTTCCATTTTTTAACCTCAAAATAGTGAAACCCTTGAAATAGCAAGCCAAACTTATAAAGCTTGGCTCATTAAATCGTGACTCTACTGAATTACAAAATGAGAAAAATCAAATACACGAAGTTCACTAGAGAAGACTACAGAGGAGCAGTGGCGTAGCTACCGTGGAGCAGTTGGAGCAAATTGCTCCAAGCACACAAATTATGAGGCGCAAAATTAGAAAGGGCGAAATAAAAATTTGTAAAAACATTTTTATACAAAAAAAAAATCGATTTGCCAGATTCTCTATAAAATATACAAAAAAAATTTTTTTAGATAAATAAAACTATACCTAAGCACCTAAATATTTTAGTATGCACTTATCGTAATTTTGATTTCAGAAAATATATATTATAAATTTAACATATACACCTAAACAGGCAAATATTCGTTTTTTTTTAAAGCAAGTGTTAGGATTTAGCGTTTCATATTCCCTTTGTTTACTTTGTGTAGTAAGAATTTCAAGTTTGATTCTTGAATGAATGTGGTTTGTAGTTATGTTATACCGAGTTAAACTTCAGGGGCGAACATAGGAAAATAACATGGAAAATAGTATATAAATATGCAGATTCCTGCTTGCCGTTTGAGTTGGTAGGATTGGCAGTTTTATCAATCGAAAGACAAAAAAAAACGTGCTTAATTGGACCCTACTTTACTTGAATTTGTTGCTTGTTTAAGACAGAAATAGCTTAAAAACTTTAATAAACAATTCGCATTTTATTCATAAAAAGTAGACCAGCTGTTGGCTACAGTTAACCCTCCCCCAACTGCTAGGGTGACTTTTAATCAAACCATTTTATAAATTTTATAAAATAGTAAATATTGCTAGGTACTCCGTACTTAAAGAATTACATTTTGTTTTATTATTATATTTGTATTTATTAAATTGAATATCTTATTGTTGAAATGCCTTGAATTTGTTATTAAGTAAGGTTTTAAATTATTGAAATAAGTACATACAGTAGTGAACATAAAAAACCGCACACCGCGATTTTTGCATTTTCTTGTAACTTTTCCGTTCCAGAACCATAAATATAAGGGACGAATATCGAACTAAAATGTAAACAAAATATTCCTCTTTACATCGTCACATAAATATCTAATATTTACACCTGTTCAAAAAAATCCTGATGTGATACGAATGTTGGTGGAGTCAATGCCTCGCCGTAGCAAAGCAGTTATTAAAGCTAAGGGGATATCCCAAAATATTGAATTTTGAACTTTAAATTGTTGTAATTTTTTCATTTTCTGTTCCTTTAAACATTATTGTAATTTTTTTCATTTTCTGTTAACTAATGGAGTTTACTGAAAAATTTGCCGTGTGTTGCTTTATTTTAGAATTAAAAAATGCAAAGGCTTGAAATAGACTCATAGACCAACTTTTTGATTACATTTATCCTTTTTCAACTTTCTTTAAGGAAACTTGATGAATAAACATGTATTTAGTTGACATTAGTTGCAATATATTAAAAAAATTGTAAAATACTACGTGTCCGGTTTTTTATGTTCACTACTATATATGTTTTTAAACTAAAGTTTAAAACAAATTTCCCCGGACCTCTTCCGAAAAACAAAGGGGCGCACGGATTTTAGTTGCTCCAGGGCGCTGAATAAGTAGCTACGCCACTGCAGAGGAGAGATGCTAAACATTCAAGATAGAAAAAGTACAAAAATTCCCTTCTTTGGGTTCAGAAATTAGTACAGATTATAATGGCAGAGACGAAGTGATGTGACAAATACAGCTTGGCAACAAAGTATATTATAAATATTGAACGTTAACAAGCATCTAAAATTTTAATTAAACATTCAAAGATGCGAATATACAAAAGTATAATTTGCCCAACTGTTACCTATGCTGCAAAAACCAGGGTTTTAACAAAAAAGGAACAGGAAATGCTGTTGAGATTTGAACAGAAAATAATACGAAGAATATATAAAGGTGTTAAAGAAGAAGATGTTATAAGAAATACTACTGCAGCATGCAAACATTTTGCGATTTGTCAAGTCTCAAAGAATACAATGGTTTGGGCATTTACGAAGAATGGATACAAACAGAATAATGTGTGAAGTAACAGACTGGAGACCAGTAAAAGCAAAACCAAGAGGACGGCCCAGAAAAAGATGAAAGAAAGAAGTTGTAGAAGATTTAGAGATAATGGGAGTAACAGACTGGGACCGAAGATACCTTGACAGAAGAGAATGGAACCAAATCGTGGAGCAAGCAAAAACCTACTTAAGGTTACCAAGTTATTAGAAGAAGAAATCGTGACTACTGAATTACAAAAACACTTGCAGTCGACTACATGGAAATTACATCCAGACAATAATGGTGTTTTCATGTAGGCTTAATCATGTGTACTTGGGCTTCGTTTCGATCTTGTGTGATTGATCATCTATCTGAATGCACTAGGATTCTGTGGTTTAAAAATGCATGTTTCCCACACCATTTCAATTTATGCACATATTTTGTTAATAAAAGTGTTCAGCATGTGGTTAAGAATGACTGAAATTATAATTATAATAATAATAATTGTGATTGAATCCATCCTTAATTAATTTCTATAATTATTAGGATAGTTTTCTTTTAACCCACAAACCGTAGGCTTGTGTCTGAACAGATTTCCATCAGTTTTCCAATTTTTTGTGGATTAATGTACCGCTAATTTTCGTAAATTTTTCAAAATTCTGGAGTACGTATACATGGCAGCGATAAACACTTATGTGAGAATTCCTTTTTCTTTAAATCGATATTAACATTTTGTGTAAAAACGAATATTTTCAATAAGAACAAAAGTTTGTCAAAATCTTTTAAAAAGCTCATTTAAATTTCTTCATGCCACACTAGCCACAAAGGATGTAACAAAGTGTTAACATTAACACTCTTGATAGTATCCTACATGATTTAAATTGCAGGAAAGGAGGAAGGAGAAAACTCTGTTTTATATTGTTATACAGTTCAGCAAGACTGCACATCACCGCACACTGCACAAAATAGAACAAAAATGGCTTGCGTATAATGATGTGACCGTATTAGATTGACATTGGAACAGTTCAGAGCTAAATATTAAAGCAAAACAATGTTTAAGAAATCAACCTCAACACACAATTGCTGAACCGAGAAATAAATTGCAACTTACAGTAGAGGATTGTAAAAGCTTTTAGTACCTACAATCATCATCATTCAGCTTTTAACAGGTCATTAAGGCCCATAGCTTGTCGAGGAGAGCACACCGAGCCGTAGTGAGCTGAGCCTGAATCAGGTCACCCATCCGAGCTCTGACCATGGGCACCGATGCTTAACTGTGCAGAGCGATGCGCCATGCCAATACTCACTACCGTACCACCTCCTCTATAGTACCTACAATGCCAACCAGAATTCAAACTGTCATACAGTCAAAAGGAATGGGAGATGAAATTTGCAAATGTAGTGTGCCACAGCTCTTGGTGAATATCATTAAGTTTACCTTCTGTGATCCTCCGCAAATCTTCTAACATTTCTAGTTTATTCCTATATACCTGATATTCTAAATATCCCAAAAGAGAAAGATCTGGCATAAAATATCTCGAGAATCTCCACACTAGGGTACCAATTTGAATTAAATTGATCTGTTCAGAAAACGTTCTCACAAATCTTTCACACTTCCATTTTGTTAGCTAAACCAGTATATCGTAATATTCCCATGCTTCCTATTTTATTTAAAAATGGTGCCACATTTGTAACTTGATTGGTTTTATTTAGTGATAAGCATAATGGAATGATTCCGATAATTGAGTAGTTGGTCTTTCAGTATTTTAGTAATCGAATAATCACTCAAGTGCTTGAGTACTCGAATACAGTTTGGTCTTGAGTAAGGTAAACGGACCTTTCTCTCTACCAGTACTTATTGCTGGTTATCACGTTAATCGCCGTGGCTATCATATATGGACCGCTGGGTAATCAAATTACTTTAAATTTCCTCTTCGCCACAGAACCTCTAGAACGTAAAGTTTTATGCTTGCGGTGGACCGCTGTGGCCTGTAAGGATAGTTTACCAACATAAATATCTAGGTAAAAAATTTACGAAATTAGTTTTTCACAATAAATTCAAATAAAATTTTATTTTTCTACAAAACATAATTGAAACACTACAGAACGTGGAAAATATAAAAATTACCATAACATCACAAAAAAACAATTACAGTAGCCGCTCGATTATGTGAACTAATTAAAACCAGCCTTGTTCATACAACCGAGATGTTCACTCAATCGAATGTACAGCTTACAATGGGCTTTATAGCATTTATTAAGTTAGATACACTTTATAAATGAACAATATGCTAAAATAAAAATGAATTAATTTTGTTTTATAAAATATCTTGTTAATTTTGTCTAAACTTTCTTTTCATTTAAGCATTTTTGAACAGCACTTTCTCGTATTCTTCGCAATGTCAGTAGATCTTCCCTTCCGAATTTAGCATGTTTTGTTCCGCCCAAGGAATCACTACATTAACACCTCTTATGGCTTCCATGGTAGCTATGTTAATTGTAATTGTTTCATCTTCCATTATTTCTTCCACTTCTTCAGCTTCAATAAATAATATCTTCAGTTTTTTATATAGCGTCCTGGTTCCAATTCTGTATATCTTGTCAAGTGTAGGTGATGTCTCCATTTAATTTGTGTAGTAGCACAACGGTTTCTTGTACTGTCACTGCCTCAACAGATTTCTTATAATTTTCTTGTAGAACAGCTAGTGGAATGTCCTCTTTTGAATCAGAATCACTATTTGAAAACCGGCTCGTTCTTAATTCTCTGAGCACAAAACCACAAATATAACTTTCCTTCCATTTTCGGCATTTTAGAGGATTTTAACGTTTTTTGTCTTCGTATTCCACAGCGCTGGGATGTTGCTTTTAAAATTTCGCTTTTTTTATTTTTAATTGCACATACAGTAGATTTTGAAATTCCGTATTCCTTAGATAAAGCTGTTACACTGCTTGCTATCAAGACTTCAAAATTTCAGATTTTTCAAACAAAATTAACACTCTGCGCTTCATTTTAATTGTACAGTAATTTAACGCAGCACAACCAGAATTCAGTCGCAACCAAACAATAACTGATTGATATGCGATTTTTAGGTGCATATGTAGTATGTGACTTATAGGTAAATATCAAGAGGAAGTTCAATTCTGCAGCATTGCATCTTTGGAATATAAAACTAATTGTCTAAATATCGTTTACACATGCAAATTCAACAAACTAATTCATACACTTCCGTGATTTATGCTGTTCACTGTATCGAATATATGTTGCTGTTCACTCTTCGAATCTATAATGTTAAATTTTTGTTGTTCATATAATCGAGCTGTTCATTCAATAGAGTATTCACTCCAGCGAGCGCCTACTGTATATGGGCTTGTTATGTGCACTTGCAAAACATTCCAAACCATAATGCGGTTGTCCATCGCACTCTTCGCAGTACAGTATTTTTCACCTAGGATTTGGGTTGTGTCGTCAGTTGGATTGTGAATTTATCAACACTGCGTTGATAAATTCACAATCCAACTATACTCTATACTTCATCTCTATCTAAACTAGGTTTTCATTACCTAATGCGCACGAATGCGTGTCTAAACAGACAGTTTTTGGACGGGGAAAGTTGACGTCAACCCAAATGCTATATGAAAAATACTGTATGTACATGGAAACTTTCTTTACTTTATTTTTTTCAATTAAACCCTCCATTTTTGTTCCGTAGCAACCTTTGCAATATTTTCTTATTTTATGCGCCGGACCATCTTTCTTTTTAAGCTGATGCAAATTAATCATCCTTCATGTTTTTGTAGCTGAACCTGACATTGAGGGTTGTTATTGATCTTGATCATTTTC
This sequence comes from Melanotus villosus, assembly GCA_963082815.1. NCBI lineage: Eukaryota > Metazoa > Arthropoda > Insecta > Coleoptera > Elateridae > Melanotus > Melanotus villosus. The sequence goes on along the minus strand of OY720418.1, from coordinate 71,685,649 downwards.
GTTTAAGTGCTTAGAGAATAATAATTCTTCTATTACTTGTTCTCTAAAATCAGTTATTGATACCGTACTTTCATTTACTTGTTTGTACAAAAAATGCGCATTTACCATGGAAGTGCCCAACAAAAGTTCTACGGCTATTTTTCTATATCATTTTATAGTTTTCCTAAGCGCATTATTGTAACTTGCCATTTGATCTGACAAATCGATCGAACTTTTACCACTAATGTAGTCTACAATAGCTACTGGTTTTTCAGTTGGACCTTTTCGTCTGTTTATTGTTACATTTTGGTTTGTATGATTAGTAGATGTCATAAGTACATCTCGTCGATCTCACCACTTCATAACACAAATTCCACGAGGATTCTCTTTTGCAAAAATTTCTCCTACCTTCAGTTTCTTAGTCGTGACTTCCTTGGTATTACCTCTTCTATTCGATCGAAGTGTTCCTAATAGATATGTTTTCTTATCCAATAATTTATTGGCTAGCTCTAAGCTTGTATAGTACTCATCTGCGATCGCCAATCTTCCCGATTTCAATAATTTTTCTGACAAAGTCATAACAACCTTTGTCGGAACTGAAGCTCCGGCGTCCTGCTCTTTTCCACAATAGAGTTTTATATTCCAAGTATAACCATTATCCGGGCAGAGTTTGAAAAGTTTTATTCCATACTTGTGGGTTTTTTGAGGCATGTACTGCTTCATAATTAGACGACCTCTAAAAGGGACAATTGATGTCTCATCTATACAAAATACATGACCAGGAGTATAAATTTCTTGGAACTTTTGAACTAGCATTTGTATAAGGGATTCAACTTTGTAGCCTCTGTCACCAGCAGGACATTTTTCGTTGTCACTAAAGTGCCAAACTTTCAAAAGGAGTTCAAATCGGTTTCGGCTCATTACTGATGTAACAATATTTTCGGCAAAAAGTTTTCTCTTGCACCAATAATGCTGTAGAGTTGGCTTTTTTTACCATCCCCATATAGCCTAGGATTCCCCAAAAACCTTTAATTTGTTTTTTTGAAGTGGGTTCCCATGAATGTAGGCGAGAAGAAAGTGCTATATCATTAGAGTTTGTGACAAGTTGCTCTGCATAAAGGTTTGTTTCATCCACTATCATATTCAATATTTCGTCATCCACAAACACTGAAAAGAAGTCGTATGGAGAACCCCCCAACCAATGCAGTGGCAAATTCCTGAGTTTATTCCATGTTCCATGGCGAATACAATCTGCAAATGGTTACCTACAGGATCTCTCCAGGTGACATTATACGCTTGAGTTTGATCATTGTCCGAGTTTTCTTCTTCATCTTCATCCATTTCGGATATATTTTCATTTTCTTCTGTGGCAATATTTTGTTTTTCAATGTTTGTGATTATTATTATTGTCTTCTTTATTTATTTCAGTGTATGAACATTCAGGTTTGTTTGTATTTTTAGTATGTACGAATGTTTGAGCTTGTGCAGTTTCATCATCAGACTTTGTATCTTCAATTATTTCTACCATATTTTCATTTTGCTCCATGTAACCTGATTTTCCATCTCATTGTTATTATTGTTACTTTCTCTATTTATTTGTTTCTGTTTGCCTTAGTTTAGATGTGGGCGAATAATTTGGATCGTTTAGAGAGTCAGATGAACTGTAAGGATCATCCTCCGATTCGAATAAATCTAAATTAATATAAAAATCTTAGCAATAAAAATACAGAGAAATAGTTGAGGTATAACTTACCGTATGCCTGGGCAATTTCCCTGCCCATTTGCATTATTCTTTTCGATTGTTCACTAATTTTTAACTTTTTATCACTGAATGAAGGTTATGAACAGCCGTCAAAACATCAGATGACACTCAGACTGAGCCATTTGCAGGTGGGCATGCGCCAGCGGAACAGCTGATGGACCGAAGGTGGGACCACTGAATGATGTTCGGACAATGTGTCTTACAATGCGGGCGGCGGTCCCTAGGGACCGCCAATGTTTTTTTCAAAATTTTAGAAAAATAATTGAGAAAATACAGTTTAGTTAGCATAAAACCTATGCTACCATCGTAAACTGCACCAAAATGTAAAAAAAAAACACTGGCCCAGGAAGATTTTTTTTTCACAATATGCAAGCGGTTAACGTGTTAAAATACTTGAACATTCAAATAAAAACAGGAATTATAGGGTTTTAAATAAACTGTTCAAAGGATAGTTTGCCAGTTGGAAATTTCAGTGTAGGCGCTTGATTTGTTGTGTTTGTACATTCTTATATTTTTACTATTAATTGCATATAAATAATTATAACTAATACTTTATTTAAGGTTAATAGCTTAATACAGAATTTCTCTTACTTCAAGAAATCATTTTTACTTTTATACTTGCTGTTATATTAACACATAAAATAATAAGTTTAAAATTTTGTATATTTCACTTTACAGAAGTTTTAAGTAGAAATATAAATATTGCCTTAATTTTTTTTCATTCTTTTTCTTAGTCTACCGGTGTTGAGTTTTCACTGCAGCTCACATACTATAGCTCGCGCATTAAACACAATATTTTTCACACCTACTGATTACCCCTGTGTTATTACTTGTTTTATCCACTTTTTTCTATTTTCGCGTCATTCCACTCCAGACCTCTTTCTTTTAGTATGGTTGCAACATTTTTATCCCAGGTTATTTCAAGGTGGGCCTCTCGGCTTCTTCCTACTTCCCACCCATTGTTCACCAGTCTGTTATTAGTTATTACTCATTCTATATAAATGTTCTAGCCATCCTAGTTGGTTGTTTTCTATAATTTTATGTAGTAGTTGTATGTTCAAGCTATGTCTAACATCGGTACTTCTTAGCCTGTTGAGCGTTGTAACTCCAGCTATTCTATGAAGGCACTTCAATTCAACTACTTACAACCTGTTTTTCTGTCTCCGGTCAGCACCGAATTTTCACAGCAATAACATAGGGTTGGAACATGAAATCTTGTTGTACACTGTGGTTTTTGAAATTTCTTTTTTATTGATTATGGCCCTACTTATTAAATTGTATAGTTTAGTCTGAGTTTATACGGTTATTGAGTACAACTTCAAGATTTCTGTCACTACTTATGACTTGACCAAGATATTCGCAGTTGTCTACTTGCTGTAGCTGTGTACTTCCTAATTTGATTGAAATATTTTTTCTTCTGCCCACTGCCATCACAACCGTTTTGTCTCTGTTGATTGATAAGCTATATTCTTGTAATTTTTCATTCTGCTTGTTAAATTTCTCTTGTAACTGCTACTCTATTTTCGCCATAATAACCAGATTATCAATATAGTCCTGGAACACTTAATAAGGAGAGCAGGAATAAACCGATCAGGGACTATTTTGAATAGGTCACACCAGGTCATGGCATACGCGGACGACGTCTTACTAATGGCAAGAACAACTAAGGAGCTAAGCAAAATAGTGAAAGCTTTGGTAGTAGAAGCGAAAAAAATGGACTTGCATGTGAACAAGGTGAAACCGAAATGCATATATGCGAATGGGGACAAGAGAAGCTGGAAGAAGAGGTAGTCTAGTCAAATGGTAATTCGACTGCATTTTGGGTAGGCAGCGATTTTTTTTATCGGTGTATAGAGGGATCAGTGGTGAGACTAAATCAGGGTTTTCAGGGTGGTAACAACCCCCTCCATTCGGCCGCCGTCTTGAAAAGAAGTGTTAATTTGTTTTTCGGCTATATCTCTGTAGTCGTGAATCTTACAAAAAGTTTGTTCGAAGCTTTTTTGTAGAGAATCCTATTATCTATTATTAATAACTTTTTTACATAGCATTATTAATAAAAAAGTTATATGCCAGAAAAGGCAAAACATTAAGGGCTTACAACTTTTCTATTATTAATGTAACGTAAAAAAGTTGTTAATAAAAGTTATAGACAATGAGATTTTCTACAAAAAAGTTTTGGCCAAAATTTTTGTAAGACTCACGGATACAGAGATATAGCCGAAAAACGAATTAACCCTTCTTTTAAAGATGGCGACCAAATGGAGAGGGGGTTACCACCGAGAAAATCCTGATTTAGACTTACCACTGACCCCCTACTCATCGTAAAAAACTTGCTTCCTTTTTTCTTACGCCTGCGAAACATGGGTAATGAATAAAAGCGAACAACAAAAGATAGAAATATGGGAATTGTAAGGTACTAAGAAGAATATTTGGAGGTAGAAGGACAGAAATGGGATGGGAAAGAAGAACCAATAACGAAATCTGATCTATTTGGAGAGGCGGACATAACAACGTTTGTTAAGGCTCAAAGAGCAAGATGGTTAGGCCATATTAGTAGACTAAGGGAAGACAGAATAGTAAAGAATATCTTCGCCGCACAAGTGGATGGGGTTAGAAGACAAGGAAGACCCAGGCAGAGATGGATTCACGCAGTTGAGGATTTACGTAGTAAAGGAATACGTGACTGGAAAAGAAAGACAGAAAACCGCCAAGAATGGAGGAAGATAAGAAAGCTATGGGCCCAAAGGGCCCCTTAAAAGCTTCATATATGTATATGTATATGACTAGATCATCGGCATGCATAAGTTCAGACACTAAAACTGGTTCCATATTCCTGTAGCTAATACTCATTTGATTTGTGATGCTTTTGCATTGTTTCAAAATTTTATCCATTAGAATTATAAATAGTAGGGGGCCTAGTACTCCACCCTGTTTTACGCTCTTTTTTCGTTACAAATTCTTCAGATGAAAGATTGCCGGTCCTTATATCTCATGTGCTAGCGGCATTAGCTGTAGAAGGTGTAATTGGTTTTATTATTAATCAGGTTTTTTTTTAAATTCATATCTAAATAATATTTATCACCTGATCCATAGTAACTCTAAATATTTTATAGAATAAGCTAAAGATGAAACTAACCGAAATTTTCCAATGCATGAACAAGTTTAAGTTCTGTGAGTACCCATCACTTGAATACTCGATGGTAAACCTACAACGGAATTGGATCCAACTGAACGAATAGTATTGTTAAAAGGCTGAGTTATGAGACGACCATTCAAATTCGAGTAGTGTGAGTCAAGTATTCAAGACTACTCGAGTGATTTCAATAACTGAATGATCGATTATTTTTCACTCGAATTGTCCCATCAGTAGTTTTATTTTTATCCAATTTATAAAATCCTGAGTTAACGAGGCTGTCGTTTTAAAAGATTTTGAATGCATGTTTTTATGTTTTTAAATTATTTATGTACTAATAAGTTCTATTAGTTGAAAATTGTATTTGTGTTAAATTAGTTTATTTATTGTTACAGACTCTGGAGAAAACTTGAAGGACGAAAAGGCTTCGATCGCACACGTTGGTTAAATTCACCAAATGTATATCAAAAGGTGGAAATTCTCGAAACAGGCACACCTGACCCCAAGAAAATAACAAAGGTAGAATATATTAAATTTGAAGATAAGGAGTAATTCATTAACATTCTCATAACTGGTTGCACCAACCTCATATTATTTTTAACCAATAATTGTTTTTAACAAAATCTTATATCAAACTTAAAGCATTAATAGAAGTTAATGCTTATGTAGGCAAACTTTGTTGAGATTTAATCAATAGTTAAAGGTAGTTGGAGATAGGTACAACTGGTCAGTCATTAGTCTTTAGTAGGCACATTTTAAAAATATTTTACAAGATTCAATTGGAATTATCGTGCAATGAAGTTATTATGCAATTTATTTTATGTTTTGAGTTTTAATAAGTAGAAGTAGTTTTTATTTAGTATTGCTATTATAGAACTCTGTTGTAGGTATGTAACATTAGAAATATTTTGTTTTTTATTAATTCGTAAGTCGAAAATTTTTCGTTCGTATTGCATTTATATTTTATTTAGATAAAGGTAAGAAATTGTTAGTGTATTTTAAGAGTGTTGAAATATTTTTGGTATAAAGTCAACCTGCTGCAGAGTTCTAAACGTAATTAATATGTATCTAAATTAAATATTTTATCGTAACTGCCGCAAAAAAATCAAAGTACTCCTTATGCTGCTTGTAGAGTGTAGACTGTTCTATTGATATTATGAAGTGTGTAGTTGCTTATTTACGAATATTAACTGCTTGATAATTACATATATCATGCTTTTTGAATATAGGTAATCTAATAATTCGATAGCTTTTGTGCCAATAATACCTATTCTAAACTTGTGCTCATTCTGTTAGCACTTGATATGTCATGTTACAATCTATAATAACATCTCATATTTAAATGAAAATGTATTTTTAACTAAATTCTAATATGCTTCATATATACTCCTGGAGTCCAGTTAAAATCATAAAAATTAGAATTCTAAATACGCAATTAATGTCATTGTAAAAGACGAGGATTTGCACCTGTAAGTGATCGTTTGATTATTTTATTGAATAAAGGATTAAGAGATAAACTGTCACAACAGTGGTTATTAATTATAGGGTGGTTATAGCTATAGGTATGTTCAATGCCAACAGCAGCTTGTTGAATTGTTGAATGAGATATGAAATGATATCCCCAAAAATAGGTTATATTTACCAACACATCACTAATTTACGAATCACACTGCAACAAACAGCGACGATGTCATATCTTACAGACTGTGGCAGCCGCTGTAATCGCTGTGGTGATTGGCACAATGTTCAATAGGAATTATTTCCACTTTGTTGCGAGCTTCTGAAAATTTGAAGGTTGGAAAAGTCTTCTTCTTCTTCTCCGTTCCTCATTTACCGTATTACGGTGTTGAGGTTTTTAATACTTTCACTTTCAAGCACTTTTACACCAATTTTTCCTAACACATTCACTTTGTTCATTAGATACTAATCCTAAGTTTACTTTCACTTTTGTTATGCACTTTTACTTAACTTCTTTCTGACTCTAGCCAGTTCTTTTGCTTCTCTCCAACTTAATCTCCTCTCCTTTACGATCTCTGCCATTCTATTGTTTCATGTCAAGGTAGGGCGGCCTCTTGGTTTCTTGCATTCCGGTCTCACTTCCCATATTTTCTTTAGTTCTCTCTCGTTGTTCATTCTGAACATATAGCCGAACCACCGCAGTTGGTTGGTTTCTATTTTCTCCTCAAGTGGTTTGACTTCCAACCTGCTTCTAATTTCTGTGTTTCTTAGTAGGTCACACTTTGTTACACCCTCTATTCTTCGTAGAAATCTCATTTCGCTAGCTTGTAGTCTCTGTTTCAACCTTTTATTTAATGTCCATGTCTCGCTGCTGTAAGTCAAAATTGGAAGGTATATTGTGTTGTATACTCTGATTTTCGCTTTCTTGGAGATCTTCGATATTATTACTTTGTTTATGGCATAATATAGGTTGGAAAAGTCTGTCTGTATAATTTACGAATTTTTTTAAAATCGTGATTTCCGACCAGAAATATTTAATGTGTGTTTCCATGTATATTTATGCTTATCATATAAAACATGTTTTTGAAGGTAATGAACAGCACTGACAATGTTTGTTGAACACTTAGTTCAGGTTATGTGATCCTAGAAAATCTTTTAACTTGCCAGTTGTATATCCGTCCTATAACTGACCACTTGGATACAAGATACAATAAATGAAATTTTGACAGTTTATTTCTTAATCATCTCTTTAATCAACTAAAATAATCTGAAGTACTACTATAAGCCGCCTAAAATTGTCAGCTATATTACGAAAGCGTGTTGCACATAGCAACAAACGAATTAACACATTCTAGGTGCTGTAGAAGACACTCGAATGATGTAATCTAAAAATTTCAAAACCTCATATTATGGTATTTAAACTGCAACAAGAACAAATTAGGATGGTGATTTTGGAGATAACGAGATGTACATAAAAATTATAAACATTCATTTGTTACCATGGAATCCTATTTACAAATTTATTGAAATTTAGAATTTCATATAGGATAGGTTAAAACAGCTTTTTAATTGGTCAGTATATTGTGTATAAAATGATTATTGTCTGATAAGAAGTACCCGGTAGCATTCACTAAGCGGAATGCTTTTTTGAGAAAATTAAGCATGATTAAAGTGCAGATGTAACAATACTTGACCATTGCAGTTGGCAAGGCAATGTTTTTGAAGTATATTGTAAGTACATATTTATAATGTAATAAAGGCATAAGTCTGCATTTCTTTCACAGTACTTCTTGTAAGCCAGTAGGAACTAGCCCTGTCGATATTGAAATTTCAGTATCGATAATATTTGCCAAAATGTTATCGATAATATTGATAATATCGATAATATCGATAATACCGATATTATCGATAATATCGATAACATCGATAATATCGATAACATCGATAATACCGATAATATCGATATTATCGATAATACCGATAATATCGATAATATCAATGATACCGATATTATCGATAATATCGATAATATGGATAATATGGATAATATCGATAAACATCGATAAACATCGATATTATGGGTAATTAATACCAATAATATCAATTGCTAATTAATTACTGGTCTATCATACCGGTAATATACTTAATTAATACTAATAACTTCTGTATCAATCTATCAATATATGTATACTCAGTGGCGGCTCGTGGTTATTAGGATTGAGTGGGCACGTTTCAAACTTATGAAAATACATATGTATAACTTAATTTCCATACGCAGTTCATGTGTTAACACTTCGATTTTTAATTAAAAAGGCAGCCGTATTAAGAGGTTGTTGCTGCATTTTGATGTTTTTCAGTAAATTTTAAGAGACCTACTTATTTAGTAAAAAATCAAAATATTCAAAACAATTTTTTAACAAAACAAAACTGAAAACATTCCGACAATTCGGTGAACCGCCAATTTACTTGGCCTAGCACTTTCAGCGACTTTCAAGTTAAGATACGGCATGTTCGAATTCGTCCGAATATCTACGAAAGTGGCACGATGTCACAGTGAATTTGTGACCCATTCGTCCTTAACTCAATTGGTATTTTTAGGTGAAAGTATAGGCAACCGCTTGCATGTCCCTGCATGAATGCATGCGGTGGAATGGTCACAAACGGCCGGTGTCCATCATTAGTTAAATCATGGACACAACTGAATACGAATGGGTGTATTGCTATTGTATTACTTTTCTCAATATTAAATTTAAAAAAGAGGTGTTTTAATAATCAGTGAAGTTCAAAAGAAATTAAAGATTTAGAAAACTAAATTTAGAGCTGTGGGCACGTGCCCTTGTGCCCTTTAACAGAAACCGCCACTGTGTATACTGTATACGTTAGTTAGTAGATACAATGTGATTTTTTAAAAACTCAATTGCAGCAGGCCATATTCTGTCTTAATAACCTTAGAACTGTCTGTATCTGTATTAAGTCAGAATACGGCCCGCTGCAACTGAGTTTTTAAAAAATCACATTGTATCATGATATCTACAAACTAACTTGTACTTGTATTATCGATATTAGCGATATCAATATTATCGATACTTAAATTATCAATATACTTGTTAGAGTCATCTGCCGAATCTGACTATTTAAGATATTATAAGAGATAACGTGCAGAAAATTTGCGTTTTAGAAGAAATTCAAAAAAGACAAATTATTATGAGAAATTGTTAAATCTACTAAATACTCATCGATTTAACCGATTTAACCGAAATTATCGAAGTCATCAATATTCGATTATCAATATTATTGAAAATTATCGATATTATTGAAAATTATCGATAATATCGATAAATATCGATAATATCGATGTTATCGATATTTAAAGATATTATCGATACATCGATATTCATGTTTTAAATATCGTCTTCCGATATTTCATTAAATATCGATATCGATATATCGATAATTTCTGCCAGGTCTAGTAGGAACCCTAAGAAACACTACAAAAAGATCTCTCACTTAAATATGGGATATTATTTCGAACTATCAAGTGTCAACAGAAGGAGACTGTAATATAACAGAATGTAGTTGACGATTTTTGAATTTAAATCAATGTCTAATTTTGTGCTTATATGCTCCATTATTAATTTACGAAATTGTTGTTTAATTTACGAGCAAGATACAATTTGTTTAAGGCGAGTTATGACGTGTCAGTTTTGCTGATCATTTTGACTGATTCAGTGAAACTGAATATATAATGAACGTCAGGACACCTCTTCAGTTAGACTGATCAGTGAAAAATGAACACAAAAGAAACAGTGAGAACGTTTCTATTACTATAGTCATTGTTGAGGTGACCGCTTGATATCAGTCTAAATTAATGATTAATAATAAAATGACACGTGTGGACGTATGCATTTTCATTTTCATTTTCATTAAAAGTGAATCAGCCAGGATGAATCAGCGAAACTGATATGTCAGAACTCGCCTTAAGAGTATGAGAAATCAGATAATCCATATCGCCTATTAAAATCAAACAAAGCATGAAAGAATTATTTAGTTATTTCCAAGCTTTGTAATTTTTTTAAAAATAATTACAGTGAAGATGTATAATAAAATTTCTAAATGGGGCGGCTAACAACCAAACAGTGACATTCATTAGTTAATACAGGATAACAAGTTACAAGCTAAGCTGTCCAATGTACTCGCAAATGATTCACTCGTGGATTCCATACATTTTCTTTGATTGTTACATTATAAGTCAGAACATTTGATCACATTTTTTTAACACAGGTCGATTTCCGAAATGAGAAAAATAATCAGAGTACCTACCGTTAAATTCATTCAAAATGAGCTATGGTCCAATTTTCGAGCCAGGTAATGCACGTCATCAATAAATTTTATGACATCATAACTTGGTACGTCTACATGAAGTTTCAAATGATTTACAAATTTTATAACCTAAATTTTCTGTTGACATTTTCCTATTCTATCGCAATGACGACAATGACATACAACACGATCTGTCAAAAATTTGTAAGTGAAATAATATAAACATGCCAGAAATAATACTAACTTTACAAAAAATAAATATGAGCTAAATTAGAAAATAAAAACCCGATTTTTTTCTTATTTTCAAAAATTTATAGACCTTATTAGTCGAGTCAATGAAGGTTTTTACTTCTAAACCCACTAAAACAGAACCGATTTTGATAATTTTTTTTTTTTAATTATTTGTTATATTAAATTATTCAAAATCAGAAACATTTCAGCTGGCGCTATCAAGTATTTATATTGTTTAAACAATTTAAAAAAAAAATTATTAAAAAAATTTTTTCTTCGATGGAATTTTAACTAGAAGTGACTAATTTTGAAAATTTAGTATAATAAATAATTTTTGAATAAAAAAGTTTCAAAATTTCCATTTAAAAATGTTAATATTCAATCAGTCGGATGCAAGAAGATAATATACAAATATATAGACATATGTATATTGTCAACTAAAAAAATCAATACTTTTATAAGAATATGTAAACACGCACAAGAAATCGACCTTTTGTATCACAGGAAGAGGAATTCAAAGTCAAACTCCTGATGTTTCACCATGATTTTCGGAGTGAACGCGTGAGTTTTGAGGTTATTAATCTGTTAAAATAACTTTTGAACACTAAATATTGAAAATATTAGTGAAAATTGTTGAAGAGAACTTAATTATTGATTAAAATGTAGAAAAAAGTGCAAAGAGACAAGTAAAAATACGATGGAAAAAGTAATTATATGTAATTTATTCTTGGTTTGTATTGAAAATAATTGGATTATATTTGCGTTTAAGTTTGTTTATGCATTTTGAAGAATCGAGTTATTATTCTTATTATTATGTTACATTTATATTACATTATTACAGTTATTATGATACATTTATATGCTGTAAAATCACATTTTTTTGTAATTTTGATCATTACAGCAAAATCGCTTGCGTTGCATATAAGTTAAAAAATGTTTCCCGTTTAATAAATAATTACTCAATCTTAACTAAATTTTGATTGCTTATTTGGGACGTATTGATCTAACGATTCTAAAAATTTTAGCCCTTTAAGTGTAATATTTTTAATTCTACAGTACTTTTTTCACTTTTTTCACAATCGCTTGCGTTGCATATAAGTTAAAAAATGTTTCCCGTTTAATAAATAATTACTCAATCTTAACTAAATTTTGATTGCTTATTTGGGACGTATTGATCTAACGATTCTAAAAATTTTAGCCCTTTAAGTGTAATATTTTTAATTCTACAGTACTTTTTTCACTGAATTTTGCGCGCGTCATGCTCGTCGTTAAGATTATTTGCAAAAACAATTTGTGTTAAATTATTCTTTGGATGTAATAAAATCTTTTTAAATTATTAGAAATATATTTCCTGTCTTACAGCTATTTCCCTTTGAATTTGATCCTCATATTTAAAATCATACGTGTTAAAAACATCTTCCAAAATTCTTTTATATGTTACAGGAACAACAACAAGATACTGTAGACTCTACAGTTAATTGTTATTGCATTTGCAAAGAACAAGAGAGTGCAGATACACAAATTACACAAAGTTTTTTCAAAAATTTCAAATTTGGAATTCAATTCTTGCATCCGAATGATTGAATAATTAACATTTTTCAATGGAAATTTTGAAACTTTTTAATTCAAAAATTATTTTTTAAACTAAATTTTCAAAGTTAGTCACTTATACTTTGTTAAAATTTCATCGAAAAAAAAAATTGTCAAAATTTTTTTTAAAATTATTTAAACAATATAAATAATTGATAGCGCCAGCTGAAATGTTTCTGATTTTGAATAATTTAGTATAACAAACGTTTTAAAAAAAAATTCATCAAAATCGGTTCTGTTTTTGCGGGTTTAGAAGTTTTGACGATTTTTCCGCTTTATTGACTGGACTATATGATTGAAGACGGCTGCCCAATCTTAGAAAACTACAAAAATAATTTATATTTAACAATTACATTTTGTATTTTTTTCTCGCGCATTATTGGTAACGCCGACTGTTGATCATGTGATTGATGACGCGCATTACCTGAATCGCCAATTCGACTATATGTTCAAAACTTGAGCATTTTATTATAATATTCACCATGTCCATTAATATTACAAAATGTAGTCAAAATCAGTGGCCATTTTATAAGTTTAGTAAAAATGTATTCTGTTTTTATTAATGTGCACCAATCACGTAACCTGCGGAGTTGCGCCGAGTTGTGCATTGCACGCGTAAATCTTCATATGTTAACGCACCGGCCTCGACACCGAAAGGTATAAGAGCTTAACGATAACGAAACGAACACAATTTTATATTATCTACTAATTCATATTTGTTCCATAAATGTAATATTTTCAAAGATGGTACATTCTCAAATTAATATTGAATTAAAATTTAGTGAGGAATGATAATTCTTTTCTACTTTGTTTTGAAAGCTGCATGTCTTTTGATGTTTATTTAAAATTCAAAGAATCCAAAAATCGTCAATACAGTACCTATCTATTAATATAAATAATATAGAACAATGTTGTGACTTGTGACGCACAGTACATAGTTTATTCATTTGCCGTAATTTAAATAAATTTCATATTATAATGAATCTAGTCTTAATGTGTCATGTTTAAAATGAAAGAGATGTCGGTTATTTTACAAATTAGCATGTCTTCAAATGAAAAATACTATTCTGTTAATAGTTAACTGTCTTGTTAATCTAGAACCTTTTGATTAATAAACATTCCAATTATTCCAGTAAAGATTATTTTTAACCCTTTTCTAATACCTTCCTCATTTGTGGATTTGCTCACAAAACAAATTTTGCCCAAAGCTGTAAAGGGACAAAATAAAAAGTTAGTGTGACTTTGTTTTTATTAATGAGACTAATGCCAACCTTCTTTTTGTGTTACCTTTAATTAAGATTTTGTTTTTGAAAAAGGTTCAAGAATAAAAGTTTTAAAAATTGTTCTGCTAGTGTGCCCGTAATTTAGTGTATTTGTCATTGTCCCTTGGTTATATGGCAAAACCAGTACATTAGAGATTACTGACAGTGCACAAAGGGCAGGCACACGTAGCTTAAGCTTAATTTTCACCTTGTTCTGGTCACTAATGTGCTGGTTTTGTCTTGCAGTGGGTCGCGGACAGTTCTCCAACACATAGTACACCAGTGAAGATAGAATCTGCACTTCAGTTTGTACCGAAGAATACAAATCCAAAGGAATTTAAGCAATTACAACAACAGGTAATAATTACAATTTTTTAAAAGCATTTGTACCTAATAAACTTCTAAAGTCGGACCTTGGCAATATCTTTGTTTCTGATGGATATAAAAGAAAAGTAATTATTAATTTTTATATTCAAACAAATACTGACTTGGCTTATACAGAATACCCATTTTCTTGCAAATTGTACAGGTAACTTTTTTAATTAAAGAGTTACGCTAAAGGTTAAATTAGTAAAGTTGTGCAGAATTGTGTGCAGTGAAACTTGCTAAAACAAAACTTGTATAAAGCGGAAAACTGCTTAAACGAAAAGAATTTCGGGTCCAACCTAATCTATATCCATTTTTGGATTTTTGTATTGTAAAACAGAAACCTCCAACATTCCAAAAATGTATAAATATACAGGGTGTTCCATTTAAAATAACAAAGTTGATGTCAATTCCGGCGAAACCGGAAGTGACAGAAACTTGTTTCCTATGTCAGCAAATGCCATTTAAAGAGCTTATTACATATACCGAATTTCATTTTGATATCTTAAAAAATAAAAAATTTCTGGGGGTGCCCCAGTTTCGTTGACACCCGGTATAATTATAACTGGTATGTGTCACCATTAGTGTACAATTCATTGCACAAATATAATTTTTTTAACTTGTTTTTAAAATTATTTATATTTTCTGTATTCCTTAGCTCGTTATTTAGGGTGTTATATTTTATAATTCCCTTTACAAATACTGAATTAAAAGCGCAGTTCCTAGTTTTTGTTTCTACATAAAACTTCTCTCTATTTCTTGTATAATAATCATGTACATCCCTATTCTTTCTTAAAATATTATTAAAACATATTGTGGCATACCTCCCAATTTAATTTTATGAATAAAAATAAGACTACAATACTAACATGGCCTTCAATAATATGGAGCCTATATAGTTAAGACGGTGATGTTATTAAGATATGGTGTTCCTACTCCCACTATTTTCCGTATAAAACTTTTGTACTGTCTCGTTTGACAGTGTACGTACTAGTTTAGATATTGGCCGCTAGATGGCGGCATAAACTTTGATATTTTATAATCATAACCTATTATAACGTAACGTATTTTTATAAATTTTGCACTTTTTGCAGAAGATATTAAAAACACATAAATATAATATAAACGCTGCAGCTTTAAGAACAAATCGATTTTTTCTTTGAATTAAATAGGTTTTTTTTCGCAAAAGCTTTGCTGCAATGCTGCAAACAAGCATTTTTATAAATTGTTCTCCCAAATGTTTTTCTGGGCATTTTCGAAAATCAGGTAAAAAGCACGGGCGAAACATAAATACTTTGTGTCGCCAAGAGTTGCGATAACATTCAAAATTAAATATTTTGGCAGTTCTTGGTGTCAACATTCAACTGTCATTAGCGCCATCTTACATCAATTGTTGGAACTAGTACGCAACTTGTCAAAGAATACAGTTCACAAACAATTGAAGGAGTGGAGACACCATCTTAATAACATCACCGTTAAGACCATAAAATTGGAGTTATATCATAGAGCTTCTTATTTATATGTTTTTTTTTTACAATTTAATAAAAGATAAAAGACTATCGACGAGCAGATAAGATCTCAGCAGGACCTCAGTCTCACATCCTAGAAGGTGTGACATGGGAGGAAGCTAAGAAAATGCAAGATGCCGGTGTTACCCAAACAGGTGATCATGTAGTACTCATGGGTGCTGCTTCTAAAGGTATTATTCAACGTGGTTATCAGCATAATGCCATGATGTACAAATCGCCATATGCCAAGAACCCCTTCGATTGTGTCACAGATGAAGAACTCGATGAATATAAAAAAGTAATCGAGAAGAAAGCTAAGGGTGAATGTAAGTGTTCTGAATATAAAATAGAAAGACAGATATCTAAAGAATGTTTTATTATGTGTTGTTTTTTAGATGATACAGATTTTAGTGAATCGGAAGGTTTATCATCTGCTAATATTAATAAAAGAATTGATGGTAGTAATATTCGATCTCCAACTTCCGTAACTAGCGAAACAGAAGAGGAAAGTAAAGATGGTAAATACAAATTAGGCTAGTATTTTGAAATTCAGATAATTAATATGTTGTTTTTAGAACCTCAAGTATTACGGATAGAAACTAAACAAGTACCAACTCGAACCCATCCAGAAGTTGTTTTAAGTGATGGTAAGTTTCTCATTTTTTTTTTTAAATTGTAGTGTTGGGGTTAATTAGGGATCATAAAGTAATGTGTAATAATACCCTTTTTACAAGAGTATGAAAAACGAAAGTGATGGACAGGGGGTAAGTGTTCATCACTGGAAAAAGATCATTGCATTTAGAATATAGACGTTAAAATGACATTAGAAATTGCACACAATAGTTCATTGTTCATCAGTTTTGTTTTTTATATAATTATGAATGTGTTTGGGTTTTTAATAAAAGAAAAAAGACTGTTTGGGTATGACTAAATACAGTTAGTGATAAATCTCTTAAGGTGTTGATATAAAAATGTGCACGTTTGTTTATTGTACAGAATGTTGTATTGAATGGTAGCATGATTAATAAAATTTTAGTTATTACGTGTTTAACTCAGTATGCTTCTTCAAATTACTAATAATTCTTAAAAACTCTTATTTTAAAATTGCATGGGTATTGTACAGTGTAGTAGATATTTATTTGTTTGCACAGCATACCTCACTAATTTAATAATAACATATTTTTTTATTAGTAGTAAATAATACAGTTGTATAATCAATAGCATGTCTGGGCAAATTTCAAGTTTTTCTTAAATTTATTTTTGTTACAAGTTTAAGCTTTACCTAGACGTTAATTATATGAAGAATGGATATTTCAAGTATTCATTTATATATACAGTATAACTCGCTTATAACGTACTCGTCGGGACCATGACAATCATTACGTTATAAAAGAAGTACGTTTTAAAAAAATGCACTAAATTAAAAGAAAATTTCAATTTTTAAACAATTCACACAAACACAAGTACAGAACGCACGATGAAAGATAGCCAAATGCTTTGTGATGCTTTCCCAGTGGCGTCGTTTAATTCGGTTTATTTAAAGTGCGTAACTACAGGTAATGTGAGTCACCTCGGAATTCACAATATTTTTGTATAGCATTTTAGTGGTTTTGAATTACTCTACAAATCATTAAACTACACAATGCGGCATTAATTCACTGAATAAACAATATTTCAAAAACTTGTTTTTTCATGGAGTACATGTGATGCAGTTTAGCGATGACGCCACTGATATCAGCTGTTTCCCGGGCCTGGCAATTTTAAAATTAAGACGAGTGCACACCCCACCTTGGGGCAATCTTTCATCGTGTGTGCGTACTTGTATTCAGAAACATAATACATACGTACTCAGTTATTTAAAAAAATCTGTTATGAGAGTCTGTTTATATAATTGTACACGACAAAAAGGTTAACAATCGACTGAGTACATACATGACGGGATTTCGTCTTGTAAACTATTTCTTAAACGCCGAGGAATACCTGCATTGTGTACTGTGCGATTTAAACTATTATGCGACTTTTGCTGATTTCACATTTTAATAGTAAAGTACGTTATAAGAGAAATTATGCAGCCTATGGGACGTATTTTTGGTACGTTGTATAAGAAGTCCGTAGTAAAAGAAGTACGTTTTAAAAGAACAAATATACGACGTATCCGGCGGGGAGCTCTCAAGTACGTAATAACCGAATGTATGTTAAAAGCGAGTCCGTTATAAGCGTGTTATACTGTAATACTATAAAATATTGTAAGTTGTCTTGTCATATCTAACAAAGACTTAACTTACACATACTAATGGCAAAACAAGAAGTAGGTAATTGGCTTACTGTGGGAGTCTTGGGTTTACAAAAATTGCCTATTGTTGAAAGTCCGATACAGCTAACAATTTGATTTGCGAGGTGGTCCACTGCAGGCAGTAACAAGACACACTTACTATACAGGTTGCCTAAAATTCTGTGGAATATAGACAGTGTTTCTGGAAAAATCAGGGAAAAGTCAGGGAAAATCACAAATTTTCGATAATTTTCTGGAAAATATTCATTTCATCCTTCATAGTATAAGACCACCTAACTTTTATTGTACAGGTTCACGATAATTCTGTAATGTTTATGTTAAAATCATCATACTAATTTATGCATACCTAAATAATGCCGGTAATTAACGTTAAAGTCATATATTACATGCTACATGTAGCGCCACTACGCATATATGTCACTAGATTCAGACAGGATATGAACATGGAAATTTGAAAAAACAAAATATGGAAAACCTGGAATAGTCAGGGAATTTTGGATTCCAAAATCCGTATAAACCATGATAGAGCATTAGTGAGCTAGACAGTAATGGATATATATTCTACCGAGAGAAAACGAGATGGTGTATGTACGACTTGTTCCTAGGCATTATTTACAATTCAAAAATATTATTTTGCGTAGTTACCGAAGTAATTATTGCATTTTCCATCTCGGCCACTCTTATGGAAACTAATATTTAAACCTTTTCCAACTCATGGATCTGCCATGTTCCGCAAAATTTTAGGCAACCTGTATATACATTTTATACACAGTCACAAACTCTGCAAAAGGCAAAGAGGAAACTATTGCAGAAAACACATTTCTCTAATACGATGGTGGGCTGATAAGTAACACCAATTAGTTGTATGTTTTGACTGGATGATTGGGGTACAGACGAGTTCCAAAAGGCATTTAAAAGATACAAGTGTGTTGCAGAGGTCTAGTATGAGAATGGTTCGATGCCTCGTTGTGTTTTTGCACAGTTACTTCTAACACATTATTGAGGCAGCATGTAGTTATTCAATTTCTTTATACCGAAGGTTGCAATTGCTGCTGTGAAACTTATCACAAATCGAACATTTGCAATTATCAAATAACATCTTGACAATGCTTGGCCTCTTGAACTTCAAAGTGATTGTTCACCCATTCTCTATTCCAGATCTGACTCCCAGCGATTTTTATCTATTTCCTAAGTTGCAGGAGAATTTCTGGGGAGTCAGATTTGGTTCAGACAATGAGGTTGCAGAAAACAGATCAAAAATTTGTTGTTAACTGTTATGAAAACTGGGTTTGATGCTTATAGAAACATTGATGTAGAAGGAGATTGTGTAGAGAAATAAAATTGTATTTTAATAGAATATACTTTTATTTATTATATTTTTCATCAATTTATCTCCAATGTAAGGTGTTATTTATCAGCCCACCCTCATGCAGGGGTTTATAACAAAGTTCTTCTTTAAAAATGTAGTCTCGATTCCCCCTCGCCAACATTCATACTGGACATTGCACATAAGGCAGAAGAATATAAGTTTCAAGAAAACCAGTACCCTGATTAAAGTTTCTATTTTTTCCATTTTAACAAAATTTTTGCAGTTTCGCTATGTAAGTTATAAAATGAAAGCACTTAGCTTCTATACTGCGGTGAGCTGGGAGGAGGATATTTTAAGTCTCTGTAGCCTCACTAGTAAAGAAACTCATGATTATTGTGTTGGAATTATTTGTTTCTATTAAGTATTTATTAGAATATAACTATTTTGCCCAGGCATGTTTATAATGAAAATGGTTTAATACTTTGTAGAATCTTGGAAAATTAATCTTGGTTACACGGTATTTTCTAAGTAATGACAAAAACTGCATGAGGTGATTCCCGAAATAATTATAATAAGGAAAAGTATTTAGAAACATGTTTTTATAAAACGCTGTTATTGAGATATTGTGTGTTAGGTTTTGTTTTAGTAGGTATTCCTGGTCAAAATTAACTTTAAAAACCAAACGACTAAATGAACTATTTAAAATTATTTTATTTTCTATAATACATGCTTGTCCTTGGTGCAGATGCCCCTAACTATCTGATTAGTTTCCAATTTATGGGTATCTGTTTGATATTAATGTTACTTTTATCAGAAATTTTTAATATCTCATATCTCAAAAGATTTTTGGGCATTTTTGTTCTATGGGCTTTTTTCCTCTTAAATCAAAGAAATCACCTAATGAAGTTTTTATCATTATTTTCGAAATTCCCCGTTTTTATATAGTACCTATAATTTTAGTAAAATTAAATGATTTGTATGTTGTAATACGTGATTTGAATAAGGTACTTAAACAGTAATTGTTTAGATTATTTTTATTTTAAGCAACATATACAATACAAATTCAAAGTTATTTATACATACATACCTACATAATCGGTCCTCTTGTACCCTTAGGTGTCAAGGTTTCTTGTTCATCTTCTACTTTGTTTTGCTGGTGAATTATAAATTCTTCTGGATATTTAATTAGCTCGTTGGGTATTCCGTCGTCCCCTGGACATTCTTCTGTTACCTCTACTCTTTGTGTGGCTGCTTCTTCTTGTGCTGTCAGCAGATTTTTAAAGAATTGTTCCCAGATTTTCATTATTTTGCTTTCTTCCATGCACGGTTGATTTTGCTCATCTCTCAGGGCAGGGCTACTATACCTCTTTTATATCGCGCCGTTCTTTCTTTTTTTAGGCTTCTGTAGAGTTAGTTCTCTTTTGTTCTTGTAGTTCTTCGATCCGTTGGTTCTACATTTCTTTCTTTTTTTTTTCGGCGTATATTATTAACCCTGTTTATAGCTTCTTTATATTGTGTTCTAGTCTCTTGACTGTCTTTCTCCAGCCTTTTCTTTTTGGCTTCTTTTTTATTCACAATTTCTCTCTTGCAGTTTTCATCAAATCAATCTGTTTTGTTCTTGTCCTCTTTTGTATTCATGACTTGCATTTTCCGTCAGCACATTCTTGATTATATTCCATTCTTCATCCATTCCCTCTACATTTGTTGATGCTTCGATTAGTTACCTTGATGATTCCTGTTTTTTAGCTTCATCGTTTAAAGATCTCGGATTCCACCGTTTGCTTTCTTTGAAACATGTTGTTTTGTTGTTTGACTATTGCTTTTACCAGATAGTGATCGGACCTTATTTCTGCTCCGCTATATTGTTCATCTTCTAGTTTGTGGTGTTGGTGAATTTTGCTCACACTTTTGTCCCATGTCCGTTTTGACCTTCCTCTTCTATTTTACCCAATTCTTTAGCCTTCCATATTTTCTTTACTTGTCTGCTGTCTTTCATGCGGGGCAAATGTCCTAACCATTTTAATTTTTGTTTGATCAATTTATCATCACGTAGAGGTTTTACGTTTAACACTTCACGGACAATTTCATTTCATATGTGTTCATCGTATTCTTCTTAAGAATCTTATTTCTGCAGCTTGTATTCGAGACTGTTATACCTTCGTTGTTACCCAGTTCTCGCCTCCATAGGTCAAAGTTATTTATACCATACAATTTTTTGTCAATCTAAGCCAGCGATTGCTGTGGTTATGATACTTGTCTACATACAATAATTGATTTTATTTGTAGAGCAGAGGAGGACCTATCATTCAAATCCGTGCAAGGTGATATCTTTCTCAGGTTGTTTAGATATAATTTGGCTATTTTATGTTTGTAATTGAGTTGCTTCTTTTAAGACTCATAAATGGGTAGGTTGTTTATCAGCCATTTTTGCAAACCTTTAAAACACCCGACGAAAAATGTGAAAATCGTGCCCACTATTATGTGCTATTAATTTTTCATATTTGTATGACGTCAAAGGCATTTATAAAATCTATTATTGCAATATGTTTTGTTGTACTCTTTAAATTTTCCAACGCGGTTGACTGTGTGTATGTGATCAATAGTAGAAAAGCCACCCCTGAACCCTGCCTGTTCAACTGGTTGGTTCACCGTTTAACTGTTCCGCTATCCTTCTTTTTATAATTGTAGCAAAGACTTTGTATAAGGCTGAAATACCCATTTTAGAAGTATAAAATTTTGTTATAAATTTATTAAGAAGTTTTTTCATTATCTTAAAAAAATAAATTAAATTAATTTACAAACATTAGTTTAAATTTAGATTAATTCTTACAAATGAACAGAACAGATTAAAAAATTTAGTTGATGCGTATTACAATCATGTATGTATGTATGGCTTGACACCCCAAGTCGGGGTTTCGCCGCTTCTTAGAAGCTTTCTAGATCTTTTGAGGTGGATCAGTCCCTGTCCGGTCTTCATTCAATTTGTTTGCTTATTTTTTCCCATAGTTTTCTGTCTCTAACTTTCTCATCTATATTTTCGATTCCTATGTTTCGTAGGTCTTGTTTTACTTCATCCAGCCATCTCAACTTTGGTCTTCCTTTTTTTCTCTTTCCAGCTGGTATCCAATTCATTATTATGTTTGTCATTTCTTGCTGTTCTGTTCTCATCACATGTCCAAGCCATTTGACCCTCTGTTGCTTTATTTTCTTTATGATATCTTCTTCTAACTCCTGTGCTATCTCATGGTTCATTCTTATTCTGTACTCATTTTCTGTGACCTTGATTGGTCCTAGTATTGTTCTGTAAATTCTTCTTTCCATAGTTCTTAATTTTTCTTCTTCTTTCTTGGTCATTGTCATAACTTCCGCCCCATACATTGCTACTGGTCTTATTAATGTGTTATAAATTCTTAATTTGTTTTTCTTAGAAATAATTTTATTTTTTAATAACTTCTTATTGGCGTAAAATGCTCTGTTAGTTGCTACTATTTTGTCTCTTATTTCAGCTTCTATGCCCCCATCTCTAGATATCATGATTCCCAGGTATTTGAACTTATCGACTTCTTGATACTCCTGATTGCCTATTTTTATTTTTCCTGTTCCATCTTTCTTCCCCATTCTCATAATTTTTGTTTTGTCCTTATTTATTCTTAGTCCAATTTTCTGTCCCTCCGTTATTATTTCTTCTAACATATTAATTAGTATGTCTCTTCTCTTTGACATTAATACCATGTCATCCGCGTATACTAGTAACTGCCCTCCCCTTGTTCTTAGTGTGCCTTTATTTATTTTTCGAGTTATGTGCTCTAGGCTCATGTTAAAAAGTGTTGATGAGAGGGCATCTCCTTGCTTAACTCCTTTGTCTGTTTTGAATTCTGTGGTTTCTCCTTTCTGTGTTCTTATACTGTTTCGTGTTGTTTCCAGTGTCATCTTTATGAGTTTCCTTAATTTTGCCGGTATTCCCAATTCCTGTATTACTTACTTACTTACTTACTTAATCCTTTCCCCTTTTTACCGCATAATGCAGTGTAGGGGTGTGTTCTTCTCATTCTTCTGTTTTCACTATCTTCTTCCACTTCTTTCTATCCTGGGCCATTTCCTTCGCCTGATTCCATCCTAATCCCTGTTTTTGTAGTGTCGTTATTACCATATCTCTCCATTTCTTCTTAGGTCTTCCTCTGTTTCTTTTCCCTGTGACTCTTCCCTCCCAAGCTTGTCTGGGTAATCTTGTTTCTGCCATTCTCCATATATGTCCGATCCAATTGAGTCTTTGTTGGTCTATTACTTTTATAAGAGGGGCCACTTGTAGTTGTTCTCTAATACTTGTGTTTCTAACTCTGTCTCTTCTTGTAACGCCCAATATTGCTCGGAGAAACTTCATCTCATTTGTTTGTAATTTTTTCTCGTATTTACTTCTAATCACCCATGACTCACTGCCGTAGATTAGCGTAGGCACATAAATTGTATTATATATTCGGATTTTTGTTTTACGCGAAATTTCCCTTTTCTTTATAAAACTATATTTTAGAGCACCGTACATTTTATTGCTGATATTAATTCTTTTATCAATCTCCTCGTCCTCTTCTCCTTTTTTGTCCAGCGCAACTCCTAAATATTTAAAGGACGTTAATTGTTCTATAGGGCTATTATTTATACTAATATGAGCATGTGTATGTTGTCTAGAAAATACCATAATCTTTGTTTTCAAGGTGTTTATTTCCATATTTTTCTTTGCAAGTGCCACATTTAACATATCTAAGTTATTTTGTAATTCTCTTTCTGCTTTAGCCAGGATAACCAAATCGTCTGCGTATGCCATAATGTTTATGTCAACTGGTCTCATATTGTGATATCCCCATATGTTTTTATGTGCACTTTGTTTGTATTCTTTAATTACTTCGTCTAACATTATAATAAACAAATACGGGCTAAGTGTTCCTCCTTGTCTAACACCTTGTCTGGTAGTAAATTCTTCAGAGGTCCAATTACTTGTTCTTACGTAATTTCTGCTGTTTGTGTATATACTTTTAATCGCATTTACCAATCCTTTATCAACCCCTCTTCTTTGTAGCACCTCCCACAGTGTATTTCTGGGTACCCGATCAAAAGCCTTTTTAAGGTCGATAAAACAGGCATAAGTTTTCTTATTGAATTCTAAGGTTTTCTCGGCTAGCTGCTTCAGAGTGAATATTAAATCCTGCGTTCCTCTACCCTTTCGGAAACCACATTGTTCCTCTTCTAGTTGTTGTTCAACTGCTAATCTGAGTCTTGACTCCAGAATTTGTTCGTAAATTTTGCTGGGTACGCTTAAGAGGGAAATTCCCCGGTAGTTTCCACATTTCTTACTATCTCCATTTTTGTATATAGGCAAGATTACCGCTATTTCCCAATCCCGTGGTATTTGTTTCTTCTTCCAAATTTCATTGATTAACGACAGAAGTAAGTTTTTGCCTCCTCTTCCCATAAATCTTACCATTTCTGGTGTAACTTGATCATGTCCGTCTGCTTTTCCTAGCTTCATCTTGCTGATAGCGTTTTCTAGTTCTTGCAAAGTAATCTCTTGATCTTCTTCCTCCTCATTATTTTCATCTTGGTCTACCCCTTCTACCATCTGCTCTAAATTTCCGCTTTCTAGCAATTCTTCAAAATATTCTTTCCATCTTTTCATTATATCATATTCTGTGTGCAAAACATTTCCGTTTTTATCCTCCACCTGTTTTAACATACCACTTTTTCTTTGCTTCGCATTCCTTAAAATTCTATAAAACAACTTTTGATTATTTTTGAAATTGTGTTCCATTCTTTCACCAAACTGCTCCCAAGATCTTCTTTTTGACTCTCTTACTTTATCCTTTACTTGTTTTCTCTGTTCTTTATATTGATCATAATCTTCCATTTTCTTTGAACTTAAATATTTTTTCCATAATTGTTTCTTTTTCTTAATTTCTTCTTTTATTTCTGCAGTCCACCAAGATGTTTGCTTCTTTTTAGGGTTATTGTCTATTTTTGTTTTGCCACATACTTTTTCTGCAGATGTTAAAAGTGTTTCTTTGAATTTGTTCCAAGTTTTATTTATATCTCCTTCCTCCATTATTCGGCCCAGATTAATACATTTTTTGCTTATTTCTGTTCTAAACTGTTCCTGAGTGCCTGCTTCCTTCAACTTATATGACTTAATTCTATACACATTTTTTGTTTTTAATTGCGCCTGTAATTGATTTGCATGGCTCCATTTTATATCCATTACTAAGAGATGATGATCACTGCCTATTTCAAATCCTCGTTTTACTTTTACGTCTTTCACTTTGTTTCTATTAATTTGTTGTACTAGAATATAATCTATAATAGATTTTTCATCTCGACTTGGCTGCACTCTGGTATACTTGTGTGCATCTCTATGTTGGTACCAAGTATTCGTAATTATGAAATCATTATTCGAACAATAGTCAATGAGTCTCTCACCATTGTCATTTTTCAGTTGTTCACCATGTGGTCCTATGACTTCCCTGTATCTTCTGTGTTGGCTTCCCACTCTTCCATTAAAATCCCCAACCACAATCACTTCCCCCGTTAGAAAATCTGTTGTCTCCTGTAATTTCTCATAAAATGTATCCTTCTCCTCTACCCTCGCATCTTCATTTACCCCATACGCTACTACCACGTTAAGATTCTGGTTTTGATTCCCTATTAAAGTTACACTCAACAATCTTTCCGATATATACTCCCACTTCTTTATTTTATTTTCTATTCGATTATGTAGTAAAAAGGCTACCCCTGCCTTCGCCCTTTCTTCTGCTTGCACTCCACTGTATATCAAAATATTTCCCTCCTTTGTTTTCTGGATTCCCTGTCCCTTTTTCTTAGTTTCAGTAATACCTAGTATATCTAAATTTGCTTTCTGAAATTCTTCCTCTAATTCTTTTTCTTTCCCATTTAATGCCCGTACATTCCAAGTTCCTATTCGTAAATACTTTCTGTTATATCCATTATCACGCCTGTTCGTTACCGTTTCAGATCCGTCCTTTTCTATATTTTTTGTTACTTCCCGTTTTTTGGCCCCGAGGGCTCTGTTTCTTCTACTAATTTACCTTCCTTCATATTCCACCACATTTGTTTATTGTTCACCATCAATTTGTGGTAACCCACTTTCACCCTCTTTCCATTTTCCTTTTCCTGTTTTGCAAATTCTCTTATATTCGACTGTATTTTTCTGTCTTCTATGGTCAAATCATCACCAATAAAGATTCCTTTTCCTCTGAGCATCATTTTATTTTTTAGCACTTTTAGTTTTTCTCCTATGTTATCCATTTCTACTAATATAACATCTTGCTTTAACCTTGCACTCGCTTTAACTTTGGCTTCTACATTCAACATATCTTTAAAAAAGTTTTCCACTGTTTTTGTTACTCCTTGCGTCTCATTTTCTGGTTCTTTCATTCCTAAGATGATCAGATTATTTCGTCGTTTTTCTTTGTCCAGCTTTTCTAATTTCCTTTCTACACCTTGAAGTTTCTCTTCCATAACTTGGCATTTTTTTTGTGACTGTTCTTCGATCTTAACCAGTTCCTTTTTCAAAGCTTTTGTCTCATCTACGCAATTTTTAACCTCTGTTTTTAAATCCTGTATTTCTGCTTTAAATTCTTTTTTCCAATCCTCAATCATTTTTACATTGTTATCCTTCAGCTCCTTTTTAATTTCCTCCTTCCACCCCTCCAGCAGTTTTTTCATTTCATCCATCTCGCCTTTCTTAGTATAAGTACCCACTTTTTGCGGGCTTCGTGGAAGTACTTTACTTCTCTTGAATACTTCCGCTTTTTCTTGTTCTGTATTCTCTTCTGGGGTCTCTTCTCTCTCTCTTTTCTTATTTTCTGATCCACTGGCACTCCCAGTTGTATTTCTGTTTTCCGTTTTAAAGTCCATCAAACTTTCGTATAGCGCGCCGCTAAAATTCACGTTAGAAATCCCAGCCGCGTGTGATCGCCCGGCTGCGGTGTTATCGCAAACTGTTAACCTTCATTCAATACACTGCACAACATATAAATTTCACTTTATTATTACCTTTTAATTACACTTTACCCTTATTTATCACTAATCACTTCTTTCCCATGTGCTCTACATGTGTTTAACTAACTGTTTTTACACTTTACTCGATTTAAATCTCACTTATTAATCACTTTTTGGCCACTTCTTTACTACAACACACGACGAAGCTGGTTCACCAGTACTCGCGACGCGTTCCTTTATTACTGCCATTAATTCTCTTCTATTAATGGAGTCGAATGCTTGTTCGAAGTCTATGAATAGTAATTCTAGTTTTATTTTGTACTCTTGCGTCTTTTCTATTATCTGTTTTAATATACAGTGTGTCCCAGGATAGATGTTACAATAGGTGTGATGGACAAAAAATTTTTGAATTTTATTTTAAGATTGTGGAATTAAGCCCTGCTTGGTTTGAAGAGAATTTTAAGAATATTTTCAGTTTTTGAAAAACAAGTCGGCCTTGACATTGAGGCGAAAACTATTTTATTTTCAGGTAAAGTACCCTTTTTGTTCATGATACGGCAAAATTTTACTAAGAAAAGTTGGTTATAATAAGAAATTATAGTCCTATGCAAAATTTCAGGAAGATTAGTCAACGATAGTTTTTTCATGGCCTCCTGGCAGTTATGTGGAATAAATAATTTATTGTAGATCAGTGTTATTATTATGTTTCGTAAGTTAAATTTCTTGTAAATGCTATTTGTTTCGTTCAATGTTCTACAAAGAAAATTTTGAATAAATACAATTTATTTTGTTTAATCCAAATGTGACGGTTTAATCAAAGTAGGTAGATCTTCCTGAAATTTTGCATAGGGCCATAATTTCTTATTATGCACAACTTTTCTTAGTAAAATCTTGCCGTATCATGAACAAAAAGGGTACTTTACCTGAAAAGAAAATAGTTTTCGCTTCAATGTCAAGGCCGACTTGTTTTTCAAAAACTGAAAATATTCTTAAAATTCTCTTCAAACCAAGCAGGGCTTAATTCCACAATCTTAAAATAAAATTCAAAAATTTTTTGTCCATCACACCTATTGTAACATCTATCCTGGGACACGCTGTATATATTGCATCTGTTGTTGATTTTCCTTTAATAAAACCATGTTGGTATTGTCCTATTACATTTCTTGTCTTTTCACTTAGTCTTTTCTGCATTAATGTTGAGAGGATTTTATACGTAGTGCTTAATAGAGTTATCTCTCTGTAATTCTTGCATTCCTGTTGACTTCCCTTCTTATGTATTGTGATTATTTGTCCCACCTCAAAGTCCGCTGGCATCCTTTCTTCCCTCCAAATTTTTTTTATCAGTAGAAATATATATTCCATTATTGTGTCACCTCCGTATTTTATCAGTTCCATGTTTACTCCATCTTTACCAGGTGCCTTTTCGTTGCGGCTGTTGTTTATAATTTGCTTTACTTCTTGTAGTGTAGGTTCGTCTATCAAATCTTCCGTTAATTCTTCTTCAATTGCTAATTCTTCTTGTTTTTGATTTGTGTTTAATAGTTCTTTGAAGTGCTCTGTCCAAACCTCTTTGTATTCATTTTCCTGTACTATTACTTTGCCCTGTTTGTTTTTTATTCCAGTTATTCTGGGTTTGTATACCTTATTTTGGTTACTGATTTTCTGATAGAATTTTCTCGTGTTTGTTTTCTTACTTTCTTTTTCTATTTCTTGTAATTTTTCTTCTATCCACTCTCTTTTACTTCTCCTTATTATTTTATTACATTCATTTTTCTTTTCTCTGTACTCTGTTTTGTCCTCTTCTTTATTAGTTCTTAACCACTTTAATTTAGTTGATGCGTATTACAATCATACTAATCAATTTAATTTCACAGTAGTTTTGTAGTTTTCCTGAACTGATTTACTTACCTACTTCTTAATTTTCTGTTAATGACGATATTACTGCACCAGAAAGTATTGTTTAATATTCAGTAAGTGTATGAAATCAGGTCTGGTGTTAATTGGATAATTGTTTTTGTAAACTTCGTTGCATGTAATTTTACAAAGCACATTATAATGCATGTAATTTATTGCATGATGTAGCCGATACACCTGTACTACAACGCAAGACAGAGAGAATTTCAGTGGAGAGTCGTAAGAGTAAGTTTTTGTTTTCAAGAACTGCTTATATGTTTTTGGTGTTATGTCGTACTAATACGTTTTTTTTTTGTGTGCTTTTTAATTAATTTTATAAAAGTTATCAAACCAATATGCGTTTCCATTGATTGAAGTACTTTTGGAAAGATAGTCAAGTGTGGGGTTGTGACTGTAATTAAGAATGAAGAATTAGATGAGATGAAAATACCAGTTGCTATGTATACGCTAATGCTTAAATACTGTGGCGTTTAATTAATATGTACAAATTTTGGGGACTTTTTTGTCGGCGCCATGTTTCCGTGTGGTATGGCTATGCACACCAACATGTGATTGGTTTAGATTTTATTAGTTTTAAGTATGTAGCATACTGCATTTAGCGCATAGGGTTTCATAAAATATGGTCTCCAAAAATTTGCGCTTATTGTCTGTACTTAAGCGTTAGCGTATACTTTGATGGTATTTTACAGTACTGAAAGTTTATAGTCGAAAACAAAAAATATGTCACATACAGTACAGTAGAAATCTTTAGTAGGATGGAACGAAAATTTGTATTTTCTAATAGCAATAAAAAGTTGCTCTTAGATGTGGTGTTCTGTACAAAAAGTTTTTGAGGTGCCGCAACTGCTTTGAATATCTGTACTTGAAAAGTTAAATATACAAATAAAGTGGACTATTTTTTTAGTTATTAAAATAATTTATATTCAAGATTTCCTTTTGCTTGCATGAAAGTACATATAATGCAAAGTGCCTGCGGTTTTTCAGAATATCGAAATTGAATAATATATGTATGAAAAAGCGGCTGTTACTCTGCAGACATTGGATGATGCTTCGGTCGCTAGTTTGATATGTTTTTCCACATCTTGGGTGGGCAATGGAACTGCGAAAATGCTTCAATAGTCGCTGGAACATGACAATCACCGTCGTTATCAGTCAGATTTCTGAGATCTTGATCTTCTAAAGGCATCGTAACAGCTGCAATCCTATCAAAATATTCTTTAGCCTCAAAGTTAATTGCAGGAATATACAATTTTCGAATTCCTGTTGTATTTTGTGCTCTGGCGTTAAAAATTTGAAGAAATACTAATTTACTGTTTCGTTTCATCACTTATCATGTTTAAAATGACATATTCTGGAGAGGTAAAACAACTGTTTCAAATCAGCAGAAAGATAACGAGAAAAGTTTACGAGCCTCCATAAATTTAATGTATTGGACCATCTTTCAAGAACAGGTTTAATTTGATATAAAACTAAACAGGAGCATAGACATTCATAATAAATCCTGCTAATATGTAAAGGTTTTGTGAAGGATGTTCTGTAGAGACAGATGATAAAATAAATGGCGTAATGGCAGTTCGTTTCCATGAAACAAAACAATCATCCATTGCAATGATTTTTCAAGATTGTCTGCTAACAATCCTACAGCACCTCCTTTAGATTCAGTATTGGCAGCTGTACCATCACACCCAGCAACAACAAGTCTTTGAATATTGACGTTATTATCTGTAAAGTACTTTGTTGCATTTTTCATTATTTCAACAGCAGTGCAAAGCTTTGGTGTAACATGACCCAAGAATTTTGATCCTGGTTGTTGTAACAAAACAATTTTTCTTGCATTATGTTCTTATCCTTGCGACCATCGAAATATAATCCTTTGAATTCCAAATTACCTTCCAGATTTGGCTGCAGTTTTTCACCTTTCTCTTCTAATTTTCATTCTATCTATTACTTTGGTATTATGTTCATCTGTAACAAGACCCACGTCTTGACTGCAACTCTGACTGAAACGCCTGTTCTGTCACAGGCCAAAGCCGAAGATGGCAAATGCAATTGCATTTGTGTAATTGCTGGTGTAGATTCTATTGAAGTCGACGGGACGGGCGACACTGGGGCGGGTATGTTTAATTCTAACTCTTCATAACAATCAATTCGGCTATTGTCATAGTCATTGTTTACTTCAAAACTATGTTCTGATTGTGAAGTAGTACTTAGTTGTCCGCATATTTCGTAATCCTCATTGTAGCATTCTGCATCCTCTGCTCTCTTTCATTCAATCTTTTAGACATTAAAACATCGATGGAACTTATGGCCATTTTTCTCTCCGTTCTTTGGTCCTGTGGAAACCGTTCTCAATTATTGGTATTTTAGACGATTTATTACAGTTGCATAAAGAAAAATCACGGCTCTTACAGGTTGCAATATCAAAGAGTTTTTTAGATTGGTTTTAAATAGGTTCAAGTTCCGTTCGAATGTTTCGGTTGCTCTCCTAGCTTTTATAGACTTCAGCAAGTGCCTGTATTTAGCATGATATGTAGTAATTTTCTAAATTGCACGAGTATGAGAAACAATAGGTATTGAAGCTTTTCGTCACACATTTTCTACTTTTACAGCTAATATCTCTGCAATTTCTCCTACTGTGGGTTCCTTAGAAGGTTTTTTGGGTTTCATATCATTTTGTTCATTTGATAGGCACTCAAAATGGCAACTTTCCGACTCTATTAGCAATTACATATTCAAATTTAATTTTTTTGAAAAGTTTGAAATTTTCAGAAGACTGAAATTAAAAAATTCAGAATTTATAGAATTATTGATAAATAGACCTAATGGCAACTTTCCGCCTGTATTAGAAATCACATATTTAAATTTGATTTTTTTAAAAATTTTGAAATTTTCAAATTGTTTGCGGCACCTCAAAGACTGAAGCTAGAAACCTCAGATTTTAAAGAATTTATAAATAGACCAAATGGCAACTTTTCGCCACTATTAGAAATTGCATGTCCAAAATTGATTTTTTCGTTCCACCCTAATCTTTAGCACACAATATTTTAATTAAATATTGTTTTTGATTGTAGTATTTAAATTGTGCATGATGTTGATGTAACATGTTTTATCTGGCTTGATCATATATTTAAAAATACCATTATGTCTCATGGTGCTAGTTGCAGTTTATGGTTTGAAACTTAGCTACAGTAATCAGTATTTTGTCCAAGGACAATGATAGAGGTGAGATAAAGACGTTTTACGTTAAAAACCTAAAAGAAGTAGTTTTATAGTTGAACAGTTGAAACTTTTTTTCGCTTTCAATTTAAATTAATCTAAGTAATGCCACTATCCACGCTATCACGTGTTGATAATGGCTAAGTTTCTACATAATCTTATTTAGAGTAGGTAATATCGTTGATTGAGGGAATTCCCTCAATCAACGGTAATATTGTATTTTTTTTAATCTTCTAAACTACTTCAATCAATGAATGGTCTTACCACTAAACTATTATTAAGCTTCTTATCGAAAGGATATTGGCCCATATTCAAACCTTATGTTTAAAGTTGTCTCTAAATTTGTGTTTATACTGTTTTTAATGTAAAGAAAAGAGAGACACAATATTGCCATAGTAATTAAACATCACATTAAATTTAAACATGAGGTGAGACTACCAACCATTATGTGTGATTCAAAAATATTGATGTATAGTATAATTCAAAATGATGTACCTTTTGCCAAAGCACAGAGATCAGTGGTCAAATGATTACAATTAAAACTAATAATACTAAACAAGTGGATCCTTTTTTCCAGGTGTAAATACGATTCCTGCTTATTCTGCAACAACTATGAAACCTAACTATAATTATCGCACAAATAGTCACGCTGGCTTTCCTAAAGGCTCTTATGTTATGCCTAATCCTACACACTTTCATATTGTTCATTATAAAGAAACTGCTAAAAGTATGCGTCCTATTTTTATTAAGCTCGGTCCTCACGGTCGACCTACACGTTACTCTCTTGATGCTTGTTCTTTGGATCAGGGTATGGCGAGACCAATGGTTACAATTAATATAGGAAATACACGCACCATAACACTAGATATTTCAATGCAGACTCTCAGAGAATTCATTTATCCTTTTGCTAACGCATTAAATTTGGCTAATGCACAAGAATCTCATAACATGGCTTCACAAACTACGTTCATAAATAATAACGATGAACCTTCACAAAATAGTGGAATCTCTTCTGTTGTAAGCATTACAGAATTGTGTTACGTAAATAATAAATTGATTCCTAAAACCGACAATCTCGATCAGAATATTGATGATGCTTTGACAACCACGTCCAGTGAAGAACAGTCATCTTTGTCAGATTACGAATTAAAAATAATGCAGAATTTATATGATAATTTAATACATGATTTTTCAAATCAAAATACTGTTGAAGAAGAGGTTACAGCTACTACAAATGACATAGTAACTGCAAATACAAAGGCAGAAATGAAAATTGTAGCTGAAAAAGTTATAGAAAATGCTATGAATTTAAGCGGCGATTTAAGCCTATTAGAAGATGCGGTTCACGATGCATTGCTGATATTGGAGCAATTGCCTTTTAATGATATTAGTATGGATGAAATTTTAGAAAATGGAACTAATGAGTCGTTAGCTGTATATAATTTAGAGGACGATGATGATTCGCCAAACAGTGATGTTTTAGATTATAATAGTAATTACAATAGTGAAGATCAACAGTTTAATGCAGAATTGGACTTCATAATGGACGAAAGTCTGATTGCAAATGCTAACTTAGAAAATGATAATTGTGGAGGGAACAATAAAAGCAAAAATATAGATAATCATATTAATGCAAACCCACAAATTGATTCTGGTGGAAACTATTCGATGGTTACCACAGATGAAGGTATTAACTTGAATTTATCATCTAGTATAAACATTAATAATAAAACCACAAATCAAGTAGTGCAGGAACCTGATGAAAAGGTACAGAAAATGTCGAATGTTATTTATGATTATTTGGTTCAGCAGTGCTTTGAAGTTAGAGAACTTATACTATTTCCGGAAGTGCTTTATGATGACAATATTAGTAAGCTCTTTTCATTGCTCCAGACACTGTATTTTAAATATTGTAGCCGTTTGTTTTCCAATGAAGAAAAAAACGAATTGAGGCTGAATATTGCTACACAGGTAATGAAGAAGTTAGAAATAAACGAAAAATTAATTGACGAAGATGTAACTTCAAGTTCAAGCGGTTCTCACATTGTTTCTGATAAAATATTTAGTATTTCAGAATTTGTGTCTGATATTCTTGACTGCTTCTTTGATAAATATGTTGAGCAACATAGTTTTACAAATGAAAATTGTTTGGAACATAATAATTCAGATGTATTTTATGAATTTAGTGAAGGTCTTCAAGAAACAGCAGGTGTTGGTCATTCTACTCCAGAAACTGCCTCTTCGAGTTTAAGGAAACGAGGTGCTAAACATAAAGAAACTAATCCATCTCATGACACAGTAGATAATGAAATTGTAACAAGTTTTAAAACTAAACAGTCGAAACATTTAAATGAAAAGTACTGGATAGCTATTACAAAGTCTCCAAATAAGGAGAAGCTTTCTTCTCCGAAACGTCAAGTAATTAATGTTGATGATATTCCTTTACGTCCACCAGCCGATTTAGAATTTATACAAAATCGTAGAACGCCATTATCTGTAAGTAGGCAGAGCTCCTTATCACCTATTACTGAAGAACCTGTTCGTAATTTGTTTTCTGCGTTTACAAATTCTGATGAAGAAATGGAAGTAGATAAACCTATCAATTGTGCAGAGAGCTTAAATGCATTTGAAAAGTATACTCCTCCGGTTACAGAATGTTATACTGATTCTTTAGCAGGAGGCGACGGAAACTCTGTTATGTCTTCATATGTAGCATTTGAACATCCAGAGATTAATGTAGTAGTTTGTAATGAAGCATCTTTTTTCCGTACAAATACTATAAATTCTCTTTCTTACATTCAGACTTCTGAAGTTCAATTTGTTAAGGCACATTGTGATAATGCCAACATTATCAATTCTAATACTATGGAATCAACAGTTTCAAGTCAGAATGATTTATTAATTAATAATAACAGTTGTCCAACTCAAGAGCAGCAATTAGAAGATAATTGTAATATTAACATAAGTGATAACTCAGACTCAGACAATTACGTTGAAGATTTGGAATCTGAAGGGGACTGGATGGGTTACGAAACTGCTAAATTTTGAGTTCTTAGTTAAGATATTTAAAGTTTAATAGGTCATTTTCCTAATGTAGGATTAGTCCATGGAAGTTCTCATAAA
The DNA here is from genome assembly GCA_963082815.1 of Melanotus villosus. Classification (NCBI taxonomy): domain Eukaryota; kingdom Metazoa; phylum Arthropoda; class Insecta; order Coleoptera; family Elateridae; genus Melanotus; species Melanotus villosus. Next base: position 71,650,181 of record OY720418.1, on the reverse strand, counting down.
TAAAAATGGTATAAGTTATAACGTAAATGTTAAAAAATTGATGTTGTTTTAGTGTTTATACTTTATTTGGTTTTTAAACTCAAAAAATGCAGTATTATATATTTCAAGCGCAGATTACTCGTTAAATGTTTAATAGATTGTTAGTAAGCATCAGTAGACAATGAAGGAAAAACATATTTTGCTCGTTATTAGTTTATTATCTTCTTTCTTTTCAATTGTCGTAACCTCATAACAAACTTAATGTTTGATTTTATATGTATGTAGAATAGAATTTAATTTAGGTTAAATGTACTTTAAGTTAATTGTTTTTTGCTGTTTATATAATATTTTTTGTAACTTTTACTTTTATTCATTAAAATTTGTCCTTGCTTATGTTATTGTGTCATAAGCGAACCTATATGCACGCTAATACTTATTTGTTTGCTATTAATATTGGCCCATAAAATAATAATTGCTTGTGGTGACTCCGGCAATGGCTGTTTGTAAGAGGTATTTAACAGTTTATATAATACTTAAATGTGCTTCATTTTTTGTTTTTGAGCATTTTTCTAATACAATAATTTATAAATAACATAAATTTACGCTGATTATGTGCAGAGTGTAATTAAATTTGTTTGTAGGTGAGAATACAGTGAACGGTGATCAGTCGGATGCGCATTTAAGCACAATTTCGCAGAGTAGTAAAGAGGTGATGTATTAGACAAAGTTTGATCATTGTTGTTTTCATGAAGAACGCATATGTGTTAACTTTCAGGGTTCCTTTTCAAAGGATCGTTCTGTATCGGAAGGGTCTCCCAAAAAAGATAAAAAGAAGAAGAAAGGGCTAAGAACTCCTTCATTCCTGAAAAAGAAAAAGGAAAAGAAGATTCGTGATTCTGCATAGGTATTTATCGGTCTTATGAGTCGAGAGTTGATAAAAATTGTCTAATTGTTTCAGACACTGCCTCTTTAATCATTTTCAGTACGAGCGCCTCCATCGAGACTGCCACCAACTCACTGTAGGATAGCTTATTTTTGTTCGAGCGCAGCGGCTAAGATATTTGCACTTGATGTGACAATGGACTGCATTTCTATAATTTTAAAAATATGAATTTATATTTTAGCTTTATTTGTACAGGATACAATGAAATTTATTAATTATATGTGCGATTGTAGTGGAGGTGATTATATGAAAGTTATATAAGAACAAAGTAATTATTAGTTACAGTCTACTCTAAACAAATCGCATATTTCATAAGACATAGCTTAAAGACATTGTCTAAAATCATAAAGGCATTCATTCGGTAAATTTTACACGGCGTTTTAAATTGTAGATTTGTTTAGTGTAGTTTCTGTAAATTATATGCGTTAGTTATTAAAATCATAATTCTTGTAAAGTTAGCTAATCATGCTTTTATTGTTTGACAGTGCAAAGAAACTTTGGCATTTTATAATTTTTGATGTGCAAACTATATGGTTATTTATATTTATAATACATAGGGATTACGTTAATACCGTCGTTATTTTTTCTGCTGGACACTGGGGAGGGAAGCACATTCTACTTGCAAACTGACGTAATGCATTACAGCACAAATTTTTTTATGTATGTTTTCATAAATCTTAAAAAAATAAATCGCTTTTTCTTCCGCTGTTGAATTTATTTTATTACAAAAGTCAGTATGTATTGTCATGCGAAATCTTGGCATAGTGTCAAAGAACAAAATTGTTAATTTTAACGTTAAAAAATTCGTAATTTTGTATAAAACATTTCAAGTTCACTTTATGAATATGAGAGTAAATATGTAGTATTTTTAATGCACATTTAGATTGAATTAAGTTTTTGTGGCAAATACCATAATTGTATTGGTTTATTGATATATGTTTACTCAACATCTTCAATTGTCAGGATTCCTTACAAAAGTTACTTTAATAATTACATAAGAAATTAAAGTAGTGTTATGCTTCCTCAAGTTAAATTTATTTAAAGTAAATGTGATGATGATAAAATGACTGGCAAATTTATTTTTATAAATTTACGATTTATTTTGTATAAATTTACTAGTAATTTTATTGTTCACCGGATGCTAATAATTTTTAACGAATTGGAAATTAATATATTGTGATAGTGCTTTGTAAGAGCTTTTATTTTTTATGTAGTCTAGCAGGTTATTGTTACTAGAAATAAAGCAGTAAGCATGCAGTTTTGTCTAAAACGATAAAAAAGTACCATTATTGTTCACATCATAAAAAGCTTTATGACCGAAATTCCCTTGTTTGGTCTTTGCTGGCAGATGTGTGAGTTTTTGTCTTTAATATTGTGATTGATTGTCACTAAAGTTTATATAAGGGAAAATATGGATTTAAAAAATAATTATTTAATAAACTTTCAATAATTATGATGATATTTGTTTTTGTATGTTATTTGAATAGATTTTCAAACTTGACTAAAAATATGAAATTCTTAAAAAGTAGTTCGTGAAGTTGTATTTTAGTAGGTCAATTGTGAATGTGCTAAAAATTGGACTATTGTCCAAGTATATCATAAAGTTAGACGTTAAAAGTGCTTGACCGAGATGTTTCTGCAAAAGGTGGTATGTAGAGCAAGGGAAGTAAGAACCTCATTTTGCAATGTAGTTGCGTTATTAATATCTCTCTAGAGGAAAACTTTACGCTTCAATTTGATCATTGATGCTGTTTTGTGCTTGTATTTCCTTCTCTGCATCAGCATGAGGCCTTTAAGGCTTATGGCTTCTTTCCGTCTCTTTCCATTGTCTGCTAAACTCTTCCAATCAAAGACATCCAGGTTTTTAAGGTCTTCTTCTACACATTTAGCTAACCCCTTTCCGGTTCCTGCTTTTTGGTTCTTCTAATAATACTTTCTAAGTGCCTCTGCTACTGTCCACTCTGACTATATGCCCCAACCATTCTATTCTATTTTGTTTTATAACACTAATTGACTAATTATTCCAGGTTCTGCATCAATTTGTTATTTGTTTTTCAAATACCTGCACCCTGCACACCTCCATATATTCTCCTTAAGACCTTCCTTTCCCAGATTTCTATTTTTGTGACATCTTTATTTCGTAAAACCCAAGTTTCACTTCCGTCGGTTACGTTAGGTCGTATTATTGCTTTATAGAGTCTAATTTTTACTCGGGATCGGTACTAGGCCTGGTGAGACCATTCACGGTTGGGCTTAATTAACTGTGCTCTTCTCGGAAGAATGGTCTATGAGATAGAGTAACAAGACCACTACACACGTAGTAACACACACATGACACAGCCGCCTGACTTGAAGTAATGCCTAAAGGCGGTTCCAAGCAGATTGGCTGTACACCCATACAAGACACACACAAAAAGAAAGAAGTATGGAGAAACTGAGTTTGTCCCAATTTCTAACTAGAGCTTCGGCCATCAGGTCGAAGAAACTGCGAAATTTTCGCCATTTTTCCAGTTTTTCGCGTAAAACTCAAAAACAAAGCATTCTATTGAGAAAGGTGGTATTTAGTAAAATGTAGAGCATTAAATTTATGCGTCAAATGAGTACCTCACTTTTGAATTTCGGTTGAATAATACACTTGAAATCGTTCGTCAAATATCAAGTGTTTTTTCATTTTTTGTAGAAAATGCAGTTTGTCGTTTTTCCACTGCCGATATCTCCAAAACGACCGGTCTTGCACCAAAATACGAGAGAACGAAAGTTGTAGAGAAGTTAATTATCTCTCAAATGGACTGGTTTAAATTGGTTAAGTATAACTATAGATCAGGGTAGAAGATTTCTACCCTGCTGTAGATACACGCATTTTTTCGTTCTGAGTCGTTTTGCGTAAAATGGGGAATTAATCCTTAATAATAATTTAGTTCATGTTCACTTCGTTCTCATCCGCTTGGGTAGAGGCGGCTTCTCCTCTAAACCTTCCTCTTCTGCTTCCTCCTCCTCCTCCTCTTCAAGTTGTTACAATAATCGGTATTCTATGAGATCAGTTTCCTCCTCATAGCTGCTTACCTGTACAAAACGAATAGAAACAAGACTTAAGTGAATAGTATTTTTAAATAGGAGGGAACAAAGGGTGGAATAGCGGAGAATCCTTCTTCTTCTTCCTCTTATGGCCTAGGTCGATGGCCTGTTAGAATCTCGTAATAACGAGTTCTGTGAGCCCTCTTGGCACGTATGCTGGGCAGAAGGCTAACCTAACCCATCGAGAGAGGTGAAGAAGACCGACCCGCAGTGTGGCGAGGTTAACGGTTATCAAAGGTGTTAATATGATAACCAGAGAATCCGAATATGTAAAATATTTGGATTTTCGGCTTGTTACAAGGTAAGCTCACTCGAAAAACCAAGTAATTCAGTTGACTTCATGGGTGTTAAGTTTAGACTTTCAGAGAACTTAAATCACTAACTCTAATTTGATTAAAAAATAAGAGAATATATTTATGTTGTCAGCATTAAATTGGTATTGGTAAATATGTAAATATTTGCTTTCCAAATTATTTTAGACCAAAAGTGCACACACGTTTTTTGTAGAGAAAAAAATACCGCATCCAATGATGCTATTTTGCAGTTTTTCAATTTTCCCGTAAAGCTTCGTTTACATTGAGCGAGTTTAGTCGCTACTCGCTGGCAAGAAAACTCCTTCAGCCTCGTTTACATTGAGCGAGTTTAATCGCTACTCGCTGGCGAGAAAACTCGTTCGCGAGCGAGCGTCTTGCAACTAGCTCAGCTAGTATCGTTTACACACAGCTAGTAAATTCGCCTACTCGCCTTAAATTTATTCACGTGGAAAGTTGTGTTTTATAATTTGGTTTGCAAAATGAAGTGGAATAGTAACAACATTGTTGATTTTTTAAAGGTTTATGAACAATATCCTTTACGGTGGAATATCAAACATAATACAGGGAGAATAATAATAGGTGACCGTGCCGCTTCCTTAAAAAATTACCATAGTAACAATGTGCGGCTTCATATGTATGTAAGCATGGACTGCACCTACTTTCGCGTCTATTTTGACATTTTGTTTGTCGTTTTAGGTTAAGCCCGTTGTATGGAGCTAAATGGTAAATTATCCTATAACAATAAACAATAATTGCAATCATTAAGCTTAGACGCTTTAACACGAGAAAAGGCGAAAAATTAAACTTGCAAGGAAAACGTCAAAATGCGAAACACGTGCGAAGCTAATATCACACTGAACCGCAAGACGCGTATAATCAAAGTGGAAGTAAAGATTGGCAGTACCTGCCATGGAAAGTAGTTTTTTTCGGTTAGCCTTTTCTGTTCTCCCTGTAGTTATTTATGTACCAAGGGCGTAAAGATGCTTTTATGGCTTGAGACGTGATTTTGAGTCCGAGACGCTAGTCGATGGCTAAAGACATTGGAACCCTGATTAATATATAATGTTTAAAGTTTCACAACAAAAAAACTACCACCGCTACTAAATTTAATATATACTGTAAAATAAAATAACACAATTAAATCAGTATTATAGAAGAGCAAGTAAAATATCCAAATTCGTTTTACTAAGCCAGTATTCTTCTTCAAAGTCCTTTGAAAACAATTAATTTTTCTTCTAAGAACAAAACACTTAGATCTATTGGGATGATATTTGGCATGACACTCCAGGCGGGCATAAGACATCTTTTGAGATGATAATGGTTATTATCAATGGACCACTAATATATGAAACATGGGTGTCACAGTCCATATCAGACAGTAACTCTTTATTGGCAAAACCGATAATCCATCTGTGAACCTCAGAAGATCTGACGCGGTCTCTGAGTAGTAATGAGCATTCCCCCTTGCTTCATAATTTTTGGTGAAGCAGTAGTAGGGAAATACTGTATGGTTGCGAACATTAAATAAAGCAGCGGGCCAGACTCTATTAAACGAGAGAGAATCTGAACGTGCCCCTTCAGTCTCCTGTTACCCTTCCAAAAGTCGACTTTCGTGTTTCCGCGGCAATCACAGTGTGAAGGGGCGTTAGGTTAAGAAAGGCATTCAGGGCCGCCGAGGACGTGGTGCAACCAGCACCCGTGATTGCAGAACTTGTTAGCCTCTGGAACTGGGTAAGAACCGTCCGTGTATGTAGCCTTGCAGTTGCGGGCCATCACATCAGTGAAATAGCTGCTTTAATCACCGACTATAGGTAATGACTGGTCTATTCATCGTAGTAAAGATCACATCAACATTTGAGGGGACAGGCCCTATGTGATGCCGAAAGGCCGACGACATGTTCAAAAGGTGGCCGTGGTCCTCTTCATCTGCCAGGGTATGTAATTGTTCTAGATAAGCTTGGTATCTAAAGTTAAACCCAGGTACTTTACTGTGCTTGAGAGTCTCAAAGCTTACCCAAATATTATTGGTTCCGCGAAGGTTTCCAATCTTCTTTTTCTGGTGAAGATTAAGAACTCGGCCTTGGTAGGATTAACTGTCAGGCCATTAATCTGCTAATTGTACCAGGAAATTTCCCTGGAACCAATACTGCAAGATCATTTGCATAACCCTGTGCGTAATAGCCAGCGGCTTCCAGATTCACAAGAAGCCCATGGAGACCAAGACACCATAGCAGAGGTGACAGAACACAAGCCTCGTCTCACCGAGGTCTTGACTGTGACACCACAACGCAACGATAGTATTTCCCCCTCAGTTAGCAGGGCTTTAACCCATCCGACGACGTTAGGGGCGATACCATGAATAATGGCAGCTCGACTAATTAAGTCGAAGGATGTGTTATCGAAAGCTCCTTCAATGTCCAGGAGGGCACCAATGGCCAGTTCCTTATGCTCTAGCGTTTTTTCGATCTTAAAAACGATTGGGTGAAGCTCTCCACGGATTTGCTTGCTTGATAGGCATGTTGATGCGGATGCAATGGATTGGTGAGAAGGGCGTTATCTTTAATGTACCTCTCAATCACATATTCTAACATTTTGAGGACGAAAGAAGTCAGACTAGTGCGTCTGAAGTCTTTGGCATTGTCGTTATAGCATGTCCCGTCTGGGAATGAACATGATCTTGACATTTCTCAGGGGTACATGAATGTATCCCATAGCCAGGCAGACCTGAAGTAGATGATAAAGGGGGCATTGAAGGGTCTCCAGCCCCTTATGAAGAAGGGCAGGGAAAACGCCATGGGCCCCATGAACTTTTACATAGGTCAAATGAGGCTATGGCCTAACAGAGACGATCAAGAGTAACTTTGGAAGCCGTTTTCCAGCCAAAAGTAGAAAGTGCGACTGAGAACGGGCGTTGTGTGGCAGCTAGTGTTCTAGTGCCGCCAGGAAAGTACACTTCCAAAAGATGCTCCAGGCACTCTTTGTGGTTGGAAGCAATCTCTTTGGTAGTCTAAGCATTGAGTCCCTGCCAGAAACAACTCGTCTTACTAACATTCTTGGTAAGAATAAACAGACACGATTGGAGTCTCTGGAGCAGAAGTCCTTCCACGCATATTTCTTATGTCTGCGTAGGCGGTCCTTAAGAGATTCCATTCCTCTGGTCGATGAGAACGCAGGGCTCTGTTAAGTAGCCTACGCGTCTTTTTTTCGGAGTGTTTGAAATTCAGAATTCCACCACCCACCATGGAACTCCTCTAATGTTTTTATTCAAGGGGCAGCTATTTTCATATGAAGTACTGATTGTCCCGAAGAGGATAGAAGTGGATGTTTCAATGTTCCTAATGCTTTTGAGATCTTGAGTTGTGGTAGCCCCTTGTTGAGGGTCATACGATAGGCTGCCCAATTGGTAGCTTTTGGATTTCTGGAGAACCGGACCAGAGTAGAGGGCGCCAGGTCTAGAGCAAATTGGATATGGCGGGGATCTGACAAAGAGGGTTCCGCTGCAACATGTTAGTCTTTGACAAAAGAGGACACAGAAATTGAGGCAAATGTGATGTCAATGACTTCCTGCCTTCTTTGAGTAATAAAAATCGGCGGGGTTCCCTGATTTAGTATTACTAAGTCAGTAGTGTATAGGTACTGCAAGGCACGTAACTCTAAAGTTGATGTCCGAACTCCCCCAATAATTGTAGTGTGCGTTGACATCGCAGCCTACAACGAGGCAAAATTCCTTCCTATTGCAGCAGTTGAGTTCTTCAAATTCGGGTGAGGGTGTCGGAGTTGGAGAGTCATGGGCAAATAAACACAGCTGACTACGACGTCGAAGCTGTTGTCACAAGACAGACTGATTTTAATCGTAACTAAATCTCGATACAAGAGAATCTGTAGAGCAGGTGCATCTAAGGTGTTTGAAACGTATAAGCACGTTCTGGGCGTAACTGAGCTACGGTCATGATAAATCAGACCATTAGGGCGGTCTAATCTTCTGATAGATTCATGATGAACCCATGGTTCCTGAATCAGAGCTACAATGTGATTTTTTAAAAACTCAATTGCAGCAGGCCGAATTCTGTCTTAATAACGTTAGAACTGTCTCTGTATTAAGTCAGAATACGGCCTGCTGCAATTGAGATTTTAAAAAATCACATTGTATGTCGATCTGTTCCAAGCCAACCTGCCGTCTGATTATATCCGACGGCGGGGCGCCATGTTGCAGATTAATTGAAGCATGTTCATTTTTTTTAAATTAAGCTTATAAATTAAAACAAGATATCGGCAATTTGCCACAGGATAATAAATTTAAAAAAATAAGTAAAAACGAAACAATTGGGAGAGCATACAAAGAGATTTCTGAAAATAATATTGGGAATTTCAAAAAGCAGTGATTTAGGTAGGTTCACAAATTTTGACACAAGTTGATAATAGTATATTACATCCTACCGAGGTGAAAAGTAGTTCATTACTGTTGAGAGATAATTATAGTTAACCGAGACGCAGTCGAGTTTTACTATATCTCGAGGCAGTAATGAAACTATTCACCAAGGTTTGTATACTATTTTATTTACAACCATACATATAAATTAATATGAGTCATTTATAATAATAATTAATACTTTGACAAGCGGTCATTTAATGACGCCGGCCGGGTGGAAAGTAACAGTCAGTAAAGGCCAATTTTCCAACTTACAAAACAGTTAGTAATAACGTCGTTACATATATGGTTGAAAATAATAGCTATTTATGTAACGAGTACATAATATAGGTCTTTATGGATGAGCCAAAAAGTTTATGGTAGAGCGAACGAAGTGAGCGAGGCCAATAAATTTGGCAAGTCCATCAAGCCTAATTATGTAGCTACGAATTACATACAAAGCTTTATGTTCAGCTACATATCATAAAATTTACTTTTAAATTAATTTGAGGTTCAAATGATACCGGGTGATCATCGGAATTTATAATTAGAGGAGGCTGTGATTTGTGCTATTTTATGCTGTGTGGTTGGACACACTGAGAAATGAATAATAAATTGACAATTGTTATATTTGAGGTTATGCTTGTGCTTTGTACGATCTTAGATGATATAGTAAACATTATTTTGCTGAAACGCAGCAATAAAATAAGTTTGAAGAAAAAACTTTCAGTGAGAAAAATTTTATGTTAAATATCAAACATTTTTAAAAATAAATGTCTCAATTCTGACACTTAAAATTTTTAATTTCAAGCTGCAAGCCTGTGTTGCCAACTTTATGGTAAATATCACAGCCTGCTCTAATTATAAATTCCGTTGATCACCCGGTATTTATAGCTCTAGCCTCTTACAGGGTGCAGCACCCTGCAAGATGCTAGTTAGACACATCCCGATATCTCATGGCCCTCAGTACAGAAAGAGAAAACGCATCTACTACTCACCCTAAAATCCTAGGTTAGGTTCGTTCTGTCAAAGTCAAAATATGAAAAAATATTATTAGTGAAAATCTATCATTATGTTATAATAAGCTGAGAAACTTGCAATATAGGTGGCAGCTAATAAATGTATTTATTTTCAATTTCATAAGGACAACAATTTCAAATTTCACGCGCTTTTTCCTGAGTGCCGCATGTTTTTAGGTTTCACTATTAGACTTCCATCTCACTCTTTCACAAATTTGACGTGCATGTCGTGGACCATGAAATATCGGGATACGTCTACCAGGTTATTTAATAGGAGCAACGGCCGTTTTCCTTAGCAACGGCCGTTTTACTTTATCATTATGGACTAGTACGAAAAGTGATATTTTATGGCCTCTAAACAGTAAAATAATCTAGTCATTATGAGACAGCTGAACATAATAGTACCGTGAGATCGAAAAAAAATTGATTCTGAGCAGGCCTTGACTAGTACAACACGATTGGCTACACTGGTTCTAGAATGCCTATGAATTATAATGTGACAGTGACATTTCAAATGTAAGTCAGTTTTGCAATCTTGTTTCCAGAATTATTTAAGTTTATCGTTGTAATACTAGTGAAGGATCACATTTTGAACACCTACTCTAACATGTATTCATCTTAGTTTTCAGTTTGTTCCCTAAATAAATACTGTTTTGTGTTTTAATTTATTTGACATTTATTAACCTCTAACCTACTGCCACATTTTGAAATCAGTCTTGCCAATCGTGTTGTACTAGTCAAGGCCTGCTCAGAATCATTTTTTTTTCGATCTCATGGTATATTGTGTTATTAGGAGTAAAAGTGTCATTTTGTGTGCCGAGCATGACGTTTAAACGACGAGCGCTAGCGAGTCGGACTATTCATGCGAGGCACACAAAATCACTTTTACTCCGAATAACACATGTTACTTTTTCTTCAAACGCATAAATTAAAAGCAATTCAGCAAGAAAATTTAAAAAAAGTCAAAAATGAACGTCATACCAGCTGTCATTGCTACGGGTTGCTTTGTTATAAAAAATAAAAATTACGAGTTACCTAATCTAAATCACAGCAACCTTTATTAATTATTGGTATGACAGCTATGCATAAAAAATGAAAAATACTTAATTTTATTTATGATATATAAGGTTTAACGAAAAATCTCATATGCACCTCGAGTCGTACAGTCTACAGTGCAATTTTCGGTCTCGAATGCATTCTTGCCCAAAAAAACTGCACCTACGACTCTTGGTACATAAATAACTATTAATATAAATCGAGACAAAGGTTTGTAAATCACAACAACAAAAAGACATTCTTTCATGGCCAACTAGTATTGAATCTGAGTTTCGCTTGATTATGGTCGTCTCAATTTGACTTTGACTAGTTTTGACAGGTCATCCACTAAACGCAAACTTTAATTGGTCATATCTCCGCAGAGGTGCATTTTTAGATAAAGGCAAATCAGGTCAAAATATATTAATTTTGCCTGAAAAATGCCTTCTAGAAGTTTGTCGGTATAATTTAGAGACACCCTGTATATACGAATGTCATATCTTCAGTGATTTGCCTTTGTAGCTGAATTGGTAGAGCATTGCCGCGGAAAGCCGAAGGTCAGTGGTTCAAATCCCTGCGGAGGTGATATTTTTCTGTATACATATAAGAAATAGTAATAGTATTTCCATTACAATTTAATTTCTAAAATCATGTAGTATTGTTTATTGTATTATTGTGTTGCCTAAAGTTTGAAGTGTTATATTTTTGTGAAAACATTTTCTGTTTGTGGAGAAGTTACTGCTGAGTTCTGAAGTTGTAAATGTGATTGCATATAACAGAGTCTATATCAAAATTTCGAGTTTGCTAATTTAAAATTTTCAACTAACATCACTTTCTTGGAAAACAAACAAACCCCTAGTAGGTACTTAAACTCTACATTTTTGAAATTACGAAGAAATGATGCTTTTAACCATGACATACATTTAATAGAAGAGGGTATCAAGTTCTCATAACCGAAGAACGATAAATGATTGTGAACTAAATAAATTCAATCTATGTATATAAAAAAGTGCCCTAACAATGTAAAATAATTATCACGGTATCTTTTCAAACTCAAAAGTTACGAAGGAAGTTTTAAAACTCCAAATGTTAGTTTTTTATTTAGAACTCCAAAGATAGCTAAATAAAGCATGTCCGGGAAATAGAGAGACAAAATGAATTCAAACTGTATTTTATTGTGTTAGAACATAAAACTCTTAAACTAACATTTTAAATAGTCTAACATTTCCTCTTGTCAGTTATGTCACACATGGCCCCCTGAACTCCTTTGTATCCAATTTCACGAATAACTTTATATGCATGGTCCATGACAGCTTTTCCCGATTCCCTAGAAATCTCCTAGGCTATTTTCTTCCAAACAAGTTTAAAAGATCTAAGATTTTTGGGTGTCTTGGATCGCTTTGAATACCTTTGTTTACACAATGCCAAAAAATTTTTAATTCCTCTTGCCTGAGGAAAATTGCGTGAGTTTTCTGTTTTAGGTCCAAATTCAATGCCTTCACTGGTCAGGCAGTCGGTAACAATTTTTGAATAATGGCAGGTTGCCCAAATCCGGTCAGAATAAAATTTCGCCGTGATTGTGATGTTTAAGGATAAAAGGAATCAATCTCTTCTTTATACATTCTTCAATATAAATTTTTCCTGTGAGAGTTCTAGTAGAAGTGCAGGGTTTGAAATTGACCATTTCCATCAACAGCCTGCCAAATCAAGTATTATACGGAAATTTGGATACTTTTTAAAATTTATGTACGTATGCCAGTTGTTTATGGTTTGCTGCATGTAGAAACGTACGTCCACATTGCTCAGAAGGGTTTAAGGCTATATAGGTTTAATCGTCGATGCAGTTTTAACATCACTATTGCAATGATTTTCAAAATATTGAATAACGCACTTTGCAAAACACTCGTTTTCTTTACGCGGCATTTTTCAGTTTGACATAATATATTAAATTTGTTTTTACCCATGATTACTAGATAAAAATGCCTATCAAAACCACCTACTAAATTATAAGTAACTCCAGTTAGTTATTCACATTTCCTACAAAGAGGTATGTCTCCCGACTTCCCGGACATGCTTTATCTAACATTTTTGAATTTTTAAAAGGGGTATAACCATACTGGCGCATATGTCTAATTTAGGCAACTCTCTGACGGTTTTCGAGATTTCGGTGGTGAGCCGATTAGTTTGGGCACCCTGTATCTGTATATCTTATATAAATACACACATCACAAAAGTCTAGGGATATACTTTTTTTTATGCAAAACTGTCAAGTATTTTGATTTTTTTTAGGTGGTCTACATATAATAAATTAACACAATACTTTTACAACATTCTAAATTAGAAATTTAATTTAAAACAAAAGAAGACAAGTTGAAAAAGCTTTAATGAAACTTATTAGCAAAAAGTTGATTTTATACAATCATAAGAAATTGAAGTGTCAGCACTTAAAGTATTCATTAATTAAATTTAGTAGAGAGTATTTCCTCCTCTTTGGTTCAAAACGGCTCTGCATCTTCTAGGCATTGATAAAATTAAATTATCTATTGCATCTTGCGGTAACTGTTGCCAGTGTCTTACAAGGGTATCACGAAGCTGAATCCGAGTATGAATTTCATCCAATTCACTTTCAATGCTTCTTCCCAACATGTCCCACACGTGCTCAATAACGTTTAAGTCTGGGGACTGCGCAGGTCATGGTAAAACAGAAATGTTTTCGTCTTCAAGCCACTCGGTAACAGTACCTGCAACGTGTGGGGTGGCATTATCATGCATTAGAATGAACTCAGGTCCAACAGCACCTGCGAATGGAAGCACTATAGGCCGCAGTACCCTATTTAGATACCCATCGGCATTTAAAAACCTCTCAAGAAAACAGAGATCTGTTTTTCCGCCAATGCAGATACCACCCCACATCATTACGGTACCTCCTTTATAAGAATGGACATCTTGAACACATCTGAGCCTTTCCAAGTTACCAGGTCGTCTCCACACTCTAACTCCTCGGCTGTCAGGGTGTATTCCAAAACGAGATTCATCTGTGAACAAAACCCTAGACCATTGCTCTTCTGTCCACAGAATATGCTCTTCAGCCCATTCTACTCTACGTGCTCGATTACCATGTCGAATTGGTGGGGCTCTTATTGGACGTCGGGCGTGGAGATTAGCTTCATGCAATCGATTTCTGATTGTTTGAGAACATACAGTTACATTATGAGTAGTCTGAAGCTGTGAAAGCAATTGTTTAGCCGTAATTATTGGTCGTCGTCTAGCTTCCAATGTTAAGTAGCGATCTTGAACTGCGGTAGTAATGCGTCCACGACCTGGATGTTGTTCGCTAATATCTCCGGATGTCCTATATCTACGCCACAGTCTGCTGATAACACTTTGAGAGGTGTTTAAAGCTGCTGCAACGTCAACTTGTCTTCGACCAGCTTCTAGCATACCTACAGCTCTGTTCATTTCAGCTAAACTTAAATGTTGTCGTTGTTGATTACCTTCCATAATAACAGCACCAATAAAACTTAAATCACCCCAATATAAACGTAAATTAACTGTAAATGATGATTAAATTATTCCCTAACAACACTGAAATTGCTTTACTTTTAATTGAATTGACAATTAAGCATTTGCATTTGTTTGTTTATTATTGAAACAATTGCTATAGCTAGCCCAAAGACTAGCACTAGCATACTTGATCAATGGTAGAGATATTTAATAACAAAGTTGATTTATATCGATAAAAAAATATATATCCCTAGACTTTTGTGATGTGTGTATTATTATAGTTTATTTATAGTATTTATAGGATAAGATATAAGCTTGCGGGTGGCACACATTTCAACGCGTGTCAGCTGCTGCAGTCATTTAACACTACCTAATTAGAATGTTACAGAACTTAGAGGACTTCCACCCGTGGAGGGAATCTTTATCGTGCCAAATATTGCAGAGAACTTAACGTTTTACCTCATATTCGAAAGAGATCGAACCCGAGTATCTTGACATTATTACAGTTTCTGTTTATGAAAAATAGTTTGGAGATATAAACATTTATGTCTTGCACTTAATAGTCGATATTTTCTGATCATTCATAATCCTAGTTTTCTGAAAGTTAGGTAACTTTTTAACGGTTATGTCAAAGGTTAAATTAGCCGATTTCCGATTTGGGCTAATCTGCTGAAATTTTGAAGTATTTTGAAATAACGAAAAATTGCCAGTTTTTTTCAATTTAATGTAGTTTAGTGTAACGATGCGGAGTGTTGAAAATTCACACCTTTCAGTAATTGTTGAAAAACACCGAAGCTTTGGACCCTCTCGTGTGTTTTGGTTGTGTATGTGTAACTCCGGTATCTCTGATAAAGGGTAGGAAAGAAAAGTCACAAGTCAAAGTACAACTTTAAGCTTTATTAATATAGATAATTATATTCCTGCACAGCATTTCTTAACAAGTGTTAGGCGTCAGTCGGGGCCCGTACCCGAGTAGGGATTTTGGCGGCGAATCTTCTGAAAAAGAACGATATAAACCAAAAGGGGGTAGGCAACGAATGGAACCCTCTCGTAGTAGGGAAAGGGTTATGGAATTTCGCAGGTGCTTATCGAGATCGGTAAGATCACAGACTAGCACTCATACAATGGAAAGGGTTAAGGCTTATTGTAGGAGCCTCACGAGATTTGTGAGATCCCGAATTAGCTCTCGTACAATAAAAGGGTTAATGAATTGCAGGTGCCTATCGGAATCGGGAAGACCCCAGGTTAGCACTCATACAAATGGAAAGGGTTAAGGAACTGCCGGTGCCTATTGGAATCCGTAAAATTCCAGAGTAGCACTCGATACAATTAGAAAGGAATCCTTTTGCTCCTGCGGTCACATGTATTTATACCATAATTTTGGACAACCCCCAAATAGGAAGGGTTCCTTTTATCAAATCATCATTGAACTCCAAACTGAAGTTTAGCCGTGATTGGCTGGGCGTTTTTGTATACAATCCGGCATAACACTAAGTTTCCCATAGCAATAAATCCTTTCATATTTATGACGTGATTTATATCCACATATGTTGAGTAACCTAAGATTCCCAATATCTGGAACTTCGCTGCGCTAACACGCTTGAGTGCATATGTTTAAGCACCAATAACTTAGCACCCTTTTCGGCCACCGGCCCTACAAAGAAGTGGCCTGAAAAATAATTAAAACGACTGCAAAGGAAGCATAAATTAGCAGGCCAACGAAACGTTTCGAATTACGGAATATATATTTCTTAACTAATCTACATAATTCCTATACTACATATTACAAGTGTTTGCACATATGGTAGTTAAAGTAAAAAAATATAGCAATAAATTAGTCTCTTTGTCTTTATTAACGGAAATTTAGTTTTTACGAATTTGCGGCCCTTTACATTAGTAACCATTTAATTTAGAGCAAACATATATTTCTGTGTAGAATTCGATAAACTTAGTTAAATTTTCATGGCACTCTTAATTTTCTAAATACAATACCAACTTACATATTTTTTTAATGGAAACAGTAGTTTAGTGAATTCGAAGACTTCCACGGTCAGTGTCAGTGTTAAAAGAACGTCTTCCGAGTTGGGACCGTGTCTTTCTTGAGACAGACGAACTCAATCAGGAGGAAAAGAGGGCACTAAAAGAGCACGGTAAATCAACGTGTCAATCACGCCACAGGCGAAACTCTTCGAACAAGAGGAAAAAGGGAACGGTAACTCAACTTGTAACCAAGCCAGAGGCGAAACCCTTCTTTAAAACAGTAGTTTAGTTTTACATCTTTATTTTCTCCTCTTTTTAATGAAGCGTTCTTGATTTAGAAAAAGCTTTCGATATAATTAAGAGAGAGGATGTATGGGAAAGCAACATAAAATTCCCTTGAAACAAAAAACGGTCTACCACACCCCCACGGATGTATCCTAAGTGCCTAAGTCCATTGCTTCTTGTAGCAGTTTTGGATAAGGTTATAAAAGAATGTAAAGGAGAAATTCAGTATAGTGGGTAACTGGAAAATGAAAAAAAATTAAAATAAGTGAATTAGCTTACGTAGATGACATGGTAATAATTGGCAAAAACGAAAGAGACCTCC
The DNA here is from genome assembly GCA_963082815.1 of Melanotus villosus. Classification (NCBI taxonomy): domain Eukaryota; kingdom Metazoa; phylum Arthropoda; class Insecta; order Coleoptera; family Elateridae; genus Melanotus; species Melanotus villosus. The sequence continues at coordinate 71,633,317 of OY720418.1, read as the reverse complement.
AGCATAATCTGAATGTATAGAATAAAGCTTTGAAAAATAGAAATATGAAGAAATAAAAATAAGACCAAAATACTGGTGATAGATACAAAAGAAAAAAATCACAACATATACGTAGAAGGCGAGAAACTAGAACAGGTTAATAACTTTAAATATTTAGGACCTAATATAAACTGTTATGGACAATTACTAGAGGAAATTAATCAAAGAGTTGGAACAGCAGGAAGATTATTTAGTGCCATGAAAACAAAGATCTTAAGTAAAAAAGAGACCCCGAAAGATGTAAAAGTAGAAGTTTATAAGAAAATAGCCATCCCAATACTGACGTATGAAAGCCAATCATGGACAACATCATCAAGAAGAATCCAAAGTAGATTAAGTAGTATAGAGATGAGATTTCTCCGAAAAATCGAAGGAAAAAATAAACTACAGGAAAAATTTAAAAATGAGATCGGTGAATGAAAGTTACAAGAAAATCAGTTGCGATGGAGGCGTCACGTACACAAAATGGAAGAAGGTAGATCAACCAGAAAAGTCAATGTAGAGTTATTAACAAGAAAAGAGGTAGACCAAGTAAAACATGGACAGAAGAAACTGAAAGAGCAGCGCAAGCAGCCAAAGACCAAAAAACATGGAGAGAAATCTGCAAAAAAGCCGAGATGAGGGACATAACCCAAAGCCTTACACCACAGGTAGAAAGGCTGGTGATTAAGTGAGTGAGTTTCATGATGTATTGAACTTCACTTTTTAAAAATTAATAACCAGCGTATTTAATTTAAATATGACAACCAATTGCATTGTCCGGTTAAAAAGCTTTAGTAGATACTAATAAATTAGAACTACATCTAAAATTATCAAAATACACAAAAACACAGTAGGCCTGATTATTAGGGTAAGAAGAAAATTGAAGATAAACAAGTAAATAGTATCCCCATTTAAAAAACTGTATGAGCACGTTTTTTAAATTTATCTACCTTACTTACTTACTTCGTCGGCGTTACAACCCTATGTGGGTTTTAGCCTCTTCAACGATAATTTTCCATTTTGTTCGGTTCCCTACTATCGCCTTCCAGTTCCCAATCTTCACTGTTGTGATGTCCTTTTGTACCAAGTCTCTCCATCTTTCTCGGAGTCTGCCTCTTCGTTTGCCATATCCAGGTCCCATCTCAGGATTGTTTTAATCATCCTGCCCGGCTCCATTCTCGAAATATGGCCAAATCAGCTTAAACGTTGTGCTTTGATAAAGCGAACTATAGGTAAAGGAAGCAAAACTTTGGTCTTACGTCACCGTTCGTGGTAATAGTAATACCACTATAAAAACAAAAATATTCCCTCTGTCCCTGACTCTTCGCCGCCGTCATATTCAGTTACTTCCTCGCGTAAGGTTGACAGTGATACGTGATCGAGCACAGTGTTGTCATTACAATCCGCGCGTGTTGTTTACGTTATTAGCATCACCATTCCCGGTTTTTTGTATTGTTTTTAAAATTCAGTTCAGTACAACGTTCTTTTAAGAACGACTGGCTACTTTTTTGACTTCTTGTACGCTTGTACCCACCAAATTTTTACGTAAATTGGTAAGTTCTAACCTCACTTTTAATTTACTTTATAAACCGTTCCTTCTTTCTACATAACAGCTGATCTCAGTACTCAGCATGCCAAAGCCTTTGGGAAGTAGATCTAAAGAGCTCGTTGCATCCTTATTGCGTTATTTTGAACAAGAACGTGATCATGGTGGTCCTGTAATACCAATTAATGCTGTCTGAGAGGTACATATGCAGCAATATTTTCTGTTTTTAAGTTTTAATGGTGTTCTTTCAGCGAGTTGCAGCTGCATTAAATTTGAATGTGACTACCGTTAGTTCTATTTCAAAAATTGTTAAAAACGGTGGAGTATTGAAGTCCCCAAAGAAGAAACGGCCACATCCTAAACGCGTGACTGATGCGGAGAATTTCGATGTAAGCTCGATTAGGGATGTTATTTACGATATGTATGAGAGCAGTAAGTAATCAATAGTAACTTTCCTGTGATGGTATAATTAAGTAATTACAATTTTTAGAGGAACATGTAACTCTATTAAAATTACATGCAAAATTGCAAGAGAGGTACCTTTTCCAAGGTTGTGTAAAATCTTTACGTCTAGTGTTACAACAAATTGGGTTTAAGTGGATGAAGGATAATCCTCGTAGGGGGCTTATGGAACTTATCGCTTTTAAAAGAATACAGTTTCTGAAATCTTATAAACAGCTGAAAGATGAATCCTTGTACCAATTTGTGTTTCTGGATGAAACATGGATTTTTCAGAATGGTAGCGTTGGTCGCTCTTGGCAAGATAAAGATAAACGAAGTGTGAAAAGTACCAAAGTTGATGGGAAAAGGTTAGTGTTTGATTGTACCTCGGTCATAAAATTATTTCCGTTTTTTTTAGATATATTGTGCTTCATGCTGGCAATGAGGAGGGTTTTATTCCTGGAGCAGAATTAGTATTTTCCTCAAAAACAAACACCAGCGATTATCATGGCGAAATGAACAACATGAACTTTTTGTGTTGGTTCGAAAAAATTATTAAAAAATTTAACGAACCCTTCAGTTATACTTATAGACAATGCTCCCTACCACAGCACCTTCGTTGAGAAAAACCCTACCAGTGCTTGGACGAAACCACAAATCCAAGAATGGCTCACAAAGCACAACATTCAATTCCAGGTTGAAATGTTTAAAAATGAATTGCTGCAAATTGTGGCTCAGTAAGAATTGTCACGACAATTTTTAAATTTAGATCAATATTTTCTTTTTATTTTAGAAATAAAATTCCAAAAGTTTATATGGCCGATCAACTGGCAGAGCAGTATGGCCATAAAGTATTACGTCTGCCCTGGAAGGAAGCACTGCAAACTGCTACGCCAGAAGTTTGGGCAAGTTCCGTCAAACACACTGAACGTGAAATCCAAAAATGGTGGGATCGAGAAAGGGTTTTCGATAGGCAGGATGTTGCTCAACTCATCATACAATTAAACGGAGATGATAGTGATAGCGATTTCGATTCCGACTAACGTAACTGTATGAAATACTGTTTTGGATTTACCAATTATTTAAAAATGCTTTGTACAAAATATATGTAGTAAATTCCAAATAAAAGGTCGTTTTATTTCAGTGAAACTTTTGTTAGTTTTTTTTTAAATTGAATTGTTTAAATTTCATAAAATAAATGTAAAGAAGAGTTGGAAACAAAGTGAGGTTAGATTATTTATATACATTTGGCAACGCTGCGTATTAACAAACGTCAAAATATTTATTACGTAAGACCAAAGTTTTGCTTCCTTTACCTATACATCCGCATCTTTTATTAATTTGTCTATTTCGTAGTTATATCTTCTACGGAATGCACCGTCTAGTTCACTTATCCCCCCATAGGTTCTTCTTAATATTTTTCTTTCTGCACTTCTAAGTTTATTTTGGTGACTTGTTGTTAACCACCAGCTTTCGCAACCATATGTTATGACAGGTCTTATCATAGATTTATATAGGTATTTTAAGTTTTGTGTTGTGGCTGAGCATATTGGAGTGCATGAGGTATTTATGATGATAACGTATCACATTAACAACCCTTTATTTTTCTACGTAACTCCCTTCAACACTTATTCCATCTTTTTGCCAATTGTCTCATACCCACAAGAAAAAAAATTTTTCGGCAACTCTGCAAAATATTGTTTATTGCTTCTTTGAGTGCTTTATCAGATGCAAAACGCTTTCCCCGGAGATGTTTTTGAATAGAAAGAAGTCTGACGAGGCTATAAGATGGGTGCCTTAACTCTATGAACCCACAGTCATTGTTTATCTACTGGACTTTGTTTGCCTTATGAACCCGACAATTGTGGTGCAGTAACAGGTTATTTCTTTTTCCTCCAGAGCAGTTTCTAAATTTTGACTTGTGTTTACATAGGCCTCTGCATTTATGGTAGACCCCCTCGGTATATATTCAATAAGCAAGAGTCCTTCAGCATCCCAGAAAACTGTTGCCATCCGTTTTTTTCCAGAAACATGTGTTTTGACTCTTTTTGGTGATGGAGAGCCCTTATGAACCCACTGCATGGATTTAGTGGGAGGGTCGCAGTGATGTACCCAAGTGTCATCGCCGGTGATAATTGAAGAAAAAAATTTCTATCCCTCTCCAACGAGGCCAAACTTTATGAGACTGCGATGTTCCACCTTAATTTCACTTATTTTATCAAAAAGTAAACCTTCCCAAATCTCTATAAACCCCACAAATTAAAGACAACTTAGTACATGTAGGTACTTCTAAATGTCCCAGCTATTTTTTAATAATTGGTTTAACATCGTCGCTTTTTTTGTTTCATGGCTAGGTAGATAACATAAAAAAAACGCCCTAGTATGTTTATATTATACAAGGGGAGTTTTTTTATGTTATCTACCTAGCTATGAAAACAACGAGTTAGAGAACAAACAAAATTTTATTTTTCAACGTAAGAACCATTAACACTAACACACTTATTCCAACGTTTTTCTAATAATGCTATGCCTTCGTCATTGGATTGAAAGCTACGCCCTCTCAAGTGTTTTTTGAGTTTTGGAAAGAGATAATAGTCACAGGGGGCGAGGTCGGGGCTATTTTCTCCATACACTGCCAACATTCTCTCATGAATATTCTTCGAGCCACTGCCTTCTTTCGATAGAAATTTTATGACGCTTCTATGTTCAAGTTTCAAATCACTCATTTTCACTTCTTTAAATTGATATAAAAATGGCAAATGGTAAGCGATTGGAACCAAACTTTAAGATGACACTATAAAATGTCATAGAAACTTGACATAAGAAAATTGTCCCGATAGCATATTGTTTTCATAGCTAGGTAGATAACATAAAAAACTCCCCTCGTACATAGCTCGAAAGTCAAGAAATTAAATGGTTATGATATTGTTACATGAAATTTAAAAAACTGGGTGTTTTTGTTTTTTCGAAATACATAATATATTAAAAAGTCCACGATAAACATCAAATCTGAAATGCATTAGCATATACAGCGTGTCCCAGGATAGATGTTACAATAGGTGTGATCTGTGATGGACTAAAAATTTTTAAATTTTATTTTAAGATTGTATAATTAAGCCCTGCTTGGTTTGAAGAGAATTTTAAGAATATTTTCAGTTTTTGAAAAACAAGTCGGCCTTGACACTGAAGCGAAAACTATTTTCTTTTCAGGTAAAGTACCATTTTTGTTCATGATACGGCAAAATTTTACTAAGAAAAGTTGTTCATAATAAGAAGTTATGGTCCTATGCAAAATTTCAGGAAGATTAGTCAACGATAGTTTTTTCATGGCCTCCTGGCAGTTATGTGGAATAAATAATTTATTGTAGATCAGTGTTATTATTATGTTTCGTAAGTTAAATTTCTTGTAAATGCTATTTGTTTCGTTCAATTCTACAAAGAAAATTTTGGATAAATACAATTTATTTTGTTTAATCTAAAATGTGACGGTTTAATCAATGCAAAATTTCAGGAAGATCTACCTACTTCCTGAAATTTTGCATAGGGCCATAATTTCTTATTATGAACAACTTTTCTTAGTAAAATTTTGCTGTATCATGAACAAAAAGGGTACTTTACCTGAAAATAAAATAGTTTTCGCTTCAATGTCAAGGCCGACTTGTTTTTCAAAAACTGAAAATATTCTTAAAATTCTCTTCAAACCAAGCAGGGCTTAATTCCACAATCTTAACATAAAATTCAAAAATTTTTAGTCCATCACACCTATTGTAACATCTATCCTGGGACACACTGTATTATTTCGCTTCGACTTTTGCGTAACTCTACTAATTTAACCTTTGGCATGACTCTTTAATAAACAAATTACCTGTACAATTTTGAAGAAAATAGGCACCCTGTATATGTGTTATTTTTTGAAAATCAACTCCAATTCGTTACAAGTATAATATCTCCAAAGGAAGGAATTCTTGACGATGATTAAACTAATTACGATTTAAGCTGATATAGAAACAAAAAAGGTAAAAAATGTTAAAATATGAGAAATACAGAAAAACCTTTAAATTACTCTTACAGTACGGCGAACCATTAATGCTTTGTTTTTGAACAGCTAATATCAAATATTTCTACTTTCGGTATTAAGTACTTAGTTGTTGTTATTTAAGTTAATCTGAATTATAAAAAGCGCTGTTTTGAAATCAAACATTAATTTTAAAAATTACAGACTTCTGGCATGTTAATTTGTACTTTATTAAAAAAAAATATTTGAATTTCCAAACAAGTATTAAACGGGCTTTTTTGGTAATGTACCTAATAAACGTTAATGTTAAATTTGAAAAGTAAAATTTTCATTAAATGGGTTTTATTTGTTTTTTTTTATTGTCAAATCAAATAAAAATAGTGTAATTGTAATTGTGTAATATCTACTAACAGCATGTTGTGCGTTTTTGGTTTATTATATTCTAGAAGTAATGAACTTTACATATTTGTGGTTGTTTTACTACTTTAGTTTAAAAATATAATCGTTTAACAACGGTAAAACAAACACCAACCCGTGACAATGCGTATGTATACCTAGTTTAAGCTTACTTACTTACTTACCAATGCAATACAATACTCCAATTTTATTTCACCGCCTGTTTCTTACTTTCTTGTTAAATTTCAAATATTATATTGAATGCAGAAAAATTTGATGAAAAACTAATTTGAATGTATAGGTGCAAAGGTCGTGTGCATTTGACTGAGATTATGAACTAATTCAAAATCAAATTACAGAAGAACGCAAAAACGGATTCACACACCACCTCGTAGTTCAAACTATTTAAGAACTGGTAATTGCGTCGCTTGTCCTACATTTAATTGGCGCATCGATTTTTGTATTTAGCGAAGCGAGTGGCTTGACAATTTAATTTGTGCAAGTTCTCCTGGTAAATTGCTGTGGATGATTCCCGGGCACGCTGAATGGACCGGCGTTCGGTTGGAATGAAGAGAGCACTTCACTGTCAGGTGGTTATGTCTGCTCTCTTGATGTTCGAAATTGCTCCAATTTGAACTAACAATTGATGCACAGCTATATAGGAAAAAAGGGAACGAGAAATTCCTATTCCTTCCATAACTTTAAAGTCTTTTACTGACATTTTCTCCATTTCCGCATTATTGTATTACATCACCAGTTCTTTGGGAAATTATTTAAAGTGCATCAAAAAATGTGGTAAATTTAAGTTTAAATTATCTTACGGATTTTATTATTCATTTTATTATATATACGTATTGGAAATTTTGCTTGACATATAAATTGTATAACTTAGAGAAAGTGACATCCAAGAATCGATAGTCTATAAAATAAATACATTTTTGTTATTAATTAAACGGCATACGAAGGTTTAGTATAGTTATAATTTTTTAGTAACCGAAAAACAGAAAATACATAACGAAAATGTGATTAGTGGCACCTTAATACGTTGAAGTAAAATTAGGAAAATTCACTACTAGTTTTCTAGTCAAAGATATAAGAATACAAGTCAGCGTAGTTAAGTACACAACTTTAAAAACAGATTAATTTTCCTAAAAATTATTAAGAATATATACAGGGTGCCAATGAAACTTGGGGCACCCCTATTTTAAAATTACATTATAAGATATCAAAATGAAATTTCGCGGAGGTAATACACTTTTGAAACTGCATTATTTGAGGCAGAATACAAGTTTCTGTCACTTCCCGTTTCACCGGAACGACAAAGTTAATTTTTGCAGAAAAATTTATTTATTAATTTACAGTGCCAAGACCTGCCTAAAATAAAAGACAGTTCTTGTGTATTATTTTTCAGAAATACTTCTTTTAGTATGAAAAGTTTTTCGTTAAAATTGAAAATGATCCTAATTGACTATATAAATCAAGTATTTTTAAATTTATTTATGCGAGGAAATATTAAACCGACGCAAACTTTTAGTTTAAAATATATATTCTTAAAATGCCACTTTGTTCGTAATTTTTATAAATATATTATTTTTGTGTAGTTTAAATTAATAATAGGCCGCTTTTCATTCAATTAAAATTAACTGGAATTATATTTAGACTAAATTTAAATAAGAAAATTAATTCCCTTTTTATGCAAATTTTCTGGTTAAAAAAAGAATTCCTGCTGCTACTGAAAAGCGTTGCTTGACGAATGAAAATTATTTTGATAAACAATGACACTCAGACAGTTCCATTAATTAGTTTTGTAAGGTAAAAGAAAATTAAAAAGTCGGAGTTGCGAAATTCATTATAAGGTTTGATGTAGGCACAGCATAAAAAAAATAATACATTCCACCAGTGATAGGGTTATACGGACAGTTTTCAGCCGTAGCTTTACATGGAAATTGATGACGTTGGTAATGGATTTTTATGGTAAGGATAATTAAGTATGCAGGTCATGCATAACGAAACCCACGAATTATTATTGAACGTAATCTATCAAAGTAGCCCTGACAGTGAAACTACGGATGAGGGTGACGGTGTTAATAGCTGTTCAGCAATTACATGTACTGCAAGCGAACAAGCGATGTAATTCGTGATTCAGTTAAAAATAATATTGAAACTATGTGTAATATTGTAAGTATGATATAAGGATAAAAACGGTCTTAGTTATTTACTTATTTAATCAAAATTAAATTTCTGGTATTTTTTTGAATATTACAACTCTCAAGGGCTTTCCTTTTATTTGGGAAGTAAGGTATAACTGCAAGATTTTCTATATTTTATGTAAATAGTGATTATTTCGTATATAATATTTGTTTGAGTAAGATAATGTGAATATTGATTAGAACTTTATTGTTTGCTATTAGTTTGTTTTTCAATGACTACTAAATAATACGTCCATTCTTGTATGCTTTTTATGTTAAATAATAGCCTACATTATTCACACTGTTGTTGTGTCCAATCAGCCAATCACAAAACCGTGGATTTTGTTACTCACAGCTTACTTGCTTACTGTCAATCGTGAAGCTGGAAATTCTTTATTTCACAGTTGTAGTATTATCTAGTAGCCATGTATGGATACATCATCTACCATGATCGTTTTATCTGTAAAAATTGCTGCCAGCTGCCATAAATTTGCGATTTTATATGTTTTTAACTTGCACCAAAAGGTAATTAGTTATAGAAATAGTTATTTACATTACAAGTTGCGAAAGTTTACTTTTAGGTGCGAGGTGTTTTTGAATTGCCGAGGCGCAGCCGAGGCTAATTAAAAACTCCGAGCACCTAAAGGGCTTTCGCAGCGTGTAATGTATTAAATTTTTCACACTCCCCTCGACATTTAACCACCGTAAAACTTGAAATTATAATAAAATAAAATGATTCAGTGATTAATAAGGTGGGTTGTTGTCAACGTTACTACGGTAACAATACCGTACTATTTATTTTCGCTTTCGCTCGCGCTAACAGGCTACGAAAGCAACACTTTCGCAGGGGGGAGCATGAAAAAGTATAATATTCTACTCATGTGTGATGTCTATTACTCACTTGTAGAGTAATTACCATTATAACATGTTCGTAGAGTAATATTTATACTATTATTCAGGCAGATGCAAACCAAGTACAGGTCTCCAAATATAAGTTTGCCGATGGATGCACAGATTGGGAAACAAGACAGGTAAATGTTAGAAAAAGATACCCAATTCTTCTCAGGCGCACAACGTGTTTTCAAGTACACTTTATAACCGTAGTAATGAATGTCGAGGCTCTTCTTATGCTTTAGAATGAATTAATGCAGGGCTTTAAAACATTTACAAATTAACTAAGTTAGCTCAGTACTCACGTTCTTATAAATTTATTTATTGACTGCCACAACGGGTTTAGGCCCAATAACAGTGACAGGATTCCATATCCTAAATAAAATACAAAAGTAAATAACTTGTTGATACATAAAATAAAAATAACAATATAAATCATAACAATATTACAAAAAAATTATAAAAATTATAAAAATTACAAAAAATAAAAAATACAACAACCAATTTAAGGAAAAGCTCCTACCAGTTTATTGTGTAAGATAGTCCGCGATAGTAGTTGGTTATAAAACTTTTAAACCTAGTGAAGGATGTACAAAATATATTAACATCGGACTCCGTAATGAACCAATTTGTTCGTCTGAGCATTCTGACAATGGGAGAGTTGTATCTTAGGCTGGTACGGTAAGTTGGTACATACAGCACATCTCGTGGTCTAGTTCTGTAGGCTGGAGTATAAAGTCCAACTAATGGCAGTAAATTGGGGCAATCTATGCGATTATTGATTAATTTGAATATAAAAAGTATATCACTTATTTCTCTTCTATAACATAGTTTAATAATTTGATTCTCCTCTCTGATATTGTTATAAACATGATATTCAGGATTAATACCATGTTTCTTGTAATACAAAAATTTTAGAAATTTATTTTGGACAACTTCAATTCTATTTTTATATTTTTTTACGTCAGAATTCCAAATTCGGGATCCATACTCGAGCTTCGTTCGTACAACAATGTAAATGCAAATGCAAAACATATTAAATATTATAAACATAAATCCCAAAACTTTTATTCAAAACGATCCACGTCGAATGTTCAAAATGCTGTATGAGAGTCAAGCCTGTAATGACGAGTCCCCACCACCTTCTTAGAGATCTAGGGAGTGTCGGCAAACTTATATTTGGAAACCTGTACTTCAACGCATGGCGATTACTACAGTCATTAGCACTACCATAGTATTTTGTCGGATTTAGAGAGCTAAACATCACAATGACACGAGACCTACGGTTTTATCTCGCATACGAAAGGCATGCTTTTAAATTTTTCGTATGAAAAATTCCGCACCCTAAACACCTAAACTCCGGAAATCTTTGGTTTACGTTGTGTGTTTTGATTTATAGCTGTTTTTATAACATCACTCTATACCGGGAATTTATCATAACGCGCAATATGAAAGTTCTAGTTTCTATGACTACGTATACACAACAATATTACTACATTATTCGTTGTCTAGCAACTCCCAGTTTCAATATTGCGCGTTATAGTAAATTCTCGGTATAGTTGGTAGTGACGTAGTGTACACTGTACACATTGCAACTAAAATAGGGAGACTACAGATATCTAGACCTAAAACCAAAAACAACAAGACTTTATTTAATTTATTTATGCAACAAAAAATTACCATGAAATTGCCACTCTCGGAAACACCCACCTGTTGCATTAAAATTTTAAAATTCAACCAAAAACACACCATTCTATAAGTTTTTCAAGTTGTCCAAGTATTGTCGTCACAACACATGATTTAGAAATAGTAGTTTTTTTCTAAGTTTAGTACTAACTTTAATAGTCCGTCCGTTCGCTGCAAAAAAAGTCCTGTCTCGATTTTTTGCTGGCGCTTTGGCAGTAGGTGCAGGGGAGCGGGGCGAACAAAGGGTACTATGTCCGGGTGGTGAAAGCGGTCATGTGACCTGTTAAATTCAAATTGAAATGTTACATCGATGTTTTGTTGAAACCTTTCGCTTGCAATGTGAAATATGTTTCCGAACATCGAGAACAATCCAAAAATACCTCTGCCAGCGTTTTCTGTGGTCAGGTTCGGCGCCTAGGCCCTGCTTCCGGAAAGTCCGGAAAAAGGCTCTCGGTGCCATGATGTAATGGTGAGACTTTTCAACGAAATTCGGGATATAATTTAACCCTGGGTTTTCTGAAGCTAAGGTGCTATTACTAAAGTCTGTTCAGGGAAAGGCTGCACTCGATGTAAACAAAGCCACGTGATGGTTGACAACCACGAGGTCGAAATAGGGGCTGTGATTGGTTGTATACAGGTGAAAGTTCCCTAATCCGATAAGCCGGTGACGCATTTTTACATAAATACGTATTTACGGTACTTACCTGTGTACACGTTACAAGTGCGTACGCTGACGCAGCCAACAATTTTACGCAAAGCATTTGCCGTGCGAATCAGCCGCTGTCAAACTTGTTTGTTTACATCGAGTGCAGCCTTTCCCTGAATACACTTTAGCGTTCTTGGTCTCCGCCTACTTACTAAGCAAAGAAGCCCGTTGTTAAGAAGGGGTGGAGCCTGGCGGCCATTAGCTTGGTGACGTTGCGGTGATAAACTAACAGCGTTCGTACTTTACTAGGACTTGATATCGACCTCCAGACTGTAAGACAATCTTGCCGATCGGCAGATTCAAATCAAGGCCTGGCGCTTTACCACGGCGTCACCCTGGCATTAGGTTTATGTAAGTATATTTCCTAATTTATCAAGTAGCTTAGTATTATGTATAGCCGAATTGCATTAATAAATGGACCTCTTTCGGTAAACAATAATTTCTGGTAAGATAAGGTCTAATTAGAGGTAGGTTACTTCCTAAAATATTTACATATACTGGAAATACATCAAGTTTGGTTGCACGTCATCAATATATTATGACGTCACCGAATTTGCCGTAATTATTATGTTTACATTGTTTCCAATTTGAACGACTTAATAATGTGTTGTAGTGTGGATTGCCTATAATAATGCTAAAAAGTATATGTTATGCAACCAAAGCTACAAATATGTTTTAGTTTTTTCAAATGATTGTACACAACTGAAAGAAAGAAGTATTTACCAGCCACCTGGATTTCTAAAGGTATTGGTTCTCAATAATTGAAGAAATCGGAAAAATTAAATTTCGACGATTACAGCGCCATCTATCACGAATCGAAATAAGTATTACGAATAAAAGTTTCATATTTGTTGACGTGCTATCCGAATCTGCAATAAAAAATGGGGGTTCCTATCTAAAATTTCAAAGTTACCCCCTGCCTCACCAACAAGGGAAGGAGGGGGGGGGGCTAATTTTAGAACTAGTGAATTTCCCCCGAGAAAATATTAACTTTTTATTTCGGACAGTTTTTTCGTAGGATGATTCTTTCTCCAGATATTTAAAAATTCCAAGTTAAAAAAATCACATGGTATATATGTCTATTTTAAGCTTGGTCTGGTCTCTCTTGGTATTTCGGCTTTCTTTATAAAATTGTTTTGTAACGAGTAAATTTGTTACTGGACCTTCTTGTATCTAGTTTTTCGTTTATGTCACCTTTTCTGTTTATAGTAACCCCCAGGTATTTGAAGGAATCTATTTGTTCAATTTGTTCTTGGTTTACAGATATATTTAGTCCTTCTCGATTTCTCCCTATTATCATTACTTTGGTTCTTTTTGTGTTTATTATCATATTAATTTCATTTAGTTCTTGAATCCATACATTTATTAGTGTCTCTTGCAGTTGTTTCTCTGTTTTAGTTATGATCACTATGTCATCTGCATATGTTAAGAAGTTTACTTGTATTGGTTGCAATTTATATCTACCCCAAGTGTTTTGAATTATACGAGATTTGCATTTATTTATCACTTTATCTAGTAGTAAAATAAATTGAAAACGCAGAACTAACAGTACCTAGAAATATTAAAATAAGTAGTTTACACCGCCTATCTTATTATAAATAGATATGGACTCAATGATCAGCTTTGTCTCACTCCTTGGTTTGTGCAAAATTCTTCAGACATTCCGTTACTTGTTCATTGTTCTAACATAATTCCGACAGTTTGTAGATACAGTGCAAGTTTTGTTACACTACGAAATAGCAGACGATATGACCAATTTACAAATGCTGAAAATTTGACGTTGACAGTTAACGAATTTTTGTCAACAGATATTTAATTTACAAAAATTACGTCGGCCTTGGCGTCTTTTTGGGTATACGTAAATTGACCTATGTTCGCATTTCATAAATTTGATTGGTCCTTGATTTGCCTATGTTCGCATTTCATAAATTTGCACTTTATAGGTATACTCTTTATAGCGCCTATCAAATTTGGTTCTACCTATATCCATTTCCCTTAGTATATCCCAGATTTTTTACCTTGGTGCTCTGTCGAAGGCCTTTTTAGGTCTATAAATCCTAAATATATATTTCTTCCATATTCTATCATTTTCTCCGTCAGATTTCTGATGGTGAAAATTAAATCCTGTGCCCCCCTTCCTTTTCTGAATTCGCATTGCTCTTCATCAAGCGTGTGTTCCATTGCTATTTTCAGTCTGTTTTCCAATATTTTCTCATATATTTTACTGGCGACACATATCAATGAAATTCCCCGATAGTTGTCACAGATCAGATTATCACCACTTTTGTATATGGGTAAAATTACTGCAACTTCACAGTCCCTTGGTAAGGCTTATGAGGTCTGGTGTTGCAGTTGAGGTCCAGAACATCGAGGAAGCCAAGAAGCTAGAAGAGTCCGCCCAGTGGAAGACCGTGGGTCTGAGGGCCCAGAGGGAGAGGAGACGACACCCCTTCCTGGTGGTGTACGGCGCCGAGGAGGACACCGCAGAGCAGCTCGCCAGGGCTGCCTACGACGTCAACAGGGTGTGCAGAGAAGGCCGCACCCAGGAGCAGTTCGCTGAGGCCTTCAAGCCGGTGAGGATCGTCGGAGACAGGAAGAGCAGACGGCGCGACTGGGTTGTAGAGGTCGAGCCACGTCTCTACCGCAGCCTACTCCAGACAGGAAGGATGAACCTGACCTGGGGGGTCAGTCGGATCCGGGACTACGTTCCGTTGCCCAGGTGTTTCGGCTGCGGGTGCTTCGGGCACTTCGCCAGGGATTGTAAGCCCAAGAAAAGCCAATGTTATAGGTGCGGCGAGGAGAACCACAAGGCGAAGGACTGCCGGGGAAGGATGTCCTGCGCCCAGTGCAGAGTCGCCGGCAAGCCGAGCGACCACAAGATGAGCGGGGAAGAGTGCCCGATCGTCTGGAGGATGCTGAGACGCGTGATCGAGCGAACGGACTACGGTGGATAGACAACCAAGAAGACAACAACAGGTTAGTGACAATGAGGAACGCGTGTTCAAGTTCCTGCAGGTAAATGTGGGTAAGGGACAGGTCGCAACCGCGGAGGTCAGACAACTGGCGGTGCGGGAGAAAGTGGACGTGCTCGCCATTCAAGAGCCGTACCAAGGACAGGGTAGGATATGGGGATTTGGGGTAGATCTTAGGATCTTTCAGGAGAATGAAGCCCAACCAGGAGCAGGAATCTGAGCGGGAATCGTCGTAATAAAGCCGCTCCTCAACGTGGTCCAAATCGGGTGGTTATGCACATCCCACTGCATAGTGATCTGGATCAGGGACCTCGATCTATACGTGGTCTCGGCGTACTTCCAGTACAGGGACGACATCGAGATACATCTCGAGGCGATCCAGCGAGTGATAACGGCACTGGCAGGGAAATCCGTGCTGATTGCGGTGGATTCCAACGCGAGAAGTCGGACTTGGGGAGATAGGCTGACCAACGATAGAGGTGAGTTAATGGAAGAATTCATAGAGGCGAACGGACTCTGGTTGCTGAACGACGGAGGACAAATGAGCACGTTCTCCGACGGAAGAGCTGAATCGTGGATCGACCTGGCACTGGGAAGAGGCCTAGGAGGGCACCAGGTGACAGGGTGGAGAGTCGAAGACGGGCGTGTTCAAAGCGACCACAGAGTCATCCGGTACGAAATCCGCTCGGAGCAGCGACAGGACGAAGGAGGGCGGCCTCGGGAGAGGCCGTCCATACGAAGGGCGGATTGGGTGAGTTTTAGGAGGGTTTTACAAGACCAACTCGGCCAACCGATACAGAGGCAAGCAGCGGACAGAGAAGAGTTAGAAGACCAGGTAAGGAATCTTACAGGAGCTTTCAGCAGGGCATCCGAAGAGGCAATTCCGAGGATCAAGAGGATGGCGAGGAGGACCCCCTGGTGGACGGCGGAGCTAACTAGGGAGAAGAAGGCAGTAAACGCGGCACGAAGGGCGTACCAGAGGGAGGAACACGACGAACATCGGGTCGAACTCAGACGCACGTACCTGAGACGAAGGAACACCTACCACTACAAGATCAAGAAGGCCAAGCAAGACAGCTGGCGAGAGTTCGTAGGCCGAACCGGGAACGAGGAACCGTTCGGCATAGTCTACAAACTAACATGTGGTAAGTTCAGGAAGAGGGAAGGCTACATGGCGATGGTCAGCGAAGGAACACGCGCGGTGGATTGGGAAGGATCCATGAACATCCTCCTAGACGAGTTGATCAAAACCGATCCCGTCGACGAGGACTTGGAAGAACACCGAAGAGTGAGGGCGGAGGTAAGGGAAATCCCCGATATCGAAGACGCGGTCGAATTCGAGATGGAGGAGACGGAAAGCGTTCTGCGGGGCCTGCCCAAAGGAAAATTGCCGGGTCCAGACGGCATAGCCTACGAAATGGTAAGTGAAGCGTGGCCGGTTATAGGGGATACGATGCTTCGAATCTGGAACGAGTGCCTGCGGTTAGGAGTTTTTCCAGACGACTGGAAGATCGGCAACCTAGTGCTCCTCCTAAAAGGGAGCGAAAGGGACAGGTCAAGCCCCTCATCGTACAGACCGATCAGTCTGCTATCGGTGTTAGGTAAGGTATTAGAAAAGTTAATTTACAGGAGACTAGAGGACAGCCTGGAAGGGGAGAGCAACCCGAACCAATACGGCTTCAGAAGAGGGCGATCCACCATAGATGCGCTGGAGGAATGCAGAAGAATCGTCGAGACGTCAGAAGAGAAATACGTGCTGGCAATATTCCTGGACGTCAAGGGGGCCTTCGACAACCTTTGGTGGCCGGATGTACTCCGGGTACTCAGGGCGAGGAGGTGCCCGAAGAATCTGTATCAGGTAATCAAAGATTATTTATCCAACAGGAGAGTCGAGCTCAGGGAAGGAGAGGATAGCGTCGTGAGGGACTGCCAGAGGGGCTGCCCTCAGGAGTCAATACTGGGACCGTTCTTCTGGAACCTCGTATTCGACGAAAACCTCGAGGAAGACGAACCGTGGTGCAAGAAGGTGGCGTACGCGGACGACGAAGTGATCATCGTGGAAGGCAACTCCAGAGCCCAACTAGAGGACCGGGCCAGTGAAGTCCTAGGAAGAACACTGGAGTGGTGCAATCTTCACAAATTGCAGCTCTCCGAAGAGAAATCGGTAGGTCTTATGCTTAAAGGTAAATTCCACCGAGGGAGGCGACCGAGGGTAAGAATGGGGTACCACCGACTGCGAATGGTGGACGAGGTAAGACACGTAGGTATATATTGGGGGGAAGGAATGACGATCATCCCTCACATGAGGGTATTGAAAGAAAGGGGAAAGATGCTAGGGATGAGCCTCAAGCGAGTCGTAAAAGCCAGATGGGGACTAAACCACAAGACCGTAGAGATCCTCCACACGGGAGTTCTCGAACCCCTCGCTCTTTACGGGGCGGAGGTCTGGTTCGACAAGCTGAATAGTAGGCTCAAGGACGGGCTAGGCACCACCCAACGCCCGATGCTTCTAGCGTCAACGAAGGCGTACAGAACGGCGTCCACGGATGCGCTGGGAGTTCTGGCGAAACGGATGCCGTTGGCACTTAGGGCAGAAGAAAGATGGTACCGGAGGAAGATACGAAGAAGAACCCCGGTGAATATAGGTGAGTTTGAATTTGATGGCAGGGAGCAGACGATCGAACAGGCTCTCGTCGAACTCCGAGAACACATCCTGAGGAAGTGGGAAACCTCGTGGAACAGGTCGGGAAATGGAAGGATCACGCACGGATTCTTCCCCAGCGTGGCAGAGAGGCTACAGATGTCATGGGTCGAGCCCTCGTACTGGATCACCCAGCTCCTGACGGGGCACGGAGACTTCAGGGCGAAGCTGCGATCCTTCAACTTGACGGACAGGGGCGAATGCGAGTGTGGAGCGGAAGACACGAGCGCGCACCTCCTAACAGACTGCGCGACACAAGAGGTAGAAAGGGAGAGGGGTCTGTTACAGGTCTTCGTGGAACAACGTGGAGTCAGATGGCCACCACGCCCACAGGACCTAGTGGCAGAAGACATATACGACCGCCTCAGGGAGTTCGCCGAGAGAGTTCTGAAGAACCGGGAGGAGCAGCGCCGGGAGGAGGAGTAAGCAAGGTTAGAAGGTAGGAGTAAGTAAGGTAAGAAGGTACGTCCCTCGCGTACGTCGTGCTTGTCGATCGCCTCGGGCTCGGGTCCCAAGCCCCCCGCTTGGAAACGGGCGGGTATCCGATTTGAGGTTGGGTTTCGGACGGGCGGTGGTGGCGAGCCGTACGGTGAGGCGGGCCCCAGGGTGGATCGGGTCGATACGATCCGGTGATCCTGGGGCCTTCCCGGTAACTGGCGCCTGAGCCGTAATTCGGGGAGTCAGTGTGCTGGGCTGACGCTCGGACATCGTCCGGGTGGGTGAGGTCGGTGCAACGGCTAGACTCGCTTCATTCCCCTAAAGACGTCCCTGACATCCTTCAGATGTCAGGGGGGCGGATATGCTTAACTGCTTGGTGTCGCCTAGTCTAATCATATTCCAATAGGAGTCCCTTGGTATTTGTTTAGTTTTCCAGGCTGCATTTAGTAGTTGTAGTAATAACTTTTTCCCTTTATTCCCCATAAACTTCATCATTTCCGCCGTTATTTGATCATGGCCTTCAGCTGTAACTAGTTTAATTTTACTGATGGCAATTTCTAATTCGTCAATTGATATATCACCTTCATTTTCCTCTGTATCCGTCTTATTTGGATCATTAACTAATGTGTGTATTGGGTGTGTTACCTTCTAATAATTCTTGGAAGTATTCTTTCCAACGGCTCATTATTTCTTTTTTGTTAGTTAATTTGTCATCTTCTTTATTTTTTATGTACCTACTTTACTGTCAGGTTTTTCTTATTTCGTAAGTTTCTCAATACTCGATAAAACAGTTTCTGATTCGTATTAAAATTATGTTTCATCCTCTCTCCAAATTCTTCCCAAGCAGTTCTTTTTGCTTTTTAACTTCATTTTTTACCTGTTTTACCATGTAAAGTGTGTTAGAAAACTCGTCTTATCAGAGTCACCTATGAAAAAAATTAAGTGTCTTAGATTAATTTTTAAATATCCACTATTCATTAAAACTACTGACAGCTGCTGTTATTTAACTAATTGTGATTAAGTCTACTTGAAAATTAACTTAGGTGCCAATACAGGACCAACACAGAACATACATTTTAATAAGCACAGGTGACTCTGATAAGACGAGTTTTGTAACACCCGTTAGTACGGAATGATCTTTTTGCGTTAGATCATTTACTTGACTACTATTTCTTCAACAGAGAATGTCATAAATAAGACTGCGCAAATCCATAATAATCAACTTTCAAGACATTTAACAGTTCTTGAGCTGGCATGTAACAAAATAACAAGTGCTTAATTTATTAGAAAAAATTAAAGAATTTGTCTAAGTTACATATCTTACAGTCAGTGTGTAGGTGTACCTAAAAACTTTGAGCCATATTCATAAACCGTGTTTAAAGTTAGATATTACTAATTGCTATAGCAACATATATTAATTATATTGGTTTAGTAGCTACTAAACCCCTACTAACTTTAAATACTGTTTATGAATATGGTCCTTTATAACTAAATCATGTTGTTTAATAGACTTACTCTTACCAGCAGGCTTTCAATCTGTCGTTTGGTAGAAAACAACATCAGATTAGTTTTAGAAGTATTATGTATTAAGTACTAGACCTCTAGGCTAAAATTTACGTGTTGCTATCAGAAATAGTGGCAGATGTGTCATTGGCAAATAACAAAACGTAGTCATTAGTTATCTGATTAATCTGATCATTAATAAAAATAATCAATCGAGGGTGTCCTAGGATGCTTCCTTAAGGAACTACGATAGTAACTAGATAAAACTGCGACATGTAAATGTAAATACCTCTTCGATCGGCGAGTTTGATTGCTTGAGATCGATCGCTTAAATATGACTTGACCCATTCAAATCAAAATCCTTTAACCCCATATTTTTTAAAGTAACTTACATTGATTGTATAAAAAGCATAACGTAAGTCGAAAAAAATGGCGATAGTTGGATTTTTCTGGTTCCGGGTGATAAACAATTATAAACAATAATATGAATGAATACAGGATTATTTTCTCTATAAATAATTGAACTTTAAAAATTTAGCATTGAAATCCCTATAGTGTGTTTGCCAAGTCAAGTCTACAGGGTGACACTGAAAAAACTACAATGCATAGTACCACGCGATAGAGGACCATAAAATAATAAAAAAAGTTCTTATACGCTAATGTCCGATCGTCTTTTTTTTTTAAGATGCTGCTTAACTTTAAGTAGTTATGTCAGTTTTTCGTGCTCTCCCACTCTGCTGTACTGCCGGTTCATAGTTTGTTAAAAATACATTAAAGTAGGTATTCCGCAAAGGAATGAATCCCACAAAATTTCAATTTCTACAAAATAATATATGGTGTTTAACGAAGAAATTCGATAGCTTAATATAAAATACTTTTGCAAAAAACAATCTGCACGAACTGGTCGAAGACGTGTCAAAGAATCGGACTTGCGCTGCCGTACAGCAGCAAAAAAATTTGTTTTAAGAGCAGAACATAAAGAGGTGCGAATTGGGTTCGCTCTAGAATACATGGTTCTTCATCAAAACTTTTGAAATAATGTCATCTTTACTGATGAAAAGACCTTTCAATTCACACATGGTGGTGGTGCTATTCGTGTCTATAGACCTGCGGATTCTCGGTACGATGAAAGATATATTAACAATTCGGACAAAAGTGGCAAATTTGCGGTTAATTTGAGGGCTTGGATATCAGCTCGTGGACCTGGTGTGCTGTGGCATATTTAGGGAAGATTTAATAGCGAAGAATATATTCGGATTTTAAACAATATAATGTTTCCTTCTGTGTCACAATTATATCCCACCAATGAAGTTATATTTCAACAGGACAATTGTCCGGTTCATACATCTCATGCAGTATAACACGTCGCAAGTGCCCACTAGAGAGCGGGCGGTGATAATAGTATAGAAAGTTTCTGTTTATTTTGTGAGTGTCCTCGTGGTGTCCGTACATTTCACATAATGTTACGGTCAAAGTGGTAAATCCGGTCAGTGTTAACAATGACCGGTCAATGTGGATAATGTACTTGGTATAGCATTTAAAAAACTGACCTTCCTCTACCTCTAACCTCCAATAAATGCCTCTGCCAAAACAGTAGAGGTGTTTATCGGAGGTTAGAGGTAGAGGAAGTTTATTTTTTGCGTATTTTTTAGTTACCAACTTAGATTATACGATTTAAACAATATATTTGTTATAGCATTTGATTACTGATAAACAGTATATTTTTTTTAGCATTCCATTACTGATTTAATACATTCACATGTAACATTTCCATGCCATCAACATTGTTCAGTTGCTTTTGGCGAACATCGTTAGCGACCGGGCAAGGATGTAAATACTAAAATTAGATGAAAATTTTTACAACATTGCCCAACCTTAACGGCCCATCTCGTCAATGCCCGGGCAATAGCGATAATGCCCAGGAAAATTGGACATCTACATACATCAATGTCCGGTCAATGTTGTTAATGCCCGCTTTACATCTTTGTCCGTAACATATATATGGTTAGATTAAAAGTATCATTACCAAGTTCCCATTCAAGGCTAACACTACAAAATTTGAGATTCTTTACAATTTTGTGGATATCTTCAAGAAGAGCTGCTTTCTTAATAGTTCAGAAAATAATACAACGAACGTCATGTAGAAATTTAATAAATTGCTCTTTTAAGGTATTTTAACCAATTATGAAATTCTTTATATAATAACATACTCGAAGCGCATAAAGCAGAAAGTCATTGCTTCAATTCACTGTTGAGCAGAGCTATGATCGATTGCCGACTGTTGGTGGGGTTTCCACTAGGTGGCTAGCCCAGTAAATGCACTTCGACTGTATGGTCTTTATTTGTGCACCTCCTATACTATCTCTGTCAAGGTAGTCCAGTGCCCTCAACTAATTTTAGGATCTTACTTACTAGGTTTGCGTGTGTAAAAGCTACCTATACCATGGTAAATTTCCACAAAGAGTTGCTGTTTCCTACAGTAAGGTAGAGGACAGTCAAAGATTATGTGCGAGGCTGTTTCCTCCTCTTCTTCGCATAGTCTGCAGAGTGTGTCTCCTCTGTATATATCTATTTTTTGTAGATGTTTTCTCAGATGGCAGTAGCCTCTAACAAGTCCTACCAGCCGTCTGATCTGGATAAGTCCTAAATGCAGTTGTTAATCTGTGAGTCTGTGAGAAGGCATTCCAATTATTTCCTTCCCCAGTCTTTGTCCCTGTGTTACATTCGGATGCTTCGTTTGGGTATGCCGAATACTGGTTCTGGTCCTATAAACGGGGTGGGATGCACTAGTTTTAGCAAGGGTGTCTGCTTTTTTATTGCCCGCACATATGTGTCCTGGTACTCACATTAGTCTCGGATAGGATTGCCAGGTGAGACAGGCATTCTCTTCGGTGATTCAAGCGCTTTTAAGGCTGCTTGACTGTCAGGCAGAATGCTTATGTGTTGTCGGTACTGTGATCAGTACTAAATAAAAGTACTGGAAGTAATCAGTATTCAGTATCGTATAATATGAATTTTACTTGTAAGTAAGTACCCGTACTATTTACAGACACTTGAAGGATGCAGTAAAGTGAAATTTGCGGTATCAGTATAGTACCGTTTAGCTATTTTCAATGCTAGCAGTAACTTCAATTATTGTAAGTGCTTCTTAGAACTGTAGTATTAAGTAAAGATTTGTCGAGTAATATTTAATATTAATATGTGCAATATGGATGATTTTTTTTTATTATGAGTAATTATTATTACTACATTAAAATTATTACGTATTACGTAATCATATTAACTAGAAATGTTATCTTTAAAACTACCTCATTGATGATGTTAAAGTTTCTGTTTAGTTTCAATAGTGAAATGTCTGCCTTTAAGAGGGAGTTTGTAGTTTCTATTTTTATGAGTAGTTCTAAATTGGGGATTTATATTTTAGTTCTGTTTAATACCAGTAGGTTGATTTCACTTAATTAACAAACAACAACAAAGTCTTTGTAACAAAGCAGTGCAGAATTTTACAAAAACTTTCAAATTAAAAATTGATTTATACAGACTTAGTTAATATTTCGGTGTTAATTTAGAGTCACCACGGAAATATTTAGCTTCTCTTTTCTACACATGAAAAACAGTACCAAGTTATATTGTTTTTTCTACACCTATTTAATTATATTGCAATTATTAGCATTTTTTTTTGTGAAAAATAGTACCTATAATTCACTGCAGTGAATTATGGATTCATAATTCACTGCAGTGAATTATGATTTCGGCCAATCACAAATACATAAATATTTCGCTAATCCAATCATGTTTTAAATCGCCCGCGATCAACTCCTTCTGCGGCTGACAATCGACTCGCGTGACACGCCCAAGTGTGTTGTCATATTGCTTGTTTACAAAGTTATCAAATTTGACTAATTTGAGTCTAATATATTTGTTTAATAGGTGTAGAAAAAGTATCGTATTACATTCGCGATTATGGCCATTATTCGCTCAGATGATTTGTGCCACTCGCCTGACGGCTCGTGGGCTCAAACGTCATCTTCGTGAATAATGGCTGTCATAATCGCTCATATAATAATATACTATTACGTTTATGTTTACTTTTGTTGGGGACAACTTTAAAAACATGAGGTGAGGATGTGGACCACTAAATTTATTTGTTAGAAAATGCTTTGTGAACACTTGAATGCGTTTACCACATCAATCGTCAAAAACTTCCGGAAAAGGTTTATTGGGATCAGTACAGCTTTTATTTTAATTACAAATTAAAGATAGTTCTCATTTAATACGTATACTCTTTACACAGTGTTATTTATCTTTCTCTTGACTTTTTCTTACATGTTGGACACGTACATCTCTTCTTGGGAGAAGGTTCACGGTCTATAGTCTCTTCACTGGCAGTAGTACAAGTGTCTGAAGAATGATGTAGCCTTTTTGTTTTCTTTGAAGTATTACGTTGCCTGGACTTTTTATTGTCATTTCCTTTAACATGCGATTTTTTTGATAGGTACGTATTCATCTTTGTTTTAGGTCGAAGATTCCATTTTATGTCAGTATTAGAAGGGGTTTCTTTTAAAAGTGACGTGACACGTCTTTTCAGTGCTTTGGTTTTGTTGGTACTTCCTTTAATAGTTTCATTAATCGGGTCTTGTGAAATTGCACTGTTACTAGAAGAACTTTTACTACGACATTGGTTTGTTAAAGCTACTCCAGGGGTTACAGATCTTCGTGGGAGTCGAAATTTGTTTTCATTATTAATCCAAAAATACTTGCCATTTCTTGAAATTATTCCTTTAGCAAGTCCATAATCTATCGTGGCGCATACTATATTTTCTGCTTTACGCAATGGGCATAATTTTTTGATAGATCTTGCTATTCTTTTTTGGCTGGCCGACGGGTTCAAAGGCACTCTTGATGAATGTCTTTTAGAAAACGAAGTACTGGGTCCTGCAACGTTTTTACTTACATGTTTTTGTAATTCACGTGTTGAACTACGCCGTTTGAAATGGTCTTTCACAGTTGTTCTAGATGGAGAAGGTTGTGGCGAAGCAAGATCAGGAGATAGTGAAGTGGAACATATGTAGTTCCTCAATTTTGTTAGATAGTATAGAATTTTGCTTTCGTATCGAGCTCCGTTATTGTCGCTGGAATGCTGCAACGGTATTTCATCAGTTGCAGGTTCTGTAATGTCGGCCGAATTTAATGCTTCAGTAGATGGAACATTTTCTTCAATTTTAGAAAATTTTCTACTTAGTGTTTTACTTGGACGCTTCCAGTTTTGGGAAGCCATTGTTTAACGTAGAACGAAAATTTAAGAAAAAAAACCTAAATATTTTTGACTGTATGACAAATATAATTTGAAAACGGAAAACAAATGACTTTAACCAAAGGTACTGTGTTTTAAAAAATATATATAAAACATGACCTTCTCGATTTTTCCAGTAAGCGTCTTTATTCGGCCTGTCACTTTCTAAATTTATGTTGATATGCTTCACATGGAACGAGTTGTAGCATTTGAAATTTAGTTGCTGTATGGAGTGATTGGTAAGCGACTGACACATTAATTCACTTGATTACTATTTCATCAAATGGTAATGATTATTTAGATCGGCAAACAACGTCTTAAGGTGGATTTACGTTGGACGATTTTCAGTAATTCTCGTCCGATGTGTTTCGAGGCGAGACTATCCGATTCGTCCGATAACAGTCAATCATATTTTTCTGTCCGATACAGTTCCGACAAATTCCATCAGTTCAAGTGACAAGTGCCAGTTAAGGAAATATGTAATTTCTTTAATGATTTTATGGTTAAGCGTTAAAATTAATAATAATTTGTTGGGAGCGCAATATACGTGTGATTTACGTTTAACAATTATCATTGCCAGTCTGTACAGGTAAAGATATACCTACCTATTTTCTGTGAGGATCTTTGTTCTATTTAGTAGATTTTGTTAATTAATATATTTATTATAACATATTATTTGCGTGTTAAATATGATAAAAAAATACTCTAAAATATATGAACCTCTGAAATGAAGGTATATTGTGTTCTGTAGTAGTACTATGTTTTCAAAATTGGGATGCTGTATATTTCCAGAAACATTTTTAGACTCCATCAGCGTGTTATCAGGTTATCACATTTGCATTTTAGATATATCGAAATAAATTTACTACATATGCCGAGAAGGTGGAAGCTCGCATGGCTTTAACTCACAACGCGTTTTATAACAAAGAAGAGCGGTATAATAGTGTTGGAGGGTCATATTGGACAAAACGGAAAAGGCTGTTGAGATGTATTATTATTGCGAGATATAGAAGAGTATACCAAACAACTTTAATAAATGGCATGTGCGTCCTATTTTTAAAAACAGGCAAACTGGAGGTACATGGTACACCATAATCCCAAAAATGAGATCGGAAGACCCTGAAAAGTTTTATAATTAACCTTCGTATGACGACTACTAAATTTAACCAGTTAAAAATATTTACTTAGAGCGATTCATTATGAAAAGATTAATAATTATCTATTTTTTGAAATAACGAAAGGAGATATACGACAAAAGAACTTTTATTTACAGAACCCCTGAAGGCTTAAAAACACTTCGATAGTCAATAAAATCTTTAATTAATAGACTATGTACTTATTTTGAAGGTATTGGCACTTATTTTATTGGGCACTAGATTTAGGAGATTATGCAACTGGTCCACTATAGCCGATTCACCTTCCGGGGTACTGCTTGCTAAGGTACTCCCCGAAGCGCTAATGAGAAATGTGCCGAGGCACCATCGTGCATGTACACTAATTCACGTCAGGTGTTCCCAGCGGAACCTAACATAAAACTGCCAACATTTTCAAAATGGGTGGTTTGTGGACCCAATGTATTAAGATTTCTACACTACTTTCGGTTCATACTACCTAACTACCTCCTCTGGAAATTGGCTAGCCTTAATTTTTAACATTCCGTATTATTGCTATAATTTTACAACTAAATTCTTTCGACAAATAATCTAGAGATTTATTTTAGGCAGTCCATGCCCGCTCGATAATTTTATTTTATTAAAAATAATATAAATATTGCCAGAGACAAACTTTTATTATATTATAACAAGACGCACAAAGATTGCAAAAACTTCAGAACAAAGCCATGCTATATGCCATGTTATATTAAGGTGCAATAGATACACTGGAATAAATAATATGTTAGAAGAGTTGGGTTGGGTAAATGTGAAAGCACTAATTAAAATACAGGTATTAGTCTTCATACATAAAATAAAACTGGGGCTTGCTCCAAGTTATTTATCCCATGTAGTAACAACTTTTAATGAAGTGCATAAATACCAAACCAGACATCAAAATGATTTTTTCCTAAGCCATAAAAATAAGAAAGCAGGGCAGAATTCTGTATTTTTTAAAGGATTAATAGAGTATAACTTGCTTACTGAAGACATTAAGCAGACAAAGGTGATTAGCAGTTTTAAAAGTAAAGTAAAGAGGTAGCTTGTAAGTTAATATGTAGGTACTGATACTGTTTTTTCTTTCTTTAGCCTTATTACTTTGTCTACTATCATTTTGTTATTGATATACGCAGAAGTATTTTATTGTTAAGTATAAGTATTAGGACAATGTATACCTAATGGAATTTATTTGTTTGTTATTTTTATTTTATTTTTGTAGATAATGTATAGCCGTGGAGCTAAATAAACGTATATTATTATTATTATTTATTATCCATTAGGGACAGATGGTCTCTCTGGGAAGCCCTCATTCGTTCACCCCGGGGATAGGACAGAACCTAGCACCCGATCACTCACGTTGGAGGGTTCCCAGATCTCCTACAGGCTCTACCAACTACAGACCGGCTGACTCATCATACCAGGCATCACCTGTAGGGCCCTTCCACGTGCTCGCATCCCAAACCCTGGTGATGTGTGAGCACGGATTACACTACATCGTGCGCCCTCGCGATTTGGAGGGAGTCAAGAAGAACGGCTTTTTGTATTCTGCAGGTCAGGGAGGCCGAAACTGACCTGCATTCCGGGATGATCTCAAGTTCCCGGGCGAAGCTTGCCTTTATTCCGCCTAGGACCCCAATAATCAAAACGACCAACTTGACTCTATGTCCTGGATACAATTTCCCAAGTTCGGACAGGAGATCTCTATACTTCTCCATCTTCTCGATCTCCTTAGATGTGATGTTAGGTTCTGCTGGACAAGAAAGTTCGATGACATACAAACATTTAACATCTAAGTCCAGCAGGAATAAACCCGGCTTGGTTGCTTGGAGCTGTCTCGTGGTGGGAAATGAATAATTCCAGTATATACGACATCTGGTTTTCAGAGCCACCCGCAAGGTAAACGGGTATATAGTTCTTATACGATCTAACTGGTTAAATGTCCATATCGTTTATTTCTTTTATTTGGTTTAACGAGTCCTTAGCCATTTGCAAGAAGGTCTCACGTGTCGCGTCGCTCCCCATGCATTGTGCCATATTAAATATTGTAATAAAGTGAATTACTTAAATATCATATAAAAGCATTTCCTTCATAAATGAATTAATAACTTGAATAAGTTAATCTTTAGTATGACTGATATAAAAAGTGACGCAACGATTGTTTAAAATAGGATGTTATTAAATGTGTTTATCAACTAGACATGCACCTGCTAAATATGTGTCATGTAAACATCTGGTTAGGTTCTAAATAATCGCAATGTCTTCAGATAAGCAACGGTGATTAATGCGCACTTGCATTGCACCTGCACTTAGATAACAAGAAAGACCATGACTAATGTTTACGTAAAGCAATACTTAATAATAAATTGTATAAATAGTTTGAACACATGTTACGAATCTGGACAGTATAAATACATGGGCTTTACCCATAGTAAAGTCAGTCTCTTCTCAAGAGCCTCACTACGATGTCTAATTAAGATCTGACGAGAGGCCTTACTAAGACCTGGATAAGGGTTGCTAAGTTGTTGTAAAGATGTGTTATACATGTAAGTAGATAGTAATGTTAATATTTTGTATCTTGTCTTAAGTCCATCAGACTTAGAATTTGTTACGTGTTTGGATTTCATATTTGTAGACCAGTTTAAATAATGTTTGTATGTAAACTTATAACAATATATTTGATGTTAGTTTAACCGTGTATTTTTAATGAATACCTCTTGCTCAAGCTAAGCTTTAACACACGTAATGAAGGCGCTATAAGACTACCATCTTTATCAATAAAACCAAAAAGGCGCTTCGTTACAATATATCAATATTATTTGCCGCTGCAATCGTCATCAAGTGTCTTTTATTGTTTTTTATCAAGTCGCAATCATACAACACATGTTCGGTCGTTTGCACCATTATGGGATTGCAGGGGCACATTGGTGTGGTTGTTATTTTGAATCTGTATAAGTAGTCTCTAGTGAGACTGGTGGGGCTAGGGCCCCGGCGGGAGCCTTCTTCCTTGCCCCCCCCCCCCGTGTATATCGTACAATCAGAGAAGGAGGAAAATATAATGAATGGGATATTACAAAATAAATTAAAATGATTTTTTACATTTTTTTATTCATGTTATACCAACAGTCTTTTATCTTTTATCAGGGGGGCCTCAGTGTTTTCTGTGGGCCCCTCCGAAGTTATAAGGCTAAAAACTATCTTTCGCTATTCTTTTTACACTTTAAAATTTCCTCCTTTCTCTTTCTCTCTCTTTTCTTGAGGGGGACCCGGCGGGGATCCCCGCCCTCCCGCCTGGGCCAGTCCGGGCCTGCTAGGTTCTGTATTTTTCCCCGGTTATGTTTTGTGAGAGATAAATTCTTGTGTCCTTTTACAAGTAAAACTTCAATTTTAAACTATCTGTTTTTTGTGTAGGTTTTTTAAACAGTCGGTGCTTATAAATTGCTTGCGAATCCGGAGAATTGTAGTGGGACTGGATATTGACCGATTAGAATAGGCTACACTAAACATATCAACAACTGAATTCACAGCTAAGTTTTTTCTACGACAGAATACACTTTCGTATATAATTACGCAGTTATTTTAAGTAGGTAATAATTTTAATTCAGTGAGATATTTGATAATGATTTGTCCTGATTCTAGCAAATAAACATATTATTATAAACGCGTTGCATATGCACTACAGACTTAGCTTAAAATCATATATTCAATAGAGATGGGCGATCCGACTCCTTTCGAGGATTCAATTCCACCAAATCCGATCCGACTAAGGAATAACGCCATCGGAGTCGTCCCAATTCCGACTCTGAAAGAAAACCTGATAAAACGAACTTTTACAAGGAGTTCACGGTGTATATGAAACCGGATTCATACGTAACGGTTTCGGTTTCATACTGCGAAATTAGAGGCTAACAATACAATAGAGAATAGATGATAGCGTTCAATGTTACTAATATCCAGACGTTGCTGATGTTATTTAAATTATACTTAAGAAATTACTACTTTTATTTTTGAACTATCTGTCAATGTACTTATTTACAAATAAAAGCAAAATTATAATATACACTGCATCACTCAAGATCCAAAGGGGACCTTAGCATACAATTTTATCGATATCAAATTTCTATTAATTCGTCTAACTCTTTAGGAAGTAGGATTTTCAACCACTTACCACTCTCAATTCAAAATTGTATTACTGTAGGGTGTTTCTGCTTTAAGAGCACTTTAAAAGCTTATCTTCTTCAATTCAAATTTTATACCTTGGAGGAATTTTTTAAACAAGATTAATTAAACTTAATTTGTATATTTTGTATACCATTGCAGCACCTGCTTTGTAGTTTTATAAACAAATAGATCTACTTTTTATATCGGTTCCTTCTACATTTTAATAATCTTTGATTATATCTATTTATAGATAAGAGCTTTTTATTTGTATGTTTATTATAATGCAATGTATATATGTTTGTATATCTATATTTTTATGACGTTTCCTATACTGTTCTTGGACAGTCTTTGGAATTAAATAAATTATTACTATTACTACTACAGTATTTTTTCTGCTGATTTAAAATCTGTTTGTCAAATTAATCTTGCAAAGTTTGTATTCCGATATAATGTACACATTACATAGTATGATACATGTACCTACATGCTACATGCATACAAATGCAATGCTATCTGATTTTCTGCTGTACTTAGCTTGAGGAGCATCCCTTTTTAGAATCCAGCAATAATCTGCAACCATTTTTGGGCCCCTTTTCCTTGATATCGATTTCATCGTTGCTATATCATGATGGAAGCGTTCAATATGTTCGTCACTTACATCTCCAAAATTTTGTGGAAGAAAGCCCAAATGTGAATCCAAAAAAATGAATTTTAAGAGACATACTACATTCCAGGGTATCTGTAGTTTTCAAGAAGTTTACTAATCAGTTCATGATAGTTCTCGGCCCGTTTGTTTTCTAGGATGTTTCCCAAAACTTTCTGAAATGATGCTATGCAGCTGCCGCAGGCTCATTCAAACTGCGGATTCTCCATAAGTTCCCTTATTTATGGCCCAATAAATATCCTTTCTTTGATTTTTGCATCACTTATTCTAGGAAACTTGCTCTTCAGGTAAAGGAAACCTCCGCTATACCGATCCATTGCTTTTATGAAGTTTTTCATCAAATAAAGTTTGATATGCAATGGTAGAAGATACACTTTCCCGGGGTTTACAAGAGGCTGACAAACGACATTTTTCTCTCCAGGTATTCGTTTTTTCTCTTTGGTTGCTGTTTCTCCACAAAGTGATTTTTTCTATCCCTTCTGTCTCAGTCACATAAAAAGCAACAGAACTTTGTGTATCCAAGCTGAAGTCCTAGCACTTTTAGATCTCCACACATGTGCCAAGAATAATTTTCATACTGTATCATTGTCAGTAGAAATTTGATATTTTCATAAGACTTTTTCACGTGTGCTGCATAATCAAAAGGGATTGATGGATACTTATTTCCATTATGAAGCAGGACGGTTTTCAAACTTATTTTGAAAGAATCTATCAAAAGTCTCCATTTTTCAGGATTGTGTTGCTGTCCTAGTTCATCTAATAAAGAGTCCACATCGTTGCAGTACACTAAGTCATCTTATATGGAGAAAACGTGTTCTAACTCCTGTTGCCGTTGACGGAAAAAGCATACTGTAGTTCCTTTTTCAAGGAGGGCTCTGCTTTTCAGTCTTGCAGCTAACAATTCAACCTGAATTTCAGATAAATTTAGGTCACGAACCAGATCGCTAAGTTCTGGCTGACTAATCTTGTGAGTTTTTGTTGTGTCCTAGGAAATCTGGGTCATTTTAATCGTCACCACTTACTAGATCAGTTTGGAACTCTTCACCACCAACTTGTTCTTCTGAATCCAAACTCCATGTTTGTGGTGGCACTGGAATGGTTATCTCTGAACTGTGATAAACAGGTCTGATGGCCGAAGGAATGTTGGGATATATAATTAAATTTTTAGTCTTGCTTGTGATTCCACTGATTTTTGTAACACAAAAATAGCAGTCTATGGAGTGGTCCTTTGGCTCTCTGCATACGTCTCCATGGTGCATATTTTGAGACGTTTATGTCATTATTTATATTATTGTATTCAAAGACGAATAAACTAAAATATTTGTGAAGTCTAAAATAATGTCCAGAGTGTAACAGGTCTGAATAAAAAAAATAATTGGAAGCTACTTGTAAAGCTAAAGGTATCGGCATTTACATTCCGCAAGGGAGTATGAACATGAAGGGTTAAGGCATCTTAAGTCGCTTTCATACCCGCTTGTCTCGCACGCTATGCGTACGGGGTGATGTGGTAAGCACCACGCCTTAATAAATTTACATGTACCGAACGAAAAATTCTTATAACAAAATATTCAAAAAGAATGCGCTTAATTTGATACTACATCACTTGAATTTGTTGCTTGTTTAAGAAAGAAATAGCTTAAAAACTACAATAAATAATTTGCATTTTATTCACAAAAAGCAGGCCAGCCATGATAATTTTAAGTTTTTTAAATCACGAACTGTGCGAAAACTGACGCCAGTATAAAATGTTTTGACAATAAATACCCTCTCCTCACTAAAATAGTATTCAACATTACTATTCATAGTAATTAGGTAGATACGTGAATTGATAACTGACAGAAAATAAAATTAATTTTTGCATAAAGAAACTTCAAATTTGATCATGGCTGGTCTGGTTTTTGTGAAGAATATGCAAATTATTTATTGCAGTTTTTAAGCTATTTCTTTCTTTAACAGGCAATAAATCCAAATAAAGTAGTATCAATTAAGCGCAACTTTTTGTCTTTCGATTGATACCACTATCAATCCTATCAACTCAAACGGGGAGCAGGAATCTGCATATATACGATTTCCCATGCTATTTCCCTATGTTCGCCCCTTAAGTCAAACACTCGGTATGCATTATAACTTACCTTGATATTTATCTGAAAAAGTTGTTTAATTTTAATTTTAATTTTATTTTTTCGACGTTTTGTCCTGGAATTAAATTTTTATACCCCCGTGATATTGTGGTCGGTTCTGCGTTTGACATTTTTTCAGACATTTCTCATTATGAAGCTAGGAATCGTAGGTCTTTATTGCTGCATACTTTCACGTAGTCATTGCGCTCATCTTATAGTGCTGGCGTCACGGATGTTCCCGTTTTGAGGGAGATGACGGCGCTTATTGAATTCAGACGCCTCGACTTGGAATTCTTAGCATAGCTACGGTTCCGATAAGCACAAATGAAGGATAAATGACTTCCTATATTGACAGGTAAAGCAGCGTGATGGGAAAGATTCAATTAAAAGTTAATGCGGAAATAGTTTTCAACATGTTAGACAACAAATTGTTTTTATTCATTACTTAGTTGAGATAGAAAATCGTTTAGAGTACCTTCTTTCCAAAAATAAATATATAAAAAATTCTAAATATTTATCATTAGGGAATGATTCACAAGATATGATGAATGTGTACAGGGAATTTTTCTTTTTAGTATACATATACCCTATGTATACTTTTAAAATAAACGCAATATGTAGGCAACCAACTATACACTAAACGTCACGTCACGTGGTGCGTAAAGGTTATGTTTCATGTTTGTAAATAAAAAATAAATCAAAATTAGTGGAATATCAAAATAATTTTAATTCAACGATTATTCTAAAACATAAAATATCAACAATACAAAACAGAAAGGAAAATAAAAACAGCAACAGTTAAAGACTAATTTTTCGACATTAACTTAATTTGATGATTTAAAAAATTAGCATGCTGTGGCAAAAATCATCAAATTAAGTTAATGTCAAAAAATTAGTCTTTAACTGTTGCTGCTTTTATTTTCCTTTCTGTTTTGTATTGTTGATATCTTATGTTTTAGATTTTTTAGAATAATCGTTGAATTAAAATAATTTTGATTTATTTTTTATTTACAAACATGAAACATAACCTTTACGCACCACGTGAAGTGACGTTTAGTGTATAGTTGGTTGCCTACATATTGCGTTTATTTTAAAAGTATACATAGGGGAGATGTATACTAAAAAGAAAAATTCCCCGTATATAGGGAGCCCATTTTCTTGAAAGTTGTATAGATATTTTTTTTTATTTTAAAGAGCCATATTAAAAGGAAAATCTGATAACGTTTTCAGATTTGCAGTAGCTAGCAGACTTTTTGAGATGTCCTGGAAAAGCAAAACACTGTCTTTTTTTCAATTTCTTGTATTTTCATAACAATTTAATTTAGAATTATCTGAATACTGATTATATAGAATTCACTAAACTTAGTCAAACTTTCATGACACATTTTTGAGTTATAATACAAACTTATAATTTTTTTAAATAAATAATACTTTTTTACATCTTTGAGAAGCAAGCTTATTTTCGCCCCTTTGTTAGAAACACTTGAATAATAAATAATCACATTAATTTTAACAATGTGACTATAATATGGAGGTACTAATAATAGTAATAATCATAACTAGAAGAAATGGCAAAATACAAATACTAGGACTAAGTAAAGCAAAGAAAAAAGGAATAGGAGAAAAATTGCTAGATAAAAACTATAGGTACACTGAGATACTCAGGAATTGATAAAACTTGTAGTGGGAAGGAAGGAGTAGGGATAATAACGAGTGAAGAAATTGAAAAAATGATAACCGATTACGAAACATTGAAATCGAGAATAATAAAGCTAAATCTATTGTTGCCAGAATCGATAAGCATAATACAGATTTACGCCCAAACAACATACTCCTCAGAAGACAAAAATAATGATTTTTATATCAAACTCCATGAAATAGCAGATATTAGTAGAGAAAAATGCGAATATGTTATAATAATGGGTGATTGGAATGCCATGGAGGGAATATTATGAAGAGAGATTCCAGGGCGCCGAAGAGAACGAAAGTGGTATTCAAGATAATTTAGAAGCAGGTAATGAGATGGAACAAAATAATACAACAACTACAATGGAAATAACGGAAGAAGAAGAAGGAAGTGAGCAGTTATATGTATTTAGGAACCGTAATATCGAACGATGGGAAATAGATAAAGAAATACAAAACAGAGTGAGTAAAGCGAACAATCTGTATTATACTATACTATAAACAGTTTAATAGTTGGAAAAAGGGAAATAAATAATAAAATATCTTTTTGGGGTAAACGTGCCCATTCTGCCGTCAGAAGCTCCCTGAATCGAAATTCATTGTGAGTGTTGCCCATGTGTGGAGTAATTCTTCTTTGAAGCATGTCCCACACATGCTCTATTGGATTAAGATCCGGGGATTGTGCTGGCCATGGCAATACTTCAATTCCCTCGTTGTTTAACCAGTTCGTTACAATATGCGCGACATGTGGACGAGCATTATCATGCATGAGACGGAAGTTTTCACCGACAGCACCAGCAAATGGACGCACAAGGGGTTGAAGAATATATCCAAATATTGCTGAGCTCGGTTCTACCGCCAATAATTATTCCGCCCCATACCATTACAGTACCATCTCTGTAACTTTGTACTTCCTGGACGTGCCTCAAACGTTCAACATTTTCGGATCGTCTCCACACTCTTGTCCGACGAGAATCTGGATGAAATCCACATCTGGGCTCATCAGTGAACAAAACTGTAGCCCAATTATTTTCATCCCAGTTCTAAAAATTTCGACACCAGTCTAATCTTGTTCCGCGAAGCCTCTAGAGAGAGGTGGACATCTGAGTGGTCATCGAGAATGGAGATTGGCTTCGTGGAGACGATTTCTGACAGTATCGCGGCTAACGATGAAGTTATGCGCCCGCTGTAACTCTATAACCAACTCAGGTGCTGTAATTGTAGGTTGTCTTCTAGCTGTTAACACCAAAAATCTGTCCTGAGCTGCTGTAGTAGAGCGACATCATCCTGGATGTTGTTCGGCCGGACTTCCAGTTTCCCTAAAACGCCGCCATAACCGGCTGATGACACTTTGGGAAACACCTGTCTGCTCAGCTACGTCGACTTGCTTCATGCCAGCTACAGCTCGATTCGTCTCTTCTAAAGTTAAATGTTGTCGTTCCATTGTACAATACAATATTTTCAATGTAGTAAGCAAAACCATGAATCATGGCCTACTAATTGCCAACTACATCATATAATCTGATTTTGTTTAAAAAAGGTATTGTTACTGCATTTAACCCCAGTAAACTATATATTTTCGGAAAGCAGAAAACATATGCAATTCAATGGCATCATGGCCTCTTACGACTTATATTTAAAAAATACCAACTTTATGTCATAATTCTTAAAACATGAAAATTAGAAGATATCTGAATTGACTATCGTATTCTACTTGAAAAAGTGCCCGTAGAATGTTTTTACTGTTTTTGGATATCTTCATTACCAAGAGAGTTATTTGTAGTTTTCGATATGGCCAAGTTTTGAATTTTGAGCTATAACTAAAAAATAACAAAAGATAGCGGAATTTGTTTTCGGGACTTGAACCTGCATCAAAATAGAGCCCTGGACTCCGACATCAGTTTTTGTCTATCTCCGATATTAAGGGTACTTCCCATTTAAAAACGTCGAAAATGAGCCACCCTGTACTCGTATTAGATAGACTTCACGTTTGCTCTAAATTAAATGATTTTGAAAATACAAGATTTTGTTAAAAGGGTAGTTTTTTGTTTTTCAGATATCACAAAAATCTACGAGATATTCCAAATCTGAAAACATTATTAAATTTTCCTTTTAATTCCGCCAAACTTTGCTTATAACTGTTGTAAATGTAGCTCTTTAAATAAGAAAGTTGTCTGTATAAATTTCACGAAAATGGTCACATGTATAGAAGAAGTTAACGAAGGAGTATCCAAGTAAAAAATAAAAAGAACGCATAACAAAGAGAAAAGATAAGAAGTGAAAAAAATAGGTAAAGAAATAAAGACTAATTAAGAAGTTATGACAGAAAGTGTGCGGATCATAACTATGACAATTAATAAATTAATAAATTCGAATGAGCCAAAAAATTGTTGTTTTCGAAATTTTGAAAAATAACTTAACTTTTTGCATTTTTTTTGAAAATATGTCGAATTTGACAGGTATAGCCGATCGATAAAAAAAAAATCGTCAACGTCATTTTGCATTATTTTCCAAGCAAAAACTGTTCATGAAATCTAAATTTGCGTAAACTAAATAATAAAAAAAATTTCCATATGATGCGGACTTTAACGGTGACGCCGTATATGGATTCAGTGTTCAATGTATATGTTATTGGATTTAGTTAACGCTAGAAAGAGATAGAAATACTGACGGCGTGTGTCATTGCGACAGGCTATTATTTCATTGTTTTTTTTTATATTTACAATAAAAATACGCAAAATGGGTAATTTTTTAAATCGCCGTTTCTGCATTCTGCATATTTTAAATTGAATTCGCCTTATTACAACAGCAAACGTAAAGAAAACGTAAGTAAATTCTATAAACATGGAATAGTATTGAATTCTGTTAAAAGAAAGCAAATGATCATCAGTCAGGTACCGAATGAACTTACAAATGTAATGAAAATAAGAATTTGTCTAGTCAGCTGTAGTAAAATTTCTGTCAGAAGTTATTAATGCAACCTACAAATTTTAATCGTTCATGTAGATAGGTATGAAATTGGTTACATAGAGAAAAATGTATAATTTGGTGAAGTACAAGTGGAAGAAAAATGTAACAATTATACGTTTACGTAAATAGTGATTTTAGTAAATATGTAAAGTATTATGACATTATAAATAAATTTTTTAAACTATATTTATTGTTTTAGTATAATAATAATAATAATAATGAATCTATAATAGGCTAAAGAACTGAATTTTATAAATTAAGTGAAATCGTTTTTACATGTATGTAGTTGAGGGGTCACTTATAAGCTACATAATATTTAAAATAATAAAAAAAAATTTATCCGCAAAAAGATTATCCCAGCAATTTTGAATTACCGCCGGAAAATCTGAAACGGCATTTTATTGGTTAAGCGCATTGTGACGTTCCGCGCCGTACGGATCAGTGTTGCCTGGTAATGTTTCGTTAGGTTGTGTGCATAAAATAGACTCTGCAGTGCAAAAGTGATTGAAACTTAAACGGCCCACTAACGTACCAACTAATTGTACAACTTGAAGTTGTTACAATTTTATAGACAACTGACCAACTGATCCACTAACATCCCAATTTTGTATGCAATTTATTTTTCGTTCAGTACCTTTCTGTGTTGTTAGAAGATGTCGCAAATTTCAAAAAGAACAAAAGGTCGGTGCAGTGCTAAGCTTTACAGAAAGGTGCAAAAAAAGAAGTCGGATAAAAAGTTGGATTGAAAAACGAAAACAATATAGTACGCATACGCATACGAATTTATTAAGCCATTTACGGGACAATGAGCCTAATGACTTTAAAAACTTTTTGTCCATGGATGGAAAAGTTACTGAAGCTTGTTGCAGCTCATATAACAAAGCAGAACACAGTCTCGTCACGAAGAGCAATTCTTTTACAATGAAATCGTACTGTTAGTTGGGCAACCTGCACACACACGCAGCAACTAATTGGCGCCAATCTCAAATTGATTGCACTCCAACCTGCCAACTTTCGTACCAACTTGAAATTGCTAACACAATCGCGGCACTAACGCACCAATAATTGCACCAACTTCTAAAATTGTACAACTAGTTGGTACGTTAGTGGGCCGTTTTAACTAAAAGTTAAAACTTTTTGTTATTTCTGAACAGAAACAGACCCCCGCAGCACAAAGTGTTGTTTCAGAACGCAGCCCTGCTGTTGTTGACATCGAATTTGCTGAATCATCTTGTGGTTTGGTTTTGGTTATGTCACGTTATGACAGCTGATGTTCGGCTACATACGTCACAGCAATATGGCTCGTTTTGGCGGGAAAATTTTTCATTTGAAATTCCGACCCTTTTTACGCTTCTTAATAGTTAAAAAAGAATTTTTTTTGTCTTGGGTCTTTTTAATAGGGAATAAAGATTAAAAAACATTAATTAAAAAAAATAATTTTATTGCCTATTGTGCTTCATTGCATTTTAGATGTAGATTCTTTAGTAACTGACAAGTTTAACAATTTGACGTTTTATCGCTGTCAAAATTGACAAAAAAAAATAAACAATGAAATAATCGCCTGTTGCAATGATAGACGCCTTCAGTATTTCTATCTCTTTCTAGAGTTAACTAAATACAATAACATACGTTGAGCACTGAATCCATACATATTCCAAAGGTATCGCGGATCCTTTCTGAAAAATTACATTGGTGTTTCCCTATGGTGCGTCTTACCTGAGACACCCGGTATATGATTGTAGTCGAAGCAGGCGGGGCCCGTGG
This sequence comes from Melanotus villosus, assembly GCA_963082815.1. NCBI lineage: Eukaryota > Metazoa > Arthropoda > Insecta > Coleoptera > Elateridae > Melanotus > Melanotus villosus. Next base: position 71,594,006 of record OY720418.1, on the reverse strand, counting down.
TAATGAAATTTTGCCGCTTTATACAATAGTACATTACATCCAAGTTGGGAAATGTTTCATTACAGCCGAGGGCTTATGTATGACCAAGAGGCGAAGCCTCGTGGGCAGGCATAGCGCGAGGCTATGATGAAAGTCTCACGGAGGTAGGCATGTATACTATTTTATTCACAATTATTAATCATTGAATTTTAAATTAATTTTATTAATATTTTTTGACAGCTCTATTATAATTTATTTTAGCCTACTTTAACATATAGATCTATGACAGTGTCGCTAGGCAACCGTACATAAACATTTCCCGCCCGTGGGTGGGAAGTGTTTTCTGTTATTTCCCACCCAAGTGATTGTCATTACAGTTAGGAATGACGTATTTCCCAACCTCTAAAAGGTTAGGAATCGACATGTTACTATAATGATTGTGAATAATAGTATATTATACACGATGCTATAATGAATGCTAGTATTACCAAGGATAATGTTTGCAACCCGAGAGAGTTTTGCAATTATCCGAGGTAATAGTAGCCATCATAGCAAGTCGTATACTATACTTTGTCCACGACTACAAATACTAAGAATTTTTAATTACAATTTAAATAACAACGCTACTAAAACCATGCGGTGGGACTATATGTTAAACCAAGTGGTAGAATTATAAATAACCTATTTACTTCATTATACATCATAAACAATGCTGGTTACCATGACACCGTGAATAATGATTATTCACTGCTAGTAGTGAATAATGATTATTCACTGCTGGTAGTGAATTATGGATAGCATTAGAGTGCAGGGATTTTTGTAGTGATTTTTATTTTCCAAGTGAACTGTCAATTGTCACTCGTAGGTCATTTACTGTATTTACTGTGTTTTTGAATAATTGCATTTTAAGTTAGTTTGTTGATTTCGTCCTTCCTTAAAAGTCTACGTGACTAAAATCAGTCTTTGTTAAGACTACTGCTGATTCCAGAGTGTTAATACGTAAGTGTAATTAAAGGCAGTCATAGAAATTTTAATAAACAAAAAGCAATATTTTAAGTTTAAATTTGCATAATGGTGTACTCTTTAGAACAGAACACCTTTATTATTAAATCTTACTATCGAAACGGTGTATTAAATGAAGACGGGCAATGGATACATTCTGTTCAAGCATGCAAAAATGCATATCTCGTTGCGTTTCCAGGCATATACCATATGAACAAAAATTATTTAGATAAGGGATGGCCACGGTGAACAAAATCACTGTCCTTGATAGGTTCAGCTTGTTGTTGGTTCTACATGTCGATTAAATGTCAGTTTCGATTTGAATTTTTATTCATCATGGTATTCTCGAAACGCATTTGAAAACATGAAAAGGCGTGTAAATTTATGTTTGCATGAGAATGGTGGACATTTTCAACATCTAATGTAATAAATTGAAAATAAACCCCTAGTTTAATAACTAAGTTTTATTTGACAAGCTGATTAGCTTACATAACCTATATAATTTCAACTACTACGATGAATCAAACATGCAAGGTACGTTCAGAATTCAAAAGCCACCCTTTATCTAAATAATTTTTGTTCATATGGTATATTGAAGAGGAATCTTTAAAAAAAGAAGAGTGGAGCTATGTTTACAGCAAAATGGAGAGCACTTTCAACATCTATTGTAAATAAACATAAATAATTTTTTATTATACCTGCATCATAATCTTTGTATTGCAAACTAATAAGGACGATTAAAACACGCCGTGTTTTAAAGTTGCCTAGGTAACAACAACGTTTTATAACAAATTTACATAACAACCAAACAACAACTGCTAATCATCTCTATGCAACGTGATGGGATCCACACGTCACCTTGTAAAATGCATCTAAATTTTTCAATTTTTTACTCTAATTTTTACAATGTAATAATAAAAAATAGCGTATAATACACGTGTATAAGAGCCTTTAAAGCACTTGCGCCGCTAAAAACACTCGGCGTTGCCTGGTGTTCTTAAACCCGTCGCGCGTGCTTTAAAGGCTTTCTTATGTCTTGTATTCATCATCATCATCATTGATCAGCGCAAATTGTTCCATTTTTGGACAAACGCCTCCCCCAGCTGTTTCCATTTTGTTGTGTCGAATGTAGCTCCCATCCACTGTTTCCCTGCTGTTCGCTCGATATCGTCCCTCCACCTTGCACGTGGTCTACCTCGAGATCTTCTACCAGTCCTCGGTCTCCATTCCGTGACTTTCCTACTCCACCTATTGTCTTGTCTTCTCATCAGGTGTCCAGCCCATGTCCACTTTAATTTGGCGATGCGAGTCACCACGTCCTCTAATTTAGTTTTATTTCTAAGCCAGATAATTGATTTTCTATCTCTCAGTCTAACCCCTAGCATCGATATTTCCATGTGTCTTTGTGTTATTTTTAGTTTTTCTAGATTAGTTTCTGTCAAGCTCCAGGTTTCGGATGCGTATGTAAGTATGGGGAGAACACACTGGTTAAATACCCTTGTTTTCATATATTGAGGGTATGCCGACTTGAATATGTCTCTTAGTTTTCCGTACGCTGCCCATGCAAGTCGTATTCTTCTATTTATCTCGGTTATTTGAGGGGCATCCATTGTAGTTAGCTTTTGGCCTAGATATATATATTCAGTTACTACTTCTATTACCTTGTTTGATACTTGTACGGGCACTGCATCGTCACAATTTGACATTATCTTGGTTTTGTCTATATTCATTTTGAGTCCTACTTTCATCGCAGCTTGATGTAAATCTGTAACTAAATCTTGTAACTCGGCCATATTGGTTGACATTAGTATTATATCGTCAGCAAATCTCAAATGTGATAAATATTCTCCGTTTATGTTTAAACCTTTTGTTCCCCAGTCTAGTGTTTTGAAAACGTCCTCTAGCAAGTTTGTAAACAATTTTGGGGAGATGGTGTCTCCTTGTCTAATACCTCTTTTAACGGTAATTGGGTTAGTTTTATCAAATGTATGTATTGTAATAGTAGAGTTTTCATAAAGATCTTTAATTAGTTGTATATATCTATGGTCAATTCTACATCTCTTTAATGCGTTTACCAGAGCCCATATTTCTATTGTGTCAAATGCCTTCTCAAAATCTACGAAGGCCATGTAGAGGGGGGTGTTATACTCGTATGATTTTTCCATCACCTGGTTTATAGTATGGATGTGGTCTATGGTGCTGTATCCCTGTCTGAAACCGGCTTGTTCCGGTGGCTGAAAAGTATCCAGTTTGTTTGTAACTCTGTTCGTTATGATTCTAGACAACAGCTTATATAAGTGTGACAGCAACGAAATAGGGCGGTAGTTTTTTAAATCATGCTTGTTTCCTTTTTTGTATATTAGGATTACCTTCGCCGTCTTCCATTGTTCCGGTGTTTTTCCTGTGTCCAAACATTGATTGAACAGTTTTTCTAGGCAGTTTAAGATTGATGTTTCTGCAGTTTTAATCATTTCGATTATTATGTTGTCGGGTCCTGCGGCTTTATTATTTTTCATCTGCTTTAGTGCGGTTTTAATTTCATATTTTGATATAGGTGGAATATCTTCTGTGTAGTGTCGAGTAAGTACCGCTCGTCTGTCTCTGGGACTAATATTTGGTTGCTGCATTTTGGATGAGTACAAGTCCGAGTAAAAAGTTTCTATATATCTTAAGATTTCTTCTCTATTTTTTATTGTTTTCCCTGTTTCATCCTGAAGGTGGGTAATTTCTAAGTTTCCTATTCTGGTTTTGTTCCTGAAAACTTTTGGACCTTTATTTGCTTCTATTGTATCTTTGATAATTTTTTCGTTGTACGCTGTTACATCCACTCTTACTCTCTTCCTTATTTCTTTGTTCATTTTTTTAAGTTCTTCCGTTGTTGCACTAGTCATTACTTCGTTTCTGTTTGTTATTAATTTCTTTGTTTCTTGCGATAATTTACTGGAATTCTTTCTTGTGGGCATATTTTCGAGAATGCTTTTTGCCGTCTGTGTTATGTGGTCAACTATGTATTTATTCAGTTCATCCACGTTCGCATTTCCATCAATAGGGTTATTTTCTATTGCTGTATCCAATTTTGTTGTATAGGTTTCTTTGTTTGAAGACAGCATATCGAAAGATATGGTTTTATATTTAGGAGAGACCATCTTCTTTCTTTCCAGTTTTGTGTTTATCCTAATTCGTGCTCGTACCAATCTATGATCGCTAATCTGTATTTTATTAAGTACCGTTACATCCGTTATTATTTTTCTTTTATCTGAAATAATAAAGTCAATTTCATTCTTGGTATTCCCATCGGGGCTTTCCCACGTCCATTTTCTATGTTGGTTTTTGACGAAGAAGGAATTCATGGCTTTTAATCTATGCTGTTCTAGAAAATTGACAAGTGTTTGTCCTCTACCATTCCTATTCCCTACTCCATATTTGCCGATACTTGTCTCTCCTATTTGTTGTTTTCCTATTTTCGAGTTAAAGTCTCCTAGGAGGAATGTGTAGAACGTTTTGTCTTGTATTATAATATACTAATTATTAAATATAAGTTTTGGATTATCTTTGTGTGTTTTTTTTAGTAATATGAATCCATTATTAACTATGCATTAACAATGAGTTCATTAATCGGAATCTAGTGTAGATATGTCTCGGGTTTGTATCGATCATTCTTTAAGTGAAAATTATGGTAAGAAAATGATTTAACTTTTTTACATAAATATTGACTCGTTATGCAACTAATTTAACACTTGTGTGTAGAACAGTGCCTATCCAATATAATTTGAATCATTTTTGTGAAGCAGAAACCATTTAGATTTACGGCCTGCTTCGACTACAATCATTTATAATAACCCTGTATAAAAATAGATTTTTTCATTGTTTCTCTTTTGTTTTATATTTCCATTCTAGATAGGAAAAATTGCACTTTTCCTAACTCAAATGAGTATTAAAAAGTCCAAGAATTCCTTCCCGAATTTTACACAATAATGTAATAGAGAGAAAGAGATGAAATCTGTAAAACGGATGAGCAGCAAGTAGTGACAAACGAGTAACGTGAAAGTGATTTTGTGTTTTTATTTTTTTATAATTAAAACTAGATAATCATACGAAAAACTTGTAGCAAAAAAAAGAAACTGTTAACAATAAAGACTACCAAAAGAAAGGCGGAAGAATAGAGGTACAATCCAATTTAAGGTGCCCAAATACACCGGAAACTATTACAGTATTTTTGGTGTGCAAAAAATTTTATTTAATCAAAGTAGGGGAATCAGTTTAAACTCAATTTTGTATTCTGAAGAAAAACTCTTATGTCACATTGTTACATTATTAATGTGTAATAACCACCTGCGTATTTTTTAATTTTCTATTTTTCAGGGATTATATTTTAATGTAATTGCTTTTATTTAAAGCGTGACGCTAGGGGTGTTCCTTAGGGGCAAGAATGTGGCTGAAAGTATAGATTTCATGTGTAAACTAATAACAGAATACCATAAATCTTCGTCGTAAAATCACGTTCCTTTTGGCAAATTAGCGCCGCATATATGTAAACAAGAGGACCTGCAAGTGGTCTGCTAAAGGTGTCAAATTTCAGAGTAATTAAAAATATTCCAGGGCAATGGGATTTTAACTCAGCCATGAAATTTATGATATTAGAGAGCAAGGGTCGCATGGGAACATTTGGAAACCAAGCTATTTATGAAAACACTCGTGAGAACATCTAAACACACGCCCCGCTACATGAGAATTTTTAGTATAAATATACAAGAAAATCTTATCAAAGGACCAGTCTTCATTATTCAGTTATACGCTGTATAGTGGTCTGGGATCTCGATTACTACGCTGATCGAGTATACCTACTTACTGCAAAGTATACAGTTAGTAGTGCTGCACTCTGTTGCTTCGCATTAGTAGAAATCTTTCATACGGGGTCTCCCTGAGTAATCCAAATTAACCGAAAAGTTAGCAGTTTTAATACATTTCACGCATTCAAGATTAAACTTTATCAAAATTTACTGAAGGTTGTCCTGGTGTAAGTACTGATCACAATTAATTACAATAAAACGACAATTCTGACTACTGAGATATGTCTTGGGCATATTCTCAATCAACGATAGGGTGAAACATCCCTGACAATTTACAATGTACGAGGATACCTAGTATCTCGTATATTCTCGTACATGAGAAGCAACGCTTTCTCATGTACTACTAATTAAGAGTCTTGCATAGCGCACGCACTCGTTAGAGGGCAATTACACCCTCGTCAAAAGATTGGTTATAAACCACACTTGGCTCCGGCCGCTTAAGATTGATTTTAATATCAATCACATAAAAGATCGATCTTGAATCGCATATTTGACAGACGCACCGACTTCCAGTATAATTTCTTGTGATCAACCACGCACTCAGGTCACCTTAAGTACATCAAAGTCATAAAACAAAAAGTATGATAATTATTCACGCCACTGCCCTTAATTAACTTGCCTAGTCTGGTGTTCATACACTATGCTTACTTATTTACTGTATTTGTAAATATCTGTACATAAATCTGACTTTATAATATAAGTATTAAACTTGGTGGAGTATTTATTTCTTGTTTTATAAGGTGAGCTACTCTAGATCAACGAACCACAACAACATTAAGGGTCCTCTGACTACATAGTCAGTTATTTAAGTAAAGGGTAAGATTTTCACTTAACCAATAAGGGTTGGGGGTGCAGGAAATCTTAGTGAAAAACTAGACGATCACAGCGAAAAACTGTAAAGGGTGACACACCTGGGGTTCGTACAGTTACAAATGTTTAAATTGATTGTCTTGTCGATATTTAAATGTTTTTTCATTTGCTTCTTACTTTCTATTTACAATGATTTGATTAAAAGAATCTTAGATAGAATAAAAATCAGTTACCGGTTAATCCAAACAAACTTTAATCCAAAAATGTTTAGTGAGTCATATTTCTTATCACCTTGTCGACAAACATTATGTCTAGGATTTTGCAATTTTAGTCTTTATAAATTAGTGTAGTTACCATGCAAGCTAGTAGCTAGGTATTTTATGTTTTAAAAGTCTATTAAGCTATTAAGAAATACACTTATGTAATCGTTTAACCTCTTATACCGAGAGTTCAAAAAGTTTTTACATAAGGGTTGGCCATGAAACACAAAAGTAATGTCTACTGCAAGATTTAGAACCTTTGTTTTTACAATTTTATTGAAATTTACACAACAGTACTTGTATTATGCCAATTTATTTTTAAAGCAATTTTTAATGAAATTTTTTTATAAACTACCAATACTGCTTACTTAATCTTTGTTTAACTTTATTACATGGCACGAACTATAAACATTTAATTATAAAAACCTAATACTAATTTTCAAATTATTGTTTCCTATATCCTATATTCTATTATATTGCAGGTATTATAGAAATTTGTCTTAATTTTTTTACAGGGGTAATCGAATACCTGAAAAAATATAAATTTAGTGTAATAGTACATAAGCATCTATTTCTTTTTTTCATTTTACCTAAGAAGGTAACCCATCCTCATCCCAAAACCGGATCAACCCACGTTCACAAAGTGCTTGTAAATCTTGACCGATAATTTTTTTTAATTTTTCGCGTTTATATATTATTTATATTTATATTTTAGGAGAATTCCTGAAAGGAAATTACATTAGAAAAATTAATACGCAAGTTATTAAAAAAAAGAAAAGATCTCGGGTCAGTAACGACCCGGTTTTGGGCCGGCGAAGGTTAAGATACTTAAGAGCAACGTAATCTTCTTAAAAAGACGCTGTACCAAAGCACAGTGGCACGGGTGGCAGTGAAGGGTGGAGTTATTGGTGAACGTGACCACCTTTTCTGACCGTTCCTTCGCCACTTAGAATGGAACAACCTCTACGTATAGAACCTTGTTACTCTACCTCGTAGGTCTGTATTCGGAGGAGAGCGTCGTTAATTACGTGCCCAACGACGAATGGTCACCAGGGCTCGATACCGAACTCCGGGAAATCTTGCACCCAGCGAGATTCGAACTGGGGGCTAGCCTGATGACGCTCTTACTACAGCGCCACCCGGGCTTAGAAATACATGCAAATTAAGAGAACAATGTTTGAACTACTCGTAGTAGGGTAGTTATGTTCACAAATATGTACTTATTGTTCACTTATTCGTTGAAAGTGACAGCTAGAAATCTTTAGCCGTAAGAATGATTTTTCGTTATGGTTAATTTGTACATAAAATTGCTATTTTTGGTATATTTTTGTAAGAACAATTTATATAAACGTATTTTTGTTTTCTTGTTTTCTTAATTTTCTAATTATTCTTCAGTTACTCTTCAACTTGAAATATAATCTAGACATGACATTTAATTATTATCATTCTGAAGTACATAAGCTACAACTGATTACATAATATGTTTAATTGAGGATTAACATAGATCAAGGTTATTTCTGAATTTGTAAGTCGGGTTGCCTATTCCAATTGTTAAGGGGCGCGTCTTATGTGAATCACCCAGTATACTAAACAAGGCATTGTCTCCAAAAAAATCATTTGCATCCCTACTGGTATTTTTTACGAAACTTATGCTATTTATTGCTACTTAAAAACAAATTAAATAATAACAAAGTACAAAGTTTGTATGTGTTATTAAGTATGACATATTAAAAACATTATATCAGGATATCATATTTCTTTTATATTTTTTTTGCATTATGACAAAAAAAGTGGACTTTTTTTATCAAAAAATCATAAAGAAAGCAACACTTTTTTTATTTACATTTTGCATTAAGTAAGTATGCTTTAAATAAAATATTGTAAATTGTCAGTTTGACAACTGTCAATTCTCAAATCCTTTTTATCCTGTTTTGAGGGATTTAAAATGTAAAAATGCAAAAAAATATTGTGTACAACTCGTATGAAAGCATCTTTTTTTCACTCGTTTGATTGATGCACTCCGGCTTCGCCGTCGTGCATCAAACTTCAAACTCATGAAAAAAAGTATTGCTTTCATTACTAGTTTACAAATAACTATTGACGTTATTTCTATAGAAAGATGCAGTTATAACGCTTTCCAAAAAAATACAATACAATTTTTTATTTACTTATAACTACTTCTGTTCTAAAGCACTTTCGATAGTAATGGCATAAAAACTTAAATTAGGTATGTTTTTGTGATTTATACTGGTTCAAAACATATCTTTCACATACAAAATTAAAGATCCCTAAAAAATTAATATTTTTAAGAGTTATTAACAAAATATCCTGTTTATTAATATAATATGTAATCTATAGCCAAAGGATAATACGAACATTAATTTTGTCAGTTTTATGAACACGTGGAAGTAATAACATTTACATGCTCCGTCAGCAGAGTGCATTTTTATACGTTTCAGGAAAGAAACTCATCCTGAAAAGTAGAAATCTCAGTGGATTAGCCAGATAAGCTGCGAAGCACGGTATCGTTATCCGAATATAAGTTGAAGCTTCTCGAATATTGGACTTAGTACTCTCTAGGCACGTTTAAAGTAGAAATACGTAAGAAAGACGACTTAATGAAAAGCGACGTTTTAGTCTGTTAAATGTTTTTATACACTTCGTATGGCAGTAAGAATAGTAGTTTTAGTAGGCAACAATGGTTCGGAAATATGTCTATATTAATAAATTGCGTTCAATGAGGTTTTATAGAATCTCAGTAATACATATACGTTTTACTAAGTATCTTCCTTTAAAGTTGGCCTTCTGGACAACGTTGTGTTCGTGTTAGATTTTAATTGGCCTTCCCGAAGTTGAAGAAAGTCCACATTATAATTAATTACTAAGACAATTGTGTTTCCATGTCCCTTAATGAAACCGAAAGTCTTTAGTGGTTTTTCATGTTAGCTTAGCCGTCCCGACATCCGATATCATCTGCTACACTGGTACTCAGTCATGCTGTCTGTTCCCAGTCCTTTAGCTATTCTTACACAATCTTCAGATGTATAGTACTTTAAAATGAAATTTGATATGTTTATGTTAAACCCGTTTAGATAATTCACTGTGCAAAACTTAAATGAAAATATTTAGAAAGATCTTTAACAAAATATTTTATAGGAGATTAGGAAATTTTAAGAAAACTATATTATTAACTTTAAAACATCAATTCGAATAATATTTTGAAAAATATATTAACATGTATAAATAAAGATTGACGTTGTCAAAAGTGGCTACAAAAAGTTAGACTACAATCTGCTTATTTGCCTATCTAATCACTTCAAAGGTTGCAAAATTCTCACCATACATCATCTAAATAGATTTTATAAGACTTGGATTTAAAAATTTAAGCTTTAATTTGTTATAATAAAATGTTAAATTTCAATCAGATAAAATAAGGGTGCAGTAAAAAATTTCTTTACAAATATATTAAATATAAGAACGGAATTTCTAAAAGGAACCAAAACAATATTAATATTTAAGTGTGATTAGATAGGTATGTATTTTTTTTAAATAAAAATAAATTCTACTTGAGTTTTGTATGTTTGAGTTCAGATTTATAGAATTTTTGTTTTGATTAACATAATTTTAAACTTACCAAAGACAGAATTTTGAGAGTTATTATCTTTTATATTATGTTTATATTATTTTTTGTAGTTATTTTAAGTTATTGTTCGAACTTAGTATTTTATTTAGAGCTTGTTATTTTCTATAACGATAAAAAAAATGCAAAATATTGACCAATGAAAAAAAACGATTTCTACCTTCTCTTCAAAATTTTGAGACTATAAGCTATTTCCCTAACGTGCAAAATAACAGTATCCTTTATGTACGAATGTTTTTTGATTAACCGAATACATACGTTTCCTAATTTTTAATAAAGTAACAATATACATGTATGTATATGTATTGTAAAATTTTCTGATGAAAGATACGCGAGATACTTGAGATACTTAGCTGATTTAGTGTAAGCAAACAAAATCTGAACATCATGAGGTCAATGGAAAAACCATGTAACCCAAGATGCAAGAGTCAGCGATGGTCACTAAGGCTGTTTTCTGCTAATTCGTGATAGATGCCCACTCAAGGCGTTCACCTATTCTGAATCTTAAGGGTTTCAATAAGACTAGACAGATTTATGTAAGCACCCGGCTTATTAGAGATGTTATTTAATCGTTAATTGTTTTCAGTAGCTTAATGTGGAATAACATGGTATTTATAATGATTATTTAAACGAATTCTTGTTGGTTTTACAGTACTTATAACTAATAACCAGCAATTGACAGTTATGTAAGTGTAAACTTACTATAAATAAAGTATTCTAAATGGTAGTGTTTCTTTTGTTTAAACGTTATACCTACCTAAAACCCTTAGTGCTTATTAAACTGTTAAAAGAGCTTTATAAAACTATTTGTATAGTTTACTTATTTGTATGAAAAAGTTCCATAATTATCTAAACATTGCAAAAAAAAACGCGTACACCTATAATGATCCCAAGGACCTTACTTTGAATATGTGAAGATAGCAATTTTTATTTTCAAATCATTATCTGTAGAGGTTATTTTCAATCCCCACCACTAACCCTATAAGCCCTAACAACCCCAAACTTTAAAATATCAAATACGGAGTACCCCTTGAGATATTTTGATTTAAACTGGTTTTTAAGTCTTGATATAACAAAAAACCTTTTTTCTACACATTATATGAAAATAAGTATTTTCTTCACGATAAACTCTATGTGCGACTTTTTCCATCTAGAGATGAAAACAAGAATTCCAAATCTCTGGCAACACAATAAAAAATGCGTGTGTTACTATGGAAACGATTAAACACACAATTAATAATTTGCATTGCCACAATTCGGTTTGAATTAAGTCGAATTAAAACAAATAATTAAAATTTCGTAGAAAAAACAGCTAACGCAGCTCGTGGACAAATTCTCATCTCACGAAAAAAAAACGTTATTTTCATGTCTTGTTGTAAAATATACTATTTTCAAATTTAATTGATAAATAAGGGAGATATACAACAAAATGTTTCTTTGAATACCTACCATAATACCAATACCACTATTGCACATTTCGATTATTGCAGTTTGTTTAACGCACAAGTCAATCCTTCAAAAGTAAGGCCTATGTGAACCAGCCAGTAATTATTATTAAAATTAAAAAAAAAAAAACATTAATGCACTAGGTATGGTGCACCCCAAAACAATTCTCTGTATATTTAATTTATTTCCTTAAAGCCTTTACGACGGCCTTGATATTTTGACTGAACGATACAGAACCTAATGTTTCTTTGCCATAAAGAGATACAATGTGATTTTTTAAAAACTCAATTGCAGCAGGTCGTATTCTGACTTCAGACAGTTCTAAGGTTATTAAGACAGAATACGGCCTGCTGCAATTGAGTTTTTAAAAAATCACATTGTACACACATCACAAAAGTCTAGGGATATATTTTTTTTTATGCAAAACTGTCAAGTATTTTGATTTTTTTTAGGTGGTCTGCATATAATAAATTAACACAATACTTTTACAACATTCTAAATTAGAAATTTAATTTAAAACAAAAGAAGACAAGTTGAAAAAGCTTTAATGAAACTTATTAGCAAAAAGTTGATTTTATACAATCATAAAAAATTGAAGTGTCAGCACTTGAAGTATTCATTAATTAAATTTAGTAGAGAGTATTTCCTCCTCTTTGGTTCAAGACGACTCTGCATCTTCTAGGCATTGATAAAATTAAATTATCTATTGCATCTTGCGGTAACTGTTGCCAGTGTCTTACAAGGGTATCACGAAGCTGAATCCGAGTATGAATTTCATCCAATTCACTTTCAATGCTTCTTCCCAACATGTCCCACACGTGCTCAATAACGTTTAAGTCTGGGGACTGCGCAGGCCATGGTAAAACAGAAATGTTTTCGTCTTCAAGCCACTCGGTAACAGTACCTGCAACGTGTGGGGTGGCATTATCATGCATTAGAATGAACTCAGGTCCAACAGCACCTGCGAATGGAAGCACTATAGGCCGCAGTACCCTATTTAGATACCCATCGGCATTTAAAAACCTCTCAAGAAAACAGAGATCTGTTTTTCCGCCAATGCAGATACCACCCCACATCATTACGGTACCTCCTTTATAAGAATGGACATCTTGAACACATCTGAGCCTTTCCAAGTTACCAGGTCGTCTCCACACTCTAACTCTTCGGCTGTCAGGGTGTATTCCAAAACGAGATTCATCTGTGAACAAAACCCTAGACCATTGCTCTTCTGTCCACAGAATATGCTCTTCAGCCCATTCTACTCTACGTGCTCGATTACCATGTCGAATTGGTGGGGCTCTTATTGGACGTCGGGCGTGGAGATTAGCTTCATGCAATCGATTTCTGATTGTTTGAGAACATACAGTTACACTATGAGTAGTCTGAAGCTGTGAAAGCAATTGTTTAGCCGTAATTATTGGTCGTCGTCTAGCTTCCAATGTTAAGTAGCGATCTTGAACTGCGGTAGTAATGCGTCCACGACCTGGATGTTGTTCGCTAGGATCTCCGGATGTCCTATATCTACGCCACAGTCTGCTCATAACACTTTGAGAGGTGTTTAAAGCTGCTGCAACGTCAACTTGTCTTCGACCAGCTTCTAGCATACCTACAGCTCTGTTCATTTCAGCTAAACTTAAATGTTGTCGTTGTTGATTACCTTCCATAATAACAGCACCAATAAAACTTAAATCACCCCAATATAAACGTAAATTAACTGTAAATGATGATTGAATTATTCCCTAACAACACTGAAATTGTTTTACTTTTAGTTGAATTGAAAATTAAGCATTTGCATTTGTTTGTTTATTATTGAAACAATTGCTATCGCTAGCCCAAAGACTAGCACTAGCATACTTGATCAATGGTAGAGATATTTCCTAACAAAGTTGATTTATATCGATAAAAAAATATATATCCCTAGACTTTTGTGATGTGTGTATATGATATAATTTTGTTTAGGGAACTGTATACTGAGAAGACAAGTATAGGCACGGAGTTGTTAATAATTTTATTCAATGTTTGTTGTATTATTACAGTTATTATTACATTCAAGAATTATTTAACACCTATTTCGTTTTTTCTTTTTTTTATGAGTATTCGGGCATAAATTGCCGAAGTTTAACGGTCGAATAGGTAGCTGCAACTTAATATTGCTTAGGAGATACGAAAAATAATAATATTCTGCGTTTCATAAGAAAAGAACCACCCCCAAGGAGTTGACGCAGAACTTCGAAATTACGTAGAAATGGGTAGTGCATGGAGACAAACATATGATTAAATTTGGAAGGCCATCTGTCACTGCTGATAGAAATTATCTGTCTGTTAGAACTTGAAATTGTCTTTTGTTGGATCGTATTTTTCGGAGTAGTTTGTTTGTGATTGTTGTTACTGAATTAGTGAAGTTAGTGCCTAAAAAATGCCACGCGTTCGAAGACGTGCAAATTTTCGCCATCTTACGCCCTTTGAAAGAGAACGAATTATCGGAATGCATGATGCTGGTTTAAGCTTTCGGGAAATTGGCAGGCGCATAGGCCGACCTCACGCCACCACTATTAGACGGACTTGGATGGATTGGCAGGAAGAACACCTAGAAACTCGTCGCAGAGGCAGTGGACGTCCTAGAGTGACAGAAGCACGCGAAGATCGGCTGTTAAGGCGAAGTGCAATGCAGGACCCAGTAGAACCAACGCGAGCTGTTGCAATCGATTGGGTAGGAGCAATTCGTCGTAGAGTATCTATGAGCACAATTTATCGTCGAATATGCACATTTGGGTTACGCTCATATCGTCCTTATTTTCGTCTTCCTATGACTCAACAACATAAAGATACCAGACTGCAGTGGAGCCAAAACCGACATCATTGGGACCATGAATGGGAAGCTATCGTCTTCAGCGACGAATCCCGATTTTGCTTATGGCATTCTCAGGGACGTTTACGGATCAGACGACCTAGAGTTCAAAGGCAAAATTTACAGTTTGTTCAGCGTCGCCACACGGCTTTAACTCCTGGTGTAATGGTGTGGGGAGCAATACGCTACCGCGGCAGGTCTCCCTTGATATTCATTCCGGGCACTCTAAATGCGCGCCGTTACATTGACACCATTTTGGAGCCCGTGTTAGTGCCATTCCTCCTAGACCTTCAAGGGGCCGTCTTCCAACACGATAATGCGCGGCCTCATACTGCTCACGTAACGTTAGAGTTCCTAGCACAAAACAATGTTCTGCATTTGCCTTGGCCGGCAAGATCCCCGGACTTAAACCCTATTGAACATGTCTGAGACATGATGGACAGAAAACTGCGTCGATTACCCCATCCTCCCAACACTTTAGAGGAATTACGTCAACAGCTACAGATAGCCTGGAATGAACTGCCCCAAGAGGCAATCGACCATCTGATTTCCAGCATGCCACGAAGGGTTACTGAATGCATAAGAGTACGCGGAGATGCAACACAATATTAATGATATTTTCAATAAATGTTGTCATTTGTTTTTGAAACTGTAATCATTTGTTTGTCTCCATGCACTACCCATTTCTACGTAATTTCAAAGTTCTGCGCCAACTCCTTCGGGGTGGTTCATTTCTTATGAAATGCAGTGCATGTTTAAATATTTCATAGGGCGCTTTTTTAAAGTAGATATCTACCTAGCCATGAAAAAAATACTTACCACATTAACAACCCTTTATTTTTCTACGTAACTCCCTACAACACTTATACACTTACTTCATCTCTTTTTCTAAATGTCCCATACCTTCAGAAAAAAATTCCTTCGGCAACTCTGTAAAATATTGTTCAACAGCTTCTTTGAGTGCTGCATCAGATGCAAGACGCTCTCCCCTGAGATGCCTTTTTAAGTTTTTGAATACAAAGAAGTCTGACGAAGCTATAAGGTGGATGCCTTAACTCTAGGAACCCACAGTCATTGTTTATCTACTGGACTTTGTTTGTCTTATGAACCCGACAATTATCGTGCAGCAACAAGTCCTTTCTTTTTCGTCCAGAGCTGTTTTTAAATTTGGAGATGTGTTTACATAGGCCTCTGCATCTATGGTATACCCCCTCAGCATATATTCAATAAGCAAGAGTCGTTCAGCATCCCAGAAAACTGTTGCCATCAGTTTTCTTTTTCCAGAAAATTGTTTTTTTAGATTTTTCTGCGGTGGAGAGTCCCTGTGAACCCACTGCATGGATTCTTTAGTGGGAGGGTCAAAGTGATGTACCCAAGTGTCATCCCTGGTGATAATTCAAGAAAAAGATTTCTATCCTCTCCAACGTGGCCAAACTTTATGACACTGCGATGTTCCACCTTAATTTCACTCATTTAATCCAGAACTAAAGTTTCCCAAATCTCTATAAACCGCACAAATTAAACACAACTTAGCACATGTACTTCTAATAAATGTCGCGGTTATTTTTTAATAATCATCGTCGATTTTTTGTTTCATAGCTAGGTAGATAGCATAAAAAATGCCCTCGTGTTAAACTACAACGGTACCTTGTATACTACAGATCTCGAGTTTAAGTTAATGCAGAAAAAATTTAAAGTATGCGCTCTTTTTGTACGAGGTAACACTACGTGTCGTAGTCCCTTGGGTCTGACAAAATTCTAGACTTGCAGTTTTAAATGGCCATAACAATCACTGGGCGTTGAGATTACCGGCGCTCGGTAACTCATTTCAGTTGCCATGTTTTTATTTTATTTTGCGTCCTTTACTGAACTATACCGATAAAACATCACTTTTGGTCGAAAATTTTCCGGTTGGAAGCAGAAAAATGTATTTAGCTTAATTTTCTGCTAACTAAAAAATATATACTTCTAATAAAATAATTATCGCATTTACCGAATATCAGAGGAGTAGAATAGTATTTTAAAAGAGTGGGCTATATAAGCCACAAAGAGTGCTTAGTTAAGCGGGGGGTGAATTTGCAATTTCTAATAAATTTGGAACTGCTAAAGGCAAATGGATTAGGGCATTTCTTTTTCTTTCGCATCTCGGTTGAAAGTTTATACAGTTCTTTAGGTAAGTAGGGCGCTGTTTTTGGTATTTGTCCTACCTAAGGAGCGTCTTAGGTCGCATTTGGTGTAAAAACAAGATAAACCGAGGTGTTTTTATGTGAACTTGCAACAAGTGGCATGCGTGAACCGGCCAATGAAGAGGAGCTGTGTAGGCCGGCGGGGATGATATCAGCGACGGTGACCTGGTGAAGCCAGTCCGCGCGTGGTGAGCGAATCCTTGCGCAATCGCGAGGTGTAGGAGTCGAGAGTGCCGTCGAGGCGTGAGTCAGAGGCGACGGGCACGGCGAGGCGGCAGGCGCCTGGGCGACCTGCCCGCCATGGACTAGCGCCAGTCCAGCGCCGCGGCACCTGTCTGTCCACCCGTATGTAAGTACACAGCATGATACGCTTGACTACTGAGCTTACGCTGCTACCGTTGTTTCTTCAATTTGCCTCCACCTGGTGGTAGCAAGCGACGCTGCTACCGATTATTGGACGCGATATGCATTGCATGGCTTCATGCTAAATGTGATTTTTTCGGGAAAAGAATTTTAAAATTTTTAAACAAAAAATTATTGAAAATTTAAATGGTGCTGTTTGGCCGGTACTTATTAGCTGCCTGAAATTTATAAAAATGCGCAACAGTTGGTATATCTGGACATTGTTTTGGGCGCAACAAGTACGATGTAAAGTTCAAGGATAAACTTCGAGCTTTCTGCGGGATCGTTTCGAGATTTTAAAACGTGGCAAACACTCCGAAATTACATTTTGTCTTGTACAGAAGTTACTAACTGCTTAATTAAAGTGAAACTTTAGAACTATTCTAACGTTCGTCCATCATAAGCAGGTAAATTACAGTGTTGGTGTTGCAATTTCAGTACTTATGTTGCTTTTACGTAATTTAAGTTTACTACTTAGCTGTATTATTTTTACAGTTCCCATAACTTAAACTACAAAACAAAAATATTATTTAAAGCAAGCAATCACATAAAACTACAACTTTTTTCAGGCAATCAGATACATCTTCAGACAATTTTAGAATATTATTGCAGAGTCATATAGCAATTTTATTCAAATAATTAACATACGAATATAATTTTACATGTAATTGTTAGATTTTAATGCACTTTGTAAAGCGACAGTTATGCATATTATTAGAATTTTTATAAAAATTTCCGTTTTCTTTAAACAATATGAAATTTAAAAAAAAATTAAAAATTAATACCAACACTTTAGCCACAATAAGAGTGCTACCTGTTAAATTTAAAGTGTACGAAACAGATCACACTCGTTCTTTTTATTAAAATCATAATAATATTATGTGTCTGTACTTTTCAATATAGTCGAAGGTAGGTATTTATTTTCAAATTAAAAAAATTTACCCCCAAAATAACTAGAAAGAGGTATCGAAAACAGTACGAACACATACAGCTAGAGAACTACTTCTGTTAATTTAAAATAATGGGTATGTTTGACTTTGATTTATATGTCGATGACACGTAGCAACATTTAGCCAAAAGGTAAAGACATTTGTTTTAAGACGTAGAAAACTCTTATAAGAAAAAGTTGACCAAAAAGTAAAAATATAGAAATAAACAGTATTCAGTTAAATAGAGACATAGAAACCATTTAAAATATCGAAAGTAGATCTACTATTCTAAAACAAGTGATAATGTTGTAAATTTAAAGACAATATGCGGTATTCTCGCCTCATGTTTAATTAACATAGTAAACATAAAACGATATAGCTTTATATTGTTTTTAATTTGTACAAAAGACACATACAATATTTCCATGGTAATTAAACATCGATTTACATTTAAAAATTAGGTGAGAATACCGATCAATGTAATTTTTCTCGAAATAGATTATTATTGCTACTGCTAAAGTGATATAGGTATTTCAGCTAGAGATAACGGTTATCTAATATTTTACATTGTTATTTTCGTTAACTACTAATTTATAATATTAATTTAGGGTGTTCATCTAAAGAACGTCGCTTTATTTGCAAGTTCAAACAAAATTATTTATTTTTTCATAAAAAAATAAGGTTGTACTTATCATACAGCAGAAAGGAACGATAGTAACGGCAATACGATATTTGATGCTATCGAAAAAGATATATTTTTCCGGATTTCTGGTTAAATACTTTTAGAGGGAGCACACCGAGGACAAATATTACGATGTGAGTAATGTTGGGAAAAGAAAAGCATTTCCGAGTCTGTTTCTGGTAAGTATTATTTGATATACTGGGTTATCTAAAAACATTTACGTGTTTCAATTTAAATTAAGATCATAGCATTTATTGTAGTATTTAAGTAATGACGTTTGATATATTGGATTGTTTGATTTTAATTTTTAAAATGCTATAAATTAAAAACGCAATCGTTAGTGAACGTCGCGTCGTGTGTTTAGTGACTTCGAAACAAAAATCGTTTATAATTTATGATTGCCAAACCAAAAAATCTAATTTCTGTTTCTGACGAGTTATTTGAATTGATATCAAAAAACCGTATGTATTTTCTTACGGTAGTTCTTTAAGCTCGAATAAGTGATGTGATTAGATTTTTTTTATTTCTTATGGGCCGCCTTATTGGATTTTCCCCAAGTGATTTATTTTATGATTTCAATAATGTATAATAAGCATACCTGGTAAATTTTACTAATAAAAATTATAAAGAAAAAAATGCTTTTTAACTATCAAGAAGCCTTTGATCTTTTTAATTATTACAATTACTCGTTTCAAAGAAAATACGTAAATCCATTTAAAAATTTGTTCTTTTTACTGAAAAACAATTCAGTGCTGCATAAGCATAAAGTATTATTAATGTTATATAGCAATATTTTTCTTGATTAATTGTCCAACTTCTAGAACTCATTTTAGAAAAATTAAAAACTGTTTTAACCCACAATTGTTGAAAATAAGAAAAACAATATTTTTTAGGTATTTGACGTTGTTAATATAAATAATCTAGGCATAGGTACTGTTCGTTTTTGAAATCAGAAAGCAAAGCTCCTTTTAACTACAGAGAAATCCAGTATGGAACCCGCACGAAATAAATAACTTGTTGATGGTGTAAATAAATAAGTAAGACAGATGAAACGTTTTTCTCCTAAATTCTGAAAACAACAGTTATTAGTTATTATACTTACCATAAGAACTTTTCTTTGACTTTTTGATATTATTTGAAATAATAGCGTGAAAATTAAGAAAAGAAATTTTGATTTTTTCGTTTTTTTTAACGTAACTCAAACAAGGATATAGTTTCTTTGTGGCAGTATATTAAGCACAAAATTTTGCAAAAGTGCTAAATTTAAATATACCTTCTCTCTCTTATACATACCGGGTGTTTGACTTAAGGGGCGAACATAGGGAAATAGCATGGGAAATCGTATATATGCAGATTCCTACTCTCCGTTTGAGTTGATAGGATTGATAGAAAATGCGCTTGATTCGATACTACTTTACTTGAATTTGTTGCTTGTTTAAGGAAGAAATAGTTTAAAAACTACAATAAATAATTTGCATTTTATTAACAAAAAGCAGACCAGCCATGATAATTTGAAGTTTCTTAAATCACGAACTGTGCGAAAACTGACGCCAGTATAAAATGTTTTGACAATAAATACCCTCTCCTCATTAAAATATTCAACATTACTATTCATAGTAATTAGGTAGATACTACGTGAATTGATAACTGATAGAAAATAAAATTTATTTTGACATAAAGAAACTTCAAATTTGATCATGGCTGGTCTGTTTTTTGTGAATAAGATGCAAATTATTTATTGCAGTTTCTTTCTTAAACAAGCAACAAATTCAAATAAAGTAGTATCAAATTAAACGCATTTTTTGTCTTTCGATTGATACCACTATCAATCCTATCAACACAAACGGGGAGCAGGAATTTGCATATACCGGGTGTCTCCAGTAACAGTAAGACGCAACATAGGGAAACACCAATGTATTTTTTTAGAAAGGATCCGCGATACCTTTGGAATATGTATGGATTCAGTGCTCAACGTATGTTATTGGATTTAGTCAACGCTAGAAAGAGATAGAAATACTGAAAACGTCGGTCATTGCGACAGGCGATTATTTCATTGTTTATTTTTTATATATGTCAAGTTTTACACCACCTACAACTATCATTTACTATAAAAATACGCAAAATGCGTTACTATTTAAATCGCTATTTCTGCATTTTGCATATTTTTAATTCGCCTTATTACAACAGCACACGTAAAGAAAATCTAAGTAAATTCTATAAAAATGTTTACAAAAATAACGTAACCTCACATTTTTATACAATTTACTTACTTGTGCTGTTGTAATCAGGCGAATTAAATTTAAAATAAGCAGATTGCAGAAATAGCGATTTAAATAGTGATGCATTTTGCGTATTTTTATTGTAAATGATAGTTGTAGGTGCTGTCAAACTTGACAGAATTAAAATACATATAAACAATGAAATAATCGCCTGTCGCAATGGCCGACGTTTTCAGTATTTCTATCTCTTTCTAGCGTTAACTAAATCCAATAACATACGTTGAGCACTGAATCCATACATATTCCAAAGGTATAGCGGATCTTAAAAAAAATACATTGGTGTTTTCCTATGTTGCGTCTTACCTGAGACACTCGGTATACGATTTCCCATGCTATTTCCCTATGTTCGCCCCTTAAGTCAAACACCCGGTATAATAAGCAAGATGCCCATGTTGACTTTCGAATTTGCGATATGAGCTTTGGTAGTTTTGGAAAAATACACGCCATAGTCTTTTGATAAGATTATAAATAACGGACGAAAGCCAAGTATGCACGTATTAGTATATTACAGCACAAGTGAAGAAAGTAAGAATTTCACGCATGTGTCAGTTTTTTCACTACTAGCATTAAAAGATATTATTATTTACTTCGTTTTCGAGCCATGAAGATAAATTTCTTTCCTAAGTGGTCAATAATATTTCATTATTGACTACTGGTTACTAATGGAAACAATTGCTATAGCACTCAGGTGCCTATTATAAATATATTTTCTCCGTTTCGGCACCAGAATGACATCATTCTAGCACGCATTTTAATGCTTTAATGAGCTTCATTATTAAACGATTTTTGGTGATATTTTGTTTTCAGAAATTGGCGATGCTGTATCAAATAATACACAAAATATCTAGGCAACCATTCAGTTGCTAGGTAACTAGTCAATTGCTAGGCAACAAAAACGTCAAATGTCAAACTTTTGTCAACTGTCAAACAAAATTCACCATTACCAACCTAACTATTTAACCAAATTTCCCCAACTCGAAATTGTCAAGTATTTTTATAAAAAGAAATAAATAAATGGAAGCCGAAACGGAGAAAATAGTATAAAAAACTCGTTACAGAAGGCAATTCGAGCACTCGTCCGTTCGGCCACTCGCCGCTTCGCGGCTCGTGTTCAAATTTCGGACTCGTGCGCGAAAACGATGCCTTCTGTAATAGCTTGTGTTTTAATATACTATTACACAAATGTCAATTGAAATTAACTATCCTCTTGTTTTCAAGCAAGGCTACTTGATTCTTGTGGATATTTAAAAATAAACATATGCATTTGTGATTTTATTTTTTATTGAAGTACAAGGGAGTAATTAACAGGAATTAAAGGTGCTAGTACTGAAAAAAATAAGATGTAAATCACGGTAGAGAAGATTTTTCTCAGCCTCACAACTTATTTCCCGGCCGAGAAATAGTATATTATAGACCAAGGTAGAGAAGACAGTAAGAGCAGTATTATTTCCCGACATGCGAAGCATGGAGGGAAATAAGTTGTGAGGCTGAGAAAAGTCTTCTCTACCGTGGTTTATATACTATTTTTTTCACTACTAGCACCTTTATTCCTTTTAATTAATCATTTTTACATAAATAAAAAATAAAATGACAGATGCGTATATTTATTTCTAAAAATCAAATAGCCTTGCTCGGAAACAAGGACAGAGGTTAATTTCAATTGACATTTGGGTAAAACATATTTAAAATAGTCACCTGAATACATAGCAATTGTTTTTATTATTAACCAGTAGTCAATAATAAAAATTATTGACCACTAGGAGAGAAATTCATCTTCTGGGCTCGAAAATAAGGTCAATAATGACATCTTCTAATACTAGTAGTGAAAAAAATATCTTCTCTACCTTGGTACGAGTATATGATGTACTATTCTTCGTGTGTGCTGTATAGCGTTTTATTTAATCTTGTTATTGAGACATGTTGTTTCTTACTTGGTTAAGTAACTGGAAACTTTTTGTTTTGTCCACTCATCACTCAAGTTATATCTATGGCAACGGGTGGGCAAGCAAAACAAGTGAGTGAAAATATCTTCGCCCGCTAACTTTCTCACTGCCGAAAGTACGAATAAACCACAATAGATACATTAGATGGCTTCAGTGTAAATAGCAACTTTCTCAGTACCTAACTATATTGTTGTGGAAATAACTGCTGCTGAATTCTTGAACGAGATATAAACTGACATCCTTTAAAATATGTAGGTTTTATGATTACCAACACTTCACTGATTTATACTCGTATGCCGCAGCGCATTCATAACCCATCCATAACCATAAATCAGGTGTTACAAATGTTAATATTTGTTTTTTACATTTCAAGATCAGGATTACACAGAAGAAGTTAATTCGTACACTTGTGTGGCTAAATTATGCGCGAGCAAAATTCTTAGTTTCTTCACTTCTACTACTGTAATATACTATTATCTATGATCGCGCGGAAAGTAGGCCTTTACGCTTTCCAAAGAGTGTGTAAAATCCTTCTTGTCGCACTAGTGCCATATTGTAAATTTAGTGCCAAAAGTAAATGACAAGAGTTACTTAACACACTGTTCACTTCGTTTTTCTGATACGTAACTCGAAAAATTTCACTAGTGATACGAAGCGACAATTTTTTGAAAACAGTTTATTGCTAGTTATATCCCACAGAGAACAATTGTCATGTAAACAAACTTGAATGTGGACAAATTTATGAAAAATGATTCGATGGAAATGATTTTTTTTTCGTTGAATAGTCTCTCAAATACCATTCGTGGTCAAAGAAATGTAGATTATTTTTGCTGTAAAATCACTCATGTTCCTTGTGATTGCGAATACCACTCGTGCTGCGCACTCGTGATATTCATATGCAAGTACAAGGAACATTCGTGATGTTACAGAAAAAAAATTATCGACAATTCTTTGACCACTCGTGGTATTTTAAGTGATAATTTTTCATCTCATATTTCTTTATTTTCACAGTCGTAGGAAAAACCATATACGCAGCACTTATGTAAAGTACCTATTATTATGGAACTCGTATGCTTTCAGCGCGAGCCGCAGGCGTTTACTCGTTCCATAATAAGTCACTTTATGTACTTATTATGTATTTGCTGTTTTGTTTTAATTGTCAGTACAGTACCAACGGCCGCAAAATACTTTAGTAGATGTCGTCAATGGTAACGTCCGATAAAGTAATGGTATATTAAAAACTGGAATTTTGCGTATCGAATTGCGTACGTCGACATTATATTTTTTTAACAGTTTCAAAAAACAAATTTGTGAACAAGGTGGTTCGGAAGAATTAGATTTCAAAATACAGGGTGTCAATGAAAACTGCTGCATCCCATTTTTTAAGATATCAAATGAACTTTTGGTATGTGTAATGTAGACTTAAATTGCGTTATTTGACGAAGAACACAAGTTCTTGTCACAACCGTTTTCGTCGGAATTAATCTCAACTTTTATTATTTTAAATGGAACACTGTGTATTTATATATCGTATGACCAGAAAGTCTTTGCATCGCGGTTGCTGTGGAAATTACATGTCATTTCTGAAATTATTTACTTCTATTATTTTTACGTTATTGGCCACACCCCAAACTTCTAACAAAATTAAATTTTCAAGGAATAACTCATTTTTATAAGTAAACAAAAGTTTAGTTGAGATTTGCAATAACAAATTACAAAGAAATATCTTTTTGGAACATTTTTAGTTACAATCTGTTCACTTTTGAAAGATGTCAAGTAAATGTCAATGACGTAATGGTTATTTATGTTCGACTGTTTCAAAAATACGTGATTTTTGACAGTGTTTAGTGTCCAAAATCACCTACTTTTTTGGATTAGTACTTTTTACTTTTTATGTAGGTAGTCATAGTAACAAGATCATATCATATTAAATTAAACGTTATTATTTTAAGAAGGAAATATCACTTCAGGGCAGTCAAACATAAAATTATGTATGTCACTCGTACAAAAACGGACTCTTAGACTCGCCTTATTTATTTGCCTCGCTCGCTGCTCTCGCTCGTCCATAAAACGCGGCTCGTCCAAAAAAGTCCTACACTTTGTACTTGTAACATAAATAACTATTTTGTAACAAGTACCTAGCAGATGAGTGCCAAAAAACTAGATTTTAGGTACTTGTTACAAAATAGTTATTTATGTTACAAGTACAAAACCGTTAGTAACTCCCTTATTTATGTGAATTTTGGTACTATAAAGATCCCTTCCGGGCATGAAACTCCATTGGATTGGACTACAATTTAGTCGAATAGTGCTGCAATACAATGGCAATTGGCAATATACACGCGTTGAGAAAGTCAACATCCATAAGTCTAGATCTTGCCAATAAATTAACACAAAATGCAATAAGCATATTATTGTTGTAGCTAAAAGTTAGAAATGCTCTTCGTGTTAGGGAAATTGAGTAGATTGACCCCCGAAAATATTGTTATCAGTTTTAAGTGTTTGTAAACGAACTCTTTATTGTTAAAGTGACTTCCCTATTTTAAGCTATCTCACCATTAAATATCAAACAATAGAAATTAATGTTAATGACTTCCATGTCGTACAAATTTCTGCCTCCCAAGCAATCGCATTACCTAACCAGTATTATCGGCAAGTCACTATGCACTTAATCCAGACACTTTTATTTGGTGCTGTATATTTTTACAGTGTAGGCATTTTAAGGCGAGATCTTTAAACTTTATGTGTTTACAACCATGAATGCCTTTGTTCAAAAAACTCAAAGAACTTTATGTAAACAGTATAATATGGATGTCAAGATCTTTAAAAGCACATGCTTTAAATCTTAAAAGTTTTAAATAATGTTTGTCTTTTCGATTGAAATTTTTAAATTTCTGACTTCTTTTTAATTTAGTTTTTATTAAAATAATATTTCACCCATGTCTATACAGGGTGATTCATTAGCCTCTTTCCAACTTTGGCAATGAAAACTAGATGTAATTTCATGAAGAAATGTTCATATGAATGTAGGTTCTATCCTTCTATCTTTCTTTGTTCTTAACAAAGAAAGAACCTGCATTCATATGAACATTTCTTCATGAAATTACATCTAGTTTTCATTGCCAAAGTTTGTAAAAGAGGCTAATGAATCACCCTGTATATAGAGATATTGACCGACTAACATAAAATGCGTATTAATTCAATATAGATAGCACCACATATTTTGATGAGTAATCCATTGTTTATAATCCGTGCGTTTGTATAAGTTCAATACGTGCCCGTAAAATGAGAGGTTTGGATTAATTTAGGTTTACTGATTTTCTGTGGGTGCTTTTTTTGTTATCGAAAACATTGATATACTCTCCAGTTTTTTAATAATTATATTATTGATTAAAAATTTTAATTGATTTTTAAAACTATCCCCAAAACTTGAACTGATCGCACTGAATACGAAATGTAAATTTACATTGTAAGAATAGTTTTTATGTAATGTAGGACATACAAAATTGTTATACATATCAGTTAGGACAACTATACAGGGTGGCGCAGTGGTAGAGCGTCATGCTAACGTTGCTCTGTCTCGTGAAATTTACCATGCGTTATATCTTGTTGTAACTAAATCTGAAACTACATAGGCGAGGAAACAAAAACCCGTTCAACCGCCATTTAAAACTTACTGAGACTATAACGACGTTTTCCTCCGAATACATGCCTATAAGGTAGAGTAACAGGTCTTACACACATACACATTACACTCTACATATAAACGGCGCACCAGCTTCGTAAATCGCAGAGATGGACCGGGTTGTGCATTGCACGCGTAGAGCTTCATACGTTAACGCACCAGCCTCGACACCAAAAGGTATAAAAGGTTACAGATAATACATACATACATACATCATTTAAGATAACGTTCAAATCTTGACAATGTTATGTTTGGTTTCCGTTCTTGTATAATTTAGGTCCTTGTTTAAGTTAATATTGTATGAATAATTTAAATAAAGTCACTTTCATTTTTAGATACAACCCGCAAAAGAACTTCCGAAAAATTCGCTTGTAGCTCGAAAACAAAAGACGATATCAAATCTCGGTTTGCACCATTATGTAGATGTGTCTCGAAAATTTGGCACGAGGCACCTTTATTATTTTGTGTAGATGTAATAAAGGGTGGAACGGGAAAAAGTGGTCACACAAAATATAGTATAAAAAAATTATTTTATCGAATCAATTATCTGCTCTTTGTTTTTCTGACAGCTTACTAATTAGATGATGAATTACAATCGTGAGAGTTATCTTCTGGTTTACCAAAAACGACTTCGCGGACTTTGCGTTTAAGACCTTTTATCAAATTCTGCACAATTTTATTAGCCAGTTTGTTTGACGCACGCCATTTTGCTTTAAGCTTTTTCTCACTATCTGCAACTTCTTGAGTCTCCTTGAGGTTTTGTTTGACGATTGCCCAATAGTTTTCAATTGGGCGCAGTTCCGGTGCATTTGGTGGGTTGCAGTCCTTGGGTACAAATGGAACGTTGTTGGTGTTGCACCATTCCTGGGCGTCTTTTCCATAGTGACATGAAGCGAGGTCCGGCCAAAACAACACAGAATATCCGTGGCTCCTTAGAAAAGACAGCAAGCGCTTTTGCAAGCACTCTGTAACGTAAATATGCTGGTTGATAGTGCCAGTTGTTACGAAAAATTTGCTCTTCGAGCCACAAGTACAAATCGCATGCCATACTGATAACTTTTTAGGAGCTTGTTTTTTTAATTTATCCTGAACGTTTCCCCTTCCTGTTGTCGTGTAAAATTCTTGCCCTGGAAGCTGTTTGAAGTCAGCCTTGACGTAAGTTGCTTTGGCCATGGTATTCTGCTTATCATCACGATTAGGAGTTATAACAACCTTGTATGATGACAATCCGGTTCTCTTTTTAGCCCTTTGCACCGTTGTATGTGATGCTCTTGCTTTTTTACTAACATCCCGGATGGAGAGGTTCGGATTTTTCATGAAAGCTTTGACAACTGCTTTTGCAGTCGAGTTGGCGTCTTCATCATGGTAGATTTTAGTACGTCGAGCAAGTCACGGTGTGGAAAATTTGAATTTTCCGTATGCGCGTGCAAAATTTTAGTACGCCATTTTAACAACTGAATGCGGAATTAAAAAAACAAAGAGTGTGGAATATTTGGTAGACATATACCTTCAAAATTTGACGTTTTCCACTTTTTAAGGTAGCTATACGCTGAACAGTAGTACATCAAATTTGCCTTGACTACTTTTTGCCCGTTCCACCCTTTAGTTTACGAGATAACCTGGAATATCAGACATCTTGGGAGGGAGATAAATAGAAAATTGTTAGTTCAAACATCCCTATTGTGTAGCTATTGTAGGACGTTCAGAAGATTTGTTTATTCCCACATTACCAGTATTTATAAAGAGCTACCCTCGAACAATGTTGGAAGATGACAAGATAGATTTCATCTTTTCGCATATTGTTCATACAGTGTGGTACAAAAGTATGGAACAAATTCAATATCTACTGAAATAATTGTTTTTTGGAAAAACGCTCGGACAGGTATAGCGATTTAAATTACGGTGCATATTTTAAGAGGAATCGAATTTTTTTTGCGACAGTCATTTTTCTACGGTGACGTTATCGCCCTTTTTTTCAAATAGGAACTTGCATATTTGACAATTGCAGTAGATAGTCCTTTTTTTTCTCTTTCTAACCGTGCAAAAGTTTTATACCCTCGCATAAGATTTTTTTTGAGATATGGTCCTTCGAAAATGCCAAAATCGACTTTTTCGTAGAAGGTTGAAATTCGGATTAGGGGGTAATGAGACCCTCCTAATGACGTTTCCGTGGTCGGTTGTCCCTTAGCGTGCGTAATTTCGAAGATACGGCCGTTCCCACCTATCAAAAGTGGTGTTCGGCGGGGTCGCTTTGGGGATTCGGAAAGAGAGGGGTCGATTTAGGAGAGAACAATTTTTTATCCGAAACATTTTGGATTCGAAATGCCTGAATGGCAGGGTCGATTTTTCGTATACGTGTCTATTGTTATCCCACCCATGCGGAACGTGAGCTGGGTCTAGTACCCCAAAGCGACCCCGCCGGACACGAAAAAACGGGTTTTAAAAAATTTCCCCCACCACTTTTGATAGGTGGGAACGGCCGGATCTTCGAAATTACGCACGCTAAGGGACAACCGACCACGGAAATGTCATTAGGAGGGTCTCATTACCCCCTAATCCGAATTTCAACCTTCTACGAAAAAGTCGATTTTGGCATTTTCGAAGGACCATATCTCAAAAAAAATCTTATGCGAGGGTATAAAACTTTTGCACGGTTAGAAAGAGAAAAAAAAGGACTATCTACTGCAGTTGTCAAATATGCAAGTTCCTATTTAAAAAAAAGGGCGATAACGTCACCGTAGAAAAATGACTGTCGCAAAAAAAATTCGATTCCTCTTAAAATATGCACCGTAATTTAAATCGCTATACCTGTCCGAGCGTTTTTCCAAAAAACAATTATTTCAGTAGATATTGAATTTGTTCCATACTTTTGTACCACACTGTATATGTTTGTTGATATGCGTATTTTAAACACTGCTTCGGAAATATGCCATAACATGAAAACCATTGTCATGGGAGGTTTTTAACTTAACAAATCAACAATACTTATTATTTGTCAAAATAAGATTTACCATCTGCAATTGGATTAAAAATCGCCATGGTTTCGCATCAGTGCTGCTAAATTTATAGTAATCTGGTAGATAAGTTGATGTCATTTATTTAAGAATTTTTTATTTGTTTACATACTTAGGGACTTATGGTGCTGTCTCGCTCCTTCTGAGACACCTCTATTTACGTTATTATATAGGTATTTGTCAAACTTAAAGGAATCTATTTTGGTAGATAAGTGTTCTCTATATGGTGAACCCTATATTAAGCAGTGTACCACCCTCATAATGCCAACATACTTGTTTTATGCGATAGAGCAAATCAATTAAGTTTTTCCTGAGAATCCCCGTTTTTACGAAATAGGTATATCCTACAGTCAACTGCTCAAAAGTAACAAATTCAAATACAGGGAGAACAGAAAAGGCTGACCGAAAAAAAATACTTTCCATGGCAGGTACTGCCAATCTTTACTTCCACTTTGATTATACGCGTCTTGCGGTTCAGTGTGATATTAGCTTCGCACGTGTTTCGCATTTTGACTTTTGACGTTTGCCTTGTAAGTTTAATTTTTCGCCTTTTCTTGTGTTAAAGCATCTAAGCTTAATGATTGCAATTATTGTTTATTGTTGTGGGATAATTTACCATTTAGCTCAACACAACGGGCTTAACCTAAAACGACAAACAAAATGTCAATATAGACGAGAATGTAGGTACAGTCCATGCTTACATACATATGAAGCGGCACATTGTTACTATGGTCATTTTTTAAGGAGGCGGCACGGTCAGCTATTAATATTCTCCCTGTGGTTATAATCAAGTTTTTTAAATATAGGAAACTGGAAATGAAGTGTTCTATCGCTATTTTTAGAATGTCATATTCCAATCGGTTTTCTTGTAAACGACAAACTAGTTATAAAATTTAATAATACAGTAAGCAATAAATTGTCTTAAACTATTTTATTTTCAGCCTTTTAAATTGATTATTAGAACTGCGCACCTTTTTCCTCTTAAGCATTTCCTTCATCCCGATACGCCAAACAAAGCAAGACTCACCTTGTATATTTTATTAAACAAAATGTTATTAAAACTATTCTAAAAGAAGTCTCCCGCTCCCTGTCATTCGTATAGTAAAATTATATTCAGCATAGAGTGTAACAGAGGGTACGTTTTTATAATCAAAATTTTAATGCATTATAAAGCAGAACCTATTCTTCACAAGTTATTGATTTCTGGGCTGCCGAGATTCAGTGTTTAAAATCCTTTGAGCTGAAAAATATACGAATTTCCATTAAATGCCAAGTGAAATATTTTTGCAATGAAAAAATTTAAAGTACAACTAATCTTTTCCGTATATTCTGTTAATGTTATTTATTTATAAATACATACGCATAACAAGTCGATACAAAATAAACTTTTAGAAAATGCGATTAACAACACAAACAAGCTTTATTTCCAATACTATTAACATTTTAGAGATGTTGGTATACTTATTTAAATATTGCACTCCTCCCCTCTTCGTTTCATTTAGTGTTGGTAAACATTAATTTTTGAAAGAAGTTAAATTTATTAACAGTGATCGTATTCTCTATAGCTTGGGCTGATTGCGAAAAAGTCAACCCTATTCTCTATAAGTCTTTGTAGATCGGTGAATGTTATGCTCTCTTCTTTCTTGGACTTCCTCCATCTTACTTATAATAAAACACTTAATAAATGATCTTGCGACGAGAACTTGAGTAATTGAATAGTAGGCTTGTTTTGATAATTATTGTCAGATTTATTAATTAACAACTGATGACGATTGCAGAGTTGTAATCGAAAGCTTTTGTAATTAAAAACCTTGATCCTTTATTAAGTGTTTTATAATAAGTAAGATGGAGGAAGTCCAAGAAAGAAGAGAGCATAACTTTCTATAATAATTAAAATACTATCTTGCATTGAAAGCAAACTAATGACTGAATTTTTGTATAAAAAATTCAGTTACAATTACTTCTTACGAAGAACTGTTAAATTTTACAAATGTAGATTTAACCAAGAAATCTTAGAGGAATAATTAGTATTTACAAATTAATGTAGTTGTCGCGTATCCTTCAATTTTTTGATGTGTGAAAGTTTATTGTATCTTATCATATTATTAATCTCTACAGTGCATTTGATTTTTATCATGACTGGCCATAAATTTCCAATATGATTCGTCAGATATTATAAATTATTTAAAATTGAAAGTATTTTAGTTATAAATTGATATATTAATATACGTAATACGTAAGTCAAATACACTTTTGTTGCCGAATATTGATACAAAATTTTGAATATCGCCCGCCCCTATCGATAATTCATTTCTAAATTATAGAATTCATAGAAGGGCCTTATTTAAATTCTTTTTATTTGACGTAGTCGAAGTTCATGAGTGCTAAATATTTAAATGTCTCAGTGAACATTACCTGCTATAGTCACTTGTACTACCAGGAGTATTAAACCCAGGAGGTGTGTATCAAGTCATCCAGTTTAAAGTTATCCTCAGTGACCCATGGAATTAAAAGTTGTGTTTTAACTTGGTTCAAGAAATGTTGACAAAATACAAAACAAATAATAATGTCATAATTTTTATTAGTTGTTATTAGTACGTACGTAGTACGTATTAGACGTAACTTTTAATTCCATGGGTCACTGAGAATGACTATCTATAAATTGGATTGCTTAATACATTGCCTTGGTGCAGCTTAAAATTCAAAAGTTTAGCGGCGGCGGACACTTGATTGCGACTGTTTAGACGCGGTCGTGCATATACATACACTTGGATGTAGAGACATTAGTACGCAAGAACAAGCGGACCCAGAAAATCTGGGCGCGAGACTTTAGGGTGCAGAAATGTTAGAACGTAGAAACATTAAGGTGCAAAGGAAGCAGAGTGGAGTTCCAACGATCGGAAAATTTTCAATGACTTCTTAATTATTTAAGATAGCCCAAATATGATTAATGACAGTACATAATTGTATAAAATGGTATCTTTTGTATTTTAGACATGTTTTCAAAAATACAGTGTTTCTTAAAAAGATCAGAAAATAAAAAATTTAATATTTCTTATTTACTAAGTTAATAATTACAATTGTAGGAGTATTGGCAACTTTATAATTATCTAACTGTTTTTGGCCCTCCCCGGCAGATCTTAGATGATCGGAGGGTGCAAAGAATCCCCGGGTCAACTTTAAGAATAGGCACTTGGAATGTAGGGAGCATGTTTAAGGCAGGAAAAATTAATAATGTTACAGCAGAAATGCAGAGACTACAACTAAATATTCTGAGAATCAGCGATTTACAATGGCCTGGAGTAGGTCAAAACTACATGGGTGAAGGAGTCATTTACTAGTCGGGCAGTATCGACAGTCGAAATAAATATGGAGTCGCCATCATAGTAGACAAAAATATACATAAATCAGTGACTAGTTTTCTCCCCTACTCAGATATGGCGATGATGATTCAGATACAGGACAAATAAGAAACATCAATATTATACAGGTGTATGCGCCAACGGCTGACAAATCTGAAGCTGAAATAGAAGAATTTTATCAGCAACTAGATATACTATTAAAGACCACTAAAAACCATGGTGTAACGATCATTGTGGGTGATTTTAACGCGAAGATTGGAGAAGGAGCTACAGAGGATATGGCCTAGGAGAACGAAACGAGAGAGGTGACAGATTAATTGAATTTTGTCAAGGTGAAAATATAATAATAACAAACACATACTATAAACTACCAAAACGCAGACTATATACATGGACTTCTCCACTAAGCAAGGATAACAAGATAGTAAGAAATCAAATCGATTACATATTAATAAAAAACCGTTATAGAAATAGTATCATATCACTGAAAACATATCCAGGTGCCGTCGTGGAGTCGGATCATAACACTGTAATTGCTGGAGTAAAACATTAAACTCAAGAAAACGACAACAAAGGCAAATAACAAGAATATAAGGACCGAGAAACTAAAGGATGAAGAAACCAAAGAACAAGTTAAACAGTGTTCATACATACGAAACTCGATGAAATGAATAAACAACCAACAACAGAACTAGATGCAGAACAGAAGTGGAAGAATATTAAAGAAGCATTGATCAAGGGAAGTAAAAACAAACTATCACCAGACAAAATGCAGGCAAAACAAAAATGGATGACAAAAGAAATTTTGCTTCTCATGGAAGAGCGAAGGATACACAAAACAGAAAACAAAGGCAAATACGAAGAATTATAGAAGGTAATTAAGAAGAAAATCCGAGAAGCAAAAGAACACTGGATATCAGAAAAATGTAGATACATAGAAGAACTCCAAAGCAAATAAGATAACCGTAATCTACATAAAGAAATTAAAGATCTCACAGGGAAGTTTAAGAAACGACAATCTGCGATTATTAAAGATAACAAAGGGAAAATTATTCTTGAACAACAACAGAAACTTATAAGATGGAAAGAATGTATAGAAGAACTATTCCATGACAACCGTAGCAATAACAATATCAATAATACAGAAGAAACGGGCCCGGAATAACAACGGACGAGGTTCTCTACTCTATAAGAACTCTATTAAAAGTTGAAAAGCAGTGCGGCCAGATTAAATCCCGATCGTACTTATTAAGTTAATTGAAGAAGACCAGATAAACATAATAGTAGACCTATTTATTTAATACCGTATATACAGGATGTGTAAAAATTCGCGTACAAGCTCTCCGTAACTTTGTTCCTTGGACAATAATAAAGCGAAATTCTTATAGCGAAAAAGCCACCAGATGCTTCCTCAACTTGTGCGAAGCCTTCAAAGTTCAAAATTGGCAACGCGAAAAGGAAGCCGTTTTTGCAAAATTCTGTTACTTTATGCATAGATTAAGTAATAACGACAACAATTTAGTATCGTTT
The DNA here is from genome assembly GCA_963082815.1 of Melanotus villosus. NCBI lineage: Eukaryota > Metazoa > Arthropoda > Insecta > Coleoptera > Elateridae > Melanotus > Melanotus villosus. The sequence goes on along the minus strand of OY720418.1, from coordinate 71,559,159 downwards.
ATCATTTAAAAGTACCAAAAAAATACTAGTTACTCATACTCATAATTTCAATTTACAGAATTCTTCCAAATGTGTTTGCTTGTATCAAAAATACGTTTATGCCTTCTACGTATAGGATAAGAAATGAAACAATACGGGAAGAGTTAGAAACTGAGTTAATTCTAATTATAATAGAGAAACAACAACTACAATGGTTTGGATATACAGGGAATTTTTCTTTTTAGTATACATATCTCCTATGTATACTTTTAAAATAAACATATTGTTTTACCCTATATGTAGACAACCATCTATGCACTAAACTTTAAATTTTTAAGAAACAAATAGCAGGCTGTGGCAAAAATTATTAAATTAACTTAATGTCATAAAATTAGTTGTTAACTGTTGCCGTTTTTATTTTCATTTCTGTTTTGTGTTGTTGATATTTTATGTTTGAGAATAATCGTCGAATTAAAATTATTTTGATTTATTTACAAACATAACCTTTACACACCACAAAAAATAAAAACTAATGTCCCTAAATTCACAGCCACAGTAACGTTTAGTGTATAGTTGGTTGCCTACTTATATCGTTTATTTTAAAAGTATACATAGCGGATATGTATACTAAAAAGAAAAATTTCCTGTATATATGTATGTATATGCAAAATGGACAAAAGCAGACAAATCAAAGACATATGGGAAGCAGGAGTATAAAGATGTAGAAAAGAGGACGACCCAAGAAAACCTGGAATGACGAAGTGGCAGTGATACTAAAAAGAATAAATAAAATATGGTCAGAAGCGAAAAAATTAGAAATGAACAAGAAAGGAACTGGAGGAAGGAATTAAAATAGAAATGGAAATGAAATACCTTACACCTTAGGGTAGAAATGTCAATGATTATATATATTTTTGTTGTCTTTTAAAATTATTATTGACGTTTAAATATGGAAAAATTGTTTTGTTATTTCAAATAATAACACCAGTATTTGTTGGTAAAACAATATCGATACATTTACACAACCAAAAATCTTTTCCTAGTTCTTTTATGGTATTGATGGTACATCAAACTAGAAAAAGAGTGTTCTAAGTTATAACTGCAAGAAAATTTTTGAGGAAAAGCAAGATGTCTGATAATCCTATTTGTGTCTATTAGAATCATAATGGCTACACAAATTTTTTAAGGTCAATGATTTGAGGCTACGCATTTTTGTGCGAGTTTTATAATAACTAAATGATGGATTTACTAAGATTTTAATTTGCACTAAACAGATAATACCTGTTTCAGTTTTATTTTAAAAGATCGAGAACAGTAAGATGCACAAATAGAATTCAGGGAAAAGTGTTCGACAAAATTCTAGTCTATTCGATTTATCAGGTGTTTGGCATACTAAACTTGTGAACGACTTTTTTCAGAAGGGCGAATGCAGTGCAGTAGCTGAGCGAACTTGGGCGCTGACGTGCTAAGGATTTCGTAAATCAGCCGTGGGGCTCGGAGTTATAAATGTAGCTTTACGATGGGCTTTGTACATATTTGCGTTGAATAGAAAATCAGTTTCGAGTTCCGTAGGTTTACTGTCATTTATATGATTCATGTAAAAATTGTATTTTTGGAATGTAAATACAATTTGCTTACCTTTAAATCAAAGAATATACATGCCTCCTGACAATGAAACAATTGCCGATAATTAAGAAAATTATAATAATACTTATTTTCCTAAAGGATTTCTTTAACCGGCGACAATCGCATTTTAGTCGAGTATTACTTACTGTATTATCAAGACGCAATACTAGTAACTTTGGATATTGAATTTCAACTCTTCCAGATTTCTGGGTTTTGTTTTGTATACCCTGTACTTTGGATATCCCTAAAAGACGGATACCGTGATAGCAGGAACATCGCGCACATTAAATTGACGCCGAAATAAACGTTGAATTGTGATGATATTGCGTTTATTGAAATTTTATATAATGTCAAATTACCTCCAAAATCCACTCTTTTGATTGTAATTTGTAGGAGTAATCAACACTTTTTGGGGCTCATTATGTAAGCAAGGGTGATTCCAAACTAAAGTTATAGATCTAAATTATATGAACTTATTAGAAAAAAAAATCTTGAATAAATTCAAGATATTACTACTAATGTTTATTTAATATTTATCCACCTAGTCGTGGGAAGTATTTAGAAATTAATCCATCGTTTAAATTGTCCTTTACAATAGTGTTCCAAATTGTGGTGGGCAAGATGTTTTGGACTTCAAATAATTTCTCTAATAAAAACTGTCTGAATGGCCTAAACAGGAAGAAATCTGATTGGGCTAAATTCGAACTGTGTGACGGAAACAGAACTTCCCACTTCTGCTTTTCCACCGAAGTTATTGTTTGGGGTTAAGTTTGCGGTCGTGCAGCAGTTTTATTTCTGTGAATTTAGCCTTATCAGATATGTGTCTTTTCGGACAATTCATGCTGTTTTTATTAGAAAACAGATTTGAGGGCCGAAACGCATTGCAAACCGCAGTTGTGCTTCACGTCTCTTGAATAGGTATACTACCGTATTTAAACGATGGGATAGATTTCTAAATTCTAACGACGACCACGTGGAAAATATCACATTCGTACGTAGTATTTCTTGGATTCGTCGAATGTATTCGGTATTAATCGTTTTTGGACATTGTCCGATGCCTACAGTGTTTTCTATTTTCCCATTGTCCTCCCTATAGGTTGCGTTCACTTAGGCATTTGAGAAGGTATTCCCGGTTTCCACGTTAATTTCGGCCTTCCTCTATCTCTGCGTCCCTGTGGTATGCATTCCATAACTTCTTACGAGAGTCTTTCATTTGCTATTCGTTGAGCATAGCCGTACCATATTAGTATGGTCTCTTATTTCTAGACAATAAGATTATTGTCCCTACGGAATTACGCAGGGACATGCTGAAACTGTGTCATGGTGAAAGTCATTTTGGGATTGATAAGACAAAGGCAAGGCTGCGGAAAATATTTGATTGGCCCCGTTTGAGTGAGGAGGCGGAAAACTTTGTTTAGAAATGTGCAGTTTGTGAAAGATTCTCATATCGTAATTGCAAAGAGTCGCTTCTTCCCTATCCAATCCCAAAAAGGCCTTGGGAAAGAGTAGCTGTAGATATATTTTCTTATGGTAATATAAGTTATCTTGTACTATGGATGCATATTCGAACTGGCTAGAGATATCAATACTGAAAGACAAATCTGCGGGTGCAGTGATTCAGAGGCTGAAGTCGATTTTTTCGAAACATGGTGCTCCGGACATCCTCGTAGCGGACAATGTCCCTTTTGGGAGTATAGCATGTAAAAATTTTGCAAGCGACTGGAATTTCAGCATTATAACACGTAGTCCAAATTATCCAAGATCCAATGGGTTGGCAGAGAAAGCAGTCGCTATTGCTAAAAGAATGGTAAAAAAGGCAAATTTGAAGAATAAGGATATTTATTCAGCGCTACTGGAATACCGGAATACACCACTTAAGCATACGAATTACTCGCCTGCACAGTTGTTAATGAACCGAGTATGCAAAACTAAATTACCAATATCGTTGAAGTTATTAGAACCTCAGTTGTGTGAGAATGTTCAACAAAAGTTAGAATATAAGCAGAATTATGGGAAATTCTATTGTGATAGGACAGCTAGGGATTTAGAACAGTTAGAGAATAATCAGGATGTAGTGATGCACAATAAAGTGTCAAATAAGTTGGAGATGGGCAGGGTCATTGATAGATTTGAGGAGCCTCGATCTTATATGATACAAAATGAAAAGGGGGAAATATTAAGGAGAAATAGAATAGATCTCAGAAAATCTGGCAATGACTTTGTCCCTCAGGCCGTAGATGAAGCTGATCATGACTCTCTCTGACAATGTCACATAGTTGTCAAAAAATAGTGCTAATGTGAGCAGAAGCAGCATAAGCCATGATTCAGCAAATGACACGCTTGTGAATGGTCAGAATTTATGTATAACACATACAAGTAGGGTAGTTGTAAAACCAAGTAAGTTTAAGGACTTTATATTATAAGTGGGGGGATGTAAGATAAGTTATATCAAACATACAGACACAACAGCCCGCATGTAGACGTGACTTGTGTTAATAAATACGTACAATTAAAGTTGTTATTATTTTATAGAATTACCGTATAAAACAGACACCTGTCTTTATCTTTTGTAATTGTTCCTTCTGTGCGTATCGTTTCTTTAATTCTGTCATTTGTAATTCTATCTCTCCATGATATACCCGCTGATCTTCTAAGTGCGTCTGTCTCTTTAGATTCAGCTTTTCGTTAATTTTTTTCCATTATTTTCCACGTTTCGGATTCATATACCTAGTAAACTGCTTAACCTGTTTTGTTATTTGTTTACTCCCTAGTATGTTGTTTACACTTTCTATAACATTCCTTGCTTGTGTAGTTCTTGATTTGATCTCTTTGTCATGATTACCGCTTTTGTCAATTGTCATTCCTAAGTATTTATATATTTATCTATCGATATTTCGACGTCGTCCATATCTTCTAAAATCAAATTATTTTACTCAGTGCCTACACATACATTTTGTAACGTTTTTAAAACGTTTATTTATAACTTCGGTCCGTGGTGTAAATTATTTATTAACAAATCTAAACAATGTAACAATCAACACAAAACAGCAACTTAAACACTAAGGGCCATATTCATACAGTGTTTAAAGTTAGATGTTACTAATTGCTATAGCAACATATATTAATTGTATTGGTTCAATATCTACTAAACCCCTACTAACTTTAAATACTGTCTATGAATATGACCCTTAAACACGATACTAATATTATTCCGAAACACTAACTAATTTAATTATACAGTTTATTTAATTATATTCACGCACTTATATCATTCGCGCACATTTATATTTACCGAGCACTTGATCGCTACACGTTGGTAGGCTCTTGGTAGACTACTGCTTGCTCAGGGAACGCGCCTATTTATACCAATACGGGCTTTCAATCCAGTAAGTTCGACGCTCATCTCGATCACTCGCGCTAGTCCCGGAAACTTCTATTGGCGGATGACGCATACGATCTCGCATCGGCTCTCCGCGACTGTTGCATCTCGTTACAATATTTAGTCTTTTGTGTACATAGCAAGACCCCACTCTTCATATGTTTCTTTTATATTTTTTTGCCATGTATTCAAGATATTCCTTGTTTGTCGCAAGAACCACCTGGTCATCGGCGAACTGCGGCGTATAGATACACGTAACACGTCAAGTTCATACCAAATCATTTTCTTTTCCATAAATTTAATGATTTCTTTATGTAGATTTTTTTTGAACACCGTCGGTTGAATGCCTTCATCCTGTTGGAGTCCTTCTGAAGTATGAAAGAGTGGCGACAATTTATTTTCAACCTTCAGTTGTGAGGTTATTCCAGCATATAGATTTTATAATGCTTTTATTATTATGTGGCTAACATTTGTCGTTTTTAGTGTTTCCCATAATTTACAATTTAATATGCCTTTGTTAAATCTATAAAAAGCTTTAAAGCTGTTCTATTTTCTACAATTTGTTTAATATACAACATAGAACACGTCATCCGTATAAGATCTTCCAACTTGGAACTCCCTTTGTTTTTCTTCTTCATGGAAATCTTTCTTTATTAAATCTCTTATTTCGCACCCTTATAGACGACTCATCATGCTTGCCACTGATATGCCCCTGTAATTATTGAGTTGTGTTTACTGCTCTTTTTATGAATTATATGTTTTTCTAGTGCCCAGGAATCTCTTGCCCTTTTATGCATAAATTAGATAATGTAATCGATATACGACTTATTATAGTTCGGCGTGGACCTTCTGGTTCGCATGTTCTTCCACTTCTGAGATTTTTTATTGCGTTTAATATAAGTTCTTCGCCTTCTGCGTTTATTCGAGTCTTCGGAGAATTATTTACTTGTATTCTAGTCTAGATTCACTCTTCTCAATTCTTTATTGTTGTTTTTATTTTCTTTATAAATTTCTATGGTTTCGGGCATTTTCTTCCTCCTATATATTTATTTCTTGGCATTTCTTGTGCCATATTTTATTCTTTCGATTTATTATCGCTTTTCTTATTTCCCTCTTAATTTTTTTTATTTTTCTTTGTCTTCTGGTTTCTTAGTGTTTAACCAGTAATAAGGTAATTTCTTCTGTTTTACTAGCTCCTGTATTTCCGTTGCTCGCCGTAATTTTTTTCTAGTATTATTCCTTTGAACATATTGCTTGCCGTTATATTCATGTAAAAATCATTAAAGGGAATGTTCATATTATTTGCAAGTTTGCTGTTTAGTCTTCTTTCATATAAGTATTTAACACTGTCACGTATTAAACTGGGGTATCTTGTTTTTTTATTACTAGTGTTTATTTTTTCTTTTTTGTTAATGTTATTATAGGTTCTGAAAGGTGTAACTAGTATACTTACACTAACCACAAAACGATCTGAACCACAAGTAACTCCTCATTGTACTCTAATGTCTTGCACTTTCATTTTTGTTGTTTGTTTTTGATCATAAACATATTATGTAGTCAATAATTGACTTTAGCTATTTTATTGGTTGTTCCCATGTGGTTTTGTGTATCGTTTTATGCTTGTAAAATCCATTTGTTATTTTTAATTTTATTTATTATCCTCCGTTAACGTTAATCCTTTCTTTCCAAAATATGGTGGGCCTACCATTACGTTTTCTACCTTTTTACGTGGTCTACTGTTAAAATTTCCCAACATAATAATTTCCCTTGTAGTTCTTATTCTTATAATAACGTCATTTAGTTTTTCAACGAAGTTATCTTTATGTGCAACGGATTGATCATTTGATAATGCGTACACACTACACACTCAATATTTTTATCATGTAGAAGATCTTCCGGGGCCTTTAACTTACGTTGTAAGTATTTGCAAAACTTTATAGATGATAAAAAAATTATATAAATCTTTTTAACATACGCCGTATTTTTGGTTGGAATTAGTTTAAGATTGAATTATTTGTCCTTGAGATCTACGATATTTTTAGAAGAACACCTTTTAGTAACAATGCATTGGACCCATAGAAATTTAGCATCATTGTCGATCTGAGATTATAGGAACTCCGAAAAGCAAGACTTAATTCTACCGTATGATCAAAAAAGATCGAAGCCATGGAAGTGTAAATCAATGCCTTTTTATTGCTTAACTGCAATTCAATAAATGTTGTAGAGTAATTAATTTTATTAAAATTATATTGAAACTACAGAATGTTATAAAAGATGTTGAAAAAGTTGACCGATATTTTGAATACACAAATCCACTCTTTCGTTCACATTTTCGACAATCTGCTCTAATGTTTCCTTGTTTATTGAATTACACACTTTCACAATTCTACTTCTTAACTAATCTAAATTTTGCATCGATGTTTTAAAAATGGTATTTATCAAAAATTGAAGTAAAAAGTAATCAAATGGAGGGCCGCATTCAGCTTCATGCCGCCCCTAGGCTTACCTAAAATCTGCCGCCCCCCCACCACTGATACCCCCCTTGCTGATCACCCACGCACCCCCCACGAAGTAGGTACCTACGTAAACAAAACTAATACAAAATAAACCTCAAGCGTATGGGCAAATATTCTTTTTTCTTCATAACTACCTATGTTAATGTCTTGAAACTTGTAAAAATTACAATAAATAAAAATATGCCACCCCCAAAAATTTACCACCCCCAAAATTTGCCGCCCTAGGCTGCAGCCTACTTAGCCTTATTAGAAATACGGCCCCGATCAAATGGCACATGATGTGGGAACTCAAAGATCCTTACCAATAATTCTCAGTAACAGGCAGTTCGAAGCAAGTCTCTTCTATACTCTTTTTATGGTCCGCGTTTCCACCATTATCATCCTACCTGGGTCTTGACTCTGCCATTTACCTCTGTCCTGAGTTACTTACTGTCTTCCAATTGTTTACGCCATTGTCTTTAAGTCATTCTCCAGACCGTCCAGTCACCTGAGCTTAAGTCTTCCTTGTTGTCTCGTTCCTTCAGACTTCCCTATTAACATCCGTTTCAATACGTTGTCGTCACTTCAGATTTTTCATTCTGAATTGTCACTGAACATAGTACCTTCTTCATAGTAATTTTTGTCACCTGTACTAGCTTTCTGGGAATCTTCAGCTCACTCATAGCATTATATGGTTTATTTCTCTTAGGCAGCTTTAAATTCCATGAACGCGTGGTAAGTATTTATGCTGAATTCTGATGTTTTTTTTCCTATGATTTGCTGCAGTACGAATATTTGATTTATGGTTGATTTACTTTTGCCGAATCCGCAGTCTCCTATTATCTTTTCAGAGTACTCTATATATATACCCATAAATCGTTTCCTTTTTTTTTGTTTGTATAGTTGTCTTCCGTCCGGCTTTGTATTTTTTACTATTACTTATGTAAATTTTAAACAGTATAACATTGGTTAGGTACTGAATATACTCAACTACTCACCCAACAACCTACAAATACTTATCTCAAAAGTGAACCAATCTGAATCAGAAGGGTTTCGCCTCTGGCTTGGTTGACAAGTTGAGTTACCGTACCCGTCCTCCTCTTGCTAAAAGAGTTTCGCCTCTAGCGTGGTTGATACATTGAGTTACCGTGCTCTATTACTGCCCCTTTTTCATCCTGATGAACTCCCTTAAAGAAGTGGACGAAACGTTGAGTTCTTCTGTCTCAACAACGACGCGGTCCCAACTTGGAAGACGTTCTGTTAATACTAACATTGACCGTGGAAGTCTTCGAATTCATTACAACCAGAATCTCCATGAATCGCATGAAAAGTCCGATAAAAATAGGTACTGCGCTATTTTTGAAAATATCGTAAAATTTTCATACGATTTGACTAGTTGCATGATGTATGAAGAATTACATAGCGTCAAGCTACTTTAGGGATATTTGAAAAAGCAACAATATTAACGAAATTTTGCATCAATACCATAATTTCAGGGGGGTTATATATTTTCATTCATAGATTTAATAACCTATAGGTTGTCTCTGAAAAACAAAAATATTATACTGGAGTTTGTATTTGTTTTTTACTTTTTCAGTTTGTTTCTAAGGACGGATTTTCATTATTTTGTTATGGTTTAAAAGGGTTCAACAATAAGCAGTTTTTCCAGCTGTTGAATATAAATCTTCTTCTTCTTTCTCATCCCCCCTTCTGCCTTCACGGCGTTGGAGGTTGAATATAATTACTACTACTAAAATTGGGTAAGAAACGTCATACCTTTTTCATATTGGTAAATTAAAATACTGCGTAAAAGATTTCTGATGAATATAAATGTCTAAAAAGCATGCGAATATTTCGCTTATAAAAACTTTTCGCTGCATAGATTTAGATAGATGAATTAAAATTACTATTTATTATTAAAGAAATGTTATAAACAACATATGATATGGCCTGAAAACAAAATCTCCATACAAAACAATGTAGATCTCCCTTGCAAATATAATTTTCTTTTTAAACTATTATTCAACTATTAGATTTTCTATAAGATGCTTGTCGCCGTCTTAAATTCACAATTACAATTTTTCTGTTACGATTCTATAGCTGAAAGCATGAATACACTTTCAGAGCACAATTGTGTTTCTGGAGCAGTCATAACAGGCCACTGCACAACAGTTTGTCATTTGCGGCTTGTTATTGATCCCGTATGTCGATCATACCCTAAAAAACTTTATAGAAGGTCCTCGTTCTTTTTTATCGTCGAACACCTTGCCTGCGTTACTTCCTGTCGCGATCGTATAAAATATAATAAACTCAATTTATAACGTGGATTGAGTCGTCGTAAAGGCGCATTGGTTTGTTGTACCATCTTCATTCGTCGTAAAATTCCGTCGCAATGTGTTAAATACCAACTATACGAGACAGTTATCTTGTAAACTCTGTTCAGCTTGGCAGATACTTGTATTTTATTTTCCATTTGAAGTTTCGTGTACTAACTTATTTGGACAATAAAATTTAATCACACAGGTCAGTATCACAAAGATTGTTTAGTCACCAATACTATTTATGTGCCTACTTGTTTTTAAAAAGTACTTTTCACATGATTAACCGTATCTAGATGGTATAGGTATTTAAGTCCGCAGAGCCACTATGATTTCGTTTAATTTATCGGAAATATCACCGAAAGTCCTAAACATGTATATATGGCAAATTGAACAAAATAATACTGTTTAAAAAAGTGCACATTTATCTGCTTGGTCGTGTGTTTATAGTCTACGTCTGATGAAAGGTAGACTATTTAAAACTGTTGTATAAATGATATCATGTTTCTATTTGGTGTAATTATTTTGTTTTCAATGTTGAACTAAAACCATATTTCATGTTTGAAATCACCATGGATCTCTCTTTACTATCTGGCGGTTAGCAAAGCTATATATTTAGTTGACTATGTATTTCCCATGTAAAATGAAATATCAAAATAAAAAAGGGTCAGAATCGGTGCTGAAATTTCTTAACCTACATACATCTTTCAGAGATGCATTTGGTTTGAGTGATGCAAATCAACATATGGCATAGGGCTTACAGGTGAATAGAAACTGTTTTTATTAGAAGCTTATTTCTGCAGTACATATTACCCATTGTCATTTTAAAATTAAATTTAAAAAGCTTATCTTGTAAGTGTAGAAATAGAAATACTAAAAACGAATAAAGCTTCAAAAATTCAACAACGCACTGATTGCTTTTTATTCGTTATCTAGCATCAGTATTTCTCAATCTTTTTTATTTGAGCCTCTTTTAATACCCATTTTTGTTGCGCTTTCCTTCCAATTTATTCATCTATGTTAAAACTGTTAAAAGTATCAGAAAGATTTGTATGTTTTTGTTGTATCAATAAACTGATTAATTTGCATTTTGCTCACGTCCCCCTTCCCCGGGCATTTGGCGGTTATCTTAGAGGTTTCGCCCCCATAGATTGAGAATCCGTGATTTAGGTAATGGAAGTGATTCCAAACTGTACATACGACATTAAAAACGTCGCACGTGCTTCTAGAGAAACATTGTTTAAGCACATTTCAGTTTTAGTTAATAACAACACACTGATACGGGGATTTTAATGTGTGGAATTTTTACAGAAACTTTATCTTATAACACGTCATCTTTAGTTTGTTTGCATTCAGGAGAGAGAAATAGAAAACTCAAGGTGATCATTAAATATGTGCCACCTTTAAAAGTTATAGAAGCCTTTGTATGGTGCAAAGTTATTGAATTGGTGAAGATTCTCTTTTAAAATATCAGTAAGTTTTTTGTAATGTGAAAAGCAAAATGATTTTGTAGAAAAAGAATTTTTTTATTTGTGCAAATAGAATGCCTGCCGTAACTCTTTTACTAAAAATACGAGAATTAATAAATCTTAAACAGCATTGTAATTTCGAAGAAAGTAAATATGTGTAAAATTAAAATATATTTGGATGCCAGGCTCATTTCATGTGCTTGCTTTTTGTGAAGAAAAAGTGACAACTGTAAAACTGTATATTTTAGTTTTTCTTTGATTAATTCAACGATTGTTTAATTCTGTAACTGCTGTTTCTATATGTATACATAATAATTACATCAACTTATAATGAGTTATGAAAAATTAGAATAGTCTGCCGGTATTTAGATGTGAGAGAGAATTCAGTTTCCAATCATAAGATCATAAGATTAGAAAAGGCAATTGCAATTAAGAAAAACGACTTACAAGTATTAAAAGTGTTTTTATTTTGTGAGTAAGAGAGTTTAGAAAAGAGGGACCTGAGTATAGCAACTAGTGGCGGCCTGCACATGCAGGATAGTGGCCACCACCCTACTAAAATCAAATAAATACGATACATTTTAATACTTTAAGTATATTTTGGACATAAATATGTCAGAATGCTGTAATCCCTAAATCACTTTAATCACGGGTTATATCAGTATTTGACGGTCAATCGATGATCGGGCGATTCTAAAGTCGCTCATTACAAGAAATTTTATAAATAAAATAGTTTTAGATGTATTTCCATTTTGACGTTATACAATACATACATAATTAATTCTTTAATTCCATGAGGTACTCGCATGTTCATTTTTTACAAAACAATGTACTCGTATTATCTTTAAAATAATTTGTGTGATTTATCAAAGTTTAGAACCTACAATAATTCTTGCACACCTTTCTGGTTTTCTTAATGTTGCTTATGATATATCCCGAAATGCAGTTCACTACTAATTAAACTTGCACTCTGGCTATTATTTTTTATGTTGATCGGTATACAAATAATTGGATTTTTATTATACATAGATTACTTATAGAGTACCTATAGCCTGAAAAATTTTCTATGCGCTCGAGAATAACCTCATTACAGCAACTTTGTGTTACCGGTTTAACAAACTGGGATATATGGATCAACTTAAATTGTTTTTGAATTTAGGTGCATTTTTTCTGAAGATCGAGTACATACTGCATAAATACGATTGCATTAGTCATCTAAAATCATTGTGCAATCTTTTTCCTATGACTTTGTAAAACAGTTCACTTTCAATTTTTAGAAATATAGGATTTTCTGAATCAAACTTCAAAAATTGCATCTTTCTGTGTAATGTTTTTAGAGGTGGTAAAAATGTGTTACCTTTAGAGCTCGTTGTAGCCATTTGTACCATAAAAAAACCTGTGATTAGCACTTAATTGATTTTGGCAATGAAGATGTTAAGGTTAGCATACTAGCATAATCTTATCTTGTTTAATATCCAGTTAAGGTTCTAAAATTCCGTTTTGCATAAATCAGATCCTTCAAGTAACTAAACCTAAAAATATTATTCAAAAGAGTTTTAACTCAGGAATAATTATGGTTAAGATAATTCTTTGGTAGATTTCTTTTACCTGAACCTAGGTCGAAAACTTTACTTAAAAGTACCTACTCAGGAAATAATTATACTCTTGAAATTTTGGCAGATTCCTCCGGGACTGCTTGTATTTGTTAATATAATTTAATACCATGAGATCGAAAAAAAGATGATTCTGAGCAGGCCTTGACTAGTAGAACACGATTGGTTACACTGGTTCTAGAATGCCTATGAATTATAATGTGACAGTGACATTTCAAATGTAAGTCAGTTTTGCAATCTTGTTTCCAGAATTATTTAAGTTTATCGTTGTAATACTAGTGAAGGATCACATTTTGAACACCTACTCTAACATGTATTCATCTTAGTTTTCAGTTTGTTCCCTAAATAAATACTGTTTTGTGTTTTAATTTATTTGACATTTATTAACCTCTAACTTACTGCCACATTTTGAAATCAGTCTTGCCAATCGTGTTGTACTAGTCAAGGCCTGCTCAGAATCATCTTTTTTTCGATCTCATGGTATTATACACTGAAAGCCAAAAAAAGTGGCCACCCCATATATTTTAATGTATAAGAGCAACGATGCTACGGCATCAGCACTAGTTATAGGCATTATTTATTTATAACACATCTTTATAACACTCATATCAACAAAATTTGACAAAAATTAAGAAGCGCGTTTTAAATTCACTCTTCTAAGAAAATCGACTGTAAGCTGCATGTACTAAAGGGTGGCCACTTTTTTTGGCTTTCAGTGTATATAAGTAAAGTTCTATAGGCCATTGAGGCCTGTGGCTTGGTGGGTTATTCTTCTCCACTCCTTTCTATCCAGTACTTTCTGTCTCCAGTTCTGTATCTGCAGTCTTCTTAGGTCGCCAGTTACTTGGTCAGTCCATTTTATTTTAGGTCTTCCTCGTCTTCTGGGATTATCTGATCTTTGGGATTCTGTTGTCTCGCATTCTTTGTATATGACCCCACCATCTAATCCGTCGTGATTTCACCACTCCCGCTATGTCCACCTCCCATAAGCTGTCATATATTTCTTTATTCGTTCGTCTCTTCCATATTCGGTTTTCTGGTATAGCTGATGAAGCTGATGTTGGAGCTTTTGTGTCATAGTCCACGTTTCACAAGCATAAGTCACAGTAGGTCTTACTATAGAGACATACACTCTCAATTTCACTTTCTTTGATATGTATTTTGAGGTAAACACACTGTGTAGGGCATTTGCACATTTATCTCCGCACTGTATTCTTGGTTGAATTTCTGATTTTTGTCTGAATGTCGTTGAAATCGTTGCTCCTAAGTACGCAAATTTTTCTACTTCCTCAAAGTGGTACTGCTTAGTGGTGTTCCTGTTGATAATGTAACTACCTGTGTTTAGTCCCAACTTTCCTCGCGCTTACATGTACTTTATTTTTTGTTCATTTATTGTCAGACTGTATCCTCTAGCCTCTGTTTCCAGTTTCAGGAATACTTCTAGCACTGTTTTTGATCTCACTATAATTACTAGATTGTCAACATCGTCGTTATGGTGCCATCGGTCAGTCTGCTCTTTCTGATGATCCCTTCTAGTAATCCGTTGTTGGTTTTTCCGATATTTGTCCATGGACTTACTCGGTTTGTTGTATTTGTTAGTGTTAATCTCACCAGTCGTGTTAGCTTATCAGGAATTTCTAACTCTCGCATCTTTTGTAGAGCTGGTTTCTGCTTACTGCATCATAGGTATTCAGTATTCTTCGCTTAATGCTCCTACCTGTTTTAGGGTGAAAATTTGGCCATGTCCAAACCCTGCTTGATATTCCCCTAGTTCATTTTCCATATAGGCATGTGTTTAATCTTATTTTAAGCACACCAGCCAATACCTTATAGGTGGTATCAAACAATGATATGCCTCTGTAGTTTGAGCAACATGTTCTATTAACCTTATTAAAAATGGGAGTAATGATTGCTTGTCCATTTTTGTGGTATTCTTTCTTCATTCCATATTTTTGCAATTATGTCGTGTAGTGCTTCTTCTATTGTGAGTGCCTCAGTTTTATCTTGCTTTCTAGCCAGATTACCCACTGGTGCTGTTTCTAGTTGTCCACATTTAACAGGTCTTCAAAGTATTCAGCTTATCTATGTAATACCTTATTTGTTGACCGTTTTTATCCTAGCAGTATGTAGTTTTTAACTGGAATCCCTTCTTTGTGTTGTAATTAATTGATAGAAAGATCTTGTTGCTTTTCTATTATAATCAGTTTCTATTTCTTGCATTTTCTTGGCTCTCCTCTTTCTTCTGCACATCTGCTTGGTTTCCTTGGTCTTCCTCTTATATTGTTCTCAATTATTTTCTATATCTTACTTTAATAGTTTTTGTTTTGCTCTTTTTTTGCTGTTACAGCTTTCCAGCACTCTTCATCCATCCAATCTTTCTTGTATATTTTTCCTTCTTTCTTTGGTAGCACATTTTTTGCTGCCTTTTGATTTATTTTTGTTACTTGTTCTTCCATTTTTTAGGTACCTCTTTTGTATTGTTCCATTTTGTAGACTTTCATACTTTGGTAGTTTTGTCGTTCTTGTATTATTTTTTGGAATATGCACGTCTGGTGTTTCTGCTTGTACCTTTATTCTTACTAGGTAGTGGTCAGAGCCTATTTCCGCTCCTCTGCACGATCTCACATCTTTTATTCTTCGCATATGCTTATTTTCCACTAGCACGTGGTCTGTTTAGTTGGTTGTTTGTTTGTTGGGTGCTGGCCAAGTGGCTTTACGTATTTCTTTATGTTGAAAATATGTGCTACAAATTTTCGTTCCTCTTCCTGCTGCAAAGTCTATTAGATGTTCTCCATTGTTGTTCGTAGTCTCGTGTTGCTATGACTACCTATTGTCGGCTTTCCTATGATGCAGTTGTGTCTCCTAAAATTATTTTTATATCATGCCTAGGCATTTTATCCAGTTCTCTTTCCATTTTATCGTAGTAGTCAGTTTTTTCTATTTCCTCTGCTAGTTCTGTTATATATATATATTCAGCACTTTAGGCCTGAAAGGCTTATGGCTTGTATTATTTCCCCCCATATTTTCCTCTCTTTTGCACATGTTTCCCAGTTTCTGATGTCTTCCCACCACTTTTTTGAGTTTTCTTATTATTCGCTTATAATTTAAATTTTTTCAGTAAAATTCTTTTATATAGTTTTTGATAATTTTCTAGTTTATTTCGATAGACGATGTTTTCTTAAAATTTCAACGAAAACAATAAATTGATCAGTTTTATATTGTAGATATTGATTCTTGCTTGTTCACAATTTCTGTTACCTTTTTTTTCGGTTTGGGACTGATATAACTGCAGTCAATATTTCTGCTCGCTTCGTCAGAAGAAAATACAGACAACATATGCATGGTATCGCCTTTTTGTATTCTA
Source organism: Melanotus villosus (assembly GCA_963082815.1). Taxonomy (NCBI): domain Eukaryota; kingdom Metazoa; phylum Arthropoda; class Insecta; order Coleoptera; family Elateridae; genus Melanotus; species Melanotus villosus. Next base: position 71,542,916 of record OY720418.1, on the reverse strand, counting down.
ATCCACAATGATTTATTAAAATGTTGTTGGGTAGCCAATGTTTCTGTTGTAAGCTTTTATCCAGAATTCTACTGTATGTTCGTTCCTTGAAAATCTTGCCATGAAAAACTCGTTTCGACCCATTAGTACAAATGAAACCTGATCAACTTACTACATTTAAATAAATTTTAACTTATATTTAATGATATCTAATCCCAACCCTGTTAATGTCTAATACCTCTAGAATGATCTCTTCCTTAGACACAAAAAGTCAACCTTAAAAAATTCAAAAAAGCCCAGAGATATTAAACGTGTAAATGATCTGGCCTATCAGCGTTGAGTTAAAACAAATTAAATAAAAAAGGTAAAACCATAATGCAGTAAATAAAATTGTATGTTTATAAATTTCATTTGTATATTACATTAATTTTTCGCCCCGTCAATATTTGAAACTGCGAACCGCGCCCTGGTAGCAACCCTATCGGTAAAATAAGCGAACATATATGATAGCGCTGAAGCTTTAAAAACAGCTAGTACTAGTACAGATGTTTCTTAATCTGCGGTACTAGATTTCAAAAAGACGTTTCTTGTCAAGAAAATTAAGTTTACCATAAGCGGTTTTTTGAGGAATAATTTCTTATTGCTTCATGTTTACTGCGTTTAAATACACTTTTTGTAACTCGCTGGAAGATACGAGCTAGTATATGAACATTTACATTACATTATTAAGACTTGCTTTGGATTTTACTACAAAGTTAATCCTGACTAGTTTATTTACAAGTACTAAGACTTTTTAACGCAAAGTTTATTCCTTTAAAATATCAAAAAATATTAAAGCGATAGATTTAAAATTTATGAAGTGCAAAGTAGAAATTCCATAACCGTTTTGAGAAACAAATCACCTGCACTGAAGAACCGAAGTGTACAAACTTTTCAGGCGTTCTGCATTTAGAAAAAGGTTATAATACGCCCTAAAAATGTTCCCATCGAAAACCTTTTCTGCATTATACGCCACGCTATAAAATAATTTTATATCCCCAAGTTCCCTTACACCAGAAATTATGGATGATTTTAGCAGCCTTAAGCGGGGACGTTTGAACTTTTAATTTCCTGCTTTCAGAGACACTCGATTTTCAGTCGACCGTCGGTTGGTGATCGTCTTTGACAAAGACAAAGTAAAAGATATCTCTGCCGAATCGGAACTTGCTTTTGTCTTAAAATTAAATTAAAGTTACTTGATGCGTTGCGTTACGAAGAGAAATAACTAACATTGCGGTTATTCTCATTATTATCAACATTTCTATATACAGGGTGTAGACGAAACTTCGGAACTTTGAAATATATAATGTAAAAAATACATGTGAATGACCATTCATTACGTTTAAATACAAAAATAGAATATATCCATTTAGACATATAATAGCTGAAGGTATAACCGATCCATTTTTTATATTATTACCTACTTAATTTTTTTGAATTTATAATCATCTAGTTAAGCAAACATTTTTTTCAATTGGTTACCGCACCAGCCTCGACACCGAAAGGTATAAGAGGTTACAGATAATACAATACAATACAATACCATTGTCAGTTAAGATAAAAATTAATATGAAAATGTTAGAAAGTAAGAAACAGTTATAAACTATAATCAAGCTTACCCTGCTTACCAGCATCTACTGCGTGGTCAGGCTTATGTTCTAATTTAAAATCGAATAGAAATCAATCAGAATCAAAATTGCATGTTCATTTCTTTGTAGTGTTAAATTTGCCATAAGTAAGTAAAAAAGGTACAGGAAATTATTACTACAATTAAGAAAATGTTGTAAGTAGCGAACCGGCTTTTCTTTTAAGATAGGCTTCAAAGGGTTTTCTGATTATTACGTATCGATAAAACACCCGAGGCGTTTGATTAAATTATGTTGCAAGAATAACGGGTTGACTAAGACGCCATTTTGAAGCATTTTAAAATCTAAATTAATATGCAAGGTGATTAATAATTAGGTGAAAAAAAGTAACTGGATGGTTAAGTACAAAGTCTAAATAAAAACTAAAAATTTCTTGGTGTACTTTAGTTACAAAATGCAACTCATACAGTTGAAACAATGAAATAGAAATTTATATGAACTAATTTTAACTAGTATAAATTATTACTTTAGTAAGATATAGACAGAAAGAAACGTCTTATATTTCCAAATCGTCAAATTTTCAAACGTTACTGATGAAATTTTACCGTAAGATGGACTCATTCATAGTGTGGTTTCATCAGACGTGTGATTCTGTACTAGGAATTAATAAATTAGTATCAGCTACGAATGTGTTAAAGCTACTAAATGTGGAAGCAATAATTGCTCAATTGTTTCGCATAATTGTATTGGGTGTTTGATAGGGTGGAAGCAATGAAGTTGTGACTGATACAAAATACACACAGACACAGGGAGATTTAGTCATATAACCACAAACTTTTCTAACATTTTTAGCAAATACATTGATTAAAGACGTTTGTTGTGAAATTAGTTTATTCAATTTTTTTAAATATGTTGTTTATTTTCATTGTTTGAGATTTTTTAGAAAATAAGCTTTTTCTTAATTATTTTGAATTCTTTTAGGGAATATCTGTTAGGTCTTTATAAATGTTCTAGAGTTCTAGGTACTGAATATCTTAATAGCTTTTTTTATGATTTCACATGAGTTTTTCTATGTTCCTGAAAAACAAATCGTTTTCATTAAAACGTTTTCTAAAACAAGTTTGTTCCAGCACCGATAAGAAATTGTTTGTGATATTCGACATAAACATTCGGTATCCATGTTTAAGATATCTATTTCCAAAATAATAAAATCAGTTAAATTTTAATTACTATCCGAAATGATAAATTTTACAAAGACTTTACTTAATTTTTTTACTTTAAATAATCTTTGAAATCAATTTTGAATTTTTAAGTTTAAAATATTTAAGAGAAGAAGAACCTGAATTTACACAAATGTAGTTGAAAGAAGCAAAAGTAGGTGAGATAAACCACTGAGAACTCCGTAATCCGACAGCTTATAAAGTCACGTAAAACTACATCCATAAGGATTACCTTTTTCATATCGACTTGTAGCTGACGATTTATAACATTGGCGTTGCTTAATATTTTTAACATATCTTAATATTTTGTTTTATTTTCAGTTCACATGTACAGTTGGGGCCAAAAAATTTAAAATGCTTAAGCGGCTTATCTGAAGTTGAATTTTAAAAAATGTAGCATTTGAAATATGCCTTTATACGAGTAAGCTAAATATGTTTTAGACACCCGTGGAGGCAGTGGATAATATATCAGGGCGGTTATTAAACATACTAAAGATATTATTTCATTAATTTTAATAGTATTTTTCGTTAGATATTGTTGAAAAAGGTTTTTAGATAAAAATAATCTCAAAATTTCAAATTGTATATGTTGAATTTTTGTATAACATTTAATTAATTAAACTTAAATCGTAACATATTGTTCACTGAGCAACAAGACAAAAATAGTTTTACGGAGGGTTATTTCTCCGTTTTACATTTAGTGGTCCCAAGTACATTTTACGTTATCCATTTAATTATTCTCAACGAACCATATCAATTTTATTTTAAATAGTTATTATTTGGATATATTCAGAAATGCTAACTAAATATTAAATCCTCTTAATTTATTTCTAGAAATTCGCAACATAGAATACGATAAACTTTAACCCTTTCAAAATAATATTAACTGACTAGAAATTCGAATCCTTCAAAATAGGCAACATTAATTTCCCGGGAAAGAATTGTGAAATTGGTAAGCGAAACAGCTCTTATTTCTTACTGAGTGTAGTCAATATATTAAAATTAGGACGGGGGGAAAGTATTTTTGACGGCTTAATAATATTCCGCTTTAAAAGCAGCGTGCTATCATGTTCGATCATCGTAAAATTAGATTTGGCTTATTTTGCTCGCATTATTGGATTTAGATCAGTGAATACGAACAGATGGTTTCCGTAAGTCGAGATTCCTTGCTGTACAATTAGAGATGTTGATCGGTCTTATTCAGTATTGCTTCAAGTTGCACGCATTCTAATATAATCAAGTCATAACTCTCTAAACTACTCTGGCTAAATGAACTAATTAGTGATCCATTCATCACAAATATTTAAGTTATTACGTTAAATAAAAGCCAGTTGTCGCTTTGAATGTTTTAAACGATTTCCTTCATAATACTTTAGAACATGCCAAACAGCTTAATTCGTTTACGTCCAATTTTATACAATCATGACGAATTTTTTGATATTACACATAAATTATAATTAATAAATAAACACGATAAATATCAATAATAAATAGGGGTTGAAGCTTAGGAATAAAAAAAAAGGCTGCCATATTCTTATGCTGCTTTAAGATTGCTTTGACTTTCATAATAATGTCATTGTGAAAATATAAAATAATTATTGGTAAATATAAATATGCATGTAAAAGTGGGAGGGATGTTAATACTACACAGATTTCTTTAAATTGTTCGAAATTATCTTAGAATAAATATCAAGCCATCTAATTTAGTCATTATCAGTGACTCAGAGAATGAAAAGCCATGTTTTAACTAACTACATATCTACGATTGGTAAAGGTAAAGCATTTATGCTATTGTTGTTATTTTTATATTTTGTCCACGGTTTCTGAACCAAGCTAAAACATAACCTTCCACAACTCACCAAGGATGATTTTAATAAATAACTTTATCAGAATCTCCCTTTAAATTCGTATATTATAAGGACAGAAAAAAGGACCTCAATAATCAGTGCCACACAGGTTTGAATAGTTAGATGTAATGATTTAGTGGAACGCTGAGGAATCCTTAAAACCACAAAAACGTATTAAAATTCAAAAATATATTTCGACAACTAATTTATCACTGTCAGTAGAAAACTTTGTAAGACAATTTGGTGAGGAGTATAACTTTCAGAATTCTGTTTAAGCCAACTTTGCTGTTGTAATTTGGAGAAGAAAATGCGTATCTTCTACCAAAATTAACTAAATTACTAGCTATTCTTTGCTTCAACTAATTTTGTCAAAGAAGTTGTCCATTGAGAATGGCATCTTAGTTGTTGAATAACGTGGTTGGTGTTTATTACTTTTGTATGATTTTAATGATTGTTTAGGTATAAATAATAAAAACTGAAATTATAGGATGCCAATTAAGTATTCGGAGAATAGAAAATTTTAAAATTCTTTTATATAAATTGTAAAAGTATCGCTTACCAAGTATATTCAGAAGCGAAAAATTGGAACATCTAACTAGCAACTAAAAACTATATTAAAAAACAGGAATATATTTAGAACCAGATAAGATAGCTGAAAGCTTATTATTGCGATTGCTCCGTTTTAAATGACAGCCTTAAGCTTATTTTCTTCCTTTTCGATCCTATCGGAATAATTACATAACAGCTGAATACCAGGAATTCATATTTATAAATGCGCTTTAGGAAGTAGTCCCAGAATGAAATTCATGTATATTAATTGAAAATATTATTAGGTGCAATTAATAACTAAATAAGTAGTTACATTATTTTACCAAACATCGTTTAATAAATAGCCGGTTACTATTGTACTTTGAAAAATAAAACTTATCATTGTCGATTCCGTAACCCATGGTTACCCGGGGTAACCAATAAATTACTAAAAAAAAGGTATTGTTTGCTGTGTGCTTTCATGGATAACTATTTTCTGTCTACTTATCTGTACCACAAATAACTATTATTAAACTAAAATGTGACAGTTCGTTAATTACAAGCGTTCCTGCGGTGATATGGCGAGAAATCTACATATTTTTAATATTTCAACATACTTACAGGCGCTCAATTAAGTTAACACAGCCGTATAGTAGTTATTGAGTAACAAGCACGTAAAGTAATTAATTGCAAAACGAGTAAGCGAATGTCAGAGCTTCTGAAACTTACGAAGCTTTACGTACTTGTTGCATACACTTTTTTTTCTGCGACTGTGATATGAAATATGGGGGAAAAGTATCAACATTATTTAAATATAAATTTCACCTGCGAAATCAAGTTATTTGTTCCTGTAGTTTTCAACCTATTTACCATAGAAACTGAGTCAACAATGTGTAAAACAACTTCTGTCATTTACTTTAAGCACTGAGCTTTTATTATCGCACTAGTACGATGAAGTAGTACGCACTGTTTTGACGGAGTAAAAGTCTACTTTACGTACGGTCATAGAAAATAGTATATTATTCAACGAGCGTCTTATGTTAGCTATTACTCCACGAGGGCGAAGCTTGAGGCACTTCTGTTGCTGTTTTTTTTTTTTTTTAATATATAATGTGAAGCAGAAATGGGAAACCTTTTTTTTTTTTTTTTTTTTTATTGTCCATTTTTCATTATAGAGTTTTCAATTATTTTCTCGTCATGGAATCCGTTTGACAGCACGCAGTGTTTGTGTTAAGAAATATCACGGTTTTGCAAAGAATTGTTGATAAAGTACACATCGAATAGTGATTTTGGAGAGTGTAAGTGTTCGGACTTTCGTTTAAAAAGAGTTTTTTGCCAAAAATTTGGTTATTGTTGTTAGGGTTGCTAAATTTGATTTAGCAACCCTACTATAACATGGCGAATATGCAACAACCACAACCCTGTTGTAATGAAAATACACAAACAGCCAATAATTCTTCAACAGACAGAAATTGTTCAGACAAAGCTGAAGAAGAAACAGAACAAACAAGTAAATTCGCATGGCAAACAATCAAGAAAAGGAAATTATCCAGATTATCCCCCGAGTTAAGAATCGAGAAGAAACCGCCCTCTTTTGATACCCAAAACAGATATGAAGAATTATCAAACCTATCAGATGACGACGAATATATGAATATCGACGAAGACAATAATACGGCAACACAACCCAAAAATTCAGAGCCAGAAAAAATAAAACCCCCACCAATATTTATTTACGATGTGAATAACTATAAACAAATGGTTGTACATCTAAATAAAACCCTAAAGCAAGAACAATACACAAGCAAAATTCAATCAAACAATACAATAAAAATTAATGTCAATACGTCTGATTCCTACCGAAAACTAATCAGGCAATTAAAAGAAGATGGGGTGGTGCATCACACTTATCAAATAAAACAAGAGAGAGCGTACAGGATAGTAATCAGAAATTTACACCACTCAATACCGGAGCAAGACATAAAGGAGGAATTAAAACAAAAAGGACACATAGTTCGTAACATATTAAATATTAGACACCGTCAAACTAAAGAACCACTACCATTGTTTTTTATAGACTTAGAACCTCAAAATAACAATAAAAATATTTATGATATCAAATATCTAAGTAATATGAGAATCATAGTCGAAGCCCCAAGAAAGAAAAACACAATAGCGCAGTGCACCCGATGCCAATTGTACGGGCACACAAAAACGTATTGTACAAGGCCATATACATGTGTAAAATGTGGAGACAGTCACAATACAAAAGATTGCAAAAAACCAGATACTACACCCGCCAGATGCGCGCTTTGCCAAGGTAATCATCCTGCTAACTATAAAGGATGCGATATCTACTTAAATCTTCAAAAAATTAAAGGTAGGACAACTAATCAGCCACGTCACAATATGTCTCATCCAGACCTAAACATAAATGACAATAATCAGTTTCCATCAATAAGCGCAAACCAACCACAAGCTCAGTTTGTACCTAATGGTCGGCCTACATATTCTCAAGCAACTAGTCAAAATCAGAACCCTCCAAACATGGCGGAGCAATTTACAGTGTTCTTAAACGAGTTCAAAACAATGTTCAACCAACTAATTAATCAAAACAGCATAATATTAAATATGCTCAGTACAGTAATAAGTAAATTAGCACAGTAATGGATCACCCACTACGAATAGTTTCATGGAACGCCAATGGTTTATTAAACCATAAACTAGAACTAGAAAACTTCCTCCACCTACAAAAAATAGATATCGCTCTAATTTCAGAAACACATTTTACCTCGAGAACAATGTTTAAAATACCACATTATAAAGTATACCATGTAACCCATCCAGATGATATGGCACATGGCGGTGCAGCAATCTTAATCCGCAATTCAATATCTCATTATGAGCTAATTCATCAACAGACAAACAAAATACAATCAGCTAATATAAAGATAAATACCAAGCCATGGCCTTTGACAATTTCATCTATCTACTGTCCACCTAGACATGCCATATCTAAAGAAGAATATACTGAGTTTCTTGCATCACTGGGACCTAGATTCTTTATAGGAGGAGATTGGAATGCCAAAAACACAATTTGGGGAGCAAGGTTAATAACAACTAAAGGAAGAAATTTACTTCAGGCTATAAACGAACTTAACTGCAATTATCTATCGACCGGCGAACCGACTTATTGGCCAACAGACCCCAATAAGTTGCCCGATCTCCTAGATTTCTTTGTACACAAAGGTGTCACTACAAACTATCTACATGCTGAATCCAATTATGAAATATCCTCAGATCATACCCCAGTGATTGCAACATTAAGTACGTACATTATAAATAAAGAACACATACCAACACTAATCAATAATGCAACGAACTGGGATAGTTTTCAAAACTATATTGAAGATCAGATATCCTTAAAACTTCGAATTAAAGAGGCCGATGAACTGGATGAAGCTACTAACTACCTAACCACACTAATCCAAGAGGCAGCTTGGTATTCAACTCCCAAACAACCACTAGAAGCAAAGAAATTCAATAACATTCCCCTCTACATCCGAGAATTGGTGTGTGAAAAGCGAAGAGCACGAAGCAGATGGCAGAGGTCCCGAAATAATGAAGACAAACAAATATACAACAGACTAAACCGAAGGCTACACAGAACCCTATTCGAAGCCAAAAACGCGACATTTGAACACTACATAAACTCACTCTCTAAAGATGATCATACGATATGGAAGGCTACAAAAAGTTTCAAAAGACCGAAGATCGCAGTACCTCCAATTAGAAAACCTGACGGAAGCTGGGCCAAAAGCGACGAAGAAAAGGCAGAAACATTTGCAACGCATCTTGTCCAAGTCTTTACACCACTCGGACCCAACATTAATCACAACGATAATGTTATTGAGGAATCACTTAACATACCATGTCAAATGTCATTTCCAATTAAAGCATTTTCACCTCGAGAAACACTTGAGGAGATTAAAAAAGTAAATCCACATAAAGCACCTGGACATGACCTCATTACAGGTAAAGTTCTTAAACATCTACCAAGAAAAGCAGTAGTATTACTAACAACCATATATAATAGTATGTTAAGATTATCATATTATCCTATAAGCTGGAAATTTGCCCAAATTATTATGGTGCCCAAACCAGGAAAACCTGCTAATGAAACAAGCTCATACCGCCCAATTAGTCTTCTTCCCATTTTGTCTAAGATTTTTGAAAAACTGCTGACGCGTAGAATTAAAACTGACTTGGAGCTATCAACAATATTACCAGACTTTCAGTTTGGTTTCCGGGAACATCATTCAACTGTACAACAAACACATAGAATTGTCAATAGTATTATCAAAAGTCTTGAGGAAAAGAAATTATGCACTGCCGTATTTCTAGATGTCGCCCAGGCTTTTGATAAAGTCTGGCACATTGGTCTATTACATAAAATCAAAAGCATTTTTCCTAGTCCGTATTACCATCTACTAAAATCGTATTTGTCAGAACGATACTTTCAAATAAAATACAACTCCAGTTACTCCAACTACCATCAAGTAAAATCAGGAGTGCCTCAAGGGAGCGTGCTGGGGCCGTTGCTCTTCTTGATTTATACCTCAGATTTACCAACAACAAACAACACTACTATAGCAACATTTGCGGATGATACTGCCTTGCTATCAGTAGACATTAACCCAGTGCTCGCATCACAGAACTTACAGCAACACTTGGATGTTTTACAGGACTGGAATGGTAAATGGAAAATAAAGATAAACGAGACAAAATCAGTTCAAGTTACCTTCACTACAAAACGCATAGTATGTCCACCAGTTTTCCTAAACAATACTCAAATACCAGTAAAAGATGAAGTGAAATACCTAGGATTATATCTGGACCAAAAACTAACTTGGAAGAAACACGTTAAAATGAAACGCCAGCAAATTAACTTAAAACTTAAAGAGATGTCATGGTTAATGGGAAGAAGATCCAAATTATCAATAGATAATAAACTATTGTTATACAAATGTATCCTTAAGCCCATATGGACTTACGGCATACAATTATGGGGGTGTACAAAACCTTCAAATCAAAAAATAATTCAAAGAATACAATCTAAAATATTACGTTCTATCACCAATGCACCATGGTACGTGTCGAACTTTACTCTACATAATGACTTAGACATGCCATTTGTTAATGAAGAAATCAAAAAATTTTCAACACTCTACTTCGAAAGAATTGAAGAACATGAAAATGATCTGGTAGCAGTAATAATCAATCCCCCTGAGGCAGAGAGGCGACTTAGAAGACGATGGCCTACGGACCTAAGACAAGCGATGGATAATGTGAATTAATTATTAAACCTAACCTATTAGTGGTATTTTTAGAGAATGGTCAATGGACGATTACTCTACTCATGTATATAATCTTGTATATAATTTACTTATTACTCAGTACTTAGGAGTAGATTGTAAATAAGCAGTTCAATTAAAAAAAAAAAAAAAAAATTATTTTCTCTTTAATCTATGTATCACGGTCACGATCTGCCTATTTCGACCCACTGTTGAATGTAAGGTTTTCCCATTTTAGTCCATCTCTTTTTATTGTTCGCTTCTCTAATCCAGACAAGGCCTGCGTATCTTTTGATGTAATCCCTCCATATGGTATTTGGTCTTCCAACACTTCTATACGTTATTCCTGTGGTCGCCATTCTATAACTCATTTGGTCCATCGATTGTCGGTTCTATGGGCTACATGTCCGGAACACATCCATTTTGACTTGGTTGCTCTTTCGGTGATGTTTAGTTTGTTCCCTTATCCAGGTGTTCCTTTTCTTATCTGCAAGTATAATGCCCAGTATTAACTTTTTGTGGGCCCTTTGAGTTCTGGTTAGCCGTTGTGCAAGTTTTTTCGTAAGGCACCATGTCCCAGCTCCATATGTGAGAACCGGAAGTATACACTGACTGTAGAGATTTCTTTTTAAACTGTTGGGTATATCTAATGTAAAGATGTGTTTCAATTTTCCGAAGGCCGCCCGGGATAGACAGATTCTCCTAGTTATTTTGTCATTCATGTTGTCTTTCTTGGTTGTTATTTTTTGCCCTAAGTAGATGTAGCTGTCAACGTTTTCTAGTTGTATGTTTATATGGGTTTGTGTGTTTGTCATTATTCTCGTTTTATTAATGTTCATAATAAGGCCAACATTTTGATTGTTCGGATCTGTTACCAAGTCTTGGGGATCTAGGGGATTATTACTTATAAGAACGATGCCATCAGCGGATCTAAGGCGATTTAAATATTCGCCATCTATGTTGATGCCTTTATCAGACCAGTTTATTTCTCTAAATATTTTGTCGAGAGCAGATATAAATAGTTTCGGTGAGATAGTATCACCTTGACGCATGCATCGTCTTATGGTAATCGCGTTGGTCTTTTCCCAAAGAAGTACGTGCATCACTACTTGCTTTCGAGTAGATGTTAACGATTAATTTTGTGTATCTGCTATCGATTCGATATGCACTTACTGAGTTTAATACCGCCTAAGTTTCGATAGCATCAAAAGCTTTTTGATAGTCAATGAAGGCTAGGTAGAGTTCTATTTTATATTCGTTGCTGATCTAAAACCAGCCTGTTCACGAGGTTGTTGGAGGTCTATTTTGCTAGTTAGTCTGTTGCTACGTATTCTCGTGAATAGCTAATATATTTGAGAAAGAATTCTAATAGGTTTATAATTGTTTAGGTTTTTTATGTCACCTTTTTTGTGGAGAAGAATCACTTCTGCTTTTAGCCAGGACTGTGGGATTCGGCCTTGTTTTAGACATTTGTTGAACAACTGTCTCAGTTCTGTTTGTGATTTTAGTCCTCCTCTTTAAGCATTTCTAGGAGTATGTCATCTGGTATAGCAGTTTTATTGTTTTTAGTAGTTCTGAGCGCGAGCATAATTTCATCCCCTGTTATTTCTGCTACATCTTCCGAACCAATATTTTTTCTTGCATTTGTTGTTCATTTGGTTCTACCCTGCTTGTATACAGAATCGTACAGTATTTTTCTACTTCCCTAATTAAGTATATTTTATTGATTTCTGATTACTTTTCCAGTACTATCCTTTAGAGATATCATTTCTTTCTTACCAATATTAATTTAATTCTTGGAGATTTTAGGTCCTTTGTTGTTTTCAATAATTTTGGTTATAATTTTAGTGTTGTAGTTTCGAATGTCTTTTCTTATTTCTTTCCGTGTCAGCTTATTTAGCTCCGTCCATTCTAATAAGTTTATGTTTTTTTTCTATGTGTCTATAGATTTTTTTTAAATCTATGTGTACCTACTTTCCATTAAATTCATCTCGAGCCTTGCAACATATTTTATAATTCTATTCATCAGTAACGACTGTTTCAACTCCGTATTCTTAATTGAAGGACAAATATTAACCGAAATATTTTTAACAAAATTATAATTACATTACAAAATGATAGGATTGATAAATACCACATTTAATTAAATGAAAGGCGCGAACAAATTATTATCGACTAAGCATATGCTATTTAACTGAACGAATATAATAATTTTGACATTGGTTTTTTTAAACGTCCTCACTAAGACATTTTTTTAAGACAAAACAGGAACCTTGCAAGGAAAAACTTATTCTCGAAAAACTGAGAAGAGGCATTTCATTGGTTCTTGAATTAGTGGATCATATTGTATGTTTATCTTCTTCTTCTAGCAGTTTAACCCTAAATGGGTTTTTTTTCTTGCTCAACTAGGTCCCTTCAGGTTTTTGTGTCAGTACACTTCATTTTCCAATTTCTTACTTTCATGTTTTTCACGTCTGTTTCTATTTCATCTGTCCATCTTTTATTCGGCCTACCTCTTGTTCTTTTTTTCGTTTTCTGCTCATTCGTCTTAAGTGGCCATCTGAATCGTTGGGATTTTATAAATCTAACAATGTTTCCATATTCTAATATTCTTTTTGACCTCATGGTTCATTATTATCTTATATGTTTCCCCTTCCTTGACTCCCCTATGTATTCTTCTTATCATTTTTCTCTCAAATCGCATTAACATTTCTTCTTCTTCTTTTTTCGTATCTATATTGTACTCAAAATCGTGTTAGACTAAAGACAGTCACACTTAATATGAAATTTTACAATTAATTGGTTAGGAATGTTTATGGCACTTTTTTGTTACCTTGTATTTGTAATACTATTTTGCTTTACAATTAAACAGGTTATACAGGATATAAACAAAATGACGAAAAACCAACAAATTACAATAATCATCGGCCAATGGTAATATCAAGACTGATAATAACACTTTTGAAACAGCCCTCATTCTTAAGAAGGAGACCTCCAAACCTAACATCTAACATTTGCAATTTTTGCTAATACGATAGTGTAAAAGCAATACTACCATTCTAAAACCAGACCATCTACAATGCATCTCAATAATTTTTAAAAATAACAAATGTTCGTCTCTAATTGTACAATTTGGCAACAATTCTTTTCGTTATTCTGTTTTGAAAACTCAAGTTAGCTGAATTATGTGAATGTTTTAAGCTTTGTAGTACACATGCCACCGTTGCAAGATTTTCTTAAGTTAATTTTAATTCGAAAGGGAAATTGTAAATTATTATACAAACAAATCGCCCATTTTTTGTAAGCCTTAAATATTCACGTTGACTACTTTATTTTGCCATTTCATTTGCCCACATGTTTTTATCTCCTAAATTTTATTAGTAAATCATACAACCTGTGTTCTAAATCTAAATTAGTACAGTAATAACCATATTATAAATCTGTTGTCATTTAATATTCTCATAACCTTGTGTAGTAGGATAAGTAGGTTTCTGTTACAAGCATTAATATGCCGATTATAACTTAGAATTTCCTTTAGATGAGAGTGAGTAAAAGGGTGAGAAATGCGAATGCTCTAATAGCGTTAAAATAAGTTAACATTATATTCCTCTCACGCACAAAGCTTCTCCTTGAAGCTTACGCTACTAAAACACTCAACCAGAAATGCTTTTCGTCTGACTTAAGCTCAAAATGTATTGTTATTACTGTGATTCCTGAATTTAATCTGCGCGATTCGTCATCTCTTGATAGCACACATGCTTTTAGTGTTATCTACAATATGTCTTTGTGATTGCATTTCTGACTCTAAAATTCTATTCATGGAGGGAAAAAAATTGTGTATTATTTAATAAATAATATTTTCCTTCGTATTATAGCAGCTTGTTTTTATATTTTCTTTGTCAACGTATCAACTCGTACTGGATTATCAAGAATTAATTGTCATAGAAGGTGTTTGAATTAGTATATTATGAGCATTTGATGAATAATATCGAATCACTGCGTCGAACAATTTAAAATAAAACATTATTAGATTTTAAAGAACAAGATTTCGCGTTTTATTTAATAAAACACGTTCGTTTTAAATAAATGCCAGCAAATTAATCGAAGATAGTAAAATCAGAACTGCATTTCGTTAGCCTGAATCTGCATACGAACAACATAAATCATGTTGCTAATTGAAGAGCTGGGAATAATATCAATAATTTTCCTATCAGCCGTTGTACATTCGGTTGGTAAAATTCCACCGAGAATAAGCAATATATAAACGCAAAGCGCTGTGAAAGGTTTTTTAATTATCCATTTGTTCGTTAACGAATGATTGTTATCTCTAGAGCTTTGAGAAAGTACGTTCATTATTTGAGAAGCTCCATCTTTTAAATATTTCCTTTTGTGTATTAACGATGACAATGACAGAACTAATGTTGCGTTTTAACGCATTAATAAATTTTTGAATTGTAAAATACAAGCAAGGAATTCTAAATCCTTGGCCAAGTAAATAATTATTAGAACTCTTATGCTTTTAAGGATGTAAAGAAGATGCCTTTGAAGTGTGTATGAAATTGAAAACAAAATGCTGTAAATGAAGGCTCTTTTCCTATTTAATCGAATGAAATTAATTTTCCAACCGTTTACTTTGGACCAATTTTCTAAATTTAATTGAGCTTTTTTCAGTGATTAAGAAAAATGTAATTATTGGCCTTTATTCTTTAACTCTGTCTTATATTGATTTCCAATCAAACTGTTGCTCCTTAGTGAATTTATTGGCATTTCTTTTAAGGAAGAAGGAAAAATTTGGGAAAACCAAAGTTTGTACTATTTTGTGTTTAAAAGAAGTCAACTCATACAGGGCGTTAAAAAAGGGCAGAGAAATTTAAGGGCGTATACTGTTCACTTAAAAACAAGCAAAGTACTCTTTAACGATGTCCGAAAATCAATGTACACTGTACACAATTTTTTATCTCTTGCATTTGTTGATCATGTTTGGTGGTTAAACAAATTACCTCAAATTTTTACTGTCGTTTGGTGCTAGAAATTTATAAAAAATCATAGCGTATTATTCTGTTGCGGAAATGGTAGACGTGCTTTTGGTTCCCCTCTTCAGGGGCTCGAATTCTCTTGAATACAGTAAAATTATAGTCGAGTAATACTAATGGCTAAACCAATCGATGCGTGATTAAATAGAACTAGACCCATAGATAAAATACATACTAGATCTCGCCCATTAAATAAACAATACATTCTGAATTATAAATCTTATTATGATGTGCCATTCTATAAGGTGAATGGTTTGGTTCAATTTTAGAGTAATTTTTCTTGAAATTGAGGCATGTTTTATAGAAATAAAAAAAAAGCTTTTGTAGATTATTCATTATCTACATGTGATATCAATATGTACAATTTTTCTAAATCACTCTGTATGGCTTTAAAATTTTGTAGCCCCCACCTTTATAAATTTATTTTTGGATCGTACTACAGAATAAACTCGTACCATGCATTATATTGCCTTCCATTTATCACTAATTTTGATCTAATATCTAAACCATTAAAGCTTGCCACGCATCACGATAATTTTAACAAATTTGTTGTAATTATTGTATTATCATATTTGATCGTAAATGCCTTTTTCTTGTGATTTGTCATGTACTTATACTTCAGCACTACGTATACTACGTTTGCTATTATAACGAACTAAAAAATGAAAATTACAAATCAATTAAATGGATGCATAACAATAATTTGGTTTGATTAGAATATTATTAAAATGCTATTGTTTGAGTACCTAGTTACAATTTGGTTTGAGTTAACCCTTCGAATAAATCTGGAACGTAATTAACATCAGCTATTTGAATAATTAATTGAATAACTTGTTTGTAATGATTCATTCTTTAAAAAATAGTGTTAACTAAGCATTTAAATAAGCATTTGCCCAGTTATACAGGGTTTGTCATGACAATTGTCGATTAGGCGTTTCTTGGAAATTAAGGCTTGATTCAGAAAACTTCGTACGGTTTTATATTAAATGGAACATGCATTTTAAGCTACTTAACACGTTGGGTGGCAGTTTTAGAGACTAGTGATTGCCAAAATGACACAGCTATAGTCTATAGTATTATAGTGTAAAAGGTTTTAGAGTGTGGCGGTCAGTGGCGGCTGGTCCATAAGCGCTGCGACACTGCAGCACCCCCAGAACAAAGTACGGAAATTAATTACCTATTAAATTTGTACTTGAAAATATCAATAATATAACAATCATTCAATATTTTGCATAATTATTACATAAATTTAATTAATTAAACCGCTTTTAAAAGGAATTATTTTAACCGAAGCTGTAGATTCCATTCAGAGCGCTGACAAATTTAGCAGTGTCGAAAACGTAGTACATTCGGTGCACGTACCGCCGCGATTTGTTTGTTTTAATAATACATGGTAAAAGTAGTCCGAACGCTGTTATCTGGGCAGCCTCTCAGCATTTATGCATCATGCCGTTTAGCTCTTGGACATCCGATCCAACAAAAACAATAATACGTGCGAATACCACGAAAAAACTAGGTGATGTCATCATTGTGCAAGGACGTCTTGGGCGACGGTATGTGTAATATAAACAGGAATATTAGATAATAAATAGTTCGTATTTCCAACTTGATTGCAACATCACTGCGAAGACGGTCAAGGCTGCTCCAGGGTTAACAGGTGATCGAAAAATTTTGTGAAGCTAAAAATCGCAGAATGGATTTTATATTTAAATAAAAATTCTTTTTATTTCATTTTCCAGTAAGCTTATTTTTTTTATAAATTGAGTAAAATTTCGATTTGTTTTGTTTTATTTAAGGCATCTTAAATAAAATAAAAGGCACCTTAAATAAAATAAAAGGCACCTTAAATTAAATAAAAGGCACCTTAAAAATATCAAGGATCGTTACTGGTATGTAAGTATATTTCGAAAGCTGCAGCACCCCCATAATTTCAAGCCACGAGCCGCCACTGGTGGCGGTTACTTTTGTATGAATAGTTGTGCCCAGGTTGTTTTATTTGATCTAATAATTTTAATTATCCTGCTGGTATAGCCGTCATGTCACAATGTGAGGTTGTGATTCCTTGTTGGATGACATGACGGCTATTGCCGCATATCTAAAAAATAGGCAGTGAGGCGTGTTTTGCGACATTTAACGGGAGTACACTCTGAAAAATACTTTATTTTAAAATGATTTTGTTTACAAAAGTACAAGCTTAAATGTTATCCAGATAAAAAAAAACCTGGTTAGCTAAGGTAATAACTACATAACCTATTCCTTAGTATGCCATTTTTCGAAACAATAACCTGGACAGGGGACTGTGTTTCTTTGCGATTACCTTCATTGTAGCAGTTCTTGCAACTAAGAAAATATGTCTTTCTTTTATAATTATTTGGAGGCGGTATCTTCTCCAAAAGGTGTTGTTCGCTTCCCGGTGGTTCTGGAATTGGCGTATGATGATCCGTGTTTGTGTTGAAACGAAAGCTCTTTGGTGAAAACTTTTGGTTTGAGTCAAGTTCCAATAACTGTTTTGAATTGTATGAATGATGCTTTAGAATCGGTACATTTCTTGTATAGATAATAGCAGTTCCAAACCGTTATCTCTAACAAATGGAGAATTACCTTTTTGTACCAACGAATGGTTTTTCGTAAGCAGGAGTAATAAACAATCATTTGATCTGCTCTATCTACAACAGACATGAGTTTGTTATATTCCGCTATTTCCAGTGGCTTTTCTTGGGCTCTTTTAAATCGGTTCTTCACTTCAATCATTTTTGGATGATATCCTGTTATAAATAAAACGTCACGTTTATCCCTCCACTTCGATACATATATTTCGCCTTGTCGCTGCCATATGTGTTCTCCACGTTTTAACTTCTTAGTCGTGACATATTTGGGAAGGCCTTTTCTATTAGAGCGCAGTGTCCCCGAGACAAGCTTTTTTTAATAAATAAAAGCTTGGATAACGGGCTACTGTTATAGTAGTTGTCCATGTACACATGATGTCTCTTATCCAAGAACGGTTGTATAAGACGAGCAACTAGTGCCTCTATAGTACTCATTTCTGAATAGTCCTTAACATCACCTTTATATATTTCTATATTCAGCACAAACCCATCAAAAGGCATACTCGTAGTTCGTAAAGTTTAACCCCATATTTCGATTTCTTTCCTTTCCTATAGGTCATAAAACTTAATCTACCTCTGAAAAATAACAGCGATTCATTTAGTGATAGTTGTCAGGAGAATAAGCTGCTAGGAAATTTCATTAGCAGCTCAAAGAAATATTTGACTTTTACATAAACGATCGTTTTGCATAACTATATTCAAATTGAATTCGACCGTGAAACAACGCAGTAGCAAGAAAAACTGGATGATAATACAACGAGTCATACGTGAATAGGTTTTTACAGAAGGAACCTTCACTTGAGCCTGTAATAGACACAGGCCAAGAAATTTTTTGATTTCTGTCCAATTCGCCGCCTTGAAATGCGTTTTTCTGCTATGTCTTGTGTGAGGACGGGACTGGTCTGCCAACTCATTTCCATACGTGTTAGTAGAGTTTACTATTATACATATAAGCATATCATCGTTCCAAATTTTTTCGACAATCTCAAGAGGAGTTGAATTTCTATCGATATTGATTTGAATGTCGATAACGTTACTATTAAATCCAAGATGTCTGAAATTATAAGCACTAAGTCATTGTGCCAATTTTGAATGTTATTAGCAGCAGCAACAGCAGTGTTACATGCACTTAATAACGAACAATATTTTATTGTAAGAGATATACCTTACCACTTAACTATTACCATCGATTTTATCAGCAGCTGAATTATCCGAGTTTAAAACATCACCTTCAAGCACGGATTTAGAAACGCCTCTAAGAGATGCATCAATCTCAGATTCTCCTGGTTCGTAATTCGAATCACTACCTTCTGCTTCATTTTCACTCCGAGAAGAACTACAGTTGTCACTCTCTGGGGTAGAAACCTCGTCGAAAAGTCTTTGCAAATATTCTCTCTCCTTGTCATCCATTATCAATACGAATATTCCAAATTAGAATTCTTATAATGCTGGCCAAGTGCATTCCTGTATTGCACATGCATAGCACTCGGGATGTAGCGGGTTCGAACCCCACTGCCGACTGCCTTGAATCGGGTTTTTGGGTGGTTTTCCCGATTCAACAGAGTCAACCATCTCTGAGGTAAATACCGGGGCAGGTAAATTTCCACCTATAAGCTCTTTATCCTAGTTTGTCCACATCCTAGTTTAACCTACCCTTACATATCCGTTCCCCGTGGCTGAAGAGGAGTTCTGCTCTCCTAAAAGCGGCCCGCCATCTCATCTCTCCGGGGTGGAATGAAATAACGTTGAATTTCCTTTTTTTTTCAAGTAAGGAGAATACAACAGACTGCATACAAACATGCAAGCTTTAACTATCTGCAACTGATAATAGTCTGACCTTCACATTCTTTATGATACGATATGACACCACATCATATGTGAAATATCCTGTTGTGACAGGAATGGTTTTGTATATATTTCGTCAAATGCAGGTACGATGGCTGTAGCAGCAGAACCACAATAAAATTATTAAACCTGAATGACGGCTATAGCCGTCTTGTCATACCACGATCGAATCGTTCGACGAGTATTGCCGTCACGGCCGCCCAACGTGTTAATAACATAATAACAATTTCTGTATTTTAAAGTTAGTTATATTGCAAAGAAACATTTAAACAATAATTATATATTATCGCCAATCGTCAATAGAGCCATGCACTACCATAGCGATTTTCGGAAGTAAACAAACACTTTATCTTACTGTACAAATCAAAAATGTTACCTGCCGCTAATATTTATCAACATAAGCATGACTGTATGACATTAAACAAAAATCGTTTGTTGCTGTCACAGCTCCAATAGTAAAAGTTTTGTCGCGAGTTATTTATAGAAAATAATGGAAGAAGACATTCAGTGTACGCCGCCTGAAATTCAGAAGAAGTCGTTAGAGACGTCTTTCGAAATTCTATCACAAAAATATGACAAACAATAAGTAGATTTGTTTTGTATTCGCTGTTATTTTTCTGTACTTTGTTTCTGTTTCATTGTTCTCTGTTTACTTTGTCAATTATACATTTTTACGGTTGGCGATAAAATTTTGTATGCACCGCGTCAGTAAAGTGTCTTTACTGACTTGGTACATAAATAACTATTTTAGTTTCTGCATGGAAAAAGTTTCTTGATGCTTACCATGAGGTTCCGCACAGTTTCAGTTTTAACTCTTTTATTGTCAGCCAACCAAATTTTCTTGAAATCTCGCATCGAAATAATTATATTTCCTTCAGTTCTGCGTTCTCTCTTCACCATAGCCTAATATCTCTCAATTGGTCTAAGCTCCGGTATACTGGCTGGAATATAATTTTTTTTTTACAAAATCTATAGAATTGCGTTCAAACCATTTTATTGCGTTTTTTGAATAGTGATCGGTGGCAAGCTCAGGCCAAAACAATGTGAGGATATTGTGTATGACTGTTAATAAAGGGCAATAATCGTTTGTCCGAGCATTGCTTTACGTAGGGTAAAAAGGAACGCTTTGTTTACCACAATGGCATACCGCCTGCCATACCAGTACTTTTGATACAAATTTGTCAACAGAAATAGTTTTTGCACTCTCTGGTACATTATTCTTGTTCTTTGCAACAAAATATTGCGGCCCGGCTAGAATGGAAAAGTCATATTTAAAGTAAGACTCGTCGTGTCGTCGTCCGTAGGGATACAAGAGTATTTCTTCTGAATAAGCAGCTTGTATAGCTGCTTCGACTGACGGACGTCGGTGTTAATGCTGTTTATCGCTTCTTTTAGCACATTTCTGTTTCTTGTAAGTCTTAAAATTGTTTCTTTTTTTAAATTCTAATGATGATGGACTGCCTTGCATTATACTTTCTAGCAATATCTCGTTCTAATATGCTTCTTTCCCTCTCAACGCACCTAAAACATTATTTTCCAAATTTTTATTTGTTGAATATCCACTGCGTCGATTATCAACAATAATTGGATATTGACAGTTTGGCGTGTAGTTTTTATAAGTTTTGCCGTTTTATAAAACGATCGCTCACTATTTTGTATATAACAATGCAACATTGCACGCCGCACATTTATTCTGGACTCTGACATTTTGACAATTGAATAGGCAACAGAATTATTTTTTTTAAATTAATGTTTTTTAATGTTTATGTCGTATTAAAAAGACCCAAGACAAAATAGTATATTGTGTTATTAGGAGTAAAAGTGTCATTTTGTGTGCCGAGCATGACGTTTGAACGACGAGCGCTAGCGAGTCGGACTATTCATGCGAGGCACACAAAATCAATTTTACTCCGAATAACACATGTTACTTTTTTTTCAAACGCATAAATTAAAAGCAATTCAGCAAGAAAATTTAAAAAAAGTCAAAAATGAACGTCATACCAGCTGTCATTGCTACGGGTTGCTTTGTTATAAAAAATAAAAATTACGAGTTGCCATTGGTTCATTTTATGTCACTTTTACTCCTAGGAGTAAAAGTGAATGTTTAACTGTGTGTATCCAATGACACAAAGTCGTATTTTTATGACGTTTGAAGAAAAACATATTTTTTTAATAATTAAGAAGCGTAAAAAAGAGTCGGAATTTCAAATGAAAATTTTTCCAGCCAAAACGAGCACGTATACGCGCCATATTGCTGTATGCATGTATGTACCCGAACGCGTCAGCTGCATAGATAACGTCAGCTGTCAGCAGAACATACGCGAACGTTGTAGCGCGACGCGCGATATTTAACGTGTTTATTTACCTCCTTCGCCTGTGAAAATTAACAAGTACTACTTCTACACCAGGCATAATATTTCTATCTATACCTAATGAATAGGTACATGATACTAACCTTAAATTTTTTGACACTGCAGAGTCTATTTTATGCACATTACCAGGCAACACCGATCCGTGCGGAGCGGTACGTCACATGCCGTTTTCGGTTTTCCGGCGGTAATTCAAAATTGCTGGGATAATTTTCTATTTTTTTTGCGGATAAAATTTTTTTTTATTATATTAAATATAATATTATGTTTTGTGCAATGGATTCCTTCAATTGATCGATTGAATTAGGTTTGGTTAAAAACACCCTTTCTTTTAGATATCCCCTTTACACAAAATATAGCAGCTATTCCAGCAGACCTACTCAGAGCTGCGGTTTATAGTATTGAAGAAAGGTTACTTCTTGTTCAAGAAGAAAATGGCGGCCACATACAACATTTACGATAAATGTAATATTTTTAATAAATCCCATTTCTTTCTGCACATACAGGCATTTTTAATTTTCAAATTGCTCAATGATTGATAAAAATATCAGTATTTCAAAATACGACTTACTTTTGAAAAACCCTATATATTGAATCGTTTATAAAACGAAGACCTAAGATCGTTAACTATTTTATTATCAATACAGGGTGCCCATTTTCTTACAAGTACCTTTTTTATTTAAAGTCACGGAGTTGCCTATGCGACTTTCAAAAAAATTGATACATTGTATACATACATAGATATTAATGATAGTACGAGTACTAACCTACTAACACTGATAACCATTTAATTTTGCTTTATTTAAGTTCCAATTTTGAATGTACTCTTAATTAAAACATTTTTAGTCTTAAATTTCTAAACAATTAAATTATTTTTACTGCTATTTCGTGTTGTAACAAATTGTTATTTTTAAACTGATGGTTTATAGTAATTGATGCGGTCGTTGTTTTCCTAACATCGGATTAATTTTTATTGTTTCCAAGAAACGCCAAAGTTTTATTGTAAATATGTTTAATTGTAACAATTTACTTTTTACAGACGTTGGTGTACATTTGAACTGATCTGTTTTATACTGGGATGAATTGTTTGCTTAATGCTTAATTCCATTGACGAACTGTAATAATTGCTACAAGTAGTAAACATTGTGCACGAAACATTATTTACCATTAATACGTTGAATAGTAAACGTCAGTAGTAATAATAATAATAACTAAAATGTTAAATGTTAAGTGATCGGTGTCTTACTGTAATTAATAATAATAATAATCAAATAAAACCCCTCAGTATTCTAGGTAAGTTATCCACTTCAAATCATTTATTATTTTCTTTCCTTGATAAGCTGGAATTGCCATTTTCTTTTATTTAAGGTTTAATCTACAAACCTAGTATATTTATATACGGTTCTGATTTATCAAACTAATAATAAGTATATCCGGATAAAATTTACGATCATTAACACTTTAGACACCACAATTAAAACTGGCAAAGACGAGTCTTCAATAGATCTTTATTAGAAAAATAGAACCACATTTCCATGTTGGTTCAGATCATCTTCATGATTCTAAAATGTACAGTGTAAATTTCAGTTAAGGTTGACAATCAAATATAAATTTAAGGGTTAGTAGTACAAGAATTAATTTTTAACAATATTATGTAATAGTTAGGTATTATAAACTTAGTGTCAAAAATTAACTTTGCGTGCAACGTTCCATTCTTACCGATAAATCGGTTTTTGTACTGTAGTTTATTTCGTACCTAGTTTTATGTGTGTGTACATGCATAATTTTAATTTGTATTTAAGTAATTAATTCTCTACTATTTACCCAGATTAGTAAATTTTACCAAGTTTAAATTTTAATATTCAACTTGCTTCACAGATAATAATTTTAGAAACTAAGTTTATAATACCAACTATTATTATCGTTAAAAATTAATTCTTGTACTACTATACTATTAACCATTAAATTTATTTTTGATAGTCAACCTTAACTGAAATTTACACTGTACATTTTAGAATCATGAAGATGATCTGAACCAAGATCGAAACGTGATTCTATTTTTCTAATAAAGGTCTATTGAAGACTCGTCTTTGTCAGTTTTAATTGTGGTGTCTGAAGTGTTAATGGCCGTAAATTTTATCCGGATATACTACTACCCAGACGTTAAATTCTTCATAATAACAAGTATATGCGACATGTCATATTTATCAGAAATTATGAGATTGCATTAACGATAAAATAATGTTGTCGTTTTTAAAAATAACTTTTCATGGTGGTTCTGTGAGAGCGAAACCTTGTATTTAATTTTTAGATTCGATTCTAAATTTGTTTAAGAAATCATTAAGAAAATTTATTTTATTTTTTAAATTTCTCAAATATAAACGAGCCATAAATAAAAAAAATAATTTAAATATTTTTAATTTCAGTATTTTGTCTTAATAATTCTAAATCAATACCCGTTTCCAGATCAGCCATTTGTTTTTATATTGACCTTCGGCTCATGCTACAAACTTGTGTAGTAATACCTAGCATAATACGCTAATTGAATAATATACTTGAATAATATACTATTACTATATTATGTAGACATGAATGTGATTGATTGATTAATTTAAAATGCTGCTAAAATCTTATCACAAACTACAACTAAATATATGTCCAAAGAATAATAAATTGTAGTTTATAATTATACAGGGTGTTAAAAAATAAATGTATGATATTTGTAGGGCATACAGTACAGACCAAAATAAGCCTAAAAGTTTTAATAAACAGGTGTCCTAAAATTAATCGTTTCAGAGATATGGTGGTTTACAATATTAGTCTCGGTTATTTAATTTAATCACTGCAACGTTTATTGGTAAGAGTAGTGTTTTGTTCTGACAACTTATCTTAACTTATTATACTATATTGGTAGGGGGGGGGGGTCAGTTAGATGGCCTCCGAGATCATCTGACTTGAATCCCTTAGACTAGGTACTTTCTGTGGGGTTACTTGAAGAGCTTAGTCTATGCCACACCTGTTGATGATCTAGATCTAGACGAATTACGTCAGCGAATCGAACAAGGTTGCCAAACTATTCGACAAATACCGAGAATTCTTGAAAGAGTTCGCGGTTCATTTATCGGAGGTGTAATGCATGTGTTGAAAACGATTGGGGGCATTTCGAACATATACTTTAACTACAACTAGAACTTTTCACAATTAATTTAAGTGTTTTGTTACTAAAAACTGACATTTAAAAAAAATAAAATATAAAAATTAAAATCAACCATATCTCTGAAACGACTAATTTTAAGACACCCGTTTATTAAGACTTTTAGGCTTATTTTGGTCTGTACTGTATGTCCTACAAATATCATACATTTATTTTTTAACACCCTGTATAATTAAACTTTATACAAATTAAAGTCGTAACCCTTTTTAATAATTTCATTATAATTAGTAAAGTGTTAAATATTTAAATAATAAAATTAACGGTCAAAAGAAATGTTTAAGGCCAGTGTACAACATAACTACTCAATCATTATTCATTCCAAAAATATCCATGCCTCTAGCATTCAGAACATTTCAATTATTTGTTTTTAGTTCAAAATATGTAGTTCAGTCAATAAAGCGGAAAAATCGTCAAAACTTCTAAACCCGCAAAAACAGAACCGATTTTGATGAATTTTTTTTTTACATGTTTGTTATACTAAATTATTCAAAATCAGAAACATTTCAGCTGGCGCTATCAATTATTTATATTGTTTAAATAATTAAAAAAAAAAATTGACAATTTTTTTTTCGATGAAATTTTAACAAAGTATAAGTGACTAATTTTAAAAATTTAGTTTAAAAAATAATTTTTGAATTAAAAAGTTTCAAAATTTTCATTGAAAAATGTTAATTATTCAATCATTCGGATGCAAGAATTGAATTCCAAATTTGAAATTTTTGAAAAAACTTTGTATAATTTGTGTATCTGCACTCTCTTGTTCTTTGCAAATGCAACAGCAATTAACTGTAGAGTCTACAGTATGTTGTTGTTGTAACATATAAAAGAATGTTGGAAAATGTTTTTAACACGTATGATTTTAAATATGAGGATCAAATTCAAAGGGAAATAGCTGTAAGACAGGAAATATATTTCTAATAATTTAAAAGGATTTTATTACATCCAAAGAATAATTTAACACAAATTGTTTTTGCAAATAATCTTAACGACGAGCATGACGCGCGGAAAATTCAGTGAAAAAAGTACTGTAGAATTAAAAATATTATACTTAAAGGGCTAAAATTTTTAGAATCGTTAAATCAATACGTCCCAAATAAGCAAACCAAATTTAGTTAAGATTGAGTAATTATTTATTAAACGGGAAACATTTTTTAACTGATATGCAACGCAAGCGATTTTGCTATAATGATCAAAATTACAAAAAAATGTGATTTTACAGCATATAAATGTATCATAATAACTGTAATAATGTAATATAAATGTAACATAATAATAAGAATAATAACTCGATTCTTCAAAATGCATAAACAAACTTAAAATCAAATATAATCCAATTATTTTCAATACAAACCAAGAATAAATGACATATAATTACTTTTTCCATCGTATTTTTACTTGTCTCTTTGCACTTTTTTCTAAATTTTAATCAATAATTAAGTTCTCTTCAACAATTTTCACTAATATTTTCAATATTTAGTGTTAAAAACTTATTTTAACAGATTAATAACCTCAAAACACACGCGTTCACTCCGAAAATCATGGTGAAACATCAGGAGTTTGACTTTGAATTCCTCTACCTGTGATACAAAAGGTCGATTTCTTGTGCGTGTTTAGATATTCTTATAAAAGTATTGATTTTTTCAGTTGAAAATATACATATGTCTATATATTTGTATATTATCTTCTTGCATCTGACTGATTGAATATTAACATTTTTAAATGGAAATTTTGAAACTTTTTTATTCAAAAATTATTTATTATACTAAATTTTCAAAATTAGTCACTTCTAGTTAAAATTCCATCGAAGAAAAAAATTTTTTAATAATTTTTTTTTTTAAATTGTTTAAACAATATAAATACTTGATAGCGCCAGCTGAAATGTTTCTGATTTTGAATAATTTAATATAACAAACAATTAAAAAAAAAATCATCAAAATCGGTTCTGTTTTAGTGGGTTTAGAAGTAAAAACCTTCGTTGACTCGACTAAAAGCGGAACATTACAATTTGCAGCTTTCGACATTCTTAGTTTCAGGTTACGTATCCTGAATTCCTGAAGGGTCTTAAAAGTGCACATCCTGCACATTACCACGTTTAACATAGGACACTGCCAGAATGACAGCCTAGAAATGAAGATACGTACATATGTCATTTATATTCGGTGGTTTAATAATATATTAACTACAGTATAACACTGATCATAGTGATCATCATTAACGAATTATTAGTAATTTGCCATTTCACGAAGAAGTACACTGACTAATATTATTGATTACTATTTTCCTTGTGAAAAGCATAGAATAGAATTTTTGCCATTGGAATTGCTAGCATTAAATTCTATACGGTAGGATTTGTGCAAAACCGTTGCATTGCAAAAATAATCAACGTTAGACTCAATGATCCCTTTTCCCCAGGCCTGTTTCCGTTCCCCGTTATGAGACGGAATTTAATTTAATCTACTTTTAAATTTTTTTCAGTAATACGCCAACCTCAAATCGAATTTCATTTACGTACGAAATTAAATATAGCAATAATCTTCTTAAATACGTAAATAATTAGAACAATTATTAAAAACAAAATATGCTCTCAATTCATCATCCAAAGAGTACATAATTATTGTAATATTTCAAGCATATTGTAGTATTGTACTGCATCGCGATTCATGTCATTGTTTTGCATAGACATTTTCAGAAGGGTGTCGTCGCAAGTTGCTGATTTTTTTAATAATCTTTCGGATTTTAATTTATTGTTAAAATGAAAAGTAATTGCGGTATAAATCTACAAAATGTTTAATTAAGTTCCAGTTTAAATATTTATTCTACCAAAGTAAACAATCCTAAGCACTGTATAAAACAGCAATCTTTCTCGCCGCTGTTTTCTTAGCGACAGCTGACGCTTTCAAATATTAGTATAATGGCATATCGTTCAAATGTTATTTACATAATCACTCCTCTACATACAGGATATGATCCCTGTGAGAATTCTGAATGTTGGATAAAATTTTCAATTCATTTGAATTAAAACCCTAAGCAAACGTAAAAACGATTTAGAGCGCTTTACTTTATAGCAGTTCAGGTTATCACATTTTGATTATGTTGGTTTTATATGCAAAGGTATATTACCTGTATTTACGAAATAAAAAATGCCCAAATAAGGTAATCTTGAAAATTAATTAAAATTGTTAATCGGTTTTGATCTTTTTTCTACCTTACTTGAAAAATGTTATATGAAATTATATGAAATATTGTATTTTAATAAACATTTAATAAGCAACACGATCTACTTTTTAAATTTCATGGTAAAGTTTGTCGAGATAAAGTTTAGAAAATAAACACATCTCTTTTGTCTTCTTCCTCTTCCCCACATAGATGTTTAAAGCCGATGCTGTCGCGTTTAAAATTTCAGGACAACGACAACTTAAGTAATTGGTTTTTTCTTAATGAAAATTTTGTTTGTTCTGAGAACGTGAGTGAAGGGTAACCGCTTCCGTGTAATCTTAATTTTAATTGAATATAAAAACTTTTTAGATTATATTTGAAAGCGATGTTGAAAACCTCATCAGAAATTATGAGTTAGCTTAATTTTATTTCTTATTTTTTAAGGTTGCATATTATGCGTGTTGTTATTGTAAACTATATAAACATATAAAAGGTACCTGTTTTCTTTTTATTTAAAGAGAATTACAGCTGATGATGTTTTCAGATTTGAAGTTCCTCAATATTCATATGAGATGTTATGACAAAACGAAAAACTGTCCGTTTTTTAATTTAAAGTATTTTCGCATCTAATTTATTACAAAATATTATTTTGAATACAGTTCATTGAACTTTCATAGCACTCTTAATTTTCAAGTGATAACACAAATTTACTTTTTTAAAATGGAAACACTGGTTTTTTATATCACTAAATAGCTTATTTTAAGGATACATCACTCGACATGTTTATCTTAATTCTTTTTATTACTAATCCCTGAAAGAAGACGGCTTCGGCGAATATTCAAAAGTATTTAAATCTAAAAATTTTAAACTCATCGACTGATGCAATATAACTTGTTTATTTGAAGAAAATAAATAGAACACCTAAAATTAAATTATTTAAAAAATACCTGAAATTGTCAAAAATCTGGCAGTTTTTCTTTTTCAAAATATCTCGTAATTTGTACGAAGTATTTCAAATCATCGATTTCGCCTTTAATTCTGCACAACCTTAGAAATTTAATTTTTGACGTAACTCTTTAAACTCTGCCCATCGCCTTATTTTTGAAGAACATTTATTTTGTGTAATTTTGTAAATTGAAAATTTCTGATGTTAAACTTGAAAGTTATTATAATTATTATTTTATTCTCGTAGATTCCTATCACTACCTCTATTTATTACTAGCATTTTCGTATTGTTCTCAGAAATGGCAGCCTGATCATTTTTAATTAGAATAACTCAATAAGAGTCCGTATTACAAAATATAAGTCGCTAAAGTATTTAAATTTAGCTATTCATATGGAATATGAATTTATAATAGTATTAGAATATGATCAACAATAATTAGGTCAGCAGAGATCTCGGCTTTTCCCCCTCTGGTTCGATTGGCGATCTAGATCGGTGAAATTTTTAATGCGGAAAACTTTGTCATCTTTAGGATACGAGGTAAAATCGTAGGTCTTGTGCCTGCACATGGGGGCGAAAGTTCCTTTAGTTTGGCGAAATTCTAATCGGATAGTGTCAATGATCATAGTAGTTCACACTCTGAACCCGGAAGTCTATATCTTACCCAATAACTAACGATAAACATAATTTTTGATGAAAATGTATCTATCATGAAAAATTAAATGCATCTGTTTAGATTATAAACCGTTAATGCAATTCATACATAACAGAGGTCAAAGCAAATTTCAGTTTCTGCTACACTGTTTATCCAAAGTTACTAAAATAAACACTTGAGTACTGTATAGTTTTGATGTTCAGTATTTACGAAAAGATTAAAATGTATGTACTTTTAAGACAGTAGCAAGACATTATTGTCAATTTTTAGGTTTTTGAGATAAAACTTCGAATATTGATAGTAGCTTCTTAAGTGTGAAAAATATCGTAAATCAGGGACGGCCAACTAATACTCGACGAATGTCGATATTTTAGCAACCTTGCTGCAGCCTCTACTCTACTCGGTGGTCAGCGATTTGGTTAATCCAAATTGAAGCAATTTCAACGAGCCATATTTAGCATTAAGTATCTTCTACATTACTTAATGCAGTGGTCAAAGTGGGGGGGGGGGGGATGCGGGGGGATGGCATCCCCCTAGTTTGTTAAAAAAATTAAGCCGTTCCCCTACATTGAAAAGAAAATTAAACCATCCCTCTACTTTGACAAAAAAAATTAAGACATCCCAGTGCTAAACTACGGGGTTTCATCCTTCAAATATGATTTTTAAAATTAACTATTTAGTAGGTAGCCGGTATGTAAGTAACTAGCAGGGTTGCCAGATTGGGCTATTTATAGCCGATTGGGCTATCTTTAAAGGTGGTTTGGCTACTAAATATTGGGCTTGGCTACAGGCTCCTATAATTTGGGCTATTATATTAGTCTTAATTAGCGCTTTTTGGGCGGGCTAGCTTTGAGGAAATCTATTTACTATGTGTAACCTAACAAACAAGTGACAACGTTGGATTGTTGAACTGTAAATTATTGTGTTATCTGTGATGTGTGATTCTATTCTGGTTCTTGTCTTTGCTATTCTGTTGTGTGGTTATATTGATAGTGTTTGTGTTGTTGCACACGTGCTCCCTCCTTTTGCAACAGTATATGATAAAAGAAGAACGGAAATATGCCCAAGACTCCGAACAATGCTAAGGTATCGCGTAATCGCGTTCAACAAAAAATGATAGAATTGTTTACTTCCCAGATGTATTTCAACATAATGAATAATAATATATGATTGCGCTTCTGAAGAAGATATGATAAACGTAGTTTGGGAGATTTTGGAAGTCTAATTACTCTGAAACTTCTACTACCTCTCATAGGCTCTAAGATGTTTTATTTTTTATATTATTTATCTTTGTTTTTGTTGCTGCTGAAAAGCATTTGGTTAGTTTAAGGTTTTATAATCTTTTCAATTTCTTAGACATTAGTTATTTATCCACAATCGTGAAAAAGCAGGCAATTTTTAAATAGCCTGGCAGGTCATTTCAAAAATGGCCTTAATTTTTTTTTTTTTTTTTTTTTTTTTTTTTTTTTTTTTTTTTTTTTTAATTTATTATGTTGCCAGTTCAACAATGACAATGTCATTCATGGCATTGATGATAACAGTAATATAAACATAAGCAGAAACATATTGTTAATACGATATAGAAGAACATAGTATAATTATTTTACATAATTTACTTATTAGCTAATCACTGTCGGGGTCGGATGAACACAAGTCTTGGGGTAGCTTGCGCTTGAGCCTGTGATGAATATTTCGTCTGCCGATATTATAATGAATAGCGCCGTTTTTGAAGAACTTGTTAGCACTTGTGCTGATATACGTTCGAACTGCACGGTATATCAAGTACATAATGTAGCTGTTCGTTCCGGATGTACCAGGGAGCATTCACTGCCATTCGGAGAATTTTATTTTGAAGACGTTGCATTTTTAGTATATTGGATGTAGCTGTGTTGCTCCAGATCGGTGATGCATATAGTATCAGTGGCCTTATTAGCGATTTGTACATCAGGATGGCGCATTTGGGCTTGAGTGATGATTTTCTATTAATAAGAGGATACAGTTGAGCTAACCTCGCGTAGCCTTGGTTGAGCTTGATGTTTACGTGAAGCTTCCAAGTAAGTCGTGTGTCGAATAGTACCCCTAGGTACTTGACTGCTGCGTCAGTGGGATTCCATGGAATAATGTTATGGTTAATTATCAGGTTGGGTGGATTTCTGATTCGTCTTAGAGAGAAAATTTTTGCTTGACACTTGTCGGGATTAATTTGTAAATTCCACTTGTTGTACCACGTAAAGTGATAAACTATCTCACAGACGTAAATAGGGGGGGGGGGGGGCACTACATATAGGAAAATCTAGCATCCCCCTTGTAATGTTTTCCCACTTCGACCACTGACTTAATGTCCAGTATCTGGTAATATGAATAAATTACGAAAACTACGGGGGTATCAAATTAGTAATACCAGCAGAAAATTATTAAAAATCTTATGTTGACTTGTCTACTGTAGTAATTGTCAGCAAATATAAATTAATCTACATATATCCCTCATCCCTCTGAATGCCTCGTCGCGAAACTGTAAGAATTCGTTTAGGTACATAAAATAAGTTTCTAATTAAGAATTTTCTTATATAAGTACATAATCCGGTCCTCTTGTACCCTACTGTGCCGAGGTTACAAATTTCTCTCACTTTCTCGCATTTCTTGCTGTTACTGAAGCTGAGTGCCAATCCTTTCTTTTACAATAGCTTCCGCAGAGCTGTTCCCAGATCTTCTAGGTTTGCTTCATCTATCTTTACCCTGTTGGTTTTGGTTTCCAAACCTTCTTTACTTGCCTGTCTTCTCCCATCCTTACTAGGTGACCAAACCAACTGATACCTTCTTTGCTGGTTTCACTCTCAGTTTTCTTCTTATTTCATCATTTCTTTTCTTGTCGATTCTTTTTACTCCCAACACTCTCCTAAAGTTTCATCTCAGCAGCTTCATTTATCTTTTCTTGTCGATCCATCAGTTTCCAGTTTTGTCCTCTGTGTAGCAGTACTGGTAGGTATACCGATGTATAAATGACCATTTTTATTTTCTCCATTATTTTTTGGTAGCCTAGAGACATTTTCTGTAGTGTGTAGAATATTCTATTAGATGAGCGAATTCTCGTATTGTTCTTCTTCTTTATTTTCATTGTTAACAATTATACATACTTCCTAAATATCTATAGTTGTTTACTTGTTCAACATTTTTGTTTCCCATTTTTATTCTAATTTGTTTATTTAGATATTTTATAGTTTTGTATGTCAAATTAAATTGCAAAACGTGAATTGTTTGAAAAGGGAGATAGAGTTGTCTCCGAAACGTTACATGTTACTATTATTATTAGTTAATTAATAGAATTTCTTTTTAACAACTGGTGGAGCAAATCCCAATCTATAAATATAAAATTGTTTATTTAGGTTACTGATTACCATTGCCATGCAGTATCTTTCCAAATTTTTACAGGTTTTTTCTGTGTCAGCAAATAGGACTATACCGTCTGCGAAAGCACATATTTCGAAATGTACTGGTTGTGTATATACAATGTGTCCACGGATAGGTGATACAAGAGGAAAAACTTTTTTATTATTGATTTCTCAGAAAATTGTATTCTTGGTAATAATTTCTGCTGTGTTTAATAGTCTTATTTCTCATGTTACTTTTCCTGCAGGTAATCATTTAAGACTTAAATTCGCAATTTTCCTCAGTTTTGGACTTGGAAAAATTTCTGAAATTTTTATAATCAGATCAAGCAGACACTACAACAACTTTTGAATAATTTTGATATTTGTGTTTCCTTTGTTCTTGAAACTTTCAATTTAAAATAAAGTTTTAGAAATAACATATCCTAATTTTGTGTTTTTGAAGCGTCCACGAGCACAACAAAAACCTTAAACTAACAAAAATCAATTCTGTCCGAACAACTCCAAATTTTGCATACAAGCGTAATTGTGTGTTCTGAACAACTTTACTCTAATACAATTTTGCGATATTTGTTAAAATTCCAAGTCTTTACCTAAACCTCATCTTCGTTTTAACAGTGCTAACACAGATGCCTTGATTTTAAAAAAATCGAAAGTCTGCTTAAAATGAATTTAAGAACAAGCAGGGATAGACTGCCAAACAGCGTATTGATATCTAAAAATTTTTGGTCATTTATAGCTCTTGTATCACCTATCCGTGGACACTAGGGTGGTCCTTAATTATGGTTGAAACAAATTTTGACCGGGTCACTCCCCAAATCGATTCTAAAAAAATAATAAGTAATTTTAAGGTTTACCAGACCTCTAAATTCCAACGTTAAGGGGTGCCCCAAGAAGCCTGCATTTTCCCATTTAAATAGCGTAGGTTTTCAGCACACTTCTGATTTTAATTTTTTTTACAAAAGTATGTATGAGTATGAGTGCTGCGATTCATTGCTCACTGATGCCCCTTTCACGGAAAAAATCATGGGAGCCAAGTGTCATATCTTAACAACTCGTTGCAACCGAGGAAAACGACAATATTTTAAAATTACCCCTTTCTTCATCCCCCATTTATTTGCTTAAGATATAACACTTGGCTCCCATAATTTTTCCATGAAAGGGGCATCAGTGAGCAATAAATCGGAGCACTCGCCGAATTTTTTAAGACACACGTACTTTTGCAAAAAAATAAAAACCAGAAGTGTGTTGAAAACCTATGTTATTTAAATGGGAAAAGGCAGGCTCCTTGGGGCACCCCTTAACAATGGAATTGAGAGGTTTGTTAAATCTTAAAATTACTTTTTATTTTTTTTTAATCGATTTGGGGGGTGACCCCGTCAAAATTTGTTTCAACCATAATTAAGGGCCACCCTAGTGGACAC
The DNA here is from genome assembly GCA_963082815.1 of Melanotus villosus. Lineage (NCBI taxonomy): Eukaryota > Metazoa > Arthropoda > Insecta > Coleoptera > Elateridae > Melanotus > Melanotus villosus. The sequence goes on along the minus strand of OY720418.1, from coordinate 71,507,732 downwards.
ATTGTATAAAGGTAAAGGTAACGGCACTTGCACTCCTCGGTTGTTTCACACTCTATACGTACTGGGTGGCTGGCTCCACTACTGTACTTAGGTTCCCAACGATTTTCAGTGACTGGGTAGGCCACCTGCCGAGCATCCGACTCGGGTTTGACCCCGAGACCGTCCGCGCTGCAGTCGACTGCCTTAACCACTTGACTCCCGCAATTAGTTGTTTATCGTATTATAAATTTTTCCGCATTTTCTTGACATATGTTTTAATTGCGTTATCTAATGCACAAATACATAACAACGGGCTCAATATACTGCCTAGCCTTACCCCTTCGGTTGTATTCAATTGTCCTGATAATTTATTGGTGGTATCTTGATATATACTTTTGATTGCTTCTGTTAGTTATTTATTAACTTTCTTACTTTTTAGGTTCCTACAGATTGTATTTCTATTTATCGTGTCCAACGCCTTGGTCGTGTGTATAAAACATGTTTCCCTATTTTTTTCTCAATGGCTCGTTCAGTCGTTCTACTGTAAAAACATGATCTTATATACTATGCATCGGGCGGAAGCCACTTTGTACATCTTCTAACTGGCTATCTACTATTTTCCTCAATCTACTTTCAAGAATTCGTTGATATAATTTTAATGTGGTTGTCAACAGCTTTATGCCTCTGTAATTTCCACAATCACGCGAATCCTCTTTTTTTATATACAGGCATAATCATTCCCATTCTCCATGGCAGTGATGCCCATTTTATATTTTGTTAACACGCCATTTGCTGAATCTTAAATTGGATCGTTTGATACAAGTTACACTGCTACAATTTTGTATTGCTGACTGAAACAGTATTTCACACTGTATTGACGGTTATCGTTAATCAATAGAAACTTTTTAATATTTTAATAATAGCTGTAACATTAATTAGTCTATAGACGCCCCTAGATTTTACCAGTCACTGCATTTCCAAAAATAAACCCTAACTAGGGTTACCCGCCTGAACCCTGTTTTAAATCAGCCGATGGGAACTTGTATGTTTAGTTAAGTAGTTCTAAAGGGATGCAAACGATAAACTAAGAATAAATTTAAAATTAATGCTTGAGAAAACATACAGACAGATATTTCTCTTATATGTATGAATAATACGCTAATAATAATACAAGAAATCACAGCTATTCTCATATGTTTAGACTTCGAGCGGTTCATTGATTACGGGACACAATTTCTACTACATTCTAGATTTCATACATATAATACTGTATATCACATACGAATAGCATTTTCTTAATAATTGCCTTTGCAGCACAAAGGCAGAGAGCTTAGGGGGACATAACCGGGAATCATTGATTCGAATCCCTGCGAAGTCAAATTTTGCTAATTATGTACTTATATTTTTATATGCGTCATCTGTATCAAGTACTATTCTAGTTTATTTTTATGTTCATATTTGAGTTAATATAGCAAATTCTGTGGTTGTTTCTGTAATGTCGTAATTTATGGTTAAATGAGTTCTCTGTGCACACCTATTAATTGTTGCTTTGTTGTGGCATTCTGTTCATTCTGCATTTAAAAAGATTGGATTTAACATTTTTATTTGGTAAATTGAGTAGGTACGCTACAGCGTTGCCATAAATTCTTTATCGCTAATTCTTGGTTACTCAGAAATGTAACCGGCTTAACATAAAACATGATAAATGATCAATGATAGTAAAAGCAAATTTACTTTCTTATTTATCTTACAGGAACACCCCCAAAAAATAATTTTAAATTTGCACTACATAAAATACCGCTGCAAACTTTATATAAGCTGCAAGGCTAAGTTAAGAAATCCAATACTTCAATGTTTTTAGTGTATCACTACTCTTAACACTATAATATATTTCTCTTGTAATTTGAGTGTCGCTATTTAAAATATGATGGAAATATTCCTGCCTAGGTTGACAAGATTAATGATTGTCAATGCATATTAAAAACATTAATTAAACTTATATCATGTACACGTTTCAAATGAAATACCAACTTTAAATTACACTTTCCCCACAAATTAAATACCCCATATACCGGGTGTCTACGGTAAGATGCAACATAGGGAAACAAATGTATTTTTGCTAGAATCTGTTATGGCGACACGCAGACGCAGCTATTTCATTGTTAAGCTTTTATATTTGTAAATTTCGACAGCGACAAAACGTTAGTTTGTTAAACTTGTTAGATTTGTTAGTTATTAAACAATCTACGTCTACAAATATGAGTCTCTACAAAAGTGTTAATTATTAAGATTTATACAGATCCCAACCCCAAACCTTAGAGTGTTTAGGAGATTAATTGTAATAAACTACATTTGCCACTGTCAAGCCATTAATGGGGAACTGTCGAACAATTGATATAATTGTTTAGCCATACCATTTAATTCCACAATTGTAAAAACGACTTTTTTATGGTTGCAAATAATAACAAAAAGAATTTTTGGCGTTGATTGGTTTCTACAGATACATTATTATTAACTCACTAAAACGATATAATTTAAAATATTTATTTATAAAGCTATAACATTTTATACATTTACTAAAATCTCCCTCTATGTGTAACCCCCTTATTAGTAAATTCTTTTTGTACAACAAGTCAACAATGCTATACTTCTCTAAATTATACATTTTTCTCTATGTAAGCAATTTCACATCTTCCGACCTTCCTCCATAAATAATTATTAAGATTTGTAAGTAGCATTAATACTTCCAACAGAGAGTTTAGTGCAACTGACAGGATTAATTCGTATTTTAATATACTGCTCGCCATAAAAAGCGTATCACCCAGTGTAACTATTCCGATTTAAACAAAAATTGGTATAAACGTTTATTGTGTTACCAAATATAATCGATTACATTTTCATTGAAAAATACATTCAACAAATACAAAAAAAATAGTAATGCGTCGCTGCTCCACGTAAATTAATACACTCTGCTACTCGCCTAGGCATGCTTCGAATAAAATTATCTATGGCCTCTTGAGGTATCTCATCCCAAGCTCTCTGAACAGCATCATGAAGTTGCTGCAGGTTCATTGGGCGGCTGGGGGCATGCCCAGTCTTCGACCTATGATATCCCATACTTTTTCTATAGGCGATAGATCCGGTGACTTAGCAGGCCAGGGAAGGGCATTAACGTTGGCGTGTTGTAAATACTCTATCGTTACAGTTGCTGCATGAGGTCGAGCATTGTCTTGTTGAAAAGTATCATTTTCAACTCCCCGTAGGTAAGGTACTGCAACTGGCTCCAAAACTTGTCGGATATTCCATCACCGTTTAAATTCCTACGAAGAAATACTAGAGGTGTTCTGTCTCCTAAACGTATACCACCACACACCATGATGCCCCTAGTAAGAGCAGTTTCCCGTTCAACTGCGAACTCCAAAAATCGGCGTTCTCTTTGCTTACGTCTGACACGTCTACGGCCGTCGCGCATCCACAAGCAAAAGGGGAATTCGCCCAAGAAAATCACTCTATTCCATTCCTCATCCCAATTGGACCGTGTGTTGCACCATTCTAGTCTGAGGTCACGATGTTGATTTGTAAGAGGGAGTATTAGCCTTGATCGATAAGAAATCAGACCAAATGCAGCGATATACTGAGCGCATTGACAGTCTGGGGCCTACATCTTCCAAAAAAGTGTTTCCGACTGACCTTGAAGTGCTGTGTCGATCCCTGGAGACAAGAAGTTTAAGTTGTCTATCTTTACGCTCTGTGGTGGACCATTGCCCACTGCACTTGCGTTCATCGGCTTATTATGTCCCCACACATTGGGTTCCCTAACGAAGTCTAAAACATATCTGTAGGATGCATTTGTTACTTCTTCGGGTTCCACCAAAGCATCTTAAGATTTCCTACATCGGGCATTCACACATGTGTGCGCTGCAGTTTCTTCTACCTCCCCGCAGAATCTGCAGTTTGAATCACTTGTGACGCCTGTTAAGTGAAGGTGCTGAAAGTGCATCCTTAGTTAATAGCCCAACTACTTTTCTAGTTTTGTCGCTTCTAAGAGCAATAGTTCTTCTGCTCTGACTTTGGAACTGTTTCTCTTCGATTACCTTAGTCACTGTCCTTTCTACCAATATCTGCAAAATTTTTCTCGTAGTCGTTTCTTTATCAACTAGTTTGCAATTGCATAGGTTAGCCTGCATATCGGTTCAAACCCGTTTCTACCCCCATTTTTGCTAGCTGGTCTGCTTTTTCGTTTCCTTCCACAATTTAGTATCCTAGCTTCCATTTCAGAGTTATTCTGTTATGTTCTGCCAATTTAACCAGTGTTTCAAGGCATTCAAGAACTACTTTAGATTTGATCCCAACTGTTTCCACAAGTTGCCTATCTCTTATTCAGATCAACGAACTATCGACTTATCGAGAATTTCTATTAGTTTGGAAAGATGCACGAATAGAGCTAATAGGTGCCATTGTTATGTACATAGTTTATTACTTCAATGGAGCAATACATTAATAGGGATTTACTAAAATCTAAATTATCTGTAAATTTTATAACATTTTAGAAAATTATTAAAAATCATTTTGATCCCAAAGGCTAGTTTCAATTCTGTACACTATTAAAAATTCTAATACAGTTTCATTTGTCCATTCCATTTTCAAATGTTAGTGTAATTGTTGCATAAAAATATATGAAACATAGACAGACTACTTGCATGTTCGTACACGATAGTGTGGAGGGCATGCGTAAAAGACCTTACAACGAATATTCGTCGCCTTTGATGTGCGTTAACTTACCGACACCGAATGGCAAACATTTGTGTTCGTGAAAAAGTGTCGAATATTCGTATACGAATACGAATTTTTTATCCACACTTGCGGCATTTTATCCGAATAGCGAATATTCGTACACGAACAACGCAAGTGTGGAGCTGCGGTTAAAATGATGAAATTATAATTATTGAATTTGCTATTGAATTCTACTTGAAGAGGCGCCCCTTTATTAGTTTTGAAAAATAAAAGAAACAATTCAAGTTTTCAAAATAGAAAAATTTTCGGCTTCGCCCTATAATTCAAAAAATGACACAAAGTTTTGTTTTTTTTATCTTGAATCAGGCCTAAAAAGTTCATAAACAAACTATCAGTTAGAGAACTTCTTATTTAAAACCATCGAAAACACCTCATCCCGTACAATATACAGGGTGTTATTTAATGTCATGCAGATATTTCAGGGGGTGATAGTACTCAACAAAATACGAAAAAAATGTTAATATACACATGATCAAAAACGCGCCATTTTCGATATACAGGGTGGCGAAGTTTCAATTTTTTTTTAATGTTTTGCAGTGACAGATACGGGAATAATGAAAAAACCAAAAAGCTAGAGAAGAGAACAGGGAATTCAATTAAAATATAAAAATTTGTTTCAACCATAATTAAGAGCCACCCTAATCTATATGTTAAAGTAGGCTAAAATAAATTATAATAGAGCTGTCAAAAAATATTAATAAAATTCATGATTAATGATTGTGAATAAAATAGTATACATACCTCGGTGGGAGTTTCATTACAGCCTCGCGCTATGTCTGACCACGAGGCTTCGCCTCTCGGTCATACATCAAGCCCTCGGCTGTAATGAAACATTTCCCACCTCGGATGTAATGTACTATTCCCAACTTGATGAAAATAGCACACTTTATTCTTTTTAATAAGGTGCTATTTTCGCCAAATTGGGAAAATATTTCAATATATCGGATGCTGTAATGCCCTTGTTATTGGGTTTAGAAAAAAGTAGTAATAACGAAATTTGTTGGAAATTTTGTCCTCTTTAAGAAAGATAAGAAGAAAGAAAGCGCTAGACCGAACCACATCTGAGATATCTTGAAAAAACCAAGAACAGTCCTAAAATTTCGTGATTTTTTGGCCACAGAAAGTTGCCCCAAGGTCAGCCGAATTGGAAAACTTGGTTTTCCAATGTTGGGCCTAATATATACAAGTAAAAAAAAAATCTTCTACCCGACCTTTTGCAAGGTAACATGTACTTATTCACTGGACTATTTAACTTTAAACGCAATTTGCCGGAGTAGGATGGAGATTAGCCAAAAGGACAATATAACCTTTTTTGTGTAGAATTTAATAATAAACATTTCATTTCCTATACATTTTGCGAATCGGAGCAACGGGTTATACATTTTTTTTTATTAAACTGTAACGTATACACGCTAGGGGTGAGTTTTCACGAAAAATGGGGATGTTGCGGACACTCGTTGGGTGGGAACTTTTCGGGTTTTTGTCCCTACCCCTATTGGGAATATGACTACGTGAATATAAAAACTTTATAACTTATTTCTTCTAAAAAGTACTATTTGCTTGTACTAACAGTAATTAAATTTATTATACCCATGATATTACGTATGTTAATTATTTGAAATGCAAATATATGACAAATAGTGTAATGTCATGTTGGAAGATGTGAATGTCATATGCTGTGGTACTTTTTATTGTTGCATTCCTCTGTCACATAATAATTTCATATAGGTGTATAGGTCTAAGAATTATTGCAGGCATATTTGAGATGAATTAATTTCTTTTATAAATTTGATAACTTATTTGTAAATTTATGCATATGTTCAAAACCTCTATCAGCTGTCTTTTTATATTTTTAAGGCGCTTTTGTAAAAAAAACTTATACTGTGGTGTTTACTCATTCACTCATTCGATGTTGTTGTATTATGAACAAAAATATATTACGAAGTACATCAATACGCAGATAAAAAGGAAAAGCATTTGCTAATAGTAAACCTAAGCAAAATTTACATTTTCTACTACGAAGGACCAAAACTGGGATAAATGCTACTGCCTAGAAATTCGGCTAGTTCCGTCAAACGATTTCGAAACTGCCAAATTAACAATAAATTTTGATTTTATTTTGTCTAGTAATATTTTGTTAAATTGTTCTTTATTTCATCTCACGTAAAACGAAATATTGTAATTATTCTGGGACATAAATTAAATTGAAATGTTACGGGACGGAGAGACGGAGGAAGTAAATAATTTAAAAGCAATATTCTACAACACGATTTGTACCGGTCAACCTAACCATTCTAATTCCTTTTTATACTCCGTAATGGATATGAAATTTAAACTTTTTAGTTTAGGTTGTACATACACTACCTACATTTCTAAGCATGATTTATTTTTGTCTTTTAAGGATAATTGCATTTGTGCAGAAAATTTCTTTTGAATTTTATGGAGTTAACGCGTTAATTGTCAAGTGTCGCAGCTTATAGCACATGATGTATATTTGCGTTTGAATAGAATGATTAATGCTTTTTTCCTTTTTTTTTGCAGAAAGTGTCAACATGACGGTGGTGAATGAGTGGGTGGCGGGGACGCGCCTGGGCGGCTGGGTGCAACGCTGCCGAGAGTCCCGCCGCCTCGTGCTCGTTATTGTAGCTATTGCACTTCTCTTAGACAACATGTTACTCACAACTGTTGGTAAGTATTTTACTGCAATTGATTATAATAAATTACATTTACTTACTCTGTTAATTTATACCGGGTGTCAATGAAACTTGCGACACTTCTATTTTTTAAATTATATTTTATGATATCAAAATGAAATTTGGTATTTGTAATATACTCTTAAAACTTCATTATTTGACATAGAACGCAAATTTCTGTCACTTCCAGTTTCAACGGAATTAGCCTCAACTTCGTTATTTTGAATGGAACACCCTATATATTTATAAATTTTTGGAATCTTTGTCTTAATTTCCCGTTTGCTTGTATCAAATTTGAAAGACTTTAATGACAAAGTAAATTTTTGCAGCTACAGTGCCACGACTTGCGTAAAATGAAAGTCAGGATTCCCTAACACGCAAACCAAATTGTTTCAGAACTTCAACTCTAGCGAATATGCTAGTTGTTTTGTGCACTGCTTTTGTTTCAGTTGTTTTGAAACCCACTGGCTAGATTTAAATGTCCAAAATATCGGTTTTCTGAATGGAGAGCGTTATTACAAATTGAATTTTCAGATTAATGTTTTGTTACTGGTATAAAGCAAATCTTTGAAAAATATTCCACCCAATGTCCTACCATAGTGTCATTTGAAAAAAGAGAGTTATTCTCGAAAGGCCATTTTGCCAACTTAGATCATTTTAATACACCAACGAAAACAGCTGAAGTTCTAAAATAATTTGTCTTAAATGTTGGGGAACCTTGATTTTTATTTCACCCAGGCGATACCTAGGGCACTATAGCTTAGTAAATCAAATTGTTTGCAAAAATTTACTTTGTTATCAAAATGTTTCAAACTTGATAGTAACAAAATTAAATGGAGATTCCAAAAATATATAAATATGCAGGGCGTTCTGTTTAAAATAACGAAGTTGATGATAATTTCAGCGAAAGGCGAAAGTGGAAGTTACAGAAACTTCTGTTCTATGTCAAATAGTGCAGTTTTAACAGTATTTATAAATGATGTATATCAATTTCATTTTGTTATCTTAAAAAATACTAAAAATATAAAGGCACCCCAGGTTTCATTGACACCCTGTATATCCAAATAATATTCCAAAAATAAATAAATATGCAGGGCATTCTGTTTAAAATAACGAAGTTGGTGTTAACTCCAGCGAAACTTTAAGTTGCAGAAACTTCTATTCTGTGTCAAATAATACAGTTAATAGTATATTACGTATACCAAATTTAATTGTGTTATCTTAAAAAATACTAAAAATATAAAGATGCTCCAGGTTTCATTGACACCCTGTCTCTCTATTTAATAAACAGTCGCCTAATTTGCCTTTAATTAAACCAACCTAGACGTGATTCATGTAAAAAGCGGCGTGGTCAGTGTTCAGTGAATATTACATTTACATGTTCCTAATCTTCCATAAATTTATAAAAAGAAGATATATTGTAACAATCAATTTTCGTTATACATTTAACTATCTGTTAATATATTTGTTTTTTGTAACCTTTTGTATATGGCTGTTATTAATTTATTATTCGTTTGCGAAGGACCCTTTTCAAAATTTTTGTGACATTTAAATATGAGATTGTATTATTGTTCGATTTAGACGTTAAATGCTCCCCAAGTTTATAAATAGGCCAATTTAAAACTTGCATGATTTTTACATAGAAATTTTGTGACTTGATAAGGAAATAGAATAGAATATAATGTTGTTTGTTACCTTTTGTATCTCGGAAACCTACACCTGTGCAAGATATGACATCGAGTAAGTGAATTAATTATCCTGTATAATTAGCTAAAGGTAATCCATTCGTAAGAACCTTCAAAAATGACTTATGTCAGGGTTGAAGCTGTTATTTTGCAAAATATAAACCAATCTACAACATACAGATGTAAGCTTTTGGTGGCGTACATGATTACCAAAGTTGCTTTGTAAACCAAAGGTTTGATCCCGATTAAGATCAAGTGAAATTTTTAATGAGGAGGAACCTGAAAGTTTGCCTTCTTTTTGGATAATCGCCAAGATAATATGTCCCATGTCAATGTCTTGTTTGGTATGGTAAAGATAAATTTCAGGGGTGAAAGTCCCTAGCCTTCGACACAATTCTAGTCTGGTACTGCGGCCAAGGCACGTTGAGATTCCTCGCACCCTCAAGTTTAAGAACCGGTATTTCAGTTCATACTTAAGTGTAAGCTTAGCCTAAACAAAAAAAACTTAAGTCGAAGCGCATATTTCAATACTCAACATTCACTTAATTTATGGTTTAAGCTTATAAGTATGATTTGAAGTGGTGAGTTTAAGTAGTTATATTCTTATAAGATCATATACTAACCCAAAAAAACGTATACAATTTGATAAATGGATATTGTAGTAAAAGATGTAATTAGTATAATTTACTCATCCAGAATAGTCAACATAAAATTTTATGTTAATTCTACACTTAGCTAAGCAACGATTGAAATACCGGCCCTAAGTAACAGAATCAAGTTTACAACTCACTACGCTTGTTCGTTTATGAAGTAGGTATGGCATTAAAAATAATTCCATATAATTCTTTTCTAAGACCACCTGCAAATAGTTATATTACTTTTTGTTGGTGTTGTGTATAACTTTATTATTTCAGTGTTGAAAATATACCAGCTGCCAATTTTATTTGTTTCCGCCTGAAACTTCATAAAAAAGCAACATCCCATGCAGGTAAATTGTTCTTATAGATAGGTACCTTTTTTATAAAGTATTTGTTTCTTTGTAATGATTATAATTGACTTAAATAAAATACATATTAACCTCTTCAAACAAATTCAATTATTGTAATTTATCACAAGCAAGAAATTAAATACAATGTTTATGTTTTATAAAACTGCAACTTCGCTATCTAGATTCGTTAGTGTACAACCTCTAACTTTATTTTTCTTAAACAGACCATTCTATTTTATATTATTTTCAAATTTCATGAAAACTGACTACAAAACCTTCTCTTTTTGGGGGATAAAGTTTTCCATAATTTTTTTTCAAATTTATATTTACACCCTACAATCTGTTACATAGCAGCATTCAGTAAGTATTTTGACAATATGTAAATGACATGGAAATAGTCCATTGAAAATCTTCTTAATTAAACTGAAAGTTAGTGTAGGGAGTTGTCTGCGAACTTAAAACGTTTGAGCCGTGGTTCTTCTATGTCTTCGTCCATTAGGTGTTCCACAAGGGGGTTGAGGTGGATACTGTTTCTGTCCTTGTAGCGTACCCTAAATTTTTTAATTTCCTCATTGATAGGGGGAATGCCCAGATCTCGTCGCATTACTTCATTTGGGACGTACCACGGTGCATCTACCATGGACCGAAGAATTTTAGACTGAAGCCATCTGAGGATGTATCTCATATTATCAAATCGGTTTGATTATGGTCTTATATAGGAGTATTTTATTAACAAGTGAATTGGGACTTACGACCAATGAACCAGTATATTTTCTGTATTTTAATACCCAATTGTTTTCTTTTTGTCCAGATGTGTTTCTTCCAGGTTAGCCGTCTGTCCAGGTGCATTCCTAAATACTTAACACAGTCGGTTTGAGGTATCTGTTGATTATTTAACTGGATCGATGGGCAAGTGCCCCTTTTGGTAGTGAAGGTTACATGAGTCGACTTTGTTTCGTTTACTTCGATGCACAATTTCTTACAAGAGCCCTCTAATTATTGATACAGATGGTTTTGAAGGTATTCAGATGCTGAGTTGGGGTTAGAGTGTGATGGTGTGATGATAGTAAAACTGTGTCGTCCGCAGAAGTATCAACGGATATTGTCTACGGGGTTGGAAGATCTGATGTAAAGAGCAGATACGGGGTCGGGCCCAGAACCCTCCCTCGAAGAAGGCCGTCATTGATAGGTTGTAAAGATGTTTGAGCTTCACCATGTTTGATAAGGGAGTTTCTATTAGAGCAGTATGATTGAAGCATCTAGTTGTAGTCAGGAGGTAGGTACAGCACTTTTAATGTTGTAGAGCAGGCCTTGATGCCACACCTTGTTGAAAGCTTGTTTCTTCTTCTTCTTCAAGTTCCATCAATGCCAGGAAAGCTCACTAGAACTACAGTAGCTTGTTTAACATCTATAAAAATTGCCGAGCAGTAGTGTTTGTTTGCAAAATCTTTTAGAATTATGTCTGCTACCATGTGTACTTCTTCTAGTGTGGAGTAGTTGCTACGAAAGCCAAATGAATGGTTTGGTATGAGTTGATTATGTATGAGTGTAAGTTTCATAAGTAGTATTTTTTCAAAGATCTTTGACAAGAGTGGCAGCAGACTAATTGGTCTATAAGACACATTTTCAACGTATTTTCAAGGTTTGGGTATTAGGATTATCGAAGCTACCTTTCATTGTTCGGGAAAATATCTTAGTCTGAAAACTGCATTGTATAAATAAGTAATATATCTATGGCTCTTCTCAGGTAGTTCCATAAGTAGGTACTTTGTTATTAAATTAAATCGTAACCAAGTGTTTTTGTGGGGATTTAATCGTTTTAGAATTTACAGTTTTAATTTCACTTATTTTAAACAGTTTAATGCAGTGGAGACATTTGAAAAGGTGCCATAAAAAATTCCAAGATGTCGTTTTCTTTCTCCTTAGTGACTTTAGTAGCAAGTGGCTGAAATACTTCACTTAAAAATATTTGGAGAAAACTGAAGATTTATCTTGATCACTTCTAGCCCACGTGTTATTTTTTAGTTGAAGAGGTATTGCACCGCTGTGGTCTTTTCAGCCTCTTGGTGGCTTTTCAGAATGAGTAGTCGAAGGTCTCTGAGGGTGACACTTGTAATAAATAATCTTGCACTCCTTGGTTTTTGATAAAATTATGAAGATTTTTGAGTTCATGCGTTGCATAAAATTGAACCCCTGCGCGCTGCTTCGTAACGTGAGCCACTCTCCTAACATGAGTAACCTGGATCAGTTTTTTCGAAATTAGGATATATTTTACATAATTCAGCTTAGGGTCAGTTTTTTTCACCTACCAACAAATTTCTCTTCCAGTTATTTTTCTTGATATCTTGATGACCTTTGCTAATGTAACTGCTTCCATATTTGTATTTGGGAAGCAAAATGTGTTGCCTACTGACGAAGTGTTGGACGGAAACACATACAACTAGGTATACAGGGTGTGTTAGAAATTGACTGATAACTTTTTATCAATGATGGAGGGTGACGAAGAGACCAACTTTTGTAAATGTGCAGTCTCAAAAAATGGCGATAACATTGTGAGAGACGTTGTGTATGTACGTAAATATAATATGCCATTTGAAAATGCATTGAAATAGTTAACCAAGTAAACTTTTCCACTGCAACTAATAACATAATATACAATTTTATGTACGTAGGGCATTCAATTTATGTTATACACTTAAGGAGCGTAATTAAAGTAGCTGTATGCAGTTACCTAAATAATTAAGGGCAGAATGGAACCATGGAAAAAATATACTCTTATGTTTAGATTCCTCTTTTTTCTGATTATTTAAGTTTATTGAAGCGAAATTTCGCAATATGGAATAAAATTGGTTTGTATGTCGAAAATTGTAACTAATGTTATATCCTTTGTAATTATAAGAACCCAAAAGAATTTCTTGAAATTAATGTCGATGACGTGTCACCAGCATAAGACTAAGTGGAAAACTTTTGCTGTTATTTGCTGTAATATATCAAACGACGATTAATTTATTGTGAAAGTCAAGGACGTTTCTGTGGTTTCGAAATAACAAAAATGTCCGACTACTAAATTTTTTATAAAATCAAATTTTCGATTTTTTACCTACACTAAAATTTCTCAACTGTTTAAAAGGTTTTTCTGCCATTACTCTATTGAAAGTACTACAAAATTTAGAAAACAATACTAAATTAAATTAATGGAAATAATGCATCAGAAGTCAAAATAGATACATTGATCTTGTTTAGGTTTTGCGGTATATTGTCGGCGTGTTATTCTTTTATGTACCTAAAGTTAGAATCAGAATTATTTCAAATCCTTATTCAAAAGTTATACTTCTAAGAGAAAATTCAAATATCGAACTTTGATTCGTATTGAAAATTTCCAAGACGGACTTGATTTTTAGGCATTAAATTAAGTATTAAATAGTGAGTCTGAGAAGTCTACGTAGTACATTCAACTTTTTTATTAGAATTAATATTCCAATCAAAATTCCGTATTCGAATTAATAAAGCGCTTTACGCTTATTTTTAAAGTTATAATCCTGATAATATATTATTATTGCGATCGTATTACACAAATTAGCCTTAAACAATGCTCCCGATTATATTTATACATACAGGGCGTAAACGAAACAAGGCACACCCCCTTTATTATTATATTATTATTTTTTGGAGGTGAAGAATGAAGCTTACGGGGCTGAATATAATAAAAACTGTTTTTTTAAATCGCAAATCAGTTTAGTTATACTGCTGGTTTCGACAGAAATGAACTTAACTTTCGATTTTTAAATGGAATACACTAAACATTTTTACACTTTTGAATTTTTGATTTTTATACCTAATTTCTCGATTTTCCGAAAAACTTGCTGTGGCTTCTGTATAATATAAAATACTGCCCTTGAAGTTTTTGAAATCGGTTTTTAGCCATAATTGTATTTATTGAAATGGGACAATAACACAGAATTATTCGAGTGTACCAGGTTTTTACTTTTACTAATCAAACGATACTGAAATCAGGAAAATCCGTACATTTGAAGACTAAGTAAACCTGAAAACTAAATCATAATATATTTTATCAATCAATCGAGGGAAATTTGTTCAAGTTTCTTAAGCTTTGAAGAAAACAATGAAAAATAAAATAATTGTCAAAAGCAGCCAAACTGCTTGAGTCATTGTTTTTCGTTATTTTTGTGAAAGCCTTGTAAACCAAAAATATTTCCTTCAGTTTTACCTTATCATTTATGCGTACAAATTTAATATACAAAAAATATTGAATGGAATTTCTAAATTTTGATAGCGTTAAATATACAAAAACAATGACTTAGGAGTCGTTATCGTTCCATTAAAAAAAATCACTCACAGTTAAAAAACGGATGTCAAAATTCAATATCTTATATTGCACAAATTACAGCGACGATTTAATTTTTATTTAATTACAGGGACCAATAGGAAATATTTTTCGTGGGTCATAGCACCCTTGACTGAAAATTAAAATTAAAATTAAAAAATTGGGCTTTTCAAAAAATTGAAAACGTTAGGTAGGTATTCAGATTCGGAATTCCTTCAGATTCCAAACAAGTAAAACTGTATTCTAAAAATTGACAGTTTAGAGATAATTTTCTGTGAAATCGAAAGTGGAATTTAACAAACATCATTTTTCCTCTATATTGTGGCGAAGCCGTTGGTTGGTTTATTGTTAGAAATTAATACAGGGCCCGGAAAAATGTATTGATCATTTTATTTTCTTAATAGCAAGAAAATGAATCAAGTATTTACGATTGAATTTGTTTAAAACGAAAGAGGAAGCTTTGGAAATTTGTTTACATACTTTGAAAGTTATTAACATGGAGCGCTAGTCAACAGTACACTGTGTGTTTTGTGTTGAACAATTTATCGAATTAAAAATTAAAGTTAATTGTTGCTGTTCAAAGACGTTTTCGCCGTCATATTAATGTTAGACAGTGTCCACTGCGGAATACGATGTCATCTTGGGTTAGTAAATGGAGAGCAAACGGGTCGGTCTTAGACAAAAAATCTTAATCAACAAATTTGTATGAGATGTTTGAAATGATCAATATATTTTGCCGGGAACACAAAACACACGGTGTACTGTTGACCAGCGCTCCATGTTAACAACTTTCAAAGTATGTAAACAAATTTCCAAAGTATCCTCTTTCGTTTCAAATAAATGCAATCGTAAATACTTGATTCATTTTCTTGCTATTAAGAAAATAAAATGATCAATACATTTTGCCGGACCCTGTATAAATAAGTTACTTTAATATTTTGGTAGACTCTTTGACCAACGTCTCCACTTGTTATATTGCTTGGCTTTTACGAATGGTTTTTTATTCAAAGTCAGATTCAACTAACATCATGTATTTCATATAGGTATGTGCTTTAGTTTTACAAAATGGTACAAGTTACTCTAAGTCTTGATTCAAAGTGAAGTGATATAAATTATTCTAAGTTTCAATCACATTTAAAACGACTAAGTCCATAAAAAGAATTTAAATAATTCACATAAATATTTTACAAGTTCTGAATTAAAGTTAAGTTAACATAAAACAATCTTACATGTAATTACTGGAACATCGTCTTGAAGGGTGTCAGTTCTGTCATAGATACGGCTTCTTTAATGGCCAGATGTAAACCATCCATTTAATGTATTTCCGCGTAGTATTTATACAGAAAATTGACTCCCTTTTCTCAATTCGCGCATGGGAAATGTTGAATTACATCGAAGCTCGTGTGAGGTATCGAATGTCACAGTACATTGCCCTTCATCGTACGTGCTTTATCTTGCATTCTTAAAAGATGTAATTCGATACGTCGCACGCATATCTCGTTAGAATAATGGCCCCTTATAAACTGACGTCATCCCCGTTTAGATTTTATAATTTTTATATTTTTACATTCGCCTTTGTTACAGTATTCAGCCTTGTAAGTTTCATTTTTCAATTCCCAAAATAATCAGAAAAAAGCTTGTTTTCGTTTACACCCTGTATAGAGGACGAACCTTGACAGTGGTATCCCCCTATTACTTTGTTAAATATTCAATTGATCAAAATATATTTTAATTCAAAAAATATACAGCTAAGAAGCCTAAAGAACTCCCTCACAGTAAATAATTATAAATGTAACTGCGCAACTATAAATAATGTATTTTAAAAACCATTTAGAAATTTCCTCTTTAAATAATATTTTTCTATGCAAGGTGTAAATAAAACGGAAAAAAAGTTGCTACCAGAAGCGCCCAATTACTTTGCGCCTCATTTTTTTAAGTACAAAAGATTTATGTCTCATACGAAATAAAATAAAGCAAACTTACCCAAAATTTGTCGCTCCCCTAAAATTTTACGTTAGAAGCAATATCTTCTTCTGCTACGGCCCTGATCGGGATGGATATTTAGTGCATAGGTATAGAAGAATATTTTGTATGTATAACAATTTGTTGTTTCTTTTTCGAGTTAAAGCCAGTTTAAAAACATTGAATCTGGCAACGGTGGCATGTGTATTGAAAATTGAAACATTCACAGAATTGAACTAGTGTGATTTTTCAAAACAGAATAACGAAAAGCGTTGTTGTCAAAACTTAAAAACAAGGTTTTGCTATTTTTAAAAATTGCTTTTGTGAATTGTGGAGACTCTAAACTCTAAAGGCAATAAGATTCCATTGCCTCATTTTAGATGTCGGTAGGTATTGCTTTTGCACGTAAAAAACTATCGTATTAGTAACAATTACAAATGTCGAGCATTATATTTGGAAGTCTGCTCCTTAAGAATGAGGTCAGTTTCAAAATCATTTTTCAGTTTTGATATTAACATTGGCTTTTTTTGCTATTTTATTTACACCCTGAATATAGATTTTTAAAACTAATTCGTATGAATTAGATGCAATGTACTGTTGCAATACGTCAAACGAACAGGATTTATTAAAATCTTTCAAAAAGCAAGTTATAAAAAAAAGCTTAATGCGTAGTTGGCCTAACAACCAACAGTACATTATTGTACGTACACCTCTTTCAATAATTTCACGGCAGCCTAGTCCAATAAACCTAAATTTACATAAATCGAAATGGATGGCTGTGTAAATACACTCGAGGAAAATCTGTGCCTCAGCAAAAAGTGTATCACTAGGCAGGTGGTTAGACTTCCTGTATAGGTCATGAATTTGACAGTGACGTAATGTTTGGGGATATATTGAGTGTCCAATGTTGTGTGAAGAGCCCTTTGATTCTCTTGATCGAATAATCGTGGTTGTTGGCGCGTGACAGCGTTCAATCCAACTCATATCCCAGCTTATATACAGTGTCCTGATCAGGTGGCGTAAAATTTCATTTACTAATAAAAATAATCAATTAACAGTAAAAATGTAATTCTGAGTGTTGAGATTGAATGATTTCTGTTATCGTAATTTTCACGCAATCTATGATTGCTCTCATTTTATATTCATATTCAAAGTGATCTTAAAAATTACTGGAATTTCTATTAAACATGTACCATGAGATTGAAAAAAAGATGATTCTGAGCAGGCCTTGACTAGTACAACACGATTGGCAAGACTGATTTCAAAATGTGGCAGTAAGTTAGAGGTTAATAAATGTCAAATAAATTAAAACACAAAACAGTATTTATTTAGGGAACAAACTGAAAACTAAGATGAATACATGTTAGAGTAGGTGTTCAAAATGTGATCCTTCACTAGTATTACAACGATAAACTTAAATAATTCTGGAAACAAGATTGCAAAACTGACTTACATTTGAAATGTCACTGCCACATTATAATTCATAGGCATTCTAGAACCAGTGTAACCAATTGTGTTGTACTAGTCAAGGCCTGCTCAGAATCATCTTTTTTTCGATCTCATGGTTCTTAATTATAATTGTTTTTAATAATGATGTGAATCCCCAGATGGAGCGCCTTACTCTTTTAAACCTTATTATTTTCGAGCTCAAAAAAGGTGTTTTTTTACGAATTTTATTTGTCCTGAAATGTCATAAATGAGGATTGTAGTTGCCATACGTCTTTCAGAAAATTCGAAAACAATAAAATGATCTCTAACCTCTAACAAACTACCTTGCTATATTGAAAAAATTTAAAAGAAATTTTTTATGAGAATTTAATTAATAGACAACTTTTCGATATGCAACTCTCTTACCATTACGCACCCTCGTATTCGCCCTTTAAATTTTTCGTACACAAACTCCAGCAATTATTCATTTATACATAGTAACAACAGCTTCTATAAGTTATTCGAATTATTTGCATAAATTTTTTGCTTTTCAAAAAATCGCCCGAAGTAGTAAATGAACACTGATCCTAAGGTCACGAATCGGACAATTTCCAAAAGGTGTATGTAAGTCTGCCTGTTTCTCAGTCTGCATCTCTCTTTGCAGGAAACTTGAACTAAAGAAACGAAACTTTAAATTTATATCCTTTGAACAACGACCAAGCTATTGCATTTCATTAAAAAGGGACACTTCATAAGGGGGTCTCTCTTTATAATTTCTTTGGTGAAACCAACTTTTTTGTCTTAAATATTCAACCATTTTTATACCTACTTTGTATATGAAGTTGGTGTAAATCGGTCATTCGTTGCTATTTAAATCTGTTTATTTTAAATATTGAATTAGATGAACCATATTTTGTATTTTAAACTACTTTATTAAGGTTGCCATTGGTTGCAATTTTATTTAATTAAAAGAGGATGGTGCTCTTATCGTTTTTGGTTTGGAAGTAATCATTTGTTCTCATTCTTCTTTATCTTTCCCTTGTGGCCTACGGCGTCAGGTCCTCTATACATTTTCAGCACTCTTTGGTGTCCCTCGCTAATCATTTAACTTCTGCCATGTTCTTTCCTCTCTTCTCTACTTCTTTCTAGATTTGTGTCCATCCGCATGAGCCTTGGCCTGCCTCGTTGTCTTTTACTCTCTTTTCTTGTTTCTAATACTTTTCTCGGTAACCTCTCTTCTCCCATGCATAATTTGTGCCCGTGCCATTTCAACTTTTTTGTGTTGTATCCATTACTGGTTTCTAGGACTAATTCCTCTTTTGTGGTTGTGTTTCTAACTCTATCCTTTTTTGAGTTTTTTGTTCTTTCCACCACTCGCCGTAGGTATTTTATCTCTGTTGCCACCAATTTGCTCTTAAGCCAGTTTGACACGGTGGCAAATTTATCGCAAAATTTTATTCAATTTTTAACAGAAAATTTTTAATGCAATTTTTTAGGATTTTCACATTTTCCTGTTCATCACCCACGCCTGCGTATTGACGTAAGAATTTCGTAATTTTATTGTTGTAGTAGTGTTACCACTTTATTTACTACATTTTTGACATTTTCTCTTCCGCGGGTTTTCGTGGTGAAGTCCAACTAAAAATGGAAAATTGTTGTCCCCTAAAGGTATACTGGTATACCGTTAATTTGAGAATACGTTCAGAGATTTAAAATAAGCAGCAACGTCCATATGAACATATAGACTCCGACTTTTTGAAATAAAAATACAAGACATGTTGTTTTTATCAACAATACCTACAGTAGTATTTTAAAATTATAATAGTTGTATATTAGGAGGTTACGAAGACAACCAGTCGAATATTTGTTATGAAAAATACCCAAATGTTATATAGTCGCCTTTTAAATATGTCCATCAAAGAGTATTTTTTTAATTCCATTTAAAGTTAACTTGTAAGTTGTAACTTTATTCAAAAGATGCAATGTTTTAGTGTATGTTATTATCGATTTATATTATAACTACATAATTAATTTACTTAGGTTTTTAATTACACGTGATTGTAGGAATTTACTGTCAATATAATCAGTACAGTTTAAACGACATCCTGTACTTTCTAAATAATGAAAAATATTTCGTTTCTAGCACTTATTACAGAAAATGTCACTTCCAACACTACTGCTTGTTAAATATTAATTCTCCTGGATTTCTGGCTTCTGAAACAAACGGTGTTAATTATTTCCTACGAAAAACTGCTTTACAGTAAACGGTAATGCGGCACTTTGAAGTTAAGTAGATTGCACACTAGTTTTATAGCCGGGCTTCATTGTTCGGCGTTTGTGGTCATTTGCCTTAAGATAATTGCCCATCTGTTGAGCTCCGTTACAAGACTCTGTGGACTTGTGGTGGAGACAAAAGCTTCATTGTGCCAGGTTTAATCTGGAACGCGATAAGGACAATTTCTTCTGCTTTTGTGTTTGTTAAACGCTTAACTCTGTCCCAATTGAGTTGCATTGCTTAACAAAGACGAGGACCATTCAATTTTATTCATGCGTTTATTGCTAAGTAGATACAAAGTGTAATTACTTCTCTATTGTAAGAACCTAGTGGTGACAGTAGACATTTCATTGGGGGGTTTCTTAAAACGTAATAACTAAAGAAGCAAAAAAGTCCTTTAAAGATTCTATAAAGCATAAAATTTAGCAAGGGATTTTACTTTTTACTACTAACCTCGCCATTATTAGAAGTCCTTTAAAAGTGATGGAGATTTCGCTTTAATGTGGAATAAAATTCAATAATTTTATAGCACTTTATATTTCTCGCCGTAAATTGTGCCATTATGTTTCGAAGACATTCCGTGCGCTCCTTTGCTTTACTGCAATGAAAGAATTTTTGTCGCTAAAGTAATTATGATGCCTCTTGGCTCTATTTCTCATATCTCTTCCTCTTTTATTCGCTTTTTTATTGAATATTGCGCACTTAACTTTTCAGTTCCTGTTTTACTACCTATTAAAATAAAATATGTCCACGAAAGATACAAGGAATTCAGCAAACTTTTACTTTATTGTTAACGATATGGTATTAATTTCTTTACTTGCGATATAAATATAAATCTGCAAAAAATAACATTTTACCATTTTTAATTTGAAGGTAATTACATCAGTGTTTTTATAAAAGGTAATAAAGGTGATTTAGCATCACGCGACTAATACTTTGCCCGCCGAGAAGCAACATAACTTTTAACGTTTTTCGTCAACTTAATGATTACTTCGATAGCAGCAATACTTATATCAGAAGTTTGTATGGGATTTTTAAAATTAAATAACTCTGTTCTAAGAATCAAAATTAGATGCAAACTAACCTTGGCGGAGTTGCATCAAAATAATGTTTTCTGTTAATAATAAATTTTTAGATATCATCTTTTCAATTTAGAGATTGTTTAAAAAAGAGTGAATATAATTGCATAGAAAATTAATTTTTTGGGAAAGATTTATTTTATTATTTTTATTATTATTATTACATATACGCCATATTGGGCATTATCCACCAATATCAGTTTCTGTTTAAATTTTGATTGTTACCAAATAAAATTATAATACAAATACATTCTAAATTTTAAATATTAAAAACACAAATTATCAACAGTTAAAGATATTAAGCTACGACCCATAAAAGTATTTTACTTTATGAAATCATTCATCATTCATTCATTGAATTAGATTTTTCGTTTTCTTTCTCCTTTTTATTTTTTTAAAAGAATTAATGCTATTTATTTAAGAATAAGCCGTTTTATGAGTGGGCTTATATTCCTTAAGTAGAAGTAGCATTCTTTTGACGAACTTTTCTTCGCTCCAACCACATTTTCTGGTTGATTGCTCGACCCAGCGTATTGCATTAAACATGAAAAGCGAGTTGTGGCTTTTAGGAGTTATCGAGGCGATAACTTCAACTCTCGCCCCTCGTAGTACTGACTACAATTCGCCAGCATCAATTCGGAGATGGACGTCACCCTTTTGTACCAGCCACCGCCACCTTTCCTGGCTGCTACCTTAAATTATAGAGGTGGCCCGCTTGATGCACTAATGTAATTTTCATATCGATCTAGACTTTATAAGACGTACGGCTTGTTTGGTTTTATAACCAAATATTATATGTAGGTCGTTATATTAAAATGTTTCTAATCTAAAATTATAACTTAAGACTTAAGGTGTTCTGTATGCACTGAAAGCTGAAACAGTACTAAGTACCAATACTTATGATATCGTTTATAATAGCTGATTGATTCTTTAAATCGTTCTGTATTTATAAAAACGTTGAAAAGCAAACATATGAACCAGGTGATGATGTAACTTCAAATTGATTTTAAAATTTAAATGACTGAATTTAAATACCGTACTATATCGGGTGTCCCTAAATGCACTGGCAGATGCAGCAATAAGCAAAAAGTTTCATATTAACATGGGTCGACAAATGCAAGGTTTCCACATAAATTTATATGTATAACCTGTGAAAATCTGTGCTGTTCATTGTTAAACATTTTTTTGCACCTAACCAGTTTGCTGCCTTTGAACTTTGAAGGTAATCCTAACATATTTGTTTTGTCCCAAATCCGTGCTTATGTCTTTACTAAATTTTTGCAGAATTCGTTCGACAAGCATAGAGCTTTAGCACAACCTTCTAAGCTAGTTGGTGGTGGTTGTTGGCTGTCCCTTAAATAGCTAGGTGAACTTCAGCAAAATCCTTGTGTTTTCCAGGTGATGCTCGAGTATCTCGTTCATCTTGAGTATCTCTATAATTGCTTCGGACTGATGTACTAATTTAGGTAACTTTGGCCTTAGAAGAGGATCGATTACTTCGAAAAGTTTCAGGTTACTGAGGAAGTTCGTGGTGTGTAGTTGCTTCTTCTCCAGGCATTTGTTCCTCGCCAGGATTAGGTGCTGGTTCTTCAACATATATTTCTGCTTCTTCCCTTTTACAGAAATTTGATTACTTACTTTTCTTTTGATTTCACTAACCTCGATTTGCGTGAGATATTCAAGTATTACTTATGTTCTTCCTATCTACGACGTTCTGCTCGCTCGTATTAAGATCGGGGGATTCTATTTGATGTTGTTCATTGTGTTATTTGATTAAGCTGTCGCTTCCTGGTCCCTGCGTATTCATTTCCTTGACATCGCAGGGTCGGTGTTCTTCTCAAACTCTCCAAACATGTCCTAGCGATTATCCACGGGCAGAGATTCTAATCTATCCTCGATATCCACTATTTCTATGGCTACCCCTTTAACGCAGGGGACACACTGCATTTTTACCCTACTGCCAATGAACCTAGGGTCCGTGGGATTGTCACTCCCCAAATATGAACCATAATCCCTATCATTTGCAGAATTATTATTATTATTATTATGGATATAGTCATTAACAGTATTGAATCGAAACCAGAGAGCCTCTACCCCTTTATCTATTTAGAGCTACAGGTTTACTTCATATCCGAAAGAGGAGATACG
This sequence comes from Melanotus villosus, assembly GCA_963082815.1. Classification (NCBI taxonomy): domain Eukaryota; kingdom Metazoa; phylum Arthropoda; class Insecta; order Coleoptera; family Elateridae; genus Melanotus; species Melanotus villosus. The sequence continues at coordinate 71,484,356 of OY720418.1, read as the reverse complement.
TTTTCTCACGTTGAAAATCCACTGACCTGAATTAGAAATTGAACTCGAGTCTACACGGCAAATATTCCAACCCCAATATTTATTTGCGTTTTGCCTTTTAGTGCCATTAGTTTTGTTATTTACTGTCATAGTATACTAAATATAACAACAAACGACAAACTTCTATAGCGAACTAACAAAGTAACAAAGTTAATGAATTTTAACCTAATTTTCCACATTCAAAGGTGTTCTCTTCAGAAATAGAAACCCTCAAAGTTTGCCCTAAATGCTCATTATGTAAGGTTATATTCGAGACTTTAAAAACAGAGGTTTAGAAAATACCTTCCTATCTTTGCACCTGATTGTAAATTACAACTAACTGGAAACTAGCAGTATGTATACTTACACGTGCTGACCCACAAAATACGTACAACAGTTATTTAAAGAACGGTATAAACGCTATAAACATCAATCCTAATCCAAACATTCTAAACTAAAATGGCATCATTGGCCATCTCTGTTTAATATAAAATGGATTTATAAATTTATAAATCTTGATGTACTAAAAATATAGGAGTAATATTTAATTTCAAAAGATCTTATTCTCAGTTTCCTTTGCCTTACTTTTTAGTTGTCTTTTAGCAACATTTTTGGTCAAAATATATACTCAATTTGTATGTTCTGTAGTTAAGAACCATTTGAAATTTATTAAAATTTCCCCAAAACTTAAATTTAACAAATCTCCTTAGTGCTGCTGTAAATTGTAAAAAGATGCAGTTCACCTTTTTATCTCTTTAATTGCGCTATTATAAACTGTTGAGGTTAAACAAATTGTAGCAGTATTATTAACTAATAAAGATTGGTCGGCTTCTTAAATTAAATAATACATTTATTAGTTTCTGAATGTTAAAATTCTCATTGTTATTGCAAAACAAATTTAGTGCAAAAGTATAATCGATTAAGTTTTGAAACGAGTGTTAATAATAATGTTTATTTAAATCGTGCTCTGCATACAATCACAAAACTGATACTGAAATATTAAAAAAATAATACGATTTGGAACTCACTTGCTTCTAAAGCTAAAAATGCTTACTGGGAATAAATTGGTGTGTATAGAAAAGTGCTGATTCAAATCTAACGAAATACGCGTTTTTGCACATAAAGGCCTTCTGCGTAGTTTTATATTCCAACACAGTTCGTAGAAGTTAAATAATCTTTCTCGTGTTCAGTGATGATTAATAATTAATTTGTATGTGCATCTGTGCATATCCTAAAAATCCGTAGTTTATGAGATAATTTTAAACTTGAAGAAAATATTCTTTGCGGTACAGAAAAGTGAAAATAATTCATTCATATATTTTTGTAGAGGTACCTAATTTGAAATGGTAATCCAATAACTCTATTAAAGGAGATGTGATTTTTTTAAAATTCTAATTCTCATTTCCACATCAAACATTTTTCCTAAACTTAATTAAAAAACAAAAGCAGTCCATGAAAACGTTTAAAAAAATCTTATTTGATGTAAAAATTAAGGAATATTCGCGTATAATTTTTGCTAGCTTTATTATGGCGTTTCACAGATGAAACAAAAAAATGATGTGCCTAATTTCATAGAATTCCTTATTGATCAGTGTCCCAATAGCTGATCATCCGTTCTAATAATTTAGTTATGCATCGACGATCTTACGGGAAAATTTTAACAAAAGAAGTTAATGGGTATGAAAATTAAATTCTGCTGTGTCTGTGCTTTAACTCAAAGCGATGGTGCTACATTTCACTCGATAACATATAGGCAGATAGTGCCAAGTCCGAACTGTTAAAAATGGATGAGTGCATTTGTTAACTCTGCTAACCAAAACCATTACCTTGATAAGAAGCGTGTTTTAGTGTGAACAGACCAACTCCGGCTACTCACTCGAATGGCATTTGCAATGGATGGCTTCCTGTAAGGCACTGCAATCACATCTTGTGAAGAATATTTTAGCCTTTTATTCACCCTAACGAAATTCGAGAATCCACTTCAAATGATAGTATTATGTATTATGCGGATATATGTACACTCTAACGTTTTCAGATTATTTTTATCTGTAATCAGGCAACTAAAAGCTTTTTACTAAAAATGATTATATGTGTAGTTAGAAATACATATTAAAACGTATGAAACGCACATCAAAAACATTACTAATGGACGGGGAAACTATTCGCACTTTTATGGAAATTTATTTTTCAATGTATACAAATTCATTGAATGGTATAGAACAAAAACAACATCTGAAGTGCATATTTTGAGTATTGTTATTACCTTATTACTTATTACATACATTACATTCTCTGCCATAAAAAATGTACCTGACAATATTTCTTTTATAAATACTTAATCGTTGCAGTATATTGAAATTAACTTGAAAAATTAACCTGGCAATTGAATATTAAATGTTTCTATTAACATTGGCATGCACATTAACAGGTGTTTTAATTATTTCATTAAACACAGAACTTTCTAAATATTCAAGAAAAATATGAAATAGAAAAAACTAAGCCCTTTGCGTAAAAACATTTTTACGTGCAGCGAATACTTTTAATATTTAAGAGTACCTACGGTATATTTTCAAGTTTTGCTTTTTCAACATTGATGTGTAGTAAACGGCCATAAAAAGTACTGCTAATAAATAACGTTATAAGTTAACTGAAAATACTGTTAGTTATGTTGTGTCTTATTCAAATTCTTCACAGCGAAAATAAAGGTAAACATTTACTCCGCCCTCGTTGAGTAATTACTAACATAATACGCGTACAATAGTATATTATATACCAAGGTGGAGAAGTCTAGTATTATAGCCAGAGGGCCAAGATTAGATCCCGAGGCGCCTAAGCGCCGAGGGATATAAGGCGCGAAGGCTATAAGAGACTTCTCTACCGTGGTCTATACATAGTTTTTTGCACTACTAGTTTTATTAAACTCATATAATTGTTAAAAAATAGCACTATTAATAATTTTTTCTAACACTAATATCTTATAGTGTTTCTATGGTGCATAAGAGCTCACTTGTTATGTTTCCTTTAAAATACGTTTTCTCTATAAAATACGTCGTCAATGACAACGTATTTTATAGGCCTTTAAACTCCTTTAAACACGTCGTTGCCTAGCAATCTTCGCATTTTGTGTATTATGACGCGTCTCAAATAGTAATTTATTACAATTTCTAATAAAATATTAAGTGAAAGAAAATGTCTGATATTAGTGTTAGAAAAAATCTTGAAGACAACTCGTGTTTTATAGTTTAAAAATCTCGGTCTATCAAATCCTCGGCTCACTTCGTTCGCTCGGATTTGAACTACGACCTTGATTTTTAAACCTTCTATAAAACACTTGTTGTCTTAATAGCTATAAAACACTTTTCAAAATATGAAACAAATGACAGTTTTTTGTTTTGTTGCTGTGACAGCTGTTTATTGATTAAATTAATGTTGACATAAAAGTTAAAATTGTAGTTTTTTAGCCTTTAGTAGGTTTTCTTGCTTTGTTTTTGAAAAGCACTGGAGTAGTTTCGTCTGAAATAGCTAAATTAATAACAATTTTATCTCTACCTTATGTGGTGTTGACAGTTGAGTTCAAAAGTAACGGATCGATATATGGCGGCAATTCAAATATATCCAAGTTTTGAAAATTAAAATGTATGTCTATTAACTGATTTTAACGTCTACAAAACTGTTAAATAAAATTTCCCCATCATGCTAAATCGTTCTATCAACATTTTCTCTTTAAAACTGTCACAGGATAATCGAAAAATGTAAATTTGTTCATTATTTACTAGTGGTAAATAATGAAAATTTTTTTACCCCTTACAGAACAAAAGGTAGAGAAATGTCATTTCACAGCATTCTGTCCCAAAATAGTACACCATACTACTAGTAGTGAAAAAAATAATATACTATTCGCTACGACTATAACAAAAAGAACTAACAAAAAAAACATCCACGCTATTTAAATATAAGTTACGAAATCTAGATATTTTTTGAATTGAATACCACAGAAACAGATTCAACAGTGTGCTATTTTACTTTTCTGTTATTGCACTAGTGCCATTCAGTAGAACTTTACACACTACTTGGATAGCGCAAAAGCCGTCCTTATGCCCAATTGTGAATAAAATATTGTAAAAATAAGTAAATCACAACGCATGATTAACATCATAAACAATATGAGAGAATATAGAAACCATTTATTAGAAATAGAAATACGAGTATGTACCTACAACAAAAAATACAGCAAATCAACTACCGAATATTAATGTAGTAAATATTTAAACTAACCACTATTTATTTCTTGACAATGCCCCGATCAACTTACTTAAATTTGAATTTGAAACCATACCTGTATTAATTTTCATAGAAATTCCAGTTTAACCAAAAGTCACATTACAGTACCGATATTTCTAGAATATCTAATCATAACTAGAAATCTAATGTCATGAAGACCTCTTGTATTTGTATTCGAGTTTATAATCATTAGTTAGAGATTAGTTAATTACTTTCAAATCGTTATTTTATTGTATGGATTATTATATTTATTATACAGCGTGATGGTTAAAAAATCCATACGTCTAGTGGGTTATTAGATGAGATAGGTATACTGTTCTGGTGCAATGCTGCTGTTTACATTCAGCATATTGCCATTTCTCATTTATAAACAGTCTCGATTTTGTACTTTCTATTAATTGATGACAGTTATTATTTGAAGTGAATAGTCTATTTGTCACTTATTTAATTAGTGACAGCTGTGGTTAATTCGAGAACAATAAAAAAATATAGCAGAACGAAAAAATTTGGACGAAAAAAATTTCAAAGCCAACTGAATGTAGTTCTTTCTTAACACCAGCCTGTATTTCTTTTTCATTTATCACGTAATTAAATATAGAATGATCCACAATTTTGTGTTTGGTCAATAAGTTTGGTCAACTAAATTAATGCAAACTTTATACAAACAGGTTTCCATTATACAGGGTGTTCCTTAGGTAAAAATTAATATTTAGTCTATATAGTTGTGATAGAAAAAAAGAAAATAAATCAAACGAAAATTTCAAGTTGGCCAGAGGAACTTACCCAGAACAATTTTATAGAAATCATATATAGTATATTCGCTACCACATTGGGACTGGAGTTTATGCATAGGGTACCGGAAACTCGCTAAAATAAATAAATATTAGGCGTTACGGTATTAGTAATAACAATGTCGTATGTTCAGAACCGCTGGAACAAGTCTGTAATCTCTAAACTCTTGACTCATACGGTGTGGCTTCAAGCGGACTTGTCCTTGAATCCCAATGTGGTAGCGAATATACTATACTTAATGAATATCTAGTCAAACCCAAGTCGGATGCTCGGCAGCTGGCCTATTCTGTCATTGGAAAAAATTGGGAACCGAAACACAATAGTGGAGTGGGGAACGTAGGCAATTCTCGAAGGCGTGGTGCTTACCACATTATCGCGTATGCATAGTGTGCGAGACAACCGAGTACAGAAAACGACTTAGGAAGCCTTAACCTTCTATGTTGCCTGCCATACTCCCTCGCGGAATGTATGTACCGATGTACCTATACCTTAATGAATACCTGAGCCTACAATGTCTGCATAAAGCGAATTATACATTTTCAGACAAATTTATTAATATTAGCTGAAATTGTTCACTCTTAACGCGATTTAAAAAATATATATATTATTCTGCCCATCACTTTGTTAGATATGTTTCTACGTTTTTGTAAAAGATACTTTAGGCATAATTAGAACAGTGCAGAATACAAATTTAAAAAGGAGATTTTGTAAGTCTTGTAGTGGCCAGCTGGGCGTTACTAATTTTATTTATCTTTATTTTCAGGTATTATATTTTAATGTATTTCCTTTTATTCAAAGCATAACGTTGGGGTGTTTCTTTATTATATGGCAAGAAATTTAATTTGGAAACTCAAAAATAGCAATATCATAAATTCTCGGACTTAAGCACTAAAACCACCGTCCCTTTTCTAAATTAGTTACGCCGCCCTATATGGAGACGAACCGACACACACGCTTTCTAGTAAAGTGTCAAATTGCAAAGGAATTCAAAACAACCCACTTATGAAATTTATAGTTTAATTACATTAAGGTTGCCCTGTTGTAGGTGCTGATCACAATTAATTACAAACATACGACAATTCTGATTACTGAGATATGTCTTGACCATATTCTCAATCAACGATAGGGATGAACATCCCTTACAAATACGAGGTACCCAGTACTTCGTACATTCTGAGTTGTACATAGCGTACAGTCTCATTACATGAGGAGCAACGCTCAGTCACTTTAGAGTTGTGCATAGCGCATATACTCGTTAATTTAAGAGTCGTGCATAGCGCACGTACTTTTGGAGGGAAATTGCACCCTCGTCAAACTTTAACAGTTGGTTAGGATACCACCTTTGGCTCAGGCAGCTTACGATTGATTTTAATATCAATCTCACACAAGATCGATCTTGTATCGATCATCTGACTGACGCACTGACTTACAACATAATTTATTGTGATCGAACCACCGCACTCAGGCCACTCTGATTACAAAAAAATTATAAAACAAAAGGATAATAATTATTCAAGCCACTGTCCATATTTGACTTGCCTAGTTTGATGTTCATTCACTATGTTTAATTATTTACTGTATTTGTAAATATCTGTGCATAAATATGACTTTATAATACATATGTATTAAACTTGATGGAGTATTTATTCCTTGTATTATAAGGTGAGCTACTCTATATCAATGAATCACAAGAACATTAAGGGTCCTCTGACTAAATAGTCAGTTATCTAAATAGAGGGTAAGATTTTCACTTAACCAATAAGGGTTGAGGGTAAAGAAAATTTTAGTAAAAAACTAGACGATCATAGCGAAAAACTGTAAAGGGTGACACGCCTGGGGTACGTAGAGCGTACAGTTACAGTCTTTTTTTCGCTACCAGCAAAGGAAGCAAACCCTACATCCATGGCAACAGTGACTGTAAGTGGCTAATAACGTAATAACATTCGGGCTCTAGTTACCCTTGACGACGGAACTTAATAGTGTCACTTATTATATTGATTTTTTTAAGTTGCTAAGTATTATAGGACGCATAGTTACCACAAAAACTGTCACAAAATAATTCATACTTTGCAAATAATATTTTCTTGTTCTTTTAAACTACTTTCTAAGCGATAAAAATATAATAAGCAACACGGAATGTATGGACTATTAACATTTTCGGAAGGCGACGAGCCTTGGCTTCGCCTCGGCTCGTATTCGCCTACCTCAAATGTTAATACGTCCTTACATTTCTTGTAGCTTAAATAACTATTAAGTCAGCTAAAAATAGGTTAAGCAGATGTTATGCGTTGTTATCCGCAGTCCATGGTTTCTTTTGTTGGTTCGCTGATCATTTTACTTTTATAAAATTCTTTCGAGAGTGTTTAAGCCTCCATAATGGCCAATTTGAAATTTTCATTTGAATTATTGTTCTTTAAACGAAACTGGTCCAAATACGTATAACTCTTAGCTTAGACAATGCTTACATTATCAAAAAGAAAGTTACATAATCTACTGTCAAAATATACAGGATATTTAATTAAAAATAACAAAATCTTGATTTTAGCACCAAGTTTGTTATATAATTCTAATTTTAGATTTAGAATTTTAAACTCTATTTAAAAATGTAAGAAAAATGCTATTCAAAATAACGAAGTTACATAATGCCTTTGAAAACGGACCACCCAATACAGTGGAATATATTTTTAGATTGTAGAGCCTCTAACTACAGATTTTTTTTCGAATTTGTGTAATAAAAGATATTATCGACCAAGCACTGAGACGCCGACCACCCTTTATTACATATAATATTTAAATTTAATGTTGTTAATTAATAACGTGAAATATATTTCTAATTCTAAATTTACTTCGTTTCACTGAAGCAAATATAAACCTGTAAATTAGCATTCCTAATAAAATTTTTACGAAGCGGATTAATTACAGATTTAGCGTAGTAGCGAACTTTGAATGAACTCTGCAATTCTTTGATAATTCAAATTAAACAGTTTAACTGCCAAAATATTTAGGGTATATTCTTTCCAGTTAAATGAGAAGTGTCTGAAAAAAGTATAATAAAAAAGTGAAATAACATAAAACTCCGATTAACTGATTAATTTGGGCCGTCTTCCGTATTTTAATGAGCTACATTATTCGCTTCCTTATTCCTTATTAATTAATTTTAAATACGTATTGAATGTGCGTAACAAACGTAGAAGTTATTTAACCATTTTTTGTCGGTCTTTTAGCCGATTCGAATTATGAATTAACAAGTTAAAATTTTAGGTTATGCATTTAGTACACTGAAAGTAAAAGGTAAGAAAGGAAGTTAAAAGAAAAGTTTGTGGGGTATATAATAGACAAGCGACATTTGTAAGACGTATTTTGGAACTTATTATATTCGCATTAGTGGCACATTTTTTTAAGAAACCCTAAAATATATATCGTAGTCTGGGATAGACAAATATTTGTCGTAAATCATAATTCGAATATTCTAATTTATCCAGTTTAATATTTATTGTGAGCGTTTCTGGAATAATGGAAGTAGAGTGTTGTTCTCTTTGAAATTAATGAAAGCGTTGTTTAAAGGATGTGTTAAATTATACCATGTAGTATTATGTAATTATAAGACAATATAGTAAATGAAAGAATTTCCGTGATATTGGACAGAAAAAAGAAATTTCTGGAAGAATAAAATTAAGCCACGATGATTGCCTTGTGATTGCCTTTTCCTTTAAAATTATACAAGACAAAACATTTACGGTTCCTTTACTAATAGGGTTTTAGTGAATTCAATAAAATTACATAATTTTAATTCACTATACTATTTTCAAAAGCATTACCTTGAAATGTGACGAATACAGATTTGTGTACCCTTTTAAGATATTTTTTCATCATAGCAATAATCTTCATGCCTAGAAAAACGTTGATTTGCTGTTTTCATTACACTAAACGTGGTTATAACAATTTAATTTAATTCGTTTTTATGTAATTACGATCAAAATTGTAGGATTAATAGCATGCCCAACGTAAAGTTCATAAACCTTTCTTAGAATACATTTAATAATTACATAGTAGATACTAAAGAGTAAATGTTACGTTAGCGACACAAACAAACTTACCAAAACCCAATTATAAAATTAAATGTATAATTTCACCTAACTTGCCAACCTTTCTCTAGACAGGTTTTCGTATAGTGCGTGAAAGTACGGTATCATAATTTATAATAAAGCTAGGTATTTATTGTTGCAACACTGTTACGTTTATGTTAAATAATAGTCACAACTCTCTGTATTTAGAAGTTTATAAATAGTTTACTTTCTTGAAACTAAAACAAATTATGTTTAAATACACTTTAATTGCTTGATAATTATTATTAATTTGCGAGAGCCAATTTGTCGTTATATGTATGTGTAGTAATATGTGTATAATTTCGAATGTAAATGGAAGTACTCCCAAAATAAAAACTAGATTACCTATCCTGATTTACAAACCTATTTCATTTTTCGTAGTTGTGTCGTCTTCGAGACGATATTTTGTTTAGATTGTAGATTTTTATTTAGAATAAAAATTTACTAATTTCAAAAGATTTACAGCACCTTAACTGGCAAACTTGTGTCAAATATGTCAAATCTCAAAGGAATTTTCAATTTTCAAAAAATATATCTCAGCGACAATATTTTAATTAAATCATTTATTACGTTGTCAAAAAATTTATAGATAAACCGATATACCGAGCTTATACATAATATGCTCATTCTAAAAGTCGAATATAGGCACTTAACATTGTGGATTCGATTTTTAGGTATTTGCCATAATTTCTACAATACATCATTAATACATGATTAATAAATGAATTAACAGTTTAAATAGTTTTTATTAAAAATGCCGAAAAAACAATGATATATAAAGAAACATTAGTATGATAAGTATTCAAATTCAAATAATCCTCAGTTTTGATGAAAGCAAAATTTGTTACAATAACCAACTGCTTCTTATTATTTAATGCGCACTTAACAAATATTGATTCTCTTAAAGAATTAATATCTGGGTGGTATCTATGTAAATTTTGCTTTTAAGGTCGTTCCACAAGGAAAAGTCATAAGGTGTTGCTAGCCAATTTATAGCACCACCTCTTACTAATTCAACGATTTGGAAATGAAATATTTAAAAAATCAGGCATCTAAGACAAAATGCACGTGACAGCCGTTTTGTTCAAACCAAATCCCCTGATTTTCACTAGCAACTTTTTCCAATGCAGATCCTACCTTTATTACTAATAAGTCTAAATACGTTGCCGAATTTAAATTTCTCCCAATTTCAGTTAGACCGATAATTCTGTTATTAAAAAACCAAGCTCAGATATTAATTTTTTGGGGATAGTGAGTTCTGATGGAAATATCTAGGATTTGGTTCATTATTAGGTAAGAGGAAAAGTGAAACATATTGAAGACAAAAAGCGACGATTATTGTCAGGGTGCTCTTGTATTTCATAAGAGAAAACACTCGTACTGTCTTCGTTAACAGTTTTTGATGATCTTGTTGCTTATAGGGATGACATTATATCCGCGCTTTATATAAACGGCAAGAGAAATATGCCTTAAACTCTATGTTGGATCATTATTTACTATATCGTCAAAATTTGTCGATTTTTACGATATAATGGTTATTTTCGAATATTCTACTTTAACAATAAAAAAATGTTATTACTTACCACCCCTAGTCTCTGATTCTACAATACTATGTACTTGCATATTTTAAATTCTTGTACATATTTTTGATAAGTACTTATAGAAGGTAGAGGTCTGGTATTGAATTTAATGGCAAACAAATCTCCAACTCTGCACAAGTTAACGCCACTACAAAAGGTTTTCGCCATAAACATCCTTTCTTCGTTGGAATGAATATTCATTTTTCTAACTGGTCAACAGGAATCAGCAGAAACGTTCAATACCATGTTAAATTCATACATTCGAGTTTGGCGGTATACGTATATACCCGTATTATTTCAGATTTTAATTATAGATGAAATTTGCTTAAAACGTATAATACAAAAAAATAAACGTTAAATTTTGTGTAGACTACACACTTTGAAAAACAATTTAATTAATTAATGCAAACGGCAAAATGGGCACTTTGCAAAAAAATTCTTCATTATTTAGGAAAATGGCCTAGAGCGGCATATTTTATTTTATATACACGGGCAATTTGCAGAGTCTAGGTATCCAGGGGAAGAAACTTTTATAATTTTAATAAAACTGAGTTTCTCGTTGGTATTTAACCACTATATACGCATTTCAGTAGACGCTTTCTTTAACCTGATATAAAATAAAAACCTAAAGCGCAAAACAATAAAGCCCTAGATCTTTTATCTTTTTCAGCCCTTCTTAATCCACTCCTGGACATAGGCCTCCCCTTTTATTTTCCACTGTATTCTGTCTTGTGCAATGTTATACCACTTGTTTCCTACCTCCTCTTCTGTCATCCAACCATCTCCGTTGGGGACGTCCTACTCCCCTTTTGTGTAGTCGTGGTCGCCATTGTATTACTTGTTTGGTCCATTTTGTATAGTCCTGTCTTGCTACATGTCCACATGTCCAGTCCATCTCCACTTCGACGTAGCTATCCTCGCTATGACATGCTCTACACTGGTTCTTCTTCTAATATCTTCATTACGAACTTCAAGAATGATGCGTTAGATTGCGCATTGGGTGGTTCTAAGTTTATTAGCCGATTTGATTGTAAGGGTCATGGTCTCCATACCGTATGTTACCATTGAGAGGATGCATGTATTGAAAACTATCCTTTTGAGGTTGATGGGTATTTGTTTTTCAAGACGGTACCTAATTTACCAACCGCTTCCCATGTCATTTGTATTCTTCACGATAGCTCTGCGGTTTGATTGTTTCTGCCTATTCTTAGAGTGTGTCCTAGGTACACAAATTCATTTACTTTCTCTATGTTTTGTCCGTCAACTTCTAGTGTTGTCATTGTCTTAGTTTTTTCTAGATTCATTTCTAGTCCTACTTTCTCAGATGTTGTCGCTTATCAGAACTATATCATCCGCGAAGCGAAGATGACTTAGAAATTTCCCGTCTATGTTCATCCCTTTTCCGTCCCAACTCAAGTTTTTAAATACGTCCTCCATAGCGAGGGTGGAAAATTTTGGAGATATCACGTCACCCTGTATCACACCCCTGCATAAAGAAATTTTGTGTGTTAGAAGATCTTCATCTAGTTTCACCTGTAGAGTGGCGCGATCGTATATATTTTGTAGGATGTTTCTGTACCTCGAATCTATTCTAGCATGGTCTATGGCTTCAAAGACCGCCCACAGCTCTATCGAGTCGAAGGCTTTTTTATAATCCACAAAGGCCAAGTGGAGCCGTACATTGTATTCGTGGCATTTTTCAATAAGCGTACGAAGAATTTGTAAATGTTCTGTTGTACTATAGGCTTTGCGGAAGCCTGCCTGTTCTACCGGCTGATAACTATCAAATTTGTTGGTCAATCTGTTCGTGATGATTTTGGATAATAGCTTATATGGGTGGGGTAGCAAGCTAATAGGTCGATAGTTATCTATCTTAAATTTATCTCCTTTCTTATACAATAATATAACCTGTGCATTACTCCAGCCTTTCGGGACATTATTTTCTGCTAGGCACTTATTCAAGAGCATTTGTATTGCTTCCAAGGTGACCATTCCTCCCATTTTTATAATCTCGCTTGTAACGTTGTCTTCGCCTGGTGTTCGGCCGTTTTTCATCTGGCTGAGAGCTAGTTGTATTTCATCCATGTTAATCTCAGGCAGTTCTTCAGAACCGACGTTTGTTAGGGTATTAAAATTTATTCTTTCGGGTTTGGGTTTCTTGGATGAGTATAGATCTGCATAAAAGTTTTCAGGTTTTTCGTGTTTAATTTCACCTTGTTTGTTTTTCAGTTGATATGTCGTCGGTCTTCCGGTGTTAGCTATTGTTTTCAATACCTTCATATATCTGTTGTTCTCTATCACTTGTCCGATAAATTTTGTGTTGTAGTTTCGTATATCTTCTCTAGTCTTCCGTCTTATATTCTTGTTCAGCTCTTTATACTCCGGCCTGGATCTATCCAATAGTCTCCTCTCTTCCATCAACTTTAGCGTATCTTGGCTTAATTTGCTAGTTCTTGTTTTTGTCCTTGCACATATCTTCTTTGTTTTTTCTCAGATTGGGATTCTGGAATACTTTTCTCAAATTTCATATGCAGAAAACTTCATTTCAATTTTAGAAATTGTATTTCCTATACAGAGTTTTATTTAACACATATGTTATTATTTAGAAAAACCATACAAGATATGTGGAAATAAGCATTCGCTTATTTTTATGCAAATACGCCAGGCCCACCCCATGCCAATACGGGGTGAAGGGATGTATATGATAGGTAAGGATTAGGAGCACTGTAGAAACGTTATCAGGCGCTAATAAACACCGCTTCTACAGTTAGTAAGTCACAAATTCAAAGCGAGTTGGATATGTGATTGAGATGGTTAAGCATTTTACGTACATACTTATGCCAACTTACTTCTAAAAATACAGTAAATTTCCGCTAAATGTCACCTTGGCACAGAAATGCCTGTATCTGGTAGGTAGACACATCCCGATATCTCATGGCCCTCAGTACAGAAAGAGAAAACGCATCTACTACTCAACCTAAAAAAAAAAATTCGTTCTGTCAAAGTCAAAATATGAAAAACTATTATTACTTAAAACCTATCTTTATGTTATAATAAGCTGAGAAACTTGCAATATAGGTGGCAGCTAATAAATGTATTTATTTTCAATTTCGTAAGGATAGCAATTTCAAATTTCACGCGCTTTTTCCTGAGTGCCGCATGTTTTTAGGTTTCACTATTAGACTTCCATCTCACTCTTTCACAAATTCGACGTGTATGTCGTGGGCCATGAGATATCGGGATACGTCTACATATCGATAGTGAAAACGGCAACCTTCTATGTCATGATTTGCAGAAATTCAGGAAGTTTCTATGCCAAAAATATATACTCTTGAGGAGGAAGACAATTATGTTCTAATATTTTCTTTTATGTTAGATTAAAATAACTCCTTCAGTAACACAACGAATACAAGAGCTTGAGATTATTTATTAGATTTCCCCCAAAAATTGACATAGATGGTTTCATCAGCAAAAAGTTAATAATTTTTGGGCACAGAAGGTTGAGATTTCTGGCAAAAAGTGTTTTAAAAAGGAAAATAATTGATACATATTAATTTGCTTTTTCTTTTTTTTTATTAACGAAATTTAAAAACCTTTTGTAAAAAAGCATTTAGCATTTACACACTGAAATAAAGAAGTATTTCTTAATTACATAAAATATCGGTTGCAAGTATAACTTTGAAGAATCCCTCCTGCAATAATGAGATTCCAGCTTTGATAGTGAGTTGATAAAAGCTTCTGCATTTTTGCGTTTCCTTGTATTATATGAAGTATGACTTGCACCCTGGGCTGCAGTGTTCAAGTTTTCCTATGTCTGGTTAATGGGTTGAGTAGACTTATTAACCTTACGTGCTGGTTTACCTTGTTTATTTTCAGAATTAGATTTCTTAGACCTTCTTCACAGGCCATGCTCTAATACTTAAAGTATTACAAAAGATGTCCCTGCGCTTATCTTCTATTTTTAAGTGGTAGTGAAATGTAGCATTTCTTCTGTCTCCAGATTCTTTCCTTCTTTTTTGTTTTGGAATAACACAGTCGATAAGTGAGGCTACAAAGCTTTTCCTATCGCCTCGTTAAAGCTGTTTCCAAAAATGATTGAACAGTTGTTCTCTTGATTTCGCTAATCGAAACACAAAAACGTTTTTTTTTTTTACTTCAAGCAATTTCTATTACGTCATAATACTTCTGCTCCTTTAACCCCTCCTATTCTTGAGAGGCTATAGTACTCTTCATCTTTTTGTCTTAGGTTAGCTATTTTGTTTCTTTTTCGGTTTTTGGTATCAGGTTTACGCGTTCTCTTTCTTTTATTAGTTTCGGATTCTTCATGGCTTGTCACACTTCCAGCGTCTTTATCCGAATTACTATCTTCACTAACATTTTCGCCAGATGGTGTTCGTTTTTTATTAGCTAAATTATCACTTTTCTTATTACTATCATCACATTCATCATCCCATCCAATTTCACGATCAGTGGTTGATTTTTCTGGTTGTTGACTGGTGAGGGAGAACACTTCTCTACTTGGGTCAACTTCTAAAACAGAATGTTTTTATTTTTTACACTTTCGCTGAGAAATCTAATCTTTATTATGTTGTCATTCACATCATCCCATGGTCCCATGAAGCTTCATGATGGTCAATTACAGTGGTTGTTGACCGAGGTATTGATTCTTGGATAAGAATTGGTTCAATCTCAATATACCCAGCATTATGTTCTACATCACAAAATTCAGTTAATGCTTTTATTAAAACTTAAAGCCCTAAATGACGAGAAAAGCATTTAGGTACATGTATACTTTGCTCTAAATAATATTCAGTTAAATAAATCGTCAGTTTCCATCGTTGGTTGAAGTGGACTAGAGATATAATTACTTCTACTTGTATTTAAATCGTCCAGTTCATTAAAACAATATTGCCTTTGTTGTAATTGGGTGCTGCCTTTTCTAATATTCGTTTAGTTCTTTTCATTATCAAAATTTCACCATATAAAACATTTATTATGCAGTAAACTCTTTGCCAAATATTATTAATTTATTATTATATTAAACTACAACCGAAAACAAAGCAGAGCTCCGATAAAAAGTACCGCCTACAATTTATATATCTTGTCTGAGATAGAAGGTTGTTGTAGTGGAAACAATACGTAATGGTTGCAACAACCTCTTATGTCTGACTTAAGAAGTTGTTATTCTTCACTTGACATAGACGTTTTGTAGTTTAAAGTTTAAATCCAGCAAAAAGAAGGTTGGTTTGCAGATTGTTTTGTTCTATATTCTAAAAGCTGCTGAAAACGACTTAGGAGGTTGTTGTTTCAATGCAAATGATGACATAGGAGGTTTCTATTCTTCACCATCGATATTATTTTATTCTAATTTAATATTATTAATATTATTATCATGTGATTAACTGTTCTTGTACATTATTCTTTGTTATTTATTTCTTCTCTTCGTTCTTCTATTACTTCATTATGCAGTCGTTCTTTTGAGTCATATACATATGTGATTTGTTTTCATAATTTTGTTTCTTGCCCATAATGCCCATTCTTCCCAAATTCGTTGTGCTATACGCGAGCGCACTATTCTTGTTCTATTGCAGTTATCTATGTGCAGCAAGATCTTCCAACATTTTTTTATTGTTAGATTAGAAAACGTCGTTTGGTTATTGCTTTCCACTTCAGTACTTCTTGTACAGTTGTTTATTCGTTTTCGTTTGACCTTACTTTGAAGGGTTTTAGGAGTTTGTTCTCAATTCTTCACAATGCCATGTCTGAACAATTGTGGTATTGGTAGTACAGCTGATTTGCCTGTATAACCCTTTTATGTACCCTTTCTAACGTTTTAGTTATGTGTAAGTAGTAGTTCAGTCTTCCTCCAATGCATTCCAGCTATGTAGCCTTCATTGTGTTATTATGGCTTCGCATTTGTTGATGTTCATTTCTAATCCCACGTTGTTTATTACTTTTCATATATTTTATTCTCTAGTAATCGTTTGGCGTCGCTTTCTCCTTCAGCTAAAATAGGTCGTCTACATATACGCGCATTTTGGTAGCTCAGCGTCTTCTCCTACTGGTGCTTTGATTATCCTATTTATTAGGTGACATGGTGTTTCGCTCTCCTTTAATATTTCTGCAGGGACTGTTTATGAAACTGTGTCAATTGCTTCAACGAAATCCAGGGCAGTTAACATCGTTCACTTTCCTGGTTTCTATCATTGGCTCAAAATTCTTCGCATGGCAAATCTTCCTCCTAAACCTTCTATGCTTTGACTTGCGTAGCTAAGTTGAAGCTCTGTTCTAAATGATCGTATTTCGCAACCTACTCCTTGTAATTTGTCTTTCAGCTGCAGTTGCATTTCTTCTTTATTTTTCCTCACATAAGTTGCGATTTTCCTTCCTAGATCTTCTTTCCTAAGTTCTTCTTTGTTTCTTTTGCATTCTGTTAATTCATCCATTATTGCTATAAATAAGCAGCTTCCGACTCCTGGAATTTTCTTTACTTGTATCTGACGGTGGTGTTCGTACCAATCTATTGTTTGTGGTTCCTTGTTGTCTTTCTATTTTCTGCGTGGCTTATGTTTATGATTTTTGATTCTTATACCTATTCTTATCGATTATGATTCTGGCATATTAACCTATACATACATATTATACACGTATAAAAATCGTGTTCGCTTGGTGCTTTTATTCTAAAATTATTAGTGTTACAATTATTATTTACTTTTATTGTCTATTTATTAGCTTTGACTACGTATATTTTTAATATAATAGTAATTAAATAGGTGTCGTTTATTTCCCTTATTTGTATCTTTAAATAAATTTATTTCCGTTGGGGCTGAATCGTCCGGTGAATTCGTTATATACCCTCTTTTAAAAAAGAAAGGTCTAGGCTCCCTAGCCTTAAAGTATTTTCTCCATGGTTCCTTCGGTGGTCAAAAACAACCTGCTGAAGGGCTAGTAACGCTTGTTAAGCGAAAATGAACCCTAATGGTGACGCTACTTATATACCGATTGCATTTATGTATCTAATTTATAATTAAACATATACCTCACAATGAACAATCATTATTAGCCGAGTCTAATTCAATCTACACTAATCTAAACAACCTATATATTACTTAAATTACGACATAGATGTGTGTTTTGATTCCACAGTGAATTACAGGTGTACCAGGTATCGCCATTTCAATTTCCTCCTCATCGTGAACGTGGTTGGGGCCTTTTCTTATTTGTTTTCACTTTTCCTTCGGGCTTTCTTCTTTTTTACTTGCAGTACCACACTTTTATGTTGTCCATTTATTCACTTATTCCACTAGTTTTACTATAACTAGCGCCAATTTATTATTACTTTGGCACCTGCGAGTACCGGTGTCGCCCTGCAATTATAACGTTTAAGTTTTTTAAGTTTTCTGAAAAATAAAATAGGAAGAAATAGGCGGAGCTCGTTCGTAAACGATGTCATGGCAGTACTGTAGCAAGAAAAACCCTAAAAAAACGTTATTTCTCAATTTTTTGCAAGTTAAAGGTATGCTTTATGTTACATGGTTGAAAAGAGAAAAAAATGCCTTCCAATCAGGTCATAGCCAACCAACTATGGTGGTTTCCATTTAAAAAACTATGACTTTGGCCAATTACTCGAAAATGATTATGGTTTTTAAAAAACCATTTAGCCTACATTATTCTCCGTAATGAGTTGTTTCAAAAATATTTAAAGCGTGTTTTCTAATTCTAAAAATAAATGAACTACGTGGTATAACAGAAAAAGTGATTTTTTCGTTTTTCGCCAGCAACTTTTTAACCACCATAGAATTCCTTCATAAAAAGCTGTAGGTACTACTTTACCTATTTAACCGCCTTACTTTATAAATGCAAAAAGCTACACATACAGCGTTTAAGAAAAAGGGCACCCTGTACGTATATTTCAGCTCACTAAACATAAAAGCCTTACAGCCTTACACATAATTTTCCCAATCCTACTGTAGAATTTCTAAGTTACATACAGCTCGTCATACTTGAATGTCCTGTTTTTTAATATTTAACATCTGATCACTTTATATTAGGAGTGACTAATGAAGCATTTGATCAAAATGTTTGATAGCGGGACGGTGTGTCCAACATTTTGATAGCTTTGCGGTTATGACGCCAAGTTAAAAGGATTTTGGCCAAATTTTGATTAAACTATTTGAAAGACAATAAATAGAAATTATGGCTAAATATTACAACTTTCAATACTTTCTTCAGAGCATTCTGAATATACTTTTTATCAGTTTACTTTTCAACTTAAGATTTGTTTTCTTGGAAATTCAACAGAATTTTGATTTCAAATCTTAACACAAACACACTAGATCAAAAGCAATTTTTACTGATCACTATCAAGAAAAAATTATTCTATTGATTTCGTCAACTGGGGCGTATTTTTATCGTACTGTTTTAAATACCCTAGCGTATTCTAAAATTGCATTGTTATTATTGAAATTACAACAATTGTATAAGTACATACGTTTATTAATTTATATTCCGTATTTAAAAATTTAGATGGTATTTTCAGTTGAAATTCATTTCACTTTGTCTAAACTCTCTTCCAATGCCGAGACATCTCTATTCCTTATTTTCCGGATCCTGTGCTTTACAGAAGTTGGAAGTTTAATTAACGGTGTTGAAAAGTTCCAAGTGCCACGTCTTTCTATTAATTACAGATAATGTATTAATTACACAAAAGATGCTTGCACTGGGAGGAGCTGATTTTTTAAATTTAATCTTTGTTAATATTCAGTTTTCAACTGCGGCTAGTGTTAGTAATTAAACAATGCCATTTAGTCGACCTTTTGAAGCACTTTCCTTAGTATTTCAGCCTCATGAATACTAACTATTTGAGGTCACCAAGGTACCTTTGTTTAAATAAACTTGAACTAATTTAATTAGCATTCGATATAGGGATAAAAAACAGCATTTGTAATTATTTATAAGTGACGATGACACTCGATTCCTATTTAGTTCAATCTTGATAGTTACATGAAGTGGCGAACAATTGCATTTCTTACTTAACATTTCTTGCTAATTACAGCAGTATACATTTGTAATATTACCACAGTTTTGTGTCACTATGAGGTTACTCTTGTTGGTTTCTACTTGAACGCTTGCTTTTTTATTTACAACTGGTTAAACTAGCTTCCCTTTCAATCCTTTCTACTTTTAAAATATTGCCTTCTTACTTAGATAATTGTTCGGCATACCAGAATTTCTTAATTCTTATTTTATAAATGTTTCCTGAAATCCACCATAAACGAATAAAAGTTAACTTTAGACTTGTATCATTAACAGTAATTTATATGTGCATTTCAAAACTTTAAATGTGTACGTATTTACTTTAAATTAAAATCGCAATCGTCTTAGCTTTTTGTGGTATTTTTGCAGCAGATAACATCTATATAAAAGGGGCATATAAAACAAATCAATATAATCGTTAAATGTTAGAGCTTAAACTTTTAAGCAAATTGAACACTGTACTGTATACTAAAAACTTTAATATTTTCTCTTTATAGCATAATTAATAAATTGAAATTTTATCAAGAGTTTACAGGTAATTTTACATTATTATACAAATACTAATTAACTGTTAATCCGTAATTATTACATTTACGTATGCAGTTATATTGTATTATATAATAATCACGTTTATTTGTATTTAAAAAACTTAAATATTGATTTACAAATTTAAATGAAAAAGTGTCATACGTATTAGCTTTTCCCATTAATTTAAAATAAATTACTGTTGCATAACTGTATTACGTTCAAACTGAGATTGATTCTAACTTTGCAAATTGCAAGAGCTAAGTGTTGCTTTAATTACGTTCAGACAGGATCGTCAGGTAACGCGATTAATATTAGATGGACTAAATAAATGAGACTGGTCAAAGTGAAACATGCAACCTACAACATTGTACGTCAACATAATATTTTCATGACTTAGATTTTAGATATTTATATTAAACACTGTGTTTTGTTTCTTATTGTATCAATATGAGCTTTAAAAATCTGATATAGTATATTTCGTAACAAGTGTCGAAAGTAACAAATATCACGCGAGTGTTTATAATAGATATACGAGTGCGGAGCGGAGCGGAGCACTAGTAGATCTATTAAACACGAGCGGAGATATTTGACTTTCGAACGAGTCACGAACACTATTTTTTAGACGACTGTAGCAAAATAATATTATTTGGCTTCAGAAATGAAATGTCAAATTTACTTACCTACTTAATTTTTTGAAATAATTATTTCCTGCATAAACGCGTAAGCGCAAGGCTGTTGCTAAGGCGTATCTAACGCGATAAAAACTTACTAATATGATAAAAAGTTACTAATATGATAAAAAGTCACTAAATGATATTCGGAACTTTCATACATAAATAAATTGTAGTGCTGAAACTATCTGTTTCGTAAACAGTCGTCTAAAAAGTAAGTTTTTATAACTCGTTACATTATAACTTTTTTTTAATGCTCCTCTTTGTTTACAACTTGTCCACTTTGGACAATAAGTAATTAGTAGAACCATTATAGTAATATACATACAACAATGACTTACATGAGGCATTTCCAATGAAGATTCTCCTTTATCTTATAAAAATATGTAATAACATTATAGAATAATTTAAACTAAATATTTATATGTGTTTTTTATAGGTATAACTAATTTTAGTCGTTACACTTCACCAGTGTTTTCACGCAAATTTCTCACGAACACATTCGGATGCACTACAGTTCTGGCACTGTATGTTTCACTAAATCTCTTGATAGACGACATTTGTGGGTCTCTTACAATTAGGTAGTTAGGGACATACCATGGGGCGTCAACTATTGTTCTCAGGACCTTATTTTGCAAGCGCTGTAGGATTTCAAGGTTTGAATTACCGTCTGTGTCCCATAGCTGTATCCCATACATATGTCCATACAGGTTTCATGATAGTTTCGTACGACAGTAGTTTATTTTCAGTTGATAGCTGTGATTGTCTACCAATCATCCACTACATTATTTGTCTGAACTTTACGCCGAGTTACTTCCTTTTTGTAAATATATGTTTCTTCCAGGTCAACCGTGTATTCATGTGCATTCTAAGGTACTTTATATCATCTACCTGATTCAACTGACAACCGTTTAATCTGACTAAAGGACAAGTGTTTTTGTTTAACGTAAATGTTACATGTATCGATTTTGATTAATTTGCTTTAATCTTCCATTAGTTAGCCAAGTTTCTAATTTATTTAAATGTTCTTGGAGATATCCCATGCACTGCTAGTACTGCAGTATCATCTGCGTAAGTGGCAACTGTAGTTTTGTTTGTTTTCACAGCAGGTCTGAGGTGTACAGAAGATACCGGATATGTCCTAAAACACTCCCTTGTGGAACACCAGATTTGATCGATATCAAGTCAGTAGAGTAGGCTGGGGCAAAAGTTCGCGGCGGGTAGGAGTACGCACCAGCCATATTTAAATATGCAAGTAACCTACAGCGCCCTCTATAGTCAGAATTAAACGTCCACCACTTCACTCCAACTTACGAATAAATTCGTAAACTCCAACCATTGTATTTAAAGTTACTTCTAAATACAATGCTCCAACGCTCGGACCGCTGTGTTTCCGCATTGTTAAAAAATCTGTGGTGCCAAATTTAAAATTTCAATTGGGGCAAAAGTGCGCACTTTTTCAGAACATATATACGGAAATCTGGACGCAATTCCATCACACCTGTGATATTTGGAAGAGCCAAGGAGTTGCTGCAAACCGGCCTGTATCAACGTCAAGTGGCCCAGAGAACTTGGATTTTCAGAGGATGCGTGTGCCCCACCACATGCGTACTTTTACCCTACTAGTGGGGCAAAAGTACGAAAGTACATCCATCCATCTTTTCAGTAATAAGTGAAATTCAGATATAAAATTTAACATTTTTTCAATATCAAATGTTTGCATAGACCCTTCACAGTTTATAAAGTGAATTTGCAGCGCACATGATACTAATTTAAAGTGTTTGTATATCGCCAAACGTTAAGTGCGTACTTCTGCCCCACCCTACTATATGTATGTTCGTCTTGCAATTTTACGAGGAAAAATCTTTCTGATTAGGAATTAAGTCTTCTTCTTCTTCTTAGTCGTATATTAATCCATTGGCTTGTATTTCAATAACAGCCTATTGTTCTTGGGATATGGATATCCAACTATCCCTCCACCTCTTATACGGTCTCCCTCCTTCTCTATGCCCTGTTGGATTTTGGATCATTGCTAAATGTGCAATTCTTGTTGTTTCCATACGTTGCACATGATCTCTCCAGCCTCTTCTTCTTTCCCGTCCCCATCTTACCACATCTTGGACTTGGCATTGTTCTCTAATGGTTTCGTTCCTTACTCTGCCTCTTCGTGTCTTCCCTGCTAGCATTCGTAGGATTTTCATTTCGTTTACTCGTAACAGTTGTTTTGTAACATTCGTCTCTGCTCTCGTTTCGATGGCATAGGTCATTACTGGTCTAACCGATGTTTTGTATATTCCGATTTTGCTTTCTACATTCATATCTGGATTCATCCATATAAGAAGGAATTAAGTAGACAATGACGAAACTGTACGGAGATTTTGTTTGAGTTTGAACAGAAGCCCTTCATGCCAAACCTTATCGAAGGCTTGGCTGATGTTGAGAAATGTCGCCGGACATTACATTTTTTTTCTTCAAATGCGTTATTAATTACGTTATTGACTATCGAAAGTACTTGTTCCACAGTCCTGTGTTGGTTTCTAAAGCCAAATTGATGATTAGGGATTAGTTTGTCGTTGTCTAGGATAGGTTTCATGCGTTTCAGAAATATTTTTTCAAACTCTTTTGAAAGAGTTGGCAGCAACTTATAAGAATGACTAGAGAAGTATGACATTATAACTATTTTAAATCGTAAGTAGACTATAATTATGTATTATCAAAAAAATACTTATAGGAGTAAAAGAGGAGGGTACTACTAAAATAAATTTTAATTTCCATGATCATGAAGATTCTGCTGCAAAAATTATGGCATGACTTCATCTCCGTTTTTATTTAACTTTTCTTCTTGGAAACTTCATATTTTCATTTTCTGACTCATTAAAAAACATATTTTCACGAGTTATTCACTATTAATGGTTAGAAGCAAGTTATGAGCGAGACTATTCCGCACACGTAGGATATGATCCCATTAAATTGAATATACAGGGAATTTTTCTTTTTAGTATACATATCCCCTATGTATACTTTTATAATAAACGCAAATAGGCAACCCACTATAAACGTCACGTCACGTGGTGCGCAAATAAAAAATAAATCAAAATTAGTGGAATATCAACATAATTTTAATTCAACGATTATTTTAAAACATAAAATATCAACAATGCAAAACAGAAAGGAAAATAAAAACAGCAACAGTTAAAGACTAATTTTTTGACATTAACTTAATTTGATGATTTTTGCCACAGCATGCTAATTTTTTAACGTTTATAGTGTATAGTGGGTTGCCTATTTGCGTTTATTATAAAAGTATACATAGGGTATATGTATACTAAAAAGAAAATTTCCCTGTATAGAAATGTTCATATTATTGGCATATTGACTTCAGCATAAAATTTGTAACAAGGCTAAGATGTAGATTCAGCAGAAAGAAAAATGTTAGATAATAATTTTAAAATGAGTAAACTGAATAATACTTAAACATAACCCTCCGCAGCAGTTTGTTTCTATTGATGTTACGGAGGCTGGTAAGCTCCCCTAGTTAGTGGATGCAAATGACGTAGCAAAATAGTTGCAGCAATGTTTATAGTACACCATTAGCTCAAATTCAGATTTTTTCAGTACCAATAATTCCGGAATTTCTATATGACATCAACCATCCGGATGCGCCGTTAGACATGGTGCTGAAAAGCACTGCACCCCCCATCACCACCACCCCATATGCGCCATGCCAAGCGCAACAAGACAATACCAATCAAGACGTAATTACCACTATATCACCTACGGACTATTCCCGTAAGTATTTTTCTAATTTGTAAATACATAAAACTAGTTGATTTTATCGTCATAGAAAATTTTACAACTTTGAGTCCCGAATCACAAAGACACGAAGACTTGGTGGAGGAAACTGTTGCCGTGGGAATAATGTTTGCCTCGAAGGCATTTGTGCAGTTATTGACCAACCCTTTTGTTGGCCCTTTAACTCACAAGTAGGTATTATTTGATATTGGTTCTGATTTTATAAATAGCATATAAGAATTCTGAAAATGCATGCATTTAATGCTTACTTACTATAAGGTATTTGTAGACATTATGTATGTATGCAGCTTAATAGAAACGTTATTTTTGAATGAACGAATTGCTATGTCAGTCTCAGTTTAAGTAACGCAAAAGACTTTTAAACAAGTTGGTAATTACCTAATTACTATGAAATTTTTCTTTATTTGTTTACTTGGAAAAACGCAGCGTTTTAATATTAATGTTTATTTTTCTTCTTTATAGAATAGGCTACACCATTCCCATGTTTGCAGGATTCATCATCATGTTTCTTTCAACGATAAGTGAGTATTTATGATATTATTTTGTAATATAAACTATTTGTATTTTTAAGACGAATTATCACAAAGAGTTTTTACTGTCAATTATAATCACGTAAAAAAATAACAAATAATATTGTTTTAGAGATTTTAAATTTTAAAATTGAAATAAAATGTTTTAGTAATTAAGTATGTATAGAACAATATCACCTATCAGAGAATAAAATCATTAGAACTATTTACCCGAATTTCTAAAATCAGAATCACTTACAGACCAATTTTCTTATCGTTCTCAGCGAGCAGACATACACGCTTAATTACGAAAATACTTTGAAGATTATTTTAATTTAGAATTAGTTAACTCTCATTACCGTGGCCGTGACCGAGCTCCAATAGCCATAGGGTCTATCCAAAGTTAATCTAGCAGATTTAAATGAAGTTAGATAACCTGTTGGTCTTGATTAATGCTTTACCGTAAAGAAGCATTTCCACAGACCTAAAGAAAAACATACTAAGCTGGAAATAATAAATGGAAAATCTATATATTTTTAATATTTTTATGTTCATGTTGATGCAGTGGATAGCAAAACATCTCTAACAACTCGTTTTTGTAATCTGCGATAAAACTTAAATTGGATATCTGAACGTAAGGTATATTGTATTCTAGCCGAAATAAATTTTCTTTTTAGATATGAAATGATGGCAACATGTTTAAAAGTAACCGAATTTTATTCCCATCTGCCTTTGTTGGAAAACGTATTTTTCAAAAATGACGAACCATACTTACTAAAGAACAACTGCACATGTTTCACTTAAAAGAAAATTTAAATAAGATTTTTTCTTGTTTGTTAAATCAAATAATAATTCACGTTAAAATTGACAATTTGTTAAATATTTATATGAAATGGTTTTTCTAAACCCCAAATCTTATACATTTATGTAGTTTGTTCCGTGGTCAGTCTACATTTTAAACGCGTCACTGATTTTGAGCCGAGAGTGTAGCATCTCGATTAAGCTCGGCGAAGCTTCCTGAACTGATTCAATTAGAACCACTTACACGCGTCGCAATCACAAAGCAACTTTAGATGTTCTCGCTCTCGAAACTAACTCGTTTATTGACAGCGTATGTGCCTCTAATTGATTTACTTTTCCCATTTTGCTAATTCTCTGTCTGAGACTTTACTGCAGACGAACTTTTTGTATTATTTTATGCATACGGCAGATTTACTTGTTCACTTGCATTAAATCTTAATAACATGTATTGTAAACCAAACGACCGACTTCAATTTATATTGAGAGCCCAAATTTTCCATTAGAAGTTATACATATTAACCTCTAAGAGGATGTTTTCTGGTCAGTTGATTGAATTCATTGATTTTTGCAAAACAGTTTGTGGGGTCACTACTGACCCGGAAAATTTGAAAATGTCAATAGATTTAGAAAACAACAAACATAATAAATTGTGCGCACATGTTCGTAACAGCCGTGCTAGGTTTTTATTGGTATTATAAACTGTCTTGTAAATGCACCTCATCTAAACTGAACATGTCCAAATTTAACGACTATTCTTCAAATAAAATAAATGTACCTAAATGTTTAGTTATCCTTACGCTGTTATTTGTAATTATAAGGCCTGGAATTTTAATGGTGGCAAATATATAATTCCTTTAGATATAGAACACATGTTTCAAAGTTTAATTGCCCTTCGATGTAGTGACCCGCTTGTGTAATATCCGTTTCGAACAATGTAGAAGTCGTAGGATGCCGTTGATAGTGCCTGTTTATGTCTAACAGAGCCGTCTACTGCCTTAAGAATGTCTGAAACTCTAAAATAGTTCTGAATCGAATGCCGCGAAGTAGTTCCTTCAAATTAGGTATCAAGTCAAAGTCACCGAGCTTAAGCCAAGGGAGTAATGTGGATGATACAGCACTTTCTAGCCCCATCGATTGAACAACTTAACTATAGCATCTGCAATATACGCTTGAGTGTTGTCATGCCAAATGATGTGTGGGTTCTACAGAAAGTGTTACGGTTTTTTTCTTAGTGATATTGTCGTGCAGTATGGTTTTTGGCACTTTGAATCTTTATATAACCTAGTCCAGTCAAATTAGCCAAATTAGCCGAAAAAATTCACGTAGTTTTGAAAGTTGGTACAGTTGTTTGTTGAGGTGTCCTGACGAACATACTAAAAGTCCCCGGAGGTGGGAGGTGAGCTGGGGGTGGGAGAGCTATCTGAAGGTCCCTTTCTTCACTTTTTCGCTAATAGCTCGAAAATTTAAAGTTTTTGCGTAACGACCATTCTACACGAAAATGAAGTAGACAAAATTTCCTACCAAAAAGATTCTATACATTTTTCCGTAAGATCAATATCTTAGGAGTAGAAGTGGGATGAATGTTATAGAAAATTGAAAAGTGTGGTTATTTTATTTAAAAAAAAAAACTCAAAATGCTATGTCAATTACAATTATTATTAAGTAAAATGTCATCTTCTTCGTCCTCTTATAACAAATCTGCGGGCGCACCTTTGGTACACGCCCCCTAGCAGCCGCAAACTGGGCTGCTCCTCATTCTCATCTTCACACTTTGATATTTACCACGCATCATTAAGGATTTTGCGACCCGTATCACGGAAGCATACGACGGTTTTACGTGTCTTTATGTGACGGATTAGAATTCTGTCACCATATGTATATCTCCTTCAGTTTTGCGTTAATCGTATCCACTGTTGGCTTTTCCCTTTTTTTAGTTTCTCGCTAATAGCTCGAGAACCGCGCGGTTTTGAGGTACGACCATTCTATATGAAAATGAAGTAGAGAAAATTTCCTACCGAAAATGTGCCATTCATTTTTGCCATAAGATCAATACCTTAGGAGTAGAAGTGCGATAAAGGTAAACAAAGTTGGTAAATGTTGATTTCTGTTGCCAAATTTTTGTACAGGTTGAATTTCAACATTTATATTCACCCCGGTTCTACTTTGAAGGTATTGATCTTACGGCAAAAATACATAGGATCTTTTTGGTTGGAAATTTTATCTTCTACATTTTCGTATAGACTGATTAGTCCACTATCAAAAGTACATCCGTGGGATCTTTGATGATGCAAGTGTGGTAGCGGTCTCAATCTTTATGTTTGGCCTTGAAGAAACATAATTTCGATGTTGGCACTCTCGAAAATGATGCGTTTGGGTGCTTCGCTCGAAAAACAAAAAGGCCGCCACCGCAAACACTTTTTCCAATTTATCTAAGTAGCAATTGGGGTTGCGAAAAAATAGTTTATACAAAAAATATTGCCACATCAATTCTACACAAAAAAGGTTGTTACAAAATTTTATGCAGGACTAACCGTTTTCTCAAAAAGTTTACTTTTATAGTTTCCAAAAATAAAAATTAATATATTTACATGTGTGATATTATTTCTAGGGACATTATAGGGAATGCATAACAAACACCAATAAATTAACGAAAGAAAAACATCTCCTCAATGTTTTACACTATAGGTAGGCACAGGAAATTGAAAGATAAAAAGTACCTATATAATTTTAACGTTTAATAAATTTTTTTTTCAAGAAATACAGTTGTTACAGATTTACATAGACAGAGGTACAGGCAAGCAATACTTTTCACTCGTATAACGACATTTTTAATTACAATCATCGTCACTTTCAATGCAAATCTCACTTAGCCCTAAATCTTCATTATCGCCTTGCCCGCACTCTCCCAGGCGTGAAGAAGCGCCATGCCATCGACTATAGCAGCTTTTTCCTTAACTAGACAATGGTGCATACTCCCGTCAACTGCAAACAACGACTTCGGTAGTGCTGAAAACTCGTAGTTGCTCAAATTGTATCTCAAATCTATGTCAGGTCTGCTTCTGGATGCTAACGAAAATCTTGAAATAAGAGATAAATCCGTCTTTATGGCTATAGTTTTGTCTTTGAGGGTTATTTTAACTTTTTTCGCTGCCGTTTTACACGTTTTAATAGAATTCCTTTTCAAAGGATCCCATAACTGAATGTTGTTACTGTGAACTCGCTGTTCTAAGAAAGCATTATGCTGATCTTGACCAACTTCCGTCACACTGTCTAAAGACACCTTTATTTCCTGTGGAAAGACTCGCTGAGTTAGGATATGAATGAGCTCGTCAGTTTTGCAGTGGAAGGGATTTGTCGTGTTTTGAAACGCTTCTTTTAGTTTAATTAAGTTATTATCCTGTACCGAAATGTGTAAGTGCGAAGGTAATCCCGACCGATGTGGTAATATGGGTGGGCAAGGCGATGATGAAGATTTAGGGCTAAGTGAGATTTGCATTGAAAGTGACGATGATTGTAATTAAAAATGTCATTGTACGAGTGAAAAGTATTGCTTGTCTGTACTCTGTCTATATAAATCTGTAACAACTGTAATTCTTGAAAAGTTTTTTATTAAACGTTAAAATTATATAGGTACTGTTTATCTTTCAATTTCCTATGCCTACCTATACTGTAAAACATAGGGGAGATGTTTTTTTTTTGTTAATTTATTGGTGTTTGTTATGCATTACTTATAATGTCCCTAGAAATAACAGTGCCCCTAGAAATAACAGTGCCCCTAGAAATAACAGTGCCCCTAGAAATAATGTCAC
The DNA here is from genome assembly GCA_963082815.1 of Melanotus villosus. Lineage (NCBI taxonomy): Eukaryota > Metazoa > Arthropoda > Insecta > Coleoptera > Elateridae > Melanotus > Melanotus villosus. Next base: position 71,454,412 of record OY720418.1, on the reverse strand, counting down.
ACATGTTATAAATACATATATTAATTTTCATTTTTGGAAACTATAAAAATATAGTTTTTGAGAAAACGGTTAGTCCTGCATAAAATTCTGGAATAACCTTTTTTGTGTAGAATTGATTTGGCAATATTTTTTGTATAAAACATTTTTTCGTAATCCCAATGGTTACTTAGATAAATTGGAAAAAGTGTTTGCGGTGTCGCTTTTTCGAGCGCAGCACTGAAACGCATCATTTTCGAGAGTGCCAACATCGAAATTATGTTTCTTCAAGGCCAAACAAAGAGATTGAGACTACTACCACACTTGCATCATCAAGGAGCCCACGGGAGCCTGTTTTTGTACACTTGACAGAGGACTAGATCGTAACGCTAAACTTCACGGTCTTCGAGCTATTAGAGAAAAAGTGAAGAAAGGTACCTTTAAACAGCTCCCCCACCCCCGGCTCACCCCCCACCCTCGGGGACTTTTGGTATATTTTTCAGGACACCTCAAGAAACAACTGTACCAATTTTCAAAACTACGTGAATTATTTCGGCTATTTGCCATTATTTTGGCTAATTTGACTGGACTAACCCTGCTGCTTCAATTTTGTAAACATCTGACTAGTTCAGGCAGATAGTAATAGACCATTTTTTTCTCGTCACTATGAGGGTGCATGTAGTGAGAAAGAAGAGTCTATTTGTCCTTAATTAAGTTAGGCGTCCAACCTACGTTTGGCTTAAGTGGCATAAGCTTGTTGCGTTGCATTGCGTTTCTATAGCTGGGTTGCCACTGTTAAAATTCCAACCCTCGTATTATTTTTACTGTTTATTAAGCATTTATTTGCATTCAAAGAGCAAAACGTAATATCTTTTGATTTATTATTAGAAGATTTTTTATTAGAAAAGTTACATAAGGTTTGATCATGGAAAATAAAAGCAACGTCTACAGCAAGCATTAGAATTAGCTGTTAACTGCCATCATCTAAAGGCGGATTCTCGATCGTACGCAGAAAATTACTGACGCAGAACTTTGCACAAAACTTTAGTTTAGTTTATACGATATCAAAGTTTTACTAAAATTCTAGCGATCTATTGGTAAAAATTGCTAATCGGAATTTTATAGAATGGCCATTAATAGGTTACTTGACGAATAACAAGGATTTAAGTAGATAAAGCAATGGTTTTATTACTAAAAATACAGAAAAAAGCAAAAATTTAAATAATCTGTCCAAATTATGTGCCGTTATTCTGCATACATCAATTAAATTTAAATTGTCAACGGGAAGTAGAAGATTGTAATATTTACACATTGACATTTGATAAACTTTTATGAGAATAAATTCCAAAAACAATCCATTGCAACTTGCTACGTCGCCGACTTGCACGTACGAGTAGGAACGTAGGGACAATTGCATTAACAAGTAGTACTAAGTCGAATTTTCTACGGCCACAGTTTACTGGGTTACCAGTACTCTACTCTACGTGAGTGAGTATATCAATCTAACGTAAATTATAAGTTGATACTACAATTGGAAATTTTAAAATTTACAGTGGACATATGTTTATTTTCCGTGGCCAAGCCTTATAATATACGAGGATTGTTCAATAGAAACACGTTTGGACTGCGCATCCACGACTTCATCGCCACGACAACGGAATTCAGTTGTTTATATTGATTGCTTAAGTACTAGTGACGCGTCTGTCAAAAATATTTGTTGTTTGCTTCTTTCTAAGCGCTTTGATTAAGTTGCAAAATGGCATTTGCGATAGAAAATCCGTCCAAACATAATTTGCGTGCAGTTATTCAATTTTTGGCCGCTGAAGAGCGTCAGCCAATGGAATTCATACGAGAATGGAACCTGTATATGATGACTATAGTTATTCTCACACGGTAATGGTTGAATGGTGCAATAAATTTCGACAAAGAAGAGAATTCACTAAAGATTTGGCGCGTCCAGGACATGCTCGGGTTGCAACGTTAGATGAAAATGTGAGACAGTTGGAAATTGCTTTACGCGCAAATAGACACATTAAAGTTGGAGAACTTTCTGAAATGGTGAGCATCAGTGTGGGAATTGTTCATTCCATTATTCATAGTTTTGGCTATCACAAAGTTGCTACTCAGTGGATTCCACGACTGTTTACTGATGAGCAGAAGAATTTGCGTTCGGCCCACTAAAGCATTTGATACGCTATAAACAACAAGGTAATGCCTTTTTACATCAAACTGTTGCCGGTAATGAGTCTTGGTGTTATTACTACAAACCAGAATCCAAACGCCAGAGTATGCAGTGAAAGCATGCAGAATCTCAGAAGTAATGATGACCGCATTTTTTGATTATCAAGGTGTACTGCTCTTAGATTTTAAAGAATCTGGTGTCAACATCAATGCTGAACGATATGCAGACGCCTTAAACTATTTACGTACCAGCATCAAGAACAAACGTCCCGGAAACCTCATAAATTGTGTCATCCTTCTGCACTATAATGCTCGCCCCCATGTAGCCCGAACGGTTCAAGATCTGCTTGCTCGTATGCTATGGGAAGTCTTACAACATCCACTTTACAGTCTCGACTTCTCCTCGTACGATTTTCATATGTTTGGCCAATTAAAATAACCGCTAAAAAGAGCGGCGGTTCAGTTCGAACGGTGAGGTAGAGTTTGCTATTCGAGAATGGTCCCGCAAACAGCCGTAGAAATTTTACCAGTAGGGAATCTATAGATTAGTGCACCAGTGGAACTCATGCCTTAATGGGGAGATTTATTTTAAATTAATTGAATAAAAGTTGCTTTGCGGCCTCTAAACGTGTTGCTATTGAACAATCATCGTATATTTTTTAAAAATCAAGTTTTAATCAATAGTAGGAGTAATTCCTCAATTCCAAGAAAGCTCCAATTAATAATACAGAAAATAGGAAAATATGGATTAAAAAAGTAGTGGGACAAACTAAAGCCCATCGAGGGTTATCAAGCTAGAAAAGAAGAAGTATGAGTAATCGACTGTGAACCAATTCACTTTAACAACTTAATTTTTATGTTAACCTTTAAATTTACCATAGCTAACACAATAAATTTCAAGAACTACGAAATTTGTATTAAACATATTTCATAAAAATAAATTTTGTTAATAAATTCAAGGAATACCACATATTACATACTATTGTTTATTTTCCCACGTACTTGCTGTTAGCATTTAGAAATTTATTCCATCATTTTATAAATTTTAACGTTCTTTCCAGTAGTGTTTCTTCCAGAAGACGTGAAATACTGCACAACTGCGGTTTCCAATGCGCTTTGGCCTTCAATTCTTTTTCCCAATAAAAACTGCTTGAATCGCCAAAGAAAGAGAAAACTGCTGTGCCTAGATTGATGACGAAGCACAACCGCAAACTTCAGTCCAGATAACAACCTAACTGAAGAAGCTGAAGTTGGAACTTCCGTCTCCTCCGTCACACAATTCGAATTTAGTCCCATCAGATCTCTATATCTTTGGGCATTCATACAGTTTTTCTTAGGAAAAAGATTTGAAGACCAAAATGTATAGTAAACCATCGTTGAAAAGGAACAATCGCATAAAAGAAAACTTAAACTTGTAAAACGATTCAATAAATTTTTATATGTTAAAAACGACTACGTGGAAAAATATCCTCGTACAAACTTTCAATCATTTTAAATCCAAACTATAATAATTTTCAAAATAAATCAAAAAACTTAGTAAAAACTAGTTAATTAATTAGGTAAAATTAGTTTTTGATTAAATAGTAGACTAAATAACATATAATAATATAATATATGCAACTTACAGAAAATTTTGCTACCGAAAAGGAGCTTACCATTAGTAGAGTAGCATCCCAAGCAGGGCTTCTATGATCTAACGTAATGCTATAAGAAATATTCATTCCCATAGTGAAATATGCAATAATTACTAGTACCTAGTACCCACATGAAAATATTTAATTTTACTTTTATTTTAGTGAATCTATATTTGTGTATTCGAAATTTGTGAGCTTATAAACAGTTCGGTAGTTTGTTGTTATTATTTTTATAGTTCATTCTCGTTTTCAGTATTTGCGTTCGGGCGAAGCTACAGTGTTTTATTTGTGGCGAGAGCACTTCAAGGAATTGGATCATCTTGTTCAACTGTATCTGGCATGGGAATGTTGGCAGAACGTTATCCAGAAGACAAAGAACGTGGAAATGCTATGGGAGTCGCCCTTGGTGGCTTAGCTTTAGGAGTTTTAATAGGACCTCCTTTTGGTGGGGTTATGTATGAATTTGTCGGAAAAACTGCTCCATTCCTCATACTTTCCGTACTCGCTCTTGGAGATGGACGTAAGGGTTTCATTTTAAACTTTTATTACGTAATATGGAAAATTTATACTTTCTTACAGTACTTCAGCTACTTATGCTTCAACCTGCTGTTACGCGCCAAGAAACAGATGCACCATCGTTAAAGGCCTTAGTCTCCGATCCATACATTATTATAGCAGCAGGTACACGCATGTTTTATTATAGTTAGCTCATTCATTTTAAAATTTTAATATAAACCCCTGAATTACATGTTCTTATCCATAACTCACACAACATTCCTAATAACCTCTTTTAATATATGATTATAATAATTTCTAATTTGTTAATACAATTGAGAGCAACATTTTTTTAAGGCAAATGTTAAAAACTCAGTTTCAAATTATATCTATACGGAAGATTTAATGGTACCCAAGTAGAAGAATTGTCTGTTTTGCTTAAAATACAATTCAGCTCCAAACTCCAAGACAAATATATTCTTTTATTTATACATTTTCTAATTAACAAAGAGAAGTTATGAGTAAATCAGATTTACATAAGCTTTAGCACCCATCCGCGTATTCTCATCTCAAGTTTAAAGTAATATTTAATTAAAGTCGCGTAAAAATAAACGCAAAATGGTATAACTTTATACAGTTTTAAATGTTTAGAACAATTTTGCTATGTCAATTAATTAACTTTAAATTTAAATATGATGTGAGAATACGGATCACAGTTGTTGTAAACAAATGTACATATGTAATTTTTACTTTGAGGGCGTCTGAAAATCTTTATTGTTTATTTTATAATCAAATAATTAAGATATCAGTAAAACAGAATGATTCTAACTTATCAACATTACGTTCAAAATACAAGACTGTACATTAAAGTAATTATTGCACTTCCAATAAAATTGTTGGCCATTTCACAACTGCTTTATTATCGCCAAAGAAAAAGTTTATCTGTGTTAGATTTCATGAACGCGATAGCAATTAGAGATGTCTAGGTAGTATCGGAGACTAAAATTTATAAAATAAATAATAAAACACTTTACGTTTGTATGGTACGATCGACGATCGGTATTCTCGCTTCATATTTACATTTAATATGTTTAATTACCATGGAAATATCGTGTTTCTTTGTTATACTTGTTATACACCTATAAATTATTATACGTATAAAGCTATATCGTTTTTTCGTTTTATGTTTACGTTATGCATACATAACTTTAGTTAAACTTTATACATGAGGTGAGAATATAGCCATATATGTAGTGCTTATACATAATATATCAACAAACTTTTAAGGGGGATAGAGGGTGTCAAGAAGAAACATTTTAACCCGAATCGGAAATCTAAAATAATGTCAAAAGAAATAAATCCCAGATAAGTAGTTAAAATAGTTATTTGATTGATATACTTAATTTGACAACCGATAGCTAAAGTTATTAGTACGTTACTTTTGATTACCGAAGGATGGCAGTTTCAAGACTTTCTGATGTATTAATTTGTTTAGTAAGGATTTTTGTTTTTGTTTCCTTATTAATAATAGTACATTACATCCGAGGTGGGAAATCTTTCAGGGGTCTATCGCTAACAGTTCAGCAGTTGTTCAATTGTTTTTAAAAAATCCAACCTCACTTTGGACGAACGCCACTGCGAAATTAGTTCGAAGTAAGCGTTCTCTCTTAGAGTTTTATTTAAGGACTCTATCGCCCATGGAATGGCTAGGACCATTCGACTTTAGCGTTTACCAGTATACAGGGTGATCGAAAAATGCTGACCTCGATTTTTCTCAAAGTTTTTAAGTAGAACGCCCCATATTCGATATGACAGTTAGGTAGCCACTGTCATAGGATTTTATAAAATACCCAACTTAATAGGTCTAGAATTAATAAGCAGGAAGTTACTGAATTTCAAAATTTTGATGTTATCGGCTCATATCTCAGCTTTTCTATTTCATACAACATCTTTACCTACCTTAGAAAAACTATTATGTAAAAAAACATCTTCAAAAAGATTATGAAAGATGAGTTTCTTCATGAAAAATTGAGTTTTTCATGTTTTATTGTCTTCACAGTCAAGAAAAAAGGAAAAAACTAACATATGGGCCGATAACATCAAAAATTTCAAATATTGAAATTTGAATTTTTAATAACTTCGTACGTATTAATTATTATAGCCCTATGAAGTTGGGTATTTTATGAAATCTTATGATAGTGGCTATCTGTTTACCAGTACCTATAGAGGGAAATCGAAAAATGCCGACATCGGTTTTTAAATGGAACGGCCCCATATTCGATATGATAGTGGCTATCTAACTGTCATATCGAATATGGGGCGTTCCATTTAAAAATTTTGAGAAAAATCGATGTCGGCATTTTTCGATTAGTACCTCCTATACTGGTAAACGCTAGAGTCCAATAGTCCTGAAATTAAACCCTAAGAGAGAATGCTTTTACTTCTAACTAATTTCGCAGTGGCGTTCGTCCAAAGCGAGGTTGGATTTTTTGAACTGTTAGCGATAGACCCCTATAGTGATAGGTATGTAATTGCACTCGCCGTTAAAAGGCGATTCTAAATATTTAAATATACAGGGTGTAAGCAATCGACCGTAAAAAAAGAATACCACGTTATTCGGAGTTGTTTCAAAAGTAATAGAAAAATGTTTTAAAAATTTGGTCGCTTCTCCTTGCTGAGAAATTGCCATCTGAGGAAGTGTAACACTGGCAACCCTGCGAAGCCGCAGAAAAGGTAAATTCGCATCATAATGCCTTGATGCATTGTTTGAATAAAGGATAATTTTATCAACAACGGGGCGGTTGCCTAGGATATAAAGTGCGCCGTTGCAACTTGCTCTAAGCAAATTTTCAACCCTGGAAGAATTACAACCGATAAGACAAAACCAAAAACAAACCAATGCAGGGAGTGTTAATTTATTTAAGAAACTCTCAATGGCTTTATTTTCCAGCAACCTTTCATAATAACAAAGATAATCAAAATGTTAATTTCAAACTTCAGATGACCATAACAAGAAAAGTACTAACATCAAGACAAAAAGAACACGTATTTAGCATTCACAGTAGGTTGGAAAATAACACTGTATACTTTTTTTACGGTCGATTGCTTACACCCTGTATACATATAGGGTGTTCTATTTGAAATAACGAAGTTAGTGTCTACTTCCGGTATAACAGGAAGTTGTACAATTTTAAATATATTTTCAATCAATTTATAATATCCCAAAACCCTATTTTGCAAATTTTCATTTATGTACTATAAGTGTTTCTCAAGAAACGTCTAATCGACGGTCGTCGTGACACACCCTGTATTTATAAAACTCTTTTTTGTTAACATTCTCCATCTCCTCTAGAAATTTGTTGGTGCTGCAGACTACACACACCTTGTGCAAATTCTTTGTACCTAAATACAGACAGATCAATAAAAAAAACAATTAGGGTAGGCTGTGAAATTGAAATATTTTGAATTGGTACTTTAGCCACATCCACAGAATGACATTTCAGTTTCAATTTAAGGTTATAAACTTTGTTTACAATAAAAATGTCAAATTACAAATGTTATAAAATGTCATTCTGTGGATGTGGCTAAAGTACCAATTCAAAATAATTCAATCTCACAGCCTACCCTAATTGGTTTTTTTATTGATCTGTCTGTACATTCCTAAATATCCTAAGGTATCTCCAGTGAATCTTCAAACATCCTAATGTGTCTTTATTTGAATTTGTAAGCTTTTAAACAAATGTCAAATTAAAAATGTTAAATCTAAGATTAAATGTACGGCAATCTGATGTAAGGCACGACAAGAATTGAAAAATTGGAAAGAAAGCTAGACCACAAATTCAAATAGACATTCATTATATCTGTACCTATATCTGAAATAGTTATTGATACGAGAGCGTTTTTTATGTTATCTACAAGCGACGATGTTAAACCAATAAATTATTAAAAAATAGCTGTGACATTCAGAAGTACAGTTGTGGACAGAAAAAAATAGGACAAGTCGAAAAATCAAGTAAACTTTATCCTATAAAATTTAGTAACTTGATTTTGGCTTTTATTATAATTATGACATTAATTTGTCACATTGACTTGCAATCAAATTACAACACAGGGGCCATTTTAAACTAGAAAAAAAACACTGTCCTATTTTTTTCTGTCCACAGCTGTACATGCGCTAAGTTGTGTTTAATTTGTCCTGTTTATAAAGATTTAGGAAGGTTTACTTCTTGATAAAATGGGTGAAGTTAAGGTAGAACACCGCAGTGTCACAAACAAAGTTCAGCAGTTTAATGACTGTGGGTTCATAGAGTTAAGGCATCCACCTTATAGCCTTGACCTAGCTCCGTCAAACTTCTTTCTATTCAAAAACTTAAAAAGCATCTCAGGGAAAAGTGTTTTGCATCTGATGAAGCACTCAAAGCAGCCTTTGAACAATATTTTACAGAGTTGCCAAAGGAATATTTTTCTGAGGGTATGGGACAATTGGAAAAAAGATCGAATCAGTGTATAAGGGAGTTTCGTAAAAAAATTAATGTGATACGTGTTTTTTTTTCATGGCTAGATAGATAACATAAAAATACGCAGTCGTATTTTAAAAATGCACCATAACTGGTGAAACTAAGCATTGCCATTGTATTAAAATGTTCAGGGCGCCCTAGATCTTGAAACAGCAAAAGCAACATTTTGCGCCAGGAAGTGCTATTTAATATCAATAATTTTGTTTTATTAACATCATAGGCGCAATCACATTCGCAAATACGGGTATTGCAATGCTGGAACCTTCACTACCAATATGGATGATGGACACAATGTCAGCTGGGCGATGGAAACAAGGAGTTACGTTTTTACCAGCCAGTATCTCGTACCTTATCGGTACTAATTTATTCGGTCCACTAGGACATCGTATGGGTCGATGGCTAGCTGCTTTGTTGGGTCTAATCATCATTGGAATCTGTCTTATGTGTGTAAGTACCTAATCCACATTTTTTCGATTCTATGTTTATATTTTGCATATAAAATACTAATTAATAAGTTGTCTTTAATGCGGCACACTTATCTTTGAAAAACATTTAAGATGGACAAAGTTATTTTTAAAGTTTTAGGTCATAATAAGACACATCCTTTAATTGAAAGGTCTTTAAAAACAAATCTGTTTATAAAAAGTTGCTAATTTCCAATATAATCAAATACCAATATTTGTCAATATACATGCAAGCTGATTCAAATTCGAGATGAAGATAATGCAATCACAATTTATTTTAAAATAACCTTTAGTTTGTCTTCCACCATCAGCAGGTTTATTATTTTTTGTGGCCACCATATTGGATCTTTCCGTAATGCCTTTGCTTTCTGATTTGATGAATATATTTTAACGATTTTTAAATAGTTTGGTGGGTCTGCGTGGATTATTTATTACTTAAAAATTAAAAACATCCTACTTATTCTAAAAAATCCCAATTATAATTTTTAAAATTTGTTTTTCTATTTACTAAAGAAAAATTAAATAGTGGTGTTTTTGCAGTAAAGCAGTACTTATGCTTCTTAAGTACTTGGGGGACATGTTTTACAAAAATTTAAACATCATGAATTGTGTTTAATTAACGTTAAACAAATTTTGAAGTAGGCCTCGTTAGTGTCATGTTAATATTTACGATCTGCTTTCTTTTGAATGCGACACAAAATAGTAGTAGTAGTAAGACTTGCACCCTAAAATCTTTTTCAAGAAATCTCTTGAGTTCGGTAAAATTCTAGCCAGGTAGTGCTAAATTGCCGCTTGTTGCGATCCTTGGCATGCCAAGCCTAGACAATTTAACAAACATGCATTTTCAGAATTTCTGTTTCAAGAAAATCTAAATCATATTTACACTTTATATACTTCATATACTCTACTGATGCATTTTTTTAAATGAATTGTAATGATTTTAGGTTATTTCCATCAATAAATAACAATTGCTCTTATTTAAGAAGCGAAATCTAGGTATGCGGGTACTAAGGATCTCAACGCGCGCCGACTGCTAAGGCCATTTAGCAGTAGCCGATCAAACTTTTCTCAAACTAAGAGGGATTCCACACCTAATTAAGATTTGTATAATTACATCATTACATTACAAAAGAAGGAATGGATGACAGATGGTATTCTTAAAATGACGGAAAATAGAATAAAATAGGCCACACAGACAAATATAGAAAGAAATTAGAACAGCAAGAGACAAATGGAATGCCGATAGGTTTAATGAGATAGAATACCTACAGACAAAATGTCCACAGAAAGATCAAGGAAATAACAAATGATCAGAAATCAAAATCAATTGGACATTTACAAGGAATAGTTATCATTCGCAAAAAGGAGGAGTTGTTTTTTGATACAAGACCCACAGTACCTATCCCACTGAACTGTCCGGGCTCTACATTACCCTAATTACTACAGATGAAGTGCGCATTCTTATAAACTAACTAAGAAACTGAAAAGCCACTAGTCCCGATGAATTCCATGGAGAGTTCCTCAAACTTCTTGATGATGACGTAATTAAATGGATTACTAAGATTTATAATAAAATATACAATTCTGGCAGAATACCAGATGATTGGTTAAGATACGAGTTCATCACAATCCCAAAGAATGCAGGATCCAATAAATGTGGGGATTATCGAAAAATTAGTTTTATCAGCCATCTTCTAAAAATATTTCTAAAAATTATTCATAGAAGAATATATCAGTTGTGGGAGGAAAATATTTCAACCACACTGTTCGGCTTTCGGAACACTTTAGGAACCAGAGAGGCCCTATTTTCCATGCAGGTCTTAATTCAGCGATGTAGTGACGTATATATGTGCCTTATCGACTACCAAAGGCTTTCGATCAAGTGCAGCATCGAAATACTGAAAAACCTTAGGCTAGACGGAAAGGATCTACAAATTATCACTAACCTATACCGGTATCAGATAGCTTTTATTAAAACAGATGGAGAATGTTCGGAACCAATTTAAATTCAACGAAGAGTCAGACAAGGCTGTGTTTATTTAATACATACTCTGAGCAAATCTTCAGAGAAGCACTAGACGAAATGAACGAAGGAATAAGTACTACTTAATGGAGAGAGGATTGATAATGTAAGATATGCGGACGATATGGCAATTCTCTCAGATAACTGAGAGGGACTACAACATCGCATGACCAGGATAAACCAAGTTAGTCAATTGTATGGGCTTGATCTTAATGTTATCAAAACCAAATATATGATAATCAACAAATCACTTATTCCCGCTACTGACTTGGCAGTGAATAACTATCAGATCGAAAGAGTCACACAGTATTCTTATTTGGGTACTATGAGCAGTGGGGCCATTCGCAAGAGATCCGATGTCGTACCGAAAAAGCTAGAGCAGTATTCTTCATAATGTCAAAGCTTTTCAATTAAAATGGTCACAAAAACAAGACTTCTAAAGTGCAATGTCTTCTCAGTGCTCCTATATGGAGTAGAATCGTGGACATTAACCCAAGCTACTACCAAAAAACTTAAATCTTTTGAGTTGTGGTTATATCGCAGAATCCTAAAAAGTCGTATGAATAAAAAATTGGAAGTAGTAGAAACTGTTAAAATCAGGAACTTGGAGATAATGAGAAATCTCAACAGATACGGGCTACTACAACAAATACTCCAAGGTAAAGTGATGGGCAACAGAGGACCAGGACGCAGACGTATTTCCTGGTTGAAAAACCTCCGAAACTGGTTTGCAATTTGTCACGTGCTAAACTCGCACTACGACATTATAGGAGGCTGATAGAGTCCCTTAGGCGCGCGGCTAGCAACACAGTGGAGAAGGACGGTTCGAAACGGTAAAACCCTTCAATTAAGGGTAGCCGTAATAGGGATGAAAATGTTGAGCGCCACTGTGGTATTAAAGTCACCCTAAGATCTAAACGGAACCCACCACAGAAGATTCCCATAGGGCTCGGACAAGGGATTGTTGATGCACCCTACTGCAAGATGTAACTTACCTTGCTTAACTGAAAATTACTTAGTTACTGGAATTTTTAGCTTGTAGGCAGGCTAACACTTTAGTACTTTAGCAAAACACTAATACACAAATATTATCAGGGTGGACTGAACACAAATAACAAGACCAAACTAAATTGATAACTAAATATTTAATGAATCAAAAGGCAAACATGAATACAAGAAATTACACAAAAGAGGGCGTTAGAACAAATAATAAAAATTACTCTTACAAGGGGACGATAGAATTGAGGGTACTACATTTACGTTAAGTACTGCAAATCATTCACAAGCTTAGCCCCTCAACTCCCAGACGAAATATAGGAAACACAAATATTAAACTATCAATTCAACAAGCACCGCTTAAATTTACACGCATGCAACATAATACGAAATAATATCCTACTTGATTTAACATTTACTACAAATAAGATCTTTAAAGATAAGTTAATACTGACAAACTTGAACTGTAACCTGTACGCAAAAGTCTTTACTCAAACACAAAATTATTACCACAAACTAGCCAACTGATTTGCCAGGGGTCCTCAACCTTTACAATGTGAATGTTAAAGCCCCCAAACGGCGATTCACAGAGCCTTCACACAATGCCGCCGGTCAAACAGATAAACCAGCAATCGATTACTTTGAAACCAGGTTGCAAACAAAACACAAAGATAAAACAAAAGGTGGTACTTATTAAACTCTAAAAACAACTGAACAATAGTTAAAAGGCCTGCCAGCAAGCGGCAAACATAAGGGGTTGAACTAGCGTTGAAACACAACCGACGAAGGAAGGTGCAGAGCAAACAAAGGAAAGCAGATTTTACCTGGTGATATGTTCGTACTTGATTGGCACAGGGAATACGTGGCGGACGTTGAATGATGGTGATCGGAAAAGAAGGAGATGGTGCCCGTTTTCCCGGAAGGCGGGTGCAAGACAAACGTAGAATATTCCTTAGGTTACGGGTTTTCTTAATCAAAATATAATAAATTTGCGTCATCCAACTATGTTACACCGAGATTATATGATGCCCTTTTGGTGAATCCGACCTTACGTCGTAATTTTAGTTTTCTCTGAAAACTAACGGTAATAGGGGCCTTCCCGGTGAGGGTAAATACCCAAACGGAAAATAATGAACTTGCACAACCGTCTTAAACCGGAGCCGCCAAAGACGTCCCCGATATGGTTGAAGATTTGCCACGTACTAATGAAGGGGGGGGGGTGTAGAAGACTCGAAAGGACACTGAAACAGGTGTGCTGACATGGCCTGGCGTACAGGGGATACCCCGAACCGTATCACGAGGAGCTGAAATAACTGAAACAAGATGAGATCATGCCTTGACAAAATACGCGTGAATTGGGTCACCTTGGGATTCCCAACGAAGGCAACTTTTATAAAGACGAAACATACCGAAATGACTTTAAAGATTTCGTAGAACTCTAAGCAAAACGCGCTGAGTTAGCGTAACCTTGGATGCCCTGCAGACTAAAATGGAATTAAACTGCAGCCAAGAATAACACAATTAACACGGGATCAAAATTAAAAGAACAGGGCCGTACTAAAGAATTTACCAAAAATTTAAAATGACTCTAAACTTTCCAAATAACACGGAATTGCAAAACCATTGGTCTTTTCAGGGCTGCAGTAAATAAAATAACGATAGCCAGGATGATTGCCAACATTTGAACCGAACCGCTTATTTATGAAATAAGTTAAGGATATTATACTTACTTACTTACTTAGTCGTGATTCTCTTCTACCGGTTAGCCAGTGTAGAGGGGCATATTATACATTATAACAAAAAATAAAGTTCTATTCAGCAATGGAACCATTCAATATAGCGCCCATAAAAAATAATAAACCTGATAACGATGGAAGGCAGACGAAACCGCTTTTAAAAATTGTGTTTACGTTACCTGCTAGAACCTAAAAAGTTGCCTAAAGAAAGTGTTTATATTGTTTTGATATTATTTCAAATAAAAGTGCGAGGATCAAAAAAAGGAGATTTGGACTTTTCGGTATTTTTTGTAATAACTCATAAATTTAAACAATTAAAAAAAGCATTATATTAAGCAGAAAAATTTTCTGCAAAAGTGCTAAATTTAAATCTATCATCTTATCTCTCTTATTTCTTCTAATAAGTGAGATAGGCGGTGGACATAGAATTTGAACCAGCCTGTATGTATTCGTTTTTAAAATTAATAAATTATATAAAGAAATAATAATCAAAATGAAAAATATACAAGTAAGATGCGCAACCAAAATAGTGCGATCGTTCGATGTTTATCATCTACAGTATGACCAGAAATATACAGTACTGAAAAGAAATATACTAAAAAAAAAATATTGCTTAACTATAAACATTAAAAAAATTCCATCGCAACTCATTTAAAGTTACAATTTCGGTACTGTATATTTACGGTCATAGTGTATTTAATTCTGTTTATTTTTGTAACTATCTGTGAAAAGAACAGAATAATATAATTCTTTCCAAATTATGCAATATACTCGTACTTCAACGGCAATCATAAATTAAGGTAACGTACATGTTACAACAATTATTTTTACTGGTATACTACATAAAGAACTGAACATTTAAATTGTCTCTGGTCGAACTTTCACAGCGCATATTTGTAGCTATACTTTTAGTTAGACTGGCGTTACGGGTTTTTTGTTTTTTTATATTTTAAATTATATTAAGAGTAGGTAACGTATTGCCGAGAAAAGAGTAGGTCACCAAGCAATAATCAGCTCATTCTTTTGCTTCCTATAAATGAAATTTGGATCGGTATTTCTTGTTGTAGTTAGTTCATTAATGATTTTGTACTTTCAAAAGACTGGGGAAATGATTCATAGGTCCCAATAATTTATCTGTTAGATGCATATTTGATAACATTATTGTTACAATAATTAATGGAATAATTGTACATCGGTTAATACAAGAGTTATTTTTTATAAAGATTTTTATAAATGTGTAATGAGGTAATGACTGAGGTCTGTACGTACACTTTATAAGGTTAATCATCTTTTTATGTAAAGTTAAAAACTATTTAATCAATAAAGTTATTGCGGAGTAAATGTATTCGGTAAAACCAGTACTATTTCGTTAAAAAAGTCTAATTGCGATATAATTACGGAATATCAGTTGCTGGAACTCCAAAAAAGAAATAATTTTAACAGTCTATTTAGCATACCTAACATCTAATCGAAATAATACCTTTCTCTCTAATTAGTTAGATATTGCATTGTTATTTGTTTTTCTGAAATCTGAAATGATCAATACATATTTTTAGTACTGCTATATTTTATTGTTAAGTTATTAATTAAAGAATAATATCATGTTTTAGATACCCCTTGCGACCAACATAAATCATTTAATAGTTCCAAATGCGGGCTTAGGTTTTGCAATAGGAATGGTGGATAGCTCAATGATGCCTGAACTTGGATTTCTTGTTGATATACGGCATTCAGCAGTTTATGGTAGCGTCTATGCCATTGGAGACGTCGCTTTTTGCCTTGGTTTTGCTATAGGTATAACAAAGTTAATAACTTACATCATATCAATTATTATATAATTGGACTTTTTCTTATTTTTGTGGTTTATTTCTGCCGATTAATACATATTTGTACATGTATAGTTGTTTCCTACTTTCCAATTGTAGATTAATACAATTTTGCATGTTTAACTAGCTACAATATTTTCACCGTTTTTATGTTCCAAACTAGTATGTGTGAATTATGTAACTAATAGCCGTACGAATGTCTCTGTTAAGGTCCAGCCTTGAGTGGTACGCTGGTGAAAACTATTGGTTTCGAATGGATGCTGTTCGGAATTGCAGTACTGAACTTTTTGTACGCACCACTTTTAATTAGCTTAAAGAATCCGCCAACGAAGGAAGAGAAAAAGGTAAGATCGGCGTATAACACAAATACGCGTCCTTCTTCTAAATTTAAATCCCATTTATTTTATTTTAAAGTAGACGATTTAAGTTTTTTGAGCATACAAACACATACTTGTACTTTTAGCATTTTCCAAGCAAATTCAATATACATATATGATGTACTGAACGAACACAGATTAATTCCTTAGCAATACCGTACTTTCTCAGTTATGGTGTTGTATACATATAACTGACTTATTGAAAATGCCTTTACCGAGAAATCGAAATTTGAGTTTCACATGTCATATCTATAACTAATTACTTAATAGTCTTCTGCTCTAATTTCATCTATCAATTACGGAATTTTAAAAAATTTCTTCAGAATGTAACTGGTTCTCATAACCCATCATCACTCCAGTAACAATAACTACAAAGAGCTACAACAGCTATGTATTTCCAAACAATTTATTAAGTTTTCTGTTTTATTATTTAATTATCCTAGCATTTAAACAAATTTTATAGTAAATCCTTTATCTTCGAGTTTTATGCGGTTATATTGAAATTTTGCTTTTGATCTGTAAATAAGAATAATCGATGTTATAAAGTAAGCGAAATTTTATTTTAAAAGATTTTGCTACAGAGAAATCACGTGCAAATCACTAAAGCCACAGGTTGTGAGAAAACTATTTTAAGTATGACCTCAAAAATTATTGTACTATTTAGCACCAAGCATAAATCACGTTCTGGAACGCTAAACTGGTCGAGTAAATATTCCTAAATTAAAAATGTGATAGAGAAATTTGTTCGTTGCGAAAGTTGTGTGTATTAAAAACGAAATAGCGATAGCAGAAAGACAAAATCAAAATAATTCTCGATACACTTCTTCTTCGACGTCGCAAATATGGAACATTCCAGTAAAAATATTCGAAATCAATTCAATTTTCAAGTTTAAGCTTGATAGGTAAAGAAACTCTATTTACTTATGCATTTATGCATTCTGCTAGAGCTTAACGATTGACTGATCTAAATTTGTACGATTTTTTGAGTAATTTAATCTTTAATGTCAATAAATATTTTGAGGTAGAAACACTTTTTTGATAAATATTTGTATGAGTAATAAATTTTATTATTTTATGATCTGCAGCGGCAACGATTGAGTAATCAAAAATTCAACACTATAAGCTATTGAATATTTACAGTTTTAGAAAATTTAACTACAAAAACATTTTAAGATAATAACCAAATCATTGCGTCTTAACTAATTGCAGTATATTTAATTTAATTTTAAAACGGGTTTCTCGCACTTTCTGCCTTTTAATCGTATATCAGTAAATGCAGTATCATTTTCTAAATTACATTTTAACCAAATCATTGTTATAAAAGGTTTTGTTTACTTTTTAGTCTTATAAATGGATATAAAAGCCCCTTTCAGTAATTAAAGCTGCAATTATGATACAATTAATTAAATGTAAGTAATTTAATTAGCTTACATAAGCAACTGTTGTTTCTCATTCAGTAAATTAAAAGGTTCATTATTATAGTTATTATTTTAAGTACTACTTATATCCCTCCTAATATGAAATCATATTTTATGTGGTGTAAATATGAATTATTATTATTAACATTAAATCAAAATTAAAGCTATTTGTTGAGTCAAACATAAACATTCTACAACGTTGCTAAAAAGCTTTTTTTTAATCAGCTCGCCATACTAAGACGTTTTTCATGATCATACAGCAAATCTTTTGAAAGGTTGCATCACGAAACACTTTTAAAAAGCACCTACTGAAATAATTTTCATAAAAATCGTTGGCCCTTTTTATCCTGAATGCCAATAACGTCCTAAGAAGCCTTTGCTTTTAGTCGATTTTATAATTAACTTCACAGCACGGGTTTGAAATTTGCCCATTTTACTTTCATATGTTAGTTTAATCTTTATTGGAGATTTTATATATGATAAATAAAAAACGTAACATATATTATAACGAGAAACTTTACTACCAAGTTTAATACCGACCAAGTTCACGCACTTTTTTTACGATAGCGTCTTTAGGTAACTCTCACAGATTTTTTATTTGTATTTATAAAGAAGATGAATTATGGATTTCCAGTATATTTAAATACAGAGCATTTACACCATGATAATTTCATAATTGATAAGAACTTCGGTATCTTGGAAAATTTTAAAGCATTAATTAACGTTACGTCACTACTCCAATCAAATATGTATTTCAAATTGCCTAAAAAATTATAAAGAGGTTCTGTATGGCGGATTTTTTATTCAGAGAAAAAATATTTATTTTAATTTACTTAATTTATAGATGTACCAATTTAATAGCCGCATTCGAGTTCTATTCTAAATCTAACCTGATACTGAAATTTAAATATTTATCTACTATTACTACAATGCCAATATTTTGAATTTAGATTTCATATTTTTAGAAACTGCACTAAAATTAGAAGAATTTTAGATAGCAGGTTTCGGAAGGCCTTTACTTTTTAACATTAAAAATAGCATTAATATTTTGTGAAGTATCGCTTGGCAGACTTTAGAGCCGGTGTTCTTCTTGGGATGCTGTTAATGACATTGACGGTATGCTGAAGTAATCTCTTGTCATTGACTTTTTGGTCCCATCTTCCTTTTTTTTAGAATTGGCCAAATATTTTCAATTTGAAACATATCCGGGCTATTTTTGGACAGTTCAAGTAGATCAATTTGTTTCTGTCTTAAATATTTACTGATCTTTTGCATGGACACTCCATATTTTAAAATCCATTATTTCATTTTCAGTATAAGGAAACTGTCTAAAGTACTTCTGTACCAATTAGAATTTATTATAATATCCACATTGTAAACATCATTAAGCCCTTTTTCAGAAATGGCAGCCAAGACCATCACTTTTGTAGAAAACTTTATATTTTGTTTGTCCAAGTTTTAATTACAGTTTCTAATAATGCGGCCACATCTGTAATTGGAACTCGGAATGTTGAATCTAAATCCATTTTTTAAAAACGAATTCCATTTTGGATTTATAATTATAAGTAGAAATTTCAGATCTCAAACCAGGAATAAAGTTTATACCTTGAATTTGAACTACTTAAGTATCTCGACTCCAATGTTAACTCAAAGTTGAAATTGTAATCTTGAGCTTTTGACGTCATAAGCTGTATTTGAAATATATTTTTTCTAATTTTAAACCAAAAATAAAAGATACGTATTTCATGTTAGATTTGTGGTCCACTACTATAATTTTAAAATTAAACCTTCGAGCCTCAAAATTAAAACAATGCAAAATTGAAGATTCAATCCTTTAACCCGAATTTTATAAATTCGAATTCGAAGTGGCGTTGAAATAGGAAATGATACTTCATAAAAACTTTTTCTCCAGCAGAACTTCAGTATATTTTTTTTCTCAAATTGTCAATGTTTCCATTATTAGCTATGTATTGCTATCGTACAATTTTTTATACTTATACTTGATAAAAGCTTCATTACGGTTGACCTTTGTGAGTAATTAATGCTTGAACTAAAATATTTGGTGCACCTTGTATATCGAAAATTGCTTTAAGTACAGTATTTTTAAATGTCTACAAGAACAATCTTTTGATTTTAAGAAAATAAAATTACTGCAGTTTCAAATAAAGCACTGATTTTATTAAGGCCGAAAAAATTAAAATCTGGCCATTACAAACCTTTCCTGATGAAGTTATCAAAGATTGGAATATTTAGTCTATCGCTTAGTTATATAAATATAACAATTCTTTTCAGTCGTTAATACTGGGAGAGAAGTCATCAGTACGATATGTAACTTACCAAAACGAAGAGGAAGAAGAGTGAATTCTGCCTGTAAGATAACGTGTGGATTAGCTACGAACGTAAAATGTTTTATAATTTGTTTGCTAAATATGTTGATTAGTAGAGATAAGTCATTGTGATTCAGTAATAATTAGAATTAGCGCCCAGTGCGCTTAATATACGTGATTTTTACCGATGGGAGTGCGTTTAAGATAAGAAAAAAATTCAAAATTTCGGGATCCCCATCTTGGATTGATGTGAATGGCTGCACACAATCCTTTCTCCGAAGGAGAGATGGGGCAATAAGATATTCTGTATTTCTTTTTAGAATAACGTTTGAAAAACTAAAGCGAATGGTTGAATAACGATTGCACTCCCATCTCCAAAAGCTCGGCCAATGATTGCCACATGTAATGGTTTATATACTCGTAATATGTACTATTTTACTATATGTGAATGATAAGAATAATAGAGTAAATTGTGCTTAACCGTATCATTATATGTATAAACACATAATAAGTATTCAGCGGAAAATACGAAACTTTTTTAAGAGAATTGCTGAGCCAATCAAAAAACATCATCATGGGCAAGCCTAGTATGTTGGGGTAAGACCCCGATGGAAAGGAATAGGGGACCTCATCAATGTTTATATGCTTATTTGTTTGTTAACTGTTAACCTATGTCTGTGGCTGCTCGGTCTTTGTATGCTACATATTATTATTACAATTTATGTATTCAAGCCGCAATATTTCTCCTTCAAAAGGGCGCGAGCTCGTTAGAAGATTATTGTGAAGAGACAATAATCATCATTGTAATCAGTCCCAACAAATTTTTGTTTAAAAGCTGGTAAGGGTCCGAACAACAAGGGCAAATCGTGCGAATGGCGCGTTTGCTTAAAAGTATTACTAAACAGGGCCGCATGAAGGCACCTAGTTTAGAAGTAGATTAATAATTGCATGTTCTAAAAGTTAGAGATCTATATAACACCTAAATGTATAAAGATTGTGCTATTATTGTTATTAAATGTTCGATGTTAATCTGTCTATTGGTGGTGCAATAAACGTAACAAAACTTCATAAAAACTAACATTCTTGTAATTATTTCATTTACGAAGTTCTTGTAACAACAATAACTTCAGTTTACATAAGCAAATATACGCACGAAAAATTAGAAAGCTTTCTCCGAGACAAGGGCGATGTGGTGGACACCGAACACCCACCACCTCTTATAAAGCTGAGATAATTGCTGGTAAAGTAACACTTCATTTACCACCGTTCTACAAACACAATATGGATTTTACGGTAAGTACCCGCAACAATTATTGTATATCCTTTTAAATGTGTTGTTATTTTATACTTGGGTAAATAATAGTTACGTGCAAAATTTTTTCGTCCTAAAAACAGTGTTGCATATTACCTCTGAAAAAAATTTACCAGTGAAAAGTGCTTAAGTATTGAAATTTGTGAAATTTCATCTAAACAATTATTACAAGACAATATTGGGGAATTGTTAAATGACTAAAATACAAAATTCTTCTAGAAATGAAAACATTCTAAAATTTTCAAAATTTTGATTTTTCTTCCCTAAAATATTTTCAAGATTTTATTGAAATATTTATCGGTAATTTTAAACCTAACTCTGTATAACTGATATAAAAACCCCGTTCCTACACAGTTATAATTTCATCAAAAACGGAAACAAAAAAATTCACAGAACAATAGTCGTTATATACTTAGTTTAAACTCGTAGTAATTAAACATGTTCAGTTTAAAATCTTAAAAATAGTGAAAGCAGCCGATATTTTATTCGCTGTTGTCTAAATAACGAATGTAATTCGACCAATAGGTTACATAATTTGTATTCTGGGTGTTAAATGTCATTTATACTTATTGCGGTGCAGTCTTTTTTTATTAAACATTAATATGCAAGTTAAATTGCTACCTTCATGGTACTCAGTTAGACAGTTAGATAATGTTAAGCATTTTTATGCTGTGACTGTTAATTTTTTTAAGAAATTTGGTTTAGTAAGTTTTAAATATGGACTTTTTTTGTATCCAGGGTTTTATCGAAGTTTTTATTTTTTGTTCTAAATCAGCGGGATAATTATAGTTATTAAGACAACAAGTGTTTTATAGAAGGTTTAAAAATCAAGGTCGTAGTTCAAATCCGAGCGAACGAAGTGAGCCGAGGATTTGATAGACCGAGATTTTTAAACTATAAAACACGAGTTATCTTCAAGATTTTTTCTAACACTAATATCAGACATTTTCTTTCACTAATATATTATTAGAAATTTTAATAAATTATTATTTGAGACGTGTCATAATACACAAAATGCGAAGATTGCTAGGCAACGATGTATTTAAAGAAGATTTAAAGGCCTATAAAATACGTTGTCATTGACGGCGTATTTTATAGAGAAAGCGTATTTTAAAGGAAACATAACAAGTGAGCTCTTATGACTTTGTTATGTTTCCTTTAAAATACCCTTTCTTTATAAAATACGTCGTCAATGACAACGTATTTTATAGGCCTTTAAATCCGTCGTTGCCTAGCAACCTTCGCATTTTGTGTATTATGACGCGTCTCAAATAATAATTTATTAAAATTTCTAATAATATATTACTGAAAGAAAATGTCTGATATTAGTGTTAGAAAAAATCTCGAAGACAACTCGTGTTTTATAATTTAAAAATCTCGGTCTATCAAATCCTCGGCTGACTTCGTTCGCTCGGATTTGAACTACGACCTTGATTTTTAAACCTTCTATAAAACACTTGTTGTGTTAATAGCTATAAAAGTAGAAGTATATAACTAGAAAAATTTTGGTGGGGTGTTCGCTATCTATTATTTTTCGTGTTAGTAAAACAAGATAAAAAAGAACATAAACCGATTGAAAATTTTCGACTGTTAAAAAAGCTTTATTTGCTCCAGAGCTTCTTAATATATCTGCTTTTAATTTCTTTACAATTAAATTGTAACGGCTACAAAGATATAAAAATTAAAGTAACCAATTTACTAAAATTAATACTAAATTTAATATTTCTTGTAAAACTTTAGTCAAGATATTTTTATGTTTTTTATGAACACTACACTGAAAAAGTATTTAATTTTCATAAGAATAATGTTGTGTTGCTTTTTATTGGAGCAGAAAATAAGCAATGCTTGCACTTATCAGAATGCGTTTCGTATTATTCAACTGTTATATAATCATAGCGAAACACTCGAAAACCGATACGCGAACACTAAAACTGCATATCTGTGTTTACTCATTTGTAACAATTTTATATAGGCGCTTTCTGAAAACCCAAGTCGCTCTCAGTAATAATTCTTTTCGGTTCATTTGTTACGTACCAATATAAACAGTATTCCAAACGTAAAAAACGAGAACTGGTTCACATAAGCGTACAAAATATGACTATAAAAAGGAATTCGGAAATAGCTTGTCATCGATAAATTTTCCAATTTTATGTTTATGTCTGTCTAAGACTGTTGCAGTTTCAGCAAAAATTCAAGTAATTAGAGCTATTTTGCATAGTAAATTACCCCAATAGAAATTATTTTTATTGCATTCAAATTTATTAAAAAAGCAAAATTTCTTGGTCTACAATTTTTGTTTTTCAATTATTTAATTGAACTGGTTTAAATTAATGCACTTAAAATAGATGATTTCTTTCAAACATTTCTAAAAATACTTTTCCATGACTATTAAATAATACGTCCATTTTATACGCGTTTCCTGTTAAGTAATGGCCAACATTATGTACACCGTTAAATTAATTATAACTTATAACTCACAACTTGCGCCCATATCGAGAACTGCAAATTTCATTACTCACAGCTTTCTGCTAATCGCGAAGTTGCAAATTCTTTATTTCAGAGTTACATTATTATGTACTAGCAATGTACGAATAAATCATCCGCTATGGTTGTTTTATTCGTAAAAATTGTTGACAGCTTTCATAACTTCGTGATTTTATACGTCTCTAACTTGCGCCAAAAAGTAAAAAGTCATTAAAAGGTATAATATTCTACTCTCGTATAATGGCTATTAGGCTATTACTCACTTCGCCTGCGTTGAGTAATTACCATCATAACACTCTCGTATAATATAATATTAATCGAGTCAAATACTTTTGTTCGAAACTAATCTCTTCTGAAAAACCTAAAAATATACACAATTATCGATTTGTTAAAAAGATTTTTTAACTTTGGAAAATAATATATTTGGAAAATAAAATACAGTTACGCATATTGTTCACTCTTTACAGTTTAGTCACAGCAGTATAAAACGAATAATAAAATGATAACCTTATAATAAAAATATTATCAAACATACAAAAAAGTTTTCAAATGCTTAAATTTCCTTATTTTTTAGTATATTAGTTTGATTCGTGTACTTCCATTTTTAATGTTTGCCAGTGTGAATCAAAACTATAATACCATTTTTTAAGTGCGAATATTAATTTATAAAATATAATAATTCTGATATTGTTCACAGTGGCGATTACTGGCAGTTTTAAGCATAGGAAGTGGCTGTTTAGGACAATATTATGAACAAGGTTCTTCATCCCAAAGTCCTTATCAACCACAAGAACGCTATTATAGAGAACCATTACAACAAACAGCAGCTCCTCCTCAAATAATATCACATAAACAAGCACAAAATCACGATGGAAATTTCAAATACGCTTTTGCGGCTGAAAACGGTCTCGCACAAGGCGAAATTATAGCTCCTGACGGTTCAAGAAACGGTGGCTACACATATGTTGATCCAAGCGGCAAAAAAATATCAGTAAAATATACAGCAGGAAAGGAAGGTTTTAGAATAATCGAAGGAGATCACATTCCTAGAGCTCCTCCACAGACTGCACCAATTCCTCATCCAGGTTATGCACATCCAGCTCAGCCCGCTTATCAACAACAAAGTAGCGCTGATTATGATGATGGACAATATAAACCTGAAAGGTATACCAAACCAGTTACCCAGTATAATTCTGGTCCAACAACACCTTTCAGACCTCATCAACCCGTTTACACGCAACCTCAACCACGTTTTCCTGCACCCATTCAAAGACCCGAAGGTAACGATTTAGACGAAAAACCAGAATACCACGATGACCCAGGAAAACCCCATAGTTTTGGAGCTGGATACTCCTTTGAGTTTGGGGGTTAATAAGCGTACATCACTTTAGTAATAATTATAAGACGTTTTTTCTTACATTGTTAAAGGTTCGTTTTTCCTTTATTGTTGCTAGTATTATTTTAGAATTTTCGATGTGTGTAACTAATTGTATGTATGATGTAGGCGGTTTCTGTTTCTATCTTCCACTTCAAACTTTAAGGAATAATTCTACGCTAATTTATTTAATTTAAATTTCTACTATTTTTGTAGGCTTACTTGAAATTTTGCTTATTTGTGTAAATTATGATTGTCTCTTTCTGTTATCGTATAACCGTTGCTTTCGTAGATTTTTTACTCGTATATTCTTTTATCGAGAAACCGCAGTATTTAATATAAGATATATAATGTTGTATAGTTAATGAAAAATAAAACCTATAAATATTTATTCTTCCTTTATTAATTTATTTAAACAGTATGTAAAATTGATATGCAAATTGAGGCCGGCTTGGCTTGCACCTTCGTGTCCCCATATTTTCAACCTATTCAATAACTCAACATTCTGCTTATAGTCCCGATTTATCATTTCAATTATTTAGCTCACTAAACATGCGACTATTACAAAATGGCTTTAGTGCCTAATATTTCACGAAGGAATGAACAATTTACTATAGCAGTAAAGAGTGTATGTCAATTTTCAGTTGTTTTTACTACTTAGTTGGAAGCTTCTTGTAAACCGCAAACTTGTTTCAATCATTTCATCCTTGTGTTTTTCTAGCAAATAAATATTTACGGTAGTACCAAAAGTTAACAACTGCAGACGGTAATCAAACTTATCAAGATGTGTTTTACGATCAACTATCACTTCGTTCTTTCCTTATTTTGATGTATATTAAAAGTACTGATTCTTGATTTTGGCTGAAATCTTTGCATTTTCAGCATATTATTTTATAAAAATTATATTTTTGAATTGATAAACAAATGATTTAATACACCATAAATGGCATAAATGTAGCAATGCAATACGCTAAAAAATATTAATACATAAAAAGGGAAACAAAGATGAAATAAACAACTAGTATTAGCCTCATACCATCTTGCAACCATCATCAAAGGGAAGGTCATCAATATGCTAAATAAAAACCAACCATCCGAGCAGGCTGAATTTAGAAAAGGCTACTCAATAATCGACAACTGCAAATACTAACCCAAGTAATAGAGAAATTCTAGGAATACAACAAACCTATAGGTACAATTTGCTTTTATAGACTATTCAAAAGCTTTCGACACACTCGAACATGACTCAATCGTTAAATCTCTAAACCAACAGGGCATACCCACGAAGTACATCAAAATCACCAGAGAAATATATAAACAAGGGAAAGCAAAAATAAAACTAGAAACAGAAGGGGAATATTTTAATCTGGAAAGAGGAGTAAGGCAGGGCGATCCCTTTTCACCAAACTTACTCACAAACGCCCTAGAACAGGTCTTCAGAAACCTACACTGGGAAAGATATGGAGTAAACATAGGAGGAAAGAAGTTGTCGAATCTAAGATTTGCTGACGATATAATTCTATTAGCAGAAAGTAAATCAAATCTAAAGAATATGTTAGAAGAGCTAGAAGTGGTGAGTAGCAAAGTAGGATTAAAAAACAATTCTGAAAAACTCATCTGATGTCCAATAGAAAAGCAGATGATATAACTTTTAATAACAAAACAGTGAAATATGCGCAAGACGTTGTTTATTTAGGCCAATTGATATCCTTTGAAAAAAGAATAGATAAAGAAGTACAGAGGCGAATAAACCTAGCCTGGAGATGTTATTGGTCCCTCAAACATATTTTTTTAAATCAAATCACCATATACCTTAAAAGGAAAGTGTTTAATATGTGCGTCCCGTAATACCTACTTTGACTTATGGTGATCAAACTTGAACATTAAATAAAAACCTGTGCAACAAGATAAAAACAACTCAATCAAAAATCGAAAGACCCATATTAAACCTGAAGTTACAAGATAAAGTAAAAGTTAAAGACATAAGAAAGAAATTAGGAACAACGGACATGCTAGAAGAATGTAGACACCTGAAGTGGATTTGGGCAGGACACTTAGGAAGGATGGAAGATGGTCACAATTAACAACGAAATGAGAACCACAAGACGGAAGTAGAAGCAGAGGACGTCCAAACAAGCGATGGGAGGAAGAAATTATGGAAATAGTTGGACAAGCGTGGTGGATGGAGACAAGAAATAAGAAAGGATGGAAGGAGAAGAGGGTGGCCTTTGCCCGACAACGGGATCTAGATGGCTCCTAATAGTAATAATAATAAAAAAATTTAGCAATAAACTGTTTAAAATTATACTGAATGTTTTTCAAAGCTTAGTTATTCGTTTTTGAAACTAAATAACGAAAGAAAACGCAAATAATAATAATGTGATAAAGTGTTATTGGCTAACGTATTTTCTTCACAGGCTAAACATTGTCTGGTCCGTGTCCCGGTCCAAACCAGTGACATTTACTTACTTAGTTACTCAACGGCACCACAACCCATGCCGGGCCTTGGCCTCCCTAGCTTCGCTTTCCATTTCTCTCTGTCCTTCGCCATCTACTTTCAGTTCCCTGGGTTTAACATTTTATGCTTGTTTAACTGCGTCCCTCCATCTTTTTCTTGGGCGTCCTCTTTTTTTATTACCTTTAGAAATTTGTTCTTCGATTCTCCTTGTTACTATCCCCTCCTCCAGCTTGCTTACATGCCCTATCCATCTTAGGGCGGGTTGCACAAACATGATTTAACAAATAACACATTAGTAAACAAAAAATGATGCTCTTTTGTCAACTTTGATCATTCGTTAATATAATAAAAGCTTTGTGCAACCGGCACTTAGTCTTCCAAACAAATACTTCTATGTCTGCTTGCTTATATTCTTCATAAAGTTCATGATTCCAGCGTCTTCTTCATATTTCGCTATCCTTGATTGATCCTAATATTCTTCTCAGCACCTTTCTTTCGAAAACGCCTAATTTTTCTGCATTTGCTTGGATAAGGGTACAGGGCTCGCTGGCGTATGTAGCAATCGGTCTTATGAGGGTTTTATAGAGCATCATCCTAACATTTTTCTCAATCTTCCTGTCCTTTGTTAAGTGAAGCCTGCGCTCTATTAGCTTGTCTGTCTCATCATTGTCGTTGGTTATGTCACTCCCAGATATTTAAACGTGTTTGTGTTTTCCTCGTTTATTTTTAGACATATTCCTTTGCCATGCTGTACTATTTCTATCAGTGGTTCTCAAATACTGGATATTAATCATTATTTGCGTTGATTTATTGTAAATTATTTCATTGAAGTTTACATTTACACTCCTTATGATCTTCTCAAGTGCTATTATTAAACAGTATTGGTGATAGACCGTCTCTTTGTCTTAGACCACTTTTGGTTTCAGTTTCTTTTTATGTCTTAATTTGTATCTTTACCTGGATAAATGTTTATTCCATCGTGCATTTAATCAATCGTATTAACTTCTCCGGTACCTGAAATTTTCTTAATATTTCATATATTGTACTTCTGGAAATCCTGTCATACATATGCTTATTTGAAGTAGGTATATGTAGAGTTGGTAGGTACGTATCTCTTTCATATTCCCACATTTTCTCTAATATCTGCTTAAGAATAAATATCTGATCGAGTGTCGATGTTCCTTTTCTGAAGACCGTTTGATTTTGGCTTACTATCCTTTCATAATGTGGTTCCAGTCTGTTATGAATTATGTTGGTTAATAACTTACATATACTGTATTAAGGACCATAGTTGCTACACTTTAACTTATTCCTTTTCTTGTATATCGGGCAGATCGTAGTAACTTTCCAATCGTGTGGCAATAGTTCACTTCACACACCTTTTTAATCAGCTTATAATATCTATATGTATATCTCTTCTTATAGCTTTTCCCATCCCGCTTTTAATATTTCTGCGTGTTTTTTAATTTATTTATTGTATTTTTTTTTTGTTTCTTTTGACGTTGGCTCTCCTACTCTTGTATCTTCTTCTATTTCATTACTTCTCCTTTCTCCCTCTTGTCTAGGTGTTACCTAATCTCATTCTATTGTGCTCCGATTGAGGTGCTCTGAGAAATAATCTATCCATCTTCCCAGTAGGTATTTCTTTCTCGTTACATAGTGATTTGTCTTCTTTATCCTTTATTGCTGTTGTTCTTGCTTGGTATCCCCCTCTACTTTTTTTAATAACTTGCTAGCATTCTCTTTTCCTTTTACTTTCGTGGAGGTTTACTATTTGTTCTCCCATTTTTTCGCTGGCTTCCTTTTTCTTTCTTTTACTGGTTCTCTTGAATTGTCTCCGTGCTTCCTTGTATTTTTTCCCTCTTGATCTAGTTGGTCTTTCAAGGGACAGCTTCCGCCTTTCTTCATATCTAGCCTGCATAATTCTAAATAAACAAGCCCACTAAGTCGCCCGTGTTGATTACCACCCAGATCACCTGATTTGACACCATTAGATTTTTTTCTAGGGGGCATATAAAACAAATGGTTTATCGCGTTCCAATTATCAACGTGGAACATTTGGAAGAAAGAATAAGCGAAACCTTTGATACAATAAATCCAGAAATGTTACACCAAGTAGCAAGAAGCATTATTACAAAAACTCAAGCTTGTCATATGCAGGGAGGTGACAATTTTGAACAAATATTGTGATGAGAAATGTGTTATTCTTAAATGTGTATAACTTGTGACGATTTTTGTGATAATTTAATAGTAATAATTGTAATAAAGCTTTTATTTTCCATTGCTTAAAAAATTTAATTCTCAATAAAATGTTATCAACATTCTGTTAAAACTAAGAGCTACACCTGCCAAAAAACTTACTTAAACTGAATTTTGTGCTTTTTGAAATTGAATGAATACCTACATCAAAATTCAACTTTATCTGTTAATTAAACACCTACTACTCGATGCATGTAGACGCATTCATGTGGATGCTCAAAAACGTATACGTTACCTACGCAACACAATTCTTTTGAATTTTGCTGTAGTAGCGTAACACTGTTGCCAGATTTATTTTTCTTTAGGTGCTTATTATTCGGAAAAGGTGCAAAAAGTATCATTAAAAATAGATAATTCTATATTTACACACCCCAAAGTGTACGTAACGCATTTACCTTTTTGCTTCACATTTTATTTACAACCTGTATACACGTTAGTGGATATGAACGAAGTTGGCCGTGGTAAGACCCAAGGCCCGCTGAATTAATATTACATTTAAGACCTGCCCACTTTATTTAGCCAAGAGGCAATTTGAAAGGACGAGGGCGCCATTTGAGGTGAACTATACATTTCTCCCTTAAAAAATGTATAGTTCACCGCAAATGGCGCCATCGTCCTTTGGAATTGCGTCTTGGCTAAACAAAGTGAGCAGGCCTTATATGTAATATTAATTCTGCGGGCTTTCGTGTGACCCGTCGCCTGCGTTCATTCAAAACGGGGTTTATAAAGCCTGCCGAATAGGGCTATTTGACAGTTAATCGACTAGTTCAAATTTTGTCCATTAATGTCCATGTCCATTAATTTTTGGTTATTCGTTTAGTTATACAACAAAAAGTACGTTCTAAAAATGTCTTTTTGCATTCCTCCTTGCCATAATTCGACAGATTTAGTTTTATATTTAAGCTAAATAACCAGTCCAATCCCTGGAAGGTCTTCCTGGTTTGTGCCGAGGAAAAGTAGTAAGTATCTGCACCCTTCTTACACTCCTATTTAGTTAATTTTTTACACAGTCTCGTAAGGTTCTGAAAACCTGCATACAATTGAAATTTATATTGTAATACACTTTCTGGATTAAATATTAAACATCCAATAACCCGTATTTGTTGTAAATCGTAAAAAATCAAAGCCAGTTGACAGCTGTCAACGATGGATAACTAGCGCCAAAAGCAAGCAGTGGCAAAAATTTGCATAATGGCCATTTTTGCTATTCGGCAGGCTTTATAAACTCCGTTTTTAATCAACGCAGGCGACGGTATGACCCGTTGTTTATTCTGTGCCGTCACAGGCAACTTAGTCATTACCGAATAAAGTAAATTTCCACGATGCCCCATTACTATTTATAAATAAAAAATGCTAACAAAACACTCCTAACAACAGAAGTAAATAACAAAACAACGTAGATAGCTAAAGACAGCTACCAACCGAATACATTACACTAGACACCACATCCTACATCACTCAACGAAATTCAATTTAAAATTTGATAAGTAAAATTTTAATATACTACATATTTATATCTTTAATAATTCCTGGGTCGTATAAGATATTTGTCTCATATTTTAGAAAACCAAGTTTTTGTTATTGAGAGTAGCGCCCTCTTGCGGAACGCTTAAGATAAAAAACTGAAAAGAATCCCTCAAATTAGAAAAAAATATTTAAATAATGCCCTTGTAAATATCATTTAGCATGAATTACTTACCAGTAATCACATATTATGTTGCTGTGGTTTACATCAATTGGCTTCGACTATGCAAACGTTTTTTTTTTAGATGCCGATTCACATCGAATTATTTGATAAGTACGTATGTGTACGTAGTATTTTTTTTGTTAAACTGAAATTATTAATTAGTGTAATGCGTAAAAATATAAAATTATGATGTACGAATAATAAACTTGAAAGTTAATTGTTCGGCAATCAACTCTTTATATTTCAATAGAATTAGGCTACAGGGATATTCCCCACTAAAACACGTTCGACAGCATTACCAACTGTCAAGCGGTCATTTTGATGTACCGATAATGCATCGTGTGTAAGCTAATTTGTTTGTATAGAAAAATTGTGTATGATAGCTAGAGGTGATGCTGTTTTGTAAACAGATTAATACATAGTAATCATGGCAGAAACGGAAAATTCGATTGAATTTGACGGAACTGACATAGAAAATACTGCACAAGAAGAATTTGAAGAGGACGTTGGTTTTGAAGGTGAGGAGCTTAGCGGCGGCGGCGGCGGAGAAGAATTTCCACCAAGAGGTAGAGGCCGCGGAAATTTTAGGTATGTTAATCACTACTATTCTTAATCAAGTTAAATGATTTCTTATGAAACTAATATTTGGCCTAAATAATATTTTACGAATATGTTAAAACTAACGTAACCTTAAAACTTTTGAGTGCTAGGTTTAGATATTTATAAATGAGCATTCATTGTACTTATATTTCTTTACTATTATTATCACAAATTTTAGAGGCAGAGGTCAACCTCGAAATTGGCCAGGTCCACCACCTGGGCCACGAGGTGAAGGTCCACCACCGAGGTTTCGTGGAAGGGGTTTTGGTCCAGGGGGCCCACCACCATTTAGAGGAGGTCGCGGAGGTCCACCACCAATGTTCGGAAGAGGAGGACCACCACGAAATGGGCCGCCAGGTGGCTTTAACGGACCACCAAATTTTAATGGACCTAATTGGGGTGGTCCCATGGGGCCACCTGGAAGTATGGGAGGGCCTCCAAATATGATGGGTCCACCAGGAGGCCCACCATTTGGACCTCCAGGAATGTTAGGTGGACCACCTAATATGGGTGGTGGTCCTCCTCCAATGATGGGTGGCCCTGGAGGACCAGGTCAGTTTGGGCCTCCTGGAGTCGGACAACCTCCATCAAATTTGGTAAGTAACTTGTATAATGCAACTTTCTTTAATACATGCATATTTTATATTAGATGATATTGAAATTAACAACTTATTTAATACTTTGTAACTCAAAAGCTGGTGAAAAGGAAGTTAAGCATTAGTCAAATTATGTGAAATACTGAATAATGAATAAATTTTGGGTTATTATCATAATGTGTGTAACATTGTAAATTACAATACAATAGGCCACAAATAATGAACATTGTTTCGGGAAGCAATGGCAAACTATCGAGGTATTCTGCCTAGCAAGTTTTTTCTTGAGTAGAAGTGCAAGCACTTCCATGGTTTGGAGGCCACGTTAAGCTGTACATACCCTATGTCTGTAGGCCACTCCACAAGCATATGGAGAGAAGACCGCAATGCCCTGTTGTAAGGGTATGCCAAGAATGAACATTGTAGTAGAGTTCCTTACAAGTAGGGCTGTATAAGGCATATACGTATAGCGGTATATACTCTATGCTTAAGTCATTTACTGTGTGTCTTTAAAGTAACGCACAAATTCGAAAAATAGTAAGACTAACTATTTTTGGAAAAAAATTGAAACACTAACCAATTTTATTAATAAACACATTTTCGAAAGTAATCGACTCTTTTTGAGTTATTTTTGCGAAGACTTACGTCATCGAATGTTTTTTAAAATGGCAACCCATTTATTTACAACTTCATTAAATAGACCTTGTCTCTCTTAATCTGATCTGAAAAAGTAGGGTAGTGCTGTAAGCGCATATTCCTTAACATTTTGAATAATTTATGGAGAACAAACTTCTTGCTGAATTTGTTTTGTAAACCTTCAGTATTTGATGATCCAATTACCTAACCTTACTTTTTACGAAAGAAAAAAGTTGGATCCATTTATGTCATCAATGAGTTTGAAAACACTGCATTTAAATATGGGACAGTATGGTGAAGAGAAGTATTATCTTTGCTGAAATCAACTTGTTTAATTAGGTACATTTGTCTCTTCTGTATTCAGATACAATGCAACTGAAGAAGGCCGCTTCGCCAATATTTATATTAAATCAAATATTTCTAAATCAATGGATTGGCAGAGGAGGACCGAAAGAATGGCTAGTCAGATTTCTGAATTATCTCCAGTTGATTTTTTTTTCTAGAGTTACTTAAAAAACAAGATTTACATCAATAGACCAATAAATTGAAAATTTAAAAGAACTAATTTGGCAAGAAGTTAAAAAGTTTGCTTCAGATTTATTGAAAATTCTAGAAGAATTTATTTGGTATTTAGTATGCTGCCTTCTTTGTACCAAATTTTTATTTTCATTAATCTTTCAACTTTGTTTTTTTTTCTCCAAACTTTTTCCTGTGAAACCTACAGGTTGTATAAAGAGAGATAAGGTCCATTTAATGAGGAAATAAAACATGGATTACCCTTTAAAAAATATTCGAGAATGTATTAGGCTTTCAAAAAGAAATCAATCACTTTACAAAATGTAGTTTTTGATAAATTATTTGAAGTGTTTCAACTTCTTTCTAAACTAATGTTTTAGTATTTTTTGAATTTATGTGTTACTTATGAACATACGGTATATGTAATACTAAAAAAAAGGGTAGGAACAAACATTTTGATACTTAGCTTTCTGCAGAATATTTGAAGTGTCACGCCAGGTTTCCATCAAGCGGATAAACAAACAAAACATGAGTTGGTTTGTTTGTAACAGTGTGAACAAAAAATCGAACAGTCTCAGGACTCTTTGTTACATTTTTGAAACAATTTAGTCTGAAATCGGAGTTTTTACAAACTCGTACAGTGTGCCGACAAGTATCGGTAATTTCAAAGAGTCCTAACAGTTTCCAGACTTTTGTTAATTTGGTATTATCATATTATTTTTGTTGTGTGTATTTTCCTGCAGGTTCAAGCAAAGAGTGTTATCAAAACTTTGCAAATATTTTTGAAGAAAATTTTTACAAATTTGTAGCAGATTTTAATAAGCCACACATGTACGAGCCTGCTCATTATAACTCTATAGTAAATAACAATAAAACGCGGATTATAAGTAATTTAATTAATTTATTGGATACACAACAATTCAACAAAATCAGTAATGACTACAATGTAATTTTTGATCTGATAATTAGTAATGTTAATCTAAAAGTACAGAGAAATAACGATCCACTAGAAAGAAGATCGACATCATCCAAGTTTGTTCTGTAAATTTTCATACAAAAACTTTTTTCTTGATACATTCGGAGGACCTCAATACAATTTTAAAAAAGCTACTTTCTTGGAATTATTATTATTACTAAGTAAGGCGGAATGGAATCGTATATATGCAGTTGATACCATAACTGAAAAGGTATCGATATTTTATGAAATAATTTATAGTGCTTTAGATAAATCAGTACCCAAAACCATATCAAAAAGATATATTTATCGGGTATAGTTCACTACAATTAGTAAATGTATAGTGGGAGTTCAACGCAAGGCAATTACGGAGTAGGATTTATGATATTCAACTACAAAAAAAAAAACCAACTGATTTCTTACAATTGTATAAACGAAAGACTACAATCAGAATCAAAGGCAAATACTCAAACATAACTTTTATATGTGCTTATGCCCCGACAGAAAAAGCAGACCAGGAATGAAAAGAGGAATTTTATAGTAATCTGCAACAATTAATAGAGGGTACTCCACAATACGACACTAAAGTTTTCTTGGGAGATTTCAACGCCCAAATAGGGAAAGAAAAATTTGCAGAAGAAGTAGCGGGAAAACACTCATTCCATGAGAGAACGAATAATAATGGTATGAAACTATGCAAGCTGGCCCAGGCAACAAATATGATAATTAGTAGTACAAGGTTCAAACATAAACAAATACATAAAATAACCTGGAGAAGCCCAGGAGAGAGATATTTTTCACAAATTGATCACGTACTAATTTCAAAGAAAAGACAAAGTTCGGCTAGGGATGTTCGTTCTTTTAGAGGAGCAAACTGTGATGGAGACCATTATTTGGTGATCCTAAAACTTAGACAAAAAATTGCAAGCGAACGGATATATAGAAAAGGTACTAGAATAACAAGGGATATGAGGGCACTTGAGAAGCTCGGAAGTGCAGAGTAAATATAGAGAGGAAATGTCCAGAAACCTGAAGCTACCAGATCCGGTAGATAGAAGTCTAGAGACTCAGTGGAATAGAATGAAAGAAAATATCATAAAAACTGCTAACAAAATACTTCCACCACAAAGGAAACAAAAATCAAAAGAATAGTTTGACTCAGAGTGCAAACAACTGACGCTACAAAAACAGAAAGCACATCGGAAATGCTTAGCTATGGAAACACAAAATAATAGAAAGGAATATGAAGAAATCAGAAAAACGGCACAAACACTTTACAGACGGAAAAAGAGCGAATGGGAAAAACAAATAATAGAAACAATAGAAAAAATAACAAACAGGGAAAAATTAAAAAAATTTACAAGGATTTAGAAACGCAAAAGGATAAAGTCAAAGGGAGGAAATTACAAGAC
The DNA here is from genome assembly GCA_963082815.1 of Melanotus villosus. NCBI lineage: Eukaryota > Metazoa > Arthropoda > Insecta > Coleoptera > Elateridae > Melanotus > Melanotus villosus. Next base: position 71,418,155 of record OY720418.1, on the reverse strand, counting down.
CAAAGAAAGCTAGGGGGAATAAAAGAAAGAGAATTACTGAGGAACAAGGACGCAGAAGATAGGCCAATGGGAATAGCAGAGGAAGAAGAGCAAGTAGAACAAGAGCCGAAGTATATAGAAATGGAGGAAATAATCAGTAAGTTAAAAAAAGGTAAACTACTTCTGAAAACAAATTAAGTACTTTAGATATGCACTTCTAAACGGAAATATACAGGATTCTTCTTAATATGAATTGGGCATTTATTAGTTAGAAGGATACTTTTTAATCGAGCATTCTATCCGCAACAGTGGGTAAAAAAATTCCAAAGCTAACTTAATGGATGTCAGAATAAAAAGGGGTCTGGAATGTGGCACTGATCATTTTCTTTTGGCTGCTAAACTACACTTACCATACAAACACAATAAAGAACACTATAACACTGTCAATCAAGAAGAAGAGATCATAATAGAGGAACAAACATATAATATTATATTATTACAGGTTGACTCCACAAAATTTCTATACCAGCTAAGACTAACGAACCGAGCACGGCATATAGATAAAGAGGCTAATGCTGAATACAACTATATTAAAGCATTAAGCAATCCCTACATCAAACTGCTTATGAAGCTTTAGGAATGCAGCCTAAAACGACATACAAGAAAAACACATGGTGGTGGTTAAAGAAAAGAAAACTTTATATTTGACGTGGCTCTCTACACAAGACAGCGAAGATAGAAAACAATACACCAGAGTGACACAAAAAGTTAGTAAAGCAAAAAACGAAGAATTGGACAAAATCTGTTAGGATATAAATGAAAGCTTAGGAAACATTAAAATCATTAAGAACTACCAATAACGGCAATAACCTAATAAGACTGAATACGTGGAAAGAATATAACGAGAAACTACTACATGAAGATAGAGAAAACTTTCTAATTAATGAATTAGAAGAGCAACTTATACAACAGAATGTGAAAGATATCAGCATAGATGAAGTAAGAAATTGCCTAAAAAGCACCTGGCCCGGAAAACATTCCATTCGAGTTACTAAAATCAGCACCTACAGATCTAATTGAACTACTAATAATATTATTTCATAAATGTATGAAAATATACAGCAATATACAAGAAAGGAAGTCGAACAGACTGCAGCAATTACCGAGGAGTTAGCATCACAAGCCCAATTGCACGAGTGTACGGGAAAATAATTAAGAACAGAATTGAAAAGGAACCAGAGGAGTCTGAGGAGCATAGTGGATTCAGGGCTGGGAAATCTTGTGTGGACTACTATTAGAAAAAAGACTTGCCCATGGAAAATCAGTACATTTGTTATTTATTGACCTCAAAGCATATGATGGTGTACCACTAAGCAAGTTGTGGCCCGGTTTAGAAAAGGCTGGACTAAATAAGATATATATCAATGCTGTGAGAAATTTATATTCACAGGCTACAAGTATGATAAAAATGAGAAAGAAGGTCTCCCAAGAATTTCAAGTATCCAAGCGACTGAACTTGCTGTTTAAGATCTACGTAAACGAAGCCCTAAGAGGGCGAAAAACCAAATGTGGTAACATGGGCATCCCTATTGACAACAATATTTTACCCACACTCCTATTTACAGATGATCCGAATCCACTGGCGGCGGACGAAGATGACGCATCATATATGACAAGGAAGCTACAAAATGAGTATGAAAAATGGGGACTCACCATAAACGTCAATAAAATAGAGTACCTGGTAGCGGGTGAAGAAGGAAATGACTTAATTTTGGAAACGGGGCTTATAAAGAGCTGCTTAACATTTAAATGCTTAGGGGTTACGTTTTCGAAATCCGCCAATTGTAATGAAGATATTAGAAACAAGATTAATCAGAGAAAAAGAGTGATTAAACAACTACACTCAGTTCTATGGAGTAAAAGCATCAACAAAAAGACAAAGACACGTATATTAAAACCATCGTAGAAAGTATTGCCATGTATGAGCCTGAAGTGTGGGAGCTTAATAAACATAATAAAGAAAAACTTTCTGCCCTAGAAATGGATTTCTGGAGAAGAAGTTGTGGGTTATCTAAGCTGCAGAGAATAAGAAATGAAATAAAACAAAGAATGAACGTTGAAGACAGCATAATAGACACCATGGAAAGAAAAAGGTTAATGTGGTATGGTCATATGTGCCGAATGGATGATACACAATGGCCTAAAAGAATATGGAAAATATGGAAGTGGGTACCTTCAGAGAGATGTCAAGAACTTGGAAACAAGACGTCAGGGAAGCCATGGAAGCTCGCGAACTAGAGGATGGAGACTGGCGTGATAGAAAATCTTGGAAATTGGGAAGCAGGAAACGGCCATGAAGCTGTAGAAAACCTGCCATTATATATGTATATATTATTACAATTCACCTAGTTTTCTAATACTTAGTTTTATTTATTGAAGTATAACAATTGCACTTATGTTTAAGATAATAAATGTGATATACAATAGGCCAGGGTCTACTGAGGCTCTGGTATATGTCATACATGAACGTTTCTGAATTCAAATGATGTTTTGCGAATTTGAGATAATAATAATAATAATAATAAATCCTTATTGCCCAACAGGAAAACCCCTTTTACAGGACAACATAATATATAAATGACATAAATACGTACATTGCAGCTTAATAATAATTAGTACATAGTAACACATAATCCAATAACAAAAATAACATGATCAACTTACTATGTGTAGTAATCGCAAGCTTTGGTAATTAGAGCAGTAAATGTACAACAATTAATATCAGTTAGATGGGATATTTGATTATATGTACGGCAAATTCTATACATAGGCGCAGCAACGCGTTGTATCAATGTAGGCGCCTAAATAGACCTGTATGATCATCTTATTTGTGCAAACAATGCATCTGCATATTTCTTACTTGTATAAAATGCTAACAATGTTACGGAAATAAAACGCTTTACGGTATATCCTTTAGAGAGGTTTATTATTACATTTCGCAAAAAATGTAAAAAGGCGCAATCAAACTACTTTGCACCAGGCGCCAAATAGGGTTGCTGCGGCGCTGCATAGGCAAATTACATAATAAATTTGTACGTGGCATAGTGTTAAAGTAGAACATGAAACTACACCTAGATGATGCTCTTGGTACATGAAATGGCAGATACTGTAATATAACGCTACAATCATTGAGATTGAGACAACTAACCATATAATAGCTTTGACTTCCATGTGCATTACTTGGATATTTGCTATCTCTTAAATATATACACGGTGGGCCAAATTTATTTGGAACCCTCTTTGGACCTGAATAACTTTTTTGGTTTTGGTCCGATTTTGATGAAATTTGAAACCCATATTAATAGAGCATAAATATATAAGTTAAAATGTAAAAGACTAACGGAAAAACTTAAGGGGGATCTAAGTAAGGGGCATTTTTATAAAGCCTTGCTTTCAAGGTCGTTGCAAAAGTTACCCTGTTAATATTTAAATTCAAAAAATAGTAAAAACTAGTAAGGGAGGACACATCCATAATGAATTTAATTGTTATAAGTAACGTCAAAATTTTGTTTCAAAGCCTACTACAAAAATCGTTATTAATCCGTATATCGAAGATTAATTAAAATAAAAAAGTTTTATAACAGCGCTAGCAAAACACTAGCAAAATAAACGGGTTTATTACGATATACGAAAGCAATCTGAAATTTCGATGGATTTTCCTTTTGAATTAAAAAATAAATTTAATAAAAATAATATTTATGGCCTTTCAGAATGCCTTTCATTTTGCTCCGAACGCTTAAAGTTTTTTAATACGTTTTTAAGGCTAGTCTTTCCGGATACTTATTAATAGTTTTTACTATTTTTTGAATTTAAATATTAACAGGGTAACTTTTGCAACGACCTTGAAAGCAAGGCTTTATAAAAATGCCCCTTACTTAGATCCCCCTTAAGTTTTTCCGTTAGTCTTTTACATTTTAACTTAAATATGCTCTATTAATATGGGTTTCAAATTTCATCAAAATCGGACCAAAACCAAAAAAGTTATTCAAGTCCAAAAAGGGTTCCAAATAAATTTGGCCCACCGTGTACTCAACAGTTTAATTCCTGATGATAAATCACTGTGAATTCATTTTATGTAATGAAACGTATCTGATCTTCATTAGCTTAGAGAAACTATTTTAATTAGTGTCAGATATCCACTTGACACAAAATATTTTAAAGGCATTTTATTGTTTGTGAAAAGTTTTATTTAATAGTTGTGTTTTTTTACAGGGTATTGATGTAAATAGTGAAATATGGGTGGAAACAAAGACCGCTGAAGGAAAATCATATTATTATAATGCTCGCACTAGAGAAACAACATGGACAAAACCGGATGGTCCTAATTTAAAAGTAATATCTCAAGATCAGGTAGAAGCTATGGCTCAAGCTGCTGCAAATTCGAGTGGTGCTCCACAAGGTACTTCAACAGCAGCTCAAGCTGCATTAGCACAAGCCAATGTTACAAATAAATCTGAAGGTAAGAAATTTTTATTAGTGGGTTTTTTAATAACTTCATAATAAATGTTCAGAAACAGAGGAATCTAAACCAGACGCAGCAGCTAAACAAAATCAACCGGGACCTGGAATGAATAACCAATCTCCAGCTGCTAATGGGCCCCTTCAACCCCCAGGATTGATGCAAGGACCACCCCCAGGAATGCCTCCTTTTGGTGGACCACCTGGTCAATTTGGAGGACCACCATTTGGTATGCCACCTCCTGGATTTCAGGGTAATTGGGGTCCCGGTGCACCACCTTGGGCTGGAGGACCTCCAGGTCCAGCTCCATGGGGAATGCCACCAGGTCTTATGCCTAACATGCAACCACCAATTAATGCTATTGAAGAAGCTGCAGTAATGTCTAAAATTGATCCTGAAATTGTTGCTAAAGCATCTGAATGGTCAGAGCACAAGGCACCAGATGGACGATTTTATTACTACAATGGTAAAAAAGGGGAATCTGTATGGGAGAAACCTCAGCCATTGAAAGATTTAGAAAGTAATGATTTACTCGTGTAATTTTTGGTTTTATATAATATTCGAAATTATTTTAGCTGCCAAACTAGCTGCTGCCCAAGGTATTTCTACTAGACCAGGTGCAGAAAATACAGGTTCTATGCCAGATATACCAGGTAAGCCAGTCCAAACCCAGGTTGTTGCTGCTAATGGTGGAGATATACCAGCCAACGTGGTAGTTGTGGAAGATGAAGCAGAAAAACAGAAAAGACGTGAAGATGAAGCCAAACGTAAGAAAGACGAGGAGGAAAAAGCCAAAGAACAAAAAGCTCAAGATAAATCTCGTCCTATTTCTAGCACTCCTGTACCAGGAACTCCTTGGTATGTACATAATATGTATAATTTTTTTATTCGTTGCAGCATTAACTTATCAAATTAGTAATAAAAATATTACTGTAGGTGTGTAGTATGGACAGGAGATGGTCGTGTATTTTTTTACAACCCGTCGTCGAGGACATCAGTATGGGAACGGCCAGAGGATCTTCTAGGACGTTCAGATGTGGATAAGATGGTTAGCAATCCACCAGATGCTCTTCAACCACCGAAGGATTCACCTATGAAACCGGGAGCAAAGAAAAGATCTGCATCAGAGGATAGTGACAGTGAACCAGAGGAAACACCCATTAAAAAAACAAAAACTGATAACAGCAGTAAGTTGTTACAGAAGATTATGTTTAATATTTTATTTCATACTGTGTCACAGTCTTTGATTTCCTGGACACATTTCAGTCCAGTAAGTGAACCTTTACGTTATAAGATCGGTAAAAAACTTACTGGACTGAAAGTCGTAAACAAACATCAAACATTTTATTCAGTAATTAGTTCATGCTGAACGAACATGATTAAATATTTGAAATGAACGTAAACCAAAGAACATCAATATTTAAATATGTATTAACGTTAATATTATAGTTGGAAATTTCTTGAATACTAATTGCAGGAATTTTTCCAAAATTTTCAGTGGGGATGGTTGTAGAAATTTTCATGCTTTCTTCTTGCAATACCTCCACGAAGCTCTCGCCACCTTGAATCATGCGAGCTATCTTCTGCTTTCCCAGCATAGAATCCTGTATATATTTTTCTGCCACTGAAGAACTTCTACAACCCCTGTGCCTCTTTAAAACTGTTAAATCAGCACCTGCGTTTGCGAGAAGCTTCGCTGATGTCCGATGAAAGCAATACCTTGTATATTTTACAAATTAAGGAATTCAGCAATCTTCTTGGGCATCACTCCAATTGTAGGAATTCCAACTCTTTGACAGACACATTTGCCATTTCAGTGTCCTATGAATATCTTATTGCACTTTAGTTGTTTCAATGCAATGTACTTTCTAAATAACTGCCAAGTAGTTGATTCCGTCTACCTCGTTGATGATAATGAATACTCTCTTCTGATTTGTTTTTGTCTGCGGAATGGTAACTACCAGTTGTGAGCCAGCATCTTGTACATCGTATAGCTCCTCCCGACAACAACCACCAGCTTTACATAACTGTTTTTTAAATAAATACTTTTTTGTGCCACCGGACGCGAAGTGGTCATTTCGCGTACACAATACAGGACGCGAGATCCGATTTCGCGGCCTGTATTGCGTTACTAAGGGTAACAGCCGCGAAACGCGTTTTAATATTTAATATTTATTTATTTAACCAGCAATTAAACAGAAATCTCCAATTACATAATGCTGGATACATAACTTCTCAAATGAACTTACAAAAATTAACCTTAATTCAACAGTACTTTAAATATAAATATAAACTTAAACTTAATATAAACTTAAACTTAAGTTATTGCCCATATTTCTTAACATATTCATTTACCATTTCCCTCTTAGTCATATTAAAAAAATCCCATTGACAATCTTTATTCAATCTGTTGGCTAACAACAGTATTCTATACAAAGGCGAGCTGTTTCCTGGTACTGAGAAGATGTTGGGTGTCCTCCTTAACCTAACATCCTGTACTTTAATTAGTATTTCCGCTAATAAATAGGGAACATTCACATTATCATTTAAAACATTGTAAAGAAATGTTAAATTAGCCAGTTCTCTTCTGTTTGACATCTTTAAAATTGCTGTACCCCTTTCATCTAGCAGATACTGTAATTGATCCTTGTACGAAATTCGAAATGGAAAAGTGCCTGTACATTTAGTATATAAAACACGTACAAATTTTCTCTGTACCTTTTCTATAAGATTACTTAAATAATAATTATGCGGTGACCAAACATTCACTGCATACTCCAGCTTTGAGCGAACATAAGAGCAATACAAAATGTAGTATGTTTTTATTGAACTAAAGCATTTAGCGTTTCTTAAAATAAAACCTAAATTTCTATAGCTATCATTCACGATATTACTAATGTGATCACAAAAGGTTAGATCATATTTAAATTTTACTCCTAAATCTTTCACCGAATTTTCCCGTTTTAGTTGATTGTCTTGCATTCTGTAGACATATTCTACCCATTGTTGTTTTCTTCTAAATGATACTATTTTACACTTTGAAAAGTTCAAAAAAAGATAATTATCTTCACACCACTTCAAGAGTATGGTTACATCTCTTTGTAGCAGTTCGCAGTCACTTACACATTTTATTTCTTTAAACAGTTTCAAGTCATCAGCAAATAATAAAACTTCTGAATTACGCGATAAACTTGGTATATCATTTACTAACATTAGAAATAACAGTGGACCTAGTGTTGTACCCTGCGGAACCCCCGACGTAGGAACAAATGGTTTTGAGGCATATCCATTAATTTGAACAAACATTTCTCTTTGAGATAGATACGATTCTAACAATTCTATTAAATTCTTGTGCAGACCAAATGCAGCTAGTTTACCCAATAGCACTCTGTGACAAACCTTGTCGAAGGCTTTACTGAAGTCTGTATATATACAGTCAACTTGTCCACGTTTCTCCAATATTTTAGAGGTATAATGCATAAAATTCATCAAATTAGTAACCGTTGACTTCTTCCTGGTAAACCCATGTTGTTCATCAGTTATTAAGTGCTGTATTCCAATTGAAATACGATTATACATAATTTTTTCAAAGACTTTTGCTATTGATGATATGATCGTTACAGGCCGGTAATTTTCAATTACATTTTTCTTACCTGATTTATGCAATGGTGTAATTCTGGATCTTTTCCAGATCGCCGGAAATCGGTTTTCACTTGCTGCCAAGTTAAATAATATCTTTAAGGGTTTAACAAGCAGATGTGCACAGCCTTTAATCAAGTATGCTGGAATATTATCCAGTCCAACTGCCGATCTCGGTTTTAATTCTTTTATTGCTTGTATTATTTCATTATCATCAATGTTTTTCAACGTAACTGTTACCGCTATGTTATCTTCATTACTTCTTACTTCCCCCTTAATAGAAGGCTCGTATACTGACTTAAAAAATACAGCGAAAGCATTTAGTTTTTCTTCATGATCCACGTATTTCGTATTATTATATGTCATTTCAGACGGATACACAGAGTTTCCCCTCTGATTTGATATATACTCCCAGAACTTATTGGAATTTATGCTTATCTCCTCTTCACAATTAGCTACATAATTCTTAAAAGCATTGTCAATCAGCAACTTGAGTTCAGCTCTAATGGCCCTAAATTTTTCGTTGTATGAATTCTTATTGTTTAGATTCGATTTGGCCAATTTACGATAATGCTTCTTCAATTTTACCTTTTTTTTAATTTCTGTTGTAAACCATTTGGGGTATTTGCATGTACCCTTGAATCTTCTTTTGGGAATACACTTATCAAAAGCTTTATAAATTTCACTGTAGAAGTTAGCCACTGCATCATCTACTCCTACAGCATTTTTTAATACTATATCCTCCCATTTTACTTGGTTAAGTAAATTATACAATTTATGGAAATCCGCATTTTGAAAATCATACTTTATTATATTAATGTTACAACTCTCCCCTTTCTTTTTACGCTTTATTCCTATTTCTATAGCAGGATGGTAGTCATCTTCCACAACCAATGGTTCTGGATCACGCCTAAGTTCCATATCACTATTTGATAATATTAAATCTAGTGTAGCTCCCTGGTTGTTCAACACCGTATTTTTCATTTCGAGGTTATAATAAGCTGCTATCTCGCCCAATATTTTGCACTTTTGATTGCACTGCATTAAATTAAAACCAGCACCATTTATCATAGGAAGATTAAAATCACCAAATATATGAACATTTGAATTCAATAGTTTCTGTTCAATTCTATTCAGACTTTCTGCATACCTTTCATAGACAGCCAAAGTAGAATTGGGTTTAATGTAAATCACACCAAATGTATGCATTTCATTATCTAGCTTTAATTGAATCCATATACTTTCCAAGTCATTATTTACTTCAGCAATTTCACTTACTCTGTATTTTGTTTTAACGGCGATGAGTACTCCACCTCCTCTTGTGACACCCTCTGTTGCATAGTTTCTATCTTTCCTAAACACTATGTAATCCTGTCCAAATATTTCACTGTCATAAATTGTGTTATTAAGCCAAGTTTCGGATAATAAAACTATATCTGGCCTCACACTAGTGACCTGGTTTTTAAATACGTTTGTTTTAGTCCTCAAACCTCTCACGTTTTGGTAATAAATCCTATAACACTGGTATTCTTTATGTTCTTTTTTCTCACTCATTCCGCATACACCATTTAACTGTTCTTTAATATATTCCCTTCCATTTATTAATTGCTATGCATTGTAGTTTATTTTAGCTCTTTCACTATTCAAGCGTCTTAATAATGTTGGGCACTTCATGTCAAAAATGCTGTGTTCATCATTTATATCCTTATCGATCCTGATTTTTGCTTCCTTACAGCTTCCGCATCTAATAACATCGTCTTTACAATCTGTAGCCTTATGCCCTTCCTCTCCACATTTAGCACAACGTACTTTGTTTTTACACCTTTCAGCCTTATGATTAAATTTCCAGCTATTATAACAGCGTAGTACAGAGATGTGTTCGAAAACTTTACATATTTCCCACTCAATTTTTAATCTTCCAACATTCATTATTCTATTAAAAAGCTCAGAGTCTACTTCCACTATAGCCATATATCTAGTCCTCATTTTTTTAACAGCTTTAACTATTAACTCGTCCTCCTGTACTAAATCGGCATTTTGCTTCTGTATATAACCTTTTAAATCCTCATTCTTGTAATTATCAGCTAAACCTATAATTTTAATACACGGTCTTCTTCTTACTACTGTATGTGTTTCGTACTTTTCGCCTAATTTCGTATCAATTTCTTTTCTTAACCTATCTCTATCAGCACTTTTTTCACAATTTATTGCAATATTCCCGTTCTTAAAAGTTTTAACATTCGCTATACCTATTTGTAGATCTGAAAGACTAATTTTTTGTTTAACTACTTCCTTAGTTTTGTCTCCATTGTCCCCTTTTTTCTCTTTTGGTTGTACTACAAGCGTTTCATACTTTCCTGTCCTTAATTTTTGTGCATAGCTATTTTCACCTCCGTTTTTGTTACCTTCACATTCTCTATTGTTTTTTTTCACCTCCTCCATAACCTTCCCTACAGCTTGATTCAATCCCGCAATTTTCATTACTTCTTCTTTCACTTCATTCATCTTTACGTTCAGTATATCCACGTTCTCTTGTTGCATTTTCTTACCATGCTGGTGTAATAATAAATCTACTTTCTTTAGTATATTTTTTTCTAAATCATCTTGTAATTTATTAAGACATTCTTTACAAAAATATTTGAGTGCCCTTTCCTTTTTTAATTGTAATACTCTTGTTTCCGATGTCGTAAACTTTTCATCTGAACATTTCCCACACAAAACTCTTTTACAGCCATCACAAGCAAAACACTTGTCTCCAATACTTTTTTCTTCAACTTCCTTATTACTACAATTACGGCATTCCATCATTATTTATTTTCCATAACCTCACTTTTGTCTTGTTTAATTTTTAATGGTTATAAATTTATCTCACAAAACTATGTTGCACCTACAATTGCTCTTAATCTTACCTTGTTTTCCCAGTAGTTTAATTTTACTTTAGTAGGTAATTACTCCTTTATTATTAATTTAATATAGCACTGACCTTGTTGGCCTGAACCAAAATTGAAATTATTTATAAATTATTTATGTTGTTTCCATAGAAACATTGTGACGTGAAATCCGACTCTATTTACATTCATTTATGATAAAAATTTGTAATTATGTATTTTTTACAGCTGCACAAAAAATGTTGTGTATATACTTCGTCCGCGAAATTCTTTAGCGCCCTCGAGATTGTCCTGCCTCGGCCGCAAGCGGCCTCGGCGACAATTTTTCTCTCGGTACGCTAAAATGGAATTTCGCGGCCTTAGTATACAAATAACTATTGTCAAAAGATGCATCTCATCATTTGCTTTCTTAAAAAACCAATTGACCTCATCTCTGGTTAATGCTTATTTGGGTGGGTTCAAAACCAATTGATATCTTCTTCAAAAGTGTTCTTACTTTCATAAAACGTGAGATATCCACATTTTCGTTCCCCAATAGCATCGATTTTACCATTGAGTATTTTGCCCACAACGATGAACTACTCAATTTCTTGGACTGTAAAAATTGTATATAGCAAAGCTACAAAAGTATAAGCACAAACCTTACCAGATCTAGTAAATACGCCAACATAACATCCTCAGTTACTTTCTTCGCATTGTTTTCTTTTTTCCAGTCACAGAACAGCTGAAATTCTTTCTTATCTATCACCAGACTTATTGGGAATCAATATTCCTGTTGCTTCAATAGATTTTCGTAAAATCTCATCGGAAATATTCAAAGCATCACCACAATCCATTTTAGTTTTGAAAACAAAATTTTTTTCAGAAATTTTGTTGCTAGCGTTACAATAAATAAGGTCGCCAGATTATCATTTGCTTAAAGGCATTGTCAACTTATGAAAAGTCGATTTTTTTTTATTTTGTAATTTGATTGATTAAACTGAGTATTGCACCTTTGCAAAAAAATTTTGCCGAATTTTAATTCGTTACCGTGTTATGGAAGCTAAAAGTTTAAGCTATGACGTCAACTACGTCGGTCGCCGGTAAGAGCTCTAGCATAGCTACAAGTACAACGCTAAATTTAGGTTATGTTGTCGACACTCGTGACGTCATGTACGTAGGATCTGAATTTTATTTTGGTTTGATTGTGGTTATTATCAAAGATATTGAAATTCTACCAATGCCGGTACTTTTATGAGTATTTTAACTAACGTATTTTGATATTTACTAAATATGTTGCATAAGTTGATGCCTTTAATTATTAAAATTATTACATTTTAATTAAAAATGTGACACAGTATGAACTAAAACATTGTACGAAATAGGTCCGGTAAACTTTTACAATAACTCGTCTCAAAATTCCAAACTCCGTCGCCTCGTCCCGAAACATTTCAACTCGCTACTGTAAACATTGGTTTACTGGACTTATAACATAAATTATTATTACACTGCATTTCCGGTCCTGGCGTGTGTTAGTTAGGTCGCGAAATTTTCAGCTCCTAAATTTAACCCATTTATTGGGCATTTACGAGCGTTTAAGATAAAAAGTAGTTATAAATAGATCAACAGAAGTGCTGAAAAGTAGTGGAAAAGTTATAAACCACAGGTGAGTAAGACAAATACAAGTAAAACAGTAATAAATAAGTAAGGAGAGGAGAGCGACCTTCGAGGAGGCGATCCGGGTCGAGCTCCTACCGCGGAACGAACGGCGGTACTGCGCCAAGTGACAGCGCGCGCAAAAATAAATAAACAGAACAGAGCCGTACCAAGGACGCGAGACATAACACGCAGCGAAAAATTGGAAGCAGCAAAAGAAGATAATACGAATATGACGGATAGTGATTATTCAGCAGACGAAAGAGCTAGGAAAAGAAGAATGGAAGGAACAGAATACGAGGATATTTGCGGAAGAAACAAGAGAGTACCGAGAACACCAGTGAAATCCGGGAATTCGAGCGATGAAAAACTCGATAGGGTGCTGAAGATGATAGAAGAGATGAAAACCAGTTTAACGAATGAAATACAACAAGTTAGACAAGATCAACGAGAATACGCAAGAGAGATGAAACAACTGAAAGTGGAAAACGATAACCTGAGAAAAGAAAACATAGCTATTAAGGAAGAGCTGGTAAAAGTCAGAAATACGGTAGAACGCATCGATAAAGAAAAAAGGAAGAACAACATCGTCCTAAGCGGACTGGAAATAAATACAGAGGATCAAGCAGCTCCGAAAAATAAGAGAATTTCATATATGACCAACTGGAAACAAGGGTAAAGGTTAAAGAAGTACGTAAACTGGGGGAGAAAGTACACCTTATCGAATTAGAAAAAGAGCAAGACAAAGCAGCAATCATGAAAAGTAAACACAAGCTGAAGGCCCTAAAAGACGCTAGGATCTATATAAACGAGGATTTAACAGTACAAGAGAGAGAAATACAAAAGCAAATAAGAAAGATGGCAAACGAATCTAAGAACCAAGGAAAGACAGTCAAACTAGGATATAGTAAAATCGTAATAGACGGAGTGGAGTGGAGATGGGACAAGCTGAAGGGGAAAATGGCACCGCCAAAAAACTAGCAAGCAAGCGAACCAGGACAGATAGAGAGGATAACGACCCGGCGAAGATAAAGGCTGTGACTAACGATAGGGAAAAAGAAACAGAAATAAGCTTAAGCAAAAGTAATAATAAAAATAGACAAGATAAAGACAGAAATTACACCAAAAAGAAAGCTAAAGGATGGAGGATAGCGACTTGGAATGTTAGAGGTCTAAACGGGAAGGAAGAAGAAATAATACATGATGATACTCAGTGGAGTAAAACTAGAGGACAGAGCACAAGCAGGGGTGGCATGTATTGTAGAGAAGGAAAGTGGGAGATACCTAAAAGCATGGGATTGCATATCAGAAAGAATTTTGAAACTAGAATTTGAGGTCGAACAAGAAAAGAAAATCAATATACTAATACTATACGGGCCAGACGAAAATGAAAAAGCAGAGATTAAAGAAAAGTTCTGGGCAACGATCGACAATTTAACAGAAAAGAACATCGGAAAAACCATAGTCCTGGGTGACCTAAATGGCAGAGTGGGGAAAAGAGATCACGAGTCGGGTGAAGTGATTGGTACACATGGAGAAGACACCAGAAATAGTAACGGAAGGAGAATAATAGATTACTGTATACAGAACAATATGGTTGTAACAAATTCCTTCTTTGAACACAGAAACACACACAAATACACACGAGAAGTTGCAAGCAGAAAAGAAAAGTCTATTATAGACTATATATTAATAAATAGGGAGCACAGAAATGACATACAAAATGTAAGAGTCAGAAGGGGAGCCGAAATAAACAGCGACCACTATCTACTCATCGCAGAAACACGTATAGGAAAGAACAAGCAAGAACACATAACCAAAGAAGACATGAAAGAGCAGACACATAGGGTTCCCACCAAGGAAACCATAAAATACTACAAGTTGGCAGACGAACAAACAGCAGAACAATACACCCAAAAAGTGGAGATAATGATAAACAGAAGAAGCACGGACGAAATGGATCTGGAACAAATGTGGAATTATTTCAAACTAACAGCAACTGAAGCAGCAAAACAGACATGCGGGGTAAAGAACATAAATAAAAACAAGAGAGAAACATCATGGTGGAACGAAGACATCAAAAATGAGATTAAAATAAAAAAGAAGAAATGGAAACGGTACCTGGCTCAGAGAACAAACGAGAGATACGCAGAATATAAAGAACAAAGAAACAAAGTAAAAGAACAAGTAAAAATGGCAAAAGAAAGAGCATGGGAAAACTTTGGAAGGAAAATGGAGAGCGAATACCATGAGAACCAGAAATTGTTCTATAAAATATTGAAAAATCTAAGAACTGGAAACCAAAAGCAAAAACCCAGGCAAATGAAAATCAAGCAAGGGGAAATAATAACGGAGGAAGGAAAAATTATGCAAAACTGGAAACAATACTTCCAAGAGCTACTATGCCCAAGAGAAGAAAAAGATAGCCACAAACACCAACCTGATCAAACACTACAACGTATAGAACCCAAAGAAGAAATAGAAGAACGAGAAGTAGTAAACGCAATAAAGATGTTAAAGAAGGGCAAAGCAGCAGGCCATGATCAAATAACCGCAGAAATGCTCATAAACCTAGGGAAGAATAGTCTAAAACTACTCACAGAAATATATAATAAAACATGGGACCAGGGAGTAATACCTAAGGATTGGGAACTGGGGATAATATTACCAATCTACAAGAAAGGAGATAAAAAAGACTGCAACAACTACAGAGGTATAACACTCCTAAGCGTAGCATCCAAGGTATACGAAAGAATCTTGGAAAAGAGACTAAAGGAAGTGATCGAGCCACAGCTGGAGGAGGAACAAAGCGGGTTTAGGAAAGGGAGGAGCATCCAAGACCACATTTTCACCATTAAACAGATTATAGAACGAGCAAAAAGGTCAGGACAAAAAATCTATATGGCTTTCATAGATCTGGAAAAAGCTTTCGACAGAGTGGCAAGAAAACAAGTAAGGGAAAGTCTAGAAAAAAGAAACGTAAACGAGAAGCTCAGAAGAGGTATAATGAGTCTATACGTTAAAACCCGGAACTATGTAAGAACGGACAATTCACAATCAGACGAATTTACGGTGGAGGAGGGACTGAAACAGGGAAGTGTGCTAAGCCCGATTTTGTTCAACATAGTCATGGACGACGTCATAAAAGAAATAAAAGTAAAGACCAGCAAAGTACATATAGGATACAGGAACCTGCAACCGATAAGAATCGAACTATGTGCATTTGCCGATGACTTAGTAGTACTAGCACGAAACGAAAGTGAATTACGAGCTAACTTGGAGATATGGAATAAAGCTTTCACCAAAAGAAAACTAAAAATAAATGAAACTAAAACAAAAGTTATGATAATAGGAGAAGAAAACAGGAAAATAAACATAGAAATAAATGGAGCAAGACTAGAACAGGTGGAGACATTTAAATACTTAGGGGTACTAATAAACAACAAAGGAAATCAAGAAGCAGAAATCATAACAAGAGTAGAAAATGCATCCAAAGTGTACCACATGCTCAAGAACTCATTTATAAAAAAAAGAGAAGTAACAAACAAGACCAAAATAAGCGTGTTCAAATCAGTATTTGTACCAATATTGACCTTCGGTTGCGAGAGCTGGACACTCTCGGATAAAATCAAAAGTAAAATCCAGAGCACGAAAATGAAGTACCTACGAGCGATATTGGGAATTACAAGACTGGACAGGATTAGGAACTGCGCCGTGAGACAGGAACTAGGAACAGAACCCGTAGTAGAGGTAATTGAAAAAAGCCAGCTGAGATGGTATGGACACATGGTAAGAATGGACAGGAAAAGACCAGTCAAGATAATATGGGAATCAAGAGCACAAGAAAAGAGGAGAAGAGGAAGACCGATGAAAACATGGGATGAAAACATCATACAAATCCTCCAGAAAAAAGGGATATCAAAAGAAGAAGCCCGGAAAATAGCACACGACAAGACAGAATGGAGAAAACTAGTCTATGGATAAAGAAATATAAATAAGACAATAAAAATGTTAAAGTATCAAATAGTGAAATGTAACAAAAACACCTTACACCTAACGGTACATAAGGTTTTGATTATATATATATACTACATTTTAGGCAAAACTGCTTCAAAAGCATCATTAGAACTCTGAATAATTTCCCTTAACACTTTTAACACGTTGACTGCCCGCAACG
Organism: Melanotus villosus; assembly: GCA_963082815.1. NCBI lineage: Eukaryota > Metazoa > Arthropoda > Insecta > Coleoptera > Elateridae > Melanotus > Melanotus villosus. The sequence goes on along the minus strand of OY720418.1, from coordinate 71,401,318 downwards.
CGGCTCACGCGTTCCCATGTTTAATGCTGCTGTGCCCAGAACGCGGCTCCCGCGTTCTGGCTTATCCGTGTTTTATGTGATTTTTAAAGCGGGCACTGCGTTTATGTTGCTGATTTTTGGTGGGCACACAGTGAAAGACTTGTAGAAATGAAATTCAGCGGCGGTTTCAGATTTTAGTTTCTTATTAGCTAGATTTGTTAGTTATTAAAGTTTTAAAAAAAGTGGGGGGCGAATAGGCGAATAGTTTATTTGGTGAAAATTACTACTTTAGTAAGGAGGTATAAACAGTTTTCAAACTTTTCCATATTCACTGTTTATCACATGGGTTTATTTACTTCATTGTTCAAGGTATATACTACGTCTAGCGAATATACAATTCTAAGCGATTAAAATTCCTATGCAGTGGATGCATTTGCGACGTGACTGAGGCATTAATCTGAAATATGCACTGCGCCGCTTTTCGTTTCCACCAATGCATGGTGTGTGAATTTTATATTGTAATTATTTATCGTAAATAAAGGGAATGTGTTCTAATTCTTTTAATTATATACATAGTTTGACGGTACACTAACGCTATTAACTAATACGTACTATTCTTGACTATGCCCTTTATTTTTTTCTTAATTTGATAAGAGTAAGTACATTTGAATTTTTAAAATATGAAAAGTTAATCATATTAAAAACTGTTTAAGCGTTCGGTAGATATAACAAATAACTTTTAGTATCTGCGCTAGATTAAGACCGTGGTGGATATAATATGAACCAGTAAAACAATTTTCAAATACAACAACCCGGTGATGCTCTGTCTGCGTTGAAGAAAGCAGCCAAACAGAGATAGCATTGCGAACACTCTTAAATATATACATGTTCATTTTACGGCGAGTAAACAAGTAATGCAGAAGAGGATGCCACTAGTTTGACATCGCTTCGATTAACTCGCAGCGTTAATGACCCGGAGCTGTATATTCGCTAGACATACAATAAGTTGAATTCCTTAAGAAATTAAAGTGTTAATCAAATAATTAAGTCAGAGTCTCTCACCAGTATACTATACACTCTAAAGAGAAAGTCGCTGGAGTTAAGTCTAGTATTATCGAATTGAATGGGTCCAACTGCAGAATAATATCAATCAACATTAATAATAATTTAGTACTATATAACATGTCTAAATGTAATCTTTATTATGTATTTTAACTAAATTTTGTTTTTGTTTTATTATTACAGGTAATGGTACTACTCCTCAAACAAAGAAAATTGATATTGGTAAAGAAGCTGCAATAGAAGCAGAAGTTCGTGCAGCAAAGGAACGTGCAATCATTCCCTTGGATCAACGCATTAAATCATTCAAAGAAATGTTAACTGAAAAAGAAGTTTCTGCTTTTAGCACATGGGAAAAGGAACTACATAAAATTGTCTTTGATCCTCGTTATCTATTACTTACTTCAAAAGAACGAAAACAGGTCTTTGAAAAATATGTTAAAGAACGAGCAGAAGAAGAACGTAGAGAAAAGCGAAATAAGTTACGAGAGCGGAAGGATGCTTTTAGAAAATTACTCAGTGAAAGTCATTTACATGGAAAGTAAGTTTTAAAACTCAAATATAGATTTTTTTCTTGTAAACATGGTTTGTTTTTCATTTTCTATTCTTTCTTCCAAGAGTTTATACAAACAAAAAATTTGATAGTAAAAAAGTAAAAATTCAATATTAGAAACAAAAAAAATATATAATATGTACACATATACAGGGTGCCCGTTTTTCGACCTCAAGCATGGGGATCTCTGTTATTATAACAGATGCGAGATCGGTTAAATTAGGGTAAAGTTGCGTATTTTTATGGTGATCAATTATCTGAAAGAAAATTTGATCTGTCATTTTTAGTTTTTGAATTATTGGAGAAAAATGGAAAAATTGTGATTTTTGTTTTAATTTTTTAAACGAAAACCAATAAAACTAGACATTTTTAACTAAGACATTGTGAAGGCAGTTTTTTACAAGGCATCGGAATCTGGCATCGTGTTTTCCAAGGCATCCTAGATGCAAGAGTTACAACACTTAATTTTTTTTCTTATGGGCGCCATATTTGATTTTTGCATTTTCGAATAGAGCTCTTTTTTCTGATTACGACTATGTATCACATGATATGGTCAAGCTTTACATTTTGATTAGAATTTAAGAAAAATGTTTTTGCGAAGAATGCATTGGAAACAACAACATCTACTTTTGTCTAACATACAAATTTTTGACAATTCAATTAAATTTCACTATTCGGTTGCATTATTTTTAATTTTGTTCCAATTTAAATACAAAAATTCTGCCTTATCCTGTTCTTAATTTAAAACTTAATTTTGTAGGTAAATTGGGAAGAAATGTGAACGTGCAACTCTAAATTTAATAGAATTGTCAAAAATTTGTTTGTTAGGCAAAAGTAGATGTTGTTTCCAAAGCATTCTTCGCAAAAACATTTTTCTTAAATTCTAATCAAAATGTAAAGCTTGGCCATATCATGTGATACATAGTCGTAATCAGAAAAAAGAGCTCTATTCGAAAATGCAAAAATCAAATATGGCGCCCATAAGAAAAAAAAATTAAGTGTTGTAACTCTTGCATCTAGGATTCCTTGGAAAACACGATGCCAGATTCAGATTCCTTGTAAAAAAGTGCCTTTACAATGTCTTAGTTAAAAATGTCTAGTTTTATTGGTTTTCGTTTAAAAAAATTAAAACAAAAATCACAATTTTCCATTTTTCTCCAATAATTCGAAAACTAAAAATGACAGATCAAATTTTCTTTCAGATAATTGGTCACCATAAAAATGCGCAACTTTGCCCTAATTTAACCGATCTCGCTTCTGTTATAATAACAGAGATCCCCATGCTTGAGGTCGAAAAACGGGCACCCTGTATTGAGGTCATGAGAACAGATAAAAATGTGTAATTATTTATCAAATCATTTAATTACATCTTTTTGAAGTCTTTTAGATAACTATTATAAATGTAATCTACTTTTACCGAGTTAAACAATTAAAAAATTTCCCTTGCACTGCAGATTTTTTAAACGCTCTTCTGAAAATGAGAATAAACTTGAACCATACCTTTACTGAATCAAAATATTTATAATTCATTATATAACTTCATGCTAATCTAACATGTTTTATAGTTGCAGAAACTGCTAAATAAAGCGAAAATCTGTTCATTTTTATGTGCTATTTTTTATGATGTATGAAGATTTGTTGTAGATAATCTGATAACATTTAAAATTTTCAGATCATCATTTAGTGATTTTGCACAAAAGTATGCAAAAGACGAACGCTTCAAAGGTGTTGAAAAAATGAGAGAGCGGGAAAGTTTGTTCAATGAGTACCTCATTGAAGTAAGACGGCGAGAAAAAGAAGAAAAATCACAACGACGAGAACAGGTGAGGAATACAAACCTTTTACTTAGTGTTAATGAAACAAGTTGGTATAAAAAAACTACCCAATTTTTTTGATAATTTACAGTAGAAAGTATATAACATTTAAAATGAATTTGGCAATTTGAAAGTGAAAAATTTAAAATATTGATACTTTTTTGTATCACTTGTTTACTATGTAATGTTGTCACAGTAAGTTGAATTTATATACAAAGATTTTATGCATAGAATATATACTCCTTAAATATTTTATATTTAAAATTTATAATCATGTAAATGGGAGTTATGTATTTTATGTAATAATCGATGATTTTTAATAATTTAGCAATAGTTACTTCAGTAGTTGCAGTTTAATCGATTATTTATTTGCAATTTAAATTTTCATCTTGTGCATAATATTTTCAGGGTTTTTCAGCTTTAGGTATGTAATGTGAATTTTGATTGTACCATCCTCACTTTGTTTTTCCACTTCTATGCAAATTGCAAATATTATATTTAAAGTTACCTATTCTTTTGATGTTACTTATTTTTAAACTAAAATTGTGGATAATAAAAGTAGGTAACTTGAAGTATAATTTTTGCAACTTCACTAATTGTAATACAACCGTATTAATTGTTACACTTTTAATAGCCATAAGTTTATTAGAAGTTCATTTTCATCAATATATTAACAAATGGCAGTAAAAATGTTTTAATCAAGATTTACTTCTAAAAAACTTATGGAAAATTAATTAAACTGCAGTGGTTACGCAGTGAGAATATGCATTAATGAAAGTAAGAATTAAAGCAAACAAGTATTATAATAATAATAGAAGAAATTCTGAGAATCGCTCTTGTTTTGAAAAGTTCTAAATAAGTAGTTTCTTATTTAGCCCAATTGCCTATTCAAGAACTGTGGTGGCGAACTCTGGAGTTACCATCCTATCCCAGGATTAGCATGTTCAGCGTGAGATCGGGCAGTCTAGGATCACTTCTGTGCATTCGCCTTTCCTATGGGCTGCCGGTACTAGTTTTGTTTTGACGGTACATAACTACAAATTAATTGTAATTCAAAAATTCTAAGTCGAATTTGAAATGATCATTTATATTGAGACTATAGTTATTTATCGTTTTTGCTTCTTATACAACAATCTGTATATGCTATTGTTAGAAAATAATAAAGAAGCATAAAGAGTATTTTAGATGATACAGATCATTTATTTTATAAGAAGGAATATGTAGGATACCAAATGTACGTTTCATTATTAAGATTTCAGCCAAACAACATTTAAGTCCCATTCAAGGAGTTATCATTGTTGCTGGAGCAACAAGAATCGGCCATATTTCTTAAGCATATGAAATGATGTAAACCGATTTTTTTATGTTCATTACTTTGCAACTTATTATTGATTTTGAGGTAGTTGCGATTTATTATCGTTGAAATTAAAAAATTTTTTATCTGATTTTTCTAGTTGAAAGTCAAAGTCTTTTAGGTTTCACCCATAAAAAGTTATGTTAAAAATAAGTCTATCAACACAGTTGCTTTTAAGACACAGTTATCTGTTCAGTAGTGTTAGGGTTGGTTTTTTCATCTCCTGATTAATTAACTTTGAGATATTTACCGTGCAAACAATAATTGTAATAACAAAGATTACCAAGGAAAATATCTGGAATGGCTGGCCCTAAATAAATTAATTTGTTTCATAAATTGTTGATGATTTTTTTTTAATGTTTAATGCTTTTTGCTCTTTGAGAAAATTCAAAACTTATGTCGACATACAAGGGTATTTTTAGCATGTTGCCCGACAACAATTAGATGTTCATTTTATTTGGTCAAATAAATAAATTTTGTAACGGAAACTGGCTCGATTTCAAAAATTGTTAATTAACATTTCTTGACTATACTCGAGGCCTCCTAACATTTAACCCCTGTTTTCAATGTAATCGATTTTATTTACCAAGTAACTGAATTTTTATGGGTAAAGGAGACATAATAATAAGTAATTGTTATAATTTATAATAAATGAAATCTGTTTACAACATATTATATAACATTAAATAATAAATTAATTTTCTTTCAGATTGATATTCTTATTGATTTTTATATTTCAGGTATAACTGTTTTTTACTTTTCAGCTCAGCTCTTCAAGATTGTTTATTAGTGCTGATCAACAATAATTTTCTTTTATAATTAAGTTAATGGATAGTATTTTCTCCAAATGTTAACTTATGTTTTGCGATTTGCAGGTAAAGAAAGACTTCTTTGCTTTACTGCGTGAACATTCAGATATAGACCGCCATTCGCGTTGGTCTGAAGTAAAGAAGAAAGTAGATTCTGAGGCACGTTACAAAGCTGTGGATTCAAGCGGACAAAGGGAAGACTGGTTCAGAGAGTACTGCAAAATATTGAAAGATGAAAAGAAGAAGGCTAAAGAAAAGGATCGTGAACATAAACGGGATAAAGATAAGGAAAAACACAAAAAGAAAGATAAAGATCGAGATTCAGAAAAACATTCAAAAGATAAAAATAAGGCGGAAAATAAAGCTGAAAAAGAAAAGCCCAAAAAAGAAGAAGAAGAAGAAGATATTCCCATGAAAGAAGCAGATGTGAGTAATAATATTTATCTACGAATAAAAAGAAACAGGAAGTAGCATAATAGCAACAGTATGCAATTTAAATGGTGTATCAATATGGCAAATTTTAGAAGCTCATTGGCTGAGACACGGCCAACTTCATTCATATCCACTAACGTGTATATATGGCCATCCCAATTCCATTTCTAAATATTTTTGACAGGTCCTCCTGTCAGCGCCCTCTCCGGCATTTAAACTATGTAATAGATGTCGCCACAGGGAGGACCAATGGCCTACTTTCTTAAAACCTGTTTTTAGCTGAATTGGAACGGCCATATATACACGTTAGTGGATATGAATGAAGTTGGTCGTGGCTGAGAACACTAAATACGTCAACTGTCAAATACAAAAACTTAAACAAACAGTTAGTCTACCAATAAAAATTCGTGCCGGTTGATGTTTCAATATGGCGGGTGTGACGTATTTCCGTTACACTTGTAGTTATGCACCATAATACCTTAGTCTCCTTCCTGTCTCATTTTATTCGTAGATATTTGTGGATGTATTGATTTTTGTTAAATAAAAACTTTATAGGAACCGGATGTGGAAGCACCACCGTCGGACGATGAGCGAGCTAAGGAACTAAAAGAAAAAGAAAAACAAGCTAGGGCTGAAGCTAGTTTACGTGAAAGAGAAAAAGAAGTGCAACGAACTTTAGCTACACACATGAGGGATCGTGATAAGGAGAGGGAACAACATAAAAGAGATGAAGCAATACAGGTAATTACGAAAATATGACAATGGATGCATTTTAACAAGCTTTAACTGCTACCAACAAATATACCGATTGGTTAGTTACATTTACATGTTTCTATTATTTTAGTTTTGTTCTTTGTGATATTTTTCCTGAAAAATTGTTACCTATACAAATTTCTGAAGCTTGTAGTTTTTTCTTGATGATGGAAGTTCTTGAATACTTTTTTCTTTCTTTCCTCGATTCCGTTATGCCTGTTATGGCGTTGGGTATTGGGAGTTCAACCATTTCTTCTATTCCTGTCTGTTTTTAGTCATCTTTCGTAGTTCCTCTATTGTTCTTCCGTTTTCTTCTGCGAGTTCGTCTGTTTTATTCTCCCAAGTTTTCCTCGGTCTTCCTATTTTTTTCTTTTTACTGCTCTTTGCTTCTATACTGTTTTGTTTTTCTTTCTTTGTTCATTCGTGATATATGTCCGAACCAGTTTAGCTGCTTTTTCTTCAATTTGTTTTCTATTTTTTCTTGTTTGGTTTCGTCATTGTCAGTTATCCATTTATCAAATTTTGTTATTCCTAATATTTTTCTCATAAATTTCATTTTTATGGCTTGTAACTTCTTCTGATGTTTTGGTTGGGTGAGTAATGCCTCTAGATTGTATAGTAGGGTTGGGATGACTAAACCATAGACTAACTTATAAAGACCTCTGACTTAAATGGAAGCCTGGTTTCAGTCAAAATAGAGATGGATCGCACACACATAGGGCAACTACAGTCATTTTCTGTGTTATGTATAGTTGACAAAGTGCAGGTAGCAAAAAATAATCTTTAGTTATTTATTTGGGCGACTCTTTCTGGTAAGAAGCGACAGGTAGAAATGTTTTGTCTATTGTTTGCATTTGTGAATATTTTTAACAACGTTCTAAAATCTTCTAAAACGCTTTAAAAAAGAAATATTTTTAGAACTGCCCCAGCCTTTACATTGTGAGGAGTTTATGGTTTAGTGTTTAGTTAATAAAACCAATAGCAATATTTATCTAACCCTCTCTAAAAAATAGATTAATTTGTTCAAACAAATCTAACTATTTAAAATTAAAACATGGAGTTTCAAAAAAATAAAATTTTGTTATTCAAACCAGGATTTACGGAAGGCCAAAGAGCATGTTACTAGAAGGCTACAAGTAAAGAGCTTGTTTTCATTAGCATGAAAAAAGATTAGGGGATTATAATCTGTCTGCATGTTTCTGGAATGTATGAATTATTGTCTCTTCCACTTTATGCAAGGAAAAATCCTTTAGTTCAGATGGTTCATTCTTTATTTACTAGAATCTATGCTAGAATATTGTATAGTTTTATTCAGCAATCATTGACACGGTAATTTAAAGAAATAAAAATTCATTAAATTTAAGACATTTATTCTAATTATTAATGTACTAGTAAACAGAATTTTACATTTTACTATTCGCTTTAATTCTGAATTTTATGCAGTAACGCAATCATTGTCATACATTTTTTAATTTAATGAACTTTTGTTTCTTTTAAATTAATTTTATGTCGATGCCACTTACTTAATGCTTTTGAAAGTAAAATGCGAATAAAGAACATTTTCAATTTAGATAACATCTTTATTAATTATCTATTTTTATGAAATAGAATTAATGTGGATTGGAAAAATCTGGAAATATTTAAAATAATTATTAATTTTTTAAAAGGTTCTGATTTTCTCCACGAAATACTAGATTAATATATTTACAAACTTACATCAAGATATACGAAAAAGAATTTATAAACGAAAAATATGTACCTCTAAAAATTCGCAAGTGTTTACAGATTACTAAAAAGAACGATCTAATTAATATTTATTTATTTGTAAATTTGTTCTCAACGGAAAACTGCAGCTAAACATTGAATAATTATTTTCTAACTAATTTCTATTGCATAATAAAGTTTAGTTAGCTTTCAAATATGCACAATAAGGGTCCGAAAAGAAGATGTCAGGTAAAAGCTGATTGACATATAATGCCTGAATCTCAATCCTCTTATCTAAGCCTGCTTTACTAATCGACTTAGTGGAAACAAATGGACGTATGGTGTAAGGTAATCGGGCTAGGTCTCATCACTTTTGACCAAAGGATCTGCCAGTATGGTTATAGAGGATATTATAAAACATTTTAAGCACTCATTAGTGAATTAAAACATGTTGCCATTTTTAAAAGTTCCATGCACATCTTTAGAAAGAGAATTTTATTCTCTTTCAAACGGCGTACAATTAATTATGTTTCTGCATCAAATCTTTACAAGAAAAAGTAATATTTGCCAAGTAAATATAATAATTAAAATTACTTAGAATTAAAATCGAATGGCATCATCTCCCATTTAATGTAGTTTTGTTTAAAAGAATTGCAAATTAATTTAGTGCATACAATTATTGCTATACATAATTTTAAAAAAAAGACGTCGAATTAAATATAGTTCGAAATGATGACGGAAAGATAAAATAGTTTAATTTCTGAAAAAGATCGCACCCCAAAATAGAAAAAAACCTTTTTTAATATTCACGATAAAAGAATTATAATTATTAAAGCATTAAAGCATTGTGTATATCATTAATACGTAAATTAAGTTCGATAACGGCACCTAGAAGTTGCAATTCCCGTTTTTTAAAAAATAAAAATAATTTTCCTAAAAAACAGTCGACAATGTTTTGAAGAGAAACATTGTTAAATTAATGGGCTGAAATACCAAGATTTTATTATTTTATCTGAGGTCTCTCACTAAAAATCAGTTTTCAAGAAATGGTATTAAACTTGTAAAAACCATTAGTCATTAGTTCCTGCTATAGTTCGTGTTCGTGTTATTAGGGATTAGTGTCGAAGTGCAAGGGATTACCATGTTTAACCTGACTAGAAGCTAGCTTCAGTACTTGAACGTATTCCTGTTATAGGCTGCGATTTTAAACCGACTACAGCGCTAACTAGCTTTAGGATCCAGAAATGCTTCGTTTTCAGTACCATTAGTCAGAGATCTTTATAAGTTAGTCTATGACTAAACTGTTGTAGACTATTTTCTTTGTTTCTATAGTGATTTCTCTTTTTCCTAAGAGTGTTTTGTTAATCATAAAATAAATTTTTGTTGCTTTGTTTATTTTGTGTGATATTGCAGTTTCTATTAACCGCCGTTTGTTATTATGCTTCCCAAATATTCTACCGTCGATATTTCTTTAAGCGAATGTCCATTACAATTTATTTGGATTTTTTCCGTTTCGTCGTTTTTTTTCCCTAAGACCATTACATTTGTTTTTGTGATATTAATTTCCATTCCTATTTTCTTAATCTTGTTGTTCCATATATTTACCTGTTTCTGCATTTTTGTTCTCGTATCTGATATTAATATTATATCGTCTGTTCGTCTGCGTATAATATTGCTTCTATTGTAACTGGGTTCATGTTTAAATATGCTATTTGGGTTTTAGGGGTTTTCTCCTTTACTTTCTTAAAGATCTGATCCATATAAATTAGAAACAGCAATGGACTTAATGAGTCTCCCTGTTTTATTACCCTCTTCATTTCAAACTCCTCTGATGTTTCTCCCATTATTTGTATTACACTTTTCACATTATTGTAAACACTCTTTATTACTTTCTTCTAAGCTTTTCCATATTTGATTCCTATTCACCGTGTTGAAGGCTTCTCTTAAGTCAATGAATGTTAGATATAGGTTCATCCCTGTTGCTAGTGTTGAATCTATTAACTTTCGTATTACATGTATATGATCCGTGGTTTGTTTCACCTCCCAGTATGCTCCTTGCTCATCTTCCGGTTGATCTAATATTTTGGCTCTTAGTCTTTTCTCTGTGATTTTGGTGTACAGGGTGGCTGATTTTTTATTGGCCAGCTTATATCTCGTTTATTATTAGAAATACCAGAAAAAGTCAGGAAATAGTTTTTTAGTATTAATTCTTCTATAAAATGGCATAATTAATTATTTTTCATGGCCTACTGTTTTTTAGGAAAAATGTCTAACTTTAGTTTTTTAAATGGAACACCCTGTATATTTATTCGCTATTGGGTCGAGGGTTAAATTGTCTTTTATTTTAAGTTTTTTCATTTGGAGGAAAAAACTCTAATAATAGAATCGTACTAGTTGGTTATGCCTGCTGTTTATTCTACATACAATTGATAGTACCAAGTAACAATGCTATAAAAAATTAATAAGTAACAAAATAAAACAAATAATTACTTATTTTAATAAATGTTCAAAATGGCAAAAAAAACGCGCATAGGTAGCAAGGGTGATTTTACTATTTGAGTTTTTTTTTGTTTAAGTGACACTTAAAAATATCACATGTGATACATTTTTGAAAAGACAATTTAATCCTCGACCCATTAGCGAATAAATATACAGGGTGTTCCATTTAAAATATTAAAGTTAGACATTTTTCCTGAAAAACAGTAGGCCGTGAAAAATAATTAATTATGCCATTTATAGAAGAATTAATACAGAACAACTATTTCCTCTGACTTTTTCTTGTATTTCTAATAATAAACGAGATATAAGCTGGCCAATGAAAAATCAGCCACCCTGTATACTTTGAGTATTGTGGAAGACAGTGTTATTGCTCTGTAATTTTTACAATTCGTTTGTTTGCCTTTTTTGTAGATTGGGAGTATTGCATTTATTTCCACAATATTTTATCATTTCTGGTGAAACTGCATCTGGGCCTCCTGCTTTTCCCACTTTTATTTTCTTCACTGCTTCTTGTACCTCTTCTTTTTACTGGTGTATCTTCTCGCTCTTGTTCCTCATCTCTTTGTTCCTTATGCTGTTCCTTTGAATTTTCCTTCTCTGGTTCTGTACATTTCTTTTCATAGAAGTTTTTCCATACCTTCAGTACGTCCTTTAGGTCTGTCTTTATTGATCCATTTTCATTTTTTACGTTTACTATTCTTTTGCTTTTCTGTCCTGTTAGGGATTTTAAAATGCCCCAGAATCTTTTGTTTTCGTTTTTATATGCGGTTTTCAATTCTCCAAACTCTACCCAGCTTTGCTTCTTCGCTTTTTTGACTTCTGCTTTTGCCTTGTTTCTATTTTGTATGTATTTTCTTTGGTCTACCTCTCTACCTGATTTTCTGAATTTCTTCCTTGACATTTTCTTTTCTTTAATTGCTTCTTTAACGTTTTTAGTCCACCACATTTGTTTGTATCTAATTTCTTTGTGCGGCAAACTGTTTTTGCTGCATTTATTAGTGTTTCCTTCAATATTTTCCATTTATCTTCGATTTCTAGATTATTTATTTTGTTGTTCCATTTTGTTAGCTCTTTTCCTACTTCCATTTGAAATTGTTCTTTTGTTACCGGTCTTTTAACTTCTCTATCTTGATCCTTGTATATACTTTACTTTTCTTTATTTCTGCTTTATCTAGTTCCATTTTCGCCATTACCAATCTGTGATCTGTTCCTAGTTCTGCCTCTGTGTTTACCCACACTTCGTCACTTCTTTTATTTTTGTTTGTACTTCCTTCGTGTATGTTATATAATCTATTATGCTCTTCTCGTCTCTTCCAATAGCTATACAGTCGAACTTCGATAACTCGAACCATGACTTGCCAGAAAAAAAGTTCGAGTTATCAAGACTTCGGGTTATTAAATAAAATACATAATATGTATATATTATTTTATAGAGGTGAAATTCGGCATAACCGAATATTTCGCCGACTTTATTTAAATTTATCATTCATGACTACTTATTTTAAGGTAAATCTAACTTATTTCATTTTAAGTTTGCTTAAAAAATAGGTACCAAAAAAGATTATAACCTGAAATCTAGCCTTTTTCTAAAATTTCCCGTCTGAAACATATAAATATTAAAAATATTTTACGTTGAAAATCATTAATACCCCGAATTCACAAAGTTTGATGTCCATGACTACTTAATTTTAATTACCCAGAATTTAGGGTTTGTAAACAAATTTCTGAACGAATGCATTATTGTTTTGTCTATTCGTATCAGCAGGGCAATTTAATAATTAAACAATAGATTAGTTCGCTGGTGACGGCAAAGAAACTAAAATAAAAGCTACGATTTCTTAATGGGTGTAACAATAAGGCAGGAGCGGAGGAGAGGACATATTATGGTCAAGGGTTCAATGTTATTTAAACCATAAACAGAGAATCGGTTGTATGTTCATTGGTTTTTAAATACGAACGCAAAACGCTCAACGATTCCCAGAAAATTCGACTTATCGAAGGTGGCGCCAAATATTCTGTACGAGTTATCAAGATATTCGAGTAATAGAAGTTCGAGTTATCAAGTAAAAATTACACATAATTCTCACTCTTGACGCTAACGCCAAACAATTTGTTTCGAGTTATCAAAAATTCGAGTTATCGAAGTTCGACTTATTGAAGTTCGACTGTATATGTATGCCTGTTTTCTATATTGTGTTTAAAGAATCCATTATCTATAATTAGGTGATCGTTTAATATGCAGAACTGAATCATGTGTCTTCCATTTCTGTTTTTGGTTTGTTCTCCGTATTTGCCTATGCTTCCTAGTCCTTCTTCAGTATCTGATCCTACTCTTCCGTTTCAGTCTCCTACGGCTATTATGTTATTTGTACCTCTTTTATTTCATCTATTACTTCTTGCAATTCTTCGTAGAAATGTTCTATTACTTCTGTTCTTGAGCCCCTCTACTGGGGCATATAATTGCACCACTGCTATAGTTTTTGAAAATCGCATTTCTATACATATAGATAATTCTTGAACTTATGGGTTCCCATTTTTGAATTCTACTTGCTACTTCTTTGTTCACTATTATTGCTACTCGTTCTTTATTCTTTTCTTGTGGTTTACATCCTGAGTAGTAAATTACATATCCTGTGCCTGAATACAAGAATCCAAAAGTACTTTATTCTAAAAATTGTTCTGAAGAACTCTTAATTCTCTTTTAATTCTCGATACATGGTTACATTCTTCTATGAATACCATGCGAATCAACCTTGTGTCGTAAACTTAAATTATATGCATACATTTTACATACTTTTTTTCCCAAGTCCATGTTACTAAATGGGTTTTTCAATGTTATTTAATATATAACTTTGTTTCAGCACTTCAATGCGTTATTATCAGATTTAGTTAGGAATTCAGATTTGGGTTGGCGAGAAGTTAAACGACTATTAAGAAAGGATCACCGGTGGGATTTAGCAGATACTTTACCAAGGGAAGAAAAAGAAAAATTATTCAACGAACATATCGAACATCTAATAAGGAAAAAGAGGGAAAAATTTAGAGAGTTGCTTGATGAAACTGCTGATGTTACATTAACAAGTACTTGGAAAGAAATTAAGAAAATGATTAAAGAAGATCCCAGATATACCAAATTTGCATCGAGCGAAAGGGTAATGGAGGTTTATATAAATATAAAATACATAAATAAGAATATAAATTTTACATAATTTTTATTTTAGTGTGAACGTGAATTCAAGGACTATTTGAAGGATAAAATGATTACTGCTAAGGGAGAATTCAAGGAACTTCTGCAGGTAAACTTTGTGCATTTACACAGTGAGATTTACACATTGACTGCTACAGTATTGTGAGTTTTGTGAACTACTCAGGCTGTGGCATTTTTCTTTACTAATTTACTCATAACTTAGCTGCAGAATTATTTAAATTTATCAAAGAAATTAACTTATTAAAAAAGCTTACTTGTTCACCAAACCACAGTGTAATGTATGCTATAGGATTAGAAGAGTATAGTGAAGCATACTGATTGACTGAGATATATACGCCTGAAAACTAAAAATAATGTTGCTAGGCAGTATACCACCAGTTGTGCCGTTGATTGACCGAGAGCAGTAGGTACATTTTGTTTTCATTAATAACTAAGACAAAATTTGAATAATTTTTTACTATTTTCCATACATGGTAATCGAAGTGTATTTTTTTAAACATTATTTGTAATCTATTCATTGATAGAATCAAATACCTAACATAATTTTCATCAACCTGATGTCACACTTGCTGCATCGCCTCCCAGAAGTAATTCCTTTCAATTGAATTTCAATCGGGAATTTTTAAAGGTCATTCCAATAAATTTACTCTGCTCTTCTGGATCTTTAATAATTTTGAGTGTGTATACCAGGCAATTGTCATGTTGAAAAATAAAATTGTTTTCTTTTACATTGAAGCAAGTGTCTTCTCTTTTTGTGCTTATCCAAGCCCTTAGGTTAACCGAAAGCTGACCACTATTATTTAAGCTATAAACATATCGTTTCTAAAACGATTGATTTCTTAGTCTAAATACCGGTATTCTCCTATTCCTGCATGATTGGAAAACCTTTTTGACTGAAAAGAACAATCCTACTCCAGAAGTCATCATCACTATTTAAATATTTGAGTGCAAATGCTACTCTAATCTTCTTTTTGCTCTTCAGTTGAAAATGGTTTTCATGCAGTATGTATGGCTTGACACCCCAAGTTGGGGTTTCGCCACTTCTTAGAAGCTTTCTAGATCTTCTGAGGTGGATCAGTCCCTGTCCGGTCTTCATTCAATTTGTTTGCTTATTTTTTCCTATAGTTTTCTGTCTCTGACTTTCTCATCGATATTTTCGATTCTGATATTTTGTAGGTCTTGCTTTACTTCATCCAGCCATCTCAACTTTGGTCTTCCTTTTTTTCTCATTCCAGCTGGTGTCCAATTCATTATGTTCGTCATTACTTGTTGTTCTGTCCTCATCACATGTCCAAGCCATTTAACCCTCTGCTGCTTTATTTTCTTTACGAAATCTTCTTGTAACTCCTGTGTGTTATTACTGTCTTATAAATTCTTAATTCGTTTTTCTTAGAAATAATTTTATTTTTTAATAACTTCTTATTGGCGTAAAATGCTCTATTGGTTGCTACTATTTTGTCTCTTATTTCAGCTTTTCTGTCCCCATCTCTAGATATCATGACTCCCAGGTATTTGAAATTAACTTACACTTTCAACACCCTGTATCTCTTTAACCTGTAACATTTTACTTAGGCAAATTTGGCTCAAAATACCTATTTTTACGTCTATTATCTCCAGTTGCTCTATGGCCCATAAGTTATGTGACACCCTGTAACCTACCTTATTTTGGTTACTGATTTTCTGGTAGAATTTTAAGGTGTTTGTTTTCTTACTTTCTTTTTCTGTTTCTTGTAATTTTTCTTCTATCCACTGTCTTTTACTTCTCATTACCTATTTTATTACATTCATTTTTCTTTTCTCTATACTCTGCTTTGCCCTCTTCTTTATTAGTTCTTAACCATTTTAATCTTGCCTTTACTTTTTCTTCGTGTGTGTTTTTACACTTTATTGAACCATTCTTTTTTTTTTCGTTTTCTATTACTTTTTGTGCTGTTTTGTTTATAGATTTTTTAATCTCATTCCATCTTTCTTCAATTGATCCTTCTTTTGGTTTATGTTTTACTTGTTTTTCAAGCTCGTTCATATATTGCGCTCTTACTTTTTCATCTGTTAGTCTTCTTATATTCCATTTTTTTCTCAAATACTTTTCCTTTCGTTACTCCTCGTTGTTTTTGTCATTGAATTGGTTGTAACCGTAATATAATTCGCCAAAACAGCATCTTCTAAAAGAACATCTTCTGGGTTGAGCCAGAAGAACTCAATGTTTCGCCCACATTTTTAAGGGGCTTCATCTGGAGGAAAAGGGGATACTAAAAGAGTATGGTAACTCAATGTGTCAACCACGCTAGAGGCGAAAGGAACGACAACAACTTGTAAACCAGACCAGAGACAAAACCTTTTTACATTTTTCTTCTGATGAAGCCTCTTAAAAAAAGTGGGTGAAACGTTGAGTTCTTCTGGCTTAACAATTACACGGTCCCAACCCGGAAGACGTTCTTTTAACACTGACCGTAGAAGTCTTTGAATTCATCACAGCATCTTCTACTTTACTAAATACTTTTGAACATCCTGATCTAAAATAATGTGCAATATAGTGTGCCGATGTAATCTTTTCTTAATTTTTGGAGTTGCAGCTTAACTAACATTTAAAGCAGCAGCAATGCGTCTTAATATCCAACCTTCTTCTAGTTTTGATATTGCTCTTTCTTCTCGTAGTTGTCTGGTCATTTGCACATTTCTGAAAGAATTTATTGTGACATTGGTAATTAATTTATATATAAAGCTCTTATCTATGCAGTTAATTGGTAAAATAAAACAGCGACCTGACACCTATAATATGATGGCATGTAAGACGTGCTTCGGAAGTCGGTGGTCCCGATTATCATACCTTGATAACCTTTGGTAACTGTTAACCTCACAACACTGCAGGTCGATCTTCTTCACCTCTTTGGACGGATAAAGTTAGCCTCTTACCCAGCATATCTGCAAAGAGAGCTCACATAACTCATATTTATGAGCACCATGGAAAAAAGTGTGACATCTTTTTACCAATTGTCTGCAGTAATAGTATGCATCTCTTTTTAAATCTCATTGAGCACACAGAATTAAGGGCTTGATACTGAAAATAGCTGTTATAGTGCTATATGACTCTATAGCTATTTCATACAGACATTCATCATTGCAATGTTTTCTCCAGTATAGCTCACAAGTAATTGATTTGTTTAGTTAATTTTCTAAAATATTTAAGTAAATCTAGTGGTAGTAAGTTGATCTTGTTTTTTGTAAAAAGATGTAAATTACTTTGTAGGAAACTAAACTTATTACACACAAATCTTTATCAAACTTGAGGGAAAATGAGAATCATATGCAAGAAATTGAAGACATCTTGAAAAACGACCGCCGTTATCTTGTTTTGGATCACATTCCAGAAGAAAGGACTCAATTAATTTTAAATTACTTGGAAGAGCTGGATAGAAGAGGACCACCTCCACCACCTACAGCAAGTGAGCCTACTCGTAGATCGGTAAAATAAATTTTTATTTCATTTGGCCATTGCATGTGCATCATTGTAGCTTGTGTATCACGATTATATAAACAATTTTGACAATATGGATTTGTGTTGTTGCTAGCAAAGTTAATATAAGGTAAGTTAATTCATTCACTTTTTTTTTTAATTGGCAAAGGAAATTAGTCGCATCATGATCATGTCATAAACTTTCATTGTTGCCCCTAGGATTATGGGCATTTTAAATTAAAAAAAAGTAGTTTAGTATTTTAAAATGAAAGTTTCTACATGTTTATATGTGGTTTTTTAGGTAATAAAGTATCTAAGATATGCTAAATTTTTTGTAAATTTTGATTGAACATAAATCCAAATAAATTAGTTTTATTACAATGTAATTTTTACTTCTTGTTTTTGTGTTTTTTAAATTTTGAAATAGTAAATTTTATAGCATAAATAAACAGTCTTAAATGTGTAATCTTTGACATTTATTCATGGTTGTAATAAGACTGCTTGATACACCAGTGTTAACAGAAATAATATAGTCCAGCTTTCTGGAGCGATGTTGCTGTTGTATATGTAGGTATATTTAATTTGTATAAATTTTATTATGAATATTTTTGTTTTTAATTCATTATACTTTTATAGTTGTCTGGTGTATCAACTAGTTTTTAAGTTACAAAAATCATATAATTTTTAAAGTGAATCTGTGGACAAAATAAACTGCATTCTATGTAAAGTACGTGTAACACGTTTCTTTTAATCTTAGACAATGTTTGAGTTTGATTTAGATTATAAACAAATTGGTGATAATTTCAGCCCTTGCAACACTGTAACAGAATGTTTGGTTTATTATATATAAAAGAAGAAATTTGCAAGTACATTTTACATTGTAAAAATTTATATAAAATAATAAAGTTCATAAAAATGGCAATGTGTTTTTGTTATTTACAAAAAGAATGAAAAATTGTTATAGTACTTTCTATCATACATTACAAGTTTGTACCATCTGAACAAAAATTATTTAGATAAAGGGTGGCTTTGGAATTCTGAACGTACCTTGCATGTTTGATTCATCGTCAGTAGTTGAAATTATATTGGTCATGTAAGCTAATCAGCTTTTCATGTTTTCAAATGCGTTTCGGAGCATTTCGGGTATGATATTAGCACATTCTTCAACTATTCGGTTTCGCAACTCAGCAAGTGTGTGACCTGGTGTCTTAAAAATTATGTTTTTCAAATGTGGAAAAACGAAGTAATCTAGGATAGTCAAATCTGGTGATCTTGGCGGGAATTCAGGTACACAACGTAAACTGATCAGACGATCTCCAAAAAATTGTCGTAAATAAGCGATCGATTGCGGAATCGTGTGAGAAGTGGCACCATCATTTTGGAAATATCCCTGTTGTAGCTCGTCTTCGTGAAGTTGGTTTATGAAGGGTTCTAAGATGTTGTCTCGGTACCTTTGGGCATTGATGGTTCCTTCAAAGAATATGGGTATCAATCGTCTGCGAGAAACACCAATCCATACCCCAACTTTCTGGGTATGCAACGGAGACTCACGAAATATGTGAGGGTTTTAGCACTCTACATCCTCATGGTTTGTAAATTGATATACCCTGACAAATGAAACCACGCCTCATCTGTAAAGAATGTCAAATCCAAGAGGCCATTGTTGTGCAATAAATGTTGGGTGAACCATTGGCAATATAACAAGGGCCTGTTATGATCAGGCGGTAATAATTCATGATAAGCCTGCATCATGTAAGGAAATAAACCAATGTCCCTCCTCAAAATTGTTCTGCAGGTACCATAAGATACGGGAATTTGCTGTGTGAGTCTTCGCAATGATGTTGTTGGTGCTTCATTCATAATCTCTCGAACATTTTCAATAGTCTCCTCTGTACGCACCGTTGGCCTGGCACCACCGTCCTTATGTGTTACGCTTCCTGTTTCTCTGAACAATCGCACACAATTCTGGACCACATTGAAAAAGTCAGCTTCCAAGAACACAAGATCAGGAAACTTGTCGAAATTCAACCAGGCAAGCTCGAGTACTGAATATCCATTCCCCATTTTCAAGATTTCCATTACGAAAATAAGATTCAATGATGAATCGCTTATGTAATTGCGAGAATACCATGATGAATAAAAATTCAAATCGAAACTGACATTTAATTGACATGTAAAACCAACAACAAGCTGAACCTATCAAAGACAGTGATTTTGTTCACCATGGTCATCCCTTATCTAAATAATTTTTGTTCATATGGTATAAAATATACACATTTATTATAATGAAGAAGAAACTGCACAAATATGTGATTGGTCACTACACATACGTATGCAACTAGACCTCCAAAATTGGATGAGTACAAAATGGGTCCAAAAATTTTATCGTGGTTCTGTGGATTTGTTAATTTACCAATAATTACACACCAACCAACTAACATAAACTTCAAAATCTTTTTAGACCGTAGTCTCTAGGTTAGCGCAAGGGTGAGCAGTATGAATTTTGGTTGTACCTTTGCAGGCACCTCTATAATTATGTTATGTGCCTGCCTGCATCACAAATTTTGTATTTTACCCCCTATCAGTATTTCAATGTAAGTGCAATTTCAAATATGTTACTGATGTTCTGACATTTTGTAACTGCTTCACAGATAATTCATTTTTAGCTTTCAGATTCGATTTACGATTTATTACTTGGTTTATAAAAGTTACATGAGATTATGCTGAAATCCATGCTCATAGTAAAGTAACAATTTAAATAAATAAATAAGATTAATGAGGTCTTCTCTACAGTTTAATAAATAAAATAACTCAATAGCTACATAAGGGGGTGTCCGGGAAGTAAAGTCTCACTTTTAAAGTTTAACAAAATTTTATTTATGGAAAGTACAAAACGAAAACATTTAAAATATATTAATAACTAAATATTTAAAGTAATTTTTTGTTGTCCATTGCTTTTTCCATACCCTTATAACAGTTATAACCTATGGCCATTAACATTTTCCAAGCGTGGCCCATAATTGCTTTTCCACTTGCTGCAGCTACAGTTTTGCTTATTTTGGTGCATATTTTCTTGAATCCTGCATCATTTTTTGGTGGAGATTTTCGAACCTACAGTATGTCTCACTTTAGATGGCACCGCCCCAGTATATTTTATACAGGGTGTCCCAGATCGAGTGGGATTGCATGGGTAACTTTCTTATTATTGAAGATGGAGATTTGGTTAAATTGGCAATGTTTTGCAGTTTTATATGCTGATTTAAAATCTGTTTGAAAAAATTCAAAATGTCGAACCCGTCAGAAGTTATTTAAAAAAAACTAAAAACTGTCATTTTCTTGTAAGCCAAATATCTTCGCAAGTATAAGAGATACGAAAAAAAGTTTCATATGAAAGTCACTGTTTTCGATAAGACCAATTTAAAATTGATGTCGAACAAACATTCAAGATGGCTGCTTTTGAGGTACTCGTATCAACTTCCTTAAGTTAAATGGACGCCATATTGGATTTTTTGGTTACTGAATAGAATTTTTTATTCTCTTTTCAACGATGTAAGATAACGTATGATTGAATAAAATATACCAGTAAAATTAATTGTTTTTACATTTTAATCAAGTATGCTTACATGGATCCAAACAAAATTAGCTTAAGTACCTGCTATTTGACAGATTGCGATAAACTTTGTTATTGTTTTTCATCATAGTTACTTACCTACTTGATTATACGTTTAAAAAGTAATGTCACGATGTTTTTTGTGGTTCAAGTACTTAATACTTAGTACTGAATTAACATGTTACTAAGTATTATAGGAATTACATACAAAGGTTTTCTAAAATAAATTTCACCCAATTTTGTTTGGATCCATGTAAGCCTACTTGATTAAAATGTAAAAACAATTAATTTTACTGGTATTTTTTATTCAATCATACGTTATCTTACATCGTTGAAAAGAGAATAAAAAATTCTATTCAGTAACCAAAAAATCCAATATGGCGTCCATTTAACTTAAGGAAGTTGATACGAGTACCTCAAAAGCAGCCATCTTGAATTTTTGTTCGACATCAATTTTAAATTGGTCTTATCGAAAACAGTAGCTTTCATATGAAACTTTTTTTCGTACCTCTTATACTTATGAAGATATTTGACATACAAGAAAATGACAGTTTTTAGTTTTTTTTAAATAACTTCTGACGGGTTCGACATTTTGAATTTTTTCAAACAGATTTTAAATCAGCATATAAAACTGCAAAACATTGCCAATTAAACCAAATCTCCATCTTCAATAATAAGAAAGTTACCCATGCAATCCCACTCGATCTGGGACACACTGTATACAGGGTGTCCCGCAATAGGATGTACATAGCTTCAGTACGTGTTCCTGGCCTCTTTTTAAGTCGAAAACTTCCAATAAACATATGGCCTAAAATTAATTGCTACAAAGTTATTCACATTTGAATGTTACCGTTACGCTCAAAGATCATAAACAAAAGATGCATTAGACGGCTTTGAAAACAAATGTAAGTAAGTGTTCAGTGTTCTGTTTATTTTATCTGTCATAAAATAAGTATGGCAACGTTTTCTAATCATCCACGGAGTCACATTTCCAGCACCGTTTTTCTATTAATGTCTGGTGTGGTATCATCAGAAGCAAAATGATTGGGCCATATGTATTTGAAGGTCGTTTGAATGCAGCACATTACATCCGCTTTCTGCAAGACGAACTACCAGTGTTGCTAGAAGATGTACCTCTAAATATCAGAGCAGATATGTGGATACAGCAAGATGGTGCACCTCCACATTTTGGCAGGGCAGTAACTGCATTTCTAAACGAAAACTTTGAAAACCGTTGGATAGGACGCCAGGGTCCCGTTATTTGGCCACCCAGGTCACCGGATCTAACGCCGTTAGATTACTATCTCTGGGGCCATATGAAGTCCTTGTAGTCGAGTCAATGAAGGTTTTTACTTCTAAACCCACTAAAACAGAACCGATTTTGATGATTTTTTTTTTAAATTGTTTGTTATATTAAATTATTCAAAATCAGAAACATTTCAGCTGGCGCTATCAAGTATTTATATTGTTTAAACAATTTAAAAAAAAAAATTATTAAAAAATTTTTTTCGTAGATGGAATTTTAACTAGAAGTGACTAATTTTGAAAATTTAGTATAATAAATAATTTTTGAATAAAAAAGTTTCAAAATTTCCATTTAAAAATGTTAATATTCAATCAGTCGGATGCAAGAAGATAATATACAAATATATAGACATATGTATATTTTCAACTGAAAAAAATCAATACTTTTATAAGAATATCTAAACACGCACAAGAAATCGACCTTTTGTATCACAGGTAGAGGAATTTAAAGTCAAACTCCTGATGTTTCACCATGATTTTCGGAGTGAACGCGTGTGTTTTGAGGTTATTAATCTGTTAAAATAAGTTTTTAACACTAAATATTGAAAATATTAGTGAAAATGGTTGAAGAGAACTTAATTATTGATTAAAATTTAGGAAAAAGTGCAAAGAGACAAGTAAAAATACGATGGAAAAAGTAATTATATGTCATTTATTCTTGGTTTGTAATTGGATTATATTTGCTTTTAAGTTTGTTTATGCATTTTGAAGAATCGAGTTATTATTCTTATTATTATGTTACATTTATATTACATTATTACAGTTATTATGATACATTTATATACTGTAAAATCACATTTTTTTGTAATTTTGAATATTACAGCAAAATCGCTTGCGTTGCATATAAGTTAAAAAATGTTTCCCGTTTAATAAGTAATTACTCAATCTTAACTAAATTTTGTTTGCTTATTTGGAACGTATTGATTTAACGATTCTAAAAATTTTAGCCCTTTAAGTGTAATATTTTTAATTCTACAGTACTTTTTTCACTGAATTTTCCGCGCGTCATGCTCGTCGTTAAGATTATTTGCAAAAACAATTTGTGTTAAATTATTCTTTGGATGTAATGAAATCTTTTTAAATTATTAGAAATATATTTCCTGTCTTACAGCTATTTCCCTTTGAATTTGATCCTCATATTTAAAATCATACGTGTTAAAAACATTTTCCAACATTCTTTTATATGTTACAGGAACAGCAACAAGATACTGTAGACTCTACAGTTAATTGCTGTTGCATTTGCAAAGAACAAGAGAGTGCAGATACACAAATTATACAAAGTTTTTCAAAAATTTCAAATTTGGAATTCAATTCTTGCATCCGAATGATTGAATAATTAACATTTTTCAATGGAAATTTTGAAACTTTTTAATTCAAAAATTATTTTTTAAACTAAATTTTCAAAATTAGTCACTTATACTTTGTTAAAATTTCATCGAAAAAAAAATTGTCAAATTTTTTTTTTAAATTATTTAAACAATATAAATAATTGATAGCGCCAGCTGAAATGTTTCTGATTTTGAATAATTTAGTATAACAAACATTTAAAAAAAAAATGATCAAAATCGGTGCTGTTTTTGCGGGTTTAGAAGTTTTGACGATTTTTCCGCTTTATTGACTGGACTATTGGTGTATGCGGTAAAGTCAAACACTAGAGATGAGTTGCTGGATCGAATAATTATTGATGCTTCCAATATCATCAGAAACGATCCCGACTCTATTAGGAGGTCTGTCACCACAATTTCACAAAGGGTACGAATGTGCACAGCTAATCGAGGAGGTCATTTTGAAAACTTGAGATAGAAACTGCCACATAACTATAGCATTTTATTTTGTGAACCGTTAATTGATGTCCTTTATCAATAAAGTTTTTAATCTTTAGTGTTATTTTTTGAATGAAAAAGTGCCAATAACTTTGTAGGGATTAATTTTAGACCATATGTTTATTGGAAGTTTTCGACTTAAAAAGAGACCAGGTACACGTACTGAAGCTATGTACATCCTATTGCGGGACACCCTGTATATAATCGATTTAAAAAATTTCTTTTTTCTGATTATACCGCTCACTAAATTGTACTTTTAGGGTATGTTACTTTCCCTTCACGGTAAAATGCTAGTCTACTACGATTTAAAATAAACGGCAAAATTGAAGAAGTCGTATTAGGAATTTTTTTATCAGTAAATCTTGTTAATAAAAGTGGTTCAGAATCGTTTAAATAAGCTAAATCCGAAATTTCATTAAAAACAAAAAATTTTGAAAATCCAGAAAAGTCTAGAAAATTCGAATAATAATCACAAATTTGCCATGATTTTTTATTTTATTCTTTTAATTCAATACAATAACAAAAAACGATGCTTAATTACTTAAATAACAGTATTTTCAGCTAAATCACCATTAGCACGTATACATTTTTCTATTATCTGGAGATTTTTAAAATTTTTTGTTTTTAACGAAATTTCGGATTTACAGTATTTTTCACCTAGGATTTGGGTTGTGTCGTCAGTTGGATTGTGAATTTATCAACAGTGCGTTGATAAATTCACAATCCAACTATACTCTATACTTCATCTCTTTCTAAATTAAGTTTTTCATTCCCGACTGCGTACGAATGCGTGTCTAAACAGACAGTTTTTGGACGGGGCAAGTTGACGTCAACCCAAATGCTAGATGAAAAATACTGTAGCTTATTTGAACGATTCTGAACAACTTTTATTAACAAGACTTTCTGATAAAAAAATCCCTAATACGACTTCTTCAATTTTGCTGGTAATTTTAAATCGTAGTAGACTAGCATTTTACCGTGAAGGGAAAGTAACATACCCTAAAAGTACAACTTAGTGAGGGGTATAATCAGAAAAAAGAAATTTTTTAAATCGATAATATATAAAAAAAATACTGGGGTGGTGCCGTCTAAAGTGAGGCACACTGTATATTGTGCCTTACACAAACACCAAAATCTTTCAATACCCCGCGCTTGAGGTACGTTTGGAGCATTTTCGTTCTTCTTAACAAATTGGATATTTTTTGCTTTCAAGTAGTCGGTTACTTGGGCGATATAATGCGAAGTTGCCATATCAGGCCAAAATAAAACGTCTTCAAAATTATGATATTTCTTAATAAACGGTATTAAGCGAGCCTTAATACATTGTTCAAAATAAATGGTACCATTAATACAACCGTTACTGTAGAATGGTTCAGAAACATTTCCATATCATATGCATCCATTGCTTGCCAGATCATATGTTTCTTCGAATATTTTGATTTTAACTTGAATTTATCTTCATATTTTAATTAAAGTATACAATTTATGAAGTTAGTTATATTTACGTACATTTATATTCACACGTATTTAGTAGTAGACTAAAGTTCGCTAAGAGAATGCGCCTTTTATATAGGCAAGCTTCCAATCTCGTAAGTTCTACATTACTGTGGAGCGATTAGTCATAGAACCTTCCAGAACAGCTGACGCATAGGCGTGAAATGATTCACCTGACACCTGCCGCTCGTTACACTGCCCCCCTCTTCAAGTCTGTTCTGTCCCGGAACAGGTTTCGGCCCTTGATTCCTGAAGAACGAGTCATGACGGTATCGGCATTGTTCTCCTCTTCTGCATGTTCCACTGCGGTAGAAGTAACAGTCTACACTCCTCTTTGGTTTAAAAACAGGCTTCAGAACGAAACTGTAGACCAGGATAGCCACAGCGGAGTCCTGGAAGACAACCTCCAGCATGTTTCGTACGATCCTCTAATTTAACTGATCAAGCCCACAGCCGAGTTTGGGAACTGCCAACTTCTTAATGCCCTTAGCAAACAGGTCCCTTTTCAAATTTCAGAGGTCTCCATAATCCGGTTTCTGGTAATGGAACTGTTTCGTAACCAAATAATAAACGAATCGTTGTTGATCTGGGAGATGTAAGGCTTTGCCGACCGTGGGGTTCTGTCTCTGGAGCTCGTCTAGTCGCCCAAACTTCTTAAATACAACCGCAATTCCTCTTCCCAAACAAAGGTCATTGGAAACGCAGTGAGCTATCGAGTAGTCAGTGGGAACCTTGAAGAGATCTTGCTGCACTTCAGTCGTCACCTAAAATCGTGCTTTCCCTGTTCCGGAAAACGCCGACATGAATTCTTCAAAAGTGGGTCGGCTTCCCTCAGGCTCCATTCTTCTGACCTCGTCTTCAATAGGTGGGGTTCTATTGTTACTCCCCTCGTATGGTGCCAAACGATTGGAATGTACCACTTTTGGTTTCTCTTTGTAGTCCAGTCAAAATAGACATAACAGTTGGGAATAATTCGCATGGAGCTGAATTTTTGTGTGAGCCTTCATGTTATAGTTCTAAATGAAATGTCAAAAGTCCCCATCGATCCGAGTGCTGCTAAAAATTTTACGCGGGGTCAAACGTCATTAAAAACGGTATTTTGCGAATGTCTCGTTAACGGTCAGTTTTATTGTAAAAATAGTTATTACCGAATTTATAGCTTATACAATTTTCCACAAGAAAGGTTTAATTACTTTTTTTCATAGGAGTGACCATTATCGAGATATTGCGATATCAAGAATTGAAACTGTCATCTTTTTGAAGAAATGCATTCCTTTCCACGCCACCTTTGAGGTAGAGTACTCGGCGCGGTTTTTTGTAATGTGGTATTTCTAGTAGGCCTAATCCACGATTTTTCTAGTAAAACAAGAAATTAGTCTTGTTCATACTTCGTTTCTAAAGTTACATATTCTTCTTATTCCTCTTCCTCTAGCTGCTGTATTTCCACAGAATGCGCCAAAAAATAGGATCAAATACATCTTCAACAATACTTGTTCTTGCATGAGACTGCTCTATGGCGGTATCGATTATTATAACAACAGCGTTATTTTCTGCTCGAGTTACACAGATATTATCAGCTATGAATTTTTCGCACAACATTGAAATAAATCGATTCTTGCAGAAGATTGGGGATGGGCATGGAAAAACAACGTTTTGGAGCCAATTCAAACTCTGCTCCCACCTGCTCCAGACATACTGCT
This sequence comes from Melanotus villosus, assembly GCA_963082815.1. Taxonomy (NCBI): domain Eukaryota; kingdom Metazoa; phylum Arthropoda; class Insecta; order Coleoptera; family Elateridae; genus Melanotus; species Melanotus villosus. The sequence goes on along the minus strand of OY720418.1, from coordinate 71,373,768 downwards.
GAACACTATTTTTTGCAATTGCAGCAAGGGCTGTAATTATAATTGTGGTTGCAGAAAGGTAGGTTTACATTGTTCAGCAGTATGTGGCAACTAAAGGACGACGATGTGTGCGACATCAATGAAGATGTACAGTGGGTGGTCAGTGAATTAGGAATTTTTGTTCAAGGCATTGTGCGGAAAGAATAATATCTGGATGTGATAAATGATAAATGAATAATTTAAATGAACGAGTGATTTCCTAATAATAATGGTATTTTCTTACAAGATTTGACCCCTTGCCACACTGCTAAGGTTGTGATTAAACATCTTGCTAAACAAAATATTCAGCTTCTCGATTGGCCTGGCAATAGCCCAACTATGAATTCAATTGAGAATGTTTGGAAGAAACTGAAAGATTTGACCAGTTCTAAGAGTATTACTACCAAGACACCCCTTATGGGACAAATAAATGTAATGTGGAAGTTTAGCAGCAAAATTAAGGAATTAATAGAACTGCATAAAAAGCACGCCTAGGGGTATCGCCGCAGTTATAGCTTTTAAAGGCAGTTGGACTAAATACGAAAATGTTCAGATTATTACCTAAACTATTTAATCACCATAGACTGGTTCTGTGTTATTTAGTTTAATGTTAAAACACATTTACAGTTATAAATTAAAAAATTCCTAATTCAGTGACCACCCACTGTAATCGATCCATCGCGTTTATTGGCGCAGCCTGTGGAAATACAGCAGCTAGAGAAAGAAGAAGAATAAGAATTTATGTAACTTTAGAAATGGAGTATGAACATGACTAATTTTTTGTTTTCTTAAGAAAATTGTGGATTAGGCCTACTGGGGATACCACATTATAAAAAAACGCGAGTACTCTACCTCGAAGGTGACGTGGAAAGGAATGCATTTCTTCAAAAATATGACAGTTTCAATTCTTGATATCGCAATATCTCGATAATGGTCACTCTCATAAAAAAAAGTAATCGAACATTTTTTGTGGAAAATTTTATGAGCTAATAAGTATTTTTACAATAAAACTAACCGTTAACGAGATATTCTCAAAATACCGTTTTTTATTACGTTTGACACCGCGTAAAATTTTTAGCAGAACTCTGATCGATGGGGACTTTTGACATTTCATTTAGAACTATAATACGAAGGTCCACACAAAAATTCAGCTCCATGCGAATTATTCCGAACTTAGGAAATTTTTGTGTCTATTTTGACTTGACTATTGGGTAGTTTCTGAATGCGATAGATCACGTCGTTTATTCGTTTCTTTACTTGATACGGATCTTCCCAATTCCGTTGTAGCTTCGGTAATAAACCACGACGCATCTGCGGATTGTATAGCCAAACCAAATCTCCAGGCTGAAATCCGCCTTCTCGGGTCCTTACGTCGTAGGAATCCGGTCGCTAGCAATCTGGGTATTTCCGCGGGCCCGATCGTGAATGTCATTCAACTTCATTTTTTATTTACTCATGTAATCATCACCTACTACTTCTTGTTCCGCAGGAGGACATTCAAATTCGAGGTCACAGGGTAGTCGCAGTTCGCGTCCAAACATCATACAGGCCAGTGTTTGACCAGTAGTTTCGTGAACTACTGCGCGATTGGCCATCAAGAACAGATGCAAGTATTGATCCCAGTCTCGTTGAATGGTCAGATACAACCTTGGCCAAGTATTTGCCCATGGTCCGGTTCATTCTCTCCACCATTCCATCGGACTGCGGGTGTAGCGGAGTAGTTCGAGTCTTACGGATGCCCAATAATCGGCAAACATTTCCGAAGAGTGCAGATTCAAAATTACGGCCTTGATCCGAATGTAGTTCCAAGGGTACACCAAAGCGGCTCAAGAATTTCTTAACTAGCACTTCGGACACCGACGCGGCTTCCTGATTTGGTAGTCCATATGCTTCCGTCCATTTGGTGAAATAATCCATTGCTACCAGGATATACTTATTTCCCGTATCAGTCTCGGGAAACGGTCCAGCAATGTCTATGCCCACTCTCTCGAAGGGATTCCCCACGTTGTATTGTCTCATGAGTGCCCTTTTTTTCCCTAGCGGCCCATTACCTGTGGCACACAACTCGCACTTGCGACACCATTCCTTAACGTCTTCTTTGCAGTTAAACCAATAGAATCTTTCTCTAACTTTCTTGGGAGTCTTTTTTACACCGTAAGGTCCTCCTGAGGTGCCATCGTGAAGATGTCTAAGCACTTCTGACACTCGGCTTCTCGGCACTACGAGTTGAAGCCTCATGGTAGTTCCATCTTCGTTTTCCAGTTCTCGCTTCAGAAGTCCGTTTTCTATCTTCAAAGAGTCCCACTGGGTCCAATACACCTTCAGGGTTCTATTAGAAGGGCTGATCTCCTGCCAGGTTGGTCTTTCACCCTTCCGTTTTCATTCAAGTACCATTTTTAGTTCGGGATCTTCCTCTTGCTCTCGTTGCAACTCTTCAGGCAACCAATGGCCGTTGACAATTGTGGTCCTAGAGACATTGCAAATCTTCTCTTCTAGTCGGGAGCAGTGAGGGCAGTCTGCTGGACATGGCATTCTTGAAAGGGCATCGGCATTTTGATGACTAGTGCCCGCACGATGTTCCGTGTCAAAGTCGTACTCTTGTAGTCGTTCAATCCATCTCGCGACTTGTCCTTTCGGATTACGGAACCGCAGAAGCCATTTTAACGCGGCATGGTCTGTCCTCAGCAAAAACTTCCGCCCACACAAGTATTTGTAGAAGTGTTCTACGGACTTGACGACAGCCAACAACTCTTTTCTGGTTACGCAATAATAGTAGATAGGATAGCTCATTTCTGGATCAAATTTGACCTTGACCTTTTGGTCTAGAAATCTTGGTTATAAAAATCATAAGTATATCGTTTTTGGACTTCTATTCATCTGTCATCTCGTTTTTAGGGTTCCTATTTTGGGACGGTAATTTTGAGGAGTGGGGGGTAAATTTGGGGGGGGGAGGTAAAATAGTGAAGTATAAAAATATAAATATATAATTTAAAACACACACAAGGGCTCGGTGGTCTAATGGTAATTTTTAAAAAATTATATAATTTAACAACTTATTTATAATACTATTAATTCTTGAGTCATTTGCGTGATTTGATACAATTAGTTTGGATTTTTTTAACTATTTAATAATCAAATTTTTATTACCACCCGAATCTTTTTAAATTTAGTAACCCTGTGACTTAATTTATTTCATTATTTTATTTTAATCAGACTTATTTAAAATAAACGATGTAATGTATTTAAAATAGCACAACCTTCAGTTAGAGTTGTTTATAAATACCATGAGATCGAAAAAAAGATGATTCTGAGCAGGCCTTGACTAGTACAACACGATTGGCAAGACTGATTTCAAAATGTGACAGTAAGTTAGAGGTTAATAAATGTCAAATAAATTAAAACACAAAACAGTATTTATTTAGGGAACAAACTGAAAACTAAGATGAATACATGTTAGAGTAGGTGTTCAAAATGTGATCCTTCACTAGTATTACAACGATAAACTTAAATAATTCTGGAAACAAGATTGCAAAACTGACTTACATTTGAAATGTCACTGTCACATTATAATTCATAGGCATTCTAGAACCAGTGTAGCCAATCGTGTTGTATTAGTCAAGGCCTGCTCAGAATCATTTTTTTTCGATCTCATGGTATATTACATGGCCTTACAATAAATGCAATACTTGTCGACGCTGATAACTTTCAGTTTGTAGTATATGATCTGAATTTATAATAATAAACATACAGTTTAACTCTCGCAACACGTAAACAGAACAAATTATGCAGTGCACATATACTAATTTAAAATGCAGTGTGTATTTTATATCTATTGTTTATTTTTAACGAGAAAAATTGGAAATCGCTTTATTTTGCATATGCACGTTTGTTAAACATTGAAAGTGATTTTCACTTTCCAATATATTTTTTTAAATTAAATTAAAATATAAAAGCAGTCGAATTACGATAGGGAATTTTAAACAAGTAATCATCATGTCACAGTTTGGTGATGATGTGGAAGAGTGGTATCTGGAAGTGAATAGTTTACAGAGTATGGCGTTGGAAAAGGTGTGTCGAAGTATAAAAAATTTAGTTAAATGGTGGAATTGGTCTTATGGGAAGATACCGATGACGTTGCGATGGAAAGTGTGGAATAGTGCTCCAGGATATATGTGGTCGAGTGTGATGAGACATTGTTTTAATGAAATGCGATATGATGTAAATTTATTAGCCTGTATGGAGGGTGTAAGATGGTAACATAGGTTTACGCTGATAATGAGAGATTCTATCATAGTGTATCTAAATTGGTGTGGTTGTTTTGGGGACAGGGTTTGTGTATGGTTTGTAATGTATAAACTAAACGGATTATTGGTTTGTAAACATTGTTTTAAAGAATGGAATTCCGTGAATGTTACTATGTCTGAAACGGGGAAAAAAGTTGGCATCAACGAATACGTACGTTCAAATTAGATGCATTGTTTAATGAAAAAGATTCGTGGTGCCACAGTTGCATACGTGCTAGGCTTGTACGAATTTTTAATGCTTGGGATTGCCACTATGCGATGCACGGCAGAACTATTGTTGGTACAGCAGACTTTCGTGATGGAGATATGGGCGAAGGAGTAGGAAGTAACGACTCAACACCAGGAATGTACGATAGTGAAGACGCTTATTCAGATTAAGTTTTTATTAAATATAATGTTTCATGTATATTGTATAATATGTTGTACATACATTTATTCTATTGTTTTAAATCTTGAAATAACTTATCTAGTTGTTGTTTGGTCCTACTTCGGTGAAATATATTATAATTCAATTTTTTAATTTCTATAAAAATACAGTTTAGAATTATTTAATTACTCCTTCACCTTGTTCTGTATTATTTAAAACAAATAATAAATAAATAATAATTTTTATTCTCATCAATTTCCAGTACATACAGGGAAATTTCCTTTTTAGTATACATATCCCCTATGTATACTTTTACAATAAACGCAATATGTAGGCAACCAACTATACACTATAAACGTCACTTCACGTGGTGTGTAAAGGTTATGTTTCATGTGTGTAAATAAAAAATAAATCAAAATTAGTGGAATATCAAAATAATTTTAATTCAACGATTATTCTAAAACATAAAATATCAACAATACAAAACAGAAAGGAAAATAAAAACAGCAACAGTTAAAGAATAACTTTTTGACATTAACTTAATTTGATAATTTAAAAAATTAACATGCTGTGGCAAAAAACATCAAATTAAGTTAATGTAAAAAAATTAGTCTTTAAGTGTTGCTGCTTTTATTTTCCTTTCTGTTTCGTATTGTTGATATTTTATGTTTTAGAATAATCGTTGAATTAAAATTATTTTGATATTCCACTAATTTTGATTTATTTTTATTTACAAACATCAAACATAACCTTTACGCACCACGTGACGTGACGTTTATAGTGTACAGTGGGTTGACTATTTGCGTTTATTATAAAAGTATACATAGGGGATATGTATACTAAAAAGAAAAATTCCTGTATGTATAGCACCAATATGCTGATCTAGGTGCATCTCAAAAAAAAAAAAGAAAAAACTGTGCAAAGTGTATTGCCTATACTGAGGTAAGAAATTAGGTTACATGGTTTGAATTTCTAGTTGCACTTCTTGTACAAGGTGGTTCAAAAAGAATTACATCTAGTTGTCACCGAAGTTTGTTTACATTTTCTTTTCACCGATTGGCATTAAAAATTTTCGTTTAAATTGACCAGTTACAGGTACTAAACTCTTCTTTTACTGCCTAGTCAGTACTGTATCTAGTATCTTGGTTGTTTATTTATTGGGCAAGATATAAAGTTGTGGGTACCAGGGGTTTCAAAACGCTTCAGTCACTATGGTCATTGACACTACCCGACTAGAATTTTGCCATCCAATCGAATTCTACCTTTAGTAGTATTTAGTATCTTGATTTTATAATGTACTGACATTGTTTTTGAATACAGGAACAAACAATAAAAATAAGTTTGGTCACTTCTATTTCATACGCATACATCTTCATCAGTCAGAAAGCTAGATTAACCTATTCAACATGAAATAATTTTTCGATAATTTTACTTACAAGTAGGATTCCATGATAACAAATAAACATTTACTTCTGTAAGTTTTATGTGTATCTAAACAAGACATCGTAATACATATAACTGGCAATTTTAAACTTCTTTCAGAATTATTACAGATACAAAATGTGTAAGGACGCGAAATAAAAACTTTAGAAATACTTTTTATTTATCTCTTATTAACATCGTACATTTCATTTGTATTTTGAACGCTTACAGCATTTATCTTTCTTTCCTCAATATCCAAAACTTGTAAACATTACACTGGACTTGCGCTATTTGCATAATTATTCATTTATCGAAGGTTAACTGACAGCTTTGCATTGAAATGCTCTCAAATGCCCGTAGTTATATTTATAAAAATTTACCAATTGACTTATTGCTAGATACACAAACATGTTGTCTTCTAATTAAAAAAAAAACAAAAAGCTGAAAACTAGTGTTTAAATTTCTAACTGTGGAATTACCCATTGCGATTTACTTTCTAAATATTTTCTGTATATCTTATACATGGACATATTTATCTATATCTTGTCCTCTGCGGGCGTTGACTTGTTATAGCTTGCATTAAACAGATGCGTAAGATTAAAATTAATTTCTGGATTTACATTTACCGTTATAGATGCCTGATATAAAAGCAACTTTTGGTGTTCCAAATAATTCGTAAACTAAAAGAAGATATTAGTGCATTTCTTTCAGAATACCGTAAAACAATAGTCACTTGAAAATGTTTATCTGATTAAAAATATCCTTATAAAGAACATCCGGTAATTCACTCATTTTATTTATTGAAGTACTTAGGCAAAGTCAGGCTTAATAATGACGTACTTATCTATTGTCTATATTGTTGTAGTTTTATTGCCACTTTCGTTCAGTGCAATATTGCCAAAATCTGGTAAGTTATCACTCAGTGTTAATTGTGTTCTAATATTTACATAGTTTTACCACCTAGGGTGTTTAGTGTCCGTAAATCAACATCTCAGAGACCCTCAACCATTACTAATACTCAAAAATGGAGCTGAACGTGCCTTGGAAGCATTTCCTCTACCAGTGGATAGAAAAGGTACATTAAATTTTGCACAAGGTGAAACTATCGATTTAGCGTGTCCAGGCGGTACAATTGTAACAAACGGCTTTGTTACTGAAAACGCTGTAGTGGAAGCAAAATGCAACAAGGGAATTAACTTCATGGTATTAGGACAACAAATAGCTTTTCATTCTATTAATTGTACTAAAAAACCGTCCCATACAGCACGTTACACAGGAAATAAATGTGGTTTTAATTTTAAAGAAATCGAAGTTGGTTTCATTGTAAATGATCGTTTCATTAAACATTTAAGGATTTGTTTCGATGATATTTTACAACATGTTATCTATTCGGAATCTGATTTAACATCAACGATCGATGGATTTCAATCGGGTTATCCTAGGCCTTCTTCTTTCTTAACAGGAGACTTTTTCAGGGTAAAGCCGGATTCTGTAAACTCTCTGTATACACGCGAGGTTCAGAGAAAAACTATTAATAAAATTTTGGGACTCTCAGAAAATAATACTTCCGTTATTAAATCAAGCGGCGATTTCTTTTTAACAAGAGGTCATTACACAGCAAAGGCAGATTTTGTTTACGGAGCTCAACAAAGATTAACATTTTATTACATAAATGTAGCACCACAGTGGCAGATCTTTAACGGTGGAAACTGGAACACTATGGAAATAAACTGTAGAAGTTTTGCTAGTGAAAGAGATCTCGATCTTATTATTTATTCTGGATCGTACGGAATTTCTACTTTACCAGACGTAAATGGAAATGAACAAGAATTATATTTATGGATAAGAGACAATAACAGAAAAGGAATACCTGTACCAGCATTTTTCTATAGAATTGTATATGAGCCAATAAGTAAAGCAGGAATTGCTCTTATTGGCCTTAATAATCCATATAAAACTAATATTACTCACGACATCATTTGCACTGATGTCTGTAATAAAGTTAATTGGCTTACCTGGAAATCGCATAATATTACTCGTGGATATTCATACTGTTGCGAAGTGGACGATTTTCGAAAAAGTGTGCCTGTCGTACCTCAATTTGAGGTAAAATCTTTATTGATATAAACATACGAACACAATGTATTGTAATGTGAATTTTAACGCAAAAAGTATGTATGCAGCGATTTTATATTATATTCATTATAAAAGTTTGCGTTTTTATTTTACGATTAAGGAAATAAGGGTAAATAATATTACGGTATACTCTATAAATTTATTTATTTATTGCCAACTGAACAGCCAAAAAGCCTCGCTATTCAGATATACGATAATAATTATATTGCAAAAAAAAAATTGATGAACGCAATTTTATAGCAATACTTAAGTAAGTTCATTTCTGTCTGAATTCTAGATGAATTGAATTTTCTTCGTAGATTTATTAAATGTCCTGTATTGGAATCCGAAACTGTATAGTTTTTACGGCAAACAAATCAAAAATTTATTCTGAAGTTCTTCAATGTCATGATTGCAAATGTGGTGTTTACGCTATCGAAATATAATCATTTAGTTAAAGTTACGAATAAGTAGCTTCTGAATTTTTAATGAGGTGATGAACTGTCCTTGACCTAATCTAATAACTTTCTTTTAGGGTATATTATTGAAGTTTGTTTATTTATCTAGTGATAGTTAGGTTGTGGATGCCAAGAATCTCGTTTCTAAATTTAATAAGAACCTGTATCTCGACTTATTGTGGATTTTAGGTAATTTGTTTATTATTTACTATTTTCTATTAATTAAATGAAATAGTAGGTCGTCAAGATCTTTTTCAACTAACTAGAAATTTTAGAAAGCTTTTAACTGCTTTTTCGCAAATTTCAATCAGTATTACTTTTATTTGTGTCGTTATACATTAATTTTAAATGTAAATATTTGCAGTATTATCAAAACTTATCGACGGGAAGATTGATAAAAAAGTATTGTCGAATCGTGAAAACTTTCCGAAAATAATAAAAATATTAATATAATATAGTATATCACGTAAATGAAGTTTGAATTTTGTAGCCTAGTTAGCTATTTCCGTTCTGTTCAATTTTTTCTTTGCAATAATATACAGAGCTTACCAAAACATTGCTAATATTTTTCTAGAAGAGAATGAAAAGTGTTTAGATCATTATTTAGCCTCCCCTTAATTTGACTGATCGTGTGGATTACACCCTACACGTAGGCTACGATCGCCCCTGAGTTTGAATCTGTAAAGGTAAGTTAGAAAGCAAATGATAAGTGCCGAGTCGTGAGAATAGCAGTGTTCCAAGTCAATGGAAAACAGCACAAATCATCATGCTACTGAAACCAGTTAAACCACCTCATCGTACAGGTCCATAAGCTTACTCCCTATCCTGTCAAAAGTTTTCGAAAAACTGATTTTACGTAGAATAATGCCAATCCTGGATAACAAAGAATCAATCCCTAAACACCAATTTGGCTTCCGAAGCCAGCACGGCACAGTCGAGCAGGTGCGCAGGTTAGTTGACAAAATATACAGAGATTTGGAAGGGAAAAGATACTGTTCTGCGGTGTTTCTGTAAGTGCAGCAAGCCTTTGACAATGTGTGACATCAAGGCTTATACTACAAATTAAAAACATTACCATCTATATGAACTTATGTGGTCTTACATATCAAATCGGCATGTCTTGATAAAATACAAAGACAAAACTACGACTCTCCAATTTATCTCCTCAGGCGTTCCGCAGGGTAGTGCCCTAGGTCCTATTTTATATTTATTATACACAGCCGACCCACCTACCTCTCGTCTAACAACATCAGCTACTTACGCAGATGATAATTATGGCCATTCTAGCCTCCCATGTAAATCCACAATCGGCATGGAGGTATCTCCAAGCTCATCTCAACAAAATTCAACGGTGGACTAGAAATTAGCGAATTATAGTGAATGAATCCAAGTCTCGCCATGTTACATTCACTACGAAAAGGGATAGCTGTCCACCTGTAACTCTAAACGGACACCAACTCAACCACACGGAATCAACCAAATACCTAGGACTACATCTTGATAGGAGACTAAATTGTAGAACCCACATATTCAACAAGCGTAAATAACTTGGTCTTCAATTTTGTAAATTATACTGGCAAATCGGAAAACAATCCAAGCTATCTTTGGAAAACAAGTTACTAATCTATAAAGTAGTCCTCAAGCCAATTTGGATCTATGGGATTCCCCTGTGGGGAACTGTATCCACATCAAACGTGGAATTCCTTGAAAGATTCCAAAATAAAGTGCTTAGAACGATTGTCAACGCACCATGGTATGTTCCCAACAAAGTGATTCTAAGTGACCTTAGTGTACCCACAGTGAAATGTGAAATTCAGAAATACAGTACGCGGTATAAAGACAGACTTAGTGCTCACCCAAATGACTCTGTGCATCATCTAATGGACGGTAACGATGAACCAAAAAAACTAAAAAGGTTTAAACTTAAACCATCCGAGCTACCCACACGGTTTCAGCAGTAAGTAATAATTAGTTTATTAATGGCCGATCTCACCGAGCGTTCTTAAAATTTAAAAAAGACTTAAATTGCTTAAGACATACTTATGCGGTCTCACCGTCAATTTAAGTCTTACTTATGCCTCTAAAAACGTCCTAAATATAAGTTATCAATTTCGGTGACTTAAAACGCTACTTAACCTATAAGTTGCCGCGTTCTGTTAGTAAAAAGTAGCGGTACTTCAAAAAATGGACTTGAACAACGATTTATTATTTTTGCATAATAAGACTTGTCTCTAAAAACGTCTTAAATAACGACAGATCAATAAAAAAACCAATTAGGTTAGGCTGTGAAATTGAATTATTTTGAATTGGTACTTTAGCCACATTCACAGAATGACATTTCTGCCATGAAAATTTAAAACTGAACGCTCTTGTCAAATTTTTTAAGTTTTTTATTTGGTGAAAATTTTAAAGTTTGAAAAAATGGTATTCACTACACAACAAAAAGCGAAAGCTATCGAATGTTTCTTTCGAACCGGCGTAAGAATAACTGGAGAGTGGCAATATTCACTTCATGACTGCATGACTGATTTTCGTGAAGAATACCCCGATTTAGTGTTCAATTACAATTATTTTCGCGACGTTGTAACTAAATCTGTGCAGTTATTTAGAGAAAGTGGTAGTGTCGCTCGTAAAAGTGGAAGTGCACCGCCGCTTAGGCGAACAGAAGCAACGATTGAAGCTGCCCGGCAGATTATGGATGAACAGTCAAAAACTTCCATTAGAGTATTGTCTCAACAAATAAATTTATCTTATGGCACAACTCGAAAAATCCTAAAAAAAGATTTAAACCGTCATGCATATAAACTGCAATGTTTTCATGAACTTTTACCAATAGACCCTCCAAGACGAATAGAATTCTGCAATTGGTTTCAAAATAATCTCAACAATGAAGCAGCTCTGACCACTGTATTTTTTTCTGATGAGGCCTGGTTTTATCTTTCTGGATATGCCAATTCACAGAATATGAGGTGGTGGTCAAGTGAAAACCCTCATTTTTTTGTTAAGGTTATAAACTTTGTTTACAATAAAAATGTCAAATTACAAACGTTATAAAATGTCATTCTGTGGATGTGGCTAAAGTACCAATTAAAAATAATTCAATTTCACAGCCTACCCTAATTAGTATTTTTATTGATCTGTCGTTATAAGTTACCAATTTCGGTGACTTAAAACGGTACTTAACCTATAAGTCGCCGCGTTCTGTCAATTAAAATTAGTGGAACTCAAAAAATGGCCATATCCCCATTTGTATGAAGCGGTACTTCCGTTTATCGATTTCGAACGTGCTAGCCAATGTAAAAGCGCTTTGCCGCTTTAGTGCCAGAAATCGAACTAGACTTTGGCTAAGCCGCGACTTAACTCGCTTGGTAAGACAAAACACAAATTTAAAAACAACTTTATTTTAAGAACTACTTAGCTAAGCTTTAGTGATAAGTATTGTCGGTGAGATCGGCCATTAATGTCAAATACCATAGAATCATCATAAATTACATTTAGTATTAAGTTAATGTAAGGAAAGGGTTCGCTGGAACTCTACTTCACACGTCAAATTGTAATCAGCAGTGATACTGCATATACGCTTTAAGCCTTAGGGAAATACTTATTGCCACATTCCATAGCGCAGATTGTATAATAATCGGAGTTTTAAAAAAATGATAAGTACTACCGATGCGATTAAGTTAAAAACAAAAAGAAACATGATGTAAGGAAGACATCACTAACAGTAGATTATTCTGTATTTCCATTTATAAAATATTGATAGGTATTGAAATATCATGAAGATTATTATGTATCAATACATAAAAACAAAGAAGCTTAAATAACACATGCAGAGACATTAACAAAAACTTAATTAGAAGCTAAATCCTCTAACAAAAGTACTAGCTACAGGTTTTAAAATTAAACAAATAAGCTTTTGGAAAATGTGAAATTTATCCAACACCTTCTAATAACAGCGCCATAAAACAATGTGATTTTAAATAAATAAAGTAATTTATAACTCATTCATATGTTTAGATACTAACACTTTTTTTATTTTTTTAACAATTAGAAAAAAATGACTAATTAAAGGTTTGCATTAATATTAAAGTTGAAGGAAATAGTGTTTTTTTTATTCATTAAAGCATCATTAAGATTATTTGAAGTTATATTCGTACTACAAGGTGAGTTTGAAGAACTAGGAAAATTTTTTAATTATTGATTCATTAATTTGAGTGTCTTTTACTTGCATCTCATCGAGATCATGAGCAGCAGTTGAGGCCGAAGAATGACTTGTCATTTTTGGGCCCGATACTTTTTCTTCCTAGCTATGTCAGTCTTGTTGGAAACCGATTCTTATGTATAACCCTCTGCCACAGTAAACGATTTCCATCCGCCATGGCGTTTCACTATTGTGATATCAGCCCTTGCGTCTGCCAAAAGAATTGCTGAAGAGTATCGCAGACTGTGTCCTGTATATGACTGCGTTTCAGGTGAGTTCAGAAAAATTATAGTTACCTGAGGTATATTATCTAAAGTGTTGACTCCAACTGGTTTGACTGTGCATTTTTCATTGTTATAATTAAGAAGTTACTGTGTGAAAGATTTGCGAATCTATGGGACATACGAGTATACTTTCCGCAAAGGTGGAAAACGTTTACAGTATACTCTTCTTTAATGATCATAAAACTTTGTTACACATTTGTGTCAGGTATGGAAACACAATTAGGTACCCTTGTCTGCTATATCATCAACTGTTACCTTAGTTAATTCGCCACAACGGCAAGCACTAGATATCTACATTATTAATGCAACCTAGGATAATACTGTAACGTTTTTACGACGTTTATTTAACATAAACTCGGTTTGTGGTGTAAATTAATTTATTAAACAAACTTAAAGTACGAAATAATTATAAAGAACAACAATTAAACACTAACGTAAAACTAAACGGAACACTAATATTAAAACCGAACACTAAAGAAATTTATTCAATTTTGCCGTATAAACTGACGTTTATTTGTTTCTGGCCTGCCCATAAAAGTTGATGTTTTATAAACAATCGTTTAAAATTTTTATTCCGCTAGCGATTTAAAATTTTTATTCCGCTAGCGCTTTAAAAATGTCAAATCGCTTTAAAAATGTCAAATAAACGTCAAAATTGAATAAACAGTTGTATTACACTTGCGGATTAAATTAATTTATTAACTCGCGGTATCAACGCGCTTGCGGCTACCGCCGCTCGCGCGGTTGAACGTACCGCTCGTTAAACATTAATTTAATCCGCATGTATAATAAATAACTATTATCTGTAACAGTTACTATTTATTTATCTGTTCAAGACTGCCGACTCGTAGGCAAACGCGCCTTTAATATAGGCAGGCTTTCATTCTCGGACGTTCCACACTGTGGTCGAATGATTTCCTTCCAGATAGTTCCACTAGCCGCGCGAATCGTCGACCGCTATGGAAGCTTCTCGGCGGATGACGAATATAATCCCACACGTGTGCTGACGCATCTTGTTACACTGCCACCTTCCTCAAGTCTGTTCTGTCCCAGAACAGGTTTCGACCCTTGATTCCTGAAGAACGGGTCATGACGGTATCGGCATTGTTCTCCTCTTCTGCAAGTCCCACTGCGGTAGAAGTAACAGTCTACACTCTTCTTTGGTGTTAATGCAGGCTTTGAATCAAAACTGCAGACCAGGATAGTAACACCGGAGTCCTTGAAGACTACCTCCAGCATGTTTCGTACGGTCCTCCAATCTAGCCGATCCAGCCCACAGCCGAGTTTGGGAACTGCCAACTTCTTAATGCCCCTAGCGAACAGGTCTTTCTTCAAATCCCATAGAGCATTCCAGAGGTCTCCATAATCCGGCTTCTGGTAATGGAACTGTTTCGTAACCAAATAATAAATAAATCGTTGTTGATCTGGGAGATATAAAGCTTTGCCGACCGTGGGGTTCTGTCTTTCGAGTGCGTCTAGTCGCCCAAATTTCTTCTTAAATACGACCGCAATTCCTCTTCCTAAACGAAGGTCCTTGGATACGCAGTGAGCTATCGAACAATCGGTAGGAACCTTGAAGAGATCTTGCTGTACTTCAGTCGTCACTCCAAATCGTGCTTTTCCGGTTCCGGAGAACGCCGCCATGAACTCTTCAAAAGTCGGTCGGCTTTCGGCAGGCTCTATTCTGTTGATAAGTTCTCTGCCCTCGTCTTCAACATCCAGGGCTCTGTTATTACTTCCTTCGTATGGTGCCAAACGATTGGAATGTACCACCTTTGGTTTTCCTCCGGGTTGTTTCTGAATGCGATAGATTACGTCATTTATTCGCTTCTTCACTTGATACGGACCTTCCCAATTCCGTTGTAGCTTCGGTGAGAAACCACGACGCCTCTGCGGGTTGTAGAGCCAAACCAAATCTCCAGGCTGAAACCCGCCTTCTTGGGTCCTTACGTCGTAGGAATTCTTCATCCGGTCGCTAGCGATCTGGGTATTTCCGCGGGCCCGATCGTGGATGTCATTCAACTTCAATTTCAATTTCGTGACGTAATCATCTCCTGCTACCTCTTGTTCCGCAGGCGGACTTCCAAATTCGAGGTCGCAGGGTAGTCGCAGTTCGCGTCCAAACATCATGCAGGCCGGTGTTTGACCAGTGGTTTCGTGAACTGCTGCACGATTGGCCATTAAGAACAGGTGCAAGTATTGGTCCCAGTCTCATTGATGGTCAGATACAACTTTGGCCAAATATTTGCCCATGGTTCGGTTCATTCGCTCCACCATTGCGTCGGACTGCGGGTGTAACGGAGTAGTTCGAGTCTTACGGATGCCCAATAATCGGCAAACATTTCCGAAAAGTACAGATTCAAAATTGCGGCCTTGATCAGAATGTAGTTCCAAGGGTACACCAAAGCGGCTGAAGAACTCCTTAACTTCGGCGACCGTCACGGCTTCCTGATTTGGTAGTGCATATGCTTCAGTCCATTTGGTGAAATAATCCATTGCTACCAGGATATACTTATTTCCCGTATCAGTCTCGGGAAACGGTCCAGCAAGGTCTATGGCCACTCTCTCTAAGGGATTTCCCACGTTGTATTGTCTCATGGGTGCCCTTCTTTTTTCTAACGGCCCGTTACCTGCGGCACACAGATCGCACTTGCGACACCATTCCTTAACGTCTTCTTTGCAGTTAACCCAATAGAATCTTTCTCTAACTTTCTCGAGAGTATTCTTCACACCATAATGTCCTCCTGAGGTGCCATCGTGAAGATGTCTAAGTACTTCTGACACCCGGCTTCTCGGAACTACGAGCTGAAGCCTGACGGTAGTTCCATCCTCGTTTTCCAGTTCTCGCTTCAGAAGTCCGTTTTCTATCTTCAAAGAGTCCCACTGGGTCCAATACGCCTTCAGGGTTCTATTAGAAGGGCTGATTCCCTGCCAGGTTGGTCTTTCATTCTTCCGTTTCCATTCAAGTACCATTTTCAGTTCGAGATCTTCCTCTTGCTTTCGTTGCAACTCTTCAGGCAACCAATGGTCGTTGACAATTGTGGTCCTGGAGACACGGCAAATCTTCTCGTCTAGTCGGGAGCAGTGAGGGCAGTCTGCTGGACATGGCCTTCTTGAAAGATAATCGGCATTTCGATGACTAGTGCCCGCACGATGTTCCGTGTCAAAGTCGTACTCTTGTAGCCGTTCAATCCATCTCGAAACTTGTCTTTCCGGATTACGGAACCGCAGAAGCCATTTTAACACAGCATGGTCTGTCCTCAGCAAGAACTTCCGCCCATACAAGTATTTGTAGAAGTGTTCTACAGACTTGACGACAGCCAATAACTCTTTTCTGGTTACGCAATAATTTCTTTCGGCTTTCGATAAGACCTTGCTAAAATAGCCGATAACCTTTTCATGTCCATCTTGTATTTGGGAAAGAACACTTCCAATGTCTAGGTTACTCGCATCCGTATCGAGTATAAACTTTCCACCCATCCGTGGGTAGTTTAATATCGGTGCTGTCACTAGGGCACGTTTCAGTTGTTGGAAAGCTGTCTCACAGTCTTCGCTCCAGATGTATTCGCGTCCATCTTCCGTCAGCCTTGTCAGCGGTTTCGCTACATTGGCGAATCCCGGAACAAAACGTCTGTAGTAGGTGCATAATCCAAGGAAACTTCGCACTTGGTGTTTATCCCTTGGTGTTGGCCATTCTTGCACCGCTCGGATTTTGTCAGGGTCGGCTGCTACTCCATTTCGTGATACAACATGTCCAAGATAGTTAACTTCTTTTCTAAATATGTGGCACTTTTTCGGACTCAATTTCAAATTGGCTCCACGAAGTCTTTGGAACACTTCCTTCAGGTTTGTCAGGTGTTCTTCAAATGACTTTCCAACTACAATCACGTCGTCCAGATATACCAGGCAGGCCCTCAAAATTGTTTCCATTAGGCGCTCGAAGGTGGCCGGAGCATTGCATAGGCCAAATGGCATGACTGTAAACTGCCATAATCCCGAACCGATGGTGAACGCAGTCTTCTCTCGGTCTTCAGGTTCCATTTCAACTTGCCAATAACCACTCTTCAAGTCCAGTGTCGAAAACCACCGTGAACCAGATAACGTGTCCAAGGTGTCATCAATATGCGGTAATGGATAACTGTCCTTCTTCGTGACCTCATTCAGTTGCCGGTAGTCTACACAGAAACGCGTTGATCCATCCTTCTTGCCAACCAGAACCACTGGTGATGCCCATGAGCTGTTCGATGGCTCAATGATCCCTTGTTTCTCCATGTCAGAAATAATGTTTTCCGCTTCCTCACGCTTCGCCCATGGAAGTCGTCTCGGATGTTGTCGTATGGGCCTGGACTCCCCGGTGTTAATCTTATGTCGTACCACATCTGTTCGTCCCTTTTCATCTTCATCAAGGGCAAAGACGTCTTGGTATTGGTTAATCAAGCTTCGCACCTTTCTCAATTCTGTTTCATTGAGATCTTCACATGAATTGGTTATCATGTCAACACGTTCACCAGCATGTTGTTTGGAAGCTGGTCTTTGGGTTTCATTCATACACTGGGCTATTTGGGATACTGGTACACACTGTCCCACAAGGGTGTTCCTCTTCAACGTCACCGGCTTCATATTGACGTTCATAATCCTCACCGGTACTGTTTCTCCAACCTTGACCAGCGCTTTTCCTACCAGTATACCGCTGTGAACTTTCTTATCACAAATAGGTTCCATCATTCGTACACATCCCGCCCGAAGATCTCCATCCAGACCTGCCTTGACAATTCGTTCACTTCTAGCAGGCACCGTCACGTCTTCAGTTAACAGGACTCGTACTACCGGATCGTCCATTGGATGTAGAGGAAGTTCTTCGTTGCCGATTTTTAAAACTCCTTCCTTCAAATCCAGCGAAAACCGGAATCTTCTCAAAAGGTCCATTCCCAGGATGAATTCGTCAGTGATGTCAGCCACTAATACTTCATCTACAAGCTTCTCGCTTCCAATACCGATGGTCATCTTTGCTATACCATGCGTCGTCATCACATCACCTGTTGCCGTCCGAAGCTGGGTATTCGTGGGTGACAGCTTCACGGATTCTTGCAAAACATCTGGGCGTATGATGGATTTTGTTGCCCCAGTATCAATGAGTAGCGGAACAGTTTGGCCGGCAATGTTCCCATCAACAAACAGACTGGCATTTCGGTTCTTTGACGATACGGCGTGGATGGTGATCTTCGGGGCATTTCCTTTCGAGGTCAACGTTCGCCCTCTCACGTCAACCCGTTTTAGTTTTCCGACGGCTGTTCTCTTCTTGGTTTAGCGCAGCGACGCCGGATGTGCCCTCGCTCGCCACAATTCCAACAACGGGGTCCCTGTTCTTCGCGAACATTCCTCTTACGACTATCTTCTTTCTGGATAATCCTCAGCACTAACTCTTCTAATCGGTCCTGGGAGCCTTCAGGTTCTTCGGCCATCAGGCGGACACGCCCGTGTCCTCGTGATGCTTGTTTCGCCGCTTCGAATTCTAAAGCGTGGGCGAGTGCATCATCTATTGTTTTTGGCCGCGCTAACCTCAATGACTGCTGCGTTTCTCCATCCCTTAAACCATCTACGAACGTTTGTACGCTAGTTGTTCCAAGAAGGAATCGGGAGCCGTAGAGTAGGCTAGTCGGACCAATCGTGCAATGTCGGCTTCGTACTCTTGAAGATTCTCTCCACTCTTCTGAATACGATTCTTCACTTGTGCGTGGTACACCTGTTGAAGATGTGCGTCCCCATATCTCATTTCCAATCGGGAAACTAACAAGCGGTAGTCATTCTGTTGGCTTGTTGGAATCGCCTGGAGGACGTTCAAGGCATCTCCGCGCAAAGCAACGATTAATGACACAGCCTTTTCACGGTCAGCCCAACCATTGGCCCTGGCAGCTGCTTCAAATTGTTTGTGATAGGTGGACCATGGTGTCTTTCCATCAAACGTTGGTGGTTTGATTCTCATTCCGGCGGCAGACCCTTCTTTAATCTCCGGTCTGATTTCGGTAGGCTGTGTGGTTGCTAAGGGTGATAATATTTGATTCAACCTTTCTTGTAATAGTGTCGTTGTCTCATCTTCCTCGGCCGTCGTTGCTAGATCCATTTGAGCCATTCTTTCTTCTACCATTTTTACGATTTTATTCGCTAACGTTCTGGAATTTTCTAGAACTTTTTCTAGTAATTCTTGTTTCAACATTTCAAAATTTTCTAGCATTTCTTGCCTCAACATTCCAGAACTTTCCGTAACTTTTTCCAGCAATTCTTGCTTCAAAATTCCAGAATTTTCTACTACCTTTTCCAGCACACTAGAGTTTTCGAGTACTTTGTCTTCCAGGGATTTACAATTTTCAAGTACTTTTTCTTCTAAGGTTCTAGAATTTTCCACAACTTTTTCCAGTAATTCTTGTTTCAATGTTCCAGAACTTTCTACTACTTTTTCCAGTAATTCTTGTTTCAATGTTCCAGAACTTTCTACTACTTTTTCCAGTAATTCTTGTTTCAACATATCAGAGTTTTCGAGCAATTCTTGCTTTAATGTTCCAGAACTTTCGTCGATTTTGTTTAGTAGTACTTTAAAATCAATTCCGCTGCCTGGCATTTCGAAACTAAAGGTTTCTGGATCTTGGCCATCTTTTAACAATGCTTCTTTCAGTCGTGCTTGCAATTCCTTTTTTGTACCTGCCGTATCCAATTCCCTTTCTTCCAACTCTCTTCTCAAGTCGGCCACTTTCAACTCTTGAAGCGATTTCGTCGCCATTTTTATTGGTTTTAAAGCACTAAATTTTTAAGCAGTTCAACTGTCTTATTTAATTCACACCGAACACCGCACACCTGACGCCAATGTAACGTTTTTACGACGTTTATTTAACATAAACTCGGTTGGTGGTGTAAATTAATTTATTAAACAAACTTAAAGTACGAAATAATTATAAAGAACAACAATTAAACACTAACGTAAAACTAAACGGAACACTAATATTAAAACCGAACACTAAAGTAATTTATCTGTAACAGTTACTATTTATTTAGACGTAGGTATTTATTTATACGTAGGCCGCGCTTATCTGTTCAAGACTGCCGACTCGTAGGCAAGCGCGCCTTTAATATAGGCAGGCTTTCATTCTCGGACGTTCCACACTGTGGTCGAATGATTTCCTTCCAGATAGTTCCACTAGCCGTGCGAATCGTCGACCGCTGTGGAAGCTTCTCGGCGGATGACGAATATAATCCCACACATGTGCTGACGCATCTTGTTACAATACTGTAGCGTAACTGTTTTGGGGGTTCTGTTAATAATTATTACAAATAATCAACTATAATAATTTAGATAGAGTCTTGACCAAATACGCCACTTGGGGATTGCTTGGTTTTATTGCGAGAGGTGTTAAATTAAAGTCTAGTTCAACTAACATTTATATATTTGATATACGTGCTTTAGTGTTACCAAATCTTACATTTCTTAGTCTGAGTCCCCAATTCAGTATTTTACACAATTTGTACTAAGTTCAAATTAACATGATTTATTCTAAGTTCAAATTCTAAATAAAGTCTTTAACATTTAAGAACTAACTTCCAGTTATATTTAAACGACCAAGTCCGTAAAACGGATTTAATTAATTTACTTGAATATTTTTATAAGTTCTAAATAACATCTCCACAAAGAGCACTTAGGCGATTCACAAAAATATTTTGAATGCACAAGTCCAGAATTAATAAATCATATAATTACATTTGAAACGTCTAAGTCCGTAAATAGAATTCAGACGGTTGACATAAATATGTCCAGAATTAATAAATAAAATAAATCTTATGTGTATTCACTAGCACGGTATCTTCAAGGGTGTCAATTTTCTCGTAGTAACTGCTTCTGTGATGACCCTGATATAGACCATGTCCTTTACTGTATTTTGGGCACAGTTGTATACGGAAAATTGGTCTCCTTCTCTTAAAATAATCGTGGGAATATTGACTCGTCATCTTACTTAAGAATGCTTAGTCAGCATTTCTCACACTTATGGAATTTACACAAAAGCACATACAAGGCATCAGGTTTCAACAAGCGTGCGGCTTGTCTAGTCAATGTATTGATCTAATGACGTCATTTCAACTAAACGTGAACGAATTTAATAACTAATAAGACAAGAACCATGTTTGAAATGCCAACATAATAATGTCTATTGTTTTACAATAATAATAAAGAAAGCCCTCAGTATAAAACTCGTCTCCAATATAGTTTAACCAAGAGACTTGCAGATAAACTGTGCATTCTCTTAGAAAACGTCGTCTAAATAGGGTGTCTCTCTAACTTCACAGGTGTATTCCAGTGGTCCTAAGGATGTAAACATTTTATGAACAAAATCTTCTACATTACTTTGTTTTCTATTTTTCCCTAATTTAAATCCGTTAAGTACGTCAATGACTATATTTTATTTCCTCTCTTTCTAATTATATTTCAAATTCAAAGACTATTTAGGTTAAAACTTAAATATTAATTTTATTACGATCTTTCTTCCGATTTACAGACCCGTTTTAAAAAAATTATGCGTGAACGATGGGATTGATTTTTCTTAATATTCATGTTAACGATTAGAACGACTTGAATGTAAGTAAATTGCCAGAAATATTTCACAATATTAGGAAAGAATTTGTTGCTTACCACATAGTAATTCCATCCAGACAATGTAAACATTTCTCAGTTTCCCAAAAAGCATTACTTGTGTTACACTAAACTCTTAAGGGTTTTTAATTATAAATATCTCACTGATCTACTATTACTCATTACTCTGTATTCTATTACTTCTTTCTGACAGCAGTATGTCAATTTTTTGTTTTAAATACAAGCCTACTGTGTTACAGAATGCTTAAAAATGAATAAGATGTTGCCTTACTTACTTCACTAGCAAATATCTTGGAAACTGCTAACTTTAGTGACATTTATTGGCATACCTTTTTTGCATAACAAAGATGAGGCAATTGCCTTTTCAATTAAATCTGCCATAACATTCGGTATAAAAAAGTTGAAGTATGTTTATGGTATTAGGTAGTGTAGCAAAAATAAGGTTCTTTCAAAAGCTACATTAAAATCGAGAACGGATTATTGTTTCCCGTCTCAAAGAAAGTGGTTTCCCCAATTTTCATATCAATATATCGAAAACTTTAGAAATTATAGAAGAAAATTAAAATTAAAATTTCGGCTTTAATTAAGGTAATATTAAGTAAATCGTAATATTTTTTCCTCTGTGTGGTCTGTGTTCCATTACTTATGGGCCATCCTGTAAAATGTCTTCCATTGTCTGTTCCATAGTATTATAACTGTTATAACATTTTTCAACTTTATAAAATCAAATATTCTTTGCGTTACTTTCTATTTTTGTGTTATCCGTGAGCGTTGTGTTCCCTTTCTCTTATTTCTCTAGCTCCTGTTTTGTCTCTATATGCACCAAACTGTTTTCGTTTCCGTTTGTTTTGGGTTTTCAAAAGGATTGGCTGTTTCATAAGCAGGGCCGTAACAAGACAAAATTTTACTATAGGCAAGTTAACGATTTGGCGCCCCCCCCCCCTTAAATAAAAAACATTATATATATAATTTATATTTATTTATTCAAAACATCTAACAATAATAATTATGAATTTTAGAATTTACTACAGAGAAATTTTTATTTACTAATAACCTAACCAATCTAGGTCAAACGCCATTAATAATAACAAATAATGTGTCATGCTCATGCTGGAAGGTGCTGCCATAAGTATCTTGTTTCGAAGACGAAGTCCCGCCTGCGCTTACACTCGAACGAAGAACGTATTATTGTCGACATTGTCGTTGCCTATTCCAACTATACCACAGATTTCTCTCCCTACCACAGAAATCTGTGAACTATACTCTATTCCATTTAACCAATAATTTTGGAGATGGCGCTCACACAGTTGGGCAATATTTGTATTATACGTTATAAGTGTTATAACTAGCATTATTTGGGGTTAGATTTGACTACTACTAATTTATTATTTCGAATATGCTGATAATAATAATTCTCTATTTTTAAATCCATAATTATTGCAGTTTTTTCCTACACTTTTTGGCGCCCCCTTGTCGTTGGCGCCCCTAGGCGGTTGCCTTCTCTGCCTAATGGTAGTTACGGCCCTGTTCATAAGTATTGAGAGCGAACCAATGTCACCTGATCTGATTCTTTTATTCTTAGTTTTTGGATTCTTGGATTGTATTCTTTCAGTTTTTTTCCTTTTAATTTCAATATTTTGATCATGATCCTACTTCTTCTTATGTTGTGGATTCCTCTTCTTCCTTTACGTTTCCATAATCTTGTATCTTTTTTTTCACCAATTATTATAAATTATAACATTATATTTTATATTAATGCTGCTTAACGTCATTTTTCTCCCTTCCCTTAATTTACGCAATAGCATTTCCCTTTGTTGTAACATTTTTGCCGAGGAATCCGCTTTACGTATTCTTGGTCCCTTAAGTTTGCTTTTGTTGAACCAGACCATTATTTTTGTTCTAAATGCCACGATAATTAGGCTTCTCTTTGTTTTTATTTCTTATCTAATCTGCTCGCCGTATTTTCTAACTAGATTTCAGCGAGTTGTTCTTTCTTTTGTTATTGGTACGAGAAATACTACATTTCGCTTTTTTTATCGCCATCTTCATTATACTGATTTGCTTTTGTTCGACTTTTAAGAGATTAGTATACTGTATGTAGATATTGCATCCAATTTAAAAACAGTTTGGTGGGCTTATTGATATTAGATTATTAAAAGAACAGATTATTAAAAAACACATCGCGGTTTGTAACATACATAATATATAATAGGCCATATAGGGTTTTATAGGAATGAAATCATCAAGACGCTACAACGTGAAGCACTTTATATGGAACAGTCGGTATGTATTGTTTATGTGAACAAATAACTATTCCTAAGTATTTTGGAGTAAATTTAAATGAAGTTTTATAACTGTACAGGCTTTTAACCAAAATTTTATCAGTTTTAACAGAGCGTCTTCCGGGTTGGGTACGTGTCATTGTTGGGACAGAAGAACTCAACGTCTCGTCCACTTTTTTAATGGGTTTCATCAGGAGGAAACTAAAAGAGCACGGTAACTCAACGTGTCAACCACCGTGAAAAACATATCTTTAGGAATTCTGTTTCAACAAATTTTAATTTTATAATTTGGCAAAGAAAACATCCTTAGATGGTAACTGTGGTCAATTCTGTCAAAAAAGCCTTCCACTGAGGATGACAACTTAGTTGCCGAAATACACATTTGGTTAAGACTGTCCCGGTTAAATCAATACAAAGTCGGCGTTGTAAATATGTACCTACTTGTTTAAAAAAATAGTTAATTATTTGAGTTATGATACTTGATATTGTAAGTAGTTTAATAAAATTAAAAATACCTTAAAAATTACTATTTCATTTCTAATATTTATGAGTTTTAACATTTTATAGGCAATTAATATTAAGGTTTTATTATTACAAATATTTTTTACACATAGACATTGAACTATGAAATGCTTTGTGTATTACAATATTTTTCCAAGTACAAAAGCAAATATATGTTTCATTTTACTATTTTTGCTACGCTCTCCTCTTGCCGTTGACGTATCAATTGCGTCAAATCAAAAAGGTAAGAACATACGCATAAAATAAAAAGTTAAACAATATAAATAATATTTTTATTCAGGATGCGAAGTTTATATAAAGAAAGATTTAACCTACCCAGAGCCTTTACTATTATTCCAGAACGAAGCTAAAAATGCAATAAAAGCATTTCCTTTTCCCGTCCGTGCTAACGGTATCTTGACATTTAAACAAGGGGAAACAATAGATCTAGCTTGTCCTGGAGGCAGCATTGTTGACAAAGGTTCACACAAGAGGTTCAGGAGCAGTGTGGTACATGCTGAATGCCGTTCAGGAATATATTTTATGGTAAAATGCAAAGAGGTTCCTATTTCCGCTATCACATGTTCTAAAGATCCACGTCACATAGCGCGTTATAATGGTTACAAATGTGGTTTTAAATATAGAGAAATTGAAATTGGGTTTATTGTAAATAATCGTTTTATTAATCACATTACAACATGCTTCGATGATACTTTGTTGCATGTTCTTTATTCTAAAGCTGATTTGACATCAGGCATTATTGGAAAACAGATCAACTATTCCAGACCAAACTTTATACCTGGAAAGTTTTTTGATGAAACTGATATTTCTGTACAGGTTTTATATACTCGCAAAGTACAAAGGACTACTATTAATAAAATTTTGGGCCTTAAAAAATGCAGTCGTTCAGTTATTAAAGATAACGATTTCTATTTAGCTAGAGGGCATTACATAGCAAACGCCGACTTCGTATATCGCTTCCAGCAAAGATTAACTTTTTATTATGTCAACGTTGCACCACAGTGGCAAACGTTTAATAACGGCAATTGGAAAAGAATGGAGATGAACTGCAGAAAACTGGCTAATAAAAAAAAAAGAAATTTTGTTATATATACAGGATCACATGGAATTTCTAGACTTCCAGATGTAAACGGGCGATTACAAGAATTATACTTATGGGTTACAAAGGATAACAAAAAGGGAGGCATAAAGAAAGGCATTCCTGTACCGGCATTTTTTTACAGAGTTGTATATGAACCCATATCTAAGGCTGGAATTGTTCTCATTGGCCTTAATAATCCCTATAATAAAAATATTGCTGACGAAATCATTTGTACAGATGTCTGCCGCAAAATAAAATGGCTTACTTGGAAACCGAATAACATTACCCGCGGCTATTCTTATTGTTGTGAAGTAGACGACTTTCGACAAGTCGTGTCGGTTTTACCCCCATTAGATGTAAAATCTCTTCTCAAATGAAACTACTAAGTATATAGTAAATGACGTATACGAATTGCACAAAGTTAAATATTAATAAAGAATATTTAATGTTATATTATGAACATGAGGTATTTTGAAGACCAACGCCAACACCCGAGATTTAGTCTTCTCAATAGATATGTTACCTAAAGATAAAGCCCTTTGCATGAACCTCAGAATATGTCAGTGGCGGATCCAGCGGGGGGCACCCTCCGAGAATTTATGTTTTAAATATGAATTTCTTTTTCTCTTGTTTTGTCAATATTTATTAGAAGTACTTATTTATTTTGTAAGTGAAATCCTGAATATAATTTTGTTTCATTCTTTAAAAGTTTATTATATGTACCTAGTTTAATTTTAATTTTATACAGGGTGTATCTAAAACATGCAGTCAAACTTTACAGGCGTCTTGGAGACGTTAAAATAAGACTCTTTTTTTATATAAACATATGTCCGAGCTAGAGGACTTCGAATAGTTCAAGAAATACCACACATTTTTTTATTACTTTACTTTTTATTTCTAAAAGCTAGGCTTGCGTTTCCATCCGCGCGTCCATAAGTAAAATGAATATCAGCCATTTCCTGTGGAATGAACCTTATTTTTCTCACAAAATTCAGCAAAATAGCATACAAGAGTCACTCAAAACGAGATACGCAATTTTAAATTGACAGTGATCGGAAAACAAAAGACTGTACTTAATTCTACCCTATTACTTTCGGACAAATGTTTATATAAAAAAAAGTCTGTAAAGTTTGGCTACATGTTTGAGATACACCCTGTACCTATAAATATTCAAATTAAATTAAAAATGTCGTAAAATAAAATTTTTTTCTTCGTTTTATTTTCTTACGTCCCTACATAAACCTACTGCCCCTTCCGAGAAAATTGGCTGGATCCGCCACTGGAATATGTACACTGTATATTTATGAAGGTCAGATCAGAGTATTAGAAGTTTTCTAACGCGAGCCTTTACACTCACATCGAAAATATTCAGCTTATTCCTTATTTGGATTGCGCTATTAACTGACAAGATTATTAAGCAGTCGTTCTTTTTGCAAGTATTTCTTAATTTGCAACATCTGAAGAATATACCAAAAGTTTGAATTTCTTTGTTACTTCATATTACTTTTCATAGGGAAAATTTTAATATTTAATGTTACTGTAAACTAAATAGTTTGAGCTTATTTTTTTCGTTAGTAGAATACCGCCAGCTTTTTTTCTTAATTACCACATCTTAATTGCTTTTTAATTGCTTTGACCCTGGGATTCCCCACTTTCTAATTGCCTGCGGCATTGGATTTTTCATATGTAAACAATGGAATTTCCCACTTTCTAATTCTTTTTGCGAATTTTCCTATGTAAGCAAACGGCTTCCCCACTTTCTAATTGTTCTTGTCTGCGGCAATGGAAATTTTCTATGTAAAACAATGGGATTCCCCACTTTCAGACTTGAAGAAGAAGAAAAACGAATTGATATTGCAATAGTAAAAAGAAAAGAAATCGGTTTTAGTTCGAAGTCGTGTTTATAAAATGGTTTTAAAGACACATTTCTAGGCCAGTCGGTAGGGCGCTTAAAAGAGGCTATTGTGGAAATAAATGGTGGCAAGCTGGAATAAATAATTGTAGTCTCTTAATTTGGACCTTCAAAAAGGCATACTATTTTTGCACGGTCTAGCGACCCCGGATTTTGCCGCCATATTGAAGAAACCACGTGAAAAAAGACATTTTTATTGATTTTCGTGAATATCTCGGTTTGGATCCACTTTAAAGCAAAATATGAAGTTATCGAAAATAAAGTAGATAAAATTTTATACAAAATTTATTTCACGCTTCTTTTGTTAATTGATGGGTTACTGAAAGCGCGCAGCATATATGTGCCATTCTCTATTTATTTCATTATTTAATATTCTGTGTGTCCTAAAACGCTATTAATACATGTTTTTAAGTTTAACTGAAGTATATTCATATTGAACTTGCCCTGAGATAATAGAGATATTCAAAAATTTCTAGAGTGGTTCACCGTTCATCACTATTTCCTGTTATTGATAATATTATGTCAATCAGTACAGGTGCCACAGGAGACGACAAAATTAATTGTCACAAAGCTTACGATATCGGCCTCTCTCCAATGACGGGTATTGTTGGAAGGAACTTTGGCAATGTCAAGTTTCAGAGAACAAAACGAGTTACACCAATTGGGGCAGTAAATTCAGGAGTTAAAATAGAAGATAAGATTATACCAATTGATCCTACTTTGCTGTTCCAAAGAATTTCATTTTTCAAGAAATCCAACAAACAATTTCAAGAGTACTTTCAATACGAGCTAGCTCCCTATCCGCTCTCACTATTCGATGAGGCAGGAATGCGCAAAACGAAAAAATCTGCTACCGATTTCCGCAAACATCAACTATGAAGACCCTGTATACATAGTAGACGGAAGATTTCTTATTCACAGAGTTGTGTGGCAGCAACAAGAAATTTATTCAGCAATTTTGGACAAATTCGTTGAATACTTAAAAAAACATTACTCAACGAACGCAATAATAGTTTTCGATGGATATCCGGAAAACGTCAACGCAAAATCTACTAAAACTGCAGAACGTGTTCGTCGATTGAAGATCTGTTCCTCAGCGGAAGTAATTTTCGACGAAACAATGACAGCAACTATGTCACAAGGAAAATTTTTAGTGAACGAGAGAAATAAAAGTCGGCTAATCTCCATGATGTGCAACAGGGTTTAAAACTGAAGGCTTCATAGTAAAACAAGCTTCCGAAAATGCTGACAATTTAATAATTAATACAGCTATTGAGGTGTCTGATGAATTCATGTCAGTAATTGTAGAAGGCCAGGACATTGATTTGTTAGTTATTCACATTATCTTGTGTCAATCTCGTGCTAACATCTACTTTTTGAAGCAAGGAAAAGGAAACATAGGTAATAAAATATATTTGCCCCATAGTACGAACCTGGATGCGACAATGAATGATAATATTGCATTCTTACATGCATTTAGTGGCTGTGGTACCACTTCGGTATTGTATAGACAGGGTAAAATGAAGTTTGTTAAAATTCTGAAGAAATATAAAAGTCTTCTACCCGCCATTCAGTGTTTTAAAGATGCAAATGCGACTCCAGGGAGCATTGCGAAAGCAGGAGTTCAATTTCTCTTGGCACTTTATGGAACAAAGAATAATGACGAATCTCTGCACACATATAGATAGACTCATCCCGATAAATAAAATATTTCTAGGCACTAAGTCTACGTTAGTATTAATTTAAAATTATTAAAAATATTTTGGAACAAGCGGGATGTTGAAATGAAAGAAATATTAAGAACAACAAATATATGCTACGTGCTTTGAATATCTGTAACTCTGTAACCAATCAATTGACAGAAAAAAGGGTTCAATCTTTTTTGTAGACAATTTTATTTTCTTTATTTTCAATGACTTGATATTTTGCTCTAAAGTTAATCCAAACCGAGATATTCACGAATATCAATGAAAATGTCTTTTTTCGCGTGGTTTTTTCAATATGGCGGTAAAATCCGGGGTCGCTAGACCGTGCAAAATTAGTATGTCCTTCTGGAGGTCCCAATAAAGAGAATATAATTTACTCCAGCTTGCCACCAATTATTTCTACAATAAACCCCATGCCGACTGGCCTATTCTTGTAATTTTAATATACGAAAATTAGTTGTTCTTATGCTATGTTCAACTTTGTTAAAGTCAAAAGCGAGATTAGTAGATTATTATAGTAGTTAAATGTTGTAAGACGTAAAGAAAATTTGAAAGAAAATATTTTATCATTATTTTTAATAGGTATGTACCATCGTGTTCAAAGAATACTGGTACAGTGTGTTACTGCAGACACTTCCAAAACTCAAAATTTGATGTAGACACTTCTTTTGTGTGTAAATCGGATATGTCAAATAGAGGTTAAGTATTTGTCAAACTGACAAGTTTTTTAGATTTTTCATTCATAGAACTGTCACATTGATGTTGTTACAATTTTTTGGATTCCAAATTAATCGTATCAATTTTTCAAGCCTTTTCCAATGTTGTGAGCGTGAAGAATTTTTTTGTTGTGTGTTTGTGTTTGTTTAATTTAAATTCTTTAATTTATTTTCAAAATTTCACTTTTCTCTTTGAATTTAATCATATTTTTATACTTTTCCGACTCTATTTTCTTATATTCTCTTGTTGTGTTATCCAAATTACCATAACTTATTTGTTTTCATTTTAAATGCCTTCCTTAGTGAAATTTCTGCCTATTTGTTATGCAGCTTGATTTGCATAAGTGTCATCCTGGGGCCTATAACACAAACACTACAATTGTTACAAGTCTACAAGTTACAAGTAATCTGCCTGTACCTACAAGTCCTACTTAATTCGGTAACACAATGCAAATTGCTACAATATTGTAAAAAATCAGTAATTTTTACATATGTAGCTACATATGTAATCTACGTAGGTACAATCACCGTAAGCTAGGGTTGCCATACGTCCGTTTTTATAACGGACTGTAGGTTATTTGAAAAGTGTCCGTACGTCCAGTCCGTTTTCGCAACGTGTCCGTATTTTTAGTAATTTTACGTCCTTGAACAATACAACTTCAAATGTATTCTCCGACTCCCTCCGTCATCCGTCTCCATACTCATTCCGCAGTTTAAAAAAGAAATTTCTTTTAGACTGTGCCGAGCCAAAGTATTCTTACCACATACCACAGTATAGGTAAAGTAAAAAACAGTCAGTCTGCTTCGTGTTGGAACCTTTCAGCTTTCGACGTGTAGATGATTCAAACAAGGAAATTTTTCTTTCGAAATGCCGAATGCATTTTCAATTATTCTTCTTGTTCCTTTATGAGCTTTGTTGAAATTATTCTGAGCTGCATTTAATGGATCTTTATATGTTGGTGGAATCAACCATTGCTTCAGCGGATAAGCGGAGTCTCCGAGAATTACAGCATTGGGGTGAGGTCTCCAACCATTTTCCATTCTTCGGAATAAAGTACTATTACGAAGTACCCGTGCGTCATGAACACTACCGGGCCAGTTGGCACTAACATAGTAGAATTTTAGATCAGGATCACAAACAGCAATGCAGTTGATTGAATGTTTACCGTGGCGATTTACATAAGCTGGTTCGTTAATTCTGGGAGCGTCGTAAGTGTTCCATCCACTGCACCACATACTTCAGGAAAACCGGCTATTGCATGAAATCCTTGTATAACATCCAACTTATTATAGAGCCATGACACTATTTTATCGAATTTTATCTCATTGACAGCATTAACAGTGTCATGTACGCATCTACACACAGTCATTTTTGATACTCCATGCATATCGCACACACCATGATACTGACCTCTATTCTCTAACCAGTACAGGGCAATTAATGTCTTCTGTGACTGCGACGGAGTCATTCCAAACCATCGAACTGTTTTATTTGTAAGCTTTGGTCCAATATCCCGAAGAAGATTTACCAATTGGCGTCTGCTCAGACGAAACCTTTCGTTGAATTCGTTAACACTGAGAAACACGAATTCTTTTCTCATGTGAAATCGATATTCTCTAGGAATATCTTCATAGTCACTTTCGGAATCACTTGACCACATACCGGGGATAGACTGTTCATAGTACGGAAGTTGCCGTAATGTATTTACCCAGAGTTATAAATAAGTAGAACATTATCTACACTTGTAGAAAATACTGTAACACAATCATACAAGTGTTGACGTTGTGTTACAGAATGCGTTTACATATGAAAATTTTCTTCCGTAATTACTAGTGCCGTACGGGTAATAACAAGATGTGTTGTGTTACAAAATCCTTACAGGTGTAAAATATATTTTTACAATTGTATAACTTGTAATGTTTGTGTGTTATTAACGTATTGAATCTGCGCAGTAGTTTTACTGTCAGGTGTCGTGATTTTTGACACGAGTTCGCTCTCTTTGGCTATAGAAATTCCTGCCGAACGCACACTTGAGTTTAGTTGAAATTTATCATTTTTTACGTTTCATATTTAATGAACGTAATTTATTATTTATTCCGATGTTCGGAAGTGTTTGCTGTTATGCTTAATTAACAGTTTTTTTTCGCACTATTAGTGGTGAGTTACTTTTGTTCTTAAATTTTCCTTAATCTCCATTTTCTTCTTGCATTGGAATTTTCAGCTCCTAATTGCACCCATCTTAAATTTATATGGTGTTAATTAGATTTATTTTCCGTCTGGAAGAGCTTTGAGTATTTTCCTGGATGGAATTTTTTAATTTCCTTTGGAAATTAACTTTTTGTTAATTTTGAAACACGTGGAGGGACGCCATTTTCGAATGCCGTTTAGATGTCATATCTGTTCAACCACATTTCCATTTGAATAGTATCTCAAGTGTTGCTGTAATTCCAGAATTTCATGGTCCATTATCAAGGAAGGTTTATTGAGATAAGTGTTATTAATATTTTTTGTATTTGATAAAATTTTACATATTATTCAGATTAAATGCCTCACAGGTGTGTCCACCTGTTAGTTTTTTTATACATCTTAATATTTAAATTTTATTTATAAATTTGGCTTTTTGTAAAAGTTATGGTAGTTTAATTCAATCATGAATTAGATTCTTATTTAAATTTTATTTATAAATGTTGCCTTTTGTCATTCTACTAATTCATGAATGAATTATTAATATTTTTGTATTTAATATTAAATTTATATTTGTGTGTATATTTAAACCTTGTGTAATTATTTAGCAAGTCTTAATCCATTTTCTACTCAACATTTAATTTTTGTAATTAATTGGAATCCTGGCCTTGCGCCGAATTGAGCCCGAAAAAAATAAATTGTTAATGTTTTTTGGCTTTTTATTATCCTTTTGATAAGTTTTTGTAGCAATGTTTCATGGTCATAGCCTGCTAACGCAATTGATTATGTGGCTTCAAACCAAATTTAAACAGCCAAAATTTCGCTGTACCAGTATTCTTTGAACACGATGGTACCTACATATAAAAGTTGATTGTTAAGCATTTAGCTAAACCTTACAAATTCGAAACACAAGTCTAAAACCGTGTTCTAAAACAAAATTATACTTAATGTAGGATTTTATTAAGATTGTAAATTTTAGTGATTCAGGTTGAAAAGCAAATATTTACAGACAGGGTGTAGGGATAATTCAATAGTGTATATGAAAAGTACAGGGTCCGGCAGGGAGGTGTTACGTTTTTCAAAACACACTAACACAGATGTTTTTGAACAAATTTCAATTTTTATGACTCTATCCAAGTGGCGACCGTTCTTGTCCAGGCATTGTTGCAGGCGGGCGGAAAAATTATTGTCCATACACCTTTCAAGCATAGCGCGTGGAATTGCTCGAATTTCTCGAGTTATGGCTTCCGCAAGAGCTTCAAGAGTCCGTGGATCTTTCACCTTTCACCAATTCACCGTGTGAGTATTTCTTATGGGGCTACCTGAAAGCTCAGGGTTCCGTAGAAAAACGGACTCTTGAAGCTCTTTCGGAAGCCATAACTCGAGAAATTCGAGCAATTCCACGTGATATGCTTGAAAGGTGTATGGACAATTTTTCCACCCGCATGCAACAATGCCTGGACAAGAAAGGTCGCTACTTGTATGGAATCATTTTTCACACCTGAATTACATTATTTTTGTTTGTGCTTCATGTTTCTTAAATGACATTCTAGTTATATGTAATCTTTGAAAAAAATAAAAATTGAAATTTGTTCAAAAACATCTGTGTTAGAGCGTTTTGAAAAACGTCTATAGTAACCAGACTTTTTGGGATTGAGTCCGGAAAAGACTCATTTTACGGACTTAAATGAGTCACCTCCCTGCCGGACCCTGTACAAACCAAACTAAAAAAGGTAAAAGTATGTGGAACAGAAAATGTAATCCGTAATTGTTAAACATTTTACAGTAAGCTCTAAATACTAATGGTAAGGAATAGAAACAAGAAAATTACATTAAAACAACACTTTATTTTACAATAATTATGAAGCAAATACAATTTAATTTTTTTTAATTTCTATGTATGTAACAAATTAGTAATAAAGATGTACTTGCGTATTAAACGTTCAATGAATTTCTAAACAACTTGTGTGAAATTATGGTAAAATTAAAAGAACGCAACTTAAACTTTGAACTGCAGGATTATCAAGTGTGTCATGTAAGGTTCGAAACATTCAAATTTGTCCCAAAATCTAGTTGCATCATCTTCCTTTGAAATGTATCTAATGGCCTCCACTTTGCACAGGCTGATAGAAAATTAAAGACTTTGTTATTACCAAAATTAAAGCTTTAAATAAAATGAAATGCACTTTTATAAATTTACTTGAAAGTGTGGTGACGTTATTAACGACGTCGAGAATACAGAGCATAAATGTTTAGAGTATTCTAAAATCAAAGTAGAGTACCGAATACCTTTTATATGAGTTAATTTATAAGTTTAGTAACTTTGTAATACAATAAATTTAAAATATTGACAGATGATAAAATTAAAGAGATTTATCACATAAGAAAAAACAATGTATGTATTTTGAAGATATATAATACCAATGTATCAGAGTTAAATTTTCTAAGTAGGTATGTTTGATAATAATTTAGAAAGTAATGATAGCTGCATCAAATTATTATATGATTGTTATTTCACTAAAATAAATTTGTTAACTTTGTCGTATGATATACTAAATGTAGTACAAACTAATGTATACAATATTTAAGTGTACTTTTATTTATATATAAATAAACTTTTTTTTTACGATTCTTTGTTTCTATTCCCTATGAAGTAAAACAAATCTTTGATTTGTATAAGAGTTTATTAATCATTTAAGATAGGTAATAATAATATCAAGTTACTCGTGATGTTAACAAATATAAAGGTAAATTATATATAATATAATAATAATAAATTTATTTGCTTCCTGTTGTAGGTACAAAATGTACAATTAAGCATCTTATAACAAGAGTATAAGTAGTAAGTAACGATAGATCAATAAAAATACCAATTAGGGTAGGCTGTGAAATTGAATTATTTTGAATTGGTACTTTAGCCACATCCACAGAATGACATTTTATAACGTTTGTAATTTGACATTTTTATTGTAAACAAAGTTTATAACCTTAAATTGAAACTGAAACAAAAAAATGAAAAAATTATTAATTTACGATATTGAAATTTACATAAAACTATACGAGTTGTTGAAAATGTTGTCCATTTACGTCTAAACATAAACGAATTCTTCTTTGCAATCCAGCAAAAACATTATGCAACATTTGAGGTGAATTGTTGAAAAAAATGAGGGTTTTCACTTGACCACCACCTCATATTCTGTGAATTGACATATCCAGAAAGATAAAACCAGGCCTCATCAGAAAAAAATACAGTGTTCAGAGCTGCTTCATTGTTGAGATTATTTTGAAACCAATTGCAGAATTCTATTCGTCTTGGAGGGTCTATTGGTAAAAATTCATGAAAACATTGCAGTTTATATGCATGACGGTTTAAATCTTTTTTTAGGATTGTTCGAGTTGTGCCATAAGATAAATTTATTTGTTGAGCCAATACTCTAATGGAAGTTTTTGGCTGTTCATCCATAATCTGCTGGGCAGCTTCAATCGTTGCTTCTGTTCGTCTAAGCGGCGGTCCACTTCC
This sequence comes from Melanotus villosus, assembly GCA_963082815.1. Taxonomy (NCBI): domain Eukaryota; kingdom Metazoa; phylum Arthropoda; class Insecta; order Coleoptera; family Elateridae; genus Melanotus; species Melanotus villosus. The sequence goes on along the minus strand of OY720418.1, from coordinate 71,338,040 downwards.
ACTTTTACGAGCAACACTACCTCTAAATAACTGCACAGATTTAGTTGCAACGTCGCGAAAATAATTGTAATTGAACACTAAATCGGGGTATTCTTCACGAAAATCGGCCATGCAGTCATGAAGAATATTGCCACTCTCCATTTATTCTTACGCCGGTTCGAAATAAACATTCAATAGCTTTCGCTTTTTGTTGTGTAGTGACACACGACAAGAGCGTTCAGTTTTAAATTTTCATGTCAGAAATGTCATTCTGTGGATGTGGCTAAAGTACCAATTCAAAATAATTCAATTTCACAGCCTACCCTAATTGGTTTTTTTTATTGATCTGTCGTTATAACGACATATAAATTATTATTAATAATTAAAATTAATAAACTAAAAGTTAGTATTTAGTTACATGAAATTGGTCCATAAAGTAAAAAGCATATTGAATTGCGTTTGATTTTTAAATTTTACAAAATTTAATTTTTTATACATGTTGCCTTTGACGTATAGAATTCTAATACATATAAATTACTAACCTTTGAAAATTAAAAACTATTATAATAGCGAAAGGTAAAAAAAAACTAAACTAAAATTAATTACTGGGAGACAACGAACAGTTTCAACTATATTTGGGTCTAGATTAACTTATTAATGCCAAAGAGAATTTTGTTAGGTTATTTCCAATTTACGATCTATATCCGAAAGGAAGAGTATCAAAATTTAGGGTTATCCCGTTAACTTTGCAAATAAAAACATATGAATTTTTGTTAGTTGAGAAAACCTTACAGGCACAGTTCTTAGGCCAGCCGCTCACGAGTTCGGCAAGTTTACTACCAGGCTCGTAACATTCGATTTCGTAGATCATGTCACCGATGAAATCTCCTGTTTTGGGGGCCCATTCACCTGGTTTTTGAGTAAAACTTACAATCTCCGTGTCAAAATACAGGACCCGTCTGCCCAGCTTTTTCAAATACTTGTAAAATTCTAACCTTGCATTAGCTGTTGTGTAAGCTGCTAATGCAACGTTCTTCTTAGAGTGGCATACCTTTCACAGGGCGTTGCCGATCCTCTCTCCAATGTTAACTTTAAAGGCTGAATACCCTCGTACGGTCTGTCCCAATTTAGAATGACTGTTAATGCATGGGCTTCTACCGAAGGATCGGTAAGTTTCTTGAATAAATCATTGAGGTCCGTAATGATAGAGGACTGCATCAGATTTTCCCTTTGGGCAAATTTACCCCAGAAACTATTTAAACGTAATTTTGCGATATAACGCATACCAGGATTTAATGCAACGTTATCTTTATCTGATCTCTCGATCAGAGTATTCGGAAACATACCGATCCTTGGATTGGTCATCCGGTCACCAAGAAGACCATCCACTGCACTCCTGTTTTATCTTTAAGAAATTATTCACATAAGCCGCAAAGAGTCCCCCTGATTTCGTTACCTCGTTGTACTGAGCGATCTTATATTCCCAAACCTCTAAAATTTCTAAGGCCCTGTAACCCAAAGAAAGCTTTTCGGAGTTCATCTGCAACGTATGTTCCGGTAAATTGACGTTGATTCTGTGTATGAGTACACTCACCCTCACCCATAAACTTAGTTTCTGCACAAGTTCTACACAAAATAAACATTAATTTACCGTGCATTCTGTGAGGCAGAACAGGATGATATATATCGGTTGGTGGTAAAACTATACACTTAATAATAAGATTTTATTAAGGCTGGCATTTACATACAGTAACTTTCTATTTGACGTATCTAAAGTTGCATAACTACGTAAAACATCAACATGGTTTGTGCACGGATTTTGTATATGACTCAAAACTGTAGAAGTAGAGTCGGGTTATAACTGACAAGTTGAGATGCATTTACTTACTTCCTCCTCAAATTATCAATTGGTAGGCAAGTTATTTATCTTCATTGGCAATTTTGGTTCAGTCTTGGTTGATCCTAATTTACGTTTTCATATTTACCCTTAAAAAATGGAGAGCAAACATGGAACGTATTTGTCAAAACCAAAAGTTCATAAGAAACAATTAAAACGGGCGCGTTTAGCAGAAAGTCAAAAAGTTGAGTTGAGGTTTGAGGTCAGGAATTGCGTAAGATTCATATTTCAAAATTTGCATATTAACATAGTTATTTGTGTTATGGCAAAAACAAAAATTACGATTTTCTGTGTATTTAAAATGTAATCTCTTTGTCAAGTTTCCGTAAAGTGGGGATTTAAAGCCTATAAGTACTTACTCGTTGTGACTGTGTTATTTGTGTTGCCTACACGCTAAATTATAAATGGGAACTTTCACCGATTTTTATAGAACTTTATTTCCACTTTTTCTGGAATAATTTGCATTTTGAAAAAAAATTCTTGTGGCGTTTGAAAGAGAGTGGTTGTACCTATCTACTGATATAGAGACTTTTTCGGTATTAATATTTTTGTAAAAACTATTTGAAAATTTTTAAGTAAAATAGAGCTTTAGATTTTTTAATACAGTAAAGTTGGTTTTCAGAAATTAAAAAAAATCTTTCTATCAATAGACAGAAAGGACATGGCTTAAAAAATGAGTCTAAAAACAATGGAACAAAATGTGCTTAAAATGAGGTATATTTCATGGTGTAAATTCCAGCGTTAATTTGGTGATTGTAGCTGGGGTTTTATAGAAAAAACACATTCCTTATACCCTTATAAGTTATAAAACCTAACATACAACAACATAAAACACATAAATACATAGCGTTGCATTTCTGTCTGTTTATATTCTTGCTCGTACTAACATTTGATAAAGATAATCTTCTTTCATAAAGCAACGAATTTTTCTTTCTATTTACAAAATAATTAAATTTTTAAATGTCATACCCCGAAAAATTAAATTTAATTGGGAAAAACCTCATTTGGAACATATGCTATGACTGATGCTTTTAAATATGAAAATTATTTTATTTTCAAACATATACCGGGTGTTTGACTTAAGGAGCGAACATAGGGAAATAGAATGGGAAATCGTATACGGCCTGTTCTACGAAAAGGGCCCAAGACTATAGCGACTTCAATTGTGATTTAACCTTCAACAAACCATATATATTATTTAACGGGACGCTTTTAGCTACAACTTGGTGAAAAAAATTCTTTTTTAAACACCTTCATGTGTTTGTTGTGACGTCACCGACAATTTTTTTAAATTGCTCAATATAATTTTTTTTATGGCCCGGGCCCCCTTCAAGATCAAAGTTATTAATCAAAATTCCATTTAAAAAAAAATCTATAATTGTAGGTATCGGCATTACAAAAGCCATCCAATATGGTAAATTTGAAAACCAAATAGTGGAATGGGCCCCCTACAAACTATGTTTCTGGTTACGCTACTGCGCTATAGTCTTGGGCCCTTTTTGAAGATTCCTGCCCCCCGTTTGAGTTGATAGGATTGATAGTGGTATCAACCGAAAGTCAAAAAAATGCGCTTAATTTGATACTACATACTTTACTTGCTTGTTTATGAAAGAAATAGCTTATAAACTGCAATAAATAATTTGCATTTTATTCACAAAAAACAGACCAGCCATAATCAAATTTGAAGTTTCTTTATGCCAAAATAGGTTTTATTTTCTGTCAGTTATAATTTACGTATCTACCTAATTACTATGAATAATAATGTTGAGAATCGCCCTCACATGTCAAATGATTAACAACCAATCACTATTGAATTAATCAGAAATTTTCCCTAGGGAAAAATCTCCCTAGGGAAAAAGTGCAAATCTGTCAAATATGACATCTGTCAAATATAGTCAAATAAGTTAAGCCAAATATTGTCAAATAATAACGTTACGACATTTTGCCCTGCCTTTCAAAAATGTGTTCTGTTGCAACGTATACAAAATGTACAAATTTAACAGTATTAAATTATTTTTGTTTTTGTAGTAAAAACTTTCAGGCGATTCTCTGCCGAATACACATCAGGACAGGTATGTTGCCTGGAAATTTTACCTCGTCGCTTAGCCCTCGTGTTTGTTGTTCAAAACTTCCCTCGGTCTACGCCCTCGTGAAGTTCTCTCACAACAAACCCTCGGGCATGAGCGGTTCGAAAAAATTTCTGGCAATATACCTGTCCCTTGGTATATTGCATATGATTATTTTAATGAGGAGGGGGTATTTATTGTCAAAACATTTTATACTGGCGTCAGTTTTCGCACAGTTCGTGATTTGAAAAACTTCAAATTGTCATGGCTGGTCTGCTTTTTGTGAATAAAATGCAAATTATTTATTGTAGTTTTTAAGCTATTTCTTTCTCAAACAAGCAACAAATGCAAGTAAAGTAGTATCAAATCGAGAGCATTTTTTTGTCTTTCGATTGATACCACTATCAACTCAAACGGGGTGCAGGAATCTGTGCAAATTTTGTTACTACGAACATAGCAGACGATATGGCCAATTTACAAATGCCGAAAATTTGACGTTGACAGTTAACGAATTTTTGTCAACAGCAGTTAGAGGAAGAGGAAAAAGAACAGTATGTAACTTTAGAAACGAAGTATGAACAAGACTACAGCGCCACCAATCAAACAAGTCTGTCAAGTTGGCGTGGTGTGGTGTCGCTGTATTTTAGAGGTACACTCAGTGTCAATAGTACTTTGGCGGTAAATTTAAACGTGTAACATTGTGTATTTGCAAGTTTATTAATTTTTATTATGTACCTACGTTCTTATATAAATTTGTTAAAACTGTTAAAAGAAAATTTAGTAGACAAGTACCAGAATTAGATTTGAGAAGGAAATAAATAAGGAAATTTTATTTTTATTTTAGATAAATTTTGTCTACTATATTTCTGGCTTCGGAATGAACAGTTTTTTCCCTTTACTTGCCATAGCGATAAAAGCGATTAGAAGAAATGGATTCTATAAATAAATACATAAATAGCAATTGAGGTTATGCGAAAATTTCATTTTAAAAATACTTTAAATTATCTATAAAATATATGCCTACCTTATTAGGAATAAGTCGAACAAAAATAATCTTAAAAAGACTGATTTTTTTTATAAAGAGGAACGAAAGCAGAGAAAATTAAGAAACACAAACACGCGATAACTGTCAATTTGTTAGCTACTTTCACTTTTGACACGGAAGGTACAACGCCGGCAGGAGTTGTAGGTATTGGCTTAAACTTTTACCGCCACGAATTTTTAAAATTAGTTGGCATATTTTCCGATGGATTTGTTTGCTTGGTGGCGCTGTAATTTCTTGTTTTATTAGAAAAATCGTGGATTAGGCCTACTAGGGCGGAGCCGGACGTTTAGCCGCGGCCATTTCGGCGCGGCGGTTTCACCGCGGCCGTTTAACCGCAGACCTACTTGGACGCAGGGACACTAAGACGCAGGGCAAAAGGCCGCAGAGACATTAAGACGCGAAACAGTAGGACGCAAAGACGTTAAGGCGCAGAGACACTAAGACGCGTGCAGTTGTGTTATTTTAACAACTGACCTTTCTTTAGGCTTTACGCTGTAAAATGTAAATGTAATTACCCATACAAAATAAAATACGTGGCTGTATATTTAAATGAAAGTCCTTATTGAGATCTTAACAAATATTAGCAATTATTAATCTTGTAATTATGAAAAAAATTGGCGAAGAATCTTCGCTGGACTTTCCATACTTACACAATTGAAAAATGCATAACAAATATATCATAAGCGTGAGGATAAGCAAGGTCTCTGTCACCCATGAACGATTTCAGAGTTCCACATCAAAACTATTAAAACGTAGCATTAAATTATGTTTGTATTTTAATGACAAAAAAAATAAAACAGTCTGTGCTAGAGGGCTTACTTTATTTTAGGTGTTTATGCCTAAAGTCAAGTAAATACATAATTAAAGACTTTGCAACGAAAAAGTCCCGACAAGTTATTTAATAATAATCCTATATAATATGTAATAATGCTTTTATAATAAATAATTTGTATTTTCAATATAAATGAGCAGAGTAAGATAATATTTTTTTGAAAAAGTGGGTAATATAAACAAAAAAATATATATTGTAGTCACGCAGATTCGAACCTCCAACCTTTCAAGCGTATGCGGGTGGAAGCTTGGTCTCTTACCGCTGGACCAACACCGCCTTCGTTAAAACGGTGACTCCTGCCCTGATATTTATCTTCTGTCTTTGGAATGTGCCGTTTCCGAGAAATTTTTTTTGAAATTTTGAAAAAATTTTTCAGCTAATTATAATCAGTAGAGGTAGGGGTACAATTTGGCGTTAGGTTTATAAAAATATGTTGATGCGTTTTTGGGAAAAAAAATGTTGAAGTCCAAAACTTCAAATGATCATAAAAGGCGTTAGGGAAAAATTTTGGGGATGCGATCAACGCTATTTGAAAGGCATCTTGATTTACTATCGACCCAGAACATTTAAAAAAAATCGTGTGTGTCGTTTCCGAGAAAAGTTTTTTTGAAAATTTGAAAATTTCCAAAACTGTCCGGACTTTTTATTTTTGAAATTTTGAATTTTTTTTCAGCTAGTTCTAATCAGCCGAGCTAGAGGTACAATTTGGCCTTAGATTTATAAAAATATGTTGATGCGTTTTTGGGAAAACCGTCCTTAAAGTTGCGCTTTTCAAAAATTCGCCGCGGGCGCAATTTTTGACATAGAAACTTCGGGAAAAAATTATTCGATTTCTTTTCAAATTCTGTATTGATTTTCTAAGTAAAATTTTGAAATTTTTTTCAAGGAAAAATCTGCGCCCAAAAAAACATGGCTAACTTCCGTTTCCGGTTCCGGATTTTTTTGAAAAGCTTATTTTATAGATGTACTGTAATTATAGGCCCGCATACCAAATTTGATGAAAATCGGCCCAGTAGTTTTCGAGATATGACGATAACGCACGCACGCACGCACGCACGCACCCACCCACAGACATTTTTCAAATATGGAAAGTAAAAACACATATTTAGGATGCCTGGACCCTAAAATGTGTTTTTTTCGAATTTTTACGATTTTGAATTTTTGCACGATTCCAATACTTTCCTATACATGCGTTGCAAGTATGGAAAGTAAAACTGTAAGAAACAAAAAAATGCTGTTACTAATTACAAACAAAATTTTTCAACAGTTTTCTGTACAATACAGAGTTTATTATTTTCTTTGTACTTGCTAAAATTAAACGAATTCTATTTGAATTTTAATAACTGTAAGTTCCTAGTGGTCGGTTTTTAATTGTTCCGCTAAAAAAATGTATCTGTATAGCTTAGGATACCCTGTACAGTAAACGATTTAAAACTAGAAATAAAAAATTAAATAGTCAGAATAGTTGAAAGTGCATAATAATTGGGTTTACATAATACCAAATTAAATAAACGCTAAGTTATTTTTACCTAACAATTTTGCGAATTAAAAATATTAAGAGTAATTTTAGGCATATCTTCACACTCGTATATCGTTAAATAGTGATTTTTAAAGACCTGTAATTGTAATGAGAGACATATTTATCAACCATTTTCACTAAATGTCACAAATTTAACTATATTCGTAAGACGGAGATAAACATAGTAGGATGGTATTGAATGTAAGATAGAAACAAAACGACTTAAATGGTCCTAAACCCTTAGTAGGTAGTCACTTCAAAAAGGGATAAACTGCCTACCGAAGATTATCTTCGGAATAAACGTTACAAAGATGACTATTTTCAAATTGCTTACCATATGAATATTTGTAATTTATTTTCCTAAAATTGTATTTTTCAGAGTAAATAACAGGATTTAAATTTATGGGTTATCTACAATATATTTTATTTTTATTTCCTAAATAACCGAAAATTTCCAATTCGCCCCTTTTTATATTTTACTCAATTACTTTCTGTGTAAAAACTAATTTAAAGTATAAATGTCTATGTTTCTTAAAGAATCCAATTTTTGAAAGTAAACTCTTACAGGTATATTTTGTTCTGCTGTTGTAACTTAGTTTTACATAAAAAATCCACTAACTAATATTGATTTTATATTTAATCAGTCTCTAAATAGTTGAGTTGTCATACACATACATACAAATGCATAAGACACTAATCACGTAATCACCATCTAATACAAAAGTCCAAATGTGTTAACGGATACATAAATATGTCAATCGACAAAAGAAAGCTTCATTTTTGAAAACAGATGTTAAACGTCTAAGCTCTGCTGCTTTTGTGTTAAAAATCAGAACTCAGAACGTTCCGATACTCTAGGAAATAAAGTGCGTTTAGTTCCCGCGTAAGTGATTAAAAATGGAAATTGTTTCGCGAAAAGGACAGTATAAATTTCATATCAACGGATATAGTTTTATCTTTGATCGGTGCAGTTCATGCGGAACGAAAAAGTTTTGGCGATGCGATCAAAGACATAACGGGTGTAATGTACGAATACATACATCGAACAATATAATCATTAAAGAAATGCACCAACATTCTCATGATAGCAATGCGGCCAAAGTGGAAGCTGAAATAGTTATCACGCATATGAAGAATCGGGCAAAAGAAATTATGGAGCAAACTTCTCAAATTATAAATACCTGTATCGCCGACAATAACTTATCACAAGCGGCTCAAGTTGCATTACCTAACGACAAAGCTTTAAAAAAATGATTCGTCGAAAAAGAAACCAAATTAATGCAGCACTGCCTCTTCCGTTAAGAATAGAAGATTTAGTAATTCCGGAGGAATTCAAAACTTATGCGACAAACGGAATGATTGAAAATTTCCTACTAGCGGACAGCGGCCCAGCTCCAGATAGGATTCTAATATTTGGTCGAGAAAGGAATGTGCACCAGGTTAGTTATTTTAGTATTAAAATTTAAAAATTTTCATAACTTTCGGCACAAAGAAAAGGTTTTTAGCACTAACTCTGAAAATATAAAGTTTTCGAAATTAAAACAGTAGATGTTATGCTATCGCGAAATAATATAGAATAGAGTTACTTGCGTGAAAACAAATCTCAAATCCATTTACTGCCAATTATTTCATTTTATATAACAACTTCTTATAGCTTTACATTTTATTTTTAAATGGAATTCATTTACGGGGAAAGAGTAGGTAATAATGATAAATAGTAGCATAAACTAAAAATAATAGATGTGGCAATCACTAGATCTTTTTATTTGCATAAATTAACTCCATATTAATTTCTTTTTGTAAATAAAAGTATTTTATGTTTTTATAGGACTTTGAAATATTTTAATATTTAGTAATAGTGATTCAATATTATTCAATTCAATATTATAATCAATGCTTTCAGATATAGGAAAATGCTCAATTTTACTTTGACCATGAAAATGTACACATAAACCCTAAAATTTATTTTAAATAGTTTTAAAACTTTCTTTGATAATGTCACGCAATTATATACGAAAATAAGTAGACACGATTCCCTAAATTAGTTTTCACTAAATCAAACAATTAAAACATCTTACAATAACCTTTAACGATGGTAACTATATCTCCCTCTCTCTTATTTTTACATATTACGTGAATCAAATCACTGGTTTGTGGATGGTACGTTTTCGACGGCACCGCAGTTCTTTTACCAGATTTACGTAATACTAGCCAAACGATTCGGAGGAGTACATCCTGTGGCGTATGCATTATTGCCAAACAAGCAAGCTGCCATTTATACTAGGATGATAGGCCTTCTTCAAGAACTTGAGCCAGACCTTAATCCAGATAAAATATCTTGCGATTTTGAATTGGCAGCAATTGGTGCATTTAGAAATGCTTTTCCAAACGCGGAGATACTTGGATGTTTTTTCATCTAACCAAGAATCTGAGAAAGCATTTGGGCAATTTACATCTAATGGGACGTTACAACAGTGAAGCAGATTTTGCATTGCAAGTCCGAATGATAACATCCTTTATTCCAATCGGCGATATTTATAACGCTATCGACGAACTTGCAGATGTGCTGCCACCCGAATTGCAACCACTACTGCAGTGGTTCGAAGACACCTACGTAGGTCGTCCAAATCGGCGAGGTAACGGAAGACGACCTCCAATTTTCTCACCAGAGGTGTGGTCAGTACACGATCGCGTTTTAAACGATATAGATAGAACGAACAACCATTGTATTTAGAAAATACAATGGAACAACTATGCTGAAGCAGCACACAGACGTTTACAGACGGAACTTTCAATGTGCCATCCAACAATCTGGTAATTTATTAATTGCTTAAAGGAAATTCAGTATGGTAGAGACACATATTTTGAACAGCTAATCGCTGGAAACGCGCCTCCACAAAAAAGGAGGAAATACGTGGAAGCAGATACACGAATTAATACTATTGTAAACGATTACAATAATAGGACGGTTGTGGATTTTCTTCGTGGCATTTCGCATAATTGCATATGAGCTACGTTTACCTACTTCTAACTATTTTCATTTGTATTTAAATCATTTTTACTTTCTACATTTTGAAAACTATGAAAACCGATGTAAAGGGATGATTTATCACCTAATAACTTGGATTGCAATTGTTTTACAATAAGTATTTTGGTTTAATAATGTTACAGTCTGCTATCAAGTTCAAATAATTCGAAATTCCTTTACTTTACTACTCAATTTAAACTTATTACACTCGAATGAATTTCTAATTATAGTAATTATAGATATTTCGAGAATTCCATTGCAAATGGGTATTCTACCGGGTGGCCATAAATATCTGTTATCACATTACCTTTGGAATCTACACCGCTTTATAAAAATGATTAATCCAACTAACCTAAATGTCAAATGTCATTCATGTCATCACAACTACTACAGTTATCATTTTTATAAAGCGGTGTAGATTCCAAAGGTAATGTGATAACAGATATTTATGGCAACCCGGTACATGGTCCTGAATTGCTTCATGCACAATACGAATTTTAATTACTTTAAACGAAAACCGTAATAGTTATTTATGTACCATGGGCGTAAAGATGCTTTTAAGGTCTGAGACGTGATTTTGAGCCAGAAACGCTAGTCGAGGCTCCTACAATTCTAATAACTAAATTAACAGTTAAAAAATATAAAAAAAGGTATATTAAGATTATGTTCCTAACCTTTTAAGAAACACATACAGGGTGTCATCAAAAGGGTGAAGAAAATTTTAATGGTGGGTAGTTTACATAGAAACGAAACACAAACCTAAAGTCATTTTTTTTTTAAACGTATAATAACTTAGTTACATGACTGTCTTTTAAATGATCTTCAAGTTTAAGTACTGCTATTTAGTTACAAAAAAAATAGTGAGTATGCTGTGTTAATTTAACCTTAGTAAATTAATGTCAGTCACAGTTGTCATTAAAATTCCAATTTTTTGGTAGTAATATTATTTATGTAATTATGAATAGGCCATTCAGTGACAGCGAATATGCAGATATGCACTTTATTTATGGTCAGGCTAATGGAAATGCGTTAGAAGCAGTAAGACAGTATCAAGCACGTTATCCTAATCGACGTCAACCATCTGCAAATACTTTTTCGAGGCTCCATCAACGGTTGCATGAAACGGGAGTTTTACAGCCGAAGTTTGCAGACTGTGGCAGATACAGAACATACAGAATAACTCATGCTGAGGATGATATTCTTCAAATGGTAGATGGAGATCCCTCATTAAGCACAAGAAATGTTGCAAGAGATACAGGTGCATCTCGACACACAGTTTGGAGAACGTTACATGAAAATTTATTATATCCGTACCATCTTCAGCGTGTTCAATGTTTAAGACCTGAAGACTACCCTAGAAGAGTTGCATTTTGTGAATGGCTGTTACAAAGACATCGACAAGACCAAGAGTTTATTTCCAAAATTCTGTTTACGGATGAGGCTACATTTACAAGGCGAGGTATTGCAAATTATCACAATTACCACATTTGGGCAGATGAAAATCCTCACCAAACTAGAAATGCACGTTTTCAAGAAGAGTTTTCCATTAATGTTTGGTTGGGGATTTGTGGAGATCACCTAATCGGTCCACATTTATTACCTCCAAGACTATCTGGGGTATTTTTTTTTAATTTTCTGGAAAACAATTTACCAGGCTTACTCGAAGATTTGCCACTAGCTTTGAGACAAACCATGTGGTTTTTACTAGATGGTGCACCACCGCATTTTGCTGTTGCAGTGAGAAATTGGTTAAATGAACATTACAGGGACCGATGGATAGGAAGAAATGGGGCGGTTGACTGGTCTCCACGATCTCCAGATTTAAATATGTTAGACTTTTACGGTTGGGGAACAATTAAAAAAATCGTTTATGCTAGTGAAGTTAACAATGCCGAAGAACTGTGGCAACGTGTGCAGGCTGTATGTGCACAAATACGAGAAGACCCCCAAACGTTTGCAAGAGTTCGTAACTCGCTTGTACATCGCGTCGAAACTTGTGTTGAGGTTGAAGGGAGACATTTTGAGCAACTTTTATAATTTGTTATTTTTGTCTAACATTTCTTGTTAATAATAATAATCTAGTTTAGTATTCCCGTTGGTTTGTTTTATAATAAAAGCAACTAAATCTAGTCTCATAATAAACACAATTTGTCAAAAATTAGATATCAAATTGCTTGACTGCCTACTTATTGTTAAAAAGAAAAACAGTGGTCCTCAAACGTAAGTGGCACATAAATTACCAGCTTTATCAAGCTTCGGAGAAAGAACATTTATAAGTATTTTTGCCTTATTTTAGTATGAACTACCCACCATTAAATTTTTCTTCACCCTTTTGATGACACCCTGTATATTTAAAACAACATTTTTAAAATACGTAAGTTGCTGTTTTATAAATTATCGTTAATACTAGTTGGATCTAATATCTAAAATAATTAGAAAATCATTGAGAAGTTCCACTTGTTGGAACACCCAATATAATTTAAATATAATAATAAATATAAATATAACACTAAGGGCCGGTATTTCCATCTCCTAATAAATTTATTCTCCTGTTAAAAACCTGTTAATACAATCGTTTCCATGGAAACTATTTGCCAAATAGCTTATTTATGACCGGTTTCACCAACCACACTTAACGTTTAAGGATTCCCTAAAAATTTAAACTAGCCCTATTTTGTTTCACAAGTCAAATATCTCCACTTAAATTCTCCTAAGGAGCACTTACCCTAAACCTTCAATATCGGCCGCTTAACATTCACTTAGTAAAGTTGTGTATTTTTGACGTTTCGTGTATAACTTTCAAAATGATTAATTATTATTTAGACGATGATGTTGATGATATAAATGATATAGATGAAAACGATATTATGAATTATATACCCAGAATGATTTATGAAAGCGAAGATCATTTCCACAATTTCTCGGAGAATAAATTTTTCGAAAGATTTCGTTTAAAAAAAATACAGTTTTGCAAGTGCTGCAATTAATAGAAAACAGATTGGAGTATCCACACAACAAGTATGTATATACAAAATATATAAAATTAAAATGATAAATAAATAATAACTGTCAATGTATATTGAAGAAACAATAGTGTATCACCAATAAACCAGCTGCTTGTGGCATTACGAGTATATGCTACAGGAGGTCATCTTCTGGCATTAGCAGATTTTGGAGGCATGTCAAAGGCTAGTGTATCTAGAATTGTCGTCCGAGTCTCAGAAGCCATAGCAGCATTAAGGCCTATTTATATTAAATTTCCTCAAACAAACGGAAGAAGAAATTAGAAAAACACAACAAGACTTTTACGATCTTTACTCATTTCCACGAGTAATAGGAGCCATTGATGGGACTCACATACGTATTCAATCGCCTGGTAAAATATTGTTTATCGCACTCTGTACTATGAGTGTCAGAACAAAGAATAAGTACTAATTTTATATATTTACAACAGGAAATAATGATGGTGAAGTTTATCGAAGTCACTAGTTCACATGTCTGCACTAAAATTAAACCAAATATTACTAGAAATATGTCTTCTTCATATTCTTTCGTTTTTAGATCTACATTTTAGAACAAGTACGTGTAAGTTAAGTTGCTCTTAACTAAGGATTTGTATATTTTTGTTGGTGGAACAAAATATAAATTTAAGTATCACTTAGTATTAAGTGTAGTTTAGTTAAGTTTCATTTTAAGCTACCGTGGTGAAACTGGGCATAAGAGGTTTATTAGGATATGGAAAGACCGGCCCTAAATCTTAGAGTTAACTGAATTGGTTGCTTCCCTACTTTGCGGCTTAATGTCCCTACGTCCTAATGTTTCTGCGCCCTAAATTCTCGCGGCCAAGTTTACTGTGTCATTTTGTCCCTATGGCGTAGTGTCCCTGCGCCCAAGCATGTTTGCGTCGAAACGGCCGCGGTTAAACCGCCGCGCCGAAGTGGCCGCGGTTAAATGTCCTAGACCGCTACTAGGGATACCACATTACAAAAAAACGCGCCGAGTACTCTACCTCGAAGGTGGTGTGGAAAGGAATGCATTTCTTCAAAAAGATGACAGTTTCAATTCTTGATATCGCAATATCTCGATAATGGTCACTCCTATGAAAAAAAGTAATTAAACCTTTCTTGTGGAGCTATAAATTTGGTAATAACTATTTTACTACAATAAAACTGACCATTAACGAGATATTCGCAAAATATCGTTTTTTATGACGTTTGACCCCGCGTAAAATTTTTAGCAGCAGTCGGATCGATGGGGACTTTTGACATTTCATTTAGAACTATAACATGAAGGCTCACACAAAAATTCAGCTCCATGCGAATTATTCCTTTTATGTCTATTTTGCCTGGATTATCGTTACATTTAACGAGATCTATGTAAAGGGTGTTACAAAATGAGCGCAAGATTTAATTTTTCAATAAAACACATCATTTACTCGAAAATTTCAAATATTTTTATTTTAATATGAAGTATACATATGGCGATTATGTGTGGAATAGAACGTCCAATAAATGACTGCCACCACTCTGCTGGCACACTCTTGCTCTTTTAGAGAAGTTGCTGATTACATTTTCGCTTATTTGCCCTTCAATTTCGTCAATGACACGTCGAATTTCTTCCTTTAGCTCAGGAATTGCGGTTGGTTGGTTGGTATAGACGGAAGACTTCACAAAACCCCACAGGAAGAAGTCGCACGGCGTTAGATCGCACGATCTCGGTGGCCAATTATGGTCGCCAGTGCGTGAAATTACACGGCCAGGGAATTTCTCATGCAACAACTGCATTGTCCTTGCGCAGTCGTGGCGGCCATTTATTGGATGTTCTATTCCACACATAATCGCCATATGTATACTTCATATTGTAACAAGATGCGTCACCACACGTGTGGGATCATATTCGTCATCCGCCGAGAAGCTTCCACAGCGGTCGACGGTTACTCATACTCGCGCGACTAGTGAAAATTTCTGGAATGGAGTTCTGGAAGGACAAGCTGGGATATATAGGGTGTGTCACGACGACCGTCGATTAGACGTTTCTTGAGAAAAGCTCATAATTTCTGGAATGGAGTTCTGGAAGGACAAGCTGGGATATACAGGGTGTGTCACGACGACCGTCGATTAGACGTTTCTTGAGAAAAGCTCATAGTACATAAATGGAAATTTGCCACTTCGAAATTACTTCGAAGTAAGCGTTCTTTCTCAGGGTTTAATTGAAGGACTCTATCATCCATGGAATAGCTAGGATAATTCGACACTAGCATTTACCCGTATACAGGGTGATCGAAAAATATCGACCTCGATTTTTCTCAAAATTTTTAAATGGAATGACCCATATTCGATATGACAGTTAGATAGCCACTATCATAAGCTTTCATAAAATACCCAACTTGATAGGTCTATACTTAATACGTACGAAGTTATTAAAAATTCAAGTTTCAATATTTCAAATTTTATATGTTTTCGGCTCATATCTAATTTTTTTCATTTTTTCTTGGATGTGAAGGCAATAAAACACGAAAAACTCAATTTTTGAAAAAGAAACTCATATTTTGTAATCTTTTTGAAGATAGGTTTTTACATAATAGTTTTTCTAAGGTAGAAAAAGATGTTCTATGCAATAGAAAAGCTGAAATATGAGCCGATAACATCAACACTTTGAAATTCAGTAACTTCCAACTTATTAATTCTAGATCTATTAAGTAGGGTATTTATGAACGCTTATGACAGTGGCTATCTAACTGTCGTATCGAATATGGGTCATTCCATTTAAAACATTTGAGAAAAATCGAGGTCGGCATTTTTCGATCACTCTGTATACTGGTAAACGCTAGTGTCGAATTATCCTAGCTATTCCATGGATGATAGAGTCCTTAAATTAAACCCTGAGAAAGAACGCTTACTTCGAAGTAATTTCGCAGTGGCGTTCGTCTAAAGTGAGGTTAGTTTTCTTAAAAACAGTTGAATAACTGCTGAAATGTTAGCGATAGACCCATATAGTGTTATATTGTTACACTCGTCGTTGAAAGGCGATTCTGAATATCTAAATATATAAAGGGTGTTCTATTTGAAATAACGAAGTTAGTGTCTACTTCCGGTATAATCGGAAGCTGCACAATTTTGGATATATTTTAAATCAATTTATAATATACCAATACCCTATTTTGCAAATTTTCATTTAGGTACTATAAGTTTTCCTCAAGAAACGTTTAATCGACGGTCGTCGTGACACACCCTGTATAAGACGCGACCAAACGAACACGGGCAGTCTAATCCAGCCTACAAAACGGTCGAGAATATATGTGCGTCGATGAAGTTAATATAAATATACGTGAATAGTTATAAATAAAGAAACTGTACAAATAAATTAATTAGTGTTACGGGTTAATATTATTGTTTTGCATTAGAATTAATAAAAAGCATTACTTAAATAAGCGACAGGGAGTGATCCACCCAAAAGCCGGATCTAGAAAGCTTTTAAACGCGGCTTAGCCCCATCAGGGGTGTTTCGTCCACTATTCATATTTATTAGAATTAATATTAGTGTTGTGTTTTAATGTTAAGTTGTTATTTCGTGTGTCTTCGTTGTTCAATAATTTTAATCTTTGTTAGTAAATAATTCACACTTCGAACTGAAGTTTTAAATAAACGTGTTAAAACCGTTACAATATTAAAATAAAAATATTTGCAATTTTCGAGTAAATGATGTGTTTTATTGAAAAATTAAATCTTGCGCTCATTTTGAAACACCCCATACATCTATATTACAGGGAGGTGAGGTGTGACAAGCTGGACAAATGTATTTACAGCCTTTATGATCTGTTTTATTACTAAGACGTACAGGACACAATTCGCAAAAGTAGTGAGTTGAAAAATTGGTAAATAATAACATTATAATGGTTGTTTTCGAAAATTAAATTTAGAACTGTTCTATCAGATGATCTAGGCCCCTCATAATAAACAGTTTTATCTAGTCTGTGATTATATACACAATTGTGTAATTTACCAAATATTGTTGAAACTGTTCAATGTGTTCCCTAGTTCCTCCTTGACTTAAGTCTACACGAGCTTGAAGACAGAGATTGCGAACTCATACTTCCATCAAAGTCTGCCTTCGCTTTAATTGGCCCAAATCAAGATCTTCAAAACGCTACACCATGGCTAGCACTAGAGCCCTTGCCAAGCAATAGTTGTCATTATTATTAACAACCAAAATACCTCTTTTCCGGCGGCAAAATTCTTCATAACTAACGCCAGTTAACTTATCTCTGGCGGATCCTCCATATCCGACAGGGAGTGAAACACGATCTAAGTGTAATCTCAGAGCGTCTTGAGAGAAAAAGTTGACGTTACTCTGAAGAATTTTTTCTAACACAGCCATCACAACCTTGGAGGACATTTTGTTAATCCACACGACGGAAAGGAATTCCTATGGGTTTCTCAGGAAAATTATCGTTATGAATCACTATACCTACACGGTCAGATGGCGCTGCACCGTTTATCATGTAATCAATGATTTCGTCGAAAGCATTCTGAAAATACATACCTAATATTCCTTAATTAACAAATATTCTTAAAAATTATAATTGTTTAAAAAATGCAATAAACACTATACATTTAATAGTATATTATGCAACAAGCACAAAATGATGCTCATTTTGCATGAGTATAAAGGTTTGCAGCACGAGCCCCAGACGAGTGTTGCAATTCATACGAATGCAAAATTGCTATTTTGTGCGAGTTGCATACTATACTTTTTCTACGACAACGTACTGCTCACTTTTAATACACTATAAACATTGATACAAAGAAATATGCAAATTTTTTTTTATTGGATACTAAGAGTTGTTCTCAGCATTGAGTATTGTGTCCATAAAGTAGAACTTTTGAATTTTTTCGCCAAACCGCCAAAATAAGCCATTAAAACCTTCTCGGAAAACGATTTTGCGTTTTGATCCCCTTTCCACCCCAAAAAGAGGTTATAGCGTGCGTTGGTACATTTTCTTCGACGTTTCCGCTAATAAATTTAATGTTGCCAACTTCGCTGCTTCTGTTATGTTTGGAGGTGACAATTCTAAGTCATTATCACTATCACTTTCCATATTAATTATCAGATTTATTGGAAATAACTACGAAATTATCTGTAATGTAAGCACGAAAATGTTGACAGAAACACACTAAGTCGTTGGACGTCATATTCTCGAAAGGCGAGTTCTGACATATCAGTTTCGCTGATTCATTCTAGCTGATTCACTTTTAATGAAAATGAAAATGCATACGTCCACACGTGTCATTTATTATTAATCATTTAGACTGATATCGGTTCCTTTTGCGTTTACTTTTCAATAATGATCAGCTAAACTGAACAAAAGTAGAACCACTCTTCACTTCCACTGAAAGGAAGAAATGACTGATCAGTTTAACTGAAGAGGTGTTCGGACGTTCATTATATATTCAGTTTCATTGAATCAGTCAAAATGATCAGCGAAACTGACACGTCAGAACTCGCCTTATCCTGTACAAAATGTAGTTGTTTATGATTGAATTTACCCTCTTTATATGAACATATGAACATTTTTCGAGGTTGTCGTAGAAAATAACGGGTGTCCATAAACTGTCGACATCTCGGTTGCTTTGAAAAACAAATTACAAGTCTTAGATTAAATCATAGACAATATGGGCGCATTCAGGGACGGTCAGCGGCTGAAGCGCTAAGTTAGCAAAGTCCCTGAACAGACACGCTGAGAAAAAGCTTGCAGTAAGCCGCTGAGAAATTCGCTCAGCGTATAATTTGTTGTCCAAAAAATGGAGCGGGAAACACACAAACTTAATAATTTGAATAAAAACATATTAACTAGGGTGAGCTGGTACACATAGTCCATAATTTGAAGGTTATTAGCCAAAATTTCTTTAATTTTTGATTTATTACATAATAGTGAAAGTAACACCTAACCTTACAAAATAAATAACAAACTGTCAAAACAGCTTACTATCAGACGTTTCATTCAGGGAAATACCGTTTGCTGTCATTTAGCATAAGCTGACTAAATTACCGCTTAGCTAAGCAGCTGAGCGTCCCTGAATGCGCCCAAATCACAACCTACTGGGATGTTGACAGTTTATGGACACTAGTTAGTATACGGTATACCGTGAATTTATCTTATTTTGAGACATGCAAAGCGCACACATACGTTTGTTGCTGGGGCGACGTAGTAATTTAATGTATTGGAGCGTGTATTTTATTTTGAAACATAGGTTGTCAAAACAATTATTATTAATTTCAGCTTGTTATCTAAATGTTGATTTATTAAAAGTTAATAAAGTACTAATTGTAATTATCCATAAAGAATGTATAGTGTAGAAGAAAAACTGTTATTAGTGAACTGGTAATAACTACTCAAATATGAGTATGAGAAGAGTAGCAGATTTGTTTCAAATTACATATCCAGATCGTCCAAGACCCAGTCCAGCTACAATAAGCAAGTTTGTACAGAAGTATAAAAATACTGGGTGCATCGTTCCTAACCATAAGAAAAAGGGTGTCCGGTCAATACCACTCCGCAATTACCACGCCGGTCAATACCACGCCGGTCAATTCCACTCCAACAAAAATCACTCCAAACAATAACCACTCCGAACAAAAACCACGCCAGTAAATACCACTCCGTAAAATATCACTCCTGTAAATTACCACTCGGGGTAAAAACCACTCCAACAAATATCACGCCGTTATATTCGACAGATAAAAGTTATATTTCAAGACGTGATAAGAACGAAAATGATCAAGTTTATTGTACAAGATGCGACGAAGATAAAAGAAAATAACAAATGAAGATGGGAAGTTTGTTCGTTTGTTTAGTGGTTTAGTCTATGGACTAATAATAATAATACTAATGTGAATCTGATAATATAAATAAAATAATATAAAATTAAGAACTAAAACGTACATAGGCACACAAGATACGTACAACAAAATATACTAAGAGAAAAACATTACTTTTCTAGCCATTAAAGTGATAACTCCTGATAGCAATAGTAGATTATTCTACAAGTAAAGAAAAGTGGCAGTTTTCTAGCGAGCGGAAAATGTTTGATTCACGAGCGTTAGCGAGTGAATTACAATTTCACGAGCTAGAAAACCACTTTTCTTACGCGTTGAATACGCTATTTTTTTGTGTAAGTACTAAAAGTTCGAATTTTCTAGACAAATTTGTTAAATTTATCAAGGTTATGTTTGTACGGAAACATAGCAACTACAACACGTACAAGGTAACAAGTAAACAAACAGACTGTGTTGCTAGGAATACAGTGTTGGTTGCTAATGACTCAAGCGTTGTAATGAGGAAAAGGTTGCTAACGGCAAAAATGCCACTTTTCTTTACTATTTTCTACATAGTAAAATGGCCGTTTACCATTGACTATACAAAAAAATAATTTATTGATAATGAATAATATGGCACGTATTGATATAAAAATTTAACATTCTCCTTCAAACTTAAATAATTTATAAGAAATATTGCACTATTTTAATTAATCAAGAAGCTTATGAACTACTATCTTCAAATGGATAATAATGTATCTAATTTCTTGTATATGTTACGGCTAAATCGATAAATTGGTTATTATGCATAATAACCAAATTTATAAAATTAGCCATAACATATAATAAATCATTATTTTTAATTTTTGTTTATTTTGGTAGTATACCATTGTATCTTTCTTATTACGTCTTAAAATACTATTTACATACATGGAATTATACAGGCGTGATATTTGTTGGAGTGGTTTTTACCCCGAGTGGTAATTTACAGGAGTGCTATTTTACGGAGTGGTATTTGCTAGCGTGGTTTTTGTTCGGAGTGGTTATTGTTTGGAGTGATTTTTGTGGGAGTGGAATTGACCGGCGTGGTATTGACCAGCGTGGTAATTGCGGAGTGGTATTGACCTAGACCCAAGAAAAAGAATAGACCAAGATATGTTATTACTGACACCAAAAGAGATGAAATTCTACAAGCAATCGAGAACTATAACGTGCTCTCTACAAGAGCTTTGGCAAAAACTGCAAATGTAAGCAAATCTGCCGTTCATAAACTACTAAATCGAGAACATTTTAAGTCGTATCATTTTCAAAACCTGTTGAAATATTATATTGTACCTATTGTGTTTGTGGTTATGCAACACCGAATACTTGCGTATTTAGTTTTAGTATGTTAACTCACTGTTTATTGTAGTGGGGATATATTAGGTTATGTTAGTTTAACCCGGACGAACCGGACTTCATGTTGTAACTTGCCTTTCTTGTATGTGTGTTCTAATAATAAATAAAAACAGTATTGTTTTCAACAATAGTTTTAATAAAACCATCACGAGCTAATTGCGAATGATGACACTTTACTATGCAGAATTTGCTTTACAGATGAAGCAACATTTTATTTACATGGTGAAGTTAATTCACAGAACTGCCGTTACTGGAGTAGACAAAATGTGCACAGATACCATTCCACAAGAACTCAGAGGCCACAAAAAGATAATATTTGGGCTGGGATGATTGGAAACCATATCGTAGGACCGTTTTTTATTGAGGGCACTCTTACAGGAGAAAGATATTTAGAATTGCTTGAGCACAGAGCTCTCATCGCCTTAAATATTGATGGTGAGGTTTGGTACCAGCATGATGGCGCGCCTGCGCACAATTCCCATATAGTCAGAAACTTCCTAAACCGAAGATTTCCAAACCTCTGGATAGGACGTGGAGGAGGAGAAGTAGATTGGTCCGCAAGGTCACCCGACCTGTCTCCAAACGATTTCTTTCTTTGGGCATGTATCAAAAATAAAGTTTTTAATGGAGAACCTCTAAACAATATTGACCAAATAAAAAACAGTATACGAATGGCTGTAAGAGAAATATCCCCTGAACAAATACAAAATACGATAAACGATTTTTACAATCGCTTAGTATACTGTTTGGCCGTCAATGGTGGCATTTTTGAACATTTGTTAAATTAGTTTTTAATTTTGTTCTATTACCTTATATTTAGTTTTGCTATGTATGTACTTAATTTCTTAAATTTTGTTTTATTACATTAAATTTATTTTTTTCTATGTACGTACCTAATTAATTTTTTTAAATTTTGTCCCATTACTTTCTTTCTCCTATGTTTCAAAATAAAATACACGCTCTGGTGCATTGCTGTCATTTAATTGTTGCGTTGCTCTGGCAACGGGCCTATGCGTGTGTTTTGCATGTTTCGGAATAAGATAAATTCACGGTATTATAATACCTTTAAGAACACGAGGGTAAGCCGAGTGTTTTTAGCGACGCAGAGAATAAGTTAGTGTGTGCACGGACCAATACTAATTTGTATCAGTTTATTTGGACTATGGACTCAGAGTACCTTGTGTCACTCAGAACTTGTAAGAATTTATAAAACTTGACGTTAATTCTGGACTTAGGCCGATTCATGTATTGTCTTGTAAAACCCCAAAGCACGCAAATAAAATAAACAGGTGTTAGTTAATTGAGATTTCTTATTTAAACCTCTTGCAAATTAAGCCAAGCAATACTACAGTGGCGTAGGTAATTAAGATTCTACCAAATTTATTAAAGCTACCCGAATTATTATAGTTGAGTATAGTTCATCATTTATATTAAATATTAAACAGAAACACCAAAAGGCTTACGTCACAATATCTTGTTATAAAGGTTAAGCAACATCTCGATACCATCTACTCCTATCGCTTTGAGCATTTCAGGTTTAATATTATCTACGCCAGCCGCCTTTCCAATTTTCAGTCGTTCGATGGCTTTGATTACTTCTTCTATCGTTATTTCTTCTATTTCTCCATTCTCTGCCCTGTCATTTTGCCTACTGTCTTCTATATCAGCTTCTTCTGTTTCACCATTCTGTCCTTCTATGCCTAACAGTTCTTTGAAGTATTCCACCCATCTTTCCTTTATTTTTAATTCTTCCATTTCTTCCATGCAGCTTCCGAACTCTTCCCATGTTTTTTGTTTCTCTTGCTTAACTAGTTCTTTTACTTCATTTCCCTGTTCTTTGTAGTTATCGTATGCTTCCAGCGTTTTCTTAGCCAATGCTTCTTTCCATAATTTCTTTTTAATCTTGATTTGTTCCTTAATTTGTGGTATCCATCACGCTATTTGTTTCTGGTTCTTGCGTACTTTGCTTGTCCCACATACCTTTCTAGCTTCTTTTAGTAATATCTCTTTTACCATCTTCCATGCATATTCTGCATCCCAATCTTTGCTATGTTCCTTTATTTTCTGGTATTCTATGCTGATTTGTTGCTGGTATTGCGTTGCTACTTCTGCCTCGTTCAATTTATATGTTCGTATTGACTCATATTTGCAGTTTGAAACTTTCTCCTGTAGTTTTGGGTTGAGTTCAATTTTTTGTTCCTCCTTTATCTTCGCAGCTACTAGGTAGTGGTATATATATATCTCCGCACCTCTTTTGACGCTGACATCCTTTACTTTATTTCTGTATTGTTTTTCCACTAAAACATACTCAATTATAGATCTCTCTTTCCTGCTCGTCACCTCTCTAGTATATTTATGGATGTCCTTGTGTTCATAAAAGTATTTGTCACGATTAAGGGTGGGTTTTAGTTAAAATGTTTTTCGTTTTTAAGTATTGTCATGATTCTTTCACTTATAAATTGTTTATTAATTATGTAGTTTACTTTTCCAACCTTTACTTATAATGCATCCAACTCCTGCTTGCGCCCATCTTTCTTGTGAAACCCCTCCATGTATCATTATGTTTCCATTTTCTAATTCTATTTCCCCCTGTCTTTTTTTTTTCGTTTATACTATAGCCAAAAAATCCAGTCCTGCTTTATCAAATTCTTCCTCTAGCTCTTTTTCTTTGCCTGTTAAACTTCTAATGCTCCAAGTTCCTATTTTACAAATCCCTTCATTTTTCTCCTTTTCCTTTCTTTTGTTCAACAACAACTCATTCGTATGTATTCCTTTTTGTTCTTTTGTCTCAATTTTCCTGTCCATATCCGTTTCCAATTTCGTCGCCTTTTTAGCTGCCCTTGTGACATTATTTAGTTTTTTGTATTATTACCCATTGTTGCCTCTCCACCTCCCCTAAATCGCTCTTTTCTTTTCTCCATTTCCATTCCTTCCCATAGATAAACAGGTTTTGGTGTTTCCACACACATTTTGTTCACCCTTACCCTGAGATTCAACACGACACATTACACGATAACACAATATTTATTCAGCTTATTTATTTTTATGACGAGTTAAAGTTGATTCAAGTAACACTAAATATTTTATTGTCACCCAGCAAGAGGTGCACACAACAATATATTACTGCATTGACTTGCTGGGAGTAGTTATTAGGCCAGTCAATTTATACATACGATCTTGCAAAAGGTCATGTAGTTCTAATTTTTTTATATGTTGTTACCCAAAAAATTGCTTAATTTTGTTTTTTTTCACTTCTTGCTTAATATCTTCCAAAATTTGAGTTCCAACGGACACCCGTAACCCATATGTCCAATGGTTATCTCAAAAATGGCATATTAACCAAAAACCTGGGAAAATGGATTTTGGGAAAATATAGTATATTTCACTTTTAAAAAACCACCACCTGTTGAATTATGTTGGCAAAATTAAAATTACCCTAATATTGCGATTTTTGAAATAAACGGTTGGCATTATCATTTATCAGATTTGAATTAATTTTCAAATTCAATTTGCCTAACTTTTTTGGAAAAATGGGACGTAAGAAACGCAATTTATTAGATCGAAAGATGAAAAATACGTTAGTCAAATGCTTTAAGAGTTAAAATATTTGGCACCAGACTTAAGTGATAGACAGATTCACGAAAAATTAGAGAATATTTTTTCAGTAAATACAAATCATGTTCCTTTATTTACAATATTTACAATTTCCGAAAATAATCCAGATGTATATGTTACAGTTTGTTAAAGTATGTAATACGTTATTCTATAGAATAACTAGATATTGTATAGAATAGCGAAAGTACTTAGATAAAGTGTGTAATGAAAGCTCATTCTACACTATTACTAGTATAGGCATTGTATAGAATAACTATTGCAAGGCAGTTAAAGTTTCAAATGATTATCTGCATTCTACACTTTACCTAGATAATATGTGTAGAATCTCAAATGCGCACGATCAATCCTCCGATTGTTTCCGAATATGAATGCCACGAAGCGGAATTAGAGTTAGTTTACTAATGTGGGCTTGTTTCTAGCGTGTTTCAACAATGTGTATGTTTTAAACTAATATGGAATCTGATGTGAACTAAACAATGAAAGTATGAAGAATATATTCAATACCTAGTCTATTATCTAATCGCGAGGCAAAGTCAAATAACTTTATGCTTTCCCGTGAAAAGTATCTTAACCTTATCGAAGAAGTGAAGAAAGCAAAAGCTATGACTAAGAAAGTACCTCGAGATTACTAGTTGCTTCAGCATTATGACATGCTGAGTGTATCTACAGAGCAAGGAAAAATTGATAGTGCCATTAAAAGGTTTGTGAACCTTGTCAACAGAAATTGAAAAAGGAAAATAAAGATGTTATTGTCAAGCCAATGGCCTTCCCTCAATTAAATTCTCGTTGTCAAGTTGACTTAATTGATTACCAATTGCACGCGGACGGCAAATACAAATTTATTTTGGTATATCAGGATCACTTGACGAAATTTGTAGTTCTAAAACCACTTGAAACAAAACGAGCCGAAGAGGTTGTCTATCATCTTCTTGATATTTTTCTTTTCATTGGGGCGCCCAGTATTTTGCAGTCAGATAATGGCCGGGAATTTTGCAACAAGATTGTTGAAAATTTAAAATATATGTGGCCGGAATTGAAAATTGTACACGGATAACTCAGGCACAGCCAGATCCAGGGCAGCGTGGAACGAGCAAATCAAGACATTGAAAATATGCTCACTTCATGGATGCAGAACAATTCTATGAGTAAGTGGAGCGAAGGAGTTAGATTTGTCCAGTTTATGAAGAACAGAGCCTATCATTCGGGAATAAAGAGAACTCCTTATGAAGCTATGTTTGGAACTGCTCCAAAAATTGGCATTTTGAGCACATGCCTACCTACGAACGTTATCACTGACATCAACGACGAGGAAGGTTTGGAACGTATAATTGAAGACATGCAGTTTGCACAAGAACCCACGAATTTGCAAGGGGACATTGATATTCCACAAGATGATTTGCAGCAGTCGATCTCCAGCCTTTCTGCCAAATGTTCTGTTTGCTCAGTTGACCTGCAGGATGCAGACGAACATACGGATGAATTATTTTTGTGCTCACTCTGTAAAACTAAAAACAACATTAATATAGAGAGGCAGAAAGGTAAAATGTGCTTAGAACAATAAACCAAGAGGATGAAACTGCACTCTGATTCTGCACATCCGGAAGCTGATGTTTATTCGACCGTTCGAGTGCCAGTACCCGATATAGATCGTGGAAGAGGTAATGCTAGATCCATAGTGGCTATTGTTTTGGAGAAAAATGATGGATTTTATAAGCTTGGAACAAGAAATGGAATTATTAAACAACTCTATGTACGGTCTCAATTCAGTGTCTGCACAGAAAATTAATATCAGTCGAAGAAGTGCCTAACATCAAAATATCTCTTCGCTCTGTTGTCAGTGCTAATCTACTGGAAGTTAACAAGGCTTCGCAAAATGTTCCTGTAAAACAAAATGTGGTTCCAAGAAATGTGCGTGTGTGACGAACAACGTTTTATGCAATTCAAAGTGTCATTTTAGTAATTCATGCTGTAATAAATAAAAAGAAAATGATACTGCTTTTGAGTCGACTGTGCCTCCTTTAAATTTAACAATTGTATCAATAATTGTGACCATGGTAAATATTAGAGGTTAAATTTAAACGAGATACAAACAACGGACATCCGTTGTTCGTTTATTCATCGTTTTCCGTTTTAGGTTTATTTAAATAGTAATTCATTTGTCTGTTTATCTCTTTCGATCTAAATGCTATTTTAATAATATTGTCACCATTATATGAATCATGTTATCTTAATAAAATTAAATTTTGTTTTCATTATTTGCTTTTTTGTTTAAATCGCTTGATTCTATAGTATTTCACACTTTAGCTGATTTTACACTGCTATTCCATAGAATAAAGCTAATCTACAGATTAACTAGGTAAAGTGTAGAATATGATTTTAGTTTCAAACTTTAACTGAATGGATCAGTTAATTCATAGAATACCTAGTTATTTTATAGAATAACGGCATTTCATACTTTAACTGTAACATATACATGGAAATTGACGAAGCTGAAGATACGGATTAATTCCAAACAGTTTATTTTCCCTCCAGTGATTGCGTTATAGAGTCCTTAAAGTGTGACGCTTCAGTTCTTACACTGCCCCTTCTCTGTGATCTAAAAGGTTTATTTAAAAGAACTAGAATTATTTCTTTAACTTACTATTTTACAGCACCCCAAGATGAAGCAAAATTGGCCGTATAATGATATTATTTAATACTAGTTACAAATTCTGATGTACAACGTGATCTGGTAACGAAAGGTCATAGCGAAAGATGACAGAACAAAAAAAATAATAATAATATCGTAACTGATCATATCCTCTAAAGGTCAAGCTGAAATATTTCTCACTAAACATTGTTGCCGGTTGTATTTCTAAGTTATAATGCGACGTTTGTGGTTTTTTAAAAATGAAATAGAGTATATTTACAATATAATGGGGGATCCAACGGTTAGCGTGGATATTGATTGTCGTTATCTGACATACAGGGTGTCTCTAAAATGCGTGGACATGGCTTAACCACAGATTCCTGGGCGCAAAATAAGATGATTTAACCCAACTTACCTATATCCAAATTCGTTTCGTTAAGCCAGTATTCTGCTTCAAAGTTCTTTGAAAAAAAGTTAATTTTTCTTATAACAACAAGATGCTTGGATCGATTTGGATGATATTTGGCATGCCACTCCATATGGACATAAGACATCTTTTGAGATGATAATGGTTTATCAATGGACCACTAGTGTATGAAACATGTGTGTCACAGCGTCACAGCACATATCAGGCAGTAACTCTTTAATGGCAAGACCAATAATTAAAATAATATTTTTTTCAGGAAGAAGCATTCAATAGTAAACTTTTTTGTCTCTTTCTAATTTGTGATATCTGTTACGGTTTAATCACAAAAATTTAAAATCTGAGTGACTGCACTGAACATTATAAGTGTAATTTATAGCCATTATTATGTAAAAAAAAAAAAATAAAAAATTAACTGTTAAAAATCACAAGTCAGCTACTTGAAATGTTTGACAAGCTATAAACAATTGCTACTGTAGATAGAAATTAGTTGTTTCTCATTTGTTTCTCAGAATACCTAGTTTGTTTTAAGAAATGTTTAGCGCAGTCACTCAGATTTTAAATTTTTGTGATTAAACCGTAACAGATATCACAAATTAGAAAGAGACAAAAAAGTTTACTATTAAATGCTTCTTCCTGAAAAAAATATTATTTTAATTATCGGTCTTGCCATTAAATAGTTACTGCCTGATATGTGCTGTGTAGTGGTCCATTTATAATAACCATTATCATCTCAAAAGATGTCTTATGTCCATATGGAGTGGCATGCCAAATATCATCCAAATCGATCCAAGCATCTTGTTGTTATAAAAAAAATTAACTTTTTTGCAAAGAACTTTGAAGCAGAATACTGGCTTAACGAAACGAATTTGGATATAGGTAAGTTGGGTTAAATCATCTTATCTTGCGCCCAGGAATCTGTGGTCAAGCCATGTCCACGCATTTTAGAGACACCCTGTATATCGCAATGGCCATGAAAAAATTTGTTGATAGAAAATAGTTATAGACTTTGGCAATTGCAACAATGCAATAACACGTGCAGGAAGAGCGATTCCGAAACTCATGCATTCGTTTCGGAATCGCTAACTTCCCGCACTTATTATGAAAATAACTATTTCAAAACGGGTTTTTGGACACAACAACTAATTTTTTACTATTTTTCATACAAGGTAATGGAAATTCATGGTTACTCAATTTAAAAGTTGTGTATTTATGTCGAAATAATATGTATAATTGTCAAAACAATAATCACAACTAGTAGTGTATTTTTCAGCAACTGTCTTACTTAACAACTTTAATTTTAACCTAGTTCTCTCCGACAATCTGTTTTAAAAGTGATTACACTGTGCGATTTGTCGTGCTACTGACCAACTGGGTTGTTAACGAAAATAATGATATAAAATCGAATTATTTTTTTTTTAATTTAGCTTATACGATTGAGGGGCAGTATGCGACTGATTGTACCAAATTGGCAGTTTATGAAATGTTAGTCGACCCAGACTTTTTGTATAAATAAGAACAGCAATTTTGTTTATCAAAATATCTTCAAATTGACACACAATAATCAAGTATTGTATTAGAAATACGGTTTAACTTTTTTCATAATGATTCGGAAAACTCTGCACCTACCATGACTTACAGTGTGTGCCTAAATGTCTACACATTGCCTAAAGATTTATTCCGAGGTGGAAGAACCTTGGGTTCGGAAAAATTCTAGTCAGATAATGTTAATAGCCAAAGTAGTCGATGCACGTTGATATCCTTGGCACTCCCAAGCCTTGAACTCGCGGATTATACACATAAAAAGAAAATGTAATAAATGTAATAGGTGTTGGAATTTGGAATTTAGCATTTTCAGTTTCTGGTGAATATTTTCTATCGGTCAATGTTTTCACGAAAAATTAGTGCTGTGTAAAAGTAATATTCGTTAAGTAGAAAATACCAGAAATCATATAGTAAGAGAACAATCTAAAATTTCGATCGAACACAACACCTACGTAATTATTATAAACGTTACTGATAACATTTTTTTGTTAAATTTATTCTATAATCAATGTTTGGCGCTGACATGGATAGAGAAGCTATTAGCTATTTATGCACCAAAGGTGTTACTAAGATGATTACGCCCGGAGAGCAACATAATCCACCCGAGGGCCTCCGGCCCGAGGGATGGATGTTGCTCGATAATGGTATTTCCTTCTATTATTGGTGCTATTCTTTTGATTCGCATTTTTTCTAATAGTTTCCCTAATATTGGCAATAAACTAATTGGCCTATAGGAGTTTACATCATGTAAGGATTTACCAGTCTTGGGAATCGTGATCCTGAGCAATCTTCCATTGTGGTGGAAAGTGTCCTAACCTCAAAACTACATTGTATAGCATAGTTATCATGACAATCCCTTTTTTCGGCAGCTCTTTTATTAATTGGCCTGTAATAAGGTGGTACCCAGGACCTTTTTTTGGATTTAGGTTGGATCTGATTGCATTTTTGACTTCTCTTACGTTGAGGAGTTCCATATGCGGAGTAAGCTGATGGTGTTCTTCTAAAGAGCTTTGTATTTCTAATTCTTCGTCTCTACTTATCTGTGATGAAATTGGCTGAAAAACCTTTTCTAGATGTAGCGCGAAAAGATCGCCTTTCTCGAGTTCTGTACGTGCCCATGTGCCGTCTTCTCTTTTGAGCGGAAGGATTGGTTGTTGTTGACATTTGATATTTTTTGTCGCTTTCCACAGTGTGTAGTTTGTATCTTCTGTGGCGGTCATATTAGCAAGATATTCATTAAAGCTATCATTTTTAAATTTTTTGATCAGTTCTTTCACTACTGAAGTAGCCTGGTTGTATTTTCTTCTGTCCGAGGGATATCTTCAATTTTGCCAGGCTTTTATAAGTCTCCTTTTTTCAGCGATTTTTCTTTTCACTATTAATGGACACAGTTCTTGCGCTCTCTTATTGGATATTTTGGGTGTTGCTTCCCATGCTGCGTCTTGGATAATTTTGGTGAATTTTTGAGTGGCCATCTCAAGTTCTTCAGGTGTTTGTAGAGATAGTTTCATATCCAGCTGTTGCTGAACAATATACCTATAGTAGCACCAGTCTGTATTTTTGTTGGATAGTCTTAACGGCCTTTCCTCTTCATCACTGTTGCACTCACAGTTGCTACCACCGGAGTGTGATCTGAGGATAGACCCCAGCACGATGCTATCTTAAGATAATTAGCAGGAATGCCCTGTGTCACAAAGAAATCGAGAAGGTCTGGAATCTTGTTTGGATCGGTCGGCCACTAAGTAGGTTCGTACGTTGATAAGTGTCCTAGATGTAGTTCTTGTAGTACCTGATACAGTACTCTACCTCTTCCAGGAGGAGAAATGCGAGAACCCCAAAGGGTATTTTTTGCATTATAGTCGCCACCCGCTAAGAATCGGTTACCTAATAATTACTTGAAGCACTCTATGAACCCTTGCTTATTTGTTGCGTAATTTGGAGGGCAATCATAAAAATAAATTTATACTGTACATCATGCTTATATGCAAGAAAATTGCTTAGATTTTAAGGAAATCGTCATAAATAACTCAGGACTAGATAAAAACTAATCATGTTACTGCAATAATCTAAACAAGGTCACCGACAAATACGTTATATAGGTAGATTTTATCATTATTTATTGTTTTTGTAATCAGTTATTGCTCCAAATAACAAAATAAAATTTGCTTTATGCGTGCTATGCTACAGTTGACAACATAACTTTGATAAAATGCAATCAATTTCAGCAATTGCTTAAATTTCCAAAAAGTAAGAGACTCCTTAAACTTTAATCTGTAAAAAAGTTATAAGTACATTGTAGAATTATATTAGATCTATTATATAGCCGAATTAAGCCTTTGTTCTAGCATAGATTTTTTGATTACCTCCGTTAATTAAGAGTTTAGTCCATATTGTTCCCGCATTATCTTTAAAATTGTATACTAATTAAAATAAGAGGTTCCACCATAATAGCAAAAGCTTATTGGATCTTAATAAAGACTAATCTAATGAAATCTAACATAAAGATAAGAAACCTTTCTCTTGTTATTTTACAAAACATAATTATTGTCATGCAATAAAATGCGTATTTAATTAATGGTACTCGACTTTTTTATGGAAACTTTTTTATCATTATACCATACAATTAATGAACAATTAACCTATTAAGGTATGGATTCAAGTTAGCTACATAGATTTAAAACTATTACAATCAATTTTTGAAGTATAATGATTTTGTTTTGATTTAAATGACAACATAGCTCTAGAAGGCAAAATCGTAAAAATAACAAAACTACTTCGAAGGTCCTTAGTATTCAATATGTTGTTTAATTTTTTTTTTCAGCTTTCGGCAATATATTAAAATATATTTCTAATATATGTAAATGTAGCATATATGGCAAGTAAAGTCTGCAATTTAAATTCAAATAAATTTAATCTAAAATTAAAAAGAAAAAACTTAAAGCCAGTGTTAACGGTCAGGAATGTGTTGATAGCAAAATACAATTGCTATTAGATCTTATCACTCGTGATTAATATTGTTTAAATTAATTTAAAATTTTTAAAATAGTTATTTGTGTATAAAAGCCATAATCAATAGATGAATTTTCTTGTTGTATTTTTTTTATTGCCATTTAAACCGTGCTTACATTTTAACTAAGTTGGATACATACGCTTCCTTGCTTTATCATTTAGTAAACAAAATTCGAAATACAAGGTGGGCGTTACCAAATTGTAATAAATCCCAAACTCTGTTAAACGTATTAAACATTACATTAAAACAAATACGTATTACACATTTTTAAAAATTATTGCATGTACCTAAAACTAATTCGCTTATCGTTGACCCCTAAAAGTTAAATGTTAAAATGTTTGGAATTGTTTTTAAGTGAATCAATCAATTTAATATCAATTTACATACATGCATAATCAATTTCCTCTTCTACCGCAATGAAGTGTCCAGGCTCATTCACACTTACTGGTGTTTATGCCGTCCCCTGTAACCTAAGAATAAACTAAATTATAAATGAAAAATTTAATAAATGGCTTAACAAATTTATTAGAAAAAATTACTCATAATAGTTTAGATGAAGACCAATATTATTTTAATATACATACATGTATGTAATAAGCGAATGCGCGTACGTATTTTGATCTAATAACTTATGTCCTAAAACATTAAAACCTGGGAACTAGCTGAGATTTTAAGTTATAGGGCTATACACCTATACAGTACGGTCGTTTAGTCTGGAAACCGGGGAATAAAAAGTTGTCCGTTCATTTATGGAAAAAATTCTCGGACAGGTCAATTTTTATTTTTTATTGCACACATTTTGACATATCGTTAAAATTTATTCCGCCATATTCGAAAAAGTTATGACGTCATCGCCATTTTTTTTTAAATGGCGACCCTCAATTTTTTTGGCAGATTTGGATACTTCGTGAAATTCTAAAACCAAAAATGTCAAAAAAGTATGACCTTGAACTTGAAAATTTTCGAAATAAAAAATGGCGATGGCGTCATAACTTTTTCAAATATGGCAGAAAAAATTTTAACGATATGTAGAAACGTGGCAATAAAAAATAAAAATTGACCTATCCGAGAATTTTTTCAATAAATGAACGGACAACAACTTTTTATTCCCAGGTTTCCAGACTAAACGACCGCACAGTCAGGCCCGTTCCTGGGGAGTCAAGCGCCTGCGTGCAAGATATTTTTTTCCGCCCCTTATATGTATTTTCAAATATTAATTTAAAAAAATGTATGTAAGTATGTACTTAAAAATTTGTTTTTTTCTATAGCAACTGTTAAAGTACTATTTTATCTATTAATTTGAGTAGATAAAGTAGCATTTTGCAGCAAGGGTAGATAAAGTACTACTTTAACAGCAAGGGTAGATAAAGTACTACTTTACCGACTGTACGCCCATACTAATGACATTTTAAAACGTAACTCGACTTGTAATTTTTTAAACGTCAATGTCAAATAAATGTCAAATAAAATTTATTTTATATTTTTTTTCCTTAAAATAAATGCTATAGAAAAAAATATAGTATTATACATGACGATAAAATTTAATTATCTTCTCGAGCGTAATTAGCGCCTCGACGCTAAAATACGCCCTCGAAGATAAAATACCATTTTATCGTCTTGTATAATAAATAACTATTTATTAAGATGAAATAAAATAAACAGGAATTGTGATCAAACAATAAAAACAAAAACACTGGCTTGAGCGAATTCGGTTTATTTCGGGGTTTTTCATAAAGGCATATAAATGCAGGTGTTTAACATACAGTGTGTCCCCGGATGGAGTTGACAAGAGGACCAAAAATGTTATTTTCGATTTTACGACAAAAAGTCATTCTTTATAAAAAATTGTGTTGGTCGAATTAACGAGTTTGCTACTAAAAAAATTAGATTAGATATACAGGGTGTTGATAAACTAAGAAAACACGAAAATGCTTCAAGAGAGAAGTACCACATTATTTTACATTTTAGAGTTAACTATAAATAGAAAAAGTTCGTTAAAAACTTACAAATAGTTTAAATACAAAATACAATACAATACAAAAGTCAGTGGCGGTTGCTCCATAAGGCCGCGCGGCCGCGCGCCCCTCCTAAGAAATGCTAAGGAACACACAATTTTTTTCTAAATTATTAATATTTATTTTACATACATTCTATGACTAAGTTCAAATTTCAACAAAAAATTCAACTCTATCCAAACATCCGCTCCCATCTCTAATTGTCCGTCCTCGTTGAGATCTCTAATTATCCGCGTCCTCAACCAACGGCCGCGGAAAATCTGCGGCCTTTAACAAACATTATACATTGCCGCCGAACGACTCCGGAGACTAGCCGATAATAGCCGATTGTATAAGTTACAGCAGGCCGCGATTTTAGCGCGGCCTGCTGTAACTTATTGTTGGAGCAATGAATCTTCTTTCATTTAATCGGAGCATCGCAAAGATTCGTACTCGTCTACTCGTAGCTATTCAAATCCTGTTATTTTATTAAGAAACGTTTTACAGAATTATTTCATAATAAATGCAATTAGTAGATATATTTTTTACTGCAAGAAATAAAAAATAACTAGTGAGCCTTTTAGAACTTTAAATTTGTAACAAAAAGATGGTTTTCTTTCAGTTACATGAAATTGTTTGTTTCAATTTGTATATCATTACAATATTCGGTGTTCAAGAACATTTAAAGAAAAATATCATATTATGAAAATATAGGTATTTAAAAAAAAAACAAACTAAAATATGTACGATTGCTTAGATAACTAAAAATATTTACAATTTTATTTACAGTCGATTTAAAATATCTAACCGTCATGCAGTCTAATATTTGTTATGACTGAGAATGAAGTAATCGATACCTAATTATTTTGAAAGCAATTATTAGAACTCGTGAAAGGCCGAGTAAAACTACCTAGAATGATAATAGTAACTAATCACTAGAAGTACCGGATACATTTAGTTGCGGTTATAATATTTACTTAAATGTGCCAATTTTCAGATTTGTATTTATGTAAATTGGTTCGGAAAATAAAGAGACAAATTTTCCCGTAACTTTTGGTAGGTTATTTGGTGTTTGACTTCTGGTGCGCCCCTCCAAACTCAAACCCCACGACACGCCACTGACAAAAGTATAAATTTAGATTGTAATGGTTTTATTGTTTTGAGTGTAATCAAGATACCTAGTTATCTTGAATTTAATTATGATAATTCTAAATTAAATCTTGTCGATCACAGGCTGCTGTGCTAATATTGAACTGTCAAACGTCATTACGTGTAGATTTTTCAATACGGTTATTTCCCGTTGGTTTACAATAAAACCATAACAATCTAAATTTAGACTTGAAATTTTGTATTTAAACTATTTGTATGTTTTTAAGGAACTTTTTCTATTTACAGTTAACTCTAAAATGCAAAATAATGGCACTTCTCTCTTGGAAGCATTTTCATGTTTTCTTAGTTTATTAACACCCCGTATATCTAAGCTAATATGTTTTAATAGCAAACTCGTTACTTCGACAAGCAGAATTTTTTATAAAGAATGACTTTTTGTCGTAAAATCGAAAATAACGTTTTTGGTCCTCTTGTCAACTCCATCCGGGGACACACTGTATATTAAAAGAGCCGACGCGCAAAGGCGGCGACTTCGCAAGCAATGCGGCACGCGGCCGAGTTAAAAGGAGTGCGGTTGCCGCTTTTGACAATCTTCCGACAGGATAAAAAGGCGGTATTTTAAAAGGATTTTAGTTTTGATTGGGAGTTTATTATAAAGATAATAATAAAATTATGTACTTAAGCCTTCTGCGTTTACTAAAATTAAAATAAAAAGAGTACCGAAATGGGGTATCGCGACAAAAGGACGCGAAAATTTGGACGCGCGACAATAGGACGCGGAAATTTGGACGCACGGAAAAAGGACGCGAGCGAGAAAAGGACGCAACGACATTAGGGCGCACGACAAAAGGACGCACGACATAAAGACGCATGGCAGAAGAACGCGCTCCTATTCCTAACTTTTTAATTAATTAATTTCAAACCTCACTTTTAATAGAAATAAACTGTGAATCACAAAAATTTATGAACATACGCATCAATATTTTGTTTCCCATGAATGCCCTTGCATTGCGCAACACATTCCAATGTCGTTAAAAACTATAAGAGCATTATCATAATCCTTTTCTCTCTACCTCTGTCTTAACGAGTTCTTGTAAATATACCAAAATACTAATCAACAACTTTAGAGTAATTGCGAGGAATTGCCCACAACTTTCAGCTGCGTGTATAAGTTAGGCGTATTACTGTACAATAGTTATGTAAAAAGGAAAAAAATAAATAAAAATAAAAAAAAATCGAAATGACTAATTTTTTTTTGTTTAAATCCGAATTATTTGAACTTTCTGATGTACTTCGGGTTTTACCGCTGATATACAGGCTGAGTCAAGCTATACGACTTTTTTTTAATGAGTTTATTATTAGGATATTGTTAACCATTTTTGGTATCCGTATGTTTAGAAGGGCGTAGTCAGATTTTTGATTCGATGTTAAATGTCAAAGTAGCGATTTTCAATTGTTTATTTTTAAATGGAACGGTACACTTTTTTTGCTTAAACGAAGCTGTAAGATGTTCTTAATATGATCCTAATTTATTTTCACACCATTTTTAAACACTATGAAAATACAAAAACACAAAAACTTTTAAACACGCCAGCAACTCTCTGTGTGAAGGGAAGTTTATTTTTAGGAGCGTCCATTTGTCGTGCGTCCTATTGGCCCACGTCCTAATGTCGCCTGCGTCCTTTTATCGCTCGCGTCCTTTTTCCGTGCGTCCAAATTTCCGCGTCCTGTTGTCGCGCGTCCAAATTTCCGCGTCCTTTTGTCGTATGTTCCCGAAATGGCGCCCCTAACTTTTGCCGCCTGCGTGCGGTGCATTCGCTGCATACCCGCTAGGAACGGGCCTGCGCACAGTACAGGGTGGCCCATTTTCGATGTTTTTAAATGGGAAGTACCCTTAATATCGGAGATAGACAAAAACTGATGTCGGAGTCCAGGGCTCTTTTTTGATGCAGGTTCAAGCTCCGGAAACAAAATCTCGCTATCTTTTGTTATTTTTTAGTTATAGCCCAAAATTCAAAATTTGGCCATATCGAAAACTTCAAATAACTCTCTTGGTTTTGAAGATATGCAAAAACAGTAAAAACATTCTACAGGCACTTTTTCAAGTAGAATACGATAGTCAATTCAGATATCTTCTAATTATCATGTTTTAAGAATTATGACATAAAGTTGGTATTTTTAAAATATAAATCGTAGTTGGCCATGTTACCATTAAATTGCATATTTTTTCTGCTTTCCGAAAATATATAGTTTATAGGGGTTAAATGCAGTAACAATACCTTTTTTGAACAAAATCAGATTATATGATGTTGTTAGCAATTAGTAACCCATGGTTCATGATGGTAATAAAAAAAAAGCTAATAGAATGGCATTTTACGACGGTTTACAAATTTTCAGCTAAAAATTCGGACTTATTATTTTTTACTCATTTTTTGGAATTTTTTTCATTGAAATCTGATGAAACTCGCTTGTTATTATACTTTTAATGTTTTTAGTAAAAATATTGAAAATGATGATTCAATTTCGAATAAAAACAACTTTGGATCAACGATGCCGCAAATTTTCAAAAGGAAAATAGATTTTTGCAAACAGTATTTTTTCAAGAGAGTCCAGGTGGGCAATTATTTATCGAAATAAGTTGATTCCACACGTTTCATCAGATTTCAATGAAAAAAATGAGAATTTTGTGGTACTACCTACTTGGAAAATTCAAAAAAATGAGTAAAAAATAATAAGTCCGAATTTTTAGTTGAAAATTTTCAAACCGACGTAAAATGCCATTCCGAACAACTTTTCCCAATGAAATCTTTCGAAAAAATCATAAATAGGGCCGCTTCTGAAGATTTTTTTCAAAAAGTGTCAAATTCAACAGGTACAGAATGCCATTTGACCTAATCTGTGTGGACTTTTTTTAGTCCTTAGACAAGCACAAACCAACGCCGTATTGATTTTTTTAATAAATACTTTAATAAAAAAAAATCACATATGATCCGAACTTTTTGACAAACCCTGTATATAAGGGGCCATTAGCACTGTTGATTTTGTTTTTTTAACGTCTCCACTATCTGAATACTTTCTTCTAAAGAAAGTTCCCTATCTTGAAGTTTTTCTATTAAATGGCAAAGGTTGACTTGATGTGTGTTATGTGATTTAACAGACGGTTTCTTAAAAATATCTTTACATTTTTCAATTGCGATTGAACTAACTGCATCAAATTCTGAAATTACATTTTTAATACCATTAAAATAGTCGGCAAGAAATATTACACAATTCGAGCAGGTTCCCCATCTGGTCAGGATTGGTTCTGGTGGCAGAGGAACCCCAGGAAGTTTTTCTTTATATCTTTGCACTCTAAGAGGTGTCTTAACAAATACTTTTTTTTACATTAGATACTAACTTATTCACTGTGGGAAATTCTAACCTAACTAACTCGTCTAGTCTATTTAAACCGTGTGCTAGACAGGTACAGTGCATTTGTACAAAAAAATATGCATCAAGTCGACCTAAATGAGCCGAAATATGCGCTATACCGTTTTACATATGCATTACGCAATACAATAGTAATATACAGGGTGACAATAATCTACCTGTGTTGTATGGGTAACTTTGTTATTATAGAAGTTAGAGAGTCGGCTAAATTAGCAAAGTTGGGCAGAATTTCAAGACAAATTAGATGCCAGTTTGACATTTGACATGCACTTTCAACTTTTTCAAATATTTTGAAAAAACTAAAAACATGCGATTTTTTAAATGTTTTATAATTCCATAACCACCTATTCTAAAACCAAAGTGAAATATGTTTCTTGTAGATATTTTTACGTAGAATTATATAAAAATATCTACAAAGTCATAGCACTCTCGGTTTTTGAGATATAAGCCAAACTTACGTTTTTTTAAATGGCAACCATAGTACGCTATGGATTCATTAAAGAGCTTATTTTTTGCTGATTTCAAAAATGTATAGGTTGTCATATCTGTTTCCGTTAATTTTCTCAGAATTTGCAAAAAACTGAAATTAATGATGATAAATAATAACCATGAACTAAGAATGCCTTGGAATTTTGTCATAGTCTCTTGTTTAGGAACTCATTATCAAAAACAATTGAAATTATCAATTTTTTTTTATTAAACAAATAACAAATAAAATAGGTACTTAGTAACTATCATTATGGATAACAGAACTAAATAATAAATGTATGTAACTATAAAAATAAATTAATGATTATAAGAATACTGCAAAGTGACCACCATTTTCTTGAACACCTAACTGACATTGTTTTAATATTTCACGTTGCAATTTATTTAATGTATTATGTCTAATTTCGGCTACAGCTCTTCTTATTTTTATTTTCAGGTCATCAATGTTATGAGGCTTTTCTTTGTACACTTTGTCTTTAATAGTTCCCCATAAAAAAATCTAGGGGAGTTAAGTCCTGAGACCTGGGAGGTCACGCAATAGGACCTCTGGTACCTATCCAATT
The DNA here is from genome assembly GCA_963082815.1 of Melanotus villosus. Classification (NCBI taxonomy): domain Eukaryota; kingdom Metazoa; phylum Arthropoda; class Insecta; order Coleoptera; family Elateridae; genus Melanotus; species Melanotus villosus. Next base: position 71,297,652 of record OY720418.1, on the reverse strand, counting down.
AGGAAATCTTTCCAACAAATAGTGTGGCACAATGTGAGCATTGTGAGCAGGTGTTCCATCGTGTTGGAAGTAATTCAAATTTTGTATAAAATTTAATGGAAGATCGTCCAACATTTCTTCGAATTGATTACGTAAAAATAGCAAATACCTCTCTGAATTAAGATTTTCCTCATAAAATTAAGGACCGAGAAGTTTTGTTCCAAGAATGCCGTACCAAATGTTAATAGAAAACAACGTATTGCTCTGGCCTTTCAACCGTTAAGTGTGGATTTTCCCTTGCCCAGTAAATATGATATTTTCTATTAAATAAACCATTATTTGTAAATTTGGCTTCATCCGTAAATAGAATTAATTGAGAAAAGACTTCGTTTCTTTCGCTTTCTTCAACAATCCACATAGCATAATTGAATCTTCTTTCTAAATCTGTTAGATACAATGTGTTTCCAACATGATGATGATAAGGTTTTAAATTATTTTGTTTCAAAATTGTTCTTGTTTGTTCTCTGGATACATTACACTCAAGTCCAATTTCTCGCACAGATGCAGTTGGTTTAAAAGTATTGTATGCCAAAACACGCACCTCTGCTCCTTCATTAATATTTTTCTTAGCTTCTTTTGGTTTACAAAATGATCCATACCGTTTTAAATTGGTTTCAAGTTTTGCAAAAATCCTTTTATCTGGCTGCCTTCTTTCCATGTATATTTGCAGGTACAATTCAGAAGCTGCATTCGCATCACGATTACAATTGTAATAGAAAAATAACATATCATTTCTTTCTTCCCGCGAGTAAGCCATTTTTTTTTAGTAACTTTAACAGAACTACTTAACGCATTCAAGTCCATAATTATCAGCAAAACAGGACTAACTTTGGCAATTAAATTTGGTTTGTTGTTTTCCAATTCCAATGCACTCTTGTTATACTATGCAGCTAATTATTAATTATGATCACCAACTTCAGTTTTTTGCAAATTCTGAGAAAATTAACGGAAACAGATATGACAACCTATGCATTTTTGAAATCAGCAAAAAATAAGCTCTTTAATGAATCCATAGCCTACTATGGTTGCCATTTAAAAAAACGTAAGTTTGGCTTATATCTCAAAAATCGAGAGTGCTATGACTTTGTAGATATTTTTTTATAATTCTACGTAAAAATATCGACAAGAAACATATTTCACTTTGGTTTTAGAATAGGTGGTTATGGAATTATAAAACATTTAAAAAATCGCATGTTTTTAGTTTTTTCGAAATATTTGAAAAAGTTGAAAGTGTATGTCAAATGTCAAACTGGCATCTAATTTGTCTTGAAATTCTGCCCAACTTTGCTAATTTAGCCGACTCTCTAACTTCTATAATAACAAAGTTACCCATGCAACACAGGTAGATTATTGTCACCCTGTATGCAAATATGCACTAAAAAAATAATTCAAATCACATTAACATGATGTGAAACGCATAGAAATAAAGATTCAAGAAGATAATATATAAAATAGGGATATGCACTTTGCATCTTTTCCAGTCTCTGGTGATCATACATGGTTGTTAGAACTTCTAATCGTGATGATAAGCAGAATACTAAGGCTAAAGCAAGCGCGAGCAAACTGTACTCAAAATATTGACGAAGTTTGATTTTCTGATAATGGACGATGAAACTTACGTCAAGGCTGACTTTAAACAGCTTCCAGGTCAAGAATTTTACACGACAACAAGAAGGGGAAAGTTTCAGGATAAATTCAAACAAAAAAAACTGCCGAAATTTCCTACAAAATTCTTAGTATGGCAGGCGATTTGTACTTGTGGCTCCAAGATCAAATTTTTTGTATCAACCAGCATAGTTACGTTACAGAGTGTTTGGAAAAGCGCTTGTTGCCTTCCATAAGGAGCCACGGATGTTCTGTGTTGTTTTGACCGGACCTCGCCACTATGGGAGAGACACCCAGCATTCCATTTGTACCACAGCACTGCAACCCACCAAATACGCTGGAACTGCGCTCAATTGAAAAATATTGGGAAATCGTCAAGCGAAACTTCAAGAAAATGCAGATAGTGAGAAAAAATTTAAATCCAAATGGCGTGCGGCCTCAAACAAAGTGATAATAAGATTGTGCCGAATTTGATGGAAGGTGTTAAACGCGAAGTCCGAAGTTCATATTTGATAAACCATAGGGCAACTCTCACAATTTCTGTACTTCATCTAATTAATAAGCTGTCAGAAAAACAAAGAATAGGTAATTGATTCGGTAAAATAAATTTTGTGTGACCACTTATTGCCCGTTCCACCCTTTATACTAAAATGTTAATTTAACTTTTGAAGTTATTTAGGCGTTAGGACAATTGCATAGACCCACTAAATATTCTAAAAATGTATTTCAATAAATCGGTGTTAATATTGGCCTTCTGTTAACATATGTAAAAAAATATAGATCCAACATTTGTTTTAAATATTGCCGTGTGATAAACACGTAGGTACAAAGATAATATTTTGGAATGTACCTCGTAATGGTGTAAATACTGATAATTGTGTTTCTAAATTGAAACAATAGTCCGTCTAAATTTTATCAGATAACAATGTCTACAAATATTGTGTTACTGCCGTGCTAAAAAACTTTGTGTGCGATAATAAGCAAAATCATGGTTGTTATTTTTGTCAGCTTAATTGCCGTTACTCTAAATGGCCTTTGTTATGGTGCAGTGCTACCAAAAGCTGGTAAGTTTTCCTAAAATTATAATAATAAAACGTTCTAAAATACAATTTAATGTCCTCGTTGTTTAGGCTGCACAATCTCTGTGAATAAACATCTGTCCGATCCACAACCCTTATTATTGCTTCAGAATGGAGCGGTTCTGGAAAAAGATGCATTTCCCTTGCCTATTGATTCTAAAGGTACCTTGACTTTTTCTCAGGGTGAAAAAATCGATCTAGCTTGTCCTGGAGGTGCTGTGAGATTAAGTGGTTCAAGTACTGGGAAAGTTGTAGTAGAAGGACAGTGCGATACTGGTACCAAGTTTGTTGTTCAAGGTAAAAGCGTTGCATTTAACACGGTAACGTGCACAAAGGATCCTTATAATACTGCACGTTACACAGGAAAAAAGTGTGGTAGCAAATATAGGGAGATTGAAATTGGTTTCAATATAAATAATCGGTTTATTAGACATCTGTTGACATGTTTTGACGATAATTTACAACAAGTTTTGTATACTCAAAGTAATATAACATCGAGTATAGGAGGATTTCAAGTAGGATATCCCAGACCGAAATTTATGGCAGGAAGCTTTTTCGATGTATCGCCAGATTCTGTCAGCTATTTGTATTCCCGCAATGGCCAAAGAAAAACCATTAATAAGATTCTTGGTCTTAGTTCATCCGATTCGTCGATCATACAGGCAAATAACGATTATTTTCTATCAACTGGACATTACGCGCCCAAAGCAGATTTTGTATTTGGAGCTCAACAAAGAGTGACTTTCTATTACGTAAATGCATCACCACAATGGCAAACGTTTAATGGAGGAAATTGGAATTCTTTAGAAGGGAACACTAGAGATTTAGCAAGCGAAAGAGGGCTAGATCTTATAATTTATACGGGAATACATGGAACTGCAACTCTTCCAAACACTAGCGGCAAAGAACAAGAATTGTATCTGTGGCAAAGTGGTACCAAGAAGGCAATTCCTGTACCAGCATTTTTCTATAAAGTTGTTTATGAACCCATATCGAAAGCGGGAATTGCTTTAATTGGTCTCAATAATCCATATAAGACAGATGTAAAGAGTGACGTCATTTGTAATGATGTCTGTAATAAAGTAAAATGGTTGTCTTGGGACAGATATAATGTCACTGCTGGGTATTCATACTGTTGCGAAGTAAGCGACCTTAGAAAAACTATTACTGTACTACCACAATTTGAAGTAAAATCATTATTGGTTTAACGTGGGAAACAATAAATAATAAATGTTTATAAAGGAAAATAACAATAATAAAACTGTAATTATTATATAATTTGTTTTTTGAAAACTATCCCTGGTTACAACGATCCCTTATAGTTTCAATGGCGATTTTATAATTAAGAAACTTCTAACAACGTCACAAACATTATCATCAGTGTCAATCTAAATTCGACAAAGCAAGTTTAAAATAAAGCTTGTAAATACTTTACTGATAAAGGTGTTCCATATTCCTAGGTTGTAGATTGTAATAAAAATGCTTTTCATCTCTCCAAATAAAAAAATATGAGGAGATAGGGCTGAGACTTATGTATGTATAAAGATGTATATCGGCCTGGAAGCCTATTCGTACAGTATCAAAGGGTACAGTGACATACAATGTTAATAATACAACCTGATTAAAAACTCTTGGTTTTCGATTTCATCAGGTTGTAAAGCACAAAAGTTTAGGCACATCTAGGTAGTATCTTTAAAATGCCATAATTCCTTATCGTTCTCTATTATTTATTAGTTATTACATTACTCTGTGGTATAGTTACTATTTCTAATATACAGGGTGACATATAGGAAACGGACGTTTTTCAAATGAAAGTATCTCAGTTGTTTTTGATGAGAAAATTTATTTTATTGTACAAAATGAAAGATTACAATCTACCATTTCATGTGACATAGTTATTTATGAAAAATTATGTCACTTAAGTGGCGGCCGTCCTCTTGGATGCACACTTCAAGTCTGTGCCTAAAGCTATCCATAACTTTGGCTAATAGCTGTGGTCCAATCAACTGTACCTCTTCTGTAATGGAATTTTTCAACTCCAATAAAGTTCGGGGTTTGTGAACATAAACACGTTCTTTTAAGTACCCCCATAGAAGAAAATCACAGGAGGACAAGTCCGACCGATATTAAAATGGCGACGAAATATTCGCTGTGTTGCAATGACAGACTCACTGTTTAAAACAAATGTATCATACGTGAAAACGCGATGCTGTATCCTCCAGCGCTCCATTGTAACTAAAATGGTAGGCCAGTTTGAAGCGAATGTTGCCGACTGCAACTCTCTAAAAACACTTACAGCTGTGTACTAGCCTTTCTAAAAACGTCCGTTTCCTATATGTCACCCTGTATAATAAAATAATCATTTTTTATATTAAAAATTAAACTTTCTTGGAAATTTTTGATTTCTAGCTTAAAGGAAACATTTTAGTTGAGTAAATTTATACGTCTACCAAAATTTAAAAAAATACGAATTTTATTATGAATTCTTATAAATAAAAATTCAGTTACAGTTGTGTTGGAGATTTTATCATTTGCGTTTCTTTCCCTTTTATTTATTGATTTTATTTTAATTCTGTTATCCATTCTCTACAATGCAAAGTTTAAAATATTGTAAATATAAATGCCCGCATCCAAGAATGTATTTTATTGTTTTTTTGTTGTAATCTTTTAGTTTTTCACCAAATCCTCTTTAAATTTTTCTCATCGAATATATTGAACGTACTGAAAATTTTATTCTTTGTTGAATAACTAATCACACACAAAAAGGTACCTGAAAATATTTAACCATCGGAGACTTTCAACCTAACTTAAGTATGGCTAGCAACTAAATATTTAAATGATAACTGAAATTATTAATCGTACTTTAAGCTGACATTTAATTTAGTTCAATGGAACAGTATGATTATGGTGCTCTCACAAGGTTTCTTTACCAAACCCTTGGTACTTTATAACTGTTAAATATTTGTAGGTTGAATTTTGAGCTAACAACAGACTACCATGTTTAAATTATATTATTATAAAAATCAAGTAAATCGAAGGTCTCAGATTCGATCTCGATTGAGTTCCCTTTCTCATGAATCTGTAGCTCCCGTACCAATATGATATTTGGTATGATAAAGATCCTTTCCAAGAGTGCAAGTGCTTTGGATTCAATAAAATTCTAGCAGGGTAATGCAATTCAGGACCCTGGTACCCGTAAGCCTAGATTGCGCCCAATAAAATAATAAAATCAAAAATTAAGATTAAAGCATCCGCTAAGGTATGTATACACTATACACTTAACACACGGTCACAAACTCTGCAGAAGGCAACGGGAAACCACTGCAGAGAACACATTTCTCTAGTATAAGGAGGATATAACAAAGTTCACGACGCCAAGTCGTTTAAAAATGTGGCTTTGATCCCCCTCGCTAATGTCCTAAAAAGGATATGGCATGAAGAAGAAGAAGGTATGTACCTCTTTATTCAATGTGTCAATTAATGTGTGATTACTTACATGCCGCTTTGGGAAGTTTTTAACTGTTTTAATTAAAAAATTTAGTCATTTACAAATGTTTATGCGTACTGCTTCGAATAATATCTAGATCGTGATTATAGAATTGAACTAGTAGAGATACTAGAAATTATCGTTTCGTTTCGATTTCCGATGTTTGCATATTGGCCCCCCGGGGACGCTCAGTCCTTGGAATTAAGTAGATACTTAGGTACAACATTACATTTGTAATACGAGCAACTAGGCTAGCAACACTACCTTAATACCAAGGAGCGTTATACGTATGATATCTAAAAGAGGATTATAGTTCTACCATTGTATTTATCTTTAAATACAATGGTTATATACATATACGAGGGCTGTTCTGTAAATTGTTAGTTAGAAGAAAACTACGGAAATTGTAAAGAAAATAATTGTTTTTCAAAGTATTCTCCCTTAGACATAATACACTTCTTCATTCTTTGAAACCACTTCTCGAAACACGCTGAAAACTCTTTTTTTGGAAGGTCGTCAAGAATTCACTGAAATTCAGCAACAGCCGCATTGGCGTCAGGAAATCTCTTACCACGCATGAGTTTTTTAATCAGCGGAAGCAAAAAGAAATCGTTAGGGGCAAGATCTGGACTGTATGGTGGATGAGTGACCAGTTGGACTCCGGATTCGTGTAAAAAATTTAAAGTTTTTGCGGCCGTATGCGGAGTTGCGTTATCGTGGTGTAACAAAATTACACGCAAACCAGATCTTGGGCGATCACTACACAATTTCTCGAAGACTTGAGGAAGGCAAACTTCTGTATACCAATCAGCAGTTACAGTTTTACGATCTTCAAGAGGAATTACTGCAACTGGACCACTGTATCTGAAGAAAACGGCAATCATTTTTTTGTTTGCACTTTTACCGCGAATAACTTTTGTTGGCATTTCCTCCTTTTCAAACAGCCAAACAGTTGATTGTTGTTTTGTCTCGGGATCATAATTATATATCCACGATTCATCCCCCGTAACGATACTAAATACCTGCTTTGAAGATCCTCCATCGAACTTTTCTAACATAAACCTGCACCAGTCTACCCGTGCTTGTTTTTATTCGTCGGTTAACAAATGTGGAATCCACCGACTTGCCAGCTTTCTTACACCCAGATGTTTATGTAAAATGATATCTACTGCAGATGATCCCATGCCTAGTTCGTCTTGAATCTCTCTATGAGTGATATTCCGTTTTTCCTTAATCAGCTTTTCGGTTGCAATAATGTTTTCAGCACAAACAGCTACTGCACGTCGTCCAGGTCTTGGTTCATCTTCTAACGTACTCCTTCCACGTTTAAATTCACGGAACCAGTAACTAATTGTAGATAATGATGGACTATTGTCGCCAAAAGCTGCCATTAAATTTTGGTGACTTTGGTCGTATGTTAAGCCTCGTTTATAATCGTAGAAAATCATAGCCCGAAAAGCATTCCGCGGCACTTCCATAATGCTTAGTAATAATCAAACGAATTATAACAATCAAAAATTAGGATCTCTATATGCTTTAACTTCAACCTTGCAAAATTCCAACTGGAAACTGTCAAAAGAATAAGCTTTCGATTGATGCAAATGTTTTTGTTTTTCTTAGCATCCATGGCCTGCTACTAACAATATACAGAACAGCCCTCGTATGTGACATTTTCCGTAACGAATGCCACCCCAGTGCTTAAAAAATAGAGCTTAAGTGAAATAAAAAATGTATACATGATATATTTAGTGTTTTTTCGATGTATTTATAATGGTTGCTCAAGCAATTGTTTAATCTGTAGACTAATTATTCTCATCGGGTTCAAAAAGTGTCCTTGATGATGATCCTCAATTAAAAATAAAGTGCCACAATCTGTCTTGAAAGTCAGGATTTCCAGAATGAATAACCACAGTGAATGAATTGAAAAGTAACTTTAAAATCACAATAAACCTTTCATAAATAAAGTTTCGGTTTCGCTTGAAACACCTAATATCTTTATAGCAAAAATAAGGTTCTTTTAAGAGCTACATTAAAATTGAGGGCACATTATATTATAATCATCGCTCTCTCTCTAACCACGTAAATCCAGGCTATTAGCAACGCCAGGAAATCATATGAAAAGAAAATAGCTGACAGCCGTAATACTAAGAAATTTTTCAAGCATGTCAGAAATGAACTAAACAATAAAGTTTCTCTGGCGCTGATGGCGTAGTTCAAAGCGATACCGACTCGGTAGTCTCAATTTTTTCAGAAATTTTTAACAAATCTTTTACGGTAGAACCTGACGGTCCGTCCCCAGAAGTTTGTCACCAGCCACGAGCCCATGACGAGATTACGAATATAGATTTCACAGAAGAGCTCATTTTCAATAAACTTGTTAAACTTAACATTGACAAATCACCTGGACTAGACGTCATAACTTCTCGGTTACTTAAGAATTATCTTACCTGCTAAGCCTAATTATGAATCAATCATTCGCAACAACAGCTTTCCCGAGGATCTGGAAAACTGCCTATATTCAAGAAAGGCGACAAGCTTGACGCTCGCAACTATAGGCCCATTAGCCTTGTTCCTATGAGTGCTAAAATAATGGAATCCATCATTGTTGAGAAGATACAAGAACTCCTTTCTCATAACAACGTCATCCCAACTGAACAGCATGGCTTCTGTCCGAACAAATCAGTTGTTACAAATCTACTGTTCTGTCTCAATGACTGGACTAACAGTTTAGATAATGGTGATTCTTTGGATGTGATCTATTTTGAGTTCAGCCGCGCTTTCGACAAAGTGCCAATAAAGCGTTTACTCACAAAGTTAAATCTCGTCGGTGTTCGCAGTCAATTACTAAGCTGGATTAAATTATTTCTGTCCGAACGCGAGTTCACGGTCAAAGTCGGGGCTTCAACAAGTATTACCAAACCAGTGCTGAGTGGTGTGCCCCAGGGGTCAGCCATCATTTACACTTCGGATATTAGTTACCATATAAAGTCGTCACGATCCTTCTTCGCCGATGATACTAAAATTTACAATAACCCCTTGACAAACTTTCCCACCATTCAAGAAGATCTAAAGAGAATCTTCGAATGGACAGAGAAAAGGCTTCTCCCGCTAAACATTTCCAAATGTGTCGTGTTGCATTTAGGGAAGAATAACCCCCAGTACATCTATACGATAAACAATAATGTGCTAATCAACAAAGATAGCTACAGTGATCTCGGCGTTATAATTTCTACAGACTTATCATGGGGTGAACACATCAACTAGGTAATTAAAAAATCAAATACTATGTTGTATTTACTTCGTCGAACGTTCGAAGATCTCGATTGCAATACTATAAACAAACTATATAAGATATAAGACATACATACGTCCGGTCATGGAATTCGCCAACGTCGTGTATGTCAGTGCGAGATCGCGGCCGTCTTGAAAACGTGCAGCGCCGCGTGACGAGGTTACCTTTCGGTCTGGAAGCTGAGCAGAGACCTTTAGGACAACCCAGAGACAATTTTCCTGGCAAACAGGGTGTTTTACACTTGGAACTCTTTACCTCCTGAAGTAGTCTCTGCCGGTTCTGTTATCAGTTTTAAAGCGATCATTGATGAACTTTTGTTTATGGTTTAGTTAAAATTTATTGGCTTTTTTTGTTTTTTTATATATTTTATGTTTACTGTATTGGTTAAATATCTTGTATTCATTTATAAGATTTATTCTCTGCTCATCATCCTGTATAATGATAATAAAAAAAAAATATTGTTTCCCGTCGCAAAAAAGGTAGTTAAAATTAAAATTTCGACTTTGACACCCTGTATCTGTATTAACTTTTGAACTAAGACAAATTTAGGTAAATCGTAATATTTGAGCATTTAAATTCGATGGGACACCCTGTATTTGATTTAATAAATCTATTTACTAATGAATAATAGATTTTAATTGAAATAATGCCACATTTTTAAAGTACTTGACTTTGACTTGATTATAAAATAAGTGGATACTTACCGGATGATAAGTAAAACAATAGTTCAATCTTTTCCATGATCTTTAATTTTACTTTTTTAAACAATAACTACTCTGTGTTTTATCTGATCAGTTTGCGAATAGGCAAAATTATTTTCGATCATTATATTAACAATCTCATAAAAGCAAACATGACTTTGAATTGTCTGTATGTGGTAGTATTGTGTTTTGTTTTGAAAACTTCCTGCTTTGCAGCGATATTACCGAAAGCTGGTGAGTAATTCAAAACTTATTTACCAATAAGAATGCATGAGATATGAGGATAATTATTTTAGGATGTTCCATATCTGTAAATGAACACTTTACGGATCCCCAGCCTCTGTTTTTGCTGCAAAATGAGGCAGTCATCGACATTGAAGCATTTCCTCTACCAGTCGATAATGAAGGTACGTTAATATTCTCGAAAGGAGAAGCAATCGATATCGCATGTCCTGGAGGAAATGTAGTTGTAGATGAAACAAGTACAGGAGCTGTATTGGTAGAAGCCAAATGCGATTCTGGCATTAAATTTAAAGTAAACAGTAAAAGCGTTCCATTTACGTCCATTAAGTGTTCCCGAGTAACTTCTCATACTGCACGATACACGGGAAACAAGTGCGCTAAAGACTACAGAGAAATCGAAATAGGTTTCAACGTAAATAAACGTTTTATTAGACACATAACCACATGTTTTGACGATAAGTTACAACACGTTTTGTACGCCCAATCTACCGTATCTGCAGCTATTGCTGGTAATCAAGTAAATTATCCTCGACCAAGTTTTCAAGTGGGAAGCTTCTATAATGTAAAACCGGATAGCGTAAGTGCGTTGTATACGCAAAACGGCCAACGCAAAACTATTAACACTATCTTAGGTCTCGATGAATCGGATACATCTATAATTCAGCCAAACAGTAATTTTTATTTAGCTACCGGGCATTATACTCCGAAAGCTGAGTTTGTATTTGGAGCACAGCAAAGATTAACCTTTTACTATGTTAATGCTGCACCCCAATGGCAATCTTTTAACGCTGGAAATTGGAATACCATGGAGGCCAATTACAGAAAATATGCCACCAACAATGAAGTTGATTTAATAGTTTATACGGGATCTTATGGAATTTCTACTCTTCCAGATACAGATGGTAATGAACAGGAATTATATCTATGGATAGGTGAAGGTACTAAACAAGGAATACCAGTACCAGCTTTATTTTATAAAGTTATTTATGAGCCAGAATCACAAGCTGGAATTGCTCTTGTTGGAGTTAATAATCCATATAAAGAAATAACCAAGAGTGATGTAATATGCAAAGATATTTGCAATAAAGTTGACTGGTTAACTTGGAAAGCAGAAAATGTTACACTTGGTTACGCCTACTGCTGCGAAGTAGATGATTTTCGAAAAGCCGTTAAAGATTTACCTCAGTTTACGGTAAAATCATTGTTAACATAAAACGTTGTAAATATTGCAAAAATAAAACCTCCATGTTTTTAATTTTTTTTTTGAGCTTAATATACATAAATTCAAATCATTTAATTTTTTACGTAAAAACTTACGTTTAAGTGACATGTATAAGCGAGTTTCACGTGTAAATATTTGTACTCAAATGAATCCTACAGTGAAAGCAAGTCAAGGTAGTAGAAAATTGGAAATTTTAGTATATTGATTATCAATACAGCTCGTTTATATTTTAAATATTAAAAAAGTCTTGGTCAAGTTTTAGTTCTTTTCAAAAATATGTACGGCTTTTAGGTTGTTTTTACTTCCTGATAGCTTTTTTATTACCGGTGTGAAGTATTATCTATAAATAAGTAACTTTGTGTTTTTTTAAATAAATTTAAAACCAAGCCTTAAAGATACATTATGAAGTAAGTCATTTAAAGCAGCAAATTGCGATATAAAAACAGCCATTTACAAAATAGCAAATTATTAAAACGAAAACAAAAACAACTAAGTTATGCTAATTTTTTTTAATAATCAGTTATAAACTGAATACACGATTTCTTACACCAGAACTGCTAAATTATAACATTCTTAAGAATTATATCGATTTTCAGTTGTATACAGGGTGTTACACGTAACTGTTCAGTCCAGCATTTAATTTACATAAGTAAATTAATATATGTTAGGACTGTTATGATTGATAACATACTCAAAATTAAAAATTCTTTTTAACAGCTGTGACCAGTTTCAGTTAATGCAAAAAATTTTGCGAACAAAAATTTGCTTTGGGGGTCATATACGCGAAAGTAAACGAACAAAATAAGTGCATCGCCCTGTATAATACAAAATAATACTGACTTAATTAATACATAATAGTTTCTTATTTATTAAAAAAAAACACTAACTCTTATTCTTACATAAAAAATAATTTACAATTCCAATTCTGTAGAGAAAATAATATTTCTTTAAAAAACACTAAAAGTTAATTAACAAAAAAAATAAAATAAATAAAGCTCATAGTACTAAACGCTGAGCTCAGTCTCTTTTTAAATGTAATTGATGCATGTAATATTCTTACAATTATATCTACACCTATTTATAATTTTATTCAACAATTTATAACTAAAACAAAAGAATTCCTTATTGAAAAGGAAAAATTAAAGAACAAAAACGCATTACAATAATTTAACACTATACCCAGTGCTTTCTCTTTTTACAACAATTCCGACTTTACTAGGAGGTTCACGACTTGGTTTTGGCATATGATATAACACTGGCTCATCTTCTACAAAATCGTAAACTAAAACAATATACATACGTAATAAATATGTGAACTGAACATTATTTTTACCTAATTTTCTAAATACTATCCTAGAAAGTCAAGGCCTGTTCCAAAATTTTGTTTGGGGAAACAACGTTGCAGTCTTGTTTTTCTGGACAATTAAAAAAATTTCCAACTGCAACAATAAGCGAAAAATCAAAGAAAAAGGTAATGAAAGATGGAAAGACAAAATAAAATAAAATTCACGTGCATGAATGGTATAATTTCCGCTTGATGATTTTAAAATGTACTCTAATGATTAATTAAGGCATTTCCCACAACATGTAGAAAAAATTCAGACAATTTACAATAAGTAACAAGGAGATAATAATAGATAGTTATTTATGGTATCAAGGGCGTAAGGAAAGCGATTTTAGCCTGCGGGGCTAAAACACGCCAGTAAAGAAGCTTTTATGGCCTGAGACGTGATTTTAAGCCCGGGGCGTCAGCCGAGGGCTAAATACATGTCGAAGGCCATAAAAGCAAGTTACGCCAGTGGTACATACATAATTTTATGTACAATCGAAGATTTTAAAACTGAAATAATAGGAATAAATTAATTTTCTACCTACATCGAGTAGTTAGTTGCTCAATTATTTTTTTTTTACTGACTACTATCAAATGGTTGAAGCAGTTGCGCCTAGGAATATTCACATAAATAATTGTGTTGACTGTGTTGTTAATACAAATTTCCCTAAATAGAGTTTTAATAAAGAGCATACTTTCGATTTTAATTTAAAAAAATTCTTTATAAGACTGTTAAACTGTTTATCAATTTTTGACGTTTAATTATAGCCCGGCGGGCTATAAATACGTCCAAGGGCTATAAAGAGACGTTTATGTCAAAAAAATTCATACATAATTGTCAAATTATAATGCGATCGTGCATAAAATATTTTTTCTTCAAACGTCAGAAAAACACGACTTTGTGTCCTTGGATACACACAGTTAAACATTCACTTTTACTCCTAGGAGTAAAAGTGACATAAACATTCACTTTTACTCCTAGGAGTAAAAGTGACACTTAATGAGCCAATGGCAACTCGTAATTTTTATTTTTTATAACAAAGCAACGACAGCTGGTATGACGTTCATTTTTGACTTTTTTTAAATTTTCTTACTGAATTGCTTTTAATTTGTGCGTTTGAAGAAAAAATAACATGTGTTATTCGGAGTAAAAGTGATTTTGTGTGCCTCGCATGAAATTGTACGACTCGCTAACGCTCGTCGTTCAAACGTCACGCTCGGCACACAAAATGACACTTTTACTCCTAATAACACAATATACTATTTTGTACGGACGGAGATTTTATTTAAATTTTTTGATTTATAGTAAAATTTTCCTAATAGCATTTTTAAAAATGTCAAATTGACGCATTCACGGCAAGAGTGATTTTATAAACATTGTTTTGTAACTAAGGTAGTCTACTTATTTTTGTGATATTTTAAATTAATTTGTTGCGGGCGTAAAGTGCGCCCGAGGTCTGCAATAATTAACTTTACGCCCTTCTTCGCGGGCGGAAAGTAGTCACTTTACGCCCGGGAGTGCAAAAAAATAATTTTAACGACGTTAACTATGACATTTCGAGTATATAAAGAAATGAAATTGCTTTTTTTGTAATTATGTTTGTAGCACACGTGATATTGATATCCACCGTCTTAATGATATCCGATAGAATTACTAATACTGTATGTTTTAACCCTACCTTTCAGTTTGTCCGAGTAAACAGAAGTAGTACTCGAATTTGTAGGTGAAAATTCGAATTCCGAAAATGCACTATCTCGATTTGATAAACTTGCTGTGTCAATTTTGGGTAAGATATGCTTGTACTGAGTAGTAGTAGAAGGTCGTGGGGTTGGAGTGTTGTAAGTCTGTAACATCTTGAGGACGTTGTCGTTGACTTCCACAATTTTTAAATTGTTTCCAATATCATTATGATGTTCCACTATTTGTACGTCTGTGTATTTTGTTGGTATATACTTTACACTTTTCGGTACATTTATGGTTATTGGAGGCGGTATCACTGGTGTATGTTTTTGAACACTTCTCTGTTCTCGTTGTGCTTTTCGATTTTTTAAAATACGTTCTCTAAGACGTAACAAATTTATGGCTTCACCTAAGTCATTGTCGGATAAAGCTAAGGCCGCGTCGATCTGAATAGGATTAATATGAGGAAAACTTAAAATTAACGTACTTCTATTCAAGTTCCTTAGCATCGAACTTTCTTGCACAATGTTTCTGTTCCTATTTGTAATTTTTTTATTGTCCTGAAACATATGTTTACATAATTACTGCTACCAATAACATAAATTAACATAAAATTTAACCCTATTGTTTTAGTTTAATTTAAATTGGCTATTCACGCCACTTGGTCTCTATAATAAAACATGTAAAAGAAGTAGATATCTTGCTAACTAACGCAGTAAAAATTCATATCACAAATAGTACCTCTATGACCTAGTAAAATTATAGTAGATACGGTAATGTTAATAAGGCCAGACCATTCGACTTTGTTTACTATTTTGCTATTATTGTTTCCTTTATAAATATTGGTAAAATGTGGTTTCTGTTTTTGTTCATGGCTATCATCATTTATCAACACGAAAGTTAAATATCGTTATATCTCAGTTTTTCAATAAGCATAGGATTTATATTATAGTTAATTTTATTACCTATCGGAAACTATTAAAATATTCCGGGTATTCCATTTAACAAAATAAAATGTATAACTGTCACTCGTTTTCAATTGCTTTTTTATGTGTAACTTAATAAAGGCGGATTCTCACATAGGACTAGGGCTAGTAATTTTTTTCAATATAATATCGATATATCGATATATTGAATATGGATATGATATTCTAAAAATATCGATATATCGATATATCGAATTAATTAACTTTAAAATATCGATATTATTTTAATTTGAAATTTTATGGAATGACTTCATAGAATTCATATTTCGTTAGCAAACGCATTATAGTTTCTATGTATTGTGCTACCTACATAAGAATTCATAATAGTTATTTATGTACCAAGGGCGTAAAGATGCTTTTATGGCTTGAGACGTGATTTTGAGCCCGAGACGCTAGTCGAGGGCTAAAAACACGTCGAAGGCCATAAAAGCAAGTTACGCCAGTGGTACATACATAATTTTATGCACAATCGAAGATTTTAAAACTGAAATAAAAGGAATAAATTAATTTTCTACCCACATCGAGTAGTTAGTGGCTCAATTATTTTAATTTTTTACTGACAACTGTCAATTGGTTGAAGCATTTATGCCTAGGAATATTCACATAAATAATTGTGTTAACTGTGTTGTTAATACAAATTACCCTAAATAGAGTTCTAATAAAGAGCATACATTCGATTTTAATTTAAAAAAATTCTTTATAAGACTGTTAAACTGTTTATCAATTTTTGACGTTTCATTATAGACCGGCGGCCTATAAAGACACCCACGGGCTATAAATAGACGTTTATGTCAAACAAATTCAGACATAATTGACACATTATAATTCGATCGTGCATAACCAATTTTTTGCACAGTCGCCTCTAAAGTTGACGTTTTACAAATTGTAAACAGTTGCAAAAGTCGATGTTTACAAAACGACTGCCGTAACTAACACGTAAAGATGGTATCGAACGCATAATGAACTTTCATGATGTGCATCTTCAGTCGCGGCCAATCCGATGTCACGTACTGGCAAATGTTTTTTCTTTTATTCTTTACTTGTCACATTAAATACCTACGTACGAATGTTGTACGAAATAATAAAATAAGTACAAAAACTGTTTTCAGTTTATTGAAATGAATTACTACAATATGGAAAACGAAATTAATAATTCCGAAAAAGATGAAATGAATTATTACAATATGGAAAACGAAATTAATAAATTCTGGAATAAAAAATTTTTAAATTTGGGTATAATCTACTATTTGAATTTATACTGCGTCTGTGCAAAAAATAATGTATGCAACACGTGTGTAAATAAGTTTTATGGCATTGGTTCGGATTTTTTCGTGATTCGACTTCGTCTCATCACGAAACTCCCGCACTCATGCCATAAAACTTAATTTTACACACTTGATACATAAATAACTATTATGCACGATCGCATTATAATGTGTCAATTATGTCTGAAATTGTTTGACATAAACGTCTATTTATAGCCCGTGGGTGTCTTTATAGGCCGCCGGTCTATAATGAAACTTCAAAAATTGATAAACAGTTTAACAGTCTTATAAAGAATTTTTTTAAATTAAAATCGAATGTATGCTCTTCATTAGAACTCTATTTAGGGTAATTTGTATTAACAACACAGTTAACACAATTATTTATGTGAATATTCCTAGGCGTAAATGCTTCAACCATTTGACAGTTGTCAGTAAAAAATTTAAATAATTGAGCAACTAACTACTCGATGTGGGTAGAAAATTAATTTATTTTTTATTTCAGTTTTAAAATCTTCGATCGTGCATAAAATTGTGTATGTACCACTGGCGTAACTTGCTTTTATGGCCTTCGACGTGTCTTTAGCCCTCGACTAGCGTCTCGGGCTCAAAATCACGTCTCATGCCATAAAAGCATCTTTACGCCTTTGGTACATAAATAACTAATTAAAGTTAGTAGGGGTTTAGTAGCTACTAAACCCATATAATTAATATATGTTGCTATAGCAATTAGTAACATCTAACTTTAAACACTGTCTATGAATATGGCCCTAAGTGTTTAAGCACGTTTTATTGATGTTATTGTTTTTAGTGTGAATAAACTGACATATTGTTGGACAAGAATATTTCGCGGATAAAATAAGCAGATACCTGACGGGTGTTGCGACAACAAGACGCTTGCTTAATTCTAATTGCATAGGTATTTGTATTTGTGTTTCCTCATTAAATTATTTAATATTTGGCCATCGAATTGTAACACCGAAAGGTGATTAAAGGAGAAAATTTAATCGATATATCGATTTCTTCTATATATCAATATATTCGATATATCGATATATTACATATATCAATATATTCGATACATCGAATATATCGATATATCGAATTATTCGATAAGTCAATTCAATTGATATATCGAATAAATCTATATATCTAAAAATATCGATACTTTTTCCATATCGATATTTTCGATACTTTTTTCATATCGCGCAGGCCTACGTAGGACTGTGCGCTGTGCAGGGTCATGCACGTTGTGTCGTATTTGCTAGTGTAGTAGCAAAGAATAATCACTAACGTAGTAGTATTCACAATTAAAATAATAAAATAAAATGGATCAAACAGAAGAGGATGTTGTAATTGCTTGTACTTTATAAAAAAGAAACGAAGAAAAAGAAACACAGAAAATCAAAATGCTGTATTCGCGATGTTTTTAGAGCAAGAGAAGAAGAACCAGTATAATTAATTTTATTTATTCATAATTACAGATTAAAAATCGCGTAAGACCACATACGCTAACGCACCAGCCTCAACACGGAAAGGTACAAGAGGTTAACGATTACATACACACATACATACAGATTAAAAATTCAACATATGGTGTTTCATCTAGCATTTGGGTTGTGACGTCAACTTGTCCCGCGCAAAAACTGCATGGGTAGACACGCGTTCGTGGGCAGTAGGTAATGAAAACCTAGTTTAGAAAGAGATGAAGTATAGTTGGATTGTGAATTTATAAACAGCGCGTTGACGTCACAACCCAAATCCTAGGTGAAAAAATAGACTAACTGTAGATTAAAAAAGTCAAAATTGGACAACAAATGATAAGTGATCACAAAATCCGACTTCGTCAAATTTCGTACTTTACATAAAAAACCGAACTAGTAAATATGACCGGTAAGCGACCGCACGGCGACCTATAGAGTATTGAGGAATAACTAGGCTTTCCTATATACGAGTACATAAGTTGTTGTCTTATCTCCGCTATTAAGGGAGATATCTGGTGAGGCACGGTCGTGGAAACCCAGGCCCAGACTGGCCCAGGTGGGAGGGTGAGGATCCCCACCGGGGCCCCCTCAAGAAAAGAGAGAGAGAGAGAGAAAAGAGGAAATTTTAAAGTGTAAAAAGAATAGCGAAAGATAGTTTTTAGCCTCATAACATCAGAGGGGCCCCCAGAAAACACTGAGCCCCCCCTGATAAAAGATAAAAGAGCACCTACGTTCTACCCATTAAAAAGTTGGGGGGCCCAAGGAAGAAGGCTCCCGCCGGGGTCCTAACCCCCCCAGTCTGGAACTGTGGAAACCTACTGTATATATGCCAGTAATGACATTCCACAACAGCAGCAACTAACCTTTAACACCTTAGCTGTAAAAATGTTGAATAATTAACTGCAAGAAAATTATCCGAATAATTTAAGAAGCACAACACCAACCTGCGGACCTGGAACACTCTCAACAATAAATTCAAAAATTAGCGGTATTTCAAAATCTTTGAACAACGTGTTAGTAAATGAAGCACAGTGAAGCATAGTAAATTATACAGGTGAATCTAGATGTGAAAAAATCATGGTTGAACCAAACGCACCGTAGTTCAAAGCCTTTTAGAGATACAGCGTGCTAAAGCTTAGGCGGCAAATATACGCTTTTGTTGATAAATCAAGAAGACTGTTGATTGTGTTTGAATCCGACAAGCTACAATAGTTCAGCTTTTTAAACAAAAAAGAAATTAGTCTCCAATAAATTAATTTAAAATAATTAGAGAGTTTAAAATAAACTTTTATTATGACAATTAAAGATAATTGAATTTATGGTTTGTAAAACCAGTATGCTATCAAGGCCGACAAAATTACATTAAAATCCGTTTAATTTTAAGAAATATGGCTTAAAACTTGCAAATTGCGACAGCATTTTAGACCTACAAATAACAATGATATGTAAAAATTATAAGTTTTCTACAACTGTCAAAAAAACTGCACGTTATTTCATGGTTTGTCGTACCTAAAACAGCTCTTTATGGCAATCGTAAAAAAGTAAAAAACGTAAAAAAAAGTGCCGTAACGTGTTATTATGATGGCGAATTTTTTTTATCTACCTAGTCATTAAACAAAAATGCGACGATGTCAAACCAATTATTAAAAAATAGCTGGGGCATTTAGAAGTACATACATGTGCTAAGTTGTGTTTAATTTGTGCGGCTTATAGAAATTTGATAAAATGAGTGTAATTAAAATATCGCAGTGTCATAAGGTCATAACGTTGCAGAGGGACAGAATTTTTTTTCTCGAATTATTACCGGGGGTGACACTTGGATAACATCACTGGGACCCTCCCGCTAAACAAGAATCTATGCAGTAGGTTCATGAGGGCTCTCCGCCATAAAAAAAATCCAAAACACAATTTTCTGAAAAAAAAAACTGATGTCAACAGTTTTCTGGGATGCCGAAGGAGTCTTTCTTATTAAATAAGGCTTGAACACTTAAATTCTGTCCACAGACTATTAATTTCTGATATCAGTAATAGCGTATGAAAGCACTTGTTTTGCCGTTTGTTTAAACTGCCAAATATCGAAATGTAAACATAAATTTAATGAGATGAATTCGAATGAAAAACTTTACGCACAATAAAGTAATATAAAATGCAAAGTCGCCACAACAATCCTTTAGAATAGTTATTTGTATACTAAGGCCGAGAAATTACATTTTAGCGTACCGAGAGAAAAATTGTCGCCGAGGCCGCTTGCGGCCGAGGCAGGACAATCTCGAGGGCGCTAAAGAATTTCGCGGACGAAGTATACACAACATTTTTTGTGCAGCTGTAAAAAATACATAATTACAAATTTTTATCATAAATGAATGTAAATAGAGTCGGCTTTCACGTCACAATGTTTCTATGGAAACAACATAAATAAAACGCGTTTCGCGGCCGTTACTAAGGGTAACGCAATACAGGCCGCGAAATCGGATCTCGCGTCCTGTATTGCGTACGCGAAATCACCATTTCGCGTCCTGTTGCACAAAAAATACTTTGCCGGGTCATCACTTTTACGCAATACGAGAGAGAAGGTTCCTGCAGTGCAGAGGAATCTAAAGTGTCTTTTGAAAAATTTGGAAAAAAGGCCCTCGTTTGGTAAGCCATTTGCGAGTGTGGTAGAATGTGGTAAAGCAGCACTCCATTTTTTACAATTGGCACACGTAAATACTGAAACCTACATCAAAGAGTGTCTACAAAAACGGTTACTTAAGTTTCTTAAGTAGCATGACAAAAATACATTATTTTGGTCAGATTTGGCACCAGCTACTATGTCAAAGAAACCGTGGAATGGTATCTAAGGAATCAGGTTAGCTACCTGGAGAAGGAACTTAATTCGCCCAATGTCCCAAAACTGCGACCGACAGAACGTTATTGGGCTATAATAAAGGCAAAGTTAAAGAAGACAAGTAAAGCTATTAAAAACGTATAAGAGCTAAAAATTTATTGGAATAGACTCAACAAGAAAATGGGAGAAAACGAGTTAAAACGTTTAATGGGGGTGTTAGGGAAGAGATGGGAAATTTTGCTAAAATAAAAACCGAGAAATTGTTTATGTAAATATAAATTTTTAATTTAAATTTATACTATTTCTAACCTATATAATAGTTATTCATGTACCAAGGGCGTAAAGATGCTTTTATGGCTTGAGACGTGATTTTGAGTCCGAGACGCTAGTCGAGGGCTAAAGACACGTCGAAGGCCATAAAAGCAAGTTATGCCAGTGGTACATACATAATTTTATGCACGATCGCATTATAATGTGTCAATTATGTCTGAATTTGTTTGACATAAACGTCTCTTTATAGCCCGTGGGCGTATTTATAGCCCGCCTGGCTATAATGAAACGTCAAAAATTGATAAACAGTTTAACAGTGTTATAAAGAATTTTTTTAAATTAAAATCGAATGTATGCTCTTTATTAGAACTCTATTTAGGGTAATTTGTATTAACAACACAGTTAACACAATTATTTATGTGAATATTCCTAGGCGTAAATGCTTCAACCAATTGACAGTTGTCAGTAAAAAATTAAAATAATTGAGCAACTAACTACTCGATTGGGTAGAAAATTAATTTATTCCTTTTATTTCAGTTTTAAAATTTTCGATCGTGCATAAAATTATGTATGTACCACTGGCGTAACTTGCTTTTATGGCCTTCGACGTGTCTTTAGCCCTCGACTAGCGTCTCGGGCTCAAAATCACGTCTCAAGCCATAAAACCATCTTTACGCCCTTGGTACATAAATAACTATTATGCACGATCGCATTATAATGTGTCAATTATGTCTGAATTTGTTTGACATAAACGTCTATTTATAGCCCGTGGGTGTCTTTATAGGCCGCCGGTCTATAATGAAACGTCAAAAATTGATAAACAGTTTAACAGTCTTATAAAGAATATTTTTAAATTAAAATCGAATGTATGCTCTTTATTAGAACTTTATTTAGGGTAATTTGTATTAACAACACAGTTAACACAATTATTTATGTGAATATTCCTAGGCGTAAATGCTTCAACCATTTGACAGTTGTCAGTAAAAAATTAAAATAATTGAGCAACTAACTACTCGATGTGGGTAGAAAATTAATTTATTCCTTTTATTTCAGTTTTAAAATCTTCGATCGTGCATAAAATTATGTATGTACCACTGGCGTAACTTGCTTTTATGGCCTTCGACGTGTCTTTAGCCCTCGACTAGCGTCTCGGGCTCAAAATCACGTCTCAAGCCATAAAAGCATCTTTACGCCCTTGGTACATAAATAACTATTATGCACGATCGAAGATTTTAAAACTGAAATAAAAGGAATAAATTAATTTTCTACCCACATCGAGTAGTTAGTTGCTCAATTATTTTAATTTTTTACTGACAACTGTCAATTGGTTGAAGCATTTATGCCTAGGAATATTCACATAAATAATTGTGTTAACTGTGTTGTTAATACAAATTACCCTAAATAGAGTTCTAATAAAGAGCATACATTCGATTTTAATTTAAAAAAATTCTTTATAAGACTGTTAAACTGTTTATCAATTTTTGACGTTTCATTATAGACCGGCGGCCTATAAAGACGCCCACGGGCTATAAATAGACGTTTATGTCAAACAAATTCAGACATAATTGACACATTATAATGCGATCGTGCATAAATAATTGTGTTAACTGTGTTGTTAATACAAATTACCCTAAATAGAGTTCTAATAAAGAGCATACATTCGATTTTAATTTAAAAAAATTCTTTATCCAATTCAGTTACGAAATGTCAACATTTCGACATTGATTTTAGTTGTGAAAAGTGGTTCATTTTGTAACTAGTTACAAAATATGCTCCCATTTTGTAACTAGTTACAAAAAGATGATTTTAGTTGCGAAAAGTGGTTCATTTTGTAACTAGTTACAAAATATGCTCCCATTTTATCACTCCCATTTTATCACGATGGCCCAACTCCTTTTTTAAGAAGATGTGGCATTTACATTTTGTTATCTGAATTGGATAAAATCTTGTATGAAACTCGTTGCAAAACATGTATTTTTATCACATGGCGTGTTGTTCATCTCGGCTTCGCCTCGACGAACAATTTCACGCCTGGTGATAAAAAGTCCATCATTTTGCAACTCGTTGCATAAATAGCTATTATAAGACTGTTAAACTGTTTATCGATTTTTTACGTTTCATTATAGACCGGCGGCCTATAAAGACACTCACGGGCTATAAATAGACGTTTTTGTGCAGCCGGACGCGAAGTGGTCATTTCGCGTACGCAATACAGGACGCGAAATTCGATTTCGCGGCCTTACCCTTAGTAACGGCCGCGAAATACCCTTACCCTTAGTAACGGCCGCGAAATTGTATTTCGCGGCCGTTACTAAGGGTAACGGCCGTTAAAAAAACGTCACTTATTTGACACATGAGAGTTGACATAACAGATAATATGAAAATGACATGTTTTATTATGTATTTTTTACAGCGCACAAAAAATGTTGTGTATACTTCGGCCGCGAAATTCTTTAGCGCCCTCGAGATTGTCTTGCCTCGGCCGCAAGCGGCCTCGGCGACAATTTTTCTCTCGGTACGCTAAAATGGAATTTCGCGGCCTTAGCATACAAATAACTATTATGTCAAACAAATTCAGACATAATTGACACATTATAATGCGATCGTGCATAAATAAATTTGTCATATCTACTTCTTTCATCGTTCTACTTTTGGACAGAATATAAGTGTCCAAGCCTTGTATGCCGAGGGGTCTACCATAACTGCAGAGGCCTATGGAAACACAATTCAAAATTTTAAAACTGCTTTGGAATGACTGTGGGTTCAAAAAGTTAAGGCATCCACCTTATAGCCTTGCCAGAGTATTTCTGTTCAATAACTTAAAAAAACATATCAGGGGAAAGCGTTTTGCATCGGATGAAGCACTCAAAGAAGCTATTGAACAAAAATTGAGTTGCCGAAGGAATTTTTTTCTGAGGGTATGGGACAATTAGAAAAAAAAATTGAATAAATGTTGAAGGGAGTTACGTAGAAAAATAAAGGGTTGTTAATATGAAATTGTTAAATATGGAAAGTAGAGAAGATTCTGATACCGAAATAAGCACGCAGAAATTACTGAAAAGGCAAATGTGGCAACACAAAACTTATCCTGAAAAGTAGCAGGAAAATTATCTAAAAGAATACAACATGTTTATGGAATGGCGCACTGTATGTTTAATTTCTTAATTTTTTTCCAATTAAAGACAGTTGTAGAAAAAATATTATATGAAACACGTGTATAAACTGTCTTTTTACTCATGGGATTGCCGTCAAACCCTCTATTCCCTACTATATGCACTTGTTGCATAAATTACTATTACAGTAGGGTGGTGAAGATTACTCGTCTATTTGAATCTCTTAGCAATAACAATAAATGTGAATAGAAAACGGACAATGAATTACAAATAACACCAAATTATAACAATTTTTCTACTACGAAAATGAAAATCAAAAAATTAATAATCGCGGAGAATATTTTATATTCTACAGCATATGCGACGTTTGGCAATTTAACTCCGGGACTGACGTTGCAACTCTAAAGTTACGTGATATTAAGCCAAACTTAAAGGAGCATGTTTTATTTCACACTTTTATCAAGAAATCTTGGTGAATACACTGCGCCAATAAATTAGCGGAACACTAAGTAAAATGGTTGTATTTTCTTTTTAAGCATTCAAAAAACATTGAAACTCAGTAGGTTGTTAACTTTAGTGTTTTTTTTTTTAAGATAAGTAAATAATGAAAAATTCTAACTTCCATTCGCAATTAAACAGTCAAATTGTCAAAACTATAGAATATTAGGCTTACAAAACTACAACTAATGACTACAACACGACTAGTAACGCGTATGACCTCCACGAGATTGAATGACGGCCTGGCACCTTCGTGGCATACTTTCAATCAATCTTCGGATATCTTCTTGAGGTATGTTGATCCATTCTTTCTGAAGAGCTAACAAAAGCCATTGAAGACTTTCTGGGGCCACAGGGAGGTTTCTGATCTTCCTATCCAGCTGATCCCATAAGTGCTCAATAGGATTGAGATCTGGGCTAAGAACTGGCCAGTCCATAACTGGGATTTGGTGTTCTTCCAGGAAGTGTCTTGTCTGATTTGCTACGTGTGGTCTTGCATTATCATGCTGAAACAGAAATCCGGGTCCTATAAAGGCTCTAGCAGCTACCACATGGTGTGTGAGAACGGCCTCTATGTATCGGGCAGCATTCATTCGTCCAGGAATATAAACAAGTTCTGTTCGAGTATTAAAAGGAATGCCACCAGCCCATACCATGTCAGATCATCCTCCAAACCTGTCTAGCTCCTGAACCAGTCCTTCACGATGACGTTTACCTATACGTGCCCAAATTTGCAGACGACCATCACAACGCGTCAAACGAAATCTGGACTCGCTACAGAGAACTGAGGACCACTGCGCTATCCCCCAATTTACATGTTGTTGAGCGAACGTTAGTCTGTTCTTTTTGTGAGCCATAGTCAATCGTGGCTTCCGTACTGGCCTCCTGGATCTTAGATTGTTTTCTCGCAACCTTTTTCTTATGATTTCTGTACAAACTTGAACTCCACTAGCTCTTCTGAGGTCATTTTGCAGGTCTCTAGCAATAGATGTGCGTCCTGTAAGCGCACAATTGCGTAAAAATCTGTCTTGTTGAAGGGTTGTCACACGTTTTCGACCCTGGCCAGCTCGTCTACCATAACTTCCAGTCTCTAAGTAGCGATTCCAAACCCTAGATACAACAGAAGGGCTTACATGAAGTTGTTTTGCAACATGACGATACTTGCGCCCTTCTTCAATTAATGTTACGGCTCTTGCAACTTCAACTTTCGCTTAGATGCCTCATTTTACTGTCATAAACTTTAATGACAATGGGCCGTATTCTGATCTTATGTTTAAAGTTGTCTCTAACTAAAGTCGTGTTTAGCGTAAACATAAAACGATATAGCTTTATATAATTTTATATGTGTATAAGAGAGATACACAATGTTGCCGTGGTAGTTAAACATGACGTTAAATTTAAATATGAGATCAGAATACGGGCCAATACAAATAACCGAAGCACACTAGATTATTTCTAAATTGCCATAAAAATACGCTGGAGATATTCAATACACGACTTCTTATCATGCTCTGTTTTTTATGCGACTATTTTCTGTTGAATGAAAAAGTCGAATTGTTCATTAGGTATTTATCTTAAAAAAAAAAAAAAACACTAAAGTTAACAACCTACTGAGTTTCAATATTTTTTGAATGCTTAAATAGAAAATACAACCATTTTACTTAGTGTTCCGCCAATTTATTGGCGTAGTGTAGATACATCGAATAGCTGTCAGCTATTTTGCAAGACGCTAGTTCGCAAATCCTGTTTCTGTCAGTCGTCATGGAGCAACGAATTAATATTCAGTTTTTTTGTAAATTAGGAAAACCTGGGACAGAAACTTACGAAATGTTAAAAAGTGTGTACGGTGATAACAGCTTAGGTCGTAGTACTGTGTTTGAATGATTTAAACATTTCAAAGATGGTCGAAGGAGTGTTCAAGATGACGCTAGAACCGGGCATCCGTCAACGGCTCGAAACGCAAATTCGATTGCAAAGATCAGTGAAATTGTGGCAAAAGATCACAGACTGACTCTCCGAATGATGGCAGATGACTTGAATATTAATAAAGAGACAATTCGACAAATTTTACATGAAGATTTGGGAAAGAGGAAAATCTGTGCAAAGTTTGTCCCGCACAATTTGTTGAATGAGCAAAACAGAGGAGAGTTGTATCGTGTGCAAACTTCGTTCAAACTTGTCGTACCAATACGAATTTGCTTAACTGCATCATCACTGGTAATGAGTCGTGGGTGTTTCAGTACGATCCTGAAACGAAATACCAAAGCATGCAGTGGACTGACAATCATCACCAAGACCCAAAAAGTTTCGATTACAAAAATTCAAAATCAAGACCATGCTGATTACCTTTTTCGATAAACAGGGTATGATCCATAAAGAATTATTTGTACCTGTAGGGCAAACAGTTAATAGTGGATTCTACGTCGCAGTGATGAGGAGATTATTGCAGCGCATTTCTTGGCCACAATTTCGAGAAAATGGTTCTTGGTTCTTGTTGCATGACAATGCGCCTGCCCATTGCGCACTGATTGTGAAGTATTTCT
Organism: Melanotus villosus; assembly: GCA_963082815.1. NCBI lineage: Eukaryota > Metazoa > Arthropoda > Insecta > Coleoptera > Elateridae > Melanotus > Melanotus villosus. The sequence continues at coordinate 71,269,990 of OY720418.1, read as the reverse complement.
TATGAAACACGGTGTTGTTGAAATCAATCACCCACCCTATTCGTTAGATTTAGCACCGACAGACTTTTTTCTCTTTCCTAAAGTGAAAACTGTTCTCAAAGGAAAACCGTTTCAGGACGTGGAAGACATTAAAAAAAATGTAACCGCCGATTTGAAAGCAATTCCTTCGGACGCCTTTTCAGACTGTTTTCAAAAACTATTAGAACGTTGCAATAAGTGTATTCATGTAAATGGAGATTACTTTGAATGAATATGATACATTTTTCGTGTTACTTAAATTGCGTTTCTTTTTATTGTGACAGTTCTGGAATTAAATTGCCAAACCTCGTACCATATAAAACCGTATTTATGGGTTAAGCTGTCCCTCGGTTTATTTCATAATCTACACTAAAATTTGTTTCTTCACATTTCGCGCCATTAATAAACTCACGGGGAAACACTTAAACTGAGCATGAGCCCAGGCCCTAGAGAGACGCCAGCTCATAAAATCAAGGTCGTGAGGGAGTGTTATGCAATAAGAAAAACAAATTTGAGTGTATAATTTAATTTTTTGCATTTTGACAAAAAAAGTGGACTTTTTTTATTAAAAAATCATAAAGAAAGCAACACTTTTTTTAACTATTTAATTTTACATTTTGCATTAAGTAAGTATGCTTTAAATAAAATATTGTAAATTGTCAGTTTGACAACTGTTTTGAGGGATTTAAGATGTCAAAATGCAAAAAAATATTGTGTACAACTCGTATGAAAGCATCTTTTTTTCACTCGATTGATTGATGCACTCCGGCTTCGCCGTCGTGCATCAAACTTCAAACTCATGCAAAAAAGTATTGCTTTCATTACTAGTTGTACAAATAACTATTTTCGACTACCATTTCCTAAAGGAGGCTATTATTTGACACTTTCCATACGTAAAAAGCACGTTGTTATTGCATAATATGCAAAAAAATATTTTCCAACAAACGTTAGGAATGTTACTTTCCCACACTCATTTTGCGTGAGGGAAAGTCCGCTTTCCCGCACGGAGTGCCGGAAAGTGACAGCGATTTCTGAAAAATCAGAAAATCGCATAGCAACCATCCTTACTAGATTATTACTTTAAAAGGAAATGTCAAATTTGACAACTTGAAAACTTACAAAATGATAGTTTAGGACGATTCCTAAACGTTTGTAGGAAAAACGTTGTTCATAACACGTGCGGGAAGAGCGATTCCGAAATTCATGCAGGTACAGAAACTCGCTGCGCTCGTTGCTGTAACGTCCTGCATTCGTTTCGGAATCGCTAACTTCCCGCACTTGTTATGAAATAGTTATTTTCGTATCAAGTGTCGAAAGAAGCAAATATCAAGCGAGTGTTTATAAATAGATATACGAGTGCGCAGCGTAGCGGAGCACGAGTAGAAATATTTATAAACACGAGCGGAGATATTTGCCTTTCGAACGAGTTACGAACACTATTTTTCCCACGACCAAAAATGTACATGTCAAAAAGTAACACTGACAGTTCAGGTAAAACGACCGTCATTTTTTGTTTTGAAGCGGCCGCAGCTTCCTATTATTGCGCAAACTGTGCGATATATCCCTATACGTGTTCATATCGCACGGGTTGTTCATTTGTTTTGCGAAACTCAATCGCACGGGTGATATTGTCAACTTTCGCGCCTAGTTTGTTGTGCGTTAGGAGCGACTTTCTTATATGGTCGTGGGAAAATAACTATTTGCACACATCTATCACTTTTTTACACGCTTCTGTCAAAAGTGTTCAATTTAAAACAATGAAAGCGTATTGTACCTAACATGATTTTTAGTGAGATTTCAATGACGTTTTTGTAATCTTTTTTGACACAAATATGTGGTAGTCGAAAAAATTATGTATAAAACTCGTATCTAAAGCTTCTTTTTTGCACTTGTGAGATTTAAAGAATTCGCCTTCGGCTCACTCTTTAAACTTTCTCACGCGTGCAAAAAAGTGGCACTTTAGCTACTCGTTGTATAAATAACTATTTACATATGTTCTAACAGGCGTTCATTTGAATTTGCTTTGTAATCATCGTCCTTATACTACAGCAGTATAAGGTCGATGTTTGGAATAGTCCAAGTCATGGCGTGGATTAAATTATACGGCTGAATATTTAAATTTGACATTTGCTTCAAACAATACACACATTATTGATAATGGATTACTATTACTTTTTATATTTTTCGTTTTTAACTCATATTAGTACTAAATAAGAATAACTTTCAATTTTCAATAATTTGCGTATCAATTAAAATTTGAAACAAATGTCATATTTAAAATATTAAATGTAAGGTTCAGTTTTTAGCTATACGATTTAGTGGACATGACTCGAACAATTCCAAATCAAAGTACACCACATCAAATATACACCTATTTTATTTACACAACTTCGTTATTGCAAAAAGTAAAATGATCAAGAACAGGATTTAAATAAAATTTTGATGTGTAAAACATGGTTGACGTGTTTAATAGTATATTGTATAACTAGAGCTGAAAGTTGAATATTTCACACGAGTGTGAAATATCCTTTCAGCACGTGTTTTACACTATACTTTTCCGAGGACCATTTTTCCAATTTTTCATTTAAAAAATTTGAACCAGCACCACACTTGCAACGCTTTGACGTTTTAAATATTTATTTTTTAATAAATGACGACTTTTGACGTCGCCCGCCGACTGCTTTGTGTGGTTTAGCGTGTGCAAAGTTTTGCACACGGGCATTTCACACAGTTTCGTTGCTGTGCGAAATTTGTTATTTTCACTACTAGTAAACCATGTGAAATGAGTCATTTTTCATAGTGGTCGTCGGAAAAACACATTTAAAACTTTGCAGAAAAACTGCGCTTAAAATAGTATATTGAAAGACAAGTGTTACAATGACCCTTATTGTAATATGAGTACAGTCTGCGTAAACGAGCCGTAAGCGAGTTTCGCAATGTAGGAATATTACAACTCGTCATTGTAACACATTATGTTTTTCATACTATTTTTCCTATTTCGCATAATTTATTTTAATTAAAAAAATTAATATTAAGTAGAAATATTAAATGTCAAGGTTGGTAAGATTGACAGTTCCAATAAACATTTTAAATTCAATTAACAATTTATTTTGACGTTTATAAAAAATGTATCCGAAAGTTACATCCAACACGATTTCTATCTCAAAATGGACGGAGAATTACAATGCACTCCTCCTGCGGTAAAAGAAACATTGCCTCTAATGCAGTTAAATAAATTTAATTACGATATTTTTACATATGCAATAATGACAGATGTCCAGATGTGTTTGACATATAGACTCAGTTACGAACGTTATTACAGATAAAATATTCCCTAGAAACAGCTGTACAAAAATTTTCATTGTAGCACTGTTTTTGATAAAAACAGTTGTACAATAGTAATTTGTAATACAAGTGTTGAAAGCTTGCGTTTGCCACACGAATGTGAAGTTTGCAGCACGAACGCTAGTGAGTGCTGCAGTCACATGAGTGTGGCAAATACAAGCTTTCAACACATGTATTACACACTATTTTTTCTACAACCACAAAAAATTTAAATATTTCTGCAAAATCAAATCTGACATTCATCAAATGTCATTTATGACATTTTGATTTGCGTGCGGAAAGTAAACAAATTAGCGTGTGGAAAGTTTACTTTCCGCACGCAAATCAAAATTTGAGTGTGGAAAGTTTACTTTCCGCACGCAAATCCAGATTAATCCAGATTTGCGTGCGGAAAGTAAACTTTCCGCACGCTAATTTTCACTTGTTCGGCAAACACTCATTTTCAATACTCGTATCTATGGAGACGAAGTCTGAAAATCTCACTTTCCATGGTGGTTGTAGAAAAAATTCACTTTGTGAACGCGATATAGGAAAAACTATTTTAAAGACACGGAAATATCTTGAATATTTAATTTTTTATCTAAATAAGTATCACTATTGTTAATTATGTGTGATTTCACTTTTTGTAAGCCAAATCGCCTTAAATACATCAATTTTGATTAACTAATTAAACAAGGTTTAAAATTACACAATAACAAAATAACAAATACAGTTCAAAATAAAATAAAATCTGGTTATATTTTTTCATACATGAAATAGTACGTATGAAGACATTTTTTAAGAAAAATATTCTGTAGCAACTAAAGATTGAATTTTACGGAAAACGTTTTTTGATGCCGTGGTTTATAATTCGAATGAACTTGACTTTAGTTGTTCTCGTAGTTACCTTACGCTATTTACATGTATTGTAAACCGATGCCGGTATCAAAACAATAACCACGTGCTACACATTTGTTAAAATTTACTCTTATCAAATCCTTCAAAATTGTCATTATTTGATTAGTTTAGAACGTTACCTTTATAGTACCTCGTTTATTTTCACTGTTATTATACCCAACAGAAATATACATACAGTGTGTTTCACTTTACATGAAGCCACCTAAATAACTATTTTATTAATAACGCAATTAGTATAAAATTTTTACCAGTGATAGAGGCCATTAAGGCGAATCTTTTTTGTAGGACTTTACTTGAAACGCTAGTTTTTATTTTAATCATAGTTGGCTAGATTTGGACTCTAAAAAATTTCATTTCTACAAAAAAGATCCGTCTTAATGGCCTCTATCTCTGGTAAAAATTTTATACTAATTGCGTTATTAATAAATAGTTATTTGGGTGGCTTCATGTAAAGTGAAACGCACTGTATATTTTTCTTTTTTTCCGTAGGAAAAATTATATCGTCTGTTTTATTTAATTTTGCCAAATATGGAATTAAATAAAATTAATCGATATTTTGCTTCAAAATGCAGTGAAGTTAATTAATTCAATACACATTTATAGACCGTTCTCGGTATTAAATAATTAACTGTTTAGACACGTCATAATTATAATGAAAAAAAATTCTATTTTTGGTACCTTTAAACTTACTTAAATTATTTTTAAGTTATAAGTTATAGTTATAACATTGATTGCAATTTCCATATAACCAATCTAATCTGAATCTCATACACCATGTATTACAGTTATTATAGGGTTTATTTGTAAAATTATGTAAAGACTCTTAACCAAATCTTAAAAACCATTTCCAGTATTGTCTAGATACATTGTACGCCAACGGGCAACAGGTTTCAATAAAGTGCCAACGCTGGAAATGTCCACACGTGTTTCGTTTAAAATCTACTTTTAAATGCATGAAAAACCTTATAAATGTCGGATCGAATTCATAATCACCTTAAGAATAACAATAAAATTTACCTGCGCTTTAATATTTTGCAAATCCTGCGTCGGTTTTACGTTGAAATGACTCAATCGTAACTTTTTTGGATGATAATGATAACCTCTTGGTGCATTCGATTCCCATGGCGAGGGCTGCACAGTATTTTTTATGAATAACGAATTATTCATTTTTACACTTTGATTGTCTCTGTTTTTTTTATTAAATTCGCTAACAAGTCTGAACAGTCAGCAAGTGCCCGCCAGTTAACACGGCGTATACTATTTGGTCTATCACACACCTGCAGGGCATAGAAAGGTTATGCACGTTTTTATTAAAATGATACGAAAATATGTAAAACGTACCAAATCCACAAGGACAGAACTTTATGCTTGAGTCTTGAATCGTTTTCTTCCTTTGAATATAAGTGTACTATAACTATAAATACGAACAACGAAAACGAATTACATGTATTAACAAACTACGAAACTACCCCCGATTAAAATCGCACTGATAGGACCAATACTGGATTGGCTACACATATGACGAAACGATATTGCGTACTTTGTGTTTTGTTTAGGAGGTTTTTTAAATATTTACTGGTTGTGATATGGAAGAGCTTTCTTGCGTTGGATGTTGGAATATGATTGATTATCGGCTATTTATTTTTAAATGCAGAAAATTACCTAAAAGATTTTAACATTTACCAATACAAGATTTACCTGTCTTTGTTGTCTAAAAAGCGACAAAGTAAATATTTTTATTAAAAACTGGTGCTGGTATGATTATTCACAAGATTAATTAATTGTAGTAGTAATCGATTAGCGAAAAATCGATTAATTTAATCCATTAATCGCCATTACTCTATTAATCCACTAATATTTACTATACGATTAATCGATTATCGCTATTATTCTCTTATGTCAATTAATCATTTAATTGCAATTATTAAAATGTTTACAATTTATAATGCAAATTATTCCTTACGCTAGCTGAAAAAATCTAAAGCGGAGGGGAATACTGTAAAAGACACTAAATAATACTTTTTTTATCTGACAACCTGTAATGTCTGTGTTATACATATACAGTGTGTCCCAGGATTGATGTTACAAAAGATGCGATGGACTAAAAATTTTTGAATTTTATTTTAAGATTGTGGGATTAAGTCCTGCTTGGTTTGAAGAGAATTTTAAGAATATTTTCAGTTTTTGAAAAACAAGTCGGCCTTGATATTGAAGCGAAAACTATTTTCTTTTCAGGTAAAGTAGCGTTTTTGTTCATGATATGGCAAAATTTTACTAATAAAAGTTGTTCCGAATGAGAAATTATGGTCCTTTACAAAATTTCAGGAAGATTAGTCAATAATTGTTTTTTCATGGCCTCCTAGCAGTTATGTTGAATAAATAATTTATTGTAGATGAATGTTATTATTACGTTTCGTAAGTTAAATTTGTTGTAAATAGTATTTGTTTCGTTCAATATTCTACAAACAAAACTTTTAATAAATACAATTTATTTTGTTTTCTAAAAAATGACGGTTTAATAAAAGTAGGTAGATCTACCTGAAATTTAGTATGACCATAATTTCTCATTCTGAACAACTTTTCTTAGTAAAATTTGGCCGTATCGTGAACAAAAAGGGTACTTTACCTGAAAAGAAAACAGTTTTCGATTCAATGTCAAGGCCGACTTATTTTTCAAAAACTGAAAATATTCTTAAAATTCTCTCAAACCAAGCAGGACTCAATCCCACAATCTTAAAATAAAATTCAAAAATGTTTAGTCCATCGCACCTATTGTAACATCAATCCTGGGACACACTGTATATTTTAATATGATTTGTTAAGGTATAAGTTACGAATTAATATTTTTGCTTTTTTATTTATCTACTGTTTTGACTAAATATGAATTTTTGATATATTTTTGCAATAAATTCAAATAAAACCCCAATTGGATTCTTTCTTTCTTTAACTTTTACTTTAATATGATATTAAAATTTTTCCATTTAATGTGAATGAAAAATGTAAAAATATATAACAATGTTCTTTATATTCTAGAACTTCTGAGAAGTAATAGCAATTAATAATATTTAATTTGAATATGCATTTTAATTAACTCGGTAAGTATGAAAAATAGTTGCGATAATCGATTGAAGAAGCTTAATCGATTGAAGAAGCTTAATCAAATTTTTTCGACCTCCTGATTAGTAAGTGGACCATTATTGACAAAAAATTAGAACCATAAGTGGAATTTACGGTTTGTTTATTGTTGTCACAGTATACAGGGTGTAAAATTAGTGCGATATTCTTATGTAGCTCCGTAAATATTTTAGATAGAGAAAAATTTTACATATAGAAGTTACTTATTAGATTCTTCTTTGTAACCATAAAATATCTACAATTCTACAGAGTGTTTCCTTTTCAGCTGCCAGTATGCAACTATATTTATCACGCGATTCTACGTTAAAATCCAAGCAAAAAACTTCAGCTGTTAACTCTTTAGTTATGGAGTGATTAATGGTCCTAGTTTGAAATCTGTTTTGACAACCGTTGAGAAATACAGTTAAATAGTATTAGTGACTCATAAACAAAGTAAAATGAATAACTAAATGCCAATTCTACCATTTCGGTAATCGGTGTACTTAATTTAGGCTTAAAAATAGAAATTCTTTATTTCTTGCTATTTTTCAAGCTGTCGTAACAGTGGGTGGAATAATAAAAACATAATAATATCAGATCTGACTGCTGTCACAAATTATTGTCTTAAATAGACAGGTTAAGATAGACCTTAGATCCTTAGAATATAAAACTACAGGAAAGAGGCTACACAAAACATACGTGAGACCAAGATAGTTGATGCATACGGCGGCTGAATGTTTCCGGTATGTCAGTGGCGTACCTTTTAGAATGAATACGGCATACGTAAACCTTTGAATATAAAATATTCAAAGACGTAAACTGACAATGAAATGTAGTAAAAGTATGAATGAACGAAAATTAGAAGCTGCAGGAAATAAAATATTGTAATACTGACGGTTAAAACAGCCTTTTAAATATATATTTTGCAAAGTTCTAATCTATACCCCGTGTCCACAGGGTTTCGCACCATGGAATCAGAGCAACGTTAATTTATCCCAAAGATCAGCTCTTGCTTTTACGAAAACAGCTTAACAACAAACCCTATTATATTTATTTTATTTCATACTGTCTGATAAATTCAGTTTCCCGGCGCCATTTTGAGTCCGGAAAGTGAGCTATTACGGTATCAGAGCCGGAAAGTGTTACCAAGCAACACTTTCCGGAGTGTTATTTTATGCAGCCAACCAGAGCCTGTAAAAGTGTAACCATACCACACCTACCGGCTTTGATACAGTAATGTCACGTTAACGTTATTAAAAAAGTCTCACATGTAAAAATTAAAAAATCAAATTGTTTACAGTATGAAATAAAACGTTATACGATACATGTCCGGGAAGTTATTATTAAAGTACTCGTTTAGAAATTCTTGTCTTGGGTCCTTCGTCGCCTCGTCCATAAACATCTAAACTCGTACTTTAATAAGTCACTTCCCGGACTTGTAACGTAAATTACTATTTCTATGGCAATAAACGATTAAGTGGCATTCAACTTGACGTATGATTTGAAACAAATCAAGTCCTATTTGAATTTATACTAAAATCGTCATGAATATTTACACTGTGGAAGAAAAAGTGAAATGGGTCTGCACAGGAAACAGTTACAGGGAAACGTGTAGACGATTTGCAACGACATATCCCAACAGACCTCGTCCTGCACACACTACTGTTGGAAGAATCATAAACAGATTGGAAAATACTGGTAATGTTTGCTCAAGATTTGTAGCACCTGATATCATTAATCCTGCCGTTCATGATCGTGAAATTGATATAATGGCAGCTGTTCGTGCTAATCCCAACATATCAGTGCCGCAATTAAGTGCAGCAAATGGGTTAAGTAAAAGTTACGTACATAAAATATTAAAGAAACATAAATTTAAGTCGTATAAATATCAACCTCATCAAGAACTGCGGGAGGGAGATTCCGAAAACAGATCTGCATTTTGTCAAATGCAACAATGAACCTGATTTTCTAGAAAGAGTGTGTTTTACTGATGAAGGTTAATGTTTGGTGTGGAATATTAAATAACGTTGTAATTGGACCTTATTTTATTAACGGAACGTTGACCAATTCAGCAGTAGTTAAAGAATTCCGAAACAATACCTTTCATGAAACCTGGATTGGACGTGGAGGTGCAATTGGTTGGCCAGCTCGGTCCCCTGATTTGACTCCGAACGATTTTTTCTTATGGAGTAACATCAATGGATGATTATCCCCTTCAATGTCTTGTACTCTAACAACTCTTTTGCTTAATACTCACTCAGAGTAGATATGTAAAAATCACAATTGATGCAAATAAACAAAAAAAAAGGTTTACGTATGCCATATTCATTCTAAAAGGTACGCCACTGACATACCGGAAACATTCAGCCGCCGTATGCATCAACTATCTTGGTCCTGTCTATTTAATATGTAAGACAATAATTTGTGACAGCAGTCAGATCTGATATTATTATGTTTTTATTATTCCGCCCACTGTTACAACAGTTTGAAAAATAGCAAGAAATAAAGAATTTCTATTTTTAAGCATAAATTAAGTACACCGATTACCGAAATGGTAGAATTGGCATTTAGTTATTCATTTTAGTTTGTTTATGAGTCACTAATACTATTTAACTGTATTTCTCAACAGTTGTCAAAACAGATTTCAAACTAGGACCATTAATCACTCCATAACTAAAGAGTTAACAGCTGAAGTTTTTTGCTTGGATTTTAACGTAGAATCGCGTGATAAATATGCTGTGCCATTTTTTATACACCCTGTATAAAAAAATAATCTTCTCACTGGCGAAAGTCAGTGGTTCAAATCGCGGAGGTAATATTTTTCTGTCTAAAAAATTTTCATAATTCATTCAAATATATTAAAAGAGATTTTTAAAATTAATTTTCATTGACTAACCAACAATGAACAAATTTAAATTAGTCGATTAAGCTGTCAAGCTTTATAAACCCTGTCTTTAAGGGTGGGTTTTAGTTAAAATATTTTTCGTTTTTAAGTATTTTGGGTTACCTGACTTAAAACCAGCCAAGAAAGGATTGGATCTTCTAGTATTGCTTCTACCTAACAAAACTTCAAAATTCAGTATAAGTATTTGCGAATACCGATTTTTAATCTCTTAAACCTCTTTGTAAACATTGACAGTGACATTGACAGAGTCGGTGAATGTTGGGTTGCCTATCTTTAATCAGTTTTTAAAAATTTATAAACAATTTTTTCTAAAGTTAAATAAAGATCACGTCAAAATTATACAAATTTGAAAAAGGGTCCATACATGCATAATGCATAGGAAGACAATATTGAAACCCACCCCGCTACATGCAAAAATCAATACATTGTTGATGGATGTCTTGTGCAAGTCTCTTTTCGTAAGTTTTTCATAATATACCATAATTCAATTACCATATTAAAATTGGTCGTTCTGGCCTTGTTGCGTATGAAGGAAAGGTCTACAAATTTTAATTCATACCCGTCTTTCTTTTCAACTGTCATTATTTAACCGTACCGTTATTTTAAAATTACACAATTTTCAGCGCGTAAACATGCTACTAAAACCCACCCTTAATCGGCGTGGGTGACGTTTTGACGTTTGTGCCCATAACAGTTACGAAAGCGCCGTAATAGTACATTACATCCGAGGTGGGAAATGTTTCATTACAGCCGAGGGCTTGATGTATGACCGAGAGGCGAAGCCTCGTGGTCAGACATAGCGCGAGGCTGTAATGATACTCCCACCGAGGTATGTATACTATTTTATTCACAATCATTAATCATGAATTTTAAATTAATTTTTTCTACTCCCACCATGGAAAGTGGGATTTTCAGACTTCGTCTCCATAGATACGAGTATTGAAAATGAGTGTTTGCCGAACAAGTGAAATTAGCGTGCGGAAAATTTACTTTCCGCACGCACATGCATGATTTTCGGTGCGGCAAAGTATAATTTTGCCGCACCGAAATCAAAATGTCAAATCTGACATTTGATGAATGTCAGATTTGATTTTGCAGAAATATTTAAATTTTTTTATGGAAATGTGGTTGTAGAAAAAATAGTGTGTAATACATGTGTTAAAAGCTTGTATTTGCCACTCTCATGTGACTGCAGCACTCACTATCGTTCGTGCTGCAAACTTCACATTCGTGTGGCAAACGCAAGCTTTCAACACTTGTATTACAAATTACTATTTTCTACAACCACCATGGAAAGTGGGATTTTCAGACTTCGTCTCCATAGATACGAGTATTGAAAATGAGTGTTTGCCGAACAAGTGAAAATTAGCGTGCGGAAAGTTTACTTTCCGCACGCAAATCTGGATTAATCTGGATTTGCGTGCGGAAAGTAAACTTTCCACACTCAAATTTTGATTTGCGTGCGGAAAGTAAACTTTCCACACGCTAATTTGTTTACTTTCCGCACGCAAATCAAAATGTCATAAATGACATTTGATGAATGTCAGATTTGATTTTGCAGAAATATTTAAATTTGTTGTGGTTGTAGAAAAAATAGTGTGTAATACATGTGTTGAAAGCTTGTATTTGCCACACTCATGTGACTGCAGCACTCACTAGCGTTCGTGCTGCAAACTTCACATTCGTGTGGCAAACGCAAGCTTTCAACACTTGTATTACAAATTACTATTATTAATATTTTTTGACAGCTCTATTATAATTTATTTTAGCCTACTTTAACATATAGATCTATAACAGTGTCGCTAGGCAATCGTACATAAACATTTCCCGCCCGTGGGTGGGAAGTGTTTTCTGTCACTTTCCACCCAAGAGATTGTCATTACAGTTAGGAATGACGTATTTCCCAACCTCTAAAAGGTTAGGAATCGACATATTACTATAATGATTGTGAATAAATTTAAATTAATCCCAATATTTTAGCTTTTAGGCTTCGCATTTAATAATTGAAGTAAACCATAAGCATAAAACAGTCTAGTGTAATTTAAGTAATTTTAATGTATAAAAATGACAAGTATTAAATCATCAAATTTATGTTTAACGTTTAATTAATTTTACATATTACAATTATACAGAGTGATCGTACATAGCAGACTCTACTAGTTTCTACTAATCAGGCGCGTAGGAACCGGGGGGGGGGGGCAGAGGGGGCAATGCCCCCCCCCCATTATTCAAGGCCGTAGCTAGGCGGTGGCGAGATGTGCCCCCGCCAAGGTCGCAGGTACAAAGAGGGCGCAAAATTCACCATGAAAAATCCCCCTTTTTTTAGACTGGTGCAATTTATCAAGCAATAAAAATTCCACGTTAATGGAAGATGGAAGAAATCTTTCAGGTTATTAAAAATTACTGTTTTTTAAAAAAGTTTCCTTGATGGAACCTATTTTTTGTAGAAAATATTTTTGTATCGCGATTTTCTAACTTTTCATTAGAGCGCTTGACCTTGAAAATTTCAAAAAATTTCGCCTGCGGCGCTCTATGATAGGCACCTCGCTTCGCTCGTGAACTCCTGCACCCCCAAGTTTGGCATTGTCACTCCGACTATGTACGGCCCTAACATTACTATAAATATAGTGCTCATTTACTGTGTTGCCCCCCTCACTGAAAATAACGTTCCTACGCCCCTGCTACTAATGTACTTTATTTACAAACAGAAATACCTTAATTTCTGTTCATGGAAAGTAGTTTGAAGATAGAAATTCACATTTCGCAGCAAATAGTCGATTTTTCTAGTTTGTCATTTACGATTAATCTGTATAAATTAAGTTTCCAGATGAAACAAACTGGTTTAGTTGGTTCTTAATTCATAAGATAGTTATAAACTGTAAAAGGTTTAAATCTATAGATAAATTGAAAGAAGTAAAGTGTTATTCTCAAATAGTAACTAAATACCCGTTTAACAGCAAGTGGATGGCTAACATAGATTTCATAAGATGTACTTCAAAATATGCAAAACTCTCTTAAATATTTGTATTTTATTTGTTCCATACTAAGAACAAATTTTAAACAATCCATCATTTTTTTCAATTTAATGGATCTGTAAATATTCAATTATTAGAAACTGATTTATTTTATTTTTTATTAAATATGAAATATTAAAGTAACAAAATTTAAAAGGAATTTAACAGTAAAACTATACAAAATTAGGTAAGATATGTAATTTACGAAATGGTTTTATCCGTAGATTGACTAGATAAATCTTCGGGTAAATAGTTAATGGGTGACAATGGACGAATTGGTAGTCTGCATTGCAGTGAAGCTACGGATGGTAAATCAACAGGAAGCTGAGCTGATATTCCTAAAATAAAAGAAAATACGAGTACAAGTGAATGTATGTATAAGTTTTAATTTTAACAAAACGTCTTCCGGGTTGAGACCGTGTCATTGTTGAGACAGAACAACTCAACGTTTCGCCCACTTTTTAAGGGGCTTCTTCAGGAGGAAAAGGGAGCACTAAAAGAGCACGGTAACTCAAAGTGTCAACCACGCCAGAGTTCTTCTGTCTCAATAATGACACGGTCCCAACCCGGAAGACGTTTTATTAATACTGGCACTGACCGTGGAAGTCTTCGAATTCATAAGTTCTAATTTTATACAATGAGTTTATTTATCATTGCATCATAGGCATTTACATGGTATAATAAGCATTCTGAGGCCTTCAAGTTACGACAACTTTGAAGCAACTATCCTCTTTCTACACGTTGCAGTGTACGAGCCAAAGTGCGACCGCATTTCATTCGAGTTCTGACGTACGTTCTGCAGTATTTGTACGCGTTAAAAAGAGATGAACGAGTAACTTGTGGATGATTACTGCATGCTCTTAAAGGCGGGGCAAATAACTACTTGAAAAAGGCAGAGGTATCAAAACGGTCCAATGTTGTGTAAGTTAATATTAAAAGCTACATTTCATTACATCAATTGACTGTCAGTACTGTCAAAGTGACAAAGTAAAAATGGATTTCTCTGAACAACATAACATTGGGCGCATTCAGGGACGCTCAGCGGCTGATGCGCTTAGTTAGCAAAGTCCCTGTACAGACACGCTGTGTAAAAGCTCGCAGTAAGCCGCTGAGAAATTCGCTCAGCGTATAATTTGTTAGCTGACTTTGTCAGCGGTGTCAAAAAATGGAACGGGAAACACACAAACTTAATAATTTGAATAAAAACATATTAATTAGGGTGTGCTGGTACACATAGTCCATAATTTGAAGATAATTAACCATAATTTCTTTAATTTTTGATTTATTACATAATAGTGAAAGTAACACCTAACCTTACAAAACAAATAAACTGTCAAAACGGCTTACTATCAGACGTTTCATTCAGGGAAATACCGTTTGCTGACATTTAACATAAGCTGACTAAATTACCGCTTAGCTAAGCAGCTGAGCGTCCCTGAATGCGCCCATTTTTATGTTAGAAGCATATTTTAGGAATTAGTCCAGTAAACGAAGGATTTTACCCTACAAAAGGTCGGGTAGTTCTGAATTTTTGATATGTTGTATACGATTGTTGGTTAGTCAAAAATCCAAATTTCCACAATTCCCCCTCCTCCGCTCCCTCCGCCATCGTGTGGAAACCACCGAAAATCGGCACTTCTTTCAGTTTCTTGCCTATAACTTCTTTATGGTGAATTTTAGCGCAAAAAAAGTTATTTACCCAATTGTAGAGGACAAAATTTCCTGAAAATTTGTTATTTAAAGTTTTTTTGTGCGATTAATATCAACGGAGCTATGAAGCTTCCAAAAAAGGCTAAAATTGTGTACTTAGCAAAATTTTGAGTTTGTTTGCACTTTACATCGCAATAACTCCGTAACACTTAATTTTAGCGTCAAAGCCCTTATAATCAATCTTGTAGAGAATTTAGTTACCTACAAAATCCATGTATCAAGTTTTTTACGTCCAATGCAACAGAGTGGGGATAAATTTACAAAGAAAAAACGAAAAAGGAGATTTTTTCAAGTTTAGTGCAGCAACTCCCTTTGGTTCATTATTTCTAATAATAAAAGTATTACCTTTCATTTCAAACAGAATAATCTGTATACATAGATGCAAAATTAATGTAATTATGTGTTGGCGAATGTCAGTGGAGTCTCGTGGGACTACCAGAAAAAACTTTTTAAAAACCAACACTTTCTTCTTTTATTTGCCTGCGACTTCTTTCTACTGCTGTTCAGCTGAGCATGAGTTATTTGCCGAGTATTATATATATTCTAAGGCTCAATTTTCTAAAAATTTGGCTTATGTCTTTTGTGAAACCAATAGCGGTGGAGCTGTACCGCTCCCAACAAGGCAAAAGTAGCGATCTTAAAAAAAGTTATTTACCGACTTGTAGAGGACAAAATTTCCTACAAATTTTTTATTTGAAGTTTTTTTTTACGATTAATATCAACGGAGTTATGAAGCTTCCAAAAAAGGTTAAAATTGCGTACTTAGCAAAATTTTGAGTTTGTTTCCACTTTACATCGCAATAACTCCGTAACACTTCATTTCAGAGTAAAAGCCCTGCTAGTCAATCTTGTAGAGAATTTAATTACCTACAAAACCCATGTATCAATTTTTTTACGACCAATGCAACAGAGTGGAAATAAATTTACAAAAAAAAAAACGAAACTAAATAATGAAATTTGATGATATTCCTTACAAGATTGATTCTATTCAACTGCCGAGGAGTTATTTATTTATTTATCTATTTACTTATAGCTAGGAAAACTGGGAAAAAACTCAATATTTTTCTAAGATCGCTACTTTTGCCTTGTTGGGGGCGGTACAGCTCCACCGCTATTGGTTTCACAAAAGACATAATAAGCCAAATTTTTAGAAAATTGAGCCTTAGAATATATATAATACTCGGCAAATAACTCATTCTGAGCTGAAGAGCAGTAGAAAGAAGTCGCAGGCAAATAAAAGAAGAAAGTGCAGTTTTATTTTAAGTTTTTCTAGTAGTCCCACGAGACTTCACTGACGTTCGCCAACACATAATTAAATTAAATTTTCATCTATGTATGCAGATTATTCTGTTTGAAATGAAAGGTAATACTTTTATTATTAGAAATAATGAACCAATCAGAGTTGCTGCACTAAACTTGAAAAAATCCCCTTTATCGTTTTTTCTTTGTAAATTTATCCCCACTCTGTTGCATTGGACGTAAAGAACTTGATACATGGATTTTGTAGGTAATTAAATTCTCTACAAGATTGATTATAAAGGCTTTTACGCTAAAATGAAGTGTTACGGAGTTATTGCGATGTAAAGTGGAAACAAACTCAAAAATTTGCAAAGTACGCAATTTTAGCCTTTTTTGGAAGCTTGATAGATCCGTTAATATTAATCGTATAAAAAAACTTCAAATGACAAATTTGCAGGAAATTTTGTTCTATACAAGTCGGTAAATAACGTTTTTTGCGCTAAAATTCATCAGAAAGAGGTTATAGGCAAAAAACTGAAAGAAGTGCCGATTTTCGGTTGCTTCCACAAGATAGCGGCGGGAGCGGAGGAGAGGGAATTGTGGAAATTTGGATTTTTCACTAACCAACCATCCTATACAGCATATCAAGAATTCAGAACTACCCGACCTTTTGCAGGGTAACCCCCCTTTTTCGGCTCCGTTTACTGGACTAAATGGGCATAAAGAAGATAATGGGCAAAGGTCGTATTCTGTGCAATGAGCTTTTGATGACTTTCTTACAAGATTTCCAGTCCAAATTCCAAACCCTACCTACAAAACGTTTTACAGCTGTCTTATGAGTTGTGTTCGAAATTTCAGAGAGGGTGGCTCTATTCGGAAAGAAAAATCTGACAGACCTAAGAATAAGAAAACAGCTGAAAATATTAGTAATGTGAGAGAGATTATAGACAGAACTCCATTAAAATCAATAAGAAATATTTGCCAGGAAACAAATTTATTTGTGGAAACTTGTCAGAATATCTTAATACCCTTTTTCAGCGACTGCACGATGATGAGTTCAGGAACGGTGACTTTCAGCAGGACAGTGCAATAGCCCACACAACCATAGAAAATATAAATTTTATTCGTGAATTTTTTGAAAACAGAATTGTTCCGTTTCCTCCACGAAGTTGTGATTTAACGCCGTGTGATTATTTCTTGTGGCTATACCTCAAAAATACAGTTTTCAAAAATCATTTAAATAATCTAGAATACCTGCAGAATGCTATTAGAAAAACCACCGAAGAAATTTCAGCAGTCACTTTAATGAACGTTTTTGAAAACATGAAAAAAGGATAACACTCTGTTTGCAAAATAACGGTCAACAGTTTCAATACCTTTTGTAATGTTTGTCCTGTTATTTTAATAAAATTTTCAAAAACCTCAACAAGATTTATTTCACACATTTTATCGGTTTTACGCGTAGGGTTAAAGTGACAGTTTCTAAAGTGACATTATTTGAGCGTATGATTCTATCAAAAATGCAATTTTAGATTTTCAAGGCTCACATAATAAAAAATACAGAAGCCCATAACAAGACAGCCACTAGAATAAACTATTCAGGGCCGCTGATATTTAAATAACCGTCCGACTCAAGTGCTAGGATACGATACGAAAAGCTCAGAATGCTTTCTATTTCTCGGCGAGTATAGTGAAAATTTGCAAAT
This sequence comes from Melanotus villosus, assembly GCA_963082815.1. Classification (NCBI taxonomy): domain Eukaryota; kingdom Metazoa; phylum Arthropoda; class Insecta; order Coleoptera; family Elateridae; genus Melanotus; species Melanotus villosus. Next base: position 71,252,042 of record OY720418.1, on the reverse strand, counting down.
TATATTTGGTACCTACACTTTCATATCATCCTCTATCGATTCCGATTGTGGCGGTTTTTAAAATGTAAAAAGTAAAAATATGTTAAACAAAACATAAAATAATTAAATAAATTTAGTTCATTTTTGAAGTTAGCAGACTTTATCCATTGTCACTAGAACAACAGCAAAATTGTTAAATTTCACCATAGATACATAGACCTAATTTAATTGTTATATTTTTTGTCCACGACTAGTCAATAATCTATCAATTATTCATGTGTTTAGTCAAACATAATGCTATCAATTATACACTGCCAGCAGTGAATAATCATTATTCACGGTGTCATGGTAACATCATTGTCTATGGTGTATAATGAAGGAAATAGGTTATGTTTCTAATCCTACCACTTCGTTTAACATAGTCCCACCACATGGTTTTAGTAGCGTTGCTATTTAAATTTTAATTAAAAATTCTTCGTATTTGTGTTCGGACAAAGTATAGTATACGACTCGCTATAATGGCTACACTCGCTCGTGTTGCAAACATTATCCTCGGTAATAATAGCATTCATTATAGCGTCGTGTATAATATACTATTAATGAACCTGACGATTATCAAAATTTCCATTTTATAAATTTTTAACTAATTTATATGGTTTCAGGAAAATCTTATACCTGTCACGCCAAGAAAGTTATTCTGCTGGACTCAGAAGCTTAAAATCAAGCGGCCTTCCGAGTTCGAACTTCCAACTATCAACGTACTTCTTCGTCCAGCAGCTATCGTTACTTAATAGCTGAATTTAACATTTTAATTTCTTAAAATTCTACCTAAAAAATCTTTGATAGTTTTGTGATGTGTCATTTAACACGGCTAGCTTACTTAGAGAGAATTTAAAATTAGATAACATATTCTAGCTATTTTGCAATTTATTTAAAACATTTTTACTTTTACATTTTAAAAACTATCAAAACTGACGAAAAAAATGTACTTAAACTAAAAGTATACTAAAATCATTTCCGAATTTGTAATAGAAACTCCATTGATATGAGGTAAAGTGAACTACTTAAATTCGTATTAATGCAGCAATAAAGAAACTCACTGTATTTTTTAACTCTTTGCCATTTTCTGCAAGTAAAAACTAAACAATTTTACAATGTATGTTTTGGTTTTATTTATATGTTTGAAAACCCAATTCTTTAAGTTATTTTTAGTTTAGAAATTTGTTTAGGATACATATTACTGTAGCTAATTACGTTTGGCAGTTAGATGTGTTTATTTATAAACAATTTAGACTAAATTAATGGTAAAACAACCTTCCATTAAAGAAACTGGAACACACAGAGGGTAACGAACCTACAAAGAAAACGTTAGAAAAGATAAAATTAGATAGTTAGCAAAGTTAGCAAAAAATGTTTCCATAGACATGGTTGTTACAACTGTAGTTATGAAGATTTTAAATCAGATTATTAATACGTAAAAATTTGATATTTCGGATATGAGGTAAAACCGTAGGTTCCGTGTCCCGCGCCAAAGCGATGTTTGACACGATAAAGATCTTTCCAGAAATAAGCGTCCTTTCAGTCAGGTTGTGAAGAACCAAAGCGGCCGACGTGCGTTGGCAGTTGCACGGAATCCGCAAGCCTAAGTTTCACAAAATGAATATGTAATAAACAAATAACTAAATGTTTTGTGTTAGTTTATGGTTGTACGTTGTACGCCGTACATGACTTCAATCACTGCCCCTTTTTTAGTGCCGTTTCACATGGAGCGTATGTTCAGCACTGATCGTAAGCGCTGACCATGCGATCCATTTCCATACGCGACTTACGCCTTTTCACATGCATATCGTATGGTCAGCAACCGACAAGTCGCTGTTGCCATTCTTGCTGATTATGGGGATGTTCATTTGACAATGTATCGACGTAATAGAATATATGCACCTTTGACTTTCTATTGTGCAAATTAATATTTCCGCATCTATTTTATAATTCATGGCGGTGGTCCAGTATATTATCTACAAGAGCTAGACGGTCACGTGTTTACTAGAACAGGGCAAATCCGACAACTAGGCGAGATGGTACGAAACGGACCATCAGTTCTCATGTGAAGCTACTCATTATAAACAACTGCCCGTGCGCGTGCTGACAATACGACGACGTAAGGGCTCGACGTATGGCCGTCGTACCAAATCACGCGGACGGATCATACGCGCTTCATGTGAAATTACTCATTTATTAAACACATGGCGCTTGGTTATACGTCCTGACGATCCGTCCGTATCATACGCTCCATGTGAAACGGCACTTAAACGGCACACTAACGTACCAACTAATTGTACAACTTGAAGTTGTTACAATTTTATAGACAACTGACCAACTGATCCACTAACATCCCAATTTTGTATGCAATTTATTTTTCGTTCAGTACCTTTCTGTGTTGTTAGAAGTAAAGATGTCGCAAATTTCAAAAAGAACAAAAGGTCGGTGCAGTGCTAAGCTTTACAGAAAGGTGCAAAAAAAGAAGTCGGATAAAAAGTTGGATTGAAAAACGAAAACAATATACGCATACTAATGACTTTAAAAACTTTTTGTCCATGGATGAAAAGACATTTCAAAAGTTACTGAAGCTTGTTGCACCTCATATAACAAAGCAGAACACAGTCTCGCCACGAACAGCAATTCTTTTACAATGAAATCGTACTGTTAGTTGGGCAACCTGCACACACACGCAGCAACTAATTGGCGGCAATCTCAAATTGATGTGCAGTGCACTCCAACTTGCCAACTTTCGTGCCAACTTGAAATTGCTAACACAATCGCGGCACTAACGCACCAATAATTGCACCAACTTCTAAAATTGTACAACTAGTTGGTACGTTAGTGGGCCGTTTTATGGTTAGCACCGTATCTAAGTGTGTCTATAAACTGTAGTCATCTCAGTTGCTTTGAAAAACAAATTACAAGTCTTAGATTAAATCATAGACAATGACATTTTGCAAATCTTGACATTTGGTTTTGTGTTCTGAATCTAATTACGAAATATGTTTCTGAAATCATAACCTACTGGGATGTTGACAGTTTATAAACACCCGTTACTATAATACATTCAACAATAAAGTTCTACGCATATAAATCACAGAAACCAGCTATTTTTACAGTTGAATTTAAATACCTTATTGCTGATACAGCATCACTTTTTTGGCCAACTCTGTATTCTTAATGTTCTTCTTAATTTACAATGTAACTTACAAAGAGTATTAATTTTTACATGTTGAGCCTACAAGTTATGAAGTAAATAACATACATAACATGTAGTGATCTTAATTTTGAAGATATTATAATTTAAAAACGTAAATTTATATTCTCAACATATCTTTGTTGTTGTTGTTATAAGACTTAGTAGCAATGGAGTAATTTTAATTTTTCACCATAATTCTAAAACAAAAGAAGATCGCCTATTTCTGTTTTGACCATTGAAGTGGTCTCAAAAAGTTGGCTCGATAACGTGCAATCGATTTTGGCGTAGCTTCACAAATAACAAAATTACCCATATATCCACCTCAAATTTAAAACACACTGTACAATGAACATTTTAATGATGAGATAAATGAATAGCAAGAACCGGAAAATTATTTAATTCAATAAAAACTAATAAGCACCCAAGACGGTGAAAACAGAAGCAGTTTGAAAGGTTAATAACACCCATACAAAATTTTGGTTGGGAAACATAGAATACAATCATAGGCAGAGAAGCGAAACAACAAAAAAGGAAATGAATCCCTACGAATTGCAACAGGCACAACACACAGGGCCACTAAAACGTATAAGACATACGCAACAGATAAGAGAAGAAATACTAATGAAGAAAGTACAAGAGACAAAGGAGGTTGAAAAAAACGCAAAGAGAAAAGCCCATGAACGTCATAGAGGGAGGAAGCACAAAGAGTAATATAGGTTAAAGATGTCAAATGATAGGATATACGGAGAACAGAGAAGGATAGAAAAAGTCAGGAGGTTCAACCCCAATCAGCCTTAAGGGGCGTTCTCATGCTTCAATTGCCGTTGAACAATTAGAAGTTGAAAGTTAGTAGAACGTAAATTGAATCATGTGAACCTTGTTTCAACTACGTTGAACAACTCGCTAGTTGAAGCAATGAAAGTCGGATGGGGTTTTACTTTTGTGGAATAACTAGCGTCACGAGTTGTGAGTCATCAGTTGAACTCAGCAAGTTAAGTTGAAACGTGGGAATGAGTTGTGGTAGTCAACAAGGTTTCAACATAGTTGTTCAACTGTTGTTGTTCAACGATAATTGAATCGTGAGAACGCTTCTTTACATGGAGAGATATACGAGCTCCAGAAATTGGTAAGTAAGTATATAAAGGATCTCAACTATCAAATAGAGTTTAATTTGATAAAAGGTAAAATTTTTAAAATATGTCTATTTATTTTAAGAACGAGACGTTTACTACTCCTACAAGATAATAATGATTGTTGTATAGAGCATGTAGAAGGATGTTTGTGATACCAAGCTATGGTTCACCGTAAAATCAAATGGACTAGTCGCCTGTAATAGTCTCTAATGTGAGCAACTCCCGCATTCAGCTCAGCTTTAAAACGAGTAGGTCTAAACGTTTTCAGGTGAGAATTGCAATAATAATGGTGCAGGACTAAAGTAGGTATATGAAGAACAAAAACATAATATTTTTGCAATCTTAGCTTGGATATACGAAAACCTCTATAATATACTACAACGAGCAGTCAACTGGTCACAGAACCCTTAAAATGTGTTCAGGTTAATTCACAGCTAGGTCTAGACTGTTCACAGACCATAAGGCAACTCAGGTGTGTCGCAGTTATATGGGTTCCTGGTGCAAAGGTCTTAAATGTAACGAAATCTCTAGCTATGAAGACTCCGAAGGTAGCTCTTGACGGTCTAGCCTCTAGACTATCTAGAGTATACTCTCCAAATACTTCCAAGCCATGTCAAAAGGGAAATCAGCAACGGACATATAAACTGCCTTTACAGAAATTTGGCTTTTTTGAAGCTTTGAAACAATCAAAGCGTTTTATTAAGGTGCCCTGTGTCTCCCTAACCAAAATACTTCTTAACTTTGAAGAAAATATCTGAGTATAGCATCTGGTGTGCTCGCTGGTCATTGTTTAAAGAAGCAACCTTCATATCATGGAAATCAGCGGAAGTTCGGCATGCACAAGGTGCAAAAATTATGAAGAAATTGTTACTATTAGTCCAGTTAATATCGATACATCTATTTTTCTCCTTTTTGAAACCCACTGAAATTCCAGAAGTTGCACCAATTTGAGTACTGTGTTTTGTGAAGCAAGTGGACTATTTGTAAAGCACCTACGGCGCAGAGAAAACACGATGGGCAATTTAAGAACTAAATGCAGATCTGCTAGCGTATCTAGTTGTATAGGTAGTAGGACCTGTTCCCCGTTTTAATATGGTATAACACAATCTAAAGTAATTAGCAAATTTCAGATTATCTACAATTATTGTTATTCCCGTAATGAACAACGTATTAAACCTAAAATAAACCCTAGTGGAATGCCGATGGACTTTGAAAACCACAATAAACTATTCAAAACCAAATACACATTTGGGTAACGTTTTTGACAACTTGGTGAAGACGTCAAGAGCCTATTTTGCTTTAGTAATATAGTGACGGAATATCTTCAACCAACATTGTCAATGAACTCTTTTACTGATGATAACAACGTACTATGATAACGTTCTTGCCAAAATACATAGTGTTTTTATAATTAGTTGTAGTTTTCTAGGTTCTTCGGCATTGCAAAGGAGAACTTATTCATCACATTAATTTGTTGAAATTTTTAAGAATTCGTGCAATATTTTTATCCAGAAATAAGTCTGTTATAAAATTTTGTCGGTAATATTTATCTGTGTTATTATTGTTATTAGAAATAGTTTGGTATTTCAAATTTAACAAATAAATGTAACTGTGTTTATACAAACTAATTTATAAAAGCAGGACTTCTTATGAATACTTTTACGATATTTTTTTCTGGGAGATGGAAAAATTAGATGTTACGTTACCTCTATTTTTCCCTCTATTTCTTGGCAAAATCTTCCTTGGTTCTAAGGTTTTCGCTTTTAAAACAACTTCTTGTGATTTACCAATATTAATTATTTTAACTTGACTTGTTTCCATTTGTTTAATGCTAGCATCTAGCGGTATCATTTCACCAACAAATCCTTGGGAAATCAAACAATCATTTCCTCTAGTTAATGTTTGTTCGGGATGGTTTTTCTCATTGGTATTAGTGGCAGATCTAGCATAGCAATAAGGTTGATGACGATGCATTTTTGAAGTTGAATTACACGTTTGTACCAAATTTCTACGGCTGTTATACAACTGCTTGCACTTTTTTGCGTAAAGTAATTTATCCACAGCGCAAAAGAAATCATTTTTGCACAATACTAAAACTGTGTGTAAGGTAGCAGGGTGAACATCAGGAAAAAGTTGCATTAAACGCAAAAAATTAAAAAATTGGCTAGATGACTGCTGAATCGATGAATATTTTGGCGTATTCGTTAACCCATTAACATTCATCTACAAATTAAATAAAGGTAGGTCAGCAGCATATTGTAGTCGGGGTTGTGTATTCGTACTTTACCTTATCTTTATTAGCACATGACTGATTGATCATGGTGTATTGGCAATTTAGAGAAAATTGCTCCAAATTTCCGCTATTAGGTTGCTCATCCAACGATTTTGAACCATGTCGTACTGCCAAAGAAGACGCTAAAGGGGCCTTCGAAGTCCAAGGGCAAAATAAAGGTTGATTTGGTAATACTTTTGGCATTGTTGTTTGACAATTAGGTTTATCCATATTTCTGCAATAAAAACATAACTGCAGTTAAATTCGACACTTGTAATTATTAAAACTTACCTGACAGATTAAAAATAACAAAGCAACTACAATTCAGAGTTAATTGATTCCTACAGAATAGAAAGAATTCAATGTAGACTCTATATTTGTTGTTATTGTATCAGATAAATAAATCGTTTCTAAGGAAATTTTAATTGTCGTGAGAAATTATTTAAAAAAAGACATCGCTTGTTTTCATGACACTCTCTCTTTATATATTTTCATAATTATACAATAGTATATTGCGTCATAAGGGAAGATATAGGCATATTTCATCCCGAAGATTTTTGCTGCACGAGCGAACGTAGTGAGCGAGGGCAGCAAAAGCTAAGGGATGAAATATGCCGTTAGATTCCCGTAGGGCACAAGTTATTTTTCCGCATCCATGAGAAGTTCGTATTAAATAAAAATAGTTATAATATAATACGTACCTATGTTTTTGAGATATAACCTCAAATTACACATGTCAAATTTGCGTATTAAAAATAATTTCTATAATGAATTTATGTAAAAAATAATCGTATTTGCTTGAATTTTAAAAAATAATTACACTTATCAATCACTCAAATGAAGATTTTTGTATAATCAAATAATAATTTTGATTCTAAATTCTATCGGTAGATGTCACGTCGATAGCATGCACGGTAAAAACCCGCAAATGTTCATATCATCCCGCTTTTTCATATTTACCCGCCATCCGCCATTGTTAACCTCAAATGAGATAAATAATCTGTCAATTACATACCATGGATACGGAAAAATATTCTTCTCGCTAAAAAAAATATTTCGTTAAAACAACAATTTACTATTTTATAGAAATATAGTGTGTCCACGGATGGATCTAACTATACCTGTAAACTTTTTTCTTTCATATTTTTAGAGCAAAAGTCCTTCTCTTTAAAAAGTTTTGCTTATGAAAAATCCTTAGTCATAGTTAGAATGTCGTTAACACTATTTACAAGGTGGTTAGAAATTAAGGAAATATGGAATGGTGCCAAAAGTAAAATGCCGGTTACGAGGATCATTCGATAACTATGTGGCCTAACAAAGAAAAGGCAAGTTTTTTAGACAAAAAAAACATTTTTCAATACAGTCTCCTGCTTGTTACAAAATTATGAAATTGATAATAAGCTTATGATATAAAAATGATTCTACATAATGTCCTTCTACCTACTGTTCACATATTTTTTTATTCTTGTTCTCAAATTTTTCGTAAACAACCCATTTATATCGGCTATTGAGATCAATAGTACCGTGCAAATCAGACACATACTTCTGCTTTAGGTATCCCCACAAATAAAAATTCAGTGGGGTGATGTCAGGGAAGCGCGAAGGCTATCTTATAGGACCGTACTGTTCAGTCCATTTATTATGGAAATGTTGAATAATTTATATTACCATAAACTTATTATTAATTCCATAATTTTCTGTTGATATCATTGAATAAGGGATGGAATTTATTTGTACAATTTAATCACTTGAAATACAAGCTAAAAATTAATATCTAAGAAATAATTTTTACTTAAGAAATCTTTAATTTACTTTTAAAAATCTTGACTCTTGGCACTATTTCACATCCCCTTAATTTCTAACCACCCTGTAAGTATGTATCTAACTATGACTTACGACTAATTTACCAAAATAAGCAAAACTTTATATAAACAATTACCTTTTCTCTAAAAATGAGAAATAAAAAAGTCTATTAGTATTGTTAGGTCCATTCGTGGACACACTGTATATATAATTTCTCGCACGACAATGAAAAAATCAAAATATCTGTTATGCAATCTACGGTATCTAAAAATATTTAAACTGTCTGAGAGAGGTGAGTACCTACGTAATGAAATTTATTTTTACACCTGTTGAAAAGCCCCGAACCTCGTCTAAGATGTTTTTTATACACATTCCACTGTAAGCTTTTTTAATGGTATTCAACATGAATAAAATACTAATTCCAAATATCGTAGTGTAAATGCAGAAAGAATAAAAGAAAATGTTATATTAAAATATTAAAAGTGTATAATAGAGATTTTCTTTTAAATTTAAAAATTATATCGATCAGTAATTCGGCTGCATTTAAACTGTTGCATATTGCTCCTGATTATTATTATGTTTGTTTTTTTATGCACTAGGTACGTTGTACGAGAACTAAAAATAGGGTATTTATAGAATTTATATAATAACTTAATAAATGTACAGATGTTTCACAATCTAAATTATTAACAATATCCCCACAATAAAATAATTGAGTCACTTCCAGAATTAACATAGAATAAATATTCAGACCTACAACTACACAAACAATTGTAACACTGTATTTATAGTACACATATTCTCCCTATACGAGTATAGTAAATAAATTTGTGCAGTTAAAATTATCATTACAATAAGGTGATGTATTAACCGACTGCTACCCAGATAATTCAAGACAAGGGTAATCTACGAAACATGTATCGCACTTTATATTATAAAAGATATTTACAATTTTTAATTAAACAGAAAATAAGCATTAAAAATCAGATTTAAACATTGTTCTGTATTTATTACTCAATATTGTCTATTGAAACTTTTATCTTCCTAGAAAATGATATAAACAAATATTTTGCATGGTGGTCTTAACAAAAGCTCTCGTGTTTATGTAAATATGTTCACGCTTTATTATTCTCTCCATTTGCCAAATTTGATTTGTTACAGATTTTAATTATTTACGAATGTTCTTTAAATGGTTTGCATCAGTGGAAGCTGCGGCTTTCATAGGTGACTTTTGTCACCTCCTTACGCTTGAAGACTATTTGTAGACTTATTATTTTACTGTAAAAATATTCATGCGTTATTCTGTTTGAAATAGGTGCTCCGCTTATGCAAGTGTAATTAACCTGTTTTCAAAAAAATGAGAAAATACCATTTTAAATACTTAGCCTAGTTTCACCACGTAAAATATAGTTATTAACTCCCATAAACTAGGGCTTCTTGGCCACCACGAGTTTTTGATTTCAGTTTTTCTAAACTATGATTATTGTGTATTGTACGATTTTTTTGATATAAGTTAAAAATTGTAATGCTGCATGAAATGATCCGCCAGCCTAAAAGTTATAGAGATTATCATGAAGGACAACAATTTTTGGAAGCCACGAATGCAGTAAAAAATCAGCAATAAATACGTTAGTTCGAAATTCGCTTGGTAAGAACACTGGGCCAGCTGGGTGCCTTACGGGCCTTAGTTTGAAAGAAGATACCCTAACTACAAATACTCCCGAGTAGTACCAAAATGAAGCATTCCACTTACTACTTACTTGCTTACTACTACTGGTATTCACGGTGCAAAAAATACCAGAATAAATAGGTACATGTATTCCGCGATAACTGCTTCAAATCTGATTGTATTGATTTCTTCAGACGAATGAAAAACTATCTGTCGATCGCGAAGACATTTCAATTTACTATAGTAATATAGATGTTGGATGTCGAAATAGGTATAAAGAGTACAAATTTGTACAATTACAACAGCACCAGTACCACCTACCCATGGTTGTGTATAATGCTGTGGACTTATGTATGTGACAATTGGACGCAGGGTGATCCAGCTGGGACTAAATATGTGAATAATCTAAGTTGGTGGTTCGACATGAACGCACACCGCACACGAGACCTTGTTTTTTATTACCTCACATTGCAGCCACTCGTGAAGATGATGACAAAGTGATGGTTGTAGGAGACAATCTGACAAGCCATTTCTCGAAAAAATTGATACAATCATGCAAATATAAAATTATTTATGTACATTTCTTCATTTCCGGACAAATGCTGCACATCTGATGCAACCGATCGATGTAGTCATGTTCGTATCAATAAAAAAAATTGAGAAACATTTTAGATCAATAAAGGAAGAAAAGCAGATATCTTGGTGGCACCCCAAAAGAACAATTTTCGTAATTGCTCGGTAGGTTACGGAATAGTATTAATGACGATGTATGCGTAAACTTAAATTTGAATTTTAGAGCTACCGGCTTACCGGCTTATACCCACCAAATCCAAATGAAGTTCACATTCTTGGTGAGCTTGAAAATGTAGGAAAGGTTCAAATAGTTGTTCAACGAATATCGCGAAACGGGTGAGAAACCAAAATGTAAACGGGACGAAAGGATTGCACCTGGAACTGACACTTCGACTAAATAACAACTGCTTTTTACAGAACCAAGACATACTTTTTGGATCTGCTATTGACCAGGGTCTTTTTAAATCTCCCACTTTTTCTTCGGGATTCGCTTCGGAAAAGTAAAAGACGAAAGGAAGAGAAAATTTGTTGCATAACTATAGAGGCAAAACTATGGACAATGCAGTGAAGGCACTAAGAACCTGCGAGTGATACGAAGATTCCAAAGATCATGAATCTGTTGACGACAATGATGCAGACAAAGATATCGTACCGGACTAGATTTATATATCCGGCAAAAAGCACTGAGTAGTTTTTATATACTTATAATATAATAATAATTATTTATTTAACTGGGACGACTTAGGTTTACAATAAAACCTAACAGTTGGGAAACTTAATGTCTAAAAATAATATGTCTTAAATAACTCCCATTTTTAGCAATGCACTCTTCCAAACGGGAGGTAAAATTTGCTAACGTAGCACGCAATACCCCAACAAAAAAAAATCGGATTCAAAATTATCAGCAAAACAGGTTCGCTATGCTACGATATTATTTAGTGAAATTAACACGTACGAAAAACATTCTTACAAAAATTCGTACTTTCATAGCTAAACATGTAAGTATATTAATAATATTTATTCCCAAGCCTCCTGCTTTACTTTAAAATGGTGCCGCATTTGTAACTTGATTGGTTTAATTTTTATTCAACTTATAAAATGCTCAGTGATTTTTGCCTGGCCCTATATTTTCGATATTATTCAATTGCAATATCTTTGAGCAAAACAGTTAGGTAGTTTTGTTGCATTTCTATAGGGTAACTTGGACACGATGAGCATTTATACCCTTTCTACAAGCATTTTTCGTAGGATGACCAAGTAGCTCAGTAGCTTCAAAGATTTAGTCAACCAAGAGTTATATTCACAGATTAATTATACCTAAATACGAGTGAATTAGTGAATTAGTAGATTTCCTTTTGTCGTAATATGTATCTTACTTAGCAGGAGCTTTTACTTTTAGCCAAAAAACAAAAATACATCAGTTGACGACTTAAGAGACGTAAGCTTTGTTGCACCTATCATTAAATTTATTTTTGCTTTGAAAATCTCAATCTTCTTCATCGAGTTTCAGACACATTTAAGTACATAAATAGATGAATTTAGAATTACCCTAATACAAATACAACTCGCTAATTTTACATTGCATCAACGTTACGCATTTACGGCGTAATTAATAACAATGTACTTTTTTATTTTTATTATTATATTTATTCTGTTTATTTATTGAAAATATTTGTGGCCATTTTACGTATTATTATACAAAAGAATTAATTTATTTTATACGTGTCGCTGCTTCACACTCGATATCCTTAACTGAACAAAAAAGAACATGATACAGATAAAACATGTTGAAGAAATCTGTAGGGATGAAAATGAAACATGTGTAATTCTAAACATAAAAACTTAAAAAGTATAATATTTCCATACATTATAACAGAATATGCGGACATTTGCTTAGTTATTATCGAATTTAATAAAGCACGAATTATGTTTTCCTAAAAACTAAAACGGTACTATTTACATTTTATTCTGTGATTTCCATATTCCAGAAATGTTCGACACAAAAGAGATAAAAGCTATATTAAGGAGAGCTAATTTTATTTTTAATCGGACTGACCACGACTGCTGACGTCATTAGCCATCTGGCCTACCTAACAGGATGCACATCTTAGTCGCCTAATTTTTTTTAAATCCGAACACAGTCGACATTTGAACCTATGTTGTCTTAATGACAAAGTAGGAATCTAACCACCAGGCCACCAAAAGATCCAAACTTCTGTTCAAATTTTCCACTTTCTATACAAATTAAGGATACTAAGTTTGGTTTAGCGTCAGTAAGGACAATAAGTACCATGAGATCGAAAAAAAAATTATTCTGAGCAGGCCTTAACTAGTACAACACGATTGGCTACACTGGTTCTAGAATGCTAGTCAAGGCCTGCTCAGAATCATCTTTTTTTTGATCTCATGGTACAATACCATATACAGGGTGTATACAAATTGGCGCAAAAGCTCCAGGTAGCGATATTCCTTGTACAATTCTGAGTCGAAAACCTTAATACTAGAATGATGTACCATGCTTCCCCTATCTTCACGAGGTCCTCAAAGTCTCAATGTTTAGTTTTGAAATAAGCATTATTATTTAATGATCTGTTGAATAAAAGATTACAAGTTGAAATAAAAGAACGTTATAAAAATAATTTTTGCATATAATTGTCTTTCAACCCTGAAATTTTAATCTTAACATTTATTCATTTAGGTCTGTCCGTTAAAAAAAACGTATGACAACACTGTACAACAACAACAACGCTGTATCCTAAGTTACCATGCTTTAAGGGTGGGTTTTAGTTAAAATATTTTTCGTTTTTAAGTATTTTGGGTTGCCTGACTTAAAACCAGCCAAGAAAGGATTGGATGTTCTAGTATTGCTTCTACCGGCTTCTACCTAACAAAACTTCAAAATTCAGTATAAGTATTTGCGAATACCGATTTTTAATCTCTAAACCTCTTTGTAAACATTGACAGTGACATTGACAGAGTCGGTGAATGTTGGGTTGCCTATCTTTAATCAGTTTTTAAAAATTTATACGCAATTTTTTCTAAAGTTAAATAAAGATCACGCCAAAATTATACAAATTTGCAAAAGGGTCGATACATGCATAGGAAGGTAATATTGAAACCTACCCCGCTACATGCGAAAATCAATACATTGTTGATCGATGTCTTGTGCAAGTCCCTTTTCGCAAGTTTTTCATAATAGGCCATACTTTAATTACTATATTAAAATTGGTCGTTCTGGCCTTGTAGCGTATGAAGGAAAGGTCTAAAAATTTTAATTCATACTCGTCCTTCTTTTCAACTGTCATTATTTAACCGTACCGTTATTTTAAAATTACACAATTTTCAGCGCGTAAACATGCTACTAAAACCCCCCCTTAATTATGAATACCGTGTGTGGGATGGATTCAATGTTGCCAAATGTACGTTTCTTTCAAATGGTTCGTAAGGGCACGGGAAGCATGGTACAACATTTTTGTATTAAGGTTTTCGACTCAGAATTGTACAAGGAATATCGCTACCTGGAGATTTTGCGCCAATTTGTATACACCCTGTATTTATTTCCTCTCACCGGCTAACCGCTGGTAATTTGATCTAATTTTTAGACAACAATTTACGAAACATATTACATGAGGAGAGGAACCATTAAGAAGAACTCAGTATTGAGACATGCAAACTTAACAGTATTTGGACCCCGGATTCCCAGAGCGATGGCGATGAGTCGTATTAACAGTACAGTAGTTTGTCCTCCAAGAAGCTCAGACTTGTATACATTTTTTCTTCTGGGACACTTCAGAAACGTTTGCGCTTCACAGAGAAATTCATACACACGTGTAACCTATGCAACGGGTAAATGAAGCGATTAGAAGGATTCAAAACAAAAATCAAATATCTAGAAGAAAGCATAATTCGCAGGTTCAGAGAATGTACAGAAGTTGAAGGTAGCTAATTTGGTTGGTATTAAAAAAATAAATGTTCAACATTCTATTACTTAATTTTAATTAATACACATTAAAAAAATAGCATATTACAATGTGCCTAAACTAAAGTTTAAGAAACTGTGTTGCCCTATTATTGTAGTTGACTGTGATTTTTGTACCATCGGCACATGTTGAGTTTGCAGAAATTTAATTACTTATGCTACTTTTTTACCCACTTTATGAATTTTACTGATGCAGAACCACGCACTATCCACACCGCCATTTAGGATTCACCCTGTTTAATCTATGCAGCCCTGTATAATGCATCCGTTAATTGACTAAAACAGTCTAATTGCAGAAAGTCCAAAGTTTAAAGTGCAATCCATGCAAGCTTACATCCAACCATAAAATTAATTAATGCTAGTTACCTGAACGCGATTTAACTAACAAATCATGGTAAATCTAAGAATCATTTAAAAAAAGCATTTCATAAGCAGCTAACACGCCAAGTTGTCCTAAATCCATTGTAGATACATGCAATATGGCTATTAATTTATAGTACTGAAAATTTCAAACTTTTTTCACTTAAAATAATATGTAATAATAAATTAACACTTAAGTATTAGCTTTACGAAAAATATGTTCTAAGTGCCCTCCATTACGTTGGACGCACAGTTCGTATCGTTCTTGCATATATGTGGTCATATTTAGAGGTTTAAGCAAAAGTAGACCTACCGTTTCAGTACTGTAAATTAATAGACATACTGTACTAAAACGTTCAATTATGTTAGAGATTAGAATTTTAATGTCAAACCGCCGTTTGAACCGAATTACATTTTGGTGAACAGTAAATTTGATGACGTCATTAACGAACCGGGCTCAAAAAATCCAGGAACCAGGTTCGTCGCTAAAATCTGCCTTAGGTGTGTGTTAAGGTTTATTTACGGAACAATGAATAATTATACCAATGAAGAAAGAGTTTTTGTGGTGAAAACCTTTTATAGTGGCGTTAGTTTGCGAAGAGTTCGAGATTTGTTTGCCGTTAAATTTAATACATGACCAAATTACGGCAGAAATGTTAAAAGCAACATCGGAAGAAACATGGGAGCACATCAAAGACCTTTTCAATAAAGTAATGAGTACAGGACAAACAGCGGAGGACTGGCAGAAGGGAATCATCACACCAATATTGAAAAAAGGAATCACACTGCTCAGCACGGAAGCAAAAAGATTTGCAAGAATTCTAGAAAAAAGAATAAGGAGACAGATAGAAGATACGCTAGAGGAAAACCAGTACGGATTCAGGCCAAACAGAGGAGTACAGGATGCCATCTCTATAATACTTAGGCAGATAAGCGAAAAAACAATCAGTGAAGCGGGAGAAGTGCATTTATGCTTCATAGACCTAGAAAAAGCGTTCGATAGAGTGAACAGGGAGGAGATATGGAAAGCACTAGAAGAGAGAGGGGTAGAGCAAAAAGTGATTAGAAGCGTACAGAGCCTGTACCACAGCACAAAAAGCTACGTGAGAACAAGACACGAAGAATCAACACAGTTTGAAACAACAAAAGGGGTGAGGCAGGGTTGTATTCTGAACCCGCTGCTGTTCTCCCTAGTGCTGGACGGAGCTATCAAGAAAACAAGAAAGGAGGCAGAATTCTATCATAGCGAAGAACGAATAAACTTAAAAAAAAATATAGAGCATTTACAAAGACAGCTGGAAAATATAAACATGAAAATCAACAGTCGTAAAACAAAAACCATGGTAATAAGTAGAGAAGAAACAAAACATGAAATAGTACTGGAAGGAGAAAGGCTAGAGCAAGTGTGCAGATTTAAATATCTAGGCTCAGTATTCTCACAGGACGGAAGAATAGACGAAGAAATAAAAGAAAGAAGAGGAGCAGCAGGAAGACTCTTTAACAGTATCAAGTACACATTTCTAGGAAACAAAGAAATACCAAGCGAAACAAAAGTACAAATATACAAAAAAGTAGCAGTACCAATAATAAAATACGGCTCAGAATCATGGACAACAACGGAAAGACAGCTAAACAAGCTAAGCAGTACCGAAATAAGATTCCTAAGAAAGATATAGGGAAAAACGATTATGGACAGTGTCACAAACACAGCATACCGAGAGAAACTGGAAATAAAGCCAATAGAAACCAAGATAGAAGAGGGGCAAATAAGATGGTTCGGTCACGTAATAAGGATGGGAGAGGAAAGAACGACGAGGAGGGTATTCGAAGCAAGAACAAGGAAAAAGAAAGGAAAGTGAAGACCTAGAAAAATATGGAATGAAGACGTAAAGAATACAGCAGAGAGGAGAGAGATAAAGTGGGAGGAGATAAGACCATCAATGACGCAAAATAGGAGTCGATGGGGAGAGGCATGGAAAAGACAGACAAAGAACTAGCAACAACACCAGCCTTACATCCGAAAGGGTAGAGAGGCATAAGGATTAAGTAAGTAAGTAAGTAAGTAAGTAAATTTAATACAAGACCTATACCATCTGGAAGTACTATTCAAAAACATGTACAACAATTTGAAAGATGTGCAAATATTTCGGAAGAATCGGAAAGTAGGGGTGGTGAGTAATAACAATTTTTATTGATAAAATAAAATGTTCTAAAATAACAATCATATCACAGGAAAACGACAAATAGTTAACCGCACAAACGAGCGTGTTTTGGCGATGATAAATGCGCACCCAACATACAGTTTGAGGCAAATTTCTCTTGAAGTTGGTTTATGTAAGTCGAGGGTATCGAAGATATTAAAGAAGAAGAATATAAATGTCATTCCTATAAGCCACAATGCCATCAAGAGATTTTTGCTATTGACGAAGAAAATATGAGGGTGTTTTGTTATGAAATACAAGAGCGCGCGAACAATAATTATCACCACTTTCTATCCCTAAATAATGACTTTTCCAAATCATTGGATTGGTAAAGGTGGTGCTATAAATTGGCCAGCAAGAGGTTCTGATTTAGCACCTTGCGACTTCTTCTTGTGGAGACACCTTTACTTTACAAAAGACGCCACCCAGATATTAATTCTTTGAGAGAAGCAATAGTTGCTGAATGCGCGATAATTACTGACAGGCAGTTGGCTAACGCAAGAAATAGTTTCTACAAAAGACTAGGACTAGGGTATTGCTTAGCTCAAAACGGGGGATTATTCGAATAGGTATCTATTGTGATTTATTTTTCCTTACTACTGTTTTTTCTGAGTTTTTAATAAACATTATTTGAAGCCTTTATTACTTGATACTTATTTACTGTTTTATTATAGAAATGCCAAAAAACCTAAGAATTGAATATAGGACATGTTAATTGCCTATGTTCGAATTTGAGAGTGAACACCCAGTATAATGAAAAATTGGAAAAAATTATTATGGTCACTTCATTGCAACGTTAATTATAACTTCGACGTAAAAGCCGAACTGACGGGATAGTTTTTGTCGACATTCAGGCCAGTGGCGGCTCGTGGGTCAAATAATAGGTGAAGTGCTATTGTGGTCAGAGGCGTCGTTAGCCCTTTTTTGCCCCCCCCCCCCAATTGACGTTTGCGCCCCCCCAATTGTAATGCAAGAATAAATACCTAATAATATAAGGTAGATATAATACATTAAAAAGTTTTTAGACTTTTTGGAATTTTTACTTTTTCTTTCAAGTCTTGTAACAGTAAAGGGGAACGCAGTATATATATTTTTCTATCCTCGACCGAATGATTGTAGAGCTGGTAAAACGTTTTTCCGACAAAAACATGGAGATTTTTAAATCAGATTTCAGTCATTCTTAAATGTTTATAATATAAAGCAGCAAGACTTATAGTCTGAATTCCTTGTTTGTCAAAATTATATTCAAAAATTGACGCCTAAACCAAGTGATATATCCTCAGTATTTTCACATTTAGATGAAACAATGTTTCCTAATCTAACGAATACAGAAAATTGCATTATCAATTCCTGTAGTTGTGAAAGATCTTTTAGTGTACTAAGACGATAGGTTATCAAATTTAGGTATAATTAATATTAATTTTCAGTTAGATGAAATTTCTGCGGAAACAATTAAATATCGTTTTGCGCAAATTGGTAATAGACGAAATGAACTTTTACTACCAAAAAATTTAAATTAATAAAGTGAGTTCGAAAAATTTCGTTATCAAAAGGGCGATATTAGATCTTATTTTACTATTACTACTTTTTTGAGCCCACTTTATTATAAATGAATATTGTATCATTCTGAAAAATATAAATCTTATTGAATGAATAAGTAGGTACGATTAATTTCTTTTTCTTCTGCTATTTTTTAATTTAACAAACTAATTATTAGTTTATATAGTTATAAATAGATAGTGTAGTAGATAGTAGATTATTATTATCTCAGGAACAGTAGAAACAGTAACAATTTTTAATAAACATAAGTTAGTCTAGTTTTTCGTAATATACCTATGTTTTAGTATAAATATTTGTGCAATAAAATTTGATATTATTTTTCTGTACGTCTCTTTTATCTATCAAATTTCATTAAAAAATACTTTTTATTTGGACTTACCTAATTTTTTTACACCATGTCAATCCTTCTGTCTTTTAGGGTAGCAAATTTGTTGGTAATATCTTCGTAAAATGGTTGGTTTTTAATTAACCCTAGTAAGAGTTCTTTTTGAATTGAAATATTCGCCAAAGATGAGAGTCTATCGTGAGATATTGTATTCCTTAGGTATATAATTTCTATAGGACTTCTTGATAAAAATGCTGCTAAAAGTTCCACTACCCTTTAAGTCCTTTTTTGCAAAAATTGTTAAAGCCTTTGTTTCATGTTTAAAAACACACACTTATTGCAAAACAAACACATAAACAACAAACAGAACAAACACCAAAACAAGACATGAGTTTCAATTATTTGAAATCAGTGATAACCGACTATTCGATAATTAGGAACTTCAGATATTTAATAAAATCACAGATATTTTAATACGTCCTTTGTACGACACAACATATGCTTCAAGACTATATCTGGCATTCAACTGACTCATAATACTAATAAATAAAAATAAGTAGGTTAGCGTCTCTCTCTTTATTGCCCAGACGTGATGTTCATATAAACAATTAAACGACAAGGTTCACGTATCAATGAATTTATAAAACAAACCAACACCGATTACGTAAGATTGCTGCGCGATATACCAAACATACAACCATACGGTATCCACAGCGGCAGGCGACTGATGAAAACATCTTTCACTCTTCACTTGTGGAAAATCTACGTACCCCTTCATGCCAGTGACGTCAGTGTTGCCATAGCAACCCAGTGAGTAGTACAGAGTTCCAAGCATATTTACGTTTAGCTCTGCAATTTGATACTGTGCTGCGAAATACATACCTATATCTATAAGAAATGTTTTGCGGATTGAACGGGGATAAAATTCATTTATAATTTAAACTATTTAGGAATTTAGATAAATGGTAAGAATAATCATTTTTATATATTAAAAAAAACTAATTCGAGTGAAATATTAGGTGAAGAGGCACTTCACCTACTTCACCTGGCGAGCCG
Source organism: Melanotus villosus (assembly GCA_963082815.1). Taxonomy (NCBI): domain Eukaryota; kingdom Metazoa; phylum Arthropoda; class Insecta; order Coleoptera; family Elateridae; genus Melanotus; species Melanotus villosus. Next base: position 71,231,894 of record OY720418.1, on the reverse strand, counting down.
CCACTGATTCAGGCTGCTGTAACATGCATACTCATTAGATAGATGAACTTTTGTATATGAAAGGGCTCACTCACCGTCTGCCAAACTCGCTGTAAATTTAAACGAAGAATATAAAAATAGCCAAAATACGTGTTAGTGTACAGCGCAATTTTTAAAGGACACACTTCCAAATTCAGTCGTAAATCAGTCAAAGGTTATTTTTTCCGATACTTCCTCTAAAAAATTCGGTTATCTAAACTATATTTTTGGATAAACCACTTGTTCGCAGGTAAATAACTTCTGAAAATTGGCAAAAACACAAAACGTACATGAATGTAACCTTACGGACAATGTTAACAAGGTTTGATATAAGGCACTATACAATTATTTCTTGAAGTTTATAGAAAAAATCTTAGGTATGTAAATTGTTCTATTTCTCCAGTTTTAGTTAATTGATAAATTCACAAAAAATATATAATAAACCAAATAGTAACTATATAAATTCGCAGAAACATGTTTCGAAAAAAAATTTTCATGTAAAGAAAGGTTGCTGTAATCTGTTTAAATTCTTTTCGTTCATCGCTGATGACATGTTTACTACCTACGTAGCAAGTTCAAACTATACACAATACTTGAAAAATTTCCACTTCAGTATCGGAACAAACTTTTGTTATACTGAATGTTTATTCACATTCTGCCGAGGCAGTTAGTTTTCGGAAATGTTACCATATCTGAATTAATTAATTAGTGTAAAAGTAGTAATGACGTATGAGTTCTGGAGTAACTTTATACTGTAAGTATTTTGCTACGGCGATGGTGTACAAAATAGTAGTGAAATTCTAAATTTCCGCCAACCATACACTATACAATACACATAGGAATTCATTAAAACTTGTACGTGTACTTCGGTTGCCAAACTAGCAAGTTTAACAACCCGAACTGATTTAGGTTTGCCACAAGCAACAAAATTGAATATGAAATTTGAAATTCTCTGATATTAGATATCAGCTGCATAATAACACGTCAGATGTTTTGATAATTATATCTTCCCTTTCGACGTTCTGAAATTTTGACTGATGTGTCAGTAGCCACTCTTTTATTCTATTTCAAAACTTTATTTAATTAATTTCTCAGGTATTGCTCGTATTTGCTATTTCTATTTCTCGTTTACATATACAAGGTGGAAGAAAATTTAAATCAAAGCTGCCTTCTAAAACGGTTAGAGATACTGAAACTGTACATGGTGTAATATGGCAGATTTCAAAGACAAAACATAAGTTTTTTAATGACAATTCCACTCATAATCTGTCATCCAATGAAATCACAGTATTTTGGTGAATTGAACCAATCACAATCGAATTACACTGACAATTCCACTCATAATCTGTCATCCAATGAAATCACAGTATTTTGGTGAATGAACCAATCACGATCGAATTATAGTGGAAATTTCACTACTATTGAAATTTCCGCGGAAATTTTACGACTAGTAGCGTTGCTTAGAGACAACGTCTGCCAAAATTTTTTGAGTGACAAGTATTTCAGTAATTTCATTATAATTCGAGGAATTGTCATTCCGAATACCATTCGTCACTAGAATTTTACAGGCAATTTTTGCCGTCACAATCACTCTTGCTTGTTGCTCTAGAAAATCAAAAAAAAATGCCGGTAAAATTCTAGTTACTTGTGATATTACTGTTGACTATTCAACTCATATGTCATCTGTCAAAAATCGACCAATCAAAATGCAAGATTTGACGTTTTTGAGCCAATCAAAACGAATTGTAATCGACAATTTTCACTACAGAAAATTGTCGATACAATTTCACTAGTGATACGAAGCGACAATTTTTTTAAAACAAATTATTGCTAGTTATATCCCACCCACAGAGAACAATTTTCGTGTAAAAAAAAACTTTAATGTGGACTAATTTATGGAAAATCATTCGATGGATATGATTTTTTTTTCGTTGAATAGTCCCTCAAATACCATTCGTGGTCAAAGTTAAGTAGATTATTTTTTTGATGTAAAATCACTCATGTTCCTTGTATCCTTGTAATTGCGAATACCACTCCTGCTACGCACTCGTGATATTCATATTATGCAAACACAAGGAACATTTGTGATGTTACAGCAAAAAAATAATCGACAATTCTTTGACCACTCGTGGTATTGTAAGTGAATATTTTGATGCACAACTCACAACTGCCATCTTGATTGTTTTAAATAGCAGTTGGGGGATTTGATTATATTATACATACAGGGTGGCCCACTGAAAACAGTAAACGCAAGTTTTGGCCACTTAACAGCAATTTTGCGAAAAACGCTCGAACACGTCAATTTTAGTATCAAGGGGGACATCTGAATTGATTAGTATTATTTACACAACTTCAACCCTAAGATGAGGGTGAATTGCACCCCAAAAATTTTAAATAGAAAGGGGTGTCAAACGTTACGCAATTCTAAAGGTTTTTCGATTCTCTTTTCAACAGTCTTTCTATTTTTCAAATCCGATCATTAATTCCAGAAAAAATTACATTTAAATTTTGATCTAGGAGGCTTAAACAGTTGAACGTAGCAAACAAAAGCACTTCATCTGACAAGTTGTTTGTAATAAGCAAGTACTTTGTGAGTTTGTCAGCATTTAAATTGATAATTTTAAGTGGCCAAAACTTGCGTTTACTGTTTTCAGTGGGCCACTATTAGTGGAGTAACGTTAGGCAAAAATAGGGCGTTATCTCGGAACCGGTCAAAACTACTCCGATTTGAATGATTTTTTTTTTAAACGTCGTAAATATAAAACATTACAACCTTTATAGGTTAAAAGTTGACGCTCGTTTTTCATTAATAAATGTATTAATGTTATACAGGGTGCTCCATAAGTAATGGGACACATACCAACAATAGATTCCTTAGGCTAAAATATTACGATTCACCTAAGATTACCTTAGTCCAAAAGTTAATATTTAGGGAGATACAGGTTGTCAAAGTGGAAATTTGAATTTTAATTTTATGCTGTAATTTCTAAAGTTTTCGCAATATTTCTATGAAAATTGGGGAAACTACCTCTTTTGGGACGGGAAACAATAATCCGTCCTCAATTTTAATGTAGCTCTTAAAATAACCTTATTTTTGCTACACCTATACCTTATATTTCTGTAGCAAACATAAGGTTCTTTTAAGAGCTACATTAAAATTGACGGCGGATTATCGTTTCTCGTCGCAATAAAGGTAGTTTCCCCAATTTTCATAAAAATATTTCGAAAACTTTTGAAATTACAGCAAAACATTAAGATTAAAATTTCGACTTTGACACCCTGTACCTCCATAAATATTAACTTTTGGACTAAGGTAATTTTGGGTAAATCGTAATATTTTGGCCTCACGAATCTACTGTTGGTCTTTGTCCCATTACTTATGGAGCACCGTGTATAAAATTAATAAATTTATTAATGAAAAATGAGCGTCAACTTTTAACCCATAAAGGTTGTAATGTTTTATATTTACGACGTTTTAAAAAAAAATCATTAAAATCGGAGCAGTTTCGACCGGTTCCGAGATAAAAACCTAAGATTACTCCACTATACATATGTATATCAACAAAGAGCTTATTTTTCCCATTCTAATCCAACAAAAAAATTTATGAGAACATAAGAAAAATATGAAAAAAATGACAAATAAATGTTAACTTTGATTGTCTGTGTGTTAAATATGCTGTGATGTAACTTCTTATAGTTTGATGATTTTTTTTAGTCATTTGTCAATTTCATTTTTGCAAGGGTTTCTAGATTTAGAGTAGACTTACGCAAAACGAAGTTGTTTTATGTGTTACTACGGCCAAGTAATTAATAGTTATTTGTTTAACAAAGTAAAAAGTAGCAGATTTACTGCCAAGGCTGGCACACAGTTTCCCCATGGCTATCAAACCAAACAAGGCAATAAAGCTACTTTCTTATCGATTGTTTATAATTAACATTTGTTTAATGATTATTTTTAAAATTTTTAATGTTATCTCTATCATCTAACCATCTACTGCTATGCGGTTGCTATACAAAAAGTAAAAAGTAAAAGTAACAGTATTTTTTTACTGCCAAGGCTTTTGTGTCTGTCATTTGTCAGTAAAATGGTACTTTTAATGTAAATCGGCTGTTTTTTCAAAACTGTTAAAGTTTTACCTACGCAATTCGATACGAAAAATTTCACTTTTTAGTGCAGCATTACTTTATCAGACGTTACCATTGATGACATATGCTAAAGTATTTTGCAGCCATTGTTGCTATTGACAGTTTTGGAGTCGCGGCTGAAGCAGAGTTTTTCGGCCTAGCCACATATATCAAATCTATATATTCTAAGCATTTTAGCAGGAACGCTTTGATTCCAAATTTTTTTCGCCCTGTTTAATAAAATGTTAGACATTTGTAAGGTATTTACCTTTTTAAAAAGTTTTCTTGTGGTCCAAACATCTCTAGACAATAAATCTTAATCATTGTTCTGACTAACACGACATCAGGCACTATTATCAGTATGCAACTAAAAGTGTTCTGTAATATGTAAATTGTCATCATTCGTTCCTTTTAAACTAAATAAAATTGATTTACATACATTGTACGAATTCACCTTTTAAATATTTATTTCGGCAATAAAAACCTTTAGCTACCTACTTAAAGTGCTCATCTTTTGTCCCATTAAATAAATAAAGTAAGATTACTTCGCAAACTACGTTTGTTAAGAAACATCAAACATTGAAGATTAAACCTTTTTTAGGGCAATTACTTACAAAAAGTGAGACTACAACATCAACAACGCTAGATGTATTTAAAGTAGAAGCAATAGTTTTAGCCCTTAAGTTGTGTTAGATTCAACAATCTGCCATGTTTAGAAAGTCCATCGACCCTTATTGCTTTACTTGGTCTTGATAAATGCTCAAAAAATTTGAATGAAAAATTTATCAGTTTTAGTCTATGTCTAATGCGCTTTCCGAATAAAAACGTGGAGGAGGAGGAGACAGAAATGGATCAAAAATAACTTATATACCATTTAAAAACTCAAACAAATATAACTGGAATCCCTGCTACTGTCAGTGTTAACTGTAGCAACGTACATGCTGCGGCATAACCCCGCTAAATATAGATGAGTTGATGTTGGTTGTTCGATTTGCGTATATTTAATTCTCTTTATTTTATCATCTGACGAAGTCGATTTTAGAACTGATAGGTTGGAGGATTCGGTATTTACATTGTTCCCGACGAGTGGCACTAGCCAGTGGCCGTGCTCAAGGCTCGGTGTTTGAAGATACAAATAGCCATAGACTGAGAAGTGCCAAAGGCGAGCGGTCATCAGTGTATATCTTGACATGCATTTTAATTGATACGCAAATATGAGTTTCGTTAAGAACATTTTTCAAAAAATGAGTGCATCCGATAACAAGGAACAAGAAGAAGATCTGGAAGGCGACGAATCTGGAAGTGACGACACAGAAACTGAAGAATCTACCGACACGGGAATAGCCACTTCTGGAAGTGACTTAGATTCTTCGGCGCGTCTTGAAGTAGCGGATTGTTCGGCAATTTCAAATTTTTTTGGTTACTGGTAAGTCATTATCTTTAGTCTTCATCTTATTATTGAACTCAGTATGTAGAGTTCAAGTTAAAATTAATTCTGTCGAATTAGCTTTATTAACGGAAAAAGAACAAAATAAATAATGCAATTAACGTGAAAACTATTTAACCCCATTCCAAAACTAAATCGCCTTCCTTTATTTGCTTCTATGTTTAGATTTTATGTTTTTATATTTATTTAAATGCATAAACTTGAGATTCCGACCTTTATATAAAAAGAACACGATTTAATGGACTCGCTGTCAATTATTTCAGAGTTAAAAGACGCGAAGAAGCTTCTTGAAAACGCTTTCGTTTTTGTTTCATTTATATTAGTGTTGCGTATAAGTTTTAGGATCTAAAAATTAATTATCAATAGAAATAAGTTTTCCCATGAACTGAAGCTAACACAGAATTATTAAACGATACTTGTAATAAAAAATGGAACCACATTTTTACAGTACTAAAATAAAACTTAAAATACTTTTAAAAACGCTATTTATATTATAAATTGGTGATGGCCTTCCTAACACATTAAATATTTTCAAACAAAGCAAACTCTACTTTGTCGTTTATTTTCATTTTAATAAAAGCAGAAAAGTTTGCAATAACAAAAGACCCTTTTGACCAGGGACGAATTATCATCATTAATTAAAGTGGTTACTAGGCTAATCTTAATTAAAAGTCTTCTACTTTCATATTTTTAATTTAGGATAATCGTAGATACTCTCTTTCAATTGAAATTATTAAAATGTAAGTATTTAAAAAATAGTTTGAACTCTTTTCTCTTAAAACACAAGTATTACATTTAATTGGATCTTCTAAGGGTTCTTTTATTCTTTGGGCTCTGGATCTGGGTTTTAGCATATGTTGTTACGTACTAGACAAACCGATTCTGTTTTAAATATGAACAAATAGAACCATGCTCATTTAATCTTTCATAGTAACTAGCCAAGTTAGTTTGAATTAATCGCCTTTCAGGAATTTATAGAGGTTTTTTGGCGAAGTCATAGAATTAGCGTATTTCCTACTTACTTTAAGAATATCAAACTTTTGTTTATTACTTTTTAGTTTTTGGTTAGACTCTCTGTAATTTAACCAGACTCTGTAAATCACAAAGTGTAAATATTGTGCTTCGTGAGATAAATCACTTAAATTGATAGCTTCGGTAATTACTGATGTTTATAGCACAATACGAAAAAAGCACAGGATGTTATGACTAGATTTTCTTTACAGAATACCAGTGTATAAGGAACACTTTCGTTTAGGTTTCAAATCTAAAGTTCTCAAAACTCTTTATTAATAAATATTTAGAACCTTTAAATTTCAGATTGAGCTGAAAGTTTTCTTGTTCAGAAGGTGTTTTTGTTTTAAAGTTCAAAATTTTTTCAAAAATATTCTTACTAATGACAATAATAATCTCTTCCTAAACATAGCACAAGTTTTAAAAACCTTTTGAAAACAATTAAGTTAGCATAACTATCTGAAATTCAGAGGTTAAAGTAAACGCTCAGGTTTGTCTTTAAAACTATAAATTTTAAATATATTTACAAGATCTAACTTCTAATTTAATTGAATCATGTGTAGTTATACCATCTCGAAATCCTATGCAGAATTAAAAGTAAATTAAAACCCCCAGATTCCGTGGGGTAGTTCTCTTAATTAGTTCTCCCTCCCTGATCTATAAATACCAAATTCTTGTATGTATTTCAATTGATAATAGATAATTTCAATAATGGCCCTTTGTAATAATTTCAACTCAATACAGCTTTAAAACTATAAGTTATGGCAGTTCTAAAGGGTCAACAATAAGTTTACTGCTTATTATATACTTGTTAATATATGTACAGTACAAAATGAGTTATTATGTTATTAAATTAAAATACCTGTAATAATTATAGTGATCTATGCTCAAAGTGCATTGGATTATTTAATACTAAAACGTTTTTTTGTATTATTACATTTTCTTGATTTTATAAACGACTAACTATACTAATTTAAAAACCTGGATTAATTTATTTATATTCTTTGGTAATATTAATAAACAACGCCCTTAGCCTGAGTTCAAAATTGTTACCAAGTAAATACACATTGTTCCCCAAACTGGCACCTTAATTCGGAAATATTTCAATAAATCGATTTAAAATTTTCTTTTTATATTAGGTACACAAATCATTTCATACTATTCTCAGAAATGTATTCTAAAATTTTAATCTGAAAACCCTGAAACAATTAAGTAATATTCACCATGTCTTTAAATAAAGCAAAAAAGCACACGTGTCAATAGCTAAAGCGTTTTCTAGAACCCTCACTTTCCAACAAATACCACAAAAATACATTTTATCTAAATCATTGATCAAATATAACTTTAAAATGAATATAAAGTTCGCCACATATATCATATATCTTAACTACCAATATTATCCTACATAGCAATTTATTAGACGTTCTTTTTCAACAAATCTTAACTTTGCCTCGAGAGACAAAAGCCAAGTAAAGTTAATAGCTTGTGTCAAAATCTTTACCCTAAATTACATGTTATTGCTGAATAATGTTCAAAGAGTTGATATTTTTATTTTTTCTTGTTCGACAGCCGTACCCACTTTAAATTTAACTTAGCCATTATATCTAAAATAAAGATTTGTGATGGTTGTTGACTGATGTTTTATGTGTGCCAAGAAAATCCCAGCTTCGGCAATTCAAGAGTGGGCATGGAAATGGATTATCTTGAACACTCCAGGAAAAAACCTAATAATCTTCCGAAAAAAAGAAATCCTAATTAATAAAATGTATAAAAATATGCAAATTCACTTTATTTATAGAACTGCATGCATTTTAGATCATTCATTTCAGTAAGTTAAGATAGCTGTTTATAGAATATCTAACATAATTAAATAATAATAGCTTTTATACTGCAAATCTTTCATCGTAAAATAAGGAAAAAGTACGACTCATAAAAAATTATAATCACTCTCCACAAATCGCCTACGCAATAACAGAAATATACAAAACAGCAAAATAAAGCGATTCCTTTCTTTGTAAGCTAATTACGTGTTTGTCTAATAGAAATCACTATGAATCACCAAAAATTTGTGGTATACTCTCACAAACTGTTGGGAAATATTAATGTCTTGTTTACAATCTGAAGTATTTCCAAAAAAATCATTCTTTGTAATGCCACCTACAGCTTTCCGAGGCTATCATTATTCTTTTATACAGAAACCGATGTGCTTATTATCTATTAAAAAAAGGAAACTTTTAAAAAACTAAAGTTGACAACAACGAAAGATAACTTACAAAATCACGACTTCCGCATTTTTGTCTTTTTGACTCTTGCAATTTCTCTAACGTGGCAATTTAAAGTTAAAACTTTAATTTTTTGCAACCTCGGGAACGTTTGTAATTATATATTTCAATCTTGATTGCAGACCATGAGGAAGCTATAGAATGTAACGTCATATTATTTGAATTTCAAGTTGACCGAGCCCAAAATAAACCTTTTGCACCAACGCTGCTTATAACGTCAGATAGAATTACCCATTACCAAAAGACACTAATAAAAGTGTCCTTATTTATAAACTGCCAAATACATCATTAAAACAGAATTTCGCGAACATCTTTGGTCATTAGTAAACATTTTATTGGCAACAAATATAAATAAATTTATTTGCAAAATAATAAATTGAGCGATTAAGAGCATCTCCTTAATTAACCTAACCTTGGCAGATTTACTATGTGGCATTTAAATTTTTGTTAAAAAATAAACGAGTATTGTAGTTTGCTCACCTCGAGAGTTGATGACGTCTATAAGTAAAAATAACCCTTCGCAACGTTGTTGCCCACGTTTTTGAACTGCCTTTTTGTTAAAGTAACGAGCAGCACTATACGGTGTACTGCTTAAAAACAATTCGGTTTATCTATACGATGTTTTTATTTTACATAAATAACTAGAAAAGTCAAACAAAACGCCTTCGTGGTTGTCATCATATCAATATAAATTCACCTAAACAGTTACAGGGTGTAGAAAAATAATGCTCGAGGAAATTTTGAAAAGTACAATATGTTTTTCTCTTCTCGAAAATGATAAATTCGACTTAATAGCAAACGTACTTTTGTCTCTGAAACGATTAATATTTACAAAGTATTGCAAATTTTTGCCCTTAATATTGATTAGATCTTAACTTTACTCTGAACTAAGATATGAAACCCCGTAATGTTTAAAAATTATGAATTTTTAAATTTTGAAAATGACAGGAACCCTAAGGTTCTTCTTTTTCAAATAAACTGCAAATTATATTATTTATTGGTCGGTCATAACTGTTAAACACACACACATATCCATAGTTTTTGATATTTAATGACAAAGTATATTCTTATTCCTCTTATTGTCTATGTATTGTGTATGTATTATTATAGATGCAAAGGAAAACCGAAGCCACAGTTTTAAACTTTCATGAATAACTTTATTGTAATACTAATACTTCCTTTTATACTAATAAATCAGAATAATAGCTTGATATGAAAACTGTTTCGTTATTTGGTGGCAAACCATTATTACACACACTGTTCAATTGTCTAGCGAAACTTTGGATTAATTACACTGGGAGACACTTCCACAACCTTCTTACAGTGCTGATTTGTTTCCGTGTGACTTTCATTTGTTTGAGCATTCGAGGAAGCAATGGGTGGTATTCGATTTGAAGTTGATGAGGAGATTAAAAATGTTGTGTAAAACCGGCTTGTCGCTCAACCAAAAAGCTTCCATAATGAGGGATTATAAAGCTTCGAAAGAGATGGCAAAAGTGTGTAGAGTTAAAAGGGGAATATGTTAAAATGTGGGATAAATCATCTTGTTTAAATAAAATGTTTCAAAAATTCAGGGTTAAATTTGAACCCTCCTAGTATTATCGCACGTTTTATAATTTTTCCTATATCTCCACATATATTACATACTTATAAAAACCCTCATGCTTAATACTTTTCAGCACAACTAACAAGCAAATTCTTATGTTTGTGGGAAAAAATTAGTTTTAAAATAAAAAACCATGCGGTTGCATGTCAAGCACAGATAATACTACACATTTATTAAAAGTAAATATAAACGCAAGTGTGTAGCATGTAGGATGAAAACATCAACCTAAAGTACCATCAAGGATATCATAAAACCATATTCGATCTAAAGAAATAATAAATATACGTTTTCTTTGAATTCATTTACAATTTTTTTGAGAATATTCAAAATAAATAAAACTTAAAAAACTGTTTTGTTTTTTGATCGTAATCACCCTCTGACTGACCCAACAAACGAAAAAGGCAAATATTTAATATCAGCAACCTATATTTTAACCATTTTACTTGAGTTTAATGAACTGCAAGTATGGAAGATAACATCCGAAACTGTTTTACTGTATATAAAAACGCAGCGATTTATTTTATAATTATTCATATTAATAGTAAACGCAAAATAATATTCTAGAGATAAAAGTAAGAAATGCCTTTCTTTCAGAAAGGAAAGGAGCACTAAATTTACACTGTACGTATATTAATAAATATTTTGAAAGTGTTATTGTCCAATAGTGACCATCGTCCTTGCATGAGGACATTATTCCCAGAAGCATAAAGGAAATGCTTTGCATATTTTTTTTTACACAACCTAAATTTTTGGCAGCTCTCATTTGCCAAAAAATAATCTACATGAAGATTTGTACTCTTAAATTAAGTTCAGACAGTTGTTACAGGAGAAGCTAAAGAACATTGAGGACGTTAATTCAGGTTGAACATTGAACTATAACTTTTAGCATACAGCGGCGAAGTATTATTCATAATTGTAATCTCTTCAGTTTACTGCTGACAATCATAAAAATAAGAAACAATTAAATTACTCTCGATTTAATTCAATTTTTCAATGTGGCTCTTAAAGTAGAAATTCTTTCCATGTATAATCTAGTATTTCGACAAACTTTGTTTTAACAGATATCTGTATATTTTCATTAAAGAGCTATAAAGAAGATAACTACCTGCAGTAATATAATTAAATTTTAACGCCCTTCTATTTCCAGCCTTTGAACGTCATAATTTAACATCTTCGCAGCGCATAGACACTCTATTTCCAGAACTCCCCTCCAAAACGTCAACGACTGAATCTCATATTAACTTTTCAAAACACGAATTTCTCTTTGATATCGTTTAGTCATTTTTGAACGGAGGCAAGATACTGACCGTCTGTTTTGATGATGGTTATTTTTTGCCCTGCAATTAGTGCATTTAAAATTAGCTGATATTTTAAAAATGCATTCCTAAAATGCAATGACCAGCAGTGAGTGCAAAAGTAACAATTTTTTGCTAAAGTATAAGCCGGTGAAATGCAATAACTAATAACAAAACGACAGGTGTTACATCGACTATGCAAAATGTGAAACCTGGTGTGAAAATATCTGCTAAACCTTTGTCCAGCAACTGAAAAAAAAATTAAATAAGGCTGATGGTTTTATTCTCAAGACTAAAAATAACCCTTTAGTGATCATAAAATTGGAAAGCTCTTCAGTTCTGCTTGAACAACGAGCTTGTACGTATGCTTCTTATTTTTTCCGACATAAAACTAACATTTTTTACATATAAAAATTTAATTAGTTAAAAAGAATTTAAACACTGACCATCATCTATTCTGAATTGTATTCAAAGGAATGTGAAAATATTTGCTTCTAACAGAAAAGAAAGATTTCAAGATGTTCAGCTTTTTCAAGAGGGCCAGAAAGGACCCTGAAACAAACGGATCGTCCAAAGACAAGAAAAACAAAGAGAAAACTTCATCTAAAGACGACAACACGACGCCGACTGGTGCTTTCAAAGATTTGTGTAAAAATAAATTGACACAAAAGTCGGATAGCGCGTTGCAAAGTGGGAATATTAGCGTCACGCCAAGCATCCCGTCTGAATTCAGGTTACGAGAAAACGGGAATGCAACCGCGAAAGTGATTAGTGACGAAGTGGTCGCGAAAGACGAAAAAAAAGTAACCGCGAAAAACGAAAAAATCGACTCGGATTCATCGAATATTGTTAGCTTTTCCAACGCAACCGATAAAATTATAAAAATGAGCCAAGGTGTTAGCAACGTGCCTGCAAAACATTCGCCTTCTCCAGTTACATCATACGCGAGTGCATTGAAAAACGACATTCAACAACGAAGAAGTTCAGTTAAGCCATGTGGTCATGGAACAGTCGCAATTGCCCCAAAAATTCCGATACCTGTAAAAAGGGAAGTAAACTCAGACACGCCACCAAGCAGTCCAGACTTAGATTTAGGTGCCAGACCAAAATATCGCAGGGTTCACTCGTATGAACAATCGCCACCTAATCCCAAGGAAAATCTCGACAAGCTCAAAAATGGAAAAGCTCCACATATAGACGATCCCATTAATGACACCGTTAGAGCCACCATGAAACTGCGCGTCGAACTACCACTATCAAAACCATCGCCAATACAACCCTTAAATAACAACACTCACACTTTAGTAAACGGCAAGCAGGAAGATGATGAGAAGTACGTCCGTTATTAAACTGATATTTTATATTAAATATTAACTTAACCAAACATACGGCGCCAAACAGTAATGAGAATCTAATTTTGGCCCACTTGACGTTTGATGTGATTCACTTCACCATGTGCACCTACTCAGTCTTATTTAAAAAGTATTAGTGTTCTAATGGTGGGATTTTTGTTTATCTTACAGGAAAAACCTAATAAATCAGGAAGCAAAATTTCAAAGCCAATTAAATGAACTTTCCAAGCAATTATCCCTTCGAGATGCGGAAGCGAATAAGCTTCGATTCCAAATGGAGGAATTACAAAGGGATGTTTTCGCAAAATCTGCTGGAATGGATCGTAAGTACTATAATCGTACTAATTGAATTTTTAGCGTTTCTCCTTTTCTACCGATACACTTTAAAGTTTCAGCTTAATATAACAAATATTTTGTACTAACACAGTTTAAATAATTATCAGGATCTTTGAGATGTAGCTATCATTGCTCGTGACTCTTTAACTTCGTTTATTTACATTAAAAGAGTATTGTTAATTATTACAAAGAAAAAGGAATTTTTACATTTTTCACTCATTTTATTAACGGAAAAATGTATCGACATCTCTTTAATTACCTATCTGTATTGATCAAAATCATTACTTACTTTAAACATTTTATTTATTCCCTTATGACATAAATTTTGCCAATTTTGCCTGCAATAGAGGTTCAATTTAAAAAAAAAAAGGAAATTGAAAACAAGATATGAAAGTTATTTTGTACCTGCTTTTAACCGGCATTAATCATCATTAGAAGGAGAGGTTCCCACGAAAATTAAATTTTGATTCTTAACAGTCCTATAGTAAACAAGTTGAAAGCTTATGCTTATGCTCAATTCGAAAAAAAATTTAAAACCGAAAAATTGTAGAGCATTTTTGAACACCGTTACACAAAGATATGCCATTTATTTTCTAAGTGACATTATTGAATTTCTTATGTTTAAAATATAACAAAAAATATGAGAATAGCTCCAAAATTAATAATAAAAAGTACTGCTTCTGGATTGCTTAACTATAGCTACTATACGCCTTGGATATATTCATTTTTATCAGATAAAACAGATTAATAACTCTGTAAATATGCATACGCGTCCCTTCTTTCATATCTTAATTGGCAATTGTCAGATAAAACAGGAACTGTCGCTTTAACACATTGTTGCCTACTGCTAACTTATTCAGTACAATTAAAAACTTTCATGGTTAGCGTATCATCTCAAAATGAACTAAATATACAACGTCTTTTAGTAATAAGCTTAGTAATGTGTTATTAAACGTTGTACAATAATGGGTTCTTGTTTTACTCACCTAGGACTGCAAACAGAATTGCAGGCTGCCCTTAAGGAATCCGAAAGCGTCCGACAGAGGTTGAAACATGTGGAGGATGATCTTCAAAGTTCCAAACAGCGAAACTGCGACTTGTCCGACGAATTATCACAAAAAACCGGTGAGTATACTTGATTCGCTTAATTACAAGGTAAAGTTTACAGAATATAAACAATTGCAGAAAGATTCCACAATTTTCAAAGTACCACTAGTGCCAAAATTACGGAGCTGCAGAGTACGATTAGAGGACTTAGGGCAAAAATAGACACGCTCGAAATTCAATTGGATATGTTGGAGAAAGAAAAAGTAGATTTGGAAAAACAAAAAACTACTTTGATACAACAACGAGGTGAAGATAAAAAGTCGTTGGATGCAGCATTAGAAAAGGCAATTCAAGAAAAAACGGTTCTTCAACAAAAATGGGAAGGCGACTTTGAGAAACTAAGAACAGTTAATTTAGTCAAAGAACAAGAATTATTAGGTGATTTTGAATGGAAATTGAGAGAAATTGAACAAACTTGTAAAAAACGACTACAAGAAAAAGATAGGAAAATTGAAGAACAATTAGAAGAAGCCTACAAAGATGCCGAAAAGAAAATCGTTCAAGCGGAGAAAATTATGAACCAGGTAAGGTATGATAACTTATAAATTACAATCAAAATGATTCTAACAACTAAAGAAAATGATAAATTTAAAATGACGTTTTAAGGTAGAAAACTTAAAATCCTATGAATGTGAAGTGAGGCAGCTTCGAGGTGTAACACTAGAACAGCAGAAATCTTTAGATTTAGTCACTCTGCAAGTCGAAGAAATGAAAAATACCGAACAAAGTTTAAAAAATGAAACCAAGAAATTAAGAACTCTTGTTGATATGGAAAAAGAAAATCTACAACACATGCAGAGAGTACATAACTGCGAAATAATAGACAAAGAACGAAATTTGAAGGAAAAGATGCAAGAACAAAAGACTGCAATTGCTTTCTACTGGGAAGAAAAACTTCTTCGAGAATGCAGAAGACTGAAAAATGAATTAGATCAACTCCATTATGAAGAAAGACATATGGCAATACAATCCATTAAATCTGAGAAAGAACAAGAGCTCAATGAAATAAAACAAGGCTATGAAAAAAGGATACAAGAATACTTAAAAGACGTACGTATTTGTTTCATCGGTATTACCTTTTCTTAAATAATCTTTCTGCTTCATAGGTTGGAAATCTAAAAAAGTCATTAAAAGAAAAAGACGAGTATTACAAAAGGCAATTAGAAGTAACGCAAACAAATACAGATCGTGATATAATGGAACTTAGAAGGATTATGGATAAAATCGATATGTCACATCATGATAAATTTGAGAAACTAGTGCAAGAGCACGAAGAAGAATTAGGTATTGTTATTAAAAGTATGACCCTTTAACACGTTTAAATGGACATTTTGTAGAGAAAATTAATGCGGAGCATGAAAAACAAATAAAAGAAGTAGAAAACAACTGGCAACTTCAAGTTAGTTCTATGAGAACTACTATAGAATTAGTTAAAGAACAAATGGAAAAGGAATCACAACAAAAAATGCAAATGCTCATTGAACAACATCGTTCTGAATTAGGTAAGTGGCTTTTAAGCAAGTATTTTATTGGGTTTTCTTATTTTTAAATAGAAACTGTTTTGAAGATCTCCTAGGCATTCTTCTTTGTCAGCAATATTTAATACATTTTACAAAATAATCCTTCAAATATTTACTAAAATGTAATTCGTTTCTTTACTTGCAAGAACTTAGCACTGTAAACTCTGACAGCTGTGGCTTAAAATAAACTCATTCAGATTAATTTAAAGCGTATTTTGATAACGTAAAGTTACATAAACAAGTTTTTGTTTCAAAATTTAATGTCCAAATTGCAAAAGCAGATAGTTACTTTATTAATCTTCAAATTATATTTTCTAGATTCCCAGTGGGAAAATCTAATACACCAAAAAAACGAAGCAATAAGGTTGGTTGAGGAAGAATATGTGATAAAATATAACACATTAGAGGAACAATTTTATACACAAAAGAAATCCCACGAATCTAGAGAAGTGGAGTTATTAAAAACAATAGACGCTTTGAAAAATGAAATTACTAGTAAGGACTCAACCATAGATGATTTACAGAATAATGTTGATACATTAGAGGGAGGTATTCAAGTTCTTAATCAGGAAATGGCTTATCACGGGGAAGCCATAATTAAAACGAAAATGGACGCTGAAAATAAAATAAGGTACAGTATGTAAGTTGCTTGAAAACACTTACTGTTATTGTAATATTACTGCTTACTGACTGTGACAAGCATCAAAAATATCTCTTAAATAACAGAGAATTCTATATTTAAAAAAATAACAATTATTGTCAGTAACACAGGAATTAGTCCAGTCAATAAAGGGATTGTAGAATGCATGGAGGGTGTCACAATTTTTGACTTCAGGGCTTTGTTTGGAGTCGTTAGGAGGTAAACATACTAAAAGTCCCCGGACATAGGTGGTGAGCGGGGTGCAGGGGGGGACTGAGAAGGTCTCTTTTTTTGTTTTTTTGCTTATATCTAGAAGATGGTGCATCTTAGCAAAATAGTCATTATATACAAAATCAAAGCTGATAAAATTCCCTACATTTTACTATTTTAAGTTTTTTTCTATTTCCAACCGTTTATGAGAAATCCGCTATCAAAAATCGTTAATATTCGCAAGAAAATATTTTGCCTCTCGTTTTTCGTTAAACTTTTCTCTCTAGCACCTCATCTCTTCGGTTTACAGACAAATTCCCACAAAAGAAGTTATACAGGATTAAATTTCCTTCAAAATGGTATATAGGTACTTTTTATATTTTTTTTTCGAAAATTAGCGATTTTTGATAGCGGATATTGCATAAACGGTTGGAGATATAAAAAAACTTTATCAACCAAAAATGTGGGAAATTTTGACACCTTTGATTTTGTATATAATAACTTTTTCGCTAAGACGCACCTTATTCAAGATATAAGCAAAAAACCTAAAAAAGGGATCTTCTCGGTCCCCCCCTGCACCCCGCCCACCTCCTATGTCCGGGGACTTTTAGTATGTTTACCTCCTAACGACTTCAAACAAAGCCCTGAAGTCAAAAATTGTGACACCCTCCATGCATTCTACACCCCCCTATTGAGCGTTCGTTGACTGGACTAAATAACTTTTTAAATACATATACATAAGTAAAATACAACTTAAATGTTAGTAAATACCTAGAACTGAAAAGCCTGATATTAAAAGTACCTACCTATATGTTTTAACATCCATTATTAATTATGTCATCTGCTGCTTTACTAATATAGCAACTTTGTGTTTCGTTACATAGATATACTAAAGGACTAGCAAGCGATCCGACTATCCTAGTTTTTCTTTATCCATTATTGTCTTGGTTTCTGTCAGATTCCTGGCTACTTTTTATCTCCTTCATAGCTGTATCTTTGTCGGTTGTTATATATAATAAATTTTAACATTTCATTAAACCATTTGCATGAAATCTTTTAGTCGTTAGTTGTAAATTAAGCATTTTTGGACATCAAAATTTTGTGATATAATGTGTACATTTTTATTACTTTTATATATTTGTACGGTTTTGAACTAGATGCTAAAATTTTAATGCATTTAGTATTAACATTGCTTTATAAGATGCTGCTGTGAAACATAAATTAAATATTGAACATTTTGCTTGATTGTCGTTAAATGAATCAAAATTGTACTTGCAATTATATTTCTTTTCCTGTCGCCTAAACTGTCCTTTTTTGTTTCCTTTCCTGATGAAATAGAGAACTACAAGAAGCTATAAGAAAGCTGCAAGAACAACGCCAAAAAGAAAAGGATGAACAACAGGCGAAATTCAATCATATCCAGAAACAGTCCCAAGTAACAATCGATCACCTACAGAGGAAATGCCAGTGTCTTACTAAATTGTAAGTAATTATTTTAACTAAGAAGTTCACCTTCAAAATAATAAAATGTTTACATAGGTTTGAGGAGGTGAGAGCAAGGTACGAAAGACGAGAATCTCGCCAAGAAGACTTAAACATAATGTCTGACTTACGACAAGTAATAGCAGAACAAGAAAAAGATCTGGCGTGCCTAAACGAAGAAAAGCGTTATTTTCAAATGAAATTAATGAATTTAGAACGATTCCTAGACGAACGAGGTATAACAGATGAAGATATAGCTTCTTACGTTCAAAAAATGCATTCAACGAGTCCCCCTGAAGATTCTAATCCGTGTAGTTCTTCAACAACATCTGGTCAATTTTCAATACCTCCAACAATTCCTGAATGTGATGATGATTTTGAAGATGCATTAGCGTAATAACAGGAACCAATTTGAGATATTTTCCACATATAAATATTTGCAAGATGTCCTCTGAGAGTTTATTTTAAATCTAAACCCTCTGTGTACTAGTGGAGAAATGGAAATGAATTATGGATAGAATTTTCGATTTTCTTTCCTTTTTTTTGTTTCTGAAGTTATTTGTGATTATTTGTATATTACTGCTACATATATTATGTACGTAAAAATGTTTTCTAATATAATATGTATACAAAGTTTATAAATCTTATTTTTCTGGGCGTAATGTGGTAAAGTGCTACCATAAAAACTTATTAAACAATAATAAAAGCCATAATTAAATTGGTAACGCTTTATTTTACGGTACTCTTACTTCCGGCGCAAAAGGCCAGGGTTTAAAATTAATTACAAAAAAACAATAATTAAATGTTGAATAGAAAGTGGATTAAGACTTGTTAAATAAACACACAAAGTTAAATGTACTTATAAATACAAATTTAAAGTTAAATATCAAAAAAATATTAAGGATTCATTCATGAATTAGAAAATATTAAATAGCAAAATTTATAAAAGATTAAACAAAAAGCTAATTCATGATTGAATTGAATTACCATGACAAAATACAAAATTTATCTAAGCATTAAATTTTACAAAAACGAACAGGTGGACATACACCTGTGCGGAATTTATTTTGAATAATATGAAAATTTTATCAAATACAAAAAATATTAATAACACTTATCTTAATCTTCCTTGATAATGAATCAAAAGAAATCTGGAATTCAGCAACACTTGAATTCAACTGGAAAAAATGTGGTTGATCAGATA
Source organism: Melanotus villosus (assembly GCA_963082815.1). Classification (NCBI taxonomy): domain Eukaryota; kingdom Metazoa; phylum Arthropoda; class Insecta; order Coleoptera; family Elateridae; genus Melanotus; species Melanotus villosus. The sequence goes on along the minus strand of OY720418.1, from coordinate 71,212,259 downwards.
TAACATCTAAACGGCATAGGAAAATGGCGTCCCTCCTCGTGTAACGAAAATTACCAAAAGTTAATTTCCAAAGGAAATTAAAATATTCCATCCAGGAAAATACACAAAGCTCTTCCAGAAGGAAAAATATTTCTAATTAACACCATAAAATTGAATAAAGGTGCAATTAGGAGCTGAAAATTCCAATGCAATCAGAAAAATGGAGATTAAAGAAATTTACTAAAAAAAGGTAACCCACCACTAAAAGTGCGAAAAAAACTGTTAATTAAACATAACAGCAACCAATTCCGAACATCGGATCAATTAAAGAAATTACGATCATTAAAAATGAAACGTACTAAAATTATAACTTTCCACAAAATTCAAGCGTGCGTTCGGCAGGAATTCTAACGCCAAAGAGAACTAATTCGTGTCAAAAAATTCACAGCGCCTCCGACAGTCAAACTACTGCGCAGGTTGAATACATTAATAACCAGGATGACACTTATGCAAATAAAGCTGCATAATAAGTAGGCGAAGATTTCACTAAGGAAAGCATTCAATAAGTTATGGTAATTTGAAATGAAAGAATATAACAAGTGAAAAATGAAATTTTGAAAAAAAAGAAAGTTAAACAAGTAAAAAATAAAATTTTGAAGAAATTACTGTGAAACGAGCACAAAACAAAAATTCTTAACGTTCACAACACTGGCAAAGGCTTGAAAAATTGGTACAATTAATTTGTAATCCAAAAAATTGTAACAAAAGGACCACCCCTACCACACATGTTTGCCAACGTATGTTAGGCAACCCACATTGCCAGTGCATACTAAGAATGCTACAGGAAAATAACGACAAAACCTTAATAAAACGCAAAATATTGAAAACTTTTAAATTTTATTTATTGAATAAGAGACTAATATTGAACGTGTGTTTTAATAATTTTTGAATAAAATTAGTACGCTGAAACGATGTCTGACTATGAAATGTTCTTTTGCTGTTGATATTACCTATCTGCGTTTGCAATTGATGTGCAAAGGAATATTTTCGATATTTTGAATTTCTTTGCTGTGTCAATATAATGTAATTAAAAATTTTAGTTTGTTAATTTAAATGTATCAAATACATAATTGAAACCAGGATGGCGCAGTTATAGAGCGTCAGGCTAGCATCCTTGGTTCGAATCTTTCGATGAGCAGGATTATTTTCCTGCAGTCTGGAGGTCGGTATTGAGTCTTGGTGACCATTCGTCGTTGGGCACCTAAGGGTAAATACAGACGAAGCGGTTTACGTCGAGTCGACTGTCAATCTTGTTATCTTACGGCGTGGCAGTGAGGCACCGTATCGTTAAAACACAAATTCATCAATTTGTAAGTAAACTTAGTTCAGAATGGATCGTAATAATGAAGAATTTCTAATGTTACTCTGGCCGTTTTATCGAAGATAGAACCGAAGGAAGAAAAATTTACGTTTCTGGATTCACCCAATTATCTCTCAACATAAAGAGAAAGGTTTTTTTAATTTTAGAGAAATATCTCGAACTTCTTTTTATGTTCTATTAAACACCGTGCAAGGAGAATTAACAAAAAAAATACGCTATCATGAGAAACACGATCCATCCAGAGGAAAGGCTTGTTATTGCTATAAGGTAAGAAGCAACAATTTAATATTTCTAATTTTGTTTGTCTTTTTAACCGTGCAGTACAATAAATATCCCTGAATACTGTGTAAGAATAAAAAAGGATGTTTTTACTTGAAATACGAGGGATGTCCGGTTCCTAAGGTACATTTGTGAATTTTACAGACAGACTACTTTATTTATAGAAATCAAACATACACTAAGTAAAAGCGCGAACTGTTAGCTACTTTTCAACATAATCGCCGCTAATGTTAAGGCACTTATCCCAGCGAGGCACAAGCTTCTGTATACCCTCTTCGTAAAAGGTTCCCTCCAAATTTCTAAAAAACTGCCTTACTTCATCTTGAAGTTCGTCGTCGTCTTCAAACCTTTTACTCGACAAATGAGTTTTCAACGGCCCAAACAAATGAAAATCAGAAGGAGCCAGGTCTGGACAGTGGGGCGGATGGACAATAACTTCCCAATTGTGTTTCTGAAGCCTGGCCTTCGTCTGATTTGAGGTGTGCGGTATTGCATTGTCATGCAACAACCTGAGTCCTTTCGTCAACCTTCCTCTTATGAATTTTGGTAGGTTTTTCATTATTTGCATGTAAAAATCGAATGAGTATGTTTCGATCGGAACTGACATTTTGCGGCTGTCACTGGCCACCTATGCAGTACATATGTGCATCTAAAATGCTTGCAAGTTTCAACCTGGTCGGAGCAACGTAGGCGGTGTGCCGAGCAAACGTACCTTAGTAACCGGACAGCCCTCGTAATTTCATAGTAAGTCATCATATTCTAGAGACCACAATACATAAATATGATTTAGAAATTAATTAACAAAACAAGTTATAATTTATTTATTATAAATCTTCTCTAATGCGTAAAATAAGTCCTTAATCAACAAAAAACAATCCAATTTCTTCTTTTTTCGAAACAATGTCTTTTTTATTGAAGGTGATGGTTCTAACTTTATTCATTCTCTTGTTGGCTCAAACGTTTCTAATGGCGTTTTATCATTGTCACCGGTCTGTCCTTCTTACGATTCCACTAATTCTTTTTGTTAATTTAGTGAGCTTGTGGTACTGTTCATTTCAATTATATCATTTAAAAGACTCAGTTGTTGAGTGATTTCCTTTTTGCGCCGCTACCAGATTTAAATGTCTTTAAACCCTCGATTTCCTTTGCATATCGGTCTCTTAAGTTTTTCCATTTCTGTTTTGCACTGTCTTTCCTAAAAATAAATATGTCAGTAAGAAGCTTGGCCAGCGGTTGTTCATTGGCTGACTTGCATTATGCATTTCGTATAGGAAAATCTACTGCTATAGTTCTTAAATTCTAAGATTACTACGGAACCACTCGTTTTCAATGAAACCCTGCGATCAGGCAAAACCAATAGTTCCACCGGAATGTCTTCTATTCTGTTCTTTCGCATTATACTAATGGTAGTTTAGCACTTTATCACTATTGGTTTTGCCTGATCGCAGGGTTTCGATGAAAACGATTGGTTCCGTAGTAAGCTTAGAATTTAAGAACTATAGTCAGATAGTGAAGGAAGTTTATCAGACGATATGGTGGATATAAATTGCTGCAGGATTTAGTGAGTTTGTCAATTTTCCGAGCTGATTGGTACTACAGATGGCAAACACTTTAGGTTTATGCAACCTCCACATAGTGGATCAATGTATTTTAATTATTATAAAGGCTATTTTCCATTGTTCTACTTGGCGTTTGTGATGCAAATGATGAATTTATTCATGTTGATACTGGCGCTTATGGCAAGTTTTTAAAAAATATAGGTACTTTACGAAAGATTGCAAAATGGGTACCTCAACGTTCCACAAGCAACACCCTTAAACAATTCCCCAATAGCGTATTCCTACGTTATTGTCGGCGATGAAGCATTTGCCTTGTCTGAAAATGTAGTCCAACGATATGGTGGCAAACATCTAAATCGCAGAAAAAAGGTTTTCAACTACAGGTTATCACGGGCTCGGAATGTTGCTTCGAAATTTTAACCAACAGGTGGAGAATATTTCACAGGCAAAGGACTATTAACAAGGGATAAGTATGGAGATTATTTTGTAGAAGTTGCACCGTTGCCTTGGCAAGATCAGGTTTTACAGTAACATAATATTCTTCTAAAGTAGTAGCCTCTGGTATAAATAAATTTACAGTATCCTCCCACGCTTGTCTCCTTTTCAGTCAGTCTCCATAGTCACTCATTTTCATATTCCAACTCGATGGCCGTTCTTGTACCGCCAATATTAGTTTCTCCGGGTGTATAGATTCCATTTTTAACTATTGTGGAAATTATATAATTTGTTGAATCACAGCACTGTCGCAACTATCACTGAAGTAACAACTTCAGGAATTTACATACCTTCTTCTCGTGTCGTCTTAACTAATCGCACGTCTGAACTGTCACATTTGTTAGTATGAAATGATGTGTCCATTCAGAAAGTTGTGCCGCCTGTTTGTCGTGGGGAAATCAAACGTTGAATCGACCGCCATCCCATGTTTAAGCTGATTAGATAAAAGGATATGTCGACAAACTGCAACGTCTGTACGTCTGTTTTTTAGCCTAATTAACGACGCTCTCCTCCGAATACAGACCTAAGAGGCAGAATAACAAGGCCCTATACATACACACATTACACTAAAATGCGCGGTGCAGTATGCAGGTAAAACGGCGCACCAATCACGTAACCCGCAGAGTCGGGCCGGGTTGTGCATTGCACCCGTAATACCTCATACGTTAATGCACCATCATATCCCTATGTCTCAAAAAGGGAATAATGGGTCTCATAATAATAATAAAAATACATAATTAACAAAGATGTTTCAGAATGTCTTAATTAAGTGACCACTGCAGATATGGAAATTTTTGATTAATTAATTTTATCCCGCTTTATAACCAAAATCCATTTTTTGCACAATCGAGAGCCGACAGGGAACCAATGTCATTAGTAAATACACATATTTCATTTCTTTAGATTATCAAGAAACAAAGGCGTTTATGCTTAGCTGTAGATAGTCCAGTCAAATGGTCGAAATAAACAGGCAAATTTTGCATTTTGGGTAGGCAGCTATTTTTTTTTATCGTTGTGTAGAGGGGTCAGCGATGAGTCTAAATCAGGGTTTTCGGGGTCGTAACCCCCTCCATTCGGCCGCCATTTTGAAAAGAAGGGTTAGGTGGTTTTTGGGCTATATCTCTGTAGTAGGGAATCTCACAAAAAATTAGTATACAGCTTTTTTGTAGAAAATCGTATTATGCACGATTTTTATTCATAACTTTTTTACATAGCATTAATAATAAAAAAGTTATAAGCTGGAAAACATAAAAACTTAAGGGCTTATAACTGTTTTATTATTAATGCTACGTAAAAAAGTTATTAATAGAAATTGTAGAGAATATGGTTCTCCACAAAAAAGTTTTACACAAACTTTTTGTAGGACTCACGACTACAGAGATATAGCCGAAAATCTAATTAACCCTTCTTTTCAAGATGGTGGCCGACTTGGGGGGTGGAGTGGTGGGGTCATATTAATAAAAGTTGTAGATAATACGATTCTCTACAAAAAAGCCTTGTACAAACCTTTTGTAAGACTCACGGCTACAGAGCTATAGCCGAAAAATTAATTAACCCTTCGTTTCAAGATGGCGGCCGAATGGAGAAGGTTACCACCCCGAAAATCCGGATTTAGACTCATCACTGACCCCCACATACATCGCAAAAAGAAAATCACTGCCTACCCAAAATGCAAATTTAATTACCATTTGACTGGACTAGTCCAATCAAATGGTTGAAATAAAAAGGTAAACTTTGCATTTTGCGTAGGCAGCGATTTTTGACGATGTGTATTTGGGTCAGTGGTAAGTCTAAATGAGGATTTTCGGGGTGGTACCCCCCTCTCCATTTGGTCGCCATCTTGAAAAGAAGGGTTAATTAGTTTTTCGACTATATCTCTGTATCCGTGAGTCTTACAAAAATTTTGTTCAAAACGTTTTTGTAGGAAATCGCATTCTCTATAAGTTTTATTAATAACTTTTTTACGTAGCATTAATTATAAAAAAGTTGTAACCTCTAAATTTTTTGTCTTTTCCGGCTTATAACTTTTTTATTATTAATGCTATGTAAAAAAGTTATTAATAATAAATCATAGATAATACGATTCTCTACAAAAAAGCTTTATACAAACTTTTTGTAAGATTCTCGACTACAGAGGTATATCCAAAAAACGAATTAACCCTTCTTTTCAAGATGGCGGCCAAATGGGGGGGGGGGGGGGTTACCACCCCGAAAACTCTGATTTAGATTCACCACTGACCTCTCTACACACCGATAAAAAAAAATCGCTGCCTACCCAAAATGCAAAGCTAAATTACCATTTGACTGGACTAAGAATAATATAATTGAAGTTTTAAGAAATTTTTAGCTGCAAATATAAGCAACAAGAGATCACCATTACAATGCATGGTTTTTATTGTCTACAAATTTACTGTTTGGACTGTAAATAAAAATCCACAGAATCGCCGTGTTGAAATTAAATGTCCACCACAGGGATCTCGCTTATTATAAAAGATAGAAACAAGGAGCTTTATATTCAGCTTTTTTGTAGAATGTATGCCTAGCATAACACCGAATACGAAAAACGAAAAAATCCTAATTTCATTTGCTATTTCTCACACCTTTATTCGAAATAATATAAAAAAAAAACATAAATACCGTTAAGATAAGCACATCATTTAAAAGCCTAGATCCTCCCTTTTTCAGTGATATATTATATGATTGTTTATTTTCAGCGTTAACACATTACTTTGCTGTAGACATTCTATCAAAAATATATTTTTGGAGATAGCTATAATGTTATAAAGCATAAGTTGTGAGTTATATTTACAGCTATACATTCTAATGCTAAACGAATATTGGATATTTAAACCGCACTTAATTATTAAAGAAGTATATATTTACTTCCAAAAGGGTACATCAAAAATATATTAATATAATATAATAATATTGTTATTCGTTCATACATTCAATACTCATCGTTTTCAAAGGGATGGTCCTTGTGGGTTGTTGCCCTATAAAATGAAAAAAAAAACATTAATTGAGATATTGAGATATCCATATTACTATAGCTTACTCGGCATATGGACAAATTCTGCCGTTGCAGTCGAAGGTATCAATAAAACTTATTTCTTCGGGAGACAGTTCAAAATCAAATACTTGGAAATTTTCTGCAATTCTTGTCTTAGTAACGGATTTGGGAATAGTAATATTTCCTCTTTGAATTTGATATCGCAGTACAATCTGTGCTGGAGTCTTCTTATATTTTGCTGCAATTTGCTTTAATTTGGCATCCTCCAGAAGTTGAGGATCGTCCGGTTTTGCCCATGGTCTATCGGGTGAACCTAAGGGACTGTATGCAGTAATTGCAATTCCATTCGATTTGCAAAATTCCATAATTTTTTTCTGATTCAAATACGGATGACTTTCAATCTAAAGTAAGCCGTAAATTAACATTTAGTTGCCTAAGAGTAATTGGTATACTACAAACTAACCTGATTCGTCACAGGTACGATTGTCGCATTTTGAAGAACTCTTTCAACTTGTTTTTTGTTGAAATTACTGATGCCAATAGACTTAGCAAGGCCTTTTTTATTAACTAGCTCCATAGCTTTCCAAGTATCTACGTAATCATAATCTGCAAATTCGATGCCATTGGGCCCCATTGGGAATAAGGATTCTCCTTCCTAAACAGTTAAGAATTAAAAACATTTATTTATGGAAATTACTACCACTGTTTTATTAGTTAATAAAATTATTTCTGAAAATCATGCATTAAGTTATCCTCAAGCTAATGCATTTCAAGAATTCGACTTGTTACTGAAGTGATTAACTTGGCATTAAAATCTAATATTAAATAAAGCAATAAATTCAGAAAATGTTTGAGTGAGTATTAATATTAATAATTAATAACAGTTACTCATCATAGTTCATCTGGTATAAAGCAGAATTTTGATTTATTTGCGACTATTCCGCCGCGTTTTTTCGCAATGAAAACTTGTGATTAGCTAAAATTACACGTTTTCCACCAGCACTATAATTAATTTAAGCAGTACAAATACAAAATGTCAGTTGGAAACACTTCATTGCGTTGTATGTCTTAGTTTAATAACGATAATTCTTCTTTTTAGTAATTTGCAATTGTTTTTTGTTGGAGGACATTGGACATTACAATTTTCTTTTATATGTCCGCCAAAAAAGAAAATATAAAAATTTACTAGGTACATAATATAGCTATTAATATAACAAGAATATTATGCGATTTATAATAGTCGAGGACGTTGCTAGGTGACGAGGCGCAAGCCGAGTCAACTACGCAACGTCCGAGTCGGTTTAAATCGCAAATATTCGAGTTATATTTCAAGCTTTATCGTATCATTGACAACAATTCATGTACACAAATAGTGTTTGTTTATATTATGTAACTAACGAATTATGAAGTTGCTATGTTATTATGTTATGTAACTAACGAATTATGAAGTTGGAAGTTGCTATGTTATTATGTTATGTATAATTATTAATAAAAGTTTAACATAAAGTTATCTTTATAATCAATGATACGATAAAAATAATAATATAATAGCATCTTGTCTTAGAAAGCAAAAAACAATTAATAAGCAGCCCTAATAATAACAATAATTTTCAGACTTGCAAAAACTTCCGGTTTAATCATTTATCCCAGTAATGAATCAATTCTTCCTTTTTATCTGCCTCTCTAAACTGTGTACAATGTTTGATATGAATTACTTACACCTCAGAATTTAAAGAATTTTATCGAAGAGGAAATTTACATTATTATTTAAGTATTAAGGTATAAAATTTAAAATAAAATAAAAATTGTTAATTTATTTCAATTAATTTGCATTTTGAAACTGTCTTTGTCAATAACTTTCTTATGGAGCATTTTCGAAACAAAATTTATATGAATTTTTTTCTTATTTTGGGCTGTAGAATATACCCCTAAAAGATGACATTACTTCTTCATGTTACACCCTGAATACATAGATGTGTGCGGCCAGTACTTCAATTAATTATGTAAATAAAGATAAGCGTATGAAAACTAGGTACTGAATATAAGTTGATAACATTCTTCATAAGCATTTGTTATTATTAAAACTTACACCTTGAAACTGAAGACAATTGTTAGTCATCTGTTTATTAATTAATCGAAAGCTCTATGGGCAATAAATGCTAATGATAAACATAAACCAAACAAAAAAAAACGTATCCACAATACCTTAAACACCATTGGCCAATGAATGAGATAAAGGTCAATATAGTCTAATCCCAAATCACTCAAAGTGCGCCTGAGAGCTGGTTCAACAGATTCCGGACAATGACGTGTATTCCATAGTTTACTGGTAATGAAAAGATCTTCGCGTTTCACTACCCCTTCAGCTATTTTCGCTGCAATACCAGCACCTACTTCTTTCTCATTTTCATAAACGTGTGCACAGTCAAAATGTCGATAACCAACATCGATGGCATCTTTAACTGCTTGGGCTACTTCCCCTGGCTTCGACTAAAAAAAAATATAATCATTATTACAAATTTACAAGTAAATATTGAATGTATTGAAGGTCGATAGGAAATCAAAAGGAAAATAATGGGAAAGTAATTTTTAAAACATAACTTAATGCATATAAATTATTTTATTCATTAAAGTTATAATAAAGAAATTTAGACAATAACTATAACAAGTTATGGTTGTTGTTTAACATTTTTGCTTCATCTTTTAATAACCAGAATAAATATGCCATGCCACAAAGGGAAAAAGAGAAGAATACTCAACAACAGAAAATGACGCTTTCCGTTCTGTCTGTTTCTTCTTTTTTTGAATCAAAGTGCATGTATACAAATACAATTATTATTTATTTATTTTACTTTTATTTTCATATCTATTTACCATTTACGAAGGACCCAAATTAAGTTGAAGGTCTTATGTAACATAACTAAACAATATTTGGAAAATATGTTCGACAATTCAATAATTTTTGTTTGAAAGTTGGCATTACCAGAGTTTATAAATTTCCAAAAGATGGAAACCCATATATTCCACGGCAGACTTGATCATCTTTCACTCATTTGTATTAAAAGCTTGGCCGACAAAATTTTAAATAAAAAAATTCGACGAGTTTTTTGAAAAATCTACGCCCATCCAAGAAAAGGTTTAGCTCGTTTGCGACAAACATAGTTTTAAAATCTTACCACCTGATTCGTCGTTCGTAAATTTCGTTTGAAACATTTTTTATTTTCTTTATTGGGCAGCCTAGTCTTTTAGCTTGTCATTTGTAATAGAATTTCTTTTTTTTTTATTTAAAAATTTGTTGAAGGAGGTTAAAGACATTTGGCTGAAAAAAATTGAAAATACGAGGCAGAGTCAAATGAAAACCTTAAAAATCTTATTAAATACAATTTATTAAAGCAATATCAAAAACACGTACTTATATCATTTTTCGACGTAGTCCCGATCGCGTTCTATGCACGTCCTCTATCGTTTTGGAAATGCTTGAATACCCGAAGAAAAAAGATCTTTTGGTCGCGTGCTCAACCACCCATGCACTACGTGAATCACCTCATCATTCTTTAAGTGAACCGAAAACATAATAATCGCTTGGAGCAAGATGAAGAGAATAAAAAAGATGTGGTAGACACTCAAACTTCAAATCTTTTATGGTTACCACCGTTGATTGTGCAGTAGAAGAATTCCAGTACTCAGAAATCCGCGTCTTTTGGTTCTAATAGCAGGCTTAAGGCAGTTTTTTAAAACTTCTGAGTATGTGGCACTAGTAAGTAACCCCATTAGGCATGTAGTGCTCCAAAATTACCCCTCTTACATCTCAAAAACGTACTTGCGCTCTTGGTTTCGGGTAGATGATAGTGCACCCAGGACTCATCCCCAGTCACAATCCTTGCCAGAAAGGCATCTCCTTCTGCTTCATACTGTAGCAAAAGTTCTTGAGAAGCATCAACACGTCGTTGTTTAAATTCTGGAGTCAATTGCCTTGGTAGGTACCCACCTTGGTGATACTTTATGGAACTGGAGGATGTCATGCATAATGTGATACGTCATTAACAAGGCCTTCTACATCTCAAAAATAATATATCTGCCAACTTATAAGACAGGATTCTGTTCGGTTCATTTTTTATGGTATTTAAGGTTTTCATTTGACTATGTCCCGTATTAATTAAATATTAACCTCTTACCCGAACATTTTCAAAAGAATAAATGTTTATTGTTTCAATTTATTTATTTTTTAACATAGGAATATAAAACACCAATATTCAACTATTAAATGATTCAATCTACTGTTAATTAATATTGTTTGTAGTAAATTTTATATGATTATCCAAATGTAAAATGGCTTTGTAGAGCAAGCAAAGGACTACTACAACTACTACAAATACAATTTTTTTAAACTTTCTGCATACGAAAAGCAAACTTGAGTAAGCAATGGGTTGTAAAGATTTTTTTTATTCGTATATATTAAAGGAAAGCATTGTCCACCACAAATGTTCAGCAGAACCTTATTTCAATTACAGGGAAAAGTATATTTTCCCTGCAAAAATTGCCTGGTAATATACAAAATATAATTATATGCTTTTTTTAACAATTTCATTAAAAACAAATTAGCAATATTTTTCATATTTTTTAACTTTTTTTTAAGTTCTCAAAATTATCTTTATTTACTTATTAAAACAATGTTTTACAAAAAAATCATCATACAACTGAAAATAAAATTTTGTAAACAATCTTACGTAACAAATAACAGTTGCTCAACATAAAACATTAACTTAAAAAATGTTTTTGGGTTGACTTTCAAAATACGGAAATGAATTAAGCAGCAAACTTTAAAAAGTAAAACATACCTTCCAAGTTCCTAAACCAAGAACAGGAACTTCACGTCCATTATTAAACCTAACATTTGGAACTTTTGTCATTGTGAATCAAAATCTTCAGAAAACTTCGACCTTCTCAAAGCACACAGACTATACACAGTTCGCGAGGTTGAAAGCGTGTGTAGGATCGGAAAAAGTGCAAATGATATGCGCTTAAACAGACGTCACACACTCAGAATGATCTGTATTAATAGAGCACAGGTATCATAGACTCACAAACCGTTCAGAACGCTTTGTAAAATGCTTTCAGCGTCTGTGCTGCACACATTATATAAGCAATAAAAAATGATCGTGGAAACTTTTTTAAACTAATTTACCGCCAGAAGTATTAAATTAAATGGAATACTACCGCTAAGCATCCAAATAATTTGAAGTACGCGTCATTCTGTTCTCTCTAATTGACTGGCAAGGACTGGAAAACCACTGTTGGAAAGATTGGCATAATTTGGAGATATTTATTTCTTCCTAAAAGATTATTCTAAGTTATGACGTTATAATTTAGTTTTATAGGGTGATAACACGAAAAACTTTAAACTTTAAAATTTAAAATGACACCTTTTTAGGCCTACTTTTCATTTTATAACGTTTTTCTCTCCAAATTTTTAATGAAATAAAATAAGCTTGGTTTATTCTTAGGATGATTTTAAAAACTTCAAATTGCGGTTGTTTTAAATATAATTTGCATCCTTACAAACATTAACAATTTTAGCAAAAAGAAAATTTGCTAAGAAATTAGTGATGAAGTTTCCTATTTCTTGTAAACTTTCTTTATACAGGGTGGCCACAAACTCACTTCACAAAAGAAAACTGCAAATTCTAGAGCTCATTTTATGTCGATTTGACGTAAATCACCTTATTCAAAAATGCTTGCTAAGGGAGCTAGAGCTCTTTAAAGATGGCGCCCTTACATCGGTTTAATTCAAATATCTTCAAAACGGTTTTCTTTTAAGTGATAACATTCTGTACATTTATTTCCTGAAATATGCTCAATCGTATGGCATAAATACGATTTTTTTAATTGTGGTCATAAGCGGCTCGTTTGGGAGGGGTATTGGACATTTTTATTCATAACTTTTTTGTCTTTGAAAATTTCGCCATTTTGACATAACATTTAACAAATTTCGATTTTTTATAAAAAAAATGATGCTCTTATCTGAAGTCGCTATGACTCACCGTTTTCGAAAAAAATCGATTTGAACTTTTCATGTTCAAAGAGATTTACGTCAAATCGACATAAAATGAGCTCTAGAATTTGCAGTTTTCTTTTGTGAAGTGAGTTTGTGGACACCTGTATACTTAATGTTTATTGTGCTGAAGTATCAACTGAAAATTCATACATCATAATTTTTATAGAAATTTATATATAAAGAGAAAATTCCACTAACAGGTGATTTTAGAGACACTAAACTTTTTTTCTAAAACGCCATTTAAAAAAATAGCACGATCTATACAGGGTGTAACATGAAGTAATGTCATCCTTTTAGGGGTATATTCTACAGCCCAAAATAAGAAAAAAAATCATATAAGTTTTTTTTCGAAAATGCTCCATAAGAAAGTTATTGTCAAAGACAGTTTAAAAATGCTTTATTAGTTGAAATAATTTAACAATTTTTATTTTATTTTCAATTTTATACTTTAATACTTAAATAATAACTAACAATCATAATAGTTGCTCAAAATTGCCTCCGTTAACTCTAACACAAGCATCCGCACATTCCGCACGTCTTAACATTGATTATGGAGCATTTTCGAAAAAAAAAATATGATTTTTTTTCTTATTTTGGGCTGTAGAATATACCCCTAAAAGGATGATATTACTTCATGTTACACCCAGTATACTACCGAAGTTTATCTAAAAAAATAGTACAGGCTACTTTCCTACTATTACAAAAATATTTGTAAATTATTGTTTCAGTAACTTTTCTCAAATTACCACCAGCCCTATTTTTATACATCGGGCATTACACAATGAATAAATATTCTTTAAGCAAACCTTTAATTTTTAATACTTCAAGAATAAGTCGTCTAGAAATAAGGAACTTAAAAAATTACTTGCTGAAGTAACTGAACAATATGATGTTTAGAATTATAATGCACGTACAGTTGCCATAAATAACGTTTATCTGAATGGAAACTTACTAAGAACAATAGAACGCAAAATAAACTACGTTAATAAAATGCCTAAGTTTCAGTAACATGTTATTACATTTTTAATTTACTAACAGTAAAGTAAATTATATTTAGTGTTAAAATACATATTTAATCCCTGAATATATGATAATAATTATAATGATAACGATGAGAATTATACAATTTCAGGTCAATAAATAATAATAGATAATAATACTGCAAGTAGAATTTATACTGTGCTGTTATTCTTTATAAGTATTTTAATCAATTAGTGCGAGTAGTAATTTTTTTGCACGATCCGTCAATTTGATATGTTTACTGATTCAATTATGACAATAGTAAGTTATGCTTACAAATTACTGATCGGTAAGCATTCACTTACCGATCGGGAGGCGGTAAGTAATAAAATATGGAAATTTGAGTGTTTTTTGTCATTTTAGATAGGGGGATTTTTAGATAATTTTACAATTATCACACAATTATTGTCACTTTGACATGAACAAATTTAGATTCATTTAATTTGGTTATCGCATGGATCATGCAAAAATTGTAATAAGCATCACGGGCGTAGGTGCTACCGGTCTCGGGTAAAAACTATAATTCTATAGTATTAACATTTGACTTGAAATCGTACAAACATTGCCAGTGTTGTACTGAGGCAAACTACCGGGCAAACTCTTTGGGGGCCACATAATAATAATAATATAGCACCACAGGCCTAAAAGGCCTATGGCTTCAATTTTCTTAACTAGTTTTAAGTTTTAAAGTTTTAAATTCCTACTGCTCTCAAGTCTGCCTTTACTGTCTCCAATCATTTCTATCCTCCTTCAGCTTGCTGCTTGCTGTAACTCTGGCTTGAGTCATTTTTACCTCATGTTCCAGCCATCTTGCGCGTTGGGCCCTTATCACTTGTGTAATGGGTGGCTTGTCATATACTTATTTGCCTGATTTCTCTATTTGTTCTTCTCCTCGAATTTCCTTCTTCATCCTTTTTACCTCCAAATACCTTTCTCAACATCTTTCTCTCCCATCTTGCTGCTGATATATTCATTATCCAGGTCTCTGCTCCAACAATACTGTTGATTTGATGACTGTTTCATACACCCGTAGCTTGGACTTTCTTGACACATATTTTGATTGTAAAATATCTTTAAGAGCACCAGCTGCTTTACTACCCTTTCGTATTCTGTTGTTAATTTCTGCTTCTTCCTCACTGTGATTTGTTATGGTTACCCCCAAATATTCAAATTAATCTATTTGCTCAAAGCTGAACTCCTCTCCATCAGTGCCCTTTACTCTTATATTACTTCTTTTCAAGTCTTCTCTTCCCATCAGCACCATATATTTTGTTTTATTCTGATTTATACACAGACACAGATATTTTTTTGCTTGGGATTCTAAGTTTTACCAAATTCACCAGTTCGTGTTTCGATCTTGTTACCATGTTTAAATCGTCAGCATATGCAATGTATCCATGCTATGTTGTAAAATGACTCCACTTCGTGGTATTCCGCTTTTTCTCAATATTAATTCTAATACTAAATTAAAGATAGTTGTGGACAGCGGATCCTGTTGCCTTAAACCTCTTTCCACCATAAAGCTATCTGACAAACTACCTTCTAAAATTACCCAGTTTCTTGTATTTTGCATTTTTCTGATAATTTTTTCGGGATGTTAAGTTCCAACAATACTTTATAGCTGCCACTTCTTTGAATTGTATCGTACACTTGTTTAAAATCGATGAATATGATATGCAAAGGTAGATTTTGCTCGTAACTGCTACTCATAGTTTGTTTTGCGGTGAACACTTGGTCCATGATCGATCTTCCTCTCCTAAACGCTCCCTGATATTCTCCAATATCTTTTTCATAGAACTTTTCTAACCTGCTTCTTATAAATCTTGCGTACCTTATATGTGAGATCTAACAATGAGATGCCCCTGTAGTATGCACATATAGTAATATCTCCGTTTTTGTGTATGAGGTAAACCACTGCTTTATTCCATCTTCTTGGGTATAAGTTATAACTTCTGATTCCAAACCTCCTTTATTATACAGGTTATACACAATTTTGTAAATAATCTCCTCCTTCTTTTAAGATTTCCGCTGTTATAACATTTTCGCCCGCACTTTTGTTTTTTTTTCAGACTTTTTATTGTCTCGATTACCTACTTCTCTTTAGGGCCACATACTAATGTTTAAAAAAATTAACAAATGTTTTTTGAGATTGGTATACAGCAATGCCTCATGTGACAGGATGGTTACATTTTAGGTGTTTAGTAGGACCTACCGGAAATTTTCCGGGTTGCCCGATATCCTGGTCCAACACCGTTTTCCCCAATTGATTGGTGTTACCGATAATTAATCAAACCGTTCTCAATACTTTGGCGCAAACGCTGTACAATATTTGCATTCGTTTCTGAAACCTCGTAAAGAACAAAGAATAAAAGCTAACCTTGTTATTAATTTTAATCGATTCACGTATGTAAAAAATAAAGTAAAACAAGTATAGCACCAAAAGGTGTCTATTCTCAATTCAATTAAATCATAATCCCAAATTAAAATTTATGAGTATTTATAACTATATTTGTATGTATTGTCTATTCTCAATTCAATTAAATCATAATCCCAAATTAAAATTTATGAGTATTTATAACTATATTTGTATGTATTATGTAATCGTTAACTTCTTATACCTTTCGGTGTTGAGGCTGGTGCGTTAGCGTATGTGGTCTTACGCGTGAAATGCACAATCCGGCCGGCATGCGAGTCACGTGATTAGTGCGCCGTTTTTGGCTACATACAGCACCATGTGCAATAGTGTATGTGTGTGTGTACGTATAGAACCTTGTTACTCTACCTCGTAGGTTGGTATTCGGAGGAGAGCGTCGTTAATTAGGTGCCCAACGACGAATGATCACCAGGGCTCGCTTGCATCCAACGAGATTCGAACCGGGGACTAGCGCAACGCTAGCCTGACGCTCTTACCACTGCGCCACCCTGGCAGTCAACTATATTTGTAACTAAGTATAATTCAAATTCACCTCTGAAAAAGAAATTTAATGATTTTTTCAAAAAAGTTATTTCAAATGTATTGATTTTAGTCGCTCAATAAATTACTTTTAAAAAAAGACAATTTTTGTGAGGAATGAGAACAGCTTTCAAATTCAATTTTCACAGGTTTAAAATTATTTTCAACAATTTGACAATACCAATTAGTATTTGCTAAGCTCTTTATTAATTAATTAATATCATATCTAATTTTGATCGATTTGAAATGTTACTAATCAAACCCTGATTTTAAATTTAATCATATTTTCTCTAAATATTAAAACAAACTTAAAAATGAAGAAAATATTAAAGCCTTTGAACGAGAATTTCGAATACAATAGGCATTAAATACTTTGATTTAGACTGTAAATTTATGCTTAACCGCTATGACAAACATGTTATTGTCTTATTGAATCAGTTGTTTAATTAAATTAGTAAGCATTAGATTTGTAATGATAAATTAAACTAATACAAATTACACATTAAAACTAAATTCTAGAATAAAAAATTCTAATAAACATAATAAGTGTGTCACTAGCAGCTGCATTCTATAAATTAAATAATTGATGACATTGTAATCATTATATTATTACATCCTGTAAGTGGTGACGAATTCGTTATTATTCTTTTAGTACCCTTCGAATGGAAAAAACCGTACCTCTGTGTACATCCACAAAAAAGATTACACTCCATATTACTTTAATATTCATTACTTCACACTTTTAATATTATAGGGTACATTTCCTGGTTCAAACCAATAAAATTGTTAATCTGAAAGGAGTCCAGAAATATGCCTAAATATGAGATAACATAATATACAGCGTGTCTCCGGATGAAGTACCTCACTCTTTTCAGCTTCATTAGTTTTGATTTTCCAAAAAAGTTATTCTATCCTAAATGTTTTGTTTGTCTTGAGATATCATAGATTATACCAGGAGTCAATGAAACCCGGGGCACCCCTATTTTTTAAATTATATTTTAAGATTTCAAAATGAAATTTGGTATATGTAATATACTCTTTAAATGGCATTTGTTGACATAGTAAACAAGTTTCTGTCACTTCCGGTTTCGCCGGAGTTGCCATTAACTTTATTATTTTAAATGGAACACCCTGTATATTTATACCTTTTTGGAATCTCCATTTTATTCTACGTACGCTAGTATCCAGTTTGAAACATTTTGATGACAAAGTAAATACTTGCAGAAGAGTTTATTTATTAATCTAGGATGCCATGACCTGCGTAAAATGGAAGTCAGGTTGCTACGACACTCAAAACAAATTATTTTAGCACTTCAACTGTAGCAAGTCTGTCACTTTTTTCTGCATTTCATTTGTTTCACTTGTTTTGAAATTCAGTGTCTAGATTTAAATGTCCAAAATACGTTTTTTTAACGGAGAGTGTTATTCCAAATTAAATTTTCATATTAATCCCGCGTTATTGGTATCAATAAAATCCTTGAAAAACGCTCGTTTTTAATATCCCAGTGTCCCACGTTAGTGCCATTTGAAAAAATAGAGTTATTTCCAAAAAAGCATTTTTGCCAAATTTAGGTCATTCTAATACAGCAACTAAAATAGTTAAAGTTGTAAAACAATTTGTCTTGAACGTTGGGGCACCTTGACATTCATTTTGTGTAAGTCATGGCACTCTAGATTAATTTCTGCAAAAATTTACTTTGTCATCAAACTGTTTCGAACTTGATACTACCATACGTAAAATTGAATGGAGATTCCAAAAATGTATAAATATATAAGGTGTTCCATTTAAAATAACAAAGTTGACGTCAATTCCGGCGAAACCGGAAGTGACAGAAACTTGCTTCCTATGTCAACAAATGTCATTTAAAGAGTATATTACATATAGGTACCAAATTTCATTTTGATATCTTAAAATACCAAAAATTTATAGGGTTGCCCCAGGTTTCGTTTTTGTGAGTAAAAATATGATTTACATATGTCATTAGAAAAGCAATTAAAAACTCTTTAAAAAAAACAGAAAATATTGGTAGGTCTCATTTAAAAAAATGGAGTTATGGCCAGCTATTTCATACGAAAGTTTTTTTTTTTTAGAATTTTTCATTAAAATTTAAAAATATTGGGACTACTTTCGATTTTTTACCACAATTGTACTAAAACATGTTTACAATAATTTTGAATGCCCACTTGTTAAATATTGCTAACTTGAACATTGATTTCATGACCATCTCCCTGCAGAGAAACAATTGCAATTTTCTACGCCATTTATTTACCAATTTTAAATTTGAAAAAACCATTGAAAAGAGAATTTCGAATAGTACAAGAATCTGTTAAAACATATACAGGGTGATATTTAAAAATCTGTTGATGTCACTTCCTGTTAAACCGGAAGCGCTAGTTCAGTGGTTTATACATCGTATAATGCGTTTTACCAATAATTCAACATCCCAAAATTTCATTTCATTAACTTAAAACTTGTGGAAAAAAAGGTATATGACATATCTTGTTCGTCCTCTGCGATTACTATTTGGTCGTCCGCAAAAAGACTTGTATATATAGGGGTATTATCTACCCATATCCCCATCGGGCTACATTTCTTCGCCCAGTGTTTCAATGCCTCATTTAGATAAATTTTGAACAATGTCGGAGAGAGGCAACAGCCTTGCTTCACCCCTTTGGTTTGTGAAAAGGGTGTCGACTTTTGGTTTCCTTCCTTTACTACTGCTTGATTGTTCCTTTACTGAGTTTATGTGTGCCTTGCTCACACCTGCTTCATTCATGGCAGTCCATAGTTTTTGTAGGGTAACTGAATCAAACGCTTTACGTAGGTCTATGAATGTGTCGTGAAGTTCCATTCCCTTTGAAATTCTTTTTTTAGTCATGTGTCTCAGTGTAAATATATTGTCGACACATGATCTCCCAGGCCGAAAACCGTTTTGTTCTTCCATCTCTTCTGTTTCACTCTCTATCCTCTCTCTTCCATACAATCTGCCTATTGATGACGTTATACTTATTCCCCTGTAGTTACTGCACTCATTTCTGTTACCCTTTTTATAAATGGAGTTGATGTACGAAATGTTCCAGTCAAATGAAATTTTTTCTTCCATTAAGCATTTATTGAATATCATGCATATTATTTCCAACGTTCCCATGGTGGCATGTTTAATTAGCTCGATAGGTAGATCGCCTGGTCCTGGTGCTTTGTTATTTTTCACTGTTTGTAGTGACTTTTTTACCTCTTCCAATGTAATACATTCGATTTCATTTTCGTCTGTTTCTTCCGCGTTTAAGCGTGTGTCTGTATATTCTGTACCTACGTTGTTCCGTCAGTAATTCAGTGTACTAGTCCTTCCACGTTTCGGTTTTTATAGGATTTATTTTGCGTTTCTCATTTGTATTTTTTCTCAGACTAGTTATTGTATTCCAAGCTTCCCTAGACTTAGATCCTCCTATCATTGAGCTTATCTCATTGCATTTATTGTCCCATGCTACATTCTTTGCATTATAATTATAAAAAGAAAATTATAAAATATTTCTGCAAGATCTTGGTGAAACATTAATCGTAGGCGACGATTTTAACGCCAAGCACATTGACTAGGCATCCAGAATACCACGACCAAGGAAAGAAAATTAAGGAAAGCAGTCAGTGAAACTATGTAGAAGTAATTTTCATTCTAGCGGTAAGCTGACTTACTGGACTACTGGGCTGAGTAAAATCCCCGACGTGATCAATTTCTTCATCTCAAGGAAAGTTTCGCCTAATTTCATTGACGTAAAAAAGATTTTAATTTAGACTCTGGCCACTCTGCCATTCTACATTGAGCGAAAAGATAATTAAGAAAGAAACCCGGCTTGCATTAGTTAATAAAACTACTGCTTGGGAGAACTTTAGAATTTACCTCCAAGAGAGCATCAACCTAAAAGTCTGTTTAAGAACAAGTGAGCAATTATGTAGAAGTAGAAACGGAAGTTTACTAGACTAGTTCAAGTCGCCGCATTCAACAATAGGTACTAGAGAAATTTCCCATATAAATAAAGAAGATGACAACAGTCAAGAAATTCAACTAACAAAGCCAACCTGAATAATAAGACACAAAAGCTCAAAAGAGAAATGCAGAAGATTAAGGAAGAATCTATGGCTTTGTACTTGCAGGATCTAACAGCAAATGAAGAAACGGACTACCACCAAAAAAATTAGAAGACTAGTTAGTAACCACCATTCCTCTAATAAGGAATATAATGGTCCTTAGGCCAGGGACAATAAACAAAAACCTGGAATTTTTGCTGAACATCTAGTAGAGACCTTTCAGCCTCTAGTTTGTTCTTCCTTCTTCTTTTTTCTTTTATTCCAACGATTCTCTCCATCTCTTCCTACTTCCTAAGTTTGTTCCTAATATTTTATGTTCTGTAACTCAAAATGCTGACGTTTTCTTTTTCTTCTTAATTGTTTGTTGCTGTTTAAACAACAGGTCCTTTGACTTGCAAGAAAACGCAAGAAGAAGAAGTAGAAGAAAATAAAAAGTAGTATCTACATACTTCCTTCGTTACTAAAAATAAACAGCAAACTAGCAAACACTAACTAATATTAGTGAATAATAGTGATGTAGTCAACGTTTAATAATATTGTGCAACAAAATGTAATTCGTGTAAACGAAATAGCATAATTCATTCAAGGCGAGATAATAGCCTTGTGTTTCCTTTTTTTAAATCAGCAAGTCATTTTAGATAAGTCCCCCAATATTATAATGAAAGTAAGCACCCGCTTCAAATCTAATTTCTGTTTTCTAATAAAGTAGGTAGGTACCTAGTAAGTTTTTGCTGAATCATGGTGACCTTAAACATATCCTTGGTTAGGTGTATGCTGTATGGGAACAAATCGATGCACAGGCGATAAGCGATTAAAAATGATTAAATCGTTTATAAACAGCGAAAATTACCGGCAAATGCATTGACCTTGAAACTAGTTGTGTATGAGCTGGTTTTGTACAGATATGTATAAAATGTGTACGTATAATTTAAATGGCCTCTCAAAAAAGAAATTTAATATCATCTGATGGTTCCATTATTTGCCAATTTTATTGTAAATAAGCACTCTAAATAAAGACAAATCTGAGTTTTGTCTACAAGCTCACTTCTTTCTTGGCAATTATTATTTTGTTTGACGCATAGTATACTTTACTGGCTTTATTGGTTCTATTTAGTATTTCTTGTTCTATTGTTCCAGTCTTGTTGATAATTGTTCCCAGGTAAGTATTCATAGTTTTCAACCCATTCTAGTTGTTTTCCACTACATAGTATAGTGTGTTTTCTGGTGTTTCTTTCTTTGTTATGTGCATTACTTTACTTTTGTTTGTGTTAATTTTCATTCCTCATCTTTTTATCACTCTGTTCCATTTACTGACTATTTGTTGTAATTTGTCAGTTGACTCGGCCAGTAGTACTATGTCGTCCGCGTATACAAGGCTCTGTAGCGTTATTGCTTGTAAGTTCCAGTTTCCTAGTTTCACGCCAAATCTCGGCTCTTTACATTCATATATTATTATCTGATTCATTACTGCTATAAACAGAAGTGGGCTGAGCGAGTCTCCCTGTTTTATTCCTTTTTCCATTTTAGAGCTTTCCGATTCAGACCCTTTAAATTCGGACTCTTCCCTTTGTTTGTTCGTATAGTCTTTTTATAGCTTGCTGAAGTTGATCTGTTACATGTAGTTGTGTAAGTGCTCTCCATATACTTTGTTTGGGAATCGTGCCAAATGCTGCTTGTATGCCGATAAAGGCCAAGTACAGTGGCTTTCCTCTTTCTAACCTTTTTTCCATAGTTGTTGTTCTCAGTACATATACAGGGTGGTGATTTTTTCGATGCTCACTATTGGTATCTCGGGAACGGTAAACGATACGAAGTCGGTTAAAGTACCTTTACAAAAGTTGCGCTTTTTTATGACGATTGAGAATCTGAAAAGAAATCCAAGATATTTTGATTGGTTCCTGATTTATCACGAAAAAACTGAAAATAGTGATTTCAGAAAAAAATATTATCTGCAATACCATTGAGGCTATTTTAATCAAACTTGGTGACTTATTGTTTTTTGCCATTCCGAGTTGAATGATGTCCACAGAAATTTTCTAGGCCTTCTAGATTTCAAGCTGCGATAGTCAACTTTTTTATTTCTTATGGCCGCCATATTGGATTTTCACACTAATAGATAGAAAAAAAATTAGCTTTTCAGATTGGTAACTAACATAACCATTTTTTCCGGTAAACTTTTTGAAATTTTAATTTTTTTGTTAATTATTTTTATAAAATCACGAATGCTTTGAAAAACAATTTAAACACAATTTAAACAATGATAAAAATGACAGATTGCGTGCAAGTGGTGTGTGTACTTAAGTAGAGTTTCTTTATCGTGTTTTGTAATAATTGTCAAGATGTTCACCGTTGAAGAAAAGCAGGACTTGTACGTTGTCTACATTCGTAGCAATAGAAATTCTGTTTTGGCATCTGAAAATTATGCAAATTTGTATCAGACAACAACCCCACCGGACAATGTTTGCTAGGATTTCTAAAATTTGGCTGTTTGGGGCAGCTTTAGAAGACCGCGAGGACCGTATAGGGAAAACATTAATGCTAATGAACTGAATGTATTGGCAAAACTAGTGATTAATACAGAAAGCTCTAGTCAAATAATTGCTCAAGAGTGCGGTATTGATGATTCATATGTGAGAAAAATCATCAAAAAACATAAATACCATAATTATAAATTCACACCTGTACAAACTCTTCATCCTGGTGATGGTGATAAAAGATTGAACTTTTGTTATTGGTTTCGTGAAAAACTGCAGCAAGATCCACATTTTTCAAGAAAGATATTATGGACTGATGAGTCTTTATTCACAAACTCGGGAATATTTAATAGGAAAAATGTTCATCATTATGCAACAGTGAATCCCCGTTTCGTAAGGGAGACTAGGCCGCAAGTTCGATATTCTTTGAACGTATGGGCTGGCCTTTTAGATAACGCGGTTCTGGGTCCATTTTTCATCGAGGGACATTTGAATGGTCCTGCAAACAAATTAGAAGATATGTTAAACGAATTGCCTTTAGCAACAGTTCAAAATCATGAGTGGTTTCAGCAAGATGGAGCTGGTCCCCGCAACGCCCTCATTGTCCGAAAATATTTAGATGCTCGCTTTCTAAATTCATGGCTTGGTACATTTGGTCCCGTTCTTTGGCCTCCACGATCACCATGCTTAACGCCTTTGAATTATTTTTTGTGCGGCAATGTTAAAAACGTTGTGTATGCAACCCCAACGGAAAATATCGGACATCTTCGCTTCAAAATCGAAAATGCCTTCGACTCCATTCCAAGGCAAAATACAAAAAGCAGTGGATGAAATGAATTTGAGAACTAAGCTCTGCATTGTGAATAACAGCGCACACTTTGAACAATTTAAATAACTGTCTGGTGTTTTTGAATTTATTATCTCGTTGTCGTTAGACGAATAAAATGTTTTCAGTATTTATGGAGTTTTAATAACAATTTAGCAATACAATCTGTCATTTTTATCATTGTTTAAATTGTTTTTCAGAGCATTCGTGATTTTATAAAAATAATTAACAAAAAAATTAAAATTTCAAAAAGTTTACCGGAAACAATGGTTATGTTAGTTACCAATCTGAAAAGCTAATTTTTTTTCTATCTAATGTTGTGAAAATCCAATATGGCGGCCATAAGAAATAAAAAAGTTCACTATCACAGCTTGAACCATAAAATAATAAAAAAAGTTCTTAAACGCTAATGTCCGATCGCCTTTTTTTTCAAGATACAGGATGTTAAAAGTTTATTAGGTTAGGTTATGATATGATATGATAATATTCTAATAATACTCGAAACTAAAATACACAAAATAGCCACCTGCAAGGGCATAGTGTGCACTAATTTTGGTTCAATTATGTTTTCACAATCGGAAAAAATTTAAAAAAATTTAAATTTTCTAACGAACCTTTAACAGCCTGTATCTTGAAAAAAAAAGGCGATCGGACATTAGCGTATAAGAACTTTTTTTTTATTATTTTATGGTCCTCTATCGCGTGGTATTATGCATTGTAGTTTTTTCAATGTCGCCCTGTATATATGCATAGTATATTTTATATTTGGTTGCTTTAATGAAGTATTGTGCACTTTTACGTAGGTAGGTAAAAGCTAATGGTAGTTAACTTATTCCGTAGAGAGTTATGGTTAAAATGGCTATTTCCTATTAGTAGTTGATTTCTTATACAGAATTCTATCATTGCTCTTCCATTGTTGTTTACTACAGTTTATCTACCGTATTTTCCTAGTGTTCCATGACCAATGTCCTGTATATTTCCTGTTCGTGCGTTCCAGTCCCTATTTATAAATACATGTTTACTTCTGTCCCTTGTCTTATCGGTCTCCAGTATTCAAATACCCAAAAAAAGAGCAAGGTATCCTGCTAAACGCTTTAGAAGGTATTAAATTAAGGAATACATATACGCTATTGGTAGCTTAGTAGGGGAGACCGGGGCGTGTTGATGCAAATTTGTTAAAATATACAATTATAACAAAAAGGTACACTTTAATGTAATAGTTTTATTCAGAAAACATAATGTACAGTGTGGTGTACAAACTAACATTACATATTGTTTTTAAATAATATTATATATATAGTTATTTAGGGTTACATATTTAGTGAAATTTGCATCAACTCTCCCCATCGATGGGGTTAGTTGATTCACTGTATGGGGAGGGTTGATGCAGAGAAGTGAACACTTAGTTTAAAGGCTTAAACTGAGATAAATCACATGGGAAGATGTAACTCATTGAGCAGCGTTTTGTTCCTCCAGCTTGGATAGGAGGGGGAATTTTCATTATAATGTTGGCAGTGTCATGTACTTCTGGTGGTTCTGCTCTGAAAATGAATTGGTGTTCGGAAGATTTGGTGTTGCATCTCATAAATTGTGTTTTTGTTTCATTGGCATCAGTTTGGATGACCTTTCCTACGTAGTATTGAACACTGTTTGCAAGTGTTAAATACTTGACCACAATAAAATCATTTGTTTGTACGGGGTCATTTAAACCTGCATATGCTAAATCAATTTGATCTTCATCACCTTCCCATTCATCGGAACTAACACTCAACTCAAGCTCTCCTTCCTCACTACTACTACTAGTTTCTTCTGGAACTGGCATTTTTTTAGTTTGGGATTTAGTCCCACATATATTTCTTTTACAAGCTTTAACAGAATTTTTGTTTGTTTTTGGTTTTTTAGCCTTTTCTATTGCAATTTGGTCCCTATTAGGAGTATCAGTGAGAATTTTTGTC
This sequence comes from Melanotus villosus, assembly GCA_963082815.1. Lineage (NCBI taxonomy): Eukaryota > Metazoa > Arthropoda > Insecta > Coleoptera > Elateridae > Melanotus > Melanotus villosus. The sequence continues at coordinate 71,186,189 of OY720418.1, read as the reverse complement.
TCGCACCGTTTTCTTCCTCGTTGCTGAGTTTTTCTTGCTGCAGCTTTTGGAAAGGGTCGTATCATCTCTGGTGTATAATACAGTGTTGTTGCTTCTTCTATATTTTCATCAGGATTTTCACTTCCCAGATCTTCAGGTGCCACATTATTAGATGGTCCAGCTTCGGATATGTCCGCAGTATCATCCAAAGGAGTCGGGTTTGGATTGGGCCGATCTGTTACATCAGCCGGTAAAAATTCATCTGGCGAAAATATGTCTCTATTGAAGGGATATATTCCACTTACACGAAATCCCGAACATATGTTTCCAGATGTAAAAGCTAGACCATAAGCTTGATTGAATAGTCCTGGTATATCATAAATAGTTAAAGGACGAGCATTATTTTTGGTCCACGAATCCAAAGCTGAATTGTAATATTTTTTTAAAGGTCCGTACACGGAGCGATCTAAAGGTTGTAATCTGTGTGAACAGTGTGGAGGTAACGAGAGCATGCAAATGCCATTCTCCTTAGCATAATCCAAAGTTTGTAGAGATATGTGGGATTCGTGGTTATCAAGAATCAATAATACAGGTTTTTCTTTCGTACAATGAACGTGCTTCTTAAAGTGTTGCATGAATTTAAAAAAAATTGTCCTCAGTCATCCACCCACTTTGATGCGCGCCTCCAATACACCCTGCTGGGCCATCTTTTATGAAATGGTCACGATAGTGTACCCTAGGAAATATTAGCATTGGTGGGACAGAATTACCAATAGCATTAACTGCACATAGAGCTGTGACCAACTGTCCCCTTTCTGCAGAAGTTTTTGCACCCACTTGTCTGGTACCTTTTTCCGCAATTACTTTGTTTGGTTTCTGGACAGTTGTTAATCCAATTTCGTCACAATTGTAGATATCTGTGGGGGGAAAGTTATATCTCGTCTTTACAGAACTGAAGTTGTCAAAAAATTTATTAACGTTTGTCTCATTGAAAGCGGTTGCACGAGCTAAAGACGTTGGTTCTGCAGTTCGAATTGATAGACGAGGGGATCGCTTCATAAAACTCGAAAACCAGTCAGGTCCGGCCATATTATTGTCTTCCCATGCCTTAGGAATCTTTTTACCATTTTTTGAGGCAAATTGATGAGCCAGCTTTCGAACTTCTTTAGGACATAGTCCATAAAATAGCTTTGCTGACTTGTTGAGGAATTTTGCAAGTTCTTGCTCTTCAGCGTCACTAAATACTTGACCAGATTTGACATAGCCATAAGTAGGAGGCGCTGTTTCCCTATTGGACTCTTCATAAGCTTTTCGTTTTTTAACGTATCTCAATAACGTGCAGTTATCTATTTCAAATTGCTTCGCAGCTGCTCTACATGTTAACTGCCCATTCAAAACTAATGCTGCTGCTTCTTCCATATTATTGTTGTTATTACCTCGATTAGTTTTACGTTTATATGTCCTCATATTGCCTAAAACAAGTAGGTTATACACACTATTACTTTTTATTAAAATGGGGAGAGTTGATGCACTGCATCAACACGCCCCAAACTAAGTGCATTAACACGCCCCTGCTGCAATTTGTTTTTGTTTTCATAACAATGGCCACCATAGGTAACAGGTGGGCTAAATACAACATCACATTAATTAACCTAATACCCTAACTTGGGGGCCCAACAAGTTTGATCTCAATTCTAATACAATTGTGAAGTTTATGAACTGAAATGTAAAAACATACAAAATCACTTACCACATGCACAAACAGATTTATTTACACTACACCTCAATGACCCGCAATATCAGAGTCACAAACACATTGAATGGAGGCTGTGTGTATGGTTCATCGATAGGTGGCAGCACTGTATTCTAGTCCTTCTAGTTCATTAAATAATACCGTCGCATCAACACGCCCCTGCATCAACCCGCCCCGGTCGCGTATTGGCATTGTTTACTATGGCACAACGGGACGCATGGTTCTACTGCGGTAAACAATGTTCAAAAATTACGCCGCGTGCATTGAGACAATTCTTACTGCGTTTCAACATATTCACGCGTTGAACCGCAGTAAGATATGGCAATGTTGAAGGTGCATTTTCAAAGGCAATCCTTACTTGAACGCGACGAAGTATAGGCAGGTACTGAACAGATGAGATACGCGAAATGAGGAAAATCTAAATCTTAATTTATAAAACAAGTAAGGGCAACTTATATTTAAATTAAACTCAATTATGTACGCCGATAAGAAATTATGTAAGTGAACAGTTATTTATTTTATCATGAAAATTATACACATACGTTTTGTTTTAAAATAATATTAAAGTTATACAAAATTATTTATTATACTTAGGTAACACATAACAAAGCAAAATAGTATTCGAACCAAAACAGTTATTAATTAATGTCCAGTTCCATGCGATTTGGCATTTGGTCTGTTTAAATCAACATTGACGGCTAAAGATCTCTTCCTCTGTCCATTTTTTTTCTCTCGTGCTTAGAAGGTCTGCCTGCTTCAATTCGTTTCGCACCAGATGTAAGACCAGGTCTAATCTTTCTACGACTCACTGATGTTGGTTGTACACTAATATTCTTTTTTGATGTAAAATTTTTAGATGAGTGGATAAAATTGATTAATTGAAGCGGTGTATCAATTTTGCTTAAGATTTTATTCCATTTGGTTAGTGTTGAACATATTGAAATATAAATTAAATTGCATGGCATATTAGATCATACAAATTATTGTTATTTAATAGTGATCTATGATCGATGTTGTTGATAGAACAAAATTATTGACATGTAATTTATACATATTAATTTGGAAGATTAAAGTTAGAATTTGTTAAGGATTGTGTTTTTTCTCTTGATCAATTTCATTCAGCACTGTGTATTCTAATAGGTTATGGGCTTTTGCACATTAAAGGGAGATCAGAGATTAATTATTAACAAATTTTGAATTTCGGTATATGTATATGTCTGTCATGGCCGCTGCTACTTAATCATGTCGACGGTTTTACCATTGGAAGCCATATCAGTTAATCGGTCAAAATTTGACGACAATTCGGTAACAGCTTTTGAATGTTCAGCATTAAAGTCCATCTCCGTTATGTTACTAAAATGTTTTTCTTCTACGGTATAGTGGTTATCGTCTGTGTTTTTCTGGCTTCGAGTAAGGACTGCCTTTGAAAATGCAACCTTTAACATTGCCATATCTTACTTCGGTTCAACGCGTGAATATGTTGAAACGCAGTAAGAATTGTCTCAATGCACGCGGCGTAATTTTTGAACATTGTTTACCGCAGTAGAACCATGCGTCGCGTTGTGCCATAGTAAACAATGCCAATACGCGCCCCGGTCACCCCTATATACAGGGTGTAAACGAAACCAGGAACACCCCCCTTTTTTTCCACAAGTTTTAAGTTAATGAAATGAAATTTTGGGATGTTGAATTATTGGTAAAAACGCATTATAGGACGTATAAATCACTGAACTAGCGCTTCCGGTTTAACCGGAAGTGACATCAACTTCAGATTTTTAAATAGCACCCTGTATATTTTTTAACAGATTCTTATACTATTCGAAATTCTCTTTTCAATGGTTTTTTCAAATTTAAAATTGGTAAATAAATGGCGTAGAAAATTGCAATTGTTTCTCTGCAGGGAGATGGCCATGAAATCAATGTTCAAGTTAGCAATATTTAACAAGTGGGCATTCAAAATTATTGTAAACATGTTTTAGTACAATTCTGGTAAAAAATCGAAAGTAGTTTAGACCAATAGTCCCAATATTGTTAAATTTTAATGAAAAATTCTAAAAAAAAAAACTTTCGTATGAAATATCTGGCCATAACTCCATTTTTTTAAATGGGACCTACCAATATTTTTTGTTTTTTCTTAAAGAGTTTTTAATTGCTTTTCTAATGACATATGTAAATCATATTTTTACTCACAAAAATTCCAATAAAAATTCGTTATCATTTTATTATAACAAAAATTTAAAATTTCTTAAAAATGATTTTAATCTAACAAAGTTATTATCAACGTAACATAAACAATAACAACAAAAGCATATGTATAAAATTATTTAAATTTAATATTACAATCACAACAAATGTTCAAAATGCTGTCCGTTATTGTCTCTACAAATCTGTGCCCTTCTTATAACTTCTTGACTAACACGATTTAGCTGGTTGGGGGTTATACTATTAATCGCTACCCTCACCCTATTTCGCAAGTCATCAATTGTTGTAGGTGGCGTGCGATATACAAAATTTTTAATGTGTCCCCACAAAAAAAAATCAATCGGTGTGAGGTCCGGTGATCTTGCCGGCCATCGAATAGGTCCATTTGTAGCAATCCAGTGGTCATTAAATCTGTGATTTAAGTATTCATACACCCGTGTTGCATTGTGTGGAGGGGCGCCATCTTGTTGAAAATAAATTAAAGGTAAGATTCTTAATGGCAATTCTTCCAAAATCTCTTCTATTTCATTTCTTAAAAATTGTAGATATCGTTGGCCAGTTAATGAACCATCAAAAAATATGGGTCCAATAATACGATTATTTAATATTCCGATCCACACATTAAAGCCAAATCTTTCTTGAAAATTTCCCACTCTCAGAAGTTTTGGATTTTCTCTAGACCAATATCTTGTATTATTTCGGTTAAATATGCCATTGTTGGTAAAACGTGATTCGTCGGAAAATAAAATGTTATGATGAAATGTATTGTTAGCTACATGATTTTGTAATAACCAATTGCAATAATTTTCCCGTCGTATGTAGTCATTGGCGTATAAATGCTGATGTAATTGGTATTTAAATGCATGAAATCGGTATTTCTTCAAAATTTTCCAAATTGTTTGGTGACTAACTCCACATTGAATACCAATTTGTCTCGTTGAGAAGGTTGGATTTACTTCCGTAAAAGCTACTACATTGATTTCCATTTCTTCACTTACTATAAAATTCGCCTCTTCATTTTCTGGTTCTGGTCTAAACTCTTGTTCAACTCTACTAAAATAGATTCTGTGAGGATGACGCCTATCAGGAAATCGTTCTGCGTATAAAACAGAAGCAGCAACTGCGTTTTTTCTGCATTCGCCGTAAATTAAAAGCATGTCGACTTTTTCATTTTTCGAATAATTTTCCATATTATTGCAATTTAAATTTAAATAAACACAAAAGAAATATTTTTAAAGCACAAACTACAACAATTTCACTGTTTGACAATTAATTAAACAAAAACAACAGTTAAAACACTTGAAATTATTCCATGGATAACTAAATTTGTAGGTATCACTAAGAGCTAAAAAGTCACTTAATATTTTATTTTCCGTTTCATTGGAATTTTTGTGAGTAAAAATATGATTTACATATGTCATTAGAAAAGCAATTAAATACTCTTTAAGAAAAAACAAAAAATATTGGTAGGTCCCATTTAAAAAAATGGAGTTATGGCCAGCTATTTCATACGAAAGTTTTTTTTTTTTAGAATTTTTCATTAAAATTTAAAAATATTGGGACTATTGGTCTAAACTACTTTCGATTTTTTACCACAATTGTACTAAAACATGTTTACAATAATTTTGAATGCCCACTTGTTAAATATTGCTAACTTGAACATTGATTTCATGGCCATCTCCCTGCAGAGAAACAATTGCAATTTTCTACGCCATTTATTTGCCAATTTTAAATTTAAAAAAACCATTGAAAAGAGAATTTCGAATAGTACAAGAATCTGTTAAAAAATATACAGGGTGCTATTTAAAAATCTGAAGTTGATGTCACTTCCGGTTAAACCGGAAGCGCTAGTTCAGTAATTTATACATCGTATAATGCGTTTTTACCAATAATTCAAGATCCCAAAATTTCATTTCATTAACTTAAAACTTGTGGAGAAAAAGGGGGGTGTTCCTGGTTTCGTTTACACCCTGTATACAGGGTTTCGTCAAAAAGTCCGGATCATATGGGACTGTTTTTTAGTAAAGTATTTATTTAAAAAATCAATACGGCGTTGGTTTGTGCTTGTCTAAGAACTAAAAAAAGTGCACACAGATTTGTTCAAATAACATTCTGTACCTGTCAAATTTGACACTTTTTGAAAAAAATCTTCAGAAGTGGCCCTATTTATGATTTTTTCGAAAGATTTCATTTGGAAAAGTTGTTCAGAATGGCATTTTACGCCGGTCTGCTAATTTTCAGCTAAAAATTCGGACTTATAATTTTTTACTCATTTTCTTGAATTTTCCAAGTAGTACTACAAAATTCTAATTTTTTTCATTGAAATCTGATGAAACGTATGGAATCAACTTATTTCGAGAAATAATTGCCCACCTGGACTCTCTTGAAAAAATACTATTTGCAAAAAACTATTTTCCTTTTGAAAATTCGCGGCGTCGTTGATCCAAAGTTGTTTTTATTCGAAATTAAATCATCATTTTCGATATTTTTATTAAAAATATTAAAAGTATAATAACAAGGGAGTTTCATGAGATTTCAATGAAAAAAATTCCTAGAGAATTTTGTAGTATACTTATCATCATCATTCAGCTTTTAACAGGCCATTAAGGCCCATAGCTTAATACTTGGAAAAATTAAATAAATGAGAAAAAAATAATAGGTCCGAATTTTTAGCTGAAAATTTTCAAACCGACGTAAAATGCCATTCTGAACAACTTTTCCAAATGAAATCTATCAAAAAATCATAAACTTCTGAAGATTCTTTTCAAAAAGTGTTAAATTTGACAGGTACAGAATGTCATTTGATCAAATCTGTGTGCACTTTTTTAATCCTTAGACAAGTACAAACCAACGCCATATTGACTTTTTTAATAAATACTTTAATAAAAAAAAGTCTTATATGATCCGTACTTTTTGCAAACCCTGTATATATATAAGCAACTCCCTTTCTACCCTTAGGGTGTAGGGATTACATTACATCTCCTTACAATCTACAATATTTTCAATTCACAATTTACTACCTTTACATTATGCTACATTTCACACTTCTGTATCACTTAGGGCGGGTTGCACAAACATGATTTAACAGCTTGGTCAAATTAATCATTCGTTAAAGTGAACAAAATCGAATCAAAATTCGAATGCATATGACAAATAACACATTAGTAAACAAAAAGTGATGCTCTTTTGTCAACTTTGATCATTCGTTAATTTAACAAAAGCTTTGTGCAACCGGCCCTTAGTCCGTTATAAATTTTTTCCATTCCACTCTATCTACTGCAAGCCTTTTCGCTTCTGCCCAAGGTTTTCCCTTCTTCTTTAGGATCTGCCCGATTACTTCATCCCACGTTTTCTTTGGCCTTCCCCTTTTCCTTTTGCCTGTCATTTTGGATTCCCATATCTTCTTGGTTTGGGCTCCTCCCTCCATCCTTTGTAGGTGGCCCCACCATCCTAGCTGTTTGCGCTCTCTGAATTCCTCTATTGACTCAATGTTCAATTCTTGTCTTATTGCCTCCTTCCTAAGTCTATCTCGTTTGGTTACTCCCATCGCTCTTCTAAGGTATTTCATTTCGGCAGCCTTAATCTTGCTTTTTTCTCGGTCTGACGGCACCCATGATTCACTTCCATATGTAAGGATTGGCCTATATATTGCCTTAAATACCTTCATTTTCGTTTCCCTTGTTATTTCTTTTTTATTTATGAAGGCTTTACTCAGGGCATAATATACTTTATTTGTCACTTCCAATCTCCTATTCACCTCCAGACCTTGATTGCCTGTCTCTTCAATATTTACTCCTAGGTATTGGAAATTGCTCACTTGTTCATCATCTATTGTCACTTCTATTTCCTTCCTTTCCTCACCCACTACCAATATTTTCGTTTTAGACTTGTTCAGCCTCATTCCATTATTTGTCAACACTTCGTTCCATACCTTCAGATTGTCTTTTAAATCCTTTTCACTCCCCGTTATTAGTGCTACGTCATCCGCGAATGCACATTCGGAGATGTCGACCTTTTCGAGATTTCTATATCCAATACACAAAGATTTTGTTCTTTGTTTTGCCCTTCTAATTACTTTTTTCCATGAAAGTGATGAATAGCAACGGGCTGAGACTGCCTCCTTGTCTGACACCAATCTTCGTATAGAATGTCTCGGACTCTACTTAAGGTTTCACTATCTTCTTCCTGAGGAGTTTCTAATTCGTGTTCTGTTTCTGTTATAAGCAGCTTTTGGAAGTACTCTTTCCAGCGACTCATTATTTCTTTCTCGCTTCTTAGTAGGTACCTATCTCTCCTTTTTCGTTTTTAATTCCTATGGTATCTATTTTCTCATTTCTCCTGAGGTTGTTTAACACTTTGAAGAATAATTTTTGATTTCCTTTACTGTCCTTTTCAAGTATGTCTCCGAACTCCTTCCATAACTTTTGTTTAGATTCTCTAATTACCCTTTTAACTTCAGCCCTTTGTTTCTTGTATTCGTCGTACTTCCCGTCTGTTTTGTTATTTAGGTATTCTTTCCACTTTCTTTTCTTGATTTTAACTTGTTGTTTAATTTCTTCAGACCACCACGCCGTTTGCTTCTGGCTTCTATTCTCCTTGTGCGTCCCGCATACCTTTTTGGCCGATGTCACAATTATATTTTTAAAAATTTCCCATAATTCTTCCATGTGAGCACTATCTAATTCTTTTTGGCTCTTCCTTATTTCTCTTTCTACCGCTTCTTCATATTTTTTAGCTGTTTCTTTATTCCTTAGTTTATAGTTTCTTATTGTTTCTTTCCTTTTCTTGAGTACTTTCTTATCATTCTGTAGGCTCTCTTTACCATGTTTACATTTAATTTTGCCTACTACCAGGAAGTGGTCGCTGCCAATCTCAAATCCTCTTCTCACCATTACGTCATTAACTATTGTTCTACTACTTCCCTCTACAATTATATAATCTATAATAGAGTACTCTCCTCTACTTGGCACTGCTCTTGTGTATTTATGAATGTCTTTGTGTTGGTAGAAGGAGTTTGCGATGATTAAGTCATACACTACACAAAAATCCAGCAGTCTTCTCCCGTTGTTGTTCCGTACTTCTTCCCCAAATTTACCAATAACTTTGTATTTGTCATCTCGTTTCCCTACTCTAGCATTTAAGTCTCCCATTACATAAATCCTACCTCTTGCCGCCTCTACCGTTAAGCTTAACTGTTCCCAAAATTTGTCTTTCTCTTGAGCTCTCGCATCTTTGTTGGGTCCATATACAGCAATTATCGTTTCTTCAGTCGTTGAATGCTTTAGTTAGATTATTAAGATTCTTTCTGTAGTTGCCTCCCATTTATTTATCGTGTTTTTAATATCTTTATGGAGTATACCTCCTAGCCCTGCTTGTGCTCTTTCCTTCTTGTCTACTCCACTCCAGATTAATATATGCCCGTTTTCTAATTCTACGAATCCCTTTTCCTTCTTTTTTGTCTCAGGTATTATTAACATTTCTAATCTCGCTCTCTCAAATTCATTAACTAATTCTACTTCTTTGCCACTTATGCTCTTAATATTCCATGTTGCCATTTTTATTATCTTTTCCTTAGTGCATTTCCTCTTGTTCTCTTCTAGTTCCTCCGTCCTTTCCTTCCTTTGCCTTTTTATCTTTTTGTTTTCGTCTGTTGGTATTACATTTTTCTCCATTTTCATTGCATCGATCGTTTTCCAATTTTTCAGTCCTTTACGTTTTTCCGTTTATCGTTTTTTGGTGGTCTTTGGAGTGATTTACTTGGCTGCTTATTGTACTTCTCCAGTTTTTGGGTTTCCTTGTTCCAATTCCCAATTTCCCTCTTTACTTATCAGCTTCTGATAGCCCACTTTGACTTTTTTGCCCTTGGCACATTTCCGGATTATTGTTTGTATCTTTCTTTCTTCTGTTGTCAGGTCATCGTTTATATATACTTTTTCTCCGTAGCTTCGTAGTTTGTTCTTGTTGCTCATTACCATGCTCTTGTCTCCCTTACTGTTTAGCTCAACCAAACAAGCTTTTTCTCCTAGTTTTCTTGCTGTTTCTGCTTTCAATGTTACGCCCAAGTTTCTCTCTATGAACCCTTCCATTTCTTCTTTTAGCATTTTCGGATTGCTTGATTTCATTTTTATCCCTTGGAGTAGGTACTATGTTTCTTCTCCTCTTTTCTCATTCCAATTTCGCTATTTTTTCGTTTGTTATCATCGCTTTCTGTTTTAGTCCGTCAATTTCTTTCATGGCGTTTTCATTGATACTCTTCAAATCTTTAATCTCCTTCTTAAAATCTCTTTGTTCATCTCTTAGCTTTCTTATCTCTTCCTGCAGTATTTTTGTTTCTTCGTTGTTATTTTACTGGTCTTTTTTTATTTCTTTTATGTCCCCCGCCAGATTTCTCATTAAGTCCATCATTTCCTTCATCTGTTCTTTCATACTATCTTTGGGGTTCTCCTCTTTTGTCGGAGTTCTGTGCATCTTTCTGGACTTCTTGAATAGAGTATCGATATTATCCTTCTTTCTCTTCCCCTCATCCGTCAGATATTCGTCAGAGTCCATTTTCTTCTACTGTAGGTTTTTATATATTTTATTTAGAGATTAGCTTACAACTGCGAAAATAGCGCCGCCCGAATCACCTCCTCGAAAGCAGTCCTATTATCAGTTTCGCTACGTTTTCTCTTCTGTCTGATTTACTGTTATAATTTTCTGGTTTGTATTTATGCAACCCTTTATACTTTTCTTTGTTATTTTGGGTTGCCTATCCAGTTGCCGTCGAAATGGGAATTTCTAAGCCTTGAGATTTCATTTATCTGGTCTAATCGCTATTTTTGCATGCAGAAATACGCCTTCTTGTTACTTTCCCATAACCTATAATATTGTTAATTGTGAGGGTTTTTACTCAGAGTTTCGTCTATTACACGCTTTCTTCTCCTTTCTGCTTCTCACGGTGGTTTTCTACTTGATGTGTCCTTTCCTTCTAATTTTTATTCCCTCGATATGGTCCAATTTGAACTTGAATATCGGAGTAATATAAACAACACTCTAGCCTTAACTTGGTACAGCCCAAAAATATTCTAGCGGCCTCGCGCATGTTACGAACGTATCTGTATGTAGGTACCTAACCAGCAAAGATATTGTAGAAAAATTGGTGCAAAATCAAAAATATGTTAACATTGGGGATTTATGACATCGCTATACGAAAGCTAGTTACCCCAGCGAAGAAACTGATAATTTCAAACGTCTCACCCCTCATACCCAATAAAAAAAATAGCGGAAATACTAAAAGAGAGTTTACATTTACAACTTGTTTCACCGGTATACTTTATTGAAGTGGGACTGGAGCAAGCAGACTATGCACTAGAGGTGGGACCGAGGGCTCGGAGCTCGAGCTTAGCTCGGCTCGGCTCGAGCCTCGAGCGAGACCGAGCCTAAGATTTGTTGGACCGGTACCGAGCCGAGCTTTTTTGAATCAACATTATAAAGCTCTGAGCACGTAGCTCGATAGAAGCTCGTAGTTCGGTAGAAGCTCGTAGCTCGGTAGAAGCTCGAGGCTCTGTTGAAGCTCGGAGCTCGGTAAAAGCTCGTAGCTCGGTTGAAGCTCGAAGCTAGAAGCTCGTAGCTCGGTAGAAGCTCGGAGCTCGGCAGAAGCTCGTAGCTCGGTAGAAGCTCGGAGCTCGGTAGAAGCTCGGAGCTCGGTAGAAGCTCGTATCTCGGTAGAAGCTCGAGGCTCGGTATGCATCGAGCCGAGCCGAGGTCACCGAATACAGCGCTAAACTGAGCCGAGCCGAGTTTATTTGACATTTTTTTCGAGCCGAGCCGAGCCGAGCTTAGAAAAAAAGCAAAATGCCCACCTCTACTATGCACATGTAATCGGTTTTCGACGATTTGCCTATGTCGATGCCAAAAATATAACAAGTTTTCTCGATTCAACAGCAATAAAATTTGAAGATGATATATACCGGATTTTCCTACAACTCGATGAATTAAAATGCTATAGTAAATGTGGAAACATAGCAAAACTTCCCCAATCGAAATATGTCAAGGGTAAAATAACAAGAGGTCTCTACCAGTAACTTCCAATGAGCCCACTCCCGAAGTAATGGATACAGCTATGAACAACCTTGAAGTTTTCAAAATCCCTCATCCTAGAAACATTGAACCGATTAAGGACAAAGATAACTTAAATAATAGCACTGGAAATCATGATGAAAACGATAGAAAAATTAAAAAAGTTAAAACAACGGCGGGCAATAGCTAAATATCGTTAAAAGAAATGCTGAAACCTATACAGCAATTACTAAAAGATAAACCAGCCCTACATTCTTTTACATATGAACAGTTTCATGCATTCTTTGAACAAATAACAAAATCACCAAGACCACTTGAAACAGCTAGGACATTCATGCCAACTACCTACTGAATATCTACTAGCTCTACTCAAAGATTTTCATTCGATTTTGACCCACCGCAAAATAAAATATAAATTCACCAGGATCATCTTCAATATTAAAAAAGCTAGCATAAAAGAAACACACCTTCTTACCAATACCTCCTCCTCTCAGGAATCGCTATTTGAAGATTCTGATTTTAGATAAAATTGAAAATACTCCTAGGAAAGAAGAAATCGTTTAACAAGACTAAGGATTGGACAATGGACATACACATCTCACACATGGACACCTTATGGAAAAGAAAAACTCGCCACCCTGCGAGGACTGTGATAAACAATTAACAGTGAAACATTTCTTAACTGACTTCCAAAATATAACAAACAAAGAATAATGTGTAACCGGTCAAGCAATAATCTCCTAGTTGTATTGAATACCTCTAGCGAGCCATTTAAAGTGATAACATACCTAAAAGAAATTAAGTTGTTTAGTTTACTATAAGACGTTTTTAATACACAGGTGGGAATGCCATTGACCTTTGCAGTTGAGGCATTTTAATTTAATATTTAAAAAAAAAAGTATATTTTGTATGCATCTATTAGATACGAGGACGTATTGAAAAATTCTTAGCCTACTATAGAAGCAAACAAAATTTGAAAGTCAAAATATTTTATTATTCGACATATTCTCCTCTTAATTTAATACATTTATTACACCGAACCTGTAACGCCTCTAGACCTTTCAAAAAAAAAGTTTTATCTTGCTCTGCAAACCAAGCCTCCACAGCTTCTATAACCTCTTCGTTGGGAGAAAATTTACGACCTTTTAAACTTTTTTTCAGTTGAGGAAAGAGATAATAGTCGGACGGAGCCAGATCTGGTGAATAAGGGGGGTGTTCCAGTAATTTGAACCCCAAATCACGAATTGTTTGCATGGCAACATGCGATTTGTGTGCAGAGGCATTGTCCTGCAAAAACAAAACACTTTTGAACAACTGTCCGCGTCTTTTCTCCTTAATTTTTTCTCGTAGAGTGGTCAGTAACGTCGAATAGTAATCCCCAGTTATTGTTCTACCCTTATCCAGATAATCAATCATGATTACTCCATGGCAATCCCAAAAAACTGAAGCAAGAACTTTTCCATCTTCAATGGAAAATTTACCTCTTTTGAAGCTTGCAATCCAATTTTTTACGGTCGCATACGAAGGACATTGACCGCCAAGGGTATTAAGCATATCTTCGTAAATCTGCTTACCTCTTAACCCCTTCAAATACAGGTATTTGATGATGGCTCGATACTCCAATTTTTCGATTTTCACATTTTCGGTAGACATCCTTTTTTTGAAATTTTATTGCGCAAAACTGGTTTGACTTTTTGACGTGAAACTTTACACTGACACTTCTAATAAGTTACTGTTCATTGCTATGGTATCGCAATATTTTGTTTATCCATGGAAGCGGTCTAGGCTAACTAGATATCAATACATCCTCGTATTACTTCCAAATTTAAAATAAATACACAGCAATTTGTTTAAGTACAGGTACAATATTTATTAAAAATTAGTAAATACTTACACATAGTTCATAACATATATTTATATTGTATTTTTATTTATTTATTGAAACTTAAAATAATTCAAAAATGCAGGTTGGTAATGTCTCCAGTAGATGATAATTTAATATTCCTCAGCAAATGGATAATATTTATGTGTTTGTGCCCTACAAATATAATACAACAATTAAACAGGTTAGTTTTAAATCTCCTTTGTTTCTAACTTACTCATTGAAAGCACAAATTCTGCCATTACAGTCAATACCGTCAATAAATGCAACATCCTCGGGGGACAATTCAAAATCAAATATCTGCATATTCTCAGTCATTCTTTTTTTGTTCACTGATTTTGGAATAGTAATATTGCCCCGTTGAACCTGATATCTTAAAACAATTTGTGCTGGAGTTTTCTTGAATTTGTCTGCAATCTGCTTCAATTTTGGATCATCAAGAAGTTGTGGATCTTCAGGTTTCGCCCAGGGTCTGTCAGGAGAACCAAGTGGACTGTAAGTTGTTAGAGTTATTCCCTTAGACTTGCAAAACTCCATCAACTTCTTCTGGTTCAGGTAAGGATGACACTCAACCTGATTTGTTGCAGGGACAACAGAAGCTTTTTCAAGAATTCGTTCGATTTGTTTTTTATTAAAATTACTTATTCCAACAGATTTGGTTAAACCTTTTTTGTTAACCTGCTCCATCGCTTTCCATGTATCAACATAATCATAATCTGAATACTCCACGCCATTTGGTCCGGTAGGGAACAGGTTATCTCCCTCCTAAAAAGCATGTTTTGTTAACCAAGTTCTAAACAATTTTTAATACCTAGTGGGTACATAAGTTAAATTTTTATTACATTCAGTATTCTAAGAGAATAATAATTTTAATACCTTAAATCCAAATGGCCAGTGAATAAGGTAAAGGTCGAGATATTTCAAGCCCAAATTAGATAGTGTTTGTCTCAGTGCTGGTTCTACAGATTCTGGACGATGATGAGTGTTCCATAACTTACTAGTTACAAAAAGGTCCTCCCGTTTTACTACCCCTTCTGCTACTTTTGCAGCAATTGCAGCACCTACTTCTTTTTCATTTCCATAAACATGAGCACAATCAAAATGTCTGTACCCAACATCTATAGCATCCTTAACTGCTTGAGTAACTTCTCCGGGTTTGGACTGCCAAATAAATTCATTTTTTAATAAAAAAATAAATTGAATATAATTCGCATAACTACATTGATTACCTAGGTACCACTTTCGATCAATATTAGCAATTTAAAAACAAGTGCATACTTCATTTAATGAGTTTACCAAGGTTTTAGAGATATGAAGTGTGGCGACTACTGCGTTTAACATTAAATAGTGGTAGTCATGGTTTAGTTAGTTTTTCAGTTTTTGTTTAGAAAAATAATAGATAAGTCATAAAAAATCAAACTGTAAATTAATCATCAGAATTAAATTGAAATAACCGAAAATAAGTTATTATTTACTAAGTGGAACACCCACAAATTGGTGACCCCGACGCGTTGTTAGAAACCGACGTAATTTTCGCAAACCGTAAGTTTTTTTTTTACGAACATTTTTGATGATTGTACAGTGCTAAAAACAATTAACCCCGACTAGTGACTATCTTCGCGGTGAGTGCCCCGTTGCAGGTACTTTCTTTTCGTAAATTTAGTGCTCGAATTCCAATTATGTCGCACGATAATACCGAAGTAGAGTATGTACCCTCGGTGAATCGCATTGCCGTTAAAATACCGCCGTTCATGCCTGCGGACCCAGAGTTGTGGTTCCTTCTGTTGGACAGCAGCTTCGAGGCTGCTGGAATTACGCAAGACAGCACAAAATTAGGCCACACCCTGGGAGCTCTAGAACAACGATACGCCGTGGAGGTTCGTGACGTCCTTCTAAAACCTAAAAGCGAGAGGTCATACGAGCTTCTCAAGTCCGAGATCATTAAACGGATGGGAGCTTCTCAAGAGCAGAACACTCGACGTCTCTTAGAGAATGAGCTACTTGGTGACCGGAAGCCTAGTCAATTTCTCCGGCATTTGCGTAACCTGGCAGGAGTTGGCTTCCCAGAAGAAGTTATGCAGACACTCTGGTTAGGTCGCTTACCGAAACACATACAAGCAATGCTAGCGGCACACAAAGATCTCACGCTTGATAAAAGAGCAGAGATTGCAGACTCCGTAGCAGAAGTATATGGTCCACTAGGTAATAACGTGGAGGCAGCGTCATCCACTGGTGCACCATCTCACCAATCGTCCCTGAATACGAGAATAGACAGCATTGAGCACTCCCTGTCAAAAGTGCTCCAGAAATTGGAATTGCTGGAGGTAAACCAAGTTACACAACCGCAACACCGTCCGCGTTCGACCTCGCGTTCGCGTGCTAACTCGCGTCCGCGATCTCAAAGCCGCGCATCCAGGAAAAGCGATATCTGCTGGTACCATTGGAAGCATGGTAACCAAGCTAAAAAGTGTAACGCACCATGTAAATTCGCCGCTGACGCCTCGGGAAACGACGAGGGCAGTCGTTGATGGCGGCCAACGACTCCAGCCCGGTAACCTCACGCCGTTTGTTTGTAACCGATGCATACTCTAAGATAAAGTTCCTCGTTGACACAGGTGCCGATCTGTGCGTATACCCGTATCTGCAAGTGCCGAAACCGCGAGTTAAAACAAACTATGAACTTTTTGCGGCGAACGGCAGTGTCATTCCAACGTACGGGACGATCACGTTAACGCTCAACTTGGGGCTACGTCGACAATTCACCTGGAGATTCGTCGTCGCCGACGTCTCCAAGCCTATAATCGGCGCTGACTTCCTGGCGCACTATGGACTCCTTATAGATATAAAACATCATCGGCTTTTGGACCAACTTACTCAGTGCACTTCCCATGGAGAGGTGATCGAGTGTGAAGTACCGAACATTAAAACCATCTCGGGCTCATCTCTGTTTCACGATCTTCTTCAACGGTACCCGGAGGTGACTCGACCAGACGGTGCTCCAAAGTCCACCAGCCATTCTACTAAGCACCACATTGTCACGACACCCGGACCACCCATCGCGCAGAAACCGCGAAGACTAGCGCCGGACAAATTGAAGGCTGCTAAAAAGGAATTCGACGCGATGTTACAATTGGGCATAGCCCGACCATCACAGAGCTCGTGGTCTTCGCCATTACATATGGTACCCAAGAAAGGAGACGAATGGAGACCATGCGGTGATTACCGTGCCCTCAACGCGAGAACCTGCCCTGACAGGTATCCGGTGAGACACATTCAAGACTTCGCCCAATCACTATGTGGCAAAACAGTCTTCTCCACGGTAGATCTTGTCCGTGCCTTTAATCAAATTCCTGTCGCCGAGGAAGACATTCCGAAGACAGCCATTACGACACCGTTTGGACTCTTCGAATTTACCTTTATGACCTTTGGACTGCGAAACGCAGCGCAAACATTTCAGCGTTTCATCGATGAGGTACTCCAGGGACTTGATTTCTGCTACGCCTACATCGACGATATTCTTATAGCTTCAACGTCGCTCGAGGAGCATTTACAACACCTTGAGATTCTGTTTCAACGCTTAAAAAGATACAGCGTCGTCATTAATATCTCGAAGTGCGTTTTCGGACAGCCCGAAGTTAAATTCCTCGGCTACCTGGTTTCAAGTGCTGGTACTCATCCCCTGCCAGACAAGGTCAACGCCATCCGTGCTTATCCACGCCCAGTCACCGTCAAAGGGCTACGTCAGTTTTTGGGTATGATTAACTTCTTCAGGAGGTTCTTACCTAAAGCTGCTAAGGTACAAGCGCCGCTGAACAACCTTCTCCAAGGTAACACAAAAGGGAAAACCCCCGTCAACTGGACTCCGGAGGCAATTCAAGCATTTGAGGCAACCAAGGAGAGCCTTGCCGAAGCAACGCTCCTAGCTCACCCAGAGCATAACGCGCCGCTGGCAGTATTCACAGACGCCTCAGATTTTGCCGTAGGAGCCTCACTTAAGCAATTGGTCGACAACAGCTGGCAACCATTGGACTTCTTTTCAAAAAAATTAAGCCCAGCTGAATCCAAGTACGGAGCCTACGATCGCGAATTACTCGCAATATACCTAGCGGTCAAACATTTTAGACACATGGTAGAAGGTCGATCTTTTATTATATACACCGACCATAAACCCATCACCTACGCATTTCAAAAGAAAGACCACCAGTGTTCGCCGCGTCAATTCCGCCACTTGGATTTCATAAGTCAATTCACCACCGACATCCGTCACATTTCAGGTGAGGATAACGTCGTTGCCGATGCTCTGTCGCGCATCGATGAGGTCAAAACTTCTCTCGATTTTGAGGCGCTGGCAACAGCCCAACATAGGAATGTTGAACTCCGAAAACACCTCGAAGAAGACTCCGTCCTGCAACTCAAGCTCGTGCACATTCCAGGTACCGAAGCTTCGATCTTCTGCGACATCTCCACAGGAACAGCTCGTCCCTTCATTACGCAAGAGTTCCGCAGAGCTGCGTTCAACACTGTCCATCGGCTTTCACATCCTGGAGCTAACGCTACGATCAAACTCGTAACCCAGCGTTACGTATGGCCGTCAATTAAAGCCGACTGCCGAAAATGGGCCCGCAGCTGTATTCAATGCCAACAGTCCAAAATCTCAAAACACGTTTCAACCCCAGTAGGTAACTTTGCACCGCCTTCCGCTCGTTTCGAGCACGTCCACCTGGACATCATCATCATGCCATCATCCGAAGGATTCAGGTATTGCCTTACGATGGTTGATCGATATACTCGTTGGCCGGAAGCAGTCCCTATGTACGATCAAGAAGCCGTAACCGTGGCACGGACGTTCTATGATACCTGGATCTCCCGTTTTGGAACACCACTAAGGATCACTACCGATCAAGGTAGGCAATTTGAGTCGCACCTATTTAAACAATTAAATCGTTTATTAGGAGCTACACATCTTCGAACAACAGCCTACCATCCTGCAGCTAATGGCATGGTGGAACGACTCCACCGTCAGTTAAAGGCAGCGTTAATGTGCCACCAGCACAACCGCTGGACAGAAGCCCTCTCCACCGTCCTGTTAGGTATACGTGCAGCCTGGAAGGACGATCTCAAAGCCACAACGGCTGACATAGTTTATGGTCAATCGCTCCGTCTTCCTGGTGAATTTCTAGGCACACCGCAGTCTGAGAATGACGATGACAAAGCTGCGGACTTCGTGAAGGAGCTTCGAAACTGCCTGAGAAACCTGAAACCCTCTGGAGGTTCTCGCCATGGGAACAAGAAAACCTTTGTTTTCAGGGACTTATCCACCACGGACTATGTCTTCGTCCGTCGTGACAGCCCAAAGCAGCCGCTGCAGCAGCCATATGATGGTCCCTATAAAGTGATTCGACGATCACAAAAGACATTCGTCATTCACATAAAGGGTCGCGATATTACGATTTCCATCGATCGCCTTAAGCCGGCTTACATTATGAATGAGGACTCAGCAACTATTCCAGATGCCACCCCATCCACTTCACAGAATACCAGCGAGGACCAGAATGTTCCAGGCGCCACGAAAGACTACCCTTCTACAAGCGTTCAAACACCGCACCACCATTTAACGAGGTCAGGCAGACACGTTCGCTTCCCGGACCGACTACAAGCTGGTTAACTTTTACACTAGCAGGGGGGTACTGTGGCGACTACTGCGTTTAACATTAAATAGTGGTAGTCATGGTTTAGTTAGTTTTTCAGTTTTTGTTTAGAAAAATAATAGATAAGTCATAAAAAATCAAACTGTAAATTAATCATCAGAATTAAATTGAAATAACCGAAAATAAGTTATTATTTACTAAGTGGAACACCCACAGAAGTTATGAAAGATATGAAAATGTTTACACACATAACACTATTTGAAAGTTTTCTTGATAACCGTTTGAATATTACCTTCTACCAAAGAGCAGTATAAAGGGACGAGACTTTTTAACCTTACGCAAAAATTCGTAAGAGCGAATGAATGATGGGTTGCCTATGCAGTATTTGCCAAAAATTAGTTAAAATATGATGCTTTTACCTGCTTCTCAATATGCTTAGGAGATTTCACAAAAAAATTGACATCGTTGCCACATTTAACTTTACAAGCCTGTATCATGTTTGTACTGTGTTCGAAGACAAAGAAAGTAAATTATGCATCTTGTTTCACCAAAGGTATAGAGAAAATCGTAAAAGAAATAATTTTTATAAATGTTTGTTTAAAATAAAATTTGCCTAATATATAAACATAGAGATTTTTTTAAATTTAAAATGATAGAAAATAATAGATGTAGAAATATGACAAATGGATTAATTTTGTATCAGTAACAAGAGAAAAATTTCTGTAGTACAATTATATCACCGTCACACAATAACAACAATAATATAATTAAATCATTGACATGTTTATTATTATATTTAAATAGCAAGCAGTTACGGTTGTTGTGTTTTTTGTTCGCTTGCAATTGCATAGAAGTACACGTTATGGATATTTTGAACGACTGTCATTAAAATTAACATTTTTAATTAAAGCTAACTGCATTAAAAATTGAATTTTATTATTTGCCGCGTTAAAAAATAAAACCTCACATTTAACACTTACATCATAAGTTATTAATTTTAGCTATCAAAAAGAACAAACTGTATAAGGAAATTATGAATTGAAGAAATTATACTGTTCTTTGGTAGTATTAAAAATGATTCTGATTAATATTTTGTATTGAACTAGTAGTCCAGTCGCTAGGTTCGTAAAAAGGTCGTTACCTTGCAAAAGGTCGGGTAGAAGATTTTCTTTTCTCTACTTGTATATATGAGGGCCAGCATTGAAAACCCAAGTTTTCCAATTCGGCTGACCTTGGGGCAACTTTCTGTGGCCAAAAAAACACGAAATTTTAAGACTGTTCTTGGTTTTTTCAAGATATCTCAGATGTGGTTCGGTCTAGCGCTTTCTTTCTTCTTATCTTTCTTAGAGAGGACAAAATTTCTAACAAATTTTATTCTTACGACTTTTTTCTAAACCCAGTAACAAGCGCGCTACAGCATCCGATATATTGAATTTTTTTCCCAACTTGATGAAAATAGCACACTTTATTCTTTTTAATAAGATGCTATTTTCGCCAAATTGGGAAAATATTTCAATATATCGGATGCTGTAGCGCGCTTGTTATTGGGTTTAGAAAAAAGTAGTAATAACAAAATTTGTTGGAAATTTTGTCCTCTTTAAGAAAGATAAGAAGAAAGAAAGCGCTAGACCGAACCACATCTGAGATATCTTGAAAAAACCTCAAACAGTCGTGGTTTTTTGGTCACAGAGTTGCCCCAAGGTCAGCCGAATTGGAAAACTTGGTTTTCCAATGTTGGCCCTAATATATACAAGTAAAAAAAAAAAATCTTCTACCCGACCTTTTGCAAGGTAACATGTACTTATTCACTGGACTATAGACAAAGTTGATACTTTTAAATGGAACTAGGTACGAGGGGAGTTTTTTATGTTATCTACCTAGCTATGAAAACAATATGCTATCGGGACAATTTTCTTATGTCAAGTTTCTGTGACATTTTATAGTGTCATCTTAAAGTTTGGTTCCAATCGCTTACCATTTGCCATTTTTCTGTCAATTTAAAGAAGTGAAGTCCTATTTCCAAGTCAAATATTGGTCTCGTAAGGGCTCTCCTCCACCCAAGAAGGCAAAGACGCAATTTTCTGCGGGAAAAGTGATGGCCACAGTTTTTTGGGACGCGGAGGGGATTCTCTTAATTGAGTATATGCCAAAAGGGATTACAATAACGGGGAATGTCTACAAAGACACAATTAAGAACTTGAAAGCGGCTATACGCGAAAAAAGACCCCACAATCATGCTCAGAAAACTCTGCTTCTGCACGACAATTGCATAGTGCATAAAGCACAAATTGTTCAAGCAGTAGTCAATGAATGCGGCTTTGAGGAATTACAACATCCACCTTACAGGCCCGACCTTGCCCCCTGTGACTATTATCTCTTTCCAAAACTCAAAAAACGGTTGAGAGGGCGTCGCTTTCAATCCAATGACGACTTGGAAAACTCTGTGGAGTCGTATTTTGCGGAACTACCAAAAGAATTTTTTTTCGAAGGCATAGCGTTATTAGAAAAACGTTGGAATAAGTGTGTTAGTGTTAATGGTTCTTACGTTGAAAAATAAAATTTTGTTTGTTCTCTAACTCGTTGTTTTCATAGCTAGGTAGATAACATAAAAAAACTCCCCTCGTATTTAATTTAAAAAATCAAGAAATCTTGTCAAAATAATTTTCTGCTGATTTTTACAATTTAAACGATATTTCAAAGTAACATAAGAGTAGAAAGATATGATTGTGGGAATTCTAGCACATTTAAAATAAACACAAAATGCCGTCGATGGTGCCCTAACGAAGTCAAAAAAATGAGAACAACAACAACAAAAACAATAGCAATAATAATATAATAAACCACAATAAAAACGAAAAACAAGAAATTATTGTATACTCTTAACAACACCGCAATGCGAACAGCAAAAAAACACTACGAAAAACTTACAATCTTCGGTTTACACGAAAGATGTATTTCTTTATTGCTTCTTTTTAATTAAGTTAATTTAATTTAATTAATTTAATTTAATTAAGTTATGTATGTAACCATGTAAAAAGGCTAATGCCTGTTTGATGTATCAAATAAATAAATAAATAAGTACTAACTGAAAACTAAGTAACTAACCCTTCAAATTTAAGAATAAAGAAAACACCAAACAAAAAAGTTTATGTAAAACCAGATATTTGCTCAAAGGAAAGTGTATTCAGTACAAACTGGTATTGCACCAAGAAACCCAAAATATCTAATTCTTTGAATTATATGCCCGGAAGGGAAAAGCCTTTTGTTTGGTGAATACTAAGCTGATTATCTTTAAGGATTACTAGACAGGAATTTGGAGTATTTTGTATCTAATTTAACTATGCAAAAGTATTACAAAGAAATCTTAGAAACTTGAGCTTATAAAAACTTCAATAACATATTATTTCGATGCTACATACAGTGCTTAAATTTATTAAACGTGTTAAACTAATTTCAAATCGAAGAAATGATCCAATCTAAAAATGAACACTTTGTATGCTTTGCTTTGCTATTGCTTTTCATCGACAAGCTTTATAATTTTATATTCTACATTTATGTGAGATGTGACCGCTAATGTACAAAAAAGGAACGGAAAAATATAACAATATTCATTAATAAGCAGAACCATACGAGGTTTTGAGTACAGGAAATAAAACTAAATGCAAAGTCTTTTGCAAAGATACAAATATATAAATGCAATATTACATACAAATGTATCGATGCAATTTTGCCAGAAAATAATAATTTTCAATGCGGCGTTAACTTCGGCAACGCTGCTAGTGACGTAAGTTAAGTATTTAAAAGTAATCTCCTGAAAAAGGTTTTGCTCTAAACTAATATTAATTTCATACCCACCTACCAGAGGGCCACCTAGCGGCGGGGTATGTTTTCCATATACGCTAAAATAGCCTAGGACTAATAAGTCTCTTCCCTTTATACTGCTCTTTGCTTCTACTTATTTAAATAGCTTTTAAAGCAGTGTAGTATATTAAATGAGACTACACCATAATTCTCTAATTTAAAAAATAAAGAAAGTAAATAAACACAAAATTAACTTTTGGATGTGGAGTTCGCATTGAAAAAAAGTCCTAAACACCTAACAGTTTTTGTCGATTTCCGCTAATAAGGGCAGTCTTCATTTAAAAACCAAACAAAATGTTTCACCCTGTTTATCAGTAGGTATTAATTTTTCTGAAAATATCTTTGATAAAAAGTATACTAAACCCCTTTTCCAAGCCTATATCGTAACGAATTAATCAAAAAATATACGAAGTATTTTACAATAAAAACCACAAACAGGATTTACACAATTTCATAGAAAATTTCCATTCATTACACCTAAGCTGCATTCTGTGAAATGTAGGTAAGTAGGTACATTTTATATAATAATTAATTGCGGTGTAATTTCATTGACACAGTTATGCAGAGTATTGTTCGAACAGGACGCATTAAATAATAAAAATGTGTAGAATTACTGTAGTAAAAGTGATATTGTGCTTGAACATGAAGATTAAAGCAGGCAATGCTGAACACACGAATGGCTTGGTGGTGGCAAATAAAGCTTTCCTTTTTTTCTAGCATTGGTATTTGAAATTTTAAAATATTTTAATATACTACACATCTTATCTATGTAATAAAAACTGCAACACCCAATTAAACTTATGGTAAAACTCTAGTATACCACGCTTACGGTACGGTAAAAATCGTACTTGGTATAGCAATTAACTAGCAACTAGCTATTCTTCCTCTACTACTAACCTTCAATAAGAGTCACTGCTAAAACGCTATGTCAAGTACGGTGGTCCACTATAATGCGCGCCAAACCGTAGGGTATACTAGAGTTGAGTTCTTAATATTGAACTTTAATTTCAAAAAGCAATCAATTTTTTATTATAAAAGTATTTTGGAATTGATATAAGATACATGAAAAAAGAGACTCTAAAACCTTGATGCTGTCTTGTAACAGCGATTAAAATTGAATATAAATTGTTATTATAACGTGCGTGCTATAACAATATAACTAAATTGAAATTAAATAAAAAGAATTATTCAAAGATATAACATACCTTCCATGTTCCTAAACCAAAACTGGGAATTTGAAGCCCATTATTGAATTTAACTGACGGAACTTTAACCATTTTTGAAGAAAACTTGAATGGTAAATAAATATACGAATAACAAACCTCACTTGCTTGCTGTTCGACCGGTAATGCTGGTGGGAGTCTATTGTTGGTATTTATAATAAAACCGGTTGAGTGGTTTACCACAGATTAAATGAAATAGATAGAATGCCATTTTACTGAAATTTGCAAATAAATATAATAACATCAGTTACTCAGTTACATGCACAAGAACGATATATGCAAATTATTTACTTGTAACATTTATTAGTATAATATTACGTCTACAATAAACTTCATATTTACATTTTACATTCACATTTACAAACTTTAAAAAAAATTTAAAAAGGCATGTTCTTATGTACTTTAAGCGTGAACATTTTTAATTTTTAATGTTGCTCTTTGATAAGTAATCTCTTAATTACGAATTGAATTCATATTTAGAGTTTTCAAAATTTGAAAATCGAATGTCAGTCTACATATTTTCTTACGTTTATAGATAGTATTAGGGGTCACATTCGGTATTTATCAAGTATCTTACATAATCTGTAGCGATTACTATTTACACACTACGTTAATGAAAAATACTCAAGTTTATCTTTATTTAGAGTGCTTATTTACAATAAAATTGGCAAATAATGGAACCATCAGATGATATTAAATTTTTTTTTTGGGAGGCCATTTAAATTATACACATCTGTATCTACAAACTCATACACAACTAGTTTCAGGGTCAATGCATTTGCCGGTAATTTTCGCTGTTTATAAACGATGAAATCATTTTTAATCGCTTGTGCATCGATTTGTTTCCATTAATACATACACCTAACCAAACATATGTTTAAGGTCACCATGATTCAGCAAAAACTTACTAAGGTACTTTTTAGAAAACAGAAATTAGATTTGAAGCGGTTGCTTACTTTGATTATAATATTGGGGGACTTATCTGAAACTGAAAATGACTTGCAGATTTAAAAGAAGGACACGCAAGGCTATTATCTCGCCTTGAATGAATTATGCTATTTCATTTACACGAATTACATTTTGTTGCACAATATTGTTAAACGTTTACTAGGTATATCACTAATGTTGCTTAGTTTAGCTGTTTATTTTTAGTAGGTAATGAAGGAAGTGGGTGCTACTTTTTATTTTCTTCTAAGTACTTCTTTTTCTTGCATTTTGTTGCAAGTCAAAGGGCCTGTTGTTTAAACAGCAACAAACAATTAAAAAGAAAACGTTCGCATTTTGAGTTACAAAAGATAAAAGATTAGGAACAAACCTAGAAAGTAGGAAAAGATGGAGAGAATCGTTGGAATAAAAGAAAGAAGAAGAAGGAAGAACAAACTTCTTGTACTGTAGTTTTTAACATCCCAAAATTAGTTTAAAAAATGACGAAGGAGTTTTAAATATTAAGACATCTAACAATTTAGATTAGGTACCTACTCATTTAACCATCAAAGCATAAATTTGAGTATAATAAAAATCTAGAAGTACAGGGTGATTGAGTGATCCACATTGATTGAAAACAGCTTGAATTTCCCGCCACATTAAATTATTGTCACGTTGGCGACACGAATTTATCATCATTTATTTTTCAGTTGCGTCCCGTAGGGGAGTGGTATAATAGTTGTATTACAAAATTACTTAAATTACCTAACAACAAAATCTTCCAACAAACTGTAGTTCTGAGAAGAACTGTTTTTTAAAATAAGAAAACAAGCGAAATTAAGAAAAACTCAAGAAAACCTGGAAGAACAAGTGAACAAGGCAAAACACAATGATTTAAACAAGAAAGTAACGAGTCGACACTGTACTTTGATACAACATATTTCAATACTGCCAGGTTAACAACGTGAAAATCACTAAAACCTGCAGCGGGAAATTCAACCTGCCTTCAATCAATGTGGATCACTCTGTAGATATACATCAAATATATAATCTATCCTAAACAGTACACACAGCTTCAAAATGTATACTTATTTTACAAAAATAAAAATGCGATAAATAACCATAAAGTCCATAAACTGTGAACCATATTTTAACATACAGCTCGATAAGAACTCAGTACAATATTTAATTTTGGGGATTTTTATAAGAGGAAATTTTTAAGGGTAATCTTAAAAGGATAAAATAAACAATCGGTTGTCATTATTATAAAACTTTTTACAGTTTTAACATTAAAGCCTCCCTTCCTTCGACGATTAAAGTCAATTTCTGTCCAGAATTATAGGTACCTACATAGTTACGCACATCTGTATGTAATGAAGGCCATTGGGATTGTAAAACATACAAAATAAATTACACTTAATCGTTTTCTTTTATGCTTTAGGAGTTGAAAACTTAAAGGAGTAAGAAGTTCTACCGGAACATCCAAATTATTTTGAAATTGTATTTTTCAAAAGTTATTTAAATTCTATAAGAAAAATTAATGCCGTGGATAAGTTACTGCTGCATTTAATTATATTTTTTTGGCGGCCTTAGTGGCGTAGAGGAATACCAAGGTAGTCTTGTAAATCCAGTCCAGATCGATAAAATTTTTATTGCGAAAATAAATCTCAAAGTAATGTCTTGTTTTAGGTATGAGGTAAAACCGTAAAGACGTTTGGCACGATAAATTTTCCTTCTGAGAATGGAAGTTCCTTCGTTATAGCAAAATTCTAGCCGGGTAGTACAATCTACATAGCCGTCACGGCGCGTTGAGTTGCTTGGCACCTATAAGCCCAGATTTCATCTAATAAATAAAATAAATACAAAATCACATGAAACAAAGAATTAAAAAACAAATTGGGCATTCTCTCTTACTACAAAAAACTCAAACAATTCTGTTTACAAAGTCGTTGAAAATGTTATACTATTACAGTAAAAGCACTAATAACTTCATTCTTTTACGTAGAAGGAGTTCGATAAGAAAAATTTAGCCGTAAAGGACCTGTCGGATGTTGCTGAAGAAAAAACCACTGCGATCGTACCTGTACTCCACGACGTCCAGCGGTCCAGCCCCTCAGATAGAGAGGAGTCCGACAATGACCCAGAGGCCATGGAGGTGGCAGCCCCCAAAGTTTAAAAAATGGAAATACTTCAAATTAATCTGCAACATGGAACCTCGATGTTAGCTATAGTAAGCTGGTAAGGTTGCTTTGGAACAGATGATTAGACGGCTCTAATGGCTGATTTATCATGACCGTAGCGCAGTTGCACCCAGAATGTGCTTGTACATTCCAAATAACGTAAGTGCAAATGCTCTACCAATTTTCTTGTATCGAGATTTGGTAGCAATTAAAATCCGTCTGTCTTGCGGCAACAACAGCTTCGACGTCATAGTCAGCTCTGTTTATTTGCCCTATAACTCTCCAATTCTGTCAACCTTACCCAAAAAAGGTAGGAAGTCATTAACACCATGTTATGCCAGCTAACAGAAACGACGAGTCAGTTTGAACTGAAGTTTATTCTTTATTCTTACTACATTATAAGTTTAGGATATGCAACCAAGATAACGCTTATGTATAACGGCACACATTACATCTCCCCTTTTTATAATAAATACAGATATAACCAGTAACTTAATCTAAACATTAACAATTTATTAATGTAAAACAAAATCTCTTAATGCACTAGGTTTTTTTATAGTTCTTTTCTCTGTTTCGGCATTAGAATGACTTCATTAAAGCATGCATTTTGATGCTTTAATGAGCTTCATTAATACATGATTTTTGGTGATATTTTGTTTTCAGGAATTGGTAGCTATGCTACATTAAACAACAGCTGATCTAAGTAACTAACAAAATAAATAAAGCCTTGTGATTTAGCAAAACCTAAATGAAGGGGTTAAATTCGTTTGAGGCAAAACGTATCCATGCACTTAAACCTGTTTGCCGCAAACGAGTTCGTTAATATGATTATTTATTCGAATGGTGATGTTTTTGTGTATACTTGCTATTCTTTAGGATTTTACAGTGATTTAAAGCCTATTTTGGTTAAGAAAATGAGTGAAAACTATATTGTTAAAGGTAGGACTTTATATTATAGTATAAAAATTGTTTTAATTTGATAAAATTTAAAAAAAAAAAACGGTTCAAAAGTTATTGTTGACATAACCTAAAAAATAAGTTTTTTTATTATCACTTCCAGGTGGATGCGGCTATAATTCTAGTGATTCAGACCTGTACCAAATTGATGGGGATTGTGATCATGTTCCCCATCCTGAGGTCAATCAAAACCAGGATGATAGTGCTCAAAGTTGGTTATTTTGGCTTAGATTGAATAGTTTTGATTGTTTATATTCCTACTTTTCATTAGATTAAAAAAACGCATTTAAAAGCTAAAAAATTTCTTTTAATTTTAGTTACTCCTAATCTGAGAGCAAGAAAGAGAAGGGCGAATTGTGAACTGTGGAAAAGGCAAAGCAGGAAAAATGCCATATTGCATGGTTTCAGATACGAAAATTTCAAGAAAAAATCGCAAGTAAAGTCAAACGAAACAGCATGAAGAAATGGACAATGACAGCTCTTAAGCCATGTACAAACCAAAATCAGCTTTTCAAGAACAGTTCGCGAGCTGTAGGCGAACAGTTCGCGAGCTCAGCGTCCACATCACGTTTTCGAATGTAAAACTCGTGTTGGCCATTTTGTTAGAAAGCAGTTCGCCAGAAGTTCGGTCGTGCTTAATATCATAGAAACAATGTCGACGTCGTCAAGCGAAGAAGAAGATATTAAAATTGCATGTGCTAGTTTCTTGATTATAACAGCAATGACAAAAAAGAAAGCAGAAAGAACCCATAAAAGAAGTGGTGGAGAAGCAGTTTACTCGCAAAGTCGCAAACCGTGTAAAATACATTTTTTGATGTAATTCATACTGTTCAATTAAATTAACAATTTCCTCCTCGCTCCATTGCCATACACAGAACTAACTTTACTCACGGCTAGATCAACTAGAATTAAAAACTTTCAGTTCACTGCGATCATCTCCCAACAACGTCCACACTGGAACTGCTGCTTTACACGTGTTCGCTAAAGCTATGGTTTCCTAGGATAGCGGTGCTGCAATAGAGCGGCCGTAATATGGCGGTAAAATAATTTTAAACCGTCAACGAATATTACGGTCGTTATAGCGTTGACCACAGATGTAAAGTTACAATACGTTATTGGTTTTTGCTTTCTCGAGGTAATATTGTTGGAAGAAGAAGGGTCATCTTCATTAGAAGAAGACGCGAAAAGGTCGGAAGAATCTGAAATGTTTAAAAATCGAAAAGTGAAGGCGTTTACGAAATTTTATATTTCATCCTGCTCCAACGTCCAAACTACATTTCTGTTATTACCGGACATTATTTTGTCAAAATTCGATAAATTTCTACAGGAATAAACAATAAATTTAGCTCGCCGTACCGTATAAAAACGTTGCACACACAGTCTCGTACCGTTATGACGGCCACCAAGAAGATGACGGTGCCGCTTTATTATATGACGGTGTTGTCCAGAACTTTTAACATTGATTTTAATATAGAATACGTTTTCCATAAAGTTGAACATTTATACTTCTTACTCATAATTTGAAAGTAAGCAATCAAAACATTTTCTGTAAGTACTTGCAGGTTTTTTTCGGTACACCAAACCACGAATTTGTCGTATTCTTTTTCATACGCGTTTTTGGATTTACTTGGCAACAAATTATTCACTGCATTCGCTGCCACTTCTCGCAATTCCGGCGGTGTTGCTTGTAATTGTTCTTCCGACATTATTACAATTTATCTAATTTTATCAATATTGATAACTAATTCAAATTTGCAAAGTGCTTACAAAACACTTTCAAATATTAATGTGCAAAACTATAAACGTCAAACATACCACTGTTGCCAACTTAACTATTCTACAAAAAAATTCCCTAATAGAAATTGTAAACTAATTTTATAAAAAATATATAAATAAATAAAGCGGAAACAGAGAAAATAGTATAAAAAACTTGTTACAGAAGGCAATTCAAGCACTCGTCCGTTCGGACTCGTACGCGAAAACGTTGCCTTCTGTAACTTGTGTTTTAATATACTATTATTTATATTCTGTGTTGATTTAATTTTATCATTAAAAACTTGTTTTTTAATTAATTTAGAATGTAAATTAATTTCATTTAAAGGTAAATTGTCACGTAGATATCTTGACATTATTTGGGAAAGTGTATACATATCATATACTGGTGTATTCGGAAATGCTAGTAATGCAAGATATATATCATCGTTATTTTCTTTAGCTTTTTTGATTAGTTTTTTAATTGATTGTATCGTTCTCTCAGCTAGTCCATTGGATGATACGGAGATGACATAAATGACTGAAAATTCCATTCTTTTGAAAAATTTTGAAATTCGGAGCTAGTGAATTGACTACCGCTATCAGAGATTGCCACTTTTGGTATACCGTGCCTTGCAAAAATTGCCTTTAATTTATTAATAACATTACTTGCAGTTAGGTTTTTATGTAAATTTTCTACTTCAGGATACTTTGAATAGTAATCCACTACAATTAAATAAACTGGCGGAAAAAATTAGGGGATATTTAAAAAAAATAACTATTATGTAATGAATCGGCGTTTCATTTATTTTTGTACCTTCTTTGAATATAATTACAAATAAATAACGTTGAATATAGAACCATAACGACATAAAGACATTAAAACCAACACTATAACTTTTCGGTATTAACGCTTAGAAACAAATGATCGAAAAATTTTAACATTAGTATAAAGTATGCCTTCCTCTTACATCGAATACAGCTTGACATCTCCTAGGCATACTTAAAATCAAGTTATCAATAGCTTCTTGAGGCAAATTGTCCCATAACATTGGCAAAACTCTTCTTAGTTCTTGAACAGTCTGTGGAGAAGGATTATGCTGCTCTAGTGCGTTTTTAAGCATATCCCATACGTGCTCAATGACATTTAAATCAGGAGAGAGAGGTGGTAAAGGCAAATGACATATTTACTGGGTTTGAATAGCTTCCATGACAATAGCTGCTCTATGGGGTCTGGCATTATCATCTAACAATATGAAGTCTGGGCCAATATCAGCAGCACAATTAGCAACAATGTCTAAAATAATGTCATCTCAATATTTCTGACCATTCATATTGCAGTCACATACGTATAGTTGAGTACGGTGTCCTAAACATATACCGGCCCACACCATGACAGAACCACCGCCATACGGATGAACCGTCTGAATAATGGAGGGGTGATTTCGTGGTGTAGTTTGCCTTCTCAATACTCTAAGTCGTCTGGAATCACTATGCAGGCCAACCCAAGATTCATCTGAGAAAAGTACTGTGTGCCATTCGACATCCCAGAGTCTTTGTTCTTGCACCCACTCGAATCTTTGTCGTCGATGTCTATTGGTGAGTGGTACTCTGCGCAGTGGACGCCAGGAATGTAAAGCTACCTCATGTAGACGATTTCTTACAGTTCTGGCAGAGATTTGTACATCTGTCGCATTTTGAAGTTGTCGTTGGAGTTGGACGCCTGTAACTTTCGGATGGCTTCAGGCCAATGTGGTCAGTAAACGATCTTGCCTGACAGTTGTCGCTCGTTTTCTTCCTTGCCCAGGTCTTCGCCGAACAGATCCCGTAGTTCAAAATCTAGCACTTAATCGGCTTATTACGCTTTACGACACGTTGAAGAAGTCAGCAACCTCCACTTGACGGAACCCTGCGGAGTAAATTAAGTGCTCTAGTGGCACTATCAATACTTAAAAAACGTTCTGCCATTATAATTTCTTATTTAGACACACAAACAGTATAAGATATTTTAAAAACTTCATCAAAAATTGCAGCAAACAATTTGCGAAACTACGCGTATTTAGTAAACAAACACAATTTCAGTAAAATAACAAAAACAAGTGTTTATAAATCAAAGGTGACTTGATAATAACCAATAACCCATCCAGTATTTATTCTTTAATAGCAAACTTTAGGTAACTTAATATCCTTTATGTTGTTTTTTTAATATCCCCTAATTTTTTCCGCCAGTTTATGTTTCACCTTGCAATTCATAAAGATCAACACCTACTTTCTGCCATGGTTGTAATTACATTATGTGAAATCATTGGTTCTTTTCTATTTGATTTTTGATATTTATTACATACATAACACCTATTTACCATATCTTCGATGTGCTTTGTAATGTTAAGCCAATAAACAGAATTTTTTGCTCGGGCTATACATTTTTTTAAATGTGAAAGTGTGTCTGCGATTATTAAATGTTTGCCTGGCTTATACACTAGTTTAATTTCATATCTTTGTAAAGATAAAAGCATTCTTTGTAGCCCTGCAGGGCATGAGTTTAATGATTTTTTAAAAATTGATATGAGAGGTTTGTGGTCTGTTTCAACCGTGAACTTAGTTCCATAAACATATTGGTGGAATTTAGTGATGCCACAACATATAGCTAACAACTCTTTCAATTTGTGCATAGCGCTGTTGCGTTTCATTCATGGCTCGTGATGCATATGCACATGGTTTATTATCCTGTAACAATACTGCACCTAATCCTGACTTCGATGCATCTACTGATATCGTGACTTCTTTGTTTGGATTAAAATACTGCAAAATAGGTTTGCTCGTAACAAGTTCTTTTAAATTTTCAAATGCTAATTTTTGCTCAACTTCCCAGCAAAATACATTTTCCTCTTTAATTATATCTCTTAAAGGTTTTGTTTTTTCTGATAAATTTTGTATAAACCTCCCTACATAAGTTATTAAACCTAAAAACCTTTGAACATCAGTTTTATTTTTTGGTTCTGGCATATTTATTATTACCTTAATTTTGTCTTCATCAAGTGCGATACCCTTTTTTGAAAAGTTGTGGCCTAAATATTTGACTTCATAGAGTCCAAACCGACATTTCTTTAAGTTATATTTTACATTATGTTCTTTAGCCTTTTCAAGTACCTTTTTTAATCTTTCGTCGTGCTCTTTTTTGTCCCTACCATGAATCAAGATATCATCAACATAAATTTCAACGCCATTTTCCGAAAAAATTTCTTGAAATCTTTCCTGAAACACTTCGCTTGCAGTTTTGACACCAAAAGGTAAACGTAAAAATTTGTATCTTCCAAATATGGTTGAGAAAGTGCACAGTTTGCTAGATTCTTCATCTAGCGGAATATTCCAGAATCCGCTAGCAGCATCTAATATCGTGAATACCGTAGAACCATTTAAATTAACTATTATTTCGTCTATATTTGGTAGTTTATACTTCTGATCTTTTATTGCTAAATTTAAATTCTTTGGGTCAAGACAAATTCTTAGTGAACCGTCATTTTTCTTAACCAATACGTAAGAACTAACGGTGATGTTATTAAGATGGTGTCTCCACTCCTTCAATTGTTTGTGAACTGCATTTTTTGACAAGTTACGTACTAGTTCCAACAATTGCTGTAAGATGGCGCTAATGACAGTTGAATGTTGACACGAAGAACTGCCAAAATATTTAATTTTGAATGTTATCGCAACTCTTGGCCACACAAAGTATTTATGTTTCGCCCGTGCTTTTTACCTGATTTTCGAAAATGCCCAGAAAAACATTTGGGAGAACAATTTATAAAAATGCTTGTTTGCAGCATTGCAGCAAACCTTTTGCGAAAAAAAACCTATTTAATTTAAAAAAAAAATCAATTTGTTCTTAAAGCTGCAGCGTTTATATTATATTTATGTGTTTTTAATATCTTCTGCAAAAAGTGCAAATTTTATAAAAATACGTTACGTTATGATTATAAAATATCAAAGTTTATGCCGTCATCTAGCGGCCAATATCTAAACTAGTACGTACACTGTCAAACGATACAGTACAAAAGATTTATATGGAAAATAGTGGGAGTAGGAACACCATATCTTAATAACATCACCGAACTAACCCAATCGGAACTGCCTTCAACTTTTTCTAAGATTTTAGCATCAATTAAACTATCTAGACATTTTTTAAATTGCTCACGTAACGCTAGTTTTAATAAAGCATTTAAGCCTAAAATAGAGTTATAACTATCTTTTACCACATAAAATTCAACATTGTTTAGATACTTACCGTTGAATTTTAAATCTAAAAATCATTTACCCACTACTGGTATTTTTTGATTTGTAAATGTCAATAATATTTCATTTGTATTTTGAATGTTTTTCATATTAAATTCAAATTGTTTCAGATCTGTTAATGAAATAATATTGGCATTTGCTCCTGTATCTAAAGCTTGTCCCAGAAAAAATTATTGCCAAAATTTGTCCCTACTGTATATGCCATTTTAATTTTAAAAAATTTATTAGTCAGCCGTTTTTGTTAGTTGGCTAAGTAGTAAATAAAAACAATTAGTTGACAACTGTCATATTAAATTTGAGAAAGATATCATCAAAAGAAGAAGCATTACCTGAAAAAATATTGTACAAATATGTTTAAAATCGGGGTATTTCCACGAAAAAAGTGGCCTTAATAAGTTAAAAACTACAAGAAGGGCTGTTCAAAAAGTGTTGAAAATATATAGTGAAATGGGTAATATACGAAGAAAATGTTAAAGTGGACGCAAGCCGGGGTTCGTAAATAAATATATGGAGAAGAAGAAAGCTCTGTGTAACAATCCAAACCTCTCTATAAGAAACTTGACTAAAAAATTTGAAACTACCAAATAAACTGTGCTGGGAGTTAAGCAAAAAATTCCTTAAAATCTTAAAAAAAACAAAAGTGGCTAACAGAAGTGCTAAGCAAAAAACTATTGCAAAATCAAGATGCAGAAAGTTGTACTCAAAACTGGCACACAAAAAATGTGATTATGGACGATGAGACTTGTTGCAAGCTCGACTTCAAATCGCTATCAGGTCATCATTATTATTCTGGAAAGGACAGAAAATCTATTAGTGACGACTTTAAGATCATTAAAACAGAAAAATTCGTAAAACATTTAAATGTCAGTCGAAGCAAACTACAAAAATGATGTTGAATGACGCTGTACAAATTTTAATGTATGGGGCGAAAAGAAAATTGCAAAACTTTTGGGTGAATCATAATCAAGGTTTAAATGTTTATTATTTCATTATGTATAGTTATTAAATAATAAAACTATTCGATAAAATAGTTAAAATTTATTTGTTTACGTGGCTTTTTGTTAAAACCAATAGGCGACATTTTTTTCTGGGACAAGCTTTATCTTAAATCTAGTTAATACGTTTATTCTCTTATTTATTTGCAACTCGACTACACAATAATTATAATTACGATTGTTGTTAATTTCATCAATAGTTAGAAATTCGGTACCTTCTACTATTTCGTAAACTTTCCTATTTTTTAATTTACACATGTGCGCAAAATGATTTAATAGGTTGCAGTTGTTACATTTCTTACCAAATGCGGGGCATCTATTAATTTGGTGATCCCTGCCACATTTTGTGCATCCCTTGATTTGACCTTCGTTTGATGCATTTCGCGTTGAGCACGTTGACCTGGTAGCGGTTTTTGGCGGGAATTGTTTATGATGACGCTTGGTGACGACTGCTACCTCACTTCCGCTTGATTGTTCCTTTGTTTGCATTTCTTTCAGCTGCTTACGGGAGGCTTCCGTTAAAATGCATATTTCCACCGCTTTTTCCAGCGTTGTATGTTCTTCTTGGAGAAGCCTTTCTCTTGTTAGATCGTCCTTTATACCTATAATTAACATTGTTTTAATTAGTTCATTATTCAATGCGGCTACACCTACATGCGATGCCCAACTTTGTAGAGTTGATATCCCTGGTAATGGATATTTCAGAGTTTGGCGCATATAAATGTATGCACGTTTACTAAAATAACGTAGAGTGAACGCCTTTGCAATTTCATCGTTTGTCCATCTTGCCTTTGTTTTCTTTTTTAACATAATGTCTATTTGATTAGGAGTTAGACAATTTGCCAAAAGTTCCTTAACCTTCACTTCCAAAGTTCTATTGGAATCGTCAATAATACCTTGCAACTTTTTATTTTCTTGCAGCAAAATGTCTTTCTCTTTTTTATTATTTAACATTTCAGTTTTTAAAGTATGACATTCCTTCTGAAGAGCCATATACTTTTCATATAACATTTCATAAGGACTTTCTTTGCTGGTAGATGGTAATTCCTAATTTTCCTGAATCTCAGTGATAGCAAGTGGTAAATCTGTATAAAATAAAAGATTCGCCACAGTCTCTTTTCGTTCTTTAATTTGTAACCTCTTACTTCTATCTGTCACATCACCTTTTTCAGGTTTGTTTGGTAACCGTAAAGTAGGAATAGCTAAAATAAAAAATATTTCTAAGTTGTGAACGTAATGAACATATTAATATTTAGCGTCTTACCTGTCTGTTTGAGTTTTTTTGGTTGGGTATTTGTTAGTTTTGCATGTATTATATCTTCATATTGATTTTCTTCAAAATGTCTGCTACAAATACGTTTATTGTTTGGACAAAATTTGTCTTTTCTATAACACAATCGAATCCATTGCTTTCTAATGTCTGGTTTTTTTGGGAAAGTAAAAAATCTAATGCTTTCTCCTTTCTTTTTAGCTTCTTCTCGATTACTTTTGCAAGTCGAGACACTGCAAATTGTTCCAGGCATCTTAAGAAGAAAAATATATTTAGTTTTGTTGTTTTGTTCAATGCACAAGTTAAGTTTAATTACTTGATTATATTTGTTATTTACCTACCTTTAACTTATCAGATGCAAGTATAGAAATGTTATGATAACTATATAAATAACTAAAATTCCATAAAAATGTTTTAAAATGTTTATATTTATAAGAGTATACACCACAACATACAAATAACTATCACAAAATGCTTGGATTGTTATGCGAGCTCTGTACTGCCACAGTATAATACCATAGATTAAATAATAGAATAGATACGCAACGGTACCTTTTTATATGCGTCGCCTGCGTTGATTCAAAACGGGGTTTATAAAGCCTGCCGAATAGGGCCGTTTGACAGTTAATCGACTAGTTCAAATTTTCTCCGTGGCGCTAGTTATCCTTTCACTGACAGGTGTATTTCTAATTTAAATTTGTTAATTTTTGGCTATTCGTTTAGTTATACGACAAAAAGTACGTTCTAAAAATGTCTTTTTGCATCCCTCCTTGCCATAATTCTACAGATTTAGTTTTATATTTAGGCTAAATAACCAGTCCAATCCCTCGAAAGTCTTCCTGGTTTGTGCCCAGGAAAAGTAGTAAGTATCTGCACCCTTCTTACACTCTTATTTAGTTAATTTTTTACACAGTCTCATAAGGTTTTGAAAACCTGTCTAAAATTGAAATTTATATTATAATACACTTTCTGGACTAAATATTAAACATCCAATAACCCGTATTTGTTGTAAATCGTAAAAAATCAAAGCCAGTTGACAGCTGTCAACGATGGATAACTAGCGCCACAAGCAAGCAGTGGCAAAAATTTGCATAATGGCCATTTTTGTTATTCGGCAGGCTTTATAAACTCCGTTTTTAATCAACGCAGGCGACGTTTATATGTAACCCGAAAAAAATTCTGACATAGAGATGGCAGCACCTTGGCCATCTCTGATCGAGAATGTTTTTTAACCATCCCAGAATAAAACCGCTATATCAATAATCCTAACATATCAACAACATTTGATCAAACAAAATACGTACGTTATTTAATAACCGTGCATTAGTCGTATTGATATTAATGCCATGCGAATTCAAGCGTGTTTATAAAATAAGCACGTATAGATATTATTGTATTTATGGATGAAGTTATTTTTGTCCCAGTTACAATTTATTTATCTTATTTAGAATTTTATTTACTGACTTCGTTTTTTGCTAAACAGCAAATTTGTAGTATAATTATGTGTTAAAAACAATTACAAAAAAAACGCAGTTACGTTGCACAAAATTTCGTTAAACAAAACTAGCGCGTTCAAAAAAAAAACAAAAATAATGTGTACCTACTGCAAAATTTAGAATTATTGTTTTTGCAATAATTTTACTGACATTTGCAAAACGGAATTATGGCAATAACACAGTGATGGCGGTTAATAAACTATAAATCTTGCAATACGCAATAGACATTATTTTTGTTTCTTCTGGCCAACCCTTATCTAATTTTTTTAACTCACGGTTTGGCAAAGGATCTTGGAACAGCTGGGTTAAAATTTTAACCTAAGCTCAACAGAACGAATCTAAACCCTAAAGTCGGCAATCGTATACATCTATACATGAATACATGTTTTTGGTTTTTGAAGGAAAAAACGTATTTATAAAGTTGACAATTACGAACCATATTTTCCCGTACATTACCTTACATTTTCGTCGAATTTACTTGCATTTTCTTTACATGTGCTATTGCAATATAGTGGGGTGGGATAGCTGAAAAAAACTTCACATCTGGCAACCAAAGCGCCCCTTTGGATTCAGATAGTACATGGGTAGACGAGTCTAAAAAGCCCGGGACACAAATTTTCCTGGCCCTCTAGCGGTGTTGATGACGTAATCAATATGGCCGCCAAAGTTTTGTGACACGCTTCTACATTTCCCTATATAAGTCGGGTTTGGATTTTGATATTAACCTATATTATTAGTGATTATTAATCAGGAGAAAACGCGCTATCCAACGGTATATTTTAAATCATTGTTTAGGTTCATAATACCAGAAATATTTATAACTTTATTAAAATTTTTCTTTTTTATTTTGATTTTTTCGATACATTTTGCTAAATAACTTGGAATCCGTTACGTGTAGCTGAAAACGTGTCCTATACCTTTTTGTTCGTCAAAAAATTACCTATGACTTCTATTTTATCACAAACAGTTGCTGGAAATTTGCCAAAACAATGTAGCGTTGCACAGCGAGTCGTTATGGCAACAATGTAATTTATATTAGGTTCCGAAAAGTAATAGAGCGGCTTTATAACAGTGTTTAAGTAGCAAATGTAATTATTGTAATTTTTGATGTATATGTAAATCAAATCTAGCTTTTTAGAGGGTATTTTTTAAAATCGTAGCCCCCCTTGAAATTTAAATTTTGGGAGGCAACTTCAAAAATGTAATAATAAATAAAAAAGATTAAATAAATAAGATTCCATTCAGTAATACTAAATGTGTGTTTCTTTTTAATATAAGGCAGACGTTAGAAAGACAGAAATTACCCAATCATGGCAACAAAGAGGAAACATGAATTGGTTGATGGCGAAGAATCTTGCAATTTTTGGTGAACATGATGAGCTTCCACGTGCTATAAGAAATTTGGATCAGTTGGACGATGGAAGTGGTCTTGCACAAACACTAGTAGCCCATGCAGCAAAATATCACAAATCTTGCCAGAACAAATATGACAGTCAAAAGACGGAAATACTATCTGGTGAAAAGAAACAGAAAGGACGACCCCATGGCTCACACCAAACTCCGTCTACATCACTATTAACAAGATCATCATTAGTTTGTTCAGATGTGAAAAAGGTGTGTCTGTTTTGTGATGAAGGAGAAGGTAGAGAGTAGAGACAAACTTGTGACTGCATCCACGCTGGGTATTGGGCCTACAATTCATAGACATGCTCTACAATTACAAGATGAAAAACTATTGAAGAAGTTATCGTCAACAGATTTGGTAGCATTAGAAGCCAAATACCACAAACTATGCTATACTCGCTTTCTAACACGTGCAAGAGCTGCTGAACGTTCTCGAAGAGAAGATTACCATAATCCCGAAGAAGTTGTTTATGGTACAGTTATAACGGAATTGGTTCAATACATGCAGGATTTGTACTCATCTAGCAGTACGTCTGCAGTGTTTAAACTTTCTTATCTTACAAAATTAGTGTTTTGGCGCATGAGTGACATGGGAATACAAACTGACGAAAAGAATATGAATAGAACACGTCTCAAGAAACAACTATTAGCATTTATACCTGGTCTGAGAGCAGATAAGTCGGGACGTGAAATTATTTTCAGTTTCAAAGGGGATGTTGGCGATGCCATTCGCGATGCCTGCGTATTTAATGACTTTAGTGATGGTATGTGTCGTTGGCGGGCAGTAGGTATATTACGAAGACAACTCTTTCAAGATTTTCCTCCTTGAAGGATTCGTTAAGAATGCATTTACTGCTTTCACATCTGTACCTGCTGTTCTTGTCCATTTTGTACGTATGTTATTAGAGGGTCCCAATATGGACTCGAGTGTCTTATCAGAAATACTTGGACATAATGC
Source organism: Melanotus villosus (assembly GCA_963082815.1). NCBI lineage: Eukaryota > Metazoa > Arthropoda > Insecta > Coleoptera > Elateridae > Melanotus > Melanotus villosus. The sequence goes on along the minus strand of OY720418.1, from coordinate 71,145,357 downwards.
AGGATTGTCAATTGCCCAACTTATAAGATATAACAACATTAAGCATAACAGAAAAGAAAATGTTCAGAGTGTACGTCACTCTATGGAGAGAGAAACACCACTCCCACTATATGTAGGTCTCATGATTCACGCTGTCACTAAGAAGAAGAAAATTATAGATAAACTGTGTCGTCTGGGTTTGAGTGTTCCATATAATCGAGTGCAAGAAGTATCAGCCACAGATACAAATGTGTTGTGTAAACAATATATGGAAGATGGTGTTTACCCGCCAAAGTTGTGTCCAACTGTGTTTCTAACATCAGCAATAGATAACATTGATTACAATCAATCTTCTTCTACTGCCGTTACTTCTTTCTATGGTTCAAGTGTTACGATTATTCAGCATCCTCACAGTGAAGCAATTATGGAGATTGACGATGACAGCATTCGTATCCAGCAGTGGAACAAAAAAATTGTCAATGGCCTCCCTGAATATTACACTACACGTCATATAGGACACGTTTTCAGCTACATGTAACGGATTCCAAGTTATTTAGCAAAATGTATCGAAAAAATCAAAATAAAAAAGAAAAATTTTAATAAAGTTATAAATATTTCTGGTATTATGAACCTAAACAATGATTTAAAATATACCGTTGGATAGCGCGTTTTCTCCTGATTAATAATCACTAATAATATAGGTTAATATCAAAATACAAACCCGACTTATATAGGGAAATGTAGAAGCGTGTCACAAAACTTTGGCGGCCATATTGATTACGTCATCAACACCGCTAGAGGGCCAGGAAAATTTGTGTCCCGGGCTTTTTAGACTCGTCTACCCATGTACTATCTGAATCCAAAGGGGCGCTTTGGTTGCCAGATGTGAAATATTGTGGTATAATTTTCAGCTATCCCACCCCACTAATAAGGCCAATTCAATTCACAATAATACAGGGTGAGTTTTTTTTTTTCATTTTAAGCATTGGGATCTCGGAAACCATAAGACATTGAGATTCGGTTAAATGAGGAAAGAGTTGTCGTTTTAAGAGCTTAAGCAGGATATGCTTTGTTTTTTGAAAAAAATCCACAGTTTACTAGCTATGAGCAAAAAAGAAATTAGCAATTTTTCTTTAAAGTGTTCTAAAATCGTTAATATTAGAGATACAGAAATATGACAAGAACAAAAATTGTAGATATTTTTCCGCTTAAAAAGATACATTTATTAATTTCCATTCTGCTTTTATAATTTTCGAGTTATAACGCAAACTTACATTTTTTTAAATAGCAGTCATAGTTGGCTTTGACATTTTTAAAAATGACAAATGCTTCTCTTTTTAACGATAAAGGTTTGCTAATTGCTATACTTTGATAAATAAACGCGATGCAGGAATTTTCGTATTATTGAGAGAAACAAAGTTTGGCGTGGAAAACAATAAACAAACAAAGTACTGTTGCTCATTGTTTTAGTTGAAATTTGGCAGTTCTGTAGCTTCTACAATTAAATTAAAGATGTTTTCTAATCGCGAAAAACTTAATATGGTCGAATGTTTTATTTTTTGTAAGTAATAAAAATAGAAAATAGTGTTCTTGCTGCCGAACGGTACCAACAATTTTATGAAAATCGACGTCAACCATCTCTACCGACGTTCAACAATTTGTAAATTCTAATTCTATTGTGAAAAGATGCCCCTTGTGTGTAAATAATAATGGTGGACATTTTGAACATTTGCCGAGATAGATTAATTTTTTTACATGTAATTACTTCAAAGTAGAAATTTAAATGTAATAATTCGTAGTTTCTTTGCGTTGTTCTATTTGAGGCCCTAAAGTTTTTAGGTGAAACATTATAATAAACTAAGTAATTACTTTAAGAGGAAAAAAATGTTTTCCATGGCAGACTCTGTTTTTGCTACTCTCAATATTACAAATAGTCCTGTATCGTGTTTATTTGTCAAAGTAAGTACAGCGAACCTTATATCTCTGCAAACAGAAAAAAATGCACTTTTTAAAAATGTCAAAGCCAACTATGACTGCCCTTTAAAAAAACGAAAGTTTGTATTACAACTCAAAAACCGTAAAATCGAGAAGGAAATTAGTATGTTCATCATGTTAAGCATTAAAATGTCTAAAACTTTCATTCGTGTCATTTTGTTGTATTCCTAATAATAATGATTCTACAACGTTTAAATGAAAAATCACTAAATCTGTTATTCGCTCATATCTAGCAAACTGGATTTTTTTCAAAAAACAAAAGCATATCTTGCATAAGCTCATAAAATGACAACTCTTTCCTCATTTAACCGAATCTCTATGTCTTATGGCTTCCGAGATCCCAATGCCTAAAATGAAAAAAAACAAACTCACCCTGAATGTAGAATGCAGAAACAGCTATACCGGGTGTGGCCTGACATGTGAGACATAGGTGAAATGCTTGGGAAATTGAACATATTTATGTCAAAGTCGAAATTTTAATTTTAATTTTCTGCTGTAATTTCAGAAGTTTTCGGGATATTCACACGAAAATTGGTGAAACTACCTTTTTGGGACGGGAATAATCCGAATAATAATCCGTTCTCAATTTTAATGCAGCTCTTAAAATAATGTTATTTTTGCTACACCTAATACCTTAAAAATACTTCAGCTTTTTTGTAGCTAAAGTTAGGGCAGATTAAGTATTTTTAAGGTATTAGGTGTAGGACAAATAACGTTATTTTAATAGCCGCATTAAAATTGAGAACGGATTATTATTTCCCGTCCCAAAAAAGTTAGTTTCACCAATTTTTATATGAATATTACGAAAACTTTAGAAATTACAGAAGAAAGTTAAAATAAAACTGTCGACTTTGACACCCTGTACCTCCCTAAATATTAACTTTTGGACTAAGGTAATTTTAGGTAAATCGTAATATTTTGGCCTCAGGAATCTACTGTTGGTCTGTGACCCATTACTTATGGACCACCCTGTATAGAGCCCCCAAAGAGAACATAATGTATGGCGCAATATACGTTCTTTTTTTAATACTGTTATTTTTACCTTTAAAAAATTGTTTTAGGGCCCCTTCATGGAGAAGGCCGGCCCTGCGTCTGACAATTTAAGTAAAAGTACAAGAGATGGGAATCATTCTTTGGGTATTTTATGCATATTTTTGAAGTTTAACTTTTTAAGAATTTAATTATTAATCGCTTACTCATGTGTATTAAAATTAATGCTGTAAGCTGTAAGCTGACCAAAAGTTTCAATTTGTATACATATGCTCAACCAGTCGATTATTACGTGATCTGTTCGGGTTTAACTCTATTACTATTTTGTGTGTATATTTACTAAACGTTTACAAACATTATGGAATGGTATTTCGGTGTATCACGCTACAATTAAGAAGTATACGTCTAAATGGAAATAATAGCGTCCGTGCGGGGTAAAGTGAATGCAGTGAAGTTCCTTGAGTTTATGACAAATAGTTCAAAAATATTTTGGGGCAGCACCAATCGAGGTTACCGTTCGTCACCTCCTTAGCCCCCTTGTCTAAGTAGACACGGGTTACACTTTCGCCGGTAACGTGGGATCTCTATTTATATTATTTCCTCTATGATAATACCAAAGAATATTTACTAACGTAGGTAAATATTCTTTGATAATACTACGTTATTACGTAAACTTTACGTATTATATACTGTGGTACTGCTCGGGTCTGCCAAGTGTTATGGCACAGTATAAGAAAGAACAGTAGGGTTACTCCGGGGAATGTCTTCAACGCCCGAATATTCAAAACCAGAATATTCAAAAGCAGAATATGCATACACAGAATAATTCAACGCCCGAATATTCAAAAGTAGAATATTCAAAACCAGAATATTCATACACAGAAACATTCAAATCCCGAATATTCAAACACAGAATCGCGCATTAACCGAAAACGCACCGACAGAATCGCGCATGGACAGAATCGTGCAACACCAGAAAGCGCTTCGCCCGAATCATTCAAAAACCGAATACGTAGGCGAGGCCAAACGGAGGTTACTTTAGGCTACTAGTCGCTAGATGTCACTACGAAAGTCAGTTCAACATGTGCTTTGTCGATATTCTAGTGTACTTTAATTTATTTAAATGAAAATAATAATAGACATACGTTCTCAATTGTCAAAAATGACAGCTTCATCAATAATTACATACGATGTTATGTGAAATATTTAATAACTTAATTCTAGATAATAGGTAGCTACAGTACAGGCATGTCGACGGAAAATATGGAGAACTTAATAACTACATATTAAAATATTTCTTGAATATAAAACCATTGTACCGTTTAATAAATAAAAGCAATTAGAGTTAAATTTTTTAATTTATTTGAAGATAAATAGTTAAAGACACGAAGTGCCAATATTAAATATCATATCATTCGCTAAAATCGTGTAATACATAATAAGAAAGAGAATTTCATGCTGAATTCATATTTTAAAACCGCGTTGTCCTATTTTTAACCGTGTGAGAATGGTGAATGAAAAAAGAGCAATGAGCCGATTTCTTTATACAATTGAAAATCTGTTGGAAACCATTGACAGAAATATTACAAGGATATAATAATAATTCCAAGCAATTATTTAAAATTATAGCGAATGCATGGAAATCTATAAACCACAAAATCATCGATAATTTACTTAATTCAACGCCACGACAAATGCAATGTATAATAAATAATTATTAAAGTATTAAATATTAAATATGTAACATTGTTTACTCTTTGTCTAATTTAAGTTTCTTTCATAAATTGTTATTGTCCAAATCGAGGTGGCGCAGTCTAGGTATACGGATTATATGAGGGATTTGCCATAGTTAATTGGCTTCGGAGCTTACTCTAGTCATTTGAGATTACGAAAACCATTTACCTGCAGAACAGGTCCGCATTTAGTTAAATTATGTATTATGTATATAAATTTGTGTATTATTTTGGTACTAAAAACTGGGGCCCAATAATTTACCTACGTACAAAAATCCGTGCAGGTTTTTAGAAGTCGTCTCAACTGGTAAGTAGCATGTATACAACCAGGGATTACATGTAAACAAAGTATCACTTACAAGAAACCCCGCTTAATCCGTATACCTGGACTGCGCCACCTCGATTTGGACAAACTATACTATTCTAGTTAACTTTTTAAAAATAAATATAAGATTTTTATACAGTTGCTCTATTTTTGTCGCACCTCACATATTCAAATACATAAGTATAGCTACTTGTGAAATTTAGTGCACTTATTTAACGTCCATAAGGTTTATGAATATATCATCACTTACATTAGATGTAAGTTTGAAAATATATTGAATAATTAAAATATGGGGGAGTATTTTTTATAAGTTCCTACGGAGTCGCTCTATTTATGTCCGATACTGTAGGTTTGCATTTGCAGACAGACAAATTGAATATTTAACCAAATTAAGACTTCTAGCTATATCCATCGTATACTTAGGTAGGGGAAGTCGGGGCAAAGCGAAATGGTTAATCTTTGAACCATCTCCACTGCTCTATTTTCATTACTAAAATTCTGCTTCTTCTCCCAACATGATTACCAATACTTACCCTCCAATTCATGTGTAAACAGTTTTGCTCTTCAGTAAATCTTTTCTCAAAAATGTCTTTTAATTAAGGGCTGCACTTTTTTTACCTTGCCCCACCTGTAGGGGCAAAGTGACAAATTGGAGGCATGGCTGGCTTATTATTGTGTTTTCATAAAGGTAATAATAGATTATATAAATATTTATTTTTGCAAATTTTATTGAAAAGTAGTAAACTGTCACATGAAATCAAACAATAGGTACAAATTTTAAGAACATTACAAAAATATTATAAACTAAGGTTGAACATATGATGAAAGTTCTGGCACATGATAAAACCCTCGGCGCAGCTTAATTGTGAATGTAATGTAAATGTAAACTTTTCTAGAAATGACATTGATTTTATGTATAGAATCAATAGCCATAAAAACCTTAATAAAAGTCCTATAAAATTAGGCCTTACTACAATGTTGAAAAAAATCGAAATATTTAAAAATGCAAAAAAACTGAAGGGCTCAATGATTGCAATTAGTGACGACCTGGATAAGAATAGTCTCGAAGCGAGAAAAAAACTAATACCATACTTATTAGACGCAAAAAAATAGGGGTTACAGAGCGACAATCAGACTCAACAAACTAATTGTTAACAACGAAGCGTATACACTGGAAGAATTAAACCAATCTCAGAATATGAAAAACAACTTACCAACAGGTGAAAAAAGACCAAAGGAAGACACGCCTCCCGATGCCCAGCAAGAAGTTATTCAAGAAAGAAGAAGAACAAAAGAACGAAAACTTGAAGACAACCGGGAGGGCTCTACAAGAATGGTTCAGACACTCCTAATGGGCTTTCCAGATGAACAGAATTCAACTCCAAAAAACAAATTAGTTTAAACCACAAAGACCACCACCCTACTTATAAAAACAATAGAAATAATAAAAACATAATACAACCGCTCCCTAGAAGTCAGGCCAACAAGGGAGTTACAGGCCTTCACCTCCATAATAATACTACCCTTGATATATGTACATTTAATGTTAGATCATTAGGATCATTAGAAAGATTATTAGAATTAGAACAAGCCCTACAATTTATAAAATGGGACATCATAGGTATATCCGAAGTAAGAAGGAAAAAGGAAACAATTATACAAAGACCCAATGGCTGCCTATTCTATCATACCTACTTCTGATAATAATGGACAATCTGGTAGTGGCTTTTACATTTCAAAAGAACTTGCTACCATGGTAAAGGAATTAAAACAAATATCACATAGAATATGCATACTAAAACTTCAGATCTACAACAACAAAACTATCGCCATCATCCAAATTTATGCCCCCACTGAATCTGAAACTGAAGAAGAGATGGACTCATTCTACAGCCTGTTAGATGAAGCTATATATGACTGTAAGAAACCATTCGCCTTGATAGTAATGGGAGATTTAAACTCAAAGATTGGTCAATTTGTCAATGGGGAGGATAGAATTAGAGGCAAATATGGTTACGGTGAAAGGAACGAACGTGGTTCTAAATTAATTGAATATGTCCTTCAACATATTCTCAAAATTACAAATACTTATTTTAAAAGAAGATCAGGCAAACGTTGGACTTGGTTAGCACCCAATGGAAGAACAAAAAACGAAATTGACTTTATTACAGTTAGTGATATGAATGCAGTTTCAAACACGGAGGAACAGAAATAATCTAATTGAATGGTGTGAATGGAATAAATATGTTAAAAGGGAAATTCGGAAAGATGTTCGGAGATACGAAGAAACAGAGATAGAAGAAATTTTAACAAGTTCCAGGATCAACAAGAAAGCTAAATAAATCATTATCACCAGGAAAAACATGGATTACAAAACTAAAAGGAAAGGACAACAAAGAAATTACAGATAGAGGTGAAATTCTAAAATTTACCACTAGCTACTACAAAACTCTGTACACATCACAGTTGGGAGCAAACGACTTCAACGATCTGGAACAACAAGAAATACACGAAGAAGATACACCGGAAATCCAAAAATCAGAAATAAGAAGGAACATACAGCACCTTAAAAACGACAAAGCACCCGGAGAGGATAAAATAACAAATGCGCTGCTTAAAATAGGATGCGAACATTTAATACAGCCTCTATATAAGTTATTTAATAAGGTCTTAGAAGAGGAACACATACCCGACCAACGGAGAACATCCGACATTTTTACTTCTACATAAAAAAGGAGAAAAAAGTGAAATTCAAAATTATAGGCCAATAAGTTTGTCTTCTAGCATCTACAAGCTGTTCACTTCTATCGTTTTAAGAAGGATTCATGTACAATTGGAAATAAATCAACCGTACGAACAGGCAGGATTCCGGAAAAAATACTCCACAATAGACCACTTACATACTATTTCACAAATCATAGAAAAATCAAACGAATTTAATATACCGCTGTACATCGCCATGGTCGACTTCGAAAAAGCCTTCGATTCTTTGGAACACAGGCCCATGCTACAAGCTCTACAACAACAAGGCATACCAAGTAAATATGTTCGACTTATCAATATCATATACAAGAACAGTACAGCTAAGATCAAAATGGAACGAAATGGAATGTGCTTTAGGATTGAACGAGGCCTTCGACAGGGTGATCCACTCTCACCTCATTTGTTCAATGCAACATTAGAAATGATTTTCAGACAATTAAACTGGTCGAACAGAGGAATAAACGTGAAAGGAAAAAACTATCAAATCTCAGATTTGCTGATGATATTCTACTTATCGCAAACTCCAGCAAAGAACTTGAAAATATGTTAAATCGACTCAATCAAGAATGCGGGAAGGTTGGACTGAAAATAAATCGAAAGAAAACATATGCTTTAACAAACAGGGAGGAGAGAGACATGCACGTAGGATCCGACAAACTCCAATATGTTCCAGAAGCCACATACCTAGGACAAATTATTTCCTTTAGAAATATGCAAAGTAAGGAAATACATAAAAGAATAACAACAGGATGGAATAAATTTTGGTTGTTACAAAGAATTTAGGCGGGAACAAGGAATAACAAATTGAAGGGACGGATTTTTAAAACTTGTGTAATGCCTGTACTATCATATGAAGCTCAAACTTGGGCGACCACCTATACGGATCAAAAGAAACTAGCAGCTGAAGAAACCACAACATGCTAAGAAAATTTCTTGGTATAAAAAAAAAGAACATGTGACAAACGAAACTATAAGAAACAAACTAGGCGTACCTAACATAATATACCAGTGCAAGAAACTTAAATGGTTTTGGGACGGACATATAATAAGAACATCAGGTCATTGGGCTACGAAATCTACACTATGGTATCCGAACTATGGCAGATCAAGAGGCAGACCACGAAAAAGATGGGAGGAGGACTTCGTGAAAATGCTGGGATCAGAGTGGAGAACTATAGCGAAAGACAAAGAAAAATGGGGTAGTTATGGAGAGGCCTTTGCCCGTTAACGGGATCAAGTATTTTAGTTTCTATTATTTAGTGTCTAATATTTGTTTATAATACATACCCTTTATGTGTATACAGGGTGACAATAATCTACCTGTGTTGTATGGGTAACTTTGTTATTATAGAAGTTAGAGAGTCGGCTAAATTAGCAAAGTTGGGCAGAATTTCAAGACAAATTAGATGCCGGGTTGACATTTGACATACACTTTCAACTTTTTCAAATATTTCGAAAAAACTAAAAACATGCGATTTTTTAAATGTTTTATAATTCCATAACCACCTATTCTAAAACCAAAGTGAAATATGTTTCTTGTAGATAGTTTTACGTAGAATTATAAAAAAATATCTACAAAGTCATAGCACTCTCGATTTTTGAGATATAAGCCAAACTTGCGTTTTTTTAAATGGCAACCATAGTAGGCTATGGATTCATTAAAGAGCTTATTTTATGCTGATTTCAAAAATGTATAGGTTGTCATATCTGTTTCCGTTAATTTTCTCAAAATTTGCAAAAAACTGAAGTTAGTGATCATAATTAATAATTAACTGCATAGTATAACAAGAGTGCATTGAAATTGGAAAACAACAAAACAAATTTAATTGCCAAAGTTAGTCCTGTTTTGCTGATAATTACGGATGTGAATGTGTTAAGTAGTTCTGTTAAAGTTACTAAAAAAATGGCTTACTCGTGGGAAGAAAGAAATGATATGTTATTGTGCTATTACAATTTATTGTAATCGTGATGCGAATGCAGCTTCTGAATTGTATCCGCAAACATACATGGAAAGAAGGCAGCCAGATAAAAGGATTTTTGCAAAACTTGAATCCAATTTAAAACGGTATGGATCATTTTGTAAACCAAAAGAAGCTAAGAAAAATATTAATGAAGGAGCAGAGGTGCGTGTTTTGGCATACAATACTTGTAAACCAACTGCATCTGTGCGAGAAATTGGACTTAAGTGTAATGTATCCAGAGAACAAGCAAGAACAATTTTGAAACAAAATAATTTAAAACCTTATCATCATCATGTTGGAAACACATTGTATCCAACAGATTTAGAAAGAAGATTCAATTATGCTATGTGGTTTGTTGAAGAAAGTGAAAGAAACAAAGTCTTTTCTCAATTAATTCTATTTGCGGATGAAGCCAAATTTACAAATAATGGTTTATTTAATAGAGAAAATCATATTTACTGGGCAAGGGAAAATCCACACTTAACGGTTGAAAGGCGAGAGCAATACGTTTTTTCTATTAACGTTTGGTGCGGTATTCTTGGAACAAAACTTCTCGGTCCTTAATTTTATGAGGAGAATCTAAATTCAGAGAGGTATTTGCTATTTTTACGTAATCAATTTGAAGAAATGTTGGACGATCTTCCATTAAATTTTATACAAAATTTGAATTACTTCCAACACGATGGAGCACCTGCTCACAACGCTCACATTGTGCCACACTATTTATTGGAAAGATTTCCTAATTGGATAGGTACCAGAGGTCCTATTGCGTGGCCCCCCAGGTCTCCGGACTTAACTCCCTTAGATTTTTTTTATGGGGAACTATTAAAGACAAAGTGTACAAAGAAAAGCTTCATAACATTGATGACCTGAAAATAAAAATAAGAAGAGCTGTAGCCGAAATTAGACATAATACATTAAATAAATTGCAACGTGAAATATTAAAACAATGTCAGTTATGTGTTCAAGAAAATGGTGGTCACTTTGAAGTATTATTATAATCATTAATTTATTTTTATAGTTACATACATTTATTATTTAATTCTGTTATCCATAATGATAGTTACTAAGTACCTATTTTATTTGTTATTTGTTTAATTTAAAAAAATTGATAATTTCAATTGTTTTTGATGCAGAGTTACTAAACAAGAGACTATGACAAAATTCCAAGGCATTCTTAGTTCATGGTTATTATTTATCATCATTAATTTCAGTTTTTTGCAAATTCTGAGAAAATTAACGGAAACAGATATGACAACCTATACATTTTTGAAATCAGCAAAAAATAAGCTCTTTAATAAATCCATAGCCTACTATAGTTGCCATTTAAAAAAACGTAAGTTTGGCTTATATCTCAAAAATCGAGAGTGCTATGACTTTGTAGATATTTTTTTATAATTCTACGTAAAAATATCTACAAGAAACATATTTCACTTTGGTTTTAGAATAGGTGGTTATGGAATTATAAAACATTTAAAAAATCGCATGTTTTTAGGTTTTTCGAAATATTTGAAAAAGTTGAAAGTGTATGTCAAATGTCAAACTGGCATCTAATTTGTCTTGAAATTCTGCCCAACTTTGCTAATTTAGCCGACTCTCTAACTTCTATAATAACAAAGTTACCCATACAACACAGGTAGATTATTGTCACCCTGTATATATATTGGTATGATCTTCCACTTAACTGAATCGCATACAATTTTAAATTTTCCAACTAGCTCAATTTTTAATTATAATTTAGTTAAATTTTTAGAAACTCTCAATCTCAGGTCGCCAAAGGGATCGCCTTTTTTAAAACTTCACCAAGTTGAAATTCAAATACCTTTCAAAATTATGCAAATTTTTACAAACAAATAACAATAACAAATTCTAAAAAATTAACAAATTTACAGAAGTACCTTTTATAATAACACGAACGAATACTTACTACTTCAACTTCAAATTATTAAGTCCTGCCAAATTTCTTCTAACAATAGACTTCCTGACCTCCTGCCTCGACTCCAAATTATCCAAAACCTGCCTTAACTTCTAACCAAAGACACACTTTTCCTCTTTATCAATTCAATATTCCCATTTATCCAAATTTACAACTGTTTTCTTCAAAATAAAATTCCAATTTCATAAAATTTTATTATCTAATTCCAAATTATATTCTTTATACAACAATAACAATCTTGATGCAGGTTCACAGTAATTATAATTATAATTTGCTTTTAAATTATTTTAAATTGCAATTAATTAAGTTTTGATTTTATCATTTGAAAACCAAACTTTCGTATACAAATTATATTATTCAACTATTTTATTTACATTAAAATTACTTTAGTTTCTAAATTTTAACATACTATGACTATTTTATGTTACATATTTACAACTTAACTAACTAGATATTTTACCCTAACTATTTACATTTTATCAACAATAAATTTCCATAATTTTAAAAGGCGTCCATATCCCACTCTATTAGAATTCCAAAATCCCATCAAAACGATATCATCTCAATATACAGGGTTACCGGTAATTCGATACATTCCTTTGGAGATGTGATGGGACAGGAGCTAAGAAACTAATTTCACCCTAACATACATTATGCAAAACTCAATAGTTTTTGGGATATTTCAATTTTTGTGTTTTTCTCAAAAAAGTAGATCTTAATGTCTTTAAAGTTAATTTTTAAAAAATCTACTTGACATTTTCTGAACTTTTTGACTGGGTTACTTGTCCCACTCTATGGTCATCCGTTTCGAATGGAAAATATCCGGAAACATTTCGATCATGTGAAAATTTTAAATAAAAACTTATTAAAAATGATTTCTAAAAATCAGCTACGAAAATTACCTATTCGTTTTTCTCATAAATTATTTTTTTATTTTTGCATAATGTATGTTAGGTTTAATTTGTTTCTTAGCTCCTGTCCCATCATATCTCCAAAGGAATGTATCGAATTACCAATAACCCTGTATATATTATTTATAATTATATTTAGGTTTATTTTAATAACAACTATCAAACATACCACAGAATAGTTATTAAGTTGTATGAAATACTGGCTATTAATAAATAAAATTTGGATCACATTATGAAATAATTAAAATATTTTTTATTTACATGTAAATGTTTCTTTCATAATTTATTGTAATTATATAGTAGTGGAAATAATAAATTGATTTCTTAAATCCTTTTACACTTTATTTTAGATAATAATGTAATCATTATGAGTGTTTTCAAGCTTCTATTAAATCACAAGTGCACAGTTACTAGAATGGCACCCTTCTGATAGAATTCTAAAAATTTTACAGAATATGTAAAAATTTATGAACTTTATGGCATTTACCCCCAAGACACTTTATACTGCCAATTTGAAGAATTAGTCTATGGATGTGCATTTGCCCCATTTTTGTGGGGTAAATGCGCCCCTCGACAGGTATTTTTAAAAAATTGATTAATAACATCATTTTTGAATCAATCCAAAAGATATTTTAGGAATACATGTCAAATATATTGCTATTCAACATAAAAAAATTACATTTACATAGGTTTGATATTAAGCCTGTAACAATGAATCAAATATCACCCCTCTAAACAGGACGAAGTAGGTTTTGATCGTTTTGTTTAAAACAAAGTTCGTTATTAGATACTTACCTACATCAAAATTTATAGTTATTATTGTAAATTATAAATTCCAGTGTATATATTTGAATTTTTTGTATTATGGAGAGAGAAGAAGGTACTGTAAGAGTTTCAATAAATTTGTAAATTTATGTAAATACTAGGTACTTACTCATGAAAAATATCTCTGTTCGGATAGATTACGTACAGGCGGTGGATGGGCAAATCAATGTATTTATGTGTAGATGCTGTGCCGTTGTGTTCGACGGGCACAGAAATAATGTCCAGAGGCACATAAACACACGAAAACACCGGATTGCCAGTCGAGCGTGGAGGCTAAACAGGGTATGTATGAAAACATTTGAATTATGCAATTCTATTAATATTCTTCTTCTTACAGAGAGTGGATAAGATAGAAAAATCATTTAAAATTATACAATATGGGGCTATTTTGGGTATAGTGCTTGTAATTTTAGCAGGGATGATCGTGATTAAATTGTTGTACTAGTCCTGTTTCAATGATTTATTCTTAGAATATAAAGCTACAGGAATGAGAGTATCCCTCATGATACAACGACAAGAAAGATATGATAACAGTATACAGGGTTACTGGTAATTCGATACATTCCTTTGGAGATGTGATGGGACAGGAGCTAAGAAACAAATTTAACCCTAACATACATTATGCAAAACTCAATAGTTTTTGAGATATTTCAATTTTTGTGTTTTTCTCAAAAAAGTAGATCTTAATGTCTTTAAAGTTAATTTCTAAAAAATCTACTTGACATTTTCTGAACTTTTTGACTGGGTTACTTGTCCCACTCTATGGTCATCCGTTTCGAATGGAAAATATCCGGAAACATTTCGATCATGTGAAAATTTTAAATAAAAACTTATTAAAAATGATTTCTAAAAATCAGCTACGAAAATTACCTCTTCGTTTTTCTCAGAAATTATTTTTTTATTAATAATTATTTTATTTAATAAGGTATGTTAGGTTTAATTTGTTTCTTAGCTCCTGTCCCATCATATCTCCAAAGGAATGTATCGAATTACCAATAACCCTGTATACCGGGTGATCATCGGAATTTATAATTAGAGGAGGCTGTGATTGGTGCTATTTTATGCTGTGTGGTTGGACAAACTGAGAAATTAATAATAAATTGACAATTGTCATATTTGAGGTTATGCTCGTGCTTTGTACGATCTTTGATGATAAAGTAAACATTATTTTGCTGAAACGCAGAAATAAAATAAGTTTGAAGAAAAAATTGAAATTACTTTCAGTCCGGATTTATATGCAATTACATATCCTTTTTGCTATTATCTAGAACACTAACATTTGGGATATTTTCATTTTAGCACTCGAGCAACTTATTTACAAAGTTTTATTTCGCATATAACTGCATATTTAGGCTGTTTACCACATATTTACATATTTTACATATTTCGCCTTATAGCAACATATATTCCGCATATTTTTCATATGGGATATGGGAGTTAAATTTTAATTCACTGTAAAGTTTGTGGTTTTAAATACCTAGAGTTTTTCAAAGGAGAAAATTGTAGTTAAAATTTTGTTGACTACTTTCAAAGGATTTGTAGATAATATCTTTAAGCTTCTTTCACTTATTTTTATTTACTTGAATGCGATTCACTGTTTAGAAGATTCGCTGGAATTATAACTTGTCTTATTCTCTGAGGGATATTGTAACTCAAACTACAGAGCTAATCTTGAGGGGTTGCACCTTGAAATTCCAACCCGGCGTTTTCCTGGAATTTAGATGGTTTTTACACCTGTTCTAAGCAGAAGAACTATAATTTTTACCGCATATTTTTATTATATCTGCATGATAAGTTTAATTTAGTTTGATGTTATCTTTAATGCTGGTTCAGTAGCAAGAAGTTGTTAGTGTATAAAAGTGAAGTAAGCAAGACGTTTTGGATTTTAAGAATATATATATTGGTATGATCTTCCACTTAACTGAATCACATACAATTTTAAATTTTTCAACTAGCTCAATTTTTAATTATAATTTAGTTAAATTTTTAGAAACTCTCAATCTCAGGTCGCCAAAGGGATCGCCTTTTTTAAAACTTCACCAAGTTGAAATTCAAATACCTTTCAAAATTATGCAAATTTTTACAAACAATAACAATAACAAATTCTAAAAATTAACAAATTTACAGAAATACCTTTTATAGTAACACGAACGAACACACTTCCTGCTTCAATTACAATTTATCCAAGTCCTGACTTATTTTCTATCCAACAACACACCTCCTGCTTCAATTCCAAATTTACCAAGTCCTACCTTATTTTCTATTCAACAACACACCTCCTGCTTTAATTCCAAATTTACCAAGTCCTGCCTTATTTCCTATTGAACAACACACCTCCTGCTTTGGCTCCAAATTCACAACTCCTTTTTCCCAAGTAAAATTTTATTTAAAAAAATAAAATTTTTATTACACAATTCCAAATTATCTCTATACAATAATATCAATCTTTTATATTGCTTTTAACTAATTATAACTTTTATTTGCTTTCAAATTATAATTCTATGAAATTAAATCAAATTTAAGTGTCAACTTTTAAAACTCAAATTTTCGTTAAAACTTTAACGTTCAACTATTTTATTTATATTCAAATTACCTTAGTTTCTAAATGTAAACATACTATGACTATTTTTTTTTTAACATATTTACAGCTTAACTAACTAGATATTTTACCCTAACTATTTACAATACTAAATTCTAACTAATAATTATTTACATTTTATCAACAATAAATTTCCATAATTTCAAAAGGCGTCCATATCCCACTCTATTAAAATTCCAAAACCCCATCAAAACGACATCATCTCAATATTTACACTTTACACTTTTAGTAATTATAAATTATCAGCAAGAAAAGCAAGATCTTTCGTAGCGTGCTACAAACAGGGAACTGGGACGCGGGTGGTCTTCCCTTTACCCTCCAAGGGTTGCAAAAAGTAGCCCATGCGCAAACAAACTTACTTAGCTGGGGCTACTTTGAATGCAAATATTCTAAACAAGAAAATATCGTTAACATTTCTCCCGCCTTGAACGGACCAGTTCAATGCAATTTACAATAAAAATTAGGAAATTAAAATAATTACAAGTAAGATATTATAGGAATAAAAATTAAACACTAAGCTTATATATTAGTCCAGATTAGTGATGGGCGAATTCGAATGAAAAAAATCGGATCATTCGATTGTCGTTGGTATTCGAAATGTTTCGATTGTTGTCGTCAAATCATTCGAATGATTTTTCATTCGGAAACTTGGAAACAATTAGCGAATACCGAATGACAAATGCGAATGCGAATGAATCCCCATCCACAAATCCACATACCTAGAGTTATTTTTGTACGGCATTAACGCCGTCTGAGACGTGCGGGTTGTCGCTGTTGCAAGGCAAGCGTCAGACAAAGATAAAGTAATATACATAACTGCACACCGTATTACGTTAATTTTGAAAGGTTTCGTTTATTATAAGCGCAGTATGAGTTTGCGCATGCAACTCGAGTGATCACTCGCATTACGAATGACGAATGAAAAATCATTCGAATGATTTTTCACTCGAATGAAATATCATTCGAATGATTTTTTACTCGAATGAAAAATCATTCGGATGATTTTTCACTCGGAAACGAATGACGAATGAAAAATCATTCGAATGATTTTTTATTCGAGTGAAAAATCATTCGAATGATCATTCGATTGTTGAAGTTATCCGATTGCCGATTATTCGATTCTCAAAATCATTCGATTGTGCCCATCACTAGTCCAGATCATATTGTTCTTAAGAAAGATAAATCGTCAACAAGTGTCAATCATGAACTCACATCACGTCACATGCACTTAATCTTCCGATCCGGGAAAGACGCACAATTTGTGGATGGTACGTTTTATCATGTTACCATTCGAAGTCACCAGAGTAGCAGTCCTAGGAATGTTATCGCTGGACATATGAATTTCGGTAATCTTTCCCATGGACCATTGTAGGGGATTTAAATTGTCATCCTGAATTAGTACAACAGCACCAACCTTTAAAAGAGTTGGCAACCGTTGGTACCATTTCGTTCTTTTTTGAAGTTCGGGCACAACTTCCCTGCTCCATCGCTTCCAGAATAGTTGCACCAAACGTTGCATTCGTTGGTATTATCTGTTCACTGACCTCGCGGACACTAGATTTATGTTGGCATGCACTGAACAATTGGTACAGATAATTTGCTCTGTACTGTTGTTATTTCTGGTTACTATATGATTGGAGGGAAATTTAAAATCTGACATTTAACCAAATTACTTAATTAATTATAAAATAAAAATTTTCATGCAATGTAACCTAAATGTTGAACCATGAATTTTACCGAAAGAGGACACAAGGCAATTTATCTATGTTAAGAAGAATTAAAAACTGCATATGGAACTATTTATGAAAATTTTGATTTTGATATCTGTCAACATGACAGCATAACCCAACATTTCAGGGAACTAAATATCTCACTAAATTTTAAAAACATGCAGTGCTGTCAATTCAATAACAAAAAAATGCACGAGATATTTCAATTTAGTGCTTTTCCTGGTTGTGAATAGATAATACAGGTTTTGACGATTTTCTAAGGCTGGTTTGTTACCCCCCCCTAATAACTACATTGACCGCTAGGAAGCAGCACTTGTACTATTTTGGTATTTTGGCACGGAACAATACTACAGCAAGAACCAGAAAAGACACAATGGCCCTTTGGCTGATCTTGATTTATTTGCGCATGCGTTACGTTAATAAGTCAAGCCACTCATTCTGGCAAGTAGCAAGTAGACTGAAGTATATTGGTAAGCTTTTATTACGAAGTAATGTGAGCAAAAACAAAAATTTTAAAACTGCTGGTTCAAAAAATAGAAAAATTATAATTTTACGCCATTTGTAGAATTTATACTGAAATACTACATTTGTATAGTTATATAATACTATGTTTTGGGTATTTTGTATTTTTAGTTATGTTTCTGTAAGTATATTTCTATTAAAATTTACTTTCTTCCAATTTCTGGTCATCATTATAATTTTATTAATATTTATTTGCTTCTATAATAAATTTCCTTCCAAATTAATCTTTCTATTATTACAGTTACGGTAGGTATAGGGCATTGTAATAATTTAAATTAATTTGAAATTTCGCGCCATGTACCTCCAAAGTAATGGCCGCCGTTACGTGTGGTCATGTGATGCGGTTGTAAGAACTTCAAAGGCGCCGCTGTAAGTGTCTTCTGGTTCTGTAGTATTGTTCCGTGATTTTGGCGTCTAAAACTTTTATATTATGTTCGAAAATAGAACCACGGGACCGCGGTTACTTTTTTCAGGAAACCGGTACTATATACGAACGCGGTTCCTGAACGCTATGGTCAAATCTGCGTACCACTTGGTACCACAGTAACCGCGATTTGAACGCGGTTTCGTGGTAAAATATTGTGACATAACCTTAAACTCACAACTACTACATACTACAGACCATTCGCGCAAAAAGTGACAGTTGTTTTATAGGTTATCTGTAACTACGCCGTTCGAAAATAATTACGCGAACCGTAACCGTTCAGGAACCTCGAACCATAACCGCGGTCCTGTGGTTCTATTTTCGAACATAATATTAGTTTTAGCAACTCCCAACGAACAAAATCTGGCAACGCTGTGTAACGTAATCCTACTACTAACAACAGTGTACTACTGCCACGTACTTCATAAAATAAAAAGGAATGCTAAACATACACATAACAAATGTCACCCTATAGGGACCGCCATATTGTGCGCAAAACGGCGCCAAATTCAAATTTTAAATGGAAACTAGTTATAATTTAGGTAGCACTTATAAATAATTGGATATGGGTCCGATAATTATGAAAGCGTGAGATGCAACAGTTTTCTAAAATACATTTTTTCCTGTAGTTTATATTAACAACCATTATTTTATTTTTGAATATATGATTATCGTTCTTCACCATAGCCTTTTCTTATTATATCTACATACAATTTTTGTATAACTGAATTTTAACATTAAAAACTAAAAGTCAAGCGCTTCTTTAGAGGAGTAGTGCTGAAATAGTTATTTATGTCATATTTTAGCCACTCGGCCGCTTTTACAGCCTCGTCTCTAAAATATGAACCCCAGCGCACTTGTATCGAAAAATATTTTTCAACCGTTAAATTACTTTTTTCTTCAAACGTCATAAAAACACGACTTTGTGTCCTTGGATACGCACAGTTAAACATTCACTTCTACTCCTAGGAGTAAAAGTGACATAAACATTCACTTTTACTCCTAGGAGTAAAAGTGACACTTAATGAGCCAATGGCAACTCGTAATTTTTATTTTTTATAACAAAGCAACGACAGCTGGTATGACGTTCATTTTTGACTTTTTAAATTTTCTTGCTGAATTGCTTTTAATTTATGCGTTTGAAGAAAAAATAACATGTGTTATTCGGAGTAAAAGTGATTTTGTGTGCCTCGCATGAATGTCCGACTCGCTAGCGCTCGTCGTTCAAACGTCATGCTCGGCACACAAAATGACACTTTTACTCCTAATAACACAATATACTATTTTCACGGTTGTCAAGGTAACAAAACAGAAAGTTTGTTGTCAAAAAAATCGCAGACTGCACATACAGAATGGCAAAAAAAGGTGACGTTTTTTGACAATTGTAGAAAATAGTATATTGTTTTATTAGAAGCTCATCCGTCAAACATTATAGACTCGCTACAAAACGTCACTTCTGCTCTGAATAAAAAATAAGTACTAAAAGTTACTGGTGATTTTTCATTGTATTTGTTAGTATAAAACAGCAGTGTAAATAAGTATCCCAAATAACTAAAAACTAAAACAAAGCTACCGTAAATAATTACTTGAAAATTTTTGAGCATGAGTTACCATCGCCAACTGGAATTAATAAGTTGCACTTATACGGCCATCCCATTCCATTTATTTTACATGTTACAATTCATACCTAAAACTTTACAGTTTATACAAGGCCTACTGTATCAATAGCGACTTCGTCCCTTATAAGGCCGTACCGTTCCGCGTTTTTTCACTTTATCAACTTTACAGTTTGCGCTCTATAGGACGACCTCTGAAGGCAGTATTTGCAACTATTTTGACATATTTGGAAATTTTTAAATAAAAATTTCAAAATATTGACTACAGGAACTGGATTTTCTTTAGTAATAATCCATTTTTCATGTTGCAGATGCTTCGAAGATTGGAAAAATATGGTTTGGACGTTTTTGTGGTATTCCGTGTGTCAAAAGTTTAATGTAGTTTTATAACAAATCTACGTCGATTTAATTTTTAAATTCATATTCAACAAACAAGGCTAAAAACAATATTCTGTTGCCTGTTAAATCTATAAAAGCTGTAAATGAAATAAGTAACAGGACTTTTATTATAGTAGGTACCTACCTACTTAGAATATAGTTTCAAATTCTAGACATTACACTGAAGAAAACACAAACTCGAATAATTTTTAGACACTTTTAAGCATTCGGTGCTATGTAAGAAGCATATTTTGAGAATGAATGTTTCTTACCTTCAAATAAGAGAACAAATTCATACTATCGCAATGAACAATCCTATTTTTACCTGTTCTGAATGTCAGGACACGGTTTTTGCAGAAATTGCCATATATTTAGAGAGAACAAACCAAATTAAAAAGGTTACACCAAGTTAAAACAAACCTTAAACAGAGAAATGTTAAAATTAGAAACAATACTAATGCCATTATGACTGACAACTTTGACAGGATCGACAGCTGACAACTAACTGGCAATACCGTAGTTAAAATTTCGCCTGGAGAGGTCGCCCTATAGAGCGCAAACTGTAAAGTTGATAAAGTGTAAAAAATGTGAAACGGTACGGCCACAGACTATTTGAACAAGGAAGACTAATCAAATAATAGAACAAAACCGGAATAACGTCGATAGCAGCGCTGCGCGCGCACCTGGGTGAACTACGTTGTTTAATCCACCATATTCCCTGACGTGCATGCGCGATACGACTGCGGTAATATTGTAATCGTGGTTTTCACGCAGCACATGTTTTGTTAACGCTAAGGAAATAACCCCAGTCCTGTATTTTCATAAAATAGCGGAGGGTTTTTGCGTACGTCATTTTGAGTGGTGAGGTTATGTTGCCGTGTTTATAAACATTTTGAGGTTATGTTCGGAAACTTTAGCGTACGGTAAAATAAAAATAGCTCTAAAATGTCATTTACTGTAAAAATAAAATGGTGTATAACATCAGGTGATTTAGCGTTAACGGAAATTTAACGTAGTACTTGCGATAACTCTCTAATATTAAAATTCTCCAGCTTATAACTATTAGTTCACCCAGGTGCGCGCGCAGCGCTGCTATCGACGTTATTCCGGTTTTGTCCTATTCTTTGATTAGTCTTCCTTGTTTAATAGTCTGTGGGTACAGCCTTATAAGGGACGAAGTCGCTATTGATACAGTTGGCCTTGCTAAATATTTGGTATAAAGAAAAGAACTAATTTTAACAAGTTATAATTATTATTAAGTAAAATGTCATCTTCTTCATCTTCTTCGTACCCTTATAACAAATCTGCGGGCGCACCTTTGGTACACGCCCCCTGGCAGCCGCAAACTGGGCTGCTCCTCATCCTCATCTTCACACTTTGATATTTACCACGCATCGTTGAGGATTTTGCGACCCGTATCACGAAAGCATACGACGCTTTTACGTGCCTTTAAGTGACTGATTAGAATTCTGTCACCATATGTATATCTCCTTCAGTTTTGCGTTAATCGTATCCATTGTTGGCTTTTCCCTTTTTTCAGTTTTTCGCTAATAGCTCGAGAACCGTGAGGATTTGAGGTACGGCCATTCTATACGAAAATGAAGTAGATAAAATTTCCTACCAAAAATGTGCTATTCATTTTTGCCGTAAGCTCAATACCTTAGGAGTAGAAGTGCGGTGAAAGTAAACAAAGTTCGTAAATGTTGATTTCTATTAGTTGTTCTCGTGAAACTTCCTAAATGTGTAAAGTTTTTGTCTGATTGGAAAATTTTGTAATCCCATTGGGGTGCTGGGCGACATTTATAATAATTTGCGAGTTTACTGTATGCTTTGAAAGACGGTGGGTTTGCGTGGCGTCGTTGAGAAAGCTGGCCGATGTGGAGCTATACTGAGCCGCTACAACTTTGTATCTGACAGGTGGCTACTATGGGTGGGTGAGGAGGAGAATGACGGCTTTTTTGGCCAGTCAAGGGGTAGTATTTCGGAGACAATTTTTGTCGATGTTCAATTTCAAAATGAAGAGGTTTACCTAAGGTGGGTCGTAGTGGGTGGTTTACAACCCTTCTCCCCTGCCAAATGCCCAACCAACAGGGATGTCATGTGATTAACAACTTCCAAACACAAAGTTATAGGAATGCGTATCACCATTGTCGGCTACAGCTGTATACCTACTCTGGGCCGAAACACGAGTGGCTGCTAGTGACGATGACTGCACCGTTATACAAAATGCAATTGCTAAGCCGCAACAAATTCTATGGTTGCTGTTGTTGGAGAAGATGTCGATCTCGTGGTACTTTTAACGGCATTAACACCACCAGAGAAGGAAATATTCTTTGTCAAGGCGGGAAGAGGGAAAGTCGAAACAAGAATATTTTCTTCTCAACAACTTCCTTTTTGTTCATCCATCCATTTACTGGACAGTTTCAGCGGCTGCGATAAACCTCTGCTATTTACAGGAAGGGAAAAACATCAATTATCAAGCTGTTCAAACAGAAACCGTTGATCAAGGAGATAGCAGCCATCTTCTATTATCCAACATCAACTCCGAACGCCATAGCAGAAGCAGGGAAAAGGATCTTCCTGGCTGTGTACCACGCTCCCTCCACTCGGACTGATCTTAACCGCCATCGCTACTCAGCTTTTTTAAAGTCCAGCACCAAGCTAAAACCTGATCTTTCTTCCCTCCCCCCTACTAAAGGCTCAGTGAGACATCACGTCTTCAGAGCCAGGTATAAGAGTGGCTGGGGAACCGACTACCCCCTGAAATGTGGGGTTGGGGTCGTGTACAAACGGTGCGCCCGCACATTTGTTAGAAGATGTCGAAGACGACGAAGAAGATGAAGAAGATGGCATTTGACTTAATTACAATCATAACTGTCATAGCATTTTGAGTTTTTTTTTTTGTAAATAAAATTAGAAAAATCGAAACTTTTATTTACATTCACCCCGTTTCTACTTCTAAGGTATTGATCTTACGGCAAAAATACATAGAGCCTTTTTGGTAGGAAATTTTATCTTCTACATTTTCGGATGGAATGATCGTAACGCTAAACTTCACGGTCTTCGAGCTATTAGCAAAAAACTGAAAAAGGGGACCTTTAAACAGCTCCCCCACCCCCGGCTCACCCCCCACCCTCGGGGACTTTTGGTATATTCGTCAGAACACCTCAAGAAACAACTGTACCAATTTTCAAAACTACGTGAATTTTTTCGGCTATTTGCCATTATTTTGGCTAATTTGACTGGACTATTACGTTAATTTTAAAAGTAAATATTCAAAATTTATCAAGGTATTATTTTTCACTGTGGTCGTCATGGATTTGTCCATTTTTACAGGTACTATTTGAATTAGTTTTCGACTTGTCAAAAAAATTATGAAAACGTCAGATTATTTTTAAGCGTTTTTAAGATTTTGGGCGGGCTCTGTAGATAAAATATTGTGCAATACACGTGTGATAATGCATTATTAAGATACGCGTTTGAAATTTGCACCTCGTTTAATAATTTGAACAATTGTACATTTACGAATATTTTTCTACACCTATTTAATTATATTGCAATTATTAGCATTTTTTTGGTGAAAAATAGTACCTATAATTCACTGCAGTGAATTATGGATTCATAATTCACTGCAGTGAATTATGGATTCATAATTCACTGCAGTGAATTATGATTTCGGCCAATCACAAATACATAAATATTTCGCTAATCCAATCATATTTTAAATCGCCCGCGATCAACTCCTTCTGCGGCTGACAATCGACTCGCGTGACACGCCCAAGTGAGTTGTCATATTGCTTGTTTACAAAGTTATCAAATTTGACTAATTTGAGTCTAATATATTTGTTTAATAGGTGTAGAAAAAGTATCGTATTACATTCGCGATTATGGCCATTATTCGCTCAGATGATTTGTGCCACTCGCCTGACGGCTCGTGGGCTCAAACGTCATCTTCGTGAATAATGGCTGTCATAATCGCTCATATAATAATATACTATTATACAAATAAATTGAATGAATGAAAAAAAGTGTTGCTATGAAGAAAAGTGTTGCTAACAAGAAAAGTACCACTTTTCTTTACGATTTTTGATTGAACAATATGCTTGATTTCTATCTACACTGGCGAGCAAAAAAACCGGGCCACTTAAAAATTTCGGTATATTTTCAGATTCAAGATATTATATATGTTGAAAACTATATTAAACTACCAATAACTATCTGTCTGGTTTGTTAACAACTTAAATAGTGGGTTTTCAGTAGATGTATGTATGAAGCTACTGTTTTTATTTAACGAAAGAAATGCTTAGAGAACTAACAAAAAATTAAAAGGGAAACATAAACGAAATAACGCAACTCAAAAGTGTCTTCTTAGAGTTTTAGTAGGAAGTGTTCCTTCCTCTTGCTGTTATAACTGCTTGCATTCTTGTATTAATTCCTGTAATTATCTTCTGAATGGTTTCTTGCGGTATGTTGTTCCAATCTGCTAGAAGTGCTGTTTTAGGCTCTTCCAAGTTACCAGATAAGGGTATTCGACTTCTAGCAAGTTTCTCAAGCTCATCCCAGACATACTCTATCAGATTCAAGTCCGGACTAAGAGGAAGCCATTCCATGACGGTTAGCTCTGCTTCATGAAGATAGTCAGTTACAACTCCTGCTACATGTGACCGAGCGTTATCGTGCATTAGAATAAAAGCATCGCTTTAAATGGAGCATACGAGACCACATGTTCTTGGAGGATATCTGTCACATATCGAGCTGCTGTCAATGAACCTCCTGTAGTTGTTTTGACTTTATTGAAACACTTTATATCATTAATAACTATAATGTATTTCATTTGTTCTTACAAACACCGTGCTTACACACACCATTATTTATTCCTTACTACCCTTTAAGTATCTTAATATTCTTTTTGCATGTTTCCAGTGCTCAACACCGAAACAAGTATTAAATTGACTTAAGTAGCTCACACTATATGCGATATCTGGCCTAGTGTGTACAGCTAGATACATCAAGGATCCAATTAAATTTTGATATGGCACATTAGGTTTTTCACCATTATTATGTTTTAACTTTAAACCTGGTTCAATTGGTGTTAATACTGTTTTTGCTTCATGTTAAATCTGTCAAGTAAATCTAAAATATAACTCTTTTGGTTTACTTTAATAATACTTTCTTTCTTATTA
Organism: Melanotus villosus; assembly: GCA_963082815.1. NCBI lineage: Eukaryota > Metazoa > Arthropoda > Insecta > Coleoptera > Elateridae > Melanotus > Melanotus villosus. Next base: position 71,119,487 of record OY720418.1, on the reverse strand, counting down.
TGTACAATATCTAAACCTAAAAAATTTCTTACTTGGCCTAAGTCCTTTAATTTAAAATGTTTCTGTAATTCCTTTTTAAGATTGTTTCTCAAAGTAGAACAATTTGAACAAATTAAAAAATCATCAACATATAATGCTACTATTATGATCGCATTCTCAACCTTTTTGGAAAAAATACATGATTCATAAGCAGATTGTCTAAGATTTAGCTTTAACAATACATTCTTTACTTTTTGATTCCAAATTCTTGATGATTGTTTTAATCCATAAATTGCCTTTTTTAGTAGGCAAACTTTAGTTTCGTTATTTTTACAAACAAAACCTTCTGGTTGAAACATGTAGATTTCCTGATCGATTTCTCCATTTAGAAACGCTGTTTCTACATCTAAATGATCAATATCTAAACCTAATTCTACTGACAATGAAAATAGTATTCTAATTGTGGAATTTCTTACCACCGGGGAGAAAGTTTCAAAATAATCAATGCCATATTGTTGAGTGAACCCTTTTGCGACAAGTCTTGCTTTATAACGCACTTCACTATCAAGGCCCTTTTTTACACAGAACACCCACTTATTATTCACTATTGGTTTATTTGGTGGACGATCTATTAGCACCCATGCTTCATTTTCCATTAACGACTGGTACTCTCGTTCCATGGCGTTTCTCCATTTATCCTTATCCGATCTTGACATAGCTTCACTCACAGTTTTGGGATCATTCACTTCAGTTATACCGGTGTCACCACTAAAAACATTATAGGTCACATAATCTTGAAAATTCCTTGTTTTTGATATTCTTCCCGATCTCGTTACCGTTTCATCCATACATTTTTCTGTAACTTCACTTGTTTGACTCAAAGTATCTTGATTCTGTTCTTGTATTATTGATTCACTTTCATTTCCTTCTTGAGTTTCTTTTTCATTTCCCAAATTCAAGATGATTCGTGATTCAGCGTCTGAGTGTTTCTTCTCAGATTTACAATGGTTTATTTTCTGAAAAGGCTGATTCAGAAATTCATTAAATTTTACTGTACGACTTACGATTATCTTTTCAGTTTCTGGATCCAGTATTCTGTAAGCTTTACTTTCTTCGCTGTACCCTACCATAATTCCTTCTTTAGCCTTCTTTTCCAATTTTGTTCTTTTCTCCTTCGGTACATACACAAACGCTTGACATCCAAACGTCACTAAGTGTGCTATATTTGGTTTTCTTTCTGTCCAAAGCTCATATGGTGTTTTTTCTCTGCTTCTTGTTGGGAATCTGTTTGAAATATAATTTGCATTCATGATTGCTTCACCCCAAAATTTATGTGGCAATTTTGCATCTAAGAGCATGCACCTTGCGGATTCCATTAAAGTTCTGTTTTTGCGTTCAGAGACACCATTTTGTTCTGGACAATAAGGAACTGTATATTGAAGCTTGATTCCTAATTTTTTTAATAAACCTTTAATTGCTTCCCCTGTATATTCGCCCCCATTATCTGATCTCAAAACTTTTGGATATTTCCCAAACTTATTTTTTACGTCGGCAATAAATTCTTTCAGTTTAATTAAAACTTCATCTTTTGAACTTATCAGGTAAACTGTTGTGTATCTTGAATAATCGTCTGTGAAAGTCAAAAAATATCTCTTACCTCCAACTGTATAAGTTTTCATAGGACCACAAATATCACTATGAATTAAATCAAGCACTTTATTTGTTTTAGTATTTGATTTCTGAGGAAAAGATTTTCTTGTCAATTTACCCTCGATACACGATATACACTGCTTCATTTCTCCGCAGTCCTTTATTTGTATTCCTGTTGCTAAATGTTTTCTTATTAGATCTCTTATTTGTTCAGGATTTTTATGACCAAAACGTCTATGCCAAATATGTATACAATTATCTAATTTTTCACAAGAGGTTTTTATCAGATTTGCTTTTTCAGTGACAATGTTTATTTTATATAAACCTTTTACGAATTTGGCATCAACAATTGTAGTATTTTCTTTTTTAATCGTGCAACCATTTTCATCAAAACTTATTTTATAACCTGCTTTTGTTATTTTTGATACAGACAGTAAATTATTTTCTAATTCTGGCACGTAAAGTACATCAGTGAATTTCAAAATTCTAATTTGACCATTAACTTCACTCTTCAATAAAACATTTCCCTTACCTTTTATTTCCATATACTGTCCATTTGCTACAGTTATTTTTTCTGACTCCACATTTTCGAGATTAACAAAACAATCAGGATTATTTGACATATGACTTGTGGCACCAGAATCAATGTACCATTCTGATTGACCATCTTTAACTTCATCTTTAACATTAAAGCAAAAATCTAGTTTTTGTTCAGACTTACTAGCTGCTACTGCTGTTTTGGCTTGTTGATTTTCGTTTTTCTTTAAATCCTTTTTGAGGAAATAACAGTCCTTTTTTAAATGCCCTTTTTTGTGACAATAATAGCACTCTCTTGTTTCATTTTCTTTTCTTGATAACCCCTTCTTGAACTTGTGTGTGTTTAGTGCGACTTCATTTTCGGCGTTTTCCTTTTTTCTATTGAATTCATCCAACAACTTGCCCTTTACATATTCTAATGACAATTCTTCGTCTGGCCTTGCATCCAATGCTGTTACAAGTGTTGAATAACTTTCTGGTAATCCCCCAAGTAATAATGCAGCAACGTGAAAATCTTTGATTATTTCACCAACTCCTCTTAGCCGTTCAACCAATTCCAGTACTTCTTTAATGTATTCTGTCATTGATTTTCCTTTGAGTTGAGATTTATATAATTTCCTTAATAAATACAGTTTGTTGCTCAAATTACTTCTTTCGTGAACTTTTTGTAATTCTTCCCACATCTCTTTCGCATGTTTACATTTACATATGTGAATTATTTGATTATCATCAATGCTTAAGGAAATTGTGGCTTGAGCTTTTTCGTCTTTACGTTTCCATTCGGTGGTTTGTTCCGCTGGAATTTCTTCTTCAATCACAGACCAATTTCCCTCACGAATTAAGGTCATTCGTAATCTAAATTTCCAGTTCTGATAGTTATTATTATCGAGTCTGGTGAATGTGAATTTGACAGCTGCGTCGTCCATTTTTGTTTGCGCGACTTTCGACTTTATTAACTTTTCTAACTTGTTGGCTTTACTTCACTTTACTTTAATAACCTTTTAAACTTTACACTGTTCACAATTTATTTTTAGAGTATCCTGGGCCCATAACCTGTAGTTGTTTTGACTTTATTGAAACACTTTATATCATTAATAACTATAATGTATTTCATTTGTTCTTACAAACACCGTGCTTACACACACCATTATTTATGAGTAACGATGTAGTAAGGAATAAATAATGGTGTGTGTAAGCACGGTGTTTGTAAGAACAAATGAAATACATTATAGTTATTAATGATATAAAGTGTTTCAATAAAGTCAAAACAACTACACCTCCACCAACGAAGACTAACTCCGTGCGAGCTTCGTAAGAAATACCGGCCCAAACCACCAAAGACCCTTCCTGAAAACTGAAGCGATGAGAGAAATTGCACTGTGCGTAGCGTTCCCCTGGTCTTCGCCACACTCAATCTCGGCCATAAGCACCATATAAACAAAATTTTGACTCATCTGCAAAGAGTACAACACGCCATTGCTCCGCCGTCCAATTGTTGTGGATACGAGCAAAATTAAGCCTGCCTTCACGATGAGTTTTGAGAAGTTTAGGCCCTGTGGCTGGCCTGTATGCCTTTAAATTAACTTCTCAAAGTCTCTTTCTTACTGTCCACTCGCTGATATTGGTACCACGTACTTCCAACAGACTACTTTTCACGCTAACTGCAGTTGTATGCCTGTTTCTTAATACGGAGGAAACAATAAAACGGCCATTCCGCTCTGAGGTAGCCCTTCTTCGTCCCGAACCTGGCCTTCTTCCAAGTAAACCCGTCTCCTGATGGCATTGCCACACTCTTTGAACACTAAAACGGCTGATTCCTAAAGCTGCTGCAACATAAGGCTGACTTCGTCCGTCTTCTATCAGAGCAATAATTTGAGCTGCATGTGTTGTCAATTTTATAGAAATTTATTAGTGATACTACTAAACGCCAAATTTAAATAATGATACAGTATCGCAATAATCAAAATTAACTCAAAGAACTGATAAAAAGAACAAATATTAATTCAAATTAACCACTCAAAATGAACATCCATGCACTTAAGTTTAAATTGTTTCACAAATGAGATAATTTTTTTATTGTTTCACATGTTACTAAGCCTACTACATAAATGCTGAATAGTTATAAACAGTTTCAAACACATTCAGTGCACTACGTTTGATAATATTCAAGTGGCCCGGTTTTTTTGCTCGCCAGTGTAGTTCACGAAAAAACTATTTTATCCAATTCAGTTACGAAATGTCAACATTTCGACATTGATTTTAGTTGTGAAAAGTGGTTCATTTTGTAACTAGTTACAAAATATGCTCCCATTTTGTAACTAGTTACAAAAAGATGATTTGAGTTGCAAAAAGTGTTTCATTTTGTAACTAGTTACAAAATATGCTCCCATTTTATCACGATGACCCAACTCCTTTTTTAAGAAGATGTGGCATTTACATTTTGTTATCTGAATTGGATAAAATCTTGTATGAAACACGTTGCAAAACATGTCTTTTTATCACGCCTGGTGATAAAAAGTCCATCATTTTGCAACTCGTTGCATAAATAGTTATTACATCATCCTATAACGTTATCAAGGGTAATATAACAAGTGGTGAGCTTATTGTCGATAATATTTTCAAAATGTCACGAATGTTAATCCCAACGACGAAAATGCAACGACTGCGAAGCAGGAGTTGCATTTTCCAAAGATTGGGATTAACATGAGTGGCATTTTCTAAATATTATCGATTTTTAAGCGAATCACGAGTCATATTTAAGAAGAGAATACAATGATTACATTTTTCACCTACAGTTTTTTCTCAACTGTCAAATAATTTTTTGTTTGTACGTCATATTTACGTGGTTACTACGTTACGAGCGTTGCTATTGGAAATAACAAAATATTATCGCGGCAATAAATTATTTTCACTTATTGGTACAACATTTTCAAGCGTTGTGATTGGCTGATATTCTTAAGAATTGTATTCTCATGCTAATAACTTCTTAGCAACGAGTTATGTTATGATACATTTAGCAGCACTAGTGCTGTAAAGCTTATAACAGCACGATATGGCTGATTTACGTACTACAGTATGACCTCTTTAATCCGAACATGCTCTAATCCGAACCTCCAGTAATCCGAACAGCGGGAATTCGAAGCCATAATCCGAACAACGCCTCCTTAATCCGAACAGCGACGTGATTCCCGTTACATAAATGGGTGAATCCCTTGTTTTCATATTTTCTAAGATTTGCTCTGTTTACTGTTCATTGTTCATTAGGCCGTTGACCGTTACTGAGTTCAATGTGCATTGCAATTTAGAGCAGAGATGACTTCCAAAAGGAAACACGTTACTTTATCGATAAAAGAAAAGATTGAGCTTATTAAGAGTTTTATACGGATTTTATTCCGGCAGTTCGAAAAAGAATGCAACAGCCAGCTCAGCTGAATTTAGAAGCTAAGGCACTTTTAATTTTAGACAACGCTCCAGGACACCCTGAAGACTTATGTTCAGATGATAAGAAAATTGTTGTAATGTTTTTGCCGCCAAATGTAATATTTCTGCAGAACTGAAGAAAGTTAATCTAAAAGATGTTGTAATCGGAGTAGCAAAAGCATGGGAAAATGTGAGGTCAGAAGCCAGAACTTATTCAAAAGTCTTGGAGTAAACTTTTAACACAAGTTGATGGTGGTTGGAGTGAAGATGATAATCTTCCATTGTCACAGTGGAGGGATAAAATGGAGTTAGGGGGTATCGAGAAACAAATAAAGGAAGTTACTGCACTGGTACACCACATTTCTGGAGATGTAACAAAACAAGAAGTTATTGAATGGGCCGTCGGACAAGAAGAATCATGGGAATCCATAAACGATATGGATATTTTGGAACATGTTCAAAATGAATCAAGCTTCGACGAAGAAGTAGAAGTGATACCACGACGTGTAAAGCACACAGAGGCAGTCAGAAGTTTCGAAACGTGTTTGAAATGGACCTAGGAAAATGCTGAATCGGAATAGAAAAATATCACCTCCGCAGGGATTCGAACCACTGACCTTCGGCTATACGCGCCACTGCTCTACCATTGAGCTACAGAGGCAGATCTCTGAAGATGTGATATTCGTCTAAATATAGTAATTGGAAACTGTGAAATCTAGTGTGCATTAGAAATCGTATCCAGTAGTTAATGAGCCGCTAATGTCTAAGCGGGTTCGCATCAACTACAGACAGCTGTGATTTCTTGTAATGAATACCTTCATTTAGGGAAATTATTTTAAATTAAATTTTTAAGGATTCACTCCTTTAGGGAAATATATTTTTAACGAAATAATGTGAATTCCATATTTAGAAAAATATCACCTCCACATTATTTCGTTAAAAATATATTTCCCTAAAGGAGTGAATCCTTAAAAATTTAATTTAAAGTTATGTTTGTACGGAGGAAACATAGCAACTACAACACGTACATAGTAACAAGTAAACAAACAGACTGTGTTGCTACGGAATAAAGTGTTGGTTGCTAACGAGTAAAGTGTTGCTAACGTGTAAAATGCCACATTACTTTACTATTTTCTACATAGTAAAATGACCGTTTACCATTGAGTACACAAAAAATTACTATTACTATAACAATTTCAAATATATGTTTGATGAGTAATATTAACCTGTAATTGTAAAAAGTATTGAGTACCAAAATTGAATACAAATTTTTTATCAAATATAATAAAATCACAAGATAGAAAATATGAAATATGTATGTATATTGAAATAAATGCTGATTACATTACACATATGCCTTATAGTCTTAAACTAACAGTTAATGTAATTATCAATAAACATTTACATTAAACTTTAAAAATACTACAAAAAGATATTGGAATGATTGTTTTTAGTATTCGTCATTTTTAAATGGATGGAATGGATGATCAAGCCCCCTGTAACAAAATAAAGATGTTTTTATGATTAAATTTTTATTTCACAGTTGCACTATTATCTAGTAGCCAATGTATGAGCATGTCATCCATTGCGGTTGTTTTATTTGTAGAAAATATAGGGGTATTCAACACAATAATCGATTACAAACGATTGATGTCATTTAAACGTCAGCGCATTCAACACAGCGTTTGCGATTTACATTGATTCCCTTCGATTTGCATCGCCTGAGAAGTATGACACAAATCGAAGGTATCTTGAATCGTAAACAACTGTCAGTTTTCATTTTTGTCAGCATGCAAAGCATTTCACTTAACACTATTTTTTATTGTATCGTTTATATTCATAATATAAAATAGAGGTTTGATATTCCGACCACATACAACATACACCAAATTATGTCAGTTCGTTTGATAACGTGACACTTCTCATTTCTGCCAAAGATTTTTGTTTATTTGTTGTCAAAAAATGGAAATACACGTTCAACAGAATTGCAGCGGAGTGCGATTATGATACAAATCATAATCTTATAATCGATTATTGTGTTGAATACCCCCATTGCATTGTTAACAGCTGCCATAAGTTCCCGAATTTATACAGTACCTGGCAATTGAATTAGCGCCACCCAATTCTTTTCTAAATAAATTAACTTGGGTAACTACAATCGAATCACAATTTTTTTTATTATCGTTGTGTTAATTTTTTTTTTGTGTTGTTTCATTGTCTATCTATCACCCAACACCACAATAGCCACCTAAAAGAAAACAAGGGTAACCTGGGAACAAAATCCAATATTGCAGGAAGTTGCTAAGGCATGTATAGATAGCATGCTGGAAGGGATAAATGCTGTCATTAAGGCCAAGGGAGCAACGACTAAATATTGATAATTTTGTTCATAATAAATGTCTCAAGCGTTTGCGTGATTTAATTGTACGTGACACACTCATAAACGTTCAATTTCTTAAAATTAGGGGATGGCGCTAATTCAATTGCCAAGTACCTACTGTATGTTTTTAACTTGCATCTAAAATACTCGTAGAAAAAGTATAATATACTACTCGCATGTATTGGCTATTATTCCTCCCCCTTCTTTTTGTCATTACATTTAAAACAAAAATTACTAAAATGTACTGATTCAAAATTAAATGAATACATTCAGTACAACTAAGTTTCAAGCTTAATAGATTTGATTATTCCACTTACTAGAAAACTTAGAACTAGCTAATAAAAGTGCTATGAGTAATAGGGCGGGCCGAAAATGATCGATTTAAAAAAAAATTGGAAATCGAGTTGACGCTAGTGCGGAAAAGTTGGGAATGGACATAAAAAGTTTCCACAAAAAAAAATTGGCCAAATCGAATACTATTTAACCGGGCCCATGGGCCACTAAAGGGGCAAAAATTTTTTTTTTGAAAGTTTCATTCGTGCTAGTAAAAAAAAGTAACATAATGGCACCTATTACCCTAAAAAAAAAACTGAACCTAATCCTAAATTTTTAGCCGGCCCCATGGACCCAAACGTAATTACTGACTTGAAAAATTAATATATTTTTACTAGTTTTGTGCAGCCCAAATCAACCCAGAACTCAACACGTGGAGGTATCTGCACCTGGAATTCCTCCCATTGGGGATCCCGCCCACCCGATTTGTTAAATATGTATTTAGTTATTTAAATTGCCTTTTTTAAAGTATTGACCTTTATTTTCAAAGGAAGGCAATAGTTATCTACCTTCTAATTTTCATCGTATAAATCCGTCCCTCGATGTTTCTCCGCAAACTTTACTAGAGGTTTCAGTTACAATTTTCACACAACGCTCAACGGCCTGTGTGTGGCAAGGAAATTTTCCAAAATCGGAAACAAGTGTACCTTGTACGATATCTTCTAACTCCTTTAGTGACAATTTAAATGTTAATGGTGGTTCTGTATTTGAAATGTTTTGCCAGTCTATTAAATATATGTAGTCTTCTGCAGTTAAATTAATAGAAGGAACCCTAAAAATCCGGATTACCTCTTGAGTTTGCAGTCTAGCTTTTTTTATTTTTCGAACAGCTGGTTCTCTTATGTGTCGGCGCGAGTCAACGAGCATTGCCAAGAGTATATTTTCATGGTGGGCGAAAAAGCAGTTGCCGGCAAAAACCTTATCAATAATTTTTCTTACTTCAGGGCAAAAGATTCTTGAAGCACTGATAGCTTTCCATAAATGCTTTGCTCTATCGTATATAAATGGTTTTGTTTTAATTTCAAACCACATGGGGGCATAAATCTTTAAAATGTATTGCGTCAAAATATTGAGATTTGAAGAAGGATTAGAAGTAACAACATATAAACGTAACAATCTGTTAGCAGTGGTCAACCATCTGGCGTGAGACATTTTACGTGGATCTTTTGCAGCTAAAGTGGCAGGACAATTTCCATCACGTATAGCACAACACATTTGGAATATATACTGTTGATCAGTACTTAGATCATTTGGACATAGCTCTGGAAGTGTGATATTTATACTTTCAAACTTAACCAGCGGCATGTTTTCGCAGTTTTTTAAAAGGGAACCCACGGGCCCGGAATAACTGTACGATCCTTTAGTTCTACCATCTAAACTTTGTAGTAAGTGTCTCAAAGGTAATTCGTTGGCTTGAAGGAGAAGTATGCTCCACTGAAGTGGTCTTTTGATGTGTGTCTCTAGTAGTCGAATGACACCCCCTTTGCATCCTGTGTTAACATTTGTCCCGTCACATCCAATCACAGCCAGACTGTCGACATTTGTTTTGTATTTATTTAAACAACGAGTAAGTCCATTTTTTATATTCACAGTAGAGGCTGGAGGCTTCAAGGACACGTGCAAAATATTTATTACCAGGTTCTTGTAAAAACTGATATATGCTCTTCTTGCTGCAATATGCGGAGTCCACTGACAGTGGCGGATTAAGCTTTTGGAGGGCCCCAAGCGCAAACTAATTTGGAGGCCCTCCAAAAATTTGAAATAATAATGGTTTTTAAAAATATTAAACTAAACTTAATAAATTTATTACATTTATTTTTTAATTGAAAATGAACAAAAATCCGTGTATATGTTATGGACCAAGTGATTAATAGGGCATTATTCATAATGACTGGCCAATGTGATAAATCCGGTCAGTATTAATAATGACCGGTCAATATGCATAATGCCCGGTCATTATGAATAATGACCGGTCATTATTAATACTGACCGGATTTATCACATTGACCGGTCATTATTAATAATGACCGGTCAATGTGATTAATGTACTTTTATAAAAAAAAAAACTGTTCTTCCTCTACCTCTAACCTTCAATAAATGCCTCTGCCAAAACAGTAGAGGTGTTTATTGGAGGTTAGAGGTAGAGGAAGAACAGTTTTTTTTTTATAAAAGTACATTAATCACATTGACTAGATTTATCACATTGACCAGTCATTATAAATAATGACTATTAATCACTTGGTCCGGATTTATCACATTGACCAGTCATTATGAATAATGCCCTATTAATCACTTCGTCCATAACATATACACAAAATAATTATAAATATCATAAAGTTTGAGGTACATAATTATACAAAGTCAAAACTAGCAAAACAATTAATTTAATGTGGAAGAGATATAGGCTTTAATATCTGTTTAAAGTAGAACTTTCCTTGCTTTAAGTTTATCGATAATATTTTCATAATCTAATGATTGAACAACATCATTTTCAATAAACATAAGTGACAAATTATTTAAATGTGACTGACTTAATGAATTCCGTAAATAATTTTTAACTCGCTTAAGAACGGAGAACGAGCGTTCACCGCTAGCATTGCAAATAGGCATTGTTAAAAAAATTCTTAAAATAGTTTCCACATTAGGAAATGTAGATTTCAATCCGTCAACTAATAATTTGTACATTTCAACAGGATTGGAGACGTTTTCTTCTTGAACATATTTAATGAAGTGAAGAACTTCATCTTTAAAATATTTAGTTTCGATATCTTCTTTATATTTCATCGTCAGTTTATTCACACACTCATTGATTTCATTGTCGCTCATTTTAGTATCGAAGAAAAGTAAAAAGTCACTTAAAACATTGTTGTACTGAGCACTTCTTCTAGATACTTCAGATATTAGCACACCGCAAATAACGTTATGCGTGTTTATTATAAAGGACTGTCTCCCAGTTAAACGCGTATCGTTATCAAATGATTCTCCAAATGGTAATTTTGGTCTTATCCTACTCTCTTTATAGTCTCTAATTTCTGTGAGTAAATGTGATTCCTTTTCAATATCTTCGACTTTGTTTCTGACATCCGTAATGAATTCAGAAAGAGATGTAAGTTGCTCCTTTTAACAAATTTGATTGTATATCTTGTAGTGGTTTGCTAGTACTATTGATCCGTTGTAACAATTTATCCCACAGAGCTGTCAACAAAGCTGTTTCATATTCATTAAAATATTTTGATAATTTTTTTGTCTCCAATCTACCCATCGGTTTCTCATTACAGTCCACACTAATTTCAGTTAAGACTTCCTTAACATGTTTGTAATTTGATTTTAAAGCTGAAACTGCATCCGCTCTAGCTGCCCATCTAGTATCGTTTATTTTTTTTAAATGTTTGGATTGAGCATCCGGGAATCTATTTACGAGAATATTCCATCGTCAAGTGGATGACGAGAAATATACAAATAGATTTTGTACAAAGTCAAAATAATACAAAGCTCCTGAACATGATTCTGCAGCACAGTTTCCAATTAAATTTAAAGTATGGCTAGCACATGGTACATACGTAGCTGTTCCAATATGTTCTTTTATTCGAGCTTGTAATCCACTGAACTTACCAGACATGTTTGCTGCGTTATCATACGTTTGACCTCTGCAGTTTTTGATCTCGAGACATAAATCTTTTAGTGATTCCAGTACAAGGTTTTCCAAATAAGCGGAATTATGTTTCTCAATTTGAAGAAAACCTAAACATCTTTTGTTTGTCAACAAATCTTAAGATCAGAGTAAATTGGTCAATATGAGTTATATCCGGAGTCGAATCCACAATTATCGAGTAATACAGAGCTTCTTGAACTTCAGAAATTAGAAATTTCTTAACTTCGGTTCCCATTAAACATATAAATTCGTCACACACTGTATGTGACAAATAATTTACGTTTCCTTTGCCTGGGTTATTGTATTTTCGTAAATGATTGGCTATAAAACTATCAAATTCTGCCAGATAATCTATGCAATGTAAGAAATTTCCCCTACGATTCGAATCAGCGTCTTCTCTGTGCCCACGAAATGCTAGTCCCAAAGTCCCTAATAATTTTACTGTTGCAATTATTCGCTTTAAAACTTCTCGCCAGTACTTCTGTTCTGATTCAATCTGTGCTTCTTTGTGCGTGTCGATACGTCCAGTAACACTTAGGCCCGGTTGTACAAGTGTAAGTTCAGCTGCGGTTTAGCTAAACTCGCAGGCAAGCTCAAACCTAGCTTAAATGGCGCATCCGTTGTACAGGGTGGCCCATTTTCGATGTTTTTAAATGGGAAGTACCCTTAATATCGGAGATAGACAAAAACTGATGTCGGAGTCCAGGGCTCTTTTTTGATGCAGGTTCAAGTCCCGAAAACAAAATTCCGCTATCTTTTGTTATTTTTTAGTTATAGCCCAAAATTCAAAATTTGGCCATATCGAAAACTTCAAATAACTCTCTTGGTTTTGAAGATATCCAAAAACGGTAAAAACATTCTACAGTCACTTTTTCAAGTAGAATACGATAGTTAATTCAGATATCTTTTAATTTTCATGTTTTAAGAATTATGACATAAAGTTGGTATTTTTTAAATATAAGTCGTAGTTGGCCATGATATCATTAAATTGCATATTTATTCTGCTTTCCGAAAATATATAGTTTATGGGGGTTAAATGCAGTAACAATACCTTTTTTGAACAAAATCATATTATATGATGTTGTTAGCAATTAGTAGGCCATGGTTCATGATAGCAAAACAAAAAATAATAGAGCGGTTGCATGTGACGTCACTAGGCCATCAGCTGAACACTTGAAGGGTAAACAAAGGGTAGATTTGTATGCACCGGTATACTAATTTTACCAAAAAGAAAATATTACATATTACAATATCAAACTGAATAAAGATGTGTTTAACCAGATGAAGGATGGTTTAGCCTACATAATTACGAAATTTTCAGTTACCTACTTAAAATTTTTCCCGCGGTCAGTTGATACGAACGTAATTGAAAATTTTATCGTGAATTAAAAGGAGTATTAGGGAACATGATATTTCCCAGAGAAAGCAGTTAGACAAAAGCTCTGGAAAACAAGAAACTAAAAATTTTGCCAGGTTATACGTAGAAACTTCTAAAATCTCCATATATCAAGATAATTAAAAGCTGTTAAAGATAACGCGAGATTTTCTACAAAATATTAAATTAATTATTTAGTTTTGTTAACTTTCAAAACTGTCGTTCATTTTCAGTCGGGCGCGTTATTGTGTGCCTGGTGACGTCACATGCACCCGCTCTATTAGCTTTTGTTTATTGCTATCATGAACCATGGCCGACTAATTGCTAACAGCATCATATAATCTAATTTTGTCCAAAAGAGGTATTGTTACTGAATTTAACCCCCATAAACTATATATTTTCGGAAAGCAGAAAAAATATGCAATTTAATGGTATCATGGCCAACTACGACTTATATTTAAAAAATACCAACTTTATGTCATAATTCTTAAAACATGAAAATTAAAAGATATTTGAATTAACTGTCGTATTCTACTTGAAAAAGTGCCTGTAGAATGTTTTTGCCGTGTTTGGATATCTTCAAAACCAAGAGAGTTATTTGAAGTTTTCGATATGGCCAAATTTTGAATTTTGGGCTATAACTAAAAAATAACAAAAGATAGCGGAATTTTGTTTTCGGGACTTGAACCTGCATCAAAAAAGGGCCCTGGACTCCGACATCAGTTTTTGCCTATCTCGGTTATTAAGGGTACTTCCCATTTAAAAACATCGAAAATAGGCCACCCTGTACATACAAGAATAGCTGTCGAGTTCAGTTAAGCTTCAGATGAGTAAAAATTATTAGTGTTGGTAATACTAGGTGGCGCAAAAGTCCTCACTCGATTTCCTAGGCCAGTAACTTTGTTTGTAAATAAAAAGAATTGGTTCTGTTTGTTGATTATGTTTATTTAGACGTTTAAATTTTTTTCCATTAAGTCGCGAAGATAATATCGGTCAAGTGGTCGCCGCTAGAGTTGATGCACATTCGGGCTCGTTTCACAGCATTTTCCATGACTTTTCTCAAAACTTCTGGCTATAAATTCTCCACTTCTAGTCAGATGTTCTCCTTTAGGACCACCAAGGTCTGTGGCTTGTTGGTATAGACTCGTGACTTCAAAAAACCACAAAAAAGAAGTCTGGAACGGTCAAATCTGGCGATCTTGCGATCCAGTGCAAATCGCCAAAACGAGAGATTACGCGGTCGGGAAACACTTGCTTCAGAATGTCCACTTTGTGCGGGAACATCTTCAAGTTTTTCACCAAAATTCGCTGTAAAGACCGTCTACTGATGCCCAATTGCGTGGCCCGTGGTCTGGTTGATGTTTGAGGGTCCTTTTGGACATCTGCAGCCACAGCAGCGATATTCTCGACCGAACGGCTGCTCCGGGGCCGGCCACGTCTGCAACTGTCCCGTGTTAAGCCAGTCTCCTCGAGGCGAGCGGCTACATGTCGCAGTGTTTGTCCAGTTGGTGTCACACGACCAGGGAATCGACGACGAAATTCACATTGAGCCAAAACCACCGACCGATTATTTGTCAAAAACATTGACACAAGTATTCCGCGTTCTTGAGGAGTATAGCGATCCATGGTTTGCCTACGTGTATTCTGCTTCTGTTTACTTCACAAATGTCAAAGTCGCGATGACATAAGACGCCATTTGCAAAAATGAGAGCATCTTCCGATAGGGTGATGACTTTTGCGCCACCTGTTAGTAACGCTTGCGCACTGTTTGATACTAGATGTCAAAATTGAAAACGAATGGTCTTTGTTGTGTATTATGCCATAACCTTTCAACTTAGTTACGAAGTTTTACGCGTTGTACACATATAAACAATTTTATTTTAAATATGGGAGAGCTTCTGGGAGTATTAACAGACGACGAAGATATATTAGAGCTCGCAGATGTAATTGATAGGCAGCGAGCGCATAAAGTATTTTGGCCCCGAGAATACCATTTTCAGAAATAGAACGATTCTGAATTTATAAAAAGATTTAGGTTATCAAAAAATGGGGTGGCGTTTGTTTTAGAACGCATTCAACAAGAAATATCACACCAAACTCAAAGGTGTAAACGAGACAGCGGAATGTAGGGAAAACAATGTAAAAAAATTGCAAAAGATCAACTTTACCATTTATTAGACAGCTATCGCATTTAATTTGTTTAACATAACATTATAAATTAAGTAACAAAAAAAATTAAATGTTACATTACAAATAATGCTGTATTATGATTAAAGGTATAGTCGTATAGTTGATCTTTAGTAATTTTTTACAGATCTTTTCTTCAAACTACACAACTTAAGAAATACCTACGAAAATAACAACATTTCGAAGGTACAAGTGATTACAAAGAAATGATTTTCTGTTAGGGTTCATTCTAAAAACGAAACGCTTTTAAATTTGGTTATGTATTTTACAAATAAACACTTGGGAACATAAAACGTATGATTGTCTGTTCGTGGACCAAGCTTAAACCCACCTTAAACCACCGTGCGCAGCGGCTCAAGTTAAACCATGCTTGAACCGAGCACGTGATCTTAAACCCCAAATGTACAACGGAAATTTGCGAACTGCTGAGGCTCAACAGCGGTTTATCGGTAAACCTGCACTGAACTGCTATTGTACAACCGGGCCTTAAACGTTTTTTTCAAGTGAACATAGCTTTAAAATGATCTGGTGAAGATTCATGCTCTTTTAAACTCTTGGCTACATTCCTCCAGTCGTTAAATCCTGTTACAAATTTTGTTTGTGATGTGGAAAAAAGCTTACATATATAACAATAGACACTTTTACTAGTTTCTGAAAATATTAACCATTCCCGAAATTCTCTTGTACCATTTGCTTTCAGGCAGTAAGAGTTTGATTTCTGCAGTAAGTACGATTCCTGTCAGTGTATTCAACCTTAAGAGTTGTAATATTTCCCACATTTTCCGGTTTATTTATTACATAATAATCTACCATCTTGCCAGACAAATGCATAGGCCATAATGAAATGTCAGTGGGAAACTCGCATTTCCTTGACTGTGGACTTGACTCAACAGACGTTGTTATTGCTTCGTCACTAGTATTCAGTTCTTTGTCAGTTTCAGTTTTGTTTTGATTAGAAGTACCCTCACCCGCGTAGTCTTCATTTAGAGATTCTCTGTCTATTTCAACGTTTTGTTCGTCCCGGTCCCGGCATTCTGCTTCAGTTCCAGGTTCCATAATGTTCACCTGTTGAGTTGCAGTTTGCTCCGTTTCTAATTCGGACTGAGGAATTATATTATTTGTATCTGCACTGACAGATAAAAACTTCGTCAGGGAATTTCGCTGTTGAACCGCACATTTCTCTCTATCTTTCAGCCGCTTCCGTTTTTCAGCACCAGACTGAAATCTTCTCTTCATTCTCAAATACTTATTAAAAGTAGTAATTGAAGTTTGTGTTATACTTTATATACTTATCTACTGCAGCAGTTTAATTTTCTTCAGAAAAAACACGCTAATTAGCATTAAGCAACAATTTTGTATGCTATAAAATATTCTTATTCCTTACCTTGCAGTAGCTTTTTAAATATTTGATCAAAGATCAAGAACAGAAAACACTTTCACGTAGCTAAGCTTAACAATTTAAAAATATTTTTTAATTTTTAACACTAACGAGTAACAGAAAACCGAACTTTACTTATGCAAAATTCGCAATGCACTAGGTGACAACTGACAATTTAAATAAGCAACATTCCAACATTTATGTTTATTAAGAAACCCCTCGCCTTACATTTATGCCGTTCTTAGACGTCATTCTTCTTAAGAAGCTCATAAATTTAAAAATGTCATATTGTTATGGTCTAATGGTATTTTCAGAGAATTAACCTAAGCCCTAAGCTGCAGCACATTGTTCGGTGGTTCGGTGTTATCCTGTTATGATTCATAAACAGGAAGCGGTTTACGTTTACTACTACGAATATTTACTAATAAAACCCCTTGCACTTGCCGAAAGCCGAAACCCCGAAAGATATACATATTGTGCTTCAAATTTTCGTGAAATGAAAAACATATACCAAAGAAACAAAGAAAGTATTTATGGTAGCAAATGTTGTTTGGTTTTCGAGGCCCCTGAGAGTCCAGAGGCCCCAAGCGCGCGCTTATTGCGCCAAGGCGGTAATCCGCCACTGGATCCTTACGCTCATCAAAGTACAAACCCTTAATGTTTTCGTTTTTTTGTGATTGTTAAAGCTGTTTTCTGTTTTTGTACAATTCTCAACGTATTTCGTTCTTGTTAAACGGAATATCACCTTATTTTTAAGGTGATATTCCGTTTAACCATTACGCTATAATTCATTAACTGGTACATGGGCCGGGCTAGAAACGATTTTTTTTCAAGGAATTTTGTTTTTGGTAACTAGGAGGTGATAATAAAATAAATTTTGGTAGCGTCACCAAAAAAATTACAAAAAAAAATCTCTCCTTTTAAGGGCCCCTGGGCCCGGCTAAATATAGTCCGATTCGGCTGAATTTGATTGTGGAAACTTTTTATATCAATACACAAGTTTTCCGCGGTAGCGCACAATAAATTTGAAAAAAAAAAGTTTTTTCGGTCCGCCCTAATGAGTAACCAACATACAAAATACGTTATTTATCATATTATTTTTTTAATACTTACGCTGTCATAGGACAGAATCTCCCATTGCAATCAAAGGAATCAATGTAAACCATATCTTCAGGAGTTAATTCAAAATCAAAAATTTTGAAATTTTCTTCAATTCTGGATTTAGTAACTGATTTTGGAATAGTAATAACCCCACGCTGAATTTGATAACGTAAAACAATTTGAGCTGTTGTTTTGTTGTATTTTGCTGCAACTTCTTTTAACTTGGGATCTTCTAATAATAGAGGTTCTTCAGGTTTAGCCCACGGTCTGTCTGGAGAACCTAATGGGCTATATGCCGTAACAGTTATACGTTTTGATTTGCAAAAGTCAATCAATCTTCTTTGATTGAGATATGGATGGCATTCAATCTGAAAGGAATATTAAGTGTAATTTAAAAAATCAAAAATGTTTACATGTAATTTTCACCTGATTGTTTACGGGCTGAATCGATGCAATTTCTAAAATTCTCTCAATTTGTTGCTTGTTGAAATTTGAAAGGCCAATCGATTTTACAAGACCTTTCGTTACCAACTTTTCCATCACTCTCCATGTATCAACGTAATCAACATCACTAAATAGTATTTTACTCTGATCATTAACAGGAAAGAGTTCCCCTTCTTCCTATAAACATATTAAGTGATTATTGAATTTTGTTTGAGATTATATTAAAAAGTTAAAACACAAAAAAAACTTTTGTTTTATTAGTTTTTTAATATGTTTGTTTATTTTTTACCGAACTAGAATTTTACCAAATTTATCCCTTGTAGGGAAACTTAATGTACCAAACTACCTACAGATTTGAAAGAAATTTTTTCCACTTGAAAAATCTTGTCGGCTGAGAACAAAATCGAAAAATTTGGTTTAAAATAAAGGCTAAATTTTAATATAAGTGTTACAATTTAAAATTTCAGCCAACAGTATATTGAAAGACAAGTGTTACAATGACCCTTATTGTAATAGTACAACGCTAAATTTAGGTTATGTTGTCGACACTCGTGACGTCATGTACGTAGGATCTGAATTTTATTTTGGTTTTATTGTGGTTATTATCAAAGATATTGAAATTCTACCAATGCGGGTACTCTTACGAGTATTTTAACTAACGTATTTTGATATTTACTAAATATGTTGCATAAGTTGACAATGCCTTTAAGTAGAAATATTAAATGTCAAGGTTGGTAAGATTGACAGTTCCAATAAACATTTGAAATTCAATTAACAATTTATTTTGACGTTTATTAAAAATACATCCGAAAGTTACATATAACAAGATTTCTATCTCAAAATGGACGGAGAATTACAATGCACTCCTCCTGAGGTAAGAAACATTGCCTCTAAGGCGTGTTTGACATATAGACTCAGTTACGAACATTACAGATAAAATATTCCCTAAAAATAGCTGTACAAAAATTTTCATGGTAGCACTGTTTTTGATAAAAACAGTTGTTCAAAATTCACTTTGTGAATGCGATACCTATAGGAAAAGTTTTATGTGATCTCAGTATTGCAAATAAGCAAATCGTGACTGTAACTTGTCAAAGTATATTAATTTATAGCAACCAAATGAACTAACAAAAAATGATTTATGGAAATGGAATTTTTTAGTATTACATTTTTAATTAACTGATAAGGAGGGTCAAGCAATGTTAATACAGTTCTAGTTTCTTATCAATGTTATTACTGTAATCACTTCGAGTTTTAAAAAATCATGATAAGTCACTTATAAACAATCCTAAACTCCTAATTTGTATTACCACCGAATAATAAGATGTTCTTATTCAATGATGGTATTATACATTTATAAGCAACATACCTACTAAATTTATTAAATATCATTCGGATGTCAATCAAATCTTTAAACAAATGTTTACGATAAAAATGCTACTAAATAGTTTTTCATACCTTATATGCAAGAGGCCAATGAATTAAGTACAAGTCCAAATATTGTAGCCCCAAATTCTTAAGGGTTTCCCTCAAAGCACCTTCAACAAGATCAGGCCTATGGAATGTATTCCATAATTTACTGGTGATAAAAAGATCTTCTCGTTTCACTTTGCCTTCCGATAACTTTTCTGAAAGTGCTGTACCGACTTCTTTTTCATTGCCGTAAATAAAAGCACAATCAATGTGCCGATAACCTAAGTCAATTGCATCTTGCACTGCTTGAGTAACCTGGCCAGGTTTTGACTAGCGGGAAAATTTTAAAAATATTACAAAAAACTACAGCAAAATCTGTAACTATTACCTTCCAAGTGCCTAAACCAAAAATCGGAATTTCTAATCCATTGTTAAATTTGACTTTAGATACACCGCCCATTCTTAAAAAACTGTGTAAAGCGTGTAACATAAATTTATCAAGTGTCAACACTGTGCTACTCACGGCCACGTTTAAATGTAATTGGTATTTGGTATGGTTAAGGTTGCTTTCCTTATTATAAACTCTTGACCAATGATAACACTGAAATCGACGTCAGAGTTTGTTCCGAAACACTACTTGTATAAATCTATATTCGTTGTTATTGAACAATTAATAAGCCTTTGACTCTATTATGTAATTGTAACATCAGCCGTGCGTTTACGCATAGGCGCACGCCTTGGGTCCCCGATTTTTAGGGGCCCCAAATTTATAAAAATATATTATTTCAGCATCTTTTAAACACGTTGATTTTGTTCTGACAGTTGAATGTATGTATACTGCCGTGCTTGCTCAAAAAAAGCCTCGCAGCCCCTAAACTCGCGTAATTTTGATAAAAGAGATTGCAAGAGTCTTCTTGATTTAACGATATCTGAAAATTTATTTTGCAGAACAGAAAATACTACACCACTTTGTTCGAAAATCAATTTAAATGTTTCTAGCGAAAAAACGAATTTATAATCTCCTAAAGTACCTTTTAGACTTCTTGCTGCTATTATTATAGTTTATCCTCGTACGAAAGGTGACTAAACCGGCATGTATTTCTTAGAAAATTTACAATATCAGAACAATCTCTCAAAGAAGCACCCGGTTGTTGTATTTCTGCTAAACTACATTCTGTTGCCATTTGCCAACTGACACTTATGAAATTGCCGAAATCAAACCAAACAATCATAACTACATTAACTACATAACCCAACCTTTTCAGGCTTTTTCAACTGAACGCTTAGATCATATATATTATGTTAATATATATGATCTAAGACTGAACGTAAAGCTAGCTCGAACTGGATCCTGGTTACTGGTTATCAATTCAAATATGCATGGGCGCCGGCAGGATTATTTGCAGGGGGGTGCATCTATACATTATACGGGTCAGATATAATTTATATCTAGAGAAAGGATTTTATGCAAACTGCATATAATGTAAGGTTTGCATATTTTACGAAACAGTCAATTATTTTACACCAATTAATTAATGCATATTTTGCATATTTAGGAAAATTCTGCATATTTAGGAAAATTCTGCATATTTAGACGTTTTGTGCATATTCATGCATAAATTTCATATTTTTAATTTTTTAACGATTGGTTTCCAATTTTATGTAAGATATAGTGGCTTTTCATAACATCATACCTTGTATTATATTTGGTATGGGTAAGGCCACAGATAGCTTACTCTAAAAGTAATTGATT
This sequence comes from Melanotus villosus, assembly GCA_963082815.1. NCBI lineage: Eukaryota > Metazoa > Arthropoda > Insecta > Coleoptera > Elateridae > Melanotus > Melanotus villosus. The sequence continues at coordinate 71,097,885 of OY720418.1, read as the reverse complement.
TTCTCGGAAGGCCGGGTACACATGGCCTCTATAGCCATACCAGGTTCTGCACTAAGCCCTTGTTTATTACAGATCATTGTATAATTAATCATTTAGAAAGACAAATCAATTAAGCAGTATTAGTGCAACATATCCTACAGCCCTTGTGATGAATAGGTACTTTAAATGGCACGCCTACTCTTTCAACACGCGATTACGGAAAATGCCATATTACAGTAATACCTCGACTTATGCTGCCCCGACTTGCGCAAACTCGCAGTTACGCGGTTTCGTATATAAAACGCATGAAAAATATTTTGCTATTATTTTATTGGTGACTTTTAATGCGTATATCTGTTTTTAACTTTTTAAAATAGATCATGAATCGTTTTTAAAGTCGATTCTGAACATATGCTATTGCATATGCATGTGCATATTCTCAATATTAACAAAATAGTGTGCTTATATATGTGCATATATATATATTCGCATATTTCAGCAATAATCTACTGCATATATTCCTTTCTATATTTATATCTATTCATCCTTATAATTATAGGTAAGTATCTAAGTTCAGGTCAAGTAAATTGTGTATTTTCTTCTAAGCCAGGGGGGTGCAAGTGCACCCCCTTGCACCCCACTGCCGGCGCCCATGCAAATATGAAACTTGCATGCTTGCATCTTGTAGGCGGAAGTCTGTCACTGTCTAACTCACGTCATATTCAAGCGGGACACTGCCTCTGTATAGGCGTCCTTTGCTGCGTTTTTTAACCGAGACGTGACGACGTGAGGTATTTTGTTCCAGAAATATGGTGTTTGGCTCGACGATGATTGGTTGACCAGCTTCGGCTTGAGGCATTTAGCCGAACTGTCCACTCCATTACCGTCGAAACGGCGGTAACAATTTAAACGTATCGTAAGGTAGAACTCAGACAGGAGCGTAATATTTTGTAATTTTTAATTACAACAAAACCGATAGTTATACACAAAAACGGTGATATAATCTGAACAACTTATCTAAACTGAAATATTACGAGATTTTCAAGAATTAGTTCTTTTCATGAATACAATGTAATAGCCAACTATTATTGTGAAGAAGGTAGTCGCGTCGTGATATACATAAATAAAAATGCGTTTTACCTTTTACCTCTTTTGCATGGTGAGGCACTGCCTCCCCTGCCTACCCGGACAAGCCGCCACTTGAACATTTAATTTGGTTTATTGCGTTGCAGAAGAAACACAGTTGTACAATTATTGGTTAGATTATTATATCATTTGAAATTTTTAAGTAAATAATTTAAGTTGCATCTAACCTTGGTCATTATAAAAGTAAGTAAACGCAAATAACTAAAACAGTACAATACGGATTTTTAAATTTCTTAATCAAAAGGAAAATAATTTTAAGGTTACATTCGTATTGAAAGTACTTGGCAGCTGTTTGTTTTCCGGTTAAAGCGCCAATCATAATTGCTTGAGAATACAACTGATGCTAATTTGACTAGCAAGTAAAATCTTACTTTATACGGATAGCATTGATGAGGCAGGGGTCATCTCTTGTGGTTCAGATAGTAATAATAGTCAGCTGTCAGCAGAACATACGTGAACGTTGTAGCGCGACGCGCGATATTTAACGTGTTTATTTACCTCCTTCGCCTGTACTACTACTTCTACACCAGGTAAAATATTTCTATCTATGCCTAAATGAATAGGTACCATCGTGTTCAAAGAATACTGGTACAGCGAAATTTTGGCTGTTTAAGGCGCCTCCGGACTACTTGGACAAGTGGCTAACGTTAACGCATATTCCAGTAAACTTTCTATACAAACTACGGGCTCAAAAATTAATTTGAAGCAATTCCTGATATGAAAATGTATAAATAACTGCAATAGAATTTGTCCTACAAAGCCGTTTTTTTATTTTAGAATTTTGATAAGCGTATATTTAATTTAATTAGATGTTACGTCGTCCTTTTTATATCAAAAACAAAACAAAAAATCAAAAAAGGCTCTTGTAGGACAAATTTGATTGAAATTATGGATAGATTGCAGACCTTAGAAAAGTTACAAATTTTGTTTTACGACTACAATTTGTAGAGAAAGTTTTTAAAAGGCCGAGTTTCAACATATTTTAGTGAGAAAATGTTGGAGCATGTATGCAACCCAAATATCACAACATATAATCGGCTTAAAATGATTGACAGCTCTGTGTCATTTTAACACTTCTCATATTAAAAACTTGAAAAGAGAAGGATTAGTAACAGAAACAATAAAACTCCTGGATGTTTTGACCATCTACAGAGGTTACTTGGTCTACAGATCAAAACTTTATACCTCCGCTGGCAATTATTATTCTCAATACTCAACAGCACAAAAATTAAACTAAATATCGATTCAGGTTTCAGTGGTTTATTTATTATTACATACAGATTGTCCGAAAACCAGTGTAAACATACAAAAATTAATGAAACTTTTGACTTCTTCGGCGTTTTGATAAACATATCTTTGCTCTTGTCATTATAAATAATATTTTTCTTCAAACGTCATAAAAACACGACTTTGTGTCCTTGGATACACACAGTACTTATGTAAGTAGGGTTGCCTATTTTAATTCGACATAGGCGCAACACTGATTTCTATCAGCAGTCCGGAGGCGCCTTAAATTTGGTTTGAAGCCACATAATCAATTGCGTTAGCAGGCTATGACCATGAAACATCAACGTGACAGTTCTATGAATGAAAAATCTAAAAAACTTGTCAGTTTGACAAATACTTAACCTCTATTTGACATATCCGATTTACACACAAAAGAAGTGTCTACATCAAATTTTGAGTTTTGGAAGTGTCTGCAGTAACACACTGTACCAGTATTCTTTGAACACGATGGTACTTACCAATATTTAACATCTGTGGTTTTGAAACCTGAATATACAAAAAAGAACATTTATTTTATGTGAAAAATATTTATACTCCTTTATATTTATATTCCCAATAATAAATGCTCAAGAAAAAAGGCTTTCGTTATCATTCGATGAAAAGTTAACTGACAGCTGACAGGTACGACGTTTCCAGCCACTTCGACCCATCGGCAAATTTATCCGTCAGGTAGAGCAAAAATCTTCCAGGTAACAGCTAACCAACGATTGAAAGACTGAAGTTACAGGTAAATCTGACCTTACCTGACAGTCAACGCTACCTGGAACTTTACCAGCACATTGAAAGACCGACCCTTAGTGTATAGCCCACCCAACCGTATTTTCGTCTTTTGATTTCTTGTATTATATTTTCTCTCGATTAGTAATTGTTTCTGGCCAATATATTTGAAGTATTGATCTTAAATATCTGTTAACAAAGGCTTGTATTTGTGTGTGGATACACTATACCTTTTCAACTTCAAATTAAGACTAATCATTTTCAAATTGAGAATAAACACGTTCAAATTGAGACAAAATAATCTGAAATCGATTAAACACATTCAAATTGAGAACTAACACAATCAAATTGAGAATAAACATATTCAAATTGAGAATAAACACATTCAAATTGAGACAAAACAAGCTGAAGTTAGATTGTTTTGTCTCAATTTGAATGTGTTTATTCTCAATTTGAATATGTTTATTCTCAATTTGATTATGACTCGAGGGTCTAATATCAGAGGGGCGTATCCACCAAAATTAACTTTTTTATTTTATAGGCATATGTTGACGAATGGGTCACTCCGCATTACATATACATATAGGCGTATTCCAAAACAAACAGTTCAAAATTGTATGGCGGGAAAACTAAAGGCGTATAAACCATTTTAATAAATAAGCAGTTATCAGAGAGGCGTATGTGCATACGCCTGTTTGATATTTACTTGTACGTTTGGTTTCTTTCTGTGTACGGAATTATCAGAGAGGCGTATATTTTAGATATTTCAAATCCAGCAGGAATTGAAAATTCAATTGTAGAGGTAGACATAACTGAGTTAATTGACTCTTTAACATTATCATCTCCACAACATACTTCTGAGTTCGATCCGTTTGAAGGTGATTATTCTGACGTTGATCCAGATGTCACTTCAAACGAATATGAGGAAGAAGCTGGGAAGACGAGCAACTAGACGAGTCGTGTTTCTGAAACTACTGGAACCGCAAGTGAACCGAAAAAAAAAGAAACATAGAGAACGAAGAAGAAAGTCTGAGAATTGGAAGATAAATATTAGAAAAAGAAATAGAAATGGCGGTTTCGAGTATCCTACGTTAAAATGTCACGAGAAATATTGGATGATGATTTGCCAAATCTGAAATTTTTAAAAGCTTTTGGGACTTAACTGATTTCAATAGGCAAAGAGGATTTATTTCTAATAATGTGAGATGTTATTCTGCAATGAAATCCAGGAATGAAAATTCTCGACGTAAGTTCACTCAGAATTACTATTTACCTTACAAATGACATAAAAACTTTTTCTTAAAAACGTTAGATGTTTCTAAAAAATTGTACGAACAGCTATTGAAAAATGTGCACGGATTCTATAAATTCGCCAGATAAACGCCATACACCAGGTATAAAGTTGTCTGATGAATCTTTGAAGTTTGCAGAGGAACACATTGATTCTTTCCCCAGAATCCCAGCTCGCTGCTGCCGAAAAGATTCTAAGAAAGAATATCTGCAACCTATATTAAATAAACGAAAGATGTATAATTTATACAAAGAGAAATGTTTTCAGCACAATAACAAAGCAATTTCTGAGACATCATACCGAGACATTTAAAAAAAGTATAGGATTTCACGTACCTCACAAAGACTAGTGTTGGTGTCATAACTTTGAAGAACTTTCAGAAGAAGAGAAATTAAAAGGATTCGAAAAATATAATCTGAACATCAAACGAAAGGACGCAGCTAGTAAAGAAAAATAGGATGATGCTATACGAGCAAAGAGTGACCGATCGTATTGCTCAGTAAATTTTGATTTAGAGGCCGTGTTATATTGTCCTCTTTTTTTACGCTAAGCTACTATTCTATAAAAGAAAATTGGCAAACTTCAACTTTACAATTTATTCCGTATGTGAGGAAAAGGAATTTATAGACCGAACATGAAGGCAAACGAGGTTCAACTGAAATTGATACATACATCGCAAGATTTATAGAAGGGCTTCCTGATCATGTGAAACACATATCACTATTTTCTGATTGTTGCGCTGGTCAGAACAGAAATTCTACTGTAGCTTGCATGCTGCAATAAGCTATAATAAGATCAGAAAATTTAGAAATCATCGACTTAACAAAATTCCTCGAACCCGGGCACACGCACATGGAGTGTGACTCAATGCACTCGACAATAGAAACTGCATCAGAATATGCAAAGATATTTATGCCAAATGATTGGTGCAATGTCATTCATTTATTTATTTTTATTTGTATGCAGCTTTAACAGGCCATTAAGGCCCATAGCTTGTCGAGGGGGACACACCGAGCCGTAGTAAACTGAGCCTGGTTCGGGTCATCCATTCAAACTCTGACCATGGGCACCGATGCCTAACTTTGCAGAGCGATGCGTTATACCAATATACTCACTACCGTACCGCCTCCCAATGTCATTCATTAGTTTGGCAAAAAAAAACGGGAAAACCTTACGATGTCACTTTCATTCATTATGAAGATTTTCTGGGCTATAAAAGTGTGAAAGAAGCTCATTTTAAACTGGAAACACGTGAAATGGATTAGGTTTAAGAATCAAATTTAATGTTATAATGTATAAAGCAGAATTTCGGGAAACGGATTTTCAAATCATTCGTAGGTACCACAAAACGTCGTGGAAGAACAGAAGTTGCTCTTGATAACTGTGTTTGCCCGAAAGCATACCAGCAAGTCATCCCATTGGATTAAAAAAAAATTGGAAGACATTATGTCAATGTGCAACAGTACAGCTCCGCTAATATCACAGTTGTATCATAATTTCTACAAGTCTCTACCGTATAATCGCAATCAAAACGACGAAGATAGCGACAATGATACGTTGGCAGTTATAAGAGCATCATTATTAAAAAGGAAACGCAAGAGAAATAATTAACAATAAAGCGAAACATAGACATAAGACAAACCTTCACTTTGTTTCGAGATTGAATTCTACTTTATAATTTTGTATTAGGTATTTTCTAAGAAAATGCAATAAGATTATTTTTCTGTAAAAATTGTTTATTTTTCAATCAAATTATGTGGAAAATGTAATTCATGCGGGCACTGCGAACATATAATAGTTTGTGAATCCGATAGGCGTATGAGCCAAAAAACTAATAAAAGCTTTATAGAAATAAAAATGCTTTTGCTTGTGTTATTCTTATTTGTTTAAAGGTATTTTCACCCAAAAATATAACAATTTTATCCAATAGTGAAATTTACAAACGTTTTTCACCTCTCCTGTAAATTCCACTTTCGGTTCTTACGCCCCTCTGATATTAGACCCTCGAATTGTTAAATCTCAATTTGAATGTGTTTAATTGATTTCAGATTGTTTTGTCTCAATTTGAATGTGTTTATTCTCAATTTGAAGATGATTAGTCTCAACTTGAAGTTGAAAAGGTATAGTAATAGTCTATGTCTCCGCTCAGTATAGTAGCACTGCTTTTATTGTGGTATCTATTAAATACATTTATTTTAATGTTATTGCCTATATTTTTTGAGCGCCAAACGTTACCAAGTGCTAGGAAAGCTACTCTGGCTTTATTCTATTTTGAATGCTGCCTAAATATGCGAATTTTTGAACTTTTTCTATTGGTGTTTCATCTATTAATATGTCTCTGCAATAACCTAAATTTACACCTAACAGTTTATTTTTCTTCTTGTGTATTTTCAGGCCCACGTTTGCTGATCTGGGGTTAAATCCATGACTTCTTGCGTATGTCTTGCGTTATGTGTTATGTGTTGGTAGGCGTATATCGTCAGTATAATCTAGGTCAAGTAGTTTTTTGTCGAGGCACCATTGTATTCCATGATTTACCTGCGCAGCAACCTTTGTTAGTTACTTACTTGTTACTTGTTAACCTATCCATCCCTTGCCAGGGCAAAGGCCTCCCCCTTTATCTTCCATGTTTTCCTGTCTTTGGCTTCCATCTTCCAGTTGCCAGTTGTAAACTTTGTTATTTCGTCCACCCAACGTCTGCTTGGACGGCCTTTTCTTCTTCTCCTGAAGTTGGTATCCACATTGTAGTCTTGTGCGCCCATCGATCCTGTTGGAGTCTTTTAACATGGCCTGCCCAATTCCATTTTTGTTTTCGGCCTCGCTCTGCTACATCATCTACTCCTGTTCTTCTCCTAATTTTCTCTAGCTTCACTTTATCAATTAATTTTAGACCTAATATTGATCTTTCCATTCTTGTTTGGGTTGTTTTTAATTTCGAGTATAATTGTTCGGTTAAGTTCCAAGTTTCAGCTCCGTATGTTAGTGTTGGTATTAGGCACATGTTGAACATTTTCCTTTTATTTCTATTGATACTTTGCTTTTTAATATTTTCTTTACCCACCAAAATTTCTTCCAACCTAAACTTATTCTGCGTTGAACTTGTTTTCGATACAAACCATTGCAACAGTGAGCGTCTTAGCGAAACCCAGTTTTTTAGATTTAGGCTTGTCAATTATGGAACAACGAAAAAGTTCTTCCACTGTTATCTAAATACATAGGTTCCACTTCAATCAAGCTATTTAAAAGAAAAAAAATGGGTATTTGTAAACTAATAAAAAAATATTAACAAAAAATTGCGATTTTTTTTAAATAAATACTTGAAATTTTACATATGGACCTAAAATTAAATTCTAAGCAACTTTTTCTAATAATTTTCTTCGCTATTTTGTCATCTAACCTCGCTTTTTCCGGCTTTATGGTGATTTTTTAAAATTTGCCCCATACCAGTGGTCACGTGACATACTTCAAAGTCGATTTTTAGGTTATCGGACATGCAGAACCCATCCCCCATAAAAGTTTTTTCGATATTCTAATAATAAAAAATTTTCCCATATGTTCTTAACTTTTTGCCGGTCACTGTATATGGTTGTTAGTAATACTACTGCTTTTCTTGGTAGATGTTTAAGAATTTTACCTGTAATGAGATCATGTCCAGCTTCTTTATGTAGATTTATTTTTTAATTTCCTCATAGGATGCGATCTTCGGGCTTTTGAAACTTTACTTTTAGATAAGATAATTAAATTGGGGCACGATCTAAGCGCAAGCAAAGAACAAGGGTAGGAATATGGAATGTTACAGGATTAAAGGGTAACGAAGTGGAACTGGTAGAGGAGATGGCAAAATATAAGGTGAAAACGCTAGGACTAGTTATCAGAATAAAGGAAAATGGAACAAAGGAACAAATACTAGAAAGAGGATACAAATTAATATAGGTACTTTGGGAAGAGATGTACAAGAGCAAATGAAGGGGTAGGAATGATAATTAGTGAGGACCTGGTACGAGGGGCGTTCAAAGTGTATTGCAATTCGGGTATTGAAACAACTAATAGCAATTAAATTAATTTATTATTTCTCAATGTAGTCCCCCCTAAGTTCAATACATTTGCCCCACTTCTCCTTCAGCGACGCAATCCCCCGAAAAAAAAAGTTTCCTCTTGTCCTGCAAACCACGCTTCCGCCTCCTCTTTAAGACCTTCGTCGTCCGAAAACCGGCGCCCCCGAAGATATTTCTTGAGGTTTCGGAATAATTAAAAGTCGCTAGGAGCCAGGTCCGGGCTGTAAGGCGGATGGTTAAGTTGTTCGAACCCGCAGGCCTTCAGGGCAGCCTGTGCAACTCTAGCCTTGCGGACTGGAGCATTGTCATGCAGTAGGAAAACCCCCTTAGACAGTTTTCCACGTCTCTTTTCATTAATTGCGCTGCGCAATTTTTTCAAAAGTTGTGCATAATATTCTGCATTAATTGTAGTTTCGTGTGGCATATAATCGATTAAGAGCAGCCCTTGGCAATCCCAGAAAACAGACCCAGCAGAGGCCTGTGTCTTGAATTTTTTTGGAGCTGGAGATTCCGCATGCTTCCATTGCATCGACTCTTGCTTCGTTTCGGGGTCCCAGTGGTGAAGCCATCTTTCATCTCCAGTCACAAGACGAGCCATAACGTCATCTGGATTGGAATTAAAGAGGCCGAGGAGCTCGCGTGATGCTTCCATCCTGCAGTGCTTATCCTGAATAGAAAGATTTCTGGGCACCCACCTGGCTTACATTTTAAACATGTGCAGAGTGGTATGGATGATGTTGTGAACACTTCCTTGTGAAACACCAATCTTTTGGGCAATTTCTGATATCTTTATACGCCTATTTGCGAGTACCAGTGACTCAACCTGAGCCGCATGTTCATCATCGGTTGCAGTTTTTGGTCCTCCGCACTTTGGATCATCTTCAATGCTCTGGCGGCCGTGTTTGAATTCTTTAAACCACCTAGTGACCGTAGTATACGAAGGCGCATCCGATCTGTACACTTTCGATAAGCGATCAAAAATTTCCTTTGTATTTACACCCTCTTTACAGAAAAACTTGATGATGCTTCGATACTCGAACTTCTTTAAACTACACTCAGCCATATTTTACAACTGACAGAAGGAAAACAAAAGCAGATAGGACAACCAATTTTTGCAAGCAAGGGTAACTAGATCTGATGTATCAAACAAAATTTGCACGAAAATCTAAACTTTGCTAGATACCCCCAAATTGCAACACACTTTGAACGCCCCTCGTAGGAAGAATAATCGAATGGGAGGGTATCAATTCAATGCTAATGACATTATGCATCAACTTAGAACGTGCAGATCTTTGCACCAATAAACAACGACAACGTATTAGAAAAAGAAGTGTCCTGTACAAACCTACAGCAGACACATGACAAGGTAAGGGAAAGAAGTAAACGCCCGTTTATATTAGAGATTTGAATGCTGAGGTTGGAACTAACCCAAACATAGGACACGGAGCTCTAGAGAAACATAGCAGAGATAGAGTACTAAACAATTTGGAAGGCAGAAGAAAAATAAACAAAATTGAAGGAAAGTATAATAGGCCAGTCGGCAAGGGGTTTATTGTGGAAATAAATAGTGGCAAGCTGGAATATATTTTATTCTCTTTATTGGGACTAATTTTGCACCAAATTAAGAGAATAAAATTTATTCCAGTTTGCCACCATTTATTTCCGCAATAGGCTCTTTTAAACGCCCTGCCGACTGGCTTATAATAGAAATAGCAACATCAATATGTGGGAAAAGCAAAATAGCACCCAAACTGAAACGAAAAAAGTGGTGAAACAACAAGGCAAAGGAGAAGGTTAAAGCAAAGAAAGTAGCGTGGAAAAGGTACCTACAAACGAAGGGGGAAGAAGGCAAACTAGAATATATCCTAAAATGAAATGAAGCCAGGAAAGCCAATGAACAAATGTGGGAAGAATTTGGAAGAACAAAAATTAGGAATAATAATAGGAATAATAAGAAAATGTTTTGAACTACCTACTGTCAAAAACCTGAGGGGTAAATACGACAAACAACTATGGAGAATAAAAGCGACAAAAGGGAGAGACAGTATCAGAATTAAAAAACATCCTAAAAACGTAGAAGACATACAATGTGATTTTTTAAAAAGTCATTTGCAGCAAGCCTAGAAAAAAAGCTATTCCGTCTGCAGTCAGCTATAATGAGCTTTGAATGACATTAACCTGTATGTCAAACTGTATGACAGTTCAGGTAGTTAAAAATTTTGGCCCAACATAATGTGAAAATAAACAAAGTTGCAACTGATTTGCAATTTATTAAGGTAAGTAAATTTCAGGTTTTTCGTCAATATTTCTTTCACAGCAAGTGTTCAAAATGTCCACCCCCTTGCTCTATACACAATCTTGCTAACGTTTTTTTAAATTTCTAGACACATTTTCGAACATGTGCTGTGAGTTATTTATTTCGTTGCATTTATGAATTATTCTTGCTGCAAGCTCATCTAAATTTTGTATTGGTGTCTGATAAATTGAATTTTTCAGATAGGGCCAGACAAAAAAATCCAACGTTGTTAAATCAGCTCTTGGTCATCTAACTGATTAACAAAAGGTTCCAAAATCTCTTCGCGATACCTTAATGCATTGAGTGTCCCTTGAAAGAAAATTAGTCCTACAAGTCGTCGTCGGCTAAGAGCAATCCACACACCAAGCTTTTGCGGATGAAGTGGGAATCCTTTTCTGCATGCAACGCCACCTGTTTCATCGAATAATTCCACAGTGTGCATTAGAGCATAGTAAAATCGATTGTATTCAACAATTCCAAAATGGTCTGTAAAATCGTTGAAGCATTCCTGGATCGAATACCGCCACTCACCATTTATGATGATTCCAGTTCGATAATAAGCTTTTACCAAAAATATCTTATGCTGCACTGCGAAATCCATTTTTGAATAAATAATTGAAGCTTCTTTATTTATTTATTTTTGGCAGCTATGCTGTTACAATTTTCATATTATGTAAGATTCTAAAGCTTAATATAGACGGGACAATCCAGAGGCTACTGCAATTGACTTTTTAAAAAATCACATTGTATGTACTTCAGTAAAAAATTCCAGGCACCAAGAAACACAAGGACGCAAAATTATCCCACAGATGCAGAACAATTAGATGAAGAAGAAGATGACACAAAAACAGAAGAAGAAGTAAGAGAAGCAATTTCGCACATGAAAGTAGGAAAATCGCCAGGAAGAGATGGAATAAACCCAGAAATGATAAAGTATGGAGTAGAAAATCTGGAAAAGTGGATCTGGAAGATACTCCAACAAGTGTACAAAGGAAAACACGTATCCAAAGATTGGGAGGAGAACATTATAGAATTCATTCTTAAGAAAGGTAACACTAACGACTGCGAAAACTACCATGCCATATGTCTGTCCTCCTGTGTGCAAAATATACGCTCCAGAATACCAGAAAAGAAGGTCAGACACCACATAGAAGATAAACTACAAGAAGAACAGGAGGTTTACAGGAAAATCAGACAAACACAGGATCGTATCTTTACAATAAGGACAACAATAGAAAGAAAAAATGGAGAGGGAGAAAGACGTGCGTGAACTTAGCTTCGGATTTAGATTTGGAAAGGTTTTCCATATTACTAAATTATAGCTGAATACATCCGAAATTATTAAATCTATTTCTTCGAATAACTATATCTCATTACTCCGTTTTGCAAAATTACTATAAGATAAAAAATTATATTAACACCAGCAGACCTGCAAAATCTGCGGGGGTTGCAACGTCAACCCCTATTCGGAAAATGTCCAGATTCGTGTCCTTAACGTAATTGTATTATAACCAGATTTGGTAGAAAATCCTTAAATATTATCTACAAGCAGTAGCTAAAAGGGCATCGCTCAATTCAGGGGATACGGGGTAGCAACGTCAACCCCTATTCGGAAAATGTCCAGATTCGTGTCCTTAACGTAATTGTATTATAACCAGATTTGGTAGAAAATCCTTAAATATTATCTACAAGCAGTAGCTAAAACGGCATCGCTCAATTCAGGGGATACGGGGTAGCAACGTCAACCCCTATTCGGAAAATGTCCAGATGCGTGTCCTTAACGTAATTGTATTATAACCAGATTTGGTAGAAAATCCTTAAATATTATCTACAAGCAGCAGCTAAAACGGCATCGCTCAATTCAGGGGATACGGGGTAGCAACGTCAACCCCTATTCGGAAAATGTCCAGATTCGTGTCCTTAACGTAATTGTATTATAACCAGATTTGGTAGAAAATCCTTAAATATTATCTACAAGCAGTAGCTAAAACGGCATCGCTCAATTCAGGGGATACGGGGTAGCAACGTCAACCCCTATTCGGAAAATGTCCAGATTCGTGTCCTTAACGTAATTGTATTATAACCAGATTTGGTAGAAAATCCTTAAATATTATCTACAAGCAGTAGCTAAAACGGCATCGCTCAATTCAGGGGATACGGGGTAGCAACGTCAACCCCTATTCGGAAAATGTCCAGATTCGTGTCCTTAACGTAATTGTATTATAACCAGATTTGGTAAAAAATCCTTAAATATTATCTACAAGCAGCAGCTAAAACGGCATCGCTCAATTCAGGGGATACGGGGTAGCAACGTCAACCCCTATTCGGAAAATGTCCAGATTCGTGTCCTTAACGTAATTGTATTATAACCAGATTTGGTAAAAAATCCTTAAATATTATCTACAAGCAGTAGCTTAAAGAACTAGAACTTTAAAATGACACTTTAAAGTCCTAGCACTTTAAAGTATCACTTTTCGTCCTATAAATCATTCGAGAAACGTTGCTTTAGAAACGAGTATGACATAATAGTTATTTATGTACCAAGGGCGTAAAGAAGCTTTTATGCCTGAGACGTGATTTTGAGCCCGAGACGTTAGCCGAGGGCTAAACACACGTCGAAGGCCATAAAAGCATGTTACGCCAGTGGTACATACATAATTTTATGCACGATCGAAGATTTTAAAACTGAAATAAAAGGAATAAATTAATTTTCTACCCACATCGAGTAGTTAGTTGCTCAATTATTTTAATTTTTTACTGACAACTGTCAAATGGTTGAAGCAGTTACGCCTAGGAATATTCACATAAATAATTGTGTTAACTGTGTTGTTAATACAAATTACCCTAAATAGAGTTCTAATAAAGAGCATACATTCGATTTTAATTTAAAAAAATTCTTTATAAGACTGTTAAACTGTTTATCAATTTTTGACGTTTCATTATAGACCGGCGGCCTATAAAGACACCCACGGGCTATAAAGAGGCGTTTATGTCAAACAAATTCAGACATAATTGACACATTATAATGCGATCGTGCATAAAGTTAATTTAATTATTTTTCCATAGCAAGCTATTTTTTTTAAATTAAAATTTATAGTTTAGTGCATAGTTGGTTGCCTACATATAGAACGTTTGGCACGTTTTTTTTTAACCATACATAGGGAACATGTATACTAAAAAGAAAAATTCCCTGTATAGGTGTTAGAATGGTTTTGTATAGTAATAATTTACTTTCTACAAAATGAAAAAAGCGTATACATATAAGGTTCGCTTAGTACAAGAGTTGCATGCCAACGATTCCAACAATCAAATAGCTTTTTGTAATTTGCTTTTAAATGATGCCATGGAATTCTTAGACTCTATCGTCTGGACAGACGAATCGTGCTTTCATAATAATGGAATTTTTAATAGGCACAATGTTCATTATTAATTGAAACGATAACAACCCTACTCAAATTACGGAAACTCGTTCTCAAGTACGGTTTTCAGTTAACGTATGGATTGGTGTACTTGGCAATAGAATTTTAGGACCCTTTTTTTTGGAAGGCACTCTAACTGGGGACAGGTACTTATTATTTCTGCAGAATGAATTCCAAGATTATCTTGACAATTTACCACTAGCTGTAAGACGAAACTTATGGTTTCAGCATTATGGTGCCCCACCTCATGGCACAAAAGCTGTTACAAACTTTTTAAATGACTCATTTGGCGAACACTGGATAGGCAATAGGGGACCAATTACGTGGTGTGCTAGATCACCAGACTTATCTATTCTTGATTTTTTCATCTGGGGATTTTTAAAGAATGTAATCTATGAAACGCCTTCACAAACTCTCCAGGAACTTAAACAAAAAATTTCTGCGGCTTGTGAATTAGTCACACCAGAAATGTTACAAAACGCCAGAAGAAATTTAGTTTTGAGGCCCAGGAAGTGTCTTGAGAATAACGGTGGCCATATTGAACTTTTATTAAAATAATTAATTATTTATTTTATTTTGTTGCTTAATTTTTTATAGCATTGTTACTTGGTACTCTATTAGTTATTTGAGTTTTTTCCTATAAATAAAATCTAAAATATCATGTGATACATTTTTGAAAATAGAATTTAACCTTCGATCCATTAGCGAATAAATATATAGGGTGTTCCATTTAAAAAACCAAAGTTATACATTTTCCCCGAAAAACAGTAGGCAATAAAAAATAATTAATTATGACATTTTATACAAGAATTAACACAAAACCAACTATTTCCTGCGACTTTTTCTTGTATTTCTAATAATAAACGAGATATAAGCGGGCCAATAAAAAATCAGCCACCCTGTTTAATAAATTGAGCGATGCCGTTTTAGTGACCGCTTGTTGATAATATTTTAGGATTTTTCACCAAATTTGGTTTGTATACAAAAACGTTAAGGACACGAATCTGGACATTTTCCGAATAGGGGTTGACGTTGCTACCCCGTATCCGCTGAATTGAGCGATGCCGTTTTAGCTACTGCTTGTAGATAATATTTAAGGATTTTCTACCAAATCTGGTTATAATACAATTACGTTAAGGACATGAATCTGGACATTTTCCGAATAGGGGTTGACGTTGCTACCCCGTATCCCCTGAATTGAGCGATGCCCTTTTAGCTACTGCTTGTAGATAATATTTAAGGATTTTTTACCAAATCTGGTTATAATACAATTACGTTAAGGACACGAATCTGGACATTTTCCGAATAGGGGTTGACGTTGCTACCCCGTATCCCCTGAATTGAGCGACGCCGTTTTAGCTACTGCTTGTAGATAATATTTAAGGATTTTTTACCAAATCTGGTTATAATACAATTACGTTAAGGACACGAATCTGGACATTTTCCAAATAGGGGTTGACGTTGCTACCCCGTATCCCCTGAATTGAGCGATGCCGTTTTAGCTACTGCTTGTAGATAATATTTAAGGATTTTCTACCAAATTTGGTTATAATACAATTACGTTAAGGACACGAATCTGGACATTTTCCGAATAGGGGTTGACGTTGCTACCCCGTAACCCTGAATTGAGCGATGCCCTTTTAGCTACTGCTTGTAGATAATATTTAAGGATTTTCTACCAAATCTGGTTATAATACAATTACGTTAAGGACACGAATCTGGACATTTTCCAAATAGGGGTTGACGTTGCTACCCCGTATCCCCTGAATTGAGCGATGCAGTTTTAGCTACTGCTTGTAGATAATATTTAAGGATTTTCTACCAAATCTGGTTATAATACAATTACGTTAAGGACACGAATCTGGACATTTTCCAAATAGGGGTTGACGTTGCTACCCCGTATCCCCTGAATTGAGCGATGCCGTTTTAGCTACTACTTGTAGATAATATTTAAGGATTTTCTACCAAATTTGGTTATAATACAATTACGTTAAGGACACGAATCTGGACATTTTCCGAATAGGGGTTGACGTTGCTACCCCGTAACCCTGAATTGAGCGATGCCCTTTTAGCTACTGCTTGTAGATAATATTTAAGGATTTTCTACCAAATCTGGTTATAATACAATTACGTTAAGGACACGAATCTGGACATTTTCCAAATAGGGGTTGACGTTGCTACCCCGTATCCCCTGAATTGAGCGATGCAGTTTTAGCTACTGCTTGTAGATAATATTTAAGGATTTTCTACCAAATCTGGTTATAATACAATTACGTTAAGGACACGAATCTGGACATTTTCCGAATAGGGGTTGACGTTGCTACCCCGTATCCCCTGAATTGAGCGATGCCCTTTTAGCTACTGCTTGTAGATAATATTTAAGGATTTTCTACCAAATTTGGTTATAACACAATTACGTTAAGGACACGAATCTGGACATTTTCCAAATAGGGGTTGACGTTGCTACCCCGTATCCCCTGAATTGAGCGATGCCGTTTTAGCTACTGCTTGTAGATAATATTTAAGGATTTTCTACCAAATTTGGTTATAATACAATTACGTTAAGGACACGAATCTGGACATTTTCCGAATAGGGGTTGACGTTGCTACCCCGTATCCCCTGAATTGAGCGATGCCCTTTTAGCTACTGCTTGTAGATAATATTTAAGGATTTTCTACCAAATCTGGTTATAATACAATTACGTTAAGGACACGAATCTGGACATTTTCCGAATAGGGGTTGACGTTGCTACCCCGTATCCCCTGAATTGAGCGATGCCCTTTTAGCTACTGCTTGTAGATAATATTTAAGGATTTTCTACCAAATCTGGTTATAATACAATTACGTTAAGGACACGAATCTGGACATTTTCCGAATAGGGGTTGACGTTGCTACCCCGTATCCCCTGAATTGAGCGATGCCCTTTTAGCTACTGCTTGTAGATAATATTTAAGGATTTTCTACCAAATTTGGTTATAACACAATTACGTTAAGGACACGAATCTGGACATTTTCCAAATAGGGGTTGACGTTGCTACCCCGTATCCCCTGAATTGAGCGATGCCGTTTTAGCTACTGCTTGTAGATAATATTTAAGGATTTTCTACCAAATCTGGTTATAATACAATTACGTTAAGGACACGAATCTGGACATTTTCCGAATAGGGGTTGACGTTGCTACCCCGTATCCCCTGAATTGAGCGCTGCCCTTTTAGCTACTGCTTGTAGATAATATTTAAGGATTTTCTACCAAATCTGGTTATAATACAATTACGTTAAGGACACGAATCTGGACATTTTCCGAATAGGGGTTGACGTTGCTACCCCGTATCCCCTGAATTGAGCGATGCCCTTTTAGCTACTGCTTGTAGATAATATTTAAGGATTTTCTACCAAATTTGGTTATAACACAATTACGTTAAGGACACGAATCTGGACATTTTCCAAATAGGGGTTGACGTTGCTACCCCGTATCCCCTGAATTGAGCGATGCCGTTTTAGCTACTGCTTGTAGATAATATTTAAGGATTTTCTACCAAATTTGGTTATAATACAATTACGTTAAGGACACGAATCTGGACATTTTCCGAATAGGGGTTGACGTTGCTACCCCGTATCCCCTGAATTGAGCGATGCCCTTTTAGCTACTGCTTGTAGATAATATTTAAGGATTTTCTACCAAATTTGGTTATAATACAATTACGTTAAGGACACGAATCTGGACATTTTCCAAATAGGGGTTGACGTTGCTACCCCGTATCCCCTGAATTGAGCGATGCAGTTTTAGCTACTGCTTGTAGATAATATTTAAGGATTTTCTACCAAATCTGGTTATAATACAATTACGTTAAGGACACGAATCTGGACATTTTCCGAATAGGGGTTGACGTTGCTACCCCGTATCCCCTGAATTGAGCGATGCCCTTTTAGCTACTGCTTGTAGATAATATTTAAGGATTTTCTACCAAATCTGGTTATAATACAATTACGTTAAGGACACGAATCTTGACATTTTCCGAATAGGGGTTGACGTTGCAACCCCCGCAGATTTTGCAGGTCTGCTGGTGTTAATATAATTTTTTATCTTATAGTAATTTTGCAAAACGGAGTAATGAGATATAGTTATTCGAAGAAATAGATTTAATAATTTCGGATGTATTCAGCTATAATTTAGTAATATGGAAAACCTTTCCAAATCTAAATCCGAAGCTAAGTTCACGCACGTCTGTAAAAAGTGAGGATTTCAGAGAACTAAGGAAAACCACAAGAAGACTATACTGTAATAGAGTCAAATAGGTAAAGTCCTAAAAAATATTGGTTAACTTAATCCAAATTAAATCTAATCCAAGTTGGCAGCAAGTTCACATTCTTGTGATAAATTCAAATAAGTAAAATCACAAAACTGTGAATTAATATGAAACACCGTAAATTTCCCATACTTATGTAATCTACAAATGCAAAGAGATTTATTCTTTGTTAAAAAGAATTTGATATTAAAGTTATATGCATAATCATCATGACATATGGTGGAGGGCCGGCTCGTTTTCGGGTTGATTTTCATATTTAGTGAAATTTTAAATTTTTCGAAATTTTTTTTTTAATATGTTTTCGATAATAAAATGTTTTGTTTCGTGAATGTTTTGCAATTAGAGTATAATTTGTGATTGTTTGAAGTACCTACGGCGTAATTACGTATTTAGCAGTTAATTTTGATGAATTTAAAATTTGCACTGAGAGCGGAAATTTTCATATGTTTTTAGAAATAATAAAAGTACGGATTACGTTTAGATTTCGTGAATATTATAAATAGTTTGCGGGTAAATTTTATGAATTTACGGGGTACGTGTGGGTATCGTAATGCAATTATAAAGCCGAACGGGACGAGTTCAGCGGACCGCACGAATAATTCACGCTGAGATTAATTTCTTAAGTCCGGCCAATTTCTCCGAGCGCGAGCGGGGCGAGAACGCAGTCAGTTACCGCGAGCGATTACACGTTTGGACAATACAAGCCCGGACTCTGCGACACGTTAAACGAAATTCGTTTCCAGGTTTAATTGCTTAAATGTAGTTTTTCTACAAGTTAAATTAATTTGCATATTTTTCGTATCGTGCTTTAGTAACAGTAAAAAAATTTTTCATGGTAAATATTTAAAAGAAAGTGAGGCGCCAGCGTATAATAAGAATAAACACAAGTATGATTTCAAGAATAGGTATTTTATTAAATGCAAAATAGGGTATAAGAAAAATTTTAAAAATAGAAATTACAAGATTAAGGACAAGAAAAGGTCCAAGAAAAATAAAAATAAGTCAAAAAGTAAAAGAAAAAGAATAAGAATAGTAAGAATAACTTCAATGATAAAAATAGTTTTAAACTTAATATCCAGGATAATTGTAAAAATAATATTATTTAAAATAATTTTAGAAGTATGTTTCATAGTAACTTTAGGAACAATTATCTTAAGTTTCCAACGCAGTTTGAAGTAGTTTTTGAGTAAGTTAAGTAAGTCCAGTTCAGCGAACGCTCTCGCGAATAACAGGTTGAAAAGTTGCTGTTTGTTAGTACAAATTGCCGAATTTCATACAGAAAGGAACCTAATTTGTTTTCGTACTTTAACTGCTTATGTGTAATATTTTTAATCCACTAATTTTGCGAACGCTGCGTATACGTGGATGTCTTCATACCGAGCATTATCAGAAGACTCCACTAAACCAACGCATGATAAAAATTTACGAAGTAGAGGTCCAGTAAAAGAAACAGGATCGTTTGCACATTTAGGTTTGCAAACACGGTCGGAGAGTCCAGACGTTTCGTTTAACCCTGATTTCCGTAGTACAGAGGTACTGTTAACGTCAGATTCAGCAGAAAATCCTCAAATTAATTTCGATATCTCCCCTCTTTCTAGTACAAACATTCACACCAGTGAATTGATTAACATCTCACAGACATCAAGCGCGGATGCATTATCGGTCGCAGACACATCTTTCTTTAGTTCCACTTCGGAAAATACAATTTTAAATCAGGCAGAACCAACCGAAACGGAATTTCAATCCCCGGAAATAAACATTTTCGAACAATTCACTGTGAGAGAATCATATGAACTCCAACCATTAATTGATACAACTCCAACATCGTTAACAGGCGGTATTATCTTATCCAACGAGACAAATCAAAACGATAATTTTGTGCATAATTCAGTAATGATGGCTGATGTATCTTTGACACAAGCCTTCTTGACACCACTAAAGCCTACTGTCCCAAAATTCGCAAGCCCTGACACGTTTAATCCGATAACGAATAAAAATGCCAAGATATTCATTCAGGCATACGAGCGCGCAGCTACAGTAAATGCATGGACAAATAAAGAAAAAATTCGGTTCTTTGGAGCTTTTCTCCAAGGCCCGGCAACCGTGTGGTATACAAAATACATAGAAAATGCGGCAAATCAGGAGAAAAATTGGGATGCAATAACCGACGATTTTTTAAGAGAATTTTCCGGCGAATCTGCTTTTCGCGAACTAAGATTTAAACTCAGTCAAAAAAGACAAGGAGAGCACGAAGATATCAACACATATTTGTACGAAATTTTGGACATGTGCTATAACTTAAACGAAAATATGAATGACACAGAAATTATTTACTTTTTCGAATCGGGTCTACATAATAAGTACCAATATCAGTACAGTTTGTTATGCGAAGACAATATGGACCTAGTAAAGTTAAAAAGAATTACGTTAAAAATAAGCGACGCAAAGAAACGCGAGAATATTTCGAAATTACAGAACGATGAATCATCAATATTATTACACGAACAACCTGTGACGGAAGTAAGTAACAATCAATTTGCACAACATCAAGTACCTAACTTTAATTTCAATAATAAAAATAATAACGCAAAACCAAATCCTCGTACACACGACGGAAAACGAATTTGTTATCGATGTCAAAAACCAGGACATATCCGTGCTACCTGTAGAGTTCCTCGCGCTGCAATAATAAAAGGTCAAAGTTCCAATTATGCTTATCAATTTAATTATAACAATAAAAAGAATGACCAGCAAACTAATCCTCGTACAGGCGACGGAAAGCCAATTTGTTTTAAATGCAACAAACCGGGACATATACGCGCTACGTGCCGGAACCAACGAAAACTAGAAAATAAAACGAACACTTTAACGGACGGAAGAAAAATTTGTTTTCATTGCGGTAAATAATCAATCATTCAAATATTAATTGTTTCTTAAGTAGATGCCGTACCCACTTTTCTAAATTTGCAATCAAATGGAATAAATTCCCTCAAATTGGTGCTTAATTCTATAAATGGACTTCAACAAATTTTTTTTTGTGTGTCAAAATATATTCCAATTTCGAAGATAATTGTTTAACGTTAGCACCTATGAAATTCAGGTCAAAGTAAATTGAAAAATCGTCATAAAATCGAATTTCTTTTAAATAGTAACCGATATACAAATAAATAATGTAGTTATCTTTCGATAAATTTCCATAATTATTGTTAAAGACGATACAAACTCAGTTAAATTCTGAATCATCCAAAGAGGGCTTTCTCTGGTTTAACCCTGAGGGTCATCTACTCTAAATTTTTTAATCCCTGTCCACAACTGGCACAATTCAAACGTAACCCTAGTAATATTAGTAAATTGGAAATTTTTCTTTACCCAATTTTTATCTAAATATAATTAACAGACCATTTCAAAAGAATACATGAAAAAATCGGAGTAACTATCAAGAAGGAAAAGAAATATAATTATTGATGAAATATAAAGAAAGGCAAAAGGCACAGAAATATGTAGATTAATTTTGAAGAATATGTGTTATAAAATAAGGTTTTGAAAGAGGACGGCTAACCATCGATCTTTACATGGACATGATACAGTCACAAAGGAGTTTAATTTCTCTGAAATTCAATATGGCGTAATCTGCCAAATTGCCCAGTGTTAATCTTAGGATTAATACCATTTTCAGCACTGCAGAAAATTTTAAGAACGGCCAACACGATTGTTCACTATTTAATAGATATTCAAGATCAAATTATTAGTACGCAAATAAATATTTGTAAGTAAAACGTCATAGTCCATCCAGCTTATGTTACAAGGTTAAAGTCATAAACTGGCCCGAATTTAGCGCGATGAAGTTGAGCAGCCATTTTAACTACTTCCGTGATTTTCGTTAGTTTGTGCTTTGCCACAAACCTGATAGTGAACGTAATTTTTAAATAGTAGAGATGACTCAATCTCGGAATATCTGTGTTCAAAGAAAGTATTTAAATTGAGAATTGTGAATAACCTTGTACTGGACTCGTTGAATTTTTTTTTCTCTCGATGTTGATTTTCTTAAAGTTTTTTTGCAACAGCTTCTGTTGTCACGGGGCACCATCTGACTCGTCATTTGGACTAACCACGGACAGCCGTAAGAGAAGTGTGTTGAACAAAGAGGGAGGTAGTTCTTTTTGTGACTCAAAGGTTAATTAAGGATCTAAAACTACCAATAACTAGTACCATTAACCGGTTAACAGCGACAAAATCATAATTGGGAATTTTTTTTAACGGTTTATGGGGAACGTGGAAATTAGGTTCACAGTACCTTTTACAGAGGATTTCACGTGGAAGAATTTATTAAATAATTATTGTATTATATCTAAGAGGAAAAATTAACTAATTGTCTCAATTAGGCTGACAATAAAAAAGCGCGGCGGATAGGTTTGAATCTCTTCGGTTATTAGGAAAATACGCGCATCTCCCGAGACGGATACGATTGTAATAGCTTTTGCCAGTTCCGATTACAATTGGCAGTATCGATTCATACCGACTGGGCAGAATACATAAGTATGGGAAATAATGAGGCAGCGCCAAAAAGTATGCCACTTTTTGGGCAAGAACACATGATTTAACCGGATCTGGGTATATTGCATAAATTAATATAACATGGCATAAGGAAAATTTTTTTGATTAAACCTGACAAGGGAGGATAGTCCCATTCACCGAAATTTTTGGTGGGAATGCAATATATTTCAATCATAGTGTTGGTTAGTTAGAACGTTGGAGAAGTGAGAAAATGCGTGAGGCGCCATCACGTTTTTTTGAAATTCAATATCGTTCGAGCTGGAAATAGACGAACCATTGGGGCAATGAAGCGCGCTAGGATCTCAATACTATATTAATAGGCAATTTTTCAAAAGGGACAGTGAACGGGACGTATTAGGATACCAATAGGTCGTCGGAACAGTCGAGGAGGGGAAATAAATAAAGGAATCGATAGAGATAGAGTTAGCGATAAATGAATCGATAGATACGTAAATAAGTAAACAAAGCAGCGATCAAGGGATCGATAAAGGAATAAACAATCAAATAAAAGGAGATTTTAAAAATACAAAGTAAGATTGAAAAAAAAGGGAAATTAATAAATTGCGGCACAAAGAGTTTACAAAATAAATTGCTATAACGAAGCTATAAGGACAAACATTTTAAGAGTACCTACTAAAAAATCAGATAGAAAAGGGCCGATGCCAGACATTTTTTATGCGAGTTTAAGCGACTTAAAATTTTTAGCTGTAAAAGGACAAGTATGAATGTTTTAGATTTAAAACTAAATAATAGGTACTTATAGGGAAATTAAGTTAGAAAGTCACATAAAAAACAAGGTACAATTATTGATACAATTCAATATCTATCCTGTTGGGATGCTTAGTAGAAGATTTCAGTTAAAGTTAAGTGAAATACAAAAAATAGGTCAACGTTCCTACGTTTTTACCTTGGTGAAAAAATATTAGCCGAATTAATTGTTTATGTTTAACTAAAGTAATGGTTTTATAAAATGGAATTTCAATTTATATGTAAAGAAATAGGGAAAATATATTAACCCTGAACAAGTTAAATCAGGCCTCACCAATTTCAAATAAAACAAAGTCGTTTAGAAACTGTAAAGAGCCACTGAAAATTAACAGAGTTATTTTGATAGTACTTAATTTCATGATCACTTTAGGATTTCCAGAACTGAAAGTTAATAAAATATTGCTTGAAAGGAAAATTCTAACTTGCATAATGTTTAAAGAAAATCTTCGTAAAGAAAGAGTTAAACTTATTCGTATCTAAATTTTTTTTTGGAATGCCTTATAACTATTACATTCGAGATTTTGTTGTTAGAATTTCAAGTAAAACGAAAAACAATAGATGTCTTAAAGTTACAGATAACTAAATTGTGTTAAAGTCACGCTTATTAAAAAGCATCTTATTAAAGTAAACATGACATAGGGTTAAAAAGCTGTTAAGAAGCATATTGAGGAGAAAAATGCTTAATTAGTAACAAAGAAATTTTTTTTTTACAAACGGAAATTTTTTTTCTGGGCAGATTTCAATTTAACAAAACAGATTATTCAAACGTAAAGCTGCTACGATTAAACTTGCAATGGCAGCGAAACACGCTGAGAGCGACGTTATCAGTCAGTTAAACTTAATACTTACTGCAAAGATAAAAACAATATATTTGCATTGAGTACATGTTTTTAAATAACTCGGCGATTTCGAGTTAATTCACATTTAATTCTGTTGGCAAAATGCATTTTAAATTACTAAATTTTAAAAGTAACGCAAACAATGATTCAAATTGGAAAAGTCTTACAATTATTTGAAATTTACAAGGCTTCTGTATAAAAAATGAATCAGCATAACCCAGCTTAAGCTATCAAAAAGAAACATTAAATAGAAATGTCTTCGGCAAAATCAAATTAACGGCAAGCAGTTCAGTTCATAATTTTGAAGCTTGGGATTCAGGCGAAATATGCCTTTATGTTAATTGTCTTTCTTGAATGTAAACTGAAACCCAACTTTCTTAATTCGAACCAACAGTGAGGTAAGTTATATACAACGATAGTTAATCATTCTACCTAGCTTTAGGACTAATTCTAGTTTAGTTTTTGTGTATTTTAGAATAACTGTTTAACCACCATTTTTGTTTAATATTCATGTTTAGAGTAACGTAATAGTTCAGATTTCATGTACTACGTACCTTCTAAATGTTATTTTCAAGGGATATCCGTTAAGAAGAATCACAAAACGATTAACTTAAAACATTGCACTTTGGCGTTGCACCTTAGCTGGAAACAAACAAGATACTGCAGAAAGAAGGCAGATAAGAAATAAATGCACAGATGCAATTTCATAGACGGACACATACGGGGTGGGGTGATCCGCAAAGACAATAGAACTAAGGAAAACAAAAATTACATAACTGTTTCAAGAATCAGCAATGATTATACCAATTATTATCAAGTCTTCTAACCAAAGGATGTCGACCTTAACCAAAAGATGTCGACCTAAACCGAAGGATGTCGAACTTCATTTCACAAACAATTTTTTTTCGATGAAGCTAAGTTTCCCAAGTTACAAGACAACGGTCAATCGAAACAGCCAAGCAATCATTCCGATTCAAGGCGCTATTTCCTGTTTCCATTCAACGATGGTCGTGAAAGAATTTTGCAAGAAGTGGCGAATTACAATGCCAAAAAACTACCAGTTGGAGCAGAGCATCACTACGAATAGAGTAAATAACATTGCTATTGCGACAGTTATAACTAATTGAATAACTTCTATTAAAGAAAGTATGGACAAATTTCCCAATCGCCAACAATAACTATACACCGAACGAAAGTGCATTTTAAGGAGGACGCGTATTGAAAAAACTACTGTAAGTTGGCATGATCCATGACTAGATAGCACTTTATGACGCGAACTAATACAACAAAGGAAACCCTAAGCGCGAAGGAGACTAGCTACCTTCGTAACTATGTTCGTCATATACAGGGTGGATCCTTTACATGTATCATGCTAACATTAGGCTTTAATATAGATATTAAGAAAAAAATTTTTCAACTAACAGTTCTGTAAAGGGTAAAGTACGTAACCTCGACTTATTTGTGTTAGTTTTGTAAGTGTGGGACCCACTTCCGTAAGAGGGCGGGTTATGTAATAGAGTCAAATAGGTAAAGTCCTAAAAAATATTGGTTAACTTAATCCAAATTAAATCTAATCCAAGTTGGCAGCAAGTTCACATTCTTGTGATAAATTCAAATAAGTAAAATCACAAAACTGTGAATTAATATGAAACACCGTAAATTTAATTCATATCGCACAATTAAATTGGGGTAAACGTACGACGTATTAAAATGATGGCGAGGTCACTTTCTCTCTGTCGGATAGGCATGTACGAAACAAAGACGGAAGAAAAGATGATCTCAGCTTCATGTGTGACGACAGTTCACGGGTACACAGACTGACTCAGTCAGCATTCTTAAAAAGAATGCTTACGCCGTAAAATTTAAAGACAAAGGCTTAAAAGTAGGTAGGAACCAAATATCCCTATATATAGTTAGATCTCGTCTTTAATCTCTCTCTCAGTGTTCAATTACATTTCCGACAAAGACGTTCTGATTTACCCGAAAAAGTCGATATACAGAAATAATGGTGTTAGTTTACATGTAAGTCATTTTTGGAATTAATTAATTAAGTGGACTTACAAAATTATACGAACTAAATACTAGAAACGAAATTAACTAATTGTCGTGTTCGGAATTAAATAAGGAAACTTCAAACGATCATAAATAAATAAATTTAAACTTGTGTTAAACCTAATGATTTCTATTTTAAATGTTTAATGAATTAGCTAATGCAAACAGTTTTATGTAATCTCAATTGTGAAGAATTTACTCTTTGTAAAAAGGGAATTAATCTTGAAATATTAAGTGTTCATGTTGCAATTTAACTGATAATAAACGAAACGTTAGTTGACCGAGTGTCTTATTTATCCTCTCGCTTGAGCTAAGGGAAACTTACAAGTCACGTAGTCTGAAGCTCTACCAAAATTATAAGAACGACTACGCTAACCCCTAAGGTTTCTAAGCTACATAAATAACCCCTAAATATACAAAAATGGCTGCGTGACAATACGATAATATAATAGAGGTAGCACTAAACGTACAAAACTTGACATCTGTAAACGATATTGTACTCATAGCAGACAATAATAAAAAAACTACAACAAGCAGTAAACAACTGGAGGAATACAATAAGGAAAGTCAGAATGAAAATAAACACAAAAAAAGTAAAGTAATGAGAATAGGCAAGAGCACAGTAGAAAAAGAAAATGAAACACAATCATTAAATGTGAAGGAAAACAGTTAGAAAGAGTGAAAAGCTATGAATACTTAGGAGTCATAATAAGTCAAGAAGGAACGTTAGAGGAAAAAATAAGGAACAGACCAAACTACACACACTGACATAATTAACAGAAAGCTGGCCCCTCCAAGATAAACATAAGAGCAAAGTGACGGTAGCAGAGATGAAATACCTACGGCGAGTGGTAGGAAGAACAAAAAAGAACAGGGTTAGAAACACAACCACAAGAGAAGAATTAGACCTAGAACCCTAGTGGATACAATACAAAAGAGACGGTTGAAATGGTACGGACACATATTACGCAAAGGAGAAGAGAGGTTACTGAGAAAAGTATTACAAGCAAGAAGAGAGGGTAAAAAACAACGAGGCAGAACAAGGCTCATGTGGATGGACATAATCAACAAAGAAATAGAGAAGAGAGGAAAGAACATGGCAGAAGTTAAAAGATTAGCGAGGGACAGGAAAGAGTTCCGGAAGTGGACAGTGGACCCGACACCTTAAGGCCAACGCGCATTTAACCACACCACGGCGCGCCACGCCGGACGGCAATTTTTAAATTACATTGGTTCTTATGCAATAACGCGCACTTATCCACGCCACGCCACGGCGCATTATTGCATAACAACCAATGTAATTTAAAAATTGCCGTCCGGCGTGGCGCGCCGTGGCGTGGTTAAATGCGCGTTGGCCTTTACGATACAAGAGAAAGACAAAGAAGAAGAAGAAGAAGAAAACTTTTAGATATGCTCTATACATCATTTACTCAAAATCTGCCGTAAACTAATTTTATGAAATATTGACAATACAAGAGCACTTGAAAAATCGTTATATCCCTAACCTCTTCCACGAAAGATATTGAAAATTTGAGCATTATAAGTTGCAATTAAATAAACACAAACATCACCTTACAATAAATACAAAATACTAACATATTTATGTTCTATATTGTAACAAAACCTGTGAGCTATCGGCGGGAACTCTCGTCTGCAGGAATTTTCGAATAATCTCGATACCAATATATTTTACGATCTTTAGGATCCTCTTTAAGTCTAAGGTGAAAGGAAAGTAAATAATTTGGATTTGAACAAAAATTTCTAGCATATGTCTGCACACGCATTTTGAACTAATACTATTTTGTCACGTGACGCAGTGCTAAAGCGTCAAGCTAGCGTTGCGCTAGTCCTTGGTTCGAATGTCCCTGGTGACCATTCGTCGTTGGGCAACTAATTAACGACGCTCTCCTCCGAATACAGGCCTAGGAGGTAGAGTAACAAGATCTTACACATACATACACATTACACTCTACACATGGTGCAGTAGGTATAAACGGCGCATCAACTTCGTAACCCGCAGATACGGGCCGCCGCGTTGTGCATTGCACGCCTAGAGCCTCATACCTTAACGCACCAGCCTCGACACCGAAAGGTATAAGGGGATTATAGATAATACACACATACATAATATGTTGTCACGTTTATTTGTACATTTGCCGTTAAACATGTTTGCTTTGAAATGAACGCTTCAATTTTAAATAAAAATGCCTACCGTTAAAACGCGAACTCTCTTGGACAATCAAAAAGTAAATCTAAAGTAATGCATAACTCAAATTTGCCAAAAAATAACCAATCTCTTTTTTAATCACTACTCTTTACTTAATATACAATATATAATTTGTTACTTGTTCAATATATTAAAATTCCGCACTAAAAGGGTAATGTTTGTGATTTTTCAGTTCCACCGGATCGCTAACTCTTTTTCCACAATTTAGTGAATCCAGGTAAGCAACGTCTTCATCTTTAAGCGTGATGTCGAAAATATCGAAATTTTCGATTATTCTCTCTTTTTTAACAGACTTCGGCAGAATTGCTATACCAAGATCGACCTTAGAAAATCATATTTAATTAAACATTCAAGATAAATAAACGTTCTTACCAAATATTTCAACACAATTTGAGCAGGTGTTTTTCCATATTTTTGACTCATCTCGATAACTTTGGGATTTAAAATTGTTGGAGTTGGAAAGTCAGGCTTCTTTCCAAGACTAGAAATTCTTCCAAGTGGACAGAATCCTGTTATGACGATACCACGGTCGTAACAGAATTTGATTAATTTTTTTTGATTAACATTAGGATTACATTCTACTTGATTTACCACGGGTTTTATTTTAGCGACCGTTAATATTCTGTCAATTTGTTCGGAATTAAAATTAGATAAACCGATGCTACGAGCTAAACCTAATTCAGCCACTTTTTCCATTCCTCGCCAAGTTTCCAAATAGTCTATGTCATTTGACTGAACAACGCCATTTTCATCTATGGGTTTTAAATCGCCGCCTTCCTATCAGCCATAATATTAAAATTAATAAACTTATTACATAAAATTAAATACCAACCTTCCAACCAAAGGGCCAGTGAATGAGATATAAATCTAAATATTCCAGTCCTAGCAGCTGTAGGGATTTTTTGCACATGGGGACTACTAAGTCTTCGGAGTGAAATGTATTCCATAACTGCAAATAAAGTGTTTAACTTTCCTTCAATAAATTCAACTATGAAAATTAGAAAATATTTTGTTAATACGGGACGTCAAAAAAGTTCCTGATTATAATCGTACTTTACTAGTTATAAAAAGTTCTTCACGTTTAACTGTGCCATCCTCAATTTTTTCGCGAAATGCTTGGCCCACTTCTTTCTCGTTCATATAAAAATAAGCACAATCTACGTGCCTATATCCAGCATTTAAGGCATCTTTAACAGCATTACCGGCTTCGTTTGCTTCAGACTGTAATTAATAACAAATAATATGGTATGATTAAAAAAAATGCCATTAACTTTTTATACGCACCTGGTATG
This sequence comes from Melanotus villosus, assembly GCA_963082815.1. Taxonomy (NCBI): domain Eukaryota; kingdom Metazoa; phylum Arthropoda; class Insecta; order Coleoptera; family Elateridae; genus Melanotus; species Melanotus villosus. The sequence goes on along the minus strand of OY720418.1, from coordinate 71,067,655 downwards.
TTCCCAAACCTATAACAGGGATACTGTATCCGTTAGTTAGTTTTAAACTTGGACAAGACATCTTTGCGTCAGTGATATTTTTAACTAAACAAAAAATTAAACATCAAATTATTATTTAATAAGAACCTTGCGTGATTTTATAGATTGTAGTTATTTGCTTAACAAAGTGCTTACATCAATACTATCAATAGATTGCAATATCATTTAATTACTTAAATACGAAGTTACTGGAAACCTGCGTTACCGTAATTTATGTAGTGACTCTTATTAAGTCTTAACTAAAGATAGCAAACGTGCACGAGAGCATAACATGATTTTAAAATAACCTGCCTGTTATCACGACCTTCAATTTATGAAGGCTGTTGCTAAAATTATGAGATCGTTGCAATTAAACCTATTCGGTAAAGCGCTAAGTTTTAAAATACTGCAAATCTATAATAACTATTTTTAAAATAGATATTCAATTCAACTAACGATATTTATTTACCTTTATGATTTTGACATTGACAGTCACCGAATATTTATTGGTAATGTACTACAATCAGTGGCGGACTGGCAAATTTAACCGGCCCGGGAGATTTGGTAGTGACCGGCCTCCTCTCACTATTATTATGGTGGCTCATAAAAAATGTCGTTTTTTTGTTGAAAACTTTATTTAATAATAAAACAAACATCAACTCTTATTCACTAAAGTATAGACCATTATGAAGCAATGTCTTTCGCCCTCTTTCTGCAAGAAACTCAATACCGCGATGGTACCATTTCGTGGTAAAGAATTGTCGGCATGCAGCTTCAGCTTCTTCAACTCTTGTAAAATTTCTTCCACGCAGGAAGTGTGCCATCGATCGGAATAAGTGGTAATCTGAAGGTGCAAGGTCTTGACTATAAGCTGGATGAGGTAGAAGCTCTAAATCCAACTCTCTGATTTTCTGCCGAGTTTCAATAGCAGTATGGGGTCTGGCGTTATCTTGCTGTAGAATTGCGCGCCCCCTATTTACCAATCCAGAGTAACTCCGACGTAGAGCATCATGCATCCTGTCCAACTGCTAACTATAAAGGTTTGGCGTCAAAGGTTCTTCCATCAGGAACCAACTTAAAGTGAATAAGGCTTTGAAAATTCCACCATACACACAATATGACCTTTGTCCTTTCTCGTTTTGGGACAGGTAACGTAGATTGTCTGATGGTAATCCATCGAATTTCTTTGTTAGGATTATTAAAATATGTCCATTTCTCGTCGCAAGTAATGATTCGTTTAAACGTTCATCCCAAGGATTTGAAAGCAGCTGACTGCAGACCTCAACTCGTCTTTCTGCCATTGCTGGTGTCAATTCATGTGGTACTTCTCTGCAGCGTCTATTGGCCTTTTCATTTTGATGTAAATTACGCCGTATGATTTCTTTGAATTAACCAAGTTCTGCTGACAACTAACGAATACTTGTAGATGGATTAACTTCAACAGCGTCTCGCAGTTCGTTGTTACTCAACAAATTAAGCCGACCAGAACCTTGTTTCCTCTTGCGACTTGTATCTCCTTCATTAAATTTTTTGAACCAACGCAACGTTGTGCCGAGCGAATGTTCACTACTCCCTCTCCTTCCACTTCACATATTTTTTTAACTGCGGCGGTTGCAGGAACGCTTTGTTTCTAATGATGACGCAAAATTATCAAAATTTCGTACTTTTTAGTCTGCCATTCTGACGTTGGTTTAGCTTAGAAACAAAAGAATAACAAAAGTAAATTGGGCAGAGATATTCGCCTACTTGACTAGTTTCTAATGGTGTATAACAACAGCACATTTAATGTTTTTCAAACGCGAGTAAAAGAGCTCTATAAAAACGACATTTTTTATGGGCCGCCCTAATAATTAGGCTGTCAAAATATGACTAACACGCTGTGGAACAGGATAAAGCGCGCTGGGTCTACTTCGTAATTCTACGTCAATGACTAAACCTTATAAAGAAAACTAATAAATAAATGCACGACGCACCTTCAATGTAGCAATTGCATTAAAGTAGATACCAAACAAATAATATCAGCGGCATCGGCATGAAACATAATAAAGAGATAATTAGGGAAACAATAATAAATAAATACGGCGAACAGGTCTTTGAAGTCTCCGGGTGCGGGTAAGTAAACGATTTACCTGTAGTCAAAACCATAGGAACAATTTCTGATAATATTGACCGGCCTCGGTACTACCGGCCCACCGGGAAAATTCCCGGACTCCCGGCGGCCCAGTCCGCCCCTGACTACAATGGTACAATGATTCATGTCTAGTAAAATTAATGTTATAAGGGTTGTTTCTAAATTATATCGACAAATTTTTTACTGTGAATTTTCCAGCAAGTTTGGTGCATTTAAGTCTAATTTACTTTGTGAGGATACAACCCTTTAAAAAAGGCTGTACATTTTAAGAAGTTATGGTTTTCAACATGCAGATGGGTCAATCAGTTTAATAACGACTTTTACCTATTAATTTCTAGTGCAATAGCATAAATGACAATTTACTCGTATATGTAAACATTTACTTTATAGCTATTAATATAACAAGAATATTATGCGATTTATAATAGACGAGGACGTTGCTAGGTGACGAGGCGCTAGCCGAGTCAACCACGCAACGTCCGAGTCGGTTTAAATAGGTTTAAATCGCATAATATTCGAGTTATATTTCAAGCTTTATCGTATCATTGGCAACAGTACACAAATAGTATGTAACTAACGAATTATGAAGCCAGAGTTGCTATGCTATTATGTTATACATAATTATTAATAAAAGTGTAATATAAAGTTGACTTAATAATCAATGATACGATAATAGTATATTATTATATGAGCGATTATGACAGCCATTATTCACGAAGATGACGTTTGAGCCCACGAGCCGTCAGGCGAGTGGCACAAATCATCTGAGCGAATAATGGCCATAATCGCGAATGTAATACGATACTTTTTCTACACCTATTAAACAAATATATTAGACTCAAATTAGTCAAATTTGATAACTTTGTAAACAAGCAATATGACAACACACTTGGGCGTGTCGATTGTCAGCCGCAGAAGGAGTTGATCGCGGGCGATTTAAAATATGATTGGATTAGCGAAATATTGATTTTTGGATTTGTATTTGTGATTGGCCGAAATCATAATTCACTGCAGTAAATTATGAATCCATAATTCACTGCAGTGAATTATAGGTACTATTTTTCACAAAAAAAATGCTAATAATTGCAATATAATTAAATAGGTGTAGAAAAAAAATATAATTTATGTACATTCACACCATTAAATTGTGACTTTTGTAACTCGCAGGTTATGCCCAAGTGCAAAACTGCAAATTGGTTTTCTGCCAATCGTAAGTCTGCCAATAGTTTTATATCACAGTTCCGTTATTATTTAGTTAGCAACCATGCATGTTCAATAATAAGAACTACTCTAGAACTATCAAAATATGCTTAGATATTGTAATATTTCACGGCAAACCTAATGTCTAAGGCAGGGAAATTTTTAAACAGAATCATGGCGAGGAACGAGTGATATATTGTTGGAAGTTTGAAAAGGGAGAAATGGAAGAAAACAAGCTTTTTAACTCGAAAAAAGCGCTATAAAAATTTTATTTAGTTTACTGAGTTCTTCTTTTTCTTCTTTTCCCACCCCTTAAGCCATTGGCGTCGGGTTGCTGATCCATTTCTGGTATTGTTTACCATTGGCTGCCATTCTCTTTAGTTGTCCTATGTTCTTCCCTCTTGCAAAAACCATTTTCTCCATCTTTTCCTCCCATGTTTCTCCAGGCCTGCCTAAATATCTTTTTCCTTCTGGCCTTGCTTCCAATACTCTTCTCGGGTCTCTTCTGTTTCCCATCCATAACATGCCCGTACCATTTCTGTTCCTAGGTCTTCTCTAATCGCTTTTCTTATTCTATCGCGTTTCGTTCTTCCAACCATTCATTTAAAATACTTCATCTCCCCTGCTGTTACGTTTCCCTTCGTCTTGTTTTGCATTTTTGTTGTAAAAAGCAATGAAACTGGTGAGACACTTCCTGTTAAGTAGGTCGGTAACTGGTCTGTGATCGGTAAGATAGCTTACTTTAATGGAAGGTAAGTTACATGTGTGTAGCTAAGTTACAAGGGTAACTAAGCAAGGTAAACAAGTAGTAGTGGTCACAATAGAAAGCTTTTCAAAAGGATGATGCTTTAGCTCAGCTGATCCTGATCGGTAATATGAATGATGCAAACGTAGAATTGACCTCGACATGCACTTTGGCAAAAGAAATATGGGATAAAATAGTATCGGTGTACGAGCAAAGCTCGAGTCAGCAATTAGATAGGCTCTTAGAGAAGTTCTTCACAAGTGAAAAGAACTCAGCTGAGGATATTACTACCCATACAGCGCATCTACAAAAGAACTTCCATGAATTAAATGACGAATTAAAAAGGTTAGTGAATATAGAATTGCCCGAGTTACTGTTAATGAGTCGAGTAATGTCAACACTTCCACAAGAGCACTTTGAGTTCAAAGGTGTATGGAAGTCGGTTCCATTACAAAAACGCTCTATTTATAAGTTAACGGAACGTCTTCGGCTAATCGAAATGAGACTACCAGAAAGGCAAAATGAGTCAGCAGCACTTGTTGCGAAGGTAGAAACACAGAAGAAGCCTATTGGACCGAAATGTTTCAAATGTAGAAAGGTAGGATCCTTTACAAAAAGTTGCCCTGATCGGTCTGCCAAGGTTGAAAAGGAGAACCCAAAAGATAAGGGAGACGCCTTTGTGTGCAATAATGAAGTGCAGCCCGAAGTTTGGTTGGCAGATACAGCAGCTTCGGCTCACATGACAAAACACAGGACTTATTTCTGGAGCTATGAAGCTTTTACAACTTCAAAAAGCGTCCGAATTGGCAATGATGAAACAACTGAAGCCCTTGGTGAAGGCACCGTCCTAGTGAAAATTAATGATAAGTGGTACCAGAATCATCTTGAAAGTGTCTGGTATGTATCTGAGGTAGGTCAAAATTTATTGTCAATTGGAAAAACACTAGAAAAGGGATTCGAATTTAAAGCCGATAGATCAAGATGTAAATTGATGAAAAATAAAGAGGTAAAATTAACCGGAAAAAGAACAAACAAAGGATTGTATGTTCTAGACATGCGAGCAGTGACTTCTGAGCAGAGTGCTGAAGCATATCCAGCAATGAAAGGAAAGACGGATCTCCAAATTTAGCATGCGAAATTAGGACATCAAAATAAAACATGTTAAAAGATTTTTGGGTATACACAACAAAGACGTTAAACTTGATGAAAAGTTATGAGAGGGATGCATAATGGGAAAACAAACCAGAAATTCATTCAAGGCTAGAACAGAACGTCCAACCGAACCAGGTGAATTTGGTGTATGCTGATGTGTGTAGACCCACGCAGACAACGTCGCTAGGGGGTACAAAATATTTTGTATGTTTCAAGAACGACTTTTCAAAATTCAGGAGAGTTTTCTTTTTAAAACAAAAATCAGAAATAGAAATGTGCTTAAAAAATTTTACACAAGAAGCTTTCGTAGCATGGAATCAAATAAAAAAATTCGTAACTGACGGAGGAAAAGAGTTTGACAATGTTCAGATTAGAACGTTTTTGAAAACAAGGGGAATCAACTTTAGAACTACAATGCCTTACACGCCTGAGCAAAATGGCCGGCGCAAAGAGAGAAAACAGGACCCTAATGGAAAGCGCACGTTCTATGATTTATACGAAGAGTTTTCCCAAATATCTGTGGGCAGAGGCAGTAAATATGGCTGCCTATGTAATGAACAACACAGGTCAAACGTCAGTAGAAGGAAGAACGCCCTATCAAATATGGTTCAAAAAGGAAAACGTGAATATTGACCACCTGCAGGTCTTTGGAGCAAACTGTTATGTGCAAGTGCCTAAACAGAAAAGACAGAAGCTAGACAAGAAGAGTGAACATGGTCGGTTCGTCGGATATTGCGTAAATAAAGATGGATATAGAGTATGGCTACCTCACAAGAATAGGATAATATCCAGTCGAGACATAATATTCGTGAACGAGAACCTTTAGCGTTGTGTGAATCCGAGTTACGAAAACCACGATCGAGAAAACGATGACTTTGTCGTGATCGGTAAAAGGGCTTCTGAAAGTAGATGTGATTCTAACGAAGTAGCAACCCATACCGAAAAAACTTCGGCATCTGCAGAAGAATCAGAAATGATTAATGTGGAAGAAGAGGTAACTGAAAGTAAGGATTCAAATGAAAGAGTATAAAGAAGCAGAAAGTTCAAGAGAACGAAGAACTGTGAAATTGCCAAGTAAGCTTCAAGAATACGAGGTCTGTTTACTAAGCACAAGGGAAGGAAATGTTCCACAAACGTACATTGAAGCAATTGAAAATGAAGATTCAGAAAATTGAAAAAATGCCGTGGAAGAAGAGCTAAAACCCTTTAAAGAAAACAATACTTGAATAGAAGTTGTAAAGCCAAACGGTTGGAAAGTGATAGCTAGCAAAAATGCAATTAGCTGACATATTTACAAAGTTTGTGAATCGCACTCAATTCGATAGAATTAAGTCCGATATAGCTCAAAATATTGTTAAAGATATTGTCGAATGAATAATTATTTCATTGAGTGAGAGTGTTGTTATAAAAAGCAACGAAACTGGTGAGACACTTCCTGTTAAGTAGGTCGGTAAGATCTTTGAATATAAAATCCTCATCTCAGCTAAAAGTGAGACTGATACCAAGTGCTTCCCCTACAATTGAAGTGTGTCGATTAAAATATGTAAGTACTTTTAAGGAAACTTATAGCAGAAACGAAGCAAGCAATATTGCGTCATATAATATTCACTTATTGTATTTAATTGTAGGTAAGGACATTCAATCCCATTCATACAAGAATTTATTGTAGAAGATGTAAATGATGGTGAGGTGATGGACGTATCTGGGACTTCTGTACCACCCATACAAGAAGTAAATGAAAATGTGCAAGCAACACCTACACTTTTGATATCTCCTGTAAATGATACGTTGGCTATACCTAAGCCTTCTACATCAGTTTGCTCTATTTCTCTTATTCCTATCACATCTACAGCTTCATTGGAAGCATTGCCAGAAGATACTTCCCGCAAAAAAAGTTTGAAGAGGAAAATCGTTGAATTGCAGCAAGTAGGTATTTTGAAGAATCACAAGATAAGAGCATTACAAAAGGTTGCATGGCGACAAAAGAAGCAAATATCATCACTTAAATCTATGATAGTTGAGTTAAAAAAGAAAAACTTAATGTTGGAAGAGCAGGAAAATATTTTGTTAGAGCATTTTGGATCAAATAAAGATATAATTGAAAGACTGTTTCAAAAAACACAGAAAAAAGCTGTTAGTAAAAAATTTGAGCATTCAGTAAGGGCTTTTGCTGTAACATTGCACTTTTTTCGCCTAAAGCCTATAATTATGTTCGACAAAAATTTTACAACAGTTTACCTCACCCAAAAACATTGGCAAAATGGTACTCCTCGGTAAATGCTAAGCCAGGTTTTACTTCTGAAGCATTAGACTTTTTAAAGTCAAAGGTAGCTCATTCTGATAAAAATGCTATATTGTGTTCTCTTGTGTTTGACGAAATTGCCATTAGGCAGCATTTAGAGTATAGTGGTGGTCGGTACTATGGATATGTAGATTTTGGCAACGCACTACATGAGGATTGCATGGAGTTAGCTAGCGAAGCATTAGTGTTCATGCTTGTATGCATAAATGAATCGTGGAAAATACCATTAGGTTATTTTTTTATTTCAGGAATCAACAGTGAACAGAAGGTTTCTTTGACAAAACAGGCTCTTACATTATTAAAAGATGTTGGAGTTGTCATTACAAATATCACTTTTGATGGATGTGCAGCTAATTTTAGCATGTGCAGTTTATTAAAGTGTAAGTTTAATAAGGCAAATATAAAAACAGATTTTATATTCAATAATAGTACATATTTCTTGTATCCCGATCCTGTTCAAATGATAAAGTTAATTCGCAATTTTTTTGGTGAAATAAAAATGTTCATAGATGTTAATGGAGATCTCATTGATTTTAATTTCTTAGTCAAATTAAATTAATTGCAGGAACAGGAAGGGCTTCATTTGGGTACTAAACTTCGAAATCAGCACATTCACTTTTTTAAACAGAAAATGAAGGTGAAATTGGCAAGTCAGTTGTTAAGCCGATCAGTTTCTGATACATTATTATATTGTCGAGATCAATGACAGTTAAAAGAATTTGAGAATTGTGGTCCGACTGCAGAGTTTATTTTAATAATGAATGATGCTTTTGACATATTAAATTCCCAAAAAGTGACTGATTTTGGATTTAAGCAGGCTGCATGCCCAAATAGTATAAATAATGTCAAATTATTTTTTGAAAAATTTCATAACTACATTGTTAATTTAAAATTGACCAATGGAAGGCTTGTTGTAGAGTCTCAGAGAAAATCGGGATTTATTGGGATGTTAATGAGCATTACAAGTTTAATAAATATTTATGAAGAATATGTTGTCAACAAAAAAGCTTTAAAGTTTATTCCGTCCTATAAGCTGAATCAGGATCATATAGAATTATTTTTTGGAACTATTAGATCACAAGGAGGGTACAATAATAACCCAACTTGCAGACAGTTTACTGCAGCTTATAAAAAAATATTAATTCATGCGGAAGTAAGAGAAAATGGTGCTGGTAATTGTGTGCCATTAGAAGACATTAATATTCTTAATGTTAGTTCACAAAATAAGCCTCCAGATCAAATTATTAATGAATCTGTTCCAAATCGTTTAGATCCAAACATTGTAGATGAAGAGGACACTATTTCAAGTTTTTTAAACGACCATGATTATGTTTTTAATTTTAATTCTTTATCCTCATATAGTTTACAAGTTGTCACATATATCGCTGGATTTGTTAGTTTTAAATTAGGTAAGAAATTGCAATGTGAAAACTGCATTTCTCAATTATATGGTGATAAGGAGAACTTTTTGCATTCGCTAATTTATCAAAAATCTAGAGGGAGGTTGAGTTACCCGAGTAAAGATGTCATACACATATGCGTAAAATGTGAAACATTTTTAAGGATACAACTACATCAAAACAAACATAAAATTGATAAAAAAATTGTATCCTTAAAAGTTTTAGAATATTTTGTTCATAAAAATATATTCCCAAATATGTTAATGCATGACAATACAGTTCTTGAAAGCCATACAGTGCTATTACTTAAATGCATTTGCGATTTGTATCTGAATACACGTATTCATTTTATTTGTAAAAATGTTATTTCTGGAGATAAGATACGAAACATGTATACAAAATTGATTTTGTTTAAAAGACAATAAATATTTTTATGTGTATATTATTTCTTTAACATGCATCCTTTTACAGTGTTGAGACGTACCTAGATAAATGTACATAGGTACAAGTACCTAGGTACTTCTCTTGTACCTTCGTATACTAAAAGGTCCATATTTTTAGAATTACCTTTACCTATACCTAGGTATTTTTTAGAGTTACCTTGTACCTAAAATACATAAAAACTTAAGGTAAAACGTAAATTTTATTTTCGTTGTACCTAAATCTACGTCAAAAAAATTAAACAATAATTTATTGTGGATATAAAATGGATATATGGTCTAAAATCCCTATTTAATTCTGAAAACATTTTAAGAATTTTATTTTATTTAAAAAGTGGAAGCTTTTTATATTTAAATTTTGACGATCGATTAAAAAAATTATTTGTGCGGGTGTACCTAACCTGTACCTACAATATTTAGGTAGTATCACGTGCAAAAGTAATGACACCCCTAAGCTTTGTTATTGTATGATAAAAGTTTACAAACTCGTTATTAAATCACTTCGCCTTTGATTAGCACTCTATTTGATTGTGTACAATTTAATTTAATTTTCAATTTTAAGACTGATTGGTAGATTGGTACTCTGTTGTATAAAATTTAATTTTCTCTTCTACTTCTGCAATTGGTGGTGTAATAGTTCAACTACTTGTTAATTTAGTTATTTATGTATTTGTACTCTCGACATTTCTTTATTTCTTCTTTTTAATTGTTAATTTAATTTAATTAAATATGTATGCTAATATGTAAAAAGGCTACCTAATGCCTGTTTGGTGCATCAAATAAATAAATAAATTTAATTTGTAAAATTCACGCAAGTATCCTTCTGACACGGTACGCCACTGGGTCAACCGGAAACCACTGTCAGCCATATGCAAAGGCCATCCCGGTCAACTATTTATCGAAGCCACGCTACTTCCTGGGGATTTTATATTCAAAGGGTAAGATAGTTTACTTTAATAGAAAGTAAGTTACATGTGTGTAGCTAAGTTACAAGGGTAACTAAAAGCAAGGTAAACAAGTAGTAGTGGTCATAATAAAAATTTCAATCGTTATTATTAGTAATTTAAAAAACTAGTTTCATAAGACACGATTTTAGAGCACGGGTCCAAGTTTAGAAAACGAGCCGCGCAGCGGCGAGTTTTCTAATGGACAAGTGCGCTTAAATGTCTTATGAAACGTGTATCTTATAATATTTTTTCTATTTTGGTTATTTAACGTCAAGAAATACGTTATTTAAAAAAAAAGTAGTTACTATACCCTATACACCCACCATTAAAGCTCCGTCCCTTTTGACATTTTGTTTTGCCTTGATTGGTTGATTGTCGGATTCTTTAAAGTGTTACTTTGTAACACCCAAACGAGTTTCATAAAGTAGTCATTGAAGAACCCAAATAGAAAAAAGAATTTATGTATCAAGGGCGTAAAGAAGCTTTTATGTCCTGAGATGTGATTTTGAGCCTGAGGCGTAAGCCGAGGGCTAAAAATACGTCGAATTCATTTACCTAGAAGTAAACATTCGGCAAATATAGTATATAATATAACACCGATAACGAAATAAGGCAAAGAATGATATTTGATATAAGTCTAAGCATATTTTTTGAAAGGTAGGTATTTAAATTAACAACGTAGTTTTCCAAAAATATCTATATATAGTATTACTAATTGTTTAATATGCAATAACATAAGGTAAACATTTTTTGTAAAAAGAAACTATTTATAAAAAACAGAAATTAACAAAATATGCTTTTTTTAGCTATACGGACAATTCGCGAGAAATTCAAAAAAACAAAAATTTAGTACAGAGTATGACCTCCACGTTAGTTAATCATAGCTCTACACCTATTGCTCAAAGACAAAATAACGTTGTCAATATCTTCTTGGGGTAAACGTGCCCATTCTGCCGTCAGAAGCTCCCTGAATCTAAATTCATTGTGAATGTTGCCTATGTGTGGAGTAATTCTTCTTTGAAGCATGTCCCACACATGCTCTATTCTATTGGATTAAGATCCGGGGATTGTGCTGGCCATGGCAATACTTCAATTCCCTCGTTGGTCAACCGGTTCATTACAATACGTGCGACATGTGGGCGAGCATTATCATGCATGAGGCGGAAGTTTTCACCAACAGCACCAGCAAATGGACGCACAAGGGGTTGAAGAATATTATCCAAATATTGCTGAGCTCTCAGGAAACCATTTGGAAAAATGAGCTCGATTCTGCCGCCAATAATTATTCCCCCCCATACCATTACAGTACCACCTCTGTAACTGTGTAATTCCTGGACGTGCCTCAAACGTTCCATATTTCCGGATCGTCTCCGCCCTCTTGTCCGACGAGATCTGGATGAAATCCAAATCTGAACTCATCAGTGAACAAAACATTTTCATTCCAGTTCTGAAAATTTCGAGGCCAGTCTAATCTTGCTCCGCGATTGCCTCTAGAGAGATGTGGACATCTGAGTGGTCGTCGAAAATGGAGATTGGCTTCGTGGAGATGAAGCCAATCGCGGTATCGGTATCGGTATCGCGGCTAACGATGAAGTTATGCGCCCGCTGTAACTCCATAACCAACTCAGATGCTGTAATTGTAGGTTGTTTTTTAGCAGTTAAAACCAAAAATCTGACCTGAGCTGCTGTTGTAGAGCGACCACGTTCTGGATGTTGTTCGGCCGGACTTCCAGTTTCCCTAAAACGCCGCCATAACCGGCTGATGACACTTTGGGAAACGCCTGTCTGCTCAGCTACGTCGACTTGCTTCATGCCAGCTTGTAGAAGGCCTACAGCTCGATTAATCTCTTCTAAAGTTAAATAAATGTTGTCGTTCCATTGTACAACACAATATTTTCAACGTAGTTACTAAGCAAAAATTACTGTTGAATGAATAAAGTCGAACAATTGAACGGAGCAGAGGAATTCAATTTTTGACATCTATCGTGTTTATCACGTTTTTGTTCTCGCTTTCACGTGTTTTCCACAACAAACTATTCGGACTTGAGCATTTCAACTGATACATACGTTAAATGTACAATGTAAATGATACACAATTTATTTTTATGATTTTGTAAAAATATCCTTAGACTTTTCCGATGTGTGTATTATGTTATATAAAAGTCTGGTATATGTACACTCATCAAACCAATGATCATATATAGTAATAATACTAAAATAAAAAACTCTCTTTAAAATCTTTCAACCTTCGCGATCTGGCGAAGGGTAACAAAGGCAGAGGATAAATTCTTGTTTTTATTTCAAATTTTTAATGAATATTGAAAGTCCACTTTTTAATGATTATGTATCTACTTTTTATTCAATGGTAGAGCTGTGTGTCTACTATTAACGATTTTGTTTCATTTTTTCATCTTTGTAGATGCGCAAGGTTTATCTGTTTAACACAACTGTAAATTTCATACTTGCATTCCTGGGTAATAACCTTTGACCTAATTTTCCTTCAAAAGAGTAAGAAGAAGAAAAACTTTTCTAAAGTTAAAAACAATATTTTCTTAATGTTAAGTTTTACTGTTATTCACTTATTTTTTGTGATTTGAAAATTCCTTCGTTAAACTTATTGTTAGACATATCAAATCAGATTAAAGGTATACTATAGTTTGTTAGAGCTTTAATTATAACAAATGTAATAAGATCAAGCATGTATTATAACAATGTAAATAACTACAATTACTACTATTTTTTATTAACATAAGAATCTAAAATTCAACGTCATCGTCAAAAGGATAATGGGGCATTCCCTTCATTTCGACCGCTGGAACTAATCTTCCATTACAGTTAAAAGTATCAATTACTGCAATTTCTTCTGGAGTTAGTTTAAAATCGAATAAATTAATGTTTTGCTCGATTCGTTTCTTATTCGCCGATTTTGGTATAGGCACCGTACCAATTTCTATTAAATAACGTAAAACCACTTGTGATGTAGTTTTCTTATATTTTTGTGCAATTGCTATAAGACGTGCATCATCAAGAACCAATATAGGATCTCCGGGTTGGGCCCATGGTCTTGCAGGGGAACCAAATGGACTGTATGCTGTTATAACAATACCTCGATCTTTGCAAAATTTTGTAAGTTTTCTTTGGTTCAAATTTGGATGAGCCTCCACCTAAAATTTATGTAGATTTAAATATTCGCATTCACCTAACAAGCTAACACTTTCACATCAAAAATCAAAAGAATTAAAAACTTGTAAAGTACTTTTTCTTGTTATTGTTTTAATAGTTTTTTTCTTTAGAGAGTAAAATGACTCAAGCAATCATAAAATTTCTAATTAAGGTACTTTCTGACAAAGCATACTCATTACTTTACTTACTTGATTTACTACAGGCTTAATTGTAGAAACTTTTAAAATTCTTTCAATCTGTTTACTATTAAAATTTGACAATCCTATAGCTTTTGTGAGTCCTTGTTTTACACATTCTTCCAATCCTTTCCAAGTATGAACGTAATCATAATCTAAGCCGACTGTATCTTTAAAAGCAGCTTCTGTATTTAGTTCTCCTTTTAATGCTACGGGCCAGTGCATTAAATAAAGATCCACATAGTTAAGCCCAAAATTTTCTAACGATTTTTTGCATGTAGGTACCACTTTCTCTATTTCATGAAAAGTGTTCCACAACTTAGTAACAATAAATAAATCTTCTCGTTTTACAGCTCCCTCTGCAATTTTTTCTCTTATAGCTTTGCCAATTTCCGCCTCGTTTCCATATAACATAGCACAATCAAAATGACGATAGCCTACATCGATGGCGTATTTTACAGCTTCTTCAACTTCTCCGGGCGCTGACTATAATGAAAATAGAAACCTTTACGCATATTTGTCAGTAAGACCAAAGAGTATAAATATATATTCTTTGGTAAGACGTATTTTTTCTCTTCTGATGCATTTAATAGATAAACCGAAGATTTTTGTTACCGATAATAACCCTAACGTTCTTTGTCAAATCCCATCAAAACTGTCTACATAAACTATACTCATTACAGTTTTCATTCCGTTTACATTACACCATTTATTACTCCTTGAATAAATTAAATTTGATATATTTAAACATTAAGTTACCATATCTACGATTGAAAGAAAAACAAATAAAGGATATCGAGATTCATTATTATTATCTAATAGCTATTAAAATTACAACGAAAAGTTGACTAGTCATGCCGATAAGAGTCAAATAATTTCAATTCATATTAATTAAACATATAGATTACCACAAATGAATCTTGCTAAAATTAATTTTAAAATGAAAACTAACCTGCCACGTGCCAAGACCCAGCACTGGAAACTTTTGACCATTGTTGAGAGTAACAGTTGGAGCAGCCATTTTCGGCAATTCTTCGTAATTAATATTTTCTGAAAATATGTTCACGAATGACTTTAAAAACTGACAATGTTATGCGTATATAAAAGAGCTTATCTTAAAAAGTACTATCAGTTTCTCCTACCAATTCACATTTTAAAAATCAAAATTCCAATTAAAATCAAATCCGGATGCATAGGTGACTTTCATAAATAAAAATTTTAAATGTCACAATTTACGTGTTATCTCTTAATACGTATTGCACCTACTATTATTTAACATTTTGCAGTTGCATAAGTGAATTATTTATTACATCAGATTATTTACGAATTTAAGTAGGTAGGTACTTTTAAGGATTAAAAAAAATTCTATAACTCTCGGTTATAATAACTCCATGAAATTTGAATTGGTAAGATATGACAAATAATTATAAAATAAATTACTTACTTACTTACTTAGTCGTGATCCTCTTCTACCGGTTAGCCAGTGTAGAGGTATAATAGTTATTTATTATACATGCGGATTAAAATGACACCAATCGCATCAGGAGGAACGCCCACCCGTCAGCCAATCGCCTGGCTCCCCGTCGCTTCGAAAGTGTTTATAAGCAGAGCATCTTGGCAGAAGATTCATTCACCATCCGACTTCCAGACTCGACACTTCCCTTCAACTTCGACGTCCACCAGTCCGGCTTCGGCTCCCAGGAGTTCTTCAACCGCTCCCGCCCGAAGACCAGCTTCACCCCTTCCACGGCAAGACCTACGCATCTTGACCCTCGGGGCTCGCCGCCGCGCCGCCTCCTCGCCTGACGTCCGTCAGTGCCTTCCGCTGCCACGTAACCGTGCGCAACATTCCGGGTGTTAGCTTATACCAGTTGTACTGGGTGTGTCAGCCTGTATACTGCCTGTATTTTATAATACAATAAATCTTTCGTACCATCGTATGGAATTACTCTTTCTGACGAAAACCCACCAGCCAAGCAGTTCCCAGTGGCCGCCGCCGAGCCATAAGGTAACAAAATTAATGTTTAATGAGCGGTACGTTTAATCGCGCGAGGGGCGGTAGCCGCAAGCGCGTTAATACCGCGAGTTAATACATTAATTGAATCCGCAAGTGTAATAAATACAACTGTTTATTCAATTTTGACATTTATTTGACATTTTTAAAGCGATTTGACATTTTTAAAGCGCTAGCCGAATAAAAATTTTAAATCGCTAGCGGAATAAAAATTTTAAACGATTGTTTATAAAACATCAACTTTTATGGGCAGGCCAGAAACAAATAAACGTCAGTTTAAAATTTTTATTCCGCTAGCGATTTAAAATTTTTATTCCGCTAGCGCTTTAAAATTGTCAAATCGCTTTAAAAATGTCAAAATTGAATAAACAGTTGTATTACACTTGCGGATTAATAGTATATTATATACCAAGGTAGAGAAGTCTAGTATTATAGCCAGAGGGCCAAAATTAGATCCCGAGGCGCCTAAGCGCCGAGGGATATAAGGCCCGAAGGCTATAAAAGACTTTTCTACCGTGGTCTATACATAGTTTTTTTCACTACTAGTTTTATTAAACTCATATAACCAGGGGCGGACTGGCCATGTGGAGGATGCGGAAATTTCCGCACGGGCCGGTCCGATTATGGGCCGGTTTGACAAAAAAATCTAAATTATTTTATAGCGCGATTCACACCAGCTTCACACATTACAAATTCAAAAACGCGAAAAACCGTCGTTACCGATCTCAGTAGTCGAGATAACAATACTCTATACCGGGTGTCAACGAAACCTGGGGTAGGTACCCCCATAAATTTCTTATTTTTTAAGATATCAAAATGAAATTTCGTATATGTATATACTCTTTAAATGGCATTTACTGACATAAGAAACAAGTTTCTGTCACTTCCGGTTTCGCCGGAATTGACATCAACTTTGTTATTTTAAATGGAACACCCTGTATATTTATACATTTTTGGAATCTCCATTTCATTCTACATATGCTAGTATCAAGTTCGAAATATTTTGATGACTTACGCAAAATGAAAGTCAAGGTGCCCCAACACTCGAGACAAATTGTTTTAGAACTTTAACTATTTTAGTTGCTGTATTAGAATAACCTAAAATTGGCAAAAATGATTTTTCGAGAATAACTCTATTTTTTCAAATGGCACTAGGGTGGGACACTAGGATATTAAAAACGAGCGTTTTTCAAGGATTTTATTGGTACCAATAATCGGGATTAATATGAAAATTTAATTCGGAATAACACTCTCCGTTCAAAAAAAACGTATTTTGGACATTTAAATCTAGACACTGGGTTTCAAAACAAGTGAAACAAAATGAAATGTACTAAAAAGTGACAGACTTGCTACAGTTGAAGTACTAAAATAATTTGTTTTGGGTGTCGTAGCACCCCGACTTCCATTTTGCGCAGGTCATGGCATCTACTTTGTCATTAAAATGTTTCAAACTTGATATACCATACGTAGAATGAAATGGAAATTCCAAAAATGTATAAATATACAGGTTGTTCATTTAAAATAACAAAATTGAGGGTAATTCCGGCGAAATCGGAAGTGACAGACACGTGTGTTCTATGTCAAAAAATACTATTTAAAGAGTATATTGCATATACCAAATTTCATTTTGATATTTTAAAATATAATTTAAAAAATAGGGGTGCCCCAGGTTTCATTAACACCCGGTATATTTAGTTGCTCAAAAAAGCAATCTTTTAAAAGAAAATCTTCCTTTATAAAAATATTTTTATTTAGGTACTAATGTATTAATTTAATGCAATATTATTTATTTACCTTTTTTGCAAAGAAATGTCTGTTTTTGTTAATTTTTGAGTAACCTTTTTTTTTTTAATTAAAAAAATGTTTCAATGCTTCTTATTTATGTGTTTGTATGTATTAAATGTAAAATAAAGTGATTTTAATTTTCTATTATCCCAAGAGTAATTTATTTTTTATTTATTGACATTTTCATAAAAAAGGATGGCCGGTTGAAAATTTTTCCGCATATAAAATTCCGACCCAGTCCGCCCCTGCATATAACTCACATAATTGTTAAAACATAGCACTATTAATAATTTCAAACACTTTTCAAAATATGAAACAAATGACAGTTTTTTGTTTTGTTGCTGTGACAGCTGTTTATTGATTAAATTAATGTTGAGATAAAAGTTAAAATTGTAGTTTTTTAGCCTTTAGTAGGTTTTCTTGCTTTGTTGTTGAAAAGCACTGGAGTAGTTTAATCTGAAATAGCAAAATTAATAACAATTTTATCTCTACCTTATGTGGTGTTGACAGTTGAGTTCAAAAGTAACGGATCGATATATGGCGGCAATTCAAATATATCCACGTTTTGAAAATTAAAATGTATGTATATTAACTGATTTTAACGTCTACAAAACTGTTAAATAAAATTTCCCCATCATGCTAAATCGTTCTATCAACATTTTCTCTTTAAAACTGTCACAGGATAATCGAAAAATGTAAATTTGTTCATTATTTACTAGTGGTAAATAATGAAAATTTTTTTACCCCTTACAGAACAAAAGGTAGAGAAATGTCATTTCACAGCATTCTGTCATATGCCAAAATAGTACACCATATTACTAGTAGTGAAAAAAATTAATTTATTAACTCGCGGTATCAACGCGCTTGCGGCTACCGCCGCTCGCGCGGTTAAACGTACCGCTCATTAAACATTAATTTAATCCGCATGTATAATAAATAACTATAACTAATTTAAAATTTAAAATTGACAGATTAAAAAATTAATAGTAACAAACGATCTTTTATTCGCATTAAAATGGGATAGTACCTGATATTAACTATTCATGTAGAAAAATTTAGAAATATTCAATATTTTAGTTCAAAAACTTTTGTAGTCGCAGTAATTTAATAACTACATATCATTCCAAAATAAAGCGTAATATCTAATAAGGACATTCTACTCGTATTAACTTAAAGATGAATGTAAATTCTTTTTTTTAATTTATAGAGCATAATGCGATATTCAACTATTATTTGAATTGCACAACTAAATATTACTATTACAATTTGGCACGGAAGCAAAACAACATTACATAGAAAACTAAAAGAGGTAAGATAGGAATTCATAAAACCACGTTCTTGTTAACTTTATGCTGGACTTTCACAAACAAACATAAGACAGCTATTCCAGATATAGAAAGGAAATATTTGAAAAGAGTAACTGGAAACACAAGAAGAAATTGAGTGAGAAATAATTATGGGCAGACTGAAACAAAAGAACCGATAATAACGACCATAGAGAAACAACAATTAAAACGGATAGGACACTCATGCAGGATAGATGAATACAAACTGTCTACAATAGTGTAACTATACGTACCCCAGGTGTGTTACCCTTTACAGTTTTTCACTGTAATCGTCTAGTTTTCACTAAGATTTTCTTTGCCCTCAACCCTTATAGGTTAAGTGAAAATCTTACCCTTTTTGATTGTATTAAAATCCATATTATGAAGTGGAGTAATTATTGATATCTTACCCTTTATTTAGATAACTGACTTAATGTTGTTCTGATTCGTTGATCTAGAGTAGCTCACCTTATATAACAAGAAATAAATACTCCATCAAGTTTAAAACATGTATTATAAGGTCATATTTATGTACTTACAGATATTTACAAATACAGTAAATAATCATGCATAGTGAATGAACATCAAAATAGGCAAGTTAAATATGGGCAGTGGCTTGAATAATTATTATCCTTTTATTTTATGATTTTTATGTAATCAGGGTGGCCTGAGTGCTGTGTTTCGATCACAAGAAATTATATTTGTAAGTCAATGCGTCAGTCAGATAAGCGATACAAGATCGATCTTTTATGGGATTGATATTAAAATCAATCGTAAGCGGCCGGAGCCAAAGGTGGTATTACAACCAACTTTTAAAGTTTGAGGAGTGTGCAATTTCCCTCCAATTGAGTACGTGCGCTATGCACGACTCTTAAATTAACGAGTATATGCGCTATGCACAGCTCTAATGTAAATGAGTGAGCGTTGCTCCTCATGTAACGAGAATGTACGCTATGTACAACTCAGAATGTACGAAGTACTGATGGGTACACTCGTACATTGTAAGGGGTGTTTATCCCTATCGTTGATTAGTCAGAATTGTCGTATGGTTGTAATTAATTGTGATCAGCCACCCACAACAGGTCAATCCGAATGTAATTTTGATAAAGTCTAATTTTGAATATGATAAACATATTAAACTTTTACGTTGTGCGTTAAATTTTGGATTTGGCTGGGAGACCCCTCAACTGAAATTAGCTACTTTATTGTAACCCTTTGACCAATACACGCCACCGGAAAGAAATGCTTCCCAGCGGTGTACGTGTGGTGATTAATTTCTACAAGTTTAGTGCAGAGCCACAAAGTGCAATACAACTAACTGTATATTTTACAGTAATTAGATACACGTATTAGCGTACTAATCGAAATTCCAGACCATTATACAAACAGACTGAATAGCCAAACTTGATCCAGTGGTCAGATTTGATCTCTTATTTATAGTGAAAACTCCGCGTGCAGCATTGGTGATTAAACGTTCTCACGGGTGTTTTCACAAGTGGGTTGGTATCAAAACGTTCTCATGAGTGATACTTGCCCCAAAACTAATAAATTTCATAGCTGAGTTAAAATTCTAATACTGTGGTCTCTTTAAATTCCTTTGCAATTTGATACTTTACTGGAAAGCGCGTGTGTCGGTTCGTTTCCATACAAGGCGGCGAAACTAATTTATGAAGGGACGGTGATTTCACTGCTTAAGTCCGAGAATTTATGATATTGCTGATTTTTAGTTCCCAAACTTTCTTGCCACATAACTGCCCAAAGTAACACCCCTAACGTTATGCTTTGAATAAAAGGGAATACTTTAAAATATAATCTCTGAAAAATAAAATTAAATTAAAAATCGCGCAGGTGATCATCACAATAGTAACGGAAATGAGAGTGGAAGGACGTAGACTGAGAAGAAGAACGAGGAACAACTGAAAGAAAACATAAGGGACATAGTGGAAACGAAATGCATTCACGGATGGTGAAGGGTTAGTAAGGGGCAGGAGGGCATACGCACTTTATTTGATTAATTTTTCTTTTTGTTACTTTTACTAATACCATGAGATTGAAAAAAAATTATTCTGAGCAGGCCTTGACTAGTACAACACGATTGGCTACACTGGTTCTAGAATGCCTATGAATTATAATGTGACAGTGACATTTCAAATGTAAGTCAGTTTTGCAATCTTGTTTCCAGAATTATTTAAGTTTATCGCTGTAATACTAGTGAAGGATCACATTTTGAACACCTACTCTAACATGTATTCATCTTAGTTTTTAGTTTGTTCCCTAAATAAATACTGTTTTGTGTTTTAATTTATTTGACATTTATTAACCTCTAACCTACTGCCACATTTTGAAATCAGTCTTGCCAATCGTGTTGTAGGTACTAGTCAAGGCCTGCTCAGAATCATTTTTTTTCGATCTCATGGTATTATACCTGGTGGTTAATCTTTAATCACTGCTATAAGTATTAAACACCCAAAATGTGCATATTTCGCGGAAATTCCACTCCTGATAGATTGAAATTTTTATTATCAATGTTTGGCGCGGTTTCATATGTCGTTCTTCGTATTCGAAAGAAGCCAAAATTGCCTTGTTAAAATTCTTACTAGATTGAAGCCAGAATTGAACCTGAGACATTTGGTTTACAAGATAAATATGGGAACCTTAATAATGCTATGTTCTACTTTGCGCAATTTTCCTATTATTTATTTATTTAACTAAAATAAAATCTACTACTTCCTTCATTTCCATTTTAATAGAGTCTACAATTTTAATGTTTTAAGCTAAAAACATTATCATCGCATTTTAAAAAGTATAAGCATTATTCAACACACTATTAAAAATAAGTATGTACATTTTAAAAACATCATTCAAAATATCTACTACTATAATTCTTTCAGCTTTTCATAACAAAATAATCACGAAATTTGATTATGGTTTGTAATATCAGTCGTGATTCAAGTGTTTCTCTGCAGTAGTACACATAAACACTTAACAATAATCTACTATCTACTATTTACTTAATGGATAAAATCAAAGTATATCAAAATAGAAAAGGTAAGTGTGGAGCTTTTTGCAGACTTTAAAATTTCCTTAATCACTTATTTATCAGTTAAATGTAAATCGGCAGGCATTGGTAACGTTACAGAAATTTTACTTTTGATAGATAATAGATACCTAATCAAAAATTCGCTTGTAGTATAACAACTTTCATTAAAACAAATACTATACAGATTGGTGACGTCGAGTGTGCCCATAAAACAATTAAGTACATGCATTAAATCAAGTATGCTAACTACTATTTTTTGCCAATATCATGTCAGAGTTGCCACACATTAATAATAATAAATTACTATTGTTTATAGTCCAGTCAAATGGTCGAAATAAAAAAACTTTGCATTTTGGGTAGGCAGCGATTTTCGTTTTAAGATGTGTAGGAGGGTCAGTGGTGAGTCTAATCCGGGTTTTCGGGGTGGTAACCCCGCTCCCCATTTGACCGCCATCTTGAAAAGAAGTGTTAATTAGTTTTTCGGCTATATCTCTGTAACCATGAGTCTTACAAAAAGTTTGTGGAAAGCCTTTCTGAAAATAGACCCGCAATGTTGCGAGGTTAACGGTTATCAAAGGTATTATTTAAAAATTTAATTAATTTCAAACTCTTAGGGCAAGCTGTATGATTTGATGTTCACTCCAAAGCAAAGTCAACTTTATCACAGAAACATTTTTGTAATTCATACTACTCTAATAATTATGTTATTAGAAACCCACGCGCCTTGGCTTACGAACGCTTTATACTGACTCAATTCACTGAGTTCTTATAGTAAAATCTGCAACCCATGCATCATACTCGTATTTCACTGTAGATAAATTTAATTTTAAACCAACTAATGATACGGAGATCTTAAATGTAATTAATACAACTAAAAATCTAATGCTGCCGGATACGATGGTTTCAGTACGATAAGAATGTGTAATTCCACATTCCACACATGTTATCTTACATCACTGACATTGTTAACTTTTTTGTTTTAAAACATCTGTGTTCCCCGCGTTATTCCATTACCTACAGTTATTAAAAGATTACAAGATTTACGTCTAGTTAGTATCAGTGGCGGCTCGCCAGGTGAAGTAGGTGAAGTGCCACTTCACCTAATATTTCACTCGAATTAGTTTTTTTTTTGTATATAAAAATGATTATTCTTACCATTTATCTAAATTCCTAAATAGTTTAAATTATAAATGAATTTTATCCCCGTTCAATACGCAAAACATTTCTTATAGATATAGGTATGTATTTCGCAGCACAGTATCAAACTGCAGAGCTAAACGTAAATATGCTTGGAACTCTGTACTATTCACTGGATTGCTATGGTAACACTGACGTCACTCGCATGAAGCGGTACGTAGGTTTTCCACAAGTGAAGAGTGCAGGATCTTTTCATCAGTCGCCTGCCGCTGTGGATACCGTATGGTTGTATGTTTGGTATATCGCGCAGCAATCTTACGTAATCGGTGTTGGTTTATTTTATAAATTCATTGGTAGACAAAAGTGAATCGATACGTGAACCTTTTCGTTTACTTGTTTATACAAACCTCGCGTCTGGGCAATAAAGAGAGAGACGCTAACCTACTTATTTTTATTTATTAGTATTAGTCAGTTAAATGCCAGATATAGTCTCGAAGCGTATATGTCGCACAAAGAACGTATTAAAATATCTGTGATTTTATTAAATATCTGAAGTTCCTAATTATCGAATAGTCGGTTATCACTGATTTCAAATAATTGAAACTCATGTCTTGTTTTGGTGTTTGTACTGTTTGTTGTTTATGTGTTTGTTTTGCAATAAGTGTGTGTTTTTAAACATGAAACAAAGGCTTTAACAATTTTTACAAAAAAGGACTTAAAGGGTAGTGGAACTTTTAGCAGCATTTTTATCAAGAAGTCCTATAGAAATTATATACCTAAGGAATACAATATCTCACGATAGACTCTCCTCTTTGACGAATATTTCAATTCAAAAAGAACTCTTACTACGGTTAATTAAAAACCAACCATTTTACGAAGATATTACCAACAAATTTGCTACCCTAAAAGACAGAAGGATTGACTTGGTGTAAAAAAATTAGGTAAGTCCAAATAAAAAGTATTTTTTAATGAAATTTGATAGATAAAAGAGACGTACAGAAAAATAATATCAAATTTTATTGCACAAATATTTATACTAAAACATAGGTACCTATATTACGAAAAACTAGACTAACTTATGTTTATTAAAAATTATTACTGTTTCTACTGTTCCTGAGATAATAATAATCTACTATCTACTACACTATCTATTTAGAACTATATAAACTAATAATTAGTTTGTTAAATTAAAAAATAGCAGAAGAAAAAGAAATTAATCGTACCTACTTATTCATTCAATAAGATTTATATTTTTCAGAATCATACAATATTCATTTATAATAAAGTGGGCTCAAAAAAGTAGTAATAGTAAAATAAGATCTAATATCGCCCTTTTGATAACGAATTTTTTCAAACTCACTTTATTAATTTAAATTTTTTGGTAGTAAAAGTTCATTTCGTCTATTACCAATTTGCGCAAAACGACATTTAATTGTTTCCGCAGAAATTTCATCTAATTGAAAATTAATATTAATTATACCTAAATTTGATAACCTATCCTGGCCCGTTGTTGCTCTAATATACGTTTTTAGTCGTCTTAGTACACTAAAAGATCTTTCACAACTACAGAAATTGATATGCAATTTTCTGTATTCGTTAGATTAGGAAACATTGTTTCATCTAAATGTGAAAATAGTGAGGATATATCACTTGGTTTAGGCGTCAATTTTTGAATATAATTTTGACAAACAAGGAATTCAGACTATAAGTCTTGCTGCTTTATATTATAAACATTTAAGAATGACTGAAATCTGATTTAAAAATCTCCATGTTTTTGTCGGAAAAACGTTTTACCAGCTCTACAATCATTCGGTCGAGGATAGAAAAATATATATACGCGTTCCCCTTTACTGTTACAAGACTTGAAAGAAAAAGTAAAAATTCCAAAAAGTCTAAAAACTTTTTAATGTATTATACCTTATATTATTAGGTATTTATTCTTGCATTACAATTGGGGAGCGCAAACGTCCATTGGGGGGGGGGGGGGCAAAAAAGGGCTAACGACGCCCCTGACCACAATAGCACTTCACCTATTATTTGACCCACGAGCCGCCACTGGTTAGTATATTACTTAATTTTACTAAAATAATTGAAAAGATCATGATCTATATGCAACAACTGCATGTTCATGGTAATCATAATAACATATTTCCTATAGTACAATCTGGTTTCAGACCTGAATTCGACTGCACTACAATGCTTCTTTTTATTAAAGTAACGGATGACATCTTTGAGGTATTGGATCGTAGTTGGGCTAGTATCTAGTTCTGTTAAGACTTGAATAAATCACGAAGCTCTCCTACATATACTTTATTATATCAGTTTATTTCCAATTTCCAGTTATCTTTGTAACGGGAAATTGCTGTTTTTGTAGTAAACAGATATCAAGCTTTATTGAAATTAAAAGTGAGTTCCACAAGATCTATTGAAATCACGAAAAAAATTTAGGTGGTGCCATTTAAAAAAAAAATCTCTGACGTCGTTACTCGAAAACAAATGACGATCAAAAATCGAATTTAATGGAAAAATGTGCATTTTCATAAAATAAAATCGACGTGTTCGAGGATTTGTTCGAAAACTGGGTTGTTTCGGTTTTAATTAATATATTCCATACTTTAATCCCGCACTGTAGGTATATGGTTTGTTGAAGGTTAAATCACAATTGAAGTCGCTATAGTCTTGGGCTCTTTTTGTAGAACAGACTGTATAACCTTTTTTGTAGATAATTTTCTGATAAACAATTTTTCTAATAACTGAAATTAGCGTACAATCATATTCGCAAAAAACTGATTCTTTTTACCTTTGACCTTAAATAATTCGCTAAGCGAACACAATTTCGAAATGGACTTTCAGCACGTTATTTGTAATGTCAAAATGAAAAAATCACTTCACCAGTATTTATTTAGAGGTTAAATCTTAAAATCATTGGACTACCTACTAGCTGTATTAGTACATATTTTGTCCAACACCAACGAGAATCTAACACTTACTTTTTTTAATCTTCCTTTTGATCTTCTTATGACTTTGTAATGAGCATCAAAGAACTTAATTCATGTTTTTTTTTCCCAGAAATATATTCCACTATATCAAATATCACGCTCAATTTAGGAATCTAGAGTAACCATCAAAAGAAGTTTAATTAGATTGTTGAAACAAGTTGTCATCCTTTGTTTCCGGTCATCTCGCTTTATGTTTTAAAGACAAAGGTAGGATATATAAAGCAAAAGTCACATTACTGTTATTTTTTTTTTAATTACTGTATTAATCTGGAAAATGTATGTTGATAGAAACTTTTTCAAAATTCTGGCTGTCAAAATAGACCCATGAAGTTTTAATACACTTTTTCTACAACCACCATGGTAAGTGGGATTTTCAGACTTCGTCTCCACAGATACGAGTATTGAAAATGAGTGTTTGTCGAACAAGTGAAAATTAGCGTGCGGAAAGTAAACTTTCCACACTCAAATTTTGATTTGCGTGCGGAAAGTAAACTTTCCACACGCTAATTTGTTTACTTTCCGCACGCAAATCAAAATGTCATAAATGACATTTGATGAATGTCAGATTTGATTTTGCAGAAATATTTAAATTTTTTGTGGTTGTAGAAAAAATAGTGTGTAATACATGTGTTGAAAGCTTGTATTTGCCACACTCATGTGACTGCAGCACTCACTATCGTTCGTGCTGCAAACTTCACATTCGTGTGGCAAACGCAAGCTTTCAACACTTGTATTACAAATAACTATTTTGCACTCCCGGGTGGAAAGTGACTACTTTACGCCCGCGAAGAAGGGCGTCAAGTTAATTATTGCAGACCTCGGGCGCACTTTACACCCGCGACAAATTAATTTAAAATATCACAAAAATAAGTAGATTACCTTAGTTACAAAACAATTTTTATAAAATCACTCTTGCCATGAATGCCTCAATTTGACATTTCTAAAAATGCTCTTAGAAAAATTTTATTCTAAATCAAAAATTTAAATAAAATCTCCGTCCGTGCAAAATAGTATATTATATACCAAGGTGGAGAAGTCTAGTATTATAGGCAGAGGGCCAAGATTAGATCCCGAGGCGCCTTGCGCCGAGGGATATAAGGCCCGAAGGCTATAAGAGACTTCTCTACCGTGGTCTATACATAGTTTTTTTCACTACTAGTTTTATTAAACTCATATAACTCATATAATTATTAAAAAATAGCACTATTAATAATATAAAACACTTTTCAAAATATGAAACAAATGACAGTTTTTTGTTTTGTTGCAGTGACAGCTGTTTATTGATTAAATTAATGTTGACATAAAAGTTAAAATTGTAGTTTTTTAGCCTTTAGTAGGTTTTCGTGCTTTGTTTTTGAAAAGCACTGGAGTAGTTTCGTCTGAAATAGCTAAATTAATAACAATTTTATCTCTACCTTATGTGGTGTTGACAGTTGAGTTCAAAAGGAACGGATCGATATATGGCGGCAATTCAAATATATCCAAGTTTTGAAAATTAAAATGTATGTATATTAACTGATTTTAATGTCTACAAAACTGTTAAATAAAATTTCTCCATCATGCTAAATCGTTCTATCAACATTTTCTCTTTAAAACTGTCACAGGATAATCGAAAAATGTAAATTTGTTCATTATTTACCAGTGGTAAATAATGAAATTTTTTTTACCTGTTACAGAACAAAAGGTAGAGAAATGTCATTTCACAGCATTCTGTCATATGCCAAAATAGTACACCATATTACTAGTAGTGAAAAAAATATTGTATGTACCACAGGCGTAATAAGCGACTTTAGCCCTTGGCGTGTTATAACCCTCGGCTAAAGCCTCGGGTTATAATATTCACGCCGCGGGTTAAAATCGCTTTCCTTACGCCCTTGATACATAAATAACTATTAAAGATGCACCCTTTAGGCACTACGTTTAGAAAATAAAACGCTCAAAATAATTTCCCGCTCTTTATAATATTCGAAATAACATTTTGTAGATAATACACGCTCTCTACTTTATATTGTATATTATTATTTTGGAATTCGTGAAGCAGAAGTTAATGTTTAAATTAGAAACATTGTATGAAATATAATTTCTACATAAATGAAAATTACAACACTAACAAAGCATTTTAAGTTTTCGCCGACATAATAGAAAAATTAAATTACTTTTTCTAACACTAATATCTTATTCTGTTTTATTGTGCACAAGAGCTCACTTGTTATGTTTCCTTTAAAATACGCTTTCTCTATAAAATACGTTGTCAATGACAACGTATTTTATAGGCCTTTAAATACGTCGTTGCCTAGCAATCTTCGCATTTTGTGTATTATGACGCGTCTCAAATAATAATTTGTAAACATTTCTAGTAATATATTAGTGAAAGAAAATGTCTCATATTAGTGTTAGAAAAAATCTTGAAGACAACTCGTGTTTTAATAGTTTAAAAATCTCGGTCTATCAAATCCTCGGCTCACTTCGTTCGCTCGGATTTGAACTACGAACTCGATTTTTAAACCTTCTATAAAACACTTGTTGTCTTAATAGCTATAATTTTATTTTAAGAAATTAAATGCACTTTACTAATATTCTACGTCGGTGGTAAAGGGATAATGTGGTATTCCTTTTAATTCTTCTGCATGAACAGCTCTTCCATTACAGTTAAACGTATCAATTACTTTTATTTCTTCTGGTGTTAATTTAAAATCGAAAATGTCGATATTTTGCTGAATTCTCTTCTTATTTGATGATTTTGGTATTGGAACAGTACCAATTTCCACCAAATAACGTAAAATAACTTGACCTGAAGTTTTCCCGTACTTTTCGCCAATCGCAACTAGTTTTGGATCATCCAAAGATAGTACGGGATCTCCTGGTTTGGCCCATGGTCTTGTTGGAGATCCGAATGGACTGTATGCCGTAATTTCAATACCACGATCTTTGCAAAACTTAATTAGCTTCTTTTGATTTAAATTGGGATGGACTTCCACCTTAAAAAGATTGAAATATTAAAAGTGCCAATATAACATATTGACTACATGGCTAGGTATAAGACACATTTTATATTTTTTTATCGTTAAGTGTTAGGGCCGATGCCTTTACATTTTATATTAACATTTTATAAATTAAAAAAAAAATAACAAGCTACATATACATACAAAATCATTTCCATCAATAATTTTAAAATGTCAACGACCTTTTCAGTAACAAATACAACCTCTATGTCTTTCTTTAATCTTTCAAACTATCGTATGTGTGAGGAAAATTGCCAAATTTTATGTATATCCATCTAATACAGATTACCTGAACTTGACAGTTATTTGTAGTTCAAGTAAATAAAAAACAACTTCATTTATGAGGTGAAGAGTCTTCACCTCGTATGCTAATTTCATCAAATAAACAATGTAAATGTCACTTGCTAAATACAAATTATAAAAAATTAGTTTTTCTTCAAACGTCATAAAATCACGACATTGTGTCCTTGGATACGCACAGTTAAACATTCATTTTTACTCCTAGGAGTAAAAGTGGCAACTTTTTCTGCCTAGGAGTAAAAATGAGCAAATGAACCAATGACAACTCGTAATTTTTCTGTTTTTATAACAAAGCAACCCGTAGCAATGACAGCTGGTATGACGTTCATTTTGGACTTTTTTTAAATTTTCTTGCTGAATAGCTTTTAATTTATGCGTTTGAAGAAAAAGTAAGATGTGCTATTCGGAGAAAAAGTGATTTTGTGTGCATCGAATGAAATTGCCCGACTCGCTTCGCTCGTCGTTCAAACGTCATACTCGGCACACAAACTGACACTTTTACTCCTAATAACACAATATAACACAGATCAATAAAAATACCAATTAGGGTAGGCTGTAAAATTGAATTATTTTGAATTGGTACTTTAGCCACATCTACAGAATGACATTTTATAACGTTTGTAATTTGACATTTAATTGTAAACAAAGTTTATAACATTATAACCTTAAATTCATGTCAGAAATGTCATTCTGTGGATGTGGCTAAAGTACCAATTCAAAATAATTCAATTTCACAGCCTACCCTACTTGGTTTTTTTATTGATCTTCTGTTACTATTTTGTCCATAATAAATGAAAATCTTACCTGATTCACTACAGGTTTAATGGTAGCAGCATTTAAAACGCGTTCAATTTGTTTACTATTGAAATTTGATAAACCAATTCCTTTTGCAAGCCCTAATTTCACACATTCTTCCATGCCTTTCCACGTTTCAACGTAATCATAATCAACCCCATATGCATTTGAGAAAGGAAACGAAATATTAAATTGGCCAACTGTTTTTTGTGCTACAGGCCAGTGAATTAAATACTGATCAACATAATCGAGGCCAAAATTTTCAAGAGACTTTTTACAGGTTGGAACCACTTCTTCCCTTTCGTGAAATGTATTCCAGAGTTTAGTCACCACAAACAACTCTTCTCGTTTAACTGTTCCGTCGGAAATTTTTTCCCTAATTGCAGTACCTATTTCAGTTTCATTCCCGTACAACATGGCGCAGTCAAAATGTCGGTAGCCAACATCGATGGCATTTTTTACTGCTTGTTCGACTTCTCCTGGTTCCGACTAAAATATGCCAAATATTAGTTAAATGCTTCTACATAATACACAATTATCTATCATTTCAAAATTAACTAATTAAATAATGAAGAATACGTAATATTATCAAAAAAGCAAGAAGGAAAACACCTTGGCTTTACTTTCCAAAAATATTTATATTTCTAGGAATTGTAATTTTCTCTACATCACAGAGCATTGAACAAATAAGATGAATGTCGTTAAAGCAGAGAATAAAAATTAATGTTTACATTATATTCACGGGGGGCTTTTTAATTATTATAGTACCTAAGGTTATGTTTAATTTTCAAAACTTTGCATATGTATTAGCTTTTTGAAATGGTGAAGGTGATTATCCTGATGCTTTTAAATTAGCTAAGGTCACTCCAATCCTTAAGAAAGGCGATGCAACTCTTGCTAGTAATTATAGACCCATTTCAATTATTCACATCTTTAGCAAAATTTTTGAAAAATTGATAAATTTTAGGATGTATAACTATTTTGAAAACCGTAATTTGCTTAACGACTTTCAATTCGGCTTTAGGAAAGAACGGTCAACATCTCAAGCAGTTTCTCTTCTTATTGAAAAAGTAGTTGAACACCTAGAACTTGACATTAAGGTAGCTGCAACAGCTTGCGATCTGAGCAAAGCATTTGATTGTGTCAGTTTTGACTTACTTCTTCATAAACTTGAACATTACGGCGTTAGAGGTTCTCCGTTGTCTTTGATTCAGTCTTACTTAACTAATAGACTACAGTCTGTGTCTTACCAAGATAAATCTTCAGGCAAATGTCCAGTTAATCAAGGTGTACCGCAGGGGTCCCTTTGTAGGACCCTTGCTCTTTATAATATATATTAACGACTTAGTGCAATACATGTCACCAACTACATGCATTCTATTTGCAGACGACACTACCTCACTTTGTGCCAAGGATGTTTATAATAGCTTAATTCAACACAGGGACGAACCGTGGGGGGGTGTGTCACCCCCCCCCCCACTCGGAAAATGGACCATATTAGATATCAGAAGTCGAAACGAGAAAAAGTTCTATCTACTTCGCAGAGGGAGTATTTAATTTCTTTTGGACCTCATCAGCCTAAACTTTCATCATACCCTAGAAATGAACAAATCAATATACAGAAACAACGACAGTTTTCTTCGCGGTGGTATACTGAGTATCCGCTTTTGGAGTATAGCATCGCAAAAGATTCAGTATTTTGTTTTGTTTGTTCTCTGTTTCCAAATGGGATACTGTTAAACCAATGTGTTGAAGAAAACTTGATCAACATAATTGAGTAATCGGAGTCTACGAAGTCTATTCTTCCGTGGGCTAATCGAATTTATCGTTTAGCTTTAACAGCACCGGCAACTACGGCATCCGATGAAAGGACTTTTAGCAAGCTCAAACTCATAAAAAATCATCTACGATCAAGAATGACAGATGATATTCTTTACGTGGGTGAATGTCAGTTTAGTGAGTTATAATTTGGTGTTTTAAAATTTAAACCAACATAAAGTCGGCAATTTTATAAAGCTTAGTCGGCAATTTCATGGTCTTAACCCCCCCAAGATTTTTTTCTAGGATCGTCCCTGATTCAACATTTAGAAAATACGAACGTAAGAGCTAGGGAATGGTTTAACGCAAATAAATTAAACCTAAACCAAGATAAAACTCAAAATATCATCTACTCATATAATAATAACTCTAACTCCAACAATGAGTTGAAATTACTTGGAGGTTTTCTTGATTCCAACCTAAGTTGGTTGGCACTTATTAACCATCTTTGTAGCAAGCTCTCGGTACAGTTATTCTTACTAAGACTAAGCAGAAGTCTCCTGAGAATGACATACACTTTTCCCTTCTTGAGTCACATCTGACCTATGCCATTACTTTGTGGGGTAACTCGTGTCATGCTCGCAAGGTGTTTATAATGCAGAAAAAAGCGATTCGAATATTAGCAAACATTAATTTTCGAGAGTCTTGTCGACCATTCTTCAAGGAATTAGAAATTATGACACTCCCTTGTCTATTCATCTATCACTCGGTGATAATAATTTATAAGAAGCTGGATTGTTTTCGAACTCATTCAGATAATCATCATTATGAAACAAGATCGTGTAACCTAATCATAGCGAATAAATACAAAAAAACCAAATCTATGCGTAATTCGTTAGATGTCAGACTTTAATAAATTGCCGTCCACATGGAAAAGTTATAATTTAAGGAAATTTAAACTTAAAGTCAAACAGTTGCTTATTGTCAAATGTTATTACTCTGTAAACGAGTTTCTAGTTGATGTACATACCTACTACCAAACCATCTACATGATTAAATGTACTAAGGCTGTTTTTATTGTAATATTGTTTGTTCTTTTATTATTGACTTGCTACAAATGTAATTATTTATATAAAGTAGTCAAATAAATATTATTATTATTATTATTATTATGTTTATGTGTTACGAATGCGCTTTTTAAAGTACCTTTTTTAATTAATACTCTTGTATAAATTTCCAGGGCGACCTCCAATTTTATTCTAAAAATGTATTTTGCTCAATACGTGTTTTGTGATGATAACAAAGTTTGCAGATATTTATAAAATAATTAAATCGCAAATCAGCTATAAAAAACAAATTGACAAACATCTGCTACCAATTCAACTAAATAATTCAAGTAGATTTCAATACAGAAAGAAGTTGAGTCCGGCAAAAAGCACTGGGTGTCGAATAAAAAGGGAAATATTAAAAGTATTTAAATAGAAGTCTACAAATCTTTAAAAGAAAAATTATGATTTTCGGGTATTAGGGTATTCAATTTTACATTAAAGTTTTTAGGTTGTATTACTAACCCCATAACTCAACTTGAGTTTATGTTCGCATTATAGCTAATTAATGGGGTTCCAAATATTTACAGAACGAACCTACCAGCGTCTACAATATTTATACAGTGTGGTACAAAAGTATGGAACAAATTCAATATCTACTGAAATAATTGTTTTTTGGAAAAACGCTCGGACAGGTATAGCGATTTAAATTACGGTGCATATTTTAAGAGAAATAGAATTTTTTTTGCGACAGTCATTTTTCTACGGTGACGTTATCGCCCTTTTTTTTAAATAGGAACTTGCATATTTGACAATTGCAGTAGATAGTCCTTTTTTTTCTCTTTCTAACCGTGCAAAAGTTTTATACCCTCACATAAGATTTTTTTTGAGACATGGTCCTTGGAAAATGCCAAAATCGACTTTTTCGTAGAAGGTTGAAATTCGGATTAGGGGGTAATGAGACCCTCCTAATGACGTTTCCGTGGTCGGTTGTCCCTTAGCGTGCGTAATTTCGAAGATACGGCCGTTCCCACCTATCAAAAGTGGTGGGGGAAATTTTTTAAAACCCGTTTTTTCGTGTCCGGCGGGGTCGCTTTGGGATACTAGACCCAGCTCACGTTCCGCATGGGTGGGATAACAATATACACGTATACGAAAAATCGACCCTGCCATTCGGGCATTTCGAATCCAAAATGTTTCGGATAAAAAATTGTTCTCTCCTAAATCGACCCCTCTCTTTCCGAATCCCCGAAGCGACCCCGCCGGACACGAAAAAACGGGTTTTAAAAAATTTCCCCCACCACTTTTGATAGGTGGGAACGGCCGTATCTTCGAAATTACGCACGCTAAGGGACAACCGACCACGGAAACGTCATTAGGAGGGTCTCATTACCCCTTAATCCGAATTTCAACCATCTACGAAAAAGTCGATTTTGGCATTTTCGAAGGACCATATCTCAAAAAAATCTTATGTGAGGGTAAAAACCTTTTGCACGGTTAGAAAGAGAAAAAAAAGGACTATCTACTGCAATTGTCAAATATGCAAGTTCCTATTTAAAAAAAGGGCGATAACGTCACCGTAGAAAAATGACTGTCGCAAAAAAAATTCGATTCCTCTTAAAATATGCACCGTAATTTAAATCGCTATACCTGTCCGAGCGTTTTTCCAAAAAACAATTATTTCAGTAGATATTGAATTTGTTCCATACTTTTGTACCACACTGTATGTATCTATATATTTTAATTTTAACGACCCTTATATTAGACGTTCTGGCAGTTCTGGGTAACTTTCAAAATAACGCGAACTTTATGTTTTTATTTCAACCGTTCCAAATTTAGTTTATAGAATAATTCGGTAATGATCGGATCGGATTACACAGATATAAACACAACCCTCTAAGTGGAGCTTAAGAAAAAAAAGTGTTAAAAAACATGTAAAGGTTTTTTTGGTGTACTTGAACCTTCGACACTGGTCCGATCAAAATATTGCAGATCATAATAATAAGTAGAGCGCCTTTCAGTAAGTGTGATAGTGAGGAAATAAAGCTATCGATTATGCACTTGCTCAGCAGGAAGGGCAGGAAGTGATTAAATAGAGACAGATTTTAAAAGTGTTTCAGCCGGCATCGACATAACAACTATATTGGCAATGTGTTAATTTACCTTTAAAAGGTCACAGTGAAACCCGATTCACAACAGAAGAGCATTTTTTTTAATATAATAGAATTATTAGCAAAATATGTCCCCCATAATGAGGACTTATTTGTAAAAAAATTTGACAAATATTTAAAGTCTACAAATCAAAAAAAAAAAAAAACAATTGTAGCTGAAAAAGTAAAACTAAATATTTTTAAAGAACTTAAAAGGCCTTTTTTTCTTGATCATCACGGATACAAGTCAAGATATATCTCAAATTAACCAGACTCAAATTAACCAGACTGATTATATTAATAACTGTGATGATCAATGAATCTTTCCTTGGATCGAAGAAGTTGCTGATAAGACTTGCAGATATTAAAAAAAAAAACTAAATGAAATATCAGAGACTGGAATCGACATAAAAATATGTACGAGGCAGAGCTACGACGAATATATGAAACACAATAATATTGTTAGGGTAGTTATATCTATTTATTTATGTATGTTTATGAAGGGCCCATAGTATATTCTTGCGAGGGGGCCCTGGACTTCTGTTTTACGCCACTGTGTTCATCGTATGAATTTTACAAGTTTTACATGAGTATTAGTTTTTGCGGTTTTACAAATTCATTTGTTGTTATAATTAATTAATAAAACATTTCATAGGTTACTTAGAACTCAAGGTTGTGCTTTAGGATTCCTTTATAAGTTTTTGTCATAAAACTTATCGCAGAAAAGCGGGACTATACACCGAGCGATAAAGTGACACATTAACATAACAACGTAGGTAGTGTTTACCTAAACATTTAAATTAGTATGCTCTTATTCCGTACAATACATGATTGCAATGCAAATTATTCGTGTACATGTAACATACTCCATATACAGTGTTTAAAACTATTGAGATCGAGGTCAAACCAACAGCAACAAATTCAAAATTTAGGTTGGTGGTAAAAAAATATATCGCTAATATTCTACAGCAGTTGCTAACTATACTTTAGCGTACTATCTTTCTCGGTTTTGGTATTAAAATGACATTATTTTAACACGCTTTTTGACTCTAGAATGAGCTTCATTCTTAAACCAATTCTGGTGACATTTTGTTGTCACGAATTGGTATACTGCATTAAATAATACACATAATTCATAGGCAACCATTGTTGTTCTTTATTCAATGCTAGACAACACAAAGGTCAGACCTATGAATGTAAAACTTCAGGAAGGAGTGTAGCGCTCTAGTAGCTATACAAAAAGTGCGACGGAAGTCGCCATTTTGAACACCCATTGTCGATTGTTGTTGTGATTGTTTTCCGCGTGTCATTTGCTGATCATTTCTGTTAGTTAGGTTGGGTTTTCACTTTGAAATAAGAAGTTACACTATTTATAGATACTTATGATTATGATTATGAGGCTGATAATTATTCTGTATAGTGCGTAAATAAACTAACATCGTAGATAATAAGCGATGTAAATAGTGTCATAGGTCATAGATTAGGTTAGTTTAGTCAGTGCCACTGGCACTGGAAACGAAAATCCGCCATATGCAACACCCATCGCGGTCCACAATTTGTCTTGCATATGCTTCTTCCTGGGTTTTTATATTCAAAGGGTCAGACTATCAAACATAAATCCATGTTATCAATCTAACTATTTTACCAAAATTAAAAATGAAAATTGTCAAATATTTAAAAGGAAAGATAAATACATAATGTAAATGGAAGCCAAAACAGAGAAAATGGTATAAAACACTCGTTACAGAAGGCAATTTGAGCACTCATCTTGCCTAATTACATATAATTTCAGGTAAATAACTTATTGAACACGTTGTTGTCCGTAGATAGTACATATACGTAATAAACTGAAGCGACACAATTACCGTTTTGAGAAGTATGCCATAAATATTACGACCTTGAGTTCTAGGTCATCTAATAGAGAGATTCCAACTTTAAATTATACATACTGGTTTAGTAATGAAAAACAATTATTTTAAATGATTCAGATAAAAACTTAATAAATCGAACTCATGTTAAATTGTTACTAACTGCTAATCGTCCATCAGTTGCTTATTCTGATAAAACAGATATTCATAAATGCAATCCATTTAAGTAATTTTTTAGTCATAATACAAATAATCTTTTATATGAGATATTAATGTTTGAAATAATGGTATACACAGTAATTTAAAAAATATAAAAGTGTTATGCTTTTTAAACAATTATTACTATTATTAAATATTCAATTCAATTATATAAATGAAAGAAAAAATACTGAAGACTTTAACAAAATGCATTAACTATTAAAAAAATAATCTTTTATTTGACTTCAGTTCAGATATTTTCCGTAACAAGTATTGTATATTTTATAACCTTAAAGATGATTTTGAATTTTTTTAGTATAAAAAAAGACGTTTGTAAAAAATAAAATTATTTATAAAAAAAATAGTTTATACTTATTTAAAACAATGTAATAAAACTTTATCCATAAAAAAATTAACTTTGTTAGGACTATTTAAAGTGCATCTAAACTAGAAAACTTTTATGTTTTGTAGTTAATTTTAACATATAAAAGTATTAAAATAAATTTCGAATGGAAATTTATTTATGTCTATAGAGATAGAGATAGATTCAAAGCAAATATGATTAATGTAGATCGATAAACGATACTATTTACATAATATTCTTATTATCTTTTATTTATGCAAAGAAACTGTATAATTCTGATATTAATTTCAAAGTCAAAATGTACTTTAGGATATTCAGTTTAAATTAAAAAAGTAGGTAATTTTAACCAACCTAGCAATACTAATTGTTAGGTGCTTATAAGCATTGCATTTTAAAAGATAATGTTCATTCATTCATGCATTGATCCTTTATGTAGAATTAAACTACCTACCACTTTTAAAATATTCCAATCTTTAAAAGACAAATAAGTATACGTACTTGCCATGTTCCTAATCCAAGCATCGGAAATTTTTGTCCATTGTTGAGAGTAACTGTTGGAGCAGCCATATCAATATAAACCAACAACTGCTACGTTTTAAACTCGACTAACAAACACGAATGACGGATGTGCAATGAATTTAAAATTATGTAATAAGTACAGCGTTTATTAAAAGGTGGTACTGTAGTATGTATCTTGAAGGGCGATGATGTACAACATGTTGTACCTACCTACACGATTTGCATTAAAATACAGAAGACTTTTCTTCCCAAAATTCAAAGACAATAATAATAAAATATCATAACTCTAAATAATAGAGAAAATTTATGTCGTTATCTGTTAAATTTTCAGCTTACAAATAGGTATGGAACAAGTATTAATAAAATATGGTGCATGGAATTACATTCTTGGTAAAATAGTACTATTTTTTTCGCTTTTCGGTGAACTAAAACAGAAACCGGTTTTGAAACCATGCAAAATATTATAAGATTCTAAAAAAACACGTTTAGGTTTACGTACATACAATGTGATTTTTTAAAAACTCAATTGCAGCAGGCCGTATTCTGTCTTAATAACCTTAGAACTGTCTGTATTAAGTCAGAATACGGCCTGCTGCAACTGAGTTTTTAAAAAGTCACATTACATATACAAAATACAGTCAATAAAGTATACACTCCGTAATCTGAATTAATGGCAACACCCTACGTTGGAATTAATAAATTGTTGGATTGCCAGAAAAACACATTTAAAAAACATTTTCTTGCATCCTTGCTTATTACGTAAAACAACATAAAAACTTTTTTATAAGAAAAATAGTATACGATAAATGTCCTCTTTCGGATACGAGGTAAAACAGTAGGTCCTACCAATACCAATACGATATTTGGCTAAAGATCCCTTCCAGAGGTGGAAATTCCTCGGGTTCGGTAAAATTCTAGTCCGCTTAGAAATCCCTGGCACCCGCAAGCCTAGATTTCTCCCAATAAATAAACAAACAAGCAAACAAAAAAACATGATGTGAGAATACCGACCAATAACATTTGTTAATTACAATTAAATACAAAGGGAATTAGAAAAATTATCTACCTAACCCAGCAGTTTTTTGAACATTTTTATTTTTCAATATAATCTCCATCAACATTAGCACACTT
Source organism: Melanotus villosus (assembly GCA_963082815.1). NCBI lineage: Eukaryota > Metazoa > Arthropoda > Insecta > Coleoptera > Elateridae > Melanotus > Melanotus villosus. The sequence continues at coordinate 71,028,530 of OY720418.1, read as the reverse complement.
ACATCATTTGTTCGGAAGGAACCCTTTACCCCTAGAAAAAATCTTCGCTTAGTTATTAAAATATTGTTCAATAATCTGTTATCGGTTTCAAAATGTCTTCCTCTAAGAATTTTCTTTAACTTTCAGAACAAATAATAATCCGGTGGCGCCATGCCTGGGCTATTATATGGTGGATGATCAAGCACAGTGAAGTTGAAGTCGCAGTCAGCTAAAATTGGCCGAACTTTCGCAGCTTTATGCACGGTCCCATTGTCGTTAAGAAGGAACACATTCGATTGAGACAAATTCGCACGTTTCTTATCTATGGCTTCACCCAATCTCTTGAGATCATTAGCATATGCAGTCGTGCCTTTCAGCATGTACACAATTACAAGGACGCCTTCAATGATCAAAAAAACTGTAGCTATGAGTTTTTCTGCTTTCTTCGGCGATGAAAACTTTTATACACCCATTGTGTGGACTCTCGTATTGACTTGGGGTCCCAGCAGGGTCGGCCTTCTCTACAAAGGGGCCCAGGTGCAAGAAACTTTTTGGGACCCCAAAATGTTTTTTTTTCTTCTTTTTCTTTTTTTTTTCAAAGGTAAAAATGAAAACAAGGAACGTATATTGCGACGTATGTATTTATTTAAACATGTGATTTTTTTGCCATGTCATTAATCATATTAGAAAAATTACAATTTTTAGCAATTCCCTTCTTTTTCCGAGTTTCTTTTGTCAACCTAACAATTCTAATTAAAAATACAATCTAAATTTAGTAACTTAATCAGTATTACCAATCGGTACTTAATATAGCAAATGCGTTTAACCATGAGCTAGCATATCGAGCAGAAAAGACTCTGATAAACAAAGATTTTGGGATCGGGGGTCCTCCTAGATATCGAGGGAGTATTTGATAACTCCTCGTTCCAATCAATCCAGCAGGCAGCAGAAAAAAGGGATATTTACCACATGCTCTGCAAATGGATCGGAAAAATGCGTTAAAGCAAGATAATTAGTACCTTCCTCAATGATGTAACCATAAGAGTGTCTGCCACTAGACTAGGGGATGCCCGCAGGTGGGGTGACCTATCACCTCTGCTGCTGCTAAAACTTCCTTGGTGGTGTCTCGTAGTGAACGGCCTCTTTGGAGAATTACAAGAGAAAGGGTAGTATGCACAAGGCTACGCCGATAATATCACCATCTACACCCACGGCAAATTTGAGGGTATGGTCTACGAAAGAACACAAATGGCCTTAAATACCGTGGGAGAGTGGCGCAAAACAAAGAAGGTCTCGGTAAATCCGGAAGAAAACCATCACTTCTCATATTCACGAGAAGGAATAAATATACATGAAGGGAGCTTAAACTGTATGGCAAAACAATTCAAAAAGTAGAAAAGGTAAAATATCTAGGAGTTTTTCTAGATACCAGACTTACCTTCAAACACCACATCGAACATATATACATATAACAAATAAAGCATACAAAGCCTAGGCGTGCAGAAGGATGTTTGACTAAACATGGGGATTACAACCGTCTATGATACACTAGATGTACACCAAAATAATTCTGTCCATAATCATATACTCGGCCTTAGTATGGTGGCATAAAGCAAAGAGCACAGTCCACAAAAGCATGCTGAATAAATTACAGAGAATGGCCATGGTTGGAATAACGGGGACGCTGACTACAACCCCGACAGCTGCTCTCGAAACCCTACTAGATCTTCCGCCCCTACACCTACAGGTGGAAGCAGAGGCTAGGTTGGGGGCCTATAGACTAAAAATATACGGGCATGATCGACAACCCAAATACAATGGATTTCATTCCGAAATTCTTATTTGAACTAAGGAACGGCTCATATTGCAAATGAGATCAGACAGAATAAAAACCTCTTTCGAGTTCCATAAACCGTTGAAAGTATATCTTCCAGAACGAGAAGAGCGGGACAAAGAAGAAGGATTTCTCAAGAAAATCAAGGAGAAGTTTGGTACACCGACGGATCCAAAACAAAAAATGGAACTGGCCTAGGAATATATGGAACGGGGCCAGCGAATGCTTTTAGTATAAACCTGGGACAATATACAACAGTATTCCAGACTGAACTTACAGCAGTACAAACCTGTGCGCAAATATTTATAATGATACAGAGGGCCTACATGGACAAAATAATCTGCATTATTTTGGATAGCCAGACAGCACTTAAAGTTCTAATGGTAAATCAGTTCAAGTCTAGGCTGGTGTAGAATGTCAGAAGAAACTTGAGCAACTGGGAGAACACAATAAGCATAGTCTTGTGTGGGTACCAGGCCACCAAGGTATAAAAGGCAACGAAAAAGCTGACAAATTAGCAAGGAATGCCAGCTCCAATCAAATGATAGGACCAGAACCTATATGTAACATAACCTCTATTCTGAGATCAAAGCGCAGATTAACAAATGGATAAAACAAAACCAATGGTCGCAATGGGCAGAGTACCCTAAAGCAAAGCATTTTAAAGTCTTTATGGGAGAATCGACAAATCTTACAGAACAAAAACTTCTTACATATGGAAGGCAAAAATAAGGCAAATAACAAAGATCGTTACTGGACACTGTTGCATGAACAAGCACCTGCACAGTATTGGATACTCAGAAACACCACTATGCAAGTTCTGCAAAGACGAGGACAAAACTCCAGTTCACTTGTTCACTACTTGCATCACCGTGAGGAACTAACAACTCTCAGGCAGAAACACTTTGGGGAAGAAGAGATAGATATAGACAATATCTTGGAATTCTTTGAAAAAACAAGAGTGCCACTCTAAGCAGCTACAATACAACGGGTAGCACAAAAGGCCACAAGGCCGCGTAAGGGTAAGGGCATTAGAACCAACCCGAAAAAAGTGCGTTTAAGCGTTCTTCACACATACAAGTTGCTAATAGTTGACCGAAGATAATTCTTTATTAATTTTAATTTGCTAAAAAAGCACTCTGCACATGCTATAGCAACTGGCAACGAAAAGAAAATTTGTATGCTATTTTATATACATATATTTTTAAATTTTGTTATTTATTTTTTTAGTCTCTTTGGGGAGGGCCTCCATAAGCGCGGAGCCCGGGTGCTTGGCACCCGCTGCACCCCCCCATCCTTTGGCTGGCCCTGGGTCTCAGTTGGGTACCCAAGTTCCATCTCCCGTCGCAATTCGAGTAAAAAGTCAGGATCAATCTCTACAGTGTCGAAATGATTTTGAGAGATTTGACGTCTTCTCAGTTTCTATTGAGGAGACAACAATTTGGGTACCCATGTTGCTGACAGCTTGCTTATGCCCAATTTTTCATGCAATATATTGAGATGATATTTAATTTGGATGCTTATAATTAGATTATGTTATTTGTTGATTTGTTAACGAAAATTATTTTTACGAAGATTGTAAATGCAGATTTTTAAATTATAAAAAATTGTAACATACATTTTAGGTAGCTAGATTAAATTTAAGGGTGCGATTTTGGGAATAGAGAAGTACCTCTAGAAAAGGACAAATAAAAACTACTTCATAAAGTGGTGTCATCTGTATGCGATTCTAAATAATAGCCACTTACTAGTTTTGGTTTGCATACGCGATTGCTGGACTTAAACCGTTAGAATTGAGAAAAATTTGTACCTGCACTTGTCAGGATTAAATTTATGACAGGAAGTCGCCCTTTCAAAAATCGTAAGTAGTTGCCGCTGGTTCAGGTCACAGAATATCTGAAATTTGAGATATTATTCTGTGTCCGGTCGTCGACCGCAACGTCTGTTTTTGTTTGTTATTTATATTTGTGAAAAAAAAAATCATAAAGGCCCAAAAAATTAATAAACTTTTTATCAATCCAAAAATTTCTATAAAGTTAATTCTTGTTTTTGATTTACTTGAACTGCGTTTATCAAAAATTCTTATAATTTTTAAGCTGTTTATAAGTAAAACGTAAATATTTTTTTCAAACAAATAAATCCAAAAATGCCTAAAAAGTTAGTAGGTACATCCAATGTGTTGTCAATCTATTTATACTGAATTTATCGAGAATTTTAAACTTTAAATGCACTTTTTAATATAAGCTAAAAAACATTCTCAAAAGTTAGTAAACACTCCACAAATTTCTGCCAAATTGATTTGTGTTATCAACCGATTTATTCTAATTTTGAAATTTTTGTTTGATAAAGATCAAAAATTCCGAAAATTGTGCAATTCTCCTGGCTCTTTTGAATTCCAGTAAGACAATTGGAGCAGAGTAAAACCTAAAAATTGTTGGATTTTTGGAAATCGTTAATGAATTTCTACAAAACCTATTCTTACTGAAAGATAATCTTAAGCTACTTTAATGAATTTTAAAAATTCTTTCAATCAATTTTTCATGTCCCAAAACACCTAATTTGCAAATTTTCAATTACATATACTCGTATACTTACTAAAAGTTTGTTTTAAGAAACATCTAATCGACGGTCGTCGTGATAAATTAATTTTAACTTGCAGTTGTAGGGCTGATCGTTCCATCTCCTAGTAAATTTTTTATTTATTTTTCGTCGTAATCTATGTTAACACAATTCTTTCCTCAATAAATAGTTATATATTTATTAAATAACTTATTACAAAGGTAATAATTTTTTTTTTGTGAAATGTTTATCAATTAAGAAAAGTAAATAATAAAATTATTAATAACTGATAATAAAACGACTGTCGTCTTCTTCACAATTTAAATGTTTAAATTTGATTAAGATACTCCACTATGAGTAATGAGTATGGATTTTAACCAAAACAGAGTAGGTAAATAATAATTATTCCGCAAGGAATATTTGTATACTAAGAGCTATGCTAAGACTAATCAATGTATTTTTACCGTCAAGAATCATTTGAAACTGCAAAAAATATCTTATCAGTGTAATATATTTAAGGTGACCATAAATATTTGGATCGAAAACGGGACATTTTTAAAATGTATTTTTATAACACGAAAACGGTCACCACAGTTGTTTATTAATAATATAAACTACATAATATAAACTAAAAATGCCAAGGACAACGATAACATAAAAACAGAACAAAAACTCTTGTCATGTAATAACAAATAAAAAACAAAAACAATTATTGATATTTTTCCGTTGACGAAATTTGTTTTAATAAGTCTTTTTGACTCTTAAGAAAATTGTAAAATTTCAGACAGTCCATCTCAATTTTAATTTTTGTTGCATCACTAATCTGAAATTAGTTTTAGGGTGCGTTGATTGGTTGGCTTGGCGACTTTATACTTCGTAAGCCAGTTCATAGAGGGTAACATGTCATAGCATCTGCTACAAACATTTCGAAAGTTTCGGAATACGTGAAAAATTATGGAAAATATTATTGCTTGTTAAAAAACGGGACAAACGCCCGTCCCGATGTAATTCATTGGGACAACGGGACACACTTTAAAACGCGACGTTTGGTCCTCGGTTTGTTCACCTTAAATATATTTCGTAAAAAGCCTAAAAAAACAGAACGGGTACATGTCACGTCACTAGGCCAACAGCTGATCTCTTGTGTAACAAGCAGCGGTTAGATTTGTATGCACCGATATATCAATTTTACCAAATTTTAATTGTTATTGATGTTTGTGTGTCTGTATACGGCTTAAGCAATACTAGAAAGGAAGTACTTATTACAATATCAAATCAATTTGATATTTAAACAGATCCGCCAATATAATTTTGAAATTGCCAGTTACCTACTTCAAATTTCCCGCGGTTAATTTTGATATGAACGTGATTGAGAATGTTGTCATGCATTAGAAAGATGATTGGGGAATATGCCTAATTCCTTCCCCTGCCCTCCGTATCAATGAAATGTGTAAAGTGTAAATGTTCAGTAGGTACTATTGTTATTAAGATTAAATATTTTACAAATTTGATATTGCGTTTGAAGTTTTTACGCGCCAAAATATCCTTATTAGCGTATTTGGGGGCATAAAATATTTTTAATCTAACACACAACTTTATTAAGTAATTGCACCGGAAAAACAATGCAGGCTGGAGAAACAGATATACAGCGTGGAAATTAAGTAAGGAATCAATTCGGTAACTCCGTTAATCTTTGTGATAGAGACGAAATTTAAAAGACGTGTATCGATTAAAATTACAGCGCATCCGAAATAGTAGTAATTAACGTCACAAGTCCGGGAACTCATATTTTACAGTACGAGTGAGATGTTTAAAGACGAGGCGACGAAAGGAGCCGAGTCGTGAAACTCGAAAATTCTTTGTTTGTTTTACAAATGAGCGCTTAGCTGTATGATGCATCCAAAGATCCAAAGGTCCCGAAGACAAGTACCTGCTCTAAACGGGGAGGGAGAGCAGAATATCTAAACATTCACTGTCTCACACAGGCTATCTTTTTCTCTTGGTTTGACCACCATCTACAAGCCGATCACTACATTAAAAATTTAAATATTAGGGTAGGAGCTGTTAGATACAGGTTTGTATCTGCGATTAATACACCATGCGGATACAATTTCCGGCGGTTTTAGAAATTCCTGATATTCATTAAATCTACTGTATAAATTCTCACCAACCATGTTTTAAACTTTTGTCAATATGCCAAGGATTGTCGTGGATGTAATATTATTAAGTATTATATTACCTTTTACATTATTATGATAAGGTAGAGGTGACTGAAAAATACGTCTTTTTCAGTAATTAATATTTCATTTTCAGCATACTCTGTTTCATTTAAAAAATATGTCATTACAATCCTTAAACTCCGTAGATTTTAAAGGTAACTTTGTTTTTCTTCTAAGTAAAACCGTCTAAACAAAAATTTAGAATCTATTCAGGCATGTTTCACATATACAAAATGCGTCTAAAATCGCAGCCTTGTTATTAATGTAAATAAGTTAATGTTATACTTAGGGCTAGGATTTTGATGATTTTGCATCTTTTTTTCTGAAAGTCTGAGACATTGCTCAGTTATATATAAACGTGTTTCAGGATACATTGAATCACATGAGAGCAACTTGTTGGTGCATTTTTTTGCATTTTTTACCATTTTTGAGGAATGGGGCATTTTTTGCTAATTTTTATGGTATTCCCAGCATTTTTTGGGGTTTTTGTGTGTTTTTCTTTGAATTTTTTGCATTTTTGAGGAATAGCGTTAATTTTTTTGATATTTTGCGATATTTTACTTGGCGAGCTTATAAACTTTTGTTAAAGTTTTATTTTTCATGCAGTCTAGAACAAAATGCAATATTTTTCTTTTCTCGGTAGTTCCGGTTGTTCCGGTATTTTTACCTGTTTAGAAATGAAGCCTAAAACCTCTATTGTTAGCTAAATGCAAAGTTAATGTTTTCTGGGAACGTGCTTAAGTCATCCACAAAAGAATGCCCATTAAGGGATTAAATTTCTTTGGAATGCAGTCAGTGAGTCAGTAACTTACATAGCTGGTTTTCTAAGACTGGCCTGCAGTGGGTGGGAATGAACCAACAATAATTTTGCAGTCTTATTCAGTTTCTTCACGTTCTTATCAACAGATTTATATGTCATCTTTTTAAATTTTTATGTCATTTTTGCGAGATTTTTAAGTCATAATTGCATCTAGTCTAGGGGCCTGGGGTATGCGTGTTGGAAAGTGTGCGCCTACGGATTTTCTCTTCGGATTATGTTAACAAGGTTTGTAGAGATGCTTTTTATCTTGGTCACATGATCTGTAGCTCGTCAGTTTTTTTCAAAATGGCCGCCAAACATTCAGGGTGGGGAAAAAGTCACGCAATATCACTATAACTCTTTTATTGTCGACTTTTAGAAAAAATATTTTTGACAAAAGTTGTTAGATGGTAAGTACTCCATATACCTGTGGCCTTGAATTTGTCTTACGTCATCACATGTAAGTACAGGGGCATGCAACTTTACTTTTTTAAATGGGACGCCCAGTATATTTTTAAACTTTCGGATGCAGATAAAAAACTACCTTCAGAAATATTAACATAAGTTTTTATATTAAAAATGTAAATATATACTGGGTGTCCCAGTTAAAAAAGTAAAGTTGCATGCCTCTGTACTTACACGGCCGTAAAATTTTGCAAAGGTGCAATACTCAGTTTACTCAATCAAATTACAAAATAAAAAAAAAATCGACTTTTCATAAGTTGACAATGCCTTTAAGATGCAACATACATTAATTTTCACGTTCATTCTACATATGGTTCATTCTGTTTTAAATAATTTTTATAACCGTTTAGGTTACTGTTTGGCTGTTAATGGTGGTATTTTTGAAAATTTGTTGTAATTTTTAAATAAAAAGTTTGTTTGTGATGTAGGTACCTATGTTTTTATTCAATGTATGTTGCATTGCAGGATCCTGGGCAACCTAAAATGTTGCACGTTATGTGAACTTCACTTAAAATTTGGTATCCTTGATGATCATCTACCATATGTTGCGCGTTATGTGAAATTCCCTGTATATGAAAATATTATAAATTCATAATTTATGTTAATGTTCACTTGAATTAGTTTTCTGTACTTTATTATTAATATTTTCCGAGATGTTTGAATTGTGTTATTAACATGACTTGAGTTATTACGAATTGCAGCTTCTTTACTTAGTATATTCTATATAGGCCTAATAGGCATAATAAGCAGAGAATATAATTAACCTATTACATAACTAACACGCTAAAGTACTAAGTACTCCATATACCTGTGGCCTTGAATTTGTCTTACGTCATCACGTGTAAGTACAGGGGCATGCAACTTTACTTTTTTAAATGGGACACCCAGTATATTTTTACATTTTTAATATAAAAAATTATGTTAATATTTCTGAAGGTAGTTTTTTATTCTGCATCCGAAAATTTAAAAATATACTGGGCGTCCCATTTAAAAAAGTAAAGTTGCATGCCCCTATACTTACACGAGATGACTTAAGACAAAATCAAGGCCACAGGTATATGGAGTACTTACCATCTAACAACTTTTGTTAAAAATATTTTTTCTAAAAGTCGACAATAAAAGAGTTATAGTGATATTGCGTGACTTTTTCCCCGCCCTGAATGTTTGGCGGCCATTTTGAAAAAAACTGACGATCTACAGATCATGTGACCAAAATAAAAAGCATCTCTAACAACCTTGTTAACATAATCCGAAGAGAAAATCCGTAGACGCACACTTTCCAACACGCATACCCCAGGCCCCTGCACTAATCTTTTATTTTGCATTTTCGCTGATTTTTAACGTCATTAAAATCCTAGCCCTTTATAATCATTGTTAGAATAATTAGCTAAATTCAGTAGTCATAGAAACATAAAATTAGTTACTTTAGAAACCTTGTAAATAGTTGTTATAGTGAAAAACAAATTGAACATAAAATATCCTGGATACAGAAAAAAACAATTTTTCGCATTTTGACAAAAAAAGTGGACTTTTTTTTAAATCATAAAGAAAGCAACACTTTTTTTAACTATTTTAGTGGAGTGCCGTTAGGTTTATACCTCGGAACCCATTTCCTATGAATAAATTTTTGATAGACCTATTGCAATGTGTTTTCAACACTACATACTAAAATGTTTATATTTGGATTTTTTACGTTTTGAATTTTTTTTTTATTTTTACCAGTTTTGAATGAAAAATCATGAATTTCTTTATCTAGGTATTTTTTACACTGCAAAGTTGAGATTTTATTTCTAAAATGAAATCTTATACTATCAGACTATTATAGAGTACGAAACGTATTCAAAGTCTCAAGTATAAAGGGATAGGTAAGGACAGTGGAGGGGACCGCGCCAGCTGTTTGTCGATGCAAGCAGTGATGCCAAGTTGGTGCATTTTGCACTAGATCTGGTGTATTCAAACCCTATCTAGTGCCCAAAATTGTGTTCTAGTGCGCTAGTGCAAATTCTGGTGTATTTACCACCATAAATTAAAAAAGTATCAAATTGTAAGTCTAAAGCTGTTGTTGATTTAAAACTGATTTATTATTTACATTTTTCGACCCCAGTGTAGCAAAATGCCATTTACAATATTGTTTCAATAATTCTTTAAAGGTTCTTGGCCTGGCTCCTCTGTCGATAATACAGCGTACGAACCGCTCATTCCTGATTTAGTGCTGTCAGCTGATTACTGATCAGCTCAGTTGTCAGTGTCACTTTTCACAATCGCTTAGCGTTTTGGTCGCATTGAATATTGTTAGGTTAAGTGTTATTGTTATAATAATATTAAGTGGAATTTCATCCATCCAAGGTAAGTCTTTAGTACTCACAATATTCAGTATTATATTGTTTATATTAACAGATGCCACAATATGAACAACATTTTCGGGAAGCGTGGCTCAAAGATCCTTCCTTAAAACAATGGCTTATTAGCGTGGAGAGCACAACAGGTACCGTAGCAAAGTGTAAAGTTTGTCATAAAATTTTGCAAAACAGATACGCTGATTTAAAAAGACATATGGAATCAAAAAAGCACAAAACTTGCAGTCAAATTGTTTTTGGTGCATCACAGCCCACAATACCATTTAAAGCGGTCGCAAATTTACAAGAAGCAAAGTTAGCAGAAGCAAAGTTATCTCTGTATATAGCCAGCCATACTGCAATTCTGCAAGTAGATCATCTTAGTAGTTTATGTAAAGAAGCTTTTAAAGGATGCACAGCTGGTGATAACCTACAGATCCACAGAACAAAATGTTCAAATATCATAAAGAATGTTTTGTCTCCTCACTTCCAAGATGACCTGGTTGAAGATGTTGGTGAATCACCTTATAGTCTTCTCATTGACGAATCAACAGATATATCTGTACAGAAATATTTGGGCATTATAATTATTTATTATAGTAAGAAACAAAACAACATTATCACGTCTTACCTTGATATGCCACAATTAAATGAATTTAATGCAGATGGGATTGTGGATGCAATTAAAAATGTCTTGCAAAATAGCAAACTAAAATTAAAACAACTGTTTGGAATTGGTAGTGACAACGCATCAGTTATGACCGGCGTTAATAATGGCGTGTATGCGAAATTAAAACAGGATGTTCCTCATTTAATTTTAGTAAGATGTGTATGCCATAGCCTCCAATTGGCAGTATCAGCTGCTGGAAGTCAGTATTTACCAAGAAATCTTGAATATTTAATTAGAGAAACCTATGACTGGTTTTCGAGATCATCTTCCAGACAAGGAATTTACAAACTCTTATATGCAACAATAAATGATGGTCACGAGCCTTTAAAAATTGTGCAGGCGTGTCAAACAAGATGGCTATCGATTGAAACAGCTGTCAGCAGAATTTTAGATCAGTGGTTAGAGTTGAAAACGCATTTTGGCTTAGCTAGAAATCAAGAAAGATGTTATACAGCAGAAACTTTGTTCAATATGTATTGTGATGACAGAAATTATGCGTTATTGTGTTTTCTAAAGAGTGTATTAACTGATGTCCAAAGGGTCAATAAGTTATTTGAAAGTAACAATATTGATCCCACAAAACTCTTTGAAGAATTAATCAAACTAATTGAATTTTTAGTTAATAAAATAACTGTTCCTCAACACACCACCATCGATATATTTAAACAAAAACTAGAGGACTATGTAGATAGGAGATGCTATTTGGGGTACAAATTTGAATCTACCCTACAGAAGTTAAAAGGCAATAACCATTTAAGTTTAAATGATGAAAATGTGTTACGAGACAGAGCTATAAATTTTGTGGTAGCCTTGATCAATCAAATAAAAATAAGACTGCCAGAAAATTTAGAAATATTAAGAAAGGTTTTATATGTAAGCGTAGAAAACGCTCTAAATCATAATAAACCATCTTTGTTGACACTGTTACAATTTTTTAGAAAAAGTGATGACGATATCGAAAACATTGAAAATATGTGGGCTAATATTCACTTAATAAAATGGAAGGAGACTGAAAATACAAATCAATTTTGGTGTGAAGTAATGAATTACAAAGATGCATCGGGAGAAAATCCTTTTTACAAGTTGGCAAATTTTGCTGTATCATTGTTAGTATTGCCACACTCTAACGCTGAGGTAGAACGACTTTTTAGCCAGTTAAACGTAATTAAAAATAAACTAAGAAATAGGCTTCAGGCTGATACAGTTAACGCAATATTAACAGTAAAGGCTGGACTTAAAAGATACAACAAATGTTGCTTTAATTACCAACTGCCGGATTCAGTGGTTTCTAAAATAAAAACAAACGAAACATACAAAAACCAAATCAATCAAGACGACGAAGAGGAATTTAATATCTATCTTTAATAAATTCAAATCAATATAAATATAATTGGGACTATTGGGAGTTTGCAATGTGCAGTTTTTATTTTCTTTTAAATGTGATTAAGTTAGTTAGATTAAGTTAGTAGTTAATGTTTATTATATATTATTATATAGAATTATATTTTCTTTTTGTACTGAATATTAAAATATTAAAACAGACATCTTCATAGAACAAAAAAGCAATATTGTTCGATACTGTTTTTGAACTCCCCAAACTCAGCTACGCCACTGTTTTGGTGCATTTCTGGTGGATTCTTACGTTCTATTTAGTGCATTGAAAGTATCTACAGTTGGCAACACTGGATGCAAGTAACGTGCCAGTTAGTTCCGACTAGTTTGAACAAGCACGTCGATTGCTTTCTTTTTAAAGAAAAAATACAAATAATTGAAATTTCATGATTATTTTAAACATATACAGGGTGTCCCATTACTTATGGGCCATAGAGCAACTGGAGATAATAGACATAAAAATAGGTATTTTGACAATTTTGAGCCGAATTTGCCTAAGTAAAATGTTACAGGTTAAAGAATGTTGGACATTTTCCATATGCCAAGTTCGCTCAGATTTATGTCCAACAAATGAACAATTAGAAACGAAAATGGACCCCGTCGAGTTCAAGAAGTTTACAGAAGGATATTTTACATCAAGGCGTACAAATCAATTTTTTGCTGGCATTTCCTCGGATCAAACCATTGAGCAAACATTAATGAAAGCAATGAGTGTCTAAGGGGGCCCTTTTAAACGTGGTGTGACAGAAAGTATTATCTACAAATGTATTAAAGGAGTTATTTTTACTAACGATGTAATCGAGGGGATTGAAGATTTTTGCAACGTATCTTAAAAAAAAAAGTTATCAGCGTGCTTATTCAACAGACGCTCGAATCCAGAGAGACAATATCGATGTACAAAACTCGAAGAATTGTTTTTGCAACATAATCCCTCCCCTGATATCAATGCTCTAATATCTATTGCGAATGGAATAACTGGCGACGAAACAATAAATTGCTATGATGCTTATAACAAAGGTCTGGAGACAATCAAAACACTCGAAGGAAAGAATTTTAAGCAATTAAAATTAACGCAAAAAAATAAAGTTGTTGGCAATAAACAATAAAATTAAAATTAATGATGAAGTAGTTCCAATAGATCCACTACTACTTTTCCAGCGGATTTGTGTATGTAAAACATCGGAAGAAGAATTGAAAACATACCTAACTTTCGAATTAGCTTCTTATCCTGTAGCTCTCTTTGATGCTGGTGAAATGCGAAAGACGAATAAAGCAACGTTTTACGAACTTTTTTCCGAACTGTCAATAAATGTTAATGATATTGATAAATTCACGTATGCAGTTGATGGAGGCATGTTTATTGCATCGATGCAAATGGCAATTACAAGAAAAGATATGAGAAATAATTATGAAAGAAACGTTTATGTCGTATTTGATGGTTATAACTAGGGCTAGGATTTTGATGATTTTGCATCTTTTTTTCTGAAAGTCTGAGACATTGCTCAGTTATATATAAACGTGTTTCAGGATACATTGAATTACATGAGAGCAACTTGTTGGTGCATTTTTTTGCATTTTTATGGTATTTCCAGCATTTTTTGGGGTTTTTGTGTGTTTTTATTTGAATTTTTTGCATTTTTGAGGAATAGCGTTAATGTTTTTGATTTTATTATTTTTCATGCAGTCTAGAACAAAATGCAATATTTTTCTTTTCTCGGTAGTTCCGGTTGTTCCGGTATTTTTACCTGTTTAGAAATGAAGCCTAAAACCTCTATTGTTAGCTAAATGCAAAGTTAATGTTTTCTGGGAACGTGCTTAAGTCATCCACAAAAGAATGCCCATTAAGGCCCGGTTTTTCAATCGATGGTTAACTCTAACTAAAAGTTTATAACTATAGAAATAATTGTTGCAATAATGGTAACCGTGACTTTTAACCTTTAGTTAGAGTTAACCATCGATTGAAAAACCGGGCCTTAGGGATTAAATTTCTTTGGAATGCAGTCAGTGAGTCAGTAACTTACTTAAATATGTCACGTTTTGTAAACCTTCTTAAGAGTTAATAATGTGTCGATTCCTGATTCTGTATTTTAAAAATAAAAGTAAAAGGTTCTAATTTGGAAATAAAATTTATATGTCATCTTTTTAAATTTTTATGTCATTTTTGCGAGATTTTTAAGTCATAATTGCATCTTTTATTTTGCATTTTCGCTGATTTTTAACGTCATTAAAATCCTAGCCCTAGTTATAACAAAGACTGCACAAAATCTATTGAAAGACATCGCCTCTTAAAATTGGACAAGAGAAATTTCTTAGTAACAGTAAAAATAAAAGCAGACTTATCAATATGTTAAGAAAAAAACTTTCCGATAATAATATTTTTTTCATGTCAAGCAGAAGCTGATGCCGATACATTAATAGTTCAAAGGGCTATTAATATGGAATCAAAAAATGTTGTTGTAGTTTCGGAGGAAATAGATGTCTTGGTTTTATTAACAGCCCTAACAGCAAATGATCGAGAAATCTATTTTTGAAAACCAGCAAAGGGTAAAGTTGTGCAAAAGGTTTTTTCTTCCAAGAGCTTAGAAAGTACATTACATATGTGTAAAAAGCATATTTTGTTTTTACATGCTTTCACAGGATGTGACACTACATCAGCTTTTTACAATAAATGTAAAAATAAGTTTGCTGTAATGTTTGAAAAAAGGAAAGACCTTCAGGATGCTGCTGAAGTAGTGACAAATATCAATGAAGATTTTAATAATATTTATGAAGCTGGAGTGAAATGCGTTCTTGCACTATATGGCGCACCCAAAAAAACAACAGATTTAAATACATTAAGATACAATCCTTTCGTGAATGCTACAACTAAAAATAGCTGTATACGATTGGCATCATTAGTGCCTACATCTGATGCAGTCTTTGAACATTTGAAGAGAGTATACTTACAAATACAATTATGGTTGGGAAATGATATTTCACCATTAAAATGGGGATGGAAATATGATCACGAGATGTTGAGGCCAATAACAATGAATCAGCCACCAGCCCCTGAAAATCTACTCGAAATGATTTTCTGTACGTGTAAGACAGGATGCGGAGCTGCTTGTGGATGCAGAAAGCATGGACTAACTTGTACTGCAGCTTGTTCAGAATGCAATGAAGAAATTGAAAATAAATATTGTATTTTGTTGAAGTTGAATAAATTTATTTCTATCGAAAAATCGATTTTTTTGATCAATTTTACCCAATTACAAGCTTCTTAGCCGCCTTTTTGTGCCCTACATTTTTAATTTGTAATTTTTTTACGTTATACTTGTTATCACAAACCTCAAAAAATATTATTATACAAAATAAAATGAAAATTATTCAATCTATTGTAGATTGAGTAATTTTTTAAGACATTTTTTGGATTTTTTCAATAAACTTTCAATTAAAAAAAAAACGTCAATTTCTAGTATATAAACATTTTAGTATTAGGTCTTAGAAACACAATGGAAAAAGTCTCATTTAAATTCATTCATAGGAACCGGGTTCAAAGATTTTTCAATTTTCATGTCTAACGGCACTGCACTATTTTTATTAAACATTTTTTTACATTTTGCATTAAGTAAGTATACTTTAAATACCTGTAATCATGAAACAATTTTTATTATTAATGATGACACTTATCAACATAAATTTTAATCTGACAGTTTGCTACTAGCATGCAATATTTTGAAATGGTAAACGAAATATTGTAAATTGTCAGTTTGACAACTGTAAATTCTCAAATCCTTTTTATCCTATTTTGAGGGATTTAAGATGTCAAAATGCAAAAAAATATTGTGTACAACTCGTATGAAAGCATCTTTTTTTCACTCGTTTGATTGATGCACTCCGGCTTCGCCGTCGTGCATATAACTTCAAACTCATGAAAAAAAGTATTGCTTTCATTACTAGTTGTACAAATAACTATTTATAAATTAATTGATATTTTGCATTAAAAGGGGCAACAACCAGATAAGTTTGCTCGTCGCAAAATAAATAAATATCAAATGAATATTTAAATTTAAATAAAGTTAACGATCAATAGAATCAGTAATAAATCAAAAAGGAAGTGAAAGAAGAAAATTCAATTGAAAATTGAACTTCAAGTAGAAGCACTTCAAAACTTTGGAAAAGAAGGGGAAGTCAAGTGTAGATAGTGAGTGTACAAACCATAATTTTAAGATAATTTTAAGGTAGGGCTGATAGGGCGAAAAATAATAAAATAAAAGAATCTACATTGAAAATTTAAGTAAATTTCAATGCAGATTCTTTTATTTTATTATTTTTCGAAAATTTAAAGTAAATTTTATTTTTGTTAATTAAATATAAATTGAAAATACAACGAACCTACTTAACGACCCGTGAGGTGAGATCTCCGAAATCAAATAAATTAAACAGCAAAGTAAATTCAGTACAGTACGAAATTTTGTCGAACCCAAAAGTAAAGGGTACAGTATAATATTTATAGTGCTAGGCTCAAATATTCCCAATGCTGTAGAAGCGATAAATCCGGAGGTTTGTAGGAAAGTGGAGACCATGGTTCTCAAGGATCGGTGTCTAACAGTCACTAGTCACTACCATCGCTACAGCCTTTGAGTATATATATGTGACTGTTAGACACCGATCCTTGAGAACCATGGTCTCCACTTTCCTACAAACCTCCGGATTTATCGCTTCTCCAGAGGTCTTCCACTCTCGGCATCATCGTCAATTATAGGCTTTAGTGTCTTAAAAAAAAATCGTGGGATCCGCGGCATTCAAAAATTTACAGATAGGGGTCCGCGAGTAACAAAAGGTTAAAAACCACTGGTTTAGACCAACATTGGACTAGATACATAATAATATGAAGGGGCATCGTTTGCAAACATCCGCTGATGAATAACTTTCAGTTATTAATTATTGTCTTTTTTCGTAAGAACTTTTATCACACTTCGATGCTCCAATTTTACTGTGTTCGGTTTCTTTGATTCAAATTTACTGTAAACCTTTGAAAGACCTGCTACTATTTAACATTAATTGCACACGCTTGTCAATTATTTCTATTATAGCCAGGTAGATTAACTTTTCTAGTTCCCCTCGTATAAAATACAGAGGCATGTAACGAGTAACGATGTAAAATTTAACGCCCGTGTTTAGTCCGCCCTTGGCGACCTAGGTCCTAGACTATACCATCTTCAGTATAGGTACCTTTCGATATAAATTTAATTTTTCAATACATGATTTAATTGGAGAGCGAGTACATTTGTAGCTGCTTATGCATCCAATACTGCACTGCTGCATTCTTGCATTCGTGCTCTTGAAAATGACGAAATATCGGAGATATACGGAAACAGACGAACAGAAACCTAAATCTTTAATGGTTTACATAACACGATCAGAGTGACAGCTTAGATCTTTGTTGGTGTACGTAAACGTGATAAGTTGTGTATTTTTAAGGTTTATTGTTTTTTAAAAAGGCTATAAGATCGAATGTAACGAAATACATTATAACATGAGAACGACAATAGGTCTGAAATAGCTTATATCAACAATATTGACGTCATTAATTAAAGCCATGATGACATTTGTAGAAAACAGAACATTCAAAACAGACATGGATGCTTGTTGTGCTGTTGAAAGAGAAGTGGACAGAGTTTTAACAAAATTTGGAGTAATAAGTGAACATGCCAGTCGCACACTTTGTGACTTAATTTCTTACATCGAAAGTCTTAAACTCGAACTAGAAAGCGGTACGTAAACACTGCACTTGACAAAGGTTACAAACCACCAAAAAGTATGCATGCTTTTGAAAGAAGAAAAAAATTCAAAATCTGAAAATTGTCGTCATAAATTTTATAAAATCGTTCATTTTGTAGTGATTCATATTCCAACAAAACCTGAAAACCTAATTGTACACACCTACTGTTTGTACAAAACACTTAATTTGTAACATTGATGTTATCTACACTTACATTTTTGTATAATAACCCAAAATATGAAAATTATGAAGCTTTAGGTATAAAAAAGGCTATCAAATAGTATGAGATTTGCAAATTTTTATCAATTACTGCCGAATACCAAATTAAAATTCCAGTTATAAGTTGACAGTGTCATTGAACTCTTTTGTTTCACATTTCTTTGTTTCATTTTTCCTAATCAAACATTATTTTTGCAGCACCAGAAGGACATGAATTGACAGCTATACAAACAGATTTATTAAAACAAGCCATGGTAAAAGTTAAGGAAACAGTATCTCGTTTAGCGACAGATCATCGAGATTTACACAGTACAGTATCAAAGGTTGGAAAAGCTATAGATCGTAATTTCACTGCCGATTTTGCTGTTACAAGCCGTGATGACGTTTTTGGTGACTCAGAAAAGGTTCATCTTCTAAATCAAGTTATTTATCAACATTTTTGTCGACAAGGAATGCAAGATGTGGCTAACGAATTAGCAAAAGTATGTATTAAATTACGCAATATTATATGAATGAGATCTTAGTGACTTTAATGTGTGAAAGTTAAGTGTTGCAATTGTTGGCTCTCCTAGTTATTTTAGGGAAAAATTATGAAAACGTAATTTAAACATAATTTTTTAAACATTAAAGCTCAATACTGGTTGCAAAATACCCATTCAGAACATCTGAGGCATGGTTTTTCTTGTATAGCATAAAGCAGTGGTTCCCAACCTTTCTCTCCTTGCGAACCCCTTCTTAAACTGAAAAAAATTAGCGAACCCCCTGTGTAGTCATTAGTAACAGTAAAGAAAACAATAAAATTTGGTTGTTATTAACATTTAATTATTTTCCATATTGCCTAATAGTTCATAACGAAAAACTAAAACATAATCGTGAAACATCTACAGGCAAACATTAATAAAACTAAAGTGATAGCTTAACCTTAACCTACAAAAAAATTAATACAAAATTAATTGAAAAAAAACAGAACATTCATCGTAGTAGGCTGAAAATAAAACGGAATTATCTTTAATGTCAATGAAAACCAACTGGTTCTTAGCTAAGCTTCCGTTGAAATTGAAAAAACCCTTAATGGGATATATAGGGATTTAAAATTCCGCCATTACAATATTATTTTCGCGAACCCCCTTTATAAACCTTGCGAACCCCTTGGGGTTCTCGAACCACCGGTTGGGAAACACTGGCATCAAGCAATAGGGAATGTAAGAAATAGCTATACCATTTTTTTTAAATTAGATAATCCCAATTCCGATGCTGCACTTGATGCCTTTTGTTTCAGGATAGGGCCGGAAATTGGAATATTTTTATTGCGAGCACTAATAAACAATTTAAACACTACACTATCAATTTTAGCAGTGTGAGTACCGTAAAATTTGGGTTTTCTTTCTAAATCTGCATGTTCTCGCCACAATTTTGTTAAACTTTCTCTCTGTTTTAATATTTCACTAATCAGCGTTTTACCGACGGCAAATTTTTGGGCTAAAGCACGAATACCGATCTTTTGTTCAGAAGCGAATTCCAACACCTCAAGTTTAGTTTTAAGCGGTAAAGATGTACGTTTTTGGGGCATTTTGAAATACACGATTTTCAAGAAATTTGACTCAAATAAACTCGTACCGAAGCGTATAACAGGTCAGTTATGAATGAATAATTAAGATAAACCTTGTCGTGTACCAAATCTGCATGTATTGTTGTGTCTAACGCTATTTTTATCGTTCATATTAAATTTCAACTGTCCGTTATCTCAAAAACACGATGTCCGCGTCCGTTATATAGAGGGTCCGCTATACAGAGGTAATAATACATAGAAACGCCTATTCAGATGGTTGGGACTTCATAAACGGTCCGTAATATAGAGGTGTCCGCTATAGGGAGGTGTCCGTTCATGGAGGTTAGACTGTAATTCCAATAAAATATATTAAACGGTTGAAAAATTGGAACGAATTTTCTGAACCTCTGTTAAAGTCTAGAATATGCCCTTAAAGTCATTTATCAGATGTTAATTAACAAACTATATGTAGGCGTATTTCACAAACTTGTGTGATTTTGTTAATTTTTTTTATCGAGGTTTGCAACGCAAAACAAAATCTGTGTAGTTCAAATACTTATACTTAAATTAATTGATTTATCATCCCAGACCACTTAAAGTAAATTCAGCAGAATATAAGTGCTGAATTGTTGAACAGTGCTATTTCTAAACTTTTCTGTCTTAATATTTCTTTTTATATCAACTATCAATGAAAAAACATTAAAAGAACTATTAAGGCAGTTTTGCACATTGAAATGGATATTAGAATTTTGAAAATATATCTATTTTAAAAACGGAATGATTTAAAAGGTGTAGGTATAACTTTAGGCGCTGGCTAATTATGCAATTTGCAGTAACAAATAATAGTATACCCATGATGATGTTTCTTTGTTTATTAATAATTGAGTGAACTCTAGACTTGCTAAATCCACCTTTAGTCAACTCTAGGTTAAATTGACTATGTGACTTGTATTAAATAAAAAAAATATATAATTTTCCATTTACTAACAACTTCTGCAAAATGTAACATTTGTTTTTTTCTAGGAAGCTGCAATTAAGATAGAGTGCAATAGTTCAGAGCCTTTCACGGAATTAAATCACATCTTAGAAAGTTTAAAAAAAAAAGAATTGGAACCTGCTCTTGCATGGGCAACAGTTCATCATGACAGTCTTGAAGCTCAAAATTCTTCATTGGAGTTTAAACTGCATCGCCTTAAATTCATAGAATTGCTCAAACAAGGAGCTGCTCATCAGACCGAAGCTATTTGTTATGCTAGGACCCATTTTAGACCGTTTGTCCGGAGACATGAAAAAGGTAATATAAAATAAAATAACAATAAGGAAGATCTAAAAGGTTATAACGTTTTGAAATCAGGAAAAAGTTTAGTAGCCGCTCAGTTTTGTGAATTAATACAAGCCAATCGTTTTCACAGAACTGAATTTGTTCGTACAATCAAAAGAGGGTTTTCAACTTAAAATACATTAATTTTAACTAAAATTCAACTTTTACAGCACATTAAAGTTATTTGCTACTTTTGTTTAATGTTTTTGTTTCCTCAAAACTCTTCATTACTGTGTTAAATGCTTCAGATAATTATCCTTTTCTATAAACATTGTTCCTTTCCGAGCCCTTTATTCTAATGTTTTCATTTACTCTGTTTACTAATACAGTGAAAGCTCTCATAAGCGGACACTGACTGTTCCAATTTTTTTGTCCGCTTATAAGAAAGCTCAAATGAAAAAAATTTACAACATCATAAATAAACAACAAACTTCCTAGGTATGTTTCGTTTTTTTTTTTTATTGAAAATTACTTGAGGAACGTTTACATACAGGGTTTGTCAAAAAGTACGGATCATATGGGACTTTCTTTTATTAAAGTATTTATTTAAAAAAATCAATACGGCGTTGGTTTGTCTAAGGACTAAAAAAAGTGCATACAGATTTGGTCAAATGACATTCTGTATCTGTCAAATTTGACACTTTGGAAAAAATCTTCAGAAGTGGCCTTATTTATGATTTGTGCAAAAGATTTCATTTGGAAAAGTTGTTCAGAATGGCATTTTACGTCGGTATGAAAATTTTCAGCTAAAAATTCGGACTTATTATTTTTTACTCATTTTTTTGAATTTCCCAAGTAGTATACTACAAAATTCTCGCGAAATTTTTTCGTTGAAATCTGATGAAACTCGCTTTTTATTATACTTTTAATGTTTTTAGTATAAATATCGAAAATGATGATTTAATTTCGAATAAAAACAACTTTGAATCAACGATGCCGTGAATTTTTTGTTTTTTGCAAGAGAGTCCAGGTTGGCAATTATTTATCGAAATAAGTTGATTCCACACTTTTCACAACGAGATACAAAGGGGAATCCCCTGCATCAATTTTACACTGCGAAGAAATACCACAGCTCTCGATTTTGTGTCTATTGGCATCCATTTGCGGAGCTTTGTGTCCGCTCATGAGAGCGTTTTGTGCCTGTTGGGGAAAATTGTTCTGTCCACGTCCGTCCGACAGAGTGTCCGCTTATGAGAACATATTTAACATAGGAATTAATATCCAAAACTTTTGTTCCAGAACAATTGTCCGGTCATGAGAGATGTCTGCTTATAAGAGCTGTCCGTAAAGAGAGCTTTCACTGTATACACTGCAGTGTATAAATATACCTACCTCCTATAAGACGCGATAATTTTGTTTAAAGTAGCACTATTTGATTTTGCGTAGTTTCTGATTTAAAATCTTTTTTTTTTATTAAAAATGAGTATGAAAACAAAAAAAAATTAAAACAATAGAATTAATTAATGAATTCAATGCGATTTTGGTGCCGTGTATGCCCTCTTCTACTCCTAATTACCGTATTCATATGCCTTGGGATGCTGAAAATTAGATTTTCAATAATTTCCTGGGGGGGTATTCTCCCATTCCGCAATTACTGCATCCACCTATTGATTGTGATTGACAGGTGGGGGTGTATGACGTCGAACCTTTTTTTTTTATATATGTAGTCCCATAGATGCTCTATTGGATTTAAATCGGGACTGTTTGCTGGCCATTCCATAAACGGAATATCTACAGCATTCATGTAGTCGATAACTTGTCTTGCCACGTCGGTACGAGCATTATCTGGCATGAATAAAAACTTCGGTCCTACAAAAGGCATCACATTTGCAACTACGATGGTTTTCAGATAATAATCTGCATTCATAGACCTCCCATGTATAGGGATCAACTCTGTGCGTCCGTTGAAACAGATTCCTCCCCAAAACATTACAGAGCCAGCACCAAATGGAGAGATATTGCAACTAACAAATCGCTCTCCTGCTCTTCGCCAGACACGTTCACGTCCATCAGGAGATGGCTAACTCCCGTTTCATCTGAGAATAAAACCTTCTTCCAATCATTAACAGCCCAATGTTGATAATTTCTGGCAAAACGCAATCTTTGAGTTTTGTACTCTCTGGTGGTGAGCAATGGTTTTCGTGCCGATCTTCTGCTGCTTAATCCAACTTCATTTAAACGTATTCTGAGACTATATCACAAGATTGTGAGTAGCTGCAAGCTCATTTTTTAGCACCGTACTCGTGGTTTTCCTGTTTCTTAGAACGTATTGCCTAAGAAAGCGGTCATCTCTTGAATTGGTACATTGCTTTTGCCCTTGCCCTGGTGTTCGAAAGTAAAATCCTGTCTCATTAAATCGTCTTATCATGGACTTATGCTGGAATGACTTCTTCCCATCACATTAGCAATATGACGCATGGCATATCCCTCATTCAGCAAAGTTGATGCTCTTACTGCTTCCTCCACTGATAAATTTCTTGGGAGATTCATTTTTCAAGTTTAAAACACTCATAACTGATACAATTAATTAAAAATAACTTTGCTTAATAAGCGGTTTTTAAACAAATTTTAAATGAATTTTTAGTATATTTGACTTTAATTTAAAACAAAGCATTTGTTGACGGTATTGACGTGTTTTTTATTTGTGGAATGAACTACCTGATTCTGTTTTTGAAGTAACTTCCTTAATAGTTATTTATATACCAAGGGCGTAAAGATGCTTTTATGGCCTGAGACGTGATTTTGAGCCCAAGACGCTAGTCGAGGGCTAAAGACACGTCAAATGGATAGAGTCATCTTGTTAAATTGCAATTGTGTATTCAAATCAATTAAAAACAACAATATTAAGTGAACAATTTTAATTCTTTAATATCAAATTTTGTGTGAATATCTCAAAACGTTTTTGAAATATTTAAAAATATGTAAAAAAAACTAGAAACTAAACTCTTGGAAACTAAGCGTTTTCGGACCTGGGTTTATATGAACCTTTTACATAAAAAACCTCAGCAATCACCCATTAAAATCTTTCGCACTTATTCACTAACACCCTGTATACACTTTGTTCTTGGGAGCATTATAGGAGATTTCTCCTCGGCTTTTATTTAATAAATAATAATAATAATTTACATGATACATCAGAGTAGACCCATAGCCTATTTGCAAAACAGTTAGTAAATTGCAAGTTTTTATAGTGGTGCGTTAATTTAGTCCATGAGTTTAGTTATTCATCTTGGCATTATAAACATTAGCTAGCCATAGACGGACAGATTTGCTGGCCGATTTGCTCATCACATGCAAATCCGTCAGATTTACTCGTTACTAGCACCGTTGAGTTTTTTTACGACCGAGACCATACACGTCCACGCAAATCTGTCGGACCGGTGTGCCGCATGCAAATCTCTATGGTTATGGGGAATTTTGAGCATTTATCCGTCGAATTTGCGTGGCTTTTGGCTCGTTGAAAATTTCAAGAGACCACGAGCCATGCCAACTGCGGATATCCAGTTTACAAGTTGTTGTGAGCGAATTCGTATGTTCTAAGTGAAACAAAATTATTTTATTATTATAATAATGGCATTATTATTGTCACATAATAATAAAAAGAGGAAGTTAGCTGCTACTGGCGCTCTAAATGTTGCACTACGATATGCTTATACTTATAAACAATAATAATAATGGAAACAAAAGAAAAAACGATCTTTATGGCAAAAAAACTGGTTAAGTGAAAGGGATAAATATAGTGATATGAAGCTTTTGAAAGAGTTGCGTATTAATGAGCCCGACGACTACAAAAATTACCTACGGATGTTTCTGAATTATTATTATCTCTTGGTTGTTCATCATCATCATCGTCATATTCCTGTATATCAACAGCTTCTTCTGATACTGCAGATGAACTGGGTATGGGCAGATTAGATGTGCTGAGAGTGGACTGTTCTTGGTCTTTTATGAACATTAACATATCGAAATACCATAAATTGGGAGTATAAATTTCATCATGTCCCCGACCACTTCTTATTGACTGCTCTACCTTATTAAATTCCTTCCTGAACGTACTCCTTAGGGACTGAAGTTTTTTCTTAACTTCTTCTTCAGTAGCATTCATATTAAATTTTTTGTATACTTCTCTAAAAGCGGTGTATCCTAACTTCTTCAAATTTTTATTTACATATTCTGAGCTTTTTATTTTCCATATTGCAGTATGCCGTCTATAAACTTCGATAAATTCCGTTAAAAATTCTTTGTTGCTACAGCTCATATTATTTTTTATTTTGATTATTATACTTATAATATCGTCTGTCACCAAAATTATTTTAACTACTGCCTATAAAATTAATCTAGTGACGCGCTTGCTCGGCGAATAAAGTGTGATGTTTATGGCGAAATAAATTTGTGCCGTGCCAGTTCAGACGCGTCGCGAGCTAACGTGGCTCCTGGCGTGGCGCGACGTGTTGCCATAAACCCAAAGATAAATCTGACAATTTTGCTCGCCGCATGCAAATCGGCCAGCAAATCTGTCCGTCTATGCCTAGCTATTCAATCATGCAAAACCACCAACTTGAAATCTACCCTCTATATCTTAATTACCGAGATCCCTAAGCTGGCCCTTAAATTTGAATCATCCTATGTACTTATTATATTTTAAACTTTTAAATATGCTAACAATTAATTATTTTGTAATTTTTTCAGATATTCAGACATTAATGGGTATGTTACTATTTGTACCTAATGGCATCAGTAGTTCACCATATAGTTCCATGCTTGATAATGAAATATGGGTAGAAATTTATGAAGTATTTACACGCGATGCCTGTCATTTATTAGGAGTAAGTGTTGATAGTCCACTCGCAACTTGCATTAATGCAGGTTGTACTGCAATTCCTGCACTATTAAATATCAAGCAAGTTATGATGCAAAGACAAGTTACTGGTATTTGGAATGGAAAGGATGAATTACCGGTAAGTGTATTTAATAACATAGCAATAATTCTTACATACTACACAATGCAGTTCACTCAATAATCTGGACTAAATTTAAAAAACTAATAATTTTATTTTTGAATTTTCAAAAAACATTCATCTTTGCTTAAAAGTTTTACTTGTCCTGAAATGTCATAAATGAGAATTATAATTACCATAGGTTTTGCAGGTCATTAGGAAAATTTAAAAATAATAAAGTAATCTTTAGCAAACTATCTCGTTTTTAATTTTTGCAAAAAATCTTGTTTAGCAAAGTTGTTCAAAATAAAGAGAAAATGTTAATACAAAATAGCTGTATAACCTATAATTATATAATATTATGATTTATGAATTTATGACATTTCAGGACAAGTAAAACATTTAAGAAACAATGACGTTTTTGAAAATCCAAAATTATACTGTAAATCACCTTGCGTAGTTTTTTTAATACCTATACATATATTATCTAATATTTTCTCCTTAATATTTATAGATTGAAATTGACTTGGGAACGGATAAAAGATATCATTCTATGTTTGCATGCCCTATATTAAGACAACAATCGACAGAGTCAAATCCACCCATGCGCCTCCTTTGTGGACATGTTATTTCAAGAGACGCTTTAAATAAATTATGTAACGGAAACAAGTGAGTTCGACAAATGTTATAGCTATTAAATTTTATAATTATTTTCCTTTCTTTTTTAGAATGAAATGCCCTTATTGTCCAGTTGAACAAAGTCCAACAGATGCAAGACTCATATTTTTTTAGTTTATAACAGTCATTGCTATTAGATAAATCTGTTGAATAGTTTTGTAGTCAAATATTTTATATGTTTTCGTACTATTTACTAATTGTTTTGGTATATGGTTTGTGTTAATGTGATCTCTTTAATAACTTAAATAAAGTTTTCATAAAGTTTTTTTTTTTATATTTTTAACAGACAAACCAAATTATATGTAAAAGCAATTATTAGCCTTGAATAAAATTTGAAATACTTAACGCAAGATCACTAATTTTCACAAATAATCCTAACAATCATTTATGTTAATCATACAAAGTGTGCAGTTACTGACCTAGATGTTTCATAATAAAGACTGTAAGTGAAGATGTATATAAAATGGTTTGATAACCTGCCTTAATACGACTTA
This sequence comes from Melanotus villosus, assembly GCA_963082815.1. Lineage (NCBI taxonomy): Eukaryota > Metazoa > Arthropoda > Insecta > Coleoptera > Elateridae > Melanotus > Melanotus villosus. The sequence continues at coordinate 71,001,315 of OY720418.1, read as the reverse complement.
TTTATTTATTTGCAAGGATTCACTCCTTGGGGGAAATATTATTATAGTCCAGGGTACAGAACCCTTTTTTTCAAATTATTAACACTCGTCTAAAACTTCGTGAGTGGCTTCATTTTAACGTAACCTACAACTTTTTGATCTACGAAAATTCTCGGAAATGGGCAGTTTTCAATCTGGAAATCGGAAAATACGTCAATTTAATGATGTACTAAAAAGGTATGATCAACCCTTTGCTTTCCACTTTAATCGTAAGATAATTTGATAATAAAATCGAAAAAAAAATTAGCCTACAAAAATATTGGGCCGTTTGCCGAGACCTCCATCCCCAACATGTCAAAATAACGAGGGCATGAAAATTTATCAACAACCAGATGATTTTCACATAATTGTTTAATAAATATTAGTACAATCAAATGGTCATACTGGCCTACGATTTTCATGGGCAGTTTTTTCAGACCTACGCCCTAAACATGTCAATTTTACGATAACCCTTTTACTGATTAACACTTGTAGGCCACGAAGCACACATGATAGGTGAGCTATTTTGTGATTAAGTAATGTAGTGGCCTACAAAAATATGGGACTGTATCGCTTAACCTACAAAAAAAGACAAAAATTACATTTTTATGATTCCGTATATCAAAAAAACTAATTTGATCGTTATTAATTACTTCGTATTAATATTTCTAATGTGTGTTTTTTAATTAAAATTTTATGTAAAATTCGAAAATGTCATAAAATTTGCAAAGAAAAGCTAGCAAATTGGAAAAACAATTTTTTTGAAAATCTGAGAAATTTTAATATTTTTTTTTAAATAGCTTATTAGTTTGAAATAGTTATACTTTTTGGGATTATAATGGAAAAATTGTAGAAGAAAATATCAATTTAAAATTTTAATTATTGAATTATTAAAATATATATTTTAAATAAATGCACGCGTAGTTGAGTCGAAAAATAATGATTAAATCGATATACGATACTTTAAAATATCGATACTATTTTTATTTGCAGTTTTATGGAATGACGTCATAGAATTCATATTTCGTTAGCAAACGCATCAAAGTTTCTTTGTTTTTAGTGTGAATAAACTGACGCCATATTGTCGGACAAGAATATTTCGGAGATAAAATAAACAGATACCTCACGGGTTTTTGCGACAACAAAACTTGCTTAATTCTAATTTTATATTTGTGTTTCTCATTAAATTATTTAATATTTGACCACCGAACTGGGTATTTTCCATTTCTTTCAATTTTCGTTATATTCATGTTTCTACGCAGAAACATACGCCACTAACGGCCTAAACATATTAAAAACATGTTTATTGATAGTTTTTTGGCAAAAATCGCTTTAGGAAATTCCTTAAAATTGGCTATTTCAAACCCGCTTCCGAAACGCATCTCATTGGCTATGACTGTCGTGACGTCACCGGCCATATAAATGGCGTCTACTACCTTGTTTTAACGTGGTTTCAACGTAAAGAAGATCGTCTCCGTGTCTTATTTCGGTGTTTGCGAATTTTTTGAGTAAAAAATGGCATCAGTTGGTTTTGTGAAAGCCTCATCCAACAATTTATCATCTGTAGATATGTTTATGGTGATGGAATTCATCAAAAATGATGAGCGGTTTAATGCAGCAGAACTAAGGCGAGCAAAGGCTACTGCGTAAGTATTTTATGTTACTGTTGGAATATAATGTACCTAATTATTAAAGTTACTATTATTTGACGGTATTTGATAGAAATAAACAAAGGAAATTGTTACTGGTTTGGTAGGTATATTACCTATAAGTTATTAGTTAGACTATGCAGGAGTACCTAATTCTTGTTTTAGTGTTTTGTGTACTTATAAGTTATAACATACGGAAATCGTCACTAATTGTTGAAAAACTGGAAGCATACGTAAAAAGTTACTGAAACAATTTAATTTTTTTTGAATTTGAGCCTAGCTTTAAATCGGGAGTTTTTGACTTGGTGTCCACTTATATTAAATAAGTTCGATGGATTTTCGCTGCTTTACAGGTAATAGGCGCCTGAATATTATCTTCAGCAAAAAATAAACAAATAAGCTCAGATGTTTTTAACTAAAATAATCGAGGGCTTACAGAGGGATTATTAAATAATATTAATAAATTTTTTTATACAATATAAGCCCGACAAAATTAAGATTTATTAAAGCTACTGCTTCGAAGGAGTTCCATAAACAATTAAAAGAGACGCAATTTCCTAATTTAGTTTTAACTCCAGACTAATTGACCTTTATTTATTTAACGCTTTTACATCTACTGGCAGTATTTAAGTTCGGTGAATTTTTGGTGATTTGCAGGTAATGGGTGCCTTAATATTATTTTCGGTAAAATATGAACAAATCCGGTTCAGTTGTTTTTCAGCTTAAAAGGCCCTTTATTCAATTTTTACTTCTTTCGAGGACATCTTATCATTCCCTCGCAGTATTAATTTCTTCCAATCTTTGCTGCTATGCATTGAAATGATCTTGGCAACAATAAAATGTGGATTTTGATTTTGGAAAATCACGGCTCGCAGCTTTAAACCACATTTTTCCGCGTGCGTAATCCTTTGGCACCGTCACAAATTTTTTTCCTGGTGTACTCACAGAAGTACTTGTGCAAGCTGGTACAAAACACCACTTATTTTGCTTACTCTCCATTTGTGTTGAATGTAAATAAAAACGACTGAATTACTTTACAAAAAAACGTACAAATACCACAGGAAACACGAAATAAACCATGCGAACTGTGGGACAGCTGTGTAAAGATATGGTCGGTGACGTCATGTCCCACAACGTGACGTTGATCGCGCTGTCGGGCGTTTACGCGGGAAGTTTTTAGTTTTGAACTTAAATAAGTTTTTTCTTCAAAAACTCAAGCTGCATTGTTTTTTTAATTAGGTTTTGGTGATATGCTACCAATAATCTAACGTTTGAAACACAATTTGAAAAATGAGAAAATACCCAATTGTAACACCGAAATGTGATTAAAGGAGAACATTTAATCGATATATCGATTTATTCTGTATAGCAATATATTCGATATATCGATATATTCCATAAGTCGATTCAATTGATATACCGATATATTCGATATATCGATATATTCGATAAGTCGATTCAACAGATATATCGAAAAATATCGATACTTTTTCCACATCGATATTTTCGATATTTTTTTTCTTATAGTTTATTTTTTTCATATATGGCCCATTTATATTGTAGGCCACATATTTCAGCGTGTTCTACGCTTCATTTCAAAAGAGAAAAAAATAAGAAGCAATGGTTGTTAATCAGTAAAATGGTTATCGTAAATTTGACATGTTTAGGGCGTAGGTCTGAAAATACTGCCCATGAAAATTGTAGGCCAGTATGACCATTTGATTGTACTAATATTTATTAAACAATTGCGTGAAAATCAGCTGGTTGTTGATAAATTTTCATACCCTCGTTATTTTGACATGTTGGAGGTGGAGGTCTCGGCAAACGGCCCAATATTTTTGTATGCCAATTTTGTTTTCGATTTTATTATCAAATTATCTTACGATTAAAGTGGAAAGCAAAGGGTTGATCACACCTTTTTAGTACATCATTAAATTGACGTGTTTTCCGATTTCCAGATTGAAAACTGCCCATTTCCGAGAATTTTCGTAGATCAAAAAGTTGTAGGTTACGTTAAAATGAAGGAACTCACGAAGTTTTAGACGAGTGTTAATAATTTGAAAAAAAGGGTTCTGTACCCTGGACTATTAATGTATTTTAAAAAAATAAGGAAAATCCTCTGAAATACATTATTTATTTACATTAGCTCCTGCATGATGTAAATTCGATGCATGCAGTAAATACTGAACCCTCATTGAGCAGTTAGTACCACTTTAAATTAATTTCAACTACTGTAAGTGGCAAATGGAATAGGCTCACTGAAAATTTTAATAATAAACCTTAGTAGTTCGTTAATTTAGCGATAATAAATATTAATTTGCAATTTTATATTATTTGACATCCTATTAAATATGGTGTCCCTTACCATAAGTCCAAAATAGTAATGGAGTACTTTAAAGTAAATAAAATAAAGTTATTGGACTGGCCGAAACCCCCCGATATGAACCCAATTGAAAACGTATGGGCTGTTCTAAAACAAGAGATATAACAAGTAAACCAGATTTAATTAGAAATATTAAAGGTTTATGGAAAAATAATGAAAGTATCACAAAAATTGCAATTAAAGGAGTGAAAAGGAGAATCCAAACGCTTCGAAAGAGTAGAGGACAGTGGATTAATACTGATTAAATAGGTTTTTAAGTAATTATAAAAACATTTGTTAATAAGATAATTCTAATTATGTAATTATATTCGAATAATCTTTTTAAAATTCTAAAGTATCTAAGCGAAATATATAAACTTTGACTGAGTCTATTTCATTTGCCACTTACTGTACATATTATTTAATAGTCATAGAGATTCATTAATAGTATATTATATACCCAGGGACTAAAGTGCATCCTTTAATCCTGAGGGTGAAGTTTATTTCCCGAGCCTGAGTGATTGAATGCACTTAAGTCCTATGTTATATATGTTATGGACCAAGTGATTAATTGGTCATTATTCATAATGACTGGTCAATGTGATAAATCCGGTCAGTATTAATAATGACCGGTCAATATGCATAATGCCCGGTCATTATGAATAATGACTGGTCATTATTAATACTGACCGGATTTATCACATTGACCGGTCATTATTAATAATGACCGGTCAATGTGATTAATATACTTTTATTAAAAAAAAAAACTGTTCTTCCTCTACCTCTAACCTCCAATAAATGCCTCTGCCAAAACAGTAGAGGTGTTTATTGGAGGTTAGAGGTAGAGGAAGAACAGTTTTTTTTTAAATAAAAGTACATTATTCACATTGACCGGTCATTATTAATACTGACCAGATTTATCACATTGACCAGTCATTATAAATAATGACTATTAATCACTTGGTCCGGATTTATCACATTGACCAGTCATTATGAATAATGCCCTATTAATCACTTTGTCCATAACATATACACTATTTTTCGCCCTCCCGTATCATATGGAATAATAGTGTAAAAGAACAATTAATCTTATAATTTTGACAATATAAATTTCATGAAAACTGTTGTTTAAATTCACCATAGTAACACTGTTTTTCTAAATACAATTGTAACTAGGTTATAGCAGTTGTTAAATAAATTAAAAAAATATGTTTTTATGGAAACATCTTCATTTATTTTTACTTTAGTCCCTAGGGATTTTGTATCATTTTTAATCCCTCTGAGACTGAAATTGAACTTAAGTCCCTGAAATGAGGGATTAGATTAGCTTTTTTATTTTCTGGAGTGCGAAAAAAATATTAGCGATAATGCCTTTAGCGAAACGCTTTTGGGTAGAGTTTGGTTAAAAGTAAGCGCACATTTGTGCGAATCGGACGAATCGTAATATTTTTGTTCACATCGCACACTGCTTCGGATTTGCTTTGCGTATTTTCGCAGTGTAATCAAGTCGGACGTTAATTGACAGCATCAACTCTATTTTCAAACGGTGGGAAATTTTCTTTAAGTTGTAAATTTCTTCATACTGTTCCACAAAAGTTATCAATAACCCATCATCCATTGTAAATTGGCTGGATTACAAAAGTGCATATAGTTATGACAGGGAGTTTTTACTAATGACAATTATTCCGAGCCGATTCCTGTTGTAACTGAACGCACGCATTGCACGAACGGATTTCATTCTTTTCAAAGAATCCTAGACGGAATTCCGTTTATGCGATGCGTCCGACGCGAATTAGTGTGCGTTATCCCATTGAAAATAATGTAAACAATAATTTCCGTCCGTCCGATGCGAATAAATGTGCGCTTACCTTAAATGGTTAAATCGTATTTTAGTGTCAGGAATATGTGGCAGTGTTTTCTATGGACTTTTTATTAAGATAAAGAAATGCTAAACTAGGAAAAGTAATGCAATTTTGTAGGAGGAATTCAATGATGTGAACAAATCTGATATACGAGGTACTGTTAAAAAGTTATTGACAAAAAATGAAAAATTCGCCTTTTTTATTATTATGTAGACATCTTCTTTTTCAGACATCAAGTCCTCCCTTAGTCTTTTCCAATCGTCACGATTTCTTGCTGCCCTTCTCCACTTCTTGCCTGCTGCTTTTACTATATCATCGACCCATCTAAGTATTGGGTCAACACTGCACCTTCCCGTTCTCCATCAGTCTAACAGCAGTCTTCTTGATCACCTTTCGTATCCTACTCTTGACACGTGCCCTCTCTAGCCAGATCCATGTTAGCCGTGCTGCCACATCTGTCATCCTTGTTAACTCTCTTATTCTTTTATTAGTTACTTGTCTTTCCTTTTTCCCATTGCCCTCTCTGTAATTTTGAGTTTACAAATTATTTTCTTTGTGAAAACTATAATTTCAGTAGGTACCATAGGTCATTACTGGTAATATGAAGATGTTATAATACTCTTGATCGATCTCTTAGGCTGTATTTGTTTGAAATAAGTTTATACAGGGTGATTCATAATGATTGTAATAAACGTCGGCATTTTGTTGGGGAGGATATTTTGAGCAAAAAATGTCATGAACGTAGGTTGTATTCCAATTAGTTACAGAATTACAACAGATCAAAGTTTTATTGGTGTAGTAGCAAATAGACAAACAAAGCATATAATGTTGGGAACGTATAATGAACATTAAATTTAAAAACAAAAGAGAGTGTACGATTTACAACAAGTGCTCAAAATGTCGAACCTGAATACAAACATGATGACACCTACGAATCATAAAGACGAACTATGGTATCGTTATTGGGAATTTGATTGACCGCATCAATTATAGGCCAGGCGTCAGGGAGATTAACATCGTTTTAAATCGGGAAAAAGATTTTCAACTATTGGAATCGGTTTACTGTAGGCCTCTTTTAGACATACTCATTTATCCCCCTCAAGCAACCCCCGGAACACCCCCAAATTTGCCGAAATATCGCCCAAAAATCGTATTTTTGCTAATATTTCGGTTCTGGATGTTCCTGCGACAAATAATGTACTACATATCAAAATTAAATTTAACTAAATTCTCTATCGAAAAGGTTTATGCACATTTTTACGTAATACCAAATTCTTGCGAGCTACAGGCGTATCGGATTGACGCACATGATTTTCAAACTACAAATACAGGGTGTCCCATGACTCGAGGTCCATAGCTTAAGGGCGTGTTATTGAGGTCAAAATAAGAAAAAAGTTCCTATAAATAAGGGTCCGAAAGTACTTCCTTTTCGAGATACAGGGTGTCCAAGAAATAAGTTTTTTTTTTAATATCTGGAAAACGATTTAAGATATTAAATTGAGCTTTGGTATGCACTATACTGGCATGAAGAAACTCTTTTTCGATCCAGCTAGTTTTGACAATTCCAGCAATAATTCTGACGAAAAAAATAGTACGCCACTGCTTTTTTTTTTAAATAGGTATTTTTTTCTTATTCGGCAACCAATGCTAAAAAGAAAAGGCCTCTTGAGTTTTTCTGGTAGGACAAACCATTTTCGAGTAATAATCCTTTAGTAAAAAAAATAATTTGAACTATGTCATAAAACGCTTGCAAAGGAAAAGTTTTTTGATTATTACTCGAAAACGGTTTGTCCTACCAAAAAAACTCAAGAGGCCTTTTCTTTTTAGAATTGGTTGTCGATTAAGAAACAAATACCTATTTTGAAAAAAGCAGTGGCGTACTATTTTTTGCGATCGATTATAATGGTTGTAAATACTAAATGTTTTTAATATATTTCTAATTTGAAAATCGATAATAAATGTATTCACCCAGACCCTAACTGAGAACTAAGCGTAGTAGCAAGTAGAAAGCATGGTAATATAGGAAAAAGTATAATATATTGCCATACTGCGCGAATGCGATACGACGCGTGACTTTTTCCGCCTGTAGCTCCGAAAATATTGATACTACGTAAAAATGTGACTAAACCTTTTCGATAGAGAATTCAGTTACCTTTAATTTTCATATTCACCTTATTTGTCGTAGGACCGCTCAGAACAGAGATATTGATTAAAAAACGATTTTTGAGCGATATTTCGCCGAAATTGCGGATGTTCCGGGGGGGTGCGCGAGGGGGATAAATGAGTACGTATAAAAGAAATCTACAATAAACCGATTCCAATAGATAAATGTTTTTCCCGATATCCCGATTTAAAACGATATTTACGTCTGCTGAACTCCCTGACGCCTAGCCTATTATCCTTTTTACAAGTATTAATTTCAACACTGTAAACTAGCTGTTTTAGGTGACCCCAAAGGAAAAGTCAAAGGATTTAGGTCAGGGGACCTCGGAGATGGGACCCCCATGACCAATCCATCTGTTGGGATAATGCATGCTTAGATATTCAGTTACTTGTCTTCCATAGTGGGCTGGGGCGCCATCATACTGGTAGCACATTTGGCAGTAGCACATTTGTTGCCAAATGTGAAGTGGAGTGTTTTTCAGCTTCTCATAAAGTCTTCCATTTAGGAAAGTAGCTTATCGTTCTGCATTTAAACGATCATCAAGAACTTCAATATCAAGCATCCAACTGTTAAAAATGCCAGCCCACGTATTAACACTAAAGCGATGGTGAAATCTTGTCTGTACTATGGCATGGGGATTCTGAAGAGACCATAGATGGTAGTTGTGGGTAATACCACCCCTCATAAATTGAGCCCCATCGGTCCACAGTATTATACCTAAAAGATTTGGATCTTGGTAATTTTACATAGCAACCAGGTGCAAAACTCCACATGTTGGCCATAATCTTGTGGTTGTAGCGCCTGAACTCGTTGAATGAGATAAGGATGCAGTTCTTCGCGATGTAATGTCCTCCACACATGCGCCTAATACTAAGATTACTAAGTGTAGGATCGTCCAAAACTGCATCAATTACATTTTCTTCAATTTTGACATTACCTTCTGCAGCGTGATTAACAGCAGTTGTACCAATTTCACGGAGTCTTCGAAAAGTACGGATGTCTATTTGGATATCTGCGACGATATTCTCTGGATGCAAGATGAGCATTACCATTACAGTAACCATACACGAAAACAATATCGGCATATTCAGCTGTACTGAAAATTGGCATTTTTTCAACAAACAACAATTGTTAATTATTAACTTTATTCTTTTGCAGCAAACAACTAATTGTAAAATATTAACTTTGTCAACAAACAAAGTGATTGTCAATTATTAAAGTACTGTATTTTACTTTTTCAATGGTAACTAGATGTATGGATTTACTACTACACTTTTAAAACTTTGATCTCTTAAGGCCCACATTCACGTTGAGATCTGTATCGATACATGTATCAAGTATCAGTATCGCGATACAAATCTCAACGTGTATGTGACTGTCTCGGTATGGATGTATCAGTATCAGCTGGTATCGACGTCTGTATCACTGTCGTGAAACATCGATACCGCGAGCGTGCAACTGATACCATGTTTCAACGTGTGTGCGCCAGTATCACTGTATCGCGTGAATAAAGTTAATTAAATCATGTCTGCAGATCGAGATTTTTGGTAAGAGTTTTTGAATATGTATGTTATATCCGTGTTTGTGGAATTCTAAATCGAAAGACTACTCAAATACACCACTTCGTGAAACGGCAACAGTACAACTTGGTTGAAAAGTGTAAGATTAGGTACCCTAACGCCGATCGCAGTTTTATTACCAAAAAAATGCATAGCTTTCGTTGTGCTGTCCGAAGAGAACTCAAAAAAGTTGTAACTTCATTGAAGAGTGGAGCATCTTCTGATGGCCAAGTATCGTAAAGTCACCATCAGTCTTTCTTCCGCACTTACTGCTACTCTCATGACAGTATTCTGTTTTTCAATTCTTTGTTTTACTATTCCCAATAGATTCCTACACAGTGTGTCTTCTTCTTCTTCTTCGTATTTCTCTTTACAGAGGAGTCGTGACCTATGGAAACTAGTTTCATTTGCGAACTTTTCGGACTACTTTTCGCCAACGTTCTCTGTTTCTGGCTTTTTTGGTTGCATTCTGAAGAGATGTACCAGTTAGGTCTTTAATTTGGTCTGTCCATCTTTTTGGAGATCTGCCGCGTGATCATGAACCCTCCATTCGTCCCTGTACCACCAAGCTTTCTAGGTTATTGTCATCCCTACGTTCAACATGGCCGAAGAATCTTAACATTCGTTCACGAACAATTTGGGATATCCTTGTGAGTTCATTAATTTCTTGGATAACAGATGGGTTTGTTCGTCTGGCAGTCCCTGAACTCCAGCACCAAAGTTCAAAAGAATCACTGCGCTTGAGGTCTTGTTCTTTTATGGCCCATGTTTCAGCGGAATATAGTAAAACTGGAAAGACTAAAGTTTTCATTCTCTGTTTCTTTGTGTCCAGTGTTATGTCCCTGTCCTTCCAGATCTTCTGTAAATTTCGCATTGTACTTCTTGCCATCTCGCATCTTCTTCTGATTTCATGAGTGTTACCACCTCCATTGATATTAGAGACGACACAAGATAGATGAACTGACTTACCACCTTAAATGGACCTATTTGCTTGATGTTCGGCATCATACAGCGTATCATCCATTCGCAAATAGTTTTTGAAATCGTTTTAGTTCCTGAAGTAAATTTAAAACAGTATACTTGTTTTTCTCACGTAAACATTGCTTTGTTCTTATTCTTTTTCGGTGTCTTTTTTTCTTTAAAGATTCCACAGGTTCGAGAGGAAAATTTCAGTCTGGCGTTTTGAACTAAACTGATGTTTCATGATTCGGTCTCACTGTGTATGGTTGTACTGATACTTGATACAAATCTCAGATACATGTATCGCCACTTGTATCGATACATGTATCGATACAGATCTCAACGTGAATTGGGGCCTTTATATAGTTCTGTAACCAAGTGAAATAGGACCTAGGTTCATATAACAGTTTTCACTTAAAATGGCCTTCCCAATAAAATGCCGAAGTTTGTTACACTCATTATAAACCACCCTGTATATGCAAATTTTCCAAATGCTGACCAGCTAAGTCTTAAAATTGAGCTCTGGTTCCTGATTTTCGATACCAACTTTTAATGCATGACCTAGGTAAACATATGATTCTACTTCTCCAATCGATGTTCCTTCTATTTCAATTTGTCGTGATAAAGGAATGCTAGACATAATTTTAATCTTTTGGATGTTCATTTTCAGTCCAACTTTCTGTAACTGTTAATTTAGCTGTTTGATCCTTCGGTTTACTTCGTTTTTGTCCTTAGCGATCAGCACTATATCGTCCGCTTAAGATACTTTCCGAGGCAAGGAGATATAGTGTTTCCTTGTCGAACACCTTTTTCCATCTTGATTTTATTTATTATGCCATCTGCTTTCACATTCAATGTTGCTTTTCTGTATACTTATATCCTTTATTATTGCAGAATATTGGGAATCGACTCGACAGTTGTCCAACGCTTCAAAAATTAGTCGTAGTTCAAGCGTGTCAAACGCCTTTTCATAGTCAATAAAGGCCATTACTAGAGGCAGGTTATATTCATAGCATTTTTCAATTAACAATTTACTTATTTACTTACTTAATCCTGTAGCTCCATAGGGAGCATAGGGCGTCCTGGGACGTTTCTGTAGCAGGGTCGCAGGGATAATAGTACAAGGTCGCTAGTCTTGCACTATCTTCTCACCTTCACGTATTTTTTACTGTTGGGTCAAGTTGAGTTGAGTTGTCTATTTGGTCTATGATATTATAGTTTCACACACACTTTCTATAATTCCTTTCCACTCCTTTTTGTTATGTGCTACGGTTTTTAGTTCACTCCGCGTTTTGTTTATTAGCCCGCACTCTGTCGTTATACTTCTTTTCCATGTTATTGTCGGTCTCCCTTGTTTCCGTTTCCCCTTAATATTAAAGTCTAATGCTTGTTTTGTGATATCCGTATTCGGCTTCCTTAATGTGTGGCCTATCCAACCCCATTTTCGTCTTGCAACATATTTCTCGATGGGTTCCTGGTTTGTGCGCTGCCACAACTCTTCGTTTGAAATTCTGTTTGGCCAGTATACACCTATAATTCTTCTGAGGCACTTGTTTATTAATACTTGTATTTGTTTCACTTCTTTTCTATTAAATGACCAGGTCTCACTTGCATATAACAGGGTACTTTTAACATTAGTATCAAAGATGCGTATCTTTGTTTTCAAAGAGATCTCTTTGGAGTTCCAGACTTTCTTTAATCTGCCGAACGCATTTTGCGCTTTACTTATTCTTCTCTCTATATCTTTCTGGCATTCTCCGCTATCATCAATTACACTACCTAAGTAAACAAATTCGTGTACATTCTCGATAGGTTTTCCATCCAGCCTAATCTCTTCCATATTCTTTGTGTTAATTCTCATCATTTTCGTTTTTCCAGTGTTTATTTTAATTCCGATTTTAGCCGATTCATTTTTAAGTTTGTTAATTTTTTGTTGCAGGTGATTAAGTCTTTCGGTTATGAGGCACATGTCATCGGCAAATTCTAAATCTTCTAATAATTAACAATTTAATGCTCATTAAAAAAGGTTCATTTTTGTGTTAGCGTGCTAGCTACCCTTTCCTAAAGGCAACTGATTTATTTGTGCTACCCTTTCCTAAAGGCAGCTAGTTCCAGTAGTGGGTAATTATCTATAGTATGATCAGAAAGTCTTTGCATCGCGGTTGCTGTGGAATTAAAAATCATCTCTGAATATGGTTCTATTATTTTTTCCTACAAACGTTTAGGAATTTAACATTCCCGCACGCAAATTGAGTGCGGGAAGTGACCAATTCCCGCGCTAGTGCGGGTTTTTCGAAGTTTGTTTAACGTGTTACTCTTAGCAACCATTCTTACTAGATTGCCACTTTAAAAGGAAATGTTAAAGTTTGAAAAAAAAAAACTTACAAAAAGATATGAAACAAAGTTTAGGAGGATTCCTAAACATTTGTAGGAAAAACGTTGTTCATAACACGTGCGGGAAGAGCGATTCTGAAACTCGCTTTTCTCGTTTCTGTAACCTTCTGCATTTGTTTCGGAATCGCTATCTTCCCGCACTTGTTATGAAAATAACTATTATTAATAACAGTATTTTTTTATAATGCCGTTTTATACAAATACAGAGATGACCGATATGCACTTTATGTATGGCCGTGCTAATGGCAATGCTTATGAAGCACGGCTTCTATAAAATATTGTCACGCAGCGAATTTGGTGTATTTTTGGTTATTTATGTAGCTTAGAAACCTTAGGGGCTAGCGTAGCTTTTCTAACACCTTTGGTAGAATATTTCTCTACGTGACTTTATAAATTTTGCTTAGCTTATGCGAGATATGAATAAGACAATTGGTCAACCAACATTTCGTTTATTATCAGTTAAATTGCAACATGAACACTTAATATTTCAAGATTAATTCCCTTTTTACAGAGAGTAAATTCTTCACAATTGAGATTACATAAAACTGTTTACATTAGCTAATTCATTAAACATTTAAAATAGAAATCATTAGGTTTAACACAAGTTTACATTTATTTATTTATGATCGTTTGAAGTTTCCTTATTTAATTCCGAACACGACAATTAGTTAATTTCGTTTCTAGTATTTAGTTATTATAATTTTCTAAGTCCACTTAATTAATCTCCAAAATGACTTACATGTAAACTAACACCATTATTTCTGTATATCGACTTTCTCGGGTAAATCAGAACGTCTTCGTCGGAAATGTAATTGAACACTGAGAGAGCGCTGCTCCAACTGGTATAGTTCGGCATTGTGAGTATCTAACGCCTTGTAGTCTCGTTACAACCATCGTAGAACGGTAACAGGAAAGAACGCCGTGGTGCATCGGAATGATTGATTTGCTGATTCGACTGACTGGTGGCTTGTAACTTGGTAACCTTCTGTTAATTTTCAGTGGCTCTTTACAGTTTCTAAACGACTTTGTTTTATTTAAAATTGGTGAGGCCCAGTGGCGGACTGGCAAATTTAACCGGCGCGGGAAATTTGATAATGACCGGCCTCCTCTCACTATTATTAGGGTGGCCTATAAAAAAATGTGTTTTTTTTTTGTGGAAATTTATATTTAATAATAAAACAACAAACATCAACTCTCTTATTCACTAAAGTATAGACCCTTATGAAGCAATGTCTTTCGCCATCTTTCTGCAAGAAACTTAATGCCGCGACGTTACCATGCTGGATCTTTCGAGGTAAAGAATTCTCGGCATGCAGCTTCAACTTCTTCAACTCTTGTGAAATTTCTTCCACGCAGGAAGTGTGCCATCGATCGGAATAAGTGGTAATCTGAAGGTGCAAGGTCCGGCCTATAAGCTGGATGAGGTAGGGTCTGGCGTTACCTTGCTGTAGAATTGCGCGCCTCCTATTTACCAATCCAGGGTAACGCCAACGTAGAGCATCATGCATCCTGCCCAACTGCTGATTATAAAGGTTCTTCCATCAGGAACCAACTCAAAGTGGATAACACCTTGAAAATTCCACCATACACACAACCTGACCTTTGTCTGCAACCTTTCTCGTTTTGGGACAGGTAATGCAGGTTGTCTCTCGTCATTCATTCGTTCCACGTGTTCATTCCACTCCTTTTTCCTTCTTTTAATCCATTTTACCACATCTGGCACTTCGCATCTTCTTCTTATTTCAGTGTTGATTTAGGACTACTTTTAAGAGGGATTTTGTACAGCATTTGTGTACCTACTCATACAGGAGAAAAACCATTTGCTTGTAATTTATGTGAATACAAGTGTGTAAGCAGAACCAGTCTGAAACAACATATGATTATTCATACGGCGGAAAAATCGTTTGTTTGTAATTCATCTGAATACAGGAGTGTATATAAAAGCTGTTTGAAATCACATATGAAAATTCATACTGGAGAAAAACCATTTGCCTGTAATCTATGTGAATACAGGAGTTTATCTAAAGACAATCTGAATAGACATATGACTACTCATACCGGAGAAAAACCATTCGCTTGTGATTTAGGTATGTAACTACAGGAGTGGAATTAAAAGCAAGCTGAAATTGCATATGAAAATTCATACTGGAGAAAAACCATTTGCCTGTAATCTATGTGACTTTAAGAGTGGAACTAAAAGCAAACTGAAAAGACATAAGTTTATTCATACAGGAGAAATACCGTTTGCTTGTAATTCATGTGAATACTGGAGTGTAACTAAAAGTGATCTGAAATTGCATATGAAAATTCATACTGGAGAAAAACCATTTGCTTGTAATTCATGCGAATACAGGAGTGTAACTAAAAGTGATCTGAAAAAACATATGTTTATTCATACAGGGGAAAAACCGTTTGCTTGAAATTCATGTGAATACAGGAGTGCAACGAATAGTCATCTGAAATTTCATATGAAAAATCTTACTGGGGAAAAACCATTTGCTTGTACTTTATGTGAGTTTAAGAGTGTAACTAAAAGTAATCTGAAACGACATATGATTATTCATACTGGGGAAAAACCGTTTGCTTGTACTTTATGTGAGTTTAAGAGTGTAACTAAAGGCAACCTGAAAAACTATATGAATATTCATACTGGAGAAAAACCGTTTGCTTGTAATTCATGTGAATACAGGAGTATAACTAAATGCAACCTGAAATTGCGTATGAGTAATCATACCGCCTTAAAAAAAACCATTTAAAATTCAGATAACCATGTTTGCTTTGTTTTGTGCTACACTGCAGTAAACACAAGTTACACCTGTTGTTAAGTTTTTGATGACGTCCTGTAAGGAATGTTTCAACAGCTCTTTACTATTCATTCCCTGTAAAGTCATCGCAGGAGAAGGATGTGTTTTGCGTGAACTCAACCTGCTAAAGGTGTAGCAAAGATGTCATCAATGGTGTCAATTGTAAAAAGTGCGGAGTGATATACCGTCAGAGCTGCGCTAAACTTTGCAATGTAAAATTTATTAACGAAAAGGACACCGTAATCATGATAAGTTGTGAAGATAATACTGGTTTAAATTCCCTTTTAGCTAATAAGATTACAATTAAGATATCCCAAAGATGTGATTTTATAAGATGTAATTACTCTGAAGGTGCAAGTGATAAAGGATTGATTCGCACATTTCCTATTCGCAACACCAGAAATCTAAAGTTTAAATTTAAATTAAGTTTTTCTATTTGGGTGCTAGAATAACTCCATTCTAGCACCCAAATGACGTCATTTGAGTGTTAGAATAAGTCGTTGGAGTGCTAAAATAGACTAGTAAAATTTACTGTATTGATGTTGGTAGCGTTGAACTGTCAACTGACATACGTCAAAAATTCTTTTTCATACTGGGATTTGGACTTGTCCGGCAATAAATTTTCTAACCTAAAATTACGCCAACATAAACGTCACCAACCACCGCAAAATTCCGTAGATTTAAAATTTTTATTTTTTAATTTATAAAATGGTATAAAGCGGTAAAATAGAAAAAATGGTATAAAATACTCGTTGCAGAAGGTCTTTCAAGCACTCATTTGTTCCTCAACTCGCCGCTATGCGGCTCGTTTCGGAATTTCAAATTCGTGCTTGAATAGATGTCTTCTGCAACTTGTATTTTAATATACTATTAAACAGTTGCAAGGTGACATTGGATTTTCCCTTTTTATTCAGAAAGCTAACTGTATCGCAGCCAGTCAGAGCATAAGTACTACACAAAAATAAATTACCTAGATTCATTTGAGCATTCATTGTTTTGTCAGTAGTTAATTTTGCATAGTATGATGAATCGGTATAAATACGTCACATCTACAAAACGATATTCCGTGAGTGGTAGTTAATCTAAGTACAAAACATAGGCATAAAACAAAAATATCTGTAGGTATCTGTGGCTTCCATTATTATATGAATGTATTCTAGGTTTGATAAATACTGAATAATAGTAGGTACATCACACGGGAAGGGTTTGTTGCTAACGATAATATCCAGATCTTTATTGCAACACCATCACATTTGAAATCACCTAAAGAAACAATGAAATAAATCAACAATTCATAAAATCTTATCACTGAAAACGCTTAATTACATGTGATTGTTTTGGCCTTGCTGCTGGCTTGCTCAAACAAAGATCAGAAATCTTAATTTTTACAATAAAAGGAAAACACTTTAGTAATTGACAGAAGCTCAAAGTTACCTTGTTAAAATTCATTTATTGATTACAAAGGACAGCTACAACCATGTATGCTCAGCTCTTAGCTGGACGGGTGATTAACTCTTAAAAATCGGGACACTGGTGGCAATCCTAGCTCGAATAGTCAGAGCTCTCATCAATTAAAAGTCCACTTTTTATTTTACAGGAGAAATTCTTAGTCAACTGCCGAACTACCTATACCTTTTCAACTTCAAATTGAGACTAATCATTTTCAAATTGAGAATTAACATGCACATTCAAATTGGGACAGAACAATCTGAAATTGATTAAACACAATCAAATTGAGGATAAACATATTCAAATTGAGAATAATCAATTTCAAATTGATTAAACGCATTGAAATCAGAACAGACTCTTTCAAATTGAAAATAAACACATCAAAATTGGGTTTCAATTATTTCAAATTAGGAAATAGGAACTGGAAATTAAAATTTATCGATATTAATGTCAGAAAAATATATCGACAATAATTTGTGTAAATGAAACCAGTGTTAGGCTAGAGCAGTTACCAGAAATGACACCAATGTGGCTTTCATTCTTGTCAGCTAAAAATCACACATGAAAGCCTTTATATAAAGGCCGTTTCACTTTTAAAAAACCACCACCTGTTGAATTATGTTGGCAAAATTAAAATTACCCTAATATTGCGATTTTTGAAATAAAGGGTTGGCATTATCATTTGTCAGATTTGAATTAATTTTCAAATTCAATTTGTCTAACATTTTTGGAAAAGTAGGACGTAAGAGACGCAATTTAGTAGATCGAAAGATGAAAAATGCGTTAGTCAAATGCTTTGGTAACGAAAGCTCACAGCGAAAGATGACAGAATAAATAAGATCATAACTGATTATAACCTCTAAAAGTCAAGCTGAAATATTTCTCATTAAACATTGTTGCCGGTTGTATTTCTAAGGTATAATGCGACGTTGGGGGTTTTTTAAAAGTGAAATAGAGTATAGCTAACATGCGATCGAAAAAATTTCACCTCAAGTTGGCTATGAAACATGAAAACACAAAATAGAGCGGGTGCATGTGACGTCACTAGGCCATCAGCTGATCGCTTGTATGACAACCAACGGGCAAATTTATATGCAGCGGTATACTAATTTTACCAAATTTTAATTGTTATCGATGTTTGTGTGTCTGTATACGACTTAGGCAATACTAGAAAGGAAGTATTACAATATCAAACCAATTTAAGATGTTTTTAATCAGATTAGCCTACTTAATTTCGAAATTGTCAGTTACTTAAAATTTCCCGCGTGGTTAATTGATATGAACGTAATTGAAAATTTTGTCATGATTGCGAAGAGAATTAGGTAACACGATATTTCCCAAGAAAAGAGTTAAAGAAAAGCTCTGGAAAACTAAAAATTTTGCCAGGTTATACGTAAAAAGCTTGTAAAATTTCCTAATTATGTTAAGATATGTAAAAGCTGTTAAAGATTCCGCAATACGCAAGTTTTTCTACAAAATATTAAATAAATATTAAATAAATTATTTGATTTTGTTCACTTTCAAAGTTCATTTTCAGTGGGGTGCGTTATTGTTATTAACAATAAGATGCCATTTAATCATTTTAATGCAAAGTTTCTACCTTTTTTCAGTTGATTCGGAAATATGTCGATTTCAAAAGAAGAATATCCATAATAACTTAATCCTTAAAATATTTATATGTTTTGCATTTACATAAAATAATAAATAGCCCGTTGGCATAACTTCTTTAATAAATTAATGATTGTCTTTGAATATTTAATTATTCTTTATATACGGTGAAACATTAATAATAAAATGTAATTTTTGTTTTGTAAACTACTATAAATCTGTAAGCAATGAAGTTATGGTAATTTCACGAATGTTGTTAACATTATTTACCTATTTTAATAACGACAAACAAATTCAGAAACTGTCTGTAAAGAATAACAAAATGGGAAACTTGTTCAAACTTACTTTCCTAGGTTATTCTGAAAATTACAGAACTCTAAACATAGTTTATAAATGCTCCTTAAACTGTTTGATATTTGGACGTTTTACTATGCTGTAATTATGGCCAAACATAATAAAATATTGAAATTTATCTAGCAAAAACACCGAACGTCAATGCAAAAGATACCGCTAAAATGCGATGTGTGTCATACAAGCGGCTGGACAGCTGTAGTTTAGTCACGTGATGCACCCGCTCTATTAGGCATGTCGACTTTTAAGTCATACAAATGTCGTGAGGTGTGTGAGGTTATGTCTGTTTTGCTGTCAGGCCACAAACCTAGGTTTGTGTGTCAGGCATATAAATTGTCACTAATTTTATTAAACACAGAATTCAAATCTGCCACCAAGAAAATGGAGGTCACATAACTCATCTAATTTAAAATAATTTTCCGTTAATAACATTTTTCTGTTCAATTTGTATTTAATTTTAGGTTTTAGAATAATATAATTTGCTCTAATTTTTATCAGTAAGGCGTGGTTTTAGATTTAGTAGTTCTAATGGCTTAAGTTGTATGATTTTAGCAAAGACACGATTTATATTTTTCATGGCAAACTTTAAGGTGAAATTTTTTCGATCTCACGTTATAATAAAACAATGAAATGGGGAGAACTGAATAAGCCTAATAGATAATGGTAACGTGTGATCGAAAAAATTTCACCTCAAGTTGGCTATGAAACATGAAAACACAAAATTAGGCATGTCGACTCTTAAGTCATACAAATGTCAGGTGTTGTTTTATAGGTTATGTGAGGTGTGTGAGGTTATGTCTGTTTTGCTGTCAGGCATATAAAATGTCACTAATTCTATTAAACACAGAATTCAAATCTGCCACCAAGCAAATGGAGGTCACATAACCCATCTACTTTAAAATAATTTTCCGTTAATAACATTTTTCTGTTCAGTTTGTATTTAGTTTTAGTTTTTAGAATAATTTAATCTGCTCTAATTTTTATCAGTTAGGCGTGGTTTTAGATTTAGTAGTTCTAATGGCTGAAGTTGTATGACTCTAGCAAAGACACGATTTATATTTTTCATGGCAAACTTTGAGGTGAAATTTTTTCGATCTCACGTTATAAACATGTCGATAAGGGTATAAAACAATAACTTAATATAGGTACAAGTAGATAACTTTGTTGCTATTAATTTTTGTATTTGCTAGAACAAACTGAATTGCTTCCCAATTTGAAATTGATTAGTCTCAATTTGAAGTTGAAAGGGTTGTAGGTAGTTGTATAAGTTTTTGAAACATTTTGTATAATCGTCTACGATGCCGATGCAATACTCACATCCACATTCCACAAGTTAACCCTTTGTTCTTTTTATTCTGTGTTGTTTATTATTTGTTTACGTGTCTACTTTTGGTTTATGCGTAGTGTGTTTTGAAGTAATTACAGGTTAGTCACTAGTTACCAAATGATATTTGTAATACTCTTTATGATTTGTATTATTAGGTACAGCAAAATGTCTGAAATAACTTCAAAGGCTAACCTTGAATATGATTTCGATTTGGATATCATCAAAGAAAAAATTAAACTGGAACCCTACTTGGACGATATAAAAAGTGAATTCCATGACGATATCCTTTCTAATTCCGAACAAAAACATAACTGCAATGAAACTAACACCAATATTAGCCAAAATTT
This sequence comes from Melanotus villosus, assembly GCA_963082815.1. Classification (NCBI taxonomy): domain Eukaryota; kingdom Metazoa; phylum Arthropoda; class Insecta; order Coleoptera; family Elateridae; genus Melanotus; species Melanotus villosus. Next base: position 70,980,461 of record OY720418.1, on the reverse strand, counting down.
TGGACGGAATACGAAGGAGGCAACTGTAGAGAGTAGTGCACATGAAACAGACAAAGTAAAAGTTGAAACAACTGGTACAGTTGACGAGGATGGCCAAAATAAAAATAAAGGGAAAGGTTTTACATGTGATGTTTGTGAATTTAGCATGACTTGTAGATGCCGTCTTCAAACTCATAAAAGTATTCATTTAACAAAAAATACGTTTATGTGTAATATATGTGTAGTATATAGGACTACTTCTAAGAGGGATTTTAAACGGCATTTGTGTATTCATACAGGAGAAAAACCGTTTGCTTGTGATTTATGTGAATACAGAAGTGTATATAAAAGCTGTCTGAAATTTCATATGAAAATTCATACTGGAGAAAAACCGTTTGCTTGTAATTTATGTGAATACAGGAGTGTAACTAATAGCCAGGTGAAAAGGCATATGAAAATTCATACAGGAGAAAAACCATTTGCTTGTAATTTATGTGACTACAAGAGTGTAAGGAATTGCAGTCTGAAACAACATATTATGATTATTCATACCGGAGAAAAAACATTTTCTTGTAATTTATGTGAATACAAGAGTGCAATTAAAAGCGCTCTGAAATTGCATATGAAAATTCATACTGAAGAAAAACCATTTTCTTGTAATTTATGTGAATACGGGAGTGCAACTAAAAACTGTCTAAAATTGCATATGAAAATTCATACAGGAGAAAAACCATTTTCCTGTAATCTATGTGAATACAGGAGTGTAACTAAAGGTGTTCTGAATAGACATATGCGTACTCATACCGGAGAAAAACCATTTGCCTGTAATTTATGTGAATATAGGAGCGGAACTACAAATTGTATGAATGAACATATGCGTATTCATACAGGAGAAAAACCATTTGCTTGTAATTTATGTGAATACAGGAGTGTAACTAAAAGCAAGCTGAATGTACATATGCGTATTCATACAGGAGAAAAACCATTTGCTTGTAATTTATGTGAATACAAGACTGTATCTAAAAGAAACCTGAAATTGCATATGAGTAAACATACAGGAAAAAAACCATTTATCTGTAATATATGTGAATATAGGAGTGTTTCTAAAAGCACTCTGAAATGTCATATGAAAATTCATTCAGGAGAAAAACCATTTGCTTGTACTTTATGTGACTACAAGAGTGTAAGGAATAGCAGTCTGAACCAACATATGAAAATTCATACCGGGGAAAAACCATTTTCTTGTAATTTATGTGAATACAAGAGTGCAAATAAAAGCAAGTTGAAATTGCATATGAAAATTCATACTAGAGCGTGAATATAGGTGTAGAATACTGCGTTGATTATCCGAACGTCAATCATTCGAACCGTTAATAAAAACGCATTAACAGTTTTTAATTTTGCAAATTGTATGAATTTATACATTGTACTAAGAAAAAGTTATGTTTCTTATTTTCCAACCTAAAAATGTTGTTTTTTTTGTTTAAGAAAAAGGTAGCCTACTGTATTTATGCACAATAAACTGATATTTAAAATGCAAGGCAGTGTTTTCTTTTTAAAATTTGGCCTTTGTTTGATTATCCGAACCACCCTGGGTCCCAATTAGTTCAGATAATCGACTCTTGTATAACTAAAGACAATCTGAAATTGCATGTGAGAACTCATAGTGATACAAATTGAAAGCAGTAGTTGCGGTTAAAAGTGATTTAGCTTTAAAAAAGAGCATTTAAAATTCAGATAACCATTTTTGTTTCAACGGCTCTTTGCTACGATAGATATGGGCAGTAGATAAAGAATTTGCATGCATCTGAATATTATATATTTGTTTAAATAAGTAAAAGAAGTCTTTTTAGAAAATTTATTTATTTATTTTTTGAGTTCCCGTTGGAGTTTTAATGAGGAAAGACGTTCGGTTCACGGCTGAAGATATCAAGAGTGACTTCCAATAATGCGAGTTTATCGTCGTAAACATTATTAAACGTAAAATATTTTAATACTAAAAGTGAATTTACTTTTCAATCAAACTAGGGTAAAACCTTAGCGCGAAGGCCATTATGGCCTTCCCACAACCATTCGGGGTCCCACAGCTACAGCCCTAAGTGATACCAGCAACGCCTATGTTGACGCCAGAGCAATCACAGATGTATTCAGGTAATTTTCCTCAACAATCACAATTTTATTCCCAACCATACCAACAATTACAACTCCCCAATCAGAACGCAGTCTTTTCACCCTTACTTCAATCCATAGATAACTAATAATAGCTTCAATCCAACACTAACTTGACTAACTGGACACAAGTTACATACAGTGTCACTTATCCCCTTTAACATTACATAACCTTGATCCCTTAACAGGCCAGTCGACAGGTCGTTTAAAAAGGCTGTTAGCGGGAATAATTCCGGACAAGCTGGAATTAATTTTAATCTGTTTGATTGGGTGTCAGAAAACACATACTAACTTTGCACCCCCTGAGAGGCCCGGATTTGGCCGCCATCTTGAAAAAAAGAGTAAAAAAATTACATTTTTTCAATATTTGTAAATTTCTCGGTTAGTATCAACTTTAGAGCAAAATTTGAGGTTATCAAAATTAAGGATTGGTAAATTCTCTACAAAAAATGTTCTATTCATTTTTGTCCTGCGACTGCTTGTTTCAAAGTTATAGGCGTCGAAATAGGGGCGTTTGCTAATTTGGTTATTATTAGGCATTCTATAAACAATGCAAATGCTTTTATAGAGTTTCAATACAATTTATATGGCAGGTAAACGTAAGAAAGATCTAAGCAAGTCAGTTAAAAGAGCAGAGAAGTGTATTGGATTTGTATAAAAAGTAAAATTCACCAGACCCGACGCGACCACAACGCAGTTTTTTTAGACCGTGGTCCGAATAACGTGTGTTGTATATTGGCAAAGATAGTTAATAAGTGTGTGTTCGTGTGCGCGTGCGAGCTTTCGTTGCACAAACACCATGACGAGTCCAGAGGACTGTTTCATTTGTGAAAACAGCTTATCCGATGGACAAACGTGTATAGTGAAAACAAGAGGATTAAAAACTTTGATAAGCTTTAGTGTTAAACGCCGGGATGGTAAGGATGTTATTCTCAGAAGACTAACAAGTGTAACCGTGCACCAGAACTGCCGGAAAATTCACACAAAAGACAGAAGTGCGGAAGCATTATTACGATCGAGTATAAAATTAGCTATATCATCAGGTGCTCGAAGCAATGTCCCCACCTTCGATTTCAAACAGAAATGTCTATTCTGTGCCGAAGATCTGAATGATAAACAATTGATCTCCAAGGAAATTTTGCCATCTATCACGGATTTCCTATGGTTTTATGGTAAGTCGCAAAATGTGGCAGATCTTCCTGGCTGGAATGGATATATGGAACGAGCAACCACGCATCTAAATTACAACACCTCACGCATCATATGCCTTCCGTTTACCAATGCTCCGCCCTCCGACTATGACACGATATACACTGTTGTACTCCTTACGTCCTTACTGCAATAGATAAATGCAAGTCAGCTAAACAAAACACTTGCTTTGTAACTTTCGACCAGCCTCTTTACATAAAAGCACGCGGTATAATTACATCTAGCAGGGACAATTCTGAACTGAATAAAGTCATAGTAAGGCTTGGAGGCTTCCATTTACTGATGCCTTTCATGGGTGCCACAGGCTACATAATGAATGGAAGTGGACTTAAAGAACTGTTTAATAGTGCGTATGCAAGCGCCTCCATTGAGAAAATGTTAACGGGACATGCGTATGCGAGAGCACTGAGAGCTCATATGCTAGCCCACCTAGCTTTGGCAAAAATCATACTTAACGAGAGAAATTTGACTTCCGCTGAACATGCATTACTACTGGAAAATCATGTAGTAAATCTCGACGGCCCTAGTTATTTAGATGAAAGTGAAGACGACTCTTTCAAGAAGTTGTTGCGCAAGTTTACTGACAGCTTGAATAAGCTTCGCGACAATGGTCCAACTGCTCAGTTATGGGTTTAATACTTTAATGTAATAACATTAGTAAAGCAATTTGTGGAGACCGAACGTTCTGGAAATTGGCAATTACATTTGGAAAGCAGACACAAAATGATACCCTTTTTCCACGCAAGCGGACATTTCTTACATGGAAAAGCATCCCAACTTTACCTTCAAGACATGTTCAATCTCAAGGAAAAGTTAAATCCCAATGAATATTCCTTATTCGTTAAAGAAGGCTACTTCACCATCAGGCGTTCGGACAAGTTCTGGGCAGTACTTTGGACCGACATGACAATTGAGCAGACCTTAATGAGATCTATGAAAAGTTGTGGAGGCCTTACTCATGGTCGAGATATCAGCGACTCTACTCTATCAAAATGGATTATTTCAATGCCCACAAATTTTGCTCTAAAGTTGCATTGTTTATAGAATGCCTAATAATAACCAAATTAGCAAACGCCCAAAAAAGCGCCCCTATTTCGACGCCTATAACTTTGAAACAGGCAGTCGCAGGACAAAAATGAATAGAACATTTTTTGTAGAGAATTTGCTCATCTTTAATTTTTATAACCTCAAATTTTGCCCTAAAGTTGATACTAACCGAGAAATTTACAAATATTGAAAAAAATGTAATTTTTTTACTCCTTTTTTCAAGATGGCGGCCAAATCCGGGCCTGTCAAGGGGTGCAATGTTAGTATGTGTTTTCTGACACCCAATCAAACAGATTAAAATTAATTCCAGCTTGTCCGGAATTATTCCCGCTAACAATGTACTTGTCGACTGGCCTATAAATGATGCAAACACGAATAATTGAAATCACCAAACAAAGTATAATAACTTAAACGAACAGAATAACAAACAGTCAATCCTGTTGAAAAAAAAAATAAAATAAACAAATAAATTTAAATGGCCCATCGACAAAACCTCCAAAATTAAATCCTTAGAATTGAATAAAACCCAGAAAGAAAAGGCAACCCGCATAAAGAAAGATTAGAAAAAAACAACAAGTTAAAGGCATTTGATTAATAAGACCCCCTATAAAACGGATATCCTGACAATTTCCCAAATTATGAATTATACACCCTGCACACATAAAAAGTAACGCTTTAAACAGACCGTGAGTGAGAAGATGAAAAAAAGCAAGTGTATACCTCCCTAAAGCAAGAATACCTATTATTAGACCCAGCTGTCTAAGCGTAGACAAGGCAATAATCTTCTTTAGATCAAATTCATAATTAGCTCCTAACCCAGCTATAAACATTGTTATCATACCCACGAATAAAAGAAATAATATAACCGAATTCTCTAAACAAAAATTAAAACGAATCAACAAGTAAACACCGGCAGTTACTAAAGTAGAAGAATGGACTAAAGAAGATACTGGAGTAGGAGCTGCTATAGCAGCAGGAAGCCAAGACGAAAAAGGAATTTGAGCTCTCTTAGTTATAGCTGCTAAAACAACTAATAAACCAATAACTCTTATACTCAAATCCCCCTTCATAAAATCAAGATAATAAATATAATTTCATCTACCGTAATTAAACATTCAAGCAATTGAAATTAATAACGCAACATCCCCAATACGATTTGAAGGAGCAGTAATTATACCAGCATTATAAGACTTTACATTCTGATAATAAATAACTAAACAATAAGAAACCAATCCAAGCCCATCCCATCCCAATAAAATTCTAATTAAATTAGGACTAATAATTAAAAATATTATAGAAGCAACAAATATAAAAACCAGCAAAATAAATCGATTCATATTTAAATCCCCTTCCATATACTCATATCTATAATAAATAACTATAGAAGAAATATAAAGAACAAAACTTATAAAAAGTAAGGATATCCAATCAAATAACACCGACATAAAAACTAAAGTAGAATGAAAACCTAAAATCTCAAATTCCAATATTATTCTATAATCCATAATCATAAAATAAATTCTAAAGAAAAAACTTAAAAAACTAAAAACTAAAAGAACAACAAAGTAAATCAAACAAATAGGCAAAATTATCTAAGATAGAATAAACTATATCCTTGACTCCACAAATCAAAATTTTCATTAAACTACTTAAATTAAAAAATGAATAAATCACTCTTTAAAAACAACAAATTTAGTGGAACCCAATGAAGAAACAAAAGCAAATACTCACGAACATACCCTAAAGAAAAAGAATAAGCCCCCTGATATAATTTACCAACATTCATATTAAAATTGTAAGCAACCCCCACGAAACAAGTCTATTAATCAATATAACCTCTCCCAATAAATTAAAAGATGAGGGGGGAGCTGCTATATTAGAAGAACTCAAAAGAAACCACCACAAAGCTATTGAAGGTATTAAATTAATTAAACCCTTATTTAAAAATAAACTACGGCTACCTAAACGCTCATAAGAAATATTAGCAAGACAAAAAAGTCCAGATGAGCACAGCCCATGAGCAATTATTATAACAAGAGACCCACAATAGCCCCAGCTATTTATAGTTATAATACCCCCCAAAACTAGCCCAATATGAGAAACAGAAGAATAAGCAATTAAAGACTTAATATCTGACTGCCGTAAACAAATTAAAGAAATAACAAACCCACCAAATAAACTAATCACAACAAAAAAATAATTTACCTTTAACCCTACAACTATAAAAACAGATATTAAACGCATAAATCCGTATCCACCCAGCTTTAGTACAATACCAGCTAAAATCCTAGACCCGGAAACAGGAGCCTCCACATGAGCCTTAGGTAATCAATGTAATCATAAATGAACAAAAAATATAGGAATTTTAACCAAAAACACAAAATTTGCACAAATATACAAAAGAAAGGAATCGATTCAACCAAGTAAAAACAAATAATCAAGAGAATCAAATTTCTCATACAAATAAAAAACAGCAACCATCATAGGTAAAGAAGCAAACAAAGTATAAAAAAATATATACATCCCAGCTTGAATACGCTCAGGCTGGTACCCTCAACCTAAAATTAAAATTAAAGTAGGAATTAAACTAATCTCAAAAAACAAATAAAAAGTAAAAACATTCATAGAACTAAAAGTTAAAACCAAAGAAAATAAAAGTGCCAAAACAACAAAAAAAAATTAATAAAATAATTTTCACTATTAAGCTTTTCTCTAGCCATAATCATTAACGAACAAATCCAAATTCTGAGAAGAATTATAAAAAAAGATAGAAAATCACACCCTAAAAAATAACTTAAATTACAAAAATATAAAGAAAAATTAAAAGAAGACAAAAATAAAACAATTAAAACAAAATAAATAAACTGATTTAATCAAATAAAATTACTAAAAAAACAAAGGAATCATAAAAATTATATATAAAATAAACTTTACCATAAAATATTAAAAGACTGATAATAATCATTAGGTACCATAAGAACGAATTATCGCAACCAAAATAGAAAGTTCCAAAGCTCCTTCGCAAACTCTTATAGTTAAAAAAACCATTCTAAAATAATATCCATACCCATTAAATATCAAAAACAAATATAACCCTAAATACAAAGATAAAACAGTAAATTCAAGACTTAATAATATTAAAAGTGAATGTTTACATTTAAAACAAAAAACTCTCAACCCTACTAAATACATAAAAACCGGTACCTAAACTTATATTAAAAATTAACATTGTTTTAATAATTTAAAAATAAAATATTGGTCGTGTAAACCAACAATAAGGAAAACTTTTAAAACTTCAGAGAAAAGAATAACTCTTATCTTTAATTTGATTAGGAGTAATGGACAAGATTAGTTGTAAACTTGTTGTAGAAGAGATGATTAATGTCCAATTAAATAAATTTTCTTTTTTACATCAAATTTATTTATTTAAAATTGCAGACGTTTCGGGGGATATTTCTCCCTTCTTCAGTGCGTTGTTAATACATTTTAAAATTGGTGTAGAGATAAAATACAGGTATCTACAAAAACAAAAAATATTTGTTTTTATAATTTGAATTGAAAATAGATATGTGAAAGATTTTTTTTTTTTTTACAATTTATTATAATCATACTTACAGACAAAAAACAATGTAGCAATATGTAATTTATAAATAGGCAAATTGTATCTTCCATCTAATTACATAGAAAGCAGGAATAATAGTGTCACATCATGATGGTATTACCTGCTTTCTATGTAATTAGATGGAAGATACAATTTGCCTATTTATAAATTACATATTGCTACATTGTTTTTTGTCTGTAAGTATGATTATAATAAATTGTAAAAAAAAAAAAAAATCTTTCACATATCTATTTTCAATTCAAATTATAAAAAAAAATATTTATTGTTTTTGTAGATACCTGTATTTTATCTCTACACCAATTTTAAAATGTATTAACAACGCACTGAAGAAGGGAGAAATATCCCCCGAAACGTCTGCAATTTTAAATAAATAAATTTGATGTAAAAAAGAAAATTTATTTAATTGGACATTAATCATCTCTTCTACAACAAGCTTATCTTTAATCTCCAAAATTAAAATTTTAATAAACTATTCTCTGTATAATTCAATCTCTTTATATATTAACTATTATAGCATCAATAACATTTATATTTCTATCACACCTCACACCCTTTATCTATAGCAGTGGTCCCCAAACTTATTTTTCCGCGAAACCCTTCTACAATATTTCAGATATCGTGGAACCCCCATATTTACAAACATCCTAATCTTAACTGGGCATTAAAAAAAATAAAAATTACCCACAAATAATTTATTCAACCATATACGAGATGGCATCAAAAAGTTCTCAGACTAGCTCCGTTTAAAAAAAAACTACTTTATTTATCTAAGTTTGAACATCATCTCCATCGGAATAGTCACCTTGCGCAGCAAAGCACCGGTCCCAGCGTTTCTGCCACTTCTGGAATGCGGCCTCGAAGTCATCATTTGTAAGCGAGTCGAGAACCTTCTACGATTCGCATTGGATCTCCGCAACAGTGTTAAAACGGCGACCTTTGAGCTGGATCTTCATCTTTGGGGTGCCGAAGCGATAACATGTTGTGCTTGTCGAGAAACTCACGAAGCAGGAGCAGCAGCGTCTTCCGAAGATTCTCATACACAAGTTGCCGAATTTGTTGCAAATTTTCGGGGGTGATGCTCGTATAGAAGGCCTCCAAATCGCTCGTCGTCTTCCAGGAACGTTCGTGCGCTTTTGAAGCGCCGGTGTCACTCGAAACATTGCGTACGACCCATTGCCTCATTGCCGTAAGCTTGCCGAAGCATCTTCAATGTCTCTGTGGCCGATTTCCCAAGTTTAACGCAAAATTTCGCGTTGGCTCTTTGTTTCAACTTTCTGTTCACGTCGTAATCGCAGACTGACATACGCACGTGATCACAAAAACGCTAAGTTAACAACAGCGATGTCATTTGGCCCACTGCCTTATCAAGGTTACAGCTCACTATCGCTGCGCGCGCAATTTTGTGCCGTCATCTGTTGGTGCGCTACAGAGCTACCCCGGGAACTTTTTGATACCACCTCGTACGTATGGTGCACAAGCGATGCAATAAATAATTGTACAAAATTCAAATTATACAAAATACAAATTGTACAAAAGAAAATAAAATAATTATACAAAAAAATTTTGAAATGAAAGATTAACGAGAAGAATGTAGATGTCTTAAACTACAATATTTTCTGAAAATTTGACTCGCGGAACCCCAAAATTATTTCGCGGAACCCCAGGGTTCCACGGAACACACTTTGGGAACCACTGATCTATAGGATTCACTTTAATAGCCCAAGCTATCTTAATTTCAATAATTACAGGTATAATCTCCCATAACTTCTGATTTTCCTATATTCTATTCATAATCATAATTGGAGGTATACTAGTTCTATTTATCTACATAACAAGTGTAGCATCAAACGAAAAATTCCTCTACTCAAACAAACTCATATAATTACACTAATAATTATAATAACAACAGCTATTCTTATCCAAATAATTGATTCATTCTTATCCTACCAAATTACTCTTAATATAGATACAGCACTAACAAGAAATTTATCTATATACCAACTCTCATTAAATAAGTACATCAACTTACCAGCCAATTGAATCATAATCACACTAATTATTTATCTTCTAGTAACCTTAATCGCCGTAGTAAAAATCACTAATATTACGTACGGACCATTACGACAAAAAATTTAATGAAAATTATAAAATATCACCCTTTACTAAAAATTATAAATAATGCACTTGTAGACCTCCCCTCCCCATCAAATATTTCAGCATGATGAAACTTCTTGGAATATGCTTGATTATACAAATCATTACAGGTGTATTTTCAGCTATACATTACTGCCCAGATATCTCATTAGCATTTAATAGAGTAACTCATATCTGCCGAGATGTAAACAACGGGTGACTACTACGTACATTGCACGCAAATGGGCATCATTTGTTTTTATTTGTATTTACTTACATATTGGACGAGGTCTATATTACGGCTCATTTATATACCACGAAACATGAACAGTTGGAGTAATCATTTTACTAGTAGTTATAGGAACAGTATTCCTAGGAATCCTAGGATACGTTCTCCCTTGAGGACAAATATCATTCTGAGGAGCAACAGTAATTACTAACCTACTATCAGCTATTCCCTATCTTGGAACCACTATCGTCGAATGATTATGAGGAGGATTCGCGGTAGATAACGCAACATTAACTCGATTCTTCACACTTCACTTCCTTCTCCCATTCGTAGTTCTTGTCCTATCAATAATTCATTTAATTTTCCTCCACCAAACAGGATCTAATAACCCTCTAGGAACAAATAGAAATATTGATAAAATTCCATTTCACCCTTACTTCACTTTTAAAGACCTTTTAGGGTTCAATTTAACATTAATAGCTCTAGTAATTTTAACTCTTTATAACCCCTATATGCTTGGAGATCCAGATAATTTTACCCCAGCTAACCCTTTAGTAACCCCTATCCATATTCAACCTGAATGATATTTCTTATTTGCATATGCCATTTTACGGTCAATCCCTAACAAACTAGGAGGAGTAATTGCTCTATTTATATCAATTGTAATCTTAGTTATTATGCCAATATTAAAAAAAAATACAAAGAACTCAATTCTACCCTGTTAATAAAATCCTATTTTGAAGATTCTTATCAATTACTACCCTCCTAACATGAATTGGAGCACGACCAGTTGAAGACCCTTACATCTTAACAGGACAAATTTTAACAGTTTCTTACTTTGCATATTTCCCAATATTATACATTAGATCAAAAATTTGAGATAACATTTTATTTAAAAGATAGTTAATGAACGTGCTATAAGCATATATTTTGAAAATATAAAAAAGGAATAATACCTTCCTATTAACTTGTACTAAATTTAATTAACTAAATAACAAGAGAAAAAATAAATAATTTCAACCCAAAATAACAAAACAAATAATTTAAAGAAACAGGTAAAAACCTCTTTCGAACCGAGGTAATGTCCCTCCAGCCCAAATAAAAATAAAAGAAATAAATATTAACTTTATAAAAAATAATCAACTAATTAAATCACCCCCTAAAAATAATAAAGAAAAAAATATTCTTATAAAAAGAATATTTGCATATTCAGCTAAAAAAATTAAAGCAAACCCTCCTCTTCTGTATTCAATATTAAACCCTGAAACAAGCTCAGATTCACCTTCAGCAAAATCAAAAGAAGTTCGATTTGTCTCCGTCAGCCTTGAAACAAATCAAACTATACCAAGAGGGACACCGACAAAAAAAAATCAAATATACCGCTGATAAAAAACCAAATCAGAAATTCTTAAACTAGAAATAAGAACCAAAAAAGAAAGTAAAATTAAAGCAAGACTAACTTCATAAGAAATAGTTTGAGCAACACAACGAAGTCCCCCCAATAAAGAATAATTAGAATTTGAGGATCACCCAGCCATTATAATTGTGTAAACTCTAAGACTAGAGCAACACAAAAAAAAATAATATACCCAAGTTAGAATGCAAAAACAAAGAAATGAAAGGGATACAAATTCATAAAACTAATGACAAAAATAAATTAAAAACAGGAGAAAAATAATAAGATCAATAATTAGACATACTAGGGTTAACTTGCTCTTTACTAAAAAGTTTAATTGCATCTCTAAAACGTTGAGGGATACCTATAAACCCGACCTTATTAGGACCTTTACGAATCTGAATATAACCTAGAACCTTACGTTCGAGCAAAGTTAAAAAGCTACTCCTACCAAAACACAAACAACCAAAATAATTAGACTAAAAAATAATCAAAAGTAAACAAATATTACCTGTAAAAAAAATTACATTTAAAGATTCTAAATCAATTGCACTAATCTGCCAAAGTAACAATAATATATAATATTCAAAAATTAAATAATGTATATTAAATATTTGGTCCTTTCGTACTAAAATATTATAATTATATTAAGATAGAAACCAACCTGGCTCACACCGGTTTAAACTCAGATCATGTAAAATTTCAAAAGTCGAACAGACTTAATTTTAAAGCTTTTGCACCAAAAATAAATTTTAATCCAACATCGAGGTCGCAAACTTCTCTTTCAATAAGAACTCTAAAAACAAATTACGCTGTTATCCCTAAGGTAATTTATATTAAATTTAGAAAATCTAGATTATTAATTCAAAAATCAATCATTAAAAAAGAAGAGTTTATTAAATCTTCTGGTCACCCCAACCAAACAAACCTTAAATTAAAAACATTAAATTACTAAAAAAAAATAAATAAATAAAAGAATGTTAAACTCTATAGGGTTCTCTCGTCCAACCATTCATTCCAGCTTTCAATAAAAAAAAGTAATTATTATGCTACCTTTGCACGGTCAAGATACCGCGGCAATTTAATGACTCATTGAGCAGGTCAAACCTTAAATTATAATCAAAAAGACATGTTTTTATTAAACAGGCGAAAAACAATTTTGCCGAATTCCTTTTACCAACCTTACAATTCTAATTAAAAATACAATCCAAATTTACTAATTTAATCAGTATCACTAATTAAAAAAAATTCAAAAATAAATTTTAATATAAAAACTAAAACAAATAAAAATAAAATATAAGCAAAAATAACTATAAAATTATTCTAAAGTTTAACAATTCTAATTATACTAATTAAGCAAACTACAGTTATTTTTAGTATTATATTTTTAAGCTCATCCCAAAAACTATTTAATATTCAAACATAAAAATTAAAAAATTAATCCTTAATAAAGAATAATAGAATTAAATTCTTTTCTTAAAAAACCAGATATATTAAGAAACGAATAACGTTTCATTACTATAAAAATATTATAAAAATTTATGAAACAATTAAATTAATATTTAAATAGCTCTTCGTAATTCGGGAAATCTATATATACAAATTATAATAAATCAACCCTGATACATAAGGTACAAAAAATCAATTCTTCTTTTTTAAAAATATTTACAGGACAAAGGCTATTGTCAAAGTACTGTTAGACACTGATTTATTTAAGGTGCATTTAGGTATTCACATTTATATTATATTAGCTCTCAATAAAAACTGAGATTCAGAAATGCCTTGGTTTACCATTTCCCAGACGAAAGCCATAAATTATCCCAAGGTTGACCTAAACACAATCAAATATGCAGACTTAAGTATATAAGAGGGAAGGGGCGCGTGTGTGTCGCAATAGCCGAGAGGGGTTGGTTTTTAAGTAGACTAGTAGAGTATCGGCGGTGACGGCACAGCCGACAGTTGTATACGTTTAGCAGTGACATGACGATAATTAAAGTGTGATAACAAAGTGGTACCTCTGTCTTAGTGCTTGTTACTTGTATTGCATGTTGTGCATGTCTAATCAAAGGATTAGCTTACAGGAAAGATCATTTACAAAGAGGTGTCTGCTCCTGGTTGTAATGGCAGTGGCCGCCAGAATGCCCAGTGTGGTGATAGGCAGACTTTGCGATAGGGTAAAGCAATGCAGATATTGCCGTAAGCAATTAAGATATTGCCGAGTGTGTGAATGAGGCCCTATCGACTCTTTGGCATTAACTACACCCGATGTTGTGTGACTCCGGGTGTGGGAAGAAGTGGAGGAGCTCTGTGTGATAGAGCTCCGCAAGATGCGAAACGAAGGGCTAGCCCGTAAATAAGGAATGGATGGAAACCCAGAGAAGTCGTAGTAGGTGCAATCCTGTATCCAGTTAGGGGAGCACCGAAGCGAGGGGGCCGGGGACCCCCGGTGAGTACACCTTTAAAGTGGTAAGCTTTCCAGAGCAGTAATTGTAATGTTTGTTTTATGGCATTGGCGAATTCGCCGCCACTGGAGCTGAAAAGGGTCGCACGTCGCACTGCACTGTTTGTGTTCCTCCGCTTTCTGTACAGCCCCCTACGTAAGACAAGAGGTTAGCGGTGAGTTTAAACAACCGACTAACATAACTAACTAATAGACGAACTTATGCCTGACAAATGACCCATTAAATGACAAACAATTACCGTTACATTTTTACCTTTCTTACAGTACATAACAAAGTAAAAACTAATAAAACATGTAAGTTGTACATAAATATTACCGCAAAAATATATTTAATCATTTAAGAATTCCCCAAAGGTGTAATATGCTTTTTCCACCAGAAAGGATTTCAATGCTACTTTGAATTTGATAATCTTGTTTATGCATTTAATGTGTTCAGGTAAAGTATTAAATGCTTTTATACTCCGATATTTGGGACCCTCCCTCTGGTACGCCCTACGTGCTGCGTTAACTGCCTTCTTCTCCCTGGTTAGCTCCGCCGTCCACCAGGGGGTCCTTCTAGCCATCCTCTTGATCTTCGGAATTGCTTCTTCGGATGCCCTGCTGAAAGCGCCTGTTAGGTTCCTTACCTGATCTTCTAGGTCTTCTCTGTCCGCGGCCTGCCCCTCTATCGGCTGGCCGAGTTGATCTTCTCGAACCCTTCTAAATCTTACCCAGTCCGCCCTTCTTACGGACGGCATCTCCCGAGGCCCTTCTCCCTCGTTCTGCCGTCGCTCCGAAAGGATTTCGTAGCGGATGACTCTGTGGTCGCTCTGAACACGCCCGTCTTCGACTCTCCACCCTGTCACCTGGAGCCCTCCTAGGCCCCTTGCCAGGGTAAGGTCAATCCACGATTCGGCCCTTTCGTTGGAGAACGTGCTCAGCTATCCTCCGTCGTTCAGCAACCAGAGTCCGTTTGCCTCTATGAACTCTTCCATTATCTCACCTCTATCGTTGGTTAGCCTATCACCCCAAGTCCGACTTCTCGCGTTGGAGTACACCGCAATTAGGACGGACTTCCCTGCCAGTGCCGTGATCGTCCTCTGGATCGCCTCAAAGGTGTATCTCGATGTCGTCCCTGTACTGGAAGTACGCCGAGACTACATAGAGATCGAAGTCCCTGATCCAGACCACTATGCAGTGGGATGTGCATAACCACCCGATTTGTACCACGTTGAGGAGCGGGTTTATTACGACGATTCCCGCTCCTATTCCCGCTCCTGGATGGGCTTCCTTCTCCTGAAAAATTCTTATATCTACCCCAAATCCCCTTATCCTACCCTGTCCCTGGTACGGCTCTTGAATATCGAGCACGTCCACTTTCTCCCTCACTGCCAGCTCTCTTACCTCAGCCGTTGCGACTTGACCCTTACCTACGTTCAGTTGCAGGAACTTGAACACGCGTTCCTCGTTGTCACCACCTTGTTGTTGTTGTCTCGGGCGTCTATCCACCGTAGTCCGTTCTTCCCATCACGCGTCTCAGCACCCTCCAGACGATCGGGCACTCTTCCCCGCTCATCTTGTGCACTGGGCGCAGGACATTCTTTCACGGCAGTCCTTCGCCTTATGGTTCTCGTCTCCGCACCTGTAACACTGGCTCTTCTTTACCTTACAGTCCCGTGCGAAGTGCCCGAAGCACCCGCAGCCGAAACACCAGGGCAGCGGAACGTAGTTCCGGATCCTGCTGACTCCCCAGGTCAGGTTCATCCTTCCGGTCTGCAGCAGGCTGCGGTAGAGTCGTGGCTCGACCTCCACCACCCAGTCGCGCCGTCTGCTCTTCCTGTCTCCGATTATCCTCACTGGCTTGAAGGCGTCGGCGAACTGCTCTTGGGTGCGGCCCTCTCTGCACACCTTGTTGACGTTGTAGGCCGCCCTGGCGAGCTGCTCTGCGGTGTCTTCTTCAGCGCCGTACACCACCAGGAAGGGGTGCCATCTTCTCTCCCTCTGGACGCTCAGGCCCACGGTCTTCCATTGGGCGGACTCCTCCAACTTCTTCGCTTCCTCCAGGTTCTGCACCTCAACTGCAACACCTGACCTCATCAATCTTACCTCTCGCGACGTGACCTACAGTTCCCCCACGTCGGCCCGATCAGGGAGGACGTGTCCGACCAAACCCCCACATTCCCCCGCAACCCCGACATTTCCCGTAAAACGCCGTCAACCTGGAACGACTTCCCCACGGGAACCGCTTTAGAAAACGACGCTAAGATTCGGGGTTTCACTTACCTGCCGTTACATATCTCGACTCACTCTACTACCCCGTAACTACAAGGACGATAGGACCACGCACTCCGACCCGCCGAGATATTTAATACTTGTCATTTTCACTTTTGTGTATAGAAAACTCACCAGCCGCCGCCATTTTATCGCTTAGCACCCGCTACGGTCCCCCTCCTGGCAGAGTCGAGACAGACCTGCGCCGAGACGCGCGCAGCTTCAAAGCCGCCAGTGAAACCAATGACACCCCAGGAAAGAATTCTGACACGAATTGTTTGAACAATATTTATTTTGTGAACTTGTACATATTTTGTTTACATTTTAAGTTACTTTGTATTGACTCTTGGAATTACATTTTTATTTATTATACGGATTTACAAAACCTCTGTGTTATTCATTCGAGCTGCGATACAACCCGGCCCAACCGAGCTACCCAAGGCCACTACGGTAAAGTAGGGCGTTACAGCATTAGCTCAGGAACTCAAAGGAGACTGCTGTCTTTCCTTTCGTTTCCTTTCCTTAACATTGCATTGTTTACAAAACGTCTGGGTCAATACTTTATTTCACGCATCTTACCCTAAATTTAATAAATGGATTACACGCATGATATTGGAGTAAAATCACCCAGACGACACAAAAAAGTCTGGCTATAAGAATGTCTCATAAATTAGTCGAAATTAGGGGTGCAGTTCTTGGTGTTGCTTATACTATAAATAATATTTTTTTCTGGAGATTCCACAGCTTCTGATGCTGTTGCCAGCATCCAAGAAGTGGTCCAATTTTATCGGTGATAAAAAAAATAGTAAATAAAACACCAATCGATACTTGGGCCATCGAAGCACTGAAACAATTGTGAGCAGTAAAAACCGATCTGTATTCCAAATACAAAGTGAAATGTGTTAAATTGACATCTAATTTTTTCAGTAGGTAGCTTTACCACGGATATTTTTATTATTTTATTACTCCAGTGCTTTGGCGAAACCCAGTTATGAAACGTTAGCAGTTGTTACAATACTTTTTGAAATCAAATAAATTTACAAAAATGTAAGTAAATGTATTGACACTAACACTTCGCAAGAGGTTCTGAAAAGCAATTCAAAAATTACTTGCCTGCTTTTGGATGAATTGGCAAAAATAGTTTCAATTCACAAATAAAATTGTTTCGTTTTACAGACAAACATTACTTGGCCTCTACGGTGCCGATATAATAACCACCTCCACAAGGATAAAAATATACGTTCGTTTTTGTTATTTTTTGACCCTTTTTTGAGGTGTCGAGGTGTGTACTGAGAGTTTATTTGACGTGGTTTACCGTGCATAAAGTGCGTGCAGTGTTTTGCTTGTGTGTCCAGGTTACATTTGGATATCTATCTTTAAAATAATTACAGGTTAGTCACTAGTTACCTAATGCTATTTGTACCTAACTGTACCTAACGCTTTGTGATTTGTATTAATATTACAGCAAAATGTCTGAAATAAATTCGAAGGCTAACTTCGAATATGATTTCGATTTGGATATCATCAAAGAAGAAATCAAAGTTGAACCATACTTGGACGAAGTGAAAAGTGAATTCGATGACGATATCCTTTACAATTCCGAAGAAAAACATAACTTCAATGAAACTAACACCATTATTGAAACAACTGATTCAGTTGACGGGGATGACCAGAATAAAAATAATGGGAAAAGTTTTACATGTGATGTTTGTGAATTTAGCACGACATGTAGATGCCGTCCTCAAAATCATAAAAATATTCATTCAACAAACAATCCATTTATTTGTAATGTATGTATATATAGGACTACTTCTAAGAGTGATTTTAAACAGCATTTGTGTATTCATACAGGAGAAAAACTGTTCGCTTGTAATTTATGTGAATACAGGAGTGTAACTAAAAGCAATCTGAAATTCCACATGAAAATTCATACTGGAGAAAAACCTTTTGCCTGTAATTTATGTGAGTATAGGAGTGTATACAAAAGTAACCTAAAAACACATGTGATTATTCATACCGGAGAAAAGCCGTTTTCTTGTAATTTATGTAAATATAGAAGTCTAACTAAAAGTTGGCTAAATAGACATATGCTTATTCACACAGGAGAAAAACCATTTGCTTGTAATTTATGTGAATACAAGACTGTATCTAAAAGCAACCTGAAATTGCATATGAGTAAACATACAGGAAAAAAACCATTTATCTGTAATATATGTGAATATAGGAGTGTTTCTAAAAGCACTCTGAAATGTCATATGAAAATTCATACTGGAGAAAAACCATTTGCTTGTACTTTATGCGAGTTTAAGAGTGTAACTAAAAGCAACCTGAAAAAACATATGGCTACTCATATGGGGAGAAAACCGTTTGCTTCTAATTTATGTGAATACAGGGGTATATCTAAAGACAAGCTGGGATCCCACATGAAAATTCATACTGGAGAAAAACCTTTTGCCTGTAACTTATGTGAGTATACGAGTGTATCTAAAAGTAACCTGAAAAAACATGTGATTATTCATATCGGAGAAAAGCCGTTTCCTTGTAATTTATGTGAATACAGAAGTGCAACTAAAGAGCAGCTGAAATTCCATCTGAAAACTCATACTGGAGAAAAACCGTTCGCTTGTAATTTATGTGAATACAGGAGTGCAACTAAAAGTTGTCTGAATAAACATATTATGAGCAATCATACTGGAGAAAAACCATTTGCCTGTAATCTATGTGAATACAGGAGTGTAACTAAAAGTACTCTGAATAGACATATGCATATCCATACCGGAGAGAAACCCTTTGCCTGTAATTTATGTGTATATAGGAGTGTAACTAAAAACACGCTGAAATTCCATATGAAAACTCATACTGGAGAAAAACCGTTCGCTTGTAATTTATGTGAATATAGGAGTGTATCTAAAGGCAATCTGAAATTGCATATGAAAGTTCATACTGGAGAAAAACCATTTGCTTGTAATTTATGTGAGTTTAAGAGTGTAAGTAAGGGCAATCTGAATAAGCATATGCGTATTCATATTCAAGAAAAACCATTTGCTTGAAATTTATGTGAATACAGGAGTGTAACTGAAAGTTGTCTGAATAGACGTATGAGTATTCATAGCGATACAAATTTAAAGAAGTAGGAAGTTGGGGTTGTTACAATTTTCCAGCTGTACGTGTCAAATTGTCTCGTTTTTTCTTGTCAATCGATATTTGTGGTTGATTGATAAGCTGAATGTTTTTTTTGTAAAAGAGGTTTCCTCTCATGTTATTGTGGTTGTTACCCTACATTTAAAACTTTGCTATTTTTGCTAATTTATCATCCTGCTTATGTCATTTTTAAGTAGTTTTAGGGATTGATTGTTCCTGAATCAATTGCCTTTCCTTAAGGTAGTAAGATGGTGGGTAAGATTTATTTATAATCACTGCTTCTAAATTATATTGCATGTTGACATTCTTTAGGGAACGATGCCTGGTTTTTTAGTTGTGGTTATATCCTCATCTCTTTTGGTATTTTCTTATAAATTTTCTGTTTATTCACAAGACAATCTTACGATCCTTTATCTGGTTATCCAGTATCCTTCTTATTCCTTCTTCTGTGTTGTTATTCCCATTTTACTTAATTAATTCCTTTCATTATTTTCCCTTTTCTTATTTTGCAAGATTTTCTTTTATTCGTGGTTCTGACTGCTTTTGATTACCTTATTTCCATTGTGCCGGCGCTTAAATTTCCATCTTTAAGCGATGCCTGGTTATTTAGGGCAATAGCTTGTCTTTATTTTCGTTCAAAAGTAAATTCTTTCGGTTTTACCGACTCTATTCTTCCTATATTCTTTTGTGTGCCATTACTTTTCATGTTTCGATTATATTTTACATTGTTGTTGAGTTTATTACTTTCCACGCACTCTGTATATAATTTCTGTAGGTCGCTATTCTGTTCGATGGGCGCGCGCATTTACCTTGTGTGTCAGGCTGATGGCGTGGACGTGAATTGAATTCGTTCTTTCCGACCGCAACATTTTAAGTATACGGACCTGTTCGGTTCCGTTCCAAATTTAACTACAAAATTTCATCTTTATTAAATTAAACGATCAAGTGTGTTGATACACCACCTTAATGTAATCTAAAATTATTTCTTCTACTAATTTTCGCACGTGTGATTCGTGGTAAGTTAATCTTTTTCTTTGAACTCCATTTTTCTTATTGCATTGGAAATTACAGCGCCTAGTTTGGCCTAGTTGGGTTAAATTTATCCGAGTTCCTGTATGGATGTAATTTAACTATATATTGATGGTTCCAATTTGGTTTCCGTAATTTTTTTTCGACTTCGTTAAATTTTGAAACATATGGGAAGACGCCATTATTCACGTCGCTGAACTTCAAGTGCTGTCGTCCATTTTGACCGCATTTCTTCAACTTTTGCAACGCCAGACTTCGCCTGCTTTTCATCAAATATAAAGAGATAAGTGTTTGATTTTCTAATGTGTGTAATATTGTAATTTTTGGCTACTGGTAATTTTTTAATATTTTTGAACATGTGTTTGCCACGTGTTATTAATTTTCCTATGTAAAATTTTGTATGTGATACGTTCATGAATTAGGTTTTGCATATTAATCTTTCACTTTTTCAATTTATTTTTCATTTTTGTCATTTCCCTAATTTATGAACGCATTACAATAAACATTAATATTTAAAATTTGTGCTTGACTTTCCATCTAGTTATTTCTAGATGTATTAATTTTGAACTTTCATATTAACTTTATATCTTTTATATATAAGTATATTTAAATTTGTTTGTATCTTATCATATCAAGTCTTTACCAACTACTCTAATCTATATGTGATTTTTTTAATTCTTTAACTTTAAACCCTGGCCTTTTGCGCCGTTCTATGAGTCCGTAAAAATAAAGCGTTACATGTATTTTTTTGGCTTTTTATTATCTGTTAGATAAGTTTTTCGTAACAGGGTTAAAAGTGACTTAGCCTTAAAAAAGCATTTAAAATTCGGATAGGTAACCATATATTTTTTTGTTTTGTGCTACACTGCTACTAGGGTTGTCAGATTTCTTGTCGTCAATGTCGACAATGATCAGCTAAAAAAAAGGAAAGGGAGGAACAGGGAAAGAGGTACTTAAGCAAGCAAACATGGAATTATTATATAGAATATGTTTATTAAGAACAAAAACAAAACAATCTCAGAACTCAAAACACATATGTATTTAAAAATTGCTGACAATACTGATTATACATGGTGTTTGTTAAACATCTCGGCAACGACCGAAGTTGTAAGTTTATGTATTACTCAAATCGGAGGTTCCCAACAAGTTTCTCAGCCGACATCCCGATATCCGAGTTTATAAGTTTATAATTCTGTTATTGGAGGTGTGATTATTTTCAAACTTAGCAGAAATATTCCTCCTAGATATCTACTAACACTCAATAAATATAAAATTTTTCGGAGTAATATTCATTGACCACCAAATATTTTTACATAAAAATTTGTTTGAATATCGCTGGCAAAAAAATTGTTAGTAAAGGAAAGGGCATTAGTAAGAGATTAGTAGATTAGTAGTTGTAACTCAGAAATACAAAAGCAGGATTTATTTATGATTGACAGGTACATATTTATGTATTTACAAACAGTTTTGTGCTGAAATATGGCTACATCGCCTTCCATAAGAGCCCACATAAAGTTCTAGAAAGGAATTTGAGTTTGGTTAGGTAGTTATGGGAGTGTATAAAAAAACAACTTTAATAATCAAACAATTTAGTTTAAAGTCTACAATAAAACTTAGATGTACCATCGGCTGCTTAGAAAACTGGTACAGCAAAAAAATCTATTTACCCGAATATTTGAAAATTTTAGTAGTGTAAGAAGTCCTAGGTTCTAAATAAAACTTTAAAGCAAACTAAACACTTATTAATAAACGGAACAAAATGAAATTCAAATGAAATGTAAATAAATTATTCTCCTGGTATGAGGCGCTCTTGTGCATCGTTACAACTCAATAAATTGTCAGTATTTTGTCATGTCGCCGTTATTATTTATCACATTCTGTAATCTTCGGGGTATGGAGGACACTAGCCGGTCAGTGTATTCTGGAGTAATTTGCTGCCATGCTTCAATAATTCTCTGTCTCAATTCCTGGCTATTTCTTGGTCGAAATCCTTCCTGATAAATAGTTTTCACTATTTGTCCCCAGACATTTTCTATGGGATTGATATCCGGCCTCTTTGAGGCCCATGGTAAAACATTTATTCCTCGTTCTTCAATGAAATTTTAAACAGTCCTTGCTCGATTAACTGGACTATTATCATGCTGGAAGTATACATTTTCTCCAAAAATGGGTTGAACGGAAGGCAGTAATGCTTCTTCCAATACTCTCCGATACACAATAGCAGTTAGTCTCTCTTCCAAAACGACGCAAACACCTCGACCTCTACGGCTGATCCATGCCCAAACGTTCACTGAAAAACGACCACTTTTGTTTGTTTTTCGAGTATATTGTGGGTTATATCGTTCTCCTCTTGGCCGATAGACACGCACAGTGCCATTATGGCATGACTGAAAACATTTTTCATCTGAGAAGACGACGTTATGCCAGAAATCATCCGCTTGTCTTATCAAATCCTGTGCGAACTGAAGCCTTTGTTGTTTATTCTCCTCCGTCAGAAAAATTTTGTTGGCGGCGCAGCGGCTTCTTATCTCAGTGTCACGAATTCTACGCCATGCAGTATCGGATGATCCTGGAAATTCAGTTTCTTCTTTTGCCCTGATCGCCGTCTGGTATGGATTTTCTCGAAGATAATTTACTAATTGGTGGTCCTGCTGTTGAGTTGTTACTCTTCTACGGCCTGTTCCCTGTTTCCGTCCTATTACACCTGTCTCAATAATCTTTTCCTTCGCGAGTACGATGGTGTTCTTATTAACTTCGACCTCATGCGCAATTGCCTTTATGCTGACCCCATCATGCAGCCTAGTTCGAATTATAGCTTTTTGAGTCTTGTTTATTTGTGGCATATTAACCTGCCAATAAGTATATGACAGATATAAATGACATTAAATTTAATTTTGACATGCTACAGCCCAAATCAATCATCCTAAAACTAGCTGTACCAGTTTTCTATGCAGCCGATGTACATGCAGGTAGGTACTTACCTACAAAAATTAAACCTTTCTTGCTTTTATACTTGCGAAATCAGTTATTATTTGTCCAGTATCCAAACTATCTAATATTTCAGATTCTATCGAAATAATGGGTAAATTAGTCAGTCTTGGTTGATGCATAGTTGACCTTAAATAATTCTTAATCAATTTTAACTTATGCAACTGTAACTGGTAGAGTAAGAAATATTCTTAATGCTATTGATGTGTTTGGAAAAGTTGACATTAAATTATTTGTGTAAAGATATTGCAAAAGTGTATGTGGATCACTAGACTGATTTTCTACAAAATGCAGCTTCAAAGCGTTAAGTTCATTGTACAAATCAATACCGTCAATGTCAGGTGCAAATTATGTGAATGAGCTCGATGAGGAGATTCCTGTGTTTGCCGCCCCCTTGAAAGTGCCGCCCGTGTGCGGTGCACGTCCGCTCCCAGCGGGCCTGCAGGGTTATAAAGATTTTCAGGAAACACAATATATTGATATGATATTTTAGATGATCTCTTAAAACGGTGACATAGATAAATTAACAACTTTTTTAAATACTTTTTTGCTCTATCTTAATCGCTGTTGGAAGTCCCAACTCCGTTTGTCCGACGTTTGTTCTCTTCTTTGCCAGAATACAACAATGTTTCGTAACAGTCTAATTGAATTTCGCCTTGTCCTGGCCATCTTATTTCGCTTAGTCCCATAATTTCTATTTTATTCATGTCCATTTCTTTCACAACTTGTGCTATAGGATGTGTGGATTCAAGTAAAGTTCTGACATTCCGAATGCCTATACGGGTTTGTCCTTTTATTCTTCTTTTCGTGTTTGTGGTGTGGTGTCATGGCAGTCGTTATCTTTGGGGTAGTCCTTTGCTTTCTTAATTACTATTTGTCTTCAGTTGATATTTGACCTTCGTTTTCTGTATTGTTAATTATTGGTCCCTTTATTTCTCTGTTGTTATTGCTTTCTGAAGCATTTGGGGAAATTGTTTGCACCAACTTTTTTAATGATTCTTCTGTAAACTGAGCTTGTTTGTTGTTTGATTGTTTTTCTAATATTGGGCTTCCCTCCTCGGATTCGAATTCACTTTTTGCTTTCTTTATCTCCTTCTTATTCTTTACTGGATTGCAGTATTTTTGTGCCATCAATTATAAGGGAATCGTATTTTATTATCGCGTGTTTATCCTATTGGCGAGCTTCTTATTTTAGTTTAATAAACCTCAATCGGAGCTTTATTTCTTTCCTTTTTTACTTCTATAAGAGATACCTTTACAGTGTCGAGAGGGCGGTACATACCGAGCCACAGAGCGGTCACCCATTCAAGTTTTGATCAAACAGGTCTTTATTTAACTTTCTATATTGCAGTACTACGTGAGTTCCCACACTGCCGGCAGTGCCGACCAAGTTTTATTTAAAAACGAAATTATTAATTACGGCAAATAGAACTTGAGCTAAACACAACATTAAGGTTTATTAAACCACTTTAGGTTTTTAATTTGCATATTTTGTTTGTAAACAACTTAATACATATACATAATTATTTGACAATTTGACTCAACGATTATTAATCCTATACAAAAATGCTATTTAGTTTGATACTGTTAACTCATTTTTATTGTGATAAATCTTCAAATAAATAAACTTCAAAATTTATTAAAGTTTATAGAATTGTTTGAAGTTTAATTTTGACTCGGCGTTTGATTTGGGTTGTACAAATACCTATGATTCACATTTGATTTGTCTTGTCAATACAAACGATGCCTGTAGAGAAAAAAATGGGCGAAGAATCTTCGCTGGACTTTCCATACTTACACAATTGAAAAATGCATAACAAATATATCATAAGCGTGAGGATAAGCAAGGTCTCTTTCACCCATGAACGATTTCAGAGTTCCACATCAAAACTATTAAAACGTAGCATTAAATTATGTTTGTATTTTAAAGACAAAAAAAAAATAAAACAGTCTGTGTTAGAGGGCTTACTTTATTTTAGGTGTTTAGGATTTGGGGTGTTTTTAAAATAATAAAACTTTAAAAAGAATCTCCCAGGTAGGAAAGCCTAGAAATTTAGGAAATTCCTTCGCATTGTTACCTTCACTAACTTACTCAGAAAAATTTCAAGCGGATTAGGGGATTTTCCGAAATGCTGGTTTATGTGTATAATGCTTTTATTGTGGTATTCGTTTGTTGCATTAAATATCTACAATTTTTTCTGGGGTGTTCGCTTCTTAATCCCTGAATAGTTGTCAACAATATTTTACTTGTTCTTGGAAGGCATCTGTGTAAATATGTGATTGACAAAGTTACTGGAAAAATTGAAAATATCTTTAAACCAAAACTCAATGCTGTTCTAAATACAAAATGAAGGTTTGAAAATTCTTCATAGTTTCAAAAATTTTACAGGGTGAATTTGTTGAAATTAATGTAGATCCTGCAATCATTTCCGTTTTAAAATATGCACCCATTAATTATTAATGTACTTAATTTAAAAAATTCGTTTATAAGAATTTATTTTAAAATTTTTGTTGTGATCATAAAAAAGGTCATTTTTAGAACTCCGAAAAATCTTTACAACATATACCTAAATTTGTTACGTAAATTCCTTAAAAAAAAAAACTATATTAGTTTTTAATTCGTGCAAAGAATAGCGCAATCAAAAACCTAATATTACAAAGAGCGGTTAATTTAAATTTTCTACGTATTCACAGCGACAACGATATCTAAACATTATTGTCGCTTTTCGAACATCGTTGCCGCTCGTTTTAATTTTATCGAAAACAACGTAAATTAAAAATCAACATGCACGAATAAACACAGATTAACATAAAACAGCGATAACACTGTCTACAAAAACAACAACAAAAAGTAAAAAGAAAAAAAAACTGCAAATATTGCAATAAATATTGTATTCGACTTTCGGAACTCTTTTTGCGTTTTATATTTTGGGGATGCGATCAACGCTATTTGAAAGGCATCTTGATCTACTATCGACCCAGAACATTAAAAAAAAATCGTGTGTGTCGTTTCCGAGAACAGTAAAAAGGGAAAAAAGGAGACAACGGCACGCGGTGTTCCCAGGCGGTCACCCATCCAAGTACTGACCGCGCCCGACATTGCTTAACTTTGGTGATCAGACGA
Organism: Melanotus villosus; assembly: GCA_963082815.1. Classification (NCBI taxonomy): domain Eukaryota; kingdom Metazoa; phylum Arthropoda; class Insecta; order Coleoptera; family Elateridae; genus Melanotus; species Melanotus villosus. The sequence continues at coordinate 70,953,684 of OY720418.1, read as the reverse complement.
GAACCGGTGCTTTCAATGTCTAACAATCAAAATGAATGTCTATTTACATCTACGTATATTTCACCCAAATAATTTAAAAAAAATTAAACAGGGGAAGATGGTTTGGACACTACTTCTAGGCGCTCATATTTGTGTGTTACGTAAAATAAGAGCATTCGGGAATTCCTTTTAGAATTTGAAAAATTATAAAGAAATGTTAAAACAATCACTTAAACAATTTGCAAATTAAACAGGAACTGGTCAATTGGGCGCGTAAACTGATTACAAAAAAATCGGTAACTCTTTTAGGGAAGGATAGTTAATTTTAAATCCTAAATTAGGATCCAGCAACACCTACAATAGCCAAAATATTACAGTAATTTTGATGACATAATTAAAGACTTTGCAACGAAAAAGTCCCGACAAGTTATTTAATAATAATCCTATCTAATATGTAATAATGCTTTTATAATAAATAATTTGTATTTTCAACATAAATGAGCAGAGTAAGATAATATTTTTTTGAAAAAGTGGGTAATATAAACAAAAAAATATATTTTGTAGTCACGCAGATTCGAACCTCCAACCTTTCAAGCGCATGCGGGTGGAAGCTTGGTCTCTTACCGCTGGACCAACACCGCCTTCGTTAAAACGGTGACTCCTGGCCTGATATTTATCTTCTGTCTTTGGAATGTGCCGTTTCCGAGAAATTTTTTTTTGAAATTTTGAAAAATTTTTTCAGCTAATTATAATCAGTAGAGGTAGGGGTACAATTTGGCGTTAGGTTTATACAAAGATGTTGATGTGTTTTTGCGAAAAAAAAAATGTTAAAGTCCAAAACTTCAAATGGTCATAAAAGGCGTTAGGGAAAAATTTTGGGGATGCGATCAACGCTATTTGAAAGGCATCTTGATTTACTATCGACCCAGAACATTTAAAAAAAATCGTGTGTGTCGTTTCCGAGAAAAGTTTTTTTGAAAATTTGAAAATTTCCAAAACTGTCCGGACTTTTTATTTTTGAAATTTTGAATTTTTTTTCAGCTAGTTCTAATCAGCCGAGCTAGAGGTACAATTTGGCCTTAGATTTATAAAGATATGTTGATGCGTTTTTGGGAAAACCGTCCTTAAAGTTGCGCTTTTTAAAAATTCGCCGCGGGCGCAATTTTTGACATAGAAACTTCGGGAAAAAATTATTCGATTTCTTTTCAAATTCTGTATTGATTTCCTAAGTAAAATTTTGAAATTTTTTTCAAGGAAAAATCTGCGCCCAAAAAAACATGGCTAACTTCCGTTTCCGGTTCCGGATTTTTTTGAAAAGCTTATTTTATAGATGTACTGTAATTATAGGCCCGCATACCAAATTTGATGAAAATCGGCCCAGTAGTTTTCGAGATATGACGATAACGCACGAACGCACGCACGCACGCACGCACCCACCCACAGACATTTTTCAAAAAACACATATTTAGGATGCCTGGACCCTAAAATGTGTTTTTTCGAGTTTTTACGATTTTGAATTTTTGCACGATTCCAATACTTTCCTATACATGCGTTGCAAGTATGGAAAGTAAAAACACATATTTAGGATGCCTGGACCCTAAAATGTGTTTTTTCGAATTTTTACGATTTTGAATTTTTGCACGATTCCAATACTTTCCTATACCTACATGCGTTGCAAGTATGGGAAGTAAAAAGTGCAAGAAAACCAAACAAGTACTCTTAACAGCTTTCTTTAGTTGTTGGAATTAACAAAATTGAATCTAATTAAATTGTAGGTATTCAAAATACAAAATTAGGTATATTCTTGTTGACTTTGCTCACTTATTTATTAATTTAAAAAATGCTTTGAGCAGCCCATCTTACACCTCACAATATTTTAGAAAAAAGCACAGCTTAACCAAACTGTAAATATTGAATTCGAAGACTTCCACGGTCGGTGTTAGTGTTAACAGAACGACTTCCGGGTTGAAACCGTGTCATGTTTAAGACAAAAGTACTCAACGTTTCGCTAACTTTCTTAAGGGGCTTCTTCAGGAGAGGGGGGCACTAAAAGAGCACGGGATCTCAACGTGTCAACCACGCCAGAGACGAAACTCTTGTAGCAAGAGAAAGCAGGGAACGGTAACTCAACTTGTCACCAAGCCAGAGGCGAAAGGTAACCCGGAAGTCGTTCTGTTAACAACTGTAAATATTCTTGTTCTGACGATGTTGCCAGCATCCAAGAAGTAGTCAAGTTCTATGGGTAATAAAAAAAAATAGTTAATAAAATACTAATCTGATTCACATTTAATGTGTCATGTCAATACAAACAATGCCTATAGGTTCAGAAAAGAAAAAATAAGTAAAGGAAGTCTTTTTAGAAAATACTTTATTTATTTTTTAACTTTAAAATTCTGTTTTCGGTAAGAATATTGCAATTAAGATGTCTCAAAGATGAGATTGTATAGGGTGTAATTGTTAATAAGGTAGCTTTGTGAACAGAATAAAACACAATGTAGAATCTGCAAAGCTTGTAATACCTAATAATAAACAGACAAACTATTGAGTTGCGATACGACACATGACACATTCAACTTAAAACCTACTACATAACTTATATTTTGAGTGACTCTAGGCCTGTGGTTAAACATTTTCCGAGGGGGAAGTCACTTTAAAATGTGGTGTCCCAAGTATTACACTATTGCATATAATTGCACGTATTGCATGAGTATTGCACGCATTACACAAGTATTGCATAACTAATGCATGTATTACACAAGTATTGCATAACTATTGCACGAATATTACATGCATTACACAAGTATTCCATAACTATTGCATTACATACTAGGGTGGCCCTTAATTATGGTTGAAAAACATTTGACCGGGCTCCCCCCCCAAATCGATTCTAAAAAAATAAAAGGTAATTTTGAGCTTTACCAGCCCTCTTAATTCCAAAGTTAAGGGGTGTCCCAAGGAGCCAAGTTTTAAAATATTGCCGTTTTTCTCGGTTTGAACGGCTCCGTGCGTGTTTCACACATGGAGTAGTAGGTATATTAAAACTCAAGTTACAGAAGGCATTGTTTTCGCGCACGAGTCCGAAATGACTTCTGTAACGAGTTTTTTACACTGTTTTCTCTGTTTCCGCTTCCATTTATATTATTTATTTATATTTCTTTACAAAAATACTTGACAATTTCCAGTTGGGGAAATTTTGGTAAAATAGTAGGTTGGTAATAGCGATTTTTGCTTGACGGTTGACAGAGGTTTGACATTTGACGTTTTTGTTGCCTAGCAATGAATGGTTGCCTAGGTATTTTGTGTATTATTTGATACAGTATCACCAATTTCTGAAAACAAAATATCACCAAAAATCGTTTAATAATGAAGCTCATTAAAGCGTCAAAATGCGTGCTAGAATAATGTCATTCTAATGCCGAAACAGAAAATAGCTATTTGTACAATGAGATAGGGAAAGTACAGTTTTTCCATTCTAGACATGAATGGAAAAACACTTTTCCGAACAAATTGTACACAAAATTCGGAAAAGAATTCCTTATCATTTAATAATAATAATAATAATAATGTTTATTCCAGCTTCACCTACAAAACATAAACAGCACAGCGTGCAAAAACACAAAAAAAACTAATAATAATAGGTAATAATAAAAAATAATAATAACAACAATAATAGCTAAATGCTAACAGTAATTTGAAGCCAGAAATCGATGGCAATCAGATGACCACCTACAAAAGGGGTCCCTGCTCTACCTTACCACCGGCATATATGTATATATATATATAAAACAGCATTCCAGGCCTAGTGGCCTATTGCTTGAATCTTGGCTTTCCATAGTTTTCTATGATTAGCAGTTATCCTCCAATTTTCCAGATTGTGCTGTTGGACATCATCTTCTATGTTGTCCATCCATCTTAATTTCGGCCGGCCTCTTCTGTTTCTTCCTTCCAAATCCATACTAAATATTTTCTTTGTGGGGTCTTCTTCCCCCATTCTTACTATGTGACCCAGCCACCGTAATCTAGACTTTTGCACAAACGTTGTTATATTTTCTTCTTTATACAATCTTTCAACTTCCTGGTTTGTTCTTCTCCGCCAAATATTGTTTTCTTTAACACCTCCAAAAATTTTTCGTAAGACCTTTCTTTCAAAAATTTCTAACTTTCTTTTGTTTTCTTCTGTTAGCACCCATACTTCACTTGCAAACGTAACAACTGGCCTTATAATTGTTTTATACAGTTTAATTTTTAGAGCTCTTGGTAGCTGTTTATCTATTAAAAGGTTGTTTAAAGCCCCCATACATCTTGACTCTGCTGTGATTCTTCGCTTGATATTTTCACTATGGCTGCCGTCACCTACTAATTCTTGGCCTAAATATATTACGGAGTTCCTTATTCTAAAAACTAGGTTTCCATTTTCAGTATTAATTTGTAGCGATTGGTTTTCTTCTTGTTTATAGTTTCCCAGTATCATGTAGTTTGATTTTTCTTGATTTATTTCTAGACCAGCCGTTTTTGCAGCACTTTGGAGCTTGATTATCAGTGACTTCAGCTCTTCTTTGGTTTTTGATAATATCACGACGTCATCAGCATATGCAAAGCATTGATAGGAACTTTTTATGACATTTTGATTTGTATTTATACCACTTTTCCTAAAGATATTTTCTAAAACTACATTGAACAGAGTTGGGGATAAAGGGTCTCCCTGTTTTAGTCCACCTGTACTTTTAAAGGTTCTTGATAATGCGTTTTTATATTTTACTTTATTATTTGTGTTTTCCAATGTCATCTTCACTAGATCTGCTAAGTCTTTTGAGATATCCAATTTTTCCATCGCTTCCATAATTTCAACTCTTTGTATCCTATCAAACGCCTGTTTAAAATCTAAAAAGATGGCATAAATTTTATTATTCTTTTTACTACACTTTTCATATATTTGCAATATGCTGAAAATATTATCTACCACCGATATTTTCCTTGTCGAAACCCTGTTTGATATTTTCCAATCTTTATGTCTGCCTTTTCCTTTAATTTTGTATTTATTAATTGAGCTAAAACTTTATATGTACTGTTTAATATGGATATTGGTCTATAATTTTCAGGTGTAAGTTTGCAGCCTTTTTTAAATATTGGGTTTATTATCGCCATCTCCCACTCTTTCGGTAGCGTTTTACTTCTCCAAATATTTATTAATAATTCATAAAGTCTTTCCAGCATTTCTTTACCCGCATATTTAAAACATTCCGCTTCTATATTTTCTGAGCCTGCTGCTTTGTCATTTTTCATTTTATTAACTACTTCCAGAAAGTCATCATAAGTGGGTTCTTCTATGTTTTCTCTATTTTCTGTCTTTTCTCTTCTGTTTACTGTGTTATGCATTTGTTTATCGGTAAAAATGGCTTCGTAAGTGTCTGCCCATATATTTACTATTTTTTCTTCTTTAAGACAGATTTCGCCGTTTTTATCTGTTAATGCTAGAGTATTACTATTTTTTCCTTGCTTTACGTTTTTGACATTTTTATAGAGGTTTTTTATATTATTTTTTACATAATGTTCTTCAATTTTTTCGATTTTCCTTCTTTGTAATTCCCTTTTCTTTTTGCAACATATTGCTTGCGCTTAGTTTCTTGCTTTTTTATATTGTAATTGTAATTCCGGTGTGTTTTCTTTTATCATTTGCATCCTGATTTTCTTCCTTTGTTTAATCTTTTCCATACACTCTACATCTAGCCATTCTTTTACTTTTTCTTCCTGTGTGTTTTTCACTTTTCCCTTACTTTTTCCTATAACTTCTTTTAAATTCTTCCATTCTTCATTTATGCTTCTCCCTTTTGGCATGCTTTGTGTTTCTTCTTCTGTATATCTTTTGTACTCTATTCTGGCTTCTTCTGTTACTAATACTTTTCTATATATTGGGTTTTCTTTAGCTTTTCTGTTTCTGAATAAATTTGGTGGTTCTTGCTTCATATTTATTTTGATTAGGAAGTGATCTGCCCCTATGTCTGCGCAACTGCATGTTTTTACATTTTTTACACAATTTTGTTGGATTTTTTGCACTAAAATATGATCTATTTGATAGCGCGTATTTTTATCCGGGTTTAACCATGTCATTTTATGTATGTTTTTTCTCTTAAGCATTGTACTTTTTATGACAAAATTATTTGTTGCAGCAAAATCTATTAATTTTTGACCGTTATCATTTGTTTCCATGTGTAAACTTTCTATTCCTGTTACTTCCTTATTTCTTTCTTCCTTGCCAATCTTGGCGTTAAGATCTCCTACTATTACCTTTAAATCAAATTTTGGTAATTTATTCAGAGTTGTTTCTAAAGTATCGTAGAAGGTTTGTTTTTTCTCTTCTTCCGCATCCTCCGTAGGAGCATGCACGTTTATTAAGGTAAGCTTTCTAAATTTTCCTTTTAGTCTTAGATAACTTATTCTATTTGTAACCCTTTTAAAATCTATTATTTCGTCTTTAATATCTTCTTTTATTATAAAACCTGTACCAAGCCTGTTTTTGTCCCCTCCCGCATTTAAGTAAAGATAGTTTTCTATTTTTGTTATCTCACATCCCTTATGATTGGTTTCTTGTATTGCTACCACTTCAATTTTATAATTTTTAATTCTTTTATTAACATTTTTAGTTTACCCGATTTGTTTAAACCTTGGACATTCCACGTTTCATATACTCTATCTAATGTTTTTCCTTTATTCATGACCGTGTTCGTTTGCCTGGTCGTTCCATAAAAGCCGTCCTTTAGCTTACTTTTTACTACTTTTTTGGCTGATTTGCCACTCCTTCCTCTAAAATTTGATCTTGTTTGTTCCACACAAACATTTTCCCATTTATGGTTAATTTGTGGTAACCCACTTTTATAGTTTTTCCTTCTTGTTTTTCTTTTCTTGCTATTTCAGCAATCTTTAATTGAATTTTCCTCTCTTCAAATGTTAAATCATTTTCTATAATTACTTTTGTGCTCCTTAACTTGTTTTTATTTTCCATAATTTGTTTTTTATTTTCCCAACTGTCCATTTTTATTACCACTATTTTTTTATTCTCAACTTTTCCCACTTTGAAAGCCTCTATGATGTTCGGTTCTACTCCCAGTTTTTCTTTAATCAGCTGGGTTATATTTTCTTGTAGTTTTTCATCTTCGAATTGTATTCCTTTTATTACTACATTATTTCGTTTTTTCTCTTTCTCATGATGTTGCTGTCTTTCCTCTAGTTTAGAAATTCGTTCGACTAACAGTTGCTTTTCATCATTCCACTGCTTCTCTCTATCCTGCAATTCTTTTTTAAGTTGACTTAATTCTGTCTGTATTTTCTTGAGTTCAGTTTTTAATTGATCATTACTATTGCTGAACTCTTCTTTTAGCTCATCTTTTAACTGCAATAACAATATTTTAATTTCATCCATTTTGTTTTCTTCCGTATCACTTTGAGGTGTTACTGAATTTGATAGTGGTACTAGTTCACTTAGCTTTTGCTCCGTAGTTGTTTGGATTACACCTTTTTGTGGCGATCTTTTTGTTTTCGAGCTTCGTTTCGACGCTACAAACAACTGCTCCTTTTCCCACTTATCGAAGTCTTCTCTTTTGCGCTTTGGTGTTTCTGTGTTGTCAGCACTTTTTGTGCCCTAGTTATGTTGCTGCCTTTTACTTCCTGATTGTTCATTAAATAAGATTTGAAAACCACGTTTCCATATTTAACCTCACTTTTTCTCTTCCTACAATTTTTCTAATTTTCTATTTACACTGCCCAGATTTTATTGTGTCCAGTCACTTTAATGTATCTTACACTGCTCACTAAAAAAATTTGGTTTACAAAAGTATTTTCTGCACTCAATTAGGTTTATAACATAAAAGAACTAATTGAAGCACATCAACTCACTCACATAACCTCACAAAATTCCCTTACTTAATAAAACACGTTTCCTCTTATATGGCCATACAAAAACTTAAATATTTATTGATCATTGTAAAAGGTATGTTTGAGAATAATCGTTGAATTAAAATTATTTTGATATTCTACTAATTTTGATTTATTTACAAATATAACCTTTACACACACACCACAAAAAATGTCCCTAAATTCACAGCCAGAGTGACGTTTAGTGTATAGTTGGCTGCCTACATATAGCACTTTTGACACGTTTTTTTTTTTAACACAGCTACATAGGAAATGTGTATACTAAAAAGAAAAATTCCCTGTATATGCAGATTTCTGCATGCCGTTTGAGTTGATAGTGGTATCAATCGAAAGACAAAAAAATGTGCTTAACTTGATACTACTTTACTTGAATTTATTACGTGTTTAAGAAAGAAATAGCTTAAGGCCAAGGACACACGGCGGTTTGTGACGAATCGGCCGACGACTCGGCAGATGAATCTCTTATAATAAATTGAACCGTACACACAACTCTACAGGCGGCCCGGCGCGTTGACGAATCGTTGAGCCATTTGCATGGCCTTACAAAAGCGTACACACGTAGCGTTGGGCGAATTGTCAGCCGATTCATCACAAAAATGCCTCGTGTGTCCAAGGCCTAAAATCTACAATAAATAATTTGCGTTTTATTCACAAAAAGCAGACCAGCCATTATCAAATTTGAAGTTTGTTTATGCGGTCGTTTATGCCAAAATAAATTTTATTTTCTGTCAGTTGTCAGTTTACATGTCTACCTAGTACCTAATTACTATGAATAGTAATGTTGAATATTTTAATGAGGAGAGGTTATTTATTGTCAAAACATTTTATACTGGCGTCAGTTTATGCACAGTTCGTGTTCGTGTTCAAGTCTACGACTACGAAATTGGCTTAACGCACATTTCCCAAGGAGATTGGAACACATAGCCACCACGTTCACCAGATCTCACTCCCATGAACTTCTGGGTTCACATGAAACAGTTAATTTATGCTACCAAAGTGCAAACTGTGGAGGATTTACATTTTAGAACACAACAGACTGCAGATACTATTCAAAATATCCCAGAAATTTTATTAAAACCCCAACAATCACTTTTACAACGTATAATGGAAATAATTTCGAACAGTTTTTGTAAATAATTAAATGCTAGTATAATATTAAGAAGTTTAATTACCTAAATTTACTTTTATGAATATGTTCATCACAAATTATATAAAATAAATTCAACGGCTTCCTTTTGAACAAATTGAAACTAATTAAATTGTATTCATACACAAAATTATGCTCTTGTTGACTTTGTTCACTTGTTTATTAATTTAAAGAATGCTTTGAGCAACACATCTTTCACTTCGCATTTTTTTTTAAATGCAGCTTAAACTAAACTATAAATAATCTTTTTCTGGATATTTCACAACTTCCGATGATGTTGCCAGCATCCAAGAAGTAAAGTTCTATCAGTAATAAAAAAAAGTTTGTTAATATAACACCAATCGATACTTGGGCCATCGAAGCACTGAAATGATTGTGAGCGGTAAAAACTCATCTGTATTTCAAACACAAAGTGAAACGTGATGAAGTGACTTCTAAATTTTTCATTATATCGTCGGTGCTATGTGCTATGACAATACCTCCTATTTTACAAATGTCAAATTTTACACTTTACAGGAGGACCTAAAAACTGACCCAATTGTAAGTAATAAGGAAATTTATTAGTATAATAAATTGTGAATAGAATTGGGATACTTACATGAATATTTAATGCTTAAATATAATCTTGCTGAAGATACATCCTAATCTTGAGCCTTCGTTTTGGGACGTCGTACGTAGGTAATCCGTACCGGTATGCTTTTGCCCCTCGAGACGTTGTCCGTAGATGACGATACCTCTTGCGTACACATACCTTCTGCTTCTGTAACAGATAATTTAACAATTCTTAATTATAAATCAGCTTTTTCTTATACCACTAAATAATATTAAAATTTGAACACTGTCGACATTAGCTTACTATTCACAGTATTCATAGATAATGCAGCTGTGCTTTAGCCTATTTCACAGATTATCTTCTAGTAGAAGAAGGCTGATACGAATTCTGACTTGTAAATTTAACAATTATGGATAAAATGAAACAGCTAAATGTGCTGTAAGTAGTTATTACCTTACTGTTAGTTGCTTTTAAAAAAATTAGTTAAAATTTCGGAATTCTTACAAACGAGGACAAATAAATTAATCGTTAAACATGGCAACCTGATAACAATATAAAATAGTATATTGTGTTATTAGGAGTAAAAGCAGTGGCGTAACTAGACAAAAAAGGCCCCAATGCGAAATTTTATTAAAAATTGAAAACGAACAAAATCTATACATATATAATTTAACAATAGTTATAAATTTATAATGGACACCTTCTTGATTTGGCATTAGCAAAATCTTTAATTAATTATTAGACACACAATTTTTTCCGCTTCTTCTACTTCTATGCTTAAGACTCTTAATAGTGCTAACGAAGAGAGACGTTGTTGGCCCATAGTATTTCGCAGATAATTTTTAATAATTTTTAATTTGGAGAACGAACGTTCTGCAGTGGATACTGTTACAGCTATTGTTAAATACAAAATAAATAGAGAGTATACTTCAGAAAAACTAGCACTCATAACTCATATCATAGTACTTAATCATGACTAGTTCAGCTAACTCACGAATTGTATGTAGTTTTTCAATTTTTGTTATTTGCTGCAAGTTAAAACTGTTAGGATTGCGTTACATTTACATTGCAGTAAATTAAAACTATACTACTGTTGAATTGAATTATTGGGTAGAGTAGTAGTTCCCAAACTTATTTTTCCGCGGAACCCTTATACAATATTTCACATACCGTCGAACCCTCGCCATATCTACAAACATCCTAATCTTAACTGGGCTAAAAAAAATTATGTATGTACAGCACTTTCAGGCCTGAAGGCCTATGGCTTTTTGCTGATGCGTTAGCGTATGTGGTTTTAACGGGTGTAATGCAAAACCCGAATCGTCGCTGCGAGTTATATGGTTGGTGCGCCGTTTATACCTACATACTGCACCATGTGTAGAGTGTAATGTGGAGTGTATGTGTGTGACCTTGTTACTCTACCTCTTAGGCCTGTATTCGGAGGAGAGCGTCGTTAATTAGGTGCCCAAACCTACAAATAATTTATTCAACCATATACGTATGATGCACAAGAGATGCAATAAACTGTACAAAACAAAATACAAAATAAATATGAAATCAAAGATTAATGAGAAGAATGTAGATGTTTAGACTTCAATATTTTCTGAAAATTTGACTCGTGGAACCCCAAAATTATTTCGTGGAACGGTGGAACCCCAGAGTTCCACGGAACACACTTTAGGAACCACTGGGGTAGAGTATAAAATTTTAATATTTCGTAGTATTATATTTATATTAGTTAGTTACCAAATATAAATAATTAAATTTAATGACAAATTTAACATATATTAGATTCAGCAAATGGGCCCTTTTGTGACGTGGGCCCCAATGCACCGCATTGGCTGCATTGGCATATTTACGCCACTGAGTAAAAGTGTCATTTTGTGTGCCGAGCATGACGTTTGAACGACGAGCGCTAGCGAGTCGGACTATTCATGCGAGGCACACAAAATCACTTTTACTCCGAATAACACATGTTATTTTTTCTTCAAAACTTCATCCGCGGGAGAGAATACATGGCTTTCCTCCCTAGTGCGTTGATTAAAAACGGAGTTTATAAAGCCTGCCGAATAGCAAAAATGGCCATTATGCAAATTTTTGCCACTGCTTGCTTGTGGCGCTAGTTATCCATCGTTGACAGCTGTCAACTGGCTTTGATTTTTTACGAGTTACAACAAATACGGGTTATTGGATGTTTAATATTTAGTCCAGAAAGTGTATTACAATATAAATTTCAATTTTAGGCAGGTTTTCAAAACCTTATGAGACTGTGTAAAAAATTAACTAAATAAGAGTGTAAGAAGGGTGCAGATACTTACTACTTTTCCTAGGCACAAACCAAGAAGACTTTCGAGGGATTGGACTGGTTATTTAGCCTAAATATAAAACTAAATCTGTAGAATTATGGCAAGGAGGGATGCAAAAAGACATTTTTAGAACGTACTTTTTGTTGTGTAACTAAACGAATACCCAAAAATTAACAAATTTAAATTAGAAATACAGCTGTCAGTGAAAGGATAAGCAGCGCCACGGAGAAAATTTGAACTAGTCGAAAACCCCGTTTTGAATCAACGCAGGCGACGATCCTTACGATAACAAAAGTAAAAATGTGAGCTTTACAGTGTGCCTAATTTTCATGATGTCCTAATAATATAGGCTGTTAAGCAATGAAAGCAATAAATTTCTGCCGTGGATTTTAATACAAATGATTTAACCTAAATATCTGCATCTGTATCTGTCTGTAACCTCGCCTGTTTATCCATATTCACTGTTCAGTTTAACACTGTTCACATGCATATAACTACAAAATAAACTGCTCAAAATCAACAACAAAGCACCATTTGACGTTATAATACTAAAAACCCCAATGCCGACTGAACGATAGGAAGTATTGTGAACCACATGTTAACAATACATATAAGATAGGAGGTATTTGAATTCAGTTCTGAAGTGTTTCTAGAATGTTATTTAACATAGGAGGTATTTTTAAAGCATGCGCTTAGACGAGAGCAATGCATATATTATGTCAAAACCCGATTTCGGTAAATATGTCAGACAGGAGGTATTGTCATATCACTGATGATATATGTAGCTTTACCACGGATATTTTTATTATTTTATTACTCCAGTGCCTTGGCGAAACCCAATTGTGAAACCTAACGTTTGTTGTTTCATTTTTGAAATAAAATACATTTACAAAAATGTAAGTACTAAAAGTATTGACACTTCAAAAGAGGTACTGAATTAATTGATTATTAGCCAAAAATTGTTTCAATTAACAAATAAAAGATGTTTCTTTAACAGACAAAAAACGCTTTGTCTACCAAATGAAAACAACTTCAACTAATTTTACATCTCAAACCAAAAATTAATTAAACGTTCGTTGGTTTTGGCAAATGTGGAAATGTTATTATTGGTAGTTTTAGATCCTTAATCAATGTTTTAAGTCACAAAAAGAACTACCTCCCTCTTTGTCCAACACACTTCTCTTACGGTTGTTTTTGGCTACCCCAATGACGAATCAGAGGGTGTTACTTGACAACAGAAGCGGATGCAAAAAAATTTCAAGAAAATCAACATCAAAAAAAAAATTTAACGAGTCCATTCTATCGAGTAAAATTTGTACAAGGTTATTCACAACTCTCGATTTAAACACGTTCTTTCAACAAGGATACTCCGATACTGAATTATCTCTACTATTTAAAAATTATTTTAACTATTATGTTTGTTACAAGAAAACAAACTATCAAAAATCACTGTAGTAGGTAAACTGGCTGCTCAATTTCAACGGATTACGTCTAATCACGCTAAACTTGGACTGCCAGCCCACGACTTTAAAGCTTTGTAGAACAAAATGATTGGACTGTGACGTTCTATTATTTACTTGCAAATTATTTATTTGCTTACCCATAATTTGATCTTGAATATCTATTAAATAGTGAACAATCGTGTTTGTAGTTCTTAAAATTTTCCTGCGGTGCTAAAAGTGGTACTAGTCCTGAGGCTAGCACTGGGCAATTTGGCAGACTGCACCATATTGAATTTCAGAGGAATTAAACTCCTTCAGTGGCTCTATTAATGTAAAGATCGATGGTTAGCCTTCCTCCTTCAAAACCCTATTCTATAACACATTTTCTTTAAAATTAATCTACATATATCTGTGCCTTTTGCCTTTCTTTGTATTTTATCAATAATTATGTTTCTTTTCTTTCTTGACAACAGGATTTTTCATTATTAATTGAAGACTTTTCTTTACTAAATGACTTTCTATCAAGCTTTTAACATTTCTTTATTTACTTCATTTTGATACGCATGTTGAACTGGATATGTTACGTTTAAAACAACTTCCATTACTATTTTTAATTCGCAAAAAATACAATCTTTTATACTTGATGACTTAAAGTTCTTATTTTTAATAATGATTTTTATTGCCTTTCTTAAATATCTTCATAATTAATCGTATCAATAATCATTTTACTTTTCTAACATATTCCTTTCAATTATCGTATCATTTGTCATTCCTGTTATTAAATTTAATTCTTTATATTAATAATAGTATTACTGTTAAAATCTTTAAAATGTTCATTTAGCTACTTTTCATTATTTAATTTTACTTTTTATTCTCATGGCAAACTAGGTAAATAAAGAGTTATAACTTTTCAAAATATAATAATAAGCTATTATTTAATCTTTAAATAATTACTTTACTGTACAAAATACTAATACTTTAGAATATTCTTTTTCATTGTTTTAAGTCGTCAACATTAAATTTTCCATTTACTTTAAATTTTATTTCTTTTTCTTTTTTTTTTTTTTTTTGGGGTTGATTCCCTATCATAGGTGAATCCTTCCAACATACTTCTGTTGGTTATCGAACTTATAATTAAAATTTCTGCGTTGAAATTTACGATAATTGCTCCTAAAGTTACTATGAAACATACTTCTAAAATTATTATAAATAATATTATTTTTACAACTATCCTGGTTAGTAAGTTTAAAACTATTTTTATTATTAAATTTATTCTTACTATTTTTATTCTTTTTCCCTTTATTTTTCACGGTATTCTTTTCTCATTTATTCTTTGTAAATCTTCAAGTTTTATATACTAAGATTAAAAGTAGGGCCAAGAAGAACTTCTGATTTGTGAATATTACTAGTGTTACAGTCTTGTATTCATTACGTTTGAATTGTTCCACATATGTAGACAGGGATTAAAAAAAATTAGAGTAGATGACCGTCAGGGTTAAAACAGAGAAACCACTCTTTGGGTGATTCAGAACTTAAACTGAGTTTGCATCGTCTTTAACAGTAAGTATGGAAATTTATCGAAAGATAACTACATTTATTAGTATATCGGTTACCATTTAAAAGAAATTCGATTTTATGACGATTTTTCAATTTACTTTGACCTGAATTTTATAAGTGCTAAGGTTAAAACAATTATGTTCGGAACTCGAATAAAATTTCAAAAATAAAAAAAATTTCGGTTGAAGTGCATTTATGTACTAAAAACAATTTTAAGGAATTTTATTCCGTGTGACAAGTTTTTCTTCCTTCCGTTAAAGTGTTCGTTTTATTTTCAAGTTTTCGTTGGTTCCGGCACGTAGCGCGGATATGTCCTGGTTTGTTGCATTTAAAACAAATTGGTTTTCCGTCGTCTGTACGAGGATTAGTTTGCTGGTAATTCTTTTTATTGTTATAATTAAATTGAGAAGTATAATTGGAACCTTTTAGTATCGTAGCGTGAGGGACTCTACAGGTAGCACGGATATGTCCTGGTTTTCGACATCGAAAACAAATCGTTATTCCGTCGTGTGTGCGAGGAGTAGAATTTTGGATATAATTTCTGTTTCTATAGTCAAATTTAGTTGCCTGATACTGTGAAGAACGATGGGTATCTGTGGCCAGCAAAGAACAATTTAGGCGTAAAGGAACTGGTTCCGGAGTTTGTAATCCTTGACATTGATTATTCAGATCTGATCGAAAATGGTCAAACAAGTCTTTCATTTTGTCGTTTAAATTGGTGCATTTTACTTGGAGCTCCAGAAAGTCAGATTGGCCTGAGAATTCGCTTAGAAAATCGTTGGAAATTTTAACCCACGTATTTGTTTGATTGCTTGGATTATGTTTATAATTTTCGTACCACATTGAAGCCGTTCCTTTTAAGAAAGCTCCGAAGAAACGTATTTTCTCTTGATTTCCCCATGTGTAGAAAATTGATGCCGTTTCGAACGCTTGAAGAAATTTTTTAGGATTTTGATTTGTGGTGGGGTCAAAAGTTTCAGGGTTGACTGCCGGTGGTACCTTTTTATGCGTGAGAAACGCTTCGAATAAAGAAACCTCAGTCATAATTATTATTTATTTGCATTGAAAAATTCTTGGTTTTATGCGTAAGTCAGTGACACTTGTTGTGGAGGATGGTGTAATATTATATATATATATAATCCACTCCTCATCTACTGTTAAGTGTAGAGGATTACATTATTTCTTAATTTTACACTTTCCAATTATCTTCCTTCACCATATTTCTCCATTTTTTTCTGTCTTTTGCTAAAATCTCGGCTTGCTTCCATGTTACCCCTCTGTTATTTAATAGTTTTCCAACTTCATTGTCCCATGTGTTGCGAGGTCTGCCTCTCCTTCTCCGTCCGGTTATCTTGGCTCCCCATACCTTGTTTACTTGTCTTTTTCCATCCATTCGTTTTAGGTGCCCCCACCATCGCAGTTGGCTCATTTCGACGTATTTCCTAGCACTTTCAACTTCCAGTTCATTCCTAATCGTATCGTTTCTTATTTTATCCATAATTGTCACGTTTGCAGCCCTTCTCAAATACTTCATCTCTGCGACTTGTATTTTCTTATGTAGCTTTTCAGTCAATACCCATGTCTCACTGCCATATAACAGCGTTGGCAAGTATACTGTTTTGTAGACGGTCATCTTAGTTTTTTTACTAACTTCTTTTTTATTAATAAAACCTCTTTTAATGCTGTGAAATAGCTTTGTTGCTGCCGTTATTCTGTTGTTTATTTCTTCTTCAAGCTTCCCTGTAGTATCTATGACTGCTCCCAAATATTTAATGTTCTCAACTTGTTCAACTGTGTTGTTATTAATCTGAATATTTATTTTTCGTTCTGTGTCATTTGTTATTACTATGGATTTCGTCTTGTTTGTATTTATTTTCATACCTTGCTCTGCTAGTTCCTTACTCCATATATCTACATTAAATTGTAGTTTTTTTTCACTATTAGCCATTATCACGATATCATCTGCAAACACGCATTCACTTATTTCGATTGGATTCATTTTATAATAGCCTGCATTTATTTTCTTACTTTCTCCACTCGATTTCTTTATTATTTTGTTCATGAGCGTAATAAATAGTAGGGGGCTCAGGACTCCCCCCTGTCTTACCCCTTTTGTTGTTTTAAATTTTTCATATTCTTGATTATTTGTTTTAATTATACTACACTAAGCCTCTGTCTGCTCCTTCATTTTCTAGGGCAATCCATATTTTTTGCCTGTCGACATTGTCGAAGGCTTTCTCCAAATCTATTAGGCACATGTATATTTCGTTATTATATGTGAGGCGCTTATCTATTAAGTTTCTTATACAACAGATGTGATCTTGTGTGCAGTGGCCAGGTCTGAAGCCACTCTGCGCCTCATGGAGTTTTCCTTCTATTAGTTTCCTTAATCTTTGTTCTAATACTGATTCATACACTTTACATGAGACACACATCAAGGATATACCCCGATAGTTGGCGCATTCCCTCGGGTCCCCTCTCTTGTATATTGGAACAATGACCGACGTTTTCCAGTCCTCCGGTATTTCTTTAGTTTTCCATACCTCATTAATAATTTCATGCAATAGTTCATATCCCTCTTTGCTCATATACTTAAGTTGTTCTGCTTTGAGATTGTCAATACCTGGTGCTTTGCCATTTTTTAGTTTTCGCACTGCTTTTTCTACTTCTTCAAATTTTATGTCCTCTCTACTCTCCAAGTTGACGTTTGAATCTTTTATTTTTATTTCATTGGTTTTTATGTCCATCCCTCCTAACATGTCTTGGAAGTAATCCTTCCATCTGTTCATTACTTCCTCTGTTTCAATAAGAATGTGCCCTTCATTGCTCTTAACATGTCTCATGTTTTTATTGTTTGTCTTTTTTGTTTTTATTTTTCATACTTTTTAGCACTCTGTACAACAGTTTCTGATTGCTTCTGCTGTCCTTTTCCATTTTTTCCCCGAATTCCTCCCATTCCTTGGCCTTAGCACTTCTAACCTTTTCCTTTACTGCCCTCCTTGTCGTTTGGTACTTCTCATAGCTTTCTGTGGTGTTCTTTTCCAAGTAGTAGTCTTTCCATGCTGACTTCTTTTCCTTTATGACATCTCTTATTTCTACGTTCCACCAGCTTGTTCTTTTCCTGGACCCCCCACTTATTGTTACACCACATGTATTGGTTCCTGCCTTATGTATGCTCTCTTTTAGAATCTTCCATTTTTCCTCTAAATTCTTTGGCTGCCTGTCTCCTCTTCTTTGTTGTATTTCTTTAGTTATGCATTCGGCATATTTTTCTCTTATCTGTGTATCCTGTAACTTGTATGTTTTGATACTTTTTGTTTCCTTCTTACTATTTTGTGTTGTAGTTTTATCTATTTGCTTCGCGTTATCATCTTTGATTGTAGCTGCTAGCAGGTAGTGGTCACTTGATATTTCCGCACTTCTATAAACTCTGACGTTCTGTATTATATTCCTATTTGTTTTCTCAGTAATTATATAATCAATAATTGACTTTTCCTTTCTTCCTGGTGTAATATTAATTAACTGTTAAAGATCGTATGATTCTATAAACGTGGACTGTGATAAAGTGATATTTATCGGGAGATATTTGAGAAAAATTATCTGACTCTGGGTTGTAAAACAATTCTGTGAAACAGTACAAGAAATACGATTAAAGTAAAGAACTAGGTTTATAAATGTTTCAACACGTTACTGAACACTCAAATAATAAATTGAAATTGCAGTAATTGGAATTGGACTTTGACTTTCTTTTAAAATATTTACCATGAAAATTTTTTACTGTTACTAAAGCACGATAGAAAAATATGCAAATTAATTTAACTTGCAGAAAAACTACATTTAAAGCAATTAAACCTGGAAACGAACTTCGTTTAACGTGTCGCAGAGTCCGGGCTGCGTATTGGCATTGTTTACTATGGCACAACGCGACGCATGGTTGTACTGCGGTAAACAATGTTCAAAAATTACGCCGCGTGCATTGAGACAATTCTTACTGCGTTTCAACATATTCGCGCGTTGAACCGCAGTAAGATATGGTAAGGTTGACCAACATTTCGTTTATTATCAGTTAAATTGCAACATGAACACTTAATATTTCAAGATTAATTCCCTTTTTACAGAGAGTAAATTCTTCACAATTGAGATTACATAAAACTGTTTACATTAGCTAATTCATTAAACATTTAAAATAGAAATCATTAGGTTTAACACAAGTTTACATTTATTTATTTATGATCGTTTGAAGTTTCCTTATTTAATTCCGAACACGACAATTAGTTAATTTCGTTTCTAGTATTTAGTTCGTATAATTTTCTAAGTCCACTTAATTAATCTCCAAAATGACTTACATGTAAACTAACACCATTATTTCTGTATATCGACTTTCTCGGGTAAATCAGAGAACGTCTTCGTCGGAAATGTAATTGAACACTGAGAGAGCGATTAAAGGCGAGATCTAACTATATACAGGAGTTTGCCTATTTGGCTTTACTACAATATGCCGATGCATGTCCTAATCGTACACTTCCATCCGATAAATTGTTTTCGAAACTACATCAACGATTAACGGATTAAGTGAAAGTGTCTCATTTAATGCTAATAAACATGGTGCCGGATGGCCAAGATCACTAACTACTCCTGAAACAGAAGTAGAAGTTTTAAGAATAGTAGAAGAAATCCGAATATCCTCAAGCACCAGAACAATAGCTACGGAACTAAATATGAATGCTTTTTTAGTCTGGAGGATTTTACGAGAACAGCAACTGTACCTACCTATTATTTTCATATTCAATGGGTGCAAGCTCTTTTAGCCCCCCATTATCATTCCAGACTAGCTTTCTGTAGATTCATAGCAAGAAAAGTTGCAGAAAATCCAAACTTTGCTGTTAATATTTTATTTAGTACTGACGAGCCAATTTTTACAAACAACGGGATTATCAATTTCCACAATAATCATGTTTGGGCAGATGAAAACCCTTATGCTATTATGGAGACAAGACATCAACATTGGTGTTCTTTGAACGTTTGGCTGGGTATTTTGGGAGACCGTTTGATTGGACCAGTGTTTTTACCAAATCGTTTAAATGGTGAAGTTTATCTTGACTTTTTAAATAACATTTTACCCCCACTATTGGATGATGTTCCCCTAATTGATAGAGTTATTAACCTTTGGTTTTTACACGATGGAGCTCCTCCGCATTTCGCTATCGTCGTAAGAAATTTTTTAAATGTATCATATAACCAGCCACGTAACTAGGGGTGGGCCTGGGTGGGCCAGGCCCACCTAACAATTTCTAGGCCCACCCAACCGCAGCGGAAATTTTATGTCTTGTTTAATTAGAAAATAAATGTAACGAAGAGGAATTATTTAAAAAAATCTTTAAACTCTAGAACCAAAAAACAGTCAGGGCCTCAGCTGTTTTGATATTCTTGGCTCTAATTATCCTCACATCTGAAACATATCTTTAAAAAATCGTCAACAAACAACAGTAATATTATCACAAATACATAAAGTTTCTTGAAATGGTTGGGGTGTTGGGACTAAACAAACAATGTGTGTTTTTAAGTCTTGTATAGACTTTTATGATCATTTTAGTACTAACTGGAATTATTTTGTAGACATAGTATAATTTATTATACCAAACAAATCCCAAACTTCTCAACTGAAATATGATCCCGATAGTTAAAAATCACACGCAGTCACATTTATTAAACTCGTCCCATAAACATCAAGTTTGAATAAACGCTGATACAACAAAGCTTCCTTGTTTGCCATAATATCATAATTCATTACTCAATAGATTACACGAATTTCAACATTTACGACCTTCAATAAAGGGTTCCAGTAAGCCACTACTTAAAATTTGTTCGTGACCACATGGACGTTTCTTACATAAATACGAGCGATTGATATTATTTCTTAAGAAAAAAACTTTTGTTAAAATACGAAGACGGTATCCCTTCCTGATTTTCCTGTTCGAATAGTTAGTTGTACGTGTGTGTTACATGACCCAACTTATTGTGTAGTGCCCTAAAACGTTTGTGAAAATATTTTTTTCTATTTTTACGGTTAGAACTTGATCATGAGTGGTAAACGCAATATAAAAGACTATTTTTCATCTTTCAAAAAAATTAAATCTGCAGATGATACTTTGCAACCTTCGACTAGTACAACAGATTTGTTCAGTGTGGTCAGTGAGGAAAGTGGGATCCTCGAGGAAAGCGAAGAGATTAGTACTAATAGTGCCCTACATCCCAAAAACTGTAAGTTTTTAAATTATGAACGAATACTTCCTTTGGCAGAACATTATGGTAGTGATTGTGAAACCTTGAAGGCGGAATTTAAAATTTTACCAAAGACAATAAAGCAGTATGAAGACGAAAAAAGAATTGAAGTGAAAAGTATCATGCAACTAATAGATATTTTAGAAATTTATAAAATAGTTTTTGGTGAAACTTATAAATTGGCGGTCATTTGTGTGACAATTCCTGTGTCTAGTGCGGCTTGTGAACGTACTTTTTCTTGTTTAAAACGTTTAAAAACCTATATTAGGAATAGAATGACAAATGAACGATTACATCATCTAGCATTAATAAATATTGAACGGTCCACTGCTAAAACTTTAAATATTTCAAAAGTGGTTGACGAATTTGATGGGATGCATAATAATAGAAGAATAGTTCTACATTAGGTAAGTTTTTTTCGTTGTTTTAATTGTAAGGGGTTGGCCCACCGAATAATTCCTAAAAAAATATATGGCCCACCTTCATAAATAATGCTAGTTACGTGGCTGCATATAACGATAACTGGATACAAGGAGGATGTCCAGTGCCATGGCCCCCTAGATCCCCTGATTTAAACCCACTTGACTTCTGAATTTGGGGATATTAAAAATCACTAGCATACGAACGGATATAAAACAGAATAAGAACGGAGACATTCAGATTTTTGAGAAGGAAAAAACGGGAATTCCTAAGCAAAGAAATACGAAAGTTAGAGGAAAGAAATAGAGAGGGAAACACCAGGGAATTCTACAAATCGGTGAAAAACGCGAGAAAAGGATACAGCGTAAAAACAAATAAGATAAAAAGTAAAACTGGAGAACTGCTGAGTGATAAAACTGAGATCCTACAAAGATAGAAGGAGTATTTCCAGGAGCTGCTAAATAAACAACCAACATGGGATCAATCCGAAACAATATTGATAGGTGCAGAACAGAGCGAGCAGCCACCAACATATGAAGAAGTAGCAAGCGCGACTAAATCCCTCAACAGCTGGAAAGCGCCGGGGGAAGATAATGTGACAGCAGAGATGATCAAAGCGGGAGGAGAATACCTGTGGACAAAAATACATATTATAATAAAAGAAGTTTGGGAACAAGAAACTTTACCAAATAACTGGAAGACTGGGCTGATAATCCCACTACACAAGAAAGGAGAAAGGACAAACTGCAGCAATTACATGGGAATTTGCCTTTTGAATGTAATGGATAAAATACTAGCCAAAATCATAAACAAAAGACTAGAAGTCTACGCAGAAGAAATAGTGGGAGAGTACCAGAGTGGTTTTAGGAAAAGTAGATCGACCACAAACCAAATCTTCATTATAAGACAAGTACTTGAGAAAGCCTGGGAATTCAATGTGAACATACACCAACTCTTTATAGATTTCAGACAGGCCTATGATTCTATAGATCATAAAGCCTTATGGCACATAATGAAAGAATTTGGAATACCAGAAAAATTACAATGTATGGTGGAAATAACAATGGAAGGCTCAAGAAGCAAAGTACTAATCCAAAACCACACATCGGAGGAGTTTGATATAAAGAACGGACTAAGACAGGGAGACTGTCTATCAACAACATTGTTCAACCTGGTACTAGAAGAAGTTATAAGAAAACTAACAATCAACTGGAAAGCAATATTGAACAATATTGAACACAAGCAAACAGATTTTAGCTTTTGCAGATGACATACACTTAATAGGAAGAGGGACACTAGCAGTAAAAGAAAGTTTTTAGAAATGGAACGAGAAGCAGAGCGAATAGAGCTTAAAATAAACGAAAGAAAATCAAAATATCCTACGGTTAGAAGACAAGGAAGGGCGAGAGTAGGACTAAACGTAACGATAGACGATTATAATTTTGAAGTGGTACAATCTTTCAAGTATTTAGGCTCAGTAATAAACTTGAACAATGAAATAGACGAAGAAATTAAAATGAGGATACTACAGGGTACCAAAAACTCGTATGCACTAAAGCACCTGATAACATCTAACTTGCTATCAAGAGAAATAAAATTACAAATTTATAAAACAATAATACGCCCAGTAGTGTTATACGGAAGTGAGACCTGCTGGGCACTAACTCTAAAACAAGAAAGCAAGCTGAATACATTTGAAAGAAAAACTATAAGATCAATTACGGGTCCCATAAGAGAAGGAGAAGTGTGGAGAAGACGAAACAACGGGGAAATAGAAGAAATATTGGGACCAACCAACATAGTGGCAATGTTCAAGGCGGGAAGAATTAGATGGGCAGGACACGTGGCAAGGATGGCGGATGATAGAAGTGCGAAGAAAGTAATGGAACGCAGCATACAGGAAACAAGAACCAAAGGCAGACCCCGCAAAAGATGGAGAGATGGAGTGGAAGACGATCTTAGAGGAGATTGGGAATTGGTAACTGGAGGGCAGTGTCACAAGACAGAACGGAATGGCGAGCTGTTGTTGATTTGGCCGAGACCCAACTATAAGTATATTCAAGGCCCATTAACAATGTAGATGAGTTGCAGCAGCAAATAGATAATGACTGCCAAACTATTCGCCAAAATCCAGGTATATTCGTAAGAATACGAGCTTCCTTTTGACGAAGATGTGAAGACTGGGTACAAAT
Source organism: Melanotus villosus (assembly GCA_963082815.1). Lineage (NCBI taxonomy): Eukaryota > Metazoa > Arthropoda > Insecta > Coleoptera > Elateridae > Melanotus > Melanotus villosus. Next base: position 70,929,877 of record OY720418.1, on the reverse strand, counting down.
GGAAGGTGGACATGTAGAACATCTTCTTTAAATATTTTTTGTTGTATGTTTTAGATAATAACACATTTACTTACTGTTCATTTCTTCATAATGTAATTTGTTAACGACAATACAAAATCAACTCTATCTCTGAAACACTTTATTTACGGACCTATGTTCATTAAGTACTACAGGGAGAATAATATAGAAAAAATTGTTGTACTAAATAAAGAGAAACAGAACTTACAGAAGATGTTCAAACGTTCCTCCATTAATTTTTTTGACATTTTGTTTGTCGTTTTAGGTTAAGCCCGTGGTGTTGAGCTAAATGGTAAATTATCCCCTAACAATAAACAATAATTGCAATCATTAAGCTTAGATGTTTTAACACGAGAAAAGGTGAAAAATTAAACTTGCAAGGCAAACGTCAAAATGCGAAACACGTGCGAAGCTAATATCACACTGAACCGCAAGACGCGTATAATCAAAGTTGAAGTAAAGATTGTCAGTACCTGCTATGGAAAGTAGTTTTTTTCGGTCAGCCTTTTCTGTTCTCCCTGTATAAATGTATTGTAGATAAAATATCCGAACTTTTTTTAAACACCCTGTATATGAAACATAAATTTTTCTCTGGTGAAACGACAAACACCTTGTATAAATCATTACGTCATTTTCCTACTTTTTTACTGACCTTGACATTTATCTGTAAAATCAAATGGGTGAGGTTATATATTCGTCAGTTTAATTTTCGTAATAAATGTTTAATTCCTTCTTTCGGAAATCGAAATTACAAATATTACGAAACGTATTTTCTACCAGAAATTTCTTCAAATCAACAATGGACGAAGAAGATAGTATTTTAACTTCTCATCAACAACTCGCCGAATATATTCGAAAGAGAGGTGTAGCACAACAAGATTTAGCTGTTAAGCAGTATTTAGCAGAAGTAAAGTATCCTCCAGTCGCTGATTTCCAAAAAGGTAATATGGGACAGTTGTTTAATTAGTAACGTACATAAAAGTCATATTTTAGGTCTCGAGTGGTTTAACGTATCAGAACCGTTGTCTTTTACGAAGCATTTAAAGGGAAAAATTGTACTGCTCGATTTCTTTACGTACTGTTGCATAAATTGTATGCATATATTACCAGAGCTTAAAGAAATTGAAAATGAATTCAGTGTTGAAGATGGGCTAGTTGTGGTAAGGCAACTTATTCATATTAGAAATCTACTTCACAATACCAATAAGTAAATAATTTTCCTTTTTTTAAAGCTTAATAAATTGCTTGTGTTTATTCAGAAGTTATAAGATTCTTAACCTGGAAAAAATTTGTGGGGTGTGTAAGACAAAAAGTAAGTGGTCGGTATTCTCACCTGATATTTAAAATTGCCTTTAAGTAGACTCATGTTTAAAGCTTAAACATAATAGTTATTTATTATACATGCGGATTAAATTAATGTTTAATGAGCGGTACGTTCAACCGCGCGAGCGGCGGTAGCCGCAAGCGCGTTGATACCGCGAGTTAATAAATTAATTTAATCCGCAAGTGTAATACAACTGTTTATTCAATTTTGACATTTATTTGACATTTTTAAAGCGATTTGACATTTTTAAAGCGCTAGCGGAATAAAAATTTTAAATCGCTAGCGGAATAAAAATTTTAAACGATTGTTTATAAAACATCAACTTTTATGGGCAGGCCAGAAACAAATAAACGTCAGTTTATACCGCAAAATTGAATAAAATAATGTAACTGTCATGTTTTCAATGTGTAAAAGAGAGACACACAATATTGCCACAGTAATTAAACATGATGTTAAATTTAAACATAAAGTGAGAATACCAACCATTGTTTATTATTAATAGTATTTTGCGTAACAAATACCTAAAGAGATTGATTATGAGATCAGTAAACAAATGTTAGGAGTTCTTAATCACACTAGGTATGTGTTTCCTATACTGTTTTATCAACAACCATAACAAAAATAAATATGAATAGAAAAATTATCAATACCATTGAAATATAAATTTCACCTCCATTGGCAACTCTAAGAAGTTAAGTTATAAATTTTCTCTAATGTTCTTCGCTTATTTCATTTTAGTATGTGCATTTATAAAGCATTTTGCCAAAAGGATAGACCCTTACGAATTTTATTTTGAAAATACTAAGTTCTGTGTCAAAATAGTGCTTGACCTTGACACAAAGGTCTCGTCCAGAGGTAGAAGTCTTTCAGGTCCTTGTTCAATAACATAAACAAATAACTATGCAATTACGATTTTTTAAAAGTTTCTTTTTTCATTTTAGATCGGTGTACATAGCGCAAAATTTGAAAATGAGAAAATTTCAAAAAACATACTCGCTGCTGTTCAGCGATATAACATAGCTCATCCAGTAGTAAATGATAATGAAAGTTCAATGTGGAGAAACTGTGAAGTCTGTTGTTGGCCTACTTTATTGCTTTTGGGACCAAATGCAAATCCAATTGTTATGCTAATGGGAGAAGGCCACAAGGAAAAACTTCGATTATACATAAAGAACGCTTTAGAATATTATAAATCTAGAAATGAAATTTCACATCACAAATTACCATTTCAATCTGCATATCATTTTCTACCAGATTTAAAGGGGCCACTTTTATTCCCGGGAAAAATTACCAGTTATGTAGATCAAGAAAATAATTCTGAACTATTAGCTATCTCAGATACTGGTAATAATAGAATTCTTATAATACAAAGCGATGGTAGTGTAATTCACCAAATTGGTGGGAGTCGGATTGGGTTTAAGGATGGAAATTTGGAAGAGGCACAATTTAATGCACCTCAAGGATTAGTATTTCAAAACGAATACATATTATTTATAGCCGATACTGAGAATCATGCAATTCGTAAAATTGATTTGAAAAATGATTCTGTTACAACAGTAGCAGGTATCGGAGAACAAGGAAGTGATTATAAAGGTGGAAAAATTGGAATAAGTCAAGATATCTCATCTCCTTGGGATGTATGCCTTTTTAAAACTCCGGATTTTAATTCTACTGACAATTCCTTAAAGGATGTCTTAATCATTGCAATGGCTGGCACACATCAAATATGGGCATTGTTTCTAGAGGACACAATATGGTGGAAAAATCAGCGTTACACAGCAGGTACTTGTGTGTGTATAGCTGGTTCAGGAAAAGAAGAAAACAGGAACAATCAATATCCACAGTCAGCAGCCTTTGCTCAACCTTCTGGTTTAGCTCTTAATAATAGCAGTAAAGAAGTCTACATTGCTGATAGTGAAAGTTCTAGTGTCAGAAGATTATCTTTAATTACTGGTAAAGTTTCTGCTGTTGTTGGAGGCAATCTTAATCCTAATGTAAGTTTTTTTTAATCTTATTTGTTTTCAAGATTTCTGTTTCCTTGCTCATGCAAACAAGTTCATCTGCATTTTGTACTGTTTCGGTCTATGAATCCAGAACTCAAAGGACTCCTATCTTTTACTTGTGGCTATAGTAGGAGTCCAACATTCAGTATCATACAAAAGATTGCATTGCATTAAGCGTAATCTCAAGCTTAAGTTCAGTTTACGATTACACAGAGCTTGCTCTATTCAAAATTTTATTTCTGTGTTGCAATCACTCTGATCATTTATAAGACAGCCTAAATATTTGATTTGTATACTTTCATTATTATTTTATCATTTATTGTTAACCGGGAACGAGGTACTTGTGATAACCTGATAACCATAATCTTCGTCTTTCTAATGTTTTGTTTAGGCTATACTGTTTGCTCGTTTGAACAACTTTCTTCAATAATATTTGCATATGCTCTTCATTATCAGTTAACAACACAGTGTCATCAGCATACCTTAGGTTATTTACATATTCTCTTCCCACAACTAGATCTTTTGTAGTTTCATACTTCATTAAATTTATTAAATATTCCAAATATAGATTGAAACCCTACCGAACACTTCTGTTAATTGCAATTTCTTCTGATAATTGATTTTCTAATTTGACTAGCACAGTGAAAGATATTTAGGCTGTGTCAATAAATATTACCAATTATTTTCACATCTTTGCCATCTAATCCAATCCTTTTTAGTATGTCAACGAATTCCTCATGTTGTACAGTGTCGAATGCTTATTGTAGTCAATGAAGCATGCATAAATGTTCTTATTTACATCTCAGCATCTTTGAAGAAGAAACAGGATGCTGAATAATGCCTCGTATGTTTCTAAATTGCTTCTCAAATCAAATTGTGTTTCAGTAATGTATTCTTCACATTTCCGATAGATTTGCGCATGTATTAATCTTAAGTAAGTAGGCACATAAAATGAGAATATTTTTGCATATAGTTTGTTAAAAAAAATTCTACGGCAGAAAAAAGTAGAAAGTATTGATTGTTATGATAAATATGAACTCTGTGCTGAATGTTTCAATTCATGAATCACTTTAGAACATACTTATGTTATTCTTCCTTATAATAATTGAAAAATGGTTCAAAAAACATGTCTATAGATGTATAGATTGAAGCAATTAAAATTTAACTGTGGATGCTGTCAGCTCCGATCAGAGCCACCCTTTTTTTTCACTATTTTGCTTTCACTTAAAAAAAATAGTTCCTTGGTGCTTTACTAGAACTAATTGTAACAATTATTCCTAAAATTCACATTTGGCTATTGAGATTGAGACCAATCAACTCAACTGGGCCGGCAGCGAATGTGTTAATGCCTTTGTTGTAGTTCATTCCTAAAACTTCCTTAAGCTTAATATGTACGTTGAAGTTATCATGTTTACTTCGCAATTCTTCTATTTCATCACATTGTTATCTAATTTATTTTGCCTGTTATTATCTTGTTAATTTCTTTGTATTTCTGGTCACTTTTGTTTTTTAATCGTTTGATCTGGCATTAGGTCGTTTATTATTCTGCTTTATTTGATTCCTTCCTTGTAGTCGGAAGTTGTTACTACTTGAGGTGCTTTAGGTATTTCTTATTTGTAAAACTGATTTCAACTCTTCATGTTTTAGTTTGTTTAAATTCCATTTTTCAGTCCTCTTCTGTTTTCTTATTAATTTTAAATGAATTCCAACTCCAACTAATGAATTACGATCAGAGCTGGCACCTGCACTGAGATATGTTTTAACAGATAGTGCATGATTCCTAAATCTTTTATTTCTGTATCTGTAACCTCGTTTACGTTTCTTTATCGTCCTAAAATCAATCTGATTTCTTACTATGTTTTGTGGAACTATCTTTGCAACTGCTCACTACCAGGGGAAATGAATGCTTTATGAACTCCTTCCACGCCTTCCTGTCCCTGGCTTTAATTCTGTCTTTTTCCTTCAGGTCTTCTACTGCTTGGTACCACCTTTTCTTAATCTACCCCTCTTCCGTGTCCCCTCTGATACTCTCCTCATCATAATTTTTGTCATTCTGCTGTCCTCTTGTCTTTCCATGTGTCCCAACCACCTCAAGCTTGCGGCCTTTATGTATTACTATTGTTTGATATTCCGGTGTTCATATAGTCTTCCTATTCTTCTGAGAATCTTGTTGACTTGTTCAGCACCCACATCTCATATGTAGTGTCCAACCGAAACTAAGTTTTGAAGCCATAACCGAAACCGAATTTCGCCTTTCATCCCAGTTTTGGCCGAAACCGAAACTTATTAATTTAACTAATTTTTTTACATAGAAGTTAGCACTACTTGTTTTAAATACAGGAAAACACATATTCCAATCATTTATTTTGTATTTCTTCAGTGGCTTCTTTTTAATTGTACCTACATATTAAATGTCAACATGAAATTAACGATAATTATAATTATTCTTTCATACATATTATTCCTTTATAACTTAGAGATTGTATTTTTATACTAACTTATTATTCGAAACATAACCTTTCAGTATATTTGCTAACATATTATACTCACTTAAAGTAAAAAAAGAAAGAAAAAAAGAAAAAAATAAAATCTCTTTACTTACACTTATAATAAATTTAAAATTGTTTAAAACGAAAATAAAAATTCTAAACAAGAACTGAATGATTACAAAAGCAAACTGAATTTTATAGTTAGCTGGCCGAGTATTCCCGAGGACTCTCCGAGACATAACGACCGAACTTCGTTACGTCACGCCCGGGTCGGGCGTCTTTAAATGAAGGCAGTTTCGGTTGGGCCGAAGATTCGGCTGTTTTTTGACCGAAACCGAAACTCGTATTTTAGGCCGAAACCGAAACTTCGGTCGGACTCTACTCATAATTATGTCACTGTAGATCACGCTACCGTTCTGTATATTCTCACGTTTGTATTAACTGATAAGTCCTTCGATCTTAAAATTATGTTAAGGAGCCCCTGCCCACCTTTCACCACTCGTGGATTTACCTCTTTGTCCTCCTCACATTTGTTCGTTGTTAGAGTTCCCAAAAATACAAAACTGTTCACTTTTTGTATGCACATCACTCCGTCCTTTTTCAATGTCAGTTCTACTTTTGTGTCTAACTGTACTATCCGGCATACATATTTCTACTGTCATGATCTTAGTCTTTTCTTGGTTTTTCCTGCGGGTTTCAAAATTTGCTACAATAAATTCTGTTTAGTTCTTCTTTTGTTCTGGCTATAAGTGTAATGTAATCCACGTAGGCTAGTAGGCTATAAATTGATGGTTTTTTTTAAATATGGTTCATGTTCTGTTGATTTTGCTGTCCCTTATTATTTTCTCCAAAACTATATTAAATAATAATGATGATAAGGGGTCTCCCTGCCTCAGCTCTTTTTTAACCATAGAATCTCTTGATATAACACAATTTACTTTTATGTATTCTGTTTTTTGTGTCTGTGGTTGTCAGTTTTGCCAGACGTATCAGCTTTTCCGGTATCCTCGATTCTTGCATTGCTTTATACATTTTCTTTCTGTCTATGGCATCGTAGGCTTGCTTAGAATCCGTGAAAGTAGCACACTTTGGAATTTTGTATTTGTAGCAGCCTATTATTGCTTTTTTAAAATATAAATTTGATCTGTTACCGATCTGTTCTGCAGAAACCGCATTGATATTCTCCTAATGATTTTTTGGCATAGTTCCGTATTTTTTGTTTTATTATTGTCGCTAATATTTTGTGCACAATATCTAGCAATGCAATTGGTACATTCTGTGGTGTCCCCTCTTTTGTGGATAGGTATTATTAATGCTGTTTTCCATGCTTCAGGCATTGTTTCTGAGTTCCATGCCTCTTGTAAGATACTGATAATACATTGCTATAACTTTTCACCTCCGTATTTTATCATTTCCGCCGTTATTCCACTTTCTCCTGGGCTTTTATTATTTTTTTAATCTGTCTATGATCGTTATTATTTCTTCTATTGACAGTCCGCTTATCTCTTAGTTTCCTCCCACACCTCGTTGTACATTTTCATTCTCTTTATCCTCGTCTTTTTCTTCTCTTTCTGTTATTTCATTTAGCACTTCTTTGAAGTATTCTCTCCATCTTTCAGCCACTTCCTCCTCTCCTACGATCAATTTTCCTTCTTTGTCCTTGCAATAGATTGTTTTTTCTTGGAATCCTTTTTTTATTTCTTGGGGGAGCTAGCCACAAACTGAAAAGCATGGAAGAATGGTTGGAAGAGCAAAAACTTTTGTTGTTTTTATACTTTGTTTCAATATTTTTTATCTTTACTTATCTCTTTCCATGCTCTCTTTGCAGCTCTGCATGTCTGTTTTGTCACCCTTCTTTGTTCCTGGTACTTCTTTCCCCGTTTCTAAGCTTTTGATTCATCCCATATATTTTACAAAAAAATCATTTTGAGTACAACTAAGGAAAAATTATTATTATTATTAGGTATAAATTCCCTTCGGGAATCATAACCGCCTTTAACGGGCTCTACCAATCCATTTGTTAGGGTGGATTACTCCCTATTTCACTTAAATGTATGATTACAAGTTTTATGTTGTTTGGCACCCTTCACTATAGCTTTCCACTTTTTTCTGTCCTTAACTGTCTCACCCCAGCCCTTCACTCCCATCCCTTTTGGGCACAACTAAGGAAAGATTACATTTCTAAAATTTCTTACAGGAAAATGTTTTGTAATTATTGCAATTAGGTGTATGCCTATTTTTCAGTTTATTGCTTAAACACACATTTACCTTGCATAATATACCCCCCTAGATTTTTTTTTTCAGTTTGATTGCGTTTTAGATATGAAATATGCACTTGAAGTATCAATTTTAATTTGCACGCCGAAACGTTCGGCGGAGCGCGCAAAGGGTCGCTGACGTCATCTGTTTGTTGGTTACTGCTGTCCAGTAAACACACCAAGGTTTAATGTTCTGTGAACACACAGTCGCCTGAAATAACAGTGGACTGAACCACAGAGCACCAAACAGTTGACGTCATCCAGTACCGTTCCGCGTTCCGCAAGTTAAATAATTTAGTAATTTCCAAGTGTTTTGTAGGCATTGCTTCGGACGTCAATTGTAAATGTACAATTACATCGTTTATATTGTATTACGTGTAAAAATAAAATGTATGCATACACCCAATTTCATTATTTTCTTAGTGTAAAGTAAGTGAATTTTAAATGAGGGCCTTGATTACACAGCAGATTGAGAATCTACTTTTAAATTATTCCTGAGTTTATTAAAAATTTATTAGATATCCATTTAAATCATAGAATAGACAACAGTATTAGGGTAGACGAATTTTAATTGTTATCATTACAATAAGTCATAACCATTCTAAAGCGATGTCATTTCTATAAATAAGCAGAAAGTATTTAAGTACTATATTAGGATATGCATAGAAAAGTGTCCTTCCATTACAGTTAATTAAAGATTGGTTAATTTAGTTAGTACCGGAAGAAGTACGTTGCATATATCATACACTAGAAGCAAATTTTTTAACTTGCAGTATTTGTCGAATTTAAACAGAAAATCATAAATTTTTAAAATGTACAGCTGTTGCAACGAGAAAATATAAAATTCATAAGTTAATAAATACCTTGCTTCCAAAGAAAATTTCTTCACATGAATATACAGGGTGTAACAAAAAAGGTGGGCTGACTATACACAGGCGGCTTCTACGATTAAAAATAAGGAAAAAAGTTCCTATAAATAAGGGTCCGAAAGTACTTCCTTTTCGAGATACAGGGTGCCCAAAAAAATAAGTTTCTTTTTTAAATACATATCTCGAAAACGATTTAAGATATTAAATTGAGCTTTGGTATGCACTATACTGGCATGAAGAGACTCTTTTTCGATCCAACTAGTTTTGACAATTCAAGCAGTGGCGTGCGTGACAGGCCTCTTGAGTTTTTTTTTTTCGATTACGAAAACGGTTTGTCCTACCAGAAAAACTCAAAAGGCCTTTTCTTTTTAGGATTGGTTGCCGATTAAACAAATACCTATTTTTACCGTATTATTTTAAATAGGATTAGTGAAACTCTTTACAGCACAATTCGGAGAGAACAGAGTGGTTTTAGACCAGGACATTCTTGTGTTGATAACATAAACATAATACGAATCATAATAGAGCAATCTCTAGAATATAATTCGCCACTGCAATTATTATTTATAGATTACAAACGAGCATTTGACTCAGTAAATAGAGAATGCATTTGGAGTGCTCTCAGTAGTAAAGGACTACCAGAAAAATTAATCCGTTTAATTAAAGAAAGGACAATTAAGTAACCCTTTCATAGCAGACAATGGTGTCAGACAGGGGTGTATCCTGTCACCGCTGTTATTTCTTATAATAATGGACTTGGTATTGGCAAAGACAATAGAAAACGGAATAAGGGGAATAAGGTGGGGTTTGGGGGGGAGTGCTAGAAGACTTGGAATATGCAGACGACGTGTGTTTGTTATCAAGTGAAACCCATAATATGCAATTAAAACTAAATAATCTTGTGGAAGAATCAAACAAAGTAGGTCTTCAAATAAATAAAAACAAAACTAAGTTGTTAACAATTAACACTGAATTAGTGAATAATATAACAGTGGATCGGTTGCCTATACAATCAGTGAACACATTTACCTATTTAGGTAGTGCTGTCACAAGTGATGGTGGTACATTAGCGGATGTTCAGCAAAGAATAAATAAAGCGAGGAGTGTGTTTTCAAATATGAACCAGATCTGGAGGGTAAGCAGTATTAACACAGTAACAAAAATAAAAGTTTTCAATGCAACTGTTAAATCCGTACTTTTATACGGCTCAGAAACATGGTATGTTACTTCATTAATAAAAAGAAAGCTCCAGTCATTTGTAAACAGATGCTTAAGGTACATCTTAAAGATATGGTGGCCGCAACGTATATCAAATATGGAATTATGGGAGAGAACAGGACAAGAGAGCATCAATGCAGAAATAAAAAAACGGAAGTTCAGATGGTTGGGTCATACGTTACGAAAGTCAAGAGATGTACTTAGTCACGAAGTGTTAGAATGGAACCCACAAGGACAACGTTACCGTGGAAGACCCCGCACAACATGGAGAAGAACGGTAGCCGAAGAAAGTGGAAAAAGTGTTGCAGAATTGCGTAGAATAGCTAGCGATAAAAATCAGTGGAAAAACTATGTTAACAATTTATGACTATGTATGTGAGCTGTATGTGTGCATATATTTATATATTTGTACTTTACCCTATGTCCTCCGGGAATAATGGGTGTTAATAATAATAATATAATATTTTGAAAAAATGCAGTGACGTACTATTTTTTTCGTCAAAATTATTTATTTTTTTGCTGTCACGCACGCCACTGCTGGAATTGTCAAAACTAGTTGGATCGAGAAAGAGTCTCTTCATGCCAGTATAGTGCATACCAAAGCTCAATTTAATATCTTAAATCGTTTTCGAGATATTTAAAAGAGAAACTTATTTTTTGGGCACCCTGTATCTTCAAAAGGAAGTACTTTCGGACCCTTGTTTATAGGAACTTTTTTCCTTATTTTTAGTCGTAGAAGCCGTCTTTGTATAGTCAGCCCATCATTTTTGTTACACCCTGTATAATTAATTTACCAAATGAAATAAGTTGTACATTTAGACAGCCTGGATTTAAATTTTTTTTGCAGTAGTTTCTTTAATTGCTAGTAAAGGTATTATTAAAACTTTTGTCTTCTTAGCACTTCATCTTAAAACTAGGAGATTCCTCTTGTTTACCTGTCCTCTTTTATTCGACTGATGACGAAATCATGCTTTGAGCCCATCTCTTGATGGTCTGTTTCCTGTTGGTCGTTGATTTTTACAGATTGCTGCAAGTCTTTTCTCATCTATACGGTCCACATGATTACTCCATTCGTTCCTTCTCCTCCTCATCCATTTCACAACATCCTGTACTTTAGTTTGTTCTCTTATGGTCTGATTTGTTTGGCGATCTCTTAGTGTTAAGCCCGCTCTCATCTCGGAGATTCTTACTTTTTGTTTTGTTTTCTTTGTATCTGTTCCACTTCATTAGCTAGATTAAGTACTCATAGATAGAGTGACATTTCTCTATGTTCACATGTATTTCAGAAATCATTGTTAGATAAAAGTGTACTTTAAAATGTTTGGTTTTTTAATCTTATTCATATCTTTGTTTCAGAACCTTTTTGCCTTTGGTGATAAAGATGGTAAACAATACGATGCCAAACTACAACATCTTTTAGGATTGACCGTATCTAAAGCTAATGATGCAGTATTTGTAGCTGATACATATAATCATAAGATTAAAAAAATTGACATTTCAACAAATACTGTATCCACAATGAATATTCCAAAAGTTACGACTTCTAGTTTTAATGAACCAGCAGGACTATGTCTCAGTGCAGATGGCAAGAGATTGTATGTTGCAGACACAAACAATCATGTTATAAAAATTATAACACTTGAAAATAATTATTGCATAAATAATATCGATACACTACATATAAAATTTGATAGGAAACAGGTTACAGCAAAAATTAATAAATCAAAACTTGATATTTTTCCAGCAAAGCCATTGCAAATAAATTCTAAAGGTGGTAAATTAATTCTGACGATCGATTTAGAGTTCACCGATGGACTAAATTTAACAAATGAAGCTCCACAAAGTTGGATAGTTGATTTACCAAATGTTTCTTGGTCCTGTGTACCAAGTAGTGGTAGTAACGTACTTACATGTGATGCTGTTTTTAGTATACCTCCCGTAAATGGAGAAAATAACTATATAGATTTTATTTATAACTTTGTAACTTGTAAAGATGATATTTGTCAACCAAAAAGATTCATAGTTCGACAGCCTATTACCTTTTCAAATGATGCTGCATTATCAAATAGCAGTTCATTAAAAGTATTGTTAAATTCATCAAAAACTGTACTTATGTAATACCAAAGTATGTATAATTTAAAGCTAGCCGTGTTCCCTAACATTATTAGCAATATTGTTACATTTATATTTATTTATTTTAATAATTAATAATAATAATAATAATAATATTGATTTATTCTGCATTAAAAAAAGATACATTTAAAAGAAAAAAAAATACAATACAATAAAAAAAGAATTGAATATTAGTGAATACATAAATTTAGTTTATAAAAAGCAGAACCACGAGGTGCCAGTTCAGTAGGGAACTGTTCTTCCACTGGCACCTGGAGAAATTAATATTTATGGCAGATGATTGCTTAGATTGCACAAAATTTGTTACTACCTAGAAAAATATATATAAGATGTTATGACTGCAGCTGAAACAGTAACAGAAACAGGTTTTTCTTAAATTGCAAAACGGAATACTTTTTAAGGTTTTGAGGGATCTCATTATAGATTTTGGCAATGTTGTAACTAAAAGATCGTTCATACAAGGCGGAATTATGATGTGGAATTGTAATTAAATATCTATGTCTCAAATTTATGTTATGCACATCCGTTCTGAAAGTTATTTTATTATATAGATAAGGTGGCTGTTTCTCTACAATAATTTTATGGAACAAAACTGCAGAATGGAGATACCTCCTGTTGCTCATATTAAGCCAGCGTACTTCTCTTAACTTATGTGAGATATGAGAAAATTTAGGGATACCAAAAATGAAACGCAAACAAGAATTTTGTACACGCTGTATTCTCTGTGAAGTTTCAAAATCAAGACATGGCCCATATACCACCGCGCAGTATGAGAACTGTGATAAAACCAGCGCCTCACATAACATAGTTTTTAGTTTCACACTTAAGTAGAACCTATGCGGATAAAGCAATTTAAGATTACAAAAAGCATTTTGGATATTTTTACAGACTTGCTGCTTGAACCTGAATGTTTTATCAACAGTTAACCCTAAATTTTTAACATTATCAACAAATGGAATTTCAATGTCATTAATTTGAATAGCGTCTACTTGAAGATCAGTACTTTTTCCGAGTAGAATTGCACACGATTTAGCAGGATTTAACATTAAAGCATGCTGCTCCGCGAGGTGAGAAATGGTGTTAAGGTCGTTATTTATCTTACGGATAGCAGTATGTACATCATCTCGCATAAAAGAAAGGTACACCTGGGTGTCATCCGCGTACATGTGGATATTACAGTGGGTCATATGTTTGCTGAAATTGCTAGTATATATAGTGAACAGCAGGGGACCCAAAATTGACCCCTGGGGTACACCTCTTATAATGTCCATAGGCACTGACATGTGTTTAGCTATCTTAACAGTTTGACACCTATTGTGAAGATAGCTTTTTATTAACAGAATGGCATCCGGTCCTAATCCAATATAGTGAAGGATAGCTAAAAGCAATTTATGATTCATTGTGTCGAAGGCTTTGCTGAAGTCCAACAACGTTAAGATGGTAAGTTTATTGTTATCATAAGCCGAAATAATGTCATCGGTTATGTGAAGTAACGTTGTTGTACAACTATGTGATTTACGGAATCCAGATTGGCATTCAGGGAGTAATTTATAATTTTGAAGGTGATCACGTAATTGAGCGTTGATTATTTTTTCAAGTATTTTTGACATAACCGGTAAAATACTAATTGGTCTAAAATGTTTGTGTTCAACTGGGTTATCAACCTTCGGCAATGGAACTACTACAGCTTTCTTCCAAAACTCGGGAAATGTATTTTGTGCGATACTAGTATTTATTATGTGTACAATAAATTGTGCAATGTAAGGACAACAATACTTAAGCATCTGTGCATTCAAACCGTCATGACCTACCGAATTACTTTTTAATGAATTGATTATTTTAAGTACATCGTCCACATCAGTCAATCTAAATTTCAAACGTGTATTCACTAGTACGTTATTTAGATATGAATTTACAATATTTTCATCAATAGGCAAATCCGGTATGCTATTAATAAAATAATTATTGATATCATTTGCATCTGGAACATATGAAGTACTACTACTGGTACCACGACTGCTCACACCCAAATGCTTCAGTTCCTTCCACATTTCTTTGCTGTTGCTATTATTAAATTTGAATTGAAAATAAGCTTTTTTTTCTTTATTGATAGCAAAACTAGTATAATTACGGAGAAGTTTGTAGTAGTTCCATGTACCTTGAGTTTTGGTTTTTATGTACTTCCTTTTTGCTTTATCTCTTAATTTCATTAGCAATTTAATGTTATCTGTAAGCCAAGGGGCAAGTTTTTTTGTAAATGTAACCGTTCGCCAGGGTGCATGTTTATCAAAGAGATTGATAAGCTGATCATTGAGAAATGCCACCTTGTCATTCAAGTCGGTTATATAGTAAAGTTGATGCAACGGAAGCATCTCCAACTCTGCGCGAAAGACATTTATGTTAAAAAGTTTATAGTTTCTAAAAGTTCTGGCAGTAGGAGTAAGTTTGGGAGCGGAATTGGGGATGTTGCAATAAACGATCTCGTGATCGGACAACTCGGTGCTTTCAATGCCAGATTTAACAACTAACGATAAACATGACGTAATTATGACATCTAACAAAGAAGCCCGATTTATACCTATCCTAGTAGGTGCTTTAATTACCTGATAAAAGTTAAAACACTCCAGCATATTGTTAAAATATGCTGTCGCTGGATTGTCAGGCAAAAGAAAATCAATGTTACGGTCACCCAGACAAACAATTTCCTGAGATAAGGGTGTGCATAACATAATTGTGTTTTCTAATTCATCAACAAATAGTTTGTAATTAATGCAAGGCGCTTTATATACGCAACCAAGGGCAAGTGTTTTTGAATTAATAGTTACGCGCAGCCATAATTGTTCTATATTATTATTAGTATTTATTACAGAAAACTTTAAGTAATTTTTGATATAAAATGCAACTCCACCCCCTCTTGTTCCACGATCCTTACGGATTAATGTATAATCATCAATTGTTAGCATGTTTGAACTAATATCACTGCATAGCCATGTTTCAGATACTGCTAAAATATCAAATCTAAGCCTTATAAGTAAATCTTTTACATCATTAAGTTTAGGTATTAAAGACCGAATGTTAATATGTGCAATTTTCATGCAATCATTTGCCATAATGGAAGATTAATAAATAATTTCAAAGGCAATCAAATACTAAACTGAAGAAATGAAGTGTGAAGCACCGCATACTACTTAAATATTTATCTACATTTACATCACGGTAAACCACTCAAAATAAAAATATGAATAAAATAAAAATTTGTTCTGAACATGAATTTGTTTATACAGGAACGTTTCTTAGCTGTGGCAAACATAAAATTTTAAACTCAGTTATCATTTATGGCAAATGCCAACACCGATAATAGTAACACAATTTATATTCTATACAAAATAAAATGCAACCTTTTTGTAAGTTGTTTGTATAGATAATTTGTAGATAATGGTGATGATAAAGCATTAAATTATTATTAAATACTGAAGAAATTGGTTTAAAGTTGTGGAAGGAGGCTTTATCTTCGAGATTACGATATTACTGAATTATTACTACTTCCACAACCTTAAATGATAAAGCATTTTTTAATATTAACCTTAAACAGTTTTATATATATTTTAATTACTAATTTGTAACAATTTTTAATAAATTTTTAATTTTAAATATGATTTCCGCTTTTTTCATACTAATTACTGGTTTGCACCCAATATTTTTGGGTGTTCTACATCAACATAATAACAATTCAAAAAACGAAATAAAACATTTTTCCGATTATACGTACAAACCTGGTTGTTCTTAAATATACCGAGTGTTTGACTTAAGGGGCGAACATATGGAAATAGCATGGGAAATCGTATATATGCAGATTCCTGCTCCCCGTTTGAGTTGATAGAATTGAGAGTGGTATCAATCGAAAGACAAAAAAAATGCGCTTAATTTGATACTACTTTACTTTAGGGGGTATTTATTGTCGAAACATTTTATAGTGGCGTCAGTTTAAGCATAGTTTGTGATTTATTCTCTGTTAAATTTAATAACCGACCTATTCCATCTGTATATCAAAATTTGAAAATACAGCAGGTGATTCATAAGGTACAGTATTTTTCATCTAGGATTTAGGTTGTGACGTCATCGCGCTGTTGATAAATTCACAATCCGATTATTCTTCATCTCCTTCTAAACAAGGTTTTCAGTAGGTACCTACTATTCTATTCATACAGTTTTTGGGCGGGGCAAGTTGACGTCACAACACAAATGCTAGATGAAAAATACTGTAGGTTTAATATTGCAGATTTGATAATAAATACTCTCTCTTCCACTAAATACTCATTATTATTATCACGGCAAGCAGGAATTTCCAAATATATTCATTTTAGCTCATTTCTTTCAACACTTAGTAAGTTTTCTATACTCATCATAGATCATGGGCGAGTTAAGGTTCTACCCATACCTTATTCCGGGAAACATCGGACTATGCAATCCTATGTTCTCCCCTTAACTAAAATACACAGTATACCCATATGAAAGTGTCTTCTTCTCTATTGCTGCTAATATTTTAGATATTTAATTTAACGTCACAAACGAAATGCTGAAGTCAAGCTCAGAACACATAATTCACCAACTTCATCATCTTTTTAACAAAATTCTAGTAGAAGGGCACTATACCAGAACAATGGACCAAATCAGTAATCATTCTACTTTATAAAAAGGGAGGAAAAGAAAAAATTTCAAATTACAGGCCAATCAGTCTCAGCTCAAACATCTACAAACTCTTCGGTATCATAATTCAGAAACGCTTATATAAACAACTAGAAAAACACCGCCAACCAGAACAGGCTGGATTCAAGAAACCCTACTCCACCATTGATCAATGATCACATACAATCAATCAGTCAACTTCTAGAGAAACAAAGAATTCAACATGTACATAGTAGTGCATAGCACTGGTTGATTTCGAAAAAGCATTAGATTCGGTTGAACATGTTCCTATCATAGAAACACTACAACAACTTGGAATTCACAAAAATTATATCCAAATCATCCAACAATGCTTGCAGAGCAACAAGGCTTGTATTAAATTAGAACAAAAAGGACCACTATTTAAACTGGAGAGAGGAGTCAGACAAGGTGACCCCCTTTCCCCAGACCTATTCAACGCAACCCTTGATCACTTATTCAAACAAGTAGACTGGAAAAATAAAGGCATAAACATATCTGGATCCTTTTTAACTAATCTGAGATTCACGGATGATGTCGCCTTGTTCGCTAAAAGTTTAAATCAGAAGACTGATCGGGTTTGCCGTCGAAAATAACCTACATATAAGTAGTACACATTTCGAACACAAAAATATACATAAAAGCACGTGGAAACACCCAAACGGCACAACAGTTAATCAAATCGATCACGTACTAATACATAAAAAATACAGCAGAAGAATAACAGATGTAAGAAGCTACAGGGGTGTGGACACAGATTCAGACCATTTCCTGGTAAGACTCAGCATGAAGCAGGAAGTAGAACATACTAGGCAGGAAGTTAAAAAGAATAGTAAAATAATTAAAGTTGAAAATCTAAAAAACGAAGAGATCCAAGCAGAACTGAAACAAGAAATAGAGGCATCCCTTGCGAAGCTGACCCCATCGAATACCATAGATGAAAAGTGGAAACAGTTGGAAAACGTAATGCAATCAACATCAAAGACAGTGTTATCAACCCGGGACAGGAAGAAGAAAAAAGAATGGTATAACGAACAATGCAGAAAAGCGCTACAAGAAAGAAATGAATCAAGAGAGAAGGCTCTACGAACAGCAACGGAAGAAGACAGAAGAGAGTATCAAGAAAAAAGGAAGGCCGCAAAACAAATCTGCAGACAAGTAAAGAGACAATATAAAGAAACCGAAATAAAAATCCTTGAAGAAAGATACAGAAATAAAGAAATAAGAAATTTCTACCAAGAGGTAAGAAAATGTAAGAGTGGATACCAATCACGAACATTATTCTGTAAAGATATGGAAGGAAACCTAATCGGGGACGTTCAAGAAATGATAGAAAGATGGAGAGAATATTTCAAAGAGACCCTAAACGAAGAAGGAATACAAGAAGATGACGAAGAAGAAAGGGCGTATAGAGAACAAGAGGAAGATGAAGCGGAACCACCTACGGAGGAAGAAGTACAAAAGATAATTAGCCAGCTGAAAGGAAACAAAAGTCCGGGAGAGAATGGGGTAGCAGCAGAAGTAATAAAGCACGGCGGAGAAGAACTGGGGAAAAGAATATACGAACTACTCCGAGAAATATGGATGACAGAAATCATGCCGGCGAGTTGGTCAAATGCCTTAATATCACCTATATACAAAAAAGGCGACAAAACCGAGTGTAATAATTATAGGGGAATGGCTCTATTGGACACTACCTACAAAATTCTAGCACACGTGATTAAAAACAGGCTGAATAGACATACAGAGAAATTGATAGGTGAGTACCAGTGTGGTTTTAGAGCAAATAGATCAGTTATGGACCAGATATTTTCTTTGAAACAAATTCAAACGCTGTGCTACGAGCATAAGGTGGACCTATACGTTCTTTTCATAGATTTCCGTCAAGCGTACGACTCTGTTAACAGGAAACAGCTATACAGCGCAATGAGCGAAGTAGGAATACCTCCAAAGTTAATAAGATTAGTACAAATGACACTGCATGATACGGAGAACAAAGTTAGAGTGTATGGGAACATATCGGCAAGTTTTGAAGTAAGAAAAGGGCTGCGACAAGGGGACCCTTTATCATGTACCCTCTTCAATATCGTACTGGAGATAATTATAAGAAGAAGTAAGCTGAACAGAATCGGGACAGTATTTTCTAAAAGTCACCAGCTACTCGCATATGCGGACGATGTTACTATAGTAGCAAGATCCAAAAAAGAGCTGGAAAAAACTGTAAGAGTGCTAGAAAAAAAGGCGATGATAATGGGATTACAGATAAACCAGGAAAAGACAAAATATATGGAAATGGGGAAGGGAGGAAAGGAAGAAACCGGAGAAGTTGAAAGAATATCTATTAAACTAGAAAACAACCGTGTGTTAAGGTGTGCAAAAGTTAAAAGTTTTGTGTTCTTGGGAGTGCTAATTACAGACAGAGGTGATAACAGCGTAGAAATAAAGCATCGTGTAACAAAAGGGGATAGATGCGCGGGTGCATTAAGTGAGGTGTTAAGTGCAAGAAATGTATCGAGAAACACTAAGCTTAGAATTTACAAAACAGTAATACGCCCAACAGTCACGTACGCTAGTGAGACTTGGGTTTTGAATAAAGCAGATCAAAATCAAATAGAGATTTGGGAACGGAAAATATTACGTAGGATTTTTGGAGGGAAAAGAACGGAGGAAGGGTGGGAAAGAAGAAACAACGAGGAAGTGCTACATTTGTATGGTCAACCAAACATAACAAATGAGGTGAAGGCGCAAAGGTTAAGATGGTTCGGCCACGTGGAAAGATTAGACGGAGAAAGAATAACAAAAAAAGTGCTGCACGGAAGGTTAACAGAGGATAAAAGACGAGGAAGACCAAGGCAAAGATGGTTGGACAGTGCTAAAAGAGACTTACAGACATTAGGTGTAACAGACTGGGCAACAAAATTACAAAATAGGAAAGAATGGAAACAAATTGTACAAAAAGCCCTGGGCCATAATGGCCTGTAACGGTAAATATATATATATCCATCACAAATTTCCTGAATTAAACCTAAAAGTGTATTATATTATATATTCCTTAGAAGTATCTAATTTTTAATGTTTAAAAAATTGGGTAATTTTATTAAGAGAATATAGTACATTATACATCAAGGGAGAGAAATGTAAGATTTTTCCTGAGGTGTAATTTGTAGCCAGAGGGCGAAGCCCGAGGGCTACAAAGCTCCGAAGGAAAAATAGCATTCTCTCCAGAGGGGTATATACTATTTTTTTCACGGCCTAAGTAGAGTGATAAATATAATAAGCTCATGCGCCCCAAATCTTTCGTCATCAAGTAGACATTGAAATTAAAAGCGTGCAGTTCCTAATTCATGAACACAACTATAATTTTACTAAATGTCAATTTTGACATATTGACATTCAAGTGTAGTTATATTTAATAGTGTAGGGTCATTGTGGGAACAGTGAATCTACAGTACACAGTGAATCAGTGACGTATAGGGTTAAAAGAATAACGCGATCGTGTTGTCTCTTTCCCACTAGTTCACATTCCTAGAGCCTCTCAGTTTACTCCAGCTGTGACGCTGGTATAAGTTTGCACACGTTTTCTGGGAGTGCGTTTTTGTTTTTTATGGACCAAAAAAAAAATTCCATGTAAGTTTCATTAGTTATTCTTGTCCTAATTCTTGAAAATAATCTATATGTTAATATTTGTATGTAATAATCATTCATTGAGCATTATTTTTATGATATACCCACTGCTCAAGTCGGTGTTTAAGTTGGGAAATGAGTTAACAAAATCAAACTGGCGGGAGTGGTACACAGTGAATCTTTACAAACTAGTACACAGTGAATCAATCCACTGTGTACTTTTATCGTGAATAACTGTGTACTTTTAAATTAAATTTTAAATTTCTGAATTTAAATTTACTTGGTAAGGTGGCAGGCAAATTTGTTCCTAGAATTGATAAAAGACTGGTATGGGTCTGATATGCGTACTAAGCTAATGTTTAAAAATTACAATAAGTACAAATTGTAATGTTCTGTGATTTGCCATAGATAAGGTAAACTGATGTTACATTAATTACAAGCGATATTTAAATGAACATTACTGTGTTTTCCTTACATAAATCTTGTGATTCTCTGTGTACTTTGCTGTGAGTCATTGTGTACACCCCTAAGTACACAGTGAATCATTACCCACTTTTTTTTTAAACATTTATTACCTACTCAAACATCCTAATAGTCCAAGGAGGGATGTCTTAGAAGAAAATGTTGCTAAATGCCAGCATTGTACACATTTAAGTTTGACTTGTACAATATGCATTTACGAAGTTATATGGCACTGAAAAAATGGTGATTCACTGTTCCCACAATGACCCTACCTCCTGTTAATTTTTACAGTTGTGAACATGTAACGTTAAATTTTAATGTAAACAAATAATTTAAATGTACGAGTATGTTTCAGTTTTGGGGTTCTAAACTTTAATAAACATCTAAAATTTAGAATGGCCAATTTTTATTATTTGATTCATAATGAAAACTGCCTTGGGAATTTTTTGAAAAATTATTTACCTAGGGGATAATTTATTATTTCTGTCACGATTTTTGTATCATAGAAATGGACAAATACTCCCAGCCGTGAAAAAAGTCATTTTTATGATGCTTAAAAATGATGGTAATTTGTTTAAAAATAAGCTAAAACACAAATTTGTCCTATGTAGGCAGTATAGGTACCTATGTAATCTAATTTATTAAAAAGAATATTTTATGACTTTATAGCAAAAATCCTTAGTAATAATAATCGATTGCTGTTCTTTGTTGAAAAATGCTTGCAACTAATGATAGAAGTGTTTGTATCTATATCTGCAACCTCTTACCTTTCGGTGTGGAAGCTGGTGCTTTAGTGAATGTGTTTTTTACAGTTGCAATGCACAACCCGGCCCGTCTGATAAAAGTATTACTTGTTGCTGTTCATTTTTTGCAATGTTAACGTCCTCTATGATTGTGTGACACTTCGCTTATGTTTGCTTTTCTATTCGTGTTGGATTGTTTAATTATACTTCAGTTTCACAAGCAAAACAAAAAACTGTTACAGAAGAAATAGAGCTAGGTATATGACTTACTATACAGAAACTGAAGTAGCATATTAAATTATATAAGGGCAAACGCAATCAGGACGGCCAGAAAAATGCTTTAAGGATTTATTACAGGAGTCGCTTAAGAGCATCCAAGCAGAAAATAATTTAGAAGATTTAGCAAAGGACCGTTCTACATGGAGGCGTACCTACAACATCGAACTATGCAGGACCAATAATTTGTTCGGACACCCATTCAACCAACTGGGATATTTGTATGCCCTATTTGTGGATACCATGTCACTTCAAGAATTGGACTTTACAGCCACCATCATACTCATAATTATTAAATCTTATTTTAACATACGTATATTTATATTATAGCCTACATAATTTAAATTTGTATAATGCTCGGTAATAAGTTGATAGCAATAATAATAATTAGTTAATTTATAGGGCGACAATAAATTACAGAAACAAATTTATACAAGTTGTGTTATTAACATAGGTAGCTTGATGTGATAATGTTTTGTTTTATTTCAATTCGCCATTGTTGGCATTTTGGTATTCTTCACTAGTCCGTGATGGAGAAGTCATCAGTTAAACGCAATGCTTTTTAAAGATGTGACATTTTTCGCATTCTTGGTGTACCTCGTTAACAGCGAAGTGGTTTCAAGAGTTCGAGCGTAATGGGTATTGTCCAAGAAGAATCCATAAGTTCCGTGACATTTTCCAAAAAAGAATTCAGTGAAAACCAAGAGTTTCTGCGAAAAAAATTAGTATTAATTTCGAAACCGCCTGTCTGATAGCAGGGAACTTCGAAGAAGGCAATATTTTACAGATGTGAACAAACCTGTTTGACTGGAAAGATGCCAATAACGGAAGAGTTGCGTCCCTACTAATCAACTAGCAAATACCTTTTTCACTAATTAAAAGTTTTTACAATTGAGCAGGCCCATAATAACTAAAATGGCAGAAAACAGTCTTATGAACATGCAGGAACGTCTGATATAGTTATACATAATCAAAGTGCATTGGTATGGGGCGGAATTTGGTTCAGCAAGCAAAACTCCTTTTGCTTTCGTATCCAAAGGGCTCAAAATAAATCAAGATTGTATCACTGTGAAATTTTGGAAGCTTTTGTCTTGCTTTGGTGAAGAAGTTCATTTCAAATTAGAACCGAATATAAACCGAACTATACAAAATAATCAAATACGTGAGCTTAATGCTTTTCATCAATGTGATACATACAGTACTAAAATAATATAACGGAACAATTCCTTGTTCCGAGGCCGATTAAAACCAATTGTTCAAAAAATCAAGCACTGGTTAAAATCAAAAACTGTAGTGCGGATAAAAATCACACTACTGATATTACAGGTAAAAAGTTCAACTTTATCCATCAACCTTAATTTTACTAATATATGTATAATATGTAATTTGTAGTTGAAGGTACAAAATTGAAAGTAAAACCTACAAAATTTTATTTTTGCGAATTGGAATTTATAACAGTCAAATGATGACACAATTGAAGTAAAAAATAATTGATCATTCAGTTATTAAAATAACCGAGAGTAATTTCCAGTACTCAGCCTCAAACTATTTGAACTTGAATAATTCAATCGTGACTTGGCCTTTAATGGTGCGTTTGCTGACCTAAATCCCGATTCAGTAGATCAATATTTGAATGCTTAATATTCAAATTTTCTATTTTTATGTCAGGTTCATGATCGTTTTGTCTTCCACCTTTAGCAAAGCATAAAAAACGATGATATTCAAGTGTTCCAATGAGGAATGTGTACTCAAATACTGGCCGTGAGAATAGAAATGCAAAATAAAAAATGATCACTCAAATGATTGTTCATTGTCAAAATTGTGAAATAATTAATGAAAATATACAATAACACGTAAATCTACAAATAACATGAAAATTCCTACTCACATAGTGGCAATAAATTTATTAAAAATATCTAAGCACTTTTTAGCAAATTCACATTCTTCAGGGTAACATTTAAAATTTTTATTCTAAGAACAGGGCAAAGAGAACATGAATCATGGTGTTTGATTGTATGGAGTTTTTAAAACAATAACCGAACAATCACAAACGCTCGTCTTAATTTTATTGTTTCTTTACCATAACCTGACATTTACGGCAACATCATACATTTACAATCAAACCACTTATTTATTTTAAATAAATTAAAGTTGAAAAATAATCGTATTTAATTATGGTAAGATGCAACTATTAAAGAAAACAAAATTACCATGTAATGTAATGTAATGAATAATTTATTGAAACAAATTGCTTATTTCATGGTTCAAATTTCATTAATTTTATTACGTACTTCGTAATTTTTTTATATATTGTAACACCCAAAATTAATCAGTTATGAAAATATTACGATACGAATCTACAGGGCCGTTCTTGGAGCAGTTGGCGCCCAGGTGCGAGCTAAATATTGCCGCCTTCAAAATTGAAAAAAACCCATCGTTAAGGCGGTCCATAGGGCCCCCAGTGTATTCAAAATTTTCAAGGTCAAATGGCTTTAAAATGAAGGTCAAGAATTTTAGTTGGGAGCATAAAATCTTAAAAAAAACAAGTAATTAAACAGGGGGGCATTCACGAAACTTATCTGATCTTGTAATTTGTAAATTCAGATAAAATCATAGCAACCACCATTGCTATTAATTTTTCGGTTACAAATTATTATCGAACTTTCGTGAATCTCCCTCATATTTTTTTAAATTATAGTACCTATAACAAATAGCAATAATTTATGTTATGTTGCCAATACCAACAAAGTCGCGCAACAAAGGTAAACAATGCGTCGCGCCGTCTCATCGATCGTCGATACAGTTTTTATAAACAAATACAGAGTTTGCTTTGTATGTCGCATTTAGCCTGGTTCATACCCACTCTTCGTTTACGTAAGGTTGCAAATTGCTAAATCGAGATGAAAATAAAATTAAAAATTTTTCGGCACCCTGGCCCCTTGCACCCCCGGGTAGGCACAGCCCTGCGAATCTATTATTTAGTGCAAGCACTGAAAATTAAAATCATTGATAAATTTTTAAGAATTCACTAGTGTTTTTGAATAAATAAATTGAGATATACCGTTAAACCCACATACACTAACGTATAAGGCTTGAGAGTGCTGTATACCAAAGTATGTAGCTCAAAATTATTACTTTGAAAATACTTTTGTAATTCCCAGATAATAGCCGCTGTTTCTAGGTAAGTTCCTAATTGGCTACGTCAACAAGTCTACGGTCAAGGAAGAAATTCAACACGCCAGCACAAATTACCAAGCAAAACTTGGTGCCCACCCCAATAATTTAGACGTTGCGCTTCTAGAAAGGCAGTATCACAAAAGATGATCCGATGGATTTTATTTACAGATTTAATAAAAATTAGCAGCATTATTTTCTAGGTTTAGGTTAATTTCGAACTAATGCAAACACAATTTATTATGGAGTAAAGAAGCAATGCTAAAGAGGAATACTTGCTCATGTTATGTACTAATTCAAATAATTTACCGAATGGTTGTTAATATTTAGAGTAATAAAATTCCTAGAAAGTACATAATCTTGGCATGTCATGCCGAACACAATCACATTAAAGCATTTTTGTCAAAATAGCACTAAAAGGTGGTTACCTACCTATTCTTAGAAAACGTTGCACAAAGATCGGCAGTAGGCTATAAAAATACCATAGAAATAAAATATACGCACCAAAGATTTTTCAGGTATAATTTCAATTTTACTTGACCAATTTTTTGATAATTTCAAACTGAAACATTTTAAATGTGAATTTCAGTCAAGAAAAACATTATTTTCTACTATATTTAAAATTTGTTATTGAATATAAAATTGCTTTGCAACTACTCAGCCAAATTTTTAGTAACTTCAGGTAAAATAAAATAGATACTGCACTGTAAAAAAATGTTTTATTTAATACTCAAAATAATCAGACTTAAAAATGTTTCAAATATAAAATTGCCAACAAAATGAAAATTCGGAATTTAATGTCGTCTCAAAAAGCGGTTTAGTATTCTTCAGCTCCCTCGCCTTCTCCTTCGCCAGAATCCATTCCAACTTCTTCGTAATCCTTTTCCAAAGCAGCCAAATCTTCACGTGCTTCGGAGAATTCACCTTCTTCCATACCTTCACCCACATACCAGTGAACGAAGGCACGTTTGGCATACATAAGATCAAATTTATGATCCAAACGTGCCCAAGCTTCAGCGATAGCTGTGGTGTTCGACAACATGCAAACTGCACGTTGTACCTTGGCCAAATCACCGCCAGGGACTACAGTAGGTGGCTGATAATTAATACCAACTTTGAAACCAGTGGGACACCAGTCAACAAACTGGATAGTACGTTTTGTCTTGATGGTAGCAATAGCTGCATTAACGTCCTTGGGAACAACGTCTCCACGGTACAACATGCAGCAAGCCATGTATTTTCCATGACGTGGGTCACATTTCACCATCTGATTAGCTGGTTCAAAGCAGGCATTGGTAATTTCAGCAACGGAAAGTTGTTCATGGTAAGCCTTTTCAGCAGAGATGACTGGAGCATAGGTAACCAACGGGAAATGAATACGGGGGTAGGGTACCAAGTTGGTCTGGAATTCGGTGAGATCTACATTGAGTGCACCATCGAATCTCAAAGAGGCGGTAATAGATGAAACGATCTGGCCAATAAGTCTGTTCAAATTTGTGTAGGTTGGGCGTTCAATGTCCAAGTTACGTCTGCAGATATCGTAGATAGCTTCGTTGTCAACCATAAAAGCGCAGTCAGAATGTTCCAAAGTAGTATGGGTCGTCAGTATTGAATTGTAAGGTTCTACAACAGCTGTGGATACTTGTGGTGCAGGGTAGATAGCGAATTCAAGTTTAGATTTCTTGCCATAATCTACAGACAATCGTTCCATAAGTAAAGACGTGAATCCAGAGCCAGTGCCGCCTCCAAATGAATGGAAGATTAAGAAACCTTGAAGACCTGTACATTGGTCAGCCAATTTACGAATGCGATCCAATACCAAGTCGACGATTTCTTTGCCAATTGTGTAGTGACCACGAGCATAATTATTTGCGGCGTCTTCTTTACCAGTAATAAGTTGTTCAGGATGGAAAAGCTGCCGGTAGGTACCAGTACGAACTTCATCTACTACAGTGGGTTCCAAGTCGACAAACACTGCCCTGGGAACATGTTTGCCAGCTCCAGTTTCGCTGAAGAAGGTGTTGAAACTGTCGTCACCTCCGCCAACGGTTTTATCTGATGGCATTTGACCATCAGGTTGAATGCCATGTTCCAGGCAGTACAACTCCCAACAAGCGTTACCAATCTGAACACCAGCTTGGCCAACGTGGACTGAGATACATTCACGCTGTAATAGAAAATTTAAAATTTAATAATGACCTAGTAAAATAGTACTTCGTAATTTATTAAAATGAAAAATCTAGACGCCGGCAATGCAATTACAAAATGGCGTCACCGGTAAACGACACGTCATGATCGCCTTGGATTTTTACAACGCACTTTTAATTTGAAATAATATACTTCCCGTTATTAAAATTTACTTAATTTACTAAAACATTAAATTTAAACCAGCTTACCATTTTGTCTTAGTATTTCACTTCTATAACACGAAATATAAAAATTCAGCAAAGACGTTTGGAACGAG
Source organism: Melanotus villosus (assembly GCA_963082815.1). Lineage (NCBI taxonomy): Eukaryota > Metazoa > Arthropoda > Insecta > Coleoptera > Elateridae > Melanotus > Melanotus villosus. The sequence continues at coordinate 70,902,118 of OY720418.1, read as the reverse complement.
CTAGTAATGCAGCTTCCCAAACCAACTTGGTCGATTTCGTAGCGGTTTCTCGTATTTATACTTTCTGTGACGTCACGGACAACGCCTCGTTACGCGCAACGTGATTGGTCGTAGGACGACTCAACATCCGTTATGTTTTAAATAAAACTAAAAGGCAGTTATTGAGAAACATTAAAAAATCAATATTTAACAGCAGTTTGTAGATTTAATGCATTTTTTAGGCAACCTTTTAAATTTTCCTAAGTTATAGCCTCATATGTTTTATTAAAATGTTGTAAAATGAAAAATCAATGGCAGGTGCAATTAGGGTCGCGCGGTCATTCACAAGCGAAAAGATGTGGCAGATCGGTAAAAACTAGAAAAAGGCGAAGAAAGTAATTTAGGAATTATATACTGGAAAATATGTACTTATTAGTTTCTTAACACGGTTAATTTTAAGTGACTAGTTTGATATAACATGTACCTACATTATTTTAAAGATATTTATGCAGTGGCGGCTCGTGGTTATTAGGATTAAGTGGGCACGTTTCAAACTTATAAAAATACATATTTATGTGTAACTTAATTTCCATACGCAATTCATGTATTAATACTTCGTTTTTAATCAAAAAGTCAACCGTATTAAGAGGTTGTTGCTGCATTTTGATGTTTTTCAGTAAATTTTAACGTACCTACTTATTTAGTAAAAAATCAAAATATTCAAAACAATTTCATAACAAAACAAAACTGAAAACATTCCTACAATTCAGCGAATCATCAATTTACTTGGCCGTCATAAGCCTATCATTGTCAGCAACTTTCAAGTTAAGATACGGCTTGTTCGAATTCGTCCGAATATTACACGAACGCCACGATGTCACAGTAAATTTGTGACCCTTTCGTCTTATCTCGATTGGTATTTTTAGTTGAAAGTATAGGCAACCGCCTGCATGCGCCTGCATGCATGCATGCGGTGGAATGGTCACAAACACCCGGTGTCCATCATTAGTTAAATCATGGACACAACTGAATACGAATGGGTTTAAGTGGCTATTGTATTACTTTTCTCATTATTAAATTTAAAAAAAGAGGTGTTTTAATAATCAGTGAAGTTCAAAAGAAATTAAAGACTTAGAAAACAAAATTTAGAGCTGTGGGCACGTGCCCTTGTGCCCTTTAACAGAAACCGCCACTGTATTTATGTACTTATGTTGCTTCTTGCCCTTATGCTTGTATATAAATATCTAATCTTATTTATAAATAGATACAACAAAAGCGTTTTATAAGGGCGAAATAAAACGGAAGTTTCCAACGACGGTTATAATTATAAAACGACTTAAACTTAAAACAAGTACCTACGCTTCAGCTACCCTAAATTTGATATTTAACTGATTACAAATAAAATATTAACAATATTATACAAGAAAGTAATAGTAATTAACGTCACAAGTCCGGGAACTCATATTTTACAGTACGAGTCAGATGTTTAAAGACGAGGCGACGTAAGGAGCCGAGTCTTGAAACTCGAAACGAGTACTGTAAAAAGAGTTCACGGACGAATGTCGTTATGTATTTTATTTCATACTGTAAACAATTTGATTTTTTAATTTTTACATGTGACACTTTTTCAATAACGTCAACATGTGATATTACTGTATCAAGGCTGGTAGGTGCGGCTTGGTTACTTTTACGGGCTCTGATTGGGTGCATAAAATAACAGTCCGGAAAGTGTTGCTAGGTAACACTTTCCGGCTCTGATACCGTAATAGCTCACTTTCCGGACTCAAAATGGCGTCGGAAAGCTGAATTTACCAGACAGTATGAAATAAAATAATTAAAGATGTTTTCCAATTATAGTAAACAGACTAGAATGAGTCATGGTCATACGCAGAAATATTGAGCGACCTACTCAAGCCGTGATCTCACCTCCATATACGGCAGACTGTAGTATGACGTCACCATCTGATTATCATATAAGGCCATTTGAGATTTTAAAAGGTAATGTAAAAATTAACAAGCCGACAGTCATTACATAAACTTATAAGAGTTAAGTGCTTACCAAGCACATTTCCAACCATTTATATTTACAAAAATTTTTAAACCTTAATTTTCCCTATGTAGTTAATATATAGGGTGTTTCCAAAAAAATTCACGAATTACTCTGCTTTAGTTAATCTGAGGATATAAAAACTAAAAACAACTAAAACTGATTTTTTTGTTAGTCGCCTTGAATACTTTTATGAATTCTTATAAATAACTAAAATAATACGACAATACCGTAAAGCTCTTTTTTGTCTAACTAAATCGTATAGGATCGATAACCTTCCAGAAGCTTCCATGAAAGAGTGGGCAGAAAGAACATTTAGAATCGATATATCAAAAATTTATACGGTTCGGAATATTGTCAATATCGATTTATGTCGTTTAATCGGTACATAAATAGTGCATTATTTTAATTATCTTTACTGTAATCACAACAAAATTTAGTTTATTTATATCTTATTTAATATTATTTATCTTATCAATTTACTAGGTATCTAAAAAAATAATAATAAATATCAACGTTTAAATTTAAAGCGGCACGAGTAGATATTTTTAAAATCACATTAATTCCATTTAAATTGAATAATCTTAACGACTTTAATTTTGTGACCTTATAAATATTGTCCCACAAGGCCAAAATAAGTAGACAACAGCTATTCATGGTACTTAACAGCTGTGCGATTATAAAACTACATTTAATTGATATACATAGTACAGTAATTAATCTGTGCATTTGAATATTTTTTACATTAAATTTCGCATTTTAAATTAAACCCTAAGCTTAGAGCTTAGCATATAATGCGCATAGCTTTAAGTCCAAGTTTCTGAAATTGAGAAACAAAATCAATCGTGAAAAATTCCTTTTTTAAAATTTATATAATTAAATCTATCGTGAAATGCTTTGAATAATTAAATATACCTAAGGGTAATTTAATAAAATGATATTTTCAAGGTAAATTAAAACGTTTGAATAAATCAGGGTAACTTAAAAAGCATTTGTGTTGGCTTAATATCCCATAATAACTGCCTTTAAAAATATAAAAATAAAAAGAAAGAGAATTGTTCCAAAAGTTTAAGAAAGTAATTAACGTTTTTTGAATTAAAGACTTCTCCACTTCCCTGTGTCATGAATTTATCGTTATATCTTTTACGCCCACCCATGCAGTTTCAACATTTTAATTTTGTAGGACATCTGTTCATAACTTACGTAATTATTGGCCTAAATTTGGTTTTGCTATTAAAGTTATTAAAGATTTACATCAAACTATCATTACTATATTTAAACAATTCAAAGTTTCTATTAGTTTTTTAGTTTTGTCTTTGTTTTGAATCATATACAAAATAAATTATTATTAGCCTTATTTGGCCATATTCGTTTTTTAATAGGTTGTATAGAAGTAGGTATATAGAGTATCAGTGTTTAAAAATGTTACAAACTACTACAAAAAAAAATTTTGGAAGTTTTGAAAAATTCTTGTTTAATTTCTAAAAAATTTAACAAAAATCATTTCTAAAAACCTAAGATTTTAATCAAACATTAAAGGTCACACAAAAAAGAAATGAGAATGAAAGGTAGACAATATATTAATTATAACTTAGTAAAATATTTTATAAAAGTTGTTGAAATCTTATAAGCAAAAAATAACCCAAAAAAGTTGGAGCACTGAGGATTTGCTGAAAGAATTCGAAAACAGTGATATTCGACTCGTACTATTTTTGCTATTTACTTGTCTATTTATCGTTTTTATTTAAGACTTTAAATCTATTGTTTAGGGCTGCAATTTTTTATGGGTCCTAATTTTTAAGTTGGAAAAAATCTTTTGCCAATGTAAATTTACACATTATCAAAGCCAGTTAAGCAAATTAAAGTCATTTATTACAAGCTGTAATTAATTTCCAGTACATTTCCTTTAATCCAACCTACTAATCTAGACGCGAAACGAGTTTACGGGGGCGATATTATGAGTGTCTCATTTTTTACTATGTCTTTAGAAGGATTTTACGTTCACACAAATTTGCATACCTGTAAACAACTTATTCATCTAAGCAACGAAAAACAAAATCTTTTTTTAAAGTCTGCCTTCGATTGTGTATAGAAGTATTTAATTTTAATTTATCTTATACAGCTCAATTTTGAAAATTAAGAAATAAAAAACACCGCTCTGTCATATATGTAAAGTTATTTTAAAACATTTAGAGAGACTAAATATTGTTCAGCAATTGGTTCTAAAACATTTTACGTTAATTGTTCCTTAAGATTGACAATAAAAAATTTTATTTAAAAAACGTCTTTTGAAATGACTTAACTATTTTAAAAACCAATGCTATTCAAAATATAGAAGAAATTTTATTATTTACTAAAGAACCACATGGTGGACATATTCAACATTTGAAATAATTCCTAGTTTTACAAATACAAGTATGTTTGAATTTGAATTTTAAACAAGGCTATAATAATTTCAAAATATAAGTTTCTCTTGAAGAATCTTATTCTGTTAACACTTAATACAAGTCACGTGTCACTAAAACAGTTGAATTTTATATATTATTGTGCTTTGTTCTTTTCTAAAGATATTTAAGAAACTTTTGAGTTTTAAATACTTGAAAATCACAAACACAAAGTCGATTTACTTTTGTTTATGAAATTAAAAATTTTCCAGATGACGACGGCAATATCTTAAACCTTAGTGCTAGCTTAACGTTAAAAACTAAATTAAAAAAGGATAAAATAGTTTAATAAATAAATGTTTAACTCCATATTTAATTTCTAACTATTTTTGGGACCTTTTTTTATCAGAAAACACATGTGAGATAGGTATTACATTAACTTTGTAATTTAGTCATGCATAATTTTAGTTATTATGCAATTGTCTGATGTTTAATAATCTTATTTATAATAATATTTATATAAATAAACACTGCATAACCGTTATTTTAATTCAGAAATCAGGTTTTTTGCTTTTAAATAACAGACTACATATACAGTACATTTTTAACTTTTAATGTAATTGTTTTATGGCACATACTCACATACATTTCAGATTTTTTTTTTGATAAAAATATACCTACTATAGTAAAAACAAAGTCCTTGGTATATCTAGTTAATAGCAGGTAATATGTGAATAAAATACCCAATACTATTACACATATTTGATAATATTGAATAGTTTTAAAAAACATAATCGTTTTCTTGTATACGTGTTTTACATGCCTACTTAAATAATAAAATACTTAATAATAAGCTAAATTAACTCTAGCTGGTTGATATGTATAAGAGGTAGTGTACAATTATCTGTAAGCAAGCAGCATAATAATGTATAGGTGAATACTTTATTAGCAACATAATTAATGGATGATTCATGCTTGATGAACATATAATATTTCAATTTTGGATTTCAAGGTAACAGATTAATGAACTCGTAGCATGTTAGCAATGTTAGCATTGTAAAATCTATTCAATGGTAAAATACAATAAAAGCAGTAATTAATAGTCTTGTGTATAGGCAACCTAAGTTACGCACTGCAAACAAACAAATTAAAATATTTTAGAGATTATAGCGTGATCCAAATTGAAGGCAGGCTGAATTTCCCGCCGCAGGTTTTAGTGTTTTTCAAGTTGTTAATCTGGCAGTATTGAAATATGTTGTGTACAGTGCCGACTCGTTACTTTCTTATTTACATCATTGTGCTTTGCCTCGTTCTTCCAGGTTTTCTTGATTCTTGAGTTTTTGCTTAATTTCGCTTGTTTCTTATTTTACAAAACAGTTTGTTTCAGAACTATAGTTTGTTGGAAGATTTTGTTGTTAGGTAATTTTGTAATACACCTATACCACTCCCTTATGAGACGCCACTGGAAAATAAATAATGAAAAATTTGTGTTGCCAACGTGACAATAATTTAATGTGGCGGGAAATTCAACCTGTCTTCAATCAATTTTGATCACCCTCAACTCGTCTCAAAATTCCAAACTTGGCTCCTCCGTCGCCTCGTCCCGAAACATTTCAACTCCCTACTGTAAACATTGATTTACCGGACTTATAAGGTAAATTACTATTATAAAACAAAAATCAACAATGTACCCACACAGCATAAACGCCTTGCAGCAAACTTTCATAAAGCTTGCCATGTCAATATTGAAGGCTTGTAGCATCCTTGTCACGACAACATTTAAGGTTATTGCAAGCTTGCAGCAAGGTAACTAGTCTCCACCCAACAAGTTTGCAGTAAGCTTGCAGTGAAAGTTTACAGTAAGCTTGCTGGGAAAGTTTGCACTAAGCTTGCAGTGAAAGTTTACAGTAAGCTTGCTGGGAAAGTTTGCAGTAAGTTTGCTGGGAAAGTTTACAGTAAGCTTGCTGGAAAAGTTCGCAGTAAGCTTACTGGGAAAGTTTGCAGTAAGCTTGGAAAACAAGTTTGCTGTTAAAACTGATATGACAAATTTGTATTAAGCTTGTGAGCTAAGGTTCACTGCAGACTTGTATCAAGTTTGTTAAACGTTAGACACTGCAAGTTGGTAACGCTAACTTATTATGCGCACTATTACATAAATCCTATAGAGGTAAACAAGTTACCTGTTCGTATGTTGTCACTTACAATACCATTCATGGTCAAAGAATTGTCGATTATTTTTTTATCACTATAAATTTACACCAAAGGAATGCTCCAAAAGTTTGCCTTTCACAAAAATATTAAGGAATAAAAAAGCATATAAAATAAATATTCTTTAATTAGAAAACAGCATGGGTATATAATAATATAATATGTACATTCGAATGTAGTTTTTACTAATACATTATTCGGGTTCTTCTACTACCTTCTGAGCTCTCTGTTCTCTGTAATCAGAAAACACTGTTATTATAAACTGTTAGTCATAGTCATATATAGTGATGGTTTAAATTCAATATTATTTTTAACATTAATTTAAAACTAACAAGATTTTTAAAGTGAAATTAATAACTTACAAAAAGAACCTTTTTGGTAATTAAGTGAATTTAAAAAAACAGACAAATACATTTTTTTTTGTAACTATATATCCATTTACATTAAAAATAAGTAATTTAGTTCACATCTGTCACAACATTTCAATTCTGCCTTTTTTGTATAATACTATTACTTCTAATGTTATTTTAATTTTTTATTAAAGATAATGTATATATAGTGTGTTTCACTTCTCATTTACACACCCCTGTATCTTCCTTATTTATTTTCTGATCGACTACAAATTTTGGTCAGTTATACTACCTACTCTTTAAAATGGTTATACAATTTTAAAATAATTTCACCAAAAATAAATGCAAAAGTAGGAAAATCCTAGGCTGCAGTAAAATTATTTAAAATTGGATAACTCTTTTAAAGGGCAATATAATTGATCAAAATTTGAAATCGATCAGAAAATAAATAAAGAAGATACAGGGGTGCTAAGGTGAGAAATGAAACATACTTATGTAAATTGACTGAAATGGTACAAGCCTGATAAACTAGTTTACTATCTTTGTTTTAATGTACTTATGTATTTACCCCTGATCACATAACAATCTGTGATCAGGGGTATTTACATACTTCCGTGTCCTCCGCACTTTTGCTTGCTGAAGATCACGATAAATGTTGTGTATAGTTGCTGCAAAGAAGAATTACAGTTATTTTAAATTTTAAAAAAGACCTTTAAATTGAACAATTCAATAAAATCCATTTAAATCTTCTCTATTAGCCAATTTTAAAATATAATTCCTGGCTATCAATAGTAATTATTTGAAGATAAGTGGAATTTAAAGTAACGTGTACATTATCACGTGACGCAGATCTTAGGTTAAGGTAATCGGCGCCACGTGCTTGGGTATACGTATGATTTTGTAAAACTGAAAATATTTGTTAACTGAAGGTTATTTCTGAGTAAAATACTTAATACAAACATGTAAATTATATCATATTTTTAAATAAAGCATCATTTAAAAACGCTAGTAATAATGGCCATAAATACAAATGTAAAGTTACACAGGCATTTACCTAACTGAAATTGATTTCATGGCATCGCTGCTTTTTAACGAAGGTATGATAACATGTTTAAAAGTTAACAAAAGACATTAACTTACCTGTTATAATAGGTAGATGAAAAAAATCACTAAAAACTCGGCAACGTAAGATGTTCAGAAACTTTGAACACTTTAAACAACAGCTGTAAACCACGTGTAAACTGCAAAATAGTAGATTACCGTTTGCGCTTTGGGCCGTTTGGCTGAATCGTCTACCTATCGACAATAATTACCGACCGTTTACGAACAGACTCGACAATTTTTTTATTTCCAGTATTTAAGGAATAAAGATTTATAATCTTTTGTTTGCTTATTTTATGTGATCTAATATAGCTTCAAAATATAGTTCTGCAAATCTAGAGATTCATTTTACTTATAAAATAAATTTTCAATGTAAAGTTGCATTAGCAATGGCTATTTGCATACCGCGCGCATGTGTATTATACAGCTGGCTGAGTCAATTTCGGACGAAGTTGCAGCAAGCGTGCACCCGCAAGTTTGCAGATGCATGCTTGCTGCAAACTGGTCAGTCACTTGCCAGATCAATGCAAGAATAGCAAGGCAAAATCAAGGAACGTGCAAACTTGCAACAAGCATTCTTGCTGTGTGGGTATACACAAAATTATTAGATCTGTAAATTCTGTTACCCTTGATATTACAATATACAATCAAATATTTATACAGTCAAAATTATGTATTATAGAACTGAAGTCATATGAAAATAATTAAATAATAAATTAATATTTTACATCCTAATATTATATTATATTGTTGATTATTTTACCGGTTATTAATTCTACCACATGGTTAATAATCACATTATGTTATTATTTATTTAGCGTAGGGTTTAATACATGCATGTAAATAAGATAAAATAATTAAACATATAACATGAAAAAAAGTAAAAGTATAAAACGCAGTTTAAGTTAATTGACTGACTCCGGCCATTTTATGGTCACAGCAACAATGAAGCAAAAATTATAAAAAACGACAAACCAAAACATAAAAGCAAGTGGAATATAGAAAAACTAAACGAACCGGAACAAAGACAAAAATACAAAAACGCCTGGAAACACAAATTGAAAATGAAAAGGCGCCAATGGCGGAAACAGATGTCAATAAAATATGGGAGAAAATAAAGAACTATATGCTGAGAAGCGCTGCAACAGCACAAATAGGAATAACTAACGAAAGAAGAAGGAATGAATGGTGGAACCGAGTGTGGAACAAAGAATGTAGCATAAAAGTAGAGGAAATGGCAAGAGATAGGGAAAGATGGCCGCAAACAAAAAATCAAGACGATAAGTCAAACTATATGATATAAAAAGGGAAGAAAGTAAAATTATTATAAAAAAAAGCAAAGGACCTACTTATGGTTGCAAAATAAAATTGAAGAGATAGAAAAAGAAAACGCAAATGTAACTCAAGAAAGTTCTATCAAAAAGTAAAAGAGATAAGGAAATCAGCGTTAAAGTTGGATAGGAACGCTAGTGCCACGCTACGCGGTCTCACATATCAGTAAATAAAGACCTGGAAATGGCACTAGCAAGTAACGAGTATTAAATTGGTTTTAACCCTAATATTTATTTTCACAGTTCGTTGTATTTATACAAAAACTACTTATAATATTATTTAAAGTAAGAATTATGTTTAATGGAATTAAACATTCTGGCGAGTCCACTGGAATGACTGTGGCGATGACTATTCCGGTTCGTGGTCCTCTTCGTCCATGTGTGGTCCTGAAGTTCTTGTTGAACTGCTTCTTCTGGAGTCTGCGCCTGAAGTAGTTGTGTTCCGGGAATGGTAGCTCCAGGATGAGTTTGTGATTTTTCTCTACTTCTTGCCAGTATTGTTCGAGTGTCGCCGTATGACCGATGATGTAGGAATGTGTCTTCCGTGATTCGGAATCCTTCTTCATGTTCAAGAGAAATTTCTTGATCATTTCTCCCAGTTGTTGTTGTTCTGCGTTCTGCCGCCAATTCGTTAATCTTTTCCATTGCAGTCTTTACTTAAGAGATAGATGGATTAACTTTTAGGACAGATTAGGGTTTTTTTTTGTAGTAAGGATGCAATTTCTCCAGTGTTTGTGAAATTGACAGTTTTAGGAGTTCGAGTAATAAATTACTCTTGGTTCAACTATGGTTTTGGAACGAATGTTGAGGTTGTATAGGAGTTTGAGTAAAAATTACTCTTGGCTCAACTATGGCTCGGGACCAATGTTGAGGTTTTGCTCGAAGGACCAAATGTTAAAGTTGGATAGGAACGCTTGTGGCACGATACGCGGTCTCACGTATCAGTAAATAAAGACCTGGAAATGGCACTATAGCAAGTAACGAGTATTAAATTGTTTTTAACGCTAATCTTTATTATCACAGTTCGTTGTATTTATACAAAAATTACGCTGAAATTACTATACTAAACTACAATTTTAACAATCTTTAGTTATTTACGAAATAAAAAGTGCAAAACTGCAGATTTTCAGTTATGCGTTTGGAAATCTACTGCACAAGCTGTGACTACTAATGTGCAGCTAAAGTATTTGTAATTGCAAATAATGTAAAGTTAATGTATTTTAACGAATTTCAATAAATATTATTTAAAGTAAGAATTATGTTTAATGGAATTAAACAACCAGTGAAGAAAACAATAAAAGGATTAAGAAACAAAAACGGGAAAATAGCAAAGAGCAAAGAAGAAGAAACACTAATATGGGAACAACACTTCAAGGAATTATTAACAGATGAAAGAATAAAAGAATGAATAGAAATAAAAAAATAAGACGAAGAAAACGTAGACGAACCAGCACGAGAGGAAGTAAAAGAAATAACCGAGAAGGGTAAAAATGGAAAAACTCTTGGTGAAGACAACATAAACGTGGAAATGATAAAACATGGAGGAGAAAAACTTCATGAAGAGATATACAAATTAATTAAAACAATATGGTCTAATGACAAAATGCCAAAGTGGTAAAATGGAATTATAGGTATTATTTGTAGAGATGATCATATTGTATTGTCTCGATGTAAGTGATGAAATTGGAATTTTAATTTGCTTATTAAGTTTTGTGGTATAACATAAACTTTTTTCGAATAGCAACCGTAGTTTGAAAACATTATTTGACAAACTGTTCTCAACAAACTGGTTCTTCAATTTATAAGTAATTTGAACCACGTTTTCATTAAATAAAAGTAGAATTGCTCACTTCTAATTTGTCATCCAACAAGATTTCATACCAACGTTTAGCATCAGTAATATATTCGCTCTGTGATACATTTTGTCTTTGGCCAAATTTTCCCCAAAGAGAGTACCTACACATTTTTGATACATCTCTTTTACTAGGATTTGATGTTATATTTCCTTTAACTAAATCAATGTTAAATGGTTTTTCACAGCTATTGTGTAATTCTCCACAGTTTTATAATTGTCTTTCCATGGTCTCCAGTTTCATTTTCATGAAATCTTTAATGCGTCCTTTAAAGAGATTATTACTCTTTTCCATAAATTTCAAGAATTTTATGTACTTTTTCTAGTGTTTTGTTTACTTCATCTGTTTATGTAGGTACCTACTTTAACATTTCGGCTATAACTTTCAACTTGCATGCATTGATTCTTCCACCATCAAATAGGTACCTACATTACACTGATTTAGAGGCTCTATTATACCTATTAATATAGTTTTATTTAAAACATTCTTATATGTAGTAGTTTCTCGAGTCTCGACTTTAATCATTTGCATTCCCACATTTGCACTAGTTTATATTCAGCATTTATTATTTGCTTATTCCTTCCTTTTGTTTTTTCATGTAAATCTTGATAGAATCAATATTTCGAACAACCATGCTAGAAACATTAAATACTGAAAAACAGTGTTTGTTTTTGTTACCTTAGTACCTATAGTCTGTTTGTTTGGGTTCGCAAAATAGCTGAAAACATTTTACAACTTAGTGGTGGATTATATGGTTTAAATACTTCTTCTTCTTCACTTTCACCCTTGTGCCATTTCGGAGTCGGATATTATGGTGCTGGTTTATAATCTTTTATCCATCTCTTCCATTTAGTTCGATCCAGTCAAGGGCGGTTTCAGGGGGGGGGGGCACGTGCCCTACCCAAGACGGTCGACCGGTCATACAAAAACATAAAATAGCGCCATAGGTAGGGGAAGGACGGGTAAAGTGGCCATGGCGGGTAAAGGCGATTGCTCTGTAGAGTGCTGCAGCCACGCGGGAATCGGGTGAAACACTCACATTAGATGTTGTCAGTGTTGTCTGTGACTAACAAGCGTGAGGCATCACAACTTTCGATTTGAGGCGGATTTTTCTGTTTTTCGACTGCCTGATTTTAGGTAAGTGGTTTAAATCATTAGTTATAGCTAAATAACGAGTAGTGTCATAGTTATTTGCTCTAGTGCTGCTTGTTCAGCGTAAAATAAGCTTTTAAATGATGTGTGTTTGAAACTCGTAGGTCATGAATGTTCGATGCTAGACCACAGTTCTTTTAATGATGTCATTTCGGGCAAAGTGGCCACTAAAGAAGATGAAGCCTATTCCAAGTCCAAAGAATTCGAGGGGTGGATTAGGTGCTCGATTTGTTTAAAATGGGCCCATGAAGAATGCGCCGGATGCGAGGAAGAGGACGATGACTTCCAGTGCGAGTTTTGCAAAAAATTACTGCCACATTCTTAACATTTCATTAAAATGAGTGTGAATTCTTCAAAAAAAGACTGCCATATTCTTAATATTTTCTTATACCGCTCTTTTTCTAATAATATGTTGTATTTTTTGTGTTAACCAATTAAATATCAATATAGAGCAATATGTAGGTAGTGCGTATTTACCTATGCGGGTAAACTGGCCAGGCCCTGGCCGCTTTACCCGACCTAGTCGGGTAAAGTGGCCACTTTGCACTTTTTTGAAAAAAAATCAATAGAAAATTTATAAGTTAAAAAACTAAAAATAAGTGATTAGCAATCGGTACTTAAGTGTTTGGGGTAGGTATTGCCACACTGTTCGATAATTTTTTCGATTACTAAGATGCCTTAAAAATTCACCAAACCTTAGGGTGGCCACTTTACCCTTCCTTCCCCTACAGTGTTTTTGTCATCCTACCAGAGTGCTGCTTACCTTGTGCCCCCTCCAGAAAAAAATTCTGTATCCGCCCCTGGATCCAGTGCTAATGTTTTCATCTCATTCATTTGTTTACCTCTCTTCTCTCCTATCTCTTTAATTCTGTCTAACCATGATTTGTTCGGTCTTCCTCTTTTCTTTCTTTTCCCTTTTCCAATTTCTGTTATCTTCTTGACTATGTTTTCCGGGGTCATTCTGGTGATGTGTCCATACCAGTTTAGCTGCTTATTTTCAATTTTTGTTATTATTGATTGTTGTTTTATTATTATTCTTATTTGTTCATTTCCTATCCTGTCATATTTTGTTTTCCCCGCCATTTTCCTCAGGTACCTATCTCATTTCTATTGTGTTTATTTTCTCTTCATGTGGCTTTAGCATTGCCCAAGTTTTGCTTGCATATAATATTGTTGGTAAGGCTACTACATTGTATACATGTGATTTCGTCCGGGAGTCGATCTCTTTTTTTCCTAGTACTGTTTTATTTATTGCATAGTAAATGTTTGAAGCTTTCTGTTTTCTTTTAGCGATTTCCAGGTCTAGACTTCCATCGTTTGCTATCACACGTCCTAGGTATTCATATGTGCTCACTTGTTCGAGACCTTATTGTTTGCATGTTATTATTATATTTTCCTCTGTTTTTATTTCATGTAGTATCTATCTTTGATTTTTTGCTATGAGGACTATATCGTCTGCATACAGTAGACTTTGTATTTTTGTTGTTATTAAATTAAGATATCCGATGGTTGTTGATTCAGATTTATCTTTTGTGTTTTTAATTAGTTTATCCATTACAATTATAAATAGGAGTGGGCTTAGACAATCTCCTTGTTTTACTCCTGACTTTAGGTTGAATTCTTCTGATTTACGTCCCTCGTTTATTACCTGTGCCCTGACGTTGCAATATAGTCCTTGTATTATTGTAATTAATTTTTTATTTACGTTTAAATCTTTTAAGCATTCCCAGATGATCGGTCTTTTAATGTTGTAAAAGGCGGCCCTTAGGTCTATAAATATAAGGTACAACGTTTCATTTGTTCCTTTCGCTCTTTCTATCAGGTTTCTAATTATTGTTATGTTGTCTACTGTTTGCTTGTTTAAATACAACTATCGTAAATCATCCCTACTAGGCCGGACTCGAAAAATTTTACAGATGCCTCATTTATAAAACATTAAAATATTTTGGGGGAACAGTTTAAAGCCGTCCCTGGTAGGGTGTTTATGGTAGGACTTGCCACTTCTATCTTGTAATAATACTTTTATTTCCCGTTGTACCTACCTACCTAATAACTTACAAAGTTAAGTAGAAATTGCAGAACCACGAACAAACTATAAATCCATCAACTTTTGCTCCACAAATCTTAACTTCACCTCCACTTAATCCCTTTGAATGTACTAAGTCATGTAATGGAGCCTTTGCTAAGTTCCTTTATTGTTCTTGGTATCATTAATTATCTGATATTGAAAATACTTAGACCTACAAATAACCATACACGCTTCTGCCATTGTGATGTATTGAAATGGATCTATATCTGCTATTCCTAAAAATTGTTTTCTAAGTTCCAAATACCTGCATCTTATAGTACCCACTCACTTACTAGCCGCCTGACTGACAGTCCGGCCGATAATACCGCCTTCGTCCAATTTTGCCTATACATTAACAGGCCGCTTGTCAGGTCATACCTGAGGTTTATCTTCTTCTTCTTCTACTCTCCCTTTTGCCTTACGGCGTCGGGTATGTTTCTTTTATCCATCTTCTTCAATTCTGTCTGTTTTCCGCTATTTTTTCCAGTTCTTGAGAGCCGTTTTTTCATGGCTCTCTTCTATGATATTTTTCATTATTTTCCTCGGTCTGCCCGTTTTTCTCTTTCCTCCGAAATTTAATATTTGGAATTGTTTTGTTATTCTTTCTTCGCTCATTCTTTTCACGTGTGCATACCAATTTAGTTGCTTCTTCTCTAGTTTGCGTGTAATCTGTTCTTGTTTTAGGTTATCATATATTTCCTGGTTTCTCTTTTTGTCAAGCTTTGTTACATTTGATATTTTCCGGAGGAACTTCATTTCAACCGCTGTGATTTTCTTCTTGTATGAGGGTAGAGTTGGCCATACTTCTGCTGAGTATAATAGTGTAGGAACGGCTATTTTGTTGTATATCTGCTGTTTCGTTTTTTTGCTTATTTCTTTCTTGCTTAGTAGTGTTCTGTTTATTGAGTAGTACCTATATATTATTAGTTTTGTTATTTTGTCTGCTAATTCTGTGTCTATTTTCCCATTATTACTGATAATTGTTCCTAGGTAATTGTATGTGGAGACTTTCCCTAGTCTTGTCTTGTTGTAGTCTTGGAAAGAACATTATATGGCAACACTACACATATAGAGGACAACAACACTATAATGGACCAAACAACAAACGACAGCATAACAGAAGAACAAGAAAATGAAGAAACAAAAGCGCCATCCCTAGAAGAGGTAAAGCAAGAGATAAATAAAATGAGGAATAATAAGGCACCAGGAGAAGATGGCATAAGAGCGGAACTGCAATTACACAAAAAAATACACATACTAATAAAACAAATATGGACGCAAAACGAGCTACCAGTAGACTGGAATACTGGCATAATAGTGCCGATACACAAAAAAGGCGACAAAGAAGAATGTGCAAATTACAGAGCCATAACACTCCTGAATACAACATATAAACTATTCTCGAGCCTACTCAATAAAAGACTGAAAATGCATGCCAAACGTATACTGGGGGACTATCAGAATGGTTTCAGGCCTGGCAGATCCACGGTCAATGCAATACACGTACTTGAGCAAATTTGCCAAAAAAACATGGGAATACAATAGAAACATACAACGTACAATTTTCATAGACTTCAGAAATGCATTTGATAAGGTAAACAGAAAACTACTGCTACAAGAATTGAAACTTTTGGGAATACCGCTAAAATTAGCACAACTAGTAGAAATAAGCCTTAAAGATGCAAAAGCAAAAGTGCAGTTCCAAGACAAAAAAACGGAAGATTTCGACATAAACGTAGGAGTAAAGCAGGGGGACGTCTTATCACCGACACTATTTAATCTGCTACTAGAAAGCATCACTCGCAAAGCAAGAATAAACAAAAACATAATAACTGATGAACTCCAAACTATAGCATACGCAGATGATCTAGCAATAGCAGCTAAAACAAAGGAGGGACTGATAGACGCAATACAAAGGTTGAACAAAGAAGCAACTAAGTTCGGGCTACAGATAAACCAGGAAAAAAGTAAATATATGAACTACGGAAGGAGCAATCTCACCGATAGACCTTTAAAAACACATAACTACACCTTCGAAAATGTCACATCATTCAACTACCTAGGAGTACTAATAGGAAAAGGAAAAGAAAGAGTGAAAGAAAGAATACAGAAAGGAATCAAATCATATACAGTATTAACAAATCACTGCTAAAAAACAAAAATTTAACGAAAACAATAAAGATAAGAATCTACAAGACTCTGATTAGACCGATTAGATGGAGGAAGAACAGCTGGGAAAATTAGAAAGAAGGATATTAAGAATAATTCTAGGACCAAACGTAACAGAGGAGGGAGAAAGAAGACTAAAGACAAATCAGGAGGTAGAAGAAGTATTAGAGGGAGAAAGCATAGTGAAACACATAAAAGCACAACGATTAAAATGGTTAGGGCACATTATGAGAAGAACACCAATGGATATGATAAAACGAATAACACACTCGAAACCACTTCAACAACGAGGAAGAGGGAGGCCGAGAACAAGATGGTTGGACAATATTGCAGGAGATTTAAAAGTGATGAAGGTTGAAAATTGGAAATATAAATGTAAAAACAGGGAAGAATGGAAGGAAATAGTAAAGCAGGCCAGAACACATAAGAGTTTATAATAGAAACAGCCGAGGAACGATCAACCTCAGAAAATGGATCCTAAATCTTCCCCATTCAAGGAGAAGAAGCCATAATCCCATGGATTACAGGGCTTGATGATGATGATGAATTGTATGTGGAGACTTTCCCTAGTCTTGTTTCCGAGCATGTGAATTCTGATTTGTTGTCTTTCTTGTTTCCTCTTATTTCCATAACTTTAGTTTTATCTTTGTTAATTGACATTCCCATATTACTTAATTCTTCTTCCCATATGTTGATCATTTTTTGTAACTTCGATGGTTTATCTGCTATTAGAGTTATATCGTCGGCGTATATTAGCGTCTCTATTTGTATCGGTCTTAATTGTCTATATCCTATTGTTGTTTTTGGGGTTTTTTGTTTGCAATTTTTGAATATTCTGTCAATGTATATGATGAACAATAATGGGCTCAGCGAGTCTCCTTGCTTTAGGCCTTTTTTCATTTCGAATTCTTCCGATTGTGTCCCGTTTATTTGGACTTTTCGTTTTACATTTTTGTAGATGCTTTCTATCGCTTTTAGTAATTTTGGTGTTACTTGCAATTGTCTTAGAATAATCCATAGCTTCTTTCTATCAACGTTATCGAACGCCGCTTTTAAATCGATGAAGGCGATATATAGTTCTGAGTTTTTCTCTATTTTGGCTTCTATCAGGTTTCGTAGGGTTTATCGAAACTGATAAAAAACTGCCTGTGTTTGTCGTTAGCGGCCGGAAATCAGCTTCAGACTAGACTGAAGGCCAATGTCAGAGTCATTCGTGTATGTATTATATGCACATATAGTGATGGCAAATTCAGAAAAATTTATAAATATGTATAAAGAGCATCCTGCTCTATGGAAAATTAAGTTAATGTTATTCCGACAGAAGACTGAAAGAAATAGGCTATAATAAGTTGTTTGAATTATATAAAAAATACCGATCTATCATCGAATATGGATAGGTACACTGAAGAAAAAAATCAACGCGGTCAGGAGCATCTACCGATGAAATTTATAATCCTTCAGGCCTAATGTGTGTTGAAATTGTATGAAATCATCAGGCCAATCTTTATCCTGGACTGTCCGGCATCTGATGGCCAGTGGGACTGACAGGCGAATATATTTAATGTGTAGGCTACATCAGTCCGGACCATCAGGCAAATCGAACAGTCTGTAGCCGGCCGGCGACCTGTAAGTGATTCTGTACTATTAATATATCAACAACAGAATTACACATACCGAAATTTCCTTTTGAAAGTCAGATAGGTACAGAATGTTCTTTTACTTTTTCAGTGTGTCATTCCAGACGTTTTTTTTTCTAGTTTCCTTTTCATTGTATCAGGTTCATAGTATTTTGCTTCAAGTAGCTATGGACCCAATCTTTTGTGTTAAAGTAGTGCGGAAATGGAAAGTATTTTTTAGTTCGATGAGACCAAGAGTGTTGGAAAGTCAGAAATAGCAAAAGCAACAAAGTTATGGCCGTCTATAATTTTAATCTTCTATTTCCAACAACATTATTTTGTTTACATTATGAACAGTACCTATAAAGCATTAAAAAAATGTAATGCAATAGATACTTTAAAATAAACTGTGTGTAATAAGCTTTTGAGTTGTGAGTGTGCAATGGCTGTAAAACCTATATGTTTCTTAGAAATCAACCATTTACAAGATTCATCATTTATTTTAAAAGGCATAAGTACTTTGTACTACTTATCTATACCAGGTCGGGAGTTTCAAAACAGAACATAGCAAAATTGCATTTGAAACTACGTGAGTGTACACTGTTGCTCCCCATTTAAACATACAACAATAGATAGATGCAGCTACAATGAACTTGTAACTAAAGTACGATCAAAATTTCTGTTCATCAAGTACGGCCGTGGAAGTGCAAACCAACGCCTTTAAAATTGGCTTACATATATTTACTTCAAACTACCAAATTTTATTAGAATATTATATTGAAATTAACGAATTCACACATATTTCGCTTGAAGTAAATATTGTATGTAAGCCAATTTTAAAGGCGTTGGTTTGCACTTCCACGGCCATACTTGATAAACAGAAATTTTGATCATACTATATTAAACTCCCCAGTCCCCACCCTGTATAATCAGCCACCATGTAGTTAGCTTCATGAACACTCCTATCTTACCGAGTTTCGTAATCAAACCATATGTAATTTTCTATAAAACATTGCTTAATATAACCAGAAGGAAAATATAACAGGCTGACACCTTTATTAAATATCATTTTAGTGCAACTATTGGAATTTGTAGAGTAGGTATTGGAAATAATGGTACACTGGACTTTTAAATTCCGTATTTATTTTTAAAGTAGCTTTAAAACCATCAAATCTTTATATTACTATTTTCAATTATAAACTCTAGCAGCTAATAATAATAATAATAATAATAGAATACTGTGGTCCAACATCAAAAATATTATTTTCAAAATGGTCTTTAAATATTTATTAAACGAGCACTATTATACAACTGATAATTTTAAACAATGTATTTCTAGGAGTATACCAATAATGTTTATGATTTAACACCAGCTAAACTTTCTAGTTCTTTAATTTCTCTTTCGGCAGCAATTTTCTTTTCTTTAGCGAGTTTTTCATCACGAACAGCTTTCTGTTTCAGTTCTACTACTCGATACTCAGCTTCCCTTTTGGAGAGTCTGTTTTGATGGAATAGACCATACATAATACCAGCACTTAATAAACTCCATCTTCCAAACTGCGGATAAAAAGACAGAGGTTATATAATAATCATACATCACTTTCAAGATTAATTTAATTTACCAACGGATACATTTAATAGCCTATTACCTTGATTAGGGGTGAAACCCTCACTGGAGCAGCTAGAGCGTCTGCCATTTTTATCAGAACTTGATTTTATTTAATTAATGTAAGAAATTTTTGGCAATTACTCCTGTACGTAGCTGTCACAGTACGGGTTATCAGCTGTCAACTGTCAGTCGTCAAAAAGTCAAATCAAAGTACCAATAGCATAGCCAATATTTTTAAGTTAAATATTCCTATTACATTTAAATTTAAATATGGTTATTATTAATTTAGGTTTTCTAAAATTTGTTTGCCTCCACTAAGTAATTTAAGTTATTAAGATCTAAGTATGCAGTTTTATTAGTTAAGCCTGGCAATAAAAAAATTCACGAGAACTTGTGTAAACTGTAAAACAATGGGCAGACATTGTCTTTGTAAAGTGTTCTTTTGCTGTAGATTTCTGTTGAAATTTTTTATTTAAATATTGCCAAAATAGTTTGTAGATTTTGAGAAAAATTTAGGTTTTTATTTATTTACAATTTTCTTTATTTTAGTATAGTACCTACCTACAGAACAGCCTGTTTTGCATCTTTAATCTTTACATGTAAACGATATATTTGAAAATTGCTCAATTTAAACTATGACACTGATTTTAGTGGCTTAAAAAATGAAAGTAATTATTCATAGTTCAAAAGTTCTAACTTTGCCCAAAGGTCATATTAGTTCTAAATTTGCTTTTGGTATATTTATTTTTCCATTATTTGCCACCCTGCTCGTTTTGTATTACGGTGTACTTCACGTAACACGATAATAATTGACGAAGGTCATTGGTGAGACAGCATATTGAACGCGCGCGTGTATGTATGACGTGAAGATCTCTATAAGTGAAAATAAATAACCGTCTACTATTTAGTAAAATTCACACGCAAAATAGTCAGTTGAAATCATGGCGTTCGTGGCAACTGCAGTGTCTGTTATCGGGTCGCTGTTTGTGACTCCGTTGTTGATGTTTATTTTGTGTATAATATTTCTAGCTTCTATTGGAAAGTCACTAGGTGTAAGACGTTTATATGTAAAACTCCTTCTTATGATTTTCGAGGTAAGTGAATAGTTGACCGTACTGCTTTTCGTAATTTGATGTAACCTGACAGATCTGTTGATGGTTAGGATTTAGATTATTTAGAAAATCTGGGAGGTTAGTTGAAATTTTGGAATAATTTAGTTAAAAAGAAGAACTCTATTACAGTAAAGGTAAATAGTGAAAATATTTAGCAGGTTCATCTCTCTCACTGTTAAAATCCCAAGTATGGGTTCAAATATCCTTAATTACTTAATTTTACATCTTATGATTCATTCTGTTATTCCCATTTCTGCGAAGACACGTTGATATTCCAGAATTTCTTTTACTTCAATTATTATAGTGTTTGATTCTTAGTATTGCACCAAAATGGTAAAAAAATAGTTTTTGTGTAGCAACTGCTAGTGTACCTACTTCAAATCAGTGGTGTATCTTGCAGTACCATAATATGTGTTTTTTTGAGTTAATTATTTTATTAGTACGTTATTTATGCAAGTAAAATTTAACAATGTATGTGTTATTAGTACTTGTTTATATCAAATATAGGATGTAAGATTTAGAATACTCCATTTTATATATTAAAAAAAAATACCGCAGTCAAAATTGATATATAAATTATACTTAATAGCCACACAATGATTTTTAATACAAGCTTTAGAGAAACAAGTTAGTATAAAGTTATAAAGAAATAGGTTAAGCACTCATTCTACTGACTAAAAATGTCATGGGTTTTGGGTTTTATTAATTAACATTATATTGGTTTTGAGATTAAATTTTAGAACAACATTTTTATCCAATTTATTTTAATAATTTTCATAATTCATTGAAATACATTAATTATTATAAATATTGGTTGTAATATTACCTGAAACGATTTCATAGGTACTATTTATGTTTACTCCAAAAAATATACAAAAAACCGAAAACATTTCCATTGAAAAACATTGAATCGGTAGATGTAAAGGTTTTGTATTTCTTTTAAATAAAAATGCTTGTGTTAAGTAACTGCATAGTATGATTTTAAGTTAATGGTAAAAAGACACGTTTTCTAATTATTTTTAGTATATTCAATGCCGTCATTATTAATCAATGAAAAGAATTTTCACTCTTAGTATTATTTATAGTTGCGATTAAATCAAATTTTGAACTAAAAATAATTTTATTTCTATGATAAATGATTATCTAGGTTCTTCTTAACTTTTAATTCATTTATGGACTTCCACAATTTTCTCATACTTAAAGAAGATCATAAATGGATTCGTTAACTATTGGAACACTTATTTTCTAAGAAATACTGCAGATCAAATTCATTAGACATTTTGAAAATTTTAGCTAATTAAAGATAGTGGCAGTGGTTATTAGACTTAGTCCAAATAATTATGTTGTTAAATGTTATATAGAAATTAATTAGAAAAACATTCTTACTTAAGTCATTTTCAGTCTGTTTATTCACACAATAATAAGTAATTAAGCTAACAGGAAAATTTTTGCAGTTTGTGACAGTTAATTAAATCAAAATTTCCATCAGAAGATAGTATGTATTATCACAGAATGAGCTGTAGTATTATTCTGTGGTATTATCTTGTAGTTAATTTCCATAAAGTAATATTTATTAATGCTAAAGGAGGGCATATTAGATTTTTCAAATAAATAGGTATAGATAGAACAGATATGAGTGAACGTTTTTATTTGGAAAAGTTTTATTGTAACTACCTATTAGGTCTGTTTCAGTATTTTTTTTTCTTAGCTTCGCAAACCTAAAATTCCATGTCCTACTATATTCCCAGAAATTTAAGAAGTTAACTTATACAAAATTTAAAACCGACGGTGCTTTTTTTTTAATTATAATTTTCCTAATTTTACATAAATATTCGCATGTCATGTTTAAAGTTATAATTAAACCTGACATTAAATTTAAACGAGATAAAACACCAACCATTGTGTTTTATTTATGGGGAAACAGTTGAAAATTATTAGTATTTACTTTAAAAGTGTAAATGTTAAGATACATTTCTGGAATTTCAAATTAGCTATATTAATATTTTAAATATCGCCCGGTTTATAATATTAGTAGTCAAAATTATATTTATTTTTTTGTGGGTTGATGTAATAGTTAATACTTTTTCTTTCTTTTCCTTTTACCCTCTTATACATTTACCTGTCGAGGGGGCCGAACACACCGAGCCACAAAAGTCGATAAATTATTAATGAAGAAAAAACGGAAAATTTGAAAATGCAAATAATGTTTTAAAACTAACCCAAAATGCTTATTGCGCCGCTTATTGTTAATGTTCCCTTGTAATTAGCCAAAGATTCGTAAATTTGTTTTAAATATAAGTATAATATTTTGTGGCTTTTATCATATGAGTAATAATTAGTTTTGTCATATATTTTTAATACAATCAATCCATTTACCAGAAATCTGTATTGGACATATCAAAATTGGCAAATAAAATTTGAACTTCATTAACGATTTATTAACTGATGTTGTCCACCTAGCAACTGTATTTGGTTTAATTATGTTAATAAAACTAATTATTATAAGTTATTATGCCACTGTGAAGTAGCTAATGTGACGTATAAGAGGTTTTTGAAAGTTTAGATATAGTTTCTGTCACCGAAAATGGTTAAAACCACTTGAGATTTTGCATCATAATCTATTACTTTATACTGTAATTATTAATAATTTTGAAACCATTCAAACTGAAGTTTTAAAACTAAACAGTGTAAAAAAATGAATTTGTATTTTTTTCAAACATTGAGCTAATGTGCAAGTAACTTTTATAAAAGTTATGTAAGGACAGACGTCTTTATTGCTAAAAGATTGAAATGATTGATCCAACATTTGACCTTTGGGTAGAGGAATTACCTATTAACTTATTTTTGCAATGTTGGGTAATACTGTTAATATGCCATGACATGTTCACGTTATTTTCACGATTTTTTCGGTATGATAGTAAAAACTGCTGAACTTAAAGGTCATGAATGATATCTGTCGCGTGCCACGTGCTTTTCTATCAGGTTTCAATCACTTTTTGTGGGTATCTTTTAGTTACTATCTGTAATCTTTTTCGATGTATTTTTCTGTTGTTTGCCGTTTAATTTTGACTTTATTTATTTATTTATCTATAGTATGATCAAAAAGTCTTTGGATGGCGGTTCATGTGGAAGTTAAAAGTCATCTCTGAAATTATTTATTTCTATTTTTTTGTCATGGAAATCTACCAAAATCGTAATAAAAGTAAATTTTGAAGGAACGAAAATAGTATATTTTACAACAAGACATGAAAATGACGTTTTTTTCGTGAGGTGAGAAGTTGCCCACGAGCTGCGTTAGCAGCGAGTAGCGCAATCACGAATGAAAAAAACGTATTTCATGTCGAGTAGTAAATGCTATTTTTTCTACGACATTTTAATTATCTGTTTGAAATAAGTTTTAATTCGACTTAATTCAAACCGAATTGTGTCAATGCAAATTATTAATTGTTTGTTTAATCGGTTCCATAGTAACACACGCATTTTTTTATTTTGTTGCCATAGATTTGGAATTCTTGTTTTCATCTCTAGAAGTGAATATGTTTTCATCTCTAGATAGAAAATGTAGCGTTTTCGCATAGGGTTTATCGTGAAGAAAATACTTGTTTTCACATCATGTGTAGAAAAAAACATTTAATAAACAAACAAAATTCAGTTGAAACTTACATCAAAAAATTACGAACGACTTTGTTTTTGAAACATTTGTAATTAGAATCTGCTCCCTTTTGAAATACTCCTTGCTTTTGAAACATGCCAAGTAAATGTCGATGATATAAAAATAATAAAAGTAAATAACTTCAGAGATGACTTTAAATTCTACAGCGAAATAATTTATAAAGTTTTTATATTCACGTAGTTACATTCCCAATAGGGGTAGGAACAAAAGTCCGAAAAGTTCCCACCCAACGAGTGTCCGCAACATCCCCTTTTTTCGTGAAAACTCACCCCTAGCATGCATAGGTTACAGTTTTTTTTTAAATTTTTGTAACCCGTTGCTCCGATTCGCAAAATGTAGGGATTCACGGCTTGACTTGATATTCAAGCTACTTGACTTGACTTGACTTGAAATCAAGTCAAGTTCAAGTCAAGTAATCACTGCCACATATCAAGTCAAGTCAAGTAGTTATGTATCAAGTACTTGAAAAATCAAGTAGTTTGACAAGACTACTTGATTTTTTATTTAAAAAACAGAAATTCTGAATAAATTTTTATTTTAGTTTGACTGCCTTGACTACAAAGTCATGCCAGTGCCAGCCGAATGTTAAAAAGTTTAAAATTATAAGTTAATATACTATAGCAATTGCTTAGCTTAGTTAAAATAAATAAATAAATGTCTCTGCAATAAAAAGTTTTTTATTATTTATAAAACATAATCTTCCATTCAAATCAGATACATATTTAAAACAGGAAACATAAAAATAAAACGTACATAACAGTATAATCTGATATTGTCTTTAAATATTAAATAAAATATTTAGTTCGTCCAATGCATGTTTTGGTCTTCAATTTTATTTAATATTTAAGGACAATGTCAGATTAAAGCTTACATTACATACATTTAAAAGCAGCCTTTAGTGGCGTCGTTCTTCATCCAAGAGTTAAGGCACATGAGGCTTCTAATAGATTTGTCACCCAATCTGTTACGGGTTTTTGTGACAGTTAGTGAAGCCCCGGAAAACTGCCTTTCAACAGGAGCTGAAGTTGCTGGCGTTGATAAAAAATCCTTTACCATTATGGATAAGTTTGGAAAAACGGATTCGTGTCTTTTCCACCATTGTAGGATATCTTCTGAACTGTTAGCTCGTGGATCAGTCAGGTATTGGTCTCTTTCATAGCTTAGCCAATTCAAAATACCCTTTTCTTTGGTAATACTTGTGCTCGTGCTTGCAGCTGAAGTTGATTCAACGGCATCTCCAAAAGCTGCGTCGCAGACTTTTGTATGTTTGGTTTGCATATGCCGCTTTAAGGAAGATGTCCCGCAATTTTTCATTTTCAAAACGGTGGATTTCGTTGTACACAGCGTGCATTTTCCTTGTTTGTCAGTCTGCTTCGTACTCTTTGGATTTTGCTCGACTATGAAATAATCTATAATTTTTTTCTTTTTATCAGATGTACGTTTTTACGTGTCGATTTTTGAACAAGTTCGGAATGTTCAGAATAATCTGTATTTTTATTCTTTTTGCCACTTTTAACTGTATGTTCTTGAACGATTTCGGAATGTTCAGATGAACAGTCTTAAACCATATATTCTGACCTGCTGCTCTGAAAAGGTTCCATTTCTATTTCCGATGAATTACTCATTGCTTTTTTAATAACGTAGAATAGGTGTCAACATTCGCACATCACAGTACTTCATACATTGAGCAAGTCTATTCTAAATTCTAAATTTTATGCATATGCAAGCGTTTCAGTTAGCTCGGGGAAACCCCCAACTTGTATCTAAATGCTAAATGCGCGCATGAGCTTGCGACAATGGAAAAGAATGAATGATTCGAGGTTTTCGCACATAGTCGGTTTGTTATCAAGTAATATCAAGTAGCTTGAAATAGCTTGATATCAAGTCAAGTAGTAACGAAAGAAAATCAAGTCAAGTCAAGTAGTGAATTTTTGAAAAGCTTGGTTTTCAAGTCAAGTCAAGCAATTTATAAAAACGTCAAGCTACTTGACTTGATGAATCTCTAGCAAAATGTATAGGAAATGAAATGTTTATTATTAAATTCTACACAAAAAAGGTTATATTGTCTTTTTGGCTAATCTCCATCCAACTCTGGCAAATTGCGTTTAAAGTTAAATGGATAGTTCTTTATAAAGTTGTTTTAAATGTCCAACACAAGCACTATATCTGTCTATTAACCGAGTATTTATTAACCACTGTCTGTTATAATGTGTAGAACGTAAAGCACCTACGTAAAATCGCTGCACTTAAAACCTCATTTTATTGATTTCTAACAGCGCGCTAATTACTACCCTTAACTTTAAACATTATTTTCGCGAATTGGATGGGGATTAGACAAAACATCAATGTAGCACTTTTTGTGTAAAATTTTAATAAAGAATATTTTTGTTTCTATAAACATTTCCCGTTTATACAACGGCTAAAGAGAAAAATGAGAAAAACAAGCACAATGTACGAGCTGGGGGTTGATTTTTGGCAAATAAGGGATGTTGCGTACACATATCAGTTGGGAACTTTTCGGGTTTTTGTTTCTACCCCTGCTGAGAGTTTATCTACGTAATATGAAAACTTTATAAATTATTTCTCCTATTCTAGGTATGTTTTAATGTTTAAACTATTTACTATCATACTATGTTGGATCACAGTTGCATCTACTGTTTTGTACAATATAAAATGCGCTCTGCTGTTGTTGCTTCCCAACCATCTTTATATGTATACTATTATTACTAGTTGAGACAGAAGTGCCCATAAGTATTCTATGGAACGTTCCTGAAGCACGATATAAGGATTTCAGGCTCGATTTAAGGACAAAAGGTATTTTTGTTGTTTAATCATTCCACCGTCAATTTGGCACTATAACATGATGCAAGGTCAGATCAGAAAACAATATCATCATTTACGCGATGCTTTGTAAAATAAAGTAATTTGGGAATGCATTTCGTTTGATAAGTTAATCCACAGCAACTCGACACAGAGTTTCAATAAAAAGACTTGAAATTCCTTTAATTGAAATTGCGCATCACGCTAAAATTTGTTGTTCGAATTTGGATTTTTCGATGAACTTAACATGGCAAGGGACACCTTTATTATCAGAAGTATAATAACCTCGGTTTGCTGTACCAGAACTATTCGAAAATGTAAAATATTTTTTGTCGTCCATGACGACAGACAAATCGTCTTTCAAGATTTTTTAACGCAGTAGTATTCATTTGCATTCAACTATTTTTCAGAATAAATTTAAGTTTGGCAGTTCTGTTGTAGCCATTTAATGTGGTTGTGTTAAATTGGGAGAAATTGTATATTTGACACTTTACATTTCTTTGCAAGTTTACGTGTGCTCACCCCGATCTTGTCTTCAGTAAATCCAATTTCTTCTTATCCTAAACCGGTCTTCATCTAGGTTTTTTCTTGTTTTTTTTACATCACCGTCACTATGGAATCTTGAAATCATTGGATTACACAGTTCTCCTGCAAAAACCCTCTTCTAGAAACTGTTGTAAAACGAATTTTATATCCTAGGTTCCAAACATTTCAAAGACACGTTTTCGTAAATGATTCTGTTCGGTTACTTTCATCTCAGTTGCGCACTAATACAATCAAAACGAATATTCAGACCCTTACAACAACTTCTAGTAGTACATTCCTTCAATCAACGGTAGTACTAGCAAAAGTTATGTTACCTGTTACCTTCTCTTGTAAAGTGTGCAGCTACTTATGATGCATACCTTATACAAATTAATGCACACTACTAATGGTACCAGTGTAAATGAATGGTTGGTTTGCTTTAATATATATTATATACGGGGTGTATCTTTGAAGTATGCTCAAACTTTACAGCTGTATTCTAGTGGTCTTATGAACGAAAAAGTTTCTATGCCCAAATACTTAAGTTATACAAAAGGTCCAGCATTGAATTAGAGTAGTCACATAATATCTTATTATTCATTAACAACCACGTTTTTAAATAATAATATTTAAAAAGAAAGTACAAGTGTTGTTATATTCCAATGATGATGCGTAGAAAATTTTCTTTTGAGTTTTTCAAATCAGAGTATTCCGTTCTAGAATTTCCCCCAGATTCCAGAACTGTAAAAATATACAGTGTATTTCGTCTAAAAATCAAAAGTTGAGAAACCGGTGTGTTTCTAAATTGCTTTGCGGTTTTTCCTCTATATTCAGCGCTGTGAGTTTTATTTTTCATCTCTGAAAAATAATAGTACAAAAAAAGAGGCACCGACGTTTACACCCTGTATGTATTTTATATATGTGATAGCCAAGGCACGGATTTTATGCAAATGCATATCCTATATTAATAATATGTGCTAAGTGAGCTTTTGTATTTACGCGTATCTAATAAAACAGACCTAAATGGAATCAATTTTTTTTTGCATATTTTGCGTATTTTAGGCATTTCGTGCATAAATTTGTTTCAAGAGCATATTAAAGCATATTTCTTTATACATTTGGTTAGAGATAAATGTAGCTACACAGTTTCACTAAAATACGAGAAATGTAGAAAAATGAGCGAATGTCTAAATTTCGGAGAAACTATAATTCTCTGGTAAATGTCTATTTTTGTTGGGAATTTCTAAAATGAGGTATTTCTCTACAAATATTTATGTACTTTTAAAAACTGTCCACTTCCCAGGCGTCTAATCCCAGCTTAAAATTTAACTCTATCTGGAAGGGCTGTGACAGGCATACAAAACTTTCACTTTCCAAGAAGTGACTAATGAACCACTGATACCATGGGATTTTCATGTTTTTGACCGTTGTTGGTCTTACTCGTTAGTTAGTTTTTGTTTTACTTTTGAGTTTCGCTTAACACTGTTGAATGAAAATAGGTAGTTAAGATTTATTTTATTATTTTTCTCTAAAATTACCATTAGTTCTATAAAGATATAAGTAGTTTAGTATTAATTATGTTTCCTTTTGCTATTTGTATTTAATAATGTGTTAACAATTAAAATAAATAAATTCGTTTCATCCAAAAATTTCTGTTTTAAATATATACATAAAATAATTAAGGTCAATAATTTGCATATTTTAAAGCATATTTCATGAAAACCACTGCATATTTGGCATGTAATTTGAGCATATATATGCGCATATTTTAACACTTTTTGGTGCATACAAGTCCGTGCCTTGGTGATAGCTAATAGCAACCTCAATGAAGCCTAATATCTTGAAAGGAAAACGTTTCCTCAAAGACGTGAATTTATACTTGTAGGGGCATACCGAATATTTAATTTGATTTTTTGTGTGTATTTACATTTTATTAAGGTAGTTTTTTTAGTTTTTATCCATGGGACTAGTAGAATACTTACCCCTGTTCCTATAAAATTTGAAGATACCTTAAAGAAACACCCTGTATAGCCATCACGTAACGCACTAAGGGCCGGTCTTATAATCTAAGTTAGAAGGTTCTATTGTAACTCAATTTCTACAAAAGCGTATCCTTTTTTCGATTTTTAGGGTCAAATATTGAATATGTTTTGTCGATATTTTGTATTCTAATGTATAATACAGGAGAATACTTTTGTATGAGTTACAATAGTTACATGGACGTGCATTAATATTTGCAAGGTGATAAGTTTATTTAATAATCGTAATTTGACATTTTAGCGAAACGCTGAAGAATCGTAAAATTCGAAACAAAACATTAAAAATCAGATATGGATTTTAGCAACTACTTAAGTTGTCATTCTCATTATAAGACTTCTTGATAAAGTGGGCTGGAGATATTCTTTTTTACAAATTGCAACAGTAAATTGGTAATTTGGTGAAGAGCATACCTTTCGAAATTGTTTGCCCCTAATTTTGCTGTTTGTTTCAGAAAGTTTCGTACGTCTTCTAATAAATGAAACGTGCATTTTAAGCTATTTAATAAAGTTAACTACATTCTAAAGACTTAGAGCCATATTCATAAACAGTGTTTAAAGTTAGATGTTACTAATTGCTATAGCAACATATATTAATTATATTGGTTTAGTAGCTACTAAACCCCTACTAACTTTAAATACTGTTTATGAATATGGCCCATAATATTTAAAAACTAATTATATTTTTAGTTTCTGCCTGGAAAAAGTGCGAACTTTTTCTTGGTGTTTGCTTGCCATGAGATTATTCTGCACAGTTTCAGTTTTAACTCTTGCTGTCATACCAGTCAACCAAACTTTCTTGAAATCTCGCATCAAAATAGTTGTTTTTCTTTCAGTTCTGAGTTTTCTCTTTACCATAGCCCAATATCTCTAAATTGGTCTAAACTCCGGTGTATTGGGTGGATTGTCATTTTTTGATATAAAATCTATAGAATTGCGTTAAAACCATTCTATTGTGCTTCTTGAATAGTGAGCGGTCGCAAGGTCAGGCCAAAATAATGCAGATTGCGCACGACTTTTAATGAAGGACAATAATTAATTGTTTTTTCAAGCACTGCTTCATGTAGATTCTGGTATTAATGGTTCCTTCATGGTAGAAAGGAAGGCTTCGTTTACCACATTAGCATGCCCCGATGCCGCCTGCCCACTAAATAGTTTTACCATTCTGGTACATCATTCTTGATTCTTGTTCTTTGCAACAAAATATTGCGGCCCAGGTATAATGGAAAAGTCACACTACTTAAAGTAAGACTCATCGTCCATAACGATACAAGCGTTTTTCTTTAAGCAGCTTGTACAGGTTTTTCGGCCGACAAATGGCGGTTTTATGCTATTTCTAGCTTCTTTTGGCACTTTTCTGTTTCTTTGCAAGGCTTATAGTTATTTCTTTTTTTAATTCTATTGATGGTAAACTGACTTACTTCACACTTTTTAGCAATATTTTGTTCTGACATGCTTCTTTTCTTCTCAATACACATCAAAACGTTATTGCCCAAATTTTTATTTGTTGTACCTTTGGGATGACCACTGCGTGGATTATCAACAATAGTTTGATATTGAAGAAATTTACTAGTCGTTTGGACAGTTTGACGTGTAGTTTTTATGAGTTTTGCTATTTTAGAAAACAATTATTCATTATTTTGCATATAATAATGCAAACATGCACGCCACTTTCAATTTTGTTACTTATGCCTACTAGTTTTAATGTATTTCAATTCGGATGTTTAATTAACCAGATTTTGCAAAAAAAAAACTTAATTAAAACCTTACGAAACTTTCTGAATCAAGTCTTATCTTCAGAGACTAAGTCACAAGCAACTTTGCTAAGAAAGGTTTTTCCACTGAGAATGGAAACTTAGTTACCGATAGGTACACTTATTTTTGTTTTTGAGATTCTTGGAAGTTACATTGGATCAAATACTATGCAGCCTTTAATTAATTGATTATATTCGCGAAGTAATCTAGAAAGAGTACACAATCTTTAAGTCTTCACTTAATTTTAAGCAACATTTTAAATTTCCGCAATTTTGAAATATCAGCAATTAAGTGTTTTCGAAAATGAAATTGTTTAGTCTTTGTATAACCACTTAATATACTTTAAAATGTTGCTTGTATCCAATTACTTTTAGTTTCTTTATACAGCTGACCGAAGCAAACAAGAGAGCTGAGGAGGCGTGGCGAGCGCTGCAGTCGTTTTCAGCGTACATTCAGGTTAAAAAGGATTTCGGCGGCGGTTCTAACTATATAAGAAAATAAGATCGTGGAGTTAAAATAAATGATTGGTAATTTGATAAAATATGGAATGATGTATTGTAAAACGAATTATTATGATTGTAAAACGAATTATTATGAAATATAAATACAGCTGTCAAGTACGATACAAATTTGAAAACTCGTAATTTTGATTGTGGATATGGTACCGAACTAATTATCATTGGGTGATTGGTTGAATATCTTGCCGCCTAAAATATTTTTTTCACTACTAGTATCAGAAGATGTCATTATTGACCTTATTTTCGAGCCCAGAAGATGAATTTCTCTCCTAGTGGTCAATAATTTTTTATTATTAACTACTGGTTAATAATAAAAACAATTGCTATGCGCTCAGGTGCCTATTTTAAATATGTTTTACCCAAATGTCAATTGAAATTAACCTCTCCCCTTGTTTTCAAGCAAGGCTATTTGATTTTTGTGGATATTTAGAAATAAATATACGCATCTGTCATTTTATTTTTTATTTATGTAAAAATGATTAATTAAAAGGAATAAAGGTGCTAGGAGTGAAAAAAATAGTATTTAAACCACGGTAGAGAAGACTTTTCTCAGCCTCACAACTTATTTCCCTCCATGCTTCGCATGTCGGGAAATAATACTGCTCGGCTGAGAAAAATGTCTTCTCTACCTTGGTCTATAATATACTATTAAATAAAACTCTTGTAGTTCGCATATTTTCCACTCTCATGTTTGCTTCGGCGCGCTATAGATATTCTTGATAGGTATTTCCCCACCAGTTTCTGAAAATTAAATGTAAAACAGATATCAGACTACTACACATCACTAATGTAAGACTGTTTTCAAACGCAATACGGAATTTTTATAACTGGAATGACATAAATATCATTCAGAGAACCAGCAGTTATTAATTAGTAATTAACGTCACAAGTCCGGGAACGCATAGTTTACAGCACGAGTCAGATGTTTAAAGACGAGGCGACGTAAGGAGCCGAGTCTTGAAACTCGAAACGAGTGCTGTAAAATGAGTTCACGGACGAATGTCGTTACGTATTTTATTTCATACTGTAAACACTTTTTCAATAACGTCAACATGTGACACGCCGGAAAGTGTTGCTAGGTAACACTTTCCGGCTCTGATACCGTAATAGCTCACTTTCCGGACTCAAAATGGCGTCGGAAAGCTGAATTTACCAGACAGTATGAAATAAAGATATTTACGATACAAGTGGGATATGAGCATTATTAAGATACGCGTTTGAAATTTGCACAACGAGGCGAAAGCCGAGTTGTGTGATCAAACATGTATCTTAATAATGCATTCACACGTGTATCGTACAATATTTTATATATTATACTCCCGTTCAAAACTAAAAAATTTTAAGCAAAAATAATTTGACGTTAAAAATTTTTGAAATTGAATTGAAACTTATTATCTAGGTAGTAGTTTAAGTTCGTAGCGACCAAAATTTTACTATTATTACTATAAACAACGGTTTGTTTTTTCATCGAATTTGTCGCAATTTGTGTGCGGATTTTTTTGATAAACGTTTTAATTTTTAATATGAGTGATTCTGAAAGTTTGCCTTCAGATATTGAAGAACAAGCTTTAAAAACCATCTCCAATAATAATATATCGTTGTTATGTTTAGTTTCAATAAATTTTGTCGCATTTTTGCTAATATCATTTATTCTCTTAAAACCAGTGAGATAAGAATTACCCGTGCGGTAATAATAATAAAATCAGTGGGATAAGGTGCTCTTATCGCACGGGAGTATATAAAGATACTAACCATGTATGTTGATGTGTTTAGAATACTATCTACGAGACTACCTTTATGTTACTTGAACATCAAAACAATAACGAGAACTTTTTTGAATTCGCAGACATTTTAGTACAATTATTAAGGAACCTTTGTAGTAATTTTAAAAAAATGTTATTTTTAAAAAGTTACATGGAAATGCCTCCTTTGTTGTTAGTCTATTATTGTCTTTGATACTAGAGTGACATAAATCAAGGTTAGTTGTTAATGGAATTCATTGTTTACCAATATTGTATAAGGCCAAGAATGTGTGAATATTTAACAAAGCTATGCTATGAGTGAAAATTTTAGTACTGAATTAATTGAAAACAGTGAAGGTTTCGAATAATGGGTACATTATTAGTCTGAATGATAATAATGCTTAATCTTTAGAAACCATTAGAAAATGTAATATTATTATTAAATGATATACGAATTTTCTGTAAATTAAGAAAAACCATCTAAAAATGTTTCAAATTGATACAATGATTCTTTTAAGTTCATTAATGTAAAATTAAGTAATTGACGCTTTGTGTATTTAAATACATGTTGTGATTATTAACTGAAATAATTACTAAAAATTATACATATTGTACTGACTTAAATGGACCTTATGCTTTTTGATTTATTTATAAGTTCATGAATTGATTCCATAAGTCAACAATATTTAATTTATACTTTGCCCTTCAATTAATTTGAATTTCTGATACTGTTATCTCTAACAGGTCGTTGCGAAGGTTCGTTGTTATTTTTTATTTACAATATTAATTTGACAAATAAATTTTCGCTCAGATTTTTTTCAATGCCGATTTATTTTTAATTTTCAACCCTACCTTAAAATTATAAATTTCACACTCACAATTAAAAAGTTCCAAAATTATTTTCAAGTTCCACTTATTTTTCAATATTATTATAATTTCAAAATTAATCCAAATTGTCTTTACTGTCAATCCAAATTGCCTCCAGTTGCAGTCCAAATTGCCTCCACTTGCAGTCCAAATTGCTTCTTCTTCTAATTCAAATTGTTTTCATTTCCAGTTTAAAATTATTTTATTATCTTTAACTAATTGTTTATCCTATTTGTAATCGATTTTAATTATTTTTTAACTTATTTCAAGTTAAATATCTTCTTGATATTTAATATTTTTGAAGAGCAAATTTATTTACGTCTTGCCCTTTCAAAAACAAAAATATCTCTTACTTATGAATTTGTTTTTCTCTCGTATTCCGGATTTTTTTATAAAATGTTTTTAACTATATTTACAATATTTCTATAACGACTAATTTTAGCTAATTAAAATCTAACAATAAGAAATTTTAACAATAAATTATTTACATTAACAATTTAAATTTTATCTATTAGCTACTTAAAATTATATTACAATTTTTATAATATAATCTGCATTAATAATCTTTAGAAAACAACCTTTATCAACAAATTTAAGATAACAGCATTCTTCATCAAAATCTCCCAAAACAGATGTGACTTCAATATATTGAGAGCTCTATGGGCCTTGATGGGCATGGCTTGTTGGGCTACTAACTAATGTCCATTCTTCCCTATTCTTTGCCTTTTCCTGCCATTATCTGATGTTTAAGTGATTTAGATCCTCTAGTACTTTTTACCCACTGTGATTTGGGCCTTCCTCTTCGTTGTCTTCCTCCCACTTCCGCGAACCATATTTTTGACGGCATTCGTTCCCTCTTGATTCTTACTAAATGGCCTAACCATCTGACATGTTGCGCTTTCACTACTACCACTATATCTGCAACTTCGACTAAAAATTAGAAATTACAAATATGTATTTAGATAATTTTTCTGAATTTAATAAAAAACTAGTATTACTATGACTAGACTATTAAAAGAAAGCTCTGCCTTTGAGAGTTTTTTGATGCACTTTCTGACTGGCTTATACAGGTTCAAATCCGACGACAGCTTGAAAATTTTCATAAGCCATTGGGATTGAAATCTGTTAGATACGACGGTTTCGTAAAAAAACCACATTATATGCAACTTTTTGTAATTAACAAACTATCTTTATACTATTTTTTTAAATAAAATTATTAGTAGAACCAATAATTGCAACAGAGACTTTGTAGTATTTAAAATGTAAATGTAATGTAAAAAATTTACCAAAACCTATGTGTCAGATCTTAGTCGACATCCTGTATATAAGTATTTTTTACTTATAATTAAGCAGTTCCTCATTATTTTCATTTAACAACGTAAAATATGGTTTGAAAAAATATTTCCACTAACTATTCTTGCCGGAAATGATGTTAATATTTAATATAATATTTTAAAAAGATCAATTCGTAGGAATACGAAGGAGTATCACTTGGATTTTTTGTATCCAATTTTTCGTTCAAGTATTATGGACTACTTTTTAAATTCATTACTTGTACTCTTACTTTTTTAAATAGGGAAAAGTATGCCGTTAGATTATCAATTATTCTTCCTTTATTACAGTTTAATAAACTTTCTAGGCTTGTTTGAGAGCTATTATGCAAGTATTTTTATTTGCGCGTGAAAGTTTGACATTCATTATTGTTAATAGGTATAGCGAATTGAGATTTTAATGTATACATTTTTTTACTGCAAATAAAATCATTTCAGTTCATTTTCAGCATCTTGTTTTCATTTTGTTTTGTTTAGTAAATTTGCAATAATGTTAAAAGTTACGTAATATTTTTTTTGATTTATGAAATTTTTTAGAAATTACACATTACAAAAATAAAAGAAGTTTAATTAAATACGTTTACAAGCAATTGGTTTGTTTTGTGGTTGTAAATCAAAGTTCGCTGTAATTATTTCGTAAAATTTACAGCTATTAAGAATTATGGACTTTGAACATTTTTTTCGATTGTTATGTATTTGTTTGAGTACAAAAAGATATCGTTATTACGACTCGCTACAATGATAATGATGCACATTTGATGAGGTATATTATTTTAATTCAATCGTGGTCTTTGAACATTGATCTTTGAAGTATTTTGTATTAAGGTATCTTCTGTATTTCAGAAAACAATCCCCCAAACCTTTGCTCTCTGTCCTCCCAATTTATAACGAGATTCCGTTGTTCGGTTTTGTGGCTTGGTTTTCCATTCGCAAATAGGTACAAGGGTAAATTTTAAAGAATTAGTATTTCCACGAACATACTTCTGAATTTCAACATTTTATATTAATGTTACGTGCTGTTTTTATTTTAATTCCTGAATAATTAATGTCGAATTTGTTGTCATTTCGCCAAATAATTAAATCGTAGATTTAAATAACGGCACATTTAAATTGATGTGAAAAATCAGTAATTTAGTAAATTAAAAAGCAGTAATGACACGAATTTATTTATTAGATGAAATCGAAACTTGCAGATGCTAAGTATCCCAATACGTGTTCACTTTTTTGGTTATTTGGAACTACTCTACTAGAATTTAGTCGATCTGAAGGAACTTTCACCTCTGGAAGAGACTGTATTAACTGGATTCCAAAAAAAGGTCGAGGGTTCAAATTCTGTCTTACTAAATATTGTATTGAATTGAACTCCAAACTCTTGCTTTACTTACTAACCTTGGCGATAACCTAGACCGGCAAAAATGATGTTTTTTGTAGGTTAATTTTTGAGATAGTTTGGATAAAACTTACTTTCTGATAACCTTACATAATATTTATGATTGATGATTTACCTTAACCGACATTTCTCTCAATCAATCGTACAGCCATTGTAATATGGTTATAGTGGAATTAACTAAATAATTAAAAATTTACTTGGTAACTTCAAATCTTTTCAGAAAGAAAACCTTATGGCAAGTATAAACACGCTAAAGCTAAACAATTTAAATTATTTTTTTTTCTTAAGACATAATTAAGTGTAAGTTTATAAATTTATAAACTTTACTACAATTGACAAAAAAATAATTAACACGTATTTATAAATGTACCTAGTCGGTCAAAGGACAATTGGTTTGAATTGTTGATAAATGAATTGTAATCGATTAGTAAAATAGCGCGCATTTCATTGTACATTGTAATTAGAGTTAAGTAGAGGTTACTATGCTAATAATTAAGTAGTTCAGTTGGTTGGTATTAAACTGTATTGATGTGTTGTGTTTCCTAGGGGAAAATTTTTCATAACTTGCTTCATCACCCTGCCCCTTGATCAATTTTCTATTCATTGCCGATTTGGTAAATTGTAGTTGAAGGAGAGGTCGATGTTACCATTTGTACGACAGTATAAATATAGAGTTAGTTAACTATTTAAAAATAAAATAAAATATCAGTCCATATTATATCTGTTCTGAAGAACATGTTTTTTCATTAATAACGCAAAAACATTTCTTTAGCTAGAACAATTTAAAGTAATTAATAATGCTGTAGTTTTAAAGTAATCAATTGCAAATGCTGATAAGTAGGTTGGTCATTATCTAAATGAGTATATGTTAGTCGTAGACATGGAGTTTAAAACTTCCACAAAGTGCTTTCTGTAGTACAAATTAATGGCATTAACATTTTATATCAATTTTAAATAGTTGACAGTAAAATTAAACAATACAGTTTTTTGTGTAGTCAATGGTAAACGGCCAGTTTACTTTGTAGAAAATAGTAAAGTAATGTGGCATTTTACTCGTTAGCAACCTTTACTCATTAGCAACCTTTACTCATTAGCAACGCTTGAGTCATTAGCAACCAACACTTTATTCCTAGCAACACAGTCTGTTTGTTTACTTGTTACTATGTACGTGTTGTAGTTGCTATGTTTCCGTACAATCATAACCTTGATAAATTTAACAAATTTGTGTAGAAAATTCGAACTTTTAGTACTTACACAAAAAAATAGCGTATTCAACGCGTAAGAAAAGTGGTTTTCTAGCTCGTGAAATTGTAATTCACTCGCTAACGCTCGTGAATCAAACATTTTCCACTCGCTAGAAAACTGCCACTTTTCTTTACTTGTAGAATAATCTACTATTAATTAATACGTTTTTTGTTTTGTCTTATCTGCCTGGCCGTAGAGTTATCAAGCCGCATTGGTGTGCGGGTGATTTGTGTAGTATCTTTGATCTTTGATGTGTATTATTTTCACTGATGTAAAGGTTGCCCATTATTTTCAGTGGT
The DNA here is from genome assembly GCA_963082815.1 of Melanotus villosus. Lineage (NCBI taxonomy): Eukaryota > Metazoa > Arthropoda > Insecta > Coleoptera > Elateridae > Melanotus > Melanotus villosus. The sequence goes on along the minus strand of OY720418.1, from coordinate 70,862,938 downwards.
CTTTACGTGAAAGTTTAAATGCTACAGATAAGTTACAATGACTAATAAGCCATGCAGTGTGGTGAATTGCCTCAGGTATCATAGGAAATTCAGTGGTAAATGTTTAACATGTAATGTTTTTTTCCGTAATTATCGTATATTAGACCAAAGGTGCAAAAGAAAAAAAATACCGGATATTCCGGTTGCAATTAGAATAGCTTATATGGGCGTGTTGTTTTATCTTTATTTTAAAACAGAAAATGCACTATTTTCTTCTTCTTTTAAGCTTTTATGTCGTCAATCTTTGCACATATGTATGTACTCCTCTTCCAACCTTTGCCATATTTCTCGATTTTGAGCTCTTCTCATCCAACGGAACCCCACTTCTCCCATTAGGACATCTTTTCACCTCCTTGTCGTTTGCCTAGCCATGGTCTCCATCGCTGTACGGCTTTGTTCCACCTTCCATCTTTTTTCTGGCGTTTTGACCAGCTAAGCTCCATTTCAGTTTTGTAGCATGTTCAGCAGCATCTTTTATTTTTGTTTTCTGTTTTATCCAGACATTTGCCTTTCTATCATTTAGCTTTATACTCAACATGCATCGCTAGCATTGCTCTTTGTGTCTTTTCGAGTTTATCGATGTTAGCTTTTGTAAAAGTCTAGGTTTGACAACCATAGATTAGAATTGGCAGTGTGCATTGATGAAAGACGCGACTCTTTAGATACTGTTGTAGTTTCTTATTTCTTAGGATGTATGTTAATTTTCCAAAGTCTGCTCATGCAAGTTTAATCCTTCTGGCAACCTCTGCATTCTGGTTTTCTTTGTTAATTTTGATTATTTGACCCTCGACCCTTTCTAAAATTCTGATATTCACTATTATATCCCAGTTATATGCTCTGTTGTAACGTATGTTCATTAAAAAAAAAACTTGCAGCAATCCCTGGAAAATTAGCGCATGTCCAGTCTTAGGGCATGCATTTTTAAGAAAGTTTTATAATGGATATACCGAAAGCCAAATTACGGAATAAGCAGCTGTTTTTACAGTACGAAAGAAGGGATGCACTAGTTGAAATCGAACTAACAGTGGTAGTTTTACAAGAAATGTTAATCCGTATATGCAAATTTGGGTAACGTTCTGAGATATTCCCAATTCATCATTAAATTTCAATTGATAACCACATCTCGTTTCCCAAATATTTCTTCCGAATAATTTTACCGCGTAATTTAATTCCTGTATATCGCTCTTCGGCTGTCATTCAAGTGTCACTTAACCTCAAATTGTCGAACTTTATTTTGTAGTGATTTGTTGTTAAAAAGTTGTTTTCACAACTAAACTCGACCTTTTCAACGCGATTAATCGTGTTTATCATGGTTTACACCGCCGAACAAAAAGCCTTTTTACTGGAAAGTTATTTCCGAAATGGTGAAAAAGTAAAGTTATGATTTTCATATGTAACATACAGCGAATAAAACCGAGTAAAACATACTTAAAACAAATTTTTAAAGCACTCTAGAGTTTTTTTTTTAAATGAACATACTTTATAACAGTTTACCTATAGTTTGTGTTATGAGGCAATGCATTTTTATAATTTTTTTGTGCAAGACCTACGCTATTTGCATATATTCCAAAATAACTAATAAGTATGTTTGTGTTTAAATTAATATAAAAATCTCACAAAATAATTTAGTTAATAGAGAACTAGATTATTATTAATCGTAATTAGTTCTAATTCTTTTTATATTTAGATTCCAATGTATGAACCATATATGCAGGCCAAAATTTTATTTCATTTTATAAAAAGCATTCGAAGGCTTGCAGTATTTTGATCTACATAGTTAATAGGACGTTGCGATAAACATTGTGTAGGTGTAAAAGGTCAAAAGTCTGTTTGAATAATTCAGCATTCTGAATACCCAGGTAATAGAATAAAAAAGCGTTCTCTTTAATTTTTAATAATAAAATATTGCAAATACATACATTTTTATTAGTCAGGTCAATATGGGAATACATATAACTAATTTTTGTTACGTACTTTTAAATTGTTATCAGACTTAATTATTTTATTCAAATGAAAAAATTAATTATTTCCTACTTATTGATTGAATTCTACTGATACGTTATTTTCATTTTCCGTATCCATGGTATGTAATTGACAGATTATTTATCTCATTTGAGGTTAACAATGGCGGATGGCGGGTAAATATGAAAAAGCGGGATGATATGAACATTTGCGGGTTTTTACCGTGCATGCTATCGACGTGACATCTACCGATAGAATTTAGAATCAAAATTATTATTTGATTATACAAAAATCTTCATTTGAGTGATTGATAAGTGTAATTATTTTTTAAAATTCAAGCAAATACGATTATTTTTTACATAAATTCATTATAGAAATTATTTTTAATACGCAAATTTGACATGTGTAATTTGAGGTTATATGTCAAAAACATAGGTACGTATTATATTATAACTATTTTTATTTAATACGAACTTCTCATGGATGCGGAAAAATAACTTGTGCCCTACGGGAATCTAACGGCATATTTCATCCCTTAGCTTTTGCTGCCCTCGCTCACTACGTTCGCTCGTGCAGCAAAAATCTTCGGGATGAAATATGCCTATATCTTCCCTTATGACGCAATATACTATTATAGTGCTTTTACAGAACTCATCTTGTGATTTGAGAAAGATAAACTCCTTTTACTGTCTTAAATGCTTTAATTGTTTTTGATTTACCCAATGATGCTAGTATTATTTTAGTGACGCTTACATACTATTTCAACGTTTTAAAAGTGGAAATTAACATCTGCGACGAAGTCAACTGTCTGAAAGTTAAATTTGTTTTGCATGTTGCAATCTAAATACAGGGAGTTTCTGAAGGATGTACAGATGTTGATTAACAATTATAAATCATTGCACGTATTGTTTTTAATTAACCTACTTAGAAATTCCCATCACTGAAAATGTGTTTTTTTTTTGAAAAATATCCTTATTTGTATTTGTCTTGTCCTTTAAAAATACATGGAAGTTGAACAATGGGTTAAATTTTCCGTTTGAAATTCATTTTCATTGCAATTTTTGCCAGCTGAATATGATATTGCGAAACCGATAAGGGTAAGGCTTCTTAAAAGGGTTATAAATATCTTCGGAAAAGATTAGTGGGTGTAAATTCCCCACTAAATTTCACAGTTCTAAATATAATTTTTTCAAGCAGTCTAGGTACATATTATGAAAAGTTTTTTTAAAATTAAATTATGTAGCTTAAAATGCCCAACATAACTTTTATGAAGCAGTCTATGTATCAAATATTTATAGTCTAGTCTAGGAGAACACCTTGTATAAGAATATGATCAGTGTAAATATTATTTGGAAATAAATTATGTTGTTGACTTCCAGGCTTTTTTGTCAAAATGCCAAGAATACACCCAAATATCTATCTTTAAAAACTTTTAAGTAAATAAATTGAAAATATGTTGTCAACTTAGAAATTAAACAATAAAATCAATATGCATTTGATTATCCAGAGCTTTAAAAAGGAATATGGCGATTGTAATAAATTATATAATTTATCACATAACTGAATACTAAAAAATGCATTATTTAATTGATTATGAAATTTATAAAGTTTTAGCCCAAAAAAATGAACAAGCAAGATTGTGCTTAAGAATTTTTATTGGAAGAAGTCTTGATCTGTGTCCAACTGTTTTGTCTAATAATATTTTCAATCATTCCAGGTTAGATGTTTTTATTTCCGTGTCGGTTTTTGGAGAATGTATTATAATATATATACTGGTTTTTTGTTAATTTAGTTTAATAATTTTGTATCCAAACCTAGATTTCCTGGTTAAATATACAGTGTGTCCACGGATAGATGATACAAGAGGAAAACCTTTTTATTATTGATTTCTCAGAAAATTTTATTCTTGATAGTAATTTCTGCTGTGTTTAATAGTCTTATTTCTCATGTTACTTTTCCTGTAGGGAATTATTTAAGACTTAAATTCGCAATTTTCCTCAGTTTTGGACTTATAATCAGATCCAGTAGACACTACAACATTTTTTTTGTGTTTCCTTTATTCTTGAAACTTTCAATTTAAAATAAAGTTTTCGAAACAACATTCTAATTTTTTTACGTGGTAGCCGTTTTTTACGTCTCAGCCGGCCAAATATTCATAAGACTTAATAATAAAAAAAAAACATTTTTTCGCACCTTTTAAGCCCTATAACTCAAGAAGCTCAAGGTCAAATCAAGGGTACTTTTGATATGTTTAAAAACACTAAATAAAGGTGTACACAAAAATTCAGCTCACTTTGAATTTTTCCGAAGAGAAATACTTATTTGACTGGACTAAAAGCTGATATTAACTGTTCAGGGCATAAGCACGCCTTAGGGCGATTAACACGCACTTTACGCCCTATCCTAGAGTATCAGAATCGGCTACTTACTCTGCATTTTGCAGTTATTTTTCTGCTTAGCCACATAAATAGCATTTAGTACATCTTCCAATAGTTCATTGGCTTTTCATTCAACAAGTGCTGTATGAGTATTTTTATAATAGATGCTGCAAATTATGGGCCTAATGTTTACTTCAGAGTTATTTCTATGCACAATAAGAAGGTGTTAGTAACGCGCAAGCAAGGTTGAATAAAGCGAATCTGTGCTAATTTCAAATTATTGTTGATAAGGGAAATTATTTTCGAAGAACATGAAGTTAGAAGAAAATTTTGAAATTAAATGGTAAATAAACTTGGCCCAGCTGGGTTAAACAGTCACAGAATCCTATAATAATAAGATGATTGATTTGATAGCGAAATCACTAAAAATAGAAGACTGAGAAGCAAATAATGAAAATGAGACTCTGATTTTGCTCTAAGTAGGTATCACTACTGTTTCTAATCGACCTTTTTTGAGTATTAGAACAAATAAAAATAAAATAAAATTCATATTTAATGTTAAATTATTTTAAATTAATAAATAACTTTGCAGTAGGTCCCATAGTTCCGATGTTTTTATTGGTTCAGATTATTTTATCTATGCTCAATGTAAAGGCATATTAAAAACAATCTTGCTACCTTAAATTTTTCCAGATAAATAAACACGTAATTAAAATAACAGAAACTACTATGATCGAAAACGTTAATCATGCGAAATAAGTATGTAAAAGCCTTTCTTCTTGAATAGTAATAATACCATAATTTTAGTACGTAACTCATTTCTTCTGATGAACATATTAACTGCAAAGAAACGTTATTATTTCAGCTTAACCACAATGAGAGTTTTTATATTTTATGTTTTTTTTTAAATATGAATCGAGTGAGTATATAGAGTCGGCTTATCTATTAGGTAGGATTTCGTGGTTAACTGTCTAGGAAAAGTGTTGCATTACTGTATAATAGCAATTATGACAGTATGTGCTATTTTAGTAACGTTTGTGATTTCAAGAAAATACTTTTCCAATGTCAGGATATGTGTACTGAAATAAAATATCTATGCATTTTTCGTTACGAAACTTCTACGAACTTCATTTTTAAATTATATCTTTTAGGATAAGCTTTGATTTAATAGCATAGTACCTGTTCTCAATAAATCTTAAATTTGTCATATTCGACATTGAATTAGCGTTACTTATTTCCATTGTAAGTGTAAAATGGCTAGAGGTAAAGTTATATCTGAAGAAATGAAGCATTAGTGGCGTAGCAGAGAACTCCAGCCCCCCCCCCTCCCGCAAGAGTACTACGGGCCCTTTATAAAAAAAATAAATAAAACTAACCTGCTGATATGATTGTTGTGCTACATATTCAAGATTGACAGTGGAATTTATAGGATACGCGACTGTCGGTGCCATTTTTTTATGATAAAATAGGTATATACATACAAAAACTGCAGACCTAACGAAGGCTGGATCGTGTTTCAGCTGTAAATATTTCGAACCAATTAGACAAAATCTAAAACCTTTAATGTGAAGTTTGATACCCTAATACCCGAAAATCATAATTTATTCTTTGATTTGTAGGTTTATGTTTAAATACATTGAATATGTCGCTTTTTAAAGTTTTTTTGTTTTACCAAAATGGGCCCCCAAAAGACTTGGACCCCCGCCGGGCGGAGTTTGCAGGGGTGTGATTTCGCCACTACATGCTATTGTTCAATGTTTCTCGGAATTCAAAAAAATATTGCAGCCGCTTTTAAATGGGATTCTTTTTAATAAAGTTTCAACAGCGTTTTAGGTAAACAGATTACTTAAGCTAATTTTATAATCATTATATAACGCACAATTTTACTCTAGGGCTAGTTTGGTAGTATTCAAAATTATTATTAATTCTGAGAAAAAACAATTTACGCAAATTGGAAAAAGCAAACAAAATTTAAAACAAGTATGACGAAAATCTGCAGTTTAATTTTTGCTTTAAACAGGAGCATAAAAATTTGTAATGTGGTTAAAAATGTGGAACATTTTACTCGAACAGTTTATAGGAATTTGCAAAACAAAATTTGGACCAAGAATCAAGATCACCATTATACAACATTGTAAAAAGAATAAGGAAAAAGAGGGAGACATTTTCCCTATATAGGGATGTACAGGCTAATAATACTCATAATATTTAATAATGGTATACAAATACAAAAAAATATATAGAAAATGTGTTTGGGGAATAAACATATTTGGAAGCTAAAAAAGTCAAATTTTAAAAACATATTTGTAATATCCGGGAATCTGAAAAGAAAATAAATGTTATTTTACCCTTGGGCATCTACAGCCTTGGCCATAAGCAGTAGGCATGCTATAATAATCTACTACTTATTTTTAAATGTTTCGTAGTTTGGCAGAAAACAAACTATTAGTTGTTGAGAATAATTACTATTTACTGATTTGTTCAATATTTGGTGGGTCCACCCTTTGCCTTAATTACTGCAGCAATTCTTTTTGGTAGTATATTGGCGACTAACTTCCTACACTCTCCGTTTTGTATCTTATTCCATTCTTGTTGGAGAGCGATTTTAAGAGCTTCTTTTGAAGTAATATTATGTGTCCTTATCTTTTTCTTCAAAATACTCCATAATTATTCTATCGGATTAAGATGGGGGGACTGGGCTGGCTAGTCTAAGAGTTCAATTCCAGATTCGTTAATCCATGGTAATATGGTCGCCGACTTGTGACATGGCGCGTTGTCTTGTTGATGTTGCTATGAGGGTCTCGTGTTTTACATTAACAGTAACATGTTGTACCGACAAATATGCTATGATACCAATTTGATACTTTAATTGCAAGTTTGTTAATTTAATTTTGTATCAATTTTTTTTATTATTGCGGCTAACTCAGCCTCGGGTCGTTGAAGAGGTCCCTTTTAGTTCAATAAGAATAATAATATGTTTTTATGCAGCTTTATTAACAAATTTTTATTATCCTATCTTCCCTAAATGTAATATCTACCGTTCACTTTTAAAACATTAACTTATAATAGTTTTTAAATACGCTCGGGTTTTTGTACTTGCAATCCAAATCAATTATTCAATTTTTTTAATCCAAATCAGTTGATAAGCAGTGATCGACTTCCAATCCAATTTTAATATTTATCTGTATTATCTATTCACAACCAGGAAAAGCACTAAATTGAAATATCTGGTGCATTTTTTTGTTATTGAATTGACAGCACTGCATGTTTTTAAAATTTAGTGAGATATTTAGTTCCCTGAAATGTTGGGTTATGCTGTCATGTTGACAGATATCAAAATCAAAATTTTCATAAATAGTTCCATATGCAGTTTTTAATTCTTCGTAACATAGATAAATTGCCTTGTGTCCTCTTTCGGTAAAATTCATGGTTCAACATTTAGGTTACATTGCATGAAAATTTTTATTTTATAATTAATTAATTTGTTTAAATGTCAGATTTCAAATTTCCCTCCAATCATATAGTAACCAGAAATAACAACATTACGGAGCAAATTATCTGTACCAATTGTTCAGTGCATGCCAACATAAATCTAGTGTCCGCGCGGTCAGTGAACAGATAATACATGAATCCAATTTCATTCTTCAGATGATCAGGAAACCAATTTATTTCTTATATCACCTTATTCTTCATTTTTAATTTAGAAGAAACCACTTGTTCATCTTCTAACCAAAAATGAAATTTCCTTTTGGAAATAAATTGCGCTCTTATTTTATTTTCCTTTTTAAAGCTCACGGAAAAACACACAACTTGGTTTTTCATCTGTCACTTTTTTACACGCTTCTGTCAAAAGTGTTCAATTTAAAACAATGAAAGCGTAGTACCTAACATGATTTTTAGTGAAATTTCAATTTGAAATGACGTTGACGTTTTTGTAATCTTTTTTAGCACAAATATGTGGTAGTCGAAAAAATTATGTATAAAACTCGTATCTAAAGCTTCTTTTTTGCCCTTGTGAGATTTAAAGAATTCGCCTTCGGCTCATTCTTTAAACATTCTCACGCGTGCAAAAAAGTGGCACTTTAGCTACTCGTTGCATAAGTAACTATTTTGCTATTCATGCGACCGCAAATAAACATTTTGCTAACGCTACTGGCGGCCATACATCCCCAAATCATAATACTCCCTCCCCCATAAGTTACCGTGGGCAGTACACATTTCGGAAATGCACGAGAAAATGCCGCTATTTTCTAAAAGACATTATTATTTTAAAAGATTGTCGCAGATATTTTAAACATTACTCAAGGATAAAATGATAAAAAAGAAATAAAACAAGACGTACTTCAAAGTTAGGTACTTAGATTCATCCATCAGACAACACTACATTTAACATTTAACCAATCTTCTGTGAAATGTTGCTACTTAATAGCCCACTGCAAACGAGCTTTCATATTTTGTTCTGAAAGCCGCCATGGCTTCTTTCTGACCCCGAGCTTTCTTCTTACCGTTCGAGTGGAAATCGACTTTCCGATTTGCTCTGAAATTGCAGCAGCGAGCACAAAAGAGTTTTTTTAAATCTATCTTTTAAAGACGCCCGAATTAATTTTCGATCTTCACGTTTCGTGATCATTCTATTTCTGCCTATTCCTTTTCTATTTGCATGTGATGCGGTCTCCTCAAAACGTTTTATCGCATACTGCACAGCGCAACGTGTACACTTGACTGACTTGACAGTTTTAGCAATTTCTGTTTGCGACTTTCCTTGTTCGTGTAAAAATTGAATTTGGAAACGTTGATAATCACTAAGCTCACTATTTTTAGGCATTTCTCATTGTAGAAGCTCCAATATTTAAAATTATAAACAACTGACCACGATACAAGCCTGTATGTAGTATTGTGAACAATCAAAACAGTAAGTGACCTTTACTTAAAAACTCACAAATCTGAACAATACTCAACAGTAGATGTTTTTTAATCCTTTCAAAGGAACCTTCGTTATTTATATATTATTCTGAAGTAAATTACAAACCGATAATCAAATAAGTTTACCTACGAATAGTTTTGAATATAAAGAAAAAAATTAAGGAGCTTGATACTTATGGCTTATGGCCCGGGCTGTATGTAGGTTCGGGATTCTGATTTAGTGGACTTTAAGAGCAAACTTAAAAGTAAGGGTAAAAGATTTACTGTTTTACGTGCTGGATGTTCTAAAGGGGTTTCAGATGGGCGCAGCTTAATTTTGGACAACAAAATTGATTACACGGATTGCCACAAAAACATCAATAGCGAGATTTTTAGGAAAAAGGTTGGAAGATCAATAATTTAAAAATGAACTTTATTGAAGAACTCACACTTCCGAATGAAATTTTCCGAACTATTAAATAATTAAAAAACTACTGAGACTATGAAATTTGAAAATTTTTGATTAACATAATAAAAAATAAATATAAATATGAAAAATTACTAACATTGATTATTGGTGTGCGCCAAATGTTTGGAAAAAACTTGAAGTTAGTTTGTTTTTTCTTACATAGGATTCTATCTATTTTCTGTTTGAAGTATTTGGCAAGATACCCATTGAAAATTAATGGTTTACAATAAATTTAACTTCTTCCAAATTATATCCGATGATATCGCCGACATACCTTGATCAATTGCAATTCAAATAATTATGAAAAAAAAATTACAGGATAATAATTTATTGTACTTGATAATACTAAATGACCATGGCGCTCGTCCAAATAATAAACAAACAAATGTTTTAACGTTGAAATTATATATTAATCAATCAAAATGTATTTTCATAATTCATAGTTTTTCGGTTATTGAAATCTCGAGAAACTATGTAAAGTTTAGTTATATTCCTAACTAGCAAGTTTAAAAACATGTGCTGGTGTTTAACTAAAATTGTTCATTTAACTTTGATCATGATTAACATCGTCCTTGAAAAACATGTAAGATTACATACGCGGGTTTTTATTACGTGAGTTTTTTTATCTGCATGACTACACAACGCACAATTCAAAAATTAAAAAATCTCTACTTTGATTTTCAAACGAAAAGGTAAGATGCGGGAATCTGATTTCAACTTTTATATGTAGGATGTATTATGGTATTATCTGTAACCTCTTACGCCGTTTGTACCTAATTAAATTAAATATAGCAAAAAACACGTTAGCCATTAAGAAGTAAATAATAAAACATTATTTAAAATGAACATGTACGTCATTTTTTATAATATTTATTTATATTTCTGGGTCGTCGTTCTGTTTAAAAGATAAATATAAAAAATAATACATCAAATTATCTTTTAAGATGTGTATAATTAAGTAAGTATTGCGTTTGTATGCGATTTCATAAACTCTTATTACGTAACTCATATCAATAATGCAAAATTAAAATGTTCTATATACATATAAATCCTTACAATTTGTTGGTGAGTACTTTGAGCATTGTTTTATTTAAATTATCTCTAACGTTTTGTGTAGATAGATACAGTTTCCCTAACGTAATGATTTTGTATGAATGCATGAACGTACCGTGCGCAGAGCGTGGTTTTATCTCTTTTGAAATAATTAATTTTGCAGTGTTTAACCTTTGTTTACTAGATGACATTGAAAACAGCGATAAAGAAGAAGAAGGTATTTTACGTTTCCAAATTCTATTTCATCACTATTTGATTGAAATAGTTCATACGTTTCATTTTGTTATCTACACTGACCGGCAAAAAAACGGCCACCTTGAAATATTTCACAAAAGCACTTAAACGTTCATTAATTTAACTAAAGATTGGCATTAGGTTGAAGAACCATTCATTGTTGATACGGCATGCACAAATTAGCTAAGAAAATAAGACAAATAAATTTAATTTGAAAAAGTAACAGAAACAGTGCAAATCGATTTTCTCTTAATTGCAAAAAAATAAAGGTGGCTGTTTTTAATGGACCTTCTGGTAAATTGTTAATAGCGTGTATGTCCTCCTTCAGCCTGAATTACGTCATTCAACCGTGATGTACGGTAACATTTTAATGCTGTTGAGAAGAGAATCTCGCCTGTTAAAATTAAAACTAGGGGTATTTTGGAATGGAATAAGCATCTTAAAACATTGATAACTAAGAAAAATCAGCTTAGCTCCCTATTTAGTTATAAAATATGCGGTTAAGGGGACCTTTATAAAATATTTCATGGTGACCGGATTTTTTTGCCGGCCAGTGTATTTCTTTTATCTGTTCTTTTTCATTCTAAAACTTCATATTGTTTTTGACGTTCAAAATATAGTCGAGGCATTTTTAATTAATAATTTTCCCGATAATTATTATTCGCTTATTGGTGTATAATAATTTAATTTTCAACGGTAATCACCAAGATGGATATTTACCTGTAGGTATTATTGACAGCCCACAATAAAATTAATTTTTTAATTATGATAAATCTAATTTTATTGGAGAACTCTGTTTAAGTTACTGCAACGGAAAAAAACAAGTTGTAGTCGGGTTTTTAGAACCACGTACTTATATAAACTATTTTTTCAGACTATTTTCTTTTTTAAATTTTCTGTTAAATTTTAGTACTAACATTTTTTTAATTTAAAATTTTTTAAACGGCGGGTAAAATGTAGGAAAGATTTATCTAAATAAAATACAAATTGTGCCATACTATGCTTGAGGCAAATACAAAAAAAAATTAAGTAAACCCAGACACCATAAACATCTCCTTCAAACGGAATGATTTTAAAAATAGAATTTATAAAAGTCACCCACACACCTAAGAATCTTTGCTCGTCTGGAAAGGGTCTATCGTCCTCGAACTGAAGACTTTTTTCTATTTTTATTATAAAGCAAAAAATTCAAATTTTATTCAAATAAAGAACTGAATTAATAGGTTGGCCATTAATTGTATAATTAATTTTCCTTTTATATACCTTACTTGATTAAATTCTTTGTAATCTCACCTACATCCATTATAACTGAATAAAAAATACAAAAATAAAATTATTTAATTCATATTCTCTGCCAAAGGTTCGTGTTAGCAGTTAAAAAATTTGATTTAGTATTAAATTTTCACTTACGACGAGTGGTCAAAGAATTGTCGATTATTTTTTTGCTGTAACATCACGAATGTTCCTCGCGCTGTTTGACCACGAGGCTTCGCCTCTCGGTCATACATGCGCCCTCGGCTGTAATGAAACATTTCCCACCTCGGATGTAATGTACTATTTTTGTTTGTTTGTATAGTGGGTGATCATGGTTACACGACATTTTTGTCGCGAAAATAGCCCTTGGGAAATTTTGCTGTTTTTGCCGTTATACTTTGTACGTGATTGGTTAAAACTTGTAAATATGGATCAAATGATTGGCTTATATTATATGTGGGAAATAGTCTTGTATATATATTTTGTTAAAAATATGTTGATTTATTTATAAAACTGCTGTAAATAAAAAGTAAATATTAAAGTTAACAATGTGTGCATATTAATTCAGCATTTAAATACACTCTTATTTATTATCAGTTCATTTTCGTTATGAGTAACTAATAGTAATTATTGTTTTTAATATTTGTGAGACTGGGCAGCGCATAATCTTTGAAAAACATTTATTTTGTAACTTGTAAAATGTTTTAAATTTGACATTTCTGACACCAAATCTGAAAGTTATAACTTATAACTACTATTGTTTATTGTTATGCCAGTTTATTCCACAACCTAAAAGGTCTATGGTTGGTATTCTCACCTCATATTTAAATTTAACATAATGTTTAATTACCATGGAAATATTGTGTATCTCTGTTGTACACATAAGTACAAAATTACATAAAGTTGATATATCGCTAACGCTAATGCGACTTTAGTTCGAGACAACTTTAAACATGAGGTGAAAATACGGCCCTATATTACAAAATAAAAAGATACGAAAGTTACTAAATTTAGTTACTCACAACGAAAGTGAATTCATACTATGCTTGTTGATCTTTGAGACCACTTAAAACGCGTCAACGCTTATTTGCTGTTATGCTCCTATGTTAAGTTTTTTTTTTTTTATTTTATGTTGTCAGATTACAAAATCTTATTCTTATCACAAGTGACAACAGTAACATAACATCAAAATAAAATAAAATAGTTGAGCAATAAGATATTCCTCCAACCACTATTCTAATTTAATCTACGAGTATCTAAATTCTCCGAGGTAGATAGATATTTGTTATTTAATTATGTAGCAGAGCTGTCACATTTTATTAGACACTAGAGATTAAAAATTTAATTCAGAAGACTATACCACTCACATTTTGCTTAACCAATCAGATTGATCGATTTCCTTAGCAACAGCCAATAAAAACAATTTTCAAGTGAAAAAATCACACGTGCGTTTTAATAAGTGAAAAAACCACGCGTGGTTTTTTCACTTAGGTATTTTAAATAAGTGAAAACAATTCATAAATAGTAATTAACTGTTCGTGATATAGTCTTACCGAATACAGCGCGTGATCCGATTTTCCTGTGATAAATTTGGATCGGATAATTAATTCGTGCTAGTTAATTTTGGAAAATTTCACTCGCCCTACGGGCTCGTGAAATTATCAAATTAACTAGCACTCATAAACTATCCGATCCAAATTTATCGGAAAAACGGCATCGCTTGTTATATTACTGTTGATAAAAAACAAAAACATTAAATTTTTAAAAGTAAAACTGCATAGATAACTTCGAAGAGAAATCGAACTTAAGTATTCATCTAGTTACACCAGTTTTTCAGGTGATTCAGAAAATGGTCGACAAAGAATATTTTGCATTTCGTTTGATATTATATAAGTGATTTTAATTGCTTCTATGGTTTTACTCAAATAAATTGTTATAAGTTTTCCACGGAAAATTTGTGCTTAACATGATCGCAGTAAATTAATGTTTCAATAATTCGAAATGCCACGATTTTTCTAATCTGTTGAGATTACGAAGTTTGTATTGTATTATGTAATTAAACACCAGGTTGGACTAGAAACAACAATTTTTTCATTAGTTACAACAGAAAATAAAAATTGAGTGTGTCAGGATTTTAGGCATAATACTTAGTAAAACAAAAAATAATTATTTATCTAATTAGTTCGTATCGACCACTTCTACCTTGTTTTTTGTAATTGCACCCTGAATTCTTTTTTCTATTTCCTTTTTAAATGTATATCATTGCCCCTACTACATTTTACTACGTTTGTAAGTAACTAATACCAAATAGTAATTTCTGTTCGATTGTTCTGTAACTGTTTATTGTGGTAACGTTAAAGTAAATTGGCCTAAATTGTCCTGTCATTTAAATATCATAATTAATGCAAAAATCAGTTAGTATAAAACAATCCGAATTTATAAGTATGTGCTATTTAAATTTAGAAAATAAATTCAATAATCAATAACGTGCATACACTGGGAATTGAACCCAAGAATACCTGATTATGAAGCACGTGCCCAAACAACTATACCACAACAATTTATATTATGTATAGGTATAGAGGTGTATTTCACCTATTTTTTTATTTTACTAGATATTTATTTGTTATTTAATTAAAAAACGTCCGAACATAAAACTATGGGTATAACTCTTATAACATACAATATACATAATGACTTTATTTAGATTCGTCTTTTTAGTAGTCTCGCTTGGCTAAAATAAACTGTGCTTGTCCAATAAAGTTGTACAGTTGTGGACAGAAAAAAATAGGACAGTGTTTTTTTCTAGTTTAAAATGGCCCCTGTGTTGTAATTTGATTGTAAGTCAATGTGACAAATTAATGTCATAATCACAGTCATAATTATAATAAAAGCCAAAATCAAGTTACTAAATTTTATAGGATAAAGTTTACTTGATTTTTCGACTTGTCCTATTTTTTTCTGTCCACAACTGTACATTATGTACTCGTTACATAAACAGCTATAAACATTTATAAAACAGTTTATGTATTTTCTGGACGAAGCTGGTGTATATTTGGCGGATTTTCATTTTTCCGTATGTATTTTATACGCAACTCTTCCAATTTCTCAAGCGTTATTTTTGCATAGTGAGAATAGTGAGATATTGCTCTGTCTGACCAACAAAAAATGCTACATCAAGATTTATAATTTTTGTCTGTAAATGGCTTTAATCGACGTTCTATGCATTTAGAGGAATATAACCGAGAATTTAAAGCAGTTTGTTTTAACTAATAGGCTTTTGAGACACCTTTTTGCTAAACAGCAAACCAAACGCACAACTTGTTTTCAAATTTTTGTCGCAGTTTAAATTTGATATCAGATGGTGCACCGTCCTTAATTTCAACAAAATAAGTACTTACTTGACGTCAGTTTACTATTTTCAAAAAGAAAATACGGCTCATAATCAATCTAATATAACGTCTTTCTTTCCACCAAGATTAAAGTGACTTAAAGTTAACGTTTGTAAACAGTTCATTTGATGCACACTTATGCTTTTGTAGGTTTTGGAGCAGCTACTTTATTGAAACGTTTTATACGAGTATTGTTCTGATTTAACACTTTAGAGATATTTTTATCTGAAACATCATTTTTTTTTTAGCAATTTAAACCATCTTTCTTCGACATTTTTAGAATTTCCTTAATTTTCGGGCCATTTAACTTTTTTTTTTGTTTTCTTGTACACGGTTAACGGTAAAAGTCCCTTCCTTTATATCATTCCATAAACTACAAACTGCCCTTTTTCCAATTCCGTAACATCTCAAACAATCTGCTGCTGTATATGCACTTATTTCAGGTTTTTCTTCACTTAGCTTTTAAGTAAGTTTTCGCCTTTCCTTCTCTGTCAACTTGTAACATTTCCTAAACGTTTTTATGCGCACGTAAAAACCACTAGACTTTGAAGTGTAACTAATACAACTTAACACTTCACTTTAGCAATTAAGAAGCAGCGCTAACTTGATAACTTTTTTTGAGAAATAAGAAAAGCTAATATGTAGTGCCAATTTTAAGTTCGACTACCTTAGTAGAAAATTAGAGTTTTTATTTATGTTTATTACTTTCTCAGCAACGTAGTAATCAATAAATTTTGACAATATTTTTAAATCACAGCAGTTGTTAGAATGGATTGTGAAAATGTATCCAGTAAATGTACATACAGAGTCGCTAAAAAATATGAAAATGAAGCTCTACTGTGCAACCTTTTCAAGAAAAGATTATAAAATTCCAACTTGTGAAATATGGCCGACCATATTCGACATATTTTAGAACAAAACATATGTTGTTTTATATTCAAAGTACCTAGTCTTTATGCGACACCGCCATCTTGGATTATTTAAATTATAAGCTAGGTCATTTGATGCATCATTGGGAAGCTTATGTTTTAAATTAACGCACCAACCTCTACACCGACAAGTAAAAGAGCTTACGGATTAAGACTAGACAACGCGAATATAGGTATATAGGTTTAAAAAGAAAGTAAAATCTAAAAGTTGCAATTATACACATACAGTTTGTCTGACGGTAGGTACTAGGTACGAACGGTAACTAGATACCGAAACTGTTTAAAATTTTAAGTGATTAGCAGCACACCCTTGTGATTAATGTATTATTGTAAATATAACAATATTTCCATTTTATTTGTTTGTATCTTTTCTACCTGCAGACAATCTGTATATTAATTTGCATGTAAATGTAGTTTTTTATTAATTCTTCTTTCTGTGTCATATCCCTTTTTAAGGACGTTGACGAGGGGGTCAAAGCCACATTTTTAAACGACTTGACGTCGTGAACTTTGTTACATCCCTTTATACTAGGGAAATGTGTTTTCTGCAGTGGTTTCCCGTTGTCTTTTGCAAAGTTTGTGCCATGTATTAAGGATATAGTGTATGTTAGTGTATTTATTAATTACCGTCAAAAAACGAAACTGGTCAACTATTGAAATTTCGCTCAATAAAAGTGACTCTGAAATTTAAAATTATTAGGTATAAGATCGAGTGGTAGAACTTATTTAAAATTCATTTTTTGCTTTGAGAGATAAAGAAAAGTTTTTTAATTGTAAGTGATAAAAGTTTCTTGGAAAATATTTCATGTAGTTATTATTTTCTGTAGTGTATCATTTCAATTGCTGATTTAGTTACCTGCATAATAAGACATCACAATCACAAAAATGAAATTCCATTCACGTTTCATTTGTAATAAAGCATGGGTGGCCAGAACCTGCAAGTACTGAGAGTGCGTCTTTAGATGTAATGCTGGATGTTTAAGAAAACTTAAAAACACCGGTAATGCAATTGCATTCGAGAAGAAATTGAGGGGATTCCGCGATAATTCATCTTAAATTGTTTGAGAAATTTCCATGATAGATTGCATTATTGCCAAGAAATTAATGGGCAACACTTTAAACACCTTGTTTAATTATTTATTTTCTTCTAATTTGTAACGATAAAAAGAACAAACTTTGTTATTATTTTTGATAATATTCTAATGAGTAAACAAAAATGTAAACGGTTTGCAGGTTTGCACAGCAAGCTCCGTTTGCATATTTTTTAGCGACCCTGTATATGCAGTTAATACAGGATAAGGAAAAAGTAACACAATATCACTATAACTCTTCTATTGTCGACTGTTAGAAAAAATATTTTTAACAAAAGTTGTCAGATGGTAAGTACTCCTTATATCTGTGGTCTTGAATTTGTCTTACGTCATCACGGTAGGTTGCATAAGAAATTTTTAAGATTTTTTTTTAATATACCTAATCCGAAATTTTTAAGATAGGTTAGAACATTGTTTAACCGTTAATTGAATTTAACATTTATTGAATTAAGTTTTTTTGTTTAACCTTTCCAAATAAAGTTCTTTTTGCATAAAACACAGTTGTAAGCTTTATTGGACTTGAAATCTTACTTAAACTTTTCCCTAACTTTTACTAATGCAACCTACTAATTTTTTTATGCTGCCAGAAGCCGAAAAGTCTGGCGATTCTAGAAATGTAAATAAAATCAGAAGTTGCTATTTAAAAAAGTAAAGTTGCATGCCCCTATACTTACACGTGATGACGTAAGGTAAATTCAATGCCACAGATATATGGAGTACTTACCATCTAACAACTTTTATTAATAATATTTTTTTAGAAGTCGACAATAAAAGAGTTTGTTGTAATGATATTGCGTTACTTTTTCCTCGCCCTGTATATCCTGTTGTAACAAATTAAAACAATTGTCGCAATATTTACCCTTTGCGAATCATGTTATTATATGTATACAGGGTTACTGGTAATTCGATACATTCCTTTGGAGATGTGATGGGGCAAGAGCTAAGAAACAAATTTAACCCTAACACACATTATACAAAACTGAATAGTTTTTGAGATATTTTAAATTTTGTGTTTTTCTCAAAAAAGTAGATCGTAATGTCTTTAAAGTTAATTTTTAAAAAATCTGCTTGACATTTTTTGAACTTTTTTACTGGATTACTTGTCCCACTCTATGGTCATCCCTTTGGAATGGAAAATATCCGGAAACATTTCGATCATGTGAAAATTTTAAGTAAAAACTTATAAAAAATAATTTTTAAAAATCAGCTATGAAAATTACCAATTCGTTTTTCTCAAAAATTATCAACATAACATGCGTACAAATTATTCTAAAAACTTCCTTATTTCAACAGCTATCTATCAAGGTACAAATATTCAACGTGCCCTTGATAGTTCTAATAAAAAAAATAGTAAAAGTGATGCAAGTAGTATGGTTCTTATTTTTGGATAAACAGTAAAAACCGTATTGTAAAGGTAATCGTTTAATTCTTAATTAATTTCAAAGTTGTACTACAGTTCTTCTTCTTCTAAGTTATTCTCCGTATCGACTGGTGTTTCATAAACCATCTCTTTCATATGGCTCCACATGTAGAAATCTAGAGGTGTTAAATCTGAATTTCGCGCTGGCCAAGGTATTGGGCCTGCCCTTCCAATCCAACGGTTAGAAAAACGTTGACCGAGTAACTGTAGTATTGTCAGCCGATAATGTGCTGGACAACCGTCGTGCTGTCGTGCTGAAATATCATTCGCTGTCTCACGGTGAGAGGAACATCTTCATCCGTCCATAAAATGTTCAGTAAGAAATTTGCATTGTCTGCATCTGAATTTAACATAAAGCGGCAGAATTCCACTCTCCTTCCAGGATCACCTTCATGAAAGCCTTGCACAGGAGTATAGTGGTAAGGATGTCATCGAATACTGCGTATCGTAGACCAAACTTTCCATTGTGACGTTGCGGTTAGTCTTGCGACTTTATTAGTTGAAGTTCTTGGGTCTTCACCAGAATGTCGCAATATTTCTTCCTCATCATCTGGTTGATAAACGCGAGGAGCACCGGCGTTACCTTGACTACGTTTCACGGAGCCAATTTCAGCGACATTTCGATATGTCGTACCGAATACACGAACATTTGGTATACGACGGTTAGGGAAGGGACGTTCATATTCTGGGCGAGCTTCGGCAGCTTTGCCGTCACAATATCCGTAGACAAACAAGATGTCAGCGTATTCTGCATTGGTGTAGGTGGCCATGCCACTTAAAATACAGTAACAACAACAACGACCTAAACCAAAATCTTCAGCAACAAACTCAACAAGAGCAACAAACTTAAGGGACACGGAGATAATAATGTATGTCAGTTAATAATACACATGCGTAAGCATCAAAGTCGAGGACTGACTGACTGACATGAACGATTTGTTATTTTTTTTACGCACACTTTTACTTTTTACCTGTTTATCCAAAAATAAGAACCATACTACTTGCATCACTTTTACTATTTTTTTATTAGAACTATCAAGGGCACGTTGAACATTTGTACTTTGATAGATAGCTGTTGAAATAAGGAAGTTTTTAAAATAATTTGTACGCATGTTATGTTGATAATTTTTGAGAAAAACGAATTGGTAATTTTCATAGTTGATTTTTAAAAATTATTTTTTATAAGTTTTTATTTAAAATTTTCACATGATCGAAATGTTTCCGGATATTTTCCATTCCAAACGGATGACCATAGAGTGGGACAAGTAATCCAGTAAAAAAGTTCAAAAAAATGGTAAGCAAATTTTTTTTAAATTAACTTTAAAGACATTACGATCTACTTTTTTGAGAAAAACACAAAAATTGAAATATCTCAAAAACTATTGAGTTTTGCATAATGTATATTAGGGTTAAATTTGTTTCTTAGCTCCTGCCCCATCACATCTCCAAAGGAATGTATCGAATTACCAGTAACCCTGTATATTAGGCACGTATTATTGTATTAAATCTTGTTTTTTTTTTAACGTTATTGTTCTAACGAAAAGTAAGATTTCAATCAAGAATTCTTGAATTCATTTGGAGAAATAAATAAATTATTGGGTACTAACATACGCTTATTTTAACATTATACGTATACAAGAAAAAATATTTTCTAAATTTTTGTAACGCTAGTAAATCAAGTTGGATAATTAATTGTGTTTAGGTTCAAAATAAAATAAATCCAATTTATATTTGCTAATATGTTTTGAGTTTTTCAACACAATGTTTTATGGCAAAACAAACCTGAAATACAATGACGGATTAAAACAGGTTTTTTTTATAATTTGCAGTTCGAGGTTTAATGTGGAAAGAGTGTATCTTTTTTCTAATAAATGTTTTTATAGTACGAGGGAGTATTGATAAGTACTTAGCCTACCATATAAAACGCCACAATATTTCAAAACAAATTTTATTTATTCAACATAATCCCCTTTTGGACTTACATATTTAGCAGAACGTTCATAAAGTACCTACTAAGCCCTTTGAAAAAAATCTTTGTTTTGATCTGCAAACCACTCCTCAACGGCACATATGGCTTCGTCATTTGTTGAAAATCTTTTACCTTTCAAATGTTTTTTGAGTTTTGGGAACAAGTAATAGTCTGACGGTGCTAAATCCGGAGAAAAGGGCGGGTGGTCAACCGATTCCAAACGAATTTTTTGCAGCACAATCAACGACTTTTGAGCAGGAGCGTTGTCTTGCAAAAAGAGCACAGCTTTGGCAAGTTTTTCGCGGCGTTTTTCCACAATTTTTTTACGTAATTGTGTTAGCAACTCGGTATAATATGCTCCCGTGATACTTCTACTCTGTTCCAAATAATCTATCAGAATCATCCCATCTTTGTCCCAGAAAACTG
The DNA here is from genome assembly GCA_963082815.1 of Melanotus villosus. Taxonomy (NCBI): domain Eukaryota; kingdom Metazoa; phylum Arthropoda; class Insecta; order Coleoptera; family Elateridae; genus Melanotus; species Melanotus villosus. The sequence continues at coordinate 70,841,420 of OY720418.1, read as the reverse complement.
AAGCAAGAATCTTGCCAGCCGATTTTTGAACACGGAATTTTTTGGGTCTTGGAGAACCAGAATGCTTCCACTCTTTGGATTGCTCTTTAGTCTCTGGGTCATAGTGATGGATCGAGACCGTCGATAACTAAAAGGCCAGACACTACCCCCGCTACTTACCCCATGAGTCATCCTATGTAGGCCTTAAATTGGCCTAGATGTAGGCATGCCGGCTACTTATTGCAAATGTAAATGCAAGTCAGTGTTCTATGTGTTCCTCTTATATTTGTAAAATAATCCTCGAGTTATTAGTGCGAAGTGTGAGTCCGAAACTATTCCAAGGTAAATATAACACTAATTAAATAAACCTCTTCTGTATTTTATAAATTAATGAAATATAAATATCCCCATGTGTTGCATTTAACATTCAACAGGTACATGTTTATTTGCAGATGGTAAGAAAATGTTGCGTACCGTTGTGTCGTTCAAATTATTCCGGAACTGAATTACACGTTACTACTTTTAAATTTCCTACAAATAAAGAAAAATGTAATTTGTGGATTCGGAAAATTAATCGAGAAAACTTCATACCTACTAAATATTCTGCGGTGTGTATTCTGCATTTTGAAGAAAAATTTATTTTGAAAAGTATTGACTACAAAACTGACGCTGGGAAACTTTTATCTTTACCAAGAAAAAAACCATGTTTAAGTGAAGATGCATTTCCTTCTATTTTTCCGGGACAACCTAAATATTTATCCGCATCATTACCAAAAAAAAGAAGAAATCCTGATGACAGAGCCTTTGAATTAATGGCACGTCAGAAACACATAGAAGCTATGGACACTCAGACTGCCGAATTGGCCGATAATATCAATTCATTTATAAATTTTAAAGAGTTATTCCCCAAATATATTCCAGGTAGCTATACATACATATACATATATTTTTTGCTAGATATGTGAATACTTTTTTTTATTGCAGGCCATTGGTTTTTCAAGGCAGAAGAAACTTATTGTTCTCTTTTTACGATTTGTACAGAAAATGATCCGAAAATAATCTCGTCGATAAAAGTCTTGCCAAATTTAACGGCATATATATATTTTAAAGGAAAAATCTGTCAACCATTTATTTTAAAAGAACTCTATAAAAATAACAATAATTATGTCGAGTTAAAGAAGTGGTCAGAATTTAAAAAATTGTTAAATATTGTGGAGTCGTATAAGTTGGAGGAAACAGATACTGTAAATACTATTACTTATTTACTTGGTGAATATTTAGAAAATATTAGTAACGACGAAAAATTTGAAGGTGAAAATGCTGCCGTAAATAAGCTACAGTTTTTGCATGAACAATTGGAATTTCTTTCGAAAAACAGACGCCGTTATTCACCAGAAACGTTGATATTTGCTTCACATTTATATTTTTCATACCCAGCTGCCTACACGTTATTGAGAAATGGTGGATATTTAAATTTACCGCATCCAAAATATTTAAAAAGTCTTTCCGCACGTGTGAATCTATGTCAAAGTGGCATGCAAAATTCACATATTCAATATCTAAAACAACAGTGTGAAATATTAGACAAAAAAGAACGAATTGTAAATTTAATGTTTGATGAAATTTATCTTCGATCTGAAATTCAATACAAAGGTGGTAAGTTGGAAGGGTTTACTGACAACAGCGAAGTTGCTAAAACGATGCAAGTTTTTATGATTAATTCAATTTTTTCGAAAAAGAAAGATGTTGTTGGTATGTATCCTGTAAAAAATGTGAATAGTCAAGAATTGAAAGATATGATCCTAAATGTAATAACAAATTTAGGAGATTGCGGCTACACTATTTTGACACTTTGCTGTGACAATAATAGAGTTAACCGGAAGATGTACGAGTTATTATGTGGAGGTTCTCTTAAAAAAAGTATTGTTAATCCAAATAATTGTGATTTAAAAATCTTCCTTTTGTTTGATAGTGTTCATCTTTTAAAGTCCATAAGGAACAACTGGTTGAATCAAAAAAATACAAACCAAACTTTTTTTTTACCGCTTAATACTTCAAACAGTGAAGAATATGCCATTGCTAGTATTCAGCATTTAAAACGTCTGTATCAAGAAGAACAGTTCCTTATTATTAAATCGGCTCCTGCTTTAAATCGTAAAGTCTTATTTCCCAGTAATCTAGAAAGGCAAAACGTTTTATACAGGGAATTTTTCTTTTTAGTATACATATCCCCTATGTATACTTTCATAATAAACGCAAATAGGCAACCCACTATACACTATAAACGTCACGTCACGTCATGTTTGTAAATTAAAAATAAATCAAAATTAGTGGAATATCAACTTAATTTTAATTCAACGATTATTCTAAAACGTAAAATATCAACAATACAAAACCGAAAGGAAAATAAAAACAGCAACAGTTAAAGACTAATTTTTTGACATTAACTTAATGTGATGATTTTTGCCACAGCATGCTAATTTTTTAACGTTTATAGTGTATAGTGGGTTGCCTATTTGCGTTTATTATAAAAGTATACATAGGGTATATGTATACTAAAAAGAAAATTTCCCTGTATGCTTGTAAACTATTTGATGAAAAGAACTGTGCTGCATTACAAATGAAATTGGATTCAAATGAAGAAGGATTTACAGACTGCAACGGGACAATAATATTTTTAAAAATGATATCTACGTGGTGGAATATTGTAAATGTGAAATCTCTAAGGAAGGGAATTGCTCTAAGAGATCGTTACCGAGACGCCATTTCTGATACCTCTTCTGCTATTCAAATATTATTTTTAAAAGATTTTTGCGCTAAGTTAGATCTTTGGCATAATTTAAAAGTGGATTTGTTTAAGAATGAACGAGAAACTGTACAAAAGAAGGCTGGAAAGTTAACAGCTGAAACTTTTGTTGCATTAAAGCATACAACAGAAGCTTATATAGACCTATGCCATTATATGTTAACTAATATAGATAATTGTTCTTTTGTTTTACTAGGCAAATTTCAAACTGATTTGTTAGAAGGTCGTTTTGGTCAGTATAGACAAATGTCTGGTGGTCAGTACCATGTTTCTGCAACGGAAATCTTAGAATCCGAACGGAGGCTAAAGATGTTATCTTTAATATCTCTAAACTCTTCGGTACGCGGAACTTTTTATTTAAAGGATTTTCGTAATGTTACATCAGTAGAAGATAATACAATAGAGAATTTAGTAGAAGACAATTTTAGAGAAATACTAACCATTGATATTATGCCAGAATTCGATAAAAGTACTTATCAAACTTTAATTTTTATAGGAGGTTATGTGGCACGTTCTATCAATAAAAAAACAGATTGTAGTGGGTGTCATAAATACACAACATTACAGACTAAAACTGTAAATGTCATAGATGAAAAGATCTTAAAAGATGTTTATTTTGAAACGTTGGATAGAGGGGGGCTTCAGTATCCATCTGATATAATTTTAAATACATGTTCTTACACTTTATCAGTATTTAACCGGAGCCGGACGTTTAGCCGCGGCCATTTCGGCGCGGCGGTTTCACCGCGGCCGTTTAACCGCAGACCTACTTGGACGCAGGGACACTAAGACGCAGGGCAAAAGGCCGCAGAGACATTAAGACGCGAAACAGTAGGACGCAAAGACGTTAAGGCGCAGAGACACTAAGACGCGTGCAGTTGTGTTATTTTAACAACTGACCTTTCTTTAGGCTTTACGCTGTAAAATGTAAATGTAATTACCCATACAAAATAAAATACGTGGCTGTATATTTAAATGAAAGTCCTTATTGAGATCTTAACAAATATTAGCAATTATTAATCTTGTAATTATGAAAAAACTGTAAGAAACAAAAAAATGCTGTTACTAATTACAAACAAAATTCTTCAACAGTTTTCTGTACAATACCGAGTTTATTATTTTCTTTGTACTTGCTAAAATTAAACGAATTCTATTTGAATTTTAATAACTATAAGTTCCTAGTGGTCGGTTTTTAATTGTTCCGCTAAAAACATTTATCTGTATAGCTTAGGATACCCTGTACAATAAACGATTTAAAACGAGAAATAAAAAATTAAATAGTCAGAATAGTTGAAAGTGCATAATAATTGGGTTTACATAATACTAAATTAAATAAACGCTAAGTTATTTTTACCTAACAATTTTGCGAATTAAAAATATTAAGAGTAATTTTAGGCATATCTTCACACGCGTATATCTTTAAATAGTGATTTTTAAAGACCTGTAATTGTAATGAGAGACATATTTATCAACCATTTTCACTAAATGTCACAAATTTAACTATATTCGTAAGACGGAGATAAATATAGTAGGATGGTATTGAATGTAAGATAGAAACAAAACGACTTAAAAGGTCCTAAACCCTTAGTAGGTAGTCACTTCAAAAAGGGATAAACTGCCTATAAAAAAAAGATTATCTTCGGAATAAACGTTACAAAGACGACTATTTTCAAATTGCTTACCATATGAATATTTGTAATTTATTTTCCTAAAATTGTATTTTTCAGAGTAAATAACAGGATTTAAATTTATGGGTTATCTACAATATATTTTATTTTTATTTCCTAAATAACTGAAAATTTCCAATTCGCCCCTTTTTATATTTTACTCAATTACTTTCTGTGTAAAAACTAATTTAAAGTATAAATGTCTATGTTTCTTAAAGAATCCAATTTTTGAAACTAAACTCTTACAGGTATATTTTGTTCTGCTGTTGTAACTTAGTTTTACATAAAAAATCCACTAACTAATATTGATTTTATATTTAATCAGTCTCTAAATAGTTGAGTTGTCATACACATACATACAAATGCATAAGACACTAATCACCATCTAATACAAAAGTCCAAATGTGTTAACGGATACATAAATATGTCAATCGACAAAAGAAAGCTTCATTTTTGAAAACAGATGTTAAACGTCTAAGCTCTGCTGCTTTTGTGTTAAAAATCAGAACTCAGAACGTTCCGATACTCTAGGAAATAAACAAATAACATGTTTGCATGTTAATTAATTTATTATCTTTTTGCTTGAAAGATCTTTGAGAATAAGAAGTAAGTATATGTTATTGTTCAATTTGACAGTTTTGTAATTTATGTTGCTGTCATTTGACACAGTCTGCTAACTTCAAAATGATATAAAATGAGCTACATTTACCTACTTCTAACTATTTTCATGTGTATTTAAATCATTTTTACTTTCTACATTTTGAAAACTATGAAAACCGATGTAAAGGGATGATTTATCACCTAATAACTTGGATTGCAATTGTTTTACAATAAGTATTTTGGTTTAATAATGTTACAGTCTGCTATCAAGTTCAAATAATTCGAAATTCCTTTACTTTACTACTCAATTTAAACTTATTACACTCGAATGAATTTCTAATTATAGTAATTATAGATATTTCGAGAATTCCATTGCAAATGGGTATTCTACCGGGTGGCCATAAATATCTGTTATCACATTACCTTTGGAATCTACACCGCTTTATAAAAATGATTAATCCAACTAACCTAAATGTCAAATGTCATTCATGTCATCACAACTACTACAGTTATCATTTTTATAAAGCGGTGTAGATTCCAAAGGTAATGCGATAACAGATATTTATGGCCACCCGGTACATGGTCCTGCATTACTTCATGCACAATACGAATTTTAATTACTTTAAACGAAAACCGTAATAGTTATTTATGTACCAAGGGCGTAAAGATGCTTTTAAGGTCTGAGACGTGATTTTGAGCCCGAAACGCTAGTCGAGGCTCCTACAATTCTAATAACTAAATTAACAGTTAAAAAATATAAAAAAAGGTATATTAAGATTATGTTCCTAACCTTTTAAGAAACACATATATTTAAAACAACATTTTTAAAATACGTAAGTTGCTGTTTTATAAATTATCGTTAATACTAGTTGGATCTAATATCTAAAATAATTAGAAAATCATTGAGAAGTTCCACTCGTTGGAACACCCAATATAATTTAAATATAATAATAAATATAAATATAACACTAAATCTTAGAGTTAACTGAATTGGTTGCTTCCCTACTTTGCGGCTTAATGTCCCTACGTCCTAATGTTTCTGCGTCCTAAATTCTCGCGGCCAAGTTTACTGCGTCATTTTGTCCCTATGGCGTAGTGTCCCTGCGTCCAAGCATGTTTGCGTCGAAACGGCCGCGGTTAAACCGCCGCGCCAAAGTGGCCGCGGTTAAATGTCCTAGACCGGTATTTAACATATTAATATCATCAAAATTCGAAAAACAATATTTGCAATGTAAAACTCAAAAAAATGTTCTATGTTATTTGTCGCTAAAATCTGTTGAAAAATACAATATATATTTAGATGATTTTTGTTCGTGTCAACGTACACTTAATTCTATTATTAAAAAATGTATTGGTGTGATGGCAAATATTTTGCTTAATAATTACTCAAAGCAGAAAAATGACGATATTAGCAACCAAACTAAAGTTAGAAAATTAAAAACGTTGTCGAAATAGAATAGGTTTAGATTGATTAAGTGTTTTATTATTAACTTTTATTTAGCGTAATTTAAGAAATAATAGTTTTTATATAAAAAGTTTATTTTGTACCTACATCATATGGATTAAATATGAATATTGTTTCCAAATCTTGTTTTATTTGTACCTGAGAAAAGGTTATTTAATATGCAATAAGTTGCATAAAAAAATTTGCGGTATACCTGCGAAATAATGCCAAATTATTAAATAAACTTGCACATTTAGCGTGCCTATAATGCTATTCAAGCGCTCAAATAGGCCTACATAGGATGACTCATCGTATGCCACGTTCCGGCCTTTTAGTTATCGACGGTCTCGGATGGATCCACGTTTCGTCTATAGTAACAAGCTGATCCAAAAAGTTGGAGGAATCTTCTTCAAAACGGCGGCAGATTTCCTTCGCCGTTGTCAATCGAACCCGCTTCTGATCAGCATTCAAGCACCTGGGAATCCATTTGGCCGAAAGCTTTCTCATACCCAAGTTGTGATGAACGATGTGAACCACACGTTCATAGGAAATGTGCAATGCTTCTGCTATACGCTTGAGCCCAATTGGTCGATTTTCTAAAATCATATCATGGACAGAATCAATGTTTTCCGGAGTGGTCACAGGAATTTGTCTTCCAGAACGGTGCTCATCTTTGACATCTGATCTTCCTCTCTTAAATTCCCCAACCCAGTTTTTAATAGTGGCGTATGAAGGGCACTGATCACCTAAGGTTTCTATCATAAGCAAAAATTTCTTTGCTCGATAACCTTTTTAAAAATAAATACTTCATAACTGACCGAAACTCGATTTTTTCAAACTGTAACTTTTTCTCAGACATACCGTTTTCAAAAATTCACAGTTTTATCACCGTTCGACTTACGGATATCAAACTTTGACAACTTATTTATGAAACATCATAGTTGTAACCATAGTAGCAACCATATTCAATTTTGTCTACTAGAGACTTTCCAGGCTAAGTAGATATCAATACCCCCTCGTATATCTCCCCGAGTAAAGCAAAAAAACTGGTTTTCTGTATATCTGTGAATTTTAGTCATTTTAACACTGTTTTTTGTGAGTTAATAACAATCTATAACGTAAACTTAAAAACTGCAGTTACTGCTTACGTCAATAATTTGAACAAAGTCCATTTTTTTTTACTTTTTATAGAAGTTAAATTTAAATGTAATAAAATATACAAAATATTTTTATTGTCTATCATTGTAAAGGTTATATACATATGTTAATTAGTTAATATAAAAAAATACTTACGTATTAGTTATCGTTGGTAAATGATTATAACTTATAAGTTTATAACAAATATACAAATTTGATGTGAGGGTGATTTAGATTACGTATCTACAGTTTAGAGTTTTTTTTTTTAATTAAAAGTCATCATCATCAATTGACATGGATCTATGGATCAGATTCCCGTGTAAATATAAAATTATTATATTTTTCTATGGTATGCCCGAATATTTAACTGATATTTAAATAAAAACGCTAAAATAAATAATTTACTTCGAGAATTTTAGTTTTATCTCGTTTTTATTATATTTGCTCCGTCAATAATAATATCCTAAGTACCTAATACATTAAAATTCTAAAAAAATAATAAGCATCTGGCATTTTCTAAAGTCATTCTGAGCAATGAATTCTTTTTTCTTCATAGATTATCTAACATCATTGTTCACCTTTTCAATAAAAAGTACTAAGTACGTACTTCGCGTTTTATAGAACTGTTAGTATAAGTTAATGTTTTTGACCTTTGTAGGCGCAGTAAATTATATGAATAAGTATATTCTGACCATGATAATATTGTACACATATAATTTGATTGTTATTTATCTAACAAGAAGGTCTTCTAATGGCCACGTTTAGCAAACTTTTGTAAAAAAAATCGATAACAAATATTATTAAAAATAGCTACTTTAGAGGTATTTACACCGTAGACTAGACTGTCAAATATTCAAAATGCCTAAGAAAAAAAAAATGCAATCATAAAAACATAAAAACTGAGAACTTAAAAGCTAGGTAAAAGTTCTAAGCTTGTTGCTACAATTTTTTCACTAATTTTGTTAAAGTTTAAAAAAGCTCCCACACAAAAGATACACTGAATTGTAGAAAACTAAAAATTATATTTGAAGATTTTTAAAAGTTTCAAAAACTTTTTAGAATTAAATATAAATCTAACCAAAATTTAAAACATTGAATAGGATTAACCTTATGTTAATAGTGATCAGATCCTTATTAAGTTAAAAAATCTGCTTTATTTCATTAAATGTTTTCGTTATCTAATAAAATAAGTAGATTAAGTAATGTCCTTGAGAAGTGCAACTGACCCTAATGATGAATTTATGCGAATATAATAGTATATTATAGACCAAGGTAGAGAAAACATTTTTCTCAGCCGATCAGTATTATTTCCCGACATGCGAAGCATGGAGGGAAATAAGTTGTGAGGCTGAGAAAAGTCTTCTCTACCGTGGTTTATATACTATTTTTTTCACTACTAGCACCTTTATTCCTTTTAATTAATCATTTTTACATATATAAAAAATAAAATGACAGATGCGTATATTTATTTCTAAATATCCACAAAAATCAAATAGCCTTGCTTGAAAACAAGGGGAGAGGTTAATTTCAATTGACATTTGGGTAAAACATATTTAAAATAGGCACCTGAGCGCATAGCAATTGTTTTTATTATTAACCAGTAGTCAATAATAAAAAATTATTGACCACTAGGAGAGAAATTCATCTTCTGGGCTCGAAAATAAGGTCAATAATGACATCTTCTAATACTAGTAGTGAAAAAAATAATTCATATATCACTTTTAGGATAGACAGTGAAAAGTAAACATTTTTATATTAGAATAAACTGACCCCTTAATTTTTGTATTTTTGATAATTCATCAATGGAATCTCCACCTAACCCGCAATGATAAACAGGACAACTAGTCCTATCAAAAGAAGAAGAAGAAAAAAATTCCAAATTCTATTTTTTAATCAAGAGTGCCAGCTTTACAAATTATTTAGTCATATTAAAAAAGTAGGAAACACTTTTTGAAATTAAATATATCTCTAATGATTTTACTATTTTGTTGCAGTATGGTCGTGTAAATATAGAAGCACAGCTTAAGAAACGTGGAATCTATGATGATAGTGAAGATGAAGGATACAGTGAAGAACTTAGTCCAGAAAAATCAAGTTTAACCTCACATGAAGATGATGCTGTTAATAACGTAGATAAATCAAAAAATGGATATCTCCCCCAACAAAATGGCAACACTCTCATTAGTAGAGATGATAAGCTCATTTTGGTACCAGAACCTCCAAACCATAAACCTGAATCTAAAGTTGATGATTCTAAGCTTTCGGATGAAGAAAATAATAAATCATCTGACATTACACCAGTAAGTTTGTAAACCATATTATGTAAACGTAATGCTTAATTTATGGAATTAATAATTACCTACTAACATTTTTATTTCTATGCTTAATATTGTAAGTATATGGATGTTTCATAAAGTATGGTAATCTAAAAAAAAGCAAAAAATTTTAATAAACTTGTGTTCAATTTTCATCTGTAATCTAGCTATAGAGAATCGTTCATTAAAGTTTACAGCATGCCTTTTGAAACACCCTATACCGGGTGTCAATGAAACCTGGGAAACCCCTATTTTTTAAATTATATTTTAAGATATCAAAATGAAAATTGGTATATGTAATATACTCTTTAAACTGCATTTTTTGACAAAGAACACAAGTTTCTGTCACTTCCGGTTTCGACGGAATTACTCTCAATTTTGATATTTTAAATGGAACAACGCTATACAGGGTGCTGAAAAAATGGCGAAACAACGCTATACCAGACTATTCAGGGACACCCCCTGAGTACTAGAAAAATGTTTAAAAAATTTTTATTTGAAGTTTTATTTTACATGTTTTGCACAAAAATCATTATAAAAAATAAAACTTCATATACCTAAAGGTATTATTTATTGATTTTAAATAAATATTATTGTTGACATTATTTTAAATGTGTCTTTCACTACAAAAGTTGTTGAAATATTCAGAATTGGTTAATAATAAAAATGTTAAATTCCGATCTTATAACCTCCATATCTTCAAGGAATCACGAGATAGATTTTTTTAAACATTTTTCTAGTACTCAGGGGGTGTCCCTGAATAGTCTGGTATAGCGTTGTTTCGCCATTTTTTCAGCACCCTGTATATTTATACATTTTTGGAATTTCCATTTAATTCTACGTATGTTAGTATCAAGTTTGAAACATTTTGATGACAAAGTAAATACTTGCAGAACAATTTATTTATTAATCTAGGATGCCGCGACCTGCATAATATGGAAGTCAGGGTGCTCTGTCACTCAAACAAATTGTTTTATAACTTCAGTTGCAGCAAGTCTGGAACTTGTTTTGTCCATTTCATTTGTTTCAATTGTTTTGAAACGCAGTGTCTAGATTTAAATGTCCAAAATGCGGTTTTTCTGAATGAAGAGTGTTATTACAAATTAAATTTTCATATTAATCCCGCGTTATTGGTATCAATGGAATTCTTGAAAAACACTTGTTTTTAATATCCTAGTGTCCCACCATAGTGCCATTTGAAAAAATAGAGTTATTCTCGAAAAAGTATTTTTCCCAACTTTAGGTCTTTCTAATACAGTAACGAAAATAGCTCTAAAACAATTTGTCTCGAGTGTTGGGGCACCTTGACTTTCATTTTGCGTAAGTCATGGCACTCTAGATTAATTTCCCAAAAATTTACTTTGTTATCAAAATGTTTCGAACTTGATACTAGCATACATAAAATTAAATGGAGATTCCAAAAATGTATAAATATACAGGGTGTTCCATTTAAAATAACAAAGGTGATGTTAATTCCGGCGAAACCGCAAGTGACAAAAACTTGTGTTGTATGTCAAAAAATGCTATTTAGAGAGTTTATTACATACACCAAATTTCATTTTGATATCTTAAAAAATAAAAAATTTATAGGGGTCTCCTAGGTTTCGTTGACACCCTGTATACGTAAAGATAAAGGTATCAGCATCAACACTCCATGAGGGAGTGTGGCTGACCCTTTATATGTAGTAATTCAAAATGATTCATTGATTATGTATCTGATATTCAACAATGTTGTTTTAGGAAAAATATGGAGACTTTCATTTGTCCAATTGTTTCGATTACATTAAAGTAGGTGTAGAAGCTATCATTGAAGACCAAGTAACATCAAGATTTGAAGCAGAGGAACTGAAAAACTGGAATTTACTTACACGGACAAACACACATTATGAATTCATTTCATGGAAACTAACTGTTATTTGGATGTGTGGATTCTTTATACGATACTTTTTTTTGTTTCCTTTAAGAGTTTGCATTTGTTTCTTTGGGGTAAGTTGATAAATACTACTTATTTTAAATTACTTTCAACAGGTTTTCCAAGTTTACTGACTTAATTTATGATTCAGAGTTATAGTTATTTAGAATTGTTAGCCAGATACATTTTTATATTGACACCAACTACATTCATTATACTGCAAATGAAACCTATATTTAACTAATGGGATTCATATCTTGGCGGTTATTGGAAATTTTCCATATTTCCGATGAGATATGAACTCCATGTGAGCTGGTTGCAAAGCAGACTCTCACTCTGCTGTGCCACCAAACTCATTTTAGGTTTTAACCATAACAATAATAATGTGATTTTTGTTTCAAGTTGTTTTCTAGGTCGGAATAAAATATGCATTCTTAAAATATTTTCAAATTTAGATATAAAAAATATTTACCTTTCCCTTGTTTGCAGTATTTTTCTGTCATTTTGTTTTTAATTATTTTTTAATGTTTATAAGAAACAATTAACTTTATAGAGTAGAGGTACACTACCGTTCGTAAGTATTTAGGCATTTTAATTTTCATAAATCAATGTCTCGTGTTTCAGGCATTAATTAAAACATTTTTTTTTTCTGTTATTTATTTGTTTTTATGTTTAAGTAGTAATTATTAAAGAGGAGACTACTTCAATGCTTAAACAGTAGACTCCTCAAAGTGACCACCCTTTTTTGTAATAATTGCTTTACATAATCGAGGCATTCTGTTAAGCAGTTTTCCAAATTTTCTTGCGTAATTTTTCTCTACTCTTTTTGTGGTTTTCCCCAAAAATCTTGTTATGATGTTGGACAGGTCTTATGAACATTTCGATCAAGCACATCTCATAGGAGTTTGATGGGATTAATATCCGGGGATTGCAGAGGCCAAACCATAATTTTAAGCTTTCCTTCTGACTATTTTTGCTTTAGGAAGTCCATACATAGTTTTGATGTATATTTGGGATCGTTGTCCTGTTAGAAAATGAATCCTTCTAGAAAACACAACATGTTGATCCAATATCTTCGTGTAGTCTTCCTTTTTCAATTTTCCTTCGATTCTAGCGATGTCTCCTAAAGCAGTGCCCACAAAACAACCCCATATTATTACTGACCCACCACCATGTTTAACCAAGGGAATTATGCACTGATCCGACGTCCGTTCTTCAGTTGATCTCCGGATGAAGAAGAATTTTTGATCTGAAGACTTCAAATTTAGATTCGTCGCTCCAATCATCTATTGTTCAAAGTTTATGTTCTTTTGCCCATTCAAGCCTTTTCTTTTTCTTTCTCTTCTCCCATTTACCCATTAGGGTGTTGGGTATAGGTTATCCACCCAATTTTTCCATTCTTTCGTGTTTGGGGCTGTTTTTCTCTATTTCCTTTCGTATTTCATTTACTTCTGTTATCATTTCTTCAATCTTCCTATTCCGGGTTTTCCTCGGTCTTTCAGGTTTTCTCTTTTTTTATAACTTGCTTCTAGAAATTGTTTAGTTTTCCTCTCCATTTTCATTCTTGTGATGTGGCCAAACCTTATTCTATTTATTATTGGTTCCTGTTTTGTTTCTTCATAAACATTCTCATTCCTCCATCTGTCTAATTTAGTTATTCCAATTATTCTTCTCATATATTTCATTTCAATTGCTCTTAGTTTGTTCTCCTGTTTCTGTTATGTTGGCAGTGTTTCAATGCTGTATAATATAATTATTGGTCTGATTAACATGTTATATATTTCCTTCTTAGGTTTAATCGATAATTGTTTATTTCCAAGTAGTGTGTTGTTTATTGTATAAAATATGTTTGTAGCTTTCTTTATCTTTTTGGCAACTTCTTCGTTATCGTAATTTCCAAGTATTCCATTGTTACTTCCTCTATTTCCATCCTTTACAAAATGTAAAGGATGGAAATAAACTTCTCTTCTATTATTTCTTATCCCTTCCTCACTACCATAGCCTTTATCTTGTCTGTATTCACCTGCATGCCCATTTTCTATTTATTCTATCCATATATTTAACATTTCCTGTATTTTCTGTCTCGTATCTGCTATTAAAATGATATAATCGGCATAAAGTATAGGTTGAATATGGTAATATCCTGTTGTCGTGTTAGGTGTTTTCTCTTTTATTTTTTTAAAGAATATCTTTTATTGTCCACTATTTTCTAGATGGGACTAGATCTTACTTCTTATCACAGTGTTGAAGGCCGCCTTCAAGTCGACAAAAGTTAATTGTATTGTGGCGATATTTTCCAATGTTGTATCTATTACTTTCCTAACTACATGTATGGGGTCTGATGGTTGTCTTGCTTTGCTATAGGCTCCTTGTTCATCTTCTAACAGTTGTACAACCTTCACTCTTAATCTTCCCTCCACTATTCTTATATATATTTTAAATGCTACTGAAGAAAGACAGATAGCCCTGTAATTGTCGCACTCTGTATGGTTACCATTTTTGTGGATTGGTAAGATGGTATTGCTTTCCCATTCACTAGGTATTTTATTTGTTTTCCAGCTATATCAAGCCTTTTCCTTTTATTTATTAGTCGAAGATACGATTTTCGAACAGCTATTCCATACAATGCAGCATCATTTAATCTTCTTTTCACAATCGAAACACCAACATGAATGATTCCGAACTGCTAAAGAAAGTCAAAGGAAACTTACCCTAATGCATGATTTCCGTATTTCTGATATTTCCGGGATTCCACTTACCTTCTTAATAGTGGGAAATATGCTACAAAACACTAATCAAGTTAATTAATAGGTTAAATAATTAAGAACATTATTCATAGTTACAGGGGAGGCGGTACGGTAGTGAGTATTGGTATGGCGCATCGCTCTGCAAAGTTAAACATCGGTGCCCATGGTCAGAACTCGGACGAGTGACCCAATCCAGGCTCAGCTCACTACGACTCGGTGTGTCCTCCTCGACAAGCTATGAACCTTAATGGCCTGTTAAAAGCTAAATGTATTGTATATTATTCGTAGTTACAGGGGTGCTTGAATACTTACGAGTGGTAGTGTATTTTATATTATACTCTATATTGATTTTTTAAATAATGAAGCTAGGGCTGTGCAAACCTATGATTTTTCGAATCGAACTCGAACCGAACTTAGAAAAAAAAAATGCGAACCGAACCCAAACTATTTTCGAACTATAAAAATCAAATGCTTTTATTGGTATACAGTAAAGGGTGACTTGAATCCCATTTATTTTTGTGTTTGAGAACCAATGTCGGTTGTTTCATAACTGCTGGTGGTGCTTTGTCATTAATTGACAATAATTGATCTTTATATTTGTGAAAATGTTTGTGCACATGTTCATGCCCCTTTGTTTCCAAATGTCGTTGTAAAGTGGTTGTGGTACTGATTGGAGTTTTTAATTTTTTATCACAGTTTAAACACTGGACTTCCAATTTATTAAGTTTTTTAAAATATCGCTAAACACCAATTGCTAATAAATTAATTTTAACGTTTTCTTGGTCACCCATATTGTTAACTATTTTTTAACACAGCCATATTTCTTTGTTTCCTTATCAACAAAGAAACTGCACGTGATACACTACCCTTAAGAATTTTTAAGTGAGTAAATTTGTTTAAAAATACTCGTATACATTCGTACGTATTCGCGTAAATCCCGAATGATTAGCGCGAAATTTAAAACTGCCCCCTACCGGGATTAAACCGAACTTAAAATTCGGCGGTAACTTTAAATATTTATATTATGTTCGAAAATAGAACCACGGGACCGCGGTTAGTTTTTTCAGGAAACCGGTACTATTTACGAACGCGGTTCCTGAACGCTGTGGTCAAATCTACGTACCACAGTAACCGCGATTTGAGCGCGGTTTCGTGGTAAAATACTGTGACGTAACCTTAAAATTTCCTGACTAACAGTGCAGTAGCTTTTTATAAACAACAACAATTCTTGTCAACAAGTTATTTTCGGTATGTAAGTAATATAAATGTACTTGGGAACCGCATACTACAACAAACTTACAACTACTACACACTACAGACCATTCGCGCAAGACAGTGACAGTTGTTTTATAGGTTATATGTAACCACGCCGTTCGAAAATAATAACGCGAACCGTAACCGTTCAGGAACCGCGAACCGTAACCGTTCAGGAACCGCGAACCATAACCGCGGTCCCCTGGTTCTATTTTCGAACATAATATTAAATTTACCGCGAAATGTAAAATACTTGAAAAAGTTCGAGAATTTTTGTCGAACTTTTTGCTTCGAGTTCGGTTCGGTTCGGTTCGAAAATTCGAACGGTTCGCACAGCCCTATAATGAACATATAAGTACTGTGCTAAATTCTATTTTAGTTTTTAATTTGTGTACATTTGTTAACTATACATTTTTAACAGGTACTATTTCTTACATCATCTACTGCTTTAATAGGCTTTTTGCCAAACAATTTTATAAAACGCTGGATAAATCGTACTGCTTATCTTATATCATTCCGTATAATGGCTCGTGCACTCTCTGGTGTTATAACTTTTCATAATAAGCAATACAGACCAGGTAGAGGAGGAGTGTGTGTTGCAAATCACACTTCTCCAATTGATGTTATTATTCTTTCTACTGATACCAATTATTCGTTGGTGAGTTGGTAATTATTTCATGCAGGTGCATATGGCTGACGCAGGCCAGTTTGATGACCTCAGAGCATGCATATGTGCAGTACATGCTTCTTTTCTAGCTTTTCTTGTTCACCCTCTCTATAAAGAGTTCTGCTTGGAAATTTTATAATTATAAGAAGTTGTTCTTTGTTTTGTGTCGTCAGGTTTGTCAGTTTGTGAGTTATTACAGGTGATGTGGCTGACTTTCTGCACTGGGTTAGTCGGATACATTCCGAACAGCTCTTTCAAGCAGTGGCTAAACAGATATGTGTCCATTATGTGCTTTGGGGTATTATCAAGTGCATTGTCCTCTGTAATTACGTACCACAATACAGAAAACAGGCCTAAAAATGGGATTTGTGTAGCGAATCACACTTCGCCAATTGATGTCTTAGTATTAATGTGTGATAATTGCTATTCACTGGTAGGTTTTGGTAGTTGTTTGTTTGTTTTTTACAATGTTATCTTTATTATTATTAAATTTCAACAAAGCGTTATTAAAGTAAATAGGGTGTTTGCTGTTTGAAATTTACAAACTTATTTTGAGTAATTTTATCTGTAATTATTCTTAAATTTTGCAAAATCCATTAGTTAGTACTTCATAACTATTCAATTATAATTGGGGAAATAAAAATATGGTATTCTGTATGTAATGGGTTGTTGCATGAAGTATGAATTATCATTAATTAATGAGCATTAATTTTTGAGTAACTTTTAATAAAATTTTATTTACAGGTTTATTATAGCTTGGCTATCATAGCTGTACCATTTTTAAAGAGAAAAATAAGTAATACTATTTTCATATCCTCAGTATCCATATCTAACAATGGAATGTATTTTATCAACTTGGTTCCCATTACATCAATTTTTATCTAAGGCCACACATATAATAGTATTCGAAGTTTGAGGTGGAAGGTTTTCATATAAAGCTATGCTCAGCATTGTATTATGTGTTAATAACTTGATTATAACAGCAATTTTGAGCATTACTTTTATTATGTTTGTTACATGGAAATCTTCTTGTACTCTGAATTAAATTAGTAAAAAAGCATTCGGAATAAAATTAATGTATGTAGTACATTTGTGTACAATTCATTAAAAAGCCTAGGTACACTACTACATTTAATCCCTAACCACCGATGTCAAATATTTGTTACATTGTCACCATCATGCGGTCATAGTGACCGCTTTACTTTTTTTCTAGGTAATTCACAAATTTGGCGGCTTCTGATAGATTATTTGGTCCAATTAGCACTCTAGTAAGCCAGAAAAAATAAAATCAAAGAAATAAATAAAAAATAAAAATAAATTAATTTCCGAACTTGCACCAAAAATAGTAGATTATTCTACAAGTAAAGAAAAGTGGTAGTTTTCTAGCGAGTGGAAAAATTTCCACAAGCTAGAAAACCACTTTATTTTTAAAAACAATAAAGTTTCAAAATTCTAATCGTAAATTTCTAAACATATTATTATTATTATTATTATTATAATGAAAACCAAATTTAAAGAAAAAAACCATGAAATCACAAAAATCACATGGTTCAAAAGTTAAAATTTTTTTCCTACAATTTTGTACCACAGCCTAAGTACGCTTATATAGCTTTGTTGCACAGAAAATAAGGATTTTAGAAAATGGAAGGACATGTCTTAATGCTCTTTTGTTTTATTAGCTCAGATTGGGATTTCATGAATTTCTTTATCGGTGTCATAGAGTTACAGTAACACCATTGTGCGGGCACAGTAACCAGTAACGGGTTTCAAATATTTTTTAAGACAAAACCGAGGGACGTGCTACCCTTTGCTTAAAGCAACATATTCAGGTGGAAGTAGAATGAAGGTACTGGGACTCTGTAGGTGATATCTCGAAGATTGGGGGAAATAAACAATAATCAAAATTTGCTGCGGTCATGGTGACTGCATGACGGTGGTTAAGGCTTAACAAACGTATTCGTGATATTTTTGCATCATAATTAGCTGTAAAAACTTAATATCTGTTATGTTCTCTTCCTACCCAGTAGTTGGCTATGATTTTTTTTTTATTAGGTTGTGTTTCAACAAATTTAGATTTTCTATTGTAATTAATGAAACTTTTAGACTAATATTAATTTATTTAATTTTAATTCATGGCACAGTATTCAATATTGTTTATGTAGGTATTTGTGCTAAATCAATATAATCAAATACTATAATATATACGCAATGCTCAGTGCCGGATTATCCGTAAGGCAAACTAGGCACGTGCCTAGGGGCGCGATGTTACAAAGGGGCGCGGGGCGCGCGCGCGGAATTTTTAAACAAAGAAAAAAATATGATGGGTTAAAGATGTTATTGAAACTTCTTCATTATCTGGTCGGGAAACATTCAGAGTGACAGTATATCTAGTAATTATAGACAGACTTGCGGTTGAACTTCAAAAGAGACGAGAAGCGTACAGCAATTTTTACAGTAAATTTTCGTTTTTAAGCAATTTGATCAATTTGAACACTGAAGAAGTTCAAAATAGAGCAAGTATGTTAGTAACAATGTATTCTGGTGATTTAGAAAAGTGCTTTGTTGATGAATGTATCCATCTACGTTCTTATTTAACAACGATAGCTCGAGACGGAGAACTGCCCCGAACAACCAACGCGATTTTACAGGTTCTAAGAAATAAAGAACTTGAAACAAGTTACCCAAACATTGATATAGCGATATAGCCTTAAGAATGTGCATATCGACGGCAGTCAGCAATTGCAGTGGTGAGCGGAGTTTTTCCTGTCTAAAGAGAGTGAAAAATTATCTTCGCTCAACCATGACAGATAAGAGATTAAATTCGTTAGCAATACTTAACATTGAATCAAACTTATTGCTATCTTTAAACTATGACGATGTTATTGACAATTTCGCAAGACAAAAATGTAGACGCAGAAACTTTTAATTTTTTTTTTAACAATTGACATTGAATGTGATTAGTATCAATTTTTAAATAAATAATTCATAACTTTAATTTTTTTATTTATCAAATACAGTGAAAGCTCTCCTTGCGGACACCTCTAATAAGCGGACATCTCTCTTAATCGGACATTTTGCTTGGAACCAAATTTGGTCCTATAGTTTCCAATGTAAAATGCTTTCCGATAAGCGGACATTCTTATAACCGGACGCGGACATTATTTTATTGCCACAAACGGAAAAAAATCTCCCATAAACGGACGTGAAGCTCTAATGAGCGGACGACGAGCAATGTTTGTTAAAGAGGACAAAATCGTTTATTGAAATTTAAATCTGGGGAATCCCCAATCAATATTCGGTGAGTCCCCGTTCTAGACATTTCACTTGATTTTCCTTTGTTTAATGACTGTTAGTCATTGCAAAGTGCATATGAAGAAGAAACGTTCGATAATACATGATAATACTGATCTTTCCCTAAATGTTGAAGAGTCCGAGAATAGTGATGAGGTGATGAGTGATGATGAATCAGGATGAATGGTGGAAATATGTACCTTGCGCTGCTGAATCCATAAAATTCTATGATGAAGTCCTACGTACCATTTCCATGTTAAAAACATTTTCAGTACATGATTTTATTGCATTTGAGCATCTTAAAAACCTTGAAACGCATTTTCAAAACTGTATTATTCAACAAAAATTGGAAAAGACACGTCAAACAAGTATTTTACAGTTTGTTAAAAAGTCAACACAATGGTTTTTACCGTGTCTGTATGTATGTATTCAGAAGTAGTGTTATATACGTGTTTTTTTATACATATCTATTTTTGATGCTTTTGTTTTATAATTTCTTATATTTTGCACTTTTTTAAAAATAAATAATAAATAAATGGAAACACGTTGTAAATTTTTGTTTTATAATAGTTCCCTCTATTAAACGGACATCTCCCATAACCGGACAATTTTTTTGGAACCGTGACTGTCCGCTTATCAGAGCTTTCACTGTATTAATAAATTCTTTTAAGCTTTTATACATATAATTAATGATAACACACCAGCTATGCAATGAGACAATTCCTCGTTCTTTCGAACTTTCGAGCTAGAGGGGCGCCGATGAGGTGCTTGCCTAGGGCGCTCTCGACATTTAATCCGCCTCTGGCAATGCTTAAATACTGACAATAAGAACAAATTTTTGGCAACTATACTTTTAAACAGCTTGGTATGAGAAACAAAATATCATGTGATGACATTTATGATGTCTTTAAAATATTTAAACATCAAAATTCCGTAACAATGTTGTACATTTTTTACGTGTATGACATGACAATATACTAGTATTGTCTTTTCTATCATGGAGATAGTGTGGTATATTTTTAAAATTAGTAAAATTTAAACCAATCATATACTGAATAAACACGATTTATATACCACGGAGAAGGATGGCACCTATCTTTGATTTAGGAGATCGGTTTGCCAATAGCATTATTTATATCTAGTCTAACCATAATAGTTATTTATGTATCAACGGCGTAAGGAAGCTTTTATGGCCTGAGATGTGATTTTTAAGCCCAAGCATAAGCCGAGGGCCAAAAACATGTCGAAGGCCATAAAAGGAAGTTACGCCAGTGATACATAATTTTATACACGATCGAAGATTTTAAAACTGAAATAAAAGGGATAAATTAATTTTCTACCCACATCGAGTACCTACCTAGTTAGTTGCTCAATTATTTCTTTTTCTACTAACTACTGTCAAATGGTTGAAGCAGTTGCGCCTAGGAATATTCACTTAAATAATTGTGTTAACTGTGTTGTTAATACAAATTGCCCCAAATAGAGTTTCAATAAAGAGCATACTTTCGATTTTAATTTAAAAAAATTCTTTTTGCACTCCCGGGCGTAAAGTGACTACTTTTCGCCCGCAAAGAAGGGCGTAAAGTTCATTATTGCAGACCGCGGGTGCACTTTACGCTCGCGAAAAATTAATTTGAAATATCATAAAAATACCTTAGTTACAATACAATTTTTATAAAATCACTCTTGCCGTGAATGCGTCAATTTGACATTTTTAAAAATATCAGAAAAATTGTATTATAAATCAAAAAATTTAAATAAAATCTCCGTTCGTGCAAAAAATATTGTATGTACCACAGGCGTAATAAGCGACTTTGGCCTTTGGCATGTTACAACCCGAGGCTTTGGTCGAGGGTTATAATATTCACGCCGCAGGCTAAAATCGCCTTCTTTACGCCCTTGATACATAAATAACTATTATAAGACTGTTGAACTGTTTATCAATGTTTGACATGGCCCATGGGCTATAAAGAGACGTTTATGTCAACAAAATTCAGACATAACTGTCTCATTATAATACGATCGTGCATAAATACTGTTACAAAACCTGATACATTTGTTGTGAATGAGCCATTAATATTTTGACATGGTGCAATATGTCAAAGCATACTTACAGTTCACTAACTGAAGCAGTGGCCAATTTTCCGATCAATGTCTTACAATAGATGACTGGCCAAATAGATTAAAAGCGTGTGTGCAAGCAAAGAGCGGCATTTTCAATAATTTTTTGTTTTTGTAATCTGTAGCTGTGTCTGTAATAAAAAAATTTAAAATAGCAAGTTAAGAAGGCTCAAACGGTGTAACAGTATTTATGGCTAGACTAAGTATACCTATAGGTATAATACTCTAAATAATACTTTGGATTTGGTTTTGACATTCTAAGATTTTCTTTTTTCTTTGTTACAATCAGTTGACTGTATAAAGAACATTTAAACAATCACAAGCAATATTTAGGTATCTAGGAACCATATAATTACATAGTATATTACGTGCCAAGTGCTCGTAAGTAGTATTTTTTTGGCCTCGCATGATTAGAAAACCTCGGCTATGCCTCGGTTTTCCAAACTGCGTGCTCGTCCAAAAAAAAAACTACTTACGAGTACTTGGCACGTAATATACTATGTATTCTAAACTTTGTATAGGTACATATGTATTTGTAAAGTTTCTGATTATAGCAGTAAAGTAGCAAGGGTAGTACGAGTAGTATGTACATCCTTGTTGATTTCTTATTCTCTATATCACTTAAAAGCGTATAAAGTGATGCGAGCATCAAATCATTAATAACTGCTTGTTTTCTCTACTCTAGCAATTTTTAATTATTTTCAGTGAATTGAGTAAGCCACCCACTAGGTTTCTAACTCAGATCTGAACCTGATACTATCCACGTTATAGTTAGTCATGTACCTTAACGACTCTGTCATTTCATCTAAGTATGTATAATAAATAGTGTTAATAGATAAAATGGTTCTCAAAATGCACGAGTAAAAATTGTATATTCTTTATTACATTGCATCAGAATTAAAAAGGAATGTGTTTACTAAAAAAATAAAAATTTTGGTTTTATCTTCCGCACACCCTGATTACTTATAACGGCAAAGCTTTAATTTAATTGCTTTCTTTTTGCTTTATGCTTTTGTTATTTTAATTAAGTTAAGATTTAAAAAAATATTATAGAAGTAACAAACACATATTTTAGATAGGGCAAAGTCATGGTGGATTCTTAGGTATTTTACAAAGAGCTTTAGCACGAGCATCACCACATATTTGGTTTGAGCGATCAGAAGTTAAAGATAGACTTGCTGTTACAACAAAGTAAGTTAGTAATAATTTCAAGTTTTTCTTAATTTAATCTTTGTCCATTTTTTTAGGCTGAAGGAGCATGTTTCAAATCCAAAAAATCCGCCAATTCTTATTTTCCCAGAAGGCACTTGTATTAATAACACATCTGTAATGCAGTTCAAGAAAGGCAGCTTTGAAATTGGTAGTGTTATATATCCAGTTGCAATTAAATACGATCCCAAATTTGGCGATGCTTTTTGGAATAGTAGCCGTTTTTCAATGATGCAATATTTATATATGATGATGACAAGTTGGGCAATTGTATGTGAAGTTTGGTATTTACCTCCTATGTATAAGAAGGAAGATGAAAGTGCTATTGATTTTGCTAATAGAGTAAAAGGTGTTGTCGCAAAACAAGGGGGCCTTGTTGATCTTGTTTGGTAAGTTAGCTGATTGAACTTATTAATTAACAGCATGTATTTATTTCAATGCAAAATGTTAATAAAAAAGAGGTCAATAATTTTATTAAGAAATGTAACCAAAACAGTCTGTATACCTATTGCATTACAGTCTAGTTTTAATTGGAAATATTTAGAGTAAAGTATTCTACCTTTCTGTCTAAATATGAGTTTCATATCTTCATACAAAGGAACATTGTAATTTGTGGAATTAAGGCAATTAGACAGCTAGTTTCTGTTTGTTGTTACAATTTGGTCTGATTATTTATTGGCGTTGAATAAATTAAGGTTTTGTAATATATCCAGGCAAAAAGGGCAAATGTACTTTACTAACCAAAGGATTGTAGACTATAATCATTTAAAATTGTTGACCTCTTTTTAGCACAATATAATACATTGGTTATTATCTTATTGCTTAAATAAAACTAATCACTTTAAAGAAATTACACATGTATAACAGGTAGAGTTGTGCTTAGCGATACGATATATCGATATCATATCGATTCAGTAAACAAGCAGACAATATCGATACACAATTTAAATATCGATACAGGATCGATATGCATCGTTATAAATATTATTTTTTACGTTTCGAATTTTTACAAAATAATTTCTAAGGTTTTACATACAGTTGTTTTATAAGCTGACTTTACCCGATCGACGTCGTACAAGTTTACTCTTGTAATTGGTTCTTTTACGAAACTGCTTGCTGATTGGTTGACGTTCGCAGCTTCACACAGCTGATGTGTAGCATGTCATTATTTTTCTTTAATTTCTGGCATTTGTTACTATGCAGTTTCAATATATGCCTTAATATTAATTTGTGCTTTATTTATAAAAAATATCGTATCGGTATCGATAATTACCAAGTAATACAATATCGATACAATAACTAAATATCGATATCGTATCGGTATCGTATCGAATGTCAAAAATATCGATAAGCACAACTCTAATAACAGGTAACACAGCCTAAGTCCTAACATAGGAATTTAAACATGGGAAATTTGTTTTTCGTAATTTCTACTCCCACTAAAATTAAAATCAAATCAGTAAAACTAATGAGTAGGATATTTTTGTCTACATCGTACGATATAATGCGATTGTGATGAATTTTAAGTACCTATCAGTTTGTTAATAAAAAAGAGATTCTTTTCAAAAATAACACGGACCTCATTTTAAATGCAAATACTGCCTGAAATAGGATAGCAGTATATTCAATTCCTATTTGAAGGTATAACTAGATTTTTTATCGCAGAAAAATATCTGTGAGTATGCCGTCTTTCAGATACAAAACCATAGGTCCCATCTATAATGTGTGACAAATTTTATATCATAGTATTATTTGCAGTGTTGTAAAACGTAACTTTGTCAAATTTCAATTCGCTTTAATTATTAGTTTTAAAGTTATAGCAAAAAATATAAATAGAAATTTTGCTTTTAACACCCTGTATCTTCTTTAGAAAGTACCAAGGTACTAAGGTGTGTTTGGTTTAATCACTTTATTTTGATCCAAGGAAGTTTGCCCTCAACTTTTCGCGACACCTTGTGCCCATTTTCTTGAAAGTTGTGCAGTAAACTTTTTTATTTAAAGAGTTATGCTGAAACTTGGACATTAAATAAAAACCTGTGCAACAAGATAAAAACAACACAATCAAAAATGGAAAGATCCATATTAAACCTGAAGTTACAAGATAAAGTAAAAATTAAAGACGTAAGAAAGAAATTAGGAACAAGGGACATGTTAGAAGAATTTAGACACCTGAAGTGGAATTGGGCAGGTTGGAAGATGGTCACAATTAACAACGAGATGGGTACCACAAGATGGAAGTAGAAGCAGAGGACATCCAAACAAGCGATGGGAGGAAATAGCTGGATCAACGTGGTGGATGGACACAAATAAGAAAGGATGGAAGGAGAAGGGGGAGGCCTTTGCCCAACATCGGGATCTAGATGGCTTGTACGAGTAATACTGCAATTTTTGCATTTAGGAGGATCCTTTTTTTTGAGTAGGTAATCGTGCGTAAGTTTGGTGTGGCCAATTCTTATTCGTGTTACCACTGTTTCCTCTTTTCTATTTAGATTGACGGTGGATCTTTTAGTGGGGCGTATCAGTGAATAGTTTTGTCGGTGCAGTTTCAGACCATTTTGTGTACCCATTTTTTAATATGATTTGTTTTATATGTGATTTTAAATCATCTTGTATGGTATAGATTGTGTCATATTTTGCGCTGCCTTTTTTGCTTGATCATCAACTTCTTCGTTGCCGGATACATTAATATGCGATGGAACCCATATGAAATCTTCTTTATTTTTACATATTATTTCTTGTCGGGCGGAGTGAATTTATATGACGTATTCGTTGCGTGAGTAGATGTCCATTAAACCTTGTACTGCACTTAGATAATCTGTTCCGATCGTAAATTTATTATTTTCATTATTCAATACGTAAAGTAAGGCTTCCTTAATAGCATATAATTCTGCACTATAGATGCTGGCTAGGTTTGGAAGTTTGAACTGTGCAGCAGTTTGGTTATGGACAAAGGCACACCCAGTCAGGTTTATTCGATCTGTCAGTATAGATGATCTCCTTGTTAGGTGATTTCTCAAGTATTTCTCTGAGAAGATTGCAGTATATTGCGAAATTTGTAGAATTTTTGGGAAAACATCATAGTTCAAGGTTAACTGTAAGGATAGGGAAAGTCCAAGGTGGTGGAGATAAAGAAGGTGGAAAGCATAGTGGTTGAATTTCTAAATCAGGGAAGAGTTGGCGGCAGCGGATATTGAATGGAGGCAAGGTTTTTTGTGATTTAAGATATATATAGGTTTTTGGAACAAGGGTTTTTTGATAGAACGTGCATTCAGATGACTATGCACTATTTATAGCTCGTACACCATAAGCAGATAACTGATTTAATAATCTATAATGTAGTGGAAGTTGTCCTGCTAATGCGTATAGTGCATTCATTGAACTAGTACAATGTGCTCCTGTAGCCAGTCGAAGAGCGTGGTGATAGATGGAATATAAGGTCTTCAGAATGGAGTTTTTTGTTGATCCTATGTGCAAGAAGTTGTTTATTTAGGCCAGTTGATGTCATTTGAAAAAAGAACAGACAAAGAAGTATAGAGGCCAATAAATCTAGCATGGAGATGTTATTGGTCCCTCTAACATATTTTTAAAAATCAAATCCTCATACCTTAAAAGAAAAGTGTTTAATATGTGTGTAATACCTACTTTGACTTATGGTGCTCAAACTTGGACATTAAATAAAAATCTGCGCAACAAGATAAAAACAACACAATCAAAAATGGAAAGATCCATATCAAACCTGAAGTTACAAGATAAAGTAAAAGTTAAAGACATAAAAAAGAAATTAGGAACAAGGGACATGTTAGAAGGTAGACACCTGAAGTGTAGTTGGGCAGGACACTTAGGAAGATGGTCACAATTAACAACGAGATGGGTACCACAAGAAGCAGAGGACGTTTCATTAGCAGGTAATATGAGGCTAGGATGCTAGTCTGGCGCTCGATTTATTATATTTTTCTTCTCTAGTCCCGTTACTTGTGTAGAGTTGAGCTCTTTAGTGGTGCTCACGTAACACTGTAGTTTACTTCACTTCACAAATAGATTCAACAATTTTTTCCCCTTCTTTTTTGATACACGCCACATTTTTTAGTTCACACCACGTTTTGTTTATTTGCTTGGTCTCAAGTAATGTTGTTTTTCTCTATGTTAATTTTGGTCTTCCTCATTCTCTTGATCCTCTGATATTATATTCCAAAGCTTGTCTGGTTATGTGATCTGTTGATTTTCTTAAAGTGTGCCCTATCCAGCCCCATTTTCTTCGCTTGATAGTTTTAATAATAGGTTCTTGGTTAGTAATGTGCCGTAGATTTTCATTAGTAGTATTCTCCGGCCATTTGATTCTTAAGATTTTTCTTAAACACTTATTTATAAAGACTTGTAGGCTAGTGAGCTGTTTCTTGTTTATGGACCATGATTCGCATGCATATAATAATACACTTTTAACATTTGTGTTGAAGAGTCTTATTTTTGTTGTTGATGATGCGTTCAATATTCTCCTTAGTATGTTGAAGGCCGTCAGTGGTTTTGCAGTTCGTTTTGTTATAACTATCATTTTCACAGTTCCCTTTCGCGTCTATTATACTTCCCAAATATTTAAATTCTTCTATGTTTACAATTAGGTTATCTTTGTTTTATTCGTATTAATATCTATTCCTACTTTTTTGGCATTTTCTTTTAATCATCATCATCATTGTTGGCTTATTCTCGAGAGAATTTTATGCCCCCTTAATTGGCTTCCATAATCCATTCGTTTGGGGTGGATTACTCCCCATATTCGCTTGTTCTTGCTTATAACTTCTCATGTGTGGTGGCCGCCTGGACTATTTTTCTCCATTCGTTTCTGTTTTCTATTTTCTTAGTCCATTCTTTGACTTCCATTGAGCTTAAATCCTCTAAGACTTCATCCCACCATCTTTTTTTGGGTCTACCTCTTCGCCTAGTTTCTGCTGGGTTCCACATCGTGATCTGTTTTGTGGCTCTGCTTTGGTTTCCTCTTAATACATGTCCGAACCATTCTATTCTCCGAGATTTAATAATTTTAATGATGTCTTCTCCTTTTGTTTCTTCTAATAGCTCGTGGTTCATTCTCATTCTATGTTCTGATTCATTTATTTTGATTGGGCCAAGTATTCCTCTTAGTATTTTTCTTTCTAGTATTCTTATTTTCTCTTCCTCTTTTTCATTCAGGCATATTGTTTCGGCTGCATATATAATAGCTGGTCTGATTACAGTTTTGTAGTATCTTAATTTTGTGTTTTTACTTAGATTTTTGTTATTCAGGATTTGTTTGTTCGCGTAATAAATTCTGTGTCCGGTTTGTATTCGTTGTTTGATGTCGTCTTCTCTATTATTGTATTTACTTATTTGTATACCTAGATATTGGAATACTTCAACTTCCTCAAACTGGTATATGCCTATTTTTAATTTTTTTGGGGGTGATGCTGTTTTGGTGTTGCATTTCATGTATTTTGTCTTGTCTTCGTTGATGGTCAGTCCTCTTTCTCTTGCTCCTTCTTCAATTTGTGTGAATGTCTCTATTAACTTATTTAGTGTTCTTGCTACGATCACCAGATCATCTGCGTATGCAATTATCTGTTTATGGTTTCTGGTTATTATTTCAGTGGTATTCGTTCTTCTGGCTATGCATTCCATTGAAATGTTAAAGAGTGTCGCTGACATCGCGTCCCCCTGTCGCACCCCTGTGTTAAACTGAAAGCTATCTGTAGCTCCTTCCATTGTTTTTATTTTTGCTGTTGTTTCCATCAGGGTCATTCCAGTTAGCTGTATTAATTTGGTTGGGAAGTGCAGTTCTTTCATATCTTGCAATAGCTTATTTCTTTTAACTTTGTCGAATGCATTTCGGAAGTCGATAAATAATATATGTAGTTGTATGTCATGTTCGTAGCTTTTTTTCGATTGTTTGTTTTACTAGGTGGATCGCATCTAGGGTGGATCTTCCGGGACGGAACCCATATTGGTAATCACCTATTACTGTTTCTAAGTGTTTACTTAATCGGTTTTGTATTATTGTTGTCAGTGTTTTATAGCTAGTGCTAAGTAATGTAATTGCTCTGTAATTTGCCGGGTTTTCTGCTTCACCTTTCTTCAGTATTGGCACGATTACACCACACTTCCACTCATCCGGTAGTTTTTCCATAACCCATATGTTTTTTATTAGTTTGTATAGCCTTCCTTTTGTTTCGTTTCCAGCAAATTTTATTAGCTCTCCGTTTATTAAATCATCTTCTTTTAATATATGTATTTATTTTTATTTGCATGTGTTTAAAATTCTCCGTAAATAGGCACGTATCGTCCGCAAATTCCAAATCTTCCAAGTATCGGTTAAATCTCCATGTTAGTCCACTTTTGTTTAATGCCACCTTTTTCATTATCCAGTCTGTAACAATTAAGGATAATATAGAGGAAAACATTGCATTAATAGTATGATAATTCGTCCTTCCATCCATTCCTCCGGTAATTTTTCTTGCCTCCATATTTTCTATAACAGGCAACGCCAGCGATAGGTGTGTGGCTCGCATGCTCACGCAGCACACATAGCACATGCAACACATGGGGAAATGCGAAAACGAAAATAAATCAAAAATCCATTTATCAATGAGTGGATTAACAGAGCTTCCGCACGAAAGTCTACGTTTTCATTGAAATAAATAATTTTATCTTCCTATTAACTTGTATTTTGCACTTACCTGTAGTAAAAATATAATTATGTTACGAGTATTCTGCTTATTATTACATTATTATTATTATTATGTTTTTTTTTCACGCAAATTCTTTTGTACAGTTCTTTACAGTATACCTTACTCCTCAGATTATAGTACTTTCCTTAGTATGTGCGCCGTTGAGTATTGTACATTAGATTGGAGGTCTGTGATATACCAGGTGATCAACGGAATTCATAATTAGAGGAGGCTGTGATTGGTGCTATTTTATGCTGTGTGGTTGGACACTGTCTCAATTCTGACACTTAAAATTTTTAATTTCAAGCTGCAAGCCTGTGTTGCCAACTTTATGGTAAATATCACAGCCTGCTCTAATTATAAATTCCGTTGATCACTTGGTATTGTCCAGGCAAATTTTTTAAGTTCTCTTCTAAAGTCAATTTCATTTCTGTATAGGCCATTGGGAGATTTCCATGTTCATTTCCTGCCTTCTCTGGCTTTAAAGAAAGATTTTGTTATGTATAACTTGTTTTTGTGTGAAGCTTATTATTTCTTTCTCTTCCTCTATCGTTCCTAATTCCATAGCCAAATGGGCCCGTAATTGTTTCTTCTCGTTCTCAATGCCCTATTTTACTATTCAAGTCTCCCATTATTATTACATCTCTTGTTTTCTTTCTTGCTTCTTCTAAAGCTATTTCCAAGTCAGTGTAGAACTTTTCTAGATCTTCATCTAGTGCAGACTCTGATGGGGCATAGACTTGTATAATTACAAGTTTTTGATTTTTACTTAAGTTTAACGTTAATGCAGCTACTCTCTCTGTGTATCCTTGTAATTCATCCACCTTACTTTGTAGTTTGTTGTTGATATAAAATCCTACTCCGCCTTGACCTTTTCTTTCTCCTTTGGTAAACAATATATTGCCAGTCCTTCTTTGCACTAGCTTTTCTCCATTTCTCCTTTCACCAATACCTAATATATCGTAGTTAATTTTTTCCAACGCTTGCTCGAGTTCCACTAGTTTTGCTTCTCCTTTAAGTGTTTTCACATTAAATGTACATACTTTCAGTTTTATTGTTTTTGTTTGTTCTTTCCTTTCTACCTTTTTATTGTTTGAAGACGGGGGGCTTTGATCTCTTACCTCCTTGTTGATCAAACTTCTAGAAGGCGTTGGATTTGTTAGAGTATTAATAATTATTTCGTTGTCCGTGGTCATTGCATGGTTGTCAACATTATTATCTGTTTGAGTTGTGCGATTTAGTTTTTTGATAGTGGTGTTATGGGTTTTTCTTTGAAAATGGGCTTCCTTCATTAACGTTTGAACCATTTCCTTCTTTCCTCCACCTGCATCTGCTGCTTTCCCTTTAACAACCAGGTTACCTTCTCTTATTTTCTTTGTCTTTTGATTTGTTTGATTTTGTGAGACTGGTGTTATTTTAAAGAATTTTGTTGCTACATAATTTTTCGAATGTTAGTTATCTTCATTTGTCAGCATTTTTGGTGATGTACTTTCTTCTGACCGTTGTCTTTTTTTGTTTTCTGTATTATCTTCTTGCATCTTTTCGGCTCCATTTTCGAATATTGTTTCATTTTCTTCTAATTGTTGGAGGGTATACGTCTCCCCACCTGCGATCAGTTCATTATATTTTAAGTATGCTCTCAGGCCAATTTCTCTTGCTTTTTTCAAATGTACCAACAGTTTCTTTCTTTATTGTTGGACTTCCTTTGAGTAGTCTTCAGCTATCGATATCTTTTCTTCTTTATCAATCTTTTTTGTTGCTTTTAGTATCTCAATCTTTTTGCTACGTGTGCTTAGTTCTATCAATATTGGTCTACGTTCGTTATTTCTTATCTTTCTCAATCTTCTGATCTCTTGTATTTCTGTTTCCATATTTATATTAACTACTAACTAGTCTAATTTTCTCCATCATTTCCAGCTCTCTTTCTTCGCTTGATTCCCTTATTCCAAATATTACCAGTCTCTTTTTCCGCAATTCTTTATCCAAGTAATCTAGTTTTTGCCCTTGTTCTGTGATACGTTGCCCTAATTTGTTATTTTCTTCCTTTAGTTTTTGATTTTCTTTTTTAATATCGTTTATTTCCGTTTGTATTTTGTCCACTTTACTTTCAATATGTCTTTCTCTTTCTTCAACTCTGTTTAATGCTTCAAGTTTTTTATTTATTTCCTCCAAGATTTTTTCCATTTTTCTAAATTTTGATTGATATTACTTATTTGTTTGTAACTCTTAAAACACTAGGTTGTATGATGTGTTGCCTATCCTTTGTTTGTTTATAGCTATTTATATAAATGGAAAATCACTATCTTGCTTAATTTTCCTGATTTAAATTTTCTTTATCTAATTTACTTTGTTAATTTGGTGGCTCCTGGAGATACTTTATTTTGATATTTTCCCAAGTTTTCCTTTTATTTCATTTGGTTTTTGTGAAGTTAGGTTGGCACTTGTTATTTTCTACAATTTCTCTTTATTCACGTTTTGTTTAAACTTCTATTTTATTTCTTCTCTTTGTCTGACTATTCTTACACTTCTTCTCCCTTATCTTTACTATTTTCATCTTTTAAAACTTAAAACTTTTCACAATTTTACACACTAAAATAAACAATGACGAGTGTTTATACCCGTCTGGAAAACCTGGAATACCTGGAAAAGTAAGGGAATTTTGTTTTTCTGGAAAAGTCAGGGAAAATCACAAATTTTCCATAAGCATCTGGAAAATATTCATTTCGCCCTTCATAGTATAAGACCACCTAACTTTTATTGTACAGGCACCTACATGATAATTCTGTAATGTTTATGTTAAAATCATCATACTAATTTATGCATACCTAAATAATGCCGGTAATTAACGTTAAAGTCATATAATTACATGCTACATGCATCACCACCAAGGTATCTTAACTCTCATAGGTAGGCTAGGTTTTGCACACGGCACGATCGTCCCGGGTGTTGTCGCCTGCGTGACGTCACAAGTGGAAAGCACCCCGTTCAGCCGTTGTATCGTTTGTCGGAAATCAAAGATAATGAAGTCTACTTTTATATTGTACAGCAAATTACTACAAAAATATTAAACTCTATTTCACTCTAAACAACCAAAACGACTTTTATCGGCACGTTGTGTCTCTGAGAAACTTTCTGACCGAATGATGACAGATTCCACTTGTGACGTAGCCGTACCTCCCCTCCGACCGCACGCGTCCCGCGCCCAGCTTCTCATACCCCAGTAAGCTAGCCTACCTAGGAGAGTTAAGATACCTTGCATCACCACTACGCATATATGTCACTAGATTCAGACAGTATATGAACCTGGAAATTTGGAAAAAATATCATTAAAACTACATCATCTGCATATGCCAGGCTTTGTTGTAGTCCTCTCATGATGTTTCCTTCTCTTTTGATTTTACTTTTCCTTATTATGTCTTTCAGTACTATATTAAACAAGGACTGTGTATAAAAACAACACTTTTGCAATTTGCGAGATGTACAATATTGACATTTACAGTTGTTGTAATCCTCCCATAACAAAATTTGTTTGTAGTTTTATGTGCAAAGAAAATTTGCTATTAAGTAGGTACACTGAATATAATTTTTATTAAATTTTCAGTGCTTTCTGAAAGCTAAGGCGCCATAGACATCTAGACTTGACTTGAGTCAAGAAGAAATACGGTTTGGTTATACTGCATGAATGCAGCGCCGCAGGATCTTCACTGGACTTCAGTGGACCAACAAACCTGACCTAAGTCAGGTAGGGTCCGGTCGAGACCTGACTCCGTTACCCCTACTACCTCAATGCACTGATAATTTCCTGCAGTTTTATGCAGTGAATTTTAAGATTGTTGTGCATAATGGAAGTTCAAAACGAAAGTAAGGGAAAAAGATTATCGAATTGTTAAGAGTTCATTCGAAAATAGTTCTTAAATTGTTATGCTGTTAAATTTTTCAGCAATACATGAAATTCGCCGTACTTTTTCCGTTGCTTAATATACGGACTCAATCAACGTTTTCTTTTTTTTTTCTAATAGCAGTAGTACTCGTTAGTTAGTAAAAATTCAAATACTGAGTCCGAAGACTCTGAACTTAAATCTAAAGCTGCAAGAACAGCGGCGGACATATTTACTTAATGAAGCACCTTTTTAAACTGAAGCTGTAAAGAAAATTCAAGTCTGATCAGGATGATATGGTGCATGGTGAAAAAAGTCAGGTCTAGTCTGATCCGGTTCAGTCAAGTCAAGTCGAGATGTCTGTGGCGCCTTACCTTAAGAATCTCTGATGTTGACTCGTTGCTCATTAGTTATTATCAAAAAACATTGTTGAGGCGTAATTTGTGCTATGGAACTTGTGCTTTATTTAAAGTCATTGATAAGTTGTGGCGTAACGGTTTTGGGGGCTTCTTTGTTAATAATTAATACAAATAATCAACTATAATAATTTAGGTAGAGTCTTGTCCGAATATGCCACTTGGGAATTACTTGGCTAATTGCGAGAGGTGTTAAATAAAAAGTCTTATTCAACTAACATTCGTATATTTTATCTACATGCTTTAGCGTTACCAAATATTACATTTATATGCTGAGTTCCAACTCAATGTTATACCAAATTTACTCTAAGTGCAGATTTACTTAATTTATTCTAAGTTCCGTTTTAAGTGCTAACTTCCAGTTACATTTAAACGACCAAGTCCGAAAAACGGATTTAATTAATTTACTTGAATATTTTTATAAGTTCTAATTAACACCTGAAACGGCTAAGTCCACAAAGAGCACTTAGACGATTCACAAAAATATTTTGTACAAGTCCAGAATTAATAAATAAAACAAATCTTACATATATTCACTAGTACGGCATCTTAAAGGGTGTCAATTTTCTCGTAGTGACTGCTTCTGTGATGACTAGATATAGACCATGTCTTTTACTGTATTTTGGGCACAGTTATATACGGAAAATTGATCTCCTTCTCTTAATATGAGCTTGTGAAATGTCTACTTGTTATCTTACTAGAATGCTGGTCAGCATTTCTCACGCTTGTGGAATTTACACAAAGGTACAAGGTATCAGGTTTCAACAGCGCGTGCGGCTTGTCTAGTCAATGTTCTGATTGAGTGACGTCATTTCAACTACGTGTGAATGAATTTAATTTTAAACTTTGCTTAATTTTTACTTTCGCCTTTATTACAAAGTAAAGAAGAAGAACTGAAACACAAAAGGAAAAGTGCAGTTTCAAGGTACAAAAACTGAAGAGTTTGACACAAATGTGGGAGTAAAGCAGGGCGATGCCTTGTCCCCAACACTCTTCAACTTGGTGCTAGAAACTATTATCCGCAAAGCAAAGTTAAATAAAAATATTATAACTAGGGCTGTGCGAACCTATCATTTCTCGAACCGAACTTTAAAAAAAAAATGCGAACCGAACCCGAACTATTTTCGAACTATAAAAAATTTTTGAAAATGTTTGTGCATATGTTCATGCCCCTTTGTTTCCAAATGCCGTTGTAAAGTGGTTGTGGTACTGGTTGAAGTTTTTAATTTTTTATCACAGTTTAAACACTGAGCTCCCAATTTATTAAGTTTTTTAAAATATCCCCATACACCAATTGCTAATAAATTAATTTTAACGTTTTCTTGGTCACCCATGTTGTCAACTATTTCTTAACACAGCCAAATTTTTTTGTTTCTTTATCAACAAAGAAACTGCACGTGATGCACTACCCTTAAGAATTTTTAAATGAGTAAATTTGTTTAAAAATATTCGTATACATTCGTACGTATTTGCAGTTTTTTAAAATCCCGATTGATTAGCGCGAAATTTAAAACCATCGCTGGGAAAACTGCCCTCTTACGGAATTGAACCGAACTTGTCAATTCGGCGGTAATTTTAAATTTACCGCGTAATTTAAAATACTCGAAAAAGTTTGAGAATTTTTGTCGAACCGAACCCGAAGCGAAGCTTCGAGTTCGGTTCGGTTCGGTTCGAAAATTCGAACGGTTCGCACAGCCCTAATTATAACCGACCAATTCAAAACTCTACCATACGCAGATGAGCTGACGATTAGTAACTAAAACAAAGGAAGATTTAATAGATGCAATACAAAGACCGATCAAAGAAGCCGAAAAGTTTGGGTTAGAGATAAATGACCAAAAAACAAAGTATATGAACTTCGGAAGGAATAACACTACCGCTAGACGTATAAAAATAAACAAACATACCTTTAAAAATGTAACGTCATTTAACTACTTAGGAGTAGTGATAGGAAACGTAAAACAAGGAGCTAAAGAAGAATCCAGAAAGGAATTAAATCATATAGCATCAACAGACCTTTATTAAAAAAATAAGAACCTAACTAAAACAACAAAAATCAAAATTTATAAAACGCTGATTACCCCAACAATCACTTATGCACTGAAACTGTAGCACTTACCATACTGGAGGAAGAACAGCTAAAAAGACTAGAAAGAAGAATAATGAGAACAATAATACTGGGCCCAAACGTGGCAGAAGGAGATTGAAGAAATAATGAAAGGAGAAAAAATATAGAGCGACGCATAAAAGCACAACGTCTAAAATGGGTAGGGCATGTTATGAGAAGACCACTAACGGACATAATAAAAAGAATAACACATTGAAGACCACTACATCAAAGAGGGGGAGGTAGGCCAAGAATAAGATGGTGGGACGACATCAAGGAAGACGTAAAAGAGATGAAGATAGAGAATTGGAAGAATGTATGTAAAAACAGGAAACAATGGAAGGAAGTAGTTAGAAAAGCCAGGACACGCAAGAGCTTATAATGGGAACAGCCGAGGAGTGATCCACCTCAGAAAAGGGATCGCACCTCTAACTGGTGGGGGAAGAAGCCATAAATTTGCGAATATGTATACATTTTTTTGCTATTGTAGAATGTAATCCCCATTTTTATGTTATTCCTTAGCCTCATGTAACAGGATTGCGTACAACACGAACCTAACCATCGTGTTATACGATGGTTGCCTGTATTGCTATTTCTGATGGCAGTCACTATTTTTTCATCATATACCCTTGAGTTTTTTTACTTAATAACGAGTGCATAAGCTCCGAAGTTGATAAGAAATAATGAAAAACAAATCCCTCATTTAAATACCTATTTTCATACTTGACCTGTATAGCTCAATGAGATCTTGATATGATATGAAGTTTATACATATATGTATGTATATATAATTGTTTTTTGTTTTTTAAGGGATGGCCAACTAAAGAGAACCAAACCTAAAAAGGAATGGAGAGAGCGGCAGCAAGAAGAATTTAGTAAACGACTAAAATTAGAGTAAAAGGTAGCTATAGGTGTTTCGGCAAATTTAAATGTAAGAGTAAGTTTTTATTTATGATTTTTAATTATGAATTTTAAAGTTACTAGATTTTCTTATGTTTTCATGAACTTTTCTACATTTTATACAATTTCTTATCACAATTTGCATTTAATTATTTCTATATTATCAACTTTCGGTATCAGATAGGTCTGTGCTACCAGGTAAATCTAAAAATTAGATTTCTTCCAAAATAATAAATCTTTGGGTTTTTGTTAAATTTACATTTACAATTGTAAATTTTAAAATACAAAATTGGAATTTCTATTCTGGTTATCAGAAATTTAAAGATACTGAACTGTTTTGTATTGCATTTTGGTAAACTAATTTTAGATTTAACTGGAATAATTAACATGAAACGTGGATTTTTTTGCATGAATATCTCTGTATTAAAATATTTGAGACGAGAATTTTCTTTTTGCAATAACATGCTTATTGCCAATAATTCATTTGTAAATTGTTTGGTTTCCATTTGTGTATAAATATTAGTTCTGCAGATTATTTTTGCCTAGTCATTATGTTGAAATATGCATCATTTGATGAAGTATTATATTTTTATTCACAAATATAGCATAGTTAGAATATAGTCGGTCATTCTTTTACAAAAGTATTATCTTAAGTGAAATTTCAATTATAAATTCGAGCTATTTTGAATAAGGTGTAATCACACACTGGAATATACGCTAGAAACAAATAAATTATATTTTAGAGTAGACAAAGATTGTGCAAACGATTATTATTTAAAGAAATTTCACTTAAGTTAAAAACTTTAATATTTATTTTAGCACATTTCTAGTCTAAGTCTAAAATTTACAACAAAAACTGTGCTTAAATTAACTTTTTGAATTACCTAAAACTTTTGTCAATTGTTTTGAGATTTGGTTCATTGGCTGTGGCTAGTGAATTTATTGATACATACTTTTTATGTGTGTAATGAAAACGAATGTAAATAGGTAGTATGATAATTATCTCATAATTTTTGTGCCTAAATAATTCGTTTGTATTTTTTTAGAATAAGCTGAGATTGTGATTATCAATTTTAATGTTACATTGATTATTTAAAGAGAAATCTAAGGTTATGCTCATAAAAGATGTCCATTTATTTAACTTTAATGCACAAACAACTCATTGTAACATTAAAGTTAGTGTATGATTTACGTGATGTAAAGAACTGTTTTGTAAATAATATTAATTTTTGTATATATTGTTTTTTGTTGTAATTTTAATTTGAATAAAATAAGCAATATCAAATAGATGTTTTAATATTAAATACTGCCAATACTTTCAAAGATTGAATATAAGATATTTGTATTTAGTTGAAGCTGCTGCTTTCAAATTCTTTGTAGGAGAGCAGTGCAGAGTTTCTGGAATCTGAAGGATATTTTGAACTCTAATACCTAATATTTCAGATTTTCGAAAAGATCAAAAAGTTTCTTTTATATTATCTTGTAATTAAAAAATGTTTACATATTGCTCCTTGTAATTGAAATTACAGGTGGCAAGGTTTTTGAAATCGTAGTGTTGTATTTGATGCCCGGGTGGCGCAGTGGTAGAGCGTCGGACTAGCATTATGCTAGTCCTTGGTTCAAATCTCACATTCAGCAGGATTTTCCTGCAATCTGGAGGTCTGTATCGAGTCCTGGTGCCCATTTGTCGTTGGGCATCTAATTAACAACAATCTCCTCCGAATACAGACGTATAAGAGGTAGAGTAACAAGGTCCAACACAGTATGTAGGATCAAATGGCGCACCAATCACGTAACCCACAGAGTCGGGCCGGGTTGTGCATTGCACGCGTAAAACCTCATACGTTAATGCACCGGCCTCGCCACCGAAAGGTATAAGAGGTTAACAATAACGATGACAAAAGTGTTGTGTATAAGCAAATTTCAATCAGTTCATGAATTAAAACATGGCATGTTTGTAGAAATGTAAAGTTATAAAAAACTATTTAACAACACATAACAGACACTTGTTACAAAATAAAAACGAAATATATCCATGGCACCTATAACAAATTTGAGGAGTCGGCTAATACACATGATAATTAAAGTAGAGGTTGGTGTTGTATACTAGAATTCCATATTGTCGCATCACAGGCCACCTGATTCTAAGGCGGGGGGATTACATCATCTGACATCTGAAGATAGAAGAGATACAAAATGCGTAGGAAGTCATACAATGAAATATACCGAGTCTATGTGAAATTAAAGAGAATTAAAGAATGCATTTGACTGAAATCCAGGTATATCTTTTGCAAAGGTAGAGATAGAGATGATGCAGCCATGAAAGTGTTGGTATTATTAACGGCAGGATTGGTTGGGAAGCATTATAGAGCACTACGTAACCCCTGATCACATAACAATCAGATTCGCCAAGTTAATGTAAAATTTGGCAGGCAGTTTTATGCTTAGTTTAGCCTTCAGTTACCAGGTGTCGCCAGCATAGCACGAGTAGACGCGACTCTAAAGTGCTTAGAATCAGCTGATTTGTATGATTCCAAGCACTTCAGGGTCGCTTCTGCTCTTGCAATGCTGGCGACACCAGGTAACTGAAGGCTAAACTAAGCATAAAACTGCCTGCCAAATTTTACATTAACTTGGCGAATCTGATTGTTATGTGATCAGGGACGTAACTTAACAGAAAACATCAAAGAGGTGGTCAAACAATTCACAATAGCTTTGACCAGAAGATGTACACTTACTTATATGCACCCACCCCCATACTCTTGGCTTAATAAAGGAAAAACCAGTGGCGGCTCGTGGCTGGAAATCATGGGGGTGCTGTAGCTTTCGAAATATACTGCAATGATGTTCAAAATTAAGATGAAAGCATACAATTTTATTACATTTCCGGCTAGCTCAATTTTCTTAAATAATTTTAATTAATTTCCAAAGATCTCCTAAATCAAGGGCGCCAAAGGGATCGCTTTGATGAATTTCAAAATTTTAATAAAATTCACCAAATTCAATTTCAAACACTTTTCAAAACTTTTACAAACAATAATAATTTCTAATAATTAAATAACACTTTCTAAAATTAAAATTTACAAACTACCTTTTCAAAAAAAAATTCGTATAATTTCACTTCTTGTCTCGATTTTCAATTCA
This sequence comes from Melanotus villosus, assembly GCA_963082815.1. Classification (NCBI taxonomy): domain Eukaryota; kingdom Metazoa; phylum Arthropoda; class Insecta; order Coleoptera; family Elateridae; genus Melanotus; species Melanotus villosus. The sequence goes on along the minus strand of OY720418.1, from coordinate 70,801,131 downwards.
CTAAACACTGTTCCAATCTCTTTCCAACAATACACCTTTCAATCCAACTCTAACTTCACCAAAAATCTCCCTTATCTTCCAACTAACAATACACTTTCCTTCTCTATCAAATTAACATTCCACCAATTTCCAAATTTATAACAACTTCTCCAAAATAAATTCCATTTTATAAAATTTTTTAATTTATTGAACATCCAAATTATATTTTTATACAGTGTGTCCCCGGATGGAGTTGACAATAGGTATGATGGACCAAAAATTTTCGAATTAGATTTTCATATTTTGGGATTAATCCCTGCTCGGTCTGAAACTTATTTTTAGTTTACTTTCGATTTTTTTTAATCAAGTAGGACTTTACAGTTGAGCAAAAACTCTTTTCGTTTCAGGTAAAGTACCTTTTCCGTTCACAGTACGTCAATGTGTTACTAAGAAAAGTTGTTCAGAATGAAAAGTTATGGCGTTATGCAAATTCTCAGAACGATCAGCCTACTTTAATAAAATTCATTATTTGTCAATTTCGTTTCAGGTAAAGTACTGTTTCCGTTCACAGTACGCCAATGTGTTACTAAGAAAAGTTGTTCAAAATGAAAAGTTATGGCGTTATGCAAATTTTCAGAACGATCGGCCTACTTTGATAATAGAAATTGACAATAGGAGAAAAATCTTTATTATTAATTACGATTACATCTTAGATCAGAAAACAGGGCGAATACAAATTTTCAAATTCAAATTCAAATTTTTACAGTTATTCTATGTAGCTACCTAAATAATAAAGATTTTTCTCCTATTGTCAATTTCTATTATCAAAGTAGGCTGATTGTTCTGAAAATTTGCATAACGCCATAACTTTTCATTCTGAACAACTTTTCTTAGTAACACTTTGGCGTACTGTGAACGGAAAAGGTACTTTACCTGAAACGAAAAGAGTTTTTGCTCAACTGTAAAGGCCTACTTGATTGTAAAAAATCGAAAGTAAACTAAAAATAAGTTTCAGACCGAGCAGGGATTAATCCCAAAATATGAAAATCCAATTCCAAAATTTTTGGTCCATCATACCTATTGTCAACTCCATCCGGGGACACACTGTATAATAACAATTTTCTTGATACAATATTTCAATTAATTATCGTTTAGTTTAGTTTTAGAATATTATTTATGGTATTTTATTAAGTTTTTTAAGAAATTTTAAAAAAACCCAACTGTATTTTACCAAATTACTATTCAACTACAGTAGACACGCGGTAACGTGAACATCGGGTAACGTGAATATCCGGCTAACATGAACAACATTTTTATTATATTGACCACCGTATAACGTGAACACACTAACCCTCACTAACGTGGACATTGTTTATGATGTATAAAAACAATAAAACATATTGAATTTCTGACGTTTCCTGCAACTTGTTTACATGTCTATGCCGCATTAAAGGTATTTGCAGACATAACAGCGTTGACGGTGCACAAATGTGACTGCATAATATGTGTTTTGGTTAATTTTGGGTTGTCTACTGATACGCGTTTTTATTTAGTAGACAGTTATTAAATACGGTCGTTTTCCATGGCGCCAAATCTCTTTTAAAGCTGATGCGATGCATTAAAAACGTAATTGTTGCTTGTGTTCAGTGTGTTTACTTTAGCAGTACACGTTTCAATACACAATTTTCGATTTTTTTTCTGCAACAGTAGTTTGTATTTTAATATAAAACGGTAATAAACAATTTTTACTTTGTTTTTGATCTTTTTTTATCAGTTTCTAGTAGAAAATCATTACTATTCGATAGCATGAACAAATCGCAAACGTGAACACGCCTTGTTTTATTTTGTTCACATTATCGCGTGTCTACTGTATCTATATGTACAGTTGTGGACAGAAAAAAATAGGACAAGTCGAAAAATCAAGTAAACTTTATCCTATAAAATTTAGTAACTTGATTTTGGCTTTTATTATAATTATGACATTAATTTGTCACATTGACTTGCAATCAAATTATAACACAGGGGCCATTTTAAACTAGAAAAAAAACACTGTCCTATTTTTTTCTGTCCACAACTGTACAAGGTGGTCCAAATTGGACACTTTTGATAGGAAACACCAATTTCTAGAGGAGATAGAAAAAAACTAACCTACATGTTACGAGCTCGATTTTTGTGAGAAAGTGAATGCCGAAAACCGCACATCGATATCTTGAACTGTTTAGAAGATATAGGGTGGTTTTCAATTTTGTGCATTTTTGACCCACCCCCGTAACTTATTTATTTATGAATATTTTTTGTTTCTGTAAAAACATTCTTAAGGCACTTTTTTTAAAGGAATCCAATGGTGTCCCAAGTTTTTTTGTAAAAAGAATGTTTTTGAAGATATGACATAAACTTGTATTTTTTCTTATGGACTACCCTATATATTCTTGCATATTCTTTTTCTAAATATATAAAATACTTGCTACTTTGCTTTTTAAACATGTATTTTATAACAGCTGTAAGTTTATTTCGTTTTATTGTTCAACATGGCACTCCAGATTAACAAAATTCATCTATAGTATTTTAGAAACAGCAATAAGAAAAAATACAAGTTTATGTCATAGCTTCAAAACCATTCTTTTTACAAAAAAACTTGGGACACCATTGGATTCCATTAAAAAAAGTGCCTTAAGAATGTTTTTACAGAAACAAAAAATATTCATAAATAAATAAGTTACGGGGGTGGGTCAAAAATGCACAAAATTGAAAACCACCCTATATCTTCTAAACAGTTCAAGATATCGATGTGCGGTTTTCGGCATTCACTTTCTCACAAAAATCGAGCTCGTAACATGTAGGTTAGTTTTTTTCTATCTCCTCTAGAAATTGGTGTTTCCTATCAAAAGTGTCCAATTTGGACCACCCTGTACATACTGTAGAGCCCATTTCAAAATGCACTGTAAGCAAATTAGATGTAAAATTTTAAATTTCACCGTTTATCTCCTTATGGGTTTTAAGAGAAAGTGGGACCAAAATCCTGAACATATTTCATGTTGCTCATTTACATATCCAATAATAACGTTTATGTGACTAAGCTGAAAGATGATTCTTTAGTTTCAATAATTGTCAACAAGATTCCGAGACTGCTAAACACATTTTTTAGCAGACTCATATACTATTTTTTTAAAAGGTTAATAGCCACGGCCCCAAAATACTTTTATAGACATCATCAATGGTATAATGCTGTAGTAAAAACTGAATTTTTACATATTGATTCTCAAGGTAAGTAAGTTAACTTCTTTTAACTAAAACGTTAAAAATAGTCACAATTGTAATAAAGTGTTATTTAGGAATACTCTACATTGTACTAAAAACAATTAAATACAAAATATCGCTAACAATAATTATTATAGATATTTTATTCTGCTCTTTTGTTTTCTAAATCAGAAACTCCTTGTTGTTTTTGAAACAACTCGAGAAGCTGTTCTGTAGCAGATTTTGACTGATATAAAGTTTGTGATAATTCAGAATTAGGAAACGTTGCTAAATTAAGTGCAGGATCCCTAAATGTGTATGGTGTCCAAGGACCTTGAATGGATGGATAATCTGTATGCCATAATTTACGAAGTCTTGTTCCATCATGATTTGCTGATTGTGTTTTAACTAGATTTAACCATTTTCCCACTTCTTCACGAGTAAAGTTGTGACAAAATATTAACTGTCTGTCTCCGTTTACTGAATATGAAAACAATTAATTTACATAACAGATAACATAGTAATAGCACTTACAATATTCTGCTTTAATTACTGGACCACGATGTCGCCTTGGTTTTAAATAAACTACTGTACTAGGATTATCATCTGAATACTTGAGCAAATCATATTCAATAAATTCTCTGCAATGTATGGAAGCTTTAAATACAAAAAGTGGGGTTAGGATAACTTACCTCATTCCTCTACTTGACCCATTATTTTTACAAAATTTTAATACTACTCGTTGTAATTGGCATACATATCTACCTACACCATTCTGTGAAGGCGTTGTAATAAATTTTGGGACAAGGAATAAATGCTTATTTGACATTTTCAAATTTAAATTACAATGCAGTGCAAATAATTAAAAATTGAGGTTACCATCACAATATTTTGATTGACGTTTGTTGCCAGTTGCCAGCGTTGCCAGGTCGAAAATAATTTCTTCAAGAGAAAAATGAAAAATCGTAAGAATTGAACTTGAAAGTTATGTTTTCAGGAAGCATATATTTTCAAATTTTTGAAAACAGAATAAATAAATATTAACGATAAACATTTAACAAATAAAAGCGTTTATTTAATTGAAAGATGATATTATCTTGTCGAAAGTAGTTATTTAATACATTATCCGACTAGAAGAAAAGTAATTCCCATTTTATTGATGACTCTTCAGTGTTACGGTCATTGTCAAATAATAGATGAGTTCAAAATCATGATACCTGACAACGCTGTTTGGTGCTGTTGTCAGAGCAGAGCGTTCCGCAATTAGAACGATAGACATTTCCGATAATGGAAGCATTCAATAAATTTTAAAAGGTTCAGCTAGAAAAGTTTGTGGCAGTGAAATAGTAGGCGCGTTCTTTTTACCATAAATCTCGCGAAATCTCAGGGGCCCAATTCTCGAAACCACTCGCTACGGAGCGTATACGCTAGGAAGCGAGTGCTTGATAGCGCATTCGCTACCTAAAGTTAACCGAATACCTATTCTCGAGTGGATTCGCTCAAAGCTCCCGGATAACGTATGCGCTATCCTATGTCTGAGATTATTTCATACACATTTAGTCTTTAAACCAATAGAACTTCAGTTTGCTGTCGATATTTATACCTCTAATGTTTGCAGCGCTTGCTATTTAAAAATACAAAAAATCCCGCAAAAAATATTTGCGTCTTCCGCATTATGTTAAAGTAAATAAATACTTTAAATTTTAACAAAAGTATAAAAATGCTTTCTGAAAGAAATTATGCAGTAAAGTAAACTACGTCAAGTAGACGCTATTTTTAAGTCAAAAACAACAATTGCGTTACTAAAAAGACTAATCAGAGTTTCCAATAATCCACGCTGAGCTTGTTTTTCATTTCCTTTTTTCGACTCTTGTATCTTGTCATACCTACCATGTAGGAACGATTTTCTTTTGTTTCTATTTTACCAAGCCACTTTATATGTAAATAGGTATTTTTTTATTGATTTTTCATGTGTGGTTCTCTCATTTTCTTCAATAATTTGTATTTGATGTTTCTAAGAAATTATTAAGTAAATTCTCCAATAATTCGAGTATAAGCAACACCAAAGACTGGCACTCCTAATTTTGACTAATTTATGAGACATTCTTGGAGTCAGATTTTTTTTGTTGTCTGGGTTATTATACTCCAATATCATATACTTATGTAATGTGTAATCCATTTAATAAATTTAGGGTAACATGCGTGAAATAAAGTATGGGCCCCGTCTGGGTGGACCACGGATGTAAATAAGTTATTTACATCCGTGGGGTGGCCTTTCAGCATTTACTTCTGCTTCTTCTACGACACTTATCCCATACAGCAGTGCTAATTCATTTAATGCCATCTGAACAAAATTTACGAGTAAATAATACCGTTTCCCGGATCCCGGAACTGTACCAAGTTAGAATAAAACAAGGTGTTCTGTGGACTTGAATTTGAGGTTGTAATGTTCTAAAACGACCAACTGCGCAAACGTAAACTGTGTAGCGTATACGTTACGAGAAAGCGAATGGTTAAACAGCATTCGTTACGTAGCGAGTGGTAATCATGCGATATATAGCGCATACGACTGTTCGAGAATACCATTTCACAAAATTCATGCGCTATTTAGGGTTTAGCGTATACGCTTGGTAGCGAGTGGTTTCGAGAATAGGGCCCCTGATCCACTTGAGTCGATTTTACGATTTTACCTGATGAAATTCTTTTTAACAATCTCAATTTGAGTAAGTTACCTTCGCCCTTACCCAGTTGCGGCGGCTCCATAGGGGCTCAAGGGCTTGAGCCTCCCAAAACCATTCTTAGGAAAGAGTAAAAGTAATTTACTTATTTAATTATAACATACAATTTATTTTTAATTATTACAATACTAATTTTGCATATCTATATAAAACATTACTAATGTATAACATATAATGAGATCAAAAAAAAGATGATTCTGAGCAGGCCTTGACTAGTACAATACGATTGGCAAGACTGATTTCAAAATGTGGCAGTAAGTTAGAGGTTAATAAATGTCAAATAAATTAAAACACAAAACAGTATTTATTTAGGGAACAAACTGAAAACTAAGATGAATACATGTTAGAGTAGGTGTACAAAATGTGATCCTTCACTAGTATTACAACGATAAACTTAAATAATTCTGGAAACAAGATTGCAAAACTGACTTACATTTGAAATGTCGCTGTCACATTATAATTCATAGGCATTCTAGAACCAGTGTAACCAATCGTGTTGTACTAGTCAAGGCCTGCTCAGAATCATCTTTTTTTCGATCTCATGGTAGTATTACCCGCTTGCCACGCGACGGCTACCTATACAAGGTGTCCCGGGGGAAACCTGCAAAACTTTGGGAATATGTTCCTGAGGTCATTTTAAGAAAAAAAAGTTCCTATAAATAAGGGTCCGAAAGTACTTCCTTTTCGAGATACAGTGTGTCCAAGAAATAAGCTTTTTTTTAATATCTCGAAAACGATTTAAGATATTAAATTGAGCTTGGGTATGCATTATACTGGCATGAAGAGACTCTTTTTCGATCCAACTAGTTTTGACAATTCCAGCAGTGGCGTGCGTGACAGCAAAAAAATAAATAATTCTGACGAAAAAAATAGTACGCCACTGTTTTTTTTCAAAATATGTATTTGTTTCTTAATCGGACACTAATTCTAAAAAGAAAAGGCCTCTTGCGTTTTTCTGGTAGGACAAACCGTTTTCGAATAATAATCGAAAAACTTTTGTAAAAAAATAATTTTAACTAGTTATTTCATAAAATGCTTGCAAAGGAAACGTTTTTCGATTATTACTCGAAAACGGTTTGTCCTAGCAGAAAAACTCAAGAGGCCTTTTCTTTTTAGAATTAATGTCCGATTAAGAAACAAATACATATTTTGAAAAAAAGCAATGGCCCGAAGGCTCCCGATTTTAAAGTCAGTATGAGAGCACCGGAAGATTCGTGTTACAGAATTGTTTCATAATAAGCACAATTAATAGATATATTTTTTACTGCAAGAAATAAAAAATAACTGATGAGACTTTTAGAACTTTAAATTTGTAACAGAAAGATGTTTTTGTGCATTTAATAAATGAAATTGTAATTAACACGAAACAACTACTTAAACACTAACCCGAAACACTACACTAATTTAACAAATCGTTTTCCGGATTGGGACCGTGTCATTGTCGAGACAGAATAACTCAACGTTTCGCCCACTTTTTTAGGGGCTTCTTCCGGAGGATAGGGAGCACTAAAATAGCACGGTAACTCAACGTGTCAACCATGCCAGAGGCGAAACTCTTTTTTCAAGAGGCAGAAGGGTAACGGTAACTCAACTTGTCAACCAAGCCAGAGGCGAAACCCTTCTGAAGAGAAACAGAAAAGGCGGCGACTTTATACCGGCTGTAGCGTATCTGACTGTGACGACGATTGGTTAGGGGTAGAGGGACCGGAACCAGTAATGATAGCGGACTTCCAAATATCGGATAGATAATAACCAGTGTCGCGATTCGAGTTATTAGGGGTCTTGATGATTTCAACGGCCTCACGGATTTTCCTGTTAAAAAAATAAGGGGCATTGGCAATGATCGAAGATTTTTCAAACAATATTTTATGGCCAGTGTCGTGTTGATGTTCAGCAACAGCTGAAGGTGAAAAAAGACCTGATTTCAAGCAACGTTTGTGTTCACAGATACGTGTGCGTACTGAGCGACCAGTTTCTCCAGTGTACACTAAACCCCAAGAACAGGGGATGCTATAGATGCTTGAGGCTTATCTTTTACTGAAGGGAGTATCTGTGACACTTTTGGAGGGGGTTTGAAGATGGTTTTGATGTTATGTTTTTTGAGAATCCTACCTATGCGATCCGTAACTAGGCGAATGTAGGGTAAAAAAGCAGTAGCCTGGGGTGTCCAGCTATTTTCAGGATTTTTAGGGTTTGCGGGGTGTAATTGTTTTGAGATGACCTTTCTAACATGGTTATACCCATTCTTGACGAGATTTTCTTGGATATGGGCTAACTCGATATGAAGACTGTCGGGTTGGGACACTGTGCTAGCACGATGAACGAGGGAATTGATCACGGAGAGCTTTTGTGCCGGATGATGATGTGAGTTGGCTTGAAGATACCTATCCGTGTGTGTGGGTTTGCGATAAACAGAGTGTGCAAGATGACCACTTGGTTTACGGGTAACCAGGACGCCGAGAAAAGGGAGAGAACCATTCGATTCTATTTCCATTGTGAACTTGATATCAGGGTGCTGACTATTAAGATGTTCTAGGGAGGAAGCTAGGTTGTCTTCCATGGGGCCAGATAATAAAAGTGTCATCTATATAACGGAATCAGACCTTGGGTTTTAAGTCAAAGGATTCCAGGGCTATTGTTTCAAAAGATTCCATAAAGATGTTTGCAACCACCGGAGAAAGGGGAGAACCCATAGCAGCGCCTGTTACTTGCTTATAGAATCGGTTGTTAAAGAAAATATATGGAGGAAAGGCACTCAACGAGAATGGCTAAACTTGCAGGTTTGCCGTCTTGAACTAGTAACTGTTCGATGATAGTTACTGAGTCAGGAATGGGGACTTTGGTGAAGAGAGACGTAACGCCAAAACTGACAAGCAGGTCATTAGGGTTTATGGTGAGATTGTCGATAAGGTTTACAAAATGGGAAGAATTTAAAATGTGCGAAGAAGATTTCTCTGTATATGCGTTAAGAATGCCGGCGAGATATTTGGCCCGGTTGTACGTGGGGGAATTTATGGTATTAACAATGGGACGTAAAGGGACCTGCTGTTTGTGAATTTTAGGAAGACCATACAACCCTGGCGGTTTAGATTCGCGAGGGATTAGACGGTGTTAAATATCCTGAGGGAGGTCAGATGATTTGATGAGTGTGGCAACTTCGTGTTCGATTTTAGAAGTGGGGTCACGAGAAATGGGGGTGTAAGCATTGTCCTGAAGAAGGTTATCTACTTTTTCCACATATTGAGTTTTATCTAAGACGACTGATAACCGAATTGGTAATTGATTTGTAATGTCGTTTCTGGGAAAAGTAACTTCACATGTGTTTAAAATCTTAGTCACAACAAAATTGGCATTAAACCCATTTTCTTCTAGCAAAATTTCATTCGCCTAGGATGGTCTTTAGAAAACATTTCCCGAATAAGTGTCATGTCGTAAGGGTGAAATTATTGTCCCTTAATTGTTTTCCTAACCACCATGCGAGACACATGACATTCGAACAGCGGGTAGTGTCTTTTAAACAAACGATATTATGAAAAATTACTAACGGAAAAAAATAATAAACAGATGTATAAATCCAGAGGCGATTTAAAAAAAATGTTCGAATTGGGGTATCAAAGTGATTTTTAGTCAAGTTTTTTCTTTTTTTTTTCTTAAATATTACAACCTACCGAGACTTACACCTAAAGGTAGAAAGGCCTAGGATTAAGTAAGTAAGTAGCTACTACAATCCTCAGACAATTTTTCATGACAAAATTTCAAACCGCTTAATTTTTAGAGAAAAAGAAACTGTTTTTACTTTTGGTGATTATTGATTATTGTGAAAAGTTCTCTAATTCTATTAGAACGAATTACTTAAATGTAAGATAACCCGAGCGGTAGATTCGTGAAGGTGGACCAAGTCCATGGCGTTTACATTTTCCGGATGCAACTCTCTAGATTCCTACATATGGGGGCATTTAAAGATTCTTGTTTATTTAACTCCAACCAATAATGTAACAGAATGAAGAGATTGCATTATCAACGGCCGCGAAATTATAAAAAAATATTCCAGGAATCTTTGAGCGTGTTTGATAGTCAATGATTAAATGAGTTAAAGCATGTGTTTTAGTTAAATGTAGACATTTTCAACTTCTGTAACTAAAAATAAAATTGTTTGCATCCGTTGCCTTTTCTTTTTCTGAGTTAAGTATTAACAATTAAATAAGTCGAAACACCTGAGGGATGCTCTTTTGGACCTACGTTTACAGGGACTTTTTCATCCTTATGTCGAGATCGATCCTATTCCTGAATTCGACTATTTCAAAACCACTCCGTATATTATTTACAGCAAACAACACCGTAAACAGAAGATTATCCGAATTACAGAGATTAAAAACAGATAGAATACCTACCATAGATGAAAAATTGAAAAATTTAGAAACAAACAAAATTAGGTAATACATTTTAGATAAATAGATTATAAAAACAAAAAATTAACGAATTAAAAAGAAATGCAAAAACAATAAACAACTATAAAAATAACGGAATATGCTCAAGTAATAAAAGTAGAACTCCAATTTGTAACTGTACGAACCCCAGGTGTGCCACCCTTTACAGTTTTCGCTGTGATCGTCTAGTTTTTCACTATGATTTCCTTCACCCTCAACCCTTATTGGTTAAGTGAAAATCTTACCCTTTACTTAAATAACTGACTATGTAGTCAGAGGACCCTTTTAATGTTGTTGTGGTTCGTTGATCTAGAGTAGCTCACCTTATAAAACAAGAAATAAATACTCCACCAAGTTTAATACATATATTATAAAGTCAAGTTTATGTACAGATATTTACAAATACAGTAAATAAGTAAGCATTGTGTATGAACATCAGACTAGGCAAGTTAATTAAGGGCAGTGGCGTGAATAATTATCATAATTTTGTTTTATGACTTTGATGTACTTAAGGTGGCCTGAGTGCGTGGTTGATAACAAGAAATTATGCTGGAAGTCGGTGTCAGTCATATGTGCGATTCAAGACCGATCTTTTATGTGATTGATATAAAACCAATCTTAAGCGGCCGGAGCCAAATGTGGTTTACAACCAATCTTTTGACGAGGGTGCAATTGCCCTCTAACAGAGTACGTGCGCTATGCAAGACTTAATTAGTACATGAGAAGCGTTGCCTCTTATGTACGAGAATATACGAGATACTAGGTATCCTCGTACATTGTAAGAGATGTTTCACCCTATCGTTGATTGAGAATATGCCCAAGACATATCTCAGTAGTCAGAATTGTCGTTTGTTGTAATTAATTGTGATCAGCACTTACATCAGGGCAACCTTACAGTAAATTTTGATAAAGTTTAATCTTGAGTACGTGCAATATATTAAAACTGCTAACTTTTCGGTTAATTTGGATTACTCAGGGAGACCCCTTATGAAAGATTTCTACTAGTTAATGCGAAGCAACAGAGTGCAGCACTACTAACTGTATACTTTACAGTAAGTAGATACACTCAACCAGCGTACTAATCGAGATCCCAGACCACTATACAGCGTAACTGAATAATGAAGACTGGTCCTTTGATAAGATTTTGTTGTATATTTATACTAAAAATTCTCATGTAGCGGGGAGTGTGATTAGATGTTCTCACGAGTGTTTTCATAAATAGCTTGGTATCCAAATGTTCCCATGCGTAACCTTTGCTCTCTAATATAATAAATTCCATGGTTGAGTGAAAATCCCAATGCTCTGGTATATTTTAAATTACTTTGAAATTGGATATTTTTATCAGACCACGTGTGGGTCCCCTTGTTTACATATATGCGCCGAACTAATTTGCCAAAAGGAACGTGATTTTACGACGAAGATTTATGATATTTCTGTTATTAGTTTACACATGAAATCGAAACTTTCTGCCACATTCTTGCCCCCAAGAAACAACCCTAGCGATATGCTTTAAATAAAAGCAATTATTAGGTACATTAAAATATAATCCCCGAAAAATAGAAAATTAAAAAATAGGCAGGTGGCTATTACAAGTTATATTTGATAAACTGATAAGAACAAATCCTAATACATTTGTGTTTTACACACTGGATGAGCAGGACTTCGTGTGCGAATTGATAAAGAATAGACGCCAACATGGTTTGTATAATGTATGAGAATGCCTTTTTATGTTATTTACCTAGCCATAAAAAAACACGCATCACATTAACAACCATTTATTTTTCTAAGTAACTCCCTTCAACATTTATACTTATATTAGGTACATCTTTTTTCCAATTGTCCCTTACACTCAGAAAAAAATTCCTTCGGCAACTATGCAAAATTTTGTTCAAAAGCTTCTTTGACTGCTTCATGATATGCAAAACGCTTTCCCCTGAGATGCTTTTTAAAGTTTTTGAATAGAAAGAAGTCTTACGGAGTCAAAGTTATACGGTGGTTGCCTTAACTCTATGAACCCATAGTCATTGATTGTCTGACTTTATGAACTTTATAACACTGCGACGTTCCACCTTACTTTCAATCATTTTATCAAGAAGTAAACCTACCCAAATCTCTAAGAACTTCACAAATTAAACACAATTTAGCACATGTACTTCTAAATGTCTCAGCTATTTTTTAATAATTGGTTTGAGATCGTCGCTTTTTTATTTCATGGCTAGGTAGATAACATAAAAATACGCCCTTATAATTACGATAAACAATCAATCAACACGAAGCCAACAAGACATTATGTGGTGTACACAATAAAAAAATTAGAAATACGTAGCTAAAATTCTGAAGGTATTATAAAATACCTGTAGTACTGCTAAATGCAATAAAAAATGTTAATATTTCAAATTTAACTAATCTATTTAATTGTATAAAGGGTGTAAATAGATCCTCTTGGGTAGAATGTAATAAAATGTTAAACGAATTCATACCTTTGTCCATACATTCAAAGGGCTAGATTTTATTTCTCATCGAAACCACACTGGATTTTTTATAATTGAATAATTAAACCTAACTTAGTTATTAAACCATATGTTATTTTAGAATACAAAAATTAAAAACCAAATTAGGTATACCTACATATACAACTGAGTATTTATTATATTTTTAGTCCTTTCTTTACCCATAGTGCAGGGGCCTGGGCGCCTGGGGTATGCGTGTTGGAAAGTGTGCGTCTACGGATTTTCTCTTCGGATTATGTTAACAAGGTTGTTAAAGATGCTTTTTATCTTGGTCACATGATCTGTAGCTCGTCAGTTTTTTTCAAAATGGCCGCCAAACATTCAGGGTGGGGAAAAAGTCACGCAATATCACTATAACTCTTTTATTGTCGACTTTTAGAAAAAATATTTTTAACAAAAGTTGTTAGATGGTAAGTACTCCATATACCTGTGGTCTTGAATTTGTCTTACGTCATCACGTGTAAGTACAGGGGCATGCAACTTTACTTTTTTAAATGGGACGCCCAGTATATTTTTACATTTTTAATATAAAAAATTATGTTAATATTTCTGAAGGTAGTTTTTTATTCTGCATCCGAAAATTTAAAAATATACTGGGCGTCCCATTTATAAAAGTAAAGTTGCATGCCCCTGTACTTACACGTGATGACGTAAGACAAATTCAAGGCCACAGGTATATGGAGTACTTACCATCTAACAACTTTTGTTAAAAATATTTTTTCTAAAAGTCGACAATAAAAGAGTTATAGTGATAATATTGCGTGACTTTTTTCCCACGCTGAATGTTTGGCGGCCATTTTGAAAAAAACTGACGAGCTACAGATCATGTGACCAAGATAAAGAGCATCTCTAACAACCTTGTTAACATAATCCGAAGAGAAAATCCCTAGACGCACACTTTCCAACACGCATACCCCAGGCAGGGCCGTTGCCAAGGCTGAGCCTCCCCTAGCCTTTTTTGGCCTCCCCTAGCACATTAGTCGCTAATTTAATCTTACTTTTAATTTTTATTTTTTTCTAAAAACCAGCTGATAAGGTGTTGCAAGCTCGAGAAACAAGTTTAAAAGATTCATTGGTACTAATAAACAGTGTAACACAAACTATAAAAGATCTAAGAAACGAAAAATATTTTAATGACATAGTCCAAGAAGTCGACAAAACATATTTTAGTCTCGTTGAAGAAAATCAACCCCATTACGCCGGCGTAAGAAATACATTGTTAACGGAGTTTCTCATTACCGAGAGTATTGGTGAAAGGTCATTTGAAGTCGATCAAAATCCTGATCTATACATGAAATAGTATATTATACATAGAGGGAGAGAAATGCATGATTTTTCATGAGGTGCAATTTATAGCCCGAGGGCTAAAAAGCACCGAGGGAAAAATAGCATTCTCTCCCGAGATGTATATACTATTTTTTGCACAAGCAGAACCACAAAAACCTGAAAATTCATTAAAAATTTTAATAATAAAACTTTGGCAAATATAAACATATTTTCTCCCTAGGGAGAAAATGCTCCACTTCTGTCACGATTTTGACAGCAGAGAAACTGATTTCTACTCCCGCTTGTGCAAAAACTATTTCTTATCAAATAATAGATCTCATTTTAAACGAGATTAATAATAGATTCTCTACTAACGAGGATTTGCTAACTGCTATTTCTTGCGTAGAAGACGAAAATCTGGATCTTAAAATATACAATTTTTTGAAACTCTAGGAAGAACTCTACCATCTGCGGAAGAAATTGCGGTCGTGAAAAACTTTTTAATGTGCAGAAAGAAAGAGAGTGGCACATGCAGTGCTTACGTATTTGCAGAAGTTTATCAGCAAAGAATTCCTTTCGCTGAAACTTATCAGTTGATGGCAACTGCACGTACATTAGGTTGCAGCACTGCTTTATGTGAATCTACATTTTCTGTGTTGACCCGCATAAACAGAGAACAAAGAACACCCATGCATGATCAGCTGATGGCAAATTTAATTTTGTTAGCTTTTGAAAAAGAGCGCGCTAAAGGCATTAATATGGATAAACTATTAGCACAATTTAACAGTTCGAGAAGTAGAAAACTGTATTAAATATTAATAATTATTATTATTTCTTTATTAAAAATTGTTTTGTGACAATAAAAAAAAAATTAATGTGGTTGCATTCGTCAAATGAATTATAAATTGTATTATTAACTACATTAGTCAACCAATAAACAAAAGTTTACAATTATTTGTATTAAATATTTTATTTCATTTTTTTATGCGGGAGGACGAATACTGCTCATGAACGCGAAATGCTAGGTGGAAAGTATGATTCCCACCTCCCACGAAAGGGTTAATTAAAACAGAAAATTATGCTAGCCTGCTCAACTTTTTCTTTTGCCTCTCCTACGTTGTCATCCTGGCTACGGCCCTGACCCCAGGCCCCTAGACTACCAGGCACGTATTAGCGTAGGTATTACAAAGGTTTTTAATTTCTAATTATTGCATGAAAATTAGCAGTAACTACATTTTATGATTAAAAAAAACAGAATTGGGTAAATTTTCTGTTTGGTATTACCATTTATGGTATTACGTTAATCACAAAAGTTTGAAAATGTGGCAAGTAGATAGGTTAATACCAGTTCTGGCTCAACGGGTAATCGTGCAGAATTTTTAAATAAAGCTCAATAATTTAGCACTCTTTTAAAAATATAAAAAATTACAAGAATATTTATTATTAGTAGTAAAATTTAATGTGAAATAATTACTAATTTCTATTATACCTGATTGTGGTGGCTGTGCAGCAGGGTCTTTGACAAAAAGTGACATGGCAGACGATATTGGCTGCTGCTATACCTAACTTCAATTATTGTAGGTTCTAAATTGGAATAGGCAATTAGTTTTAGCTGTTTAATCTGGTGAATGAGCAATATGTACCAACTTAAAAATCAAATTTAATAGTATATTATTATATGAGCGATTATGACAGCCATTATTCACGAAGATGACGTTTGAGCCCACGAACCGTCAGGCGAGTGGCACAAATCATCTGAGCGAATAATGACCATAATCGCGAATGTAATACGATACTTTTTCTACACCTATTAATAGTATATTATAGACCAAGGTAGAGAAGACATTTTTCTCAGCCGAGCAGTATTATTTCCCGACATGCGAAGCATGGAGGGAAATAAGTTGTGAGGCTGAGAAAAGTCTTCTCTACCGTGGTTTATATACTATTTTTTTCACTACTAGCACCTTTATTCCTTTTAATTAATCATTTTTACATAAATAAAAAATAAAATGACAGATGCGTATATTTATTTCTAAATATCCACAAAAAATCAAATAGCCTTGCTCGAAAACAAGGGGAGAGGTAAATTTCAATTGACATTTGGGTAAAACATATTTAAAATAGGCACCTGACTGCATAGCAATTGTTTTTATTATTAACCAGTAGTCAATAATAAAAAATTATTGACCACTAGGAGAGAAATTCATCTTCTGGGCTCGAAAATAAGGTCAATAATGACATCTTCTAATACTAGTAGTGAAAAAACAAATATATTAGACTCAAATTAGTCAAATTTGATAACTTTGTAAACAAGAAATATGACAACATACTTGGGCGTGTCACGCGAGTCGATTGTCAGCCGCAGAAGGAGTTGATCGCGGGCGATTTAAAATACCTATGATTGGATTAGCGAAATATTGATTTTTGGATTTGTATTTGTGATTGGCCGAAATCATAATTCACTGCAGTGAATTATGAATCCATAATTCACTGCAGTGAATTATAGGTACTATTTTTCACAAAAAAAATGCTAATAATTGCAATATAATTAAATAGGTGTAGAAAAAATGTTTATCCAATTCAGTTACGAAATGTCAACATTTCGACATTGATTTTAGTTGTGAAAAGTGGTTCATTTTGTAACTAGTTACAAAATATGCCCCCATTTTGTAACTAGTTATAAAAAGATGATTTTAGTTGCGAAAAGTGGTTCATTTTGTAACTATGTAGTTACAAAATATGCTCCCATTTTATCACTCCCATTTTATCACGATGACCCAACTCCTTTTTTAAGAAGACGTGGCATTTACATTTTGTTATCTGAATTGGATAAAATTTTGTATGAAACACGTTGCAAAACATGTCTTTTTATCACATGGCGTGTTGTTCATCTCGGCTCGCCTCGACGAACAATTTCACGCCTGGTGATAAAAAGTCCATCATTTTGCAACTAGTTGCATAAATAGCTATTTTATTACTTGTTTACGAATATTAAATTACACGTAAATAAATGTTGTTCTACATATATGTATAAAATAAAAATTAAACAAGCTTATTAATTTATAAAAACTACCTTGATTATCCAAAACATGTAGTTTATCCTGAAAATGGCCAACCGTTTAAACTTTAAACTTTATTTGTCCTGAACAGGTGCCTAGTTATAAAAAAGTATTAAAACTAGAGTTGTTTTTACAAGACATTTTCCATTGAATTGAAAATATCAAAGGAAAAGGTTTTGACTGGCCTTGAAAACTACGTAAAAATGAAAATTTTTATTCCCTGTAGAATTATGATGATTCGTCCGAGGTTTTAGGGAGGTAAATGTTTAGATATCACCCTGAATTTCAGATGCAATTCGTTTAATTTTAGCACCTTTTATTCCATATAGAATTTTACTATATTTTCAGGGTGTAACCAGCTACACCACGGATTTAGGCATGTAGGCATACCATGTAAAATCATAGTTTTAAATTTTAATAGTTTTGGTTTACCATGCTGAATTTTGATAATTTTTTATGATTTTCAGACAGGAAAACAATTCTGCCTAAAATTCAACTAAGATTATTCAATTTTTAGTTAATTATAAAAAAGTATTAAAAATTGAGCTTCTTGTCTTAATTTGGTATAAAATATTGCGGAAATGGGCTGCCTTTGAGTGGTTTTCAAAACTAAGCAAAATGTATTTTTACAAGTGGCTGAAAATCGAGTAAAAAAATATACCAAAATTCTTGTAATTTTTAAAAGAGGCTGAAAATCAAGTAAAATATAGCAAAATTCTTGTAATTTTTGTATTTTTAAAGGGCTAAATTATTGAGATTTATTTAAAAATTCTGCACAATTTCCCTTTGAGCCAGAACTGGTATTAACTTATCTATTGTGTCACTTTTAAATCTTTCCCTTATTTTTTATAATTAGCATATCAGCAACTCAGCAAGCCTTTTGTATTGGTCTTCAATTTTGAAACGTCTTGTATACCAAAACCACATTTATCTAAAAATGTTTTAAAAAGAATAATGTACCTATATTATATAATATGATGTTAAATACAGCGGCGGTGCGGCGGATGTTATTAAAGTAGTAAGTTATATGACACAATTTAAAAGTTATGAGATAAAATACAAATTTAGGTCGAATTAAAGGAGTTAAAATAAGTTGCGGCATAACATGGGTGGTACCGTTGAAGATTTGTATTCACAAGCCTTCCACTTGTATTGGAGATTTTCACCATCTTTGTTTATCACATTTTACCAAGTACGTGAAAGAGAAGGATATGCTATATAACACAATGAGAGACTTGTAACAAAGAATATTTACTAACGAACAAGAAGCGACACTCGCCTACTAAGTAATGCCTCTTTTCTAGTGCGCAGGTTTACCAGAAACGCCAGAAACGTACGTTATCCTTCTCTACGCGCTCGCGTCCTTGTTGGTTTGCTGCATGGGGGTCAAACCGAGATAGCAAATATTGCGACATTATGTTCAACCATGTTCAACCCGTTTCGAGAGATGGCGCGATCAAAGTTTTTATAAATTTTAATTTAGTAGATATCTACTTACTTCGCTACCTATTTTATCAGCAAAAACTGCTGACTCGCGCGAAAAAGTGTTTACATGAATACGAAGCGTAACGTTTAAAAACGTTAAGGCAACAAATAAATCTTTAAAATATATGATGAACGATCCTGACTGTTAACTGCAGGTGGGATAATAAAATAATATACTTCAAATGTTAAATTATAGCTATTAGTTGTGACGGTATGTTCAGAAGGTATATATTTCCCACAGAATATGTCAAACATTTCGAAGACAAGTATTTTACATTAAATAATATATAATCCAAAGAAGCTGTGCCTACGTTAATTTTACCAGGTAATAAATAGAAATAATTATTTGTGGTAGTTTTATTATATTTTTGTTAAATCTTGCAGAACCCATACATGTGGAGGATATTATTATGGCTGTTGAAGCTGTTACGGAAAGCATTGATTTACCTCTGAGTACATCAAATGTTGCGTCAACTGTTGAACTTCCACTGGAAATACCAACCACTTATCCAGCAGTGCAATATTCTTCAAGAAAGTGTGTTACCCCAAGCAAAAGTAAAAGTACAAAAATAAGTAAGAATAATCTTACGATTAATGTATTCTATTGTAACGTAATAACATGATTTTTACAACTCGACTGCAAGAAAAGAGCTGCGAAACCATTTTCTTTATGCCTTCTACATCAAAAGGTGAGTAAGCCTATTTCAACTTCATAATTTTATAAAAAGTTGAAACTAATAATTATTGATCATATGTTTTATTTTGCAGAAATCGCATTTTTACCTACGGAACAGGGCGATACTGGTACAACAGTCAACAGTCTCTATAACAAGAAGTAAGTTTAAATTTATTTGTTTTGTGTACGTATGCTTTGAATTCATCTGTGTAATGGTTGTTTATAGTGTTATAAATTAAAATATTATTTTTAAATTCTGTGGTAATTTTCCCTTTTATTTATTTACCATTTGTTTTATAGTTTTTGTAGAATTACACTAAATACTTGATAGTAATTTTCTTTATTTAATATATTATATTTTTCTAGAATATATTAGTTTGTAAAACTCCAGTTTTTATCATTGTTATGATGTGTTATTTGTTTACAGAAATATATATTGTTTTTAAAGTTTGTTGTTTTTATTGTAGTTGAATTGGTATACAAAAATTACAGGTAATAAAAAATTGCATTTAAATTTCCCGCTAATTTAAATTAAATTTCGCGCGCATTCCGTATTTAGTTCCAACCCAAAATAAGAGATGGAAACTCGATTCGAGGCGCAGCTTTACAGTATTACCATCGGTGTTCTTTTAGTGTAATGTTCTGTGGTTTGCTGCTTGTTTTCACGTGGTGAGGTAACCTTACATTGCTTCTTTACATTTTATTTTAAAAAAGTGGCGTGTGCAGTTAATAGTTTGATTTTTTTAGGATTAATTTTGTATAGACAATTATAGTTTGTGTAAATATTTTTAGGATTAATTTTGTATAGACAATAATTATAGTTTTGTGTAAATAGTAAATAGGTAGACTTTATAAAACTTTTAAAATGTCAAAACGTGGGTATTCTTGTGCTGTAAAATCCTGCAATACGAAGAATGACGGCAGAATAAGCTTTTTTAGATTTCCTAAAACCGATTTAAAGAGGTACGTACTATTGATTTTGATTAGAAAATTGTGCAAATTCAGGTTAATTTCATAGGTGCAAAGAATGGCTAAAACTGTGCAGTCGAGGAGAGCTGGTTGATAGAAGTGCAGATTATTTTTATAATAATTTGAGAGTGTGTGCAAAACATTTTCAGGAGAATATGTTTTTAAATGATCTGCGAAACAGACTACAACCGCATGCGAAACCAGTACTATACGTGGCAAATGGTATAAGTTCGCAAACAATCGTGTATCCACACTCAGAGTTTCAACATAATAACTGTTCAAGTTCATCATCCAGTGATCCTGCTATTTGCCACTCTATGGATAATTTAATATGTCAAGAAAAAATGAACGAATTTCAAGAATCAAGGTAGGAATTGTAACATTTCATTATTTTGTATTTGTTTTGCTTATGTTTTCAATTATTTACTTTTAGAGTCAGCATCTGTAAAACATCTCCCGTGGCTACACAAACTTCGCAGACCCTTAGTAATTCAACACCGAGGAAAAGGAAATTACGTCGGCAATGTAGAGCCCAGAAACAACAGCTGTATACGTTGAAAAAACCCAAAACTGATTCTGCAGTAGAGGTGACAGTATCTGAATTTCAGAAACTGTGCTACAAGTTTCTGCCTGAAAACGTGGCAAAATTTGTTGAATTTCAAGTTCATGTATCGAACAAAAAACCGCAGGGAAGACGTTATGATGCTGATTTCAAACAGTTTGCGTTGCAGTTGTATTTCAGCAGCCCACAAACCTACAACCTTTTAAGAAGAAAAAGTTTTACCTTGCCATCGGTTAGAAGTTTGCAAAGAATAATGCATACATTAGATTTTAAAAGCGGTTTTAATAATGGTGTGTTCGAAGTGCTTAAACTGAAGATGAAAACTTTGAGTGTAAAAGAAAAAATATGTGCAATAACATTAGATGAAATGTCTATAAAGTGTAGTTTGTTCTATAATCTTTCCAAAGACAGTATAGTAGGGTTTCACGATGAAGGACAAGGAAACCTTTTTTCACCTGCTCAATCTGTGATGGTAATTATGGCTAGGGGCCTTTATTCCAAATGGAAGCAGCCATTAGCATTTTTCTTCAGTAGTACCACATGTAAAGGTGTTGTTCTGACTAATATAGTGAAAGAAGCTGTAACTAAACTTCAAGATAGTTCTGACGTTGATACCCGAATTGTAATTACTGATCAAGGATCAAATTTCCTTGAATTAACTAATAACTTAAAAATTACAGCAGAGGAACCATATTTTTTTGTGGGTGGTAAAAAAATATTTTATATGTTTGATCCCCCACATTTAATTAAATCAGTACGGAATAATCTAATGAAGTATGATATTTATTATCATAACCATGTGGCAAAATGGGATTATGTGAATGCGTTTTATAATTCCGATAAAACAAAATCTCTTCGACTGGCTCCAAAATTGAGTAATAGTCATATAAACCCCACCCAGTTCGAAAAGATGCGAGTGAAGTTGGCAACTCAAGTGCTAAGTGAATCTGTGGCTGTTGGAATTTCGACATACTTAACTTTTCAAGCACTTCCTAACGAAGCCGAAGGTACAGCTACATTTCTGGAAAAGTTTGACAAATTATTTGATATGTTTAATTCTACGAAAACGAAAGGTGCAAAAAAATATAACTTGACATTTATGGGTGCAGATTTTCAGATGGCATTTCTGGAGGAGATGTTCAACTTATTGAAAGCGGTAATTGTCAAGGGCAAAAATGGTAAGGACGTCACAAAACAAATAAAATGTTTCAGAGGGTGGTGCATCTCGATAAACGCACTGAGGCAACTGTGGCAGGATTTGAAAACCGATGGTTATCAATTTTTATGTACCAGGCGCCTTAATCAAGACTGCTTAGAGAATTTTTTTGCAGCTGTTAGAAGTCAGGGGGGAAACAGTACGAATCCTACGCCGCAGTACTTTATAAACACCTTTAAAAAATTGTTTTCCGTAAATTTTATAGAGCATAGTGAGAGAACAAATTGTGAAAAAGATTCTGACAATTTATTAAATAATCTTGGTATGTTCTATAACTCCGAGGCAGTAGCGCTACCTTCCATATCAGAACAAGCGACAGAAAGTGCGGAAACAATTTTAAAGTCAGTTACTTGTACGGACTTCAGAGATTTAGACTTACCAACTGAAAATGCTCTTACGTATGTTTGCGGGTATTTATTTAAAAAAAGCATTCATGCAGATTGTGACCTATGCACAAGGGAACGTAAAGCAGTTGGTGAATTAACTAGTAAAAATATATTTTGTAGTTTTAAAGCATATGAAACTAAAGATAAATCAACATTTGGTAATCTATGCATGCCAGGAGAAAATTTTCTAAATTTTGTTAGAGAAATGGAACTCATTTTTCGAAAACATTTTCAAAACCTGGCACTTCTACCAAATGTTGGTAATAATCTTGTTAGTTTGTTTAGGCAAATTAATTATACCCCACATTGTCCAAATTTTTCCAAAGAATATGTAATGAAATTGTTTTGCAGATTAAAAATCTACCATACCCTTAAACATTGTAATGCAGAATTTAAGAGTGTTCCGCGAAAACAACGAAAAAATATACATATTTTACATTTGTAGGCTTGCAACATCAATGTGTTATATTTTATAGTTTGTTGTAGTGTTACCTTATTATTATTATATTCTATATGCAGTATTTATGAAAATAAAGTTCATTTTCTTTAATAAATTTTGTTATTGTACACATAAAATTTAATTTGACATTAGGGTAATAATACAAGATGGAAAATCTGAATATTCTGTCATATTATTTAAAAAATTTCTTGTTACTTCTTATTCAAAATTACCGCCTTTTCGTACCCTGGCAAAATGGCGCCTACGCTTGAAGGTCATCAAATTCGGTCTGTAAAAGATCAAACACGCCGACACGAGTGTCGCTTCTTGTTCGTTAGTAAATATTCTTTGCTTGTAATGCTTGTTCGTAGCTCGCAACAGATCGTAGTTCTCGTCTTCGGCTTCTGCAGAGTGCAGAGGGAATTTACGTCGGAGTAATCCTCGTGGGCCAGAACAGGACGAGAGTTGTGCATTAAGACTTCTTGGGTGTTAAAAAACGGGTACGTATACAACTTTTATATTTGTTTACATAGTTATTGCAAATTTTCTGCTTTAGATGTGATATTTTGTTAATTAGTTGAGAAGATTTTGAATTTAAACTGATGTTATACACGTTTATTTATACATATGCACCGTTTTAGATAGATAAAAAAATATACGGTTGCATGACTAGAGTGATTGATGTAAACGTCAGTATTCTGTTTTCAAAAAGTTGTTTTATTTTTTGTATGAAAATTTATGAATCTTTATATTTTTCACAAAAAAAATTCTAGGTGATTTGGTTACGTACGTTTCAAAATTATTAACTCTTGGTGCAACAGGTGTGTTTTAACAGAATAAGTATAATGTTCAGGAAATTGAAAGATTAGTAGAATAACGTAGGTATATTTATAAAAACAACAAAATCTGCATAAGTAACAAATATGTACCTGCCTACTTGCAAAATATTGTATCATTATACTTCCTTTGTAATTATTATTTTACATAAAGTAGGTATATGAAACTATGGAGTATAGTAATTTGTACCGCTTAATTTATTTAGAAAATTCATACGCATTCTGAATAATACTTTTACGATTTGACCAAAATAAAAAATGTTTGTTTAAAAGTTTGTTCGTCAAAATTCGGACAAAAGACTTTGAGTTTTTTTTTGCTACCTACATGAACTAAAAACTCATCAATAATTCACTAAACACTTGTTTATTTAGCTTATAAAATGGGGTTCAACGTGACAACTTTAGGTATTTTAATATTTTAATACCAGTGGGAAATCGAAAACGTAATTTCATACACGCTTGTTTTGATAAAAATAAAGCTGCTACTTAAATTTATATTATTGAAATAATGCATATCTCTGAACTAAATATTTTTAGTGTTATGGATAATCATAAGTATTTGTCAGTGATCAAAACTTGAATTCTCTTATTATTACTGACATTCACTTTAACGTATTTTAACAAATTACGAAGATTCTAGATAATATAGAAAAATACCAGAATTTCCATAATAAGTTAAAATACATTAAAGTATTTACCTACTCAAAAGAGGGAATTCTTATGAATTTAATCCATAAAACTATTTAATTTGATGTCAAACACAATATTCTGGAACAGTAAATTTATAATGGAAGCTAAGTATCAGCGTTATTAAATACTAATCTTTTGCAAGCTTTCAACTCTTCGTCAGTAAAGAAAACGAAAGCTATTAAGATTTCTACTTTGTAGTTGTTCGATATATTTACATTTTATTTTTTGTCCCAGTTATTTTACGGTATGTTGCAATATATCCAAGTAGAATTGATTATGGTAGTGGTTAGAGGTACGTAAATTGGGTGTTTATAATACCATGAGATCGAAAAAAAAATGATTCTGAGCAGGCCTTGACTAGTACAACACGATTGGCTACACTGGTTCTAGAATGCCTATGAATTATAATGTGACAGTGACATTTCAAATGTAAGTCAGTTTTGCAATCTTGTTTCCAGAATTATTTAAGTTTATCGTTGTAATACTAGTGTAATTTTTCCAAAAAACACAATTTGCAGACATGTATTCATCTTAGTTTTCAGTTTGTTCCCTAAATAAATACTGTTTTGTGTTTTAATTTATTTGACATTTATTAACCTCTAACCTACTGCCACATTTTGAAATCAGTCTTGCCAATCGTGTTGTACTAGTCAAGGCCTGCTCAGAATCATCTTTTTTTCGATCTCATGGTAGTAAAATTAAATTGAAGAAGCTATCCTTTCCCAAACGGCATAAGCAGAAAATCACTACGGACATGAAAATTCAGTTTTCAAAAAAATGTTTAGTTAGGTTAAAATAAGGTAAATAGAAACAAACAGTAATTAATTAAGAAGACATCAGGTACAGTATTTTTCACCTAGGATTTGGGTTGTGGCGTCAACGCGCTGTTTATAAATTCACAATCCAACTATACTTCATCTCTTTCTAAACTAGGTTTTCATTACCTACTGCGCACGAACGCGTGTCTACCCATACAGTTTTTAGGCGGGGCAAGTTGACGTCACAACCCAAATGCTAGATGAAAAATACTGTACATACATATAATATAATAAATGCAACTTTAGGCAAAAAAATATAAAAATATATAAAATAGGTAAATATGAAGTATACGTTCAATAATTTACAAAAAATCTACTTTTCGTGCCTTTAATTCAGCCATTTTTTTTATAATATGATGGATATCTATTTCGTCTAATATAGAGGACTCCATGGAGATGATAGACAAATTTGACATCCGCTCTTGGCTCATGGTGGATCTTATATAATTTTTTATTAGTTTTAGTTTCGAAAAAGATCGTTCTGCAGTTGCAACAGATACGTACAGGCAACATAGGCTGGCTCGTATAATCTCTTCGTACAAATCATCTGCCTCTATATCTAAATTATCATTAGATCTCAATTATTCCTTAAAGTTTTTGCACGAAACTTTTAGTGGTGATTTTTCAGGAGTTTCGCTCAAATGATATAAAAATTTGAAAGAGTCAATATGATTCTGTAATAACGAAATTCTTTCATCTACTGAAACCAACGCTTGATCGAGAATGCAGTAAAAATTGGATCTGTGCTGTGTACTGTGTTGGGCATTTATGCCTTATGAAAAGTTTATTTGTGTTGCGTATTTTAAAAATCGTTGACGATTGATTACAAAAAATTCTTGAATCGGGATAACGAGATAACTACCTATCTTTTTGACAAATTTCATATCTGTTTCTTAAGGTTTAAATAGAGTGTGCAATGTGCTAAATAAGGGGGCAATTATTTTCAACCTTTAAATGAAAATAAAAAATACTTTATGCCCAAATCGGCTTATGGCGCCTTTCGGCGCCCCTTCGAATCTGGCGCCTGTGTGCGCTGCACACATTGCACACGTGGACGGCGCCGCGGCCCTGACTAAGGAATCATATCTACGAAATTATAATATAAATTCGTAGAAAGAGATCTGTTTAACTGGATTATTGAAATGATAGATTATAATAATAATAATAATTATTATTATTATAGACATTTTATAACCATCTTATATGATTTTTACAAATTCATAAGTTGCGATTTTTGTATAGAATATTAATTTGTTAATTAATTTAACGTGTAATACGTAAATACATCGTATATATTTCTTGGTGTATTGTTTGGACAGTTTAGTATTTGTTAATTATTTTAATTAAAAAGGTTTAATTAAAACTTTGTGCACTAAAAGCCGCTTGCAAACAAAGATCAATTTACCCCTTTAATCTCTTGCGTAATTACTTTTCAGTTATGTTTTGTGTGTAGGATGAAAATTAATCTAAGGATACTTCCTTCCTTTTTGATATCTGAATTAACAGGAAACACAGACAGTCCTATATTTTATTGTGAATCATTTTTAGATATTTAATTACTTCTGTCTCATACTTAGTCACGTTGTAAATTAGGAGTATATTTTAACCTACATTTTACAAATCATTCTCTTAACAGTAATAGGCAAGAAAGATCTAATTAGAAACTTAAATTTTGAGGTACAGTTTTGTGATGTAGTGTATTTTTGAATAAATAGAAACGTGTATTTAATCTCATTAGTTATTATTTAAAGGTATATCTCAGTCAGTTTGATTAATTTTCGATATTTAGGTATCAAATAATAGTTTTTAAATTTAAAAATTAGTCTTGAAAAATATTGAAAGGTTGTAACATTTATTAGATAATATTAATTTTGAATTAATGCATTTTAAGTTTATGCAAGTATAACAGTAAATTTT
The DNA here is from genome assembly GCA_963082815.1 of Melanotus villosus. NCBI lineage: Eukaryota > Metazoa > Arthropoda > Insecta > Coleoptera > Elateridae > Melanotus > Melanotus villosus. Next base: position 70,773,921 of record OY720418.1, on the reverse strand, counting down.
ATCAATGATCTTCATTTGACTGAGGTACAGAATATTTAAACAACTTCCATAGTTCCATAGTTTACCTTCTTTATTTGGTAGTTATTTTAAGCTTTATAGTTTATACATTCGAAATTAAAATTTCTAAATACACCAAAATATTCGCATTTTACTTGACATTGATACTGCTATTTCCTAATATTATTACGAAACCGAAGCGTCGAAAAGAATATATACAGCTTATTTTGTCATCATTAATGCTGGAGATTTAATGATAACCCTCCAAATAAAGTTCATGAACGAGGAACACATACATAGATGTTATATAAATTTAATAGGCAAGTGTTTATTTATTAGTTACATCATTTTGATGATCTGAACAGATGTTCAGTACCATATTCCTTAATGAAAAACAATCTGTATGATCTACTGAAATATGGCGACTATGTCAATTAACTTATCTTTATCATTGCAGTTTATATTAGTTAAATAATTAATCATAGTCCTGATTATAAGATTTATGGTTGTTTAATTCAGAATCTGACTTCGTTTGCTTTTTGTCTGATTTAATATTTAATGTAAATTTTAAAATTCGTTTTTTATATTAGTTGAAAAACACTTGGTTTTTGACGTCTTATCAAGGAAGATATTTTGAAAAAGGGCAGTTTTTAACTAGTTTATTTGCCATTTTTTTTTTTAGGAAGCTAAACATAAATATATCCATGTGCTGTTGCTTCTTAATACGTCCTAATTACGCCTGAACTACAGATTAAATCAATATGAAACGTGGAAGTCTTAAAATAGAACTGCAGCTAATGTCAACAATTAATATCATGTTTATTTCACATCAACACCACCAGTGGGAGTTTAAAATATACCAGAAAGGATTGTATAAAATCTTGTTTTTGGTTTTGAACACATATGCGGTTTTTTAGAGCTAATTAACTCATTTAATCAGAAAAAAATTACCAGAAAATAATTCTTATTACAAGCTATTACCCCGGATTGTATTATAAAAGAAAGATTTTATCAGAAATTTTTCGTATTTCTTCACTTTTCACTGCACTTTCTGCATTCTGCCTAGGTATTCCGGTCGCTTTTCTATTATTTCTTCTATCGGCTTAGGTTTTAAATTCTCTCAGCTTTGTCTTGGGTTGGTGAAGGGGGATTGTTTGTTATTTTTGGGTCATTTATCAGGTATAAGTTCGTTTATTATTAGTTAGTTATGTTAGTGGGTTGTTTAAACTCACCGCTAACCTCTCGTCTTACGTAAGGGGCTGGGCAGAAAGTGAGGGGCATAAACAGTGAAGTGCGTGCGATACCCTTGCAGCTCCACTGGCGGCGCATTCGCCATTACCATAAAACAAAACAATTACTGATCTGCAAAACTTACACCTCACCGGGGGTCCCCAACCTCCTTGTTTCGGTGCACCCCTCACTGGATACAGGTTTGCACGTTCTACTACTTCTTTGGGTCTCCATCATCTTCTTCACGGGCTAGCCCTTGGTCACCAACCACTTGGATCTTCCGGAGTTACCTCCGAGCTCCCTCCTCTTCTTTCTACCCCCCCCCCCCAACCCCCGCGGAGTCACACATCATTATAGTTAATGCCAAAGAGTCACTAGGTGCCTCATTCGCACTCAGTAATATCTTAATTGTGAATTTGTCTGGACAACTCCCATACCCCTATCGCAAAATCTGACCACACAGGTCGTACAACTAAGAGCAGCCCCACTACCAGCCAGTACCTCTCTGTAATGATCTTTTCTGTAATTAAACATGCACAAGATGCAAGCTTCGCACTACACAAGCAACAATCACTAAGTCAGAGGTACCACTTTATTATTACACTTTAAATACTGTCATATCACTGCAAAACGTTATCTGCCGTCGGGTGTGCCGCCACCCCTGATACTATACTAATCGTCAACCTCTTTGGGTTATCGGAGTACACACACACTCACATACACACCGCTCCTTTCGTATCTGACTTAAGTCTGCATGTATTTTGTTATGCTTAGGCCAACCGTTGGGATAATTTATTGCTTTCGTTTGGGGAATGGTGAACTAGGGCACTGGTAACTTCTGTTCTGATCCGGTATATCCCTTGTTCTTCTAAATTTTCCTGCACATCTTTTTCTTATAAATCGTATACCTATGTAATTTTTTTTCCTTTCGATTGCTTTCTCACTCATTTGTAGTAATTTGAATAATACGGTTTGCAGTACCTATGTTATTTCTGCAACCGCACTGCGTATGTTTTATCGTGTTTTGAACCTCGTCTCATACAGGGTGCGGCAAAACTCCTTCCCTAAATTGAAGGTTCAATAAAAAACAGATGTTAAAAAGTAAAGAAAATTTAATTGGAATTTACATTTTAACTGGTTTTGAAAAGTAAATCGCGCCCTTCGTTGTCAATGGCGAGTTCAGAAATTTTCCATCTCTCTCGCCAACATTTCTGAAGAAATACGCGCTGATTCCTTCAGATATCTTATTCTGTAGGGCTGGCGGAATCCTCGGTCGATGTTAGTAAACCTCAGCCTTGAGGTACCTCCATAGAAAAAAATCGCAGGGGGTGAGATTTAGTGATCGTGCTAGCAGATTTCCATACGATTTTGCCAATCATGTTCGAACAGTTCTTGTACGACAACCATCTTGTACGGATGAAATCGCAAGTCTTGATACAAAATTCGCCCCACACTTACATCAGACAATTGAAGAGCTGCTGTATATTTGCGAGCAGATCGCTTTGGAGACTGCAGGAACGAACGTGTAATTGCCTCAATGTTTTCTGAAGTTGGAACACTGTGCGGTTTTCCTCCGCCCCTCACGAGTATTCCTTCAGAAATGTGAGTGATAGAGTGCATTGACGACGAAGCAAGGCATCTTTTTACGTACTTTTGTGTATCCATTTGGATACGCAGGCCTTCGGATTGGATACCCAGTAAACAACAAATGGATACAGACATTTGGGCCTTGGCCTCTTGTAATAAACTCTAGCCAATTTAAAATATGATACCTAAAATACATTAAGGCAAAAGAAAAAACCAAACAAACATATATACATTATAAATATTTAATGTGTCAAAAAATAAAACACAATCAAAATAAAAAATAAACTCTTTTTTATACAATACAAAAAAATAAACAAAATATACTAAGACTCAGATTAATTGAGGTAATCTGGCTAAACTAGGTAGGTACTGATTGGTACTTAATCGAAATAATAAAATGAAATATAAATACCTACCTATTTGTAAATAAATATTAAATACAACAAAATAAAAGAAATTCGTTACATTGGTTAAAATAACTATAGTTTAGGATCATCTCTAAAAAAGGTACTAATAAAATCCCTAGTTTTATAAATTTCAAAGGTTGGTTCTCTAAAACGTCGTTCTTTTTTCTGTAAAAACTCCGCGACTGCTGGTCTAGGATTAAAATGAGCTGTTCCAACTCAAGACGATCATTCATTGTGTCTTCATTCAGTGATATTCTGCCTGGAGTTTTTATTTTATTAAAATGAGAAATAATCCTCTCAGTGGTCATTGAATGGGGGCTTACTAGCAACAACGAGATTAATAACTTTTGCAAAATACCAGTGGTGCAAACAATAAGTTTTCTCAGTTTATCAGCATGTCTGGTGCCTTCATCGGGAGTATCAATATCCGGAATTTCCTGAATCAAAGGCCAGCAATCACATACACTACTCGCAAAATTGGTAACTTCCTCTGAACCAAAGAGATTTTCAACTAGTGGTCGGCCTGCAGATATCATTTGAGCTTCTGACTTTGCACAGATTAGGCTAATCATATTTTGAATTGTTTCATCTTGTTCAAGATTAAGTCTAACATCGAGAATTTTTAAAGGACAATATAACTTCCTGTCTTACTGCTGACCAATCTCGTCTACCCGTTGTAACGTATGCGTTACATACATTACGAGAGCATTTGTTTGTCGTAGTCGATGCCTCTAAAGTATTTTGACTACAATTACGCTCAATATCAGCTAGGAGCAGTTCTTCCTTACCTCCTGTATTTGTAGGTATCTTGTGGTGGGTATTTGTAGATATTTTAAAGTATCAAATTAGTCAGAAAGAAATGTAAAATAGGGCTTTTTGAAAAAAATGGATACGCAGTAAAAAATCACTAAAAGATGCGCTGCGACGAAGGACAACACTTTAGCGATTTAGTTTTCAAAACCAGTTAAAATGTAAATTCCAATTAGGTGGATTTACACTGTAAGAATAAATTTCCTTTACTTTCTACCATCTGTTTTTTATTGAACCTTCAAATTAGGGAGGGAGTTTTGCCACACCCTGTATTTTCATAGCTCTCTTGGAGCACTTAGATAATATTTGGAATGTTTGTAATTTAATTTCTTATAATTATTAGCGTTATAATTTGTTCTTGCCAATCATTCGTCATTTTCTGTGGCTTTCATGCTTCGTAGTTCGTTCATTCTTTTTTATAGTTTCCCTTTTCGTTTATCTTATATTATCATACCCTGGTAGCCTGGTACCCTTCATTCTTACCTACTTATCGCTATTTCCGATTCTTTACTTTTATTTTAGATTTTTTCGTTATGTTTTCTTGTATTCCTACATTTCTTATTCTTATTTCTACTGTTCTTACCGGGTTCGCTTCCAGTCTTTCTTGGAATGAATTATAAAAACATTGCTGTTTCCTTACCTTGACGTCTTTTTTGGCTAAGAATATATTTGTTTTTCTTTTCGTATATTCTTCAGCATGGCCTACACATGTCTTGTTTAATGCGTTTAATTAGGCACTGTCCTGTTTTTCAGTTTTTTCTTTAACCACGTTTCTTTGTGTTTGATGTTCTTTATAAGTTTTTACATAGTTATCTTTGGCAGCATCCAGTAAATTTATAATACATTTTAAATTGTTTATCACTTTAGTTTAAACCACAAAAATGCAAACGTGTTTTCTTAAAATTTTGGATTGTGTAGTTTTAATTATCATGGCAGATGTATTAATTAACTTTTATAAAACGTTTTATACTTATATTAATTTCATCGACATTTTTTGTTAGTCATTTATATTTTAGCTAAGTTTTCTTAGTGAATATTACCCCCTGGAAATTCTTATTAGACTCTTATACAAAAAGTGTAATCATTTAATAGGTCTGAAGATGGTGCAAAATCATGTCGAAACATATAACCAATTTAGTGACACCAGTTTGGTACCTAACTAGTTATTAAAAAGTGGGGAGAGGAAATTTGATTGTTGCAATTATATTTCCAGTATACTAATTCCTTACTATTTTTCCTCTAGATTCGGGCTTTTCTCCTTCTTTGTCTTTAGTTGTTGTTCCTTTTGTTTTCATGTAGGTACCTATTATTAGTTTATCCCTTTTTTAATTTAGATTTGTTCTCTTCGCTTAAGGTTTTATATATCTTTCTTGGAAAGTTTATACTTTGACTACCATTTTCCATTTCTGTTTCTCCGCTCACTTTTGTAATTTACTCTTTTCTGTTTTCCATTCATATAATTCTACTTATTCGAGGATGGTCAATAATTGATTTGTTCTTATCTTGTGTAGTTGTGTATAAAACTGTCTTTATGAGCAAATTTTGAGATATCTTTACAAAAAATTATCAATTTTCATTTCTTCATTTGAATGCAAAAATGTATCCTTATATGTTTCTTTAGTACACTTTTTAAAATTAAACTGAATTAATTGGTTATTTTTGAAATTTCAATCCACACAAATCCAATCGCGCCCACGTCGGTCGGTGGAAATTAATATAATTAAATTTTATTCTAGCTTCAGTAGTCAGGCCCGACGAGAGGGGGGGGGGGCAGGGGGGGCAAAATCCCCGGGGCCCGAGCCCAGGGGGGGCCCGGCAGCTTTTTAGAGAGTACTCACCGCTAGTCGTATAATAATAGAACGAAGAATTAAAATTTCAGTTTTTTTTATGTAGGCTTATATAAGAGTTTTTATTATTCTTTGACTCTACCTCTAGCAAAATTTTTTGTGTTTCACACTTTCATAAACCTTAAAAAGATGTTAAAGGTTGTAGGTTGTAGGTCAGTAGGTGTGTTCTAGTATTAAGAATGATGAATTTTTCTCAGCTGCTACACCAATAATTGGTCAAGATCAAAACTGTAGCAATTCACAAAGAAATTACGGTTCTTTACAAACATTTTTAGTACCTAATTAGTAAGTACACTCATTTTAGTAGAACATGATGAGTTTGTATGTAAAAAAAATAGATTACAATATGTGGGGGGGGGGGCCCTTGCCAGTGTTTTGCCCCGGGGCCCACCATGGCTCTCGGCGGCCCTGTCAGTAGTAGCCTTGATCACATAACAATATGTGATCAGGGGTAGTAGTATACATATACAATTCAAATGAGAAAAGTTTTAGTGGTGCCACCGTTTAGTACGCCATATAAATAATATACGTACGAGTTACGAAATAATCTTATGTAAATTCAGAACCAGTTTGCACGTACAAATGTATATGAATATTGTCCTTTTATAGGCACGCAAAAAAGAGCGTATGACCTCTTGCAGCTGTGCAGGACAAGTATTAATATTAATACAAATAATGGAGATTGTGAATGTAATTGGTTATATGCAGAACCGAAGAGAGACGTAAAGTTAAAACGGAAATGGTGATATACGCTATACTGTTTATTGTATTTGTTGTTCTAAATATAATAATTGCGCTAATACTGAGCTCTTTGTATGTTTATCTTTATGCAATAAGAATTAGGCTGATGAAGTCATATTTATTCGTGGTAATAACAGAGATATGTGATCATTCGCGGTTAAATTAAGCACTGCATAAGGAAGCTGCGGTATAGCTATGTCGTATTAAAAAAGTATTACGGTAAAATAAAGGACGTAGAGCTTATTCTCTTCTGGCTGGCGAAAGAATGGTCAGACAAGGTGATCACTTTTGCTGGAAACTTCGCCCTTGAGTGCTACTATGTTCAGGTTCAGTGGCGTACGCACAAGCAGTACAATTTTTACTTAAATAATATATAAACCTGTATTTATATAAAATCCAACAGGTATTTAAGAAAACCAACTTATATATCACATACTACGAAATAAAAGAAAAATTTGATTTTAAAAATTTTTATTTCAAAACGTTAAGGAAGAATTTACCGAGTTAGAAATATTTATCTATAAATTACTATAACTTAATTAGATATAAAATAAATTACTTATCTACCTTGTAAGAAATTAATTATTTCGTACCGTATTACAGCCGTAAAAACCTTTATTCGGTAACTAAATAATCTAGGTAAAATTTAAATAGTGGAAAAATAGTACGCCACTGTACTTCTGTACAACGTGCTTTTAAGCGGATTATCGTCTCTCTCAATAGTTAAGACAGCCCACTTAGCCTAGTGCCTATCTAAGCCTTCCGCCAGCCAGAAGGGCATAAGCTCTACCAAAACTTGTTACCTGGAGCTTGGGACTTGGTTCACCCTTTTGGCACTACCTACAGCTGATAACTAGCTTCACCAGTAGTTGAGGGGTTGGTCTTTTCCTTGAAAACGATTCCGCGAGAAGACCTTTTGACGATGATTTCTTATGTCTTATGTGGATTCGTCTCTGGAGGATAAGACCTTTTCTTGAGAAGATTTGCCTTTGAGGAATCCTACCGCGACTGCGCCAATATTATACGAGCTCCAAGGACCACTGGGCTGTTGTATACAGAGTGTGTCAAAAGTAACTAATATTGCCTGTAACTTTTTAATTTGAAGAGTTGCAAGAAAAAGTTGCATACGAAAGTTTTTGGGCTAATTGCGGCGCATATAACGACGTTTTTATTTTGTTAGTATATTTTTTTTGGTTGCTATGGCAACCAACTTTGTTTATTTAAATGGTAACCATATGTTTTCTTAACATATTTAAAAAGTATAGGTTTTTTCTATTCGCCCGTGCTATTACATCGAACTTTAGGAAAAAACAAAAAAAAAAAAAAACCAAAAACAAACAAACTCCGCTAAACACCTCGAAAAAATGAATAATACTTTGTTCTCATAGGATTTGTTTCTTTAGTTGTCAATTTTTCAAAACGTATCTGATCAAAGTTGATACCCAAATACTTGATATCATTTAAGTAACTGATTAATATTACTGCAAATCAATTCACATTTTTTCGTAATGTAGCATTTTGTAGTATTCAACGTACGATATAATAGCACAGATGAATAGAAAAAAAAACTGTACTTTTTAAATATGTTAAGAAAACATATGGTTATCATTTAAATAAAAAAAGTTGGTTGTCATAGCAACTAAACAAAAAAAGATACCAACAAAATAAAAACGCCATTGTATGCGCCGAAATTAGCCCAAAAACTTTCGTATGCAACTTTTTCTTGCAACTCTTCAAATTAAAAAGTTACATGCAATATTAGTTACTTTTGACACACTCTGAATATTTATTTTGTCAGTGTTTATTATTTCTAACTGTAACTTGATAAAGTTAACAGATAAGAAAATGAGTACATATATGAGCTTAGAGCTACTTAGATACTACTTTTAACTTTTACATTGAAAATACATAGGTATTTATACATAGTGTTATCAAGAATTGACGTATTTAAATTGATGGAAGCATCATATGGTGTAGGTACTTATTTCTAGGAAAAATCTAGTTTATACCAAATTATGTTGATGTGCGGTATTAAAACAAAGAATTGGTAACACAATATTAGATCAGGATTTTGTGAAAATAATATTGTTATCGGTGTGAGATTAAATTTACATGGCCGAGGTTAATAAGTTAAGTGTTTTAAAAAATTAGCATGCTGTGGCAAAAATCATCAAATTAAGTTAATGTCAAAAAATTAGTCTTTAACTGTTGCTGTTTTTATTTTCCTTTCTGTTTTGTATTGTTGATATTTTATGTTTTAGAATAATCGTTGAATTAAAATTATGTTGATATTCCACTAATTTTGATTTATTTTTTATTTACAAACATGAAACATAACCTTTACGCACCACGTGACGTGACGTTTATAGTGTATAGTGGGTTGCCTATTTGCGTTTATTATAAAAGTATACATAGGGGATATGTATACTAAAAAGAAAAATTCCCTGTATACTAGAGGTGCCCGTGTAAAGGAAAAGCGAACTCAAAATGTTAATATTTATTGTACTATATTTTTCAAAAAAATGCGTTATATAAAATTACTTACAACTAAAAAGTGCCTCTTTGTTGCAACTTATTTGTTTTTGAAAAAAAGTAACTTTGTTTTTATTTGTTTTCTCGAAGTTGCATTTCGAAATAATAATTTTCTAAGCAACATAGCTTCCTTGTAATTGTTAATATTATGGGAACCGACAATCAAATCCTCCTCTTTATTATTAATAATTTTTGTTCAACTTTTACCAAGTTTATACTTTATAGGGTGTCCGGATAAAACCGTCCTACACATTTTGAAGCATACAAATAAAACTAAGATATATGTATGTATTTTTGAAATTTTAACTTTTTATGAGTAGTTATCTAGTCTTCTTCTTAGAGTGGCTTACCCTTTACAGGGCGTTGCCTAAGATTACATTAAAACTATTTCGGCACAAAAGCTTCGCAGTACTTCCATTCAGTGGCGGCTGGTGACAATAGAAACAGGTGGAGCCAGGAGACAAAAACAACTTAATTGTTTTATTTTCTAGACTTAATATCGAGAAATGTTTTTCCGATAAACTATCGATTTTGTTCATAGTTAAAATGTATCGTTTATGGACGTAATAAAAATTTAAACCTGAAAATAAATTATAATAAAAAACGACAACAATAATTAAACACACTAAAAACAACAAAACAGATCAACAACGAGGAAAAAATAATAAGGCAGTGAAAGAATAGCGCGCTATTTACATACGCAATGACGGGCCAGACACGGGCCCCAAGATAAGCTTTGCGCCCGGTAAGCAAACACGATTGGTAGTGCACGCGCCTCATACATGCCCCCCCGCGCTCTACACATACAAAATACACGGCTGGCCTCAAAGACCGCAAAGTCGCATTATACAATATTGCCACAAAATACTACGGTATTTTTTTTATTAAACAATAAAACGTGTTGGAAATAGATCAAAAATAATAATTACAAGAAACATATTTTTTAAAACTACAATTATTGGGTTAGTTATACAAATACAGGGTGAGTTAAGATAGCGGCACCCCCCTGTTAGTTCGTTTAATATTATTGATATTAGAAAAATAATTTGTTAATAAAAGATGTTCAGAATTATATGCTCTATATGTCTATACAGGGTGCTTAAAAAATGGCGAAACAACCAGACTATTCAGGGACACCCCTTGAGTACTAACGTGTGTTCACAAACAGTCGTCATCCCAGTTGCCTTTAAAAACAAAATTTTATATCTTTGATTAATTCGTGCAACACAATGAAGCTTGGAAAACGTCAACTAGTTTTATGAAACGTCATTGAGTACTGTCATAGCGCGTTTAGGTTTGTTCAGTTTTGAAATCATGTTTACGCCGCAACAGAAAGCATTTATGCTCGAAAGTTATTTTCGCAATGGAGTACTGGAAAATGGAGAATGGCAATACTCGATCGAAGCTTCTAAAAATGAATTCAGATTGAGGTTTCCAAATGTAGTGTTTAACCACAATCAGTTTAGGAAGCAGTTGAGCAGATCACTTGCAAATTTTCGGGAAACTGCTTCAACTGATAAACAACGGGGAGGTGGAAGACCTAGACTTCGCACGGAACATGTTGTCAATATGGTTAGAAACGCGATCGAAGAGCGACCTACATCTTCAGTTCGAAGGCTTTCCCAAGAACTAGACATTCGTACAACAACTTTGTACAATGTTTTAAAAAAGGATATTCACTCGCATCCATACAAATTACAAATGTACCAGGAGCTGTTAGGTCCAGATTATGTGAAAAGAGTTCAGTACTGCCAGTGGTTTAATGAAAATTTGAACAACAATGATGTACTCGATAAGACGAGGCCTGGGTGCACTTGAATGGTTACATTAATGCACAAAATATGCGTATGTGGGGAACCGAAAACCCTCATTACTTTAGAGAAGCAACGATGCATCCTGTTAAAATAGGGTTGTGGTTAGCAGTAAGTCGTAGAAGAATAATAGGCCCAATATTTTTTGAAGAGACTATAAATGCTGAAAACTATCGGAACATAATGCTGGAACCGTTTATAAATCAACTCCACGATGACGAGTTGCAAACCGGATATTTTCAACAGGATTCTGCGCGTCCGCACGTTGCACATGTTACTTTAAATTATTTATTTCATACTGTCTGGTAAATTCAGTTTCCCGGCGCCATTTTGTGTCCGGAAAATGAGCTATTACGGTATCAGAGCCGGAAAATGTTGCTTGGCAACATTTTCCGGACAGTTATTTTATGCACCCAATCAGAGCCCGTAAAAGTCTAACCAAGCCACACCTACCGGCTTTGACACAGTAATGTCACATGTTGACGTTTTGAAAAAGCGTCACATGTAAAAATTAAAAATCAAATTGTTGACAGTATGAAATAAAATACATAACGACATTCGTCCGTGAACTCTTTTTACAGTACTCGTTTCGAGTTTCAAGACTCGGCTCCTTGCGTCGCCTCGTCTTTAAACATCTTACTCGTACTGTAAAATATGAGTTCCCGGACTTGTGACGTTAATTACTATTACGAGAATTTTTCGATGACCGTTTAATAAGTAAAGACCTTTACCCACCACGTTCTTGCGACCTTACGCCTTTGGATTATTTCGTGTTTCCGTACATTAAAAATAATGTGTTTAGAAACCCAGTACACACATTGGGGGATTTGAAAAACAGCATTCAACACCAGTGCGACCAAATAACACCAGATATGCTAATAAATGTATTTGAAAGCATGAAGCGAAGAGTTAATTTGTGTATTCAAGAAAATGGTCACCATTTCCAACAGTTATTGTAATCTCAGTTCAGTTTGGTTTACTTTTGACACATTGTTTGACAGTTAATAAAACTTGCTGTTGTAAATAATGATGTTTGCATTTTTGCTCAATTTTAATAGACATACGTTTCTGAAGTCAAAACCTACTGGGATGACGACTGTTTATGAACACCCGTTAGAAAAATGTTAAAAAAAATCTATCTCGTGATTCCTTGAAGATATGTAGGTTATAAGATTGAAATTTAACATTTTTATTATTACCCAATTCTGAATATTTTAACAACTTTTGTTTTGAAAGACATATTTAAAATAATGTCCAACAATAATATTTATTTAAAATCAATAAATAGTACCTTTATATGAAGTTCTATTTTTCATGTTTGCACAAAAATCATCGTAAAAAATAAAACTTCATATAAAGGTACTATTTATTGATTTTAAATAAATATTATTGTTGAACATTATTTTAAATATGTCTTACACTACAAAAGTTGTTGAAATATTCAGAATTGGTTAATAATAAAAATGTTAAATTCCAATCTTATCACCTCCATATCTTCAACTAATCACGAATTTTTTTTAAACATTTTTCTAGTACTCAGGGAGTGTCCCTGAATAGTCTGGTATAGCGCTGTTTCGCCATTTTGTAAGCACCCTGTATTATTGTATATTTATTTTATTTCATGGCTTTCTGAGGTTTGAGCAGTGACATTCAACTTTTTTATTTTAAATGACACCCTGTATATTTTTTACATTTTTTTGGAAGAACTATCTTTTCTCTATACAGTGCTATAAAAATATTGTGGTGTTAGATGGGAAAATTACACTGTTAAACACGATTAAAGTTGAAAAATGTCCAAATTTAGCAATTTCGTCTAGTAGCCATGAAACAAAACGGTGAAAAAATTAATTGTCACATTTTTTTTGTATTTTGACGTTCCCATAACTCAAAACCGAAATAATAAATGCATTTACAATGGCTAACCACGTTCGTTTTTCACCAAACGACTTGGTAGATATGATTTTAGTAATCGGTGAATCCAATTGTGTCATTAAGAGGGCTAAACGTTTGTATTTAGAAAAATTTGCTGATAGAAGGCAACCAAGTAGAGAAGTTTTTCGGAAAACTTTAAGAAGATTTCGCGACACTGGATCTGTTCAATATCAGAAACGTCAGCAAAATAGATTTGTAATTAATGAAGACGTTGAAATGTTGAAATAGATGTCTTAGGTGCAATAAACGTCAATCCACATATCAGTACGAGAAATTTGTCATTAGAAACAGGTATTAGCCAAACCGCAATTGTTCATATTATCAAAAAACACAAATTTCATCCTTACCATTTGTGTCTGACGCAACAACTCACAGACGACGATTATGTGAGTCGGACAAATTTTTGCATTTAGTTAATGAACAAATTCAGAACAGAGATACACTTTTTACGAAAAATCTTTTGATTGACAAAGCCACATTCAAGAATAACGGTTCAGTGAATCGACACAATCTTCACTATTATGGTCTGGTCGTTGAACGTTTGGGCAGGAATAATCGACGATCATGTGATAGGGCCACATGTTTTTGATGGGGCTTTAATAGGTCAGACCTATTTTAATTTCCTTGAAGAAATCCTTCCTAAGTTAGTAGAGGATGTGCTTTTAAATATACGGCAAGGAAGTTATTATCAGCACGATGGTGCGCCACCCCACTACAGCGGAATGGTTCGAAATTTTTTGATCGCAAGTTTGGTGCAAAATGAATTGGCAGAGACGGCCCTGTAGCTTGGCCCCCAAGGTCTCCTGATTTAACGCAACTAGATTTTTTTCTGTGGGGTCACGTAAAAAATATTGTGTACAGTACAGCACCTACTACTTCCGACGACATGAAAATAAGAATTAGAAATGGTTTTTCCGCTATTACTGCTGAAATGTCAAACAGTGTTAGACACAATCATATGCGTTTACAAGCTTGTATTGACCAGAATTGGGGTAATTTTGAACATTTAGCAAATCAGAATTGCTTTTAGGTGTTTTCATGTTGGTTATGTCTTTCGATACTTTCTTTTGTATTCATAGAATAAATTATTTATTAATAAAAACTTGCTGCTTTCGATACATTATTATTTTACCACTTTAACGGTGTTATTTTTGTCATTTGACTCCATAACAAAAAATATTACAACAAATTTTTTACTGTTACTGCGACGAAACAAGGCTACTAGATGAAGTTGCTAAATTTGGACATTTTTCAATTTTAATCGTGTTTAACAGTGTAATTTTCCCATCTGACCCCACAATATTTTTATAGCTCCGTATAGAGAAAAGATAGTTCTTAAAAAAAAAATGTAAAAAATATACAGCGTGCCATTTAAAATAAAAAAGGTGAATGTTACTGCTCAAACCTCAGTAGGTCATGAAATAAAATAATATAGAGCATATAATTCTGAATATCTTTTGTTAACAAATTATTGTTCTAATATTAATATTAAACGAACTAATAGGGGGGTGCCGCTATCTTAACTCACCCTGTATAGGTGCGGCCCAGCCCCTATAGACGAGCCGCCACTGCGTTCCAACTAAATGTTGTTTGAATTGCTCGATGTTATTTTACTTTAGTTTACTTAACATGTATCGATGTATCCTCAAATACAATAGTGTCTAGCCCTTTAGCGGGTTTAAGTTCGGGGAGACCGGCCAATCTTCTGGTGCAATGAAATCGGGCAAATAAGAGACTGTTGAAAACAGTATGATTTTTTCCCAAAAAGTTTTACAGCGATGGACTTCAAGTGGCCATCCAAAAATGATGTGTGTGGTATTCCTGATCAACTATAGCCTCAGGTTCGACGAAATGCAGGGGCTACTTTCCAAAAATTGAAACTGTTCCTTATACCATTATTTTGGAGACGTTTTGGAAACGTTGAACTTGCAATTTTGTCCTGAGAGTTTTTGCTAAGGATACAGCATACACCATACACCTGACCTGATCATTTTGAATATTGTAAGAATCCCGTAACTGAAAGATTATTACATGTAGTGCCGCCTGCGAAGCTTGTTGTGCCAAAGATGACAAAAATGGTTACGGTTTTGGACAGTTAGGAAAGCAAAATTTTATGGTTGGAATTCCTACGGCGCGTAAAGCAATAAATTCACCATTCTGTGTACAATTTTCTTTCGAAGGTCCTTTGCGATGAATTGCTTTTTACTTTCTCTGTACATAAATGTACGTGAACAGTAATTTAAACAAGATAGTCAACCAATGTAAAGGCATTAATTTTGTTTTTCATAACAAAACTCCATAGAAATTTTAAGGAAACTCTCGGTTCCCGAACCAAAAATCATTGTTAAAGTGGTAATTCTTATTAATGCAAACAAGTCTTGTATAAATCTGATTGAATAACAAAAACTATCTTAGTTACAATTTGAACAATTAGGTATTTGGTATATTAATATTTTTAATTCCATTTTTTTTTACTTCCTCCTCCTCCAAGGTCATCAGTCCTTAGACTGGTTTGTTGCAGCCATCCATAATCTTCTATCGGTCGCTTTCCTTTTCATATCGACGTAGTTCTTGCTTCTAGAGTCTTCAATTATTTGTTTAATATACCTGAGGCGGGGTCTACCTTTCGGTCTTTTTCAATTTACTGTGCCTTCAATAATTATTTTCAGTAGCCCATCTCTTCTCAGAATATGACCGACTGTCTGCATTCTTCTTTTGACTATATGTCTCCATATGTTTCTTTCCTCTCCCATTCTTATTAGTACTTCTTCGTTTGATATTCTTTCAATCCAGGCAATTTTTAGAGCCCTTCTGTAACACCACATTTCAAAGGATTCAATCATCCTTTTGTCTGCTTTCCCAATGGTCCATGTCTCGCACCCATAAAGCGCAATACTCCATAAATATATTTTTCTTTGTTGTTATTGATACCCCATTGGTCGTCAAAAGTTGTTTTTTGTCGTAGAAGGCCCTTTTCGCTAGATTTATCCTATTTCTGATTTCTCTGGAGCTTCTTCCATCTTCCGTAATAATGCTGCCCAAGTATGGAAATTCTTGACTGCTTTTATTTTCCACCATCTATGACAATGTCGTCCATTCGTGTTTTATACTTTGAGCACAGCAGCACTTTTGTTTTGCTTTTGTTTATTTTTATATTATATGTATTTTGAAATATTTGGTTCATAACTTTTAATGCTTGTGTGAGTTCTTATTTTGTTTCTCCTATCAGTGCGATGTCATCTGCATATCTGATTGTGTCAATTCTTTCTCCTTGTATCAATATACCAGTTTTATTTATATGTCGGAATTCATTTATGGCTTGTTGGATATATACAGTGTGGTACAAAAGTATGGAACAAATTCAATATCTACTGAAATAATTGTTTTTTGGAAAAACGCTCGGACAGGTATAGCGATTTAAATTACGGTGCATATTTTAAGAGGAATCGAATTTTTTTTGCGACAGTCATTTTTCTACGGTGACGTTATCGCCCTTTTTTTTAAATAGGAACTTGCATATTTGACAATTGCAGTAGATAGTCCTTTTTTTTCTCTTTCTAACCGTGCAAAAGTTTTATACCCTCACATAAGATTTTTTTTGAGATATGGTCCTTCGAAAATGCCAAAATCGACTTTTTCGTAGAAGATTGAAATTCGGACTAGGGGGTAATGAGACCCTCCTAATGACGTTTCCGTGGTCGGTTGTCCCTTAGCGTGCGTAATGTCGAAGATACGGCCGTTCCCACCTATCAAAACTGGTGGGGGAAATTTTTTAAAACCCGTTTTTTCGTGTCCGGCGGGGTAGCTTTGGGGATTCGGAAAGAGAGGGGTCGATTTAGGAGAGAACAATTTTTTATCCGAAACATTTTGGATTCGAAATGCCCCAATGGCAGGGTCGATTTTTCGTATACGTGTCTATTGTTATCCTACCCATGCGGAACGTGAGCTGGGTCTAGTACCCCAAAGCGACCCCGCCGGACACGAAAAAACGGGTTTTAAAAAATGTCCCCCGCCACTTTTGATAGGTGGGAACGGCCGTATCTTCGAAATTACGCACGCTAAGGGACAACCGACTACGGAAACGTCATTAGGAGGGTCTCATTACCCCCTAATCCGAATTTCAACCTTGTACGAAAAAGTCGATTTTGGCATTTTCGAAGGACCATATCTCAAAAAAAATCTTATGTGAGGGTATAAAACTTTTACACGGTTAGAAAGAGAAAAAAAAGGACTATCTACTGCAATTGTCAAATATGCAAGTTCCTATTTAAAAAAAAGGGCGATAACGTCACCGTAGAAAAATGACTGTCGCAAAAAAAAATCGATTCCTCTTAAAATATGCACCGTAATTTAAATCGCTATACCTGTCCGAGCGTTTTTCCAAAAAACAATTACTTCAGTAGATATTGAATTTGTTCCATACTTTTGTACCACACTGTATATTAAACAGTGATGGTGACAATCCACAGCCTTGTCTTACTCCCTGTCTAATTTGTGCTTCTTCTTTCTCTCCGTTATGATCTATTATAGCTGATTGGTTTTTGTAAATATTGTATATAATTTGTCGTTCTTTTTCCTGAACTCCTATTTCTTTTAGTATGTCAAACATTCTCTTCCAGTTGACTCTGTCGAATGCCTTTTCCGCATCTATAAAGGCTATATACAGGTCTTTGTCCTTCTCAATCCTCTTTTCTATTATCATTCGTAGTGCCAGAATTGCTTCCTTTGTACCTGTGTTACGTCTGAAACCAAATTGGTCCTCTGTCAAGTTTTCTTCGATTGTTCTTTCGATTCGTCTCTGTATAATCTTGATTAATATTTTTGACGCGTGTGATATCAGGCTGGATTCTTATTATCTGTGTTTTTTACTTGTATTAATAAAATACAAGAAAACTCCAACATTTTAAATATATGAATTTAATACGCATGTAAATTTAGAATGTAGGAAGACATTAAGTTTAGTTGATTTTGGTACAGTGGTTTGTATACATTTAATTTATTTATAGACAGATTGCTATAAAATGGTCATTAAATTCTTCAAAGTTAATCGATATACAACACATACCATATGTTGAAGTTCTGCGAAATGTTATAAATGTATATTTTCATGAGCAAAAATTTCAATTCCTTTCCTTCACCCTTTTAAATTTGATGAGAGTTTGAAAAAGTTTATAATCCTGATACTTGATATAGTTATTAACTACTGCAATAATTATGTTAATAGAAATAAAACTAATCGTGGAATTGTACTTTCCACAAGATTTGTTTCAGATTATTAAAAATAATAAAAGAAAGTTTTTTATCGTTAACTACAACTTTACAATTTACAATAAATTCAGGTGTAATGTCTAGTTAAAGGAAAAGGTGTTAATATTTTGTTAAACCAAAGAGAATAAAATAGGTAATTATTATGTATTCTTTCTTCGAAAATATTTACTTATTCTACTTAATACAGCAATAATTTAGATTTTATTGAGAACAATTTCAACATTTTTTTAAATATTTTTCTATTTATATTATTTTTAACACCATGGGATTTTGTTGTGTTTCATTAAATTAATTCCTTATACAAAGTATACATAAAGACATCCGTTGTTTTATACTATCTGAAAATTAACTAACTAGCAAGCTTTTCATTTTAAAAACTGACTAAGATAATTGTAGGTCGAAACTCGACGCTTATTTAAATCAGTGATGTCATCATTGCCATATGCTTACATTAAGGAAGTGCTAGCAGTATAAACGCAATTTGGTTTGCAATGATTGTAGAGGTCTAATGCCGGGCTTTGGAATGTGCTATTAATAAAATAGGTTTCATGTCAACTTTTGAAATTAAGTAGTACTTAAATTTTAAATTTGTTCAAAAAAATCAGGACGATTTTGTAGGTATTTATTCTTTTAGTTGCTGCGACAATCCCTAAAGCCTTGTTGGCCGTTAAAATATGTAATCTAAGATGGTACATTGCGAAAAAAAGGTTTAGTTTTAATTTTCAAATGATAATTTTGACTTTAAACGTTTACAATAACAGTTAACTTATCATAAGTCGAACGCAGATTTTTTTAAAATTATAAACATTTAGACAAAATAATATGTGATCAGGGCATTCAGAGCAGGGCCGGCGCTAGGGGCGAGGCGGCGAGACGTCCGCCTAGGGCGGCGCTTTGTAAGGGGCGGCACTTTTCGCGGTTTTTTTTTGATTGACGGTAAGGGAGATATTTTTAATTTGTAAATATTTTTTATGTTTATCAATAAATACAAAGAATTACTTGAATTCAAATCCCCATTTTAACAGTCATCTAGTTTAGTTACTTAATAAGGTATTGAAGATCGCAGCCAGCTAGTGAACTCTATACTACGTAATAGAATTCACTTTCACTGCAGCAAGCAACCAGCAGTTCCCTATTACGCGTGCAGCGCTACATGCGCACACGTGTGTAAGTGTAAAGTGTGCTCGTATTGTGTAGAGCAGTGTTTCACAATCTTTTTTTCTCGCGGAACACTTTTAAATACCGGGTGGCTAGAAAAAAACGAATCCTGTTTAAGCCCTCACATCTCCGGAACGCTTTAAGCTAGCGATTTCAGTTTTCGCTTTCTAAGAGACAATGGATTGAAAATTATTCCTGCCAAATTACAAACAATTACTTTAAAAAACAAAGGAATGGCGAATTTTTTAATATCACCTAGAAAAAATCAATTACACGTTGACAATGTTCTTAAAAATTCTACCACTTAACATCTTGTATAGTGTATTCTACTCATAAACATGTTGTATGGCACCTCCATTTTGTAAATTCACAATTCTTAGTCTATGTTTAAACTGTAAAATTGCTCTTCTGATTAAATTTATAGACACTTCTGGCCATAGATCTTCTAACCGTCGACGCAGGTCTTCCAAGTTTGCAAATGGTTCTCGTCTTTCAGCATACACTTTTTTGCAATACGTTCCACACTGAGTAGTCTAAGTCTAAAGGATTACAGTCTGGAGAATTAGGCGGCCACTGGTTTGCTCGAAAAAAATATGGCGTGTTTTCTTCTAAGAACTCTTGTGTCCTTGCTGCTCTGTGGGATGGAGCATAATCATTATTCGGGTACAATCGATGCATTTCCGGTAGTAAATTGTCACGTAAATGCCGTATGTAGCTATCTGCGTTTGTTTTGGTTAACTGACGATCAGTAAAATATAGCCATTGCCATTCCAGGATATTACGCATGACACCATGAGCGATTATGTTTTTATCCAGGACAGCGCTCCATCCCACAGAGCAGCAAGGACACAACAGTTTTTAGAAGAAAACACGCCATCTTTTATACGAGCAAACCAGTGGCCGCCTAATCCTCCAGACTGTAATCCTTTAGACTAGTCAGTGTGAAATGCATTGCAAGAAAAAGTGTATGCTGAAAGACGGGAACCATTTGCAAACTTGGAAGATCTGCGGCGGCGGTTAGAAGAGGTTTGGCCAGAAGTGTCTATAAATTTAATCAGAAGAGCACTTTTGCGGTTTAAACATAGACTAAGAATTGTGAATTTACAAAATGGAGGTCCCATACAACATGTTGTTTATAAGTAGAATACACCATACAAGATGTTTATTGATAGAATTTTTAAGAACATTGTCAACGTGTAATCGACTTTTTCTAGTTGATATTAAAAAATTCGTCATTCCTTTGTTTTTTAAAATAATTGTTTGTAATTTGGCAGGAATAATTTTCAATCCATTGTCTCTTAATGCAAAAATTGAAATAGCTATCTTAAAGCGTTCCGGAAATGTGAGAACTTAAACAGGATTCGTTTTTTTCTAGCCACCCGGTATTTTTAAGTTTGACGGCACACTAAAATATTGTAAGTTAAGGCTAATGATAGGTACACCTTATTAAGTTTAATTTTATTAATTAATAGGTCTACAAAAATTGGTCTATACACAAACATACTATAAAACAAAGTTATCATGAAATAATAAACAAAAAGTATCACAAATTCAATAATATACGTAATATTAATAATACAAGCGGCTTTTATGTCAATGAGAAATATGTGCTTGATGCTTCTGAATACTTTCTTTTTTATTTGGACGCAAAAAGGATAAGCAACTCTCATGCCATGTTCAACATTTCCAAGTCTTGATCTTTTTTTAGATTTTATATTAGTTAATGCAGAAAATCCAAATTCGCACAAATAAGATGTTGAAAACTGCAATAAGATGATTAATGATTTTCTTGATATGGTTGGAAAATCTTCTTGAAGAGAAATCCAAAAAGAATTTAGTGATATTTCAGAATATTTTATTTTCAAGTTTCTGTCGCTCGACATAGAAATAAGTTCTTCCTCTTCATTCAGTGTTAATTCAAAAATTGACATATCGCTCATTAAAAATGGATTTCTTACCCAATCAAATTTCTCTATATGTAAAATTGAAAAATATTAAATTTTGTTCCAACAAAGCCAAATGCTCAATAACTGTTGGCTGAATTTTCATATAAAAATTTTTTGGAATAGATTCAAATTTTTCTAAGTTTCCTTCTTTTGCTTTGTTGCTCCAAAACAACAGTTTTTTTGAAACTCTAGTAATTTGTCGGTGGAAGGTAAAATATTTTCATTTGGTCCCTTCATACTTGAGTTAAGACCATTAAGTAATATAATATATCTGATAGATATGCTAATTTGGCACACCAAATTTCATCCTTAAAAAACTCGCAAAAATCACTTTTTCGTTGTTAAAAAAAATCAACAATTCTTTCTTTAGTTCAAATAGACGGGATTGCTTTTTTATTGCTTAGTAGCGGAACACGTAGAAACGTTTCGCGGCACACTAATGTGCCGCGGTACAGTGATTGAGAATCACTGGTGTAGAGTGTAGAGTTGAACCAAAACATTGTAGTTAGGGCGGCATTACACATTAAATTAATTTCATTTTTATTTTAAAATAAAATTCATTGTTATGTATACATATTTTAAATCCCCCCCCCCCTCCACTTGGGGCGCAATAGAAAAGTTCGCCTCAGGCGGCAAAATAACTAGCGCCGGCCCTGATTCAGAGATAAAATAATCTAGCTTTTAAAATGGTACATTATTTAAAGAAATATAAACCTATAAATATTTATTCATTTTAGCTCACTTCATTCATAAATTGCTTATTATGTATGCATAAGTTCATAATTCTTATGAATATACACTTGAGCTCTTTAGTTTTGATATTTTTGACACAATAGTGGTTAGGCAGCAACACCAACAAATTAATTTCTTAACTTCTCGTTTTATAATTATACGTATGCATATAAAACTTCAAGAAATATAAATGTTAAGAGACCACCATGTTATCACTTTGACCAATTTCTTATCTTTAGTACACACGCCAAGTTGAAAGTTCAGGGTGTAATTGCGTTTAGTGTACATTGTAATTTGTTCTAGATCGCAGGAAGATAAAACTCAAATGAAAACTTTCAAATCTGTTTTTTATTTCATTTTTGTGTGTGTTTTTACAATAAATCAACAGTTGTTGTATATTATATGTATAGGTCTTTACAATTTTTTTTGCTTTCTTGAACGCATAGGATAGATGCTATGTTAAAATTAAAAGAAAAACCAACAATTTTATACTTATTTCTATTTTTTGTTTAAAATTGCATGTCCGTGGAAATACATTTTAATAATCAAATTAAAGTTGGTTCTAGACTGTACTTAACTTACGATATGCAAACAAACTACAGCCCACATACTAGGTTTTAGAATTTCTAATAGGTAGGTTTTTATAGGTAGGTTGTACATTTTGAGGCCATAAATGTAACCGATGTACTATATTTATAAATAAGTTAGTAAAACTAAAATTATTATACAGGGTGTATCGAAAATCGCGCATAATATTTATATCATGCGATTCTACGTTAAAATCCAAGCAAAAAGCTCCAATACCAATTTGCTGTCAACTCTTTAGTTATGGAGTTATTAGCAGCCTTAAGTCGTATTCTGGTTTGCTTGTCCTGTCATATTTTTATGAAATAATGATTTTTAGGTGTAGTTTAATCAACAAAAGAAATAACTAATCTGTAATCGTATTCAACATACCCTTCGTTTAATTAGAATTTCCGTCCGAAGCTTGAAATGTTTGCAGTGCTTGTGCTTTTCATAAATGTTGCAACGATGTACAATCCAATCTATACGAGGGCTGTTCTGTATATTGTTAGTAGCAGGCCATGGATGCGAAGAAAAATAAAAACATTTGCATCAATCGAAAGCTTATTCTTTTGACAGTTTCCAGTTGCAATTTTGCAAGGTTGAAGTTAAAGCATATAGAGATCCTAATTTTTGATTGTTATAATTCGTTTGATTATTACTAAGCATTATGGAAGTGCCGCGGAATGGTTTTCGGGCTATGATTTTCTACGATTATAAACGAGGCTTAACATACGACCAAAGTCACCAAAATTTAATGGCAGCTTTTGGCGACAATAGTCCATCATTATCTACAATTAGTTACTGGTTCCGTGAATTTAAACGTGGAAGGAGTAGGTACGTTAGAAGATGAATCAAGACCTGGACGACCTGCAGTAGCTGTTTGTGCTGAAAACATTATTGCAACCGAAAAGCTGATTAAGGAAAAACGGAATATCACTTATAGAGAGATTCAAGACGAACTAGGCATTGGATCATCTGCAGTAGATATCATTTTACATAAACATCTGGGTGTAAGAAAGCTGGCAAGTCGGTGGATTCCACATTTGTTAACCGACGAACAAAAACAAGCACGGGTAGACTGGTGCAGGTTTATGTTAGAAAAGTTCGATGGAGGATCTTCAAAGCAGGTATTTAGTGTCGTTACGGGGGATGAATCGTGGATATATAATTATGATCCCGAGACAAAACAACAATCAACTGTTTGGGTGTTTGAAAAGGAGGAAATGCCAACAAAAGTTATTCGCGGTAAAAGTGCAAACAAAAAAATGATTGCCGTTTTCTTCAGATACAGTGGTCCAGTTGCAGTAATTCCTCTTGAAGATCGTAAAACTGTAACTGCTGATTGGTATACAGAAGTTTGCCTTCCTTCAAGTCTTTGAGAAATTGTGTAGTGATCGCCCAAGATCTGGTTTGCGTGGAATTTTGTTACACCACGATAACGCAACTCCGCATACTGCCGCAAAAACTTTAAATTTTTTACACGAATCTGGAGTCCAACTGGTCACTCATCAACCATACAGTCCAGATCTTGCCCCTACCGATTTCTTTTTGCTTCCGCTGATTAAAAAACTCATACGTGGTAAGAGATTTCCTGACGCCAATGCGGCTGTTGCTGAATTTCAGCGAATTCTTGACGACCTTCCAAAAAAAGAGTTTTCAGCGTGTTTCGAGAAGTGGTTTTAAAGAGTGAAGAAGTGTATTATGTCTAATTATTTTCTTTACAAATTCCGTAGTTTTCTTCTAACTAACAATTTACAGAACAGCCCTCGTATTAAATCGAGCGGGTTGCTACTGGTGATATCGCAGGTGACGTAGTATGACTGACCACACAGTTTTGCTAAGTTTATAAGACTTTAATTAACAATTCTCCAAAAAATAAACGTTTTGGCGTAAAACAGTTATACAATTTTTTGTCCAGTTTTTAACGCAGAATCGCGTGGTGCGAATATTATGCGCCATTTACGATACACCGTGTATATCATTTTTATATTAAAAAAAAATAATAATGTTTCGTTTTTTACAGATTTACCATGAAGCTTAATGTTTTTATCCTAGCAATAATTTTAACTGTTCTAGTCACCGATTCTATTGCAGAAAAAACTGTAAGTTTCACGAATAGAATATTTATATGTTATACATACAAATCATTTTACTAATAAAATTGTTATTGTTATACAGCGAAAACATAAAAAATATCGCAAACACAGAATAAGCACTACATCTTCAGAAGCAAGGTTAGAAAATGACGAATTTCAATCCGATGAACAACATAGAGATGTAGAAATCCCAGATGAACCTGATTCTGAAATAGATGATAACCGAGTTCCTATTCCAGGTATGATACATATACTAAAAGCACTTATCCAAAAAATTGTGTCAAATGCCATTATTTAAAATATAAAAATTTTATTTAATATGGCAATATATGTATATTTATGGACTATAATTGTTACAAAAGCTCTCATTCTATAATATTTTTAAAACTAACACTTTTTTTAATTTCCATAAGCATCAAAACAAATTTTCTTTAAAATGTTCCAACAAAAGCTATAACTGCTGTTGTTTTATACATGGTAAAAGACATATGTATGTATATGCCAAATTTGTACAGCTCATTGCTGCTTTTCGCTTCTGAGACGCCACATTTAGCGATCTTCTCAATCACTTTCCTCCATATTTCTTTCATCGCATTGTTATTACCGCCTTCTCTTTCCATCATGTACATACATGATCTACCTTTTTTCTCTTTTGCCATGAAACCCATTCGTATATCCTTTGAGGCCTACTTGTGTTGGGCATTCTTCTAAGGTGTCTGTACCAAAGCAACTGTTTTTGTTTAATTGATTCCTGTAAGTCCATACATTCCATAATATCTTCGTTACATATTCTGTCTAAACGAGATATTCCACAGCTTCTTCTCCTGTAGCTAATTCATTTCAAGCGATTTTAGTCTTCACATTTCTTATTTATTGTCCATACTTCTGAACCGTATGTGGATATAGTCTGTACAATTGTTTTGTATAAAATTTTTTTGTTATTCTTTCTCCATAAGATTGGGTTAAGAGATGAATTGTTCTACTTCCCTGGGTCACTTTATTTAAGATATCCTTTTCCCTTTACTCCATTTGTTATAGCAAATAGTAACACTTAAATATTTATACTCTGTGTAGGCTTTTATAATGCCGTTCTCTGAATTTATATCTCTGCTTTGATCATCTACTACCATACCGGGTGTCAACGAAACCTGGGGCACTCCCGTACATTTTTTATTTTTTAAGATATCAAAATGAAATTTGGTATGTGTAATATACTCTTTAAATGGCATTTGTTGTCGTAGGAAGAAAGTTTCTGTCACTTCCGGTTTCGCCGGAATTAACATCAACTTTGTTATTTTAAATGGAACACCCTGTATATTTATACATTTTTGAAATCTCCATTCAATTTTACGTATGGGAGTATCAAGTTCGAAACATTTTGATGACAAAGTATATTTTTGCAGAAATTAATCTAGACATCTAGAGTGCCATGACTTACGCAAAATGAAAGTCAAGGTGCCCCAACATACGAGACAAGTTGTTTTAGAACTTTAACTATTTTAGTTGTTGTATTAGAATGACCTAAAGTTGGCAAAAATGCTTTTTCATGAATAACTCTATTTTTTCAAATGGAACTATAGTGGGACACTAGGATATTAAAAACGAGCGTTTTTCAAGGATTTTATTGATACCAATAACGCGGGATTAATATGAAAATTTAATTCGGAATATCACTCTCCGTTCAAAAAAACCGTATTTTGGACATTTAAATCTAGACACTGGGTTTCAAAACAAGTGAAACAAATTAAATGCACAAAAAAAGTGACAGACTTGCTACTGTTGAAGTGCTAAAATAATGTGTCGTAACACCCTGACTTCCAATTTACGCAGTTCATAGTTCATGGCATCCTAGATTAATAAACAAACTCTTCTGCAAGTATTTACTTTGTCATCAAAATGTTTCAAACTTGATGTAACATACGTAGAATGAAATGGAAATTACAAAAATGTATGAATATACAGGGTGTTCCGTTTAAAATACCGTAGAGGGGGGATATTTGGTTTTTATTTTCAAATATTTTTTTAGTTTTCAATTGCTACAACACTAGTATTTATTGAGAATTATCTAAAACAATTTAAGAATGTTCCTTAGTGTGTTAGCAACACATAGAACTAGTGAAATTATATAAAATACAAATTGTTTACTATATATATTTTTTTTATTTAAATAAACCAAATAGCCCCGCGGGAGGGGCTATTTGAGTGGTTGATTTAAAATGCACAGGAACTCAATTAAACCGCTCTGGGGGGATATTTGGGTCACAAAAAAAAAAAATAAAAATTTAGTTGGAAACAGTTTTGAGGAGATTTGAAAATAAAATACTACGGCTTAAAAGCTTTATTTGCTTTATTAGACTCAAAAAATTATAAACGCCAAGAAAAAAAAAACTAAACAATACATTTTCTTAAAAAAACTTAATTAGGTAGGTAAGTACACAACAAAAAATAAAACAAATTTAGCCAAATAATATATTAGAAAAATTTTCACTAGGAAATTCATAGTGAGGGCGATGCTCTGTTCCCACCTTAACAGGATTTGAAAGTTCTTTTATTATCATGTCCCTGGATATGATATCCTGGTCCCCATCAATTTCTATAAAATGTAGTTTTTTTCCTAAAACTGCTTTTAAAAATTTTACTTTACACATCCCCTCAACGGTATCCATAACTGGCCGACATAACATCTCTTCATTTTCTTTTTGGCATATTCTACTAAAACCCAGCCCCAGCCTAAAAGAAAAATAACAAGTCCTATACTTGTTTTATACAAAAAAAGTCAAAAATAAACAAGCCGAACCGAAAAAAGTTCCAAAACCAAATAGCCCCTAAGTAAAACCAAAAAGCCCCCTAAAATAAAAATGGCGGTCATGTGTTGTACTTTGAAAAAATAATTAAATAAATTAAATAAAAAGGCGAATTTATTTGCAAAACATGATATTTTTCAGACCTCTAATAAATGTTTACGTAGTACTTACCGTTTATCCTCCACACATGGAAGTTTAAAGATAAAAAAATCTCTTTAAAAACACACACAATTTCAATCGGCCAAAAAAACTATTTACTGCACAGCTAACAGTTTAAAACAGATACATAAACAAATCTGGACCTTTACTAATAAAATAATGTGGCGACATCTTCGTTACCACAGTTGCACTATTTATAAGAATAATTTCAAAAGTTTTCTACAATAAAACCAAATAGCCCCTGGGAAACCAAATATCCCCCCTCTACGGTAACAAAGTTGATGTCAATTCCGGCGAAACCGGAAGTGACAGAAACATGTGTTCTATGTCAAGAAATGCCATTTAAAGAGTATATTACATATACCAAATTTCATTTTGATATTTTAAAATATAGTTTAAAAAATAGGGGTGCCCCAGGTTTCATTGACACCCGGTATATTTCGTTTTACCTAGGTTGATTTGTAAACCTCGTGTGTTATCCTCCTCCATCAATTTCCATACCATATATTCACTGTCTTCTCTTTTTCCAGCTGTAATAATTTGATCATCCGCTAAGAGTAATGTATGCAAGATATCATCTCCTATTGGTATTTGGTATACCTATTCCTCGACACTTTTTGGTCCAATTGTGCAGTAGGTACTTGTTGTCCTTGTTGTGTATCTTCAGTAAAGTGGGAGATATGGAACACCCTTGTCTTAGACTTTTGGAGCAAACAATTATTTATTTTTACTCTACTCATATTGTTCTTGTAGAGTTGTTTAACTGCATTAACATGTGCTCTCTTTGTTTTACTTTCAAGTACTTCCCATAACTTGTTAATTGGTACACTGTCATAGGGCTTCTTAATATCTATATGAATATTGGATGTATTTCCATATTATGTGCAATTGCCTTTCCCGATAATTGTGGTAAAAAAAAGATATTATCTATGCAAGATCTCCCTGCGTCAGCCTATAGAGTTGATTACACTTGTATGTATGTATATGGCTTAAGCACTTCTGTCGAAGTGGTAGCCGTTCCGTGGAACTCTTCTGATTCTATTGTTACGATGAATCACTCCGTCTTTCCTTTTTTTTTTGTTTGCTTATAGGTTTTCGTGTGATTTGACTGTTGTTGTTATATTCCTCCACTCTTTTCTGTCTTTTGTTTTCTTCCTCCAGTTGTTTATTCCTAACTTTTTAAAGTCTCCTGTTACCTAGTCTTTCCTCCATGGGTCTCCAGCTGGTAACTCTTCTTAATAAATCTCCCTCTTCTCTTCTTTGTATGTGTCCATAAGTCCATACCATCTTATTCTACTGGATTTTATGGCTCTCACGATATCTTCTCTCTTTATTATCTGTTCTATTTTGTGGTTCATTAGGATTTTATATTCTCCGTCGTTGTCTGCTCTCGTTCCCAATATTCTTCTTAGTATTTTTCTCGCCAAGATTCTTAACATTTCCTCATTCCTGTTGGTTATGCACATAGTTTCTGAAGCGTAGCAAATTAGTGCTCTGATTGCTGATCTATAAATTCTTAGTTGGTGTTCCTGCTTAGGTTTTGGTCTTTCATCAATTTTTGGTAGCCCCAAAAGGTTCTGTTTCCTGCTTTTATTCTCTCTATTTCTATGCTCCATTTGTTTCTACTATTTATCATCACTCCTAAGTACTTAAAGTTTTCTACATTTTTAAATCTGTACTTTCCAATTTCAACCTCTTCTATATTTCATTAATTTCTAAACCTCACTTTCTGGCTTCATGTGCTAGTGTTAATAGTGTCTCCTTTATGTTTTTTTTTTGTCTCTTCCTATTACTGCAATATCATCTGAATATGCTACCAGTTGGCATGAGCTTTGTGCAGTTGTTCTCCTTGTCCCAGTCGCTCTTACTGTACCCTCTAGTGCTATGTTAAAAAATGTAGTTGAGAGCGCATCTCCTTGGCGTACCCCTTTTTCAATCTGGATTTTTCCGGTGGTTTCTTGATGTGTTATGACTTGTGCTGTGGAGCCGTCCATAGTCATTTCTGTTAGTCTGATAAGTTTGTGTGGAATGTTGATGTCTCTCATGTCTTTGACTAGCATGTGTCTTGATTTACTGTTGAATGCTTGTTTGAAGTCCACGAAGAGGATGCGCAGGTCTATTCCATGTTCATAACATTTTTCTATTGTTTGCGTAATGATATGCATTGCATCGACAGTAGATTTCCCTGGTCTGAAACCTAGTTGGTATTCGCTAATTTCTGGTTCTGTGTATTTCATCATTCTCTGTCTAGCTAGTGATGTAGATCGTGTTCAACAGCATTATACCCCTGTAATTTCTACAGCTTGTTAGATCCCCCTTTTTGGGAATTTTTATAAGCCATCCGTTTTTCCATTCACTTGGCATGGTTTCTTGCCTCCAAATTTCTACAATTACCTATTTGGTATATTCTCTGCTTTAGTTCTTCCCCTGCATTTTTTATTAATTCATTACCTGCTTCACTTTGTCCTGCTGCTTTCCTTTGTTTTAGTTTGTTGATTATTCTTTCGTGTTCCTCATATGTCGGTTTTTCTTCATCCTCCTCATTATTCTCATTTCTGTCTTTCTCCATTCCTTCGCTATTCTGAATAGTCTTCTGCTGTCTTTACTGTTTGTCTCTATATTTTCCATAATCTCATCTATCCATCTCTCTTCTGCTTTTCACAGTAAGTACTTATCTGCCTCCTTCTGTCTTTCTTTGTATTCATTTAGATCTTGTTCTCCTTTTGTTGCCAGCCAATGGTTTCTTCTTCCATTTTTTTGCTTGACTCTCCTTTCGCATTCCTCGTCGTACCATTCCTTCCTTCTTATTTTTGGCTTTGTTCCCAGTACTTTTTCGGTGGTTTGTATAATGTTTTCTTTGATCTTTAACCATTTTTGCTCTATACTGCCACTTCTATTTTCTGTGTGATTCTCTTCCATTGTCTTTGTATAACGTTGTCTTATACTTTCTTCTTTTAATTTATCTCTATTCCATCTTCGAACATTATTGCGTGGGTTTGACGTTCCTTTCAATAGTTTGCCTTTGGCTACGTTGGCTGCGTTGGCACCTCTGTGCGATCCGACATCGTGTAGTATTCTCAGCCATTGTTTTGAAATCAAGATGTATGACTATTTGGTTGCCATCTGTCGTTCCTGGAATCGTCCATGTTACTTTGTGCTTGAATTTCGTGCTTACTATAAATGTGTTTATTATTGTTGCTAGATTGCATAGTTTTGTTCCGTTGTTACCTATTTGTATTCTCGTGAATTGTTTCTTTTCCTTCCACGTTTGAAATGTATTCCTCTTTCCCGATTTTTGCGTTGAAGTCCCCCCACTATTATTAAGATGTCGTTTGCAGGTATACTTTCCCCAATCTCTTCTAATTTCTCATAGAACTCTATTTTGTCTTTCTCTTCAGCGTTTTCTGTTGGTGTGTATGTGTTTAACATTGTTATGTTCGCTTGTTTATTTTGTAATCTGATGTACCCGATTCTCCTATTCACTGCCTTAAACTGTATCACTTTTTCATTCATTTTACGGTTAATTATGAATGCTATCCCATTTTTCCCTTGCTTTCTGTCTCCGGAATACTATACTGTATAGGTAGTCTTTTTTATCTTGTATTCGTTTTTGTTTTTAGATAAAAGGTTTTCATAATATTTTTTCCAAGTGTATGGTAATTGGATGTAGCGTACTTCTTTAATTGATTCTTAGTTGTTTAATCATTTTTCGTGCTTCATTCGACTGTGTCCTACCTATTAGCTGATCTATTTCGGCACATCTATCTTGCCACATTACATTACACCACTCATACTGTTTTTATCTTCTACATCTTGGGTTGATAGTCATATTTTGTAAAGGTACAAGATATCAAGGATCAATTATACCTTTCCTATTTAAGTATATGTGAATGGGAAGATAGGTATCATTTTATTAGGTAGTTAAATTATTTATATTTATTCGTTTGGCATATTAAATGGTGAAGTTAACCATAGAAATAATAATAAACTCTATTTCAAATCAACCAACCAATCAGTATATACAATAGACATCTATTTTTGTTTGATCAAAACAATTGCTGCTGACACTTTCATTGACTCAACTTTTATCAAAGTCGTATTAATAAGCTGTCTTAATTTTTACATGATGTTCCACTAACTACTCCTGTATATTATTTATTTATCAACTTTCTTTGGTGAAAATTAACGATTATAAAATTTTCATAAAAAACAAATGCTACATACTCATATACAGTGTGTTTCACTTTACATGAAGCCACCTAAATAACTATTTTATTAATAATGCAATTAGTATAAAAGTTTTACCAGTGATAGAGGCCATTAAGACGAATCTTTTTTGTAGGAATGAAATTTTTTTAGAGTCCAAATCTAGCCAACTAGGATTAAAATAAGAACTAGCGTTTCAAGTAAAGTCATAGCAGCGATTAAGATAGAGCAAAAAAGTATTTAAAAAAGTTGTTGCTAATCACAAATATACTCCAAATACGAAGTTTCGCTGAAAAATTTCATTTTTTAATTTTCTACATTTTTGTGTGAACTGATTAAAAAATTTCTTATCTCAAATATCAAGTGTGCGATGAATAATCAAAACAATTAAAAATCGTTTGAAACGTCAGCTCACAAAACCATTTACATGGAATTTTTGTTGTTTGTTTAGTGATGGCTGAACAACGGTTAAGTATTTCTGAAAATGTAGAAAAATTAAAGTTAAAATTTTTCAGCGAAACTTCATATTTGGAATATTTTTGGGATTAGCAACAACTTTTTTAAGTATTTTTTTGCTCTATTTTAATCGCTACTGTGACTTTACTTGAAACGCTAGTTTTTATTTTAATCATAGTTGGCTAGATTTGGACTCTAAAAAAATTTCATTCCTACAAAAAGATTCGCCTTAATGGCCTCTATCACTGGTAAAAATTTTATACTAATTGCGTTATTAATAAAATAGGTATTTAGGTGGCTTCATGTAAAGTGAAACACACTGTATGTACCTAGATATAATTCGGAGAAAGCACATTTCTCTATTGATGTTTCATGTGTAGGTATATTGAAATTTGCCAGTGCTGTATCCTTTAATATTTTTTCCATTTTTGAGTTTAAGTCTAGTAAGTTGTACGTATTATTTTTAGATCCATGTGCTAAAGTTCATTGTGGTGCTGGAAGAATATGTGAAACAGATGATGATGAAGAACCACAATGCGTGTGCATCCCCGAATGCCCTGAAGAAACTGAACCAAGACGTAAAGTTTGTTCTAACCATAATGAAACTTGGACATCGGATTGTGCTGTCTACCAACAGAGATGCTGGTGCGACACTGGAGATAATCGTTGCAAAGGTGATGAGTTCAGACATATCCACATCGAGTACTATGGAGTATGCAGGGATATGCCTGTAAGTAGAATTTTACTTACAATATTATTAGTAAGGAATTAGTACTGTTTGGACTTTTAATGGTGCAATGGTAATTATTTTTATTCCCGCCTTTTTAGTTGTAAATATAAAATGTTCTGGTATTGATGTTATCTGTTGAAAATTAGTACTTATTAAGAACCAAAATAATATAATAATTGCATAATTATGAATACCTATATAAAGTGGCAAATCAAATTATCATTATTTGATGCATGTTCTTTTATATATACATATTACTTTTAACGTTATTATAATACAGGAATGTTCAAAAGAGGAAATGGCAGATTTTCCCCGCCGCATGCGAGATTGGCTTTTCAACGTGATGAGAGATTTAGCTGATCGTAGAGAACTGACGCCTCACTATCTTAAAATGGAAAGAGAAGCAGAAACCAATTTAACTCGCCGCTGGACTAATGCAGCTATATGGAAGTGGTGTGACTTGGATGGCCATCCTCACGATAGGTAGAAAGACTACTAAGATTTTTTTACTTTATTGTGATGTAGTATGTATGAGTAATTCTAACAATATGTGTTTATAGATCAGTGTCTCGACATGAGTTATTCCCTATTCGTGCTCCATTAATGTCCCTGGAGCACTGCATTGCACCTTTCCTTAATAACTGCGATGCTGATGATAATCATCGTATTAGTCTTGATGAATGGGGAAGCTGTTTAGAATTGGATGAGGTAATGATATGATAATATTTAACAATCAACTAACTAATAAATCAAATCAATTATTTTCAGGATGATCTGGAAGACAGATGTGATGAACTAATTGAAGGGTGAAACAAGAAAATTAAATATACTTACATGCATAAATTGTAAAAAATTTAGAAGTAAATTTGCATTTATTAATAATAACTATAGTGATGTTAAGTACATGTCAAATACATATGGTGCTAAAATAATTGTAGATAAACTAAGTTACTAACTAACATACTGCCTGTTATTTGAACTTTATGTATTAATACATGAACACTGCCATACGCTAACTGTTACGTACTTTATAAAGATTTAATGGATAAATAAAAAGGAATAAAGATATTATTATATTTAATATATAAAATAAAAAATAAGAATTAAAGTAGGAATTAATAAATTAATCTCAAAAAACAAATATTTATTGAAATCGAAATACCGACCAGTATTGCATTGTGAATATTGATTTATGCTGTTGAATAGGTTCATATTACATCAATAGGTAGGGGGAACTAGCCCGCTTTGGTACACTTAACACTTGAACTAAGAAACGGCAGTAAGAGTCAGTTTTACAAATACAGTCGAACTTCGATAACTCGAACCATGACTTGCCAGAAAAAAAGGTCGAGTTATCAAGACTTCGAGTTATTAAATAAAATACATAATACGTATGTATTATTTTACAGAGGTGAAACGAATATTTGGTTAACGGTTAACTATTCGGCAATCGTAATATTCGGCCATTTTAATGAATAGTCGACATAACCGAATATTTCACTGACTTGATTTAAATTTATCATTCATGACTACTTATTTTAAGGTAAATCTAACTTATTTCATTTTAAGTTTGCTTAAAAAATACCAAAAAAGTTTATAGCCTCAAATCTAGCCTTTTTCTAAAATTTCCCGTCTGAAACATATACTACTGAATTATTAGAAATATTTTACGTTGAAAATAATTAATACCCCGGATTCAAAAAGTTTGATGTCCATGGCTAATTAATTACCGAGAATTTAGGGTTTATAAACAAATTTCTGGACCAATGCATTATTGTTTTGTCTACTCTGAGCAGGGCAATTTAATAATTAAACAATAAATTAGTTCGCTGGTGACCGCAAAGAAACCTAAATAAAAGCTACGATTTCTTAATCGGTGTAACAATAAGCCATGGGCGGGGGAGGGGACATATTATCGTTAAGGATTCAATGTTATTTAAACCATTATACAGAGAATCGGTTGTATGTTCATTTGTTTTTAAATACGAACGCAAAACACTCAACGCTTCCCAAAAAATTCGACTTATCGAAGGTGGCGCCAAATATTCTGTTCTAGTTATCAAGATATTCGAGTAATAGAAGTTCGAGTTATCAAGTAAAAATTACACATAATTCTCACTCTTGACGCTAACGCCAACCAATTTGTTTCGAGTTATCAAAAATTCGAGTTATCGAAGTTCGACTGTATTATTTTAAGCAATTTTAAAAAAAAGTAGTACTTGCAGAACGTGGTGACGGCAAGTTAATAAGATATTTTTAATATGGAGAAAATCTGAAACTTTGCTGTCTAAACTGAAGGCCTCGTGCAAATGCGGATAGATCTCTTCCAGGGGTGGAAATTGATTGGGTTTTTCAAAATTCTAGTCGGGTAGTGTTAATGACCATGTTAGTCATTGTATTGTGATCTTTGGCACCCACAAGCCACAAACCTAAATCTTGCTCATCAAATACACAATAAACAAAATTCATTTTGTTGGATTTTAACCCTTATGTGTCTGCATAAATAATACAACGTACTTGGGGAGAGGTGGTAGCTGGGTACCTTTGTGTATTTTGAATGGTGTTACCTGGGTTGTTGGTGTCCACGTCCAGTCATCTCTCATCTACAGTCCAGTCTGCATTGTGATCTTATTGAATTGTGCTTAGTTTAGTTCAATTGAGAAAAAGTATGTCTACTATATATGTATGTCCTCTTGCTCCCTAGGTGGAGCATAGGGCCTCAACAAACGATTTCCATCGTATCCTGTTCTGTGCCATGTTTTTCACTTCGTTCCACATTCTACCTGTTGCTTTAATTTCTTGTTGTATTGTTCGTCGCCACGTCATCTTTGGCCTGCCTCTTTTCCTGGTTCCTTGGGGGTTCCAGTCCAATGCCATGCGTGCTATATTTGATCTTTCTCGTCTTAGTGAGTGCCCGATCCAGTTCCATTTTCGTTGTTTGATTTCCGTTTTCATTTTCTTTTGTCGAGTTCTTCGCCACAGTTCTTCATTAGTTACGAATTCTGTCCAGTGTATTCTCATTATCTTGCGTAGACATCTATTGACAAAAACTTGGATCTTATTATCCGTTGCTGTTGACGACTTCCAGGTTTCACAACCATAAAGTAGGACGGATTTTATATTTGTATCAAAAATTCTAAGTTTTGATTTATTTGTCAAATGGTTGCTGTTCCATATATTATTTAAACATCCGAAGGCTAATCTTGCTTTACTTATGCGCTGTTTTATATCTTCGTCTGTCCCTCCTTGAGCTGTGATTATGCTGCCTAGTTAGCAGAACTCCTGCACATCTTATCGGTTCATTATTGATATTGAAGGGTTGCTGGTTGTTAGTATTCAGACGAATCGTTTTAGTTTTGTTATGATTGATTTCCAGGCCGACCAGCTTTGATTGTTCAGCAAGCCTATTTATTTTTGTTTGCAAGGCTGTGTGAGTATGGGATAGTAAACAAATGTCTTCTGCATAATCGATGTCATGTAATTGACTTTGAAACCCCCAGGTTATCCCAAGTTGTTCAAAATTTGAATTTTTGATTACCCAGTCTAATGCAATGTTGAATAGTAATGGTGACAGGGGACACCCTTGTTTAACACCAGAGAGAATAGAGATGTTAGAGCTGTTTCGTCCCTTATGCATGATTTTACAGTTGGCTTCTTCATATAATGCCTTTATGACTTTGACCAGCTTTTGAGGTATACCAGTTAGATCTAGAATTTGCCATAGAGCATGGTGTTGAATAGAATCAAATGCACGTTTAAAGTCTACAAAGGCTATATATAGTGTACTTCTCCATTCCTCAGATTGTTCAATGATTATTCGAAGGGTGTTAATATGATCTATGCAAGATCTGTTCGGCCTGAATCCGCACTGTGCTTCCCGTAATTTGGGTTCTACATATTCGTAAAGCCTATTATTAATTACGTGTGCAATAGATTTGTTTAGCATATTTAATAAGGTGATGCCCCTTAGCCCCTCCAATTATTGCATTTTGTAAGATCTCCCTTTTTTGGCAGTTTAAAGATGATTCCTTCCTTCCAGTCAGAAGGAAATGACTCTTCAGTCCACATTTTTTGAATAATTGGTTGTAAAATTGCTGCTGTGTGTGAAATGTCTACTTTCATAAGTTCAGCTGGTAACTTATCTGGACCCGTGGTTTTACCATCTTTTAATTGCATGAGTGCTATTTTAATTTCAGTGATGTTTGGTGGATTCGTATCTATTCTTAAGATTGGCATCCGCGTTCCAACAATTCTCGTGTCCTCTGTTGGTCTACTTAGAATGCTGGCAAAGTGTTCTTCCCATATCTTTATCTGCTCTTCGTCTGATGTTATGAGTCTTTCTTCGTTATCTTTAAGTGGTCTGTTAACATTTTGTGATTTGTTTGCGAGTCTCTTAGTAATTCGATATATCTAAGATTTTTCTTGTGCATGGCTTCCTGCGCCTGTTGTGTAAGATTATCGGTCCACCTCCGTTTGTCTCTTCTAGCTGCTCTTTTCACTTGTTTGTGTTTTTAATATAGTTGTCCTGCTAACGCACGTTTTTCTTCTTGTGTCGTTGCATTGTACAGTCTACTTTTCATTTGCTTCCTTTCATTTACTAGTTTCCACGTTTGGTCGGAAATCCATTCGTCTTTTGTTCCTTTTTTCACTCCTAACAGATGTTTAGCAGTTTTGTGTAGTTTATTTTTGTAGTTGTCCCAGATCTTGGTGGGATCATCTTCTTGTTCGTTTGGATTAATGTTTTTTAGTTGATTTTTAACAGTGGCGGACTGGCACATTTGGTAGTGACCGGCCTCCTCTCACTTTTATTAGGGTGGCCCATAAAAAATGTCGTTTTTCTGTGGAAATTTTATTTAATAATAAAACAACAAACATCCACTCTTATTCACTAAAGTATAGACTTCTTCAACTCTTGTGAAATTTTTTCCACGCAGGAAGTGTGCCATCGATCGGAATTAGTGGTAATCTGAAGGTGCAAGGTCTGGACTATAAGCTGGATGAGGTAGAAGCTCTAAATCCAACTGCCTAATTTTCGACCGAGTTTCAATAGCAGTATGGGGTCTGGCGTTATCTTGTTGTAGA
Organism: Melanotus villosus; assembly: GCA_963082815.1. Classification (NCBI taxonomy): domain Eukaryota; kingdom Metazoa; phylum Arthropoda; class Insecta; order Coleoptera; family Elateridae; genus Melanotus; species Melanotus villosus. The sequence continues at coordinate 70,735,823 of OY720418.1, read as the reverse complement.
ATTGCGCCCCTCCTATTTACCAATCCAGGGTAACACCGACGTAGAGCATCGTGCATCCTGTCCAACTGCTGACTATAAAGTCAATGGTTCTTCCATCAGGAACCAACTCAAAGTGAATAACGCCTTGAAAATTCCACCATACCCATAACTTGACCTTTGTCTGAAACTTTCCTCGTTTTGGGACAGGTAACGCAGGTTGTCCGATGGTAATCCATTGATTTTCTTTGTTAAGATTATTAAAATATACCCATTTCTCGCAAGTAACGATCCGTTTAAAAAACGTTCGTCCCAAGGATTTGAAAGCAGGCGATTGCAGACCTCAACTCGTCTTTCTACCATTGCTGGTGTCAATTCATGTGGAACTTTTCTGCAGCGTCTATTGGCCTTTCCAATTAGATGTAAATGACGCCGTATGGTTTCTTTGAAATAACCAAGTTCTGCTGACAACTTACGAGTACTTGTAGATGGATTAACTTCAACAGCGTCTCGCAGTTCGTTGTTACTCAACAAATGAAGCCAACCAGAACCTTGTTTCCTCTTGAGACTTGTATCTCCTTCATTAAATTTTTGAACCAACGTTGTGCCGAGCGAATGTTTACTACTCCCTCTCCTTCCTTGTTGTAGCTTAGAAACAAAAGAATAACAAAAGTAAATCGGGCAAAAATATTCGCCTACTTGACTAGTTTCTAATGGTGTATAACAATAGCACATCATTTAATGTTTTTCAAATGCGAGTAAAAGAGCTCTATAAAAAACGGCATTTGTTATGGGCCATCCTAAAATATTATAATAATAATTAGGCTGTCAAAATCAAGCCCAGCTAAATTAAATATTACATACAGTATTATTCACCTAGCATTTGGGTTGTGACGTGGTGACGTCAACTTGCTCCGCCCAAAAACTGCATGGGTAGACACGCATTCGTGCGCAGTAGGTAATGAAAACTTAGTTTAGAAAGAGATGAAGTATAGTTGTATTGTGAATTTATTGACAGCGCGTTGACGTCACAACCCAAATCCTAGGTGAAAAGTACTGTATTAGGGCCTGCCCACTTTATTTAGCCAAGACGCAATTTAGAAAGGACGATGGCGCCATTTGAGGTGTACTATTAATATGTAATATTTAATTTAGCTGGCCTTGGTCAAAATATGACTAACAAACTATGGAGGGCGCTGGGTCTACTTTGTAATACTAGGTCAATGACTAAACCTTATAAAGGAAACTAATAAATAAATGCACGGGTCACCTTCAATGTAGCAATACTTGTATTTATCATATCATTGTAATTATAAAGACAACTTTATATTAAACTTTTCTTAACAATTATACATAACATAATAACATAGCAACTTCCAACTTCATAATTCGTTAGTTACATAACATAATAACATAGCAACTTCATAATTCGTTAGTTACATAATATAAACAAACACTATTTGTGTACATGAATTGTTGTCAATGATACGATAAAGCTTGAAATATAACTCGAATATTTGCGATTTAAACCGACTCGGACGTTGCGTAGTTGACTCGGCTTGCGCCTCGTCACCTAGCAATGTCCTCGACTATTATAAATCGCATAATATTCTTGTTATATTAATAGCTATAAAGTAGATATCAAACAAATAGGTAATATCAGCGGCATCGGCATGAAACACAATAAAGAGATAATTAGTCGCCGGGTGTAAGTAAACGATTTACCTGCAGTCAAAACCATAAGAACAATTTCTGATAATGTTGACCGTCCTAAGTACTACCGGCCCACCGGGAAAGTTCCCGGACTCCCGGCGGCCCAGTCCGCCCCTGATTTTTAAACTCACCTCTTACGAATGGATTTTGCAGCTTTTCCAAATTGTATTTTAGGCTAGGGGATTTCGCGCTTGCCGTTTTTGCTACCTGTAATTTAATTTGCAATGTTCCTATTAGAAGATGGTGGTCGCGTGCCATGTCTGCTCCACGTTTGTTGCGGACATCCAATAGGGAGTGCCTCCATTTCCTACTTATGGTGATGTGGTCTATTTGGTTGCACGTCTTCTGGTCGGGGGACACCCAGGTGATTTTGTGAATCTACTTGTGAGGAAATATTGAACCACCTATGACTAAGTAATTTGAGAGACAGAATTCGCAGAACAGTTCGCCGTTCTCGTTGCGATCACCTAGTCCATGTGTGCCCATTATTTGTCATTATGTCTACTACTCGTGGTAATATTGCTGGCGCGTCTGGTGGCAGAAAATGTAGTAGTAAAGCTTCTGGAAGCAGTGAAGCAGCAAATAGCGGAGCTTTAGAAAATTGTAGAAGCCGCCGGCACCCTGTTTATAACCCACCATATAATTCCATGGGATATCTCAACTTAGATAAGTACATATGTTGTTTAGTTTCTGTGCGCACTATACATAATCCTGTGGTAATGAATGGTATTCGATATAGGATAATGGCTGAAGATGTCGCAAGATTGTGTGAAATGTCTGATAAGGAATTTAGTAATCCATTTGAAGATGATAATGATGAGGATTATGTGCCATCAGAAAACGATCAAAAATCAGATGTGGAAGATGTTCGCACTGGACAAAGGGTTACTATCAAAACAGAAGTGGAGGTCACTAGCGACGATGACGAGGAAATTATTACAGAGACAGAAACTACTGCAACGCCACCACCTACTGATGTTTATCGTAGTAGTGATTCGACTACTTGGAACAAGACCCCATTACCTTCGTCTCAAACCCGGTCATATAATATCATTTGAGAACCAGGTAATGGGCATTCTTTTCTCTTTCTGTTTCTATTCCAATCGCCTGTGTATAAATTTTAGGAGGTCCGAGTAGAGTAACTGCTTTGTATACACGTAAGGACACGTTCAATGCTTTAATTTTTAATCACACCCGAAATGAAATTGATTATCATTAGGGTGGCCACCTAGCCGGTTTTCACCCGGTGTAACCGGTTTAAATAGGTTTCTGCCGGTTGCCGGGCAAAGTATCTAAAAAGCCGGTTAATTTTCGTTTGAACCGGTTAAAACTATATACTATTTTGACAATGTGGCAATAATATGCTTTCTTTACCAAGAAATATGAGGGCTGAGTTATCAGTCATATGAGTCTAATCGTACAACATAATTTGGTTATGGACATCTTTCTGTAGTACATAAGATACAGATAGAATATTCAACGTATGTCTAATGCTAGCTCATATGCATGTTCCATACTTCATACAATAATAAGGATTTAATTACATCTGCAAAGGCGAACCAAAAATATTCCTTTAAATTTAATTTGTAATTTCTGTGAAAAGCCTCGTATTATATTTTTGTATGTATATATTTATGTAGGTATACCGGGATTCAATGAACCCTGGGGCACCATTATTTTTTAAATTATATTTTAAGATATCAAAATAAAATTTGGTATATGTAATATACTCTTTAAACTGTATTATTTGATGTAGAACAGAAGTTTCTTTCACTTTCGGTTTCTCCGGAAATACCCTCAATTTTGTTATTTTAAATGGAGCATCCTGTATATTTATACATTTTTGGAATCTCCATTTAATTTTACGTATGTAAGTATCAAGTTTGAAACATTTTGATGACAAAGTAAATGCCCGCAGAAGAGTATTATCTGTTCATTGACCTCGCGGACACTAGATTTATGTTGGTATGCACTGAACAATTGGTACAGATAATTTGTTCTGTAATATGTTGTTATTATCCATTCACTTAACTCCTGTGACGTAAAAGTCACCATGTGTTGGTTAATATGAAAATCCCTATTAGGCTATTAAAAATTTTTAGATTTGAGATTGGCGCACCTTTAAATTTAAATTTAATGCTTTTGTTTTTTTTTGTTTTCACTTTGACACTTAAATTATTTATTATTCAAGTTACGTTTTATAATTCATAATCTTTAGAGAAATGGATGAACAGAAGCACCAACGAAGTTTATTATCAAAGAGAGAGAAAGAAGCTGTATGCAAATACTGCTTAGAAAGGCAAGAAATCAGTCCTCACTTAAATAAATATACAATTTTTGAAAAGGCTGCATATATATTTTCAAGATTTCCTACATTTTATCCTTTATAACCACTTTTCCAATCCTACATCTCCTTTCTTAGATCAGCGTAGCTCAAGTGAAGGACATTTTTACAAAATTTGAAAATGGGGAAGATTTAGAAGATACACAAAAGGGTGGCAGAAAATCTACAAATTTTGATGATTATTACAAGGTATTTTTAAAAGAGGAACTACAAAGAAAAATTTATTTATTTCATCACAATAATGAACATTTTACCATTGATGATTTACATGACTCAGATACTGAAGACTGAAGACGATTTTGATGATACTTTTCTTTAACTTTATGCCACCTTTAACTGATTGAAATTTTACGTAGATAATAATTTTTGAATTTCATTTAGGCTGCATATACTCATAATACTACACTGCATACTTGTATTATTAATAAACCCATTTTTACCTTGTTCTACTTAATTTTACGAAAATGACAAATGATTTATCATAACCTTACATTTCAGTTTGACGTTAAGTACATTCACTAAAAAAGTTGATAGGTTCTGTCAGGGTTCTGTACATAAAGTACACTCCCAAATTTTCATTTGACAGCGTAAACGTCAAGGGAGTTTTCTGAATGGATTTATATTTCTGGTTACTATAGCTGCGTACGGTTATTCCACACTTTTTACACCAAGCACCCCAACATGCACTTTTGCGTTCGGTTATGTTGTCGGTGTAAAAAATGCGCAAATGGTAAGCGTTCGGGATTGTACGGTGCAGGGGTGGTGCAGGGCAGGACCACCGTGCAGGGTCGTAAAGTGTAGATAGTGTAGCCCCACGCACACCGTGGTCGTTTGATGGTGTATTCGGTGCAAGAGCGTATCTGAGGCGGGAAAACAAGTTTTTTTAAAAAACACGTAGCAGAAATTCAAATATGGCAAGTCCAAACTCGAATAATTTTCTATTTATATGTAGTGAATGTAATAATTCATTCAGCAATCAATCTGAAGCCGTGCAAATGTAGATGGTGACATACGAAAATGCAGTTTAAATTGATGGTTTGGCATGCTGGGTACGATATCTTCTGCAAAACCATAATTTTTTTCTACATCATCATCACTGTCGTTGACTTCATAATAAAAATGTTTGAAAGCATTGCATACCGACGGTAATGTAACTCTTAGATCTTTCCATAGTACCTATTTCGAATTGCACGGATCAATTACAAAAATTGCGTAAACTGGACTTTTGCGTTCCCGCTAGAACGAAGTACACTAGCAGTGATTCTCAACCGGGGTGTCGCGACACCCTGGTGTGTCGCGAAAGCAAATCAGGGGTGTCGCGTGTCATCCAAGGCCGCCCTGTAAAATCTCGTTTATTTGAAAAGCTGTGCGAGGAAATGGGAGCTGAATATAAAAAGTTATTATTGCATTCAGAGATTCGCTGGCTATCAAGAGGAAAAATATTGCATCGTGTTTTGCAGCTCCAGGAAGAAATGAAATTATTTTTTGGAACAGAAAAATCTGAATTCTCGGAGATGCTTAGTTGCACTACCTGGAAAGCCAACTTAGCATATCTTGCTGATATTTTTGAAAAACTGAATTCACTAAATACAAGTATGCAGGGGCGCAATAAAAATATAATATCTGCTAATGATAAAATGAATGGTTTTTCAAAACAACTGGATCTTTGGAGATCAGCAGTTGAACGTGGAGATTTATCATACTTTGCATTTACCACAAAATCTATATCATACCTCAAACAATCAGAAGTAGTTCAGCTCTGACGAACAATAGTAAATCACCTGACTGTACTTCAAGACGGTTTAAAAAAATATTTTCCTTCAGTTGCTACTATTGAAATGGCATGGGTAGTATCGCCCTTTGAGAAGTCTGGAGAAGTTAATATTAATAATGCTTCTACTTTAACTGCACGTGGAAAAGAAGAACTTGTGGATATTCATTCTAACACAGCACTAAAGTCCAAATTTTTGGATGCTGATATATCAAAGTTTTGGATATCGGAATTTTTAAAAACATGCAGTGCTGTCAATTCAATAACAAAAAAATGCACCAGATATTTCAATTTAGTGCTTTTCCTGGTTGTGAATAGATAAAATATGTTTATTTGTCTGAATGAATCTGGGAATCTGCTCCGACACTCAAAACAAATTGTTTTAGAACAAATTAATTAATTAATTAATTTGTCCACGACTAGTCAATAATCTGTCAATTTATTCATGTGTTTAGTCAAACATAATGCTATCCATTATACACTGCCAGCAGTGAATAATCATTATTCACAGTGTCATGGTAACATCATTGTCTATGGTGTATAATGAAGGAAATAGGTTATGTTTCTAATCCTACCACTTCGTTTAACATAGTCCTACCCCATGGTTTTAGTTGCGTTGTTATTTAAATTTTAATTAAAAATTCTTCGTATTTGTGTTCGTGGACAAAGTATAGTATACGACTCGTTATAATGGCTACTATTACCAGTATTACCTCGGAAAATTGCAAAACTCGCTCGTTCGTGTTGCAAACATTATCCTCGGTAATAATAGCATTCATTATAGCGTCGTGTATAATATACTATTATTTAGTGCATTTCATTTGTTTCAAGTGTTTTGTAACCCAATGCCTAGATTTAAATGTCTAACATAACTTACTGTTTTTCTGAATGGAGATTATTATATGTGGGTTTTATTCGAAATTAAATTTTCATATCAATCCCGTGTTATTAGTATCAATGAAATTCTTGAAAAACGCTCGTTTTTAATATTTTAGTGTCCTATCATAGTGCCATTTGAAAAATAGTTGTTTATGTATCAAGGGCGTAAGGAAAGCGATTTTAGCCCGCAGCGTGAATATTATAACCCGAGGCTTTAGCCGAGGGTTATAATACATTCGTGATGTTACAACAAAAAAATAATCGACAATTCTTTGACCACTCGTGGTATTGTAAGTGAATATTTTTTTTATTAATTAGAAATACCCATTTTTTGCTTTTAAATAGCTTGTTTGAAGTGGGACCTATGTATATGGTTAACAGTGGAAGAACTTTCTCGTTTTTTCCATAATTGACAGGCTTAAATCTAAAAAATAGGTTTTCGCTAGTCGCTAGGACGCTCGCTGTTGCAATGATTTGTATCTAACAGCTGTATAAAATTTTTGCGAACATTTTTAGGCTAGAGCACTTAAAAAAGCTAAATTTTCTTGGTTCTGGTCAAAGTTCATCAATTTATAAAATATAGAAGAATAAAATAGCCAATAAACTAAAAACCACCATTTTTATGTAATTTTCGTTTTCTTTTTCCTTCTATGATATTTTAGGGAGATGTAGGTACTGACGGTTAGCGATGAAACTTGATTGTAACCGAGAAAATTGATATTTTCTAAGTTCTCTAGCATAAAAATTTTTCTAAAATTTTGAAACAGCTGTTAGATGCAAACCATTGCAACTGTGAACGTCCTAGGAAAAACCTGTTTTTTAGATTTGGGTCTGTCAATTATGGAAAAAACGAGAAAGCTTTTTCACTGTTATCCAAACGCATAGGTGTCAATTTAATCAAGCTACTTAAAAGGAAACAATTGGGTATTTGTCATTTAAGGAAAAAATAATTACGAAAAATCGCGATTTTCAATTTTTTTAAATAAATGCTTGTAACTTAGCATATGGGCCTAAAATTAAATTCTAAGCAACTTTTTGAAATAATTTTCTTCGATATTTGTCATCTAGGCCCACTTTTTGCGACTGGACGCTGATTATTTTGAATTTGCCGCCATACCAGTGGTCATGTGACATACCTCAAATTCGATTTTTAGGTTATCAGACATGCAGAACCCATCCCGGTAAAAGTTTTTTCGATTCTCTAATAATAAAAATGTTTCCCATATGTTGCGAACTTGTTGTCGGTCACTGTATATGTATATGTTTCGACTCCATCAATTGTGTTGAGTCACCGTCAGATGTTAAACATGTACAGTTGTGGACAGAAAAAAATAGGACAGTGTTTTTTTTCTAGTTTAAAATGGACCCTGTGTTGTAATTTGATTGCAAGTCAATGTGACAAATATCATAATTATAAAGCCAAAATCAAGTAACTAAATTTTATAGAATAAAGTTTACTTGATTTTTCGAGTTGTCCTATTTTTTTCTGTGCACACTGTACATGTTTTAGCAGGAACTTGAAAAACACTAAATTATAATGTTTAGTCTGAAACAATGCGTTTTTAATAAACTTTAATAAGTCAGACCCCCCCCCCCCCCCGAACAATTTTTCTGGCTACGTGCTTGATGTTTCCTCTAATGCTCTTTGTTGACTGTAGGGTCCCCTACACTCAACCAAGAAGGTGACTCATAAGTTTTTTGTCAGTAGTAAACCCACATCAACAGAAGTAAGTTTTTTTATTTATGTACAGTTTTACATATCAACATAAATCTTATCAATCAAACATCATCATTTATAACTGCAAACAAATCATCAACCGTTTTGGTCCTATAATCAAACATTTGGTCTTTCAACGAGCTGGATACTATCATCATACATTTGGTCCTCCAATCAACATTTTGTACCACCGAGCCAAATGCTATCATCAGACATTTTGGTGTTTTAACGAGTTGGATACTATCAATCAAACATTTTGGTAGGTACTATCTGACTATCATCAACATTTTGTAACAATTCAAAGTTTTTGACGGTTACTTATATTACTTTTTTTTTCAAAAATGGGAAGATCCACTCAAGTAATGTTAGATAGATTATGGATCCAATATATTAATCTTTTCAAATCATAAAACAATTATCTGCTTGTTTTAGGAAGTAGGTACTGTCAGAGTAGCATTTAGAATTACCTACGTGTGTTCTTTGATTTAAATTTTCATTGTGTGTTGAGCATAGGGTGACCAACTCCTCTAGAAGCTCAACCCGGAGATTTTTTCTACTATTAAAAAAGGTCGAGATTTTTTGGAAATATACAGGGTGTAACACAAATTGTGGGCTGACTATACACAGACGGCTTCTACGACTAAAAATAAGGAAAAAAGTTCGTATAAATAAGGGTCTGAAAGTACCATCGTGTTCAAAGAATACTGGTACAGTGTGTTACTGCAGACACTTCCAAAACTCAAAATTTGATGTAGACACTTCTTTTGTGTGTAAATCGGATATGTCAAATAGAGGTTAAGTATTTGTCAAACTGACCAGTTTTTTAGATTTTTCATTCATAGAACTGTCACGTTGATGTTTCATGGTCATAGCCTGCTAACGCAATTGATTATGTGGCTTCAAACCAAATTTAAACAGCCAAAATTTCGCTGTACCAGTATTCTTTGAACACGATGGTACCTCCTTTTCGAGATACAGGGTGTCCAAAAAAATAAGTTTTTTGAATATCTCGAAAACGATTTAAGATGTTAAATAATTGAGCTTTGGTATGCACTATACCTACTGGCATGAAGAGACTCTTTTTCGATCCAACTAGTTTTGACAATTCCAGCAGTGGCGTGCGTGACAGGCCTATTGAGTTTCTTTTTCGATTATTACTCGAAAACGGTTTGTCCTACCAGAAAAACTCAAGAGGCCTTTTCGTTTTAGAATTGGTTGCCGATTAAGTAACAAATACCTATTTTGAAAAAAAGCAGTGGCGTACTATTTATTTTTTTGCTGAAGCTGAGGGTTTGTGTTCTGTGACTACATCCTACAGCTGATTTCTCAAGTGTGTGCGGTGCGGTCGGCCAGTCGCCAGTCGCAGCACGGCCAACGTCATTCATATCCACTAACGTGTATATATGGCCGTCCCAATTCCATTTCTAAATATTTTTGACAGGTCCTCCTGTCAGCGCCCTCTCCGGCATTTAAACTATGTAATAGATGTCGCCACAGGGAGGACCATTGGCCTACTTTCTTAAAACCTGTTTTTAGCTGAATTGGAACGGCCATATACAGGGTGATTCAAATTCGCGTGTATGCATGGGGATCTTGGAAACGGTAAGAGATAGAGAGTCGGTTAAATGGGGGCAAAGTTGCGTAATCAAAGGACCAACAATGTTCATTTAAAAAATCAAGGCTAACTTATTCAGTTTTTTAAATATTTGAAAAAAACTAAAATTTTGGATAATCGTTTTTATTTAATTTTGACTTTATTTGAGGAGATATTGGAAAACGGTAAACACTTTCTCATGGCCACTTTTTGTCCTCTATCGAATAGCTTAAATATATTTTTGATGCAACGTTTCGGTATTTCAGGGCCATCATCAAGTTCATTTTCTTAAATACGGACCTGGAATTTTTGTTCCATTTAAGCTATTCGATAGAGGACAAAAAGTGGTCATGAGAAAGTGTTTTCCGTTTTTCAATATCTCCTCAAATAAGGTCAAAATTAAATAAAAACGATTCTCCAAAATTTTAGTTTTTTTCAAATATTTAAAAAACTGAATAAGTTAGCCTTGATTTTTTAAATGGACATTGTTGGTCCTTTTATTACGCAACTTTGCCCCCATTTAACCGACTCTCTATCTCTTACCGTTTCCAAGATCCCCATGCATACACGCGAATTTGAATCACCCTGTATACACGTTAGTGGATATGAATGAAGTTGGCCGTGGTCGCAGTCGCGTGGTTGCCGGAAACGACGGGACGGGGCGCTATTGCCGCTATTCAAAAAAACCAATAATCTTATCAATGGAGAGCGGTAAACGCAAAACTCTAATTTTTAAAATCAGTAAATCCTATACCACTGACGTTAACCCGGAGATTTTGTGTTAAAACCCGGAGCCCGGAGATTAGGTAGTAAAACCCGGAGTCTCCGGGTCAAACCCGGAGGGTTGGTCAGTTGAGCATGCTTTGGTGGTTTTGTAACCATAAAAAATGTCGTTTTTTTATCAGCCTTTTTTGTCTTAAGTTAGTTATTATTTTATGTAGGTACCATCGTGTTCAAAGAATACTGGTACAGCGAAATTTTGGCTGTTTAAATTTGGTTTGAAGCCACATAATCAATTGCGTTAGCAGGCTATGACCATGAAACATCAACGTGACAGTTCTATGAATGAAAAATCTAAAAAACTTGTCAGTTTGACAAATACTTAACCGCTATTTGACATATCCGATTTACACACAAAGAAGTGTCTACATCAAATTTTGAGTTTTGGAAGTGTCTGCAGTAACACACTGTACCAGTATTCTTTGAACACGATGGTACATCAGTAATAAGATGAGTCGTTGATTTTTCTAACTGCTTGATTAAACTATAAAAACTGATAGAAAATGATGAACAAAATAAAGATAGCACTCCACTAAAATTGAACGATCTTGATGTGAATGTGAAAGTTCATTTTGCTGGTCTTTTATTAAATTCCATATAGTACGATGGCAATTATCTTCACGTTGTTGAAGAAAGTATATTTTTATTGATACCCAGTTTAGTAAAAGCCGCTTTCCAGCTTCAAATAATGAAAGCCATCTTACAGTTATATCATATTATGTCTTAAGACTTGATGGTATTCCAGATGTACAAAACTGAAGTAGTCTTTCAAACTTTCAACATGTTTTGCACTGCTACTCAGTGGCGTGCAGTGAGTTTTTTACTTGGGGATTAGAATTTCAATGTAATTATTTTTTCAAAGCATAACGCTAGGGGTGTTTCTTTGAACAGATGTGGCAAGAAAGTTAAATTTATTTGTAAACTAAAGACAGCAATATCGTAAATTCTCGGACTTGAAGCAGTAAAAATCATGTCCCTTTTGCAAATTATAGTGAAGTAAAACGTTAGGCAAAAATAGGGCGTTATCTCGGAACCGGTCGAAACTACTCCGATTTGAATGATTTTTTTTTAAAACGTCGGAAATATAAAACATTAAAACCTTTATGGGTTAAAAGTTGACGCTTATTTTTCATTAATAAATTTATTAATTTTGTACAGGGTGCTCCATAAGTAATGGGACACAGGCCAAAAATAGATTAGTCCAAAAGTTAATATTTAGGGAGATACAGATTGTCAAAGTCGAAATTTGAATTTTAATTTTTTGCTGTAATTTCAAAAGGTTTCGGAATATTTATATGAAAATTGGGGAAACTACCTCTTTTTGGACAAGGAACAATAATCCGTTCTGAATTTTAAGGTAGCTCTTAAAAGAACCTTATTTTTGCTACACATATACCTCGGTAGAAAAAATAAGCTACACTAAAGCATATGGCTAAACACTTACCTACTTAACCATTCACCTCACATTTAATGTTTGTAATTTTACATCAAATAAATCACACATTATTTGAAATGGAAAGGTATTTAATTACATTTTTCTGCATCGGTAAATACCTAATTTGTGATTAACAGACTAACAATATTAAATGTAAGGTTAGTGCCAAATAAAAAAATTAGAAATCAGTTGTGCCATTGAGCATTTTTCGAAAAACTGACAAACAAAAATTCCGTTTATATTTGCAGTCTGTTTTTATAAATTGGAGTCCACTACTTTTTTCATATATTCTTTAAGTTCACATTTTGTTGTACCTATTAATAAGATAAATAATAGCTGCCATTTGCGTGTGCTAATAGCATAAATACAATACTAATAGTTTACTTTCAACTAGTCTCATAAAACATATACAAAAAATTAGTACATGCTAGTTTATAGATATCTCTAGAAATATTTCCTGTAGATTATTTTATAATAAGAATAAGTTAATAAAATAATGGCTTATGTGTGGTTTCCAGCGGTCGAAGTGGGAAAATATTGCAAGGGGGATGTCCGTTAATAAACCATTTGCTTTAAATTTTTGGATTCGTAGACGTATATTTAGCCACAATAATTGTCTACCAAGCCACGCTCTACGTCGGTTGAATCGATTCCATTTGATTCCTACGTATGGTTAATTTTGATTGGTTACTTGGTTCACGTGACATTTATGAGTTTGCGTCCTACGCCGAATTTCGTTTGGCGCGCATACATTTGGCACTTCAGCAAAGACGTTTGCTCTAGAAGGAGTGAAAGAAACTGTGTTCGTTTTAAGTGTTTACAAAGTCTTGGAAAAATGGTGAGTTTATTAAAATAATATTGCTTGTTATGTTGTTTTCAGTAAATGGATGACGCGGACGAAAAATTGTAATGTTAAGTATATTAATCGGCGTTGTTGTGTTGTAGGCTGGGGGTAAAGCTGGAAAGGATTCCGGTAAAGCAAAGGCAAAAGCCGTTTCTCGTTCCGCCCGTGCAGGATTACAGGTAAGAAGTAAATTCGTTTAAAAATTTCTGCTGTTTTCAAAATTACTTTTTTATTATTTCAAAAATCTGAAAGGATAAATTTACTTTTGAAATTAAGCTAGGAAGGCCGGTTACGTTGTGGATGTTACGTTTATTCCTGTTTACTTTTTATAGTTTCCTGTGGGCAGAATCCACAGACATCTTAAGAACCGAACGACAAGCCACGGTCGTGTTGGAGCTACAGCCGCTGTTTATTCTGCTGCCATTCTAGAATATTTAACCGCCGAGGTGAGTAAAATAAATATGGCGGCCATGTTTGTTGTGATTATGCTATTCCGCTCCCGCCAAAATTCAAACAAACATTTGTTGCCGTTAGGTTTTATATTTTTAAATATCAGATTATTAATTTTGCTTTGCATATTAGTATATAAAGGTTATAATTGTTTGATATTACATAAAAGATCTAAAATATAAGTGTCAGATATGCAATATCCACATTGGATCATTATTTTACGTATTTTTAATGTATAAATTAGTGTGATCACGAATTTTTTTAAGATGATCCCTAAAAATTTCAATGAGTAAAATGGCAATTTAGTTAAATTTTATCATATTTCAGTAAAGAAAAAATTGAGAATAAGTAGCATATAAGTCGCACCCTCAAGATTCAAAATATTTTGTCACCTTCTAAATTTACTTTATCGTGCCATTGTTATTCGTATTTCAACATACATACGTAAATGTTTGTAATAATTTCATTAGCAGTAGATTAGGTATAGCACATTTTATTTTCATACTCCTTTTTATGCTTATGTATAGCATGTTCCGTGAGAAAATATTTCCTGATCTTGCAAGAAAAATAATTCGCAATAAATTAAAAGAAGATGTGGGTAAGATAATGGTTGAATAGCAAACAAAATTTAGCAAAAAGTCAATCCGTTACTGATCAAATTCTCATGTTTAAAGAAGTTCAGACATGACAGAATTATACAGGGTGTCTGATTTTTCATTGACCAGCTTATATCTCGTTTATTATTAGAAATACAAGAAAAAGTCAGAGGAAATAGTTTTTTAGTAGTAATTCTTCTATAAAATGGCATACTCATTTATTTTTCATGGTCTACTATTTTTCAGAAAAAATGTATAACTTTGGTTTTTTAAATAGAATACCCTGTATATTTATTCACTAATGGATCGAGGGTTAAATTCTCTTTTCAAAAATGTATCACGTGATATTTTAGGTTTCATTTGGAGGAAAAAACTCAAATAATTGAATCGTACTAGTTGGCTATGCCTGCTGTTTATTTTACATACAATTGATAGTACCAAGTAACAATGCTGTAAAAAATTAATAAGCAACAAAATAAAACAAATAATTACTTATTTTAATAAAGTACAAAAGACTGCTAAAAACAAAAACCGCGCATATAATCCATTCACTTGACTCCCGTGACATAAAAGTCACAATGTGTTGGTTAATATGAAAATTCCTATTAGGCTATTAACAATTTTTAGATTTGAGATTGGCGCACCTTTAAATTTAAATTTAATTCTTTTGTTTTTTGGTTTCACTTTGACACTTAAATTATTTATTATTCAAGTTACGTTTTATAATTCTTAATCTTTAGAGAAATGGATGAACAGAAACACCAACGAAGTTTATTATCATAGAGAGAGAACCCATTTTTACCTTGTTCTACTTAATTTTACGAAAATGACAAATGATTTATCATAACCTTACTTTCAGTTTGACATTAAGAACATTCACAAAAAAAGTTGATAGGTTCTGTACATAAAGTACACTCCAAAATTTTCATTTGACAGCGTAAACGTCACGGGAGTTAACTGAATGGATAATAGGTAGTTCGAACGATTTTATTATGAGTTTTTTTTTTTTTTTAAATTGGTACTTAAAATATCACGTGATACATTTTTGAAAAGAGAATTTAACCTTCGATCCATTAGCGAATAAATATACAGGGTGTTCTACTTAAAAAACCAAAGTTATACATTTTTCCTGAAAAACAGTAGGCCATGAAAAATAATTAATTGTGCCATTTTATAGAAGAATTACTACTAAAAAACTATTTCCTCTGACTTTTTCTTGTATTTCTAATAATAAACGAGATATAAACTGGTCAATGAAAAATCAGACACCCTGTATATTGAATTTGTTAATTTACAGCGGGCTTATGATTCCATAGTACGAAATAAGTTAAGTTTTACCGAACAATGACAGAAATAGAAATACCAAACAAAATAATAAGATTGGTCAAAAGACTCAATTAGCAAAAGTAAAAATAAATAAAACATTTGATTAATATCCATGCCAGCTTTAGTAAAATTGTTAAATCAAAGAAATAATTGAGATTATCAACTAAATATTATTTTATGTTTAATATAGATCTTAATTGCTTGACTTACTTTGTTAATTTGATTACTATTTATACTGGTTTTAGTGAAATTACTAGATGAGAGAAATAATTGTGACTGTTAGAAATAACATTCTTTCTAACACTTAAAATGAATATTAAATTGGGGCATGGAAACCGACTATCAACCACATTATTTAACATTATTTCGGAAAAAGTAAGTAAGAATAAATATACCAGGCAATATAATAAGCAAAAGTCATCGGTATTTACTATATGCCGATGATTAGAGTTGTAAAAAAACGGTTTTTTTTCAGAGCCTGTTTTTTTTCAATGAAAAAAACGGTTTTTTTCAATAAAAAACCGATAAAAAACCAAATTATTGAAAAAAAAACCGTTTTTTTTCAAACGGGCTCTGAAAAAAAACCGTTTTTTTACAACTCTACCGATGATATCATGATCATAATACGCATGAAAAAGAAATAAAAAGTAAGCAAAGCGAGCCTGAAAGTAAAAGAAGGATTAATGAAGTACATGCAAGTTAACACTGGTGACTTTTAAAAGGAAATGGAAATATACCAAGAATATAAAAGGTGTCGGTTTCATATATCTGGGAGTCTGAATGACAGAGTAACAATTCTTTGGAAATAAATGCGAGAATTGTTCAACAAATGTATTAGAATAACTGTCAATTAAATTGATTAACTAATATTAACCAGGGCTACACCTAATCATACATTTATAGAATCTTTTAATATTAACAACCATAATATGAACATATTTTAGACTTTAGTTGGTGTAGCATGGTATAGCTAAGTGTATACAGTATAACTAGCTGAGGCAGTGGTTTTGCTTATAAATTATAGTTTTACACGCGTTTTAATATATGTTTATTATTAATTTTAGGTACTGGAGTTGGCAGGAAATGCTTCGAAGGATCTTAAAGTAAAGAGAATAACACCTCGCCATTTGCAGTTAGCAATTCGTGGTGATGAAGAATTGGACAGCCTTATTAAGGCTACTATAGCTGGTGGAGGAGTAATTCCACACATTCACAAATCACTTATTGGCAAGAAAGGGGCACATTCACAACCGGCTTAGGTCTAAAGCTTTTGATTGTATAGATTTATTATTATTTTTTTTTTAATGACTAGTTAGGAATAATGTGTCTTCAATAATGTGTTTTAATATTGTTGAGCACATTTATTAACTGTTGTAAGATGAACTGCTCATTACTTACCTGTTCAGCGTTTTGGAGTAAATAGTAAAAGTTACATAATATTTAATTTCAAGGGTTGTTCATGTAATAATTGAAGGCAAGTTATGATGAACGATCATTCCGTTAATGTGCCTTGATGATAAATTACTTTAATATTAACTAAAATCTAAATCTTTAAACAGGATATTTTAACGTGTAACTTATAACTGCTGTTTAGTTTTATATTTGTAATGTGCCCACTTGTGTTCTCATTCTGAAAATAAATAAAATAACTTTCATAAATCAATGTGGTTTTGTTGTTTCTACATAAACCCAGCAGGTGGTATTAAAATTTAATGTCAACTCCCAATTTTAACGTGGTCTTGGAGAACATTGCAAAAACAATTGTCGGCCTTATTTTTGTACTGTACTACATTAACTATAGTCTTTATACCTACATACATATAAAATTTGGTTTAAGTTTTGCAGTTTCGGAACAATTTTTTAATATAATTTTTCCCTGCTGGCAATTATCTTGCAGTAATCAAAAGGTAGTTCTATGATTGCTTCATGCACTAGGTTCTGCATAAATCTAACATTTTTTCATATGCCACTTGCAAAACTAATTTTCTGTACTATTTTCATTTGAAACATCTTCCAAGTTTTTGCCAGGATTTGAATGTTTATTTAAAATCATCTAAAAATTTTATTTTATCTACAACTTTAATGACTGCCAATTTGAGTATTGATTTTGTTAAGGCGGTCGGAGGCATTTATGCAAGCCTACACAAATCAAAGTTTCTGGTTACTTCTAATTTTTAATAAAGTTCTGGATATCCTGAAATAATAATTATGTGTAGAGGTTCAAAGTTTCGCATTCCCTGGAGTAATATATGTATTATGATTATACATATTTAATCTTTTAATTTTAATCAAATTATATATAATTGGCATAACATTCCCAGTGGAAGATAGGCGCTTTAAATCCATTTATGGAGGTGTGTAAATCCTTATTTAGCTTTATCTGATGTCTATTTACCTATAATTGGCTATGTGATTTTGCTTCTTTCAGAATTACTCACCATTTAGTCTTATTTGCTTTGTCTCGCCAGCTTGCAGCGCCGGATTTAGGCCTAGGCCAACTAAGCCCGGGCTTGGGGCGGCAAAAGCCGAAAAGCACTGTTGGAGTGTTAAGGTTGAAAATAAAGAATAACCCTTGATCACATAACAATCAGATACGCCAAGTTAATATAAAATTTGGCAGGCAGTTTTATGATTAGTTTGCCTTCGGTTGCCAGGTGGCGCCACCGTAGTAGGAGCAGATGCGACTCTAAAGTGCTTAGAATCAGCTGATTTGTATGATTCCAAGCACTTCAGGGTCGCTTCTGCTCGTGCAGTGCTGCCGCCATCTGGCAACCGAAGGCAAACTAATAAAACTGCATATCGCACATCGCGTCGACGCGGGGGGTCCATATTGTTTCATTAAATCATTGTTCGCTTGATTCTAATGTTTCTGTGTTTCTTTTTGTTCCATTGAAATACTGTTTTTTTTTTAATAAATAGCCCTACGAAATAGAAGTGTGGTTTAAGAATAAAGTTTTTGTTAATGTATTGTTTTTTTAAATAATAATAATATTTATTTTAGCCTCACGTACATATAACATGTCACAGCCATTGTCAGTAGTTACAATTTTACATTTATATACATACATATAAATATCACATATCACAAGCACAAACAATAAAATATTCATTTAAACTGTAAAAGGCATTGTCAAGCAAAAAAATTAATAAAGATGATTTAAATTTTTTTAAAGGTTCTGTACTTTTAATCTTATTAGGTAAAACATTATATGTATACTCTTTTTGCCGTGGAAAGTGGACTATTTCTAAACAATTCAAGCCTAGCCGGGATAGATTGCAATTTAGGTAAATTCCTAAAAATGTAAAATGATACCCTGGTGGAGGGGGGGGGGGCAAATTTGTTTGGGCTTGGGGCGACGCTTACATTAAATCCGGCACTGCCAGTTTGGTATGTTCATGTGTTGTAAATCTTTCCTGACTTCGTCATACCATCTCGTCTTTGGTCTTCTAGGCAGTGGTCGAAGTGGGAAAACATTACAGGGGGGATGCTAGATTTTCCAATATATAGTGCCCCCCCCCCCCATTTACGTGTGTGCGATAGTTTATCACTTTAGGAAAATAAAATGGCGATGCTACAAAGACAAAAAATAAAGCTGAGTTTTTTAATTTGGTTAATTAAAACCTCACTTAAGAATCTAATACTTGATTCCACATACTCCAATTTTTTTAGTTTTTAATACACGCAGATTGATAAGAGTGTCTTTATCAGTCTACATGTTACCTTGCAAAAGGTCGGGTAGTAGATTTTTTTTTTTTTACTTGTATATATTAGGGCCATCATTGAAAACCCAAGTTTTCCAATTCAGCTGACCTCGGGAGAACTTTCTGTGGCCAAAAAACCACGATATTTTAAGACTCTTCTTGTTTTTTTTCAAAATATCTCATATATGGTGCGGTCTAGCGCTTTCTTTCATCTTTTCCATCTTAAAGAGGATAAAATTTCCAACAAATTTCATTATTACAACTTTTTTCTAAACCCAATAACAAGCGCGCTACAGCATCCGACATATTGGAATGTTTTCCCAACTTGGTGAAAATAGCACTTTATTCTGTTTTCTGATCAAATTACTTGTATTTGTATTTGGAGTTATAATTTTTTTTGGTTGTCAATAAACCGTCAGCAACTAGTTCTGCATTCCCACTCCTATTCCATCCATCCCATCCTTTCCATTCCTCCCCACTTCCGCCACCCGTACTAATAATGGTAGCTTTGACATCAGTTTCCCTTTGTGGATAAAGACAGGTGACAACGAATCCATTTGCATCGGCTTGGAGTTGCTCTATCATATCCATCGTTTTGTCTTCATCTTCTTCCTCTGTTGCAGAAATCTCAGCCACATTTTCGCAAGTGAGGCCAGTGAGGAAGTGTTTGTTTACAAATCGTTGAGCATTTTAAACCTGCTTTTCGGCTGGTACGTGCTCCACTGTTACCCTTCTTGCATAAACAAGAAAGGACTTTGAGTAACTGTAGTTTGTTTGTACCTGGTGGTAACATCGTAGAGCATGATGTCGCGCAGCATCTCATATTGGTGGTAGCCTGGAGAGATGGAATTTACTTTTTGTTGCCCATTTCCTAAATACCCGATATCGCAGTAAATCCAGTGTTTGGTCGGCCCTGATGTCACCACTGTACTGGCTATAACTACAATGCAAGAAGAAACCTTTCTCCTGCCATGGCTATTTCCTCAGTGGTGGCGTCTGGATTCTTGAACACTTGCACAACTTCCTGCATTTGGGGGTAGTTCTCAAAAATGATGCAAAATTTTTTTCTTTCCTTGGCCAAAGAGAGAAAATGTGGTATCGCACCCGCTAAACCCATGAATGAAAAGAATATTTTCAGTGTCTGTCATACTTGAATGATGTAGTTGAGAACAATATATCTGCTGCACTCCCTCTTCCAGGCTTAAGAAAAAAAAGTTTTTGTGAGATTGTCCTAGCCCTGTCATCAGTACAAGAAGATCAATATCTTCCCCAACTATTACTACGCTTTCGAACTCCTGGGCCTTTGCAATGGCAGTTGTAACGATTGAAACATCAGCAGCCTCTTCTGCCTGTTTTACTTGAATGGCACACTGTTCAAATTTTCTTTTATTTAAGCAGTTCTATCAAACGGGCATTGCTATTGCCGTTCGCCAAAAACTTGTTCTGTGCGACTTAACTGATTATGTTTGCATTACAGATAACGTTAGCAGAAGTATGCATCTTAAAACGGCGCAACCTTTCAGAACTCTTTGTGCCACTATTTGCAGCATCTGATGGATGTCCATCAAACACAACTGCAACCTGTGATTCGTAGTGTTTTCTCAAGTAAGAAGAATAACTGTTAGCAATTGTAGCAAAGGAAGCATTTCGAGGTCAAATAACTTTATGTAGGAGATACCCTCCATCAACAACAACAAACTTATTTTTTCCAACCAATATCTCTTCCTGAATTGCGGTAAAAGTGCTATATAATGAAGACTTTGTTCCCTTCCGTTCTGCTGACAACATTGACGTAGGTAGGGTGCGAGTTCGTATGTGAAAAACAGCTGTAAGTCTTCCTCAGGCTGCTTAGTAAGACACAATCTCTGAAACAACGTTAGAGGATCAAAAGCACTAACTTTTATGTTTCCTGTTTTTATGCAGCTGACAACTGATGCAAGGCCGCAAGGGTTATACTACCTTATCTCTTCTCTCAAATTTCACACTCTGAAAATCTTTATCAACTATTCTTCTAACCCCTGTCATTCCCTCTTCTTGTGACATATGGTATTCACGTCTGCTCCTCCAATGATTCCACTGCTCAGTGACATTATCACATTAGTTTTAGGGCCCGGGCTTCGGCCTTCGGAATACCTGCTTCTTCCCTCTCGCCCTCTCCTCTGTTTCAACCTTATGGATCCTAATCCCTAACGCGTATCTGATGCAGATATTTTATTTACAACTAAAAATGGTAACACCAAATACATACTATTATACGAGTAATGGGATAAAAAAAAAAATAAGGTATTATTTTCACCAAGTTGGGAAAAATTCCATATATCGGGTGCAGTAGCGCGCTTGCTATTGGGTTTAGAAAAAAGTTGTAATAATAAAATTTGTTGGAAATGTTGTCCTCTTTAAGATGGAAAAGAAGAAAGAAAACGCTAGACCGAACCATACCTGAGATATTTTGAAAAAGACAAGAAAAGTCTTAAAATTTCGTGGTTTTTTGGCCACAGAAAGTTCTCCCGAGGTCAGCCGAATTGGAAAACTTGGTTTTTCAATGCTGGCCCTAATATATACAAGTAAAAAAATAAAACCCTCTACCCGACCTTTTGCAAGGTAACGACCTTTTTAAGTACCTAGCGACTGGACTAGTGGGTATTTTAAAATAAATAAACTCTACGGGAGCCGCGCGGTGCCCAAACCCAAACAATGAATCATATTTTTTGAAGAATTGAACACTAGTTACTTACATACCGGCTACCTACTAAATAGTTAATTTTAAAAATCATATTTGAAGGATGAAACCCCGTAGTTTAGCACTGGGATGTCTTAATTTTTTTTTTCAAAGTAGAGGGATGGTTTAATTTTCTTTTCAATGTAGGGGAACGGCTTAATTTTTTTAACAAACTAGGGGGATGCCATCCCCCCGCATCCCCCCCCCCCACTTCGACCACTGCTTCTAGGTGGTCTACATTCTACATTCATTAGGTTTCCATTGCAGCATTAATGCTATTGTTTTGCTGTTTTTGCTTCTCAGAACATGTCCAAGCCATCTGATGCGTTGTGCTTTAATATATTTTACAATGTCTTCACCTTCCATTTCTTCTTTTTTTGTGAGACATAGTACTTCAGTTCAGATGCGTAAGTTACTGTTGGTCATAATTTGTCGTGTAATATAATCTAAGTTTGACTCTCTTGCTTATAATTTTGCTGTGTAGTATTTTTTTGTCGTCTACGTAAAGACGACTGTAGCTGTACCGGTACTAAATCTTTGTAGCCAATGGTTACCCTTGGCAAATTTCTTTTACATGTCTTTAGAACGTTGTCCATATATGTATATGTTAAACAAAAAGGGACTCAGATTATCGCCTTGTTTAATTCCCCTTTGTATTTCGAATTCCCTAGATCAGGGGTCGGCAACGGGTGCCCGCGAAGCAATTTTGAAGTGCCCGCCTTTCAAATATCTAAATTTTAGACAGTGGCGTAAATATGCCAATGCAGCCAATGCGGTGCATTGGGGCCCACGCCACAAAAGGGCCCATTTGCTGAATCTAATATATGTTAAATGCAATTGCTGCTATGTGTTAAATCGTTAAAGAGCGAAATTGAAAAACTACATACAATTCGTGAGTTAGCTGAACTAGCCATGATTAAGTACTATGATATGAGTGCTAGTTTTTCTGAAGTATACTCTCTATTTATTTTGTATTTAACAATACCTGTAACAGTATCCACTGCAGAACGTTCGTTCTCCAAATTAAAAATTATCTGCGAAATACTATAGGTCAACAACGTCTCTCTTCGTTAGCACTCTTAAGCATAGAAGCAGAAGAAACGGAGAAAATGGATGTGTCTAAATTAATTAAAGATTTTGCTAATGCCAAATCAAGAAGGTGACCATTATAAATATTTATAATTATTGTTAAATTATACAGGGTGTATCTAAAACATATAACCAAACTTTATAGGCGTCTTGTAGACGACAAAATAAGACTTTTTTATATAAACATGTGTCCGAAAATGCATCCTCTCCGAAATTGACAGTGATCGGAAAACAAAAAAAAACTTAATTCTGCCCTATTACTTTGATATCTATTCAACTTCAAATTTTAAAGTGACAATATTTCCTAAAAAAAGAAAAGTATTTAGTAAAAAAATGAGTGGTTTTTCTTGAAGTATTCCAAATCCTCTAGCTCGGAGAGGTTGCATTTTCGGAGACATGTTTATATAAAGAAAAAGTCTTATTTTGAAGTCTACAAGACGCCTGTAAAGTTTGGCTAAATGTTTTAGATACATCCTGTATATGTATAAATTTTGTTTGTTTACAATTTTTAATAAAATTTAATTAACAAAATTTTGTTTATGCATTAAAAATTATAATTTCTCCTATCCAATACAAGGAGCTTTTTTGTGTGTGGGGGGGGGGGGGGTATAGGGGGCCCCAAATTAAATTTCACATTGGGGCCTTTTTTGTCTAGTTACGCCACTGATTTTAGATATTTGAACAAAAACACTCGTAGTTGTAATGAATAATTTTAGTAAAAACTGAATGTTATCGAAATCTTGATAACACTAGATGACTAGATGAATCAATTTTCGACTACTAGAAACATCTGTTTCCGCATATAGTGAACTATTTTCTGTCCACACTATCCCCCTGTATTTTCATGTTTAAATATTACCCCCCCCTCCTCTTTATCCCACGGTGCCCCCCGAACACCCACATTTCTGAAATATGCCCTCCTAGTAAAAAACGTTGCCGACCCCTGCCCTAGATCTTATACCTTTTATCCGTACTTCCCCTTTTACTCTTGCAAAAACGCTTTCGATCACTTGCCTGAGCTTTGTCGATACTTTTAGTTCTTTTAGATAGTTCCACAGTTTTTTTCTTGAGACTGTGTCGAAGGCAGATTTTAGATCTACAAACACTAAGTATAATTCTCTCCCGGCCTCATTTACTCTCTATTATTTTTCTGATTATACTTATGTAATAATGTGTTTGTTTTCTTTTGTGAATGCTGCCTGCTCTTGTTCGAGTTTCCCATTTCTTTTCTTAGTTTTTTTCTCTTAATATTTTCATGTACATTTTATACATGGTCGATGCTAAGCAAATAGCCTTATAATTTTCACATTTGATTTTGTTTCCCTTTTTGTGTAGTGGTATAATTACGTTTATCTCCCATTCTTTAGGTATTGTCCCTGTATTGTGTTCTCTGTCCACGCTTTACTAAATAGCCATGGTATCCACTTTTGAATTTCTTCTCCACCCCATTTTATATGTTTCGGCGTTATTTCGTCGCTGCCTGTTGCTTTTCCTGTTTTTATAGATTTTATCACTTCTGGTACTTCTTCTTGTGTCACTGCATTCTCGGTTTTACTTTCTGTATTTATCTCTGGCTCTCCATCCGTATCTCGACTCCCCTTATCCTTAAATTTTTCTTCATACTATTTGCACCATACTTCTACTATCTCTTTTGCGTCTGTTCTGAGTACCTCCGTTGTTATTGTGTTCATTCCATATTTGCATATTTTTATTATTTTTTATACTTTTTATTATTTTCCAGAATTTGTTTTTATTTGTTCGGTGTTGAGTCTCTATCTCTTTTCCAAAATCCTCCCAGGATTTTATTTTTGCCTTTTTTACTTCATGTTTAGCTTCATCTCTTTTTTGTTTGTAGGTAATCCCTTTTATCCTCCATTTTTCCCGTTGAAATAAACTTCTTCCATGCTTTCTTCTTTTCTTTTATTTTGGCTTTCACTTCTTCATTCCACCATCTACTGCTTTTCCTTTTACCATTTATTTTTCTCATGCCACAAACTTCTTTTGCAATTTTAGTTACTATTTCTTTAAAGCTTTTCCATAGTGTTTCGATATCATATTTCCTTCTGCTTCTTTTGATTTTTCTTTGAGTCTTATTTCTAATTCCTCGTTATATCTTCAGAAGCATTAACTAAGAGAGTACCTAGCTGAAGCAAAAAGAATAGGAAGAAGAAAAAAGGTAGACCGAGGAGGAGTATGGAATCGAGATTGGAAGAAATAGCACAAAAAAGGGGGAAAACAATCAACGAATTAAGAAACATGTCTACAGATAGAAACAAATTGAAGAACAATCCAGCCAACGCCATAAAGGCATAAGGCTTTAGCTAAAGAAGAAGAAGAAGAAGTATTTTTTTGTTGCTGTAGAATACCTTATTCCCTATTATTATTCTTTATTTATTATTCTTCCTTCGATTTCGGTTTCCTTGACTAGTTTTTGTAGTGCGATGTTAAAGTGAGTTCCTGAGAGCATATCTCCTTGTCGTACTCCAGCATTGCTTGTGAATTATTCCGATGTGCCTTCTGGTATTTTTACCACTGCTTTTGTGTTTGATAAGGTCATGTTAATAAGGTTAATTAATTTATTTGGTAGGTTTATGTCTTAGGTGTTTTAGTAGTTCTTTCCTACACCTTATCGAAGGCCTGCTTGAAGTCCACGAATAGCATTTTAATCTCAATACTCTGTTCGTAGTATTTTTCTGTTATCATCTTCCAAGTAAATAACGCATCTATGGTGGAACGTCCTAGGCGAAATCCACGCTGGTAGTCCCCCTACTGAACATTATTTTGTACACTACGCTTAAAAGTGATATGTCTCTATTGTCTTGGGTCACCATTTTTTAATATTGGCATAATTATTGCTTTATCCCATTCGTGAGGCATTCTTTCTTTCTCCCGTATCTCTATTTTGAGATTATATATTTTTTCATATGCCACTTAGTTAGGTACTTACTTATCCGGTCCTCTTCTATCTTTCAGTGTAGAGGATTTAGAGTTAAGTTTTGATTTCCCTTGCAAAAGTCTCCATTTTTTCTGTCCTTTGCTGTCTCCATGGCACTGTTCCACTCACTATTATTTTTACTTAAAACCCCGGCTATTTGCTTATCCCACGTTTTTCTAGGACGTCCTCTTCCCCTTTTTTTTACCTTTACCTTCCATACTTTCTTTGCTGTTCTTGTGTCAGGCATCCTTACTATGTGACCCCACCAGTTTAGCTGCTTTCTTTCGATTTTGTTCTCTAGTGATTCTACTCCCAGGCGTTCTCTAATTATTTCATTTTTTAGTTTTGTTTTGTTACTCTTAAGATCCTTCTCAAAAACTTCATCTCACATGCTGTAACCATGGATTTGTACCGCTCTGTAAGATTCCAGGATTCTGCTCCGTATAACAAAACTGGTACATATACCTACTGTATTGTAAATTTTAACTTTCGTTTTCTTGCTGACCTCCCTTTTATTTATAAATGGCTTTACCAATGAAAAGTAGATCCTATTTGCGCTATTAATTCGATTATTTAACTCCATGTCCATGTGTCCATCACTGTGAATCTTTGATCCTAGATAGGTACTTTATGTTATCCACTTGTTTCAGAATGTCATTGCCAGTTGTTACGAGGGCTGTTCTGTATATTGTTAGTAGCAGGCCATGGATGCGAAGAAAAACAAAAACATTTGCATCAATCGAAAGCTTATTCTTTTGACAGTTTCCAGTTGCAATTTTGCAAGGTTGAAGTTAAAGCATATAGAGATCCTAATTTTTGATTGTTATAATTCGTTTGATTTTTACTAAA
Source organism: Melanotus villosus (assembly GCA_963082815.1). NCBI lineage: Eukaryota > Metazoa > Arthropoda > Insecta > Coleoptera > Elateridae > Melanotus > Melanotus villosus. The sequence goes on along the minus strand of OY720418.1, from coordinate 70,709,104 downwards.
GGCAGATTTTAGCGACGAACCTGGTCCCAAATTTTCGAACCGCTTCGTTTTATCGACGAACCAATGACGTCACGGTTCATAAAATTGAACCGGGTTCCAGCAACCGACGAACCAACCTCGCAACCGGTGTTGCTGACAAGTCGTTTGGGTTCGTCAATTATCGGAGCGCGAATACCATCACGTGACTACTTTTGTATGTTAACAGTGGCTGGCGGTTTTTACGAATTTGAAATTACTGTGTGTAATTTTTATAACTTGCAATTAAAAATCTAGTATTATTTCATAAAAAAGATGGAGAACGTTGATGTCACGTATAACGGAGTGTCTTACAAATTAAGACTGATTTATAGTTCCGCAAACATACAACATAACATAAACATAACAAAATAAAATATAGTACTGCAGCATTACCATTCATAGATCCATAAACATAACCGTATACATAATCGTTTACATATGAATTGGTTCAATTTTAATTTTTAACATAAACATATGAAATTATACAGATCAAGTAAGCAGAATTCTGTTTAGATGTATGAAAGTGAAAAAATAAAATAAAAAATCACATTGTATATTTGGATGGTATTTGAGGCAGATTTTAGCGACGAACCTGGTTCCAAATTTTCGAACCGCTTCGTTTTATCGACGAACCAATGACGTCACGGTTCATAAAATTGAACCGAGTTCCAGCAACCGACCAACCAACCTCGCAACCGGTGTTGCTGACAAGTCGTTTGGGTTCGTCAATTATCGGAGCGCGAATACCATCACGTGACTACTTTTGTATGTTAACAGTGGCTGGCGGTTTTTACGAATTTGAAATTACTGTGTGTAATTTTTATAACTTGCAATTAAAAATCTAGTATTATTTCATAAAAAAGATGGAGAACGTTGATGTCACGTATAACGGAGTGTCTTACAAATTAAGGCTGATTTATAGTTCCGTAAACATACAACATAACATAAACATAACAAAATAAAATATAGTACTGCAGCATTACCATTCATAGATCTTGCATAGATCCATAAACATAAAGTTCGAACCACGGAAGATGACCCCTGCCTCATCACACGCTGAATTTAGTAACGACAAACACGCGTGTACATTTGTTCACAAACCCCATGCACACGACAAGGATAGCATTACAATAAGCCTGTGTTATGATTAAAGTGCTTATTTGACTAGAGCAGTTTAAGTCAAATGCGCGTGTTGTCACTAAAAAGTCAAACTGTCAAATTATTAATACATTTACATTATTTTATTTTATTAGGTATCTAAATTCCTATTTTAATTGGAATTCGTTTTTGTAGTACCTATTTGTGTTGTGAGGTTTAGATAAATGAACATTTTATTTGGTTTATTGCGTTGCAGAAGAAATACAGTTGTACATTTATTGGTTAGATTATTAATAATTTAAGGTTAAAATTCGTATTGAAAGTACTTGACAGCTGTTTGTTTTCCGGTTAAAGCGCCAATCATAATTCCTTGAGAATACAACTGATGCTAATTTGACTAGCAAGTAAAATCTTATATCATACGGATAGCATTGATGAGGCAGGGTTCATCTTTCGTGGTTTCAATATTAACCGTATATTATCTGTTCACTGACCTCGCGGACACTAGATTTATGTTGGCATGCACTGAACAATTGGTACAGATAATTTGCTCTGTAATGTTGTTATTTCTGATTACTATATGATTGGAGGGAAATTTGAAATCTGACATTTAAACAAATTAATTAATTATAAAATAAAAATTTTCATGCAATGTAACCTAAATGTTGAACCATGAATTTTACCGAAAGAGGACACAAGGCAATTTATCTATGTTACGAAGAATTAAAAACTGCATATGGAACTATTTATAAAAATTTTGATTTTGATATCTGTCAACCTGACAGCATAACCCAACATTTCAGGGAACTAAATATCTCACTAAATTTTAAAAACATGCAGTGCTGTCAATTCAATAACAAAAAATGCACCAGATATTTCAATTTAGTGCTTTTCCTGGTTGTGAATAGATAATACATAATCGTTTACATATGAATTGGTTCAATTTTAATTTTTAACATAAACATATGAAATTATGCAGATCAAGTAAGCAGAATTCTGTTTAGATGTATGAAAGTGAAAAAATAAAATAAAAAATCACATCGTATATTTGGATGGTATTTGGATTTATAACGGTTTTTGACGTTTCTATGTTGGGCGATTTATTTTTTAAGATCAAGTTGGTAATACGCTATATGAAGTTGAAATTCGAACTAATAGGCGGGAAATTGACATTTACCGGCAAAACTTACTCAAACTAACATAACCTAAAACTTTTATACTTAAAAGTTAAAAGTGTTGTGCGATATAGACTAAAAATAACAGAGGTTTTCTGCGTTATATGAAAATTTATTAACATATGTTAGTCTATTATGGAGAATCATAAAGATTTCAGTACGAGTTTTACCAGATTACCAACAAATTTGGCTGATTTGTTAGAAACCCATACTGATGTTATTTTAATTTATTCGAAGAAGGTAAACATGTTTATACTAAATACTTATAAGCAATTCAGAATACAGTAGAATTAATTTTAAACATTTATTTACCCTTCCAGATGTGTCTTTTTATGAATATGTAAGGTACATTATTTGATTTTGCTGTTGAATTTGTAGATGTCAAGAGTGTCTGTTTATTATTATAATTTGCTTTATTTCAATATGTATCAGTAGATATTCTTGTACATCACTCTTTACAAATTAATGATAGTAAACATTTACTGTTGATGTTATATTCTTTTACAAATATGCATATGTATTCTGTGTGCGTTTTACCTGATTTGCGTGAGGTTTCTTATTTTTATTAGGTAAATTAACTTCGTTGCATGTAGTTGCTGATGGTTGTGTAGATTTTAGCATTTTGATTTGGCATAAAAACATAAAGCCATCATTGATAAATAAATTGTATACAATTATTAACAAAATAATGGCCAAATTTAGATGAAGGTTTTCTTTAAAAGTGTACCTACTCAATTTTTTGGGCAACAATCATAAATGTAATATGAAAAAGAGGGTAAACTTAAAAAGTGTTTTGTAAATATGTGTAAATTTTGCACCAAATAATGTTTTTGTCATTTAAAAGCATATCTTTATATTTTAGAAAAATGATGTGAATGTTTCTACATCAGAAACGCTGGGTATATCTGCAGATTGTTCAACAATTAATTTGACCGGTACTCCACTAGAAGTGGATTTAGATGTTTTACCTGTAGCTTCTAATACATCAAAGAAATGGAATCAAGAAGAAACAAAATATGTTCCAATTAAATTAAAGTTAGCAAGGTGAGATGGATATCTTTACCTACATAAATAGTTCAAACTTTTTACATTTAGTATGTTTGGAAACTTTCTAAATATTAAATTTTTTTCGTTACAGAAAGGCGATTAATGAATACAATAAAGAAGGTACTACTCGGTCTAAAGCAGTATATTGTTTTTGTGATGGTACAGATGAAAAAAATATATTAATGTTAGGATCTTATCATTTTAATGGCATATTTACTCGTAAAATAGTTTATGGACAAGATTGTGTTGGAGAAACTTATCCACAAAATAATATTAACAGTATGATCGATGTACATAATGAAAATGTGGGAATGATTTCATCTAAGGTAAGTTTTATAATATGTATCACTGTATCAGGAATAATATACCTGTAAAGAATAATAACAGATGATTACTACACTATCGCACATGAACCTGGATGGTAGTTGCTAACTTGTGTTCTGTAAAATTATAGGGGTTCCTCAGTAAAACTTGTTTTTGTATTCCAGTTAATAGTTTTAAAGTGATCTAGGAAAGTATAAATTTTTGATAAATTTAATTTTCTCATCTAAAATTTAAATTTAAGAAAACAAAAGAAAATGTATTCATTTACCTGTTCCAAAACAAGCAAACTGAACATCGAGCTAGTTGCATGGTGTTAGAACATTAGTAGAGTTACCGCGCACGGAAAACTTGCGTAAAAAAGATGTTCGTCCATCATTTGAAGGTAAAAAGCAAAGAATGGCATTATTCGATGTAGTTGGAGGCACATGTTAACCCCCAGAATTCGTCTGATGATATCGGTGTCCAAGCAACCCTCAGGGGCTATCGCGTCGGGCATTAATCATCCAAGGGAGAGAAGAAGGCTTTCCTCCAGTGTTATACATATAATTTTTTCTACGACTCACTTTTAAAATCATTTCGATGATTTATTATTTTAGATTTCCTTCTGAATTTCGTTTATCAAGATACAGTATGTTGTGCGTCGTTTCCATGGTAGTGTTGCTATAATTCTTCTCCCTAGGGAGGACATTGCCTACTTTCGGCCCTAATTTCAGGGAACAAAAGCCTACTTTCGAAACAAGGAGTAGAAAAAACATTTTTTTACAAATAGTTGCAGATTTTTATTTCCTATCTTTTGACAGTTCAATTTTTTTATTTTTCGTCCTGGTGCCAAAGTTAGGATAAATTTTGTCGACGCGCTTTATGGTATTTAAACGGGAGGGAAGATTACGAAATCGACCGTATCTGGTTTAAAATGCGACTTTAATTGACGGCAATATTGGAATATTCGTTGCAACCGTGATTACTCATAGACGAAGGAAAATTTCTAAAAAAAGGTCAGAATAAACGTGTTAGTTGATGGTTTCGAGATTCGACTGGTGTTCTTGTTTTTAAAATTGCTTAATAATTAACAAAGTTATGATTTAATTTGTGTCGCCTTTGCAAGACGCGACACGGGTCTCGCCGAGCTCCCGCATCCCTACCACATGCGGTCCCATCTACTTCAAGCTGTTTTTATTCACTCCCTCTCGTTTGAATTATCATACGTTCTCGCTTTCGGCTTTGCCTGGTGGTGAAGAAATTCCTAGTGATTTAACTTCAGGTACTTACATTTTTTTCCTACTAATTATTTTAATAATTAGTAGGAAACTGTAGCGAATAAATAAATAATAATAACGGTTTAGTGATTCAACAGACACTTGGTGTTTATAAGTGGATACAAAATATGAATGTGCTTACACAATGCCTAATACCATAGAATAAAAACTTAAAAATACAAAATATGCTTATATTTACCTAACCCTAGCAAATAATAATAATTATAAAAAATAAATGTTGATTACACTATATCGCAGAGTTCTGGCTGACATAACTTAGATGTTGTTTTACATTAATATAATGAAGTTTGTTGACAAATATATTAAACTCCGTCGTAATAGAGTTGTAAAATGTAAAACTAGATATTAAAGGACTATTGTAAATTGTAGGTAATGATGAACAGTGTTGGGTATGTTGTAATATTTTGCAACTTACCAATTCAAAATTCATCTTCACTATGTTGTTCTTCTTTTATTTCGCATGTAGTATGTTCATTAGAGCAATTTTTACCGCAACATCCACAATTTGATAAGCAAGCCATTTTATTTTTTTTACATGTACACCCTACTGTTAAATACACCCTAAAAAATAGAAATTAGGAGTAATTTATCTATGGCCGAATGTTGCTCTCTGAGTAACCGCAGATCAACGTACTTTGAAGGATCGAAAAGTCTCAGAGGTGGTCCAACGAGTTTGATGAACAAATGTGCTGAAATCGTCTTAGTCTTCAACGAAGCTCTTGTTGGGGTGGTAATTAGATTCATCTGTGAAAACCCGCGGTCACATTCACTTGAAGAAATGAGAATGGTATTCAGAGTCCGTATCAAATGCAACAGTTTTTCTAGATATGTCTTTTCGAGAATGTATTCACGGAATCCACGAATCATTTCTCTTTCAATTAGTTGCAGTCTGATTGACAAGTTTCTAATTTCCACTTCTCCAAATGTCCTAATCACCTAATTTTAAAACTTGGAAAATCCGTCGAAAAAAGGTGCCGGAACGCCGTTCCGGTGCGTTCTATGACAAAAAAAGCACTGCAGTCAAGCCCCAACTATTTGTTAAGGGGTTAATTTTAAATGTTCCGTTCAATTATAAATGAACATGGAACATGGAACAGAACATTTCAAATATAGTCCTGTCAATGGAGACAAAAAAATGGCGTTCCAGGAAATATTCCGCCAAATTCTGATCCCTCACTCAGGTAGCACATGTTTCCAAGCCTCCTTGTACAGAGTGTCCAAAATTCGCCGTACATGTATGGGTAACTTTGTTATTTGAACAGATACGGCAAAACCGATTGCACGTTATTGGGCCAACTTTTTGGGGCTAATTCAATGGTCGAAACAGAAATGGGCAATCTTCTTTTGTTTTCGGGTTATTACGCTAAATTGAAACTTACTCCAATTCTACTAAGTCTTATAACTTCTTTATTTATAGAAATATCTGAATTTAGTAAAGAGGTTATTTATAGATATTTTTATGTAAATTCTAAGATGATTTTTAATCATAATATAGTTACACGTGTGGTTTAATTTAAATTTTCTTAATGTTAACAAAAAATTTCGAACATTTATGTCATAGATTTTAAAACTTTTTATTGTTAGTAATAAATGACCGTCGCGTGTCAACACTGGCCGTGATCGGACGTGTGTTCAAGGTGAGCGCTATCAGTGAAAGTCGGCGTACTATCATAATAATACCAAAATCTTTTACTCTAACTTGTGTTATTTCTAAATAACATTAGTGATTTATTAAAACCATTTTGAAAGGGTGTCTTTGGAGGCCCAATGGCCAGTGAAAAAATGCCAAATAACAGCAACAAACGTGATAGCAGCAATTTATCCCCAGATGGCAATGATCCTAACAAAAGGTATCTCTTTGAGCCCAATCAATTTATCAAAAATAATAAATTCTATCTACCCCCTTCTACAACGCAAATAATTTACCAAGATAAAAACTGTACTACACAAGATAAAAACAACGACACACAAGATACCGTATTAATGGAGTTAGACAATCAACAGGAAAAACAAACCGAACAAACATCAATGATTAATAAACCAAGAATTCCTCCTATCTTTCTGCACAATGCAGGAAACTTCTTCTTCTTCTTTCTCTTTCCCATTTATGCCTTACGGCGTTGGGTCCTCCTCTATCCATTTCCTATAGTTGTTTCGGTTTCTCGCCAATCTCCTTACTTTTTCGATGTTTTTTCCTCTTTTCCGTGCTATCTCCTTGATGTTCTCATTCCACTGGACTCGGGGTCTGCCTCTTGCTCTTCTTCCTTCTGTTCTCATTTCATATACTATTTTGAGGTATCTTTCCGCATCCATACGAGTGAGGTGTCCGTACCATTTTAGTTGTTTCTTTTCAATTTCATTTATGACTGATTGCTGTTCTAACTCATCTCTTATACTACTGTTTCTGATTCTGTCTCTTCTTGTTTTCCCCAGTACTTTTCGCAGGTATCTCATTTCTGATGCTGTTATACTTGATCGATGTTTGTCAAGTATATTCCACGTCTCTGATCCATAGAGTAGTGTAGGAACGTATATTGTTTTATATAGGTGCATCTTCGCCTTGGTGCTTAATTCTTCTTTTCCTATAATGGTGTTATTTATTTGGTAGTACAGTCTATTTGCTTTTTATATTCTATTTTTAATTTCTTCGTCTATTCGTCCGTCGTTATTTATTATTGTTCCGAGGTATTCATACTTTTCTACATATTCTAGTTGTCTTTCACCTATGTTAATTGGTGCACCTGCTGCTTCCCTATCTTCTCTTCTAATGTGTAGTATTTTGCTTTTGTTAGTGTTTATTGTCATTCCCTTCTCTTCTAGGTTATCTTTCCATATATTTAAGTTATTTTGTAATTGTCTTGGATTTCCTGCCATTATCACTATGTCGTCTGCGTATATTAGATCTTGTGTTATTACAGGGTTCAGGTTGTAAAATCCTAGTCTTGTCCTCCTAATTTCATTTTTGCATTTTTTTATTATGCTATTCATATACGCCACGAAGAGCAGTGGACTTAGGCTGTCGCCTTGTTTCACCCCTTTATCTAACTTGAATTCTTGTAATTTTTGCCCGTTGATCCTTACTACTCCTATCATGTTTTTATTTAAACTTTTAATTACTCTTAGAAGCTTTTGGCTTGTTTGCAGTTCTTCCAGTGCCTTCCATATATGGTGTCTTGGTATCACATCGAAAGCTGCTTTAAGGTCTATACAGGGTGTTTCTTAATAACATGCTAATATTTAAGGAGGTTATTCTTGGGTCCATTTTGAGAAAAAAACTTCATATGAACATATGTCCTAAAGGTCTTAACTTTTGAGCTACAGGGTGCTAAAGTTTTAAGAAAAAAATCTTTTTTTTAGGATAACTTTGGTATGACCCTAGATATTTTTGTGAAACGTAGTACGCATCTTCTATGCATCAAAAGGCATTTTCTGCTGTACAACATAATTTTTTATTCTTGCCAGTGGCGTTTGTGCGGGATTTGCACTGAATCATTTTAAAGAGAAAAGTGATACGCCACTGCTTTTTCTTAAAGTAAAAATTATTTTTGAAATCCTCATTCCTTTCTGAGCAAATCTGGTCTCTTGATTTTTTTCATTTGACGTACGGTTTTCGCATAAAAAAATAAAATTCATTCATTTGCGTCTCGCTAGACCACTTACGAGAAAAATCAATTTATGTTACTTTAAACAAAAATTTATTTAAGAGAATAATTTTTAAACGGTAACATTATAAAATTATGTTGTACAGCAGAAAATGCCTTTTGATGCATAGAAGATGCGTACTACGTTTCACAAAAATATCTAGGGTCATACCAAAGTTATCATAAAAAAAAGATTTTTTTCTTAAAACTTTAGCACCCTGTAGATCAAAAGTTAAGACCTTTAGGACATATGTTCATATGAAGTTTTTTTCTCAAAATGGACCCAAGAATAACCTCCTTAAATATTAGCATGTTATTAAGAAACACCCTGTATAGGCCAGATAGATATCGAGGGTCTAATATCAGAGGGGCGTATCCACCAAAATTAACTTTTTCATTTTATAGGCGTATGTTGACGAATGGGTCACTCCGCATTACATATACATATAGGCGTATTCGAAAACAAACAGTTCAAAATTGTATGGCGGGAAAATTAAAGGCGTATAAACCATTTTAATAAATAAGCAGTTATCAAAGAGGCGTATGTGCATACGCCTGTTTGATATTTACTTGTACGTTTGGTTTCTTTCTGTGTACGGAATTATCAGAGAGGCGTATATTTTAGATATTTCAAATCCAGCAGGAATTGAAAATTCAAATGTAGAGGTAGACATAACCGAGTTAACTGACTCTTTAACATTATCACCTCCACAACATACTTCTGAGTTCGATCCGTTTGAAGGTGATTATTCTGACGTTGATCTAGATGTCATTCCAAACGAATATGAGGAAGAATCTGGGAAGACGAGCAACTAGACGAGTCGTGTTTCTGAAACTACTGGAACCGCAAGTGAACCGAAAAAAAAGAAACATAGAGAACGAAGAAGAAAGTCTGAGAATTGGAAGATAAATATTAGAAAAAGAAATAGAAATAGCGGTTTCGAGTATCCTACCACATCAGGAAAACTTCGATTACCTAGGTATCCTAAAAATATTAATCAAGAATGTGATTGTACGTTAAAATGTCACGAGAAATATTGGATGATGATTTGCCAAATCTGAAATTTTTAAAAGCTTTTGGGACTTAACTGATTTCAATAGACAAAGGGGATTTATTTCTAATAATGTGAGATGTTATTCTGCAATGAAATCCAGGAATGAAAATTCTCGACGTAAATTCACTCAGAATTACTATTTACCTTACAAATGAAATAAAAACTTTTTCTTAAAAACGTTAGATGTTTCTAAAAAATTGTACGAACAGCTATTGAAAAATGTGCACGGATTCTATAAATTCGCCAGATAAACGCCATACACCAGGTATAAAGTTGTCTGATGATTCTTTGAAGTTTGCAGAGAAACACATTGATTCTTTCCCCAGAATCCCAGCTCGCTGCTGCCGAAAAGATTCTAAGAAAGAATATCTGGAACCTATATTAAATAAACGAAAGATGTATAATTTATACAAAGAGAAATGTTTTCAGCACAATAATAAAGGAATTTCTGAGACATCATACCGAGACATTTAAAAAAAGGTATAGGATTTCACGTACCTCACAAAGACTAGTGTTGGTGTCATAACTTTGAAGAACTTTTAGAAGAAGAGAAATTACAAGGATTCGAAAAATATAATCTGCACATTAAACGAAAGGACGCAGCTAGTAAAGAAAAATAGGATGATGCTATAAGAGCAAAGAGTGACCGACCGTATTGCTCAGTAAATTTTGATTTAGAGGCCGTGTTATATTGTCCTCTTTTTTTACGCTAAACTACTATTCTATAAAAGAAAATTGGCAAACTTCAACTTTACAATTTATTCCGTATGTGAGGAAAAGGAATTTATGGACCGAACATGAAGGCAAACGAGGTTCAAATGAAATTGATACATACATCGCAAGATTTATAGAAGGGCTTCCTGATCATGTGAAACACATATCGCTATTTCCTGATTGTTGCGCTGGTCAGAACAGAAATTCTACTGTAGCTTGCATGCTACAACAAGCTATAATAAGATCAGAAAATTTAGAAATCATTGACTTAAAAAAAATCCTCGAACCCGGGCACACGCACATAGAGTGTGACTCAATGCACTCGACAATAGAAACTGCATCAGAATATGCAAAGATATTTATGCCAAATGATTGGTGCAATGTCATTCATTTATTTATTTTTATTTATATGCAGCTTTAACAGGCCATTAAGGCCCATAGCATAGATAAATTAATTAATTTATCTATGCCCATAGCTTGTCGAGGGGGACACACCGAGCCGTAGTAAACTGAGCCTGGTTCGGGTCATCCATCCAAGCTCTGAGCATGGGCACCGGGAAAACCTTACGATGTCACTTTCATTCATTATGAAGATTTTCTGGACTATAAAAGTTTGAAAGAAGCTCATTTTAAACTTGAAACAAGTGAAATGGATTAGGTTTAAGAACCAAATTTAATGTTATAATGTATAAAGCAGAATTCTGGGAAACGGATTTTCAAATCATTTGTAGGTACCACAAAACGTCGTGGAAGAACAGAAGTTGCTCTTGATAACTGTGTTTGTCCGAAAGCATACCAGCAAGTCATCCCATTGGATAAAAAAAAATTGGAAGACATTATGTCAATGTGCAACAGTACAGCTCCGCTAATACCACAGTTGTATTATAATTTCTACAAGTCTCTACCGTATCATCGCAATAAAAACGACGAAGATAGCGACAATGATAGATACGTTGGCAGCAGTGGCGTATCCAGGGGGGGCAAAGGGGGCAATTGCCCCCCCCCCAGACCAGTTCAATAGCAAACACGAAGCAATGAAAATAAATATTATGCACATATTTTTTTCGATGAACAATAAAAAAATTAAGTGTATTATTGTTTTTTTATTAATAACAATAATAACTGTACCGACTTTCACGCTTTGAGAACCCGACTGCACCAACAAAAACCGTGCTTATGTCAGGTCAAGGTTTAGACTGGAATTAGGGGTAGGAAACTAGAAGGTCATGTGCAGGTGGCGAGTGGGGGGGGGGGGGCTGGAGTTGGGTTTGAAGTATGGACTTGCCCCCCCCCCCCATGAGCAATTTCTGGATACGCCACTGGTTGGCAGTTATAAGAGCATCATTATTAAAAAGGAAACGCAAGAGAAATAATTAACAATAAAGCGAAACATAGATATAAGACAAATCTTCACTTTGTTCCGAGATTGAATTCTACTTTATAATTTTGTATTAGGTATTTTCTAAGAAAATGCAATAAGATTATTTTTCAGTAAACATTGTTTATTTTTCAATCAAATTATGTGGAAAATGTAATTCGTGCGGGCATTGCGAACATATAATAGTTTGTGAATCCGATAGGCGTATGAGCCAAAAAACTAATAAATGCTTTATAGAAATAAAAATGCTTTTCTTGTGTTATTCGTATTTGTTTCACCTAAAAATATAACAATTTTATCCAATAGTGAAATTTACAAACGTTTTTCACCTCTCCTGTAAATTCCACTTTCGGTTCTTACGCCTCTCTGATATTAGACCCTCGATATCTTTATTTTTGTCTATAGCCTTTTTCTGTTATTTGTCTGATCGTACATATGTGATCTTGTGTTTGTTTTCCTGGGCGGAAAGCAGCTTGCTCGTCTTCTAGTTTTTCTTCGATTTCATTTCGTAATCTCTTTTCTATAATTTCTGAGTACATTTTTAGAGCTACTGGTGAAAATAAACCAAGAATTCCTCCTATCTTTCTGCACAATGCAGGAAACTATCAAGATATAAGGCGATTGTTTTGCAAGAATTCAGTACAACCAATAAAGGTAACTTTTTGCGTATTAATTTAAACGATATCAATGACTTTAGAAACTTAACAAAATATTATGACTCGTATAAACTAAAATATCATGCATACCAAATTGCCCAAGATCAAACCCTGTCAGTAAACGTAGTGTACCCATCTCTCTCACCGAGCAAGAGACAAAGACCGAACTGGAAATCCATAAGCTTCCCATAATCAAAGTAGCAAGGCTATACCTACAACAAAAGAAAACTTCCAATCCCAATTTGCGCAGTAGAACTGAAAAAAACTTCAGAAGCCAATAAAATATTTTCTATAGATAAACTAAGTTACTGCATAATCACAGTGGAGAACAGACGCAAATCTCCCAATGTACCTCAGTGCTCTAGGTGCCAACTATTTGGACATACGAAAAATTATTGCAAACTAACCCCTAGATGCGTTAAATGCAAAGAAAGCCACCATTACTATCAATGTACAAAAAAACTAGGTGAAAAACCCATTTACGTTAATTGCGGCGGGGAACACCCCGCTATTTATAGGAGATGCGCCTACTATCAAACCATCGCCCAAAAATCAATTAGCAATCACCAACGGAACCCTCGTCCAATAATTACAACAATACCTGAAAAAATACCACTAACTTGAAGTAGGTAGGGGGTGAAATTTTAAGCCCAAGATTAGTTTAAATACTGGACGATCCGTCATCTCTGACACTACCATCTACGAAGTCCTTTGACACAGTACATCAGTAAAAAAGAGCGAAAATGTCCAGCGTGAGTGAGTTGTTACAGCTGGTCGCGGCCGGTTTGGTCAAGAACGAGGAGAACCTTCGAGCCATTTACGAGATTATTCGGCGTAAAATGGTGTACGAAGGCTCCTCGTTAACGGGCATTGAGGCCAAGTGCTTTGAGGAGCTCCAGCTATACCTCGTGAAGCTGCAGCGAGGGCTTGAAGGAAATCAAAAAGTTTAACCTGACAGCGAAGTCAATAACCTTCAAGTTTTCCGAGGTTGACAGCGAAGCGAGCAGCCCTGCTTTATGGCTTAAGGCGAAGAATTTACTTTAAGCTTACAGTGTTTTGAAAAACAATTATATTTTTAAGGGTATTTGCTAATTAAGGAATATTATTTTCAGAATGCTTTCGATGAAATCATTGACCACCTGGTAGCCGACGCAGCGCCATCTGACCGTGTAGGGCTAGTTATTCCTAGCGATAACTTCTCCGAGAAGTCAGTGGGTATCTCGTTTCACCGGGTAGATCAGTTGTCCTCGAAGGTTGTGATGGCGGTGCTAGAGAAAAATTTCCAGAGCAACGCTAGTTTTTTCTCTCAGGACGCCCTGAGGCTCCAAATGGACCGAATCTCGATCCCTGTAGGCTATAGTAGAGAAATATTAACTGGCGTTGGCTACGAAGAGTTTTGTCGGCGCAAGAAGGGCATCATGGTGGTAAACGGTGGTAACCAGTGCTTAGCAAGAGCTCTGGTGCTAGCCATGGCCTGGAGGGCTAAGGATCCCCAGCTCATCGCGTTAGAGAAGGGGTATCCCGAGATGGATAGGCGAGTTCATGAGTTATGTACCAGGGCCCAAGTGGATCTAAGCCAGGGAGGAACCAGGGAACACGTCGAGCAGTTTCAGCAATATCTGGTGGACTATACAATAGTCATATATGAGCACAGGCTAGGTAAGCCAGTTTACTACGAGGGGCCTAGATTTCACGATAGAACAGTCTTAAATTTAATTTTTGAAAACGCCCATTATAACGTTATTACTAATTTATGCTCAGCTTTTTCAATTAAATACTTTTGTGAGTTGTGTCATGTACGTTTTACAAATAAAGCAGATCCAAAACCACAACATTATTCGGAACGAACCCTTAAACCCGCGGGATAGCTTCTTCGGAGGGCGTACCAACGCTGTTAAGCTGCATCATAAGGTAGAAAAGGATGAGAAGATCAGGTATTTAGACGTCTGTTCACTTTATCCCTTTGTTAACAAGTATGGGAAATACCCCATAGGGCATCCTAAAATTCATGTGGGTAGGGATAAATGTAAACAGATTGATCTTAATTCTGTAGAGGGCATTATCAAGTGTACGGTTCTATATCATCCTGTTCTACCTCTCAGAATGCACGGTAAATTGATGTTTATTCTGTGTAGAACTTGTGCTGAGGACAGGTTTATGGGCGAGTGTACTCATACACAGGAGCAGCGTCAGTTTACCGGCACATACGTTGCGGACGAGCTCCGAAAAGCTATCTCGCTGGGCTACAGGGTCTTAGAAATTTTAGAGGTTTGGGAGTATAAGATCGCTCAGTACAACAGGGCATCGAAATCAGGGGGGGCTCTTTTCGGCATACGTCAATAAAGATAAAGCAGGAGTGTAGTGAATGGCCTTCTTGGTGTACGGATGACCAGACCAAGGATCGGTATGTTTCCGAATACTCTGATCGAGAGGGGGTTGCATTAGATAAAGTTAACGTCGCGTCAAATCCGGGTATGCGGTACATTGCGAAATTGTGTTTAAACAGCTTCTGGGGCAAGTTTGTCCAGAGGGAAAATTTAATGCAGTCCTCTATCATCACGGACCCAAATGAGTTATTTATGAAACTTACCGCCCCTTCGGTAGAAATCCATGCATTAACTTCTGTCGACGACGAGACCGTGATACTAAATTGGGACAGACCGGATGAAGGTGTTCAGCCTTTAAACCACTAGCTGCGTACACAACTGCGAATGCGCGTCTTGAGTTGTGCTCAGACGTGTGCTGTATTTTGATACGGATTCGGTGCTTTTCACACAGTGGCCGGGTGAGTGGGTCCCCGAAACAGGAGATTTCCTCGGTGACATGACAGACGAAATCGAGTGTTACGGGCCCGGTAGTTACAACAAAAACGGGTATATACTTATATGTAAATTTAAAGGGATAACCCTGAACTTTAAAAATTCCGAAAGTGTGAATTTCGAAACCCTTAAAGACATGGTTCTTAACAACGCCGAAGCTACGTACGTTCAAACCGATCGGAAGATTGCTAGAACACCTATGTACGAGGTCGTTTCTAAACCTGAAAAGAAGGTTTTTCGAGTCCAGTATACGAAGCTACGTCGTATAGAGGACAGTTTTGACACTCTTCCTTTCGGATATAGAACGTAAATTGGTAATAAGAAGGTAAAATTCCATCTGCACTATTAAGACATCCTAGCCCCCCATAATGCTGAAACTGCTCGCTATCGCCCCGTAATTAATTTTAGTTTAGTTTTTTACGCTAGTATAATTAATTTTAGTTTAGTTTAGTTTTTTTATATATACCTTTTTGGCGATCACAATAGTTTTTAAGTTCAAATATTATTTGTTTTGGTGCAGTATTCTATTATAATAGTTTTTTAATTTTCAAAGATTAGCATTTTTACTCTGTAGATAATTTTATGAAACAGAATACCAGAATACCTTTTAGTTTACCAATTTTGACTATTAATGATAATTTACGTTGTTATACTTATCATTATACGTTTATTATTATTATATTATATACATAATTCACTTTTTATATTCGACGAGTAACCGGGTGTTATCTTGAATGAATAAACTCTTATACAAATCGAAATTTTTGTTTTACCTCGTAGAGACTAGAAGCAAGAAATCGTTTAAAAAAGTTTGATTTATATAAAAAAGTGCACTTACAATTTATACATTAGATTGTATTACATTTAGTATGTCATACGCCAAAGTTGACAAATTTATCTTAGGGAAATAACTATCGTATGTATCAACTTGACGAGCCGATATTTGCTTTCTAAATTATTATCAAAGATACTTAGAAAATCTAAAGTGATACATTATTCATTCTTAAATATAAATATATTCTTTCTAGATTCAGATGCTGCCACAATTATGTAAAAATTGTTGTTAACAAATGCTACATAAATTAATTAAACTAAGCGTACGCAAAACACGCGTAGCCGAAATTTCAGCATCGAGGTATTTTTTAAACTATTTCAGATAGTTGGGTAATTGTACGTATGAAATGGGTAGAAAAGAATGAAGAAGTTTTTAGTGAAAGAATTACTTGCATAGCTTTATTGTTATAAAAGATATGATTTATTTTTGTACAGCGCTCTTCTTTTGACAGTTTCCAGTTGCAATTTTGCAAGGTTGAAGTTAAAGCATATAGAGATCCTAATTTTTGATTGTTATAATTCGTTTGATTATTACTAAGCATTATGGAAGTGCTTTTCGGGCTATGATTTTCTACGATTATAAACGAGGCTTAACATACGACCAAAGTCACCAAAATTTAATGGCAGCTTTTGGCGACAATAGTCCATCATTATCTACAATTAGTTACTGGTTCCGTGAATTTAAACGTGGAAGGAGTACGTTAGAAAATGAACCAAGACCTGGACGACCTGCAGTAGCTGTTTGTGCTGAAAACATTATTGCAACCGAAAAGCTGATTAAGGAAAAACGGAATATCACTCATAGAGAGATTCAAGACGAACTAGGCATTGGATCATCTGCAGTAGATATCATTTTACATAAACATCTGTGTGTAAGAAAGCTGGCAAGTCGGTGGATTCCATATTTGTTAACCGACGAACAAAAACAAGCACGGGTAGACTGGTGCAGGTTTATGTTAGAAAAGTTCGATGGAGGATCTTCAAAGCAGGTATTTAGTATCGTTACGGGGGATGAATCGTGGATATACTCTATGTATTTTAAAATTTTTTTATTTGTCGCAGGTAGACGTAGGTAAATTTTAAACAACCTACAGGGATTTCATTTCTTAGCTGTGTACAAAGTTATAATCCTTTTTCCCGGAATAGCTTTGCT
Organism: Melanotus villosus; assembly: GCA_963082815.1. Lineage (NCBI taxonomy): Eukaryota > Metazoa > Arthropoda > Insecta > Coleoptera > Elateridae > Melanotus > Melanotus villosus. Next base: position 70,691,915 of record OY720418.1, on the reverse strand, counting down.
GCTTGAAATCTTTAGCCTAAGAGCTTATTTAAGTTAAATTTTAAAAATTCTAAAACTAAGGTACGGTTAGATCTGACATTTATTGCATGATATTTATGTCGGAGAGTAATGTAAACAGTGAAGATTTTCTGTCGGACATATATGTCTTCATTCTGAAAATAATATGTATCGTCACATCTGTACGGCTATATGTAAACACTTTTTTAAAACACAAAGAATTTCTGTCTGATATTTATGTCGCTAGCTGTAGACACGTAGACACTTTATTGCCCTACTGTGTGATTATAAATGTAAACGCTGTTTTTGCAAATTGTGACACGTCTGAGACAAATTGCTCGAGTTGACCAGCCGTCTACTTTTCCGTTCAGTATCTGACATATGTAGTGCATTATAATTATTGTTTTTATTATTTCGAAGTTGGGACTTTTTATTTTTAAATTACTTTATCCAACACCTACCTAATAATGATGCTATAACTATGGTGATTTTAAACAAGTAAAGTCACCCATAACCCACTAGTGAGTTATAATCATAATCCACTAGTGATTTCTAATAATAATATTAGAAACCTCATAAATTAAAGTATCAACAATTTTAGAAAATTAACGTCTTTTTATTAACAATTATAATACCATTAATATTAACAATGAATATAGCATTATTTCTTAACATTAATATTAACTGTAAAACTTAAGGAAATTGACTTATTCGTTTCGACATCATCTAAATTGATGGTACAGCCATTCGATTTTGTTGTATTGTTGTCCTGAAATATACTTACATTTAAAGACAGAAATGGATTTTCTCGCTTGGTGATCTCCGCAAATCTTTTTTGCAATATTAATTTTATTCGAGACCGACTCCTCGATGTAACCTTCTACCACGGAGGTTGATCTCCAACCCCTATGGCGTCTGAGGGTTGTAATATCGCCCCCAGCGTCGGTTAAAAGAGTTGCCGAAGACACATATATTTTTTTACAACAGGTATCTACAAAAAATTTAAAAAATATGACAACAGCTATCTAGAATTTGAAAAATTAAAGAATTTAAAATGTCAAATTAAAAAGTCCAAATATTATATTTTTTGAAGCGTTGGATAAAATGTTGTATGCCACGCGTGTGTTAAATACGTAAGTCACTTAAGAAAAATAGCCCACTCGGCCTAAAGGCCTCGTGGGCTAACAATTTTCTCGCGTGACTTATTTGTATTATAACACACTTGTACCATAAATAACTATTATTTCCAATACATTTAATCGGTTAAAATAAAAAAGTATACAATGAGTGAGAAGAAAGAGTGGTTAAAAGGTTAAATTGATGAATTAATTAATTTTTACCACAATAAACCCGAACTATGGGACGTTAAAAGCAAGATATATTGAGATAGGGTTAAAAAGCGAAACCACAGGTATCATTCTTACAAAATTAGAAAATTGCATGGGATCTTCGATACTGAGTTCACTCATTAATTTGTTATAACCACCTAACTTAACAAAACGTCTTCCGGATTGGGTTTCGCCTCTGGCTTGATTGACAAGTTGAGTTAAATTACGGTGCTCTTTTAGTGCCCCCTTTCCTCCTGAATAAGCCCCTTAAAAAAGTGGGCGAAACGTTGAGTCTTTCTGTCTCAAAATGACACGGTCCCACTCCGGAAGACGTTTTGTTAATACTGACACTGACCGTGGAAGTCTTCGTATTCATTATAACCACCTAACTCTTCACGTCTTAAAATCCACTCTTTGATCCACACAGAACGTTTCTTCTTTTTTCTCAATATATTATTTTGAAGCCTTATTATGATACAAGCAACAGCTTTTCTTTTTGATATTTTCATAATAAAAGATGCAAATGCAAAACGTAGGTATACACTTATCAACCATCAAATGAAAAGGTGAAGCTGAAATATATGTCTGATGTAAATGTTTCTATGTAGATCTAAACTATTCATACATTTATCGTAGTTTTCGGCGTCTGGCAATGTCTGTACATATATCTGTGATACATATATCGAGTAATTTCTGTAGTAATTTAAACCCTCAAAATAACTTTGTGTCAGACATCTGACACTTATGTCTAGATAAAAATGTCAGATCTAACCGTACCTTTTAGAATAAGTACCTATTTAAAATTGTTTTTAGGGTATGTTATCAATATTTCGGAATTATGGATATTAACTAACAACATATAATAGAAGAACCTGGAAACTGGGGACGGAGAAACGGCGACAGCTGTAAAAATTCCGTATATATATATATATAACTACAGCGCCACCAATCAAACAAGTCTGTCAAGTTGGCGTGGTGTGGTGTCGCTGTATTTTAGAGGTACACTCAGTGTCAATAGTACTTTGGCGGTAAATTTAAACGTGTAACATTGTGTATTTGCAAGTTTATTAATTTTTATTATGTACCTACGTTCTTATATAAATTTGTTAAAACTGTTAAAAGAAAATTTAGTAGACAAGTACCAGAATTAGATTTGAGAAGGAAATAAATAAGGAAATTTTATTTTTATTTTAGATAAATTTTGTCTACTATATTTCTGGCTTCGGAATGAACAGTTTTTTCCCTTTACTTGCCATAGCGATGAAAGCGATTAGAAGAAATGGATTCTATAAATAAATACATAAATAGCAAATACCTAATAGGTAAAAAATATATTTTGAGGTTATGCGAAAGTTTCATTTTAAAAATACTTTAAATTATCTATAAAATATATGCCTACCTTATTAGGAATAAGTCGAACAAAAATAATCTTAAAAAAGACTGATTTTTTTTATAAAGAGGAACGAAAGCAGAGAAAATTAAGAAACACAAACACGCGATAACTGTCAATTTGTTAGCTACTTTCACTTTTGACACGGAAGGTACAACGCCGGCAGGAGTTGTAGGTATTGGCTTAAACTTTTACCGCCAAGAATTTTTAAAATTAGTTGATATATTTTCCGATGGATTTGTTTGCTTGGTGGCGCTGTAACAACATATTTCAAGTTTTCTGAACTAAACTAAATTCTATTAAGCAATTTTGAAAATTGATTTTTTTTAAATTTTAATCGTTTAAATTGTATTCTAATAAATAATCTTTATTTATTAATTAAATTTATTAAGTCATTCCAAACAATATATTATTTTTTTAATCTTTACTTTGTAAATAAATTAGAATACTGCATATTTCACGGAATTATTATTTTGATCTATACCTAAACCATAGTAGAGTAAAATTACGTCCAATATTTTAAATCATTTGTTACAAGCTTATATCTTCATTTATTATGGTAAAAATAAAGAGATAGCAAGATAACGAATTTAATAGAAATTTAGAAATTAAAAACAAAACCACTTTGGATAGTTCCAGTAGGTATAACGTATAAACAAATATAAATATTTAGTATCCTTTCAAGCTAAGTTTTAGAGTAGAGAAACAAACATTGAACATGGGGATTTTCTTTTCAAGGTTGCGTTAATACTAATAAAATGCATTTTAAATAGGATTTTATTCTTTTAATTTACAAAATGATGATGCTAAAAAGCTTCCATTACCGTTAATAATAATAACAATAGTTTGTCAAAGTCGTATAAAACTGTTTGCCACGGCGCTTGCAAAATTGCAACTAAACTGGTAAATATTGAAAGATTCCTCAGAAAGTTATGAATTAACAATCGGAATTTCCAGAAAGCATCACAATAGATTTGTTATTACCTATTTATAAGTAAAATTCATAAATAACTTAAGGCGAAGCTAGTCGGTTGAAAACTCAAAGATCTTTAAGAAAGGATTAACTAACTAATTACCTAAAAATTATTCCTACCGGTATTTTATGAATGATATAATACTCGAAAATGCAGCTTAGGCAGGAAGAAAATTTATTGTTGGCTGTGTCAAACAAAGATAAAACCCCGAGGTTAGGAATATTGCTTTTACTGTAAAATCTAACAATTCTTAATTTTATTGACCTACAATTTAAGTACCTATATTACTATATTTGCCAACTCATCTAAAAGGAAAAAGGAATTATTGAAAAATTTAATTTTATGGTAAGTATAAAATCGCTAGATATTTACAAGCACATTTAGTTACGGGATAGGTAAGTTCCCGTTGCATTATTTTTTCTCTCTCTACACCCATCTCACCCTCTGATACAGAACGAAGATAAATAGTTTTTATAAATCAAAACACAATTTCTCGAAAGTGCGTGGGTATTTTGGATCAGTCTTTATAATATCTTGTAAAGCATAAACATGCTGTATCTGCTAACATCTTTTTACAAATTTCCAATTACTAGAATCTTCTAAAATTCAACTTTTATGTGTTAAGTAATTTAACCTAACTTGATTGAGATACAAAAACATTGTTCTTTAGCTTCAAATTATATATAAGCATTAGATAAAAACCTAAATTATGTTTTAAACCAATTTTCTCATTAAGAATAAAACTAAATTTCTTTTAAGGAAATATTTACTATATTATAAAACAATGTTTTAGATAACAGGAACATTTCCACACGTACTTACATCAACCATATTAGTACAATAAGAGAAATTTAGTTAAAAGGCTTTTTTACAATATTTTAGGGTGATTGACAGTTCAAATGTTTACAAGCGGGATTAGGCCGGCACAGAAGATTCTGTGTTACATGTATATACACTGAGCTTGCTACTAAGGGTTTTCTCTCTCTCTATGCCTATCTCACACTGACTCACACAACTTTATACAGAATTGCTGCATCAAAAATTTATAAAGCAGAACACAATTTCTCCAAAGTGTCTGGATATTTTTGGCTGATCTTGGTATTATCTTATGCAGCGTAACGAATTGCATGTGCTAACGAAGTTTGAAAATATTCCATTAATTGGATGTCTATAAAACTCAATTTTTGTATGTTAGATAATTTAAACTGACTTGATTGAAATATAAAAACATTGTTTTTTAGCTTCAAATTCATTCAATTCTAGCAAAAATGTGTTACCGCATGGACAGCAACAATAGGAAGAGGCTGATCAATTTTAATCCATAAATATTAATTCTAAGTGGCCTAAATTATGTTTTGCCTTAATTTCCTTATTAAGAATACAGGTAAATTAATTTTCGGAGTATTGCTAGTTTATCATAAATAGTATATTGTGTTATTAGGAGTAAAAGTGTCATTTTGTGTGCCGAGCATGACGTTTGAACGATGAGCGCTAGCGAGTCGTACAATTTCATGCGAGGCACACAAAATCACTTTTACTCCGAATAACACATGTTACTTTTTCTTCAAACGCATAAATTGAAAGCAATTCAGCAAGAAAATTTGAAAAAAGTCAAAAATGAACGTCATACCAGCTGTCATTGCTACGGGTTGTTTTGTTATAAAAAATAAAAACAGAAAAATTACGAGTTGCCATTGGCTCATTGTGTGTCACTTTTAAAGTAAAGTTAAACAGTCACTTTTACTCCTAGGAGTAAAAGTGAATGTTTAACTGTGTGTATCCAAGGACACAAAGTCGTGTTTTTATGACGTTTGAAGAAAAACAATGTTTTTTGGATATCAAGAACTTTTCCATTTCCAACTTGCATTATCTGTATTCGTGTCATAAAGTCTCCCGCTCGAACGGCTCGCTTCCCCTTAATGTTTAAATAACTAATATGCGCCTTTCTGTCTTTGTGTCCTATTGTTTCGCATCCAACTTCTTATCGCCCTTTTGCCTAAACGGCCGCTTCTAAGCAATCGCGCCTAAGTGGCTGCGGCTAAGTGTCCGGCCCCATGTTTTCCACATTGCATAATTCATGGATACTTTTACTCCTTCTCCTCCACCTTATTTTATCCTGTTCCGTGGCGTTGTCAGTTCTTATCTGTTTTATTATCTTCATCGCTTCTTCGTATTGTATTTCTTCATCTTTATTACCATCTGCATCTGTATTCTGAATTCTAAGGTACCCTTTTTCTAAATTCAGTAAATTTTCATAGTGTTGTTTCCATTCTTTAAGAGTTTCTAGCTCTTTCTGTATTTTTTATTTGATTTATTTTCCGTTATTTTTGCTTTGTTTCTTCCTCTTTGTATAATTTTTCGCTTCTGTTATACTTTCTATAATTTTCTAGCTCTTCCACTTTGGTAGTCCACTATTTCCTGTTTTTTCTTATTGCGGAGTTTTTCTGAGATTTTCCCATTTTCCTCATATTTTGTTCTGATGTTTTGATTTTCTGTTTTCTTTTTTTTACTCTTTCGGACTACCGTTTCACTGTATATGTTTTGACAGATTTCATGCTTTATCCTTTCCCTATTTCATTTCCCTTTTCCTGTTTCTTTAATTTTTGTATTTTAATTTTGCTGCTACTAAATAATGGTTCGTTTTGCAGTATATGATTGGACATTCAGAATTGCTTGTTTAAAACTAAAAGCACTTTCGTTAAAATGTTTTTCACAAAATAATCTCATACTTAGCAATCGAAATCAGAGAGATGTATACTATTACCATTTCTTATCTATAACTTACAACATTGTGGATCTTTTACTGGGAATTAATAAAAATGTATTCCTTTTCCTTTCTTGTTATTGGTACAATTAAAGTAAATATGTGTAGTTGTTGAAGTGAATGACATGTTAAAGTAATTAAAAAATTAATATTAAACTAATAGCTTCAACAAAAAGATAAAAACTTCAAGCGCTTTGAAAAACTCTAAAGGATTTCCACTAGCTTATGAAATAAAGCTGACAGATCTACCGTGTGTGGATATATACGAATAACATAAAACTAGTAAAATCGTTACAGTATTTATAAATTAAATTTAAGCTTTCAAATAGGAATAATAGAAAGTGTAGTTTCCATTCCTATCAATTACCAATTTTTATTGTTAATTAAAACATTATTTCTTGATTGAATAATTAACAACATAGTTTAATAATTTACATTAATTTTTAATATTTCATATATTTACAGATTGAGACAAAAGTAACTTGTCTATATGAATTATATGGACATCAATTAGTCAGTAATTGGCTTCTTGAAAATGTAGAAACTATTGGAAGTGTTTTATTGGAAGGAACATGGAATACTTGTGAATATAATATTCCACGACACGGAGCTTCTTTAAAAATGGTAGGAATGGTTATATGTTGTCATATGTAATATTATTTTAATCTAAAATCTATTTTTTAGATGCTTCAAGTTGTAGTAGGTCATGAGGATTCCATTATTTATAAATTTTTTGAAGAATTTGTTTTCTTGGATAAATGTCTAAAAATGCTTTCTAATCGGCAGAATATTGATGACTTTAAAATTTCTTCCAATTCCATAGATGTTACTGATTTATACAAACAAATTACGGATATTTTATGTGAAGTAAATGTTATAAGGAAACCAAATTTACTTCCCAATAATGCACATGATGCAGTACAGAATGTAAAAGAAACTAATCTTACTGATAAATTGTGGTGCGTACTAAAGCGTAAGTATTTAATGTTTTTTAAGTAATAAAACAAAACAGCTTTTATAATGAATTTTTAACAAATTATGAAAATTTTGTATATCGAAAAATATCACCTCCGAAATTTCAACCACTTACTTTATTTAGGCTTTATGCACCAGTGCTCTACCAAATGAGCTACAATTATGAAGGCGAGAATGGCCTCTAACTGGAAAATAGTAAATGATCTCTTTAAAAAACTTCAAAGCATGTACCAGAAAGTAAACGAATCTGACCATCACGTAATTTTTGTCTTAAACGAGGCAGCCATCATTAAATAATACTAAAGCGTCTATGTTTCCTCCGTGTAGATTTAGACATCATTTTGTCCCTTTTTACCAATTGATTCGTCATATATAAACATAGTTGTAGCCGTTTGTTTTGTCTGGCACCTTTCTAGCAAAAACAGCCAATGTTCTGTACTATGGCTGTTTTTGTAGAACTGACCAAGGACTATGGTTGTTTTTGTAGAACTTGACAAACTTTATATACAGTGTGTCCCCGAATGGAGTTGACAATAGGTATGATTTACCAAACATTTTCGAATTGGATTTTCATATTTTGGGATTAATCCCTGCTCGGTCTGCAACTTATTTTTAGTTTACTTTCGATTTTTTAAATCAAGTAGGCCTTTATAGTTGAGCAAAAACTCTTTTCGTTTCAGGTAAAGTACCTTTTCCGTTCACAGTACGCCAATGTGTTACTAAGAAAAGTTGTTCAGCATGAAAAGTTACCGCGTTATGCAAATTTTCAGAGCGATCGGCCTACTTAGATAAAATTCATTATTTGTCAATTTCGTTTCAGGTAAAGTACTGTTTCCGTTCACAGTACACCAATGTGTTACTAAGAAAAGTTGTTCAGAATGAAAAGTTATGGCGTTATGCAAATTTTCAGAACGATCGGCCTACTTTGATAATAGAAATTGACAATAGGAGAAAAATCTTTATTATTAATTTTACGACGAAAAGTAATTCTTTATTAAAAATTCTGAAAAATTGCATAACGCCATAACTTTTCATTCTGAACAACTTTTCTTAATAACACATTGGCGTACTGTGAACGGAAAATGTACTTTACCTGAAACGAAAAGAGTTTTTGCTCAACTGTAAAGGCCTACTTGATTTAAAAAAATCGAAAGTAAACTAAAAATAAGTTTCAGACCGAGCAGGGATTAATCCCAAAATATGAAAATCCAATTCGAAAATTTTTGGTCCATCATACCTATTGTCAACTCCATCTGGGGACACACTGTATAACTTGTGACTAAGGCGATTTTTGCCAAAACCGATTGCAGCAATGAATTCGGTAACGCTGAAACCATGTATCCCAATATATAACTCAGAAATGACGTTTTTGGACAATGGTTATTTTTGCCAGAAGCTCCTCAATTGTAACATATTTACGTTAAAATATAAAATTAGAAGTTTTGCAAGTTAACATAGTCAGCAAGTAAACACAAGAAATCAACGGAAACTATACCAGAAGCAGGAAGGCTGACAAGGAAAAGCACAAGCAACAGAATGAACCGAGAAACAATGTACACCACCAACCACAAAATTCAAGTAAGGAAAATAGCAGGCGATGGAAACTGCCTATTCGCTGCAATAACGGACCAGATAACAGAAGGCAGAAGAAACAAAGAAGAACTCAAGAAGGAAGCTCTGGAGTTGCGAAGGGAAGTCGCAAAATACGTGAGGGAAAACCAAGAAGAAATGCAATTGCAGCTGGAAGAAAATATCAGAGATTTGGCTCCCAAGCACGATCATCTGGACCACACTTTCGGCCCAGCCATGCAAATCAACGCCTACATAGAAGACCTGGGAACAGAAGGATTCTGGGGCGGATACGAATCCATCGTTGCAGCGATGGAAATCCTGAAAACAAAAATTGAAATTTACAACGAGGCAGGCCACAAATCGGAGCACACACCGAAGAGCACCACGGGAGGGCACGCGACTACAATACGACTAGCGTACAGGACATCGATAAACGGATCTAGAAACCACTACGATAGCGTAGAAACGGTAGAAGAAAATAATAGTGAAAGAAGAGACATGCAGAGCAGGAACTGGAATGCGGATATAGAAAAGCAGCTATCAGAAGTACAACCGGGACGATACGGCCTGTCCTTACAAACCCAACCATCTTACAGGCAAATAGAAGTGCCAACACCAACAGAAATGAAGATAGCCTCGTGGAATGTAAGAGAAGCGCGAAGACCGGAGAAACGCGAAGAAATAGACAGACTACTAAACCAAGAGGAAATCACCGTAGCTTGCTTGCAGGAAACATACATGACCACCGGGAAGGCAGACACCATGAACTACAGATGGTACCTCAGTGGGCGAAAAAAGGAACAAACAAGAAGAGGTGTCGCGGCTCTAGTCAGGAAAGGCGTAACGGTTACAGCCCATCAAGAAATCTCCGAGGACATATGCTCAGTGACGGTAGAAATAAACAACCACACTAGAAGCTTTATAGGGGTGCACTTACCATCGGACAAAAGAATGGACAACTCAATGTTAGAAGTATACGAGGAAACAGAAAAAGCGATCAGAAGAACGCCAACGATAATAGTAGGGGACTTCAATGCACATCTAGGGATCGAAGACCTTACGGAAGATGACAAAAACCTAATAGGACCAAAACTGAGGCACATCAAATGCAACGCAAACGGTATCGCACTGAAGGACTTTGCACACCTCTTCCAACTTCATATTCAAAACACCTGGAGTAAGTCGAACACCGTTAGAACAACATGGGAAAAGGGAGAACATAAAGCACAACTGGATCACTTCTTAGGGAAAGGGGACCAGCAGACCAAAATTTATCACATACACGCATCATGGCACCACGAAGTACGCACGGACCACAAGATGATAACGGGGACGGTAAAACTCCAAGACCCACACCTAAGGACATCAAGCAAGAACCAGGAGGGAAAACGCACACAGGAGAAAAAATGGAACGTACAACTGTTAAAGTCCCCACAATTCCAAACACGGTTCAACAACCAAGTGGGAATTAAAATTGAAGCCCGAAACCCAACTAAATGGTCAGAAATAGTAGAAAACCTAACTATCGCAGCGCAGGAAACGCTGTCCAGACCAACATCACCAATGACACCTAGAAGGAGGAAAGCGCAGGCAAAATACCAACAAGCGCTCTTTAGAAACAACATGAGGAAAAATGCAGAAAGCAAAGAAGAACTTAATGAATCCATAAGGAATAGGAAAAAGGCCCAAGAAGAACACGAGGTCGAGAAGTGGGAAAAATTCTTTAAAGAAATACAATCACATCCACCAGAGTCAAGAATCCGGGAAACATACAAATACATCAAGAAACAGAGGAGAGCTGCCACCGCAGCTAGAAGGCACTACATTCCAATGAGGAGCTGGGAAGAAGAACTAAAACTATCGGAAGAACACCAGGGAACGTCAGAAATAAAAGAAGCGGATCACTGGCCCCTAAGTAGGCCTCCAACGCTAGAAGAGACAGCCGAGATCATCCAACAAATGAAAAGAACCAAAGCTCCAGGAATGGACAGAGTAGAAACAGAACTGCTACAGAATACCCCACAATCCGCTATAGAGAGAATACACAAAATAATAAAGGAAACATGGGTAAAGAACACAGTACCGGAGGAATGGAAGATGACAGTACAAATCCTGCTCCCAAAAGTCAGAAACCCTAAAACAACATCAGAATACCGGAAGATAAGCCTCTGCAGCGTGGGATATAAGATCTACGCAAAACACTTACTGAAGACCCTAGACGATACGATTCAAGAATTGCCGTCATACCAAGCAGCGTTCCTCAGCGGAAGATCAGTGGAGGATCACCTGTTTGTCGCCAGAAGAATCTTAGATGAAAGATGGAGAGCAGGAGAGCGAACTATACTAGTAACCCTGGACCTAGCTAAAGCATTCGACACAGTCTCACACGCAGCCCTTATAGAAGGATTAAAGGACAGCAAAGCACCCCACCACCTAATAAATAGAATAATCAAGGCTGCACTGGAAGAAAACACTGCCATCCAGTGGTTCGGACAAAGAACAAAGGTATACCGGAAACGCAGAGGAATAAAGCAAGGATGTCCACTCTCACCCCGCCTCTTCACCATTGCACTCCACAAAGCGCTACGGGATCTACCAGCGAAGCAACAAAATCGGACCCCTACCGGAAATGACCTACTGATCCCAAAAATCTTAGCATACCCAGATGACCTACTGATTCTAGCGGAAGAAAAGGCCGAAGTGGGACAACTACTACAAGAAATCACAGAAAACCTGAAGGACGTGGGGCTAGAAATCAACGTCGATAAATGCGAAGCCATGATAAGACTTAGGGGCACTGGAGCAAAACCTGAAATTTGGGAACTATGAAATAAAACAAGTCAGAAAAATGAAGTACCTAGGAGCTTATATGACCAACACGCTGGAAAGGCCAGCAACAGTGAGTCAACGAATCACAAAGGCTCACCAAGCTACCTACGCCATACTACCCACAATACAACGACATAAAAACTGCCCTCGCAACTGAAGAAGGCAATCTACACAACTATAGTTGGAACAACGGCGCTATACGGACTAAAAACCAGCGCAATGACAAAGGGAAATAGAGTGGCACTGCGAAGAATGGAAAACAAAATCCTAAAACTCCTCAGAATAAGCTCAAAAGAAGACGAAGGGGCGACCGCACACGAGGTACTGGAAGGGAAAACAATAACTAAAAAGCTGACAGCGGCACGGCTAAAATATTGGGCACACATATTAAGACGAGAAGAAGACCACATATTGAAGAAGGCATATAACCTAGCAGCAGACGAACTGAAGGTGGGAAGACCCTGCTACACGTGGAACACAGCACTGAAACAAGATATCGAGCGATCGGGTATACCACAACAAACTTGGGAAGAGTGGGCAAGGAGCAAAACTAGGATGAAGAGGGAAATGAATCGCATATATGACTCAATAGAAGAATCTGACAACGAGGAATTAGAAGTAGAGGAAGAGGAAGTAGAAGAAGAGGAAGTAGAAGTAGAGGAAGAATAAGATAGAAGAACTGGATGTAATTACGCAAGTAATTACGGCCTCGGCTACCCGCCTCGGCCGTAAACAACTTGCTCATACCTTAAAGACTTACTTTTCGTCCTAGATACATAAAGTACTATTATGCACTGTTTTATCTTAGTTCTTATTTATTTTATTATTATGTATTACACAAGATAATTATTATTAAAGTATTTATTGAACTCTGAATTAGGTACAAACGTGCTTTTGACATTACTTAGTCTGCCGATAATGCCATAGATAATATAAAATAGGATAATGCAGATTACTATATCTTAATCTATTATTAAAAGTAGGCCTTTTAAATATACAACATGCACGATCGAAGATTTTAAAACTGAAATAAAAGGAATAAATTAATTTTCTACCCACATCGAGTAGTTAGTTGCTCCATTTTTTTTCCTACTAACTACTCTCAAATGGTTGAAGTAGTTGCAACTAGGAATATTCACATAAATGATTGTGTTAACTGTGTTGTTAATACAAATTGCCCCAAATAGAGTTTCAGTAAAGAGCATACTTTTGATATAATTTAAAAAAATTCTTTATGGATGAATTAGCAGTTAATGGAAGTTTATAAGTATAAATTGTATAAATTGGCAATATTGCATTGCAGATTGTGATACCGTTTCCGATATAAAATTTTGCTTTAATCATTTATTTGAAATGATAAATGATAATCTTACAAGGATACATGTGAGTCTATAATAGTTTTATTATTTATTTTTGTTATAATACATTATTCTACAGATATTTGAAGATGATAAGAACACGATGGTTGGTAAAATGATCAGTGACATATATGCTGGAAGGATGATTGCACCTAATTTGTCTTCAAAACAATCTTTAGAGTTATTTATTGAATTAGGTCTGCAAAAAATGAGAAGAAATTATTTTACAATTATTAAATCGTGTGATTTTACAATTGCGGAACTAATACAAAATAAATGGAAGTAAGTAACATACAAAAACGTACTAAACGAGTATTATATGGTCTATTACTTGTAATTATTTTTGTAGCAAAGTATGCTTTTCTTTATGCGAAACAAGAAGAGGAACATTTGCAGAATTAAACTTATCACAAGGTCTAATACAGTTCCGTTTTTTATTCTGTATTCATGTTTTGTTAGAGTTTTTACTGTTGGTTGAAGAAAAATGTCCTTTTTCAAAAGATGTTAGTTTGGCTATATTGAAGCAGGCATATAATAAATATGTGACTGAAACATCACCTATCGCAATATCTTCAAGTTTGGATTTGAAACAGTTATATGAATTAACAGTACCTTTTACTTCTATTGATACTACCTTAATGCGAGAGTAAGTAGTTTATGGCAAGGAATATCAAAGTGAGGTTAAAAGTCTATTAATTGTATTGGAAATGTTAAATTGCAAATATGTGGCTGACCAAAATGAAAACTTTTGTTTATGTACTATTTTATTTCAGTTACAATCCTGTTAAATGGCAGATAAAAATGGTATCAGCTCTTAGGGATTCTACTGTTTCAACAGTCTTTCATTTTTCAAAGAAACCAATGTTCTCATACATACCCAATAATTTTGAAGGTAAATATTATTTTAGTTCATTATTAAGTTAATACGAGGATAAATCACTAATTAAGTCGCAAATAACAAAGCTCAAAATAAAAAAAGAAATCCAAGTAAATAATCATTTAACTATGATATTAAGTTATAAATGTGCAAAAGCATTTGTTAAATAATTTCACAATTGTGTATAGGTAATATTTTAATCGAAACATGTCGGTGATACTCAGTGATTGCACTGTATTAGAACAACGAGCAGTTATTAGATTTTTGTGGGCTAAAGGCGTACTAAGCCAAAGAATAGAGGAGAGGTGAGAGTTTGCGAAGAAATTGGCCAAGCAGGCATTGGAGAACACCATTGGGAAATCCTAATAAGAAGTAAGAAATCATTGGTTTGATGAGAAATGTAAAGGGAAAATCAAAGAAAGGAGAAAAGTTAGAATACAAATGTTAAGAAATGGAACTGAACAATTAAGCCAACAGTAACTATAAACAAGGAAGTGAAGGAATTATGTAGAAAAAAGAAAAGACAACATAGAGAAGACATTATAAGGAAGATGGAAGAACACTTGAATAATAATGAAATTAGAAAGCTGTATCAAGGTCTGAAGAAGGCAAAGAAAGGAATAGAATAGAATCGATGAAGAATAATCAAGGAGATGAAATAAGAAGTGATAAAAAAATAAGGGAGATCTGAAAAAAACATTACAAAAAGGTGATGTATGAGGATGAAGAGGGTAAAGAAGAAAATGATTAGGAAAAATTACCAATGTTGGAAAAGATAGAAATGTATTGAAACAAATGACAAACAACAAGAGCCCAGGAAAACACAATTAATAGATTAAAGAACAACAGAGCACCAGGACCAGACGAGATACATGGAGAAATGTTTAAACTAATCAATAACGAACAATTAGTACTACTAACAAATCTAATTAACAAAATACATAGCACCGGAAAATTTCCCGATGAATGGCTCTGATCAATCTTTATACCAATCCCTAAAAAGAAAAACACCAGAAAATGTGAAGCACACCGAGTAATAAGTCTTATTATGAGCCACGCCCTGAAAATCCTACTAAGCATTATTCACCTACGAATCTATAAAAAGCTGGAAGAAAACATCACAGAGAAGCAGTTTGGATTCAGAAGTGGCTTAGGTACTAGAGAGGCTTTATTCAGTATACAAGTACTAATACAAAGAGCACGAGATATTAACTGTGACACATACGCTTTATAGATTTTGAGAAAGCGTTCGACAAAGTTCGCCATCAAAAGCTATTAGAAACGCTTATAACATCAGGTATTGACGACAACGATATTCGTCTGATAAGGAACTTATATGCAGAATTGTCCGAGTAGAATAAGAGACGTCAAATAAGTTTAGAAAAAAAAGGAGTTTGGCAGGGCTGCATACTCTTACCATTACTTTTCAACGCCTACTCAGAGAAGTTATTTGCATCAGCTCTCCAGGATATAACTGACGGCGTCTCTATTAATGGCGAAATAATTAACAACATGAGATACGCCGATGACACTGTACTTCTGGCTGATAGCGCTGAAGGACTTCAGAGACTAATTGACCGAGTAACTAATGTAAGTGAGCAATATGTAATGAAGCTCAATAAGAAGAAAACACAAATTATGGTGATAAGCAAGAATAACACCATAAAAACACCCTTTTATGCTAATAACTCCAACACGCAGATAAAAAGAACACAAGAAATAAAAATACGAATAGAAAAAGCCAGAGGGGCTTTCAACCGTATGAAAAAAATCCTATGTAACATAAACCTCAAAGCAAAAATACGAACTCGCGTCCTCAGATGTTACATATTCTCTATACTCTTGTAAAGTTCTGAAGCGTGGACAATCACCGAAGCTTCCTGCAAACGCTTACAAGCCTTTGAAATGTGGTGCTATCGCCGCATGCTCCACATATTATGAACCAAGCACACCACCAATGAAACAGTAATGCAAAGAATGCAAATGGAGCACGAAATGCTAACATCAGTAAAAACTAGAAAGGCAGCATATCTTGGACACATAATGCGTAACAATAAATACCGCATGCTGCAGTTAATCCTTCAAGGCAAAATGAAAGGGAAAGAGGTCCAGGTCGCAGACGGACTTCCTGGCTGAAGAATCTTAGACAATGGACCAGAATGACAACTGTCACACGATTTTGCTCAGCTGCTAATAAAATCATTTGGACAAATGTGATCGCTAACATCCAAAGAGGATAAGCACTAGAAGAAGAAGAAGTAAACTATAACCTGTAATTCATTGTGCAACGGGGCCCTGGACTGTAGCTTGTTTATTCATTGATGAAAGTAAAAGAAAGTCTGAAATGTCCTTTTTCTGAGGAGTAGATCATTTTTTGATATAGTCGCCACCGTCGTTAATGCACTTCCGCCATCGGTGCACTAGTTTTTGCATGCCTTCGAAGAAGAATGAGGCCCCCTTTTGACAACACCAACAACACACTACATTGGTGACCTCTCCGTCGGAGGTGAAGCACTGCCCTTCAGGTGTTTCTTCAGCTTTGGAAGGAGCCAGAAGTCACATGGTGCTAGGTCTGGCTATAAGGTGGGTGAGGCAAAGCATCCTGGAACTACAGCTTCTCTAATGTGGTTGTCTCCCGACTTGTGTGACCAAACGTTATCGTGTTAAATGATCGCATTTTACTGTGGACGAACTCTATGCAGACGTGCATGCAATTTCTTCCGCACATAGCGCGCTGATTTGACAGTTGTACCACATTCCAGAAATTGGACCAGCACCATACCATCAAAGTCCCAAAAGATGGTGACCATGACTTCGTCAGCTGAGGACTTTGTCTTGAACTTCTGGGGACGAGGGAAGGTCGTATGCCTGTATTCCAAGGAACACCTGAAGGGCGTTTTGCGTCCGATGAAGGGGTCACGAATGCAGTGCGTTGTTGGTGTCGTCAATAGGCGGCCTCATTCTTCTCTGACGACGTGCAAAAACAAGTGTACTGATGGCGGAAGTGCATCTATGCCGGTGGGGACTATATCGAAAAATGATGTACTCCTCGGAAAGAGGAAATATCAGACTTTCTTTTGAGTGTAACATCTTTCACTTTCATCAACCAATAAACAAACTACAGCCCAGGAGGCAAAACTTATTGAACAATCTTCGTAGTTTCAGCAAGGTGATTGCCCCGAGAACTCACTCCTGCACATAAAAAAGTCCGAATCAGAATTTCTATTTTGCATTTAATGTGGTTTCAGAAACAAAGACAAGACTTTTAGCCAAGGATTATTACAGGTGAAGAGACATGAGTTCACCATTTTAAAATAGCATCTCAAAGTGCAATCATTCAGTGGAAACATACAGATTCGCCAACTCCTTTAAAGTTCAAAGTTTCTTAATCTGCAAAAAACTTAATTGGCAACAGTATCTTGAGACTGACTGCCAAAGTGTTATTTTTGTTGAGTTTTCTGTAAATGTGAGCTGTGAACTGTGAGATGTATTTAAGACATTTAAAAATTTAAGAAATGCAAAAGAAAGGGTCTTTTGTCTCATTGAGTAATTCTTGCCCACATGTTTCAAATTAGTGAGGAATGAATGCGAATGAAACAAAGTGAACTATTTGATTGTCGGTATTCGGAATCGCTTGGCTCGGTTATTTAGCATCGAGCTTTTATTGAGTTTCAAGTCTTTGTTAAGCTTTAAACTTATATCGAGCTTCGAACCTTCACCGAGTTTTGAGATTTTACCGAGCGTTGAGCTTGTCAGGAGCTCCAAGCTTTACAAGTAATTGAGATAAACCTCGGCTCGGCTCGGTTAACAAATCTTAAGGCACTTCCACATCAAGCGTGCCGAACCACGCCAAACCGCTCAAAACGTTTGCAAACGTTTTGTATCAAAATTTGTTCGTGTGCAAATCACGGATGTTTGTTAGTGTTTGCCGAGGTTCCAGTTGTTTGAAGCAATATAAAATAATAATATAATTCTGCAAGTCGTAAAAATCAAACGTGCACGAACAGGCTGATTACTTTGATGTACCGACACGGCGCGGAAAACATTTGTATGTGCGCACTTTGATTATTTGCGCGCGCTTCATCGTCCACATTGAGCGATCTGCAACGTTTGCAAACGTTTTGAGCGGTTTGGCGTGGTTCGACACGCTTGATGTGGAAGCGCCTTTAGGTTCGATCTCGCTCAAAGTTCGAGTTGAGCCAAGCTCGCTCGTCAAGGTCTCGTTCCCACCTCTACTCTATACATTTTATATAACTCTGCAAATGTACCGTACAGTTAAAGAGCTTGTTTCTGTTATTCCAGATTCTTAGAGGATTTACTATAGGTGTGTGTGTCTTGTATATTTCAGGGTTGTTGTCTTTTGGTCTGCAATATAATAAGTTCAAAAACGAAAGTTGCTATCTATGCTATACACTTATACAGGGTGCTGCATTGATGAATGCAACATAGGAAATCCCATGTTAATTTAGAGGTGTTCAAATATTGGCTTCCCTAATTATTTTATGAACCCCCCGTCATAATAGTTTGTCCTAGATACATTTTAATATCGAAGTTTTATAAAAAATTTAAATAGTTGTAATTAATATTAAATATACGACAAAATCTATATTGAATACAGTAAAGTGATTATTATTTATTACATTTATCAACATTGAAACAAAGTTTAACTTTTAACTAAAAATTAACTTAAATTTGAAAATTGATCTTAGTCGCCTATATATTTTTTCTGAGATATAAAACAATTGCAAACTGTGACAAACTGTCTGTCGCTTTACTATTGGTTGAATTACGTTAAAACCAGAAAGAGATTGAATATTGCGCGTGGAAAGCCTTTAAGCGTGGATGTTCGGCAACTTATCAAAAAATATATTGAAGAGGGAAAATCTGGCTATAACATTGCCAAGGTATTAAAAATTCCTTATTCTACAATAAAATGTCTGGTCAAAAATTATTTAGCACGTGGTTCAATGAAATGTTTAAAGAAAACAGGTCGTCAGTCTTTAGTTTCTTTGCGAGAACGAAGAATCTTAAAGCGGATTATTAAGAAAAATAGACGGGGATGTGCATCTGAAATATCTGCAATATGGAATAAGGAATTGAAAAAAGAACGTTCTGTCTCCACCTGCAGTAGGCACCTAAAAAGAATGGGGTACAGCTTTTACAAGGTAGGTAGCAATAGCAAATGAAATTTTGAAAACTTTACGAGTAATTTTATAAAATCAATTCTCAGGCGAAAGAGAAGCCCATGCTGACTCTCAAACAGAAAAAAAAACGGGTAAAATGGTGTAAAGACCATCAAAATTGGACTCTTGAGCAATGGGAATCTGTAATTTGGAGTGACGAATCTCGCTTTGAAGTTTGTGTTGGAGATAGTCGCAAACGTGTTATAAGATTGCCAAGTGAAGCGTACCATAACGATTGTTTTAGTGGAAAAAGTAAAATTTCCCGCTTTACTAATGGTTTGGGATTGCATTCAGGTCAAGGCTTTGGTAATTTACTTTTTATTGATGGTACTGTTAACGCAGTAAAATATCAGGAAATTCTTGAAAATGAACTCCTACCGTCAATTCCTCGTCTTAAAACTGACGACGGAGATTACATTTTCCAGCAGGATGGGGCTGCTTGCCATACTGCAAAGGTAATTACAAGTTGGTTGAAAGATCAGCATATTCCTGGCCATCTAGCAGCCCCCATCTGTCACCAATAGAAAATTTGTTGGGGAAAATGAAGCGGGAATTGCGGAACCATCCTGTACGAACAAAAGAACAATTACGTGAGAAAATCACTGAAATATGGAACAATATAACTCCGGGGATATGTAAAGATCTCGTACAAACCATGTCAAAAAGAATTCGCGCTGTTATTTCAAGAAAAGGTGGCTGCACTCAGTGGTAAACCTTATAGGACGAACTATATGACGGCAAAAATGAATTTTTATATTTAAATTAATTTATAATTAAGAGATAAAATGTGTTTCTATGTTGATGAATTTAATAAAGAATAATCACTTTACGAGTACTATATTTACAATATAGATTTTGTCATTCAACGTTAATTACACGTATTTTAATTTTTTGTAAAACTTCGATTTTAAAGCATATCTAGGACGAACTATTATGACGAGGGGCTTGTACAGCAAAATTCCATTTCGGTTTTTTAAAGTACTCTTCAGGGTGAGTATCTGTGCAGTTTTTTAGCATTTTTCATTTGCTCAGTTTCAAAGGTGATGTTATTAATAACATCACCGTTTCAAAATATTTTAAAAAGATTCAGTAACCAAATTCAATTTATACCAAACCATCAGCACGGCCTTGATCAGTGATTGTTAAAACTTGTCAGATAATTGATAAATTTTAGTCATTATTCAAGATTGATAGAAAAAGCTGTTCATCGTTTAAATAAGCTTTTTATTAAGTACAACGTCTGAACTAAATATAACATTATTTTTGTTTTTATTAATTAATAGAACTGTATTACATGTTCACTAAATTCACGCAAACTAAACAATAAAAACAACTTTAAATTAAATGTTCAAATAAATCCCTATTTACTCCTAAACAATATCACAAACGATTGTAAAACTCATTTCGCGCGCTACTCAGTTGATAATGTGAGATTCTATCGCATTCTGCCAAAATGGCATTCTGTAGCTGCTCTAGGTTCTCAAAACTTGTATTTGTATAAATTTTAGATTTTAAATTACCCCAGAGAAAAAAATCGTTGGGTGAAAGATAAGGAGATCGGGCTGGATAATCAACAGTGTGATTTGGTCCAATAACATTATTTGAAAAAGTGTTCGCCAAATATTCTCGGACCGCACGTGTCTTAAGTCCCATCCGTCTGAAACCAGATCTCCTGAACTTCTCAAACAACATCATCCAAAGCTGGCCCCACACGATTTTGTAGCAAATCCAAAAAACTTTCACCTGCTAAATTTCCATCTAGAAAAAAGGTCCAATAATGTGGTGGTCAAAAATTCCTGACTTTTTGGGGGTATTGGGTTCTTGTTTCGACAAACCGATGTTCATTGTTCTTGCTCCAGTACCTACAGTTTTGTACGTTGGGCTCGTTATTCAGCATAAATGTGCATTCATCAGTGAAATAAATATTTTTTAAAAACTCGTCATTATTTGTTCGTTCCATCATGTCATAACAAAATGCACTCCTTCTTTCTGCATCCCCTTCCCTTAACTCTTGGCTGCATTTGTATTTGTAAGATTTCAATTTGTGTTTTTTTTTTAATTCTCCAAGCTGTTACACTGTGTTTTCCTATTCTGTCCCCAAGCTGCCTGGTACTTACTCCTGGAATTTCTTCGACAGATAGTAAAACGTCTAGTTCTGTTTCATTTACCATTGGTTTTTCCATTTCTGGATTGTCCTCACTGCACTTGCAATTATCCAGAACAGTTCCCTTTTCTTCAAATTTCTTTACCAGACGTTGTACAGTAAACTTGTTAGGTATCGGTCTATTTGGAAACTGCACGGAAAAGATATCAGATACATTTTGGAAGCTGTTTCCAGCTTTATTAAAAGAATTCTCTCCTCATTTTTAAAAAAGGCTTCACGTACCTACCTACACCTAAATATTTTTAGGTAACTTACAAAATTTGACAGTAATAAAACCAGGTTACTTTGATGTTTTTCAGTCATTTGTTTTAACATTCAGTTATCAAAGCCTTATTGATGACTTGCTTTTAAGCCTGCCACAGATGCAGGGACTTTCCTCAAGACTTGCGTGTACGGTTAAAACTGCGCATTCAAAACCGATGGTGTGTGGTAGAAACCTGTAGACTTATTTAGAATGCGCATTCCAATAAACCCGTCGCAAAAAAACCTGGCGTTGCTTGAATTTTTCCCCGTACAGTTTTGAATGCCCGGGGAAAACTCTGCGTATGTGGTGCAAGATTGCACAATGAACACGTTTTTATTCAGTGCCGTCGGTACTTATTATTTTGTTGGTGGTGTATTGAGAATATATACAATAAATTTCAAATCATGTCGGATTTACTCAACTGCTCCCGTGATTTTGTGAGTTCCTTCATCGAAATTTATAGAGACAGTTATTGTTTATGGAAAATAAAATCGAAGGAATTCTTAATAATGTAAGCGCACGCTACTGCCACTAAACATGATTCATAGTCTGATAACACAGCCGACATTTTGCAACAACTTTTTAGAATAAAACTACTGACAAGTCGCTACGTTTCTGTGAAAAAACAGACTACATACATTCTTTTTGCACCGGTTTGAATGTACATTCAAAACCTCACACGCTAACCTCTGCATCTGTGGAGGGCTTTAGATTGAGTTTTTCGTTGTTGCATTTTTTGAAATATTTTGAAACTGAACAAATAAAAAATTCTCAAACTGCACAGACAAATTCATCTTGAACAGTACTTTAAAAAACCTAAATTAACAAGGGATTTCCTATGTTACGTTCATCAATGCAGTAACTTTCCAAAAAAAATTAAGGAATTTGATATTAGCTTTTTTAATACATTTTGTCATTGCAGATGTAAATGAATCTTCATATACAGAAGAAGAGAAATTTCACGTTATTAGGATGGAATCTTATAGTGATAAAATTTGCTAAAAAACTAAAAAAGATACCTACTCCAAAAAAAACGTCAAACAGTGTCCCGATTCACCCCATTCGACGGTAACTTACTTAAAGCTAAATGACAGAAGGCATTGAATATTAGTACCATCGATTTCACCTAAAAATTCTTTAATAACTCCTACCATTTTTTATAAATATATATTTTTTTTAACTGTCCCGATTGACCTCGTGATTGGGCTCAAATAGTGATAAAATTTGCTAACATAGTATATTTAGTTAATATTCAATGCCTTCTGTCATTTAGCTTTAAGTACCTAAGTTACCTACCTATTTTATGTGGATTTGTTAAGAAATAAAATGTTTAAAATAATGTGCTGTTTTTTTTCTATGGCTAATTCAGTTGAACTGAGAAAATAAAATTAATGTAAGTGTATTGTTGATTAAATTAAGTTGGAACATCCAACATTAATAAATTCTTTACTTACTGTTTAATAAGATTTTAATATATTGTCGTGTACCTTTGATACCGACACGTTTTCAGGTTACAGTTGTATTTGCTTCTGACACCAGGGCAGCTTTTTATTGAGAAACTCCGGAACTCTTGGTAACTTATATCGTCAACTTCTCTCTGAATATAGGATCTTACTTGAAGACCGTACGCTTGGTACCCGTATATTCAAGAAAAACAAGTTTGATAGTAATACAAGTTTTATTGAGCAATGATTTTGAATACAGTTTCACAATGTCGTATTTAAGACAGAGTTCACTCCTGCTTCAAGTTCAGAACTGACTAAGCTTGTGAGGGTTGCACCTATTTATATAAAAATGTCTGATCAATGTTTATAGAATGTTCCCTTCTATTGGCTATTTAAAGAGGGATGTTTAAACATAATCCTGGTGGTTTGACTCTAAAGTGTTTTGAATGATTTTATAATAACATATCCAAAAAGGGGAGGATATTTACATGCATCAGTCCTGTTTATAAAACGTACATACGTTAGTCTTGTTTATAAACGTTTCCCTCTGTTGGTTATTTTAATAAAGGGTGCTTAGATACAGTGGCGGCTCGTGGCTTGAAATTATGGGGGTGCTGCAGCTTTCGAAATATACTTACATACCAGTAACGATCCTTGATATTTTTAAGGCGCCTTTTATTTTATTTAAGGTGCCTTAAATAAAAGAAAACAAATCGAAATTTTACTCAATTTATAAAAAAAATAAGCTTACTGGAAAATGAAATAAAAAGAATTTTTATTTAAATATAAAATCCATTCTGCGATTTTTAACTTCACAAAATTTTTCGATCACCTGTTAACACTGGAGCAGCCTTGACCGTATTCGCAGTGATGTTGCAATCAAGTTGGAAATACGAACTATTTATTATTTAATATTCCTGTTTATATTACACATACCGTCGCCCAAGACGTCCTTGCACAATGATGACATCACCTAGTTTTTTCGTGGTATTCAGACGTATTATTGTTTTTGTTGGATCGGATGTCCAAGAGCTCAACGGCATGATGCATTAATGCTGAGATGCTGCCCAGATAAGCAGCGTTCGGACTACTTTTACCATGTATTATTAAAACAAACAAATCGCGGCGGAATGTGCACCGAATGTACTACGTTTCTGACACTGCTACATTTCTCAGCGCTCTGAATGGAATCTACAGCTTCGGTTTAAATAATTCCTTTTAAAAGCGGTTTAATTAATTAAATTTATGTAATAATTATGCAAAATATTGAATGATTGTTATATTATTGATATTTTCAAGTACAAATTTAATAGGTAATTAATTTCCGTACTTTGTTCTGGGGGTGCTGCAGTGTCGCAGCGCTTATGGACCAGCCGCCACTGCTTAGATATGACCCTTATGGTTTGACTGTAAGATGCTTTTTAGTGGCTTTGCAACAATATCGTCGCTTGGCGGGCAAAATCTTCTATGTGTCATTTTGTTCTGAAATAGGGTTTTTGTCTATTTCGATTATTTTGGTCTTTCTGCAGTGTTTGGTAAAACCTCCTGCATGCTAGATGGTGTATAAAAATAATAAAATAATATTACATTAATAGTAATTAACGTCACAAGTCCGGAAACGCATATTTTACAGTACGAGTGAGATGTTTAAAGACGAGGCGACGAAAGGAGCCGAGTCTTGAAACTCGAAACGAGTACTGTAAACAGAGTTCACGGACGGATGCCGTTATGTATTTTATTTCATACTGTAAACAATTTGATTTTTTAATTTTTACTATAACACTTTTTGAAAACGTCAACATGTGACATTACTGTATCAAAGCCGGTAGGCGTGGCTTGGTTACACTTTTACGGGCTCTGATGGGTGCACAAAATAACAGTCCGGAAAGTGTTGCTTGGCAACACTTTCCGGCTCTGATACCGTAATAGCTCACTTTCTGGACTCAAAATGGCGCCGGGAAACTGAATTTACCAGACAGTATGAAATAAAGATATGAACATTACAAGGCGTTTTTGTCCCTCCTTGAAAATTTTGTTTTTGGCACATAGAAGGTTTGGCCTGCCAAGCGACGATATATAACCTATATGAATTTTATTTTGTTTGTAATTAGAACAATAAATTTCAATAGTTTCAAATAGATGATAAAAATAATGATGATTGTGTTTCAAATAAAATTTTTATAAAATGAAAAACCTCAATTGATTAAAAAAGCCCTGAAAATTCATATTCTTGCTTTGTAGAAGATGCAGAGAAAAATTGTGACTTATTCAGCAATTCCAAATATTTTGCTTTAGATTTTGAGTTCATCCTCACTTCAGCCTAAATATGAGAACCAGACCATCTAAAAGATGTCCGTTTTACATTTATTTTTTTAATCTACACATACACTGCCCAACAACATTATTGCATCACTCAATAGTTATAGATTGCAACTATTTCTTCTGTATTCTAATGCTAGATTTTTCAGTTTAAACATAAAATAGAATAAAAAATTCTAATTTTATTAAAAATCAATAACAAACAGCAACAAGTTTACAAAAGAAGAAAACATTATACTAACTCGATTTTTTTTACTTGTAAAAGAAACAAAATAACAGCTAATACCGCGTGTTTGCACCTCTGGCATTAATAACAGCTTGCATTCTTCTCGGTAAACTATGAAATAAGTTTCTCACTGCGGAAAATTGTACCATTCTTCAGTCAACACCCCAACAAGGTTTGCAAGTGAAGCAGGAGCGACTTCTCTTTGTCTGATTCGCCTTTCAATCATGTTCCATACATGCTCGATGATGTTAAGATCTGGACTACAAGCTGGCCAGTCCATGACTTGAATTCCGTTATCACGAAGATACCGGAGAGAGACCTGAGCCACGTGGGGCCTGTCATTATCTTGCATTAGTACAAAGTTATGTGGTTCTAAAATGTCCGCCACATATCTGTTTGCTATCATTGAACCCCTATCCACCACCACTAACTCCATACGAGCGTTCAAAGAAATTCCGCCCCATACAATTATTGAACCACTTCCAAAACTCGTAGTTGGAAGAATGTTTCCTGGAGTGTACCGTTCTCCCACACGACGCCACACATTAATAGGTCCATCAGACAATGTTAGGCAAAATCTTGACTCGCATGTGAAAAGTACGTTGTTCCAGTCGTTAATAAACCAATTCATGTGTTTACGAGCAAACCTAAACCTGGCCACATGGTGTGTTCTGGTTAACCGGGTTCCAGTAGCAGGTTTCCTAGGCCTCAATCCCACATCCCTCAACCGGCTTCTAACGGTTTGATCACTTATTCCTACTCGTCGTACTTCAGAAAGCTGATTTTGAATATGTCTTGGTGTCACAAAACGTTGACGAAGAGCACTCATTCGAATATATCTATCGTCTCTTTCGGATGTGGCCCTCTTTCGGCCTTGTCCTCATCGGCGTACATATTCTCCAGTCTCTCTGTATCTTCTAGCTGCTCTAGATATGGAAGATTGCTGAATTCCACACACCCCAGCCACATATCTCTGACTACGACCTTCTTGGTGGAGAGTAACAATTCGAACCACTTCTTCATTGCTTAAATGTCTCTGTTGACGACGAGGATCCATTACTGACAAAAATTAAATGCACCTTACACAAAAATCACCTCAAACCAGTCAATTACTGACACTAGAATGAGCTTTGTTACTGATTATCATATATGTTTATGTGTAAACCATCAAAGCCTCCTATTTTTTTTATATTTCAGACAATGAAGATTCAAGCTTAGACATCAATCTCATATCAAAAATAATTAAATCCATTCTTTATAAAGAAAATTCTATTTTTATAAGGTGATGCGATAATTTTGTTGAGCAGTGTATTATGTTTAATGTTTTATGTTAATATTAATTCTTGTTTCCTTTATAAAGTTTTATTTCATGGCTATCTTGATTTATTCTTCTTCTGTGTCATGTCCTTTTAAGGACGTTGATGAGGGGGTCAAAGCCACAATTTTAAACGACTTGTCATCGTGAACTTTGTTATAATTATCCCCCTTATACTAGGGAAATGTGTTCTCTGCAGTGGTTTCCCATTGCCTTCTGCAGTTTGTGACCATTGATTTATTACCGAATAAAGAACCTAAATTTCGTTATTTCTCAAATTTTTCGAATTAAACGTATGGTTTATGTTACATGGTTGAAACGAGAAAAAAATATGTTTCAAGCAGTCGCAGCCAATTATGGTCCCAATTTAAAAAATACAACTTTGGCTAATTAGTTGGAAATAGTAACAGTTATCAAAAAACAATTTAGTTTAGTTGTTCAAAAAGTATTTGGAGCATATTTTTCTAATTCTAAAAATAAATGAATTATGTGAAATAATAGAAAAAAGGATTGTTTTTTTTTGTCAATAACTCCTAATCACACCTCGTATATCAAATTTGTTTACTCCATTTAATTCCTTTTAAAAAACTGCAGTACTCTGATAACCGTCTCTGTATCTTTACAATTTAAAAAAGTTACTCGTATCATTCTCAAGAAATAAAACACCCTGTAGGATAGGGCAGTTTGCTCATTAATCCAAATGATTTGGAAGTCATATCATACTTACTATCTGCTCCAGAATATGAAAATACTGAAGTATGTATTACCATTAAAACAGTCTTATAGATTATTTTGGAGTGAAAGCGAAGTTCTGCTATTGTTATTTACTTATCAATTAATTGGTGTATAAACCCGAATGGCTGGTTCATATCTTGTAACATTTTTCTGTATACCTACATAATTTGATATAGATAGAGATATGTAAGTTGAGTAATTATTTATTTTAGAGGACTTATTTAAATTTACAAAACCAGATCTGGATTTTAATAGATCAAAATCTATGTTAAGAAGCATACTGATTTGAGCATTTTACTCTAACTGAACATAGTGCACATCAACAAATCGAACGAACAGTCAAAAAAAAGCTCGCTATATTCAGAGTGTTCGCCCTGTTCGCATTAGTTCTTATTAGTTTAATCTATGTTTGTGTGTTATTACCGTGAATTTATCTTACTCTGAGACATTCTGAAAATCATACCAAAAGATTGGGAAATTGCCATCATCCTTCCAATATACAAAAAAGGTGATTCCAAAAATTGTAGCAATTATAGGGCAATCTCAATGAGCAGTGTTCCGGCGAAAATACCTATATGAGGCTATTCTAGAAAACAGATTAAAAATTAAAGTAGAAGACAAACTAAATGATCTACAATATGGATTTAGACCTGCAAGAGGCACACAAGATGCTTTATTTACTTTCAAACAATTAATAGAGATGATGATAAAACATGACAAACCAGTTCGTATAGGCTTCATAGACTTAATCAAAGCATTTGACAGAGTGAGACGCACAGATATCTGGAACGCGCTCAGAAGCAAAAAAGTAGACGAAGACCTAATAAGTAGCAAGTATAGGAAGTATTTACAAAACAACACGGAACATAATTAGAACACAAAACATTGAATCAGAACAATTTACTTTTACAGCAGGAATCAGACAAGGAGGAGCATTAAGTCCCTACCTATTCATAATCTTAATGGACGAAATAAACTCAAAATGCATAAAAGATACAAAAAATCAAATATGGGAAAACTATACCGTGTGTTTGTCTGAAGGGGCGAACATAGGGAAATAGTATGGGAAATCGTATATACGCAGATTCCTGCTTGCCGTTTGGGTTGATAGGATTTATAGTGGTATCAATCGAAAGATAAAAAGAATGCGCTTAATTTGATACTAATTTACTTGAATTTGTTGCTTGTTTAAAAACTTCAATAAATAATTTGCATTTTATTCACAAAAAGCAGACCAGCCATGGTAATTTGAAGTTTTTTAAATCACGAACTGTGCGAAAATTGATGCCAGTATAAAATGTTTTGTCAATAAATACCCTTTCCTCATTAAAATACTCAACATTACTATTCATAGTAATTAGCTGGATACGTGAATTGATAACTGACAGAAAATAAAATTTATTTTGGCATAAAGAAACTTCAAATTTGATCATGGCTGGTCTGCTTTTTGTGAATAAAATGAAAATTATTTTTTAGCCACCTCTGTTCGAAAGTGACATTTTCCATACCTTGTCAAATGAATTTTTGACATCGAAAGTAGACGTTTGTCACCCGGCAGTTAGCACCGGGAGGCAAAGTACTTTTTCTACTCCCACCATGGAAAGTGGGATTTTCAGACTTCGTCTCCATAGATACGAGTATTGAAAATGAGTGTTTGCCGAACAAGTGAAATTAGCGTGCGGAAAATTTACTTTCCGCACGCACATGTATGATTTTCGGTGCGGCAAAGTATAATTTTGCCGCACCGAAATCAAAATGTCAAATCTGACATTTGATGAATGTCAGATTTGATTTTGCAGAAATATTTAAATTTTTTTATGGAAATGTGGTTGTAGAAAAAATAGTGTGTAATACATGTGTTAAAAGCTTGTATTTGCCACTCTCATGTGACTGCAGCACTCACTATCGTTCGTGCTGCAAACTTCACATTCGTGTGGCAAACGCAAGCTTTCAACACTTGTATTACAAATTACTATTGCCTCCCGTTGCCATTAGAAACGGGTGGCAAAATGAGTAATAGTAGATTATTCTACAAGTAAAGAAAAGTGGGAGTTTTCTAGCGAGTGGAAAATGTTTGATTCACGATCGTTAGCGAGTGAATTACAATTTCACGAGCTAGAAAACCACTTTTCTTACGCGTTGAATACGCTATTTTTTTGTGTAAGTGCCTACTAAAAGTTCGAATTTTCTAGACAAATTTGTTAAATTTATCAAGGTTATGTTTGTACGGAAACATAGCAACTACAACGCGTACGTAGTAACAAGTAAACAAACAGACTGTGTTGCTAGGAATAAAGTGTTGGTTGCTAATGACTCAAGCGTTGCTAATGAGTAAAGGTTGCTAACGAGTAAAATGCCACATTACTTTACGATTTTCTACAAAGTAAAATGACCGTTTCCATTGACTACACAAAAAACATGTTTTACGATTAATATTAATGGTACAGTCACCATGGAAACATATACTCAAGCTATCTACGAGTTTTTTTTTAATGAAACCGAGTTTTGTAGTAAAATGTCATATTTTTAGTTGTCAACATTAATAATGTCAGGTTTGTTTAGTGAAGGTGGCTAAAAAATCATATGTATTACTCTGGAGGAAAGTGTTATCGCCTCCCTTAGATTATATTTCTGCCCTCGCTCGCTCGTGCATAAAAACCATCTGCGGGAGGCAATCTTACACTTTCCTCCCTAGTAATACAAATAGCTATATTGCAGTTTTTAAGCTATTTCTTTCTTAAACAAGCAACAAATTCAAGTAAAGTAGTATCAAATTAGGCGCATATTTTTTGTCTTTCGATTGATACCACTATCAATTCTATCAACTCAAACGGGGAGCAGGAATCTGCATATGTACGATTTCCCATGCTATTTCCCTATATTCGCCCCTTAAGTCAAACACCCGGTATCTTTGAAACCAGATGGTCGTGCATGTTTTTTTAACTAGTTTTTTTTCCCAGGCCTTCATTATTTATATTCACCTAGTTTTTAGTCAAAAGCTTATGGGTTTTCGCGATTCTAGAGGCAATTATGTAGATGATTTCTTGAGTTTCCCTATACTCGCCATGTCAAATCTTCCAAATTTGGAGTACAATAACTCCGATCGGAAATGGTCAAGTTGGCTGAAATTTTGGATTTACATCGAGCAATACTTACTCTAGCTGTACACCAAAGATTATTAAAATCTTATGGGTTTTACTTCACGCTCCAACTACCTTAATACAGAATACGGCCTGCTGCAATTGAGTTTTTAAAAAATCACATTGTATGTATGTATGTATGTATGTTAAAAAAAGAAAAATATATTATGACCTCCTTCCTTCCCTTTCCCTACGGTCATCTTTTTCCCACTAAAATTTTTTTCCACGCTGTTTACAAATAGAACAGTTTATAACTGAAAGATAGTTATTAAAAAAAAAAGAAAAATAAAAATAGGACCTCCTTTTCTTCCCTAAAGTCATCCTATATTTACAGACGTCTATATTTTTGGAAAATAGAAGTATGTCATTTTAAGGCACCTTTGTCAACTACGACTTTTATTTAAAAGATACCAACTTTAAGTCGTAATTTTTAAAATATGAAAATTGGAAGATATCCAAATTCTATTTGAAAAAGTGCCTCTATGATGTTGCTTCCGTTTTTAGATATCTATAAAGGAGTTCTTTGAAGTTTCCAAATTTTTAAATTTTGGCTTATAACTAAAAAATAACATCAGTTTAATCAATCTCCAATAATAGGGATACTTCCCACTGAAAACTATCGAAACTCGTCCACCCTGTACACTGTACATACGTTACACAGTCCAACTTTATTTAATTTAAAATGCACCGCACGCTCTGTTAAATTAAGTCTGAGTAAGTTTAAAATTAGGAAAAAGTAATTGACGTAGGTCAAATGTCATGTACAGACTGACCGAGTTTCTTCCTGTATAATTAGGTAGTGTAGTTAATTAAATTAATGTAATTTAATTTTTATAAAACGAACATGTGTATTCGTTTTTATGGATGGTTAATTACAAAAGCAATAATTCAGTAAACTGTAACTTTGACCTTCAGTTTTCGGCTAGTGGAATAAAAATGTGTTCATACAAATGTAAAGGAGTTTTAAATAAATGTTAAAAGGAGGTTAAGGCTTATAAGATAATCTAGTTAAATGAAGCCATAATCTCCCTGAAACTGTTAAGGTTTCACGAGTACGGAGCTAATGATTTTTGTGTGCACAAGTTTGTCTTAATAATTTTCTACATTAGTCATTCCATATTCGTAAATTACTAATCAGTACCTACGTAGTTTTGTTTGTAGCTTACATTAACGTTCAAGTAGTGAAATAGTTGGAATAACAATAATAAACCAAATGTTCGAACTTGATTAAAAAAATGGTAAGTACTTGTTTTAAGTATTTTTTTTAGAGTAAAATATTTTCATACTTGTAGTATTTATAAATTTAATTTACCTAAATTGATTTTGATAACTTGGTATGGATTTCATTTAATAGTAAGTAAATAGTTTTTGATATTTTTGAAAGCTATCTTTTCAGTAAATCTGAAAATCGGTTATTATGTATATACCTACTTAGATCTTTCGTGAATAATAAAAGTTCCATATTTTTTCTAATTGTTGGTTGATATTGTAGATTTTGTTTTATATTAAGAAGAGGTTTTTTGTTTTTTAAAGTAATCGGATAATGAAAAGTAAGCAGTAGGTTAGTATAGGCAACTCAAATAACAGATGTGTTTTAGGTATTATAGAAGTTCGTGAAATTAAATAATTGTATGTAGACGAAAGTGACGTAATACGGAATACCATTTTCATTATTACTATCTAATAAATAATAAAAGTTTCTCAAAATTGTTCAAATATCTAATGACATAAATATGCGGCCCGTATTGTTCCCCAACAGTTTCACATATACTAGACAAAATTTGGAACCACATTAAATTAGGAAAAAAGAAATTGAATTAATGTCTATTTTTTGCACTTGTTAAAAAGTTTTCCTTTTATGGATTACACGTTGTACAGCAAGGTGTAGAAGTAATGACTACTGCGCCTTGCAAATATGCAGCCCATCTATCACCAGTCTGGCTTTCACTCAGCAGTTTCAAACATATTGTAGCCGGACTGGTGATAGATGGGCTGCATATGTGCAAGGCGCAGTAGTCATTACTTCTACACCTTGCTGTACATAAAATGGAATAGAGGGAAACAATAGAAATATCAAATTAAAGTCTTTATTTTAAATGTTTAAAGCAGCACTAATAAACTTTGTAATAAGTAAAAAATATCGTTATTTTCTGGCCATAATAAAAATCTAGTTCGTATATAACTACTAATAACTGATAACTAGACAATAAATGAATTTGGGACACAAATACAAAAAAGATATTGAAAATGACTCTAAAGCATAAAAAACAAGAATTAACCGAAGATAAAATTTCGTTTATCTGCAGAAATCGCAAATAAATACTTCTTTTCTATATCAGAACAAGTTTCATGGGCCCACAGCTTGCATAATAGACACTGAATCCAGATTTTGCTTCTAATGTCTTTGGAGTACTTTGAGTTGCAAAAAGTACAACTTGCATCGTTGTAGGGATCTTGTGCTTCATCAGCCTCGATGTCATCATCTAATAAATCGTCTAAGTTTACAGAAGAATTGAACTCCTCAGATGATGAAGCCACTCTTTTGGTATTCTTATCCCTCTTCTTGCTTATCACTTTGGAAGATCCACTTGTACTGGAAGACTGTACTGTCGTTTAGTCTTCTCAAGTTTCTCTTCCGATACACGAAGAAAATCTTCTAATTCCTTAATATAAGGAGAAGCTGCAATTACTTTAGATTTGGCTGGATTTCTACCTTTCGTTCCTTTAATTTTCTTGAGTACAGGTAATGGAGCAATATCCGCAGGAGTAACATGATGTCTTACGTTTTCTAGATTGGGAGTGCTAGGACGCACATCTCTTCCATTTCGTCACGGTTTCTTAGACTACCAGTGTCTTCTTCTTGTTGCGCTGATAAGATATTTGTTTCAATGAAAACATATCTATTGGCAGGATACAATCCTGTAGTTTGAAATCCTGTTACCGCATTAGAGCCTGACTGAACTTTCAAGTAGGCTCTACCAAATAGATCTGCAATATCAAACTGAGTGATTGGTCTGTTATTGGCTCTGATAAACACCCGAATCTCCTCACTATAATGAGCCTTTAAGTGTTCCATGATTGACTTATCTAAGGGTTGGTCGTGTGAGGGGGTAAACTCATTATAGTGACATAATTTTGTTTAGCTAATTTCAAAAATTCTAAATTCCTATCTGGCATTTAAATAGGGAACCTGGTGGAGCACCCTTTTCCAATTAAACATTCCAATTCTTTTGTGGAAAGATCATCATTGGTGGTGGAAATGTACCACCTGCACTCATACACAAAATAATTGTCACCAGAAACCCATGTTCCGTTGATGTCATGTCCCCCACTTGTCGTATTCCCTTAAGTGAGATGACTTCACTGCGTCTTGATTGTACCACAGTGTCTCATCGACGCTGAATACTCTATCGGCCGAATACATTTTGCCAGTTCTGCTTCAAGCAGATCAAAAAATCATCAATATTCTTCTTAGTAAAGCCAATCGCTCTGGCGTAAAAGGTTCCAAGAGGTTTTCTAACAGTTAGATTGGAATGTCTCTTAAGTTTGCTGTAGTTGCTTAGAAAAATTGTTTTCAATGTTATTCGCAGCAGTCAATTGATAGATAAGCCATTCTACAAACATCTCTCCTAGTTAGCCCAAAGAAACGATTATCAAGTTTAAGAAGATAATCTACGAGTTCGAGTTCTAAGTGATGAGGCAGAATAGGTCTTCTCCCTAGTCTTGTGTCGGTCTCCGGATATTGCGCATGGTTACTCAGCCTGAATAGGGTTGGACGTGAAACTTCAAATCGCTTTGATGCTTGTAAATAGCCCATCTCGTTCGCTCTCACTGCAGCCACAGCTTGTCTCATAGCTTTACTATTCCACTCCGTCCTCTTTCTGTCTTTCCTTTTTTCTTGGTTTTCTCAATGTCGTCTTAAATGAATAAGAATGCCATTAAAATCTTAATTACTTAAGTAACATTCTCATCCAGCATATAATCGAATGTTCCTAATATACAATACTATTCCATATTACCTGTGTTCACTTAGGTATTCCATATTAGCAACATTACACATTTTCAGGTTAGGGTCGTTTCATTATCTACATGTCCAAAAATCGTGCAAATTGACATGAATAACTAATTAAATAGAACATGAACAAACATTTCTATATAGCACAACTGAAATAAAGGATTGTAATAGTTTTTAAAATCAGTAATACTTAGATACCTGGAAAAAAGATTTCGCGAAGCATCACAACAAACAAACCATGAACCAAGGCAGACATCTAGTTAAATCACATTGCAGTTACATGTGATACGTCAATGATATCCGTCTCATGCCTAAAATCATAGATTGCAGGTTTTGGAAATATAATGGTATTCCATATTATGTACATATGCCATATTACGATTTCCTCTATATCTAGCTTTTTAATAAAATTTTTCACCAAAAATAGTAATTTCTGAAATATTAACATTTATATCAGGTGTATTAGAATTCTATCGACTAAGTTTTAAGGAGGATAGGGAGTACGAAGGAGAGTAATTTTTAAGAATAAACCACTATTAAGAAATAACATAATGACAAGTAAGGCGCCAAAAGAAATTTTTAAAGTATACAAGCAGTTATTCATAATTTAGTGCTACTCTTGCGATTACCTGAAAATAGAGTTGGCTATTTCGGCTTCGAGACTGTTAAGGCTAGCATACTTGCCTCTTCCCTCGTACATCAAAGTCATAGGTCCAAGAAAAATGTAAAAGTATGCCTTCTTTGGGATATAAGGCAAAATAAATAAAACGTTTGCCACAACAAATATTTCTGCCAATAAGTGCTTTGGATTCTACGAAATTCGAATCGGGTATTGTTAAACAATTAAAACAGTCGACGAGCGTTGATATAATTGGTTCTCACAAGCTTAGATTTATGCCAATAAACAAACAAAAACAAATTTAGTTATTTAGTACATACGTTTTAAGCCGGCCCTTCTTTTGATCCAGTTGAACAGTTTAGTTGGTTGTCTACTTCAAGGCTTTTTCAAACGACATCTTTTAACATCCCTAGAATCCTTGTTGGGCATTTTTGGTTTATTTACAAAAGTTGTCCCTATCAGCACCGATAAATGTTAATTAGTCGAATTATGATACTCTATATCAATGATTTTCCACCTATCGTACCACCGGTGGTACGCGAAAAATAATCTATTTTTGAAAAATTATATTTAAATAATTTATTCAAATAATGTAAAACTGGCATAAAAAAAGAAATTACAACTATATCTCCATTATATCGAATAGGTACTACCTTTGTCAGCTCTTTTTTATAAAGGATGGTGGTACCGCTGCTCTATACAATTAAGCAGGGTGCCCATTGTACCTCGCAACTTCTTAATTATTCTTAATAGGCAACTAAGGCAACCATCAATACTGCTTTCATAAGGTTTGTTTATGATATGTAATAAATGCTGCTTATTCAGAGTCCATAATGAGTAGGGCTGGGCAGATATGCTGTAAAGATAGAGCATATATGCTCTGAAGTATGCTACAAAAGGACCTTATATATGCTTTAATATATGTTCTAAAAATTTGCATATGCTTTAGAAATTTTCTTATTTCTTTAAAAGATATTCAAATAAAAACTATGGTAAGTACAACAATCTTTAATAATACAGAACAGAACCCAAATACAATGAAAAACTACTTATTATTACAATAAATAATCATATGCTTTTCCATGTTATCTACGAAAAAACTTTGACGATTGTCTTGTAATACATTTTTATACATAGAAAAGTATCTTTCCACATCACAAGAAGTAACAGGGTAGTATTTAAGTAAATGTGATTTTACAGTAGCAATATTTTGTTCATTGTGATCAGAATCGGAGGATTCTCCGTTTAAAATATTTTTTACGGATTTAAGGATTACTAAACCAGAATTTTTCTTAAACAAATCACAAAATTTCATAGAATTTTTTTACGTATTTGACTTTTATTCTCATTTATTGTTTTCTGAAAGTATCTAGTATAAAATCATTTCTGATAAAAATATTAGGTGAATTTTTTCCTAAATATGCATTTTTATGCTGTCAACGCTTAATATATGCAGTTACATATGCCATATGCTGTATACCATTGAGATATGCAAAATATGCAAAATAAAATTGGGTTTATTTTAAAGTAAACATTCGAAAACGCAAATAAACGAAAAATTAGCTGATTATGATTACTAGGAAAAATCATGCAAATATGCATTTGCCCAGCCCTAATAATGAGTTATAAGATAAAATGGACACACTGCTTGTTTTGGTAGTTATTATTTTTGATTTTGTTGTTTCATGTCATGATATAATGTAATATTGTTTGATCTATTTGTGCAGGCATTCAACATTCATTTACGATTTGATTATGTAACCATAATTTTCGTGATTATGATATGGCTACCTTCTTCTCGAACTCGTGAAATTGATTTCGTTCGTGATCCACCATGCTACTTTAATCCTCTGTGTAGTTGTTCTACTTCAGTTCCAAATTTGGGTATCGTGCGTTGTCACAACATTTTATTATCTAGAATACCTCGACCTATCAACAGTTCCAAAGTTTTTATGTTACAGTTAGATAACACTGGTTTAAGAAATGTAGAACCCTATTTTCTGCAAGCTACAGGTACGGTGTTACTGATTTAGCTGTTTAATTATTTTAAAATGCTTAGCAATTAATTTTTAGGTTTATCTAGGTTGTCCTTAACTCATAACCCTTTAACCGTTATTCCTGATGATGCTTTTATGGGTTTAGAAAGAACAATGAGGACGCTGGACTTAAGTAACAACAATTTAATGAATGTACCAAGTAAAGCACTACGATACCTACAAAAACTAAGGTTGTTAGATTTAACAGGTGACTATGAGAAAAAAAGGGAAAAGTTTAGAAAAATAATAATAGATTTGATTTAATTTTTATAGGCAATGATATTTCACGAATTTTTTCCGACAGTTGGAAAGGGCTAGAAAACTCTTTAGAAATATTAATTTTAGCTGAGAATTCTATAGCGCATTTAGCTCCAGATACGTTTACCGGCCTACCTCTGTTGGAAACCATAAATTTACGAGGAAACAATTTACGTGAAATCGATCCCTCTGTATTTAGAGAAGGAATGGATAAGTTAACAAATATAATTCTTGCGGATAATTTGTTAAGTTCAATTCCATACCTTGCTTTGTCACCTTTAAAAATGTTAAGAAATTTGGATTTAAGTTACAACAGAATAAATAAAATGAACCCAACGATGGAATCAGGAAATATTAATATTCAGTTAGACGTCAGAATGTCTCTAGATCTTTTAAAACTAGATTACAATCAAATTAGCATTCTGGAACCAGGAGCTTTTCAATATTTTAATATTTTGAATAAAACTTACCTTGACGGAAATCGACTTATCACGATACAGGTAAAATACGTTATGCACTTTCTAAAAGTTGCTTGAAATCACAATTTTTTTTAGGATGGTGCTTTTCGTCAAGCAATAATAAGAGAGTTGTATATACGCAGTTGTGGTTTAGTTGAAGTCTTACCAATAGCATTCAGCGGTTTAGAGAACTCTTTAGAAATTTTAGATTTATCTGGAAATAACTTAACTACTTTACAAGAAGATTTCCTGTTGGCATTCAATGCCTTGCAAGTTCTTTCGTTAAGTGACAACTTGTTGCAAGGATTTACTTCAGTCGAAGCTATTAATGGTTTTCAGCACACACTGTATAATTTAGATCTCAGTGGTACACGAAACGAACCCGTTTCTATTCAGAATCTGAAAAGGTATCTAGTTTTTTGTTATTATTTGCTTTTATACCGTATTTTATATTTATAAGGTATTTTACTATTTTTAGATTGAGAAGTGTACGTATACTACATTTAAGTCGTCTTTCACAACGGTCTTTAGGAATGGATGATTTCTTTGAATTTGGTGCAGATTTAGAAGAACTGCATATAACTTCTGGAACTCTACAGGCGATTAAAAATCGGGCTTTTCAAAGCGTTCATGGTTTAAAAATATTAGATTTGTCAGACAATACTATCAATCAAATTGAAAATGAAGCATTTGCAGATGTGAGATGCAACTTTTGTTTTGTATTTCACTCGTGATAAATTTTTATTTTATTTTTAGATCGGTCATTCGTTAACCAATCTTCGCTTGTCGCATGGCCTTTCACCATCTATGCAAATTTTACCTGTTGAACCTATAAAATTTCTTTCGAATTTACAAGAACTGGATTTCAGCAATAATAAAATTAGTAACATACCTGACAATTCTTTTCATTCCTTTAAAAAAATAAAAATTGTCGAACTTCAGGATAACGAAATTGGACAGATACAAAAAGGGACATTTCAGGTAATTATTTGTATTATACAGGGTGATTCAAATTCGCGTGTATGCATGGCGATCTTGGAAACGGTAAGAGATAGAGAGTCGGTTAAATGGGGGGCAAAGTTGCGTAATAAAAGGACCAACAATGTCCATTTCAAAAATCAAGGCTAACTTAATCAGTTTTTGAAATATTTGAAAAAAACTAAAATTTTGGAGAATCGCTTTTATTTAATTTTGACCTTATTTGAGGAGATATTGAAAAACGGAAAAAACTTTTTCATTGCCACTTTTTGTGCTCTATCGAATAGCTCTAATACATTTTTGATGCACCGTTTTGGTATTTCAGGGCCATCATCAAGTTCATTTTCAAACGTTGCATCAAAAATGTATTTAAGCTATTCGATAGAGGACAAAAAGTGGCTATAAGAAAGTGTTTTCCGTTTTTCAATATCTTCTCAAATAAGGTCAAAATTAAATAAAAACGATTCTCTAAAATTTTAGTTTTTTTCAAATATTTCAAAAACTGATTAAGTTAGCCTTGATTTTTGAAATTGACATTGTTGGTCCTTTGATTACGCAACTTTTCCCCCCTTTAACCGACTTTTTATCTCTTACCGTTTCCAAGATCCCCATGCATACACGCGAATTTGAACCACCCTGTATATGCATGCATATATACAGTACGGTTCCAAAATGAATTACGTACACACTGTGACTAAAAAGTGTTAGGACTAAGCCCATAAACAAAACAGAAAGCATAGTAAAAAATGTTTTATGTACCTATTACTAAAATTATAATATAACGGGTGTTTATAAACTGTCAACATCCCAGTAGGTTATGATTTCAGAAACATATTTCGTAATTAGATTCAGAACACAAAACCAAATGTCAAGATTTGCAAAATGTCATTGTCTATGATTTAATCTAAGACTTGTAATTTGTTTTTCAAAGCAACTGAGATGTCGACAGTTTATAGACACACGTTATACATATGACCCTTGTAAAGCTATACATCGCGCTCTGTCAGCCACTTTAGAGCGTGCTGGAAATCCCCTGCTGGAATGCTTCGTAGTCCCTTGTTACGTTAATTCGGATGGTCTTGATATCCTTGAAACGATGTC
Source organism: Melanotus villosus (assembly GCA_963082815.1). Taxonomy (NCBI): domain Eukaryota; kingdom Metazoa; phylum Arthropoda; class Insecta; order Coleoptera; family Elateridae; genus Melanotus; species Melanotus villosus. The sequence continues at coordinate 70,651,615 of OY720418.1, read as the reverse complement.
CTTCTAGCTTTAATTTTAGCTGTGGAAACAAAAAGTATTCCACTGGTGCAAAGTCCAGCGAGTACAAGGGGTGGTGTAGCACGGTAACACTTTATTTTGCTAAAAACTGTCGAATTACTGCTTGATCCCATTACACCTGCATAGAACGCTACATTCACTGTTTGTCCTTCAGGAACAAATTCCCTGTGAATGATTCCCCTAGACTAAACAAAAACACCAACATTGTGTTCACTCTCGTGATTTTTGGAAGGGTATTTTCTTCGTCTTCGGCGAGTTTGGACCAACTCGCTCTGCACTCCGCCTCTTTGTTTCCAGATGATAGGCAAAGCACCAAGATTCGTCACCGATGATGATTTGAAGAAGATTGTAATAACGACCTATGCGTTCCACCGGCTTCGGCTGTCAGCGTGTGCAGAATTAAACGTACAGTTTTTTTTAAATGGATGTTTAATTGCTCTGCGAGTAGTGTGATCGTTAACCGACGATCGTCTTTCAATGTTCGTTTGAGTTCGGTTGGTACGGGGATGCCCGCTCTTTAGTCGTCCTGAATGTCTCCTCTACCATCTCGAAGTTTACCAAACCACAAAAACACATTTGACCAAGACAAATACTCTTCGCTGAATGCGTTCTGCATCATTTGATAAGTTTCAGCAGCACTTTTACCACTTTTAAAACAAAACTTGATCAGACACCCCTGTTCCAAATACGATTCCATGACAACTGTGAATAACATACGATACGCAAAACGTTGTATCTTGGACGAAACTCAGAAACTGATGCAAATTAGCAACCCTATTCAGAAGACTTTAGACTTGCGTGTTTTTCTTTGTCGCACACAAATAGTGCCACTTTCAACGATTCTATTACAGCAGTCCTAAAGCTTTTTAGTCACACTGTGTAGTTGTAACCTATTAGAAACATATTAAACTCAATGTATTCTTTTAGATTTGGGCCTGTATAATAGAAAACTATTTTTGAGCATATTTAATGTTTTTTACGAACGATTACCATTTATATTACATGTTTTTTTCGCAGTACAAAATTATGTTTTGGTGGAAAATATCGAATCAGTTGGTTTCATTTAATTTTTTTTTATATGCATAACATATCAGTTTTCGGGTAATCAGTGTTCAATAAAGCAAATGTTGATATTTAGCAATTTTTAGCCAATTACACCTCTTAGTAACTTAATGCGGGGTAATATTGTACCGGGTGTCTTAAAAAGAATTACATCTATTCTTCGTCTTACACTTAAAGTTCAGTACGGGAGAGATACGGCAATGCTATTCTTATGGGAGTTTTGTGGTCAATGTTTCCACTTCTCGGCAGAGGCCTGCGGACGCTGACAGAGACATGCAGAATAAGCTATTAGAAAGGGAATAGCAGTTGTTAGGCGCCTTGAAATACAATAGCCGGATTATTTATGGTTGACAGGTGTATATTCACTTTCAAGCAGTTTTGTGGTGCAATCTGGCTACTTAGCTTTCCATAAGACACCGTACCGAACTTTAAGTATGAAACGAACAATAGTTACCTTTGAAATGTGTTTGCATGTAAACTTTTATGTGCCACTACATTGTTATTGGTATTGCATTGTCAATTTTGTCAACAAAGGTTATTGAGGTTATGTTATTTTTCCGTCTACTAGCATAACAGCAGTGCGTGAAAGCGGAACATTTTATTTTGGATAGGAAATTCAAAGCATACGAGATGCATTTCATTTTAAGACACTTGGTATATCTGAAACAATATTTATTATACGAAAGTTAATGCTGTTTTGAAATAAATTAACTTCTTGCTGCTTTTTCTTCAAAGAAAGTTTCAAATTATATTTTATAATAATTTATTATAATTACTTACACCTATTAGTTTAAATCCAATTTTTGCTGATTGGTGAAGGCTAATGCTTTCATAAGTCATTATCTATATTTTATATACATAGAGTGCCAATGAAACATGGAGCATCCCTATTTTTTAATTTATATTTTGAGATATCACAAGGAATAGATGAACGCAGTTACAATTTTGTACTTATGATGATTGTTCAATAGAAACATGTTTGGACTACGAAGCCGCGACTTAATAGCCACGATAACGGAATTAAGTTGTTTATACTGATTGTTTAAGTACCAGTGACGCGTCTGTCAAAAGTATTTGCTATTTGCTTCTTTCTAAGCGTTGCGATTAAGTTGAAAAATGGCATTTATGGTAGAAAATTCGTCCAAAGATAATCTGCATCTTAATTTTTTGCCGCCGAAGGGCGCCAGCCAACGGAAATTTATACGAGAATGAAAGCTGTATATGATGACTATAGTTATTCTCCTACGGCAATGGTTGAATGGTGCAATAAATTTCGACAAGGAATCGAACCTACTAAAGATTTAGCCCGTCCAGGACATGCTCCTGTTGCAGCATCAGATGAAAATGTGAGACATTGGAAATTGCTTTACTCGCAAATAGGCGCATTAAACTTTCTGAATTATTCATAGTCGTGGATTCCACGACTGCTTACTGATACTTCTAGATTTTAAAGAAGCTGGTGTCAACATCAATGCTGAACGATATGCAGACACCTTAAACTGTTTACGTGCCAGCATCAAGAATAAATGTCCCGGGAACCCCCATGTAGCCCGAAAAATTCAAAATCTGCTTGCTCGTATGCGTTGGGAAGTCTTACAACATTCACCTTACAATCCCGACTTGCCCCCGTGCGATTTCGATGTGTTTGGTTCATTAAAACAATCGCTAAAAGGGCGGCTATTCAATTCGGACGCTGAGGCAGAGTTTGCTGTTAGAGAATGGTTCCGCAAGCAGCTGCAGGAATTTTACTACCAGAGAATCTGTAGATGTGCACCAGTGGAACTCATGCCTTAATGTTAATGGTGATTTATTTTAAATTCATTGAATAAAAATTGCTCCATAGCCTCTAAACGTGTTTCTGTTGAACAATCCTTGTAAATGCATTTAGAATAGAATTAGTATTAAATTAGATTTTGCATATTTATAAAAAAAAAAAATGAAATGAATATTTATTTAAGCAAAAACTAAAAGAAATTATTGACAAGAAGTGAAACTTACGTATAAGTATGCCCGATTGTAATTATTTTGTTATTTTCAGGCGGACATCCACCCAAATTTGGAAGTCATATATTTATCGTTCAATAATTTAAAATCTATTCAGCAACACACATTTGCAGATTTGAATATGTTGGAGCAGTTACATCTAGATGACAATCAGATAGGAGTTCTTGAACGACGAGCTTTTATAAATTTAGAAAATGTAAAGAGACTTAACTTAAAAGGCAATAAACTAACAAGTATTTCATACGAGGCATTTCAAAATCTGCCCGAATTGGAAGATTTAGATCTTTCTTATAACGAACTCGCTGATTTTCAGTTTTCCGTTTTTGACCAAGTTGGGACTTTAGCAATATTTCGAGTGAATGTTAGTCACAATCAACTATTTGAATTAACTCCAAGTATTAATTACGATTTTGAATCTGAAGGGGGTAAGTTCGTATATTCGAGTTTTGTTTTAGAATATCATACTGAACGTCTAAAAGTTTTAGTTTAAATTTAATAGTAGAAAAGTTGTCTTATAATAATAAATATGAAATTATTAAAATTTGAAATTAATGTTTTTAAATTTATTTTTAGTACTAAGATTTATTAAATTTAAACTTGATGCAGTTGTAAATGTTTCTAAAAGTTAATTATTGAAACTACAAAATACATCTTTACAATCTTTCAGGATCGGAGAGTTTTCATTCAAACATAAAAATACTCGATCTATCTTACAATAATATAACACAGATAACTAAACCATATCTGCGCCCTGTTGAATTATCACTTACTCATTTGTATTTAAGTCATAACGTTATATTAAATGCTACTCGAGATATTTTTGGCAACATGCCTCATTTGCAATGGTTGGATTTATCGTTTAATAAGCTAATGGAATTTGATTTCGATACTTTTAGAAACACCAGAAATTTACAGGTATTGCATTCCTTATGTTCGCTCTTCTTGTCTAATTTAATTTATTAATTTTAGGCAGTTCTTATATCCAACAACTACATTGCAGAGCTTCCGAAAGATTTATTTCGCTCTTTAATAAATTTAAGAGTGATTGATGCTTCTAATAATAGATTAAGGTTTTTACCTGATAATTTATTTAAAGAAGAAGGTTTAGAATATTTGGATTTATCACACAACCAACTAAGTAGACTACCACTTTCAAGTTTATCTGCGGGTGCGGCTGCTGCATTGTGTGAAATGGATTTGTCTTGGAACAGTATTTCTTCTCTTAGTCAAGGAGAAATGCTTATGAAGTTTGAGGTAGATAATGTCTCATACATTGTATATGCTCTTAGACAATTTTAACGCAGTTTTTCTGTATAGGGGTAGGGTAAACTCGTTCCGGCGTTTTTGGAAATTTAACCCGTATAACTCAGATTCAACCTGGTTTCTGTTTTGAGTATTTGAAAATTTAACTTGTCTTGATAATCTGTGAACTTTGAACATGAGCAACGGGATTACCGTCGGGTTAGCGATTGAGTTGCGATCTTAAGGGGGGAACGAGACCTTAAAGATCAAGCTCAGAAATTTTTTTTTTAAATTGCTTGTCAATCTCAAAGTTTATTGCAGGCCCAAATCTCGGTAAAGTCAAAGTCATTAAGCTCGGTAAAAGCTCAAATCTCGGTAAATGCTGGAAGTTCAATAAAGTTCAACAGTTTAACCTGACTTGCTCGGTGGAATGTGAAATTCAAAAGATATGGAGCTCGGTAAAACTCGAAAAACCCAGTCTTAGTAAAAACTCGAAACTTGAAAATATTTTAAGTCAAAAGTCTTTTGACTCGATAAGCTTAAAAGTTCAAAGTTTGGTTTACATTTGTACAGTCGTTTTAAAACTAACATTGGTGATCGTCAACAGTTTTGGAATGCATTGATTGATTGATTGTGAATGGGGTCCTTTAGGCATCATGAGTGCCTCTCACCACTACGACCTACTTAGATCTTTTGTGGCACCCCTCTGATCTAATAGAACCTCTCAAGTCCTAGGCTACTTATGAACCTTAGGACCTTATTGGGAGCTATTCTACTTACTTATTCGGGTGTTAAATTCACTTTTTCGAGGTATTAAAACCTTTGGCGGATTGTGACTGACAGAGAACCGACGTTGGTTACTCTCAGCTTTGCTCATTTTACTGAAATGCTATCTCAGGGGGCAGTGCCCAGTTAGAAGGTTTGTTATAAGCCTTAACTCCTGTTTACTGAGTTTAAGCTCTTCTTGGTGAAGGATATATACATTTCTTCGCCTGCCTTAAGTCTGTAAAGTTGTACCAATAATAGGTCTTTTGGGATTTTCCCCAGTTATTGATCTCGGCCACTGTGTGGCTTTTTGCTACGCCACAAAACGGTTCGGAACCAATGAAGTGAGACTCCGGCCCTGCTTTAGCAAGTCGATCAGCTGCCTCGTTCCCGGCAATGCATTTATGGTCTGGCACCCACACCAAGTTTAACTTGTTGTTGCCAGCTGATTGAGTGTTTCTAGACATTCCCAAGTGAGTTTAGACTCAAAGTTATAGGAACCCAGAGCTGTAGGTGCTGCTTGGCTGTCTGATGGGATTCTGGTCCTACTATAACCTTTTCTTAGGCATATTTGTGCACAGACATCTATAACATGAATTTCTGCTTGAGAGGTTTTGGATAGCCTTACTCCTGGGTACACCGGTCACTATTTTGGATCCATCCGTATTCCAGATGATTGATTCTGTTCGAATTTAGGTTCACACAAGCTCCACATTTGGGAGTCCGAAATAACCACTTCAAACAGTGGCTTGTAGTTGAGCTTAATTGACATTAATATGTCTGTTGCTTTGGATATCAACTGCTGCTACAATTACTTCAGAATTTCTAAATGGTTAGTTTGTTTAATTGCAATTTTTGTCCACCATTGATACTACAGTTGCATAGGCGACAATGGGTCTTACCACCGTTAAGTATGACCACAAAATCATTTTTGGTTTTAGTCCCCACGGTTTACCAAAGAGCCTACGGCAATTCCAAAATTCCATTACTACCCTTCGAGTAGTTCTTTCAAGATGTGAGTTTCAAGTGAGTTTCTGGTCGAGGGTAACTCCCAGATATTTAACTTAATTGCAAACTGGCATTTGTGTACCATTTACTGTTAGAGGCGTGAGTAATAAATAACTTCTACAATTATGGTTTAGCCAGGATTAACATTTAAGTTCTCCATTTTGCACCAGTCTACAATTTTATTGAGAGCATTCTGCATGCCATTGGAAATTATCCTGTCATGATTGCCTCTAATAATGACTACTAAGTCATCTACATACAACTGGGGGGCGGCGGTCAATTCGACGTATGATTTCCCCGTGTCAAACAGGCGGCACACTTTCTGTAGCGACACAAGGATACCATCAAATCGACACCGTTTCGACATGGGCGTTTCGTGTGAACCATTTGATAAAATTCGTCGACTCGGCCCCGTCTGTTTTTACCCTAAGGGCGATAGTACCCCACCTTGTGGATACCCTTTTGCGGATTTTACAGTCAGCGAATCATTTCTCGGTTTTACTGGTATCATTCGATTTTTCAGCATGGATTGCGCCCATCTCATGGTTGCAGGTTCTATACCTTTATTTTACATGGATTTTTTATTGAGTTATAGCAGGTGTTGTCGAAAGCACCCTCAACATCAATAAAAGCCCACAAGGCTGTTTTCTTTGAATGCAATGCCCCTTCAATTTTGTTGATGAAATTGTGTAAGGCAGTTTCTGTGAATTTGCTTCCTTGATAGGCAAATTGTTTTTCGTGAAGCGGCGTTCTAGTCAAGAGTTCGCTTCTAATATACTACTATACTATACTCTATTTGTCTACAATTTTCTTCATTGTTTTAAGGATAAAAGACGTAAGGCTGATAGGGCGATATGATTTTAGCATGTCCTTAGGTCGCTTTCCTGCCTTTGGTATAAATGCTTTAACTTTAATGTTCCTCCAAATCTGGGGTATGTAGGCTAGGGCAAAACTAGCTTTAAATATCCTGACAATCATTGGTAATAAATCATTCAGGCCCTGCTGTAGCAGTGCTGGAAATGTACCATGCCTGTCTGGCCTGGTGATTTGTATGGTTTAAATAAACCAATCGCCCATTTGATCTTTTCTGGAGTAAAAATTCTTCCAGACCTGCTTCTCTCTGTTTGAAGGGTGATAACTATCCTCATGAAGTCAGTGCGAGACCGGATCAATGTAGAATCGGGAAAATAGGTCGTTAAGAGCACATTTAAGCCCTCCATTCCCTTTTCGGTATGATTGCCATCAGATTTTTTGAGTAGTCCAATTTGGGTTAAGTGGTCTTTAGACAGAACCGTTTGGAGTCGGATTGCGGGAGACAATTTGTCTATCTCTTCACAGAACCTCATTCATGTTCATCTTTTAAACCTGAATTCTTTAATATAGCCAGTTAGTGCCCTTTTAAACAGCTCTGAGTTCTGCCGTTTTTGGTACTATTTGGAATGCTTTACAATGTCCCAGTTAGTGCGCTTTTATACAGCTATCAGTTTCTGCTGCTTTTGGTACTATTTGGAATGCCTTACAATATTTTGTAATTACTTTGTTTAACACAGAATAGGATCGAGAGTAGTACATTACTTTTCAAGTCCCCAAAGTGTTACTTTACTGGGAGAGTAGTCAATTTTCAATTTCAATCAGCATCTTCACAACAGTAAATTAACTTTTACTTATAACACTTTTTCGTAAAATCTGAAAGTGAAAAGTTGTAGTAAATACACATTCCCTTTTTGGCTCTTTGTAGTATGTATGAGAAGATTTATCGTCGGAACTACCTGATTCATTTTATAATATACAGAAAATGTACGAGTTTAAACTTAAATTGTAATTAACAAATTTAGGAATGCGCAAGAGCCTTGGGCTTCGAACAAGATCGAGTCTAAGTTTTGCTGAACCGAACTGAACTGTACTTTTTCTGAAATTGCGTATATAGAGCTTAAAGTTCAGTAAAGGCACGAAGTTTAGTATGGCTCGAAGCTTGGTAACCGAGCCGACCCAAAAAATATTTAATATTTTCTTTGAGTCGAGGGCAGTATATTTCGTACTAGCTTAGAAACAAAAAATGAAAATTTCCATTCCTATTAGGATAAATTAACGACGATGATTTCGTAATTAGTACTTTATTATTAGTCAACCTTTTTAGTGGAGTGGTATAGCCTTTGCACTGAATGTAACTCTCAAAAAATATTTTTGATTAATCCAAAAGAATAAAACCACTCAATTAATTTCTAACGACTTTATAATTGTTGGGTATTTCTTCTTAAAGGATAGTAGTTGTTCACCTTTAATATACAGTGTGTCCCAGGATTGATGTTACAATAGGTGCGATGGACTAAAAATTTTTGAATTTTATTTTAAGATTGTGGAATTAAGCCCTGCTTGGTTTGAAGAGAATTTTAAGAATATTTGCAGTTTTTGAAAAACAAGTCGACCTTGACATTGAAGCGAAAACTATTTTCTTTTCAGGTAAAGTACCCTTTTTGTTCATGATACGGCAAAATTTTACTAAGAAAAGTTGGTCAGAATGAGAAATTATGGCCCTATACAAAATTTCAGGAAGATTAGTCAACGATAGTCTTTTCATGGCCTCCTGGCAGTTATGTGGAATAAATAATTTATTGTAGATCAATGTTATTATTACGTTTTGTAAGTTAAATTTCTTGTAAATACTATTTGTTTCGTTCAATATTCTATAAATAAAATTTTGAATACTAAATACAATTTATTTTGTTTAATCTAAAAAATGACGGTTTAATCAAAGTACGTAGATCTTCCTGAAATTTTGTATAGGGCCATAATTTCTCATTCTGAACAACTTTTCTTAGTAAACTTTTTCCGCATCATAAACAAAAAGTGTACTTTACCTGAAAACAAAATAGTTTTCGCTTCAATGTCAAGGCCGACTTGTTTTTCAAAAACTGAAAATATTCTTAAAATTCTCTTCGAACCAAGCAGGACTTAATTCCACAATCTTTAAATAAAATTCAAAAATTTTTAGTCCATCGCACCTATTGTAACATCAATCCTGGGACACACTGTATAATTAGCGAAAAACTGAATTAATGAAAGTAATCGGACTGAAAATATGTTTTCTACAGAAAAAGCTAAAATAACTTCTTTCATTTAGAACGTCGATGGATTCACTTTTAAAGATAAAAGTTTCAACGCTGTATGCTGTATCGTTAATATAAGTTACTGTTAATGTCTTTTCCTTCCATTCGATGGTTTGTCCAGTTATACGTATGTACCTAAACGTTTTGTAAATCTTGTATGGTTTAGTCAGTAAATAATTTACGATTTTTTATCAGTTTACCATTCTTTGGTTAAACATACATACATACATAATCCTGTCCTCTTCTACCTTTCGGTGTCGAGGTTGTTATTTCTAGAGTTGTTGGTCAGATGTTTGTTGGTCGCAGAATTTTCTCCAAGTTTTTCTGTCCTCCGCTAGCTTTCTTGCCTCCCTCCACGTGGTTCCTCTCTTTTCCAGTATCCTTTTCACTTCTTCGTTCCACGTGTGTCTTGGTCGCCCTTTACTTCTTTTTTCGTCCACTCCCATTTCCCATATATTCTTTGTAAGTCGATTGTCCTGCATTCTCCTCATGTGTCCTCACCATCTTAATTGATTTCTTTCGATATAATTCTGTAAAGGTTGCACTTTCAGTCTCTTCCTTATTTCTACATTTCTTATCTTGTCTATTCTAGAAACTCCTTCTATTCTTCTTAATATACCCATTTCGCATGCTTGTAATTTTGACTGCTGCTGCTTGTTTACCACCCATGACTCACTTCCGTAAGTTAAAGCAGGCATAAATACGGACTTGTATATTTTTACTTTTGTTGTCTTTGAAACTTCTTTTTTATTTAAAAATACTTGTTGTAGTGCTTTATATAGTCTTGCTACTATACTGATTCTGTTATTTATGTCCGTTTCCAAGTCCCCATTGCTATTTATTATTGATCCCAGATATTTAAATGCACTAACTTGCTTGATTTGCTCGTTACCGAGTCTCACCTTAGCCGATTTGTCTTCTTTGGATATTACCATCACTTCGGTCTTTTTAGCGTTTATTTTCATTCCTCTTCTTTGTAGTTCATTATTCCATATATTCAGATTTCCTTGTATTGTTTCTTCATTTTCCGCGAGTAGTAACAGGTCATCGGCGTAAATAAACTCTTTTACTACTATTGGCTTCAGTTTTCTTACTCCTACCTTAACACCCTTAGTTTTTTGCCCACATTTTTGTGATATGCTGTCCATCACCAAAATGAACAGTAGTGCACTTAATATCCCACCCTGTCTCACGCCTTTTGTTGTCACAAACTTTCTTGAACAGTTATTTTTTGCTCTCACGATGTTGTTAGTATCTGCATATATTATACTCTTTATTGCTTCTATGAGGTGCTTATTGACTCTTCGTTCTTCTAAGGTTTTCCATATTTCCTTCCGGGGTACATTATCAAATGCCTTTTCTAGGTCTATAAAACAGGCATACAAGCATTTGTTGTAGTTGATCTTTTTCTCGCATATCTGTCTGATGTTAAAAATGAGGTCTTGTGTTCCACGTCCGGGTGTGAAGCCACACTGTGTATCTGCCATTGAACTTTCCACTTCTTTTCTTAGCCGTTTCTCCAGTATTTTTTCGTACACTTTACTTGGTGCACTCAGAAGCGAAATGCGTCTATAATTTTCACAGTTGTATCGCTCTCCTTTTTTAAATATTGGGACTATTACTGCTGTCTTCCAGTCATTGGGGATTGTTTTTGTTTTCCATACTTTTAGTATCAGTTGATGTAGTAAACTCTGCCCCTTTCCACCCATAACTTTAACATTTCGGCTGTTATTTTGTCAATTCCCGCTGCTTTCCCATTACTTAGATTTTTTATTGCAATATTTACCTCTTCTAAAGTTATGTCATCTCCCTGTTCTTCTGTTGTTATGTTTTCGTTGTTCCAATTATTTGGCATTTCCTCGATATTCTCATGTCCCTCTAACAAGTCCGTGAAGTACTGGTACCATCTTTCTATTACTTCTTCATTTCTTGTTACCATTTTTCCGTTTTTGTCTTTTATTCCAATTGTGTATTCTTTTTTCTCACTTCTAAGGCTTTTTATTGTTTTGTATAGCATCTTAGCATTTCCTCTTCCATCTCTCTCCATTTTCATACCAAACTGTTCCCAACTTCTCTTTTTAGCTTCTATAACTTTGTATTTTACTATTTTTCGTTGTTTTTTATATTCTTCATAGTTTTTCTCGTCTGTTTTATTCAAATATATTTTCCACAGCTTCTTCTTTTGCTTTACCTCTCTTCGTATTTCTTCATCCCACCAGGAAGTTTGCTTTATCTTCTTTCCACATTTCTGTATGCCACACGTTTCTATGGCGGAGCTTTGGTTATATTAACCTAAAGTCCAAACTCGGGAAATTTATATTTTATTATGCTTTAAAAAATGTACTTCTTTATTAATTCTGTAGCGATGCAAAAGTTGCGGATTTAAATTTAAAAATTTAAAATCGAAGAATTTTTGATCCGAAATTCTAAAATTTTTAGATGCAAATATTTTTAAAATGTATTTTGAAGTATGTGGTATACTTGATATGATAAAAATGTAAAAGAAGGTTTATAATTTGTTGTAAATATCACGGTTTTGCTTTTTAATTTCTTATTGTTTCTGGCACCTAGTCAACTGCTGTGGATTGTTTAAGTGCAATGGATAAAAGTTACCTAATGCTTAATCATACGTATTTTTTCAGAGTCTCTCTCGGTTGGATTTGTCATATAACAGATTGGTTCAAGTTGATGTTGGCGTATTTGGAATTTTTCCGAAGATAGCTTCTTTAGATCTAAGTCATAACTCTCAGCTATCCTTAGAAAGACATGGAAAAAGCTTTCAAGGCATCGAAGACTCTTTATTATTTTTGAAATTAGATAATATGTCGCTGACAGCTGTAAGAGGCACATGCTTTAATTAAAAACCAAATGTATATGTATGTATTTTTAGGTTCCAGAATTACCTTTACCCAATCTTGTTTCGTTGTCTTTAGCCCATAATTTACTTTCGAACATTCCTCCAGAAATGGCAGGAAATTTAACTTCTTTGAGAGAATTAAATCTTTCAGGCAACGATTTAACTACAGTTCCAATTGTAACACATTCTTTAAATTATTTAAAATGTCTCTCACTTGCGGAAAATCCTATTACTATCCTAAGTAACACAAGTTTGTTAGGTGTTGCTAACCATTTAGAAGACTTGGATATTACTGATTTGCCATTAAATACATTTGAGGTAATATCATAAAATTTTGGAAAAAAACATAATTACACGATGATTTTGTAGACTGGTGCCTTAAATAAAATGATTTATTTACGTAAATTGAGGATAAGTGTATTTAACAAAGTTCGAAACTTTAATATTCCTAGAATTATCGAATGTAACGTCGGTTTACGAAATTTAGTAATTGAGGTAAATTAGAATATTACTCCATCTTATTAGTTTATTTAAACTGTTTTGTTTTTATGTTTCTAAGGTGGAAAAAGAGACGAACTTGGAAACGGAAATGAAAGGAAAGCTTCCAAAAAAGTTATGTAGTTTGACAATTAGTGGACATCATCTAAAGGACTTACATGCAGATATATTAGAGGTATTATATTTAATAACTTAGTTTACGTTTGAATAGTTTAAACTGTAATCGCCGATGATCTTTTTTGACAAATTCTCTTTTCAAATGATTTTTTCCTGCCTATTTGTGCACAAGAAAATGTTAACTGACTGTTTTATTGTAGGGAATTAGAAGCCCATATTTACATTTTTCTGTTCAAAACACCAGCCTAAGCAATACACCCACAAATTTATTCGAGGATATTCACTGGGTGAAGAATTTGAGCTTAGATATAAGAAACAACCATAACTTACAGTCATTTGAGAATCCTATAAGTGCTAGTAAACCGGGATTAACTGGTAAAATATTTTTACTGGACGTATCTATGGATGAAAATAAGTGGAGTTGTGACTGTGGCTTGGGGTATGTGATTCTGATTCATTTGAACTTTTTCGTTTCTGTTTAAAATGCTTAATAAAAAATTTTAGTTGGGTAGAAATATGGCAGCGAAACCGCAGGCAACATTTATGTGATTCAAGTCCAAATGGGCTACCCTCTCAACGATCTCCCGCATATTGGTGCCGGCACGTGCAAGATGATATCAGAAATTCTATTTGCTTTAATAAAGCCAATCAAAGTTTAGTAGAAGTACTTAAGACAGAAATTGAGTGTGGCTTGAGTTCTGCTGCTTCCACTCACCATTTTGCTGTTGGTTTTATTTTAATCATTGGTGTACTTTTGTAAAATTGGTAACCATTTTTGAACTTAACCGGGACTAACGTATGCTTTGGGTTCCGTAATTTCGGCACATGCTAAGTTACGTAGTTTGTTGCAAATAAAATAAACGTTAAGATGTTTAATGTAAATTTTCAAATGCAATTATAATCTTTTTTTAAAACACGAAATTTAAATCTCTTGAGCGTCACTGATTTCTTTATTTAATTGATTGACAGTTCTGGATACCTGTATTTAATACTTTTAAAGTGTAGATTAATATATTAACGCTAAAACTGCCTTAATCACAATGTTTTTATGTCAAAAATAATTTAGTCGAATTTTGTTTTATGTACAATTGTACCAGATTGAATAAGCTTTATTTGTTGTATTTATATAAAAAGTTGATACTAAAATTTATATTATCGTTGAGCAGCTTGTTAGATGTTTTACATAAATTAAGTTTGTGTGAATTTGTTTTGTTGACATTTGTGTAGCTACATTACGTTATACATGTAAATAAAAGTTTTAATAATTATAGTTAGCAATAATTTATTGAACAGAGAATATAATTATATTTACAATCATTCCCTGAGAAACTTAATTCACATGCTACTGATCATTACTATTATTTATATTTTATATACATATAATACATTACATAAATAAATAACTACATTATAATAATAGTACAGATGTTTTTGGAACTTATAAAATGTTGTTTAAAAAAGAAATGTGAGAATTGCAAGATAGGTGCTATACGAAAGAAAATTTAATTTTTGCGGATTTTTGTTCTTGGTTTCTTGGATAACTTTAGTATATAAAACGGTGTGTATTGACCTATAAAAAGGACTGGAAATCATTTTAAACTGTGAATTGAGGTTTAGTTAATTGTTAAAAATTTTATATATAGGAGATATTTAACTTGTTTTGAGATTTAAGAAGATTCAGTTGGGCCAAAACAAATAATTTTCGATAATTTCAATAGAAATATATATTTTATTTCGCTTCATTTTGTTACTTATAGACTGTTGTTATTTAACTTTGAATGCTATCGCGACGAATATAATTTAACACTTATTTAAGTACCACTTAGCTAGGTGTATGTGCTTTTGTTACTTTTAATGAGATACAGACATGCAGATGAAGTTTAACATGCGTTGTTTTTATTTGCTATTAATTTGCGTTCAGTTTTCATGAAAATGTTTTAATAACTTAATAAAGACTTTTATATCCTCGACTGCATTATTAAATTTAATTAATTCTGAAGTTCAGAAAAGAGCTGAACATTTCTGATTACTTTAAATTATTTTTATACAAACTTCCTGGTACGTTATTGTACGTATAAAGCTATGGAGTTTTTCAGATCATAAAGATGTTAGGGTGGAATTATTTTACTTGATTCGCTTACAAAATTATAAATTTGTTGATTAAAAACTTATTTAGATCGCGTGAACGATCTGTGAAGTTTCTTCCTAAGATTTGGTTTAATTAAAGCTGTTAATCATTAAATAATACGTAATAACTTTAATCTCTAGTTATTAACCACTAAAATAAACTTTTCTCCGATTATTCTCATTTTTTCCCCTACTGTTATCTGATTATAAACGTTTTTTTATATTGTGCGTTCTTACAATATACGATGACATTTGATTTTAGTTAGGTATTGAACTTTAGGTTTCGTTAACAAAACGAAAACTGAAATTAAATTAGTTTATGATAAAATCGACGTTAATCTATAAAGATACAGCCTACCGTCAGTCTCTAGCTATGAAGTACAAAAATGTTTCATACAACCAGACCAGTCTACCACATAATGTAATTTAGTTTGATTCGCTGTTGCTGTTTTCGCTACTGCCAGGATGTGGATTATCTGAATGATTGACGTTACCACCGCTCGGAGAATTTCCACTAGAATTTCTTCCATTATTAATTGGTTCTGCTGGAATAAGGCCTTCTTTCATTCTCTTTTTCTGTTTCATTCTTCGATTTTGAAACCATATTTTAACTTGGGTTTCGTTAAGTTGTAACGCAGATGCTATCTCAATTCGTCTAGCCCGTGTTAAATATTTGTTGAAATGAAATTCTTTTTCTAACTCTGTAAGTTGTTTATTGGTAAAATTTGTTCGTCCTGTATTTAAACAATTTAAACCGAGTATCGTAGAATTTAATGATGCACTTGCACCTAGACACGAACTACGTTGGGAGGAATTTGATACATCTTGAGGCGATGAATACTCGTTTAAACTTGGAGTTGGAAGTTTTGAAGCTGAAATAAAAAAAAAATGTTGAGTTAATACAAATAATCTATTTAAGTGGTTAATCAATAATTAAAGATCAGTTTGTACGAGTCACTAATAATATATTTTCTTTAAACATGCGTTTTACATTTAAAAGTTTATTGGTAAGTTATGCATGCTAGATATTTTACAAAACTGATCTAAAATAAGAATAGGCATACGATGTCCCAATTTAAATTTTTACTTAAGGGTGAGTGGCTGTGAAATTTAAACTATACGTTTTAATAAAAACTATAAACCAGGCAATTACCGCATCTCACAACAGCTGCTGGTGACAGTGACAGTATTTGAACTAATTCAAGCCATTAATTATGTTTTTTATATCAATTTTTGATTAAAAACTTAAATGAGTCTATGAAAATGTAAACTGAAATCTAGTGCCTATATACTCGTTCGAAAAAGTAAAGGTTAAATTTGAACTGCTCTTCTATTTGTTTAACTTATTAGTTATTAATACTTCAGTTTTTATCCCTCACTAAACTTTTAGTGCCCAGATATGTAAAATTCAGTCTTTGCAGTAGCAAACGGTTTTTCTTTTTTTTCCATTGTAAATTTCAACCACTAAATTTAGTAGTT
The DNA here is from genome assembly GCA_963082815.1 of Melanotus villosus. Taxonomy (NCBI): domain Eukaryota; kingdom Metazoa; phylum Arthropoda; class Insecta; order Coleoptera; family Elateridae; genus Melanotus; species Melanotus villosus. Next base: position 70,635,331 of record OY720418.1, on the reverse strand, counting down.
CAATAGATATAGATGTTTCGTATACCGGGTGTCAACGAAACCTGGGGCACCCCCATAATTTTTTTATTTTTTAAGATATCTAAATAAAATTTGGCATATGTAATATACTCTTTGAATGGTATTTGTTGACATAGGAAACAAGTTTCTGTCACTTCCGGTTTCGCCGGCCGGAATTGATATCAACTTTGTTATTTTAAATGGAATCTTCATTCAATTTTACGTATGGTAGTATCAAGTTTGAAACATTTTGATGACAAAGTAAATACTTGCAGAAGAGTTTATTTATTAATCTAGGATGCCATGACCTGGGTAAAATGGAAGTCAGGGTGCTACGACACTCAAAACAAATTATTTTAGCACTTCAACTGTGGCAAGTCTGCCTTTTTTTTGTGCATTTCATTTGTTTCGCTTGTTTTAAAACCCAGTATCTAGATTTAAATGTCCAAAATACGTTTTTTTTTGAACGGAGAGTGTTATTCCGGATTAAATTTTCATATTAGTCCCGCGTTATTGGTATCAATAAAATCCTTGAAAAACGCCCCTTTTTAATATCCTAGTGTCCCACCCTAGTGCCATTTGAAAAAATAGAGTTATTCTCGAAAAAGTATTTTTGCCAACTTTATGCAATTCTAATACAGCAACTAAAATAGTTAAAGTTCTAAAACAATTTGTCTCGAGTGTTGGGGCACCTTGACTTTCATTTTGCGTAAGTCCTGGCACTCTAGATTAACTTCTGCAAAAAATTACTTTGTCATCAAAATGTATCGAAATTGATACTAGCATACGTAAAATTGAATGGAGATTCCAAAAATGTATAAATATATAGGGTGTTCTATTTAAAATAACAAAGTTGATGTCAATTCCGGCTAAACCGGAAGTGACAGAAACTTGTTTCCTATGTCAACAAATGCCGTATAAAGAGTATATTACATATACCAAATTTCATTTAGATATCTTAAAAAATAAAAAATTTATGGGGGTGCCCCAGGTTTCGTTGACACCCGGTATAGTGTGTCCCCGAACTGAGTTTACTATGTATATGTATAATGGACTAAAACCATAATATTTCGAAAAAAACTGTATTCTTTATAAAAGCTTTTGCACCCTCTAAAAATAAGATCTATTGAAGTAAAAATTAAAGGGTGCAATATAAATTATACAGGGTGTCTCTAAACCTACTGCCATAAATTTACCAGCCGATTCCTGACGCAAAAATAAGTTGAAAATGTCTATAAAACTTTTCTCCTAAACCGCTCTATGTGATAGCTACAAGTCTTTGAAAATGGCGTTGAAAAAACGGAAAACAATTGCATTTTAAAAACGGTTTGAGATAAAAAGTCGAAATTTTACAGATGGTCTAACCTATTGAAGGTATAAACTTCCTACTACTTTTTTTTTAAAATTAACCAGGGGCGGCACGAATGGGGGTTACCACCTTTTTCTTGTAACCCGCTTTTCTTAACCTTTTGTTTTTTTTTTCATTTTAGTTTACAGATTTGTATTCCCTGCTACCTAATTAACAAAAAAGGTACTCTTGTTTCAACTCGCCTAGACTAACCGTTTCCTATAAAATTCAGGGTTTCTGTTTGTCTGAGTATAAAATGCAGCGATTGTGATTTCGGGTTACAAGAAGAAGGTGATAACCCTCATTCGTGCCGCCCCTGGTTAATTTACAAAAAAAGAATAGTAGGAAGTTTATACCTTCAATAGGTTAGACCGTTAGACCATCTGCAAAATTTCGCTTTTTTTTATCTCAAACCGTTTTTAAAATTCAATTGTTTCCCGTTTTTTCAACACCATTTTCAAAGACTTGTAGCTTCCACATGGAGCGCTTTAGGACAAAAGTTTTATAGACATTTTCGATTTACTTTTGCGTCAAGAATCGGCTGGCAAATTTATGGCAGTAGGTTTAGAGACACCCTGTATTTTATTCAAACTTTAATACTCATATGCCGCAACATTTTATTTACAAATAAATGATAATAAACATTTAATAAAATCTATTTTTCACAACACCCTGTGCAATTTATTAACCTGCTAATTCAATAGATCTTACTTTTAAGGGATGTAGAAGCTTTTATAAAGAATTAAACTTTATTTATATCTACAGTAAAGACAATTTTGGCCACGCTGTATGTATGTAAGTGTTCACTATGATTCAATTTGAAACGACAAGAAATATAATGTTGATTAAACGAAATTAAGATTAGTCAAAGCTGGCTTTAAACTCAAGAAAAAAATTAAAATTGGCCGATTTCTTAATAGTAATTAATATATTTCATTCAGATGTAGAGATAAAAATATACAGGGTGTATACAAATTGTCACAGAAGCTCCAGGTAGCGATATTCCTTGTACAATTCGATTGTCGAAAACCTTAATACTAGAATGATGTACCATGCTTCTCCTGTCTTCACGAGGTCCTCAAAGTCCCAATGTTTAGTTTTGAAATAAGCATTATTATTTAATGATCTGTTGAATAAGAGATTACAAGTTGAAATAAAAGAACGTTCTAAAAATAATTTTTGCATATAATTGTCTTTCAACCCTGAAATTTTAATCTTAACATTTATCCATTTAGGCCTGTCCGTTAAAAAAAACGTATGACAACTGACAACACTGTACAACAGCAACAACGCTATATCCTAAGTTACCATGCTTTAATTATGAATATATGAATACCATGTGTGGGATGAATTAAATGTTGCCAAATGTACGTTTCTTTCAAATGGTTCGTAAGGGCGTTCCACAAGGCTCAATTTTAGGCCTCATATTGTTTATTATCTTTATTAATGACCTGCTTGCGAATGTAAATTCACTAACTATTTACTTGCCTCTTTGCTGATGATTCCACTTTTATTAATATAGGCAAAGATGCCGAAGATGTGAAAAGCAAAACAAATAAAAGTTTTTCTGATGCGGAAGGGTGGTTTAATTCAAATCGGCTTAAGATAAATAAAAGCAAGACCCAATTGTTGACGCTTACAACAAGAAAAGGCCAGGTTAAAAATCGCATAAAATTTCTCGGGATATCTCTGGATGCTCGTCTAAGCTACGACGTTCACATTAGCGATTTAAGCAAAAAACTTTCTAATGCCATATATATTGAAATAATATCTTTAGGATAAATTTATAAATAAATATTTTTTTTAATTAATTTGATTTTGAAATGTATACTTTAAAATTGTACAAGTTTAATTTTTAATAACATGTAAATAATGTAAACTTTTTAAGATAAATGTTAATAATTTTAAATTTTGTAGAATATTAGATTTATGTAAATATTGTTAATTTAATGTTGTAAATGATAAAGGTTTTGTTATATTTAAAAAATTAAGATACCCAGGGAAATATTACCATGTAAAAAAAAAAAAATTGAAAGATAATAAATAAAACAATTTTGAAATTAGAAGATTCATTTTCAAAAATCCTAATTTTGAAAAAGGAATTATAAACAAAATAGATTTAATAAAACCTTTATCAAAGTTTATAAAGAAAATGTTTAATGATACCTATAAACTAAAAATAAATGGAAAATATTTATAAAAATAAAAATACAGTTCTTAGTTACAACTATTTTATTGGAAGAGGTTGAAATTGCAAAATAGGATATTTTGGTCTTGGAATTAGATTGGAGTTGGAAGTTTATTTATTGGACGAGAGTCAAAAGGTGGAATTTTAAGATAACAGTGACAGGAGCGGAACGTGTTGCAGCTATCGTGGGATATTGTTGAAAATAGGATTACATGATTATTAAAAGTGTGGTGGTTAAAAGTGATTAAAGGTATTTATAAAAACAAATTTTGGTTCTTGAAGAGTGTTTAGTTAGATAATAATTTTGTGTAGTAAATTATCAAAAGTTGGTAAATCGATCCCTTTAACGTCCTTTTGATAAGAGTTCTTTTAAATTAGCAAATTTAAATACAGGCTGAGCTAACCGGAGCAATATGTATGAAATGTGCTAGTTTTTCAAAAATAATTAATTTTACAATTAATTTCAAAGAGGAAGCATCTCATATCATAACAAATGTCGAACCCAACGTGGGGCGATATCATAACAAATGGAACCCAACGTGGGGCGATATCATAACAAATGGCGCTCAACGTAGGGGCAATTGATATTAATAAATATCATATGTCATTTTGACAAGTAAAAGTCAAGAAATAAAGTGATTTTAAAGGGATTTATCGAGTCACTGTCAGTGTCAATTTTAATTGTCAAGGTGAAGTATTGTGCATATTTTAGTTTAAAGGGTATTAAGTTGTTTATAAAGGTAATATTGTTGTTTTGAAAAATTATATCGAAATAATTATTCATTTGAATGAAATTTTGATAAATTTTTAAATATGTCTGAAAGGAGATCTTTAAGAAGTGCAAGTAGGAGGAATGAAGGGGAATCGGAAGTCGAAGAGGATTTAGATCGTGAGATAGACGCCGAAGTTCAACATTTAGGGGATTATGAAATAGAATCTACTAATCCTATAATTTCAACACCACAAGCTCAAATTAATGAAGATTTTATGTCAAACTTTATGCAAAAATTATATGAAAAGTTAGATGCAGATAAGAAAAAACAAGATGAACAACGGCGAGAAGATGCAAAGAAACAAGAAGAACAACGGCGAGAAGATGCAAAGAAGCAAGAAGAACAATGGCGAGAAGATGCAAAGAAACAAGAAGAACAACGGCGAGAAGATGCAAAGAAGCAAGAAGAACAACGACGAGAAGATGCAAAGAAACAGGAAGAACGAGAGAATAACCGAGATAAAAAATTAAATGAACAGCTTAATGAAATTAAAGAAGAGTCAAAAAAGTTATTAAATGAAATTAAAAATGATATCAAAGAAGATTTGAAGAAGAGACACGAAGAATTAAAAGAAGAAATTCAAGAGAATAAGAAGCAAGTCGAAGAATTAAAAGAAGAATTAATTAGAAATAAACAAGAAGTACATGAGGAAATAAGAAAAGAAGTCATAGCTGTTACAAAAAAGATTAATGAACAAAATAGTATAATCCAAACTCAAATGCAGAAAGATAAAGAAGATTCACAAAAGAACTTTGAACAAGTGCAAAATGAATCTAAGCAAAATAAAATTGAGATTTCACAATTAGAAAAAGAAATAAAAAATACGAATGAACATGTGAAAATCAATGAAGAACAGATTACAATTATCAAGAATAATACTAGTACATTATCTGGTTCTTCAGATATATTTTCATCTTGTAAATTATTTAATTCTGAGATGACACCAAAATTTGATGGTTTTAAAAATGAATTTCCTATGAGATTTTTATCTAAAGTTGATGGAATAGTAGAGTCTATTTCAAATGAAAAGAAAAAGTTAACATTTATAGGATTATGTCTAAAAGGGTATGCAGAAACGTGGTATAATCTTATTAAAGAAGAATGTAAGACGTATACAGAATTTAGAAAATGTTTTATAGAACAATATTGGAACCATACACATCAAATGAGTATCAGAAATAAGTTAACAATGGGATGTTATGATACAAATAAACAGATCACACGAGAAAATTATGTAATAGATTTATACAGTAAAGCTCGATATTTAGAACCACCGATGACTGAAGAGGATTTAATCCTACAATTATCTTTACATCTTGAAGAAGAAGTAACGAGAGCTGTAGCTTTACATAATATTAAAAAACTTAAAGATTTTCTTGAGATATTAAGAAATTATGATTCGGCTACCAACAACCTTAAGAAAGTTAATAGAAGTGATAATATAGAAGATCAAAGAATAAATAATTACAATAAATTAAATTTTAATACAAGAGGGGATAATAATAAAGATGGTAAAAATAATTTTAAAAGGCAATCAAATCAGTATCAACGACAATATTATAATACGAATTACAATAACAAATATGATGAAAATAATAGGAGTTTACAATATCAAGATGAGAAGAATCAGGAAAGAAAGACGTACCAACAAATGATACAAGACAAGAATCATCAGAAGATGTTAAATCAGGTTTACATTAAGGAAAATCAAAATGAATTAGATAAAATTGAAACTGCAGAAGTTTACAAACCTCCTGACATATATAAAAAAAAAAATTGAATTTTAAAAAATTATCAAAATCCTTAGTAATAAATTTTAATTATATGCACCCTAAAGAATTTTTAATTGATGATGATAATGATATTGAAACACAGAATTTACCATTCTTAAAAATAAGTTTCCTAAACAACAATTATATTACTTTAGTCGATACGGGGGCACAAGTTTCTCTTATAAAAGAAGATTTAATAAAGTTATACGGAAATGTCCTAGATAAAAACATTTTTAAGATTTCAAAGTTAGAATTGTTAGCAGCAACTAAAAGAAAATTAACTTTTATTGATAAAGTAATTAATGTAAAAATTAAAATAGCTGATAATGAATATTTAATCAGATTTTTTATTGTGCCTGGTTTACAATTCGATGTTATTTTGGGAATTGATGTTATTGAACAGATAAAAAAGATCATTGATGGTAAACAAAGATGTTTTATTATAAATGAAGTCAAAATACCTTGGTTAAATAATGTAGATTTTATTAAAGAAGATGTTACATTAAATACTTGTTTGGTCGAAAATTTAATTCAAGATGAGCAAATAGGAGAAGAATTTTATTATATGAAAAATGAATTATTAATATTATTGAAAGAAAGAATTAGATTAATTAATGACGAACCAGGTTTAGCTAAAGGTTATATACACAATTTGAAAGTAGATAATGAAGCATCTTTCAGTGTGAAAAATTATCCAATTCCTTTTAAATATAAAGATCAGGTAAGGCAGGAGATCAAAAATATGATTAAGAATAATATTATTGAACCGGCTGTTACTAGCTATATTAATCCGTTAGTAATTGTTAAAAAGAAAAATAATTCTATAAGAATTTGCCTTGATGCAAGGAAGATAAATTCAATTACAAAACCTCAATTTGAAGCTCCTCAAGCAATTGATAGTTTGTTAGGTAGAAATTTCTAATAAGAAAATTTTCTCAAAGTTAGATCTTAAAAATTCTTTTTGGTTGATTCCACTACATGAAGAAAGTAGAAAATATACTGGTTTTAGCGTAGATGGTGAGATTTTTCAATTTAAAGTTGTTCCATTTGGTTTATCCACGTCATGTGCAGCTTTAGTTAGGGCAATGCAGAAAATATTAAATGTTTATGAAGAATTTTGTGTTCATTATGTGGATGACGTACTTGTTTTTAGTGAAAATCTAGAAAGCCATTTTAAACATTTAGAAACTATTTTGATCACATTAGAAATGAATGGTTTAAAACTTAGCTTAGAAAAATGCGAATTTTTTAAAAGTCAAGTGACATATTTAGGTTATAAAATTAGTGACAGGGGTGTACATATCAAAGAAGATCGGATTATAGAAATTAAAAATTTTCCAAGACCTACCAATCTGAAAACTTTAAGACGATTCTTGGGAGTTTTGAATTATTATAAAAAATTCATACCGAATTATTCTGAACTTACTATTTCTTTAGTTGAATTATTAAGAAAGAATGAAAAATGGAAGTGGGATGAAAGGAGAGAATCAGATTTTATCAAAATTAAAGACAATTTTTATAATGAATTACTATTACGTTTTCCAAACTTTGAACAAACCTTTATACTTAGGACGGACGCATCGAATTTTTCTATAGCTGCTGAATTAATTCAGATACAAGAAGAAGGTGAAGTACCGATTAGTTTCATTTCAAGAATATTAAAAGGATATGAAATAAGATACACTGTATCAGAAAAAGAAATGCTTGCAATTATATTTGCTATAAATAAACTGAAATTCTACTTAACTGGCAATAAATTCATAATTGAAACTGATAATTCAGGTTTGACATTCATGAAAAAGAAAGATTTTTTAAGTAATCGTTTGTATCGTTGGGCATTGTTATTGCAAGAATATGACTTTGAAATTAGACACAGACCAGGAAAAGATAATATATCTGCTGATTTCTTAAGTAGAAAGGATATAATTGCTAAAACAAATCAGATAATAATTGCAAATCAATTAATATATGAAACAGGAAGATTTTCCTTAATAACAATTAAAAATCAACAAGATCATCTAGAAATTGTTAAGATAAAGGATGAGCTACAATTGAATAACAATTTAGAAAATAGAGGTTTTAAAATAAATCAACATAATATTTTGATTAAAATTATAGGGGGAAAAGAATTATATGTGATTAATAAAAATTTAGCAATTGAAATTATTGAACAACTTCATTTAAGTTCTGGACATGCAGGAATTAGAAAAATTTGGTTGATGTTTAGGGAATGTTTCTATATAAAAAATGATCTTCAGTTAATTAAAGATTATGTTAATAAATGTAGAATTTGTATTTTCACTAAGGATAAGAACTTTAAGAATGCAAATATAATAAAAAGCATAAAAGTTGAACAACCATTAGAGTTAATTGCAATTGATTATATAAGTAATTTAATAACAGGTCAAGGTGGTTATAAACACATTTTAATATTCTTGGATGTATTCACAAAATATGTTAAACTTTATCCGAGCAGAAAGTGCAATACAAATCATGTTGTTAACAGTTTAAAGAAATATTTAACAGAAGTAGGCAAACCTAAAAGAATTCTTGCAGATAATGCAACATATTTTCATAATGAGAGGTTCAAACAAAGTCTTAAGAATATGGGAATACAATTTTCATTCTGTAGTATACGTCATCCACAGGGAAATCCAGCAGAACGTTATATTAAAGAAGTTGTAAAATATTTACGAGTAATAACTTTTGACAAACATAATGCGTGGGTTAAATACTTAACAAAAATAGAAAAATTCATTAACGATGTACCTAATACTGTAACAGAAATCTCACCAGTTACCTTAATTAAAGAATTATTACCAAAAAGACCATGGAGATCTGAACAAATAGCTACTGATTTAAATCATTTATTACAACGAACTAAACAAAGAATTATTAGAAATAATCTAAAATATGAAGCTAAACAGAATTGTAAAATCAAAAAGAAATGTCAATTTAATGTAGGAGATATAGTGATTGTGAAAAATTTGAAAGTTGCTAATAAACAAGAGAACCGATGTGCAAAATTGCAATTATCTTATATAGGACCTTTCAGTATAACAAGAGTAATTTGTGAAAATTCTTATGAATTAAAAGATATGGTTACTAATAAGATTAGAGGAATTTTTCATGTGTCTATGTTATATCTGTATTCGGGAACATTAGAAAATCAAATTTAATAAAAAAAAATAAGGGGCAATTTGAAATAATATCTTTAGGATAAATTTATAAATAAATATTTTTTTTAATTAATTTGATTTTGAAATGTATACTTTAAAATTGTACAAGTTTAATTTTTAATAACATGTAAATAATGTAAACTTTTTAAGATAAATGTTAATAATTTTAAATTTTGTAGAATATTAGATTTATGTAAATATTGTTAATTTAATGTTGTAAATGATAAAGGTTTTGTTATATTTAAAAAATTAAGATACCCAGGGAAATATTACCATGTAAAAAAAAAAATTGAAAGATAATAAATAAAACAATTTTGAAATTAGAAGATTCATTTTCAAAAATCCTAATTTTGAAAAAGGAATTATAAACAAAATAGATTTAATAAAACCTTTATCAAAGTTTATAAAGAAAATGTTTAATGATACCTATAAACTAAAAATAAATGGAAAATATTTATAAAAATAAAAATACAGTTCTTAGTTACAACTATTTTATTGGAAGAGGTTGAAATTGCAAAATAGGATATTTTGGTCTTGGAATTAGATTGGAGTTGGAAGTTTATTTATTGGACGAGAGTCAAAAGGTGGAATTTTAAGATAACAGTGACAGGAGCGGAACGTGTTGCAGCTATCGTGGGATATTGTTGAAAATAGGATTACATGATTATTAAAAGTGTGGTGGTTAAAAGTGATTAAAGGTATTTATAAAAACAAATTTTGGTTCTTGAAGAGTGTTTAGTTAGATAATAATTTTGTGTAGTAAATTATCAAAAGTTGGTAAATCGATCCCTTTAACGTCCTTTTGATAAGAGTTCTTTTAAATTAGCAAATTTAAATACAGGCTGAGCTAACCGGAGCAATATGTATGAAATGTGCTAGTTTTTCAAAAATAATTAATTTTACAATTAATTTCAAAGAGGAAGCATCTCATATCATAACAATATTGATATGGTCGTGCTCTTTTAAAAGATTTTATTTAAATTTAATTTATTTATTATTAAGCCCACATTCAATATTTACAATTATCCCTTGCTTTGCTCTTTAATTTTACTTAATTGTTTGCATTGCTCTTATCTCAGGTCGTTAATTAGGTTCCTTGTTTGTTATCTTTCTAAGTATATTTTTACCCAAATACAAATAAAATTACTCAAATACTTATAATGAAGATTTTTTTTTTATTATCGTTTTTTCCTATCAACCCTGCCTTAAACCTATCTTATAATTACGGTATTTAAACTCACTATTTACACTTGAATTCCCCTTCTTTTCCAAAATTTCTTTATCTCAACACCAAAATCCAATTTGCCTCTGCTTGAATTGCCTGTGGTTGAATTGTCTCTCCTTGAATTGCCTCTGTTTTGAAATGCCTCTACTTGAATTGCCTCTGTTTTTAAGTGCTTCTACTTGAAGTTCAATTTTCAATTGAATTTTCTTCTATTTCACTTCCTTTTGATTTAATGCTGATTCTAATAATCGTTAACTTTATTTAAATTTTAATATTCGTTTGATATTTATTGTTTTGGGACGAGCAAACCTATCTGGCTGTTGCCCCTTTGAATGCAAAAATATCAATTATTTTTTAAATTGTTTTCTTCTGTATCCAAGATATTTTTATCTAAATTGTTTTTCACTATAACAACTATTTACAAGGTTTCTAATAATAACTTATTTTACATTTCTATAACTACCAATTTAGCTAATTATTACTAACAAACATTATAACAATAACTTATTTACATTTTCACATAACTTAAATCTAATCTAGCTATCTTAAAATTATATTACAATTTTTAATAATTTAAAATCTGCATTACTTATATTTGGCAAATAACATTTTTCTTTTATAAATTAAACAAACAACTTAACCTTAATTATATTGAGATGATACTTAATTGGATGTATACAGGGTGTCTCTAAACCTACTGCCATAAATTTACCAACCGATTCCTGACGCAAAAATAAGTCGAAAATGTCTATAAAACTTTTGTCCTAAACCGCTTCATGTGGAAGCTACAAGTCTTTGAAAATTGTGTTGAAAAAACGGAAAACAATTGCATTTTAAAAACGGTTTGAGATAAAAAATCGAAATTTTGCAGGCGGTCTAACCTATTGAAAGTATAAACTTCATACTATTCTATCACATGCTTTTTATTGATTTGAATTTAAAATCACAATCACTGCATTTTACACTCAGACAAACAGAAAACCCGAATTTTATAGGAAACGGTTAGTCCAGGTGAGTTGAAACAAGAGTACCTGTTTTGTTAATTAGGCGGCAGGGAATACAAATCTGTAAACTAAAATGGAAAAAAACAAAAGGTTAAGAAAAACGGGTTACAAGAAAAATGTGATAACCCCCATTCGAGCCGCCCCTGGTTAATTTACAAAAAAAAGTAGTAGAAAGTTTATACCTTCAATAGGTTAGACCGCCTGCAAAATTTCAATTTTTTATCTCAAACCGTTTTTAAAATGCAATTGTTTTCCGTTTTTTCAACACAATTTTCAAAGACTTGTAGCTTCCACATGGAGCTGTTTAGGACAAAAGTTTTATAGACATTTTCGACTTATTTTTGCGTCAGGAATCGGCTGGTAAATTTATGGCAGTAGGTTTAGAGACACCCTGTATAATTAAGGTTAAGTTGTTTGTTTAATTTATAAAAGAAAACTGTTATTTGCCAAATATAAGTAATGCAGATTTTAAATTATTAAAAATTGTAATATAATTTTAAGATAGCTAGATTAGATTTAAGTTATGTGAAAATGTAAATAAGTTATTGTTATAATGTTTGTTAGTAATAATTAGCTAAATTGGTAGTTTTAGAAATGTAAAATAAGTTACTATTAGAAACCTTGTAAATAGTTGTTATAGTGAAAAACAATTTAGAGATAAAATATCTTGGATACAGAAGAAAACAATTTAATAAATAAGTGATATTTTTGCATTAAAAGGAGCAACAACCAAATAGGTTTGCTCAATTGCACGTTCCAAAATAATAAATATCAACCGATTATTTAACTTTAAATAGAGTTAATAATCATAAGAATCATTTATTGAATCGAAAGGAAGCGAAATAGAAGCAGAAGCAATTGAAAATTTGAATTTCAAGCAGAAGCAATTGAAAGTCGAAATTGGAGCAGAGGAAATTGAGCATTAAATTTGAAACAGAGGCAATTTGGATTTTGGGGGTGAAATAGAAATTTCAAACAAAACCCAGGAACCGGTGTAAATAGTGAGTGTAAATACCGTAATTATAAGATAGGTTTAAGGCAGGGTTGATAGGAAAAAACGATAATAAAAAAAAAAATCTGCATTATAAGTATTTGAGTAATTTTATTTGTATTTGGGTAAAAATATACTTAGAAAGATAACAAACAGGAACCTAATTAACGACCTGAGATAAGAGCAATGCAAACAATTAAGTAAAATTAAAGAGCAAAGCAAGGGATAATTGTAAATATTGAATGTGGGCTTAATAATAAATAAATTAAATTTAAATAAAATCTTTTAAAAGAGCAAGACCATTTCAATAATTTTGGCGCCCAACGTGGGGCGTAACAGTAGAGATACTTATTAATAATTTGGTGCAGCAACGTGAGACGAACAATAAATGTTGATAGCAAAGTGGGGTGATTTATAAGATTTATAAAGTAAAAGGGGCGAAGTATACAAAAATAATATTAAAAGGTTTGTGGGGCAAGGTAAAACGAGAAAAATAATTTTTAATTGTCATTTGGAGAAAAGTCAAAACTAATGCCAATGTCATTTGTCAAATTTTTCGATTTTTTGATAATATTTATTTTCAATTAAATACGATTAAAAGGAAAAATACATTAATAAAAATTGAATATTGAATACCTGAGAAATTCAGAACTGAAAAATAATTATTATAATAAAAAAATAACATAAATTTTTTTTAAAATTTTGTACCTAATTTGATAAAAATAAAAGATGGCAGATAGGAGGATGTTACGAAGTAGTTCAAGAAGGGATGAAGAAGAAACTGAAGAGGAACAAGATGAATTAGGGGAGGAGCGAGATGTAATTGAACTGGATATAGGTGATCAATTACAAGTTCAAACTTCACCAATTATTACAACTCCAACTCAATTTGACGGGAATTTCATGCAAATAATGATGCAACAGTTAAGTAAAATAGATGAAATCAAAGAAGATGCTAAGAAACGGGATGATAAACTAGATAAACAATTTGAAGAACTGAAAGAAAATTCAAAGAAACAAGATGAGAAATTAAATGAAATTAAAGAAGATATTAAGAAGAGAGATCAAGAATCAAAGAAGCGACATGAAGAGTTAAAAGAAGAAATCCAACAAAATAATAAACAAATCGAAGAACTGAAGGAAGAACTGAAGAAGAATAAACAAGAAATTAGGGAAGAAATCAGAAAAGAAGTGGTAGGAATTGAGAAGAAGATGACCGAAGAAATTACAGAAGAATGTGCAGAGGCACAGAAGGAAATTCAAGATCAGGAAGATGTTTATAATGTTAACAATCCTGATTATGAAGAATTAAATAATCAAACAGAAAAGGTAATCGACGAAACGACCGAATTGAATAAAACTATAAAACAGGTAAGAAATGAAGACACAGAGGGCGAAAGTATTAAATTGCAAAACGTGGAAAACGTGCAGGATCACAGAGAAGAACTGAAAGAGACGAATGCAGGGATCGAAAACGATTGGGGGTTGTCAAGGGGCGAAAAGGAAAAATTGAACAGCCAAAATAGGGAATTTGTAAGTGACAATGTGAAATTAGAAGAAGACGAAATGGCAATGAAAGAATACGACCAATTAAAACGAGCAAACGAAAATATGAATTCTAAACCGTTTAAAATGCCAAAATCAATACGCGATGATAATAAAATTGAGTTCAAATTAATAGGGATTATTTTAAAATTGAAACTGAATTTAGTACAAATTAAAAATTGTAATTATTGGATTTTGATAAATAAGAATTTTAAATACAGAAAGAAAAATTAAGTTTTAAAAATGTTTATTAGTGTTAAATTTGTTAATTTGTTAAATGTGTTACATTGTTATTTGTTAAAAATTAATTACAAGCGTAAAAAGAAAAATTTTAATTGAAATCCATTTAAAATAAATAAAATAATTTTTGATAATTCCTACGAAGTAAAAGAAATAAATTCTGATAAAATCAGAGGGATTTTTCATGTATCAATGATATATCCGTATATTGAACAATAAAGTGAAAATGAATATTATTATAAAATAAAATGCAAATTAGTAAAAATTTTGAAATGAACAGGGTTGAAAATAAATATAATAAAAAAAATCGAGGGGCTTTTGAGATGATACTTAATTGGATGTATATAATTAAGGTTAAGTTGTTTGTTTAATTTATAAAAGAAAAATGTTATTTGCCAAATATAAGTAATGCAGATTTTAAATTATTAAAAATTGTAATATAATTTTAAGATAGCTAGATTAGATTTAAGTTATGTGAAAATGTAAATAAGTTATTGTTATAATGTTTGTTAGTAATAATTAGCTAAATTGGTAGTTATAGAAATGTAAAATAAGTTACTATTAGAAACCTTGTAAATAGTTGTTATAGTGAAAAACAATTTAGAGATAAAATATCTTGGATACAGAAGAAAACAATTTAATAAATAAGTGATATTTTTGCATTAAAAGGAGCAACAACCAAATAGGTTTGCTCAATTGCACGTTCCAAAATAATAAATATCAACCGATTATTTAACTTTAAATAGAGTTAATAATCATAAGAATCATTTATTGAATCGAAAGGAAGCGAAATAGAAGCAGAAGCAATTGAAAATTTGAATTTCAAGCAGAAGCAATTGAAAGTCGAAATTGGAGCAGAGGAAATTGAGCATTAAATTTGAAACAGAGGCAATTTGGATTTTGGGGGTGAAATAGAAATTTCAAACAAAACTCAGGAACCGGTGTAAATAGTGAGTGTAAATACCGTAATTATAAGATAGGTTTAAGGCAGGGTTGATAGGAAAAAACGATAATAAAAAAAAAAATCTGCATTATAAGTATTTGAGTAATTTTATTTGTATTTGGGTAAAAATATACTTAGAAGGATAACAAACAAGGAACCTAATTAACGACCTGAGATAAGAGCAATGCAAACAATTAAGTAAAATTAAAGAGCAAAGCAAGGGATAATTGTAAATATTGAATGTGGGCTTAATAATAAATAAATTAAATTTAAATAAAATCTTTTAAAAGAGCAAGACCATTTCAATATACATCCAATTAAGTATCATCTCAAAAGCCCCTCGATTTTTTTTATTATATTTATTTTCAACCCTGTTCATTTCAAAATTTTTACTAATTTGCATTTTATTTTATAATAATATTCATTTTCACTTTATTGTTCAATATACGGATATATCATTGATACATGAAATTCTCGTCAAATTGAGTTGGAATTGTAATAATTGGTGAAGTTTGAACTTGTAATTGATCACCTATCTCCAGTTCAATTACATCTCGCTCCTCCCCTAATTCATCTTGTTCCTCTTCAGTTTCTTCTTCATCCCTTCTTGAACTACTTCGTAACATCCTCCTATCTGCCATCTTTTATTTTTATCAAATTAGGTACAAAATTAAAAAAAAAATTAATGTTATTTTTTATTATTATAATTATTTTTCAGTTCTGGATTTCTCAGGTATTCACTTTGTTATCAATGTATTTTTCATTTTAATCGTATTTACTTGAAAATAAATATTATCAAAAAATCGAAAAATTTGACAAATGACATTGGCATTAGTTTTGACTTTTCTCCAAATGACAATTATAAATTATTTTTCTCGTTTTACCTTGCCCCACAAACCTTTTAATATTATTTTTGTATACTTCGCCCCTTTTACTTTATAAATCTTATAAATCACCCCACTTTGCTATCAACATTTATTGTTCGTCTCACGTTGCTGCACCAAATTATTAATAAGTATCTCTACTGTTACGCCCCACGTTGGGCGCCAAAAATTGATATGGTCGTGCTCTTTTAAAAGATTTTATTTAAATTTAATTTATTTATTATTAAGCCCACATTCAATATTTACAATTATCCCTTGCTTTGCTCTTTAATTTTACTTAATTGTTTGCATTGCTCTTATCTCAGGTCGTTAATTAGGTTCCTTGTTTGTTATCTTTCTAAGTATATTTTTACCCAAATACAAATAAAATTACTCAAATACTTATAATGCAGATTTTTTTATATTATCGTTTTTTCCTATCAACCCTGCCTTAAACCTATCTTATAATTACGGTATTTACACTCACTATTTACACTTGAATTCCCCTTCTTTTCCAAAATTTCTTTATCTCAACACCAAAATCCAATTTGCCTCTGCTTGAATTGCCTGTGGTTGAATTGTCTCTCCTTGAATTGCCTCTGTTTTGAAATGCCTCTACTTGAATTGCCTCTGTTTTTAAGTGCTTCTACTTGAAGTTCAATTTTCAATTGAATTTTCTTCTATTTCACTTCCTTTTGATTTAATGCTGATTCTAATAATCGTTAACTTTATTTAAATTTTAATATTCGTTTGCTATTTATTGTTTTGGGACGAGCAAACCTATCTGGCTGTTGCCCCTTTGAATGCAAAAATATCAATTACTTTTTAAATTGTTTTCTTCTGTATCCAAGATATTTTTATCTAAATTGTTTTTCACTATAACAACTATTTACAAGGTTTCTAATAGTAACTTATTTTACATTTCTATAACTACCAATTTAGCTAATTATTACTAACAAACATTATAACAATAACTTATTTACATTTTCACATAACTTAAATCTAATCTAGCTATCTTAAAATTATATTACAATTTTTAATAATTTAAAATCTGCATTACTTATATTTGGCAAATAACATTTTTCTTTTATAAATTAAACAAACAACTTAACCTTAATTATATACATCCAATTAAGTATCATCTCAATATGTTATTAGAAGAACAATGATTATAGCTACAAAAGAAGCAGCTCTTACTGCCTATTATGCGTGTTTCCATAGTTTAATGTCCTTAGGAATTCTGATATGGGATGTTCTCCTAAAGCACCAACTATTTTTTGCAACAAAAAACGTGCATTAGGATATTGTGTAATGTCAATAAAGGAACTTCTTGTAAACTCTATTCCAAAAATTGAGAATACTCACATTACCATATTTGTGTGTACTAGCATGTGCTTCATATGTACATTCAAATTTTTCAGAGGTCAATTATTGTAACTCAGACTTTCACGCATATGATAAGCGTAACAAGGAAAGCCTACCAATTCCGTTTTCTAGACTGAACTTAACACAACGCGGTGTAAACTATTAGTGCTTTAAAATATATAATAAATTGCCCAGTGACTTGAAAGTGTTGCCAACAAATCAATTTAAAAATTATATAGTGTCGATGATTTTAATATGTAACTTTACGTATGTAATGTTTACAATCTACTATTTTTATTATTAATGTTGACGTGTGCATGAAGTTCATAACTTCCGTAGCACAAATAAATTTACTACTATCCTACTACTACCTCCTGTCGAATACTTAATTTAGCAACTCATTTTTTCCATAAAGTAACTAAATATTTGCTTTTTGATATAGAATACAGATGCCAATCTATGTAACTTGATTTTGATCTTATTTTACATAAAAAATGTAACTTAGTGATACAGTACATTTGGCTATCTTATAAATTGAGCGCAGGTGAATTCAACTTTATTGAAATTTAACTGGGAGAATTTAGTTAGAAGTTAGTATTCACTCAGCTATATTAGGGTTAGAGGAATTTCGGTAGTGGGAATTTTGTTGGGTTTAATAAGATAGTTTGGCGTTTGATTTAATTAGCTGCTTCATTAATGAATTTAGTTACTAAATTTTAAATGTTCACCACTTCGCTCTCTTATTTATATATGTATTTTAGGGGTGAAGTCGTAAAGAATTTTTGGTTGTTTAAGCATTTGTTAAATGTTATTTTTAAGAAGAATAAAAGATATGCACTGCTTTATTTTCATAAATACAGTTTATAAAAATTGATGGTTACTGTTCTTTGGTATAATAATATACATGATTTCAGGATTTCAAAACCATTAAAGATAATATTTGATTATGCTAAATATCACTAAATATATTATGTAAGGCGAACCCGAAAAGAGGCTCACTTCCCTTTCTTTATTAAATGTTTGGAATTGAAATATAACAATTATTATGGGACTAAATATAGACGAAATCTGATTTTTGGAACCAAAAACAGATTTTTAGCATTTCCTGCTTCACCATAATTTTTTAAATGGGACACCCAGTATATGGCTTTTTGTATTTTGAAATCTAAAGGAAATTTTGAATCTCAATACTGGATTTTTAATTTTTTTTTCGAGAACTTTCACATTCGCCGTATATCAATTTTTTACAGAAAACACCCAGTATATTTTTGTATTTTTGAAATTTGGAGGACATTTTGAAGCTTAATACCCGATGTTTTTGATGTTTTGGAAACTTCACTAAAATTCGAAACCTTATTTGCAGTCAGTAGTGCTGCAACCCACAAAAATATTTCTTTTTGTATTTAAAAAGAAACTAAATTTTGGTAACGAAAACATTCTTTTAAGCTAGGCAATGACGAAAAATAAAAGAACTATCAAAAGCAGTTGTTATTGTTTTTTGTTGATTTTGACAAAGTTAAGTAAATTCCTTCCTTCCAACTTAGTATTTCCGTCTACGACATAATTTACGAAACGTATTAAACTGATTTTCAAAATCTTTCTATCGTTGAATTTATAAAAACATTGTCGGCGAGCCACTGTCATTCTATTTGAAAAACATAAAAACAAAAATGATTTGCAAAACTTCGATCTGTATTTCATCGCCCACTAACTAATACCCTCAAGCTGTGTTTAATTGCAATAAAGATCAATATGAAACATTATTTTAGGTCACAACGCTCTTGATTGGAAAATCAAGATTTGGAAAGATATCGAGTTTTTCATACAGCCAAGAAAATTGGCCATGTGACTTCAGAATTTCCTCTAGAACCAAAAAATGTAAAAATACGTTCAATTTAAAAATCTAAAGTTAAAAAATGTTTTTGTTGAAACCAGGAGTCCTGTACAATTGTTTTTTGTTCAAAGAATCGCATTTTTACTTAACATTCAGTTTAGTTCGTTTACTTTTTCAAAATTCAAGAAAAAGCGAGATGAATCTGTTTTTGGTTACGCCCAATATCTATTTTTTATAGTTATATTGCCACCAAACACACTCAGGTCACTCAGTGCGAACTTTTTGTAATCGGTGTTGTACATCATCAGTAAATTTTTTTCGGAGTGCCAACATTGCAATTGTTAAACACTGGCATAATATTAAACACTTGCTCGCAATGTCGCAATATTGCACATTTAATGAACCTTTCGTTCACTGTTAATATTTAACAATAATAATAATTCTGTCTATTACAACTATTTACAATAATCGGACGTTACTTAATGTTTTACTGATAGTTATCACTTAATGATAAGTATGATATTAGCTTATAAATAAATATTATACAGGGCGGTGAATTCCAATGGTAATTTTTTAATATGTAAATATTTGCTTTTCTAATTATTTTAGAGCAAAAGTGCAATTACGTTTTTTGTAGAGAATAAAAATTCCGCATCCATTGATGTTATGTTCTTTAGATTTTCACGTAATAGAAAAACTGTGGAAACTAATCAGCTATTAGGATAAATTATAAAGATCAAATTAATGTTTCTATAGATACTTGTTTAATATTTTATTAAAAGATCAATTTACAAACCATCTTGTTCTCGAAACAAAATTGTTGTTCATAACACGTGCGGGAAGAGTGATTCAAAAACGTCCTGCATTCGTTTCGGAATCGCTAAACTTGCCGCACTTGTTATGAAATAGTATATTGTAATACAAGTGTTGAAAGCTTGCGTTTGCCATACGAATGTGAAGTTTGCAGCACGAACGATAGTGAGTGCTGCAGTCACATTAGTGTGGCAAAAACAAGCTTTCAACACATGTATTACACGCTATTTTTTCTACAACCACATTTCCATAAAAAAATTTAAATATTTCTGCAAAATCTGACATTTTTATTTGCGTGCGGAAAAACTACTTTCCGCACGCAAATTTCACTTGTTCGGCAAACACTTATTTTCAATACTCGTATCTATGGAGACGAAGTCTGAAGAGCCCACTTTCCATGGTGGGAGTAGAAAAATAACTATTTCTCACTACCACCTTGGTAAATTGACATTTCATTGTCAAAAAGTCGACATTAATGGAAACTAAAACATTTAGTTGAACAAAAACAGACTGTATCTAAGGGCAAAAAAGACGATTTACCGCGCCAGGTCATTTTCCGCGCATGGTACCCCATAACGCTACACCATAACGGATATAAAAAAAATAAATAGTTATAATGGAGAATACGTGCTTATTTATTAATATTAAAACTAATTTTACAATTGGAACAACGTTGAATGTTAAATGAAGGTGTATTTACAAAATGTTTGATTTCATTCTTTTCGTTACTGAAAACAGAACTTGCGTTTATGTGTTTGTTTGTACCATAGCAACAGCGCCGTTAAACTGTCATAAATATAAACGTCACAATTTTTGTTAAATTATTAATGAATTTTATTTTGTGGTAGTGAGAAAAACGTAATGCGCAACGCGTAGGTAAGTTTCTTTTTTATCCTCGGTGGCTTTATGGACCTCAGCTGCGCTTCGGTCCACAAATTACCACCTCGGATAAAAAAGTTCACTTACCATAACTTGGAGCGCAAATAACTATTTCATAACTGAAATTAATTATTATTTTCTTAATAAAATTTCCTTTGACACAAAGGTTTGTCGCATGTCAACTTAAATTATTTTCGAGATAAACGGTACGGAGATTATTTGTTACTTAAATATAGTAACTATGTTTAGATGCTGCATCTTAATGCACACTTTATTTTCCAAATGGCAAAGCCATAAAATTTACAAAACTAGCGGAAAATTTTGCAAGCTAGTGACACACAATGACAAGGCAATAACTTTTTAGGTGCATTAGCTGTAAGTAAACAAGAAATTTGTTAAAATGGATAGAAAAGGACAAAAACAAGTAATTGGCGCTTTTTATTTATATTAAAAATTTGTTTGTTTAATTATGTGTCATAAATATTAACATAAATATACAGTTTTTCTAATTTATAGGAAATGGTTACGCCATAAAGAATTATAAAAATTATACTTAGTACTTAACTGATACTTAAGCATTGAATGCAGTTTTCATGCTTAACAATTTCTTTTGATAGGTACAACTTTTTTTGAATTAATTAGTGAAGCCGGTAAGTGAAATAATTCCTTATTGCATGTTAAAATTCTATGCCTCAGATTCCAATTAACACCCTGTGTATAGTGTGAATTTATTATCTATGTATAGTATATGTTGTATGTTTACTTTAAAGTTTTGCAAAAAGAAACAATGTATGTACTTGTCTCGCTTTACAATCTTTTGTTCCCTTACCTCTAAAGGCGGGTGTTGCCTATTCTGAACTTTAGATTCTTAGAGCGATTCAGAAAATTGAGATTGCTGTACTTATTTATTTATTTATTAATTTTACGCAGTTGCCTTTTTACAGTATTTTAGTAACTACTATTAGTAATCATTTGCTAAGTCATACTCTGATGATGACTGAGCAGTTGTAGGCGTTCTTTGTCATCAAAATAGGTCTTTATAAATTTAGTTGAAAGCTAATGTAATCTATACACTTAATATAAACTAAAATACTATAAATCATGAACATAATTATTAACAATTCGAAATGAATTAAAATTAGATAACTAAAACTTTAAAATAGGTTGGATACCCTTAGGTTTTGTGGTATTCTAGGTTTATTTCTTTCATAAACAAATCGTCACTGAAATCTTTCTAGGTTTTTCTGTTTTGGCACCGAAAATTGGCGAATAAAACTATTAAAATGTTTATGGGTTCGTTAAAGACAGCTACATGTATGTACTACAATTAGTAAAGATACCATTTGCAAAAACTAACATATTTGATACAAAAAAGATTGTTTTAAGAGAATAAAAGATAGAAAAAAATATGTCATATAATAAATGTGCATCAATATTTTGTTTTTTTTGGTCTGCGCCGATGGAACGTAATTTTATATACAATGTGATTTTTTAAAATTCAATTGCAGCAGGCCGTATTCTGACTTAATACAGACAGTTCTAAAAGGTTATTAAGACAGAATACGGCCTGCTGCAAATGAGTTTTTAAAAAATCACATTGTACTTAGAGCTTAATTTTAAGTAAAACGATTTAGTAAGATTCTATCGACTCTGCTGTCGTTCGTCCAAATTTTGAAGAAATGTTAAAATTATGCTATTCTAAAACATTCGATATATTACACTTTTCTTGCTTTATTATTGCCTTATATATAATATCCTAACCCTATTCGTTTACACGTTGGGGTAGGCGAAGTAATCTGATGCAATTGTTTTCGTGCTGTTAATCTGCAACGTCCACTGCTTGACCAGCTGTTAGCTTATGTGGTGTCGAGAATAAATCCAAATAATCTCTGCTAGGGAAAGAATAAATTGTGAACTGTTACATAGAATGCACGTCTTGTTACTGTAATTTATTTTGTCCTTTAGGTGATATATGAAAATATACTAATAATATATGGGTACGTCAACCACTGCGGTTGTTTTATTTGTAAAAATTGAGGCAGCTGATATCAATACGTTTTTAACTTGCACCAAAAAGTAAATAGTCATAGAAAAGTATACTAGTATTCTACTCACGTGTAATAGTTATTACTTATTCGGGCAAATTACCGTCATAACACGCTCGTAGAATAATACACTACTAAACTGCTATATTGGACTGTATTCTGATTTGATAATATTATTTCATAACATATATTTTGTCCTATTTTAAATAATAAAATTTAGCAGCCTTCGCCATGTACAAGGTTGACTTGCAAAATCGAATGCTTTAATATTTCGTAATTTGTATTTCTGCATAGATTGACTGTGACAATCATACTTAACATTTAGATTAGTATTATGCAACCGTATGCACGTAAGGTGACAAGATATTTGACAGTACATTTGTGTTATTTTTGAAGTAATATTTCGAAATTATTCTAATTAAAAACATTAAACAAAGCTTGATTTTTGCTGTGTGACTTTCCCTTTTGTTAATTTAAATAACTATCGGAACTTACAAGGGCAAAACAATTTTAAACAGTAAATTACCGGAATACACAGACGATCGTATAATTCAATAAGCAAGATAATAATTCAAAAGTGCAGAAAATTTTGTAACCATGATATCGAAATTAAAAAAAAAATTAACGACGACTAAACCCTATTGCCTATTTGCTGAATATAATCTTTGATTTTATATGGTTGGCCACTGCCAATCAATTGATTTCACCGACCATAGTTACAATAATAAATATAATAACAATTATAAACAGGAAAACGAAAGTTATCAGAAAAGAATTGAAAACGGCAAATCAAAATGTAGCAATTCAATAACAGAATTCAATTCTTCTTTATTATATTTACATTGCCATTAGATTTGAAATCACTGCTTTATTGTATCAAATCAATTTATAACATAACACACTTTAAATTATTTTTGTATATGGTGAACGATATTAAATATTAACTTGGTCGAAATAACAAATAGGCACACGTTCTTTTTTTAAAGTTAATTGGAAGAGAATTTTTGTTCAAATGCATATTGTACATTGTACGTAACTTATATTTTGCGTTTTATCTGAATTCGAGCGACAAACTTTTAGGGGTGATAGAGGGTGCCAGCATTTGTAAATAAATCATGGGTATTAAATTTATTCTTGATACAAGTTTGTGCATTCTTTAAAAAGTAAAACTGTAATTAAAGCACGTTTTGTTTTGCAGGAAATTAAATAATTTAAATTAGTAACATATTTTTCAAAATTTAAAAACCGCATTCATGAAAGTGTGATTATACACCTTTAAAGACAATTTCAAACGTGAAATTTTACTCAAATTTTTGTTATGTTGTAACAACAAAAACCACATACATACTGCTTTAATAAACGGCCACTAAATATTTCTGTAAAATTTTGAAAAATGATGGTAGCTTATCCTTATTGTCAATTTAATTTATTAAAACATTTCGCAAAATAATACGTATCATTACAGTTGTTTTGATTGAAATTTACATTTCATGGGATAGACAAACATTTATTCGCAGCAAAAATTTTTGTGAAATCAACAATAGAAAAGTTTCTCATTTGTCGCATTTTTTGGGGAGCATTGAACATTTGCAGTATGTCTACTCTTAAAATGAATATGTTGTATTACAATCATAACCACCTTTATTTCGAACAGAATTTGCTTTATACAGGGTGTTTCGGGAGGAAAGGGAAATATTTTAAGGAAGTATTCTAGAGGTCAAAATAAGAAAAAAAGTTCCTATAAATAAGGGTCCGAAAGTACTTCCTTTTCGAGATACAGGGTGTCCAAAAAATAAGTTTGTTTTTAAATATCTCGAAAACGATTTAAGATATTAAATTGAGCTTTGGTATGCACTATACTGGCATGAAGAGACTCTTTTTCGATCCAACTAGTTTTGACAATTCCAGCAGTGGCGTGCGTGACAGGCCTCTTGAGTTTTTCTGTATCTCGAAAAGGAAGTACTTTCGGACCCTTATTTATAGGAACTTTTTTTCTTATTTTGATCTCTAGAATACTTCCTTAAAATATTTCCCTTACCTCCCGAAACACCCTGTATTCGAGGAAAATGAATTTTTTATTCATGAAATACATTAGACAGTCTCGTGTCTACCAGTCCTGGAAGACGTGATTGAACCCATCTTTTGATATCGTCTTCAGAACCGCCTCAGCCTTCTAAAGTGTTGCCGAAACACTTGCCAAGTAGCTTCGATTTCAGACGAGGAAACAAAAAAGTCACACGGAGTAAGCTCCGTTGTTGAATGGAGGATGGAACACAAATTCGATGTTTTATTAGGCTAAATATTTGGGCCATACTCCATCGCAGTGTGTAAGTGCCGTTACCTTTACGTAAGGGCTTTTTGCCTGATGTGTTTGGGCATAGTTTTCAAAACTGTTAGGTGATGTGCTTCTTAAAGTGGCGTGCCCTTTACAGGGCGTTGCTAGTCTTCTCTTCGTATATCTTCAGTGTATATGTGTCAGATAGCCTACAAACATAGGAGACCTGCAGCTTTACGTGGGCTCCGAACCACGGCAGTGCTTGAATTTCTACTCCGGAGAAGACATATGTACTAGGCAGAATATTTCGGTGTTTTCCCATTATTTTGCCGTTTTCGGTGTACGTGTGGCTCTGGGAATCGAACCTGGGCCTTCTCAGTGGTTAGAAGCACGCTGAATAGGTGATACTACCCAGTAATCGTTTTATCCACGGGCACTCTTCTTCTTCTTCTTTTTCTTCTTCTTCTTCTTCTTCTTCTTCTTCTTCTTCTTCTTCTTCCTTTGGACTAGGACTATGTCCTGTTTGTCTTGCATCTCTATTCCGCTGAAGACGAAAACCAGCTCTGTTTCCATCTTTTAGGTGGTCTTTTTCCTGCTGATTTTTACTTAGTTTGGCCATTCTATTATCGTCCATCTTTTCAACATGATCTTCCCACTCTTTTTTACGTTTCTTGGTCCACTTGACTATGTCTTGCACCCCACACCATTCTCGTATTTCAGCACTTCTATGTCTGTCTCTCAATGATACCCCTGTTATTTTCATTTCTGTTGTTCTTAATTTGCGTTTAGTGATTTGTGTTTCCGCTTTTGTTTCGTTAGCATATGTCGTAATAGATCTTATTACCGCTTTGTATACTCTTATTTTGCTCTCTCTTGACATACACTTATTTTGCCATATTGCGTTATTTAGGCATCCGGCAATTTGCGTCGCTCTTGTGGTTTGGCTCACAGTTTCGGATGATAAGTTTCTGTCACTTGTTAAGACGAGGTAAGTATACTTTAATACTTGCTCGATTACTTTTTCCTTTAGTTCCAGTTTGCATCTAGTTGGTTCTTTTGCTATAACCATCGCCTTTGTTTTTGGTGTTGAAATTTCCATGTTATATCGCTTTGCCATTGTACTAAATCTGTGTAGTAATCTTTGTAGGTCGTTTTCGTCACTTGCATCGTCAGCGTAGCATAATATGTTGACATTGTTAGTTCCTATTGTGTACCCACGTAAGTTTTTGAGTTGATCTATTATTTCGTTCATAATGAGATTGAATAGAAAAGGGCGTAAGGAGTCCCCTTGTCATATCCCTTTATTTATTGATGTTGGTTCTGTTGTTCTGTAAAACCTGTAGAAGTTACTATGTGGGTTTTCCGTCGGTGTTTAGATTACCTACTATTGTTTTTGGAATTTTATGCTTATGTAGTATGTGTAGTACAACATCGTCTTTCCTTACTCTATCGAACGCTCCTTTTAGATCAACATAGCACATAGCACAGATAAAAAGGTTTATTAAACTCGATAGCTTTCTCCACCAGTTGGCGTAGCATGAATATAGCGTCCACTGTGCTTCTGTTTTTCCGGAGTCCCTGTTGTTCTTCTGCAATATGTATTGTTAGTTGTAGTTTTTCATGAATCACGGCAGTAAAAAGTTTCAATATGGAGTTTAATAAGGTAATTCCTCGATAGTTATCAGGGTTCAGGGTTTTTCCTATTTCCCTTCTTGTATATCGGTACTGTAAAATTTTCTTTCCACTGCTTTGGTATACGCTTTTCTTCTATTATTTTGTTAAACAGTTTGTGTAGCCAGTCAGTTAATATTTTACCTCCATATTTGGGTAGCTCATTGCCAATTCCATCGGGGCCTGCGAATTTTCTGTTTTTCATTTTTGTAATGGCTTGTTCAATTTCTTGTATATTTATGTGTATCTGTTCAATATTGTTGTTGTTAGTTGCATCTTTTCCCACTGCTTGGTCTCCTTGATTATCGTATACGTTGCGAAAATGTTCCGACCATTCGCTTTTTTGTATGTTGTTAATAGTAACCGTTTCACTTACGTCCTTTTTCTTGCTTTGTATCATTCTCGATATTATCTGTTTCTGTGCACCGTACAGGTCGCACTCCATGCTGGTAAACAATTTCACAGTAAACGAAGAAGGAAGTCACCCAAAAAAGACATATTCACTCTTATTTGATTAGACATTTCAAATTTGGGATGACATATTCTTCTGCTTAAAACATATATCACAAAGCGATATGCTCAAGTGCCCGTATCTTTATTTTCATTATTTTAGTTAAGTTTGTGTTGTATTTTTTATTATAAAAAATAGGTATGTCTAATTATTACGTTGTAATATGGGGAATCATAAATATAGCGAAATTTCTTATACATTAGTAGTGGGATTTGACGAAATTCAAGTTTTATTTTAATTGTAGAATGGCACTGCATTGCTGTACAGTACCAACCAAACACAAATTTATATCCTACAAACAAAAAATATGATCCAACCTACTTTTATCCAGTATGGCTGGCAAGTGCAAACAAACGCCTAGACACTTTAACTTAAAATCTACCCTAAAAATAAAAATTATGCTGACATATAAGCATTACGTTTATTTATCAACTAGATTTATTTTAAATTACAGAAGATATTGGGTGTGTTCTTCAATACATAGTGCAACACGCCTCTTCATGTTTACAAACACTTTCTGGAAAAGGTGAGGTGTAATTTTACTACATTTCATCGATTCTTTGTCGTAAATCTACCAGAGTCTTGTGTCTTAAAAATGGTGTTTTTTTTAACAAGGGACACAGGAAATGTCTAGAAGAGCATACGATCTCGGCGAATAGCGATTCTGTGATATAAATATGACATAAAATTGTTGGGCATTGTCTTATTGTAAGTAGTTGACCGTGTTGATCGATGAATCTGGATTTGGGATTATCGGAATTTTTTTCACTTGCGAATAAATATATCCAGAGAAATAAACTCATAATTTGTCTAAGAAGAAAGGCAAATCCAAATCAATATTATCTAGATTGTCTTGGACTTGGATCCAGGTGCCTGATGAAGTTGTACTTTCTAGGGAAACAAATCTGGAGCTTTTTTAAAACGGATGCTTGTGTACCATAACTAATATTGCTCTCGTGCGATAGCCATCTAACCCCTTACTTGTTCAGTGGTATCATCCGTTCGAATTCGGGTCCTGCCAGCTCCAGTGCTGTGGTCCACTCTACCAGTTTGTGTAAAATTGGTAACAATACGCTCCAGTTGATGTAGGAAATAATCTTCAATCGCTGCTACTTCAGGAAAACGTTTTCCGAACTAATTTTAAATATAAGCACGGAAGATACAGCCACTTTTACGGTTTTCTAGACGTTGCGAGTTTCGATAATATGACTATGACTAGATAAAAATAATTTTTAATCAAACTGTGGGAATTATAGCAGATGACCGATGTTCAGGTGGAGGTTCCGGTGAGTATCAAAGGATTCAGCAGTAAGTCGGGGAAAGACGTACGATAACGACGGCTGATGTGCGAGACCGTTTCAAAAATTTTAAAATATAAATGTTATTTAATCAAAATAAAGAAGTTGCGTAAAGCCTCTGTTTAGCTTTCCTAGAATCCCACAATACTTTAGTTTTCCCTGTTTGTTTTGAGCGAAATTTAGGATTGCGAATTTTTATTCTTAACGGCATTTTTTGGGCAGAATTCACGATATTAACAATAGGTCTTAGTTTGAAAGAAGAAAAAGCTATTCAGATATGTAAAAGTGTTGCAATAAGTAAGTCATTAAAGTATAGTTTCGGCTTCCAACATTTTTACTCGGTGGAATTTATAGTATAGTGAAATAATAGAACTGGTTTGTAGTATATGAATCTGATATGCTTTATTAATATTTTTTTATAAACCTCAAACGTGTTTCAGTTGAACTAGCCTGAAAGTTATTGAATAAAAGACGAAACAGAAAAGTTAATATTTGTTTTTCAAGTAATAGTTTCGTATGTGTCAAATTCAACTTCAAATTATTACAAAAGTAATGCAACTACTTATATAAAATATCATTTCCAAAATATACAAAAAATATATTTACTTAAACGCAGGATTGACTTAAATGAAATAAAAATGCCGCAAAATATTCAATATTAATATACTCGTACATCGCTTATGCAAGTTTAAAATTTTGAAAAAAGGCGTTACATTTTTAATTTCCTATAAAGGAGTAATTTCTATATGTTAAATCAAATTAACCTTTTTTTTTAAGTTTTAAAGTTAATTAATAGGTATAACAATTTTCGCTTTGAAAATATTGGTTTTAATTTAATGTGTGAAATCAATTCAATTTATACTAGGAGTATTTATTTAACTTTCGAAATGAAGTAAAAACTAGTTAATGTACTAAAACTGCGCAAATTGTAGTGTTGATCTGAGCGGACACATACAGGCGGAGATAACTGGAAACTAATAAAAGAAGACAGATTGGACTTCTTATTAGCACCGTGCATTCAGCCTCACATCCTGCTAATTCAATCTTTCCCTCCATTCATCTTTCTCAGTGACTGTTTCAGATACAAGTTTTAAAAGTTGGGTTCGTTTTCCGTGGAAATTTAATAAAATAAAATTCTTTTCTATTAACATTTTACAGGGCTGCAAGAATGCTTGCCCTTGATGAGGTTTAATTTTAAAATGCTCTCCGCAATTTTTATGAGAGAATAAAAAGCTTCATCGTATATTCAGGAAGGGCCGATAGATTGTTTGATGCTTCGTTCCATTACTGAAATTGAGAATGAAATTTAAAACCGTCGCATTAAAAAGTATGAGTTCAAGACGGAGGAAGTATTGAATTGATACCTAAATAAACATCGATGTTATAGAAAGTTGCTAGCCGGTACGGTACTATTCGTCGATAATATGATACTATAAAATATTAAAGCTATCTATAATGAATTTTATGGTTAGTTGTATCAATAACCAATAACACTGTGGTATTGAAATGGTTCAGAAAAACGTATCGGTTGTTAGGAAAAGGTACATTTTTATAACAATTTTTGTACATTTGACACTTACAATGATTGCATAATATTAACTCTTTATAAAAATCTATCATAAAACGTCATAAGCTCGAATATATAACTCTTGGACTGCAAATTTCGTTTTCACTAAAATTATATTTTCTATATTTGTTTGTTATACAACAATAACGTAATTTAAAATAAGTGCAGGAAGGGCTTTATTGCAAAAATAAGTAATACATAATCGTTAACTTGAGAAGCTGCGTTGGAAAAAGCATTTATTTTGCATTTGTCGCATGGGGTATGTTTTACAATAAATTGTGTAGAATCAGATAACTTTTTAAAAGATCAGTATTATTTTTTAATGATGTTAGTTGTTTCTAGGGAGTAAGCTTCGCTTTTGCTTATTTATTTATTGGACAAAAACTAGATTTGCGGATACGAAGGGTCCCAACGCGCGTCGATTGCTAGCGCTTTTAGCACTATTCACGCAAAAGTATGCCAAAGCCAAGGGACTATCACATCTGGAACTGATTGTTATTGTGTCGAACATCGCGTCGGCATGAGAGCTATGGTTTTGCCTTGTATTTAAAACAACAAGCAAGCCCTTTCTGGTTTCAAAATTTCACCTAACCTTTGCTTTACAAGACAATAGAAATCGAGCAAATGTTTCACAATAACTTAAAAACACAAGGAGATGGAGTTGGTCTCAAAAAATTTGAAAAACGGTCATCGGTTTTGCCGTAGTTTTACGTATATTTGGAATTGAGGACACACTGTACGTTGTACCTATACTTAGAACAAATTAAATGGCCTGCTTATTACTGAAATTGTTAATTTTAATCTCACTAAAATTTGTTGTTAAATACTCCGGCATTTTTCCTTTTTAGAAAGTTAACCGCTTTATATAAGTTTAATAAATGCACTATTTATGAGATAGCTGTTTTAATTTTTAATATTAAAATATTGTGGAGATAATTTTCCTGACACTTACTTTCTCATACCACTTACTGTAGTGTTTAATATAGAAACTGTAACTTTCAATTGAATAAATTCTTACATAAAAAATTTTAACTGAGTATTTCATTTATGTTAAGCGATCGTTCACCATTCAAATCTGTTAATGTAAGAATTCAATTTTAAGTAGTAGTAAGTTCATTATCAGCATGACTAATTATTGAAATTATCGTGGAAAAGGTTGAGCGAGAAGCCCTTCCTCATCTGCAAACATATTTTTTTAAATTTACACCTGTTTTGAATACATTTCATTGAATATATTTATCAGGATTTTTGTTTGTTTTTCAGTTGATGGTTCGTTTTCATTATTAACCACCTTCATGTTTTTGTAATCTTTTCTCGTCAGCAACTGATACAGACCCGAATAACGTGTTACATCATAACATCATACAATGTCCATTAGTTGTGGAAGTTCTGGTCTCTTGCCGATATTAAGTGAATATGAGAGGTAATAGGAATACTAAGAAGTTTCTTCCTGAAATCTTATTTATTATCTACTTTTATAAAATCTGTTATTTTGTGTTCAACTATTGCAAATTCGTGTAAAGTAATTTAGTGGTTGTTATGAGTTACCATGACTAGATATTGTGAATATACCTTTATTAAATTGTAGTCAGAAGATATTTTACATTTGACTGCAAATTTTATGTACTCAGTTGTTCTATTACGTATGTATAAGTGAAAAAAAAGGTTTGATAAGTAAATGCGTAGCTTTTATTTTAACCAACACTTGGTTAATATAAGTGTGATTAACTTGGTAGTCTCTGTCTTATTCCACTATATTTCAAAGTTATACTGCTGTTTTACAAAATTTTTTGGTTAGTAGTACTACTTAGTGCTTCTATTCTTGTTTTGTTTATACTTTATAAAAAGTTAACACCTGTTTCCACGTTTTCCAATTATTTTAACAGTATCTTTTTTACAAAAAAGAACTAAAACGATTTGCATTTGCTTGTAGTAGGGTGTGTAAGGAAAAAATCGGGGGCTGTACAATGCAATTTCTAATAAAACCTGAAGTTAAAAAGTAAAACTTCTTCAGTTTTGCATTGAATATTTAAGAAAAAACGTAATAATTTCTCAATTAATTTTAATATTATCATCGTTGTTTCAATAGCAGAAAACAATATTGATGTACATCGCGTGTATTCATCGGTACTACTCTTTATAGAAAACGCACACCTAAAAAGTTTGATTAAAACCTGCATGTTAAGTGCGTGTACCTACATTTGCGTGTTGATGGAGGAGCCCTAAAAAAACTAATCAAGTTGTCATATAATTAGCATTCATGCATAATCACACAGTAATATCAAAGTAGTAAAGTATTTTTGTTAAATCTATATCTTCTAGAGGTCGATCTTTGAATTTTAAATTAGACTGTAATTTTTAAGGTGCGTTTTGGTTTTTTAAGTTTTTCGTGGTTATCTAATTCGTATATTAAATCCGTATCAACAAAAAAATAAGAAGATAGTCATGAGGTTTCTGCATTCGACTATAGATATCCATTTTTTACATTCATAATAAGGATATTAACTATATTTATAAAAATTTGTTCCATGTTGCATCAAAAATGTACATCTTACACATAAAAGCTTAATGTTAGCGGTATAATTACTAAAATACATTGTCAAATACTAATTTGATGAAATAATTAACGTTTAATTATAACTTTAATGGAATATAGGGATATGTTATAATTTTCAACAAGCTCGTCTGTATTAAGTAATAGAGTCGCTACATTATTTCGGTTAATTTATTTTAATTTTTATTTGTGATTATTAAATTTACCTCAATGTAAGTTATAATAATTTACAAGAGTTGATTGCAACTTTAGCTGCATTACATAAAACTAACTCTTAAAATTTAAAAAGTAACGAATTAATAAATCAAAGAAGCATTATGAATGTCGTAGCTTTCCTCTTTTGGTGGTTTTCTTTAAATAGGGTTTGTTTTACCACCCGTTTCATAATTTTGTTCTAGATTTAATTTTTGTCGCTTTCTACTTTAGCTTTATTGTTGCAATGAGTCGCATTTCTTCCAAAACTTTAAGGCCTGTTTAAGTACAAAATTTGAATCTAATACGCACAAGAAACGTAATTGTTACACAAAGTTGTTTCTATGTAACTGCGGCATATTATAAACTCTTTAAATACTTAACATTAGAATAAATATTATTAGTAGAATAACCATGATTAAAATAAACATAAAATAATGTAGTTTATGATTTTTAATGCGTAGAATAGAGAAACCTAATGGTCACAAGGTGAAAATGTAACTCACAAGCAGTCATTGTTCTGTTATAAATCCTAAAAATAGCAATAAAACGATTCTAGGATCCAAAATGGTTTTCAAACATATGAGAAAAATGTTAATACATTTTACGATCAGATATCTGAGTATATTATTTAGAATATATTGAATATAAGTAATATATATTATTATTACTCACTTTTCCAAAATTCTTCCTACTGAGACTTTCTATCACTGACCACTCACTAAGTATACAAAATGTGCTTCTATTTTTACGTTCTACTTCATATTTAATTAGCTTTAAAGCACCATGCCTATTAACTCGTACATAAACTGAACAATAAACGGTTTATGTCTATGATTATGTGTCCATTATGAGGTTAAAAATGCTAAATTTCCTTCTTTTTAATGTATTTTTATTACCTAATATTCGGGAACACGGTAATAAAGTTTCCCAGTAGGATTTTGCTTAAAATTTAATTCTTGTTTTACAACTACGATTAAAAATGTTTATGTGTGAAATGGTAGCATAAGTAATCACTAATGTTAATTCTTAGAATACCTTGATTTTTGGTTATGCAAGCAATCAATATAAAAATATGAGTATATAAGTTTGTTACGTCTTTAATACGTATAAAAGTAAAAAGATATTTAGAATTCTGGAAAAATATAACATCGTTGTTGATATTAAAGTTTTGAAATTATGATTATTTACATTATTATGCAGGATGAATTTAAATGGCGTATAATATCTATACCTCAGGTTACATAAAAAATCGCGCAATGCAGGATTTAATGTTAACTAATTAGATGGTAAGTTACCGGCAGTCTTAGGTTTTCAGATGTAGTTTACTCCACTCAACAGAATATTAAATAAATAATGTGCAGTTGTTCTGCTATATCCCCGATTAAAATTAATCGATTTTTTAAGATTCTGCTACTCAGAAATATTGCAGTGATAGGATATACCTACTGTGGTATCTAGGTTGCCTTTTTAAGTTATTAAAATTTTTTATTCAATTTTGCCGTATAAACTGACGTTTATTTGTTTCTGGCCTGCCCATAAAAGTTGATGTTTTATAAACAATCGTTTAAAATTTTTATTCCGCTAGCGATTTAAAATTTTTATTCCGCTAGCGCTTTAAAAATGTCAAATAAATGTCAATCAAAATAAATCAATAATTTATCAAAAAATTATACATAAGTACATTACAATAAATTAACAAAACGAAAACAAAAGTAACTACATATTATTTCCTCATTAAGGAAGCCAGGTCCTTCAACGGTTCGCCGATAAAAAAAAGGTTGCAATTTTGAACACTACCAGTTTCAAAAGTTATATTTCTTGTAGCACTAACTAATTCGTTATTCACAACTTTATGCAAATGAACTGCATCATCAATCAGAACAGGAGTTTTTTCCTCTGAAACATCAACTGCGGTACTAGGTTTCTCTACAGGTATCAAAGAAAAATTTTGTTTTCCAAAAATCTTTTCGCAGGTCTCTATCTTCTTCGTAATAGAGTCTTCGATATAATTTTCAGCGACTGTACTTGAACTCCATCCGCCATGTCTCTTAAGTTCAAGAAGATTCGCACCTCCATCCACCAAAAGCGAGGCGGAGCTCCTTCGAAAAGCATGACCTGTATACAACGCAGGCTCAGCAAGACCCAAAAAGGTCGCAATGACGCTAGGCATTTTACGTATTTTGTTCTCTCCTACCGGCTGGACAGTACATTTGCCATGTTGATAATTTAAAAAAAGGCGTCTATGGGTCACCGCTTGAGGTCGTAATTTTACGTAGGTTCTGTAGATATCGACAGCATTTATGGCTACTTCATTAATTATAGTGAACACGCGAGGTTTGCTAGTTTTTGTGTCTGGTAGAGTTACAACCAAAACATTTCCTCGATCATCCACATCGTCGATTTTCATGTTTACGAGTTCGCCAATGCGGCATCCACCAGCTATACCCATGACAAGTATTGTCTACAACGAACGAAGACATTTTTTCATTTGTTACGTTTTCATTTAAAAAATTAACTTACCTTAACCAGTAGAAAAATTTCGTCCGGTGCCTCACTGAAAAATCTTAACATATCATCACGGTTCAGTACTTTAGATTTTTTGCTCCTAAACCCTTTTGAATTTTGTTTCAATAGCGCTTTCACTTTAGAGAATCTATAAAAGTAATATAAATATTTACAGTTTGATCTATAGAAACACACTTTTTTCTACTTACTTTCCAATATCCACGTTCTCAAAAATAATGAGGCAGGCTTTTAGCATGGAGCAATAACTCCAGAGCGAAGATGGCTTCAAGCTCTTGGAATGTTCGACAATATAATTTAAAACGAGAGCTTCAGTAACTTCCATTGCACCTTTTTCTATTTTCCAGGAGCTAAATTTTTGATAAATTTTTTTGTACGTTTGTTTCGATTTTTTAGGGAGCAATTGCTCCATAATCGTATTTTCATTCTCCATTACAATTCTCACCTTGTAGATACACAGAATAATACAGTTTATAATAAACTTTGTTACAAAGAATTCGCTGTCATTCACAATTTACGTTCGAATTTTTTTCCCGTAAACAGTTCAATCCATGACAACGCATCAAAACAACTCACACTTGGCAACTCGATAACTACAAGGGATTAGTGACATTTTAAGCTTTTAGCATTTATAAAAATCTTACATTTACATTAGAAAAAGTTTATTACTGCAAAATTGAATAAACAGTTGTATTACACTTGCGGATTAAAATTAATGTATTAACTCGCGGTATTAACGCGCTTGCGGCTATCGCCGCTCGCGCGTTTAAACGTACCGCTCATTAAACATTAATTTAATCCGCATGTATAATAAATAACTATTAATGGAAAATGAGGAGGCGATGTACGACATTATGTTATTATTTCCTGATGAAGAACGATGTTTTCATTGCCCTCTTATTTACTGTGTTACTTTTTATTTGTTTTCAGATTGTTTACAATATTTCCATATCTGCGAGTATTTATTTTAATTCAATTTCGTTCCGGTTTAATTACTTTTTTGTTTGTTAATATCATTTTTTTTCAAATTGTGGTTATTGGACATAGTTTCCTATAAATTTAGATATGCTTTTGACCTATGAGTAACGTCTTAATTCAGCTTAATATGCAAACGTTAACTATATAGAAGACATCAAAATGTTAACGTTATTTAACCACTAGACCAGCGGTCGTTGAGAAATTTAAAGAACCGCGCCTAATCCATCAGCTGATAGAGGCCGATCACAATAAATATTATTACCATATATTAAAAACCATACCCAAAATTAAGTGAATTACACAAAATGGGCGGCCTATTGCAAGAATGTTTAATGTTAGCCTACGAGTAGAGGGTTCGTTATAATTCTTGATATGGACAGATAGTCTCTGAGACTCTCAGACGATACTATTACTTTTAGCCACAAAGAGTGCCTGGAGCATCTTTTGGAAGTGCACTTTCCTGGCGGTACTAGAACACTTCCCGTCACACTTCCCGTCACACATTTTATTTCAGACTGGAAAACGACTTCCAACGTTGGACGCCATCGCCTCATTTAACTCTTTTAAGAGATCATGGGGTCGATGGCGTTTTCCCAGTCTTCCTTTAGGAGGGGTTGGGGATCCTTGTGCGCCTCCTTTAACATCTACTTCGGATCTTCCCGACTATAGGGTATATCCCTGTACCCCTGATTAAGGTCAAGGTCATGCCCGTTTCTAAGGCGAGACGTGCAATGCTTCTTCCCAAAACGCTAGAACGTATGATTGAGAGGTATATCAAAGGTAACGCCCTTATCATCAATCCGTTGCATCCGCATCAACACGCCTATCGAACAGACAAATCCGTAGAGACGGCGCTTCACTCGATTGTATTCAAGATCGAAAAAGCGCTATAACATCAGGAACTGGCCGCTAGCACTTTTCTTGACATTGAAGGAGCCTTTAATGACACATCCTTCCATCTTTCGACTCCATCAAGCATGGCATCGACACTACTATCGTCAGATGGGCCAGGGGTCCACTGACTGAACGGGAAATTTTAGTCGCTCGGAAGTATCACAATGAGGACCTCAGTAAGACGAGACTGCCCTCAGGGTGATGTTTTATCACGCACCCCTGCTTTGAGGGCTTGCCCTCGATGGGCTTCTTCTGGAATTGGACGTAGCTGGTTACTACGCACAAGGTTATGCAGATGATCTTACAATCTTGGTCTCAGGGATACGACTCTCAGTTACCGTAAAGTACTAGGTCTAACCCTACATACCAAGCTTGTCTGAAATAATCATATAGCCAGATAGATAAAGTCAGCCACTGCAATATTTTGGGCATGCTGTGATGCCCCCTCAAGTGTTGATGTGGACCTAGACCGTGGTGATTAGACATCACATATGGTTCACTAGTGTGGCGGTACGCAACTGCAAGGCTATAAAACATGGACAGTTCTTACCCAATTCTAGAAACTAGCAGGTTCTGCTAACGCAGAGATTTTTAACACCACACCTTTGGCGGCTCTGGAAGCCCTCCTTTCACATTTGATTGAGGCGAAGGTACAAAATTCGGCCTATAGGTTACTGTTTATCAGCGGCGTTTGGAAGAGTGGTCGTAGGCTGAGAGGACACGTTCAGATTCTATTTCGTTTGATAGAGTCTGATCCGCTGCTTAGTGCTGGTAGCGACATAGTGTCTCCCTGCTACTCCTTTACCAGAAATGATGAGCTAATCATCCTTGCTCGTTACTGTTCAGGGATGTGCGATCACATCTTCTGACCTTCTTTGGCTCACAGATGGGTCTAAAATGCGCAGGCTCTGTGCTGGCATTTATGGCGACAAACATAGAATGATGTTGTCTCTTGCTCTAGGTACGTTTCCTACCGTTTTCCAGACTGAGGGTTTTTACTAATTTAGTCTGCGTCCGGAAGCTACCTAAACCCTAAACAGGTATATCTATATATGCTCCGACAGGTAAGCTGCTCAAAACCTTGAGCTCTGTAAAAACCAAATCAAAACTAGTCACTGAATGTCGACGGGCCATGGAAAATCTAATCTAATCTAATCTAACTCTTCTGGGCCCTGAATCGGCTGTCGGCCTATCTAAAGCAAGTGCTCAGCAAACAATTAAAGCAGAGGTGCTCAGCTTTTAACTTGGATCGAGCCTATTTAGAATTTAAAAATTGTAGGCGAGATACAAATTCAGCTGTTACTTCTCTTTCTTAACATCAAGACTTCGAAGTGAGCAGACGTGTA
Organism: Melanotus villosus; assembly: GCA_963082815.1. Taxonomy (NCBI): domain Eukaryota; kingdom Metazoa; phylum Arthropoda; class Insecta; order Coleoptera; family Elateridae; genus Melanotus; species Melanotus villosus. Next base: position 70,596,515 of record OY720418.1, on the reverse strand, counting down.
GTGCCAGTTTATCAGTAGGTATTTATCGTTTTTGTATAAATAATCATCTTTATTTTTATATGTTAGTACATAAAACCTTATTAAATTAAAATCGGGACAGAATAGTAGTTGTGTTAAACATTTAGTACCTATAAGTGCGTATCGTTGATAAAACGAGCCACATCAAAAGGTGGAGCTACAGGTTGGGCACCCATTCTCAGATCATCTCATATTGTGCCTCGCGCCCTGGGTTGAGGTAAGCGAAGCAACTCATCCACAGACTTTCAAAATTTAGGAACCAATAGTTCTTTAGGTTTAGTAGGAAGCACTTCGGGACCTTCGGCACCTTCTTACAGTGCATAGCCTGTTCAAAAGGCATCTGCATTGGATGGGCCTTTCCGAGGACCCAAGTTTCAGATTCTGTAACGATCCAGAAGAAATCTCTCTTCATCTTCTTTTGCGGTTCGTTACCAGAGGACAATCACCGAAGAGTAAAGTTCAGCACACGACTATTATTTTGTAAACAATAAATGAATGTTGGCTTTAGTGGACTTATTTAATGCACTGATAAAGTTATATTCACTACAGATATTTGCTACACATAACATGTGCCAACCGACCGACGAAAATCCTCACGCGTTCTACCTACTCAACCAGAAGAAAGGTTTAACCAAAGAATACCTATTAATTATTGTTTGTTTCTTGATTTAACGTTGATGTGTGGGTTAGAATTATCGGTAGCATGCTTATAGGATCATGTATTTGTCCTATCACCTAAATACTAATAGTTTTGTCTAACTTGTAGATCGCGAAGTGACGTATCGATAGTTTTGAGAAGAAATACCTGATAAATATGAAATTTGTTACATGATAGCACGTGTAATGTAAGGTAAGTATTTAAAAGACTAATAATACTTGAGTACTTGAGTTTCATTGAAATTATTGGACCTAATGTTTACAGCCAAAAAGGTTTGATGTTCAGGTATTTTTATGAACATAAAAGAGAGGGTATAACAACTTGCTTATGTATAAGGTTATTCAAAAGTAAGTTACATTTTAAAGTAGATATAACATTTGTAAGAATTAACATATATACAAAATAATAACACATTTGTATTTATCGAACAATGGGATTTGTTCACTAATCACATTTATTCGTTTTGGTTATCATACGATAATAATAATAATAATAATCATGGTAATATGTTTTGTTTATAATCAAAGTAAATTTACTTATTGAATTTTTACATCGCTATCGTTGACTGTGTTTTAAAATAGTTTTGACTTTACAAGATCGAACTGGTCTTGTTCAATGTTATTATGAATGCGGAAGAAGTTTAACAAACGGCATACGAAAATTCAGAACAAAACATTATTTAAGAATTGGTCCGTGCAGTTTACATAGAAGAAAGACTGTTGCTTGTTGAAGAACAAAATGGCGGGCATATTCAACATTGAAACTGAATCCAGTAAACCCCATATCTTTATGAGTATAAATGTGTTTTTATTTTGTATATATTGAGATGATACTTAATTGGATGTATATAATTAAGGTTAAGTTGTTTGTTTAATTTATAAAAGAAAAATGTTATTTGCCAAATATAAGTAATGCAGATTTTAAATTATTAAAAATTGTAATATAATTTTAAGATAGCTAGATTAGATTTAAGTTATGTGAAAATGTAAATAAGTTATTGTTATAATGTTTGTTAGTAATAATTAGCTAAATTGGTAGTTATAGAAATGTAAAATAAGTTACTATTAGAAACCTTGTAAATAGTTGTTATAGTGAAAAACAATTTAGATAAAATATGGTGGATACAAAAAAAACAATTTAATAAATAAGTGATATTTTTGCATTAAAAGGAGCAACAACCAAATAGGTTTGCTCAATTGCACGTTCCAAAATAATAAATATCAACCGATTATTTAACTTTAAATAGAGTTAATAATCATAAGAATCATTTATTGAATCGAAAGAAAGCGAAATGGAAGCAGAAGCAATTGAAAATTTGAATTTCAAGCAGAAGCAATTGAAAGTCGAAATTGGAGCAGAGGAAATTGAGCATTAAATTTGAAACAGAGGCAATTTGGATTTTGGGGGTGAAATAGAAATTTCAAACAAAACCCAGGAACCGGTGTAAATAGTGAGTGTAAATACCGTAATTATAAGATAGGTTTAAGGCAGGGTTGATAGGAAAAAACGATAATAAAAAAAAATCTGCATTATAAGTATTTGAGTAATTTTATTTTTATTTGGGTAAAAATATACTTAGAAAGATAACAAACAAGGAACCTAATTAACGATCTGAGATAATTTACAATAATTTGTCGAACCCAACGTGGAGCGTAACAGTAGAGATACTTATTAATAATTTGGTGCAGCAACGTGAGACGAACAATAAATGTTGATAGCAAAGTGGGGTGATTTATAAGATTTATAAAGTAAAAGGGGCGAAGTATACAAAAATAATATTAAAAGGTTTGTGGGGCAAGGTAAAACGAGAAAAATAATTTATAATTGTCATTTGGAGAAAAGTCAAAACTAATGCCAATGTCATTTGTCAAATTTTTCGATTTTTTGATAATATTTATTTTCAATTAAATACGATTAAAAGGAAAAATACATTAATAAAAATTGAATATTGAATACCTGAGAAATTCAGAACTGAAAAATAATTATTACCTATAATAAAAAATAACCTAAATTTTTTTTTTAAATTTTGTACTTAATTTGATAAAAATAAAAGATGGCAGATAGGAGGATGTTACGAAGTAGTTCAAGAAGGGATGAAGAAGAAACTGAAGAGGAACAAGATGAATTAGGGGAGGAGCGAGATGTGCAACAATTTAAAGAAATGAAAGAAGATTCAAAAGAAATCAGAGAAGATGCCAAGAAGAGAGATGAGGAAGCCAAGAAACGAGATGAAAAATTAGAGAAACAGTTAAGTAAATTAGATGAAATCAAAGAAGATACTAAGAAACAATTTGAAGAAATTAAAGAAGATATGAAAAAGCGAGATGAAAAATCAGATAAACAAATTGAAGAACTGAAGGAAGAATTGAAGAAAAATAAACAAGAAATTAGGGAAGAAATCAGAAAAGAAGTGGTAGGAATTGAGAAGAAGATGACCGAAGAAATTACAGAAGAATGTGCAGAGGCACAGAAGGAAATTCAAGATCAGGAAGATGTTTATAATGTTAACAATCCTGATTATGAAGAATTAAATAATCAAACAGAAAAGGTAATCGACGAAACGACCGAATTGAATAAAACTATAAAACAGGTAAGAAATGAAGACACAGAGGGCGAAAGTATTAAATTGCAAAACGTGGAAAACGTGCAGGATCACAGAGAAGAACTGAAAGAGACGAATGCAGGGATCGAAAATGATTGGGGGTTGTCAAGGGGCGAAAAGGAAAAATTGAACAGCCAAAATAGGGGATTTGAAAACGATTATGTGAAACGAGAAGAAGACAAAATGGCAACGAAAGAGGGATTATTTTAAAATTGAAACTGAATTTAGTACAAATTAAAAATTGTGGTTATTGGATTTTGATAAATAAGAATTTTAAATACAGAAAGAAAAATTAAGTTCTAAAAATGTTTTTTAGTGTTAAGTTTGTTCATTGTTAATTTGTTAAATGTGTTACATTGTTATTTGTTAAAAATTAATTACAAGCGTAAAAAGAAAAATTTTAATTGAAATCCATTTAAAATAAATAAAATAATTTTTGATAATTCCTACGAAGTAAAAGAAATAAATTCTGATAAAATCAGAGGGATTTTTCATGTATCAATGATATATCCGTACATTGAACAATAAAGTGAAAATGAATATTATTATAAAATAAAATGCAAATTAGTAAAAATTTTGAAATGAACAGGGTTGAAAATAAATATAATAAAAAAAATCGAGGGGCTTTTGAGATGATACTTAATTGGATGTATATAATTAAGGTTAAGTTGTTTGTTTAATTTATAAAAGAAAAATGTTATTTGCCAAATATAAGTAATGCAGATTTTAAATTATTAAAAATTGTAATATAATTTTAAGATAGCTAGATTAGATTTAAGTTATGTGAAAATGTAAATAAGTTATTGTTATAATGTTTGTTAGTAATAATTAGCTAAATTGGTAGTTATAGAAATGTAAAATAAGTTACTATTAGAAACCTTGTAAATAGTTGTTATAGTGAAAAACAATTTAGATAAAATATGGTGGATACAAAAAAAAACAATTTAATAAATAAGTGATATTTTTGCATTAAAAGGAGCAACAACCAAATAGGTTTGCTCAATTGCACGTTCCAAAATAATAAATATCAACCGATTATTTAACTTTAAATAGAGTTAATAATCATAAGAATCATTTATTGAATCGAAAGAAAGCGAAATAGAAGCAGAAGCAATTGAAAATATTGAATGTGGGCTTAATAATAAATAAATTAACTTTAAATAAAATCTTTTAAAAGAGCAAGACCATTTCAATATGTTAATTCTTACAAATGTTATATCTACTACAAAATGTAACTTACTTTTGTATAACCTTATATATTAAGTGATTCAATTTAAAGTCATGCTCAGTAACTTGTGGGGTTAGAAGTTGTGTTCTAGCTTGGTGCAGGAAGATGTCGGCAAAATATAAAATAGATAAGAGTCATATAAATCTAGATACCTTATTTTTTATTAGATTTAATTTTTAATTGGTTAATACATGGCTTTTAATGTTTTAATGTCACGAGCCATTGAGGATGGCCTTAATTGGATTACTTGATATAAAAATTTGTGGTAATTCTTATAATATTCGTGATATTTTCTGTGACACGTAAAACCAAACATGCTATACAAAATATCCAGAATAAACGCCCAAAAAGAAAGAAGAACTTTCACATCCTTACCAGCATATTTTATTAATGTTACAGACAGTTTGTCACCAAGGGAAGAACATTATTGATAGCAACTGGAGTTTCATAGACAAACATACATACACACGATTATTGAAATATCCGTGGCTGAATTTCGACGAACCTTATTAAATATTTAATCCGAAAACAGACACGATTAGTTATCCTTCAAAAGCCTTTTCGCAGAGACGATGTAATCTCACATTTTTTTACAAAAAAGTAATCAGTCCTTATCTTCACCGAATCAGTTGTAAAATAATTAGTTCTAAGATTTCAAACTATACATTTTCTAAAATTCTCTTTTTTTTATTTGAATTGCTACTTTTGTAGAAAACGTATAAATTCTCACAGTCTCAGCAAGAGCTATTTGGGGGCGAAATGCCCACAAAAGAGTAATACTATAGTTTAGTTTGTACCATATTATAACTATGTGTGTTAACCCTTCAATTTTTTTTGCCAACAATACATATCCAGGATTTATTATGAAATGATGTTTTTAATATCTTTACTTTAGTGTTACATTCCTTAAACCTTAAATAGCGAGTATTTGAAGGAGTATATAATGTATGTATGTGTGTATTATCTGTAACCTCTTATACCTTTCGGTGTCAAGGCTGGTCCGTTAATGTATGAGGTTCTACGGGTGCAGCCCCGACTCTGCGAGTTACGTGATTGATGCGCCGTTTAATACCTACATACTGCACCGTGTGTAAAGTGTAAGTGTGTGTTGTGTAGTACCTTGTTACTCTACGTCTTAGGTCTGTATTCTGAGGAGAGCGTCGTTAATTAGGTGCCCAACGACGAATGGTCACCAGGTCTCGATACCTACCTCCAGACTGCAGGAAAATCCTGCCCATTAGGAGATTCGAACCGGGGACTAGCGCAACGCTACCACTGCGCCACCATATATTTTGAAGAGTATATAATATTTAAGTTAAATTAGATTATATCTTTGCATGCTTATTACATGTTATTGGAAGATAAATATTTGAAAAGAATAATAAAACTTCATTAATATGATTTTTAAAAGGAAGTTTCAAGAATAAAATTAGTTCTGGAAGTCAAGCACTAGCACATGCCATTTACATGGTACAGCATTTCTAGAAGATAGATTAGGATTATTGTAAAATATTTCTTATGTACATATAAGCGTCGCTTCCCTGTAAAGTTAGACATAAAGATATACAAGAAAGTACAACAAATCATTCTTGATTGATCAGTAAAAATACATTGTTCTTTTTATTAAGGCTTTATTTTAGTAAGCGTACTATTTTAGACTAAAAGGTATTTGGCTTAAACATCATACTTTTAATTGTAAATTTATCTGTATAGTTTATGCAAACTAGTTTACTAATATCCTGTATAACACTGTTATACTTAACTAATAACTTTAATTATACCAAATAGGTTACTTACATAAACAGGTAAACTTACAATGAGTATATTGTGGATAAACTTGAGTTTCTAAAATTTATTTATTAACTTGTATTCAGTAGCTTTTAGATCAACAGTAATTTTTAAAATGTCTAATTTTAATTGTTGGGAAATGTAATTGTTATTTATTATAAGCAAAGCGTACAGATAAATAGGTTAGAAAGAGTCACGTTAAAATCATTATTTCTATTCACGTGTTCAGCTATGCTACTTCTGAGTAATTTTGTATTGGCCATAGACGACAAAATGTGTAACTAATTAAACTAAAATTAAATAAATTTTCACTGAGGGCATAAGATAATCTTTTGCTTTAACAACATACATCATTAATATTTTAATCTTTGTATTCGCTTTTTGAAAAAAAGCTTAATTCCGAAATAAATCTGTAATCAAATTCTAACTAAAATTTACAATTTATTATAGAGTAAATTAGGTAGGACAATTTCCATACTTTATGTTCTTGTCTACTATCGTGCGTGTTTACTGCATGTACCTTTTGATTTGCCTTAGTAATTAATCACTGTAAATTAATGGATAAATGCCACTGAAGTATTTAACGAAATATGTGTAAATTGCCGTTAAAATATTGTGAAAACTTTCGCTAAACGAAACGTCAATAGGCAATAAATCTTTAACAGCTGACGAAAAATGAAAGAAAGGTTTAGCATATAAATAATAATCAAATTTTAACACCTTTTGATTTAAATTAGAAGTTATTTTAGGCTTTCTACAAAATAACGTTATTAAAGAAAACTAGAATGCTGCAGAAGCAAGCATTTACGTTCGTTTCTTTTATATTTCGGGTCTACATAGAAGTTATTTAGTTAACAAAACACGAGACCCACGGGAGTAAGTGATCAATCCTGCTCCGACAGGTCTCACATCCATATTCACACATTTAACATTTTTGCAGCTTTTATCAAGGATGCCAGCTAAAATTATCCGTGTATTTTCCCCTAAGCTTTGTTAAAATTCAAAATGTATTATATAGTTACTGGGGTTTATTTTTATGCTTTAATCTTTTGAGTATATGTTTCAGTAACTAACTTTTATCTAAATTTATTTGTTTATTTTTCTCAAATTGTTTGTTGATACACTTGTTTGCTTATGGTTTATATTTCCGACAATTGTTAAAAACAAGTTTGTACTATACCTAAACCTAACACAAATTGTTTCGGCAACGAGCTTGAAGTAATGTAGGCAATTTCATGTAGTAATATAAAGTAATATAAAGAAATATAAAGTAGTAAGTATATTCATTTATTACAAAAAGTACTGCAATTCAAATTTGTTATTGTTTTTCGAATCTTCGTTGAAACGAAGCGTAAAAAGGTTTAGAAGTTTCATCTTAGAGCTTATTCCAAAACGAATTATTTTCCTGACGAGTTCACTTACACAAATACTAAAGTTAAAATCCGTAACTACCTACATGACAGGAATTCCGCCTAGAATCTGCTTGCCTAAACTAGGGAAACTACAAGGTAATCGATCATACTGAGTTGAAAGTTGAGTTACAGTCAAAAATTATTTCTCTGGAACGAACATCTTGATACGTTAAAAATGGTTAGACATAATGTTTAATTGTTCAGTTTTATGTTATAAGCATTTTTTATTTGGAAACATTTTAAATTATTTGCGCATTAGCATATTACTTTATTTTCTAAACCTTGTGTAGTCTGTTAATATACATTATGTTACTTGATTCCCATTTCTTATCATAAAACTTCTTGCAAAAAGAACCCTGTCGCTGACGTAATTGGCTAGAATAAACCACTTACGTTACGATAAACGTAATATTAAATTTCTGATCTCATATTTCTACGCCTGAATGATAAGGAGCAAGCAGCAGAATGAAAAAGGTGGATAAACGTTTATGTTATACATATAAATTACATGGACAATATTCTCCGATTTACATATAATTGAAATAATACGCATTGAGACACCATCTCTCTTCATCTCATGTCATCTAATATAACTTTAAGGGTGGTTACTTGTAGTTTTAGTTTGTGCTATTCTTTTTTACTAGTTTTATATCTACGAGTACAACTGCAAAATACGTTATTAATCATAACGAATATGATTATAAACATTGGTAGTGGTAATGAAAATACTTTTATCCAATTCAGTTACGAAATGTCAACATTTCGACATTGATTTTAGTTGTGAAAAGTGGTTCATTTTGTAACTAGTTACAAAATATGCTCCCATTTTGTAACTAGTTACAAAAAGATGATTTGAGTTGCGAAAAGTGGTTCATTTTGTAACTAGTTACAAAATATGCTCCCATTTTATCACTCCCATTTTATCGCGATGAACCAACTCATTTTTTAAGAAGATGTGGCATTTACATTTTGTTATCTGAATTGGATAAAATCTTGTATGAAATACGTTGCAAAAGATGTCGTTTTATCACATGGCGTGTTGTTCATCTCGGCTTCGCCTCGACGAACAATTTCACGCCTGGTGATAAAAAGTCCATCATTTTGCAACTCGTTGCATAAATAGCTATTTAGATGATTATGGTTTATTATTAATTATTATAGCATTTATTGTAACAACACGTTGAAATTTTATAAATTTTAAACCCGCATGGCGCATATTTTATATTTATGTTGACTGCCTCTTAAAGTAAATTATTATAAACTTTCAGTATATATTTTGGCATTTGAAAGACTGGTACATGCGGAACAAGAATGGGACTTAGAAAAAATGTGGATAAGACTTAAGGGAATAATATTTAGAAAAGCAGCAGAGATATTCGGAGAAAGAAAAATAAGTAAAAACAGAACAAGAACAAAATGGTGGAATAAAGAAATACAGGACGAAGGCAGCATGGAAGAAGTAGTTATAATCAAACAAATTTAATTCAAGTCAAAATGGATTATAATAAGAAACTAAGTAAAAGCACTAAGCACTAGTAAAAACAGCCAAGAAAAAGAGTTCGGAAGATTACAATATGAACAATCGAAGTTTTTGGAACATGATAAGAGATAAGAACTCTAAGGAAAAAGAAGGAAGGAACTAAAATGCATAATAAGCAAAGAGAATCAACTTTTAGTAAACACAAAAGATAGGCCCTACTCGTATATTACAATCATGGAGGGAACACCGCACTGAAAAATTTAAAAATCAGGGAGAAGAAACCCAAACCGAACAAGATGAGATGAGAGTGGAAAGAGGCGAACAAAAACCAGACGCAATAACGAAGGAAGAATTAGAGGAAGGAATTAAGAAGATTAGGACGGGAAATGCTAAGTGGAGCAGATGATACATCCAGAACCGATAAAATGGATGGAAGAAGAAGGAAAAAGGTAGTTATTGTAGATATATAAGGAAGCATGGAGGATTAACAAGATACCGAAAGAATGGGAAGAAAACTTAATAATTCCAATCTATAAGAAATGAGAAGAAACATGATGCGAAAACTATAGAACCATATGCCTATCTTCAGTAGTATTTAAGTTATACACTAAAATATTGCTATGGTGACCTTTTTTGTTGTTAATACTTTAATTGTAATTTTGATAATTTTAATTTTGGTATCACATTTATTTGCTCCAGCTAACTCAGCCTCGGGTCGTTAAATGAAGTCCTTTCTTTTTAAGTTCAATAAGAATAATAAAAAATATGTTTTATGCAGTTTTATTAACTTCCCTAAATGTAATATCTACCACTTATAACAGTTTTAAATACGCTCACGTTTTTGTGTTTTCAATGCAAATCAATTATTCACTTTTCTTACTCCAAAACAGTTGATATAATTTTCAAATACAAAGCAGTTGATATAATTTTATTAGTCCAAATCAGTTTATACATAGTAATTGACTTTCATTCCAGTTTTACTATTTAGCTGTCCAGGAATTCGATTTTAATTTTTAGTTGAACAGCAAACCAGTTTATTTTTATTTATATCACGTTATTCTTTCTTCTTCAATTTAGAAGAAACCATTTATTTTAACTTCTTCTACGCAAGAATACAATCTCCTTTTGGAAATACAATTTCACTGATATTTTATCTTACTTTTTAGGCTCACAGATAAAATACACACTTCCTTTTCCAGAAGAAGAATTCTACTTAATTATTTATTTACCTTCACTCCCGTTGTCCTCTGGTTTTCCCATATTTCCCATCAATTAAAATATTCGTCCCTTTTCTTGACAACACTTAAATAATAATACTGTCCTTTCAAATACACGTTTATACGTTTTTAACTATCTTAATAGTTATTTGTATACTAAGGCCGCGAAATTACTTTTTAGCGTACCGAGAGAAAAATTGTCACCGAGGCCGCTTGCGGCCGAGGCAGGACAATCTCGAGGGCGCTAAAGAATTTCTCGGACGAAATATACACAACATTTTTTGTGCAGCTATAAAAAATACATAATTACAAATTTTATTACTTTTGAAAAACAAGCAGTTTAATTCATTGTAAATAGAAAGTCGGCTTTCACGTCACAATGTTTCTATGGAAATAACATAAATAAAACGCGATAAAAAATGGTAATTTTACTAGACATATGGGTAGAAGAGATCGCAAATATGAAGATAAAAATAAATATAAACAAATGCAAATACATGATCGTGAACGAGAAATTATAGGTAAATTTATAATACAATAACAGTACCAACCTTACTATACGCTAGTGAAACATGGGTGAAACAAACCAGGCACGAGATGGCTATAACAGCGGTAGAGATGAAACATGTAGGAAGGATTACGGGAAAAATAAAGTTAGACAGAAATAGGAACGATATCATAAGGACAAGATTAAACCAGGAGCCAATAAAATCAATGATGACCAGAAGAAAGCTAAATTGGTTCGGACATATTTTAAGAATGAACCAGAACAGATTAGTAAGGAAGGTGGTATTTGCTAAGAGAGAAAAAGAGAAGAATAGGAAGACCAAGAAAAATATGGACAGATGGGAAACAAGAATCGAAATCCGACGCTCGTTCAAGGGACATAAGGAGATACGAGAAGAAGAAGACGAAGTACATATTTTTATTTCTGAATCATACAAGAGACTGATTACATTTCTAAAACAACCTAAAATTTTATTATTTTAAAAGAGGCAACACTAATCAATGAACCCTAAAGCATGTTTAACGCCATTGTCATTTTATATGAAACAAATACACTTTTATAACTAAAAAACAATATTTTCAATGTTTCAGACGTTTCGGTAGGGATTATTTTTGAGGAAACTCATATGTATGTATATTCGTTACGTGAAACTGGGGCATAAAATGTATCTATTACTGAAGTTTTACGGCGGTATCTGGCTAAATCATTGTTAGCGGTAGCTATAGATATAAATTAATACGCAAAAGTTCGCAAGATATGGGAAAACTTTTTATTATTCGACTATTGAACCATGTCAGTTACCCGTTTGGGTTTAGTACGGCAGTATGAGCTTTTATGAAAACCTACATAATCGGGTTAGTGATCTATATTGATTAGGTTGATTTTTTGGTATTCGTCTACTGTACTAACTATATCTGTAGACATATTTATTTCTCATCTTTACAGGGTGTTAAAAATGAAGGAAATGTGAAATGGTGTCAAGAGTAAAGTACAAATTATTTAAAGGAAAATTAAAAATTTCTTGGTTATTAATAATGCAATAGATACAATAATTTATATCTAAAATCTAAATGTTTGCTGATATTAGCAACAACTTTTATTTAAGAAGTGTTTAATTTACTCTTAAACAACTGGTACTTTACTTTTGGCACAATTTCACATTTCGTTAATTTCTAATCACTTTGTAAGGGTTATCGACATTATAATAACTATGACCAATGATTTTTCAAAATAAGCAAAACTTTTTTCAAAGAATGACTTTCTTTAAAAATGAGAAGCAAAAAAGTTATCAGGCATATAGTTAGGTCCATCCGTGAACACATTGTACGAGTATTTATATGACTCATCATCATAACTTTTATCACTTAGATGATTTATAGTAATTGCAATTCCTAAAATCCTAATATTAAAGCTCAACATAAAACATTATTATGTTGCACACAAAACACAAACATTTTTCGTGTTTTATTGTAGATGGCTATTTTTAAATTAATAACACGAAGTTGATATGTGTTTTCTAAAATGATTTAAAAATTGCATTATAATTGTTAGGTATTTTAAAACAATATATTAAATGCATTAATTAGTATAAATGTAGGTAGAGTAAAAAAGCAACGCATTAGAAGTCAGGCTGATGTTATCGGTTCTGGCGTGGAACGGGCTGACATTCTACCGGTTACTTCCGGTTTACCTTTATCCACATCTAACTCCTGTCATTCGCCAGTGTTATTAGAACATGCATATTGCATTTAGATAATGCCTATTAAAATGAAAAAGATTTATAAAACAGAAGGGGTAAATTAAATTGATACAATTGATTTGTTTATTTTCTGATTAGAATGAGATGTTTCTGTTTAGGTCAAATCTTCAAAGAAAACCAAAATATATAAATTATTGCTTTAGAGTTGATAGGTTTATACATAACTATTATACGTTTTATTGTAATACTTAGCATTGTATGATTGTTTCTGTTGTGATGGACGAAAACTTTTCAGTCTTTAGTATCGCTATTTTTTACTAAACATTATCGTTTCCTTTTGTGCGGTTACAGCCCTAGAGACATGTTAAATAATTATTACTATCTAGATGGAACTGCTTCAAATTCAAATAGTTATTTGTACAACTAGTAATGAAAGCAATAAGTTTCTTCATTAGTTTAAAGTTTGATGCACGACGGCGAAGCCGGAGTGCATCAATCAAACGAGTGAAAAAAAGATGCTTTCATACGAGTTGTACACAATATTTTTTTGCATTTTGACATCTTAAATCCCTCAAAACAGGATAAAAAGGATTTGAGAATTTACAGTTGTCAAACTGACAATTTATAATATTTTATTTAAAGCACACTTACTTAATGCAAAATGTAAAATCAAATAGTTAAAAAAAGTGTTGCTTTCTTTACGATTTTTTAATAAAAAAAGGCCACTTTTTTTTGTTAAAATGCAAAAAATTAATTTACTCACATCATGAGATACATGCTTATAAGTATGGAAGGAGGCGTTGTATAGCTCAAGTGATCCGGTATTCTTTTATGTGTTAATCATGTATAAATAACCCTAAAAGAAGTATAGCAACTTGGACAAAGATTAAAATACTCCATATAAAATTCAATTATCATACTTTACTTCGAACGTATTTTACTACTTACTTTATTTTCCCCAACAAGATCTACAAAGTTATGCAGTTTCTTCAAACAAACTATGATAGGCTTGGAGTATACCGAAGATTTCAGTAAGAAAACAAATTTGCGTTACTTTATTAAGCATCAATGTCAAAAGAGCTATTTATTACATTGGAATATTAAAAAAATGCATTTAACCTACCTTTTCTTTCAGGTATATCATACGTTTAATAGAACATGAAAACAAGTTAACGCATACCTAATATATATTATTTATTGTATAGAATGAGTAAATTTAAGAAATATTTGTATATAGTTCATGTTCAAGATTTAATATTCTTTTTAGGTGGTGGAATTGCAACAGCTTCTGCTTCTTTTCTAAGTTTGGCATTACGAGCAGCTTTCCGAGCCTCTTTCTTTTCACGTATTGCAGTTTCTTTTCTCATTAGTCTACTTCTGTTTATCACACCGTAGAAAAATCCAGAAATCAAGAAAACCCATCTTCCGAGCTGCAGACATATTATACAAGTTGTACTCTATCTTTGTAATTAAACTGATTGACATAGCAGTAGTATAAGATCTACCTTAATTAGGGGGGCAACATTTACTGGAGTACCCCATTCGCCCATTTTATACTATTATTTTTATTTAGAAAAAAGGAACATGTATGTATATTAATTAACTACTGCCGTGTTTTATCTGTCAAATGTCAAATAAATTACTATTCCGAACAGTGGAGCCAATAAGTTTGCTACGAATTCCCCTATCCTATATCATGATAAACCAATTCGAAAAGAAGAAATTTAAGAAATGTAATTACTTATATTATTATATTTACTTATCTTGAAATACGATTTGTACAAGAGCCATTTGTCTTTGCAATAAAGCCCTTAGTAGGTGAAAGTATAAGGATTAAATTTACCGCATACAACATTTTTAAACGTTATATCTAAAGATAGTGCCACCGTCTATGACCTATCTGTTATTAGGAAAATGCACATTTTTATAAAGTTTTTTATATTGGTACATGGTTTCTGCCGTTGATAATTCTGTGAAAATTTCGTTCTAGCACAATCAAATTATATCTTTTTACATTTGTTATACCGCATGGTCCGTATGTCCCCTTTCAAAACACATCATAGGCAAATTATGTGCAGAATCCTGAATTGTAGTTTCTGCTTCTGATCTCTATTATGGCGTTTAGGAAAAGCACGCGTTTAAATTTTTTTTTAAACAGAATATATTGAATAATGAAATAGTATAGCTTAACTTTTATCATTTCTTGTAAAATAGAACCATGCTTTTAATGACTACGTCTACTAATTCAAATTAAAATTACAGTAACCGCTGGCTTACATGTAAATAGGTGTATAACCTGAAAAGTTTGATAAAAATTATTTAGTGGTTAAAAATACCAAATACGCCCCATCGCCCCATTTCATTTTTTCCTCTAAAATCCATAATAGAAACAGAAACATAACATTTTAGAATTTACATGTAACTTTCCTACGGTGCGTTTTGAAACGTGACATACGGTATATATTGTTTTTTATTTATATCTTTGAATATAAACTGTCAATATTCATATGTTCAATTAAAAATAGTTTTTTTTTGTTTTGTTTATTTATTGGGCAAAATCTAGGTTTGCGGGTGTTAGGGATTTCAATATGCGTCGATACTATGGTCGTTAGCATTACTCGATTAGACTTTTCCCAAAACCAAGGGACCTCCTGACCTCCATCCCTGGAAGAGCGATTTATCGTGTCAGCACGAGCACGGGATCTACGGTTTTACTTCGTATCCGAAAGAGGGCACACTTTAAGATATTTTTCCGAATTAGAAATCTCACCAACCTGGGCCCTATTGCACAATGAATTTACAAGTTACAAGTTAAAGTTTACTAGTACTTAAATATTAGCAATTGTAAATTTTTTTGTTATTTTTAGTACTTTTAGCTAAATTATTACTAAAACTGTTGATTTTTTACAAATATAAAAATATCAATTTACATTTGCTAATATTTAAGTACTAGTAAACTTTAACTTGTAACTTGTAAATTCATTGTGCAATAGGGCCCTGGACTAGGAATCCTACCCAACATCTCTGGCAATGCCTTAAACCTCATAATGCAATTATTCATTGTGAACCTTCCCAAATTGTTTTTGCGTGAGCTTATTTTTAAACTAAGTATTATTACATTGCAATGACAACACTTTACACAGCAGAATTATTTATTTAACTAAAAAAAATTACAATAAATATTTGAAATGTTTTTCACAATTAAACTATAGGCTAAATGATTATTATTATTATTTTCACGGTATAAAACCGGTAGATATAAAATTTGGTTGAGCTTTCTAACTGGAAAGGCAATTCGTTCCATCCAGTTAGAATAAAAATTTTCTTACAATCTGACAGGTTTCCAAAATCATCGCTTTTAAATGATGGTAAATTTTCCTGAAGGTAAGTGGATTTCTTTCTATTAGGTACCTACATATAACAATAGGAATAATTTCTAGGTTGGTAAGTCCCCAAACATTTTTCATTTCAATAGCCAGGCTGGTAAGTCCCCAAACATTTTTCATTTCAATAGCCAGGTCTTGGTATTTACTAACTTTATGTTGTTTTGTTCTTTCCAAGTTTTTGAGAGTGAGACGGTTGTATATTATTGTTATTATCATCATTATTATTGTTTTTCCCGTCTTTTTCTCGGTTCTGCCCAGTGATTCTACTGTTTTAAAAATTATTTTACTATATTTCATGTTTTAAGTATGATTGCTTTCTGAATGTGTTGATGTATGAATGAGTCTAGCCGAACTCGTTTAAGATGTATGAATGTCGCATGTATGTATAATACCTGTTATGGATGTTATAATTGGGACGATGTTTCTCTTGTTTCCATATTATTTCTAGTTCTACTGTTCTATTTCTAATTTAGTTTATCTTTTAGTGTTATATCTGGCCTATTGTATATGATAGTTCTGTCTATAATGTATAGTTACATCCAGTGGCGGCTCGTGACTTTTTAGGGGTAAGAGCTGCAGCAAAAATAACTCAAAATAAGGTCCATTCGACGGTTTTT
Source organism: Melanotus villosus (assembly GCA_963082815.1). Classification (NCBI taxonomy): domain Eukaryota; kingdom Metazoa; phylum Arthropoda; class Insecta; order Coleoptera; family Elateridae; genus Melanotus; species Melanotus villosus. Next base: position 70,579,902 of record OY720418.1, on the reverse strand, counting down.
GTAATTCACAAACTTGTCTATAACTTTAGAATTAAATTTTTTTAATATTTTGAACCAAATCCTTTTCTATTGATAACATAACTAAAGCATTTAACCGTTTTTGCGACATAGTGTTTCTTAAGAATGTTTTTATTCTTTTTAACGTAGAAAAACAGCGTTCTGCTTCTGCACTGGACATTGGTGTTGTTGTTGTAGCTAAAATCCGTAAAAGTTTGGTAACTTCTTCAAAGGCATCTTCGATATTATTGCGAAGTATAAAATCTAACAACGGCAACGCACCACCAATTTTTCTAGGTTCACCTTGAAACAACAAGCATGGAAAACAAAACAAGCATTTCTTATTTCAAAAACGCTTATCCAGGAAACATCTTCATAAATTTTGTTATTAAATTATCTTTTATAAGGAGATAAGGACCCTTTCTTGCTTTGTCCGCTTTGATTTAAAGTTAATTTAGGCCGCCCCAATGATTTAATTTCAAGCTTTTCTTCAAAACTCGGTCTTGAAAAGAGGATTTTTAAAAGTTCTTCAACGGAATTTATATTATAAAATATAGTACGTAATTATGAAATAATTCTGTTATTGAATAGCAGCTCGTTTGCCGAATAAGCGTTTATATTATTGCTATTACCATTACGTAAATACGGAATGCATAATAAACAAACCGTTCTCAGTTACGTTACCACCAGTAGGTACATGACTAAACAAAGAGCGTCAGTTTTTGGTTGCTCCCAAAGATAATGAATTCTACGCGTTCAGCTATAACCTTCCCGATTTGGGCATGTTGTTCGGTAATATGTTACAAATTTCTCCGCCACAAAAGCTTTGAATTCATGTATTATGTGCGCGGTCTTTTCGGAAGCAATTTAATTAATGTCTAAGTTGAAGATCTAATGTAATGCTGTTTTAATTAATACGTAAACGAAATATAATTTCATTTATGTAAATAAAAAGTAATTTCGGTAATTACTTTTTATTTTTGATTACTGCTAAGAACTTTTGTAAAATTTAGGTCAGAGCGGCAGCCCGGCAGCCCTTATATACCAGCTGCCACTGGTTACATCGTAATATGGTTTTCATTGCTTATTTTTTAGAACGTTTTTTGGTATGTAGTTATAATACGGTTTGTTATCTCTTGTAAGATTGTGTTTAAGGGCCATTGCTTGATGTATGACTTTTGCTGCGATGTTGTGTCGTTCAGTGTACGTAGTTCCAGCTAAAATTTTACAGCCTCCTATATGTTTTATGTTCTCTTGGTGTAGATGGAATTTTCTGCATGAATCGTTTACTATTGTATTTTTCATGACTTCTTGGGGCTATCACTTGATCTTGTGATTATTTTAGTTCTTCTTGCCTTTTGGACGGTGCTATTGTCTGAAATCGGCTTTTGGCGCAAGATGTTCAGCCACTTTTATTGGGGGTTTGATGGCAAATTTAAGAATTTTCTTACAATTATTATTATTAGGTACTATTATTGGCTTTTGTATCAAAGTAAAATATGTCTTCTACTTTAGAATGTTTAAAAATTGTTTGTATTTCTAAATTGATATAAATGAAAATTCATTTCATTTCTGTATTGTATGTTCAAAGATATGAAATTTTTTTAATATATTTTTCACTTTAGGAGATGCCGGTCTCGGTGGTGTAGGGGATAGCAAGGTTGCCTTGTCATGGTTTCTGGTTTGATCCCGGCCGAAGTCGTTAGTCGTATGAGAGTTTTTGTGTGTAAAAATATACGAATAACTAGTATACCCTCTTTCGGGTATGAGATAAAACTGTAGTTTCTGTGCCAACACTTAATACGATAAAGATCGGTTCCAGAGGTGGAACTCTTTTGGGTTCGGTAAAATTCTAGCCAAGTAACGTTAAATGGCCAATGCAGTCAATGCAGACTGATAGACTTCACATCTGCAAATCTAAATCTCTTCCAATAATTAAATAAATAAATAAATCATGACCGTTTAATTTTTTACATATAGCCCTTTTATTCCGCTTGATCCATTGCCAGTTTCAGGTGTGATCCATGCGGTGCCTACACACACGAGGAGCGTTCAAATATGAGTGAGAATGAGTTTAGAACATCTTTATTATCAAAGGAACAAAAACATGGTATATACTATTTTTCAACGTAGTCTCCCTCGACTACAATACACTTGCGCCAACGTTCTGGAAGCTTACGTATACCATTTTTGAAGAAGCGGTTTGGTTGTGTGCATATCAAGTTTTGCACAGTTGTAATGAGTTCATCATTTTCCCTAAATTTATGGCCACTTAAAAACTCTTTCAGTGGTGCAAACAAATGAAAATCCGATGGAGACAAATCCGACGATCAGCCCGAATAAGCTGATCAATCGACCCAACATTGTCAGGAGTCACGGATGTTTTCGGTCGTCTCAGATAGGGTATGTTTCCTCTACGCGATCTCGACCTTCTCCAAACTTTTTCGCCCAACCAAACACCCTTGCCTTGGACATACATTTATCCTCAAACTGCGCTTGAAGTCTTGTAAAAATTTCAGACGGTAAAACATTTCCTTTCGCCAGAAATTTAACAATTATGCGTTGTGCAACAAAATACGGTACTTCTTTCTCTGACATGCTAATTATTATTGGCAAGTGTAACGGAGAAGGATTTGATTGTTACTAATCGCAAGTCGGAACATATCACATGACACAGAGTGCTTGTTTCCCTCCATTGTTTTCTATACTCAAGGCAACTAGATTCTCACTCATATTTGAACGCTCTTCGTATAACAACTGCCAAAGATTCTTGTTCGGTTTTAATAGTTTTATTAATTTATTTTAAGTTTGAATTGTTTTTGGAAAAGAAAAATCAAGGCAGTATAGCCTACGTATTAAAATCCCTTTGGTACTGAATATTTATTACCTTTTTGATCGTATTACCTCAACAAGCTTTTGGTTGCTTGGTAACCTTTATTTATTGCAAAAACATAAAAAGCATAAGGTAAATAAAAAGTTTAATTGAAGATCTATTTAGAAAATGTGTGAATATTAGAAGAGTATAGTGCGAAGGCTATTTGGAAAAAGCAAAACTTTAGGAGAACAACAATTTAGAATGTAAAATTTAAAAAGAATAGATTTCGGCCCAAATCTGAAGACACTTACAAGTTTCAAGGTGCGTTGAATATATTTAGTTTTTTGGCCCGTCGATTAAACAATTGTTATAGGAGAAAATACTGATAATGCTAATTAATATCTGCTAATCACTGCAGCCAGGTTTCAAATTGTAAAGAAGCACATCAGAAAGAAATACTATTTCAGTTGGAATAAAGCTAATGATTTTGTTTAGTTTTGCTGTTCTATTTTTGATTGAAGTACTTGACTAAGGACCGAGACAATTTAACCAGTACAGGCAAATAAAAAGAATTGTTTATTACGTTATAAATAATTCGATGTATTAGATGGTGGCATCTAAAATATGACGCATACGTATTTTTATAATATACTGAAATTTCAAACTATGAAATTTCGACACCAATTTATTTTTTCTACAAACACTACTAAAAACTGAATTTTTAACACGGCATACTGCAATTAAAAATGTAATATTAAATCGCAGCGTGTTAAAAGTAGATCACGTGGTTTACTTTTAACACTAGTATTAAAAGGCTGCTGTCACAATGACAGAGCAACTAAAATATTAATCAAAGACTGATTTTACCTACCAAATTGACAAATCTAACGTTGCCCTACTAGCAGCTTCTTCTATATCGACCGGAATTTCTTCACTTAGATTAGAACTCATCTTAAATTATTCTTTTTCACTTTTGACAAGCATATGTCAAACAATACATATGTAAGCTCAATTCTAAATTGTTTCGTAAATGTCACAGAGTACTAGATTTTTAGGTAACCTTTGGAATCTCTAATAAGAGAGTTTAAAATGCTTTCAATGGCGTTTGTAGAAAAAATAGTGTATGATATTCGTGTTAAAAGTGATTTTATTTTGTTCGTGGGGTTGCTCAACTCGCTACGCTCGTTTCGCAATCTCCCCCACTCACAAAATAAAATCTCACTTTTAACACTTGTATCATAAATAGCTATTATAGGCAAAATTTAAGAAATACCATCTTTTTTGGTAAAATTTGCTCTTAATTTATTTAAAAGCAGAATTCGATAGCTGGCTGCTACATGTAACTAGAAAATTAAGGTAGGTTACTCAAAAATATTGCAATGTATTAGTTTGTGCCGTATGATCAAGAAAGATCGAAATCAGGCTTAGCTATGGAAGTGTAAACAAATGCCTTTTCTTCTTAGGGAGGCATACCCTTACAGGGCGTGGCCATTTTCTCTCCATATGCCTGTAGGTGTGCGTGTGAAATGTTCTACAGACATAGGGGACTTACACCTTTTAACGTGGGCTCCGAACCACGGAACTTCTACTCCAGAGAAGACTTACTAGGCAGAATACCTCAGTGCCATTGCCTTTCGAGGGAAGAGGTCTGGTATTTTCGTTGTAGGCGTGCCATTTAAATTGGCGAATTTATTGCGTCACCGAAATTAGGGTAATTAAATATTATTAAGCCGTTAATTTTATTAAAATTATAATAAAATTAGTACATACAATTATAAAAGCGTAATTCCAGACTTGCACTAACTATAATTCAACAATGATTGGTTTTTGAGCCTGCGTAAACATTTTCACTACAAGTAATTGACGTTTTTGTAATGGAGCCACATCTGATTTCTATCTTTTTTGATTATACGATAGTTTTAATCATTAACAAGTGTATAAGTAATACAGTGAGTAAGTAGGTACATAATAATTTAGAACTTTTGGTTATAGAAACAAACAGTCAAGTTACTCTTTTATTTTCTTTCTCAAACTGCAAGTTGGTTATACAGTATGTCCATGGATTGAGTTACAAAGAGGTATGATTGACAAAAAATTTTTAAATTTAAATTGCATATTTGGTGATTAAACCCTACTTGGCTTGAAACTAATTTTAAGTATATTTTTGATTGTTTCAAATCAAGGAGGCCTTGGTGGTGGATAAAAAGTATTTTGTATTTAGTTAAAGTAGCTTTTTTGTACTAACTATGGCAAAACGACATTAAGAAAAGTTTTTCGCAATGTAAAATCATCGATCCATGCAAAATTTCAGAAATATCAGCTTACTTTTAGGAAATCGTGTCTGCTTATTGTTAGACTTAATCAGTTTACAAAACGTTTAATTTCAAATTTTATTTACAAAAAATTATAAAAAACAATTTATTCAAATAAGCCACCTCCTAAATTAGTGATGATGTGAATTTGAAAATAAATTTCGCCTACTCAAGTTTTTCGAGATTTTTAATAAAACAAGTCCAAAATTTCGAGATAAATGTGAATAAAAAGGAACTGTAACAGTTAGCCCAAAAATGAAAACTGCTTTAGGGACGCGAAAACAAGCAGATAACTTGATCAAGAGTGACTTTTCTGAAAAATTAAAAATAAAATTTTTTTTCCTCTTTGTAACTCAATCCGTGGACATACTGTAGGTACTTTATACATTTGTAATGTTTCTTTAAAAACATACACTTTTCAGCCTAAAAGGCAGCTTTGGTTTTAAAAGAAGATAGGCATCCTTATTTGCGTCGGGACTTGGGTGGGCGACTCAACAACAATTAAGGATGACATGTTAACTGTTTTGGAAAAAACTATCTAAAAGTATAATTATATCGATAAGTTTTATATTTTCTTTTTCGTAAATATGCTATTGTAGATTATGTATCTAATATTCCGTCGAACTAACACAATCGGTGTAGTATTAACATTTTAAATAAAATTCTTAACGAAATATGACTTTATGATCAATAGAATACAGTCTAATTATTTCATTAATGTAAATTCCAATTCAAATTCAAATTTAGGTTTTGTAATTTTGAATAAATATTGACCGTGAGCAAGCACGGAAACAAATGCGTTTAGCCTTATGATTCTAGTAATGTTTACAGGGGAAAACTTTTTAGATATGTTAGTGTTATTATTATTATTTTTTGTGCTGAATCACCACCTGTTGTCATTTTTAAGTTACAAGGCGGTAGAATATTCACGTTATTTCGGCAATTCAAACATTTGAACTTTCCATTTATAAGATTATCGAAAATGGTCCAGCCTGCGCATTTAGGACTATAAAAAATATGAAAATTGGATGTCATCATTATACTTGAATAATGTTAAAATCACGTTTTTAAATTAACGAAAAAATATAAAACCATTAATAGAAAAATACATACAAAAAGCCATTAATAATTATATGTTAAAAGTGCCTGTAATTTAGCAATTTTAAAGACAAAGTATAATAATGAAATATTAACTTAATTTATATTTAAAAAACAGCCCAAAATAAAAAATCTATTTAAAAATAATTCTGCATAATTTGTGATTTTCCGAATTCTATACTTGAATAATTTAATGATTCTTGATTTAAAGATAGAGAGGTAGGTTGTTAGTAAAACGAGATGAGGATGTTCTCACGTCATGTTGTGGTCCGTCATTAATAATTACCGGTGTAGCGTGTAGTTAACACCGGCCTGTCAAAACAGATTAATGAATGTCTCCCCAGACTCGCGTCTTGCGACAGGGGCAGGACCGTACATTGTTATATCAAAATAACTTTATTAGGTATAAAAATTGGAATGCCTCTTTTATATGATATTTCAAAATATTAACGTCGATAAGTAAGATTTTCCTAAAATATTGTAAATTTAATTGTAATAGATCTATTCTACCAGTACATTATTTTTTATATCAAATATAATGAAAAGCGGTTTTTGTTAGTTTTCTTGTCTTGCTGCTGGTTGAAATAATTTAAAATCACTAAATATCAGTGTTAGGAACAATACTATCTGAATTTTCAGTCATATTTTATTATTATTTTTATGTTTTGATTAATCATGTGTAAACTGCAGTTTTATAGAAATTGTTAACATAGTATATGGAATTAATTTGGATTTAAATTTCCAATAGGTATGTTTCACTATGAATAAAAGTGATTTAATGTTTAAAAATTTTTAGGTTAATAGTTAGTAAGTTAGTTTAGGTTTCGCAGCATTAAATAATGACGCTAAACCAACTTTTAATAGACATTTACATATAAGGTGTTGTTAGTAAATCATTCGTTATCAATCTTTAGAAAAATTCTGCAAATACTTCCTAAAAAATAACAAACGACTGATTTGTCATTGAGCACTATTGGACTAGAATTTTCCACCATTGGAAGGGATTTTTATAGTGCCAAACATTGCATTGGCACAGGACCTCCGGTTTTATGCCTCTTATTCGAAAGAGAGCAATGTTTCAGATCTTTTTCGTACTAAAAATCTTGCCTGGGTCGGGTACGATCCCAGGACATTGGATTTACAAGACAACCTAGAAGTACCCTACAACACTGAGTCCGGCTGAACGTTAATGTACAATCTAGGAAATAAACGTTTCTATAAAGTTACTGCCAATAACTGTAAAAAGTTGGATATTAAAACAGTTTCTTATTTAATTTTCAACCTAAAATTATAAATTTAGTTTCATATTGCTGTCATTTGTTTCTATTCGTAATTTACCTGACTTAAAGCATGACTAATATCTAAAATATTCTAATACTATATGGTGACCCCTATAGGTTATTAACGAATAAAAAATAGATATGTTAAAATAATGAACAGAAATAGAACATTATGGTATGTACGTAAAATTTTTTACTGGGTATTGTTTTAAAGAATTTGAGGCAGTTTAGTATTTGTGAATAACAATACAGGGTGTTTCAGGAGGAATCTGCCAAACTTCCAGGGCGTGCTGCTTGAGTAATTTTAATTAAAAAAGTCACATAAACATAAATCCGTTTGGAAAAAGTTAAGGAGTTATGGCCAACTAAAGAAAAATACATACATGAAAAATTCGGAGTATTTATGCCTCTCGATCTTACATTTCAGAGAGTATGCGAGTTTGTTTGTTAAACAACGTTTATTATCTGTTATCAGTAAACTCATTAGCTTGTGCACAGATTGTTACTTTGCAATAATGCCATCGCAGTTTTCAAATGAAGAATATTATTTACGGTTTTTGTGATGGCAATGCCAGGGCTGCTGTGGAGAAGTATCGTCGGCGTTTTCCAAATCGTGATCGTATTCCAAATCGTCAAGTTTTTGTTGATACGCATAGGCGACTGCGAGTCGAGGATGACCACATGCGTGGCCAGCTCGGTCCCCCGACCTAAATCTCCTTGACTATTATTTATGGGGCCATATGAAAGATTTGGTTTATTCGAAAAGGACCAACGATCGCAATACACTACTTCAGTGAATTTTTTAATGCTGCTGCTGAAATACGAGTTATTCGTCAAGTACTTGAGTATGCGATAAGCTCCATATTGCGCCATGCTCAAATGTGCATTAAAGAAGTAGGTGGCTATTTTGAGCAGATATTGTAGTTCTTATCAAGTTATTTCACTCGATTTGTAATTTATTTTTAAATAAAAACCGTTACTTTAACATGCATGTATCTATGTTTTCTTTAGTAGGCCATAACTCCATAATTTTTTCGAATTGGGCCTATGTTGATTTGACTTTTTTGCTTAAAGTTACTTAGGGAATACACCCTCGAAGTTTGGCAGATTCTTCCTGAAACACCCTGTATAATTCTGGATATTTTGACCAATAATAGAATGATTATATTTGACAGCTGGCTGTTCGTCAACATTACCTAAACAAATAAAAACTATATAAAATTATGCATGTCTAGCAGTAAGAACGTCAGTGTGGTGTAAAGGATTAGCAAGTTTGTCTTATTAAGATGTTCTTGGTTTATATTAGCGGATGTAAGGCAGTATTTGCAGCCATGTCTAACTTTTGCTGTAGACTCCAAACTGTTGATTCTTAATATGTCAGTAAAAGATTTATGTTTATTTAGCGCAAAGTTTAAATAAACCTGTTAGTTGAATTTCTAACACCAGATGCATACATTTATGTATTAACACAATAAGAATAAAATTTTAGAAAGGAGTTTATGTTTATATGTATTTTTATCAGATGTAGTTTATTAAGTAGAAAATTTACATTTTTTGACTCAAAGGTGTGAACAAGATAAAACATTAGATTAGCTGTCACTGATACTATAACCAAAATGTTAATTAATGGTTTAAATATTGTTTTTTTTTTAATCTACTTGTCACTACGTTGTTAGAATGACCATGAACTATTTATGTTTTTAAAATGATGTCCAATGCGCGTTGGTTTTGTTGTCTCTGAACTGGTTAAAGCTGGTTAATAGAATTACCTAATGTAATTTCAGGTAAGACGATAATTTTCCTCTAATTCGAAACTAAGAAAAAAAGTAGAATGGAACGAGACATATTTAATGTTACAAAATAATCAAGTGCGACTCTGCTTAAAAAACTCTCATCATCAGATACGGTGATGGTATGTTCATTATATTGAGCAATCAGTCCATTAAGTAATCAAATCAAAACGAATTTTTCTTGCTTGACGTTTGTTTAACATAGTTTTTAATTGGCAGAGGAAAATAAATGTATCTATAGAGCTTAGAAATATCCAAAATGAAGACTTCTTCATTACCTCATTAACTTATCAATAACAAAATAACAGTACTGTGTGTATAAGGCGTTAAATTAAATTAATTAATTATTATACGAAAATTTTACATTATAAAAAACGAATAATGTAAGTGCAAGCTTAGTTCCTTTTTTTGTGACGCTAATATTATTTACATAATCTTTATCTATTTTTTAATTTTGCTTAAAGTGTAATTGGTTTGAAAATATCATTTTTAATTAAATTATTTTCGACCAAGCTGTATACATATAGAATTTGGGATCGTAGGACCAGTTTTATGATCATGCAATTTGATACAATTTTTAAAAGGTATTGGTATCAGTCATGTCTTTTACCTGACAGGAAAGTTAATCGTGTTAAATTAACTGGTTCAATAAGCAGACGATTCTTTTAAATGTGTTTTTATGTTTCCAGCAGGATAAGTTTTTACTTGAAAACAATACACCCTAAGTGTCGTGTGGTATTATTAACAAACAGTACCTACTCAATATCGAACTGTTTATAAAAATATATCTAAGCTTCCGAGATTAAGTTCAATTGTTTGTAATATTTTCTTGTAGGTTCATAAATTGCAAAAGTTTCGTATAATTACAGTGTTACATAGAGCACCGTTGCATAAAGCAATTAAACTAAGACGAACTGCTGAATTTCTTTCTATATACCTAATACTATGTTATTTGAGAACTCTAATGTCCATGGCGACTCGTGTGACGAGGTAATGCGCAAAAGAATAAACACAGCTGATCAAAAAGTCAATAACTCGGAAAGTTGTTGACAAGGGGCACATCTCTCGCAAGATTATCTCATCTACCGACCTTTTTCAACGTTATGTCAATATACTTATATTTCCTAAATATTTGCTTTAAATAATATGAGATGATACAGGATGTACATATATAGAATGAGTTAAATCGGCTCTTGAGTGGACAAAAAAATTCGCTGTTGTATTTTAGACAATTTTAAAATTTGCATAAGCCTTTTGTGTTATGATTTGCAAAATAAAAGTTGTTCAATTTTACTCTATTACTAAGGAAATAAATTTTAACTTTAATACAGTCGTTATGTTCAAAAGAAGGTTTTCGTTTTTGATTTTTATTTATTAATTTAATTTAATGATGAATTTTAAAAGTAAGATTAGATTATTAACAAAAGTTATTTCAAACACCAAGTAAAAGTAGTCTAAATTAAAAAATCGTTTCTGTATAATACGTTTATTTTCTTATTTGTTAGGAAGGTTAATCGATAAAACTGCGTATATTAAACTTCGAAAACTCACCTAAGTTATAGTTATAATAAACCATTTCATGCAATGCCTGTGACACATTTTATAAAAGGGTCAGCCACAGAAGGGGCACTGTTCTTATTTTTAATAAAGTTTCTGGAAGGCTTTTAGTCGTGCACTATCAGGTTGCGTGGATCAGAACTCGCATAGATCTCATCAAAGCGGCCTTTCAAATTTGACATGTACCCTAAGTATACGGCTCATTTTTATGCACGTACACTTTTATTGTATCAGTGTCAAGTGTTTCGCTGGCATTGTGCATTAACCAATATGTATACTGGACAAAAATTTGCAACTATTATTTCAGCGAAATGAGTTAATTGAAATTAAACGTTTTATCTTCTACAAAGGGGTTGCAATTGCGTGTCCGTTGGTGTGCGTGTGTGTGCTCTCATGTGTGTGTGTCCACAACGATATTACCACATACACAACATTTGTAGTGGTCTCATTCAACCCTTTTACTTTCAAAGAATGTTATTTTGCAATATTGCGTTGGTAATACAAATTAGGTTTATTAATAAACAGCGGTAGAGTTACTTTCAACTAAGGGAACGTTATAACTAATGTTGTACTGATAAATTGAGTTACCCATTTTTCTAAAATTTTCATTTCTTGCTATAGGTACTATATGTATCCGAGGGTAGCACCTTAAAGTTTCTGCAAATTAATAAAAAAAAGTTTCATAACCAAAAATTACTTTTATTATTGCTTTACCCTTAAACTCAATACATATTCGATAAAACCAATTTTCAAAACATAAATTCCATTCTTCTTGAGTCACTTGAGAAACCAGGTTTTTGAAGCTTTCCACGGCATCGTCGGGAGTTGCAAATCGCACACCATGAATTTTATCGTGTAGTCGAAGAAATAACAAGTAATCGAAGGGTGCCAGGTTAGCACTGTACGGCGGATGAATTAGCAATATTAGCCCGGAAGCCTCTAAAAAGTCGTTTGTCCGATGAGCGGTATGACTTGAAGCATTGTCGTGGTGCAGAACGATGCCACTTTTTGGATACCGTAAACGAGCTTTTTGAATAACGTCTGGCAGGCATGCTGTTGTGTACCACTCTGCACTAACCGTACGTTTATTTTCAAGCACGACAGTTGTGATAGGTCCTGATTTTCAGAAGAAGCAAGCTATCATTTTCTTGCCAACACTTCCCGATTGCTTCACTTTAACTGTATATCCAGCATTCGTCATTCTCATTAGTTATGATGTTATAAACTGCTTTAGACCTACCTTCATTATATTTCTTAAGAGCTTTCTTATACCATTCCGCACGCTGTTGTTTTTGCGCTTCTGTTAAACTGTGTGATATCCACCGACAACAGACTTTCCTTAAACCCAAATAATTATGTAAAATCTTGTTTATTTCAGTCATGCCAATGCCCAAGGTGCTCTTAATAATTATATTATACGTTACTCGAATATCCTCTTGAATCATTCTTCGCACAGCGTCTGTGTTTGTTTCAGCAACTACCGAAATTGGCCTTTCTTCACGAAAATCGACGCTGAATGAAATTCTTTCAAATTTAAATTCGTTATACCAGCAGTAAACAGTCCTCTGCGAAGGCGCTTGGTCACCAAATGCAGCACGAAGTCGTGCAATGGTTTCTTTCGGAGATAGAGAACTTTTAAAATCGTAGTAAAATTTTCTCTCGTTAAATTCATTTTTGCTGCACAACACTTACTTTAAAATTAGCTTGTAAAATAACTGTTGCAATTATCAAAACTAAATTTAAACTGTGAAACTACAGAACAATAAATATTCATGGCACGCTTGATTTCCTTGGTGCACTTGATCTATTACTTTGCAGAAATTATGGGTGCTATTCTCGTATTACATCAAATTACAATAACTGAATATACACAGGGCCTTATTTATATAGTTAAAAATATATAGTAGTTAGCTATGTAATAAAAACAAAAACTATTTAACCTTTTTTAATGGTTTTGTATCTGCAAGTGTGTAAGTTGTAAGCTTGCTTTTAAAGACGCCTAACTTAATTCAAAAAGAAGTTGAGATGTTAGTTAAAGCACTTTCTAAAGAAATATTTTTTCTTTTGGCAACTAACAATATTATAAATTGTATTGGTAAAAGTACATATTTTTTATGAAACAGTGGTCGACAAAATATTTCAAAACATCAACCACGTCCGATTCGTACGGAAACCATTATTAGAAAATTTGTACGGTGATGGCATCAATATTTCACCATAGTTAAACACCCTTGTCCTCGCATACGTCTAAAACAACCTGCAGACTATTTTGAAACAGCATAAGAAAACCTGGGTAGTATTACAGTTGTTCCTAAAGAATGCACTCCTATGCGCAACAACACAAGACGGGGTGGCAAAATATAAATGTTGGTGACTGCCAAACAATTTTGCAAGAATGGCAAACAGTACTTGTGAAAACTTAATGGTGAACACGTTGAATTTGTTAAATACAAACATTCGTAAGTGAAAATTGTTAAAGTAAGCAATGTTTAAAAACTATGTAAATCTACCCTACTTTTTGTACTTCACATTGAATTTGTTTTAGTATTTAAACTGTAAGTATACAATGCCATTAAATACATAATAAAAAGTTATTATGTTAGATTTTAAGGGACTAAAAACCTTTTGCCCTATATTCACCTTAAGTTTTATTTATTTTCTTTTAATTCCATAAGGTTGCACAGTATAAAAGTGCCAATCTAACAGAAAAATGGAGATATACAATTTAATTTTACAGTATACTAATGTTACAATTTAAGAGTATAACATACAATGCATTTGTAACTATATGATTATATCGTATCATAATAACTAAATAATCATTAATAACAATACGTATGAAGTTTTTGAAACTAATGTGGTCCTTTTTCAGTCAAACAAGAGAACTGAGAATTATTATGGTTTAATGCTAGTGTATGCTTTTTTGAGACATTTACGGTAATTCTCAAGTCATCTTTAATATTATCAGCTTTTTGAAAAATAATTGGATTAAATGAGAATTGTGTTTGTCGTCAGTGTTCATAATTATGCATCTTACAGTGCTTAAAATTTTTAACAAGGTTGAAAATTCAAACTGAAAATAGACCTTAAAACAGAACTTTCTGGGACTTTACAGATTTGACTACACGATTTGATCCGATGTGATCTCTTAGTGAATTGGCTGATTAAAAAATTAATTGCATTAGTTTCTTATCCGATATAGTGTAAAACAGAAAATAATACGTACTGAATGAAAGTTTTCCAGAATCTTGTCGTGGCATATGTCCCATAAGACCATATTATTATTATGTGTTATACCACATGTGCGGGTTGTAATAATTAATTGAATCGTCATCAGAATCTCGTTGAGAAATGCGGTTATCAAAATAATAATTAATGTCAATTACTCGACCATGATCAAAGCGCGTGATCCTTTGGCACCCGTAAGTCTAGATCTTCTTCAATAAATAAACAAACAATTAGATTTTTTTAACAATTCAAGTAACCTGACAACACCAATTTAAGTGCATGTCATTGTCGATTTCAAGAAGTTCACTTTAATTAACTTGCTGTATGTGTGTATGTTTCCTTTGTTGGGTTAATTAAATATATTGAAGTATTCTGTCCGACGTGAGAATAACAGAAAAACTGTATCAATAAATAATATTTAGTAGGTATTTATGGTTATTTGGGATATACAGTGTGGTACAAAAGTATGGAACAAATTCAATATCTACTGAAATAATTGTTTTTTGGAAAAACGCTCGGACAGGTATAGCGATTTAAATTACGGTGCATATTTTAAGAGGAATCGAATTTTTTTTGCGACAGTCATTTTTCTACGGTGACGTTATCGCCCTTTTTTTTAAATAGGAACTTGCATATTTGACAATTGCAGTAGATAGTCCTTTTTTTTCTCTTTATAACCGTGTAAAAGTTTTATACCCTTACATAAGATTTTTTTTGAGATATGGTCCTTCGAAAATTCCAAAATCTACTTTTTCGTAGAAGGTTGAAATTCGGATTAGGGGGTAATGAGACCCTCCTAATGACGTTTCCGTGATCGGTTGTCCCTTAGCGTGCGTAATTTCGAAGATACGGCCGTTCCCACCTATCAAAAGTGGTGGGGGAAATTTTTTAAAACCCGTTTTTTCGTGTCCGGCGGGGTCGCTTTGGGGATTCGGAAAGAGAGGGGTCGATTTAGGAGAGAACAATTTTTTATCCGAAACATTTTTGATTCGAAATGCCCGTATACGTGTCTATTGTTATCCCACCCATGCGGAACGTGAGCTGGGTCTAGTACCCCAAAGCGACCCCGCCGGACACGAAAAAACGGGTTTTAAAAAATTTCCCCCACCACTTTTGATAGGTGGGAACGGCCGTATCTCCGAAATTACGCACGCTAAGGGACAACCGACCACGGAAACGTCATTAGGAGGGTCTCATTACCTCCTAATCCGAATTTCAACCTTCTACGAAAAAGTCGATTTTGGAATTTTCGAAGGACCATATCTCAAAAAAAACCTTATGTGAGGGTATAAAACTTTTGCACGGTTAGAAAGAGAAAAAAAAAGACTATCTACTGCAATTGTCAAATATGCAAGTTCCTATTTAAAAAAAAAGGGCGATAACGTCACCGTAGAAAAATGACTGTCGCAAAAAAATTCGATTCCTCTTAAAATATGCACCGTAATTTAAATCGTTATACCTGTCCGAGCGATTTTCCAAAAAACAATTATTTCAGTAGATATTGAATTTGTTCCATACTTTTGTACCACACTGTATAAAGTATGATCAAATATTATTTTCATCTAGTATGGCTACGAAGGGGCAAATTGACTTACAGATTATGTTTACTTCAAAATTATTGATAACTGTCGAATTTTGTATTTGTGTTAAATAGCTATTTATGTAACGAGTATATAACGTAAAACTTTATTAGACGAGCTCATTTCAAATAAAGTAAAATAAAGTCTTATTATTATGTACGAATTACATACCTTTTTGCTGAGACTTGCGTAGGTGTTTGTCACATTTCTGTCGAAAAAAAAGGATCAACGAATTTGCATCAGATTTTGTCTAAAATTTGGCGAAACTTGTAAAGATACGTATTTGAAGTTACAAAAAGTCTACGGCGAGGATTTTGTATGAGTCGTACGTAAGTTTATGAGTCGTATAAACGCTTTGAAATCGGCCGTGAAGGTGTTGAGAGTGACCCCCGTTATGGAAGACCTACAAGCAGCAAAAGTGCACAAGATGTCGAAGTTGTGAGCACCGCTGTGCGGAAAAATTGCCGAATTACTATTCGTGAGTTAGTCACAGATCTAAACATTAGTTATGGTTCGATTCAATCCATTCTTACGGAAGATTTGGGCATGAGACGCATCTCAACTAAATTTATACCAAAACTTCTCACAGCTGAACAAAAACATGTGTTTTAGCTACTTGCTTGAATGCGTCAGAAATAACGAGAACTTTCTAAAAACGATCATAACTGGCGATGAAACATGAGTTTATGGGTATGATCCCGAAACTAAGGCCCAATCTTCACAGTGGAGGACTCAAAATTTTCAACGATCCAAAAAAGTACGACAAAGGCGCAGCAATGTTAAGACAATGCTGACTGTCTTTTTCGACCATAAGGGAATTGTGCATCATGAAGACGCTCCACCTGGCCAGACAATTAACAAGGACTATTACTATCAAGATTGAGAGACGCAGTTCGTCGCAAAAGCTAGGAACTGCATGAGAATGGCGAGTAAAAATTGCATCACGATAATGCCCTCGCTCACGCATCTCAACTTGTGCGGCAATTCCTTGCTAAAAATGATATTAAACACGTCCGCCAGCCACCATATTCGCCAGACCTTGCTCCCAGACACTTTTATATTCCCTAAAATCAAATTTCAGTTAAAAGGAAAACGATTTCTAGACATTGAAGAGATACAGCAGAACACGGCGAAGCAGTTATTGGCTATTTGAGAAGACGAATTTAAAAAATGTTTCGAGCACTGGCATCAACTTTGTATTAAGTGAGTGGCTTCGGAAGGAGACTCCTTTGGAGGCGATTAAATGTCAATTTCATAAATCTTGTAGTTCTTTATAAATAAAGCCATTCTGGATAGTTTTTGGTCAGACCTCGTATTTTACGGTTGTGTTTATATAAGTTCCGAAAACGTTTTTCTGACGTAGCACTGATTAAAGATTATTTCCTACGTCAATTGCAACGTATTTTTACCAATTTCGAACAAACTGGTACAGTAGATCACAGAACCGGAGGAAGAAAAAATTCGAACGGATGATAGTATCGAACAAGTAAGAGGCCGGATGGAAGAATCACCTACGTTGTCGCCTCGAAGTAAAGCAATATAGTTAGATTTGTTTCTCCACAAAATACACACTTTATCAGGAATTGCTGCCACCAAATTATAATAAAGCTAGTTCCGAGATAATCTGAATGATAATCCTTTAGATTCGATTTTCTACTCAGGCGAATCACTGTTTCATCTCTCTGGATATATTAATTCGCAAGTGATGTGGATATGGAGTACCTATAATACCAATTTCATAAGAGAAACTCCCTTGCATTGTTCTAAAATCGATATTTGGGTAGCTCTTTCCTGAAGGATACCAGAACAACATTCTGCAACAATTCATCGATCAATTCGATGCGGTTGCTTTCAGCAGGACAGTGCCCAACTCCATATGGTTCATACCACCTTGAAATGTTTGCAACAACTTTATGACGAAAGATTGATATCACCAAGATTATGTGATCTTGGTGCATTATACACCGGTGCATATAACTACTGGAAGATTTACGACTAAGAATCGTAGAAGAAAATGTGTTAAAATTACACCTCACCTTTTACGAAAAATGTTTGATAACATGAAGAGATGTGTTGAAAGTGTATTGAAGAAGATCGTTCAACATTTTTGAATTTATAAAATAAGTTTAGTAAATACACCTAATACTTGTATGTTAGCATAATTTTTATTTTTGGGTTAGGTTTTAACTGGAAGTAGCTAGACGTTGAGTTTTCATTAGCAGTAATACTCGGCAATCAAAGCATTTTTAAAATTGTTTAAAATTCAAATTCTCATATCAAGTGACTATAAAATGTCGAGATTTGTACTGAATCGTTGGTAATATTTTCCAAATATTACGTGGTCGTATAATGTTGGCATTTATTTTTTATTTAATTTTATTCGAGGGTATCTGTCAAATACAAAAGTTTTAGCAGAGTGAGCAACATTTGCCTTGCCAATCTATTAAAAAGTTTTGTACAATTAGTAGTATTTTCTGCCTAAAAAGAGCCTTTACTTGTCGATATTAGTTTTTGAGTTGTTGGTAAAACGAGAAAATTGCAATTTACTTTTCAATTTTTTTCACGTTTTTTTTTGTGACATCTATAAAAAATTACATAAGGCTTGACCATGGAAAATAAAAACAGTGTCTGCTGCAAGCATTAGAATTTATTAACTGTCAACTGCCATGATCTAAAGGTACGTTTTCGTAAGGACAATTCGGGGCGACTTGTTGGCCGGACATGTTTGCCGACCGACAAGTTGGTAAAATTGACAGGTGTTTATGTTGTCACTTGTCTGCAACGGACATGTCGAGAGAACGATTTTCGAATCGAAATCTGCAGTTTTCAAGATGGCAGACGATGAAGTAGTACAGGTTATATCAACTTTCATAGTGTTGGCAGGAAGCCATGCGATACTAGAAAGTCAAAAAAAGTCAAAACGAAAACGCAAAAGATGGTACGTTAGAAGATTTATAGCGAAGAGGCGTTTGGAAGGTGCATATACGTAGCTCGTTAATGAATGGTCCTCGCTGCCACCTAGTTGCGTCTCTTATTATTAAAAATTGAGTGTTTACGTAGTGACAAACGAACGCCGACTCGACATGTGCGGCTAATTTTTGCATCCGACATTAACATGTCGTCCGACTGTCCCGACATGAAATGCATTTCGTTTACATTAGAACAGACAAGTCGGCGGACATGCCGGCCAACATGTTGCGTCCTTACGAAAACGTACCTTAATAATGAATTTAATTACTGCATGCCAAATCTAACCTAAAAATTATAAGTTGATATTGCGATAGCAAATTTTACAGCTTGCGGCAGATGTAATTCTTGTTTTCTATGCATTTGTTTTGGACAGACGGTATGAACACATTTTCTTAAGATAACCTTTGAGTGTTGATCAAGAGTAGGTTTTGTATTAAAATTTGCTGTACAATATTTCGCAAACCTTAATTATCCTAAATTGATGTATTATCAGTACCTAATATTCATGATAGATCTTTTTTTGCCAAATTATAAGTACCATCTTGAATCTTGATATTCAAAATTACTTAAAGTAAATAAAACTGAAACCTTCGATATACATATGTGGTAGAAGTCCCTTCGGCCAATAAAACAAATACGACTGGAGAATCTCCCTAAAAATTCAAAAAGTGGGTCGAAAGCCGAGGGTGGTAAACCCTATTTGTAGTAGGTGAATAATATTAAAGCAATGCACTAAAACATATAAAAAATGCAAAACTTATCAAAATAGGTCGATCAACCTGAAATTTTGTATAAAAATAATATTATTAGGAATACTAAGTAAGTATGTTGAATTATGAATTGATAAGCGTATAATAGTTGTATATGTATCAATAGCGTAAAGAAGCTGTTTTGGCTCGCGGTGTGAAGATTAATTTATGAGGGGCGAAGCATCGAACGCTCTCATACGCTAAGGGCCAAAAACACCATATTACGTCACCCGAGGTAGGTACACATCCAAAACTTTTTTGCTTGAAGGAAAGTTTCAAATTATTTCGGTTTAATTATTTTAAATTTGCAGTCTGTCACAATAAATAGCACTGATTATTCCACTCATCCAATCAAATCACAGTATTTTGGTGAATTGAACCAATCACAATCGAATTAAATCGAAAATACCACTACTAGTGAAATTTTCTAGAAAATTTTGCGACTAGCAGCGTTGCTTAGAGACAACGTCTGTCAAAATTTTTTGAGTGACAAGTATTTCAGTAATTTCATTATAATTCGAGAAATTATCATTCCGAATACCATTCGTGACTAGAATTTTACAGGAAATTTTTGCCGTCACAAACACTCTTGCTTGTTGCTTTGGAAAATCGTAACTCGTGCTGTCGCACTCGTTACGATTTTCGTCGCAACAAGCAGTCGTGTTGGTGACGGCAAAAAAATTTCCGGTAAAATTCTAGTCACTTGTGGTATTACTTCTGACAATATTATCATGGTAAAGCTAATATTTAAAAAAATTCAAATTGTACCGTAACTAAGGTAACGAGTGTAGAAAACTTTAATAATAAAACTACAGGAAGGATTGTAGCGCTCTAGTAGCTATAACAAACAGTGTGACGGAAGTCGCCATTTTGAACCCCCTTGTATGACTCATTTGAAGTCAATTGGAGGTTATAATTTCAATGTCAATGTCAATGTCAAGAGAGTGAATATCATAGGCGTCACACACATATTTTATATACAGGGTCCTGCAGCTCACCTCCCGTCTTATGTAGCTCATTTATTAATAGACATAGAATTTTTATATATCGCAGACGTTGTCTGTACCCGAGGGCGCATTTCAGGAAAATATTTTTGATTATACAGGATGTTCTCAAAAAGTGTGACGTCATTATGATATATTTTTTTAGATTACACGCCCGATATTTTTTTGCATATTTGGGTTCCTCTTGTGGTTACCTACATACCCCTAAAATTTGGTTGAAATCGGTTCAGCGATTTCAAAAAAAAAAAAAAAAAATAGATAAAAAACTGTTTTGCACTACTGATTTTAAAACTTGATAAAAGATACAAATAGTACCTCGTTAATAACATTAAAAGAGGTACCTATTAAGTAAGGTAATATCAGTTTCGTTAACCTAGTTTGGTTGATCCGAATTATACAGGGTGTCCAAAATGTAGTGTCAAACTCTTCAAATTTTAAAGCAATTTATTTGCCTTATTTTCAATTGGAGCCCCTGTATATTTTTATGTCATTCGATGCTAAATTAAAAAATAAACATTTTTTCTAAATACAACCCTATCAAAATTCCTAACACATTAAAAGTTATTCGGCGAAAACTCGTTTTGGTAACAAACTATTCCAATAGTAATTTCAATGAAAAAAGGTGGCATTGAAAAACAATTTATTGATATCATATGTTTTTTCACGTTTCATACACTAATGTATTACATTAGTACACTCAAAATCGTAAAGTAATGGGTCACTTTACAGTATAGCAACCATTACTGCATAGCAACGTCAGGTTTCATTAAAATGCAATTTGACAGCTTCTCGGGCAGCATTTAAAATATCTTCTGAATGGTTTTCCAAGTTATTTTCGTCACTCAAGTCCATTTCGGAATTAGATTTCCAAAAAAAATGTATTTATTTGTTTGAATTGAATTCTGTTATGTCAAAAACAGTTCCTGTCAGATTACTATGTTATCGAGAATCCGCCTACTTTTTTCAGTGTTTTTATTAATTTTATTCAGAATGTATCTCAATAAATTTAGATAACTTTTTGTGTGAGAATATAAAATGCGAAAAAATAGTATGGCATTTAAGTACTCGCTATCGCTCGTACTCAAACCTGCCATACTCGTCTAGTAAAAATCCACTTTTCTGCACTTGGCACGTAATCTACTATTGTAATTACAAAATTATGTCAAAATCCGTTAATATTAATAGGCATTAATTGGAATAGTTTGTTACCAAAACGAGTTTTCGCCGAATAACTTTTAATGTGTTAGGAATTTTGATAGGGTTGTATTTAGAAAAAATGTTTATTTTTAATTTAGCATCGAATGACATAAAAATATACAGGGGCTCCAATTGAAAATAAGGCAAATAAATTGCTTTAAAATTTGAAGAGTTTGACACTACATTTTGGACACCCTGTATAATTCGGATCAACCAAACTAGGTTAACAAAACTGATATTACCTTACTTAATAGGTACCTCTTTTAATGTTATTAACGAGGTACTATTTGTATCTTTTATCAAGTTTTAAAATCAGTAGTGCAAAACAGTTTTTTATCTATTTTTTTTTTTTTTTTTTGAAATCGCTGAACCGATTTCAACCAAATTTTAGGGGTATGTAGGTAACCACAAGAGGAACCCAAATATGCAAAAAAATATCGGGCGTGTAATCTAAAAAAATATATCATAATGACGTCACACTTTTTGAGAACATCCTGTATAATCAAAAATATTTTCCTGAAATGCGCCCTCGGGTACAGACAACGTCTACGATATATAAAAATTCTATGTCTATTAATAAATGAGCTACATAAGACGGGAGGTGAGCTGCAGGACCCTGTAGATTAGAACTTTGCAAAATATATATTTAAAAAGCTGTTTTAACCGTCAGTATTAGAATATTTTACTTATTGCAGCTTCTAATTTTTGTCCATTCATAGTTTTACTACATTTTTGTCAGTTTATGTCTTTGAATGTTTTATATTCAAAGGTTTACGTATCTCGTATCCATTCTGAAAGGTAGGGCCACTGACATACTGGAAATATTCAGCCGCCATATGCAACACCCATCTTGGTCTTACGTCTGTTTTGTGTAGCCTCCTTCTAGTAGTTTTATATTCATAGGTAGAAAAGCGTTTCAACTTTAATAAATTTCTCAGGGCGCAAAATTGCGCCCTAGAGCAAAAAAGACACACACTTTATCCCACGCCTTATCTTAAAGTATCTTACGCCTAGAGTACAAAAATAATTTTTTTCATTTGCTGTTACGGTTATCTGGATTTTAGAAAATCTTAGAATAATTGCATTAAAACTACCTATTTTACCTTTTTTTTAAATATTTTCTATTTATTTAATTTTTTTTGTTTTTAAATGGATTTCTTTTTACAGAGCTAATTATATTGTTACATAAAGTCTAATCATTTTTCTCTTAAAATATGCTCAAAATTCAGTCAAGTACGACTAATAAAAAAATTACGTTTGAGAGTCAAAAATGTTTAGTCAATCGTTTCTTTTAGTAATTTAATTCGTCGACATACTCTACATATTTGAATTTATTACTTACTTCTTACTTGTTCTTAACATTTTACTATTGAACAATTAAATTAAAATAGATCAGTCTAAGTAACATATGGGTTACTTCCATTTTGGGTAAAAATAAATATACTTTTCGTAATAACTATCCTATAAATGTGAACTATTAAACCTAAAGATTGAACAAATATTACATTCAAAAAGTTAATACCTACTTAATAATATTTTTTAGGGAATGTTTTGACGGTGTTTTATATATTTCTTCCACCCATTCGAAATATTTTATGAGCAGAAGGGGTTGTGTTTCGCAAAAAAACTTAAATGCAAAGTTTTAGAAAATAATCCTTTCACACCTTTTAAGTAGGAAAAAATTCGAAAGGATGGTCTTAATAATAATGAAATTAGGAAAACCAAAGAATATGCAAATTTAGTTTAATCCATGATCAATATTCACTAATAATTATGTAATTCTATTTACTTTAACCAGACAATAATGCTGTAATAGTTTGTAATTTTCTATAAGAATTATGCATTGATAATTTAAATATTTTTTAGAGAGATTTTAAACATATTAAATGGGAGGCTATATCATGTATCATATAAGACTTTTAATTTCGTTCTAAGTGTGGAAATACAAACTTTTTCTTGAATTCGTTATAGTAAAAGTAAAGCTGACATGTTCAAGGTAGCGTATAAGGCTGTTAATGCTTAACTCCTTCAAACGTTTTATCTTTCCAGTTCAGTTTATTATAGAAAAGAAATAAAACTGTCAGTGCCAGTGCTAATGTGAACTAATCTAAATAATTCTAAAAAAATACAAGCAGTTTATATTATCTGATATTCATATAATATCAACGTTGCGAATGAAATGAAAAAATTTCGTTAAGTGAATAACTCTGTCGGTATTCGTCGTTATTATAGTGAAATACAATTTACATTGTGGGGTTTAGTGACACAAATTTGCTAGCAACGGGGTACAAACCTAGAGAACTAAACGTTAATCCAATAAAATACATTACGTCAGAACTTTTTTTAAACTGTAATACACATTCATAGAATATCTTATTACTTTCAAATTTTTTAGGTTGTAATAACACGATAAAAGTTGTATTTACTGTAATTACTCTCGTTATTAGGTTATTACAAATAATAAACTTTTTAGTTTAGACCCTTAATTCTATATTTCTCTTATCGTATGTTTTGAATATAAAAATGGCCTTGCCATAATTTTAATAAAAGTTGCCCCAAAAATAAAATATTAAGATCACGCACCAGTAAACATTGTGAGCATATAAAAAAATTATTCTTATACATGCAAATATGAGAAATTTTTAACGCAAGAATACTTAAATTGTAAATTTTTTGTCGCACAGTTTGTCGTAATAAGGATCGAATAAGAAAGGAAAGAAGTTAAAGGCAGTGCTATTTCCGTTATGTGGCTTAATTTGTTTTTGTATTGAATATTTCAAACTATAAGGAGTACAAACGTTAGTATACTAAACAACTTGTAAAATTTTAAGGGTTTAAAATTGGTTCATATAGATGTGATTATCTAACTGATTTCTCTATCCTGTCTTGTCTGCGCAATTTGTTTCTCAAAGACTAGAAAGTTGAGTTAGAAACGAAGTAATTTTAGCCTGTTTAATAAAAGGAATCTTCTCGACTTAGTCTTCAACAAATATCAAATACAAATTCGTTATTACACTTTTTCAACTACCTTCAAATATTTATTAAGTTTTTATTATTTTTATACTAGAAGTTGAGAGGAAAAGGGAGTTACACTGAGACTGATTTAATTTGTTGCTCGGGTAATCAAAAAGTTATATTTAATTTGTAATTCGATAAAAGTTGCATAAATAAGTAAGGTCATTTTTAATACTTAATATTCAACACACAAGTGTCATAAATATTTCTTTCCTAACGAACATGAATGCATTTTTTTAAATCTGTTCGTAGAAAAAGATTATCTCTGTGGGCATTTGAACTACAGAATTGCAGAGAAAAAATATATTTATTATAAAATGTTTCCTTATTAAAGCCCTGAAATAGATTAATTTAGTTAAAAAATCCAGATGTAAAAATGCAGTTAAAAACAAATGTTCATGTCATGAAGTTACTTTTTAAAGTTGGTTTATTATGGAATTTCCCAAAAAACACTTCAATAAGAAATTTATAAATTGTATGCAGGACTTTGTCACCACTCCAAGGCAATGAATTTGATTTCTGAAATGATATAATGATTGGTATTGAAATTTTGATAGTTTCAATTTTGCTGTTTATTTAAGTAAAATTTAAAAAAGAAATATTTACAACTGGAAAAATGTTGATATAAGAATATCAAAATTAAAATATCTTTATTTTATTTCTTAGTGTGTTTCAGAGACATGTTTTGTAAACTTTATATTAAAAATTACACAAGCATATCTTTGTTAATTTAAATAAAACGCCCCACGCGATGTATTTTAACTAACAAAACAAAATATGCTATTATTATCATTATTAATATTTCCTGAAATATTGAGAAAGGGATATGGAAATCTGCTTAAGTGCGATACAGTACGTTTCAGCTGATTCTAAGCGTTAGGGATTAAATGATAAGATAAACAGGATTAACTTGTCACATATTTTTATAGACCTTGCCACTGTATGAAAGTTTACTAAACATTGATAACATTTTGAATACACATAAGTTAAGTGACTGACTTCCTGATAGTATAGTAGGTACTTTAAAAATCCTGGAAGCCCTTTCTATTGCCACTTTATGTTGAGTTAACGTTTATACCAAACATTAACAAATTCCTTCGGAAAATATTTAATTAAGTTATAATTCAGTGTTTTTGGAAAACAAAACAAATTTTCTACCAAAATATACATATACATAATCCACATTTACAATTTTTTATGCTTTAAATTGATAAAAAAGGGTCGTTTAGTAAGTCTAATTCCAGGCAGTTTTGTTCACTTACACTCACGTCAGAATAAAGTCACACTTGATTTACGGGTAGAACTCTCAGCTGAAATAGTTTACAATTTTTTGAAGTTATTTCATTAGTGTGTCCTTGAATGGACCTAACTATATCTGTACACTTTTTTATTTCTCATTTTTAGGGAAAAAGCCATTTTTAATAAAGAGTTTTGCTTATTTTGAAAAGTCCTTAGTCATAGTTAGAATTTTGATAACACCTACAGGGTTGTTAGAAATTAAGAAAGTTGTGATATGGTGCCACGCGTAAAGTACCAGTTCTTAATTTTAAATTTAAATTTGTTAAGTGAAAGTTATTGCCAATGTTAGTATTAGATATTTATGTAGTCTTAAGGGTTGTGGTAAAAATATGTAATATGATTTTAAATAAAGTTATTTAGTAGTTACAGTTCATTATTTTGGCGAAGAATTATAATTAGAAAACCTCTTCTCACGCAATAAGCTAGTGCAGAAAATTTAAGAAACATTGTATCTTTATAAACTTGTAAAACTATATTAATAATTATTTGTATCGCGTTCAAATTAAGCTCACAAAGTTTCATAGGTCATATTACAAGTGGCGCATTAACTCATATGTAGGTGCATAAATGCTATGGAGTAATACATATTTTCAGAGTACCTACATTATAATAATCTTAATAGAAAATAGTATATTATGTCACTAGGAGTAGAAAGCCCACTTTTTGTTCTGCGCTCAGAAGGTTGCGGCCGAGGCGATAGCCGAGGCTAAGCAATCTGGGCGAAGCACAAGAAAGAGTTTTCTGCTCCGAGTGACATATACTATTTTTTCTTCAAGCGCTATATAACTATTGTGCATGTTAATCAATGAAAACGACAGACCATTTGAAAAGTACTTACTTGACTGTCAACAACCTGGGTAGACGCGTGCACAGAAAAGATCTTTTCCCACGACCATATAAGAAAGTCGCTCCTAACGCACAACAAACTAGGCGCGAAAGTTGACAATATCACCCGTGCGATTGACTTTCGCAAAACAAATGAACAACCCGTGCGATATGAACACGTATAGGGATATATCGCACAGTTTGCGCAATAATAGGAAGCT
This sequence comes from Melanotus villosus, assembly GCA_963082815.1. NCBI lineage: Eukaryota > Metazoa > Arthropoda > Insecta > Coleoptera > Elateridae > Melanotus > Melanotus villosus. The sequence goes on along the minus strand of OY720418.1, from coordinate 70,552,965 downwards.
GCGGCCGCTTCAAAACAAAAAATGACGGTCGTTTTACCTGAACTGTCAGTGTTACTTTTTGACATGTACATTTTTGGTCGTGGGAAAAATAGTGTTCGTAACTCGTTCGAAAGGCAAATATCTCCGCTCGTGTTTATAAATATTTCTACTCGTGCTCCGCTTCGCTCCGCACTCGTATATCTATTTATAAACACTCGCTTGATATTTGCTACTTTCGACACTTGATACGAAAATAACTATTCTACACAAAAGAAATATCGTTCGAAAATAATTTTCGAAGCGTACAACACGCTTTTGAAGTAATTTTACCTTTTGAACTGCCAGAATTTATCCAAACTTGACAGTTGTAATCAAAACAATGACAGGTGGCGCCACCACTTGTGACGAGTTGCACTAACATTATGTTACTAGTAACAAAATGATTTCCATTATTGTATTAGTAACATAATGGAGTATTTTTACCTTGTGTAGGTATTCAGTAGCAAAATGTTACAATTATGATATGCTTGAAGAAAAAGTAATTTACAATATAAAATTGTTTTACTTATAATAGTTACATTGCATGAAATCAGTAAAGTCCTATTTTTATATTTATCTATTTAGCGTATGGCATAATTTATACCTCATGCATTCAGAGAGATGATAGGTTTCATGTCTGTCGGAAACTTTTAAAATGTTAAATGAGCACAGATCCGATCCAATGATGGCGATTACGAATCGACTAATTTCCAGAAAAGTCTGTCAGCTAAACATTGAATTAAGTGAATTAAACTTTAAATTTATTATGTGGCCGGCGAGAAAACAAGCTATGGAAATTCATGAAAAAGGGATAGTGAATAAGAATACTTTTTTCTATAGCAACTGCTAAAGTGCTATTTTATCTATTAATTTGAGTAGATAAAGTAGCACTTTAACCGCAAGGGTAGATAAAGTACTACTTTAACAGCAAGGGTAGATCAAGTACTACTTTAACGACTGTACGCCCATACTAATGACATTTTAAAACGTGACTCGATTTGTAATTTTTTAAAAGTTAATGTCAAATAAATGTCAAATAAAATTTATTTTATAATTTTTTTCTTTAAAATAAATGCTATAGAAAAAAATAGAGTATTATACACGACAATAAAATGTAATCATCTTCTCGAGCGTAATTAGCGTCTCGACCCTAAAATACGCCCTCGAAGATAGAATACCATTTTATCGTCTTGTATAATAAATAACTATTTCTCTTTGTATTTTTATTGTTTTGGTTACTATAGCTCCCTCATTAGTTACAAATGAAATCAATGCAAAAAGACAGTGTACAGTGTACCTACAAGAGTATTATCCTTGTCTAAATATTTAACTAGTTTTTGAATATTAAGTTGAGTTTATGAAACAAGATATTTGGATTTTGTAGACGGTTTAGCTGTGAAGGATTGCATATTACTGAAAAATGATACCGGGTGATCAACGGAATTCATAATTAGCGCAGGCTGTGATACTTACCATAAAGTTGGCAACACAGGCTTACAGCTTGAAACTAAAAATTTTAAGTGTCAGAATTGAGGTTACCCAGTGCATTGAAGCTGACGGACAACACTTCGAACATTTATTGAAATTTCAATAAAAATTTCCAATTTTTTCTTCAAACTTATTTTATTTCTGCGTTTCAGCAAAATAATGTTTACTATATCATCAAAGATCGTACAAAGCACGAGCTTAACCTCAAATATAACAATTGTCAATTTATTATCCATTTCTCAGTGTGTCCAACCACACGACATAAAATAGCACCAATCACAGACTCCTCTAATTATGAATTCCGTTGATCACCCGGTAGTTGTACTTTACTATAAAGATATCAGCAGTGAACTTTCATATATGAAATTAGTGTCAAGCCTTGGTTGTTTAATATATCAATTTATTTAAAAAATCATTTCTAGTTGTTTCAACTAAAAAGAACCAAGGCCCCTTAAGAAATTGCATATTCCTGATTTAAAAAGTATTCCATTATAATTATTATGTTTACATTAAAGGAGCGTGGCCTTAAGAGTGTAAAGGTATTCGGTTCCTTCTTTCATGAAAAGAACTCCCAACCCAAATCAACATTGTGAACTTGTGATTTAGTAATGGTTGTCATATTAAGCGCGCGTTTTGTATATGTTATTGTTTCATAAATTTATTTTTGCTGTGAGTGAGGCATCAGTGACTTGAAAATATTTTAAAACAGATTAAGCACTATTAAACGTCAAAGATATACAATGCTTTTATTTTTAAATATGAGTTACGTGTGAAGTACGCATGTAAGTCCGTTATTGATATAACGCTAGTAACAACTAACGGTTGAATGGACTGTTGCATTTTATTAAGATAAGAACTTAGAAATATAAGACAAATGAATATTTTAAATTTCAAATACACTGGAAGACTCAAACTTAGATGTGGCTGTTGCTATTTATGTAAAAATTAACTACTACTAATTAATGAGAGGTTTATATGGCAATTTCAATCTTATAATATTTAACAGATTTCAAGCAAATTGAAAATGATATTATAACTTGAAAACAAGAGGAGATAGATCGTGTTTGCTTTCGTGATTAATGCATTAGTTTCTAAAAGTTCGTAGGCTGATAACGCATCCTCGGTTTTGCAGTAATTTTACAGTTAATACGAGTAAATGTGCCCGTACGTAGGTAACCTTAAACTTAGAATAAACTGTGCACATTGTTCAATATACATGTGTTCACTGTTACACAGTGTGAACTATTAAACGTGGCCTTCAATGTATCGAGCTGAAGGAGCGATTCTTGTATCAATATTTTCTAAAGAGTTGTGGTAAGTTTGACATTTAATATTTCTTAGTTGGGGTTTTCGCCACCAGTTGCTAAAATATAATGCTACATTAAATTTTTATGTCATATTTAAAAGATGCAGGTGTAACTTTGGGGGCCGATTGATTAACCATACAATTTGGAGTAAAACAATAATCATATATTCTCAAGGATTTACTGAGATGTTATGAAAAAAGTTCGTTTTCGTAATTGATAATGCAATTTCATAATGATCATATTTCTCTTATTTTGAAAGGTCAAGACTGCATATTGGTTTTCATTGTTAACTAGATGTAAGCTGTTGACATTTTACGTAAATAGTTCGTCATCATATCTCAGTAGGTAATCTGCGAGAATCGGGCAGGGATGTATTATCGCTTCACTTCAAATTACATAATTAATCATTCCCTAAAGTTAGATTCCTAAACCATTTAAATCGCCCTTAAATTCTTATTACTCGAATTAAATGCCACTAATTTAATTTCCTAAGTAATAAGCACAGTGTTAGTGATGTAGTATGTTTTCTTTTTTATAGATTGTAGATTTTTTACAGTAGTATTCCAGTATTAAAACTACTTGTGAACTCAACCATATAATATCAAAGGTGATACAGGGAAAAAATTGGGTTAATCTAACTTGAGCTTGACACGCTATCGGAATACACAGTTTTCGTGGTTTTAAATACTACAGGAAGGTGCTTGTTGAAAACGTACATTTTACAACGTGCACCAGGTGTGGACGTTAACTACCTTTTCTAACACCTGATGAAGATCTGATGTATTTAATGTTGTCAAGAAAATGCTTTTGATTTTAAAAGCAAACAGTTTGAGGTGTAGCTTTTAACTAAGGCCACCATAGGTTTTTTAACAATGACAGTATAATACCTGTTAATATTGCAATCATTTATACACTAAAACCAAAATTAGCTTATTATTATTTTTTACATTTTATTCCAAATTATACTTCACTGAAAGACGCTCAATCAAGGGCTGTGTAGATAATCGTTTTAACATTCAGTTGTTGTTTGGTAAATTTTAGGCACACTTTAACGATTCCAAAATCAATCATCTATAAGTATATTAAACGATGACAATTAATAATAAATTTTAGTTGGATTTTTCCTAATCTGTTCACACTATCTGCTTTTGCGTTATGTAATACTCATGTTTAACTTAATTACATTACTTGGCATTTTTAATTTATTTCTGTAATGCGATAAGATACAATGTAAACTTGATTATCTACTTTAATTACACTGCATTCACTAAAAATTGATTAACATATTAATGCGGTAGCTGAGTGTCGTCAAAACAATATTTATCGTTCGAGGGTAATTACAGCTTAATGAACTTACCTATCAGTTTACGCCTCATAACTCATAACACTTATGCTTACTATTAACCTAAAATATAATATTGAAATTGAACTTTTTTTCTCTCTCTTTCTTTCTCTTTTATCCTCTTTATACCTTTACAGTGTTGAGGCGATCGGACACACCGAACCGCAGAGTAGTCACCCATGCTTGTTCAGATCAAGCAGACATCTGCTTAACTTTCTATATGTCAGTATTACGTGCACTTCCACTCTGCCATACTACCGGTTCGAAATTGAAATTTACGAAATTAATATGAGTATTTATTTTACTTATAATATTTATTTATTTATTTATTAAGCGAGATCTAGGCTTATTTTTTTGCCGAAGTCAAAAAACTTCTACCCTTGGAAGAGATCTTTTTCTTGCAAAAGATCGTATTGGCGCGGGACCTATTTACACCTAATATCCGAAGAGGACATACTTTCAGGTATTTTTCCGTGTTAAAAATATTACCCACTTCGACTGGGAACCGAACGCAAGACCTATATACACTGGCGAGCAAAAAAACCGGGCCACTTGAATATTATCAAACGTAGTGCACTGAATGTGTTTGAAACTGTTTATAACTATTCAGCATTTATGTAGTAGGCTTAGTAACATGTGAAACAATAAAAAAATTATCTCATTTGTGAAACAATTTAAACTTAAGTGCATGGATGTTCATTTTGAGTGGTTAATTTGAATTAATATTTGTTCTTTTTATCAGTTCTTTGAGTTAATTTTGATTATAGTCCAGTCAAAAAAACTAAAAAAATGATCCAACCTCCTGAAAAATCCGAAAGTTTTGAAACTTTGCACACTTATTTATAGGTACCTAAGGATGAATATACCAAAAGTCCTCATAAATATGAGGCGAGCTCTAGCGGCAATTAGTGAAAACAGGGAACTTTTCTTGGTTTTTCGTTAATATCTTAAGAACCGTTGGTCGGAGGTAAAAGTTGATTATATATAAAATTGAAGCTTATTAAATTTGCAATAAAAATGATTATATACATTTTTCTTGTATTCCTAACCGCTTCCGAGTTATAGGGCGCTAAAGATAGCGTTTTTTGAAAAACCACGTAGTGCGGTACAATATGGCGGAAGACCAAGAAATCTGCCTTGTACGATGCCTTTACTCCGTTAAAAAAAGAAATAAATCTAGTCTCTTTTGACATTGTTTTGGATGGTGGCTTACTATTACACAAGGTGGTGTGGCCCAAAGATTCGCCAACAATCTCAACCATCTGCCAATGTTATGTAGCCTATGTTCTCAAACATTATGGTGGCAACGGCTGCACGGTGGTGTTTGATGGTTATTCAGCCGCTCTATCCAGTACAAAGAGAGCTGAACAGAGCCGAAGGTACAAAACAAAGAGGTCAGTTGACATACACTTTGGAGAGAAAACAGTAGTAGCAGTCAAACAGGATGATTTTCTTTCTAACGAAAAGAATAAGTCGAGACTAATTTCATTCCTCATAACTGCTCTTACCAGCCATGGAGTTGAAACAGAACAAGCATCTAGTGATGCTGACACATTGATCGTCCGAACAGCAATCATGAAATCCTTCACTTGTGACAAAGTAGCAATAGTCGGTGAAGATGTTGATCTTATTGTTCTCCTCATGGCCTTAACTCCGACTGAACAAAACATATTATTTGTGAAACCAAGCCGTGGCAAAGTCGCAAGGAAAGTATATTCAAGCCAGCAGTTACAAACTTTGGGAATGAAGGACAGCATACTTCTTGTGCATGCGTTCAGCGGATGCGATACGACGTCAGCTGCATATCGAAAAGGGAAACTTTCCTGTTTCAAATTGTTCAAGAAGCAAGCTGCACTGCAAGCTATTGATGATATATTTAACAGCCCAAGTTCATCCCGTGAGGCTGTAGCTGCTGCTGGAAACAAAATATTCTTGGCATTGTACAATGCGCCCAGGAAGCAAACCTCTCTAAACATGCACCGCTACAAATCTTTCACCAAATCGGTATCCAATGCTAAACCCAACCTTTCTGCTCTGCCACCCACAGAAGGAGCAGCAAGACAGCATGCTTTTCGAGTGTACCACCAAATTCAATTTTGGCTGGGGAATGAACTTCCTCCTGTACAGTGGGGTTGGAAGTTGGAAATCGATCGGCTAATCCCTGTGAGAACAGAGGATCCAGCAGCACCTGAAGCTGTCCTCAATCTGATTTGTTGCAAATGCACAGGTGGATGTGGGAACAGATGTGGCTGTCGAAAGGCAGGAATAATGTGTACAAGCATTTGTCACAACTGCCATGGTGAATGCATGAATGGTGTTACTTCCATCCTCGAAGAAGATTTTGATGACCCTAATGATCCCGATGTCATAAACATTTGGTACATGAAGATCAAAATACTATGCTTGCTGGACGTTTAACCAGAAGCCAGGTGAGATTGCACATTTGTATTTTTTTGTTATTCATTTACCTTCCAATAGTATACATAAATCAGTTGTCATGTTCTTATCTGTATAATGGTTCTCTCTCTCACACCATCATCTCATGCATATACCTACTTCTTCTTACTGTGTTTCAAGCAACAAGTGGAGAAGCTGACCAAGATGAGCAGATTGCAGGTCCTTCTACCAAAAGCGATCAAGAGTTGATTGACTTTTCTTTGCATTTCATTGTTTAATATACTTTAATTATACTTATTTAATATAATATACATACTTACTTATGAATATGTCTTTCTTTTTATACAAAGTCGTGAAGTTAATCTCCGCAATCATCCATGGTTTACAAAAATGTAGGTAAACCATTGTCAAGTATTATTAGAAATACCATATTGTACCGCACTAGCGTGGTTTTTCAAAAAACGCTATTTTTTAGCGCCCTATAACTCGGAAGCCGTTAGGAATACATGAAAAATGTATATAATCATTTTTATTGCAAATTTAATAAGCTTCAATTTTGTATATAATCAACTTTTACCTCCGACCAACGGTTCTTAAGATATTAACGAAAAACCAAAAAAAGTTCCCTGTTTTCACTAATTGCCGCTAGAGCTCGCCTCATATTTATGAGGACTTTTGGTATATTCATCCTTAGGTACCTATAAATAAGTGTGCAAAGTTTCAAAACTTTCGGATTTTTCAGGAGGTTAAACCTTGTTTTGACTGGACTATTATTGCGATACTGTATCATTATTTAAATTTGGCGTTTAGTAGTATCACTAATAAATTTCTGTAAAATTGACAACACATGCAGCTCAAATTATTGCTCTGATAGAAGACGGACGAAGTCAGCCTTATGTTGCAGCAGCTTTAGGAATCAGCCGTTTTAGTGTTCAAAGAGTGTGGCAATGCCATCAGGAGACGGGTTTACTTGGAAGAAGGCCAGGTTCGGGACGAAGAAGGGCTACCTCAGAGCGGAATGGCCGTTTTATTGTTTCCTCCGTATTAAGAAACAGGCATACAACTGCAGTTAGCGTGAAAAGTAGTCTGTTGGAAGTACGTGGTACCAATATCAGCGAGTGGACAGTAAGAAAGAGACTTTGAGAAGTTAATTTAAAGGCATACAGGCCAGCCACAGGGCCTAAACTTCTCAAAACTCATCGTGAAGGCAGGCTTAATTTTGCTCGTATCCACAACAATTGGACGGCGGAGCAATGGCGTGTTGTACTCTTTGCAGATGAGTCAAAATTTTGTTTATATGGTGCTTATGGCCGAGATTGAGTGTGGCGAAGACCAGGGGAACGCTACGCACAGTGCAATTTCTCTCATCGCTTCAGTTTTCAGGAAGGGTCTTTGGTGGTTTGGGCCGGTATTTCTTACGAAGCTCGCACGGAGTTAGTCTTCGTTGGTGGAGGTTCATTGACAGCAGCTCGATATGTGACAGATATCCTCCAAGAACATGTGGTCTCGTATGCTCCATTTAAAGCGATGCTTTTATTCTAATGCACGATAACGCTCGGTCACATGTAGCAGGAGTTGTAACTGACTATTTTCATGAAGCAGAGCTAACCGTCATGGAATGGCTTCCTCTTAGTCCGGACTTGAATCTGATAGAGTATGTCTGGGATGAGCTTGAGAAACTTTCTAGAAGTCGAATACCCTTATCTGGTAACTTGGAAGAGCCTAAAACAGCACTTCTAGCAGATTGGAACAACATACCGCAAGAAACCATTCAGAAGATAATTACAGGAATTAATACAAGAATGCAAGCAGTTATAACAGCAAGAGGAAGGAACACTTCCTACTAAAACTCCAAGAAGACACTTTTGAGTTGCGTTATTTCGTTTATGTTGCCCTTTTAATTTTTTGTTAGTTCTCTAAGCATTTCTTTCGTTAAATAAAAACAGTAGCTTCATACATACATCTACTGAAAACCCACTATTTAAGTTGTTAACAAACCAGGCAGATAGTTATTGGTAGTTTAATATAGTTTTCAACATATATAATATCTTGAATCTGAAAATATACCGAAATTTTTAAGTGGCCCGGTTTTTTTGCTCGCCAGTGTAGTTTACATCGCCAAGTAACTATCTAACTCCTCGAGACTGACTATTTTACTTATAAAGATTCAGTAATTTAGATTTTATAAATAATTAATTTATAAAAAGCACAAGTATCGAATTACGTGTTTTATATTATATTGATTATACAGGGTGTCCGCAAAAAGGAGGTCAATCCTTAACCACATATTCCTGGAGCAAAAATAATATGACTTTTATAATGCCATTTGTTTTTTTTCTATTTTTTTTTTTAGTATTAGGAACTTATGAGATTACCGTAAACCGCGTATCAAGGACCAGTACTTTTCAAGTTCTCTCTAAAACGAACGATTTTATCAAAATTTGATAAGAGACAAAAAATAATCCAAAATGCATGATTATCTCAAAAAAAATAGCTTGGAAGTCACTGGCGTAGGTACTAAAAAACAGGGGAGGTCAGTGGGTACTGCACCCCCCGCATTATGATTATTTGACCGTTGTTTTCGTTTTGCTTTTATCAAAAGATGTGCCTATTTATGTTGAAGCTCTGTACCAAATTTGAAATTGATAGCTTATTAAATACTTCATTTATTAAAAATAATCAGTTTTAAATTTCAAACTTTGACGCCCTGTACATCGCACGTGTGGATCTAAAATGAAAAATGGCATTATAAAAGTCATATTATTTTTGCTCAAAGAATATGTGGTTAACGGATTGACCTCCTTTTTGCGGACACCCTGTATAAAAAGAGATTGTTTGGGAAATGAATAATGGAATACACTTTTGAGATGAATTCCATACGAAAAAAGTTTATGTTAAAATATGTCACTAAACGTATACCGTGTGTTTGACTTAAGGGGCGAACATAGGAAAATAGCATGGCAAATCGTATATATGCAGATTCCTGCTAGCTGTTTGAGTTGATAGGATTGATAGTGGTATCAATCGAAAGTCAAAAAGAATGCGCTTAATTTGATGCTACGTTACTTGAATTTGTTGCTTGATTAAGAAAGAAATAGCTTAAAAACTACAATAAATAATTTGCATTTTATTCACAAAAAGCAGACCAGCCATGATAATTTGAAGTTTTTTAAATCACGAACTGTGCCAAAACTGACGCCAGTATACAATTTTTTGACAATAAATACCCTCTCCTCATTAAAATGTTCAACATTACTATTCATAGTAATTAGGTAGATACGTGAATTAATAACTGACAGAAAATAAAATTAATTTTGGCATAAACTTCAAATTTGATCATGGCTGCTCTGCTTTTTGTGAATAAAATGCAAATTATTTATTGCAGTTTTTAAGCTTAAACAAGCAACAAATTCAAGTTAAGCCCATTTTTGCCTTTCGATTGAAACCACTATCAATTCTATCATCTTAAACGGGGAGCAGGAAACTGTATACAGGGTGACATTGAAAAAACTACAATGCATAGTACCATGCGATAGAGGACCATAATAGTTATTTGTATGCTAAGGCCGCGAAATTCCATTTTAGCGTACCGAGAGAAAAATTGTCGCCGAGGCCGCTTGCGGCCGAGGCAAGACAATCTCGAGGGCGCTAAAGAATTTCGCGGCCGAAGTATACACAACATTTTTTGTGCAGCCGTAAAAAATACATAATAAAACTGACATATTCATATTTCGCGGCCTTACCCTTAGTAACGGCCGCGAAATATTTTAACGGCCGTTACCCTTAGTAACGGCCGTGAAATTGTATTTCGCGGCCGTTACTAAGGGTAACGGCCGTTAAAATATTTCGCGGCCGTTACTAAGGGTAAGGCCGCGAAATCGGATTTCGCGTCCTGTATTGCGTACGCGAAATGACCACTTCGCGTCCGGCTGCACAAAAAATAATAAAAAAAGTTCTTATACGCTAATGTCCGATCGTCTTTTTTTTTAAGATACAGGATGTTAAAAGTTTGTTAAAAAATTTAAATTTTTTTAAATTTCTTCCGATTGTGAAGACATAATTGAACCAAAATTGGTGCATACTATGACCTTGCAGGTGGCTATTTTGTGTATTTTAGTTTCGAGTATTATTAGAATATTATCATATTTTTAACACATTGAAACGCTTTCCTGTAGTTGGCTAGTATCTTGAGAAAAAAAAGGCGATCGGACATTAGCGTATAAGAACTTTTTTTATTATTTTATGGTCCTCTATTGCGTGGTACTATGCATTGTAGTTTTTTCAATGTCACCCTGTATACAGAGTGACAATAATCTACCTGTGTTGTATGGGTAACTTTGTTATTATATTATAGAAGTTAGAGAGTCCACTAAATTAGCAAAGTTGGGCAGAATTTCAAGACAAATTAGATGCCAGTTTGACATTTGACATACACTTTCAACTTTTTCAAATATTTCGTAAAAACTAAAAACGTGCGATTTTTAAATGTTTTATAATTCCATAACCACCTATTCTAGAACCAAAGTGAAATATGTTTCTTGTAGATATTTTTACGTAGAATTATAAAAAAATATCTTCAAAGTTATAGCACTCTCGATTTTTGAGATATAGGTCAAACTTACGTTTTTTTAAATGGCAACCATAGTAGGCTATGGATTCATTAAAGAGCTTATTTTTTGCTGATTTCAAAAATGTATAGGTTGTCATATCTGTTTCCATTAATTTTCTCAGAATTTGCAAAAAACTGAAATTAATGATGATAAATAATAACCATGAACTAAGAATGCCTCGGAATTTTGTCATAGTCTCTTGTTTAGTCATCAAAAACAATTGAAATTATCAATTTTTTTTTAATTAAACAAATAACAAATGAAATAGGTACTTAGTAACTATCATTATGTGTACGCGTGACAAATAATAATTTTTTCTCAATATGAATGTTTGATAAAGCAGATTGCCTCGACTCACCTTTGATTGAAATTGAAAACAGCGTCACTCAGCTCCTGCAGGGGATGGTTTTGCGCCAATTCCAATGGCCATAGGTTAATGTTCTATCTTGCGTTTAATTTTATATTTTTTCACACACCCGAGCTAGCGTTTTATTTTGAAGCGTTTATTAACTGATTAAATTGGCGGTTCCAATGCGAAATTCAACGATTTTGTTATGCGTTTTTTAAATTGACACGTAATGTGAATTTTTTCAATTAATTAATTTTTACCCCGGAAACCCAAACAAACTCCAAAATAAAAAATTGGCGGTTCAAGGCAACCCTTGGAAGGAAAATAATAAAAAGTAAACGTTGTTGGTCCAACGAGCGAATTAATTATTAATATCATAATATTCATAATAATAAAAGTAAAAGATAACAACAAACACAAAAAAACTAACTATTAATAATCCAACATACCGCCCACCAAAATACAAGTATTTTACAATGCATTATTGATTTGGCAATGGACATAACTTTACTAAAGGACGTTTGAGGGTACCCTGAACGGTTTTAATTGTCGCGACGCGAGATATGCCTTTTGGATCTGGGTGGAGTTGAATCACACGACCCAGACGCCAACGCATAGGAGGGGAAAGATCGTCTTTTATTAAGACCATGGTTCCTTCATCAAGAGGTGGACAATTGGCAACCCATTTACAGCGCTGTTGTAAAGTATGCAAATATTCATGATGCCATCTTTTCCAAAAATGTTGGTGCATACGTTGAAGCAGCTCCCAGCGAGTTAATCTATTCATGTTGATAGTTAACAGGTCGGGTTCAGGTATGCATGTTAAAGGAGCTAAAGTTAAATAATGACCAGGCGTCAAAACCTCTAAATCATTTGGGTCACTACTAAGGGGGCACAGTGGTCGCGAATTGAGTAAAGCTTCTATTTGTGCTAATATTGTAGAAAATTCTTCAAATGTTAAAATTTGTTCCCCTATTACGCGTTTGAGGTGAGTTTTAACAGATTTAATCCCAGCCTCCCATATACCACCAAAATGTGGAGCAGTTGGCGGATTAAATTTCCATGTAATACCTTCTTCCTCCACAGCGCTCTTAAAACAATTAGATATTATGCGTGCAGCTCCAATAAAATTTGTTCCACAGTCACTCATTATTAAAGCACATCGACCACGGCGAGCAATGAAGCGACGCAATGCGGCAAGAAAGGCCGCTGTCGAAAGCTCCGAGACGAGCTCAAGATGAAGGGCTTTAGTTGCCAAGCATACAAATAGGCAAATGTATGCCTTGTGTGTTTTTGCTCCTCGAACCTTTCGCATTGTTATTGTAAATGGGCCACCAAAATCAATGCCTACAGAGTTAAATGCCTTGATTTGCTGTACTCGAACTGCGGGTAAATCTCCCATAGGTGGTTGCAGTGACTGCGGCTTTGTACGGAAACATCGATAACAGCGTGATAAACATCGACGAATTGCTCGATTTGCGGACAAAATCCAGAAATTTTGTCGAATTAAATAAAGAAGCGTTTTAAGACCAGGGTGAAGATGTTTCCTATGAGCGTCTTCTATAATCAAAACAGTTAATCTATGGGATTGAGGAAGAAGTGCGGGATGTTTTTCTTCAAATGATAATGCAGAATGACATAATCGACCGCCCACCCTGAGGATATCTTGTTGATCCAAGAAGGGATTTAGTTTGCGTAGTGGATGTGACAATAATTTGTGTTGTCTCAAACTATTTATGTCAGCGTGAAATATCTGTTGCTGAACTAATTTAACTAATATAAGTAAGGAATTGTGTAATTCCGAAGATGTGATTGTATCCGACATGGGTTGATGCATATTCCTAAGTTTTTTAGTAAAACGACAAATGTAAGTGACTATGCGCAAAATTTTATTCAGCGAAGAATATTTAGTTAATAACTCATTCCAAGGCTTCAGATTGTCAACTTGGGCAATAAAAGCCTTAACCTTTCTTTCTTCCTCAGTAACTACGTCTTCAATATCTAACAGATTGACTTGTTGCGTGGGCCATGAATTGGGTGAAGCCTTAAGCCAAGGAGGCCCCGCCCACCATAAAGGATGGTAAATTAGTTCCTGGGGTAATAAACCACGAGATGCGCAATCAGCGGGATTATGCACTGATCGTACATGACGCCACGAGGAAGGTGGCACGCGTTCTTGAATATGGCTAACCCTATTTGAAACAAACGTTTTCCAACGATGTGGAGATGAACGTAACCAAGCCAAAACAACTGTGGAATCAGTCCAAGCGAAAATTTTATTAATTTTTTCAGAGTATATTTGAACAATGGTTTCTATAAGATTGGAGAGGAGATAGGCTCCGCACAATTCCAATTGTGGCAAAGACCGTTTTTTTAATGGCGCAACCTTAGTTTTGGCTGTTACAAATTTAACAGAAACGGTATTAGAATTATCAATGATACGAAAATAAACAACGGCTGCATATCCTGCTTCCGATGAATCGCAGAATCCGTGTAACTCAATGCTTGAGTAATCTAGCGAAAAAACGTAGCGGTTTAAACGAATGTTACTAATTAAAAAAAGCTGCTGGCGGTAACAATTCCAGCGATCAACTACTTCATCTGGCGGGATAGCATCCCAATCTAAACCTAAACACCAAAGATGTTGAATTAATCGCTTGCAAAAAAAGATTAATGGGGCAAGAAAACCAAGTGGGTCAAATATTCTTGCGATTTCGGACAATATCTGTCGTTTAGTACAAGTGTGATTGATAGTATCAACTTTAAAAGAAAATACATCAAGCGATGGAAGCCACTGTAAGCCTAGAATTTTGATGGTGGATTCGGATTCACTATCAAACGAAAGACCTTCTTGGCACAAACTGGAATCCAACCCGGAAAGCAATTCGGGTACATTACTTGCCCATTTGCGTAGTAAAAAACCACCTCTTCTTAGAAGTTCGATTAATTCCCTTTGGAGAGTTTGCGCTTGTAACAGCGTATTACAACCAGAAACAACGTCATCAACGTAAACATCTTGTTTTAAAAGTGCAGCGGCTTGGGGAAAATTTAGCTGTTCGTCTTCAGCTAATTGATGAAGCGTTCTTATTGCTAAAAATGGGGCAGAAGAAACCCCGTAGGTAACAGTATTTAAGACATATTCTTCGATCGGCTCATGTGGCGAAAACCTCCATAAAATTCGTTGATAATTTCTGAAAGCGGGTGCGATTAATATTTGCCGATACATTTGTTTTATGTCAGCGATAAAGACAATTCTATGCGATCTGAACTTTAGTAATATATCTGCAATGTGTGGTAGTAATTTTGGACCAGAATACAAACAATCATTAAGTGATTTATCGTTTGCTGATTTAGCTGAGGCGTCGAAGACTACACGCAATTTCGTTGTAGTACTATCTGGTTTAAAAACACAATGATGCGGTATATAATAACATTCAGATGATGTAATGGGTTCCTTTGCAATGGACATATGTCCACTATCAAGGTAATCTTTCATGAACTCTGAATAATGAATTCGAAGAGATTCATCGCGTGAAAATCTATTTTCTAAACAATAAAAGCGACGTAAAGCGACAGAGCGAGAATTGGGAAACTCGGGTCTGTGAATTGATTTAAAAGGCAACGCAACACTATATCTACCATTAAGTTCGCGAGATACTGATTGTTTGTACAATTTTTCGCCCATAACGTCATCTGGAGAAGGAGGAATTTCAACGCTAACTTCTTCAATTTCCCAAAATTTCTTTAGCGTTGATTCTAAAGGTTCATTAGAAAGCGCAGTAAAAAAAGAGTTCAAATGAGTTGGTTGGTTAGCACATGCCTGACCAGACAAAACCCATCCGAAAATAGTATTTATAGCTGAGGGCGTATTATTTGATCCCAGTATTAAGCCTGGGCGTAATAATTGCGTATAAATATCAGCACCTAGTAAAAGATCTACTTTTGCTGGGATACAAAATTGTGGATCTGCTAAGCGTAAGCCTTTAATATGTGTCCACGTAGAAGAATCTATTGGAAAGGCTGGAATATTATGCGAAATAGATGCAATGACGTGAGCATCAATCAAATATGATGGTTGTAACTCATCATGCGGGTATAGACAGCAACTAACCGTTCCAGAAGATAGAAGAGCGGATGATGAACCTATTCCTTGAATTTGAATGCGGTTGGATTTAACACGTAATCCTAAGCGTTGAGCACAAGCAGCAGTTATAAAACTGCCCTCACTACCTCCATCGAGGATTGCTCTTATTGCGTGTGGATATCCGGATTCGTCACGAATATCTATCAGTGCTGTTGACAACAACACTAATTTATTAGATGTGGCACTAACTAGAGCCGTTACTGAAGAAATCGTAGCGTTTGAATTTTCGAGTGTGTTACTTACAGTATTTGTAGGTTCTAATCGTACAGCGTTAAAAGGTTCATCATTACGATTAGATTGCGTAGCGGAAGATTCAAAATGTAACAAACTGTGATGGTTTTTATTGCATTTTCGACAACGTGATTTTGACTTACAGGTTTTGGTGGTGTGAAAACCACTAAGGCAATTAATGCATAATTTTTTGGATTTTACCAATTCGTAGCGTTGCGTAGGTAGTTTCTCTACTAATTGTGGGCACGAGTAAGTTAAATGTATTTTACTACAGATAAAACATTTATTTGGTGATGTATGTTCCGTTGTAACATGGAACGTGCGTTTAGAATAATTATTTTGCTTAAAATTAGAGCATTTCGGTTTACACTGATCTAATACCAAACTTTGACCTTCGATGAAATCTTCTAACATACCAAACGTTGGGATTTCCTGCCTTAAATCACGGATTTCCGATTCGAACAATCTCCGTGTGTTTGAGTCTAATTTTTCCAAAAGGAGATTTAGCAGCATGAAATCTTCCAGAGAATCAGCGAATTTTAAAGCACGTAATGCTGCTACATTTTCCCGGAATTTATCACACAAATCGCGTAATCCTTTAGACGATTCTTCTTTTAGTTGAGGCAACGAAATCATTCCTTCCCAATAACGTGTAGCTAACTTCCTTTTATTGTCATATCTATTGACTAGATTTTGATAAGCGATTATATAGTTATCATCTGATAAATCTAAGGTCTTTACTAAATTTAAGGGTGCACCAGAAAGGCAGCTAATTAGATATTGAAATTTTTCTGTATTCGATAAATGTGATGCGTTGTGAATTGTGGTATTAAATAATTGAATAAATGGCGACCACAATTCTAATTTACCATCGAAATTTCTTAAATTAATTTTAGGTAATCGAACATTTGAAAATTCCTTTATAACATGGGATGAATTGTTTGAAGACGGTATATCAACAGGTAATGTTTGGTCATAAAGAACTCCTATTTCAAAATACATAGCATCGAATTCCTTCCTTACCTCGTCTTCTGCTTGAAAATCAGGGTTTTCTTGTGCAGCTATAAGCGATATTACCTGATTGTGAGAGGTTTCCAATTTTGCGTAAATATCATCTGTTGTTTGATAGCGTCTCTTAAATAGTGGAATAAACGAATTATCGTTTTGTGCCATTCTTGCGATATCTAGCGTTTCCTTTATTTTATTAATTAAAGCATTTCGAAAAGCGTAAGCTTCAGCAAATTTAGCGTTAACTTTAGGTGGCATTTTTGAATTTAAAAAAATTCAAAAACGATGCGAATTGAAAAAACTGAGATGACAAAAATGTCAAAATTGACGTAACCAAATAATCTATTTTACCCTCAAACGTCACAATGACGTGCGTGCGTTTAGCGAAACTATTGTATGCAATATAACAATATGTTTAAACAAATATAAATAATGGGTAAAATATAAATTGGATAACCAATTCAGCCAATGTCCACTGCCAAAATTGAATGCGCTGTAATACCAGTAGTAGAATTGACCACTACACCGTTTCAATAATTAAAAGGTAAGAACAAAGGCATTCATATGATAACAGATATCAAACAAACAATCCGAACGTCGAAGGACCAAAAAAATGTACGCGTGACAAATAATAATTTTTTCTCAATATGAATGTTTGATAAAGCAGATTGCCTCGACTCACCTTTGATTGAAATTGAAAACAGCGTCACTCAGCTCCTGCAGGGGATGGTTTTGCGCCAATTCCAATGGCCATAGGTTAATGTTCTATCTTGCGTTTAATTTTATATTTTTTCACACACCCGAGCTAGCGTTTTATTTTGAAGCGTTTATTAACTGATTAAATTGGCGGTTCCAATGCGAAATTCAACGATTTTGTTATGCGTTTTTTAAATTGACACGTAATGTGAATTTTTTCAATTAATTAATTTTTACCCCGGAAACCCAAACAAACTCCAAAATAAAAAATTGGCGGTTCAAGGCAACCCTTGGAAGGAAAATAATAAAAAGTAAACGTTGTTGGTCCAACGAGCGAATTAATTATTAATATCATAATATTCATAATAATAAAAGTAAAAGATAACAACAAACACAAAAAAACTAACTATTAATAATCCAACATTATGTATAACAGAACTAAATAATAAATGTATGTAACTATAAAAATAAATTGATGAATATAATAATACTTCAAAGGGACCACCATTTTCTTGAACACATAACTGACATCGTTTTAATATTTCACGTTGCAATTTATTTAATGTATTATGTCTAATTACGGCTACAGCTCTTCTTATTTTTATTTTCAGGTCATCAATGTTATGAGGCTTTTCTTTGTACACTTAATAATAAAAAATAAAAAATCTAGGGGAGTTAAGCCGGAGACCTGGAAGGCCACGCAATAGGACCTCTGGTACCTATCCAATTAGGAAATCTTTCCAATAAATAGTGTGACACAATGTGAGCATTGTGAGTAGGTGCTCCATCGTGTTGGAAGTAATTCAAATTTTGTATAAAATTTAATGGAAGATCGTCCAACATTTCTTCGAGATGATTACGTAAAAATACCAAATACCTTTCTGAAGTTTTGTTCCAAGAATGCCGCACCAAACGTTAATAGAAAAAACATATTGCTCTCGCCTTTCAACCGTTAAGTGTGGATTTTCCCTTGCCCAGTAAATATGATTTTTTCTATTAAATAAACCATTATTTGTAAATTTGGCTTCATCCGTAAATAGAATTGATTGAGAAAAGACTTCGTTTCTTTCACTTTCTTCAACAAACCACATAGCATAATTGAATCTTCTTTCTAAATCTAAATTTTGTTTCAAAATTGTTCTTGCTTATTCTCTGGATACATTACACTCAAGTCAAATTTCTCTCACAGATGCAGTTGGTTTAAAAGTATTGTATGCCAAAACACGCACCTCTGCTCCTTCATTAATATTTTTCTTAGCTTCTTTTGGTTTACAAAATGATCCATACCGTTTTAAATTGGATTCAAGTTTTGCAAAAATCCTGGCTGCCTTCTTTCCATGTATGTTTGCAGATACAATTCAGAAGCTCAAGAAGCTGCATTCGCATTACGATTACAATTGTAATAGCAAAATAACATATCATTTCTTTCTTCCCACGAGTAAGCCATTTTTTTAGTAACTTTATCAGCACTACTGAACACATTCACATCCGTAATTATCAGCAAAACAGGACTAACTTTGACAATTAAATTTGTTTTGTTGTTTTCCAATTCCAAGGCACTCTTGTAAAAGGTGTCCCAACAAGAGCGCCGGATTTAAATTTGCCGCCATTTTGTTAATACGAGTTGTACCGTGATTTTGTTTTGACAGTTGTCACGTACACACCACGCGATTTAAGAATATGGAGAAGTATTCAAACGAACAACGTTTAATTATTGTAAAAACACATTTCAAAAATGGTGAAAGTTTTGCGAAAACGGTTCGCCAATTACGTCAAGTTTTCGGTCGCAATAATGCGCCAAATGAATCGACAGTGAGGCGTTTAATTAAAAAATTTGAGACCAAATTTACGCTGATGGATCAGAAGACCATTGTTCGTCGTCGTCCTTGTCGGTCACTCGAAAATATAGCCACAGTAAGGGTATCTGTGGCCGAGAATCCAGGAACTTCCATTCGGCATCGTAGTCAGGAATTAAACATTTCCAGAAGCCGAATTGGATGTAATTGATGTGGAGGACATGTTTTTCCAACAAGACGGTGCGACCTGCCACACTGCACGTGAAACAATGGTGTTACTGCAGACCAAGTTTCCAGGCCGAGTCATTTCTCGATTTGGCGATAAACATTGGCCACCAAGATCGTGCGATCTAACGCCGATGGACTTTTTTCTTTGGGGCTATGTGAAGGAAAAGGTGTATGCAAATAAGCCTGAAACAGTTGAACATCTTAAAGAGGAAATACGGCGCGTTATTGGTGAAATACAGCCACATTTATGCGAAAACGTTATTCAAAATTTCAACAAAAGAATGACCCTGTGCCAGAGGTTTCGTGGTGGCCATTTGCCTGATGTTGTATTTCACGTTTAATCGGAACTATTTTTCTTTATGTTGAAATAAAAATGTTTGCTTAAATAAAAAAATAAATGTGTTTTTCTTTAAAATTAAATCCGGCGCTCTTGTTGGGACACCCTTTAATACTATGCAGCTAATTATTAATTATAATCACTAACTTCAGTTTTTTGCAAATTCTGACAAAATTAACGGAAACAAATATGACAACCTATACATTTTTGAAATCAGCAAAAAATAAGCTCTTTAATCTTTAATGAATCCATAGCATACCATGGTTGCCATTTAAAAAAACGTAAGTTTGGCTTATATCTCAAAAATCGAGAGTGCTATGACTTTGTAGATATTTTTTTATAATTCTACGTAAAAATATCTACAAGAAACATATTTCACTTTGGTTTTAAAATAGGTGGTTATGGAATTATAAAACATTTAAAAAATTGCATGTTTTTAGTTTTTCCGAAATATTTGAAAAAGTTGAAAGTGTATGTCACATGTCAAACCGGCATCTAATTTGTCTTGAAATTCTGCCCAACTTTGCTAATTTAGCCGACTCTCTAACTTCTATAATACCAAAGTTACCCGTACAACACAGGTAGATTATTGTCACCCTGTATACGATAATAATAATAATAATAATAATAATAATAATAATAATAATAATAATAATAATAATGGCTTTATTGGCTTGCACAAGTTACATCATCATACATGAAATACAAAAATTAAAAAAAGAAAAAGAAAGTATATACAGCGTGTCCCAGGATAGATGTTACAATAGGTGTGATGGACAAAAAATTTTTGAATTTTATTTTAAGATTGTGGAATTAAGCCCTGCTTGGTTTGAAGAGAATTTTAAGAATATTTTCAGTTTTTAAAAAACAAGTCGGCCTTGACATTGAAGGGAAAACTATTTTCTTTTCAGGTAAAGTAGCCTTTTTGTTCATGATACGGCAAAATTTTACTAAGAAAAGTTGTTCGTAATAAGAAATTATGGCCCTATGCAAAATTTCAGGAAGATTAGTCAACGATAGTTTTTTCATGGCCTCCTGGCAGTTATGTGGAATAAATAATTTATTGTCGATCAGTGTTATTATTATGTTTCGTAAGTTAAATTTCTTGTAAATGCTATTTGTTTCGTTCAATGTTCTACAAAGAAAATTTTGAATAAATACAATTTATTTTGTTTAATCTAAAATGTGACGGTTTAATCAACGTAGGTAGATCTTCCTGAAATTTTGCATAGGGCCATAATTTCTTATTATGAACAACTTTTCTTAGTAAAATTTTGCCGTATCATGAACAAAAAGGGTACTTTACCTGAAAAGAAAATAGTTTTCGCTTCAATGTCAAGGCCGACTTGTTTTTCAAAAACTGAAAATATTCTTAAAATTCACTTCAAACCAAGCAGGGCTTAATTCCACAATCTTAAAATAAAATTCAAAAACTTTTTGTCCATCACACCTATTGTAACATCTATCCTGGGACACACTGTATGTGTATATATGTGGTAGAGACTATAATTAATTATGCAAACCAATCGGCGGAGTTCAGAACAATGTCTGCTTTTCAACTCAACCTTCCCATGCTATTTCCCTATGTTCGCCCCTTAAGTTAAACACCCGGTATGTTTTACGTGAGATTTCTGATAACTGATAACAGTTATTCCGGTACATCGATAGTCAAAGCAGAATCAGTAGCTTGAACTTCGCCATCCCTCAATCTTTGACTCTAGTTTAAAAATATCAAATTAGCAACAAAGATATATTACGCCACATGATATTTGAAGTTAGCATGCTTGCGAGATCACTCTGAACTTTCCCGGGATTTTTGAAAGAAGGCGATATTCCATATGATACTTTGACTGTTTATCGTGATTAAATGCGAATACCAAACATGTCGTAAAAAATATTTACTTGTGTCAAAGGAACTGTGCATTTACGGATATGACTTGGTATAAACACCTTCCTGCTTTATTTTTTATATAGAGAACTCGTCCGCATAGTTTTTACGCTCTTTTTAGTTACAGTTAAAAACATAAAACATCAAACATTTAAGTTTTCAAAGAGAAACTCATATTTCATAATCTTTTTTCACATGAGCTTTTTACACGACAATTTTTCAAAGGTACAAAACGATGCTCTATGTAAAAGAAGAATGAGATAAGAGCCAATAAAATCAAAATTTTAAAACTCGGTAATTTCGTGCTTATTAATTATAAACCCATTAAATTTGATATTTTATGAAAGCTCAAGACAGTGGCTATCTAACTGGAAAATTGAATATAGGGCGTTCCCTTTCTTCTTCTTCCTCATCGGCGGTGCGAAGTAGCAGAACTCAGGCCCTAGGCCCATTGCGCATCGGCAGCAAATTAAGGGATCCCTTCATACAGGCCGACACCTAGCCCAAAGGCCAGGATCTGGTCCATAGAGGTGCTCCATGTATCGTCGGGCTCTAAAAGACAGGCTCCAAGTAGTCGATGTCTCAGAAGAAGTAATCTGAGGCAACGTAAAGGGAGATGAGGGGTAGTTTCATCTGCTTCGTTACGGAATATGCACCTTGGGTCCTTGGAGAGGCCCATCAGATGCAGGTGTCTTTTAAAGCGACCATGGCCTGTAAGGAGGCCTGTGACTATCGTGGTGTGCTTCCTGCTGAACCTAAGAAGCTGTTCGGACCTGGTTTTCGAGGGTCTGTGGATAAGTAGCTTCGCTTGTCTTAACCCAGTATGCGAAGACCAGTATGAGATGTATTCTGAATGCTTGGTTTAGGTAGGCCGGTTCAGGGTCTAAAGAGGGTTGTCAGGAACGTTGCTGTGACTGGGCACCTATATGAGTCGAACTCAGTTGGTTGGGCCGAGCCTTTGCAGGGCCACTCGAAAATTCTTGACCAGTTTTGATTAGGTTTTTACAGGACTCAAAGCTTTGAGAAAATATAGGTATACCTGTTCTGGTAACTTCTGACGAGGTTTTCCTGGGCACATATTAAGATTGCGAAGACCACAGTCTGGAAGACGTTAGGAAACTTTTACCTGTGTATGAGAGACAGTCTCATTCTAGGTTGGTCGTTGTAAATGTCAGCACCGGAGCTTGCATCTGTTTTTAATCCATTTGTAAGGCGTTCTATTTAAAAAATTTGAGAAAAATCGACACTGGTAAACGCTAGTAGTCCTAGCTATTCCATCGGTAATATAGTCCTTATATTAAATCCTGAAAAATAAGCACTTACTTCGTCCAAAGTAAGGTTAGATATTTCAAAGACAATTGAATAACTATTAAATTATTAACGATATACCCCTATAATGCTACATCATTGTACTAGTCGCTAGAGCAGGCATGGACAACATTTTCTAGTTTTGGGGCCAAATTATCATTCTGTCTCCGAGTCAAGGGCCGGACCAAATTATTAAATAAAATAAATTAATATTAAATAAATGAAAAGTTGCTACTTCTCTTCTTCTTCTTCTTCTTCTTCTTCGCTTCAGGTATTAGGCATTTGCCTGTTACGGTACCCATCTCTTTCTTGGCCTGCCTACGCTTCTTCTTCCTTTACATTTGTAATTGTATATTTTAACTGGTAGGCCGTCTTCATCCATTCTGTCTAGGTGTTCTTTCCATTTATTCCTTTGCTCCTTAATTGTTGCTACTTCTCATTTCATTTATTTATAATATAATTCTATGGTATAACGCTCTACGTTGGCAGGTGCCTTAAATGCTATGCTAAAGCCCTGATTATACGAAATATATGTAATTATTATATTGATGTCATAAAATTGCTATGAGCTATTTCGCGTCTTATTCATTTAATTTTATGAAAATTAGAAATTGTTGAGTTAAATGCTGTGATATTCTTGAATTGAATTATTATATGTTTTTAATTTTAAATTAATTAACAAAATTATAGACTGAATAAATACTGAACTTGATGGGTCAGGGCCGGATTAAAAGAAGTAGAGGGCCGGGGTTGCCCATATGTGTGCTAGAGGAAGCTTGTGAAGATTTAAAAATATACAGGGTATTCTATTTGAAATAACAAAGCTAATGCTTACTTTCGGTACAACCGAAAGCTGTATCTACAATTTAAAAAATATTTTCAATTGAGTTTTAGTTATCAGAAAACACTAGCATATAAAATTTGTTGTGAATGCTGTAATTCCCAAGAAACGTCTAATCAACGGTTGTACATTGTACAAACCCTGTATAGCTGTATATTATAGCATGAATACAATGTTAATAAAATTATTTAGAGAATATGTAGTAAACGAACTATGTATTGTCTTTATGGTTGAATAATAAATATATGAACAATATTAAAAGTTTGATAAAAAATTGTATTAATCGAAAATAAAAAGCAAAAATCCAGTACTGATGTTGATAATCGATGTAGATACGTAAGGGTTGCATGTTGTTTCAGCAATAATATGCCTAACGTTCCCTGCTCTATGACACTTGATAGTTCGTGGCATATTTTGTTCAGTAAAATTAAATTAATTTATTCGTCGAACGACTTTCTATATAAAAATTAAAAATAAGTACGTCAAGCCGTTTTGTGTAGACACGAAGGGCAAACAATTTTTTAAGCTATATGTATAAATGCATTTTTTAAAACATTTACAGCAAGTGCTATTAACAGCGTAAGACGATGATTGGGAATGCTGTTTGCATGTAATTAAAGATATGTGGTTTACCTTCGAATAGTATACCTATAATTTTCGTCAAAATTACACATTACATCTAAATTTTATTATTGAATCCAGTAAACAATGAATATGAATATTCTGAAAGAACATTAAAAAGTTTATTATTAATAATACGGATAACCTTTTTTGCCTTTCAAGAACCCGCTAGGTACATGTATGAGTATGTATGCATGTAGTACTATTCCACACCGTATTTAATTTCCTTTACAGTAAAGTAAATTCTCATGGCAATTCTTAAAACATTATACTTTGAGCAAACAATTTTTACAGAAAATTTGCAGACCTATATGTTTAAATAATAAAAAAAGTGGGAATTTCACTTTTTTAATATTTTAAGTGAAGGAAGTGTTGCAGCGGTAATAAAAATTTTCGAAAATTCAGTAGCAAATTACTGGCGTAAATGAACATACTTACTAAGTATACAAAATATGTTTTACAGTGAAAGCTACAATTTGATGACTAACAAAAAAAGCATGATCAACTAAAATTTGATTTCTAGGAATATTTCGAAATAAACATAAAAATTGTTTGAACCATTCTAAGAATGTAAAAATTCTTGTGTTGTACGTTCGCATGTAAGGTCCGGAGACCGTGAATTCGATAACACGCAAATCGGTACGAGTTAACTGACCACCAACCCACGCTCACCCCGCCTTCTGTCACATTGGTTTTCATACGATACAATTAATTTAAATATAATAAGGACAGACCCTAAAGTAAGCTGATAAAACCACGTTCTGTGCTTATGTATTATCAAGATTAAAAATATGTCAATGAAATAATGATAAATTAACGAGGTAACTATTTATAGTAAATTTTTAGCGAGTTCATTTGACAGCGGATGGTTTGTGGTTTGACCTAAAACTTTAGATAAAATCTATTTAATTTTTTTTTCATAAAGTATTTGATGATTATCTCGGTATTTTTACTAAGGTATCTATGAAGCATATTAGATTTAATGGAACCTGATTCATAAATACCGTTGGACTACTTTCTACATCAGTTGTTTCCGTGTGCAACTTTTAGCTATTATCAAAGAATATATAATAGATATATTTATACTCTTTGCTATTATAGCAAAACTTGTATTTAAATCCAGTACTTAGATTTTAATATTATTTTTATTGATATGTTACACAATATCATTAACCCAAATATTTCGTTTTAATTAAAAAACGTTTTTGGTTATTCATTATTGTTCTTTAATACATAGTTTCGTAAGTGAGAGAGAGTAAATAGTTAATTTTTTTTTAATCTCACGACACCGTAAGTAAACACAATGAATGGTTTCTTCTTTGTCCGATAAAGCCCCGTATTACCCTTTAGGGCGTCGGGTAATAAATGGTATAAAAAGTAAAAAGTATATGACGTTCTTTCATAATTAATCGTTATAAAATTGTAGTTGGATTACTCTTAATAACAATGTCTCTTTACCAAGGACAACTTTCTGTAAGATAATGGTATATTATTCTGCGAGGGTGTTATCATGGAAATTACACAACGAGGTTGAAGTTTGCCTGAGTGAGAAATAGCCATTACACCCCAGTAAAATACTATACTTATTCTATGACTACTTACTTTTTGGCGCAAGTTAAAAACATATAAAATCGGAAATTGATGACTGCTATCTGCTATCAACTTTACTAAGAAAACAACCGCAGATAATGACGTACACTGCAAATGGCTAGATAAGATGGCAGAAAACTGCGAATAATGAAATTGCAGTTTTGTGATTGGGCATAGCCTACGAGTTATAAGTCGTAAATAGTTTACCGAATAAATTTTAATAACAAAGTGCACGTTAGAAGCAGGCTTTAACAGTTGTAAACTTGATTTTGTTATTGAAGGTAAAGAATAAGTAATTCTGGCAGCGCCGCTCTTTGGATTTTGAGGCCCCGGGCACAAATATGGAGTGTGGCCAGCAGTAAATAAAAAAATGCGGTGCAACTCAAAAATTGTAAAATAAATTATATTTGACATTTATTTGACACTGAAGTTTAAAAAATTACAAATCGAGTCACGTTTTAAAATGTCATTAGTATGGGCGTTTTAGGGTTAAAAACAAAAAATAAAGTACTTTATCTACCTTGCTGTTAAAGTGCTACTTTATCTACTCAAATTAATAGATAAAGTAGCACTTTAACAGCTGCCATAGCAAAAATTAATATCTTATATGCAAGCTTGCCGTTGCCATGGCAACGGCTCGTATGCAAACATACGATAATAATAATAATAATAATAATAATAATAATAATAATAATAATAATAATAATAATAATAATAATAATAATAATAATAATAATGGTCTTTATTGCAAAAAAAAAATAATAATGCATTGCACAAATAAGAATAAATAAATAAGAATTAGTTTGACAAAAGGCGAAGTTCAGAAGCCACCAAACAAATGATGGCTCTGTTCTTCCACTTAACCTTGTGAAGAACACTGTTGTAGAAAAAAATAAAAAACAACAACTATTTGCCGTTCGGAACTCATCCGCGCCGCGACAGTTTAAAAACAGCACTGATGAATCGCGAACAGACAATGAATAATCAGTATGGAACAAAATTAACTAAATTAACAACCACCCTGGTTATCATACAATAAACTGTTATTATATAGTGGCGCTTAAATCTAACTACATTAAATTGCTGCATATGGGCAGGTATTGCATTGTATATCTTAACAACGTTGTACGAAAAAGATCTTTCAAAAACACTAGATTTGTGAGTGGGCATAGTTAGGAGACCTTTGTTTCTAATATTGATATTGTGAACGTCTGTCCTAAAACGAATTTTATTATGCAGATAGCTCGGAGTTTTGGTAATAATTAACTTATGAGATAGACAGGCAAAATGTAATAGACGGCGATTTTTCATATTAAGCCATTTAACTTCCTTCAGTTTATGAGAGATATGATCGTATTTTCTTAAACCAAATATAAATCATTGACGCAGAATTCCTGTATAAGCAAACCTGCTTCAGTGGAACACTTGTGGTCTGCAGTAAGTATTGCGGCATAACCTGCAGGGGCTTGCTCTACGATGTACTGTGCGATGTACTGTGCGCCGGACATAAAATACATAAATTAAAATTCTTTTCTATATCAACTAAATTAAAGAAAGTGAAAAAATTAAAATAATTTCGGATTTTGAATTAAAAAAAAAACATTTAATCGAAAAATATCATTAGACGAGCCGCCACTGTAAAGCTCGGTGCGGGGCCCCGGGCATACGACCGGTTGACCGACCTTAAGGGCGCTACTGAATTCTGGCACATCATACTTGACAAGTGTACCCTCAAGACCTCCTAGCATTCATAATAGAATATAGAAAGAAATAAACTGCAATATTTGATGACAAAACAAGAGGAGGTTCAACTTTCAAATAATAAATTAAAATCAGGACCTAATGTGGTTTAAAAGGATCGTAAATGCATTGTACCATAGATTAAATAATTCTACTTACTAAACACTTTTTACTTATAACTACAGCAATAAATTAAAAAGTTAATAAAATACATTTTTAACCTCTCTGATAATGGTTACTATTAGAAACAAATTTCTTTAAAATAGGGGATATATAAAAAAAGTGAATATATTTATATAATTTATTTAATTATTTTAATGAAAGTAGCACAGTCGTTTAAATATTATTATTCTGTTGAGGTCAAATTTATCCGAATAGACCGACCGGACTTTATAACGTGTTTATAGTTGGATCATGACGTGGGCATTTTTCCATGAAAAATGCAATTGCTCATTTCCATACGATAATTTCATGCGATAACTTTGTTTGGGACGAAATTTTTAATTAAAAAAGAATAACAGCAAACTCATGTATTTCCATTTTCTATTACATTTATTTTTAGATTCAATTTTTTAGCCCACGGTTATTAAGAAAATTGTGAAATAACAAATATGTAAAATAAAGTCAATAAAGTCAAGTTTTATTTTACAGTAAGTTGAGTAAGTTATATTTTTTATATTAACTAAAATTCCATGCACCTATAAAATTTTTTGTCGGAGCAATTAAATCATAATGTGACTTCAGAAAAGGACAAGTAGTTCTTCTCTTCTTAATTTTGAATAATTTGCAATATAATAAAGTTACGTAAATTTTGATAGTTATATACACAGCAGGGAAAGGCAAGATTTATTCAGTCAAGCGTAAATAGAGTAAATCACTTGACTCTCATGCTATGCACAATAGTTTTTCCGTTATTGAAATAAACTCCAATTAGGAACTTCAATAACTTTTGACAATAATTTTACATTAGTTGTCACTAACTTTAATTTATCAAAAACAAAATCAATAGTTATCTATGGATGGAAAAGATTATTCATTTAACATAGTTTTTGTAAATAAAGATATTTAAAATACACATGATAGAAGAGAAATGCTAACACAAAATAAATTTATGGATAAATAATAAACAATTGTACATTTTGAATATCCTGTCAAAAAGTATAATTAACACTAACTAAAGATCACTTCGCTTTTATTTAAAAGTTTCGGCTTTAACTAAAAACCCAATATTTAAGAGTATCTTAGTTATATTTTTTAGTAACATAGCTTTTATGGCTGTCTTAAATTTTATACCGTCGGTAATTAGTACTATATAAGTACCTACTTAATATTGTTATTGATATTTGAACATTAAGTATTACAATTAGTTCATTGTTAGTAATAATATTAAGACATCAACCGGAAATGTTCTTTACGGATGTGAAATTTGTGAAGTAGCAATTTAGTTTTCGTTAAAATTTTTTTCGTAATAAGTGAACTTGGATTCAATCTTTTGTAAGTAATCTTTAAAAACAATTAAGATTTACGGGCGAATGAAATATGCATAGGAAATAAACAAATTAACATATTAAAGTAAAAGTAAAAAAATACGTTATTACTGTAATCAAGGTTCTTTAGACATGTAGCCAATTAAGATAAAATCCTTAAAATATGAAAAAAAAAAAACAACAAATGTGTAATTCTGTGATGTACTGCAGACCCGAGTAGACATTTATACTGCATTAATTATTTAGTTGAGGCTGTTAATATCTATTTTTAAGCCATGTGTGATGAGAAAAAGTTGACCAGTAGCGCTCCCAGTGAGATGGGTAAAGAAGATATCATAGCTTCGAAAGTTGTCGAAAAACTTTTGAATTCCGACTCATTTTTTGATCGTCTAACGTGAATTATTACTGAAAAGATATCATCTTCTTTTAAAAAGGAGATGAAGCAGTATGAAGTTAAGATAGCGCTGCTGGAAAGTAAATTATCTGTAGCAGTTAATGAGGCCAATACATCTCAAGATAAACTTGAACAATACTCTCGGTCTAATAACTTGAGAATTTTTGGTATACCGGAAGAACCTGGAGAGAATACCGACCAACTAATAGTTAAAATTTGTAAGGAAAATCTAGGCGTCGAATTATCAGTTAATTCGATTGACTGTAGCCATCGACTACCAGGACGGGAACTACAACTTCGACCCATAATTGTAAAGTTTTTGAGTCGGAATACCAAAAATTTAATTTATAACAACAAAAAAAGCTTAAAAACACAAAAATGGTAATCAGGGAGGACTTAACACAAAGGCGCAATCAGATTTTAAAAGAAGTTGCTGCAACATATGGTGCCCGTAACGTGTAGACTCGAAACGGGGCCATTATGGATCTTAATACTAATGCCGTCTAATAACTTTGTGCTCGGTACGGTGTATAATACACATCAAAAAAATTATAAGCAGTTTCTTACTGAACTCTAAAATTCGTTGGCAATATGTTTACCATTTTCAGAAAAAATATTTTGATTTGGTGATTTTAATATAGATCTATTAAAACCTGATCTACCAGCCACAATATATTTTCAGGATGTCTTAAGGGCTCTTGACTTTATACAGATTATCGATCAACCAACCAGAATTACTACTTCTTCCAGTTCCCTTATTGATCTGATTATTACTTCAGATATTTCTTTAATAGCTCATAGTGGTGTGGCCTAGTGTGATCTTTCTGACCAAGATCTAGTATTTTGCAGTATTTTAGCAGAATAATTACCTATTGATCCCACGAGTAGAGTCTTTCGTAACTTTAGAAGAATTAAACTACCTGAGTTTCTTCAAGATTTGGAATCCATTCCGTTTCGTTATATGCTTCGTAGTGATAATATCAATGAAAAGCTCAAGTTTTTTAATGACTGTATCGTACAACTCTTTGACAAACATGCACCTTTTAAAAAATGTTTGTTTACAAAACCTTATAGCCCTCGGATAACTGACAATGTAAAACTACTTATGTCACTTAGAGACAAAGCTAAAGCTAAATATCGACGGACTAAGTAAATTACCCCAGCATTGGGAATATTACAAATCACTGCGAAATTTCTGTACCCACGCTTTACAAAATGAGAAAAAGGCTTATTTTAACCATCTAATCGGTAGTTGTAATAACAAAGTGCTATGGAAAAGGTTGGATTCGTTGGAACTTGGAAAAAAAAATCACTACAGCACCTGAACACTTGGCTGATGTTAATACAATCAATAATTACTTTATAAATTCTATTCCTGTTGTTAACAACAATAGTAATTCAACTTTTTCACAAACATATAATAGACTAGATCATTCTCACTTACATTTTTCTTTTTCCTTAGTACCTACTGAAACGGTTGCAAAAGTTATTAATACCATAAAATCCAACGCTACAGGTATTGATGATATCAACATTGAGATGATTAAACTCTGTTGCCCTACTATATTGCCATATGTCACACATATAATAAATTATTGTATTGAGAAAAGTGTATTACAGCTCTACTGAGTGTAACAGATGATATACTTGCTTCTTCAGATCGTGGTTATATGACTTCTTTGGTACTGCTTGATTACAGCAAAACTTTCGACACTGTTAATCACAAAATCTTATTATCTATCTTAAAGTTCATAGGTATTAGTCCCGACGGTATTCTACTAATTAGCAATTACTTAATGATAGAATTCAAGTTGTTAAATTAGACAATTCTGTTTCTAATCCATTGTCAGTTACACAAGGTGTCCTTCAAGGATCAATATTGGGACCACTATTATTTTCGATTTATACATCAATTTTTATGAAAAATATAGAATTTGGCAAAGTATATATCTATGCGGATGATACTCAGCTATACCATTCTTTCGATTTTTCGGATTGGGAAGGAGCTACGACAAAATTAATTCTGATTTGCAATATATTTACGACGCTTCGAGTCAACATTCACTTAAAAACCCAGATAAGTCTGCCGTGTTGTTATTTGGAAATAAAAATATTTACAACACTTTATCTAATTTGCTAAATATCTGCATTAATAATGTGCGAATTCCTATTGTTAATAAAGCTAAGAGTCTTGGGATAATTCTTGACAATAGTTTCCGGTATAGAGATCAGGTTTCTAAGTATACTATTTGTATTAGCTATCAATATTTAAAAAAGTTGTATCCGCATAGGTCGTATTTAAATGTTCAAATTAAAAAAAGAATTTGTGAAGCATATGTGCTATCTCAGTTTAATTATTGTTCGCCTATTTATCACTCTGCAATAGACAATATTACTTCTGAACGGATTCAAAGAGTTCAAAATGCATGCTTACGATTTATCTACGGCATTAGAAAATTCGAACACATAACATATAAGCTTGCAGATATTGGATGGCTATCAATGAAAAATAGGCGAATATTACACTGTCTATGTTTATATCACCGAATATTAATCAGTAAGAATCCTCCGTACTTATATAACAAAATCAGATTCAGAACCGATGTACATAACATTACAACAAGGTTTAGAGATCTTATTTCACCTCCACAACACGCAACGTCTCAATTCCAGCGATCTTTTACATTTCAGATTTATACCATGTACAATAACATATCTCTTACGTACAAAAATTTAAGTATTGTCAAATTTAAGTGTAACTTGCAGAAGGACTTGTTTCAGAAACAGTGCAGTTGTTGATTACTGTAAACGTTCTTCATTGTTTGAATGACACATTATTTCTTTTTTATTAATACATTTAAGCTTACATTATTTAATAATATCAGTCATCACAGAATTTTAGGTTAAGTTAGGATTAGGTCCTTATTATTTTTTATAATTGCTGTATTTAATCAAGGTTTAGGTGGAATAACAGAATATGTTTATTTCCGAACCTCGCCTTGGGATTGGTAGCCGCCTTTATTATTTTTATTTGTAGTTGTAATATTACAGTTACTTGACAAATATTGTCTCTTTGTTGTTAACTTTGGTCGTGCAATCAATAAAGATTATTATTATTATTATTATTATTTATAAACAGGCTAGAATATACGCTTATAGAAGTAACTTTCATAACTAAGTCTTCTTCTTCTTCTTTAGGTTCCCCTCCTATCGGAAATTGGAAATCATTATGGCAACTTTAATTTTGTTAGCGGTTCTTCTGAATAATTCCCCGGAGTTGCAGTTGAACCATTCCCTAGGTTTCTCAACCAGGATATCCTTCTTCCTCCAACAATTTGTTTTCCCCTTATTTTTCCTTGCATGATGTTTCTTAATAGTTCATATGTCTCCCCTCTCATAAGGTGTCCCAGGTACTCAAGTTTTCGTCTCTTAATAGTTATCATAACCTCATAGTTTTTCTCTAAGCGTTGTAATATCTTTACGTTTGTTACCCTTTCGGTTCACGAAACCCTGGGCATCCTCTTCTGTAACACCACATCTCAAAGGCTTCAACTTTCTTGATGTGAGTCTGTTTCATAGTCCAGGCCTCTACCACATACATTAGCGTGGAGAACATGTAGCATTCTTAGTTTTAATTTATTATTGATGTCTCGACTGCAGAGGAACTTTCTCAGTTTATTAAAAACATTCTGGCGATTTCAATTCGGGTTCTGATTTCTTTAGTTTGGTCGCATTGCTCGTATATCCATGTCCCTAGGTATTTATAGCAGCTGACCCTTTCTACATGTACAGTATTGATGTTGAGAGTATCCCTGTTGTTTTGATTCTTTGTTATTATCATGAATTTTGTTTTATTCAAATTTATCTTTATACCGTATTCGTTGCAGTATAAATTGATGTTGTCGACAAGGTGTTTCAAATCTTCTAAGTTACTTGCTATTATCACCGTGTCGTCCGCGTATCTCAAGTTATTCACTATTTCTTCGTTAATTACGATGCCTCTCTGTTCTCCTTGTAGTGCTTTTTGGCAGATTTCTTCACTGTACAAATTGAATAGCAAAGCAGACAGGATACAACCTTGGCGTACACCACGGCGTATTTCAATTTCATCAATCAATTCGTCTTCGACTTTTACCCTAGCTTTTTGGTTCCAGTATAGTGTTGAAATAATTTTAATGTCTCTGTTGTTCAAGTTTTTACTAATAATAATATTTGACTTTGTCGAATGTTTCTTCGAAGTCGATGAAACCGGTATATATATACTTCCTGGTTCATATCTAAGCATCTTTGCGTTAATACGTTTAGCCCAACCCCGGCTTCTCTGCTACCTAAACCTTTTCTGAAGCCCATTTGAGTGTCACTTGTTTCTGTTTCTAGTTTTTTGTATATACGATTGTGTATTATTCTGAGAGAGATCTTAAGTGTATGACTCATTAGCGTTATAAGTAGTTCTGTGTTCGCTATATTCTGTTGTATTGAGTTTCTTAGGTATGCTTATGAAGGTGGAGATTAACCATTCCGTAGGTATTTCACCAGTTATGTAAATGTAGTTGTAAAGGTCCAGGAGAATATCTATAGCCTCTTCGTCTATTAGTTTAAGTAGTTCTACTGGAATTTCATCTGGGCCACTAGCCTTTCCATTTTCTGATTTTTGTAAAGCGTAGTTAATCTCTTCTTTAATTATTACCGGACGATCGTCGCGTCCCATTTCTTCATATTCCATCTCATAATTGTTTCCTCTGCTTTCATCTTTAAATAGATTTTTTATTTATTCGGTCAATTTTTTAATTTTCTCTATAATGTTCCCATTCTCATCCCTTAACGTGTCTACTTTCTTATTTTTATTTGTTCCCGTCACCTCTTTGATTTTCTTGTGTGCGTTAAACGTGTCATATTTCTTTTGGTATTATTTTATCTCTTGGAACTGTTCGTGTAACCATTTTTCCTTTGCCTGTCTTATTATTACTTTAATTAAATTGCTAATTAGTCGGTATTTTTTTGGGTTAGTCGTCTTATACGTCTTTCGTTCATTCATGAGAGTATTTCTGTTGTTATCCAGCTTTTGTGTTGTTTATTTTGGGGTTTTAGGTTTTCTTTGACTACCCCTCTTATCCCATTAGCTCTATTTTTCCATTGGTCGTTCACATTTTTTATATGTTTATTTTGTTCCTTTGCCTCTCTCATTTTCTATTTTACAAAGCTGAACGATCAATAAGTTTAAAATACTACTTTGAGCTCAAAATAAATTGAAATCATAGGTGTATTTATATGTATAAAAGTTACTTAACGAAATACTGAATTCAAATACTTCCACGGTCAGTGTCAATATTTACAGAATGTCTTCCGAGTTGGGACCGTGTCATTGTTGAAGAACTCATGTTTCGCCCACTTTTTTAAGGGGCTTCATCAGTAGGAAAAAGGGGTCACTAAAAGATCACGGTAACTCAACGTCTCAACCAAACCAGAGGCGAAAGGGTTTTGTCTCAACAACGAAATATTATAAATCACCTTTAAAAGTATTGATAATGCGTCATTGCAGCATACCCTTCAATGTTTTTTACTGAAAGAAAGAACATATTCATATTAAAATTTTAACTTGATTCAATTCAATTCATAAAATAAATTATTGAAATTTACGACAGGAAATATTTCTTATACACCCAGATGCAAAAAAAACTGGTCAGTTTTTTTTCTTTTAATTTTTATGTTGTTGTAGTACTTAGAATAAAAATTTTAGTGTTTTACAATGAAAGAGACCATCAGGGGGTATAAAAAAAACATATGGTACTTATCGGTTTATTTAATGAACATTAGAACATTAATAAGCGAAAATGATAATGTACGTATAAAATAAAGAAAATTTATTTCCGCAAAATAAACTTAACAGAGATTAAGAATGAAAATTTCATTTGAATAGATTTCAATACTTTGTATTGCCGCCTCTAGCCCTAACAATTGCCTGCATACGGCGGCCCATGCCACTAATGAGCCCACGAATATCATTTTGCGGAATATTCTGCCATTCTTCCTGAAGTGCCACACGAAGATCAATTATTGTGGTTGGTGCAACTGTACGTCCTCTAACACGCCTGCCCAGCAGGTCCCAAACATGTTCTACAGGATTTCCATCTGGGGTACATGCTGGCCAGTTTAGTTTTCCTATCCCAACTTCAGCCAAGTATTCAGTGACGCTCCTCGCTGAATGCGGTCTCGCGTTATCTTGCATCAGAACAAAGTCATCGCCGATAAATGGACCAAATGGAACTACGTAATTTGCGAAAACCTCCTCACCTGTGCAGTCAGCGACCCTCCATCAATAACAATCAATTCGGTGCAAGCATCCATTGATATTTCTGCCCACACCATCACTGAACCTCCACCATGGCTAACCCGGGGGTTAAACGTGCACTCCGCACATCGTTCTCCCGTTCGTCTCCATACTCGTTCTCTTCCATCTGGTGAATGTAGGCAGAACCTAGACTCGTCAGTACACAGTACAGTACTCCATTGTGCCAATGTCCAATTCAAATGTTCGCGAGCAAATTGGAGTCTGGCTACTCGGTGACGTGGGAGTAGTTTTGGTCCAGCTGCTGGTCTGCAAGCTTTTAAACCAACTTCTTATAACCTTCGACGAACTGTCCACACACTCACATCTGTACCACGAACCTCACGGAGTTGGTTTTATGTCTCCACTGAAGTCAAATGACGATTCCGTAGAGTATTAAGAACGAGAAATCGGTCATCGATAGCAGTCGTTTTTCGTTTCCTGCCAGATCCCGGCCTCCGCGTATTTCTGCCGGTCTCTCTAAACCGTTCAAGTACTCTTTGGATGGTAGAAAGACTGATATGAAGTAATCTGTCCACATACCGCTGGCTTCTTCCGTCTTCCACAAGAGCTACAGCATTTGCACAATCTCTAGCACTTAGAACCATAATGAACCCACCAATCTCTATTGGGAATCACAATAAATCGAAAACAAACAAATGAAAACAGTAGGCACCTTGATACTCTACGAATAATGTCGTATGGGCAATAGGTAGTGAAGAACGCGTATCTTAAAATTTCATTTTCGCTTATTAATGTCTATTAAATAAACTGATAAGTACCACATCCTGTTTTTTTCTACACCCTTATGGCCTCTTTCATTGTAAAACACTAAAAGTTTTATTCTAAGTACTACAACAACATAAAAATTAAAAGA
The DNA here is from genome assembly GCA_963082815.1 of Melanotus villosus. Taxonomy (NCBI): domain Eukaryota; kingdom Metazoa; phylum Arthropoda; class Insecta; order Coleoptera; family Elateridae; genus Melanotus; species Melanotus villosus. The sequence continues at coordinate 70,515,943 of OY720418.1, read as the reverse complement.
AAAAAAATGACCCGTTTTTCTTGCACCTGAGTGTGGAATATTTGCTAGACCCTGGAGTGCATAACTGCAACTATAATTAAATAGTTGTTATTAGCATTGTAAATAGGGAAATAGGCCTGAAAATAGCTTTACGTAGATTGTTGAAGAGCAAAATAAATAATTCAATTCAATTCAGCACATCGTTTCATAATTATTGCGTAGGATATAACATTTTAATATTAATAAGTATACACATTTTCTTTATATATCGTAATAATTATTTTAAGTGTTGTGTTAACTTAAAAAGCTTTATTCAGCTTAAAGATGATCTAATTGGGAAGCATTTCTAAAGTGGCGGGAAAATTTATTAATCTTGTTGATGTAGTATTTGATATCCTTCCTGACAATGTTCTGAAGTTATACCTTAATTATCATACATACACAAGATCTTTCTTGTAAAGACTGATTTTGTAATATTAAGGGTATTATCATATAACTGTTTACAGTTGATTACCTATGCAGCAGAAACAATGTGCTTATCAAGAAAGGATGAAGGCAAAATTATTTGAAAGAAAAGTAATAAGAAGAATTTATACTTAGATTAAAGAAAGTATGGGAAGAGGAGTATAGGCAATTAATGAACAATGAAATTGGGGGAATACTAAATGGTGAAAATATAGTGAAATTTATTAAAGTACAGAGGTTAAAATGGAACGGACACGTCTATAGAAAAGATAAACCAGCTACAGTGAGAAGAGTTACAGAATGGAAGCCAGACGAAGAGGAATGCCAAAGATAAGATGGGAAGACCAGGCTAAAGAAGATATATGGAAAATGGAGAGGATGGAGAACAATACTGAGTGATAGGAAAAAAGGAGGTGATAGTGCAAAGATCAAAATCCTATCACAGCCTATAGTTTCTAAGAAACAAATAAAATCTGGAGTGATTCACCACAACAATTGAATTAGTGAGCTTCAAGCGGAGCGGTCCCTACTCCCTTGGAAGTGTATACCCTCATATATTTATACATAGTTGATTACCAAACAAGACAAGCTGTATACTTAGAACTGAAAGCTTCGCATTTTTTCCTATTCTTCTTCTTGGTGCCGTGTCCTCTAAGGACGATGGCAAGAGGACCAAAGCCACATTTTTAAGCGACTTGGTGTCGCGATTTTTATTCTAGGATTCCGTTGCCTTTTACAGATTGTGCCATATACATATACACCTACGGGTAGACAGGGTTACAGATTATATATATATATATACATATATATTATATAATATGTGCGTCCTGTTACTGTCTGTAGTCGACCACTGCGCATACAGATCGTTAATTATAACTAAACGATTAAATGGTGGGTGATGTTTTGCAGAAATCCTTAACACAGGTGAAGATTCAAACTGTTATGAAATAAAAGTACAGCTATAGTGAAAAGGATTTGTTTAATAGAAGACATTACAGATTACATATTCTTGAGAAGGTAGTCTTCTTCTTCTTCTTCTCCTCCTCGAGATTCTTTTGCCCTACAGAGCGTCTGATTTGGCCTCCAGAGCGTTGAAGAGAGGGTATTAGTAAAAAACAAAAAATTATAAAACCGAAAATTGCAAAACAGCATAACATTGTCCAAATATAAATGATTGCTCTATTTCACTTTTAAGAAATTAATGCGGTCATTAAGAATTCTTTTTTTTTATAATTTTTAACACATCTTTTGAAAGACTTTAATTGTAAAATAATGCACTAACAACACAGTATTATACAAAATGCTAACTATACTGATTCTATTCAGTTCTTGCTTTTTGAATGGAGTTTGTATGCTGAGTAAATTGTGTTTGTCCGTAATATTTAATCAATCTGCTTTGTATCAAAATTATTGATGTCGATTTTAATTGCATTAATTTTATTAATAAACAAATAATTAACAATCAGACCCTTTAACTCTGAGTAACGGCAAACAGCTGTATATGCACGATTTTGGTTTTAATAATTAGAGTTTGCATTGACAATAAATCTATGATTGTAAGATATGTATAATGTATAGCCCGGTCAGTTAGAGACTGAAAATTAGATTTGTATTTCATGGTCAACTGAAGGCTTTATGATCATAACGCAGTAAACAGTAGCATGTTAAAACAAAGTTATGTTTAGCGTGTGCAAAATGAGTAATTGATTTGGACGTGAACATCATTAATAACTTTCCATATCTTAACTGTAAAGGATATCTTAAATGTGTCCACTACAAGGTGAAAGACATTGGCCCGCATAACTTAATTCGAATTTAGAATATAAAATTATTTTTTATTATGTTTACTATTTTTTTTTTGGGTTAACAACTAACAAAAATCTTAAAATAACTTAAAATTAAAGTATGGAACACTCTAGTAGTAAAAATCTACTAATATAAAAGTAACAAAATAAGTTTTAATGCCAAGCTTAAAAAAATATCAGAATACAGTTATTAAGTGTTCATCCTACGATATGTAGGTACTATATTTTCTTACAATATGAATATTAAAATGAAGTTGATAACGATTTATGAATAAATTTGTAGTTAGAAGACAGATTGGTGTCGCTTACTACTAACACCGAGAAGAACTTAACTTAATTAACACGTTTGAAGATTTTGCCAGATATGTTTAGCAAAGTTATACTAGAAAAATTGTCTACGGTATAATTTTGTATGTCAAGAAAATCAAAGAAAATTGTTTATAGTATTATCTCAAGCTGTGGTAAGTGCTTCCTTTGTGTGAGGTACCTACTAGGAAAGCTAAGTAAAGGTTTGGGAAAACACTTAACTAAACTTTAAACATCAGTTAATCACGTACAGATCAACATTCAAAGATTTTAGAAGTACGTTAAAAATCAATTTGAAAGTTAATTTTTCGAAGAAAGATTAACAGAAGTTCGTAAACAGTTTCATCTTAATTTTAATTTTTCATTTTTAAACGCATACGTAATTTTAGCGTTATTAATAAAATATTTGTGAAAGGTTTAAGTAATTTTCATATTTTCCTTTCTAATAAATCATAAAGTTTCTACAAAATTTCAAAAATATATTACGTAATTTCCTACCTATATTTTGTAATTAAAATTTAAAATAAAGGTTTAATAAAAACCTTGTTTCAAATGAGATTCGACGTGCTACGCTCCTAATATATGTAAAAAAAGCCAAAAACAGGATTAACTTCCAAAGTAATTTGCATGTTAGGTAGTAAACACTTCGCAAGGTTGTTATTATTATTATTATTGTTATATTTTAATTTTTGTTGTTTTTTGCGACGGTAGTAATAAATTATTATTTTAATTATTAAAAATGTTGAATTATGGCGTTTATTCTTAACATGAAATATGGCGAATAAATTGGTTTTTCCATTTCCCCCAATTTAAATTCCTTTTGGGTTTTCATTCCTATTCGAGAAAACTAACTAATTTACACTAAATGTTGTTACCTGTTTGTATTTTTTAAATGGTTAAATGATATTTTAATATGTTCAGGAATGTACTGTATGCCGTATCAATTTAATAAGGTAGATACTGGACTAGTTTTGAAGAAGGTCGATGGAATTGTTATGTTTCTGTGATTTCAATGAAGGTTTGAAAGCAAAGGATAACCGATCTAAGTTACTAACAATAGCGTAGCTACAATTGTATTCAAAAGGATCTTTAGAGAGACAGACAATTACATTCTGTTACTGTAATTGAAAGAAGTGGATGAACTGCTTGGGTAAGTGCTTGTGTATTTTAATTTATTTAAAGGTTTATACCTCATATTTGTTGCATCTCAGTTTTTGTGGCAATTTGGCAGCTGATTGAACGAAGTTAAAAAAATTCTTTGATGCAAAGAAGGTTATCAATTGTTTTATAGAAAAACAGTATAATTAGTTAAAAATAACGAATGAAGACAATGTTAATGCTCCTTTACTACGTTGGGTTTTATAAAAAACAATAAAATTCTGCGAATTTTGTAAGTGGAAGTGAACCTACGTGTTTAAAGGGGAGCCTTTAAAGATTATTTTCTTTCTAAATCGGATATATTAAGGTTTATACATTTTCAAGTAAGAATATTATGATACTAAAATAGAGACACATACATATTAAGCACTGAATAAGTATGGTGTATATAAAGGTGTTCCGAAAAGAAGAGATACGATGCAACCTTATTTAACTCAAAATATCCCTTTTGAAGTTTCCACTTTTCAATAGAAACATAATATGGATAAATGAGTCTTATCTAGTGAAGTAAACAAATATGCGCTTTAATACCACAAATAGTGTATTAAACTGTAAACGCTTCACATAGAACTCGTCATTAGTAATACCAGAAACAATTACCAGGTGACGAATCTGTTTCTATAAAATACGATAACAAGTTACTTTTATCGATATCTGGAATCGAATCAGAAGGAGAATATATAAAATTTGTATGCCCGAATTAACGGAAAGTTCCAAATAAAACCACTTATTGATTATTGAGCTAGAAATTTCTGATCTGCAACAGTTAATTAGTACCTTACTTTATTTCCTAATATTTCCTAAAGTTAGAATTAAATTGATTTTCCACACGAGTTTTCGGATGTGTTATTTCTAATCATGATAATAAGTACTCAATGTTATAATATGCACCGGTCCCAGTGGTGTAAAAATTAATAGATTTACCTTGTAAAGCAGATCTGTGATCTGTGAGAGTTTTAACAATAAATACAATGAAGATTCCTTCTAGTGATGGGAGTCTATTAGCAGTATTAGCCTTGGTAAAATTCTAGCCGGGAAGTGCTAAATAACTACAGCAGTCGACGCGTGTTAGAATTCTTGACATCATGCTAATTTCGAATTCAAAAGCTTCCTTAATAATATAGTAAGAAAAAAGAGAATTGTAACTACAACTAATTATGTGTGTATGCTAACAACGTCTTCCATACTGAAAACAGGTTTTGGTTCTAAAGATTTTCTTTTTACATGACAAACTGCACTAAATTTAAATAATATGTATATATTAGAAAGACATCAAATTCTAATCGTGTAGAAGGACTGTGCACATCCGTAGTAAATTTAATTAGTTTGCAGGTGTTAAAATTAATGCAGAACCACCGGAGTTTATATTTATATGTTCCGTTCATTAACATGTTAACGTAAGCTTGTTATTTGCATATTATACCTACTTGTTTTATAGATGTATAAAAAGTTTAGCAAGTGGACTGAACAGTGAATATGTGGAATAATTAACTATGTATTTTAAGATTCGCATTTTCTCGAACTGTGTTATATAACATTAGTTAAATTCCAGTTTGCGTATAATAAGTTTTATTAATGTTGTAAACTTCGGCGTGTAACTTGTGCAACTCACGTGGGCGGTTTGCCATCATGCAAGGGGCAATTTACGTTAGGGTCAAGTATATCGGGGTCGCCCGTATCAGCGGTCGAGATCTTAACTGACACCGCATGTACAATCGATTTCATTAGATGAAATTTACAAAGCCAATAAGGACATTAATATTAAGCAAAATGTTTTTAAAACATGAACACATTCTGTTGCTTATGTTCAACGCCTACTATTAAAGGGTAGAGCCAACTGTCTACTTTTTTCTTTAACTGTTCATTGTTTTGTAAATGATAAGTTTTTGAGATAATTGGTTTATATTTGTAAGAGGCCAGTTATATGGAGTAACTTTTTTCAGGCAGGGTATATTTAATTGTAGCAAAAAAATCGAGTTACTAAATGTGTTTTCTGTTTTATCCTATTAAATATATTTTTTAATGCTTTATGATGGTAATTACTCTACGAGGGCCAAGTTTGTCCGAACGAGTAATAGCCATTACATGCGAGTAGCATACTATGCTTTATGCAGGTTAAAAATTTATAAAATTACGAATTTGTGACACCTTTTTTACGAATAAAATAACCGCGGTGGATGACGTACCCGTACATGGCTTCTAGATGGTAATACAACTGTGAAATAAACGATTTACAGCTTCATAATTGGCACAAACTTATGAGGAATGAAATCTATTGTTTTGTGATTGGGTACGTGAATAATGCAGGCTATTCTTTAACAGGAAACGCGGATATTTTGGACGTCTTGCGAGAGTCGTAGAAAAAAGATTGGCATACATACAGTGTGATCACAAAAACTATTAGACAAGAGTGGTTGTAACTTTATAACCCAATGGTATAGCTTAGATTATTTAGTGTACTGAATGAATACTGTTTCAGTTAACAAAAAAAAAAAGAAATTGCTAACCTGTTCTTCCTGTTACTGACAGTGATATACGAGTATAAAGGTTTAAATATAATTTATGTATACAAAATAATGGTGTACAATTCGAGCAGTACCTGTAAAAACCTTTTTGTACCTTCAGTAACAAAAACGTAGACGAACTATCAGAATTATCGTTATACCTAACATAAGTTGCTGATTGACGTACTGTCAAATTAAGAAACACCTCCGGTTAGCAAAGAAATCCTAATAGTTTTAATGTCACCTGAAGTAGTATTTTCTGTATCATGCTGTATAGCAATATTTACTCTGTGTAATTTCATTTAAGGCATTAATTTTGTTTTCTATAATCGTCTAAGAATTGTTTGCAATCACATTATTTGTAATAATGTTTAATAATGTTCACTCAAATTTACATACAAGACTGGAAATTCAGCCGTCAGTTTCAATAATATAATGTAAAAGCTATTTGGAGAGCTCTTTTTTAGAAGTGATCCAATTTAAAGCCACCATCAGTAGCCCATATAGTTGAAAGTCATGTTTTAACTAAATAAAAATTAAGGAATCTACATTGATATGATTCTCGTTTGTTTTGGGTTCTGTTAACATTTCCTGGGCCAAGAATAAAAGCACGGTGGCTTTAAATTGGATCAGTTGATATATTCCAGATAATTCTATTAATATACTGATAACCAGATTATAGTTTAAATGTTTTATATTTCAACTTAACCTGGAGCCTGTGGCTTGATGTAATGGAATCGTTGAAAAAGTCTGAGCTTCTTCCGACAATGTGGATGAAGTGCATATCTGAAATTTTGCCTAAGACAATTTCTTTTTCTACAATTTGGCCAAGAGGATACGTTTGGAGATATTTACAAACTTTATCATGCACTGTTTCAGTTAAATGTCGTAACTTCGTTGCCACAATATACAGTTGAATTTGAAACCATAGCGTTTGATATATCTAAGCTTAATTTAAAATTCATGTTGGGTTCATGTAACATTTATATTACACATACCGTGTGTTTGACTTAAGGGGAAAACATGGGGAAATAGTATGGAAAATCGTATAAGATGCAGATTCCTGCTGCCCGTTTGAGTTGATAGAATTGATAGTGGTATCAATCGAAAGACAAAAAAATGTCCTTAATTTGGTACTACTTTACTTGAATTTGTTGCTTGTTTAAGAAAGAAATAGCTTAAAAACTACAATAAATAATTTGCATTTTATTCACAAAAATCAGACCAGCCATGATAATTTGAAGTTTTTTAAATCACGAACTGTGCGAAAACTGACGCCAGTATAAAATGCTTTGACAATTAATACCCTCTCTTCATCATCATCATCATCATCATCAATTGACATGGAGCAGATCCTCGTGGATCAATCCTGGATTACGCCAGGCCCACCTGGTCTGCTTTTTGCGAATAAAATGCAAATTATTTATTGCAGTTTTTAAGCTATTACGTTCGTAAATAAGCAACAAATTATTCAAGTGAAGTAGTATTAAATTAAGCGCATTTTTTTGCCTTTCGATTGATACCACTATCAATCCTGTCAACTCAAACGGGGATTAGGAATCTGCATTTATATACGATTTCTCATGCTATTTCCCTATGTTCGCCCCTTAAGTCAAACACCCGGTATATAAATTCTATTATGCAGAATGAAATAGTGCAATAATTTTTTCTAGGACCTGAGATGTGAATTTGTTAGAATAAAGTTGGCAATATAACTCTGGTAATCTGCCCCTTAAATTGAATTAAAAAATCGATTATAACTAATTCTACTATTAATATTAATATTATGTAATTCATTCGTTTATTTATCGCCAGAAATCTAGGTTTACGGATACACGCATCGGCGGCCATTTATTTACCATATTCAGAGGATTTCAACCCTTGTTGCAGGACCTACTATTTTACTCTGCATCTGAAAAATGACAATCTAGGATATTATCTACATTAAAAATTTCACCAACTCCGACTGAGACCGAATTCAAAAATTTTGGTTTGTAGGACAATTATGCTATATTTTATCGTATATGAGATTTAAAATATTTAACATTTTTCGACATGAGGCCTTAAATAGGTGAAAGTTATATGGCGGATTATTTCAGTTCAAACTTTAATCAGTTTGTGTGACAGCAATAAAATATCAGTCATTAAAATAATTTTTTATACCGAGATTATTTTTATTCGCGACAATAAGTACTTAATAACGCGGAATAAGTTTATTTAGTTGCTTATTACTTTTCCAATTTTGGTGAATTTTTTCTCTTAATTACCTATTGCTCGTATATAGTTTTAACATGTCGTCAATCAGTTGATCCTCTGTACGATATGCTACGCTTAGTCCAAATTCTACTTGATGTTATAATTTCATAGTATGATATTTAATACAATCGTTATGGATTCAATCACGTTGTGATGTCACGACAGTTTGAGCTTTGACATTAAATAAGTATTTAATAAAATAAGATCTACCAAAAACGGCACCGGCCTGGGTGGCGTTGGGGATTGCAAGGTTTGTTGTTAACCAAAGGTCTTGGATTCGATCTCGACGGAGGTCAGTTGAGATTTTTAACGTGATATAGATATAGATTCCTTCCAGGACTGGAAGTTTCTTGGGTTTGACAAAATCCCAGTCACGTAGTGTCGATTACCATTACAGTCTAGGCGTTTTGAAAGCCTTGGCACCCGCAAGCCTAAAGCTAGGTGCTACATGCACTAGCGATTTGCGATTTATAGCAATTTCCTAGTTTAAGATTTTGCAATTTCCGCAAAACTTGGACGATTTTCAATATTTTGCGATATAAGCTGGTTATATTCTGAACTGCGCATGCTTTCATGCGACGCGTTGTTGACTGTAGAACATATTTTTAACATAACCTTAAAATAATTGTGTTGGTTGTGGTTATAGGTAAATGATAATTTCCGTTCTAGAAAAACGAGTACCTATAAAACCCCTTTAACCACAGCATAAACAGGAATATAAAACTAGGTTACGAGATGACAGAAGACCGAAACGAAATGTCAGAATTGTTAATGTACATACATCTAATACCAACTTCTGCAAAACACCCTGTTTGTTCATGAAAAAGATACTACTTTCTGCGAGTGAAATCGCTCCTGCTTGAATTAGCTGGTAATAACACTGCGAAAGTTTGCGGAAATCGCATTCCGCAAATCGTCAATGCATGCAGCTACCTACCTACCTTAAATCTCACCCAGCAAATAAACTAACAAAAGTGTTTGTGTCAAAAGGTTGTCCAAACAGTCTCTCTGCATATTAAATGCAGCAGGAATTAAAGCTATGTTAAACAAATATTAGGTTCTTGATAGTAACAATGATATATGTGTATTAACTACTACATAAACAAATCTACAGTTATTAAGGAAACGTTTCGTTGACAGTCTATTTCCCAATTTGATAACATGACGTCTGGTTACTAAGTTTAAAGACTTTTGTTAACAGTATTTCTTGAAGAAGCAGCTTTATCGATTTTCCCCGTACACGATAATAAATAAATAAAATTAAATAACTAATAAGGTAACGTTAGTATAGGTGATGGCTGGTGGCTTACGTTACAAAATTTATAGAAAAAATTGGTAGATATTACACAGTGGTTAAAAAGGCCATATACATCTAGCTGGTTGTGAATGTCTCATGTAAACTCCAGCTCTCGCACAGTGCTATTATGCATAGAATATTGGCATCCTCATTTATAAACTGTCCCGATCGGAAGTATGCCTCATTAATAAAGCTGTATTTTTGTAGGATATTATATTTTGCTATTTGTTTTAGGGCCGGTCTTATAATGTTCGGTTTACTATCGGTTGAAACACAACCTACGGTCAACCGCGTACTGCGGGTTGACCGTAAGTTGTTTCAACCGATATAGTAAACCGAACATTATAAGACTGGCCCTTAATCAATTTAAATAATTATTCGAAATGAGTGGTCTACATGTCAAAAATTGATCTTTAATTAGCGACAGCTGTGTGTAATTTGAAAACACTAAGGAATATAGCAATACAGAAATGTACATGCAAACAGATTTCAAAGCCAACTAGATGTAGGCCCTCTTTCAATCGTCATGTACAACAGTTAGGAACAATGGATAATTAAAAAAGTAAATTAATAATCATAAATAAGAAAGTACTCTACTACTACTACTTATAAATCTTTTGCCGAATCCTATAGGTTCTTTATACTTTACCTAACTTTTAAATTCTAGAACGTGCTAGAATCAAGATGTTGTTAACGTATTGTTGGGAAATGCCCATAGATTTTGTAATTTCAGGTCTATATAATTTGATTGAACAACAATATTTTGTACGAGGAAATTTTGTAAGAGGAAATTGGATAGATAAAATAGAAAAAGTGGGAAGAATAAAAGGAAAATCAGTAGGCAAAATGAATCGTCTAGCAAGAGCTAGAAAGGCCTGCAGGAAATGAGTACAGGAATACATGGAAAGATGGAAACCAAATGCGACGCCTGAAAAGACATAAGGAATAGAATAAGAAGAAGAAGAAGAAGAAGAAGAAAAAGAAGAAGAAGAAGAAGAACAATAACAACAAGAAGAAGAAGATACGTTCCACAAAAAAGTATTAAAAACAGTTATCTATAATTTGATTTGAAAACTGTAATACGAAAAAGCATTTAAAATTTAAAATATAGTTCATATGAAACTCTCGGCACTATATTTAAATAATTAAAAGTTTTCATTTTTTAACAAAACTAAAAAGAAATAGTAATTATAGCCAGCTATGTATTTAGAAAAGTCGAAAGAAATTTAGAATATCGCAATATAATTTTCCCCCTTTATTCTTACACCCTTTTAGAGCGTCGGATTTTTTTCCTTTATTTTAGTTACACCCTATATAGAAAAATATCACCTTCACAGGGATTTGAACCATTGACCTTAGGATTTATGCAGTAACTTTCTAAGGGCCCCCGCACACGAGCGATTTTTACTGGCGACTATCGCGGCGCTCGAAATGGAACTCACTATTTCTTATGATCTACCGCACACAGGCGATAATTTTGTAGCAGCAATTAAATAATTGCAACCTGTTCCATTTTTCCAGCGACGCGATTGTCGCCAGCGATTAAAATCGCCCGTGTGCGGGGGTCCTAACAGTTATCAGCTACAGAGGCAAATCACTGAAGATATATTCGTCTATATTATGTGTATAGTAATTGGAAACTGTGAAATCTATTTTGCATTATAATTTTCATAAATCATTAAAGTAGGTACCTACATTAAAAGTTTTCATCAAACAAGTAAATCTTCAAATAATTAAATTGATAAAATAAATAAGTTTATTATATGTTTATTCAATGGAGAGATCTAAAGGTGCATTTAGACTGGCGAGAAAACTCGCGCGAGTTGCTGTCCGACATTGCTGTCAGCAATCTAAACACTGCTGCGAGGCAACTTTTCGAGACTCGCGGAAGTTCTTCCGACAGGCTAGAACTTGCCAGTCTAAACACCTGTAAACGCGTTCGCGCAAGTTCTCACAAAATATCCAATCGGTTTCGATATTTCGGCGAGTGCAGTTGCGAGTTGGTGAATAATTATAGTGTTGATACAATGTCAGCAACGGGAATTGAAGCACGCAAATGTGTATCTTGCTTTTGTATTTTGGTGCCTACTAACAGCAAAAGTTCTTCAAGATCAACGGCAGACATTTGAATGAAGTTTCTGAATTGTTGTGCATCTTCAATCCGTAACTCACAAAGCAAATTTTGAAATGCTCCATGTTGTTCTCTTCTTAATATCCAATCTCTAACCCAGCATTTTCTCATTCTCTTCTTTTTTTCGTTATATTTTGCATAATATTACTATCAATGCAGCAGCTTTGCGTTTCGACATCAGAGCCATTATTTCACAACTACACTGGAATGGAACTTGCGCGAGATATATCAGAAGTCCGAAGTCTAAACGCGTTCGCGAGTTATTGCAGAAGTTTAAAAATCGAGAACTCGCACGACAGTAAATCGCAACATTTATTGCGGACAGTGTAAATACACAAGCAAGTCAGTCGCGCGATATTTGTCGCAAGTAACTTGCCAGTCTATCCGCACCTTAAGTCTTATGAGTAAAAAGAAGATTTTAACGACATGCTAGTACTACCCAATCAGAATTTTCCGGGGTCCTCCGGATTTTCAGAACTGACAGGGGCCTTAATGATACGTATTGGCTTACTTTGTTTTCGAAGATGAGTTTTTAAAATTTTTCTACATTAAAAATTTTACTGACTACAGTTGACAATCCAATTTTTTTTACTTAGACAGCAAGCATTCTGGAACTGAAATATCTAATTGTAAATCTTACTATGTATATTACCCTGTAAATGGGTTATTCATGAGGTTAAAGAATATTATCGAGGGCCTTACTTAATACGGCTTTGGTATTTTAAAATTCACTGTATTATTTGGAAATCTATTACCATGGAAATATAGTAGGTATATTACATTTCAATTAGAATCTACATTAAATTAATAATTTAAGAGGGCGTTAACTGAGAAAATAAACAGGATTAAACTATGCAGTATTATGATAAACACGGGATTTTATTCAGTGTACTATGGCGGCCAAAAGAAGCTTGTATGATAATAATAAAATTGTGATTGACATATCAACAATAAAATGTTAACCATTAATTCTAGAGTATGACTTGGTGTGCATTATCATCAACATTTTGATATGTTTATATTGAGAAGCTAAACAAGAATGGCAGAGAGATCTTGAAAAATATAACTCGACGTTCATTTTAAACAAGATTTTGGTTAGAGATAACTTGCGCATGAGGACTAATATATTTTGTAAATTGGGTTTTTTTAATGTGGTTCTCATTATAATTTCTGTTAATTACGGAGCATTATCCATAACAACCAGACATTTTCTTTGAAGCTTCGCCATTAGGTGTGACAACTTTCAAATAATGTAAATGTTAGACCTGCAACTTAATAAAACAAAAGAATTGTGTTTCCTTATCCAAAAATTTGGTTTATACATACCTAACAATAATAAGATTTTTCAAATTTACTACGAAAAAATAACAAAGTTTTACAAAACTCTGGCTGTTTCCATGTTGATTAAAAATATGCATTAGAAAATTGGACTCTAACGCGAGAGTTAGCGTAAACAAATTGGATACACAGCGGGTTACTCACCAAGAAAACGAAAAAACAGAACAATTTAAACAGAATAGAACTTGGCTGTATATATTAAACAAAACGACGAAGAATTATTGAACACCCAAGGAAGCGAGGGGCGCCTAATAGTTCTAACAATAAAAATATACTTCTATAAGAACAGAACCGAGCAACAGATTTTATCCTTGAGGTAGATGATGATGATAATGATAATATCCATGCCCATTGTTTGTTAAAAAGATATTATATGAGTTTTGTTTGTAATCACTGTAGGTACATGTTTGCTAACGCAGTATTAACAAAAATTTACACAAGTTTTGATTACCTATTCGAAAACAATTTGAGGTTTCAAATTTTGCTCTCATCATTTTAGTGTTTCTTTTTTAGATTTCCCTATATACCTAATATATTTTATACCTTCTTGAAATCAGTCGATCCGGGCTCAACTCACTACAGCTCGGTGTGTCCTCCTCGACTGAATAATAATAATTTCTTTGGTTTTAAGTTACAAAATGCTTAGCTTAATATTTTTAAAGAATTTTTCTTAAAAAGTTTCTGTTCTAATTATTACAGTTTTTAACATTCATCAAAATATTTATTATCGGTTGAAATGTATGGGTTTTTATAAAAATGTAAGTAATGTTTTTTACTTTTTGCCTAAGAATGCTGTGAATTTTGTAATGTGATTCATTTTCAAGAAATAGGATGCTAACTGTCATTTTATCTTAGCTAATTTATATTCAACCACTTCTCCTTACATATAACACTCATAAGTAAAATGTTAATTGCATAATTTTGTTTAGATAGGTAAGTTGATACTAACTATGGTAACCTAACATAATTAAGTAATAACGTAAGTCAGGTAGAATATGTAATTCTGTACGTTTAGCTTGTTATTTGTATACTGTTGTAATACAGCAAATACAAAATATTCACGCTTCAGCGTAATCAAAAAATATTGTTTAAGTCGGAATTTAGACCAACGCGTGTTTTACCTTTTGGGGTTATGTAGGTACGGGATAAAAACGAAGCTTAGCCAATAATAAGTTGGAAATAAAACCCGAGGAACTTTTTGGGCATCGATTTGTTTATCTTACTAATCGAATGCGTTATTTAATTTAATAGAATGTTAATTAGTGGAACAGGGCTATTTATTGAAAATCGGCAGGAACTTCATTGGTTTTACTTATACATAAATTAAATTTACATATAAATTGTGACCGCTGACAACAAGAAATATGATGTACACTCAAGTAAACTTGTTTATTGTCAATTGTAAGAGTATTTCTTGATCGCTCTGTATTTATAATACTTATATTACAAAAATATGTGTACTTAAATACTAAAACGTTTTCTACATTACGTCCTGGAATGAACGGATTTTATATAAGTAATCTAAGCATTTGTAATAGTTTGTATTCGAATATCAATAGCTAATACCAATAACAATAAATAAATCTAAATTTAGCAAATGACCAAAAGTGACATTTACTTGGGTAGGTACGCTTTAAATATTTTAGTAAATAATTACTCACCTTGCGGTTTAGGAACATTTCTTTTAACTTGCATCCATTTGTAAGTTGGAATAGCAGGAGCATGTTGAGTAACCGACGACAAATGCTGCATGGTGTGATGGGAACGATGGTCAGGTTCGGGGCTGGCAATTCCTTCTTCTTTATATCGTAGATGATGTTGATACTCAGCACAACTGGTATTTTGAAGCACTAAATGTGAATGAGAATAATTTTCATTGTCAAGATGAAGCGAGTGGTATTTGGTATCGTGAAAGAAGTGGTGAGACTGATGGCCGTCGACAATATTCTCGTGATGTCGAACCATTACTTCGGGTTGTGTTCTTTGGTAAACTTCGGACGAATAAATAGTTTGCTGATTAGAGTTTGGATAACCTGAGTTTGCACATCCGGTAGAATTAGCATAATCCAAATTTGTGTAACTAAGTCCTGTTTCTGTATTGATGATCGGATTTTCTTGTTGCATCGGTTGATGATGTTGATGTGATTGGTGGAAATAATTTATATCGTGAGATGGAGGTGGTGGTGTCTCTGCAGAATTTGAAGTTGGGCACATATAGGACGCTTCTTCGTAGTTAGTATAAGTTGACGCATAATGGGTTGTTGGTAGTTGATGGTCAGAATTATGGTTCTGAGGATATGTTTCACTTGTGTAACCGTAAAAATTCGATTCCGACGGGTTGTATGTACCACCGTGTTGATTATGATGACCGTGTCCGTACATCCCAATGTCCATCATCATCATGGTCACAAGATAAACCTTATTAAAACCACTCAAATTTGTGAAACATCACGTTTGATGCACGATTGCAGTCACATTTCTGTTTGTTTAAACAGCGAAATTGTTTCTCGTAATTGAACCATACCGGCGTACATACACTCAAAAAGGAGGACACAGTATGTGTGTATACTCTCACGTCAATCGACTACTGTAGTGTGTTCTGTACCCTCACACAAAGCTACACGTGATGTGTGGCAGAAGGCGTGTCCGCCAACCACGTGTCTTGCGCATAGAAGTTTCTCTACCAATAGCATGGTGGAATTACGGAGATTTTGTGATGCTGTATAACGGATTGGTCTGCATCCAGCCATCATTGTGCTGTAACGTTTCAATTTTGTGAATGCTACAAGTGTCAGGCTACCGTGTGTGACATGACAGCTTGCCTTGTGTTGTTCGCATGTGGCGTTGCTAATGGCCTGTGGCTTTGATAGTTATCTTTCTATTCAAATGCATAATATGACTTTATGTTACTGGTGGGTACCGTATCTACTGTTACATGAGGGTTTCGGAAGATTAAACGTCAAGTTTCCCATGCAATATGATTTTAAATTGGTTTTATATTTAAGAAAGTTCTAACAGGGGATTATGGAACTGTAACAAGGCAGATTAAACTGGTGTCGGACGATCCTAGTAACTGCTATAAAAGTTTAGTAGTAGTAACTCTTAAATTACGCTGAATTGTGTAAACACTTAGGTACACTTAATAACCATTAGATACACTAATTTTAAAAAAAGAAAAAGGTAAGAGACCTCGACGGTTTTGAGTCAATAAATTTGTCTTAAGCAGAGATTCGTATTATAGGTATTAAAGACAAAATATAAAATTAATAATTAAAGTTTCATTATTAAAAATAATCGCCTATAAA
This sequence comes from Melanotus villosus, assembly GCA_963082815.1. NCBI lineage: Eukaryota > Metazoa > Arthropoda > Insecta > Coleoptera > Elateridae > Melanotus > Melanotus villosus. The sequence goes on along the minus strand of OY720418.1, from coordinate 70,499,399 downwards.
TCGCGAGCTCAACTACTTTGAGTTGCAGTTATTTTCATAAGGACATAAGTATGTTTCTAATTAGATTACCAAAAGTAGAACTTTTCCCTTTTTAATGTCTTTTTCTGAGTCACCGACATAACAGCGCAATTCTTATAAAAGTAGGTGGTTACCGGTCGAAGTGTAAGTAGTAGGTAGGTAGGTATATGAGTGACTATTATCAAAATGATTTTTATAGTAAGTAAGGTAGGTACTTATACTTAGTTACTGCTACCACACTGAAAAAAATAAACTGTTAAATCAAAGAAATATTGCTTAAAAGAGGAGCTTTTGCACATTCAATACGCCGAGCAATGTGTTATAAAACTGTTAAAAGAAACAATATGGAATGCTAACCTGAATTGATTCTTTTAACAATTTAACAGCATTGCTCTAACCCATTTAAAGTGTCGAGGAAAACTACTCGAAAGATTGGTTCAATAGTTTTGAGTATTTTACTTACAGAATATACAACATTGTTAGTTGTTAGGTATTACTTACAACTTTCGTTAACTGAACTACTTTATTTATTATGTAAAATAATCTAAAATGATAACAGCATATTTCATTCAATGTATTTTTTCTTCTTGTTGAAATGAAGAACAAATCTGTCGATTCAAAACTCACAGCATTTCATTTGTTTATGCAGTTATATATTAATTGATTTAACAGTTTTAAAATGTTGATATTATTTTTTCAGTTTGTTAGCTCAATAGGCTTAATTCCATTTAATGTTTTAGACGTTTGCTGTACAGCTTTTTTGGGCTTAAAACAACAAACTTTATTAATTCTAACTCTAGCTTAATTACCTAGAATGGTTTACGGGTTTTTTAGGTACTTCTAACAATAACCTGATGCATGGATTACTACTGCATCTACCTCGACTTACCAAACATTAGCACTTTCCTGGATTGCTGACTTATTGTTAGAAATACCTAACAACCTGTAATCATCTGTTTGGTAAAAAAGTTGAAGATAGCAATAAAGTATAAACTTGTACTTATGCAAAATATTAAAAATAAATAAACATCAGAAATACATTTTTGTTGTAAGATAACTAGAGTACCTATAACAAATTATAAAGCGTATAGGAGGTACGTAATTGAATAATCTAATCTCATCTAAATGTAATTTGAACTATACGATTGTATTCCAACAGTGGCGTGTCTAGAGCCTCACAAAAGGGAAAGCTGAAGGGTAAAATAAAGCCGCAGACAAATATTTTTTGATGCAAAAAGACATTTTTTTTACAAACCATAATAAAATCTTACCTTACTTAAAATGAAGTCCCATAAGTACGTCTATTTTCTTTTGCAAACTCATCTATAATGTCATCATAAAAACTTTTTTTACGAGAATATTCTTGAACTAATTTCTTTTCAATTGATATTAAGGCCAAAGCAGAAAGTCTTTCTTGTTCTGTAGAATTCCTAACAAAACTTTTGATTCGTTTAAGCGCGGAAAATGAACGTTCTGTAGATGCACTTGTGGCGGGAATAGTGAATGTAATCTGCCGGGTGACAGCTTACACAAGACTATTTTTAGTTCGATTTTCAAACGAATTTTTCCGCGTAAAAACGAAAGATTTTTGCATTGATACGATATTTGTATTGTTTATAAGTATATTAATATGTAACTAATTTCACGTTCATATACTTTTTAATTCCACAGTAAAACAGTATTTATTTTATTACTTAATATTCTTGCACACGCTCTTGCTATCGATCTTAGCGAATAAAACAGTATACTGACGGTAAGCTGTAAGTTCGTAGCTTATAAAGCCGTTTCGGGTTATGTCGTGTTTTTCGTCGTTCGTATTTATGCGGCAGCGTGTAGTTGAATCAGGTTCGAGCTTCGATTAGTATTGAAAAATATTGAAAATAATTATACATATTCGGGTCAACAGGATAATATATATTATTAAATTTTTAAGGTATAAGTATTAATTTAATTATACGCTGCAGGTATTTAGTTTACGTAGGGCAAGCTGTGCTTCCTGCTTTCCTAGCTTCCATGGTAAACACGCCACTGTAGTTCAATTAATAAAGTAAATGCCTTCATGAGATATTCAAACATAGAAATAAAAAGTTGCTATAAAAACACTTAAAAAGAACATAAGTACCTATCTAATACTATTTTAATTAATCATTAAGTACTTATGAGTAAATAATGTTCACTTGTCTTTATAAATAAAACTACCTAAATAAATGATACGTATTACCATTAATTTACAATAACAAACATTTTATTTTTTACAACGCGTATTATACTATTAATGTAGGAATGTTACTATAAAATATTCTATACTATATAAATTAATATTAAATATGATGAAAATAAAGTTGAATACATGGACTAAACCGAAGGTTTTAGATGTGGAAGAGATTTTTGTAGTCACTCATTTAGAAATAAAATATTGGTTTTTTTATTTCTTCTAAAAAATTTTATTTTATTTTTCCAAACGTTTCGTACAATTATTGTTCTTCATCAGTGGGTAAAACATTTTAAAAATTGTATAAATATAAAAATTATACATATACAGACAGATCAATAAAAAAACCAATTAGGGTAGGCTGTGAAATTGAATTATTTTGAATTGGTACTTTAGCCACATCCACAGAATGACATTTCTGACATGAATTTAAGGTTATAAACTTTGTTTACAATAAAAATGTCAAATTACAAACGTTATAAAATGTCATTCTGTGAATGTGGCTAAAGTACCAATTCAAAATAATTCAATTTCACAGCCTACCCTAATTGGTTTTTTTATTGATCTGTCTGTACATAGATAATGTAAAATATTAAGAATTTTAAATGTGGAAATAAAATTCACTATTGAAGCTGGTGTAATATAAGAGGGTGGCAATTATAACATCTTTTAAAGTAAATATACTTTTAGTCAAGTTCTTAATATGATGTGCTTTTCAAGATGTTATTTTTGACGCAAATAAGTACGTAAACAACGTTTCCTGGAGCTTCTTATCAAAAGCGTACCTACTAGAAATTGAGAAACTCCACAATTCTTTTTGATGGTCATTAAAAAGTGACTGAATGAGATATCCTTTTAAGTAACAAAGTAGGTAAGTAATATCTTTAAATAGAAATTAAAAAACCTAAAAAATAGATAATAACATAAGGCTCATGACGGACCTCGTGGTGAGTTATTTGGTGATTTTATTAACCTTGACAAATTAGTTGCAGAAATACGGAATTGGTTTCCTGGCATCATGGTTAGTTTACTTACGAAACATTTTGGTTTTGATTTAGGATTCAAGTTAGCGATAATATTGAAATGCGGAAAAAATTTGTAACTCTGCCCTTTCGGATAAAAGGTAAATGGCAGATCTCGTGCCAATCTCTTGTTTGACACGAGAAATCTCCCTTCTAGGGTTCTAGGGGTGGAAGTCTTTTAAGTTTGGCAACATTTTAGACGGAAAGTGCCATGGCAGCCGACGTCAGTTTACATCCCTGGCATTCGCTAGGTCGCGTATTTTTTATAATTTCCAATTTTGCGCTGCAAGCTATTCAATTGTTGTACAAACCTGTAGTAGGTACGTTTTGAGGATAATTAAAACAATGCAAACTTATTTAACTCTCATCTTGGAAGTCGTCTGCAATTTTTTCCCTTTTACTCTTAATTAGTATTCTTTATATAACATAAACTAATCTTAAATTTAGAAATATTTTTAAATTAAATGCGCGTTATGTGGTTCTAAACTGTAGGGTATAGAAAAACACAAGCTAATAGCTTAGCTGTCTTGTCTTTATGGACTAATAGAATAAAATAAAATAACATTTTATTTTCACAAAGTACTAAAAATTTACAAGCTCTAATTCTTAAAATTATTTTATTTACCTACTTTAAGCACCAATACATAGTAGGGTACGTATAATAATATTAATCTTAATATAGTAACAAAACCTTATGTAGTAGATATATTTCACTTTTAAAAAACCACCACCTGTTGAATTATGTTGGCAAAATTAAAATTACCCTAATATTGCGATTTTTAAAATAAATGGTTGGCATTATCATTTGTCAGATTTGAATTAATTTTCAAAATCAATTTGTCTAAACATTTTTGGAAAATGGGACGTAAGAAACGCAATTTATTAGATCGAAAGATGAAAAATGCGTTAGTCAAATGCTTTGAAGAGTTAAAATATTTGGCACCAGACTCAAGTGATAGACAGATTCACGAAAAATTAGAGAATGTTTTTTCGGTAAATACAAATCATGTTCCTTTATTTACAATATTTACAATTTCCGAAAATAATCCAGATGTATACATGGAAATTGACGAAGTTGAAGATACGGATTAATTCTAAACAGTTTATTTTCCCTTCAGTGTGATTGCGTAGTGTGGCGCTTCAGTTCTTACACTGTCCCTTCTCTGTGATCTAAAAGGTTTATTTAAAAGAATTAGAATTATTTCTTTAACTTACTATTTTACAGTACCCCAAGATGAAGCAAAATTGACCGTATAATGATATTATTTAATACTAGTTACAAATTCTGATGTACAACGTGATCTGGTAACGAAAGGTCATAGCGAAAGATGATAGAACAAATTAATAACATCATAACTGAGCATAACCTCTAAAAGTCAAGCTGAAATATTTCTCACTAAACATTGTTGCCGTTTGTATTTCTTAATGTTCTTAGGTATAATGCGACGTTGGTGGTTTTTTAAAAATGAAATAGAGTATATAACTAATTAAATTCTATAACATCATGTCGTCTGATGTAATCAATATTCTATTTTTAGTTTTGAACGCAAGATAGTGTAAGTACAAAGGGTTTAAAAATTTTACGAAGTAGGTAACGAAGGTAATATTTAATTTTGCAAACTAACTAATTCGAGTTTTCGGCCTTCTAACTTCCTTTACAAACTTCTTTTTTAAAGTATCCCCAAAAATCTTCAATTACTCGTAGTTTCGGAGCTTTAACGGGGTTGTTAACTTTCCAACAAAATTATTGTCATTTTTTCTTAAAAATTGCATTACCACTTGCGCATAATTGGAACTGGCTTGATCCCGCTAAATATCATACAAAACTTTTACATAAAGGAAATTACTATAAGGAAGTTTCTTCTTCAAAAATTGGTTAAGATAAATCTAGCTGTTGATGGTAAACTTTGACGTCTTAATCAATAAAAGTTGACTCTGGCCTTTTGGGTCCAATTGCTATCCAATCCGAAACCTTATTTTTAAATCTCTTCTTTCCCCGTATTTGACATTAGCAGGGGCAACCACATCATTTAAATAAAATTTGTTGTTTCCATTAATATAATTAATAGAATAAGAAAATGCAAAATAATATACTAAGTAATAGGTACCTATAAGAAAATAAGAAGAAATTCAGATTTGAGAATTTTCAGAAGTAATAACACAAGTGACTAGAATTTTACCGGCAACTTTTTTGTCGTCTTGACACGACTGCGACAGCACGCGTGACGATTTTCTAAAGCAACAAGCAAGAGTGACCGTGACGGCAAAAATTGCTTGTACAATTCTAGTCACGAATGGTATTCGGTATGACAATTCCTCGAATTATAATGAAATTACTGAAATACTTGTTACTCAAAAAATTTTGACAGACGTTGTCTCTAAGCAACGCTGCTAGTCGTAAAATTTCCGCGGAAATTTCACTAGTAGTGAAATTTCCAGTATAATTCGATTGTGATTGGTTCAATTTACTAAAATACTGTGATTTCATTGGATGACAGATTATGAGTGGAATTGTCGGCAAAAGTCGTCAATGTTTGATTTTTGCAAGTTGAATTTGCTCATCGAATCTGTCTGGATTTTTTTTCGCGTGTGTAGAGATGTCAGTTTTGTTTTTTAAAACTGTATCCAACTTTTAGAACTTTTAATTTTTTTGTCGCAACCCTCACCGAAATTGAATTATTGTTTTTAAACAACTCCTTCAGCTGCAGTAAAATTTTTTTTTCGGAATCTGTACATTATTTTGCAGGTAATCCGCTTTTGTGCATTTTGAGGACGTTATAAACAGTTCTTCTCGGTGTTCCCTCTTCGATGGTCTCTGATTTGCCTTTATCACGATTAGTTCAATAAACTTTGTATACTCTTTTACCTTATTCATTATTTTCTTTTGAGGAGATTTTTTCACATTTACAAACGATGTTTACGTGTCAAATTCGATTTCAAATATTGGATAGTTGTTCTATGGTTACTAGATTGATACCATCAGTTTTTTATAACCTTGGGAAGTTACCTCAAACTAATTTTATTGTTGTGTGCGGATTTTTAGTGGACGGGGTTTTACGATCCACTATCTTCATAGCTGTTATTGGAATCTTTAATATCATGAGCATTTAAATATTAAATGCATGATAGTATTAAAACCGAAAGACTTAAAAATTTGATCATCTAACAAATGCAGTTTTTTTTTGTACAAGTCTGTTATTACTTTACCTCAATGCTGAAGTTCTTCTAGTGCCGATCCCAGAGGCCTGAGAAAAATCTCCACCAACGTAGGGATTCGAACCCGGACTTGCAACATGCAAACCTAGCGCTCTTACAACTGAGCTACCTGGATTCTTTACTTCTAGTACCTATGTAGAAAAGTTTATTGCGCCAAACATCACAGTGGCACAGATGCACAGAACGTATTGGTTACGTTGTATCCGAAAGGGGGCATATTGCAAAACCTTTGGTTTACGCGGCAGATTGAAATAACAACAAATAACAACAAATTTTCACAAAAAAGCATTAGTAATATTCCAGCATATATGTAGCCCTAAATTTACTGGATTTAAGCACCTTTCCTTCATTTTCAAATATTTCTGTCTATTAATTTGTTGAACTTTCAGAGATAATTTAGTTTTTAAATTAAAGAGTTTGGTAGTATTTATAAAAAGATATATTTATACTACGTTTCTCTCAACAATTGCATCATAGTTCATACTTTGCGGGCATATGTTTATTAGAACTTTTTAACTTCTTTTTGAACATATAACACCTTAGTGAAGTATGGTGAAATCCATGTGAGACACTCAGTATATTAGCTCTAAGTTAGGTTATGCAGGAGTACTGGGGAATTCACCATTCACGCGCCCCTTAACAATTGGAGTAGGAAATCCAACTTACAAATTCATAAATAAAGGTATCGGAACTAACGTATCGGAATTAACGTAGGTATCCGTCAATCTTTGCTGCGACGGTATCAACTGTGTATGGAAGTTCGAGGAAGGAATTTCGATCAACGTTTATGACTCTCCCTGATTGCGCTGTTGCTTTTTCGTCTTAACTTTAATCAAAGATATTTTTCATTATTTATACAGGGTGTTTCAGAACTGCACGGCACCATTTTAGGGATGTGTTCTCTAGTACAAAATATTACGATTTACCTAAAATTACCTTAGTCCAAAAGTTAATATTTAGGGAGATACAGGGTGTCAAAGCCGAAATTTTAATTTTAATTTTTTGCTGTAATTTCAAAAGTTTTCGAAATATTGACATGAAAATTGGGGAAACTACCTTTCTTGGGACGGGAAATAATAATCCGTCCTCAATTTTAATATTGATCTTTAAAGAACCTTATTTTTGCTGCACCTAACACCTTAAACATACTTCAACTTTTTTATACTTAAAGTTAGGACAGATTTAATTTAAAAAAACAATTGCCTCATCTTTTTCATACAAAAAAGGTTTACTAGTTAAATGTCTCTAAAGTTAACCGTTTCCAAGATATTTGCTATTTATGTAAGTAATGCAACATCTTTTTCATCTTTTAAACATTCTGTAACGCAGTAGGCTTGTATTTAAAACAAAAAATTTAGATATTCTTGCCAAAAACAAGTTATAGGACACAAAGTAATGGTGGATCAGTGGAATATTTGTCATTAAAAAAATTTCAGATTTTAGTGTAAAGCGAGGTGTAAAGTAATGCTGTTTAAGGGCTGAAAAATGTAGCATCTCTTACTGCAACAGCAAATATCTTGGAAACGGTTAACCTTAGAGACATTTAACTAGTATACCTTTTTTGTATAAAAAAGATGAGGCAATTGTTTTTTTTCAATTAAATCTGTCCTAACTTTAAGTATAAACAAGTTGAAGTATGTTTTAAGGTGTTAGGTGCAGCAAAAATAAGGTTCTTTAAAGATCAATATTAAAATTGAGGACGGATTATTTCTCGTCCCAAGAAAGGTAGTTTCCCCAATTTTCATGTCAATATTTTGAAAACTTTTGAAATTACAGCAAAAAATTAAAATTAAAATTTCGGCTTTGACACCCTGTATCGCCCTAAATATTAACTTTTGGACTAAGGTAATTTTAGGTAAATCGTAATATTTTGTACTAGAGAACACATCCCTAAAATGGTGCCGTGCAGTTCTGAAACACCCTGTATATTTATTACAATTTGTTAATTAATTTTAATTTGTTTCAATAACGTTACTAAAATGTGATTCAAGCCATTTTAGTTGGTTAGGCATTTTTGAGGAAGTTTATTGGCGAAGAAAAAGAGAAAAAGGAAGTGTTAGATGTCCTTTTAAAGTGTAGTCTGAAAGTGCATTCAGAGAAAACTATAGTTCGATATGTGGGCAAAAATGCATTCAATGATTCCAATGCTGAATTAGAAGAGATATAAAAAATGGGTCATAATTTCGAAATGAAAGAAGATATGATATTTTTTTCACTACTAGTATTAGAAGATGTCATTATTGACCTTATTTTCGAGCCCAGAAAATGAATTTCTCTCCTAGTGGTCAATAATTTTTTATTATTGACTACTGGTTAATAATAAAAACAATTGCTTTGCATTCAGGTGCCTATTTTAAATATGTTTTACCCAAATGTCAATTGAAATTAACCTCTCCCCTTGTTTTCGAGCAAGGCTATTTGATTTTTGTGGATATTTAGAAATAAATATACGCATCTGTCATTTTATTTTTTATTTATGTAAAAATGATTAATTAAAAGGAATAAAGGTGCTAGCAGTGAAAAAAATAGTATATAAACCACGGTAGAGAAGACTTTTTTCAGCCTCACAACTTATTTCCCTCCATGCTTCGCATGTCGGGAAATAATACTGCTCGGCTGAGAAAAATGTCTTCTCTACCTTGGTCTATAATATACTATTATTTATGTACCTATATGAACAATTTAGGTACATCTTTAGGCAGCAAATACGCCCTAGAAACTTGTTGGTCGAATTCGTATACACCCTATACATACGCATGTATGCGATCTCAAGCTATTCGTTCTTGTATTTTTAGTAACGGAGGCAACAGTGCGTGTTCTTTTGTGATTTACTTTTACTTTACTCACTGAGTTTCCATTATCACTAGTGCGATACAGATACAGAACTTTACACATTGTTTTGACCGCATAAAAACCCATTGCCGGGTTCTTTGGTGTTCAATTAATTTGGCGGTATCAAGCTCTGATGTAGGTTTAATAACCAAAGAGAAATTTATGGAAGGTTGTAAATTTCTTCGTGCTACGGAGCTGAGCACGTTAAGTCTGCCGTCCACGTTATTTGACCAAATACCTACCTTTGGCAATCGTTAATCCTGTAATGTTACTGGTAGGTATTCTTCAGTCCCTTCGATGGCTAAGGTTAGTCTTGCTCATCACACATTCCAAGACGACATAGCACCTACTTTGAAGGTAGGTATGGGTCATTGACCTACAAATAAAAGAAGAAGAAAGTACATAGCTTATATTCTTTGGTATATCTGTGTTGCATAATCAAGAGGCAAAAAACTGGCCCTGATTAACTTTTTGTGTTTTTCTACTCTAATAAGGTATTATAACGCAAATATATACAATTAAAACAAGTGGTTTTTACATCATTTAAAACTGTGTTCTCCCTTATAGGCAATATATCGGCCCATGTTTATTTTGAATTTTTACAAAACATGTTAATTTAGATTAAAAATTAAATTACCAATTTTTAAAAATAATATACTAATTGCTAGTCTGGATTGTGTAAGGGATAGTTTGTTTAACTTTCCAGGAAAATCTGAAAACATACATTTCGAGAAAGAGATAAAACAGTAGATCATCTTTTCTCCACCATCGGTGGCAGTCCTCTATTATACCTGCTACAATTTTAGTAGGGTAACAACGGTACTTGACACTTAAAAATCTATATTTTGTCTATCAACTAACAACCAAATAAATTGCTACTGGTGTCTCGGTAGTGTAGAAGATAGCAATGTTGCCTTCTAGATTTAGTTTGTTCTTTCAGCTAGTTGAATTAAGTCCGCTGTTGCGTCGATATATATTTCGAGGATGTTGTTTTACGTTTGTTGAATCTATTACCTAGATATGTATATGTAGTTAAATTTTGGTGAAATGTAGTTAAATTATTACTGTAATTATAGTACAAGCAAATTAAACATTAAAACATAGAATAGGAGAAATAATTTATAAAGTGTTCATATTACGTAGATAAACTCTCAGCATGGGTAGAAACAAAAACCCGAAAAGTTCCCAACCGATATGTGTCCGCAACATCCCTTATTTACCAAAAATCACCCCCCAGCTCGTATATTGTGCTTGTTTTTCTCATTTTTCTCTTTAGCCGTTGTTTAAACGGGAAATGTTTATAGAAACAAAAATATTCTTTATTAAATTTTACACAAAAAGTGTTATATTGATGTTTTGTCTAATCCCCATCCAATTCGCGAAAATAACGTTTAAAGTTAAGGCTTAAAATACCCCACTAGTGCGGCCATGACTCTGGTTTTAGTCTCTAGTAGGCTTAAGTTATGTGTTGTGTTTAGTTTGACTTTCGGAACTATCCCTTTAACTTTAACCGCAATTTGCCGTAGTAGGATGGAGATTAGCCAAAAGGACAATATAACCTTTTTTGTGTAGAATTTAATTATAAACATTTCATTTCCTATACATTTTGCGAATCGGAGCAACGGGTTATAATTTTTTTTTATTAAACTGTAACCTTACACGCTGGGGGTGAGTTTTCACGAAAAATGGGGATGTTGTGGACACTCTTTGGGTGGGAACTTTTCGGGTTTTTGTCCCTACTCCTATTGGGAATATAACTACGTGAATATAAAAACTTTATAAATTATTTCTTCTAAAAAGTACTATTTGCTTGTACTATTAGTAGGAGTACAACATGTGAAATAAGTAACTATACCTATAGAGATTTATCAAAAGTTCACGTTTTTGTTATGAATGTATGAATTATGGCTTACGTTAACACGAATGCGTTTTTTGATAATTGAAATGGTTTATTGTTGAAGTTTAAGCTATTCTTTAAAAAGTCATAGTTTCACTCTTTATAAAAAAAATGTTTAAGAAGCACCATAGCGAAGTGTGCACTCCAACAGTCATTTAAATTCTATTTTTTTCTTAATAAGACGAAGTGAAGTAAGTTAACCATGAGTTTATTGGTTCAAGGTTATTATGAATGGCGTTGCCATATCAGCCATTGAGATATATGGACTGAAATTATTCTCTTGCTTAAGTAGGTAATTGATATTCAATACCAATAATTATAGATGTATAATTCATTTGCGCATTTTTTTCGTGTAGTTGCAACTTGTGATATAACATGATTAATTTTTTATTCATCTCATATTACAAAGTGTGTAATCTACTATTAAATAAATAAAAACAATATAATTAAGCGTGGTTTTACTAACACACAAAGTGATTTTTTAAAAACTGAATTGCAGCAGGCCCTTGAAAGAACATATTCTGTCTACAGTCACCTTTGCCAATCTTTGATTTACAGCAAATGTTCGAAATGCCCACCACCTTGCTCGATGCAAACTTGGGCTCACAGCTTGGGCTCGATTTCGCAAACTGCGCAACACATTGTCTGGCATATGGGGTAAGTTATTTAATTCATTGGATTTCTCCGTTATTTTTGCTGCTAGCTCCAAATTCTGTAAAGCAGTTTGATAAATAGAATTTTTCAGATAACTCCAGAAGAAAAAATTTAAAGGAGTCAAATCGCAGGATCTTGGTGGAAAGGTGATGGAAGTATTTCTGCTTATTAATTTATCCCCAAACACATCACGGAGAAAATCCAAGTTTTCTCGAGTGCAATGCACCGGTGCGCCATCCTGATGATAGTGGCACTCTTGCAGTTCTTGATCTTCCAGCTGATTCGTCACAAAGGGCTCCAAAATTTCTTGCTGATATCTGACCGCATGGATTGTTCCTTGCAAAAAGATTGGTCCTACAATCTGTGGATGAAGCGGTGTTTCTCTAAATGAATGCGGATTTTCTGCAGCCCAAATTCTCATGTTCTGAGAATTTACATACCCAGATAGGTGAAACCAGGCTTCGTCCGAAAAGAAAATGTTATTCAAAGCGTGTTCATTAGGAAAGCGGTGCAAAAACCATCGACAGTATTCTTCTCGGCGAGGCATGTCTGCGGGCAATATTTGATGCACGGAAGTAATGCGATAAGGAAAAAGTTTCAAATCCGTGTTAAGAATTTTATTTTCATCTATGTATGTAATGACGTTATTATCAACTGTTTTGTAAGTTGAAAAATTAGCCTTTACTGACTGTTACTTTCTACCCGGGTGGAAAGTGATCAGCTGATTGGTTTCCACCCGACCACGCCCACTGTCATTAAATGACAGCTTAATTCATATTAATTTATATGTATGGTCGAAAATAAAATAGTATACAAACCTTGGTGAAAAGATTCATTACTATCTCGAGATATAGAAAACCTCGACGCCTCGCGTCTCGGTTGACTATAATTATCTCTCGACAGTAATGAACTCCTTTCCACCTCGGTATGTAATATACCCGTACTATTTCTGGTTATAGAATAAGACCGATTTACGCGTTGCGAAAGACGTCGAATCGAAGTTGAAGTTTCTGCATACTATATTATTTGACCATTTGACGAACATTGTGTACCACTTCTGGGGTGCGTTGAGTTGGTCTACCGCTGCCTTCTTTTCTTGTAATAGAGCCTGTCTTATTAAACAATTCCACAGCACGCATTAATACGTTATAAAATTGTTTGTACTCAACGACTCCAAATTCAACAGTAAATTCTTCAAAACAATTTTGAACTGAGTACTTCCATTCGCCATTTGCAATAATTCCACCTCGGAAATAGGCTTTGACCATAAAAACTTTATGTTGTAGTGTAAAATCCATATTTAAATAAACACAAATGTGAAGTTTTTATTTACGAAACCGACAAATATTTTTGTTACTTTAGATTTCAAATAGCTAAGGGGTTGGGGAGGGGGGAACAAAAGCTTAATACAGACAGTTCTATAAGGTTATCCAGGGCCTGCTGCAATTCAGTTTTAAAAAAAATCACTCTGTATAAAGATAAACAAATCGTATCTAGGTAATATTTATCGCACCTATGGTCTTCATTTACAAAACGTACTTTGAAATAAATCATCGATTTTTGTTGTTTAGTGATATACGGTCAGTATGTACCAATTACATATTTCAAAGGATACGGCTCCCTACATTTTATCTGCTTTTCTAAACTTGGTTAATTACAAAAAATAATTCGTATTTTAATAAATATTATGGTACAGTTATTTTTTTAAATTTTGTATATTTAATAAATTGTTCTTGAATTTCTGTAAAAGTTATAAGTAGAGGTACCTGTGAAGCTTTAAAATTTTTGTTGAAACTAACAAAGTCAAATGAATATTTAGATAAAGTTATTAAGAAATACTAAAATGCGTTTGAGCATAGTTTGAATACCATACCATAATACCACCAGATTTTATTTAATTCAGTTGGCTTTCTTGTGTAACGATTATTTTCGTAAATTATAACAGGGACTTTATGTGAAGACTCGAAACCATGAATTTTGTATCAATTATGCTTAGGACATGTAGGGAAAACGACAATAAAATAAGTACCAGTCTAAATTTAATTTAAATCATTTAAAGAACTCTTATTTATAAATAGCATTAATTTGAACTTGCAGGGAAACATTTTCGACCTCAACAAACTATTTCTTATACCTTCGAGAATTCTTCAGGAGCGGTCCCAGACGGTCGTCGGTTGGTATGTTTGAGACATGACACCACTGTCATTTCAGACATTAGTTGTGATAACTGTGCTACATGTCTCAACGTTCCATCCCATTTATACCTGGAGTTCGATGAAGCAGAAGGCTTATATAAGTTTTGTAGGTTTTTGTCTGCTTGTTAATGAAGCTGAATATAACAACGTTAAATAATATTTACTTGACACACGCCACACTTTTCAAACTGTTGATTGAAGACAAGTTATTCATTAAAACGAAACTAACTCGATTATTAATTCATTCAAAAACTTTATTTTGATTGTAATCTGTACGTTAAGGTGATATTAAAACATAATGAGTAATACTTAGCATATTCCAAGATGAGATATGTCAGGGGCACAATGGATATTCTACGTTGGGTATTATAAATATTCAGATTTAAAATGTACGATGATTCTAGTTAAAAGGAACATAATGGTTACTTCAAATAATTTTTGAATTTCTGAACCTGTTCAGTCCTTTTGAATAGGGGATACCTGCATTAGTCATTGACTTATTTTAAAGTTTACACAAATCCTTTAAACGGTTTAGAATGCTTCTACAGTATAATATTTGTTTAAAGATAAAGATTGTCATAATCCAATGTTTACTGACATTTACAGAACTCATGCTGTGCTTTTGTATTACACACATCACAAATACTTTAAATATTTAGAAACAAAGTTTTGTGCGATTCTGTTTACCGTTTGTAATGTTCCAATAAAACGTAGTTTATTTATTTTTCGAATTATAAAAATATGTGCCGAATACTTTTTGAACACCTTTTTACATAGAATAATGTAGGCTAATTGGTTTTTTGGTAACTCTGCTATTGTTTTCGAATAATGACCGAGTTGAAACGCATTTTTTCTTTCTTCAACCATATAACATAAGCTATTTGTTTAATTTGAAAAAATTAAGAAATAACGTTTCGCAGGTTTTGTATTGCAAAATAAAAATAGGCATTGAATTCCTCATAAAGAAACTGCACTAGTTTGGCTGTGTATCCGTCTCTCTATCTTTACAAATAAAAAAGTTACACATTTAACATTCAAGAAATAGGGTAGTACCTTCTATAGTTTAGGTCTAACCATAACAATACTCTAATTAAGGTAATATGAAGCGATTCAATTTAAAATCATCAGTGGCCGTTAAAATTTAATCTTGCCTTGCCTAATAACAACTAATAAAAGTGAAGATCTAGATACCTTTATTTATTTTTTAATTTTGTTAATATTTATTGGACTAAGCTAAGATATGCTCTCAAATAGGTCGGTAGCATCTTTGTTATACTTATGTCGGAGGGTTGTTTGTATGTTTAATTACAAGTTAAATAATTTAAAATTCTGGTGAATTGAGTTATTGTCAACATAACACGTTCATAGAATAAATATATCTTTTCTATAAATACTTATTTTTTGTTATGTTACGCATATTTGGTGTAGGTTTATTGAGTGTTTTATATCAGTGTTGTAACTAGACTTAGTTAGATGTTAGTGGCAAATAATTTTGTTCTATCTCCATACCTTCGAAATAGAAATTCTAATAAAACTTAAATTCTATTGTTCTGTTAGAGTAGGTGCTGGCGACCGAATTAAAAAATTTCAAAGTATCGCAAATTTATTACAATATTTTAAGAATTACGTGCCCTTAATCTTGGTAACCAGGAATTTAATGAGGTATTTTGGTAATTTTTATTATTGAGACATGAGTTAGTCATAATTCAGTGTATTATATAAAGTGTAAACCTTGTAAAATACTACTTATCATTAAGATGTTTCCAATTATCTACCAACTTTTGCCAGGGATGATATTAAAATTCGTTAAGATATTATTCTTTCTACGTTTCTTTCTTTCTTCCTTTTTTATGTGTGTCTTTTTATGCGTGTATAGCCAATCTGCTCGGATTCGCCTTTAGGCTTTAGGTTTTAGACTGTGTCATGTGTGTAATGGTCTTGTTACTCTATCTCATAGACCAGACTTCCGAGTAGAGCACAGTTAATTAAGCTGAACTGTGAATGGTCTCACCAGGCCTAGTACTGATCCCAGAGGTCAGAGAAAAAATCTTCACAACGTGAAGAATTCGAACCCGGGACTTGCAACATGCAAGTCTAGCCCTCTTACAACTGAACTACCTGGCTTCTCAAGATAGTATTCTACTTTCTCATGATATTTTGTTTTAAAACAAAAATAATACATCAAACACTCAAATTGTGACGGTTTGCATCCACGTAACCTTGCTGCATTATTGTTTTCATCATGGGATGAGCAAGAGTCATTAGCCAGGAAGAAACAGTTTATTCTGTCATTACTAAAATCCGGAAAGCTAAAGCAACATGAAATTGCCAAAACAAGAAAAGTTTCGTCTTCTACAGTGAGCAAATTAGCTAAAAAGATAAAGCTTTCCGCTTTTTGAAATGTTTCGATAAAACTGCCGCGGTAAAAGAAAAACTACTTTTAGAGAAGGCCGAAAGATCATTTCTGCAGCATTGTTAAACAGAAAAATGTCGATTAAAGCCATCAAATATGAATTGCAAAGAAATGGAATATAAATATCCAATCGAACTGGAGGTACTTACATTAATAGTTATTTGTATACTAAGGGTAACGGCCGTTAAAATATTTCGCGGCCGTTACTAAGGGTAAGGCCGCGAAATCGGATTTCGCGTCCTGTATTGCGTACGCGAAATGACCACTTCGCGTCCGGCTGGACAAAAATATGTTTATGTTCGACTGCATCATAATCACTTGATTTATGGCTGCATTTAGTGTCCATAATGTGTCACTTTATTGGACTAGTACTTTTACTTTATTTTATTGGACAGAACTGTCACTGTCACAAAAATGGAATTCTTTACTTACATGAAATAACAAATTTAAACAGTTAAATTAACATATTTATTCTTTGGCACTTGCTGCCAACTCTTCTACACTTTCTAAAGTATCAATTTCTTTGTATAAAGATAATAAATTATTAAATCGTATTTAAACAATTTTTGACATATGCAACACTAGAAAAGCACACTAATTTGTATATAGGAAAATAAAAAAATAATTTTAGAAGATATCCAGTTCCTCTAGAGCAGTCGAACATAAAGCTTTGTATGTAACTCGTACATAAACAAACTTTATAGACTCGCCTTATTTATTAGACTCGCTCGCAAGCTCGCTCGTCCATAAACAGCGACTCGTCCAATAAAATTCTATTTTATGTCCTTGTTACATAAATAGCTATTATGTTCAGCTGTCGCATAATGACTAGATTATTGTACTGTTTAGAGGCCATAATTATATCATTTATCGGACTAGCACCATAATGACAAAGTAAAACGGCCGGTGCTAAGTAAAACGACCGTTGATTGGTTGCTGATAAAGTAAAACGGCCGGTGCTAAGTAGAACGACTGATTGGTTGCTTCTGTTTGTTAAACAACCTGATAACTATTATCCATTCACTTAACTCCTGTGACGTAAAAGTCACCATGTGTTGGTTAATATGAAAATCCCTATTAGGCTATTAAAAATTTTTAGATTTGAGATTGGCGCACCTTTAAATTTAAATTTAATGCTTTTGTTTTTTTTGTTTTCACTTTGACACTTAAATTATTTATTATTCAAGTTACGTTTTATAATTCATAATCTTTAGAGAAATGGATGAACAGAAGCACCAACGAAGTTTATTATCAAAGAGAGAGAAAGAAGCTGTATGCAAATACTGCTTAGAAAGGCAAGAAATCAGTCCTCACTTAAATAAATATACAATTTTTGAAAAGGCTGCATATATATTTTCAGTAAGATTTCCTACATTTTATCCTTTATAACCACTTTTCCAATCCTACATCTCCTTTCTTAGATCAGCGTAGCTCAAGTGAAGGACATTTTTACAAAATTTGAAAATGGGGAAGATTTAGAAGATACACAAAAGGGTGGCAGAAAATCTACAAATTTTGATGATTATTACAAGGTATTTTTAAAAGAGGAACTACAAAGAAAAATTTATTTATTTCATCACAATAATGAACATTTTACCATTGATGATTTACATGACTCAGATACTGAAGACTGAAGACGATTTTGATGATACTTTTCTTTAACTTTATGCCACCTTTAACTGATTGAAATTTTACGTAGATAATAATTTTTGAATTTCATTTAGGCTGCATATACTCATAATACTACACTGCATACTTGTATTATTAATAAACCCATTTTTACCTTGTTCTACTTAATTTTACGAAAATGACAAATGATTTATCATAACCTTACATTTCAGTTTGACGTTAAGTACATTCACTAAAAAAGTTGATAGGTTCTGTACATAAAGTACACTCCCAAATTTTCATTTGACAGCGTAAACGTCAAGGGAGTTTTCTGAATGGATTATAGGTGATTATTCAATACAGCACCCTGCAAGAGGCTATAGCTATAAAACACATTTTAACCTCAAATTAATTTAAAAGTAAATTTTTTGATATGCAGCTGAACATAAAACTTTGTATGTAATTCGTACATAATTAGGCTTTATGGACTTGCCAAATTTATTGGCCTCGCTCACTTCGTTCGTTCGGCCATAATCTTTTTGGCGCATCCATAAAGACCTACATTATGTACTCGTTACATAAATAGCTATTATTATATTACTGTGTCATATTCTTTGATTTCCCGAACTCATTGCAGTCCGATAAATGAACCTTTACGTTACAAGGCTGGCAAAAAAATTACTGGACTGCAAACATCTCGTTGCTACCGTTAGAATAAAATTAACGGACTGAAAGTCTTAGAGCGGTTGCACAAACATGACTTAACAGTTTCATCAAATTAATCATTCGTCAAAATGAACAAAATTCGAATCAAAATTCGATTGCTTATGGCAAATAATTTAACAAAAGCTTTGTGCAACCGGCCCTTAAACAAAAACCTCGTTGCTATACCGTTACAATAAATAAGCTCATTATCTTTGATCATTTGTTTAATTATTAAAATTATTACATTTTAATTAAAAATGCGACACAGTATGAAATAAAACATTGTACGATATACGTCCGGTAAACTTTTACAGTAACTCATATCAAAATTCCAGACTCGGCTATTCCGTCGTCTCGTCCCGAAACATTTCAACTCGCTATTTGTATTTGTTTTATTTTCGTTAAGGAAATTCTCCTCTCTTTTACCTACGAGGATTGTTCAATAGCAACACGTTTGGACTGCGCAGCCGCGACTTTATCGCCACGACAACGGAGTTCGGTTGTTTATATTGATTTTTTAAGTACTAGTGACTCGCTTGTAAAAAGTATTTGCTGTTTCCTTCTTTCTACGAGTTGTGATTAAGTTGGAAAATGGCATTTATGGCAGAAAATCCGTCCAAAGATGATTTGCGGGCTGTTATTTAATTTTTGACGGCAGAAGGGCATCAGCCAATGGGCATTTATACGAGAATGAAAGTTGTATACGGTGATTATAGTTATTCTCATTTCTCCTACGGCAGTGGTTGAATGGTGCAATAAATTTCGACAAGGAAAAGAATTCTCCAAAGATTTGTCCCATCCAGGACATGCTCGTGTTGTAGCATCAGATGAAAATATAAGACTTTACGTTGTACGTGCAAATGGGCGCACTAAAGTTAGAGAACTTTCTGAAATGTTGAGCATGAGTGTGGGGACTGCTCATTCCGTTATTCATAAGTAGTCTTGGGTATCACAAAGTTGCTGCTCAGTGGATTCCACGACTGCTTACTGATGAGCAGAAGAATTTGAATTCGATCTTCTCACTACAGCATTTGATACGCTAGCAACAACAAGGTAATGCTTTTTTACACCAAATTGTTGCCCGTGATGAGTCTTGGTGTTATCACTACGAACCAGAATCCAAACGCCAGAGTATGCAGTGGATACGTGCCACCATCAAGAATAAACGTCCCGGGAACCCCACAAACGGTGTCATCCTGCACGATAATGCTCGCCCCCATGTATTCCGCAGGGTTCAAGATTTGTTTGCTCGTATGTGTTGGGAAGTGTTACAACATTCAGCTTACAGTACCGACTTGCCCCCGTGCGATTACCATGTATTAGGCCCATCAAAACAATTCCTAAAAGAGCGGCGGTTCAATTCGGATGCTGAGGTAGAGTTTGCTGGAATTTTACCAGCAGGGAATCTATAGATTAGTGCACCAGTGGGACTCATGCCTTAATGTTAATGAAGATTTATTTTAAATTCACTGAATTAAAATTGTTTTACCGCCTCTAAACGTGTTTCTATTGAACAATGCTCGTATATTCTTCCAGGTTTTCATATAACCTACTAATTGACTTTTTGTCCCCACAACTTTATTGCCAACTGAAACAGTATTTTTTAATCAGTTGTAGTTCTGTAGCAGGAAACGATCCTTATCGTGACTGTTAATAACATTTCCGAAATTTAATTCTGTATATATAAAATTTTCATAATTCGTTAACAAAACGCATTAACACTGTTGAAGGTTTTATATCTTTTTACCTTTTAGACATAATATTTAAAATTTGCTGTATATAATATAATATATGTGTGTACCTTCTGCAGTATAGAAATATATAATTTTTGTGTTCTTTTCATATGCTAAGATAAAAGAATATTTTGTTTTGCATTCTCCAAGAGAACCTTCTTTTAGTTTTTAATATAAACAGCAACCAAAACTGGTTAAATATTTACTTGTCAGATTTAATTGACTTTGATGAGTCCGTGAGTAGGTATAAAATATTTTTTTTACTTAACGTAAATATACTGCCCAATTTAAATTAACTGTGACCTCGTGCATTTCGTCTGATAAAAACAGGTATGGAAAATTTCACAAAAAAGCTTGTAAAGATGATATTGTAACATTATTTTCGAATAATGCAAATGTGTCTGAAATTTGTTTTTACAGAGATCAAAGCCATTTGCTTCGTGTAATGTTAATTTAAAACACGCAAACATATAAAAAATTCATTTTTCAAAAGCCAATGAAGGAAAAATATAATTAATATTTTATTATCAAAACGATCTTATAAAAAAGAAACAAACGGTGGGTCCATTATAATAATATGTTAATTTACAAAGACAACGTTCATTAATAAAGCATGAAGCCTTCATACATACAAGTCAGATAACTTGTCCAGTCAACACTTTGCTGCATCAGATATATTTACATTATTAATATACGTTAGCCTGTCTATGTCACCACTGCCACCAAATAAGTTTGCGTCTTTATCAAATTAATGACACCGTCACATCGGCTCAGAAAAAAAGGTGATCTCGTCTTTTTTAGTTAGTTAGTCACATTTTTCTATTCGTTTATAATAATTAAAGATATGGCACATTAACGATTTTATTTAAAAATGAGTTACTTCATAAAGCGTTCTAAAAACTCATTTAGAACATTTTATTTTTACAGTCACTAAATTTGCAAGAAAACTTGCCCTTTCTATATTATTTATTAGTGCAAGTGTTAATTAACATTATTTAATAAGTATTGCAATATTTTTACATTTTCTTCAGGTTCATATTATAATTTCGAATTTCTATTATTCTGATATTAATATCTAAAGAAAAATTGAGTATTAAAATGCCTTGCTGCATTATCACGATTTGAATTGCTTCGAGTTTGTCTTCTTTTTTAATACAAATTGATTAGAATTTGTGGTGACTATTGCAGAAAAAACAAGCAAGAACAAACAATTTGTCTTGAGTGTTGGGGAACCCTAACTTTCATTTTATGCAGATCATGGCTCTATATTAATAAATACATTTTTCTGCAAAAATTTACTTTGCCATCAAAATGTTTCAAACTTGATATTGATATACGGGAAATTAATTGGAGATTTGAAAAATGTATAAATATATACAGGGTGTCCCATAAACTTGTATTCTATGTCAAATAATGCAGTGTGCAGTTTATTGCATTTACCAAATTTCACCTTTATATATTAAAATATAACTTACAAAGTAGGGTTGCCCCAGCTTTCATTGACACCGTCTATATGTTTCATATTCACAGTTTGTTTGTTTGGTTGTTTCGTTGGAGATGGACCAGAGAGTCACAGAGAAAACTTTACAACGAATTTTTAAAGGATCAAGTAATCTTACGAACAAAGTTTTGCATTAATAACAATAATAATTCTAAGCGGCCTTGATGGCGACAAGGTTAGCATATTTGCCTTGTAAACCAGAGGTCAGAATAATAATTATACCTACTTCTTATTCACATGTCATGCTTAATATCTGGACTGTTCCTATTAATGTATAATTTTGTTAACGGTATCGGTGCTTGCACTCCGTGAGGTAGTATGTTCGGCTTTACATGTAAAATTTAGTATACGTAACTTTTTGTAATGGCCCATCTTCAAATACAACAGTTTGTATGTATATTTACATCTGCTGCTATATCTCTTGAACTAATAATAAAGCGTTCATTTATTTTGTAGAAGGTTTTAATACCACAATCTAGGAGCATTATCGATACATCATTGTCAACGTAACCTGCAAAGTAAAGGAAATAGGTAATTTTCATATTAATATTAAAATTTCCAATCGAAGCTGAAGTGTTAGTATAAGTGACGCTGACAGTTTATTAATATGAGATATATAACACTTTAAAAGTAAATTTATTGCTTTAGTTAGAGAGAAAGACTAAAACAGTAACCGAAGCGAAGGTAATTATTAATTTAAGATTCAAACTGATACGTTTTTGTACCCAATTGAATACCTACTTAAAGAAATGTTTATAAACCTTTTAATGACTGCTTAAATATGTAATTTGCTTACTATGTATTTAGAAATGTTGCGCGTGAAAGATTTTTTAGATAGTATTTTTAAATTCTCATAGATTAATTGTAGACTTTAAATGCCGGGCAGAATGTTTTATTTTTCTTATTTTTTGTTTGATATAAACAGAATGATATTATGATGCAATTCTGTACATCTTTAATTATCTCTGATTTATCTTTGAGACACAATGGATTAATAATCTTCTTTGAAGCCAAGAAAACATTCGTTTGAATCACATTCGTAAGTGTATTTTTGCATCCTATGGAGAAGCGAATGTTGCTAAGTACTAAGTTCGATGATTTAAATATTTACATTAGATTCAGCTTAGCATGGTAGGATTTAAAAAATCAAGTTTATTACGCGATGCAATAATCTCTTCTGCTTAACACATTGAAAATATCTAATACTCAACAAGGTGTTCTATTTCTTAAATGCTTATGTGTGACTTGTTTCAAGTAAAGATAGACGAAGTACTGCAGTTTTCTATGAGAAATGCAATGAAATGATGTGGACATATTTCATATACAGGATACGGTTAAAAAATTATTGAAAAAAAAAACGAAAAATCGGTTTTCCTATTATTCCCTACAGTTCATTTGATGTGTATAATTAGAAAATTATGCTGCGAATACTTTCTTTTAATAATTAGGATAACCTTAGTTAGCTGTTATCTAGTTGAAACGTAATTTTCTTTCCTTTTTAAGCTATGTAATGTAAACCCTAGATTTGATTCGAAAACAAGAAATAACGGTATTTACCTTTACTTGTTAATAAACTGAGATAGTCATGAAAACAAACTTTGCAATGTGACCGAAATTTGTAAAGGAAACACGAAGGAACACCATAGCATAACATAAAATATTATACAACATTGTACTATAAAAAATAGAATATAAAATTAATATTAATTTTACAGTAATTATTGAAATTGCTCTCCACTTGTTTGAATAATAGCGACTTTTTTCTACGACTATTAAATAATACATCCATTATGTACGCGTGGGGTTTCCTGTTAAATAATGGCCTACATTATTCACACTGTTCAATTATGACTTAGAATTTATAGGCTGTGCCAAATCACAAAATTGCAGATTCTATTATTCACGGTTTTCTGCCAATCGCGAATTTGCAAATCCTTTCACAGTTACATTATTATTGGTAGCCATGTTTAGGTACGTCATCTATTGTGGTTGTTGTATTCGTAAAAAGTTGTTGATAGCTGTCAAATATTGGCGATTTTATAAGTTTTTAACTTGCACCAAAAAGTAAGTAGTCATTGAAAAAGTGTAACATCTTACTGACGTGTAATGGCTATTATTCACTTAGGCGAACCGTTTTGGTTGAACATTACGCATTACAAGGCGTAGAGTAGTACCTACCTTGGTAATTAGCATCGTAGAAGGTTTGTAAAATAATGGTTAAAAAGCATATTTTTTATCATTCCAACAATAGAACCCAAGGCCTGCTTTAAATATAAAATTATTTGAAAAATTAAAGTTTTTTAATAATAAATCAAAGTTGTCACGAAATAATATATCAAACATTTGTTTTTTTATGAATCAAAAGAAACAAAAACAGTTAGTTGAGTATAATATTGTAAACCGACTCATAAGAATCAATTATTGGTAGTGGTGATAATTAGAAGTGCATTTTACTATTTCTAAATGAAGAAAAAATAATATGTTATTTTAGGTCTATTAATGTAACGGACCTTGGGCGGGTAGTGCTAAAAAATGGTTGTAGCAGTTCTCGTACGTCGAAATACTGCATATTCTTGTTTCGAACTTTTTACCATTTCATATAACATACTGATATGATATTAAATTTAAATAATAAAAAAAATGTTATAATAGCTAAATTAGATTTTAAATTAAATTCAATAAAATTCTGGTCTAATCCACACTATTTTAATGTACTGATAATGATATCAAATATAAAGGGGATTAGGTTAGGTTAGGTTAGGTTAGGTTAATAAAATAGTGTAGATTAGACCAGAATTTTATTGAATTTAACCATTCTTATCCCACGAGAAAAAATAATGGATTTTAACTATAGATTTTAAATGTTGTTTTGTATAAATTAATTATTGTTTTAATGTTATTGTGTTATACTATTATTGTACTATATTGTTGTATTGAATTTAGCCAGAAATATTGCTGTTACGGTGATGAATGAATACATGAATGTGTTTTGATATAAATGTTTATCATGGGTAAATCGATTGGAAAGCACATGGGAAACGAGAAAACAAGAATAACAAAATTATAAACAAGAGGTGGTTTTGAATTGAGAGTGGAAGGACGCACAAATAGTTGCTCCTGATAATTAATTTAAATTTAATACAAATTTGAATTTAAATCGTCAGAACCAACCTTAAATATTATTAATTAATAAAATATTAAATAAAAGAAAATTTAATATAAGGTACTTTGAACTACTTGAAGGGCAAGTAAACTACAAGTGGAGTCGGATTGTAATTGGAAAACAGGCTTGAATTAAACTGAAAACAGAGTGAACTACAATTGTAATTGAAGTTGGGGTAATCAGGGTGAACTGCAAATCAGCTGCAAGTGGACTTGCATTGTACGCAAAGTGAATGGAAGGTCAAATTAACGAAAATTGTAACAAACTTAAATCAAAAATTAAGTGTTACTGTTAAAATTTAATTTAAGTTTAAAAATAGTATATATAGTATAATAGTTAGGGAATTTTAGGGTATAATTTTTGTAATAAATCTGTATCTTCAAAGTTTGTGAGTAATTTTCATTTAGCTTCTTTGAAATTTAGAACGACTTTTGAGATAAGAGTATCTCAGTTAATTTAAAGTAAAACATACATAATTTGAAATACAAAATATAAGCTGGGGCACATATACAGTGTGGTACAAAAGTATGGAACAAATTCAATATCTACTGAAATAATTGTTTTTTGGAAAAACGCTCGGACAGGTATAGCGATTTAAATTACGGTGCATATTTTAAGAGGAACCGAATTTTTTTTGCTACAGTCATTTTTCTACGGTGACTTTATCGCCCTTTTTTTTAAATAGGAACTTGCATATTTGACAATTGCAGTAGATAGTCCTTTTTTTCTCTTTCTAACCGTGCAAAAGTTTTATACCCTCACATAAGATTTTTTTTGAGATATGGTCCTTCGAAAATGCCAAAATCGACTTTTTCGTAGAAGGTTGAAATTCGGATTAGGGGGTAATGAGACCCTCCTAATGACGTTTCCGTGGTCGGTTGTCCCTTAGTGTGCGTAATTTCGAAGATACGGCCGTTCCCACCTATCAAAAGTGGTGGGGGAAATTTTTTAAAACCCGTTTTTCATGTCCGGCGGGGTCGCTTTGGGGTACTAGACCCAGCTCACGTTCCGCATGGGTGGGATAACAATAGACACGTATACGAAAAATCGACCCTGCCATTCGAGCATTTCGAATCCAAAATGTTTCGGATAAAAAATTGTTCTCTCCTAAATCGACCCCTCTCTTTCCGAATCCCCAAAGCGACCCCGCCGGACACGAAAAAACGGATTTTAAAAAATTTCCTCCACCACTTTTGATAGGTGGGAACGGCCGTATCTCCGAAATTACGCACGCTAAGGGACAACCAACCACGGAAACGTCATTATGAGGGTCTCATTACCCCCTAATCCGAATTTCAACTTTCTACAAAAAAGTCGATTTTGGCATTTTCGAAGGACCATATCTCAAAAAAAATCTTATGTGAGGGTATAAAACTTTTGCACGGTTAGAAAGAGAAAAAAAAGGACTATCTACTGCAATTATCAAATATGCAAGTTCCTATTTAAAAAAAGGGCGATAACGTCACCATAGAAAAATGACTGTCGCAAAAAAAATTCGATTCCTCTTAAAATATGCACCGTAATTTAAATCGCTATACCTGTCCGAGCGTTTTTCCAAAAAACAATTATTTCAGTAGATATTGAATTTGTTCCATACTTTTGTACCACACTGTATTGAGGTGATATTGTTTTAATTGAATTTGGATAAAGTGAATGAACACCTTTTGAAAGTATGAAAATTTAGTGTAAATAAAATTGTAAATAGTTATAAGTTAGAAAATGAATATTGTAAATAAGTAGGATAGAATCTAGATAGTAATTTTGTAAATATGTCATAAATAGTATATTGCGTCATAAGGGAAGATATAGGCATATTTCATCCCGAAGATTTCTGCTGCACGAGCGAACGTAGTGAGCGAGGGCAGCAAAAGCCGAGGGATGAAATATGCCGTTAGATTCCCGTAGGGCACAAGTTATTTTTCCGCATCCATGAGAAGTTCGTATTAAATAAAAATAGTTATAATTTAATACGTACCTACGTTTTTGACATATAACCTCAAATTACACATGTCAAATTTTCGTATTAAAAATAACTTCTGTAATGAATTTATGTAAAAAATAATCGTATTTGCTTGAATTTTAAAAAATAATTACACTTATCAATCACTTAAATGAAGATTTTTGTATAATCAAATAATAATTTTGATTCTAAATTCTATCGGTAGATGTCACGTCGATAGCATGCACGGTAAAAACCCGCAAATGTTCATATCGTCCCGCTTTTTCATATTTACCCGCCATCCGCCATTGTTAACCTCAAATGAGATAAATAATCTGTCAATTACATACCATGGATACGGAAAAATAATTTTTTCTGAAATCGTCAAGAAAGCTTGTCATGACAGAACTCAAGTTGGTCATGAAAGTGTCACTTTACAAGACTAGTCACTTTCATGATTTTTACAAGACTCATCTGTCACTTTACAAGACTCATCTGTCATTTTTAGACTGCAATTGAATTAGAAATCGTCACTTATCTTATGAAACGTTTATTTAATATAATTAAAAACACTAACAATGAAATACAACAAATTATTAATTGGTATTAGAACTATTAAAATGAAAATTAATGTTAATGCTGCCGACACTAGTATTATGCACATTAGAAAAGTTTATTCCAGGTATATAATTCAAAGCATTATTATTTCTGTTTTCTGTTGCGTTAGCTATGTTTGACAACACTACTTTTTCGTTGACATCCATGTTAGGAATATTAACATTGTCAGCTACAGCAGTCTGATCAAATGCACTTGTTGAAGGAATTTCACTCGCGCTATTTTCCGTGAATGCACCTTGACCTTGCTGTATCTTTTTGGCAATTTTTCTTTTATTTTCTAATGATTCGGCTACATAGCCCTCCGCTACTCCTGTAGAAGACCATCCGCCGTGTCTTTTAAGGTCTTCTATGCCACTTCCACCATCAATCAACAAAGTTGCTGATGTTCTCCTCAAGGCATGGCCCGTATATTCCGCTGCATTTTGTAAATGAAGAAAACCAGCTATTTTAGCAGGTATCTTTCCGAAGGTATGAATTCCTACAGCCTGAATACTGCATTTACCTTGTCTATATGAAACAAATAAACGCCGGTGTGGTGTATGAGCAGGGCGAAGTGCTAGGTATTTTCTATATAAGGCAATATTTCCGGGTTCGCCAACATCGTCCAAAATTAAAAATCGTCTTCGTTTGTGAGTTTTCGAATCTGGAATGTTCACAATGAGAGTATCATTCTTGTCTTCAATGTCATCTAGAGTCATCTTCGTCAACTCATCGCAACGGCATGCTCCGGCTAGTCCAAAAATTAATACAACCTGAAAATATAAGCCGCCAATTTAGATTATTTTATAATTTATTTATTAAAACTACTTACTTTTAACAATAGGAAGTCGTGATCGGGAGCTTTTCGAAGAAACTCGTTTATCTCATTTCTTGAAAATACTCGGGACTTTTTTGCTTCATATCCTACCGATTTTCTTTTCAGATATGATTTTAACTTTAAATAATTTGCGATATTGATGTTTTCTTTAATTAACAGCACGGCTCTAAGCATTGAATAAATACTCCAGAGGCTTGAAGACTTGTAAATTTTACTTTCTCCAGCAAAAAAAGCCAGCATCACTTCTTCCGTAACTTGATTAACTTTTTTGTTATTACACCAGCTTTTGAACTTTGCATATTGTTTCTCATATCTTTCTTTGGACTTATCCGGAAGCAATTCTTCCACTGCAGCAGCGGCTTCTTCAATTATTCCAGTGGGAAGAGTGTTTTCCATATTATAAAGCACTTTACAACTGTTTACAACACAAATTGTGACGCTTAAAAAATTTGTTGACAATTCATTGTCATGGATATCAACTTCTCATACGACTCTGATGTTGATATATTTTTTCAGTTTAAATCTATTTTTAGTTTTTAGAAAAACGATTTCAGAAAAAATATAATACATCACTGGTCATGAAAGTGTCTCTGCTTGACTCGGAGGCTTTAAAGAGATACTCGGACGCTACGCGTCCTCGTACTCTTCAATAAGCCTCCTCTTCTGCAAAGTTTCACTTTCATGACTTGTAATGTAATATACTATTGTAGAGTGTTAAAATTTAAGAAACTAGGGTAACAAAATAAAAACAAACAGTTGGATATTTTTTTGGAAAAACGTAAGTTGAGTTTTTTTAAAAACTCTTGAAAACGTATTAAAGTACCAAAAGAATATTCTGAAAACAAATTGTAAACAAATAAAGATTGAAAAGAAGTTATATTATATCAAAATAATTTGGAATTTTAATTTAATAAAAGTTTATTTGGAATAAAAATTATTATTTTTGAAGAAGTTTATATAAAAATTTGGATATTACACAAATATAAATAAAATCGAAAGAAGGAAATTGTGTTATTGGTGAAGTTGCAGTAAGGTTGGTGGAGTTGCAGTCAGGTTGGTGGAGTTGGAGTCAAAGGGGAAAGTCTTTCATTGTGAAAAGGTTGGTTCAACAGTTGGATACATTAGAAGTCAAGCCAGGGAGTGTTGTTTGTTCAAGTTGTTTTTTAAAAAAAAAAAAAAAAAGGTAGTTTATATTTTTAATTTTTAAAAAATTGTTTAGTTTGTTATTAGAATTATTTATTGTTATTTCTTTGTAAAAGTTTATCATAATTTTGAAAGGTGTTATATTTTTAAAAAATTTATCTTGGTGAATTTTTATAAATTTTGAAATTCGTCAAAGGGAACCCTTTAAAGACCTTGATTTAGGAGATTCTGAAAGAAATTAATTAAATCTTATTATTGAGCTAGCCGGAAGAATAATTAAAAATTGTATGTAATTCTTTTAAGTGGAAGAGCATAACAATAAATGTCGAACCCAACGTGGGGCATAACAATAAATGGCGCCCAACGTGGTTGCTTCGTGGGGTTTTGAAAGGACTTCGTAGGGCTACTTAGGGCTCCGAAGAGTTTATTTTGACAGTGACAGGATAATTTTGCATACATCATTCTAACAATTATTGTCATACATACAACAATAATTGGACCAGCAACGTGAGGCTTAATATTATTTTGTTATTAATAATTTTGAAGGGGTTCTGAAAGGCAAGGTAGGGTAAAAATTAGTGAATAAAATATTAACTAGAGAACAGAAGTAATAAAAACTTGGTAGGGTCATTTACAGTTTTGAATAAAAGTTATTTAGTAATTGAAATAATACAGATTTGAATCAATAAAGAAAAGTATAACGAATTTAATTGTAGAAGATATTTCCATAAATATTGAATTGTTTCATAATAAATGTCAGTTTGAAGTTTATTAAATTTGACAAATTGATAAAATTGACAAACTTGATTGTTCATTGTTTTGTGTGAAATTTTTGCTTAAATATTCAAATAATAAAATTCAATAAAAAACGAGATACAGATATTTTGACAAAGTTTAGAAATTGATAATATGAGTGAGGGCAGAAGAAATTTAAGAAGTTCTAGGAAAGACAAAGAACAGGAAATGGAACAAGAGGAGGAAAATGAAATGGAGGTAGTTGAAATTGAAGAGGAGCATGAAAATGCAGGTGAACAGTTAGAAGAGGAACCTCAAAGTGTTGGAGATCAATTACAAATTCAAACTTCTCAAACTATTACAAATACAGCTCAATTTGATGGGAATTTTATGCAGATAATGATGCAACAATTTAAAGAAATGAAAGAAGATTCCAAGAAGCAGTTTACAGAAATCAAAGAAGATTCCAAGAAACGAGATGAAAGATTAGAGAAGCAGTTTACAGAAATCAAAGAAGATTCCAAGAAACGAGATGAAGATACCAAGAAACAGTTAAGTAAATTGGATGATAAGTTAGATGAAAAATTAATTGAAATTAAAGAAGAATCAAAGAAGAGACATGAAGAGTTGAAAGAAGAAAATAAGAAGCAATATAATGAATTGAAAGAAGAATTGGTGAAAAATAAACAAGAATTATGCAAAGAAATTAAAGAAATATTTAAAAATGTTAAACATGAGGAAGAAGAGGTTATTTTAGAATACGAAGAAGTAATTAAAGAATATGAAGGCGTGGAAGATGAAATTGAAGTTCAGGAAAATATTAATAATGTTAATAATCCTGAAGTTATTGAATTAAATAAAAATAAAATGTACATAAATGATGTGCAAGAAGAAATTAAAATTCCAGAAGAATATCTTGATATGCAAGATGAAATGGTAATGGATGAAAATGTTAAACTAATAAAGGAGGGTGAAAAAGAAAATTCAGGGATAATCAAAGATGGTATTCCAAAGAATTATGTAAGGATAAATAAGAAGAATTTAATTAAACAAAATATTAAATTATTTATCAAAACTGGAAAATTAAAATATGAAATGAAATTGACTAAACAGATTAAAAAGAGATTTTCAAAACTAAATAAAGCTAAAATGGTTAAGAATAAATTGAATAATAATCGTATGAAAAATGGTAATAAAATACAAAGAAACTCATTGAATTATCAATTTCAAAAATCAATTAATAATGAATATAAGAAAAATGATAATTTGCATTCAAATAAGATAAATAGGTTTTTAAAATTTAAAAATAGGTATTTTAATTCAAACGAATTCAATAAATACAGTTTTAAAACTAATTCGAAATTGCGTATAAAAGAACTAAAAGGTCCACCAGAATTTTAAAATGTGTTATAATTTAGTATTCTTGTAAAAATGTTAATTGTTAATTGTTTATTGTTAAATATTATTTACTTGCTTCAAACGAAAATTTTTAATTGAAATTTATTTAAATGATTAGTTAAATTTTAAAATTTAAAACTGCAATTTGTTTGATAATTAATTGAAATTAATACATGAGAAATTCCTCTAATTTTTCATATATCAATGTTATATCGATTTGAAAATTAAAAAAAATTAAGATAGAAACATTATGTCAAATGTCAAACGTCAAATTTATTAAAAGTCAAAAATGACTTAAATGTCAATAATGACAGATCTAAAGAAAAGTCAAAATTTAACTTAACCTGATTTTATATGTTAAAATGACAAATAGGGTTGTTAACTTAACGAAATTAAAATTGAGAAAATGTGTTTGAAAACAAAAATTTCACAAAAACAAGGTAGGGTTTTGAGGTGATATTGTTTTAATTGAATTTGGATAAAGTGAATGAACACCTTTTGAAAGTATGAAAATTTAGTGTAAATAAAATTGTAAATAGTTATAAGTTAGAAAATGAATATTGTAAATAAGTAGGATAGAATCTAGATAGTAATTTTGTAAATATGTCATAAAAATAATTTTGTAGAGTGTTAAAATTTAAGAAACTAGGGTAACAAAATAAAAAAAAACAGTTGGATATTTTTTTGGAAAAACGTAAGTTGAGTTTTTTTAAAAACTCTTGAAAACGTATTAAAGTACCAAAAGAATATTCTGAAAACAAATTGTAAACAAATAAAGATTGAAAAGAAGTTATATTATATCAAAATAATTTGGAATTTTAATTTAATAAAAGTTTATTTGGAATAAAAATTATTATTTTTGAAGAAGTTTATATAAAAATTTGGATATTACACAAATATAAATAAAATCGAAAGAAGGAAATTGTGTTATTGGTGAAGTTGCAGTAAGGTTGGTGGAGTTGCAGTCAGGTTGGTGGAGTTGGAGTTAAAGGGGAAAGTCTTTCATTGTGAAAAGGTTGGTTCAACAGTTGGATACATTAGAAGTCAAGCCAGGGAGTGTTGTTTGTTCAAGTTGTTTTTCAAATATAAAAAGGTAGTTTATATTTTTAATTTTTAAAAAATTGTTTAGTTTGTTATTAGAATTAATTATTGTTATTTCTTTGTAAAAGTTTATCATAATTTTGAAAGGTGTTATAATTTTAAAAAAATTATCTTGGTGAATTTTTATAAATTTTAAAATTCGTCAAAGGGAACCCTTTAAAGACCTTGATTTAGGAGATTCTGAAAGAAATTAATTAAATCTTATTATTGAGCTAGCCGGAAGAATAATTAAAAATTGTATGTAATTCTTTTAAGTGGAAGAGCATAACAGTATATATCAATAATATTGTCGACGCAACGTTGGGTAATTTTGAAATTTGTAATAACGTGGCATTGTTAACGATTTTGGACAATCTTCCGCGATTATAACAATACATACAGGGTAAATCCTAAATGGCGTATAATATTTGCACCACGCGATTAAAAACTGGACAAAAAATTGTGTAACAGTTTTAGATCAACACCCCAACACGTGTAGTTTTTGAAGAATTGTTAATTAAAGTTTTGTAAACTTAGCAACACTGTGTGGTAAGTCATATTAGGTCACCTGCGATATCATCAACAGCAACCTACTTAATTTAATATAATTGTATTGAACATCGTTCCAACATTTATGAAAAGCTCAAGCACTGCAAAAATTTCAAACTTTGGATGGAAATTCTAAGTAAACCAAGGGTATGTTGAGCACAATTACAGATTAATTATTTCTTTTGTTGATTAAACTACAGCTAAAAATCATTATTTCATAAACATATCACAGGACAAGCAAACCAGAATACGACTTAAGGCTGCCAATACCTCTTCATTAAATTGGTATACGACTTTATTACTTTGTTTTTGATGCAGAATCACTTGGTGTGGATATTATCAGACATTTAGGATTCACCCTGAACATTGAAATCTTATGGGATCATCTAGTTTCTTAAAATCTAATAAATTAATTTAGTTACAAACCCGTCTTGTGCCGTTTATTTAATAGGCAATCTGTATACGGAATATACATACAGGGTGGGCTCTTGAAAACGAAACAGGGCGAATAACTCTCAGGAAAATTATTTTTCCGAAAAACGCTGAGACACGTCGATTTTTGATCGAAGGGGGACATCTTTTCACATAAATTTCTTATTACAGACTTTACTCCCTAGGGAGGCGGGGCAACCCCCCAAAAATATTAATAGGGAAGGAGGGTTAAGTGTCACATCGTTTGAAAGGTATTCTAATTCTCTACACAACCGTGTTTTATTTTTTGAATTTGACCGATTAGTTTCTGAGATACAGGTTGTTAATAAAAAAACCTACTTTTTACAAATTTATTTGCGAGCTTTTGTTTCTCCATCTTTTTCTGTTAATGGCACCGTCAATCGTCATAATTGTCGTTATTGGTCCGATTCTATTGAGAATAATGAGAATTATCTTGAAGACCAGTTGATATTCCAACAGGATGGAGCTCCCCCACACTACGCCCTGCCTGTTCGGCAGTACCTTGATCGTAGGTTTGCGAATCAGTGGATTGGGAGAAGAGGCGTCATAGAATAGCCTGCGCGATCGCCGGATTTGCCTCCTTTGGACTTTTTCTTGAGGGGTCACTTAAATCTACGCCAACGCATTGTCAATGAATGCCGACAAGTTACTCTAGAAATGTTACAAAATGTGCGTGAACGCTTTTTACAAAACTTATATTATTGTATAGAGGCTGGAAGTCATCAATTTGAAAACTTAATTGGCTGACATGTAGTAATTTGTAAAAAGTAGGCTTTTTTATTTACAACCTGTATCTCCGAAACTAATCGGTCAAATTCAAAAAATAAAACACGGTTGTGTAGAGAATTAGAATACCTTTCAAATGGTGTGTCACTTAACCCTCCTTCCCTATTAAGATTTTTTGGGGGTTGCCCCAGCATCTTTCGGAAAAATAATTTTCCTGAGAGTTATTCGCTCTGTTTCGTTTTCAAGAGCCCACCCTGCCAAACCTATTCAACTTATATACACACGATATTCCAGAAGCTCCAAAATCGACACTTATAATGTTTGCAGATGATACGGCAGTTATCACACAGCACAGTGATCTCCACATAGCAATATCGGAACTGCAAGCAGCCATTGATAACTTGACCCAGTGGTACATTAAATGGAGAGTCAAACTTAATCCCGGAAAATGCGAATGTAAAATATTCACCCTTCGAAGAATTAATAACCCAGTACCGCTAAAAATTGACAACACAATCATTAAATGGAACCCTAGAGATTCAGCGATCAAATACTTAGGCGTACACCTGGATACTCAACTTAAATGGAGCATAGGTACACATCAACAAGAAATTAAGCGAATGCCATGCACGTCTGGCGTTACTATACCCCATACTAAATAGAAAATCGCCACTAAAAGTTGAATGTGCACTCTTACTATACAAGGCTAAAAAAAGTGTACCGTTCCATTTAAAAATAAACAATTGAAAATCGCTACTTTGGCATTTGACATCGAATCAAAAATCTGACTACGCCCTTCTAAACATACGGATACCAAAAATCGTTAACAATATCCTAATAATAAACTCATTAAAAAAAAACTCGTATAGCTTGACTCAGCCTGTATATCAGCGGTAAAACCTGAAGTACATCAGAAAGTTCAAATAATTTGGATTTAAACAAAAAAAAATTAGTCATTTCGATTTTTTTTATTTTTATTTATTTTTTACTTTTTACATAACTATTGTACAGTAATACGCCTAACTTATACACGCAGCTGAAAGTTGTGGGCAATTCCTCGCAAATACTCTAAAGTTGGCCTATGCCCGTACTGAGAAACTATTATTTTGATCCTTTTTGCAGTGTCTTTATACACCTTTTTACGCGGCGGTACATTGCCAGCTATAAACTGTTCAATTTTTAACATATTCAAGTTGTCTTCTTTCTTCAAAGCGTTTATAAATCTCTATATATTAGGATGTGTAGCATGGAGTAAAGATGAAAAACTGTTGTGCCATCCTTCCACGGCATTATTTGTGCGTGGTATATCTTGTTCTACCAAATCATAGCAAACCCACAAGTTCCTGGAAAAGAGTGGTTTTCTACGTTTTCTCCTTCTGTCCAAGCGACCCATCCACGTATCTTCAAAGTAGTTTACCACGGGTTGCAGTAAATTCTCATTTTCCGTATAAAATGCGGTGTCAAGTAGTTCTTCAAATGCTGCAATAACGTGTTCCTCTGGGATAAAAGCTAGAGCTGACAGTTGTCCCAAATGTAAGGCAAAGTCAGGATCGTCACTATATCTTGCTTGTAATCCTGCACCTTGAATGTGTCTCCACAGGCACTGAGTGAAGTGAAAGAAACAACCACGGACCCTGGCATCTGGAAACTCTGCTTGAAAAGCATTTATAGCTGCTCTTTCGAAATCCATCATAATCGTGGTAGGCCGCAATTCCGGCTTTAATATTTTTAACTGCTGAAATAAGCGGGTATACGATGGCTGCGTTTTATTTGGAAGAAGAGCGTATACGGTTGGAATAACGTTACTGTACTGCACTCCATGAATGGTATAAAGTTGACCAAATAATGCTGGAGTTGAAGTAAATGTGCCATCAGCATACCAGTGATCACAGTGTTCCATAAATCTCAAATTTCTCTCAGTCGAAAATAATAGGATGCGTTGTTCACCTGGTCCGCTATCAAATAAGAGGAACGGTTCACCATTGCTGTTTTCTGTATATTCGGCGGGAAGAACAAGCTCTGTCAAACTTCTTGGGTTTGCCGGGATAGCTTCTTGTTGCTTACGTATTCGTTGTATGGTTCGTTTTAGAGAAACTACTGAAGGCAACTGCCCTGCTGCAGCCAACGAGAGTCCTTCTGATGCAGTAAGTAGCCACTATAGCTTGGGTGGTTGGTTCAACTTGTTGAGCCATCTGCTTGATATTATTGCATGCTCTCCTTGCTTCTAGTTTTGCAGCATCGGCAACGTGGTTATGGGACACACTCTTCACGACTTCGTTTTCTACTGTATGCACCCCTCTAGGACATTTACACTTATTGTAACTGGCACACTTCCAGATAGTCTTCCATTCAATTATTCGTTCCTTTTTGTGAAGAAATCCATTAAAACACAACATGTTGTTGCCCTTCTGACTTTTCACAAATGTTAGCACCATCTTTACAGACCCAGGAATGATTCTAAACTGCGTATGATCCTGGAAGCATAGAATATATACTCCAAATTCCCTAGTTTTAAGAATTTACACAATGTATTCTTAATGTTGGTTCCATACAAAAATCCTTTCTAATGACTTATTTTTCGAATTTTTAATCTCCGTTTAGAGTCTATTTCTAAACATCCATTAGTTAAGTCAACTTAAATCTTTTAATAATAGTACGGAATGTTGTTGATTAGTATTTTTGTATATTTACAAGAACTCGTTAAGACAGAGGTAGAGAGAAAAGGATTATGATAATAAATTTTTGTGATTCACAGTTTATTTCTATTAAAAGTGAGGTTTGAAATTAATTAATTAAAAAGTTAGAAATAGGAGCGCGTTCTTCTGCCATGCATCTTTATGTCGTGCGTCCTTTTGTCGCGCGCCCTAATGTCGTTGCGTCCTTTTATCGCTCGCGTTCTTTTTCCGTGCGTCCAAATTTCCGCGTCCTATTGTCGCGCGTCCAAATTTCCGCGTCCTTTTGTCGCGATACCCGAAAATGCCCGGCAAAAGTTTGAGCAACGTTGCGCTATCAAATTTTGTGTAAAGCTGGGCGAATCCGCTACTGTGACTTATGAAATGTTACAAAGGGCTTATGAAGAACATTCGCTATCCAGGGCACAAGTGTTCAGATGGAACAAGCCCTTTTTAGAGGGCCGAGGAGAAGTGAAAGACGCACTTCGCGCGGGAAGACCTTCAACCTCAAAAACGGATAACAATGTGGAAAGAGTGTGGACCCTTGTGATGCCAGACCGTCGATTAACGTTGAGATTTGAGTTAAATTTGAACCGGTTTACCGTCTATCAGATTTTAACAAAGGATTTGGGCATGCGAAAAGTGTGCACCAAGTTGGCCCCAAAGAACCTCACGGCTGAGCAACCTTCAGGCCCCTTAGTCGCCGGATCTCAGTTTCTGTTACCTTTTTTATTTCCCCGGCTGAAAATCTATTTGAAAGAGTGCCATTTTGGTACTTTGGATAATATTCAGAAGAGCACAACCGACGAATTGAGAAGCCTTCTAGGATTGCTACTTGCTACGAACAATAGAAAAGCACCTCCATCGGCGCGGCTGCCCAAAGAAACTATTTTGAAGGGAATAAAATTCATGGTTAAAAAAAATTAGCCTCATTACTTTCCTGCCAAACCTCATAGATTTGAAACTTTGCATGGTTAATAAGACATTTCCGCGTAGATTTTTAAGACAAAACATATTTTTTATGCATAGTTTTTTCTTGCAGCTGCCATTTTAATTTTCGTAAAAATAATCGTTAAGGCCATATTATAAATTACCAGATAGCTTAGTTTTGTTTTTTCTAACCAATTCCATGATGTTGAAATTATTTTAATTACCTAGTTGACAGAAAAACTAAAATTTGGCGAAAGAACAAAAACTGCCAGGAAATGCTTACTGGTTGTCCAAAATACGCAAACTTACTCTAAATTGCAAAAGTTATATTTTGAACATTAAATTATTTGTATTTTTAAATTTTTTTTAGGTTTTTCATAAAATTTTATATTAGTGGAAAGTGCAATAACTGAGCTTTCTTGTATGTAACACAGCCTCACTTGTTATTAAAAAAAAAAACGTATGCATTCAAACACAGTAACTTTTCTTTTTTTTTTTTTAATTGGAATCCAAAGAAACGTCACATTACATTATAGATTTGAAATCTATATCTCTGAACGTTTTAGCAAGAAAGTCCGAATTTCAAACCTTTTCCACCCCTTCTGAAATTAATGCTCTTTTCATATGTACTATTTCATAAGTGAATTTATTTTAAATTTTTGCAGGTTTCTAGTATTTCCATATTTTGATAGTGGTGGGTGCGTGTATTTTCCACCTATGTGTACAACTAGACGATGACCAAGCGTATACAAAAATGTGAGTGGTTTTAATTGGATTTTGAAACAGTTTGTAACACGTACACATGATGCAGCAGAAATAAGGTATGATCAAAATTTCTGTTCATCAAGTATGGCCGTGGAAGTGCAAACCAACGGCAACGCCTTTAAAATTGGCTTAGGTACATATATTTACTTCAAACTAAATATGTGTGAATTCGTTAATTTCAATATAATATTCTAATAAAATTTGGTAGTTTGAAGTAAATATATGTAAGCCAATTTTAAAGGCGTTGGTTTGCACTTCCACGGCCATACTTGATGAACAGAACTTTTGATCATACTTTACTAAGCAGATTGTCTTCTGAGAAATAATTTTATTCGAGAATATTGTATTTAGACTTTCCTCTATTGAATAGGCATTAAGTAAACTTTATACAGTGTGCGGCTAAAGTATGGAATAAATTAATTAAAACTGAAATAAACCAGTTTTCGAGCAAATCCTCGAACACGTCGATTTTATTTGACGAAAATGCACATTTTTTTTAAATGGAACCGCCTTACTTTTTTTCGTCATTTCAATAGATCCTTTAATTTTGAAAACGGTAAGATAAAATTTTAACATCTTACATAAGAACATTTTCAAACAAAAGACAAATACAAATTATAAAACATATTTTATTAATAAGGAAACAAAAACAAAAACTGTTGCTAAGCAAATTAAAACATCAGATTAATTGTTGGAACTGTCATCCTTCAGTTTCTTGACAATAAGCGAGCCGTCTTACAAATTCTTCTTGTACATTATTATTGCCGATAACTTGTGGGCCAATTCTGCGTATTTCAATTGCTTTGTGGTCAAAATTCTCTTACGTAAGGTGTCAAAATTTTATGTTAACCTTTTGACAATTAAAAGATCTATCGAAATATGAAAAAAAGTAAGGCGGTTCCATTTAAAAAAAAATGTCGCTTACGTCATTACTCGAAAACAAATGAAGATCGAAAATTTTCGTCAAATAAAATCGACGTGTTCGAGGATTTGCTCGAAAACAGGTTTGTTTTAGTTTTAATTAATTTATTCCATACTTTAGCCGCACACTGTATAATAAAATTTTATATACATATTTTCATCAACGAATTCTTTGGTGGAGAGTTATCGCTAATAATTAGATATGCGACAATATCCACCTTATTTTTGCATTCGTTTTTCTTGACATTTTCACTAAATTAGGTTTATTTTGTCCAAACGTCGGCACTGAAAACAAACTCAGTGCTCTCAGCCATATGCAACAATCATGAAAATTGGTCGAAAATTGCTTAACACCTCTCTTTTTAGTTTTAAGCCATATGTATTTTAGTGCTTTCACTCAATCTGTAGAGGTCACTACCGTTTTATTTTAGATTTTCAACAAAAATAACTGTAAAAGAACATTTCTGTCGAAAGCTGTATAAGACTAAAGTTTAGATAGGTATAAAAGAAATGTGAAATTTGTTGTAGTGCACCAAGGTAGCGTAAAATTTTAATATTAATTTAATTACATAAGTAAAATATTAATCTGCAAAACTAAATTTATCTGTTTAACTACTATAAGATTATAAGATGGAAATAGTTTTTTAGTGTGGGCTTAACCTGTCAATTGCAGGAGATAATGATAAGCGAAATATATCTGGCATACACTGTTAATCCAAAGGATTTAGATATGTTGCTATACATTTTTAATTTAGATGTATCGCATAAAGCAGACATATATAAAAGAGGAAACCTTTTTATTCATATCATGATGAGTGACAATTTTTGTAGTATAGTATGCATGTGAAATAACGATAGACAAGCTAGCTGTTTTACTTTATTGAAGAATAAGAGGATCATATCTTTTAAATATACTGAAGCTTTCATAAGGACATTTCCTAAAATTTTAAAAATAAAAGTATTTTACTGTAGTGAATATAATTGCAAATAATAAGTGTGCTTTAAGGTTTCTTTTTACTACGTAGAATGATAGTTAAAACAATCATAATCCAGAATGAGGCTGATTTTTAAGTTTTGTTGATTTGGTACGCCAAGTTATTCTAATTCTTCTTATTGGAAACGTTATTGTGCTAATTATAAAATTAATAAAACCTTTTGTATTAATGTTCAAATTCGTTAGTTTAAACCAAATCGTAAAATGAATGCGATATTCGTTATTTTAATACGACTAACATAACATTCTAAAATGTCAAGAACGTTTCAAATAAAAGTACACGTAACTTA
Organism: Melanotus villosus; assembly: GCA_963082815.1. Classification (NCBI taxonomy): domain Eukaryota; kingdom Metazoa; phylum Arthropoda; class Insecta; order Coleoptera; family Elateridae; genus Melanotus; species Melanotus villosus. The sequence goes on along the minus strand of OY720418.1, from coordinate 70,458,200 downwards.
CATAGTAGGTAACTGGTGCGCTTACTTCTAGAGTTGATATTCTCTGGAGATTCTTCTTGACAAGAACATCTTCTCAACTGAAAGTTGCAAAGGAACATGCTGTCACACGTCACCCCGTTTCACTGAACGTATTCAGAATAATAAGAATGGGCACGTAGTAAATAGAAGTAAAACTATTTTAGTATGATTTGAAAACGTTCCTTTCTTTCAAATACGAGTAAACAGCTTCTCCCTGAGAAATAACTAGTTTTGAATTTCTTAAATAAATACCATTTGTTTATGCTTAAAGTTTTTTTTTATAATGTTACAGAAAGACGTTTGTTTTTTGTGTGAATATTGTAAAGGATAATCGAAATAACTGAGTTTTCGATGGGAAGATATACTTATAGAATTTATAATAATAAAAAAATAACATTTACTGAAGCAATATATTTTTTGTGTGTTAAAAACAGATAATTATTTAGCTACTTATTATTATTGTTGATTTTAATGAAAAATATAATGTTATATGGGGAAATTTGTGAAAACCGAAAATTACACACTTTATTTTCGTTCCTTTATTCTGTGCCTTTTATGAAGCGATATTTGTTTTATTTCTGACGAATACTCTACTACTTTCCTAAATTTAATTAAATTAACCTTTAGCTAGTTCATAGAAGAATACTAGAATAAAATAGCAGCCGTTATGATTGAATTGAATTGAACTTAGTAATGTTGTTTTTTTTTTAAATTTTGCGAATATAGGTACATAACGAATTATAAAATTCCAATATAAAAAATTGACTAAAACTGTAAGAGATATGAAATTAAATTAATCCATTGAATCTAATCCTTGCAAGTTTTATAAGTAATGGTATAATAGCCAAAAATAAAAATCCTAATTTTGTTTTGCAAATCCTATTTTTCTTTCAAGATTCGTTGATTCATTGAGAAACGTGTTAGGAACAGCGAACGCCAATAATATTCTAGAAGTCCTTGGAAATCTCCAGCATACGCGAGAATAAAACAGCGACCGTATATAAGTATAAGGCACTCGTTGGCCAGAGTGGGAATCACTCTGAAGTTTGATTACCAATTCTGGAGCCAGCGAATATTTAAGGGGCGAGTGCGTTTTAAAATAAATACTAGTGATATATGTAAATCAACATTTAGTGCAAATAAATTACACTAAGTTATTATTTAGGGTTTCTAGTTTTGTTGTTTTTAGTGTTTATAAATTAGTAAATACGCGTTGCTGTTAATTTCTTTTAGTTTAAATAAAAGAATTCACACAGAACTTAAGAACGGTTTAGTGAAATCGTTCCAATGTTTCAGCAATTTAAATGTATCGTAAAATTAATTTTTCTTATAAACACTATAATAATGATATCGTATAACTTTAAAAAAGTTGAAGCTGGAAATATCGGAAAATATCAAAATTTGGTTCTGTTAAAAGAATTTGGAAACTTTCTTCAGTTTGAATTGTCCGAGTAGTGTTGTCAACCACAGGAATAATACCTAAAACATTAGAAAGGAACATTAATAATATCAACATATCAACTTTCCTAATGTACGAGGGTGATTTGACGGTACGTGACTCGAAATGAAAGACACGAGTTAGAGCATTATTTTTTTTTATTTTTCAACATATTCTCCTCGTCATCAACACACTTGGACCAGCGATGCTGAAGTGCCATTATGACTGTTTTGTAGTGATCTTCTTCAAGGCTATCAAAATATTGCTCCGTTGCAGCAATTACTTCTTCTGGTGAGTAAGGTTGGTGGGTGATAACCTGGAATTAAAATTGATTCAATTTCTCACGAACAATGTGACTGGTGTGGGAAGGGGCATTATAATGGCAAAAGAGCACCTTTTTTTCGAACCATTCCGGGCCTCTTTTCGGCAATTGCTGCTATTAGTTGGTCTCGTCAACGTTTATTCTTCAATCCCTCAAAACAATATCATGCACTTGATCGATTGTTTGCGGAGTTGTTACCGTTTTTGACACTCCTGGTAATTCTTTATCTTCAAGACTAAAATTACCACGTTTAAATTGTGCAATCTAGCGACAAATCGTTGCTTTCGAAGGAGCATTGTCACCCAATGTTTGCTCCATATCGGCCAACATTTCAGTCGTGTTTAGCTTCTTAAAAAACAAATATTGAATCGTACGTACGTTTTTGTCCATTTTAGGATTTTCCATTTAAGCGTCGTCTTTAAATGGTTGTAATTTTTTAACTGAACGCCACAAATCAACTGAACTTCACCTGCCAGTATAAAAAAGATGGCGAAATTCGAAAATGATGTTCATTTTAACCCTTAGCGGGCATCAGCACTCGAGTCTCACGTCCCGTCAAATCACCCTCGTATATGATGCAAAAAGCTGTTGTACTTCAAACATGCCATCTTACACAAAAATCCCTATCCAACATTGGCATTTAACACATTAAAGAAAAACAACTGATTGCTTGGGAAAGATATTTCCGCAATCAGTTTAAGGTAAATAACTGGGAAAAAACAATGAAGAAATAATAATGATAATATAAATAATAAATACTTCTAGAAATTATGTAATTTGTTGGGTATTATTCAAACTTTTATTATCAAATTGCCCTATTTTCCTTCTATCTTTAATAATGTTGGTTTGCATACATGATTAGGTAAAATTCTGTATTTTTATCAATAAAAAATTAGCTGCATATTTTTGGTTAACTTTTATCACACTCTGAAGTTGGAAACAATTGGCAGTTGCTGAAACGTATATTGTTTTAATCTTGTCAATAACGAAATTGAAAAAAGAACTTTCTTTGTCAACGTAGTTTTAAACAGTTCTTTTTAAGATACGTAGATCTTAAAAATTCAATACTATGAATAATATAATCAATACCTTGTCGGTCGGCACCGATTGAAGTATTGTTTTATTACCTAGTGGTATTCTTTCGATAAATCTGATCCTTCAAACGAGCCCTTACCGACTTTCAGCTCAGTGCATTGTGAGGTTATTGTTTGGTCACGCGAAGAAGACGAACGTGCAACAATTTTCACAAGGACATCAGGACAATGTACCAGTTCACACGTTGTTTCCATGACTAAAATCCTGGAATGAATTCGGTTCATCCGTTCTACTTACTCGATTTAGCCCCGTCTGAGTTCCATTTGTTCCCGAACCTCAAAAGATGGGTCGGAGGATAACGATTTTCCGACAATAATAAAATGGTTTGTGTAGCAAACGGCTATTTTACAGATCAGGAGAAATCATTTTATAAAAATGGTATCATGGATTTGGAACATCGTTGGGCAAAAGGCGTGACAAAACCTGGCCCAACATATAGGAAGCGCAAGATGTTTGGAGTTAAAAATCAAACAAAAAACAGACAGGAAAGAAGATGTTGCTATATATCGCATATACACAGAAAACAAAGAAGAGGGCAAGTGAAAGAGGAATATCAGCAAAACAAGACAGGTAGGAACATCAAATTACAATTACTCTGGGTAGAAGAGGCCAGTCAAATCTATTAAAAAGTAATAAAGCTACCGGGCCTGGAAAAATTGCACAGGAACAGAAAAACTTTTACGTATAATACAGAATATTCCAAGCCAGCATAGATGGAAAGAATATACAGAGAGATAAGTGTAATAGCCATAATGGGAAGGATCTATGGAAGACTAGTGAAGAACACAATCAAAGAATAAATACAAGGCAAAATAGGAGAGGACGACGGTAGATTCATTGAGGGAAGATGAACGATAATATCATGTAATATACAATATGATACATTAACTCACCAAAATGAAGAAAGCAATGAATAGGTTTAAAAAAGGCGTACGGTACAGTTGCAAGGAGCTAGTTGTGGAAGGCTATGCTAGAAATAGGAATACATTCAAAGATAATTGCCATAGTTAGAAACATTTACGGTGCAATAGGGTATCTGTAATAGTAAGAAAAAACCTGACCGATAACTTAGAAATATAGGATGGGAATCCCCGTTAGAAACAAACATTTTTATATATCCAGTTTTACTAACAGCCAGGTGGTTCTAGCACAAGATTAAGTTATATGATCGGAAAGCTAAAAGAAAAGTACACAAAAGTAGGGTTGGAAATCAACTTCAATAAAACTGGGGACCTAACAACGAAGGAAAGCTACAATGTGATTTTTTAAAAACTCAATTGCAGCAGGCCGTATTCTGTCTTAATAACCTTAATAACCTTAATAACCTTAATAACTGTCTGTATTAAGTCAGAATACGGCCTGCTGCAATTGAGTTTTTAAAAAATCACATTTAGGGAAGATCTAGTAATCCAAAAGAACTTGGGGATATCGGGCGTCAACAAATTCAAGTTGAGTTCACACGGTTCACCATTACATAAGACGCAACTACAGAAGACAAATTGAAAGTAGGCTAGGACAAACAAGAACATGAATAATGCAGTTATTACATTCAATAATTTGGAACACGCACAGCACCAAGAATTTAAAAATAAGAATCTATAACATAATGGCACAATCATGCGGAAAGTATTATGATTATGACATATAGCGCAGAAAACTGGATCATAAATAAGAAGAACAGAGGAAAGATAACAGCAGTTGACAGGGAATATTGGGGGAAGTGTTGTGGAGTAACAAAACGTAATTGAATAAGAAATGAGGAAATACACAGGAGAATGGAAGTAGATCAAGATGCTATTATATACGTATATGGGACCGTGTCATTTTGAGACAAAAGACTCAACGTTTCGCCCACTTTTATAAGGGTGTTTTGTCTCAAAATGACACGGTCCCAATCCGGAAGACGTTTTGTTAAAACTGACGCTGACCGTGGAAGTCTTCGAATTCATAAGTATATGGTATATGTATATAGGTTGTTGTGATATGGTTATCTAAGAATAGCGGCAAAGCATAAATGGATAAAAAGCGTTACCTGCTGCAGGCCTATGAGAAGAAGGAAATAAGAAAGGCCTAGACGTTCATGGCGGAATGAAGTAGAAGATGCGATGTAGAAAAGACATCTAGAAGAGAGATAGATAATGAGAAGATAGAGAAGGATGGAGAGTATATGGTTGAAAGAAAGAAGATACCGATAGTTGTAAAATTCTATATACTTTGTCTGGCTTCACTAGCCACATAGGCTATTATATTTTTATGCATAGAAGGCATACATCACAAGCAACAATAAAATTAATGATAATGTCCAAATAAGTTGCATGTTGTAAAAAATAATAGCTTTTGTACTTTTTCAAGTAGCTACAAAATGGAAGTGTATTTAGTCAATGAACGAGTACAAATTGTTAAGTGGTACTTCCAAGAAAATTCTCTTCGGCAAATTACTGAGCTGTTACAAATTCTATTTGAAAATCGGCCAGTTCCTTCTGTTAGGACAGTTCGAAGAATTATACAAAATTTTGAAGTATCCGGATGCGTTTCACCTAAAAATCATAAGAAACCTCGCCGTGATAGAGATGCTGACCAGGAAAACATGGAAATACAGGTATGTGCTGCAGTAGAAGAAAATAAATTTCAATCTTTGCGACATGTAAGTAGCATGGTCAACATGGACAAAGATCGTGTGGGGCCCATTTTGAGAAAGAACAAATACAAGTGCTTCAAAATTCGAAAGAACCAGGAAATTTATTCAGAAAATTACATAAAACGTATGAAGTTCTGCGAGGCTATGATGACCATTGCAAATGAAAATGAAAATTTTATTAATAACATTTTGTTCACTAACGTAAGTACTTTTCCTGTTCATGGACATCATAATGCTTCCATTGTACGCTACTGGTCCCCTACCAATCAGCATGAGCATTATAACTACCGGACGCAATATCCCCAAAAATTAAATATCTGGCCTGGTGTTTTAGGTAACGGGATAATTGGCCCTTTTGTTATTAATGGTACATTGAATAGCAATAAACACCTAGAGCTACTACAGAATGAAATATTACCTACAATTAGGACTGAAAACGTAAGGTTAGAAGATATTTGGTACCAGCAGGAAGGCTGTCCAGCTTACGAAAGCTCTGCTGTAAGAGCTTTTCTTAGCAGTACGTTTCCTGGACTCGCAATTAGTAGGCGGGGAAATGTACAATGGCCACCTAGGTCCTCAGACTTATCAGTTAATGATATCTTTCTTTGGGGACACACAAAAAATTGTATTTACCGCCAAAAGGAAACACGTTCTACAAATGTAGATGACCTAAGGGAAAAAATTATTACATCTGCAGCTCCAATTACGCCGGACATGCTAAATCACGTTCGCCAAAATTTTTACAACCGCCTGGGATATTGTTTAGCTGAAGAAGGTGGGCTGTTTGAATACTTGTTGAAACATTTTGCTTTAATTTTTTATTATCTTAAATAGTATGTAGTTATTTCTCACCTTTACGACAATATTTTACTATTTATACAATAGAAGTTAAGCAAAGTTATGCATTCCTTTTTTCGTTGTGATAAGTTCGTTAAGAAATAATATATTCTTTGTTTGTTTGTTTGTTGTATACTTTGTAAGTAGAAATTTTCTAGTTGTCTTGGATATATGGAACGGGATCAGTACCTATGTGGCTAGTAGTTTCAGACAGACTGTATAGGTACTACGTCCATATCACGGGTCCATACGTACAATAAAATAGATAGCAGATAATAATACGGCAAACGGAAAGAAGACTCAAAAAGAAAAAGACGTTGATTCTATCTAATTTAAATATTTGTTTTGCCTTTTAAAATTTGTTTCAGCTCATTAGCGTTTTACTTCTGTATTAATACTTAAGTATGTTTTTACAGTATCTTGATAATGATATTGTTATTTAAATTTATATAATTATTTGTAATTTCTATTATTGCATGCAAATATAGCCAAAACATTAATTTTAGCATCATAATCTGATCATTCTTCGCACGCATAAATAGTTTTTCCTAATGTCCAAAACTATGGCGATCCATTCAATGCCCTTCTTTTTCAGTTTTCGAGACCAAACGAGCCTACACAAAGTTTTCCTACGTTCTTACTTATACTGTGAACAAAATAAAAATAAAATGCTTTTGTAGTTTGCCTAATTTTCATTGCCATTTTAATGCAATTGAACTAATTCATGCAAACACAAGTGCGTTATTATTACTCATTACTTCCCTATAAGAAGCAACATTAGCACTACCCGACTAAAATTTCGCCGAACCCTTGAACGGAGCTTTATTATAAATTTTGGTAGTACTAAACACAAATCCTTGATTACTATTACTACTATTCTATATGTATTTAATAATAAATATTTTAGGTGGCATTTCTACTGCAGGAAACTATTTATGTCTGAATTGGTCTCCAATAAGTTGTGAAAAATAAATGACCGGTTTTAAAAGAAATATTTCTTCCATTGGATGCTTCTTTCTGTATACTTTTAGATGTTGAAATAGAAAATTTTAGTTTTAGTTTTTATACAACATGCTATGACATTTGAAATATTTCATATATGTATTATCGAAGATTAATAACTCAATATCGATGTTTTGAGTAATTCAAATGATGCCTTTTATCTGTTACAGCCGACATGATGATCAATTAAGTTAACATGCTATTAACGTCCAAGTACAGTGATTTAGTCAACTCAACTTGTAACTCGTTGAGTGATAAGTGATATTAATTTCGCTTTTCCAGGATGACTGATTAACCTATCAGATACTCAACCTAGCGGTGTGTTTAAAAGCACCCTTCAAACAAAATTCCCTTTCATTGACGTTATAATAGGTAATTTTAGAATGCGCCTATGTTTACATTAGCTGATTTATCGTGTTAAATTTAATACAGTGAAAAATTTTATAAAATGGTTAGTTCGTACGTGCGCATTTCTTTATTCGAGTAAGTCGGATTAACCAGGTAAATCGCTGTAGCGTGATTTTAATAAGGGATGCAAAGCTTTCAAAGAGTGGCTTCCGGTGTTAATCTGCATGAAGTGTTGTCGTCTGCGTCACGCTGTGCTTGCTCGCTCCCGATGGCGGTTCTGCACGTTGTTTGTTCGGGGGTTCCCACCAATCCATCACTCGTGCCGTCAGTACCCATTAGCACGCTCACATACATTAAAGACCCCATACCACCGTTGCACGCAGCTTCACATTGTGCCTTTTCTTAACTATAAGTACGTTAATTCTGATTTTCTTAAATTTTCTGTGAACATCAAATTTATATCGCTTGTAAAACAATTATTATGCCCGCTGCGGCGGCTTTTTAGGGTTGTATAAATTATTAAAGAAGAAACATATAAACAATTTTACGTAGGTACATTTGCAAAATTTTACAAAACAGTAATTGTTATTAGAATGGGTTTTTCTTTCAGAAATACTTATCACTTTGTTAACTGATTTGTGTGTCTGGTAAAATGTATCTAAATTGTTGTAATAATTTATAATTGTAATACATAACGTGTGTAAAGTATTTAATGTATATCGTATCACAGAAAATAAACTAAATTGTGACTTCTGGAAAGTGAATTTTCGACAACTTTAAGTTCGATTTTGAATTTGGGAGACGTTTATAAATATTATAATCTCAATTTTACCAAATCTAAATAAAAAAAAACCTCTTTGTGAAACGTTGATATTATTTTTAATATTACGCTTTTGAAATTTGAAAACGTACAATTAAGAAATCACGGTTGTATTTTGATTTCAAACCTCAAACGAAAGTACAAAGCCTATCTATTTAGGCGAAATGACTTTTACTTACTAATATCGCAAATTTACAATCATTTGATCAAATTAGTTTTCAACTTCTTAAGATAAACAACGTAAACATAAAAAATTTATAGAATATTTAGGGTTTAACCTCTTCAGTTTAAATAAATTTAAAATGAAACAGATTTAGAACCCTCCTGAAAATAATTACTTATAAATTATCAGTGGCGGTTGCTCCATAAGGCCGCGCGGCCGCGCGCCCCTCCTAAGAAATGCTAAGGAACACACAATTTTTGTCTAAATTATTAATATTTATTTTACATACATTCTATGACTAAGTTCAAATTTCAACAAAAAATTCAACTCTATCCAAACATCCGCTCCCATCTCTAATTGTCCGTCCTCGTTGAGATCTCTAATTATCCGCGTCCTCAACCAACGGCCGCGGAAAATCTGCGGCCTTTAACAAACATTATACATTGCCGCCGAACGACTCCGGAGACTAGCCGATAATAGCCGATTGTATAAGTTACAGCAGGCCGCGATTTTAGCGCGGCCTGCTGTAACTTATTGTTGGAGCAATGAATCTTCTTTCATTTAATCGGAGCATCGCAAAGATTCGTACTCGTCTACTCGTAGCTATTCAAATCCTGTTATTTTATTAAGAAACGTTTTACAGAATTATTTCATAATAAATGCAATTAGTAGATATATTTTTTACTGCAAGAAATAAAAAATAACTAGTGAGCCTTTTAGAACTTTAAATTTGTAACAGAAAGATGGTTTTCTTTCAGTTACATGAAATTGTTTGTTTCAATTTGTATATCATTACAATATTCGGTGTTCAAGAACATTTAAAGAAAAATATCATATTATGAAAATATAGGTATTTTAAAAAAAAACAAACTAAAATATGTACGATTGCTTAGATAACTAAAAATATTTACAATTTTATTTACAGTCGATTTAAAATATCCAAAAAAGTGGGTAAAGAAGGATATATTCAAATCTAAATATTGTTTGGGTTTCAGCTTCGATAGCTTCAAATTACCATCAAATTTATTTACGCAGTTAGTAGGTGTATACTTCATAAATTACGCAATAACCGTCATGCAGTCTAATATTTGTTATGACTGAGAATGAAGTAATCGATACCTAATTATTTTGAAAGCAATTATTAGAACTCGTGAAAGGCCGAGTAAAACTACCTAGAATGATAATAGTAACTAATCACTAGAAGTACCGAATACATTTATTTGCGGTTATAATATTTACTTAAATGTGCCAATTTTCAGATTTGTATTTATGTAAATTGGTTCGGAAAATAAAGAGACAAATTTTCCCGTAACTTTTGGTAGGTTATTTGGTGTTTGACTTCTGGTGCGCCCCTCCAAACTCAAACCCCACGACACGCCACTGTAAATTATGCTAACAAATATTTATAAATAACAACTGTAGTTGCGATATTGGTAAGGACGACAATTACATGAGGTTAAGCTGTATTCTGTATTGTGTAACATCAACCTCTTGTACCTTTTGGTATCGCGACTATGCATTACATACTCTTCATAAAATCTTCATAAACATAGACAATGTAAATCCTCGAAACAACTTTTTGACGTTGCTATTTTTTTTTCCATTAAATTTGTTCTCGTAATAAGCAACTCTTCTTGAAAACTGAACTCTAATAGTTTTAAATTAAAGTTTGAAAGTGAAACTTAAAAGTTATATAGTTTTAGAATTCGGGCTTATATTTTAACGGTTTTTAAATGTTAACGTAATAAAAAGAAATTAATTTTATGGCTGAAGGACTTGAACAATGTAAAAGGCATCCATGACCACTATGTACTTCAGTAGGCCATTATTTCAATGTTGTCCTTGAAATTTGAACAGCCTCGTTCCTGTCAGTTGTTTGTTCTAAGTTATTTAGAGAATATGTACTAGGTTGTCGAATGCTCTTGGTACAATTACTATTCAGTAGAACTATATTTAATGTAGAATCAAGTTTTCTTAGCAATTTTAATTTAACAACTTGTATCTCTGTTTCTGTCATAAACCTTAATATTAAAATTAATTCATTGCAACTTTTACTGATAAGAGAGATTATACCAAAAAAGGTTTTATTCACACTAACTAACACGGCTTACTTTGGTCTACAAAGGTTTTGACTACAGTACAGGTTAGATAATTTATAATTATTGTATCGGCATATTGTTAATAAAGACATAATTCAACATCAGAACGCTTAATGTTGTGATTGTTTTTAGGTATGATCCTTTCTGAAATGAGGAAGATTAAGCATTCATTCATTCATTCTCTTAAGGACAACTTCATCATTTAAAATTATTTGTTCCCAATTGTATATTTTTTCAATTCGCCACATCAATTATTTGTTATCAATAAACACAGCATAGGTACACTCTTTTTATTTATAGTTTTTATTAGCTTTTTACTTTTATTAAGTATCGTTCTAGCAAATTAATTCGAGATATTTGGCAATAATACGTTATTTGTTGCACAAAAATTCAAATAAGTACAAAGCATTCAAATAAAAATTATTTACAACATACAAAAGTCGTTACTGTTTTAAATTGTGTAAAATAAATTTGTTTTTGAAAATAAAAACCTTTTGGAGTTATAAAAGATAAAGGTATCGGCACTAACGCCTCGCGAGGGAGTATGGGCGGCAACATAGACGGTTAAGGCCTCCTAGGTCGCTTCTCATATCTCGGAGTTGTATGTGACTCAAAAATTACATGTCTATCAAAACGCTAAGGTTGCCTCATTTTAAAATACTTGTTATTACAAAAAATTAAATAGTGTACAGTAAAACGTTGTAAATATTACCAGGTTTTTATTTACGTGTAATAAGTTTAGAAATTTGGTTAATATCATTATAAAAGATGATGAAAGCCAAAATGAAAAAGACAAAAATAACATGATAATTCAGGCGAAAACCGGATAAGATTCTTGTGATCAAGGTCAATTTCGAGCTTTTATTTTGAACTGTTTGTAAAATCATTACTTATTTATTAATGTAATATTGTAAAACTTTTTTAAAATCTCTACACAGCATTAATTCTCATAGGGTTTAGATCTCGTTGATGATATGAAATTGTTGCTGATTAACTATTACTAGGCATTATATTTATTTATTTCATACTGTCTGGTAGATTCAGTTTCCCGGCTCCATTTTGAGTCCGGAAAGTGAGCTATTACGGTATCAGAGCCGGTAAGTGTAACCAAGCAACACTTACCGGCTCTGATACCGTAACGTCACATGTTGACGTTATTGAAAAAGTGTCACATGTAAAAATAAAAAATCAAATTGTTTACAATATGAAATAAAACGTTATACGATACATATCCGGGAAGTTATTATTAAAGTACTCATTTAGAAATTCTGAGTTCGGCTCGTCCGTCGCCTCGCCCATAAACATCTAAACTCGTACTTTAATAAGTCACTTCCCGGACTTGTAACGTAAATTACTATTACAGGCCTGACGTGAAGAGAGTGGAGATGGGGTGTTTGTTTTAGGGCCCAAAATGTTCTAAATCATAGTAGTTTTCTTTTTTTTTTTATGAAGGAGGAGAAATTAAACCAACTGGTCAATCAAAAAACAAAGCTTTGGTGGTTGTTAATTAAAACTAATAATAATAGCTATAATATAAAACTGGGAGAAAAATTTTAAAAATATTGCAAATACAAACGTAAATTATTTCACTTATAACTTAAGAAGTACATGAATTATTTTCAAAACATTGTTCGAGATTATGAAAGCCTTATCTACCAATGACGTCCATTTCCTAATATCAGTAGAAGCAAAATATATGAGTGAAAAGCGAGAAACAATGAAGGGAAATTAATCTAATGCTTGAGTTATATGCATAGACAAAATCTCATCTTTTCAACCAACGGTTGCTAAAACAATTCCATTTAACAAATTTGACAATTCTTCTTCTTATGTGCCCTCTCCGTTTTCAGAGATTGGCTATCACTAGATTGAATCGATCTCTGTCTTCAGCTATTCTAAACAGTTGTCCTGCAGTCAATCCCGTCCAATTACGGATATTGCGTGGCCATGACAGTAGATTTTTCCCTGTATTCTTCATTTAACGAAAATTTGCAACAGTCTATATTTATCATTTCTGAGAATAGCCCAAAGTAGACAGTTTTCCTTCTTTTGACTATAAATAATCCATTCCAAATGTTTTTAGAAAATGGGGGGTCATACTTTCGTTTGGTTAAATTGCAGGTCCTCCACTTACATTGTTTGAAAATTATCATACCCGGCTAAACTTCAAATAAAATGTGTGGTTATTATGTTAAAGTGTGGGAAATGACAACCACATACAAAATATTTAGCTCTATTTACAATATTTAAACTCTCATTTTTTCATAGCTAAGATTTACCTAAAAACATTTCGGATGTATAAATAGATATTACCTGGAAAATTTTAAGAAAACAATTTAAGGTGCTACGAAAACCTCTTAAAGAGAACCTTATGATAGGTTGTATCAAAATTGTAGTGTAACCATTAAAAACTTAACTACTAACTGCAAATAGTGTGTTTTCAGCCACCATTCTGTAAGCACACTGTCTAGAAAACGAAGTTTATACAAAATAACTTTTAATTTATGTTGTACCTATTTATAATTTATGATTGCAATGTTAATCTTTTATTTTAAAATGCAGGACAAATTTATTTATTTATTATTATTTTATCGGTTAAGGTCGAACCGAATGTAACGTAAATATAATTTCAGAAAGTTGGTGTATTGGTCAAAGTGAACATATTAATAAAAAGGTTGAATTTTAATTCGACAGGTTTAATATCTGACTGTTTTAATTTTAATATTAATTGATTTCTACCATGAATAAGTAGTGGCAGGTTGGCAGGAATAATACAGAACTAAATTCGAGAACCAGTTGACGAATAAATAAGAAAAGTGTCAGAATGCCTTGCGTTTCCGTGTTCTATTAAGATGACATGCGTTTCTGATCACGTTCAACCTGTCGCTTGTCTTTAGATGTGATTAATAACGGTTGTAATAGAAGTCAATTTTGAAATTATTTGATTTTCGGCTGATAAAATTCAAATCAATAGTTAGGTGTTTTGAGAATGGTTTGGCGTACGTAATTAGGATGTTGGGGCTCTTCTTAGGTATCAGAATTCTGGAGATTTTGCGTTTTCATATTTGAGTATTGTAGTTTATCTAATGTCTTGGTATTATCTTGTACATTTTTACTTTTTTTTTGATTAAATAAAGCTAATAATGACACAAACGTCACTAGCTGTAGGGTGGTTGCTACGGCCTAGGGTAGCAGGGGGGTGGCATGAAGTAGCCGGCTCTGACAAGCCATGATGGATCGGGCCGAGGCCACTGCTTGCTAAAACCTCACCTCTTAGACTGTGACGGCGCTATCATCTGCCCCCTAAAAATCTAAGTGTATTTATTTAAAACTTTCATATGTGTATGTTGTTGCTGTGTTATCAAGCACAGTAATCGTTATTTATACACTTCAACACTGTTAATTATAATGAATCGCACGCATAAAAGAAATTTGCACAGCGGGAAACCCAACGGTTCCTTAAACTTTGTTGTTATCACGTCAAAAAAAAACTGTTTTTTCTAATTACTTTTTGATACATTCCAGTTACTTATCAGCAAGTTCTTTGCAAAATAACATTTGGTCTTCATGTAAATTTACAGTGGCAGTATTTTTGTAGTTTGTCATTATACGAGTTACAATTAATTAAAGTCATTTCCAGAAAGCCACTACAATAGATATTTTATTATGTAAAATTATCAAAAATTTTAGATGGCGTTACCATTAATTAAATAAGTTACTTTCCTATTACTTCTTTTCTAATTTCTATTTAATCGATTATTTTATGGAATGTTACGAAAAGATGATATTTACAAAGGACTAACAAATGGAAAGTTTTACAATAATGATAATGCCGATTTGATTCGAAATGTGAATTTTTGTCATTTATAAACTTTCACCAATATTTTTATCCGTGCCTTCACATTCTATCATACACGGAATTATCCGAATAGAAGTGCGCTGTATTTTTTCAATGGCTCAGTAGCGAATACCGTCTGAAATCCAGATAACAATACATGTTGCCTCGTTCTAGATCTGACTGACGTCTATGTTAGCTGTGACACACAAGGGGAGGAAGTTGTATTTACTTCTAAATTTCAGTTCTAAATACGACCGAGAGAAAAAACATAACTATTAGACAACTTAGGTTAATTATTCAATTTATGAAATACTGTCGCTGCGGTACTAACTTATATTAAAATTAGTCCAATAAAAATTTCATAGTTATTTATTTATTATTTATAGCAACAAAGACAATTAATACTATCAATAATTTAAAAAGTAACAAACGTAACAAGGCTGATTTATTATGTTCCCTGTTGGCAATACAATAATTTATGAGTAATTACTTTGTTTAATTTCTTAATTGGACAGTTTTTGTTTAATAGCAATTGTTAATTAATAAGAGCATAAAGGATTATAAAGAAAGTTGTATATTAAAATTGGTAATACAAAATAGAAACACATTTGAGTTTGTAAAGCTTGGGTTTAATTAAGTTAGCCATGTTATTCCTTCACCATCTTTCTTCTACATCACTAAATCTAAAGAATATTTTATAAAATTTATGATGATGAAACTGAAATTTAAGCTCCTTAATGGTGGCAGAATTGCAAAAAGTTCTTCACGATAGTCTCAGTGCTTGTTGTTTATAGTAGAGAAACATTATTGCTTGTTGAAAGCGCACCAGGCATATAAGTATTCAACCTTTTAATTTGCGTTGCCAATGTCATATGATTATATTTCGTATACATTTTAATATTTAAAAATGTTCTGGTAGTTTCAAAATAACGTTTCTTAAAGTAAGAAACACAAAGGAATCTTCTTTATAAAACTTAATAATAATAATAATTACTAATTATTACAGTAATTTTGTTATTACAAAAATTAGAAATTTTTAGATCAGTTTCTAGATGCTCTAGAATAGTTTAGAACTGTCATTTTAGAAGTATCTTGTATATCCAGCAGATTCTCGTCTTTGAAAGCTAAACCGAACCGCTCAGTCACTGGCCTGTCGAATGTTCAATGAGCGCAATCAGTAAAATGGAAATGTCCGCTACCGTATTTCTATATTCGGCATTTAACTAGTTTCCGCACATGTTTTCCAGCATGTACTCTATATTTACTGTGATTCCAAATGTGTCGCTTCATTTATAATTTAATTTGTTGCAAACATGGAAAGTAATGTTTGGGACTGAGTTTTTGTTTCTTATAATTTTAGAACATAATGATTCATCGGTAGTACCCAAAATGGCCAGAATGTATGTTTATTATAAGTCGCTCATCAGAAATCTTTGATAGTATGAAATCTTTAAAGACTCGGTGAGGTTGCGATACTGTTTCAGATTTGTTATCAATAATGAGAACGTGCACAAGCATACATTTCATTTACAATTACCGAAATATTATTTTTGGAATGTAGCTTAGTTATGTTCTATAACACATTTTTGCAAATTTAATTTTTAACATTCAGTAATGTAGTGCATACTTGCATAGGTAAACATCTAAAAACTGCTTGATATACCCAATAAGAATATTGAAATAAGAGGAAGAAGAACTTTTATTATGAAATTGTCTAATATGTAGCTTTTAAGGAATTTTTCTACAGTATTTAAATTTTTCTCTTTTTAGAGGGTTATACAGAACATGCAGGTTATTTTTTTAAATATATATTTGTAGCATGATTATTCGGACGTCGAATAAGCTGCATTTATTATAGCAGAGCTTAAAAATACATATTTTCAATGTAATGGTTTTTACTCTAACATTTTATTTATAATGTATATTTTAGCTTCATTTTAGTACATACAAACTGTATTATTCAAATATGTTGTTCTACACTTTATTCTGCGCCCTATAGACTTGTCTATTTTCCTTAGTCCAATACCACGAAGTGGGCTTGTTAATATAATATATGTAAGTAGGTTAAGGAGAACACTACATTACCGACGGTGGTCGGCAACAGCTGTTGTACTCAAATATGTTACTCGTGTGTTTAATAAAGTCATTTAGTTAACAATGTGTTTTAATGAAGTATAAAACATAACATGGTGTCAGAAGTGAACTACGAAGAAGTAGAATAGAAATAACAGCAAAGTTGAATAGTATAATAATAGTAAGACAAAAAAATAATTAGAAGTATTTTAGAATACGTGCATGAACAAAAATGGCGGACAGCGGCTTCAACAAACCGAAACCACTACAAATTATAGGAAACCCGAATGTAGATTGGATTAAATGGAAAGCAAGTTTTGAAAATTTTCTATGTGTATCAGGTTTTGAAAACATATCAGATAAACGCAAAATATCAATGTTAATCAACCTACTAGGTGAAGATGGGCAAGAATTATTAAATAATTTCAAGTTTGTGATCGACAATGATAAAAGCAACTTCAGTTTAGTGATTAAAAAATTTAAGGATTATTGTGCTCCAAGGAAAAATCTTACTGTAGAAAGATTTAATTTTAATAATGTATATCAAAAAGAAAATGAAACCTATGCATCTTATTTAAATGAATTGCGAACCAAAGCATCAACTTGTGAATTTGGTGGACAAAAGGACAGTTTTATAAGAGACAGGATTGTGTGCGGTATTAGAGATAAAGACATTCAAAAGCGACTTTTACGAGATCAAAATATTACGTTGGATGATGCAGTAGAATATTGTCTAGCAGCTGAAACAAGTGAAAGGCAAGCCAAAGTAATACAAGAACAGAGTACGTCCCAGGTAGGCTCAGTAAGAAGAAATATAGAAAAGTCAAATCAGAGGAAAGAAGAAACGAAGAGCTACAATAAGAATGTTACAATCGAATGTTTAAAATGCAATAGAAAGCACGAAGTCAGAAACTGCCCTGTGTTTGGACAGATTTGCTCGTACTGTAAGGGTAGAAATCATTTCGCAGTAAGTTGCAAAAGACGAATAGGTATACAGTAATAATGTAAGTAGAAATAATTGTAAGTCAGTTAATAATAAAAATGAAAACTGTAATAATAGCAGTAGCAATAAGCAAGAAAAAGTACAGAGTTAAAGAAATCACAGAACAAGTAGAGTCGAATAATAGTATTGAAGAATTTGTTATAAGTCAAATAGGAAATAATAAGAATAATCAAAACGTATGGTTTGTAAATGTAAAGCTAGAAAGTACAAATTTTAAATTTAAATTAGATACTGGTGCTGAAGTTAACGTAATTCCAGATTCTGTATTAAATTTGTTAGCATTTAAAGGCGATTTATTAAAAACCAATGCAGTGTTGGTAACTTTAAAGTTAAAGCAATAGGTAAAGTTGTTTTGCAGTGTAAGTGTAATGATATTACAGAAAACTTAGAATTCATAGTAACAAATGTAATAACACAACCAATATTAGGTTTGAAAGGCTGTATTAAATTAAACTTAATTCAAAGAGTTGATAATATTGAAAATTGTATACAATCTAGTACAGACGTAGTAAATATAAGGTATATAGAGATGTATTCACAGGTTTATGTGAAATGGCAGGTGAACATCATACTGAAATAGATAAGAATGTACCTCCAGTAGTACATCCTCCCCGAAGAGTTTCCTTTTCCCTACAACCTAAGCTCAACGGAACGCTGAGTAAATTAGAAGAACAAGGGGCCATAGCCAAGGTGGAGTATCCAACTGAATGGGCGAACAGTTTAGTCATAATTGAAAAGAAAACTGGAGAACTGAGGATATGCCTAGACCCAAAGGATCTAAATAAAGCAATTAAAGGAGAACATTTTTGATTCCTACAGCAATAGACATAGCTCTCAAAATGAATGGTAAGAAACTATTTTCAGTTATAGATAATATATGAGTGCAGGATTTTGGCAAGTGAAACTAGGCAATGAAAGCTCTGAATTATGTGTATTTAACACACCGTTTGGAAGGTATACATTTTTAAGTCTTCCTTTTGGAATAAAATCAGCCCCGGAGGTGTTTCAGAAGAAAAAAATTTTTGGCAGTATTGAAGGTGTAGAAATCATATTTGATGTTTTGATTATAGCAGGAAAAGATGAGGAGCAACATGACAGTATTTTAAAAAGGTAATGGAAACTGCAAGAAAAAATAAGGTGACATTTAATAAAGACAAAATACAATTTAAAGTAAAATAAGTCAAGTATATGGGTAATATTATAAGTGAAAACGGAGTAATAGCCGATCCAGATAAGATTAGAGCAATAGTTAATATAGAAACTCCAACCAGCAAGGAAGACTTAAAAAGATTTTTAGGTATGGTTAATTATTTATCGCAGTTTATTCCTAACCTGTCGAACATAAATGCACCTTTACGAGAAATTTTGAAACATGGTGTGCTATTTGAATGGAGTTATAAACAACAAAATGCATTTGATTTACTTAAAACTGCATTGTGTAACGCTCCAGTTTTAAAATACTATGACCGAAATTTGCCAGTTATATTACAGACAGACGCAAGCAAAGATGGTCTCGGAGCATGCCTAATGCAAGATACACATCCAATTGCATACGCTTCTAGATCATTAACTGAATCAGAAAAGAGGTATGTCCAAATAGAGAAAGAACTTTTATCGATAGTTTTTGGTATGGAAAAATTTCATCATTATGTGTATGGAAGACCAGTTATCGTTCAATCAGATCATAAACCACTTGAATCGATTATGAATAAAGAAATTTATAAGCATGATGTTAAAATTGCTCAAATACAATTTTAAAGTGGTATACACTCCTGGTAAGAAAATGTTTATGGCAGATACTCTGTCGAGAGCTTATCTAAAAGATCCAGTAGCCGACGACAAAGAATTGGAATTGGTAGTACATATAATTTTAAAACATTTAGCAATAACTGCTACAAAAAGAAAAGAAATGCAACTAGCTGCACAGCAAGATGAAAGTTTGCAAGAAGTTTTAATGTACCATAAGAATGGTTGGCCCAAGCATAACTCGGAAGTGATAAACTTAGCAAAACCAAAGGAAGAAGAGCAGGAAAGTACAAAGAGATATTATAATCGACAAACTAAAGAGTTACCAGACTTGGAAGAAGGACAAAGTGTCCCGATCCAAAAAGGAAAGGAATGGGAAAGAGCTCAAGTAGTGCAAAAGCACAAAGCTCCTAGGTCCTATATTGTGAGAACTGAAGATCAGGAATATCGCAGGAATAGAATTTATCTTAGACCATCAGTAAACACACCAGCAGCTTATAATCCTGATCCTGAACCAGAAACCCAACAAAACATTAATTCTCACAAATCCTCATTACAGTCTCAAAATCCAGATATTTCAGATACTCATCTTACTTATAATAGGGATAATGTAAGTTCAGATAACTCTGAAGTGTTTCAAAGGCCTGTGCGTTCTAGAGGGCCTCCTGTTAAATTTAAAGATTATGTT
Source organism: Melanotus villosus (assembly GCA_963082815.1). Lineage (NCBI taxonomy): Eukaryota > Metazoa > Arthropoda > Insecta > Coleoptera > Elateridae > Melanotus > Melanotus villosus. Next base: position 70,438,072 of record OY720418.1, on the reverse strand, counting down.
CGTTACTAATTAAATAGGGAGATGTAATATATGTAAGTAGGTTAAGGAGAACACTACATTACCGACGGTGGTCGGCATCAGCCGTTGTACTTAAATATGTTACTCGTGTGTTTAAGAAAGTCATTTAGTTAACAATGTGTTTTAATGAAGTATAAAACATAACAGTTAAATTATGTAGAAGGAAATTCGAAGGAATAAGTACAAAATTCAGTTTCTACATAGGTCTTTTATTTTATATTCAGGGTGTTTTGCAAGTAGTGTGTAACATTTGGGTATATTACAAGAGATTATTTTGAGTCGAATTTGTTAATAAGCGTGTGTGCGATTCTTCATTCATTTGGGAGGTACAAAGTGTTATAAGCTTATAAGTTATAAGAATAATAACTGTAAAACTTTTATACAGTGTGTGGATAAAGTTTGGAACAAATTCATTATTTCCCGAAATATTATTTTTTCTTTAAACGTCAGAAAAACACGACTTTGTGTCCTTGGATACACACAGTTAAACATTCACTTTTACTCCTAGGAGTAAAAGTGACACAAAATGAGCCAATGGCAACTCGTAATTTTTCTGTTTTTATTTTTTATAACAAAGCAACCCGTAGCAATGACAGCTGGTATGACGTTCATTTTTGACTTTTTTCAAATTTTCTTGCTGATTGCTTTTAATTTATGCGTTTGAAGAAAAAGTAAGCCTCGCATGAAATTGTCCGACTCGCTAGCGCTCGTCGTTCAAACGGCATGCTCTGCACACAAAATGACACTTTTACTCCTAATAACACAATATACTATTTTCTGGAAAACGCTCTGACAGGTATAGCGATTTAAATTATGGCGCATATTTTAAGATACTTAAAAATATTTTTACGTTAGTCATTTTTTTCTAGTGACGTCATCGAAATTTTTTTAAATGGGAACATGTATATTTGATTATCGCATTGGATAGACATCATTTTTCTCTTTTTAGGCGTACGTAATTTTTGTAGCATGACATAACAAAATTTTTGAGAAAATTGCTGAAATAGCATTACGGCTCAGTAGGCCGGTCTGGAACAGGAGGTGCATCTCCAGCTCAAAGCAATTGTTTATTTAAGCTTATTACTTTAAAAGTGAACATAAAAATGAGGATAAAAGTACATAGGTATTATAAAAAACGATAATTAAATAAATTAAGTTAACAAGAAATTGATAAATCTCCAAACAACAACAACTGCAACAACAATTGACCGATAATGATTCGAAGCACTAAAAATATTTTTAGTTTTAAATAAAACACAAAGAAATAATGAAAAAATTGTTATAGTAAATATTCAAATTGATATCCGTTTACAGCTTGACAGTGTCCAAGACGTAAAATAAATTCTTGTTGAACCCTGTTAATAAAGTCAGGCGTAATTTGCCTTATTTTATGCCGAATGCGTTTCTTCAAATCTTTTTAAGTAACCCCACATGAAAAAAATCAAGTGGGGTCAGATCCGGAGATCTAGCAGACCACTCTATTGGTCCTCGTCGGCCAACTCACCGATTCGCGAAAACCTCGTCAAGGTATCCACGTACATTAACAGCAAAATGTGGTGGAGCTCGGTACTGTTGATACCACAGGATATTCCCGGGAAGGTCAGGATCATCTTCATTAGGGTACAAAACAGCTAATGCAGGAACTAAATGTTCCTGGAGAAATTCCAAGTATCTCTGTCCATTTAGTGTATTTTATAAAAGAATGGCCCTAAAATCCAATTATCAACAATCCCTGTCCATAGATTATCTTTTTCCGGGTATTGCCTATGAGTCTCCCGCATCCAGTGTGGATTTTCTGGGGCCCAGTATCGGAAATTTTGACGATAAACATCCCCATTTACACAAAATGTTGCTTCATCAGAAAAAAATATTCTTTTCACAAAACATTGGATCGGCATTGCACATTTCGGACATTTCCTGACAAAATTCTCTCCTACGATCAGGATATCAGGATCGTCTTCTGATAATTCCTGTACTAATTGAATTTTATAAGGATGCCATTTTTCTTTCTTTAGCATCTTACAAATTGTAGAATGGCTAACGTTATTATCCGACCCAATGTATCGACTGGGGGTGTGTGGATTGTCTAGCAGTATTAGATGAACATTGAGTTTTGTATCTTCTGGTAATCCAGGACGACCACTTTCTATTACAATCTTTAACATTCCCAGTCTCTCTAAAGTTTGCTTCAATTTTACTCACTGTTAAACGAACAATTGCTTGTTGATTTGGATATTTGAGGTTGAATAGGTGGCATATTTCTTCTTGAGTTCTAGTTTTATTACCACAACCAATCAAGATAAGAATTTCAATTCTTTGAGTTTCGGTCAACCGCATTGCAATCAAATTACCAAATGAAACTTTACACAATTAATTTCAGTAAACGTCCTAGGGTCCTAGTCAAAATTTAAACAAAACCAGAAATAGCACACTAGATTTTTCGGAAAGCAGGTGTTCACTTTTAAAGTAATAAGCTTAAATTTAAATAAACAATTGCTTTGAGCTGCTATTCCAGACCGGCCTACTGAGACATAAAACTATTTCAGCAATTTTCTCAAAAATTTTATCATGTCATGCTATAAAAATTACGTACGCCTAAAAAGAGAAAAATAATGTCTATCCAATGCGATAATCAAATATACATGTTCCCATTTTAAAAAAATGTCGATGACGTAACTAGAACAAAATGACTAAAGCAAAAATATTTTTAAGCATCTTAAAATATGCGCCATAATTTAAATCGCTAACCTGTCAGAGCGTTTTCCAGAAAAAATAATATTTCGGGAGATATAGAATTTGTTCCAAACTTTATCCACACACTGTATATGTATTATAGCTAAGCAAATATTCAAAACAAATTTAAGTAAGTATGTAAAGTGGTTTATATTTTGTCAGTAGGTGCAAGGGGGCGGGGTGAACAAAGGGTACTATGTCCGGGTGGTGGAAGCGGTCATGTGACCTGTTAAATTCAAATTGAAATGTTACATCGATGTTTTGTTGAGACTTTTCGCTTGCAATGTGAAATATGTTTCCAGACATCGAGAACAATCCAAAAATACCTCTGCCAGCGTTTTCTATGGTCAGGTTCGGCGCCTAGGCCCTGCTTCCGGAAAGTCCGGAAAAACGGCTCTCGGCGCCATGATGTAATGGTGAGACTTTTCAACGAAATTCGGGATATAGCTTAACCGTGGGTTTTCTGAAGCTAAGGTGCTATTGCCAGCGTTTTTTTTTGTGTCGCCGAAAGGGGTAATATGCAAAAAAGTGTTTTGCAACTTGGTCTAACGTAAACTGGTTTTTGCCAAGGGTGTAAAACCGGAACCAGTAGTCGAAAAAAGGTTTTTTATTTTTCAAAATGTTTGTATATTAGATATACCAAATTTCATTTTGATATCTCAAAATAAAAAAAAATTATAGGGGTGCCCCAGGTTTCGTTGACACTCGGTATACCCTTATTTTAGTTTTCTTGTCTATCTCTCGTTTTCCAAAAATTGTTTTATTTAATGCGTAGTAAATCTTTACACTTTTGTTTATTCTATTGTTTATATCGAAATTTATCTTCCCACCTTCTTATAAAACGCTCCCTAAATATTCATATCCTGTTACTCTTTCCAATTTTTCTCCTTTATTAATGTCTATTTCTCTAATTTTCTCTTTTGCTTTGTTGTTTATTATCATTGTTTTACATTTATTTATGTTTACATCCATTCCTAGTTTTTCTATTTCTTCAATCCATATTTTCATTAGTTGTTTCATTTTTCTATGGTTATCGGATATTAGTACAATATCATTGGCATACAGGAGGCAGTCGATATTTATTAGCAGTAATCTATTATATCCAATCATTGTTTGGTATTGACCGGTTTTTAGTCTGGTATATTTTATAGTCTGTCCATAGCCACTATAAACAGCAACGGACTCAGACTATCTCATATTAAATTTCTCTGACTCTTCCCCATTTATTTTAACTACTCCATTTACTCTATTGTATATATTTTTTACAACATTTATTAATTTCTTTGGTATCTCTAGTTATTCTAGGCATTTCCATATTATTTTCCTCTGTATTGAATTAAAGACAGTTCTTAGGTCAATGAAGGTAGAAAAGAGTTCTTCTCCTTTTTCTTCTTTTTTTTTCTATTGGTTTTCTTAAATATATGTATATTGTCATTTGTTTGTCTTCCTGTCCTAAACGCTGCCTGTTCATCTTCTAGTTTATTGTCAATAAATGTTCTCAATCTCCTTTCTATTAATTTCGTGTATAGTTTAAACCTGGAGGAGAATAGGCATATTCTCCTTTCTTATATAATGGGATTGTTGTGTTTTCTTGCCACTCTTCTGGGATTTCTTCTATCTGCCATACTTTTCCAAATATGCTTAGTAGCCATTCTCTTCCTTTCTCCCCTAAATACTTTATTATCTCTGGTTCACTTTTATCTTGTCCACTAGCCTTTCCTAATTTGATGTCTTTTACTGCTTCCTCTAATTTTTCTCTATCTTCTTCCTCACATATTTTTTTATCTTTAACATAACTTATTGTACTTCCGTTTTCTCTTTCTTTTATTTCGAATTTCTTTGAGAAGTATTCTGTTCATACTTCTAGTATGCCTTGTTCTGATATAACTTCATTATTCTTGTTTCTTATTTCCATTATTATTTTAGTTTTGTTCCCTTTCATCACTCCTATGGTATTCCAGAATTTTCTGTTGTTTGTTTCATAATTTTGTTCAAGTTCTTTCCCGAATTCCTCCCAGCTCTTTCTCTTGGCTTCTCTTATTTCTTTCTTCACTATGTTTCTCTTAATTATAATATTCTTGTCTGTTATATTCTTCATTTGTCTGTCTGAACCTTCTCCATACAATTTTTTTGTTTTTGACTGCTTGTCGCACTTCTTCACTCCACCATGTTGTTTTCTTTCTCTGGTTTTTATTATACTTTTTTGTTTTACAAATCTCTTTGCCTTTTTTTTAATGTCCAGTTTTTCTCTAGTTGTTCCTGTTTTATTAATTTGTTATCAACTTTTTCTTGGAATTCTATTTTCGTTTCTTTATTTCTTAGTCTTTGTATTTTTGTATTCGTTCATATTCTTTGATTATTTTCATTGTTATATCAGTATCTTTAATTATTGCTGTTATTAGTCTATGTTGAGTACCCATTTCTGCCTTTGGTATTGTTCTAATCTGTTGTATTCTATCTCCCATTTCTTTTGTATATACTATATAATCTACTCTGTTTCTGGCCTTTCTCTCTTCCACTACGAACGTGTTTCAGTCTTCTAATGGTCGATGCCCGTAACTATTTCCTATTTTTAGGCCATAAATGGGCAAAACTCTTATCAGTTTCTTTCCATTTCTATTTATTGTAGTTTCTCCATATTTTCTCATGCAGCCCATACCCTTATTTTCACCTTTTCCAATTCTCGCGTTCCAGTCTCCACTAATATTATTTGATCATTTTTTTCTCTAATTTTATCTATTAATATTTGCAGTTCGGCGTAGAAATTTAATGTTTTTTGCTCTTCTGTCCCTTCTACTGGTGCGTATATTTGCACTATATTGGTTTTTCCATGTAGGTCTAGTTCTATAGTCATAATTCTTGAATTTATTGCTTCGAAATTGCTTACTTTTCTATCTAATTCATCTGCTAGTATAATCCCTACTCCCTCTTTTGCTCTTTGTTCTGCATGTCTTCCTGAAAATTATAGATCATAATTGTCTCTTAAAATTTTATTTCCTGTTCCCTTTTTCTTTATTTCACTTAGTCCTATAATCCTAATGTCATATTGTTCCATTTCTTCCACTATCTCGATCTCGCATTCTTTTCCAGTTATCGAAGTTATATTCCACGTCCCTATTCGGTTTGATTGTTTCTATTTTTTTATTTTCCTTAGATTCATTTTTTTCCTGTTTCTGTGTTCGTTTCCAAAGTCCCTTCCCTAATTCCAGTTTCGTAGCGGTCGTATCTTTTGTTGGCAGCATCATTTACTTATTTACTTAGTTTTTGGTGATTGTTCTTATTTGTTTTCTTAATTCGTCGTACTCCTTTTCTTGGGGTGATCTTTCGCTTAATTTTCTTGCTTTCTGACTTTTGTCCTTTGACAAGCTTATTATTGTGTTGGGGTTAAATCATCTTATTTTGCACACAGGAGTCTGTGGTTAAGCTATGTCCGCACATTTTAAAGACACATTTCTTTTAAGTTAACAGCAAAACATTTCTTATTACGAGGGCGGGATTATAAGTGATTAGCCTTAATATAGGAGGCGCTGGTAAGTAAAATATTTATTTATGGTTTGAAACTTTAATCTTTTAGTTGGCAATACTGAAAATAGAATGGCCATTTTTACGATAGTTTGGTGGTAGTTACTCTGCAAAAAAACGCATTTTCTATTATTTTCTATTTATTTTACAACGGAAGTTATTGAACTTTACGCCGATATTACTTTTTTTTTATTTAAAAGGTTTAAAAGGTGCAGAAAGAAGTTTACGAAGAGATGAAAAGTGTGTTGGATGAAAGTGCCCCACCATATGCGACTGTAAAAAATTGGGTGGTTGAGTTTAAATGCGACCGTAAAAGCATTCATTGATTTTGCTTTGCATTGATTGCTTACTCCTGATCAAAAAAGTCTTCCAGTGCAAGTTTCCCAAGAGTGTGTGGACCGCTAAAAAGACAACCGATTTTATGCGTCGATTTGTAACTACATACTGGACCTGGGTTCATTACTACACAGCGGAGACGAAACTCTAATTGAAACAATGGACGGAACCCGGTTGCTCGGCTCCAAAGAAAGCAATAGTCATAAAATCAGCTGGCAAGATAATGGTGTCAGTTTTCTGAGATGCCAAAGAGATTCTGATGATAGACTCTCCCAAAATGGCAAATTATACTTAGTGAACATTACCCTAATCTTCTGAAACGATTGTACCAAAATGTCCAAGAAAAAAGACCAGGTTTAAACATTAAAAAAAAATCATTTTTCATCAAGATAATGCACGTCCCCACACTAGTGTTACTGCAATGGCTAAAATCAAGAAAGCAAACTAGAATTCGCTTCCGGGGCCAGTTTATTCACTGGATTTAGCTTCCTCTGATTTCCATTTATTCCGTAAGCTTACCATTTTCGTAGGAGGACAGAGATTTTCAGCTGAAGGTGAAATCAAATCCGCCGTAACGCCTATTTTTCTGACCTCGAGGAAAAACCATTAGAACATCGTTGGAGAAAATGCATTGCACTGTCAGGAGACTATATTGAAAAATAAATATTATTTTAAAAACATATAACTAGTTTCTCATTATTAGGCTAACTACTTATCATCTGGCCCTCGTAATAGCATTTATTGTTGTGGTTTCGTTCGGGTTGCAAATCTCGTTCAATAAAACTATAGTTTTTGCACTTGTTACACATTCGTTACTACTTTGTTGCCAGATTGTCTAATAATGATGCATTACCTTATGTTTAAATTATCACGTGTTTGATTATGGCCGACTAATATTAAATATGATCTTTTCAGAGTATTTTTGGGTTTGTTAGTTAATTTGCTTATTTATTAGTCGAGATCGAGATCCAACCAAATATCTCAATAGGCGTCGATTGCTATGGTCATTAGCAGTATATAACTAGACTGTTTCTGAAAAAGATTTTTGGAAAGGATCTACAAATGATCCATGGTTTTGCCCCGTATCCAAAAGGAAGCAACTTTCAGGTATTCTTTCGTATTAAAAATCTCACCCAACCTCGACTGGAATCGAATTCTACACCTTTCATTACTCTTCTACACCACATAAGTCGACACGTATTCGTTTAATTTAGATTCATAGTATGTTGCTATGCAACCTATTGGAAGCAGCTCGTGAGATCTCAAATTGAAGTTCCAAATTTTCTTTCGAAAGAAGTCTTTTCGGAACATTTTCATGCAAAGACCACAAAAACTAATTGTTGAAATGTGCTCGAAAAGAAAATTTATTTCGCAATCAACAAAAAGGAATACAAATAACAACTGAAACAAAAAACAATTAAAAAAGTATTTCTCATGTTTCTCAATCGTTTTAGCTTTCTTCAGAATTTATTTTTGGAAATGATTGAATTAATTCGGAGAATTTAAAACAGTCCATATTGTAACTGTATAACGTTTTCAGAACGGTTTCCAACAACGATATTTCCATTCTGCCCCTTTCTTCTGTCCATTGAACGTTCATCAGGGAAAATATTCTTTCGACATTGCCATTATGCGACAAAATCGCCAACAAATATTGGCAAAGTTTGAGAAATGCTGAATATTGCTCGGAATATTTTTAAAAAATAAATACCCACTTTTCGTAGCTCTTGGGAAGTTCTTAGTGTAATTTTAAAAGCGGGACATATAAATGTCTCGAAGAACATTTTCGGGCCATCGGAATTGTTTATTAAAACTTGAAAATTGACGTCTGGTGACCCTATTAAACAGCAGCCACTGTTATTATAATTATAATTGCTTAATAATTAGCTTTAGACAAACACATACGTCTAAATGTGTTACATTACGAGTTGTTAAACTTAGGTATAAATCTGATTAGTTTCGTTTATGGAATATTAATGTTTGCTACACGAATTTCTAATAAGAAATTATTTTCCATAAAACATATTAGACTTTTAGTTGGGTATGCCCTCTTGTATAAAATTTCTGGTAAAATAATCTCAATTCAAATACAGAACTCTTTTTGAAAGTACTTAGCTTTGTTAAAAACCTTGGTTAACGCGCCATCTATCCTGAATATTTCCGACTACTGATTATAAGGAATCTATATTTTTGGGTGCAGGAACCACGCACACCTTATTAGCCCTTTCATTAGAAGATGGCACAGTATGCTACAATTTTTATTAATTTTCACATTTTACTTTATTTTCTAAATATCTGTTGCTATAAAAATCAAAAACAATAGAGTAACATTATATATTTTTTTAATTTAATTTGATAATAAGGTATTGCTAAAACACAAACACGCAAGCTTCTAAGTTTGCAAAACAGTTATGAGAAACTTATTTTGATATTATTGTTTAAACAAAATTAACAAATATGGAAAGGAGAAGTTTAAAAATTGAAAGTAATATTAAGCTTATAGCTACAATATATTTAAACAGGTCAGTACCAAAAAAGTACTAATAGTTATAATTATAATTTAGTCACTTAATATTTCAATTTAACATCATATTTAATTACCATTGTAATATTTTATATCTTTTGTCTGGGCATTCAAAACAACAAAGTTACATCCTTTTATGTTTATGCAATTAAATACAATTTTAGTTAGAGAGAACTTTAAACATGAGGTGAAAATACGGCTCACTGTCCTTATATGCCATTAACTCATTATGTCAAAAATAGTCCCTTAAAACGTATACATAATATTGTTTTCGAAACGGTGTACTAACTAACTCAAAGGCAATTTGGTGGCATATGGAACTAATTTCAACTCAATAACATAGATGTTTTATTTAATGTTAGTCTTAATATCGGCACTTTTGGAAAGAAGGCAAATTCAGTGCGTTATTTATGTTATTGCCTTATTATAGTTATTATGCTTAACGTATTTTAAATAATTCAGAGTAAAAGATCGAATGTCTATCCTTCAGATACACATAATTCTTAAATATGCTAAAAGACTTATTCTGCATTAAAAATACAAGAACGGTTCTAGTTATCTGTGTACTCATATTTTTTTCACAGTTCTGTTAACAGCTAATGTTTTCTGCCTTCTGCTTCTAATGTAAAACTTTTATCAGTAATCAGCTGACGAGGCGCCTTTAAGGGGTGTGGAAGGGGCCAAAAGTGTGGTTGGGATGACTCACTCAACGTGGTGGGTAATTCATCACTGTCAGGCACCTTACTTCCAATATACCATTCTATGATTCGAGTATGTATATTTCTCATTCGTTCAGTACACTTCGATTTACCATGATATTTCTGAACCAAGGCTGGATGAAATTGGAAAATGCTTTTCAATATAAGAAATATTTAAAGAGATCCTTTAAACTGCCTCATATACATATACCATACGTACACACATCTTATTTATGCGTATATGATCAATAATGTTTATTAATATCAATTTATGTGTTTTTATTTTAACTTTACCTATGTAAATAGATTTGATGATTGTCTAAAATAGCTATAAAAAGGTATGTAGACATTATATTTTCTATTACAATGCACAAACAATTTACTATACGATTGACAGTAATAGTAATGGGTTATAATTTAAATATGCATTATGTTTTTAGATTTATTCAATGTAGTGCTTAAACATGATGTTTTAATATTCTAATTTAATCAGCAGAAGTAAATGTTAATTTTTAAATCTAAATTAGAGTTTCCCCTTTTATTCGAGAAAATAGTGGAAAATGATAAAACAAATGAAATGTTAAAGATGTATATTTGCTAGTGTAGCAATAATTGTGTTGCATTGCTAACTGTACATGTTCAATTAAAATTACATTCGACTGAAAAGTATATACACCAACAAGAAAGTTCTACTTAAGATTTACTAATTGTACATGCATTTACATTTATAATTACCATCTGCTTAGTCGTGCAAGAACAAATAATATAACAAATTTGAACTTAGAGTTTCCGTATACGTTTATGTGTCTATATTTTAGGTTAATGTTGTTTAATGCCAAAGTAGTTTTAGAAACTTTTGTTGTTAAACGTTAAATAAATTTAGTTTTCATTGGATTTTTTAACGTTTCGATGTAATGTTTACAAAGACGAATTTATAAAAATTGCTTCAACGTTTATTTACAAATAAATGAATTAACTTTAGCAATAAACCATGAATAGTTTATAGACACACCGTTTAGTATACAAAGTACGAAGATTATGCTGCTGAATAGCAATTCAACAAAGCTTGATTAGCAAGTAATACTAACTGTGAACATGAACTTAATCAAGTAGCATTTTATATACATTTCTCTTTTTCATACAAAAATTAACTTAGACAAACACATAACAATAAATTGTGTGAAAATGAGTATTACAGAAAAACTTGAAAAAGACGACCGTATTCTTTAACGTATCCTTAAACTTTGTAACGTAATATACACAATTATGACATTGTGCTACGTCTATTAACTGATTATCTTTTTCGTGAATTTATTTTCAGATTGTCGTTTATAAGTTCCTTTATAAATATGATAAAATCGTATTTTTAGACAAATTTCAATGTTAAAATGCGTTTTAGCATTTAATTAATTTCATAATAACGAAGATTTCAGCTGGGAACGATTTCAATTTAAAAACGTATATTTAGAGTGCTAAAATTTTATGCTTTTTAGATGTCTAAAAATTCGATCAAGTTAATTTATACAATAATTAAATTAAAGCTTAATCAAACACTTGTTTCTTTAAAAAAATATAAACAAGGTTTATAAAGTAATAACAAGTAGTAAATGTTACACATCAACAAATATTAGAAACCACATTGTCCATTGCACTAAATCAAATTTGATAATATTCGGGAGTAAAATCATTCGCTAAGTTACTTAAAAAATTAAAATCCGACGAACTATTACTGTTTTCTCCAGTTGGAGGAACGTGAGTTTGAGGATTTTCACCGGAATAAAACTGATGAAACGAGTTATAGGTGTCACTAGAATCTGTTTGAACACTTGCTGGAGGTGTCATAACTGCAGCCGTAGGTAAAGGTGTTGGTACACTAGCATTCGGAAATGCTTCTGATGGAATGTAGTTTGACGATTCTGCATGAGAAACCATTTGAGGAGAATTATAAGTATTATTTTCGTAATAATTAACTTTGCCCGAGTATTCAGCGTGGTTGTGGACTTTATGCATAGGATGAATATTTTCTCCATGGTAATAATTTGCCGAAGGTTCGTGTCCATGGCTCATGTGAACCGAATTAGAAACATGAGGACCCATGGCATTTGAGCCCTCGTTCGGATACATATTTGAGGTTGGATATCCGTAGTGATTGTACCCTGAATGTTCGGACTGATAGCCATGGGAATATCCAGATTGATTAGTAACGCCATGTTGGTAACCCTCTCCTGGCGTGAGGTGGCGTTTATTATAACCGTAATAATTTTGTTGATTTGGATATACCGATTGATAAGCTTGTCTGCTTCTTCCCGGAGTTCGAAGAGTCATATCTTCTTTAGACTCTTCGTGTGCCAAGGCATTCGGATGAATTTGATTTCTGAAATATGTCTGACTTTCCGCAACTACCACTTGATCAGGATTATACATATCACCAGCTGCGTAACCTGCATGTGTATTGTGCTGGTATTGTTGTTGGTGGGGTTTAGTTCTACTTTCCGATCGGTAGTCGACTTGACTATTAATTTGATACTGATTTTGAAAATTATTGATTTGAGCACCGCGTGCTGCGAATGGTGGTATGGAGTTAGATACATTTTGAATAGTAACTGTTGCAGATGCAATTGCTGTAGCTGTGGTTGGCGATGATCGTTGTAAATGCGGATACATGGCATTGGTTCCGGGAGTCATACCTAAAGTAGTAGGATTAACCGTTGGGGTTCCTGGCGTTCCTGTCATACACTTTGATGTCATTTTACTGGATACAGCATCTGTTGAATTTCCGAGTATTGCTGACTCCTTGTGATTAATACTCGGTGACATTTTACATACCCCAACCCTTCTTTCGGTAGCGCCAGGAGAATTTCTATGTGTTTCTGTTTTAATCGATATAGTATTGGAACCACTAGAACCTTTTTTGGAAATTCTTGGCGAACTTCGTGAACTGATATCTTCGTTTGATTGCGAATCTTCTTCACTAATAATCTTATCGAAAGAACCGGAACTGGCTATACTACTCGCTCCATTACTGTTATTGTTACTAAAACTTGTGTTATTATTTGTAGCACTAGGAGTATTGTTATTATTTCCTCTAGATGAGTTTAAGTCCGGAACTTCATCGTGAGGGCCACATACTCCGGTTGGAGGCATTTCACATCCCTGACAGCTTTTTTTGGCCATTTCGTCGCCAAGTAGTTTATCTGTAGACATTTTTGCACTTTTTGCACCATCACTCGAAATCGAATCTTTATCGTCGCCATCATCGTTTTGTTTACTTAAAGTTTGCCTCTTATGCTTCATACGTCTATTCTGAAACCACACCTTAACCTGAAATTTAAAAACCGTTAGATTATATACATATAAAAAAGAAATCGCATTCACTTACCTGTCTTTCTGTTAGGTCTAAGGAAGCAGCTATTTCGATTCGTCTAGGTCTACATAAATATTTATTAAAATGAAATTCTTTTTCTAACTCCAGAAGTTGAGTATTCGTATAGGCTGTTCGTAAGCGTCTAGGAAGTCCATTTTCTGTAACAAAAAAAGAGTATAAACACTAATTGAAGAGAAATAGTACATTAATAACATTTCTTATCGGTATAGGTACCTAATTTTACTAAATTTCTTTTATAAACAGTTGTTAAGATATATTACTGTGCCTTTTTAAATTTTTATGGTTAATATAAGCAAATAATTAATGAATCTAATGAGGCATGCCCATCCAGAGTACCTACTAACATTAATTTCATTTCACATAAAATAGAAATAAATCGCATCGGAAAACACTACACGGAACTTACAAAAGAAATAATTTTACGTCAGTAAAAAAATCTCCCAAATCGAGTTACATTTCGTTATTTGACAAATGGAGCTGTGGATTTTCTCATATCTGCCCAGTCACCCGGCTTGCTATGATTTTGATATGAAAGCTAAGGAGATATGAAAGCGGGTAAGTTTATCCAGAAAGAATGATGCATTATAGAAGAAATACTTTTATAGTATGGAATATAAAATGAGCCTTTACCAAATGCTTTGAATCAAAGCGTTGTTTAGGCGAACTTAAGCTCTAATATTAAAATACAACGAAACATCTCATAAGAGATTTTGTGTTGTAAACTGATCGTGGATACGTATGTATGTATATACCTACTTAATACATTACAATATTTATATTTATAAAATAAAGACAGAAAAAATTGTATTTTAAGTAGATATTAAAATTGAATTCAACGCGGTGAAAACGGCCCTAATTGAAATAAGAAATAACTTCTTTATGTTAGCAACAAATCCGTTTGTCTTTCCTAAAAAATATTTTGCAATTATCAACAATAAATAGGTATAAATAAAATTTAAAGTTTTAATAGTATTAATATGGTGTAATAGGCGTATAAAACAATGTTTATATTTTTTTCCAAGAAAAATTTGCTGTTGTCTCCACTTTGTAAGCGTACTTGACTATTTGGTATTTGCTAAAGCACATACTTAATAAAAAAAAATAAAATGTACAGGATTTTAAAACAAAATAAGCGTAGGAATTTTATATGTATAACTTTTTTAAAGCTAATTGCGCCATTTCTGATTATAAACGTTTTTCCGACAAGCGAAACGTTCTGTTATTGTTTGTGTTAGTATCGAACAATACCAAGGTATCTCTCATCAAGTATAATTATCATTGCTTCGCTAGCATAAATTATTTTGCGAATCAGAATATAAATGTTTCAATTTTCCAGCAGAAAACTATTTATGAGTGCAGAGTCATTTCAAAATGACATGGAAGATATTATATATTTATTTTACTGCGATTGCTGTAATTGTAATAATGATGTGGTTGCATTACAAACAACAAAGGATGCAGCCAATTGTGAAACAGTATGAACTGTGCCACTGATAATTTAGAAGAATCGTAGAATGGCAAAAATTATAGTCTGTAACAAGTACATGTAACTAAATAAATTGAGATTGTGAGAAGCGAAATTTTTCGAAACGCGAATTCTACTTTATTAACTAGGTTTAAAGATTGTTCCAAATGGTTTTAATAATTAAATTTTAGTAATCCTATAAAATTAGCTTAAGCACTAAAGTAGTAAAAAAAAATATTGTGTCAAGGAGTTTTTAATGCAGCAAAATTAATTTTCGTCGATATTCACTGAAAACTTTCATTTAGATAATATATTAAAAATGAGCACATAATTATTTTATTGAGATAGCTTCTCGTTCATTCACACTGATATATTTTAGCTCAATCTAACTACCCTCCTCGTTTCCCGACAAAATTGCCCTGTTGAAGATTTATATTCTAATGCTTATTTAAGTAGACGATCCCTACTAATCCTTTTCATGTGGTTTCTCTTCTGCTATCTGCATTATTGGTACAATCATTTCCTTAACGGTTTATTTAAATACCTTGTTGTTATTTGAAGATGCTGTTACTTAAAGAAAAAACTGTTTTGAAATTCGCATAAAACTTGTACATCAAAGTAGGCTCTCGTTATTAAAATAAAAAGGTGGTACAGTTTAATAAATAATAACATAAATAATAATATTTATTTATAAATACGCAATTGATTCAATACTGTATTTACCGAGTTCTGATAGGAAATTATCGAACCCAAATTGCGTATTTCTGAGCGAAGTAGATTCTTAATACAATTTTTTCTATTTGGGTGCTAGAATAACTCCATTCTAGTACCCAAATGACGTCATTTGAGTGTTAGAATAAGTCGTTGGTGTGCTAAAATAGACTAGTAAAATTTACTGTATTGATGTTGGTAGCGTTGAACTATCAGCTGACATACGTCAAAAAATAAATCTCACGAAGAACACACCCAATTAATAAATAACAATGAAAAAGAAGTTTAATTTAAATTATTACCGTGAAAAGTACAATTATTATACACATTAACAGTTACATGTGATGTGACACCATGTAAATTCTCATCCAACAAAATATTTTGATGGACATTAGTGTTGCCTATAACAGAAATGTTTCTATTTGTGCCATAATCAGACCGTTCAAACATTAAACGCGAAAAAAAAAAACTGACGTTTCAAATTAATTTTTTTCACAGCCGCCTAAAATTACGCCATATAAACGTCACCAACCACCGCAAAATTCCCTAGATTTAGAATTTTAATTTTTTAATTTATAAAATGGTATAAAACGGCAGAATAGAAAAAATAGTATAAAACACTCGTTGCAGAAGGTCCTTCAAGCACTCATTTGTTCCTCAACTCGCCGCTATGCGGCTCGTTTCGGAATTTCAAATTCGTGCTTGAATAGATGCCTTCTGCAACTTGTATTTTAATATACTATTTTTATAAAATATAAATCAAGATGCCCATTAGTATGTTTTTTTTTAAATAAGTTTACCAACACTGAAAAATGCACTGTCAAATCTGACAAAATACTTAACCCATAAAATTTTACATAAAATCTGGTTCTTTGATCTAATTTTATTATAAGGTTGCATTAGCGGTCTAGTCACTGATGAACAAGGCACGGACTTGTATGCACCAAAAAGTGTTCAAATATGCGCATATATATGCTCAAATTACATGCCAAATATGCAGTGGTTTTCAAGAAATATGCTTTAAAATATGCAAATTATTGACCTTAATTATTTTATGTATAGGTATATCTAAAACAGAAATTTTTGGATGAAACGAATTTATTTATTTTACTTATTAACACATTATTAAATACAAATAGCAAAAGGAAACATAATTAATACTAAACTACTTATATCTTTATAGAACTAATGGTAATTTTAGAGAAAAATAATAAAATAATTCTTAACTACCTATTTTCATTCAACAGTGTTAAGCGAAACTCGAAAGTAAAACAAAAACTAACTAACGAGTAAGACCAACAACGGTCAAAAACATGAAAATCCCATGGTATCAGTGGTTCATTAGTCACTTCTTGGAAAGTGAAACTTTTGTATAGCTCTTCCAGATAAAGAGATAAATTTTAAGCTGGGATTAGACGCCTGGGAAGTGGGCAGTTTTTAAAAGTACATAAATATTTGTAGGTAAATACCTCATTTTAGAAATTCGCAACAAAAATAGACATTTACCAGAGAATTATAGTTTCTCCGAAATTTAGACATTCGCTCATTTTTCTACATTTCTCGTATTTTAGTGAAACTGTGTAGCTACATTGATCTCCAACCAAATGTATAAAGAAATATGCTTTAATATGCTCTTGAAACAAATTTATGCACGAAATGCCTAAAATATGCAAAATATGCAAAAAAAATTGATTCCATTTAGGTCTGTTTTATTAGATACGCGTAAATACAAAAGCTCACTTAGCGCATATTATTAGTAAAGGATATGCATTTGCATAAAATCCGTGCCTTGCTGATGAAATATGCGATATGGATTGCAAACCTTTCTGTCGGAACTCGGCAAATCAAGTGTAGGCACAACAATGTTAAACAGTTAACGCAGAAAATAACAAACATCAACGACGCAATAATTATGCAAGGATTTTCAAGTCTTTTAAAAATTTTATCTCCTAGCCGACAGTACAAATGCACTGTTAAATTACCATTTGTATGATACTCGTCATAAATTAGTTTTTAATATAGGTTTTCATTATTAGTGTACATACTGAGAACGAGAAGTCACAAACTAAATTTATTCTTGAACTTTTTATTATGAAATTTTTTGGTTGCTTTGGAAATATGTAAGTTAGGTTGCATATTAAGAGTTCTAAGGGGCAGCCTCATTCGTGAATCACCCTGTATGCAATAAACTAATATCTTAAACCATTTGATGAAACAATTATTATTCTTTGCACATTTTGTTAATCGTTTTATTAAACGTCTAAACTAGTTCTTGTACCTCTCCTTCATTTTTAAGCACGTTCCATTCTAATACTACTTGATTAAAACTCTTTCGAAAAATTTCTTTAGCTCTTTAGAAAGGTTTTATAGGGTTTTCATAACTGCCAGAAATTTATTAAAAAGTTTTTTCGTTGTTTCATAATCCACTAATTTAAATAAACTTAAACATGTTAGAATACTGATATTAATAGTTTAACAATAAAATTATTTTAAAACTCAATTGCAAAGAACTTTCACTGCACTTTATACAGGGAAATTTTCTTTTTAGTATACATATACCCTATGTATACTTTTATAATAAACGCAAATAGGCAACCCACTATACACTATAAACGTTAAAAAATTAGCATGCTGTGGCAAAAATCATCAAATTAAGTTAATGTCAAAAAATTAGTCTTTAACTGTTGCTGTTTTTATTTTCCTTTCTGTTTTGTATTGTTGATATTTTATGTTTTAGAATAATCGTTGAATTAAAATTATGTTGATATTCCACTAATTTTGATTTATTTTTTTATTTACAAACATGAAACATAACCTTACGCACCACGTGACGTGACGTTTATAGTGTATAGCTAGTGGGTTGCCTATTTGCGTTTATTATAAAAGTATACATAGGGGATATGTATACTAAAAAGAAAAATTCCCTGTATATCTGTTACACAAAATTTTAATACAAAATGGTTTCTTTTCGATGCATAAATTAAAATGATATTTTATTGAAGTGGAAATTTCAGTTCGCTTTCTAGAATTATTAATTTATAACAAATGGAAATATAATTTATTTATACAGAGTAATTTAGGCAGTCTTCGACGGAGAGACTATATTGAATCAACACAATGAAATTTACGGTTACTATTAGGTGAATATGTAACCTCTGACAATTTTATAAACAGGATTATTGAACTTGATTAATGTAATTTGTGTTGCATAACTTAGGTATTGTGGCAGACAAATTATGTGCATCACCTTGTATAATTTTACCATCAGTAATTATTTGTCATACATATAACGCTTTATTACTAGTTAAGACTTTTACGGCTGAAATTATGACCTTTATTGGTCTGGGTAACACGCTGACTTGTGGTGTTCTTTTACCCTGTTTTAGCTTTTGATTAAGCCACTTATGAAAGTAGACGAAATGTTGAGCTCCTTTACCTTAATTATGCTTTGTTGTTTATACAGGGTGTATCATAAATGGCGGATAATATTTGCACAATGCGATTTTACATCATAAAATTGTATAACTGTTTTAGGCCAATACGTATAGTTTTTGAAGACTTGTTAATTAAAGATTTGTAAACTTAACAACACTGTGTGGTCGGCCATATTACGTCACCTGCGATATCACAAATAGCAACCTACTTTATATTTAATATACTAATGCTGTTGTACATCGTTGCAACATTTATGAAAAGCACAAGCAGTGAAATTTCAAACTTCGAATGGAAATTCTAAGTAAACCAAGGTATGATGAGTACAATTACAAATTAGTTATTTCTGTTATTGATTAAACTACACCTAAAAACATTATTTCATCAAAAATATTACAGCGCAAGCAAACCAGAATACGACTTAAGGATCCCAATAACTCCTCACCTAAGAAGTTAACATTAAATTGCTTTGTTTTTGATGCAGAATCACGTGTGGGTATTATCGGCCATTTAGAATTCACCCTGTATACAAAATATTCTGTTTATAGTAGATACGATTATATTACAAACGGTACCTACTGACAAAATCTCTAGCCTAACAAATGTTACTGAATATTTGTCATTCTATTAAAACCTTATAAAATAAATTACATCCCCCAAGTTATACGTAATAAATTGGGAAGATGTAAGTAGTCTGAAGTTTGACTTTAACGCTGACTGAACGGGTTACAGGGATTTTTTTTAAATTAAAAATATAAAAAGGTTATCGGTTTTCTACAAAATAAAACTTAATACGTACACATTGACTGGTAAGTAAATCAAAATGTTCACCTTGATAACCTTTTTTATCTATTTTTGAAATTGTATATAAATTCGCGTATCTCAATTTTTTAAAATTACACTTAATCATCGACTACATAATAGGCTAAAGAACTGAATTTTATAAATTAAGCGAAATCGGTTTTACATGTAGTTGAGGGGTGGTCACTTATAAGCTACATAATATTTAAAATAATAAAAAAAATTTTATCCGCAAAAAAAAATAGAAAATTATTCCAGCAATTTTGAATTACCGCCGGAAAATTGAAAACGGCATGTGACGTATCGCGCCGCACGGATCAGTGTTGCCTGGTAATGTGTATAAAATAGACTCTGCAGTGTCAAAGTGACTGGAAAAAATTTAAGGTTAGTATCATGTACCTATTCATTAGGTATAGATAGAAATATTTTGCCTGGTGTAGAAGTAGTAGTACTTGTTAATTTTCACACGTTAAATATCGCGCGTCGCGCTACAGCGTTCGCGTATGTTCTGCTGACAGCTGACTATTATCTATGCAGCTGACGCGTTCGGCTACATACGTCACAGCAAATTGGCGCGTATACGTGCTCGTTTTGGCGGGAAAAATTTTCATTTGAAATTCCGACTCTTTTTTACGCTTCATAATTATCAAAAAAAAAAAATTTTTTGTCTTGGGTCTTTTTAATAAGGCACAAAGATTAAAAAATATTAATTTAAAAAAAATAATTCTGTTGCCTATTATCCGCCAAAATACCAATCTATTCTGTAAAGACGTAAAGAGTTAATAGAGGCGCAGAATGCGGCTCTGATCACTACCTATTAATAAGAAAACTCTATCCTTTTCAAACAATATAACCAACATAGAAAAGGGGAGGAACCGGAACTGAATGTGATGGATACAAGAAAGTACAACCATAGACTAACTTATAAGTTAGTCTATGGTACAACTTAATGGCACTACAAAGACGAGTCCACGAAATTTTTGTATAAGCTAAGACTGGCAAATAAGCTACGGTACACAGAAGAGTCGTCAGCATAACAAACGTATGAAGAAATCGAAAAAATGACCAATAAAGCAGCATTTGAAGCCCTACGGGAAGACACACAAGAAGACAAAAATGAAAAGTGCTAAAGCGTGACAGACTCAAGAAATAGAAATCCTTGTTGAAAGTAAAAAAGAACCCTACCTATATAAAACGACAGCAAAGATAGAAAAGCATGCGCGACAGTAAACAGAGAAGTGAAGAGAACAATAACATGTCCAAAGAACGAAGCATAGAAGAACAAATGTCAAGAAATAAGTGGATGCATAGGAAACATAGGAACTAATGTGGAAAACCCTAAAAGCAATACGTGCAGAAAGTAAGGAAAACGGTGGTATCGATCGAACACGTGGAAAGAATATTTTAAGACTAACTGAAAAAAGAGTAGTGTTTATAGAAATAGAAAACGAAGAAGTAGCAATGAGCAAAATACACTTCTCCAAAGAGGTTCCACAAGTACAAGTAGCTGATGTAGTAAAAGCCATAATTATGAAAAATAACAAGGCACCTGGACGTGGGAATATTTCAATCTTAGGGTAAAAACAGAGGGGCGATTTGTGTCGAGTCGACGAATTTTATTTTGATTCACACGGAACCCCCATGTCAAAATGGTGTCGATTTGATGGTATACTGTTACCTTAGGCTAAAACAGACGGGGCGATTTATGTCAAGTCGACAGTCGCCTCAGCATAAATCGGGGCGTCTGTTTTTAACCTAACTTTTAAAGGCTGCTATAACACAAATATTTATTATCCTAGTAAAATTATGCCTTAAAGGTGAGAAACTGCCCAAAAGATCGAGACAAGCGTATATATCCTCAATTTACAAGAAAGGAAACAGAACGGCCATTACAGGGGCATTAGTGTGATTAGTTCGATGTCCAGAATATACGGAAAAATACTGAAAGACAGCATAGAGGAAGAGAGCAGTGAAGAACAGAGTGCTTTTCGGTCTGGATGGGTGGATAATCATTGGTCATGTATCGATAATGTGTTTATACTAAAACAAATTATTGAAAAAAAGAGGGCACATGGAAGACCATTACATCTTATCATCATAGACATTAAGAAAGCAGAAGACAGTGTTTCTCAAAGCAAACTGTGAGAGTGCATGAAAAACTCTATCAATAAGGTATAGGTATATCGCTGTCTTAAAGAATCTATAGGAAAAGGCCAACAAGTTCATCTAGATCACGTATTTCTACTGATTTAGAGGTGACAAAGGGACTCCGACACTTTGTTTAAAGTTTATCTTAACGAAGAAGCATTAATAGAGAAGAAACTGGGGCGGTATGGGTGTGCAGATTGGTGATGATCAAGTCATTATTACTGCAGAAGACGATTCCAACTATAATAATGGGAGATCAAATTGCAGAAGACTGAGCATTTACTGAATGGAAACGATGGTATGGACCTGAATATTAATTCTGACATGGTTCACGGTTGCTCAAATTTTCGCTACCTTGGAGTTTTTTTTTTGAAACACACCAGGAAGTGAAGCAGATATCCACGTCAAAATCGGCCAAGGAAAGAGAGCCATTCGACTTTTAAACGCCGTACTCTGAAACGTAAAACTAAAAAGCAAGCAAAGGTAACAATATATAAGACTATAATTGAAAGTATCACTACATGTGGGTTAGAGGTATAGGATATCAACCAGCGAAACAAAAACCGCCTAATTACTCTAGAAATGGACGATTGGAAGAGGAGCGGTGGTGTATTGAGACTACAACACTTGCGAAACGAAGAAACAAGTCAGAGAATGGGGGTAGATGCTACCTAATCAATACTATAGAAACTAAAAGACGTATCTGGTATGGTCACCTGATGACAGGTGGCCGAAGAAAATGTGGAAATGGGTATCATCAGAATGTCGAAAACGGGGTAGACCTTGACGAAGCTGGAGAGTAGAGTTAAACGAAGGTATAGAAGTCAGAGGATTACAAGAAGAAGACTGTTTCGAAAGAAGTAAATAGCATTTGGGAGGCTGTAATAAAGAAACGCTAAAGCATTATGAAATATTTAGCTACTGAACAATACCGCCGTATGGTTCCTTTCTTGTTCTTCAAAAATGTACGAAAAAGCCATTATCTTTAAAAACTTATATAGGACATTAGGAAATAAACTTTATTAAAGTGACCAACAATATTGCTGAACAGATGGTTTTAGTGTATTAAAAATTATAGAAAACAGTAGTAAAGCCCTCCTCAAAAACATTTTAATTGGGAAAGAACCTATTTAGACCTAAAACTGATTTTAAAATTATCTTTAGACTAATAGAACCAAATGCGCTACGGATTGATTATCTTAGTAGGTTTTTCAGAAAAAAAGTATATTTTAAAAAATTTACGTGGTATTTAGCATGCGGGTAGTGCCACCAGAAAAACACTACTAATGGATTAAAAACTTGGAAAGGTCTACCAATTGTGCTGTACTTTTTATATTTGTATAATAATTATACCTACTATTTAAGTTTGTCTAAGACTATAAGTATTTTGTTTTAAACTAGATACAGTTTTTAGAAATATCGTTTGTTTCAAAAATGTGGCCTTCGAAAACTATCGGTTTTCAATCTACGTACTTTAGATATTCTTTTATACTTTATTATGGATTTCCAAGAAAAACAGTGTCCTGGCAAAAAGGCCCTCCAAAAAAGGATATACAACTTTTATGAAATGTTTATCTTCGTTATAGATGCTAAGTTTCATGGAAAATCAGTTCGTCGATTATGAGGGTTAAATACAACTATCGTAAATCATTCCTACTAGGGAGGACTCGAAAAATTTTACAGCTGCCTCAAAATAGAAGAATTCATTTATAAAATGTTAAAATGTTTTGGGGAAACAGTTTAAAGCCATCCCTGGTAGGGTATTTATGGCAGGACTTGCCACTTCTCTTAAGAAGTCGAGTAGAAATTGCGCACGCGACGGAACAGACTATAAGAATGTTATCCTTGGAAAGCATTTCAATAAAATGTTGTACATCCATCTATTATAAAAATTAATACGAAAAGTAAAATAAAACGTCATATACACTGTACGCCGCACTATTAACAATTATTTCACCTACATTATTACCTTTTTTGATATTCCCTCGACATTATACAAAAAAGGAAACCTGAATATATGTGCTATAATCAACATATTTACCTCGTATTCTTTGTGTTGGCTGCTATAATTACATAATTAATCTTCGCATTTAAATTTGAACAAAACCGCTTTAGGGCTGTGGTGCCTTTGATTCGTGATTGATTATAACAATTTATTAAATTGACTTGATATTTTCTTTGACGGCCTTTTGGCTGACATAGTGTAGTTTTAATTTGATGTGTTTCAAGTATTTTGTTTTACAACAAAGTCTATGTCATCGTGATTGTGTTCTTTTGTTTTCTGTCCTAAAGCTAAAGCTGACAAATATTCAAAATAACATTTGGTATTCTAATTTCTGTGTAAATATTCGGTAAAAAAATAATACATACGTGTTCGTTTATATAAATAATTATTAATTGTCCATTAATCTCTTTCACTGTATATATAACAAATAGTTTCTAATACATGTGGGCGTCGGGAGGGTATTGGATAATGTATTTACATATCTGTAAAATCAACTTCGCAGGGCAACATGTAATTAAGTTTAACTATTATGCCCATTTCATTTTATGCCAGATAACATATCGCCTGAAATGGTATTTTCATTTACTTATAACAATTCTACGAAAAGTTTCCGAAAGTATTTCTGGGCACACAAGTTCCTTGTTGCTATAGAAATATTTTCTAATAGTCACAAAACTTCTAAATGGAAAGCATAAAGAGCATTAATTTTATACACCAGTTAGATTGGGCAAGAAAATTACACCACCATTAGATACACATGAAAAAAAATCAAAGGATTACGGTTAGCAAAACTTTCAGTTTTCACAAGACAAACTATTTCTAGCACTAATGCAACAACAACTAATTTAATTATTAGTAAATAATAGCTACTTATAATATCTATATAAAAAAAATTGTAAAAGCTCTCCAAATTAGTAAAATTAAAACATTTCTAATTAGGTATTATTTGCAGTTTTGGCTCAGTTGGTTCAGCGTGCGTCTGACCACTGAGATGGCCCGGGTTCGATCTCCAGGGTCACGCATACATCGAAAACACCCGACCGCTTTCCTCGGAAGGCAATGCCAAACCACCGAGGTATTTCTGCCTAGTAAGCCTTCTCTGGAGTAAAAGTGCAAACACTTCCGTGGTTCGAAGCCCACGATAAGCTGTAAGTTCCCTACGTCCGTAGGCAACTTCACACGTACACCACAGGCATATGGAGAGGGGACGACAACGCCCTGTAAGGGTATGTCGCCCTAAGAAGAAGAATTAATAATTATAGTCAGGTCATTAAAAGTCTCCAAAGTTGCTGTTTTCGAGAGTGTATTCGAAAAAGGTATAAATGAGTTGTTTAAACGTAGGTAGGCAATATCAGCGTTTCATTGCAACGAAGTGAATATTAACCAGAATTAAAGTAAGTAGTAACCATATAGTCAGTAATCAATGTAATAATCCAGAAAAATTACACAAAAGATATTAGGATGACTACCTGAAAAGGGTGTTAATGTTAAATTTATATAATTAGTAATCTATTATAATTTTTGGTAACATTGTAACTAAGAATCTGTAATACTGCAATAAATGCATGGCTGTATTTTCAGTTTTAGTTTAAAATGATTGAAATGTTCCTTTACATATTGAGTGATTCATGTAAGATGTAGCTCTTAAAATCTTCAAATGCAGCGCAACATACATGTTTCCACTGCTACTAGAAAAATTTGCAAATTAAAAAACAAAATTTAATCAAGTAGATATGTTCACAAATACTTATTTTTTGCTTATTTATCAGAAGAGACAGTTATGACTTTCTAGCCTTAAATATAACCTTTCATTAAAGTGATGCGTACATTCGTATTTTATATATTTTCATACTAATAATTGATATACATTAATTTTTGTTGTTATATTAAATTTTTCTTAATTTTGTAGTTGATGCAAACCACGTTTAATTGAGAAGTAACATAGACTAACGTTATTTCTGAATTTGTAAGTTGGGTTGCCTATTCCAATTGTTAAGGGGTACGTCTTATGTGAATCGCCCAGTATATATAATATCTTATAGAGAATCGATCCAAAAATTGTCCTAGAAGTTATCTTTTCTAATACCTCTAAAGAAATCTATTCCACTTACTCCTTGCTGAAGTGTCCAAACAACTCGACTGGCATTTCTTGCTCAATGCGATTTGAAAAATAAGCTATTATTTAGTATTCAAATCTCAGTTCTTATATATCTGCATGGAAACCCGTAAACAGTATCAGTTATTTTAGTATTCAAATGAAATGTTTCACTTTATTACCAAGTTGAGTTACTTCGTGGTTAATTTAGATTCTTTAAAACGGGTCTTATCCTACTTCAATCGTTTCAAGTAACTGTAAATTTATTTCTCTGTAAATTAATCAAACATCAGTCCAAATATATAAATAGAAGTGGTTGACCTGCATGTATTAAAGGCGTATGGAATACCCAAACATTGGTAAATAGCTGTTGTAATACTTCAAGAGCAATATTAAATTTCTTTCTATGTAAATTCTTTAGACAAACAACCAATGTGCGTGATATCCGGAGGTCATTAATTTTATGCGTCAGAACAAGTATTTTTCAGCATTTATAGAGGCAACAACTGGTATTAAAAATGTGTTTAATAATAACTTTGAATACGTTTTTGTAGCAGACAGATTTAACATTGATGATCTGTTATGGCCGTTTTTAAAAACCAAACACGATTTTTTATAATGATGTTTCTAAACAACATTCTATATTGAATCTTATAGATAGCAAGCATAGTTTATCCATACCACAGAATATACTTTTTGTTAGTAACCATTTTGTTCCTAAAACGTCAGTACGAATTTATTGCATAGCATAAAATTACCACACTTAAAATATTATATTTCTTCTAAGGGTATATATGTAGGGTAAAGGTACCAATTACGGAATACGTTCCAAATAATGAATACCTAATTTTTGAAAGTATTGCTGCCATCTGGTGAAAATAATGGTAACGAGTCCCTTAGAATGCGTGTGCGCAAGAATTTACAGCCACTGCAGTTTGGTAAATTTCCAGTGGTGAAGTGTTTTGCCGCCGAAAAGAAATTCGCGTTTCTTGAGTTTTCTGACTCAGTTCTGGTTGTAGTGATACACTCAACAAAGGTAAGATTTATTAAAGCTGCTTCTTAGAATAAATAAGTGAATTTGGCGTACTTTTATAATCAGTTACACCTAAAACATACAACTACTAAAGTTTTAGGTTATGATGCAATTCCTTATTTGCATGTGATGTTCTTAATATGGAATACCTTAAGGTACTATTTATGGAATATTCCATAATAGGAGCAACAACTTTTTATACCTAGATATTAACTTTCGCTTTAGTATTTTCAGATACAAATGGCACCAATTTCGTGTAAAAGACGCGAATGGACCAGTGATGGTTTAAAAGCAGCTTTAAATGCTGTTTTAAGCGAGGAAATGGGTTTTCTACGAGCCCAGCAAACGTTTAAAATTCCAAGAGGCACTTTACACAGATTTGTAAAAACCCTTAAAGAAAACCCAAATCTTAGTGTTAATGATGCTGCCAATATACCATTGGGAAGAAAGCCAGTATTTCCACACGAGCTTGAGAAGCAGTTAGTCGAACATTGCATTGAAATGGAAAGAAGATACTTCGGTTTATCTAAAAATGATGTGAAACGATTGGCATATCAGCTAGCAACAGCCAATAAAATACCTAACCCTTTTAACAAAGAGAATAAATTGACTGGTAGAAAATGGTTTAAGCGGTTTTTAAATAGAAATCCTGAAATAAGCCTTCGTACTCCCCAAGCTACATCAGTTGCTAGAGTAAGGGGTTTTAATCGTGAAGATATAAACCGATTCTTCGATATTTTAGAATCTGAGTATGAAAAACACAATTATCCAGCCAGCAGGATTTTCAACTGCGATGAAACCGGTGTGACAATTGTACAAGGAAAGCAAGTAAAAGTAATATCTAAGAAAGGCAAAAAGCAAGTGGGATGTCTTACCTCTGCCGAAAGAGGAAGCCTCGTAACGATTGTAACTTGTATGAGCGCAGGAGGTGTTTATGTTCCTCCACTTATAATATTTTCCCGTAAAAATATGAAGGAAGAACTCAAGGATGGGGCACCTCCAGGTTCTATTTTTGACTGTCACAAATCCGCATGGATTCAAATGGAAATGTTCACCAAATGGTTTAGACATTTTATTGAATATGTCAAACCAACAGTGATCCAGTTATGCTTATTTTAGATGGACACTTTTCACATACCAAAAATTTGGAGGTTGTTCTACTGGCTCGACAATCGCATGTTACCATAGTGTGTTTGCCGCCCCACTGTTCACATAAAGTTCAACCACTCGACGTCGCCTTTATGCATCCCTTTAAAGCGTATTATAATGAAGAAGCCAGAAAATGGCTCGGAAATCACAAGTGTCCTATACATCCTATTACACACTACCAAATATCACAGCTAATCGGTGTCTCCTATGCTAAGGCGGCGTCTTTGGATACAGCAATAAATGGATTTCGCAAAACGGGGATCTACCCATTGGATAGGAATGTTTTTCAGGATTACGATTTTCTCCCAGTGGAAGCGCCACAAGAGATCTCGCTATCAATAGCCAGTTCCAATACGTCTATTCAAGAACTTTGTCCTCTGCCAACGATTGCAGCTGTAACAAATCAACCAACACGAGGTAGAAAAAAGGGAAAGGCTATGGTTTTGACTAGTACGCCCAACAAGGATGAACTTGAGAGCAAGGCAAGCACATCCAAAGCTGCAATTGAACGTGTAAAGAAGAAGTTTACTGGTAGCAAAGCTACAATAGAACGTGTAAAGAAGAAGATTACTGGTAGCAAAGCTGCCAAGAAAAATAACAATAAAAAAACACCCACTTCAAGTTCTGAAAGTGATATTTCGATTTCCTCTGGTTTATCTGATATGGACGGTCTCTCAGACGACGAGGATGATAAGGTGGATGCAGCTTGTCTCTATTGTAAAGGTCTGTGGTCTAAAAGTCGTGGTGGGTGGATTCAGTGTCAACTGTGTCGCAAATGGGCTCACTGCAGCTGTGCAAAATTTCCCAAGAAACAATTTACTTGTAAATGTTGTCTTACGTTGTAAGTTTTCATACCTATTTACTTTTTCAGCGTCTGTAGGTTATTATTATTACTATTAATGGTGTATTAAAATAAATTTTGCGTTCTTTGTAACCTTATTTTGGCATTCCATATTGAGAACATATACTATTTCATAATAGGAGCCCCTGTTCCTAATATGGAAATATCTCACTCGGAAACATTTTATTTTTTTTTACATGCAATATTAATTAGAGATCATTTATTTATTGACTGGAGGTAAGTGACATGTCAAACATTACTTAGGTCAATCTGGGTCGACCTCTTGTGGAAATTGGTGCCTCTTAACAGTGAAAATGAAAAAGTATTCCATAATCGGTACCTTTACTCTATTATTAAAGACTCAAAACCATTAAGTTAATGGAAATTGATTTCTTAAGATGGGAGTTAAAAATAAAGGTATTTTAGAACAGAATATGTGAAACTTTGAAAAACTAGTATTTTCTCCAAAGACATACATTAATATTAAATAATATGGAGTGGCGCTGTTATTAACATAAAAAATTAATTATTTATGTGGCCAGGCTGAAAAAGTGGACGTTGTCAATGATAACGTCCGTTAAAGTGAGCACCACTTTCTAGTACAGCACGTACTAGAAAGTGGAATTTACGTATCGAATTGCGTACCTACGTAAAAGTTTTCACAGCTTTGAAAATAGTTATTTTTCTAACACTAATATCTTATACTGTTTCTATGGTGCATAAGAGCTCACTTGTTATGTTTCCTTTAAAATACGCTTTCTCTATAAAATACGCCGTCAATGACAACGTACGTATTTTATAGGCCTTTAAATACGTCGTTGCCTAGCAATCTTCGCATTTTGTGTATTATGACACGCTTCAAATAATAATTTATTAAAATTTCTAATAATATATTAGTGAAAGAAAATGTCTGATATTAGTGTTAGAAAAAATCTTGAAGATAACTCGTGTTTTATAGTTTAAAAATCTCGGTCTATCAAATCCTCGGCTCACTTCGTTCGCTCGGATTTGAACTACGACCTTGATTTTTAAACCTCTAAAACACTTGTTGTCTTAATAGCTATTAGAGTACCTATGTATAATTATAATTTAAAATTTGCAAAACATTTTATCTAGATTTCGTTTAAGAGAAGCAGCATAAATGATTTAGGCATTGTTTATTGATTAATTACCTATATACCGTTTTCCAAGTTCTCTCTCTCTCTCCCTCTCCCTCTGTTTTTCTTTCTCTCTCTCGTTTTTGTTAAGTTGTGTTAAATAAATTCACTTTTATGAACTAGTTGAAAAGTATTAATAAATTACTGGAGTTTGATAGTTTAATATCCATTTAGTATTATTATTAGTATTAAATGCTTTTTATCATTAAAATTTTATAGTTATTTATATTTAGTTTTATTGGACATTGACGTTTTAGAATTATTTTAACTTTTTTAACTGGAAATATGTAACCTTCAACATCATACTACATCATTTTAGGCTTTATGTATTAAATGAACCGAATCCATTCACAATCACCAGCTTTAGTAATGCCATTTGCTTAAAAGAAGCAAAATTTCATGCTAATATTATTAATAAAGTGTTATGAGAATCTTGTACTGGGTGATCCACACGCGCCCCTTATCAATTGGAATAGACAACCCAACTTACAAATTCAGAAATAACGCTTATCTATTAATTCTCGATTAAACGCATATAATCAGAGGTGGCTTGTTTCAGAATGGTAATACGTAATTAAATATCATGTCAAGGTTATAAGTTGCAAACTGAAAATTTTCATAACCTATAACTAGAAAATTAAGGAAAATGTTATAACAAACAAAAATAAATTTATATAGTTGTCGAGATATAGGAACCATTCTGACATTTACGTATCGTATTTGTCCTGAATTTGTTTATTCTAGTGGTTGTCTTGTTATTTTCTTCTTTAGTTGTTATTAAACGAGCCTTGAAAATCCAAAATTGCATCTTTGATAAAATCATACGCTCTAATAATGTCACTTTAGAAACTGTAACATGTTAAATTGACAAGATGTATGAAATAAATCTTGTTGAAATTTTTGAAAATTTAATTAAAATATTATAGAACAAATATTACAAAATGTGTTGATGAAACTGTTGACCATTATTTTCCAAACAAAGTGTTATCCCTTTTTTCATGTTTTCAAAAACGTTCACTAAAGTGACTGGTGAAATTTGTTCGGTGGCTCTAATAAAATTACATTCTGCAAGTCTTCTAGATTGAAAATCGTATTTTTGAGGTATGGTCACAAGAAATAATCACACGGCGTTAAATCACAATTTCGTGGAGGGAACGGAACAATTCTGTTTTCAAAACATTCACGAATAAAATTTATATTTCCTATGGTTGTGTGGGCTGTTGCATTGTCCTGCTGAAAGTAACCGTTCCTGAACTCTTCTTCCTGCAGTTCGCTGAAAAAGGGCATTAAGATATTCTCTCTGTAGCGTTCAGCATTGATGGTAAAATAAAAAAATATTGGTCCCATTATTTGCCTTTGGGGTATTGCTGTCCACACCCCAATTTTTAGAGGATGCAGTTGTGTTTGTCGAAATTCATGTGGATTTTCCGCAGACCATATTCTCATATTCTGAGAATTTACTTATATACCCAGATAAGTGAAACCAGGCTTCTTCCGAAAAAAAGTTACATCCAAGACATTGTTATTATTCAAATTTTGATTAAACCATTGACAAAATAATCCACACGCCTTTGAAAATCTCGGAGTAAAATTTCGTTATACACATGAAATTTGCAAGGAAAGAGTCCAATATCAACTTTTAAAATTTTTTGACAAGTTTCCACTGATAAATTTGTTTCCTGGCAAATCTTCCTTATTGATTTTGATGGAGTTCGTTTATAATTTCTCTCACATTATTAATATTTTCAGCTACTCTCTTAGTCTTAGGTTTGCCAGATATTTCTTTCCGAATAGAGCCACCCTCTGAAATTTCGAACATACTTCATAAGACAGATGTATAACATTTTGTAGGTAAGGTTTGAAATTTGGTCTGGAAATCTTGTAAGAAAGTTATCAAAAGCCAATTGCACAGAATACGACAATTGTCTATTATCTTCTTTATGTCCATTCCTAAAATATGCTTCTAGCATAAAAAAAGGCTCAGTGGAAAGCCCAAAAAGGTTTCGCAATTCTCTCGTGGCCGGGTCAATCACCTCATATGAACCTAATTGAGAATGTTTGGTTCATTTTGCAAAGTTTGTAACAAAAAAAAAAAAAACTGCGAAACTATCGTATAAAAGAGAATTAGAAACTATGTTAACCAAGAAATGGGCCAATATACAGTGTGTCCACGGATAGGTGATACAAGAGGAAAAACTTTTTTATTATTGATTTCTCAGAAAATTTTATTCTTGATAATAATTTTTGCTGTGTTTAATAGTCTTATTTCTCATGTTACTTTTCCTGCAGGTAATCATTTAAGACTTAAATTCACAATTTTTCTCAGTTTTGGACTTTGAATAAATTTCTGAAATTTTTATAATCAGATCAAGTAGACAATACAACATTGTTTTTGTATGTCCTTTATTCGTGAAACTTTCAATTTAAAATAAAGTTTTCGAAATAACATACCTACCTATCCTAATTTTGTGTTTTCGAAGCGTCTACGAGTACTACAAAAGCCTTAAACTAACAAAAAAACAATTCTGTCTGAACAACTTCAAATTTTTCATACAAGCGTAATTTTGTGTTCGGAACAACTTTACTCTAATACAATTTTGCGATATTTGTTAAAATACTAAGACTTTACCTAAACCTCACCTTCGTTTTAACAGTGCTAACACAGATGCCTTGATTTAAGAAAAATCGAAAGTCTGCTTAAAATGAATTTAAGAACAAGCAGGGATAGACTGCCAAACAGCGTATTGATATATAAAAATTTTTGGTCATTTATACCTCTTGTATCACCTATCCGTGGGCACATTGTATACTAAAAGAGCAGATTAATAGTTTAGTTGATACTATGCAAGCTAGAATAACAACTCTGTTTGATAATAAAGGACGATCAATCAGCTACTAATTATAAAGTATTTATTATTTTTTTAGTAGCTGGTTTAATTTTCTTTTAAAAATTACATTTGCTTTTGACACAGTATTGTATAACCAAAACACAGTATAATAGATATAATTCAGAAATTTATTAAGTTATATACTCATTAATAATAAATACAAAAATAATATTCGGGTTAATGAACTGTACAACTTAGAAGGAGTGGGTTAATTTTGCAAAACATGTTTAATATTAATTATATATAGGGCAGGTTAGAATAGGTAGTAGTGGAAGCATAAACTGCTATAATAAAGATTTAATAAAATAATTCTAAAACCAGTTAAGATGTAGTCGGTAAAAATCAGCAGAAATTGGTAGCTGTTAATCAATTAAAATTGTATGCAAAGTGATACAACGAACCTAGTTGAAAGTAAACTAAATCACACATCTAAAGTGATTTAAATTACACTAACATCATATAATACCGTTGTTTATAAATGATTATTATATTTAATACGTCAATTGCATCAAGTACTATGCTCTAAGCGTAAATTTTTGACGACCATATTTTAAATCATTCCCTAATGATGGGATTTGAAAAACATAAATATAAATAATATAGTGATATATACGATGTTGTTAAATGATGTAAATTTCAAGCTGATTTGATCTGATAGAAAGGTTTATTCTTCTCTAGTATTTATTAGATTTTTAACATTTTAAAAATCGATACTTTTCCTAGGTAGCTAAAGTTAATACACATATCATTCTTTTTGATAGCGAATGCGAATTACTACATTAATAATATAATAATAAAATTCCGAACAATCATACACTGATATGTGAAACTTATATATCACAGGAAAAGATGGCGTCAACAAAAAATGACACCAAAATGTGATTTGATATTAACTGTGCGTTAGAATATTCGGTGTCCGGTCAATACCACTCCGCAATTACCACGCCGGTCAATACCACGCCGGTCAATTCCACTCCAACAAAAATCACTCCAAACAATAACCACTTCGAACAAAAACCACGCCAGCAAATACCACTCCGTAAAATATCACTCCTGTAAATTACCACTCGGGGTAAAAACCACGCCAACAAATATTACGCCGTTATATTCGACATATAAAAGTTATATTTCAAGACGTGATCTCAGATTACATTAAATTCAGGTAAAATTTCAAGAAAAACATTACTTTTCTAGCCATTAAAGTGATAACTCCTGATAGCAAAATAATAATTTATTGATAATGAATAATATGGCACGTGTTGATATAAAAATTTAACATTCTCCTTCAAACTTAAATAATTTATAAGAAATATTGCACTATTTTAATTAATCAAGAAGCTTATGAACTACTATCTTCAAATGGATAATAATGTATCTAATTTCTTGCATATGTTACGGCTAAATCGATAAATTGGTTATTATGCATAATAACCAAATTTATCAAATTAGCCATAACATATAAATCATTATTTTTAATTTTTCTTTATTTTGGTAGTACCATTGTATCTTTCTTATTACGTCTTAAAATACTATTTACATACATGGAATTATACAGGCGTGATATTTGTTGGACTGGTTTTTACCCCGAGTGGTAATTTACAGGAGTGATATTTTACGGAGTGGTATTTGCTGGCGTGGTTTTTGTTCGGAGTCGTTATTGTTTGGAGTGATTTTTGTAGGAGTGGAATTGACCGGCGTGGTATTGACCGGCGTGGTAATTGCGGAGTGGTATTGACCTAGACCCGAATATTCAGGGTGCCCAAACTAATCAGCTGACCATTGAGATATAGAATTGCTTAGATTGGACAAAATGCATCTTACCAGAGATTAGATATATGGTTATACATCTGTTTCTAAAATTTAAAAATTTATTTTACCTTGGAGTTATAAACATAAAAATCGAATTTTCAATTTTTTTCGTAACTTAAATGTTTGAAAAGATAAGGTTATGATTCGTTTATATTGTTAAGGCATTTTTACGTAGATTTCAAATATTTAATTTACAATCGCCTACCACTCCTCAGTTGAGAAATATTCATACAATTTCTCTTATATTTATATTTATATCGTGGGTGTTCATGACAGTGGCGTAGCTAGGATGTTTTCATGGGTGGGGTTAACTAAAGGGAAGATATAATATCAATATATTTTAAGTAATATAATAACTTTATTAGAATTTGTAATAAAATAAAGGCCCTTCCAAGTTCTTATGCCCTTATACCCCTACCTGGCTACGCCACTGGTTCATGACATGGTTAAAAGTGTCTTTCTTCATGATGTCAAATTTTTCTATTGTTTGCTGTAGTTGTTTTTACAAATAATGATGTAATAATAATCTTTATTTTCTAAAACACACTGCATAAGAAATAGTAATTCATAGAAATAAATAACTAAAAAAATTACCCGAAAATCAGAAGGCGAGGTTCATATGAGCAACAAACATCAAACATTGCTCTCTGTTCTACCACCTAAACTTTCAATATATAAAAGTAAAATTAATATTACAATCTTATACCCTAAATTAAACTTAACTATAAATTACAAAATTATAAATTCTGTGATTCAATTTCAAATTAATCACTCCTGAAAACTGCACCGCTATCAATAGATCAATGAAATTAATATATTAATCTGAAAAAGTAAAAATTTTATTGATTGCACTGATCCTGAAACAAGGCGAAATGCGATTTAGTTTGAAATGCATTTAAGTGATATGTCTTGTACGGTTTGGGAATGTTATTGTACATGTTTAGTATAAATTTGGAAGGAAAATGATCTTTCACAGAGACATGAAGTGGTGGTGATATAAAACCCCTAAGTTTTGTACTTCTCTTATGTATGTCAGTTTTAAAAGTTATTGTATTATATAAATATTGGTAATTAGGATTTAGTGGCATAGGATTTGACATTGAAAAATTCTACAGTTCTTTATAGTTAACCAACTAGGATCTGCAAGTTTATACGATATGTGATCATATTTTCTTATGCCATAAATAAATCTTAAACACGCATTTTTTAATTTTCTGAGTGCGCCCTGCAGTCGCAGTGTCTATTGCTGCATGATAAACAGGAGTACAGTAATTGAAGTAACATAAAATAAACGCATCACAAATTCTTTTTTTTTTATTTTGATTTCGACAAAACCAGTGGCCTGGTATATCAGTGTGTCCCAAAAAGTTTTATACAAATGGAGAAAAAGTTTATCTTACATTTCACAAAAAAAATATTCTTGATAAAAAGCTCTGCATGACTTGTAGATCCATAATTAAGTACAAAATTTTTAAAACATTGGCTGGAATGAACATTTTGCTCTCCACTATAGTTTGAACGTATTTTACTCTCACTCCAAATCATGATTTTGATTTTCCCTGTATTCCAGCCAATGTTTTAAAAATTTTGTACTTAATTATGAATCTACAAGTCATGCAGAGCTTTTTATCAAGAATTTTTTTTTGTGAAATGTAAGATAAACTTTTTCTCCATTTGTATAAAACTTTTTGGGACACACTGTATATTTGGAAATCTGATCTCGATAACGAAAAGTATTATCATTATCAAGTATAACTTCCAAACTTTTAGCTTTGGAAACAACGGGAATTTTTGCATTAATTATACGTACATCTAATAAAGGAGTTAAAAAGCTATACACGTTTTTGTTACCAAATAATAATACGGCTGATTTATTAAGATTAATATTTTAAGTGAATGCTGAACAGATGCGTTGTAGATGTGCGATCTGAATTTATTTCTTTCAAGGTTCTTTTCCAGATAGAAAAGGATCAAACGATAGATACAACTGAGGAACCCCCTAAGATACATACAGCGACCGAGAAATAACGTTATTCAAGGTAACAATTTGTGATCGATCAGATAGGTAGTTTTTCAATAATGCAGAACACCAGGCACCATATATTTTAAAATTGAAATTAAAATTAAAGTTCTATGAGATACACTGTATCAAATACTTTACTGAAATCTAGTAAAATAAGAATAGTTACTTTCCCTTGATCAGTCGCAGTTATAATGTTATCTGTTACCTTTAGAAAAGCTGACGTGCAACTATATCCTATATCCAGGTCTAAACCCAGATTGTACTGATGGAAGAAAGTTATATTTATAAATATGGGTACTTAATTGCCTATGAATTTTCAGTATCTTAGAAAGGGCAGGGAGTATACTTATAGGGCGTAAGTCCTTGAGCTGAGTTGGTTGTTTTATTTTAGGTAAAGATTTAACCAATGCATGCGTTCGGCATTGGGGAAATAGGTTTTCTACAATGTAGGAATTTATAATATGGAGAATATATGAAAGAATAAACGGACAACACAATTTAAGCATAGTAACGTTAATATCGTCACTAGGGCCTACCAGTTGCATTTGATTTCAGGGAATTTTAAAATTTTAATTAAAATTTGATTCTTAAAAAAATTGTATAACTTTGATTTATGAAATTTTGGAATATGTAAAGAAAAAAATGTTTGTTGCCCTGGAATTTGTTTATTTCGTTTCATTTTGAAAAGTAGAGTTGTTAATTTGGTTTTGCTATTAAAACTGTTTGATAATTCTAAGTGAGTCTCTTTAACATAAAATAAAGCAAATGTTTTATAAACTAATGGCTGTTTATCATATCTAGATATTAATTTTCAATAACGAAAAATATATTAATATTAAGTACAAAAAGCAGTAAGTTCCAGATGATCGTTTCTGTGGTTTTTACTTGATTTACGAAACTTACCTATCCGTGTATTCGAACTAGGTGCTGCAAGAATTTAAATGAAGACAGAAAGCAAGGCGGTTCAGATAGAATTGAAAATTTCAGGATAAATATAAAAATCTTAAAATAAATGTAGCACTTCAAATGCGCTATCTGTCTTTCAGATGTGCCAGTAAAAAAGGGTTCAGGAAAACAACGGTTTAATTTTGAGCTTTCTGGGTGGTGAGTGATGAGGAAGTAATTGCAAAAAACGTTCTATTTTTTCAAAAGCATTTAGGCCGAGACAGTGCTTTGTTTTTAAGTTTGATGTTTATATTTTTCGAAAAACTTATTTTTAAGCCTACGCTGTCGAAATATGATATTTGATGAAAATTCGGTTAAAGTTTGATTAAGGAAATGCACGGCCAGTCTGTTTGTGCATGCACTATTGAAAATGATGCTTTGAATATTAACCTATGGAAATAATGTGTGTTGAAACTTTAATTTAGGTAAGTTAACAGAATTATAAACTGACCCTGATGACAGCATAACAGTTAATTTAATGAACAAAATCATTTTATAATCGTTGTAAATCATTTTAATTTTAAATAATTATTATTGATGGAATTAATTTTACAAATTTAGTAAACTTAGGAATATTTAAACTAAAACATATTTTAGTCTGTTATTGGAAAACATGTTTTGAAAATAATGTAAGTTAACAGCAAAAGCTAATAAATAATAGTATAATGTGCTCCTAGGAGCTCTAAAGTAAACAACATATTTTTCAAGACAAACATAGAAATTATAATAACCTTCTGTATAATAATCTTCACCGAACGTTGTTATTTTCAGTTATTAGAACATAATCGACATTTTTGGAATACTCGTACAATTACCTAAATAAATACGTAATACGTCAGATGATTTTTTAAAAATTCCATTTAATTTTTGAATTATTGGCTTTAAAATCAGTTATGGAATACTAAGTAATGACGAGTTATTTTGTTCAACAGAAAATACTTTCGTATACTTAACGCGTGTAAGTTAAAGGCATGCAAAATCTATATTTTATAATTGTAATTAAATAATTAAGGGACAGTGTTTCAGTTAAGATTTAAGCTAAAGCTAAGCTTAAGTGGCTTAAGTATAATTGCGCTTAGCTTAGATTTGAAATTAAGCCTACTTAAGGTAAAATTCAACTTAAACCCAAGAATTCTACTTTCCTTGGAGGTAAGAAGATATTCAATCAATTAATTCAAAGAGTCTTATGTTTTCATCTAAAAAAAATAAATTAGAATTAGTAAGCCATAAGTTTAATAATTTTCTAAATAACATCATGATATTGTTAATAATATTTGATTATTTTCCCTTTCTTTAGTAATATGAAGTTTCAACACCAAGCACTCAAGCAGCAATAATTATCAGCAGGTAATTCTGTAAATCTAAGTAGACCTACCTAATCCTTCGTGTTACGCTACGGGTGGGGGGGGGGTTGGTCAGTGTTTTCATGTGTTTTGTGTGTTGTCTACCCTACTCAGATTTAGTATCCGAAACTAAAATTGAGAACAATCAAAAGTCGAATAAAAATTGTATTTGTAAATGTCAGGCCAATCTCATCTTATTAGATTTTAACAAATACAAATCCGGCTTCCTAGAGAAAATGGCATTTTGTCGTATGAACTAAGCCGTACGCTTATATGAAATAATATTTTTCACGTTTTTGTTTTTAAAATTTTTGTAAAAAACTCTACGATAACGGATACGGAGAGGTTTAAGGAATGATATAAAACTTTAACCTTATTTTCATCTTTTGAAATAAATAAAAAATTGTAGCTCTAAGTTGACCAAAACGACTACATTTTACTAGGGGTACAGCGGGCAGCGGGCCCTTAACTGAAAGCAAATTTTACTCTAAAAAGCTTATAGGCTTGTTTTTCAAAGTTCGAAATTCGAAGATTCGTTTGTTCGATACCGAAGGAAAGTAATACGTACAACCCTGTTATGTTATGTAAGGAATTCATATTGTACTTCCTTACATGCCGATGTTAAGAGAAGTGGTCACGAAATTGTTTACGAGTGTATTAAACAAAGATATTGCCTGTTAAAATGTCATATCTGAGATATAAAAATTATTAAAAACTAATGTATGACTGTTTTGAATCACATATTCAACAAAATAAAAAAGATGTAAGCCGAAGGAGACGATTAGTTTTTATTTTTCAGTTTACTTTCGACTGCATGTGCACCGAACAGTGCTACTGAGCAGACAGGTATCTAAGCATTTTTTCTGAAATAATATACAATAAATTCGGTAGTACATTTTTTAGTATTAATTTTGTTGTTCTATTTTAAACAAAATTGTTGGAGGTACAACTAAACTATTTAGATTATCGGATTATTACGAAACTAATAACTCACATATGTAAAAAAGTTTTGTACTGCCCAATGCACAATGTGATTTTATTTTTAGTTAGGTACGACTAGTCCTGGAAATTTATTCGAATTAAATTGATAATCGCGATTTTCAATTTTGGTGAAATTAATTAATCCATAATCGCATATTCGGTTATCACAATTAATCGGTTATGACTACGATTTGTCGATTAATGGCGACATTCGATTAGTAAATTACGTTAATCAATCCATAAAACAATTGCTGTAGTCTGTAGTTGTATTGCTAACCTAATATTAACAAATTAATAAAGAATAAAGAAATCCACATAGGAACATGGAAGCTCTCAAATGGTAAAGTAGTCAACCAAATTGATAATCTAGTAATAGAAGCGAAACATCTAAATCTAATCACAGACATTAGAAGCTGTCAAGAAGCAGAAATATCATAGAAGTAGAAATGAGACATAAGCCAAAAGGGAACAGGATGCAGAAGAAAAGTCTACACGAGAAATGCTAAACAACTGAAAGAGCAGAGCTTAATATGAAAAGCATTTAGAAGAAAAGATGGCGAAAATATAGAGGAAGAACTGCAAGAGACAGCAGAAGAGAGAGAACTAGAACAATTTGAGGAAGCACATAATAACCTCCCCATAATAGAAGATAAGAAAATTCATTAATAAAATGAACAATAACAAAAGTCGAGGATCAGATGAGATTAAAACAGAGTTACTAAACTATGGAGGAAGGGCCCTACAGGAAAAGATCTTCGAATTATTTGTAGAAATATGAAAAACTTGCAAAATTCTAAGAGAGTGGAGAGACGCAATAGTAGTCCCAATTTCTGAAAAAGGTGATAAGCTTGAATGTGTAAATAGACTCATATCATTACTAAACGTTACATACAAGTTACTGATCAGTGATAGGCCAAAAGAACTAGTAGAACTAAGAATAGGTGAATAGCAGATTGGTTTTAGAACACAAAGATCAGTGGCAGGTTAAATTTTCACCTTGAAAATCATTGAAAGGGGATACAAATTCACGCTCTTTTTATTGATTTCAGACAGGCATATGATACCGTAAATAGGCTATAACTAGAAGAAGCATTACGGGAACGGAAAATTCCTGAGTGGCTAATACAACCAGTGAAAATGACGTTGTTGATTACAGAGAATAAAGTAAGGGTGGAAGGTGCAACGTCGGAAAGTAGGACTGGTAAAGGCCACTCTCTCCTACCTTTTTCATTGTATTCAGGCTCATGGGGCACATTTTGAGCACTTGTTTAATAAATCGTACACTCTCCTTTGTTTTTAAATTAAATGTTTATTATAAGTTCTTAACATTATATGCTTTGTTTACCTATTTGCTACTAACTACACTAATAAAACTTTGATCTGTTGTAATTCTATACTAATTGGAATACGACCTATGGTCATGTGACATATTTTGCTCAAAGTGACCTCCCCAACAAATTGCCGAAGTTTGTTACACTAATTATGAATCACGCTGTATATTTTAGGCCAATCATCTTGTAGAGCTGTGTTCAGATTTATGCATTCGAATTCTGAATGTACAATATATTATTTATAAATCCGAAAGTGTTTTATAAATTTTTAAAGGAAAGAAACGTCACAGAAGAAAGTATATTCGTTCGTTAGATATGATTCACTATGCTGTTTAAATCAGACAAGCGTCACAATTTTAAACATGAATTTTACTTTTGGACTTGAACAGTAAATTTACCACATCAAATTTTCTCATAAGTCACTGGACGAATGTGGTTTTACAAAGGGTTTAAAATTTTTTGGT
This sequence comes from Melanotus villosus, assembly GCA_963082815.1. Classification (NCBI taxonomy): domain Eukaryota; kingdom Metazoa; phylum Arthropoda; class Insecta; order Coleoptera; family Elateridae; genus Melanotus; species Melanotus villosus. Next base: position 70,396,235 of record OY720418.1, on the reverse strand, counting down.
TCCATTCCGTAGCATATAAAAACAGAAAAGGTCAACGTACTAATAAAAAATAACACAAATTTTAATGTTTCAAATATAAACTGTGAAAATGCAACATTATTTTTATTTTATAAAATTTATTGTAGTTAAAATTTTGTTACGGAGTTAAGTCGATAAAGATTAAGTATTCTACGATATTTCACGGTTCACATTACGACTACATTCTCAGCTCTCGTTAACACTCACTGTAGGGGATGCGTTTTACTTTAATCATTCGATTCTCTGTCTGTCGACAAGTACTCATCCTACTGAAACCTCTGGCAGTTTATCCCTCTGTTCCGTTCTCGTCAAGTTTCACTTCCGCTCCCACATGGAAAATTATTTGAACGACCTACCACGTAGTTCAGGATTAACCATATTATGCAGATTTTGTAGTTGTATGAATATTAAGCTGTTTAAATCTGTTACAGAGATTATTGTTGAAAAACGTAACGTAAATGATTGACTCATTTTCTTATAAAATTTTACATATTTGTTGAATACAAGTCTTATAATAACACATTTTTACACTTTTATTCTTTAGCACTGGAAAATAGTTCTGTTGTACGTAATTTTTATAGTTTCCATCTTAAAATTTAAAAATGCAAGATGTTATGTAAGCCACTCCTCTAACGTTGAATAAAAATAAAATAATAATTGCGTTTCTAGTTTCTGAATGTTGACAAATCGTGGAATACGGATTTTATAAGATTATTTATAAGAAATGTAATTACTTTTGCTGGTTAGTCCTTGAAAGCGATTATTCTTTGCGTTGTCTGAATTAGTGTCAGTTATTTGCATTTCCATATACGAAGTGATAAATGGAATAATTAAATTCATTGCCATATGTCTGTACATTTGAAGAAATTGTGTAATTATTTCTAGTACCTGTTATTCGTGGAATGTAACAAGTAATTGCAAACTCTTAAGCCGCAAACTCGATTGTGGTTCGGTTACTTCGAGTAAATTCAAATACTGTAAAGAGGATTTTATTACAAAATTAAATTGGAAAGATTACTTTATACTACTACTCTAGCTACTCTACCGCAAGATGTAACGATCACATTAAAAATAAGTAAATAAATTAATTATATCTAAACGGCCAGAAAGATTGATGTAATTTAAAGCACTTGAAATTTTTATATTTGCATGATATTATTGCAAATGGCTCTTGGTATTGACTAACTATAAAAACGTATAATATGTGGCGTCCATTTTAGAATGAATAGGCAACATACCTGATATCATACAATTGAGTCAATTGAGTGTTTGTTGAAACAATTTAAAATTTAAGAATAGAGTCGCGTATTCATCTTGACATTTGGCACATTAGTTGATACATTGATAACATGTCACAGTGGATGCTACAATCGTCATTTGTGAGATCTGTCAGTTTAAAAATGGGCAACCTTGTTATGTACATATAGAGGTACAACATGTAGTGTTAAATATATTTTCAATTTCTGTGGGCGTATTATTTTTAAATATAGACAATAAAATAAAGTAGCCATAATCAGAATTTATGTGCGATGAAAATATCTATTATTACTTTTATCTGTACCGTCAGTTTTAATTTTCATTTAAGTTACCTTGTTATGTAATTTGTATCTAACAGAGAGTTTGAATGACTAATGGATTCAAATGCATATTCATGAAAAGCATCCGTTATTTTGTAAGCAACAGATTCACATGCTTCCTTTTTTCTAGTTCAAAGTTATCATTAGAATCTTTTTAGTTTTCACATGCATTATTTACTCTTCCGGTTGTATCAAGATCATAAATTTTATTTTATCCTTATTTATAGTTTGTTCATATTTCATGTGCTTTTTTGACTAGGTAGAATAATTTTTGTTTTATAGATTTAATTTTTATAGCGGCAAAGATTAAAGCTGCAAATATTTATAAGCTTTTAAATATTGTGTAATCATACTGAAAAGGTTTTATAACATCTCGTTAGAAAAGATTGAGCATGCAGTATGCAGTGTAGCTAAAATAGGGTTGATGGAGCTGGGAAGAAGCTAACCCAAGTGAAGCTACTTGTATTTGAAAGTACGATAATTGTAGGTTATAGATTCTTTTAGTTTTGATGGCGTAGTTAATAATTTAAGATAAAGCGTGAGGGCTAGTAGCTTCTCGTTATTTAAAACAGGTGGCTTAAAATCTATCCAAATAAGCTATAGAAATGCACATTTTGGATGTTGAGTGATAGACATAGGTACTAGCGTTATATGTATAGTGTAATTAACAACACCTTTCAACGAGAGTGGGCTGCAGAAAACGAAATCAATGTCTTAGATTAGTTTAATACTTCAACTGAGCTGCCAATATAACGCTTGTCATCAAGATATGGGAATATTTATAGCGTGATATAAGCTAAAACATGCTGTCATAGAAGTGAAAGCCACCCTGGTCTAAAGATTTTTCTGATCGCTATATCTGTACATATAAGGGTGGTCCGATCGTCCGATATTAAAAGAACAGGTCTAAATTATATGAATACATTTATTATAAAAAAATCTTGAACAAATTCAGGGCATCCTACATTCTAATGCTTATTTTTCCATGCAATCGCCGTTAGCATGCAGAAACATATTCCTTGAATTTACAAGTTTAAACCCTCCTTTGCGGTAGTGTTCCTTTCCAGTATGTTTTGGTTCCTAATTTTTTTCCTGATATAAACTACCTGAAGAGATAGAAATCTCTGGATTAATTTGGGAGTTGGGAATGGATGAACTAGAACTTCGCTTTTCCGCTTTTTCAACCAAGCTATTTTGATTTTTCAATTAAGTTTGTGTTGTTCTTTTATAGCATTTTTACTTTTGGTTTTTTACAGGGTATTTGTCAAACATACGGCAAACATTCAAGGAGTTATTTGAGTTATTTTATGAATAATTGTATCTTTGATGATTTTTCAAAAATTGCTTCGTTTCTAAGATACATGGTTATAAAAATTTTCAAGAAACACAATATTTTTCGAATATGTATTTGCATTCAAGTAAGAAACTGCACCGTTATGGAGATAATTCCATTGTCTACATGATAATAAGAGATTAATAATTGAATGTCTAGTTATTTGATACCTGTCAACTTATGAATGTAGCGTTAATAAAACTTATTTTGTTTTATCATTGTTTTCATATGAGTCCATTCATGACAGCGCCTCATGACTTATCATTTCCAAACTTTGAAAATTCTCAAACTTTTGAGGGTGAAGTCCTCATCATGAATCGTTATACGAACGCCGAGATGATTGACATGCATTTTATGTACGAATTTGCCAATGGAAATTCGTTAAAAGCTAGGGGGTTGTACAGTGAACGGTTTCCCAATCGTCATGTTCCTGATAGAAAAGCTTTTGACAGTATTCATCGGCGTCTTCAGGAGACAGGCACACTTAAACGCAATGGTGGGCCAGGAAGGCCAATGTCAGTAAGACCAGTAGAAATTGAAGAAAATGTGCTTAACATGGTAGTGGAAGAACAACGGACTTCTACCAGAAAAATTGCAAATGCTTTGAATGTAAGTAATTGGACTTAGTGGAAAATTTTGAGGCAGCAATTGTTATACCCATATCACATTCAACGCGTTCAAGCACTTCTTCTTGGCGATTTTTTTCCACAAATTGCATTTTGTTAATAGCTTCTGTAAACATTGGCTTAAATCCCTCAACTACTGACGCTGATTCTGTTTACCGATGAGGCAAATATCTTAAAAAACGCAATAATGAATTTCCACAATAATCATGAAGAGAACCCACATGAGATACGTGAAGATCGTTTCGAACATCACTTTTCATTGAACGTTTGGGTTGGAATTGTGGGTGATTGGCTAATCGGACCTGTGTTTCTACCAGGAAGACTTACCGGTGAAGTATATCGAATTTTTTTGGAGCATACGCTACCTGAGTTGCTAGGGGATATACCGTTGGCAACGAGAAATGTAATGTAGTTCATGCATGATGGAGCACCGGCGCAGTTTAGTGTGGTTGCTCGTAAGTTTCTAAATGCAACTGGATTGGTCGAGGCGAACCTCATCTATGGTCTGCTCGATCTCCGGACTTAAATCACATAGATTTTTTCCTATGGGGCTATATGAAATCATTCGTTTACAACACCCCAGTGGAAACAGAAGATGACTTAAGGAATCGGATAGTCGATGGATATAATGCAATAAGGAACACTCCTGATGTTTTCGAACGAGTCCGTCAGTCAATGAGGAGAAGATTGAATTCATGCATACCAGCTGGTGGTAGTCATTTTCAGCAGTTCTTATATTCTCTACATGTAATATTCATGTAATAAATATATTGCGTTTCTTGAAAATCTTTATAACCCTGTATCTTAGAAACGAAGCCAATTTTGAAAAATCGTCAAAGATATAATTATTTATAAAATAACCCAAGGAATCACTCCTTGAATTTTTGTCGTATGTTTAACAAACACCTTGTATATTTTCTACAGATTTAAATATATTTTGTAAACAATTATTCGTTTTACAAATAAAACTAGGTAAATAGCTTAAAGTTGCCAGGAATGGCTTACTTACATTTCCGTTTAGTAGTTTTGTAGCTAGAGCTTGGTTGCAAGCAAGTAGAGTCGTATTTTTGATCTAATATGAAGCTTTATTTGTTTATAATAGTTCATTAAATTGTGCTTGTCAAAATGCTTAGTAAATTAAAAGGGCATTCCAGTTTTTTCCTGCCAACGACTCTACCGGTTGCGTTAAGGTTTTAAATAAATTTAACAAATTTATAGTTAGATTTGTGTCAGTTACATCTTTTATAATTTCGGGGATTGTATAAATGAGGTGTCACTTAACTACATTTATTTGACAATTGACAAAAATTGAAAATATCGAAGACGTGACTAATACTAAAAGGCCAACCTAATTATAAATAACATATGAATTGATGATGATGATGATCATTTCTTTATAAACAACAAGATACATTTTTTATAAATTAATATTAATTTTAGTCAGTAATATTAATAATATGTACGATCACTAGAAAGTGCTCCAAATACAACAGAACAACAATTTATTAGGTATGTCAAGGTCCCTACTAAATAAACACCAAGAACAAATCTTGAGATAAAAGTAATATAATAATAATAGTAATAGTCTGTTGTATTTTCCAAAGACTTAGTATAGAATATTGTCGAAAATATAAATACATAATCTACAAGCACATATATGGAAATAAATTCAAAGTACACTCGTAGATATACATTTATCGTCCAAATACATCGGCTTTTAATTGTAAAAGCTGCCTTTAAGGGTTAGAACTTAAGATTTTTCTGGTAATCATTCTGATAATTTTACATTATCGGATAAGGAATTAAATTAAGACCAAGGTATTAATATTATAAAACTGAAGCTCTCTCTGAAATTTCTGAATAAGCAGGGTGCCCTATTTCTTGAACGTTATATGGGTAACTTTTTTATTTGTAAAGATAGAGAAACGGATAAATAAGCAAAGCGCAATTTTTTTATGAGGAATTCAATTTGATATACAAAGTACGACTAAAAATTTATTAGGAAAAAACCGATTTCTATTATCTCACGTAGTTCATTTATTTTTAGAATTAGAACCAAAGTTGTATTTTTTTAAATAGAAACCATAGTTGGTTGTGAGCTAGTTTAAATTGAGAAATAATGATTTTTAGACTTTTTATGGCAAAATCAAGACACCCACGATACAAAACTGTATATCACATACATGATAGGAATTTACATAGGAAATCAGAGCATACAATATTAATAAAAATTATTAAACAAAATACATATCATTAAAAAATACAATGTAAAATAATGCTTAAATCAGCAGCATTGGCTCCACAACCCTTTATGGGCCTTGGCCTGTTTAAGGAATTTACGCAATTCGTCGCTATTGCTGATAGTTCTTCTTCAGTTCCTTTTAATTGTAGTTTATATATCCTCGGTAAACTGGTCCATCGTAGTCTTGCGATTTTTATTGTTCTAACAATGTCTGGTTCCTTATAAACATGATACAATTCGTAGTATCTTCTGCACCACTGGCCATGCTTCTTAATTCCTTTGTAGATGTATCTCTTGTATGTTTCTCCCGAAAGCTCCTTGTCATGGTCCATATCTCTGCTTCGTAGAACATCACTGGTCATACGATGGTCTTAATATTTGGTGTTTCTGGAAATTACTTCCTAGCGCAGTTGTTCCAGTAGCGCATAATATATTTTGTTGGTTTAAGTATATTATCCTTTTTATTTCGACCGAGACTTCTTATTGTCTGTTTATTAATGTCCCCAGGTATATAAATTCAGTAACCTTATCAAGGTTATAGTTATCAATTATTAATTATGTTCCATGCCTATAAACAAATAACAATACTAGTTCTGTAACAAATGTTGACAATGTTCACTTAAGTATTTTGTTTAATATTTTATGTTCGTATTGTGTGTTCTTGTTCCCTTAATAAATTGATAAATAAATTAATAAATTTCTATCCTTTCCGTTTGTGTTTTGTTTCACGAGTTTCTTGTTTAACAATAAAAAGCCTAAACATCGTTGTTCCTCAATTAAAGAACTACAACATTTCTCAATTAAAGAACTACAACATTTCTTAGTAATTTTTCTCACACTTATTTTGAATTTTTACCCCCCCCCTTAAAATAACGAGTTGTTTATGTATTTTCAAAATAATTAAATACTGCTAAGCTTAATTTTTAAGTAAGTTGATTTACTATGGTAACCATGTGTCGGACATGATTTCCATTGGTGGGTAATGAAATTTGTGATAAATCTTTAAATAATTTTATCACAAAATATAAAGATATAAAAGTATACAAAAAAAATATTAAGAAATGTTGTAGTTCTTGACGAGTTATATTACTGAGGGAATTTAATGTACTTATTTCTGATACATCCTGTATAATAAAATATAATAAATAATAAAAAAGTGGCCCACATAACGTTCAAGAAATAAGACACTCTATATGGATAAGTCAAAGTAAATATTATTATATCTTTTAAATAATGGCGGCATACATGAACACAGTACTGGCAACAGTAGCAACGTTACCTATGCTTCTTAATATACGTTTTTGAGTCAAAAATACATTTGATAACAGAGTACTGCTACCCCAACTTGAGCGTAATAAAGATCAACTAATTGTATTTATTTAAGCATTCAAATATCAGCCTCCAAAATTTTAAATTAATAATTGGAACAACTCTGGTTCCATCAACTTCAATAATCAATTGTCACGGTGCTTCTGATACGGATGAAAGCTAATAATTTGCGTTTTGCAGATGATATATTAAGAATGATACTTATATAAGTATGCGACAACTTTTTTTATAAAAACACCACTAAAATCTTTTAAAGTTTCAGTTGACCTATCAGTTACAAGAATGACTAACTCATCAGAATACATAGTAAGCTTTGTTTATAACACAAAATCAATTTCACTAAGGTAAAGGATTAAAAGTATGGGGCCTAATATCCCTACATAACCAGTAGAGTGTACCGAATTAATAGATTTAACTTTATTAGAGTTATTGTAATAAGTAGATAAATATTGTTTCATGTCGCTCAAAAAACTAAAAATCCACTGTAGTGGAATGTCCCTAAAACAACACTTCGTGATTAACACAATCGAATGTCTTGCTAAAATCACAAAATATCCCAACATAGCACTCGTCATCTTTTATTCTACTGACAACTTTATGATAATAATTTAACTTAAAATTTCGTAGTTAAAATGTTAAATAATAAAAAAGTTACAACTAAGCTGTAATTTTTAAATATAATTTTCCGACGTTAGTATTTTAAGTGATTTATTGATGTACTACAAGGATGCTGATGGAGCTGAATCAAAAAGAATAATTAATTCATGAAATACTTTGGAGAAGTTACGTCTATGTTTTCAATAGATAATTTAGGAAACAAAGACTAAGTCGTGAAATACTATTTACACCTCTTCTCACGAAACTAGGTCATTATTTGTTGTATTTAAGATTTCTAAATACTAACAACAAGAATTGCGTTGAATAAGAGTAGAATCTAGGTTATGCTTGTTTGACTGCGAATTTGTTAGTATTGCATTAGAAAAAATGAAGCGTAACTTCTTGCACTGTATTATTTAAGGTTATAAATAATAATGTTTTGAGAAAGGATTTAAAGGTGTTACCAATGGTGCATTTCAATAATTAATTGGTATTGTAAAATTCCTTACGCAATTTTATTAGAGTTACGATTATTTAGTTTAATTACTCATCTGCTAGAATATTCAAATGACTGATTATGAATTGATGATATTCAGAACGATTTAATTCTAGTAACACTTTAAATGTGACTTTCGACGATTTGAAACTTTAATTCAGTTAAAGTTAATTTAAAATTCTTTATTATATTCAGGGCTTAAAAATTTACAGGATCCTTTTTCCTTAGCTGGCGTTAGTGTTTATAGGATTATCTACTACAGTTTATAGGTAAAATAAATTGTTCTTTAGCATTAAACTCGTAGTTTGGAATGAATACGATTTTCAGTTATGTGTTTCGAAAAGATGGCGATTTCTATGTAAGTTCATGGCGTTGTTGACTTAAAGGGAGTTCTCGGAAAAATATTAACAACAATTACATTTTTTAGTAAGAAGTTTCATGGTTTAGGAAAAATTCTTTTATGAGCATACTCGTTTATGTACATAATTTGAGCCAGTTTTATGTTGTATGTTATAAATGTTCTAAAGTATCATCGAAAATGTTAAATAAACCATGATATGAAGGTGTAAATAGGAACAACTTACTAATTTTATATTGATCCATGCTCAAAGTGAACTGAAATTTGTAAAAAAAAGTCGCTTGTTATTACAGCAATACCCCATCGTCCCCATCTACCTATTGCTGTTCATATATTATGTTGCAGTTTTTTAGAAAAACATTTTACTGTCAATATTAGGTTAGGTAAATTCTCCGAAATTTGTTTTAGACACGATAAATAATTAAATCGTACTATAGTTAATAAAAAATAAACGAAGAAAAAAATCTGCAATTCATTGCCATTATGTAAGTTTTCGTATTTAAAACACGTTTTTCTTTTACTGAATTTATTATGTTTTACATTCGATGCATAATAACCTTCTCTTATGGTTTAAAAAATTATGAAGTCAGAGGTTATACATATTTCTAGTGCATTTTTAAAAAGTCAAAAAACATATCGCGATCTTCATTTCAGGAGCAGTATACATAAACTAATCTTCTAACAATTTTTATTGTTTTATGCAAATAGTTAATAATTTTATTAGCTTAAATATTATTGTGCTAAGCAGTTGCTTTAAAATAAATCTCAAAACTCATATAATTTTAAAAATGTAAAGTTAGAAATGATTTCTGTGCGTTAATTGAATCGTTAATGATTAACAATATAAACCATGCCCCTAAAATTTGGGATCCTTAATTTCAATTTTCTTTTTGAAGCTCTCATACAAACTAATGCTGTCGGTATTAGTCGATATTAAAGTTTTCTTTATTACTAAATCTTGCTAATTACTGTATTATTTATTCATTAAAGACTGGTTTTATAACAAAAAATCTGTTTCATTTGTTATACGCATATTATGTATCAGTGTATCACTGAAGTACCTATTATATTGCAAAAGTGTATATAAAACTGTCCTAACAATATACAAATTCTATGAATTTTTACGAAAATGTAAGTAAATGAAATTTTAAATGAATATAGTTCCAGGCAGCCGCCGATCGAGAAAAATGTCACGCTATAAGCATGATGATAGTCAACGTCTGAACGCAGACTGGATACTCTAAAAGAAGAATAAGAACACAGTTTTAAAAAACTTCAATAACATTAAAAATCTTAAGAATAGGGAATTTTCAGTAAAAAATACATTATATGCGCATGATAGCGAATCTACAGCAAATGTAACTGAAATCTGTAATTAAATTTTACAGAAGTACCTAATAAAGGAGGAAGGACTGAATGGCATTGCATATAGTTTTTCTTAAAATATAAGTTGGTTCCTAGCGCTATTATTTTCATTAATTTTTATAATTTATTAGGTAGTAAAGTTTTTGAAATGTGTACTCAAATGCTAATATTATTACAATCTATGTCCTGAAATATATAACTAAATTCAATTAAAAACAAATAATAATAATAAATAACAAATTCAATTTCATGTTAAGAGTGTGGAAATTGGAATAGGTAGATCGCCACGATATCTTGTTTGCCTTATGGTTTATGGTATTCGAGAGTATAGTTAGACTTTTACAGAGGGGTAATAAAATATCTTCTCCAGCTGAGTCGCATTGTTTTTTATTTTTTAACTTATGTAATCTGAAAATGGACAAGAATCCTAAATAAAGCTTAGAGACCTGATCCGTATGTTATGCATATTGTCATTTGCTTCGGCAAATTTGAATAACAAGATGGACAAGATGGACCAGAGTTATCTAAAACAAAAGCAGCAGAAACAAGCAAAGCACCAATCATGGGAAGAATTTGGAAGCAGAATGTAGGAAAACAGTTAGAGCCAGAGTAATGCAAAGCCAATATACTGAACAGTAAAATATTTTTAAAAAGTATAGAAATGGATACATTAACTGAGTAGAAAGTAAGGAAGCCAGTATACTTACAGAAAACTCTTCAATTACAGAAATATTTTAAAGATAAATAAATAAATGCAGAGAAAAAGCTAGGGATACCAAATTATATGGTAAATGTCAATTTAATCTTAAAGAATACTGCACCTAACACTTTCTATTTGTAGGATATTATCCACAGAAAAAGTTATTGATTACATAAATAAAGCTACTACTTTGTTTTCTGTGACGTTGTCTACTCAAAATAAGCATATTGGGGTTTCCAGCGTTAATGCATCCACCCTGAAATTAATTTATTTCTGTAGTTTAGCAATTAAACAACTGGATTTAAAATGTTCTACATTTTATAATAAATTTTATCAATGCTTTCTACTTTTTCTTAAATGCGAATTACAGCTTTAAACAAATCTAACAAGGGATTTTGTAGCTAGCCATATCAAATTCTATACGTAAATACGCTAACGCTTAAATATCAGCAATAACCACACTTTTTTGCCGTCAATAATTTAATAATAGGTGGTCTAGCAGTGTAGTATGAACAACAGTGATATACGCGATTTGGCAGAAAAGTAATGACAATGCTGCTGCTTCCCTCTTCACACGGCAGTTAGAATATCCCCTGCCATAGATTCAGTACAAGTTTGAACTTTTTACAGTTGCTACGCGATTGTTGAGAACGTCTGAAATGAAGTTGTGTTTGTGAGGTGCATTACGAAAATGGACCAGCAAAAGTTTAGAGTGGAAGACCTTCAACCTAAAAAACGGACGACAATGTGGAAAGAGTGAGGATTCTTGAGATATCAGACCGTCGATTGACGTTAAGAATAATCAGTAGCGAGTTAGTTTTGAACCGGTTTACCGATAATCAGATTTTAACACAGAATTTGGGCATTGCACGCACTTGGATGCTACACCACGACAACGCCGCATGTCATATTGCGGTCCCCATCAACGAATTTTTGGCAGAAGAATTCCTGTGGTTTCCCAGCCCCCCTATTCCCCGGATCTCGGTCTCTGTGACTTCTTGTTATTCCCCCGGCTGAAAAACCATTTGAAAGGGCGCCATTTTGGTACTTTGAATAATATCCAGAAGAGCGTAACCGACAAGTTAAAGGGTGTTTCAGCAGAAGCCTTTCTGGAAAAATGCATCTATCGATGTCTAGCTGCCCAAAGGATAACCTTGATTTGCAAAAAGAAGAAAATTCTTGGTTAAAAGAAAATCAGTCTCATTATTTTTCTGCCAAATATCGTATAGGCATTGACGTTTACGATGTGTTTAAAATATATAGATATCTTTAAATTCCTTCACGTTGTTGTATATTTTCTAAATTAACTGTTAATTGTGTTGTTTTTATATTCAGTAAGTGCAGCTAAAGGAAATAGGTAGTAATCAGTTATTATCTAAATTATGAAAGTATAAAAATTTCAAGCTGCATGACCTGCCTGAAAATCTTATTCCTCTTTAATATTCACTAGAAGTTTATAGTTTGAAAAACTGGCGCTTTTTCTAAGTAAGCATCTAAACTAAACGAGCTGTAGGTGCTTTTTCATTCTATATTATTGCATTCCAATGCATGCCAGTATACTTCTTACATAGTGTTTTCTGACAATGACGGTAGTCACCTATGTTTTTAAAACTAATAAAATCTAAACTAATCAATCATAAGCTGGTGTGTATAGTATTTATACCCTGCGAAAAAGAGGTGACAAGAAAAAAGTATTAGTTGTTATTGCTATAATACTGTAGTAATAAAGCAATTACTAAATATATTTATCTGTACCGTTATACTTAATGCAACTGCCGTTAGAAGATCAGTTATATGTTGGGGACAGTGGCGTGCCAATGGGGGGGGTTTCTGGGTTAGAACCCCCCCCCAAGACTCCTAAAAGTTGCACTATCCCAAGACTCCTAAAACTTGCCCTAAGGTCAAACAACCCGTTGGTGGAATCAAGTGATAAGTCAACCCCCCCCAGACAAATTTTCTAGGCACGCCACTGGTTGGGGAAGTAAATGTTTGGACAATACAAAACAGATTAAAGGTGGTACCTATTAATTTGGTTATTCGAGCTGTTAACCATTAAAACTTTCTCTCATTAATTCTTCAATTTAATTTATAACACCCAGCCATATTGTACGGAAGTGTTTTCCTGTATATTTAATCGATATGTTTTACGATTCTCTTTGAAGATGTGCTATATTAGGCAACTTAGGAGTATGTTGCACAAAACTTTTGATGAATCTACATCTACAACTTGCCGAGAAATGTCCTTCAGTGCGAGTAGCTAATAATTTTTCTAAAATTAGAATTACAATGGCTTCTACGTTTTATCAAGATCTTTATAAGAAGGTAGAAAATTAAATCTAGTTTATTCCACAGCACATGTTTGTATGACTCATCCGCCAGTATTCTGATATCACGTTCAACGTAATTTTTAACTAAACTCATGTTTAAAGTAAGTATAGTAAACTGAGTGGAATTACGGAATTTTAAATATGTAGAACAGAAATTCATGATACTTAGATGAGGTGAGAATACAAGTCATCCTATTTTATTAATGATTTTAAGTGTTTTAGTTTGTATTTTTTGATTACTCAGCATACAACAGTATATATTGTCCGAACCAGGAGAAATGACTCCTGCCTCATCACACGCTGAATTTAGTAACGCCAAACACGCGTGTACATTTGTTCACAAACCCCATGCACACGACAAGGATAGCATTACAATAAGCCTGTGTTGTGATTAAAGTGCTTATTTGACTAGAGTAGTTTAAGTCACATGCGAGTATTGTCACTAAAACGTCAAACTGTCAAATTATTAATACATTTACATTATTTTATTTTATTAGTTATCTAAATTCCTATGTTCATTGGAATTCGTTTTTGTAGTGCCTATTTGTGTTGTGAGGTTTAGATAAATGAACATTTAATTTGGTTTATTGCGTCGCAGAAGAATTACAGTTGTATATTTATTGGTTAGATTATTATACCATTTGAAATTTTGAATTGGTAATTAATTTAAGTTGCATCTAACCTTAGTCATCATAAAAGTAAATAAACGCAAATAACTAAAACAGCACAATAGAAAATGGATTTTTAAATTTCTTAATCAAAACGAAAATAACCTAATGTCAAATTCGTATTGAAAGTACTTGACAGCTGTTTGTTTTCCGGTTTAAAGCGCCAATCCTAATTGCTTGAGAATACAACTGATGCTAATTTGACTAGCAAGTAAAATCTTATATCATACGGATAGCATTGATGAGACAGGGTTCATCTCTCCTGGTTCGGATAGTACATATATTCTTCGACTTTCAAAATTAAAAAAATTATCATAATAATGCTTGGCATAACATATAGACAAAGCATTATTTGAAAATCTAATAATTGCTCGTTCAAGACAGTCTTGCTTCAAGAAGTCGACTGTACTCCATGTATGAGAAAAAACGAGGTAAGGGCTTTCTTTGGTATTAAGCATGCTTAGAAATGAATAAATTTATGTATAATTTCAGTAACTTAATAGACATGATCCAGAAACATCTAACGTATATTAGTTTCAGCAGCATCACGGATGAGGTGACTAATATGTAGGAAATAGTAGGAGTACTATAGTAGACGTTCTTCTTCTATCTTACACAATTCTATTTTCTCATCTCTGTTCAAACTATTCGCTTTGAAGAATGCTTTATATTTTAACATTAAGTTGCGGATATTTTTGTTACCCGATGTTTAAATGAGAATTTGGTGTTTATGGTTGATAAAACTGTGTATTTGTATGCAGTAGAGAAAAAGCGTAGTGGTTACTAAATATTGACATTCTAAACATTTCAGGCCTTCACGTGTTCACAGAGGACGAGAATTACATTATTTGATTTCGAGGAATTCGATAATATAAAATCCAATTCCAGTAAATTGTATTTCTGTGATATCTTGCCAAGCCCGAGATGAGTTAGTTAAACTGGTTTTAAAAACCGTTTAAAATTTGAATTGAATTTCACCCTCCTCGGAAAAACTACGTATCTCCATTTAATTTTGATACCGTGCATTAAAACCGTAAACGAGAATAAAAATATTCCAATACATAGCGGAGTTGGGGTTTTGAACGTTGAATACTAGGGGAGGCGCGTACAAAACTTTTTGATTGACAGCTCCGTCTGTCCAATCACGAGGCCGGAATACTGATGAGAAATACGTCAATCACGCAACACTACCCTGTCAAAGATAGAACCTTCTCCCTTTGCGGGTCTTCCATCGATGCACTGGTTGCCAACCTCGGTAAATATTCGATTCAAGCATTTTTAAATATAATTAGAAACTGTCATATAAAGAACATCCTGTTACAGAATACCTACCATATAATTTTTCAGTATTCAAACAAATTGTATTCTTTAGTTAAATGCTCGAAAAATCATCCGGAAAGGTTGAAGCTATTCCTGCAGCGGTTCTCTGAGAACCTCGGAACCGTGTTAGGTGTGTACTGCGAATATCAGATGCAAGACTATATAAAGACAAAAGATAGTGCAAGCTCGAGTTTAAATATGGTCTTAAGATTCAGGTTGGTAGGTTATATGGAGTAAAAATTTAGTTAAATATTATCGGGCTTGGAGTGGGATCTGCCAGAGATTTATACGGAGGTGGGGGAGCTGCAGCGATATTTAACTTGGTGGCTCGTTGCGGCGGATTTTAATCTACATGCACAGGGTTTTTACCCTCGGTTCTCCCTCACAAAACTCCGGCAAAGACTGCACGATAAAAACATCTTGTAGCGTAAGATTTACTTCTTCAGGCACATATTCAAATTATCAAGAAATTTGTTTTCCTTATTTGGAATCTCTAATGTTCTCAAACTTTTAAAGTTCTTTTGCCTTTGAAATGAATGTGTTTTTAGATAATTTATTGTTTCAGTTTCAAGCATTTCTTCCAGATGTATTTCTCCTTAAAGACGGAGAGCTTTTTTGATAGCATAAATATCGGATTGTACAACTGTATATTTCCTGGATTTATAAACTTGTAGTTATCACAGATTATAGTGATTTACTACAAGTGATAATTTTTGTCAACGCAAGCTACTTTCAGAAGGCCGTTAATTACTTTAGATGGTTTTAGTTAAATACATAGAACATTTTGTAAAAATTGAGCGTAAGCAACCTATGGGTATTCACAGTATACATTTTTTATGTATGGAAAAAAGCACATTGCCTTATATCATTACTACTCAATGTGATGTTTAAAGACCTGTCTGATCATAGGCGCCGATTCCGTAGGGCATCGGGACCCATGTCCCTTAATAAAACTTCTATGAGAATAGTGCCCTATAAAGTAAATAATTGTATTCCCATACTGA
Source organism: Melanotus villosus (assembly GCA_963082815.1). Taxonomy (NCBI): domain Eukaryota; kingdom Metazoa; phylum Arthropoda; class Insecta; order Coleoptera; family Elateridae; genus Melanotus; species Melanotus villosus. The sequence continues at coordinate 70,380,275 of OY720418.1, read as the reverse complement.
TTCGCCCCTTCTGTTGCTGCCTGGTCCTTATAGACAAATGATCAAAGATCCAAATAAATTCAATTTTGGCTTTAGAACGAAAATTCAAAGAATAACAGAGAACGGCAATGTGTTTTAAGGGTTCCTTCTAACGTATATTAAAAGTATTTCTTTAAAGGGCTAAATCTCTACAAATTTAATCTCTAAAAACACGAAATTAAATTAGTTTCAGATAAATATCTAAGAATACTAAAAGTACCGAAAGAAATTAAACAATAATTTTGAAGATACAAAATCTAGCTACTGAAATGATTTTATTAACAATGGACTGAAAACTCTATCGTTACAGTTCATACCGGAACGATAATGAGATCTAAGGAAGATGTTAGGGTAAGGGGAGGAGAGTTGGACCGGTAGGAGAGACGGACCACTCTTCTTAATTCCTGACTTGATCAGCAGATGACTCTTTCGCAATTATAGTCAATTGAGTTACAGCACAATACACAATGGTATTCGGTGGAAGCACGTTCTGGCAAGAATTAAGTGAAATACAAGCGTTTATTGAAATTAGCAGTGCGTGAAATTTCATGCGACTAAATCTGTGGTGAGATTTTGACGTGTGGGGTAAGTTAGAAATGGTTTATTTTTACGTTTCGCATAATTATATCCCTAAAGCGTGTGTATAACCTAGAAATGAGTTGATATAACAATGTGCGCGATAAAAATATACCGGTCCGTCTCTCCTCTCACATGAGGACAGACGGCGTATAAGTGGAGTAAATGGTAAAAAATCCTAAAGCTGAAGGAAATCGCAAACGAAGACTTTCTTTTGACAGCAATTCAGAAGACGAGCAAGAAGTTGTTTTAAATGATGAAGAAACAACGGATGACGACTTGGACCTTTACGAAAATGAGTGTGCTAGTTGCAATGAGGATTACTGCCTTATATGTGGCCGCTGATTACACGAGGGGTGCACATCCTTCACAAATTTGTATCAGCTGTGTAGAAAACATACTGTAAAGAAGAAATAGGTACGAATTCACGGTTGTCCATCTCTCCTCATAGGACTGGTCCATCTCTCCTACACTGTACAGGAGAGATGGACTTTTGCAGAGTTGCAATTTTTAGTTATTTTTCATGATTAAATGTAATTTAGTTTTAGTTTTGTTTATGTCATATGTTTTCCAAAGAATGTTATTTTATACCCTCAATTTTGTATTTATGTAGCACTAGCCAATAAAGAGTTATATTTGTTTTTTCGAAATGTGGTCCACCTCTGCTCCCCCTACCCTAATTATTTTTAAAAATGGAATGAAAGCGAGAGATTACTATGCCGAAATAAATCACGTAGTAGGAACAGTTAGTTTACCTTAAGCTTTAAATAAAGTGTTTAAAATTCTTTCAACGTTTCTTTCCCGATAATAACATTTATAATATAATAACCTTTCGGTAGTGTAGCAAGCGAATACTTGTTTCACGACCAAGGAATCCAAGGTTCGGACCCAGTCATCGCCAGATTTCGGTCTAGAGTACGGTTGTTGTTCGAACCCTTTTAGGTTAAAGTGGATTAAATTTAGGTCAATGACCGTTGCAGTCGATTTCGATATTTTGTGATACTGTGTGTTTGATTATCAAATTTAGACATTTTAGATTAACAAAACTATTCGAGTTATGCCTTCGATAATGTCGATATGCTTGTTTTTCTGCAGATAAAAGAATTTTCCTGTTTTAAGGCGAAAAACATATACCTAAAATTTTATAGCGAGATAAAAAAAACACAAGTGGACTGAAACAGATGAACGTCATATGGTAGATTGGTTTAAATCAAGTGTACAATTTTAAGCTTCAGTTAACCTGTTGGAATGTAAAAGGTAAAGGTGACCACACTTACACTCCGCGAGGGAGCGTGACCGGCAACATGGAGGGTTAAGGCCTCCTAAGTCGCTTTCATACGTCGATTGTCTCGCACGCGTTGCGTACGGGGAGATGTTGTAAGCACCACGTCTTCGACAGCCGCCTACTTTCCCTACTCCACTACTGTGTTTCGGTTCCCAATTATTTTCAGTGACTGGGTAGGCCACCCGCCTAGCAACTGACTCAGGTTTGACCCCGAGCCCGTTCGCGTTGTAGTTGAATACCTGAACCACTCGGCCCCTCCGGCGATACCTATTTGAATGTACTTCGTGAAAATGGATTTTAATATCGATCTTTTATGACAGTTCAGTTTTCTGCTTTTTAGGATAACGTAAACATATTGGTTGTTGTAGATGTTTTTCAATTAGTTTGATAAATCGATGCTCTTAGTTTACCTTTTATAAGGTCATAAAACTCGGCATGTTAAAGAAACCTTGCATTGTAACGGATAGACCTGGGGGGAAATTTATAAACAAATCAGCGACTCTATGGTAAGTATCTTAAACTGGTTAAATGCAAATTACTTTATTTTAAAAAAAATATAACCAAGACTAAATGTGCCCCTTTTAAAGCTCGCTGAATATAACAGTATCACTATTGGAAACTTAAATCAGGAGAATGAACAATACATATGGTGACAATTACATATAAATAGAAGAAATTGTTAAAAGATTCAGAAAGTTTATTTATGTTTTCGAATATATTACGACTCCTTTGAATTTAAAAAAAAAATCGAAACTAATATGACGGTTTAGTCGTAGTTTCATCGGCTGGGAAGGAGCGTACTCTTCTACCTTGGTTGCCCTATAAGTCACGTTTAATTCAATATCGAGGGTAATGTTAAATAAGCCTTATCGTTACATTCGTTACTCTACCAAATTGTTATTTCAAAAGGTATACATATGTCTGCAACATTAGACAGCTGTTTCTCAAAACAATAATCTGTCAGTTTCGTAAATAAACTAAAATCATACTTAATAAAATATGGAAGAAACACTGGATATTACCCACAATATTTTCACTTAAAAGGATATAAAATCATTGGGATACGTTCTGATAATTATCTTGGCCCTAGATTTTATAACTTATTACTTCTGTTTTTAAAATTTGAAAAAAGTAGTAAGAAATTTAACAGAATAGTGAAGAAGTATCTGATTGAAAATAATATTAGCAAATTGTTAGCTCATTTGCAATCATAATGTTTTTTTTTTTCATTTAAAAGAGAAAAGAAAATGTATGCATTTCTTTTGATAATTGTATTTTAAATATTGACATAGCTGGGGTACCTTAATAGCTAATTAGTTTTTCCCATTTCTCTCTTTCTTTCTCCCATACATGGTACAGCATAACTGAATAAAAGTGTAAATAACTGTTATATTTGTTCTTCTATAAATTAAAATCAAAATGTTTACGTATATTCTGTTAAATACTTTTAATACGTGCGCTGGTCCTGCATATGTATAATGTAACTATATCCCTCACAACTACCTTAGTGATATTTAATTAACTGCTGCTTAATTTTTGCCGTCTTCTTAAATCGGCCAGAAAATAGTGCTAATTATTATATAACTTCAAAGAAAACAAAACTTAGAACAGGGATGATAAGTATAACTTACATAGATATAACATCCTGATCAACCTTACAAAATAGCGACTTTTTATTCTTTTTATTCTTATTTTCTGAGTGGTGTTACGACTTAAAATGTTTCTGTCTGCATTTAAAGTATTTCCTATTAGCACAAAGAAATAGATACGAATGACACCATTAAGTAAACAAAGAAAGTTTTCTGAAACTTTAAAGCTTATTGAATTTTATTTTAAAATGTCAGAGAATGTATGATTAAAAATGAAACTGGAAATTGTGACATTTTAGGCAAGCTATATGTTTTATAATGAATTCGAAGACTTCCACGATCAGTGAGTAGGGTTTCGCCTCTGGCTTGGTTGACAAGATGAGTTACCGTTCTCTTCTTTCTTTTGTTAAAAGAGTTTCGCCTCTGGCGTGCTTGACACGTTGAGTTACCGTGCTCTTTTAGTGCTCCCATTTTCCTCCTGAAGAAGCCCCTTAAAAAGGTAGGCGAAACGTCGAGTTCTTCTGTCCCAACAATGACACGGTTTCAACCCGGAAGACGTTCTGTTAACAAAGCTACGTTTCATCTACGTGGGTTACGATAGCCAAAAATAAGAGAGGAATTATTGATTATGATTGATTAAACTGCTCACGAAGTACCTACCAATTGAAAATACCAACAGGAATAGCATGGACCCTTTAAATACCATCTTGTAAAGTATTTGTATCTTAAAATGTAAATACAAAAGACAATTTCTAAAAGAAGACGATCTTGGTGTATAAAAAAACATCGATACTTTCTGGTGCGAAAATAATTGGTTATCAAGAAAGCAGACAATTAATTCACCGTTTAATTTTTGTGAAACGCAAACCTATTTGATATAACCATTTAAAGGTAAATCTTTTTAAACGAACCGATTTCCACAACATTTAAAATGCGACATACAATTTATAACAAAACTTGAGTTTCTTGATATCCCGTTAAACAGAAATACTTTCAAATGAGTTATTATTTTTATACAGAGATAAATTAACACATTTTGGCATTTTCAAGCTGTAAATTGTTACAAAAAGCATGTCACATTAGTTTTTTGTTACACCAACTTTGTAGAAAAACATTTAGAAAGTTATATACATAGAACTTTAAACGAGTAAAGTAGGCGACATATTATATGTACTTATTATAAAAGTATTTGCGTAAAATAAATCAGCTTTAACAAATTTTACAAGTACAAGTTATGATACCAATTCAAGAAAGATTTGAGCAAAATAATTTTTGTTTTACTTTTACCTTAAGAAATAAAAACTACGCTTCATTAATACAGCATCAATTTTAATCAACAAGGAATATTTTAGAAAAACAAAGTAGAGCTACATTATTCTGTTCGTAAAGACTTAAATTTTAATATTTCTAATGTAATTTAAACAGGTTAAGTTATGCTTTCAATGATTTTTGACAAATATTAAAAATTAGTAATAAGTATTAATCAGGAAGATTTCAGTTTAAAACGCTATAGTTCGTTTTGCCTTCCTTTCCTAATTTTAGAAATTTTGGAGCTTTTTAAGGGGGTACGTACGATTCGGTAAATTGATTCCGTTTAATTCATTTAATATCAGAGTATTAATAGAGTATAATAAATTCAACGACAGTAAACTTTTATCAATTTACAACCCCCAACGTTTTGCCGTTAATTGTTCCATACAAATTCGCAGACTCTCAATTATTTCTGATATCAAGCAACCCATCTCGTATTATATAAGTTACGGTCCGCAAAAAGGAAATATATCCATTCTGCTTGTTTTTGCTTCCGCTTATCCCAGCGTCTACTCGGGCTAAGGGTTGCTGAGCGGTCAGTGGTCATTCTATTAACATGTATAATCTAGATGGCCGTTCTTGCAAGATCCGGGTTTGGGTTTGCTACTTCACACTATTATGCTTTTCCTTATCTGATTGTTCTGAATGATGCTAAAACAATTTCGTAAAAAGAATCGTGTAGATCAACACTACTACATTGAGGGTAAGGGTATAATAAAATATTACAAGGGGTGCCAGAGTACGAAGCGTTTAAAGTTTAGGATTTAGGCATATCATATGATATACTATCTGGACAAAAGTTGAAACTTCATTACGTTTTGTATTTATATTTGATAAAAACAGCAGAAAATTTATTGTAGTACCTACCTACCGCATATTAATAGTCGTTACAAATGTCATTATTAAACTAAAATTAACCACCAAAATATATGTATAAATGTTAAGAGTCCAAACAATCGTCTCCCTTTTGCGTTGAAGATAATAATAATTTACTGGTTTTGACAGAACTTTAGCTTAATTTTCTTGTTACAGACCAAATACCTCAAATATCAAAAACTTATCTCAGTAGCTAAGTTGCCATATTTAACGGCACTTTTTTATTTAGGTAGGTTGAAGACAGCATTTATGGATATTGTCTTTGATGTTATAAATAGTAAAGTAGAACTTCGTTAAATTATTCGTTTTGTCGACAACTTAATTGTTGAAATACGTATTTGGGTTTTAATACCATTGTGATTATTATGTTCGGGTTTACCATTAAGCAATCGTTTTCATAATTAAATAAGTGTGTATCTAAATCGTAGAAGTATTTTTACAGTTTACAGATTCTAAAAACTTCTTTAAATAGGGCTGCTTACATAAGAGATTACCAACGTCAGCAAATGCTGATAACAAATATAATAAGTTTTAATTGGAATTTATTTAAAATGGCCAATAAAACTGAAAATAAGCAAACTGGGAAAATAAATTCAAAATGATGAAATGTTATCATAATTTTATAACGCTTTTTCTATTTGTACCTATATAAAATTTGTTACCAAGAATTGTATTACACAAAGATAAATTTTTAAGTGTCCATTTTATAATTTTCAAACCCATAAAGGGAAAGAATATGCAGCTTTAAAGTTTTAAATTGAAGATTAGTAAATATGATATATTTAAGTAGCAATTTGGGAGTTGTTAGCAGTGGTTAGTAGAGTGGAGCGAGTGGTTGCGTTGACAGCACCGCTCTGGCGGGAATTTATGGCACCATAACTCCGTACCCGGAGCTCTAAACGGATCTGTAGGAACACGTGTCTGCATTCGTCTATCGTTTTCATATTTAATACTCAGTAAATACCCCGTAAATACCTACTTTTACTGCATTAGTCATTCATTTATTAAAATGATTATGAATTAGGAATTAGTGTAAGGTGGAAAGGAGAAAGAAGCTTTTATTACATTTCATGGCAATATTTTCAGAGTGGTTATATTTCTAAATATCTAGAACTATTTTTACATTAAATTAATTTCAAATTAGTTATTAATATTTTTAATTTTCTGTCTAAGTTTCTTTAATTGATCTTTATCTTTACAAAGTAATTTACATTTATTTTATATAAGTATTAATCCACTGATCGCCTACTGCTGTTACTAGAAATGTTTAGTCGATTTTAAAACATCTTAATCTTTATTAGAACTTTCATATTTATTAGACAATTTCTGCCGCGAAATTCTGTGTACCTATACCTATTTTTATAACCTAACGTAACTTCTGCGGCTCCAGAAAATTTTGAAATAAAACAACAAGGCCGATTTTTATTTTTTAATACGGGTCTCATATTCAGATTCTGCTGTATGTTGTAACCCAGATTTTTCTGAAAGTTGTTCGAATTACATATATCAAAACTACAATGCCAACAGAATTATCTTGATAGCGATGACTTTATTAAGTTGGGCCAGTGACGGTTCGTGACTTTAGGAATGGGTGAAGCAGATTATTAGGTCCCCCCCTCGCCCCTTTGAGTGTTGAGCTATAGGGGCAGCCCCCGGTTGTGTTGTTCAAAGTTCAAGGTTTGCTTAATGTAAAACTAAAAATATATATGATGGAAAAATAGAAAAATTGACGCAATCGATGCCAAAACGACTCCAGAAAGTCATAGATAACGCAGGCAATCAACCAAATATTAGGATAAACGTATTAAATTGTTTTGTTATATAGCAAGCTGTTGATTATTAAACTGTATGAATACGAGTGTGTCAGCAATTTTCATTGTCTTTCCAATATTTTATTGGTTATAGTAGAAGTAATCTTTGTACTACTATTGATAATTTGTTAAATAAAAGATTTATAAAAAGTAATGACAAAAAATTGTTGAATTTTGTTTAGCTACGTATGTATTTGAATTTTCATTGCGGCGCTATACGAATACGAATGGGAGTCACTGTATGTATCACCGAAACCAGAAGGCAGGTTGCGACTTACGCAGGTCTTGAATCTGTTTCACTTCCCCGTACAAATTAATTTGTAAGCTTGCCGTTGCCATAGCTACGGCTCGTATGCAAACATACGAAAATTGTCACAGTATTCCTGTATAAGGGCACCTGCTTCAGTTCAACGCTTGTGGCTGCAGTATGTATTGCGGAGCGGCATAACATAAATAAATTAGAATTATTTTCTATATCAACTGAATTAAAGAAAATGAAGAAAATTATAATGATTTAGGATTTTGAATAAAAAAAAACATTTAACCGAAAAATATAGGTGAAGCAGCGCTTCACCTGCGCCATCAGACCTGAGTTGGGCATAAAAATATAAATTTCTGTACAGGGTGAATCCTAAATGGCAGATAATACCTAAACCATGTGATTCTGCATCATAAACAAAGCAATAAAGTCTTATACCAATTTAATTTTACTGCTTTGTTAAAGTCGTATACCAATTTAATAGGAAGTTAGTTGGCGCAGTGGTAAGAGCGCTGGGCTCCTAGCTAGGGGTCTTGGGTTCGAATATCACGCAGTGGTAAGGATTTTTACAAAGAATTCCCCAATATTCAAGGTCGGTACTTGAGCGAGTGAATCCATTTAATCCGCTGATCGTCTTGTTGCAATTAAAAATTCTGTCTGCGGAGTGGTCGCCTTTAACAAGACACATAACTATTCACAAACTCTGCAGAAGGCAACGGGAAACCACCGCAGAGATTACATTTCCCTAGTAAAGCAGCTTTAAGGCTGCGACCAACCAGCTCTAAGAGCTAATAACTGTGGTTGTAATATGTTTGCACATCATCAGAGTGGGCAATTGTCACAAAAATAAATAATCGACTTAATTATATTTTTTGTCGCAAAAACAAAAATTTGTATTAATTATCATTCATAATTAAAATAGTTATTTTGAAGTATATTTTATTCAATGTTGTATTGTAGACATACACAATAACCATACACACACCAATTTAATGTTAATTTCTTAGATGAGGAGATATTGGCCGCCTTAAGCTGTATTCTGGTTTGCGTGTGTGATATTTTTATGAAATAATGATTTTCAACTGTAGTTCAATCCACAAAAGAAATAATCTGTATTTTGTATTATCTGTAACCTCTTATACCTTTCAGTGTCGAGGCTGGTGCGTTAACGTTTGAGGCAATGCACAACCCGGCACGTCCCTGCGGGTTACGAAGTTGGTGCGCTGTTTTACCTACATACTACACCATGTTTATGTATGTATAAGGCCTTGTTAATCTACCTCCTAGGCCTGTATTCGGAGGAGAGCGTCGTCAATTAGGTGCCCAACGACGGATGGTCATCAGGGGGATTCGAACCAAATACTAGTGCAACGGTAACCTGACGCTCTACCACTGCGCCACCCTGGCTTCACAACTAATCTGTAATTGTACTAATTATGACCTTGATTTACTTAGAATTTCCATTCGAAGTTTGAAATTTCTGCACTGAATTTTTGCTTAGATACATTTCTGTAAGTGTTTGCTGATCAGAATGTCGTGTTTGATTGTACTCGAATTCATTATCTTGTGTTCATTATGTTACCTTCAGTTTATTTTGTTCTTAGTTTATTTGTTCGCTATAGTTTTTCTTTTTGTTCCGATTCAATTTTTGGTTTTTGATAACTATTAATTTTGTTCGTTAAATTTTGCAAATTGTCGTTATAGAGTATTACAGTTTTGTGGAATATGCAGACATTTTAGAGGAGTGTCGTGGTAATTTTAATGCTGCTGCTAATTTGTATTTCGAACGTAACCCAAACAGAACAGACTAAAATGCTAACTTTATTTGATGACTGGATCAACGGATATGTGAAACTTGAACTGTGTATTGTTGCCACAAGTTGAAGAAGATATCTTAAATGTAGTCGAAAATTAACCAGAACAACGCACGCGGTCCATTGCCAGAATATTTTATGTTATTCAAAGAACCGTTCATCGAGTGTTACAGGAAAATGGTTTGCACCCGTTCACTACCAAAGCGTACAGGGATTATTACCACAATACTATCACGAAAGAGTAAGGTTCGTGCACAAGAATCACAACCCGGTTTCAGTGGACATATGAAATTACGTTCACAAAAATGAAGTAGGTATTTAATATCCATAATATGCACCAATGGACCGACGAAAGTCCACATGCACTTTACCAAACGACTCATCAAGTTCGATTTTGGGTTAATGTGTGGGATAGAATTATTGGCAACAGGCTTATAGCACCACATATTTTACCTCATCGCCTAAATGTGAATAATTTTGTTGAATTTTTAGGCACACATTTTAGCGACCTATTAGATGATGTACCATTAGATTTAAGAAAAAATACGTGTTTCCAAATGGATGGAGCGCCAGCACATTGGGGCATTTAAACACAAGAATGGTTGAACCGTGGAGATCCAGAACGAAGGATTGGTTGTAGCGGTCCAGTGTCTTGGTCTCCAAGAAGTCCAGATTTAAGTTGTCTAAATTTATTCATGTGGGGAACTTTAAAAGCACTTCTTTATGAAGAAGAGATTGAAACTCAGGAGCAACTTGTGCAACGAATAAATGAGGCAGTTAGAAGGATTCAAGAAAACAACATCTAGAAATCTAGAAGCAAGCAAGCATAACTCGCAGGTCTAGGTAATTTATAAATGCTGAAGGTACCATTTTTGAGCATTTACTATAAACTACCTAATAATTAATGTGTATTTAAAAAAATAAAAATACAAACATGTTCAGCATTTTATTATTACTTAATATTAATTTAGGAATACATAATACACATTTAGAATACCATGAAACAGGTCTAGTGGTTCTACATTAACTCAAGTGGGTTACTATTTGTGATATCGTAGGTGACGTAATATGACTGACCACACAGTGTTGCTAGGTTTACAAAATTTTAATTAACAATTCTTCAAACACTACACGTGTTGGCCTAAAACAGTTATACAACTGTTTTGTTCAGTTTTGGATGCAGAATCGCGTGGTGTTGTAACTATTATCCGCCATTTAGAATTCACCCTGTATGTCAACTGCAATGATGATACACATACTTATTTACAAGTGTTGTTTAAAAAAACATGAAACAGTGTCATAAATATTTAGAAACCCTCATCTTTACCTTATACCAAAATTCAACGTTTATACTTTATTATGGGCTCCAGATTTTTCAGATTCAAAGCAATTTAAACGAAATTAATACAATTTTAGTATTGTTTATTATTCTTATCGACAGCATATCCAGAGGCAATATCATGGTAGCTATGTTAAAAATCTTTTTTATTATTACCCCGATTGATGTATAAAAATTTATAACAATTGTTCTCATAAATGGCTAACGCTAATAATAAAATAAGTAGTATATTCGTGTACGAACATCTGAAAAGTACGATTTATCATTGATGGTGTATGGTATGATGAATAGCAATTGTACAATTGTACTAAAATTATTTTAACGTGAATGGTGTAAGCTCATTAACGGAAATGAATGGGAAGTAGATTTATAACTGTGTTATAAAAGCACATGCATGCAGTTGTTAACAACCAAGTGACGGGTGACACTAACTAAACTTTTTACGAGGTATTCAAGTCTGCCCCGTTTATTTTTACTACTTTGAAACAGTTAATGAGCATTTATTTTAGACGTAGCGAAAAATTAAATTATCCGGTATTTTAAGATGCACATTTTAAACGTTTGCTATATGTCAATTAATCTGCATACAAAAGGCAAGACTAAAGTCAATGATAAATTAGGTCGAGTGGGAGGAACATCACTCTGGCGGGAGGCAGTTGGCAGGCTTGACAACCGACAAGTGAGTCGCGGGGTAAGCGGCCGTGACTTGAAGATGCGAGATCAGACCACGCAAAAACTGACATCTGACATCGCATCTCATGCTAACTTTTTCTGCGTACTTTCCTAGTCAGAAACATCATTGATGTTGCTCGAGGTTTTTGTTGTGGAACGGAAAGTCCGGTTTCGAACGAAACTTCCAGCTTCAGTCGAGAGATACGATAAAATGCTTTGAAATAAAATTCTATCAGAATTTACGCACTTCCCCTTGGATTGTTGCATAAAAGATTTTGGAAGTTTACTCTTAACTTCAGTAAGTAGGTATATTCAGCTTCGAAATGAAATTTATCTTTTGAAAGGTATAGTTTAAACTGTATTATAATCCATATCCAAAAACTCACAACCAATAATTACTTATTGGGACCAAGACTTTAGATACCTAGGATTGTAGATTTCATTCTTTGCAACATAACATTTGTTAACAGCTACACTAAAATTTATACTAGCAAATATTTATATCTATCTAAATTTGCACGAAACTAGGAAAACAATCTAAGTGAAGCTTATAAGTCTAGGGTGACCAGACGTTCCGGTTTTCCGGGATTGTTCCGGTATTTAATAAACAATCCGGTGCCCCGAAAACGTTCTTTGGGACATTTGTATGTGCCGGTTTTAAAATTACAATAAGGGCTTCGTAATTAAAAAGAATCGGCAGTGCTAAGAAAGGTGGATATTTATTTTTCAAAAAATATTTGGAACAATATTCGGAATTCCTCAATACTTTCTCTGATGAATATTCAATGGATAGAAGAAAGGAACAAGATGGAAATATGTTGTTGAAAACCATTCTACAAACGTTTTACTGTTATTACTATATGGATTGTCTTGAACTCTACGAAAGTTAAATCGAATGAGAATATCAGAAATGTTTTTTTAATTCTGTTTTGTTTAAAATAAATTCGTTATTTGTGTTCCTTTGTATAGATTGTAAAATAGGGTGTTCTTTTCAAGTAAACTTCAACATCAATTTTTGTGCTCTTTGCATAGTGTTCTGGTTTGTAAAATATAAAATATGGTCATAAATTGGAAGCTGGCACAATATTTAGTTTTCCATTCAAAACTGTATTTATAAAATGTATTAAAAAATGTAGATATAACAACCTATATATTTGCTCTTCTCTGCTGTTATTCTCAAAACATGGGTTCAGAAATATCTAGGTAAAGTTTAACCATACTTTAATTTCGTGCTATGAATGGTTCTAATCAAGCTAAAGATACGATTTTATGAAAACTTTAAGTAAATGGGTACAAAAAAAATAGTGGAGTAGGAACGTTAAGATAGTGAATGAATACTTTTTAGTTCGGTAACATCATTACTAAGCTTCTACTACAGGTTTTAAACAAACGCGCACTTCTGAAAATGTTATAAATAGTTAAATATGGTCACTAACATCAGTTGGCAACCTTAAAGAAAACAGACTTGGTAGTGGAAAATTCAAACGATGATATGAATTTTTCAACAAGGAACATTTTAACAATTGAGACATAAGATTAACATTTTCAAAATGTGGGGAAGAGAAATTGATTTCGTACGGGAAAAACTTTTTAAGTAACTATGCCTATAGTAAGTCGACTATTTTAATTATTACAAAAGGTGTTAAAATTAACAGAATCTCACCGATTAGGTTGGAATTCTAAATTTCTGAAGGTAAATTCATATAAAACATTACAGGTTTATCGTGGATGTAAGGCCACTACATTCGTTTACTAGTAAAGATTTTAAGTTTTGAGACTACATTTATCTCTCCTGCCCCCTTTCCCCATAATATATCACTATGAAAAATGTAACAGTTCAACAACTATTAGACCATCTATAGATTCCGCAATCATCTATATTGTTACTTAGATCCTTTAAAACTAATTTTAATAGATGGCAGCTGTTCTGCCTTGGTCAGTTGCAAAAAGGTGCCAAAAGTAGTTTCAGCGTGTTCGTGATATAAGAAACGTAAGTACCCTGGGGTATTACCCTTCATGTGGCATGTGTTAATTTTGGCCTGAACAGTGAACATTGTCCAAGCAATAAAATAAGGCCTACCAACGAGAACTTAAAAAGGCCCGTGAGGGGCCTGATTTTTAACACAGACCTTGTTAGTATTTATGTTTTTTTTTTAAGTAGGAGAACAAACAAAAACAAAAGCGAGCTCTTTGGCTAGAGCTTGCTTTGGAACGAGTTTTGGCAGCTGGTGGTCTATCTCAACATCGAGCAGCTGAAGAATTTAGAGTTCCTTCGTGCAATTTACGTAACCATCTCGCTACTGGTAGTCAGCAGCGGCGTTTGGGAAGAAAAAATATTCTCTCTGGCGATATGGAACCAGAACTGATTTAGTAAAATTGGTATACCATTAACGCCATAAATGGTAAGACGTCAAGTGTATTGATTTATAGATGTCCATTCGTACTTAATAAAAATAAACAACTTGCCGAAAGATCTTGGCTAAGACTATTTTTGCGAAGGCAACCTGAACTTAGCAAACGAAAGCCATAATTAATGAATCCCGGACGAGCCCAAAAATTAAATTAAGACATAGTCGCAGATTATTTCAACAAATTAAATCAGCTTATTGTCGAACTCAACTTAAAAAATGACCACCATAAAATTTTTAACGCTGACGAAAAGGGGTGTCGTCGAACATTACATTCCCAACCAACCGTTTTGGCGCGTCGTGGAGTTAAACGACTTCATCTTGTCTCAGGACATGGAGAAAACGTTTCTATCGTGGGGTGTGTAAATGCTGTGGGAAATAGTATTCCTCATATAATGTAACTTTTAAAGGCAAGAGGATGAAACTAAAACCATGTTAAAATTATCTCCCAAAAGAAGTATGATTACAAGCCGTTTCGTTGAGTTCCTGGAACACCTAGCTAAATTTAAGCCAATAGGTACAATACTCTTAATTTTTGATGGAACTAAAAGCAATCTAGAATATGTAGATTACTCAATAGCGGACACAGCGGAGAAACACTATACAGTGTTTCCCGAAAGTAACGGATAAATTCTATAAAATGATTGAGAAAAATGATTCAGAAAAATGCTCGGACACGTCGATTTTTATTTTTAAATCATCATTTAAAGATGTAATTTTCAACCCCCCACCCCTCAACCCCTAAGCACTAGCAACCCCAATTTTAAAAATTTAAATAGACCTCATTTAATATCATTTTTTATGTTAAATACAATAAACAAAACTTTTTCAAAATCGGTTGATAAATAACTGAGATATTCAACAAAAATGTATTTAAATAAAGTGCTAATATTCGAGCAGGCGTTGATACGGCTCTAGCAATAAGGGGTAAAAACATTTGCAAATTGCTTGTAGTTAAATGTCAAATATAATTTATTGACATTACGTAGTGCAGTGTGTGTTACTTGTTAACGATTTGAGAAATAAGATAGCAAAAATGAGACTTACTGAAGATGAAAGAATCGAAACTTTAATGATGTCAGTAAATTGTATTTGACATTTAACTACAAACAATTTGCAATTGTTTTTACCCCTTATTGCTAGAGCCATACCAACGCCTGTTCGAATATTGTCACTTTACTTAAATACATTTTTGTTGAATATCTCAGTTATTTATCAACCGATTTTGAAAATGTTTTGTTTATTGTATTTAGCACAAAAAATTCTATTAAATGAGGTACCATAAGGAGTACTTTGCTATTTGAATTTTTAAAGTTGGGGTTGCTAGCGCTTAGGGATTGAGGGGCGGGGGGTTTAAAATTGCATCTTTAAATGACGATTTCAAAATAAAAATCTACGTGTCCGAGAATTTTTCAGAAAAATGTTTCTCAACCATTTTATAGAATTTGTCCGTTACTTTCGGGAAACACTGTATAGAACTCTTTTGCCTCCCTAGTAATTGTATCCACCAGTTGGTAAGGCTGTATATCGATCTTTTGAACATCATTGGGATTAAGAGGTTCTAAAATTTTGGGATATCCAACTTGATCGTAAGATAACTAAAGCTAGATTTAATAAATTTTGTACGAAAGTTTGGAGTTTGTGTACATCTTTTGCTAATATTAAAAATGGGTTTCGTGCAACGGGAATATATCCTTTTGATGCTGATGCTATCGCTGAGGAAGCATTTGCCCCTACATAGTAGTTTATCCAAGAGACCAACTTCCCAAATAGTTCCTGAGCAAACAACGGAATCCAATCTACCAAAAATAAAAGCTAACTAAAATGATAGTTCAGAAGGATTTAGTAGTGAAGATGACTTGCCACTATGCCACTACTTCATAACAAAAAATAAATCTACCGACAATGGCAAATAAAGATAATAAATTCCTTGTGGAGACTTCGTTCCATGAATTGTTACCGACGCCAGAGATAAAAACAACAAAACCAGAAGTTACGCGCAAAAAATTCTTAAATTATCGAGCACAATAGGTAACAAAAAATTTGTTCACTAATGAAGAAAGTTCTTCTACGAGCAAGCAATGTTCAAGATCACATCAAACTGAAAACCTTCAGATCGCATCCTATAAAAATCCAACAAGAATGTGGTATCTGGTATTGCTATGTTTGTGATATTTCCGATCAAATAAACATGAGGAAGTGTTCTAAGTGTATAATCTGGTCCCATGAAGACTGTTTACTATTAATGGAAAAAGACGAAGAAGAAGACTTGGGTGCTATTGTAAATAAGATTTTACTATAATATCGTTACTTTTTACCAATGTTTTTGTTTTTTTATTGTTTATTAGAATTTCTAATTATGCTCATTTGTTTTACCTTATATTAGATACTTTTTGTTCGCAGTTTTTAATATTCTTACAGGCAAGGCCCGCCTGTTTAGTGCATGACACCAAATAAAGCCCACATACTGTATTTTAAGAAAATCATAATATTGTACTTATTATTTCTTTTACACAAGTTTACAAGGTGCCATATATTTATATCGAGAATAAAGTTTACATTAACTTTACGTGAGGTTACTTAATCATACATCCTAATATTAAAATATACGTTCAAAAATAAAGCGGGCCCTTACTTGGATCAGGTACCTTGTTATTAATCAATCAACGTAAAAGTACTTCATGTAGTAAATTTTAGTACAGAAACTTTGATCAATAAATTAAAACATTCATGTCCTGATTTCACTACCATCCTGTGTTCTATGTAGGTATGAAATTGCGTTTAAATCTGGCTATGAATGATGTATTTTCAATAACTGACAAAAAATAGGGTGAATAATTTTCACCAGCGATTTAGCATAGCTATATCTTTTTGCGTCTGATTTATATAAAACAATTGCTAATGTATTTTGTTAAAGCAAATTAAGAATTAACAGTTAACTAACATTGAATAAAATTTTTGTAGTGAAAAGTGAATGCTTTTAAATACTCTTTATTTAAATTTATGCAGCTGCAAGATATTTGGAATTGCCCATGGAAGAATATCACTCTCTAAAAGGAGAAATTGTAATACAGTAATATAAAATTTAAGTTCTATCGTATGATCGAAAAAGATCGGATTCAGGTGTGGCTCTGAAAACAAAACATCAAGCCTTTTATTAAGGCTCGTATATTCAGTAAGCAAATTTGCACTGAAAATGTTTACTCAGGCTCAAAAACCATTCATTGTTGAATTATAGTTTCGAAATAGCACACGGTGTGGAAATGGAGTCTAGAATTACTCCTTTATAACGTTTATAACATTCAATATAATTTTAAACATAATAAAATGTATGGTAATTTCAGTTAAGCAATAAGTACGTCAATTAAAAAGGCGTTGGTTTGCACTTCTATGGCTAAACCTGATTTCGATCTTGGATACTAACATTTTTACATTAAGAAAATCATATTATTTTAAAATTTTGAAAAAGTAAAAGCATCCTTAGTTACCTTTAAAGATTTTATTAGACATATGTTTTTTAAGCTAGTGCCACAGTGTTTTTTTTTATTGTGAGTAATGAAAAGTGGTGTCTTCTATACGAATAAGCGGCTTTTGAGCCACGCGAATTTGTGTTACACAAAAAATAATATAAAAATTAAACATTCATCAAATATTTATACTGATAAACTTGTTTGAAAGTTTGTTTACTATTACATTGCTTCTTAATCCAAAACTAAGCAAAACCTACGGATTGTGAAAAATAAAATTCCGGGGATAAATTTCCAGTCAAGATTACTATTTCTTAATTACAGACAGAATTACATAACTTATGTAATTAAATACTACCAACTGTATCAGATTGTTGGTAATTTCGTTGCGTTAGATGTATGTACCTTTGTAATTTGAGGTGCTATTAAGGAACTTGCATTATTGTATTTTATACTCATAATCAGTGCTACTGATAACGATACGCTGATGAACAAAGACATTTTTGAATTTGCTAAGTACGTATGATTAATAATAATTATGAAGTAAAACCGTACATCAAGGAAATTTTTGTGTTTTGAATTAAATTATTTACCCATTGATTAGAGAATTTTGTGAACTTTAAGATTAATTGTTGGTTGAAAAATGAGACGTAACTTTCATAAATGAATGAAATGAAAATGTTTTGTGAATAATAAGGAGAGAATATTTATGTTGTGTACGTTAAATATATGATTTACAAAATTATAAATAATTCTCAGAATTACGCAACAGGAAAAAGTCTTGTAAATGTATATTTCTGTCATATGTTGGAATTAATAGTGGTACAATTTAATTAGTACATTTTGCAATTTGCAATACGACTTTTAAATTTGATTGGTAGGAAGTGCGTTATAAATTAAAAAAGGCTTTTTCAAATCTTTGGAAAAACAAATGTGGATTTTGTAGGTGGGTGGTTACTAGTAAAATTGATTCTGGCAATCTACCGAATAAATATAATCATCAAAAGACTCCTTTACAAATCGTCAAGAGAACAATTAAAATTCAAAAAATGATAGAAGTATGCTCTTGTAGGAAGTTTAATTATGACTGTATTGCAAAATTGTTATTATGACATGTAGACTGTATATGGAAGAAGTTATCATATGTTTATGATAATATTACACTGTTAGTAAAGTAGGGAGACAAAATACGCAGTATTATGGTGTTTTTCTTGCAAATACCAGTAATATAACCAAAATCCAAGGTTATTATTGAATTCTTGGAAAATTTAAGAAACATAATGCTAATTAAAATAAAAGCTACACATTTCAGTGTCAACTTTTGTGCTTTTGTTGGATGGGATATTTCCGGCCCTGTTACAGAAGGCTGTAGATTTACTGTTCTTTAGGCTGTGCATATTACTGAGGGCTAGTTTAATATTAGCATATATGTCTCAGCCACATGGAGAGACGTTCAAGTGGTGTTTCTATCAAGGCACGAATCCGGCTTTTCAGCTTGACATCTTTTCTCTTAAACTTTTGGAGAGCTTAATATATAGATTTATAGGGAGGAAGTGCTGAGTATCCATCCGCTCAGTCCACACCAGTATGCCCATCAGCCAGGAAATTCTTACGAGACGGCAATCAGTCACTCGCAAAGAGGAAAACACACTGAGAAGTAAAGCGGTTACGATCGGTGTGTTTCTGGACATAGAGGGAGCATTCGATAACACATTACGAGAATCTATTGGAGTGCTGTCAGAAATAGAGGTGTACACCCTACTGCATTTAGGTAAATGGATCACCAATATGCTTGAATATAGAGAAATATATGCTTCATTGAGTGACCAAACTGTGGGAGAACAAGCCGCACGCGGACGTCCACGGGGCGGGGGAGGTGCTTACACCCCTGTTGAGGTGCCTCGTTGTGGATGATCTTCTCAGAAGGCTGAATGAAGCAGGATATAAAAAACGATTAACTATGCTGACGATATAACGATACTGATCTCCGGCAAATTCGGAAGCGTTGTCTCAAATCTCGTGCAAGCGGTTCTGAACTTTATTGAGAATTGGTGCAAAGAAGAGGGCTTACCGGTTAATTCGATAAAGTCACTGTAGTACAATTCACAAGAAAAAGGAGGCCATGTGGCTTTGAAGAATTACACCTCTACGATACTCCATTAAAGGTAGAGAGTGAAGTTATAACTATCTGGGAGGCATTCTGGATAGTAACTTAATATTTAAATTCTATTTGGAGAGGATCACGAGCACAGTTACTAGAGCCTTATGGACTTGTAGACGTATGTTGAGAAAGATATACTCGTATACTGCTATGGTGATACCCATAATAGTATACGCAGCTTTAGTATGGTGGCCGAGGTTACTAGTCAAATACTGCAGAGACAAGTTAGCACAAACTAGCTTGTCTAGGAATTACAGGGGTGATGTCATCGACACCCACAGCGGCCTTGGAAACCCTGCTGGATCTGTCTCCTCTTCACCTGATGGTAAAGTCGAGGGCATTAAGTGGAGCATGCAGGCTTAAATTAAACTCACCTGAGGTTAAAATAGGGAAGCGCTTCTTCTCATCCTAAATGAAATCGATAAACACCCTACACTTCGTATGGTGCCAGATAGGATTAAAAAGACGTACACTAGCAGAATCTTTGGAATTATAATTCCTAGTAAGGTGGACTGGCTACGCAAGCAAAAACCGGTGGAGTTTATTGGACTGGTATTTTATACAGATGGCCTTCAACTTCACGAGCAGAATATGTGTTAATCTCGGGACTATTGTTACAATATTTCAAGCAGAAATTTCTGCAGCAGTAAGAGAATTTTTATAGTGGCCGACAGTCAGGCTGCCCTGAGGACGCTAAGAACCTGCAAAACTAGTTCAGGTTTAATACTGGACGGTATTTGCAGGTTAACGAACTTGGTACAAGCAATACAGTGAAACTAGTATGGGTACCTGGGCACTCAAAAATTACAGAAAACCAGGAAGCCGATCATCTAGCAAAGAACCGGAGAAATAAGCCTTCTATAGGACTGAAACCGGCATATAGAATTCAATTTGAAGTAACAAAGCTGGAAGTTAAAGCGTTGCTTGACAAATGCACCACGCACACTGGAAGGCAACCCCCGGATAAAGGTATCAAAAGGAGAAATTTAACGGCTAACTTACTCAATATGAGTAAGGAGAATGTCAGACTACTGACGGGTGTAATTATGGGTCACTGTCAACTAAATAAACACCTATACACAATGGGAATCAGAGAAGAACCAACGTTTAGAGGATGTGGAGAGGCGGAAGAAACCGCTCTCCATCTACTACAGTTTTATCGGTAGTAGGTGTAGCACTGCGGCTGCAAAATTGATCGAAGAACTGGACTTCATTAAAGATACAGATTTCCTCGCCGACCTGGAGGGTAGGCAATAGTAAAGAAAAGTTGTACAAAAGCATCAGAAACATGAAAATACGTTATTTTTGCAGAGACCCGTTGTCTTATTTTCTCCTCGCTTTACGATACCAACAAATTTATGGTTCTTCTAAAGTCGCCGCTCTGTCATTATTACGTTTAATACTATTTTGAAGATTTCAGTCGGGAATTTAAAATATCTAATGTGTTTAATGTAAATAATATTTTCAATTCAAGGTGTTTTTTTAAATTGTATTTCTATGAAGAACATTTGAATTCGAAGACTTCCATGGCTATGTCAGAGTGAAAAGAAAGTTTTCGGGGTTGGGACCGTATCATTGTTGAGAAACAAGAACTCAACGTTTCGCCCACTTTCTTAAGGGGCTTCATCAGGAGGAAAAAGGGGACACGAAAAGAGCACGGTAACTCAACGTGACAACCACGCCAGAGGCGAAACTCTTTCAACAAGAGGAAGAAAAGAACGGTACCTAAGTAACTCAACTTGTAAACCAAAACAGAGGCGATCATTTTATAAAATGTGTCATCTTGTCTTTAACGTTTTGTGGGATTAATAAAGGAAGGTTGTTTTAACTAGATGTCTACTTTGGGGGATGAAACCTATAGTCATTTTAATTTTTAAAAGGACCGGGTATAATTCGGAAAAATTCATTGTCATAGAACATCGTCTTAGGTTAAGATGAAAGTTTTTAAGGAGGATGCTGTCAAAGATTGACAACAAATGATTTATCGGCCTATGGTTAAGATGAAAGTGTAACAAATAATAATGATAGATTGGTATCAGTTTTTTTATTCTGCCAAAGAAATTTATAAGCTAAAATCTAAAATAACTACTTTAAACATTACTTCAATGTTTTCTTTTCTATGTTTTGTAATTTCAACGACAGTTTGGTCCAAATAACTATGCTAACGGACTATACTTGTTGTATAGGGTATACTAACGCCTACGCCTTACGCGATGTTAATGATGAAGAAATTGTGAAAATAAAATATATTGTGCAAATTTATATTCTGCGATGTAATATTTGCGTGTAAATATTAGAATGACATCATAACTTACTATGCGACTAGAGAACATTATTTGATACCAATGATTCAGAAACTGGATAACAGAGTTAGTTGATAACATAATGATAAGGTAAGAGTGTTGACAAAGATTTAATATTTTATAGGCAAAGGGTGATTATCTTGCTTCGTTTTTATATTAGCCCAATTAATAGTTAATTGTGGAGATATTAATCTTATTTTTTTTATCAATCAGCATTTTGATTTGATTTATCTTTGTTTAATTCTTACTAGTCAACTTATAAAAGCAGAAACAGGAAAGATTTTGATAATTTGCAGCTTTGCCAACTGTATTTTGTAACTGCTATTTCCTATGCGTGATACGACATAAAATGTTATATGATACTAGGCTTTTATTATTGAAAGATTCTTGTTATTAGCCTTGTTTAATTATAATTTACTAAAAATACTTTGGTTAGCTCAATCGTTGGATCGCTGATAAGGTTCGCTTTTAATTTAGTCTTTTTTACTTGTATACTAATTGGTTCAGTAACCACAAATAAAACTTTTATGCAGATTTATTTACAATATTTGACTCCTATCTGCCCTAACTTCTTAAAATTTATATTGTCATGGATTTATTAATAATAATATTTTAAATTGCAGACACTTATCTGTAAATTCTATCCAGATTAATTAATTTCAGATTCCAAAGTCAACATTTGGCAACCTCTTTTTAATTCCAAATATCCATTATCCAACAACCTGGATAATGTTCCAATCTACTCGAATATCCAATTGAGTAATATAAAACTTCAATGAAAAGCAATATTAACATAAGCAAGATAACAATTTCCAATGTATACCAATTATTGTTGTAAACAGGATAACAATCTTCAATAAGGACCAATATTTCCATAAACTGGATATAATCTTTTTTTTTCTCACATATAATGAAATTATTTCTTTGCTTATTTTCACTTCTTTGTCAGGATAAAACCTTTTTAAAAATCTGGAATTACACCCCGCAAACCCTAAAAATCCTCAAAATACCTGTACACCCCAGGCTACTGCTTTCTTACCCTACATTCGCCAAGTTACGGATCGCATAACTAGGTAGGATTCTCAAAAAACATAACACCAAAACCATCTTCACATCCCCTCCACAAGTGTCACAGATACTCCCTTCAGTAAAAGATAAGCCTCAACCCTTGTCATCAAGAGGCATCTATAGCATCCCCTGTTCTTGTGGTTTAGTGTACATTGGAGAAACTGGTCGCTCAGTACACGTACCTGTAAAATAAACGTTGCTTGAAATCAGGTCTTCTTTCACATTCAGCTGTTGCTGAACATCATCACGACACTGGCCATAAAATATTGTTTGAAAAATCTTCGATCATTGCCAATGCTCCTAATTTTTTCAACAGGAAAATTCGTGAGGCCATTGAAATCATCAAGACCCTTAATAATTTGAACCGTGACACTGGTTATTATCTATCCGGTATTTGGAAGTCCGCTATCATTACTGGTTCCGCTCCCTCCACCCCTCTCCAATCGTCGTCATAGTCAGATACGCTTGACCGGATACAGCCGGTATAAAGTCGCTGCCTTTTCTGTTTCTCTTCAGAAGGGTTTCGCCTCTGGCTTGGTTGACAATTTTAGTTACCGTTACCCTTCTGCCTCTTGCTAAAAGAGTTTCGCCTCTGGCGTGGTTTACACGTTGAGTTACCGTGCTCTTTTAATGCTCCCTTTCCTCCTGAAGAATCCCCTTAAAAAAGGTGGGCGAAACGTTGAGTTATTCTGTCTCAACAATGACACGGTCTCAATCCGGAAAACGTGTTGTTTATTTTATCTAGGTTATAAAATTTTACACTGCAGATGTCAAAACTTGGCCGTAATACTGCATAAACAACTCGAAACATTAACAAAGTTTGGGGCGAGGAGAGTGTCAGTGAAAGCACAGTGCTGCGTTGGTTTCAAAAATTTCGTCGTGGTGAATTCAGCCTCAAAGATAAAGAATGCCGCAGGCGTTCTTCTGTAGTTGACAACGATCGCTTGAAAGCAGCCATCAAGGCTGACTCGCGTAAAACTACACGAGAAGCTGCCAAAGAACTCAACATTGATCATTCGACCGTCTTTCGGTATTTGAAGGAAATTGGAAAAGTGAAGAAACTCGACAAATGGGTGCAACATGAGCTGAACGAGAATCATAAGAATCGCCGTTACGAAGTCGGACTTTTGCAACCAAACCGCTCCATTTCTGGATCGAATGTAAGGGCCTCGACCTTCTCAATCGTCTTCCGCCATTCCTTCCGATTTTGTGCTCTTGTCTTCCAGTTGGGGGCACCGATAGTTCTTGCAGCTTGTGTTACACCATCAACCCATCCAAGCCTTGGCCTGCCCCGCTTTCTACTCCCTACCGGTTCAGTACTGAACACTTTTTTTATGGGGTTTATTTCACTAGCTCGGACCACATGTCCTGCCCAGCGCAGTCGGTTCTGTTTGACAGCCGTAACAATATCTCTTCCGTTGACCTTATTCTTGTATAGGTTATACAATTCAAAATTGTACCTGCGCCTCCATGATCCATTTTCTTGTACCGGCTCGAAAATTTTACGTAGTATTTTCCGTTCAAAGATGAGTAGGGAGCTCTCGTCCGCTTTAGAGGTGGTCCACGTCTCCGACCCGTATGTTAACACAGGAATTATTAGGGTCCTATATATTTTCAGTTTTGTTATTTGTGAAAGTCTATTATTAGAGAGATGCTTGGATAGGCCATAGTAACATTTATTAGCGCTGAGTATGCGCCGTTTGATTTCCTTCGGGACGTCATTATTTGGGTAGACTTATGTGCCTAGATAGGTGAATTCAAAATTGTGATTATCGGTGACTAAGTTTTGTCCTGCCTGGCCAGCTCTAGTGCGTGACGTTGTTGACATGTACTTTGTCTTTACTACGTTTATGTATCCATCCAGCGTTGATTAATAGAAAAGGCCCAATCCTTTTGCATGATAATGCTAGACCTCACGTTGCACAACTAACGCTGCAGAAATTGAATGGATTAATATGAAACTCTGCCTCACCCACCGCCATCCTCAACCGGACCTCTCCCCAACTGACTTTTATTTTTTTAAGCACCTCGAACAACTTCTTACGGGCAGAACTTCAACAACCAAGACACTGTCGAAAATTCCCTCTGTGAGTTCGCCGATTCCAGGAATCAAGTATTTTACTCGACTGGAATTAATAAGCTTGCTTTTCGTTGGATGAAGTGTGTTCATGCCAGTGGTTCTTATTTTGATTAATAAAATTTTATAGCTACTAAAGTGATATCAAATAATATCGTTGAAAAGCGCGAACTTAGTAAACATTTTATAACCACACTGCAGTCTGCTGATGTTTCCCATAGCCTATCCTTGGATATCGTCGCTTGACGGACAAAATCTCCTATGTGTCATTTTGTTCTGAAATAGGGTTTCTGTCTATTTAGATTATTTCAGTATTTCTACTGTGTTTAGTAAAACCTCCTACGTGCTAAATGGTTCATAAAGATTATTAAAAATAATTTTCAAAAGCTCCCAAGCGTAAGCTTCTTATTGCAAAAACCTCCTATGTAACAGAAAAAATATTTTATGGCTCTATTTATTTTAAGGAGTTCGTGACAGTCAAAAACATAATTTAAAAATGTGATAAAATGTTTACAGTTCCATAAAACTATAATTGAAATCATCGACATAATACATATTAAAGTTATTAGCATTACAAAGCGTTTTTTGCCCCTCCTGTAAAATTGTATTTTTGGCACATAGAAGGTATTGCCCGCCAAGCGACGATATGTTGATTCAGTTATCAATCAATACTTTTAATAAGGCGTTATTTTAAATATATTAGCACAACATGGATATTGAAGATACATCAATAACCTGGCTAATCGAAATCTGTTATATATTGATTTTATCAGTGGTTATTGATACTTGAAATACTATATATAAATTCAAATGGTCTACCCCTAATGTATCGTACGGGATATCTTACATAAACAAAATTTTATTTCTAAATTTTTCCCTTGCTTGTTATTAAAACTTCCTTCACTATCGCACATGCTGAACATACAGTATTATAAAACAATAGGATCACATAATATTGGTAATATTGGTTTATTTGTTAAGCTTAAATCCAAGCATATAATATGGTAATAACCTTTATTATTGAAAAATTCTTTAAGAAATTATTAATCCCTAGAAACAACGATTGTTAATAAAGCCGCTTCTTAGAGAAAACAAAGCCTGTTAATTTATAAGTTATCTTTTTAATCATTAATGGAGGTGTCAATTTAATAGTTGCTGGTTTGTTCTAAACCGATATAATTGGTTGTAATTTAACCAACGGATTGTATTTCGTTTTATAAATTTTATTTTACGAAACTATAGTTTTATACTTTATTGAGTTTCATGCTAATTTATTAAGCTCCAATTCGAATAAGAATAAATTCAAGGAAATGCAATGGAAAGGAAGTAAAGTAATACTGAAATGAATTTGTACACTAAAAACCCAAATAGTTTGCTACAAATAGGTATGTTACCTATAATGCAAAATATTTAAGTACAATATTTATTTTGATACACCGTCACAAGAAAAGTCAACTTGCTTATTGTTTTTTTTTTTTTACTAAATAACCTTCTTATCTGCCTTTAACATTTATTTATCGCAATATATTTAAGAAACCTGAGTTTACGCCTCGTTTTAATATAAAAAATTTAAAGGAATAGATTTTAAATAATATAAATAATATCTAATAAGATTTCTGTAGTGCATTACACATCATTTAAAATTTCTAATTTTTTTTTAATACTCTGTTAGGATATTAAACAATAAAGCAACTTTTATCAGGTTCTGCGAATTTTAAATTCAACTCATCCAGTAACAACTACTTGTAATTTGGAATTTGTAAGCTATAATTATTCTTAGTGTCTTTGACTATATAATAATCCGATCTTAGATAAAAATTTTAGAAAGCACTATCGAATTTAAAATTATTTTCCTGTCAACGTGATTCACAATAAAAAATAACACTTAATTTATAATAAACTATTGTTCGATAACATTAAGAAATGGTATGACATCGCATTATTAATACTCATCAGCTGTTACCATTTAATTTATTGCATTCTGTAGAACCAAAATGTCTTAAGGGGAAACGCACCGAGTATTATTAAATTAGATCTTGAACTCTACTAACTTTTCATGGTCGATGATTCAAACAAGCACTAGAATACGTATACATGTTTTGTAAAAGCTGTCAAAATGATGCAATAACCTTAGAAACTCATTGTTAAAAAACTGTTATATTTTGATTTTCCTTTGTTCACTTACGAGGAACGAGTTTACACAAAACTCTTGAACATTTCAATACAAGGTTTTTAATAAATGGATAAATGCTCTTCTTGTTCTTGGCGTACAACCAAAACATATAATATAAAAAAAATTAGATTAATTTAAAATTACGTACATATCTATTTTTAATTTTAAAATTATGGCCACAAAAAACTGTACTCTCAAAAGCATGTCGGACTAGAAAAGCTAAATACTTTTGTAAATTTATTTGTTTATTTAACTGACTGGTGAATGTACTTAAAGCGCATATTTTGAAACTGTTTTAACTGTTGATGTGTTTCCTTCTCACCTGTGCTTTAAAAATAAGGAACTTATGTTCGTAACTGACTTGACACTCATTGACTCATTTAAACTTAAATAACATGCGGTCTACTAATTTACTTTTCGTTCTCAACTCATATTAGAGATTTACTATAATTTTCCATGACTTTTTCGCAACTTTAATAGTAGACAGACTATCCTTGTGTCTGTAGAAATATTGGATTGGCTACTTAATTTACTATAATGCAAGACTCTTACAGTTTCAATCGAATATGTCTTGCATTCCCAACAATATTTGGAAATCATTTCTATTGTTATTAATTAAAACACCTTCTCTCTTCAAGTTTTTGAAACTTTAGATGCAGAACATCAAAATTATTACGCTTTATTTACAGCTTTAAAATATTATTAGATTACTATTACTTACGTGCTTTTTTATTGCATATTATAATTTTATAATTAAGTCATTAATCATATCCTTTGTTTAGAGTAAATAATTAATAAATGATTTCTTTAGAGTACTCAGAATAATATGTGAAATACAAAAGAATGTATACTGATCAGTTTCTTTTCAAGTTATTTTATGCTGTTAATGTTCTAAATTAAAGAATCAATTTAAAAATAACGGAATACCTACCTATTATGATAGATTGCAACGAGTATGTATAACTGCAAACTTGTACAGAAAATGTAATAAATAATTAGAGAAGTTATATATTTGTTATCAAATCATCAACCATAAAGCAACATACCTTTGAAACTTTTATACGTGTGGCTGAAAACGATGTAAGCGTAACATTATTAACTTAATTAGCCACCGCAAACACTGCAAGTATCAATTTGCTTTTTCTGTTTTCTGTAGTTAAATGCAATTCCTGTCTGCAAACATGTAAACATTCACAGAACCATATAAAATTGTGTGCACCCGTTAATTTATTTGATTACTGCAATTTACCAAGAAAATCTTTAATAAACTATAGTTGTACCTTATATTTGTTTCTACTTGTAAGTTCAATAACACCCTGAAGTTAAGAAATACTGTAGTGCATCAAGACAATTTCATATTTGATTTTTACAATGTGCTGTAGATTATTATAAAAAACAAAACTTGCCGATTCCTATATGCTGACTTTTCATTAATATTTTATTAATGTATAAAATTATTAATAGTCTAGTAATTAATCAAAATTCAAACCTACTATGGTACTCGTTAAATAGTACCATTCCCTTGGAGTTTGGTATAAATACTTAAAAACATGTTATTAAAATGGCAACAAAATTTTTGATATAAAAGTTAATACTGATTCTACTTGAACATCACATTGTTTTTGAAAAATATTTATAAAATTTCAAAATTTACCCTTATATTTGTTGGTCCTTCTAAGTTTGTTTTCAGAACTTACATTTTTTTAAAGTGAAGTTATAACTTCCACATGTCAAAATCTGCTTAATTATCTGATGATGACGTAATACATTTAAATATTTGAATATATTTGAAAATATCTACTTTTAAAATATTATATTTTTTCACGGTGAAATAAAATTTGAGTAAACATGTAAGTAAAGTATGAATTAGCTGATATTCATTCTTAAAGTAACGCTCGTTGCTTTACTAAGACATTTACCAGCACATGATAAGGATATCAAAGTAGGTGCTCGACTACGCTTCGATCTGCTTTAATATCACTTTGTCATCTGAGCGTAACGCTGTGAACATAGATGTTTTACTGTGAGATGATGCTATTATTAATAGTGGTGTCTAGTTGTGTGTTATGTGCAAGTCATTCTTGGTTGCTGGCTCCCGTTGTTTCATTGATCGATACTGCCGACATCCTGTGTCATCGCGCTTCATCTACCAGATTATTCTGCCCCAAGTTACTATAACAGCGTAAGAAATGGAAAATCATGCTATTTTACTTTTGAAGAAGATAGTTCGCAATACCGATAATTGCTTACTTGTAAACTCCTGTTTGGAAAAAGTTCCTTTGATGCTTTCGGAACGGTCTCTAAATAACTGAGAGATGAATAGCACGTGCGGTTACAATATGTTCTTTGTAATGTAGTTGTTATCAGATCAATGGACACAGCTTCTGTTCCGCTCGTGTGCCTTCGATGGTAACTGCTGATCATCTCTCCAATGGTTCCTCAGATAACGATTTGCCATGTACGTTGGTCTTCTACAGTTTTACACTTAAATCATATTTCGGTTTCTCCGGCAATAAGATAAACAGACAAGTATAAAGAATAAATCGTTTTTCGTGTCTAAGCTCTACTAAGCAGCATGGTATGCGTGTGCGTCAAGAACCGCGATGACGCTGCAACTCTCGACCCTCTCGGGGATAATGAATTGATCCGCATGAACCCCGCAGTGACCACCGCTTCCAGCACACCACGAACTCTCACCTCTTACTGTTTAGTGTCGG
This sequence comes from Melanotus villosus, assembly GCA_963082815.1. Classification (NCBI taxonomy): domain Eukaryota; kingdom Metazoa; phylum Arthropoda; class Insecta; order Coleoptera; family Elateridae; genus Melanotus; species Melanotus villosus. The sequence continues at coordinate 70,350,351 of OY720418.1, read as the reverse complement.
ACCTTGGCTTATCTTTTCCCCTGCATTTAAGATTTTTATATTTTTTAGATTTAGGGGAGAACTACTATCTTTGAATTGTTGTAATTTATATTTTGTAAATTATTATTATCATTAATAAAATGCCGTTTTAAAGACCAATGACAGAATCCTGTTTTGATTAAAAAAGAACTTTATTATGAAGCGTTGGACTAAGTGCTTGATGTAGCATGCTTTTTTATTAGCGTACTGACATTTAGTAAACAATTTGTGACTCTAAAAATATTACAGTTAATTACCCATCACTTAATTTTTGCATATTCTTATTGGGTACACAGGAGCACAGGACTTGCACTTTACTACCCCTCTGGAGGAGGGTGAGCAAGAGGCGCAGTAACCTCAAGGCAAATATACGAAATGCGACCCTAGCAAGCAAAGAGAACCGTTTTTATAACGATTCTTCTAAGGAATTATGAATAAACAGTGGGAACTTAATGACTTGTGCTGATTATGGGAACGGCAATAATTTCAACGCAGTGTTCCGTTAAGAAACTGGAATGTCATTTTTATGTTCAGTTGAAGGTGAGTTAAAGTCAGAGCGCACTTTTGTGGTCGGATGGTGCCAGCAAAATATTTACAAAATATATAAATTTAGATATTGTCATTTTTTTCCTATGCGAAAAACTTGTTTTGCTATGCTAAAGTGAAAGAAAGAAAAGCTTCAGTTATTCAAACAGATGAATTCCGTATCTGTTTTCTGTTTTTTGTTTGACGAATAAATATTGAAAATATGTCATTTTCTTCTCGTTTTTACGTGCTGCAACTTTAAACCGGTTAAATCTACTTAATTTCTTCCACATACAAATTTTATTTACACAGAAACATAAAGTTATATAAATAAATTTACTATAAAACATTGCATTAATCTATAATTACTTACTGCATTGTTTTATTTAGTTAATTCTCCATAAATGGACTTGACTATTCTACATGCTTTTATTAGATTAAACGTGTGATCGTATTGATCGTTCAAATTTTGTATGTACTTTTTGCATTCTACTGTTACTAGATATAAGAAACGCATCAGAGGAATGCCATATAAACCTTGGACGTTTGTTTGTGTGTCCATCAAATATTTGAAAGTTACATGGTAATTACATTTTTGATAGCGAAACAATTGTATATCCGTTTACGATATTATCAATAATGTTTCATTTCCTAAACCCAGAATAATTAAAAAAATATTCCTAATGCTTTCAGAAGAATCAATAAAACTGTCATAATACGAAAACAAGTTCCTGCATTTTTTATATTTATTTTTCAGGCAACTAAGAATCTCAACGCAGGTCGATGACTGCCCTCGTTAGTACTGTAAGTACTCAGATTAAAGAAACAATAATGTTGCTAGTTGTAAAAGCCTATTTGAATGATCACTGTGGTTGACAAAATTATTAGTGGTGACTACCATCAACTAATGATGATGTAATAAATTATTCGATAAAAGAAGTATCTTTTCATTTATGGTTGAAGAGAGCATGAGGGCAGTACCTTGAATGCAATTTCTTAACCATTTTTCAGGAAAGAATATTTTATGTATACTTTATAATTGTTCGGAGCTATTTTCAAGAACAAACAAAACACTTAAGAATATAAAAGAAGTCGTTTAAATAAACTTGTTGGACAAAAAGAAAAAGAGAGTTGTTAATTCGTACATTTATTTACTTTATTCAATTTTGCCGTATAAACTGACGTTTATTTGTTTCTGGCCTGCCCATAAAAGTTGATGTTTTATAAACAATCGTTTAAAATTTTTATTCCGCTAGCGATTTAAAATTTTTATTCCGCTAGCGCTTTAAAAATGACAAATCGCTTTACAAATGTCAAATAAATGTCAAAATTGAATAAACAGTTGTATTACACTTGCGGATTAAAATTAATTTATTAACTCGCGGTATCAACGCGCTTGCGGCTACCGCCGCTCGCGCGGTTGAACGTACCGCTCATTAAACATTAATTTAATCCGCATGTATAATAAATAACTATTATGGTTGGCTATTTTAGAAACAAATACTCTAAATGTGTCATTTTTAGAAATTAATAAATATTTAAGTATTTTAAAAATTTAGGTATAAAACTGATAATTGATTAATAATCTTGCTGAATGATAATATTTTTTCAAATTTCCTTAAAAATAAACATGTTTTTAAGGTTTTGAAATATAAATTGTTTTGCTGTCACACTTACTCCATTTTAAATGTCAAATAAAGACGAATCGATCTTTTCCTATATTATTGTAAATTTTTAAAAATAATGTTGGACGTGCTGGATGATCCTTAAAACAGATGAAAAATTTTATAAAAATAAAATAACCAAACATTAATTTAAGTAATTATTTGGTGACAAACAAAATATTATTCTTAATGATATTCAAATGCTGTGATAAACTAAGGAACTACATTTAAATATTTATGCTTATTGCTACTCTTATAACCTGATTTCGTTAAAAGTTTTGCAAGAAATATGTTCTTTTACAGAAAGCTTACATGTCTTCAGTCAAAAACAAACATAGCAGAAAAGTGCAATCAACAGATTATAACTGAAAAAAAAATTAAATTTGAAAAAGTTAGTATATTTTGCTATACTTACGCAGTATTTATTATCCCTGAAGATTGGAATAAAATTCATTAAACATTAAACATACCCCCCACCACCAACCTTCTAACGAAACCAACTCCTTATTGCTAGATCTGTATCAACGCCTGGAATTGGCATAAAAGATGCTTTAACACATGTGATATACAAGGCGTATCTTCATATTTGAAATTCGAAAGTTGGGGTTGTTAGGACTTAGATGATTAGTGTTGGGAGGTTGAAAATAGCTTCAGCAGGTAGTTATTTAAAAATAAAAATTGACGTTTTTAAATAGGCAGTGAATGTTTAATGAATTTCATTCCAAATTTTAAGGACAACCTGTACATTTGCGATACCATCGTTATTAGTATAACAGTTGAGATTACTGTCACATTTTTAATTTTTCTAAATTTTCAAGAAGGAGCTTGGTCAACAATACGTTTCAGTTATGTAATTAAAAACCTTATCGAATGTGACTAGCAGTCAATAACTAGCCACCGTCAATCAATATTTGACCCTTTAAATTAATAAAATACTTGTTCTAAAATGCAACAATGATACTTCATCTAATTTTTACCATAACGGAATAACAAGACTTGATGATGTTCTGTGTAATCTAATAATAATTCTAATTATGCAAATATAAAAGAAGCCACAAATGTAAATAATATTATTTATTATTTATTGCGTGCACATTCTTAAAAAGTAATTTTTAAGAAATTCTCGAATTCTGTAATTTGGTAGGTAATGTAAATTTTTATCTATAAAGGCATGCCTTTGTTATGATCCACCATCTCTCATGTGAAGCTCTTATTTTGTAAATTAACAGTTTTAAGTTTGATTAACCATAATTAGCTAAAAGTGGTCGTAAATAACTGCACAGAACTAATGTGATATTGATTACTGGCACCTCAGGGTAACAGACGACACTATTATTAACGTTTCCGGCTTCCATTTTTCCTGAGAAATATGCCTGACATTTTGAAACATTTTTGGTTTCTGGGATATACTGTTAAAATAAGAAATTATAATTAGATTTATTTTTCAAAAAAGAAAGAAATTGATAGTGGTTTAATGGTAAACTAATTAAGAACGTTTATAAACGGTGTTTGTTGATGAACTTACTATGAATGTAAAAAAATTTTAAAAAGTACTTGGTGAATGTTTATTCTACACTTCAATGGGATTTGTCAGATTCCTTGGTCAAATTTTTAGACAGGTGTTAAAAAACTGATAAATGTCTATTTAGACTGGAATTGTTCCAAGTCTAGACGACGTGCTAATATTGTTTTAACAGAATTTACAAATATATCAGTAGTATTTATAACAAACCTACTTCCATTGAACGAGTCAACAGTTTTGTAGAAATTTTTGGTTTTTACATATCTATATTTCTGATTCATTTACGTTACGTTTTTTATGTTACATATGGCATTAGCTAGCAGCTAGAACTTGTCAAGTATTTACAGTTAAAGGTTTGAAACATCTAAATTATCATCGTAAGACTTACAATATATCTGAAGAGCCCTTATGAAAGGACTTAAACTAATACATGCTTGTAAAAACTGTTTGCAAAGAAATTTTCCCTCTAACTGCACTAAATAGCCTCGTTTTCGAGCAAAACGTGTTATTGATTTAACAAAGTATTTACTCGTAATTATCTTGTAAATGTTCCGCAGTTCAAACGAAATACGCGTCTTCATTAGATTTTACAGAAGTGTTGGCTTAGTAGGACGTCTATTGATTTTAAAACGAGTTACGGTAAACAGATCATCCAAAAGCGATACGAGAAATAAAACTTTGTTGGTTGTATTTGTGGGACAATACCTAATCAATCATACAGTGTTCAAACTTTGAAAATGAATACTGTAGGGAATTTTTACTTGCATGTAAATTTATTAAAAGAACGCAAGAGGAAGCGAAGCTAGTGGTGCAGACGTAATTTAAATTGTTGTACTTATATAAAGATGAATTTCATAGTTTTTTAACGTTTCGGGGAATTTTTAAAGGTCTTAAATAACTCCTTTGTTTATATGATGGTATACAGTAGAGTTTATAATAAATGAATTACCAAAATTAGTCTTTGTTACTTCCGCTCTTTAAATACCTTAAATTGCTTTTTGAAGCTCTAAGATAGCGTTTTATTTCTTTAATACCTATAATTTATAGCCATAGTTTCTAGGATGATCAGATGTCCTATACATTTCTTTAATTCTTAGACACTTAATAATCTTCATTAAATTTTTTGTATGAAATAGCCATAAATAGTAAATTAATACTAAATTTAAAAAATTGCGTATTAAAATATGAACTATTGAAATTAACTACGAAATGTTTGTAACTAAAATTGTTGATGTTATTAACAGCGCTTTTATCTATGTATACCTATATAAAAAGAACTGTTTTACGTAAATGTCTCTGTTCTCACTTTGATTTTTATTACTAATGCAGAACGGCTGCAAAAAGCGCCATTTTAAATTAATTCATTTTGAGACCAGTCGTTTAACTGCCGTTTAATGTGGTATACTAGTCTTATTTGAGATATTATGTAGGTATAATAAATTAAAGAGAGATAAACATTAACATCGGTTGAATTTGTAGAAATTAAAGTTGCCAATCAATTAAAAAAATAACGTTTAACTTCAAACAACCTAAATTTCATTATCTTCCGAAGAAAAACATCAATTTATTTATGAGGCATTTTTTAAAGGATAAAAACTTTTTACATAGTTAAGAGTGCGTTTGATGAAGCAATATTATCAACCGTCTCCTCGATAACGTGTGCAATAGTTTTTCTATGATTATTGTACAGGCATTTCCTGTTAAATAATGGCTTGCATTATTCACACCGTTGAATTATGACTTATAAGTCATAGGCTGTGTCTAATCACAAAACTACAAATTTTATTACTTACGGTTTTCTGTCAATAGCGATGCTACAAACCCTCTATTTCCTTATTACCTAGCAGTCATGCACTGGCACGTCATATATTGCAGTTATCTTATAAAAAAATTCACGATTTTATACGTTTTTAACTTGCACCAAAAAGTAGTCATCGAAAAAGCACACTTTCAAAATTTATACGCAGCTCAAGACGACACAAATGAGTATGAACATAGTATAGAAGAAGGAAATCGGGAAAACAGAGAACAAGCACAAAACATCGTAACTACAGAAGAACACTGAGTACAAACAGCCATAACTACGTTTAGAAAGAGAAAAGTGCCGAGTGAAGATGGAATAACAACGAACTAGTAAAGCATGGCGGACAGGAACTAGCTCTTGAAATAACAACTATGTTCCATAAAATAATTTCTACAAGTAGTACACCAAAAGACCGGAAACAAAGCATTACGACCCCGATCTATGAGAAAGGCGATAAAAAAGATACAAGCAATTACAGAGGCATAACCCTTCAATTTCACCGGCATTATAAAAAGGTGAAAACAGCAAATATACGGAAATAAATGACAAACAATAGGAATTTCGATAAAATCGATCAACATCGGATGTGATGTTCATAATTCGGCAAATAAAAGAAAAGGCGATAGAATATCAGAAATCAGAATATTTATATTTTATAGACTTAACTAGTGCCTTTGATAGAGTAAAGTTGAAATATGTGATAACAACCCTACAACAACTAAACATACCCCAAGCGATAACACGCATGGTATACGAACTCAAAATCAATAATTACACAAAAATAAGAAATACTAACGAACTAACAGAAAACATAAAGATAGGAACTTATATCAGACAAGGGGATAGTTTAAGCTCTGTACTGTTTTGTATAATAATGCACAGAATAATAGATCAAACAAAAACCGTAAATGAAGGATATCGGATGGAAACTGCCATAATCGAAATCGTAGGGTATGCAGACGACATTGTTCTAATATCAGAAGATGAAGATAGATTGCAGAGACTGCTAAACAAATTCAAACCATATACTATAACATCAAAATTAATATCACAAAAACTGAATGCTTAATGGTCGCCATAGAACCAGTATGGTGTAAGTTAGAAGTGGAAAATAAAATAATCGAGTAAGTGATATGTCCGTCCCTTATCTTCGAGTCTTAATAACTAGCCATGGTGATATACACAAAGGAGTGAATAAACAAGCTAACAAGGCCGCAATATAGTATCTGCCGCACCTAGAGATATAATATGGCGAAATAAAGATCTGAACATAAATAGTAAAATAAAAATATATAGGTAGACTGTGTTAGACCACTTCTCACAATGCAATATAGAAACGATATCGGACACATGGAAAATGAAACAAATATTGAGGACCAACGAGATCAAGATATTGCAAAATATAGAACTGGCAGAAGATAAGTAGACAGGGTAAACAATTGCATAATAAGAGAAGAATGTGGCGTGAAGGAGAAGTAAGATGGGGAAGAACAAGAAGAAGAAAATGGAGGGAATACGTACAATGAATGGAAGATAATAAATAGAATAGCTAAATATGTATGACCAGAACACCAAACGGAAAGAGGCCAAGAGGTAGACCCAAAAACGGGGGTAGGATAGCTGGACCTACACATGTCAAGAACAAACTTGAAGTAAAACTCGAAGTAGAACAGGTCAATAATCTACAAACAAGAATAAGTAAGTAAGTAAGAAAAGGCAACACAATTTTTCTATGACAATTATTGTTGTTCATTTTTTAATCAAATTTTACCGTCCTTAAAATTTTACGCTAGCAGTACCTATTGTCTCCTGTTGCTTGAGTATAGTATTCTACTCGTGTGTAATTACATTTATAACACGCGCTCATAGAATAATATACTATTAACTCTGAATTTTAAATACTAACTTCTGAAAAATTAACATTTTTGGTGTACGCAGGAAGGTAATCTTATTTGAATAAAATATGAAATCACAACCTTTATAAACACAGTGCAGAATCTTCTAGATGACATTTGAATAAACCACATAAGTATATTGGTATATTTAATGTTTTAAACGATATGGTTGCTGTATAAACGTTTTAAACTTGCGCTACAAATTTATTTGAAAAATATTACATTTAATCCAGACAATTATTGCGCTAACTGAAGCCAGCAGAATATGTTAACAGCCATATAAATATAATCAATTTATGTGGTGTAAGAAATTGCCATTGTATAACGGGAGAAATAACAAATAATTTGTTGATTTAATTTGGATATAATTTATACCTAATTAAATTTAGAAGCCAATATACGATCATAATATTATTCTATTTAGATGTAAGCAGTTTTTATTTCACTCTGTAGAACGATGTTAAAGCTTAGTTTAGTTGTTTAGTTCAGGAAAATTTTTATAAATCATTATATACGAGTATGTATACAGTTATTACGTTTAATAACAGAGAAGAAATGATACGCTTCAGTTATGAAAAAGTTTACTAGTGAATGATTAGATATAAAAATATTTTTACTTTAACGAAACACCATTTCGGTGAGTTTGGCTGAAGTTCTTTTATTAAGTTTCTCGTAGTGTAAAAGAGTATAGCACAGGTATTACAGTTAGCCGATTTTATAAAATTACTGTATTCATTAAACAGGACAAAATTATGCCAGTCATTCAGTAGCAAATTAAAAGGCCAGCCAAGCGAGCTGCTTTACCTTTGGGAGACCACCTACTGTCTTTTATAATTCAGCATCCTTATAACTCGCTGGTTCTGTATGGTGTTAAGAAATCCTTTGACCGCTAAGCTTCATTCATATATTTATCGTTTTTTACGTGCCCGATTCCATTCACGTCTTTTATTACTAACATACATAAATTTATTTTCGTTTCGGCTTTTATGCGGCTACCTTGAAAAAATCTTTTCAAGTACTGCTTATTAAAAATTATCTAAGTTTAGAAACCTTTGAAGGTTAAATTTCTGAACCATTAAAATTAAAAATTGTCTTTTTCTTCAATTTATCACATACAAACATAAGTAACACGCGAAATGTCCAGCTTTTGCAGTCTTGTCGTCACTGTAGGAGACAGTTCATTTTTAATATAAATGAGGCAGAACGAAAGGAAAGGAGTTGCTCGGCTCTTATGCTGGCGGCGAGTAATGAAAAAGTCAGAAAAATGATTTGGTCATGATCCCAAACATATATTATAAATGTATTTTTTTCGGACGGATAATGAGCTTTATTTAATAGAAACTTGCATTAAATAATAGCAGCCGTAATGTGGAGTCGTGTAAGGTTGAATAGATGTAGCATAATTTGTAACTACGATTTTGTAGTAACTTTTTACCACTATATTTCTGTCTCTAATATGCCCAAAGGTGCGATTTGGAATGAAGTCAACACTTTTAAAAGTTTCTGTTTAAATAAAATTGCCATGACAGCATGCCTTTCTTCCTTAGACAGGAAATTATTTTGTATATTTTTTATAAATAATTAGAGAGAATTAGATGTTTTGTTTTTAATCCATATAAATTATTACAGCACGATACTTTATTAAAATTACGTATTTGTAAAAATAAAATATTGTATTAGATGCAGTTCAGCTAATTTTGAACATATGAAGAATCAATGTGAAAATTATGTATTTAGTCCAAACATAACTAAACATTTTTACGGTGCAACATATTTGGTATTCTTGTTAATGCAAAGCTTATTGCATATTATTTGTATTTGCACTGAAATTAAGGTATGAAAATCTCCATACTACTCCAAACTAAATCTCGACAGAAATAGAACTAAGTTAGATTTTTAATTACCTACCAACAGTGGTTTATTACTCACAAAATTGCAAATGAAATAAATTGACCTCACGGGTACAACCTTTGTGTCTATTTTTTAGCAAGATTTTCCTTTAAATTCTACTCCACCATATATGCTACTCAACCGTCAGCATACACAAAATTGTACATTATCTCTTAAAAATTGTCTCTAGATATGTAAAGAGTGCTAAATTCCGTTGAGACAAAATTGATTTTTGTTTTGTAAAGCCTTTCCTGAATTTCTCTGGAATAAGGAAAATTGGTTAGATTGTGTGGGAAAAGAATATTTTCTTGATAAACTTCTTCACTTTAGGAAAACGTTAGTTCCTGATATACATTTTTTTTTTTTTAAGCATCCTTAGAATTAATAATACGTTGACTCGATTTTCAACTCCAATTATAAGTTTTTTTGTCTTCTCTTTATAATTAGTAAGCTATCCTCATTTCTCAAATAAAAGTTAATTATGCAAACGTGAAATATTTTTCATTCTCGAAAAGCACCATCAATTTTCTTTCCTTTGTAGCCTTCCACACTTTGCAACTTTTTCCGTTTTCTGTGCTTTAAATCCAAACTCTTTAAAGTGATAGTAGTAGGAGAAATTTCACTTAGTCTTTCATATAGAAAATCCAATTTTGTGTTTAACGTTCTTGGTGAGCTTTTTGGTTTGATTGTTGTTCGTCTTTCTTGGCCTACCACTTTTTGGAATATTTTTTTTCAGATTAGCCCCCATGGAAAAGTATTATTATGGTAGTAGTTTCACTTCAAATTTTCGGTTACAAATTGGCCAACATTTTTTCATGTTAATAGAAATTTCTACGAGAGTAAAAGCTATATATGGTGATTATAGTTATTCTCATACGGCAGTGGTTGAATATTACAATAAATTTCGACAAGGAACAGAATTCACTAAAGATTTGGCCTGTCCAGGACATGCTCGTGGCAGCATCAGATAAAATGTGTTTACACGCAAATAGGCGCATTAAAGTTAGAGAATTTTCAGAAATGTTGAGCATCAATGTGGGAACAAAGTTGCTACTCAATGGATTCTACGACTGCTTACCGATGAGTAGAGGAATTGCGTTCGGCCTTATCACCTGCACATTTGGTACGTTATCAACCACAAGGTAATACCTTTTTACACCACATTGTTACAGGTGATGAGCCTTGATGTTGTCACTACAAACCAGAATCCAAACATCAGAGTATGCGGTGGAAGCATTCAGAATCTCCGAAGGCGAAAAAATGTGGATCTCAACCTTCAACAGGTAAAGAGATGGTGACCGTATTTCTTGATTACTAAGGTGTACTACTCTTGTATTTTAAAGAACCTGGTTTCAACATCAATGCTGAATGATATGCAGACACTTAAATTGTTTAGGTGCTAGCATCAAAAATTAATAGTGTCATCTTTCTGCATGATAATGCTCGCACCCATGTAGCCTGAACTGTTCAAGATCTGCTTGCTCGTATGCTTTCGGAAGTCTTAAAACATCCACGTTACAGCCCCGACTTGTCCCCGTGTAATTTCTATATGTTTGATCCATTAAAACAATCGCTAAAAGGGCGGCGCGGCGGTTCAATTCGGACGCTGAGGTAGAGTTTGCTGTTAGAGAATGGTTTCGCAAACAGATCCATAGATTAATGCATCAGTTTAAATTCATTGAATAAAAATTGCTTTACGGCCTCTAAACGTCTTCCTATTTAACAATACTAGTATTAGTATGTTCCAGCGCATTAATGTAAAACAATCTGCTCATTACTTTTACGATGGCTTTAGAACTGCACGCAGTACTAATAATATTGACGTATTGTCTGTTTTCATTTTTATTTGGTTGAAGTTAACTTCGATCTCATATTATTAATCCTGGAAAAAATTATTATTTAATTTTTTTAGGTGACAAAAAATCTAATAATCAAACTTTTAGTGCATACATTTGTACATCGTTCTCATTACATGTTTTAACTATGAACTATAATGTGTGCTGCCTAATCAGAGTCAGTAAGGGGTTACGAGATGAAATTGGTACCTTGTGCCAAAGAGCATAAAATTAAGTATTCTTTGCTTATACATAATTGTGACGAGACACTCCTTGGAGGGAGAAGAAGATAAACAACATAAAACAAATAAAATAAAATATATACATTATATTGAAGTATCGGTAACATTAAATAGATGTGAACGGCAAGATTACAGAAAATGTTACTACAAATAAAGGAGTAAGACAAAGTTGTTGTCTATCCCCAACTTTATTTAACGTATATATGGATAAAATTACGGAAATATGGAAAACACAATACAAAAAAGGAATTGGGAATGACAAAAACACGCTACTCAATTCACTGCCATACGCTGACGACCTGGTTTTGATCGCGAAAGAAGAAGACGATTTACAGAGAGGAATCTACTTGCTACAACAGATAAGCAAAGGATTTGATATGACAATATCCTTGAAGAAAACGAAAGTCATAGCATTCTCTGGAATATACCCTATACTATTCGAACAAAGATAGTTCTAAATAACTCAACATTAGAACAGGTGAACAACTTCAGATATCTTGGATGTAACATATCATACGATTACAGCAATGACGTAGAATTAAAAGTAAATAGATTCTCCTAGATATACGGAACAATAAATAAAACCCTCAAAAACAAAACTAAAAAAAAAAACAACTAGAAAAGACACCCAATTAAAATTTTACAAGACAATTGCCGTATCAACAATCAGTTACGGAAGCGAAACATGGGTAACAACAAAAAGAGAAGAACAACGTATACAGACACAAGAAATGAAGTTTTTAAGGTAGGTAAAGGGTTACTCAAGAATAGACAGAATAAGAAATGAAGATATCCGTAATGAATTAAACATATTTAACTTGAACGAAAGAATTAAGGGGCAAAGGAATAAATGGAAAGAACATCTAGACAGAATGGATGAAGACCGCCTGCCAGTTAAAATATATAATTACAAATGTAAAGGAAGAAGAAGCGTAGGCAGGCCAAGAAAGAGATGGGTACTGTAACAGACAAATGCCTAATATCTGAAGCGAAGAAGAAGAAGAAGAAGAAGAAGAAGAAGTATCGGTTGTTTAAATAACTATACAATCATCAAAAGTTGTCACTTCTAATACGTTAAACTGCTTGTAATTTTTAATTTATATTTATTAACTAACATATTTCCTATGATATATTAAAAAAAAAACTCGAAAGAATATAACACACCTTTTACTTTCATAACTTCCGAACTTTTGTCACATTGGATTTATTCTAGATCTGGATAAAAGGAAGGAACTCGACTTGTACATACTTTCTAACTTGCTTTTTTATTTGCATCTTGCATCTCAATGTATTGCGAGCTATTGTTGTAATAGAAATGTACAAATTTTAAGTATCGTATTTCAAGAACAGGTTCTATGTCATTATTAATAAAATAAATAGCTATACGTTCGTAGATTATTAACGTATAATGGCTAATGGCGCCGTAATCTAACAATCACAATATCGAACTACTGCGTAGTACATTTACAGAAAATAAATCTGGGTGATATTGATAAGCATATCTGCATTATATTCTAAAACATTAGTTTTTAACATGTTGTTTAAGATAATTTAAAGAAGATTTTCAGTCCATATTTTTATTGATCTCTAAAATTCAGATTTGATAGATGAATTATTTGGCAGAAGTTAAATTACATAACTTTTAAAAATTCACATCTAGGATCTTCCAAATTAAAAAAGTCAGATTGACATGGTAGAGTTTTATAAATTCTCGCGTTAGAAAACAAAATATTTAAATGACACTGTTAAAATATGCAACCATATAAACTCGTAATTAAAGTCAGTTGTAAAAAAGGAGAGTGTATAAACCACGTTCCTTTTAAAAGATTAATTAATTAATTAAGTAACGAATAGTTTTATGGTATAACATTAAATGTCAAAGATAATAATTGAAATAAAATAGCCAGCTTCTATTGTTGAAGTAAAATTTTGCTGCATCTGGCAACAGCATTTTAATATTACAAAACTGCTCTATGCCTTACCCTTTGGCGTATTATGATTTACTTCAGCTAACTGTGAGTGCGTCGGTAAATTTTGAATGTTCTTATGATAGTTATTATTGCCATCTTTTTCCTTAGAATCAGTCTGTTAATGAAAAACTACTAATGAGCTTCTATTTTTTTGTGAAGGTTTAGAACAATTAAGCTTGGTAGTTTTTGGTTGAGAAATTACTTAATAATTAATTAAACCAGTTTTATGTAATTACACGTTCCACTTAAATCTATTGCTAAAAAATGCAAACAATTTTGTTCTCTTTGCCATCGCCAACATCAGTTGATGTGCGGGAAAGGCAAAGGGTGCTGGGGTTTCTGTGGGTGATGCGGGATTTGTCCCTTGTTCCGTTAATTAATCTACGGCCGTCATAAATCAATCTGTAGCCGCAAGGTGACGCGTCATCATATCGACATCATTGACTTGCCCTCTGCAATGTTTTTTAGAAAGCTGCAGATGTTCGTACTTATTAATTAGAATGCAGAGCAATACACGAAAATCATGTATATTTATTAAACGGTAATTATTTTTTAGAAGCAATTTTATAACACGATCGATGTAATGGGTTGTATGTATAAGATTGATTATATAACTTTCGCAGAATGTTTGTTGCAGTAAATCTATACTAAGTTATATTACTAAAATTGAAACTAACCTAAAACACTACTTTTAATATCATGGGTCACTCAGAATGACTTAGTTTAAATTGGATCATTTGATATGACTAACACTCTAACTACAGTCACTTTTGAAAAGAAACGTTGTCGAATAGTCACATGAAGTACATTTATCTGAAATATATTACAGGCATCATCTTAATAGCACAAATGTATAGACACGTACAAGTTAGCTAAAGTTCATTTTCTCACGTTTGTTTAAGGGCTATTATTTCATCAAGACCGTGTGTTAGTTGTCATTACATCAAATTCTTCTCTCCTATTTTTAAATAAAATAATTGTATGAAAGTTAATTTTAAACAGGAGCCATGAAAATTTTAGACATGTGATCATTTATTGTAAGCTATTTGCATGGTTTAGCTATGAAATTATGTGTATTATGTTATAACAAACCACAATAAAATGCCAAATAGTTTATGATATTGATAACTGTTACTCATATGCCTTGCTACCTTGGTTCGACATTGAAATTTGTTTACATGTAAATTTGTATGTTGTATCTCACGAATTAAACGCCAATTTTTGCCAAGCGGACTACTCACCTTGCTTTAATTAATTAATACAAACAATATAATGTACACTACAAGTGCACATCTTCATTATTGATGCATATTTCTAATTCTCTATATAACATTACGCGAGAGAGGTATATTTAATTTTGAACGGGAGATATTTTCTTTGTCGCTCTGTATCACTCTGTATAATACATGCATTTAAAATTCTTGAAGAAAACCTTTGATCGTAATATCTGCAAGTTCAGTGTATTCTAAATTCGAGGTGGATGTATGGGTAACTCTGCTATTTGCAGAGTTAGGCCAAAACCGGTTGCACGTTATCGTGCCAACTTCTTCAGACTAATAAGCTTAATGCTGGAAGCAAAAATCGTGTGTTGTTTTCGAGTTATAGCGGAAAATTGAAAATTATTAAAATATCTGAAAATGGTGTAGAAGTTATTTCATAGATATTTTTAAGAAAATTCCAGTGGCGTACACAAATTCTTTGTATTTTTCAGTTATAGAAATAGTAGCTTGTATGCTTTTTTAACAGGAATTATAGTCGGCATTATCCGCCATTTATACTTAATTTAACATTAAACTTAGCAAAACAATATCAGTTAGTCATGAAACAATAAAATAAATCACTTGTTTGTTGTAGTTGTTATATTATAAGGCCAATTATAATCATTAATTAAAAAGAGTAATAACGTAACAATTACTAAAAGCTCTTAATCGTTACCAAACATGTATAGGTAGTATTTTTTAGAAACTAAATTTTTTAGGATGCACTCGTTTCCGGAGATTTATTCTTTATTTTTAACGAATTATGTAAATTCTATATAGGTATAGAAAAATATCACCTCCGCAGAGATTCGAACCCTTGACCTTCAGCTTTACGCGTAGTGTTGCCGTTGAGACGAGAGATTCTCGTCTCTCGTCTCGTCTCGCCCTCTCTCGACGAGACGAGAGAAATATTTTCTCTCGAATGAAAGCTCGAGACGAGACGAGAGAAAGGCCCTTACTTTCGTCAAGGGCGCTAATTCTATCTCCTGGTTAATTTCGGCCAAATCATCATCGTCGCTCTCTTCAATGGATTCATTTTCCAGTTTTAATAATTTTAACGTATCTTGCACACCCAGCCAAGTTTAAAATATGTGCAAAACATCTATAGTGAGAATCTTCTGTATTGAATGAGTGATTTGGACAATCTTTTTTAATTAAATTGTCCAGTTCTTTTAAAAAAGTTGTATTGACTGCCGCGTTGTCCATAATCCTGTGCACATTTGTAAAATATTTCTTCTTACTATAGATCGTCGTGTTTTTACCTTTTTCATATTTGATATTTGGTTTAAATCACGAGAGAAGCGAGACGAGACGAGAGAAAGGTGCTCTCGAGCGAGAGAAGCGTCCTCTCGTCGAGAAGAGAGAGCCATTTTATCTCGTCTCGTCTCGCGGCAACACTATTTACGCGCCAATGCTCTACCATTGAGCTGCAGAGGCAAATCACTTAATATGTGATATTCGTCCACATAGGTATACTAAAAATTCCCCAAAACTTTAATTTTTAAAACATAATTTCCCTAAAATGAAAGTATTCATTACAAGAAATCACAGCTGTCGTGATAATTGATGCGAAACCGCTTAGACTTTAGCGGCTCATTGACTACGGGATACGATTTCCAATGCACACTAGATTTCACGGTTACTAGATGTGGACTAATATCTAATATCACATCTTCAATGATTTCCCTCTGTAGCTCAATGGTAGAGCATTGGCGCATAAAGCCGAAGCCCAGTGGTTCGAATCCCTGCGGAGGTGATATTTTTCTATATACAGTGCTTCCCGAAAGTAACCGATAAATTCTATAAAATAGTTGAAAAAAATGCTTCAGAAAAATGCTCGGACACGTCGATTTTTATTTTTAAATCATCACTTAAAGATGTAATTTTCAACCCTTCAGCCCTCACCCCTAAGCGCTAGCAACCCCAACTTTAAAAATTCAAATAGCAAAGTACTCCTTGTGATACCTCATTTAATAAAATTTTTTTTGCTAAATACAATAAATAAAACTTTTTCAAAATCGGTGGAGTACTTTGCTATAATATTTAAATTTTTAAAGTTGGGCTTGCTAGCGCTTAGGGGTTGAGGGGTGGTGGGTGGAAAATTACATCTTTAAATTATGATTTAAAAATAAAAATCGACGTGTCCAAGCATTTTTCAGAAAAATTTTGCTCAACCATTTTATACTTAGAATTTATCCGTTACTTCCGGGAAACACTGTATGGCATTTACAGAGTGTCCAACCGAAGCTTCGGCTTCGGCCACCTGCGGCCGCAAAAAGCACATTCGGCTTCGGCGAAAAAAGGACCGAAGGTTTGGCCGAAGCCACGGAGTATAAAGACAGGAGACTGCACTTCCATTTAAACTACCGACCGAACTCGTGCCGATGTTTGTCGCCTCAATTTGCGACAAGGATAGAAGATGCATGTCTACGAAAGTACATGGAGCATACGAGAAACGCACTTAAAATTAATAAAACACTGATTGTATTGCATTTGTGAGTAACATATTTAGGTTTATTTTGTAGAGTGGTATTTATAGATTTATACTACAATATAAAAATACAAGAATCCATTCCGGAAATTTGATTTATTGGGCTGCAATTGAGGGCATGTGCACGAACTAATCTCCACAGTTTTTCTGTTACACAAAAGTCAAAAATTGTGTAAAATAGCATCAATCGTTGCAGTATCTTTTTCTCTACAAAAACCTTAATTGCACTTTAAATCAAATTTCCCGAACGGATTCTTGTATTTTTATATTGCGGTATAAATCTATAAATACCACTCTACAAAATAAACCTAAATATATTACTCACAAATGCAATACAATCAGTGTTTTATTAATTTTAAGTGCGTTTCTCGTATGCTCCATGTACATTCGTAGACATGCATCTTCTATCCTTGTCGCAAATTGCGGCGACAAACATTGGCACAAGTTTTGTCGGGCAGTGCAGCCTCCTGTCTTTATTCTCCGTGGCCGAAGCCGAAGGTTACATCCAGCCGAGCGATTCACGCAAACGAACGAAATATTACGTACGATGTACAATATTATTCATTTTATTATGTTTATGTATTTCAATAAATAAAGAAAAATAAAATTAAGTTTACCATCGGAAAAAATAACAATTTTTTTATGCTATTTAGAGTATTTAATTCGGTCGGACACTACATTTACACAATTCGTTAAAAATATATAGAATTGTCGCGGTCGTATTGATTGTCAACTAAAAGTTCAAATTTTAATTGTGTTTGGGGAGCGTAAATTGAAATTGTGTTGTATGATGCCACATATTTCTATAACACTTTGTAGTTATAATTCTTATTGTCCTAAAGTTTTAGTAGTCATCTGCACAAATTGAATAACAATACTTTCTTTTACACGTCTTGTATAGCCTCCTATTAATATACTTTTGAATTTTATAACTTGCAACACTTGCTTGTTTTATAACTGACTATTTATTTTATTATGGTTAAGGAACACAAAAATATGCAAAATAAAGTGTCGAAATATGCATTCTTGTATTAAAAAGCAAATACAATACATATTAAAACACAGGGTGTCTCTAAAAGGTCTGTACAACACGATGTCATATATTCCTGAGACCAAAATAGGGCGATTTAATCAAACTTACGTCTAACCAAAAGTGACCCGTTAAGGAGTTATCAAACGTTAAAGATCTTCAAAAAATATTTGTTTTTTTTAACAACAAAATATTGTTTTTAGCGATGGAGATTCAATTCGGGATGTGAATCTATACGTACTATAAAAAGGTGCGTTTCACATCTTTTTTGCTAGCTACGTAAATGGCCAAAAGTTAATCATCAAAAAGGCTTACAATTTTTTAACGTTTGTTTGACGTTATTTGTATTTCAAAAAATTTTTGTCTCTTATTAGTTAGCCAGAAAAAAATAATTTTGGTGATATTAGCCATTTAGATACAATTAAACTAATTACAAATTCATTACGAAGGAAACTGTGTATGATACGATATTTTTTAGATTTTTCGGAACGTTCCACATTACTACTTATGTAAGAGGTAAGTGGTATGATAAAATCAACAAATGTGACGTTTTGCTAATAAAAATTGAAAATATGCATAATGCATGTTTTAACATACTGTCATAACTCAAAAACAAACGAAAATCGACCACTTCTGCTTCCACCATTAAATCAGTCTCAAAAAGGTGGCACCATAACGTTTAATTACTTTTGCCGTAGTTCTCCTAATTACAAAGTTACCCATCATACATCCACCTCGAATTTAGGATATACTTTACAACAAAGCAGGCAACGGCTAACTTATTTTATACAAAATATGGCATTTGAAACTTGACGGAAGAAGTGGAAATTCCATCACAAAAGTACTTTATTTGTCCTTACTAATAAAGAGTTGATCTACTAGCGAGATTGGACACAATGTAAGGCGCAGTTTATGAATATGAATTAGAAAAAGTATTTTGTCTTAAATTAAGAATTAGGCTAATAGATATTTGTTCAATTTTTTTGTTATCGCAAGATCTCCAATAACTATTTCTTATTTAGTTTTGTCAAAGTGGTTATCATGTATTGGATGCAAATTTAATCTTAATCTATTATAAATTATAAACATTTACAATATGCCGAACAATTCAAATTAAAGTATCGTGAAAGTTAAAAATGAATTTTTTTACTAAAAATATGTTTAAATTGTGCAATAAAAATCGGTTATTACAGCAATATGAAACATCTGCGTAATAACATGCAGATTCAGAATAATACAAGATACAAGGTTTTATACCACTCTCTGTTTGAAGTAACTATACCGTCACATCAGATAAGAAAACACCGTGCAAATTTTTGTAGGTATAGCTATGTAGTTCTATCGTGACCGTGAAAACAATCCTAGCTGAAATGATTTTTCTAGAGGCCATATTGGATAGTGTACCGTTTTATTCTTACTAACCTACGTATGTTTAAATTCAAACGATTTGAAAGTTAAAGTTAAAGTAAATTGACTGTTTAGAAAGAAAATTTAACAAAATTATAATTTAATCAATATTTTTGAATGCTTTAAGGTTTCAGATTACGCTTCTACTAGTAAATCTTTTAAAGGAATTTCAAATTCGTGATTTCAACTAATTTGTTTGAGGACTTGAATGAGGACTGAGCATTTTATGTAGATTTAATAGATCCTGCATTTCTATAAAACTTATTAAAAAAGCAACATTTTTACGAAGGTACACGTATGCAGTATAAAAACTTGCTTTTTTCTGACTATTAAATAATACGTATCTACATTACATAGATGTTTTCTGATAAATAATGGCCTCTATAATTCACATCATTTGATTATGACTTCTAACTTATAACGCACAGGCTGTGCCCAATCCCAAAACTGCAGAGTTCATTACTCACGGCTATCTGCCAATTGCGAAGCTGCAAATTATTTATTTCACAGTTGCATTATTATCAAGTGAAAGCAAGAGGATTAAAAGATCAAAGAGGGAAATATCATTTTAACGAGGACATCATCAAAGAAGTATGGAAGAACTACTACACAGAATTACTTTACGAACAATAGAAATGGAGGACGAGCATTACGAATTAGAAGATGTAGTCGAAGTAGAAGAGCCAACAGAAGAAGAAGTAAGAAATACGACATTTAAAATTAAAGAGGATAAAGCATCAGGATGTGATAGGATAGCTGGAGAATTAATAAAGCATGGTGGAGCAAAGCTACATAGAAAAATATATACAATCATAAAAAAGATATGGACATCTCATAAAATGCCAGAAGATTGGGAAAAAGAAGTCATCACCCCAATACACAAGAAGCGCGACCCAGAATTGTGTAAAAATTATAGAGGGATAACCCTCTTACACATAGCATATAAAATATTATCCTCGCTAATTCACAATAGACTAACAAAAGAAGAGAATAAACCAATTAAGAAAATGGAAATTGGAAACCACTTGAAGACAGCGCTAGACGCAGACCAAAATATAGGTGGCGAGACGAAATACTACAAGATCCGATAACAATGGGTGTTGAGATATCGAAGTACTTCATGTTCATATTTGTTATTGTGCTTTTACTTCTTTATCTATTTACTTAAAAATAATCAATTACAATGTTGAATTCTAAATTTTACTGCTTGTCATTCATAACTTGTTTATATAACATGAACATTTTGTGTAACTAACAACACGTAACATAGTAACCAAAAAACAATACTTCTAACTCGTGCACAGCACGACCAATGGGCGTAACTAATTGGAAACTTAAAGCAAAAAACAGGAAGGAATAGAGAAGAGTAGTGAATGAAGCTAAAGCACACCAAAAACTATCGCATAAACAATGGACGAGGAGTAATCCACCTCAAAAAACGGATTTGTGAGCTTTCGAGCGGCATTAAATTCCATTGGAATCGGCCATTATTATTATTATTATCAAGAAACCATGTATGAATACCCCACGTACCGGGTGTCGGTTCTTTACTCGTCAAAATCGACAGCTGTCACAACTTCTCACGTGTTTATATGTTTTCAACTTGTCTCAAAAAGTATAGCCTGTTCGTTTGGGCCCGTCATTTCTACCTGACTTCTTAAGTTATTACAACGGACAATAAAAGTATTATGACGAGTTAGAGGTGACAAGTCCTGCCATAAAAACCCTACCAGGGACAGCTTTAAACTGTTGCCCAAAATAATTTGATATTTTATAAAGGAACTCTTCTATTTCAAGGCAGCTATAAAAATTTTCTAATCCGGCTTATAGAGATGATTTAAGATAGTTGTATTTAAACCTCATAATCCACCACTAAGCTTTAAATGCTTTCAGAAATTTTACGCGGACCTCCGAACCGACTATAAATAGTCATAGAAAAGGTATTAGTATTCTACTCTCGCGTAATGGCTATTACTTGCTCAGGCGAATAACTACATTCGATTTCGTTCGTGTCGATTCGCCTTCGTTAAGTAATTAACATCATAACACCCTCGTCGAATAATATACTATTTCAAGACCTTTATGACAAAACGTAAAAGTAACATAGTTGACAATTGATTTTGGGATATATATTTTTTTTCTGATCGATTAGGTACATAGTTTTTATTTGAACGAATATGCGGTTTAAATTGTAATTTACTAAGATTGTGTACGTCCTGCTTATTGTAAAATTCAACTGTAACTATTCGCAAAATCGCAGGTGTCTTACCGTAACTGACTTATACGCCGTTTCAGTTGACAAAAAATGTTGATTTTAGGAGGCATACATACCATGGACGAGTGTCACCAGAAATGTTTTAGAAATAATTATTGTAAATACTAGTGGGGTAGCCATGTCTTACAGATTATGATTTTAAGGTAGTTTATTAGGGATATATTTTTAAGGATTTTAATTTTGCAATAGGTATACAAATCTGTACAAAATTAAATTAAATCCATCCGAAACATTTCTCCTTGAATGCATTGGTTTGCATTGGTTAACATTTCAAAAGTTTCTCTAATTTGTAATATTTTATACTACGTTTCTATTATTCACCACATTGAGAAGTATTGATGACAATAATATTACTATACGTTAATCTGACTTTTCCAGCAATTCGTTGAATATAAATTCAATATAGCAGTTGTTCTATTTTTTTACATTATATTACATTTCGTTAAGATAACTAATAATAGAAAAACTACGGAAATTTAATTTAGAGACGCACTTAGCCTTCATTGACATAGAAAAGGCATTTGACCGAGTTGACAGGCATAGGCTATGGAACATCATAAACAAACGAGGGTACCCAAGTCAATTGGTACAAGTAATTAGAACAATATACAGGTACACTAACATTAAATACACACAGGAAAACAACTAAATAATAAACAAATGGGTTAGACAGGGATGTATCGGAGACTGGAAAAATATGGTCAACTCTAATAAAGATCAAAGAATATTTATATGTATCTATAAATAATATGCTGTTTGCTGATGACATGATAATAACATTTAAAACCGAACTATCAATCAACTAAACAAATTACTAAGAGAATATAATCTCAATATTGCAATAAGCAAAACAAAGACCATGGCATTTTGGGGAAAAATGCCGTAAGAACAAAAATTAGAATTGAAAATCAGCCCCTGGAACAAGTCCTATACTTTGACTACCTGGATTGCAATATAAATTACGACTACGATAAGGACATCAACAACAAATTATATAAATTTCAACACATATGCAGCACAATACATATGTATAATACTACAAAGACAAACAGCACAAGAAACAAGAATATGGCTTAGAAACTTGGATGTTAAAAAGTAAAGAGCGATCAAAGGATTTAGAAGAACCATCTGCGAAATTATAACATAAGAAGATATCTAAACATACACAACCTAGAAGAAAGAATAATAGAGAATAAATAGAAATGGAAGAACCACGTGGAAATGATGAAGGAGGATAGGCTACCTAAAATAATAATACGTAGAATACAAACCACGTGGCAAAAGGGATCAAGGTAGACCTAGACTGAGGTGGTAAAAGAAGCCGGAACAGGCTGTACCGCCTAAACCTGATGGAAGGAAGACGACGCCGACGACTTTACATTTACATTAAATAGTGACCCCGGTTAAAAAGTTGGAACTTCGCGGATTAGACTTGCATAAAAGAAAAACCTTCATCATTACCTTTCAAAATAAAAATTACGAATGCGTTTTAATAACACATCATGTTGTCAGCAAATACTTAAATATGTATTAATTATTGGATTAAGTAGTAAGGCTATTTTTCAAAGGAATACCAAATATAAATCTAATTTTAAGTTGCCTTATTTTAAATAGTTTGTTGCCATTTGATATCGTATTATTTTAGGTAAAATATAGTTGCCAATCAAAATAAGCTTCTTCCGGGACTTAGTAAATAAGGGGTATGTAATTATTTAACTCCTTGCATAGGCAACTAGAACACTTTGGTAATTTTTACTAGTCATTTTGACAGAAACGTCATTTGGCTTTGACATATTATACCTATGTATATTTCAGTTAACGTTCGCCTTCAACTTAACACATCTGTCATACAATCAATTTTGGCAATGAAAAATTGAAGTAGCCATATTCATGTAGTTAACTGTGGCTTTACTAAGGACCTGTAAAAATGCCCTAAATAAAGCTATATATGTTTATAATAATTAAAGGTTCAACTCTGTTAAATGCAAAGGGTAGCCTAATAGGTGCATTGTATACCTACTTGGCATAAACGCATGCATCTAATAATATAATTAAACTTGTCAGCAAAAATTCATGTATATTTCCAATTTTGTAATTGAAAGAAAGATTTATACTTTAACAAACATCAGATTCTCTTTTTAGAATTTAAAAATCAAATTCAATCCAAAATCCAGATGTTTATAATCTCCATGTAAGTATTTTTTAAAAACGAATGTTTAGTTTATATCGTAAAATTAGATATTATTCTAAATTATAGAAATGCAATGCAGATATTAAAAAGTTATTCGAGATAAACAAAACATAAAAATATAATAATTACTTTTTGTTTTATACAAGGAGGAAATGATACGTTCTGTGTGATCAAAATCACTGTCAGGACACAACCCATCATGTTATGCTTTGCTAAATGTCCTTGATGCGGATAAAATATATCTTAACAATATTATGAACCTACTGATAAATTTTTATAAATATTCTATTATTTTAAAATATTACAGCGTACACTTAACGGTTTACAATGTCTGTAATGAAATACACTGACATAATTCTCACAAATAAGGAGCACAATGGACAGTTTAATAAATAATTAACTTGGATGGATCGACTAGAATGCAGAAAAGATTTAGTTTCCATTATTTTATTTATTAACTGCTAAATCTATGCAAAATATCATGCCCATTTTAATAAAATAAACGATTTATTTTTATTATTGGAATATTGCGAAACTAATGTTCTACGTCATTTTAAGTGTACTATATGAGTATTATAGTATTTTGATATGCAAAAAATTTAAAATTAGAGTATTTCCTGGAAAATGAAAATATAAAAGATACTATCTTACTATAAAAAATAATATTTAATAGTGTATACAAAACGTGTTTGCTATTAAAAACTAGGTATGTGTTCTCCGTGTCCAGTTATATTAAATAAACGAAATA
The DNA here is from genome assembly GCA_963082815.1 of Melanotus villosus. NCBI lineage: Eukaryota > Metazoa > Arthropoda > Insecta > Coleoptera > Elateridae > Melanotus > Melanotus villosus. Next base: position 70,325,585 of record OY720418.1, on the reverse strand, counting down.
ATATCGCATTTTCGACATTCAGCTTTTTAAACGATGGTTAGAGAGGGAAAAATAAGCTGCCCGATGATGTATAGTTATTGCTATTTAGAAAATTCAAGATGGCGGCCATGCCAAGAAACCACGCAGAAAAAGAAGCTTTTTCTATTTGCAATCTGTGCAGAAATATTGTATCACACCACATAAATTCTGTATCTCTAACTGATTTAGCAAAAAAGCTTTGAGTCAAACTTTATTCCATCCTGTATGTATAGAATATACAGGAAGTGATATTGTTGTATACATACAGCGTCACCGTTAAAGTCCGCAGCATATGGATTTTTTTTTTATTATTTAGTTTACGCAAATTTAGATTTCATGAACAGTTTTGCTTGGAAAATAATGCAAAATGACGTTGACGATTTTTTTTTATCGATGACTATACCTGTCAAATTCGACATTTTTTTCAAAAAAATTACAAAAAGTTAGGTTATTTTACAAAATTTCGAAAAATGTTAAACTGAAAAAGTTGTTTATTTTTCAGTTTTACACCCACCTACCAAATTTGAACAAATTTGGACAACCTTGATATTTTTCACGTTTTCTTAACGTAACATTTTTTTGGCTCATTCGAATTTATTAAAATCCGAAAAGACCCGTAAAGATGTAATACACTAATCTGCCAAAGGGTATTTTTTCTGTTTAAAAATGTTTCTAATTGGATTTTTTCAAAAAAATTCCAAATATGCTAACTGAATAATTATGTTATACTTGATGCAAAGTTGCTCTAGTTGCAACATTTCACAACAAAATTAGCTTTATTCATTTTTATCACAGTACAAAAGGGCATTTCAGTTCAAAATTGTCATAAACCAAAATTCTGAAATCCATTTGCCAATTAATAGACCTCCAGTTCTTGCTAAATTAATTTAATTAACTGGAGGTCTATTAATTGGCAAATGGATTTGAGAATTTTGGTTTATGACATTTTTGAACTGAAATGCCCTTTTGTACTGTGATAAAAATGAATAAAGCGAATTTTGTTGTGAAAGGTTGAAACTAGAGCAACTTTGCATCAAGTATGACAATTCATTTAGCATATTTGGAATTTTTTTGAAAAAATCCAATTAGAAACATTTTGAAACAAAAAAAATACCCTTTGGCAGATTAGTGTATTACATCTTTACGGGTCTTTTCGGATTTTAATAAATTCGAATGACCCAAAAAATTGTTATATTAAGAAAACGTGAAAAATATCAAGGTTGTCCAAATTTGTTCAAATTTGGTAGGTGGGTATAAAACTGAAAAAGAAACAACTTTTTCATTTAACATTGTTCGAAGTTTTGAAAAATAACCTAACTTTTTGTAATTTTTTTGAAAATATGTCGAATTTGACAGGTCTGGTATAGCCGATCGATAAAAAAAATCGTCAACGTCATTTTGTATTATTTTCCAAGCAAAAACTGTTCATAAAATCTACATATGCGTAAACTGAATAATAAAAAAAAAATCCAATATGATGCGGACTGTATATGGAATTTTCATAATTCGATAAAATAATATATTAAAAGTATTTCCCCAAAGGAGTGGATTCTTAGAATTTAAATTTCCAAATATACATATATTAACATATTAAGGATTTTATTTATAGGTAGTTCTGTACCGTAAATCAAGTTTTTGTTTTTTATAATAAAGAAGTAAGGTATCAACAAACGAATAAATCAAATTGCTGTCACTCCTATGTTTCATTATCCTTATTATTACTAGGTTTGTATAAATGCATGCAAAAGATTTACTTTTTTGTTTCAGCATTAATGATGTGATACTTAACAAATTTTAGAACTGAAGTATGACGTAGGTAGAATGAATATCATTATTATTATTACCAGTAGAATACAAGAACGTATAGATTATTATCAGTTATATTGGTCAACGAAGAAATAATATTTGAACATAAAGACAATAAAAATTCATAACAATATGGCTTAAATAATTGTAAACCATTGTATTGAGACCATCCATATCGGATACTTATAAATAATTTCAATACATGAACTGGATTGTTCTAACTTAAAATTTTTGAATAATGTGGTACAAAACTGATTACTTTTTACTAATTGTAGCAACAGAAACGTGTTATTTGTAAGAATCATATTCTTAATTATGTACATAGCCTATGTATGGAGTTATGAACAGAAAAGGATAGAATGAATTTGAATAATTTTGCACGTGTACCTTTAATGTGTCGTGACGACGACGTATAAACAAAATCTGGAACAAATTGAAGCATTACTAATTGTATTCATTTCTTAAATTTGCAATTAAAGTTACAAAGATAGATAAATCAACCAACCAAATACATCTAACATCAAACCAGAATTTCAGTTAACATAGTGACGACAGCTTTCTTATAAAATTAAGATTACGTGTTGACCGTGGTGTTGACATTTTAGTAAAGGTAGTTCTGGATGCACACATTATCTTAAAACTACAAGAAATTGCATAAAAAGTGGCAGCGGAGTCTTAGAACTTAGAATTGAAAAAATAAAGAATTGATTATATCTTTGCCCGTATATTTAAATGCGTAGATTTTTTTAAAGTTATACTTCAATCTACCTTATGTGTAATAAATTAAATGTAGAAAATGGAAATGTATTAAATAGATGTAAATATATACTTCATTAAATTCAGATAACAAAATAAAATCCACCCTTTTACATATAACCAGTGACAATTACATAATGTTAATGTTAAATTATTACACGAAAAAGTATTTTTAATGGCAGTTTAGATCGCCAATGGAAAATTTATTGTGCATAATGATTAACTCTGTTTTGCATAGTTACTTTCGACAGAGTTAAACCTCACTTACCTCAATTTCTGTGTACCTAAGTATATACCTATCTGTTCATGATGCTTTCATTAAAAGTTCTTATTTTTAGGTACTCCAATATTCACACTTGTTACGATTATCATTAAAAACGCAATATGATTTATTGTAAAAAATATTACAGACACAATACCTTCATGCTACATTTTCTATTGTAATAAATTTCAGAATTTTACTACATTATTTATTATGAAAGTTATGAGTGTGAACCATCAGTTATGAACTGTAAAACTGTACTATCGCTATCATAAAACAGTAGGAAAAAAATTAGTAAAGTTTTCTACCAACAACTGTATTGAAATTGCGTACAATGGTACAATACATCAAAAACCCGATTTATTTAATAAGATAATGAAAATTCATGGCTACTGGATTTAAAATTTTTCATCTACTTGATATTTTTATAGGGCTTTGACCCGTCCGTCCGTCCGTCCGTCATCGTCCGTAAAAGGGATACGACGCAAAAATAAGAAGAAGTAACTATAACAGTTGTTATTTAAAAAGTTAATTTAATGTTTATAACTTTAAACCCGTTTTGTAGATATTTAAGAAAAAGTTAATCGAAGCCATCTTTATTTAAGGGTTTGTTTTCGAAAAATTATTTTAAGTAATTAAATTACCATAAATAAAGTAACTATTGCTCTTAGGTACAAAGTTGTTTGTGTGTATTTCTTATAAACGATGTAAGTACATGTGATGTACAAGTTATTGGTTACTAAGACTTAGCATAAATAAATAAATGAAAATTTTACCAGAAATATTACATCCTTCGGTCGTTATAAATTTGCATAATATTTAATCTTTTTTTATCAGAATGTGTGTTACGTGTTGTTAATGGTTACAGCTAATTTATTTTTAATTTTACTAAACATAGACTACAGCATTAACTCAAATATTCGTGTATAATCGTAGGTCAAGAAATATCATCTTAAATGTGTCCACAACAGTTATTTGAAGCAATCTTGTCGGAATTGAAATGATAGTTAAAGCTTAATTGTTACTATCCGTGGGAATAGAACTTTAAAAAAGCAACGCGTAGATATAGACACATAACTGAAGTAATGTAAGGTTAAAATTTTCTGTTATTATTTACTTTGACATGTAGTAAATGTGCAGTAGTGTAGGATGAGCAAGTACCTAGAGTTAAAAAAATTAAATAAGTAATTTCGAAGAGTTTCATTTCACAAACATAAAATGGGCATGTATTCAACAAGATAATCAAAACTTTATGCACGCCTACTTTTAAAAGCAACCTATTTCCCAGTGACAATATAATAGTAATTAGTACAATTTGCTCTTGTGACAATTGTATAAGACAAAATTGCCACTATTGTTTTAAAGGTGCTTTTTTTATTACGTGGGAAATTAAAAGAAGATACAATGGACGAAAAGACAAGCAACGATAATTTACCGGTAGTATTAAAATTAGAGTGCATTTGCAAATACGTGGCAATTTACGCTGAAAATGGAACATACACTTTTCTCTACAAAATAGTAATTTGCTAGTAATTTTAGTGTAAGAGCATGTAAAGTACGTTAATGTAAAAATAACTACTTAAATACGCTATAAAAAATATTTATTATGTAGCCCTGAAAAGTTTTCCAAGAATATATACCTAAGCCGTTCCTTAGGCTTGATATTGTTTTTAATTTATTTAAGCAACTCCATTCAATTTAATATTATACATAAAAAATAAAGTGCTACTAACAAAAAGACGAATATCAATTCGAGTACAAAAATAAAAGCAATACTTGAGAAAGAACAGCCTTTGATTCAAAACAATTCTCATCAAATAATGTAGGTACTATCGTTGCAAATAAAAGGTGGGACGACAGTTATATTTCATTTCTCAGTTGTTAAATATTACATTTTGGTGATTTTGTGTTTTATAGAATCACTTTAAACGCACATGAAAAAATACTTTCATGAAAAAAAATGCTGATTTACAATATACTGCAATGTTTAACGTTCCACCATTTATTAATTGGTAATAATAGTACCAATACCTATTTTCCGACCCTGAACATATTTTTCTCAAGATGATGGCTAAAATGAATGGTTTACAATTAATAAAACAATTTGCCAATTGCTCTTAAATGCAGCAAAAATACAATTAAAATATAGTTACAAAATTGGAAAGTAAAATTAATAATTAATAACAAGTAAAAGAATACTTGATATTTTCTAGTCTTTAAAGTATATGTAAACCAAGATTCAGAGCATATTAATAAGGGGCTTAGCTAACAACCAACATAATTCTTTGCGTAAAAATTAAAAGTTAAAATATACGTTGTTATAGTAATTTTCTTTTGGTTTTCCTCTTTTGTCAATTGTATTTCACTATTTCTCAAAACTATTTCATATTTACGTCACTTTGACAGTAATATGTCAAATGAAATTCACTATTTATGAAAACTCTTTCACGTTATTGCAAATGATTTCTTCTTTTTTCAAAATTTAATAATAATATTGTGACATTGATTTGACAAATAAGGAAACGCTTCTGCCAAAAAAGGAAATTGTTTGACAAACACAGCACTCTGTTTAATAGAGATAGGAAATAGTTTTGAGAAATAGTGAAATACAATTGACAAAAGAGGAAAACCAAAAGAAAAACACTGTAATAGTACTTTTTAAAAATAGAGTTACTGAACAAATCCTGTACTTATTATTTGTTCAGTACTGTACGTCTGCTAACTCATATAAATATACAGATTTGGAAAAATTGCAGATGTTTAGTAATTTGTTGTTGTGAGTTTGCAATCTACTATTGTTCAGATACATACAGGTCTTGGCAGTAAAGAAAGGACACGCATTAAAAAAAATATAGTAGGTAAATTTCTCAGAAAATTTTATCCTTGATAAAAGTTTCTGTATCTTCTAAAACTCAAAATTCAACTTCCTGTCGGACACTGTATACATATGTTTTATAAAACTATACAAAATCTATGCTTATCAAATTTCGTATAAACAAAAACAATATTTAGCATTTTTAGTTTTTAATATACATTGTAGTAAATTATTTAAAGGTAAAAAGTACAAAGCAAATTTTTCTCTTTTAATTTGACACCATTTTGTTAATATGTTAAGGCAATGTTGGTTAGGATTCCTGCATTATTTGATTATTTGAGAAGGTGACTGTTGCAAAATCAAATAACAATGGCAACTGTGGCACGTTTACTAACTGTTACTAACTTTAAAAGAATAGAGCTGACTACAACTAACAACGTAAAATTAGCTCTTTGGAAAAATTTAATATTGGTCAGTGGAAAACAGCAAGTAAGTAAAAATATTCATTACATCTTTCTTTGAGCAAAAAATTTGCAAAAATTAAATTTGCGTTGAAAGATCTTGTAACAAACAACATCTAACTTCCCACAGCTAGCCAAAAGATTAGCATTTTGTGCTGTTATAAGATTCTGTAATATTTTCATATAGTATTTAATATTAATGGCATTTTAATTTACAACTTAAATACTGTAATCAGTGTTTATTGTTTTTAATAAAAAAGATAAATCCTTCTTCTTTGAAATTGCAAATAAAAATTTGCATATGCATATTTGTTTCAAATGTCGTTCCACAGTTTTTAGAAACAAACCAGTTTTGTGGAACATGCCACGTGACATAATACAAATTTCCTTTATTTAACCTTTTTGGCATACACTGTAGAAGCTGTTCTTGCTAAATTTATTTCTACAGTCCCAGAACATCCACCAAATAATAAAAAATGTTATTTAAATTTCTGTAAAATGATACAACATAATAAAACAATAATAACTATTAGTGGCAGGAGTTTTCAGCATATTTTTACAATTTAACGCCTAACTGCTAGTTGTTAGTCACATTTGGAAATATAAGCAATTTGACCGTCTTAGTTTTTTTAGGCTAGTTTTGAGATTAACTCTTTTATAAAAGTTTAAAGCCTCTTAAATATTTCAGCTGATTGTCCAATAAGTAGTAAACGTTTATAAAACTAGCTGACAAATTCTCAAAAAATATATATACTCTCATAGTTTTAATACGTATCAAATAATTTTACTCGTTTAATTCGCTATTTTAAAAATATTCAAATATAAATAATAATAATACAAACATCTTTAAAACGTCAACTGCCGTATTCACAGTGCAATGTTCTCATTTTTCTCGAAATAGTTATGTAAAGTTTTCCATTAATTTAAAATATTACCTCATTAGAAGACGAACCGTTTAACTCAAAAATTAAGTTTACAAATAGTCAGCAAAGTTCATTTACTGCAAAGTTCTTTCGGTTGTGTTCTTGTTTCACATGTAACAAATTTACTCTCATGAACCTGCATTTCAGTAAAATGGAGTTACTTACTGTCCATGTGTTAAGTTCACAATTAAATTATTAAATTGCTCAGAAAACAACACCATCTGGAACCGAGCATAGAAATATACCTCCTCGGTAGGTACTTTACAGAAATTACGAAGGTGTGAGATTGGCCAGTTTAAAAAATGTGAAATGTTAAAATAATTCAATCTGCGTTATAGAATATGGTAAAACTTTATAAAATAAATATAACGTTTTAGGGTATCTATACATGATTCAAAGATGAAGGTTATAATTGACGTGGTTTGTTGTATTTGGTAAGATTATTTCCTCCTTAAGCATGAAGCTTGGTTTGAAATTACTGTTTACCTACAGTTAACATAACATTAAAACTGTAGTTATACGTAATTTTCAAGCTATTGTTATAGATCTACCTACAATACTTCTAGAAAAATAACTTGACAATGATGTTTTAAATTGTCATGCGAATTGCCGGCACGCAGTTATTATAATTTTTTTTTTCAAAATAATCATTTCACTATTGCCAATAACAGACTAGCTATTAAATACACTACGCACAATATTCTAAACGATGACATAAACAGTGGTAATTAAGAGGGCAAGCACCGCTATTCTCTATATTCTCTATTATGTGTTTAAATAACCATCAGCACCAATCAGAATGAATGTACTTCATGGCTAGAATTGGGTATCAAAGCTTTACAACTCGTAATTTTGCTGATTGTATAGGTGCCTATACTGATAATCTATATTTATTACAGTACTATTATGTCTAAATTGGGTGTTATTACTTTTTTTCTGCAATGTCACTCATACGTTACATGTACATAAACCCGATATTATTTTAGTACCTCAACCATACCAAAATAACGTTGAAAGCGTCAAGCAGTTCAAATAATAAATGTTTCCTTGTTTTGTATAATGTCAGGGAAAAAACATCATCGATTAAAGAGGCCAACATCAATATTCTTACTTATTTTGTGTTAACCTAATACAGACTAGAACATAATTAGAACAACATTTCATGAATTTAAAGCACATTATAGAATTTCTTTGTATATTTTATAAGGCACAAGAATTTTAATAATATATTAATAACAAATAAAGTCCCTTTACATAAATTATTTTGCTGTCATACTTTTCCTATACTTAAATTAAATACAAAGTGTTATAAGCTAAGCTTCGTATATCCAAAACTGAATACAAATATTCCACCCCTCGATGTAGCAGTGCTTTAAGCACAAAACTGCGAAGGTGATTTGGAGAAGGATTATTTTTGGGATGCTCTCGCAAGGTAATGAAGAAGGATAGGAGAGATATAGGAACAACGACAACCAATGAGTAGTTGGAGAAGGGATTGCGGAAGAGTTATCTCTAATTTGAGACGGATTTAGTGTCCTGCGAATCCTCTAAATTGGATCCTGTTCGCATGTGCGCCAGATTTGTTTCTGTAGGAGACGACAGCTACATTTTTGCTAGATCGCAGTTTAAATACTTTTTAGCTTTTTTCTTATAGGCCTGTATTAATGTTGCCTTTAGAAAAAAGAAAGGCAGTTGTGATAAAAGTGATGGCATGCACTTACGTTTAAACTATGACTTGGATTTATAAGTAATGCTGTTAATGTTAGTTGAATATGTACAGTCGTAATTACTAAAATTAGAGAGAAGTTCTTGCTGTTTTGTAGATATAAACCTGCTAGCATCGAATGTAGTTATTTAATATTTCAGATGAAAAAGTAATTGAAAACAGCATGCATTACTTTTGTATGGCAAATTCCATAATTAAATAAGTAAAATGTTTAAAGCCACAACAAGTATTTAATACAAAATAGCGTATTCAAAGCATAAACAAGAAACAATGCAAAATATCTGAATTTATCCAATGAAAATGATTCAGTGTAAGCATATCTTCTAAAACTGTTTGTATTCAAAATTATTTCTTGTTCTCTGTAAACAGATTCATATATTCCATTCGGTCACATATAATAACTGTTTTGTACCTTAAGCAATAATTTTCGCTTTAACATTTTGTTGAATATAATTTTAATATTATAATTAATCGTAAGTTCAGAGTATCTTTTTATTGATTTCTAAATCACATAAAAATGCCGTTCTGCATTTTAAGCATTCCTCATGTAAAATAGACAATTGTCAAATTAAAATAAAAAATAGTCTGTTCGTTCGGGCCCGCAAAATAGTTAGAAGTATTTTACAACTTTTAGTGGTGGGTTATGAGGTTTAAATGCAACTATCGTAAATCATCTCTACTAGGCCGGACTCGAGAAATTTTATAGCTCCCTCAAAATAGAAACGTTCATTTATAAAATGTTAAAATATTTTGTGGGAACAGTTTGAAGCCGTGTCTGGTAGGGTGTTTATGGCAAGATTTGCCACTTCTAACTTATGGTTTATTGCCCGTTGTAATAACTTAAGAAGTCACATAGAAAACAGACTACAATACTCACTACCAGGAAAGGGAGCAAGGTTGACAATTCCAGATATATTTACTGTTACTGAAATTTTATACTGAACTAATATGTTAGTTGGTTAAGCTTAAAATAATTGTTTTTGATATAAACGCCTTCATAACTTTTTAAGTCATCGATTGATTACTTATTTACTCAAATATATGTAGGCCAATTCACAAGTTTTCAGGATATTTTTAAATTAAAATCAAAAGATACAGGTAAGCCGGTAGATATGTCAATTAAGAAATACTTAAACACAATATAAGCGAATTTTATCATTTCTTGTTAGATCAAAGTTATGATTTTGGTCTATTATGTTACTTTGGATGAATACAAAGGTGGGTTAACTAAGGTCTAACCTATACCATGGCCACGCTATACATCCTTAAAAATTTTCCTTTGGTGCAAAATTCCTTTTTTTATAGTAATTTTCAACTGAGCATTTTGTGAAAAATAATCGAGAATATGTTACAAAAATGGAACCTAAACAAAGACATAATAGAAAACGCCAATCATACACTTCATGTAATATAAACTAAACTAAGCTGAAGAATTTTTAAAACTAAAAAGCTTACACTTGAGTATTTATTATATATAGCAAACCGTTTTGGAAACATAAACCATAAACCGATAAAATCAACGAATATGGGATTAATTTGTTGCAAAAATACAAATCGAATATTTGAAACAAAGTAACTTCCCAATTACTGACTCTTAAGTAATTCGCTAAATAGGTAGTTAAGTTGCTTTATTGTCGTGGAAAGATATAAGCTAAGCAATTCTGTTTACGTGAAAATTGCGCTTTGTGGGCCAACGCTATTTTGTGAACAACATGAACTTGAAACTGTACTGCAACCTTTTAGTTCAAATATATGGTATTCATTGAGATTTTTCTAATAAAAAACAGTACCTATCATTAAGAATTAATATATGTATAATAAATCAGATTTTGCAATTTAAAGAACTTCCAAATTGAGGGAGACCTTTGTTTGGGTTCATATCTTTTTAGTTGATAAACTAAGCCAAAACTTACTTGAGTAACAATTGCTGCTGCTGCGACAGTTTTTAATAGATACATCTGTAAAATAATTATATTACCAAATACTGTAAAAGCGGAAATAGTACCACATTCCACTGGGTCATACTGGTCATGGTCAGTCAAACTTGGTCAAACTATGAGTCCCCTGCTCTATGAATTTATATATGAATTGATTCAATAGGCATTGAGGTTACCAGTATTTTATATACCTTTTCATGTTTGTAGTTTTTGATTGTCACTATTGTCACTCATTTTGTGCACACTTAATTCTTAATTCGACTTATACGTATATCACATGAGGTAGTTTGTTGTGTAAGCGAGCAATACGAATTTTAAATTGCAAATACAAAGACATTGCAATTTACTTGGTCCTTTTATTCCAATTTATATTTTAAAATATTACAGCGCAAACTAACACTTATGAAAAATTTTAAATGGCAAACATATCTTTGAAATCATTCGTTTACTTTTTCTTCTTCTGCGTCATGTCCTAGTAAGGACGTTGACGAGGGGGGCAAAGCCACATTTTTAAACGACTTGTCATCAGAAACGCAAATAATTTACAGAAAAATTTTAAGTGATCTTTAAAGATTTTTTAATGTTAATCAAAAATTTTTGAGTTAAGCACAGTAAATAGTTCTCTAACAAAATTTTTTAGTATCCAAAGTTTTTGTTAATTCCACTGACTAGTATAAAGTCAATAAGATTTCTTTTAAAAAGATAAGCTTATGTTTAGTTTAAGCTCTAAAATTTAGAATAATTTTTTTCAAAATCATGTTACATATATTAAACTAATGGCATATTACTGTTTTGTCTTGTATTTTTTCATTTTTTCTTCTGGAAAATGAACAGGTACAACGATCTTAATAGTCATTCTTAAACTCAAACATGGAGGCACATTTTAATCCTTAAAAAGTTACTAAACCAATTTGCTTCACAAAATTATTTTTGTTCAAGCTCTTTGAATATTAGTATTAAATAATATTGCAAAGTAGTTATCGTTTAAAGGTTTATATTCTGATATTATCCATAAAATGAACAGATTTTCTGGACATATTTTATTTATAAAAAAATTGTAAATAAAATCCCTTGTAAAGGGGGAGAAAAAGAATATAATCATCACCATAAAATTACCTGAATTTATATTATTAGCGTGTCACAATTTTTGTAGTTTTAAATAAAATTTATTTGATAAGATTTAATTTGCCATACACATAAATAAAAGTAACTAAAAAACCACTTGTTTTATGTATGACTTAACAAAAAAGTGCTTGCTACATATGTATTTTACATTATATAAATAATTTACAAGTCGATATTTTTTATAATTTCCTGTACAGCTGTTATTTTTGTTACATAACAGGTGCTTGTTGTATAGGCATTTTTCCAAGAAACATAAAAAAGTAGTTTGAGAGAAGCACACGCTACTATAATTGCTTTACTCAGGTTTACCTCAGTCCGCTACAAGAAAATTATAAATAAATTATCTGCTATTATGTATTATGTTCGAACGAAATCATAATATAATAATAGTTACACTATGTGTGTAACGGAGTTCAGCTGGGCTATCAAAGAGCATGAGCTCTGAAGTAGCTACCTAAACGTTGCTAAGAAATTATTTTTTTGTACATGCTCCCAAAAGTAGCTATTTTACGGACTCATTTAAGTCCGTAAAATGAGTCTTTTCCGGACTCAATCCCAAAAAGTCTAGTTACTATATAGTGACACTCATTTAAGTCCGTAAAATGCTATATTTTCGGCCTAGTCCCTAAAAGTTGTCATAGCAACCTTTTGCGTAGTACTACTATAGTGATATGTGCTCTGATCACATTAATAATACATAATAAAAAGTTTGAATCTGTTTTTGGGAGGTTTAACCAAAAAATGTTGTTTGTAACACGTACCTAAATCTAGTTTTTTGGGACTCATCTGCTATCCCAGACTCGGCTTCGCCTCGTCCGCGAACAGCAACGATTCGTCCCAAAAAACTTGATTTTAGGTACTTGTTACAAAAATAACTATTGTATAGGCATTCAATATTTTTAATTATCTTAATATATATATAAAAATGTATCTTTCCTTTCAGGTGACTTCAGCTAACTTGTTTTGAAAACATTTACACGTTTACTTCTTAATTTTTTCGAACTACTTCCCCGACAAACTTTTCTAATACTTAATGCAAAGTGCATACTATATAAAAGATTAAAATATTTTCAGAATCACCAAATTTATAATAAGTATATTTCTTGCAATATACATTATTAGTTAATTTTGTCTTTGTTCATATACTAATTAACTTAACCCAAGTTGATGTAAGCCAAATTTGCCAATAAAACTTGGGCTTCTTGACTCATTAATTATGGTACTCCATATATAGATTCAAGCCTTTTATTTTGAAAATGTCAGTTTGCCTAACCATATTTGTACCAGTCATCACGACATATACCTAAGTGCACATAAACATAGGCTTAAATTCATATGCGTATCTCCCACGCTTCGTCATTTGTCATTTACGACCCTTTTTTCTTAACAGCATAGTTTTATTTATTATTCAGTTTTTTATATAATTTATATGGAAAATGAACTAAAATCAACGTTTGTACTTTGTACATAAATTTTACTTTACAAAGGTCACCTATTACATTTTTGCAGCGGAAGAGAAAATCTAGTAACATTTTAAAGTAGTCATCTGTGACCGATTCTAAGTAGGTAAGTAGGTGTACAATGAAATGTTAAAAGTTAGCGGATATTGAGCCTATGTTGTTTCAAAATATACATATTTGTTTTAAAGCTACGTGAAACCAAGAAATTTCAATGATGCGTATAAATGCAAAATATTCTCATATAGTTAATTAAAACACAAGAAAACGGTTTACTATATTTAAAATGATAAAATTAGAAGTTAAACGAACATGGACGACCGTGCCTCATGCCAAAGAATGCCAGAATAAGTCAACTGAGGTACAGAGCATAAAGGTTTCCAGTTATCTACTGAATTCGTTTTTCATCCAATCTTATAAAAATCTGTAAAACGATTACAAAATGAATTTTAATGGTTACAGTAGATACAACATTTTCCAATAATAAATAAACTTTCTGAATAATCGACAAATTCAATTTGAAAATTATCAAAAAAATTACCTTAAACGTTTAAGGTCTGATAAAAAGCAATTAAAAAGTCAATTTCGAGCGTTCTTCAGAATTTCTTAGTTTGTTTAAGTTATATAAATAAAACCTACAATACCGGGTGGTCCATCGGTCTGTATTTTTTTTTTTACTCGAATATTTTAAATATTACCGAAATTTTTTTCAAACAAAGTTTATTTTACATGAAAATGCTCACATATCTGCAGTATAAGTTTTTCCACCGGGTGTTCCATTTTCGCCCAAAAAATTTCGGTAAAATTTAAAATAATCGAGTAAAAAAAATACAGACCGATGGACCACCCGGTATATGGTTATTTAGCAAGTGACGCCGTTAATACAATTTTAAGTGTTATTTATAATCATAATAAAGTTTTTGTTTATTCAAAGATAAGCAAATTAATAAATTTCAAACAAATCAAAACAGTTTTCAAGTTCAATATTAAATAATAACAATAATTTTATTAAAAAATGTAAGAAATCTAAATAAGTTTTATATGAAGGTTAATTCTGTTTTATATTAACTTAAATAGTGAAAACTTTCTTGGTATTAATAAGAATCTGTTTAAAAATTAAAATATTGCCTCTTCAGATAAAAAAGGTAAAGACTTATATTTCAGTAGTAATTCTTTAATGTTGCATTGCTGTTTCTCTAACCGTATATAAAAGGTGGTTAAAAATGCCATATATCTAGTTAATTGTGCATTTTCTAAGCAAAATAAGATACTTCTCTCGCAAGTGTAGTAGTAAAAAATTGACGATTAATTAGTAACAGCTCTGGCTAATTCCAGAACAATAGAGAATATAGCGGCCCATACTAATTTACGAGCAAGCAAATTTCGAACCCAACTGGATGTAACTCTTTTCAACCACCCTATATTAAACATCAACTGTTAAGAGAAGCACAGTTTGCATTTTTTACAACATTATAACAACATTTAAAATTCAATTTGCACTTCTCAAGCTACAAAAATGTCTGTAATACTTTTAACATTCACTAGCAATGTAGAGAAATAATGATTTTGGGGCATGAATTACATCATAAGAGTAAAACGGTTTGTAAGCTACTTTATTTATCTTAAAGTGAGTTTTAGAATAGGATAATTAACTAGTCGAAAATAGCCCACTGGCCAACGATGGTAGATACTTTATACAACAAATCAGTTTTCATAACAGTTTCCTAGTAAACTTCCCAAAGAACAATCCGAAAATACATCTAATACTACGTATAAGTAGAAGTTTATGATCATATTTTGCGCAAACAATAAAAATTCGCATAGACAAATAACAGTAGAAAGTCATGCCTTATATTAAAAGCTAATGCAACGGTTTTGGTAGTCAAATAACGTTTCTATTGTCATAAGAGACAATACGACATCCGACATATCGCAGATGGAAACCAGAACTTTGTGTTTCAGTTGTACATCCTTTCTCTCTGATTTATACTTGGATGAACAACCAAAAGAAACGCCTTCATTTGTTTGCGGTATTAAGGCCAGTCCATTCAATTCATTCACTATGTATGTTTCAAAATAAACAAAAAGAAAAACAGAATCGATCATTCACGTATTATAAGTAGTAATAATTCTACTGGTAAATATGGTAAAGCCATTGCCAAATTTAATAATTCACATAAGCTACATATCGCAATAAAGAAATTTTGAAATAAACCAAATTATTTAAAAAATGAGTTAACAATATAATTAATCTTTTTCTATAATAAAATTGTAAGAAATTAAAACCATATTGCTTAACTTTTAGGGATTGTTTACAACTTTACCGATTATAGGTAGTACTTATTACGTTTTTTATACTTATCTAAGTTGAAGACTCAACCATAAAAATTTCTTTATTTTTAAACAAATTAGATACTGGCGCCAAATTTCTATAACCATTAACATATTATATTTAATTTAGGATGGCTGTTTAAACCTTATAGCATAAAACCACGCAATTGTGAATATAAATTAGCTCTAAAATTACGCGAAATAGTTTAGTAGATGATACTTTAGGTATATATTTATAAAAAGATTTGACTTCGAGTTGAGGTTCTACGAAATTAATCAAGAAAGAAATAAGTAAAAATATTTAATAGTGTGATAGCGAATGATGATTCGATTTTTGCAATAACCAAGCACGCCCAGCAATTTTTCGTTTTCGAGATTTATTAAACTTTTAAAATGCTGCAAATAAACCTTGGGCAATACTAGATCGAGAAGTAACTTAGAAAATGATTACATATAAATGGCAGTTTCCTAGATAAATTGTCGATCATAACTACGATTAAATACTAATTTCTTCTGAAAATGTACGTAACTGACTGCTATGTGAAATTTATAAACGATTTGGAAATGTTATTTTTGAATATCTGTTATTTTCTATAAATTTAAAATATTACTTTTTTAGCTTTTTATAATAATTCAATCCTTAAGAAATACAGTCGTTCTTCTCAAAGTCAAGAAGTACGCCTTTCCACTTTCCAAGTACTGGTTGGAAGAGGAAATTTCCATTTCTATTAATATGCAGGGTGGTTCAAAAAACCATACACCTCTTACTAACTTGCGAACAATAATGAATACAGAGGCAACTACAAACTTCAAATATAAAGAAACTTTAAACCCAACAAGATTAAGCTCTTTTTAACTACTCATAAATTTATGTTTTGTTTGTTAAATATTTAAAATGATGAAATTATAAAAAGTATGTAACCAGTTGTCACTTTTTGATTGTTTTATTAGGTGGATTCTTAACATTATAATATCAAACAATGCGCAAATTCAAAAATAAAATCATTTTGGTGTCTCCATTAATATAAAATTGACAACTCAATGCTGGATGAGGACTAAGGATTACTCTGGGTATTAAAAACATATAGAACGACGGACTTTTGTGAGAGAACTAATTATTAAGTGTTTTGCCAATATGTAAATATCATTAAAGGTACATAAAATAGTTATGCATTTTGCAGCACCTACCTAAAGAGGATTAGTATGCTTGTATGTGAAGAAATATCGTCTTTTTAACTGTTATTGTTTAGGTCACAATGTTGCTCTGGTAATACTTAACATGTATTAAATTTAACATTTATTTTATATGTATAAATCCGTAGACATTTTGTTTTTAGATTCTTCAATGCCTTATATATTTAAATTTCGCTTTGAGAATTTTGATTAACAAATTTAGTTTATTATACGAGGCAGGAATGTATGTACCGTGAGTAAAATGAGGTGAACTTAGACAAAAAAAGAGAAAACTAAAAAGTTATTACCTTAGCAGTCGTTCTTGTGTCAAAGTATCACGCCGTACGAACATGTAACAAAAACAATTATTTTTGAAATTTTATATTTTGGTACCGAATAGTTCTCATAATTTTAAAAATTATGTTGTATATTCATATATTCGCCATTAAAATAAGCCAGGTTTCCAATGGAAACTCCATTTAAAAAACGTAATACCTAAGGAGGTTCCGTTAAACAGTATATTCGTTACAGCATAAATAAATTTAGAACAGTTAGGGAGATTTAATTGCTTATAATGCAAATAATAGTGTAGGTATATAAATTTTAACATTTAGCTTTTTTTAGTTTTTACATTTTGTCACTTAATATTAATTAATTTAGTTAATTTTTTAAGTTTTGGTGTCAGTTAAACAATGTTAAAATAAGACAATTTAGAAAATTCAGATCATTTAAATGACCTTTTAATAAAAATAATGTAATGCGATTTGTACATCTATCGATATTTTGATCTATGGTCATTGCCTGCCATCCATGTTTTTAATGTTCACTAAAATGACTTTGGTTGCCAAAAATATTTAAGATTAAGAAAAATATTACTGTTAATATTTATGTATGTACGTATAATGGTATCACATTGTTTTGTATAAAAATTTAATAAAAATTAAACATCGTTCCAGTCTAATATTTCTTGTGCATTAGATTTGTTTATAATGAATACATATGATGATAGCAACCTAGACACCTTAATTACAAATAAAAAATAATCAATCATTTTTTCAATATTAATTTTAAATTTGTAATAAAAGGCAGACATGAAAGATACCTTGTATACAATTAAACTACCGTATTTAATCTTAATAGGGTTTGACAAATCGAATGAATGTGTGAATCCACAGGTTTTGCTGCTATCTATACAGGCTGAACGTATAACAAGGCTAAACATCGCAACGGGACCAGGGTCTACCCAGCGGGAGACGCTCGTACCAGCAGGGAGGCCCGTTAACACGCGGCGTCCCGACGGCATGAGTTATGGCCCGCGCTCGACACCCGACACTCCATTTACAGATCATTCTGGCGAGCCACTGCCCGCCTGGCCACTTCATCTTCCGCCACATTGTAAGTACATCGTTAATGCCTGTCAATTGCCTCCTGCTAAACGTCTTGATAACAAACGATTTGTTAAGTGGGTTTATTGGTTTATTTATAGGTTTCGGGTTTTTCACTATTTTCCCATACAAACTTCGTCTAAGATAGGTTCCTATTTATCGTTTGTTGTCAATGCGTTACGGTGGTTAAGACATTTTCGTGTCATGTGAGCATTTTACTCGTCTTCTCACATCCTGGATGATTAAATGAAATACGCGAACGCCGTTTTTGACGAATGTAAAAAGCACACGGTGTGCGTTTTCAAAAACATCAACGATGGTGCGTGCGGATTTGTCAACGCCCACGAGAGCATCGCATGTCAAAGCGCAGTATATTCTTAATGTTCCTTTGTAATGTAATGCCGTTAGAAATTACACGTATCTCATCAATAGTGCGTTTTAAAGTAACAACCATAAAAATGATCAAAATTAGACAATTCATTTGTTTTATGTATTATCTGAAACCTTGTCTAACACATTTAAAACAATTCTATTTTAAATTATATACCTAATTTTCAGTACTCATTTTAAAACCTTCAAATTATGCATTAAATATATCTTTATGTAGAATCTATGTAGTCACATCTGTCGCTCTTAGTTTTATAGATAGTATTCATATACCTACTATAATTTAGAAAATATCTGGACATTTGAACAAAAAACATTAGTTTGTCTATTTCTAAAAAGCGCAGAAACATTACCACAGTTGTTATAGTGTCAACAAGATGAATGTTTTTGCAAATGTTCTATAGTCAAGAGATTTTATATTAGATTCCAATGGATGGATGTATTACATCTACAAATTTATTTCCAATATCTAAACATCATGAAAGTTAACATCCTATAAAATCGAGCGATAATATAAACACTGCGTCGCAATTTGAATGTCATCATAAGAACCGTAAATTGCGTAGATTTGAAAAATTTGAATATTCCTAGGATCTGTTTATAAAGATACAATACGAAATAGCGTAACTTTTTCTTTATTGCCACAAACTGAATTTCTAAATTTTTATTTCTAAGCCTCAGTTGCGAAAGTCGTAATAAAGAAGTTGAGTATTTCTTAGAAAATTTGTATAGGTATATCTTCTGATTTCTTTGGTTATTCAGTTACAAAGATGATGAATGTACTGAACATTAATTTGACTTCTTGAGAATTTGTGAAAATGTTAGCGTTTTAATGCACTTTTAAGTTTTTAATTATTAGTATCTATGTCTTTATCTTTAGGTAGGTACTTATTAGAAATTGAAAATGTTTATAGTGTGTTCGAAAGATTCTCATTTACTGCAAGGTACAGAAGTTCAGAAGATCAACGAAATCTTAAAAGTTTCAATTATTCCACCGCTATCCTATGGATATGGCATGGAATGGCATAAAGAAATGATACCGTATATAGCGTATATCATAACATAAAATGAATTTCCTTACCCTGCTGACTATTTTTCCTCGTGGTTTTCTTTTCTTTCATCCAAGGGTATTCAGGCACATTAACACCAGGTGATCCTAGTGCATGGGGTACGTCCATAGGGTATGCTCCGCTGGGTGGCGTATGCTGAGGACTTATGGGAGGTCCATGAGACATTTCCCCCGATAGATGAGGTAATGCTGTCATGAACTCCGCCATTGAAGGTTGACTGTTAATAAACCCTGTCTCGTTACATCCTTCTAGCGGAAGGCCACCATGCGGTGCCCCCGAGGCTGCGGACACTGCGGCCAGCCAAAAGCCGCCGGTGCCAGACCCCTCGGGGGTTGCGGGTCGCGTTTTTACCGCCACGTACTCGCCTTCCTCCAGGTGTCCGGCCGGCATCCGGTGAGGATGTTTAATTCTCATTGACCTACAGCTTGCACCCCCAGATATCCCGCACTAGTCACTAGAATTCATCACTTTTTATCGAACCCGTCACTATCATACCGACGTAAAGTACGCAAAAAAGTAATTGCTTAATTAAAGACACTGCTGCACT
This sequence comes from Melanotus villosus, assembly GCA_963082815.1. Classification (NCBI taxonomy): domain Eukaryota; kingdom Metazoa; phylum Arthropoda; class Insecta; order Coleoptera; family Elateridae; genus Melanotus; species Melanotus villosus. The sequence continues at coordinate 70,305,406 of OY720418.1, read as the reverse complement.
GTCGAGTACGTACTGCTGAAGGTCGCGGTATTAGTTGGAGACATCACATTGCTGCGTAACCGCAACAACGCAAAGCTACGCGTCAGCCCGCGAAAATTTACCAATCCTTCGTGAGACCAGAAATAGGAAACGATTGTTACGTGTATGTTCATAGTTACTGTTTAGTGACGGTTGTTTTTGTTTCTTTCCCATTGAGGAGGATGATGGCCGGTCACGTGAGGACTTAGTGAACCAATGACAAGCGTGCTAACCCTCTCCGAAGAGGCGGTGGGCTGGCACGGATTTCGGAGGCGGTTCTTCTGTTAGCGTGACGAGCTGCCGGCAATTATATACTACAACAAAAATTTTTGTAAAGTAAAGAAAAAAATGTAGTTTTAGTCAAGAACATTCTACAGGACAATTTAGTAACTGCGTGAATAAGAATATGTGTATGAGAAACTGAACCTTAAATCCAATCTGCAGGTCGTTATACTTGTACACGTTAGACTAATACTACCCAGGTACATCGAATTTATTTATAAGACGGAAAACCGTGGTGTCATAAATACACAGCGACGATACGAGACGCGTGCAGAAATTGTATGCACCGCGTGGCTGACGATGCGCTGTTAAATACCAAAGAACGTCGACGAGAGCGTCGAGGCTGTTGACGACGCGCGCCACTTGTCTGTTTGGAGGGGCGTAAGTATCTCTTATCGTTTGATACTGGTTTACATTTTACTTTTGTACACAAGAAACGCATAGTTGACAATTTCAGTAAACTATCCGTCTTATACTTAACAGGCATACAACTGTAAGGTATCCAACATGATATTTTCCTAAGAAGAAGGAAGCTTCTTCTAAAGAAGCTTTAATTATACACTTGGCATTAGCTTCTACCTTAGCTTACCTTCAGATTTCGTGTGCGATCTCACAAACGATGTGACCATTCATATAACACCTAGAGTTGGGTCCGAAATCTAACAAATTCTAACAAAATAAAAAAGGTACTTTGTCGCAATGGAATTATAAATTACTAAACAGTTGATGTGATAACAACTTCTTCGGAAATCGTTCATATTAACTGATGAGTATTACAAAAAAACTACCATGAATTAGTAGGTACATTGTAGTAAACAGATACTAACTTGGTTCTTTCTTTAAATGAACCACGTAAATAAATGTTTTAAAGCTACACAACATCGCATGTTATTAACAAAAATTATCAAATATGCGAAATACTTTTCAGCTCAAGCATGATTTGTTTAACAGAAGTGAAATTTCAGCTAGGAGAATGTTTTTTTATTCTGAATAAAAACTTTTTTTAGCAAAAGTTTATTGAACAGCAGCCTGTTGTGTAATCTAATGCAATATTTAATAATCCAGATGTTGAATCACAAGTGTATTAAAACTAAATACATATTTCGACAACTAAGTTGGTATTTCTCCTCAGTGGCAGGCTTTAGAAAATTGGTTACATTTAATATCTGCAGATATTTTTTCATGGAATTATCAAAGGTTTGCTTTTGCTCTGGTCATAAATAAACGGAGAATGAGTTTACTTAGTTCCTAATTATTGCTTGGCTAATTTTTGTTCAAACTTGTTGCAGCACTATCAGTCTAGTAGTAGTTCTATCAACGTACCACAAATCAACCGAGTCTCAGTAATAAAACAAAAGTTAATAAAATCGCATGATATTATTTGCATTCTTGGTATTAACAAATAGTGAATGGAACTGTTATGTCGTGAACGCTTTATTTCTAAACTTGAAGATTAAATATAGTACCTATCGTCAACATAATTTTTCATAAAAGTCATGATAAAGCAAATGTGTATCTTTACTTAAACCGTATTATTTATAACTTTTATAATTCATACCTGATAGACACCAGAGCAAAGTTTGCTGTCTAGTATGGTGTTTACCCAAAGCCTATGAAAATTTTATTTATAAATCATAAAGAAACAACAAAATGCAGCATAAACAAACAAGTTAGTGCTTAATAAAATCCATTGCGGTTGAACCGATCTGGTTGATCTACATTAAGCATTCGTTAGCGTTTAAATATTATACCTTTGTCTTAAATTATGATAATTATACCTACTACACTTTCCTAAATACCTCAAAGGTACTTTGCTCTTCTAAACTGATAACAAACCTTAAATTTCTAGCAGAAACCTTGCACCTTTCTAGAACATTGAAAATGAAAAATTAAATTAAATGTTTCTTCTGAAAAAGTGTAGATTATGAGGCCGACTCTGAAGGTGTTGTTTTGCACATATCCGTTATAAAGACGGTAACAAACGCCACATTTTTAAACGAAATGGCTTCTTAAACTTTGTTAAATATAATCCCCTTATACACTATGAAGCAAATGTGTTCTCTACAGTGATTTCCTGTTGCATCACGTAGATGATGATAATTTAGGTAATATGCAACTAAAATAAAATACATCATGTTGATTGGCAATAGTTTCACTGGAATTTTCTATATTTTTAAAATTCCTGTTTTTAGTTATAATCATACTACAAATAGTCATCAAATAGATACTTAGAACTTCTGAAAAGTCAGATATATTTGAAAGATCTATCGATTAACTATACTATTGATATCTTACAGTATTTATAAGTATCCAATGCATTTAATGATTTTATTTTTCCGTTTTATACGTTTTTTTTGTTATCAATATCGATGGTAAAATATAATAAATTGCGACACTGTTTAAGTTTATAAATTACACAGACTGTGCGTAGTTGTCATACACGTTTATGCAATTTTTTATTACAGTAGATATTACTTATTTGTTATTGCATATATTAGAACAATACTTTTATTTTTCCTGTTAATATCTTACTTTTATATACCTCTGTACAATTTTAAGTCTTTAGTTTCTTGCTTTTAAACGATGATAGTACGCCTTACAACCTGTTATGCATCCTAAAATTAAAGCGCAATTCAGTAATCTTACTTTAATCAAGCGTCAAACAACTTAAAGGAACAGTGGGTTTTTAATTGGAAATTTTGAAAATTACGTTATATATATTTGCATAACACGATTTAGGGGTGTTCTTTTAATCTCTTGAATAAGTTAATTTAAGTTCCATCATTGTATTTCGTAAGCTTTGTTAATGCAATTGTATGTATAGTAAATACCTGAAGGTTAATGGTATCAGAAGATCGACACTAAACTAATAAAAGCTTTGTTGAGAATTTTTAAATAATTATCCCTTGTTGTAGAATAGTCGTTGGAAATTCCCAATGAAAGCTTTTATTGCATAGTAAGCACTATATGCATGTTAAGTTAAAGAAAACACAAATAGAAACATAAAAGAGAATAACAGAGAACCAACAAGAATCGTTAAAAACTTCATCGATGGACACGTGTCCAAGCACAGACTAAAACATTTATATCTTGTTCTGTGCTCGAAAGGTATAACTTCAGTAACAGAGAATATTTTATTTTATTTCCCAATATTCGAATATTGATTAGTAAAGGGTAGTATACTATTTTTGTATGTATTATTTACTACTCTTTAAATCTACAACGAACATTTTGATTTTTTATATACTTATCTACTTTTTAATATTTGTTAGGTAAGAACCTTTATTTTATAAATTATTTATTATAGTCCAATTGGCGATCCATGCAATGCGCGTCATCAATCACATGATCAACGGTCGGAGTTACCAATAATGCGCGATAACAAAATACAAAATGTAATTGCTAAATATAAATTATGTTTGTAGTTTTCTAAGATTAGGCAGCCGTGTTTAGTCACAAGGTCTATACATTTTTGAAAATAAGAAAGAAATCGGGTTTTTATTTTCTAATTTAGCTCATATTTATTTTTTGTAAAGTTAGTATTATTTTTGGCATGTTTATATTTCCAATTTCCAATTTCACTTGCACATTTTTGACAGATCGTGTTGTGTGTCATTAACGGTTGTTTGACATTTGACGTTTTTTAGGTTATAAAATTTGTAAATCGTTTGGAACTTCATGTAGACGTACCAAGTTATGATATCATAAAATTTATTGATGACGTGCATTACCTGGCTCGAAAATTGGACCATAGCAAACGCTATCACTCATTAGCTTTTGTTTATTTATATACTAATTTCAAGGAGGGCTTGTTTGTATGAGAAGTTTTGTTCCAAACATTAGAACAATCTAATACCTATCTACTATTTTTGCATCTATTTTTCTCAGTAATACATTCTTTGCTTTCATTAAAGAAAACATTTTATTCAGCTAATGTTAAATATGTAAAGGTAATCCTTCATATTTAAAGACCGTAATTATCTTATACTTAATTGTTTAAATTTGTAATAATAATGAAGAACGCATTGCAATAAATAATACTGCTTAACATTCATTCTTGTTAAAAATAGGTTGAATAGTATTAAACGTAATTTTAAATGTTAAAATAGATACATACATAATGACAACCCCGAGGTGGTGTTGATTCGAAATCGTTTTTATTTTTGCTATGAAATTGTAGAAGATACCACGCACTCGTAAGCAAACTTCTTGCGATGAAAAACACAATAAATCTTTAACTAATGACAGGGTAAAATGACACTCAAATACTATACAAACCACTAAGGAATAAATCTTAAGCATTTTTGTTTGCCGAAAGGTCTTTAGCACGTTTAACAGGACTACGGACTACGGACTACGGGAATATAACCATGTGTCTTGAGACGGCCACCGCACTGTCCAAGTAAGTATGTAAAGTGCTTGGTGTGGCGAGTGAAGGGCCAAAGGGTTGACTCATTTCCTGACCAGCACTTGATTAATGATGCCTAATAACAAGGCCGCGGGCACTGCTCAGATTATGGATGTTCAAACCGTATTAGTTTCTACTTCAAGGGGATACTGCTTTTGACGCTTTTCATTATAAAAGACTCTACGTATACATATTTTTTATACCAACAACGGTTTTTCGTGGTTAGCTAGCCGGTTTAAAATATAAATGCGGTTTAGAAATTAATATATAACCTAGCACGAAATATGTATTAATAATTTGGATAATTAAAACTTTGAATAATTTTGAAAGGGCTTTTAAATTTCATATTTTTGTATTACAATAAGCTACTTGAAGGACTTGTAAAAAAATCATTTAGTTAATAAGTTACCTCTAGTTGAAGATGTAAAGTTTTTGTTTTCATACATATTCTATGGTATTTATAAATGCATCGTTATAAGTGAGCAGCTTTCATGTTCTATTGTTTAGTATCGTAGGTTTATTATTATTACATCACATGGAATTAATTTTCCTAAAGGTGCAAATTGTTTCAACATATCCCTTCAGGTATGCATGTAGTACCTACTTCTAGTACAATTACAGTTTATCTCAAGGAAAATTGAAGGTATTGGGATATTAACTAGAAAATTATTCTTTAATTTAGAATCATTAATTAATGCGAAACAAGAAATAACTTTATACTAAATTCAATTAATCCAGTAAAATTATATTTTCTACTTGTGGTAGCTAGCATAAGCTTAAGTAGTATAAAGAAATGCAATTTTTAAAAAATTTGACTATATACTAATTCGTTAAATACCTTATTAGTTTGAGAGCTACAAGTGTTTCGCAAGAAAAACAAAAGGTTTCGATAAGCTTAAATGGAAAGAAATAAGTATGTAAGAATGTTTAATGTAAGACAAGAGACACTTTAATAATTTAGCAAGCAAGCAAAACCAGAATCACTGGAGAAACCCAATTTTTTTCTCCATATTTGGAAGTATACTCTGAAAGAAGTAGTTCCAACAATATTTATAATAATACATTGTGATCATCTTAAACTAATTGATAATCAATTTTGAAGCTGTGACAACTTAATTCTTTAAAGTACTGATAATAACAATATTGCAATATACTTATTTACAAAAGAATTTGGCAAGAACTGTGGAAACAGCAAATAGAATTCATTTTTTTAATTAAAACAGGACTATTTCAAGTAATGTATATTTCTAAAATGATGGCTTGAAACAACATACTCCTCTTATTTGTAATCCTATGACCTACTTACTCTCAACCCAACTAAAGTACTACTTGAGTTATACATTCTAATTAGAGCAAAAGTGCAAGACTGAAAAAAAAGAAGAAGACTGTGCGAAAATCTTTTCGTTCCTGAAAATCTGTTTTGTTTTGTCTGTTCTGCCTTGTATTATAATTTGTAGACACGAGAAAGGCACAAAATAAGAACAACGCATGAAACCTATGTAATACATTAAAAGCATTTTTAAATAAAATATGGTGGTAGCAATAGGTAGCAATTTTCATAGGTACATCTTGTTGTTCCTATGTTACCCACATTCATTATTTTTTCCAAAACTTCATATACTTAATTTTACATTTTTTACAATCAAATCAGATAAAATTTATCACAGATGGAATTACTTTTCAATTATTGTAGTATTATCTAGTGTCACCGCCAAAATCTAGAGCAACTTTGATTTTGTTTTTTTGCAGACAACCTAAGTCACATTTTGGTTGTGTTGAGATTTTGATCCTAGTTTAGAGGTAGATCCACCGTTTAATGTTAAAAGAATCTAAGTTCCAGTGATCAATTCTGTTTAGTATTTGGTACTGAAACAACGTAAGTCCAGGACTTATGTTGTTTTAACACTGTCACCGCATATTAATTTCTAACTTTAAACTGTTTTATGTAGCTCTTAAATTAATTATTATGTTTTTTGACAACGCATCTCTGTTAAACAATATTCTAATAAACAAGAGTTCATAAACTTAACACATTCCGTTTGTTTTAGCAATAAATTGCAACTAAATTTTATGAGCAAAAAGATCCAATACCGGCAACAGCTGGTACAAATGGAATTATGGAATAAAGATTATGTATGTATGTATGTATAAACAAAAAGAAATATTGCTATTGTGTTTATCAATATCCTAAGATAGTAATCTTCAACTATTTAGGTACTACATATATCTTCTCAAGTATAACATCTTTATTATTAAACATTTTTTATTGATTTCCCAAAAGTTATGAAAAGTGACTTATATAGGTTACTTCAGCAATAAGCGATTCATTTAGTTCCCTGTTTCTTAATTGTGTTTTTTTATTTCTTCTCGTGTACATCTAAATATTTGGTGAATTAAACAAACGCTTAAAACTTTTCAATACTTTGTATGTAATAGTAAAACAAAATTAATGGACGAAGTTGCTCATAACACTTTAATTGTAAAACATCATAGAGTTTTGGATTAAGATTAAGACAAATCAAACAAAGATCTTGACTTACATTACTTTTGCCTTGAAATTTCCAAAAAAAAAGTCAAGAATAAACAAGTCTTTCCTCATTTTGCCTTGGCGGCATTATCTGGAATGCAAATTAACTACTTATTTATAAAGTTGTAAGTGATCTTCGTTAAACAGCGTGCTTATACCTATTAATGTTTCCGTATTCAACCATTTTTTGTCTAAGTAAAGTTGTATTTTTGCGGTTGCATTTTAGGGACGAAAGCTTAATAAGGGTTACTTTAACTTATTAAAATAATATATAAAAAAAAACAGTACATATACTTAATGTTCTTAGCTTCTTAGCTAATGTTATTTATTTGCCACTCTATCATTTTTCATAAAAGCTGTATTTATGTAAATATACGATATAAATATATCGATAGGAGATCACATGGCATAGAACAATAAATTCATTAACAATTTTGAGTATTTTTTAAATTATCCTCGCAATAAAATGTTTCTTTTATTGTTAAATATTTGACATTTGTGATTTTACTCTCATTAAGTAATGACGATGGGATCGTACGTAGTACATTTGAATAGCTTTTCTCTAAAGTAAAATCATATCTACCTAGCAGAACATTAGCGTATACGAGCCTGTCTACCAGATTTATGAATTGTTACAAAAATAGTTTGCTTTCAAACTAATTGTATATCATAAAGCACGCTTTTTCAGAATTGCGCTCTTATGAGTTACTATTACTAGAATAAGTTAATGTAAATACCGCTTATATTTTCATTGACTGGTTCAGCTACAAGTTAAGCATATGAGTTAGACTTACATCAACACAAAAGCACATTAGTGAAGCGGGAGGATAATTCGTTTAAAAGGGTTTCTAAATTAGCAGTTGATGATGGCACTGGCATTAGTAGAGTCAGTCGTTCTTCGACATTCATTCCGCAGCGTAACGTTTAAATCACACGCAGTTCGTGAACAAATAAGTATTTGTAACAGTTTCATGTTGCCCTATATAAATCGATAGTCGGTACTGTTTCTCACAATCGATCACACAAATTTGAACTAAATGTCAAATTTTCCTTGACAAAAAATGAGATACAATATATCAATAAATCTTGTATGTGTTCCTCATGTTTTAACGCATGTATATGAAGGGACGCTCTTTGCAATGCGAAGACATTTTTGATGGATTGTTCCAAAGTGACGCCTGGATTCTTACTACCTACTGCTAGCACATGGCTAAAGCAGGTAAATTATCTACTCCAATTTTTACGTATTCTGTTTACTTGAATATTTGTGCCTTTGATTAACGTAAACGTGACTAAAACATTAGAAAATACCGGTAATTTATTCTAGGCATTATTAAAAACTGACACGTTGTTTCATTACAATAAAGCTCATTTTCCTTCTTCATCTTGATTTGAAGCATTTATCTTGGTAACCCATATATATTTTAAAGCGAATTAAAAAGAGAACCTACAAATGGACATTCTATTTCTTCATTAACAATGTAGTGGAGTCAGGAGTAGGCTAGTGAAATTAGATAGGTACAATACAGCAAATCTTATAATCATAACTGTAAATGCAATAATCTTTTCTAAAAAACGTTACAAATAATTGTGAGGAATTTTTGACTAAAGAGTAGTTTAAAAACTGTCGTTAAAAGTATGGCAATACAGACGTATCAGACTGATTGCTACTGATGTCACTCTACTCACTCGCAGCTTTGCGTAAACTTGGAACACTCACTCTTTTGTTCAGTTACTACATTGTGGAAACGTGATAAGACTAAGCTTCTTTTTTTGTTAAAAAGTAGTCAATAATAAAAATTTGCAGTTATTTAATTTAAAAATAGGAAAAGCAGCGATCATTAAATATTTATTTTAAATAATAGTTATTTATTATACAAGACGATAAAATTGTATTTTATCTTAGGGGCGTATTTTAGCGTCGAGACGCCAGTCGAGACGCTAATTACGCTCGAGAAGATAATTAAATTTTATCGTCGTGTATAATACTCTATTTTTTTCTATATCATTTATTTTAAAGGAAAAAAATTATAGAATAAATTTTATTTGACATTTATTTGACATTGACGTTTAAAAAATTACAAATCGAGTTACGTTTTAAAATGTCATTAGTATGGGCGTGTTAGGGTTAAAAACAAAAAATAAAGTACTTTATCTACCCTTGCTGTTAAAGTGCTACTTTATCTACTCAAATTAATAGATAAAGTAGCACTTTAACAGCTGCTATAGTTAGAAAAAATAATATTAAAAGAAATATGTTATCACGTGATTATATTCCATTCACTCCACTTTATCTATGTTACTATATTAAAAAAATTGTAATATATAAACTTGACTTAAAGAACTTTAATTTTAATTTACAGTGTTAATTCATTAATTATATCAGCATTAATTTAGAAAAGGCGCTGATACAATTTAAATTCGCACGACGATGAACAAATTTGCATGAATTGCTATACACTATACAGGGTAATGTAATGTAATGTAAAAAGTGAAGAAGGGGCAATTATGCTGTGCAATTCAGTTAATAATAAAAAGTCGTTCTTTAGCCTATATAAATTTCTTAGTTAGTAGTTTTTAAGTATATTGTTGTCTTAAATAGGGCCATTACTAATAATGCTGCTCTTGGACTTAGAAAGTTGATTATAGACGTCGCAATGCAGACCATTTATATTTATTCATTATACTTCTTAGCTTTCTTAAAAATATTTGGTAGTATAATATAACTTGACATATGAACCTGGACCCCGGTGCTACCAGGGAGTCCTCTATACCTAATGCTTCTGATCATCGTTCTTAAAATAGATTTTCAAATTTGTTTTTATTTGCTTTGTTTCACCATGATACTTTCAACTTATAATAAGTTTTTACAAAACAATCTCTCTCAAATAATATTTTTTATATACCTTTTTATACAGGGTGATTCACGACGAATAGTAAATATTTTAGGGGATGGTAGTATGGACTATTTTGAGTAAAAAAGTTCATATAAACATATGTCCAATTCTCAATAATTACGGATATGTAGCTGTTTGAAGTTGGCGGGTACAGAAACAGACGACAAGCATTAAGCACTTTAAAAACGAAATAGAAGTCATTCTTCTGTTAGTAAAAACAAGAGTGTGTGAAAAGAAAAAGAAAGAGTAAACACAAGAGAAGAATTGGTCGTTCGCATTATGAATAGTGCTGCTCTCATAAAGGAATAACAAGACAAACTCAAAAGAGCTACACAGAGTTAGAAGTTAGAAGGTGTATTGAAGTCGGTGGTGGTATTTTTGAGCATTTTATTTAAACTGCTGTTGTTTTGTTTTATTTTGTTGTAAATAAATGCAATAAATAAGTGATTTGTCTCTCCTTAATTCGTTTAATGATACTTTTAATGGGTAACATTGAAACAGCTACATATCCGTAATTATTGAGAATTGGACATATGTTTATATGAACTTTTTTACTTACAATAGTCCATACTACCACCCCCTAAAATATTTGCTATTCGTCGTGAATCACCCTGTTTAAGTACTTAGAAAAAGTTGATTATAGACGTCGTAATGCGGTCTGCATGAATGGTCTATTCATATATTTATTCATTATACTTCTTAGCTTTCTTCAAAATATTTGGTAGTATAATATTCGGTATAGGGTTTTATCAATATTTGTGAAATATTTTTTAGTCTTGCATTGAAATTGTTTCCAAAACATGACGAGATTTACGTGCTTCATAAAATTAAGTACTTTGAAATGCGGGAAATTGCTCGTGAAATACATAAATTTTCTTAAGTCACAAGCATGTCCTTTGTTTTATTTAAGACAAGAGAGGATGTTTGAAACATTTTATAATACATCTTTAAAAATTAGACTGCAAATACGACCTATTATCATTATCATTATTATCATCTTTTCATTATATTCGCTTCTGCAGTATTTGTATATGCAGCAGAAGGCAACGGGAAACCACTGCAGGGAACACATTTCCCTAGTATAAGGGGATATAACAAAGTTCACAACGCCAAGTCGTTTAAAAATGTGGCTTTGACCCCCTTGCCAACGTCCTTAAAGGATAAGGCACAAAAAGAAGAAAGTAACTTGTAGGCACGTTTGTAATATGTTTCTTTATAAGACACTACCATTTACGACAGTAACTGTTTTTTTTTATTTATCCAACTTTAATACAAATTACGATATCGTTTCCTACAATCAGTAAAAACGTATGCCAACATAAGAACTGTAACATCAATAGTTTAGAAATAATATTTCGAAACAATTAAAACTTTGTATATGGAACAACGATGTTATTAAATCAAACAGCTCCTACGTGGCCTAAAAAATAAATTACCTTTCATAATGAAAGCCCAAAATGAAGCGCCATGAATACAATCAATCACGGGATTAGAGCTAATAAAAACATTTCGCGTTGCAGTCGCTGTTGGCGCCTACCCCTTGCAATTCCATGCCATCTGTCGCACCAATGCATATTTTTCATTCTTTATTTGATTTTGTACAAGCTGTCTTTGCATACTTTAGCTAAGAATAAAGTACTTTTTATTTTACTGAATGCGTTAGTCAAATCCGGAAAAGTCTTCAGAAAACGCACATGTCTTATTAAAAGTTGTGCTGGGACCTCATCTACTATGCAAATGTGTTCCAAGAAGTTAGCCGCAGCAAGACACCATCTGGCCACAATGAAGTATAAAGAGCACCAACTTCTAGATGTGCGGACTTGACTGGGCGTCTTCCTTTAACTGAATACTTAATTAAAGCGTTCCATTGCTTTTAAACTTGATTCGCTAAATATTGCTATGGAATTGAATAACTTTTGGCTGTATCGCTCTTTAAATACTTCTTTGAATTTTTATTATAAAAACATCGGCAAAAACTGAATCCTATTCTTAAACTCGATTTTCTTTTTACGCTCTTCGTGAATCTCCGCAAAAGTGTTTGGTATTTATCTTGACATAAATTTCATATCTTTTATTTTGCTATCGAAAATTATAATGTATACTACATCAATTTAGGTTTATTCTTTCTACCAACATAATAATTTTGTGACTTCCGAACTATGTCTGTGCACTTTTTACCTAACAGCACAAAATTTTTATCTCCCAATTGTGTGTACATTATTGTTACTTGTAGGTAAATAAATGAATACGTTGGTTCAATCTATTCGTAGTGCGGCATGCTGTCTGAAAGGTTACTTGGTAAACAGAAATAGAGTAGTCTTCAAACCTTCGATAAACTTCAAACGCTTGTGTTTATAACAACAGATCAATAAAAATACCAATTAGGGTAGGCTGTGAAATTGAATTATTTTGAATTGGTACTTTAGCCACATCCACAGAATGACATTTTATAACGTTTGTAATTTGACATTATTATTGTAAACAAAGTTTATAACCTTAAATTCATGTCAGAAATGTCATTCTGTGGATGTGGCTAAAGTACCAATTCAAAATAATTCAATTTCACAGCCTACCCTAATTGGTTTTTTTATTGATCTGTCTGTACTTTCCTTTTACTGAATTTACATTAGTTAGTAATTTAACAAACTAAAACCAGTATTAGAAGTAACTTTTCTGATTTGGACTGTCGAGCAAAATTTCTTCGTCTGTAAGAAAGAAACATAGTTTCTTAATATATTTTCATTTGGGATACTTTATATCGAAAAATTAGCTAAAATATAAAACATGTATTACATGCAATTTATAAGTCATCTATTAGTGAGTAGGTATCAATTTAAAGTACAATTTTAACTGAAATTTCAGTGGTAAAACTGAATTAGCTAATGATATTGGAGATATTTTCCAATCTCTTATAAAGTAAACAACATTGAAATACAAATACTAAATAATAACTATGAAATTAAGCCTTATTTAAGGGCATATTTTAATTGTGGATAGGTTTTTCGCAGGTTACGTTAAAGACCTTAAGTAAATAATTTGAAACCGTATATAATTCGAAAGCAATAATTAACTAAACTCAAGACCGACCAAAGTAATCTTGGCAAACGCGGTCCTTGGCAGTAACCGATATTTTTCTTTCTGACATACTTTTATACTGCGTCAATCTACCTGCCTGGCGTCTTCAAAATTAATTTTAGCGATACCTGTTTCATCTTTCTTGCTCACGTGTATTAGATAAGGATAGTTTTAGTTAGGTATATGTGGTATAAAATTATGTTTTCGAACAACAATCGATCACCTGAAATACGACTACGCCTACGTTTGAAAAATATTCTTTGGTAATAGTCAATTAACAACAGTTGAGAGTTACTAATTATATACAACCTGTAAAATTGAATTTTTCACGTTTTATTTACTTTCGTATGGAACTGCAACAATATCACGTTTATTTAAATATGTTAAGATTTAACAAGTAACATAAAGCTCATTTATAAAGTACCTATAATATTTTTAGAATTGAATTACATGTGTATTGATTGCAGGTGCCTTTTTGTAATTATTTATTTTTATTTTGTTGCCTTATTATTTTTAGAATATAAAATGTTTAAATCCTTATTTTAATCTTTCATTAGAATTCAAAATACTAAATCCTGAATATTTACTTAGCATTTAAAAATATTTAAGAAATTTAACATAGGTATCTGTATAGTAAAATGTAAAATACGTAACTTTCTACATAAAACAAAACTAAAAGTAGAATATTGGAACCCCATTGTAACAAAATGTGTAAATAATTTAGAGCCGTTGCTCTAAGCAAATTCGATTAGCAATTGATTACCTCCAAGCGCCTCAATTATTATAGAGAAGATTATTAGCTATTCTTCGGTTGTATACTATGTATACCACACATATAATTAGAAGAACGTCTCATTTCTACAGTTCTTTGATTAAGTTAGACTTATTCCTATTTCGAAAAACAATTTTAAAGATATAAATAGAACTCATTGATATAAATACCTATAGTGACAGTTTATAACCCTAATACTTTTATCATCAATAATCTGATTTTTTTTAAATAGGGGATGGAATTTAAAAGTCTACAATTGATATTGCTTTTGGCTTTCTTTTTATTTTACATGATCGTTTGTTTTACACGTTTTACTAATGTATTTTAAATTTTACCCATATTAAAACTGAAAAGTTTCTGATTATGATCGGAAATCAAAATCAGGTAATATACTAATAATTGCAAAGGGATTAAAAAATATAATTCTAATTTCTAAGTAGTATAAATTAGAAATGCTTTGGAGAATCTGTATGTATAAAGCTTTAGCATATCACACAGATAGAGCGAGTTTGATTTCCAACATCAGTGAACTCTTTACTGCAATTGTATGTCCGTCCGTACTCCAAGGATATGTTTGCTAGACTTTCATCATTTATAGGCCATCACAGTTAGAAAATATTATTAAATAACAAAGTTCCAACTTAACAAAAAAATATTAAAAAACGTTGAAGAATAGCATAGTATACCCTGTAATAAAGTCCTTACTAAACTAAATCTTTAAAACTATCGAATAATTTTCATTGTAATTGTAGTAAAGTTGGACAGATATGAAGTCTTATCACTTCAAAAATGCATTTGGGTAATATTTATTTTGTTAACCATACCGTCGTACTATTTCTAAACACCTAATATGTACCTTCCAAAATTCTGAAAAACCTTTGAACATAATTAGTAACTCATTTTATAAGCATACAAAATTTGTCCTTTTTGATCTTATTTTAAAACATTAAAGAAAGAAAAGGACACATAATTAAAATAAAATGCGATGGTGTAACATTTAATTTTTTTATGATGCATATGCATGCATACAGGATAAATACCTAGTCTTTTGCTTGTTCTGTGTTGTAATATTCCCATAACTATTGTAATAATGTGACATAACATCCGACAACTACAGTTCGAGTGCTTTAGTAACATCTGTTAGGCAAACCTGGCTAACCACAGTCCTGGACATTGGCCATTACAGAAAAATATCGTATGGAAAGGGGTAAGTTACACAAGTTGCCGCTAACTACGGGTCCAGCATGCTGAGTAACCGCAGTCCTCGTCCGCTGCTTCCGGAGTATATGATCCAAATATCAGTGGCGGAGAATAGGAAATAGTATTCATTGTATTAGATATTTTTAGTATCTATTTTATAACTAATCTGTAATTAACAGTCAGATCAAAACTGGTTCTTTGTATAATTCTGCTCTTTGCAACCACTATAAATGAAGAAAAACGTATGCTGGCTATATTTAGATCGTATTTTAAACTTTTGAAGTTAAATATTTTATTATATAGTCGATTTAGGTCTAATTATTTTAGTATGTCTAACTTTAAACTGTTTGATTTTATAACAAAACTTGTGATGATTTATTAACGAACGCCTTTGATGGTCAAAGCACGTCCAACACATGCAGTAAGTACAGGAATATTAATGTCTTGGAGCACCGCGTTCTTACCACCCTTCCACAGGCCCTGACCAAGACATACATCATGCATTCACCCTCCAAGCCTCTAACTTACTACCGCTTGATTTTATTGCTTAACCAAATATAAATTAAATTAACTACTGCTTCAGTAGGCAATTAAGAATTGAGGGAGTTTAGTGCGGCGAAATAAAAAGAGATTTAGGTGACTTTTATTTTCAGTTCCAAAACCACCCTGACATTACGTAGAAAAAAAATTACTATATGCGGAAAAATTACCTTATTCCTTTGTTATCATACACAATTTGTTGTTTTACTATGATATATCAGCAACACGTATTCATTAATCCGGGCATTTATAATATTGTGCTTTCCTAAACGTTGTTTAAAAATCAAATCGATACTATAGCTAATGACTTAATAGTCGATGCCATAAAGTACTAAAATAGTAAGTACTCTATTGTAGTCAATTATATTCTTCGATGACTTTTGACGAAACATTAAAATTATTTATTAAATAAATTTGTAAATTCCTCAGTAACTTTAATTTAAGGTGTATATCAATAACAATTTTTAAAAATACCTATAGTACAAATTTTAAGTAAATCAATTTTAATGCAGCTTTATAACAGAAATTTAAAAAAAAATTGACAAAGCCTTCCAAATTATGGTGGTTTAAGGGTATTATTCTTTAAATCAATAAAAACATATTATAGCTGTTGGAACTATGACATTTTAAGATAAAAATTGTTAAAGAAGTAAGTATTTAAAAAGAATGACTTTGCAAGTTTATACTTACTCGAAAAATATTTGTAATTCTCTCGAAATAAATCACTTCAATGATTTGTCTCTAGTATGAAGTATTAGTTGCGTTACTTATATTCAAAAATAGTATTGTGTTACTATACATATAACTGTAATTTACTAATTATATTATTATACAAAATTTGTTTTTACTATGCACATTTTCACAAATTTGCTAACTGAATATTCCAAAGTGCCAAATCATTCAAATTAGTTTGTTAGCTTGTGATTTATCATACGGATAGTGCTGTATAAAAGATTATAGTCCAGGGTACAGACCCCTTTTTTACAAATTATTAACACTCGTCTAAAACTTCGTGAATGGCTTTATTTTAACGTAACCTACAACTTTTTAATCTACGAAAATTCTCGGAAATGGGCAGTTTTCATTCTGGAAATCGGAAAACACGTCAATTTAATGATGTACTAAAAAGGTATGATTAACCCTTTGCTTTCCACTTTAATCGTAAGACAATTTGATAATAAAACCGAAATCAAAATTGGCCTACAAAAATATTGGGCCGTTTGCCGAGACCTCCACCCCCAACATGTGAAAATAACGAGGGTATGAAAATTTATCAACAACCAGCTGATTTTCACGAAATTGTTTAATAAATATTAGTACAAACAAATGGTCATACTGGTCTACAATTTTCATGGGCAGTTTTTTCAGACCTACGCCCTAAACATGTCAATTTTACGATAACCATTTTACTGATTAACAACCATTCCTTCTTCTTTTTTTTTCTTTTGAAATGAAGTGTAGAACACGCTGAAATATGTGGCCTACAATATAAATGGGCCGTATATGTACAGTTGTACAGTGTGTCCCCGCATTGAGTACACTATAGGTATAATCGACAAAAAATTTGAGAATTTCAATTTCATGTTTTGGGATTCCGCCCTGCTTGATTTGAAAAGAATTTTAAGCAGATTTTTAGTTTTTTAAAAATTAAGACGGCCATGAAAAATGTGAAAAAACTATTTTCTACTCAGGTAAAGTGTCTTTTTGGTCAATAATACATCAAAGTATTATTAAGAAAAGTTGTTCAGAATATTAAATTAGGGCTCTGTACAAAATTTCAACCGATATATCGAATAAATCGATATATCGATACTTTTTCCATATCGATATTTTCCATATTTTTTTTTATATCGCGCAGCCCTAATCATAACAGCTTTTCACTCCCTCCACTTACTTCCTACCTCCATGGTTACATCTGTATTACGTTACGTGTTACCTTGTGGTTCTTAATTATGCAGTGCTTTTTGTGTACATTTTTGAGTGAAAAACCAGGATTTCGAGAAAAACAAGAGGGTGTAAAGCATTTTTCAAAAGAAATATGGCTTTCGTCCAAACAATTTTTGGAGATTCGTAAACGTCTTAACCATAAGTTTGGCAACGTGTTTCTACACGAGAGTTGGGATAATGATACCATAGGATACCATTCATCTTGTTATAAGGACATTAGAATTAATAAAAAATATTTATTGCAAGAAAGGTAAGTCGAATATTGTTCAAAATACCGGGTATTTGACCTAAGGGGCGAACATAGGGAAATAGCATGGGAAATTGTATATATGCACATTCCTGCTCCCCGTTTGAGTTGATAGGGTTGATAGTGGATAACAAAATTTTTATTTTAATTGGATTTCCCAGTAAAGTAATAGTTAATAATAGAAATTAAGTATGTGTACAGTGTACATTATACCTATATAAGCAATAAATGTGTTCTAAAAGAAAGATAATATTGAAAATTACAAAAGTTTCTAATTAGTTGGCCACCTACTGTAATCCCAAAAAGTATAAGTATTTCAATCTAATAAGCTATTTAAAGAAAATATTAAATTTTCTCAGATTTTCAAAAAAATTGTTTTTTCCAATTTGCCAGCTTTTCTTTGCACATTTTATGACATTTTCGAATTTTACATAAAATTTTAATTAAAAAACAAGTGTTCTATTTTCTCACATTAGAAATATTAATACGAAGTAATTAATAACGATCAAATTAATTTTTTATACATACGGAATCATAAAAATGTAATTTTTGTCTTTTTTTGTAGGTTAAGCGATACAGCCCAATATTTTTGTAGGCCACTACATTACTTAATCACCAAATAGCTCACCTATCATGTGTGCTTCTTGGCCTACAAGTGTTAATCAGTAAAAGGGTTATCGTAAAATTGACATGTTTAGGGCGTAGGTCTGAAAAAACTGCCCATGAAAATTGTAGACCAGTATGACCATTTGATTGTACTAATATTTATTAAACAATTTCGTGACAATCAGCTGATTGTTGATAAATTTTCATACCCTCGTTATTTTGACATGTTGAGGGTGGAGGTCTCGGCAAACGGCCCAATATTTTTGTAGGCCAATTTTGTTTTAGATTTCATTATCAAATTATCTTACGATTAAAGTGGAAAGCAAAGGGTTGATCATACCTTTTTAGTACATCATTAAATTGACGTGTTTTCTGATTTCCAGAATGAAAATTGCCCATTTCCGAGAATATTCGTAGATCAAAAAGTTGTAGGTTACGTTAAAATGAAGCCATTCACGAAGTTTTAGACGAGTGTTAATAATTTGAAAAAAAGGGGTCTGTACCCTGGACTATTAGAAATAGAAGGTAATGGGTTATGAAAAATATAAATCCACATATTTTTTAAATAGGTTTTAGTTCAGAATTAAAAAAGTGAAGGTAATATAAATGCTATAAATAATATCAAGCACATTTACATAGAAAAAATTGTTCAATTTTAAGAGCTGTGCTAATTTTGCCGCAGTACTTCTACAAAATGCAATAATTCTTTATTTATAAAATGATGCACGAATAAACTAATAGGTTTAAATTAGACTATAATTTGATATTATGATAATGTAGTATTTTACCTGTTAAACATTGGACGTAGGAAGAAAAAATAAGGCAAAATACGCCACTACAGCCCATTTACTATCATATTCAACTATTAACAGCAAAGTTTGACAAATTTAATTTTCAGTTATTTAATATTATATTATATTAAAAACACAAACAAGTGGTTACAATAAAAGGCCATACTTAGGAAAAGTGCATATTTAAGTATATTTGATAATTTTAGACAGAATTTTGCCACTCAGAATCTTCAGGCTTTATTAAAATCAGCTGCAATAATAAATAGTTATTTGTGTACCTAGTGCGCAAAATGCTACATTGCTGCTCGCGCATAAAGTTCGAAGCTCGAAGCGCAGCTGAGAGCTTCAATTATGCAAGAGCAGCAATGTCATTTTGCGCTCGCGGCACACACACTATTTTTCCTACAACTCTTTTATAATATTAAAATATAAGTATGACCTGTCAATTTATATGGGAAACGAAATTGAAATGTAAATTTTAGAAGTAGCCTTTGGAAACGAAGGTATATTGTTTGAGAATTGACATTATTCGTTTTTGTGTTTGACACGAGAACGTTTCCAGCTAAATCAGTTGTGGGAGAAAATTTATCCATAACATCTGCAGCATCTACATCGGGGATAAACTTTAATAATTGTACTAATTGTACTATTACTTTAAATTCTGTGCATGATTAATGTTTGTATATTTAAATTTTTAAATAAGATTATTATTTGACTTAGTTTTTACGTCTTAAAATTCTGTATCATCTTTCCCGCGCATGTGCGGGAAACACTTTGTCGCTCGTCGTCAAGGCAACATTAAGAAAACATCACCATGAAAAAATGGCCTATTTCGCACATTAAAATTGATGCGACAATGTCAACATTTTTTGACAGTTGTAGGAAAACACATATTTGGGAAAACCCCCACACTTGAATATTAACTCTCGTACACCGAATATTTACCTTAAATGAATTTTTATTTGATAGATTCGTTGATTGAAAATCGTTCGTTTAAATACATTTATGGTACCACCTACTGAGGTCATATGGTCCTCTCTTTTAATTCATGTTTTAACATTTTAATTCTTCGATATAAAGAAGCTACAGCTTGCTACGCTTTTCATAAATATAACTACAGCGTTTCACCCATATACACACATATGGACACACAATTAGTGCAAACAAAGAAAAAATCCTCTGCAATTAAAAGCCAGACATTAGCAGTTAACCCTTGTTTTATATATAACTGCGTCCAGCATCCCTACCTGGCACTTTAGCTTCGTAGGTGTCTCGCACATGTTGCACAATAGTTTTGCAATTATCCCAACCTCCTTCATATATATGACCTCTTTCATTCGCCACCTTTATTAAAACCATAAATCTTTAGAGAAAACCCAAATAAAGAAATTCAAAAATTATAATTAGTTTATTTAAAATACCATGTTAATTTTATAATTTCAGCGAAACCAAAAATGTGAAAAAATTGCCATTTCCTGTCATTAATACCTTAAATTGACGTTTGTTTGAAACAAAATAGCCTTCATAATTAATAAATAAATTACGTAAAATATAATTATCATAACTAGTTAATGTGTATAAACAAAAGCTAATAAAAAAGAGGCGTATCAATTTATTTTACGGTAGCTAACGTTACTGTAAAATGCGTGCTTAATTTAGAACACTCAATTTTAATTTAGATCAATCTCACAGATAAACGCTAAGATAAATTGCTTACTTCATGATAAAATTTTAATTTCTTCGTAGCACAGAAGCCTAAACATCTTGGCATGGCAAATTACATGTATGATGTATGATAAATTTCAAAAAAGACGGATGTATATAAAGATTTAATTTTGTTTGCATAAATATCACTCTATCGTTGTTTTTTCATTTATGTGCACTTCAGAACACTGACCCAACATTTGTGTGTTATTTTACAACAGCAACCTATCCTGATACGAATTAGTTTTCTGGACAAATGGCAGATATGAATAAGTAATGGGCTATGAATTAACTGTCATTATTTTTTCTAAAAGCAAGGACGATTTAGAATATTAAATCAATTATCAATCATTGAGGAAATCTTTTCTTTAAGAGAAAAATTTCAATTTAAAATATGTATACACAAAAACGTATCGCTAAACAATGCCCTACCCAACATTTCTGTTTACCTATTTTAATACTTGGCGTCAGACACTTGATTTCCTTAAGAGCTGTCCAGCACTTCAAGGAAATTAAGAGTATATATGCATTACGTAGTAGAAAATCTATTTGCTAATTAAGTAATCGAATACATTCCACATAGATCCCTTTTTACTTGTTCTTAAGTTAGTGTCGGTATTATTTTACAATTTATTCTTGTAAAAAGCAATACGTTTTTCTGTTCTTCGTATAATAATTTTTTATTCTATGGCAACTAGAAACATCTTTATGTTAAATTTAGGGAACATTCCTTAACATTAAAATTTAAAATAATTTACCAAAATCGAAAGAAATCACTGAACCGCCTAGTAAAATACTTTGGGGTGAATTTCAGAAACAAAGACAAAAACCAGTCTAGCATAAGTAACCAGTGAACATGCATAAGTATCAGTGATTTAGATGCTTATATTAATTGCAAAGCTCATCTTGCGGCTTCTGGAAACTTAACGCTCCGAGAGACGTAAGCAATTAGGTGCATAATTTTATAGCTCTAGAAGTGGGGAACTTATGTTTATTCACTAAACTTGCGAACTCATTTGAATTTTAGCATGACTAGTTTATTTGGAGAACGTATAATAGTCATGCTAGTAATAATTACGGTGTAGTACTTTTAACATAATTTAAACTTGACCTTGGACTATAATTTTCTTAAAAAGTGATTATGTAAATAAAAGATACCTAAAGCTTAAACCACCATGTTATATTAATTAAATAGTTTGTTTTGTGATTTTTTGATTTATTTGTGACTATAACCGATATTGTTGTACAGTTACTTAAAATGATTTTTGAGTTTAGAATAGAAGTTGATTACTCAGCAATTTTTGTTTCACTTTTTAATTATACTTTCTTCCTATTATGAATTATAAGTTATCAATATAATTTTTTTTTCTACACCTATTTAATTATATTGCAATTATTAGCATTTTCTTGGTGAAAAATAGTACCTATAATTCACTGCAGTGAATTATGGATTCATAATTCACTGTTTTGCAGCCAATCACAAATACAAATCCAAAAATCGATATTTCGCTGATCCAATAATATTTTAAATCGCCCGCGATCAACTCTTTCTGCCGCTGACAATCGACTCGCGTGACACGCCCAACTGTGTTGTCATATTGTTCCATATAGAGTTCCATTATTTATCAAATTTTAGTCTAATCTATTTGTTTAATAGGTGTAGAAAAAACATAGTATTACATTCGTGATTTTGGCCATTATTCGCTCAGATGATTTGAGCCACTCGCCTGCGGCTCGTGGGCTCAAACGTCATCTTCGTGAATAATGGCTGTCATAATCACTCATATACTAATATACTATTATTAACTATACAGGGTGATTTATAATGAGTGGAATAAACTTCGGCATTTTTTTGGGAAGGTCATTTTGAGCAAAAAATGTCGTATGCACATAGGTCGCATTCCAATTAGTTACATAATTACAACAGATAAAAGTTATATTAGTGTAGTAGCAAAAAAAGAGAGTGTAAGATTTATAACAAGTGCTCAAAATGTGTCCCTTGAACCCGAATGCATGCATCGTCATTGCGAATTTGATTGGCCCCATCAATTATCCTTCGGAGTAACTGTTCAGGAGTATTTATTTCAACACCGTACGCTAGCTGTTTTAGGTGACCCCAAAGACAAAAATCTAAGGGATTTAGGTCAGGAAACCTCGGAGGCCAAGCGATGGTACCTCCACGACCATCCATCGGTTGGAATAATGCATGCTTAGCCATTCGGTTACTTGGTATATAGTAGCGTCTTGTTCTGCATTTAAGCGATCATCAAGAACTTCGATATCAAGCAACGGACTGTTAAAAATGCCAGCCCACGTATTAACTAAAGCGAAGTTGAAATCTAGTCTGTATAATGTCATGGGGATTCTGGAGAAACCATAGATGGTAGTTGTGAGTGGTATTAGTACCATCCTTCGTAAATTGAGCCTCATCGGTCCACAGTATTCTACCTAAACAATTTGGATCTTCGGTAATTTTTACGTAGCAACCAGGTAGAAAACCCCACACGTTGGCCATAGTCTTGTCGTTGTAGTGCCTGAACTCGTTGATTGTGATAAGCTGATAAGGATGCAGTTCGTCGATATATAATGTCCTCCACACAAAGCTCTGCGAAAGGTACAATTACGTTGCAATGCGCCTAGTACTAAGTATAGAATTGTCCAGAACTGCATCGATTGCATGTTCTTTGTTGTTGACATTATCTTCTGCAGCGTGATTACCAGCATTATTAACAGTAGTTGTACCAGTCTCACGGAGTCTTTGAAAAGCACGCCCAAAAACTCGATGAGAAGGTTGCTATCTATTTGGATATCTGCGACGATATACTCTGGATGCACAATGAGCGTTATCATTACAGTAACCGGGTAGCCATACACGAAAACAATATCGGCATATTCAGCTGCACTGAAGCTTGGAATTTTTTCAACAAAGAACAATTTTTAATTATTAACTTTATTCTTTTACAGCAAACAACTAATTGTAAAATATTAACTTCGTCAACAAACAAGTGATTGTCAATTATTAATGGACTGTATTTTACTTTTGCAATGGTAACTAGATGTAAGGATTTACTTCTACACTTTTAAAAACTTTGATCTCTTATACGGTGTGCCCATTTTAAATCGTGACCCCTTACTGGCTTTGAATATGCAACCCATATTACATCACATGTATAGTCTATACCTGTAATGTAATATAATGTGGGTTGCATATTCAGAGCCAGTAAGGGGTCACAATTTAAAATGGGCACACGGTATGTAGTTTTGTAACGAAGTGAAATAGGACCTAGATTCATACAACAGTTTCCACTTAAAATGACCTTCCGACTAGAATGCCGAAGTTTGTTACACTCATTATGAATCACCTTCTATATTCTATATGCGATCTTAGGAAGTACAGATCTATATTTCCAGTTAAACAGGAAAACGTTACTGCTTCAAGTAAAAAATAACTGTTAACTTCTAATCCTATCACTTGTTGACTGATCCGGTGTTTGCAATATATCTGATAACACTGGACAACAAATTAAAAACTTTTTTTTTGTTTTTCCATAAAATTTGATGTTTTCTTATATTTCATGGGTAGCTAATTCTAAAAATGGCAATAAAAATTTTCCATCACCCTTAGTTTTTAAAATATTAGAAATTCATTTTCTAGCAACAAATTTCGCGTTCTTTTTAAATATTTGTTTTAATAATGCATAAAGCAGGCTTTGACCAATATAAAAAAAGGCAAACGTTTTGCTTCTAAAACTCAGACAAGTGCTTATTTGCTTTTAAAGATATTGTAGCAAATTTTCAGCGAATTATCGAAGTCCTAATTACGAGGAGATTGTTACCGAATTGCTTACACCTTACAAAATTTTAGGTTGTAATCATGTCTCTCAAAAATCATTTTTTACATTCTCATCTAAATTTTTTCCCATCCAATCTTGGAAACATCCGCGATGAGCATGGGGAAAGGTTCGTTCCACCAGGACATCGCTATGATGGAAAAACGATACCTTTGGAGCTGGAATATTTCTGTGCTTGCTGATTACTGCTGGAACTTGATCAGGCACAACAGTGAATCAGGTTACAAAAAAAATCTTACTGTAAATGTGTTTAAAATAGAAATAAAAATTCGTTACATTACCTTTTTTTTTTGCATTTTTTTTTAATTTTGGTGGCTGTTTCTCAAAAACTAAGGGTGATAGAAAATTTCTGATCTCATATTCGCATTCAGCACACAGAAGTACACAAGAATCACCCTTAGGTGTATGCGAAACAAAAACCTTGTTGTCCAGTGTAATCAGAGTATAGCAGAATCTGAAATCTCCACAATTCCTAGAGTCAACAAAACATTCTGTATTTGTGTCCAAATACTGTAACACTAAATGATAACCTTTAAATTGAAACTACTTGTTCGTTAATTTCCTTTTATTTTCTGTTTTACTTTTGTACCACTTGAATTTTGCATCTATTTGAATATAATTACTATTTGAATTTTCTTTATGAATTTTAACGGGCAACTAAACTGGAATACTACGATTTGGAATATTGCATATTCATATCTACTTCCAGCACAAATTTCGTGCATTTATAGTATTTGTAGTGTAGCATAAAATGTGGAGCTCAATTTTTGAGTAATACTGACAATGATATCACAGATATTTGTGTTCCAGTCTTTGTAACTGTTCACAGTACGTACAGTACAATCGGTCGATTTCGATGTTTCGATCTATGGTTGCAATACGATTATTACAACATTTAGACTTCGTGTGTTTACCTAAACTAAATACAGGGTGATTTATTAGCCTCTTTACAAACTTTGGCAATGAAAACTAGATGTAATTTCATGAAGAAATGTTCATATGAATGTAGGTTCTATCTTTCTTTGTTAAAAAGTTATAAGGCTTTAAAAAATTTTAAGTTGGAAAAACGTAGTAGCCATGGTTTAGCATAACAACAGCCTCATCGAGGAAGACAAGTGACCGAATGGCTGCATACTCGTTTTCCAAATAAATGGATTGATAACGGAGGTCCTATACCTAGATCACCCGACTTAAATCCTTGCGATTTTTATTTATGGGGTCACTTCCAGCAACTTGTTTATGCCGTGGAAATAAATGATCGTCATCAATTATTGCAGAGGATTCGAGATGCTGAAACTCATATTAGAAATAATATAAATTTATTATGCGTGTAAGAGAGTTTAGTTCGTCGTTGCCAATTCTGTATTCAGGAGAATGGACTAATTTTTGGACATTTACTGTAGTCTAAATGTTGCTTTCTGTTTATTACAATAAATGGTTTTGATTTTCTTAAAATATGATTACTCATTAGTGTTCAAAGAGATAATTATTTTAAAAACCCTATAACTTCTTAACAAAGAAAGATAGAACCTACATTCATATGAACATTTCTTCAGGAAATTACATCTAGTTTTCATTGCCAAAGTTTGTAACGAGGCCAATGAATCACCCTGTATACATTTCATTCATAAAAAAATCAAAGTGATGGAATTTTTTCAATTAACTATTTCCTGCCATTCTCCATATTGTCTCATTAAAACTCCAATTTTTCAGAAGTTTTGTACACCGGAATTTGTTTAAAGTAAATTATTCTTGCTTGAGAAGCCTTGTTCCTATTATACCAAATGTTTTTAATTTTTATTAATCTCGTATTTTGATTTATAGTATAAGTTTGACATTTCTTGAACTTTATAAATAATTATAAAAAAGTGTCTAGCCGATAATTTATAAGAAAAAAAATATCTACAGGGAATTTTTCTTTTTAGTATAGATATCCCCTATGTATACTTTTATAATAAATGCAAATAGGCAACCCACTATACACTATAAACGTCACGTCACGTGGTGCGTAAAGGTTATGTTTCATGTTTGTAAATAAAAAATAAATCAAAATTAGTGGAATATCAACATAATTTTAATTCAACGATTATTTTAAAACATAAAATATCAACAATACAAAACAGAAAGGAAAATAAAAACAGCAACAGTTAAAGACTAATTTTTTGACATTAACTTAATTTGATGATTTTTGCCACAGCATGCTAATTTTTTAACGTTTATAGTGTATAGTGGGTTGCCTATTTGCGTTTATTATAAAAGTATACATAGGGTATATGTATACTACAAAGAAAATTTCCCTGTATGCCATTGGTAATAACAGTCACATAGAGAAAGGTACAATTCTAAATGCAATTTTTGTATTCGTCATAGCGTAAAAGTACCAAATCGTGCTTCTGAGATACGGTAAACGTATTAATACCTGACGAAATTATATTTTCAAAGAAGAATTTATAGGGCTGAATAAAGTCAAATAATTTTTAAAGCAATATCAAGGAGAGCCGAAGAAGAAGGAAAATAAATACAGAGAAGAAGAGATAAACTAATAGGCCATACTATGAGAAGAGATAAGTTACTAACAACGATCATCGAAGGCAAAATAGAAGCCAGAAATGGAAAAGGGAGGCCCAAACTTGAATATATCAAACAGCTCATGAATGACACACGATGTACTAGCTACAGAAAAATGAAGAAGAAATGTTTAGATAGAAGTATATGGCAAGCTGCGACAAACCAACCAGACGGCTGAAGGCCACTGATGATGATGATGATGACCAAGAAAATACATTTTTATAATAATTGAATCTTTAATTGTATATTTTTCGTGTTATAGGATATCTATACATATACAGGGTGTTAAAAAAAAGTGTTCGGAAATTTTAAGGGCGTATAGTATAGACCAAAATAAGTGAAAAAAGCCTAATAAACATGGGTCCGCAAACTAACCGTTTCAAAGATATGAGCTAAAACAGAACAGAACAAAACAAACCAAATTACTACACATGCAATCAAGTTTGCTGTGATTAACAGTAAAAACAAATCGCCAATACTTCTTTCCTTGGGGATATTTAAAGAGTTTAGTTTATTCTACTCCAATTAATAATGTAGCGCACTTAGAAGAGCGAATAGAACATGCCTGTGAGATAATTCGAGTAAAACCGGGAAATTTTGAAAAGGTGCGAAACTCGTTTATAAGAAGATGTGAATCATGTATTGAGATGGAAGGGGGACATGTAGAACACCTATTGTAAAATGGCTGAAATAAAAAACGTAAATTTGATACCACACACTGTTTTCTTATTTTCTTAGATAGTACTAGTACATTTCTGGAAATAGCTCATATCTTTGAAACGGTTAGTTTGCGGACCCATGTTTATTAGGCTTTTTTCACTTATTTTGGTCTATACTATACGCCCTTAAAATTTCCGAACACTTTTTTTTAACACCCTGTAGAATTGTGACTTGATTTTTTCGATTATAACATTATATCCTAGTTTGATATCCAAATATTGGAAACTGCTAAAGGGAATACTAGGCCATTAAATGATTACATACAGGCAAATAATTTAGCTAATCCAAATTATTACTACAAAACTCACAAAACATTTGGATTTCGCTGTACCTACAAGCAGATTGTTGTATCTTAATAAATCGCATCTACATGTATTCTTATTGCAGTAGTCGCTGGTGTTTATAGTGGTAGTTTTGTCGGTACTAACGGTTCTATAAAAAAAATGAGATTATAACATTGTTTTAGAAATGAAATTTTTAAGGTTCACTTCTATGGGAAAATACTTTTAATGTACAAGGTGTCTCAGAGAGCTTTGCACTTTTCTTTCTAATTTTGCTCAGCTATCATCAGTTTTCACACCTAACTTTATCTGGAACTTAAAACTACATTTATTGGAAATTCATGTATGGAAAATTACATCATCTAGATGTCTCCCATTTCGCCACTGACACTCTTCTAAGCGATGCCTTCGATTTTCCATTACGCCATTTTCCATAGCCCTAAAGTTACTGGTTGGGCAGCAATATCCTCCAGTGGCATAATAGGCCCATACTTTTTTGAAAATAGCAACGGACAAACAGTTACTGTAAATTCTGACAGGTAGTACGCCGCAATGATCCGTGAATTTTTTGGCCCTGCGCTCCAAGAATTTGATGATTTTAATGACCAGTGGTGTTTCCAGCAAGATGGGGCTACTAGCCACACAGCAAATACCGCATTATAAGCTGTAAGAGAATGGTTCCCGGATAAATTGATATCAAGAAGAGACGACATCAACTGACCCCCAAGAAGCCCGAACTTGGCCCCAAACGATTTTTTTTTCTGGGGATACCTTAAGAGTCGAGTTTGTAATAACGCCCCAGCAAATTTGATTCAGCTTAAAAATCGTATCCAGGAAGAGATTGAAGCCGTTACTCCTGACTTATGCACAAGCGTAATGGAAAATCTAAGGCATCGCTTGGAAGAGTGCCAGCGGAGAAATGGGCGACATCTAGATGATATAATTTTCCATACATGAATTTCCAATAAATGTAGTTTTAAGTTCCAAATAAAGTTAGTTGTGAAAACTGATGATAGCTGAGCAAACTTAGAAAGAAAAGTGCAAAACCCTCTGAGACACCTTGTATTTTAACGAATTCAGAAAATTTTATATAGGTATATGTAGAAACGTACCATCTTCTTCTATATACAGAATTTCTATTAATTCGTTAAAATATGCTAAAGATTATAAATAAAATAAAAATTATCAAAGGAATTAAAGAAATTAAGTTAAAATATGAAAAATAGTCCATATTAAATACAGAAGTATTTTTTTAGACCAATATGCGATATTTACTGATTAAAGTGTACCTTATGAAAATAATTTATGTTGAACCAATGCTAATTTTTTTTGTGCACTTAATAAATACACCCCGAATAGCAATATTAAGGAAGTGGTTTTCAACTTAGTCAAAAATCAGTGGTTCAAATTCCTGCTGATATAATATTTTTTTGTATATACAGTGCTGTTAAAAAGTCCTGCAGCACCTCACAAAATTCATGAAAATTGAAGTTTAACGCTCTTTCTTCAAATATTTTTTAACCATTCACTGTTTAGATCAAATACGTTACTTAATCACAATAATAAAATAAAATAAAAATATTGAAAATTCTAAAAATTGTGCAAGACAAACACCTCCAACATTATACGACATATTATTTTAATCTAAACCCATTTTAATATTTGATTGGCCAGCCCTTGTTTTTGATGACTAGTTCGCCTCTTTTGAATATGGAATTTACCAGGTTTCCTAGTTCTTCCCTCAAAATGCAATGAAACCAGGCGTGAATCACAGATTCGATTAATTCTGTTTTCTTTGTAGGTTTTCTTTTAGATATGATGTTTGATATCCTTTGCCACAAGTTCTCTATAGGATTCAGGTCTGGGGATTGTGCTGGCCAGTCCAACCTATAGATTTTATTCGTCATCATCCACAATTTAAAGAGTTTTGCTCTATGGCAAGGAGCGTTATAATCCTGGAAAATAAACCTTTCTTCGCCAAACAGGTCTTTTCCATTGGGTAGCATCTTATCCTGCAGTACTTCGAGGTATTTGATGGCGTTCATCATTCCAGAGACGACATGTAGGCGACCAACTCCTTGGACAGACACGCAACCTCATACCATAACGGAGGTTGGGTGCTTAATTGTTGGAAGAACACACTTTGGAGAAAATTCTTCCCCAGGAAACCTTCTGACATACGAATTGCCAGCATGATTGTTGATGTTAAAGGTTGATTCGTCACTAAATAGTACCTTTTGCCACTTCTCTGGTGTCCAGTCCGATGTTCCTTGGCCCATTGCAAACGATGGATTATTATTTGCTTCTGGAAAACCAGTGGCTTCTTCCGTACTTTTCATCCTCTAAGTCCAAAACTAAGCAGTCTTCCTCTCATAGTGAAAGTGGTCACACTTACACCAGTAGCTTCGGACCACAGTTTGGTTAATTCGGTGAAATTAAGACTTCTGTCTGCCAGGCTTGTTCTCCTTAACACAGAATCATCTCGAACTGAGGTTTTCCTTGGTCGCCCACTTCGCGGTTTGTCGTCGATTTTTACAAATTCACCATACTTTCTAATAATTCGAATAACTGAACATTGATTACATTTCACTATGGTGGCAATTTATCGACTAGAGGTGCGTATTTTATGGACAAAAATAATTTCAAACCGCCTTTGGTCCGATAATTTTGTTTGTTTCTTCTGGGATGTCATTTTGTAGCTTTTGGCAAAATTCAAAGAGCAATTGAATGTTTTAAAGTAATTGCAGTGTTTATATACTAATAACATCATTGAAATTTTTCATCCTCATTAGTTTTAAATGGGCTTTAATGACTAAGTAATCACCTAATTATTTTCCTCTATTATGGGAATTCACTAAGAAAGCCATGTTTTAATCTTCTTTGAAGAATTTTAAGAAGATAATTAGCAATAACATCAGTGATATACTAATTAGAACCAAATAGTTGAAGAAGTTAGCGAAACTATGCGAAAAATGTGTGTTATGTGTGTTAAAGTAAGTTCAAAAATCATTGTAGGCTTGGGGAATGCAGGGCTGTTTATACAGTGTTAAAAAGCCCTGCATTCCCCAAGCCTACATTGGTTTTTGAACTTTAACACACATTTTTCGCATAGTTTCTAAAAATTAATGCATATACATAATTGAAATGGTAGGTAGTTAACCTACTAACATACTGAATGATTTCTTATTGGTTCTACAAAGCTTCACACTTATTCCAGTTGTGAATAATTTCAATCTGCTTTCTTTATGCTCTTTTACTGAAATTGAGATTCAGGAAATGGTTCATAATTATGTAATTTCAGAATGTCTTTGAAGTTTTGGAGCTTCAACCGGACCCTGCATATTTAACATTTCTTTTTCACTTTCAACAATTGTCCGATTACATAGTCTTCATGGATAGATCTATTTGTATGTTTTAAAATGAAATATTTTTATGAAATGTGTTAGTTATTTTGCGATAACTGGAAAAACCATTTTTGCTGTTTTAATAGAAATCGATTGACATCTATGTTCACAGTCACTACAATAATAATTTATGTTAACTTATCTTAGGTATTTTACCTACACAATACTTAAGACAATTCCTGATATATCATCAAACTGATCCAAATTCTTTAAAATTTTAATATTACAGTGTTGTTCTTTTGCTTTTCCTCGTTTGTCAATTGCGTTTCCCTGTTTAGCAAATGACTTTCCAGATTATGAAACGTCAAAGTTATGTTGCAACTGACATTCCCTATTTGTCAAATCTCTTTCCGTTTTTAGATAATGCTTTTCCCACTTTTTTTAAAAAGTAGGTATGTAATAAAAAAAAAACTGGGAAAAGCATTATCTAAAAACGGAAAGAGATTTGACAAATAGGGAATGTCATTTGCAACATAGCTTTGACGTTTCATAATCTGGAAAGTCATTTGCTAAACAGGGAAACGCAATTGACAAAAGAGGAAAAGCGAAAGAAAAACACTGTATAACTATATTAATACAGGGTGTCTCTAAAAGATCTGTACAAAACGCTAGCACAAATTCCCGAGGCTAAAATATGAGGATCTAGCCCAATTTACCTTAGTCGAAAAGTTGATAGTTTCCGAAATACAGGGTGCCAAAGTTATTATTTTTTAAAACTTTTTTGTAAATATTTTTCTTAATAATAGCATGATTTGCACGAAATTTGGTACTTCGGGGTTTTTAGGATGAGAAATCGAGATCTGATCACAGTTTCGATGCACATTGCAGAGGGCGCCACCAGCAGCATTTCGCCTACATCTAAAGCTTCATAACTTTTTTGTGCCTCAGTATATTAAATTTCTGGTTAAAAATTCTTATTCCTTGGCATCTTCTGTCCAAAAAAGATATACCTAGTCGGTGTCGCTTCGAGCAGCCGTTTCGGAGATAATCGAATTTAAATGTTTTATTGCGTACTGAAACTCGTTGTGGCCCCCCTTCAGATCTCGATTTATCATCCTAAAAAACCCCTAAGTACCAAATTTCGTGCAAATCATGCTATTATTAAGATAAATATTTACAAAAAAGTTTTAAAAAATAATAACTTTGGCACCCTGTATTTCGGAAACTATCAACTTTTGGACTAAGGTAAATTGGGCTAGATCCTCATATTTTAGCCTCGGGAATTTGTGCTAGCGTTTTGTACAGACCTTTTAGAGACATCCTGTATATTTAATATAATATATCTAGAAAAAATGAAAAAAGATGTTTTGACATACAGTCTCTTCGTTCGGGTCTGCAATTTCTACTTGACTTCTTAAGTTATTACAACGGTCAATGAAAGCATTATGACAAGTTAGAAGTGGTAAGTCCTGCCGTAAACATCCTACCCGGGACGGCTATAAACTGTCCCCCCAAAATATTTTAACATTTTCTAAATTCTTCGGTAGCTTCTATAGCTGTAGAATCTTTCGAGTCCGGCCTAGTGCAAATAATTCATGATAGTTGTATTTAAATCTCGTAATCCACCACCAAGCTGTAAAATGCTTCCAGCTATTTTGTGGACCCGAAGAAACAGACTATATTAAACATCAATTTTCAAAACTACATACTCTTTGTACATCTAATGGGCTCAGTTATATATAGGTACTGAGTGTTTTGTAAGAAAAGATCGATTTTTGACTTAGCTAATAACTGCCACATTGAAGCGATTTAAAATAAATCGTAGGATTTAGTTTTTTTTAAATGCTTCTGAATCTAATTTTATATAGAATAATAAAATAAATGTTCTACACTCATTGCAGCTATATCATTTTGTGACTAAATGCAGTAAGTAAACTTGTGTTTACTAAAACCTTACTAAATAAATTTGTTGATATGCAAGGTGAGTTAATGAGTTTATAATTATTAAAAACTACGAGGAAGTGTTTTGAAAATTACAAGTATTTAAAATTCATAAACTAATATTTATAGTTTAAATATTTCTGCTCCACAGTAAAATGAGTAAAATAACTTAATGTAACAAAATACTTTTACTTTCAGTGTATATATTTTCTACCCCATACTAAGGTGATGGTAAAAAACCATTTCCTTCCTTACAGTTCTAGCTTTCGCAATCAGACCGTCTAAGTCCCGATGATTCCTTTGAGACCATTCAATCTTCCTCGGACCGCCCAGGCCTGCAAACCCTCTGGTCACTTCTTCCGCTTTCAGTTAAAATGGTAATTTGTGTGTGAAATAGCTCTCCCTTAGAGATATGACGTCACCTATTTTGTTAACTCTTGAACCCTGGCCCTAACAGGGAATATGTTGATTATTACTAAAGTGACACAGTAATTAGAATGTCTATTACTTTAAATGTTTTTATACATAGAATATTCGTATTAGTTTAGTCTCTTGCACGTTTGAATTAATAACACTTGTTTCTACCACCATGACTTGTAATTACTATATTCTGAATCGAATACAATCATTAAATTAAATTAAAGGTAACGAAAATGAAAGGAATTAAATATTTAGCATGAGCTTTATTATTTGACTACATAGATGATTGATCTAAGCATATTTTGATATAGCCATTATATAAAAACTTCACATACCCCAAGTGTTTTGGGACGTCCCTAAAGTCCACTTCAATATCCGAACACAGAATATCCAAATTGTTCATACATTATGCAGATACTATTTTTTAAGGTGATTTAGGATACTGAAAAATGTCGAGAAAAATTAACTTCACCGTAGAACTTATTTATTCTTTTAAAATGCAATTTTTTGCGTGATGTGTGTTTCATTTGCTATTTGCAATGTTTTGTGGTAATAGAAACAGCAAGCATATATAATGTCATCAAGAAGTATGGTTTCAGTTGGCAATAAAACTGTGACTTTTTTGTGCAAGTATCTGCTAACCGTATCATTTATTTAATTTTAAGATTACAAGGTTTCATGTAATTTTTTTCCGTAAATTGAAACAACATAGGAAAGAACTAAAAAGTTGAGTTGAGAGTTGTGATTTTATACAGTGACCGGCAAAAAGTTCGCAACATATGGGAAATATTTTTATTATTAGAATATCGAAAAAACTCTTCAGGAAGATCGGTTCTGTATGTCCGATAATCTAAAAATCGAATTTGATGTAGATTTGTTGTTTACTGATTATCTTGGTTTAGAGGTGTGGAAGTAGTCATTTTCAGTAAGTTTTTTTAAATAATAAATTTATTATTTAAGTTTATATGTTGTTTAATATTCATACGTTTCGGAAATAATTCCTTTATCAATGAGTGACATTTTAAAAATTATACAGGCAGTACATTTAAAATCATTTGGTTTTAATGAAACATTATAGTAAATATACAAAGATTTGTACTTTTCTTGTTAATAAACTTCAATTTTTGATTTAAAATCATTTGGAATTAGTGAACCATTAAAGTAGGTACATATTATAAAGAATTTCCCTTTCTTGTTAATAAACTTCAATTTTTGATTTAAAATCATTTGGATTTAATGAACCATTATAGTACAGATTACAAAGATTTTTCTTTTCTTGTTAATAAGACTTCAATTATTGACTTGTACGTTTGGTGTTTGTACGTACAAACACCAAACGTACAAGTCAATAATTGAAGTCTTATTAACAAGAAAAGAAAAATCTTTGTAATCTGTACTATAATGGTTCATTAAATCCAAATGATTTTAAATCAAAAATTGAAGTTTATTAACAAGAAAGGGAAATTCTTTATAATATGTACCTACTTTAATGGTTCACTAATTCCAAATGATTTTAAATCAAAAATTGAAGTTTATTAACAAGAAAAGTACAAATCTTTGTATATTTACTATAATGTTTCATTAAAACCAAATGATTTTAAATGTACTGCCTGTATAATTTTTAAAATGTCACTCATTGATAAAGGAATTATTTCCGAAACGTATGAATATTAAACAACATATAAACTTAAATAATAAATTTATTATTTAAAAAAACTTACTGAAAATGACTACTTCCACACCTCTAAATCGAATTTGATGTATGTCACGTGGCCACTGGTATGGCGGCAAATGTAAAAAAACTGGTATTAAGTCGCAAAAAGAGGGTTTAGATGACAATATATCGAAGAAAATTATTAGAAAAAGTTGCTTAGAATTTAAGTTTAGGTCCATATGCAAAACTTCAAGTATGTATTTAAAAAATTTGAAACTCGCAATTTTTTGTGAATATTTTTTTATTAATTTACAAATACCCAATTTTTTCCGTTTAACTAACTTGATTGAAGTGGAACCTATGCATATGGATAACAGTGGAAGAACTTTCTCGTTTTTTCTATAACTGACAGGCCTAAATCTAAAAAACAGGTTTTCGCTAGGACGCTCGCTGCTGCAACTTTTTCAAATATTTTTTTTCGATATTTTGTCATCCAGCCCCACTTTTTGCGACTTCACACTGGGTTTTTCAAATTTGCCGCCATACCAGTAGTCACGTGACAAACATCAAATTCGATTTTTTGGTTTTCGGACATGCAGAACCGATCCCCCAGAAAAGTTTTTATTTTCAACCATATATGTAATGACGTTATTACTAACTGTTTTGTAAGTTGGAAAATTGGCCTTTACTGACTGTTACTTTCTACCCGGGTGGAAACTGATCAGCTGGTCACTTTCCGCCCTCCCGGGTGGAAAGTAACAACTTTCCACCCGGGTGTAATGAGATTAGCCACGCCCACTGTCATTAAATGACAGCTTGTCAAAATATTAATTATTATTATAAATGACTAATATTAATTTATATCTATGGTTGAAAATAAAATAGTATACAAATATTATTGAAACCACGAAAGATGAA
Organism: Melanotus villosus; assembly: GCA_963082815.1. NCBI lineage: Eukaryota > Metazoa > Arthropoda > Insecta > Coleoptera > Elateridae > Melanotus > Melanotus villosus. Next base: position 70,268,695 of record OY720418.1, on the reverse strand, counting down.
CCCTGCCTCATCAATGCTATCCGTATGAAGTAAGATTTTACTTGCTAGTCAAATTAGCATCAGTTGTATTCTCAAGGAATTATGATTGGCGCTTTAACCGGAAAACAAACAGCTGTCAAGTACTTTCAATACGAATTTTAACCTTAAATTATTAATAATCTAACCAATAAATGTACAACTGTATTTCTTCTGCAACGCAATAAACCAAATAAAATGTTCATTTATCTAAACCTCACAACACAAATAGGTACTACAAAAACGAATTCCAATTAAAATAGGAATTTAGATACCTAATAAAATAAAATAATGTAAATGTATTAATAATTTGACAGTTTGACGTTTTAGTGACAACACGCGCATTTGACTTAAACTACTCTAGTCAAATAAGCACTTTAATCATAACACAGGCTTATTGTAATGCTATCCTTGTCGTGTGCATGGGGTTTGTGAACAAATGTACACGCGTGTTTGTCGTTACTAAATTCAGCGTGTGATGAGGCAGGGGTCATCTTCCGTGGTTCGAACTTTACAAACCTTGGTGAAAAGTTTCATTACTGTCTCGAGATATAGTAAACCTCGACTGCGTCTCGGTTAACTATAATGATCTGTCGACAGTAACGAACTACTTTCCACCTCGGTATGTAATATACTATTTCGATACTCTAATAATAAAAATTTTTCCCATATGTTGCGAACTTTTTGCTGGTCACTGTATTATGTCTATACATATATACATATACAGAAATTAAATTTAAACTTTCAAATGGCCTTGTGAACAATATGAAGTTTCATGTAAATTTTTTTATGGTTAACTGAAACAGTACCTCTTAATTACGCTTTGCGTATTGTCAATCATTTAGAAACAACCAACAAACTGAAGAAAGATTTGATACACAAAAACCACAATAGGCCTAATGGGCAATGATATTTGAAAAACGTTGCCTCTATATACAGGGTGTCCCTAAAATGTCTTAAAAGCTTCAGGTAACCTTTTGCTACAACTGATAGAGGCCCCAAAATTGCAAGCAGGAACTTCCTATTGTGCTTAGTTTCTTCAAACGAGACAGTTAAAGAATCCAAAACTTGGAAACACTGTTGAAACTTGTTTACTTGGAAAAATATATAAATGCAAACTGCTTTGTAAAAAAGATAATGTACATATGTATTTCACAGAACATGATTAAAATCTAAAGATACTTGAGTGTCCTTGTAATGATGGCCTGTTGGACACGCTGCAGCATTGCTTTATTAACATTTGCTGCTGCTTCACGTATACGAAGTACTAGCTCTTCTTCACTTCTAATAGGCGTCACATACACCATGCTTTTCAAATGGCCCCACAAGAAGAAATCCAGTTCTAGCCGCATAATGAAACGGCGCCCCATCTAGTTGCATCCACATATTGCGGCGAACCAATAAATATCTTCTAACAATGTTGGGAGTTCGTCGTTTAGAAAGTTCAAGTAATTGTTAGCATTCAATCGCTGAGGTAGTATAAATGCAAAGGGACCTATCAGTTTGTTATCTACGATTCCTGCCCATTTCATGGGCCCAAATATGTTGATTATGGACGTTAAAAATGCCATTTCGTGTAAAAGTGGCTTTATCTGTCCATACAATGTTATTTACAACTCTTGGGTTTTTTCTATGTTGTTGCAACAACCAGTTGCAGAAGGTAATACCTTTTCCATAATCTCCCTCTATTATAATTGTAGCACTCTATAACTTTGTGGTAGGGATAAAGGCCGTCGCCCTTTATGATCTTGTAAACGGTGGTTTTTGATGCACCAACAACTCTAGAACGGGCACGGATGCTAATACTTGGCTCTTCAATTACCAGATCAAGAACCTCCTCTTCTCAGTTATTGTTTCTAACAGTTCTTGGTCGACCTCTATCCCAATTTTGAACAGGAAGGATTTTTCCAGTTTCTCGAAGTCTGAGATTTGCAGCTCGAATTATTACGTGGCTTGGATATATTCTATTAGGAAAACGCTGAGTGCAAACCCTAGCAGTCTCATTGTAGTTTCCGTCACATTCTCCAAGGATCCAAATCTTATCAACGTTGTTTATAGCATACGCCATAATGGTGGCCAAGAAAACCAAAATACAAAGGAATGCAAAAACACGAACTAAAGTCAAATCTAATACACAAATCCCAATTGTAAGTTCAAAATTACTTGGCACACCTTTCAAAACGCAAACAACAGAATTTCGAATTTTATTATCACAGTACCATGCACCTGCATTGTTGGAAAATTGTACTTTTACCAAAAGTATGATTTTTAACAGTACTTCTAAAAGAAAAACTAAATAATACTTAATTACCGTTTTTCAATTAATTTCAATTTCAAATAAATGTTTTACATATTTTCACTTAGGTAATCATTTGGCATTGGCTACACTTCAATAAATTTCAGTACTAAAGATATAAACTTCAACACCCTCGTACAAGAAAACTAACCTGGAGAGAAAGTTTTTTTCTAACAGTTTTGCCTTAAGAATTCACAAAATAAAACGTTTACTTGAAACTTTCATGGCATTTTAGGGACAGCCTGTATAGTATATGTTTTTATTATTTTAATAGGAAGCTACTCTCTACCATTTATTATAAAAATAGATGTGTGTTACTATTATTGTATTAATCTCGTTACTAAGCAGTAATTTTCGTTAAAAATGCGGCTTTCCTTATTAATGGTTTTAAGACTGCAATCTTGAATCGAAATTTCGAGTAAAACCCCTATTTTGTCTTTACGAAATTAACATGCTTATTTAAGTTCAATAGAGAATAAACTTTGACACTAATTTAATTTTATGTATAAACTAAAGTATGATCCGTAGGTATGATCAAAGATTATTTTCATCTAGTATGACTTCGCAGTCATACTAGATGAAAGATTATTTTAAATAGATTTCTGTAAAACTGGTTCACAACTGCCACATTGTTTTTATTTGTTTTGTAATTATTCTTTAATTTTTCATAAAAATGTTTTCTCAAGAATACTTTTTTTAACAGTTATATTATCTAGAAAATGGCGAGTGGATACATGGTCAACAGTTGTATTTAAGCGAGTCCCTAGAGAGTTTCCCTGAAGTAGCAGTGATTGAACATTATTTTCTACGTTGACTGTAGCGTACTGTTACCGATTTTAGACAGATTGATAGTTTTTTTTTCTGTCGAACTGGAGCTGGCGGGAAAAAAATTCAAACGGACAATACCATCGAACAAGTAAGAGGTCAGATGAAGGAAGAACCTACGTTGAAGTTTCAAAGCATCTTGCAGTAAGGCAATTCTAGTTATGGTACACGTTAAATCACTAAAAAGAAATAGAGTTGTTTCCCTACAAAATACAGCGTCATTATGTATTGCTGCTACTAGAGTATAATAAACAAGTTGGTATTGTACCTCGTCCCGGGACAGTTTTGATGCTAATGATTTGGACGTTCTTCTCATAACGTACATGCAGACCAAAGAACCAAGGTAGACAAACGCCAACAGCACCGAATGTGCCTTTGGAAGTCGTTTGGTTTATATATCTTGACGCCCCTGTCCACACCTGTTTATCAGTTGGATTTTATTTCAATTCGCTATGATACGCTCCGATTCCTAAACATTCCATGCAAATTTTCATTGCTGCATTTTAATTTAAGCTCATTGTTTGATTATGTTATTATTAAAAATTTATTATTAGAAAATGTCAAGTGACGAGGGCTTACTACTGGCAAGCACTGGATTTATAGTACTGAAATCAGTGTCCAACAAAAATAAAAAACGGAACAAGAAAATGCCTCGATGTTGGTTGATGATGGTTATCGACTTTCGAAAATAGAAATATTTACAGTGGCAGAAATTCACTTGAAAATGTATCGGAAGAAGTTTCAGGACATTTCCATAATTTTTTGTAACTACTTAGAATGCCTCATGCAGTTTTTTTTATGTTACTTAAAATGGTGACACCAAGAATTAACAAAAACAATTTCCATCTAAAATGAGATTAACTGCAACGCTTCATTTCTTGGCAACATGGAATTCAAATTCTAGTTTAGCACTCAGTTCCAAAATATCAAAGCAAACAATATCAAGCATTATTCTAAAGGTTTGCACAGCAATAATTGAAGTAGGTATTAAATGAATACGTTAAAGTAAATGTTTATTTTTTATTTTATTGGATTTTAGTGGATTTATAGAAGATTATTAAAAATACCTTGGACAGCTAGAGTTACTAACGACGAAGTATTGCAACGATTAAGTAAAGAAAGAGAAGCAAAGAAAAAGAAAACTGAACTTCTTCACACATATTATGAGACATGATCAGTATGAAATTCTACAAGTCATAATGCAAGGAAAGATTGAAGAAAGTCATGGCTTAAGAATTTAAGAGAATGGTACGGAAAAAATACCACTTCATTGTTTAGAACAATAGTTTCGAAGATTCAAGTTCAAGATTTTATGATAACCAACCTCCGCTAGGAAGCAGAAGAAGAAGAAGAAAGTAAGTAAACTATACTGGTTCAACATATTGTTTTTAAAAGACAATTTAGAAAAGGGACTTAAGTAAACTGTTTTACTATTTCTGTGATGCATCGTTCATCTTAGATAAACTATCTTCATTCATTTGCGATGAAATTATATACAAAGATGCTTCTGAGAATATAATTTTTCAGAAAATTGATAGCTGGGAGGAACTGAGGATGGTACGGGAGAAGATATAGGTTGTGGAGATATGTGCTGTCTAAAGTAATGATCATAAGGAATAGGCGATTGAGCTGTGACCATCATTCTTTTTTTGGGAGTTTGTATTTCATACGGGTAGATTGGTTTTTCTCGATATAAAGCAGTCAATTTCAAGCTTTTTCGTTGTTCCACTTAATTTTTCAAAAAACTATTGTTGAAAATGTTTTTATCTGTATTTCACAACAGAAAGCTACGAACTAACTACGACTATTATACATAAGTACTTTACTATGATTGCTGCAGATGTTCCGTTAAAATCAACACCGAATGGTCTTTCAGTACCGCACAGGGAGCGAATTCCAAGATTTACCTTCGTAGGAGTTGGAGTTCGTTGGTACACATTGTACAATGTACATGCTACCGAATATACGAGCACATCGATACCTTCATTCAAATACCACTTTTTGGAAAAATCAAAATTTTACTGAGGAGAGGAAAAACTGATTTTTCAGCCTTGGTACATATTTTAATTTAATTATCTTGCATTTTTTCCCGTAAGGTACACTACAGAGATGACATTTAAAATCAAATGATCCCTAAAACTAATTACTGATTTAGCTAGATTTATAAATCATACATACATTCGAAACCTGAATTTTCCTAAAAATTCTCGTACGTGGTATTAGAATGAGGGTATCAACATGTACGTTCGTTGGTTCTTTGGTATGTACGTGGTTTTAGCCGAATCATGATTTTACCTCCCTGGATATATTAATTCGTAAGTGATGAGAATGTGAAGACCAGTAAGCTCAATTTCATAAGAAAAGCTCCCTTGCATTTTAAAATCGGTATTTGGGCATCTCTTTCGCAAAGAAGGTGGTTCGATTCCATATACTTACCTTGAACAGACTGTCACTGCCGAAAAACATAATGTTCTGCAACGAGGAACGACAACGCGACATCATGTGGCTAAAACCACTTTGGAATTCTGGCCACAATTTTAAAACGAATGAATGATATTATAAGATTACTATCTATAAAGATCGTGTGAGGTTAATCCTCTAAGTTACTTCCTGTTTCCCTTGTTAAATAATATCGTTTCTAAAGCATCGATGGATACTCTGCAAGAGTTACGACAAAGAATCATGGAAGAATGCACTAAGATTATACCTCACATTATACAAAAAGTGTTTGATGACATGAAAAGGCTTGGTGTAATGTGTCTTGGAGAAAAGGCAGACATTTTCAACATCATCTGTAATTTAAAATAAGTTTAGTTGGTAAATAAACGCAATGCTTGCGTTTCAGAGTTTCAGCATAATTTTTATTTTTAGGTTAGATTTTAAGTAGAAGTGTCTAGGCGTTGGCGTGCACTTGTACACCCATACTGGATGCAAATAATTTTGGTCATACTTTATTATACCCAGTGATTCTTAAACTGTTACAATGGAATTACTTGCGATAGGTGCTAAAATATTTGTTTAAATGATGTTTAGAAGTTGTGATAACAAATTATAGAAAATCATCCGGTATTTATAAATATTGCAAAAACTATTATTAAATCAAGCATTACTGTTTTGTAATACAGCCAATTTTACTTAAAATAAACAACCATTAAACTGTGTTTGAATGTTCATATTATCTTTTAGAGTTTTTAAGAATGTTAAAAAACTGCAAAGTGTTTTTAGAAATCAAAGATTGGTTACAGAAGGATTTGTTACACAGTTTAGTAAGAAGAACTGACCATATGTCTCCAAAACACTTTAATAGACTTGCGGTGGCGTAGCTAGCACTGGGTGGGCCAAGTATCAACGATTGCTAAGAAGGCCCCCCTCCCCCAATAATAAATAGCAATCGCAGATAGAAATGCAGAATATTATTATAAACATATAAATAAGGATATTTTTATAAATACCTGAACATTTTATTATTTGGTCATTAACATAACCACTGTCTAGCTATTATTTTGATGCCTGCTTTATTTAAATAGGTACCCGTAACGCGATGTTTGAAAACTTCTTTGTGTTTCTGGGTCCTTTGGAAATGGCCCAAACGGTTGGTATGGTCCTAATCCTAACTGGAAAATGATTTTTCTTTTATTTTTTGTAAGATTTTCGTTAAGGTTTCCTCTGTCCGAGGATTTTATTTTAATTTCTTCTAAATCTTTAGGTTGTATATTGTATAATGTCCCGGGATTGTGTTTCTTGTGGAAAATTTGCTATTTCATCAGACGCTATGGCTATAATAAAAATAAACCTTTCTTTCAATTTAAAACACAGTTAATTTTTAATTAATCTTTTACCTAGTTCAGTTACCGTGACTGGCGTGACTGTGCTTGGCTCTGAGGAGGTACTGCTTTCTTCTTGTCTAAAATATGTTCCAAGTTTTGGAATTTTTGTGATAACTTCATCTCTTTTTTGTTTCATCTTTCTTTTCTTCGAGCCATTCAAATATGCATAAGCGTTTATTTCCTCACTCATTTTTTAAAAACAGTAACACACGCACAAGGTACAACTAATGCAGCCCAGCAGGAGCTGGTACATCCTTATCCTATGTGAATCCGGGTATTTTGCACCGTCAAGTACGTGAATCCCTGGGATACACGGACAAGTGGTTCTTACCGACAATGGATTCTAGTGTTAGTTACGTTAATTTTCCATCATTAATTTATACATTATTAAATTTATTGTAAGACACCACCTCATAATTTTACATTTTAAAAAGGGCGAAGTGATACTGATACTGGATACTTACTGGTAATTTATAATCAATATTAAATTCTCGATAAAAAAATTATTTCTTGTAAGGTCGTAGAGGCTGGTGGGCCCTCCTAACCGGTGGGCCCTGTATGATTGATACAGCTGATATAGCGGTTGCTACGCCCCTGTAGACTTGCATATCGGGGTCATTATTGAGGAACTTGAAATTCGAGAGGTAGGTACTTGAACAAATAATTCCTCCAGGTAGTTTCATCTGGTATACAAAACAGAGACAGAGACCGAATCATGAGTATTTCGGCAAAGTCCAAGGGAAAGGCATTACTTCAGTCGTGGAAAGTTTCCCAAACGGAAATATACGCCATATTATACCTATTATGTGCTTATAACAATAAGCGGATCTATTATCCGATGATCAAGCGGCTCTGAAATCCTTATCTAGTACAAGGATTTCATTTAGACTGGTATCCGAATGTCTTACAGAACTCGTAGATCTGGCATGATGTAGCACCGTGGGGTTGTTATGGGTGCGCGACCATAGTAGTGTATTAAGCAACGAGAGCGCGGGTGACTTAACTAGGTGGCGATATGTGTTGGACATACCAAAAAGCGCAATCTGCATCTTCATTTGCAACGGGATTAGCCCTCAACATAAAAGTTATTGGGAAAACAGATCAGAACTCAATTGTAGCAAAGAATTTATAAAAGGCCTTTCGAAAAGAAGTTCGCAAAAATAATAAATAGAACTGCGAACCGTAACAAGTCTTCTAACAGGGCATGCACCTGTGGAACAATACCTGTACGAGATTGGAAAATACGATGAAGACTTCAACTGCAAATTCTACATCCAGGAACCGAGAACAGTTATGCACATTTTGTGCAGTTGTGACAGCATATCACAACTGCACAAATTGTGATGTGCTGTTGTACAAAATGCATTCGAATATTCGAATATGCAGCTTTGAAATTGAAGGACTTCATTACCACCCAGTACCTAGTACTTTCTAATACGATGTACCAAATTCACAGAATGGGTAGACTAACAAAATTCGGGCAACCAAAGAAGATGTTAAGGTAGCAGTGCCTCCTGAACACTAGTAAACGGACCCTAGTGAGGTAAAAGCAAAAAGTGTCATAGTAATGTAGGTACTTTAGATTGTTAGCGAAAATAATAATAGACCAAATCTACATACCAACAATACTAATTCAAGTATGTCTCTGTCAAATAGATTTTACAAGTGTTTCCGTAATCAACTTTAATTTTTATTTCATTGTACAATACAAATCTATCTTGACCAGAGAGATTTTAAATTGTTGTTATTCCATTCATTGATTATTCAAAACTAATTGTTTCTGAAATCAACCTTTATTTCAGTGGTAAAGTACGCTAGACTGAAATGGTTTGGAGCCCTATTAACAAACTGTCGTTCCTTTATCGTAAATATTCTAATGCCTTACGACATTGTGGAATTTGTTGAGTAATTTGAAATTCTGTATTGAAAGTAATTTCCTCTTCACTGGTTTAACTGTTTTGGTTTTTATGTATGGTATGTATTATTTTTGAATTTCTAAAATCTAATGAGTAGTCGCAAATCCTTTCTATAACTTTTCACAGAAGTTGATTTTTGTTCTAAGTTGGTTAAAACCTTCTATGTTGAAGTAGTAAATAATACAGTTCTGTTTCATTCTCTTGCAGTTAGAGCGGGTTTACAGACTTTAATTTAGATTTTTGTTCGTGGTTATATTCTTATTTATAGTTTGCTATTATTATAAGTATTATTTATAAACGCTAGTTAAGATAAAATGCCATTGGGTATTCACAAAGGAAGAAAGGCCCCTAAATAGAAGAAGTAAGAAAAATAGTTCTTTTCTTCTACAATAGCATTACAAGCATGATTGCTGGCATTTTTTGTAGCGGGATTATGTAAAAGTATTTTGAAAAAAGTTCTCATTAGAAAAAGTGAAAGAAAAAATCAAGTGTCATCTTATTGCACTCATAGATTTTTTGGGTCAATATTTTACTAAAAAATTATCAATTCTTCAGAATGTCGATGATATTTTCAATTTTTTTGCTAACAGAACTCTTACTTTAGAAATGATGACAAGTAATTATGTCAACGTTAAACATACTTCTAACACTGATAAAAGAGGACAAACTATCATGGAATATGTAAAAATATTAATGTATTGATGTATTGCAGATATCATAACTAGTCTAATTCGGAATAGATGTGATCTCTGTAAAATATCGTTAGATTATGAGGTAATATTCCCTGAGAGTTTCATTGTCAGATGACGAAATCCGTCAAATGACAGCTAAATACACTAATTTAAAAAAAACGAAAAGAACCTTTTGTAGCCTCAGACTGAAACTAAATCAACAGTATTTAAAGTATAACAGCAAGGCTTTTAATTGTGAAATACAAAGTTTTATCTTCAAGTTTTCAAAAAGTGATAACTTGATAACTGCCTAACCTTTTAGCATTTGCGTTCTTTAGAGTAAAATTAGTAAAAAACTACGGCGTAAATGAATCAAGAATGGTATGTACTTTAATAATTTTCATCAAAATCAATACAGCTAGGGCTACCGATATTGATCCATTGATATTGACTTGACTTTGCAGAAAAAAGCTCCGTAGGGACATTTTTCTCTAAAATTAAATATGTATTACATAATTTCCTTTAATTAAGGGCCCGGAGTGTGTCTGAACCGGGGCCCGCTTATTCATTGTTCCGCCACTCCCTTGTTTATTTGGGAATTGTTAACGATATTACTTTTTTAGCAGTAAACCCAATATTAGTAATTAATTTAATTTAAATTTTCTGAATACATAAAACAAATTAATGGGCTGCGCATCAATAACATGTTAATGCATTTTAGGATTAAATTATTGCGACAATAAGAGATGTGACGAAAACTGACACGCTGTGTCACACTGACTTGCACTTTCAGTTGGTGGTAAACGTAAAAGTGACGAGAGGCCAATGAATGTTTGTTTTATGACCATAGGTCGGTCATCCATCATAAACCACCTGTATACGCGTGCCCCTGTTATTTATTGCAGCGAAATCCACTTCTGGACATGTTGACTAAAGAGATGATCTATGGTTTGATTTCTGCTACTCACAGCTAATACTTGACAAATATTGTTAACAGAAGAATTATGTATCGATAAATCTTTGTAATAGTTATCTTACACGAATTACTGTCAGTATCTCCGGCTCATAAATTTTAAGAACGGGCTAGAAGTAAAAGGAACCGGCAATCTACGACGCGTGAGGTTAGGTTTAAGCATTTGATTTACGGGCTGCCGAACGAATCGGTAAAAGTGATTTTTTCCCCGTTCCTAATAAAGAAATTTAATTTTTCCTTTAAATTAACTAAACAAAAATAATAAAATCGCGAACTCTTTAAAAAAGCCTTACAAAGGCTTGAATGGTCTAACTGTACACAAAAAACAGCTAATCTAACCAAATTGAGAACAGCGAGGGTTGTTATTTCCCCCGCATTGTGTAACTAATAAACGATTAATTCGAATAAACGCTCAATTTTGACTATAATGCATTAGGGCAGTCTGCTATAATTAATGTATCGCAAAGGTGTTAGACTAATTGAAGTATAAAAGAACTGTGATGAACTTGGCTTTTCTTTTGTATAAAAGATCGTATAATTTTTAGGTCTAACTGTTCTTCGTGTATTTTTTTATTTCATCGTTAAATATGCCATACACAGGAATGATTCATCAGGTTTACATTTATAATGCTATTTGTGCATGCAAAATTTGCCTCATTAGTAAAATTAAATAAATTGCAGATAGGTAGGTAGCTTTTATGAAAAATTTTGTAGCTAAGTACAGAATCCTTTTTTCTTGTATTGAAAGTGTTTTATCTAAAGGTGGATATATTACCATAACAAGAATAAAAATCGTAGTCAACTTCACAATTTATTATGAGCTAATGACGAATATGTTTCAGTCGAAATAAGTACAAGTAAACGTTTAAAACAACCAGCTAAGTATAATTAAACCTTGCCTATGATACACAGTTAAACATTACAAGCAAGAGGAGTTTAAATCAAAAAAATTCCTTAAGTTGTCATCCTTGAACAAAAGAATACCGCCATACCGGTATAATTTTATATTTAAAATTTCGACATAATGACAAAATACATGCAGCAAAGAAGTTTCTAAGAACGACAAAACTTGCAATGAAGAAACTAGCCTAAAACTGTTTCTATTGGTTACAATTTTATTTTGTTATCAGTAATTATAATTAGTTAAGAATGTAAATAAAATCAATAAATAAATATTAACATACGTTGAGGGGCCGGCTTTGGCACTATAAAGTATAAAGAGGTTACAGATAATACCTACATACGAGGTTTGGCAGAAAAATAATGAGACTGGTTTTCTTTTACCCATGAATTGTATTCTTTTTACAATTCAAGGTTATCCCCTTCAAAGTACATAGTTTCCGTGGGCAGTTACCCACTGATGGAGGCGTTATTTCCATTGTTCATAGCAGTCCTGGAAGGCTTTTGTTGGAATGCCTTTCAACTCGTCGGTTACGCTCTTCTGAATATTATCCAAATTACCAAAATAGTGCGCTTCCAAATGGTTTTTCAGCCGGGGGAATAAATAGAAGTCACATGGACTGAGATTCCACGAAGGGGGGGAGGGACAACGACTGGGGAGCCACAGCAATCCTTCTTTCTGCCAAAAATTCGTTCATGGAGACTGTCGTGTGAGATGGGGCGTTGTCGTAGTACAACATTCAAGTGCGTGCAATGTCTGGTCGCACCCGCGCCACCCTCTTCCTGAGCCTTTCAAGGACTTTCCGATAAAAAGTTTGATTGACGGTTTATTCTGGCTGCACAAATTCCTTGTGGGCGATCCCTTTTTGAATCGATTTGCTCATTCTGACTTTGTTGGGTCGGGGAGAATTTGCAGTGTGCTACTCTCGACTTCGGCGTTTTGTCTCGAAGTCATACTCAAAAATGCATGATTCATCACCTGTGATCACACAACTGAAGAATTCTGGCTCCCTCTCAAGGCAGTAGAAAAGATCAAGACTGCTCAGACGTAAGGTTCTTTTGCACCATCTTGGCGCACACTTTTCTCATGCTCAAATTGTGTGTTAAAATCTGATGGACGGCAAACCCAGTGGCGTAAATATGCCAATGCAGCCAATGCGGTGCATTGGGGCCCACGCCACAAAAGGGCCCATTTGCTGAATCTAATATATGTTAAATGCAATTGCTGCTATGTGTGAAATCGGTACAGAGCGAAATTGAAAAACTACATACAATTCGTGAGTTAGCTGAACTAGCCATGATTAAGTACTATGAGGGATGCTAGTTTTTCTGAAGTATACTCTCTATTTATTTTGTATTTAACAATACCTGTAACAGTATCCACTGCAGAACGTTCGTTCTCCAAATTAAAAATTATCTGCGAAATACTATAGGTCAACAACGTCTCTCTTCGTTAGCACTCTTAAGCATAGAAGCAGAAGAAGCGGAGAAAATGGATGTGTCTAAATTAATTAAAGATTTTGCTAATGCCAAATCAAGAAGGTGTCTATTATAAATATTTATAATTATTGTTAAATTATACAGGGTGTATCTAAAACATATAGCCAAACTTTATAGGCGTCTTGTAGACGTCAAAATAAGACTTTTTTTTATATAAACATGTGTCCGAAAATGCATCCTCTCCGAGCTAGAGGACTTCGAATAGTTGAAGAAAAACCACACATTTTTTTACTACTTTTTATTTTTAGTTTTAACTACAATAAATGTTCAAAATGTGAACCATTTGAGGCAATGCATGCTTCCATTCTTCGCCTCATTGACTGTCGCACCCTTTCAAAAATGCCATTTCCTGTGCAGTGAACCTCATTTTTCTCACAAAATTCAGCAAAATAGCATACAAGAGTCACTCAAAACGAGATAGGTACGTAATTTTAAATTGACAGTGATCGGAAAACAAAAGACTGTACTTAATTCTGCCCTATTACTTTGATATTTATTCAACTTCAAATTTTAAAATGACAATATTTCCTAAAAAAAGAAAAGTATTTAGTAAAAAAATGAGTGGTTTTTCTTGAACGAACTATTCCACGTCCTCTAGTTCGCAGAGGTTGCATTTTCGGAGACTTGTTTATATAAAGAAAAAGTCTTATTTTGACGTCTACAAGACGCCTGTAAAGTTTGGCTAAATGTTTTAGGTACATCCTGTATATGTATAAATTTTGTTTGTTTACAAATTTTTAATAAAATTTGATTAACAAAATTTTGTTTATGCATTAAAAATTATAATTTCTCCTAGCCAATACAAGGAACTTTTCTTTTTTATGTGTGTGGAGGGGCGGGGGGGGGGGTATACGGGGCCCCAAATTAAATTTCGCATTGGGGCCTTTTTTGTCTAGTTACGCCACTGGGCAAACCAGTTCAAATTTAACTCACTATTGATTATTAACAACGCCAATCGACGGTCTGACATCACAAGGAGTCCTAACTCTTTCCATATTGTCGTCCGTTTTTGAGATTGAAGGTCTTCCCACACGAAGTTTGTCTTGCACTTCTTCTCGGCTCTCTAAAACACTTGTGCTCTGGATAGGAAATGTTCTCCATAAATCCTTTGTAACTTTTCATAAGTCACAGTAGCGGATTCGCCAAGCTTTACACAAAATTTGAGAGCACAATATTGCTCAAACTTTTGTCGGTCCATTTTCATAAGACACCTCACTTCACTTCAGATGCTCTCGACAATCGCATAGCAACTGTAACAAGTTCAAACTTGTGCTACTGCCTACGGCAGGGGTTATTCTAACTGCCGTGTGAAGGGGGGCAGCAGCATTGTCAGTTCACGCGCATTGTTGCCAGTTTCATCATTTTTCTGCCACACCTCGTACATCAAATCAATGACTGAATTGTTCTTTTTGGTGACATTTTGTCTTCAAAGATTTGGTATGCTGCATTACAGAAAACACCTACGCAGCCATTGCTGTTCTTTATTTAATGTTAGACAAAAATATCACACGTCAAACTTCCGTTAACTGTCAAACCCAAATCACTATCATCAACGTAATAACATTTAGATGAATTCTTCTTGAGAATCCCATTATTCCATTGGTCAAATGCCGTCAAGAGAATATAGCCGTCACTACTAGTTACTAGAAAATTATGTAAAGAATATCAGAATCATTTATAACCAATTTCCAATACTATATTCTTCAAATTAATTTGAAATGGCTACATCAATTACCCGTTTTCCAAACATATCTCGAATTATTACAATAAAGGTCTCATTAGAAGCCCAGTTGTGGAAGAATCTTTAAAAATCTGCAGCGGCTGAGATGCAAATCCTGCTAGGTAGGATTGATGACAGTCGCAGTTGATGTTGTAAGTTTAATAAATAATACTACTAATAATAATCCTAGTTATATGAAGAACATAACATGTTAATTTTTGTTGAACCAAATGTCCAGTTACGTACGTTTCTTGAAAAGTTAGGTGATTAATCAAAATATTTCAATCTTGCAAATTTACCTGTTGAAAACGGTCAAATATACCTATATAAGCCAAATAATAATATTTAATATACATAGTATATGTAGATTATGTAGCTCGGAGCGCTGTAACGTTTAATACATTAAAAAAAAATTAAATTTAAACTCATTTTTCGATCTATGTAGTTAGATAATACGAGATTTTTCGGTCGAAAAACTCTCTATCGGATGCGAAGTAAAGCAGTAAATTGTATGTGGCTTAAATGTCTAGCACCATCAATGTCCCTATCAAAGAAGGAAACCTTCTGAGTACGGCGAAATTTTGGTTGGATGGTACTATTAAATGGCAATCCAAAAACCTAGATCTTGCCTAATAAATAAACAAACAAACCGAAAATATTTAAGCTGCGTTGCGTAGAGCTTCTGTTAACTTAACGACTGATCAAAATGAGCAAAACAGAAACAGACTATTTTGTTTACTAATAAATTATTTTCTGTTGAATTCCAATTCAATTATATCTATTTTACGGAGTGATTAATTCAGTTGGGCTTTAAAATAATTTCTATGCAACCCAACTTAAAATGAGCACTTTCTGATCTATAGCATTAATTATATCGTATGATCAAAAAGTCTTTGGATCGCGGATGCTGTGGATGTTACATTTTATGGATCCTAAACACCTTATATATTCTTTTTGAATACTTCTTAATTACAATCTACTCACTTTTAAAGGATGCCAAGTAAACGTCAGTAACATAAAAATAATAAAAGTAATATAACTTCAGAGATGACTTAAATTCCACAGCAACCAGGATCGAAGTAGGTACTATACTTTTTGATCATGCTATATACCGTCTGTTTTTTAGCTGACATGAAAAAGTTTGAATCTCATTTGGCCTGAATTTTGAAAATCCGTAACCACCAATATACAATTCTTTGTAGGCAAGATAATAAATTAAATTCTATGATCAATGACCTCGATGTCTTATGTTTAAATAGAAAAAGATTTCTTTTTGAATAAAAACATTAATTATGCTACAACATCAAAGCAGTCGAAACGGAACCCATTTTCCGTAATGATACGATTAAATTAATATTACTTGAATTTCAGCCCTTACCGAGCATCTCACCCCGTATCGAACACTGGAATTTTATAAAATGTAGGGGGCTTCCAGCTCTACAAGGGTGTAGTTACAGATAAAGATTACATTGAAATCAAGGTCAAAATCGGTGATGACTGAATAATATTTCACAAATGTTTCTTTTATAATAAATATAAGAGCTATGAAGAAAAAAGTGTCGCATATAACAAACAAGGGCCTACTAGTCCAGTCAAATGGTCGAAATAAACAGGCAAACTTTGCATTTTGGGTAGGCAGCTATTTTTTTTTATCGTTGTGTAGAGGGGTCAGCGATAAGTTTAAATCAGGGTTTTCGGGGTGGTAACCCCCTCCATTCGGCCGCCATTTTGAAAAGAAAGGTTAGACGGTTTTTGGGCTATATCTCTGTAGTAGGGAATCTCACAAAAAATTAGTATACAGCTTTTTTGTGGAAAATCGTATTATGCATGATTTTTATTCATAACTTTTTTACATAGCATTAATAATAAAAAAGTTATAAGCTGGAAAAGATAAAAACTTAAGGGCTTATAACTGTTTTATTATTAATGCTACGTAAAAGAGTTATGAATAGAAATGTAGAGAATATGGTTCTCCACAAAAAAGTTTTACACAAACTTTTTGTAAGACTCACGACTACAGAGATATAGCCAAAAATCTAATTAACCCTTCTTTCAAGATGGTGGCCGACTTGGGGGGTGGGGTGGTGGGGTCATATTAATAAAAGTTGTAGATAATACGATTCTCTACAAAAAATCCTTATACAAACCTTTTGTAAGACTCACGGCTTCAGAGCTATAGCCGAAAAATTAATTAACCCTTCTTTTCAAGATGGCGGCCGAATGGAGGAGGTTACCACCTCGAAAATCCGGATTTAGACTCATCACTGACCCCCACATACATCGCAAAAAGAAAATCGCTGCCTACCCAAAATGCAAATTGAATTACCATTTGACTGGACTAGTCCAATCAAATGGTTGAAATAAAAAGGTAAACTTTGCATTTTGGGTAGGCAGCGATTTTTGACGATGTGTAAGGGGGTCAGTGGTAAGTCTAAATGAGGATTTTCGGGGTGGTACCCCCCTCTCCATTTGGTCGCAATCTTGAAAAGAAGGGTTAATTAGTTTTTCGACTATATCTCTGTATCCGTAAGTCTTACAAAAATTTTGTTCAAAACGTTTTTGTAGGAAATCGTATTCTAATTATATAAGTTTTATTAATAACTTTTTTACGTAGCATTAATTATAAAAAAGTTGTAACCTCTAAATTTTTTGTCTTTTCCGGCTTATAACTTTTTTATTATTACTGCTATGTAAAAAAGTTATTAATAATAAATAATAGATAATACGATTCTCTACAAACAAGCTCTATACAAACTTTTTGGAAGATTCTCGACTACAGAGGTATATCCAAAAAACGAATTAACCCTTCTTATCAAGATGGCGGCCAAATGGAGGGGGTTACCACCCCGAAAACTCTGATTTAGATTCACCACTGACCTCTCTACACACCGATAAAAAAAAAAATCGCTGCCTACCCAAAATGCAAAGCTAAATTACCATTTGACTGGACTATACGTTACTCTAAAGCCTTTTGCAAAATATCCTGAAATTAAGTTTTTGGTAGATTTACAATTTGTATAAATTTCAGTGTTAGCATTTTATGCTTTAGTTCGAAATATACCTAAGTATAAAATGCTGGTTGTAACTAAACGTTTTCCTATTTATGATAGTGTATTCATCGATAATTACGACTGAAAGTTCAACAACCAAAAATTTTGATTAAAACAAATTACCAATATATTTAATACTTAATGTTCGTCGAATGGAAGAATGAGTTTACATTAGATAGATTTATATTTTAACTTGTATTTATAGAATTTTTTTTTGAAAACGTATAGCCATCCAAAAAAAGCTAAGTAGGTACATTTGTGATCTCCTAATTTCCTCTCCAAAATCCGGATATGCCTATATCTCGTGTTGTCGTTTGAAACACCAAAATTAATATATCTGATTATCCTTATTTATTATTAGCCTTATCATCCTCATAATCTATCATAAATGAGAAATTTGAAAATTTCTTAAAGAACTACATGAGTACACGAAACGAAACCTTCAGTAATAGCATTTATATTAATTTTTATGTAATCTGAATTAAAATAAAATCATATTTAGCGAAATGTTTTATATTTTAAAGATTTTTAAGAATTCGGTTGAAAGGTTATTGTGAACCACGAATACGGTTTATCGTTGATTAAATATTCAAGAAAATGAGAAAAGGTTTTTTAGCCATTCGAATTGCAAATATAATAGCAAAGTGTTGTCTCGCCATGGCATGAGAAGGAACTCGTTGAACGTGGGGAGCGGGACCGAAAGGAAATGGATAAACTCCGCGGTGAGATAAAGAACGCGGCGCAGGGAAATGAAGTGTGTGTTCGCCAACAATAAACTTATCTTTTCTGCGACTGGAGACTTTCATACCGCAACAAAATACATCATTTGTATGTGGAGATACCTAACCGCATGAATTCAAATCGCGCACAAATATGTGGCACTAAAAATATCACGTATATCTCTCACACAGGTATGCGCACACGGTGAACTAAATACATATAAAAAGTGTGATTAATGGTTTTCTTTTGAATATTATGTATCATAATATTTAACTGTTCGGTGAGTTGAAATGTGAAATGGAATTCTTGAAATTTTAAACTCATAATTCTTGTTTCTGGTTTTTCCGGTTGTACCGAACGCACTTACTTCTTAAAACTATCGCATGTTACAATACATATTCATAGGTATCAAATAATGAAATTTAATTTTGTTCCAAAATTGCCGTCGATTCGAAGTAAAAGTTGTACGGCCTGGTATACAATTTGACGTAACATAATGATGGGTTGTATGCACTTGTCTCGCCGTCTTAGATTAGGCAGCGGAGATAGTCCGCATGGGGTTCCTGCACGCGTATTAGCTGCAATAACACGTAATAGCCCTTAATAACAGTGCGTGCAGGTCTCTCAGGTTTCCATTGGCCGTCGGGGCGATCATATCAAATCGACTATTTATAGTTTGATGGAGAAAAATTATTATTGGTAGTTTGGCTGTGGCAAATGAGAGGTTTGATGGTAGCTGCTTTCTGGTCGAGCATCACGACTCTAAAATCATAGCTCGAAGCTCGAGCGGCTCCGCCAAATTGCTGTCAGATGCGACTTTGATGATTGGGTGTGCCGCGTCTCGCTACAGCAAAAAGACTGCTGTCAATCTTAACATGGCGTAATTGCGTGCCGAAGTTGCCTAATTTGCATACTTTTTATTAATTTATTTGTTAAGTTATATAGGGAAGTAGGTATAAAATCGACGACACAAAACCGTTTTCAAGAAGCGCCAAGAATTACGAAGTTATACTACCCCACCGCGTTTTGCAAGCCACTCACTACTGTATGAAAAGCACTCGCAGACCCAAATTCAGCGGCGGAGAATATTATGAACGTTATAAGCTATCAGTAGGTTCATATTAAAGACGCGTTAGAGAGCGACTCATACAATGACAGCTGGTTTGTTTGCAGACCGTTCCGCGAAGATATGGCGCGGTTCCGCTCTTCCACTAGATATATGGAACACAATAAAAGCTCCACCTGAAGACATTATGCAAAATCAATTCCTCTCTTTTCTTACCCCGATGGGGCTTTGTTCACTCCCTCGATATCTAAGGCCCGAGATTATGTGAGAGACTTAAGACAATCCGCATCTCTCTTCTGTGGCAACTGCGGCAAGTTACTGCAGATACTTGAATTAAAATTAATCCTTTAAAACAAGTTGTAAATTTTAGTGATCGCCTTAAAAAATACGTATTAATGGAGTTTTTAAAATGAGGTAATTTTGACTTCAACAAACTATGTTTGTAATTTTTATAAATCTGACTAGCGTTACGCGATTCTCACTATTGCAAATACCTTACAGCCAAAATAAAAACACCGCTTTTATCTGCCGTGAAGTAGGTACCTGCTGAAACTAAGTATTCACAAAGTAGTCTGCAAACCAACAACACTACGGTGAGCGGGCGAGCACGATTGTTTTAACTATGGCCCGGACAAATTCTTAAGTCGAGTAGAAATTTACGCCGATTGATAATTAAAACCTATGTTATACTCGAATCTCCATATGTATTCGTATTATTCATGAATATTCAGCATATATTCAGGCGGTTCTAGTAGGCGTAGTGAAGTCACGAAGAACGATAGTGACAGTAGAATCACGCTGATCCCGCCCAAGTCACGCATCACGCTCACGTTTGAACCAACCAACCGCTTGCCGAGAACATAACCTGTAATTATTATTGGAAACCATCACTTGTAAACTTGACTATCTTACTGTATTTTTCTGTCCTTTTATATTATATTAAGTCATGAACAGTGGTCGATCGATTGGGAATGGATAACACCGCAGACATACTCGAACAAGTCGAAAATTATCAAGTTTGATTTTTAAAAGAAGTATTGTATCATTTTGTAGATTGAAATTTACTTTACAATAAAAAAGAAAAAGATTCGCTAAATGGTGTCTTTCCAATATGAAACTTCCAGCTAAAAGTTCTGTGCAGATCGATTTGAGCGACAGCTTGTCATAGAAAATGGAAAGACGAAAGAGTTTTAAGTAGTTGGTAGAAGTTTCGAAGCTGCGCTTTCGAACAGAGAGCATTGTGACTGACACGAGTGCTCAAAACGATATAATATTATCTTTGGAAATAAAAATCGTCTTGAATTTCGTCCAAGTATTTGAGAAACTTTTTATTATTATTTATTGTTGTCGTCTATTGCTATTTTCATTTAGTTTCATTCTTGAAAATTAGTAAATATGGAAAGTACTTGTTAGTTACGGTCAATAACTAAAACATTTTCATCATACTTTTGCAGTCGGATTTAATTAAGAACTATATAAAAGTAAGATATTTGTTGTCAAATGAATATATTAAAAGGTAACAAACCATTTAAAAATGGTTCTGAGTCATTTTTTGTTAAACACAAATATTTAGATACAAGCAAGTTCCAATCTCCTAAAGGCCCCTACAGTCAGTCATTGAGGCTTTTTAACCTCTTGTATGTTACCTTGTGGAGCATCCGGGTCTGTATACCTACATACAATTTAACTTAAAATTGTAAAGAAATTTGTTAACTGTTTACGGTAACGGTTAAATGAATTTCTGGGTAACTAGTTTTCAATACATGATATGACATAATATAAGCTATCGTGTTACTAGCATTGTTAAAAATGAATACTTGGAGAAAATACTATTAGGTATTAGGTACCATTGAAAAAGTAATCAAGAAACGAAGAAATGTTTACCTATTTTATTATTTTGGGAGGCATGAACTGCATTTAATTTTAAAAGAGGAATAAAAAATTCGTATCTAGTTAATTATGTATTGAGATGATATCAATTGGTATTAACGTATTAAGTATGTATATTAAATAGAGGTTACATGTATTTTTAACGAATTAAGATTCATAATTATTTTTATGCAGTTTTAATATAAAATAAGAATGTAAATAGGATTAGATAATGTTGTTGTATGATAAATTTAATTTAAGATAACTAAAAACGTAGAAACGTGAATTTGAAAGGACAGTATAATTATTTAAGTGTTACCAAGGAAATTGAATGAATATTTAAGTGTTACTAATAAAAGGAACGAATATTTTAATTGGGGGGAAATATGGGAAAACCAGGACAACGGGAGTGAAGGTAAATAAATAATTAAGTAGAATTTTTCTTCTGGAAATTGGGTATTTTTTCTGTGAGCCTAAAAAGGAAGATAAAATAACAGTGCAATTGTATTTCCAAAAGCAGATTGCATTCTTGCGTAGAAGAAGTTAAATAAACGGTTTCTTCAAAATCGAAGAAGGAAGAATAACGTGCTATAATTAAAAATAAACTGGTTTGCTGTTCAACTGAAGATTGAAATCGGATTCCTGTACAGCTAAATAGTAAAATTGGAATGAAAGTCAATTACTGCATATAAATTGATTTGGACTAATAAAATTATATCAACTGACTTGGATTTGAAAATTATATCAACTGTTTTGGAGTAAGAAAAGTGAATATGTATTTGATTTGGATTGAAAACACAAAAACGTGAGTGTATTTAAAAACTGTTATAAGTGGTAGATATTACATTTAAGGAAGTTAGGATATTAAAGAATGAAGACCGGACAGGGACTGATCCACCTCAAAAGATCTAGAAAGCTTCTAAGAAGCGGCGAAACCCCGACTTGGGGTGTCAAGCCATACATACATACATATTAAAGATTGTTAATAAAACTGTATAAAACATATTTTTTATTATTCTTATTGAACTTAAAAGAAAGGACCTCATTTAACGACCCAAGGCTGAGTTAGCTGGAGTAAATAAATTTGATATCAAAATTAAAATTTATCTAAATGAAAGTACTAATAACAAGATTAAGGTCACCATAGCAATATATTTACTTTTGTTAACAGAAGACCTGCAGCAAATTTGATGACAGCATACAATTAAGAATTATTTAAAATTAAAACAATCAGCAATCGTCAAGTGAAAAATCTGAGAAGCCATGGTTTTTTGGTTACTATACCTATTTTTCTAAATAGTCCAGTCAAATAAGTATTTTTCTTTGGAAAAATTCAAAGTGGGCTGAATTTTCGTGTACACCTTTATTTAGTGTTTCTAAACAACATATCAAAAGTAGGTACCCTTGATTTGACCTTCAGCTTCATGAGCTATAGGGGGTAAAACGTGCGAAAAATTGGTTTTTCGCTTATATCTTATATATTTTCTATTGACTTTAGGTATAAATAGAATAGTTTACAGAGGAATTGAAGGATATAAAATTCCGTACAAAAAAGTACTCTTGTAGTTTTTTCGTGGGACCAACCGTTTTCGCGTAATGTGATGTTAAACGTATACGTCAAGGTTAACGAAGTACCCCATTCCACACCACATTTGAGGTTGAGTACGAGGCGCGTTTTTTTACGTGGTATCCGCTGTCTCAGCCGGTCCAAATATTCTTAATACTTAATTAAAAAAAAGTCAGAATAGAGTTACATTAAGCTTCTTGATCCTCCTCTTCTTCTCCTTCCATGTCGCAGTGTTCCAGGTAATCCGTAGAAAGAGTCCCTAATTGACTCTCATCTTTTTTCTGTTTCCACGATATCTTCGATGTTATTAGCATTTAAACACGATTGTCGATGGCAATGACCGCAAAGTGACGAGCATTGAATTCCTAATTTTCGGCAGCTACATAATGGTCCACAACCTTCCGAGCAGTTACAGTTTTCTACAAATATTCAGAACGATAATAAGGCCGATAGTCCTGTATGGTAGTGAGACGTGGATAATGAATAAAAAACAAGATGAAAAGATAAAGATATAGGAAAGAGGAATCCTAAGGAAAATAGTCGGAGAGTTTAAAGTTGCTGAAAGTACTTGGAGAATGAGAACAAACTTGGAAATAAGAGAGCTGTACAGACGTACAGACAACCGGAGATTACACATGTAGTAAGAACAGAAAGAATAAGATGGATAGGACATATGGCCAGAATGAGTAACAATAGATCAGTTAAAAAAATATTACTAATAGAGCCGATAGCAAGAAGGCGAAAGGGACAAGCAAGCAAAAAATGGCTGGAAATGGTTAATGAGAACTGCAGGAAAATGGGTATTGAAGACTGGGAAGAAAAGGCTATAAGGATAGGAAATGGTGGAGAAAGGCAGTTGCAAAATTTGAAGCCAAAAGCCTTTATGGCCTGTAGAGCTAATTTATATACAAGGTGTGTCAAAAATGACGCCCATGCTTCTGGGATTTGATTCAGGGGACTAAAAGAAATCGAAAATGAAGAGTGGAAAATATATATACAAACCATAGAGGTTATGTTTTGAATAATAATTATTTTTAAGAGTAACTATATTATTTCATGGCTCACAACCTTTAAAACAATAAATTGTGTCCGACAAACATTTTTTTTTTAATTAATTAGTGGCATCTATTACTATGAGCCTTTAACGGACAAATTATAATACTCAAATTAGCAACTCTAAAAATACTTTTCGTCAAGAAGTAAACTACTAATTTACTGCACCACTAAACGACTAAACACATTTTAAAAAATAGTTAATTAATATATAAAAATCATTTGACGATTAGGTATATTAAAAACATGTAAATGGAATTTCTAAAGTTATAGAGGTCACTATGTAACTGGTCTATCTATGTAACTTTAAATAACACACCATACAGTTAAATTCACCTAATAAAATAAAAATGTACCTATTTAAATATAATATGTAAAAATGCATTACAGATCCTGTATACATAACTAATGTCCAGCAAACCAGAAAATCAGTACAATCACAAAATCACAAATCACAAAATGTTGATTGAAGAAAACGGAAGCAACTTACAACATTCATAATATAACTAAGTATTATCTTTTTTGTAAAATTATTCGATGCAGTTTTATTCCATCGATCCTTTACAGTTAAAAGAATCAATATTTTGATATATTTATTGTGCACTCGACGCCGTATACAATATATTTAAAGATGTAGTTCGATATAATCATATAAAATTATAAAGTATTTTAATTTTCAGCTGGATTGTTATTAACAGAACCCAAGCGATTCATAATAATTGTACGTAGGTACACATAAATTATAATTTAAACTTTATTGGATATTTTGTAACTAACTACCTATTTAACTATGAAGCTCGATAATTATAATTAAGATTTGGGAAATCTTTATCAAATAAAAGTCTTTTGCAATTCGATGACGATATCTCCTAATTTTAAATAAGAGGCAAGTAGCATCTAGTGCTGCTTGGTAAAATATAATTTCTTAAATTTTAATCATAATATTCTCTTTATACTTGAAGGTCCAAAATACCTTCTCCTTTGTTTCCACTTCTACGTTCTCGTTCCTATTACAAAAAGGAGAAAATTAAGTCTATTTTCAGTGCATTGTAAACATTTATCAAGTTTAAAATAGGGGATAAAGCTACATGTTATTTTTTTAAATAAAAAAGTTACTACTTTTAGATTAAGTATATTGTTTGGAATTGGAACTTAAGTCGTTCAGTATTTGTACATACAAACAGCTTACTTATAATTAAAATAGCAGAAAAATGGCAGATGGATGTTTGCCATAGAAACGGAGACAACACTGTGTAAAGTATAATAACTTATGTCGTTCGTTTTACGCACTGAGTTTCCTTTATCGCACTAGTGCGGTAATTTAGAGCCTACTCTACGCACAGTAGTAGATAAACACATTTTAGTTATTCTTAATTGGTCTTTTTAAAGAGGAATAAATAGATTTTTCGAAACTTTAAATAAAGATCAAAAACAATTTATAATTTAATATAGGTAGCTAGTGCTAGAGTGCTTCGAATCTTCGTGAAAGTATATTTTTGTAAAACTAGATTTACCAAATTAATTTTGGTAGATGACTATATGTATAATAAGAAAGTAGTCTTTAAGTTAGTAATATTTATTGTAAGCATAAGATATTTAGTTTTATTTCTGTATTTAGTCTTAAGTAATCGTGTAAAAAACTACACATTATTATTAGAATCGATTATTCTTTATGGAGGAGTGGAAGAACGGCTTATGCCGAACTCCTACCTTTTGTATATGTAAGTTTCATTTCATTTCTTTTCATATACAATAAAGTGTTATTATTATTATTATTATTATATATTTAAAATAATTCCTAAATATTGACCTATTATTGTTATTATTATGTTATCAATATTGAATAATCTAATTTATTTCACATTTCAAATTCAAGCACTTCATAATAATGAACACTATCATAATATAGGTTTCTTGAAATGTATACCTAAAAGATAACATTTTTTGAATAAGTTAAAACCGACAACGTAGTGAAGAAAACAGATTATGTTTTCTTTCAGCGCACCTCATTTCTTAGAAACAATCTTGACAGCATTGCCTCTTAGATATAACATTTCCTGGATCATAACTTCTAGCTATTGCTAGTCGCCTTTGATTTATCCACTGTGATGGGAACAGCGGGTCAACGTTTTGCTAACCTTCGCCATAATTACACAATACGTTCGTATGTATGCTGAAAAGTATATTTAAAACTCAACATGTCGAATATGAAAATATATAATTTCTATAAGTCTAATATTAATTTGCCAAACAGATGCGTGTATTTAATTTATATTTGACGTTATAAACCTACTAAGAGTAATTTATTTTAAGATTATATGGGAAACGGGCCATCCTTGAATTTTAATAATAGTTTTTAATTTTTATTGCCTCGATTCTGCTGACTTTAAATATAAAAACATTCAGTTAGTTTTCTTCTTTAACCAATGTTTGAAAATACTGTAAAATTAAGTACTCTTTCTTGTGCACGTTCTGTTCTTCAAAACAGTTACGTTGGAAACTCGATTGAGTTCACAAAATGCGTCTTTGGCGGCCTGACATTTAAAAATGTCGTTGCAATACTTTATAGAGCGGACTGAATGCATGCATTTATTTATTTCATACAAAACATCTAGAGTATGATCAAAAAGTCTTTGCGTTGCGGTAGCTATGGAAGTTAAAAGTCATGTCTGAAATTGTTTATTTCTATTATTTTTCTGTCAAAATTGTAATAAAATTAAATTTTGAATAAACAAAAAAATGTTAATAACTAAACAAATAACTAAACAAAGTTTAGTTGAAATTTACAACAAAATATTCTTTTTGAAACACTTTCTATTACGATCTGCTCAGTTTTGAAAGCAAATGGCAATGACATGACAATAATTTCAGAGATGACTTTTAATTCCACAGCAACCGTTATCCCAAGACTTTTTGATCAAACTACCTATATTTTGATAGACGGAAAAAAAAATAACAATCACCACCTAACCCTAGAGACCCTGTATATATTAGGATAAGAGTTGGGAAAATGAGACTATTCTGACAGCAATTTTTGATCCAAACACGTGATCAACACAAACGTCATTTTAATTGTCATTACAGTGTCACTTAACCAGTCAAATATAAAAACCGCAAATATTTTAACACAAGATTTATTTGAACAGATTAACATTATTTTCCTTTATTTCAGCTCTATTATTACAATTTCTTGCGCTACAGCCAGTCATTTTGTAGTATTTGACCCTTTGTTAATAAACATCAAAAGTGTCAATTTTAACAGATTCCAAGTAAATGCATTTTAATTAAGTAGTCCATGCAAAAATTGATCCAAACCAATCAAACTGTATCACAGCATTTTCCCAACTCTTATCTTTATATATACAGGATCTCTACCTAACCCCACAGCCTAATCCTGCCAGAAATATTTTTGGTGATCTGTGTCAGTAAATCTATTTAGAAATTTTTTAATTCTTTCAATTAGGGGAGCTTTAAAAAAAATGTATGCAACACGTTATCCAAGTAGCTTTAGCGGACTCATCTTAAATTAAGGACTCGGCTAATGTCTCGTCCTTAATCATTGATTCGCCCCATAACATTCTATTTTGCATATTTGTTACATATAACTAATGTAATAACTATTGCCGAATTACAATGTGATTTTTTAAAAACTCAATTGCAGCAGGTCGTATTCTGAGTTAATACACAGTTCTAAGGTTATTAAGACAGAATACGGCCTGCTGCAATTGAGTTTTTAAAAAATCACATTGTATTTTAGTTTTGACAATGATATTTCTAATTTGAGAACTTGAAAGTTCTAAAGCATTTAAGATCAGTAACGAAATGCGAATTAAATTCTATCCAGTATTTCGCAATTTCTTCAGGGGTTTATTCGTAGTCAATAACCAAAGGTTTATTTTACCTTTTGCAAAGCAACTCTAAAGAAGATTTCGAATGGTGCGAAGCATATTAAAAACGGTCTTTGTAGTACCATGAGATCGAAAAAAAAATGATTCTGAGCAGGCCTTGACCAGTACAACACAATTGGCTACACTGGTTCTAGAATGCCTATGAATTATAATGTGACAGTGACATTTCAAATGTAAGTCAGTTTTGGAATCTTGTTTCCAGAATTATTTAAGTTTATCGTTGTAATACTAGTGAAGGATCACATTTTGAACACCTACTCTAACATGTATTCATCTTAGTTTTCAGTTTGTTCCCTAAATAAATACTGTTTTGTGTTTTAATTTATTTGACATTTATTAACCTGTAACCTACTGCCACATTTTGAAATCAGTCTTGCCAATCGTGTTGTACTAGTCAAGGCCTGCTCAGAATCATCTTTTTTTCGATCTCATGGTACCTACTTCACTTTAATTATGGTTTCAAATTATAAAATTAATTAAATTACCATATTTATGAACGAATTTACAAAACTTTATGTCATGACCTCATGACTTCCGTCAACTCCTTACCTATAGTTTCATAAAAATGAAAATTGTGCCAGTCGCATTTCAGTTTTATGAGACAATGTTGCCCAATAAGCAAAATGGTATATGTTTACTTGTGATGTTCAATTAAATAAAAACCACGCATAATTTAATTTAAAAAGATTAGGTTTTTAGCATACATTTAAGCTGAAGCTTTGTTTAAACCAAGTAATTCATTTTCTTGCATTTAAGTAATTATGTAGATACTTCTTGTTGAATTAGTAATACTACCGTGTTGCAATAAATAGTAATATTATTAATTCACACCCAAAGCAGCATGCAATACCCAAGGCAATTCATACATATTTCAAATTAATCTAAACCATAAATAGTTAAGCATCAATAAATCATTTTAAAACCTTATAAAGTACTGGCACCTACATACATAGCCACCCATCACTAGTTTTGAAGTGGACGTTTCAAGACAATCTTAATTTTCGGCTTAACATAAACATTTAAAGGAAAATGTTAAATGGAAATGTTCTAGTATTCTAGTACATTGCATTTTGTTACGAATGCATGGTTTTAATTTAATTCTGAGAACTATTAAATATGCATTCCGTATTTGTTTTGACTTAATATAAATTAGTATTCACCTTAATAAATTGAACAACTTTTCATTCGTTGTACAACCATGGAAAATTATTTAGTTCCGTTAGTGTTAGCGTGAATGCCAAAATACGATTAATCAAAATTACGTGTACCGCATTTTTAAGCACGAAATACGCTAAAACTTCAAATATAGTTTTTTGGTGGCCACTACGGGCTTTACATAAAAATAATCTTTAACGAATAATCTATAAGTTTAATTAACTTCAAAGCAGTTCTAGGACAGTAGTCATTGAATATGTAATACTATACTTTTTTTATGATTACATACGTACCTCTTGTAGAAGTTAAACGTATAAAATCGCGAATTTGGCAGCTGTCAACAATTTTTACAAGTAAAATCACCGTGGTGGCGGATGACTGTGAAATAAAGGATTTGCAGCTTTTGTGATTGGCTTTAAAGCAGTGAGTAATAAAATCTGTAGTTTTGGGACTGGGCACAGCCTACAAGTTATACGACATAATTCAACGGTGTGATTAATGTAGGCTATTATTTAACAGAAAACGTATAAATACGAGGGTTGTTTAATAACTTTTGCCTCGTGGGCTATAGCTCATTTATTGATACATGAAAGTGAAAGATGTTACACTCTTCATCAGACGTAAAGCGCGTTCCCTTCAGGTGTTCCTTCAGCTGCGGAAAGAGCCAGAAGTCACATGGCGCCAGGTCCTGCTAAAGTATTTTTTATTAAGAGCTACATTAAAATAAAGAACAGATTATTGTTTTCCATTCCAAAAAAGTTAGTTTCACCAATTTTCTTAAGAATATTTAGAACACTTTTGAAATTACAGAAGAAAATTAAAATCTCTAGAATAGAGAGGGCACTGACATGGCAAGAGTACGCACTAGGATGCTTCTTTGATGCCCAGGGAGAATTCAATCGTATAAACCTGGCGACCATGGAGGAAGTATTAATAAGAAAAAACAGACATCTATAAATAGAACAAGTCCTACACACAAGAACGTTAACCGTAACTGTAGAGGAGTGTAAAAAGAAAGTTTCAGTTAAGAAAGGCTGCCTACAAGGAGGATTTTTGTCAACTCATCTATAGTGTGCAGTCATGGAGGGCTTCTTAGGGGAACTAGAAGGGCAAGGAATATTTGCACAAGCGTATGCTGATGATGCAACAATTGTGGTAACTGCATGGCCTCTAAGTATCCTTTGCAAATAATGCAACAAGCAATAAATATAGTATGAAGGAAGTGGGAGCGGAATGGTCTTTCAGTTAATCCGCTAAAGAGTAAACTAATTCCGTCCATAAAGAAAAGAAAGATAGCGGGTTTTAAGGGACCTATACTATTTGGAAGGGAACTGCAGTTACAGCAAGAAGTCAAGTACTTAGGAGTTGTTTTAGACAGAAAGGTTAGCTGGAAGAAATACGTGGAAGAGAATTATGTGAAGGCTGTTGTGGCACTGTGACAATGTTGACGGGTAGTGAGCAGGCGGTGGAGACTTATCCCTAAGATTACCCCGCATTGGTATAGCGGAGTAGATGTGAATTGGTATATGTAAAAAAAAGCTGGAACATTTTCAGCGACTGGCTTACTTAACTAAGGCAATAGAAGTACTATTAGCGATGCCGCCATTGCATCTAGAGGCGGAGAGGATGACAATGATGGCGTGCTACAGGACACACGGGCATATTAAAGAGGCTGCATCCTGACGTATGTACCAGCCATAAACATGTATAAAGAAGGAGTATAGTTTTAAAGTAAACTTTGAAGTTATATTACCGATGAGAAGAAAAACGTAAGAATACCTGACTCTGAAGAGACTACGTGTATTTAGATTGATGGATAAAAGACAGAATTGAATGCAGTAGGAATATAAACAGACATGGTATGATCTTGGGCGAAGAAAGAGACTACGGCTAGCATGGGTGCCGAGGCGCAATGGAGTGAATGGCAACGAAAAGGCCGATGAATTGCCTAAAGTAGGTGGAAACTCCACATTTACATGACCGGAGCCAGCGGTTGAGGTCTCCGATCAAGTCATCAAAATCGCACTAATGGTCATAATCCATTAACAAGACACCCGTATAAAATGGAAGTAGAGGCTGACCCATACTGTAGGCAGTGTGTATCAGAAGAAGAAACTGCTATGCATTTTCTAGCAAAGTGCGAGAAGTTCGAAAAGCAGCAAAGAGCAGTATTTGGCAAGAAGAAGATTAGACGGGAAGAGGTGAAGTAACTCAATCTAACCAAGATTTTGAAGTTCGTCAGATTAACGGAGAGATTTGAATTGATTGAGTTGACCACGAGTGGTGGGAAGCGATATGGACTCGTGAGCCCTTGATCGCAAGAAGGTCATACCTCTGTATTCCCGAAATCTATCTATCTAAGCCAATTCTAAGGTAATCCTAGGTAAATCGACTATTGGTCTGTGTCCCATTACTTATAGACCACTATGTATATAATGCTTGCTGAGAGTAGGCATTCACCATTTCTCGAAAATACATATATCGGAGGGAACCGAGTGTCTAAATGCTTCGTAGTACATAGCAGTTCTGCATTTAATAGTATACCTACAGGGCGTAAACGAAAATAGGCTCCCCTTTTTTATTCTCTTTTGAAGTCAAAAAATTACACTTACAGCACTAAATATAGAGGAGAATTGTGGTTTTTGGACTGACAAAGCAAGTTAATAACACTTCTGGTTTCGCCGGAAATAACTTCAACTTTAGATTTTTAACGGAATACCCTATCTATATATTTCTACATTTTTTGAATCTGGAGAAAATTCTGAATTTGAATACCTACCTATCCGGTTTTTTTGAAGAACTCGAAACATTTTTTCAAAATTTCATTTTTGAGGCAAAAGTGTCATGGCACACAAAAATGTTTCCTATTTATCTTCGAAATTAAATGCATATAAGTCGTTGCTGTAACTTTCGTGCAGTATGAAATACAGGCGTTTGGAGTTTTTGACATCTGTTTTTTGACTGTAAATAAATTTTTTGAAATGAAACTGAAAAGGGTTATTCGAATAGGCTATATTTTTACATTTGTAAGCGTAAACGATCAGAAAACAATTCGAAAAACGATTCGAAAAACAAGTACCTACTAAAATAACTGGTCCCCTTTTGACAGTTCTAAGGTGAAAAGTACATTATCTTTTCCTTCTCAGGTTTAATTTGCAAAAAGTACTAAACGGATTTTCAAGATCTTGGTAGCGTTTGGTTGTTAAAAATATGGTCTATTCGAATTGGTATGCCACTATTGCTCAATTAAAAAATTACTTACAGCTATAAAACTGATTTTAAACACAAAAACTCCAGTCTTTCATATACTGTAAAAAACGAACTGCAACAAAGAATCTCTAAAGTTTAGTAGTCCCAACGTGAAAGTTTATTTTATACTCGTAACTTGTCTTCTTTTCGTTGCTTATAAGCGTAGAAAGTAAAGAAGATCGTTTTATAGAATATCTGTTTACTTTATATGAAATAAAGTTAAGAAATATGATCATTTAGAAATTAACTATACTAAGCTACCTATATAGTTTTTGGAAATCTTTTAAAATCTCCTTTTAAATGAAATCAAAACTATCACAATTTATGTTGTAAAACGAACGTAATAGAATATAGGCATAAAATTAAAAGGTTTTTGATAAAAAATGTACTAAAAGCCAAAACCTTACAATTGGGGTATTTATCACGCAAATTACAAAAAATTAATTTTAAATATGTACAAAAACGTACAAGAACAAAATACATTTACTGCATTACCTATGTAAACTTAGATGAGTAGAAATCTAAAAGGAGAATTAAACAGTTTAAACATTGGGTCAACTTTAAACGCTTTGTATCCTTTATATTGACAGTATGACTTTCAGAGTTACTTATACAGATATCACTACGTCCATGCATTTTATCCATGTAAATGCCACAAATAATGAACGAAGAAATTATTAAAGCAAATTAAAAATAGTTAATAAACCTTAATAAATTGTTGGCCATACAAAACAGCGCTCGAAATAGCGGTTCACAATACTAAAGGGGTAATTTGAATTTGGAGGTTACCTATTTAAAACTCCATAAAAAGTTTAACAATATATAAAACGTATTAAATAGCATACTGTAATTTGCTAAAATGTGTTAAAATAGTACAATAATAAAATTATACTGCCAGTAGCAACCCTGAAGTGAACTTTATACATGTAGGTATAACATTATTTTTGTATCCGAAAAAATGTTTCGGTTATAGACAACCCTGTTTCTAACTTTAAAAACACTTCAAGAATATTATGTTTTTCTTCAATAAATAATTCGTGTATTATTATGCAATTTATTGTTTCTTTTAATGAACTATTATAGCAATCCATTAGTATTCTTCATATATTCATTTGTTAATTGTTACTTTTGTTTCGGTATGTTTCTAATAATTTAATTAATATATCGAACGTTTGTTTAGACGGCTATTGTTATTTAGCGCCTCCATGCTGTTAAATGATTTGGTGTTTATAGTACGAATACAAAATTTCTAACATAAAAAACTGTTTAAATCTGTTTAAACACAAAAATAAAATTTATCGTTATGTAATTAGTGCAGCTCAAATTATTTGCCGTATATTCTTCAGAAGCAATAAATTATTCCAATAACAGTATCTTTTACACCGTCTAAATGCTTGTATTTATAGAAAACCTGCAGGATGGATTGGACGGTAATATTTTAATACAGGTAAAGAAGTTATGATCAAAATATAAACACGTTGCTTCAAACACATATTAGACATGACGTTATTTTATAAATTACTTTTCGCATATTTCCAAAAAAATATAATTAATGAAGAGTTCCTGTAGCAGGCACAGCTACGATCAGTGGTAACAGTTCCATGGTATAGGGCAAGTAACTATCAATACTATCAGTAATGAGACACTCTGTTAATATGACATACACAGAAAAATCAATATATTATAAATTTAAATAAGATATATCGTGCATTTAGCGGTTTTATTTTATTACTATCGTAAGCGGCAAATACATTGCTTTTAAAATATCCACTTAACGATATTGAACTGCAGTATAAGACTGGTCAATAAATATCCTATCTTCTGTCAACTTTCCGACGCAGTCAATTGGTCATGCGTCATGTTAAAGAATGAGCCGTCCTTTGTCGGTTAATATGATCTAATTTAATATATACGGCTTATTTTTTATTCCTATAAATCATTTCTAACACCTAATGTGTTATACAGGCATACAAAAATAATTTGATATTAACGTTAACTACCGGATCAATCCGGCTTTAAATGAAGAAAAGAAAAAGAAAATGCGAATCTGCTAGCGTAACTGCTATTAAAACTGTTGCATTAAAAAAATCAATTAAGGAGAGAAATAATCAACCGTCATTAAGAAACGATAGTAATTCTGGTCTACGTTCTAAATCAGAAGTTTCGTTTTTTTTTCGCGTATCGAACCTAAGAGTAATAGAAGCCAATGTTAAACGGTTTAATGTAGTTTTTAAGTTGGATTAGGGTATAGGTCGCCTTCGTACCACGGTACATTTCTTTTTTGTAGACAAGAATATAAAAACTTCAGTTCTTCTGACGTAAGATGGATCATTTTTCAAATCGCTTGCGGCTCAGCTAGATGTTTTGATGCGGGCCTACACCGCGAAGAACTCAAACTTACATCAAAAATACGTATCTGGCAGAAGAACCTGAAACAGATAAAGATGGAAGTCGTTCGGTTTGTTCCTGCACCGGAACTCGATTCAGCCTTGGTGTAGAGTGGAGACAGGGTCGTCTAACAAAAACCCAAGAAAAATAGTCTTTATAAAGATGATAAAAGCACGTCTTTGCATGTTATATGACAAACACGGAGTGAGTGACTGAGATATTCTACAAGACGTTTTATTGTTGACGACTTTGTTCGGTGATGTTTCGCCGTTTTTAAAACGGGGATTATAAATGGAATGCGCTTTTGTATTCCAGATATACATTTTTAACATCTGAATCATGCATGTATCGCGCGTGCTTTGTCAGGGAAAATGGAGGCTTTCCAACGTAGCTAGGAAATATCAATGATTGGCATTCAGCGAAGCGTTTCCAAATAAAACTAAAAATCGCGCTAAGCTGTATTTTTTACATCAGCTGAATATGAAATGAGACTTTTTCAATTAAATCACAATTTGGAATTTGCCCGAACGGGGAACGGGAATTGTCAGCAGCTGTGGCATCCCAAGCTGTCTGGCAGCTATTCGTCAAACCGAGAGTTATACAAGAACTGTGTTTGTGTGTATGTTTGGGCCGCGTGACGGTTTAGAAAAATATTACTTCGACGCACAGGAAAAGTAATGGTCACTATTAATAATCGCTATTGTTCACGCACTTGCCAAATTAAACCGCCTCCTTACACTGGCAGTAATGCAGCGAGAAAAGCCATCGACCGAAGCTGCACCGACCCTCAGCCCCGCCCGCAATCGCTCAGCTTGCCGGAGACAAGACAAATCGAATGTCAGCCGCTAATAAGTATCTAGCAATCGCTGGACAAATGTATTTCCTTGCTCGCCGAGGCCGACACAAAAACTCATCCCGTACTTTGTAATTTGTATCGCTGAAGGTAATCATAAGACGTAAACAGGATTCGAAAGGAAAGGAATGCATAGATTTGATGAGAGACTGCAGTTAAACTTTGTGCTTTTATGAATATATTTTGTACTATAATATTCACAGGCAGGTGTTGCTGTATAGCTGGGTAGATATCTAGATATTAATAAGAATATACCAATATTCTTGTTCTTGGACGATTTGGATAATATCCGTTGGCACAAAACAAATATTCTCCGACTTGTTAATAACAAAACCGTTGTATTATTTTAATAATGTCAAAGTGCTGCAGTGGAATTTTGAGACCAAGGTATTTTATACAGCTGGAAGGACTTTTTCAAATCAACTGAATTATTATGTATTGCTTTATGAAACCATATTTGACAAAACAATAAACTTTTGAAAATGAAGCTTTACTGTAAAACATGTTTAAAAAAAATTCCTTTAAAGTAATATAATTTTTTATCACAATGATTTATTAATTTCTCAAGAATTTTTCATTGACTATTTGAGTAATGTTTGATACAATTAAACTAGATATCAAGATGCTTCAAGATTAATTGATACGCAAATGAAAATTTTTATCATATACATAAAGGATGTTAAAAAAAATGGCAACAAACTTCGAAAGCAATATAATCCAAAAGCAGTGTAAAAGCTTTAATTCGCGTGGGTCCGCAAACGATTTCGTTTTGAAGATATTAGCAATGTTGTATGTAGTTAGTTTTCGCTTTAGCTTGAATGTGTGGATTGGCATTTTAGGCAGTTATTTTATCCGACCAATTAAATAGTCACGAATATCTAAATTTTTTAACGGACGCGTTAACCACTGAACGTGGATTACAGTTTTTGCACATTGGTGCATACAATTCATGCATTAACTGATACATAAGATACCTAGGCAACCATTGCGATTCTTTCAATTACAGGCATTAAAAATGTTAAATGTCCAACTTCCGTCAACAGTCAAACATAAATCGCTGTTACAAATCCAACTATTTTACCAAAATTTCCCCAAATGGAAATTGTCACATATTTTTATAAAGTGAAAATAAATAAATAACGTAATTGGAAGCCGAAACAGAGAAAATAGTGTAAAACACAGAAGGCAATTCAGACACTTGTCCGTTCGGCCACTCGCTATTATGCGGCTCATATCCAAGTTTTGGACTCGTGCGCGAAAGGGTTGCCTTCTGTAACTTGTGTTTTAATATACTATTCTATGCAGATGTCGGTCGCGCATCGAACAGGATGGGAAGCATTTTGAGCACCTTTTGTAATAATTCAGTCTTGTTCTTGTAACTGTAAAACAGTTCCAACGACGTCTAACGCAAAATTGCTAGTAGCTTTTAAATGAGTTGTTTGTAGATCCATGTGCACTAAGACTTTCCACTTTTTTTAAGATATACTACCTACCATCCAAGTTTGTTATCTTTTGTTTATAATACCCGATATAATGGTAGAGTAATCGAGAGATTAGAAAGCAATGGACTGCAGCGCGGATGATCTTAGGATCAAACCCGAGTCGATTTCCCTGCGGCTGGTCTACCCAGCCACGAAAAGTAATTAGGAACTAAAATACAGCGCTGAAGCAGGGTGGGAAGGAGATGTTGAAGGTGTGGTGCTTATCACACTATCCCGTACGCTTATCATACGAAATAAGTGGAATATCAAAGTAACTTAAGAAGCATAATGTTCCCATGTTAATGGCCCTCCTTTCTCTGGTAGTGGTGATACCCTTTACCATTACATACATATACAGGGTGTATACAAATTGGCGCAAAAGCTCCAGGTAGCGATATACCTTGTATAATTCTGAGTCGAAAACCTTAATACTAGAATGATGTACCATGCTTCCCCTGTCTTCACGAGGTCCTCAAAGTCTCAATGTTTAGTTTTGAAATAAGCATTATTATTTAATGATCTGTTGAATAAAAGATTACAAGTTGAAATAAAAGAACGTTATAAAAATAACTTTTGCATATAATTGTCTTTCAACCCTCTTAACGTTTATTCATTTAGGTCTGTCCTGTCCTCCTGTCCGTTGTTTACTGGTTTGTTCTAATTTTGCGTCATCCTTGTTTTTCGTATTACTTTTTCTGTTATATTGTTTGGTTTACTTAAAGAATGGATTTCACTTTTAATGAGTATGCTGATATGTACAGTTGCAGACAAAAACAATAGGCCGCCCCTTTTTATCTAGTGTGAATCGTTCTTTATTTGTATCTGAATAGCAGTACCTACTATAAATTTAATTTTAAAATCAGAATGCATGTGTTTTATTGCGTTATAAACAGTTTATTTAACGTGTAAAAAATTAAGAAATTATTAAAATTTACTTCATATTATAACAAACTACCTATTAATATTTAGTTATTGCGCCATTTCGATTTATATTACTTCTACTTCTCCTTCTATTAACCTCCGTGGCATAGAACTATATAACTTCCTGCAAAAATCATCTGGAATATTTTCCCATTCATTATTAATTATTTCCAGTAGTTCTTGGGCATTTCGTGGTCTAGCATTTCTTTTTTGAATGTTTCTTACTAGTAGTGCGGTAGTGCCCATACATTTTCAATAGGATTGAGATCAGAACTGCGGCTAGGCCAATTTATAACATCAATGTTATTTTGTTGAAACCAATTAGTTATGCTACGAGCTGTGTGGACGGGGCAGTTGTCTTGTTGAAATATAAATTGATTATTTGGAAAAAGACACAGAAGGAAGCATAATATGTTCCAAAATAGTTTCATAAGTTTCGCTATTGAATCTTTCTTCAATGTGCCATAAAACACCAGGCCCGTGTGCCGATATCCAACCCCAAATATTAACTGAAAATCGGCCACTTTTGTCGGCATTATTTATATACCTCTCATCAAATCTAGTATTGGGGGGGTCGATAAACACGAATATGACCAGTAAATGACGATTGAAAAGTTTTTTTCGTCAGTAAAGACCACTTTATCCCAAAAATTTTAGGGAAGGGCATCTATTGAAATATGACTAGACTAGGCGACATCAAGCAGTTAAGCATATCCGCCCCCTGACATCTGAAGGATGTCAGGGACGTCTTTAGGGGAATAAAGCGAGTTTGGCCGTTGCACCGACCTCACCCACCCGGACGATGTCCGGGCGCCAGTCCAGCACACTGACTTCCTGAATTACGGCTCAGGCGTTAGTTACCGGGAAGGCCCCAGGATCACCGGATCACATCGACCCGATCCACCCTGGGGCCCACCCCACCGCACGGTTCGTTACCACTGCCCCCTCGAAACCCAACCTCAAATCGGATACCCGCCCGTTTCCGAGCGGGGCTTGGGACCCGAGCCCGAGGTGATCGATAAGCACGACTATCGCTACCAGATGCATGTGCAATGCTCCCCCTGGTGAGGGACGTACCTTCTTACCTTACTTACTCCTACCTTTTAACCTTACTTACTCCTCCTCCCGGCGCTGCTCCTCCCGGTTCTTCAGAACTTTCTCGGCAAACTTCCTGAGGCGGCCGTATATGTCTTCTGCCACTAGGTCCTGTTCCCCCCAGTATATCCCTAGGTGTCTTACCTCGTCCACCATACGAAGTCGGTGGTTCCCCATTCTTACCTTCGGTCGCCTTCCTCGATGATATTCACCTTTAAGCATAAGACCTACCGATTTCTCTTCGGAGAGGTGCAGTTTGTGAAGATTGCACCACTCTAGTGTTCTTCCTAGGACTTCACTGGCTCGGTCTTTTAGTTGGGCTCTGGACTTGCCTTCGACGATGATCACTTCGTCGTCCGCATACGCCACTTTCTTGCACCACGGTTCGTCTTCTTCGAGGTTCTCGTCGAATACCAGGTTCCAGAAGTATGGCCCCAGTATCGATCCCTGAGGGCAGCCCCTCTGGCAGTCCCTCACGACGGCGTCCTCTCCTTCCCTGAGTTCGACTTTCCTGTTGGTTAGATAATCTAAAATTACCTGATACAGATTCTTCGGGCACCTCCTCGCCCTGAGTATCCGGAGGACATCCGCCCACCAAAGGTTGTCGAAGGCGCCTTTGACATCCAGGAATATCCCCAGCCCATATTTCTCTTCCGACGTCTCCACGATTCTTCTGCATTCCTCCAGCGCGTCTATGGTGGATCGCCCTCCCCTGAAGCCGTATTGGTTCTGGTTGCTCTACCCTACCAAGCTGTCTTCTAGTCTCCTGTAAAGTAGCTTTTCAAATATCTTACCTAGCACCGATAACAGATTGATCGACCTGTACGATGAGGAACTTGACCTACCCTTTCGCTCCCTTTTAGGAGGAGCACCAGGTTGCCGATCTTCCAGTCGTCCGGAAATGCTCCTAGCCGCAGGCACTCGTTCCAGATTCGAAGCATCGCCTCCCCTATAACTGGCCAAGCTTCAGTTAACATTTCGTACGCTATGCCGTCTGGACCCGGCGATTTTCCTTTGGGCAGGCGCCGCAGGACACTTTCTGCCTCCTCCATTTCGAATTCGGCCGCATCTTCGACGTCGGGGATTTCCCTTACCTCCGCTCTCGTTCTTCGGTGTTCTTCTATGTCCTCGACGACAGGGTGGGTTTTGATCAGCTCGTCTAGGAGGATGTTCATGGACCCTTCCCATTCCACCGCGCGCGTTCCCTCGCTGACCATCGCCATGTAGGGACCATCGCCGGGAAGGGCAATATGTTCCAGTGCAAACCCTATGCGGGCTTCTTTATTTTCGGGTTTAAACAGAATCTTTTTAGTTTTAGTTAGCAATTTTACTCGCCGGCGACCAGTTCGACTTGAACCAGGAAAGTTCGTGTCTTCGACGGCTTGAACCATTGAAGAAAATGGACTATCTCTTAACACATTTATTAATGCCACATCTTGTTCGGGGGTAGAAATTTTTGGTCGTCCTGACCCAGGATTTCTATCAATTCTGGCCTCTTCTCTCCACCTCTTAGATATTTTAAAAACAGAATTCCTATTAATACCATAATGTATAGCTACTTGCCGTTGCGACCAGCCATCTTCCAATTTAGCAATTACGCTAGCCTTAACAAGCTCACTAATGCGAGGCATTTCTGTTTTATCGCTTTTAAACAAATTTTTGACAAATTTATGACATGTGTTACAATAATTTCATATGTATGTATATTTTAAATAGGGTAAGTCCGGGATAGTTGGACCAATGGGTTAGTTGGACCATCACCGAGAACGCTACTTTACGCAACGATGAATGAACTTATAACGCGTCCACCCCTCCAGTGGAACAGTTTAAGTTGCGGCAGATCATAATCACCTGCAGATCTTTCATCGATATATCAAAATTAAACATAGTTGTGAAAATATTCTGCTAAAGTTTTGTGTTGGCTGTTTGCTATTGATCATATCGAGCATAAAAATAAGAATATTTTTGAAATTTATATTTATACATGTAGCTAAGAAGTACAGTTAACCTAACTTTTGCGGCGTTTCTAACCACGTGGCTCCAGTGACAAAGTGGTCCAACTAACCCATAGTATTGGGATAGTTGGACCGTTCCTTTTTGGGTTAGTACAGATGAGGAATGGGATGAAAACAATTGCTCAGGATGTGTAGAAAATTATTCTACAACACAAAGAAAAGCTGACTGGTGCAAATGCATTAAATGTGATAGGTGGTCACATGAAGGATGCATGAAATGTGCAGACATGTGTGAACGGTGCGGCAAAGTGGCTTATAAAAAAAGTGTATAATCTGCTTTCTGAGAACAGTTATAAGTATTAATCTAAAATGTATGTTACGTTTTTATTTTGTAGAAAGTTATTTTTTAGAGTGGTGTTTATGTTTAAAAGCCTATCTTTAAAAAGTGGTCCTACTAACCCATAGCGTGCAGTTCAACTAACCCGCTTGCTATGGGTTAGATGGATCGGTTATCACTTTTACATTTTTTGTTCACATGTTAATGTTTTTACTTTCACCTAAGTTTTTAATAAATATATATACACATTATCAAAAGACGTATTGAGGGCAATCAGTTTTCAAGCCTTAAATGTGAAATTAACAAAACCACAACGTTCTAAAAAAAAGTGGTCCAACTATCCCAGACTTACCCTAATCTAGTAAATTTAATTAAAAGGCTGTTTAAACCACTAAATTTTAAGAAAAAGATACGCACTAGATTACAAAGGTGTCCTATTTTTTTTTTTGGCCGAGACTGTACATGGTATATGGGTTTTGTGAGGGAAACTGTAACATGTCAGAACGAGAATATCGCGCGGGTTTTCCTAACCGAAGACGTCCTACTGCAAACGTATTTCGAAGACTAAATGAGCGTATTCGTGAAACTGGTTCATTTATCCGAAGAACTAGGGGCACCGGTCGACCAAGAGCAAGGCGTACGGTTCAACTGGAAGAGCAGATTTTAAATGCAGTAGAAGAAGATCCCTATGTCAGTACCCCACAAGTAGCTGCAACATTAAATGTTCCCAGTCATATGACCGTTCATAAGGTACTACAAGAAAATCTACTACATCCATATCATGTTTCCAAAGTGCAGCCCCTCTATGAAAATGATAACATTGCTCGATCTGACTTTTGCAACACTATTTTAAATAGAATTCGTGCCGAAGATGGCTTTTTGAGACGTATTCTTTGGAGCGACGAGTGTATGTTTACTCAAGATGGCGTGTTCAATACACACAATACCCATTATTGGGCTGATGAAAACCCGCACGAGTTTCGTGAATTTGGTCACCAAAGAAGGTTTTCTGCAAATGTTTGGCTAGGCATCATAAATCAGAGAGTTGTTGGACCAATTTATCCACCGAACCGACTTACTGCCAATGAATATCTTAATGTTTTGGAACAAGTGATTGATGAGATACCATTGAATATACGACCAAATATGTTATTTATGAATGTTGGAGCTCCTGCTCATTTTGC
Source organism: Melanotus villosus (assembly GCA_963082815.1). Taxonomy (NCBI): domain Eukaryota; kingdom Metazoa; phylum Arthropoda; class Insecta; order Coleoptera; family Elateridae; genus Melanotus; species Melanotus villosus. The sequence goes on along the minus strand of OY720418.1, from coordinate 70,226,201 downwards.
TCGTAATGTAAGAGAGTGGTTGGATGACCACTACCCAGGAAGATGGATTGGTCGCAATGGACCCATTTTATAACCGGCGAGATCCCCAGATTTCAATCCATTGGACTTCTTTATTTGAGGTTTCATTAAAGAAAAAGTTTATGCCACACCTCCACAAAATGTTGATGAGGTTAAAAACAGAATTGCCGCATAGAAATTACACCTGATAAGTTGGACCGGGTAATGCAAACAATACCAAAAAGATTACGACTATGTTTGGAAACAGATGGTTTCCAGTTCGAACAGTTAGTGTAAATTAGTATGTTAGGTTAGACAATAGTGATGTTGATCGACTACGCAAAAATGCCCAAAATTGAATCACAAAATAAAATCCTAATTTAAAACTTTTGGAATGTATTATGTTTAAAACTTAATTTTATCTCTCTAGTGGCACCTACAATAATTGAAGGTCTTAAGCATATCCATCTGCTATTACCAACGAGTAAAATGACGAAAATTTAGTTTTTCTACTCCCACCATGGAAAGTGGGATTTTCAGACTTCGTCTCCATAGATACGAGTATTGAAAATGAGTGTTTGCCGAACAAGTGAAATTAGCGTGCGGAAAATTTACTTTCCGCACGCACTTGCATGATTTTCGGTGCGGCAAAGTATAATTTTGCCGCACCGAAATCAAAATGTCATTTGATGAATGTCAGATTTGATTTTGCAGAAATATTTAAATTTTTTTATGGAAATGTGGTTGTAGAAAAAATAGTGTGTAATACACATGTGTTGAAAGCTTGTATTTGCCACTCTCATGTGACTGCAGCACTCACTATCGTTCGTGCTGCAAACTTCACATTCGTGTGGCAAACGTAAGCTTTCAACACTTGTATTACAAATTACTATTTAACAACTCCAACGCTGTATCCTAAGTTACCATGCTTTAATTATGAATACCATGTGTGGGATGGATTCAATGTTGCCAAATGTACGTTTCTTTCAAATGGTTTGTAAGCGCACGGGAAGTATTCTACAACATTTTTGTATTAAGGTTTTCGGCTCAGAATTGTACAAGGAATATCGCTACCTGGAGTTTTTGCGCCAATTTGTATACACCCTGTATAATAACATCTAAGGCACTCCCGGCCTTTGTAAACCTAAGTGGATCATGATTTCTATTTATCAAGGCCCGCTGAACTATACATTTATCCTTTAAAATGTATAGTTCGCCCCAAATGGCGCCATCGTCCTTTCTAAATTGCGTCTTGGCTAAATGAAGTGATCAGGCCTTAATATGCAATATTTAATTCAGCGGGCCTTGCTATTTATTATGTTGGCCTAAAATTTGAGCGACCGGTTCTTTTTAGATGTTTGATTCTATGTAGGGAATACTATGCCGGCAGAAGTTAACTAGTTAGAATTGTTCTTCAGTGAAAATATAGAATTTAGTTTTCTAAAAGTAAATTTTGTTGGGTTTAGTTTTACACTGCATTGTGTTAGTGTGCACTAGCTTAAAGCAGTTACATAACTACACCACACCGGTGTAGAGGGTAGCTATACTGACCTCTGAATGCAATGTAAACCTAATATAGTGCTTTCTGAATAGAACGTGTGCACTGGTGTAGTGTGTTGCGATTTTGCTCAAAGGAATTCGCGTAAAAAACACCAAGGTACAACAGTGTAACCTAGTGCAGTAAATGGAATTCATTATAATAATTTTATTTTAAACAAATCAACGCCAAATTACCAACAGGAAATATAATTAACTTCCGGAATTAAAATACACCAGCAAATGTCCAAGCTAAAAATGTTTCGAAAACTTTAAAGAGTGTAACATTCCACATAACAAAATTATAGTTCGATAGTTACTACGAGGTAAGCGCCAAAATTTCGCGGCCTGACTATGAAGGAAAAGGCGTAGACTCAGGATTACATTTTATTTATGAACAAGGAAATCTAGTAGCAGAAAAAAAATCTTGGAGAGGTGGAAAGATCCTTTCAGCAAACAAAACCATAGAACAAAAACAATAAATAAAGAAATAAGCCAAAGAGACGAAGAAGAAACAACATCAACTAAAGAGGATGTAATCCAGAATTCTACCGATTTATAAAGAAAAAGGGGAAAAACCAGAATGTACAAATTATCGTGGAAAAGGTACTCTAAAAAGAAAGTAGATAAATGTCAGTGTGGTTTCAGGAGACACGCATCAGTCTTGGATATCTCAGATATCTACATACAATGAATTTAATCCAAATGGTGTGATATGAGCATAATATAGAAAAGTATGCAATTTTAGTCGATTTTAAAGTACAGTATAAATAAGAAAAGATGTTTAAGGTCCTGAAATCATTTAACATTGATAAAAAGTTAAGAAATTTAATAAAGAAAACAATAACTAATACAGAGAACAAAGTAATGTATTGGGTTTCCCAAAATTTATCACTCCACATGTTTTTATTGCAACTTTTAATATAATGGGAATGAAAACGACATGTAAACGACAAATGGTAAGTAATTTAATTCAATAAGTTTCTCATTATCAAGTTTTGAAAATAACATTACACAAGTTAAAGCGCTGATAAATTTGAGCCCTTTTTCTACTACATGTTTCATGACTCTATCAAGAGTTTCTTGTGGTGCGGAGGCTATTTCATCTCGAATGTTTTGCTTGAGGTCATCCGGAGTTGTTGGCTTGTCTATGTTTACTTTTGACTTTACATAACCCCAAAGAAAAAAGTCCGGGGCAGTCAAATCTCCTTTTTTTGATATTATGTGATTTGGGAAAACTTCCCTCAATGCTTCCATTGTCGTGATAGCCGTGCGGGCCATGGCACCATCCTGCTGGAACCATGCTTAGCCTATTCAGCTCGAGTACTAAAAGGTCCTGTATCATTACTCTATAGCAGTCACCATTAACTGTTCCTGGCCCATCTTCGCAAAAATACGGCCCTATAATGTTTTCGGACAATAGCCTAGAATGAATTTCTCTTCCCAAAAACCAGCAATCTTTTTTGTTGCGGTGCACCGTAGAGCAGTATTGCGATTCATTAAAAAAAATCAATTGTTTCTTAACAATCCGAAAAGACAAGAACAAAAAATTAAAAATTAAAAAGTTATAATAAAAACAAATGGTATGATACTTTTTGGGAAACCTTGTATAATGGAAATTTATTAACAATTATATTCAACTTAGTCTTGAAAGCAATTATCAGACAGTTCCAACTGAGCAGAGATCAATTAAAACTAAAAGTTACCAAGTCCTCGCGTATGTATTACTGGCGATGTGACGACAATAACAAAATCTATGCAGAAAATGCAAAAAGAGTGAAAACTTTCAAATATGAAGCAAGTAAAATGCGTTTAGTGCCGAAAATAATTAAAGTTAAGTGATAGCTAGCTAATAGCCGATAATAGAAAAAGTACTAAAATTTACCTCACTTTAAAACATGGGTTAAGTTCGAAACTAGTGACGGAAAAAACAGTTAAGGCTTTATAATTTAGTTATACCACCTACAGGAACATATCCTTGCGGGACTTGTACAGCAAGTATAGTGAACCAAAACATAGTAAGCAGATGGGAAAAAATGACGAGAAAAGTAGTTGATGTGTAAACAGAAGCAAATTGGAGAAGACGGACAAACGACAAAAGAACTAGAAAAGATCAAAAGAAAAGCAGAGGTAATAAATTTCATGAAAACCCAGCGATGGAAAGACACCGCGAAGAAAAACTTAACAAGCAAGGGAATAGGAGATTAAAGGGACAAAATCCTGGCAAGAAGCGATGGAGACAAATGATTAAGCGATAGACCATTGCCATGACCTGTCAAAGTTTTTGCATGTACACTGCTCAAAAAAATTAGGGGAACACCTTTTTAGCCGTACGGTATTTTTGAAATTAAAGGTAGATGCGAGAATCAAATTTAAAGTATTGTTCCTTCGACATTACTTAATAAGCTGCACACAACAAATATGCTCTAACGTAACGGTTTTCTTGAGTTAACACCAAACTATTAAAAAGACAACCAAAATCAAAATTTGTTTTATCACTTCAAATCTAATGGAAATTCTGTTAGCTCCAGAATATCAAGTTTTAGAAACGCGTGTACTCTTCATCAGCATCAATTACAGCCGGGCACCGTCAAGGCATGCTGCGAATAAGATATCTTAACATGTTTTATCCCAAATTTCGCTCCTCAATGACCTCAGCCAACGCTAGAAGAGTCTGGCGTGTAGCAAGATGCTTCCTAGTTAATACCCCTGCCGACTAAACCCAAACGCGTTCGATGAGATTTAGGTCTGCACTCATAGCTGGTCACCCCATTACTTGGATTTCTTGTTCTCGAAGGATGTTTGGTTTTAAATTTGCAGTAGGTGTTCTACAATTATCCTGTTGTAGGATGAAGCTATCACCGAAATTGTTCGTAAACCGCACAACATGCTTTTGAAGAATTGTCTCAACACAAATTGACGTGTTGAGACGTTGGGAACGGGGAACGAAGAGTGATGGCAACCAAAATCATAACCGATTCCGTTCCGAATCGATCCACTTTCGGTACCAGTCCATCGCAATGAGTTATTAGACACATCCGCGACTCATTCATACAAAGCACAGACCTTCGGTATTGCCATTGCATTGCACATGAGAGCAAACAAAAAGATAGATACCTTTGTCACCCCTGCTCAAGCAAGGAGCTCGCCTGGACATATGTTTACTTATATGGACTTTTCGACTCTAAATAAGTTCTGGAATTCATCCTTGAAATATTTCCGGTACGTTTTGGGACACCCTCTATAGTTATGTATATTTAGTAAGTAGGTATATGGTATGTAGTTCATACCACTTTGAAAGCATATGACCATAAGGTGCTTAGAATAGGCCCATACAATTGCTAATATAATCCGATGGGGCTTGAGAGTATTGTAAAACCTACTATAACAAACACATAAACCCTCAACCTTTAGTTACTAATTTATGGCGCGGGAGTTTTTTATGATGTATGGCGGAGATGTGGCAAAATGTAATCATCCCGGAAAACTAATTTTGAATGATCGGAATAAGAACATGAAATATCTCTGGATCGAAAATGTTCCTCCATCTATCATTTCCTTAGATTTCATTCTATGTATAAGAGTTTCCTGTTAACTAATGGGATACATTATTCACTCCGACGAATTATGACTTGTAACTCATAGGTTATGTCCAATCAAAAAACTGCAGATTTTATTACTCACGATTTTCTGCCAATAGTAAAGCTAAAGATTCTGCATTTCACAGTTGCATTATTATCAAGTAGTCATATTGGGGCACCTCATTCATCGCGGTTATTCTATTAAAAAAAATATTGATACCTATCGTAACCTGTGATAATGTACGGTTTGATGTGCATTTAAATTGCACCAAAAAGCAAATAGTCATCGACAACGTATAGTATAGTAACCGCGTGTAATGGCTAATATTCGCTCGCGCGAATTACTTCTAATAGCTATTGTTACACGCTGGTTGAACACTATACTATCAATAAGCTATGTTAAGCTGGTATAATTAAGTCAAATAAATTGTTGATAGAGACTTACTGGAAAAAGAAAATAAAGAAAAACTAAACTAACACATGAACTGTTGATTTTTAAATTAAAATTAAAAAATTAAACAGAGTTATTAGTCTGTGAGTTTTTTTTAACAGAGTACGCAAAATAGTATTTAAATACATGTAATACATGATCATTAAAGCACCGTTTCTGTGCCTTTTGTTTGGCTGAACAGTACAGTCCTGAGCTAATGAACTAAATTTTGTAAGGCTGGTAAAAAAACTGAAGAAAAAGTAGCATGCGTACTGCATAAATAAAGATTTATTTTATTAATAGAAGTCAACTTACCAAAAATAAAACTTAAAAATGGTAAAGGTATTTCCTTAATTTTTGTCCTCTTTATTAACATTAATCCGCTTCCTTTTTATTTTCAGAATCAAACTCGCCTTCTCCCTGCTATTCTGTGTCTGTATTCTATTCTTTTATATTTTCCTCAGGTATAATTTAAAATTATTCTTTTTGTCTCTAAGACAGCTGGCTTTATTCCGCATATACTTAGTATAGATTTTGCTATTTCATACTTTTTAAGTAACTCTATTTCCCTTAAATGTTTTCTAATTTTTGACATTTAGTTCAATTTAGTAGATCACACAGCCAGAAAATCCGAAATATAACTGAATGAAGAAGAGTGGTTTAAAACATTAAGGGCTTAGAAGGTCTATAGAACTGATTGGTAGATATATCGCACAATATTTCATGCAATATCTTTCAGACAATAAAGCAAAAAAATTGTTGGTGCCTTTGTACGCGGGGAGTACATTTAAAAATGGGACAGAGAATACTATGGAATGTCTGTCTAGAATTTAGTGCATCAACGTCAACAATTAAAATAAATGTTCCGTGTCCACATCCATTCTTAAAACATAACTGCATCATTTTCTGTAGCTGTTTAAGGCGAAATTTGATCAATTTGGGGGCGATGGCGTTTCTAAGTTCTGCAAAATTTTGTGGATTGTTAATGTAAACCTTGTTTTTGAAATACGGAAATAAAGTAAATCTGGCACTGCAATATCTAGAGGGAGACTGAGGGGGAAATAAATTGGCACTAATTGGTTTATCTTCTTATTGAAGGAGTAGACTCAACAATGTTTCATAAGTATATTATCAATAACCTCTGCGCTCTTCGTATTGGACATCCAGACCCTGGTTTTCCTGCTACGCTACCTATCTAAAATTTCTGACTAGCCGATGAATGATTTCATAATTTGGTTTATAAGAATGCATTTCGATTTCAGCTCGAAAACGCTCTATAAAATCATTACGATATTCTTGCTCAGAATATTCCCATACGCTATATCATTATTTTTATGTCCATTACGAAAATATGCTTCTAATAAGAACCACTTTTGCTCAATTGAACATTATGCTAATAATTGGAGAATACTAACACTCGATACTTGACGTTCATTTAATAAATTGATAAGTTACAATGTGAATGCTCATTTACCTGGTTCAAATAGCTGTTGAGCGAAGTTTGATGCATTAATCTTTCTGTCCCGTTTTTAAATAATCCACGGTGTACCTATTTCTTATAGTATTGTTTAGTACATTTTAACCTTAAACTAAATATCATTTTATTGGTATTACGGCCTACTTTAATTGCCATATCAAAATTGTACCTATCTCCGTTTGAAGATTTTCCCAGAATATGGATATTGTGTTATGTTTATTTTAAGCATAAAGTCATAATACGATATTGAACACTTAAAAATTAAGATTTAGTTTATATCTCATTTGTTGTTTTTACATAAGCTTGGAACTCGGATACGTAGAAATGTAAGCGCACACATAAGTAGACCAATAGATTCATTAAAATTTCGGTGTGTTTAAAAACGATATTTTAAAAAATTCTTATTTAGAAAGTAGGCCTTTTTCGTTTTACCGCGGGTATCTTAATAACTCCTGGTGTTCAGGTATTTCCGGTAAAAAGGTTATACCTATATAATTTTAGGTTTACCTGTCAATTGAGATTAATTAAGCATTCTTCTGGATTCTGAAGTCACTTATAAGAAGACCCACTACAGGATATTGGTAAAGCTTTTTAAATTTGTTTGTTCGTGGATTTTTAAGTCAAACTTAAAAAGACAATCCTGTTTAACCATTAAAAACCCAAAAAGAAACAAATTCAATTAATTAAAAGTTAATGCCCTTCAAGTACTAGAAAGAAAAAATTTATGAAGTTTGGTCAAGTGGGTTGCACAAAAATGATTTAACAGTTTCATTAAAGTAATCATTTATCAACATCGACAAGCGTGATTCAGAATTCAAATGTGTGTGGGTGGTAAACACATCTGTAAACATTTTTGGTACTGATTAATTTAATAAGTTTTGTGCATCCCACAATAGCATTAAATCCTTACACATTTTATTAACATTGGCATGGCACGCATGATAAAACTTTTTAATTAACAATACGTATACAGTGTGATCGACAAATACTGTTTCAGTTGCCAATAAAAAAATTATTTGAAATTAATAGCAGTGTTAACTTGTACTTCATATTGTAGAGAGTGACATTTGAAAATTGAAATTTAATTGATGAATACAAAATGACGGCGCACAACTCAAGCAGTATCTTTAGATTTTACCGTTTTAACGTATTTACAGCAACTTAACAGTTGTTTTATCTAGCTGAACTACTGCTATTTGTCACATAACCTATACTCCGGCGTTCTGTCAAACTAATTAACACATCCGGTTAGAAAGTTCGATTCACAAAAAACACTATATTTTTATTGCAAACTGAAACGGTATTAATTAATTACCTAAATGATCTTAAACAAAACTTTGCAATAAAGTTAACAAAAATGTATTACTTCGCTGTAAAAAAACAATAAACAATATTTATAAATACATTTTTATTTTATTGTGATCGTTCAAACATGTCTTGTAAATATATTACATTAATCGTGTTTTTAACTATACAATACAGTAAATATCCATTGTATCGGTTTTATCCGAAGTTAAAATGCTATACTTACTTAAAGAGGTGCCCCGAGGAAGACACAGAAATAATTCTAGAGACATTAGATAAATATAAGGTTTGCTTTAATTCGAGCTTAAAACTAATTAATATTTTTAGACAGTATTTTAATTTTTGTCACGCCATAGGAAAGGGTGCAGGAAGAAACAGTTCAAAAATACAAACATTTTTCCAAATCCTGTAGCTGCTTGGAAAATCGAATGGTGCTAAATATCTACAGCTAGCTCTGCAACAAAAAGCATATACAAACCTTAGTGGAGTAAATTATGTAGCGCAACGACGTCGAGGCGCTCGCCAGTGGCGTCCCGTGTTAACTACCCAATAAGAGGCAATCAGTGGCTTGTCACTGTCGTTACGCTACTAGTGACGTCACCAGTGATGGATTACTCTTCTTAGAGCCTCTTCCGTGGATTTTCAACTTGTTGGTTGTCTAGTTGTTCACGTTGTTGACGTTGTTTAGGGCGCTTGTTTTCTAACATTTCTACCATCTTTATTTGAGTGACGGGCTTAAAGCGTTTGTTTTTTTCTACTGGGTTTAGTAATTAAACTAAACTATTAATCTGCGGTGCCTTATAAACCAATGTTAACAGTAAAATAACAGTTTTGCTGTTGCCTTTATGTTTCAAATAATACTAAATTTCTGGCTACTTTTTATATTAGCGTTCTAAATTTATCTAAATACATTAATAAAATACCCAAAGTATAAATACACCGAAAATGTCAGAGTTACATGTGTTTAATAAAGAATAATGTAGTTCGTTTCGCAAATTAATCGAGAAGTCAATAGGTGTAATCTAGCCGTTAAACAGCGTTATTCATTTAGGTATACGTTGCTCAATGATTCATACCATACATATACTTTAAATCTAGTTTCTGTAATTTATCTAATTTACATAAGGCATTAACATCGATTGAAGTTCTATAAACTTTCAGAAATAAAATGCGTTTTAGTTTGCTTTTTACTAAATATATCAGCGGATAAAATCGTAAAGTATTATTAAAACACTAACTCAGGGGTTATTTTTAGCATCTATTCTAAGTGTTCCTAAACTGCATTCAAGTCTCCCTTCGTTTAACTGTTCCCTGTGGGCCCACAAAGCTATTACTTAATGAATGAATTAATGGCTATTTACTCGCTTAAGAAGTGTTTCTGAGTTCATTATGAACTTTAGATGCTCTTCTTCAAACATAAAATATTGAAAATTATAGAAATTCCTTAACAAATAAACGTATACTTATTTAATAAACATTATTTGTATTATTTTTGAATGACTAGCAATTAAATATGAAAATCAAGTTTCGTTTAATATTGCTTTCATATCAAGTGATAATATAATTATTATTATCAAAATCTAGTGAAAAAATGGAAAATGTAATTATTGGTAATCTACTCTGTCTAGTTCAATAGTTACTCCTACTTTTAAATTATACATTTAGAATACTTCCTTAGTTATTGAGGTTACGTGTAACATAATCAAGAGAGATAAGCAAACGTTGAGAACCCTCACGGTAAATACCGACTGAAGAGGGAAATGAGGAGCTTTGGGGGGTGAGTAATGAGCAAGTCTCTATCTAGAGTGCTCCGAATCGGGATCAATGACAAGTGCAAGCGAAGAGCGGTTAATAGGTGTTTGTGATAACAGGGATGCGATAAAGCCGGTGGTAAATATACTGGAAACGGAAAATGCATGATCAATGAGAATGCCTACATAGCAGGAAATTATTTCGGAAAATTTTGTTGTAACGTTTTGAAATTTATTCGTGCTTTATGTTTTAATCGAAACAGTAGTTTAATTCCTAGATAGATTAATTTTTAACACTTGAGATTCACTACATTTAAATATAAATTCCTTTTGAATTTAACTTCCAAGCAAATTTTACCGATTAAGCATTGAAGATATTTTCTCTTATAATCGTAATTTAATGGCTTAGTAGTATTGTTTCTTCAAATTACATACAACTTTTATCTTGATAAATAAAACATTATTAAGAGTAAGGAATCTTCCAATATAAATTCATTAAAATAAAAACAGATAATTTAACAGGTTTAAGCAAAATTTTATTTTTGTTACTACTATTTCCATGTCCGATCGATAAGCCCGTATTCTATTTTATGTGAACAACTGGTTGAGTTAGTACTTTGTTATTATAATAATTGTCTATCGATATACTCATCTGTTTTTTCTGCTAGTAGCACTTTGTTTTATATCTTCTTTTATAACACTGTTATTTTATATGTCGCTCTTTTAACTACTTGTTCTGCTATAGTTATGATTATATTAATGTAATGTGGTTCAAAAGCAAAAGCTTAAAAGCACTCTCTATAATAATAATCTAGCCTATATGTCAAAAACTATTAACTTGATTTGTATAACTGTATATTTCAATGTCTTAGTAGGTTGAATCCTACATATTAAATAAAAATAGAAACTGTTTCTTTTATCATTTTTTAGTATATTATTTTTTCGGAGTTATACATATACACACACCGGCAAAAAAAACGGATCACTTACAATTTACTGATATTTTGTTAGAAACTGGCTATATGACGTAAAGATCAAGTCGCTACTGATACTTGGGAGTCTTAGCCGACCATTGCAAAAAACAAAAGCTTCAGTTGCTTGTCATCTATCTCATTATTATTGCATTATTGATGCTTATCGTTCAAGCTACGTTTCCTTTATTGATTGTTTTTAATTGTTGTTTATAAATGTTGCAATTGCTACTGTTGATTTTTGATTAAACTCTTTACAATATCGTGTTTTACTAAGTCTGCATCGAATAATGCCGTTAAACAGTCAAGATGTCGCTAAGGCTATAGCTCTACTGGAAGCCGGCGTAGCATTCGATTTGCTGCAAGGGCTGTTCGCACCTGGTTCGCATCCTACGCAACTGTGTTCATCGAGCCATCCTTAGATGTCAAGAAACTCACACTTACACGAGGAGACCTGGATAAGGTCGCCCAAGAGCAACAACGGTCCGACATAACAGATTTTTAGTAAATATTGTCATGCGGAATCATCATTCTACAGTTGTTATGGCACGAAATCGGTTGGTGTGAATAATGTAAGCGAGAGAACGGTAAGAAGACGCTTCAAAGAGGCTGGATTAGGGTCTTGGGAACCAGCGACAGGCCCAGAACAACATCGAGTTGCTCGCTTACAGTTTGCAAAGCAACACTTAGATTGGACAGAACAGCAATGGGACAATGTTTTATTCTCAGATGAGTCCAGAGTTGCCTTGCGGTCTCCAGATGGTCGAGGGAAAGTATGGAGAAGACCAGGTGAACGGTATTTTGAATGTACAATTGCTCCAACAACACAGTTTCGTAAAGACTTTGTAATGGTATGGGGCGTATGGGCTGGTATTTCTTACCAAGCCCGTACGGAGCTCGTTTTCGTTGAAAATGGACCTTTAACGGTTCATAGGTACCATCGCGTTCAAAGAATACTGGTACAGTGTGTTACTGCAGACACTTCCAAAACTCAAAATTTGATGTAGACACTTCTTTTGTGTGTAAATCGGATATGTCAAATAGAGGTTAAGTATTTGTCAAACTGACAAGTTTTTTAGATTTTTCATTCATAGAACTGTCACGTTGATGTTTCATGGTCATAGCCTGCTAACGCAATTGATTATGTGGCTTCAAACCAAATTTAAACAGCCAAAATTTCGCTGTACCAGTATTCTTTGAACGCGATGGTACATAGAAGAGGACGAGATCCTTTCAGAACATGTTGTGCCCTATGCCCTGTTTATTGGTGATGGGTTTGTGTTAATGGACGATAATGCCCGACCGCACACAGCGCGTATCGTTTCAGAATATTTGCAACAAGTGCAAATTCATCGAATGATATGACCAGCGCATAGCCTTGATCTAAACCCCATTGAACATGTTTGGGGCATGCTTAAAAAACGTGTCAGAGGTCATGCAGTCGTCCCGGAGAATGTAAATGACCATCGCATTGCTCTTGAGGAAGAGTGGAGAAATATTCCTCAGACCGACATTCAGGCCATTATTCAAAGTATGAACCGAAGAATGGAAGCTGTACTAAGAACAAGAGGAGGAAATACGCGTTATTGACTTAATAAATTAAATTATCTGAAATTTTTTCTTTTTGTAAATTAGTAATGTTTCTAATTTTAGTAGAAATTTATAATTAAATGCCTTTAATCAAATGTAAACTGCTTAAAATGTTATAACGTACTGCCAGTTAACCATTTTGGCAATACATCGACGCTATACAATCAAATTAATAAATAAAATCCTTAAATTATAGGTGATCCGCTTTTTTTGCCGGTGTGTGTACATGGTATGCCTTCAGAATCTAGCTTGTGTTTGATTCTCAAATCATAAAATTATATATTGTGAAAATATTGATCCATATTCTCATTATACAATGTGATTTTTTTAAAACCCAATTGCAGCAGGCCGTATTCTGTCTTAATAACCTTAGAACTGTCTGTATTAAGTCAGAATACGGCCGGCTGCAATTGAGTTTTTAAAAAATCAGATTGTATGTTTAACTAAAACTGTAAAGTAAATAGTAAAATAATAGAGCTATTCTGTTTGTAATGAAAAAAAGAGACCCATAATATTGCCATGGCAATTAAACATGGCGTGATGTGTAGACAGGGTGTCCTGCGACTCGACAGACGTGGACTAAGGGTGTATTCCTTAAGCAATTTCAAGTCGAAAATACCTTATAAACATATGTCCAAAACTCAAAATTAAAGTAATTATCGGTGATATTAAATGTAACAGAACAAGCGGAATAAATTCACATTACATTATGTTTTATTAATTAAATTAATTAGAAAATTATGTTTAACACAAAGTTAATTATGGCAATTGTTTAAAATGTTCTCCCGCTGCCTGAATACACTTTCTAGCTCTTTCCATAATTGAAAACGTAGCTTTCTGAAGAGTATCGTGGTCGGCTCGCATGGATGTAGGATGTAGGATGCAGCCATAATTTTATGAATTAATTCATTTCTGGTTTGGGATTTTTCTGCATAAACTAAACTCTTGATGTGTCGCCAAAGATAATAGTCTAGAGGAGTTAGGTCTGGGCACCTCGGTGACCAGAAAACTGGAGCTCCTCTTCCAATCCAGCGGTTAGTAAAGTTGTTATTCAGACATGTTTCGACATTTCTAAGGTGCGCCATCCAGCTGAAACCATATGTTTGCTTTTCTTTGAAGTGGAACTTCTTCCAATAATCCTGGCAACTCGTTTTGTAAAAAGTTTAGATAATGCTCGGATGTTAAACGATCTTGAAATAGAAATACGGATGCCCCAATAAGATTGTCATTAAGAATACCACACCACGATGTTAAAAATGCGTTTCTGTGGTTTCAAAAAGATTTTCAAGTGCCCATGAATGTGAGTTTCGGGTATTCGTAATTCCATCGCTGGTAAATGTGGATGCATCTGTATAGAATTTGTCCACAAAGATGTTCGTGTGCAATCAACCAACGACAAAAGTCAACACGCGCTGCATAGTCTGCAGGCTGTAAAGCTTGAACAGACCGGATGTGATATTATGGGTACATACCAAAATTGTATAATGTTCTCCACACTTTCATTCGACTAACGCCAACACGATTGGCTATTCTTCGTACGCTAGTAGAAGGACTGTTTTCGATCATAATAGGAATAGCTTCCTCTTCTGCAAGTTCTTGCTGTACGGGACGATCTGCACTAGCTTTAGGAAAAGTACCTGTTTCCATCAAATGCCGATGCATATTGCTGAACACATTCCGATAAGGTATTCTTCGAGTAAGGAACCTTCGCCGATATTTCCGTACTTGCATTACCGTCGAAGTATCCACAAATAAAATGAAAATCTGCATATTCTGCATTTGAAAACGTAGCCATATCAAATTAACGCCAAAGAAACATAACAAATAATGTAACAAACGTCAAAGAAGAAACAATTGCTACAATCAAACAAAATAATTAGTTGGCCTACCAAGATTTATTTTCTGAAAAGTGAATCGTTTATAATTCCTTTAATATTGAGTTTTGGACATAATATATGTGTATAAAGTATTTTCGACTTGAAATTGCCTAAGGAATACACCCTTAGTCCATGTCTGTCGAGTCGCGGGACACCCTGTATAAGAATTCTAAATTTTTGTTTCATCCTAAATTTTAAATGTTGTAAACAACTTTTAGATGTACCTATTCATACTTTTTTCGGCAACTAATACGAGGGGAACTAGAAAAATTATCTACCTAGCTATGACAGAAACAATTGATATGCTTTGATTGAAACGTGACAACCTTTTTCTATTTGTGTCTCAAATTTGATTGGAATTCGTTCATTATTACATTTTCTATTAAGTGTTTTGAAACAAAAAATGAGTGTTGTGAAATTAGAACATCGCAGTGTCATAACATTTTTGACAAAGGAAGGGACTAGTCCTAAAAATATCCATACAAGGGTGATTGGCAGTATATGAGGATGAAGCTCCATCATATTTTGCGGTCAAATATTGGTCTAAACAATTTCGGTGGGACCGTGAATCAATTGAAGATGATCTAAGAAGCGGAAGATGCCACCAATTCTGAAGTCAGCAGAAAAGTGGAAGCCATGGTTCTTGGAGATCGTCATTTAAAAGTGTCAACCATTGCTAAAGCATTGAATATATCAGAGCCAAGTGTTTTGTCGATTTTTCACCATAAATTGGGCTTGAGTAAGGTTTCAAAGAGATGGGTTCCAAGATTGTTGACTAGTAAAATATGCGTAGGCAGGAATTTCGCAAAATCATTTGGCATCTTTGGAAGCCGACTCTGATTTTTTCTCTTAGATCGTGACTGGTGGTGAAACTTGGGTCCATCACTAGGATCTAGAAACAAAATTGGAGTCTATGCAGTGAGTCCATAAGGGCTCTCCTCCGCCAAAAAAATCACACACAGTCTTCAGCTGGGAAGCTCATGGTCACCGTCTTTTGGGAGCAAGCAGGAATTATTCTCATTGAATAACGTGTTACAACTAAAACTTTGCACAAAATTAGTCCAAGATATTTTTAATTATTTATTTACTTTAAACACTATAACAATGTGTTATAGCTACATATGGTACAGTAATTACAAAACAGTTAAATGTTTGCCGCAAAAGCTCCTTTGTCTGAAACTATAGGTACGTAGTTCGGTAGGGATGTCTTCAACTGGTTTTTGTACACCACTTACGTCCATTTCTGTTAGACATTTCTTAATGCGTCTCTTCAATTGCTTCAGAATTTTTGCTTCCCATCCATATCTATACACCAAGTTACTTAATAAACCAAAACAATCTTCAATGTGTCGACAATGCGGTAAATTAGTTGGGGTTGGTTCCTTTGGCACAAATGGATTGTTGTTCTCCTCAAGAAAGGCAGGTGTTTTCTTAGCATAATGAGAGGACGCCTTGTCAGGCCAAAAGACAAAATCGTCATTAGCGTGATATTTGTGGATAAAACATATTACAAGTTTGCTTAAATACTCCTTTTGATACACTTCTTGGTTAATCGCTAACCCAGATGGTTTAAAATATGGTTCAGAAATACCTTTGTTTGGCACCACAATGTACAATATTAACTTTGGTTCAAATTTCTTCCTAAACTTGGAAGGTGTTGTAGAGGCATCACTTGTATAATATATGTCATTTCCAGGAATTTGAGGCTTGCTTAGTGGAAAGTAGCTTTCATCATCCAAAATAAAGCTTTTTCCAAGATAATGTTTCAGCATCCAGCGACAGTTAGATTTTAAAGCCTCTATTTGTTCCTCCGTGTCTGCTGGCGATCTCTGCTTTTTCTAGCTTTGATCCCTACCTTTTTAAGTGTTTTGCAGATATACTGTTGCGTGTACCCAAGGCTTCTGGCAGCATCATTTTGAATTATGCCATCCTTTTTGTTAAATTTTCTGATTAACACTTTTAAATCTTTCTTAGTCATTATAACTGGTTATCGACCTGAACCATCTTTTACCTGCACCCTATTTGTTTTCAAAATGTTGTAGATCGTTCTTCTAGGTACATTTTCTAAGGAGAAATGTTGTACAGTAAACTCTTTTCCAAAGTTCTTGTTTCTTTCATAAAATCGTACAATGCGACCATGCAACTCTTCCTGCTTTGACAACATTTTTACAAAGATAAATTGACAGAACAGACATATCTTTTGTTTTATTAAAATCAACATAGCCTACCATTATTTTTATGTGGCTAATTCAAACCAGCTATATCTGAAACAAAATTTGTACGATGACGTAAAGTTGAGCAAATTTTTAGTAGTAACCCAGAGCGCCCTGAAAATGTCCTCATTCTTCACGGCAACGCCAGAATCCACAAAGCAATCAAAGTTCAACCAGTTCTAGGCGAGTGTATTTTTCCTGAGCTAGACTACCGGCCATATAGCCCAGATCTGGCCCCGCCCGAGGTTTTTTTATTTAGTGAAGAAACATTTCAAGGGACGTCAGTTTTTGGACGACAAAAAGTTGGAAGAGGCTGTTGACGCCTATTTTGAAGACCAGGAAAAATCATTTTTTCTATTGGCATACAGTCGTTGCAGGACAGGTGAATGTTGCTATTGAATGTCTTTTGTTTCATAGCTAGGTAGATAATTTTTCTGGTTCTCCTCGTATTTTCGGAGTTGGTTAAATGTTTACTGTGAAATTTTCGGTTGTGAACGACATACATATTTTCCAGTCTAAAAAGCTAACCTACAACTCTGATAGTACTCGTATTAACTTTATGCTAAATTACTGCCCTTTTCCTTCAAACGGTTGGTATGTGGAAGGCTTGTTTTATAAACAGAAACATTATCTATTACATATTCATTGGGTGTCAGGTCAGTAGTTTAGTGTGTATTAAAACTGCTTAAATTCTCTAAAGCTCGCACTTTTGTGAAAATTTGAGAACGCCGTTACAATCCTATATTCGAAAATATCTGTGTTTTCCTTGAGCAAAGCAAAAGGAGCACTTCAGAGATGTACACATATATCCATGGAATAACAGTTTTTATCAATTTATCAAACCTTGGTTTCCATGGCTATTATCTATTATTTTTAAATTACACGTGATTCACTCTTTGGATCTCTTAATTAATTATTTTGAATGAAACAATCCACTTTGTTTTATTAAGTAAATCTTCTGCTGCTCAGTATCTCATGTTTCAGTTATAAAAATAAATAATAGAGAGGTATTGCTTGCTAATTATTTGTTATACTATAAAATCGAAGTGGTAAATGCCTAAATTTCGTTTAGTAATGTATTAAATTACATAAAAGTTTGGCTGTATTTCAGAGACACGGCAACTAATTTGCACAAAATGTGACAGTGATATCTGTAAAAATGTAATATTTGGAGCACGCCCGACAAGATTTTAAGGAGTTGCCGTTTCAGTCATTACGTGCACATAAAAAGGAAGCGAAGTCGATAAAAAAGTTAACACGGGAACTTGATAAGTGAAAACTTTATCTTAAAGTTCCATAAATTTTAATAAACTGTTTTCGTATCGAATACCGAAACGAAGATGAAATTGCTTATTTTCATGTAGCAATCATTTCAGCCGGGTATATCGGCAACCCACTGTATTTACCTGTTTCAACAGTGAACGTACATTTCATACTTCTTCATCAACTGGAATTTAATAACGCACCGCAAAAAATCTTATAGTAGGTATATCTGTTTGTTTGTTCATTCGGTCCCGCTTCCCTCTAGTATAAACGAGCCCCTTTATTATAAATCTTTCCCGTTTAAATGTGGTGTAGACATACAACATAGAGCGAGCGATGTAAAAGAAAAAGAATTAGCATAATCAGAATAATTTCCAGCAGCTGACAGTTTATTTTCTTCTTTTTCTTTCTTCCCTATCGCTAAATTCGAGGTTTACGTTAAAAACTTTCTAGGGTTCTGAATGTTTTAGTAAAGTTATAGCTTTCGAATGCTTTGCATATAGAAAGAGTGGGTAGAGGAGTTATGGTATGGCGCTTGAAGAATAGGGTGTCGATACGAAGGCACGGAAACTATCAAATATTGAAATAAAATTCATCTCTCGACATCACAAACAGCTGCCACTTGTTTTAAGAGTTTGTGAAAGTGGAGTCATATTAAAATACCGAAGCGACTGCCCATTTTTCTTTTATCATAGCATAAAATAATAAACAGGAATTCTATCTTTAATTTCGATAATTCTCGATTATTGTTTTACTTCCCTTTGGTGCAATGCAATATGAGATCTTTCGGGTTACCGTTTTTTGAAGAAGGCAGTTTTTCAGAAAAATCTTTCTTAAACAAAATAAATTAAAACAGACGAATTTTCCTAACAGAATGTCAGCCATCAGCCTTAACTACAATAAAATTTTATTGAGAAATGCAATCACTTCCAAACATTAAAGATAAAGATTTCTGAGAATATCTTAACTGGTAAAAATTTCGAAATAAAAGCTTGCAGACGTATAATAAATAATGGAATCACAAATTATCCTATTATTACATATGGATAATATTGAAATGTAGGTATTAGCCAACAATAAATTTATGAGACAAAGTTATAACTTCTGTTTTATCTCATAAAGAGCAACCCCTAATTTACAAATATATATAGTAATATAGTCATCTCAGGTTCTGTCTATTTAAAATAACAAGTGTGATTTAAAGAATTAATTAATTTCTTTTATTGTTGTTTTCAAACAAAAAATTAGTTCCTACAAATTCCGGATAGAAATTATTTGTTAAGTATACCCATAATGATTTCAAAAAGTCTACACTACGACAAAATAAAGACATTAAAAAAATATAGTAATTAAAGTAACAACCCAATAAATAATTAAGGAACAGCTATGGTAACTAGCAAATAAAGAAGGATGTCATTTGTTTTGTATCTCACACGGATCCCAAGAATGTTTCTTAACTGGAATTGTGCATCCATTAACACATGCATTCTTTACTATTTACTTAAATTTTATTAATTCTTCTAGTTGTTGATATTATTTGCTAACAACACAGTGCAGCAGAATTATATAATAAGAAGATCTACAGGATGTAAACGAAGTTAAGCTCGTACCATTTCTCCTTATTATTTTTTGGGTTGAAAATGAAACTTGTAGCCCTAAATATAGAGAAAAAATGTGGTTTTTTGAACCGCAAAATAATTTAGTAACACTTCCCGTTTCTCCGAAAATAACCCCAACTTTCCATTATTAAATACGTAACTTTAAGGTGTTTTTGAAAAGCTATAAGAACCTTTTTAAAATTTTATTTTTCATGAAGAGTATCATGATCCACAAAAAAGGTTTCTTATCGATTCTCGTAATTAAATAAATAAAAAGTCGTTGTAAAATTAAAAAAAAAAGTTATAAGTAACAACCCAATAAATGAATAAAGTACCAGCTATGGCAACTAACACATAAAGAAGGATGTCATTTGTTTTATATCTCACACGGATTTCAAGAATTGTTAACTCGAATAGTTCATCCATTAACATTTTTTTCTACTTACCATTTATTAATTCTTGTAAGCCGTCGATGTTATTTGCTAACAACACAACGCAGCAGAGTCATATAATAAGGAAGATCTACAGGGTGTAAATAAAGTTAGGCTCGCTCCGTTTTTTCTTATAACCTTTTGGGCTGAAAGATAAAACTTGCAGCACTAAATATAGAGGGAAAATGTGGTTTTTTGAATGGCAAAACAATTTAGTGGTATTTTCGGCTTCGGCTCAACTCAACTTTCCCTTATTAAAAAACCTTTTTAAAAGTTTATTTTTCTTTAAGAGTGCCATGACCCACAAAAATGTTTGTTGTTTTCAATCAATTTTTGTGCTAGATGTCAGACTAAATATTGATGGTATTCTGTAGGCGAATAGTTTACTTGTGCAAACCCGCAAGTATTCATTGATTTATTTATTTATTACAAGAAAACTATTATAAGAAAATACTCTGAATCTACAAATGATTTTTTTACGGGCTTCCTTCTTTCAATTACTTTAATTAGTATATGACATACACACTATACACAGTGCCATTACATTCACACTGACATATTAATGCATGCGAACAAATAAGGCTCGGCTTTAATTAATTCAATAATATAGGTAATTAAAGCACTTCTTTAGTCTTGGAAGACTGGCTATAGGTATTATTAGTATTGAGAAGAATCGGTTCCACGATACCCTAAGTAAATCCACAACTAATAATGCTAAAACTAGAACGCGTTAGCTTCATTCACGATCACTTCGTACAAGAAGATGACAAACTGTAAAGGATATTTATTTACACTGTGTGCATTTTACAAACGTTTATGGAATGTTCATTTGTTCATGCAAAGTAGTGGGTCGGTTAATTAAACAAAGATTAGGAGACTGTCAAAATTAAATTAAAAGTTTTTGCAAATATAAGTTTACATCTATATTTGCAGCTAAGCATTCTATTTCTGAATAAAAATTACGTTGTAAGAAAAGAGCCATTTGGGAAACTTACGTATTCATCATAATTTATAAAGTGCAAGGAATTTTAAAATGAACTATTTTTAAAAATTATGATTTGACTAAACATGTAATTAAGTGTCTTAATTACAAGAGGGTAGTTAGAAGTGCGCAAACGTATGTAGTTATATACATATGTATTTAAGGCCCTTTAAGTTTTCAGACCACACACATGTGCGGACACAGATTACACACGTTCGTCGCTTTACAGAATATAAAGTACGGGGTAGTTCTTGCAGTGTTGAAAGTTCAGGTCACGTTTATTTTCGACATTCTCCGAACGATGGCGACACCTGCAGCCATAAAAAGCACAGCAGCATTTCCTGTTGCTTGCTTTATTTAGAAACCGTAAATCGTTGGTCAAATATTTTCTTTAAATTTTGCAAGAATTAATAATCATTCCATTATTTATCAAATTTATATATCGTATTACCGGCAGCTAGTAAAATGAAATCCTAATTTTAATTTTTATTTTAATTTAAAGAAAAAAATGAGACGGAAAATACATTTAGACGTGAAATGATTAAACTATTTTGTTTTGGTAATAAAGCTAAAGATAAAATTCTAGCTATATAAAATATTAAAAATACTGTTTGAAGCTACCCTTCTACGTATATCAGTAGAATTCAAATGTAAATATGCCATGTCATCGGAGTGGCAGCACTCTCGGATCTTGCTGTCTGTCAGTTTAAACCGTCTCAAACAAGATGGATGGCTGCTGAATGGAAATCGTGCAGGAGCGTCGTTCTACGAGCAAAGGGTGCAACTTACCGCATCTACTTATGTATGTAACAGTCTAACAGAATTTGCAGTATATACAAGTTATTGTTTCGGCAAAACCAAAGTTCGGTTAGTTAAAGTGAAGTAATTGTAATTTATGAGTTAAAATTATTTTTTTAATAAAATAAATCGTCTAAAAATCGTTGTGTTTTAATCTCTTTTTATAAGACAATAACAAAAACAGGTCAGTTAATACTTTTTCTGATATTTATTTTCATAAATTATGAATAATTCTTGTGAACGCTGAAACATACTTCTCAAGATAAATAAACAACTGTTAAGTTATCTTAGATATCTATTGGCTTATTATTTCAACGTAATTCACATACATATTCTGATTGTTTATCTATATAAGTATACCGTGGTATACATATTTAGGATTAGATATATCATTTAGCTTTATTCGATTATCAGTCACAGTGACAAATTGTTAGGGTGTTATAAGAGTGAAAATGGATGCTAAAGATTTCGTAAATAAACACAGAATTCGAAACACATGATAATGATAGTAAAGATGTCAAAAACTATCGTTTTCAATTGAAATAGATAATTACTAAATTGTTTCACTGCCAGCTTAGTTTAAAATATTGATAACTGATTAGCATTTATCAAATTCTATCATTCAACTACTAGTTATTCGCCTTAAACATTTTCAGGAATTTTTTTGGCGCTTCTGGGGTCATTATTTTAGGTTTTCGACCCAGGGGTTTATTTATTTGAGCACCCTCTATTATTCTCAAAAGTTTGTCGGTCGAATTCTGATATGCTTTGAATAACATCATTTATTAACTTTGTTCTAAGTATTTGCAGCTTGCATCCCTTAATCCTGCCAATATTTTTTCGGATTGATTTTTGTTTATGTTCTCTTCAAAAATGTTTTAGATATGCGGGATTATTACATATAGGGTGTCCCAGGAGGAAAGGTCAATATTGAGGGAAGTCATATTATACGTAGAGATTCATCAAGTCAAGTAGCTTGATGTTTTTATAAATTGCTTGACTTGACTTGAAAACCAAGCTTTTCAAAAATTCACTACTTGACTTGACTTGATTTTCTTTCGATACTACTTGACTTGATATCAAGCTATTTCAAGCTGCTTGATATTACTTGACAACAAACCGACTATGTGCGAAAACGCTCGAATCATGCATTCGTTTCCATTTTCGCAGGCTCATGCGCGCATTTAGTATTCAGATACAAGTTGGGGGTTTCCCCGAGCTAACTGAAACGCTTGCATATCCATAAAATTTAGAATGGACTTGCTCAGTAGTCTGATGTGTGATTGTTGACAGCTATACGTTATTAAAAAAGCAATGAGTAATTCATCGGAAATAGAAACAGAACCTTTTCAGAGCAGCGGATCTGAATATGTGGTGGAAGACTGTTCATCCGAACATTCCGAACTCGTTCAAAAATCGACACGTAAAAAACGTACATCTGACAAAAAGAAAAAAATTACAGATTATTTCATAATCGAGCAAGATCCAAAGAGTACGAAGCAGACTGACAAACAAGGAAAATGCACGCTGTGTATAACGAAATCCACCGTTTTGAAAATCAAAAATTGCGGGACATCTTCCTTAAAACGGCATATGCAAACCAAACATACAAAATTCTACGAAGCAGCTTTTGGAGATGCCGTTGAATCAACTTCAGCTGCAAGCACGAGCACGACAAGCATTACCAAAGAAAAGGGTATTTTGAATTGGCTTGGCGGCACTACCATAAATGAAAAGGTAAGACATCACTGCCAGCACTTTGATATTACAAAATCATTTGCACTTTCACTTCCATTCAAGCGTTAAAAGTAGTATCTAGTCATACTGGACGTTCAATAGGAAAGTTATTTTTTGATGTATTGCAATTCTACGACTTAACAAATTCTGTGCAAGGAATTACGACCGACAACAAAAACAGCAATTACACCTTTATTAACGAATTGAAAAGTTTTATTTGTGACATTGACCTTGAAAGTAGGCACTTTGTGTGTTTTGCTCACATTTTAAATTTGGGTGCGAGAGATTTTATGAGAATAATCGATGCAGAACTTGAAGAGGCAGAGAATACTCTATCGGACGTAGACGAAGGTGATGATCAAATGACTGAAGAACTAAATTTGCCAGTAAAACAAATTCATAGTTTAGCAAAGAAGTTCAAAAATTCTGAACATTTACGCAAAGATTTTGAAAAATTTTGCAATACCGTGAACCTGAAAATAACTATGCCAAAACTTGACGTTATAACAAAATGGAACTCCACCTTCGAAATGCTACGATGGAACTTAATTTTAAAAAAGGCTTTGAACATCCTTTGTGATAATATAGAAAATATGAAACATTTAAACCTAACAGACATGGAATGGTCACTAATAGAACGAGTTTGCAAATAACTTACAATTTTTAAACCTATTTCCACAACATTATAAGGCAAAACCTATTGTAATAATTGGTATGGTATATGTTAGAAACATAGACCCATGGACTTGACAATAATCCACAAAGAGATGAAACTGATGAGCAATTAATACACGTAGCATTCAATTGGCGAGAGATAAAATTATCAAACACTACAAGAAAAGCAATAATTGGCTGTACTGTGTTGTTTTAATCTTTGCGACATAAAGTGGAAACATTTTCTGGTAGAAGTTGGGGAAAAGACTTGCAGATGAATGCAGTCAAACATTTTGAGGAAATTTTCAAAGCAAAGTACTTTCGATCCGACTCCGATCCACCACCCGCATCATCTTCAAAAACGGACCAAGCAAATAGCGACTGTAACGAATTTGACATTGATCTACTGGGTTTATTTAAAAAATCACATGTTAATCGAAAAGATGAAATGGCTTGGCGTTATGAAATAGACAAATACCTGACTGATCCACGAGCTGATAGTTCAGAAGATATCCTACAATAGTGGAAAAGACATGAATTCATTTTTCCAAACTTACCCGTAATGACAAAGGATTTTTTATCAACACCAGCAATTTCAGCTCCTGTTGAAAGGCAGTTTTCTAGGGCTGCACAAAAATCCGTAACAGAGTGGGTGACAAATCCATTAGAAGCCTTATGTGCCTCAGACTGCCTTTAAATTTATGTAATGTATAACAGCTTTAATCTGACATTGTCCTTAAATATTAAATAAAATTGAAGGCCAAAACATGCATTTGACGAGCTAAATATTTTATTTAATATTTAAAGACAATATCAGATTATACTGTCATGTATGTTTTATTTTTATGTTTCCTGTTTTAAATATGTATCTGATTTGAATGGAAGATTTTGTTTTATAAATAATAAAAATCTCTTTATTGCAGAGACATTTATTTATTTATTTTAACTAAGCTAAGCAATTGCTGTAGTATATTAAATTATAATTTTAAACGTTTTAACGTTCGGTTGACACTGGCATGACTACAAGTCAAGGCAGTCAAACTGCAATAAAAATTAACTCAGAATTTCTGTTTTTTAAATAAAAAATCAAGTAGTCTTATCAAACTACTTGATTTTTCAAGTACTTGATAAATAACTACTTGACTTGACTTGATATTTGGCAGTGACTACTTGACTTGAACTTGACTTGATTTCAAGTCAAGTCAAGTCAAGTAGCTTGAATATCAAGTCAAGCCGTGAATCCCTAATTATACGTCATTCTAAGTAAGAAAGGTTATATGAACATAATATGTTCTATTCCGAACGATTGACGAGAAAAGGTTATTTCCATGTACAGTTGCAAAATCATTCATAAGAGAGAGACAGTAGGAAGTGTTTCTAATATTTATTATTCAAGTGACAAGTTTTTTTACAGTTTACAATACATTTTCGAAAACTCCACCGTCTACATCAATGCAAAGTGCACTTCGCATGAGAACATGGCGTGTTGCTCTTTTGATGGAATCTCGATGGTTCTTTATATGATCTTATACGAGCTAGTAGCTCATCGCGTGTATTCACTTTTCTTTTGTAGACTTCGCTCTTCATCCAACCCCATAAACAAAAATCGAATGGGATTAGATCTGGAGATCTTGGTGGCCAGTGAATGTTACTGCCACGACCGAACCACCGATTAGGGAAAGTATTATCGAGATGTTGCAGTACAAGTCCACTACAGGCGCATTGCAGTTGTGGGAAAAGATAATAGTGCTCGCCAAATTCAAACTACTAATACAGTAAAATAACCTTATCTCGTCAATCGTTCGGAATATGACATATGTTCGTATAACCTTTCTTACTTAGAATGACGTATACTATGACTTCCCTCAATATTGACCTTTCCTCCTGGGACACCCTGTATATGTCTTCTTAATCTTCAAAGCAATGCATAAAAAGTCAACTATTTTCTTTTAATTTCAACTCCAGTGTCAACTCTTTGTGTTTCCAAATGAAACTGGTTATATCTGAACCGAATAAAATAATTCCTAATCAGTATCGAGATTCCTTACAAGAAAATGGCAAAACCTGTTTTTTGGGGCATTTGAGAGTTTTTTTGAGCAACTGTTGGCAGTTCTTTAAATAAATAAAGCATATTACTGGTGTTGAATAAATTCTTAACTAATATCGTTTCTCTTTAGGACAGAGGCCTGAATGCCATGCCAATTTATATTTCCAGAAAATACTATACCATTTAGGCTTATTGGTGCGCCACTGAGAATATTGAAAACACTAGAATAATTTTAATGAACCAGAAAGTGTCAAATATATTCAAATAAATTGGTATTTAAGGTGGATATTACTAATCAAAAGCCCTTCTGTGATTAATTCAAGATTATAAAATTCAACCTTCGATTTTTCCGTATTTATTCTTCTTAGGGCCGGTTGCACAAAACTTTTGTTAAACTAACGAATGATCAAAGTTGACAAAAGAGCATCATTTTTTGTTTACTAATGTGTTACTTACCATATGAATTCGAATTTTGATTCGATTTTGTTCACTTTAACGAATGATTAATTTAACCAATGTTAAATCATGTTTGTGCAACCCCCCCTTAGAGTGGCATACCCTTTACAGGGCAAGGCGTTGCCGATCCTCTTTCCATATGCCTGTGGTGTGCGTGTCAAGTAGCCTACAGCCTAAAGACATAGGGGACCTACAGCTTAACGTGGGCTCCAAACCACTTCTACTCCAGAGATGACTTTACTAGGCAGAATACACCTCGGTGGTTTGCCATTGCCTTCCGAGGGAAGCGGCCGGGTATTTTCGGTGTATATGTGACCCTGGGAATCGAACCCAGGTTATCTCAGTGGCCAGACGCACGCTGAACCAACTGAGCCACGACCGCCTGCGTATTGATTAGATCATAAATATTATATTCTTTTGGTATGAGTAACAGATAGTATATTCGATTGATTTTTTTTAGTAGGTATAAAATGAATTGCCAGTTCTATAAATAAGGGGTTCTTCAAATGAATATTATATATAGAAATAATTTTCAAATAAATTAAATTATCAGAAATCTGCTAATTGTACTAATTGTTTTGTAAAGGTAATGAAATTGTAATCGCTGATTCTTGGGAATAATTCTCTGCAAGACCGGCGTCGACAACGTAATAATAAATGCAAGGTAATTGCTATTTGCAAAGTATATTAACTTTATACAATTATTTATGGAATTGAATCAAGAAAATTATAGAAAATTGATAATATGAACAATTCTGAACTTGACTTACGTTATTTTTTTTACAGAATGTTTTTTGTCTAGGTGATTTTTAAAACAAACAAAACAATGATTTCCAGGCAACGGAAATGAAAAAATGTCACTAGATAAATTCATAAGTTCTTAACATGCCGGCCGCGTTGAAATCACAATGATTTCAAGGAACAAAGTAATTAATTACAATAATAACAAAAAGAAAAATACGGTAAAAATGAACTTAAATCTAGAAATACAAGTTATACAAGTAGTAAATATAATAACAATAACAAATAGAAAAAGACGATAAACTGAAAATAAATTGTTTGTAAATGTTCACTTTTCTGCCACATAAATGAGTTTATGAATTTGGGAGTACACATAGTTTGTGGACAGATCGTTTAATGGTATGACCATTTGAAATTCTTAACGTAACAGACCGCACAACACCGTCATTGCCCATGTGAACTTCTGTTACACGTCCCAAAGCCCATTGTAAAGGTGGCAAATTGTCTTCTTTAATCAAGGCTAAAGAATCCTTTATTATCAGATTAGGAAGCTGTTGAAACCATTTTGTTTTTCGCTGCAATTCGGGGACTACTTCCAGACTCCAGCGACGCCAGAAGGATTGTACTAGGCGTTGAATTCCTTGGTACAACGTCAGTCTATTTTCACTAATCTGATCCAAGTTTACTTCAGGTAGTGAATGAAATGATTTGGAAATTAAAAAATGTGCAGGTGTTAAAGGAATTAAATCTGAAGGATCTGAGGATAATGGGGACAGGGGCCGCGAATTCAATATTGCCTCTATTTGGGTTAATAAAGTATGAAAATCCTCATAATTTAAGGAAGTATTTCCTAAGACACGTTTTAAATGCGTTTTGACGGATTTGACACCGCTTTCCCACATTCCACCTTGATGAGGTGTTTTGGGTATAATAAACTCCCACTTTATCTGCTCATTTGCCATAAAATCAGAAAAACAATTATTCGTAGTTTCTAAATTTAAAAAACTTTGAAGTTCTTTTAACTCATTAGCAGCACCTTTGAAGTTAGTTGCATTATCTGAAGAAATCGTAATTGGCTTTCCTCTACGGCTAATAAACCGCCGGAAAACTGCTATAAAGGATTCCGTAGATAAGCAGGTTGTTAATTCTAAGTGTATAGCTCTTGTTACTAAACATATGAACAAACAAATGTAGGACTTGATAAGTTTGGAACCCCGAAGCTTTCTGTCCTTTATTAAAATTGGACCAGCGTAATCAACACCGACGTTAGAAAATACAGGAGTTCCAACCTGTAGACGTTTTGCAGGTAAATCGCCCATAATAGGATGGTAAGATCGAGGATTAACACGAAAACATTTAATACAGTCATGCACTGTCTTTTTGGCGATATTTCGCCCTGAAATGGGCCAATAGTACTCGCGTATGGCAGCCAACAAATGTTGAGCTCCGCAATGTAGTAAATTTTCATGGAAGTACTTAAAAATGAGTTTAGTGAAAGCGTGCTCCTTTGGAAGCAATGCGGGAAATTTTTTGTCAAAGGAGTAAGCGGAATTTCGTATCCTACCACCTACTCTTAGAATACCAATTTTGTCAAGAAAAGGACTTAGCGGCAGAATGCTAGAATTATTTTCTAAATTTTGCTTATTTTTTAATTGTTTGATTTCAATTGAAAACGTTTCTGCCTGACATATGGTTATTAAAATGTTCATGGCTCTTTCTAATTCAATAGTTTGTAAGTTACCTTTGCTTCGCTGGGCTACGGGAAGTTGCACATTTTTTATGAAACGGAGCATCCAAGCGAATACTCGTTTAAGTTTGGAAAGGGATGAAAATTTCTGAAACATGTTTAAAGCTGGAACCGTTAGAAAATTAAAGATAAGATCGGATTGAGCTTTTACTTCGGAAGAAGGTTCTTCAGCTTTGATAGTTGGAAGTGTAGGCCATTGATCGGGAGTTAAATTTAAAAAAGATGGGCCATGCCACCATAAAGAGTTGCTTAACAAATCAACACTGGAAGTACCCCGGGAAATTAAATCTGCGGGATTTTGTTTTGACGGAACGTAATACCAATCACAAGGCTCTGAAGTTTCCTGAATGCCCGCGATTCGATTGGCAACAAAAACTTTATATTTGTTAGGCGGAGAATTAATCCACTTTAAAACTATCGTTGAATCTGTCCAAAAATATGTTCTACTGAAACTGAGAGTGAGGGTATTTTTAACTTTTAGAAGAAGTTGTGTCAATAGTAAAGCCGCGCAGAGCTCTAGTCGAGGTATGGTTGTGGTGCGTATAGGGGCCACTCGTGATTTAGAGCACAACAACTGTATGGAAACAGTATTATCAGGATGTATACATCTGACATAAATGCAACAGCCAAAAGCTCTACAACTGCTATCACTAAAACCATGTAATTCGATGGTAGAAGTGTTTTTAGAAATAACACACCTAGGAATCTTTAAGCTACTTAATAATGGAAGTTCAGTCTTAAACATGTTCCATTCTGAATTCAGAAATTCTGGGATACGTTCATCCCAAGTTAACTGTAGTTGCCAGAGTCTTTGGATTATTAATTTGCCTGTGACAATAATTGGAGACACCAAACCTAGTGGATCAAATAATTGTGCTATGGTTGAAAGAATTATCCGTTTTGATACTTGTTGTAAATTCGAAGTAATTGGAATACTGTATTGAATTGTGTCTGCAAGAGAGTTCCAAGTAATGCCTAAAGCTTTGGCATTCTCGCGTTCACCTAAAGGGATTGTATGAAATTGCGCACTAGGATCGCTATCTGACAAAATATTTGAATTGTTTGATAAGAATTTTCTAATAGGAAAACCTGCTTCACTCAAAATTATAGTTATTTCTTCTTTTATTTGCAACACTTCGTCTACAGTATCGGCTCCTGTGATAAGATCGTCCATATAAAAATCAGATCTCAAAATAGATGATGTTTTAGGAAATGTTTGAAAATTTAATTGTGCCAAATATTGCAGACATTTTGTAGCTAAATAGCTAGCACTTGCAGTACCGTAAGTCACAGTTTGCAATTCGTAAGTATCTAACTGTAACTCAGGACCATCACGCCAAAGGATACGCTGAAACTTTCTTTGTAAAGGATTTATCAAAATCTGGCGATACATTTTCTCAATGTCGCCCGTTAAAGCAATCTTATGCTGTCGAAAACGTAATAGGATAGAAATCAGGTCATCCTGGATTACAGGTCCTACTATTTGAGTATCGTTGATGGAAACATTGGAATCAGATTTTGCACTTCCATCAAATACTACACGAAGCTTTGTTGTTAGAGAGCTCGATTTGATTATCGCATGATGCGGTAAATAAAATGCAGGAATACTAGTAAGTGAAACTGAAGAATCTAAGACTTCGAAAGTAGGCTCGTTATTTGAAACTTTTGGCCTGTCATAATTTGTAATTCTAATCATGTGACCAAGGTCACGATATTCGTGAATAAATTTTAAGTATTCTGACCTCAAGGTTGGATTTCTTAACAATTTTTTCTCTAAATGAAAAAATCGCATAGTAGCTTGTACTTCAGAATCGCCTAATTTTATAATATTAGAATTGAAGGGAATTGAAACTATTAGACGACCATCAGATTTTCGCGACACAGTTCGCGTAAAATAATCTTCGCAATATCGCTCTTCGCGAGATAACAGAGATAATTCATTCTTTAAAGAAACATTTTCCATCTGCCAAAACGCTTGAATGGAATTCTGTAATGAATCACTGCGATCATTTTCGTCAGTTGATACATGTAAACATATATTATTTTGAAAACTTTTACCATAACTGCACGGACCTGAAACTACCCAACCTAACAAAGTCTTTTGCAGAACGGGTTTATCTTCGCCTAAGGAAATTTGTCCGATGCACATAAGGTGGTAAAACTTACCCGCGCCAATAAGTAAATCAACGGGCAAAGATTTGTTAAAATCGTTATCTGCTAATCTTATATTTCTGGGAAGCCCCAGCTGCGATTTGTCAAATGAATTACAAGGTAGATTTTCCGAGATTTTTGGAACTGTAAGACATTGCAGATTTGTTTGAAAACCATTATGCAAAGAGGATAGTTGAATGTGTACAATAGAACTTGATTCTGTGGCACAAGAATTGAGACCTAAGATTTTTGTTTTGGACTTATTTTGTTCCAACTGCAACTTCTTGGCTAAGTTTTCGGTTATAAAATTTACGTGACTACCACTATCCAGTATCGCCCTACAAGTGTACCAATTATGATTCCTCGCTCTTATCTTTACTATGGCAGTTGAAAGTAAATTCTCATTAGGAGATGTATCGAAAGAAGAAAGTGAAATTCGGGAATCATTTTGAACAACGGTTTTTGAAGTTTCTTTAGTAGCAGTAGTAGCAACTTGGTCTTCAGAATTGTTCTTTGGAATTTCAAAATGTAACAAAGAATGATGTCTTTTATTGCAAATGCGACAATTATATTTGGAATTGCAAGAATTGTAACTTGAGTGCCGCAACCAATTTTTGCAGATTTTTAATTCGTTCGTTTTATCGAACCTTTGTTTGGTAGATAAAGATAGAAACTTTGGGCATTCCGTTATATAATGATTGCTTTTGCAATTATAGCAAGATATATTATTAGGTGTTACCAATAATGATTGTTGATTACTATTAAATCTCTGTTTGTAACTATTTTTAGCATCAGAAAGCTTATTAGAATTATAACCTTTATTATTGGAATCTATTTCTTCTAAGAGCTCGCAGTGACCTTTTAGAAATTCATTTATTTCTTCTAAGCTTGGAATTGAACGGGTTTTAAATTCGGTAAATTTACTTTTAGTGCTAATATCGAGTTTGGACATTAATATATGATATAAAAAACAAGTACATTGTTCTATCGGCACTGATAAATTTTGTAAAGCCCTGATGTGTTTTACAAATTCGTCAGATAATTTTCTGAGATCAAATGCGCTACGTTTGTTCATAGTTTTTAGATCGAAAATGCCTTTAATATGATTTAAAATAATTTGTTTAGGGTTGTTGTACCGATCAATTACCATGTCAAAAGCAATTTTGTAGTTCTCAGCAGATGGCTGAATGTTAGCAATGGTTTGAGCTGCGGCTCCGCGAAGGGTAGTTTTTAAGTACATAAACTTTTCTATATCTGATAAAATTGCATTATCATGAATTAAGGAAATGAATGTTTCATAAAATGAAGTGAATTCAATATAGTTCCCATCAAATGATGGTAGTGAAATACGTGGCAACTTCGTATTCATTGTAAAAGCAGCTTGTGTGGCATTTGAACCGTTTGTCTTGCAATGGAAATTTTCATTAGAGTTGCTTGCAGATAATTTAGATAAATTTGAATCTAATAAAAAGGATGCCCGTGCGCTAAGATCAATATATTTGTCAAAGAAACTGTCGGGTTCTAACATCTCAGCATCCACAACGGACAAAACGCTAAGATGGATCATTGTGTCATTATATTTTTCAGGCAAATCCTTAATTGCATCGCAACGCAAACGAATTTTCGCAAGAACCTCTTGATCTGTCACAGTAGTAGATACGGATTCTAAGAATGTTTCAAAATTATTTAATTTATTAATCATGCTTTTGCCAGTAGCAAGTAAAAGCTTTTCTTCTTTGATTTTAGCCATTTTGACGTTTTATAGAAATTGCTAACTACCAACAAAGGTAAATATGCAAATGTAAATAGGTAACTTAAGTAAATGCAATTGAAAGCCTTTTTAACGCGTGTAAGTAATATTCAAATTCGGACTTTATGGCAAAGATTGCGCAACAAAGAAATTGTAAATAGTAGTCTGAATTTGGAATAATACGGAAATATATGTAGTAGGCGTGAAAGGCGATATACGTCAATCAAAACGCAATCATAACGTAATATACAAATGTTATTGTATGTAACTTGTAAACGAAATTGTAAGTAAGTCGAAATCTTTAATAGTGGAGGCAATATGAAATTTAACGTAAAGGGGGTTAAAAAGGAAAATAGATATTTGAAGTAAACCTGACCTTACGTTGTGAAATAGACCTGACCACTACCAAACAGGGAAACGTCGTCGTCTGGTCGCCAATGAAAACACGTTCATCACGTGCAATTGTAATCTTGAATTTTCATTCTTCTGATAAATTCATCTCTTGAAATATTCGTGCTCCGAAGGACCAAAATGTTGTGTAAAGGTAATGAAATTGTAATCGCTGATTCTTGGGAATAATTCTCTGCAAGACCGGCGTCGACAACGTAATAATAAATGCAAGGTAATTGCTATTTGCAAAGTATATTAACTTTATACAATTATTTATGGAATTGAATCAAGAAAATTATAGAAAATTGATAATAGGTATGAACAATTCTGAACTTGACTTACGTTATTTTTTTTACAGAATGTTTTTTGTCTAGGTGATTTTTAAAACAAACAAAACAATGATTTCCAGGCAACGGAAATGAAAAAATGTCACTAGATAAATTCATAAGTTCTTAACACTAATAATAAAGTGATCATCGTAAATTATATACAGTGTGACGTGTGACCATTTTAACACGTAAGGCTGAATATTTTAAAGTCGGCAACACATTTAACACATTACAAACAATTACGTGTTTATATAAATATAAAATATTTCAGAACTTAAATTCAATGTATTGTAGATTTCCACAAAAAAGATGATCATACGGCAGTTGTGGGTGTTCTCCGTATGGAGCTATTTATATGTGATTTAATAGCCACTAAGTACAACTGCAGCTAAGTGGCGTGGGGCGTGTGGCTATTTCTCGCCTTTCTAGCTACTTTGGCATTACAGTTGACGTCAACATTTCCACAATTTCCGCTATGGCTATCTTTTTGGTGCCTTTTATAAGTCTGATTAACATACGAGGGGGTATTGATATCTACTTAGCCTAGGAAGTCTCTAGTAGACAAAATTGAATATGGTTGCTATGGTTACAACTATGATGTTATATAAATAAGTTGTCAAAGTTAAATATCCATAAGTTGAACGGTGATAAAACTGTGAATTTTTGAAAACGGCATGTCTGAGGAAAAGCTAGAGTTTGAAAAAATGAAGTTTCGGTCAGTTATTAAGTATTTATTTTTGAAAGGGTTATCGAGCAAAGTATATTTTCTGATATGATAGAAACTTTAGGTGATCAGCGTCCTTCATACGCCACTATTAAAAACAGGGCTGGGAAATTTAAGAGAGGAAAATCAGATGTCAAAGATGAGCACCGCTCTGGAAGAACAATTTCTGTGACCACTGCAGAAGACATTGATTCTGTCTATGATATGGTTTTAGAAGATCGACGAATTGGGCTCAAGCGTATAGCAGAAGCATTGCACATTTTTTATGAACATGTTTTTCACAACGTTCATCACGACTTGGGTATGAGCAAGCTTTCGGCCAAATGGATTCCGAGATGCTTGAATGCTGATCAGAAGCGCGTTCGATTGATAACTGTGAAGGAAATCTGTCGCCGTTTTGAAGAAGATTCCTCCAACTTTTTGGATCGGTTTATTACTATGGACGAAACGTGATTCATCACTATGACCCAGAGACTAAAGAACAATCCAAAGAGTGGTAGCATTCTGGTTCTCCACGACCCAAAAAACTCAGTTTTCTGCGACAAAGATGGGATAATTCTGATAGATTATTTGGACAAAGGTAGAAGTATCACGGGAGCATATTCTACTGAGTTGCTAACCCAATTACGTCAAAAACTTGTGGAAAAACGCCGTGAAAAACTTGCCAAAGGTGTGTTCTTTTTGCTCCTGCTCCTGTTTACAAGTCATTGACTGCACTGCAAAAAATTAATGAAATTGGTTTTGAATTGGTTGAATTGGTTATCCGGATTTAGCACCGTCAGACTATTATTTGTGCCCAAAACTCAAATACGTCTAAAAGGTAAAAGATTTTTAACAAATAACGAAGTCATGTGTGCCGTTGAGGATTGGTTTGCAGACCAAAACAAAGCATTTTTTTAAAGGGCTTAGAAGTACTTTATGAACTTCCTGCTAAATGTGTAAGTGTTAAAGGAGATTATGTTGAATAAATAAAATTTTGTTTTGAAATATTGTGGCGTTTTATATGGTAGACTAAGTACTTATCGATACTCCCTCGTATTTCGGAGTAGACTTTATTTAAAAATTTAAAATCAAACCAATCGCCCTCTGGTGATTACTCCCCAGATTATTTCATGAACTGCAAAACGCACATTTGTGATTGAGCGTCAATTGTCAAAAAGTCAAATCGTTAACGTTAAAATCAAGTGTGGAATTGAAAAATCGTCATTTTATACAGGGTGTCTCACTATATTTTGACTGATTTTACAAGCTTATATTTTCTAAATGGGATGAAGTATTAAGGTGCGGTTTTCACCAATGAGTTTTACATGAGCCCAAGTTTTTTTTATGGTTTTTACGAATATGCTATTCCTTCTTTTGTCAGTCATGGCATGCTAAATGTTTTGTTGTTTACGTTTTTGATTTTACAGTAGTATCTTCATAAGCGTTTATCTCGGTCATTTCTCATCAGATTTTAATTTTTAAAATATCGTTTGAACGCTAAAATATGCGCCTATTCTTATTTCTACAAATAAGTATAGGGTTGCATTAAAAAAAAATGAAGTATCTGGTCTGCCAAATAATGCCATTTTTATTTCGGTTTTTAAAGAAGGAATAGCATATTCGTAAAAACCATAAAAAAAACTTGGGCTCATGTAAAACTCATTGGTGAAAACCGCACCTTAATACTTCATCCCATTTAGAAAATATAAGCTTGTAAAATCAGTCAAAATATAGTGAGACACCCTGTATATTAAGACATAGGTACGTGGAGTGAATTGTAAAAATTGAAATTAGGTTAGTCAATGCGCGTTAAATTCCCTGGCACTCGCAATCCTAACTAGATTTCGCCCAATTAATAAACAAGTTATTTAGAAATAAATAAGTGTTGCTATTTTTTTAATAAATGGGGTGATTCAAAATATCTGGTAACTTTGCATCGGCATAAATCTTTCTTAAAAATACTATCAGGTCGGTTAAGGGCGTTTTACGTCGAAATTTGGAAAGCAGTATATTTAAGCAAGGCCCGCTGAATTAATATTGCATATAAGGCCTGTCCACTTCATTTAGCCAAGACGCAATTAGCAAGGACGCAGGCGCCATTTGAGGGGAACTATACATTTGTCCCTTAAAAAATTTATAGTTCACCGCAAATGGCGCCTCCGTCCTTGCTAATTGCGTCTTGGCTAAATAAAGTGGTAAGGCCTTATATGCAATATTAATTCAGCGGGCCTTGATTTAAGTAAGGACTCATGAATTTGACACAAACACTATCTATGATCTTGGTTCTTAAACTATTTTATAATAATTTAAAAACGCAGTCGTTTGTGGGAAGTCACTCTGTGTTGCCTATTTAAAAACATTTAGGTCTGACGATTTAAAATGCACCCTGCAGTATATCAAAGTATCTTCGGTATGACTGAAATATACAATAGGAATATTCAAGATTTGGCGGCTATTTTCACCTGTATTATTTTATTTATAGCAAAAACTTTTTGATAATAAGGTAAAATAAGTTGTAATAGTGCCTCGAAGTTCTCCTAGCCTAGCACAGAATGTTCTAGTAATAGATGAATGGCACAGTATATTATATTCCTTACAAAAACATTACTTGAAAAGTTTCTGTAAAAATTTATGCGCAGTCGAAATACAAGATGTTGAAGTCTAGAACGACACCTTGCGTATGCTGTTTTCGTATTTAATACTTTATAATTTTGAGTATTCTATATAGTTGGTATAAAAGATAATTTTAGTCGTACGAAAGGTCGCAAAGTTTGAGTTGCTACCAAGCCGAATGGAGATTATGATAAAAGTAACATTTTTGAATTTAGTCAGTCCAGTATAAGGTTTGATAAAAAAAAGAAAACAGCATATTCTGTGCTACACCGACTTCTTATTATTTTAATATAAAAAATTCTTATCTATCCATTATGTGTATGTTCAACTAGCGTCCCACTATTCGAAAATATAAAAAAAACTTTTGCCAAATCCGCAACAACTTATATTCTAAAAACGATGCATCATAGGACATTTATATACATTTTCGCCTTATGTTTGTCTAAGCATTTTACTGTATCATTTATGACATCAATTTCTAGAAGGCCCTGTATATAAGGGACATTACATGATTATTATAAATCTAATCTGAATATCTCTTTTCCTGCATCATTAATTACCCTATAAAAACTTAGAAATTTAATCAAAATAAAACAGGCTTTCCTTTTTTTTAGAAAGTTTCAATAATGGGAACTGCTGGAATAAAACCAAATATGAGTTTTATGCAAAGACACTGGTAATTAAAATCTTTTTTTTTCAAAATAATGTAAGACAAAAAACCATATTTGCAAATCGTTTATTAAAATTTCTAGACAAATACAAACACACTTAAAACATTTTGTGTATATAAAATTTTTTCAAAATAGGTAACAGCTAAAAGAAATATGTAATTCTGTATAAATTCTAAGAACAATATTAAAAAAAAAATGCTCAGAATGAAAGTACCCTCATGGTAGGGTAAACACTACAATAACAGCATCATTTAAATCTCTCTATATTAATTTCTTAAAGTAGCTTAAGTACTAAAATATAACCTAACATTTGAGCTAATAAAATCTGTAATAGAATTTTAAAATTACTTTCAGTTTCTTAATCCTAATTTAGTTAGTCTTCACTTTTTCATATATTTTTTTTAAATGTCATTAGTGGCCTGCAAGATCAGCTTCAAAGCTGAGTTAAACTGGGAGATGCTACACTATTAATATATGAATTAGGAATCCAAGACATATTCATAATAGAACCTAAATTATAACTATTAGCTCTATTATCTTCGCTGTTTCTTTCACTACTGATTGATTCATTAGGAGAAATGCTTTCTCGTTTAGGAATAATAAATTGCTGCTGAGGTGGAAAACTTCCCTCTACATTTTGCATGGAATTATTAATATTATTATAGATTTCGTTTATATTATTATATGGAAGGTTGTAAGGATTGTTGATCGAATAATTTAGTTCAGCAAAATTCCTTGATGCCAAAGAAATGTTTTCATAGTAGGAAGATGCGTTTCTCGGTGATCTATTTTGAATAACACCTTCTGACGTTGACATTCTAGAGTACAGCGAAAGGTTAGACAACGATGCTGGAAGGTAATGCTGGGAAGTAGCAGGCGATTGAGCTAGTAAACGGTTTTCTGGACAATGTTGTTCGTTAACAGTTTTATCGGCTTGATTTTGTGACCGTTCCGTGGAAAGATATCCTCCACTAGAATTATTAGAACAAGGAGATCCAGCCTGTGGTGGCGACCGATTTTCCATTCGTGAGGGTGATGTTTCCTTGGCTTTTTGTTCCTTCTTGAATTTCATGCGACGATTTTGGAACCAAATTTTAATTTGGCGTTCCGATAGGTTTAAAAGTTGAGCCAGTTGAATCCTTCTAGGACGACACAAGTACTTACTAGCATGAAACTCC
Organism: Melanotus villosus; assembly: GCA_963082815.1. Classification (NCBI taxonomy): domain Eukaryota; kingdom Metazoa; phylum Arthropoda; class Insecta; order Coleoptera; family Elateridae; genus Melanotus; species Melanotus villosus. Next base: position 70,187,231 of record OY720418.1, on the reverse strand, counting down.
TTTTCAAGTTCGACAAGCTGTGAGGACGTGTATGCGGTGCGGGCGCGCTTAGTGCCGGTTCCGGTTCCGGTCTGGAGCGGTACCGGGTGCTCATGAAAATCTGTAATACAGAAGATATGTTAATTTTAGTTGTAAGTTATAGCACATAAACGTCCAAAAATAGAGGGATTGATATGAAAACATGGATAAAGGAAATGAAACTACGCTATTTTTCATCGTCATTCTTTCATCTTTAAATTTCGAAGCTCCCTATTATAAACCGGTATAAATATAGCTGAAACGTTCTGCCGGATAAGTCAATAAGGGATAACTCCAAAGGGGAATATGCCGGGAAGTTTATGAATAAAACAAAAGTCTTAACAGACCCCGTTCCTGGTAGCGTTTGATTTCTAGGATAAAAAGTTTTAGAACTCTTGGTGGTCGATATATAAGGACACTAAAACCCAAAAGTAAGGAGAACACCAACAATATGACTTGCGAATGAGAAAATATTCCCTACTAGACACATGACTAAGTTAAATATCGATAAATCTATACAGATATAAATATTTCATAAGATTTGACTTGTAGGTAAATTTGAACGTAGAAATTGTGGAACTATTTACTGTAAATTAATGTTCAACGTTAAACACATACCTAATACCAAACATTATTTATAATAAAAAAATTTGTTGCCGTTTTATAAAATAAATAAAGCGTTAATATAGTATAAAAAAATGTAATACCTAAAAATTTTAAGCAATCACTGTAATTATAAGAAACTAAACGTCGTTTACAATTATTGTAACTAATATGAGATAAAATATGCCAAACACATATGGCGCATTCAACAGGCGGCCAGTTCTAAGTTCGCTTTGTTGCCATATTCTCACGTTTCTCTCCCCACGGGACTAGACAGGGGCATTACAAGATTGTTGTTGCTATAATCCCTAGAGAGCTCTAAACATTTTCACTTTGAAATCTGCGGTCTCGACAAGCTACTGTGCGGTTTGCTGGGAGTTTCCAGCTTACTAATAAGATTTCTGCAAGCTGTAATAATTTTTGCTTTGAATACGTTCACTCGGTCCTTGTAACATAACGAATGTTTTCTGTAATGTATACACACAAAAACCATAGTTTTTTGAAATTCGAGCCAAAATGAGTTTTAACATGATATGTGGAGAATATGAGATTAGCGCGGGGCTCTTGAACCTGTCAATCATTGGACAAGTGAGGGTTGCGGCCATGTTGCTTGCATCCCTTAATAGTTGATGAGCGCTGACAGGTTCAGAGTTTCTATCCTTCTCGACCACAAACAAACACATAATTCCATGATTTACAGCATATAAAGCGAACGAAACTTGAACAAACAGAAGCATTATCTAGAATTCATAACCTCCGAACAGGTTCGGTAAAACAAGTTTTAGTATGTTTGGAATTGGTGGTCAAAATAACACTCGATAAGATCAGTATGCGTGACTACATTCGATTCTCGTGTCAAAAGAATAATGGCGGATTTATCCTCCATTATTATAATCACCAAGGAATTGATTTGACTCGGCTATACCTACTGGTATTGCGTGCGCTAATAGCTTCATAACCAAGCAATTGCAAAAAAGCACCATCAGACGTCGAATTCTTTATTAATGGACGCGATTTGTGACTGGTAGATACAGCTTATCAGTTTTAAAATTATTAAGCTTGCTTGCAAATAATAATAATGTCCTATCGCTACTAATTCTAGCACATACCAAGTAAAAACTGTATTAAAATAATTACGGCTCGCGGGAATATTCATGTCAAACTTTAATACTTTCGAAACACGAAACCCCATTTCTAGGAATTACAAAAAATGCTAGTATCGTAGTGGAAGACACAGGTATTAACTCAATACAAGGATATCGATGTTAATCATCAACATAATGGCTAGGGAGAGCTACTGGGAAAACGCCTGATGGTGTCTGAAACAGAGGCGTATTGGCGTTTTCTGCATCTACCATCATTGTTAACATTCATATTTTATCATGTTTAATTAAAATTGTTTTACAGTTTTGCGGGCATTATTATTTTATTATTTTACAACAAAAAAATAACCTCAATTTACTAAAACTTGTTGTTATTTGGTTATCTTTTAACATTTAATATAAAGCTAGATTGTTTAAAGCAAAACGCATTCGTCTCGTGTTTGTGCTATACCAATTAGAATATTGGTCAAATATTTATCCCTGGTATTATGTTAAAAATTCAATAAGTCACCCCTTTACAAAATATCAATCTTGCACATAAAAACTAGTAAAAGATCTTTTAGCATTAAGTTATTTATAAAAAAAGTTAAGAACAATTGTTTTGTTTGATGCCTGTTTAATTGATAATATTAATCTGTTAAATTTAAAATTGCAGCACTAACTATTCATCAGCCATCACTTTGATTTTCAAAATTATTGAAAATTTGAATTAACTTTAAACGAAATTAAGTTAGAACGCATTTCTGCTTTTTGGAAACTAAAATCTATGTTTTTCTCTTTTCAAAACAATTCCAAATTCAGTTCAGTCAAACTTAAGCTTAAACTTAAAATTCAAAAGCAGTCGTAAGTGTCTAGTTATACGATTTAATGCATGATATGGCTTGGACTATTCCAAAGAGAACATACATTTATATGAACACCCGTTATAATCTTTTTCATTTGATTATAGGCAAGCTCCGACTCGAAAGTTTTTGAATAGTATTTATGGAAATTTAGTAAGAAATAATAATTAGTGAATTCAATGCCAGTTATACTATACAAGGTGGAAAAAGCTTGAAATCGGAGCTTTCCTGCTAAATAAAGCGGTTAAAGTTATAGGTTTGAAACTTTATATGGTGTGACACAAACATTTATGTATGTATATGCAAATTTCAAAGACAAAAAATACGTTTTAACTGGGCGTTTTTTGCAGGGCCGCCATCTTTATTTTTTTTATAACAATTGGGAGTATACTATATTAACTATACATCATTTTTAATAGTTTTGGTGAATAATCGAAATATAACAAATATTTGTCAATTAGACATTCAATTGAACTTAATCTTAAACTCAAAATTAAAAAACCAGTCCTTAGTTATACGATTTAATCCAGGACAGGACTTGGGCTAATCCAAAGAAAACTAGAACATAATCAAAAGAACACCCGTTATAATCTTTTTCATTTGGTTATAGGCAAGCTCTGACTCGACATTTTTTGAATAGTATAGAAATTTAGTAAGAAACAATAATTAGTGAATTCACTGCCAGTTACATACAAGGTGGAAAAAGCTTGGAATCAGAGCTTTCCTGCTAAAGCGGTTCGAGTTATATGTTTGAAACTTTATATGGTGTAATACAAACATTTATATGCAAAAGTCAAAGATAAAAAGTAAATTTTTACTGGATGTTTTTGCAGGGCCGTCATCTCGATTTGTTTATATAGCAATTGAGAGTATACTATACATCACTCATGTTACTAGTTTTAATGAATAAGCGAATTATAACAAACAGTTATCAAATTAGACTTTAGTAATATTAATTATTAAGTAGCAGCAGTCAAGGGCGGATACAGAATTTTCTGTATGCTATTCTATTATTTAAATTTTTTTTTATTGCTTAATAAGTAATTATTGTGTATTTGCTAGTAGCTACACTATATTCATGAAAAGGTTATCCCAAAATTTCTCTTAATAATTTGTATATATGCAACTGAAAATTCAATCTTCTTCTAAACAACTTTTCATAAAAAAGTTTTAGAATCCCAAATCCGTTTGATACTTCTATTTCAAACGTGTTACATTTCTAACGTGTTGGAAGTCACATGAAAAAATTCAAATGATGTCGTTTTTTTTAGGCGAGTATAATTGATTGCCGCATTCAGCTTTTTACTCAATCTAATAATAAAAAATAAATTTATATTTTAGCATATAAATCTTTTAATATATATGTAAACAAAAACTCAAACGGAAATAAACGCAATAATATGAAATCAATCGACAACAAATATGTTTTTTTGTGACAAAGCGATAATAGCATAATTATGGTTATTGTAACATAAGTAGACTACCATTGACCTATTAATAGCAATTTATCCAGAAGTAAAATGTAAAATTTCATTGTAATACTGATCTTATAAAAATTTCTTGATTTGGCACTGCTTTCCTTCCATTTAGCAAATGCATAATCCGTCTCTTGTAATTTGTAACCTTTTTACACTTTTCATATAAGTAAACATTAAACTACGAAACATCAAATTAATTTTGGAATGCCCAACCAATATAAAAAGGAACAATAATAGTAACAATGAAATCTTATTTTATTCTGAGTGAGATTCGCTACTTAAAAGTCGTATTATATACATCCTCAGTATTTTACAGCTTAAATATCTTTATTGAAGATTCTTGAAAACTATTGTAAAATTTTGAAGATAAGAGAAACTTATTTTTTAATTACTTTGAAGCCTGATCGCGTGGCAAATTTAATTTGATCCCTTTAAATACGCTATCGCCTAACTATAATTTTGAATAATAACCAATACAATTTTCAAAATACCACAAAATAATCTTGAAGGTCGAGTGAAATCTACCATCTTTTGCGTATATTCCTGTGTTTAATTTAAACATAACACGAAATAGTTATAATAAATATTTCAAGGATAATTCTTAATGAGTTTTAGGAAACAAATAGCTTGAGGACTTTTGAGTTTAAATATATTAAATTCTAAACATTTTTAAATCTAGCTATATACCTACTTCATAACTCATAATACTATAGCTTAGTGGAAATATTTGATTGATGAAAAACGGAACTTGTATTAGTCCCGCTTTAATTATGCCATAAACTGAATTATAAATAACATAATCATTCAAAAGTTCTACACGATAAGGTCAAGTCTGTATTTTAAAAACTATATCACATAAAAATAAAACAAAGAAATATTTTTAAGCTAAATCCTAGGAACGTTTTTATAGTAGGTATATTGGTGCATGTTAATTAAACATTGGACACTACCTATGTAAATTAAAACAATTAAATGTACCCATCATCGACGAGATATTTTAATTATTTACTCTTACCATTACTTGTAAAATGCATGGCAAATATATTAGGAAACTTACCTGATGCATTACTTGGTGTATATTCAGGACTGGAATTGAGGTGCATCGGCGTATTTTCAAAGTTGGGCTGTAATGAGCCATTCTCTTGAGGGATACGAACCCACGGTGCATTATTATAATCTCCCATTATTTCATACTGCAAAAGTACAAGTATATAAGATTCAATTATGATAGCTAATTTAAAGAGATTGTTTCATTGTGATGATGCTCGCTTACAAACACAACAGTACTATGAAACGAACATATAAACTTTAATTTAATAAATTTATTAAACAGTAATTCAGATCAAAAAATTGATAAATAATCAAGGAAGTATAGTACCAGTACATGAAAAATTCTTTGGTTATTTTTGATGCTTGATTTTACAAAATATGCTTAGATATAGTCGTTGCATATTTATACATTTCTTACACAATCCTTGTAAAATATCCGAATACCTACACATTTTAGCACAACAACTAAATTCTTTTAACTTCCAAATTTATTTGTTAAAAACATGTAAAATTATTAGAATACTTACAGATGAAGGATGCGATTGCACAGGCTGATACACAGGGCTTCCTTGTTCGCCACTAATGGGTGGGTTCATCATATTACAAAAATCACTTGGTTGAAAATTGGTATTATTATTAAAGGATGGATACGGCGGAGGAGATGATTTAGGGATGTCAGAATGTAGTTGTGAATTTTGATTTGCATCCATACTTGGTTTAGTTTCGGACTTATATGACCCTCCGTATTCCAACTGTCTATTTATTAAGTCGCTGCGTAATTCGCTACTAACACGGCCCTTACAAACAATGTCACTAGATTGATAATTTTCTAAAGGTTTCCAATATTTATAGGAGTCTTCACGTTCATTGTTTGTTTCTGGGGATTTTTCCGTTTCTTCAAGATTTCTGTCACACATGTTAACCATAAAGCGCAACTGTAATACGATTTACCGAATAATTACCGAATCTGAACAGACCTGTGCAAGACTGAAGACTTGACCGAAAATGCGAGTTTCGCTAATGTGGTAATTAACTTATGTAAATATTCGGAAAATTAGCTTTCACTTAGAGGCGTTTTCGATAAGTCCCCACCAACTACTTGGTTTCCCTGTAACATATATTCTTTAAATTTAACAATTTAAAACGTTAAGTTCAACCCTATAATTTAATTAAACAGATACTTACGTAAATATTCCTTTGGACGTTTTGGCTTGGTTTTCGTCTTGACTGGCCATAAAAAATAAGAAGTGTTACTTAATTAATTAATTAATTTCTTTGTAAATAAAATTATTTCAGTTCATTAACACTTATTTATTTTAAAATAAACTACTGAACAACCTAGCTTAACAATATTTCCCAGCAAACTAATATTACTGCGTTCTTAAATTTTGGTCTTTCCTAAAAATGATAGTTGTTAAGTGCCTGAGGCGATAGACTCGTTGTCAACATTTTTTAGCCGAGACCATCAAGACCGTTCTATTTATGTTTTATCAAGTAAAAGTAAAAACCGCAGGTGACTATTATTTTAACTTCAACTTAAGATTTTAAAAGCAATTTGTTATATATAGTTACGTGATGTGTTTTAAGCTTTATTTTAAATAAATAAATTTAAAAATTATTGAATATTTAAAATTTAGTTGGAAGAACAGTCTTACCTGTAAAAGGAAAATACTTAAACATATGTATATGCATGTAGATGAACAATGTTTTAACTAATTCTAGAAACAAATTAATGGAAAACCACCTGTTGCCAAATATAGGAAAGCAAATAGCCCTGCATTTCCGAATACGTATTCTACGCTTCTCCGCTGACATAAATGCAGTTAATGTTGTACGGGGGATAGAAGTAAATAAAAAAATTGATATTATTATGCCTTAATTTTCCAGTTTTTAGACTACTTTTTTATTAACACTATTGTATTGAAAACCTTTTTGGTGTGATAAAATAAGTAGTAATAGTAAATAGCAACCAATCTAATTAAATATACGAATATATCACTTAATTAACATGTGAGCAAATGAACACCAAATGAAGCTTAGCTTTGAAAAACAATTAACAACATTAAATTAAAAACATCAGAAGTAGTAACGCACATGACTTAATGTTTTCTAAGCCAAGCTTGATTTCGTTTTCATTTTCTCACATGTTAGTTACTATAATGAGGTAAATATGAATTAAATTTTATATAAAGTAAGTTTACTACTATGACTGCCAATTTTAGTTTGTATAGCGCTGTACTTTAGTAATATGTATTATTTGGGCATTCGAAAATATGCATATTAGAACGTCAAATATCAAATACAATACGTAACTAGATATGTCCATATTTCAAAATAACTGTAATCTCGCAGGCATAGATTTTTAAAATAACGAGTATCCATTATTGTTATTAATACCAAAACGTTTGTCGTTTCTTAAATCAGAAATGACTGTAGTTGACAGTTGATCTAATAACGGTTAATACTAATTTACGGCGTGGTATAATCTTTTAGTCCGCTCAATAACGTAAGAGGTTTAGGAAATCAAACAAACATTTGAAAATTTACAAAAAGAATTAGTTGGAAATGCCCCTCAAACTATCTAAACCGTCAAGTTTTTTTTATTTACTAAAAAAAAGTTAAATATATAACACGTATTCTTTTGTAGATATTTTTGTAATTAAACTATCTTCTTTTAGAAAACGAAGCAATGTTTACTTGGAAATACATGAACGAGCCATGTTTGTGTTTATCGTGTACTTCTTTATTGGGATTACCTATCTCTACCGGTTAAACAGGTACGACATACTGGTTTGGCAAGACGGCATTAAAATTTTACTCGTACAGACTATATAAAAGTTTTAATATTAGAGATATAGATACAACAAAATAAAAACAAAGACGTTCGTTTTTATATCATATATTTTCAAATAAATCAATTTCCATAAGTGTATCTTATTGTAACTCTTTCTACTGTGATCCATTAACTTTGCATTTCTACATATAATTTTAAAAAGATCACATTTATTACTTTGAACATATCGAGAGTATTAGAACCTAAATAAATTATAAGTTCAGTATCACCTTATTTAAAATTTCATCCGATTTTTCCTTAGTGAAAATCTTATTAAAAAAGTATGCATTTTGTGTGGTGGACTACGTACAAAAATATATATTATTAGAAACAACGAATTTATAAAACCGTTCACTTTTGAAAATTTTTGGTTGTTAACCGTGAAACACATTACAAGTTTTGTTTTAGGAGAGGCAAAGGTATCTTAGATAATATCAAAGCCAAGGGCAAAAGCTAAACTCATTAGAAGCATTTGCGTATAAAGAAACTTAAAAATATTCTTTTATTTTGTGTGATATCTGTTTAGTTTCCACAAAACGAAATTTTCAATTTACATCACGGACTTCTAAGAATTGTCAAGGTAAAATTCCATAGATTTTCGAACACGTCAGTAACTTCTGAATTCATACATATAAGGGGAAATTTTGGAAACTACTGTTATGTTTTTGAAATTATATAAAATCAGAAGATCAACTTATATACTACCATTGTGAAGCTTATATTATTAGTACTGCGCTATTTTTAACATTTTTATGGATTCACTTCACAGCACACGAAAAAGTAATTAAATTGTACAGCGACTTAAATTCTAATTTCTAATTCTTCTAATATTGGAATAACTTGCAGACCACTTCCCTTCTTATTGTAAAATTTTATAGGATCTTTTAAATTTCTTGTATTTGAAATGTAAGCATAGTAAAAATTTCTACTAAGTAGGTTTTTGTCTATATTACAGTAGGAAGAAACAATATTGTTATAAATAATAAGTGTAGGTTTCTTGCAACTAGATAACACTGCAATGTTAAAAACTGTAGTATTTTGTGTCTTTTCATCATAAGCAAAATAAAATAAGTTTACATTTTTCAATCACCACATGCAGGTGTATTATCTGTTTTTAGATTATATTAATCAATAATTAACTTATCTACTGTTGTTTGTTTATTACTGCAAAATAAACAAAATGTGTAAAAAGAATTAAGGTAATGAGAAACTGTTATTGGCAATTCTCTATGTATTAATATGCCAACAGTTTGTAATAACCTTACGGCAATTTGTAATGTTTTATCATATTAATGTTAATGCTAGTAATTTATTTCACTAGAACTAATCACCATACATAAAGCAATTGTAGAGCAAATTATTAGTTTAGTACTTGTTAACTGATACTGGAGTACATGTGAATATAAACTATAAATATCAAAGAAAAATTAGTGATATATTTTGGTTATAGAATTCGCCTTGGACAAATTGTAAGAGTATTTCCTTAGCTTTATAATTAGGTATATCATATCCTGCAACTACTTGAATGTGTAGTAACTTTTTTTCTTTAAATGCCAGAAACTAAAACCTAAAATATTTTATTTCAGTTTTGCTGAATCCACCGAGTTCTAAGAAGAAGTCGTTTTTGATTATAATGAATTGGTGAGTAAAGCATCTTTATAACCATACTCTTCTTATGCTATAGTAGATGTACAAGGTTAGTTATGAAATAGAGGAAAATGTAACAAGCATTAATAGTTTTTTAGTTTTAGCTATCCATTTATTAAATTTACAACCCAAAATTTGGTGATAAGTGGAAAGTTTCTTTTGAATTCCTTTTCTATTACACCTACAACTAAAGTCCAAGAATACGTAGACACAAAAATATGCAAAAACTTCCCACTTTCTCCTTAATTATGTTTACTCACTATTTTCGTTCATGTTAAACCTTAATTGCCTAGCTAGTTATGCAAGGTTACCTGCTTATTGATTTATATGTATAGATAAAATTCAAATAAACCTAAAATATAAAATGTCGACTAAATTCTTTGTAATCTAATTAACACTGTAATTATTAAGTTCATATAAATCAAAACCTCTTGCCTGCATGTCAACATCGTTAAATTTTTGTTTGGTACCTGTTAAAATGTTTACGTTTCGGTTTTACCTTAGCTTCTATACATAAGGAACAACATTAATTTGTTTAGGGTTTTTTCATTACGAGAGACGTACAAAATAAACCAAAGATTATTGTTTTGTTACTTTAGTTTTGGTTAAAGCTAACTACAATTAGGAAACAAGGGAGCCAATTTTGAAGTAATAAAATAAAAAAAATGTATATTTGGTTTAGCAAAACATGTACTTACTTTAGGATTTATATAAAAGCAATTAAATTCCTCATTATTTGCGTAAGTGATGCATATCAAAATTTATATCGCTTACTTACTGATTTCCTTAGATACATATTTTGGTGTAAGCCATATTTAAGTTTTAATTAAGTCCTACTAAACTATTTAGTGAAAAATATAACACTATAGGCTTATTATTATTGAAATACATATTAAATAACATTACTTAGTACTATCTTCTGTAGGAAATTTATTAAAGACATTATCTTATTCAAAACAAAGGTGAAGGTGTTTGAAACTAAGAATGGCAAAAAGTAATTGTATAGGCATTTTAAACTAACCCTTCTAGAATGATTCAATAAATGTGGTAAATAAAAAACAGAATGTTTGTTTTGCAATTTTTGTATTCTTGTCAATTATTCTTAGAATTTTAGATACTATTACTAAACGTAAAGTGATAATAACAAGCGACTCTTCTACTTTAACAGCTTTTGTTTAAAGTAAGAGTCAGAGAGTTTGCCAATAAAATTTTCAAGGTTTTATCGCCTAAATTTTGTAAGTACATTCCAGAACACGTGGGCGCAGTCAGAATTTTTCCGAGGAGATTTTGGATGTAATAATAACAATAATAATTTGACGTGGCCACACCAATGAATAGAAACAAAATAAGAACACTATTTTGTGGCGGTAATAAGGGAGGGGAGCTATAGCTCTTAAGCTCCACATGTGAAGTCGTCAATATTGCAGAATACTAATAAACAAGCATGCGTTCTCAATTTAAATCGCCTAGATAAGTGACAGAATATAAGAATTTCTTTTAAATATCGTCTGTATAACAGGATTTTAATCTTTTCCCAATTTGTGTCTTTATATCTGTTCAGGTAAAGATGTAAGATTAGCATCGCGACTAAAATATGGAAAGTATAATATTAGTTCACACTGTTAACACATGCTTTTATCTAAATTAAACTGGGGTATTTTCATTTCCTGGCGTCTCCTGCAGGAGATATTATCCTCAGGAAGCAACGCAGGCTGTCCTGACTTCGTCCTTCCGTGATTCTCTGCGTTCACCCTTCGGTTTTCTTTATGCAAAATATGGATAAAACTGTCTTTTTGTTGAAAAACACGTCCTTTTTAAATTTAAATCACTTAACATTTTAACAGACCCTCTTATTATTTTAACGTAACTGTTTCAGGTAATTAATTTTTATCTCATTTTGAGTATTTGAAATATGAATATTATATATCTTTTTGTAGATTACACAATATTCGTACAACAAATAATTCAATTTAAGTTTTCTACAGGATGGTGCCTAAGTACTTTGGTTGGATTTCAATTATTAGTTTCTAAGAAAGGAAAGGTCTTTACCTCTTACGAGGGCGTCTTGGGTTCGAGTCCTGACACCAACGAAATCCTCGTTAGAATTGCTAAAATGAATCCTATTCTAAACTGATGATGGGTTTCGGATTAAGCAACGTTCTTTCCTCGTACAGTTCTAAAAACTTTAATTTAGGACACACCTTGACATATTCAAACAGATGTAATGTACAAGTTCAATGCAGTATACTTATTCTTATAAGGACTAATGTTGAAATCAGCATGTCTTAAAGTTGTACGAATGAGGAACGTTGCTTAATTCGAAACCCGGCCAGATTACCTATAATGAAATTTGCTTTAGTAGATTATCCACTTATACGCTCCTCTATACTTCGGAGAGCGCGTAAAACCTGAAATCTTTATAAATTAACAAAATGCTATTGAAAAAATATTGATAATTTAATCAATCCTATGTAAACGATGCTCCAGGGTTATGGCATAGGTGAAAAAATGACATTCTCGTCGTATTGGTAATTCAATTTTACGTTGTAATGGGGAATTGGAATTGTGAAAGATAAATTTTTCATATTAAATCTCTATGTTCTACATCAATCTGAACAATCGCAACCTGGAAGCAATAATTACTCTGAATACCATAATGATTTCTGTCGGATATATTTTTATGTTGGTAGCAATAGTGTGTTCAAAAATTGCCATTTGGCGAAGAAATATATAAATTTTACATGCAGGCAGGCATCGATTATGAAAAAAAATTAGCATGCCTGTGGACCAGACATCCCGGGCTCGATTTTCGGTACAGAAAAGATCTGAAACTTTGTCCTTCTCAGATACGAGGTAAAAACGTAAGTCCCGTCCCAATGCGATGTTTAGCTCAATAAAGACCCCTTCCAGAGTTGCATATTCTTTCTTCTTCTTCTTCTTCGGCCTTATCTGTTCCGGATGTTGGCTATCATCACAAGTATGCGTGTTTTATGGACTGCAGCTTGCAACAATTCGATGGATGTCAGCCAGCCAGGAGATTCTTCTTCTGCCTGCACCTCTTCGTCCCTCTACCTTGCCCTGCAGAAGCAGTTGAAGCAGACGGTATTTTCTAGGATTTCTCATGACATGCCCCAGATATTGCTATTTACAAACGTTCTTTTGCACCAGTTCGGCTTGACAGTTCATTCTCCTAAGGACTTCGTCATTTGTAATGCGTTGGACCCATGAAATTCTGAGAATTCTCCGGTACGTCCACATCTCAAACGCCTTGATTTTCTTTTCTATTGATTCAGATAACGTCCATGCCTCCGCTCCATACAACAATGTGGCGAAGACATAACATTTCAGCATTCTCTTTTTAAGTGCCATACTCAGATCACGGTAACAGAGAAGTGATTTCATTTGTGCGAATTGGGCTCTAGCTTTTTCTACTCTGCATTTAATCTATAGGGAATGATCCCATTCTTCGTTGATGTTACAGCCGAGATAGTTGAAACTGTTCACTATCTCAATAGTTTTGTTGGCAGTAGAGCGTGTTTCTTTGTACTGGTTCTTTGCTTATTACCATATACTTAGTCTTTTTGATGTTAAGTTCTATTTCGTACTCTGGCTCATGTCATGTAATCTGTTTGTGATTTCTTAGAGCCCTTCCGCACTATCCACAATTAGCACAGTGCTACCTGCGTATCTGAAGTTATTGATGACCTCTTCATTTACTTTAATGTCCTCTGTAGAATCTTCCAGTACTTCTCTAAATATACTTTCTGAGTACAGGTTAAACAATAGTGGTGACAGGATACACCCCATTCGTACTTCTCGTTCAATCTCCACAGTATCTGATTCCGTGTGATCAACCTTTAAATTTGGTGTTTTTTTGTTTCCAGTATAGGTTACTAATGATTCTTATATCTTTTCCGTCTATATTTGTCTTCTGGAGTACACTTCGCATTTTACCGTATAGGCAACGATCGAAAGCCTTGGTATAATCAATAAAACACATATGTACGTCGCAGTTCATGTCCCTGCATCGCTGTATGAGAACCTGAACAGCGAACAGTGCTTCTCTGGTGCCCAAACCACTACGGAATCCAAACTGTGCTTAACTCATGTGATCTTCGCATTTAGTGTAGAGGCGTGCATGAATTATTTTAAGGAATACTTTTAACATATATGAGACAAGAGACTAATAATAAGGTAGTCTGAACAGCATTTAGGGTTGTTCTTTTTTTGAATTGTTACAAATTTGGAGACGAGCCATTCTTTTGGGATTATACCGGTGTCATATATTTTATTGTTGTTAGTATGCTAATACAATTTTCTTCCATGATCTTAATCACTTCCACTGATATCTCGTCTGGACCGGGAGCTTTACCTGACTTTATAAGATTAATATCATGTTTCACTTCGTTAATTGAGATTTCTGGACCATCCATCTTATTTATTTGTGTCGGTTCCGGAGAGTGTTGGTCGTCTGTGAATAGATCTTAAATGTATTGTTGCCATGTTTTTACTTTTTCCTGTATCTCAAAGACTACACCTGTCCTTTTTTATTTGTAATATTACCCAGAGTACGTCTTTTATTTCTCCCTGGGACTTCTTTAACTTGCTTGTGTACAGTAAATGTGTCGTGCTTTTGGTTTAACTCTTCAATTTCTTGACACTTTTCGCTCATCCATTTCTGTTTTGCTTCTCTACACCTCTTTTTAATAGTATTGTGGATTTGCCAGTATTTGTCGGGATCAGTTATTTTCGCAATCTGTGGTTCTTCCATTAGTTTTAAAATGTCGTTAGTATTTATGACCTCTTTAACTTTTTCTTGGATTTTCGTATCTTGAAGTTTTGTGTAGTCGTACCGGTTCTTTCTGTTTTTGATTTGTTTAATTTGAATGTTTTTTTATTACACTAACTAAAGGGGTGTGGTCTGATGGAACGTCTGCACCTGGGTATGCTACTTCGGAATCTTTGATTGATTATCATAAAGTCTATTTGATTTCTTACTATACTTCATGGTTTATCTCCCGGGGCTTTCCAGGTACATATGTAAGCGTCTGGGTGGTTGCTTGAACAATGTATTGGTTATTACCATACCTTCTTCTCTACAAAATTGTACAAGTCTATTTTCCCTTTCGTTCCTCTGTCCCAAATCATAGTTTCCAACTACATCGTCTTCCAGTCCTTTTCCAATTTTCGCATTATAATCCCCCATTATGATATTTATTTCCCTATTTTTTGTGTTTTTTAATACTTCCTTTATTTGGCTAGGTATAGAATTTTTCAAACTCATCCTCGCCTTGTCTGATGTTGGGGCATACACTTGGTTGATGTTGAAAGGGTCGCCTCTGAGTTTAATCATTATCACTCTGTTGGAGTGGGGTAATCATCCAATAACAGTGGGTTGTATTTTCTTATTTAGAATAATTCCTACTCCTTATAAATGGTCTTTCTCCTCATTTCCTGCATAGTAGACAATAGGGTCATCCGATTGACATTCTCCTGTTTCTGGCCATCTCATTTCACTAATACCACAGAATAAACTCTTACAGAAGCGACAAGACTGAGCGGCACTTTGATGTTAACGTTGCCAGCACAAGGCGGGGCTAGCAAGTAACTTAGCTGTATGGTTTTCAATTTTAATCGTAATTTCTGCTTTCTGGGGGTGCAAGTGCTCCTGACTTCAAGCACAGCTTAAAGTGATGTTTGAGTACTAACGGAAATTTCTAAAACAAATAAACTTAGAGAAGCTGACATTATAAAAATGTATACTAATTTGTTATATACTAATTATTTTTGCAATTTGGCGTTGAACACCAATTACCACCTTTTTTGCCACTCATTTCCGCGTATTTATGTTTTATCGAAACAATATTTTGAATAAATAACACCCGAACTTTTTGGCGCTGCACTTAAATATACAGCAAAATAGAAAATTTTACTTGCTAGTGGGCGTGTTTGAGTTCACCCCGCTCCCCTTATTTTGACCAACCCACACTCTGCACTTTGTCGCTTCTGTAAGAGTTTATTCTGTGCTAATACCCATTATGTCGATCTGTAATCTATCTCTTCATTTCTTTTATAGTGTTCTGAATCTTTCCTGCTTCGTACATGCTTCTGATGTTCCAGGTACATATTTTTATTGGTTTTCTATTTACTTTGCTTTCAACTTGTTCGTGTTCTGTACTCCGTTTAATCATCTTGCAGGGATTTCGCTTGCTGACGACCGAGGAGGCCCCGAAGTCTAATGATTGTCCTCCCCTGTCGGATCTTGGTTTCCGTATTCCATGATCGGTGCATTTTTGGGTTTGCTCTTCTGCCTCCATGATGATTGTCTAGGGATATCCTTACGGATCTTTAATATGGTATAGTCATCCCGTGGTTTTTCACATCCTTATGTCATTGACTGGTTAATACTTCTCAGTTCATCTGCCGTCGTGACCAATCTTTTGATCTCAGGACAAAAGAGTGCCCTACTACTTATACTACTTATACCGGTATTCATTCGGTTCGGCTGCTGGTTTTGGTCCACCCCGAATATTTTATTTCTCCGGTGCCAGTCATATCTGACGAGCATCCCCCTATCCGCCACTTGGGGAGGCGCCCGATGGGGGACCAGCAACCCCACAGGGGGCATATCCTTTGGGTTCGGTGAAATAATTCTAATCGGGTAATGTCAAGGCGATAACAGATCACGCGCGTTGGCATCCAATAAATAAATAAATTTTACTTGCTCGACTTCTACTAGCAGTATAGAAAGGCACCACTGAATATTATCGATAAAATTGGAAACTACCTATCTGACAATTACGTAAATTAAATTTACCATACCTATTTAATAAATTTAAAAAAAAATCTTTTTATACTGTAGTGCTAAAAATTCCACACATCTTAACACTGCGTTTACAAATGTACCTTAGTATCTAAATTTTACTTGATCTATCTTGTATATGTAGGTACAATTTGTAATTGAAAATACATATGTATGTAGTAGGGTGGCCCTTAATTATGGTTGAAATAAATTTTGACCGGGTCACCCCCCAAATCGATTCTAAAAAAATGAAAAGTAATTTTAAGATTTACCAGACCTCTCAATTCCATCGTTAAGGGGTGTCCCAAGGAGCCTGCTTTTTCCCATTTAAATAACATAGGTTTTCAGCACACTTCTGGTTTTTATTTTTTTACAAAGTACGTGTGCCTTAAAAAATCCGGCGAGTGCTCCAATTCATTGCTCACTGATGCCCCTTTCATGGAAAAATTTTGGGAGCCAAGTGTCATATCTTAAGCAAATAAATGGGGGGTGAAGAAAGGGGTAATTTTAAAATATTGTCGTCTTTCTCGGTTGCAGTGAGTTGTTAAGATATGACACCTGGCTCCCATGATTTTTTCCGTGAAAGGGACATCAGTGAGCAATGAATCGCAGCACTCGCCGGATTTTTTCAGGCACACATACTTTTGTAAAAAAATAAAAACCAGAAGTGTCCTGAAAACCTATGCTATTTAAATGGGAAAATGCAGGCTCCTTGGGGCACCCCATAACGTTGGAATTTAGAGGTCTGGTAAATCTTAAAATTACTTTTTATTTTTTTAGAATCGATTTGGGGGGTAACCCGGTCAAAATTTGTTTCAACCATAATTAAGGGCCACCCTAGTATGTAGCGTTAATTGTACATACATCATATAAAGATGCGAATATTTGTGTACGTTAAAAATAAACGACCACTGAAGAACGAAGTATTGTTAAACTGTACGTATAAGTACGGTTCTAATTGATAGAATAACCCACCTAATAATACATACATTTTTAATTTATTTTATTAACAATTACCATTAGGCTCACTTACCTTGTCAGTGTGACACACGATTGACCTAGTCTTATGTAAGAAAACACTAAGTTAAAATCAAGAAAAATTAACATTATTGATTCTTAAACATATTAGAATGTAAATAAATATAAATTAAACCCCAGGATAATTTAAAATTTTCCACAATGATGATTTTTTTATGGAGTTTCCTTACATGTGAGACTTATTTGTAAAATTCCTTGGTAATTAGTGGCAGAGTTATTAAATCTGGCTCTCTTTATGGTATTTATATTAAATATAGACACGTATTAGAAATGTCAAAGAATTTTGTAAGCACAGCGATACTGGGATAAACTTTCTTAAATAATTGTTAATTTTACTTCTGTATAAATATATTTTCAGTAGTTTACTCGAAACAATTTTATTAATTTTTTATTTGGAATTGCAACTACCATCTTCTTCTTCTTCTTCAACCTTTGTTCATCCAATGCTGGATACCTATAGGTTTCTTCTTGCAACATACCACACATTGGTAAAATACGTATTCGGTGTAAGTATGCACACTGCCGTAAATTGTTTAAAAACTATTCTTTGAAATATTTCACACATTACATACAATAAATAAATTTGAAATAATCGGTAGGTACATACACTGTCATAAGAAAAAATTAAATAAATCTCCTTATAGTTTATAATATAGCAACTTCACGTCCTTGTAAACCAAAGGAAATCCCTTGAATTCGGCAAAATTCTAGTCGGGTAGTTCTGATCACCGTAGTAGCTGGCACCCGCTCAATGAACAAGCAATAACTTTATTTTTTGTTACCATCAAAATAAGAAAAAAGAAGGGCCCACATTACTAAATTTTTGATAATTCTTACAATAAATTTAAAAATAGGTAAGATCGGTTAAATTAAAAGTTTAAACAGGAAACGGATATTTCTCTTAAGTAACGAATTTAAAGTAGGTATCTTATGCAAAATATACATAGAAGAACTGCTGTTTACGTTATTTTGTAATTATGTAGGTTGTGAAGAAGAAATTCAAATTTACTAGGAACTATTTAAGAAGCTAAGTTGCCGTCAGATACGAGGGCTGTTCTGTAAATTGTTAGTTAGAAGAAAACTACGGAATTTGTAAAGAAAATAATTTTATTTTTTTTTAAGTATTCCCCCTTAGACATAATACACTTCTTCATTCTTTGAAACCACTTCTCGAAACACGCTAAAAACTCTTTTTTTGGAAGGTCGTCAAGAATTCGCTGAAATTCAGCAACAGCCACATTGGCGTCAGGAAATCTCTTACCACGCATGAGTTTTTTAATCAGCGGAAGCAAAAAGAAATCGTTAGGGGCAAGATCTGGACTGTATGGTGGATGAGTGACCAGTTGGACTCCGGATTCGTGTAAAAAATTTAAAGTTTTTGCGGCCGTATGCGGAGTTGCGTTATCGTGGTGTAACAAAATTCCACGCAAACCAGATCTTGGGCGATCACTACACAATTTCTCGAAGACTTGAGGAAGGCAAACTTCTGTATACCAAACAGCAGTTACAGTTTTACGATCTTCAAGAGGAATTACTGCAACTGGACCACTGTATCTGAAGAAAGCGGCAATCATTTTTTTGTTTGCACTTTTACCGTGAATAACTTTTGTTGGCATTTCCTCCTTTTCAAACACCCAAACAGTTGATTGTTGTTTTGTCTCGGGATCATAATTATATATCCACGATTCATCCCCCGTAACGATACTAAATACCTACTTTGAAGATCCTCCATCGAACTTTTCTAACATAAACCTGCACCAGTCTACCCGTGCTTGTTTTTGTTCGTCGGTTAACAAATGTGGAATTCATCGACTTGCCAGCTTTCTTACACCCAGATGTTTATGTAAAATGATATCTACTGCAGATGATCCAATGCCTAGTTCGTCTTGAATCTCTCTATGAGTGATATTCCGTTTTTCCTTAATCAGCTTTTCGGTTGCAAAAATGTTTTCAGCACAAACAGCTACTGCAGGTCGTCCAGGTCTTGGTTCATCTTCTAACGTACTCCTTCCACGTTTAAATTCACGGCACCAGTAACTAATTATAGATAATGATGGACTATTGTCGCCAAAAGCTGCCATTAAATTTTGGTGACTTTGGTCGTATGTTAAGCCTCGTTTATAATCGTAGAAAATCATAGCCCGAAAAGCATTCCGCGGCACTTCCATAATGCTTAGTAATAATCAAACGAATTATAACAATCAAAAATTAGGATCTCTATATGCTTTAACTTCAACCTTGCAAAATTGCAACTGGAAACTGTTAAAAGAATAAGCTTTCGATTGATGCAAATGTTTTTGTTTTTCTTCGCATCCATGGCCTGCTACTAACAATATACAGAACAGCCCTCGTATATTGGTTTTGGTAGAAATAGGTTAATGAAACCATAGCTATCGTCTATCGCAATGAGCTAACACAACTGGAACTTAATTTTTTGATTGCAAATGAAAAGCGTAAACACCTGTGTGAGTAATGGGTTTTTCACAGTGCATTGAAATTGAGTAACATACTAGCCGTTTCGTTTAAAATTAAATCTGGTAAACAAACAGTAATGAAGACACACTATACTATGCTTGTATAAACGATGGTTAATCTGTTGTTAAGATAAGATCAGTAAACTATACAGCAAGTATTTTTAAATCGCATAACATAATGATCTTTACGCACTTTCATGCATAGCTAGCTACTGTTCTTCATTATGTTTTGCAATTGACTATATGTAGAATCAAACATTTTTATAAAATATATTTAAACGTTTAATTATTATTTTTATTAAAATTTATGATAACAACAATGACAATATCTTTCGAGTTGATGAGATACATCCAACATTAAAAGCATATAGTGATCCAGTGGAATAAATCCTGAAAACAATGAACAAGCAATAAAATAATAAACTGTGTATGCAACGACCCGATGACAAGCAAGGGATGCGGTGACGTCACTCACCCCACTGCTAGGGATGATATATGGCGGCGGTTAGGAGATCGCGCAGCGGCCATCACTCAAATCAATTCACCCGCACGATGTATTTGCCACTGTCTGTCTCTTACTGATTTAAATATAGAAAGCCCTGCAAAAATATATCTTATTTTAATTTTCGATCTTCTGCATTTGTTATACTACGCTGCAGGTGTGTTGAAATAATATGTATATACTACGTTACAGAAAAATAGACGCTGCATTTTACTGCACCCTAAAATGTTTATCAAAATAGCTAAACTTAGCTTAATTTAAAGAATTAAGTGTTTGATAGGTATCTTTAAGTGTATCTGTTCCGAATTTAAGATAATAGAAATATTATGTAAATAAAGAAAAACTGAAATAATGTCTAATCCCGCTCTTTATTTTTAAATTATAATCCCGCATACTTCAGTCATTCTTAGTTTGTAGCATACGAAATGGAGGATCAAAGATTCGTTATGTTTATGTGTTAAAAGTCATCAGTACTGTTAAGTCGGACTTAAAAGGCAGGTAGTATTTACGGCTAGAAGAATATATTTCATGATAGAAAAAATTTACGTTGTTTTAAATTCTTTTTTCGAAAACATAAGCCCGCCTATTAAACTCGATTTAACTCTATCGATGAACTATTCTTATTCTGCTTTTTTGTTAAATCTTACCAAATAAAAATATATAAATTATATAAGTTGCGTAGAAGTGAACTATTCGAAGCGTTTCGATTCCATCTCTTACCATCTTCACGTTCAAAATATGCGCTGACAGCCGTATATCATTAAAACTAATACAAATATCTTCGCTGGTTTCAATTAAGTAGGTGTCACTTAAGAAACCTGCATATCACATTCGCTCTCGAAAACCTTGATCCCAGAACAAAGGATTAAATGGTTAACAAGGATTTACACCTATTTATCTGAACTGCTAGAGGCTGATAGTGATAATAGGCAGATAATGCGTTCGTCCGTCCTTGTTTTCATCCTGTATTTATACTCGTCTAGTTGCATCTACCAATTCCATTAGCTTAACATTTTAGTTTGTTTGTAAATATGTTTAAAGCAATTTTCAGTTAGTTAATCTAAACTTTTCTGTGACTTTCTGACTGTAGCTTTCATCTGTTGTGTGGAAGATGCGCCTGTAAATCATTACGGTATTCTACAAACAATTGTTTTTTTAATATACGTATTTATATGTATTGTACTTAAAAACGATTAGAATCTGTTCTTCGTACTCAGTGTGTTGGTTTTTCCATATTGGGCAATGTATCTTGAAGACTGTAGAAAAAACAGGCAGATATAAGCTTTTTATCATTGAATTTTTAATAGAAACAAAGAACACCTTATTCTGGCTTTTTGGTGCAGTCACGTGTTTTTTGTTACAATATTTTATCTGCTAGACTCTATCGTAATTATAGTAACAACTTAATTTAAAAACTAAATACATAATACATGTACGGAAGGTTTACTAATTATGTTTCTAATTTTTTTACTGTATATTACTCTATAATACGAACTTCGTTCGACATTCCAAAAAATGGAATCAAATAAATTTTTGGAAACTTTAATATTAAGAAAATTAAACTATAGTTTCAATACATCTTCACTTGAAAATATGACGTCGATATCGATGAATATACAGCGTGTCCGCGGATTGAATGAGCACCTTACTATTGTCAACCTTTTTAATTCTAAATTTTTTAAAAAAGTCATTCTTTCTTCAAATTTTTGCTTCTACTTAAATATAACAATATGAGGATTATAATTATCACAGGTTACAAGTCGTTCAGAAAATTCGAAAATAGTAATGTCTAGCACACCTGGATTTTTAATATTTTCGAAAAATCTTACTTAACAAATTTGTTATCGTCTAGGGGCACACTGTATAAAATTACTGTCGCAATTAAGGTATAGGTATACGGGCACTGGTACATTTAATACGAGAATGAGGCCTTTACCCTAATGTGGATGTTGCTGGCTGATAACACTAATAATAATAATAGCCAGAATAAATGATAAAACAGTAAACTGTTTCAATTCTAAGGTAGGAACAAGCTTACATTTATCTATAAAATGCAAATTAAGCATAATATGTTGGGTTCTTTTGTGTGTGTTTTTATGTTTTGTAGGATTAAAGTAAATAAATTTTAGTTTTAAAATATAACGATATTTGTTTTAATATAAAATTTCACGCTGACAAATTAATCAGAATCTCTAACTTGCATAAACATTTTGTATAATTTCATGGTTGAACGTAACCAATAAAATTAATTTTCAACGGCTCTGGAAAATGTTTCCATCAATGCTGTAAGAAACCCATGTCGCCCAATTGATAAGTGAACTGTCTACTGGTCTATTACAGTACGGAGGACCATAAACATTATTCAACACCGAACAAATACAATCATTTTTTTCAATATTTATTATTCCCACATACAACATAACAGCTTTTCTATAACAAGTAACTGCATAATTATAAAAAACAAATACCATATTTGGTTGACAGTAAAATCTGCAGAAACAAAGAGAAGGTGTATATTCTAACTAAAGCCATTCGACCTTTTTAAGGGAACTGGGATATGACTAAACTCACAACTCGTTTAGAGTTCCCTATGTTTTTATTTTAGAGTAGAGTAAATAATATTGATTAAACCAAATTGTGCATAATGAATTTCTGAAGAGAATACATTAGATATGTCTGTTGTAGCTTATTAATGTTATTTTTGTGTAACACCCCCTTATGGAGATTAAATTACAAACCAAATGTAATTTTAGTCTTATCTTACATTATGTTTGTTTTAGTTTAATGTGTTGAACAAAAATAAAAGACAGACATTACAAAAAAACTAAAAAATCGTGTAGTATGTAGCTTATGTAATCTGAATTGGCATGATTCGAAAAAAGGGTAGTAGAATGAAATACGCCAATGTCATTAACTCAAATTTGAAAGGCAAGTTGTACATTCATGTAGTGTGCTTATAAGAGTTAAACTTTTGGTAGGATAATCGTAATAATTCATCTGCGACCTTTACTAAACCACTAAATCTAACACTTAAAGATTATCTCTATAATTATTGCTAAAGTGGATTTTATATAAAATTATCTTACTTTGCCAATACATACAGATATATCAATGCAATTTAAAAAGATTTCTATTTATTTACAAAAAAGGCTCAAATAAATTCGCATTTGATTTGTTTCTATTCATTAACCTACACGCCACAGCACAATAAGTTAAAATTAATGCAGTCATTAGTATTAGAACTTATTCTAGAAAATTATTCGTGTACTATTAAAAAACCTAAAATTTACAGTTAAGAAATAATGCAAGTAAATGTGTTCAAGGACTCTTACCTTTTACAAGTGTAGTCCATTCATTTCCAACACTCTGGTCCTTTGGTATTGTATTGTACCCAAGGGAGCTTTAAGGATAGGTTTACGAAATGAATATGAAATTACCAACGAATTACGCTCCATCAACAATCGAAATTTGTTGTCGGTAATCAAATTTGGAAGTAAGGTTTTTGAAAACTTGATATTAAGATCTGAGCGATGAGAATATGTAACATTGTCATACAACATGAACAATTTACCTTACAGAACTAACCAAAAATAGCACAAAGAGACTCCAAGAACCTTAACTATTAATTACTAGTCGTCAGGGAGTCTATCTGGCTAAAAGTTCACTGGTGTAAACTCGGGTCTTTTGTATTGTATGGTTTCTTTACTAGCAAAAATTATTATGATTAAATACTCCTGTTTATTTAATGTTATTCGTTATTTTTCAAAATGTCAACATGTTTATTTTAAAAAAAAACATTTAGATATTTTTAAGCTAATTGCCTTAAGGTTAGTTGTGTTTACAAAATATAAAGCAATTACTAAACAAATCACAATAACTTTCAGCAGGAAACGAATACCACTAATTTAACGTTATAATAGTTGCCATGCAGTTCTTATAATTCTAATGAAAACTAGTCGTATTTGTTGAACTGAAAAAAATGTGTTATGAAAATTTCAGCTAAAATAACGAATTTTACGAACATCTTTTCTAGTTCTACGAAATAAATCTACAATGAATAAGGGTGTGATCACTAAAAATTGGCACACAGTTAAACTGTTGAATCTAGCAGGGTGTGCATATTCCGCGGTATTCGTTTGTTCAGCATTTGTTTCTGACATATCAAACGTCAAACAGAGATATCTGCTGCTGCTATAGTTGCAGTTATTTGTACGATGGACGGATTAAATGAATATGATAAACGAAATATCATTGGCCAATTCTACGTTGCTAATAGAAGTAAGCCCAAAAGTTATACAGTCAACCATTTTGTGAAGATGGAAATTCCACGGCGAACCATCTATAATATTATTTCAAGAGTAGAAGATTGTAAACAGCTTATTCGTAAGCCAGGATCTGGTCGAAAAGCCCGAAAAATGCCGATAAAGAAAAAAGATGCTTTGGAAAATGACGTGGTTGGAGTTCTTGGACAAACTCAGAGAAAAATAGCTAGAAAATATAAGATAAGTCAGGCATATGTAAATAAAATACTGAAAGAAAGAAATATAAAAGTTAAAAAACGGATTTCTGCTCCTCTCTACACCGAAAAACAATTGGAACAACAGCAAACGAAACTGCGCAAACTACGAAGTGGTGTTTTCAAACCATCAAATGGTCTTTCGATTGTAATGGATGATGAGTCCTATTTTACAGTAGATGGGAGTGATTGTGCGGGAAATAAACATTATTATAGTAAAGAAAATATTCCAGTAGAAGCAGAAGTACGTTTCAAACGTCATACAAAGTTCCCAAAGAAGGTTTTGGTGTGGCTTGCGATTTCAGAGAAAGGAAGATCAGCACCGTATATTGTTCCTTCTGGAAATTCTGTAAACGCTGAAACATACAGTAGTGAGTGTGTGAAGAAACGTTTGGTGCCTTACTTGCAAAAGTTTCATTCTGATGGCCAATATATCTTTTGGCCCGACATGGCGACCTCACATTATGCTGCACTGACAACGAGCATTTTCGAGAGGTACCATATTCCTTATATTTCTCGCGAAGAAAACGTTCCAAATGTGCCCCAACTTCGTGCAATTGAAAGATTTTGGCATTATTTAAAACAAAAAACGTATGAAGGCGGTTGGACTGCAAATTCACATGCCGATTTAATTGCACAAATTAAATCTAAATTGCGCCAAACGCCAAAATCAGTGTTTGCTAATTTAATAGCTTCTACAAAAACAAAAGTTAGAAAAGCAGCCGACTTCGGAGCAGATTGTGTTCTCTAAATATAGTAGTAACTAGTATTATTAATATGTTATCATTATAAAATTTGTAACGTTGTAAATAAAATTAAAATCATTTGTGCCAATTTTTAGTGATCACACCCTTAATGCCACCTAAATAAATTTATTCGGATAATCCACCACGGGTTCGTTTTAAATAAGAAACTGCAAAATGGAAAACAGATAGACGTTAAGAATTCTGTTATAATTCTCAGGTTACTGCAATAAATAATCTACAATCTGAAATTAAAAGTGTTAAATAATTGTTAGGGCCCAAAGGTTTAAACTTTTGTTTGATAGGATCAATAATTACTTGTGGATGTCCTGACATATTATTTTCTCTTCCAACAGGTACGTTAGTTACTGTGATAAAACATTATTCCCTTTAATAAAATAACATTCTTAAAGAGTAAATCAACTTGACTAAATTTATTCCCGGTTGAAAGAACACTATCACAAAACATGCACAATTTATATCCAAATATTAGTTGTGTTTTATACGGGTATTTAGAGTATATGTCGCAGCTGTCTTAGTCATCACTACAAAGTGTCATAAAATGAAATACATTCAGTATACTTCGAATTTCCAATGTAAAGCAAAATGTGCCGCTCTCACGCAATGCTGTCGTGTTAGTAGACGGAAGTATTAACTGTCCTGATCGAAAACATGCCTCAATAATAAAAATGTTTTCTTGCACAGTGTACATTTTGTGTTAGGGTTGCCACTCGTCCCGATTTTGGCGGGACTTCCCGATTTTTAAGAGGAAATCATGCGTCCGGCTAAGAGCTATGGCAGGACGGGTTTTGTCTCGATTTTCTAAAATATGTATTATTCAGAAGTATATCTCTCATTTCCTATCCTTTATCAGTATTGAAGGTTTAAATTTTGCATTGAACGATTTATTGTTTGAATCAGAAATATAAATAGAAAAAAAGAGAAAATTGTGTTTTTCGCCGAGAAAAGAAAATACTAAATCGTACTTGCTATAGCACTAAAAATTGATCTTCAACATCTAACCTCCAATAAACGTCTCAGCCAAAATGCTATGTCAAGTGCGCTATATGAAACGTAACAGTTGATTACCAACAAATGCGAGGATATCCAACCAAATAATCTTATTTTTACATACAAAATATCGATGTTAACATAACGTCCGATTTTTAGTTTCAAAAAGGTGGCAACCCTATTTTGTGTTGTATTTACATATTTAATTAAAACTATTTGAAGTGAATTATGTAGTTTACTTTTTTACTTTACAATTAACTAAGACAGATCTGGATAATGCAATAACAATAACAATGTAGTGGCACATAAAAGTTTATATGCAAACAAATTTCAAAGGTAACTAGATGTAATTCTTTTTAAGACGCCTGGTATAATAATATGTAAAAGTATGTGTGATCAAAAAATCTTTATGGCCGCAAATCAATTTGTGTCACTGTTAAATTAAAGCATTTGTTGCTTATTTGCCAAAAAGTATCGTCGAAACGTAAAATAAAGTGATAACGTTTTTGTAACATTTTATTAATGATGTCAGTTGTCAGTATCAAATTTATAATTAAATTATGACTTTCCAATTTGTGTAACATTTAGCTCTAAGTTAGGTTAGGTTAACTAGTAATAAATGTGTATCATTAAATGCTCTGTATTTTACAATCCTTAGTCGCTTGGGCTAAAACTTTCAGAAATGTAGATATAGAGTTTAAGACCTAACGTTTATAAAGTTTGTTTATAATTGTCATTTTTTAAATGAGCAGTAACAACTGACACGCAACTATGTTAGCAGCACTGAATAAATTAGATACATCGTTTCAAATGGATGGTAGAAGGAATAATAATTCGTATTGTTTAAAAATTTGTAAAAGAAGTAAGCAATTATAATGATGTTATTTTGATCTTGATAGTAGCATAAAGTTGGAAAGCTGGAAGAGCATTGGTGAATGTTGCTCTTTGAACTTCATAATAGTATTACTTAGTACCTACGATGGAATAACTAAAAGTAAATATTGAGTTCTATCCATACAATATATTAACAGCAGTAATATTAGTGCAATTAATAATCAATCAGTAGTAATGGTTACAATCTGATATTTGATTAGATACACCATGTGAAAAAATTTAAAATTCGTATAAATGTAGCAATCAAATAACGTTGCAGACTGAACAACATTGTTGAAGTTCAGTAGCAGGTTACACTAAAGTAATTACGTAACTTATTTAGAGTGTGTTTATATCAGATTAAAACGTTTAATTCAGAGACCAAGTTAAGTTGCAGTTATAGGTCCAATATAAACCCAGTAGGCCGGTGGCTGACGGCGTGTCGGACTGTGCGACAGCTGTGCGCCGCGCGATTGTCTCGGAATGATTGATGATCGAGGACGGCTGCAACCCAGCCACCCTTGACTCACGGGGTTCCAGCTCGGTACACTATAGTTACAACTTCTAGTATATCGAAAAGGTTCTGCAGAACAAAACAGTAATTTGCTTAAAGATACGATCAAATCTACTGAAATTATAATATGTTCGATCTTAGATTTCGCTTTTTTAATTAGATTTGATTATTTTTATGCCAAACAAAATCCCTTGTCTCGTTTTGCTTTACGTGCAAATTCATGTTTCCGTTTTTAAATAAAAAATAATATATTATACATAAAAAAGTTAATGGAAAATTAGATCAGTAAAAAGGATTATCCTTCAAGTTTAAAATGTCCTTTTCATGCCAGTACAGTAAAATATTGTGTTACTTAAAAAATGTATCAAATATTGGATGCTTCCGATATAAACTGTGACTGTAAAAATTATATTAAATGAGAAAACGTTACGTTGTATAATAATAAATACATAAATATGTATCATAAATATAAGAAAATCAAACAAATATAGTGTGCTCAATCTAAAAGATTACATCTAAAGTATTTATAAATACCTGTTTTTGTTGATTTTGTTTTAAATTCTTGTTTACCTTACTAACCTGAAATAAGCGAATCTGATTGCAGTGACCAAAAAAGACAAATCTAATATTATAGATTACTCATTACGCAATAAGTAATTATGGAAATAATTGTTGAAGTTTAAATATTATAATTCTATTATCCTTACGCGTAGTAAACATGTAAAAAAACAAAAGTGTAAACAAGATAGTTTTTGTACTGTCTGTCATATAAAAATATTACACGAGTT
This sequence comes from Melanotus villosus, assembly GCA_963082815.1. Taxonomy (NCBI): domain Eukaryota; kingdom Metazoa; phylum Arthropoda; class Insecta; order Coleoptera; family Elateridae; genus Melanotus; species Melanotus villosus. The sequence goes on along the minus strand of OY720418.1, from coordinate 70,158,396 downwards.
TAATCCTTACGTTGTAGTCTTTACTTACCAAACCCAAATAAAGAAGTTTAATAGGTTATTGGCTCAGACACCACGACGGACAGAAGTTTGTGTAAGTGAAGCGGGAAGCAACGTGAACGATTGTGTTTTGTGAATCAAAAATGACCACATCACCGGTATCAAATGGGATAAAACCGTTTAATGGAGAAGGTTACAGTAATTGGGAATTTCGGGTAAAACTAATCATGGAACAGAAAGGAATTGATGATGTTCTTGTAAAGGAAGCCCCGATGGAAACTGATAGACTACTGGAATACAAGAAAAATGATGCGAAAGCAAGGAATATAATTGTTGCCAATTTAAATGACAGTATATTAGAAATGGTTAAAGGAAGTACAACAGCCAAGGAAATGTTATCTGTCTTAAGGGAAGCATATGAAAAGAAAGGAATTTCGAGTCAAATTAATTTGCAAAGGAAATTGAGAACAATGAAATTCAGTGGTAATGGATCGCTGAGTGAATTTATTTTAGAATTTGAGAAGACTGTTTCAGAATTGAAAGTTAGTGGTGGAAAGATTACTAATGAAGAAGTAATAATTCAGTTACTTAGTACGATGCCTGAAAGTTATCAAGCGGTTGTTACGGCAATAGATATTTTGTTCAGTTCGGATAAAACAAAAGTAACGGTGGAATTTGTGAAAAGTAAGCTACTAATGGAAGAAAATCGACAGCTAAAAAGCAAAGAAGATTCTGAACCTGGAAAGTCGGAAGTTTTTATAACTCATCAGAGGAAAAAGAAGTACGGAAATAAAAATAAAGGTATGAAATTTCCATTTATGTGTTACAGATGCGGTGTAAAAGGGCACAAAAGGTCAGAATGTCCTCTAGAAAAATCTTATAAGAAAAAAGAATGCAATCTGGCTGACGATAATGAGGTGACTTTCATGACCTCAACAGAAAATGTTTGTATGAAATCTACTTTAAAAAATGTTGTAACTTTTGTAGTGGACAGTGGTGCAACTAACCACTTAATAAACAAAAAGGTAGGACAGCATTTAGTTGATGTAGTGGAAACAAATCATAAAATAAATGTTGCAAAAGAAGGTCAAGCCCTAACAGCAAAGAGACAAGGAAATATACACTTAGTAACTGAAGATGGAAGACGAATTAAAATTAGGAATGTTCTGGAATGTGAAGAATTAACTCACAATCTGTTATCTGTAAAAAGAATGGAAGAGTCCGGGTTAAAGGTTATATTTCAGGATGGAAGTGTAAATATATTTAAAAATAGGAATTTAGTTGCAAGTGGTAGCCTTGACGGGAACCTGTATGTTATGAATTTTGAGGTACCACTAAAAGAAGTCAACTTAATGGAAATCGATAAAACCCTATGGCACCGACGTATGGGCCATTCTTCGAAGTATCCTCCGAATGGTTTGTGCGAAACATGCTTGGAAGGGAAATATGCGAGAACCCCTTATAAATCAGTAGAGGAGAACAAAAAGGCAAAGCGGATCTTGGAGATTGTGTCATCAGATGTTTGTGGACCAATGACTCCAAGTACACATGATGGTAAGCGATATTTTGTTACGTACATTGATCATTATTCACATTTTGCTGTGTGCTATCTACTTCAAAACAAGAGTGAGGTATTTGAAACCTTTAAGTCATATGTAGCAATCGTAGAAGCAAAATTTGAGCGCAAAATTGAAAAATTTAGATGTGATAATGGGGGAGAATTTGGTTCGAAAGAGTTTAGAGGGTTTTGCAATCGAAAAGGAATTAGTATTCAGTATACAGTACCTTATAATCCTCAGCAGAACGGAGTAGCTGAAAGATTTAATCGTACAGTGATGGACAAAGCTAGATGTCTAATTTTTGATTCAAAATTAGGAAAACATCTATGGGGTGAGGCAGTATTAACCTCAATTTATTTAATAAATAGAACCGAAACGTCAACTTTAGAAAATAAACAAACCCCAGCTGAACTTTGGTATGGCGAAGAACCAAATCTTTACAAAGTCAAAGTGTTTGGAAGCATAGCATATGCATATATTCCAAAGGAAAAAAGAATTAGTAAATTGGATCCTCACACCAAGAAAATGATAATGGTGGGATATACAAATAACGGATATAGACTTTGGGACGAAGAAAGGAGGAAAATAATAGTGGCACGTGATGTCATTATTGATGAATCTATTAAAAATGGAAAAGAACTGGAACAGGAGCCTACGATAATAGAAAATCTAGATGAAGATGATAAGAACGAAGAAGAAGGAACAGAAATGGAAAGATGCAGTGAAGATGATAAAATAAATAAAAATGATAAGGAAGAAAATTCACCGGAAAACGTCAGAAGGAGTAAAAGGAAAATAAATTTACCGAAACGATTTGAAGATTATAAAATGGATCGAATGGGAGACATGACAGCTCTAATTTTATCTTCAGAAATTCCTAAAGATTATAACGAAGCTATAAATTCTGGAAAAGGATGGGAAGAAGCTATTCAAGAGGAATTAACATCGTTGGAAAGGAACAAGACGTGGGAAATGGTACCAGCTCCAGAGAACGAGAACATAATCAGTTGCAAATGGGTATTTTGTGAAAAACAGGTTGGTGATAAAACTGTGAAAAAAGCTCGATTAGTGGCTCGTGGTTTTGAGCAATCCGAATTAAGTGATAAGGTTTACTTACAGGTGGTACGCATGTTAACAGTACGAGTGTTGTTGTCACTTAGTGTGCAGAGTGATATGCAAATTCACCAGTTAGACGTGAAGTGCGCATTCCTCAACGGAATTTTGAAACAACCAGTTTACATGCATATACCTGAAGGAATTAAGGAGAAACCACCAGACAAGGTGTGCATGCTTAAGAAATCACTCTACGGATTACAACAATCGCCAAGATGTTGGAACGAAAGGTTAAATGATCATTTGTTAAGTATAGGACTTGTAAGATCAAAAGTAGATCCTTGTTTATATATCAGTAGTGATATTTTCTTACTAATTTATGTTGATGATATGCTGATATTTTCGAAATTTGTTTCTAGAATTAATGAGGTAAAAGAAAAACTTATAAGTAAGTTTGAAATGAAAGACTTGACAAACGATTCACACTTGAAATTTCTTGGATTGAATATTGTAAAAGCAAGTGATGGATCAGAAGGATTTGATTAAACAAATTTTGAACCATTTTGAAATGACTGAATGTAAACCAGCATTAATTCCTATGCAACCAAAATTGAATTTAACTAGGTACAAAACTGAAAATAAAAATGTAAATTATTTACCCTCGGATCAACAAATAGCTGATATTTTTACTAAATCTCTTAGTAATGTAAAGTTCAGTTATTTCAGGGATAAACTGAAATTAGTGCCTATGTAGTTTGTATTTGTTTCTTTCATGTTTTGTTGTTCAAATGTTTAGTTGTGTAGTTTTGTAATATTATAGAATTGAAGGGGGCTGTTGAAGTTTAAATATTATAATTCTATTATCCTTACGCGTAGTAAACATGTAAAAAAACAAAAGTGTAAACAAGATAGTTTTTGTACTGTCTGTCATATAAAAATATTACACGAGTTTAATCCTTACGTTGTAGTCTTTACTTACCAAACCCAAATAAAGAAGTTTAATAATAATTACTACTTCTTCTTCTTCTTCTTCTTCTTCTTCAGCCTTTCTTCATCCAATGCTGGATATAGGCCTCTTCTAATTGTTTCCATGTTATTAAAATACGACAAGTGCATGGCGTTTGAATTGCCATTATTCTTTCTAAAACCCCATGCACAATTAATACTTAATATAATAAAATTGTTCATTTACCAGCGGACTACTATATCATATTAAAATAACAACCAGTGTCATATTAAAATAAATTTAATTAACAATAATAATCCACACAGTTACCTACATGTTTCGGCCGTAACTAATAGAATTAAGGCATCATTAGGCTCTAAAAATACAATGTAATTTTTAAATTTTACTTTGTTTCTTGGTAATTAATTCGTCTGGGAGTCATGATGGGCGAATTTTTTAGTTACAGCCGAAACATAGACAACCTTTTCTATAACTTTGAATACACAACGTAGATATTCTTACGTTCAATAAACAAAAAATCAACTCATTGCAGGGTATGCAAGCAATCCTTAATACAACAAATTACTTGTCAATTATTCCAATGTAGTTCTGCTGTCGTGACTAGTGATCTAGTATATAATTGGAAATAACGTGGAAGTGCATCAACTAAAACCTAAATTAAGGTTCTTTTCTCAAATAATAATAATAATAATAATACGATTTTTGTCACTTTTGGTAATTTTTTGTCAAGTAACTATGCAAAAGTCAACGACACACGTTTGGTTTGGGTCAAACATCGTTTGTAGATCAATCTAATATTTCAATTAAATACAGAATCACCAGTTGTGATGTGTTGTTATTACAAGTTAACAGTATCTACTTAAACTAAAAATAAGTTAATTTACAGTTCACAAAAGTTATTAAATTCAATATTCAATCCATTTATGAAGGAGTTCTAACGTCATAGAATATTGGAAATTACTACGAGGCCAAAACCAAAGCATAACTTTGAAACCAGATGTATGTAATTAACATAATGTATTATAAATTGGTTTTTGTAGATAAGAATGCACTTTTACCTTCAATTTTGCGAATATTGTTTCGTCACAGACGACAGGTTGGTTACAAAAATTTTAGAAAGTTGGGTTAGCAAAATTTTGTAAGGTGTAAAGTCTGTATATACAGTATTTACGAATAATATAAATGCCCAACTCCAAAAAATGTTACTCCTATATTTTTAACATAAGCCGTCTTAAAATGTGTTTTAAAAAAATTGTTACAGCCATACAAGATATACCTACCTACAGGTTGTATATGTCGGGGAAGTCTCAATTTAAAATTAACTTGAAAGGAGAGCAAATTAAGCTGTACTAGTTCCTAATCTTACGAATTATGAGACAAATCATCTTTCTTTTAAAATACATAAACAAAGAATATGTAGTAATAAGCTTTGTTATAGTGCATAACTTACAATAAGTTAATAAAATGTACTCCTTTCTTAAAACTGGAATAATTCCGTAACAGAGAACACTTAGCAATAGTTCAAAATACTAGTGTTTTATGCCGAATTTTTTTTTATTTTTAAAACAAAATTGTTAGTTCTAAGCTTAATTTTAAAATGCCTTTTGTCATATCTCATTTTCTATGATAACAGATGTATTTACTGGCTAGGGATTTTTAAAAGCTATAAGCTATAAGTAATTAAGCTGTATGACATATATGTATATTCTACATTTTAGATATTTTATGTTCTCAAAGTTTTTATAAATGATGTTTTATAGCAATTCATTTATACACCAGGAATTCCCGAAAGTTATAATGTTTTATCTTTGATTATTCTGTAATCTTAAATAAGTTTTTAATAATAACAACATCATAGCATAAAACAGCATGGCGTTGTTCTTAAGATACCCAGGGGAATACAATAAAATAATGGCTTCAAATGCTCTACATATACCTACCGAGTGTTTGACGGGGCGAACATAGGTATGGAAATAGCAAGGGAAAACGTATATAGGTATGTAGGTTCCTGCCTGCCCTTTGAGTTAATAGATTGATATCAACTGAAAGACAAAAAAATGCGCTTAATTTGATACTACTTTACTTGAATTTATTGCTTGTTTAAGAAAGAAATAGCTTAAAAACTGCAATAAATAATTTGCATTTTATTAACAAAACGCAGACCAGCCATGGTCAAATTTGAAGTTTTTTTAATCACGAACTTTTGTAAGAAGGAAAATTGGGCACTAACATTTCAGAAGGGTTTCGTCTCTGGCTTAGTTTACAAGTTGAGTTACCGTTCATTGAGTCCATTTGCCTCAAGAATGACACGGTCCCAACCCTGAAGACGTTCTTTTAACACTGATCATGGAAGTCTTCGAATTCAAATAAACAGTTGCCTATTTGACTTTCGAAGATCTATGTATAGTCGACGTGGACCTAAAGATGTCTTAATTCTTTTAACCCATTACTGTAATAATAGTTCTGTTTAAACACTGATATTTTACTTGATGTGTATATTAAAATTATAAGCAGATTTGACATCAGTTTAATATTCTGCTGTCTTAGCTACTAAACCTTCTTTTCAAGCTCATGCGTATTTTTAAATAAGTAGAATTCTAAATAAAGCAGCCCTTTATTTAAGAAAAATTTTAATAACTGAACATAATACTCAATGAAATATTAAGGTGCCTTGATCACTACATTTATGCAAATAATTGATCAACACATGGTTAGAGTCCTCAGTGCATCAAAAATGCATTACAAATTAAATAGTAAAATGTAGATTACTGTTTTTACTAAAGAAGACTTGATCGGTGAAATGTAAACAACGAATATATCATCGAGCATCTTCTTAAATTATTACGTCACTATTTGAATTCCAAGCATACTTTTGCATATTACTAATTAGAAAAATGTTTTAAATTTTTGCCCGTAAGTCTAAGGCTAATTAAGCTTCCATTTATTTAAATGATTCACACCAACGTTTTTGTTTCTCGTTTAAATTTTCAAATTAATGCTTTAACCAAACGTGCAATAAAATAAATGATAGAACTAAAGAATGGCAAAATACTCAGCCGGGTCAACTACAAAACGTCAAGTTGAAAATAATTGAAAATGTAAGAATAGCTGCTATACGGATTACCTACCACACAAATTTTATTATCATAATATGTAATATCACATATGATAATACATCGTTATGATTTATGGCATAGTTTATTATTAACGACAAAAGATGTATAGGTAAGTAGTTAAAAGTTAAAAAAATTTTATTTTAGTTAGGACTACAGTAAAAATCAAAACTGCTTTGCTTTCAATCGAATTGCGAAAGCTTTTTCTAGCACAAGCCGCCTCACGGGCCGCATTGGTAACCTAAAATTTTCCAAGGGCAGCAAATAAATAAGAATAATTGCAGATTTTGTTCCAATATTTTTTTCGATATCTGGCTTTATATCTAAATTCGTACTTATTAAGTTTTTGTAAGTGATTGATTTGGATGCAGAGGTAGAGAGAAAATGTTCAATCAATGTAAATCTGAAAAAACGATACTCGATACTGCAACTAGATATGAAGAGAAAACATGTATTGAACCAACAACAAAATGTATTTGTAATAAACAGAAAATTGCTGCATTTATTCACAAACACAAATATACCTACTTCAATTTTAATTTTATATCATAAATTAATATCATTATAACAATCAAAATTATTAGTTAGTCACATAAATCATATTTAATTTAAAATTTTATTTTATAGGAAAACAAATAGGTATCAATAGTACAATTTTTCTTTCAGTGTGATATCTGTGCTTCTTTTCGCCTGCTTAATTTTTCTAAATCTATTTCAATATTTGAAGTTGCAGACCTTAACTAGTTTTCCAGATTTAAGTCGGGCCTTCTATTTTTGTTTTTGTTATATTTCATTTTAGAAAAAAAAAACGTATGTAGATCCAAAGGCACTAACAATTTTTTGGGCAAAATATCTGATGTTAGGAAAAGTTTTTGCTGATATGTACCTACTTACTATAAAATCCTATTTTTGGAATCGTGGGATACATATTTTTTCCACTCCCGGGCGTAAAGTGACTACTTTTCGCCCGCAAAGAAGGGCGTAAAGTTTATTATTGCGGACCTCGGGTGCACTTTACGCTCGAGACAAATTAATTTGAAATATCACAAAAATACCTTAGTTACAATACAATTTTTATAAAATCACTCTTGCCGTGAATGCGTCAATTTGACATTTTTAAAAATGTCATTGAAACATTTTATTATAAATCAAAAAATTTAAATAAAATCTCCGTTCGTGCAAAAAATATTGTATGTACCACAGGCGTAATAAGCGACTTTGGCCTTTGGCGTGTTATAACCCTCGGCTAAAGCCTCGTGTTATAATATTCACGCCGCAGGTCAAAATCGCCTTCTTTACGCCCTTGATACATAAATAACTATTTAATTCAATATTACACATTGTAGGTCGATTTAATTCCAGTTGTAAGGTTTGTAAAACAATGCAAACATCAACCCCAAATGGAGCTGAACATCTCAAATGCTTTCTCATAATTTACGAGCTCTGAAGATCGACAGTCAAAAGCTTAGTTATTTCATCAGCAAATTTAGAAAAATTCTTAGGTATGTCTTTCTTTCAATAATGGAAAATGTTGTGCATTGTTATTTTTAAGTTGGCTCTCAAACAATAATAATTTCGTTTGGAACACTTTAATCAAATTGCTAGCATCAGTAATTAAATTATTCCGACTCTGTAACTCCATATTTAGGTGATCAGTTTTTCTGTAATATTATATATAATAATAAGACACACAAATTTTATATTTGATATTTCGTTGTTGGGTTTTTTACTCTTCATTTCTTAATTGAAGAATAAGCACATTCTCCTCGGTCATAAAAAGCTTAATTTCTTCCAGAACATCAAAAAAGCGCATTAAATATTTTCTGCAACTCAAACATCTAACATTGGTAAAATAAAGCCTTAAATTGGCAATTTGAAGGGCATGCGAACGTATATAGGTAGTTCGCTGTTTTTATAACAACATCAATCTAAGATAAATACTTGAGTGTATACATTTTGTTGATGTATCAAACGTTATTTCTTTTAATTACTTTAATACGATATACTCGATACTTTAAAAACACATGGTAAAAACAGAATTCGTCATATTTGCCCGCGGCCCACACACAAGGGAGCCGAGGGCCGCGGGTTGGCCAGTCCTAATCTATCACATACTAAAAACTGTTGTTTAGTAACAAAGTTTGGGCTTACTTTAACCTTACACTGCATTATGATGTCAAAAATTCTTTTCGTTTAAATATTAGAATTCGGAACCCAAATTGGCAAGAGAGGAATTTAAACGTCTGTTAGTAGCGAAAAGACATAATTGTCTCATATAAGTACTTATAGGTACATATTTTGTTCCGTTTTTCTTAGTATTTATAGTATTTATACAGGTTGGGAGATCTACAATAGATTTATGAGGTCAAAATTACCTTAGCCTAAAAGTCAAAATTTTAAAATTAATTTTCTTCTGAAATTTTCTTTTGTAGTTTTCGAAATGTTCATAAGAAAATTGGTAATACTATCTTTTTTGAGTTGGGAAACAATAATCCGTCCTCAATTTTAACATAGCTACATAGTTCCTAAAAGAACGTTTCTTTTGTTACACCTAATATCTTAAAAAAGTATAACTTTTTTATGCATAATATAAAATTATGTCAGATTTAACTGAAAAAAAAACAATTACTTTATCTGATTTGTTATGCAAAAGATATGGCTAAAGTTAACCGTTTCCAAGATATTTGCTATTGAAGTAAGTGACGCAACATAATACTACTAATACTCAACTAATCTACTGTTGCCAGCTGTCTCATTATTTAATAACTATTTGATTTTTTATAGATAAATATGTAAAAAGAAAACAGTAGCCAATGCGCCAAGTATTAAAAAAATATACCTACAGTATTAAGTACTTCGAATGCGATTTTAAGTCAGAATTATGTCATCTATACGTTTACATAAGGTAATTCCCTCTTATAACAAGTATTTCATTAGTGTACATCACATTGGTGTGCAAACGGTCGTCCCAATTTTAAGAACGAAGAATAACTTTTCAGATACCCAGAATGGAGTTAACATTTTTTATTGTATTCTACTTATAGTCTATTACGGCTTGAAATAGCTTTTCTCGACTCCTTCATAACGTCATATTCGTAGCTGTTACAAATTTTATTGTTTAATATAAATATTTTGATACTTTACTTACAATTAATTACGTGATAAGTTTATTTATTTAAACGGCTAAGCTGCGATGTTTAATTAAGGTTAACAGTTAATGCCCGTTAAGAACCGATAATGCTTTATTTGTTTGTTTTTATTTATCTAATCGGTAGGATCCATCTATATTTCTTTCACACAACTTGGCCGTTGATATTCGGTTTGCTAATAACAGTTGCGGTATTTTAGAGTTGATTTTATGAATTATGTCGAAATAACAAATCTGGGTTACTTTATTATACTATATCACTTTATTATAAACAGGTTGGATCCTGTATCTTTTACGACACTTTTTGTCATAACATAGCACCACCAAACAGTAAATTCATAAAGGGGTGGGCTATGCAATTCTAAAATTATGTGTTACAAGCCACAATATAGTCAATAATTCATAATGAAAAGTGAAACCTATAAAACGACTGAAAGGCATTATATGTCGGTAGGCCAGTCGCGGCTGTGACTCAGTTGGTTCAGCGTGCGTCTAACTACTGAGATGGCTCTGTTTCGATTTCCAGGACCACACTGTGTACACCGAGGTATTCTGCCTAGTAAGTCTTCTCTGGAGTAGAAGTGCAAGCAACAAATTCAAGTAAAGTAGTATCAAATTAAGCGCATTTTTTTGTCTTTCGATTGATACCACTATCAATCCTATGAACTCAAACGGGAAGCAGGAATCTGCATATATACAATTTCCCATGCTATTTCCATATGTTCACCCCTTAAGTCAAACACTCGGTATGTAAATCATCTACTCGTAGATCACTAAACAAAATTTATAAAAAAATAAAAATCTCTAGAATAATTAAGGGAAGGTTCCTAGGTATTTGAATCTATTTTTTTGCTAATTTTTTTAAATTTTGAAAATGAAGCAATTTTTGCGCGTTAAACTTTCTTCATGGCAGTTTATGTCATAAAGTTTATCTTCTCGAGGATTTGAGAAACGCTAATTCAAATTCGAATAACATTTTTAGTACCTATCAATATGAATAAAAATGTTTCTTTATTCCATGTAGTATTTTATTATTTAATTATAACGACATATTGCCAACAGATTTCCGCCGAATACAGATTATAGGGGGTTCTTTTAAAAAACCGGACCGCCTCATTATTTCTTTAAACTATCTGTTCGTCTTTTAATGATTCTACTTTCTAAGAATTAGACTAAAACAATGTCAATAACGTCAACTTAAATAACATGTTTTCTCATTTTCTCAGATAACAGTTTAAGCGGAAATAAGATTTTTCGATTATATTTTCGATGTTAGGTCTCATTAAATAACCCCGATTTTAAATAAAAATTCCAATTTTTTTAACTTTGTATTAACCTTGAAAGATAAATTTGTATTTCATCTAACAGAATTCCATGTTTGTATTTATTAACATTGGCTCAGCTGTGTAAACTCCTATTATACAAAGTTTTTCATAGTAAATTAAAGCGGGTAAAAGCTTAAATAACCTGAAAAGCTACAAGCTTTATTCGTAAAATTAAAATGTAGGTCATACGAAAATCACTGTTAAGTAACTATTATGTAAGAGTAGGGTAGCCGTTAGAAAAGAACAGTTGCGACCGGGCTATAAATTTTGTTCACTTGACACTGATTCAAAATGATCCCTTTTATTGCTTGAACCACTGGTGTTTGCAGGGATCAGTTTGCTGTCGGTGATTTCCAGAGATAGATCGTAGTATTTCAGGTGTGCAGTTTTCACTGGTGTGCTTTGCATTAGCTACAGTTCATGGAATATCGTGTTCTAAGTATGAGGTAAAATAAAAATCCGTACCAAACTGAAACTTACTTATCTAATCTACATAATTAGGCATTACTTAAAATAACATGCACGGTCGTAGAAGGGTCGATTAATTAGGTATAATCAAATTTATTTTGCTTTTTTTACATGTATGTTTTCTAATTATTTGATTGAATTTAGGATTTAAAGGGTGAAATCGGAAAACCGACCTACCTCATCGGTTTTAAAAAAGGTGACACTGATAAATTTAAAAATTGTTAGCATGCTAACAATGACTTGCGCAATATTCGTGTCAATTTGCAGTGATTTATTTCCCATGGCTAGTTGTAGCACCTACAGAGTTTGTTTCTTCAAAGGTAACTATTATTATAGTATTAATGCGAAAGCATCTGTAAAATACAGATTTTTGAAACAAACATAAAGTCTTTCAGTTATCAATTTAATTAATAGAACTGTAACGTTAGTTGAAGATCTAAAATTTAAACTACATAAAAGAAAGATAATTTGCTTTATTTGTAAAAAGTTATTAAAATTGTTTTATAGTAAAAGAACCTTGTCATACATTTTCTTATAGGTAATACCTACTATAATCAATAAGATAATGAACGACAAAAAACTGGTCTATTCATGTAAGTACATCAATACCTAGTTCTACAACAAAGATATTTTAAAACATGTTCCGGATTGTGTACTTGAACTGATACTTTAATGTATTCTCAGAAGTGTTTAATCAGTTATGAAAATCTGAAACAAATGCTACATTTTCAAAAATTTTCCTTTTATGCACGGACGGACAAATTTTTAAAAATGAACTTATTGTGTATTAAAGGAAAACCCAAAAGATTTTTTAAATTATGAAATCGATTTTCTAAAAGTACAACTATTGCAGAAATTCCAATAAAATTATAAAAGTTTAAGGCTCAAATTTTTTGTGCTATTTCCCCTTTAATTCGTAATTTGGATACTGGCGACATCTAACGCGTATATTTGAGGTCTTTTAGATTCAAACCATTCGAATGGAAACTAAGTGCGGAGCGTGGCGCCACCTTACAAACTAACGATCGCGTTATCAAACTGCAGAACGATCTTGCGCAACGAAGTTTGTCTGGCGGAATTGCTTTTTTCTTCATTTCCCTACTGGAACCTCGGATTCAACGTGATCCGCAGCATTTGCTGTTGCACGCACGTAGCACAATTTAAATAAATCCAAAATCCATTTATACTTCCAATCGTTTTCTCTTGTTGTAAAGATTCAGATAAGTTCTTTGATGGTTTTGTGTTCCTCTTTTGTACGTTTGATAAATATTAAAATATAGCTTAGCAATAAATAATTAAAACATCCAGAAATATATAGGCAATGTATTTGAAAATAAATTTCACGATATGTGAACACATGAAAACTAATAATTTTTCATTAAACTAGGTACCTTTAAACGAGAACTGATGAAAATAGTCTATTAAAGAATGTAATTGTTAATGTTTGCTTATTAACCAATTACTTCACCATCTTTGTATGTAACTACTTAATTAAATACTTAAAATACTACTAATATTAGAATTTCTTGAAGACGATGTGACTGAACTTAGAATGAAACAGGGTTACGTTCGGGAAGTAGGTATTCTAGCAACAAATACAGAGTTGTACTTGTATCGTTGATTGAAAGAATTCTTTCAATCAATGCTTGTATATTTGAACAGATTTTTCAACAAAAGGGGCTGGGTTGGCTCATCACAGTCATCACTATACCCAGTTTACCATTGACTTAGTTAAGAAAACATGATTTACAGTTTGCAAGTTTTAATTAAGGTCTTGAATCAGTAACTTAAATTTTTGTAAACGATTTTAATATACTGGATGATTCACATAAAGCGTGCCACTTAAAATCTTCAAATGCAACCCAACACACATATTTCCAAAGCTACTAGAAATACCTACAACTTAAAAAACAAAATTTAATCTCAATTTGTTTGGTAATTCATTCAAGGTGACAGAAATTTCCAATTGTAAAAATAATTATTTCTTTCATGATATTAGTAGATATCTACACAAAATTACTTTTTAAGTTTTTCCGTTTCGTTTCTGAAGCAAGGCATCTCTGATTATTTAAATTTATTTTAGAGATTATTGATCAACGTTATTAATGAATTTGTAAGTTGGGTTGCCTATTCCAATTGTTAAGTTAACTATTTTCTAAGCATTATTGTTCTTATTTTGGCTTAATAGGAAATGTATACTTTTTGCAAGAACACTCCGTATATCCACAAACGCGATATTCATATAATCTTTACGTATGAGCTTTAAGGAAATATAAAATTTATATTACATTTTCAGACAACAAACAATATTTGAAATTCAGCCCCCTTCAGTGTTCCAATAAAATGCAAATGGTGTTCCATCATGATACATGATGGGAACTCTAGAAAATATCAAACTGGCAGAGAGAAAAATGGTTATTTATGTTTTCATAAAATTGGACTTCATGGAAAGTATCATTTATGGTATTTCCTATTGCCTTTGTAACGAGTTCTTAAAAAACATTTATGTAGTAGTTGTATAAAAATAATAGTAATATTCTCCAGGCCATTTCCATTTTCTGTTGCTAATAATCAGACTCAAGCTTAGAGAGTAGACTACTTTATTCGTTTGCTATTATAAGCCGTAAGTAAATAATTTTTACTCTCATGATAAACAGGTATCCAATACATAATTTTATTCATAAACGATTTAATAACGATAATTATTTATTTTGTCTTTCTTTGTGATTAATAAGTTCAGTTAATTGTAATCATTAATTTGATCGTACAGACTTACAAAAACTAAACAACGTTGATGGTTTGTAGTTAAGTAAATAAATGAATTATGGGTAACATTCGTTTAAGTAAACATTTAAATTAAATAATAGAATAAACAAAGTAATCTTCTTTTTGTCTTTTCTCTTAAAAATGATTTTAAAACAATGTCAAGAACTAGAAAATAATTTGCTTAGAGATTGGACGTGACATATAACTGTTCAGTGTCGACAACCATTAAGCTTCAAGGCTGAGAGTTGTTGAATAGTCGTCCCTTACCCCAGCGTCCCGGCGCTGTAGAGCCCTTTACCCCTCGTTCAATTTTAGCCAACATGTCCTCTATCTTTGCCACCCTAACAAGGAAGGTTTGTGATCTGTAGGATCAATACGCGCACTTTCTCTGCAAGTTAGGTATTTTACTTTGTCTAGAATTTTTAATCGCTTTACTTCATTAAAATTAAAGTAATTAAATTAATATATGTTTGCAAGTTTCAAATCTGAATTTATTTATATTTAATCGTAACAAAGAGTCGCCACTACAAGTTCTAAATGTTATTCAGTTTGCAGTGTAAATTTTGAAATGAAGTCATCTCGGAGCCGAGTTAAATTAAACGATCCCTACACAAATACTACATTTGCGTTAATGTAAAGCTTAATCTGTGTTAGAAAAGTGTAACCATTTACCCTGTCTGTTTAAACGAATATTTCCCAGTTTCTTCACTTTTATATCGTTATGTAAATTAGGATAAGTATTTGAGAACATTGTCAGCTTCTGATTTCTCTCGCATTCCTTTATGATTAAATTAATTCTTTATTGGAAAATTACAAAAAAAAAAACTGACATCAAACATAGATATATCTTTAAAACTAAAAGAATAAAATTTATTTTACATATTCTTTTATAAACTGAAATTTGGTAATGTCATAATTTATTTAACAAATGGTTTTATATGAATAACTTGTAAAAAAAGAATTATAGAAAAATAAAAATGGACAATGTGAATGTGAATGTCTCTGTATGTAGTATTTTTTAAATTTTTTGAATTTTCCTTAATGAATGTAATTCTTGTAGTTCCTTTAGGAAATAAATACAAGAATATTTTTTAATTCGTCAAACTTTGTTCAGACAACTCATTTAAAATTGAATTCTCAATTCATATGCAAATTTGTGTTGCCAACTTTCAAAAATGAAAATTTTCTACTTTTTCATCTAAATTCAAAAAAAATGATATAGAGTAAAGTCGCCTAATGTGGAATACCATTTTATTTTAATTAGAAAGCAATAGGAAAATTTCAATATTTTTTTTAGATTTTTTGTTTATGCATAGGTCCAGTTGTTAGGGATATAAGGTTGATGCCACAAAAATATATAAGCAAGTAAACACGGTAAAAAAACTTGACAGTATAAAAAGAGTTTTTTTCAGACCGTCAAAAATTGATTCCTAATACCTGTGGCTCTAATGTAAAATACGTATCATGTAGTATATCATTTCGATTTAAAAAAAGGCGTTTTTTACAAAGAAAACAACGAAATGGGCAAAGCAAGGTTATTTAAAACTTTCCCTTTTTGATTATTATTACAAGTTAACAAAACAATTAACCCTAGAACGCATAGGTGGCGTCATATTAGACACCACCTATTTAACTATTTAGTTTTTAGTGATTTAGTGTTATGTTATCATATTCATATTTTCAGTGCCTTTCCGGAATATTATTGTTGATCTTTTTCCTTCATTTTTAATTCCCAAAAATTGTTAGAAGCTTTGTTATTATTTTTGTAGTAAGATGGTGTCGCATGTGACGCCGTCAGTTTACGTACATTCGTATATAGGGTAAACTCGGGTAAGTTCGTGATAATTTTGGTTTTATGCTATTAAGGTACTGATTATTTTGAAAATTTGCAATTTACCCTACATATTTTGAAACGTTACATATTGACATACACATTTCATTGTAGGTTATAATTTTATTGTTAATAAAATTTTATAAAAAAAATACAAAAGGTATAGTGCTTATAACTACTGGTAACTTCGTGGTAACTCCGGTCACTACGTGATACCGTGTTGGTAAGTTCGTGAGTATTTTCAGTCGTCTGAATCGGTATCCATACATCCATCACAAATGAAATGTACCTTGTCGGTGGTATTTTGGCACCGACAGTGGTACCAAATTACACAGAGGTTGCATTCGATCCATTCAGCACCAGTTTTATTTACTACATCATCATTGTAGCTCTCACCGCATGCGCCGCAATACCAATCTTCTTTAGTCTTCTTCGTTGTCAAAGTTTTCTTTCCACACTGAGAAGACTTTTTAATCTGAGTAGTTGGTAGTTTTCCAAATTCATAAGTTGATGGCTTTCCAGGCTGAACACCGGCTATTCGTTTCCCATGTTGAGGAGCTGCTGATTTTTTAACCTGAGACCTCAATGTCTTTCCATTTTGAGAAGTCATGGACTGAGCAACTGTTTGTTTCCAAAGTTGAGAAGTCGATGGTTGCTTTATTGAAGAAGTTTTTCTAGAAGAAATCACTTTCGACAAAGAATCAGGAGCACTAACATGTTCTTTTGGAGATGTAGGAAGTTGCAGCAAATCTCCTACTTCTACTGAAATATTGGAGGGGGTTGAAGAACGTGCAGCACTTGGTTGTTTTGATGTTATAAGAGACGGTGCTATTGCTTCATCTGAAATTGCGTTCTTGTTTATAGGAAACACACCGGTCTTTTCAAAAGAGTGAATAATAATATCTGGTAGAAAAGCTGAAAACCAAGTTGGTTTTAACATTCGATTAAAGTCGAACCTTGTTGGCTTCTCCCCTGGATGGTTGCGCATAAAACTATCCAATTCTTTTTTCCATGCCGATTTTAAAGATTTATAAACTCCAACATCCAAAGGTTGTAACAAGTGTGTTGTGTGTGCTGGAAAAGTTATAATGTGGATGTCATTGTCAGATGCAGGTGATAGAATTTCTGGACTGAGATGGCTTGCATGCGAGTCCATATTTAGAATCACAGGTCTTCCCGGGGGAATGCTAATTAGGAAATGATTGAATCATTCCACAAACAATTCCGTATGTATCCATCTTGATTTTGATAAACGAATCAAACTACCTGGAAACGTGTGTTCATTCAAACCTTTCATCACTCCCTTGAAAATTACTAAAGGTGGCACAGAAAGGCCGGAAGCACTAATGCATCCTAGGACAGTGGTGGTTATTCCTCGCTCAGCATAGCTTTGTTTATAAACATACTTTTTTCCAACAAGGGTCACAATTCGGTTTGCTTTCATAACATAGGTGAGGCCCGTTTCATCGACGTTCCAAAAACGGCCAGGAAGATTTGTAATCCCTAGGTTTTGGGCAAGATCATGCAACTTATCATAAAAGTCGTTAAGGTTTTTACGGTTTCCCATGTTAGCTCTATTAATCGAAAGGTTTTCGGGTTGTCTCAATGCCAAACCATACCGTTCTTTAAATTTCCCCCACCAATACCATCCAGCCATCTCGTTTTCTTTGTTAAAATGATTAAACGTTGCTGATTTTTCGGCTAATTTATAGGCTACATGCCTGATTTGGTTAACTGTAAGGCCAAATCCCATTTCTTGCATTTTAACAACATATTGAACAAGCTGTGATTCCACATCAACACTCAAAGCAAATGGTTTTCCCATTTTACTAAGACTAAGGAAGGTCAAATCTTGAGGTTGGTCATTTATTTCCTTTAAGAATTTAGATTTGTAATCTTTCAATGTGCTCCAAGGTATTTGGAAATGTTTACTAGCTTTGTAGATCGACCAATTTTCATCTTTTATTTTTGCTAATGCATCTTGCATTGTCCGAGAGGAGTAGCTTCTCTCCAATTTGTCTTTAGATTTATTTTTTACAATTTTCTTTTGAGGGGGCGTCTAAAAATGTATATAAGCCGTTTACATCACCAAATTGTCTAAATTCTGACTCAAGTTATTAATCGCTAGTCAGATGCCAAGATTTTAGAAAAAAAAAACTAAGAATTTCCCTCTATTTTCTAAGGTCGCTACACCGTCCCGCTTTGAAACCCATGCCCTTTGAGATTATACTATGGTGTCGTATACGACACCACGTATGCATTAATGTAACTTTCTCAGATGTATGCGTTCTACGGTTAAAAAGAAACATCAAATTAACGGCAGAAGTCACAAACATATGGTTCTTTTTCAGGTCCTGCACACGTTTCATGTGCCCAATAGTTACATATTAGGCACACAATCCAAATTTCTCGTCGATTATTCTCTGAAAACTTTTCTTCACAAAAAAGGCAATAAGCGTCATGATCAGGATTTCCTTGTTCTGGAAAAACTTCTTCGTCATCCGAAGAATTCTGCATACAAAAGCCCGTTGCAGCAGATTTGGAACTTGATGAACACAAATCTTTCTTTTGACGTTTAGTTAGTTTTTTTCTTATTAGCATGACTATCATGAATATATTCCTGAGCTGAACTACAACCTGGATTTTCGGAAAATACTCTTTTTCTAACTGTATCCTTCTTTTCTTTAGTGGGTGCTTTTATTTCTTTCATCTTCTTTACGGATTGCCCAAACTCTTTCTTATTCGGTGTCGAAGTTATTTTTTTTTCTCTTCCTGGTTTTCTTCCTCGAGTAAATGGTACAAATATCAGAATTACTATATGCAGACGACCTGATAATCTTAGCAGGAACAGAAAGAGGGCTTCAACATAATGTGGACACATACGTTAGGGAAACGCAGAAGGTAAACATAAAGTTAATGTAGAGAAGACAAAGATAATGATTATGGGAACAGTAGAAAAGAAACATGAAATAACAATAGGAGGAAAGACAGTAGAATAGGTCGCTAAGTTTAAATATTTAGGGTCATGCATCAGTAGCAATGGGAAAATTGATGACGAAATAAGCGAACGTATAGCTGTAGGTGGGAAAATTTTTAACGAAATTAAAATTAGTTTTCTGGTTAAAGCAGAAATGCCAAAGGATACAAAAGTGGAAGTGGCGAAGAATAAAGTAATATACCTGGCGTTAGTGTATGGAAGCGAATCCTGGCCGATGACCGATAAACAGAAGAAAAAAATTACAAACACGGAAATGAGATTTTGGAGGAAAGTGGAAGGAAAAACAAAACTGGATAGAATTAGGAATACAACTTACAGGGAACAATTGAAGGTGAAAGCGGTAGTAGAAGTGGTAGTAGAAAGACAGTTAGGAGGATTGGGACATACGTACAGAATGGGTGAGAACAGAATGGTATTAGAAGCAAGACCAGAAGGGGAAAACCGGGTAGGTAGGCCAAGAAAGACATGAATTGGAGCCATTGGAGGTGTAAGAATAGCAGCGGAAGAAAGAGGAACTGAATTGAACACAGTGAGACAAACAGCACAAGACAGGAAAGAATGGAAGAAGAGGTGTCGGAAAACGGAAAACGAGAGAGGATGACAGCCGACCGATAGCAAGCCTTACACCGTCAAGGTAGAAAGGCTACGGATTATGTATGTATGCATGTATGACTTTCTTTTATAAAAGCTTTTTAAAATTAATCTGATTTTCGTAACTTCTTGGGCAAATAAGTATAATTTTGGCACACTGTATGGTAACAAAACAATTAAAGACCAGTTTTTAAATAAATATTTTCAGAATATTTGTATCATAATTTCGAAGACTATGATGTAACCTAACTATATTGTTTTGGCTCAAAAAAATAATCAAAATTATTGAATTAAATTTAGTTTAGTCTATTTCTAGAGGCCTATAAAAAGGTTTTTATTTAACCGAGTACATATTCGAGGGTAGGACCAGAAATAAGGTATACCAATTAATTTCTCTGTAGAAATAAACAGTTTCACTATGTTATACAGGGTGCCCCTAAAATGCCTTAAAAGCTTCCTGTAACCTTTTGCTACAACTGATAGAGGCCCCAAAATTGCAAGCAGGAACTTCCTATCGAGCTTAGTTTCTTCATACGAGACAGTTAAAGAATCTGAAAGTTGGCAACACCGTTGAAACTTGTTTACTTGGAGAAATACATAAATGCAAACTGCTTTGTAAAAAAAATAATGTACGTATTTGTTTAACAGAACATGTTCAAAATTTCTACCACCAACTGCACGACACTTGAATGCCTGTTGGACACGCTGCAGCATTGCTTCATTAACGGTTGCTGCTGCTTCATTTTCAATAGGCGTCACATACACTATGTTTTTAAAATGGACCCACAAGAAGAAATCCAGTTGTGTTAAATCTGGGCTTCTTGGAGGGCCCGGCTACTGTACTTCCGCGCCGATCTAACTTCTTGGATTAAATTCGCTAAGTCCAGTTTCTCGTTCTAGCCGCATCTTGTTGCATCCACACACATATCGCGGCGAATCAATAAAGGTATATCTTCTAACAATGTTGGGAGTCCGTCGTTTAGAAAGTTCAAGTAATTGTGATCATTCAATAGCTGGGATAGTACAAAGGGACCTACCAATTTGTTATCTACGATTCCTGCCCATACATTGACCGAAAACCTAACTTGATAATTCCCTTTGTGCAAGTTGTGGGGATTTTCATGGGCCCAAGCCCACATATGTTGATTATGGACGTTAAAAATGCATGTGCCTTAATCTGTCCACAAAATATATTTACAAATCTTGGGTTTCTTCTATGTTGTTGTAACACCAGTTGCAGAAGGTAATACGTTTCCCATAATCTTTCTCTAATAATTGTTGCACTCTAACTTTGTGGTAGAGATAAAGGCGATCATCTTTTATGATCTTGTGAACGGTGGTTTTTGATGCACCAACAACTCTAGAAAGGGCACTGACGCTAATACTTGGCTCTTGAGTTACCAGATCAAGAACCTCCTCTTCTAAGTTACTGTCTCTAACAGTTCTTGGTCTACCTCTATCCCAATTTTGAACAGGAAGGATATTTTCAGTTTCTCGAAGTCTGTGATTTGCAGCTCGAATTACTAAATACGTGGCTTGGATGTCTTCTATTAGGAAAACGCCTAGCGTAAACACTAGCAGCCTCATTGCAGTTTCCTTCACATTGCTAAGGATCCAAATCATATCAACGTACTCGTTTATAGCATACGCCATAAGCCATAATAATGGCCAAGAAAACCAAAATACGAAGAAAGCAAAACACAAGTGAACGCAAAAACACGAACTAAGGCAAATTTAATACACAAATCGCAAAATTGTGTAATGTTATTCTCTCGCACGATGAAATAAGGTCGCACCTGTTAATGCAGACGACATCTCTCACATCTTGGAAATTTTACCTTATTTATCTCACAGTCTGAACCTTGCCCACTACCATGTCTTTGGCCTTTTAAAGACTGCTGGTGCTGATAATTACTCGTAGTTTGAAAATTGGGAAAACTTTAGGATTAAGTATCTTTTTTTAATGTATATAATTCGGTTTCGTTACTAAAACAGAATCTTTAAAATAATGAACAGCGGGAACAAACATTTTAACATAATAGGCAACTACGTAAAAAACAGTAGTAGGTAATTGTAAGTATTTTCACACGTGCAAATGATATTAATGTGTGTAGTTTCTAACAGTGCACCTTATTATTCGTCTCATCCTCGTATTATTATTCTAACAATAAATTTAAACAATTTTGACCAATAAATATAGCGTTTAAATATGTAAATTTGCGAAACGTCAAACTGAAAATTCGGCCAGCCTTTAGTTCTTATTTAGTTTTCCATTTTCATTTAAAAACGTTTGTTTGTTTTTTTCGGTTTTGTGTTTGTACAATAAAAGGTAATTAATTAAAATTTAAATTATATATGTATATAAGCTTTGCCTTAATTATAAAAATACAGTTGAATTTCACATAGGAAACAAAGAAGAAAAACATTGCGCCATGCAAATTTTAATTGACTATTATTTTAAATATTATACATCAATATTTTATTAACTATTAACTTATCTCAGTATTATACAAAAGATTTCATGTTAAACAAATATTAAAAATGCGAAGAATCTAAATCCCCAAAATGTTTAGTTCACAAATATAAAATGCTTACAGTGAAGCAAAAATTAACAATATCTCCGCTGTTAGATTATTTATTAGTTATGCTAACATATGAACGACATGCACAATATTTTTGTAATAATCCTGACGTATCTGGGAAATTTAATTTACATCTCTAGAGTTGACATAGATTCCTTGAGAAATTCTGGCACGCGTATTTATTGCTAAGACTACTAAAACGTTTGTAAGATAAATAAGGCCAAGGAAAAGACCGGAACAAATCCACCGTAAGATATGTTTTGTCTAGCAAATTTACAAGCATTTCGGAATATATAAAAAAAATGTGTTTAACTAAAGAAGTGTTTGTAAATTGCTAGTGTTGAAGGCTTACTTTGCTATTATTTAATAATTATATGATTACTGTCACGTAAAAGTTTGGGATGTTATATTTAAAATAAGTATGTTCTAGAATCTTATTTTAATGTGTTAGTTTATTATTATTACTATTAATGCAAAACATATGCAATGCATCAAATTTATAATAATTAGAACATTCACTTGTATACTTTATACATCAAGCTTTAAAGAGCCCACACCATATGGCAATTTCCTATATAAAGATTTGATAAATTCTATTTGAATTTCATTTTAAATTGTGCAACAACAGAAATTTTATTTGGAAGAAATGGTAGACCATAAAATTAGTTCAAAAAATAAATTGAAGCAATAGCTTAGTGCTACCACAGAGCAGATATTAATAGCTGCTCTGTGGTGCTACATTAAAAGAAGTTTTATAATTTTGATATAAGGTATAATTTGCAAATTGGTAGGCTTAGGGCGGGTTGTACAAACATGATTTAAGGGCTTCGTTAAATCATTCGTCAAAATGGACAAAATCGAATTAAAAATCTAAATTCATATGGCCAATAATTCATCGGTAATTAAAAAGTGACGCTCTTTTGTCAATTTGGAAAAAGTTTTGTGCAATTCACCTTACATTTGTTTGGTAAGAATGTATTAAACAAAGAATTTTCCGTATAAATGTAAAAAAAAATGTTAATGTAGAAAAGTTGCACAAATATCTTGGTTTTTAGAGCCAAATGTACAGAGTGGTTCACTATTCCTTATTTGGTAGATGGTATCGTTATTATAGAAAAACCATGGAAACGTCTATAATTACAGGCTATATACTCTAAAAATATTTTTCATTAAAGGGGCTTCATGTAACTTTGTTATTTTCAATAAATACTGTTTTTGATTTTGCCCTTTTAATTAGAATTTAAATTATAAATGGATGGCACACGACAAACCTGGTGTTTAAAATTAATCAATTTTTGGTTATTTGGTATCTTGTAAAATTTTCTTCAAATGCAGATGTCCCTACAACCTGAAGCTGTTACTTGGAGTAATAAGAAATGGTATGTACTATTTAATATAGCAAAGCTACATATTACCGCCTCAACATGGGAACGTCCCGTACAATGGAAGATATTTATAAATTGTAGCGCTTGTAACTAGATAAAACTTCTATTTCAAGGTTTTTCTCTAACTTATGTAAGATACTATCGAACAAGCATGGAGTTATGAAACACCATAAAAATACATTTTAATAAGTATCAAATATCCGAAACCTTAACGGTAGTATTGAAGCTATTATTTAATATTCCAGTATTTATTAAATACTATAAATTTTCTTATGGTTAGCTGAGAGAAATTACATGTGTTTACAAGAGTTTGCAGTTCACAGTGTTGATATGCAAAACTATACGAAATAGGAGGATTGATGTTACTTAAATGTATTTTTGCAATTTACGTATTTAAACTAGACTTAAAACTTGTAGAGTAATTCAATGAATGGTTGGAATGATGAATAATAGTATATTATACACGACGCTATAATGTAGGCTATTATTACCGAGGATAAAGTTTGCAACACGAGCGAGCTTGCGAGCGAGTTTTGCAATTATCCGGTTTGCAATAATTATTCTGGTCTTAATAGAGTATTTCATTCAGGATGGCAACACGGTCAAAATACATACTGTTGGAAATCTGTGTATGTTCCGTCGAAAATCTTCACGTATTTTTATATTTAGTCTAGTGTGCATAATAATGTAAATTGACATAATATAGTTTGTCATAATTTGTCCGAATAAAAGGTTGTCACTCTTATAAATTTAACTACGCTTCAGTCTATCTCTGGTCTACTACCACCTCTTTATAATAACGAATAGGTTATGGACCCAGCGTGTCCGAGATAGCACCGATATAAAAAGTAAAAACGCGACATGTGGCATGTTAAATTTTGGTCGTTAGTGACAGTGTGATCGCGATAGTTTACAAAAGATGGCTTCGAGTACATCGTCAGGTTGGCGCATTGAGTTGTTGTCCAAGACGAATTATGATACGTGGTGTATACAAGTAGAAGCACTTTTGGTAGAGAGCGATCTGTGGGAGTATGTCGATGGTACTATTCCGAAGCCACAAACAGGCGATGACGCGATTCAAGCCTGGATAAATAAAGACAAAAAGGCAAAAGCAAAGTTGATTATGGCAATTGAACCATTACTGGTCACACAAATTCGTAATTGTGACACGTCAAAAGATGTATGGTTAAAATTGGAGTCAACTTATGCGTCTAAGGGTCCTGCGAGAAAGGCGACATTATTGAAGCGACTGATGCTTCAAAAGCTGGATGAAGGCGGTGACGTAAGAGACCACTTGACTAACTTTTTCGATGCTGTAGATAAATTGAAAAACATGAAAGTGGACATAAATGATGATCTCTTGACTGTAATGCTGTTGTATAGTCTTCCTTCGTCGTATGAAAGTTTTCGGTGTGCAATTGAAACAAGAGACGCGTTGCCGACACCGGAAGAATTGAAGGTGAAGATTATGGACAAGCACGATTCAGATAGACAGGGATCTGGAGGTTTCGTCACAGTAATGACCGCCAGTCAAAATCCAATGAAGGGGAAAACGAAGAAGAAACGCGTGTTCAAATGCTTCAAGTGTGGGGCGCCGGGACATAAAGCAAATGAGTGTACAGGTCAATTCGACAGTAGCCAAAGAAAGCCAAAACCGTCGGCGAACAATGTTGACGAGTCGTTTGCAGTGAACCATACAGTTTTAAATGTAGATAGTGTATGCAAAGCAAAGACAAAAACATTGAGTAAACCATGGTTATTGGATAGCGGCTGTACCGCGCATTTGTGTGGTGTGGAAGCGTGTTTTAAGTCTTTAAGTGAATCCCCGAATGTGAAATTAAGTCTCGCGAGTCAAGCGTCTGCTGAAGTGAAAGGAAAAGGCATTGTTCATTTGTCAGTTGCAAGTGATAATAATGATCATCGACTGATTGAATTCAAGGACACTTTATATGTGCCTGAATTGAGAACAAACCTAATTTCAGTTGCAAAAATTACGAATAAAGGACACGAGGTGATTTTTCGTAAAGAGGACGCAGTTGTTCGTGACAAGCGCGGGAACATTTCGCTAATCGCCGAGCGACGGGGCGATTTGTATTTTGTGCGTGAGAACTTAGAGTGTGCTGAAGCGGTAGTCCAACCAATGGGTTCAGAATTGATGAAGTGGCATGAAAGATTAGGCCATCTAAACAGTAAAGACCTCGTGAAATTGATTCGTGATGGTGTAGTACCCAAGGTTGATGTGAGTGATGCAGCACAATTATCACGTTGTGAAGTGTGTTTGAAGGGTAAAATGACCGTGTTACCTTTCCCTAACGATCGAGTACCGTGCTCTGAGACATTGAAAATAGTGTACTCGGATGTTGTTAGTCCATTTAGAACGGAATCCACGGGATGTGCTAAGTATTTTGTAACTTTTATTGATGATAGCACGAGATGGTGCGAAGTGTACTTTTTGAGACAAAAGTGTGGAGTGTTTGATGCGTTCAAACTTTATCAGAAGCTGGTAGAGAAACAAACCGGAAAGAAAGTAAAATGTTTACAATCAGACAATGGACGCGAGTATTGTAGTACCGAATTTAATGAATATCTAGCGGATCAAGGTATTAAAAGACAGTTGACGGTTCCCCATACTCCGCAGCAAAACGGTGTCGCGGAACGAATGAATTGTACGTTGTTGAATATGGCTAGGTGTTTGTTGTTGCAGTCCGGTTTGAGCGCGATTTTTTGGTCGGAAGCTGTTGCCACAGCTTCTCACATTCGTAACCGATGCCCGACTAGTGGTTTAAATGGAAAGATTCCGTATGAAAAGTGGACGAAAGATAAAGTAAACGTGAATTACTTTAAAAAGTTCGGGTCGAAAGTGTTTGTCTTAGATAAAAATCCCAACAAAGACAAACTTTCACAGAGATCTGTTGAAGGCGTATTCATGGGGTATCCTAGAGAAAGAAAAGGCTTCCGTGTGTGGATACCGAGTAAGAGACAGATGACAGAGGCCCGTGATGTAAAATTTTTAGAAGAGACTAGTATCGGTCCTTGTGATACGCGCGTACTTGAAGAGTGGTTTATGTCAACGGAAGAGGGGCAGGAGGATGAAAACAGTCATCTAAAATATATAGCGTTTTCGCCGCAATCTGTGGAGTGTAACGAGACTCCGAAAAATCGACCAGACATCCCGGAGATAGTTATAAAGGATGCGGAAGAGCAGATGAGAGCCCCTGGTAGACCAAAATTGTTGCGTACTGGCAATAGAGGGCGACCGAGAAAGCTGTATCAGTCAAGAAGTAGAGCAACACAAGACGAAGAAGATATTTGTACTGAAAATGATGCTGACTTAGATGACGATGTGTTCGTCGGTGTAGCAGAGATCAGAGTACAAGATGCTTTAAAAGGTGATGCGTGTGATGAATGGAAGGATGCGATTGAATCTGAAGTCATTAATTTAGTGAAGAATGATACGTGGGATATCATTCATAATGACGATGATGAAAACATAATTGGGTGTCGTTTGATTTTGACAAATAAACCTGATGGTAAAATTGAGAGACGCAAGACTCGACTGGTAGCGAAGGGTTACAGTCAAAGGTACGGCGTCGATTATCATCAAACATTTGCTCCAGTGGCAAGACTGGAAACATTAAGTTTATTATTGGCTCTTGCGGCTCAGTTTGATCTAAAGATCTGGCTGTTCGACGTGGTGACAGCGTATCTCAATGGAGCACTGGAAGAAAAAGTGATCATGAGAGTCCCAGAAATGTTGCACGAGATATTGCAGCGGATTGTATCCAAACAAGGGGAGTTTTCAAAGGTTGGAGCTCGAGCGAAAAAGATGATAGTGAATTTAAGTGATGGTGGTAATGCATGCAGACTAAAGAAAGCCTTGTATGGTTTGAAGCAAGTAGGCCGTCAATGGTATTCGCGATTGTGTAAAAAGCTCGTAAGATTAGGTCTGAAACCCGCGAAGAATGAGCCATGTTTGTTTTATGGTGAATGCGAGGGTGATACGCTATTGTTGTTAGTGTATGTGGATGATATGCTTGTAGCATCACGTAATATCAAGTGTATTACGAAGTTAAAACAAAAATTGTTAGAGGATTTTGAATTGAAAGATCTTGGTCTAGCAGATTATTGTCTTGGTCTTGAAATTGACCAAAATGAGGGTCAAATAGAGCTTTCCAAAACGGGATTGCTTAAGCAGTACGGAATAAGTGGATGTAATCCGGTTACGACACCATCGGAAGCGAATTGGCATTTTGATAATACAAGTGAGGAAAATGCACACAAAAAGTGTCTAAATAGACTTGGTTTTGGCACCAAGGATAATGAATTAATATCTGACGTGCAGATTGAAAGGGCGTGTTGGAAATCTGTGTATGTTCCGTCGACAATCTTCACGTATTTTTATATTTAGTCTAGTGTGCATAATAATGTAAATTGACATAATATAGTTTGTCATAATTTGTCCGAATAAAAGGTTGTCACTCTTATAAATTTAACTACGCCTCAGTCTATCTCTGGTCTACCACCTCTTTATAATAACGAATACATACTTATTTTCTAATGGATTTAATTTATGGTGCTAATAAGTATCCTATTACATGCATTTATTTTTGTTTACAGAGCAAACTCAGCAATGTTTCATCAAGAATTAATTTGTTTTAAAAATAAAATTATACTTAATTGCTAACTAAGAAAATCACCATACTTAGTAAAAATGATAATTGAAGTTTTACAATGTTCTGATTTTTTTTCACTACGAAGTAACAAAATATAGGTGCTTATACCCCACAAGAAATATGGCCAGGAAAATTTACCATATTTCTTTATGAAAGTGAACGAAACATTTCATTTTTCCAAATTAGCCAATTCCATTAAGTTCAAAATGCAATTTTAAGCAACGTTTCCAATCAACATTTTTCGAATCTTCGCAGATAACTGTCTATTTGGTGCTTTCATATCATGTCATATATGTCAATTTCTTTTAGACGGTGTGATTTAGATTTGTGAACCATATTATATTTTATTTAATAAATAATTAAGAATATTGATGTACTGGACAAGTGAAAAATAGATGCCATGTCACTGATATTTATGTATTCCACCTTATGTCTTTATTTCTACTCTGAATGAATGAAGATTCACTAAAGATTATTGCTAAGTAAAAATAAATTAAATCTAAATTAAATAGAAAAAATTCAACAACCTCATTTTTTACAGGGGTTTACGAACACTTTTCAGCAGTTAGCTGTTTTTATTTGCCTAAAGCACACAGTTTCATTTGAAAGGTGCATGACTATAACGTAAACTGAAAGCTAATAAGCAAGAAATACTTTTCATGAGATATCTCGTGATTGATTGTACGTATTATTAATGCGTCTTATTGCAAAACTTCATACGTGCTGTACTATTTAGCTGTTAGTATTTTTAAAAAAGGTGTTTGTACGTTTATCATGTTTTTAAGCAGAAAGGCTTCATTCAGTAAGTTTCTGTTTAGTCGGCTGTGAACAGCGAAATTGAATTAAAAAATAAATAACTGCTATATGTTTTCGTTTCTACCAAATATTTGCATTTTAAGAAACAGAATTATTAAGCATTAATTTTTTCTTAAAAAAAGCAAATTTGTTGCCAGATGTATTGTTTAATTAAGTCACACTGGGGTAACTTATAATGTTATATGCATAAACGACCAACAGTACTTACTCTATAGTACTACTTTTTGCTTTAAAATTTGTTTAAATCAATAGATTACTCCTGCGGATTAAAAGAAGAAATCTGCACTGTTAAACATGTTATTGAAAAAAGTGCCAAGGTGACCTAGAACTAAACAACCAAACTAACAGAAAGTTCAGAAAACACGTACAACAGAGCAATTAAAAATGTAATATATTTGCCGTGTTTAAATATGAACACAACATTCTACTTAGCGCATGAAGCATAATATCGTGTCACGTGAAACACTGCGACCGTAATGGCGAGAAAGAGTAGAGAGCAAGGGGGTGTTCTCTTTCACCCGCACCCTTCGCAGCATCCGGGCCGCACAGAGATGTTTTAGGGGCGTCGGCGTCGCGGTAGCGTCCTCACTGTCACTATTATGTCAACTCGATAATTGCAAATAATAACTGAAAGATAAGTACAAAATATGCATTCGTTAATGTGTAATGTGTGTTGATACGACTTATTCAGTTTCTGTGATTAGTTTTTTTGAAATGTGTGTTTGTAGTGTGCATGTTTGGGTTTTGTTTGGTCGGTTATCATCTACAGGGAACGCTTAAGTATCGTAACAATTATAGATGTACATATAATTTTTCTGCTCGTGTTGTTGTATTGGGGTTTTATTTGTTTATTACGTATATTATATTATATTAAAACCTTAGGCAATGCCGTAAGTCAATTAATCTCAAATAATTACAAGAAAAAATAAATAAATAAAATGTCTGCATGAAAACATACCTCTAATAACTGAAGCATGCTTTTGCGAGATTATCATTTGAACTTTTGCAAGTTATTATACAGAAGCGATGTAATTTCAGGATTACGCAATTACCCCGTTTCAATTATTGATATTTCATTAAAATGACCGTGTTGAACAAACCTAGCTGTGCCTGTTAATTAAAAACTATTACACTGCTTGACGAAAGATCTTAGTTAAAAAGTAATATAATAATAATAATAATAAATTATAATTAAAAATAGCACTAACCTAAAAATGGAAATGCAACCAAGTAACTTGTTAGTTTGAACCAAGTTTAAAATTTTTAGAATATATTGTGCAAATTATTCTAAAATTGTCATGTAGAAGCTATTCAGAAAAGTGAAAACAATAAAAAAAAAATGTGTTACCAACTGGGAAAGTAGGTAATTACCATTTTTGTCTTTTTGAGAAAAATCGGTCATCTGTATCCTGTATTAAGTCGGCTGTAACATGCTTATGTACTTTCAGATTACATTGCACCAGATTATGTTACTGAATCTCACAGCTTCTGCAGGAAAACTTAAATTAATAGGTTGGCGCTAACACACACGCATCACGCACTGCAGGCAAAAATAACTCCTAATAAATTAATCTATTTTCTGAGTAAACTGTGTTAACAAAGCTGCATTTAATTATATTACTACAGTTTACAAGATTTCTCTTTAGATTTGACTTTAGTGACATCCAAAATTATCATAATAATTCAACTTTTTTAATTAACTAAAATATAAAGCCTAAAACTTTAGAAAGTCCCTTTTTTATTATGTATAATTAACAAAAAGAAAATTACTTTTATATAACGTCATAATCACTCGTATTAGATTTTTTATACGCATAAATTGGCAACTCTGCATTGATACCGTAATTTGCAAACGTGCATGACTAATACTTTCCCATAAACACGAATGGGAGATTCAGAAGATTGAAATTGACAGATTTATTTTCAATTTCGGTTATTCTCTGGTGATTGATAGAAATGATAGACGTCAGAAGTCACGTTTCACTGGAAACAAAAGTAAAACAGGTATATTTTCTTTCACCAGCTTTTCGGTCCTATTTCTTGATATGATTTAGGAACATTTTATATACAGGGGTGGTCATAGAGTCTCGATCCATTTTAGTGAAGCAATTGAAATACTGTAAAAATGCATGATGTAATGGTAAGTACAATGTGTGTAAATTGTTTTCACTAATATAATTCATTATGGCCATCTTCGATTTTAAAATATTGCTCACATCGTTCTACAGCTGCTCGGAAAACATTTTATTAATATTAATGGTCTTAAAATGATTTCAACTGCAATTCGTATAAAGTTTATAAGGTTTGCAATGTCGTTGACATTGGCTTTGTATACCTGCGACGAAACGAAAAACGAAAAAAATCTAAGGGTGAATTTGCTGCCCATGGACTTAGTGAGTCTCCGGGGAACGCGTCATTGAGATACTCTCCGACAATGTTGGAAAGATACGCAGGTACTCCATTCTGTTTAAAGACTACATTATTCTATCGTCTCTAAATTGAGACTACAAAATTGTTTTCCAATAAACAATTGAACATTAACCAGAGGACTTAAAATAAAGGTGATTGTAAAATTGTATTTAAGATGCATAATACACATGACGAATAATACTTGTGTTGCTTGATCAAAATAGATCGAGACTTTGTGACCACCCGGTACACTTTAAAGTAGTATCTAAAATGAATTAATGAATGCAATAAGTAAATTATAGTTCTATTTTTTATTATGTTGCTGATGCCTAAAAAGTTTCGGTATGAAGTCAACCTTGAATAAAAAAATTTGTTAGTTGTTTGACAGTTTGGTTTATTTTACATTTGACATTGAATTACATATACCTACTTCGACATTTCGACATACATCGTAATTTACCTAACTTACTTTTTTACTAATTTCCATATTTGCTTTTACTGTTGGGAAATTTTTAACAATTACTGCCTTAAGTTTATGTTGCCTTTAGTTGTCAAGTTTAAGGCAAACATCAACATGATGTGGTTGCTAACACATCATCTACATCTATTGAACAATATTATTGTGTAATAACTAACTCAAGCTTTTGATGCTCATCTCAATTTATTAGGTATAATCTTAGTCGACTTATCGGTTCATTGTTTCACATACCTATTAAATTATTTTTTTTGATGATGTTACTTTGTATTGATGAATAAGACATAAACATTACATCGTAAAATGTTGAACTCTAATTAACTGGTACAAATTTAGATATAGATAAGTACATTTTGAATGTACCTATTTCTGATAATAGTACAATGTTAGGTACCAATATTGCATACCTCGATTAGTTGTTGATACAAAATATTATCTTTATAAGTGTTTCTAAATCGACTTTCCATTAAAATCTTCTTTTGGTAGAAACAAAGTGCTATTAAATTTATATATAAGAACTATTTTTCGCATTCAT
Source organism: Melanotus villosus (assembly GCA_963082815.1). Classification (NCBI taxonomy): domain Eukaryota; kingdom Metazoa; phylum Arthropoda; class Insecta; order Coleoptera; family Elateridae; genus Melanotus; species Melanotus villosus. Next base: position 70,125,705 of record OY720418.1, on the reverse strand, counting down.
TCAAATGCGTTAGTTTAAAATACCAATCGTTGACGCTAACGACATTGACCTCCTTCGCTAATGCCCATCGTAGATGTAGCATTCTAAAAAAAAATATGTGAAAATCTTTTAATAAACAGATGAGCTGAAAGGGGCATCTCGACATATGAAGTGTTTACACTTTAAAAATGTCAATTCAAACCTGAAATGTATTCTTAAAGTTAGTCGGAACCTGGAACCGCTTGAAAAGTTAATGTTTTTAGAGTTTTCATTTGAATGAAATTTTAGTTAGAATACATTATTTATAATGTAACACTGTAAAATGATTGCCGTGTAATATACCTGAGCATTTCTTTCCTGTTCTTTGTGTCAGACTAAAATCGTTGGAGTCTCCTAAACGTGACCAGAATTTTTTACTCCACTATTATGGGTTACCTAAACAATAGCTAGAGCACAGTTTAAAAATCGATTTAGAATCCCGAAACTTCTCCAATTTTGCATGATAATTACGTGTAGTTTGGCATGATTTGTCATCATTTACTCGATCATTTCAGCTGTCAAGTGGGGTTAAAGTAGCGTTGTATTCTACGGCGTTAGAAATGTTGAATGGGTCAGTTACATTTCGATTCTCGTTTTCGTTAATATCTTTACCGTTTCTTAGGTTGGTTTAAATAATTTTTTTAACTAATGATAAAGTACATAATAAGCGTAAGTGAATGTTTAAAAATTTCATTATCGCAATATTAAGAATTCTACAAAAGAAATGATTAAATATATTAACTTTTCAGTTTTAGAAATAATAATGTCGTATTACAAAATATTTCAAATGCATATAACAATTTTTTTTACAGAAATATTAATTTTAAATTGTGATTATTTAAATATTTTTGCTGTATAATTGTTCTGCAATTTATATAACATAATAAATATAAAACTTGTTAACTGTTTTGCAAAAAGTGAACCTAAAGTAGATACTATTCATCCAAATGTTTATACTCGTATACATATGTATTTTCAAAATATAAAAAAAAGGCAATTGTATTATCTAATTCACTAACATAATATTAGAATTTGTTCCTTAGTTAGTTTTTAAGTAATTTTAAAATAGTCGTTGTTATAGTACTTATTTAAGCATATAGAAATACAGAAATCCCTAAGGGAATTCTTCAACTTACAACTACCAAAGTTGAACAAAAATTATTACCATAGCTACCGCACTTTTTAAAGTAGTTAATAAAGGTTTTTAATTTGGGGCTATATTGTAAAAGTTTGTAATTCAATAGACCTTTGTTTTTGGACTTACGCAAATTAGTTTAAAATGGTCCAGTTTTATTTGTAAAAATTTCTGTAGGTCAATGGTATGATTTAGAAATATCTAATGTATCTCACTTTAGATGTTTGTTGTGGCGAGTTTGACTAGACTTTTTTCAATCTATTTAGCCACCAGTTCCTGAAAATTAAAACTCTTTAAAAGAGTATAACATAAATAGGTATTTATAACCGAATTAATAAAAAAATCTTTTTTTGCGTACGTATTATGCTAGATAGGTTCTACTTTCTGGAAATACATTTTCGGTGAAGATAAACTATCAAACTACTATCAAAAAACAGGAAAATAGAACCAATATTAACAGAACGTCTTCCGGGTTGGGACCGTGTCATTATTGAGACAGAAGAACTCAACGTTTCGCCACTTTGTTAAGGGGCTTCATCAGGAGTAAAAGGGCGCACTAAAAGAGCACGGTAACTTAACATGTCAACTACGCCATAGGTGAAACTCCTTTAGCAAGTGGCTGAAGGCCAATGGTAACTGAATTTGTCAACCAAGCCAGAGGCGAAATCCCCCTAAAGAAAAACAGAAAAGGCAGCCGATTTTATACCGGCTATTACCGATCAAGAGTGTAAGACGAAGACGACGATTGGTCAAGCCTGGAGGGGGCGGAGCCAGTAGTGATTGCAGATTTCCAAATGTCTGATAGATGACAATCAGTGTCACGATTCAAGTTGTTGGGGTCTTAATGATTTCAATTGCCTCGCGGATTTTCCTGTTGAAAAATAAGGGGCATTGGCGATGATCGAAGTTTTTTCAAACAATATCTTATGTCCAGTGTCGTGATGATGTTGAGCAACAGCTGAGTGTGAGAAAAGACCTGATCTGTTTTTCTTCAGAAGGGTATCGCCTCTGGCTTGGTTGACAAGTTGAGTTACCGTTACCTTCTGCCTTTTGCTAAAAGAGTTTCGCCTCTGACGTGGTTGATATGTTAAGTTACCGTGCTCTTTTAATGCTCCCTTTTACTTTTGATGAAGTCCCTTAAAAAGTGTCTCAACAACGACACAGTTCTAACCAGGAAGACGTTCTGTTAATACTGACACTGACCGTGGAAGTCATCGAATTCAAATGGAACCAACACAGTAAGCATTTTATTGACAAATTTTATTAAGGAAACTTGAGCAACATTATTTAAACAAAAAACAAATAAGAGAAAGGATAAGAAATTAGCTTCAAAATTTTTAAAAATAAGCTCCTACGATGTTAGACCGAACATCACTCCTATTGTGGAGAAATTATATTAAAAAAGTGGTTTAGGAAGGTTTGGTTAAAAATGAAATTACATTGTTGTTGGATTTGGATATATTTATTCCTGTTTTGAAAATTTGTTGTTTTTAGCCAAAGTTTAACAACATTTTTCAATACATTTTTCGATAAAACATGTCGAATGCCAGCCACGATGGCGTCAAGGTGAGCATACTTCAAAACCAGATATCTCGAATTTGATGTCCAGTCCAGGACGGTGAGATTTTTCATACAAAAAATCTTAAATATTTACTCTTTTAGACAAGAGATACAATCATTGGTCCTGTGGCAATATGATGTTAGGCTCGATAAATATTCCTTCCTTTGGTATAATTCTAGTGGAGTATTACCAACGACCATAGTTCCTAGCATTCGTAAGCCTAGATTTCGTCCCATTAATGAACAATAAGTACATGTCTAATACTCGTATGTCCTCATTTCTTAATTAAAATTGTGTTTAACCATTACAAAAATATATTGCGACAAGTAGAACTTATCTAATAGTATTCTCATATAAAAAAATAAAATAATTCGGTTGCAAATAACTAACTCATAACGATGGGCACTATCGTTTTTATGTGTGCCCAATATGTTCAAATAAAATTTATATAAAAAGTTGGTCATGGATAGTAGTAATATGACGATGGTTAAGAAATTCAGTAGTAATTTAGTCTTTAACTAAGTTGAATTTGGTTTTTGCTAAATGCCAGTGACAAATCTGGCTTAAAATATATAAACTAATATTATCTGGTGTATTTATAATACATGCACTTTACAATAGTTTCGTTATCTATGGGTAATCCTTAATATGTAGATATTTTGTACTTACTCGTAAACCAATGGTGTTATTTAACAAACTCACTAGTAATTATAATAGCATTATGTATTTGATACTGTATTCTACCTAAAGATAATCCGTACATATGACTATGGATATTCATATAATGTGATATTTAAAAAAAATTAAATGACACACAATCATTTGTTTTGATACTCCTGTTATTAAGTTATGACAAATTAGTATTTTAAAAATTACATTATTTTGATAGTCAGCTTTTACACCAAACCTAATTTCAATTTTTATAGCAAAGTAGTTTTAAATTTTTACCATTTAGTAACTCAAGTAAGAATACATATAGGCACATTCGTGATCTACCCTGTAGATCCGGGCTTTTGTAGAATTTTAGTATCAGAAGCTCGTCTCTACAGGTATCTTACGGATGGAAGACCGCTCGGCCCTTGCTGTCTAGATGTTTCTCAGTTAGAAAAACTCAGAACTACCTTAAACTTTTTTTTTGAGTAACCACTAATAGTTTAATTTGTTTTCTAGGTAAAGGAGGAATAGGAAAGAGCTTCAATATCCGGAAAAAAGGTAAAAAATCTCTGACACATCACATCTACTATTAAAAACTAATTCTTATAATGTGTTAGCAGGATAACAACGTTCTACTTGCGTGGCTCATCAGATATGATAGTAGTCGGCACTTCTTTGAATACCTGGCCTTAATATACGCCCCTTCTGGTATCAGACGTTATCATCTCATATTTACGTGTCGAGGGAAACCACTACGCCCATTTCATATATACAAACTTCAGCTAGTGTAATCTACCAAATTTGCAAAATTACGGGACGACAATAACCTTTCAGGGAATGTAAGGTACTATGATGTAATTAGGACTAGTTGTGTAATCCTTCCATTTCATATAACAGGCCTCCAAAAGCATTTCAGTGTAAGAAAAAAATTATATTATAATTACATGTTATTAGATTAAAAAAAAAACTCTGCTAAGCCGAATATATTTAATAATATCAATTTTATCTTCCACCATTGCTCTGAGCTAGAGTTTTTTAACATCCGGAAACTGAAGACCATTTTACGTAACTTTTGAATGGGTAGACCTATCATAATTTTCTTATACATAGCTATTGCATGTGTTGTATATTGCTACATTTAATTTTATAACAAGAAACTCATAAATACCTTCTGGCAGAATAGTATTGATACACAATTTCAATTTTTTTAAGAATTAATCAAGAATATGAAGTAATCTTGATTTTTAGGTTAATTTTGAGTATGTAGTTAATATAAACAATTAACATAATTTGCAGTGGCTTGCACACTTTAGCAATAAAGGACATACTGCTTTTGAAAATATTGCAATAAAATAATTCCTTTTTGTTAGTTTCCTGGTAGAAGACGAAGCTTTTACGTAAATATATTAAAATTCAAACTTTTAGCAGCACAGGTTGGAAACCTAAGGTAACAGTTCGAGAGATATCAAAAAAAAAAAACCTAAAACGTTTTACAATAGGCAACTTGTACCTCATGTTTGTAGGTTGTTATAAGATATACTGGTTTTGTGAATGACTGAATCTTAAAACTGATAACTTCTTCTTTTTCTCCGTCATGCTTTGGATTTGTTCCGTAGCGTCACTACGATATCTATTCCTATTCTTTCCATCTATTCCTTTGCCTTGATATATTTCATTTTCTTTTTGCTCTGTATCGATAATATTTATATCTTAGGTAGCCTTATATTTTCCATTCGTTCTAGGTGTTCTTTCCATTCTTGTCTATACTCTTTTATTTTATCAGTAATACTGAATATGTGAAGCTCTTCTCTTATATCTTGGCTTCTTTTCATATTTCTTCTATTATATTCAGCAACTGATCATAAAAACCTAATTTCTGATGTTATAATTCTAGGTTAATAATTTTTAGTAGTGGTCCAGCATTTACTATGTAACGCTTGGGACTGCTGTAACTTTGTAAAATATCATAATTGTATATGGTCGTACTTTATTTTTGACCACCCCCTTTATTGTGCCATTGTAAAAATTGTATTTTCCAATTTTTTTATGTATATCTATTTCTTACAGATATGATACTGAACAACCTATAGATTTAAAACTGTTGACTTGTTCTACTATTTTGTCACTTAGCATAATCTTCGAGCGGATGGGTTCGTCACCCCAAAAAGCCATTACTTTTGTTTTGGTAGTGGATATCACATTATCAGAAATATTTGCACTAAGACAAAAATGGACTAAGACAAGGATGTAACATCTCCCTGAGTTTATTTAATCTTTATACAGACGACGCTGTGAGAGGATTACTAATACAGATATATATGCACACAATCTAAACAAAGAAAAATATATAGCGACTTTCCTAATTGCAAATGACCAGCTTGTAATGGCAGACTCAGATGATTCACTACAAAGAGTTGCTTTTAAATTACAACCTTTAATATAGTCCAGGAACAGTGTGTGAGTTTCTCTGTATAAAATGACCTTCAATTTCTAAAGCTTGCATGTTCTTGTAGTATGACGTTATCTATTATGTTCTGAAGTCTTTTGACTAAAATTTTTGCATGTATTTTGTACGAAGCATTTAAGAGACTTCTTCTTCGGTAGCCATATACGGAGCAGCGGCCTCATTTTTTAAAGATGGGTGTACACGGCTAAGTATTTTTAATTTTTGGGGGATGGTATGGGAGTTCCAGCAGATATTTAGTAGATGGACAAATCTCATCTTTTTACTTCTTCTGATGCATATGCCTCTCTATTTTTAGTTTATTGTAGTGCCTTGTTTAGTTCTTCAATTTACAATGGATCTAATGTTCTAATGGTTTCTTGTTCATCTTCTGTTCCATAAGGTCTTACCAAAACCATAGATCTTTGTAATAATTTAACCAGATGACAGAGGGTGTATCTTCATCTATCCTATTTCTACACTTTTTAAATGTCTAATAATTTTAAAGCCATATTTTGTGTCCATGAACATCATTTTATAGTTTACATAAAGGTATCCCATCTACTTTGTTGTGCTTGCCGGTTTAAGATCTTCACCACTTGAATCGCTCTGTTGTATTTTTCTTCGTTGTTTTCTGTTTTATTTTGTATCAATTTATGATAAGCTTTGTTTTTGTTTTTAACTGCATCTTCTTGTTCTTTTGATAACGGTTTAGTAGTTTTACCATTTTGCGAGGATTCGTATCTTAGCACCAACAAAGAAGCGAACTGTTCCTCTGAATACTCGTGCATCGTTAAACAGTGTGGCAGTTTTTTAATTTGCTAAATTTTCAATCACAGATTTTTGTCCTTGCTACCCAGGTGTATGTGTGTGCTGGTTTATGTTTAAAAAAGCTATTCATGATTAGCATTTTGTTGCAGCTAGCACAATCTCTAAGGAGTCTGCTGTTTAGATTTAAATAGGTTTTCACCATTTCTTTCGATAACGCCCTCAAATTTTGATCTGCCAATTCGAGCATTTAAATCATTGCCAATTATTATGTGGCAATTTTTGTTTCTTTGATTAAAGCATCTTTGAAGTTTTTCGTGAAATGTTTCGCGTTTACCTTTTCTGTCTTCTTCTGGGGCATATAAGTACCCACATTATCGTTAAATTTCCATTTTTTATTTGGCATATTATGTTTATAATTCTTTCATCAATTGGTTGATATGGTTTTATTTTTCTTTTCCATTTTTCATTTATCATAATTACCACACCAGCTATGCATCTTTTTTGTTGCTTTACTCCGCTGTTGTAGCTTAACCATTATATCTATTGCTGTGGAAAAAATTGAACTAACGGGAAACATGTACATAAAACAATACCTCTTTGTATTTTTACATTACAAACTTTTAATTATGATGTACAGCATGTACTTACAGCAAAGTTATAGTTATAATGTCCAGCTATAGTATAATGATAGGCAGAAAAACAGAACAAATTTTTAATTTTGCATGCTTTTATGCCGTCGAAGCAGTGAGTAAAGTTCTACAATATCGTTCTAGCGAGATAATGGAAACTCACTGCGTAAAGTAAATGGCAGAATTACTTTACACAGTGTTGACTGTATTTCCATGGTAAACAGTTCGAAAAACCAGGAACGGACAACTTAATTTTGGAGATGAAATGTATGCTTAAATAATACTGAAAATTTATTTTTCTACTTATTTCTTTTCGCAGTCGTGGCAAAAACAGTATACGCAATATGTACGGAATATACTATTCTTAAATTCTCAAAATGTATACTAGATTAAATTATGTCATGTTTCATCTATGACTAGGTATACGTATTTTAAACTGACAGTTGATTTGATCCAGTGGAATGGTTCACATGGTTACCTACTTTAACACGTTTCCATGTGAAATCTTTTGACAGTGTTATCGTCATTATCTTACATTTTCCAACCCGGGATTTACTTATAAAAGTTATTTTTTCTTTACTTCCTCTATTCTATTATTCGGACACTCTAGTAATCCGGACAAGTCCATGATTCAGACACTTTTGTGTTTATTCGTCTTTCTAATTCGGACATAGTTTTATAAAGTTCGGAGCATTTCCAAATTTTATAGGAAAGGCGAAATAAAATACCGCTGACAAAACAATTCTTATAAGTTTTATACTGGAAAGTTGCCCATACAATGACAATAAAGAATTTATTTTTAACTGCTGAAAATAAAGTGTATAAACGTTACAGTCAGTACTATATTAGACGTTATAATTATTTTAATATTCATTAGTTAGTTATTAAGACTTTTGCTTTTCTGCTGAACGGTGTTAGATGGCTATACATACTTATATACCGGATGAGCAGCAACATATTGCGAAACCATTGTGGTATGCTGCCGACTGATTCTGTTCGATGGACTTGCGATAGTACAAGGTTAGTCAGAATGACGCATCCATTTTAAATGCAGTCGTATTCGATAATGGATAAGTTTCAATTTAAAAATCAAACAAAAGGCTCTTGAGGAAACACGGCAATTTTATTTTTTGAATATTACATCAGTCAAATAACCTCCATCTTGCTATTGGCACTTTTGAAGTCTAGCACGAAAGTTTTGCATTTTATTTTATTACACCCGGATATCACTGATTGCTTGCTGATGTCAGACGAAGCTCATTTTCACCTATCAGGTTTTGTCAACAAACAGAACCTTCGCTACTGGGCGATGGAAAATCTCAGGAATTGCACGAAATACCGCTTCATGCCGAGAAAGTTACTGTGTGGTGTGCAGTATCCGCCTCTGGAATTTTTGACCCATTCTTCTTTGAAGAAAACGGCTTGACTGTTACTGTTACAATATAACGTTATCAACAGGTATTGCGAACCTTTGAACAACAGCTTCGTAATATTGGTTTAAATATTGGAAGAATATGGTGTTAGCAGGACGGAGCCACTTCCCATACTGCTACGGAGTCTATGGCAATTCTACGAAGAATGGTACTTGGCCGTGTCATTTCGAAATTTGGGGATCTCAACTGACCGGCACAGTCACCGGATCTATCAGCTTTTGATTTTTTTATGAGGCTACCTAAAGACGAAAATGCTTGTTAATCGATGGCAAATTTTTGAACGACTGAAACATAATATTCAGACTGAGATTAACGCAATCCCAATTGAAATGTTGCAGCGGGTAATGCAAAACTTTCGCGCTAGACTTCAAGAGTGCCAGCAGCGAGGTGGAGGTCATTTGGCTGGTGTAATATTCAAAAAATAAAATTGCCGTGTTTCCTCAAGAGTCTTTTTGTTTGATTTTTAAATTAAAATTTAACCATTAACAAATATAAAATGGATACGCCATTCTGCCTAACCTTGATGTATTTCTGTGGATTTTTACTTCCCTTGTTTTTAGGGTGTTGTGCAGTTTTGGTCCTGACAATTTCGGCCCGTAACGTCATTCGAGTTGTTTCTAGGAATTGTAATTATTTGTAAAATGTGTTTTTATCTTTTATTTTCTGTATGAATTACTGTATACATACGTATATTGTTTTCAACTACGTTTTCAATAAATACCTATTGATTTAAATACTGTCCCAAATCCGCACAACTTTTAGATTTATATACGGATTATATTAAGTTATATTGTATTGATAAATATTACCTATTTTAATAATCTATCCATAACCATCTTCTTTTATTGTTCCTTCAGACTGCTTAACAGTAACAGGAATAGGATTAGGAATAACTATTATCTTAGTTGGTTCGTAACAATTAAGAAAGCTTCTATATTGTCATATAAATAGGTACATTTTATCACATAGCTGCTATATATTGGTAACGAATGTCCCAAAATTTTTTGAATGTTTGTTTATGATGCAAAACGTATTTTAATTTAAATTACATCTAAATAATTTTCGCAGCATAAGTCAGAATCAATTTAACTTAAAACAATATTGTTCTAAAGGTATTTAAAAAATTCTGTTATTTATAAATAAAGTCTCATTATCATAAACTGTCGCGACAAAACATGATTCTAAGACTTTTGGGACACATTTTATTATTAATAGCTACAAAGATAAATATTAAGCAATTTGATTAAACTGTTTTTCTTTTTAGGTAAATGACATGAGATGAGATGGGATTAATGCATCGGAAACAAGCAAAAGAGGGGCACTCAATTTAAAAATTCCAGCGATCTGAAGAAATTTCTGGACCAAAATTTATAGGCTCCTTCATTTTTTTAATAGATTTTGTTATTACAGAAAGTTATATAAAAAATTATGTATTATATAAAGAAATTAAATTTATAAAATATGTACAGCGTGTTTTGATACCTACTTGGAGAACAATCAACAAAATGCAACATTTCGGCATATCTAGAAAGAGCCCGGGAATAATAAATCCATGATTCCTAGTTTTGAAATGTAACTTTAATAAAACCTAATTGAATCTCTGTTTATTATTTCCTAATTATTACAACACTCCTTTTAGTTTAATTAGTAAGTAACTAACGGCTGCAAATACTTAATATGTAAACAATATTCAATTAATAGAAATACTAGAAATTAATTAATCGTGAATGATATTATTAGAAATTGTTATTCATTACTTATGTTTATGTATAAGGTCAGTTCAGTCCAATACCATAATATAATAGTAGCTTATATTAATGTATTTATTAACAGAGTCATTAATAACGTGTGTGTGCATCTAATACGCAGAAGTTAGTAGGTTATGAAAAGAAATCAATAATTTGCAGTGAACATGTCAAAGATTTTCTAAAAATACAGTACGCAGTGAAATATCTTATCAGCTGTACTACATGCTAATAATAAGTACCTGACCTACTTCCATACAATAGAATGCATTATAGTAATACATGCTGTAATCAGTAATGCACTGTTATATACGATTGCATTGCAGTATTTTAGCTGATGCTGGCAATAACAAAAATTATACTCCTAAAAGCTAATATCTTAGATATCTGGTAATAGCTTCAGCTGTATGAGAAATGCGTTTTTTTCTTAATTTTGAGATATCAATGCTTTTAAAAATATATCATGCAAATCACTTGTTAACAAAATCTAGAGATTCCGGCATTACATATTTGTAATTTTACTTATTAATAATATAATAACTTTGTTATGGTTTACTAGTGATACTGAATTTTGTAGAACAACAATAATTTCTCTTATTTTATCTTAAGAAAAATAGAAGCTGGATAATATTGGAATTTTATATGTAAATTTTCATATTGTTCATTCCATAATTTGAAACAAACAATGCTTATTTTTCTTTTTAAAAAATAAATAAATAATCCGTTAGTTTGAGCCCACTAGAATTTTCTAATCGTACAAAATATAACAGGAAGTTCTTCTAAATCTGCACTTTTATAGTTAATATAATGAGTTTAACCTACTTTACAATATTGATAATAAACGCAAGCAATTTTTCATAAGAAACAAAAAATTTCAGTGAAAATAATGATACTACTAATTAGGCAACCATTCATATTACCTCTTAGCTATGAAGTATAATGTGTGTTGCCTAAATACGAGTAGGTAAGAGGTTACGAAATAAATTGAGTAGCTGTATACTTGTATACATTTATAAGTGCGATTCGAAGTAGTAATTTCTACTATTTGTTTTCAAATTTGGTAGTAAAGTCAGTGTTGTAACAGGTACTTCTTTTTTGGTACCTAGGTAAAGGTACAGGTACACAGAGAAAAAATTACCTAGTTACAGGTACAGGTATACTTTTACAAAAATACCTAGGTAAAAATACAGTTACCGTAAAAATGTACCTAAATATTGTAGGTACAGGTTTAGGTACAACCGCACAAATAATTTTTTTGATCGATTGTGAAAATTGAAATATAAAAAATACTACCATTTTTTAAATAAAATAAATTTTTTTCTTAAACATACCTACATCATGCACATCATTTATATTATTTATTTTTCTTGAAGAACAATAGAGTTTCAAGAGCCTCATCATAAAGCCTATTTCGTTTGGAAGTTAAAATTAAATTTGTCCTCCTGTACTAAACAGTCTTTCAATAGGAGCTGATGAGAGTATGATTGTATTATTTATTATTTAAAAATTCTTAAAATGATTTCATAATTAAATAGGGATTTTAAATTTTTTGACTTATCTTCAAAATACTTCACTATATTTTGATAATATTAATGGCATCATCATTCTCTTTCACTTTACCGTTAAATACGCTACACAAAATACCCAAATGACGCCAATAAAATTCGAACTATATGAATATATTGATATTCTCTTTATATCCACAATTATTGTTTAAATTTTTTTACGTAGTTTTACAGAGAAAATAGAATTTACGTTGTACCTTAAGTTTTTATGTTTTTTAGGTACAAGGTAACTCTAAAAAATACCTAGGTATAGGTAAAGGTAATTCTAAAAATATGGACCTTTTAGTATATGAAGGTACAAGAGAAGTACCTAGGTACTTGTACCTAGGTACATTTACCTAGGTACGTCTCAACACTGAGTAAAGTGAATAGTAGTAGAATATGCAGGATGTATCAGGTATGTAGAAAAACATTTGGAAGCTAACAGATTTTCTTGTGCTGAACAAAAGATCTTATATTATCCTTTTTGAGATACAGCAAGCAAAGTTGAAGAGTTTAATGTTTGAGAACCGCAGATGCATACACTGGGTATTTTCTTACGTTCAGCTTTTTTTAATTAACTTTTAATTATGAAAATTACAAAGCAATAGAAAATGAAATCGCCAACATTTGTATGCACCCGTAAAGGAAAAAAAATCCAGCATATTCAAAGCCGGACTATGCGAGACGCGAGAATCAATTTATGTTCAACTGAATTATATGAAACATAGTTTAAGAACAAATTGACATTATTGTGTCAACGCTAAATAATTAAAATAAACCTACTTAATATTTACCCAAACATCAAAACCCTTAAACTTGATTTGTTACATCTCAAGAATTAAAAAGAACAGAAAAACCTTTACCTTACCTATCACGCCCTGCATATTGATCCAACTATAATTTTTAAAAACTAAACTATGAGAAATATATACTTTAAAACTTAGTAAATATTAAATTGGTATTGTTTCTAACAATTTCAAATGCATGGAATGAGTAGAATTCTAGTGTTAAGCGACACCTATTAGAGGATATCGTGAGGCAATCTAGTATCGACTAATACAGTTTCCATGAAAGAGCTACTGCTATTCTTTCTCACTAAGACTTAATAGATGGCAGTAAGGGTGAAAAGGTAATTTTCAACTGTAATATGTAATCGAAATCCTAATATACTTTTAAATTATTTCAGATTATTAACGATTAGTTTATGAAGAAATCGAACCTTTCTAGCTTTAATACATTTTTCCTGTTATAAAAATATTCGTCTAAAGTATGTTCATTAAAAAAAAAATCTCTAGAGTGCTTTTAAAATTTGTTTTAAGTATGTCTTAGGCTGTATATTACATATGAAAATCATTTCCAGGGATTGCTGCTAGTTTTTTTTTTTAATGAACATACGTTATAATTTGTGACATTTCGAATAATCTCTTCTATTCAATCCTTTTAACTTAAATCTTCTAAGTTTAAAAAGACAAAACGGTTGATGTTATTTGCAGGCATTAAAATAATGTTTATAGGATGGGACAATTATTAACAATGCTTTATAAGCATATAATCTGTTGTACCATCTACTTGCAAATAGCGCATCTACATTTTTTTTTAAACAATAACTTGTTTATGGTCCACTAGTTTTAATTAAAGTGTGAATGAATTGGTAAATTGGCATTCTTGCAAGAACTAAAACCATGTTTTGGAATATGATTTTTCATAGATATTCTTTGTTGACTTGTATTCCTTGGGAATACATTAACTATACTGCTTAATTAAAAAATAATACGTAATTATACTGCTACTACTTTATATAGGTACCTACTTCCATACATAGTTTGTTTATTATAAAATAAGATGTTTTATTTATAACAAAAGTTTAGCATTAATGTTAGTTAAAAATAGGTAATCGAACAACTAGGAATATTTTTCCAGGACAGTATTTATCTTTCACGGTTGTAGATTATATTACAAAACGTACTTATTTAAAAAAAAATCTTACACAAAGATTACGAAGCAATATTGTTGAAAATTAATTAGATTTTTAAAATTAAGTAAGTAAGTACTAAAAAATTAATAATTAATTTGAAAGGAAGAATAGAAAATAATTAATAATCTGAAGCTTCCCTTTCGATCTAAGTATCTACTTAAAATTTCAATTAAAGCATACCGAATTAATTTTAGTATCAATGTACTTACTTGTCGAAAAACACCATGAAAAATGTAAATTAATTAAATTTTCTGGTTCTTCCTCTTTCGATTATTCTTAGCTTGAAAGAATCTGCTTTGGTTGTTAAACAAATTGCTGTTACATGTAATACCTAGTAATTTCTTAGTTAATTTATCTAGCTAATCTATCGTATAGGTATTGCTTAAATAATAGCAGAAGCAAATTTGTACTAGAGTTCTAATGAAAAATGTAAAGTTTTCAAATCAAATATACTTAAACGGGCTACCAATTTTAAAACGTCAAGTTAAAGTTTTGTAATAGCAACCACAACTGATATCGTACTAACGACTTTTTTCAAATTAAAATATTTTAAAAATCGAGATCAGAATCAATCAGTTACATAATAGCTATTTATGCAACGAGTTGCAAAATGATGGACTTTTTATCACCAGGCGTGAATGTGATAAAAAGACATGTTTTGCAACCTGTTTCATACAAGATTTTATCCAATTCAGATAACAAAATGTAAATGCCACATCTTCTTAAAAAAGGAGTTGGGTCATCGTGATAAAATGGGAGTGATAAAATGGGAGCATATTTTGTAACTAGTTACAAAATGAAACACTTTTCGCAACTCAAATCATCTTTTTGTAACTAGTTACAAAATGGGAGCATATTTTGTAACTAGTTACAAAATGAACCACTTTTTACAATTAAAATCAATGTCGAAATGTTGACATTTCGTAACTGAATTGGATAAAGTTACTTAAATACCGTGGTCAATGTTGTCGTATTAATTCCGAGGTTGTTATAATAAAAAAAAAACTTAGTTGTTAGGGCATATTTCAGAATTTTCAGGCTCTACGTTTTAAAAATGAACCTGATGGGTAAGGAGCATAAATTGATTATTAGGTATTCTTTGCTGTGGGTAATCCAATACTGAATTTATAAAAACTTGAGATTTTCATACTAACTCATGTAGACTAAATCAAAGCCTTTAAGTTGAACGGAATTAAAACTGCTTTCAAGAAAAAATTCTGTTCAATGAAAAATCCCCCAGAAAGTGAGGTAGTATGCTAGTGGCATATATGTATAAAATTATATCTACCTACTACCTACCTTGCCTTCCATCAATGCACAATACCCAGAAAACTTGCTAGTCATTTTCACCTTTAACCCAAACCGCTTGTACCATGTGCTTATGCGCCACTGTTTGATGTTTTATATTGTGCTATGAAATTATTAACGTAAAAGTATTCTATACCGTTAGAATAGCGTCATATTGAAATCAAAGTTATTGTTTTATTATTAAGGATTAACAGATAAACCGCAAATGATAAGTTTTTTAAACGCTATAAGAAATCAACATTAATATATCGAGCTAATGCATTCGTTGAACGGAAATAACCTCAAAAGTTAAAGTAAAAAGTGCTACCAGATTTCTTTCTGTGATCAGAGTTCACGACACCAATCAATCATTTTCTTGCAATATTGATTTTCTGCGCTAAACTAAAATGCTTTCCGAAGAGTGCAATACACTTAACTTTAAATTTGTTTGAGAAACTGCTACCCCAGAATTTAAAATATTCTAGAACACTTCAACGAATAAAACAGCTTGTTAGAGTTTACTTAATACTTATGAATATTAACTCACTGAAATTACTATATTTTCTTCCAAAATTCTTCAGAGCTTTCTATGGACTTACTTAAAATAAATAGCCATCTTTTATGGAAAAAATATTTAAAAAATAAATAATTAGCAAATTATTATTAAACAAAACAATTTTTAAATTACTAAATTGTTAAGAATATATTTAGTTAGTTATAAAAAATGAATAAATCTTAAATTTCCAAAAATATTAGGAGCACTTTCAAACTGTTTGTTATTCACTTTGTTTCAAGTTCTTAAATGTTTTGCACCTTATTACATTATAAACTGCTTTTTATATCTTATTTTCTAAAAGTTATCATTTGAAGAGATAGAAAATGTATTCCATCTTTATAAGTAGCAAAATATTGATAACATCAAAATAATTGTTAAATTTTGAATACGAATCAAAATTCGATAGGTACCTAT
Source organism: Melanotus villosus (assembly GCA_963082815.1). Classification (NCBI taxonomy): domain Eukaryota; kingdom Metazoa; phylum Arthropoda; class Insecta; order Coleoptera; family Elateridae; genus Melanotus; species Melanotus villosus. The sequence continues at coordinate 70,109,537 of OY720418.1, read as the reverse complement.
TTGTTGATTTTTTCACGTAAGTAATAAAATATCCTAATAAATATATAAAACAATTAAATTAATAGCAAAAAACGTACAACCAAGAACAAAATCAAAATATGTAGATAAAAAAAATAATTAAAGAGCGAGAAGTAGAAAAAATGCATCATTTAACATTTGAGGCATAATTATCTAAAAATTTTACGTAAATTGGTGAAAATTCGTTTTTTGAATTAATTTATTTTTTGTTTAAAGTACAGGTAAATTCTAGAACATATTTAAATAGTTTAAAATTTAGTTCATCTTCTAAATTTTTGTTAGTAAGTCTTTTTAATGGTACTTTCGGATTATCATTTTTTCCATTAATTGACACTTCTAATCTTTACTACAAACATACATCTCTCTTGTATAAAGTATAATTTATGTGCATCAGGTGATGATATGGAAATTAGATATTCTGCTAGCTAATAACTCATCTGATATAACACCCAGGTAACTGTGATCGCTGTTTTTTTTTTGTGGCACTAACTGAATACATTAATTGAAGAATTTCACATGTGCTAATCTGAAAGTAGGACCGTATTTAGAGTTTCACCACATACTTTTTAAAAAATAAATTACTCCTATTTTATGATAACTTAAATATTTTCCTATGCTCGTATTAACAACATTATACCTTTCTTTAATACTGTAAATTTCTTGTAAACTAAACATATGATCTAAGTTCCTAAATCAGTCCAAAATGTCGAGGTTAATTTTAAAGTTTAGGTTACGACCTATCTTCATTCTATCTTTAACGAAATACGAACTAGACTGCATACAATTTATGACTTATTTCCGAAACCTCAAGTTAGATTCGAAGTTTTCTAGGTAAGAAAACATACTTTACCTTATATTTAAATAAAACTCTCATAAAACTACTAGATTTTCTGTGTTTTAAAAGTGAAATGGGCAAAACTTAATCAGTGTATTTAATTAAGCAAACCAGCAATTCGTTTATTATCGCCATCATTGAAGAAATTCATTTTGTAGAGAAAAAGCAACCGTATTTCTCATCACATAGTACATACTACGTGACATAGCGATTTTACTTTAATTTTTAACGCTTTAGAAAGATTTGTTAATTTAAACGAATTAATTAAACTTAGCTCTGCTATAAATGCAGAAAGTTATATGTATTGCTATTTATTGTGTTAAAAAAGTTTATCATATAAATATTTATTGCAAAATATGTACGAGGTTTGGCAATTTAATTCCCGGACTAACCTTTCAGCTATAAAGATACATGATATTAAGCCAAAATTAAAGCAGCATGTTTTAGTTCACACTTTTATACCTAAAGAAGGCTTGGCTAATAGAAACATCAAATAGCTGTCAGTTACTTCTCAAGACGCTAGTTTGCAAATCGTGTTTCTGTCAGTCGTCATGGAGCAACGAATTAATATTAAGTTTTGTTGTAAATTAGGAAAAACTGCTACAGAAACTTACGAAATATTAAAAAGTGTGTATGGTGATAACACCTTAGGTCGTATTACTGTGTTTGAATGGTTTAAACGTTTCAAAGATGGTCGTGAGGATGTTCAAGATGACGCTAGAAGCGGGCGTCCGTCAACCGCTCGAAACACAGATTCGAACGCAAAGGTTAGTGAAATTGTTGCAAAAGATCGCCGACTGACTCTCCGAATGAATGCAGATGAATTGAATATTAACAAGGAGACGATTCGACAAATTTTACATGAAGATTTGAGAAAGAGGAGAATCAGTGCAAAGTTTGTCCAACACAATCTGACGGATGAGCAAAACCAGGGAAGAGTTGCATCGTATGCAGACTTCGTTCAGACTTGTCGTGCCAATGCGAATTTTCATAACTGCATCATCACCGGTGATGAGTCGTGGGTGTTTCAGTACGGTTCTGAGACAAAATGTCAAAGCATGAAGTGGACTGGACAATCATCGCCAAGTTTCAAAAAGTTTCGTTTGCAAAAATCAAAAATCAAGACCATGCTGATTATATTTTTCGATAAACAAGATATGATCCATAAAGAATTTTACCTGAAGGGCAAACAGTTAATACTGCATTCTACATAGAAGTGATGAAGAGATTATTGCAGCGCATTTCTGGAGTACGACTACAATTTCGAGAAAATGGTTCTTGGTCTTTGTTGTATAACAATGCGCCTGCCCATTCCGCACTGATTATGAAGTCATTTCTCATTAAACACGCCGTTGTTTAAATCAATCACCCACCCTATTCGCCAGATTTAGCACCGGCAGACTTTTTTATGTTTCCTGAAGTGAAGACTGTTCTCAAAGAGAAACGGTTTCAGGACGCGGAAGACATTACAAAAACTATAACCGCCGAATTGAAAGCAATTCCTTTGGTCGCCTTTTCCGACTGTTTTCAAAGACTTTTAGAACGTTGCAATAAGTGAATTCATGTAAGTGGAGATTACTTTGAATGAATATGATACATTTTTCGTGTTATTTAAATTGTGTGTCTTTTTATTGCGACAGTCCTGGTATTAAATTTCCAAGCCCCGTATACTTAAAGGAGCACCTTTCATTAAAAATCTGAACTGCAGATTTTATAATAGACAACATACAATGCCTACCTACTACGCAACTAGCGGTTTTAAAACAAAAAATTGCATATAAAAATTTCGATGGAGGTAATCGCATTTATATGATTATCAGTACCTATTATTAATACACCATAAAGCTGGATTAACACTTGAAGAATACTTACGTTCAAAGCAAACTTTCTGTGGATTGGCATTAACCAGATACTCACGCTCATCAATACTCAAATAATTTTAAAAGTGTGGTTTGGATGTTTCTTCACGTATAATTTTCTAACAATTTACCCAACAATGTTTAATACTGGAATTTACAAAAGCTAAGAGATTAAGTACTGTTCGCGCTAGAAAGTACCGTATGAGGCGTAACCTATACCATATTGTTATACAAAACATCAAAGAAAATTTGTTTTGAGCATGATCTGAGCATGAGCATTCCTCTACTGCGAATCAAGCGAAGGTAAAAAAGGTATCCATAGAGAAATTGAAGGGTGTAGACCTGTACGAAAAGCTATAGGTAGAAAATTTCTTTAAAGTTTCAAGGAATACCTAGATTGAAAATCAAATGTATGCTCCGATACAAATAGAATCTCAACATAACTTAAACTTTGTTTGATTTTCCTTATAACGATATTCAGAATTTATATTCAATTGTTAAACCAGTAATATGACTCTATACTACATTTATTTCTGTTTCAACTAAAAAATTATAAAAATCTAACTGCTAGAAATATTAGGTAAGTGGATACGTTTGATTATAAATTATTACATGTTTAATTTCCAGCCGGCGACTTGAAACGCTTAAAAAAACTTTCTGCAAATAAGTAGTAAGTAAAATTAAAAAGAAAACCCATTAAGCAATAAAATAATATGTGAAATGATTAGAAAATGCGAATGTCGTGTGAGGGCAAAGCTGCTGGGATTTCATCTAAAGAATCCAGAAGAAAAGCCAACAGTCAGTTGGTTGAAATTCACAAATAAGTATAATGTAAAACAACATTATTATTAGCAATATTTTAAATAGTAAGATATTGTTACCCAATAACCTCACAGAGAGCAACCAATCCGCGGGCTCCCCGCCACTTGAAATGGTTTATAAGCAGAACGTTTTGGACCGAGAGTTCAGTTCCACATCAGCTCCCGTCCGAGGTCTACTTCAAGTTGCAACCCAGCTCCATCTCCAGTTCTAGCTCCATCCTCGAGCTCAACTCATCCCAACTTCAAGACCTTCGCATCTTGAACTTCGAGGCCTGCCGGTTGACGTCCATCATCCCCGCGCATCTTCTGCCACGTATCCGTGTGCAGCCTTCCTGTACCTATTGTACTGTGTGTCAGCCTGTATACTTTGTGTATATAATCAAATATAAATCTTTCGTGTCTTCGTATGGTATCTTTCTTGCCGAAGACATCGCCCGCAAGCTGTTCCATTGGCCACCCGTAACGCCATAAGGTGACAATTGGCGCCCAACGCGGAGCCACGCTGAAGAAGATCTTCATCATCAACGCCCGAGACTCCCCGTCAAGCTATCCAGCACCTGGTCCAAGGCCGTACACCACTAGTCAAACCAGAACGTCCATATTGGCCATCACCGATATCTTCAGCCAACGGAAACGTTTACACTCCGACAAACCGCTGCCGGCACCACCATCATCAACGCCAGGGAAGAATAGGTCTTCCAACACTTCTGCTACCCACGCGTCCCTTGGACAACGGATCCCAGTTCCTGTCCGCGGAGCACAGTTCCTGTCCGTGGAGCACAGTTCCTGTCCGAGGAGCCCTGTTCCTATCGTCCGAGGTGCCGAGTTCCTATCCGAGGAGCCCAGTTCTTGACCATGGGGCCCAGTTCCTGCCCGTTATCCCCGCCGCCTTCACGCCTGACGTCTGTCAGCGCATCTTCTGCCACGTATCCGTTTGCAGCGCCTTCCTGTACTATGTGCCAGCCTGTATACTTTGTACATACTTAATCAAATATAAATCTTTCGTCTCTTCGTATGGTATATTTCTTGCCGAAGACATCGGCCGCAAGCTGTTTCCTTGGCCACCCGCAACGCCATAAGGTATCAATATGACGATATACCTGAGCAACGTTATGGCTGGAAAAGTGAATAACTGAATCATTTAAGCAGAATGTGAAAATACTTGTAACATGAGACACTTTTAAGTTATAGAAATATAAAATATACATTTAGAATTTTGATATCAAAGAATTCCATAATTAAAAGAAAAAATTATTAAAATGGAAAACGATATTCTTAACTTACAATTGCTTTACCTTTTCTAGATATAACAATTATTTTACATTCTAAAAGAAAAACATGTATGAAAGAAGCAATGAAATTCGGTTTAGAAATGAACACAGAAAAAATATAATCTGACTGAAATGAAATATCTACGAAGAACACTCTAAGGGTCAAAAGAATTGACAAAATTAAAAACACCGAAATCAGAAAACAACTAGGAACAAAACCACTATTAGAGAAAATTAGAGGATACAAACTAAGATGATTTGCCCACTTATGCAGGATGAAGAATGACCGACAAGAGAAGAGTATGGGAAGCTAAACCAATCGGAAAAAAACTGAAGAGGTAGAACTTGAGAAAATTGGAGCAAAAGTATAACAGAATTGTTGATAGAAAAATGAAAAATATGGAAAGAAGGAAAAGAAATATCGAAAAACAAAATAACATTTCGCAAACTTATAAAAAGTGACAAAGAACAGTAGAAAGAGAAAAAATACCCTCGACACGTACGGCTATGATGAGGACAGTAAGTGAAGAGAAACAAAGATATTTTAATTATCCGCGAATCATAATATTCTTCGTGCACAATATGAAAACAAGAATAAAAAATTTATATCAGAAAAACTAAAGGTAGATGTGAAAATAAGGGATATTCAGAAGATAAAAGGAAAAGAAGGGAAAGCAGCAATGTCAATAGTAGAAGTGGATAGCTGGGAGGATAAAGAAAAAATTATGAAGAATAAGAACAAACTGAAAGGGACTTACTGCTACATCAACAACGACTTAACAAAATCAGAAGCACGTATACAAAAGGAAATAAGGAACAGGGCCAAGGATGAAAAAGAGAAATGTAACACAGTTAGAATTGGATACCATAATATATGCATAAATAAAATTTGGTGGAAATGGAACCTAATTAGGGACAAGCTAGAAAAAACGGAAAACGAGCAAAAGGAACAAGACCCAAAAAACTGACAAAAAGAAGCGAAAGAAGGAAGGAGGTACTGATGACGACAAAGGCGAGGAACTGGAACAAGATTGACACCACATTTTTGATAGGGACATGGAATGTACGGGGGCTAAACAAAGAAGGCAAAGTAAAGCAACTAGTAAAGGTAGCAAACGAATACAAACTGGATATATTAGCAGTGCAAGACACCAACGTAAAGGACAGTAAGCAAACGAAAGTAGATAACTACTTGTTCTTCAATGAAGGGGGGCAACAAAATAGGCTAGGCACATGATTTCTAGTGAGGGAAGACTTAAGAGCAGCTATAACCGAGAGTAGCTATATGAGACTAAGGGCCAGATATAGAAAAATAAGTATCGTAAACATCCATGCCCCAACAGAAGAGGCCAAGACAGAAAAGAAGGAGGAGTTCTATGCGTTGCTAGATGAAGTATATAGCAAGATCCTTAGTTTCGATATCAAAATCATCATAGGAGACATGAATTCCAAAGTAGGGAGGGAAGAAAGAAACAAGAAAGTAGCGGGGAAAAACAGCCTGCACGAATACGTCAATAGAAATGGCCAAATGCTGGTAAACTTAGCCGCGGAAAGGAAGCTAATCATTAAATCCATCATGCTTGAACGTAAAAACATATACAAAATTACATGGAGAAGTCCGGATGGCAAAACCTTCAACCAGGTAGACCATCTTTTAATTGAAGGGATGCATGCAAGTACGATCGAAAATATAAGGTCGCACAGAGGAGCAGATCTTGATTCTGACCATTTCCTAGTACGTGCAAAAGTAAGACAAGACATTCCAAAAATCAATAAGACTAAAACAAGTAGGAAAGACAAATGGAGAATAGATTCACTAAAAGATGAAAAAATTAGAAAAAGCTATGTACAAGATATAGACGCATTTTTATATGGGTGGGAAGAAGGAATTGAAGGGAAATGGGAATCTCTAAGAAGGATAATCACCTCCTCGACAGATAAACACCTGAAGGAAACTAATAGACAAAAAAGCAAAACTTGGTTCGACAATGAATGCAGCAAAATAATACAAGAAGGAAGGAAGCCAGATTAAAAATTTTAAAAGAACAAACAAAAAAAGCGCAAGACAATACGGAAATAAGGAATAAGGCCCACGCGATATGTAGGGAAAAGAAAAGGAGGCACCAAAGAGAGAAAGTCGAAGAAATGAAGGAAAACCACAACAAAAGAAACGTAAGAGAATTCTATCGGAACCTAAAAACAGAAACGAAAGATACCAACCAAGACAATGTTGCTTCAGGAACGTAAGAGGTGAACTAATTATAGAAGCGGTCTTGGAAGCATGGTCCACGCATTTCAAGGAAATTTTCGTTAGTGCATACGGAACCGAGAAGATAAGTATCATGGACCAACAATATGAACAGGAAGACGAAATAGAGAAGCCTACGCTAACAGAAATAAAGGAAGTAATCAACAGAATGAAAAATAATAAAAGTCCAGGTTCCGATGCGTTGCCAAGCGAGTTATTTAAGCTAGCGGGGGAACATTTAATCGAGAAAATGCATAGCCTTATCTTGGAAATATGGGATAGGAAACAACCACCCAAGGAATGGTTAATGTCAGTCATACATCCCATACATAAAAAAGGAAATCGACAGCTGCTGGAGAACTATAGGCCCATCTCACTTTTGAACACTGCATGCAAAATCCTATCGAGCATAATAAACAATAGGCTACAACGAGAGTCTGAAGATATTATTGGAAATTATCAGGCGGGTTTTAAAAAGAATAGATCAGTAATTGATCATATCTTCGTGGTAAGGCAGATCCAAGGAAAGTGTGACAATAAGAATAGAAACCTGTATGCAATGTTCATAGACTTCAGGCAGGCCTTTGACAGCATCAAAAGAGACGCAATATATGAGGCAATGCATAACCTAGGCTATAAGAAAGAACTGATTGACCTGGTAAAAATGACCCTACGTGATACTGTTAACAAAGTAAGGATAGCGGGTAGCGACTCCAAAGAATTTCCAAGTAATCGAGGCTTAAAGCAAGGTGACGCAATCTCGACGATCCTGTTTAATATTGCACTGGAAAACGTGCTCCGAGAAAGTGGAATAAATACCAACACTAACATCCTAAATAACCCCTACCAATGCCTTGCTTACGCTGATGACATCGTGTTGATGGCCAGGCCAAGGAAGAACTGAAATCCCTATTAAGAAAATTGGTGACGCAGGGAAGTAAAGTTGGATTGCTTACAAACGAAAATAAGTCCCTATTACAATATTAGGAAAAACGGCACAAGCAAGAGATTCCTTGAAAATAAAAAATGAGGCGTTAGACAGAACCTACGAGTTCGCGGCGGTGGAAAGTGTAGTGTATAGGCCCTGAGATCTCCAGTGACAGGCGTCTGAACAGTGATATCGAAAGGCGGGTAGCGGCTGGTTCGAGAAGTGCGGGCGCGTTGCACAAAGTACTAAGTGACAAAAAAATCTCAAGGTCCCTGAAAGAAAAAGTGTACAGAACTGTAGTAAGGCCGGTTGTGACTTTCCGAAGTGAGACGTGGACATTAACGAAGGACAATAAGAATAAGCTGCTGGTATGGGAGCGAAAAATGCTGAGAAAAATATATGGAGGAATCAAGGAGGTGGATGACACATGGAGGAGGCGCACTAACATTGAACTAATGAATATCTATCAAGCCCCGGACATAGTTGCTACAGTCAAACAGAACAGGCTGCGATGGTTGGGGCATGTAGTGAGATCAGATGAGAGAGGATAGATAGAGACGACTTTGTTTTGATTAGTAAACTGTAAGAGTGGACTGTACCATATAAACCAAAGAAGCACGAAAGAGCTCAACATGTTCAATTTTCGTTTGAACACAAACTGCATATCTTGTCTCCTCCAAAATAAAAGATGGCACTAGATGTTGTCTGTTAGCTCAATGTCAAAAACTAAAAGTACTTATTCTTCCGATGCATACAAAATTTTGTAAATAGTCGTTAGATTCTGTTAGAGTTGCCACAATTGAGATTCAAACTTATATATTGCCTTCGTTGCAAAATAGACTAATTCCCACATTTCTGTTTTCAAAAGAAACTAAAAGTCATAAAAACTGAAGAGGTGGAGTTGTGAACGATAAAATTACTCTCTACAAAAGTCTGGGCATTAAGAACTGACAATAATTATAAATAACTTATACAGTAGTTAAGAAAACAACGCCTTAATCTCCAGCCCTCTTCAACTTCTTGAAGTTAGTATTAACAAAACGTCTTCCGGATTGGGACCGTGTCATTTTGAGAAAAAAGATTCAACGTTTCGCCCACTTTTATAAGGGGCTTCTTCAGGAGGAAAGAGAGCACTAAAAGAGCACGGTAACTCAACGTGTCGACCACGCCAGTTGCTGTAAACTCATGTTCTAAAGCGCCATGTTTCTGAGTTAGAGTAATTTGATTAAAAAGTTATATTATTTAAATATGATGTTCGAAATGCTTACCTACCATGTAGTACACGCAAATTAAACATTAAAACGTAGAATAGGAGAAATAATTTATAAAGTTTTCATATTACGTAGATAAACTCTCAGCAGGGGTAGAAACAAAAACGCGAAAAGTTCCCAACTGATATGTGTCCGCAACATCCCTTATTTACCAAAAATCAACCCCCAGCTCGTACATTGTGCTTGTTTTTCTCATTTTTCTCTTTAGCCGTTGTATAAACAGGAAATGTTTATAGAAATAAAAATATTGTTTATTAAATTTTACACAAAAAGTGCTACATTGATGTTTTGTCTAATCCCCATCCAATCCGCGAAAATAACGTTTAAAGTTAAGGGTAGTAATTAGCGCGCTGTTAGAAATCAATAAAATGAAGTTTTAAGTGCAGCGATTTTACGTAGGTACTTTACGTATTCTACACATCATAACATACAGTGGTTAATAATACTCGGTTAATAGACAGATATAGTGCTTGTGTTGGACATTTAAAACAACTTTCTAAAAACTATCCCTTTAACTTTAAACGCAATTTGCCAGAGTTGGATGGAGATTAGCCAAAAAGACAATATAACCTTTTTTGTGTAGAATTTAATAATAAATATTTCATTTCCTATACATTTTGCGAATCGGAGCAACGGGTTACAATTTTTTTTAAACTGTAACCTATACACGCTAGGGGTGAGTTTTCACGAAAAAGGGGGATGTTGCGGACACTCGTTGGGTGGGAACTTTTCAGGCTTTTGTTCCTACCCCTATTGGGAATATAACTACGTGAATATAAAAACTTTATAAATTATTTCTTCTAAAAAGTACTATTTGCTTGTACTTACTAATGAGAAACAATGTGATGCTGGTTGCGACATAACATAGAGTTCTTGATCCTTTCAAAAATACCTGGAGTATTACATATTTCTTGGCATTTTTCTTCGGCACCTTGCCAAAAATCCTCGACAGGAGACGAGAAGAAGCAATTGTCATAAGATGATTCCAGAAATAAAAGTCTAGCGGCTTGAGATTTGGTGACCATTTTGGCCAGGATACAGCTGCTGCAAGACCAACCAGTGTTTGAAGTGAATGATATTTAAAGAAATTTCCTGCGAAGTGGCTGAAATTTGCGGAATCACCATCATGCATGAATTATGTTCTATCGGCAAGTTGGACTTGTTTCAGTAAACCTGGCAAATAATTTTTAGGGAAATCTTTGTAATCTTTGTCTTCTTAGGCAATACGAAAAGGCCATCCAAGAAGTAATTTATAATTCTAAACCAAACATTAATAAAAAAAAGTATGTTGATGTCTTGACTGATAATCGAGTGAGGATTTTTCCTCTTGCCAAGGAAGGGTATTGTAAAAGTTGAAAATACCATCCCTGGCAACGGTGCTTTATGGCACATGTTTATAGGAACTTGTTTGTCATCTTACTGAGTACTATTAGCCTCTGGAGTAGCGGCCCGCACTTTTATATGTTATATTAAAATTCTTCTAATAAATGAAAAACAAAAGAATATATAAAATCCAGAGCAAAGCACAGGTAACTGCGGTATGATTATTTAGATTTAGCGCATTAAAAATACTGGAATCACACGAACTTCAACAGCGCACGCCATGTATTCCGTAAAGACGGTTTCATCAATTACTTTTCTTAAAACTGATCAGTTTAGCCATATGATTAACGATATGTTTTCGTTTCACTAATATCATGTTTATTTTATTTTCGAAAATACTAAATTTGGATAATAGTGGGAATTGAAATTTATGTAGGGCGAAAACTGAATGTACGTTAAACATGGAAATAAACAACTCTCGTGTTCAGTGTGAAAAATGAACTTTTTTATACCTACTGGACAATCTTCACTTTTATATACAACATAAGTTAGGTGTTATGTAGTAAAAGTAATGTTGTTTTCTAAAGTTCATTGTAACTTCTCAATTTGGACAATGCACGGTGTCAAAATTCCAAAACATTTTAAAACGACCCTGTATTTTTATCTTCGATTTATAATGGTACAACCTTGTTTTGTACGTATTAACAATAGCTGGTGTTACTAAATTAATAGTTTCTCATAAATTTATATCCCCAACTAGAGATTACGTTACGAACTTACTCTTTATAGTAGTAGATAAATTATTACACAGAATTCTTAATTCAGTGCCTCCAGGCACACAGCGTCCTACACACTTGTCCGGTTAACTGGTATTCTATCTCATATCAACTGTCACTTAATCAGACAGTGTGGTCTGGCCATAACACGAATTATCAATATTGAAATGAGGCGATCACAGGTAAGAGCATGTTTGTCGCTCGTCCCGGCAGCTGACACGGCCACCTGGGCGCGAGCTGACACCGCGATGTCGCACCCACGCCGGCCTTTCTTCTGCTGACTCACGGCTGTTATTAACGCGTAAGGGTTGCAACAATATAGTTGTTTATTAGAAAAACGTTTTTCCTTACAACACCTTCCAGTCTGATTCATTCATAGGTTTATGAATGTTGTCCTCTGCGAATCGTCTGAGTACGCTTTTTGATTCTCTCATATTCAAAGCGGAAAACGTAAAATCTAATTAGCCGAAATTCAAATATTAATTAACTCCTCGCTTTGTAGGAAACAAAGTGAAACTTATATAATTCCGTTTAAGTAATAACAAATCTAGGCCGTGAGCGAATAATAACTTTTAATACCCTCAATGATCAAGTCTGCCTGACAACTGAAAGGCTGCTGAAGGAAGATGAAAAATGAAAGTAATATTTTATCGAGAGATCAGATGGCGCCCTGCATACGAACTTGGGGATAATGAGACGGGTTGTGTTTGATACCCTTCTTTTCTTAACTTTGCATTTAATCCCCGTTACATTTTGTTTTATTGATAAAAGGGGACGGAATGTAATTAAACCGTTTATTTGAAAATCTTCAAACTAGAGAATCTTCTACATTTATGCATTAAATTTATGCAGTGAGTATCCCTGAAGTAATTAATATTTTCAAATTAATTAATCGAAATTTGTTAAGTAGATGTGTTGAAGAAAATAAGCAAAAAGGGTTGCATATTTAACATGGAATGGAAATAATTAAAAATTATCCTACAAAGCAAATGATATTTGTTTTAAACTTCTAACACATCTACTTGTCAAGTTTTACACATGACACATTTGCCCGCACCCCTCGAGAGCGTCGACTGTGCGATGATGAGATGAGAGGGTGGTAATCCAGCCCGGAGCTGTCACTGGTGTGTCGCGCTTATGATACACCCTAAAGTAGTAGTATCAGCATTTTGTTGAAAATGTTTATTATTACAAGGTATTTCTGGTAACAAAAAAGCCCGGTGTATTAATGTACTTCTATTTAAATTACAAAAGACGCCGTATAGAACACGTTTAGTTTCTACAGGAATCTTGTTGGCATTATTAATTATGTTTTAATGATCTTCGTGCTAAATATAAATCATACGGTCAAGTGAAAATAAGACCATTTGGTTGACGTTCTCATGATTGAGCTCGAATCACTTTGGGAGAAAATTGTATTTAATCCGAAGAAGAGAATTATCTCGTTATAACCATTTAAGACAAACGAAAGTAAAAAGGGAGGCAGACACAAATCACTGAAAATGAAGGAATTAACTTGTTGATTTCATAAGTATTTCTTTAACTTTAGAACTTGAAAAATTGTGACCTTATTTAAACAGTATAACATTTTTATTTTTCATGATTGTCTTTAAAAGAAATTATTCAAAGGCTAAAAGATCGAGTGCAGATCATAGAGATAGTTCTCGGTCTGTGACAAATGTGTGTGACTTCTTCGTGACGTGGAGCCACTTATTTACTTGTTGTAATTTAAGCACTAGGTTAGATTCGACCAGTACGATAACCGTCTTGGTTTCGCTATTCTTAATCAGACTACTGATACTATAACCCTGGGCTAGTTTTATGTCGATTGCTTTTTTCTTGTGTTGTAGTGATAACCAGATTTAGTATCTTTCAATTAATGTAATTATAGGTACCTATATGTAATTGTGTAGTTACTTTAAATAATAGTAATACAATGCCTTACAGCAAGACCACCGTATGTAAATTTCTAAGTAATGTTACTAGCGTAATTAAGAAAATTTAAATGTAAAGAGCTTCCATACGATTCTTCCGAATCTAAAACCTATATGATCCTTTTAATTTCACGCTTTCTGGTTCTTGAAAACTTTTATAACAGTAATGTAGATGGAAATATTTGAAGAATATCTGAAAACCCTAGTTGAAAATACACTTGAATTTATTTTATTAAATTATGAGGTTTGCAAACTAAAACAAAAGAAAGGAAATTGTTTTTCTCTGTAAATCTTTGTGAAACATTAATACGAAGAAATATCATATAGCTAATCTCATAATATTAACATCTGATCTGAACCTTTTCTTTATATTAAATACTAGATTATTAATTTTACAAGAAAACTGATTAATAAATGTATCTATTAATTAAAAATCTAGCAGGGTAGCTTATGTGGAAATCAATATATGCAAATAACACGCGGGATTGTCAAAGTTCAGTAAACCTGTCGTCCTTTTAATTTTCATGAAAATTAAAACAGTGTTTTTTATAAATCTAGATCTAAGCGGTTTCTGAGCAGAATAGATGATGATCTACATCAATATTAATCTTAAAGGAGCTATCTTAGAACTGGAAGTTCTTAAAAATAATTTTACGATGACCTACTTAAAAGTACCTACTTGCTGCAGCCACAAAGTGCGTGTTTTGCTATTGCACCTTGACTTCCTTGTCAGTAATTTATGACTATCTAGCTAAGAATAGGCTAGGGTTGAGAAATGATTCTTCATGTACAACTGACATGTCTTTGCCATAGTAGAAACTTTAAAATCTACAATTCTGCGGTTGTAGAGGACTTATCATAGATATGCAAATGTTTTTGCTTCAAAGTTCGAGCATAAAGAGCTCCTTTCTTCTAAAATTGGTGGTTTTGCAAAATATATTCTAACCCTTTTAGAAAATTTGGGTCATTTACAACGGCAATAAATTACTTCTTGAAAGCAATTTTGCGAGGAAGCTTAGCGAAACCTTACTTATACCGTATCTCGAATTCACCCTCTACTTTACTCAGTATCGGAACAAATTAAAATCCCGTGTTGATTATCAAGAACGGTGCATTTTTCTCACGAGTGAGGGTCGCGGATCCGTATTTAGGTTGATGCTGCTGCCAGCACTGCCGGCTGCGAGAGAACCATGATTAATGATAAAGTGTCAGTCCGCTCCTAACCGTAGAGCTTTAGACATGTCTCTGGGCCCCTTCCAGTCGCCCCCTGCGCCGCCCCTGCATTGTGCCACATCTACACACGATATTTAGATTCATATAAAAGACATGCTGTGTTTTTGACTATCGCCGTTTTAGCCTGAAAGATTCCGAACAAAAGGTCCTAGAAAACATGTTAACTAAATTTATTAAATGATGGTAATTATTTATACGCTCACATGATGTGCACATACTAACCTATGAAACCCACACAGATAGCTCATATTTTAACCAATTTAAAAATGAATACTTCTTTTGAATTCAACATCAAAGCTTGCTTATAGAAAATAAGAGAAAGGTTTCTGAAAACAAAAATCCATATTAAAGTACAGCAAAATTGAGAAAAATAACTAGCAAGCTTGACTTTCTCGGATTCTGATTGTTAAAGAAATTTTATGCTTCCGACAAAACCGTAATATTTAAAAAAGTATATATACAGGGTGTCGTCGAGAGTGCACCTAATCTTAATTTTAGCGGCAGATACTTTACATAAAAGTAAAACAAAAGCCCAAGTAACCTGTAGTTAAACAGTTTTCTGTTGACCTGTCGTATTATAGACTTTTTTCTAACACTAATATCTTATACTGTTTCTATGGTGCATAAGAGCTCACTTGTTATGTTGCCTTTAAAATACGCCTTTCTTTATAAAATACGTCGTCAATGACAACGTATTTTATAGGCCTTTAAAATACACTTTCCTCTATAAAATACGTCGTTGCCTAGTAATCTTCGCATTTTGTGTATTGTGACGCGTCTCAAATAATAATTTATTAAAATTTCTAATAATATATTAGTGAAAGATATTAGTGTTAGAAAAAATCTTGAAGACAACTCGTGTTTTATAGTTTAAAAATCTCGGTCTATCAAATCCTCGGCTCACTTCGTTCGCTCGGATTTGAACTACGACCTTGATTTTTAAACCTTCTATAAAACACTTGTTGACTTAATAGCTATAATTAAAAACGTGATCTATATTGGATTTAAATTAAAATTGTAGATAGAGATTTCGAAAAAATGCTCAAATTTATTAGAAATTCTAGCCTCTACAGTAGTCAGAAGCGTGCATTTTGTAAAATCTTCACAATTTAACGTTTTTAATCGTATCGCAATTACATAGACAATCAAAGTATGTTTGCTACCGATTTTTGTTTATTTTAAAAGCGTGACAGTTGAACACGAAAGAAATGCAAAAATTCCATTAACCTTTATTGAACAAAAACTGATATGTTACATTTTTTCCTTATTTTTGTGTAAATTATCTGTCATTAAGATTATGATTCGATGACACTCTGTGCCGAAGCGTATATATGTTACTGTAAATGTGATAAATTGGAAATTATACATAATTACCGGTAAATACGATAATATGAATAATGTACTTGGTATAGCAATTAAAAAACTGTTCTTCCTCTACTTCTAACATCCAATAAACACCTCTGCCGATTTGCCATTATGGCATTATATATTATATTAGATTATACAGGGTGTCTGATTTAAAACCAAAGTTATACATTTTTCCTGAAAAACAGTAGGCCATGAAAAATAATTGATTATGCCATTTATAGAAGAATTACTACTAAAAAACTATTTCCTCTGACCTTTTCTTGTACTTCTAATAATAAACGAGATATAAGCTGGTCAATGAAAAACTCAGACACGCTGTATATTACCGGTTATTTAATTGCTATAACAAATACATTATTCATATTTACCGGTAATTATATATAATTTCCAATTTATCGCATTTACAGTAACATATTGTAATGTTACCTTTGTTTACAATTATTAACAACCGGTTAGCTCAGTCATTTGGTCATTAATGAGGTTCTTTTAGTTTAATGAATGAATATTAATACTTTTATGTTATATAACAATAATCAGCACAACTTAATTTTTCTATGCAGGTTTATTACATGTTTTGCTAATCTCTATTTCCCTATCTTCCTTATTTATTTACTTATTATAGATCATAAATTATAACCGTATTAAATTAGCTCACATATTACTTGTTCAGTATCCAAATCAACTTTAATCACAATTCCGTATTAATATCCAACATTTAATAATTTTCAATTCATCTTCTGCAACATCCAATATAAACCGGACCGAACCTTTTCTCTCAGAAGAACAACAACCAGTTTATTTATTTTGGCCTCTTTTATAAGAGATTACTATTTTCTTTCCAGCAACGTACCAATTAATTATTTAATTATTTTATTATTTTCTTTAGGTATTAGGAAAGTGCTATCCTTTTCTTAAAATAATATTTTACACTTATTTACTTTATTATATTTTCCTTCCCAAAAGAAATACGTGCTTCTTTTTGAGAAGATAATTTCAATCTTGTTTATTTATCTCTTGTATTTCGTCTCCCTGGTTCTGATATTTTTCCTCCAATGAAAATTCTCTTTGCTTTTCCTTGGTAATTATTAAATACTACATTAAAGTGTAGGTATAATGTTTGGGCAGTAATACACACGGTTATTATTAGAACTACTCAAACCTATTTTTATCAATATGTAAGTATTTATTTTGCACTCTGTCTTGCTTTTCGACATCCGCAATTTTCGCCTAGTTAACAGCACGACTTCCCTTAACAATTTAACAGAATAACTGATAAATATTTGAAGTAGTACCAAAAAAAAAACAACAAAATTGCCAAATGATAATATACAATGCTCCGACTTCATTGTTTTAAATATATTTAATGTACCAACTGCTTGGGTTATGTGTATTATTATAGTTATTCATGATACTAGTTCGATATGAACACTATAATGAAACACGTGTAACATTAAACCACGAGGCGTTAGCCGAGTGGCTTAGTTACACAAGTTTCATTAACAAAGTTCATATCGAACGAGTATCATTCAAAATTTAATCCACGACGGTCCAAATAGATTTTGTTTGCACAGATTCAAATACCAGAAATGTTTTCATTAATTAAAATTCAAAATTATCAAGTGCCCATATTAGTCGATGTTATGGTAACCGCGTTTGTTGATTGTTGCAATTTTGATTTCTAATTTAACAAATTGCTCAAAATTTGTAATTAATGTTTACAATAAATAAATGTTATTGAATTTTTTATAATTAATAATAAGAAATAAAAGTGGTGACTAATTTTCTTTTTGTTTGTTTTTTATTTTAAAATTTGCGTGTTATTATGAATTCATAATAGCACTGAGTGTTATTATGAAGGCCATAATGACATCCAAATGAGGATACTAAATGTGTCATAATGACACCGTCGTAGATTAAATAGTTAAATCAAACGTCGATTTTCAATGAAATTTAATATTTAAAAATGCACTGAATACATATAAATGTACATAATTTTAGCGAAGTCTAAAGATAAAATAATTTAATACAAAGCATGAAAAATCATCTAAATCTATGTACCTATGTTGATTAACTAATATTTAGTTTCTTTGTTGAACACATAACATCTTTTTGTATATCCCCACAATTTTAGTTAGAGCCGAAGGTTTTTAATTTTATTAACATCTAGGGAGTTGTCACGTTTTTATTTATTTTATTGTCATTTTATTATTATTTTCTAACACTAATATCTTATACTGTTTCTATGGTGCATAAGAGCTCACTTGTTATGTTTCCTTTAAAATACGCTTTCTCTATAAAATACGCCGTCAATGACAACGTATTTTATAGGCCTTTAAATACGTCGTTGCCTAGCAATCTTCGCATTTTGTGTATTATGACACGTCTCAAATAATAATTTATTAAAATTTCTAATAATATATTAGTGAAAGAAAATGTCTGATATTAGTGTTAGAAAAAATCTTGAAGATAACTCGTGTTTTACAGTTTAAAAATCTCGGTCTATCAAATCCTCGGCTCACTTCGTTCGCTCGGATTTGAACTACGACCTTGATTTTTAAACCTTCTATATAAAACACTTGTTGTCTTAATAGCTAAAAAATCTCGATCTATCAAATCCTCGGCTCACTTCGTTCGCTCGAATTTGAACTACGACCTTGATTTGTAAACCTTCTATAAAACACTTAGAGCCATATTCATAAACAGTGTTTAAAGTTAGATGTTACTAATTGCTATAGCAACATATATTAATTATATTGGTTTAGTAGCTACTAATCCCCTACTAACTTTAAATACTGTTTATGAATATGGCCATTATTGTTTTAATAGCTATTTAGTATGTTACTTGGTCTTCGGTTTCACATTGATTTACATAGGACTCCATTTATTTCCATTCTTTATTGTTTTTAAAAATCAGCCCGTAACAATATTTTTGTGGTGAGCTTTGAAGTATTTATGCATAAAATCGATTAAATCAGCTTAAAGTATATAATTTTTAATTAAGATTAGAATTGAGGACACAGAAAAGCTTACGTAAATAATGATAAAATATTATAAATTTGGTTTATACAGGGTGGTCCATAAGTAATGGTACACAGACCAACAGTAGATTCGTGAAGCCAAAGTATTACGATTTACCTAAAATTACCTTAGTCCAAAAGTTAATATTTAGTTAGATACAGGGTGTCAAAGTTGAAAATGTAATTTCAATTTTCTTCTGTAATTTCTAAAGTTTTCGCAATATTTATATGAAGTCACTTTTAATGTAGCTCTAAAAAATACTTTACTTTTGCTACACCTAATACCTTAAAAATACTTCAACTTTTTTGCACATAAAGTTAGCGCAGATCTAATTGAAAAAAACAATTGTCTCATCTTTTCCGTTTCTAAGATATTTGCGATTGAAATAAGTGATGCTACTTTTTATTCGTTAAAAAGAGCATTACTTGCGGTACACATTACCCATAAAATTTAAAAAATTTTTAATGGCAAATATCCCACTGATTCGCTATTGCTCTGTGTCCTATTACTTGTTTTTGACCAGAATATGTCAATTTTGTGTTTTAAATACAAGCCTACTGCGTTACAGAATTCTTAAGAAGTGAATAAGGTGCTGCGTCGCTTACTTCAATCGCAAATATCTTGGAAACGGTTAACTTAGAGACATTGCAAAAGTATACCTTTTTTGTATAGGAAAGATGCGGCAATTGTTTTTTTCAATTAGGTCTGCCCTAATTTTAAGTACAAAAAAGTTGAAGTATTTTCAAGGTGTTAGGTGTAGCAAAAGTAAGGTTTTTTTTTAGAGCTACATTAAAATTGAAAACGGATTATTATTTCTCGTCCCAAAAAAGGCAGTTTTACCAATCTTCCTGTAAATATTGCGAAAACGTTAGAAATTACAGAAGAAAATTAAAATTACAATTTTGACTTTGACACCCTGTATCTCCCTAAATATTAACTTTTGGACTAAGGTAATTTTAGGTAAATCGTAATATTTTGGCCTCACAAATCTACTGTTGGTCTGTGTACCATTACTTATGGACCACCCTGTATGTATTTTGAAATATTAATCGTCACTAACCTCACATTTGCTTAACCTCTAAGAAGTATTATCAAGTAATTTTACAAAGCAATTAACGTATGAATGAATCACCGTTCTGCATAGTAGTGACAGTCCTATAATTTACCAATGTATTTGGTAGATTTCTCGAAAACCATATGTTGTAATATCAAAAAATATTAAGAAAGCAATAACAACCGCTTTAATTAATCTTCTAAAGTATTTAAATACCAATAAATTATTTGATTGCCAAATAACGCTGATTGCAACTCTTGCTGCAAACGAATTTGAAAGAATCATCTTAGATCTTCTCCTGTAATGAAGGTAAAAATATTCTTATTTTATTAATAAATAAAAGTTCTGTATTAAAAACCTGAGATAACCCAACTCCGAGAGAAAACGATATTACTTACAATAAAGTGTAGGAAACATTAAAATGTTGAATTTCTAGCCATAAAATCACCGATTAAAAAACTATACTTGTTATGTTTTTCCAAATTGTCCTTTATACTCGTCTGTATAGTCACCGTCACCATTATCGCATCTATTATTCGTTTTTCATTATTAAGTATTTAACTCTGGTTATTTAATAAACTCGTAGTAGCACGTACGTTCATGTTCAGGGTAGCAATTTGCTTTTTGTTTGCACGTACTATCAAACAACCTAAGATAAGTACTTGTAGTAAGTGATTCGATGATTACACCGCTGAGTGTAATATTTCAAGTACTCGGTTAAACTTTTATTAGAAAAACGAATTAAATTGTATTTGAAAATAGATAAAAATGTTTTATAAAAGTTACAACTAAATTAAGTAAGTCGAACTCCTAAGGGCAATTAACTTTGCAGGGCTCCCCTTTACAAAGTAATCGAAGTTTGGCTCGTAATTAAATCAATTGCAATCAGTAAGTCGTTACATCACTTAACTGATTCAGTAATCGAATGTCTGATCAGTAATCAAACTAATAATTAAACCAGTAATTGGTCGCTAATCGATGGGTATCTTTAGTCGCTTAGGTGGTCGTCATTTTTTGAAATTTAAGGCGGCGCTGTTCTTCAGAGACATTATACCTATATAATCAGACTTCTTTAGTCGTGTTAGATTTAAAGGCGGGATATTTAGTCAAATGTCCGTGGTTCCTAAGAAAGTTTTTCATATAATCATCATGGGTCATCTAACAGCACGCTTTTAGTAATGTTTTAGTTATTACGGCAAGGTGTTCATCAACTGACCTCTGAATGCTGTAATGTATCTTTTTTATTATCGTTTCTTTAATTTTTCGAAATTTGTAGTTTGTTGACTAATCTAATAATACATAACGGCCATTAGGGTATAGAATTGCCAGAAAACTTATTATTTATTCATACTTACATGTTCTAAAAGTATAATTCGGATCATAAAGTTTATAAAAACGTACCTACAGAAGCAGTTAGTCTACTACTTAGTATGTTATTTGTTTAAAATAACATTAATTTGTTAAAAGTAAATGTCCATGAAATTAAACTTTGATTTATATTTATACTTATACGGAATTACTGAACTGTCTGTAATCCAAGGAGTAACTTCTACTGCGTTGATTATTCAGCAGACCTAACCGACAATTTAACTAACAGGATTCACATCTTAGCGGCAAACTACCATCAAATAATTTTTTAAATTTTATGTAGCGTATTTGGCTATAGTTTTGTATTACATATTAACACAATACTCTTTACAACTTCTAATAACTAAGTTTTAAAAACCATTTATGTTATTGGAAAAAAAATCACCCCACTTGATTTTAAATATTTTTAAATCCACCTACATTTTAATTTAATTATTCTTAATAGATTTTCAAAACTTAACAACTAGTAACTGAAGAAAATTGAATGCTTCTTTCATACCTATATTATAATTTGGCTGAATTTCAAAATATTAGGAAGTAAATATTTTGTTTTGTCAGATTGTGGGTTAGTTAACTCCAAAATTATAAAATTAAGTTGTTCAACAGCATAACAAGAAATCGCAAGCTAAATACCTATTTGCTTTTCAATTTCCGGCTCAGAATGTTGTGTCAGTCTATATTAAGGACTACCCATGAGTATCCGTGCTTACCTATAGTAGTACGTGAATGCTGTTATAAAAGACCACTTATGGCGAATATTCTAAAATAATTGTATGAAAAATTAAGTACTTATTTCAGTATTTCAAAAGAAAAACTCTTAAGTAACGGACATTGAAATGTACTTAGCATTAATAAATTATATGTCGCAAGAAAACGCTGAGATTTCATTTAGTTCTTGTATTACTTAAACTTAGATTACATTGGTATTCTGTGTAATTACAGCAAGAAATGGGGAGTTACTAATTCTTAGCAGAATTGGGAACGCACTAATAGGAATTTGAAAACCTATAAAAATTATTTAGTTAAATCAAATATTAATTTTCGCCTTGTAAAGTAGGTATAATAATTGATTCGTCGTTTCTATAACCTGGTCATAATCGATTTAAAGACCGAATTAAAATCATACCTATTCATTAGAAGATTCGGCTTTATTAAAAGCCGAAATCAGACTGAAGTTTTGTTTCCGAAAGAATTTCTTGACAGGTATTTTATTTTTTCTGACAAACAATTAAAATTTTATCAATGTTAATCCACACATTACACATAAAGCAATTAAATCTTAGGTTAGGTATATTCGCAAAACATAAAATCCGCACTTTTCGAATCTATGTTATAAAACCATAACAATTATTAGTAGTAAACTAGTAAATGATAAATAATTCTTATTATTGACATACATTGTACTTTAAAAAAATCTACCAACATGCCAAATTCAATTATAATCTATTTGAGCTTCTTAAACACAAAGTATGTAACAATTGATAAATAAGACTGTAGTAAAGTGGGTTGAGCAGTGCTGTCATTAAGGATAATTTGTTTGTTTATCAAAATTAATATCATATGCTGAAACTATTAGTAAGTTTTAAACAGAGACAGATCTTGAAAATATATGCTAAATTAGTAAATAGATACGTATTTTGTTATAATTTTTCGATAATCCAATAATTTTCTTAATTTCAATTTCTTTTAGCAAAACAATAATTAAATGATTCTACACATTTTTCTAATTTTTTATTTCTCTTTGGTTCTATACAAGAAACCACAAATTTTATGGGGAAAGGGTTAAAGTTATTTATTATTTGATATCTCATTTCATCTCTTTTGATCATTAAAAATTAATTTATTAATGTCTGCAACCACCTTGACAAAAATGGCTGGACTTCATCTCTGAAAATATTTTCTTCGCGATAATGTTGACTAAAATAGAATTTCGAACGATATGCTTTTCTGAATTATTACCACTGAGGCTAGGAACTTGGTTGTCAAAATACGTACTACTCTTTTTTAGGTTTTAGGGTTCTTCAACGTTCCGTTGGACCAGACCGCAGGCTTCGTTTTAGGTTTAATGAAATCTTTTATTCAAGTAAGTGCTCACTTCATTCTAGTAGTCCTATTTAATTTTATGTAAGTAAATCAAATAAAGGGATGGCTATCACATCTTAATACCGCCCATATGTAAAAATAAAAAATGATAGCTACTTTATGGTAGATCCGAAGAAAAAAACTGTAAGCAAAGCTACTGCAATATTTTGACTTTTATAAGAATAAAAACCTTTAAAGAACAACTTTCAAATAAATATTATTCTATAGTATGAAGTGATATAGGTGCTTATGTAAAGGAGTTGATTATAAAAATGATCTATTCGATTTAATTATCAACAGCAATATGAAATTCCGTAATTATCATTCTGGTCAACTCCAATACAATAAACTTATTCAAGAACCATTCGAAACCAAAATAACATCCACAATAACACTCCGTTAAAAATCACCCTGTAAATTTCTACTTCTTCGTGACATTTATATTTACATTTTACTTTTACCAAAACCCCGACAGTTTTGCAAAATGTATACCTACCTATAACTAACATATGAACTTAGGTACTACTTACATTTGTATTTTACATAGCTTATATTAGAAAACAAATTTTTACATAATCGTTTTTAAGTTAATAGCAGAAACTGTTACAAAAGATTAGTCATAAATACTTCTACACATATAGCTAAAAGGAATATACATACGTTTGAAAACGATTTGATTTGGCTTTGGCCGTATCATATATGTAATTTTAATTAGTATACTCGTAATCGGAAATATAACCCCGTATTTAAATTTAGCTATGTTTAGCTAATGCGACAAGTTCTTGCTAATCTTTTTAAGCATTAAATTTATAATACTAAACAATATCAGTAAACTAAGTAGATATTTTTTCATATCCACACTTGTGTGAATTTGAAAATACACCATTTAGGCTACAAGAATTAACAAGCATGAAGTAGCAACCAACAAAACAATTATTACATCAAACAATGTATTTTTCATTGGGTTATAAAATATACGATAAACTTCTATCATATTTTTATTGTTTACTTTTAATCGTAGAAAAAATAATCTGTTCAACTGAAGTGCTATAATATAGCGAACGTTGTCAGTGGTAATGTAACTTTTTTGGCAGTCTTGAAAAAAACTTATTTTATATTAAGTTGATCTAATCATTGTAAAGCTACACGTTACGATGCTCGGTACGACAGACTTCCCTACCCTAGGATAGAGCCATGGTATATAGTGTACCTATAGTGACCATAGCATTTGCCGCACACTGAAATACTCGTAAACAAAGATCTCATCCAACACATAAACAAATAAAATACCTAATAATAATTGTTTGTTTATTTATTTATTAAGTGAGATTCTAGACTTGTGGGTACCATACCTACATCTCAAATCATGTCGACTGCAATGGTCGTTAGCATTATTCGACTAAATTTTTACAGAAGCCAAGTGATTTCCACCCCTGAAAGATTGTGCCAAACCTTGAATCGGCATGGGATCTACAGTTTTACCTCGTACCTAAAAGAGAGTAAAGTTGCATACCTTTTACATCTTACCAACTTCGGTGGGGATTGATCATAAAACTATTGGTTTATAACGTAATCTTACTCTCCGCTACATCACCCAAGCTTAAATGCCATAAAAAGATTTATAGGTATAAAAAGATTAATATTCTTGTGGCATTTAACATTTTGTAACAACCTATTATCAATTTACCTTTTCATAACATTATAAAGGGTGTTCAAATGAAAACTCTTTTACAGCTTTCGCTTCTAAGTCAACTTTAATTTCATTGTTAGATACATGTTATTTGTTACTGTCAAAGTCAAATTATTTGTTATATTTAACATATTTGAAGAGGAGCTTAAAGAAGATACAGCAATACGAATCAAAACTTACTGTAAATGATTTTTTATTTGAATACTAGTTATTATTGAGGTTAGTTTATGAACTAATTCGAAATACATACGAGGCTTGGCAGAAAAATAATGAGACTGGTAACACGGTACGCGAATCGACAATACCTCCCTCCCCTTTACACGGCAGTTAGAATAACCCCTGCCGTAGACTCAGTACAAGTTTGAACTTGTTATAGTTGCTACAGTTGCTAAGCGATTATTGAGAGCCTCTGAAGTAAAGTTGTGTTTCTGAGGTGCGTTACGAAAATAGACCAACAAAAGTTTGAGCAACGTTGTGCTATCAAATTTTGTGTAAAGTTTGGCGAATCGGTACTGTGACTTATGAAAAGTTATAAAGGGCTTATGGAGAGCCTTTTTAGAGCGCCAAGAAGAAGTGAAAGGTGAATTTCGTGCGGGACCTTCAACCTCAAAAACGGATGCCATCAACTTAAGTAATGCCAAAAGGTAATAGTATTTTTAAATTGCTGTCAAGCATATTAAGTTCTACAGCTGCCGAATTAAAACTGCTTACAATTATGTTAATAACTATAATAATACAAAGCTGAATATTCTAACTAAATGTAGTTATGAAATAAAATACTTAGGGAGCTAGAAGCGAAGAAAAATTTTAAAAATAGTGGAATACCTTACATAAATTGCTTGTCATTAAGGTATGCTTAAATTGTAGCCTCCGGTTTAAAGGCATTACGCAGATTTTAGTTATGATGATAATTAGTATGGTGAAATTATTATTTTTAAAAATAAATTTTTGAGACTAAAAAAAGGTTGGTGAGAACTTAATGACAGATGATTCAAGTCCCGAGATTATACCAAAAAAACTTTTATATTTTATTTGTATGCCACACGATATGAATACGTTATGAAAACCCTTTATGTTCGCTAGTTTTAGATTACTTAGGTGGGGTGTTTAAACATTTTAAAAGTATTTGCTTAATTAGCTAATTAAAAATTTAAACAGTTTCATGTACTTTCCATATTATACAACACAATTCTGACTTACTTAACTAAAGCTGCTCATCGTTTCATGTTTTTTTCTTCTGAAAAACATTTTGTAGGAAGTCTGACAAGAAAGATGGCAAAGGGTTCTCTAATTCTATAAAAATCTAGTACCGGACGAAAGAAGCCATAGAGGGCGATATATTTCAGTTCCTTAATTAAGTATTTCTTTTATTTGCCAGAATAAACCGTTTCCAGCCGTGGTCTGGTATCGAATTAGAATTCAGCGGGTGTCCAGTCTAACTCCCTGTGAGCAACTGAGGTGATTGCCTGCCAATCTCCGTTCTTGCACCCTTCTCAAACTTAGACACTACAGTTTTTGTAGTTAATCAATGAGTATTCTTCGAGCCGGATTGCACTACCAAAAAAAAAAGAAAAGAAAAGGAAAAATGTAATGAATACATAAATAAATAAGTATCGCTTCTTGTTTTCTACTGGAGTTAATTTATCTGATCAAACATTTAAAAAATGGAAACCGATTTATACTACAATCTAATAAAAAAAGTGAAGTAATGAAATATGTTATCGAAATATTTGCTACATAATACAATTGAATTGCTATATTACACTATAGTTTTCTCGAAGGACCTTTTACGGTACGCTCTTCTTACGTCTCACTGTGATGAGGAACGAGATTCTCTTTTCAATTTGTTGAAACCCTGCTGTTTTTGACCAAGGTTCAACCTACAACACATCTACGGTGGAGATACGTGATAACGATCGGTTTCTAAAAGCCGATCAAGCAACAAAACCATGGTTAAAAAATATTAAAGTTGGCCAAAATCGTTGCACATTTTTAAAACAAACTTTTTGAAATGAATGTTGCTATAAATAAATTTTAGAACCTGTATGTTATGAAATACTATAGCTTTTTCCATTTTACTATAAAAAAAAGTTATAAAAAACTATTTTGCAATTTATAATTAGATTTAGTTCTTAATGACTTGAACAGTGTATTTTATAATTACAAATGCATCTTCCTTTCAGTGATTTCCGTTTACACGTCTTGAAAATTGCTAAATCGTTAAAGCGTAACTATAATTGCTATCGAATAATGCGTACAGTTTTTGTAATCCATTGTGTAATAATCAAAAAAATACGAAAGAACAGTAGGTATATGAACTGCATATTTTATTATTATTTTACGTAATTCCCATAAAAATGTATTGTAAAATGTTATAAACCAATAACTAGTTTAACTTTTGCTTTAGTAGTTGTGATTCCTTAAAACCACTAAAGCACCTCTTATAGTAAAACTATTCATAGTTAATTTACTATTAACAAATTCGGAATCCGTGAATAAATTAAATCGGTTTTCATTCTATTTATGTAGAACTTTCCAAACTCATTTTTAATGTACATTAATATTCACGGCAACTTTGTATACGTACAGGAGTGTTGGTACCAATTAGTATTAAAATTAATAGTGTGTCAAATCAGACACACTTCATACGCTAGTTCTACTTGGATCAGTCGGTTTGGTGTATTTTGTTTTAATGTATGCTGTTTATTTTTAGATTCCATGCATGTGCATTAAACATGAAATGAAAATTTTAAAGGGAATATAATCAATCAGAGAAGTAATTAAAGTTCGTGATATTTTTTTGGAATTATTGCAGATGCAAGAAACGCACGGTAACAGTTAAGTGTTGTTATATTGGTTTAAAATAATAAAGCTAGAATATGGGTTAGGTACACCATTACTTATGTATTACAAAGTAATGAATAATTTCTTTTTCGCGTTTTCGCAGTTACAGTTTATCGCCTGCAAGATAATGTAAGTACTATGTTTTCATGCAAAGATAATGTAAAAATAATCTTACATAGGGTAGAGCAACCATTTGGTCGAGTTAACTTTTTGTTGAATATTTTTTGACTTGAAGATTTTAAAAATAACTAATACATTTACTTAAATCTTACTGTATTTGGATATTGTAATGTAATTTTTGATGGTGACATCTTAAGTTTTCAAGCACATCCACTCAGTTTTAAAGCAAAGAGCACAAAAATTGAATATAATTTAAAGTGGGTAATTTAATAAATTCTCCCGAGACTTGTGAAGTTCGATCGGTAATCCGATTTCTGAATGCGGAGAGTTTTTCCGCTGCCAAAATACATCGTGAATTGTGCGAAGTTTAATGGTCTACTTCTCTGTCATGAGTGATAGCAAAGTAAGACAATGGTGCAGGAATTTTGAAGAAGGCTGTTCCAACATTCATGAAAGAAGGGCACGGCCAAATGTTGCAACGGATAGTGTGTTAACTTACAAATTTTACTTACTGAATGTATGGAATCAATCTGACATGTATTGTAATATACTGAATGAGTTAAAAAGGCCGATTCAAAACAAGCATCGTGGTATGCTGTCATCGGGGGTTATTTCTTTGCATAACAACGCACACCCACCCAACCCGTACGGTGCTCAAACATTTTGACCAGCCCTCTCACAGACCAGAACTGGAACCCAGCAATTACCTCTTTTAAAAGTTAAAAAAATGGCTATGTTCGCAACGTTTTAACGGCAACGAAGAATTGAAAGTTTTTGTGACGAATTGCTTTAGAACACACTGGTTTTTCTAGGTACAATGAATGTATTGAAAAAAATAGCGATTAGCCTACGTTAAAAAGTAATATAAATTTGTAGTTATCTCGCTGTCGCAATAAACGTACCTATATTCATATTTTAATGCA
Organism: Melanotus villosus; assembly: GCA_963082815.1. Lineage (NCBI taxonomy): Eukaryota > Metazoa > Arthropoda > Insecta > Coleoptera > Elateridae > Melanotus > Melanotus villosus. Next base: position 70,080,553 of record OY720418.1, on the reverse strand, counting down.
TAATAGGACCTTACGTTATGAATAAGTTTCTTACAGTATTTAGTCTATGTTGCCACCGTTCTAAAGTATTACATAGTTATACATTTTCAAGGTAGTATAGGTAATAATAGCAGCATAGCTTGTGTTAATATTACGAAGTAATTTTGTTATCTACCTGATTTAAACAATTAAACGCGTCCAATGTGAGCTTACAGCATCAGATCAGTTCCAACTAGCAATTTGATTAATAAACCGTCAAAATAATGGTATAAATATATATGTCGTTATTTTAATATTTTTGATTTAAAATTGTACTTATTAATCTATACTGTGAGAAACTTATTTTTGAAAATTGAAGCTCTCCTTTTTATAGGGTATTTAATACACAGTTCGACATGTTCAAAAATTCAGCAAATTAATACAGTAGGTATACAGCAAATAACCTCTCAATGCTTCATTTAAAAATTCAATACCTTATGACATTCTTAATATCCTTTAACGGTCAATTAAAGAGCTTGGCTGTACCGATTTCAGATAATTTATTCAGTTGCGAAAGATGGCTGCATCTCATATTTCTAATTAAAATACCGTTACAATATTGATATTTATTTGAGTCTGAATAATTTAGAAGAGGGTTTAGATCGTTACTATAATTCATGCAATTATATAATATATAATTTCTAACATACACACATTTATATACCGTAAGAAATATTCAGCATTTTATTTACAATTGTTAGTATTTTTTACACTTTTGTATTACACATTCTGTATACGCTACTAATAGGATATGTGAATAGAGATAGTACTACAATTATAGGGATACTGGTAATATTATTGTATATTGTAGATTGATTCACTTTCTGCAACTTTGAATTTAACGTAAGTATGGATTAAGAACAGGTATTGTTTTCGTATACCTCCATGAAAGGATTAGGTGCCTCTTCTTGTAGGCTCCGTGTAGTTTTTAAGTGTTTACATCTCCGAGTAATATCTTACTTTAGGCTCATTTAAAAATATGTGTTTATAAAAACTATATCTTATAAAGTAGTGAAAATCACTACAGTAATCAGTTTTGGTTACTTATATTGAAGAAGAAATGATCTAAGTTGTTTCCTTGAAAATTATAACAAGTGCCAAAAACTATTTTACTTTATTCAACTACACTTTTCTATAAAATGTATAGCATAATAAAAATCGAGATCGAAGAATAACGTATTTATTATCCCTCAAACATATTACTTTTTTTGTCTAACACGCGTAAATATTACTTTTTGTACTTACTGCTAAGTTACAACTACTACATATATGTAGAGCTAACTTTTTATCCATTCAGCCTTAGCATTTCAATATTTATTTGAAAATTTACGCAATCATAGTAAAAGTTACAGTTAATTAATGAAGCAGGTTTGTTTTCAAGTTGTTTGCGTCAGCTGTATCGTGTGAAACTATTGAGTTTATTTGTACTGAAGGCCATAGAGTGCAATATACTCTAAAAATATCTAACAGTAAAACATTTGGAATTATTCGAAATAAAAAAGACATGCTTCTGTATGATATATCTTTCAGCGTGATAAATGTAGAAGTCAAACGTTAAAATTTCCAATTAGCAATGCATTTTCTTTTTATTATTTCCAGTTCAAATAATAATTTTGCGCTTTTCCACCTTACAAGATTAATATAAACATTAGACTATTGCTACTAAACATTATTAAATTTTCTCTTCTGTTTAAAATATACCAACATAAAATTATGGAGGACGTTTGGTTTTATTAAAAAAATGTAGCGCTCAAAATAAATCATGTCAATTAATGCGCCAAACTACATGAAGTCTACGTCTTCTGATAAGACTTCCTCGTGTTCTATTATGATAATTTGCATACATCAGAAATGAACTTTTGACAGCTTGGACTTTGAATAAATAATATTAACTAAATAGTGGTAATAATATATGTATATTTCTAATAGGTACCTCATTAACTTCCAATTTTTATTTAAATTTATATATATTTTTTCATTTTCATCTGTACACATATACGAGTAAGTACTATTTTTCAAAAGTATGCATTAAATTCAATAAGTTTATTTCGGTCAATTTTTCAAGTATTAAAATTAGTGTCTAAACTTAGTGGTCATTGTTGATTCATTGCGTTTTGACAGTAACTAAATTTTCCTTCATAAGTCACAACTGTATCTACATTTTTATTTTATTTTCCTTTGTACAAAATAGAAACCATTAGAGAGAGAACCAAGCAATTGCAGCAAAAGTAGTTCCTCAATCTACTGGCAAACTTAGATTATTTTAAAACTTGGAATTAAACCTCACGTCACATCAATTACAATCGAAAATGGATAACTACAGCAAGACAAACTAAACACCGTTCATTTACAGTAATTTTTACAATGTATTTTGTTTCTAATACACGCTGTCCGTATTATCCAACATATAAAATTTAACTAAAACGAAAATCCGTTGTAATCCTAAACACTAATGTGAATATACCGGTTATGTTTAATTAAATTAATTACAGCATCATCACTTGTTAATTTAACAAGAACATCCCAGTTGTTTATGTCGTAATTGCCTGACTATAAATGGTATTATTTACATCTAAATAAAGAAGATATAATCAACAACTAAATACCAGAATGCACTTTACTGAAACAATTATTCAAGCTAATATAATCGAAAGTGATTCTATTAGGCTGAATTTCTGCTAAGTCATTCTACAAAAAAATGGAGAGATTGATTATACTGTGCCGGCATTACAAGTAAAAATTTGTAACAGAACCTCATGGTCAATGTCAAAGACATTTCGAATTCGTGTTTTATTCTTTTCGTTTTCCATTTTTTCACGTTACATCCATTTTAGATACTTATTAAAATGGGTAAGAATTGAACTTAATTAAATTCTCGTTCGTTCTCGTCAACTTGATTTGCTCCTCAAGTTCAAAATTTGTTCCGGAATTTAGATTAGCATTTTCCAACCAGATGCGCCCACGATAGAGATGTATATTAACTTGTAATTACATTAAACTAACGCCGAGCGACCACTGCGACAGTTTAAATGATGATTGATCGAAAAAACGACATTATGTTTTGGTTTTACGAAAATAAAATCACTGGATATTCGATGTTGTTTCTAAATAAGTACATTGTTAGATTTAGTCGAGCTTTTGTTTCAGTTTAAAGATAAATGTCCCGTAGGTACAATCAGTATTTCATAGCAATTTAAAAACCTTTTAAATTTAGTTAATCTTATTTCAGTGCTTCACGGTGCTGTTCAAATGCCTTAATTACTATGATGTGGATACTATCGGGTTAATTAAAAGTTTGTTTCGTAATATGAACGTGTGTATAGCCGAGTAATAATTGTTCGTTATACACTGTTGTTGCCTTTCTGCTTTTCGGTAAATAACTATTGCGCCATATTAAATGAGGTTAATTTAATATTTTTTTGTGTTGACCACATCATGGTGAAGACTGGCAGAGACGGGCGTGCTCGACCCACACGGTCCAGACATAATTGGTCGGCATGCTGCCATATCAAAGAGGTTCCAAAAAATATGAGGCCAGATTCTTGCTTCCAGGCCCGGTATTAGATGGTAATTGTTGAAATTTAGATTTAAAAATTCGATAACTACACCCGTAACCAAATCTGCAGTACGATGGCATCTTACGTTACTAAAAGCAAATAAAATTTTATAGACGTCCCACAAAGTATTTACGGTTAAAATTTATTAAGATTTATTTGAAAATAGACATAATTACACCTACCATTTTTTGTTGTTGTGTTTTGCTATGTCTTACTACTAAGGATATTAAATTTCCTATAAAGATCATTTGTACAGAGTTCAGAAAAGCTTTAAATATAAAAACAGCTTTAATTTAGAATACCACGCGCCCCTTGTAACCTTTAAAAAATTCTAAAAGTTCGAACCTGATTTCGTCCCTGTGCCTAACAATGGTCGCTGGCCCTTCCGCTTGCCTGATTTCGCAGTCCCTGGTCCGTGGCCCAAGAGGCCATTCCGCCAAACAGCCGAACCCTCTTCGTTGCCAATCTAGGGGAACATGCTTCAGTGAACTATTTTTACACAACAAGGCCATAATCTAAAATGGCGGCTTGATGTTCAGAACAAAGACGTTTTTTGTGTTCGTCGAATATTATTTTGATAGCATCATGTGGAGAAAAAGAGAATGGAACGAAAGGTTGTTTTTGAAGGCAATTTATTAAATATTACTGGAAGATAGAATATAACCGCGGCCTTTTGGAGCCATTGGCCAGTAAAACAAAAAAAGCAACGGGAGATTAATTTAGTATTTACTTGGTTTTTAAGAGTGGCATGATTCTAGTTTTTCAGACAAATTCTTGTTTTAAGAACGAAAGTCTTGGGAGGTTATAGAATACAAAAAATATGAGCATCAGTTGGTATCTTGCTTGATTACAAATTTGATCTTATTATAGGATTAATTGTTTCGATAATAAATATCGACAAGTTTTTATAAGGTTTTATTAATATTTCTACATTTAGACACATTATTCAGATTAGTTTTAACTTATCCACATTTTCAAAATAGGAGTCAAACATTATTTTACTCTTTTTGTCGAGAATTAAGAATTCTGTAGCAACCGATCTTTGCGTTGCTTTACAGATATTTCAATATAATTTTAATGAAGTTATTCCCATCATGAACTCTCCTTAAAAAACCTCGATAATTTTCAACACTCACTGCTTCTTATACTTGAGGTTTTCATTTTTAGATGATGAGACAAAGATTTGGTAACAAACTGGGATTAACTTATATTTATTGTTTATTGTTATTTGGTTTTTTTTAAATACACAGAACTCATAGTTATGATTATGAGTTAATCACAGGCTAATTGGCCTAGACTTCGGCTATAAATGGAAGAGAAAGAGAGATACTAAAATACAAAACTTGTTTATCCAATAAAGTATATATAAGTATGTAAATTGAAATTTTAGTTGGTACGATAGTGAAACTAAAAACTTAGATTAAACTTAATCTTTTTTAAATATAATTTTTATTTCCATAGGCTACAATATATGTTAGTGCACAGTTTTTCCGTTATGTGAAAATTGACAAACTGCACCATTGCATGCGGTATTTTTTTCTCTACAAAAAACACATTTGCACTTTTGGTCTAAAATAATTTGGGAAGCATATATTCACGTATTTAGAATTTTCCATTAGAATTCCTATGGTGCGTGAAGCAATTCACCACCCTGTACAGTACTTGAAAAGTCAATATCATAAACTATTTAACATTATAACATTTATACACAATTTAAACAACAATTTAAACAACAATTTAAATAACAATTTAAACATCAATTTAAACACAATTTAACAACATACAGGTCAAAAACATTTTTTTAATGTTATAGGGATTTATTCAGCTCTCAAATTTAAAAGAATAGAATTCCTGAAGTGAATAGAACGCATGTTCTTTCGTGAAAGTTTTTATTTTAGTTTTAAAAGTGTTGTGATTTGTAACTTCTTTTAGGGTTTCTGGCAAGTGATTAAATAATTTTGTGGCTGTTATAACAGGACCATTTGTAACCTTAGTTAAACGATGTAAAGGCACGTAGATGTTGTTACCGTTTCTAGTGAAATAACTCCTTACGTCTTTACATTTTGGGAAATCCTTCTAGTTTTTATGTATATAACACAAACAATGCAATATGTACATTGAATAAATAAAAAATTCATTCGAACATACCACCAAAAAATAAAGAGTTGATCAAACAGAAAAGGACACTTAATATACATATCTATCTATATACTCTAGTCTTCGTTTATACAAATTTATTTATTGCATATGTTTTACGATAAATAACGTAAGGTTTCTTAGTTTTAATCCCTCATCAGGTTAAATTCTGTTTTAGTTAATTATAAACAGTAAAATATGAATGTATGTATTAAATTATTCCTTTCTAGAAATCCTTTAGTACACCAAAAAGGGCATACTTGATAGAAAAAAAAATAAAAAAACATTAATTTTGATAAACTGCATTACATGCTCCAGTACCATAGTACCGTAATTGATTACCTATTTAAAAATAGATTGCAAACAACAATAATTACATATGGTAAGTATTGTTTAACTTAAATCTTTTTTAGTCAGTCCCTTCATAGGTATTAAAAGCATTGGTATCTAAGTAATTCACAAACAGCAAACAGCAGACGTAAAAATTCCTAAAGCGGGCTATTTATACAGCAAATAGGAAGCGAAAGGTATATAAGTACTGCTTTGATGCTTAATATCTAACCTGTTTTTTTCTTCTTTATTAATATATACACAATCTAAATGTATACAATAAAGCTTTGGAAAAGAGAAATATAAAGATTAATAAAAATAAGTCCAAAACAATAGTGACAGACACAAAAGAAAGAAAGCACAACATATACATAGAGGACGAGAAACTAGAACAGGTTAATAACTTTAAATAGTAAATATTTAGGAACTAATATATACTGTTATGAACAATTTCTAGAAAGAATTAATAAAAGAGTTGGGGCAGTAGGAAGATTATTTAGTACCATGAAAACAACATTCTTAGGTAAAAAAGAGGTCTTAAAAGATGTAAAAGTGGAAGTTTATAAGAAAATAACCATCCCAATACTGGCGTATGCAAGCGAATCATGGACATCAGCAAGAATTCAAGGTGGATTAAGTAGTATAGAAATGAGATTTCTCCGAAAAATCGAAGGAAAAAATAAACTTTATAGAATAAGAAACGAGACATACAGGGAAAATCTAAAAGTAAAATCGGAAGTTAGACAAGAAAATCAGTTGAGATGGAGGGGCCATGTGCACTGAATGGGAGAAAATAGATCAACTAGAAAAGTTTATGAAGCTAGAGGTATTAAGAGAAAAGAAGTAGGCCAAGGAAAACATGGAAGGAAGAAACTGAAAGAGCAGCGGAAGCAAGACGAATACCTATAAACGGCATAGAAAAACAGAAAAACATGGAGGGAAATCTGCAAAAGAAAGCCGAGATGAGGGATATAATCCAAAACTTTACACCACTGGTAGAAAGGCTGGCGATTAGTAAGTAAGTTAAGTAATAATAAGTATATAATATTAAAATACCGTAATGAAGTCTAATAAATAACTACTTGTTTATTTGATCTGGATTTTTATCATCTCGAAAAATCTCTATAGGTAAAAGTCTTAGCTATCATATTATCAATCCCTATTTAATTTAAATTTATTAAAATTAATTAAGATTTTCTTGCACTATATAAGTGAATAGAAACTACAAAATAAAATACAACAGTTGCAACCTTTCATTTTTTTCACTTATGTATTTTGGAATAGTTTTAGGAATAATGGAAACCAATAATAATTCAATACGTTCTTCATTTATAACATAAATAAAAATCATCTAGGAATCTTCATATTAATATCTCAGCATTAACAATCAGATTAGTTTTAATTATTGTTGTTTGTTGTTCTCCAACATTACATGGAATTTGTGAAAATTAATTATTTCTAATCTCTACGGCATTAAAAATGTACCCAATAAGTGTTGTGCTATGCCCTTTGGTTTCTTATTGTTAAAATACCTTTGCGGGGAAAGAAGAATCTCTACGTGGGAGCATCTAAGAACGGTATTGTCTTTTATGAATTTAGAAAACCGTACTTACGTAGAATTTTGTTTCGGCGTGACTACTAGGGTTACGTGACAAGCTGGTTGAAAATGAACAAATGTACCTACACGGTCTACTGGGACATGGTCAAAGACTGCGACAATTAGCATTAAGCTGAGCTCAACCATGTCGTCACAATCATTTGGGAGTTACCGCATACTGACCCGTCCAACAAGGCGCAAAGGGTTGTCCATTCTAAGGGCTCTCTGGGGAACTGTTGTTATCTCAAAGGTTTGTGTTTGATAATTTGCCGAATACCCAGCGGAGATGACCGTACAAAATTACAGAGTTATGTGTAGGTTTTTGCTGTAAAATTATTAACAGATCACCTGTTAATAGACATTTTTTAGGCATATCTTAATAATTACTTTTTATAAAGTGAAAATTAATTGAGTGAGCAAAATTTGAAACGCTTGATTACATCACTATAACGTCCATCGATGATCTTCCAAAATAAAAAATAAGCTTTAGCATGCAGCCCAATGTTTTTAATTTTTTCTTTAATTGCCAAATCTTTGTCCTCCGTTAATACATTGAAGTATTAAATTGCCAGAAAAGTTACTAGAATCTTTTAGAAAAATATTCTTATAGCTTGTAAGTACTAGACTACTTACCTACTAAAAAGTTAAATTTTATACAAATAACATAAAAACATCAGTGTTCATATTAAGGTATGAGTTACAATGGTGGAGCCTTACTAATATACAGGGTGAATAAAAAGTATGGAACCTCGATGCTAGCGCCTTTATTATTAGTTTTAGAAAAAAAAGTTTTAGACAAAAGGTTTATAACAAATTATTTTCCACAAACTGATGCTTTTAAATATTTTTTTCAAGGTCATACCTTTGCGCTATGACGTCATCGATACTTTTTTTAAATGGCAACCTATATTTTTTAGGTCGAAATTTTATAGCATTTTTTTTTCTCTTTATGACCATCTAAAAATATCATACGGTTGAATAAGCGAAATTTCTAGAAAAATCAAGTTGAATGTTATTCGTACCAGTAATTAATGTACGTACTTTTATCACAAAAATTAAACACATGACTATTACAAACAAATACAAACAATGAGTAATATTACTTTATTACAGAAGACGTTCAAATTGTTCGCTATCTGACAATGTCCAATTCGATGTGAAAATCCCTGTAATACATTCCGAATTACTTCGGCTGGTATTGCCCGTATTTCTTCCCGAATACGAATTTTTAACTCTTCTAAATTTCTGGGCCTGTTTGTGTAAACTTTACTTTTAAGATGGCCCCACAAGATCCTACTGCTTCAAATCGGGCGATCGGGCTGGCCATTCGATACTACCCTTTCTACCTATTCTCAAAAATTGTATCCAAATAATAAAATAATAATAATAATAATGTTAAACATTGTTTATATTTGTTTTTAATAGTCATGTGTTTAATTTTTGTGATAAAAGTACGTACATTAAATACGGGTACGAATAACATTCAACTTGATTTTTCTAGAAATTTCGCTTATTCAACCGTATGATATTTTTAGATGGTCACAAAGAGAAAAAAAAATGCTATAAAATTTCGACCTAAAAAATATAGGTTGCCATTTAAAAAAAGTATAGATGACGTCATAGCGCAAAGGTATGACCTTGAAAAAAATATTTAAAACCATCAGTTTGTGGAAAATAATTTGTTATAAACCTTTTATCTAAAACTTTTTTTTCTAAAACTAATAATAAAGGCTCTAGCATCGAGGTTCCTTACTTTTTATTCACCCTGTATGTATTATAACGTAAAGCTAGGAACCGAAAAATTACTTACTTACTTACTTACTCCTTGGCAGTTGACGGCCCGTTGAGGGCCAAAGCCTCTCTTCCGAGTTTCCAAACTGATTTACTCCTACCAGGGCAAGTTAGTTAGACTTGCGCCTGGTCACCGAAAAATTACCGGAATTAAATAATGAATTTGTACAATACAGGGCATTTTATGTGCATTTAAGCAGGTTATTGTTTTCGGACGTTATTTCTAGTTTGAAGCAGTTAATTATCGTTAATTATTGTTATGGTAGGTCATAACAGTTCAACTAACAAGTAGCAAAGAACAAGGCTGTTAATTATACCTTCATATTGAATTCTAAGCTACATAAAAAGAATCAAAACAGCACAATACAAATTATAGAATACGTAAAGCAAATTTCAGTATTACTAATCTTTGGGGTTTCATTGATATACTCGTACGTGGAAATTTTAATAAACATGCAAGCAATTTCTATTACTTTTAAACAACTACCTAACTTTTTTATTTAAAATCGTAATAAATAAATTGGTGTTCAAAATGCTTATAACAGAGTGCTTTAATTTAATCTACTGTAATACTTTTAAGTGCATAAATTTTCTTTTAAAATACCTATGTATTAAAGTAACATTAATTAATACCAACATGCAATATACTGAGGTGATATTGTTTTAATTGAATTTGGATAAAGTGAATGAACACCTTTTGAAAGTATGAAAATTTAGTGTAAATAAAATTGTAAATAGTTATAAGTTAGAAAATGAATATTGTAAATAAGTAGGATAGAATCTAGATAGTAATTTTGTAAATATGTCATAAAAATAATTTTGTAGAGTGTTAAAATTTAAGAAACTAGGGTAACAAATAAAAAACAAACAGTTGATTATTTTTTTGGAAAAACGTATTAAAGTACCAAAAGAATATTCTGAAAACAAATTGTAAACAAATAAAGATTGAAAGGAAGTTATATTATATCAAAATAATTTGGAATTTTAATTTAATAAAAGTTTATTTGGAATAAAAATTATTATTTTTGAAGAAGTTTATATAAAAATTTGGATATTACACAAATATAAATAAAATCGAAAGAAGGAAATTGTGTTATTGGTGAAGTTGCAGTAAGGTTGGTGGAGTTGCAGTCAGGTTGGTGGAGTTGGAGTCAAAGGGGAAAGTCTTTCATTGTGAAAAGGTTGGTTCAACAGTTGGATACATTAGAAGTCAAGCCAGGGAGTGTTGTTTGTTCAAGTTGTTTTTCAAATATAAAAAAAGGTAGTTTATATTTTTAATTTTTAAAAAAATTGTTTAGTTTGTTATTAGAATTATTTATTGTTATTTCTTTGTAAAAGTTTATCATAATTTTGAAAGGTGTTATATTTTTTAAAATTTTATCTTGGTGAATTTTTATAAATTTTGAAATTCGTCAAAGGAAACCCTTTAAAGACCTTGATTTAGGAGATTCTGAAAGAAATTAATTAAATCTTATTATTGAGCTAGCCGGAAGAATAATTAAAAATTGTATGTAATTCTTTTAAGTGGAAGAGCATAACAATAAATGGCGCCCAACGTGGTTGCTTGTCACATCAATTATCTTAATAATAATTGGCACCAGAAACCTGGGGCTTTGAAAAGTGGTTATTCATATAATTAATGAGGCTATTTTAAATTTGACATTTATAAATTAAATAATTTGACAATCCAAAGTAGAACGTCAAATTATTTTAATAATAATTGATGCCAGAAAAGTGAGGTTTAATATTATTTTGTTATTAATAATTTTGAAGGGGTTCTGAAAGGCAAGGTAGGGTAAAAATTAGTGAATAAAATATTAAATAGAGAACAGAAGTAATAAAAACTTGGTAGGGTGATTCACAGTTTTGAATAAAAGTTATTTAGTAATTGAAATAATACAGATTTGAATCAATAAAGAAAAGTATAACGAATTTAATTGTAGAAGATATTTCCATAAATATTGAATTGTTTCATAATAAATGTCAGTTTGAAGTTTATTAAATTTGACAAATTGATAAAATTGACAAACTTGATTGTTCATTGTTTTGTGTGAAATTTTTGCTTAAATATTCAAATAAAAAAATCCAAGAAACGAGATACAGATATTTTGACAAAGTTTTGAAATTGATAATATGAGCGAGGGCAGAAGAAATTTAAGAAGTTCTAGGAAAGATAAAGAACAGGAAATGGAACAACAAGAGGAGGAAAATGAAATGGAGGTAGTTGAAGTTGAAGAAGAGCATGAAAATGCAGGTGAACAGTCAGAAGAGGAACCTCAAAGTGTTGGAGATCAATTACAAGTTCAAACTTCTCAAATTATTACAAATCCAGTTCAATTTGACGGGAATTTTATGCAAATGATGATGCAACAGTTTAAAGAAATCAAAGAAGATACCAAGAAGCGATATGAAGAGTTGAAAGAAGAAAATAAGAAGCAATTTAATGAATTGAAAGAAGAATTGGCGAAAAATAAACAAGATTTATGCAAAGAAATTAAAGAAATATTTAAAAATGTTAAACATGAGGAAGAAGAGGTTATTTTAGAATACCAAGAAGTAATTAAAGAATATGAAGGCGTGGAAGATGAAATAGAAGTTCAGGAAGATATTAATAATGTTAATAATCCTGAAGTTATTGAGTTAAATAAAAATAAAATGTACATAAATGATGTGCAAGAAGAAATTAAAATTACAGAAGAATATCTTGATATGCAAGATGAAATAGTAATGGATGAAAATGTTAAACTAATAAAGGAGGGTGAAAAAGAAAATTCAGGGATAATCAAAGATGGTATTCCAAAGAATTATGTAAGGATAAATAAGAAGAATTTAATTAAACAAAATATTAAACAATTTATCAAAACTGGAAAATTAAAATATGAAATGAAATTGACTAAACAGATTAAAAAGAGATTTTCAAAACTAAATAAAGCTAAAATGGTTAAGAATAAATTGAATAATAATCGTATGAAAAATGGTAATAAAATACAAAGAAACTCATTGAATTATCAATTTCAAAAATCAATTAATAATGAATATAAGAAAAATGATAATTTGCATTCAAATAAGATAAATAGGTTTTTAAAATTTAAAAATAGGTATTTTAATTCAAACGAATTCAATAAATACAGTTTTAAAACTAATTCAAAATTGCGTATAAAAGAACTAAAAGGTCCACCAGAATTTTAAAATGTGTTATAATTTAGTATACTTGTAAAAATGTTATTTGTTAATTGTTTATTGTTAAATATTATTTACATGCTTCAAACGAAAATTTTTAATTGAAATTTATTTAAATGATTAGTTAAATTTTAAAAATTTAAAATTGCAATTTGTTGATAATTAATGATTGAAATTAATACATGAAAAATTCCTCTAATTTTTCATATATCAATGTTATATCGATTTGAAAATTAAAAAAATTAAGATAGAAACATTATGTCAAATGTCAAACGTCAAATTTATTAAAAGTCAAAAATGACTTAAATGTCAATAATGACAGATCTAAAGAAAAGTCAAAATTTAACTTAACCTGATTTTATATGTTAAAATGACAAATAGGGTTGTTAACTTAACGAAATTAAAATTGAGAAAATGTGTTTGAAAACAAAAATTTCACAAAAACAAGGTAGGGTTTTGAGGTGATATTGTTTTAATTGAATTTGGATAAAGTGAATGAACACCTTTTGAAAGTATGAAAATTTAGTGTAAATAAAATTGTAAATAGTTATAAGTTAGAAAATGAATATTGTAAATAAGTAGGATAGAATCTAGATAGTAATTTTGTAAATATGTCATAAAAATAATTTTGTAGAGTGTTAAAATTTAAGAAACTAGGGTAACAAATAAAAAACAAACAGTTGATTATTTTTTTGGAAAAACGTAAGTTGAGTTTTTTTAAAAACTCTTGAAAACGTATTAAAGTACCAAAAGAATATTCTGAAAACAAATTGTAAACAAATAAAGATTGAAAGGAAGTTATATTATATCAAAATAATTTGGAATTTTAATTTAATAAAAGTTTATTTGGAATAAAAATTATTATTTTTGAAGAAGTTTATATAAAAATTTGGATATTACACAAATATAAATAAAATCGAAAGAAGGAAATTGTGTTATTGGTGAAGTTGCAGTAAGGTTGGTGGAGTTGCAGTCAGGTTGGTGGAGTTGGAGTCAAAGGGGAAAGTCTTTCATTGTGAAAAGGTTGGTTCAACAGTTGGATACATTAGAAGTCAAGCCAGGGAGTGTTGTTTGTTCAAGTTGTTTTTCAAATATAAAAAAAGGTAGTTTATATTTTTAATTTTTAAAAAAATTGTTTAGTTTGTTATTAGAATTATTTATTGTTATTTCTTTGTAAAAGTTTATCATAATTTTGAAAGGTGTTATATTTTTTAAAATTTTATCTTGGTGAATTTTTATAAATTTTGAAATTCGTCAAAGGGAACCCTTTAAAGACCTTGATTTAGGAGATTCTGAAAGAAATTAATTAAATCTTATTATTGAGCTAGCCGGAAGAATAATTAAAAATTGTATGTAATTCTTTTAAGTGGAAGAGCATAACAATACAAATAATATGTTTCACTCCATATTACAAATAACGACAGCGATAGACAATGCAAATAAATAAAAGTTAATTAATTCTTGATGTTTAGATTAATATTTAATTTCCTTCAGGGCCTAGAAATTACACTTAGCTGTAAACTGAAATTACAATCAATGGAATAACATTAAAATTACTCAAAGTGAAGAAGAAAGTAAGAAAATACTTACAGTAAGGGCAATACGAATAGATCAAGATATGTAATTTCTAGGTCTTGAAGAAGATCAAATATTAACCAAAACCGCAAAGTTATATTGAATTTTGCACTTACCACTTATCTCTGATTCACTTTGCCCTCTGTACTTTTTTAGTAAATCTTATAACATTACAGTCATAAAATTGTAAAGTAATTTAAAGAAAAAATTCTTAGCTAACCATAAGAGCTCTTAGGATGTAAATTAGGTATCTTTTAAAGCTATGTTGAACACGGTTAACTCTACTTATCCGTAAGAACATTGAAATAGAGTGATAACACAACAATACACAGGGTGACTCATTCGATGATAAGTCATTTGAAGACGAAAACGTTAACAATGTTCTGTTCAGTTCCCTTTCCTTAACGAGTTACAGGATGTTAAAGTGTTTAGATAAATATAATTTCTATAGAAAGATAATGTTCGCTTTGATTTCGTTTACAAAGAAATCATGACAAACTTTTTTATTGTCACTGTATAACGTTTTAAAGGCTTTGCTAAAATAATTATCATTGCCCTAATGCATTACTTATAAATTGAAGCTAGTATGGTTTTTGTACAAAAATTACATTTGGTCAAAGACTTTATAAATATGTAACTTAGTAAGAAACTGGACTAGAACAAGACATTGGCGGCTGTTTTGTCTTAAACGACCCGACCCTAAGAGATTCTTGTACGAATAAATTAATCGCCCTGTATAAAGTAATCAAAGAAACATGATTAAAATTTCGTCTTACATTTTAAAGATCAAATTTTAAGTATTCACTACTTGGGGAAGTTTTGAAGAATTTGCCGTAATCTAAAAATTTAGGGTTGGGAAAGACGTTAACTCCGCAGGGATTCGAATATTTGGTTTCTCACTATACATACCATATTTTATTGAGCTTCTATTAACTATGTTAATTTCAATTCAACATTTTGTTAATTTGTATGTAGTCACAAGCTGATTCGTCTAAAGAAAAAATAGAGTAATAGGTCACTAAATGAAGACAACACGAGTACCTAATGCAACATTAGACTTTAAAATTTAAAGTTTAACCTAAAACTTATTAAACTTTTAGTCAAATTTAATAAATCAAACAGTATAAGTTAACAATAACTAATAAAGAACAAGGAAGAATAATTTAAAAAATATAAATGTAACCGTTAATAGATATTTGAAGCTTTAATGGCATTATGAAGAATAACAAATAACTGCTTACTGCAAGCAGTTTTTATTGCAAGTCATTATAAATTAAATTATTCATCAATTACATAATCAAATGCTGTTGATAATGATCTTACTAGATATACTGACAGTTTAACATTAAAAAATCAAGCTTACATATTTGATCGAAAATTGTAGCGAGTTTTCTCGAAATTAAATATATCTGTCGTTCTTCGAGTAACTCACTTTACACAGCTCTGAGGTAATTACTATGTTTCAGAAGTTACCCATATATTTTACTAGCTACTTAAAATTATTTATGCGCAAGGTCAAAGGCTTTTAATTTGTCTACTAACGTAATATAATCCAGTCAAAATAGACATCACAGTTCGGAATAATTCGCATGGAGCTGAATTTTTGTGTGAGCCTTCATGTTTTATAGTTCAAAATGAAATGTCAAAAGTCCCCATCGATCCGAGTGCTGCTAAAAATTTTACGCGGGGTCAAACGTCATAAAAAACGGTATTTTGCGAATATCTCGTTAGTTTTATTGCAAAAATAGTTATTACCGAATTTATAGCATATACAATTTTCCACAAGAAAGGTTTAAATACCTTTTTTTATAGGAGTGACCATTATCGAGATATTGCGATATCAAGAATTGCAACTGTCATCTTTTTGAAGAAATGCATTCCTTTCCACACCACCTTCGAGATAGTAGGCCTAATCCACGATTTTTCTATTAAAATAAGAAATTGGTCTTGTATATACTTCGTTTCTAAAGTTACATATTCTTCTTCTTCCTCTTCCTCTAGCTGCTGTATTTCCACAGGATGGATAAAATACATCTTCAACAATACTTGTTCTTGCATGAGACTGCTCTATGGCTGTATCGATTATTATAACAACAGCATCATTTTCTGCTCGTGTTACACAGATATTATCAGCTATGAATTTTTCGCACAACATTGAAATAAATCGATTCTTGTTGAAGATTGGGAATGGGCATGGAAAAACAACGTTTTGGAGCAAATTCAAACTCTGTTTCCACCTGCTCCAGACATACTGCTGAACACTATTTTTTGCAATTGCAGCAAGGGCTGTAATTATAATTGTGGTTGCAGAAAACTAGGTTTACATTGTTCAGCAGTATGTGGCAACGAAAGGACGACGATGTATGCGACATCAATGAAGATGTAATCGATCCATCGCGTTTATTGGTGCAACCTGTGGAAATACAGCAGCTAGAGGAAGAAGAAGAATAAGAATATGTAACTTGATATGACTAATCTTTTGTTTTCTTAAGAAATTAGGATTAGGCCTACTGGGGATACCACATTATAAAAAAAACGTGCCGAGTACTCTACCTCGAAGGTGGTGTGGAAAGGAATGCATTTCTTCAAAAAGATGACAGTTTCAATTCTTGATATCGCAATATCTTGATAATGGTCACTCTCATGAAAAAAGTAATTCAACAGTTTTTGTGGAAAATTGTATGAGCTACAAATTTGCTAATAAGTATTCTTACAATAAAACTAACCGTTAACGAAATATTCTCAAAATACGCGTAAAGTTTTTAGCAGCACTCGGATCGATGGGGACTTTTGACATTTCATTTAAAACTATAATATGAAGGTTCACACAAAAATTCAGCTCCGTGCGAATTATTCCGAACTTTGGGCACTTTTGTGTCTTTTTTTTACTGGACTAATAATTAGGTACCTGCTTATAAAGTCGAGGACCTTTTAACCGGTTACCTATACATTTAATAACAATATGATCAGTTTATTTTAAATTACCAGTCACTGTTTTAGTCGACTAATTATAGCATGAATTTATTTTCAATCTAAACATAGGATTTGCAATTTTCATGGTTACTGTATGACTATCATGTAGGTACTTTAAAACGAAACCTAGGCTTCAAAGTTTGAATTAGTTATCGGTCAGTATCGCGTTATTATACAGGGTGAATAAAAAGTATGGAACCTCGATGCTAGCGCCTTTATTATTAGTTTTAGAAAAAAAAGTTTTAGACAAAAGGTTTATAACAAATTATTTTCCACAAACTGATGGTTTTAAATATTTTTTTCAAGGTCATACCTTTGCGTTATGACGTCATCGATACTTTTTTTAAAAGGCAACCTATATTTTTTAGGTCGAAATTTTATAGCATTTTTTTTTCTCTTTATGACCATCTAAAAATATCATACGGTTGAATAAGCGAAATTTCTAGAAAAATCAAGTTGAATGTTATTCGTACCAGTAATTAATGTACGTACTTTTATCACAAAAATTAAACACATGACTATTAAAAACAAATACAAACAATGAGTAATATTACTTTATTACAGAAGATGTTCAAATTTTTCGCTATCTGACAATGTCCAATTCGATGTGAAAATCCCTGTAATGCATTCCGAATTACTGCGGCTGGTATTGCCCGCATTTCTTCCCGAATACGAATTTTTTAACTCTTCTAAATTTCTGGGCCTGTTTGTGTAAACTTTACTTTTAAGATGGCCCCACCAGATCCAACTGCTTCAAATCGGGCGATCGGGCTGGCCATTCGATACTACCCCTTCTACCGATCCACCTATTCTCAAAAATTGTATCCAAATAATAAAATAATAATAATAATAATAATAATAATGTTAAACATTGTTTATATTTGTTTTTAATAGTCATGTGTTTAATTTTTGTGATAAAAGTACGTACATTAAATACGGGTACGAATAACATTCAACTTGATTTTTCTAGAAATTTCGCTTATTCAACCGTATGATATTTTTAGATGGTCACAAAGAGAAAAAAAAATGCTATAAAATTTCGACCTAAAAAATATAGGTTGCCATTTAAAAAAAGTATAGATGACGTCATAGCGCAAAGGTATGACCTTGAAAAAAATATTTAAAACCATCAGTTTATGGAAAATAATTTGTTATAAACCTTTTATCTAAAACTTTTTTTTCTAAAACTAATAATAAAGGCTCCAGCATCGAGGTTCCTTACTTTTTATTCACCCTGTATATTAATATTGTATAAAACTGTAGAAAGAAATACAAATAATTAAATGTTACAATGCAACCATGGATCTAAGACAAGTGTCGAACTTATTTTGAATATGATTTTACGACTATATTCTATTTTAAAATTTAACACTCTAATGCTCTGTTGTAATTTTGTAACCATGGGAACTGCAAGTAATAATAATAATAACTCAATTTACAAATTGTTATACAAATAGTGAGAAAAAACAAATCAACATAAACAAAATAAAACATAGAAGTTTGTCAACACATTAGAATTTCAGAACATTTAATTGAAAAATTCGTTAATAGAATATAAACATTTTTCAACAAGAAATGTCTTCAGAAGACTTTTGAATTGTGTTAAAACAGTACATTATTTAATTGTAGCGGGCAAAGTATTAAACACTTTAAGTTCCAGTGTGTTAGGTGAATTTCAAGTAATAGATAATTACCAAAAGGCATATGGAATGTATTATTAAAATGAGTGTTGTAATTACGAAAATCTTTTTTTAATGTAAATGATTATTTTTAAACACATACATGCAAACTGCAAAGTTCATATATAAATAATAGAGAAAAAAGGTGGAGCAGTTATATTCTTTAAATAATGGTCTACAACTATGGGTGCTAGAAACTTTAGAAATACACCTTATAATTCGCTTTTGTGAAATAAGAACATCAGAGGAAAGGGTGGATGTACCCCAGAAGCATATGCTATATCGTAATATAGACTCAACATGGGCATGATATACAGTGCGAACGCCGGCTGTGGAATACTCTGAGTAAAATGTTTTCGGTTCATCTGAGGTCGAAATCCTCGGACATGTAAATCTTAGTTTTTAATGGCGCATCTTTTTTTACATTACAATTTTTTTTATCCCCACCTCCCTTTGCTGTAATGACGTCATCATGTTTTTTTTAAATAGCAACCCCTACTTTTTCTTGCAAATTCTGGTTCTCCTGGCAATTCTGCATATGACTGCATGTATTTTTTGGCCAGCACGATCACCTGACCTTACACCCCTAGATTTTTCCTGTGGGGTTACCTGAAGAGTAAGGTGTATTTTTATAAAAAAAATAAAAAGAAAACATTAAAATTTTTAAATTAAATGTTCAAATTGGGATCCATTAACTTCTTGACATAAAGCAAGTCGATAGATGAACTCATTTCTAACATTTTGAAGCATCTCTGGCGTAATCGCCCTGATTTCATTTCTAATTCTTTCCTTTAAGGTATTAATAGAATTTGGTCGGTTAAAATACACCTCACTCTTCAGGTAACCCCACAGGAAAAAATCTAGGGGTGTAAGGTCAGGTGATCGTGCTGGCCAAAAAATACATGCAGTCATATGCAGAATTGCCAGGAGAACCAGAATTTGCAAGAAAAAGTAGGGGTTGCTATTTAAAAAAAATATGATGACGTCATTGCAGCAAAGGGAGGTGGGGATAAAAAAAAATTGTAATGTAAAAAAGATGCGCCATTAAAAACTAAGATTTACGTGTCCGAGGATTTCGACCTCAGATGAACCGAAAACATTTTACTCGGAGCATTCCACAGCCGGCGTTCGCACTGTATGTACTTTAATTAATTGCTCCTTAGTAAAAACCGTACTTAAATTTTTAATCATGTAGAAAATAGAATTTAATTTAGAGACTAGGTGTTCACATGTTCACAATGACATTTGCAAATAAGACAGTCGTCAATATATAGACCCAAAATTTGGACATGTTGAATGTTAGAAATTAATTTGTACGTTTATTTTATTGCAATCATTATTTATGTTGTGAAATCTAATGTATGATGTTTTGTCAGCATTAATAAATATCCTATTTCCACTGTACCATTTGAATAAATCACTAAGAATACCATTGCATTTAGATTCTAGTGTTAGGTTACATTGGTCTGAAATTACAAGCACTGTGTCAGCGTAAGTTGTAAAATGGGAAATAGGTGATACAGAGTCAAAATCGTTGCTATAAAGAATAAAAAGAACGGGACCCAAGACTGTTCCTTGGGGAACTCCCAGATCGATATCAACTACATCAGAAGAAAATTTTTGTCTGACATGTTTTATTTCGTGATTAATGCTAACGTATTGAGAACGATTCTCTAAGAACGATCGGATCCACCTCAAAGCCAATCCAGTAACACCATACGAAAACATTTTATTTAAAAAAGTAATTCAAAAGTTCCATGTGGCATACTAAAATAAATGCGTGGTAGAATAAAATTACAAGTTAATAGAAGCTTGCAACTTTTTGCTTTTGCTTTTTGCTTTCAATACAATAGGATATTATTCTATGAGCGTGTTATGGTGGCAATTGCTCGAGTGAGTAACATCCATTACTCGTGATACTACTATGCTTTTTCTGTGACTGCATATTTTTTGGTGAAAATTGAAAACGTATCACGATTTTATGACAATTGACAACAATTTTACGAATAAACCAACTATAGTGGATGACGTATCTGTGCATGGCTGATACTAATGCAAGTGTGAAGTAAAGAATTTGTAGCTTTGTGATTGGTAAAAATCCGTGAGTTATGATATCTGCAGTTTTGTGGCTGGGCACGGGCTGTGAGTTATAAATCGGAATTCAATAGTATGAATAATGTAAGTAGCCTATTATTTAACGTAGGTATTATTTAATGGTCACATCAAAATAATTTTATTTTATACTCACCAAAGATACCACTACACTACTGATGTTGCAGATGTAATCTGTTGACATTAAATTGCATTATGGTTATTAGTTCGTTTACATTTCAATTAAACATTAAACGGAATTGTCTCTTGAATTTTAGGAACGCTTTAGGTAAACAACTAAACATATTTGATCTTAACAAATAAATAGAAACAAGAAATAAAACGTCTGACTATAATAGAAGTATGTGGTTTATTACGATTCTCGTTACTATATTATGTACAACCATTTAATATAACTACAAAGACTTCCGAGTGAAAATATACAAAAATTATTTTCAAGACTTCACGACACTTGAAGGTGTAAATACATCTAGGTACGAATTGTAGAAAAAAATAAAGCTTCATATGCAGACTAAACGTTATCACTCGAAAGTCTACATATTGTACCTCTAATTTATAAAATCACACATGTTTACTTTTATAACTCACATGCATAATATGAACGTACGAAAAATTTAAAAATTATTCAGTGTGTACTTTATAACAACAAACAAAACGTAAGTGTAAATTAGAATGTATGCATATTAACTTAGAAACAGAGATTCTAAAGATTCTGACATCACTGATTAACAAATCAACTATTTATAGGCAATTAAAATAACAAGCAATTTATTTTTTAATGCCACGTTACAGTAAACAAAGGGCGTTAAGTTGATATAAGTTAACAATTTTTCAGGAACTGTTGCAAAAGAGATACACCGCTGGGAATATCAGACACTGAAGATACCTTTTCTGCGGCAAGAAGATTGGCTTCAGTTATTATATCAACAGCATGTAAATCATGGCTTGATGTATTTTCATCGCATTTTAATTAGAAATTTACTTTCCATGCTAATATAGTTAAGCAGAATTTAAGTTTATGATAATCTGAAATTAATTTAGTCGTAGTGTAATTATTCAATTTCAATTTTCATCCGTTCAAATTCAAACGCAAAATATCGAGCTTGGTTAATATAAAATTTTTTATATATGTTGCAAATGAAAAGAGTAAGGTTGAAATATAAAATATCGTAAAGGCCCTTGCTAAAGTACTAAAAAAGATGTCTGTAAATTACGACACAAACAGCAACAAATAAAAACCAGATAGATTAAGAAATGCCTAAAAATCTCTTAAAATTATTTAAGCGATATTTATAAATCAAATTTGTATTTAACTGCATACGATCGTTATGCATTCAGTTAATAGGTGTTGTCTTTGCAATGAATTGTTTGATGCTAGAAACACTTTTTTGAGATAGACACAAACACAGAATCGACTAGGAATGCTACTGACAAGGTTAAAATTATAAACAATAAGTTATTTTACTAATTCTTTTCATTCATGAACTGTCTTAATAACAAAAAATAGATCACGGTTAAATATAAGCAAGCACGTTTAATTTACATAAACGAATTTCTTTTAAACGAATTTAAAATCAAGGTGTATACCTGTGTATCCATCGACAAAAAACCGGAGTACCTAAGGGAAATCACCGAGTCATTGGTATCAATCGTGTCAGCACGGAAATTAATCCCGAAACTAAAAAGTGACTAGCCGCAAAATTGCCAACGTTTTCATTTTCTGTTCAAAAAAGCAGTCATCCGATATCGGTATACTTTTAATTTTAACTTGATGTCGAACGAGTTCCTTCGTGTTCCGTACGAAGTCTGTATTTATGCGATTTACACAGTAAAAAGAAGCAAATGCGGACAACTGAATAGCATCACCGAAACTTTAATTGGACAAAGTTTTCAAGTATTTTTATCTTTCGGATAAATATTCTAGACAATAGAATATACGTTCAAAAATATTCGTATCACTGCGCTACAAAATTTAAGACAAATAAGCATTTCAATAAACAAAGGTGAATAAGAAAATAAGCGACGGAAACACGTTGTAAAGGGCACTTATTTTTATTATACTTTCAAGTTCCTATATTTATAAAAAACATAAAGCAGATTTAGATCACTAGTTGAACGTCACAGGATTTAAAAGATGTAGAATAAATTTGATCAGAATCTTAGAATCTCTTCTATAAATATTGTCATTATACCGATGGTATTATAAAAGTAAAAGTTAACTGCTACTGGTAATAAGTTTATAACAGAGGAGTTTAACGATTCTAAATTATACTAACAAACAAAAACACCTAAATGTAAATGGCACAAAATACGATAAAACGTTTGTATATGAATAATATCCATATAAAAATATCTCCTACGTTCAATTTAATAGAAACTTTACGCACGCCGAAAATAACTGAACTGAACAAATGTATGGACTTACAACAATGAGTATTTCAAACCAGGCTGACTTTCAATTAATTTAGACCACTAACTAATTTTCTCGCAATTGAACATAAACTAGTAATTTTCCAGTCACATCACTTTACACAACAAATAGTGTTTGTATTGTCGACTTCTTCAATTCAAGTTTGTTGTATACAATAAAATGTATAATAACGCATTCACGTGCAGTCAGTCAGTCACTTTATGTACACCGTTTTTTATAGAGCTGTAAGCCCGTAGTCCGATTTAATAATTGGTGGCGCACTATGCGTCGGTGCACAACCTGGTGAAAGAGCTAAGGGGGCTAAAGAAGGGACTAAGGAACCCATGTGCATGCTTTGGTCACCGTGTAACATTCCTGGATGATGTAGATTAGGTCCAGTCATCGGATGTGCATGTGAATGGCCTCCGATGGCAGAAGGAATCTGATGACTTCCAGATAATGAAACGTCTAACATATTATCCCCCATGCCCTCCATATCACCCCGAGAGTTGTTTTTACGTCGATCATTGTTATTACCCGAAGTGCTGTTTTGTGTTTTCCCGCGTCCTTTCGTCACAGGTTTACTTGTCGTCGTCGTGACCCCAGCGGGATTCGTTTTCCTTCTAACATTTTTCGTGTTAGGTAATTTGTTATCCTTCTTCCATTTCATCCTTCGATTCTGAAACCAGATTTTAATTTGTCTTTCTGAAAGCACTAGTGTATGCGCTATTTCTATTCGTCTTCGTCTCGTTAGGTATCGATTATAGTGGAATTCTTTTTCCAGTTCTAAAATTTGGTGTCTAGTATATGCTGTTCTTTGTCTTTTTGGTTCCATGCCGGGAACGAAGCTACCATTTGCTGTAACAAAATAACCTTCCTTTAGTAATATGTCTACTAATAGTCGATATTATAGAAGATAACAACTTTTAAATGAAAGGTAATAAGAGATATGATCTGATATGGATATCGTATATCACACTAAGCGTTAAGTGTGACAATAATGACAAGGACAAACTTTTGTTCAAGTGGTTAAATTCATTCATAACGTTTGAACTTTAACATAAAAGAAGTTTAGATAAATGGAAATTGCTAAAGAAATATATTTTCAATCGGGCGTTTGATCAATCGTGTCTGATATTTCAACGCCTACGTAAACTAACATAGTTTGAAAACAAATCGTATTAAAGTCGCAAATGGTACAGTTTATCGATGACAGACCAAAAAATATATTATTGAGGATTAGTCATATGTTAATTTTAACTGTTAAAATGTTGATTACTGAATGCTTCAAAATAGGTTAACGTGTACATTACATCGGTAACATTACTTCGTTTTTAAGGAATATCATTTTTTAGATCTTAACTTTATTAAATGAAATTTAAGAAAACTAAAAGCTAGACTAAAAATATTTTACAACAATCTTTCTACTCGTTTTAGCAGAATAAAAATTTTTAGCTACTAAATTCCGGTGTGTTATAGTTACTTATAAATATTACAAAAACATTATGTTACAAGAACAATTACATATAATTTGTACGTTAAAAAACCTTACATCTTCATATTGTAAACTTCATGAATTTTATTATTTACTATTTTAGGAAGAGCTCCAGCGACAAGTTAATAAAGCATTACACTTATCATATCATATTTGTTAATAATAACTTAATTTTTCAAAAAAGTTTATCATATTTACGATTTTACTCGATCTTTTAATCGGAGATTTAAAACGAGTTTAAAATCACATCTTAAATTATCATATTTTTTGGTCATTTAACCCAACATTTGGGTCTATTTACAGTATGACCTCTTTAATCCGAACATGCTCTAATCCGAACCTCCAGTAATCCGAACAGCGGGAATTCGAAGCCATAATCCGAACAACGCCTCCTTAATCCGAACAGCGACGTGATTCCCGCTACATAAATGGGTGAATCCCTTATTTTCATGTTTTCTAAGATTTGCTCTGTTTACTGTTCATTGTTCATTAGGCCGTTGACCGTTACTGAGTTCAATGTGCATTGCAATTTAGAGCAGAGATGACTTCCAAAAGGAAACACGTTACTTTATCGATAAAAGAAAAGATTGAGCTTATTAAGAGTTTTATACGGATTTCTTTCCGGCAGTTCGAAAAAGAATGCAACAGCCAGCTCAGCTGAATTTAGAGGCCAAGGCACTTTTAATTTTAGACAACGCTCCAGGTCACCCTGAAGACTTATGTTCAGATGATAAGAAAATTGTTGTAATGTTTTTGCCGCCAAATGTAATATTTCTGCAGAACTGAAGAAAGTTAATCTAAAAGATGTTGTAATCGAAGTAGCAAAAGCATGCGAAAATGTGAGGCCAGAAGCCAGAACTTATTCAAAAGTCTTGGAGTAAACTTCTAACACAAGTTAATGGGGGTAAGAGTGAATCAAACATTAAACAGAGCATAATCACTCAATTTCTTACAGCTTCTTAAATTGACTTTTTACCTTTTTGCGATTTACCTTATTTTATTAGCCATGTTGTATCTAACAAAATACGAAATGTAGTACAGTTGTTAATTTTTGATTTGAAAATAAAGAACTATTTATTGTGAGAATGTTGAAATTCGTAGATGTAAATAGGAAAATGGATATTTTCTGTCTTTTTTTCGATAATCCGAATATTTCGACAATCCGGATCAACCAGTGCAATTATTAGTTCGGATTAAAGAGGTCATACTGTAATCATCTTCAGGGTAGAATTTAATGTTTTTGATAACTTTTAGATTTCTCAATAATTATTACCAACATATTAAAAATTGAATGACTGACATACACAAATCATTTAAATTTCTGATGCATATGTGTTTTTAATAATAATTAACAAATGTAAATCTTTGAACAAATAGTAAATTTTGCGCTGTAGATATAGTTATAGAAACTGAAACATTGGTATGAGCTAAACAAACATTTTTAATCAATATAAAAAACATTAAACAATTAAAAATTAACGAAACATTGTTTCAGTTTTCTTTCAGTTTTAAAGTGGCATACTTTTGCATTTATTATTATCTACGTGTTAACTCAAAAAAATTATAGACATAGAAAATCTAATTTCAGGGAAATACGTACGTTTTGTTTGTTTATTAATAAATTTTTAAAATGAAGATGGTGTAATATAAAAAAATAGACGTTGAAAAAGAGATGCTGAAAATCTTTTGTTTAAAGACGGATAACCCTTCATAACGGATCCTTCGGCAATTTTTCTTGATGATCGACAGCCAAAATTATAAGGTCTCTTTTAGAGGTATCTTCAACTGAACCTAAGCGTGTAAGCGTAACAACTAGTACAGCTAGACAAAGTTGTAGTTTGGGAGTAACTTTAAAAAGTTAAATTAATCTAAAAGGGTGTTCTTTCAGAAAATTTATAAATAAAGTAAGTATAATGTAGGTATATTAAATCTACTCACTAATATACAATTAGAAAGATAAATTCGAAATCATCTTTTGAATGAAGTTATTCATATCCATAAAGACTATCTATTTCCTTTCGTGAAGGAAAATATATCTGATTGAGACATTATTTCATTAATAATATCTATTAATTAATACTGTTTCTGAATACAGTATGTAAATTAATAAGGGGCTATCGAGAATCTCGTGACAGGTTCGAAATTAACTAAATATTACATATAGTAGCCATGAATGTACGATGTTGATTGTTTCAAATCAAATCAACAAAATTTAGTTGTTAAAATTTTGTTAAATTGAAGCTTAGAACTAAAGATAATGAGTGTTTTTCGAAAAATGTTACTTTGAAAATAATGACCAATACAAATAGGCTACAACTGTTAATTATTTTATTCAACAACGAAACCTTAAACTGGCCATTTATAACATATTATCACTATAAGTCCAAAATTAATAAATAAGGTAAAATCTATGTTTGACAAGAATCCATCCTTATCTGTTGGCGTTGTTGCTAACAGACTGAAAACACCTAGGTTTACTATTAATGATATGAAAGTACATAAACTAGGCATTATGGCTTATACAAACATTTTTGTCCTAGAATATATTCCTAACGAGGAAGAGAGAGTGGAAATTATTTGTTGGAAGGTATAGGCCTAGACAAACAATATCGAAAAAAATTTTGATCGTAGACAATGAAAACTTTTGCCTTTTGATTCTGCAGATATTTTCGCACCAACAATTCAGACCAAATTCCTTATATGGAAAAAATTATCCCTAAATCAAAATTTACAAAATTTGGATGAAAAAGGCACAACCATTTATCTATTATAAACAGATGATGAAATGCGTCATGAAAAACTTGATATCGTTTATTAAAAAGTAGTATTTAACAATATTTTGCCCAGATATGGCTACATATTCAGTCCTACTACGTATCCCGTACGTTATTTTTAACATATACCTGTTATGTTACCTATCCGGAAATTTGTTCGAAAGAAATTTGTTCGACGGTAATTTGTTCGAGGTAATTTGTTCGAACGGTAACTTGTTCGAACGGTAATTTGTTCGAACGGGAATTTGTTCGAATGGAAAAATGTTCTAAAGGAAAAATATTCGAAAGAGAAGATCAATAATAAAATTTTATATAATGAAGTATTTTATTTTACAGATACATATACATCCAATAAATTTTAATACGAAATATTGTGGGCAACGCCACGCAAATAAGTAACAATATCACATCCCGCTACATATCTATTTACAACATTTAATAACCGCGCCGCGCTGTCCTTATACTTCTTTCTTCCATTTTGCACGCCTTGACCTGCAATTAGTTGTTCTATTCGCATATAATTTATGCTCTGCTCTCTTTTTAATGCGGTGATAAACTTCCAATTTGTCGGATGTTCACACTTCCAGTACACTTTACTATCACAACTTCTGTCACGTACGTATAAATAACCCTATCCGGAAATTTATTCGACGGTAATTTGTTCGAGGTCATTTGTTCGAACGGTAATTTGATCTTCTCTTTCGAATATTTTTCCTTTAGAACATTTTTCCATTCAAACAAATTACCGTTCGAACAAATTACCGTTCGAACAAATTACCGTTCGAACAAATTACCGTTCGAACAAATTACCTCGAACAAATTACCGTCGAACAAATTTCTTTCGAACAAATTTCCGGGATTCGTTATGTTATAATAACATGCTTAAATAACATACATCTTAACATAGTGTTTTAAATACGCTACCGTGTATCCCTTAATAACATTCACTGTTAAAATGTATGTTAAATAATTTCAGTAATAGAAATCATTCGTGATATTTCGTATATCATGAAATAGCATTATACGCATAACAAATGCAAGACAAAGAGCGTTATATGAGTGGGCGTGTTTGTTTATTTTATTTAATTTGACGTTTTGACATTTCGCGTAAAAGGTTTGGTTATTTATAACAGCATGTTAAAGTTGTCTTTTATATTTTGTATGTTATGTTACATATAAAAGCAACATCATAACATACTACGTTAGCTAGTAAACATAACATGGGATACATAGTAAGAAATCTGCTTCATAACATAACAGAGTTTGGTAACATGTATGTTATCTTAACATTTGGGATACATAGTAGGACTGAATATCTATCATTGTGCAGTTAAAGTAACAAGTATTTATATGCAAGCAGTAGGTATACATGTTATGGAAAAAATTAAAAACGCCCATAATCTGCCTCAAGTGCGATGAATTGAACGATTTTAGGCATTGTGTAAATAGGAATATGGAAAACGTAAATATAAATAAAAAAATATTTAAGGATTTTGACATATTTGGCAGAAAATTAGTAAGAACGTGGAACAAAGGTCGGGAAAGTCGGTTATAGATAAAACTAGAAGAAATCTTATTGCAGTTACCTACAGGGTGTTAGGTAATGCTTCTGCTAAACTTTGGGGGTGAGTTTTTAACGATAAAGGGAATAAAGTTGTATTGTTACTTGTTGTATTAAACTCTTATTTATCTTTAAAAATTTTGTTTCTGTATCTTTAAACCTTTGTTTTTGTTTTTCTCGGGAATAAAAAGTCAAATTAAAGCATGCTTTTTCTCAGAAACTATGCATATTAGAAAAAAATTTTATCAAACTTTTTTGCTCCATTTTTCATTCTAAAGCTAATCCCAAAGTTAGGCACAAGCGACAAGCATTACCTAACACCCTGTATAAAGGAGTGCAGATAGTAAATATGCTATAGATGCAGTGGTTCCCAACCTTTTTGCAACGCGACCCTCAAATTTTCGTACTCGTCTTAAGCGACCCCCTGCCCAATTTTTATGCCAAAAATAAAAATATTTAAATCGCATCGGGTTATTTTATATTTATATTTTGTCAAATTTCATACTTAAAAACGTTTTTTTTAATTTACCATAAAAATCTTTCGTGACCCCCTTAAATCGAGTTGCCACTCTATTGAGGGTCGCGACGCCTAGGTTGAGAATCGCTACTATAGAGTATAGATAATTATTTTATTATGAATAGAGGTTAAAGTGTATATACACTATACAATTTAATACATGGTCACAAACTCTGCAGAAGGCAACGGAAACCACTGCAGAGAACGCAGTATAAGGGGGACATAACAAAGTTCACGTCGCCAAGTCGTTTGACAATGTGGCTTTAAACCCCCTAGCCAACGTCCTAAAAAATCTTAAAAATAGAAGTTATCATAACACTTAATGTTATTAAAATACTTTGTCAATAAGCAATATAAATCAAATAAAGTTTATGTCAGGGTACTCCGGACGGCGGAGCAATAATAAGTGAACCTATGCGTTTAAAGTAAAGCAGTTACACCGTTTGAAAGATAATAAATCCTAGAAATGGGCATAAGCAAAATTAAATAAGTAGAATTAGTAACTAATACAAAGTTTTAATGTTTTGAAAAAAAAAAACTAGAGGCAATTGGTGTAGCAGCCAATGTAAAAATATTCGCTTAGAAAAAAGTTCTACATGTGTCAGCGATAACTAAACGAACAGTTGTAGAAAAGCATAAACGTTACTTTGTTAATCTTGAGATAAAATCTCAGTGACACAGCAAGTTAATTCATTCTTTAAGGACAAAGTTCTGAAAATAGCTAACCTTCATTGTTGTAGATGTAAACAACCACCTGCTTATTTTTATTAATTATTTTTTAGTGGCTTTTAACACAAAAAACAGTGCCATAGAACTAACGCTGTAGAATTACCTTATTTATTGCCGAATTATGCCGATAAACTTTCGTTAAAACTCAAATAAATTTCTGAAAATACGTTTCGTAAGACGGAAAACAGTTCGAGGAAATCTGTATTATATGAATGAAACCTTAATTTTACCATACAAATCTAAATTAAAAAGAAACCACAAACACCTCGTAAGGGTTTTCTATCTACATCCTGTATAATGAATGCTTTCCGAAAATTTCATCAATTGTCTGTGGTATTCTGGTGGTCGGTTTATTATTAAAAGTATAAACAAAGGTTAATTAGAAATTAGCCAGCGATTGACGCCCATGTTTATGGGTTACAATATTATAATTGGACTTCTTTGGGTTATGCTTTGTTCCCGAATCATCTGCCTGTGTAAAAAGATTCCAAACAATTCCAAGGAGCGAACGGTAAACAATTCGTGTTTGGTGAATAAACAGTGATTGTTGATATCTCGGACCCGTCGGAAAACAGTTCAAAGCGATCCAAATCGCCTGTTAGCGGCATTCTCATTGCCCGAACGATGATTATGCACATTATTAACAAAAAACAACAATTGCACCGCCAGTCTGGGATACAGCAAGGTCACGTTTAGTATTTGGTGTGGTCCTTAGTGCACGATGGAGTCGCGATTAAATTTTACGAAGCACGCTATGGTAAAATATAGATTTTAGTTAATCCAAATTTTCTTGTTTTAGGAGAAAATACAAAGTTAGCAACTAATCCGTTTTAAATAAGAACTTCATATTACGTTCGTAGTCTTAACATGGAGCATCAAGTGATGCTTAATAAAAAAGTACAAAAAAACTTGAAACGGAAAACAATACAATAATTCAGTTGAAAATTCTGATGGCTTTGCAGCAAAGTAATAACAAATTAGCAGTCGTAAAAATAATACTCAACATGCTCAAGAAGTTGTTATTCGGAAATCTTCGGGTTAGGTGATGGGTGAATGATAAATATATGGCTGTGGTTTGCTGCTTTTCAAAATTACGTGGGTTTCAGACTGATTAATGAAGTAACTTCTTGCATCTTGGCTCAATTTTAACACTGAATAAGGTGCTCTTTACTCCTTATCGAAGGGTACTGTACTAAAATAAATGCGACCATCAATACAAGCTTGGACGTAAACCGCAAATCAGGTACATTCCAACATTCCAAAGTGAACGATACAGGACATGGACTTGACAGCGGTCGAGCCAACAAGAAGTGAAATTTCTACATACTTTCAGGATGAACTTGTTGGGCATGATTGTAATATCGTTGATTCAACGGTAATATAATATTGAAAGTTATGTATTCATGATTCTTGATAGTTCCTCAACTGTAGTTTAAACAAAGGATTTTTAAAAGAAACCTTTCAAAGTTGTAAATCAGTACTTATAGATTAGTTTACGTAAATTTGTAAAATACGTATTCTGGCATATTTGTAATGTATCTCATATCTAATCATGTTAGAAACCATGTTATTGTTTATACATTTGGCAAAGTAACCAACACCTCGTCTACACATGACTAATGACATTTCACATGTATTAGCTCGAATGTGTTTAACAGACTCGCTTGCCAACTAATTTTTCAATCCGTGGCAGCATCGTTGATTAATTCTCAGATAGGATGTGCTTCCTACTCAAAACTATGATTTCTACTTTTAGTCTATACTTATTGAAGTATATAGTTACATGAATATTTTTAGAGATTCTTCCAAAGTAAAGTAGTAGATAAAGGCCGCACAAAAATAAAATACAAGTTGCAAATGTCTGCAGACCATTAGAGGCAAGTCAAATTTTGAAGTCTCTCTTTTGATTAAAATAAGTTACAACTAAGATTCTTAAAACCTTAGGCTCATAAACCAGCTTAATGCGAAAACAATAAACGAATATATTAACAAATACTCGTACTTTTAAGAGGTATGAAATTTCAATTACAAGAAAAATATGTATTCGCTTAATCATTTTCTGACTCTAAAAATAGCTGCCACTGTATTCCATCTTATGCGATGCTGTATCCGTCTATCCTTCGTTGGATCGTGACAACCAGCGATTTTAATGTAAACAACAAAAACCAGTCAAAGATGCAAAAGCTCGTCATTCGTTGTACTGCCACTATCGTCAGTAGTTGTGTTTATTTAATGTTTAATGTTCTTAATATGCAATTTACTTTGAAAACTGAAGTGAAAAACTTTTCGCTTATTGTTTTTCGGTTAGAACATAGTGAATGGGAAATGCAATTCATACAGTTGCATGTAAGATGCAAAAATTTAAGAAGTATGGTCAATATTGACTGACTGACTATAAACCTTTGGTTTAGTATAATTTTAGAAGTAGCTACAATTTTATGAAAATAATTTTCATCAAAAACTTAGATTAGATTGGCATCAATAAGAAAACGCATATTATATAAATTACATAAGAAAACAAACCAGTGTTCTAAGTTAGCTATGTTAAGAAGTTTGAGTCCTTTTTTTATTGTCCACATAATATGTGTTTTGATATAATAATAATAATCCTTGTGGAAAAACATGGCCTATTCCGTATTGATTTAACCAAAAACTGTGTAGGGAATTTAGGTAATAGAAACGTTAAATATTTACCTATCTAACTGAAAACTTCTACGATCAATTAACTTCTCTTCAGGCATGTCTCATATCAAAAATTAAATTCACACGATTAAAGAATAGGCCGAATTAATATTAATAAAATTCAATAGCACCAAGTTTCAATAAGTAGCTGAGTGACAAAGTGAAGATGGATTTCGCTGAAGAACATACAATTTGTATGCTAGAAGCACATTTTAGGAATGGGCATAACGAAGATAATGGACAATGGTCGTATTCTGTGCATTTTGATGACTTTCTTACAAGATTTCCAGACCAAATTCCAAACCTTACCTGCAAAATGTTTTACAGCTCTCTTATGAATTGTGTTAGAAATCTCAGGGAGGTTGGCTCTATTCGGAAAGAAAAATCTGGCAGAAGAATAAGAGAATAGCTGAAAATATTAATAATGCGGGAGAGATTATAGACAGAACTTCATCAAAATCAATAAGGAAGATTTGCAAGGAAACAAGTTTATCTGTGAGAACTTGTCAGAAAATTTTAAAATTTATGATATTGGACTCTTCTCTTACAAATTTTATGTGTATAACGAAATTTTACCTCGAGATTTTCAAAGGCGTGTGGATTATTCCCAATGATTTAATCAACATTTGAATAAAAACAATGTTTTGGATGTAGTCTTTTTTTCGGACGAAGCCTGGTTCGACTTATCTGGGTACGTAAATTCTCAGATCATGAGAACATGGCCTGCAGAAAATCCACATGAATTTCGACAAACGCAACTGCATTCTCTAAAAATTTGGGTGTGGGCAGCAATATTCTAAAGGTGGATAATAGAACCAATAGTTTTTTTATTTTACCATCAATGCTGAACGCTACAGGACGAATATCTGAATGCCTGTTTTCAGCGAACTGCACAATGAGGAGTTCAGGAACGGTTACTTTCAGCAGGACAATGCAACAGCTCATACAACCCTACAAAATATATATTTTATTCCAGAATTTTTGAAAACAGAATTGTTCTGTTTCCTCCACGAAGTTGTGATTTAACGCCGTGCGATTACTTCTTGTGGGCATCGCTCAGAAATACGGTTTTAAAAAATTATTTAAATAATCTAGGAGACCTGCAGAATGCAATTAGAGAAGCACCGAAAAAATTTCAGCAGTCACTTCAGTGACGTTTTTGAAAACATGAAGAAAAGGATAACACTTTGTTTGGAAAATAACGGTTAACAGTTTCAACGCCTTTAGTAATGTTTTATCTTTGTTGTTTGTTATTTTAATTAAATTTTTAAAAGAAGATTTATTTCACACATCTTGTCAGTTTAACATGTTACAGTTTCTAAAGTGACATTTGTTTGAGCGTATGATTCTATCAAAGATGCAATTTTGGATTTCAAGGCTTGCTCTAATTCAGCTACTTTTTTAACATAGTATTATCTGTAACCTCGTATACCTTTGGGTATCGAGTAATAGTATGGCTTCTAATTTTTCCGAGCTAATAACAGCGAACATGCTTTCTTTAACGATTCCTATTTCAATAGCAACAACAGAAAGAAGTTTCTCTAAATTAAAATAAATAAGAATTATTTGAGAAGTTCAATGGCAGAAGACAATTATCAGATTTAGACATTCTATTAATTGAAAGAGAACAACTTGAAAATTTGATCTTCGGCAAATGTTTAATCGAAGGACCAAAAACGTTTAACCAAAGCTAACTATATGAATAGACTTTAACTCACCTTGAAAATTCTGTCTACAGGTTTGGACTGAATTAATCTATTCTTCTAAATTTTAATTTCTAAAGTGGTCTTTCATAATGGTCTTTGAACTGAAGTTTATTTATACTCTTCTAATATTTTTCTTAAATAATTTTTAATCAAAGTTTTGTTTATGCTCTTCTAATGCCTTTGTTTATTTTTAAATCAATAAAAAAGAAGTTAAAAGGTTGTCGAAGCAAGACACTAAAAAAAATAAATATTTAGTACTTACCAAAGGGAATTTAACGCTTAGATTTTTATTTTCTAAAAACCATTCAAACTTAAAATACTTAAGTCAATAAAACTATTAAAATGGAACACCAAACATGCAGAAGAAAATTGGAAATATTTTTGAGGAAAAGAGAGTTAGGAAATGGCTAATATACTTTGATATTAAATACTATTTGTTGGATTCTGTACAGGGTGTTAGGCAATGCTTCTGTCAAACTTTAGGAGTGGGTTTGTAACGATAAGAGGAATAAATATTCTTATACCATTTTTTTCTCAGTTGCATTATTATTTTTTTCCTTTAATTATTTTGTGGTTGTTAATAAAGTTTTATTGTAACTTGATGTATTAGAGATTAGAACCTCATTTATCCGTAAAACTTTTGTTCCTGCCTGTATCTTTAACCCTTTGTTTTTGTTTTTTCCGAGAATAAAAAGCAAAATAAAGCATGCTTTTTCTTAGATACTATGCATATTAGAAAAAAATTGTATAATACTTTTTTGCTCCGTTTGCCATTATAAAGCTAATGTTTGGCAGAAGCATTACCTAACACCCTGTATATACTTTTGATATATAAATTTATTTATTTATTGCTTTTTAAAGAAGAATATTTTGTTTATGCCTGATATAGAAATATTCCTTTTTATTTGTTAATTATAAAGAATTATGATTATTTTTATACAGTGTGTCCCAGGATAGATGTTACAATAGGTGTGAGAGACAAAAAATTTTTGAATTTTATTTTAAGATTGTGGAATTAAGCCCTGCTTGGTTTGAAGAGAATTTTAAGAATATTTTCAGTTTTTGAAAAACAAGTCGGCCTTGACATTTAAGCGAAAACTATTTTCTTTTCAGGTAAAGTACCCTTTTTGTTCATGATACGGCAAAATTTTACTAAGAAAAGTTGTTCATAATAAGAAATTATGGCCCTATGCAAAATTTCAGGAAGATTAGTCAACGATAGTTTTTTCATGGCCTCCTGGCAGTTATGTGGAATAAATAATTTATTGTGATCAGTGTTATTATTATGTTTCGTAAGTTAAATTTCTTGTAAATGCTATTTGTTTCGTTCAATGTTCTACAAAGAAAATTTTGAATAAATACAATTTATTTTGTTTAATCTAAAATGTGACGGTTTAATCAAAGTAGGTAGATCTTCCTGAAATTTTGCATAGGGCCATAATTTCTTATTATGAACAACTTTTCTTAGTAAAATTTTGCCGTATCATGAACAAAAAGGGTACTTTACCTGAAAAG
The DNA here is from genome assembly GCA_963082815.1 of Melanotus villosus. NCBI lineage: Eukaryota > Metazoa > Arthropoda > Insecta > Coleoptera > Elateridae > Melanotus > Melanotus villosus. The sequence continues at coordinate 70,044,216 of OY720418.1, read as the reverse complement.
AAAATAGTTTTCGCTTCAATGTCAAGGCCGACTTGTTTTTCAAAAACTGAAAATATTCTTAAAATTCTCTTCAAACTAAGCAGGGCTTAATTCCACAATCTTAAAATAAAATTCAAAAATTTTTTGTCCATCACACCTATTGTAACATCTATCCTGGGACACGCTGTATATCAACAATATTGTTTTTACTTTGTATTGTATCATTTCTTAATTTTTGATAAATTTCCTTAATTATCTTGTTTACGTTTTTAATTGTTTGATACTATTTGAAATATAGGTGAAAGAAATAGAAAATAAATTTGAATTTTGTTTGTATTTTTTTCGATAGCTCATTATCGGTTGCACTTAAGTAAAGTTTCTTTGCGACGTTATATTAAGCATAAAATTCTGCAAAAGTATAGGTACAGCAACCAAACCTACCCTTTAGCTCTTATGAAAAGCGAAATCCCTATGGTGAACTTCGAATTTAAATCAGCGTGTATATGCCTATTAATTATATAATTAGTTGTTAATGGTATACAGGGTGCCCATTTTGTTAAAAGTTCAGCTGAATTAAAAAGCAAATCTGCACTAAAGGTATTGAAATATCTTGTAAAGTTCATGAGATATCTTGAAGAAACGAAAACCATCTTATATCTTCAATGTCATATATTTTCATAAGCACTTGGGTAATTTAAAGTAAAGGTAAAACAGCTATTTTATAGAGTAAAACTTCCATAAACTCTTAATTTTCAAGTTATAACATAAACTTACATTTCTTTACGCCATTTCAAAGCTATATATTTCTCGACTGGTTTATCTTCATTTTTTTAGAGACAATTGAATAGTTAGTGTACCTAACTGTAACTGGAAAAACAGATTAAAAAGCTTTAGTAATAAGAGTAGGTACTAATCATAATGACATGTAAAATCATCTATATAAACTTGGATATGCTGTTATTTCGCATTTTTGTTTAATCTATCACAGTAGGTTGATGACAAAAGAAGAAAATTAATGATAAACCCATCGAGTGACTTATATTTAAGGTAGTTGGATCATGAGATCAATGCCATCTACTGATTCTGCTACGTATCACAACAGCTGATGGTTTTCAAATCACGAATTGTGTGAAAACGGATGCCAGTATAAAATGTTTAACAATAAATACCCTCTCCTCATTAAAATGTTCATCATTACTATTCATCGTGATTAAGTAGATACGTGAATTGATAACTGACAGAAAATAAAATTTATTTTGACATAAAGAAACTTCAAATTTGATCATGGCTGGTCTGCTTTTTGTGAATAAAATGCAAATTATTTATTGCAGTTTTTAAGCTATTTGTTTCTTAAATAAGCAACAAATTCAAGTAAAGTAGTATCAAATTAAGCGTAATCTTTTTGTCTTTCGATTGATACCACTATCAATCCTATCAACTCAAACGGGGAGCAGGAATCTGCATATGTACGATTTCCCATGCTATTTTCCTATGTTCGCCCCTTAAGTCAAACACCCGGTATCTTTGAAACCAGATGGTCATGCATGTTTTTTTTAACTAGTTTTTTTTTCCCAGACCTTCATTTATATTCACCTAGTTTTTAGTCAAAAGCTTATGGGTTTTCGCGATTCTAGAGGCAATTATGTAGATGATTTCTTGAGTTTCCCTATACTCGCCATGTTAAATCTTCAAAATTTGGAGTACAATAACTCCGATCAGAAATGGTCAAGTTGGCTGAAATTTTGGATTTACATCGAGCAATACTTAATCTAGCTGTACACCAAAGATTATTAAAATCTTATGGATTTTACTTCACTATTTTCACTCCAACTACCTTAAAATAAGCTTTTTCATTATAAAAAAATATTGCTACCATTTAAAAAAATGTAGCTTGTAACTTAAAAATCAAGAGTGCCATGAAACTTCTAATAAATTTACTACTGAATTTTAGACAAGGTTAAAGCTAATACGATAGGTACTAAATTAGATACTGACGGAAATATATGAAATTAACAAAATGGCAATTTTTCTTTCTTCAAAATATCTTAAAACTATCCAAAATTTTCCAAATTTGAGTGAACTACCACTTTCATCAGCCTTCCATTGTAATTCTGCGTAGCCTAACTAATTTAACATTTAACCCTTTAATCTCTTCAGGAACACACATAAAGTAATAAAAGAATTGAAAAAAAAATTAACACGAAACGCACAATTACACGTTGTGATTGTTAAATGATGAAATGTTAAATTCTGAATTATGATCAATATTTTCAATCAAATAAAAAATTTTGAGTGTGAATAAAGAGCATTTTGTTTATTTGTGATGGAAACCTTCTGTTCGATGAGAAAGGTATCACACACTTGATGATGCATAAATATTTTCTAACATTTAAAAACTCACCATGTATAAAACTGCGTATTTTATATAATATACCAGATCACTGCCTGATATTTGTAGGTATAGTGCGCATAAAAAAGATAATCAAAACTATAATGATGTAGATGTTTAGGCTTTTAAATACCACCTAGTGTTCCGAAAACATTCTTTTATCTGATGTATTACACAGCAGCTCAAAACGTGATTTTCTTATTTCTCCTTTTCCAACGGGTTTCTTTAAACAAAGATATTTATTTTAAATTCGGTACCTACATGATAATCGCTTTTCATAAATGAGTATTAATTTTAAAGGATAGCTTCCCAGATATCAGAATCTGTGTAGTCTTGCAGAAATTCCTAAATCTGATACAGTAACGATTTACACCACTTAGGTATAATTAAGATCAATATGAAATTTTTGTCGTTAAAAAATCATCATCATCATCTTCTTCTTCAAGGATTAAGCCGTTCTGCCCTGTTCAGACTCAATGATCCATCGTTTCCTCGGTCGTCCTATATCCCTCTTTCTAGTGCTGTCAACCGATTCCGAGTCCTAGAATCGGAATCGATTCTTTGGCCTAAAGAACCGGTTCTAGGGTTGTAACAGAATCGGTTTTCCGATTCTGGAATCGAAAAACCGATTCCCGATTCCAGAATCGAGGAACCGATCCCAATTCTGGAACTGTAAAATCGATTTTCGGTTCTGGAATCGAATATCCGATTCTCGATTTTCGATTCTAAATAGAATCAAATTTCCCGTTCCCGATTCTAAAAACGAAACTCCGATTTCCGATTCTAAATCTGAAAAATTGATTCCCAATTTTAAAACAGCAGAACTAATTAATCCGTTTTCTATATGTATATAAAAACTCAAAACGGAATTGAGCTTGATTCTTACAATATTAGATGTTTTCAGTTTTGAATTTCAGAAATCAAATTTAAATTATAACATTCAAGCATCGTGATTTTAAGAGAACCTTTGTTTTTGAAAATTGCAGTTCATATTATAATGTTAAGCGCAAATGTAAATAAGTAGTTTTATTTTTAAAGCTTCAAAAAATTGTTGATTTACATAGTGTCATATTTAGTATTATTAATTTACTTTTCAGCTCAAATATTTGCAAAGTAATTTTTTGCATGTTCTCCAAACTAACTACCATTAAAAAATATGCCGTATGTTTATATGTTCAAACAAATAGAGGTAATATTAAATTTAGGGATAAAATAAGTAAAGATTCGGAAAGTCCTGAATGTCAAACACAAATATTATTTATCCATTCATCCTTTAAGAATGATTTTAATCTTTGAGAACCAAAACAAATAATCCTAGAAAAATGTGTAACATCCTTCAGAAATGTTGCACCTAAATTTAAGTGCATAAGGATTACTGTTTTCGGAATAGTACGGTAATCGAAAATTACCTTAATTATTTTCGTGGAGGTTTAAAAATAGTTTTTAATTCATTGTAATACTTTTTATTTGAACTTAATAGCAATTCGCTTTTAATGTAAGACAACAACAACAAATGCTTTTTCAGTGTAATAATAAAAGATGAAAATACATTTTTATTCTTTTTCAAACCTCCGTCAAAAACCTCAGAAGACAATACCAACATTCGAGAACTTCAAGCTTGAACGTATTACAATGATTGTTCTTAGTACTTGGGGTATTACAACAGTTAACCTACTGTTAAACCTCTGCACGCCAGATCCCTTGTACAATACAGCAATGTGAATTATAGCTATAAAATAAGCTGCAGAAGATTTTGTTACGAATTTTTAAACGGACCGTTACCGGCTTAAATGGTTTCAACAAGAATTGCGTTCCTTTGAATTTTCTAAACAAGTTCATTTTTCTACGAAATACTCAGCTACTAAGTGCGTTTACCTGTATGGAATAAGATAATCTCTTCAAAACACTATTGAAAAACCTTTTGAATGTTGTTTCAGTTTTTAAAGTAATTCATTTTACTTTTTTTATCAGATAATACTGAGAATAGGCTTCTCTGTCTGAAAAGCAAATTTCCGATTCTGGACTATCAAAGTGATTTTTGATTATAACAATTGAATTTAGATTCTCGTCTTAAAGAATTAAAACTACGAATGCCGATTCTCAATTCTAAGAATCGAATTGCAATTCTCGATTCTCAGAATCGAATTTCGATTTTCGATTCTCAGAATCGAATTGCGATTCTCGATTCTCAGAATCGAAAGCCGATTCTCGATTCTCAGAATCGAAAACCGATTCTCGATTCTTAGAATCGAAATCTGATTCTTTTGGAATCGATTCTCTACAGAATCGAGAATCGGTTCTACTATATTTCCGATTCTTGACAGCACTACCTCTTTCCTCTCGGTCTATGTTTAATTGCCATTCTTGGAAGAGGATCTTCGTTCATTCGATTTACGTGTTGTTTCCAGTTTTCTTTGTATTGTTTTATTTTATCGTGTATATCAAAGATATTTAAGTCGTCTCTTATCGATTCATTTGTCAGCATGTCCAGTCTTGTTCAGCCCTTAGAAATTTCATTTCGGACATTTCATACAGTTTCTGATGGTCTCACACCTTCTTTGGAGTGAAGCTAATTTTTGATCTAGGTCGTGATCATAGTTACACGATATGTCTCATAGTCGCATCCTAAGTATTTAATGTTTTGTACTTGTTCGAGGCTTTTGTTGTTTATTACTATTTTAGTTCTGACAGGATGTTTGCCTTTAAAGGCCTATACTTTCGTTTTTGATGTAGAAACTTCCAAGTTATATTTTTGAGCTGTAATGTGTAATTTGTAGATTGCTCTCTGTAGATCGTCTTCGGATGTTGCTAATATTGTGCTTGGTCGTCGGCAAAGAAGATGGTATTAATGTATTTATTTTAGATTCCCACTGGAGCTTGCTGTATCATGTCGTCCATATATATTTTAAATAAAATGGGTGACAAACAGCACCCTTGTCTAACGCCTTGGTTGTTATACACATACACAACGTCTGTGTTTGCGTAATTTTGGTTTAGTGTAATTCTAATTTTAGTTTCGTGATAAAGACTTTTTATTGCGCCAATTAGGTGTTGGGGAAATTCTTTGTTCTCTAAAATGTTCCACAGTTTAGATCGTATCACCCTGTCAAAGGCTTTAGTGCAATCCACAAATGCAATATGGGTTTCTGAATTTGGTTCTCTGCGTTGTTCGATTATTCATTTTATTGTGAATAAGGAATCTATGCAGGAGCGGCCTTTTCGAAAACCATTTTGTTCTTCGCTGAGCATGGCTTCTGCAATTATTGGTACTCTGCCTGTTATTATTCTTGCATATATTTTCTAACATGTGTTAAGCAGACTTAACCCTCTATAGTTACTGCAGTCTGTTCGGTTTCCTTTTTTAAAAAGGGAAATTACTTTAGCTATTGGCCATTCTTCGGGTATCTTGTCCTGCTTCCAGCATGTGTTTATTAAATGGAGTAGTCTAAATTGAAGTAGCATGCCGCCGTATTTTAGTAGTTCTAAGTTTAAGCCGTCTGTTCCTATTGCTTTTCTATTTTTTAGATCTTTTCAGTGCTTCATTCAGTTCTTCTATATTTATAAGATCGACTGTGTTCTTTTGTTAGTCAATTTCTTTCTCATCAGCTTCGTCCTCAGCGTTTGGGTTGTACCATAACTCTCTATAATGGTTTATCCAGGTGTTCGTATCTATTATATTTAGTCTTGCTGTATCTTTTTCTTCTTTATTTAAGTGTTTCATAATTTTGTAAGCCGTTTCATGGCGTCGGTGGACATCGTCTTCTATATTACTTACATAGTTATCCCAGCTAACGCGATGAGCATTTCTTATCTCTCTTTAAGTTGCGCATTTCTGCTTATAAATATATTTGCCTGTCTGCTTCTGATTTTGTATTCAGATATCGGTGGTATGCTTGTTGCTTTTCTTTAACCATTTCTTGCAATTCTTCCTTCCATATTTTTGGTCCTTTATTCCGATAATTTTTGGATCTCGTCCCTAATACTTCTAACGCTGTTTTGTGTATAGCTGTCTTTAAAATTTCCCATTCATTTTCTATGTTATTACTGGTAGGGTACTGTTGTATATAGTTATTGGGCCGTGACCGATAGAGGTGTTTAATACCCTCATTTTTCAGTATATTTTATAGGTTTCTTGTTTTACTATGTGCTTTTGGTTTTACCCATGGTCTTGGTATGTTCAGTTTGCTGACAAATAAGTAGTGATCTGAGCATATGTCAGGTCCTCTGTACTTATACATTGGTATCTATAACATATGGTCCAGTTTCTTTGTTAACTATTATATAGTCAATAAGTGATCTTATGCCTCTTTCAGTTCGGGTATACTTGTTTATATCTTTTTTTGCGGAAAAAGGTGTTGGTAATTTTTAGGCTATGGTAAGTAGCAAATTGTTTTAATTCGATGCCGTTATTATTTATTTTTCGTTCTCCATGTATTCCTATAACGTTTTCCAATTCCCAATTCTTGCATTCATGTCTCCGGCTATTATGATGTATCGGTTCTGACTAATGTTGTTATATTGCTTTTGTAATTGTTTGTAAAATATCTGGGTGTCTTCTTTTCTCGCTTCTTTGTTAAAAAATTAGCTTAATATTTAGCTGTATTAACCCAGTGCAAAATACCAACTTACACGTCTCTTTTGCCTCAAAATAACTCTAAGCTTGACTTATACATTAAGTTAGATTCCACCTGTATCAACAAATATTAGCAAGAAGTAAGACTAACGCGTTATTTCAAGTAATTGCTTTGCTGTGTATTTATGTTAATTAATTTACTGATACCGTTACCTTTTAATGTAAAAAGCATGAAATTTTTATTAAATTAATTACCAGTACGGCTTTCCCATTCTATATTATTTCCATTTCACGTACGTTATCAGTTGTACCATTTTACTAACACATATTTTACTGTAAGTCCATTAATTTTTCCCTTTATTCGAAGGCAGATTTTTACATGTATAATAAATCGTATAAATCATGTCTAGCTAGTTAGAAATAGGAATCAAATCGGTAGTATTGTACAACAAAATACTTTATATGTGGCTAAGTTTATTTTCCTAGTTATTTGGTTTACAATAACTACGTAACAGATTTATTCAAATACTATATAATTATTTGCATACAGATGAATGTTGCGTGACGCAGACGGAATAATTTATCTTATTCATTGCATTCAATGGTTCAATTATGCAGATAGTTACATGTTTATACATACACTTTTGTGGCTTATGTAGGTAATAACTGAAATAATTGCTAACAAAACTACAAAACGGCATGTTTTTGTCATTAATAGAATAATTACATTCTTTACTTAACCTATTGCATGTCATCTGCATTAAATAATTATATACCTGCCCATTAACACCAGAATGAGATTAATGATAATTTATCATAATGTGTTAATTAAACTGATATTGAATATTTAATTGTATATATAATAATACATACTAATTAGTGAGCACTTTTGTCAAGAAAATAAAGAAAATTATTTGAATGAAATACAATGTTAAAATGTATGTTTACAGTTGGTAATACTCAAGTATAATAGTTCCAATAACCAATAATGTTTTTTCCTTGAAATGACTATATAATATAACCGTACTGCTGTAAATTAATTTTGTTGTAAGTAATAAACCCCAATTTTAATTACTCGCCTATAATTTTTATTACAATTTATAAGTTTTAATATTTAAATACATTTTTTCGTAAAACAAATACAATAAACTAAATAAAAAATACAGCGTAACGTTGTTGTTTTTAAAATGAATTTTTAGCGTATTCACAATAAACAAAGCGAAAGCGAAAGAAATAGTCTGATGTAATTAATAGTATATTACATTACAAGTCATGAAAGTGAAACTTTGCAGAAGAGGAGGCTTATTGAAGAGTACGAGGACGCGTAGCGTCCGAGTATCTCTTTAAAGCCTCCGAGTCAAGCAGAGACACTTTCATGACCAGTGATGTATTATATTTTTTCTGAAATCGTTTTTCTAAAAACTAAAAATAGATTTAAACTGAAAAAATATATCAACATCAGAGTCGTATGAGAAGTTGATATCCATGACAATGAATTGTCAACAAATTTTTTAAGCGTCACAATTTGTGTTGTAAACAGTTGTAAAGTGCTTTATAATATGGAAAACACTCTTCCCACTGGAATAATTGAAGAAGCTGCTGCTGCAGTGGAAGAATTGCTTCCGGATAAGTCCAAAGAAAGATATGAGAAACAATATGCAAAGTTCAAAAGCTGGTGTAATAACAAAAAAGTTAATCAAGTTACGGAAGAAGTGATGCTGGCTTTTTTTGCTGGAGAAAGTAAAATTTACAAGTCTTCAAGTCTCTGGAGTATTTATTCAATGCTTAGAGCCGTGCTGTTAATTAAAGAAAACATCAATATCGCAAATTATTTAAAGTTAAAATCATATCTGAAAAGAAAATCGGTAGGATATGAAGCAAAAAAGTCCCGAGTATTTTCAAGAAATGAGATAAACGAGTTTCTTCGAAAAGCTCCCGATCACGACTTCCTATTGTTAAAAGTAAGTAGTTTTAATAAATAAATTATAAAATAATCTAAATTGGCGGCTTATATTTTCAGGTTGTATTAATTTTTGGACTAGCCGGAGCATGCCGTTGCGATGAGTTGACGAAGATGACTCTAGATGACATTGAAGACAAGAATGATACTCTCATTGTGAACATTCCAGATTCGAAAACTCACAAACGAAGACGATTTTTAATTTTGGACGATGTTGGCGAACCCGGAAATATTGCCTTATATAGAAAATACCTAGCACTTCGCCCTGCTCATACACCACACCGGCGTTTATTTGTTTCATATAGACAAGGTAAATGCAGTATTCAGGCTGTAGGAATTCATACCTTCGGAAAGATACCTGCTAAAATAGCTGGTTTTCTTCATTTACAAAATGCAGCGGAATATACGGGCCATGCCTTGAGGAGAACATCAGCAACTTTGTTGATTGATGGTGGAAGTGGCATAGAAGACCTTAAAAGACACGGCGGATGGTCTTCTACAGGAGTAGCGGAGGGCTATGTAGCCGAATCATTAGAAAATAAAAGAAAAATTGCCAAAAAGATACAGCAAGGTCAAGGTGCATTCACGGAAAATAGCGCGAGTGAAATTCCTTCAACAAGTGCATTTGATCAGACTGCTGTAGCTGACAATGTTAATATTCCTAACATGGATGTCAACGAAAAAGTAGTGTTGTCAAACATAGCTAACGCAACAGAAAACAGAAATAATAATGCTTTGAATTATATACCTGGAATAAACTTTTCTAATGTGCATAATACTAGTGTCGGCAGCATTAACATTAATTTTCATTTTAATAGTTCTAATACCAATTAATAATTTGTTGTATTTCATTGTTAGTGTTTTTAATTATATTAAATAAACGTTTCATAAGATAAGTGACGATTTCTAATTCAATTGCAGTCTAAAAATGACAGATGAGTCTTGTAAAGTGACAGATGAGTCTTGTAAAAATCATGAAAGTGACTAGTCTTGTAAAGTGACACTTTCATGACCAACTTGAGTTCTGTCATGACAAGCTTTCTTGACGATTTCAGAAAAAAGTAATTTCCCAACATGACCTAATTTTGCAAATATCTAAACTCTTTGCATTTGTATGGACTTCTGCTTCTGTTGTAATCGTAATAGAGCAAATACCGTAAGTAGCCTTTTATTTAAATAAAATTAAAATTCATTTTATTCTCAGTTAATTCCACTTATGAATAATTCAATAGATTTAATTAAATACGTGTTTATATATTTAGTTTTCAGTTTGCTTTTTATTAACGAACTCACGAAATTCACAGGAGAACTGTCAGAGCTAAAAGTCATCACAACTTAATATTACGTTTTGGAGAAGTACGAGTATTTAATTTTGGTATTTTCTAAAATGATCAAAATGAATTAAATACGGGCTTATTTTTAAGTAATGAACCTAATATTTTCATTACATTATTTTCAGTCAAGTTAAGTATCTCTGAAATTCATAAATGAACATCCAACGACCATGCTTTGTGTGTTTAAATTTATATCGTTTCAACTTTCTAATGGTTGCTTTTTGTGTTCAAAAAGCTACATAGTGCACCAGAAAAATACAAATTCTAATTATACGTTAATTGTAACCAGTTTAGTAATATAAAAGATTACCTTCGTTGTGTTATTTCATACTTCAACTTCAAAATTTTTAACAATTTAAGAATTGAATATAAATATATAATAATATGAGATTAAAGCACCGGAACAACCAATATTAATTTTAAAGGACAATGCGACTATTAATTGATGTTTTCCTCTTCGTTATAAATTAAATAATGGTGTTACTAACCATCTTCATAATAATACTAATACAATTATTCAAAAATTAGGCCGACAAATAGAACAATTTACTTATGTAGACCATTTTTAAAATTAAAAAATTTGATACCTATATGCATGGAATTGACTAGAAGCTTTTATTGGACATAAATACAATGATTTTAAGGAGAATCCTTATTTAAAGTTTGTAAGGAATAAAACGCTAATTTATTGTTTATATATTTCGTAATATCCTTTAAATTGAAATTTTTCTCTTAAGCCTATACTTACTAGATATTGTATGTTATTGTATACTATACTTAAGTACCTGAAAATCTAAAAAATGTTTTAAGATTGTTTGCGATATCAAATTTACTTGGTAGTTGGTCAGAACAAGTAACTTTGATTTTAAATATTATAAAACCCCGAAGTTCTATATATCAGAACAAGATCTCTATTACAACGAAGTCCGTATTCTAATTTTATGTAAATCAGGAAGAGGAACTATTTTTCACTGAAGGAGATTAATGCGAAAGCAAGAGTGTTAACTATAAAATTTAAAAAAATAGAGGTCAAGTGATCGTAGTTATACCTTTTCATTTTGTTAGGGTTGGCGTAGAACGTAGAATACAGTATTTTTCTTGATAAGCGATTTATTCTAACTAGCCGAAACGCGAACTGCTTCTTCAAAGGGAGGAGGCCGTTATAATTGTATATAAAATATGTTTTATGTAATATAGTAACTTTTAATTCTTTATACTGTATTGTGATATCCTCATTCGTTGATGATAAGTATAAAAACTCATTAATTTATATAACATTCTTTAAAGCCTTACTATTTAATCAGTATTAATTTATACTCACAGCCAAACAGTTGTGGTACTGGAGTGTTGAACGACTTCTTTGAATCTGAGGCAAAATGATAAGAATTATTTAAGTTATAGAAAGTTATTCAAGTAATACACTTAATGAAAAATAATGGCATTTTAAATTTTAGGATAAAGTAATACATGCATTTGTACTTTGAAAACGTGAAATTTACTGACGATAGATAGTTGGCAAATACAGCGGTGGTTACTTAGCACCATTTCATCAGACTCTATGTATGGGAGTTTCGAAACCTAACGCTATGTTAATTAAAGTAAAGAATTTGCCTGTTAACCCTAGTGGAAACTTTCGAATCTTTTCCGTGGAATACTTACTAGAAAATAACAATTTATAGTTTTGTTTGTAAAACTGTATCAAATTAAATAAAATATTCATTTAAATGTTTTACTGTCTTTGACAATGATATATATTAAAATTGTTTCAGTTACTTTGGATGTTTCTGAACTTCGAAAATATCTCTTCTGAGTTTAATTATACCGGGTAATTTATAAATTAACGTTTACCATGAAACTTTACATACCACAGGCCATTCTAATGTAACAGCTGGCAATACGGCAAATTAATTAACCGTAAGTATGTGAACTAATCTAAGATATTAACATTTTTCCTCGCAAGATTTGTTAAAAATTATAACGTCAGCTGGTAAGTACAAGTTTACTTACTACAGCGTGGTTAAAAAGCCATACATCTAGTTGACTGTGAATTTCCCTCGTGAAATGAAATATGTCGCTCTCACGCAGAGGAATATAGCGATTTTTCATTTATAAATTGGCCCGGATGGAAATATACCTTAATAATAATAATAAGTGTATAGGGTAGAATATTTTCGATGGTTTTAAATGGGAAGTAGGTACTCTTATTATCAGAGATAGACAAAAACTGATGTCGGGGTCCAAGGCTCTTTTTTGATATCAAAGAAAATTCCGTTATCTTTTGTTATTCTTTAGTTATAGGCCAAAATTCAAAATTTGGGCATTTTGAATACTTCACATAACTCGTTTGTCTTTGAATATACCAAAAAATGGTAAAAACATTCTGGAGGCACTTTTTTTCTGCTTTCAAAAAGGTGCTCTGATAGAAATAGGCTATGTAACCCATTAAAAGAAAATACAAATTTCACATTTAACACTACAAAGCAGATTAACTTTAATAAGTACTAATAGGTACCATAATAAACAACAGAAATTTTCAAACTACGCCGTTCTTATTCTCATTAACACACAGTTCACACTTACGTCTTTAGGGCATTTCAAAGCCTACATAATTGGAAAAAATTTCGTTTTTATGTAATTTTTCTGTAGTTCACTTGCTTTTCTTATAAAAACTGCCTTTAATGAAGCCTCATACAAAATGTTTAGGAGGGTTAAATCAGTAGTCATAGTTGCCCACGTCCTGAAATTAGATCTTTTAATTTTAATAAAAGTTTTATAAATACTGTTTTTTTTGTCTCATGGCGGTCCTTTTGGACAAGTGTATTAGTAGGTACAGATCAATGGTGGCAATGCTATTATCTTATAATAAGACAAAAGCTTTTATCAATTCATGTATTTCATTTCAGAGTAATTAATTGCCATATACTTATTTTAAAATTGAAACTAAAAAAGTTACTTTAAAAACTGATCTGAAGTATCGACCTTTTAAGCACACCTATTTGACTTTTCTTATTCGTTTTTGTTTATTGCTATCATTAAACATGGTCTACTAATTACTAACGTCATCATATAATCTGGTTTTGTTTAAAAAAAGACATTGCTACTACATTTAACCCCTACAAAGACTGCATTTTTAGAAAGCAGAAAAAATACACGATTTATAGGTACCACGGGCAACTGTAACTTATATTTAAAACCTACCACCTTAAATTCATACTTCTAATTTTTAAGATATGAAAATTACATGTCCGAAATAATTATCGTGTTCTGTTTTAAAAAGTGCCTCTAGAATGTTTTTACCGTTTTTTGATATCTTCAAATGAGTTAGTTAAAGTTTTCAAAATGGCCAAATTTTGAATTTTGGCCTACAATTAAAAAATTACAAAAGATAGCGAAATTCTGCTTTTTGGAACATCAAAAACGAGTCTTGGACTCCGATGTAAGCTTTTGTCTATCTTACCTACTTCCCATTTAAAACCATCGAAAATGGTTCAGTTTGTATTAACTAATTAAAGTTATAATCCGAAGTAAGTAGTCCGCTCGCCAAACACTACCGTTTAATTAGTGACACTACTGGTTAATTCGGCAACAATGAAACATATAGAATACATAAAATTTACAGTCAAGCAAATTTTGAGGGCAAGTAGATGTAGTTCTTTTTTAACCATCCTGTATAATTAATAGTAATTGACATTCGTTTTTTATTATTTGTAACTCTTAATAACTTTTATATGCTATGCGTCTTAAACCATTTTCTTATTGTTTTGATACTACAGAGATATTTAGTTTTTCAGATATTTAATTTCCTTACAAGTAGCTACTTCATTCTAAATAATCAAATGTTAAGTTATACCAATGTTCTATTCTTATATTAAAGAAATAATGTACAGACATTTGAAATTCTATCCGTAACAGAAAAGTCAATAGGTATTTAATTGATTAAGTTGTCATTTCGCATGAAGACTTCTTGACAGAATTAATTTAAGTGTATCTTTCAAGACATTGCATTCATTTACTACACTGCAAAAATAAAGTCAAAACGGAGTTTATAAAAATCCTCTCTCCATAAAACCATCAGAAGAAGATCTATTCCAGCGCCAGCTATATCAAGAAGTGTCTCAATAAGACAGGCTACTTAGTAGGTGAAATATTAATTTTTAAGTGTTACTGTAGTTTTCGCAGTTTTCCAACTTTTTCATACGTCAAGTGGTAGGCCTAGGATTAAATTCAATAAAGCTATAATAGCGGAATTTTAAATTTATTGGAACTTATTAATTCAACCGTTTTCTTTTTAATAGTTTTTAATAATTTAACTGATAAAAACCGCGATAAAAACAGATTAAAACATGGTATCGGGCATTTAAATAAAAATTAAATTCACGTCATTGTTTTAACGGTACAAAATAAGTAGATACAACTTAAAAAACTAAAACTTATCAGTAAAAATAACATTAAAAAATTAAATACAGGGTGAGTCAGGAGGAACGCACCAGACTTCAGGGGTGTGTTCTACACATATGTTTAAGACAAAGAAACCTATAAGTTGTAAGGCGATTTTTATTTGTTTTCGAATTATAGCGTTTTGAAAGTTTAAGTGGATCATCTGGTATTTTATTAATTATTATAATTCGATGTATATTTAAGTTACAACGTTTTAAAATTTTACATTAAATTTTCGAAGACACCTCCATGAACCTCAAGACATTTTCTGGCTCGTCTATAAACAGCACGAGTTGTTTTTCTGAGCTCTTCTTGTATTTTTTTTTATGATAGCTGCAGCATTAAAAATACGCCGAATTAGCGCATCTAGATTGTCCACTTTTATCTACTTTGTAGACTTCACTTTTTAACCAGTCCCATAAACAAAAGTCTAATGGTGTAAGGTCTGGAGACCGTGGTAGCCAGCAAATCATTTTGTAAAAATTCCAAGTTGGTTTCCTGTTAGGCGATTCTCAAAAATGAAAGGACGAATTAAACAATTCTCGATGATACCACACCAGTGGCGTGTTTACCATGGAAGCTAGGGAAGCACAGCTTCCCCTACGTAAACTAAATACCTACAGCGTATAATTAAATTAATATAGGTACCTTAAAAATTTAAGATTATATATTATCCTGTTGACCCGAATATGTATAATTATTTTCAATATTTTTCAATACTAAGCGAAGCTCGATGCTCGAACCTGATTCAACTGCCCGCTGGCGCATAAATAATACAAACGACGAAAAACACGACATAATCCGAAACGGCTTTATAAGCTACGAGCTCATAGCTTACAATCAGTATACTGTTTTATTCGCTAAGATCGATAGCAAGAGCGTGTGCAAGAATATTAAGTAATAAAGTAAATACTGTTTTACTGTGGAATTAAAAAGTAAGTAGGTATATGAACGTGAAATTAGTTACAATGCAAATATCGTATTAATGCAAAAATCTTTCGTTTTTACGCATAATTTCGTTTGAAAATCGAACTAAAAGTAGTCTTGTGTAAGCTGTTAATCCGGCAGATTACATTCACTATCCCCGCTACAAGTGCATCTACAGAACGTTCCTTTTCCGCGCTTAAACGAATCAAAAGTTTTGTTAGGAATTCTACAGGACAAAAAAGACTTTCTGGTTTGGGATTAATATCAATTGAAAAGGAATTAGTACAAGAATATTCTGGCGAAAAAAGTTTTTATGATGACGTTATAGATGAGTTTACATAAGAAGCTAGACGTATGGCACTTCATTTTAAGTAAGGTAAGATTTTATTATGGTTTGCAAAAAAAATGTCTTTTTTGCATCAAAAAATTTTTGTCTGCGGCTTTATTTTATCCTTCAGCTTCCCCTTTTGTGAGCCTCTAGACACGCCACTGTACCACACCAGATGTTAACCGCAAACGATGCTAAAAATTAGTTTCGACTGCATAAGGATTTTCATCAGCTCAGGTGAGAATTACGAAAATTGTTGATACCGCCACGGGTGAATGCTCCCTCGTCGGTAAAAAGTATGGAGGAAATAACATGACGATTATCAATTACCCATCGACAAAATTGTATACGTTTAGCATTGTCTTCTGGTTGTAGATGCTGTATACGTTGCAGGTGGCATGGGTATCAAAGTATAAACCCTGCTCGTGTAGTGTGCAGATTACTCTTGTCTGATGAAAAATTTTAAATTGAACGGCGATTTTTCGTGAGCTGGTCCTAGGACTCTGTTCTACTGACTCCAGAATGTCTTCCATTTCATCTACACCTTGTCTTCATGCACGGTCAGATGTTATGTGAGAACTGAGAAGTCTGCCGCTTTCGTATAATGTGTTGAAAAAAAAAAGTTTTTATCAGGCATTCTTTGATGTGGAGACCGTTGACGATATTCTTCAACTGCAGCTCTAGCATTTCCATTACATTCTAAATGTGTGTAAATATGAAGCATTTTTAACACTTTCAATGAATTTGCAATAAAACAGATAAGATATTATTTTTCATGTGACCTAAGGCCACTTGAATGCCTACTTGAATTTTGATTGTTATAACTTAAATATACATCGAATTACAAAGATTGTTTTAATAAAAAATATCAGATCACTTCAACTTTCAAAACTCTATAATTTGAAAACAAATAAAAATCGGATTACAACTTATAGGTTTTTTTTTGTCTTAAATATACGTGTACAACACACTCCTAAAGTTTGATGCGTTCCTCCTGATTCACCCGTATATCACATCTAAAGGAAAGCTTTAAACGGATTACAAAACTACAAACTTATACTTAGGTTGGATTGCACAAACATGATTTAACAATTTCTTTAAATTAATCATTGGTGAAAGTGAACAAACTCCAATAAAAGCCAGAATTCACATGGTAAATAATATCAGCAAACAAAATGAGATGCCCTTTTTATCTACTTTGATTGTTCGTTAACTTAACAAATGTTTTGTCCACTCCAGCATAAGATAGGTACGTTAGGAAAATAATATCGGGAGAAAGAGAAGCTAAGAGATAGGTACCATTATATTTTTCGACTTCATCTGCAGTTAACTTATTGTTTTAAACTATAGTTCAATTACAAGGAACAAACAGATCAACTAAATTAGTTAAATATCAATGACAAATATGGGTTATTTAATTTGATTGAAAAATGAAAAACAGGCATTTCGAATAGCAGATTCATTTCCCCATACTGTCAGCAATATAACTAAGTTAATCCGATTTCTTGAGGCAAAAACATTGTAACTTTTGTAACTAAAGTATTCAGAAAACTAGAAAAAAATATGCATTCAGTTAAAAATTAGGTCATACCAGGAAGCCAAGCAGCTTTATAAAAATTGTTAAGAGCCGCTACTGTTGTTGCCCGCGTTGATTGATGTTGCAGACAAACACTATCTGTGGAGGTTTATATTTGTGTGTTCCCGTTTTTGTGGCTTATATTAACGCGTCATTAAGTTGATTTACTGCGATTGCCATAAGAGAAGCTCTGGACACAAAAGTAAAAAATAAATCCCTACAGAATTAGATGCTATAAAAACTACATCTTACAATGTACAAATTGCTATTTTTGGTAGATTCAGAAACCGCATCTAAAATGAAAAAGTACTGCAGAGGTTCTTGATATACCTAAACGCCCACTTATTTTCCAAAACAAGCGCGTGTACTTACGTAGGTGTTTAGATCATATAATATTACATACCACATAATATCGCATAATGTATGCCCACACTTGTAAACGTAAACAGTGCGTAAGTCAATGCGAATGAAGTTTCGGTGCGTAGAACGTGTAGTAAGCCTTGTTTCACGTTAGCTATATCCAACTAGTCTTATGATCAATCACAAAACGAAGACTATACAATATATTGTAATTAATTCTACTTTAAAGAGAATAAAATAAGGGCCGTAAACAGTTTTTCAGAGTTTAAAATAAGAACAAAAGAGAAACGGGTTTTACCTTCCAGTAAGTCTACATTTGTCTAGATGTCTTTGATAACGATGATTTATATTCACTCTTTGAAATAAGTAATTTTTGACGCATATTAAGGTAACAAACAAGTTTTAATGGAAGATTTTATAACAATATTAACAGAAATTACGTTTACATATTTTTGGAAATTCAAACCCATGTATTAATTAGCATTTAATAGTAATTTAATATATTAATACTGATTGTTAATTCGACTTTTCAGTGGTGCTAGAGGCGAATTTAATTTTTATATTATATCATATGAGACAGCTAAAGCAAAACCATCAACTTTGGTGTTAGAAGTAATGGTCAGAATCTTGCCATTATTGGGAAGCACTGTTCTAAGTTAGAAATTAAACGACTTTCGAATTTTAACTACTATATTTTTTCAATTATAGGGTATGTTTAAATGTTTGTATCTGCTAACTCGAAAAATCAAGTAGGTCAATTGAAATCAACAACTTGTTTTTATGTCTGCGATTGCAATCAACAAAAATTATTTCAGTAAGCTCATGCTATAATTAGCTTTAAACAAAGATAACTAGTCTGATTTTTACTTAACTGGTTAATATTTATTAAGCTAGCGATTTCTTACCAAAAGATGTAAATTTGCAGTTTTTAATTACATTTAACCCATAGGATTTTCTAAAAACGTTTCTTTAATTTATACAATAATTCTTATCATTTGATTATTTTTGCATACCTACACAATTTTTAAAGGGTTGCGGTTCAAATACTACTAATATGTGTTATGGTTATAAGCATAACTAAAAGCACCAGTGAACGACATTGCTTCATATAAATAATTCAAATGTTTTGCAAATTCTTTTTAATAAAATAGGACTGTAAATATACCAAGCATAATCTATTTGGGTTGTTCTGTAGTACAAAAACATTTAGTTTCTGAAATGTTACAACGTACAATGAGCAAATATAGCTTCGATTCTGTTGATACGAACGACTGGCCAAAAGCTCCATGTAAAAAAATTTTTTACAAGAATTCCAAATTTTGAAAACTATGTAGTTTTCAAGACGCTTCTAATCATTTTCATCAAATTTCAAAACTTGCTATTTTATCAAAGATAATCCCAAAACTGGTGCCAATTTTATAAAATTTAGTTTACAATTTTACACAAATTAACACAAGCTAAGCATAATTTAATTTACCTTTCGAGAAGTTCTTTCTTTCCTTTCCAGTTTTAAAAATTGACCATGAATTTTGGATAAAAAAATTACAAACAGTGAAGCTATATTAAAGAAAAAGTAGTTGCCTGAAGTGATACCAGATACAAGTAACTACATATACTACCTACTTTCTAACACACCTATATGACAATAAGTAAATAACTGGAAAATAATATGGAATGCCGAAAAGTTTGATTGATGATGTTTTAAAATCCATCAGTCAATCGATTTATTAAATTCAAAATCCTTATAAAAAGAAATGTTGATGACAGTTTTACTTGGTTATTTAAAAAATTTAATTCATATAAATTATTAAAAAAACTAAGCATTTTTCGTATGTGTCTAACTTTTAACCTATTACTTTCTTCTTTGCTTCTTTGATAAATTTCTTTGTATGTATGCTATTATCCCATAATGTAAAATGGCGACGGCAATCCTTTTATTAAGGCAAATTTCTTTCACGACCACTAAATGCTTGCGTGTACTAAGTAACAAAAGATAAGGTCACGAAATAAGTTACCAGCTTAGCAAAAATTTTGTTGATAATTAAGTCGTTTGTATTCTTTGAAAACGGCCAAATGCCCTGATTTCAGTATTTGCAATAATAATCATAAACCTTTCCAGAAGCAATCTTATTGATCAACTAAATTAATTTTAACATTTAATTGGAATTTTTGTAATAAAAAAGGTACCTACATATTTTCTAAAGGATTGTTGTGGCGAGTTTGAAATATAAAATGAGATACAAATTTATACAACACAAAATAACGCAATTTAACTATTGTATCAGATGAAATCGTGAAATATATTGCAATACCTGTGTAATTTTTCAGAATAGCTCTTCGTCTTGTACTTAGTAAGCTTTTATTTTGAATAGTCTGTTGAAATATAATACTTGTAGATACACTACTGTAATTTTCTTATTTCAAAATGTGCATATTTATAAAAGAAAACAAATTAGAAAAACTGCTCAACAAATTTGCAAAGCATCGATGTAACTCAAATATATGGCATCTTGCATAAGCTAACTTTTTGTGTTGTGTATAGTTTAACATGTTTAAATATGCATATAACATATGGGAATAAATATACATAGCATCAGAAAAATATACATAATAAAATTAAAAATTTTATCTAAAATTTTATTAGGTAGTTCAGCCACACATCAACGTAACAAATTTTTGTTATGCTCATTTGTCCGACCACTAGTTATATGTATTTATTATAGACATACATATATTCTCAATAATTAGTTACATTGCTTTTATAGATTAAAGTTCTATCCAGTTACATGTTTATAAATATGAGAACAGTATCAATGCATAATATATCAATTTTTATATTCGTATATTGTCTATCAAACAAATCAGAATAAAAAACGAGCTGGTTTTTTTATATCAATGTCCCAGGGACACAATAGATTGAGTTTATGCTACCAATACACTCAAAATATTTTTGTTGATTACATGTAGACCTATATTAAACTTGCACTGAAATAACTTCCATAAATTGTCTCATACTTAATAGAAAATTACAGTAGCCCTTTATTAAAAAAAAAGAAAATGTTTTATGGTACCTAATATTTTCATGATTGCACTAACAACAGATCTTAATACAAAACAAACTCAATATTGCTAGATCTCTTATATCTTATATCTTATGCCTATAAAATGATATAAATAATGTGCATAATCTGCTAACAAAGTTGATACAGCACTTTTCATCCTTGCATTTAAAGGCTAATACAATATACTAAGTACGAAATAGAAGAGACATATTTACTTCATAGATTTCAGTTGCACAAATTTTTAATGTTCTATGATTGCGTCTCCTAGTTAGTTATTTATTAAAAAAAAAACAAACAAATATGAATTCATTTTAACAACCTTTTACTCTTCAGAATCAAGAAAACTTTCTGCTGCTTTTATAAAGATTAATGTAACATAATCTGAATCTTACGTTGGCTTATCTATTTATATTTTCATTAGTATTAGAAAACGAACAATTCTAAAATTTTTAATCCCAAAAATTGGAAAATGATAAATAACAACATGAATGGAGTTTTTCTCAGCAATAGATTTTTTTTTAAATAACCGTGTATATTAAATATTTGTATGAATCTAAATAATTTACTTTTTACGTCCCTAGGGCCTAGAAACTCGTTGAATGTATCTTAAACAAGCTATTTTTAGTACATTATATTATTTTTAAAATGTTTACCAATAACTTTTGATGATAAACTTTAAAAAGCACAGTTATCAGTTTCTCCTAGGAATTTTAACCAGTATGGGTTGTCGAACTTTAAAAATCAATTCTTCATAGCTTTGAAAGAAACAGCAAGTGTTATTGTTTAAAACAGTACTATGTTATCACCTAAAGGATAACGATAAACGTTTTCAAGTTAAAACTAAATAGCCTCAAATTTCAAGGTTATGTTTAAGAAGTGTTTCTAAAAATACAAAAACACAAAGCTAAGTTTATTTTATCTCTTATTTTCCTGAAGATTCTACAAAAATGTTTAATTCAAAATTGGTATAACCAATTACTTTTTAAATCATTGTTGTTAGAAGCAACACAAGAAACCCTACTTTTGATATTTGTGAAAAATGGGAATTAATTAAAATTAGTATATTAGGATATGATAATATTAAAAGGCGATTAAAATTGAAATTGCTCAATTCTTTTAATCCACCTCTTGTTTGCTGCATTTTTCATATTTCCAGCAAAGCAGTTTGGTTTATCTACTAATTCACCATAGCAGAAAATACTTAGTCAATTAATTAATTGTTGAATATGTTTATAATACCACCGAACAAATATTAAAAATTTAAATATTTATTATATTACTGAAAACATAATTTCATGGAGTTTTGAATATTTGTAATAATTACTAGGTAGTAATAGAATTTTCACAAAAACTTTTCACATTATATAATTAATTGAGTTTTAATAAGTTTACAGAATTTTATTATCAATAATAGTAATATATAATATGTTAAAATAACTAACAAATATATAATAATACGGGAATGTGTCATTGACAACTAGCATATAATCACATAATCAGCAACAAAGCCAGCGACATTTATGATTGAGTTGTAAAAGTTTATTAAAAGGCTATTATTTGCATATTTACCGGTAATAATTTCAACAGTTTACTTATTAGTTTTGCGGCATATTATAATTCTTTCAATGAGCTATATGTTAAATTATTATAAACATTATGCACATATGCAAGACTTCATGACTTTGGAGTAGGTAAATTACAAAAATTAGAAATGCTTATATTTGACATCGGAAGAATAAGAAAACAAACCGTAACAAAATTGAAAAATTCTCTTAGTTATTTCACCAAAAAATTGTACAAATACTCAGAGATTTACGTAAATTGTTGAAATTGTTTAAGATTTCTTAAAATATTGATATTCTTGAAAAGCGTTTTTAATACCTACAATGTATAGTAATCCAATTTGAAGGATTAATTATTGGTGTTATACGTACTTAAGTATATCAAGTTTGTTTTTAGTTGTAGCTGGTGATACAAGCCACGATAATTAATATTTTTTTCAGTAAGATACATTTTGCAGAATAAAGCCACGACGTTTTTATATATAATTTACATTAGTTTTCGACATTACTCGAAGGTAATTTTAAGCTAGCGATTTAAAGGAAATAATAAAAGATACGGGATTTCCCTAAACATTCGTGTTTTGGTAATTTAGAATTCGATATTACGGGCATTGTTTTTACATGTTTGTAAACCGATTTTGTAAAGATTACGCATAAAAGGCACAAAACATACAAGCATGTAAGCTAAAATACAAATACTTCGCCGTCGCGCTCTGTCAATCGAAGGATGCGACCGCAATAAGTTATCCGACTCAGGTTCTTGTCCTACACAAAGCCTTGAGTACCACCAATTTATTATCTTTTATTTGTAAATGACCGGCAATTTGTAACTTTACCTCTGTGGCCTCGGTGACACTGGCGGTATTCAGACTGTTTACATCACATTTTCAATGTTGCTATTGTTATAAAACGCTCTTTAGTACCTTTTAGTTCGAATTAAAATACTTTAGGCCAGATCCTGGCATAAATAGGGTTGTGCGGCGCCGAAGATAAATGAGATATAATTTATCTTGTTGACTGGGTCTTGTAAGATTTTGGTTTCTAGAGATTTTACACAACATTTGTAGAAGTGCGCGGCAATTTGTAACCCTCAAGTGGAATACGGTCTATTGAAATAGGTAGATAGCTACTAACGAGTAATAAAAAGGTACTCACCCACGCCAGCGACGTGAATTTTTTTCATCCAGGGATAGATAACTCTGTCTCCGGATTCGTTGTTTTCCTCATCCTCGTCGTCTGGTACGGGTGACCCGTCAGGGTCGTCGTCGACTTCGTCTTGTTCGTCCGAACCATTGTCTTCTAGCCGTAGTCCCAATTCCTGCAGGGTATGTTGACCTGCTGGAGATCCACTCGAGTCCTGTCCGTGCCCAGTTGACGCAGGGCTACACACACCGGAATTCACATCACTAGACTGTGTTACACTTGGTGCAACGTCTGCAATGTTTTGTAGTAGACTACTTGAACTCGTAGCAGGTGTATGAGGAGGCGGTTGGTGATTCTGGAGTCCGCATTGCATATGCGATTGCTGCGATTCCGGGTGCATAGGTATTGCTGGTCGAAGTTGATGCGGATGCAACGGGGCACCATGGTGCGAATGTAACTGGGGGTGGTAGTAATTACCGTAACTTCCATATCCACCGTTGTTCGAGGGGCCGTACGGTGTTGTTGTTGCTTGATGGTGGTTATGATACCCGTACTGAATGTGATGTTGTGGTTGATGGTGTCCACTAAAGAAATCGCCACCGGACGAAGATATATAATTACTTTGACTGTATTCTTCACTTGGTGGAAATTTAGGATCTACTACGACACCGGTTGCGAGGTGTTGCGGCTGTTGGTAACTTGACGATATAGCGGCTCCAGAAACCGGGTTCATCAAAAACGAGCTCATGATCATTAATTTTGCTGGAACTTCAGCGGTAGTTCTATATGTTAGCGTGTAGACGGTTATTCGGTGGGGGGTTTGCGGCGCACTAGGCTATTGCATAGAGGTTCTTTTTTCTGTTCCCCTACTACATACGGGATTTCCTTTCCACGGGACGACGTTACCGCCCACAGCACCCAATTAACAAACCACGTGACTGGGACACAACCAATGGCGAGGTCGAACGTCATGGACCATGATGGATGACGCAGTTGTAGCGCCAACTAGCGGTAACTGGCCACACACGCGCCTGATAAACACGCGGAAACTTGGATGAAATGTGACTGCTTCTGTTAGGTTATATTGTGATTGGAAACGCAGGCGAGAAATTGTATCAGATGCACTTACATAACTAAATTTTTATTGCTAACATAAGGAAAATGCCCAAAAATGAATTTTATAAAAATATACCGTTCATAAAGGAACGAAGTTAAAATATAGTATAATTTTAAAAATTGAGTTATTTTATAATTTGTTTATTGTTACAACGCACGTTATATTAGCTTATCCACTATAAAAAATTTACAAGTCTTTTTTATAGTTACTTTTTCAGCGAGTTGTTTGCTACAATATCGACGCGCTGTCACGGTAGCACTGAAGTCTTGTGAAAAGCGAGCTGCTACGAACTGCTACACTCCTCCCACTGGTACTCTCCACTTCTACACGTCAAAGCTTGTCAAAGTGGGATACCCTTCCTGCTTCCACTTAGATTCACAGTCTCATGGGATAGAGGAAGAGCGAGAAATACTCTTCAACGCCGTCATCAAGCAGACACCCTTCGGCCCCTCGAGAATGCACGATTCGGAACATCCATAGGGTAGAAACATACTATATTTAACATTGCATACTTCAATACAAATAAGTAATCAGAATAACGACTCTAATAAAAAAATATCATGTCATGTTATGTTTCAAAGTAATTCTTATCATTTGTTATCGAACTATAAAAGTTTCCTGAAAAGACATTAAAAAAACTATCAATTACGACTTCCACACCTGGTCTAACATTCCTTATTTTTAAAAGTTGGTAAATGACGAGAAAACTTACAAATACTTTTACTGTAAACATAAAAGCCATAAGGATTACGTTTTATAAATTTTAAACGTTCTGATTTTATGTAGAAGTTTGCTATAATTCCCTACTCTACTTATAGGTACCTACTGAATTTAATTATTCGACATTAAAACAATGTAGTTTATAATCACATGTTTTGTTTCTTTTTAATAAAATATTTCATTACCTTGATGTCGTTAGTTCTTTAAATAAAAGAAAAGTCCAAAAACTTTCCTGGTAATCAGATTCTGCCAAGAAAATACCCACAGACAGAATAATTATGAAAATTTAAAAAATCCATTAACTCTATGCCAATTGTTAAAAAATGTTGAAAGACACTACCACAATAAAAAACAATGATGAATTTTTCTGAGTAAATTACGTGTAGGAATCATTATAAGTAGTTTTCCAACTAAATTTTACAAAAATCAAAGAAGTATTTGGAAGGTAATTGATATTTGAAAATTTTAATTCCAGTAACGATTTAACTTACCTACTTATTTTAACTTGCACTGCAAATTTGGTATTTTCAGTGATTTTTTTAAACTGCGTCCATTTAAAAATTAAGCTAGTTTTTTTTTTAAATTTACATCTCAAAATGTAATAGTTATGGCATTCATAATTAATTACTGAAAATAAAATATAAATTTTTTTAGCTGCAATTAGCTTCAGATTACTTTTGTTTACTTAAAGAACTCCACTAAAACATTTTCTCAATGTTTGGCTGTAGTACTGAGCTACAGAGTGATTTTTTAAAAACGGAATTGCAGCAGGCCCTGGATAACCTTAGAACAGTCTGTATTACGCTTTTGCCCCCCCCCCCCTTAGCTATTTTAAATCTAAAGTAACAAAAATATTTGTCAGTTTCATAAATAAAAACTTCACATTTAGGCAGTTAATAATAATACAGACAGTTAGTTCTAAGGTTATCCAGGGCCTGCTGCAATTCAGTTTTTAAAAAATAACTTTGTACGTATTTGAATGACAATTTTATCACTGCATACTACTTTTAATTGTAATAAGTAGATACAAGAAATCACATCAAGTACCATAAAAAAACACATTTATAAAAATTTCCACTTATAGTAAAGAGAGATCACAAGTAACCATCGTAAAAATTGTTTCGTCTACTTAGTTGTTGTACTGTATATCAATGAATAACAATTGTTATTATTTACCCGCGGTGTTTGATATTATTTAAAATAATTAAATATTTCACACCGTTTCATTACGCGAATAAAAATTAACATCGTTTGTTTCCCGTGACCTGCGCGGAAAGGCTTCAGTCTTCAGTCGGTAAAGCAACGATGAATTAACAAATCAATTAATCATTCAAACGCAACAGCCCTGTTTTGGCTAACAGGTAGATATTTTTAAAGATAATATCTATTAAATAATAGACACACGCCCTGTTTGAAAATACAAAAATAGGTAGGTATAATTAACTTTACAATGGTATGATTGTAAACGCATATACCTACAGTAAATAAGTAAATAGTGAACATATCTAATTAAACAAATTTGATTTGGATTAATTTTGCAATTTTTACGAAACTTTTTAAATTTTGTACGTTATTGTGATACGTACTTACACTTTGCAGGAATAATATTTAATCCTAACTTATCTAAGACCACTTTTTACAGATTAACAAAAGTAAAATGAGAATTATATAAACTTATTTGTTATTAAATTGTATTCCAAACACATCTACAATTATGCCGGTGTTATGGTATAATACCTACCTATTATTTATAAAAACTACGTACCTGTCAACCTAATTAATCAAATACAATAGTTATATTTGTAAAGAACGAGATGGAAACTATTAAATTAATCCTAATGAATGTTGAAAAACTGAAAACAAAATAAGTTCCTAAAAGATGGTGAGATAACGTTAATGAAGCCATTATTTCAAAAAATGCAAAAAGGAAGTGATGTAAAATTTCGATGTGTATCTTGGTTGTTACCAACAAAAATATATGTAGCTATATAAAAAATATATCAAGGCTGAACTCTGTTTAATTTACAGGAAAATATTCCGAAAAAAGTATGAACGTTATATAGGCAAGGTTATTATTATAAAAAAGCTTTTAAATTCAGTAAAAATAATCAATTAAAAGTTAACACAAAAGACAATATGGAGTTCTGATTTTCTCAGCAGTACATACTAGAATTACAGTAGAATTCTAGTAATGAACATAAAGTTTCATTTTAGTAGAGTAAAATGGAATTACATATGTTACACAAACGTAATATAAATAGAATAAAACGTAATTTTAATCTAAAATATTGTTTCTCATAATTAAAATAATTTAGGATAGCAATTTCTGTGACAATCTGAATAAAATAAACTTAATAGGTACTTAATCACTTTACATTTTGGCCGTTTCGACTTTTTCTTGCAGCTGGCATAGAACTCCATGTAGCTGGCCACTCATTGTATAGTTTTGATCCTACGCTTAAAAGCGGATTAATTGTTGATAAATCGTTTTCAGTGGAGAAGATCGTTTATTGGTGTGTAAAGTTGGGGCGATTTCAAATAATCAGTAAGTAAATTTTTAATACATCAAACTGTCAAATTTTGGCCATACTGTACGTTTAATTTGCTAAATAAATAACAACATTGAGATTAAAGTTATTCAAGCTCAAAGAAGTAAAACCGACAATCGTAGTTCACAAGAAAATAATGCAGCTGTTAGTGTTGCTGAATTGCAAGCAATGGCAACCAATTTCTTATGAGGTTAATTAAAAGGCATAAACGTAGAGAACATGTGGTTTCAACAAAACGGTGCTACCTCTTATACACTCAACACACCAATCCATCCTTTGCGAGAGAACCAAATAATATCTCGAAGAGGAGACTTCAATTGGCCGCCTAGATTATGCGATTTGACACCGTCTGACTATTTTTTTATGAGATTTCTTGAAGAGTAAAGTGCACGCTAACAATTCTCAAACGATTCAGCAGCTTAAGGACAACATAACTGAGGAAATTGCGCCGCATTTATGCCATCGAAAATTTTAGTACAAAGATGCTTACCAAAGTAGCAGAGGAGGTCACTTGTCTGACACTGTTTTCCAATCTTAACCGGAACGTGTCTTTTTCTATTTTCAATAAAAATAGCTGGACATTTTAATCAATTTATGTGTTTCGTTGAAAAGTTAAATATTTGCTTCAAATTTGAACGCCCTTTATACGAGTAAATATAGTGTATAATACAGTTATTAAGTATGTTTTTGTAGAGTTCACCACTCCTTTGGGGAAAAACTTTAATGTATTTTTAACGAATTATAAAAATTCTATGTAAGGAATTTTCATAATTCGTTAAAAATAACACATTTATGGTAAAAATCCATTCAAATTGTAAAATTTTCAAACTAATACATCTTACACATGCTATATCAAGAGATCGTTAGTCGAAATTTAATATTCATCCGTATTTATATAAAATTAATGTCTTTTAATATAAATCACTGTATGTTATATTTAGCAGGTCGAAATAATGAAAATATACTGAACCTCACTAAACGTTTCCAGCATATTTGGACAGCCATTCAATAAGCTGTAGGTACATACCTATTTCTGATTGAAAAACATTGGTTGAGACTCTAATTTATTATACTAGTTTCTCTTGTATTATTCCATAAAACAACTGATATCAGATAAACCAGCGCATTAGGCGGATGTATATTAAAGTAATTTTTGTGGTAAATGTTGCATACCTAATCATGGACATTCCAAATTATAGTATAAAAGTGGGCATATTACACCGAAAAAGGTTTTCCTGAAAAAGCCTCCCAATTTTAGTACGTTAACGTACTCAGTAATTACAATTGTATGGAACAAGAGTAAATAAAATGCATATTAAATATTAACTATTACCTTGAAATTTTTGATTATTAGTTATATAAACCGCAAAATTATTAATTACTATAGAAGTTATGACTTTTGATTGCTTTAATGGTTCATTATTTGTATTTTTCATTTAAATTTAAATCTTTCAGTCACGTGTGAATTTATATTACTTTGAAATTACTTGTCAGATGTTCAATTCTGTACTTCTTAGTAAGGGACCTGCTGGTATACATATACGTATAAGCTATTATTATTTACTTAAGTGTCTTTAATTATTCAAGTGGTCTCATCATCATCATTATTTTCTAGCCGAAATGTGTTACTTGGGCGTGTCATTTAGCCTTTTAACAATAATCGTTAAAGCTACGTATATGTAATGATACTATTATATTTAGTTTCAACTTTTATTACAGTCTGTATCTATTCACTTTCAGATAAAGAACTTTCAAATAACAATTGCGTTTTATAGTGTCAGTGATAAGGACTAAGACGTTGAACGTTTGTTGTAGTAATTAAGTTCGAGTAAGATACAAGTTTTTTGCAAACTAATTTGGTTGTAATCTAATTTAGAAAACGGATTCCTACAAAATTAATATTATAAAGTTAAAAACAAAGAAAACCACGTAGGTAATTAAAAAAACGATTTAGTGAAGATGCTTCTGCTTTATTCGAAAAATGAAAGTGCTAAACGCAAATATCTCTATTTCGGTATTTCCATTAAGTTAACATTCGTTTCATCTTTCATAGCACTTCTCTCAGTCTAAATAGGTACTAAACATTTTAAAATCATGCTAAAAATCTTTCGTTTTTTTCTGTTTTAGCAGACATCAAAATTTTTGTTTTCAAAAAGATTCTGTAAACTTGCTGACCACTTTGTTGATGTAAGTTTTAAAATGTAAAGTGTTAACCAGAAGGAAGGAAACCAGAAGTGTATGGTAATACACTTCTGGTTTCCTCTGAAAATAATGTAATATTTTGCAGAAATGTAAGTACAACATGATAAGGAATTAACGTTTAATTGAAATTTGTCAGAATAATTATCCATTTGTGCAATATTTACATAGAAGACAGCTACAAAGTAAGATCAATATAGGTACATGTATTTAATGGCGTTTTAAGTTAGTTCTACAACTAATTACTTATTTTCTGTGTTAAACAGCTATATAAAACTGTACCTAATTAATCAAAATTACTTTCGAATACTCTAAACTAGAAACGCTAAAATAGCATTTCTTCCAACCACTGTTTTTTAATTTCTTTTTATTGCTAAATTTTGTGATAATGCAGGAACGGAGGAGATATGGGTATTATATGTTATTATTATACCAGAAAAAAGAAATCATTCAAAAATATTATTGATCTTGTTGTGGCCCCGGGTTTAAAGTTATCTCTGTCCAAATTCTTATAAAAGAAAGCTATTAATTGTAATTAATAGAAAAAGGTCGAGCAATATTATTATTATAATTAAATATGATTTTAATTTTAAACACTCACATATAATCTAGTTATTTTATTTTATTATGTATACTATTCATTACTTTGAAAATGTATTGTTAAATTAATTTTGTAAAATTGATTACCTTCCCCTTTCTGAAAATTTTCCTTTTTTGACTATACCTTACAGAAAATCAGAAAAATGTATATTTAGTACTTAAGGAGAAGACGAGACAATAATTCAGAAAAGCGAAATTCACTAACTTGCTTAGCTGGTTTTAGTAATTATGCTTTATTTAATCCTTTATAAAGAAATAATGGAATATAAGTTCTTTATGTTGTAGCTTAATTATTAAACTGCCAGTTATATTTTTTGAAAACCATTATCATGCAGTTCTTGCTGTGTAAATTTAATCAAACTGGTTAAATTTTAGATTTTTACTTATAAATAGCAAAATATTTATGCCATGAAACATAAATACTCTAACACTACAAAACGTTTTGATGACTAGAATTTTATGAATTAACTTGATACACATTAGCACGCGTGTATCGTCACTGTTCTTATTAATATTAATAGATTAAATATAATTTTAGAATAGTTCAATTATTCTAAAAAACGGAATTAGGTAATCATTTAGTATAAGCATTTACATTCATAAATCGAAATACATTACTATAAACTAATTTGACGTCTTTAATGCATACTCGATGCTGTTAAAACGTAAAATGTTCGTGCTTGACCACAACAGAAAATATATTTATAAAAGTAGCACATTTGTATATTCCAAAATACAGTTCTTTGTCGTTGGACGCCCTACTGCTTATACCTAACTCCCTTTAGCAGACAGGAACTCTCGTTTCGTATAATCAATCAAACTGCATTGCCTTTTCGCTTACGTCTTTTCAGATGTTTCCATATTTGGATCTGAAGATGAAAGGATGATTCTTTTTCATGCGAACTGTTCTTGTTTGTAACGGTTATTACATTTTATCTCTAATTCTCTTTAAATTATTTTTCAAGCTTCAAATTAATTCTGGGTAGTGTAAAGCTTCAATAGTGAAGTCGAAGAATTCAGAAACATAAGTTGAGTGTGTTATATTTTATGGCTTATGTTATCATTCCATATTCTCGTATAATTTAATATTTAAAAAATTTCAGAACTCTCGGAGCAAATCATCAACGCGAAAGAATTTAAAGATATCGTAAAGTAAAAACTATTAAATAGGATCTCATGCGTAACACTTTCTATGTTCGTAATTAAGATTTTAGGCTTTAAATGCTAAATTAGGAACCATTTTTTAAAAACATATTTGGGTGCATTTATTACTTACTAAAGTAAAGTACCTATCAATTTTTAATTTAAACTTATATAAGTGCAAAAGGCCTAAAGGAAAATTCTGATGCTTATACTACTATGACTTGTAAAACAGCTATAGAAACAGTATCAAACCCTTAAGGGTGTAAAGCAAAATACAAGGACTGTGCTTTTCATATTACTGAGAGAACACTGCATACTAACGTCGTTCCCAAGATGCTCAAACAAAAAGAGCTAGTCAAGTTACTGAAACAGCCGATGAACTAACAAATGCTTTAAATTAAGAAAAAAATATTAACAATTTTCTTAATGCATAATACAAAAAAATGTATCTTTAAAGGCATATTGGTAATAGAATAGTCAACCATAAATAAATTTGTGTCTGTATTGTTTGTATATTAATGCTATATCTAATGAAATGTCACAAAATTAAATAAACAAATGATTAAATATATACGAAATTGAAATGACTGCTTTTTGTTTGACGCATAACAACAATACAAAATATAGGTCAATAATGAATTACAAATAATAGCTCTCGTACATTACAAATACCGAAATGGCAGTAATCTAAGTAATGTTGATAGGAATATACCAAAAATATATTTAATGAAAATAATAGCCCAGGATATGAACACAAATCAAATAAATGTTAGAAATGTTTTAAGGAAATATCTGAACCAAAACGTTGTATACCTCTATAATGAAATATTAATTTGATTAGTGCCGAAGCGTGAGTAAAACCAATAAGGCTTTTATAGCTTTCCTTATTATTAAAAATATTTTTTACTAAGCAAAGTCAAATTGCTATAACGCGATTGGATCTAATGTAATAATCTATGTCTATTCAGCGTTTTGTATTGGACGGTTTTAGTATCACTGTGAATTCCATATTATTGGGCATCAATAATTTAGTCAAGTCAGAAACTTTATTGTTCGCGTTTGTAGTTACCCTAAATAGATTCTTTATGTGTTACTTAAACATCAATGCCAAACTCAAATATTTCAACACATTTACTAACTCTACCTTGCCATAAAAGAGTAAAAATTACAATTATTTAATAGAATAAAAAATTAAATTGTAATTATAAACAGACACGTTCTGTATGTACTTTGTAATTTACTGGAGAATTCGATAGGCAAACTATTTATTTGGCAAAATTCTAGGCAATTATTTTGGCATTTATTAACATAGCTAAGGATAAAAGTACACCTGATGATATGAGTTGTACAGTGTTTAAATCCGGTTCTTCAGGACAAAATTTCTGTTGTGTTTTCGGCAAATAAATTAATTACATTCCAGTTCTGAATCTAATTTGGCAGTATTGAAAATTTATAACAGCTTTAAATAAAAGAAAACGCCAATAGTACCTATAGGAAAAAAGGGCGATTAAAAAGAAACGGAAATAAACTTCCAATTTATTTTAAATACAGTTACGCAGAAAACTTTGTGAATTAATTTATTACAATTTTTTTTTACAACACAACAATAAATTATAAAAAATGAGACAGAAATGCTAAAAAATAAATAGAAAATATATTTCCAAGAAAGTCAATTTTTTAAAAACATGTAATTTTGGAAGCAGAATTAAAAAATAAATTCAAAAGGGGATCTATTCTGATTGTACTTTTTTATATGTTGAGTACGCTAAAATGTTTTTAGCAGGATGTAGTTTAGTTTTAAGGAAACAAAATTATCACAATAATGTGAATAGTAGTAAGTGTTTCAAAAAATGGCTTAAAGAAAAATTCTCTATTTCTCCAATCAGATGGTGTATAGTGATAATGATAATCGTAGAAGCCTGAGGAGCAGAATCTGCAGGATGAAATATCAAGAGGCACCAAAATGCAACGATTGACAAAAAGTTTCCCAGGAATGTAGGTAATGCCTACTGAAAATTGCTACCTAAAATGAGCACAGGAAAAATTTGCTTTTTCGACCATTCTTAATCACATTATTATTATTATTACATTATTATGATTGTAAAGCGGTGTCCACGTGTGCTGGTGCATGATTATTTTCAGCACTTACTATGACGAAAGCCTATTGCAGATCCAATTTACCTAACACAAATCACAAAATTGAATGCGTTAACAATAATGTGTATCGAAAGCTTAAATAAAACTTCATGAAATTATAGATGTTTTTGTTTACAACTAATCAAGAAAAAAAATTCCTTTTAATATACAGGGTGAGTCAGGAGGGACGCACCAAACTTCAGGAGTGTGTTGTGCACGTATATTTAAGACAAAAAAACCTATAAGTTGTAATCCGATTTTTGTTTGTTTTCGAATTATTTATGTATAGCGCTTTTAAAGTTTAAATGGGTCATCTGATATTTTTTATTAAAACAACCTTATAATTCGATGTATATTTAAGTTACAACAATCAAAATTCAAGTAGGCATTTGTTTGTGAAATGAATGAGTGGACTGTAAATGATATGTTGGTTGAAATAACACGAGGTTTTCGTTGATCTTATTAAACATTAATTCGCGAACTTTAGATAATTTACAAAACACACGACTGTTTTTTAATACACGTCAAATGTGCACACTAGATTCCCCACGAGGTGTTGAACTTATGTCTTCTCCAAACAGCATTCAAGTAGAGTTATTTATTTATTTATTTAAACAATTTAGATAATACGGGCGTAGACCCTACTACATTGTCTTATGAAAACATTTTACTAAAACTAATTAAACTAATCTAAACTTAAGTAAACTTAACTAAACTAAATCTGGAACTGAAACTGGATTGGTCCAACAATTTAATGTCTATGAGAGGCATAGGTGAACTTAATTAATTGAATTTCGAAACTGTTTGAATTATATTTGATAATTATTA
Source organism: Melanotus villosus (assembly GCA_963082815.1). NCBI lineage: Eukaryota > Metazoa > Arthropoda > Insecta > Coleoptera > Elateridae > Melanotus > Melanotus villosus. Next base: position 70,009,294 of record OY720418.1, on the reverse strand, counting down.
TTATTTATCTATTTGCATTGAGATAATAATTTTCTATGTTCTTTTGAAAGTGACTCGAACTAGTATTCTCTCATGAAGAACAATATCTTATCTGTTTTATAGCAAATTCATTGAAATCGTTCAAAATGCCTCACATTTACACATAGATATTTAAAATATGCCAATATGGTGTTTATAGACGATCCAGAAAATGTCTTGAGGTATCTTCGAAAATTTAATGTAAAATTTTAAAACGCTATAACTTAAATATACATCGAATTATAAGGTTGTTTTACTAAACAATATCAGATGATCCACTTAAAACCTATTATGTACCAATGTCATATATATAGGACACCTAAGGTAGTATTTTTTTTTGCTATTCAAACATGCTATTTTTTTAGGATTTTGAATTTTATTGTATTTTTTGTAGTTTTGTGAATATATGGCAATTTTTCTAAAAATAATATATAATGTAATCTTTCCTTTACAAAAAAAAACAAAATTTAAGTATTTTAGCTTTTTAGCATATCACAATAAATCAGTGTTTTGTGGAAAAATAGATGGGAGAAAAAATTTTATTTTTGACAAAACGTTATTAGTCAAGTTCAATGTTTGTTATTATCAAACAACTTGGGCATATTTTTCTTTTTTTGTGCCTTAAAAGTTTCTTAAAAAATTGGTGTCCTATATATAGGACACTGGTCTAATGCGTATATATTCTTACGATATACGTAAGCGCGCCGAGACAGGTTGCTTCTTGCGGCAGAGTCTTCTTGGGGGGTTGGCTACCATTGTATATTGCGATTCCGGTGAGTGTAGGTTACAAAACAATGAGTTCCAAAGAGGTTTTAAGTGTACGCGATATTGCAAATCTGATTGAGGACGAAAATTTCTGGAAAGATCTAGAGCATGCAGATAGTGTTGACGTTGTAGTTTTACCGCCAGATGCGGACGTTTTAAGTGATTATGATGAACGCGACGAAAATGATACAGGAGCAGTTGAAGTGAATGACGTACCTGGCCCTTTAGAAGTGCAGTTGCAGGGAAGTAATATTATTGAGGAATTAGAAAACGAAGACAGTGTTCAAAATAATAAAGAAACGCACAATAAATCCAAAAAGGAAAAATTAACTCATATCAATCCTCACTGGGTTAAAAGCCAGCCAAAGTATGTAAATACAATAAATGATTTTGAAGACGAAAGAGATAACATAAAAAAAACTTGTGAAGAACTACATGAGTTGACGCCAGTTCAATTGTTTGAAAAATTTATGAACGACGAAATTTTCTCGTTGCTTCAAACTGAAACTAATAATTATGCAAAGACTGTAAAGAACGACAATAACTTTACAATCTCTGTTGATGAATTGAAAGTTTTTGTAGGCTTCTTGTTGCTTTCAGGCTATAACACTTTGCCTAGCGAAAAATTGTACTGGAGCATTGATGAAGACGTCGGAATTGATATTGTAAAGAACGGAATGTCTAGAAACTTGTATTTGAAAATGAAATCCATGTTTCACGTTTGTAATAACGCTGAGGCAGATTTAACAGATAAATGTTATAAAATACGACCTATGATGGAAAAAGTAAATGCTGCCTTTCAACAGTGGGGTGTATTTTCTAAGTATTTATCAATCGACGAAATGATCGTAAAATACTATGGGCATAATCGTCTCAAACAATTTATTCAGTCCAAACCAATCCGATTCGGCTATAAGTTGTGGGCACTCTGCAGCTCAGATGGTTATTGTTACAAATTTTCTTTATACACAGGAAAAGAAACGGAAAACACAAGTGGATTGGCTTTGGGTTCTAGAGTTGTAACGTCACTAATACAAGACATTCAACATCCAAATAATCATGTTATCTTCTTTGATAATTTCTTCACAAATCGAGATCTTCTGATTCATCTCCAATCTTTGGGATTTAGAGCGACAGGGACAGTGCGGGAGAATAGAACCGACAAATGCCCTCTTCTTGACTCAAAGCAGTTATCAAAAAAAGACCGAGGATCATATGATTTCCGTTTCGATAAAAATGGACAAGTATTAATTTTGAAATGGCATGACAATAAATGCGTTACTCTTGGAACTAACTTTGATACAGTGGAACCTCTACATAGAGCTTCGAGGTGGAGCAAGGCCAAAAAAGAGAGAATTGCAATACCACAGCCCAATGTAGTAAAATCTTATAACCAATACATGGGAGGTGTGGATAAGCATGATTGGCTAGTTGGCAAATACAATATTCGCATCCGAGGCAAAAAATGGTACTGGCCCCTAATTACCAGAATGATAGATATGTGTGTCACAAACGCTTGGATCTTATATAGAAAAATACATGGTCCTGATTCTCTAGCATGTTTAGATTTTAGGAGAGCCGTTGCAACATATTACTTAAAAATAGGATATAAAGGGACAAAACGGAAATTTCAAGCGCATGGGGTAGTTCCAGATGTTAGGTATGATGGAACACAACACTGGATAAGGTGCCGGAATAAACAGAGAAGATGTCAGCAGCCTAATTGTACTAAGAAACCTCTAACTTTTTGCGTAAAGTGCGATGTAACTCTTTGTGTCCAGTGTTTCGAACCATACCACGTTAAATAACTATTTATTATGTTCACACTTTGTACCAGTGTCCTATATATATGACAGTAAAAAAAAAATAGAAGGAAACTTTTTTTATTTTATGTAACCACATGTATGTGTTATTAACACCTTCCTAATGGAAATAAATGTTTTTGTTATTAAAAATCTTAATTATTTTTGATACCGGTACTTAATGGGTTAAACTTTCAAATTCGAAAACAAATAAAAATCGGACTACAACTTATAGATCTTTTTGTTCTAAATATACGTGTAGAACACACCCCTAAAGTTTGGTGTGTTCCTCCTGACTCACCCTGTATATTGTTTAATTTTAATCGTTGTATTATGCCACTCTTTCCCATCGACTTATGCGTATTACCTACTAAATTCTCGGATATCTGAGGCAAAAATTTTGTTAAGATTGCTTAAAAACGCATATAGCGTGTCTTATTAGAACAACTGCGACAGTATAATAATTTCGTAATAATGTGAGCTGTAATACTGTTATAAATGACAGTTAAACCGTAGACTATGGGAAAAGTGTGAACTACAAATTCAAAAATTCTAGTAAAACCGGAAATAACCTTCAGCTTTTTTTTATACATAACAACGTATAATTTGAATTTTTTGTTTGATATAAGTAGCAAATGTTACTCTTTTTAGCAATGCCAAATTATGTAATCTTACATAATGAGGAAAATAAAAAAGATTTAGAAAAGTAAACATTTTTTCCCGTGTCTCAGAACGGGTAAGATTATATTATATTATAGTTATTATTCATACTTTGTATGGGAAAAGGGAAAATTTATTTAAAAAATTATTTCGCAGAATCGAATTCTTTTTAAATTTAGCAAGGTGCAATTTTAGGCATCTTGTATGGCACAGTAAGAAAATAAATGAAATTACTCTAACAATAATTTATTATCATTCATATACAGGGTGAAAAACATTTGGAAACAGAGCTTTCCGGCTAAAACTTCACATGATTAATATGCACTAATATGCAGATTTCAAAGACTGCGTAGCTAATAGTTATTCGGAATGTGTTATACATCATCAGAGAACCAATTTGTTCCTTTTCAAATTTTTTCACCGAAATATTTTTTTTTGCCATAAATCTATTATAACTCGGTATTACGTGTTTAAGAAAATCCAAATTTTAACATCGTAACCAATAACCAGCGATTTCAAAAGCAAATGTTAGGTATGATATGATGGTTCATAAAATAATTAGCCCTTATTACAGTTAGAAGGGAAGGCTGTACGGTAGTGAGTATTGGTGTGGCGCATCGCTCTGCCAAGTTAAGCATCGGTGCCCATAGTCAGAACTTGGCCGGGTGATCCAAACCTGGCTCAGCTTACTACAAGATATGGGCCTTAATGACCTGTTAAAAGCTGAAAATATATTATAGATTAGTTTAATAATATTTTTCCATACAAATGTATTGGAACAACATCTCATACTACCCAATCGAAAAACCTGTCCTCCTAGATTTTCTTTTGTGGGCTTACTTAAAGCAAAAGATTTTTGCAAACAGTTGGGAAGACAACTTACAAAAGTGTATAGACAAACCCTGTGCTAACAGGGTTGCATATTGAATGGACAATTTGTTTCTAATTTAATTTTATGAATTAATTAAATTCTATTAAAAAATGTTTTAAATTTTATCAATTAAATTTTATATTTAAGATTTTTTCTTTGTTAAATAAGATTTTTCGTAAAAATTAAACATAAAGGTAGTTTGCTAGAGGTTATTTTACTATATTTTGATTTTCTGAACGACCTCTATCTTTGATTATGACATTTCAGGAGAAGCAATGATTTATTTTTGAAAAATCAAGAAGAAGGTTTACAGGAGTGTATTACTCCATTTGGAAACATCCTCTATGATTACCTACATAAAAATATGAGGTTGGAAATAATCAAGTAGCAAAATGCAATAAAACCAATAAACAGAGTAACACGTCATGCTGAGATAAAATTATATCAAAGCCTCGCTTAAGATTTATGTAATAAATAGTAGTAGAGCTACTTATTATTTTTATTGATAGCTTTAAATTGACCTTTCAATATAAAAAATTATGAGAGGGTAAGCTTAAAATGAAGTCTTTAAATATAACTATATGTCTTGAACAGTTCAGAGACACTTGGGCGAGCAATGTTTCCATGTTTTTAAAAATTTTGAAAACCAGCTGAATTGAACAAGTATTACTTAGATAGCATATACTCTAAAATATTGTACACAATTTGTTTTTAGCAAGACTTGAAGCAGAACATTCTTGGTGTGGGTTAATGTCATAAAAAGTGTAAATTACTAACAGAACAAAAAAATAAATATTAGGTAAATTGATATTTGTGCCTTTTTTATTACTCATAATGTAAATATGTAGGTACCTACACTAATAATGGTAGGTACTGAATTTCAAACGTTTCATTTTCATTATGAATTTAATACCGAGGAAAAGGAAATCCTAAACGTAAACCGCATTATGATTGACATTTTTAAAAATATCATTTGATAAGGAACAGTAATCACTAATCAGCCCCATGATTTTTTTATCTCCTTGGAATTGATAATAATCACTGAATTAGTATATCGAAGATATTTATATCAGCGTAAAAGTTTGTTGGTATAATCCTAAGAGTAACTTTAAAGTTACCATTCCAGAAACAAACTTTTGTCGAACAATCAACGAAAAAAATTACGTTCGCCATCTGTTACGTGGTCGTTCGTGAACAGTTCACATTGAATGTCTACATATGTATCGACTTAGTGATACAGGGACCATTAGCAAGGGGGCAAAAGGTTGTTCTTCCATTTTCATTGCTTCACTTATTTTATTCTGTCGCACTTCTAATTTGCTCTGTTGAATTATCAACAGTAATATAACAAGTGATGCCGTTTTTCCGATAAATTTGGATTGGATAGTTCATGAGTGCTAGTTAAAACGATAATTTTCCAAAATTAACTAGCACGAATTAAGTATCCGATCCAAATTTATCACAGGAAAATCGGATCACGCGTTGTATTCGTTAAGACTATACCACGAACAGTTAATTACTATTTATGAATTGTTTTCACTTATTAAAACGCAAGTGTGATTTTTTCACTTGAAAATTGTTTTTATTGGCTTTTGCTAAGGGAATCGACCAATCTGATTGGTTAAGCAAAAGGTGAGTGGTATAGGCCCACACACAGCATCATTGCCTCATTCTTTTATCAACACAAAACTTTTATAACTGATAAAATATTATCTCTACTCGATTGCGGGGGTTAATATTGCATGCATTTTGGGATGGTATCGCACATAATTTCCATATACAAGCATAGACTAACTTATAATCTTCTAACTTATAAGTTAGTCTATGATACAAGTGTAGCAGCACGTAAATCGCAACGAGTAATTCATACTCGTGCAGTATTTTGTGTTATGACACGTATTCTTGAATTTTCTAAAAAAAATAAAAAGTCCCTCAACGTAGACATGGAAAAGGGAAAAAATCCGACATGAAGTTTTTAAAAATTTCCAAAACGTGAAATACAAAAAATGTTTTAAATAGCAGTGGCGCAAATCACACCCCTGCAAATCCCCGTATGGCAGGATGACTCAGGCCTTTTGGAGGCCCATTTTCATAATAAACACTTTAAACAGGGAAATATTGAAAGTATCTAAATACAAGTCTACAAATCTTTAAAAGAAGAAATTATAATTTTTGGGTGTTAGGGTATTCAGTTTCGCATTAAAACTTCTAGGTTGTATTACTAACACAATATTTCAACTTAAATTTATGTTTTTATTATACATTATGTAACTAATTGATGGGGTTCGAAATATTTATACACAAGATCGAACCTACGTTTTGTCTAGAATATTTGTATGTATTGGTATTATTCCCCTTTTATATAAATTAAAAGAAAATAATCTACTCAATAATGTCTCGAACTAGCTCTAGTTGTCAAATTGTCAAATTCAATCTTTACATAACTGTATGATTGCTTTAATAAATCAACATACGTTACTGAATGAATATTATCAAAGTACAAACCTATCTAATTAACTGAATCTATTTCAGATAACAGATATAATTACCTTCTTTTAATAAAATTGTATTTTAATTAAATTTCAACTTTAGTATCTCAAAATTAAATTTATTTAAATGAAACAGTAATCTCAGGGCGTTAAAAAAAGGTTCGATCAGTTAAATTTTGAAAAAGAATAAATTAACAAATTCGAATACTTCCACGGTCAGTGTCAGTATTAACAAAACGTCTTCCGGATTGAGACCGTGTCATTTTGAGACAGAAAGACTCAACGTTTCGCCCACTTTTTTTCCTCCTGAAGAAGTCCCTTAAAAAAGTGGGCGAAACGTTAAGTCTTTCTGTCTCAAAATGACACGGTCCCAATCCGTAAGACGTTTTGTTAATGATAATATAAGAATTTAAACCAACTTTCAATATGCAAGTAACCAGATTCCCTACTTTATTGTCTAACAAAAATCACTTATTTCTACACAGTCACTCACTAACATACCATTTCTTAAAGTTTCTTGAAGATTATCTTAAATCTTCTCCCTGTATTTATTTATCCAATTCAGCTTAAAGTTTATTTACTTCAACCCAATATCCAGTTAATTATTATTTTGCATAACCATTTTGATTGCTTAAATCCAATTAACCATTAACTTGTTTTTATTGTTAGATCATCCAAATCTTTTTAATACATTAACGTTCCTTCCTTTTTACATCTGAATAAACTCTTCCCTTAACAGAAGATTCGCCTCTTATTGGAGTCAATTAACCATTTCTATCAACTTTTACAGAGCGTTTTTAATTAGGTGTTTTTAGTAAAATTGTTTTTTAAAAAACTTGTTTATTTCTTTCGTTATTCCATCTTGGTCAATTAATTTAAAAAAATTCCTTCATTCCTTGATTTCGAAAATAAGCATTCTTTCTAACATGCAAGCATATAACAAACGTCCCTAGTCCCTATGACTATTATACATATACAATGCAAACTTAAACGTAAATAACAATATTTTTTTTAAATTACCTACCTTAAAATCTAGTGACATTATTTTATATTATTTTAAAACTTGCATCTTAAAAAAGTTTTTTCGTTGCAAATTTTATATTCTAAATTAAAAATATAATTTTCTAATAATTATATCATTTCAGTATACTTATAGGTACATTTTTTTAACTTTCCAAATAACGTGAATTTAATCTTTTTATTTCGACAACTCCAGTTGTTTAATTCTTAGGTTAATCGGGTAGTGAGCGGATGTTAAAAATCACAAAAATTGAATTCACGCCGATATAAACACAGACTTCAAGTGGAGCTCAAAGGCAAACGGCAAACAATTTGCAAAGGATAGTAGCAAAGGGTTAAGAAACATACAAAGACAGACAGTTTTCTTGGTGTACCTGAAGACGGTCTGAAGAAAATATTGCAGATTATAATATAAGTAGAACGACTTCCAATAAAGTGGATAAAGTTTTTGCAGTTAGTGCTAGTGAGAAAATAAAACTATGGAGAAATAAATGGAGAAAGACTTTAAAAAGGGTTGCAGACGTCATAACTATTAGCAATGTGTAATTTACCTCTAAAAGGCCATCGTAAAGATTTAAAACCCGATTTGCAACAGAAGGACAATTTGAATGTAATAGAATTATAAGCAAAATACGCCTGAGTAATGAGTAATTACATATCAGGGATAGAAAAATCGACATAAAAAAAATGTAATATATCCTGCTACGCCACTGTCAAAGTTTTTGTCTTTGATATAGAAATTAATTTCTAAAAACTGTATTAACAGTTTATTTCTAACAGACTATCTTTGTTAATATTTGATAGTATGTACTTATGCGGCTTTCATGTAGTGTAAATTCGAGTAAATTAATTTTTTTCCTAATATCAAACCAACGACTGTGGTCTAAAAATATTTATTATTAATTGATTGAACTGTACAGGTACCAGGTACGCTTGTTTTACCTAGGCAAGGGATTTCTGCAGTTTTATAGATTATTGTGAGCTTGTTAAACTGCGTTGCAATACTCTAAGGACCTGTACAGTGTACAACACCACTTTGTGAGTACCTTGGCAAATGCATGTTCGAAATTCAGTAGATACTGCAAGTGATCAATCAATTTTTAGTAGTTCGGATTTTCAAGGTAAATTGCATAGCTGATTTGCTTTTGATGCTTAAATTATTATTCTGTCAAAATATTTTCGGCCATTCATCATCCTCGGCGGTTAAAAATTTGAAATATTCGATAAGCTTTACTATTTTCAAACATTTTTGTTTCTTGTTATCATTTAAGGTAAGAACGAACTTAAGATTTTGTAGCGAAATAGAGATTTTATTTTAAATCAATCAAACCATAGTTATACGGCTATTACAGACTTAATTTCAAAAAAGGTGGTCTAGAAACTGTGACTTCAGAGAAACTCTTAAGAAAGTACACGTATTAATCCATTAGCACCAAAAATGTGTCAGCTGTGGAATCGTCAGTAAATTCAAACGAAGAACAGACGGAAGCACGTCCCAGGAGCCTGAACTTAAAATATTCAACAGCTATCGCAAAAGTGTTCAAAAACAGAACTATCCTAAGAATCAGAGATCATTTATCAAGCATGTCGTGTGGTCCGGCGACTCCCACCATATTGAATATCGGGCAACACTGACATTTACAAATGAATAATAATTGTGTCCTTTTACTTTCAACAATGGTCAGATGCGGCCTTTTTGCGTCCAGTAGGTTCTGTCAGTCAGGATTCAGGACTTACTCGTGACTTGTTCAACATTAAAGCTACCAGGTAAACTAGTAAAATGTGCATGCTATTTTACAGTCTTATAACGTGATTTATTTAAACTATTTGTTAACCTTTAAAATCAAAGAACAGCTAATGTTTAATTTAATCCTAATAAGAATAATGATGAAAACCTTTCCAGGACTTATTTTGTTTCTCTCCGTATTTCACTTATTTAACATATACCTACGAGGTTTTTTTTAATTCGCTTAAATCAGACTTACTAATATCTATTTATAAAACCCATATAGTATCTAGAAATTTACATAAATTCAAGTACAATCATTTTTATGCTTCACGAAATTGCTTCTCCAGTAGCTTGTTATTTTATTACAGAAGCAATAAGGAGTGCTGAACTCTCAAAGAAGACATGTTTAATTTTTCTGCAAAATCATCCTACAAAAAGTAGTTAGGATATTTTGGTTAAGCTGTCAAAATGCCAATTCATTCAAATCATGAAAGCAGTTAAGTTATGGTGTTGGAAATTCAAGTTAGCATTCACTTTTTATTTTAATAAGTCAGCTACCATTAGTGCAATTCACACTGGTTTTTACATTTAAATACAAATTCGACCTTCACCCACTAAGTCAGATGGTATACGTTTGCTACAGGGTAATTAGGAACCTACATAAATTAAATGACCATCAAATACGTATCCTTTAACGCCAATATTCCGTTTGGCGTTTGTACAGGTAGTAAAAATACAGGGTTCATTATGTTTACTACAATTAACTGCAATGAAAGACTGATGGTTTGAACATTGACTTTGTTTCAGATCTATTTTTTGTTTCATTCTTCAGATTTTTGAAAGGTTGACGCACATATTAAAATTAGAAAAAAAACTAATTAGGCGTTGTATCCGTAGCACTCACTGTTTTTGGGTAAACTGAAGGTAAAGTTGTAATTAACAGGCAAAAAATCAAAATTGCGAATGGAATTACGGTATAGCTATGAAAGACATTCAACAAATACGTTTATCATTTTAGAAGCATGAAAATATACAACTCTTTTTTTATTTTAAATAAATTGATGGGTAATAATGTCTCGTACTTTAACAGTTCATGACTGTTACAACGACTGAAAAAATATTGAATTTTCATTTCCTAATCGTAATTTTAATTTCTAAAACGGTTAGTATCTCCTGACCGAACTTACTATTTTTACAATTATTTTTTTTAATCTTCTCAATTTTTGTGTTTGTAAGAAAAAGCTATACCTATCTAATCATATGTATTATGTACTTACATATAAAACAAAAACTCTCACGGAATTATAGTAAAGCACCTTTGAAGAAATTGTTTTTTATTCTTACTATTCTTTTTCGACGAGTATTATTATTTTACCACCTTTTGTATCAAATAAATTTTACAGTTCTATACAAATTTGCCCCCATTTTTTTCAAAAAAGAGTTTTTTTTGAATTTATATGAAATGGTGTATCTCTCAAAATAAAAAGTATTAAAAATATTCCAACTTAGTATGTTGTTTTTAACCTACGTCTATTTTGCTACTATTAGAACGTCCTGTAGAAATAATGTCTACGCAATCGTAATACTAAACATAGTACCGTATATGTTTGTAAAGTTTTTAAGTAAATCCACATGAGTGTATTAATGATAGACGATTACGATCAAAATTTTCAAATTCTGAAAAAGCTATTAAATATTCGAACTGTCCCTGAAAATGGAAACGTAACTCTGTTTTTGATGCTTAAATACACTCCAACTATGTAACATTAAGAAATCAGCGTCTTTTCTTGTATTTCCAACAATAAAAAAATTGGAACGGTTATGGAACAAATAGTTCCCGGTATTGATAAATGACTTTCAAAGAAATATTAATTTGGTTTCTTTTACGAAATTTCAACACTGACACCTTCTAAACAGAATTGTTTAGTTTATTAATTTAGGTTTGCTGCTATTCATTATATCGGTTTTTGACAATATACACTTAAGTAAGTAAATGCATTAGGAACTGAAAGATGTTTACTTGGTCAATTACATTTCACTCTCTCTTTCTTTAATTATTAAATCTTCCTATTTAAACTGATCACTAATTACAATTTTTGAAGCTTAGTTGGTAAGTAATGTCAACATGTAATGTCCATCTAAGAATAATCCTTACACACAATTTTCAACTAAATAGCGCTGTAAAAGTTTTATCGAGCATTCAAATTTCTAAAAAAAATTTGAAAAATAGATACGAATAATAAATGGAGGAACTGATATTCAGAGTCATTATTATTATATAATGTAACTAGAAACCATAAGATAAGGAATCCTGCAATTGGCTCCTATATTTTGTATAATCCCTACTTAAATTGTTGTTTTTTAAAATATAATAGCAATTTATATTGAAATATGGAAATTTTTGAAAGTTCCATTAGTTATTATCATTTTATGAATAAATCTGAAAAAAATTCTGCCAGAATAATAAACTGATAACAGTTAACCTTCGCTAAAACAGGCATTTTTAAAATTCGAAAACAGCCGCCGAATCATTATTATCAGTACTCTAAAATCTTCTAAAGAATTTAGGACGAATTACGGACCTAGGAGGTTATTGAGACCTATTTGTTTTTTTTTTTAATAATTCGGGGAAAAATCCGACGCATAGTGAAACTTTACGTTGCTGATTGCTGAATATAAAACCTATTTTGTAAGTAAATTAGGGGCAAATATTTTTTATCTATAACTGAACGTATACAAGTAAACACCATCCTTTTAATGAACTACGGATTTAATATTTAATTTCTTTCCTATGATAATCAAAGTTTTGATCTACAGATTAACAGCTTATAAAATTGATAATTTGAAAGAATACGATTAATATTTTCTCTGCTAATTTGATTACTAATGAAAAATAATGTATTAAAAGCATGTAAAATACAACTATTGACATTTTGTGAGCTCACATCTTTCGGAGTTACATAATATTAAACGATAATAAGACTGAACGTAACTGCTCAGGAGAAAGTGCGATCGCTTTAATTTTTGCATTTTTTTTTTGTGGTATACAATCCCCTTTTGTCCAAATGACCTACTTATTCTGGTTAAAATAATTAAACCATTGGAGCTAACCATAATTTTGCAAAGATATAAGTATCTAATTTGATTAGAATATGATCTGACATTTTTTGTAGCTTCATTACTGTCTAGCGTATTTTACTGAAAGTTCAATAATTCAATATGTTAAAAGCAGCGAATGGCTGGTTGGGAATGTGGGGAAGTTAGCTAGATTAATTCTCGTATTACGGTTTAAGAAACGTTTCCTCAAAGAATTAAAAATACGTTTCAAATGGATGCGACAAATTAACAAAAATGAAATATTAAGGAATTTTAGGTAACTGAAAAATAGACGATGCATAAATCGGACGTTTGTTTATGATGTACCAAGGAACTCACGCCTTTTTATAAGACAACAAAAAATAGTATACAGCTCTATTGTTGTCTTTCTTAAAATGTAACACAAAAATATTGTTAAATTGCGTGTCTATAAAGTAATTAGGGTGGTATAAACTTGAATTTTACTTAAATTCGCAGCTTTAGTTCTCAAAAAGTAAAGCTTTATACATAGGGCAGATAGTATTTGACCTAACGAAAATAAAATAACAGCAACACTCAAGTAAAATAAATTGTATTGCTAAATCGGGAACAAAGAATTCAATTAGTATTGTTGTAATTTTCTTTTAGATATACAGGGTCCTGCAGCTCACCTCCCGTCTTATGTAGCTCATTTATTAATAGACATAGAATTTTTATATATCGCAGACGTTATCTGTACTCGAGGGCGCATTTCAGGAAAATATTTTTGATTATACAGGATGTTCTCAAAAAGTGTGACGTCATTATGATATATTTTTTTAGATTACACGCCCGATATTTTTTTGCATATTTGGGTTCCTCTTGTGGTTACCTACATACCCCTAAAATTTTGTTGAAATTGGTTCAGCGATTTCAAAAAAAAAAAAAAAAAAATAGATAAAAAACTGTTTTGCACTACTGACTTTAAAACTTGATAAAAGATAAAAATAGTGCCTCGTTAATAAAATTAAACGAGGTACTTATTAAGTAAGGTAATATCAGTTTCGTTAACCTAGTTTGGTTGATCCGAATTATACAGGGTGTCCAAAATGTAGTGTCAAACTCTTCAAATTTTAAAGCAATTTATTTCGCTTATTTTCAATTGGAGCCCCTGTATATTTTTATGTAATTCGATGCTAAATTAAAAAATAAACATTTTTTCTAAATACAACCCTATCAAAATTCCTAACACATTAAAAGTTATTCTGCGAAAACTCGTTTTGGTAACAAACTATTCCAATTAATGCCTATTAATATTAACGGATTTTGACATAATTTTGTAATTACAATAGTAGATTACGTGCCAAGTGCAGAAAAGTGGATTTTTACTAGACGAGTATGGCAGGTTTGAGTACGAGCGATAGCGAGTACTTAAATGCCATACTATTTTTTCGCATTTTATATTTTCACATAAAAAGTTATCTAAATTTATTGAGATACATTCTGAATAAAATTAATAAAAACACTGAAAAAAGTAGGCGGATTCAATTCAAACAAATAAATACATTTTTTTTGGAAATCTAATTCCGAAATGGACTTGAGTGACGAAAATAACTTGGAAAACCATTCAGAAGATATTTTAAATGCTGCCCGAGAAGCTGTCAAATTGCATTTTAATGAAACCTGACGTTGCTATGCAGTAATGGTTGCTATACTGTAAAGTGACCCATTACTTCACGATTTTGAGTGTACTAATGTAATACATTAGTGTATGAAACGTGAAAAAACATATGATATCAATAAATTGTTTTTCAATGCCACCTTTTTTCATTGAAATTACTATTGGAATAGTTTGTTACCAAAACGAGTTTTCGCCGAATAACTTTTAATGTGTTAGGAATTTTGATAGGGTTGTATTTAGAAAAAATGTTTATTTTTTAATTTAGCATCGAATGACGTAAAAATATACAGGGGCTCCAATTGAAAATAAGGCAAATAAATTGCTTTAAAGTTTGAAGAGTTTGACACTACATTTTGGACACCCTGTATAATTCGGATCAACCAAACTAGGTTAACGAAACTGATATTACCTTACTTAATAGGTACCTCTTTTAATTTTATTAACGAGGCACTATTTGTATCTTTTATCAAGTTTTAAAATCAGTAGTGCAAAACAGTTTTTTATCTATTTTTTTTTTTTTTGTTGAAATCGCTGAACCGATTTCAACCAAATTTTAGGGGTATGTAGGTAACCACAAGAGGAACCCAAATATGCAAAAAAATATCGGGCGTGTAATCTAAAAAAATATATCATAATGACGTCACACTTTTTGAGAACATCCTGTATAATCAAAAATATTTTCCTGAAATGCGCCCTCGGGTACAGACAACGTCTGCGATATATAAAAATTCTATGTCTATTAATAAATGAGCTACATAAGACGGGAGGTGAGCTGCAGGACCCTGTATAAATAATATTTCAGATACACTTCTTATCCTATTATTTGGAAACTTTGTAGGCACGCTAACTTTCATAAACCTCAAATGTGGATTTTCAGAAAATCATTCTATTAAGGCGTATCTAAACTTTTTTCATGGGTAAAATATTTGTACCGGTAGTGAAGGTTGTGTTTATAATATGTTAAAAGTTCATTAAAGGCGGTTAATTAATAATAAGAAGGTTATTAAAACTTGAATGTTTTAACAGAATCTAGCTCACTTTAGTAAATGTTTTAGATATTGACCAAGTATGGGACGACTACTAATTTATATGATAAAAACGTATTTTGAGTTTGTTGAAATCACTTCTTACGCTTCCTTTTCTCAATTTTGTTTCCTTTTTACAACTTAAATCGGTGAAATTAGTTTCTCTTGTGACTCGAAGATATTGATTTCTATGTTGTTACCGACTAACATTTAAGTTACACTTGCGTGTTACTACAAAAGTTAAGAATGAAATAAAGTGAAGAGAGCTGAGTATATCTGTAAAAGTAGTCTCTACTTTTCAGACTCAGTGTCTGAAAAACAGTTGACCTCAAACATTAACTGAAGCTTCTACTCATTATTCTTAACATTTTAATAATTTTGAGAGAAAGTTTAAAGAGATCGTATAGAAGTGTGTGTACCTATTGCAAAATGTATTCTTATCTTTACATTCAACGTACGTAGCACTGTACCACCCTATTTGTATATAAACAAATAACGACAGTGATCAATTATCTATTATACGCATTGCCAATGTTTAACTGGTTGTTTATTTTTAAAAACTGCATAGGGTCAGCTGATGAACAGAAGACAAGACTTGTAATACTTTGATACCTGAATAAGGATTGTTCATATATATGCAAATTATTACCTCTCACATTGTACTTAACTCTTGTAAATTAACTGTTCTATTGCGAGGTGCGTGAGGAATGAAGTGCCATTATTATTTCCGTCATGTTCATTCAAATTTTTACGGGCGAATATAAAAATATTTATAGACAAATGATAGATGCAAGGTGTTTGTAAACGAAACGTCTATGAAAGTTTGTATGCATAATATGTAGGTAATCATACACATGTATCGTTTAATCTTCCAGTCATCGTTATAAGTACGGCAATCTTTAAAGAAACGTTTTCAATTTTTTTAACATATTAAACGTTTGCGTTTTTAATCTTAGTTTCTGAAGACTACACACTATATGTTGTTTAAACTTGATTATTTAGCACCACTGCCTATTATTAACGTAAAATGTTGGTTTTTTATTTTAATATAGCATCAGAAAATATGTATCTTACTGTTGAGTGTTGACCAAATAATTTTTTTAACATAAATTTTTTTAAGAATTGAAAATCGCCAATTGTTGTCCGAAACGTGAGACCCGACGGTTAAGTATTTTTATTTTTGTTAAGTAGGACTTAATAACTCAAGACAATTACTAACAGTCTAATCAAATTTTTACTCTATTTTGGTTTCCTAAGCCTAACTACCAATGGGTTTCATTATTTGTAATAAGTTTCTCTGCTTGCGCTTGAAATGCATCATCAATTCTGACTTTAAAAGTTTACCAATTTATAAAGAACAGAATTGGCCAATTAAGTATTAACAAACTGATAATCTGTTAATAGATAACGGCTGACCTTGTTATCTTAAATATAGTAAAATAAGTGACTAAGTATACTCTAAATATAAATAAACTATAAATAATATGTAAAACAAATAAAGAGAAAAATAGTTAACTCAAGTTAAAGTTTACAGTTATACATCTCTAATTCAATACAAGATAGACTACATTACGATTTTTAGTCAACTTTATTTATAAATAGAGTTAGTCAAGATTAGTTTGAATAGTCTGTAATGGAATATCGTTAAATTGTAGTTACTAATGTACTTACCGGTATGTGGAATTCTGTTGTCGCTAAACCACGCTTTAAAATTAACATTTTATAGCAATATCACTTAGAGTTACGTTGAAAAAAATTGTTTTTTTTTTGTTTTAAAATTAAACATAAGCTTCACAAAAAAACACAAAATCATCTGTGAATATTTCTGCTTTAGAAATGTACCACTTACGAAGTGATTAACTTTTAATAAATGGACTCTTTAAGCAATCATACGCTTTAACTATCCATAGAAGCTAATAGACAATTATTATCTCAACTCATAATGATCAAATTTTAAAAAGTTCAAGATTAATTTAGATAATCCTGACAAATTGTTAATATAGGTATATTAAATCACTTTGACAGCTCTGAGCGTGCTACTATGTTACTGTGTTTATTATTTTAATTGTAATTTTCGCAATTCAATTTTTGTAGGTGAATTAGTTTTGCCATTTGAATGACATCAGCGAACTGGACATCAGCTGTGGATATTCTCTTTTGTAAATCCTACATTCAAATGCATAAAAGATTTAGTGAAAAGTTCCATAAGGCTGCAGAAGCTGTTATTCATTATAGACGAAAGACTATTTCATAAATTCAGAAACTATCCAAAAATCGTGCGCTTGCATGCCATAACTTTATGGTATAATTACATAATAATAATTTCAACACGAAACAAAATAACACACTTGTGGTAAAATTTATAATCATTAGAAACAAATATTATTGAGACTGATGAACCACTTGACACTTTCTTATGATTTATAGTCTTCGTTGAAGGCACTCCAGGCTAAAAACGATATGCAATTAAGGTTTTAGTCGAACCAACGGTCTTTTATATATATATTTTTTACACCTCTTGGCACATTTAATTCTCACTATATTAAACTCAACAAATTAAAATGCTTACCGCGTACAAATAAAAGTGGAAATATAAACACTTCGTATTTTATTACCACTGCATACAATTACTGTACTGTACAATATAAAGTGTTATAGTTGTAAAATAAACGGACTATTTAATTTTCAGGACCTCAAGATTTTTTTAAGTTATATATTGCAATGTAAACAAAAAGCAAATCTCCATTCATTACGAGTTCACTAAGCTAACATATTTAACAGAAAACTAAGTATTTATGGTATTTTTTCGTTGCGAACGCTAATTAAAATATTTTTTAAATCCGTACATAAAAGAATTGTATTGCTCCAGAGCTCTAAACCAAGGACTTGTTCTGCGCTTTGCGACGACAGTGGCAAGTACAAATGATTTTAGGAAGCTAAAGACATTTATTTATTGTACTATTACTGATGTTAGAAACGAATTATCCTACTTTCGGCAAGAGTTTATTTCAGGAATTCACAAGAGAATTCGTTTTCGTAAATTAACTCGACGCAACAACACTGAGAGTAAAATATACCTATTAGGTAAAACTATATTACTGAAATTAAGTGTAATTTTAGGAAACACTGATAATGAAAAATAGTAGTGATTAGCTTGACACTTAGTTAAATCAGGTATGAATGTGTAATACTTACAATAATTGCTGAAAACGATTAGAAACAGAAGACTACAGGAATTGAAATATATAAAATAAATATAGGAATAGAGATCATTCCCAGAATTGCTCTACAACTTAATTTCATATTTTAATAAATTGCACAACAATACAAAACTGCACCTATAAACAATGAATTATAAAACAGTGCGTGCAATAAAATTCGACGATTTCATTAAAAAGCAAAATTAAGATATCCTTTTGTAAAATTTTTATCATTTCCTGAGTTTAAAATATTCAACAGCACGGAGATGTCTCACATTTTTTTTAAATAATATTCAAATTTTTATAGTTTTGGTTATTTATGCCTTCATCTGTTTAAGCCTGATTTTTCTACTTCGATCCTGAATCTAGTTGTATGGGTTCCGGATTTGCTAGGGATTCACGGCTTGACTTGACATTCAAGCTACTTGACTTGACTTGACTTGAAATCAAGCCAAGTTCAAGTCAAGTAGTCAATGCAAAATATCAAGTCAAGTCAAGTAGTTATGTATCAAGTACTTGAAAAATCAAGTAGTTTGACAAGACTACTTGATTTTTTATTTAAAAAACAGAAATTCTGAGTTAATTTTTATTGTAGTTTGACTGCCTGGACTTGTAGTCATGCCGGTGTCAGCCGAACGTTACGACGTTGAAAATTAT
The DNA here is from genome assembly GCA_963082815.1 of Melanotus villosus. Taxonomy (NCBI): domain Eukaryota; kingdom Metazoa; phylum Arthropoda; class Insecta; order Coleoptera; family Elateridae; genus Melanotus; species Melanotus villosus. The sequence continues at coordinate 69,990,323 of OY720418.1, read as the reverse complement.
AATTTAATATACTACAGCAATTGCTTAGTTTAGTTAAAATAAATAAATAAATAAATGTCTCTGCAATAAAAAGAGTCTTTTTATTATTTATAAAACAAAATCTTCCATTCAAATCAGATACATATTTAAAACAGGAAACATAAAAATAAAACATAACAGTATAATCTGATATTGTCTTTAAATATTAAATAAAATATTTAGTTCGTCCAATGCATGTTTTGGTCTTCAATTTTATTTAATATTTAAGGACAATGTCAGATTAAAGCTGTTATACATTACATACATTTAAAAGCAGTCTGAGGCACATGAGGCTTCTAATGGATTTATTACCCAATCTGTTACGGATTTTTGTGACAGTTAGTGCAGGCCTGGAAAACTGCCTTTCAGCAGGAGCTGAGTTGCTGGCGTTGATAAAAAATCCTGTGCCATTACGGATAAGTTTGGAAAAATGAATTCGTGTCTTTTCCACTATTATAGGATATCTTCATAACGCCAAGCCATTTCATCTTTTCGATTAACAAGTGATTTCTTAAATAAATCCAGTAGATCAATGTCAAATTCGTTACAGTCGCTATTTTCTTGGTCCGTTTTTGAAGATGATGTGGGTGGTGGATCGGAGTCGGACCGAAAGTACTTTGCTTTGAAAATTTCCTCAAAATGTTTGACCGCATTCATCTGCAAGTCTTTTCCCCAACTTCTAATAGAAAATGTTTCCACGTAATGTCGGGGGTCAAAGATTAAAACAACACCCAACACAGTACATCCAATTGCTTTTCTTGTAGTGTTTGATAATGTTATCTCTCGCCATTTGAATGCTACGTATTAATTGCTCATCAGTTTCATCTCTTTGTGGATTATTGTCACAATCTACTAAAAATATTGGCTTTTCGACTTTTAACAATTTTTGGTTCTACTTACTACTGTGAACAAACATTTTCGAACATGAATGTTATCAAAAGCAAAGTAAGAGCACAATTGAACGATACAAGCCTCGAAACTTGTTTGAAGTTAAAAACAACTAACTAATATTCTCCAAATATGAAGAAACTTAGCGGTGCTATGCAGTCCCAAAAGTCCCATTAGCTATTAGATCTGAAGAACTTTTATTAAGAATCATGTTTTTAAATAAATATTTGTTTTGTTTCTTTTACTTATTATTCTATTTATACGTTTAACTTGTATTATATAAATAAATTCTGTGCAATGTTATTTAAACCTTCTTATCATTTGGTGGCTCTTTGTAAAATTTGAGATATTTTTTTAAGATTATTGGCTCAGTAGTCCAAAAAGGTTGCCAACCCCTGGACTAGACATTACTTTTAACGCTTGAATGGAAAGTGCAACTGCATTGTAATATCAAAACGCTGACAGTGACCTTTTCATTTATGGTAGTGCCGCTAAGCTAATTCAAAATACCCTTTTCTTTGGTAATGCTTGTCGTGCTCATGCTTGCAGCTGAAGTTGATTCAACGGCATCTCTAAAAGCTGCTTCATAAACTTTTGTATGTTTGGTTTGCATATGCCGTTTTAAGGAAGATGTCCCGCAATTTTTGATTTTCAAAACGGTGGATTTCGTAATACACAGCGTGCATTTTCCTTGTTTGTCAGTCTGCTTCGTACTCTTTGGATCTTGCTCGATTATGAAATAATCTGTAATTTTTTTCTTTTTGTCAGATGTATGTTTTTTACGTGTCGATTTTTGAACGAGTTTGGAATGTTCAGAATAATATGCATTTTTATTCTTTTTTCCACTTTTAACTGTTAGTCCAGTCAATATAGACAAAATAAAGCGATTTGTTTGCAAAAGGTCGGGAAGATTTGAAATTTGGCATAGAGCTAGATTTCGAGGTCCTTATTGAACTCCTGAATTTGCCAACATGGCGTCGCGCCGCTCGCGACGCCATCTTGAAAAAATGGCGCCGAAAAACATAAAAAGCTGTATATGTCCTAAGCCGTTGATTTTATCGAAAAAATACTTTTATACAAAACTATTCTCTATAAAATTTTCTATAATTTTGCTCTGCATAATTTTTTTGTACGGGCAATAGTTATGGAGATACAGCCTCTCAAATACGGGGTAAAAATTAAATGTTGCCTTTGTTAGCATTTTTAGACGTATAAGTTTATTTGTTGCATAAATAAAAGTATATGAAACCGAAATACATTAACAATGACGAATTCTAATATGTTAATAGCAAAGAGAAGAATAACCATCCCCCTCCTCTAGCACTCCCTTCTCCAGGAACCCCTTTAGTGGTGGCTCATGGTAATTTAGAGTGCAATAGGCTGTAGCTGATTATGATACTCAGAAGTTGGGTCAGAAATGTTCCGACATAAATTTCGTTTTTCGTTATCTGTTGCCACTTTTGGCATGACCTTTGCGAGTGGTGTAGGGTGATGAATAATGATTATAGGATTTGACATTTTACTGGTTTCCACGCCACCCATGAGGTAGAGTAATCGGTGCGTTTTTTTACTGTGGTATCCTAATCCACAATTCCAACTAGTTATCGTTAAAGGCCCGACGGACCGACGCAATCGGCATCCTCGATCTCAGGATCCTCTGGAATATCCTCAGCGTTCCCATCTATGTCCTGGATATCTTGAAACAGATGTAAATCGTCAAGTTCTGCATCGTTGTGGTCATCTTGAACTATGTCAACTGCGTTGCTACATGCATTTCCGTTACAAACAGCACAGATTCTCGAGCATTTCAGACCCGCTTTGCGACAGCTGCAAGCAGGACCACAACCCTTTCGACATTTATAAGAAACGCACTTCAACAGGTTAACTGGGGCATCATCTGCATAAACTCATCGATTGGTTTGCTCAGCACTTTCCGTTTGTTGTGAACGATTGTCTTGTCTCCCTTGGTACGGGAATCGTCGGCAATAGTTCCATAAATTGTCGTATGGCGCGTAAAGCGGGTACAACTGCTATGCATCAAATTATCGGACAAACATTCGCTTCCATACAACTGAAAAGAAAAGATAGAGTTCTTGCACTTTCAACCATCAATTCCGACATAAAAGTTGATGGCGTTGTGGTTCCCATTAACCCGCTATTGCTTTTTCAAAGAATGTGTATTGTTAAGAGGACCAAACAACAATTGTAAGAGTACCTTCATTACGAACTTGCACCATTCCCATTATCGTTATTCACGGAAGATGGTATACGCAAGGGAACGAAATCCTCTTTGTATGCTGTTATTGAGCCAATTGAGCACACTCTATGCGAACCAAACATTCATGTAGTCGACGGAGGACACCTCCTCCATAAAGTGCGTTGGCATAGTAATGACTCTTTTGCGTTAATATGTAGCAAATACCTCCAATATGTATGTATATGAAAGGAGCGAGGTCCGCCTACAATAAGGGAACAGTGAAATTTCTCAACACGCTCAAAAACTCTCGGTCTCTTAATTACATTATTGGAGTGTTCAAAAATCGTGATGCTGAGCCTGATATCGTAGCTGCGGCGGGGGAGAAATTTCTTATTGCTTTATACGGAAAAAATGACGAAACCAATTCCACCCCCAACTCGCTTCGCTATAATCTTTTTGCCAAGTGTGCTGCAAAAAGCACCTTTCGTCTTGCTTCCCTACCATCGACAAGCGAGGCCGCTCGACTGCACTCATTCAGAACTTACCATCAAGTTCAACAGCGGCTTGGTGTAGAGAAAAATCCACTCGATTGGGGGTGGAAAATATCCAGAGATGGCCCCAGCTAACCTGTTAAAGTGCGTTTCCTGTAAATGTCGAAAGGGTTGTGGTCCTGCTTGCAGCTGTCGCAAAGCGGGTCTGAAATGCTAGAGAATCTGTGCTGTTTGTAACGGAAATGCATGTAGCAACGCAGTTGACATAGTTGATGATGATATCACCGCGGGGAATCGAACCACCGACATAAGGTTAAACGAACCAATGCTCTCACCATTGAGCTACGGAGGCAGGTCCCCGATATAGCGTCAAACTTCTACACATGAAACTGAAAATTGAAATCTATTCTAAAAGTCGCATATAAAGTCCTGCCTCCGTAGCTCAATGGTGAGAGCATTGGTGCGTTTAACCTTATGTCGGTGATTCGATTCCCCGCAGTGACATCATTTTTCCACAATTTGAAACTTTCTGTATCTAATTTTCTTGGGAGGGTAATCTTCCTAATAGTTTCTAATATTTATATATTTATGTATTTAAACATTCTTGATGGGGATTTTTCCATCTAAAAGGAAGTCTGTCCTGTCGTAATTAGTCATTGTGAATGCGCTTCGAATTTAGCGGCTCTTTGACTTTATATGCCACTTTTAGAATAGATTTCCATTTTCAGTTTCACGTGTAGAAGTTTGACGCTTTCTCGGGGACCTGCCTCCGTAGCTCAATGTTGAGAGCATTGGTGCGTTTAACCTTATGTCGGTGGTTCGATTCCCCGCGGTGGTATCATTTTTCTACAATTTGAAACTTTCTGTATCTAATTTTCTTGGGAGGGTAATCTTCCTAATAGTTTCTAATATTTATATATTTATGTATTTAAACATTCTTGATGGGGATTTTTCCATCTAAAAGGAAGTCTGTGCTGTCGTAATTAGTCATTGTGAATGCGCTTCGAATTTAGCGGCTCTTTGACTTTATAAGCGACTTTTAGAATAGATTTCAATTTTCAGTTTCATGTGGAGAGGTTTGACGCTTTCTCGGGGACCTGCCTCCGTAGCTCAATGGTGAGAGCGTTGGTGCGTTTAACCTTATGCCGATGGTTCGATTTCCCGTGGTGGTATCATTTTTCTACAATTTGAAACTTTCTCTATCTAATTTTCTTGGGAAGGTAATGTCTTTCGGTTTAATATACTTTTATTTATGCAACAAATAAACTTATACGTCTAAAAATGCGAACAAAGGCAAAATTTAATTTTTACCCCGTATTTGAGAGGCTGTATCTCCATAACTATTGCCCGTATAAAAAAATTATGCCGAGCAAAATTGTAGAAAATTTTATAGAGAATAGTTTTGTTTATAAGTATTTTTTCGATAAAATCAACGGCTTAGGACATATAGAGCTTTTTATGTTTTTCGGCGCCATTTTTCCAAGATGGCGCCGCGAGCGGCGCGACGCCATGTTGGCAAATTCAGGGGCTCAATAAGAACCTCGAAATCTAGCTCTGTGCCAAATTTCAAAACTTCCCGACCTTTTGCAAGATCGAATGTATATATTGACTGGACTATGTATGTTCTTGAACGATTTCGGAATGTGCGGATGAACAGTCTTCCACCACATATGTATTCTGATCCGCTGCTCTGAAAAGGTTCTGTTTCTATTTCCGATGAACTACTCATTGCTTTTTTAATAACGTATAGGTGTCAGCATTCACACATCACATTACTTCATACACTGAGCAAGTCTATTCTAAATTTTATGCATATGCAAGCGTTTCAGTTAGCTCGGGAAACCCCCAACTTATATCTGAATACTAAATGCATGAGCCTGCGACAATGGAAAAAATGAATGATTCGAGCGTTTTCGCACATAGTCGGTTTGTTATCAAGTAATATCAAGCAGCTTGAAATAGCTTGATATCAAGTCAAGTAGTATCGAAAGAAAATCAAGTCAAGTCAAGTAGTGAATTTTTAAAAAGATTGGGTTTCAAGTCAAGTCAAGCAATTTATAAAAACATCAAGCTACTTGACTTGATGAATCTCTACCGGGATTTCTGTACTTTCGTAATTGTTTCATACTTATATGATCACCTTCTTTGTTCTTCTTTGTTAACCCATCACATCCCTATATAGGGCAAAGGCATGCTTCACTTTTTAGTAAGGGCTTTTATTTAGCCTTATTACTTAGTACAATTTCAATACTGTATATTATACAGTACTAAAAGTCAAGGTAAATGTAGTAATCATAAATATACACACACCAACTGAAGAAGAAAGATGAAAAGCTTGATAATGTTTATAAAAAATTAGGAAAGAATAATGAGGGTGCTGTAGGGGATGCAAACGTAAAACTAGGCAGAGAACTAATATGCAGACATATAACAGGAGGGGAAGTAAACATATGAACAGTAACGACAATGGTAGGAGACTGATTGAATTTGCAGAGAAAAAACAGATGCAGATAATGAGTACCCACTTCAAACTAAAGGAAATAGGTATACCAGGGGACATCGTGTCTCCAGATGGGAGCTATACAAATCATATCCATCATGTCAGTGGCGGATCAAGTTTTTTTTTCTAGAGAATCGAACAGCTGGTTTTGCGCCCCCCCCCCCCCCCCCGTCTGCTGATATTAATTTTGATAAAAAATTAACTATGATATAAAAACCTATGAAATTTGCACAAAAAATTAATTCTAAAATTTTGAACGGTATTTTCAAGTAAACGCTAAAACCTAAATCTTGAGATTATAGCAAATGAAAGTTTGGAATTCTATTATCTACCTACCGTACCCGTCCGGCGTTCCGGCTTAAGCTTTACGAGTACTTGGAAATTTGTCGGTAGCGGTAAGCGCCATAAATAAGACGTTTGTCAACAGACCTTATCCATCTCAGCTGTTTGGAATATTATTACCCACTTAAAATATTTACGCAAACAAAAAATCATCTATCTGGCCCACAGACTTATTATTTTTCCTGAAATTTGCGCCCTTCTGGATCTGGCGCTGAATCGGTCGCTTCACCGATTCACGCTTGATCCGCCACTGCATCATGTGGTTATAGATAAAGTACACAGTAAATTTATAAAAAAATATATAAAATGGTGTAGAGATGCAGATGTAAACTCTGACCATTTTTTGGTGGGAACAAACTCAGAAGAAGAAAAGATTGAAAAAAAAGAGAATACAACACGAAGAAATTACAAATGCCGAAGATACAAAAGGAATATGAAAATAAAATCAGCCCTAAACTACGAAAAGAAGAACAAATTTCACAAAATGTAGTCATAAATGAAAAATTGGTGGCGGTTGAGGCAATCCTACAGCAAGGAACAGAAATCTTAAAAAGAAGCAGAAGAAGCACTAATGGTAGGATGAAGAATGTTTGAGGGAAACCGAAGAAAGAAATAAACTGATGATTAAAGCTCTACTAACGCAGCTAGAAGGGGATAAAAGAGCATATAAGACCCAGAACGAAGGTAAAGAAACTAGGTAGACAACAGAAAAGAAATAGCAACTAACAAAAGGTCAAAGAAATAGAGAATTTCTACAAAAACAAAGAAATACGCTACTTCTACAGAGAAACAAAAAAAAGTAAGAAGAAACCTAATACAGGAATGTTTATCAGAGACAAGAGAGGATACTTACTAGAAACAGATAAAAATACAAGAGAGATGGCCAGAATATTTCTGTGGGTTGCTGAATAATGGAGCGGCAGAAGTAGAAGGAGACAAAAGCGTACGATGGGGAAACGGTTGAAGGACCAAAAATAGAAGAAATAAATGAAATGATCGACGAACTGAAAAACAACAAAAGTTCAGGAATAAATGAAATTATAGCAGAGAAAATAAAGCATGTTGGTGAGGATTTAAGACACAAGATATATGAAATTATGTACGAAATATAGTACCATGAAAGGATATCAGAAAGTTGGGAAAAAGCAATTATTATACCTATCTTGAAGAAAGGCGAGACAGCAGAATCTTGCAGTTACAGAGGGATATCCCTACTGGATTTAATGTATAAGATTTTGGCAACATTACTACAAAGAAGAGTGGATGCAATACTGGAACCGCAACTAGGAGACTATCAAACGGGTTTCGGAAAACGGAGAGGAGACTATGGAACAAATATTCACGCTTAAGAAAGTGATCTACCTGTTATAAATTGAAGATCCCAGCTACCATACTATTCATTCACTTCAAAAAAGAGTACGATTCAATAAAAAGGAACAAATTAATCAAAGTTATGGAAGAATTCAACATACCAGGGAAGTTAACAAGGTAAGTTGCAATGATCTTCAGGAATATCAAAAGCAACCTTATAGTCAAAGGGAAGGCAACAAAATAATTTGAAGTCAGAACAGGGCGACTCTCAATCGACGTTATTGTTTAATGTCTTTGAAAAAAATTACAAGAGATAGCCACATAAACAGAAAAGGGCACATACTGTACAAAAGCCAGCAAGCCCTAGGTTATGCAGATAATGTTGCTTAATAGCAAAGGGTGCCAAAGAACTACAGGAAGTGCTGAGTAAAATCTGTGAAGCGGGGGAAAAGATGGGGCTCAAGATCAACAACCAAAAGTCAAAGTTTATGAGAATAGATCCAATAGGGACTAACACAGAATTTATCTCGAAGACATCACAAGAAGAGATTAAATCCGAAGGCATTGGGGAATTTACATCGAAGAAATGCCAAGAAGATAAGAGATCGAATCAATGCTTGTTAAAGGAAACAAATGCGCAGGCAGTATAGATCACTTGATATGATTAAAACACATCTCCAGGGAAACAAAACTGATGTTATACAGAACAATATTGAGGCCCACAACGTTATACCTTGTAGCTGCGAGACTTGGGTGCTGAACAAAGCTGCAGAGGAAAAGTTAATGGCTTGGGAAAGAAAAATATTTGGGAGGATTTTAGGAGGGAAAAAGTAGGAGACCTGTATGCGAAAAGAAAGAATGAAGAGGTGTAGCAGTATTACAGAGAGCCGAAAATAGACGCCGTTATAAAATCAAGAAGATTGCAATGATTGGGACATCTAGAAAGGATGTCAGATAAGTGTATGGTAAAAGAAATAACATGGAGGGAACTTGATAACAAGAAGAAAAAAGGAAGACCAAAGAAAATAAGCTGTAGAGGAAGATTTAGGAGAAATGTGTCTACATAATTGGAGGAGTGAGGTTAAGGTTAGAAAAAAATTGAAGGGAATAACTAATAATAACTTGTTCTTATTTTAAACAAAAATTATTTTGGTAAAATTAATACAACACAATTCAGTTAAACTATAGGAAGAAGGAGAAATGTTTAGAAGTGTATGGAAAGCTGTGACAAACCAGGCAGAAGGCTGAAGACCACTGATGGTGATCCATGATCCAAATTCAATAAATGTAATTGATAATAAATATAATACACAGTTATCTTCTTCTTCTGTTGCCTCTTCTTAATGTAGGTTGGCTTTCATGAGGGCTACTTGAACTTTGGATACGGCTGCTCTAAAGAGTGTAGTGGTAGATTTTCCATACCACTTTCGTAGGTTTCTCAGCCACGATGTTATTCTTCTTCCGGCAGATCGTTTGCCTTCTATTTTACCTTGCGTGATCAGTTGTATTACGCGATAGCGCTCGTGCCTCATTATATGTCCAAAGTACTGGAGTTTTCTGATCTTACCTCCTTCATAATTTCTTTATTCATACGCTGTAACACTTCTGCATTAGTGACTCTGTCTGTCCATGGTATTTTTAGCAATCTTATGTACCCAGAATTCGAAGGCTTCCAATTTTTCACTCATAGATTTAGTGAGGGTCCAACTTTGCAGTCTATAATATAATACGAGAAAACGTAGCATCGGACCGTTCTTAGTCTTAATCAAGATTTAATCCTTGGTTACATAGGTAAATGCTTTTTCATTTTAATAAAGGCATTTCGTGCTTGTTCAATTCTAGATCTTATTCCTTGTAGTCCACTCCACGCGCTGTTAACCTACATCCTAGATATTTATAACTTTCTACGTGTTGTAGCACTGTTGTGGTAGATACTTGGTGAATTTTTGAGATTGTCATCATTTTTGTTTTCTTGATATTTAATGTGAGACCATATCTTTCACTTGTTGTGACCACCTTATCCATAAGATTTTTCATGTCAATTTCACTGTCTGTGTATCTAAGGTTGTTTATTAACTCGCCTGCTACCTTGATACCCTCTTTACATTCTTATAGGGTTTCATTGAATATAACCTCAGAATATATATTAAATAGTAATGGAGACAGTACGGACGCCTGACGAATCCCTCTTTTTATTTTCATATATTCACTCGTTTGATTTTCTATTTGTATCGCCGCTCTTTGATTCCAGTACAGATTCTTTATAATTCTTAAATCCTTGTCGTCTATCCCGGTGCTTTTTGATATGTCTAGGAGCTTGTGGTGCTGAACCTTGTCAAAAGCCTTGTTGTAATCTAAAAAGGCTAGCTATATGTCTCTATTCACCTCTCTACATCTTTAGACTAAAACCTGCACAGCAAACAAAGCCTCGCGTGTACCCACGTTATTCCGAAATCCAAATTGATTTTCCGTCAGAGTTGATTAGCATTCTTTCATCAATTACTTTTAAAAAGATTTTGAGCACATGGTTCATTAAACTTATCGTTCTGTAGTAATCGCATGTTTTTGCATTTGCTTGCTTAGGTGCAAAGGTTGACTTTAACCACTCATCAGGGATGCTTCCAGAGTCATATACCATGTTAAATAAGTCGCACACCACTTCTACTCCATTTTCCTCTAACAATTTTAGTATTTCAATATTTCAACCGGTATGTTGTCTGGGCCAGAAGCCTTTCTTGTTTTTGATCTTCTAACTGCTTTAAGGATTTCGTCTTTTTGTATTTTAGGGCCTGTCTCTTTTGTGTCTCGCTCTATATTATTTTTTCTATCGTCATCAAATAACTGATTGATAAGTATATGTTGTCCATACGTTAATTTTTTGTTCTATATCTGTTACTATCGTTTTATTTTCGACTAACAGTATATTTATGTTTCTTTTTTGTAAACCTAGAGTTTATTTTATTTTTTTATGGAGGTTAAAATTGTCATTATTTTGTTGCAATTTTTGTATTTAGTTATAATAGTCTTTTATTGCTGCTTTACAGCTTGCAAGAAAAAAAACAACATTTTGGACAGAAAGAGGTCTACGACAGCAATTTCCACTAAGTCCAATTCTTTTCCTGATATACATTTTAGACTTGGAGGACGAACTAAGAAAATGCAATCTGCAGGAGCAGTGATAGGTAGTCAAAAGATTTGGTCATTGGCTTATGCTGATGACTTAGTATTATTAGCAAAAGAAGCCAGACAAATGAAAGACATGATAGCACGATTCCAAAGATATTTAGAAGAAATGAAAATGGCCCTAAATGTGAAAAAATTAAAGAATGTTGTAAAAAAGGAGGGCGAAGAGAAATTAAAGAAAAATGGAGGTGGTACGAAAACGAAATAGAGGAAGTAAAAGAAATAAAATATTTAGGATATACATTTCAAAGAAACAGCGGACCAGAGAAACGTCTACTGGAAATTATAAGTAAAGTAATGAGGGCGATGGGATAAATATGGGGAATTTGAATGCGAAATTTCAGAGGAAATTTCAGAAGGAGGTTAATGTTGTTCGACACAATAACAAAAAGTATAATCATGTATGGCGCAGAAATATGGGACTGGGAAGAGAGGAAAGAGGTAGAGAAAATTCAGATAAAACATATAAAATGGCTATTGGAAATTGATATAAATACACGAACATACATAGTGCTAGAGGAAACAAAGAGAAGAAAGTTAAGAAGAGAAGCGGGAGACAAGGCAGTAAAATATGAAGGCAAAATAAGAAAAAATGCAAAGAACGCAATATTGGCGGAGTACTGGAAAGAAATAAGGAAAAATGAAGAGAAAGTTACAGAAGCCAGTCTAAACAAATGGGGAAAGAAAAGAAGGAACTACTACCGTAGAAATGGTTATTCCACACAAGAGGTAGAAAGAAGACACCAAGAACAACAACAAAGAAGAGAAAAGCTCAGAACCAGAGATGCAGAAATACGAAAACAGGACCAATATAACCGTATAAATTGCAGTACAAGCAATAGGACCTACAGTTATATAATGACATCAAAATTACCTAAATATTTAAAGAAAAACGAAAAGAAAGGACACCATAAAACAATAGCACGGTTTAGATGTGGAAATGAAGAAAATGGCAGGAAAACATGGACAAAAGCTGAAGAGATAAAGTGCAGATTATGTGGCGAAGGGGCAGAAACAATAGAACACTAGTGTACCAATGGTACAAAACCCAAAGTGTAGGGAAAACAGTGAAAGGGATATTGAGTGAGAGTGGCGGGGGTATGGGATGAATGAAAGAGGTGCAGAGAAGAACATTTGAAAGACTGAATTTAGTAACAAGTACTTAGTAAATGTATTGTATATCTATGTATACTCGAATGTAAACTCAACTTTCTTGCAAGCTGTAAAGCAGCAATTAACGACTATTATAACTAATTAATAATAAATAAATCACAATAACGTACCATTTTAACCCAAAATGCATATCGCATACAATTCTAGTTTTACAAATACTAGGGACATTTTCAATTTATAACAAAATTAGTAAAGATATTTAAATTGCTCCCTACGTTTTATTTTATTAGCTTACTAAGAAAAGGTAAATGTGGATATTTTAATTTAGGTTGGGTGAGCTGTATTTGAAGCAGTTGCAATGAGAGAAGTGACATACTTAGGTACTATAAAACGAAACATTTATTACAGAAATACTTTAACACGCATTCATTTATTGTTTTCAAGTTTGTATTAGGTATATTTCTAAATATATAGATGATTATCACATTTGGTTACTGTATTAGATAAAGCATATATCTAAAATATCTTATAATTAGTTTAAATTACTATTTACTAATTACCAGTTATAATAATATATCCTACGTTGTTAATCATTCCTTAAAACCGACGTGCTAAACGTTTAAACGGTACGCAAATATTCTAACAGTTCACGGTGCACTTCTAACTAGTAAATTATTTCTTTTGAAAAATCTTGGTCAATATTCTAGCCCGGAACTAACAAGCTCATAAATCACATACAATGCAAATGCACTAGCTAATCCTTCTACTTCTCTGCGGCAAGTATCTTATGTTGGTAATTCTGTTTGCGGCGGTAGTTTATGACGCATAATAAATATTCGTTGTATTGTCATTTTGTTTGGCAAAAATAAATATCTCCCTACATTCCTACACTTAAATATTATAGTTTTATTAAAAGCAGTAACAACTTAATTAAACTGCTTTTAATTGAACTGAATGTGGTTAAATTACTAACGTTCTTTAAAAAAAATAAATGGTTTTGTAAACATTTTAATGTTGTGCAACTTATATAGTGAATTGGGAAAATATGTTGAAAATAATTATTGTATTTTATCTTTTTAAAATATATTTTACGTAACATAATTTAATTTTGAAAGATTTTCTTAAGAACCAAATGTAATATTCCTTAATGGAACTTCATTGTAAGAATGTAATTATTAAGTAACCTACATTTTTTACGTCGACCTTCCTGTAAATTATTCTATATAATATATTTTTTTTATATCTAAATTATAGTTATTTCCTAATATATGTTGGACAACTGCCCACCAGGCATATCATTTAAATAATGGATGCCTACACATTTTTGCTATTCTACTTCATATGTTAGATTGCGTGATTCGTATTTTATGATTATTACTGTTAGATAAAAATAAAACACAATTTTGGTATAATGAAAGTTATTGATGGATGCTTAAGACAAATGTTTAGCTTTCGTGTTATTTGCAATCAAAAGTTTGAATGTTTTGTGTGTTTGATTCATTATACAACAATAGTGCAATAGACCCGATTATATTCAATTAGGAATTTTAGTAGCTAGCATTATTATACTTTACTAATGTCAAAATTCGAAAAGTGAAACCTAATAGCTTATAAACATGAAAAAAATATCACAGTTTGTATAGTAAAGGATACCTTAATGTTTATTTAGTACCATATGCAACATTATTTTTTAAATAACTAAATTTTGAAATTCAGTTGTTGCAACTACTCCGAAACGATCAATTGATTAAGTTGTATTTTTAATTTTAATTAGGTATATTTCTTGTATGGTTGACTTGAAGAAACAGTAGGGTACACGTACATATGTATGTGTCCACATAGATGATTTCTTGTTATTGGTAGCTATATTTTCCTCTCCTGACGTTAGAACTGTTAAAAATTAAATTGCGCATTAGAAGCGAAAATAATAGGTTCTAATGAAATAAAAGAAAAAGATAGAAAGTCTGCACTTATTCGAAATTGATATAAATATTTATTACACATGTTTAAAATTTTCCAATTTTATAGCATATTTTATATACTGAGATAAATCTCGAAATTTGTTAAACATGTTTTTATTGCGGCAACATATTAATGAATGGAACTATTGCACTTAATTACATTAGGTAATGAAAAGCACACTGTCAAGATCATGTTAGCCTCACCAATAATCTCTGCTTAACATTTAACTTAACAGTCTATATTTGAATAGGTACCTACGAGGGCAGGCTGATAAGTTATGTGAATTGGTATAAAGAAAACAAGTAGAAACCAAATGAACAGTTTTATTTTTCAATGCAATCCCCTTCAACTTCAATACATTTATTACATCTTTTCAATAATAAGTATAAACCCTTGTAAAAAAATTCTTTTTCTTGCTCTGCAAAATACACCTCTGTAGCCATTTTGAGCATTTCATCGTCCAGAAACTTTGTTCCCCATAGATGCTTTTTCAATTTTGGGAAGAGGTAATAATCAGAGGGGGCCATGTCCGGACTATAGGGGGGATGGTCAATTTCCTCGAATCCAAAGTCTCGAATGGCTAGCTTGGAAAGTTTGTTGGTGTGGACAGGTGCATTATCGTGCAACAGCAACACACCATTTCGAAGTTTACCACGCCGCTTCTCTTTAATAGCATTCCTTAATTTTGCCATCAAGTTGGCATAATATTGACCTGTCATTGTAGTTTTCGGTGGTAAATAGTCGATTAGTAAAATACCTTCACAGTCCCAAAAGATCGTTGCCATTATTTTACCTGCTGATGCTTGCGTCTTGAACTTCCTTGATGCAGTTTCACCTGAATAAATCCACTGCATCGATTCCCTTTTAGATTCCGGATCATAATAACGAATCCAGGTTTCATCACCAGTTACTACACGGTTAATAATTTTATCCTCATTTCCTTTACACATCTCCAAAAACTCACTGGAAGTTTGTACACGACGTTGCTTGTCGAATGCTGATAACATTTTGGGTACCCACCTTGCGCTCACCTTAGACATACCCAAAACGTCATGAACGATGTTTCCCACTCTTTCTTTGCTAATCCCCATTTCAGTCGCTATTTGCCACAGTTTAATTCGGTGATCTCGAAGAATTAGATCTTCCACTTTTTTAACATTTTGATCAGTAATGCACGATACAGGCCTTCCAGGGCGGGGATCATCTTCAATAGACTCCCGACCTCTTTTGAACTGAGATGACCAAAAAGCAATAACTCGATAGGATGGGGCGGACTCTCCTAAAACTTCTTGCATATCATTTTTAATCTCGGTGGCATTTAAACCTTTTTTTACGAGGTATTTAATTTCAGCACGTTGCTCGATTTTCGCAGAATTTTCAAATTCACCCGACATGATGTACTTCGATTGACAGTTCCACCATTAATAAAAGCAATTGAGTGATGAAATTTTGCAAACATACTATTTATGCTATGTATATGCTATATAATTATTTTTATAAAATTTGTGCAAAGTAGTGATTCACATGACTTATCAGCCTGCCCTCGTATATCAATAGAACAACAAATATAAATAGTTTTGAAGAAGATAATTTGGATAATTTGTTATAGTTTATTTTTAATAAAATGATGTGCTTTAGTTTTGTTGGCTTAACATTGTAAATACTTCATACCTCATTTGTTCCTTAGTAACAAGGTATACATGTTATAATTTGATATTCTATCGTTCTTTAAAAAATCAATAAAAAATAAGTGTTCAATCACACAAGTGCATTTGGAAATGCAACAAAAAGTTCTTTAATTATATTCCTTTTTACATTGACAGCTAACAGCATAATTTCTTAAATCCTGCTATAATCATTAATGTCGATTTTGTATTCATTAACCAATTGATATGTTTTGTAAAAAAGTAAAAGTAGTTTAAGTAGTAATTTTAACTGTAATTTAATATATTTTGGGGTCACTCTTGTGAGCGTTTCAGTTTTTCTTTAAAATTCGTATTTCATATTAGTTTTTTTTTCTAATCGGTATTCCCGTTAATTTCTATATCAGTTTAATCTTTAAAGGTTTAAAACAACGCTTTTTATCATGGAAGAGAATCATTTTACATTAACTTAAAGTTTGTTGCGTAAAGAAATTCAACAGTTAAAAGCACAAAAATCATGATAATACTCTACCGGCAATATAAAGCAAGTAGTCGTACCATTTCCCTTGTTTTCCGAGTCCCTAGTCTACTGTAGTTCAGTTATATTTCAAAATTTATTCACCCTTCTTGGCTAGTCAATTAAAACTTAGCCGAATTCTAAAGTAAATTATTAAGAAAACATTGACGTAACAATCTCTTTATCAATCATAATCAAGTCAGTGAAGCACATTTCCCGAGTTAAATTACCCGATGAAAGTTTTGCGGAGCATTTTATCTGAGGCAGACGAGTTCCTGTTTGATAAGCAAACATCTCATTTACCTCACGATCAGATTGGCCGCCATCTTGCACTTCCTTCTTTGATTGATTGACTTTGAATGATTACAGTCGAGAATTCCCAAGGGCAAAGTGATTTTGTTATTTGGTTTTTAGAGAAATTTATTTGGAGATAACTTGATTCACATTTTTACAGGGCTGCGATAACTTTATTCCTGTCAAGCACATCTTCTAAACTAAATCTTTTAAAGAAATTATATCGAACATCTGTGTTTAAAATTATAATTTGTTTTTGTTTGTCAAAATTTTAAAGCTCGGATGTGAACTACCATTCCTAATCGGACCACCCTCGAAAAAAAAAACCCTCCCAATATTCCTTCGGCATATCCAATAGCAAAACTGCTTTAGATTTTGCACGCTTGAAAAGGTACGTACCTCTTAACTTTCGGGATCCGTCAAAAAAATGTAAATTAGGAATGGAGATCATTTTTTATATTTTCTGCTTGATAGATTATTAATAGTCAATTCCTCCTAAACATACGTTATGGTTCTGCAACATATGCGAAATTGCTGTAACTGCATTTTGTACACATATAGGTACCTATATGGTTGGTAACATATCTACATAATTTTATACTTAACAAAGTTAGTTCAGCCAGAACACGCTCACAAATCGACAGCAATTATTGTTTCCATACGCTTGCAAAAAAATGCACAATAGTAAAACGCACCTAGTGTAAATTGTATTTGTATGAATGCAAACGTATTCAATTCTGTTTTTTATAAAAAGAACGCATTATCAAGTGAGATTATCGTTAAATAACGACAAAATACATGTGGTCATTAGAGGTATGCGTATCGAGTACTTTTTATGTCAAAAGTAAAAGCGTATACAATTAATTTCACTGAATGGACTAAGCCAGTATGTAGGACATGGAAGGCTACTTAAGAAGAAACCAAAACAAGGAAATGCAACTTAAAAAGGCTGCGTTAGGATGACTTGCATAAATGGAAATGTTGTCTCGCCATAGGAGTTTTAAGCATAGTCATAGCGCATGTAATATCACTATCTGTAGAATATATCTGATTACCGCACACTTCTAAAGTAGCTACTAATAATGAATAATTATGGAAATATTTAATGACTGATGATTGTTAATATTTTAAGAATCGAAAATTTATCCACAAATTTCATGTAACTAGTCACCATAGTCCTTTATGCGCTCCGAGGATTTAATAAAAATCTTCCAGCTTATACTCTAATTTAATAGATGGTGGTTATATTACGATGCACAGCCGCTCCTGCCATAATAACGCTTGCCAAATTGAAAATTCCTGTAAACTTTCTTCTTCCCTCGTGAAATATCCATTATCAAATTAATAATCCTTATATCGATTTCATAATGTACATGCAGATTTTCCCACGCGTTGGTGAAACAAGTAAAACTTTCAGCTAGAATACGTTCAAATTATAGTTAAAACTACTTTCCTTTATCGCGACCTTGAAGTTTTTCATTAACGAATTAATTTAAAAAATTGGAACATAACTTTTTCACTAATAAAATGTTATGACAGGTTATATTGAACGTAAATATAACTTATGTTATATCGTACAAACAAAGCAATCAATAAAATAGATTGCATTAATTCAGATTATAAATTAACGATTAGAGCAATCAGCTTGTAGGTCTTTAATGGACTGGGCCACCAGGGCTGAAGTGTAAAATGACATTATAGTAAAATGACTGGGCGTGATGACGTGTCGGTTGTCACAAGGAGGATAAATTCATCATTGTGTTCTACCGGGCTGCTGGATCAATGACGTCACAACTCACTCACCACTCGTGCATTGACGATGTGTTTTATTTGTGTCTGTTCTGTAAAATATGGATCGAAATGCCAAACTACATTTTTCTAAATTCTGAAAGGAAACGAACAACTTTTAAACTAACGCGATCGGTGCATAAATTCCAACAAAAATTCTTAGTTTGAATGATGGTTATATCGTTGTATCATTCGTCAAAATCTATCAAGGTACTGAAAAAACAAACAGAGATTTGTTTTGTTTGCGATTTTAGGATACCAGGAAGTTGCACATACAGATGTAACACGAAGAACATATGTACTATTAAAATTATGTTTGTAAAAGAAATTCTTTTAACAAAAATTAATTTTAGTTATTAAAGGCTGATGCCGTAAAACCATGCTTGAGATGGGGCATACCTCAACTACCCAATACCAAATTAAATATTTTTGTTTTATTTGTTAAAGATAACGGCTTCATGGGTTCTTAACGACATTATTTCAAATTTAATTTTTTTTTTTTTTTTTTGATAAGTGTACAAAAACTTAAACGTTAAAGTAACATACTTACAAAGACATGCATATTTATTACAGCATAAATAGTATACATACCAAATTAATTAAAAGTTAAAAAACTGAGTGTTATGACATATTTAGAGTGACATTAAAAAACTGATCTGAAGAACTCTTGCTTTATGAAGGTATTCTTGAGTTAATTTGATTTATTATTATTTTCAATGACAATCTAACCTACATCAATCTGATACGCAACATATGCTTTCACTGGCTATTTTCTAGTTCAATATCATAATAGAAGTATAATTTTAGGTACGGCGTCTTGTACTCTTTTGTCAATTTGCTGCAAGATTCTGAAAGGTATAATGCTAACTAGCAAACACAATTTGATATGTTTTGTTAACTTAAAGTATATTACTAACTCAAGCAGTCGGCCACAGTATAAGTAGAGGAGCCTTGTAAACTAAAGGCCTTGGGTTAGAACTCGTAGAAGTGAGATTTTCAATGGGGAAAAACTAAAACGGTGCTCCTTTCAGTCAATAAATTCAAGCAACGTTCAATGTTCAAATGTTCCCACGTGTACGTTTACTTTAACATCTTTGCAGTAAGTATCAACAAATTTGTAAAAACTACAAGCAAGAATAAAAGAACTTTAGCCGCTGAAAACTTTATGTTGGAGAGGCAAAACTTTTTTATTTTATAATATATGATTAATTTTCCGTATACTTTGAAGAACGTTATATTTTTATTTGAACATAACTAAAACTAAGCTAGAGGTGATTATAATATTAACTAATGCCAATCACAGTTTCAGTAATAGCATAGATAAATGGTAATAGTTATTTATGCGATAAGTTTTTCAACGAGCAGAAAGTTTACATCACGAGCATTATTGCGACTAAATAAAGTTGATAGTTGAGAAGCACTGTCTTACTGCATATACTCAATGTAACTGATTTTCAAGAAACAATAGACTTGGGTATAGATCTTAGGGTTGTAGCAGTAAATAAGCCTCGAATGAGAAACCTAAAACAAAGACACGAGACGCAGCAAAAGAAGTTCCTGAAGTAATTAGAAAACTTTCATAGCCAAGGTCATAGTTAAGTGAGCGTCTTTCGTTGGGCCATCTTTCGAGTTAAGATCATTTTAATGTCGAGGTAGAAGAATTCAACGTTTCGCTTACTTTCCTAGGAACTTCTTCAAGAGCTAGAAGAGAACCAAAGAATTACAATAAGTCAACGTGTCAACTATACCAGAAGGGAAATTCTTTTAGTAGCAAAGGACCAAGAGCACGTTAACAGAATTATCAACTACGCCAGATGCAAGTACCCCTTAAAAAGCAGAAAACGTACTTTTAAGTCCTAGAACTGGCCGTAAAATAGGCAATTTGATATGTATACTTAAGGGTGAATATAGTGAGTATTTTAGTGGCAGGATTTGACGTCTGTAATTCTTACGATATATTTTAAGCATTTGGTTTGATCTAGTGAAATAGTTTACTACTTGGTTATCTACTTTAAGCCATGTTTAAAAGGAACTGTATAATACATGGGCGGCTTAAGGCCCGGGCGACCCGGGCGACTGCCAGAGGGGCGCCGCGCCAGAGGGGCGCCGCGCCAGAGGGGCGCCAAATCGGCGGATGAAATAAAAATGAAATGAAAAAAATCATTTTCTTTTCGCTAATAAAAATAGGCAAAGGTGAAGTTTGGGCAATCTTGCAATCTACTGTTAAAACGATTATTTTTTCATTATAGGAATACGTAGTAGTTTATTATTTAACTGAAACGTCTACGTCCAGGAACGTCAAAAAATATTAAGTACCGTACACCGTATACATTATTTCCACCAAGCGAGCTTACTCCCCTGCTTAGTGCCCCAAAACTAAATAGACTCGTCGATTTCTCAAGAACGACTAGTCGGAGTAGCGGATTAGCCATGATGTCAGTAGAACATGAATTACTACAAGAAATAGATATTGACTCATTTATTAAAGATTTTGCAGATAAAAAAGCTCGCAAATGTTTTTTGTAATAATTTAGCAGTAATTGTTGTTTATTGCTTATAATGTAGGTACACTAATAAAATTTTGGAATGCAGTGTTAATTTGTTTTTTATTAATTGTCCACCATAGTCGTTAGATATAGTTAATACGGGGGGGGGGGGCTCCAAAATACTCTGTTGCCCGGTGCCCGGGTGAGATTTTTATCTTGAGCCGCCCCTGTGTATAAACCTAGAGCCGTTGTGTTACGTTTCCAATCTTAGATTTATTTACAAAAAATGCACTCCTTAAGTACCAGAAATTGATTGAGGACCCGACATCTTAGGAAAGTATTGTCATTAATTTTATGGGTAGGTAGAGCATAATTCTAGTGATTCAGACCTATACCAAATTGATGGGGATTGTGATCATGTTCCCCATCCTGAGGTCAATTAAAACCAGGATGATAGTGAATCGTGGGGTAGTAGTGGTTACGACACATGGTATTTTACATTTAATTTCAAGATATTTTTTAATTTAATAATCGGGCTGAAAGTTGGTTATTTTGGCTTAGATTGAATAGTTTTTATTGTTTATATTCCTACTTTTCATTAGATCAAAGAAAAATCATTTAAAAGCTAAAAAATTTCTTTTATTTTAGTTACTCCTAATCTGAGAGCAAGAAAGAGAAGGGCGAATCGTGAACTGTGGAAAAGGCAAAGCAGGAAAAATGCCAGATTGCATGGTTTTACATACGAAACAGCTGAGGGGAAAAGATAGTGAAAAAAGAATTGAAACCATATGACCATCGATGTAGATATATTATAAATGCAACGAAATATTTGAAATCGATAGGCACGTTTGTTTATAAAATGTTATGAAATTAAGTCTTATGATTAATGATTTACAATAGTTATTTACATTACAAGTTGCGAAAGTTTGCTTTTATGTGCGAGGTGTTTTTGAATTGCCGAGGTTAATTTATTAAAAACTCCAAACACCTAAAGGGCTTTCGCAGCGTGTAATGTATTAAATTTTTCATGTTCCCCTCGACATTTACCCACCGTAAAAGATGAAATTATAATAAAATAAAATGATTTAGTGATCAATAAGGTGGGTTGTTGTCAACGTTACTACGGTAACAATACCGTACTATTTATTTTCGCTTTCGCTCGCGCTACCAGGCTACGAAAGTAACACTTTCGCAGGGGGGAGCATGAAAACCAACTTTATCGCATCATGTGTTTTAGAAATTGAATCAAAGAGAAAAGTTGCCCAGGCAGCATGTCGTAAAAAATTTACCACCATAATTAATTAATTGGGAAAATTTGAACCAACTTCTACCCTATGTGCCTCCAATCCACCATAACTACTATAAATCTTAAACCACATGAAAACAAAAATTCCAAGAAAAAATCGCAAGTAAAGTCAAACGAAACAGCATGAAGAAATGCACAATGACAGCTCTTAGTGATCCAACTGAAACAAAGATTGAAATAGATTCGGACTAGAATGAATAAAAAACACCAACGATGATATTTTTTTAATAATTTTGTACTTTATTCTATTTTAATAAACATTTTCTTTATGAACTATTATGCTTTAAGTATTTTTTTTTTTTAGAGACAAAAGGGTTCAAGTGCATTTTTTTTTAATATTTTGTTAAAAGATAAAACATTAACCTATACAAACTTATTTCATGAAAACGGTTTTTACAATTTTATCACCTAGATTCTACAAAAACGAAAATTTTTTAAGCCCTCATTTCTCTATTTTGTCGATTTTGCACTTGAACCCTTTTATTTTAATCAAAATAAACTTAACAATGACCAGAATATTTCTGAGGATTTTGTATCTTAAGATACTTTGCGATAATTCGTGGCATCTCACCCATTTTATTTAATCCAATTCGTTGTACTGTACAACGTCCACGTCGGTAATATATAAAAAATCGTTTGTGGTTTATATGGTCGGACCTCAAACTAAAGTACTTTTTAGTCAAACTTCATTTGTTATTGCATATAATCTTGGATGATTAGCTTTCGTTTTTGATACGGTTACAAAAACCGCATTATCTTTATATTCAATGTCGTCTATTAACATGTTAGTTAATTCATCGCGCCTGCATGGGCCTGAATAACCCATAATTAACACAACCCGAAAGAAATATTGTTCTAATTTTAAAATTATTTATTTAAATTTTAATGAACTCACTTTTATTGCAAGATAATCTATGTCAGGGGCTTCATTAATAAATTTCTCTATCTCATGACATTCTAATATATTGGACTTTTTAGGTTGATAACCACTTGAAGATCTTTTTAAAAGTGATTGCAGCTTTGTGAATTTTGATATGTTAATATTTTGTCGAACATTTAACATTGATTTTAATACAGCATACGTTTTCCATAAAGTTAAACATTTATACTTCTTACTCATAATTTGAAAGTAAGCAATCAAAACATTTTCTGTAAGTACGTGCACGATTTTTTCGGTACACCAAACCACAAATTTGTCGTACCTATTCCTTTTCATACGTGCTTTTGGATTTACTTGGCAACAAATTATTCACTGCATTCGCTGCCACTTCTCGGAATTCCGGCAGTGTTGCTTGTAATTGTTCATCCGACATTATTGCAATTTATCTAATTTTATCAATATTAATAACTAATAACAAATTCAAATTTACAAAGTGCGTAAAAAACACATTCAAATATTAATGTGCAAAACTATAAACGTCAAACATACCACTGTTGCCAACCTAACTATTCTACAACAAAATTCCCTAATGGAAATTGTAAACTAATTTTATAAAAAATATATAAATAAATAAAGCCGAAACAGAGAAAATAGTATAAAAAACTCGTTACAGAAGGCAATTCGAGCACTCGTCCGTTCGGACTCGTGCGCGAAAACGTTGCCTTCTGTAACTTGTGTTTTAATATACTATTACGTCGGTCGATTCATGCCCTATTTATTAAACTGTTAACCTCATTGAACGAGCAAACTTATTATTTTAGAACATTTTTATTAGGTGTTATGTAGGTTTCCAATACCTTACTTTATATTTGCGCATATTTTGCAATGCTGATAAAACTAAGGAAGATATTTCAAACTATTTTTTTCTGGCCATATTTGGTTTTTAAAGTCTGTTCTTTCAAATATGAATGTTAGTATCGGAATATTGATATTTGAAATTATAATATTAATACAGCTTTAGAGAAATCCATTCGTGGAAAACCTTGAAAACAACCAAAATTTTTCAATTTATTCTTAATTTACACTGCATATTTATGTTAGTACTGATAACATATTCAAATCAGCTAAATGATTATTTAATAATCATGATTATTTGTTTTTCTAAAATCTATTAACCTATTAGCAAATAATTGTCGAATTCGATGAATTCCCATGAAACGATTATTCGTAATTAATCTATTGTTGTGATTACTCAATTAATCACGATGATTACATCCACAATTTCTTATTCTTGAATAATCGTAGGATTTTCGCTTTTCGGTTTAATGGTAGCTATTGAACCTGCACTTAACAGAAAGTTGAACTACAGCTACAATTTATTATTTTTCACGATAACGAAACATTTAGTAATTAATGGAAAACTGCAAGTGGTCGATTATAGGCTAATCTAAATTACAGGTTTAATCAAATAATCGCGATAAATTCGATAATTGCAGTTAATCTCGGAAACAGATTAATTCTAAAATCATCATCGATTATGAAAAATGTTGACAGCACTAATTTAAATATTAAAGCCTAAGTCATAAAATTAAAATCTAATCAACTTACAATTTTTTTTCGTGAACTCCAGCAGAGCGGCGGTACACTTCCCAAAAACTATAGTATGATGTTAGATCAAGCTGACTGTTACAGAGAACAGTAACCAGAATAGGTGACACTTTTTTCGTACACTCAAATTCTGTTCTGATGATTATAAAAGCTTAAAGGATGTTCATGATGCAATTTGTAAACAAACCCTTTCTCCACTTCTGTATCCGAAATAAGCGCGTATTTGTAATTCTAACAATGATATAAGCAGCTACATATGCAAAATGAAATTAAAGAAAACCAGTTAAAATTTCAGTAGAAATATATCCACTTCGTTAAGAAACTAAAATATTTTATCGAATAATAAAAATACTAATACTTAGTTGGATCTTGATTAATTTTTCATGAAATTAACAAGCTGCATCTGCTGCTATGTTCAACTTTAGCCCAATACAAAAAAGTCATTGAAATATCAGGTAGACACTTAATCTTCCTTATGTAAATTTTTGCAACAGGATCTTATTAGTAAATATGCAAATTGAAACATGTTTACAATAACGTAAGGCCATACCGTTTGTGTTAACACGGTTCTTTATTAAAAATATTGCTATTAATTTTTACCATTATAACATATCTATTTTACATCCGGTTCTCATTTTTTATTAATATGTATTTG
Source organism: Melanotus villosus (assembly GCA_963082815.1). Lineage (NCBI taxonomy): Eukaryota > Metazoa > Arthropoda > Insecta > Coleoptera > Elateridae > Melanotus > Melanotus villosus. Next base: position 69,965,141 of record OY720418.1, on the reverse strand, counting down.
TGATTAGTATTAATATATATTTAAATACAAAAACGTATTAATGAGATTAGATTTGGCTAATAACACAGGAAGTTGCACTAATGTACATCGACACGTTGCTGACAAGACCTGAAAGGAATAGATTGTAAAATATGGATTACGTTTTGCCTTGACACAATTTAAAGTGTGCCAAATACTAAGTTTTTAATTTTTACAAAATACGTTAAAATTGGGCACAATTTAAGTTATTATCAAAGTTAATTTAAATAGATATTAGATATTAACTAATGTATCCGTACGTATCTCATTTTAGTTACATACATAAATCACTGCAATTAAAGAAAGATAAATACACAAATGCAGCTAGGACTAAATAATAGAATCAATACACGATTGAAAAGCAGGAATTTCGTGCGGCATAATTTACGTTATACGAGGACGTACTAAGGATGACATCCTATTTCCAGTAACCCTAAAACTGAATACAAATATCTTGCCAGCCCATCAGATTTAGAACTTCCCTCAACTATTTGTAGGAGTTTTGCAAAGATCTGATCTGCGGAGCGTCGTATAAAACGGTGCTACGTTTTAATCTTTAAAATCTCGACAAAACATTCTAATGTTTGTAATCTTTTCTTTTGGATGTTTTAACTTTTCTTTTTAAACAAACGGTTTAACTCATCTACGAGCATAATCTGACATTTTCAAAAGATGAAGCAACCGCCCTGTAAGCTGATATGTAAATTGTTGAAGGTTCATATTGACAGATTAATATCATTATGGTTAAAAGGCTTTTGCAATAAAGTTTTTCTCATAAATGGCGATAACAGTATTTTCATCTGAGATATATCTAGAGGCAAATTATAATAAATGGAAAAGTAGACATTGGAAATAAAGAAACCAAGAAGAGACTGTCAAGCGAATGCCGAGTGGGGCTCAGCTCGAGGGCAGAGCACAATCTTGAAGGGTAGATCTAGAAAGAGTCTTTTCGAGCGTTCGTTTCTTATATACGATATTTTTTCTCTGGGAAAACTTTGTTGTTTGAAGCTGCGCGCCGCTAAGCGATCATTAATCATGGGTAAGTTTCGGAGTGAGTGACGTGTCGGAACGAGGCCCCACAGTCCGCGGCCCCCTCGTCTGAAAGAACTCCGGGGAGCTCTCAGAAAATTGCAACATCTTGGGAACGAAGAACTGGTCGCGCAATGAATTCTCCAATAAAGGATTTTACCAAACGATGACGCTGAACATTTGGGAAGTAAAATTTTGCTGTTGTAAGGAGTATTTTTGCTTTCGTCCCATTCATGCGAAGTAAGTTTAAAGGGACTTTTCTCTTCTAATTTACATATATGTAGAAAAATTTGGCATATTTTCTTTATAAGAATTACTCTAAAAGTGTAAATTGACTACCGATACTATATCGGTAGCCAATTTATGTACCCTTACACTACGTGTTATATGCATCAAAATCCAATTCTTTCAAATCGTTATTTTAGTACACACTTCGAAATAAAAAAATTGCTTAAAAACCCAAACCTGTAATTCATATAATTTAATAAAATTGTACACAGTTTTGTAAAGTAGAAAGTTGGGACTTTCGTTTCTCAATTTTATTGCATAAAAGGTCCTAATAGTGGTTCACTAAAAATTTAAAACAAAACTAAATTAAATCTTGATAGCCGTAAATAATTCATATTACTGTATTTTCTTATATTTTAATGTTATCCTATATTAAGGCATAGGTATACATAGATTTCAAAAACGCAGACGGGAACTCGAACCATTGAAACGCATGTTAGAATAAGTAATTTAGGTAGGTATGTAAGTAAGTAACACAACTAACTGCTGTACGAGTATTGCATATGCAATAACGTTTTTATCAATTATTAAATAAAGTTTCTTATTAATTAATAGTTCTCTCCTTTTTCTAAATCAGTAGTGCAAAAATATTTACTTTGATTTATAAATATGATGTTATAACAAATAGATCAAATAGCAATAAAAGACGAAACATTTTATGAATCGAGACAATTGACTCGACATTCAAAAATATATAAAATTACATACAAACTGCAACATTTTTGGAAAAATACTATTAACCAAGATTTTAGAAATTCATCGTCCTTGATTTTACCGCCATTATTTCTGAAAAAAACAAACTTATTATGATCTGATGCTAATAGTTAATTACTATTGCTACAGTACACCATAGAAATAAGAAGATAGGGACAGTAAAAATATGAAAAGGCAAATTAAGGAAGGAAAGGAATTAACGGTGTAGCTTAATATGGAAATGCTAGAGGATAGGAGAATTGAATTTCTTGACACTTTGGTATTTAGGGGGAAATGCATTCTTTCCACGTACATTACTATAAATATAGGAGAGTTTGTTATTCTGCAAATTAAACTTTACCCTTTACATGTAGTCACTAAAGCTGTATACAATATAAAGCCAGAGAGAAAAAGAGGAAACCAAAACGCAACTGGTTTATGTTTCTAGGCAATGTATGTAAGGTATGAATCAAATTTATTTTATTTTATTTGTATGGAAGCTGAAATAGGTTCTTTCAAAGGAAAATGATTTCTGATAATCTTATTTTATTTATTTTTGCAATTTTAATAAATCTTAATTTCGGCCTTACTACAACTCTGTAAACATTTCTTTAATATATTGAAAGTTTCCGACATACTAGTTGCTTATATGATTGGTCATTTTAAGTGCGTTATTGAATAATAAAAAATTTTATTTTGCCAGTAGCAATCAAAATGTTATAAAACTCTAATAAGAATATTTACTAATATTTAGACCGAGTTTTATCAAAAACCATTTAATTATCACAAGCAATAGTAAAATTAAAATCAAGTAACAGTGGAAACTCGAAACTCTAAATCTGTAAATGTAATTATTGTTATTTACTGAATCCCTGCTTATCATGTTTGTTATATAATTTTAAATTATAGTATCCTGGCTATATGTTAAATGATTTGTTTCAAACAGATTTTATCTGCCACTCTCCCGAATTTTGGTTTCCTGTTTATCACTGTACAGCTTATAACCTTATCGCTTTAAATTTTTTATCCTGTGTGCCCACTGTAATTTTTATTGTTTTGATATGTTCATTGTCAACCTAATTTTATATTTTGACTATATAAAGTTTTAGAATTTTTGTTTGTGATTTGTTGTTGATGCTAATAGTATTTCGGTTAGTGGAACCAACAATGTTTCCTGCGTTTATACATTTTATATTAATAATTCCCTTGGTTTTGTTTGTTCTTTGTTGTGCTGCTTATTCAAGCGAGAAAGTAAGGCAAAATATGTTTTCATAACATTGGAATAAGAACAAGAAAAATTACTATCAACTACTTAAAAACTGCAGTTAAATAATTCTAAAAGAAAACAATGTTTTATAGTAAAACGTTTATATTAATTTAGCATAACTTAAATAAAATCTGGCATATTACTGTTTAACTTTATAACTCTACCCTTTTTGGAAGAGAAAATGGCACCGCACCGCATCACAACCCATCAACAAAAAAAACAAAAACATTCTGTTTGTGTATAAGCAGACGTTTATGCAATTTTAAAAGAATGTATTATAGATCTTTGTACTCCTACGATTACCTAAAAATTTTAATAAGGATGTTTTATTTTATTATTTTATACAAGAGCATCCTACGTTCAAGTTTATAAGCTCAAGTATGAGCTCAAAGGTTAGACAACCCAATAAGCAGCAGATATGGGGCAGATGTTTCTGAATGGCTTCAGTAGCTAAAGCTATTCAATTCTGTCGTAGAATATAAAATTATAAACTATAAACCATCCTTTGTAATTACATAAATGCTGCTACATGTTATTAGGAAAATTAACGGTGGTATTACAACATAAATAAATTCTTTGATTTGCTTCCATGCGAATTTCAACTGAAATTTAAAAAATGCGTTTGCAAATACTTGACATACATTATTATTATTGCATTTTATTTAATTTCAAGAAAGCCGCAACGCTGAGTAGGTTAAATTCTTTATCGACAAATAGCAATTATTCACTAAAAAAATACGTTTCAGAATTCTTTAAAATGAAAAAAATACAACGATTGGTTTGTTTAATGTCACAATAATAATTTAGGAATACTGAATTTTCGTTTAGTTTTAGTCTGCAATTAATTCCGATTAAACTATATTATTATAATACAAGAACGATTCATGAATGCAGTAAATGAGTAATTTAAAATAAGTCTGTTAATGAAGTATTATTCAATAGTATATCAAATATCAATTAACAGTTTGTCAAGTAATTACAAACGCATTTTTTTAAATTTCCGTTGAAATTCGCATGGAAGCAAATCAAAGAATTTATTTATGCTGTAATTGTTTTAATTTCAATTTTCAGCCTTCAGTCAAAGCAGATAGCTAAGTTAAAGGATTATAACGTTATTACTAAAATTCTAGAAATTTTGGCTACAAATTTACCTCGAAAAAAAGTATTTATAAAAAGTAGTAACTACGATAAAATAAAATCTTATAGTGAAAGCATAAAAATTAACAAAGAATTTCCTATCTCTACTATCCTGCCTTCAACAGAAAATTAAGTTGTGCGCGCAGATATGCATGGCTAACTTTTTCATTTTTAAGTTTATCTGGTAGGCGGTTAAGTGCCGAAGCTTTATGTCACAATAATTATAATTTCCCCCGTACTGTAATTATTTTAACAGAAGCATAACAAAATACTTAAATTAACTTTCTGAATAACACGACTAAAGTCAAAATCCTACAAGAATAAAACTATAAAATTCTAAGTAAATACCCTTATTTCACACTGAATTAATTTTATGTGAAGAAACTTGAGTTCATGCTATTTATTTAATTGTTACTAAACCTAGTTATATTTAAACATATAATTGCAGGTTTCTATTTTAGGGATAGAAACTTTTCATACTCTAGGAATAATTATGTTACCTTCTGAAGCAGCTTTTAATGATGCAAGTGTAAATTATGTAATTTTTTCGACAAACAAACCACATTTTCCTTGTTCTTGTAGTTATTGAAAACTAAAAATAATATACGTACAACATCCTGAGTAGCCTGAGTAAACTGTTACTTTCAGCATTTTTGAAAGTACACTTAGTTTACTAAACGCTGTAGCAAAAAATTCTATCAGCGAAGTAAAACATCAATATTTAAAAAATGTGATTTGGGAATTTGTAATAATTTGCAACAAAGAATCAAAATAGATACATGGAACAGTTACGTGATCAGGCACTCCTTTGTCGATTTTGAAACCGTTTAGATTCCTGTGGATTTTAAAATCAAAGTTGCGAAGCAGTTTTTGAAAATAAAAAGTTATTATAACTAGGCAATGTTCTAGTCTACCTGGGTAAAACGAAAGGCCTTCCAAAACAGAAAACCCTGAGTTAGAATTGATACAGAGGCTGAGATTTTCATGTCACTTTTGAATCTTAGGCCGCCTATCATTAATCTTACGTCTAGGAGGCCGAATACTTTACGCCGCACTTCTTATCTCAAGTCTCTTACCTACGTCACTTTAAGCCAAGTGAGACAGCTGAATACCATTAATTAACCGAAAAAATAGAAGTATAAAATTATAAACGTGGGTGATATCCTTTTTGTCTTTTTTAATAAGGTAATGCATTTTATAAAAAGGATATAACCTCTGGTATATAATTTATCATGTTACTGCATTAGCAACTGCACAATAAAAATATACTTGTATGTAGAGTTGCGGAAATGCAAAATTACCTTTTAATTAATGTTATTTATATAAAGGTATTCGAGAAACTCAATTCATAAACTGTCGAATTATAATTACTATTTAACAACAAGTGTTTAATTAAAGCTCACATTTCTTATTCAAGTTCGTAAGGTTATATAATGCTACCCGTGAAAGTCGACGAGTGAAACTGCGACCGAGAATTAGCTTTATATTTTTTTTAACGGTAAATAGTTTTGAGTTTTAGCTTCGCTTTTTGCACTGATAAACTTAAACAAATTTTTAAAGATCTACGATCAAATTTTGTTCTGTTCATTATGTAAAATTTAATATACCAAAGTAAATATAACATCACGAATACAGAAAAAAAAATAGGTTGGTTCTCCAATGTGGTATTAGCCAGAGTTAAAAGAAAATATAAAATAGTAATTACAAGTACAATAAGACAACTTTTAGTCACAGTAGGACCACTCAACATTATTAGAGAAGACATAAATTAACACTAAACAAGCGATGATTAATGATCGTTACACTAATAAAATTTTTAGCATTAGCACATTAGGAATTTGTACTATAATTATAGTTGCAACTTGTGTGTTGTATAAAATCGAGGTTATGTTTTGGTATTAAACATGTTCGTTAACCTACAGACTACAGAGATTATGTATTTCGCAATTTTAATTATTTTTCATCAGGTATGCAACAACGACTGCAAAACATACATATAAATACCACATTTATTCGTGTAAAACTTTTAGTAGTGAAAATGCAAGTCCTTTACTGAAATTGAGGGTGTAACATCCGAAGCGTTATCTTGGAAAGAATCAAACTAATTTTCACATTACATTTCGTTATTATTGCTTTAATTAGTTTTATGTATTCAACAAAACGAACCCAAATATGTTATCGTTTCGTGTTTGTAGAAGTAAAACCATGGTGGTTCAGTAAATTGAGGGTCTTGCTTTGCAACTGGCAGTTGACATGATTTCAAATGCAAGCGTTGACGGAAGAAAATTTTCTGCAAGCCATTGAAGTTTGAATGAGCTTAGCAAGCAGTGTCTTAAATTTAATGTTATCTACTATCTACAACTGCGTTGATAAGGACATCATTCATTCATTTCCGTTACATGATGGAGTTAATTATTCCACTTGTAATGTAATGAAAGAAATCCACAAATAAACCATATTTACTCCCTCAATTTCCCCAGACGTGACAAAGAATTTTCGAGAAACATTGGTTCTTGTGTTTGGTATGAGGATCAGGATAGTGAAAATCTGTCCTTCATCCTTCATGTTTGCCAACTGCAGATTACTTAGTTCTTTCTTTCTGTAAACACCTACAAATTAACGCAACCTTCTTGCAAGAATTTTATAACATCCTGTTTTGTTAATATTTTTGATTTGTACCGCACCGATTGCTATTTTCAAAAAGCAACTAAATTACTAAATCTAATAATGACATTTTGCTTCATAGAAATTGTTGCCTGCAACATATTACTTAATAGAACGCCCAAAAATTATAGTATTGTAATTTTTTTCAAATTCCTGGAAAAATGCTAATACTACCTTCTCTTTTGCTTCATTTTTATTTATAAAATTATTCGTAGTTATTTCTTCCATTAATCGGGCAAAAGTGACGAAACCGCAGTCGCAGCCACTTCCTCAATGTCTGAAGGCAGAATTTTAGATTCTCTCATTGTAATTTTTTTCTCTATTTTTATATTTTGTTGGTAGAAAACGTTAAGAATTGCAACGTTGTTTGTTGTTTATAATAAATCTGACTGGTTCCCGTAGTATTGAAGAAACTTAATCTACTTTGAAATCCTGACTTTCAATGCAAAAAAATTGTCTACTAAAATATTATTGAAAATAGGTAACAGATTCGGCATTTTTAAATTTTTTTCTCAACTTGGGGCAATTATAGATAAATTCTGTATATTTATACGTGAGTTAAAGCATATTACAGTAACTCTTGTGATTACAGTTCTTCACACACGTAGTTCTGTCATACTGCTTCTATGTCTATCCCACTAATGATATATATACGAAGCACTTCCACCGCTTCTTGTCCCTGGCTAGTAAGTATCTTCAGCTCACCCCACCCTTTGCCAGATCTTCTTCGTTCTTCTTCCGTTTTCCTTTTCCACGTCATTTGCGGCCTTCCTCTGCTTCTCTTGCCGGTTGCGGTCCATTTCATTGCATATTTCGTAATCCAGTTCCATTTTCTTTTTATAATTATATTTCTTATCGGTTCTTAGTCGGTCAGTCTCCATAGTTCCTCATTAGTAATCGTACTAGGCCAGAAAACTCTTATTATTTTCCGAAGACATTTGTTTATAAACACTTGGATTCTTTTTTGGCTTTTCTCGGACACAGACCAGGATTCATTCTCATATAATAGAACAGATTTGACGTTACTATTAAAAATTTGCGATGATTTCCAAATATTTTTCAGTGTTCCAAACGCTTGGTGTGCCTTCCACACTCTTTGTCTTATGCCCGAATCTGCCCCACCTTTGGAGTTGATTATGCTCCCTATATAACAAAATTCTTCTGCTTGTTGAATCTCTTGTTGGTTTATAGCGAATCTTTCCTGATGTTCTATGCTACCTATTCTCATTTCTCTTGTATTGGCTGCATTTATCCTGAGTTCTATATCTTTGCCGATTCTGTTTCTAATTTTTTAAGCATCTTTTCCATGTCCTTTCTAGTTTGTGCCATAAGACAAATATCATCTGTGTACTCCAGATCTGCAAGTTTCTTATTGCGTATGTAATTCCATGTTATTCCGTTTTTATCTTCCACTATTTTAGTTAACACGTAATCCAGACATACATTAAATAATAGTGGCGACATTATGCATCCTTGTTTGACTCCTTTTCCTATTTGTATTTCTGCAGTTAGGAATCCATTGTGCATTTTAAGTCTGCCTCGTCATACATTGCTTCAATTAGCTGTACTAATTTCAAACCTCTTTCAGTATCTTCCACCATTTTGCATGTTTTATGCTGTCGAAGGCTCTGGCAAAATCCATAAAATCCAACCAGGGCGTTTTTTTCTACCGGTTCTTCAATAATAATTCTACTCGTAGTTGTTACAATATGGTCTATACAAGATTTTCCTCGCCTAAAGCCTGCTTGTTTTTGTCGCAGTACTTTATCAATATTTGGGTATATCCTTTGGTGTATTATGTACCATACTATTTTATTCACAGTGCACAGCATCGTTACCCCTCTCCAATTTTCACAATGTTTTATGTCTCCCTTCTTGGGCATCTTTACTATCAGCCCCGTTCTCCATTCTTTAGGTATATATTATTTTGTGAATATCTCTTCTATCAATGGTGTTAGTATTTCTTCTGTTGAATTCCTATTCACTTTCCAGAGTTCCGCTACGATGCCATCCCTTCCCGGTGACTTGTTGTTTCTCATGTGTATTACGGCTGCTTCGGTTTCAAGTTTCGTTGGTTTATCTACACTGATTTTCATGTTATTATCACTATTACTACTTGTGTCATCCTTTTCGTTATGTGTATCTTCCGTTGCTCCTTCTTCTGTTAAGATTTCCTTATAATATTCCTGTCATCTTCTTAATTGATCTCCTGTTGATGTTAGTAAGTTTCCTTCTTTATCATATAGTGGATTTCCATCGTTCTTATTCTTTCTTCCCGCGAGCCGTCTAGCGTTTTTGTACAACTCTCTGGTATTATTTGTCGCTGCTGCCTCTTCAGCCTTCTGAGTCATGTTTTCCACCCATATTCTCTTATCCCTTCTTGCGCTTCTCTTTACTTGTCTGTTTAGTTCTTTATACTCTCTCCTGTTCTCCTCTATATTTATTAAATTCCTCCCGTCATTCAGTTTGGCCTTCACATCTTTCCTTCTCTTTATTAAAGTCCATGTGCTATCGCTAATCCACTCTTTCCACTTTCCTTTTCTTTTCTTTGTACCCCAGGACTTCTTTTGCAGTTTCGTCTACTATTTCTTTTATTTGTTTCCATTTTTCCTCTATGTTGTCTGCCGTTTGTCCCTTATTTTCTATTATTTGATCCAGGTAGGCGTTCCATTTTTGTTCGGTTTCTTCTTCATGCAATATCTGCAAATTATATTGTTTCCGTTTTCTTTGCCCTGCTCTTTTCATGGCACATATTCTCAACCTCATTTCACCTACTAGTAGGTGGTGGTCACTCCCTACGTCAGCAGATCTTTTATTGCGAAAATCTAGCAGGCACCCCTTCCATTTACTATCAATTATTATATGGTATTGTGTTCTTTTATCTGGTGAAACCCATGTTATTTTATAACAACTTTTGTGTTCATACAATGTTCTTCCGATTGTCAAGTTGTTTTCCAAACACAGCTCGACCACCCAGTCTTTCTCCATTATCGTTCCTTATTCCTAAACCGTGTTTTCCCTTCACTTTCTCAACTCCCTCGTTATTCGCTCCTACCTTTGCATTTAAATCTCTCAGTTTTAAAAGTATGTCTCATGTCTCCTTTACTTATATTTAGCAGTACCTCCAATAGTTCTTGCTAAAAGCTATCCTTTGGCCCACTCTCTGATAGCTCTGTGGGCGCGTAGCATTGAACAATACTTATTTTTCTGGTTGAAGACTTCAGTCGAACCGTTAAAATTCTATCTGACATATGGGGTTCCAATTCAATAAGTTTGCTTTGACTTCTTTATTCAATATAATTCCCACTCCACTTTCCCTATCCTCGTCCTCGATTTTCCCAGAGTACAGCAGTAAACTTCCGTTACTATTCTTCTTCTCCCCCTGACCTGGCCATCTTATTTCGCTTAGCCCTAGGACTTTGATATTCAATCAATCCATTTCATTAACAATTTGAGCTAGTTTAGAAGTGTCCAGCATTGTGCGTACATTCCATGTTCCCAAACGTGTGCGTCCTTTCATGCCAAATATCCTGTGCTCTTAGAACTGCTTCGTGTTAGTTTCAGTGATGCTAAAATTTAAGGAGGGAGGGGCATCAGCCCTCTGCTCCCGAGAATCCGTCTGCTTTTCATTATCCTGGTCGTTGTCCTCGCTTATGCCTTTTTTCTGCTGTTTGTTACTTCATCTTGTATATTCCTGTTCTTCCCTTCCTCTTTATATATTTCCTCTCTTTTCTCTTGTATTACTTTTTGCTCCTGTATTCATTCTCTTTACTATAACCGTTTTCATTTTTCCATTTTTTTTGCTTGGTCGTTATCGAGTTGCCTGCCCGAATAGATAGTTTTTTAAATCTCCTCGTTTGGATACAGGTTCCATAAGCTTATGTTCCTTCTGTTCCCACTTCAATGTTCTACCAGCTTTTTCTAATTTTTGATATCATATTCTAACTTTTGACCCTTTAGTCTTTTTTTACTTTTGCCGTGTCTTTTCCATTCTTTTGAATTTCTCTCTCCTTAACGGTCAGCTCGGAATCTATAAATATATTTTTACCTTTCATATTTCTTTTTTCTTTTAGTAACTACCTTCATTTTTTCTGTCCAACCAGCCATATCTATTGTACATTTTTCCTCTCATATTTTGTAAACCTTTGTCACTGTAGTTTTTATATTGAGTTCTCTTTCCATCATGTTCTCTATTGTTACTTTTAATTGTTCTTCGTTTGTTTTATTGATTTGAATTCCCGTTATTACCAAGTTGTTTCGTATTTTGTCTCACTCTAATTTTTTACTCTGTTTTTCGTTTTTCTTAGTTGCTCTATTAGATCCTCCTTTTCTTTGGACCATTCCTGTTTCATCCTAACAATTTCTTCTCTCAGCCGTGTTATTTTCACTAATGATAAAAATGACTATTAAATAAATCAGAGTGGTACAATTATGATTTTGCTATATTTCACTGAGATAGCGATGTTTTTAAGAAAAAATAATTAAGTTTATTGCGAAGAGATTATCGTCAGATTTTTAATTACAATCGCCACAACTTCTCTACAAACATACGCAAAATGTTAAAGCACGTTTAATTAAGCACTACTAATTCATGGAATTATTAAATATATATTTTTTATTTTTATTTTGTCTTCATTAAGTACATTAATAAAGGTTAATATTATTTACTTATTCCTATTGGTATCCATTTAACCTCATTTTAAATCTCCAAATTCCATGTAATTAAAGTTAATAAATTGTTTTTCATTTTCTGATATATCGTCTTCTAAATGCATCACTTTTTGTTTGTTGGTGTATTATTTGCCATATAAATTTGAATTTTGATTTTGTTTATTTTGACGAATGATTAATTTGAGAAAGGTGTTAAATCACGTTTTTGCAACTCGCCCTTAAGGTGTCAAAAATGCCTATTTGCCTTTTTGTAGTAAAATTTAAAAAATAAATTGAAGTAAGAGATTGGCGCATGGTGGCGCAGTGGTACAGCGTCTAGGCTAGCGTTGCGTTAGTCCTAGGTTCGAATCTCCCGATTAGCAGGATTTTCCTGCAGTCTGGAGGCCGGTATCGCGTCCTGATCATCATTCGTCGTTGGGCACCTAATTATAACGACGCTCTCCTCCAAATACAGGCCTAAGAGGTAGAGTAACAAGGTGCTAGACATACAGACACTTACACTTCGGACCAGATTGTGTATTGCACCCGTAAAAGCCACGTACGCTAACGCATCAGCCTCGACACCGAAAGGTAAAAAAGGTCACAGATACAGATTAAACTAAGATTTTTACTGTCTGAATTAGGAAGTAAAGAAGCTTAGGAATGTAACGTCGCAAGATAGATGTGCCGAAGTAGATCGACTGATAGTACGCACTCAAATAATGCACGAAAAATGACTAAACAACTAAGAATAAATGAAAGAAATACGCTGCATCCAGTGCATCCAATTACCATAGACACTTAGAAACATAGGGAAACCTTTTTTCCGCAAATAGAAACGAATACAAGAATGTACAATATGAACCTTTGGATATTACGGATGAATACTATGAAGAAATAACTGTCGAAGAGATCCGAAACGCACTAAAAGGAATGAAAAACAGTAGTTCACCAGATTATAGAATAGAACAGGCGAAATACGTCCCTACAATAACGTGTTATTAAAATATTTCAATACATGTTTACAGGGAGCAGAAATTCCTTCAGAATGGAGGAAGGCATTTATAAGTTCAATACATGAAAGGGACACAAGAAAGACTGTAATAATTGTAGAGGGATAAATGTAATCAGCTCTATAGGCCGCTTATACGGACGAAATATAAAAACACGATTAGAAACAGAAGTAGGACAAATTGAAGAACAAAGTGGATTCCGCGGCGGGAGATCTTGCACAGATTATATCTTTTGTTTAGCACAATTATCAGAAAACGCAATAGCACATAATAGGGAAATATATCTAATAGGTATTTATAGATATTAAGAAGGCATACTGGCATACGCTAGTGTACCAATTAACAAGTTATGGGAAGTACTTGAAGGAAGTAAAATAACGAGAGTGCATGTGAATGCAGTTAAACAACTCTACAAAAATAATACGAGTAGAGTAAAAATGAATAATATATAGAGGTTGGAACCGCGTCATTGTAGAGACGTTTCTCTCATTTTTTTAAGGGACTTCATCAGGAGCAAAAGGGGGCACTAAAAGAGCACGGTAACTCAACGTGCCAACCACGCCAGAGGCGAAACTCTTTTAGCAAGAGGAAGAAGGGTAACGGCAATCTTATGGAGTGAAAAGATAACAAAAACAACAACAACAAAATGTTATACAACAATTGCAGAAAGTATATCCACATGCGGTTCGGAAAAATAAGAAATGTGAACGAAGACTAAAATCGCTTGAAATGAATTACTGGAGAATAAGCTGTGGAGTATCTCGTTTAGACAGAATACGTAATGAAGATATTATAGAACGTACGGACGGACGTACGGGAATCCATTATCGACGTAATTGAACAAAAACCATTGGTTTGATACGGACACCTTACAATAATTTCCAATACACGATGGTCTCAAAGAATATTTGAATGAGTTCCATGGCAAAAGAGGAAAAAAGGTAAACCCCGCACATGATGGAAAAAGAAGGTCGTAATAGCAATGCGATCGAGAAATATGGAGGAAGGTGATTGCGAAGATGGTAAAATGTGGCGTCTAAGAAGCGAAAAGCCGCAATGAGCTGTAGGCTGAAAACAGAAGTCGTAATTTTGCATTATTAGTTTATCTTAATATTTGTTAAAGAAATGAGCAATTGATAAATTAGTGGAACTTGTAAATTTAGTTAAGTTTATTTACTTGTTAAGTGTGCGAAATCTACGCTTTCGGATATGAAAAAACGCAATGTCTATGTACTACGATTGCCAATGTTGTGAGTATAAGCAAAGAATACCTAATAATTTATACTCTTTGGTATAAGTAAATAACAGTAACGACAGTCCCAACCAACCTAAACTCAAAAACAAGAAGATGTATACCGTAAATGCGAATTAGTAATTTACATTAAGTAACAGTTCTAATAAGATACAATATAGTTTATTATTTTCTTATCACTGTACAAAAAATAACAAAAAAGCATTAACTTTAATTTCAGTACATAAAAATACCTATGATAATTTTGCAGTTAGAGTATTTGCCGACTCACCATTGTTAAATGTAAATATGCTGAATTTTTAATGCAGTGTTTTTACAGTACACTAAATTTAGTTATTAAAGTTATCCAACCTCGACAAAACAATACGTTTGTAGTCCTTTCAACTGCTTTTCCATCAATTGTTTTCATTATCTTGATTTAAAAGGTAGGTGATGATTATGTAAACTACCAGGTTTGGTTAATAAATCTGTTGAAAAATAGTACTCACTACAATGGTATTTAATTCATACTATTAATTTAACCTACTTCAAAATTATATGATTATTAAGAAGTCTAATAACACAATTTATGTTGGGATATAAATATAAAAATATCCACCTAATAAATAAAGGACAAACAAACATATTTTTTGTATTTAAAACTGACTAGTTAAATATTTATCACATTAAAAAATAGCTTTTGATATAACAATTTGAGAAAAAAACCTCTAACAATTATAATATTGCACACAAATTTGAAGGAAAAGTACTCGCGGAACTTTTAACTTTAACCTAATAACAAGGACAACTGCAAAACTAACTTATAAATCTACAATTAGTACCTAATTGAACCAACATGTAATTTACCAAAGTAGTAGTTTGCGGACGATACAAACTTTTCATAAAACAATAAAATTATTTAAAACACACAAATGCAATATGTAAAAATTCTCATTGTTATGTAAATTCGACATATTTAAATATTACTTTCCACAATGGTAAAAAAATTCAGACCTTATCTATTCTGCTAATTTAAGCCATTACAAGGTTAATTAAAAAATGTAACAAGAGTATTTAATATAGGTACATGCTAACAATGATACAATATATCATAAATATTCCCATTAACTTTCAGAAAAAGTTAGAGAAAAACAATAGTTGTACAACTCGATTCAAATTACGTAGTATTAATCTGTAAATCTCAAACATACTTAGTACTGACAGATACATGTGGAATGTACGTAAATAATAAACGAGCAAAATGTGTAATTAAGTCTTAACTGATGTATATACATGCTAAATGGTGTTTATTAGTTATCAGATACGAAAATAAAATTCGGTACTTGATGTAAACATAATACTGTTTCCTTCATATTCATTTCTCATTCTTCACTTTTTTCTTGTTATTTTGTTAATAAATTACTACAACCAAACTATTATCTTATAATATAAAACCATGCTGATTAATTTTTCCTTATGTACGAGTCTGCAGTGGAATTGGTCGTTCAGATTTCTTTCAATCAATACTAAAACTTATATAAATTATAACTAAGATTAAGTATTAATTAATTATTTGCTATTAACTACTACACATAATAATAATAACAATGGGTTTTTCCGCAAATCTAGGCATAAATTACAAATTTTAATACATACAATTTTAGTAGTTTATGGATCATAATGCAATGTACATAACATTGTAAACAAAAGGATTTCATTTTCTAAGGTGAATGAACAAGACATACCTACATGCAAGTTACATCCTGTAGCACTTACGCGAATTTCATTCTAGCTCTTATCAGATATTAAATTGTAAATATCGGGTCAAAAGAATAATATTTCCTTGACGATATCAAAATTCCTAACTAAAAACATGTAACAGAGTAGTAGAAAAGAGATGTTAAAAGTGTCAGGAACAACATGTACTACAACTATATGAATAAAAACAATGTAATTTTGGTCTATTACGTAAATTTGATACTTCTCAGTGTAACTGTTTTAATGAGAAGTTAGAAAGATAAATGCAAATTATTAATTAAATGTTACGGTTTAAATTTTTATGAGGTATTAATTAGCACAATGTAGAACTGTTGAATGGTGTTTTTATACTGGTTTTTATAGCGTTTATTATCTCGATTCTAGCATAGATTATATTAAGAGCTTTTAAATAAGAAAATCCTTGGCTTATATTAATTAACAGGCAGGTAATTACTATTTACTAACAATATACGAGGATAACCATCTAATCTGACTTAATAAAGTGGTGGTTTATACTTTCGAATGTTAATTATTCTAACTTAAATTTACAAATATAATGTGAAAGACAAGTTTCAATAATTACAGTGTTCTTTATTGTCATTCTTTTTGTACATTTAGCTTTGTAAAACATTGTAGGGACTATTTTATGCTGACAATATGTTGAAAACTATCCGACTGAAGAAATTTTTCACTCATTAGGTTGCTTTGTATGCACCACACAAACCTCTCTAGAACCGAATTTGTCGCCTGATTTCAAACAAATTCGGATCTACAGGGTAGATGTAGAGCATTAACATGCCTTTGACATGAGACTGGCAATTACTCAAACCTGAAACAAATAAAAATATTTATCAGTAGACATTTCAACTAATGTTTTGTTTTTTGCAATCGCTATTTATGCAACACGTGAGTAGAGTGATACGTTTAGACAACTCGCGGTGCTAGTCACAATTTAAATCAGCGAATTGAGAAAAGCAATTTACTTATATGTTGCACATAACATTTTATCTACTACGGTAAGAATTTGTACACTTTATTTTTTTTTTATTTTAACATATTGAAATTAACATTCAAAACTAAATATTACAACAATCTTTGAAAATAAACAATGATCAGTGCGTGAATAAAAGTCAACAGCATACATAGAATACTGTACTTTTTCTATGACTTCACTTTTTGTCAACAGTTTTACAAATGAAACAACTGCAATTGATGGCGTACCCATACATGGCTTAGGCATAAATAATAATGCAACCGTAAAGTAAAGGATTTTCAATGACGATTGGGAGAAACGCGTAAGTAATGGAATCTGAAATTTTTGAATTCGGCATAGCCTGTGAGTTATAAGTCGGAATTCTACGGTGTTAATAATATAGGCCATTATTTAACAAGAAACATATGTAATGAACTTATTATTTAATAGTCATAGAAAAAAACAGTATTAACAGTCTACGATTTAATGCGCATATGAAATAAGCTTTCATTATTTACGTATTAACTGAAGCAGAAAGAACACAATCACGTGACATAAATTTGAACAATATATCAGATTAGCGGTGCAGTTCAATTCTACATATAACTGTCTATGCATGAATATAATGGGTGTCTCCAAAAGGTCTGTATAAAATCAAATTTAATCAAATTTGCCTCTATCCAAAAGTGTTCCATTAAGGCGACATTGAACGTGAAAGATCTCCAAAAAATAAAAATCTTTTCTAATAACAAAAGGTTACTTTTAGCGTTGGGGATTAAATTCGGATTGTGAGTCTGTACTGGAAAATGATGTTTGACATATTTTTTTTTTGCTCATGGGTGATACGTAAGTTGTCAAAAGTTGGGTCATCCACGTACAGAGAAGCTTATACATATAAGTTTTAATAGTTTGGAAAAATATCTTTAAATTTTTTTATAGACAGCCATTCTTATTTCCAACATTTCTTCTGAGTTCGATTTTGCTATCTACCATGGTTTAAGCAGAAAAATATAATGTTGAACTGTTGCACGCCATCTACTGTAGCCGTATGACTTATTTGGTTGCTAGGTTAAACAGGCTTTGCTTTTGAAGATTTTTGATGTTCGATAACACCTTTGGATAGAGATAAGTTTGGTTAAATCCTTATATTTTGTTCTCAGGAATATGTGTAGTGTATTGTACAGACCCTTTAGAATTACCCTTAGTTGTTTTAGTTTATACGTATTTTTCAGACGGTTTTACCTTAGCCAAAGGTTTATACATTTTTAAATGCATATTTTGTACATGGGGCACACAACTGTTTAGTATTTATGTCACTATTATTTAGATCCAAGTTTTAGTTTTAATTTACGATACGAATCTCCAAATTCTGTTTATACGAGTTATACGACAGAAAATTCATCACTGAGAACTTGAAGTTAACTTTAGTTAAGTAAACACAGAACAATATTATTTCCGCGTTAATAATGTCTTTTGCATAATATATGTAACATAAAACACAAACATATGGGTTGTTGGCCGAATTTACTCTAGCTATTACGCTTACTTTTAACAACTTACGTTTGTTAAATTTAATGATATATTAACAAATATGGACTGTTTGATAAATAATTATTGAATTTTTGTAAATTATTAAACATTTCTATTAAAACGGGCACCATTTATAAATTGTTGTCAATTATTTGTGAAAGTATTTGAATTTTTATGCATATTATTTTAAGTTTTCGAAGAATAAATGTATTTTTTCCGAAAACATCAAATATGTCGAATATTAAGTAACTGCGAAATTCTTAATTTATGCAACTAACTAATATGTAATTATTTGCATTATCATGCTAGAGTTTCAGAATGACAATATTTCCATCTTTCGTCCTTTCGTCCATTGCTACACTCTTATAAGCTTATATGTATAAATATTGTAAAATTTATTTCCATAATTATGTAACTAATGTTTTATATCTTGTATTACTTCTATTAATACATGTTTTGGGTTTGAATGCCATGAGTCTAACAATCACTGCTACTAACCTGAAAAGAATATAACTTACTGAAGTCTAAGTTTTCATTTGATTTCAAAATCGGGAACATTGTTGAATAACTACGGATATTTAAAGGTTTACTGATAAAATAAAGTTTCTAGACCAAACATTATTAACTCTAATTATGTGTTTCCCTATATTAACAAAATGTGGAAACGGAATTCGTATGTTGTTCTTAAATTATCATTAACTGATTTATATTGTGTTAAACGAAATTCTGAAAATACTTCTTCTACAGTAGCAATAGATTGAATTTGACAGAAATGCCAAGTAAATACAAATAAGTAACGTAAAAATATTTGTACATTAATTGTTAATTATTTTTATGTGTTTTCTTTTACGATTAATTAATTAAAATGAACTGGAATCAGCAAATATCTTTTTTAGGAAAGCTTTCTTCTTTAGTTAACCCGATTATAGTAAAGCTACTTATCGACAAATGCACAACCAATATAAATTTTGATTCTTTTTGATAAAATACCCTGTATCTGTATTGGCCATGAAATTAATAACATTTTCTTTAAAAAATAACGCTAAAGTAAAATGCATCGACATGTTCTAGTTGTTATGACAACAGGCATAATTGTTTATATTGCTATAATATTCATTGTAACTATAATAATGTTTAGTGTTTTAGCATTTCTTTAAGCAATTTTTTTAAGACACTGACTGCCGACGTTATACGACCAACCTGAACTACACCCCATAGAATATTACTAATTCTCCATAATTTACAATTATTGGTATATGTACTGAATGAACATACAGACACACACATAATTGTGTGAGAATAATTAACAATGAGTATTAAAGAAATAAATTACGAACGTAGTATGTTCACGATAATGCTGAATGCAGAAGACGAACCAGTAACAAATAATCACTAAAATAGCACAATATTTCTATCCTTCTTTGCTATCATTATACAAATGAACATTTATAGCAACTAAATTATAGGTTTTTAATTTATTGTAGTGTTGTTAATTTCACTAACTAACACTAACAAGAATTGTTGAAGATATCAAGGTCTTTCGTTAAAAATGTAAGTAATGCTTATATTCGTTGCTACTTTAGTTTAAGTTCAATTTCTTTCTTTTTTTTAAATTGGGTTTTATACAGGGTGACATTGAAAAAACTGCAATGCATAGTACCACGCGATAGAGGACCACAAAATAATAAAAAAAGTTCTTATACGCTAATGTCCGATCGCCTTTTTTTTCAAGATACTAGCCAACTACAGGAAAGCGTTTCAACGCGTTAAAAATATGATAATATTCTAATAATACTCGAAACTAAAATACACAAAATAGCCACCTGCAAGGGCATAGTGCGCACCAATTTTGGTTCAATTATGTCTTCACAATCGGAAGAAATTTAAAAAAATTTAAATTTTCTAACAAACTTTTAACATCCTGTATCTTAAAAAAAAAGACGATCGGACATTAGCGTATAAGAACTTTTTTTATTATTTTATGGTCCTCTATCGCGTGGTACTATGCATTGTAGTTTTTTCAATGTCACCCTGTATAATCAAAACTCTAACTTTTCTTTCAATTTTCAAAAGTAATAGGTACAAATACTTTCTGGGATTTAATTTTAAGGGCACAGAGTTGCCCATACGAAAACTATTTTAGGATTGCAATGCAAAAATTAATATTAATCTTAAAGCTCACGGCGGCCTTCAAATAATTTATACTTAGTATTATTAGCGACAACATTACTCCTAATTTTCCGTCTCAGAATGTCCTGCAAAACACAAAACTTCTGATTTGATTTAATATTCAGCAACGAAAACACGTTCGAGGGCAGAATAATATTCCGTTTCTTTTATAAATGTAATTGGTTGAATAAGGCAAAACGATAATTTTTTACTTGCAAAAAAAATCAGTTATTGCCAGTTGTAAATGCCAAACTAATCTAAAACCCCTGCAACTGCTTTCAAAAATTATTTCTAAAAACCGCTCTTGCATGGAATATTGATAACAACGCGGAGAAAAGTAAGAGACGGAAAATTTGCTTAAACATATGTAATTAAACACCAGTAAATAATAAGAAAATGCTATAGTACGATTAACCACCTACAAACACTAAAAACTTTGATTGAAAAAACTGAAGAACACAACATACCATTACATCTAGGTTTTATGGATTACAGAAAGGCATTCGACACAGTGGAAACATGGTCAGAGATTAAAGGCTTAAATGATGCAAGAATAGACTACAGATATAGAACACTAATTAAACAACATAAACTAACACGCCATATTGCATATAAAAATAGACGAGGAAACAATAACAAACAAAATAAAAATCCTAAGAGGTGTACGGCAGGGTGACACTCTATTACCGAAACTCTTCAGGCGGGTACTTGAAAATATTTTTAAAGAACTAAAGTGGGATAATAAGGGAGTAAATATTGATGGCAAGTCTATCAAACATCTTAGCTTCGCATCGTCCTAATAACATCAGACGAAAATTAACTAAAAACAATGATAAACGAATTAAATACAATAACGAAGAAAGTAGGCCTAGCAATAAACGTCATTAAAACGCAAATTCTATCAAACAGCGACAAGAAATACTCAATAGAACAACAAAACATCGAAAAAGTGGAAGAGTATACATATCTGGCTCGTACTGTGAAACTTGGAAAACAAAATTAAACCGCAGAAATAATGAGAAGAATTGGTTTGGGTTGGATGGCTTTTGGACGTCTATCATATATGTTGAAAAATCAGAACATAAGTACCTACATGCTTAAAAAGAAAAGTTTCTGATGTGTACGGTATAGAAACAACAACACTAAGGGAACAAACAACGGAAAAATTAGGATCACACAAAGAGCTATGGAGAGGCGGTTGTTGGGAGTAAACCTAAGAGGCAAAATAAAGAACATGGACATCAGAAGAAGATCAGGTGTTACAGATGTTGTAGATAGGATAGCAAAACTAAACTGGAGGACCGAAAAACATCAGAGGAATGGTCAAACCGCAGTCTTCAATAGCGCCTTAGAATATTTAAGAGAAGAGTGGGGAAACCAACGAAAAAATGGATGGACGATGTAAAGAAGATTGCAGGAAATAGATTAATCCAGAAAACACAGAACAAAATAGCTTGAAAACGACTTGGGGAGGTCCAGCAGTGGACAAACAAAACAAAGACCGAAGAAAAAGGAGAAAAAGAAATAATGAAAGTTCAAAATGCGTACTGTTTGTATTAAATACGATTGCTCCAAATATTTTATTTGACTTTTAAAAGTGCAGTCCCAAATCCATTTAAAGTTTTTTCAAGCGATTAGTACACTTTAGTTGAATTAAATGTCAGTTTTAGCATTCATGAACCACGAAAGAGCTTTAACTGCAACAACATAAAAACTGCGTAGGTTCTAAGAAACTAATTTTATATAATGAATCAATTTTTTTTTTCGAATAAAAATAGAAATTCATATTAACACAAAAATCCATTCTCGAATCTGGGTTTAGAATTCAGTTTTTCTATTATTTAAATAAAATTTAAAACTATTATGTATTATCTATACAAACATGCGAATATAATTTGTCTTAGATTTCTCTTCTTCTTCAATGAATCCCCTTTGCCTCACGGCGTAGGGTTGTCTTACATTTAATAAAGAAAACAAATACTTTAACTTTAGACTTTCTCCAAAACATTGACGTTACTCAAGCTTTGGCTGACAATTATTCAACCAATTTTCAATTAGAATTAAAATATACAGTTTTAAATATGGTGTATAACAACTGTTTATTGGATATTTAGATGAAATCTTAAGCTTAGCTTTGTCTACATCTATTGCTCATGTAAATACCTATTCCTTTAGCATTGTCAATTTCAGACCTCCGAATTTTGTATTGTGTATAAACTCTATTGTTGAAAGGTAATTTAAAAAATAGAAAAAGTACAATACAAAATTAATAGCTTAACAGCATTAGATAAACTGGTATATTCACTGAATTTTTAAAATACGATCGAAAATTCTGATTTTTAATCATAATGATACATTATCTATTTATTTATTGCCACGTTTATAGCAAATTGAAAACATCAACTAAAATACCAAGCAACCTACGACCAGAAGTTATTGGTACTTTCTGTACTGCATGATGATCTATTTCCTTGTTAAAGACCCCGCGATTGCCAAATATGCAAATCAAAGTAGTTAACTGAATCGCTGATAATGAGTTGTTGCTATCTTCACCATTAAGTTTTCTTGGCTTATTATATTATTCAATATTTGGGTATTATAATTATGTTTAAAAATATAATTTATCTCATGGTATGAACAGGCCTCTCAATTACTACCAATTAGAAATACTTTCTAAATTAATACTCCTATAACACTTCCCAACCTAATAATTAGCGACCAACAATTTGCTTTAGAGTTTGGTTCAGTTACGGTACATTGAAATCACGTGCCCACTTACCCGAGTTTTGGTTACTAAAAACAAATCAAGAAAATATACTTAATAAATAGAATGACACTTTGTTGTCAAAAGGTCCAATACATTATATTTGAAGAGCTGAAAATATTTAATGGTTTGCGTTCTCGTCTCTTGCACATATTTGGAAATGAAACTAACCATTTGGATCTTCAATTTTTGCGTTTGTGTAGCTCATTTCCGTACTTTAATCGCCCATTTTTCGCCAGCGAAGGGAAAATGATGACTATAAAAGGTGTGGTTCAGTTCTTACTCTTGAGTCAGAAGTAACCTGTAAAAGAAAATCCGGTTAGTATCTAAATTGACTACAAAATATTCTCTTAAATACCATAGTCATTTATTACTAACATGAATAAAATTATTAATCAAACTGTGTATATTGCGTCTTATCTTTTCAATTAAATAATATAAATCTAATTATGAACTAATAACTATCGTGATCACGCAAGCGAAACCACATATGTTCAGTTAATCGAGTTGTAGAATCAGAATTTATTATAATTAAAGATAACGTTGCTTGTTATATACTTTAAGTAAAAATGAATAATAACTTCTAAAACTTTAAATTTGTAGTTTTAAGCATAAATAAAAATAGTAGCAAAAATGTCAAGTGCCAAAACGTTGTGCAACATACTACACGGGAAAATGTTACTTCTATCATTTTAAGAAAATAACGCTTTATTAAAGAAATTAAAAAAGGTAACATACAGATTTGGTAGTATAGTTTCCTCAATAATTTTTTTTTTAATGTGAAGGGAAAATTAACAAGCCAAAATAAAAACAGTGACCAATGTAACATAATTTAGAGCGGAGGACTTTCAGAGTTGCAATATTGGAATACCATAAAATACCTTGTAGGTATTGCTTATTACTTTTCATTTAATTTAGAAAGCCATCCTATACAGGGTGTCTCTAAACCTACTGCCATAAATTTACCATGCGATTCCTGACGCAAAAATAAGTCGAAAATGTCTATAAAACTTTTGTCCTAAACCGCACCATGTAGAAGCTACAAGTCTTTGAAAATTGTGTTGAAAAAACGGAAAACAATTGCATTTTAAAAACGGTTTGAGATAAAAAATCGAAATTTTGCAGGCGGTCTAACCTATTGAAGGTATAAACTTTCAGGCCACACCCGGTATATAAAATTTTGCTGGTGGGGCAAACCTGTTTAACACTTTGAATTTATTAAATCGAACTGAATATTCTATTCACGAGTCAACGCCAGATTTAATTCTGACTTTCGTTTAGTTTTTATTACACCATTACTTGAAAATCCCGTCTCGTACAGGTGATTCGTGTAGTAATCGAAGCTAACATTTTTCTCATTTTCAGAATTTTACCTTTTTTTGCCAAATGGAAACCATAGAAATAAATGATCTAACTAAAATTCAAGAACGTTTAAAAGTTACGCTGTTTTTCGTCTATAACTTAGAAATGGAAATTTTTAATTTAATATTTGATTAGTTTCAACTTCTTCATCGAAAATTTACAAATTAGTTTAAATTTAGGAAGCTCAGAATATAAAAAGTGAACTCTTTCCAAGAAATTGCAACATTCTGTTCTCTATAAAAAATTGTATTACACCTAATTTAAAACAATACGAAAGTTATATTTACCCGATCTTTACACTACAAGTGACAAGCGAATTTGTATTGGATATTTAAAAAAATGTAACAAATCATAAATATTAGTTAGATTGCTATTAAAAACTAACTTAATACAACTCTCGATCTGTCTATTTGTAACTTAGAATATGACAAGATTATCCAGCCATTTACGAAAACAGCAGCTGATATTCTCTCTCTCTCTCTCTCTCTCTCTTAGTGTCATATCCTTTTCAGGACGGTGGCGAGTGGGATCAAAGCCACGCTTTTAAACGTCTTGGCGTCGTGAATTTTGTTAATATCCCCCATGCTATTGTGCATTTGTAGAGTTTTAATTAATAAAAAAAGTACAAAATATCTGGTTAATAACTATTTTTTATAAAAAACTCGATAACATCAGTGAATAATAAACTTAACGTCAAATTCGAAGTAACGAATCAAAAATATTTTTTTTTTTATTATATCAATTCAGAAAATTCTGCGAACTATTAAGTTTTAGTTGACTAAAAAGCAAGGGCATTTAAGGAAAATTAAAATCAAAGAAGAAAACAGAATAGAAATAAAATACCATTTGTGAAAATACCAGCGCAGTGGTGGGAAGTTCCTAGATGAATTTTTCCCCGCTGTTCAAAGGTTTTCCGTACATGGCATAGAGCTAGGACTCCAAGACATCCGCATTGAAATTATTTTAAGATACGCACTGAAACAAAGAAACACCGTAAAAAATGTAAAAGTAGGAATATAAATTACAAAGTGAGCACAATCATTCAGCTTGTACATTATTAGTTCTACATTTATATTTTGGAATGTCAATTAAAAAATCTTTGATAATTAAGAAGAGACTACAGCTGACGGGAGTAACAAAACACAAAATGTGATATAAGTACATTATCGTAATCTATTAAGAGAAGAAAATACACAATAAAACATCAGAATTATATAACAACACGTCGAACACGTAGAACCAAAATTTTATTCAAAACTACAATTAGAATTAAATAAATAATAAAGACAAAATATTTATAATTATTTATGGGCGATTTAATAAACATGAATAGAAGTACTATATAAAATAAAATGTTTAATAATATTTAACCAATTCTAGACATACTATAACTATACAAGAATAACACACGAATCCACAGTTATTAAGAAATAAGAAGTAGACAATAGATTATGTTATAAAAAACAGCTTTATTTATTTTATTTATTCATTTAATGGGCGAAATCTAGGCTTGCGGGTGCCAGGGATTTCAATGCACTTCAACTACTATGGTTATTAGAACTACCCAAATTTCCACCCCTGGAAGGGATTTTTATCGTGCCAAATATTGTATTAGCACGGGACCTACGGTTTTTCGTCATATCCGAAGGACGGCATACTTTCAGATATTTTTTCGCATTAAAAATCTCACCGACCTGGACTGGGAATCGAAGCCGAGATCTCTGGTTTACATGGCAAATGTACTAACATTGACGCCATCGAGGACGGCAATAGCTTTATGATAAAAGAAAATTATTAACGCAAGCGCTATTCCATCGTCTAATGTAGGCTTAGATCACACAAATGAATTATATGGATTTTGCAAATCAAGAGTAAAAATTCATCTACCGAAAGGAAAATGATCTAAATTTATAAATAAACTTAATATTGTTTTTAGGATGGGCTGGCTAGGACACCTCTACAGAATGGGAGAAGAGAGAATGACAAGACAAATATATGAAGTAAAAATGCAAGGAAAGGATAAAATAGGGCGGCCACGGATGAAATGAGAGGAACAACTACGACAGACTACGGAGAGACGAGGAATGAAATGGCGAGATGTGGAAGTATTGGCCCAGGACTGAAACCTGAAAGACATGGAATGGAAATATAAAAGAAACATCAGATATATAAATGATATGCATATAAATCAAATAATACTTAATGAATTATAATTATGGTTTATATAAGTCCAACACCTAACGGTAGAAGGACAAAAGATTAAATAAATAATTGCTTTTAGGACATGACAGGATAAAAACTTAATACACGCAATATTATTAAATAAAATGA
This sequence comes from Melanotus villosus, assembly GCA_963082815.1. Classification (NCBI taxonomy): domain Eukaryota; kingdom Metazoa; phylum Arthropoda; class Insecta; order Coleoptera; family Elateridae; genus Melanotus; species Melanotus villosus. Next base: position 69,938,264 of record OY720418.1, on the reverse strand, counting down.
AAACGCCGGAAAAGCATACACAAAAATATTCCAAACGCTTTGTGTAATAGAAAAACCAACAACCTTAATGATGATCACAACACAACAAAGCACCATAGTCTAACCTCCAACGTTAAAATATTGGTTAAAAAGATGCATCTGACACATCTACGATAGAACGAGTACAATGAAATACATGCAATAAAAATGACAGAGTATCAACAGTATGTACAAATGCAGAACAAGGATAATGTAAAAATAAAAAAAACAAAGAAAAGATATTGGACAATGTTGGACGGAGGAATAACGAGCATTCAAATTAAAAACATTTACCGTCTTGGTTGATAATCATACAATTCATACATGCTCTTTAAGGTCCACTTCAATTATGTTAAATATAATCAGTAAATTGACTTTGACCAATTACCATGTACCTATGTAAAAATAAAATTAAAGGTGATATGACATTACAAAGCAAAATCAATGAGTTTTCATTTGAACCCTGCATGGAGAACTAAAAAGGATATGGAAAATATTTACAATGAAAAAAACGAACATAAACAATCAAATACGACTACGAAACAAACCAGCATTACCTGAATTTGAAAAAATAACGGAAAAGAAGAAACATAAAAACTAATAGACAGCGTACTAATAACAGAAAAGCAGAAAGAGATTGTAATAAAGAAAAACATTAAGGCCAGATAACAGATGACCTCATACAATATAGAAAACAATTAGAAATCCAAGAAATAACCGTTGGGTAAAATACCATTCATTACAATGTACAGAAAACGTTTCTATTTGAATTTACAAAAAAATTATAAGTAAGGTCAAGATCATTAACTACTCTATTCAAACCGACAATAAAATTTCCCACCGGCAACATAAAACAAGTCGCGGTCGTGACACAGCTGGTTCAGGTTGACAACTGAGATGGCCCGGGTTCGATTCTCAGGGTCACACATACACGGAAAACACCTGACCGCTTCCCTCGGAAGGCAATGGCAAGTCACCGAGGTATTTCTGCCTAGTAAGTCCTCTCTGGGATAGAAGTGCAAGCACTTCCGCGGTTCGGAGTCCACGTTAAGCTGTAGGTCCCCTATGTCTGTAGGCTTGACACGCACACCACAGACATGTGGAGAGAAGATCGACAACGTCCTGAAAACGGCACGCAACTTCTAGAAGAAGAACATAAAAGAAACGATAAACAAATACACGGATCCGAAAACAACAACGATTTCGATAAAACAAGCTGACCCTTTACGTCATTTTTGCAATGCGACAAATATGCCTTGGAATTTTAAAAGCCAGCACACTTTTGTATTATTGATATGACAACTTTGATATCTACCACGAAAAACTTAACAAAAATAAGAGAAACGGAAAAAATTAACAAAGGAACTAGAATATAATAAGAGAATAAGTTAAGCTCGTGGATGTACACAGTAGAACAAATTTACAGAGTAATACAATATTAAATGCTAAATAATGTTATGGCTGGTCCCATGCCCAGATAAGAAGGAGAAGGATCCTCCAGATTATTGTCTTGTCCGGGGGTAAAACCAAAATGCTGCTCACAACATTATACAAAGCTTTAGAATTAAATATAAGTATAAATCATAAGGTTGGGCACCTGGAATATAAGAAGCCGAAATGCACGTAATCAAGTAATTATCACAGAAATGAAAGAAAGCAAAATAGGATAACACGAATAAAAATAAAAGGAAAAAATACCTTAGCAGTAAATGGTTACATTCTCATACATAGCGGTAAATCAAAACAGTTTATGGCAGAGGCACGCGTTAGAATTCAGAATACTACATTCAAAAGTTAAACAATTCATCGTCACAATCAAGGGTACAAACCCAAAAATTTTGAAAATAAAATTATAAGCATAAGATAAGTCTATTCGCATTGTCAGCATTAATGCCCCGGACATACGCAAGCCTTTACCAAGAAAAAATTGTTTCGTGGAGAAATGTAAGTTCTAACAGTTACCCAAAACTAGCAACTAGTTATTTGTAATGGCAAACCTAATCGCTCGTACAAGAAACGACGTTATACATAAAAATTAAAGATTTAACGAGAAAATTTACAACGGTACATAAATCTTTTGGTATACTTCTGCATACGGAATAGCTTCAGAATTAATAGTATCTTCTTTAGCCACAAAATGTATCAGAATTCTTCTTCTTATTGTGATATCCTTTTCAGGGCGTTCACAAGGGGGATCATATTTTTAAACTTGGGTCGTGAACTTTGTCATATATCCCTTACGAGTATACTAGCGAAATGTGTTGTCTGCAGTAGTTTTCCCGTTGCCTTCTGCTGATTTTGTGACCGTGTATTAAGTGTGTAGTGTGTGTGTCTTGCGACTATCTGCAGTCGACCACTCCGCAGACAAAATCGTTAATTGTAACCAAACGACTAATGGCTTCACTCGCTCAAGTACCAACCTCAAACAGTGGGGAATTCTTTGTAAAAATCCTGACCACTGCATACGATTGGAACTCAAGACTCCTAGCTAGGAGCTCAGTGCTTTTACCACTGCGCCAACGAATTTCTTTTCCTGTTGATTTAGTGACCCTTACAAATTGTAGCAGTAATAGAATAGAGAGAGACATGAATGTTCTTAGCACTCTTGCCACTGCGTCAACGAGCTTCTGTATCAGAATTATACAGTCGAAAACATACAGAGAAGGAAATTAGCAATTGACTACGTCATAACTAGGAAGCTTAGTTCAAAACAAATTCTAATTGTAAGATTCTTCAACACACTAAAAATAGGAAGCAACTATAAATTAGCGCTATGTAAAATGAGGTCTAACTTCGAAATCTAACTTCAATGGAAAATTATTAAATCATGAAGCGATCATAGGTCTGTAGGAGGCAAAACCCTAAGAGAGAATGATATGGATACGAATAATAGAGACAACGAATAACCAAAAGAGAAAAATAGAGAAGATCCGTGTAGGAAAGGAAGAGCCACAGAATGCCACACAAAAATGTAGAAATAATATACTGGGTGGATTTAGATTATCAGAAGAAAAGCATTTGGATCATAAGTATCCCAAGAACAAACTTGAAATGTAAAGTAGATTGAGTTAATATTCTATAAAGAAGATGAAGTAAATGAGCATTTTTAATGCAATTTTTGATTAACGCAATTTTGACTCAAAACATAGAAATTACTTGTAATATCAGAAATTACTGGGAAATGTTAGTTGCAAACCTATTAGATCGTATATTGGGATGATTGTAAAGCTGATGCATAACGGAGAAAATAAAACCAAGGAATCAAAAAATATATATTTGGCCTTCTTCCTTTTTGATAACTCTAAATGTGGAATTTTTTTAATATTACGTAAAAATAAATACGTTCTATAGATAAACATTTAACATTACTGAGGACTAAATAAATTAAAATATTAAAAAGCACACAACGAATTTACTAAATTAAATCTAACTCTTTCAATTTTTATTTTGTTAGTTGTTTGATGATGTATTTGAAGTCATATTTTCACGTTAATGTATTTTTATGCATAACTGCTCAAAAACAGAGTGCTTTATGACAGACGGTCATTGTAAATTTAACGGTGAATGTGGATTTCATTCATACTGCAATTTACGGCAATAGGTTTCAACAGAAAATCGATACATTTAGCTTTTTGTGTATATAAATACAACCATTTGAACTATATTTGCCCAAAAAAGAAATGATGCTTCAACGTTTTATGAAATATCCTGAAATTAATTTAATAATATTTTGTTTCTAAAACCTTTACATTTCTGTAACTATCAGTTTGTTGAATAATACCATACTTTTATTATATGGTTTAAAAAATACTGTTTTAAAAAGTATCCGAGACAGGCTTTCCAGGAAATGTGGATTGTTTTATGACATACTACATATACATATGTATAACATAAGGTGGTAATAAGGATTCAAATTTTTTGTATCAACATTTAAGTACAGCGCCACCAAGCAAACAAATCCATCGGAAAATATGCCAACTAATTTTAAAAATTCGTGGCGGTAAAAGTTTAAGCCAATACCTACAACTCCTGCCGGCGTTGTACCTTCCGTGTCAAAAGTGAAAGTAGCTAACAAATTGACAGTTATCGCGTGTTTGTGTTTCTTAATTTTCTCTGCTTTCGTTCCTCTTTATAAAAAAAATCAGTCTTTTTTAAGATTATTTTTGTTCGACTTATTCCTAATAAGGTAGGCATATATTTTATAGATAATTTAAAGTATTTTTAAAATGAAACTTTCGCATAACCTCAAAATATATTTTTTACCTATTAGGTATTTGCTATTTATGTATTTATTTATAGAATCCATTTCTTCTAATCGCTTTTATCGCTATGGCAAGTAAAGGGAAAAAACTGTTCATTCCGAAGCCAGAAATATAGTAGACAAAATTTATCTAAAATAAAAATAAAATTTCCTTATTTATTTCCTTCTCAAATCTAATTCTGGTACTTGTCTACTAAATTTTCTTTTAACAGTTTTAACAAATTTATATAAGAACGTAGGTACATAATAAAAATTAATAAACTTGCAAATACACAATGTTACACGTTTAAATTTACCGCCAAAGTACTATTGACACTGAGTGTACCTCTAAAATACAGCGACACCACACCACGCCAACTTGACAGACTTGTTTGATTGGTGGCGCTGTACATTCAGTCTATTTTAAATGGCACATCTAATCCTATGATTTCTTCAATGAAAAACATTATTTTTAGCATAATGTTATAAACCCAAAGAAGTATACATTCCGATACCACGATGTAACTTTTCAAATTTCACCTTATGCTAGTCCTTCTACTTTTTGCATACGTGTTGATTTTGATTTAACGATGACAAAACATTACTTAATAATTATTAATTGTATTTTTATAATTTTCAACTCAGATGTGTAATTGTAATGCGTTTAATTGTCCGTTGTATGCATTTTTGCTTGAAAACCCCAAAGAAATTTTTAATATAATTTGCTCGTTCTAAAAATGCAATGCACTTTCAGCTAAACTACTGCAACTTTATCCCAAGGGCAAAACCTTCAATACTCGGTGACAAATAAATACATATACAATTATACATAAATATAATGTCTCGGTTTAGTGAAAAGACTTAATAATTACGTGCGATAATTCATTAATAGCTAACCTAATAGAGTAGATTACGTAATATACCTAATCCTAAGAGCTATTTGAAATTACTGATACGTGGGTCGTTTGAAAAGCAAGGTATAAGAAAAAGAAACTGCGAATAAACTTAACACTTTGTATTTATTTTTCAACATAAGCTCCATTGAGATCAACACATTTTGTCCTTTCTCATAGGCTGAAAAATAGCCGTTGACAACACGAACCACTTCATTGCTGTCAGAAAATCGTTGTCCTACGAGCTATCGTTTGAGGTTCGGGAATAAGTGGTAGTTAGATGGGGCTAAATCTGGCGAGTAGGGCGGATAATCCAACAGTTCGAACCTGATCTCATGGAATTTAATTATGGAAGCCCTTCTGCCCTTGACGTGTGAACAGGTGCATTGTCCTGATGAAAGAATTTTTTTTGGCAAGTCGGTCACTTTTTCTAGATGTTTTCACTCAAACTTTGCAGCAAACCTGCGTAGTACTCTCCAGTGTCCTTCTTTTTTCCAGGAAATGTTTTCGCTTTCTTTGGAGCAGATTTCCCCTTTACCGTCTATCGTTTTGATTGTTCTTCGACTCCAGCCTGTAGTAGCCGACCCACGTTTCATCGATGGTCAAGAACCAGCTCAAAAAGTCATTGGGGTTAAGCTTGAGACGTTCCAAGCACGCAGACGAAATGTCAATCCAAACTCGCTTTTGGTCTGAACTCATCAGACGTGGCACTCATCACCCACAAAGCTTTTGCATGTTCAAATGTTCAGGTAAAATATTATGATCCTTATCATGTCTGCTATCTCACTGATCTTCAATCTTCAGTCACTTAAAACTATTTTGTGGATCTTAGTCAACATATTCGAAGTCGTCACATCTCTTAGGCGTCCTCTGCGTGGTTTATCTTCGGTACTCGTTCGGTCACGTTTAAGTTCAGCAATCCACAAATGTATGGTCTTAAATGAAAGGGAAGACTTGCCAAGAAAATAATCTAGCTTGCTTTTGGTACGGGTCGCCGTTTTCCCCTTCAAAAAATTAAATTTTATCACGGCACGAATATCCTTTCTGTACGTCATTTTTGAAAATGCTTGCACATTCGTCTCCTTCATGTGACCAAATAATAACCTCACAATGCACTGAGCTGAAACTCGGTAAGGGCTCGTTTGTAGGATCAAACATGATGCAATCATCTCTGCGTCGTTTACCTGACTTTTCAAACGACCCACGTATTTAGATATCGAATTCAACTAAATAACAAGGTGAGAATGAACAACTGAACAATACTAGATATATAGCTATGTGTGATAATGGCTCTAGTAGAAACATTAAATATTAAAATCTGTCAGTTGTTAATGTATGTAGTGAGGTTTTATAGCGTGTAAATGTTTAAGAGTTGGAACATTTAAGTTTAATAAAAAGCACATAGTTAGCTTTAGTACAAAAAATTCTTTTCTAATATGGCTTTTGTGTTTATGAAAGTTTGTTATTAATAACTAAAATTTTACATCAGACACTAATAATTAACAAACAGTACCGATCAATATTAGTAATTACATGAGTTATTGCACACTTAAGTAAGTGTACTTGTTGTTTTAAGAATGGTTAAACCTGAATCTGTAAAAGTTCGCCAAACGGTTAAACCACCAACAATTATATTATCAAAATAAAGTCGTTCTCTACTAAATTAATTAATTCCACTTAATAACCAAAAAGAAGAAAAATCAATCAAAAATACAAAAATATATACTCTTCTATGTATATTATAATAATCCTCGATAATTGTTTGTTATTATTAAATGATATCGTTTATAGTTACTAAATAGTTATTTGTAATACAAGTGTTGAAAGCTTGCGTTTGCCACACGAATGTGAAGTTTGCAGCACGAACGATAGTGAGTGCTGCAGTCACATGAGTGTGGCAAATACAAGCTTTCAACACATGTATTACACACTATTTTTTCTACAACCACAAAAAATTTAAATATTTCTGCCAAATCAAATCTGACATTCATCAAATGTCATTTATGACATTTTGATTTGCGTGCGGAAAGTAAACAAATTAGCGTGTGGAAAGTTTACTTTCCGCACGCAAATCAAAATTTCAGTGTGGAAAGTTTACTTTCCGCACGCTGATTTTCACTTGTTCGGCAAACACTCATTTTCAATACTCGTATCTATGGAGACGAAGTCTGAAAATTCCACTTTCCATGGTGGTTGTAGAAAAATATTATTTTTACTTTTATCGAATATGATTTAGACTAATCTACTAAGTTGGCGTAGGTCATCGCACGACTATTTTATTATTAATCAGCTTAATTTAATTTTGTTTGTTTTATTAAACTAATCTGCTTACTCATTACCATGCTTACCATTAGAACCCGCTTTATGAAAAAAATCTCCACCAGACACACTGGCGTTAAAATGATTTAATTTGAACTTTCCTTGTTGTTGTGGCGATACCTTATCGTAGTTGTGTTTTTCCCATGTTCTATTAAAAGCATTTATTTGTCACTTTTAGTCCTTTAGTCTTTAGTTATCTTTTTTCTGTATATACATAAATGATAGAAGTGAATTAAATATTGTTGTTGACTATTTCATAACTATACATGGTGTCAGTAAATAATTGGTGGCTACTCTTAGGATTAATGACATACAAAATATTACAATAAAAATAGTTATTTTTGTAACAAGTACCTAAAATCAAGTTTTTTGGGACGAATCGTTGCTGTTTCCGGACGAGGCGAAGCCGAGTCTGGAATAGCAGATGAGTCCCAAAAAACGATTTAGGTACGTGTTACAAACAATATTTTTTTGTTAAAGCTCCCAAAAGCAGATTGAAACCTTTTATTATGTATGATTAATGTGATCAGAGCACATGTTACTATATTAGTACGCAAAAGGTTGCTATGACAACTTTTAGGGACTAGGCCGAAAATATAGCATTTTACGGACGTAAATGAGTGTCACTATAGTAACCAGACTTTTTGCGATTGAGTCCGGAAAAGACCCATTTTACGGACTTAAATGAGCCCGTAAAATAACTTTTGGGAGCGTGTACTAAAAAAGTATTTTCTCTGACTAATGTTTCTTTTTAGTTATTCGATCTTGTACACCTAATAAGATTTTTACGAAAGTACTTAAGCAAATAACTATTTTTACAGACTACGCGAAGGTAAAAGAAAGGGTTAAATATTTAGAAGTAGAATATACAGTATGTCCCCGGATTGAGTTTACAATAGGTATGATTGACCAAAAATTTTCGAATTGGAATTTCATATTTTGGGATTCCGCTTTGCTTGGTCTGAAACTTATTTTTAGTTTACTTTCGATTTTTTAAAATCAAGTAGGCCTTTACAGTTGAGCAATAACTCTTTTCGTTTCAGGTAAAGTACCTTTTTCGTTTACAGTACGCCAAAGTGTTACTAAGAAAAGTTGTTACGTTGTTGTTGTTATGGTGGTGTACAAATTTCCAGAACGATCGCCCTACTTTGATAAAATCCAGTATTGGTCAGTATTGAAACAGCAATACTGGATTTTATCAAAGTAGACCGATCATTCTGAAAATTTGCATAACTCCATAACTTTTTATTCTGAACAACTTTTCTTGGTGAAATATTGGCGTACTGTGAATGGAAACAGTACTTTACCTGAAACGAAATTGACAAATAATGAATTTTATCAAAGTAGGCCGATCGTTCTGAAAATTTGTACACCGCCATAACTTTTCATTCTGAACAACTTTTCTTAGTAACACTTTGGCCTACTGTGAACGAAAAAGATACTTTACCTGAAACGAAAAGAGTTATTGCTTTGGTTTATTTCAGATTGAATACCCCCGCATCCTACGCTTGCTGTTAGGGAGCACCTGGATGAAACATTTCATGGGTAATGGAAAGGGAGGGGGGTAATCATTCCTAAATCTCCCAACTTAACTCCTTTGGGCTTTTGTATTTAAGGTTGAAGTAGATCCTGTGTCCATATGGAAGGAAGACATTTCAAACATCTTCGATAATTATGTTTTTTGGCGCTGAATATTAAAAACTAAATAAATAATTTACGTAAACTCTCGAAAAATGAAATCGCTTTTATCTCGAAAACGGTTGATTTGCAGAGCCATGAATGTTAACACTTTTTAACTTTAATTTTGATCATACTTCATTTAACCCTTTCTTCAACACCATGTATGTATTTGGCTAATAAAACGCATAAACCATGTTCAAATTGGCTCGATACATCCATGCATATATGGTAGTCTAAAAATTCAGAAATGTGCACAAATTTGTTGGACAGATGATCTACGATAAAGAATATTTTCATTTGATAATAGTGTCGTATAAATGATTTAAATCCAACCGTTTAAGAGCTGGTGTACGAGTAGGTCATATTATGGACACCTCAAATGGAATATTCAACTACCATAATGTATGCATGCGAACCTACGGGGTTTAGTAGAAAAGAGATGAGATTGGCAACACTGTGCGCGAACCGACAACGCTGCTGCTTCCCTCTTCACTCAGACAGTTAGAATAACCCCTGGCGTAGACTCAGTACAAGTCTGAATTTGTTACAGTTGCTACACGATTGTTGAACGCGCCTGAAGGGAAGTTGTGTTTGTGAGGAACGTTACGGAAATGGACCGGCAAAAGTTTGAGCAACGTTATGCTATCGAATTTTGTTTAAAGTTTGGCGAATCCTCTACTGTAACTTTTGAAATGTTACGAAGGGCTTATGAAGAACATTATCTATCCAGGGCACAAGTGTTCAGGTAGCACAAGGCCTTTTTAGAGAACCGAGAAGAAGTGGAACACGAACTTCGTGCGAGAAGACTTTCAACCTCAAAAACAGACGACAATATGGAAAGAGCGAGGACTCCTGTGATGTCAGACCATCGACTGGCGTTGAGAATAATCAGTAGTGAGTTAAATTTGATCCAGTTTACCGTCCATCAGATATTAACACAGGATTTGGACATGAAAAAAGTGTGAGCTAAAATGGTTCCAACGCCTCATGTCATGCGGCAGTCTCCATCAATGAATTTTTGGTAGAAAAAAGCATTTCTGTGGTTCCCCAGCCCCCCTATCCAGAAGAGCGTAACCGACGAGTTGAAAGGCATTTCAGCAAAAGCTTTCCAGGATTGATACGAACAATGGAAAAAACCCTTTCATCGGTGTGCTGGTGTGCAGCTGCCCAAGGAAACTACTTTGAAGGGGATAACCCTGATTTGTAGAAAGAATAAAATTTGGTTAAAAGAAAATCCACATCATTATTTTTCTGCCAAACCGCGTATATACATAAATTTTTGATAATAGTTCAATTAAACCAACAAAAATAAAACATCTTGTCTCTTTCATGTTTGGAATACAGTAAAATATCAACCAATTATTTATTTATTGATACTCTGTGAACTTGCATTATACAGGGTTATTGGTAATTCGATACATTCCTTTGGAGATATGATGGGACAGGAGCTAAGAAACAAATTAAACCTAACATACATTATGCAAAAATAAAAAAATAATTTTTGAGAAAAACGAATAGGTAATTTTCGTAGCTGATTTTTAGAAATCATTTTTAATAAGTTTTTATTTAAAATTTTCACATGATCGAAATGTTTCCGGATATTTTCCATTCGAAACGGATGACCATAGAGTGGGACAAGTAACCCAGTCAAAAAGTTCAGAAAATGTCAAGTAGATTTTTTAAAAATTAACTTTAAAGACATTAAGATCTACTTTTTTGAGAAAAACACAAAAATTGAAATATCTCAAAAACTATTGAGTTTTGCATAATGTATGTTAGGGTTAAATTTGTTTCTTAGCTCCTGTCCCATCACATCTCCAAAGGAATGTATCGAATTACCAGTAACCCTGTATATAAAATTAAACAAAGTAAATGAATCTTACTTGACATGAAGATAATTTACATATAATATTATAATAATGCAATAGCAATTCATAAATATGGAAATAAGGCATGTATATGTGTATTTTATGATAATTAAAATATTTGAAAGGGATGATGAAATTGAAATAACTACCATTCGGAAAATATGCAAAATAAAAAAAATTAAGCTCTAAAGTCCATTACACGAAAAATTTCAAATATATTGTTATGTCCCACGTTGGGTTCGACAATTATTGTTATGCTCTTCCACTCAAAAGAATTACATACAATTTTTATTTATTCTTCCGGCTAGCTCATTAATAAGATTTAATTAATTTTTTTCAGAATCTCCTAAATCAAGGTCTTTAAAGGGTTCCCTTTGACGAATTTCAAAATTTATAAAAATTCACCAAGATAAAATTTTAAAAAATATAACACCTTTCAAAATTATGATAAATTTTTACAAAGAAATAACAATAAATAATTCTAATAACAAACTAAACAATTTTCTAAAAATTAAAAATATAAACTACCTTTTTTATATTTGAAAAACAACTTGAACAAACAACACTCCCTGGCTTGACTTCTAATGTATCCAACTGTTGAAGCAACCTTTTCACAATGAAAGACTTTTCCCTTTGACTCCAACTCCACCAACCTGACTGCAACTCCACCAACCTTACTGCAACTTCACCAATAACACAATTTCCTTCTTTCGATTTTATTTATATTTGTGTAATATCCAAATTTTTATATAAACTTCTTCAAAAATAATAATTTTTATTCCAAATAAACTTTTATTAAATTAAAATTCCAAATTATAACTTCTTTTCAATCTTTATTTGTTTACAATTTGTTTTCAGAATATTCTTTTGGTATTTTAATACGTTTTTAAGAGTTTTTTAAAAAAACTCAACTTACGTTTTTCCAAAAAAAATATTCAACTGTTTGTTTCTTATTTGTTACCCTAGTTTCTTAAATTTTAACACTCTACAAAATTATTTTTATGACATATTTACAAAATTACTATCTAGATTCTATCCTACTTATTTACAATATTCATTTTCTAACTTATAACTATTTACAATTTTATTTACACTAAATTTTCATACTTTCAAAAGGTGTTCATTCACTTTATCCAAATTCAATTAAAACAATATCACCTCAAAACCCTACCTTGTTTTTGTGAAATTTTTGTTTTCAAACACATTTTCTCAATTTTAATTTCGTTAAGTTAACAACCCTATTTGTCATTTTAACATATAAAATCAGGTTAAGTTAAATTTTGACTTTTCTTTAGATCTGTCATTATTGACATTTAAGTCATTTTTGACTTTTAATAAATTTGACGTTTGACATTTGACATAATGTTTCTATCTTAATTTTTTTTAATTTTCAAATCGATATAACATTGATATATGAAAAATTAGAGGAATTTTTCATGTATTAATTTCAATTAATTATCAAACAAATTGCAGTTTTAAATTTTAAAATTTAACTAATCATTTAAATAAATTTCAATTAAAAATTTTCGTTTGAAGCATGTAAATAATATTTAACAATAAACAATTAACAATTAACATTTTTACAAGAATACTAAATTATAACACATTTTAAAATTCTGGTGGACCTTTTAGTTCTTTTATACGCAATTTTGAATTAGTTTTAAAACTGTATTTATTGAATTCGTTTGAATTAAAATACCTATTTTTAAATTTTAAAAACCTATTTATTTTATTTGAATGCAAATTATCATTTTTCTTATATTCATTATTAATTGATTTTTGAAATTGATAATTCAATGAGTTTCTTTGTATTTTATTACCATTTTTCGTACGATTATTTAATCCATTGTTAACCATTTTAGCTTTATTTAGTTTTGAAAATCTCTTTTTAACCTGTTTAGTCAATTTCATTTCATATTTTAATTTTCCAGTTTTGATAAATAATTTAATATTTTGTTTAATTAAATTCTTCTTATTTATCTTTACATAATTCTTTGGAATACCATCTTTGATCATCCCTGAATTTTCTTTTTCACCATCCTTTATCAGTTTAACATTTTCATCTAATTCGGCAATTTTATCTTGTATATCAAAATATTCTTCTGTAACTTCTTCTTCCTCATGGTTAACAATTCTATTTTTATTTAATTCAATAACTTCAGGATTATTAACATTATTAATATCTTCCTGAACTTCTATTTCATCTTCCATCCCTTCATATTCTTTAATTACTTCTTCATATTCTAAAATAACCTCTTCTTCCTCATATTTAACATTTTTAAATATTTCTTTAATTTCTTTGCATAATTCTTGTTTATTTTTCACCAATTCTTCTTTCAATTCATTAAATTGCTTATTAACTTCATGCTTCTGTTGTTTATTCTCTTCTTTTAGTTCATCAAACTGTTTTTTAATTTCTTCCAGCTTCTTATCTAGTTTTTCATTTAATTTGTTGGTATCTTCTTTCATTTCTGTGAACTGCTTATTTGAATCTTCCTTCATTTCTGTGAACTGCTTCTTGGTATCTTCTTTCATTTCATCTAATTTTTTATTTTGTTTCTTGGTATCTTCTTTCATTTCTGTGAACTGCTTATTTGAATCTTCCTTCATTTCTGTGAACTGCTTATTTGAATCTTCCTTCATTTCTGTGAACTGCTTATTTGAATCTTCTTTGATTTCATCTTTCATTTCTTTTAATTGTTGCATCATTATTTGTATGAAATTCCCGTCAAATTGAACTGGATTTGTAATAATTTGAGAAGTTTGAACTTGTAATTGATCACCAACACTTTGAGGTTCCTCTTCTAACTGTTCACCTGCATTTTCATGTTCCTCTTCGATTTCAACCTCCTCCATTTCATTTTCCTCCTCTTGTTGTTCCATTTCCTGTTCTTTGTCTTTCCTAGAACTTCTTAAATTTCTTCTGCCCTCACTCATATTATCAATTTCTAAACTTTGTCAAAATATCTGTATCTCGTTTTATTGAATTTTATTATTTGAATATTTAAGCAAAAATTTCACACAAAACAATGAACAATCAAGTTTGTCAATTTTATCAATTTGTCAAATTTAATAAACTTCAAACTGACATTTATTATGAAACAATTCAATATTTATGGAAATATCTTCTACAATTAAATTCGTTATACTTTTCTTTATTGATTCAAATCTGTATTATTTCAATTACTAAATAACTTTTATTCAAAACTGTGAATGACCCTACCAAGTTTTTATTACTTCTGTTCTCTAGTTAATATTTTATTCACTAATTTTTACCCTACCTTGCCTTTCAGAACCCCTTCAAAATTATTAATAACAAAATAATATTAAGCCTCACGTTGCTGGTCCAATTATTGTTGTATGTATGACAATAATTGTTAGAATGATGTATGCAAAATTATCCTATCACTGTCAAAATAAACTCTTCGGAGCCCTAAGTAGCCCTACGAAGTCCTATCAAAACCCCACGAAGCAACCACGTTGGGCGCCAATTATTGATAAGATAATTGATGTGACAAGCCCCACGTTGGGCGCCAATTATTGTTATGTCCCACGTTGGGTTCGACAATTATTGTTATGCTCTTCCACTCAAAAGAATTACATACAATTTTTATTTATTCTTCCGGCTAGCTCATTAATAAGATTTAATTAATTTTTTTCAGAATCTCCTAAATCAAGGTCTTTAAAGGGTTCCCTTTGACGAATTTCAAAATTTATAAAAATTCACCAAGATAAAATTTTAAAAAATATAACACCTTTCAAAATTATGATAAATTTTTACAAAGAAATAACAATAAATAATTCTAATAACAAACTAAACAATTTTCTAAAAATTAAAAATATAAACTACCTTTTTTATATTTGAAAAACAACTTGAACAAACAACACTCCCTGGCTTGACTTCTAATGTATCCAACTGTTGAAGCAACCTTTTCACAATGAAAGACTTTTCCCTTTGACTCCAACTCCACCAACCTGACTGCAACTCCACCAACCTTACTGCAACTTCACCAATAACACAATTTCCTTCTTTCGATTTTATTTATATTTGTGTAATATCCAAATTTTTATATAAACTTCTTCAAAAATAATAATTTTTATTCCAAATAAACTTTTATTAAATTAAAATTCCAAATTATAACTTCTTTTCAATCTTTATTTGTTTACAATTTGTTTTCAGAATATTCTTTTGGTATTTTAATACGTTTTTAAGAGTTTTTTAAAAAAACTCAACTTACGTTTTTCCAAAAAAAATATTCAACTGTTTGTTTCTTATTTGTTACCCTAGTTTCTTAAATTTTAACACTCTACAAAATTATTTTTATGACATATTTACAAAATTACTATCTAGATTCTATCCTACTTATTTACAATATTCATTTTCTAACTTATAACTATTTACAATTTTATTTACACTAAATTTTCATACTTTCAAAAGGTGTTCATTCACTTCATCCAAATTCAATTAAAACAATATCACCTCAATATAAATAAAATTTTATAAATTGCTTCCAAACTGAACTGCCTCAGCTTTTGAAAACAAAATGTTGATATTCAGTTAGTAAACTATTTTAAGTTAACTTTCTTCTAAAAGTAAAATATTTATTACCTAAATAGAACTGATTACATTAATTGCTAAATAATCATAAAATACATATAAGTTAAAGTAAACTAGGATGATTATTTCGGCATAGTTATTTTACACTACTTACAGCAGTCGTTAATTTTATAACCTCGTTTCTTCTTATAGATGATAGATCACCGCAAATTAATAATTTATATCACTTTATTGGAGTAACCGTTTCAAAAAAGAAAGAAAAGAAAAAGTAATAAACAACTTTATTGCCTTCTTTGAATATGAAACAGAATGCTTCACTAAGTTATGAATTATATAGCACATTTATGAATAACTGAGGAATAAATTAATAAGAAATGTAAGGAAGTTATGAATAATTTGTCTTTATCGTGAACTAATTATAAAGTCATAACTACATACATTTCCAGAAAACACATGAAACGTTTATAAGCATAAATTATCAAAGTATTTCTTTATTTTTAAAAAAATTGTTTCAAATCTAAAGAAACAATAGAGATATTCTGTTTTATAGTAAGACACCATTAAGAGAAGATAACATTTTAAAATAACCAATTTTAATATTTAATTTCATCTTGTGAATTATATACCTAGGCTTTATACGATAAAGTTTATTTCCCAGAAATATAATTTTACAAAATTTTGCTCAAATTACGTTAAAATATATAGGAGTTTGTAACTTCTTGCATATATTTAACAAGCACCGGAGGAGAAGATATCGTGGCTTTCCCTAAACTTTGGGGAATATTTAGGTCGTTCTGTAAGATATTCGCCTAATGTATACGAAATTATAGTCTAGCGTGTTGTATTACAAAATTTAATAGAATTTAAACTAACGTATAAGGTGACGTAAAATTAAAAAGGAATATATGAAACACATAACTATATTGACTGTTAGAAAAGTATAAGTATTAGTATGATACTACAAAATCACAATGTTAATAAATTGTAAAGAGTGAATTCAAAAGTAGATTCATCAAAGCGTGCCATGATAAAAGTTAAGTATGTCTTTACTTAAATTGACACAAGTTTGCTAGTTATACACATGCTAAAGTTGCTTGAAACAAAATTAATTGAAAATTTAACCCTTATAATAAATTCAAATGGAAAAGCTTCAATTTTTAGTTAAAGAAGATGTGCTATGTGGCCACCTCCAATGTCTTGACACAGTCTAACTCTTCGTTTAAAACTACACATAACATTATTTAATAACTCAGGATTATCATTAATTTTTTCGATTTTGTTTATTATTTTCTGTCGAAGGTCATTGATATCGCCAACATGAGTATTAAAAATGGAAATTTTCAGATATGGCCATAAAAAGAAATCACATGGAGTCAAGCATGATCTTGGAGGTCATATAATTGGCGTGTTTAAACTGATGATAAGATTTTCAAAATACTCCATAAGAAAATTAAGATTTTCTCTTGTGGTATGTGCTCGAACCCCATCTTGTTGAAAATATCCTTCTGCTAGTTCATCATCCAATAACTGATTTATAAAAGGAGTTAAAATTTGTAGGCGGTATCGTTCGGAATTCAGTATCACTTCAAAAAATATAAGTCCTCTACTGATAGCTAGCCAAACTCCAAGTTTCTGTGGATGTAGAGGTGTCTCAATAAAATAATGTTGATTATTTGAACTCCACATCCGCATATTCTGTGAATTAGTATACCCAGAAAGGTGGAACCAACATTCACAAAAACACTTTTTCAAACGCCTCATCATGGTTATCAAGATTATTAAGAAACCATTCACAAAATATCTGCCGCTGGGGAATATCATTTGGGATAATTTCATGGAATGCTTGTATACGGTGGGATGAAGTTTTAAATCTTATTTAAGAATGCTTTGACAAGTACTGTATGAGAGATCGACCTGTTGTTGCAAATGTCGAATTGATGTATGCGGTTGCTCTTCGATCACAGCTCTTACAGCTCCAATGTTTTCTTCACTCCTTACTCTGAGCCTGCCAGTAACTACTTTATTAGCTACACTTCCCGTTCCCCTATAAACATCCACAATATGACGAACGGCCCTACTAAACATATTATAGTGAACCGCGACATTTGGAAATTCTTCACGAAATTCAGCAAATGCTTCTCGAGTGGAGTATGCCAATAATTTTTTGGCCATTTCTAAAATAAATCTCTGTTACTAATTAGAGTTTGTTCAAATAGATGCTGAAAATCCGCAATTTTTTTCAGGTTATTTCAACAAATTATTATACAGATCAGGCTCGAAAATGGACTTAAATCGCATTAATAAATCAGATTTACTGCTAAAATTCTTAAAAAACGTTTTAAAGCATATTAAGTCACGATGACATCAAACGAGTTGACAGTTGACAGAAATTATAAACAACACATGAACTATTTTCTGCGTTTCTGTACTAATATCAGACATATAGTAGTATATGTCCATCAGTCCATCAGTCCATCTTTGTCTTCCACGGCCGATTTTGACGAATCTACTTTTGAATCACTCGTTACTATCGTGCTTGATAAAACTTAGTCACGACGACTACAGCCAATTTTTAGGGACAAAAGAAACTGTTTCGTATCTTATATCGATATACCCTTACTACATCCTCTACAAAGTCGTTGTAAAATATATGAGTAAGTAATCACTTCTGAATGTCGGCAGATTGCCTAAAAAGGGATTGAAAATTATAAACTACTACAGATTGTCCAAAATAGCTCCAAATTGCCTTAGAATGCCTGAGCTAGGTATCTCAGACTTAAAATATGCCGAACTGTCTCAAAGTGCCCCACATGTAATATCTCTAAGTATTTAGATCGAAACTAGAAAAAAATATTACAGCAGTAACCAATTTCTCAGTGACCAATAAAGCTTAAAATGAAGAAGAAAGTAGGCTTTCAAAATCTATAAAAGTAAAATTAGGTATATGCAGGGTGTTGGGTAATACTTCTGCCAAACTTTAGGGATGGGTTTTTACCGATAAAAGGAATAAAAAATTCTTATACCATCTTTTCTCAGTTGCATTTTTTTTTAATTATTTTGTGGTTATCTATTAATAAAGTTTTATTGTTAGGTACTTGATGTATTAGACTCTTATTTATCCGTAAAAATTTTGTTCCTGTATCTTTAACCCTTTGTTTTTGTTTTTCCCGAGATTAAAAAGTAAAATTAAAGCATGCTTTTTCACAGAAACTATGCAAATTAGAAAAAATTGTATAACACTTTTTGCTCCATTTGTTATTATAAAGCTGTTCCCAAAGTTTTGCAGAAGTATTACCTAACACCCTGTATATCTAACTGAACCTGTAATAGCATCTCGTATAATAGAAGTACCTAATTATTCGTTCCAAATAAAGGGTTTTGCCGTACCTTGGTTTTAACATCTACAATATAGGTTACCTTAAAAGAGATATTAAACTGTTTTCCTTTCCTCCACATAAAGGAATATTTTGATTGTAAGTACCTATATTAGTATAATGTTTTACGAAACATGTTTACATAGGATGTTCTCTTTCCGCTGAGGCTAGTAAAGTAATATGCAATTTATTAATAAAAAACGTTTATTTATAATTTTTCAAAGTATTTCCTTCCATAGTCAATACATTTTTGCATCCGTGAAAACCAATCTTCAAAATATTTCCTCCAATCGTCCCGCGTTAGGTCCTTTATTTCATGCGTCAACCGTTTCTTCGGCCGATGTAAAACGTAAACCCCGTAACTTATCCTTTACACGTGGAAATAAAAAGAAATCATTAGGTGCCAGGTCTGGACTTTACGGCGAATGAGCCATTTTTTCAATGTTCTGGGCATTCAAATACTCAATCGTTCGAGAAACCGTGTGTGGCCGAGCAGCAACAAAGCTTACGTACCTTCAAATGTTTGTGTAAAATTGTGTTAATTGCTTTCACACCAATCTTTAGAGTGTCTTGAATACTCCTTACAGTAACATTGCCGGTCCTCTTCAATCATGTTCCGAACAAGACCAATATTATTTTCGGAAACGGCTGTTTTTGGCTTAGGAGCTCGAAAACTCTCATTTAAGGAAAGTCGACCACGTTGAAATTCATTGTACCCCCGCTTTATGTTAGCTAAAGAACACGGCTTGTCACCAAATACTCCATTGATTTCCTCAAAACACTGCTTACGGCTTAAGCTACGTTTGAAATTGTAAAAAATCACAGGTCGATAATGTTCTTTGTTTAACTCCATGATTTCTTGCGAAAAGGATTACGTTATATAAATATTCAAGTATATTTGTCAACCGTCACTGTCATTAAAATTGTAAAGAACTAGTCTTCCACTGTCAAACAAAATTTTAATGGTCCTAATAGATAGGCTCAGCGGAAAGAGAACAGCCCTCATATAAGGAGGAAAAAAATATTTTATACTTTTATAAAACACTTTCAAGATCAGTCTACTGGAAGTGTACCTGAAATTGTAATACATTCTGCAACAATAAAATAGAGAGACGTATAAAGTGAGCCTTTTACCAGTTAGCAATGTTAGAAACATAATTTGATTTTCACATTCTTTGTAGGTATTTTTATTCCTTTCGATGTGACGTCTTATGTAGAATGTTTGTTTCTACTTTGTACTTACTCCATAAAAAAAAATCAATTTTCGTAATGATAACGTGTTTCATTTCGAATACACTTTATCAGCAATTTTGTCATGTAGGTACTTGGCGAAATGGAAGATTGAAAGTATAAACTTCTTTCATTTACCTATTGCAAATTTTACATCGTTTGAAAGAAAAATTTGTTAAGAAAAGTTGTTTAAGAAAAATTAAAATCTCCGTAAACCCATTTACTTTGTTTTTATCGTCACATTTTATTCTTCTTTCTTTATTATTTTTTCTTTTAGTACTAAAATAGGTTATGAAACAACTTTTGCATACATTAAATAATCAATTCGGTAATAAAATAACTGTGGAAAATAAAGAAGAGAGACAGCAAATACATAACGTATCTAAATATTAAATATGCAGTTTTGATTTATACTTTTTAAGAAAAAGAAAATCACAGAACGGATATTTTATTGTTTCTACAAGGCATGCTACTGATTTTTCGGTAAAGTTAAAAAATTGAAAGCCCTTTACCCATTTCAAGGTCATTACTCCATGATTTAAATATTCGGGGCACGATTTCGTTAAATCATTTCCTAGATATTAGAATAAAAAAATTTATTACCAATAAAATTCCGGCTATTACTTTATTGTTGTTAAAATGGAACCGTAACTATAAATTAAAATATACTTTTCAACAAATACCCTGTCAAATACAATATAGAAAGCTGAACTGCGCATGCTGAATATCCACAATGGTGGAGTTTAAAATATTACTTGAAAGGGGCATTGTAGAAAATCAGACTGAGAGGCAAACAGCGTCATTTTAGCTGATGCTGAATTGAATTCAATTTTACCATAGACTCACCGTATAACCAAATACTCAGATCACAGGTTTTTGGATATACCAAGTTAAAAAAAATTACTGAAATTGAATGTTACCTGGTACCTACAATACTTTTAAGAATTAAATTTTGATTTCAATTTTATACATGTATGTAGGTATATTTTTAAAAAGTTATTTGTTATTATTATTATTATGTATTAGTGACGAAAAACTTCCTATAATTGTAAAAAGTTGTTAATTCTAAAGTTACGGATAATTTCAACTTAATTTGAAGAATTATATTCATTTGGTAAAATTGTTAAATGTTCTTGATGTACAAAATCTGCATAAATGATATGGATTTTTGCGGAAATATACCTCCTTACCCAATTGTTGCTATCTCTCGGTTCTTATTTCTAAGTAAAAAATACCTAAATAAATTCGACAAATTATTGCACAAGATTTAGATAAGTAACGAAAGGGTTCCATATTTTTTTTACTTTGGTGTGATTATCTGGATTATGTTACTGACTTAACTGGCTTCAGAAAATTCTTAGAGTTTAAAGTTGGTTTTTTTAATAAGGTTTAATGGTGTGAACAAAGTGGTATGAATGTGGTTCAAACTTTCATAAAAAATGATTAATTAGATTAAACGTATAAAGTGTAGCGACTGTAAATTCTTAAAAAATAAATATCAATTACAAATAAAGTACAAAAGAATAGAAAAAAGCTAAGATGTTAATCCATACCTCATCGTCCCCACGTGTTGTTCAGGTAGAAATACGAGACGGGAAATAATGGAGAGCAAACACGTCTATCAATGTTGCACTTTTCTTGTAACTATCACGCATCTTGTTGACAGAGACGGTGCCATGGCCTGTGACAGTAGGTTGTGACATGTCGAGATGCAAGCGATGGGTGGGGACTTAGCGGGCTCCTGATGCTCGATCGATCGCTTCACGCCCAGTTTTCCCGCGCACAACTGGATGTTGCGCGTTTCTGAAAATCTTCTCTGCGCTCGCAAAACATCCTAAATGAAATGTGAGGGATCTCAGTCCTTGGAGTTCCGTAATCCAAGGACTCCTTTGAGAATTCATGCCTCGCTGAATATTTCGCGATCTACTCCACCTCCTAAAATTCAGGAATACTTAGAACTGTCTTTCAGCAAAAACGTTTGCAGTTTCTTAAAATTTAGAAGAAAATTTTTACATTCTTATTTAGCCAAGAATAAAAACAAAAAAAAAATATTTATTCGCCAAATGCAAATTCCAAATTTCACCAAAGCAAACCACCATTAAAATTAATCAAATTGACAAAACAGCAACAAATTCCTGATGTTTAATTCAACGTTACTCGTCTGTCAATGCAATGAAGATGCTGTTTTATTCACTTTAATCTCTCTGCTTAATTTTGAATCAATCGATATTAGTGTAAGTAATTGGATTGTTAATATGATTTGTCTTTTGAACTTGTTAGCCTATATCTATTACTATTATTCATCTTTCTAAGATACCTACTTTGCTCTGTGAAATAACAAAATCCTGTTACTATGCCTTTTAATAGAACAGGAGCCAGTTGAAGTTCTTTGACCTTCAAAACAGCTGAGATTATAGTATGACTATAATCATATCACGATTTTTCTTTTTGTACAATATGATGTAATCATATAAATTCTCCAACATACTCGGTTGACTGTTTACTGGTTTTATATTCCCTTTCACGTTTTCCCGTATCTTTACGCGGACCCGTTTGCATATATCCTCCAAATGTATATCCTGCTGCCGAAACTGTATGGGGAAAATGGTGTAGCAAATGCGGGCAAGCTCCAGGTTTTCGATTTTACTTCAACGTAACACAAAGCTGAAAATAAAAGCAAACTTTGCAAAATTCGCTTTTGTTATGGATTCCGCCCTTAAAAAACTATAATTACATTAATTTGCTTTATAAATTACACATTTTCTAATAAAGGCTAATCAGTGAATTAAAGAAATGCACAAAATTAATATTTATTAGCATTTCTTGTTAATGTAAGCAGCCATTGTAATTTGCAGAGTAAATAAATTTGAACTACATATAAACCAAGCACAGTGACAAGATGATGTAATATATTTCAGCTCGTGAGCGTTCCAACGAGTGTTACATAAAAAAACTAACTTAATATCTACTGAGGTGGTAATAAAATCCTTAACTAATGGAAGCGGGACGTTTGGTTCCGCCATTTGGACACTACGGCTATTTGAGCACCGTTGTTTGAGCTGCAGTGCATTTAGATGTTCGATGCTTTCAGGGGGAAAGTGGAAGGTTTTTACAATCATCCAGTTAGAAATTCATACTTAATATAGGACTATTTACATACATTGGGAAGAAGTGATGCTTAGGAACAAGTTATACCTAATGGTACCTACTTTTGATTTTCAAATATTTTTAACCAGGACAGTATTCTGAATTCTGATCAATAAACTGAACTTAACTGTATAAATAAGAATGGGAAACTTACTTTGAATTTGATTTTCAAACCTACGCCAAACTAAGCTCAAAAGCACAAAAATATGCATTTGTAAACAATCACTATTAATTGTCGAAAATTGCAAATTACAATGGGAAACAGTCAATTTTTAATTTTCTAAGTAACAGACATCTACTCGCAAATGTTAAACATATTAGTATACACAGAGGAACCCGCAATATCTAAAAACTGTATTCAAGGAATCAAAATAGACAAAAAAGTTCTGTAAATATAGGTCTGATTCTCAGCCATTCTGAAAGCGATGGCTATTTTTAAAAAAGCTAATTGAAATGTACCTTTTCCAATTTTACCAGTAAATACATATTTTTTTGAATTGCCAATTTACAATCAACTATAGACAAGTAATAAGTAAATATGTTGTAATAATAATATTGACTTGAGACAGACACTATCCATTGACAGTTCGCTGTGATTTATCTAGCTAGATCTTCAATCCAAGTTCTTTTTAGTCTTCTGGCCTCCATGGGTGGGGTAAACAGGTTTTGAATTATATGATTTGGATGGTCTATGCATCGGTTTCTATATCTGGCAGAGTGAGCTCTTGTGACTTCGTTTATTTATGGAATTCCAATATCATTGTGTATAGTTATATTTGAAACAAACCATGGGGCATTTATTAGCATCTAAAGTGTTTTTGATTGAAAAGATTGTAGGATTTTTGTATTGGAGGGCTTGTTACATCCCCATAATTCGATCCCATATGACCAGATGAGTGCTATTATAGCTTAATAAATTAGAATCTTGTTTTCCAGGGATAATTGAGATTTTTGACCGTTCAACTATCCCATGCTTCTTATTAAGTTCCAGTTGTCGTCTCTTAGTTTGAATATGACTCTTCCAAGTTAGTTTTGCGTCTAGATGAAGACCAAGGTATTTGACTTCAGTATTTGTCGGTATCGGGTTATGTTTAATTGTGACTTGTGGGCAGATGTTCTTACTGGTGGTGAAAGTAATGTGGTTGGATTTATTGGCATTGACGCTTATTTTCCATTTTTTGAGCCAATTCTCATATAGGGTAATATAATTTTGTAGTTTAGTTGTCACTCGTACCGGGTCTACGTCATGATAGCTGTGTCATCAGCGAATGTCGCGATCAAAGTGTCATGGGTAGTTGGTAGGTCTGAATTGTAAAGTAGGTACAGAAACGGTCCCAAGACACTCCCCTGGGGAACACCTGAATTTATAGAATGGTATGTTGACAGCTCACCTTCGTATGTAACTTGGAACCGGCAAATGCATGTTGAATATCGAGAAATACCGCTGAGCAAATTTTTCTTTAAGAAGCTCTCCTTAATGTTGTTCACAATACGATGGCATTGCAAATTGGTAGTCGAGAATGAGTTCGTTTAGAGGCACAGATTCTTCTATTCTATTTAAGATTAAACGTTCAAGCACTTTAGACATTATGGGGTGGAGGCTGATTGGTCGGTATGAAGCAGCTTCAGTTGATGGTTTGCTGGGTTTAAGTATCGTTATTATTTGTGCAAATTTCCATTGCACAGGAAAGCAGCATATTCGCAAAATATTATTATAGTTATATTTTAGTTAGTAAGACGATTGCTTTCCTTGGTAGTTTTTTTTAGTACTTCACCGACTATAAGGTCAAAGCCTGGCGCCTTATGGAAACTTAGTACTTAATTTCATTTGATTTCGGACTTCCGTTGGAGAGAAGGCTTTGCTCGGAGGCGACAACTGGCAGAGAGCTTCTATAAAGTTTTCTACATTATTGTTTACGTTGTTGTTATTGTGGGGTGTGGTGAATACTGTTTCAGGGTGTTCAGCGAAGGTATTGGCCTTTTCTAAGTTTGATCGAGCCCACAAACCATCTGTTTTCCTTATGGGTGGAATATTTATAACAGGTCTTTTTAATTTCTTAATGGCTTTCCAAGAAGAATAATCGTTTGAGGATAAGTTTGTTATGTTTAATTCAAAGGTATTATCTCTGTAAGCTTTGATGGCGTTATTTAAATTATGAGTAAATCTACGAAGTATAGTTTTGTTAAGTGGATTTCTGCTTAATTGGCACCTACGACGAGCACTTTTTAATGACGAAGTCTTTAATGTGCATAGGGATACTATGTGTTTTATTATTGGCGTGGTTAACCAAGCTGCTTCTTGAATCAGTGTAGTTAGGTAGTGGATAGCTTCTTCAATTTCGTTTTCATCCTTTATGCGTTTGTCTAGCCTGATGTGTTCATTTATATCTACTTGAAATTGTATTTAGGAATTATGCTATTACTAATGGTTATAATGATTGGGCTATGATCGGAGCTTAGATCAAAATTTGATTTAAATTGTGCAATATATGTCTGATATTCCTTTGTTTAAGGCTAAATCTAACAGGTCTGATATCTTGTTGGCGTCACTTGGCCAATACATTGGTTCTCCGGTGGTTAAGATGTTTAGATGTTTTTGTTGTATGCTTTTCAGCATATTTCCACCTTTTAGTGTGCTCAGTCTAGATTTCCATGTTGTGTGTTTAGCATTCCAGTCGCCTGCAATTAGAAAGTTGGTGCCAAGAGAAGAGAACAAGTCATTATATTCATCAGGATATATAGAGTGTCGATAAAGAGTTTTTTTGATAAGGGCTACTATTACGATTTCTATATATTATTACAACTTACGAGGTAATGATACTGGCAACACTGTGCACAAACCGATAACGCTGCTGCTTCCGTCTTCACACGGTAAATCAGTACAAGTTTTAACTTGTGTTTGTGAGATGCGTTAAGAAAATAGACCGGCAAAAGTTTCAGCAACGTTGTGCTATCAAGTTTTATACAGGGTGTTTATTAAACATATGTCAAAAATTCAAAGGGTTTTTCCCTGGACTATTCTAAGAATATTTTGTCCTTTGATGATTTTTGAAAAGCCGCTTTGTTTCGAAGATACAGGGCGAAAAAGATTTTCGACAAAACCAATTGGGTGTTTTCTCATTTTTCAAATTGTGTTTCAAACGTTAGATTATTAGTAGCATATCACCAAAACCTAATTAAAAAAACAATACAGCTTGAGTTTTTGAAGAAAAAAATTATTTAAGTTCAAAACTAAAAACTTCCCGCGTAAACGCTTGACAGCGCGATCAACGTTGGACATGACGTCACCGGCCATATCTTTACACAGCTGTCCCACAGTTCGTATGGTTTATTTCGTGTTTCCTGTGGTATTTGTTCGCCTTTTTGTAAAGTAATTCAGTCGTTTTTATTTACATTCAACACAAATGGAGAGTAAGCAAAATAAGTGGTGTTTTGTGCCAGCTTTTGAACCGCTCATCATTTTTGATGAATTCCATCACCATAAACATATCTACAGATGGTAAATTGTTGGATGAGGCTTTCACAAAACCAACTGATGCCATTTTTTACTCAAAAAATTCGCAAACACCGAAATAAGACACGGGGACGATCTCTATTACGTTGAAACCACGTTAAAACAAGGTAGTAGACGTCATTTATATGGCCGGTGACGTCACGACAGTTTCGGAAGCTGGTTTGAAATAGCCAATTTTAAGGAATTTTCTAAAGCGATTTTTGCCAAAAAAAACTCTCAATAAACATGTTTTTAATATGTTTAGGCCGTTAGTGGCGTATGTTTCTGCGTAGAAACATGAATATAACGAAAATTGAAAGAAATGGAAAGTACCCAATTGTGATATTTTTCAAATTATTATCCAGTAACAACAGGCAAGTTATATGTCAAATTTGTTGAGACTGATTGACGTTTGGCTGTTTCACGTGTATTTTCTGTCTTTAATACTGAGTGTAACTCCATAAGAAACGGCCGTGGTGTTTTTGAAAGAGTTCGGCAGTCAATGAGAAGAAGATTGGATGCTTGCATCGCAGCTCGAGGTAGTCATTTTCAACAGTTCTTGTAGATTAAGAAACTTTACATGTAATTTTTAGTATTAAATGTTGTTATTGTCGAAAATCTTTTTCGCCCTGTATCTTCGAAAAAAAAGCGGCTTTTCAAAAATCATCAAAGGACAAAATATTCTTAGAATAGTCCAGGGAATAACCCCTTGAATTTTTAACATATGTTTAATAAACACCCTGTGTAAAGCTTGGCGAAGCCGTTACCGTGACTTATGAAAAGTTACAAAAGACTTATGGAGAACATTCCCTATCCGGGGCACTAGTGTTCAGATGGCACAAGATATATTTAGAGGGCGGAAAAGAAGTGGAAGAAAAACTACGTGCGGGAAGACCTTTCACCCCAAAAACGGACGGCAGTGCGGAAAGAGTGAGAACTCTTGTGATGTCAGCCCGCCGATTGACGTTGAGAATAATCAGCAGTGAGTTAAATTTGAAAATTTGAAGGTGGCACGTGTGGGGCCAGGCATTGCACGCACTTGGATGCTGCACCACGACAACGCCCCATGTCACACGGTAGTCTCCATCAACGAATGCAGATAAAATCATTCCTGTGGTTCCCCCTATTCGCCGGCTCTCAATCACTGTGACTTATTTTTATTCCTCTGTCTGAAAAATCTTAGGGTAATAGCCAGAAGAGCGTAACCAACGAGAGAAAAGCATTCCGGCAGAAGCCTTCCAGGACTGGGAAAAACACCTCCATCGGTGTATAGCTGGCCAAAGCAACAACTTTGGAGGGGATAACCTTGATTTGTAGAAAGAATAAAATTCATGGTTAAAAGAAAATCAGTCTCATTATTTTTCTGCCAAACCTCGTAAATTTTCGTAACGGTTGAGAATCGAATCCATGTCTGCTTTAGTTTCTTGAACCCATTCTCCAAGTATTGGGATTTCTCCTCCAATAACTTTGTATATGTTTAATTATTTTAATATAAAAATTGATTAAGAGCATCACTAGGTACAGTGTTGGTCATATGTTTTGTCACTCGGAACCTAAATGCATAGGCGGCACACTGTACGAGCGGATGTTAGCTACGACACACGGTCCTCGGAGCAGGCTTCTTTACCTTTGACGCCAACATATTTAGAGGCGTTGTTCAACGTGTAAATACCAATAACAGGTATTTCCCGAAAAAGATTACGGTTTACTCTTAAAATTTTTGACTAAGTACCTATAAACAGTTATCCAACTAAAGAATGTATTAATTACCTATGCTTCATCAATTTACTTAATACAAAAATTTTAATGAATATAATATGTTTATAAACTGTTGCAGTAAGAATATTAAATATTAAATATTTATTTCCAATGTATAATTCGTATTATAATTTATTTTTCGCTAAATTACCTACCACTTATATCGCGTAATTTGATTGATTTGAAGGCAGTCCATCAGTGTTATTTAAGATAACAATGAATAGGTCTGATGTTGTTTAAAAATGTTTAGCATTTTGAACTCGTTTTAAAAATGAACACGTTGAATAAGTAGCCCCGGGGACCGCGCGTCGTAGCTAACAGCCGCTGGTACAGTATGCTGCCTATGGATTTCGGCTCCGAGTGACAAAATATATGACCAAGACTGTACATACAACTTAAAATTAAGAACCGTTTGTAAGCAACCCCCAAATTGTCCCTGAAGTTATTTGCCTACTTTCGAAAAAGAAAATGTCAGGCACGTCAGTTTTTATTTTTAAATAACTATCTATACAGGTGATTTTCCACCACTCATCACTAACCCTCGAAAACCCAACAACCCCATCTTTAAATTAAAATTTCAAATAGGAAGTAGTATCACATCTTGCTTGAAAGCATTTTTATGCTGAATATAACTAAAGGAATTTATCAAGTTCGACTGTGATAAATAACGGAGATGTACAGGGTGGCCCATTTTCGATGTTTTTAAATGGGAAGTACCCTTAATATCGGAGATAGACAAAAACTGATGTCGGAGTCCAGGGCTCTTTTTTGATGCAGGTTCAGTTCCCGAAAACAAAATTTCGCTATCTTTTGTTATTTTTTAGTTATAGCCCAAAATTCAAAATTTGGCCATATCGAAAACTTCAAATAACTCTCTTGGTTTTGAAGATATTCAAAAACGGTAAAAACATTCTACAGGCACTTTTTCAAGTAGAATACGATAGTCAATTCAGATATCTTCTAATTTTCATGTTTTAAGAATTATGACATAAAGTTGGTATTTTTTAAATATAAGTCGTAGTTGGCCATGATACCATTAAATTGCATATTTTCTCTGCTTTCCGAAAATATATAGTTTATAGGGGTTAAATGCAGTAACAATACCTTTTTTGAACAAAATCAGATTATATTATGATGTTGTTAGCAATTAGTAGGCCATGGTTCATGATAGCAAAACAAAAAGTAGTAGAGTGGTTGCATGTGACGTCACTAGGTCATCAGCTGAACTCTTGTAGGGTAAACAAACGGTAGATTTGTATGCAATTTTACCAAAAAGGAAATATTACATATTACAATATCAAACCGAATAAAGATGTGTTTAACCAGATGAGGGATGGTTTAACCCACATAATTTTTAAATTTTCAGTTACTTAAAATTTTCCCCACGGTCAGTTCATACGAACGTAATTGAAAATTTTATCGTGAATTAAAAAGAGTATTAGGGAACGTGATATTTCCCAGAGAAAGCAGTTAGAGAAAAGCTCTGGAAAACAAGAAACTAAAAATTTTGGCAGGTTATACGTAGAAACTTGTAAAATCTCCATATGTCAAGATAATTAAAAGCTGTTAAAGATAACGCGAGATTTTCTACAAAATATTAAAGTAATTATTTAGTTTTGTTAACTTACAAAACTGTCGTTCATTTTCAATCGGGCGCGTTATTGTGTGCCTGGTGACATCACATGCACCCGCTCTATTAGCCTTTGTTTTTTGCTATCATGAACCATGGCCCACTAATTGCTAACAACTTCAAATAACCCGATTTTGTTCAAAAAAGGCATTGTTACTACATTTAAACCCTATAAACTATATATTTTCGGAAAGCAGAAAAAATATGCAATTTAATGTTATCATGGCCAACTACGACTTATATTTAAAAAATGCCAACTTTATGTCATAACTCTTAAAACATGAAAACTAGAAAATATCTGAATTGACTATCGTATTCTACTTGAAAAAGTGCCTGTAGAATGTTTTTACCGTTTTTGGATATCTTCAAAGCCAAGACAGTTATTTGAAGTTTTCGATATGGCCAAATTATGAATTTTGGGCTATAACTAAAAAATAACAAAAGATAGCGGAATTTTGTTTTCGGGACTTGAACCTGCTTCAAAAAAGAGCCCTGGACTCCGACATCACTTTTTGTCTATCTCCGATATTAAGGGTACTTCCCATTTAAAAACATCGAAAATGGGCCACCCTGTACAACAAATTGTTTTTTGAATATCACTGCTAATATTCGAATATGTGTTGATACAGATTTAGCAATAAGGAGCTAAAACCAACTACAAGTCGTGCAAGTCGTTCGCATTTAACAGACAACTCTAAATCAGTCTCTGGTAATTCAGGTGAATCCTTGTAAATCTTTGTTAAGCAGTTAAAATCCATTGTTCTGAATTCGAGGCATTTGTGAGCGAATCTGCGGATGCACAATACAAATAACTGTAAGAAACGTGCCCTAAAATTTATTTTACAAAATATTATTCAGCCTTGTGCATCTAAGAATGTTTAAAAGCTAAAACTGTAATTTCTTATTAAGTTATTTAAGAGGAGTAAATAATAATTGTCATTTATTGTAAATAAACTATTATTACTCATTAGAAACAACACAGATTAAATTTGCAATTTGCTCCCAAGAAAAAATATATCGAAACATATTAAAACGCTTTCTAGGGTCCTTACTGTTTGATTTAAAACATAGATATACCTTTCATATAATAACTAATAACTGAGTTATAATGGTCTATCACTCACTCTAGAATACCCAGTATATCGGTAGTTTTACTGATAAAATCAAATTTCGCTCAATAAATAAATAAAAATCAGCATAATCAAAAGTTGTACAAGTCGCCGGTAATTTGCAAGCTATTTACTTATAAAGAAACATAGTACAGTAAAAAGAAGATCCGTCTAGGCCTAGGCTCTAGGCCCTCTAATTATGTGAGCATTTAAACATGCATTAAAAAAGCATGAAACGTGAGATTGTCAATTTCCAAGGTTACAAAATTACAGCATTTATTTAAAACTAGAACATAAGTGGACTTTCAACTTAATTTTGATTTTCCATCAATATCGTGTTGTTATGTATGTACCTACAACATAGACTTAATCTAAGACCAGCATTAGACTCATTTTGAACATTATTTCCTTTCTATTGTTCTATTTTAGAACACGCTTGAATGCATTATTATTACACTGCAACCATAAAATAGCAAACCCTACGTTTTGATTTAAAATTTATTAACTTGTTACTTGTTCACAGTCTATGGTCAACAATGAATGACGAAAAATAACATCTAAATTATTTTTATTAGTTATTAACAAAAAAATAGATTAGCACAAAGTAAATGCATTTGTTGTTGCAACAGAGAAATGTACAAAATTTTTATTTAATCTTTATTGGAAAGTTGCTGATAAAAGGAAATAGCATGAAAATATGAAAAAGTTCGACAGTTGCCAAGGATTTACAGGATCAACGGCGCCACATAATTTGGTGATGAGCTCTATATTTCTTCATCTCTTTTGTTATTTTTTCATCTTATATGAACTATTTGGTATATAAGATGTTTTCTTTCGTTTTATGTGCAATAAATTAGTTGCTAATCTTTATGCCAGTTATCTTTCGCTACAGTATTCATTTAAATTTAAAACACTAATAAATAAATACTACTACACAGGTTACACACCTGGTATTAGTTGGTTTTTAAATTTATTTATAATTTGGATTTCAAATAAGACTCAGTTTAATCTATTTTATATATAACTGGAATTCAAAATTTTATGCATAAGATTGGAAATGGTCTTATTTTTTAATAACAAAAAACAAATAGACGTCGGTCAGAATCGAACTCGAGACCTTTAGTTTACAATGCAACTTTGCTATTCCTCTACACCAACTGTACCAACTTCTTTTTTTAATTAAAAATATAATTAACTGGTTGATGTACTCGTATTATCTGTCTTTTATTTTTGCGCGATTATTTTTCGTAAATCACAATTCAGGGTTGCCTATTATTTCAGGAATCAGAAATCAAAATTCATTGATAATAAAAACGTAAAATAATAGTCAACAGGGCGGAGGATCTAATCTCAACTGTTATCAAATCTAAAACGGCTCAAACTCGAATCAAATTAAATTAGATGACTAATTACTTTAACTGTCGACTTCGTATAAAAAGGTAAATGAAAAAATTTAATAAAAATAAACATTTCGGTTAAGAAGAGATCTCGAAAAAAACATCACATTTAGTGTGATCCCTGGCCAATATACGAGTACGTATATATTTATAAAAAAGAACAATGCGTTGAATCTTCTTAGAGCTTAAGTACGTCTTAGGTTGTCATTTTAAAACTCGTAGAATAATTAGCAATAACAAAATTAAGGGCGGGTTGCACAAAAAACGGCTTTGTCAACGTGAATAAAATTGAATCTAAACTTTTGGCGAGCTAAATAAAGTTCAATTCATGTTTATCCCGGTTTAATGCAGTCACTTACCGTTTTGGGAACTGATAATGCCTACAACCAGAATAACTGCACAGAGGCTGAGATATTTCACTACGTGTAAAATAATCTATAATATTTATTATATGACTTCAAAATCAACAGTTGTAAAATTTGAAAGCACGTAAAACGTTAAACATGGAAGATTTAACCTTTACTTGGGTGTTTAATGAGTTATAATAGTTTGACATTTACGTACGTAATTCGATATGAAAATATTCATCTTTTTAGTATAGGATTGCTTTGTAATAAGTATTATAAGTTACCACTAACAGCCTTCACTAAAGTGTTTTGCGGCTGTTAGTATTGACAATTTAAAAAAATACTGGGTTAGGAATTGAAACCCTCGGTCACTAAACAGACATTTCGCAGTCTAACCACACAAATAACTATTAAGTTAGTTTTCAGTTGCAATCTAAAAAGTTAAAATCATGTTAGACCAAAATAATCACAAACGAAAATAGAAATTTTATTACTTTATAAGAAAATATATTGGCGTACAACGATGAAATTGACAAAAACAGGCGTATTTTAAATAGCATTACTAACGATGTAATCTATTATAGACGCATTTCAAGTCACGCAAATACTTGGTTATTTCACGAATACTATTCATAATAATAAACTTAGAGTGATTGTTATGGATTACATTTTCAGTTGTTTTACTAACGATATTAAGTATTTTAAACTCGATTAACTGAATTTTATGAAATTTATAAAGTAATTAGATAATCTAACACTCAACTCAATTAAACCAAATCTTGTAATTCAATAATTCAATGATTTGGCTTTTATATTTATTCAGTGTTTCTCGAAAGTAACGGATAAATTATATAAAATGATTGAGAAAAATTTTTCTGAAAAATGCTCGGACACGTCGATTTTTATTTTTAAATCACCATTTAAAGATGTAATTTTCAACCCCCCACCCCTCAACTCCTAAGCGCTAGCTACCCCAACTTTAAAAATTCAAATAGCAAAGTACTCCTTGTGATACCTCACTTAATAGAATTTTTTATGCTAAATATAATAAATAACACTTTTTCAACATCGGTTGATAAATAATTGAGATATTCAACAAAAATGTATTTAAATGAAAGTGCCAATATTCGAGCAGGCGTTGATACGGCTCTAGCAATAAGTGGTAAGAACAATTGCAAATTGTTTGTAGTTAAATGTCAAATACAATTTATTGACATTACGTAGTGGAGTGTGTGTTACTTTTAAAACGATTTGAGAAATAAGATAGCAAAAATCAGACTTACTTACTGAAGCCGAAAGAATCGAAATTTTAATAATGATTGGGTTTAATTAATTAATTAATTCCGGCTTTAGCGGTACTGTTTCCTAATGCAGAAGATCCCGATCCCAGAATTTGGTTACAACAGGATGGTGCGCCTCCTCATTATGCAAGTACAGTACGGGAATATTTCGACCAAATATTTCCTAATCGGTGGATAGGTAGATGGGGACCTATTGAATGGCCGGCAAGATCTCTGGATTTAACCCCGTTTGATTATTTCCTCTGGGGATATTTAAAAGTTAAAATTTATTTTAATAAACCTGAAAACATTGAGGAGTTAAAGGAGCAAATTCGGCAAGAAATTCGCTCTATCACCCCGGAAATGGTTGAAAATTACATCTTTAAATGTTGATTTAAAAATAAAACTCGACGTGTCCGAGCATTTTTCTGAAACATTTTTCTCAACCATTTTATAGAATTTATCCGTTACTTTCGGAAAACACCGTATAATTAAATTGGTCGGCAATCACAGAATTTTCATTATATTGTCATAAATTATGTTAAAATAATCTAAACAATTCTTTAGTGTAATGCAAAACGATAATTTTCCTATTTGATTCAATTCATTCCTAATATAAATTATAATTGTTATATTACGGCCATCATTGCCGCCTATTCGATAACTCAGTCAGGAATAATCAGAACTATATTAATCAAGAATGATGACGTTTAACCAAATATTTACCTTATTCGCCGATTTTTATATTTAACAACGTATTTAACGTACCTAGTTGTGACTCAGAGTGGTATGATTCAGATAAACTTCCAAAATAAGAGAGTTATAAGCCTTGCAGTGGCATAATATCGATTGTATAAACATTTTGTTCAGAGAATAAACCTTAATTGATTAAAGGCGTTTTGCTTTTCCTATAGTTAGAAGTTTTTAATTATTATAAGTACCTTTGACTGAATAAGTAACATTTTTATGTATACAGCAAAAAAAAATTAATATCTTAACTTTTAGGAAACCAAAACTATTTGGAACGTTATAATTCAAGATCAGTGTAAATTCAATAATTTCGTATAATACAACAGCCTAAGAATCTTTGAAATACTTCATAAAACCATTAAAATACAGAAATGTAGTGACAAATAATTTTCGTCGTTCCAGTTGAAAATAGTGTCATTCCTTTATATTGAGATGATATTTGTGGTATGATTTTACTGTTAATGTTGAGTTGAATACAATTGTTTATTAATCGTTAATATGATTTTATGTTAATGCAAATTTAACTTCATTATTAAAAATGTACATAATTTATTGTTAAGAAAGACCAATGTAGTAGATGTAGGGTTGGGCAGTGAGGTTGCCAGTATTTGGAGTTGTCTGGTAACAGAAAGGAGTTTTCTTATTGGAATAGAATTATATGAGAACCTAGGTTACAGAAAGCAAAAGGGAGGTGAATAATAAAAGATAAGTTGGAAGAAAATAAGTTTTTCTTCCAGAAAAATAAGAAATTAATTAAAAATTGCCACAAATTTTATGAATGGCAATTAAATAATTGTTACTTAAGTTATGTTCGTTGAGGAAAACGAATAATTGATAATTCTGGATATTCTTCTAAATAAGAAGAATTCGCAATTCGAGTCTTGTTGAAGATAAATAAAATATTTAATTATTGTAAGTGTTTTTGGATGGACTTCCATGCTGGAAAATTGATATTGGTGGAATTGGATGTCATATGAAAATTTGGAATTGGATGGTGATTCGTTATATTAATTGGAATGGTTTTGGGCAGTTGTGGTGTAACAGTGAGTTAATATTTGGATTTGATAGGATTATAGAGGATAGGAATTTTAGATTAGAACTTTGTAATAAATCTGCATTTTAAATTTGTATGGTTTAGTAATGAATAAAAGTTAATTTAGAATATAAATATTATATTAATATAAAAATAAATTAATGAACCTTCACGACGACCCTCAATTAACATTAAATTTTATATAGGTACTAAAAATAATTTTAGTGGGACAGTTTATAATAAATTTAATTCAATATCTCATAGAATTTGTTACGTTTATTAAAAATACTGTGAATCACCATTATGCAAAAGTATTTGCGTGTACAGTCGGTACCTACTGTATTTTAGGTAAAGCTAGAACATAACAGATTAGTACATGTTATTGTGATAACTTTGTAGAACTAATCTAATGGCAAAAATTAAAATTTTTATAAAACAATTGTATTATTAATTTGAAAATTTATATACATAGGCAAAGAAAAGTATTTAAATTACCATGCACACTAGTTCAAACCGCATCTCAATATCTTAAGTGACAAAAAAGTTACGGCAAATAAAAGAAATTGGGAGATTTTCTTTTTTTTTAAATTTTAAACAAGTGGGCCGTGACAAGTAAAATTTGAAAATGGATTCTTAATGAGCTCTCGAACCTGCACCTTTTTACTAATTTAACCATCTCTCTATCTCTTCAAATACAAAAATTACCCATGTTATCCCTACGAAATCCGGGCACCCTGTATATCTAACTGACACCAAATTAGACACTTTGCAGATGACTCGATTCTGATTACCCAAGATATAGAGAACCTGAAGAATATGACAAGAAAGGTTAACGAAGAGTGTTCGTAATGGAGACTATCCATGAACATATCCAAAACCTAGTATCTTAGTGTAGTGAGAATAGCAACTAGATAAGGGTAGGGAGTCGAGGCTGCAGGGTGCCGCCCTCCCTTGAGAAACAGATTTAAGAAAAGTTTATATTTTGAACTCTATATTTCTCAAATAACATACAAAATAAATTAACTGTTTATTAATTATTAATAAATTACACATTAATGACCATTCTGTTGTGCTGAACACAACAATTCTCATGATTTTACTCATATTGGGCCGACAAAACGAGCCCGATATTTCAAAGCGTGTTGGTATGCGTACATGCGGAGGTTCGTATCGTTTCCATGGCAAAGGCAGGCCCTTAAACTGGCCGTGAGGGTGTAGATATTCAGTCCTGATCATTATCTGCGCTGTAGATATAACAGAAAAATTGCAGAAATTAAAAAGTTATCGTTACTTCTTTAAGTTTAGCGGACAAAATTAGAAAAAACAATGGCCAATTACCACATCAGAAACGAAAAGATACCATTTGTCTACCTTTAAATTACTCAAAACCTATTTAAAAATCACCATGGCGGAAAAGAGATTGGCGGCATTGATTATGATATTAATTGAAAGGGCCTTAGTGCATACATACAATTCCGAACTTCAATGAATTTAAAGAAATAATGCATTGGAAATGTCGTAAATTTGGTAAGTTTTTCTTCCAGAAAAATAAGAAATTAATTAAAAATTGCCACAAATTTTATGAATGGCAATTAAATAATTGTTACTTAAGTTATGTTCGTTGAGGAAAACGAATAATTGATAATTCTGGATATTCTTCTAAATAAGAAGAATTCGCAATTCGAGTCTTGTTGAAGATAAATAAAATATTTAATTATTGTAAGTGTTTTTGGATGGACTTCCATGCTGGAAAATTGATATTGGTGGAATTGGATGTCATATGAAAATTTGGAATTGGATGGTGATTCGTTATATTAATTGGAATGGTTTTGGGCAGTTGTGGTGTAACAGTGAGTTAATATTTGGATTTGATAGGATTATAGAGGATAGGAATTTTAGATTAGAACTTTGTAATAAATCTGCATTTTAAATTTGTATGGTTTAGTAATGAATAAAAGTTAATTTAGAATATAAATATTATATTAATATAAAAATAAATTAATGAACCTTCACGACGACCCTCAATTAACATTAAATTTTATATAGGTACTAAAAATAATTTTAGTGGGACAGTTTATAATAAATTTAATTCAATATCTCATAGAATTTGTTACGTTTATTAAAAATACTGTGAATCACCATTATGCAAAAGTATTTGCGTGTACAGTCGGTACCTACTGTATTTTAGGTAAAGCTAGAACATAACAGATTAGTACATGTTATTGTGATAACTTTGTAGAACTAATCTAATGGCAAAAATTAAAATTTTTATAAAACAATTGTATTATTAATTTGAAAATTTATATACATAGGTATTATGAATTATGTTGCCAAGACCAAATAGGTACGTTAAAAGTGATATCTAGTACCAAACACTTTTAGATCTTTTCAGAAATTGTTAGAAAAAACTGCGCACTTAATAAAGTTCCAGCAATTAAAATGTTATGGGATAACTAGAAAGTAAAAAAATATCGCCCATTTCTATTTCTACCGCCTCCGAATATCGCTAACTCTTTTCTTAATATTAATTTACTTGGTCATGACAAAAGCGACAAGAAGCAGAACAGGAACGGGAATGTTCACACAACTAGAAGACTTGGATTTTGCCGATGATATATGCCTAATATTTGCGAAACAGGAGCACATGCAAGATAAAACGGAAAGAGTAGTAAGAGCAGTTAGGGTTAAAAATAAATAAGGCAAAAACAAAAGTCATGAATATAAAAAATTCAGAAAACCAAAACAACATCAGAATAGATGTAGAAAGCCTGGAAAATGTAGTTTCATAAAGTGTAAGTTGGTTTTGTTATAACTTTACAAATAACTGAATTGCCCACACATCTACATCGAATTTGGAACACACTGTATACACTTAACAAAACAAAAGGTACTCAAAATTATTAACTGAATTGTAAAATACTATGCGCTTTAAAAAATAATTGGATCAAACTTCAAAGTATCACCGTCAGGATAATAATCCTGAAAATTTTAAGATCTTTCAAATATTTTACTAGTTTTCTGACAAAGTGACGTTAACGTGAATGTTTCCATAGTAGAAGCTTGTTTATGAAATACACAACGACAAAGTAATGTATGATGGTTTTTGCACTCCCGGGCGTAAGGTGACTACTTTTCGCCCGCAAAGAAGGGCGTAAAGTTCATTACTGCAGACCTCGGGTGCACTTTACGCTCGCGACAAATTAATTTGAAATATCTCAAAAATACCTTAGTTGCAATACAATTTTTATAAAATCACTCTTGCCGTGAATGCGTCAATTTGACATTTTTAAGAATGTTATTAGAAAAATTTTGTTATAAATCAAAAAATTTAAATAAAATCTCCGTTCGTGCAAAAAATATTGTATGTACCACAGGCGTAATAAGCGACTTTGGCCTTTGGCGTGTTATAACCCTCGGCTAAAGCCTCGGGTTGTAATATTCACACCGCAGGCCAAAATCGCCTTCTTTAAGCCCTTGATACATAAATAACTATTTATTACTTATTTTATATTGGATAATTCACCACGTTACTGCTTATAATAAAATTATAAGCCGATTCTATTAAATGATTGACATTTTTAGTAACTGTCCTTTTAATACACACTGTACAAGCAAACTGCAATAAGCTACCAGGATACTCAAAACTATTTATTTTCAACATTTTCTTCTTAATAATAATTAATCAAAGGCTACGTTAAAAACTATAAACTTACCTTGCAGTTCATCTACCACCACAGCATTTTCGAATATTCGAACGATTAGTGAGTACTTGATATTCCACAACCGGTTTGTAGTTCTGATACATGGCTTTCATTTAGTAACTTTATCCAACCAATTCGAATATTATGGGTAACCTGGAAATAATTCAGTATAATATTATATTTTAGAACAATTTTTAATGTCGAATAATTAAGTTATAAATAAGCGTATCTATTTATTTTCGAATGCATGGTGGTTATAAAGGTAAAACTTGCGAAAATAAAAAATTACCAATAAATTACAAGTATTTACACATAGAGAATTCGCCAAAATCTAAAAATGACACGGAAATTTTACAGTTTTCAATAACAGCACTGCACAGTAAAATAATATTCGGTGCATTAGAAATCGACATATAAACTACCTTCGAGAATACCTTAAACTACGTTTGCATTTTCATGTTTTCAGTACTTCTTGTAATATTTTAAATTATATATTTGCACTTTATATGGATAACTTCAAGTGATCCTCAACGGTTTAGTGTGTGTGTTAAAAAAATAGCTTTGCTACATATTAATTAGATAATTCATTTTCCAACCCAAAATAATTGTAACGAGCTTTGAAATTTAGAAAGACATTTGTTGGCAAAAAACAAATCAACTAAGAGCAGAGAATTACTTTCTAAGGAATAAATAGAAATAAATTATGAAACAATGTATTTTTAACTCAACAGTGAACATCCACTTCTTCGCTTTATTTATTACTATTCTGCAAGCTTTTAAAAACCTAAGAGATACATAAACAATTAGATAACAGCAACGAGCTTTCGGTTTTATAAGCTTGTGCGCAACTTAATCTGAATAAACATTTTGTTTCGTTTTAAGCTACACGATACAGCAGAGAGCTATAAATTTTTACTGAAGTTTCGCTTACATTGCAGCATGAAATACAGCAGATTGTTCAGGATCATTCGTACTTCATGCACCTCACAGAATCTTACTGTTTATAAGTATTATTAGAATTTTTAGCCGATGCAATAAAAATCCACAAAACACCTGTCAAAACACTCTTCTCGATCATCATCATCATAGTTATAAATTTCAATCATTACTTTTTAGTGCAATTTTCCTGTTGTAATAAATTTTTCGCGTAAAATTTATGATATAAACAGAAATGAGGTATAAAAATTGCAATGTCTCCTTTTATTCAGATTTTATTATTACATGGATACATATTTATATCAAAATATTTTTCTAAAATATATTCCTTCCTAACATTTTTTTTTTGTATTTTCATAGCTTATTTCATTTTAATGATATTGAAAAAGCATACCTAAATTATATTTGCCTTTTAGACATTTTATAACGCAATCTGAAAATAATGAGGCATAGTTAACCCACAATGCACGTAGGTTGTAATTATATTGAGTATCTTTTCATCTATGTTACGGATAGTAGTCCCCATGCGCATGTATGAGATTGCTGAAAGCACCTCTTTTCCAAATTCTCAAAAACACGCAAGTATCTAATCCCATTAGAGCTCAGTTTTGTAGTAATAAATTTCGTTGAACAAAAAATGAAAAGAAAAGGTTTAGATATAACTTTGTGGGGGCACCGTCACCCATGCCCCTATAAAGTAAATACCAAACGCGCCAACTAAAACCGAGATTTTTGCAGAAATAAGATCAGCTGTTCTGTATATTAAAATGTCCACAAAAGCTGCACAACTGTTTCTCCTGGCACGCGATATTTAGTTTTGAATTTAAATACTGTTAACTCTGCCCTTGTAATGACTAAAGAGTCGACGCCAATATTTACGTATAATATCAAAATTTGGATTTTGTCTTGTTTAGACTGTTATAACATTAATTTCTTATTAATTTTCAGACTTCTATCTTAATTGCTATTTATGTTAATTGATATGCTTCGAACCTCTGTAAGAACGTTTTCATATAGCCATAAATGAGATTCGAACATACGTACCCTTAACACGAAAGTAAGGACTTAATCCGATCCGCTATCAAAGTTACTTTACATACACACATTAAAAGAAGCCAATTATATTGTAATCTTGCGCTTATAGCAAGTAAAGTGAGACTATAAGTCAAATTGCTTTAACTGCATTTTAATAATCACTAACAATTTGAGGTTTATTAAAATCGCTAGTGGAAGGTAATTGATTATATTTAATTATGTATTTCTTTGTATAAATCAAGTTGAGATACAAAGTTAAAGCAATTTTGGTAAGTTTAACAAGTTCAAACTTCGGACAAGCACAGTACAAAATACTCATTGGAAGAGTTTTTACTGCATTTATTAAAAATATTCAAATTAACTTTTACGACGCCGTAAAAATAATTTTGTTTTTACTTCGAAGTAATTATAACAAAGTTAACTCATTTGCAATTTTATGGAAAGGATAACTGTGAAAAGTTTTAAAGATAAATCATTTGTAGTCTGTCACAGATTTCTAATGTAAAATATTTGAATTGTTGTACCTTTAACATTAGCATAGGAATCT
This sequence comes from Melanotus villosus, assembly GCA_963082815.1. Taxonomy (NCBI): domain Eukaryota; kingdom Metazoa; phylum Arthropoda; class Insecta; order Coleoptera; family Elateridae; genus Melanotus; species Melanotus villosus. The sequence continues at coordinate 69,895,921 of OY720418.1, read as the reverse complement.
AAAATATATCAAACACGTAAACGTTAGATTTTATTCCTTGACTGCTTAACTAAGTTAACTAAGATTTAATGCTCTGAGTAAAATACCTACTCTGAATATGGAGTTTTTAAGTATATCATAAAGAGCACGATGAAACAATTAAAGCGAATTTCGACCGCGAATTATTATCTAATTTTCTGTAGTTTTCCTTTCATTTTATAGCTTTTAGAGAATGTCCACCTTTTATTAAAAAAATTCTCAGCTATGCTAAAGATTCCACTGAAATGCATTCATCCTTTGTATCTTTTTTCAAATTTTTCTCACTTTTTCCGAGGGGTTAATTATTGCATATTTACATACCGAAGAATACAAAATAAAAAAAGCAAAATAGCAGATGATGAAAATGAAATTAAAGATCATTTGGGGAGAAACGGGTTAAACATACTACGCCTTGAAAATAAAATATAACCCTCTGAATTGCGTGTAATTTTCAAATATCCAAACATAAATAGGCCACCAACAATGTTAGTTAAGAAGTGGTAAAAATATTAATAAATGTCTTTCAATAAAGCTAAACTTAATCTGAATAACAACCAAGCAACATGCATGGATGTAGAAGAAGAATCTATTAATGTAAAAGTAAAGACGATAATACAAAAGTATATAATATACATATGTGCGTTTTGGAATTTTATAAAACAGAAACGTAATTCAAATATCTCTGTTTCCATAAAAGATGAAAATGGTGTATTAAATGATGTAGAATCTGGGCTAGCGTTTGGAAATTACTTTCAATCTGTATATGCAGATGAATCAAGTAACTTATAATGTGCATTCTCAGAATGACGACAGTTTTTCAAACGAAATATTTACTTTTCCCACACTTACCGCAGCTGATGACAGTTGTGCTTTAAAGAAACTGAAACTAAAAAAATCTGCTGGACCTGATATGATACCACCTTACATACTACGAGGGTGTGCTGAATGGTTATCTAAATTCCTTCTGCATATTTATAATTTAAGTAGAATAGAGACAGTTGATACCGCCATTTTGTTTTTAATTGGGTCAATCAATTTAATCGATTGCGCAATAATTAGATCAATTCGCGGAATTTTAGGTCAATTCGTGGAATTTTAGGCCAATTTAATTGGATTAGCGGTTTAATTAGATCAATCCGCGGTTTTTTAGGTCGATTTAATGGGATTAGCGGTTTAATTAGATCAATTCGCGGTTTAATTAGGTCAATTAAAAGTTCGATTAAAATCTCGATTAAAAACGGCGGCCATCTTGGATTTAATCAAATTAATCAATCGATTTAATTAGATCGATTAAAAACTTCGATTAAAAGCGGCGGCCATCTTGGAATTAAATCAAGACTAGACCAATCAGGTTAGCGGTTATCAATCTATCTCTCTCTCACACTGTACAAATGGGGCGTGGTCAGGAGCCGGCGGGTGCATAATTAATTAATCAGAGTGACATATTGAATTATTCTTTAATCAAAGCTATCAATTTAACCAGGTGTACGGCGGATTCGGTATCAATCCGCTGATTAAATAAATATGCATAATGCATCACGAAAAAGCACGGTAGATCAATCAGCGTTTTATCCCAAAAACGCAGGTCTTGACTTGTCTGTTTACACCTGTCAATCAAAGCTTAAAATTTCGTAAATGACGTCAAGGATTATTACGAACAATAGGTACCTTTCATCGTCCTACGAAATGTTTTTAATTCGGGCTGAAAAGTTTAAAAGGATATATCATTTGTAAACACAAAAGAAATACAGCTATAAAATTATTCATTTTATTTGCAAAATCGCGCTCACTCCAAAAAAGGCAGAGGATTGACAATTTATGAAATTAAATATTAATCAGAATATAATTAAAATGTTGATTAATATGATAACAATGCTTTTTTAAGTAATAAACGTGTCTTCATAATAAAATAAAAATAAGTCATAAGTGTGGCAGAGTTCCATATCCAGTAGGAAGTGTAATGTGGTCCACCTGGAGCCGCATCATATCTCGTGCAAAGAAATCTTCGTTACTTTGAAGTTTGAGCGCCGACATCCCGATTCCATCCGAAGGCATGGCGACGGTTTTAACATATTGAATGTTAGTGCATTCTGTAAAGTAAAGGTAATTTTTTAACATATACATATAATTAAGAAGAAACATATTTTTAAGAACTTTACGATATTTCCTATAAATTAAATACAGTTAGTCATCAGCATTTTGGTAACGTGTTTATTATCAATAGTTTTTTTCCCACGCTAAAATGATAAAACAGAATTTCGAATAAAAGAACGCTTAGGGAAATTCGATTTTTAAAATAAAAATTTAAAACATGATTTTAGATAATTTTTTTTGAATAAAAGTATACGGTATTCCGTCAGGGCTTAATATCAATTGTTTCTTTCATTTTTCTTTGTGGAGATTAATATCAAGAATTTACCGTTATTAAAAATATTAGAAGTATGAGAAGGGGAAATAAATAGACTAAATCGAGATTAGCGATAAAATCTGCGGCACTTCTCGTATATTCGATATTATTTTCGGTTTATTCCTGGTAAACCTTCAATTTATAATATTTGTTATTATAAAAAATATAAATTAATTTCTGAATATAAAATTGAAGATATGGACCAAATCTAAGTTATTATTATTTCTTTCACTTATTTAATATTTAATTATGTATTTTCATTTTTAGATATATTTTATTCCCACTGACGATTAACTTTAACGTTCGAAACGTTTGAAAAATATAAAATTTTTTCAAAAGAAATAAAACCTTTTTTATTTCTGAATAATTGGACTACAATGATCTCTTCCACTTTTGTATAAATTAATTTCATTATAAACTTACTCTTTTTTAATGTAGATTCCCCTAAAGTAATTGGAAGATGTAGCCCTCGCTCTACGAGATATGTTCATATAAAGTGCGAACTTCAGGTCTATCGTTGGCAACGTTTTCTAATAAAATCTTAAGACAAATTGTGTAATCAGCCTTAAGAATATCTACTAGCGTTAAAGAAAAATATAAAATTTTTTCAAAAGAAATAAAACCTTTTTTATTTCTGAATAATTGGACTACAATGATCTCTTCCACTTTTGTATAAATTAATTTCATTATAAACTTACTCTTTTTTAATGTAGATTCCCCTAAAGTAATTGGAAGATGTAGCCCTCGCTCTACGAGATATGTTCATATAAAGTGCGAACTTCCGGTTTATCGTTGGTAACGTCTTCTAATAACATCTTAAGACAAACTGTGTAATCAGCCTTAAGAATATCTACTAGCGTTAAGAAACCCATATTTGAACAAATTTAGTACGCCAGAAATTGATAGATTCGTAAAGTCCACCTTGAATGTTTTAACACTAAAACCACTAAAAAGTATGCCAAGCGAAGGCAACACAGGGACGTTTTCTGACTAGCTAGTTCGACATCCCAACTATATACGCACGGGTGTTTTGTTAAGAATGAGTCAAACCCATTGTCATTACTATTATCTTTCCCATTGTCTTGTTTCGGTAAGTTTCAACTTGTAGCTTTCCTGTATTTTACAAAAAAAAAAATGCAATAAACATCTGCAAACCTCAGCTAAAACCTTTCACACGGTACAAGTTTGACCTTCAGAATTCAAATTTAAGTACAACTTATTTTACAAATTTAAAACAAAAAGCCATTATTATCTTTTAGCATTAAAAATAAAACTGTTTTTCTAAAAATCTTGCGACCAAGAGAAAGCATACATTTAAAAATTTAAATCTGTTATTGTCGACGTAAAAATATTTTATAAAACAAAAACTGTGAGTACGTTATTTTAATAAATTTTGAATAAAAGAACGTTTTGTAAATTTTAAATTAATCGTGCTGTTAAACCCGACTATCATTTTCTGCTGGTAATGTTTGTCTCAAAAAATATCATTTGTAAACACAAAATAATTAATTAATGATTTTCTTCCACGTAAATTAATTTGCCTTTTAAGGAATTCAGATATTCAAGAAAAATAACTGCCTAACATATTTAGCTTTTAAAAATTCCACGTTATTGTAAAGAGTCCGTTTAAAAATTCAACGTTGTGAAGACAGAAAAACATATTCGACGCAATACTAATTTGGAAGTGTTATTCTTTTAATAACTATGAAAAATATTATCTGTAAACGCAAAAGAAATACATCTATAAAATTATTCATTTATCGACAAAATAATAAATAAATTAGTACTTTTACTGACATGGAGGTATCGCTAATTATTATAACATCGGACTGTAAAAAATTAATAACCAGAAAAACCTTGTAGAGATAATCCCAAAATAGCTAACACTGAAATTTAGGACTTCTTTCACGCTAATAAAGTAAAGGACGTCTTTTACTCTAATAAAGTTAAAAACTCTAATAGCTTTCTCTTCTGCTAAAAACTCTAATAGCTGCTTTCTCATCTGCATCGTCTAAAACGGAACGTTCATGGTTTTGTTTCAAAGACAATTGTCAAATAATCTTGAGAAAATATGATGCTATAACATTTTGAATTCTACACTACTTTGCAGACGGTAAAATCTGTTCTCGTTTGTGAAAATGGAGCACGGATTTTATCTAACTCTCTTAAGCAACAGTTCAATGAAATATTTACCCAAAAACACTTCATCCTGTTCTACCTCTTAGAATACACTGTAAATTGTTTTCAAGCAAATAATCAGGTAAGTTGTGTTTTTATAAACGTACACTAAAAGTTATTGTAGGCTAAATTTTACCGATGACTAATTATCATTTAAAATTTTTAAATATGAAATACTTTGAAGCTGCCAGTCAACACGATCATATTACCTGCTATGTCTTTAATAATTCTTGAAGTTTAAATTTACTCTTTTGCAGGACTAGGGTCTGTTTTATTATTCCCTGATAAAGTTAAATTCCATATATCTACAATTGAACCAGCAAAAGGTACGAAGATACAAATGTTCCTAAAACCACATTCCGTTAATTAAACAAGCAAGAACGACCGGCCAGGCGAACTTGCTAACAAGTTTTTCAAAATTTAGTAGTAAATATTTTATGGAATGACTTTTAAAGAAAGTATTTAGCTTGTGTTCACTTATAACCTGTAAAATAAGTGATTTCATTCTTCAGAAATTTTTAAAATTATAAATTAATTCACCTAAAATGTATTCGTTTTTTATAATCTGATATATAAATATCTACAATCACAGCGGAAATAAAAAATCGTTAAACACGTGCAACCATCTTATTTTAGTATTCATAATAGCATTGGATTTATTTTCAGTCGAAAAGACTTCACACACTTTAAAAAAAAATAATCGCATGATTCACAGAAACCTTGAAGAACTAATCGCAAAAAATAATAAATGTTTAGCTTTAAGCTAAATATATACCAAAACAAAATGCCTGTACTAATAACATTGAACAATAGGTACAACATGACTCATTGTTCTTGAGTCCCTTACTACAAAATAGTTTAAATCTAGATCGGATGGTGGTACAATCGTACACTTGATGATGCCCTCTACAGAATTAAGATCAATCTGTTCACATTTATCCCGACCCACATGAATTTTAGGATGCCCTATGGGGTATTTCCCATACTTATTAAAATTTAAAAGAAAAAACTAAATTCTATCTGATTCATAATTATTTTAAAATAAATTTTGGCTTTAATGTAATTCTTTGCTTCAAATCAACTTCGAGCGTTGGATAAAAAATTAAAAAGAAATAAACTAAATTGCATCTGCTTCATAATTATTTTAAATAAATTTTGAGCTTTAATGTAATTCCTTGCTTCAAATCAACTTCGAATGTTTGAAGACTTTTAAAATGAAGATCAATAAAAAATATTGAATAAAACATATTTTTGAAAACCTTAAACAAGATTAAGTTTGAAATAAACAAAAGAATATTTTTAAAATATTGAAAACGTAATAAAATTAAATTAAAAAAATATTAAAAGAAAAAAACAAAATGAATTAAATTATAAAATAACTTTTTTAATAATTAATGTAAACCATTATCTTTAACTTTGTCACCTCTGCTAACATTTTTGAATTCCTGTATTACAAAGTGCAATTAAAATGTAAGATATTACGAAGACCTTTTCGTATTTTAGAAAAAAAGACAGTTTACGCTTATTTAAGAAAATCAAATATTTAAGAAAAAATAATCTTGAAAAGCTTGAATGAAGTTAAATTTGAAATAAAGAAAAACATTTCAAGAAATTGAAAAACTTTTAAAATGAAAATCAATAACAAATATTTAATAAAACATGTTTCTGAAAACCGTAAACAAAATTAAATGTGAAATAAATAAGAGTATTTTAAAAATATTGAAAAGTTTGAATGAAAATAAATTTGAGATAAAGAACAAACATTTTAAGAATTTGAAAACTCTTAAAATGAAAATCAGTAAAACATATTTCTGTAAAATTTTTAGTATAGGTACATTTTATAATATCTACCTATCTATTATAGATATGTTGTTCAGGTCCTTGAACGGAGGTGAGCAGCTCATGCCTCGATGCATCCAGCGACTGTTGGGAAACCCCTGGTAGGTCTACCCCAAACGCGAAAGACTGAAAATATTTTAAAAAAATTTTAATTCGATATACAGACAAACTGAATTGAAACTTCAATTTCTTAAACTGGAGATATACGTAAAAGCTGAGTATGAAAAAGTTACTTACACCCAAGTACTCGCTGTACTCCCAGCAGTTCTGTAATATGCCGGTGAAGTTTTGCGAAAAACTGCGAATCAGATGCATCTAAAACAGCACCCTCGTGCATTAGTTTGGTTTCACACTGCTCTTCACCAATTATAGTAATTCGCGTGCGGTCGACACTGCTCACACTTGTGAATGCGTACTGTAGCACGTCGAAGAAGACAACGGTCGATATGGTGAACCCGACAAGCACTTTGGAGACTTTAAAAAACATTAGTCATTACCCTGGTCACTCAAAACAGTTAATCATCGTAAATACTTCCGGACGTTTTGCATACTGTAAATTCTTAACAGCTGCAGTCATCAAAAAGGACGCCAAAGTCTTGTTAGTCCTGAAATTTGTAAGGACTTAAATTTGAAAAATAAAAGAATATTTAAATTATAAAATAACTTTTTTAGATGATATTTAATATAAAATAATTCTGAAACGCTTAAATGGAAACCATTCACGTGCTGTAGTCTCGACATATATCTTCTTCTCGTCTATAATTAATGAAAATCATTATCTTTAACTTTGGCAGCTCTGCTAACATTTCTGAATTCCTGTGTTACAAAGTTTTCTAAATTTGTTAATGCTGGCAAATTTTAAATTAATATTCTATTTTAGTATAAACTCTCGAATGTTTTACAAAAATTTAAAAAGAAAAAACTAAATTGTATTTTACTTCATAATTATATTAAGTACTAATTTTGAAATAAAAAAGTAATAAACTTGTTTAACATTCTGGTATGAGCAAAGATGTAGCGAGTTCAGATTACAATTTATTATTTACAGGTAAGTTGAGCAATATGGTTTTTAGGGATTATTGAAATTTCTATCTTATTTATTTAATATGCTACAAAAGGTGAATTATTTTGCTGAAAAAGAAATCAATACCAAAGCTAGATGATTATCAATTTGAACTTGTCAGATTCTAATATTGAAAAATTGTTTGGAATACCAGACGATGCAATTTATTATAAAACCAAATCAGGAATTAATATTCAAAATAAGTAAATTGATAGACACAAGTGATTTGTGTGTGCCTATATTCAAATTTTGTAAAAGGACCAATATTTAGATTTGTAGTAAATTCGTTGCCTAGGGTACTTACATAAAATCAGCTAGTGTTATCCTTTTTATAGATACATAATATTGAACTGTTTGATAAATTAACTCTTACCTTTGAAGGAGCAGTACGTAGGTGAAAATGTAAATAACGTTAGCGTTTTGATTGATTTCAATAAATTTGATGATCTGAGTCACGTATTGGGATATATGGTTTCAGGGCAGCCGAATTCATTGACACAAGCGGTTTCGGCAAAAAATCGCCTTAATCACAAGTTATTGTGCTGGTACATTGTCTCACGCACCATAGGGATTTCAATGTAAAATGGATTTGAAAGACTTTGAATTCAAAGAAAGGGTAAAGAATCTACAAGAATTTAAAATTGAAATTAAAGAGTAAATCAAATGATCGTATTATAGTTTATTATGATAAAGCTGGACGATTATCAATAATAAATTGAGAAATTAAACAACACTTTCAAAACTTACCTCAAAGCGTACTCGGGCAAATACCAAACTACAGCGACCCCCGTCAAGACTTTAACTAAACTCAGTCTAGGATTCTTCTTTTATTTTCAAGTTATTTGTTAATCAGCTGTTCAGATTTTAATACCCGATTCCAATCAAATCAATTTAATTAGTCCAGTCAATTTAATTAGTCCAGTCATTTTAATCTAGGGTAGGCTAGCTTAACATGTTACGTAAATAAACTATTAAAATAGGTAAATTCAAATCTTGACCATTTGTTACAGGTATGAAGACATTTCAGGTTAGGCTAGGTTAGGTTAGCTTATTTCAAGTTAGACTAGGTTAGCTCATTTCAATCTAAGTTAGGTTAGGTTAGGTTAGCTTATTTCAAGTTAGGTTAGGTTAGTGCATTTCAATCAAAGTTAGGTTAGGTTAGGTTAGCTTATTTCAAGCTAGGTTAGGTTAGATCATTTTAATCTAGGGTAGGTTAGTTTAAATAGTTAAAAACTAACCTACCCTAGATTAAAATGATCTAACCTAACCTAGCTTGAAATAAGCTAACCTAACCTAACCTAACTTTGATTGAAATGCACTAACCTAACCTAACTTGAAATAAGCTAACCTAACCTAACCTAACTTAGATTGAAATGAGCTAACCTAGTCTAACTTGAAATAAGCTAACCTAACCTAGCCTAACCTGAAATGTCTTCATACCTGTAACAAATGGTCAAGATTTGAATTTACCTATTTTAATAGTTTATTTACGTAACATGTTAAGCTAGCCTACCCTAGATTAAAATGACTGGACTAATTAAATTGACTGGACTAATTAAATTGATTTGATTGGAATCGGGTATTAAAATCTGAACAGCTGATTAACAAATAACTTGAAAATAAAAGAAGAATCCTAGACTGAGTTTAGTTAAAGTCTTGACGGGGGTCGCTGTAGTTTGGTATTTGCCCGAGTACGCTTTGAGGTAAGTTTTGAAAGTGTTGTTTAATTTCTCAATTTATTATTGATAATCGTCCAGCTTTATCATAATAAACTATAATACGATCATTTGATTTACTCTTTAATTTCAATTTTAAATTCTTGTAGATTCTTTACCCTTTCTTTGAATTCAAAGTCTTTCAAATCCATTTTACATTGAAATCCCTATGGTGCGTGAGACAATGTACCAGCACAATAACTTGTGATTAAGGCGATTTTTTGCCGAAACCGCTTGTGTCAATGAATTCGGCTGCCCTGAAACCATATATCCCAATACGTGACTCAGATCATCAAATTTATTGAAATCAATCAAAACGCTAACGTTATTTACATTTTCACCTACGTACTGCTCCTTCAAAGGTAAGAGTTAATTTATCAAACAGTTCAATATTATGTATCTATAAAAAGGATAACACTAGCTGATTTTATGTAAGTACCCTAGGCAACGAATTTACTACAAATCTAAATATTGGTCCTTTTACAAAATTTGAATATAGGCACACACAAATCACTTGTGTCTATCAATTTACTTATTTTGAATATTAATTCCTGATTTGGTTTTATAATAAATTGCATCGTCTGGTATTCCAAACAATTTTTCAATATTAGAATCTGACAAGTTCAAATTGATAATCATCTAGCTTTGGTATTGATTTCTTTTTCAGCAAAATAATTCACCTTTTGTAGCATATTAAATAAATAAGATAGAAATTTCAATAATCCCTAAAAACCATATTGCTCAACTTACCTGTAAATAATAAATTGTAATCTGAACTCGCTACATCTTTGCTCATACCAGAATGTTAAACAAGTTTATTACTTTTTTATTTCAAAATTAGTACTTAATATAATTATGAAGTAAAATACAATTTAGTTTTTTCTTTTTAAATTTTTGTAAAACATTCGAGAGTTTATACTAAAATAGAATATTAATTTAAAATTTGCCAGCATTAACAAATTTAGAAAACTTTGTAACACAGGAATTCAGAAATGTTAGCAGAGCTGCCAAAGTTAAAGATAATGATTTTCATTAATTATAGACGAGAAGAAGATATATGTCGAGACTACAGCACGTGAATGGTTTCCATTTAAGCGTTTCAGAATTATTTTATATTAAATATCATCTAAAAAAGTTATTTTATAATTTAAATATTCTTTTATTTTTCAAATTTAAGTCCTTACAAATTTCAGGACTAACAAGACTTTGGCGTCCTTTTTGATGACTGCAGCTGTTAAGAATTTACAGTATGCAAAACGTCCGGAAGTATTTACGATGATTAACTGTTTTGAGTGACCAGGGTAATGACTAATGTTTTTTAAAGTCTCCAAAGTGCTTGTCGGGTTCACCATATCGACCGTTGTCTTCTTCGACGTGCTACAGTACGCATTCACAAGTGTGAGCAGTGTCGACCGCACGCGAATTACTATAATTGGTGAAGAGCAGTGTGAAACCAAACTAATGCACGAGGGTGCTGTTTTAGATGCATCTGATTCGCAGTTTTTCGCAAAACTTCACCGGCATATTACAGAACTGCTGGGAGTACAGCGAGTACTTGGGTGTAAGTAACTTTTTCATACTCAGCTTTTACGTATATCTCCAGTTTAAGAAATTGAAGTTTCAATTCAGTTTGTCTGTATATCGAATTAAAATTTTTTTAAAATATTTTCAGTCTTTCGCGTTTGGGGTAGACCTACCAGGGGTTTCCCAACAGTCGCTGGATGCATCGAGGCATGAGCTGCTCACCTCCGTTCAAGGACCTGAACAACATATCTATAATAGATAGGTAGATATTATAAAATGTACCTATACTAAAAATTTTACAGAAATATGTTTTACTGATTTTCATTTTAAGAGTTTTCAAATTCTTAAAATGTTTGTTCTTTATCTCAAATTTATTTTCATTCAAACTTTTCAATATTTTTAAAATACTCTTATTTATTTCACATTTAATTTTGTTTACGGTTTTCAGAAACATGTTTTATTAAATATTTGTTATTGATTTTCATTTTAAAAGTTTTTCAATTTCTTGAAATGTTTTTCTTTATTTCAAATTTAACTTCATTCAAGCTTTTCAAGATTATTTTTTCTTAAATATTTGATTTTCTTAAATAAGCGTAAACTGTCTTTTTTTCTAAAATACGAAAAGGTCTTCGTAATATCTTACATTTTAATTGCACTTTGTAATACAGGAATTCAAAAATGTTAGCAGAGGTGACAAAGTTAAAGATAATGGTTTACATTAATTATTAAAAAAGTTATTTTATAATTTAATTCATTTTGTTTTTTTCTTTTAATATTTTTTTAATTTAATTTTATTACGTTTTCAATATTTTAAAAATATTCTTTTGTTTATTTCAAACTTAATCTTGTTTAAGGTTTTCAAAAATATGTTTTATTCAATATTTTTTATTGATCTTCATTTTAAAAGTCTTCAAACATTCGAAGTTGATTTGAAGCAAGGAATTACATTAAAGCTCAAAATTTATTTAAAATAATTATGAAGCAGATGCAATTTAGTTTATTTCTTTTTAATTTTTTATCCAACGCTCGAAGTTGATTTGAAGCAAAGAATTACATTAAAGCCAAAATTTATTTTAAAATAATTATGAATCAGATAGAATTTAGTTTTTTCTTTTAAATTTTAATAAGTATGGGAAATACCCCATAGGGCATCCTAAAATTCATGTGGGTCGGGATAAATGTGAACAGATTGATCTTAATTCTGTAGAGGGCATCATCAAGTGTACGATTGTACCACCATCCGATCTAGATTTAAACTATTTTGTAGTAAGGGACTCAAGAACAATGAGTCATGTTGTACCTATTGTTCAATGTTATTAGTACAGGCATTTTGTTTTGGTATATATTTAGCTTAAAGCTAAACATTTATTATTTTTTGCGATTAGTTCTTCAAGGTTTCTGTGAATCATGCGATTATTTTTTTTTAAAGTGTGTGAAGTCTTTTCGACTGAAAATAAATCCAATGCTATTATGAATACTAAAATAAGATGGTTGCACGTGTTTAACGATTTTTTATTTCCGCTGTGATTGTAGATATTTATATATCAGATTATAAAAAACGAATACATTTTAGGTGAATTAATTTATAATTTTAAAAATTTCTGAAGAATGAAATCACTTATTTTACAGGTTATAAGTGAACACAAGCTAAATACTTTCTTTAAAAGTCATTCCATAAAATATTTACTACTAAATTTTGAAAAACTTGTTAGCAAGTTCGCCTGGCCGGTCGTTCTTGCTTGTTTAATTAACGGAATGTGGTTTTAGGAACATTTGTATCTTCGTACCTTTTGCTGGTTCAATTGTAGATATATGGAATTTAACTTTATCAGGGAATAATAAAACAGACCCTAGTCCTGCAAAAGAGTAAATTTAAACTTCAAGAATTATTAAAGACATAGCAGGTAATATGATCGTGTTGACTGGCAGCTTCAAAGTATTTCATATTTAAAAATTTTAAATGATAATTAGTCATCGGTAAAATTTAGCCTACAATAACTTTTAGTGTACGTTTATAAAAACACAACTTACCTGATTATTTGCTTGAAAACAATTTACAGTGTATTCTAAGAGGTAGAACAGGATGAAGTGTTTTTGGGTAAATATTTCATTGAACTGTTGCTTAAGAGAGTTAGATAAAATCCGTGCTCCATTTTCACAAACGAGAACAGATTTTACCGTCTGCAAAGTAGTGTAGAATTCAAAATGTTATAGCATCATATTTTCTCAAGATTATTTGACAATTGTCTTTGAAACAAAACCATGAACGTTCCGTTTTAGACGATGCAGATGAGAAAGCAGCTATTAGAGTTTTTAGCAGAAGAGAAAGCTATTAGAGTTTTTAACTTTATTAGAGTAAAAGACGTCCTTTACTTTATTAGCGTGAAAGAAGTCCTAAATTTCAGTGTTAGCTATTTTGGGATTATCTCTACAAGGTTTTTCTGGTTATTAATTTTTTACAGTCCGATGTTATAATAATTAGCGATACCTCCATGTCAGTAAAAGTACTAATTTATTTATTATTTTGTCGATAAATGAATAATTTTATAGATGTATTTCTTTTGCGTTTACAGATAATATTTTTCATAGTTATTAAAAGAATAACACTTCCAAATTAGTATTGCGTCGAATATGTTTTTCTGTCTTCACAACGTTGAATTTTTAAACGGACTCTTTACAATAACGTGGAATTTTTAAAAGCTAAATATGTTAGGCAGTTATTTTTCTTGAATATCTGAATTCCTTAAAAGGCAAATTAATTTACGTGGAAGAAAATCATTAATTAATTATTTTGTGTTTACAAATGATATTTTTTGAGACAAACATTACCAGCAGAAAATGATAGTCGGGTTTAACAGCACGATTAATTTAAAATTTACAAAACGTTCTTTTATTCAAAATTTATTAAAATAACGTACTCACAGTTTTTGTTTTATAAAATATTTTTACGTCGACAATAACAGATTTAAATTTTTAAATGTATGCTTTCTCTTGGTCGCAAGATTTTTAGAAAAACAGTTTTATTTTTAATGCTAAAAGATAATAATGGCTTTTTGTTTTAAATTTGTAAAATAAGTTGTACTTAAATTTGAATTCTGAAGGTCAAACTTGTACCGTGTGAAAGGTTTTAGCTGAGGTTTGCAGATGTTTATTGCATTTTTTTTTTTGTAAAATACAGGAAAGCTACAAGTTGAAACTTACCGAAACAAGACAATGGGAAAGATAATAGTAATGACAATGGGTTTGACTCATTCTTAACAAAACACCCGTGCGTATATAGTTGGGATGTCGAACTAGCTAGTCAGAAAACGTCCCTGTGTTGCCTTCGCTTGGCATACTTTTTAGTGGTTTTAGTGTTAAAACATTCAAGGTGGACTTTACGAATCTATCAATTTCTGGCGTACTAAATTTGTTCAAATATGGGTTTCTTAACGCTAGTAGATATTCTTAAGGCTGATTACACAGTTTGTCTTAAGATGTTATTAGAAGACGTTACCAACGATAAACCGGAAGTTCGCACTTTATATGAACATATCTCGTAGAGCGAGGGCTACATCTTCCAATTACTTTAGGGGAATCTACATTAAAAAAGAGTAAGTTTATAATGAAATTAATTTATACAAAAGTGGAAGAGATCATTGTAGTCCAATTATTCAGAAATAAAAAAGGTTTTATTTCTTTTGAAAAAATTTTATATTTTTCTTTAACGCTAGTAGATATTCTTAAGGCTGATTACACAATTTGTCTTAAGATTTTATTAGAAAACGTTGCCAACGATAGACCTGAAGTTCGCACTTTATATGAACATATCTCGTAGAGCGAGGGCTACATCTTCCAATTACTTTAGGGGAATCTACATTAAAAAAGAGTAAGTTTATAATGAAATTAATTTATACAAAAGTGGAAGAGATCATTGTAGTCCAATTATTCAGAAATAAAAAAGGTTTTATTTCTTTTGAAAAAATTTTATATTTTTCAAACGTTTCGAACGTTAAAGTTAATCGTCAGTGGGAATAAAATATATCTAAAAATGAAAATACATAATTAAATATTAAATAAGTGAAAGAAATAATAATAACTTAGATTTGGTCCATATCTTCAATTTTATATTCAGAAATTAATTTATATTTTTTATAATAACAAATATTATAAATTGAAGGTTTACCAGGAATAAACCGAAAATAATATCGAATATACGAGAAGTGCCGCAGATTTTATCGCTAATCTCGATTTAGTCTATTTATTTCCCCTTCTCATACTTCTAATATTTTTAATAACGGTAAATTCTTGATATTAATCTCCACAAAGAAAAATGAAAGAAACAATTGATATTAAGCCCTGACGGAATACCGTATACTTTTATTCAAAAAAAATTATCTAAAATCATGTTTTAAATTTTTATTTTAAAAATCGAATTTCCCTAAGCGTTCTTTTATTCGAAATTCTGTTTTATCATTTTAGCGTGGGAAAAAAACTATTGATAATAAACACGTTACCAAAATGCTGATGACTAACTGTATTTAATTTATAGGAAATATCGTAAAGTTCTTAAAAATATGTTTCTTCTTAATTATATGTATATGTTAAAAAATTACCTTTACTTTACAGAATGCACTAACATTCAATATGTTAAAACCGTCGCCATGCCTTCGGATGGAATCGGGATGTCGGCGCTCAAACTTCAAAGTAACGAAGATTTCTTTGCACGAGATATGATGCGGCTCCAGGTGGACCACATTACACTTCCTACTGGATATGGAACTCTGCCACACTTATGACTTATTTTTATTTTATTATGAAGACACGTTTATTACTTAAAAAAGCATTGTTATCATATTAATCAACATTTTAATTATATTCTGATTAATATTTAATTTCATAAATTGTCAATCCTCTGCCTTTTTTGGAGTGAGCGCGATTTTGCAAATAAAATGAATAATTTTATAGCTGTATTTCTTTTGTGTTTACAAATGATATATCCTTTTAAACTTTTCAGCCCGAATTAAAAACATTTCGTAGGACGATGAAAGGTACCTATTGTTCGTAATAATCCTTGACGTCATTTACGAAATTTTAAGCTTTGATTGACAGGTGTAAACAGACAAGTCAAGACCTGCGTTTTTGGGATAAAACGCTGATTGATCTACCGTGCTTTTTCGTGATGCATTATGCATATTTATTTAATCAGCGGATTGATACCGAATCCGCCGTACACCTGGTTAAATTGATAGCTTTGATTAAAGAATAATTCAATATGTCACTCTGATTAATTAATTATGCACCCGCCGGCTCCTGACCACGCCCCATTTGTACAGTGTGAGAGAGAGATAGATTGATAACCGCTAACCTGATTGGTCTAGTCTTGATTTAATTCCAAGATGGCCGCCGCTTTTAATCGAAGTTTTTAATCGATCTAATTAAATCGATTGATTAATTTGATTAAATCCAAGATGGCCGCCGTTTTTAATCGAGATTTTAATCGAACTTTTAATTGACCTAATTAAACCGCGAATTGATCTAATTAAACCGCTAATCCCATTAAATCGACCTAAAAAACCGCGGATTGATCTAATTAAACCGCTAATCCAATTAAATTGGCCTAAAATTCCACGAATTGACCTAAAATTCCGCGAATTGATCTAATTATTGCGCAATCGATTAAATTGATTGACCCAATTAAAAACAAAATGGCGGTATCAACTGTCTCTATTCTACTAATTTAGCTTTAAGAACCTCTACTTTCCCTGAAATCTGGAAAAAAGCCATTGTTGTACCTATTCACAAATCAGGAAGCACGTCAGATGTTGAAAATTATCGCCCAATAGCTATCCTATCAGCTCCAGCAAAGCTTTTCGAACAATTAATATATACTTTTTTATTCGGTTACATAAAATTATACATCAATGATTCTCAGCATGGATTTATGCCTAAAAGATCTAGATGTGCGAATTTATTAGTCTTTACAAACCATGTATATGAATCATTAGAAAACAAGAGTCAAGTGGACGCAATTTACTCCGATTTTAAGAAAGCGTTTGACAAGGCAAATCATGATATTCTAATACAAAAACTTGCTAAATACGGACTATCCTTTAGTGCTCTCAAATTATTTGCTTCTTATCTTGAAAATCGTAAATTTTACATTAAATTTAACGGCAACACAACGGGAGAGTTTTCTGCAAATTCAGGAGTTCCGCAAGGAGCTAACTTAGGGCCTTTAATTTTTTTAATTTTTATAAATGATTTGCCACATGTATTAAACTTTACTGAATCTCTGTTGTTTGCTGATGACCAGAAGCTATTCGCAATAGTTAATTGTGATAAGGATTGTGCAGAAATACAAAATGATATTGACAAAATATATGAATGGAGTATTATAAATAAATTTCCTCTAAATATCAATAAATGTTTACTACAGCTAAAAATCCTATTTTATTTAACTATAGAATAAATGGAGTAGTGCTACGAAGAACGCATGTGGTTAAAGATCTTGGTTTAACCTATGATCATATTTTAAACTTCAATATCCATGTCAACAACATAGTCGCTAATGAACATAAAAAACTAGGCTTTATCTTTAGACAAGCATATAATTTTAAAAATCTTGCTACTTTGAAATTGCTTGTATAGTACCTTAGTCAGACCTCTTCTTGAATATGCGGTAGCAGCTCTCTACATCTAAATAAACAATTAGAGAAAGTTCAAAACAATTTTTTACGATTTTTGTATTTAAAAAAATATAATGCATATCCAGATTACCGTACAGTGAGATCGGCATATCTTGGGAGGGAATTTGAAATAAGTACAAAGTTTAGGAAATCGAAGAAATATGGCAATGGTATAACTAGGGTATAAATTGTGGAACAACAAAATTAATCAGACCTATCTGCTTTCACTTATGACTTTAAAAGCACCCATAAGACCGCGTAGGATACACACCATGTTTCATATACCTACTGTACTTTTCTGTTACAATTCCCTTATCTTCGTAATACTTCGTTTACTAAATGAATTAATAGTGTTAGCAGATTTGGACTTGACAATGCCCTATAGATCATTTTCAAAACTTGTAAAACAATACTATGTCTTGGAATAACAAATATCAGTTATGAATTTTTCCTTAGTTTACCCGTTGTTTGCATCGTAGTTCACTGTAACCTGAATTTTCTGTTTTCTTTTTTTTTATGTGTTCAATTATTACTTATTATACTTTTTTAAATCTTTATGTTCGCATGCAACACTTATTTTCAGTTAAATTAGTATATGTTACTCCATGTAATAATACAGAGCTGCTTAATCGATCTGTTCCAGAAGAATAGAAAATAGGATTTATACCATCCATACACAAAAGGGGAAACCAACACAAATGTGAAAAGAAGAATTGTAAAGGATAATAAAACAACATATTCTGCCTGAAAGAAATTATAGAAAAGAAAAGACAGCCACAATAAGAGAACCGCATCTGCTATTTTTTATGGATCCCACCAAAGTGTATAACAACATACCAATTGGAAAATGTGGGAAGTGTTACAAGAGTGAATAACACCCTAATAAAACCTCTACAAGAAATATTTAAATAATCTAAAGTGAAAATTAAAATAGTGCATCAAGTATCACAAGGTTTCACAGTAACAAAACGGCTAAAATAAGGATTCGACATTTAGTTAACAATATACATTTAAAATACAGGGCGTAACAGGTGTTAATAAAAAAAAAATTCAGAAGGCAATACATTTTCATGTGCTAACCGAATAATTTCTATAACGAAATCTTCTATTCTATTTCTATTTATTGTAATGCTTTGCGTTTTGCGATTCTACGTCAATGAACTGGAGCTGCTGTCGAAGTTGTGAAACCAAGACGTTCACATTTTCCAGTCTGTTTGACAAACATTATTGTGAAGAACTGCAGCATGTATTGAAACCGGAAGAGGACATTATGTACAAAATTTATAAAAGATGTTTGACTTCATTCTTTCTAAGCTATTTCATTTTTTCGTGCTTTATACTATTGAAGTGTTTTTGGTGCAAGTAATTCTCGTATTAAAAGTTAAATTAAAAATACCTGAACTTCTGTAAGTGGCAAGTGTATATACCATGAGATCAAAAAAAAGATGATTCTGAGCAGGCCTTGACTAGCATTCTAGAACCAGTGTAGCCAATCGTGTTGTACTAGTCAAGGCCTGCTCAGAATCTTTTTTTTTTCAATCTCATGGTATGTGGTTCTTAAACATCAAAGCCTTCTTGTTATAACCTCTAGATGTATAAAATGTCGGATATTTTATCCACGTATAGTACTCATCAATAGAGACAAAAAAAAATTTAATGAGCATAGGTTCGTAAAAGATAGAGTTGATTTTGTATTTTAATCAATAAACAGCATCCTACCTGAACTTCTATCGTGTTTTCAAAGTGTCATCATACTCGTTGCAGTGCTATCAATTTTCGATTATTTTTTTTTAATAGCGGTATTTTTTTGTAATAAAAAAAGCAACTCTATCTTTGAAACACTTTATTTACGGATCTATGTTTATTAAGAGTTTTTGTTCCTATTGATGAGTATTATACGTGGACAAAATATGCCAACTTTTTTTAAACACCCTGTATGTTTTTTATTTTTAGTATGGAATAACTTGTAACTAATAACCAATAACGTAATAATAACAGATTTCCCAGAAACTAGTAAATACTTTTCTAAACAAGAATGACAGCAATACGGTTGCAGCTAAATACTGAACAAGCTGATTTAAGAAACTCAGATGTAAACAATTAAAACATACAATTCAATCAGTAAAACGGCCACTGCCTGTTACACGCTGTATAAGCAATACATACACCAAAATAATGGAAAAAGAAATGTAGTGGTGTAGACTGTAGACATATATATCTAACTGACACTAAATTAGACACTTTGCAGATGACTAGATTCTGATTACCCAAGATATAGAGAACCTGGAGAATATGACAAGAAAGGTTAAGGGTGGGATTTTAGACGCATTTTGTATATGTGAAACATGCCTGAATAGATTCTGCAGTTTTGTTTCGACGGTTTTACTTAGAAGAAAAACAAAGTTACCTTTAAAACCTACGGACTTTAAGGATTGTAATGACATATTTTTTTAATGAAACAGAGTGTACTGAAAATGAAATATTAATTACTGAAAAAGACGTATTTTTCAGTCACCTTTATCTTATCATAATAATGCAAAAGGTAATATAATACATAATAATATTATATTCACGACAATCCTTGGCATATTGAGAAAAGTTTAAAACATGGTGGTGGAAATTTATACAGTTGATTTAATGAAACTGCGGAATTTCTAAAAACGCCAGAAATTCTATCTGTCATGTGTATTAATCGCAGATACAAACCAATATCTAACAGCTCCTACCCTAATATTTAAATTTTTAATACAGTGATCGGCTCGTAGATGGTAGTCAAATCAAGAGAAAAAGATAGCCTGTGTGAGACAGTGAATGTTTAGATATTCTGCTCTTCCTTCCCGTTTAGAGCAGGTAGGCAGGTACTTGTCTTTGGGACCTTTGGGTGCATCATACAGCTGAGCGATCATTTGTAAAACAAACGAAGAATTTTACTGTTAGTGTTATCCTCCTGCATTATAGCATTATTGACGTTCGATATTTTAGCTAGATAAATTTCAATATTTTATGATGTTTGGCCATAATCACAGCATATTAAAACGTAAAAATATCAAACAGTTTTTAAGGAACATTTCTAAACTATGTTCGGGCAAACCTAACTGTAAATTTCAACATATTGAAAGCAGACAATGGTTAATTTTGAGAAGGGACAGTAGGTAAGCCCCTTCACCAGGCTGTCCTACACTTTTAAATGGCGTTTTTATTGGTCTCATAGCCTAAATATAATTTTTATTTAAACCATTATGAGCCATATAATCAACAACAATTATTTTACAAAATTATAGAACACTAAATACGAAATTACAGGAAAACATATCTTTTATTCAACATTTATTCTACTCTAATAACTTGCAGGAAAATTTGTAAAATTCAGGTCGTGAAAATCAATAATAATTCGATCACTTAAAAATAATACGGTGGTTCTGTATTTTCTGAAATCATGAAAACGAGCAGCAAATGAATTTTGACTATTTTTCAAACATTTTTCAAAATATTCAAAGTCGATGTTATTATTATTTTGTTGATAATATTTCAACTGAGTAAAATGTGTTAATGATTTTTTGTCCAAATCATCTGTGAACAAAATTAATTTCCTCTCAAAACTCAATACTTATTCCAACAGTTATACAGCGCATTAGTTTTAATCAACCAGCTCAGAATTTATTTTTCCCATCAACACTGTCACTGTATAAGCGGGTAAAAGAGAAAGAAAGAAAAAATAAATTTTAGTCTGCCCGCAAGCAACAATAAAGTTGGTGACAATAATATTAAAAATTTTCATTAAAAATACTAGTTTAAAAATATTTCAAAAAATGATTGTTATTAATGTCTTGAGTTATTTTCTAGGATTATTACTTACTAACCGTTGGATTTGTATCAATAGTATTTTAATATTTAGAAAACATCTTAAAAAATAATCGTTTTTTTTTATCTTTTCATTAATTCACTACTCAATAGTAGTTGCAGTTTTATATTATTATATTATTTTGGACGTATTTTTGGACGCTTTGCTGTAAGACTTTTTATTTTTTTCTGGCTTTCACTGTAATGCTAAACGATAATATAGTATATTTTACAACAAGACATGAAAATGACGTTTTTTTCGTGAGATGAGAAGTTGCCCACGAGCTGCGTTAGCAGCGAGTAGGGTAATCACGAACGAAAAAAACGTATTTCATGTCGAGTAGTAAATGCTATTTTTTCTACGACATTTTAATTATCTGTTTGAAATAAGTTTTAATTCGACTGACTTAATTCAAACCGAATTGTGTCAATGCAAATTATTAATTGTTTGTTTAATCGGTTCCATAGTAACACACGCATTTTTTTATTTTGTTGCCATAGATTTGGAATTCTTGTTTTCATCTCTAGAAGTGAAAATGTTTTCATCTCTAGATAGAAAATTTAGCGTTTTCGCATAGGGTTTATCGTGAAGAAAATACTTGTTTTCGTATCATGTGTAGAAAAAATACTTTTTCAATTTAGCTGTAAAACAAAACACTCAATTTTTTTCAAATCTTCAGAAGAAAAACAAGAAGCCTATTTAATAAAATCCAGGAATGGTGACTCTGACTGACCTGACGTATACCTGCTCAACTTGAACCCAGGGGTTTAGGGTATGTAAACCGTAAACCCACTACTGAATGTCTTCACGTCGTGACGTCGTAAAATCTCTTGTATAGTAAAAGCAATGTGAAATAGGCACAGATGTAAATAACCACGTATGCAAACCAAAACTAGTAAACTGGCTATTATTTAGAAAAATATACAGATACCACCACTCGTTTACTAGTTTTTGTTTATCCTTTTCTAAGGGTACTTCTTTGTTGCGAATATCGCACCCTTAACGAAGAGTGTGCGTAATGGAGACTATCCATGAACATATCCAAAACCTAGTATCTTAGTGTAGTGAGAATAGCAATAGACTTAAAACTAGATAAGGGTAGGGAGTCGAGGCTGCAGGGTGCCGCCCTCCCTTCAGAAATAGATTTAAGAAAAGTTTATATTTTGAACTCCATATTTCTCAAATAACATACAAAATAAATTAACTGTTTATTAATATTAACGAAAATTACACATTAATGACCATTCTGTTGTGCTGAACACAACAATTCTCATGATTTTACTCATATTGGGCCGACAAAACGAGCCCGATATTTCAAAGCGTGTTGGTATGCGTACATGCGGAGGTTCGTATCGTTTCCATGGCAAAGGCAGGCCCTTAAACTGGCCGTGAGGGTGTAGATATTCAGTCCTGATCATTATCTGCGCTGTAGATATAACATGAAAATTGCAGAAATTAAAAAGTTATCGTTACTTCTTTAAGTTTAGCGGACAAAATTAGGAAAAACAATGGCCAATTACCACATCAGAAACGAAAAGACGCCATTTGTCTACCTTTAAATTAGTCAAAACCTATTTAAAATCACCATGGCGGAAAAGAGATTGGCGGCATTGATTATGATATTAATTGAAAGGGCCTTAGTGCATACATACAATTCCGAACTTCAATGAATTTAAAGAAATAATGCATTGGAAACGTCGTAAATTTGCTAAGTAGATACTACCTACCAAATTTACTACGTTTCCAATGTACCATAAAACAGTGACGTATTTTACTGTCTGAAAAACCGACAAAGCGGGCGAAGATTCCGAAGAAATACGACAACGAATAAAACAAGTTCGAAAACAAATATTAAATGGGGTGTGGTGACATAAGGAAATTACTGAAAAATGAAAGCTAAATATCTACAACGTAATAATAAAAGTACAACACTATATTATGGAGTTGAAGCATGGAGGATGACGAAAGGTGATAAAAGAACTACAGCGGGCGACGACATAAATAAAAACAATCTACCCGACTCGGGCATGTGAAAAGAATGATATTAAAGAGAAGATTATTCAAGGCTGCTATGGAATGAATATCACTCATGAGAAGAAAAAGAGCAACACCCAAAAGAACGTGGGGAGAATGAATCCGGGAAGCAATGAGTGAAAAATCTAAATAAAGGCCAATTCCTCGACCAGATACTATTTATTTTCATGTCTTTCCCTAACTCATCACTGCTAAAACGTTTAAGAGTCACTAAATCAACAGAAAAGAAGCTCGCTGGCGCAATGGTAAGCGTTGGGCTCCTAGCTACGAGTCTTGGGTTCGAATCTCACGCAGTGGTAAAGAGTTTTACAAAGAATTCCCCAGTGTTCGTGGTCGGCACTTCAGCGAATGAAGCCATTTAATCGCTTGTCTGCGAAGTGGTCGACTTCAGATAGTAACAAGGCACATACACTATACATAGTATACATGGTCACAAACTCTGCAGAAGAGAACAGGAAACCACATTCCCTAGTATAGGGGGGATATAAAACAAAGTTCACGACGCCAAGACGTTTAAAAATGTGACTTTGATTCTCTCCGCCAACATCCTGAAAAGGATATAGCACTAAGAAGAAGAAGAAATCAACAGAGTTGCACATTATATTCAATTACTGATTTCACTGTTCAACAAAGTAATTCCGATTGTTTATCCTACAAAAAGTAGATAAGGTTATCGTAATAGCACGTTTAGGGCTGTATTTAAATATGTTTTTAATTTGTTGTAGTAATCAGGTTAAATTTCCAAGACACAAATAAATGAAGTTTGGAGAAGATATACTTATATTTGTTTGATTAACTTATACAATTAATTAATTAAATTTAGTGCTCTCCAGGCATCTTTTTCCAATCGAATCGGTTTTCGAAAATGTCATTGCGATGTGGAATCATGTCTACATCCTTATCTATAAGAACTTCATCGGTTTCCAAATCAGTTGCGTTTAAGGTCAGATTAATTGGAGGCTTCGGTACCAGCAATCCTTCGCAATGTGGTTCAGGCCTTATCGCAAATAGTAGGATGGGTATTATATTGTGTATTTAGATTTAAAAGTGTTCATATTTAAACTCATTAGACAGAAATAATAGTCTGATGAATGATATCTTTATTCTTTCCGAACCATCAGAATCGTGAATGTTGTTAAAAACATGTAGAGCAGTTAATATGAGGGACCTCTATAGCTTCCATATCTTGGTTACCAACTATATCCAAAATAATAGTTCTTAATCAAAGGTGTGAAACATCGTTTATGAGATTTAAATGTCACTCTATCATACGCGAAGCAGAAGCTGTTTGGATGATGTAAAACAGTTTCTTGGTATAATTAATGCGTATACAGCAGAAATCAACATATACTTATAGCACTAAAACGTATTTTACTATTTAAAAGAGGATAACAGCTCAAATAAAATTTAGTTTCTAACAATAACACCCTTTAAACATACAGGATGTCAACGAAACCTGGAGCACCCCTATATATATTTTGTTTATTAAGATACCTATCAAAATGAAATTTGGTATATGTAATATACTCTTTAAATGACATTTCATTTTGATATTTTAAAATATAATTTAAAAAATAGGGGTGTCCCAGGTTTTATTGACACCCGGTATATCATCATGATGCTACACATAGCAGGCTGCATATATAATTGATTGCTTGACATCGCCTGCTCAATCTATAGTATTCTCTCAGAAAATAGTATATCCTAAATACTAGATATACCCAGGAAGCTTAAAAACCTAAGTTGAATAAATTAATACTTGTACCAATTGATTTCTTACAAAAATTGAGGCTAATAGAAAAACTATGTTTTGATGTTCAACGACAAAATTATGTCAAACATATCAAATTGTGTGAATGGGACACAGATTATATTGACCAGCGCTATCAGCTAGAGCCATACACATCAGTTAAACCCCTTAAACCCCGAACTGCAGGCAAGGGATATACTTTGGCGGGGTTAATTTTTATGACAAAAACAATTCTAAACATTTAACACAAGTAGCTTCATGAAATGTTACTTGATTATGCACCAAAATTTATCTTTTTAAATGTTCAAACAACGAAAATCATGTAACAATGGGTATAACCTGTTTTCCAAATTTAATTTGACATTTACAAAAAAAAAATTTCTTGTTTAAAAATAGCTCCAGCATCATTTACACAATAATACAAAAAACAAGGCCGTAATTTTTTTTTATTTGGTATGAATCATCATTAAAATTTATTTTAATCTTTAAAAATTCCCACACTCGATTAATATCGGCCACAAACAAATGTGAAAAATATAAAAATGTATATAACTAGTTTTGAAGTTACTTCAAGTTTATTTAAAAATAATAAAAATTGGCGAAGAATCTTCGCTGGACTTTCCATACTTTTTATTTTTGAAATTTTTAATTTTTTTTCAGCTAGTTCTAATACTTCTAATCAGCCGAGCTAGAGGTACAATCGCCCAGGACGCAATTTATGACATAGAAACTTCGGGCAAAAATTATTCGATTACTTTTCAAATTCTCTATTGATTCCTAAGTAAAATTTTGAAATTTTTTTCAAGGAAAAATCTGCGCCCAAAAAAACATGGCTAACTTCCGTTTCCGGTTCCGGATTTTTTTGAAAAGTTTATTTTACAGATGTACTGTAATTATAGGCCCGCATACCAAATTTGATGAAAATCGGCCCAGTAGTTTTCGAGATATGACGATAACGCCACAGTCATTCATAAAAAAGTAATAATTAAAATAAAAAAGCTAGAAATCGGTAACTCTTTTAGGGAAGGATAGTTAATTTTAAATCCTAAATTAGGATCCAGCAACACCTACAATAGCCAAAATATTACAGTAATTTTGATGACATAATTAAAGACTTTGCAACGAAAAAGTCCCGACAAGTTATTTAATAATAATCCTATATAATATGTAATAATGCTTTTATAATAAATAATTTGTATTTTCAACATAAATGAGCAGAGTAAGATAATATTTTTTTGAAAAAGTGGGTAATATATACAAAAAAATATATATTGTAGTCACGCAGATTCGAACCTCCAACCTTTCAACCGTATGCGGGTGGGAGCTTGGTCTCTAAAGCTTTGGTTTCCTAGGAAGCGGTGCCGTCATTTAGCGGCCGTAAAAGTACGGTGGGTGACGTCACGAAAAACGGTGTCGTGTTTTTTAAGCGAAGTGTTTTCCAAAAGAGCGGTAGCGCACACCCAACGTAATAAAGCGGTGCCGTCTCATCTGAAGCGGTGGGCCAGTACGGTACGAATCAGTTCAGCAACGTTTTTTGGCGGTGTGTCTTGTGTATATAGTCCAGTTAAAATAGACACAACAGTTCGGAATAATTCGCGACGGCCGTATTTTTTCACCGTTTTTCTGACGTCGCCCACCGTATTTTTACGGCCGTTAAATGACGGCACCGCTTCCTAGGAAACCAAAGCTTTACCGCTGGACCAAAATACCGCCGTCGTTAAAACGGTGACTCCTGCCCTGATATTTATCTTCTTTCTTTGGAATGTGCCGTTTCCGAGAACTTTTTTTTTGAAATTTTGAAAAATTTTTTCAGCTAATTATAATCAGTAGAGGTAGGGGTACAATTTGGCGTTAGATTTATAAAAATATGTCGATGCGTTTTTGAGAAAAAAAATGTAAAATTCCAAAACTTCAAATGGTCATAAAAGGCGTTAGGGAAAAATTTTGGGGATGCGATCAACGCTATTTGAAAGGCATCTTGATTTACTATCGACCCAGAACATTTAAAAAAAATCGTGTGTGTCGTTTCCGAGAAAAGTTTTTTTGAAAATTTGAAAATTTCCCAAACTGTCCGGACTTTTTATTTTTGAAATTTTGAATTTTTTTTTCAGCTAGTTCTAATCAGCCGAGCTAGAGGTACAATTTGGCGTTAGATTTATAAAAATATGTTGCTGCATTTTTGGTAAAATCGGCCTTAAAGTTGCGCTCTTCAAAAATTTGCCGCGGGCGCAATTTTTGACATAGAAACTTCGGGAAAAAATTATTCGATTTCTTTTCAAATTCTGTATTGATTTCCTTAGTAAAACTTTGAAATTTTTTTCAAGGAAAAATCTGCGCCCAAAAAAACATGGCTAACTTCCGTTTCCGGTTCCGGATTTTTTTGAAAAGCTTATTTTATAGATGTACTGTAATTATAGGCCCGCATACCAAATTTGATGAAAATCGGCCCAGTAGTTTTCGAGATATGACGATAACGCACGCACCCACCCACAGACATTTAAAAAAAAACACATATTTAGGATGCCTGGACCCCTAAAACGTGTTTTTTTCGAATTTTTATGATTTTGAATTTTTGCACGATTCCAATACTTTCCTATACATGCGTTGCAAGTATGGAAAGTAACTCTAAAACGTGTTTTTTTCGAATTTTTACGATTTTGAATTGGCGCACGATTCCAATACTTTCCTATACATGCGTTGCAAGTATGGAAAGTAATAAAATATATTTAAAGCTTTAAACCTATGTTGACCTTGTGGCCTAATCCAGTTGAACTCTAAAAAAACTAGAACAATCTTTAAAACCAAATACCCATTTCGGCAAGTAGGTTTCCATTCTCGGTGGAAGATTTTTCTGACAAGGTCTACTAGAATTATAATATTTTCTGTGCCAAATTACCACAGTTTGAGCCGACATTGCTCTTGTAATCTGGCGAAAAAAATATCTTCGGGGACAACTCCAGAGGTTTTCCGTTGAGAATGGTAACTTAGTTGCCGAAATACGTATCTAGTTTGTAATACTTGGTTATAGTTTCCAGGATTCTTCAGCATTCCATTAGTTAAATTTTATTCAAAATTATGAATTGTCAGTGCCATTCTCATTGCCCGTAATGTCTTAATTTTTACTAAATTGTAAATGTAATAATAAAAATATAAATGTAGTGAAAGGAAAGAACTATTGGAATAGTTCAAATTATAAATTATCCTGGCTCCTATTATGGCAAATTAAGGTTAATATTGCAAATAAATCCCTGATAACTGTAACAGGAAAGTTTTCTGTCACAATTTAAGTCGATATCTACACACTGCAAATGCCAAACTAAATAAAGGCTGCAACCCATTTCGCTTTATGTGTCCACAGTGTACTTCGGTGTTGTACCAATTAGCATTAAGCAAGCCCAAGAGATTAATTACGAGAGGGTTTCATATACGAGCGGAAGTACTAAGTATATCAGCTAGTGTAACTGCTATTTGCAGTAATGCAGCTTGCAGCCAAATAAATGATTAATTTGATGGGCTTGTTGTACTAAGCGAGTATCACTGTATTTTATGATGCCGCAAATTATATAGCAGGTTACTAACATTAAACAAATTGCGTGAACAACCGTGTAATTTAGTTTCGTTCAAGTTCTGGGTCAAATTCAAAACCTGATTAATCTTATTTTTTAAATTAGAAAGATCTTCATTGCATAGTTAAACTGCTAATTAGAGTTTCTTCAAAATGCACAGAATTATAACAACCTACAAACAAACAATAGAAAATTTCTTTTAATAATTTGACCCAATTTGTACCAAATAAAAGTAATATTTTACAAAGCATGCAAGAATTAAACTAATTGCTAACCTAATAAACCGTAATGTTTAGGTACCTATTTCCTGATGTATTGTCATCAATGTCACAATGCTTTGTCAATTTGTATTTACTTATTTTTATTATCAGACTTTATTAAACAACCGATATAAATAGAAGATGATGCTTATTAAAATAGAATAATTGAAAACAAAATTGTGCAATAAATCAGCAATAATCTGGACACAAATACTTAAATAAAGTAATAATCTTATATTAAACTACTAGCCACAATAACAAATTAAATAGTGCAACAAAATAGTAAAAGTACGAGCTAAATTTATAGGCGTTCTTTTAAGAATGATATTGCAAAGTATAGTTTTTGTGGATATTTAGGCTAAATTTAAAATATTGGGGTTAGTTTTAGTTTAATATTTTTATGTCAATTTTTTAAAATGTTAAAGTAACCTTATCTTTCTTGTTTAATTTAATGTATAATATACCAGTAACATTAAATCTTAACATTCAATCTTAAACCAAAATCTAACAGCTAAAATACCAGGTTGGACCACTAAAGTTAATTGCATAGAATCGAATATGAACATACAGTTGCGGACAGAAAAAAAGAATATTTTTAAATCTCGGAGTTTACTACGATATGATTTAAAAAAAAAACAAAGTAAGTTGATCCCATAATTCAATATCTGGTAAGTGGAAATAAATAATAGGAGTATTTAGCAGCTGGGCCAGCTTTGGTTTCTAAATTTCGCTAGATTTGATAATACAGGTTTCTTTATCCCAACCATTTTTAAGATGAAGCTCAAGCCACAGAGCCTATACATAAAATATTCCTTCAAGCTTTAAAAAATTGTAACTATGTTTCTCCAGGACTCTCCAGGACCAATTATTCCTTGCTAATGGGTAACTGACTATTTGCAAAATTGTAAAGCAACTGTACAATATTATTGGATATTTAGTTACTAGACATTTTAATCATTCTTTTGCACAAGTTATTTTTAAGTATTATTAAAAACAAATGCATTGAGAATTCTGCTCGGGGCTGGCTCACATTAATTTAATTTGAAACATTCTGACCTGCCTTACGATTTGTATTTTTATTGAGTAGTTGTAACGAATATATTTTAGAAATAATTATAAGAAAAAATCTGACAACAAATAAGAAGCCTTATGACTAAAATAAGTAAATCATATGTGCGAATTATAATGAAGTTCGTGCATTAATATGTGAAATACATCGAATCTGTTTCAAATGTAACTCAACAAAATAAAACTTTAAAATACCTACGAATGCGAAGATCCGATTGTAAGGTCTTCTAGAAACCTAAGAATACCTTACCATCTACTACCTAACTGTCCATGACTAACTGAGCACGTCTATAAATCTTCCTGTCTGTTCTTTCTTCTCTTTTATTTCATTGAAATACATCGAATACATTTTTATTGCAGCAATATACTTGTGAAGACTACTAACAGGTAGGTATCATTTTCAATATTTTTCGGTAATAAAAGTTTAGTGGTTTGTATTTAGAGCTTCGAGGCACTGCATTCACGAAATTCAAAATCTGCAAATCGGCGTATCGAAGTTAGTATTGAAAACCAATTTCAAATATTACCAAAAAATAAACATAATAGATGGGTAACAAGCGTAGCCAAACTTTTTGGTCGTTGACGCTTGGCTTAAATGATTATACACTTCGTTGTAAGAAATCTTTTTGATTCCATATGACAATGGCTTTACTTCAAGCAGGAACGAGTCGAGCGTGGTAGTAAAAATTGGAATTTTTGGTTTTGGGGGAAAAATTTGAATTTTCAAAAAGAAAAGGAAGTCAAGAGTAGAATCAGTGAGTGTATAAAACATACTTTTAAGATAATTTGAAGTAGGGTTGATAGGGAAAAAGATAATAAAAAAATCTGCATTATAAAAATTTGAGTAAAGTTTATTTTGGCTAATAAAAATTTGAACAAACAACGAACCTACCTAACCACCTTGAGGTAAGATCTCTGTAAGCAATTAAATTAAAGAGCAAAGCAAATTTTTTTGAAAATTGTTGTATCCAACGTAAGTAATAACTAAATAGGGGTATAGTGCAATAATTGTCGGCCCAAAGTGAGGCTCCGTGCAATATAAATGAAATGACATAAGCTAATAAAAAGTGTAAATCTAAAGGTATTTTCTATTCTACGTTAACTAAATATGCCGTTTTATACAACTCTCTTGATTAAACTGCCAACTAGGTCTAAATTCAACTAACATTATCTTTGTTCCAAGATCTGTTTGATAATATTTCATTATTATTCACACCAGAGTTGAAATTCACTTATCTAAAATCTTTCCACATAAATAATTTAGGTTTAAACTTACTCACCACGATTAAGCACTTTAAAAATCCTTTTAGGGGTAAATTACATTCACACAAACTTACTACAAATGGAACATTTAGAGCAACCTTTAACAGAATTTATTTGAATTAATAAGTTTAAAAAAGCATTAGACAACAGTATATAATTCAAAAGTAAATTCCTAAATTCGAACCTAAAGAGCTTAGAACAACAAACAATATTTTTCATCTTTACAGCTTGAGTAACCAAAGTTATATGATAAACTACATTCTAGTAAAATCCAAATGTCAGCTTTTGAATTTATAAATTTCCCTTTTGGTAAAAGTGGTTAAAGTACACAGCGGGCATTTTGTTGATAAGCAGGGAAACAGCGACCTACATTATATCATACAGCTTGTTTGCAGTGACACTCTGGTTAAAATATAACCGGTTTCAGAAATGCGTTCCCTAAAACAAAAATGTCCATGCAGAAATAACTTTACTGTGCATACAAGCAGAGTGTAAAAGACACCATGGAACAAACTCAATTTTGCTTCTTCACTATTATCAGATAAAATTAGAAAAACTCATATTTAGTACGATTAGGTTCCCCATTCACAAACAAATGAAACGTTTTAAAAAAGCTAAACTTACTGGGACTACACAAATTATAATTTTCCACTACTACCTTAGATATTAAATCGGTTTTCTTTTAAATAACATTCAATTAGCTCCTTTACCAAAATAAAAATCACCCAAGAATCAACCGATATACATTTTACTCATGGCCGTTCGAAGACCAAAGTTATTTTTCGTTATGTTGGGAAATTAACCATTCTAAACTTTAACTTAGTCTGAATCACACTAATTGTAAAATATCAAATTAAAAAATAATTTTAAAGGTCATTTTGCATAATTTATCATTTCAATATGTCGATAACAGTACCATTCTCAATTACAAAGTATTATTTATGCACAGATTCACAGATTAATTACTATTTTATAATACATATTTCATTTATTAGCGCATCAAAATTTTCACCTACAGTTTTCTCCATAAGAAAAAAAAAATATTAAAGAGTACTCAAAGAACATACAATACTTTGTTTTATTATTTATTGAAGGATTTCTAGGCTTTCCGGCAAAATGGTTTTAGCTGCGTCGATTACTATGGTCATTAAGATTACCCGACTAAAGTTTTGGCGTACTCCGGAGGACTTATTGTGCCAAAAATTACATTGTCAGGGAACCTGCGCTTTTGCTTCGTTTCCGGAAGATTTTTAGTTTACAAGGCAATCTTAGTACTGTACGCCACTGAGACCAGTAGGTCTTTGTTGTATACAAATTGCTCAAAATCAAGACAAATAAGATAACAGTATTGGTTTTGAGGACATCTATAATAATTCTTAATATGAAATTAAGAAATGAAAATAGGTACCGATTTCGTAACTAGCCTTATGTTCTTGTTCTTGCTTCTTGCATTTCGACCTTCATAGTACTATGGGATTATGAATTTATTCTTGCGGTATGACATTACAATGACAGTAAATGTGTCTGTAAAGATCAGTGGCTTAAATCACACCCCCTTAAACCCCGCATAGCAGGAGGGGCAGCAGGCCTTTTGGTGACCCAAAAAAACACTTTACAGGGAAATATTGAAAGTATTTAAATGCAATTTTCAGGTATTAAGGGTATTCAGTTGCGTATTAAAGCTGTTAGGTTGTATTACTAGCTCAATAATTCAACTTAAATTTATGTTTTCATTATAGCTAAAACAAAATCGAACCTACGTTGCGTCTAAAATATTTATATGTACCTATATCTATACATTTTTTAGGTTTCTTTATTTTTTGTATTAAAGTCCTTTGTTTCTCTTTATCAATTTCGTCACATTTTAATTTTTGAACCGATGCTAAAATTTGATCCATACAAAGTACAGAATTAGAACATAAGTTCTAAAATCGAAAACCTAGCAGACTGACACTTAGTTATCAAACACAACTACACAACTGATGCCTTTAAATACAAAAATGTGAAAAAATTACCATAAACAAACAAAAAGTTCAAATTTGTTGCACAGTGTTATTAATGACTGCGATGGGAAAAAGCTAAAAATTAATGAATCTTTCCTTAAATTCGAGACAATACTGATAAAAATTGAAAAGATTTGCAAAAAACTTAAATGAAATATCAGGACTGGAAATCTACATAAAAAAAGTGTAGGGCCCGTAGTACCTATATTCTTGCGAGGGGGGGGGGTCCTTGAGTTTTCTGCTACGCCACTTTTCTAGATTTTTCTGTATATTTTCCATATTAGTAAGAACTGCAGCAAACATGTTTTTGAGCATATCTCAAATATATTCAGTGTGGTTTAAGTATGGCCAAAGTCAAACGTACAAATTGTGTACCTGCAGCCACTGAGAAACGGTAATATCAGCAAAAGATTATCACGCATCAGACAAAATTTTAATTCTTTAACTATATGAGCGCAAATAATTATTGGCTATCTAAAGAGGGCAAGGGCGAAAACAACGATTGACTTGATATAATTCCTTCTCTGTATTTTGTGAAGCACTAACCAGAACAGACGTGTTCATTGAAGTTTCCGGTAATTCCCTTCACTTAAAGATCTGTTCTAGATCGCCGTTACAATTGGCCGTTGTCCTGGATAATATTCTTGAGGATCTCCAAAGTCTTAATAACGCCGTCATAATCGATAAATTAATTACTCTCCAATGCTCTTGTCGTATAAACCCAACGTTCGCCAACTTCAACAATTCCAGTTGCCCCAAATATCTTGTCACGGCGTAATGATGGTGTCGTTCATCACGCTGCATCACTACTAACACAGCTAATACAAGTTGTTGGAAAAAAATACTGCAGAAAAATCACTTTACCGAAACACCAACGTAAGCAATATAAATCATAAATATAAAAAGATAAGTAGAATTCCATGGAAATACAGCTTAACACAATCATAATTATCTTTCAGATTTTCTTACAGGATCTGTTGATGTGCAAAATATATTTTGATTTGTTGGATCATATAAAAGTACCTAACCAGGAAGTTAATAATCGGGTACAAAGCTGTAGCAAACCAGTTGTCTATATTTGAATCCTTCTTATTTCCGTAAAAGAACCGCACTAAAAGCAAATACGAAGTAATTACGAAATTGAATTACTAAGGCGCGCTAGATCAAGGCTCCTAAGACCAGTATGTAAAAAACTAAATAGAAAGGTTCTATAAATATATATAGTGTTCATATTACAACCTGAATTGTGCTAAACAACGTACTAACTACAAGGTAGATTTCTTATTATTTCAGTACATACTGAATAAAATATTAACAATTATTTAAATTTTCTCTGGACGCTCCATAATATTTACTAAACTTGCCATACCAAACATTTTAATTATGCATCGTAAAAAACCCTATATAATATCCTGATTACATTTTACATATAAATTTATTAAAATTCTCTGCATGTTTAACGGTTAACGCAATTTCTAGTTAACTAAAAATTAAGCATACATTCTAACAATTTAAATTAATTAATATGTCCCTGTTAAATGACCTGAACTCATGTGATAAAAATATTTTAGACGTTTACAGTGTAAGTAAGTCAATTCAGAGTTATATATTTTGCTGTAATTATATCAGGTTTATTAAATTTGTAGTTGTTAAAGTTTGTTATAAAAATACATATAACAAATTAATTAGTATTTTGTTTTTCATAGTTTTATAATCTTTCTTTCTTTCTCTTTTGCCCTCTTATACATTTACAGTGTCGAGGGGGCCGGACACACCGAGCCGCAGAGTGGTCACCCATTCTTGTTCAGGCCAAGCAGGGCTCTGCTTAAGTTTCTATATGTCAGTATTACATGCACCCCCATTCTGCCGTACTGCCGGTTATAGCTTTATAATAAAAATTAGAAAAGTCACCCACAGTATAAATTATTGAAGTTCAAGTAGAAAATGGTATTAATTAAATCAAACAGATTAAAAATCGTCAATAGACCAAAAATTGGTGCTCAGATTGTGCATTTAATTAGGTCGATTAGCTGGTACTCTACTACCTCTACACAGTAGTGAAAAGTGGAACTTAAAACTGAACCCAGTCATATAAATACCGTGGATTATTTACGTTCCACACGTGTCTCATGAAATTGCGCTCTTACATTCTTTCTAAAAATAAATCAGAAAACGTTAGATAGTTCCAAATGCAACATTTTCTCGGTATTCCCTGACCTGCACAACGTATGCTCTGTATTGTTAAACGGTAATAGAATACAGATAGTGCATGACACAGCGCAATGCCAGCCCTGACCTGTCCCAACTAACACTAAGATTAATGACATTGCGTTACAGACACTTTACTGTATATACATAGCTGACCCTACTTCTAAACACTGTAATGTAAAATATACAAGTCACCTTAGTTTCATTTTATGCCTGCAAAATCTATCTCTGAGTACTGAGTATCTACAATTCCTTATTCTTCGGCGAAGTCGGTTAGTAAAGTGAAGGTATACAGTAACTTGTTGCTTGTTTTGATTTTTATGACTCCCTTTTAACTGTCATTACCATAAATAAATTAGGTTACAATTTTACAGTTATTACAATATCTCTAGACTACCGCCTGTTGAGCAATCATTAAATTTATTATACCTATCCTCACAAGCCTACACTAAAAACCTCCACTACAGCTATGTTTCGGAAGCACTGAAAAATGTAATAGAAGAAAACGAGAACGAACTACATACATTTTTGTGTTGACTAAGATGATTTGCAAGGTAAAAGTTTCACCTTCGTGGTCATTGTCATGGAACAATTGTGTAAAATCATTACCATTATTAACATAATTAACAGGATTACAATTCGTACTAACAGTTAATTAGCATTAATTTTCAATATAAAATAGCATTAACAAGAAGCACAGAAACTGTTCGTTTTACTTTTTAGCGAATTTTGTTAATTTTGTTGTTACCACCTTCATTGAATCTGTTCATGCACAAGAACATTTTAGTGCCCTAGTTATAAGTAAATTGTTTCATAAATGATTTCAGCTTTTCATCAGTAGTACCTGATGTGTTATCTTTTATCTTTCACTCTAAATTATAGGAGTATCATACAAGTACAATAAACATGTCTACATTTTTAATTAAACCTATTCTCTTGCAACGAAATTCATCCAACCAAACTAAACCTCAAGACCAACTTCATTATCATTTTAAATTTAAATATCTAATTCAGAGATAACATAAAGCATAATTTGGTAACATATTTACTTGCCAGAAACTAATCATCATTAATGATGACCAGCAGAAGAAAATAAAATGGCTTGTTTTGATGAGAATTGATTCGCCCAACTTTGTAATAATGCCAGGATCCTAGAGAAATTCTAATTTTCTTTTTTAACTTAAAACTTCCTTATTAAGTACACAAGTGTTTTTTTAATGAACATCTTTTTTTTAAGCAATCTTCTGCGTCCACTGCTAGACGTACGAGTAGGTCTCCCCCAGTGAGGAGTATTTTGATTTACTCTTCCATAGTGAAGGGAGCAGTCAGGCCACCCATTCCAGTATTACCCGGAGACAACGAAGCTCAACTTTCCTGATTGTACTGGACTGGGGATACCGCAAATCGGGACGTTAATGAACATACCTAATAGTCATATAGAATTGTAGAAAATATTTGATCTACTTAATTAAAACATTGTTGATAACTACACAAAAAACACAGTCAGACTGCAGTCAACTTTATCAAGGAAATGTTCTAATAAACATTGTTATCTTAGTTGCCGAAATATAAATTTACTGATTCTGTTGATATACTTATTTTGAGGTTTTACGGGCTCTTCAGCATCCTATCGGAGCAGATGCTTCAATTTTACTTTACACTACATACATTATTCAATGTTCGTTTTTTGCATTACTATACAAACTTTAGCAAATCCACATTTTTTGAAATTTACTAGTTTTGCTTTTATTTCTGAATAAAAGAATAAAGAAAAAGAGCCCTTTCCCTTTATAACAAAAATGAGCGTGGGGCCCATTTCTGTTTTCTTCAAAGGTGATCTTGGTTCAGATTTTTAAATAAACAATTATTTCCTTAGGCGCCAAATGTTATTCGACAACTGTATTGGGGAAATACATGTATTTATTATTATTATGTAAAATATAAAACTTAACTTGTGATTTTATCGCAATTACACTTTACTGCATTAATTTAATGTAGGTATATTTGTACTGCAAGAAAACAAGAGAAGTTTTTGATTTTAATCAATTAATTAACAAACTGTAATTACTTTCGTATTTATGTATTAATGACAAATTTTACCGATGTTGTGCCTAATGTGTTAGTTGACAATTTGGTTTTTTCATTTTTAGCAACACACCACACACGTTGCTTTATGGTCCATGCTTATTATTTGAAAATAAGACATAAAAACTTTTATGGTGTGTAGAATCGTTACAGCATAAAATGGCTCGTTTATTTTTAACACAAATGTGTATACATCATATTTCACGTGCATACAAAATAAGAATGTATATCTACCTTACCAAAAAACAGCGCCAGTAATTAAATAATTTAATTAACTTGCTTTTTTGCTCTAAGCACATTAAGGGCCTAATTTCAATAAATCAGAGTTGTAATTAGCTCCAGCTAACAAAACGAATTACTTAAGGAAGTATTCAATTTTTTCAGCAGACGCTTAAACTATATTACATTTTTTAAATAAGCCTTTTAGTTTATTTTTGGAGAAGATTACTGAAATATATGTATACAAATTTTACTTTTTTAATGAATTCCATCATTAAAAATTTTGCATTATCTAGAATGCGCTACTGTTTTGGTTAAGAGCACTATTAATTATACCTAAAATAAAATTATAAAACTAAAGTAATCAATAGAACACAGAATAAAGAAAACTATGGTAGGCTAGATAAAACTCTAAACTGAATAAATTAATAATAAACTTTTGACTATTTTAAAGACAATAATATTGTTAATAAACAAATTGCTCCTTCTACTTTCTAATATATAGAGAACACTTACTCAATCTCCAAATATATGTTTTGATATATTTAATCATACGAGTATGTTTTAATTGTTTATTGTTTTCCTTTTCTACTTTTTATTAATTATTATACAGTCAGAATACACGAAAAATTAACGGCTGCGGAATAACTTTTTAAGGATTTTTATGACTGTTATATCTCGTAAATCAAATTAATGAATCTTAAGACAAGTAACGCCTGGAGTCTAAATCTAAAGTATGATAACAGAAGACCTACAAGATGTGACGTTCGAATTTTTTGATTTGATATAACTATGTTTTGCCCTTCGATTATTTTATCCTGCATGTACTACGTAGAAACTAACCACTACTATAAATAATAGGTGGTTATCGAATTAATTTTAGCCAGCGTTATTTGTTACTGCACAAAAATATGTAACGGAAAACAAACATAATTACCACATGTTACCACATAAATTCGATAAAAAGATAAAAACACATCTGTGGTCATCCTATAAATTTAGATACAGTGTTCGCTTTTATTCTTTTATTGCTTTCTTACTTTTGTCATTTTGATAACGTGAAGTTTTCTTCAGGCTATATGCCAATACCCCAACACTACATACATTTAATTATTTGTGTGTCTAATTAAATAAAAATGATGCCTTTAAAATAAACTCTTTAATAATGATAAAATTAGGAGTAAATTTATTGTCCGAGAGAGACCGAGAGACCGTTGGGTTATAAAAAATTTAATTTTTAAAGTCATTGTCATAACTTTGGCATACCTTTTTCTGCGATAAGTTTCTTACAACTTTGTATCTAATTTGAACAAAAAAAGGAAATAGCTAATATAGATCTTTTATGCAACTTTTACAATCGTTTGACCTTGTCCTTATTTATCTAATAATTTTTTTACCATAAAAACTTCCAAACTTGCCTGTCGTGCGGACTAAATCTAACTAACCGTTGTTCCATTTAATTGATTTGTTAGGTCATTATATTATTAGTTTGAAATTATGGAAACATAATTTTATTTTTAATCGGAAAAATTTAATATCAGGTATAATTTACATGAGTACGCGTAGTAAATTGGCTCTAATTATGCATAAAATAGAATTTTAAATCAAAAATGAGTTAGTCAACGATAAAATTAAATATTCTGTTAGACATGGTTCGCTAGTTATAACTTTAGTTGATTCTTAAACGATTTTGTTAGTTAAAACAAGGTATAACCTGTACAACCAGTAAAAGAATTTGTGGCCTATAAAACGGAAACCACCAAAACTCAAAGGGGACATTAACTAAGTTCTTGGCTTTTTCCTCTCTTCGATGTGTAATCTGATTATATTACTGAAATCATGCCACTTCTTGTCGAATTAGTTATTAACAGCATATCTTAATCGCGTCGGCTTTTTAATAATAGATAATAGATAATAATACCTATAGGTACCTACAAGTTTATTATTATACAATAAGGGATCAAAGTTTATAGAAGTGCAGCGAATTAATTACAATATAAACTTGCAGAATTATGAGTATAATTAACACTTAATTTAATTTCAAAATCTTTAAAAAATTGTTTGCATGTAGCGTACTCGTAGTGTTTAACAAGTCATTTCAAAGTAACGAACAACTTCGTGCAAATGTTGTTTATAATTTTATTTGAAACTCAAGTTGCCAAGAGAGTTAAATTAATAGTACTTTATACTAGTTCACGATACTATAATTTTCTTGTGAATACCATTCATTAACTAGAATTGCGGCACTTGTCTTTACCATAAACCTTAGATTTATAAATACCTTCGGATATCAGCAGTTGATCTATTTTAAGCCTAGAATTTCCTTGATATTGGCGGTGTTAGTTTTATCGATTTCTTATCTTTAACTTATTTTAATTGATAATAACCAAATTAATAGTGCCAAATTCGTTTGTATTTTAACTCTAAGAACTGTTTGTTATTAAAATAACTTCAGATTATCTCCCAATATATTTTCTGTAGTTTGCTATGGAAGTATTTTCCTAGAAATTACTTATCACTGTTGATTATCTTTATTGCTTTTGATCTTTCAGTTCATAAAATTATAAAAAAAATCGTACAAACAAATGAGAGAAACTAACTCGAGGATGACCCAAACTTTATTTCTGTTTACTCCTACAAACGACGAATAAACTGAGCTAATAGCCCAGGCATTTGGCAATAAGACAAATAACAATTCTCAAGTAGGTACATATATTAACACCCACTACGAAATAGTAATTTTAAACTTTTATTACAGCCGTTATAAACCTAATTGGCTCGAAAATGAACACAAATTTTCGTTTTACATTTTAAATTTAGATTTTTTTTATTTTTAAGATTACAAAGGCGAATATCAACTAGGCGAACATCTCGAATTGTGATTTCTTCAAGACTGGACACGGTGGACAAGAAGTTCATCGCGTAGGAGATCAACTTGTTAGGAGTGCTCAAGGTCATATCACAGACCTGACGTCATTTGTTTTCGTACTGGAGTTTTAATGGAATGTGTTATTTTAAGATGTTGAGACATGTGTTGGACACTTGATTGCCTCATTGCATATTATTTAACATAAAATGGGAAATATTAGAATTGAAACCAGTAGGAAGTGAACCGAATTCGGGACAGAAATTTTACTGTAATTATTTCGGGCAAGATAAGTATGCAAAACAGTATTTTATACAGTTAAGAATTAACCATGGTTCCGGCAATTATGATATTGATTTGGAATTGGGAACCAAACGCATGCGTCTGTTTTAACAATGCAATGCGCGCGCCCTTAACGGATCTTTGTGCCAAAAATGGCGCCAATGATAAGCCTATCGATTTTACATTGTGATGGTTTGGGGTAGAAATTGTTTGGAAAAAAGGGAATTATATGGCAGAAGTTACTATTTCTAAGTTAAATAGCGAGAGGTTTGTATAATTTAGTTCGTTATTTTAGAAATATGCACACGTTTTCGAACAGGTGACTAAATTCATTTGAAAGTCAATTAATTATTAAGTGTAACGAATAATTAACATATCTGATATTAAATTAGATATAAACGAACGAAATTAAAATCTTATAAGCTTATGTGTAGCGTGTACCGTTAAAAAATAATTACTTGTTAATTAATCCATGATTTTATACATCTGTCTAATTACAAAATAACTAATTTTTTTTGGAAAATTTTTGCAAATTCGGAAAGTTTTGAAATTAATTTCGTCCTCCAAAGTTAAACCTGTGCATTTTTCTATTATTCGAGTAACAAAATTTAATAACTCACCTAAAAAGGAATATTCTTGCACTTCTTATCATAATAAAAGATTTTAGGTACATCACTGCACTTAAAATTTCAAACATCGTTTGAACAGGAAGTGAATTCTGATGCTGCAGAAACAGCATAGGACACCGCACTTCCACTTTTCGCCGTGCTACAATACCAACTGTCGCGCGTTCACTTCCCTACTCGCTCTCAGCCGACCGGAGCCATTAACATAAATTATTATTGGAGACAGTTAATATTGGGTCATAAACCTTACCAGGCTGACACCCTAAGGGGCCCAGCTCTTCGCCCCTTACCCAAAAATGTTTTAGTTCTGTTTTGTGTCCAGGGGTTGCTGGGTTTCACACTGTTGAAAAGTACCCGGATTTAAAGGCAGGTATATAGAAAAAATATTTTGACCTTTTTTATGTAATCACAGTTTTCACTTAAGTAACGTTACAATTCCTTTTATTCATTACTTAGACAACCTAAAACTAATCACAATGAAAGCAGTAGGTATGTTTAAGGTTGCTGTACGAATCGAACACTAAAACTTGAAACGTTGGTTGTTTACTAAAAAGAACCGAATATTTGGTTAATTTTGCAATTAATTTGCAAACTACGAACCTGTTCGGTATATGTATTCAAAACTATTTTATGTAAATTGCCAGTTGGTTCTTTTTTTGTGTAAATTTTAGTAGACAAGACGTCACCAATTTGAAAAACTTATTAGTCCTATAATTTTTGTTTATTGCTCGCACATCGCATAAAAAAGATTTTGTATTTTTTAAATAATATTAATCTGAATGGAGACACTTACATAATTATAAATCAGTTAAAATGAACTAATTTCAATTTTTTTTTCGTTATTCTTGAAAAATCAAAATCCAGTGAATTAATAAACTGATATTAAAAACTGTAATTTCACCAATTTTCTTTCGAATTTGAATCAGAAATTTGTTTAGACACTGTAGTGTGTATGTATGTGTTAGACTGCAAATTATACTATGTAAGCATACACAGCATACCTATGTTTTACAGAACCTCAAACAAAAATACTAGAAGCGTTAAATTAGATGATCGAGAAGGCCTATGCAGTAGTTTAAATCATCTGAGCTATTTATTATGTTAATGAATATTTAGTGGCACAACAATGGATTGAGAGCTGTAAAAATCTAATGCCCCTGGATCAAAAAAACTCTTGAATGCTTTATTTATTTTAAATTATGAACAAAAATAAAAAATGTTTACTTTTTTCGCATTTTTTAGTTAAAGATTTGGAATAGATAAAGTTAATCTGTTATTTATTTATTTTAGGGAGTTTGTGGTACCATATTCATATTTTAAATTTAATTCTTATTTTTAATTAACTCACAAACAGTGTATAATATTTATAAATGAAGTTTTTCGAAACCTGCATATTTACCCATTTTTACGAAATTATTAAAAAAACGGAATTATTTTTTTTTGCTTTTTGTAGTACTTATTAAAAAAAGATTAAGAAAAAACATAATAGAAAGTTTTCAATTGTAATTGTTAGTCTAAAATATTTATCATCACAATATCGTTAAGCACTTTTTATAAGACATAACCATCAGTTCTTGTATTCGAGATCTCTGTGAAATTTTTAATACTTTTTCTTCATCTTGGTAGCAGTTAAAGATAAGACTTGGAAGATGTATTTCAAGAGAATGTGATGGAAATAAGATTTAAATGTCATTAGCAACATATCACCTTTTTAAAAGGCATTCAGGATATTTTACATTTGAAAATCATTTCAACATCAAGTGGATTATAAAATCAACAATTTTATAAGATATTTGTATGATCAAAACGTCCTTGGATCGCGGTTGCTGTGGATGCTACATTTTATG
The DNA here is from genome assembly GCA_963082815.1 of Melanotus villosus. Classification (NCBI taxonomy): domain Eukaryota; kingdom Metazoa; phylum Arthropoda; class Insecta; order Coleoptera; family Elateridae; genus Melanotus; species Melanotus villosus. The sequence continues at coordinate 69,852,591 of OY720418.1, read as the reverse complement.
GATCCTAATAAACGTTTCATATTCTTTTGGAAGCCTTCTAATTTCAATCTACTCACTTTTAAAATATGTTAAGTAAACGTCAATGACATGATAATAATAATAATAATATTTATTCAGAGCCCATGTTTATACCTACTATAAAATAAAATAAAAATAATTCATATTTTTTCATAGGTATTATAATTACCTAATTAATTAGTAATTATTCCTACCTAATTTTAAGAATTACATACTTGAAAAGCTGAGAGTTCAGAATATAACAAAACTTAACTCACAGAAGTTCGATGGAACTTGTGCGTGAGGACCAACTGAGTTACAAAATTTGTGTATTGCTCGTCTTTTATTAGAATTTGTATAATCGTGACGTGCATCGTGCAATAAGAGAAAGATAAGGAAAAGGGAAAAATGAAGAATTAGCGTATAGTAGTAGCATTTTTTGTATCTAACATATTATGCAGTAAAACTACTCTTGGAGTGCTTAGTAACCAGCCTTTTATATTATTTTTAAAAGATCGAATATTGGTAGTTTCTTTAATTTCTACGGGTAATTTTGAATAAATATGAGGGACAGTGTAGTAGTATGAACGCTGCCCAATAGTTTTAGAAGCACTTTCAACTTGAATTAAGAACTGTGGCCTATATCTTGTATGGTAGTCGTGGTTAATTGGCTTTTATGTGTGGCTCATTTTACGTACCGATATTGAAAACAAAGCAGTTTGTAACAATATTACTGTCGAATATCAAATATTCCAGTTTCAATAAACAATTTATATGACAGAAAAAGGACGTTCTTTATTGAAAATAATTTTTACAAAATATTTTTGCAAAATTTCTAAATTTACTAAATTATGTTTGTATGGTTCACCCCATCCAATTCCATACTGTAGCTAAATATGATTATACAATTCATAATATAATTAACCAATCAGCATCAAGCATTTTGCTTGGTTACTACGTATTGATAAGTGAATATACCCTTGACGACGTGGTATAATCACTTTGGTATATCCGCTGGTCCTAAACAATGTAAAACTCGAACCTACTATGAATATTTTTTCAATTTTTTCCGTAGCAACCATATTTACATTGTTTGTCAACAAACGTCACTTGCACATAAAATTCAGTTTTGTTATTTATTCATTATATAATCTAATTGTATACCACTCGAGCAGTCGCAAATAATCAAATACTTTGCCTCCTTGCTCGACGTATTGTCGCAAAACACCACTCGTCGCTGCCGCGACTCGTGGTGTTTCTTGACAATACGTCTCGTAACTCGTCAAAGTATTTTCGATTATTTTCTATGCTCTCGTGGTATAACTAGTGATTATACTAAAGAGTGATACAGAATTTTTAATTGTTTTATATCCAAAATCAATTTTTAATTGTCTAAAATGAAACAAAATCTCGCTTAATTTTTTTATTACCTTCGAAACATGCAAATTCCAGCAAAGGTGCTGATCCAGGTGTATCCTCAGCCCTTTCTATACAATGATTCTTATTATTATGAACAATAAGTGATTCATTAAATGGTACATTTTTATTTGCATAACAACTAAATAGAACACATTGTAATTTTTGATCAAACCATGCTTTTACTCTTTTGAGATCTCTCTCAGCATCGGCAGTTTATACTATTACAGTATCGTCCGCAAAAGCGGATATGTTCCCTAAAGTACCTATTTAATTTGAACAAATCGTTGATATAAATAGAAAAGAGAACTGGTCCCAGCACTGTTCCTTGGGGAACACCACAATTTACCATCAAAATGATAAACGTATATAATTTCAGGGAGGACTTAAATTCTACAGTAACCGCGATTCTATTCAAGTCTTACCAAAGGTTTTCAATTTATTTTTCTAGGATTCTAAAAAAATTTATCAAGAAAAACAAGGCCTAAACTTGTGAAGACTATCTCGAAAATCTACACTTAAATGTAGCTTTAACATTAGACAATCACACCTTTTGTGTAATTTATTACGAAAATTAAAATTTCAAAAGAATTCGCACGGTAACAAATTTAACGAAGAAAAATTGAGACGGAAACAATGAATTGAAAGAATTGGATGAAACACAACTAGCTGACTAATAAACATATTTAGTTTTGAATACTCCTCCAAAGTTTTACTCCAAAAAAAGTTTAACAGTGAGACAAACAAAATGACAAGCTTGTTTAATTACGAAACAAGTTATTTAACACAAAAATCACTCAAAAAATATTTATTTTTGGCGTAAAAAGAATAAGGTTCTGGTAATGTTAAAGAAAAGAGTTACAGAATTTTATTTTTTTCTGGTAGATTGTATGTTGTATGTTGTTCCGACTTTTCATTCCAATTACTTAGGTAACTATCTTCCGATGGTAACTCCGAAGATTCGATTGCGATATTTTTTAATTCTGTTCACTGTTGAAGACTGTTTTCGTCCCGAATTAATTTATAGTAACGGGTTTATTTAACAATTTTTAGTGTCATAAATCACAGACTAGATTTAAGATTGTCATTCTATTAACGCGTCTAAATTTATTGGAGATAGAGAAGTCAAACCTGTTGCTTAATTACAAAATTTACCACGTATTTCGCGTAAATTATAATTTGCACGGCATATAATTGGTGCTTATTTGGCCGATCTTTAATATCTATTACCTACTTCTACATTTTCAAATAGAAAACATATTTTACGAATGTAATTACAAAATAATATCGTATGATCAAAAAGTTCTTGGATCGCGGTTGCTATGGATGTTACATTTTATATTCCTTTTGAAGCCTTTCCAGTTACAGTTTTAAAGTATGCCAAGTAAACGTCAATGACATATCCAAAAACTATCCAAAGACTTATTGGTCATGCTATACAGTCTGTTCTACAAAAAGGGCCCAAGACTATAGCGACTTCAATTGTGATTTAACCTTCAACCATATACAGGGTGTCTCTAAACCTACTGCCATAAATTTACCAGCCGATTCCTGACGCAAAAATAAGTCGAAAATGTCTATGAAACTTTTGTCCTAAACCGCTCCATGTGGAAGCTACAAGTCTTTGAAAATGGTGTTGAAAAAACGGAAAACAATTGCATTTTAAAAACGGTTTGAGATAAAAAAACGAAAATTTGCAGGTGGTCTAACCTATTGAAGGTATAAACTTCCTACTATTTTTTTTTTGTAAATTAGCCAGGGGCGGCACGAATGGGGGGTTATCACCTTTTTCTTGTAACCCGTTTTTCTTAACCTATTGTTTTTTTCCATTTTAGTTTACAGATTTGTATTCCCTGCTGCCCAATTAACAAAAAAGGTACTCTTGTTTCAACTCGCCCGGACGAACCGTTTCCTATAAAATTCAGATTTTCTGTTTGTCTGAGTGTAAAATGCAGTGATTGTGATTTCGGGTTACAAGAAAAAGGTGATAACCCCCATTCGTGCCGCCCCTGGTTAATTTACAAAAAAAAATAGTAGGAAGTTTATACTTTCAATAGGTTAGACCATCTGCAAAAGTTTTTAAAATGCAATTGTTTTCCGTTTTTTCAACACCATTTTCAAAGACTTGTAGCTTCCACATGGAGCGGTTTAGGACAAAAGTTTTATAGACATTTTCGACTTATTTTTGCGTCAGAAATCGGCTGGTAAATTTATGGCAGTAGGTTTAGAGACACCCTGTATATTATTTAACGGGACACTTTTAGCTACAACTTGGCATTAATTATTATCACCAATTGTTTGTTCCAGAGAATTTTGGATTTAACAGCCTACTAGCTCAAACCAGTTTTTTGTATTTTTTGCAAAAGTTTCATAGTGTAACCCTACTAAAAGTCTAGACCGGTGAAAAGTACTTAAAATTCTCTACAAGAATACATACAAAAAATTATACCGAGCAATTTAAACAAATTGTCGGTGACGTCACAACAAACACATGAAGGTGTTTAAAAAAGATTTTTTTTCGCCAAGTTGTAGTTAAAAGTGTCCCGTTAAATAATATATGTATATGGTTTGTTGAAGGTTAAATCACAATTGAAGTCGCTGTAGTCTTGGACCCGTTTTGTATAACAGACTGTATATATAAATTATCTATATAGGTACATTCAAATTCGATTGCCAACATGGGTCAGTCATGAGGAATAGAGAGTAGGTTGAAAGTTAGTGCTTTTATAGAAATAATCTATCCTCCATCTCTGATAATAAGCGAAATTCCCATGTTGACCCTCGAATTTGAATCGGCCTGTACATCCACCCTTTATTTTATTAAAATTATCATTGCTAAAGAGCACTACAGCGTTGACCATTTCTGTAGGAAGTCATCATAAAAATTATGTATATTTTTAAATCTAGTTTTTTTTATGAATAATTTTCGTTTCACATTGCTATTTTTTATGGTAGTAAGTCATCGATTCAATTTAATTTTAGCTAAAGTAATTTTGATAAAGCAATTTACGTCAAAATTTGTTGTTGCTTTTTATAATGTATTCTGTATTAGGACTATACAATTAGTATATATCTAATATAATAATTTCCATACGACGATCAATTATTAGATTTTTATCTTGTTACACAACTATTGTAATATTGTATATTGTGTAACTAAATACATGTTTCTCTTTTAGATGCATAAAAGGTGAAGAAATCCCTTTAAAGGAGAGGTATACGATGACGTCAGAGTCCCCTATGCAGTTGTCAGTTAAATGATCCCGGTCCAGAAGCTGTCAAGGGACCATACTTATCACCGCCTTTTTTATAATGGCCGTTTCCGTAGTATTTTGTACCTGCTATTCATCTCCCTCTGCGCAGATAAATTCTCAGAAATTGCCTTAATTTTTCTTTTTTACTTCCATTAAAAAAATTATTATTTTTGAATTTCAAATGTTTAAATAATACGTTTAAGTGTGTATGATTTAAATACTAGAAACACTATTTAACCATTCAGAATTGAACATTAAAAAAAAATAGAAAGAATTAAAAAAAAAAATAGAAAATTCTTTCTATTTTTTTTTAATGTTCACTGTTCACATAGATAAAATAAACAAATCTTAGTATTAAAATGAATTAACGTGCAAATAAAAGTTTCACCACTTAACAACTCTAAATTTGACTCATTAAATACCTACCATTAATAGGTATAAACTTTTCGTTTGCCTTTTAAGTATTTGTTTTTAAATTTGTTTTATTTGCTTCAGGAAATTAAACAAATAAGTTAACTGTTATTATTAATGTTGGTTAAATGTTCTGAATCCTAATTTCTGTTCTAGATGAATGCTGTTTCTTGGTGACAAAATACGCCCGCAATCCAATAACTAACCTTGATAGTAAAAAGTTAAGATTGTTGGTAGGTTACATGGAATCATGGAAAGAAATGTTCAAATACTGAAACATGATGTGACAGTAACGTGTAAATAATGTACCTATATAGAGATAATAAGTATTTTTAGATGTTGTTAACTTGTTAAATGAAAATAATAGCGAAGGAACAAACGTTTGACAGTAATATTAGGTAAATAGCTTGCTAGCATTTCTAAATATTTATATTTATCAAATAAAAACAATTTATTTATTGATATTTTAATAGGAGATACAATTATCAAAAACCAAAACAGTCAACGAAATAAACTAGGCAAATTTTACTAATTTAGCTTATGAATTTTGTAATTATTGTATGACGTATAGCACAGAAAATGCGAAAATGTAAATGATAATGCAACTTCCTCAAAAATATGAATTGCTGTTCATTGTCTTATAAAAAGAGCTTAGGGACTATTGTATTGTAAATTAAGCTCCTTAAATTGAACATGCTATTCTAACGTTTTAAAGTTTAACAAAACTAATAATGTAGTTTCGCACATAGTAGTTCTTCTATCTTAGAAATGAACCAAGGAATCGTTAAAAAAGGAAGGAACCTGTAACGGTATAGTCAATTATAGGAAAATCAATTTATAAATACATAAGGTGCAGCCACGTAAGGTGCCTAATGTTAAAAAACTTTTGTTTCTAATTTTATTATATGTTTTTTATTTATATCAATTATTCTGATAGCTTATTACGTTTTTGTTAACATTGATTTTATAATGCAAATAAAATTAGGTGGCGGTAAAAGTTTAAACAATTTTTTGATAGGTCGATATTAATTTTTTGACTATTGCTTCCGTAAAACTCATATTGAAGTCAAGACCTTGGTGTGCAATTTGACATTTACTTGTTTATTCTAAACGGGTTAGTTCATGTCTATTATCAAATACAGAATTGTCAGAAGAATAACCAAGACCTGCATCATCAATGTAACCAGAAACTTTTTATAGTGTCTCAGTATGTAGGTAGAGTTATAAATAACACTCAAAAGCTTAGTAATTTTGCAAAAAAATAAGTGTAAAACAATTCAGTATATTGATTAACTTGTTGAATTCAATGTAATTTTTTTAATTGCCAATAAAATTGCACTTAGGCTATAACGCATAACAATAAACAACAATTCTACTTAACTCTAATAGGCACTATCATAACAATTTCGAACCAGTATTAAAGCTAAATGAGTAGCAATTTCCTTTTTGTATGGTTACCCAAAGTATGTACCCACAAACTAAACTTATATGGACATTTCATAGGCAAAAATTATACAACCTATTTTAATTAATAAGTACACCACAATACAACAAATATCCACTCTTACTTTCGTTTTATGTTTGTTTTTATGCTTTTAAATAAATTTTAAGTAGTATATTTTGCAGTGTTGGTGATTTATAAAAATAGTTTGTATTTCAAAGGTAAATTATCAAAAGAAAAATGAATACAGTAATCAGTAATACTACAAAAATAAAGTATTTATTGCTTCTTTATTGAATGTCAATATTAATACATCAAAAAAAAATACTGCTTTCAGGCCACTTAACGTTATTGTCTATTTCAATTGGTACTTGGTACTTGCAATTAAACATTCCGCATTTCGTTAGCTAAATAAACTGATAAGATTTGCAGTGTTAAAAATTCCACGATTTTTTTTATTCATCTAAATTAGTTACAGAGTGATTACTTTTCTAAAATATAAACATTTAAGTAATAAGTAGTAATAAATAAAGCACTGTTTTATATTTTCACTATTCATAACTAATTGAAATGCGTAAATGTATTAAAGAAATCTGTATGGGCATATTCTATAATGTTCATTAAAGCTGATTAAAGCAGTAGTGAAGCGCCATCTCTAAGAATTGATATATATTACAGAAAACAGGTTTCTTGAAAATAGATACCTACTATATAATTAGGGCTGTTGATCCGAGCCGGATAAAACGGATATCCGGATAATTTTCACGTAGATATCCGGATAATTAGTATTTAAAAATATCCGAAATGGAATATCCGGATAAACTGTATAACTCGGATAAAAAAATTATCCGAATAAAGAATTATCCGGATAAAATAATTTATCGCTGAATACGCAATACTAAATTTATAAATTGCAATGAGATTGTTTATTTTATTAAGAGTTTTTAGTTGGCGACTGCTGACTAAAGCTAACGCAGCAGTCAAAACATAACAGAAATAAATAACGAGAATTCACTTCAAATATATGATGTAATTTAATGCGGTATGTGATAAGAATACTAAGAATAGAATTAATGATTTCCAAAGATTTCTGCTTACAGAATATTTTGTAGGCAAGTTATGTAGGAGATTACTACATTACTACTGCATAATACATTTTTAGAGCAGCAACGGACCATTTTTAGTATTTTCAATATTTTCATATCATTTTCAGCTTTCTAGTTAATTGATAATAGATTTAAAAGTAATCTGGATACTTCAAAATATCCGGATACTTTAAATTTTCCGGATACTCCAAATTTTCCGGATACTGTAAATTATCCGGATATTATAACTATTCGGATATTTCTAATTATCCGGATAAAAAATTAGTTTGTTAACCGAATTCGGAAATTTCTGATCACTCGGATAAAAGTTCATATCCGGATATCCGGATAAATTTTTTTCTTTTCAACAGCCTTATATATAATGTAGGTTTCTTTATTTATACTTTAAATTTTAAAAATTTATTCATTTCTGTTTATAAATAATTACACTGGTTGATTACTTTTTAATAACATTTAAATTAATCCTTCTACAGTTCCTAACTTAATACATATATTTAAATCCCAATTATTAGAAAAATAAAAAAATATAATCTCCTTTGCAATTATGTATTATAAATAATTTAAAATTGCCCTAGTTTTTTGAATATTTATCAAAAATACATTCAACATAAGTAAAGGTTTATATAGCTAAAAGGTATATTTTATGTCAAAATCACTTGTTACTGTATTTTCTGGTTAGCAGAGATCTCTAATGAAATATTTTGTGTAAAATGTGCTTAACGGGACTGCGTATTGGTTTCGATAAGTAAAACACAATTTGTTGATATACACTAATGTTCCTATGTACTCATTAAGAAGAGTAGGTACATCAAACAGTCTCATCTGTCATCGATTTTTGATCTAAATTAAAGTTATTACTTTTAAGGCGGTCCTTTTTTCTGGAATATTGACAATAATCTCAATAAGTATCTCACATAATACAACATATATAGATACAGATTTGAATGATCGGATTCATTATTTTGCCATTTGATGTAGGTACTCAACAACTATTATATTATGCTATTATACAGGAACATTAGTAAATACCAAGTATGAGAATAGACCTTAATGTTTAGTTACACTCAACCTTTAATTAGCCTTCAATTAGTTTTTAACAGAAAATTTAAAACAGAATTGAATAATATTCTTCTGATGCCATCAACTGTTTTACTTTCAAATTTTTTTATACATATAAAGTACAATGATGAGCTTCTAAAGTGCATAACCATTTATAAGCATAGAACATAAAAATATTCGAAATACACGCACTTTTGTATGTAAATTTCTCAGTTACTGACACTATTGATAACTCAAATGGACAGACAAAGATTGACAAAGACATCTTTAAGATTTTGTTTTGATGCCTGACCACCAAGCTTTGAGGATTCTGCATGTTTTGCTGTAGAATTTACATCTGTCAGTACAACGTATTTTACAAGCTCTATAACATTTGCGTATGCAACTCTAGTGAACTGAACACTCGTTCAGTTTAATACGTTTATGGCTGTTTTAAATTTAAAAGCAGATCGTATAACTTTTCCCAGTATTTTCTTTTGTATAATCAAACAGAAGACCAGAAGAGAATGAAAAAACCTCATGTTATTTTTAATTATAGCCAGGCTGACAAGATTAGTGCTCAAAATTACCTACTAGCATACAATTTCATACGAACGCCAAACTATCAACCAGATTAAATAAAATGCAAATGAAACTATACAAGTCATCTGAAATTCACGATATTCATAACATATTTTTTAAAAAAGCAAACTAAAACATATAAGTTATACGTTCAGAATTTACTTCCAACAATAAAGACGCAGATCGTTTATGTCACCACGGTCGTTAGTCATTTAGCTAAACATGCAAAAACATCATATTTCAAAATTTCAAGTAGCTAACCACATTTTATAAACGTTGTTTAGGTAACAAAATGAAATTTCTATTAAATATTATAAATAATTAAGAATTGATTTCAGGAGAAACTGTAATTTCTGTGTATCTTTCTTCGTTCAAATTAAATTTAATTCAGAATCGACTGCCTTTCAAATAATTCATTAATCATCCTATAATACTAGATTTTACAGATTATATCAACTATGTAAGTTTTCGTGAACGTGCTTTCCAATTAACGTTGATGTGCACCCTACATATTTATAGAAATAAATGGCAGTGGCAGTTGGAGGACGATAACCACCTTAAGAGTTTTTGTTATAAATTAGTATAAAATAATTTACAGCAAACTAAACAGCCAGGTTCCTACTCGTACGACATTTGGCAAAATAAAGTTCTGGGAAAATATTTCTCATATTTTAACTTACAAATAATTCGGGTATTTCTGAGGATGGTAATTAAATGCTCTATTTGTACTAGAAAGAAGACCATTTATATAATTTTCTTTTATACTTAATGGAAGTGCTTCCATTGTATATCTCTATAGGAAGTTTAAAATACAGCAAAAAGAGAGTAAAAGTGGAAACTCGAATAAAATGTATGTGAGAATGCTAAACGGGTAATATAAATAAATGTATATTCCTTTGTTTCATACGTAACTGTTGGTACTGGAAAATGATTAATTTAACAAACAACTGTCAGAAAGGATTTGGTACTTATCCTAATTTAAGAGAGATCGTTTTAAACCTTTTATAAGAATGCACATTCAAATTCGCAAGATGCTTAATTGTTTTAGTTGCATCCAAAATAGTATCTATTTTATCATATCTTGCTACCTAATGATTTTTATCCAGATTGTGGTTAGTGAAAACAGAAGACTTCAACGTAATGAAAATATCTGAGGAAAAATTTTGAAGCGATATGAAATATACCCCAATTACAATTTTACGATTGCGTGTGGTTTAATTGAGACGAAAAACCTGAACATACATTTATTTATGAATATTTTCAAAACGATACCTAGGTCTAGCGCCTACATTTAAACTTATATAATATTTGTTATACTCTGCAAAAAAGTAAACACTTAAAATTTAAATGATTATGAACTCAAGTCTGGGTATAAATTACCAATAAGACGATACATATCATAAAGTTTCTCTAAAACGATTCAGTTGAATACGCTTATAAGTATATCATAAACTATAATAACTTTTGAATCTGAGAACTACGCTGCTGAACTTGTAGTTTGTGACCTTTAGCTTAATAGACGTTGGCATTTATTAAACACTAATTGCGAATTGAAGATTCAGTGTGTGTTTATTAAATGCACTTGATGCATAGGTCAGTCTAAGAGAATAATTTTTCACATTTAGGATTATGCTTTAAACAACAATTTTTTAAATAGATTTTAAAAACTTGTTAAAATTTGAGAATACAACAGTCTATTAGTTTACATCGTTGAACATATTTGTATTTTCATTAGGTGGACGTGAAAGAAGCTCAGAAATTATTAGAACGCGGGATACAAAATGAATAAACTGATTTTTCCCTTTTACCCTTGTTTGGCTGACTAAATTTGATTGAACTGTAAAGTAGGAGGTAAAATAGAAGTTTTCCTAAAATTGAAGTAATCTTATGGTTTGGTTAAACAAAATAAATAGGCAGCATCAATAATACGTTTATTTATTTTGTGTGGACAATTACAACAATAAATGTTATGGGTTTGTAGTATAACCTGTACTGCACTCTCACACAATAAAACACATAAATAAGAAGAACAAATAATTATAAACAGTGTCAAGCTACAGTATACACAATATATTACAACTTTACATACTTTTTTCAACTCTTGTACGGGTGAAAGACAATATAACTTATCTGAAATACTGGTAATGATAAATACTATGTATATCCAGGAAATATTTTTAAATTCATACTATATCAATTTATTACCATCTGATTCATCATACTTATCGAGTACTCTATGTTTAAAGGTGTTCCATATTCATGTCTTTACACTAATACTAAATCATTCATTCATACAGTAAATAACTTAGCATCAACTGGTGTCAATATTTACAAAATAAATCAGTGAACATCTCAACCTATAGTAGTATCTACAGTAAGAACTAGTCTATTTTGTTTTAATCACACTTTGTTTTTCTTATAATTCACTAATGAGCATTAAAGGACATTTGTTCCTTCGTACATCGAGTCTTATAGAAACTTTCATTTACCATATCCAAGTTCAACGTTCACACCAATGTTTTCTTGATAAAACACTAACGTTATTGCACAAAAATATTAAAATAACACTTATTCCCTTTAAGATAACAAAAACTGAAACGATGTGTGCAAAAGTTAAAAGTCTTATGCTGAATAACGATCATTCATAAACGTTTATCGAACAATAATTTAAAATAGTACTTACTAAATAAATTTAAGCATATGCCAACGTAGAACGTTTATTGGCACCAATTTTAAACAATAAACCAGCGATGCAACGCGACGATTGCACTTCATTTGGAAAAACAGCAGCACGCACGAAGTTAACTTGCGTGGCACCGTATTCAAGCGATTCGTCGCGGTATCGCGGGCCGGAGACCACACTACGATCCGATATGCCCTTATGAAGGGCCGCAGTCTCCGTTGTAGGAGGCCCAGGGCTAGCTGTAAGGGCTACCGCATGCATACAGACCACGCTGCATGGGTCCCATGCCTCCCATCCCCATTGCTTGGTGGAATGCATAGCCTTCGTCCTGTAGAGATGCAAGATGAAAATCTGCAACATCAAGTATATTTCTAAAGTTACTGTTAAAAAAACATTTTTCTCTCGAATTAACAGTGGGGATGGGGGCATCGTTTACTTTGGAGACAAACGTATTTTATACTATTACATACTTACTATTTGTACTATACATATTAAATTATTATTTGTAGAATACGCAAGCTAACTCAGATTACAAGTGAAAAAGGTGCTACATAAGTTAAAAAATACAACAATAACTTTCGGTATAGTTACTATGTAAAACTATTTCAACGAGATATCTATTTTCTTCTTAAAATACTTAAAATGCAATTTTAAAGACAACGCATTAGTTAATTTTTACAGAATTGTAGTGGTTTACTGGAAATATTAGCTCTAATGCATATTTGTCAGTTTTAACTGCAAATACTTTACCTATATACTGATATAACATCTAGCAGTGCTCATTATTAATAGAGAATTTACACAACGTCGAATAAATAGAATTAAATTTCTTGTATTGCATATTTCACTTTGCCTTTTACAAAACAAGAATTTTTATCGAAACATACAATCGTCGATCAATAATGCGAAATGTACGTACGTTAAAAGCTGCAATTTAGGGGTTACGTTTATGTAATTGTTAATGGTCACCCTAATTCAATTGCAACCCACCGTGGGTTTCTACGCTATTAGAGTTTATATTGTTGTAATGCGAAATCGCAATATAAAATCGATTCATCTTGCTGGATTAGGGGAGCTTTCAAAATACCATTTTAACATATATACAATATAAAAAAGGAGAAAATCAATTTGTGGGAAAATTCAAGCCTCAATTAAAAAATATTAGAACGTGTTCACTAAAATGGAGTACTTATTTTATTTCATAGGTAAATGTTTAAGTAATCATGAGTCGCTTTTTCGGGCAAATTAATTGCTGGAATTAGGAACAGAAATGGAGTTTCACACCAACATTCATACAAAACTGTGAATTAAGCTGGTCGTTAACTGTCAAAGTCAAAGTCTTAAGTAACCAATGTTTTATTTTTTAAATTTTTATTTATGCTACTCTAAACATTATTTTAAAAAATCGTAACAAAATTAAAATAAACGGGAAACATGTAGAATTATCTCGAGCTTTCACAATTTAAATTGAATGAGTTGTATTGTTTTTGTTATCCATTTTTGTAACATCACTGCTGTCGTCAGTATTGTTTTCTGTTAATTAGCCTGAGAATAAAACCTACAAACTCCCAATGGTATGTTTTTTTAAATTTAGCTAAAGGACGTCCGCAAACCAATTATGCCAGAATAAGAATCTACAATAAAAAATCTTAAACCACTAAGAAAATTAAAATCAGGATTGCTCTTTGTTCCCTTCTTACAATATTTTAAATTGGTAATTTTGGCATTTTGACATTTGGATGTTGTTTCTTAAGCTCGTAGCATTATACATTAATGTACATTACTGATCACCAGAAGAGGAGAAAATAATTATATAATATTAGGTATAGTCGGTGACTGGCATAATCACAGCTATAATAAAAAATATATATACCATACATGATTTGCGTAATTATTGCTAACATAGATGTTGATCTGAAACTAGAGTTATATTTCATCCATCAACATAATTCTTCTAATACTTAAACATATTTTATAAATTAATTTTAACAAGTATAAACCATTTAATCTTTGTTGTGATACAGTACAGTGATACAGTAAAGCGCTACACTTCCAGGTAAATGAACTTAAACTGAAATTCAGTTGTTGCTGATTCTTTCCACAGAATTGAATTGATTAACTGATATTAATTACTGCGCTTTTCGTGTCATCCAAAACTAATTATTCGTTGCCTTCTTAAATTTTGTTTAAAGGTAAGCTTCGGAGAAATATATTATTATAAAGGGTGTTTGAGGTAAACATTTAAATTTGTCCCCATATATATTATTCGGACTAGAGTGCGCTGACAGTAGCGGAATTCCGGTTAGTAAATATGGAGCACTATTTGATTGAACAACGCGTATTTATTGTGAGAAATTATTATAAATATGGTAAAAGTTTTACAGAAGTTGATAGAAAATTTCGCACAGAGAAAATACTCCAAATGTCAAAGCCATTCGAGATATCCTAATGAAATTTGACGAAAGTGATTCAATACAAGATCATAGAAGCAAAACCTACAGTCGTAGTTGTCGTTTACAAGAAAATAATGCAGCTGTTAGTGTTGCTGAATTGCAAACATTGATAAGAAACTTCTTATGGGATAAATTAGAAGGCATGAACGTAGAGAACATGTGGTTTCAACAGGACGGAACTACCTCTTCTGCAGTCAACGCAATGATCCATCTTTTACGAGAGAGATTTGGTAACCGAATAATTTTTCGAAGAAGAGGCATCAGTGGTCGCCTGGATCACACGATTTTGCACCCTTGAACTTGTTCTCATGGGGTTTCTTGAAGAGTAAAGTCTGTGCTAACAATCCTCAAACGATTCAGCAGCTTAAAAACAACATAATTGAGGACGTTACTGAAATTGCGCCACATTTATTTCAAAATGCTATCAAAAATTTGGTAAAAAGATACTGGCTTGCTGAAGTAGCAGAAAAGGCCACTTGTTGGATGTTGTTTTCAATGTTTTCTATTATTAACCGGAACTTGTCTTCTTTCATTTTCATTAAAAATAGTTTCAAATAATTTATGTGTTTCATTGAAAAGTTAAATTTTTACCTCAAATTTGAACACCCTTTATATTAAGTATACACAAAGCAAAACAAGTATGTACTGCAAAATACTGATTCTTTGAATAGTTTCAAAGTTTAAAAGACACAAAACATCCTTACGAATAGTCATTTTGTGTTTATGTTGCTCTAAAACTCTGCATATTTCAATATTTTGTAGGTATTAAAAGAAGTCTTCCGGCTTGGGACCGTGTCATTGTTGAGAAAGAAGAACTAAACATTTCGCCTACTTTCTGAAGGGGCTTCATCAGGAGGAAAAGGAGGCACTAAAAGAGCATGGTAACTCAACGTGTGAATCTCTGGCCACGACAAAGCCCCTTCAGAAAGAGGGCGAAACGTAGAGTTCTTCTTCAACAATGAGACAGCCCCAACCCGGAAGACGTTCTTTCAACACTGACACTGACCATGGAAGTCTTCAAATTTATTTTTTAGATACTTTTTTAAATTGATAAAAGACATATAATTATTGCAAAAATTATTCGTTTATCATGTAGATGTTGTCTTTACGCTTACGAAAAAGTTAATCTGATATGGTATTCTTTTACATACAGACGAGTTACATACCTATATTAGATTATTATCAATTAAAATTGAATGAAGTTGTTCTAAAATAATGCTATTAATTATTTATGTCACAAACAATAGACAAGTAGATGCTCCTGATGATACACTGATCTTTATATACTGTTTGCATTTTCATTAATGAATACTATTAATCTAAAAAATATACTTGTCACAGGACTATGAACTTACTGGTATTGATACGAACTTGTTTGTATAGGTGACTTATACTTGACTTTTGAGGTATAAAGTTTAAAACAGAGATTTTATTTATTTTCGACTTATACAAAGAATTGTTTAAGGTTTAATAAATTTTTATGTACGAAACAATTTTCAGAATTTCAAAACAAAGTCTATTAAATGTGATTTTCGAAAATTATTTAAGAAAATCTAGGATGAGACTTACAGTTAATAGTTTTTGACTTGTTTCAATTACACCGAAAACGTTGAATATGTTTGCATTTATTAAACATTAACAATTTATTATTGCATTTTGTACGTTAAAATATAGCACTGCATTTCATGAACTCGACTTTTATACGTAATTATATTTTTTAATTATAGTGGAGGATATCTTGAAAACTGTAGGTATATGGTAAACTTTTTGATTTCCTTCAATTAAATTTAATTACTGCAGGACAAGTTTTGTAATAAAACCAGGCATTAACGGTACTTCCTGAAGTGAACACTTGAGTTTTTCTTTTCAAAAGTTAATCTTCTGTGGAAGTTGGTATGTACTTTAAATATTTCAATTACCTTGGCTTGCAACTATGCAGTTTACCTGTCAATTAGTAACGACAACGATAAATGAATTATAAAGGAAAATTTTATAACAGATGCTGTTTATAAGTAATAAGGTATTATAAATGTGTTTATTTTTTGTTCTTGTTTTATAGCTTCATGTGTTTATTCAGCCGTAAGAAAATTAAACTAAAATAACTACGGGTTTGCCGAGTGTTAACTTTTGTTTCACTATTATCCACAGGTTCGTAGAAAACTGAATTTAATTAGTGTTACTTAAGCATTTTGAGATTACAATACTATTAAAAGTTGCCCTTCAAAATTATTTACATGTTAAAAATATCTTTAGTGCGCACCTCTATAATTGCCATGTATACAGCATATACATACTTAAAAGGTTGCACAAATTATTATTTGAAAAATCGAAAATGAAAAAGTACTATGTTACCTATACATATACATGGTTCGACAAACGTTCCGATATCCCCTTTGTTGTAGTTTAAGGTATGATATAATCAAGTTAATCATTAATCACTACGAATTCGTTATTGTCAAAAATATATTTTTTCAGCTTTTCTGATTTATAATAGATATCGAAAAATACTGTTTAATTAGACTTCTTTTCTTGTATTAAGAGCATTTTACACTAAACTAGAAAAAGACGTTAGTTTTTATTTATATAAAATATCTGCAGTTTTAGAAAAGAAGAAAAATTTTTAAAAGGCATTTCTTAAAAAATCAGCGTTTCGAATACACATTTCGTTTTTCTATCTTCCACCAGTTAATGCTATCTATTACTATGAAGGAAATCATATACAAGGATGTAAAGTTTCTTTTAAATTGCATGGTTATTGCTTAATCAAACTGTAATAATTATATTTGCATCGTAGTTAAAGTTGAAATAACTTACTTTTAATGTCTCATCAAATGTTTCGTAATTTAACATGTAATTTCCTCTATGTACATGGAAAAGTTTATTTGTCTTTAATAACCACTCAATAGTCAAACCTTAAAAAAAGTTAACGGTTCTTGTTTTACAGTTAACATAATTACATTAATACTAGTAATACAAAAATTGAAGCGTGATATCTGTATTCGTGCAAGGCATGAGATTGCTTATTGCCACGTAAGAAACAATAGACAGTTACAAGTAGCAACTTTAGCCGTTATGCTGAAAATAATCTAAAGGGAAAATGAAAACTGTAAGTGTATTCACCCTTTGCTCAATTAATATATAGTGATTCAAGACAAAAGACTTATAACGATCAATATTTTTTATTATAAAAGTGGAAGAGATTTTTGTAGTCAACTTATTTCGAAATAAATTAGGTTTTATTTCTTTTGAAAAATTTTTAATTTCTCAAACTTTTCGAAACATTAAAGTTCTTCGTCAGTGCGCAAAAATAACAATATATGTATATCTAGAAATGAAAATACATAATTAATAAAAAAAATTTCAAAAGAAATAAAACCTAATTTATTTCGAAATAAGTAGACTACAAAAATTATAAACTTCGATTTAGTCCACATCTTCAATTTTATATTCATTTTTTATTATATTCTATTATTCGAAAAATATTTAGTTTAAACTGGTCTTCACAAATTTTTGAAATTTTAATTAGGTTTTGTACGTGGCTGCAGATTGTAAACAAATTGGAAATATCTGAAATTACTGTATACTGTTAGGGCATATACAGGGTCCCCAAATTTATCGATTCATCACTAAAATTTCGAAAATCCGACAACTAAAATTCAATTCTATGATTTTATACTACATGTTTAAAATTTGAATGGAAAGGCGTATTGATTACGTGTAAAAATCAAATTTCGGGGATATGACGAAATGTCGAAAACCAAAAATATTTTTATTTATAACTTCAAAGCCATCTGACACTTCGAATGTTTAGAACACTGTCTGATTTCACCAATTTTATATCTTTTACGGTTTTCAAAACTTATGAGTTATTAACAGGCCATCGGTCTAGCTTTGACCATAAGAGGAAGAAGAAGAAGAAGAAGATTTTGTTAATAAACTGATTAATTTTACTACCCTATATAAATATACTACTGGCCGAAATGTTTTATTTGCAACAAAGTTAACTACCTCTAGCAATATATTGCAATAGGTATTTAGGATAATTCTTATGTGTAAATATGGCAATCAGAAATCTTCAAGCAAGTATTTTTATAAACTGCAAATAAAGATTAACATACAGTTATATTATTACAATACTGAAAAAAATAACGTTTTAAAAGTTAAATCTGATAATTTTTTGTCAATATTCCTGTAGCGTCAATCATACCATCATTTTTTAACAAAACAACGTTATCAGCTTTACTACGTCCACAATTATATGTCATGTTTTGGTGGTCTATAAATATTACTGTCAGCAACATAGCAACTGTTGTCCGAAAGCTCTGTCCTTTCTAAGGTTGAGACGGATTATAATAATATCTTTAGCGTGTCTCTTGGTCACCTTGTGGGTTAGGCATCTGCTTAGGAATCAAAGGTACACATATTCTACTTTCAGTCGTAGACAGAGTTTAAAATCCGGATCAACTGACAACTGACAACGGATTCTGATAGGTAAGTTAAATCAAAACGTAAAGTTCGGTTTTGTATTTTTGTTTTAATTAAATGTATTTTATTTTTCAGCTGCAAATAAGCTGTGCGTTATTAGCAGTTGAAGAACATCTTGCCTATTTGTTTCTTTAACGAAATAACATTGGTAAAAATTGCCTGGAGGTTATATGAAAATTTTGTTCATGCAGAGTATGTAATCAAAAACCATAATCATATTTATAAAGTTTTTAATTTTCTACTTTTAAACTCAAGTTGTAATTTTCTATTTAATCGATTGTTTTGCTTTCTTTTATAATGAATGCGTTATTTCTTTAAGCATGTAGCTCTTTCATAAAAATTATGCAATAAAAATCGGTACTTCAGCCATTATTTTTTATCAAATTCTAAAGTGCCTAAATTCTAAGAGTAGAGTGTGTTAATTCACTCAACATCTAAGCTTTCAAGGAGCAAGTAGATTTCTGCAGTTGTTTGTATTTTAATGATTAAAATATTTTCTAATTCAGAAGGGTTGCACCCCTAATAGGAAATTACTCTTTATAATCTCATAACACAATGTTGAGAAAAGCACTTTAACAATTAGAATTTTGTCTAAAAAACGAACTTCAATAGAAACATATAATAATTTTACAAAAATTAGAAAATGTTGCTGAAGTTGTGATTCGCTGCTATTATCCTTGCAGTTATAACAGTCGATACGCTTGTGCTGTATATGTTTGATTATTAAATTTATAAATTTTATTATACAATCAAAAGTGTTATTGTGAAATTTATATTCTTCTGGATGCTAGATACGTTAGTCTTTAGTTCAACTTGATACAGAGTAGTTTTTGCAGATTCAAGCTAATTATCTTTCTTGATGTGTTTGAAAATTTGCTAAATTCCAAACAGATTACAACACAATCTTTGTGTCTAAGAGATAAAATAATTTTATCTATTATTATTCGACATAAATCTTTGAAATAACTATAAATCTGTTGAAAACTTATATATTTAAAATTTACTAAAAATTTAAATCGAGTGCCAATAGTGAATCTTGTATAACAACAGATAAATCAACTACGCAGTGTTTTATAAATTAAAATTAACTTTGTTGTAATAAATAACACATAAATGAGGCATACAAATTTATGAGCTTTAAATATATACATCAGCTAGAAATGAAACACGAATGGACCACAAAAATAATTTGGGAAGTAGACTTTTTTTATTAAAACCCAATACAACAGTAACACAATTTTTTAAAAAACAAAACAAATTTCAAGCAACAAAGTCTCATGATTTAAATGAAAAAAATTGTATTTAATTTATTTTCAAACCTGTAATGTGGCCAAACAAATTATAAAATTTTGTAAATTAAATTCTTGGAAACTGAATGCGTTTTCAGTTCACTTTAGTAAACCGGAGTTAGCTTACGTATGGGTTAACACTTATGATACTTTACATAGAATTCCGTAGCTACCATAAATATCAAACATGGTTTATTACTTTGCAGTGGCATAGCATGCATTTCAAGTTACTATTAATAATATCTACACTAGCTACGAATTTTTAAAAACATGCACATATGTATTTTATTGTTCCCTGTGTTTTTCCGAATTTGTTACTTTTAAAGTTTATGTACATTCGACAAAAGTTTTAGACTAAAAACAAAGCATTCGAACAAAACTATAAGCAACTAAATAAAAGCTTAATAATTACCTACGCATGCTGGTTAAATGGAAATAAAAACAATATGTAAATAAAATACCTAAATTCGCAATCACACGAAAGCTTCTTTAAGTAGCGAGATGTGCAAACTGGCTAGGATGCAAGTCAAACTGATAAGGATGTCCATAAGGGGACATATGATAAGGAACGATATTCATACTGGCCATCTTATGTTCCTTTTTCCACTTCATACGGCGATTCTGGAACCAAATTTTGATTTGCCTTTCCGTAAGACACAAAGCGTGGGCAATTTCGATGCGCCGCCGCCTCGTCAGGTACCGGTTGAAATGAAATTCTTTTTCCAATTCCAATGTTTGATATCTCGTATAAGATGTCCTTTGTCGCTTCGTTTCTCCATTTGCATTTACTGTACCTTAAATAAGTAAAAAAAGAATTGTAAAGATACATATTTTTAAGGCACATTCAGTTTAACTGTGTATACAGGGTGTATTAAAAATGGCGCAGAATATTTAAATCACGCGATTCTACTGTTAACTCTTTAGTTATGGAGTTATTAGCAGTCTTAAGTCGTATTCTGGTTTGCTTGTCGTGTCTTATTTTTATGAAATAATGATTTTCAGCTGTAGTTTAACCAACAAAAGAAATAACTAATCTGTAATTGTACTCAACATACCCTTCGTTTCATTAGAATTTCCATCCGAGGTTTGAAATTTTTGCAGTGCTTGTGCTCTTTATAAATGTTGCAACGATGTACAATGCAATTATATTAAATCAAGCGAGTTGCTATTGGTGATATCGCAGGTGACTGACCACACTGTTGCTAAGTTTACAAGACTTTAATTAACAATTCTTCAAAAACTACACGTTTTGCCCTAAAACAGTTATACAATTTTTTGTCCAGTTTTTAACGCAGAATCGCGTGGTGCGAATATTCTGCGCCATTTTTAATGCACCCTGTTTTTTCTTGTTCAGGATTATATTACACAAAATCAAATTGTCCGCGAAAACACAAAAATGCGAAATCAGCTAGTTTTTAAAAATTTCATATTTTTAGTTTGTCCGCTTAATAACTGAAAATATTCGAAACTAGCCACTGTAAAGTTCTGAAAGCGACGTTTTATGTTATGCAACAGTATGAGGGGTAGAATTTTTAATTTTATATAGCGCGTTCTTTGAAAAGTAATTTTCTAATTAGAGGCAAATATTAGAACAGTTGTTATCTAGAAAATTCAACATTTCCGTTTCATCTTAAAATTCTAAATAAAAACAAAAACAGATAAAAATATATTCGAATAAAGTTCATTATTTTTAAATACATTTATATGAACAACAAAAGAAAAGAATCGCAGTTTTGGTTTTCATACGCATTTTTAGATTACACGAATACATCTCTAGTATTTTTGAATAATAGTGACAGCATCAAATTAACAAATATTTGCATATTTGGGGTTCGAACTTCTGCTTTAGAATGAATTTAAACTTTACCTCTATATCTATATACAATGTCAATTTAAACAGAAATTTCAAATATAAACTACAAGTACATTCAAGTTCAAATAAGTATTATTCTTTAACTTTAGCCGTGTCTTTAATTTCATTAATTATACGTTTTTCCAAGCAGGAAACAGAACCTTTTGGGGCTACCAAAAATTAATGAAAGACCAAAATCTAAGCAGGAACACCAAACTAAGAATTTATAGATCAGCAATCAGAGCAGTAATTTGCTACGCTTCAGAAACTATGTGCATAACCAACAGGGATGAGGAAAAGTTAAGAATCTTTGAGAGAAAAATACTAAGGAGAATATTGGGATTGGGAACGAGAGCAGACAACGACGGAGAATATAAAATCTTAATGAACCACGAAATAGAACAGATAATAAAGAGAAAAGATATCGTGAGAGCCATAAAATCCAGTAGAATAAGATGGTATGGACACATACAAAGAAGAGAAGAGGGAGATTTATTAAGAAGAGTTTCCAGCTGGAGACCAATGGAGGAAAGACCAAGAGGAAGACCCAGAAACAGATGGAAAGACCAGGTAACAGGAGACATTAAAAAGTTAGGAATAAACAACTGGAGGAAGAAAACAAAAGACAGAAAAGAGTGGAGGAAGATAACGATAACAGCCAAATCACACGAAAACCTATAAGCTAACAAAAAAAGGAAAGACGGAGTGATTCACCATAATAATAGAATCAGAAGAGTTCCACGGAACGGCTCCCACTTCGACAGAAGTGCTTAAGCCATATACAATACATACATACATACGTTTTTCCATACCTGTAAGCTGGCTGTGAGAATCAAATGAGAACTATCAAATACATACGTTAGGAATTGCCCACGGATCCATTTTAGGACGCGTAATTTTTACAAACGGCTTGCAACAGACTGTTAGAACATTATACTATTATTTATGCAAATCATACAACTGATATGCTGCAATTACGGTTAAATGCATTTCAGAACTTCATACAGCAGTTTTAACTCAAAGTGTGGAATTTTCAGTAAGCCTTACTTAGTTTTACTTTCAGTTTTAACAATGTTATTTTCAAATCACTGACCAGCTATACCTTTTTCAATGAAAATATGAACTGGTATTGTCACATTGATGATATATTCTAGCAATTTATAAAAAGCCTTTTATGCTATCCGGAATTTAAAACGTCTCTTCCACCCTCACTCTCTTTCTGACTGACATATGATAAAAAGAAACACTCTCCGTTCTTTTCCAATAAGGAGATACATAACAATATAACTGGAAATATATAAGATTTAAACTAAAACAGCAAGAAACTCTTATTATCAATTGTACAGTAAACTATGTAGTTATTTAAAGGGCATAGATAATATTAATAGATTTAAATTGAAACTAGAAAGTTTCATGCAACAACATGTTTTATGACATTAACGAATTTTATAAGTGAGTTTCTGTAAATACCACTTTGACGGCTCCTTGCATGGAACATAGTTAATAAAGGATTTATTAATCGATTTTGGAAAATGTTTTTAACTTTAATAAAAGAATGTATATAGTTTTGAACGATCATTTAAACTTTTGAAGAATCAGTGGATGATTGAGATTTAAATAGGCTGATTTTGCAATTAGGATTCTAATACTAAATTTAGAATTCATCATGAAGTATAAATTCCAGCTACAAATTAAAAAATCTGACAATTTTATAGATTTCGTCTTTGTTTGTGTTTTTTAATCTTACATTTTGCATTCAGTAGGTACTTAACACTTTGATCCTTGATATTTAAAAAATTTAGTTCATTAGTAATTAAAACGTGTCTCGAATTTTAGACTACCTTTCTACTAAATGAAAAGCTTACTATATCTAACCGTATTTGCATATTACCTAGAACTTTATATTCGAAAACTTAAAGTCAAAGTATAAATATTTATGAATGTCACGAACGACACCATTTTTTGACGGACAATAAATTCTATTTATTTATTTGACGCGTGTATGACTTTTTGAAAGTGGTACATTTGATTTTATTCTAAAATAATATTTTTTCAAAAAATATTTTTCAGATGAGTAGTTTCCAAAATTTATTAAAAATTAATGCAGTATTGAAGGGTACTGCTTTGCCGTAAATCACAGCTTCCACTTTTTTATATGAATGTAACGGTTTCCCTAATCAAAAGTACACTAGCAATAATTATAGCAGAAACTTTTAAATTGAAATCTTTAAGTTAGTCGCAAAAACAATCGGAATTTTATTTAGACTGTGCTCTGGTTTAAAATTTATCACTAAAAATAAGTTGGCTTTGTTACTTTTAAAAACCTTGGAAAACTTGCTGGCGCATTTTATATAAATACATCAAAAAGTTAAGGAAACTTCGAAGAATAGATTTTGTTTTGGTGTTTTAATCTAACGAGATAAGAACGTAATCTTGTTTAGTTTAGTTCGTTAGAATGGCGGATTTAGCTGAGAAACGTTATTCTTTGACAAAAAATGATTGATACGTGTTCGAGAATATGAATTAATTATTAAATTATTTAATTGATTGTTACTAATAAACTCAGTTAACAAATACATGTTTGTAAGGTTAAAGAATCTCTTCGTGTTAAAAATGGTTTTTATAATTCATTTATATCAAAAATTTTAGAAATGAGTTAGTAATGTGTGCTAATTATATTTCATTGAAACTTAAATTTTATTGTTTCTTCTGTTTCTTTTCAATACAAAAATATTTTTTAATTAATGTAAAGTGACTCGGGATAAAACTATTTAAAATTCCACTGGAATACTACTAAAAAGAATGCATAAACGAAAAGAACACCCACGTACTAAGTTATTTTTGTTATGAGGTGCAAATCCAATTATAACCCGCATAACATACCGGCACAATCTTCAAACCGACATCAAGATGATATACAAACATTTCGTAAGTTACGGACATGGCCAAGTGACATCGTAGGCCGTAATTCACAGCTAGAGCATAGGTGTTTTGTAGCCAGTCTCCCTCAAGGAAGCCGCGAGTTGCCACTGAATAAATCAGGAGGTGGCAAAGAGCCAATGACGTATAGCCAGGCGCTTAGAAAATCATATACACGATATATCTGCGTATTAATGATATTTCATTAATTCAAAATTGAAGAACCAAAAAGAAATTTCGAATGATGTAAATATTAGATAAATATCGATTTAATTACATCATGACAAAAGACTTTAACAGGGTGTTATGGCAGATAACAGATTTGAGACCGTACTTTTATTATGTTAACATATTAATCTAAGAATCTCAAGTTGATATATCTACAAAGTATATTGCCAAGTCGTAAATGTTGAGATAAAGGTAATACAAAGTTCTCTAAAAAATATAGTACATTTATTTTTAAAATGTAGTTAAATGGCTTAAGAATAAAAATGACCTGCAAATATATCAGATATGACTTTTATGGTTCAAAATGTCTCAAGGACCCATTATTTTGATCGACTAATTGCCAAGAATATTAGATACCTAAACATTATATGGCACTACTAAAACATTTCATACGGCATTTTAAAACTACAATAACTTATATGCTTAAACAGCTTAACATTTAATAAACAAGTAAATTTGGCAAACACTATTTCTGACTGTAATTAATTTATTCGTGCAAAATTTTCTCTAGCAGAGTTTAAAAATTAAAAACAATTAGTAGTAATAAATTTTACTGATGTCAGAATATCTCAATATGTTTAATAAAATAATATTACAAACAGCTGCAATAACACAACATCCTCAGCAAATCATTGTCACTTCATGGGTTAGAATAAAGTATGATCGTCGTTTGTTATTTTAGAGCTATGTGGGTTTCAAATTTTGAACATATTTCTAAAGATACAAGAAAGCTATATTAATATTAACAATTATATTTCTTAAAATATGCAAAAATACGTTTCGTCACTCGATTAAAGACCTAGTCTGCTAAGGTCACATTCTGTCCATTAAATTGCAAGTAGTATTATCAATGTCTTTATAATTATCAAGTCTAATTTCTAAAATCTTCATATCTTATGTTATTTAATTTTTATAATAATCACCTAAAGAGCTATTTTATATAGGTGATATATTTTTAAGTAACTTTGTTATGTACCTCTTTTAATTTACACATAATTCATTATTTTAAAGTGAACCCAGAAGATATTGCAAACATTAATTCATCAGAATTTTTGCTTTGGTGCTTTCAGGAAATTGATATTTAATATTTGTTAGATTATCTAGAATTAATCAGTCAATGAGTCTACTCCTCTGATTAAAGAATAAATGTTAATAGCAACGACGAGAATTTTACAAAATAAAATAATAAAATCGTAGCAAATAATTAAATTATTACAAACTAAAGTTCTTGTTAAAATATTATTTATCAGGCTATAAATTAATCTGCAAATGCAATATAAATATTGTAATTTGTTATTTATACATAAGTTGTATTTTAGCTAGCATGTAATTTAACGAAATTAATTAATAACAGCAAATAGAATTATTTGCAACTGTAAATAAAGAAATGTCCCATTTGATATTTTGAGAGTTGTTAAATACAGGGTGATTGTGAAGAACCGCAATATTTAGACAGATAATGAGATAATAATGGATTTTCAGCCGTTCCGGAGATGTCAGAGATATTAGAAACAGTAGTAGTACGACAAGAACTGCTTGTTTGTGAATGTAATATATGAAATTGGAGAAAGAATATTTTAACAAAGTTTTTGAAAAATACCACCGTCGACATCGATGCATTTGTTAGCCCGTGTGTAAATCACACGTGTAGTTCGTTGGAGCATATTGTGATTACGTCTTATAAGAGCTACAAAATTGATAATTCAGTGTACCTATGTCTCGTTTCCACTTCAGCTAGCCGCAGAGACAAAAATCGAAGGGATTCAGGTCCGGTGACTTTGATAGCCAATTTTGTAGGCTCTTTGGGCCGATCCAACGAAGAAAAAAACGAACCTTTATTAATGAGAACTAATATTTCCGTAATGGCTGAGAATCTGACTGAAGTTTTTATGTTAACACATTCTGCAAATAAGAATGCGGTTTCCTGCCTAAAATATTTTCACGTGACTTTTATTATACATATGACATGTGCACATATATAAGGTTATTCAAAAGTAAGTTACATTTTGAAGGAGATATAACATTATTTGTAAGAATTAACATACACTGCGGTGCATAAATATACCTACCTCTCATAAGATGCGATAATTTTGTTTAAAGTAGCTCTATTTGATTTTAAATTGGTATTATTTACGTAGTGTTATTGAAATTGAAATTTTCTGCGTGAAAAAAATGCCTCGCGGTATTCAATTGTCAGAAAGAGAAAAAGCTCAAATCAATGCACTTTGAATGGCGGCAAAAAGTTATGCATTTATCGCTGCACCACCGAATCGTTCCAAGGGAGCAATTCAAGATTATGTAAGTAAGCGCAAAGGGCATGGGCAACGCAAACGATCAGGACGCCCAAAAAAATTGACCAACAGGGACGTTCGTCACATTTTAAGAGTGGCATCAAACTCCACAATTACTGCAAATCAAATTAAATCTCAATGCAATTTGACTGTTAGTAAATGGTCGATCAATCGTGTTATTAATTCAAATTCAAATTTTGTTCGCCCAAAAATGCAACGTTCACCCAAGTGAACAGATCATCATAAACGCAAAAGAGTAGAATTTGCATACGAAAACATGGATGCAAATTGGAATTTGGTAATTTTCAGCGACGAAAAGAAGTTCAATTTGGACGGTCCTGATGGGTACAATAGCTACTGACACGATCTTAGAGAAGGTCCTTGGTGGAGGATCGGTAATGGTATGGGCTGCAATGTCGAGCGATGATGCTGCATTCACCTCTTCCAGAAAGAACAGCCAGGACTACATTCAAGTATTGAATGACAATCGCTTGCCTTTTATGCAGAGAATTGACAAGGAAAATTTTTATGCAAGATAACGCCCCGTGCTACGAAACAATGGTTAACCGTACATAATATTGCTGTTATGAATTGGCCACCATGCAGTCCAGATGATAACCCCATAGAAAACCTATGGATTATCTTGGTACGAAGAATTTATTCCAATAATCGGCAATATTCTTCAAAAGAAGAATTGAAAACGATTATTCTGCAGACGTGGGAAGGAATTGAAATTGATTTAATTCAGAAATTAATAAGAAGTGTAAAAAACCGAATATTTCAGTTAATTATGCGAGATGGCAATCCTACTGATTATTAATGTTAGCTTGTTATATACAGTGTGTTTCACTTTACATGAAGCCACCTAAATAACTATTTTATTAATACCGCAATTAGTATAAAATTTTTACCAGTGATAGAGGCCATTAAGACTAATCTTTTTTGTAGGAATGAATTTTTTTTAGAGTCCAAATCTAGCCAACTACGATTAAAATAAAAACTAACGTTTCAAGTAAAGTCATAGCAGCGATTAAGATAGAGCAAAAAAGTATTTAAAAAAGTTGTTGCTAATCACAAAAATACTCCAAACACGAAGTTTCGCTGAAAAATTTCATTTTTCAATTTTCTACATTTTTGTGTGAACTGATTAAAAAATTCCTTATCTCAAATATCAAGTGTGCGATGAACAATCAAAACAATTAAAAATCGTTTGAAACGTCAGCTCACAAAACAATTTCCTTATCTCAAATATCAAGTGTGCGATGAACAATCAAAACAATTAAAAATCGTTTGAAACGTCAGCTCACAAAACAATTTACATGGAATTTTTGTTGTTTGATTAGTGATGGCTGAACAACCGTTAAGTATTCCTGAAAATGTAGAAAAATTAAAGTTAAAATTTTTCAGCGAAACTTCATATTTTTGGGATTAGCAACAACTTTTTTAAATATTTTTTTGTTCTATTTTAATCGCTACTATGACTTTACTTGCAACGATAGTTTTTATTTTAATCATAATAGTTGGCTAGATTTGAACTCTAAAAAAATTTCATTCTTACAAAAAAGATTCGCCTTAATGGCCTCTATCACTGGTAAAAATTTTATACTAATTGCGTTATTAATAACATAGTTATTTAGGTGGCTTCATGTAAAGTGAAACACACTGTATAACATTTTTTTTATTACTGTTCTTAGAAGTAGGTATAATTTTGCACCATGTGATATTACTCAATAAACGTTTCATATTTATTAAACGAAAATTTTAATTCACAAGTTCATCGATATTTTTTTAGTTTATAAAAAATGTTCTCTTAAATACGGCAAAACTTGTTGCTTTACTAAAAACAAGTTTTTAAACAAAAAGTAAGAGGTAGGTATATTTATGCACCGCAGCATATACCTATACAAAATAAAAACACATTTATACTCATAAAGATATGGGGCCATATTCATAAACAGTATTTAAAGTTAGTAAAGGTTTAGTAGCTACTAAACCAATATAATTAATATATGTTGCTATAGCAATTAGTAACATCTAACTTTAAACACTGTTTATGAATATGGCTCATGGGGTTTACTGGATTCAGATTAAATGTTGAATATGTCCGCCATTTTGTTCTTCAACAAGCAACAATCTTTCTTCTATGTTGTGAACAGAATTTTCTATTATATCTCGTAGAATATTTTCAATTTCTTGCGAAATGGCATATTCTAGTTCGTCGATAGTCGTGGGATTAGTTAAAAAAAACTTGTTCTTTTAAATAACCCCACAGCCAAAAATCTGCTGGATTTCTTACAAATGTTATATCTACTTCAAAATGTAACTTACTGTTGAATAACCTTATCTAATTGTCATCAACAGAAGAAATATACTTAGGTAATAATTCACAGATTAACAATTCGTAAACCGACCATACGTATTTACAGTACTTAATCAAAGCTATATAGCAAGCAGAGTCTGTAACAAACAACAATAGTTTTGTTTTAATTGCATGTATAGAAGTAATTAAAAAAATATATTTAAAACAGGGTAAATACATAACCTTGAATGTATTTTTTAAAATTTTAATAAACAACACAATAGCATAATGTCCTTTACATTAACTGGCCTGTTTTGAAGCGACTTGTTAGTATTTCTTAATGTGTTCATGTCCATGTTTTTTATTATTGCTGATAATAATATATTGCTAATACAGTAGCCGCC
Organism: Melanotus villosus; assembly: GCA_963082815.1. NCBI lineage: Eukaryota > Metazoa > Arthropoda > Insecta > Coleoptera > Elateridae > Melanotus > Melanotus villosus. Next base: position 69,822,443 of record OY720418.1, on the reverse strand, counting down.
CGATTTTGTGAACTAATAAGAACCAACCGCACAGAAATGAATTTGTATATAAAATCAAAAAACGACTTTTACCGTTTAAAACATTTTAATTCTAATCAAAAGTTAACTTTATAGCACATGAAAGTTAATGTTTCTTCTTAGAAGCACTTCTTTATTGCTATATTTCTATATTTACTCTGAATAACCGAAATAGGTCAAAAGGCCCAGTCCATCAAGCGGCGAAGAAGAAGAAAAATAATGCTTTTGCTCCGTGAAAGTGTTTCATTAAACTCTGGATTTTGCAATTTTCTTATTTCTTTAAATGAAAGTAATATTCCAGTTTCTAAATTTATAGTTTCAGCCTTTTCAAGCAGTATTAAAACTACAAGTCTCTCATCATTTTCATACATTTACACAGCAACAAATATACAGCATTAGGTACATATCCGTTAGTAGTTCAAATATAGACTAGACTGAGAACCTGTCTATAATATCTGTGTTATGATTGAAGGAAATTTGATGGTGGATAAGGGTTAAACTTATAACTTATATAAGGTCAGATTCAATATAATATCATTTTTTTATATCTCAGACAACATTCTAAGGTAAATTATCACTGTTCGCAGAATCGAGTTTGCAAATGTCCATTCTACTGAACCTGTTAAATGTTTGATTGTTCATAGAATCGAAACGTTCATTTTCAGAACCGAGCGGCTATCATAGTATCTTATAATCGCAAAACAGCGACGTTATTGATATATTTGATACGTTCCTAGCAATTCCTCGATTTCCTTCTCTTATTATGTTATTTCTTACAACATTGTATGTTTTTGAAATACGAGTAAGTCTTGTTATTATTTGAAATAGGATAATACAATGATTAAGTGACATCGGCTTATATTTAGTCTGTATTTCTGCTATTCAAGGGACTGTTGCTGAATTCTCTAACTGAACTACTTTTTACTGTTTCTGGGATTTTAAAATAAATGTAATAATATTTTATTTTTTTATACAGCCGTTCTTTGTAGCTTTGTGACATATAACTCTATATGTAATAAATTAAACCGGTGTGAAGACAGCAGCCAAAAGCTAGCAGCCGAGACCTACGAACATTGCCGAACGGTGCATAGAATTACCAAAAAAGGTAGATTAGCGGCTAGAGCGCTACTTAATATAAACCTAATAAGTAACTGAACGTTGCTTTCGTTTACATTTAAGATAATTACAAAAGCAAATAATAACCTATAACACATGTAACTCGAACGAATTTTTGTGTGAAACACCCACTAATATAGAAGATTAAGAAAAAATAAAAATTTAACACTTGCCGAACTTCTGACGGGGGAGACTGGGCGCTTAAGCAAATAAATTGAAAAATTTGCACCGTCAAAACGGCACATGTAACTCGAACGAATTTTTGCTAGAAACACCTACTCACATAGAGGATTAAGGAAAAATAAAAATTTAACACTTGCCGAACTTAGGGCGGGGGGACTGAGGACTTAATCAAATAAATTCAAAAATTCGCACTGTCAAAACGGCACATGTAACTCGAACGAATTTTTGTTAGAAACACCCACTAATATAGAAGATTAAGAAAAAATAAAAATTTAACACTTGCCGAACTTCTGACGGGGGGGACTGGGGGCTTAAGCAAATAAATTGAAAAATTCGCATCGTCAAAACGGCACATGTAACTCGAACGAATTTTTGCTAGAAACACCTACTCACATAGAGGATTAAGGAAAAATAAAAATTTAACACTTGCCGAACTTAGGGCGGGGGGACTGAGGACTTAATCAAATAAATTCAAAAATTCGCACTGTCAAAACGGCACATGTAACTCGAACGAATTTTTGTTAGAAACACCCACTAATATAGAAGATTAAGAAAAAATAAAAATTTAACACTTGCCGAACTTCTGACGGGGGGGACTGGGGGCTTAAGCAAATAAATTGAAAAATTCGCATCGTCAAAACGGCACATGTAACTCGAACGCATTTTTGCTAGAAACACCTACTAACATAGATGTACCCCCACCCTAAGTTCGGCAAGTGTTAAATTTTTATTTTTCCTAAATCCTCTATGTTAGTAGGTGTTTCTAGCAAAAATTCGTTCGAGTTACATGTGCCGTTTTGACGGTGCGAATTTTTCAATTTATTTGCTTAAGCGCCGAGTCCCCCCCGTCAGAAGTTCGGCAAGTGTTAAATTTTTATATTTTCTTAATCTTCTATATTAGTGGGTGTTTCTGACAAAAATTCGTTCGAGTTACATGTGCCGTTTTGACAGTGCGAATTTTTGAATTTATTTGCTTAGGTCCTCAGTCCCCCCGCCCTAAGTTCGGCAAGTGTTAAATTTTTATTTTTCCTTAATCCTCTATGTTAGTAGGTGTTTCTAGCAAAAATTCGTTCGAGTTACATGTGCCGTTTTGACGATGCGAATTTTTCAATTTATTTGTTGAAGCCCCAGTCCCCCCCGTCAGAAGTTCGGCAAGTGTTACATTTTTATTTTTTCTTAATCCTCTATATTAGTGGGTGTTTCTAACAAAAATTCGTTCGAGTTACATGTGCCGTTTTGACAGTGCGAATTTTTGAATTTATTTGCTTAAGTCCTCAGTCCCCCCGCCCTAAGTTCGGCAAGTGTTAAATTTTTATTTTTCCTTAATCCTCTATATTAGTAGGTGTTTCTAGCAAAAATTCGTTCGAGTTACATGTGCCGTTTTGACGGTGCGAATTTTTGAATTTATTTGCTTTAGTCCCCAGTCCCCCCCGTCAGAAGTTCGGCAAGTGTTAAATTTTTATTTTTTCTTAATCTTCTATATTAGTGGGTGTTTCTAACAAAAATTCGTTCGAGTTACATGTGCCGTTTTGACAGTGCGAATTTTTGAATTTATTTGATTAAGTCCTCAGTCCCCCCGCCCTAAGTTCGGCAAGTGTTAAATTTTTATTGTTCCTTAATCCTCTATGTTGGTAGGTGTTTCTAGCAAAACTTCGTTCGAGTTACATGTGCCGTTTTGACAGTGCGAATTTTTGAATTTATTTGCTTAGGTCCTCAGTCCCCCCGCCCTAAGATCGGCAAGTGTTAAATTTTTATTTTTCCTGAATCCTCTATGTTAGTAGGTGTTTCTAGCAAAAATTCGTTCGAGTTACATGTGCCATTTTGACGGTGCGAATTTTTGAATTTATTTGATTAAGTCCTCAGTCCCCCCGCCCTAAGTTCGGCAAGTGTTAAATTTTTATTTTTCCTTAATCCTCTATGTTAGTAGGTGTTTCTAGGAAAAATTCGTTCGAGTTACATGTGCCGTTTTGACGATGCGAATTTTTCAATTTATTTGCTTTAGTCCCCAGTCCCCCCCGTCAGAAGTTCGGCAAGTGTTAAATTTTTATTTTTTCTTAATCTTCTATATTAGTGGGTGTTTCTAACAAAAATTCGTTCGAGTTACATGTGCCGTTTTGACGGTGCGAATTTTTGAATTTATTTGCTTTAGTCCCCAGTCCCCCCCGTCAGAAGTTCGGCAAGTGTTAAATTTTTATTTTTCCTTAATCCTCTATGTTAGTAGGTGTTTCTAGCAAAAATTCGTTAGAGTTACATGTGCCGTTTTGAAGGTGCGAATTTTTGAATTTATTTGCTTTAGTCCCCAGTCCCCCCCGTCAGAAGTTCGGCAAGTGTTAAATTTTTATTTTTCCTTAATCTTCTATATTAGTGGGTGTTTCTAACAAAAATTCGTTCGAGTTACATGTGCCGTTTTGACGGTGCGAATTTTTGAATTTATTTGCTTTAGTCCCCAGTCCCCCCCGTCAGAAGTTCGGCAAGTGTTAAATTTTTATTTTTTCTTAATCTTCTATATTAGTGGGTGTTTCTAACAAAAATTCGTTCGAGTTACATGTGCCGTTTTGACGGTGCGAATTTTTGAATTTATTTGCTTTAGTCCCCAGTCCCCCCCGTCAGAAGTTCGGCAAGTGTTAAATTTTTATTTTTCCTTAATCCTCTATGTTAGTAGGTGTTTCTAGGAAAAATTCGTTCGAGTTACATGTGCCGTTTTGACGATGCGAATTTTTCAATTTATTTGCTTTAGTCCCCAGTCCCCCCCCGTCAGAAGTTCGGCAAGTGTTAAATTTTTATTTTTTCTTAATCTTCTATATTAGTGGGTGTTTCTAACAAAAATTCGTTCGAGTTACATGTGCCGTTTTGACGGTGCGAATTTTTGAATTTATTTGCTTTAGTCCCCAGTCCCCCCCGTCAGAAGTTCGGCAAGTGTTAAATTTTTATTTTTCCTTAATCCTCTATGTTAGTAGGTGTTTCTAGCAAAAATTCGTTCGAGTTACATGTGCCGTTTTGAAGGTGCGAATTTTTGAATTTATTTGCTTTAGTCCCCAGTCCCCCCCGTCAGAAGTTCGGCAAGTGTTAAATTTTTATTTTTCCTTAATCCTCTATGTTAGTAGGTGTTTCTAGCAAAAATTCGTTCGAGTTTCATGTGCCGTTTTGACGGTGCGAATTTTTGAATTTATTTGCTTAAGTCCTCAGTCCCCCCGCCCTAAGTTCGGCAAGTGTTAAATTTTTATTTTTCCTTAATCCTCTATGTTAGTAGGTGTTTCTAGCAAAAATTCGTTCGAGTTACATGTGCCGTTTTGACGATGCGAATTTTTCAATTTATTTGCTGAAGCCCCCAGTCCCCCCCGTCAGAAGTTCGGCAAGTGTTAAATTTTTATTTTTTCTTAATCTTCTATATTAGTGGGTGTTTCTAACAAAAATTCGTTCGAGTTACATGTGCCGTTTTGACAGTGCGAATTTTTGAATTTATTTGCTTAAGTCCTCAGTCCCCCCGCCCTAAGTTCGGCAAGTGTTAAATTTTTATTTTTCCTTAATCCTCTATATTAGTAGGTGTTTCTAGCAAAAATTCGTTCGAGTTGCATGTGCCGTTTTGACGGTGCGAATTTTTGAATTTATTTGCTTTAGTCCCCAGTCCCCCCCGTCAGAAGTTCGGCAAGTGTTAAATTTTTATTTTTTCTTAATCTTCTATATTAGTGGGTGTTTCTAACAAAAATTCGTTCGAGTTACATGTGCCGTTTTGACAGTGCGAATTTTTGAATTTATTTGATTAAGTCCTCAGTCCCCCCGCCCTAAGTTCGGCAAGTGTTAAATTTTTATTGTTCCTTAATCCTCTATGTTGGTAGGTGTTTCTAGCAAAACTTCGTTCGAGTTACATGTGCCGTTTTGACAGTGCGAATTTTTGAATTTATTTGCTTAGGTCCTCAGTCCCCCCGCCCTAAGATCGGCAAGTGTTAAATTTTTATTTTTCCTGAATCCTCTATGTTAGTAGGTGTTTCTAGCAAAAATTCGTTCGAGTTACATGTGCCATTTTGACGGTGCGAATTTTTGAATTTATTTGATTAAGTCCTCAGTCCCCCCGCCCTAAGTTCGGCAAGTGTTAAATTTTTATTTTTCCTTAATCCCCTATGTTAGTAGGTGTTTCTAGCAAAAATTCGTTCGAGTTACATGTGCCGTTTTGACGGTGCGAATTTTTCAATTTATTTGCTTAAGCGCCCAGTCCCCCCCGTCAGAAGTTCGGCAAGTGTTAAATTTTTATTTTTCCTTAATCCTCTATGTTAGTAGGTGTTTCTAGCAAAAATTCGTTCGAGTTACATGTGCCGTTTTGAAGGTGCGAATTTTTGAATTTATTTGCTTTAGTCCCCAGTCCCCCCCGTCAGAAGTTCGGCAAGTGTTAAATTTTTATTTTTCCTTAATCCTCTATGTTAGTAGGTGTTTCTAGCAAAAATTCGTTCGAGTTACATGTGCCGTTTTGACGGTGCGAATTTTTGAATTTATTTGCTTAAGTCCTCAGTCCCCCCGCCCTAAGTTCGGCAAGTGTTAAATTTTTATTTTTCCTTAATCCCCTATGTTAGTAGGTGTTTCTAGCAAAAATTCGTTCGAGTTACATGTGCCGTTTTGACGGTGCGAATTTTTCAATTTATTTGCTTAAGCGCCCAGTCCCCCCCGTCAGAAGTTCGGCAAGTGTTAAATTTTTATTTTTCCTTAATCCTCTATGTTAGTAGGTGTTTCTAGCAAAAATTCGTTCGAGTTACATGTGCCGTTTTGAAGGTGCGAATTTTTGAATTTATTTGCTTTAGTCCCCAGTCCCCCCCGTCAGAAGTTCGGCAAGTGTTAAATTTTTATTTTTCCTTAATCCTCTATGTTAGTAGGTGTTTCTAGCAAAAATTCGTTCGAGTTACATGTGCCGTTTTGACGGTGCGAATTTTTGAATTTATTTGCTTAAGTCCTCAGTCCCCCCGCCCTAAGTTCGGCAAGTGTTAAATTTTTATTTTTCCTTAATCCTCTATGTTAGTAGGTGTTTCTAGCAAAAATTCGTTCGAGTTACATGTGCCGTTTTGACGATGCGAATTTTTCAATTTATTTGCTGAAGCCCCCAGTCCCCCCCGTCAGAAGTTCGGCAAGTGTTAAATTTTTATTTTTTCTTAATCTTCTATATCAGTGGGTGTTTCTAACAAAAATTCGTTCGAGTTACATGTGCCGTTTTGACAGTGCGAATTTTTGAATTTATTTGCTTAAGTCCTCAGTCCCCCCGCCCTAAGTTCGGCAAGTATTAAATTTTTATTTTTCCTTAATCCTCTATATTAGTAGGTGTTTCTAGCAAAAATTCGTTCGAGTTACATGTGCCGTTTTGACGGTGCGAATTTTTGAATTTATTTGCTTTAGTCCCCAGTCCCCCCCGTCAGAAGTTCGGCAAGTGTTAAATTTTTATTTTTTCTTAATCTTCTATATTAGTGGGTGATTCTAACAAAAATTCGTTCGAGTTACATGTGCCGTTTTGACAGTGCGAATTTTTGAATTTATTTGATTAAGTCCTCAGTCCCCCCGCCCTAAGTTCGGCAAGTGTTAAATTTTTATTTTTCCTTAATCCTCTATGTTGGTAGGTGTTTCTAGCAAAAATTCGTTCGAGTTACATGTGCCGTTTTGACAGTGCGAATTTTTGAATTTATTTGCTTAGGTCCTCAGTCCCCCCGCCCTAAGATCGGCAAGTGTTAAATTTTTATTTTTCCTTAATCCTCTATGTTAGTAGGTGTTTCTAGCAAAAATTCGTTCGAGTTACATGTGCCATTTTGACGGTGCGAATTTTTGAATTTATTTGCTTAAGTCCTCAGTCCCCCCGCCCTAAGTTCGGCAAGTGTTAAATTTTTATTTTTCCTTAATCCCCTATGTTAGTAGGTGTTTCTAGCAAAAATTCGTTCGAGTTACATGTGCCGTTTTGACGGTGCGAATTTTTCAATTTATTTGCTTAAGCGCCCAGTCTCCCCCGTCAGAAGTTCGGCAAGTGTTAAATTTTTATTTTTTCTTAATCTTCTATATTAGTGGGTGTTTCACACAAAAATTCGTTCGAGTTACATGTGTTATAGGTTATTATTTGCTTTTGTAATTATCTTAAATGTAAACGAAAGCAACGTTCAGTTACTTATTAGGTTTATATTAAGTAGCGCTCTAGCCGCTAATCTACCTTTTTTGGTAATTCTATGCACCGTTCGGCAATGTTCGTAGGTCTCGGCTGCTAGCTTTTGGCTGCTGTCTTCACACCGGTATAAATTAATCTAAATCGACCACATTTGGGTTTATTTTTAAAATTCCAGTTTTGTATAAATTAATTAAAATTCTGTAATCACACTAACTAATTTCAGCTCCTTTACAATACAATTATTACGCCTACATTTCAAAATGTGCCACTTTGTATGCGAAAGAGTATTTACTGTAATGGATAACTGTATCTGCAAATTAAAAACTCAATCGAAAATTAAACGAAGGTAAATGGTAAATATAATCATTAAAGAAACATGGCCCTCAAATGTTAACACTTAAAAACCTGAACAAAGATTTAAACACAAGGGTGGTTTGCACTGTGAACGTTTTGCTTGATTAAGATATATTTCAATTCTAATGAAATAGTTATTTAATGACGTACAAAATTACAGTTTTTAGAAATTGTAAGCCACGATTGATTTAAAGCAGCAAGTCGTAACGAGATTCAATACATTTATTTTTGTAATTGGTACAGGTCACTTTTTAAAATATTGGTAGTTAATAAAAGACGACTTTTAAACCTGAAAATTCTAAACCAAACCAAAGGAAATTTATGTAATTATCGATTAATGCCTGTATATGTACGTATGTAATTCTTGAGAAGTCTACGCCTCGTCATTGCTTTAATATTTTAATTTAAAACCGGCTTCTTCTCTTCATAGAACCTAATGTTTTGAAGGTAACAACATTTTTCCTTGTGTGTGATTTTCCATGTTATATTAAAACAAAACTACTAATCTAGATTATAAAATAATACAAACGCTCAAGGATATGAAGCTCTAACATGTTTTTTTATGTGCATTAAACGTTGATTTTATGTCTGGGACTATGTGAGAATTGCGTTTGTAGCAATTGACGTGTGCATGTTTTAACGTGTAAATCAGATAAGCCAATGCTGTAATGCATACTACATAGTACTTTCATAGTTTTTGTTAAATCTTTACTCAATTACTCCCATGCTAGAAAAACACGCATAAGCTGATAAGCACGATAGTTCTTGTAGAGACTGTTAAAACTTTTTACAGTCGCTTAGATTCCAGTTTATGAATAATTTCTTTTATAAATCATTGAGCAGCATATTTCATTCAATAAAAGAAAATAAATGGCATGTTGATTCAAAATTTCATTTGTCATTAATAGAAGCCAACGACAAAAATTGGAACGTTTACCCATGGAAATTTTTTAGTGTTAAATTAACAACACGAAATTCTTCGATTATCTCTCCTGATAATGACTTTAAAATTAAACACGTAATATTGTATTTAATCAATATGCAGTTTCTACAATGTCACGTAGCACAGACGGAAATACATATACCTATGCCATTTGACAAGAAGGCGCTAGACTTTGCTATGCTGGAGGAGTGTACTGAGTAAGTATTATATTCCAGATAATAAATCAGACGCATCAACAATTATATTCATCAGCGTCTGTTAAAGAACATCAATCTTGGTGCTAAAATGTTGTATATTAAAACAAACATAAATAAAATTTCTTACCGAATATCTAACTCTAAAATGTTGTTCCTTTATGAGTTGCACCATACTTACAGAGTTGAATTTAAAACAAAATTATTTTTGGATATTTTAAGCACGTAAATTGGTTGGGAAAACATTATGCGTTCAATTTTGATGAGTTCTATGATAAGCTTTATATAAAATATCAGTGAAAAGTTGCGCCTCTTTTATAGGAAACATTTTTCAGAAAACCACAACCATCCTGCTCACTTCAAAGAAAGCTTCAAATATATCAATCAATTTGTTATACTAAAATATTTTAAATCATTTTCAGTTCACTCAGTGATTAGTAAAACGAGCAAAAAATACAGACATTGCTCAAGATATCTAAAATTATTTTTTTGATAAGCATCTTAGATATTGTGTCTGATATGAAAAGGCAAGTATAAATGAGTTTCCTCTTTCGCATCCTGTTAGAAAGTTAAAGATTTTAAATAATGTATTTCCGAAGATGTCTTATCATTTGAATAACAAAACGCCTGGATGAAAAATTAGAAAGAAGTTCTTTTTAAGATAAAATTTGTTGAAAGCTTCTTTTTAATGCTTATAACTGTAAGCTAGAATAAATTAATACGAAAGTGCATTGCGTAGTTACCCAAAATAATTTACATGCAAATTTTTTATCTTTTATGTTCAGATAATCATATTAAAGTGTATAATTTGAAAAAATAATTAAGCCACACTTTCAAAATCATCTGAGCAAAATCCTGAAAATATTATTTGAATAAGACGTAGTACGTAATTCATGAAATAACATTTTCTAAAAAAACCCGGATCCATAAAAACATACATACTAACTATAATAAGTATGTAAAATCATTTATAAACCACGTCCCCTCTAATTTAAATATTTATCAAAATATTGATGTACAAAATCAGAGCCTAACCTTGTGATGTCAACAAATATCAGTCTTAATAAAAGCTTTTAAGCAAATAATTTTGCTTTCCGGTTTTATTTAGACTACAAAAGCAAAACCATTGGATCTCTACTGATATGATACAAAGTTCGTTTAAATCTCGTGCCAGAATATATATAAAAAATATTTTTTACGCTACATTATTCGTATTTCAATACAAAATACAGGAATAGATTTGAACAAAAATAACAACTATAAATGTATTTGTTTCTGTATGACAGAAACTGATCTTGATACTGAAACATGACTAGCAAAACGCATCATCCGTGAAACAACTATAGTCAAAACATAACGATGTAATTTTAACATTATAAATATTGACAGCAGCAAATGCGGTTAGTAGTATAACTTTTTTAATATATCCTCCCAAGAGCCTTGCATTAAAAATAGTAAATTATGCGATCTAAAAGCATCTTACTTGGGATTTTGTACTGCTTTAATCCAAATAAGATGGAGCTAAAAACGAATATCTTTCTTGTTTGATTAACAAGTTATTATATTGCGTTACAAAAAAAGCAAATTTATTTAGGAACAATTATGCTTTACTATTGAAATTGTTCTTCGTTTTACGAAAGCTAAAGGCTTCTTCCTGGACGGCAAATACGTTATTCGTTTAAATTCAAGTTTCTACATAGTACAAACCTTTCCTAGATATAAATTCGTGATCAGTAAAACTTTGTTACATTTATTTTTGCTTGAAAAACGAAGACATGGAAAATGTACATAAAAGAATAAATTAATATCAAACGTAGAAACAGCGTGAAAGTAGTTATACGGTAATATTAGGAAATTTAATTCTCTAAAATAAACACAGCACTATGTTAAGGAACATACATACAGTAGCGAATGAGATATTATCTTATGACATTAACAGATCTAAATAGCTGCCAAAGAGGAGAGCTTGCTCTAATTCAATAGACTACGCCTTAATTTGTTGAGTTAGCCATATGCCTAGCAAATTATGTCATACAAGAAAACTTATTGCTGGGTTTTAAAAGAGACGATTGAATTAATCTGAATATATATTTTATTGTGCATGTGGCTTTCTTTAATAACATTATTTTGCTTATAAAAGCCTTAATTATAATGTCCAAGTACCTAAGCTTCTGTGCCTATGACTTCCTCACACCTTTCTAAATAATTGATAGAGCATTATAATTAGTGATGTTCTGAATAGTTATAGCAATGACGAAAAGTATACGTAAATAAATCTATTATTTATAACGTAAACCATTAGGGATCATCTTGCATGGCTAAACGTTTTTTAAAGATTTTTTTAGTTTCGTTAGTTTATAACGAAAATTTGGTGATAAATACAAAGGAAATGTGCGCAAACTGCGCTAATAACTGCAAGAATGTATATTAATTTTAAATAAATTAATGTATGTATACTTTTTTTATCGTCGGTTTTACATTGCTCGAGGTGGAAAGAAATCGCAGTTAAGTATAACTTCGGACAATTGTGTTTTAAGTGGCGACTATAAATCGCTATGAATACTTAATAAAAAATAAACCGATATAAATAAACAATCAGCATTAAAATATTAGCCTGCTTCAAAACCTACGTGAGATGTTCAAATACATTATAGCATAAATTGACATAAGAGATATTTAGAAAGAATAGCTAAGCTCAAAATAACGCTACAACAAAAAACAGCTGAACTTGTCGGGTATTTTTTTTTCGCGTGAGTCTATTCTTATAAGATTGAATTCTAATATCGAAATGGAAGGATAATTTTAAATACTACCCAAACACTAAATATATTTTATCAGATAATTAGGATGCTTTCAAATAAATCAGCAATTTAGCAGTTAAAAGTAACAAAAAATACCGTTTGTTCATTAACTAACATACAATTTTAAGTTTTTATACAATTATAATTACTTACAACAAGCTGTTTTTTGTATAACAAGAGAAAATTTATATATACACTTTCCAACCGTCTGTTATTGCTGATTATTTAACAAAATACCCAAAAAATATATAAAATTTAACAAACGAAGCAATACCATGTTTATTTAATCTGCGGTGGGTACAGAATGCCTTAGGCAAAAGGCAAAACTCAATTAGTTTTTTCTGCAAAATCTTTGGGTCGAACCGGAAGTTCTCAAAATTTATTGCTTATGTGTATATGTCAGAAATAGATCACCATAGTGTCTTGTTAACATCCTTTCGTTCATCGTTGTTGCAAGGAAGATAACTTGATTTTGACATTTGTGCGACTGAAAAAGGTTTTTCGAAAAATATAAAATGGCTATTTACTCGCTTAGAAGCTACCTATTTCTTTGATTTTATTTTCATGTAAGTATAAGACGCCTGAAAAATGCCTTACAAAATATTTGTTAGTTTTACTGTGTTCCGACAGCTTTAGTACGGGACATAATAAAGACAGGAACAAAAACAGTAAGTAAACAGTAATTTAATAGTAGGTAATAGCACAAAAAACGAAGAATTAAATTATGTGTTACTAATTTATTTAATCAAAATTTTAGCCAATTAAATGAACGATCGAAAATCTTATTTTTATAATTAATGCCAAGTTCAGTGTATTTTTTTATTTTATTATTGTTACTACACATAATTAATTGCATACTCTAGGATTTTGTTTTGAATGTACGATTGTACAATCTGCATCAGATATACGTACATCCAAGATAGAGCAGTTTTACATAATGAGAGAAGTTTTACAAACATTGCAAGAATGAAATTTCTAGATATTGGTTATTGTCATCTACGTACCCGACACAATCAGAAACTATCAATTACTATAAATATAAGTTACACACTTCCTTTGGGAAAAGAATAATTTAGTTTAAATTATCTCCTTTCCCCTATTTCTAATATAATATACAATAAAGTAGAATTAATATTTACGTAGAGTACACAAAAGAGTTATGTGCATACATGCACATGAAAATGCTTAAGATTAGCTCTTTTCGTACGCGTAATGGTCTAGTATTTCTCACATTCAATAACATAATGTTCTACTTATTTTGTTACAAGAAATGCTCTGAAATGCTCTCATCAAGTTAATACATTAGACATTAGTAGCCTTAGCAAAACTGGTGTATTTTTTGATAATACAAAACCGATATCCAACAGTTCTCCGATTCTTATTGGTTGAATATCTAAACTTCAATTTCCAATTGGAAGAATTACGATCTGAACTTGAAACTGCAATTTACGGATATATGATTATAAAGATTTCTCTGTAGTAAGATACAAAAAATTAAATGTGAAAATACCCAGTAGGTAATGCTGGAGTAAATGATGCTTTGTAGATAAAATTATGAATAATTATTACGCACTCAGGGCAAATACTTAGATTACGCTCGTTACCTACGTGATTAAATCTGCTCTTTGTGGCAATAAAATCTTTTAGCGGGTATTTTCTTTTTAATTTCTACTTTTTAAAATTAACCAAATGTATTACTATCAAAACACACAATCCATAAGCAATTGAAAGATGCAATATGATTATCTAACTGCCGTTTTGGTCGTGACATGAATTCCAAATTCAAAAATCAAAAATATATTTGTAACAATTACTTCTAAATTAATATTGAATAATATGGGTTTTATAAATCCATCTGGAAGTTTCAGATTTTGTAATGGTGCATGAAAGGAAAACAAAACAAGTAGGTACTACTTTTTATTATTATTAATGGTAGCTTTTCAACTTATTAAACTTGAGAAATATTGGCCGATTTCCTTATTTTTCTCAAATTTATTAATGAACTGGTTTAATTATGTACGTGTTTCTAATGAACTCTTTTGTTATAATATTGAGAATATCGAACTAACTAAAGGTTGTTTCTTATCAATTGTAATAAAAAAAATATTAAAAAAGTAGTGCAAAAATTATTTAATTATGTTTGCAAGAACTTGCAACATAAGGAGAGCATTAGGAGTACATTTACAATTATTATTTAAAATTTTCCTTGCCTTTTCTGAATTTTCTTTAATTAAGGTAAATTTACATTTACCCAAAAAAACAAAAATATATAAGGCATAGAGTTGTAATTCGTTTCTAAACGAGATATTAAAAAATAATCTAGAAAATTCGTACGTTAATCGGAGATCACCTTTTACAAACACTAAAAAATAAAGTTAAAGTTCCCAAGTGAAAATAATAAATACTGAAACATGGCATACTATGAAATATTATTTGTATAATCTATGGAATAACTGATTTAATAATTTGACTAGATACATTAGCTGCTTCTTTGGCTAGCTTACTTTAAAGCAGCAATTAAGTACTATACTCAGATAATTGTAATTATGTTAATGTTCTAACAAAAAAAACACCCAAAATAAAGTAATTCTGCTTATTATACATAATAGATTTCGTTAAGCATGGAATGTCTGAAATCTATGTATTAATCAGTAATTATAAAGAGTTCAGTTAAACGTAAAACAATATTTTGATATGATATTACTTATGATTGTGTAAAATGAATTTATGCAGATTTAAAATAATTTCAATTAAAAAATGTACTATAAAACAAAAATATACATAGCTAGGGTAGAATAAGTTAATGATTAAAAATGTTGTAATATTGTAAATAAATTAAGTTAGCTAGAAAAATAGAATACAGAATGAAAAGAAATGGTTAACAAGGAGAAGAAAGGATTTTTCTCATTGGCAGAGGAAATATCAGAGAACCAGTGAGACGAAAAAAAAAAGAAAAATAAACAAGCAATAATATCTTCTTTAAAATTGGGAAGACGTATTTTCCTTTTTGAGATCCAAAATATTATAAACAAAGTGATTTATACAGGGTGGCTATAATCTTCTGTAATCCCAGTAACCATGGAATTAGCTACATAGAAATGATGATTAGCACTATATTTCAATATAGCAATGGCAGTTGTGACAATACAAATGACATTTGTAGGTTAGGTTACGTAGTTGAATTCCCCAATTTTATTAAGCGGTGATAATTTCAAAGGTAATGTGATCACGGATATTTGTGCCCAAACGGTATATCAAAGGGTTTAAACTAATTGTATGGGTGTTAATGGTGATTTATACGTATTATACCGATGTTAATATTAATTGACAGTGATTGGTGGTAATTTGGATATTAATGTTAATTGGAGCAATATCCTGTTAAATTGGATAGTGAATATTGGATATTGAAATACTTTTAAAAGATTGCTGATTGGTGAACTTGGAATTTGGATTTTGTATTGAGTGAGCGCATTTTAAAATATTACAATATTTATGGATCAAGAGTGATAAAAAACTTAGCTAGGGAAGATAGGAAAATTAAATTAAAAAAAATTGTCAATAAATCTGCATAAAGTTATTATTGAACAAAAAGGGAACCTCTTTAACGACCTTAAAAATCGCTGAGCTAACCGAGGTATCATAAGTAAATAATTTGTTATATTTTTGCAAATAGGCAAATATCATTACAATTGTTGGTCGGTACAACGTTTGGCTGTTAATGCAAATGTGGACCGTCATAACAATATACATATATAATAAACATGGAACGTAAAGAGATTAATAAAAGGCATAGAAAAACTTTAAAAAACATATTAAAGATCAGTGAAACACTATGGTCTGAAAGTATCAAAATCGAATACAGGGCATATTACATTTGAAACAAGAAATCCAGAATGGTGTTGCAATTATTGCAAAAGAAAGTTTAATTAAGCATATATACGTGTTCATTTTCTGATGGAATACTAATGCTAATGGTAAAACTAAAAGCAAATCCAGTCAACCACAACAGATAATGCAGATGTACTTCGCCATAGTGCAAAAGGATGCTATGGTAACTTTCTATTATAAACCTAAAATCTGCCCTTAATTACAGACAGAAGAATGAGGGAAACGTTATAATGGGAGATATGGCAATAAATTAAACTGTTGGAACATGGATTTTGACAACATAGTAGGTAATTATGGACTCAATGTTAAACATTTGTTCAAAATAAGTTTTGATTATTTTAGACACAACTCCATTCTTGGAAATTTTTAAACGGAACGAAATACTTTATTAAGAAATTAAATAGATTATATCAACGTCAATAAAGGTCCAGGAATAGCTTCCAACGTCTTAACATCCAAGCCACATACTTCTCCTAAACTGAAAGATTATTGGTTAGAGAAAAGAAAAAACAAATCAAAATTAAATATGAAAAACCTGAAGAATTCAGAAATTTAAATAAAATGAAAACGTAAATCTAACCCAATGAGCCCTATAAAAACACAAACACTCTAAATAAAAATAACGACATAAAATCACGCAAACATTTAAAATCGCAAGAAAAGCAGAAAAGCAGAAACATAAAGCATGAATAACTGAAGAAGTTTTATACCCTTGCCAAAGAAAGAAGTGGAAAGGTAACCACAGATACAAAAATCGGTGAAAGCAGTTTAAGTAAATTGAGTGAAAGGACAACATGAGGAGATAAAACAATTCAGGTCCATATAAGATAGCTTCAATGTTTCAATCTACAACATAAAGAGATAAAAAGAAAATATCGTAGCAAATCGAAATACCATCCAAGACGTATTTATAGATTGAAATAAATTCCCATTTGCACTCCCTCATATTGTTCTTGTAGAGGAACTTATAGAGGAACAGCCAAAATTGTAAGCAACCGGCTCAGTTGGGGTTCGTTCAGATATTATGTAATTAATACATAACAATAATGACGGTATTATTCAAAAATGTAGTTACAAACGTATTCCAAAACAGATGCTTAAAAGCTACGTTTATAAGTTTATAACCCCACCCCCTTCGCTGCCGCAAAAAAAAGTCCAAACAATGTGAAAAATGCAGAATGAGTATTCTAACGAATAACAAGTCGAAATCTCTCTTAAAAATAATTCACAATAAAATGTAAGTACAATGTGAGGAATGTGTGAATGAATCACAATGTGGTTTCACGCGCAATCTAGGTACAAAAGACGTTCGGGGTGCATGTTTTTGCATAAAGAAGTACATATGGATATAAATATTATAAATATCGGGATGTACATTGAATTGGTAGATTATAAGAAGCCATTTGGCCAGTTAAAACGTGACAAGTCAATCTCAGTTCTAGCAAAAGTCGGATGACACGGACAGCAATCTAGAGTTGTGTTCTATTTCCGATACTTTTAAACCTGTATTATAAAGATATTCTTGTGGCGGTTTTAAATGGATGTCAAGAAAATGGATAACTACCAATGATAATTATTACTATGGGAATGATGCTGCTTATAGCTAACTCTAGGAAGTTTACACTATCTACACAAAACACTTTACCTCAATACGAATCTGTGTAAAATCCCTTCCTACAGGAATATTGAACATATTCACTAGTATAAATATTTAGGTAGCTAGTTAAATGATACTTGGATATACATATAAGGTGCGTTCCAGGTTTATTGATCAGAAAAATTAGTAGGCATTATGCAAGGAAGCAATGAAACAAAAGATAAACAAAATAGTGGCTCTCAAAGTTCGAATTATTGTGTGTTGTGTCTACTTGTATTGCTTTCATAGTTCTTATTTGGTCATGCCAAAGTCGAAAATTGCCGCAGAACAACATCTGTAAATTGCAAAGCTTTTCCAGCTGCAAGTATTTTATACAGGGTGAATTCTAAATGGCAGATAATATTTGTACCCCGCGATTCTGCGTTAAAAACTGGACAAAAAAGTGTACTGTTTTAGGCCAACTGGCCAACACGTGTAGTTTTTGAAGAATTGTTAATTAAAGTTTTGTAAACTTAGCAACACTGTGTGGTCAGTCATATTAGGTCACCTGCGATATCACCAATAGCAACCCATTTGATTTAAAATAACTGTATTGTACATCGTTGCAACGTTTATGAAATGCAGCAGCACTGCAAAAATTTCAAACTTCGGATGGAAATTCTAAGTAATTCAAGGGTATGTTGAGTAAAATTACAGATTAGTTATTTCTCTTGTTGATTAAACTACAGCTAAAAATCATTATTTCATAAAAATATCACATGACAAGCAAACCAGAATACGACTTAAGGCTGCCAATAACTCCTCATCTAAGAAGTTAACATTAAATTGGTGTAAGACTGTATTGCTATGTTTTTGGTGCAGAATCACGTGGTGTGGATATTATCCGCCATTTAAGATTCGCCCTGTAGATTGCTGACACACGTACTTCCTGCAAGAAAATACACTTGTTAGACGGATACATCGAGTAATTAAAAAATATATAGAGAGTGGTAATGTTTGTTATAATATTAAATCGGGGCCTGTGCATACTACCAGAAGCAAGTGGACGGTCGAAAAGACAAAACAGCTTTTTGTTAAAAATCCAAACATGTCAATTAAAAAAACTGCCGAAAAATTGAATATTGGAATTGTGATCAGAAACAGAAAGGAGATTGAAATTCAATTTCACAAGAGACAGAAAGTTACCAAGATGCGCCAGGATGATGCCGAAAAGGCAAAATCTAACTCAGGAAACTCTACCAGAAAACTGTTGCTTCTGGTGGTGATTTTTTTTTATTGTCGCAGATGATAAGATCTACTGCAGTTCCAGTCCCATTAAACGTTTCTGGGAGTTGTGCACGCATTAAGCGATAAAAAGGCTTGTGACTGCTAATATCACTCAATTGAAGAAAAATCAGATCAGAATTTCGTAAGAAGTTGTAATTCAGTCTGGAAAAAACCTATTTGATCACTTTAAATCCGAGCTTCGCGTGGTTGGTGATGAAGGGCTGACTATACTCTGTCTGTCTGAAACGTTTGTAACACATTTTCTTATGTACCTATCTTTTGAAAATATAATCCTTGATCAAACACGCCCCTCATTTAACGTTATTTCGTTCTTTTATAATTTGGTCAATAAACCTGGAACACACCTTAGCAAGGCACTAGTTAGTGTTAGTATAAACATGTTACGAAGTGTTTCAACCTTAGGTCTATATATTTTTTACGCTACTGCATAGCTTGGAAGATTAAATGTTGGTAAAAAAACAGCGCAACAAATTGGAAGTTTTCGAAAGGGTTAGAAACAGAACTAAGCAGATATTGTACATTTAACCGAAAAAGAAAAAACCTACTTTAAACGCTCCACCGTTATAATGCGATTGTCATTTGCTCTAACTGACAATGCAAGACAAAATAAAAGCTAAACCACATGCACACATTCAAAGATCTCAAGACTCAAAAAACCGGGAATTGTATGGGAAAAGCATTAGCACTTTATTCAGGTTAACTAAATATGCTTATCAAAAGTGACACATTTGATGTTTTACGTTATCTAAGTATATTTGTAACTTCAAAATTGGCATTAACATTTAATTGTCAATTGAAAGTAGAAAAGTAACGCCAAATGAATTCGAAGCATGTATTAATAAGGTTATTATCAGTCATTGAAGAGTTCTGCCGAAGTTTTATTTCAGTCGCTTATACGTTCATAATTTTCTGAAAAAATGTCTTCAGAGGCAAATTTCATCAAGAAATCATTCTACTGCGAATACTATAAAATTATTTCTATATTCTATACAAAAATGCTACGATGCTACATACGAGGGCTGAGCCAATCTATTAGGGCCATTAAAATTTGCAACAAATTTTGTTTGACAGTGGAAGCTAGTTGTTTACAAGTTTAATGGCAGTGACGGTTGACAAATACTATACTTGAATATTTTAAAATACATAAGCCCTATTCGCAAGAAATCATGGAGTTAAACATTATCGACCTGTGATTTTTTACAATTTCAAACGTGGCTTAAGCCGTAAACAATGTTTTGAGGAAATCAATGGAGTATTTGGTGACAAGTTCTGTTCTTTAGCTACCATAAAGCGGTGGTACAATGAATTTCAACGTGGTCGACTTTCCTTAAATGACAGTTTTCGAGCTTCTAAGCCAAAAACAGCCGTTACCGAAAAAAATATTGGACTTGTTCGGAACATGATTGAAGACGACCGAGTCTGTTACTGTAAAGGAGTATTCAAGCAACTCTGCTGTGAAAGCAATTAAAACGATTTTACACAAACATTCGAAGGTACGAAAGCCTTGTTCCCGTTGGATAATGCTCTGCCACACACGGTTGCTCGAACGATTGAGTTTTTCTTTTATTGGTTTTCACGGATGCAAAAATGCATTGAGTGTGGAGGGCAATAGTTTGAAAAATTATAAATAAATGTTTTTTATCAATAAATTGCGTATTACTTTACTAGGACCAGCGGAAAGAAAACATCCTATGTAATATGTGGTTTTAATAAAATAAGATTCAACTATAGTCTTCAGAGCGACCAACATGGAATAAGAAATTTACAAAATTATAATTTTAATACTGTTATTTCCGGGATTGAAGTTACGTTTGACAGTTGTATTTGGTTATATGATTTTAATTAATTGACGTGACATTTAGCATTTTCACAAATTCTTAAAACTATTCCACCTCTCTGACGCCCATAGGAAGTCCTATCATTAAGATTCCTATCGTCGGCGTCGATGTAGGTTACCACACATTTCTCATACGACAACTATTTATAATAATTACTGAGTTTACTGAGACAAACAATTCATGTTTTTAGAAAATCTAACCAGTTTGATGTTTTGAATAAATTAACACGAAACCGCGAAATGTTAGTCAATACATTAGCACAACGTAATTTTTAAACTAAAAATAAAAATTATGTAACAGAACAATTTCATAAAATAAGAGAAATTTAACTTGTAGGCGACAAATTCATTTAACTTATATATTTATATAATTACAATCTTTAAATAGCAGAAATCAAATGTAACATTGAAACAAAGCTCTTCACGGCGCCACCAAATTATGCTCACAATACAATTAATTAATTCAATGTGTGTTTACATAGAAACCCAATCCTAGTATTATTCCTTTACAAACTCTTGCGAAAGCAAATACTTATGAAATGACTAAAACTTATTGATCACGTCGGCGCAACATGAAATTTATGTCTTAATTATAAAACTGAACGATTGCTTAAATGTAATAAATAATAGATAATTATAAAATTGTACAGCCAAATAACTTCTAATATGATACTTATTTACTTACTCCGAAATAGGAAATTAAATACCTATACCTATACCCGAAACCACGCTACAACGTTCCAGAAACTGAAGCTTCTTTCGGTTATTGAAGTAAGTATAATAATTACAACGTGCAATTTGAAAACATAAAAATGACAGGCAACGATTTTCTGTAATTAACGTATAAATTATGAATCATTTTGTTAATTTATTAGGTCAATTATTTACTTTAAATTTAAAGTTTTACTGTATGTTCTTAACATAAATAATTTGTTTTAAATAGTTTTTAATCTTTAACTTGTTGAATATACTAAATTCGAAAACTGTTCTTCCACTTATCACCGAATGTACCTATTGTCAACGTTAAATTAAAATGATTTAAATCTTTCTATGTGGACCCTAGTTTGGAAAATATAGGTTGTTAAAATAAGACTTGAATTAGCGCAAAGTAATTTATACAACTTTTTTACATTTAAATTCAGGAATAAACATCAAATCCATTTAAATATTAAGCGAACCCCTTGAATATAAATATGTAATATTTTGATCTAAACGTACAACAAGAAAAAACGCCCAAAAAAACTTAAACTAAACAACCACAAATCTTCTATGAAACAACCTTATATAGGTATAATGAAAATTGCATATTTTATTTAAATTTGGTAACTTAAAATCTTCTGTATCATCTTTTAATTCCGCTTATCCTTGCCGAATACATGATTACGCAATCTAGGGTACAGTTTAATTAAAATGTATTTCTGGAAAATAAATTTATATCAAACGTTAAAAAACGGATAACGTTAGAAGAACAAATATATAACATAATTACGCTATTCGGTTACAAATTACTGATAAAATGGAGTTATAAATTTTCCTTTTTTTTATAGAACGGCAGGTTTACAGAATGATCATTCTATACGCAGAGTAAATCACTTAACGGCTACATGTGCAATATTCTTTCCACTTCAGGATTAAACTGCCCTTCAAAATTTATTTAATCCTTGATAATAATAATATAACACGAAATGTCACTAAATTAATCACATAAGGAAGTAAATTCATACTTGGTTCCCTAATGCCGCGATAGATAATAAACAAACGATAAAATCAACCTGTCGTCTTCAAACCCATATCAATTGTCACGGAGTAAATGCAGCTTGCCGAATCATCAATGGAAAAATTATTTAAAGCTCTTTGCATTCTTTATAAAATACAAAAAGTGCGCATTCATATACTTAGTAAATGGAATATGCGAAAATGCATCACGAAACAAAATTATCATAAAAGGAAATTTTAAATTAAGATTACTAATTACCTATTTGTATTACATGCTTGTCTTTAATCATAATTTTTTATTGGAATCGTAAAATAACACAAAATATATTTATGACAAGTATTAAATGATATTAGACTTCCAGTAGGTTTAGTAATGATTTATTTTAAAAGTTAAAATGAGGATCCTAATTAATATTGTGTCAAATAACACTTCCCTATAATTCGGTATTAGATTTAAAAGATTAGTTGGCTGGTAGTGGCTATAAAAGAAAAAAGTATAATTTATGATTTCCCCGCTTGTTCCTTTGATGCAAACACATGCGAATAGCGAACAGGTATCAGTAAATAAATTTGTTTCTCTTGTAGCAACATATCGGCAGATATTGTATAACACAATGCATTGTAAGAACTACTCCGACGAGAACTCACATGCATAATTCTACACCTACACGTCATGGTAAAGGAAGACGATTTTACTCCTCGTCGGCAAAACGAAGGTACGGAGGCTGATCCCTCCTGCAGCGGCGTCATTGCTCCGTAATTTATAGTGTCCGTTCAGTATTTATACATTTGCTACAACTGCTTTCATAATTCATCGTTTAACAGGTGATTGGATTAGAAATAGGCCACTAAGACGAAAAGTTTAAAATCCGAATTTATGAAATACAAACATATCGAATAAATAGTGTCACACTTGTATTAAATTCAGGCAAAAGGCCGTCTTTGACACTATGCCAGTTTATAAAACCATCGTTCAACAGTTGTCAGGCAACGTATTTTACAGTTTTGGTTACAAGAAATTTACTATAGGCAATAAAACTATTAAACTTCAAAATAAAACCTACCACAGACTAGATTCAAAAAGTCCAACTTTCGTTTAAAATATAAACAATTATCTATATACTCTTACCTATTGGTACAACGTTAAGAATAAGAGTTTGTAAATATCTGAACGTGATTTTGTTAATTTTATATTATATTTTTGACTGGTATCCTCAAAAAATTGTACTATACATTATGAGATGATATTTGTCGGTATTAAAGATTTTGAGTTGAATATATGTAATTGTTAATGAATATAAAGTTGTAGTTTAATTGCAAGTTAATTTATGCAGATTAAATATAAGTTCATTCAAAAATGTGATAAAAACAAGAATCTAGATAGTTAGGGTAGAATAGTTTAATTGTTAGAAATGTTGTATTGTAATTATAAAATAAGTTAGCTGGAAACGTAGTATTTAATAATTATTACCAAGGAAAAGCAAAGACAATTTTCATTGAAGGAAGAATATCAGAGAACCAGGGAGACAGAAGACAAAATATAAATAAACGGGATTGAAATTATCTTCTCAAAAAGGAACACGTATTTCTTTTGGGAAAGAAAATATAATAAAGTAACTACTTAAGTGCGAAATATTACTTTAAGAAAAGGAGAATGGTACTTTCCTAAAAGGAAAGAATAAAATAATTAAATAATTAATTGGTACTTGCTGGAAATAAAATAGTAATCTCTTATAAAAGAGGCCAAAATAAATAAACTGGTTGTTGTTCTTTTGAGACAAAAGGTTTGGTCCGGTTTATATTGGATGTTGCAGAAGTTGAAGAATAATTGAAGATTATTAAATGTTGGATATTAATATGGAATTGTGATTAAAGTTGATTTGGATACTGAACAAGTGATATGTGAGCTAATTTAGTACTGTTATAATTCATGATCTATAATAAGTAAATAAATAGGGAAGATAGGGAAATAGAGATTAGTAAAAGATATAATAAATCTGCATAGAAAAATTAAATTGTTCTGATTATTGTTATATAACATAGAATGTATTAATATTCAATTATTAAAGTAAAAGACCAAATCGCTGAGCTAACCGGCTGGTAATAACTGCAAACTAAGGTAACATAACAATATACATAGAAACCCAATGGTAGGTAAATGTGTAGAATTGTACAACTATTATGTTTAAAATTACACTGGAATTGCATCTACATTTTTATACTTCCTCATAAATATTGTCACTTTATCAATATTATATGTATTCCTAAGTGCTCCAAGTCTTTCAATCACGAATAAACAAAAATACGAGTATTATATACTCACGCCCTGTGGCTAACCTTTGCTTTCGTTTTGTAAGGTTCTATCAGCCCCGGATTAAGGGGGGAGCACGGGGGTGCCCGTGCACCGGGCCCCCGAATTCTTAGGGCCCCTTGAAATCGAATATCTTCTGCATCATATTTGTTTTTTTCATTTTTATTTTTATTTTAACCTATTTTTCGGAGAAAATATTTTTGTATCGCGAATTTCTAACTTTTCATTAGAGCGCTTGACCTTCAAAATTTGAAGAATTTTGGCCTGCGGCGCAGACCCCCCGGCCTTTTGGCTGACGCCACATATTACCATCCTCTAAAAGGCCCCTTAACAACTGTTGCACCCCGGCCCCAAGGTACCTTAATCCGGCCATGGGTTCTATATCTGCATTCTCTGTGGTAATAAAGAATTGCTTGATAGCTTGATAATACGAGCTCTGCCCCAAAGGAATTCGCCTACCTCTTTTTGGCATAGAAAGAGCTAGTTATATGTAGTTAAATACATACATACCTAATTTCTGCTGGATAGGCCATTGTTTTTTTATATTTTACTAATGTTCAATTCACTCATTCACAATTTTTATCTGTATATTTCAAAAATTGCAAATGTTATCTGATTCGATTAATAATAATGTGTTAAAAGTTAGTATTCGCCTACATATCTATTTAAGTACAAAATCTTAACAATCAAACGTCGATTATCAACAAACATAGTTTTTTGTTTATTTTTAACCGTTCTTTACGGTTGTCTATGATTATTACAAGTAATTATTTCCAAGATGAACCGTGAAACCCTGCATCACAAGTAATACGAAAGAAAATTCCAGAATTATTTAAAACTGGGCAATCCTCGTGTACAATTTAATTATTTAGCGATCTACTGTTAGAGATGTGATACTAAAATCTAAAAATACCGGCACATTTGGTGTAGAGAAAAAATCTGAACGACCAAAGAAACTTTCTGGAAGAGATTCGAGGATTTTAAATCGCATTGTTGAAAACTATAGACGTTCTTCTGCTGCAGAAATAATTTTAACAGTATCAAAAACCATAGAAAAGAACATATCAGTCAGTACTTACAGAAGAGCAAGAAAACAATTGCGCTACAAGTTTTACAAGGTAAGACAATATTACTATAAATTAACGAAACAATCATAATCAATTTTGTTACTTACGCAGGCGAAAGAGAAACCATTATAAACAACAAAACAAATAAAAAATCGTTTGAAATGGCTCGGGCCCGACAGAATTGGACTTTGCAGCAATCGGAATCAATAGGTAATATGGAGCCATGGATCAAAGTGAAATGAATCAAAACTTGTAAATAATATAGCTAGGCGAATACTTTTGACGCAGGGCTCCTAACGTGTGATCGAAAAAATTTCACCTCGCAGTTTGCCATGAAAAATAGGAATCATGTCTTTGCTAAAGTCATACAACATAAGTCATTAGAACTACTAAATCTAAAACCACGCCTAATTGATAAAAATTAGAGCAGATTAAATTATTCTAAAAACTAAAATTAAATACAAATTGAACAGAAAAATGTTATTAACGGAAAATTATTTTAAACTAGTTGAGTTATGTGACCTCCATTTTCTTGGTGGCAGATTTGAATTCTGTGTTTAATAGAATTAGTGACTTTTTATATACCTGACAGCAAAACAGACATAACCTCACACACCTCACATAACCTATAAAACAACAGCTGACATTTGTATGGCTTAAAAGTCGACATGCCTAATTTTGTGTTTTCATGTTTCATAGCCAACTTGAGGTGAAATTTTTTCGATCGCATGTTATATTGATCTAAATTTACGTTATTGTAAACTTTCAATAACTATGTATTACGTAGAAACGGAAAATCCATTGTTATAAAAGGATTATCAGGTACATTAATTCATATATACATACATAAAATCTTGTAGACGCCAATCTATATAGGTAACTTTTATTGTAATTACTACTACAGTATATAACACAATAATTTCTAGCAAAACTTTTGATATAAAACATAATAAAAGTACTATCAATGTCCTAACCTAAAATTATGTCAAATTGGGCAATTAACACTAAATAAAATGCGACTCAGGCATATTTACATTCACAAAGCTATCAAATTTCCACAGCCACCCACGGAGCAATAATATAGCAAATGGATTATTATAAAGCATAAGATTTATACTTCTTCAATAATACCAATGATTATTGTTTGCCTCGTTAAATTTTCATAAATGTGGGATAAATTCAATAACTCTGACTTTTGATTTCCTATCATCAATTAAAAACCGTATTGTTAAATTTAAAAATTTTGGTTTATTATGTGAATACCGAAGTAATGTATAAATTCCTAATTAAATTTTAGTAAATTTAGTGAAACCTGGAAATAACTTCGTTAAACCAAATGTTAAACAATAATAATAATAATAATATATGAACTTGAAGCATTCCTGAGAACGTATTTAAAACGAAAATAAAGATCCTAAACAACAACGTGTGTATTGTTCTTTTCTTAGAACGCTATCTCTTCTTAAGTTATAGTATTCATGGTTTGACTGTCATTTTTAATGTGCCCTTTTAAGTAACAGCATCTGACACATTCTCCATGTTTCCCTTTCTAGGATCGCTTCAGACGCTGTCGCGACTCATCCACAGTACGGAGCTCAAATATCTGACGCTGATTGGCACTTGGATTTTTTTCATCTGACTACAAAACGCCAGCTAATCACATAAACGTTCTTCTAGTTTTAGAAACTCCTCCGGGTCGAAATGTAGTAGCAATTAACAGATATTCTGGTTGTAGTTTATAGCTACAAGATGTAGATAATTATTTATTTCGAGGATTATCTCGGATAACTTATTTAATCAACAACTTAGTCAAAGTGACTAAGTCAAGCTAATCATTTTCTCTTTTATTTTAGTCGTGCTCCACTCTCGGTGGAAATAAACGGCTTTACATTATTTATAATGGCAAATGCAGCCATAAATAATCCTAAGGTAACGCAGCAAGAGTGATGTCACTTTTAAAGGAATGGTTAACTCAGTTTGCGATTCTGGACTTTTACAGAAAGGGTTTAACCTTGTTTTTATGAGTTGCAAATCTGAACACAGAAGATTTAAAAGAAATTAGCATAGTTGCAGTTCGTCAAAGCGTTCAAGGATCCGAAAAGGTTTCCTGAAGCTTTTATTTTCGAGCTTTGTTGTTTAAAACTGGAGCGTTTCGTTTTGTAAGAGCACTTTTGCTACGTAAATAATGTTTCAGTATTATTTATAATGTGTTACCGGTATTCAAAAACGCGTTTTAAATTTTTCCACCTACCGTTCGAGAATAAATATTTGTGATGCAAATTTTCAAATATTTTTAAGCTAACAGGCCATTAAAAATACCACAAATACTTTTCGAATGCTTTTGGAACAATAATTCCGAATGTCAGACTTCTTCATCTTTAATTTATAGCCCGATGTCTTACAATTAGAAATTGATTAATTTTTGTGTTTAGTAAAAGTATTTACAAAAAGTATACAAGTTAAGGCCTTAAAACAAGCTCTCCGCAAACACAGGTATTAGAAAATGCTTTTTATATGCTACTTTTCAAGCGACTGTATAGTTTAAGCTGCCTATCGTATCCAGTTATTTATAATCTGGAATATTTAACTACAACTGTTTGTAATTTACGAGGTCACAGCAAGATTTATGGCACTGGATTCTTATACGTTTCGGATTAAAGCAGTCTTGAATTTTTAAATATCCAAACAACAGGTATGTATAAGATAAATTGCTGCCAACATTTGGTAACATCTGCAAAACCTCTCTACTTAGTATAAAAATAATTAATTAGGCTTTTAATATATTATTCAAAAACTCACGCCTTCAAATACGGATATTTTCATTAAAATTTAAAATTTAACCCTCACAATTACAAGCCTGTTTCGCTTAGTTATCAATTTTGGTTATAAAGTATCAACAAAGTATATACTTCCTATACTTGACTTATGTATTTTTCTCCGCAAATTATTTAGATATTCAAAATAGCATTCAATGCACAATTAACAAGAAATGTTCTCATTTAGACTATATTTCCATTCAACCTCTAAAACTAATAACAAAAAAGCAAATACACATCCAAATAAAATAAAAGGGTATCCACATATTTATCATATTTATTGAACTCAATTTATTATTACATAAATTAATTTAACTCATTACGGTCATACTTAAAAATAATTTATTACGTAGTAGAAAATCGAATCTGCTAGATAACTTCTGCTTTTACCGAATGTGAAACGACATATCACGGTTTTATAATTTAGGGAGTTAAAATGTACATTGAAATTATTATTAATCGAAAAATTAAATATGACAGCTTGTTTTACATATCTTGACAGCAAGAACTGCGCTGCTTTCACTTGTTAATGAAGGTATTTTAGGACTTAATTTATGACGCTTCCATATATAATTTACGTGGTTTCACTGAGAAACAAATTTTTTTGTCGTTGAATAATGTTTATATTTTACTTATTATTCATGCATATTATATTAGCTGGATTTTTCTTTGTATGTAATTACCGATAATCTATGTAAAAACCGAATTTTAAACGAAAATCTCGAAGAAAGGTATAACAAAAAAACTAAATTTGTAAACCTGAAGTAATACTAAAACAATCGTAAATACAACGTTAAATCAAATTGCGATTTATTATTATTTTTATAGGTTTGCATTTCAAAATTTGCCCTAATAAGTTTCCTAAAAACAATCGGTGATATGTACCTACTCGTATTTAAAATGTTCTGTGAAATTTAACATTGTCTTTTATTTTACAAAACATCTTGCAGTTTAGTTTCCAATACAACGAGCGAAAGGAATGTTTATAATTTATTTTCAACATAAATAAGTTTCCAAAATTTTAACAAGTGTTTAACGCCTCTCTTTTTTTGTTAACTTGAGATGATCTTTCACTGACCTGATAAACAACAGCGAATTTTTTAAGCAAATACTACATAGTAATTTCAGCATTTTTCTTGATGTTTTCTAAAACTTGTAGTCTTTTTTGCTTGTACTTAATAATGCCTAGCTGTAATAAAACGTTAATAAAAGTCGATTACTTTTCCTTATAATTTCAGCTATCCTGTTTTCCTACATTTGTGTAACAACCATACCTAAAATATAGATGAATATTAATTATCAACGCGTATAAAATAAATAAAAAGGTTAAAAATTTAGATTTATTAAGCATTTATTTATTGATATATTTCCCCTCAGGGTATAATAAATCTTAGCAAGTGTAGTACAGAACTAACAGTGCAACAAAAATAAACTAGAATGTGTATACATTTTAAAAGCTCTGCTTTTAACTTTTTGTTGATATCTTGTTAATAACCTAGTTACAGTTGTTAATTACCTTATTATAATAACTAACTTCTAGTTTTCTATACAGAATTCTATATACATATACGGACAGGACGAGTTTATGATTACTATTTTATATTATACGATATATAAATACAGCACACTTGACATATGTATATCCAGAAACTCATATCAAACTGTTCTGAAATATCTCATTGAATAAGTTCTAGGTCTTTTTAAGATAGTTAACAGGTATCTTATTTTACTTTAAGCAACGACGCTTACGTTTCGTCTAAAATTTTACATAAATTCGTTCTAAAAATTCTGCTAAAAATATGACAAAATCTACCCAAAAATGTTTAGTAAATTAATTAACTAAATGTTATCCGGTTAACGGCAGTTATGAAATAAACATTTTAGTATAGAAAGATTATTTTTAAGACAAATTATTATTTGTAGAGAAAGTATTGAAAGATATTAATTACATTAAAACCTGTTGATTTTTTGCAAAAACCGGTTTCTAATATTTCAAATTTATGGTTTTTCTCCTGTATTTGATACTGTAGGAAACTTAAAATTAAGTGCTAGAAATATAAGAAGCTTTCTTGTTTAAAAACGTGATTTTATTAAGTAGAAATAAATATATTTTTATAGTTAGCAATTAAATCAATTCAAATACAATTAAATATTTGATTTGGTTCCCAGAATTCTATTGTCGTTTTGATGGCTGTCGATTGCAATCGATTAACACCAACATTTTAAGCATTCAACCGTGCAAGCCAATGAATTTCACTGGAATATTGAAAGAAAATGCTATGACAATAACATATCCTAGGTTTTCTGACGATCGTTATTATGAAAAAGACGATTCGCAATTATTAACCATGCAGAATTAAGTTGGTGAAATGCCATTTTCAAAGCGTATAATAAACAAAGCCTTAGGAAAGCACATTCAAAATAAAAAGTGGATGTAATAAAAAAAAAGCTAGGGAGTAGTATTTTGCAGTTATGACTAAATTGATAAATGGAGTTGTGATTCACGATAGATTTGTAAAGATCACGATTGGTGTTTTATCTTAAATACGATCTGAATTACTTGGTAGTTACAGTTTTAGGTCTTTATAAAACCACAAATTTATGCTGAGATGATTGTCGTCTATAACCTATAACTGTTATATAAACACTATCAAATAAAACTTCAGTGTAGAAGCTTGAAGAATAATATCTGCTTTTGCTATTAATTCATGAAATTACAACACTCTTCTCATCACGATTTCATTGTAGCTGGACCTGTTCTTACTATACAGTTACCTAATTTATTTTTGAAAATGTACAGACACTTTTTTTAGAAAAATGTGGTTGAGGATTGTTAAAAAAATTACCCCGAAATCTATCAAATGCGTTTAACCGTATTTAGAATTATGATATTTCCATTCAAATTGTTATTTGTTGTCTTATGTATCATTGACTTGTGTGTTCTAAATTGTTAAATTTTTGTCTGCAAAAGAAAGTTTAAATAACTTTCAATCTATATAACTACAGACATAAAACGTACTAAAAGGCTAGAAAGATTAAGCGTTTCAGTGTCTTTAAGTGTGATCAAGGATGGTGTAAGATCTTTAAATAGAGTTACACGGGTTACAGAAAGCTGTTGATTCTTGCTCACACGTCATTCACTTGTCAGATCAACTTGACAAGACGTCTGATGACCCTTTCGAAAGATTGTTATTTTGGGGTCAAAGACAACTGCTTCTGTATATAAATTTATTTATATAGTGTTGTTATAGATGATTGAGCAAATGCGAAAACAGTTTTAGTTAATATCTATAAATAATTGAAAACCTCAGACTGACCCTTTTATATTTATTTTTTATTTAAGTTGGTGATAAGAATTTTTTCTTAGTTATCTGAATAGATTTGAAAACTACGAGAATGCAGATTTAATTTATGAATAAGGAACCTTCACGATGCTTCTGTATTTATACATTTCTAGAATTTTTGTAGATTTAGATCAGTCTGCTAATTACTTAAGTGATAATGTTATGCACATTTTGGATGCAAACGTAAACTTCCGTAGAAACGGGAGTTAACGCAAATTAGCCAACATAATTTCGCACACATTTAAATAATTTACTAGTTTTATTTTTAGAAATGTTCTGTTTTGAAATCCGTTTTGGTAAAAACAAGCACACCGTCTGTAAAATTACACATTCAACCACTGGAAAAATGATGGTAAGGCATCGCTTAAACATTTAGGTTATCAAGATGAGGAATACTTTATACTTTATTTGTGAAAATCTCATCCATAACTTCAGCCACTCCGTAAAAAAGTAAGATCTTTAAATACTTAATTAGAACTAACTATAATCAGCTATTCGCTATATTATTATCTAATTTAATCTTCTTGGCAAAAATTGATTTCCTGTTCAGACTTAGATTCAGAAGTAGACCTCAAAGTTGTCCAACAAACAGTTAACATATGAAAAATCAATCCTGAAGTTGGATTTTTGCTATTGTTATTGTTCCCAAACTACTTCGAGCAACTCATTGAATATGCAAAATAAATGATACCGTAAACTTTTTTGTATACTATTTGTAGCTTATACACGTAACTGGAACGTTTTCAGATATTAATAACAGTTGCAGAAATGAACTTACATCAACAGCGACTAAAATTAACATAGCTACACCTTTTTTCGCAAAATTAATTTTTAACCGAACAATTTCAATTAAGACTCATTTAACACGGAATATAACATTAGCTTGAGTACAATTATGTTACATGGGTAAATATAGAAGCAAAACGTACCTAACTGCTAACTTATAAACCTGTCGCTAACATTTAGAAATATGGAATATTTTACGATTAAATATTGCAACAAATTGAGTATGCAAACAAAAACTTTAAATATTGAGAGCTTTAAAAACAATTATTTTATTACATCTGAATTTTTTGCATATTACTTATTTAAGAGATATTTTATTAGTTTTTAAGAAATATAAAAGAAATAATTTCTCTGAGTGTTAAATACGCAAGGCGCAATTCAACGAATTTTTACTTTCCTCAAACTATGATAATGTACCTATGTATATCAAACGTGAATAATAAGATTTCTTTTTTAATGTGAAGAACTTTTTATAAAATATTATGTTATAACCACGGTTCTCTAATGGTTTAGAAACACATACATCATTTCTGCATTAAGTTTGCACAATATTTATCTAGATATTCCAAACATGCGGCAAAAACAACATTTGTGGGAAAACTGCCAATTACTAATCCTGCCGGATACAAAAACAGTTTACGTTTTGGACGATTCACTCTACTGAAACAGCGCAGGATTTAAAAACGCACATAAAATTTTTGAATCGGACTGATGTGATTTCAACAACCAAATCAAAGAGGTTCCTGTAGTCCTTCGACATCAAGCTTAAACGAAACCACAAAATCTTTTTTGTAATAAAACTGAGCTTAGGTATTTATTTATTGTGTTATATGAAATATTTTCTTAATTAATGTTTCTATTGTTTTGTGGGTATGAGTTAAAGATGCTAATAAGACAAATATTTGAATAAATTTAAACTAGGCAACGTATAATGCGTCAATAATAATATATTCCCAGAAATCTCAAGCAAATAGTGGGAATTAAATGAATTTCATCATACTAAATTCAAAGCGCTCCAAATCTAGGAACTTTTGCAAAAGTATTACAATAAATAAATTTTGAAAGGTTTCGGAAGACAACAATCAGTTAAGTTAAATTAATTTGACGTAGAGATACACTTAGCCAGATTAAAAATGCTATTTATAAGAAATTTGCGTTCAGTGAGCTGCATTAGGGAGTTCATGCAATGTTTGTACGGTATGTGGATCGAATAAGAAATGTTTCGATAATTTTTCTATCCATTTATAACTGTCTGTCTATTTCCTTTCTGATGCGCCTTCCCCTTCACCACTACTACCAACTGAAAGGGGCGATGAACGGGGGTGAAATGTAAAAAGCGTCCTGCTTTTGTGAGTATTTTACGATAATATGCAGCAGAGTACGAAATGAATTTTAAGTAACGCTTAAGGAATGTTTTATTGAGCAGCTGATCTTTAAAACCATTGATAATGAATAACAAGTCCCCTTAATGTTGGGCTTATTTTTAATCTATGTTACCTTGATATTTTAATTAATGCATATGAAGCACAAATAATTAAATATATGTAAAATTGAAAAACATACTAATTTGTTTAAGGATTTAGCTTAAGATCTAAACATGCTAATGTAACAACAAAGACATTAGAAATTCATAATTCTTAGAAAACCAATTTGTAGTATGTAAGAAATAAAGCTTTTATAATAAAAATGTAATCAGCAACAAGTTGCGTTTATTTCGTTACAAAATGTGGAATAAAAATTTAAAATAAGGGAATTTTGAGTGAAATCCTAAAATACACCATTGAATCTATAGTCAATAACATATGGACCAATTTTTAAATAGCAAAGCCCAAATTTACAAGACAATATTGTTAGACAGATTATTATCTATGGAGCCAAGACAAGAACCAATACGGCAAAGACAAAAAAAATACTAAGGATAACGGTGATGAACACTCTCAAAGCAATTATAGGAAAGGCACGGCTGGATAGAATAAGAAACCAGCAAGTGAGAGAAGCTTGCCAAGTGACAGACGTTGTAAAGTTTATAAAACAAAGAAAAATACTGGGACGAACATACCTATTATTGGTAGAAGAAGCAACGAAAGACTAATCAAAATGAATGGAAGCCACAAGGATACCGAAACCTAGGAAGACCACAGAAGAGATAGGCAGAGAGCTGGAAATCATCAACAAACTCCAGGCCGCCATAGATGGACGAAGAAAAACAGGCAGGGTGCCTAATATAAGAGGAGAAGAAGAATGAGATTGCCTTTTACCCTTATAGCATAACTGTGATATTAAAGTAAATAATTATATTATTTAACCTCTTTAGGAAGCATTTTTCACTTAACTGGCGAATCAATTTGAGTAAACTGTAACTTTTGGCAATTTGTTTTATCTCTTTAGGTGGTAATTACGCAAACAACCTATTTTTGAAAATCTTCAATGTCTCAGATCAATAAAGCCGTACAAAAAAAAACATTTATAAACTAACATGTGATGCATCTTGATTACTAATATTCAATTTTATAAAAGAACTCTTGAAAGTAGAAAGGGGGCACTTGGGCGGCCATTTTGTTTTTAATTAGGTCAATCAATTTAATCGATTGCGCAATAATTCGATCAATTCGCGGAATTTTAGGTCGAATTAATGGGATTAGCGGTTTAATTAGATCAATTCGCGGAATTTTAGGTCGATTTAATTGGATTAACGGTTTAATTAGATCAATCCGCGGTTTTTTAGCTCGATTTAATGGGATTAGCGGTTTAATTAGATCAATTCGCGGTTTAATTAGGTCGATTAAAAGTTCGATTAAAATCTCGATTAAAAACGGCGGCCATCTTGGATTTAATCAAATTAATCAATCAAATTTAATTAGATCGATTAAAAGTTGGATTAAATCTTCGATTAAAAGCGGCGGCCATCTTGGAATTAAATCAAGACTAGACCAATCAGGTTAGCGGTTATCAATCTATCTCACTCTCACACTGTACAAATGGGGCGTGGTCAGGAGCCGGCGGGTGCATAATTAATTAATCAGAGCAATAAGTGTCATATTGAATTAATCTTTAATCAAAGTTATCAATTTAATCAGGTGTACGGCGGATTCGGTATCAATCCGTTGATTAAATAAATATGCATAATGCATCACGGAAAAGCACGGTTTAATTAGATCAATCAGCGGTTTATCCCAAAAACTAAAAAAGAACCGCAGGTCTCGACTTGTCTGTTTACACCTGTCAATCAAAGCTTAAAATTTCGTAAATGACGTCAGGGATTATAGCGAACAATAGGTACCTTTCATCGTCCTACGAAATGTTTTTAATTCAGGCTGAAAAGTTTAAAAGGATATATCATTTGTAAACACAACAGAAATACAGCTATAAAATTATTCATTTTATTTGCAAAATCGCGCTCACTCCAAAAAAGGCAGAGGATTGACAATTTATGAAATTAAATATTAATCAGAATATAATTAAAATGTTGATTAATAAGATAACAATGCTTTTTTAAGTAATAAACGTGTTTTCATAATTAAATAAAATAAAAATAAGTCATAAGTGTGGCAGAGTTCCATATCCAGTAGGAGGTGTAATGTGGTCCACCTGGAGCCGCATCATATCTCGTGCAAAGAAATTTTCGTTACTTTGAAGTTTGAGCGCCGACATCCCGATTCGATCCGAAGGCATGGCGACGGTTTTAACATATTGAATGTTAGTGCATTCTGTAAAGCAAAGGTAATTTTTAACATATACATATAATTAAGAAGACACATATTTTTAGAACTTTACGATATTTCCTATAAATTAACTACAGTTAGTCATCAGCATTTTGGTAACGTGTTTATTATCAATAGTTTTTTCCCACGCTAAAATGATAAAACAGAATTTCGAATAAAAGAACGCTTAGGGAAATTCGATTTTTAAAATAAAAATTTAAAACATGATTTTAGATAATTTTTTGAATAAAAGTATACGGTATTCCGTCAGGGCTTAATATCATTTGTTTCTTTCATTTTTCTTTGTGGAGATTAATATCAAGAATTTGCCGTTATTAAAAATATTAGAAGTATGAGAAGGGGAATTAAATAGACTAAATCGAGATTAGCGATAAAATCTACGGCACTTCTCGTATATTCGCTATTATTTTCGGTTTATTCCTGGTAAACCTTCAATTTATAATATTTGTTATTATAAAAAATATAAATTAATTTCTGAATATAAAATTGAAGATATGGACCAAATCTAAGTTATTATTATTTCTTTCACTTATTTAATATTTAATTATGTATTTTCATTTTTAGATATATTTTATTCCCACTGACGAAGAACTTTAACGTTCGAAACGTTTGAAAAATATAAAATTTTTTCAAAAGAAATAAAACCTTTTTTTATTTCTGAATAATTGGACTACAATGATCTCTTCCACTTTTGTATAAATTAATTTCATTATAAACTTACTCTTTTTAATGTAGATTCCCCTAAAGTAATTGGAAGATGTAGCCCTCGCTCTACGAGATATGTTCATATAAAGTGCGAACTTCAGGTCTATCGTTGGTAACGTCTTCTAATAACATCTTAAGACAAATTGTGTAATCAGCCTTAAGAATATCTACTAGCGTTAAGAAACCCATATTTGAACAAATTTAGTATGCCAGAAATTGATAGATTCGTAAAGTACACCTTCAATGTTTTAACACTAAAACCACTAAAACGCATGCCAAGCGAAGGCAACACAGGGACGTTTTCTGACTAGTTAGCTCGACATCCTAACTATATACGTACGGGTATTTTGTTAAGAATGAGTCAAACCCATTGTCATTACTATTATCTTTCCCATTGTCTTGTTTCAGTAAGTTTCAACTTGTAGCTTTCCTGTATTTTACGAAAAATGCAATAAACATCTGCAAACCTCAGCTAAAACCTTTCACAGGGCTCAAGTTTGACCTTCACAATTGAAATTTAAGTACAGCTTATTTCATAAAATTTAAAACAAAAAGACATTATTAACTTTTAGCATTAAAAATAAAACTGTTTTTCTAAAAATCTTGGGCACAAGAGAAAGCATACATTTAAAAATTTAAATCTGTTATTGTCGACGTAAAAATATTTATAAAACAAAACTGTGGGTACGTTATTTAATAAATTTTGAATAACAGAACGTTTTGCAAATTTAATTTTAAATTAATCGTGCTGTTAAACCCGACTATCATTTTCTGTTGGTAATGTTTGTCTCAAAAAATATCATTTGTAAACACAAAATAATTAATTAATGATTTTCTTACACGTAAATTAATTTGCCTTTTAAGGAATTCAGATATTCAAGAAAAATAACTGCCTAACATATTTAGCTTTTAAAAATTCCACGTTATTGTAAAGAGTCCGTTTAAAAATTCAACGTTGTGAAGACAGAAAAACATATTCGACGCAATACTAATTTGGAAGTGTTATTCTTTTAATAACTATGAAAAATATTATCTGTAAACGCAAAAGAAATACATCTATAAAATTATTCATTTATCGACAAAATAATAAATAAATTAGTACTTTTACTGACATGGAGGTATCGCTAATTATTATAACATCGGACTGCAGCGTACACAAATCAATTTACTCAAAGGATCCCCGTCACTTTCACTAAGAAAACTCTGAATACTATAGCTACTTGGAGGTTCGAACACACATTCTTAGTCATTATTATAATATATCTCTCGTACAATAGGGGTATTCATATTTTTTAACGAAACCGAATAAAAAAAAAATTGTTGCAGATACAGGTTACAGCTAAAATGAAGAGGTGAACTTTACCAGCCAGGTATAATATGTACACTTCAAATACGTCAGCTTTCTTTCGAAAACTAGCCTTTCACATTGGTTAATAACAATGTCAATTTTTTAAACAGCTCAAATAACAAAGTTTTATACGAAAATGACGGATGGTTTGTGTTTCACATACCAGCCGGGAATTACGTGAATATTGAAGATGATATTACGTGGACGCCACAGACGACGAAAACAGTGGACTAGCTAAAAGCCGATCGTTCACGAGTAAGAGTAAACAAGTTGAATTAATGGGTCATGTTCATGCAGATTTGTTTAATCAAGAGAAATTTCTTATTATTTCTGATTTTATCATATTCCGGATTTTTTAAAATGCAGACTGCAACGCTGTTCGTTGTTTCAATGGCTGAACTTGTTATTGAAGTTTAAATTTACTCTTTTGCAGGGCTAGGGTCTGTTTTCATTGTTCCCTGATAAAGTTAAATTCCGTATATCTACAATTGAATCAGTAAAAGGTACGAAGATAAATCTCTAAAATACGATGGCAAGAGATTGTAGGATCAATGCTCTACATATCGCATTAAAACACAGATGAGCCTTAATATTTTATTGACGAAGATACAAATGTTCCTGAAACCATTTCGTTAATTAAACAAACAAGAACGACTGGACAGGCTAACTTGCTAACAAGTTTTTCAAAATCTAGGAATAAATATTTTATGGATCGCCTTTTAAAGAAAGTATTTAGTTTGTGTCCACTTATATTCTGTAAAATAAGTGATTTCACTCTTCAGAAATTTCAAAAGCAGATTTTTAAATGTATTCGTTTTTTTTTATAATTTGATATATAAATATCTACAATCACAGTGGAAATAAAAAATCGTTAAACACGTGTAACCATCCTATTTTAGTATTCATAATAACATTGATTTATTTTCAGTCGAAAAGAATTCACACACTTTAAAAAAAAATCCCATGACTCACAGAAACCTTAAAGAACTAAACGCAAATAATAAATGTTTAGTTTTAAGCTAAATAGATGTCAACACAAAATGCTTGTACTAATAACATTGAACAATAGGTACAACATGACTCATTGTTCTTGAGTCCCTTACTACAAAATAGTTTAAATCTTCAGTTTTTAGTATTGTTTAGACGTTGAGTGAAAGAAAACTGTTCTATGCCTTTTAAAGAAATTTTTTAGTTTGTGTTCACTTATATTCTGTAAAATAAGTGATTTCACTCTTCAGAAGCTTCAATAGCAAATTTTTAAATGTATAAATTAATCCACCTAAAATGTATTCGTTTTTTATAATTTGATATATAAATATCTACAATCACAGTGGAAATAAAAAAATCGTTAAACACCTGCAACCATCTTATTTTAGCATTCATAATAACATTGGATTTATTTTCAACGAAGATCTTTTCGTAGTGAACAATGAATAATTTATGTCAAAATGTTAAGTCTTAAATTAAGTGAGCCAAAACAATTTTATTTCTAAAATATTTGAATGAATAGCTTAATTATTTTTACTGACGAAAAAGTTAAACGAGTACTCCACAGGTCTCAAAGATATGGTGATGACTTTAACTTAACTCTATTTGATTGTCCTGCAGCGACAGATGTTCGTTTGCCATTTTTTATTTTAATTCTTAGTTCACATGTTAAATACCTTTAACGGATGTTCACCAAGCGGCCAGATCTTTAGATAACCGACCATCCCAGGCTTCTGCTTTTTATGACGTAAGTTACAGTTTGTTTGTATACACCGAGTAATTTTTCAGAATATCTTCGACGAAATCGTTGGCCATATGATAACCGGTGTAGCGCCATCGGGCCGAGAAAGTTCTACAGAGTAACGCTATGTTATGTGATTTTTGTTAATTTTATAAACTACAAGCATCAGAGTTCCAGGAAGAAAATTAAGACCTCACAGCGTGAATTGAGAAACAAATCAAAGATTTTTTCTACAGTTGAAAAGCCACCAAACATTTTTAATAGCGGTTTCAAAACAAAACATTTGATTTTTTGTTAATTTATAAATTACAACTGCTTTTAAATTTTCTTTTTTGATTTGAAAAACAAATCAAAGAATTTTTCTGCGACTGAAAAGTTACAAAAAAAAAGTAATAGTTTATTCAAGCAAAACATTCGGTGATTTAAATTGTTATAAGATTTTTTTTTTGTTAATTTTATAAATTACGATTGCTTTTGTAATCTTGATTTGAAAAAACATAATGGATGTTACTATGATTTATTTTATTCAAGTTGGTTAAAGATTTTATAAATTACAATTGCTTAATATTTTTTTATTTTAAATAATGTACAAACTAAAGAGAAATTTGAAAGATGGCGTTTCGTTTTAGTTTTTGATAAATTTAAACATGTAAATTGTAAAGTATTGGAAAATAAAGTATGTTCATTAAAAAAAAAAAGCTCTAGAGTGCCTTGAAAATTTGTTTTAAGTATGTCTTAGGCTGTATGTTACATATGAAAATCATTTCCAGCAAACTGTAGCATTATTTTATTCGGACATACTGGTAGGTATTCCCAAAGATATATTTGAACATGTAAAACAAGAATCTCGATCAGGCCAATACATTTTTTAAAATGTAATAACCCAAATGAAGCTGCACATTTAAAGATTATTTGAAATCAGCAGTCATAAATAAAAAAAAGAAAGAAATCAGTACCAAAGCTAGATGATTATCAATTTGAACTTGTCAGATTCTAATATTGAAAAATTGTTTGGAATACCGGACGATACAATTTATTATACAACCAAATCAGGAATTAATATTCAAAATAAGTAAATTGATAGACACAAGTGATTTGTGTGTACCTATATTCAAATTTTGTAAAAGAACCAGTAATAGATTTGTAGTAAATTCGTTGAATAAGGTACTTACACAAAATCAGCTAGTGTTATCCTTTTTATAGATACATAATATTGAACTGTTTGATAAATTAACTCTTACCTTTGAAGTAGAAGTACGTAGGGGAAAATGTAAATAACGTTAGCGTTATGATTGATTTCAATAAATTTGATGATCTGAGTCACGTATTGGGAGATATGGTTTCAGGGCAGCCGAATTCATTGACACAAGCGGTTTCGGTAAAAATCGCCTTAATCACAAGTTATTGTGCTGGTACATACCGGGTGGTGCATTGTCTCACGCACCATAGGGATTTCAATGTAAAATGAATTTGAAAGGCTTAATTCAAAGAAAGGGTAAAGAATCTACAAGAATTTAAATTTGAAATTAAAGAGTAAATCAAATGATCGTATTATAGTTTATTATGATAAAGCTGTAGCGTCATTTTTATTCGGACATATTACTTGTAGCTATTCCCGAAAATATTTTTGAACATGTAAAACAAGAATCTCATTCAGACCAATACATTTTTTTTTTTTTAATGTAATAACCCAAATGAAGCTGTACATTTAAAGATTATTTGAAATCAGCAGTTATAAATAAAAAAAAGTGAATACCAAAGCTGGACGATTATCAATAATAAATTGAGAAATTAAACAGCACTTTCAAAACTTACCTCAAAGCGTACTCTGGGAAATACCAAACTACCGCGGCCCCCGTCAAGACTTTAACTAAACTCAGTCTAGGATTTCATCCCCACCTTGAAAATTCAACTTCTTTTATTTTCAAGTTATTTGTTAATCAGCTGTTCAGATTTTAATAGACGATTCCAATCAAATCAATTTAATTAGTTCAGTCATTTTAATCAAGGTTAGGTTAGCTTAACATGTTACGTAAATAAACTATTAAAATAGGTAAATTCAAATCTTGGCCATTTGTTACAGGTATGAAGACATTTTAGGTTAGGCTCGGTTAGGTTAGCTTATTTCAAGGTAGGTTAGGTTAGCTCATTTCAATCTAAGTTAGGTTAGGTTAGGTTAGCTCATTTCAATCTAAGTTAGGTTAGGTTAGGTTAGCCTATTTCAAGTTAGGTTAGGTTAGATGATTTTAATCTAGGTTAGGTTAGTTTTTTAACGTTTTCTTTAAACTAACCTAACCTAGATTAAAATCATCTAACCTAACCTAACTTGAAATAGGCTAACCTAACCTAACCTAACTTAGATTGAAATGAGCTAACCTAACCTAACCTAACTTAGATTGAAATGAGCTAACCTAACCTACCTTGTAGATTCTTTACCCTTTCTTTGAATTAAGCCTTTCAAATTCATTTTACATTGAAATCCCTATGGTGCGTGAGACAATGCACCACCCGGTATGTACCAGCACAATAACTTGTGATTAAGGCGATTTTTACCGAAACCGCTTGTGTCAATGAATTCGGCTGCCCTGAAACCATATCTCCCAATACGTGACTCAGATCATCAAATTTATTGAAATCAATCATAACGCTAACGTTATTTACATTTTCCCCTACGTACTTCTACTTCAAAGGTAAGAGTTAATTTATCAAACAGTTCAATATTATGTATCTATAAAAAGGATAACACTAGCTGATTTTGTGTAAGTACCTTATTCAACGAATTTACTACAAATCTATTACTGGTTCTTTTACAAAATTTGAATATAGGTACACACAAATCACTTGTGTCTATCAATTTACTTATTTTGAATATTAATTCCTGATTTGGTTGTATAATAAATTGTATCGTCCGGTATTCCAAACAATTTTTCAATATTAGAATCTGACAAGTTCAAATTGATAATCATCTAGCTTTGGTACTGATTTCTTTCTTTTTTTTATTTATGACTGCTGATTTCAAATAATCTTTAAATGTGCAGCTTCATTTGGGTTATTACATTTTAAAAAATGTATTGGCCTGATCGAGATTCTTGTTTTACATGTTCAAATATATCTTTGGGAATACCTACCAGTATGTCCGAATAAAATAATGCTACAGTTTGCTGGAAATGATTTTCATATGTAACATACAGCCTAAGACATACTTAAAACAAATTTTCAAGGCACTCTAGAGCTTTTTTTTTTTAATGAACATACTTTATTTTCCAATACTTTACAATTTACATGTTTAAATTTATCAAAAACTAAAACGAAACGCCATCTTTCAAATTTCTCTTTAGTTTGTACATTATTTAAAATAAAAAAATATTAAGCAATTGTAATTTATAAAATCTTTAACCAACTTGAATAAAATAAATCATAGTAACATCCATTATGTTTTTTCAAATCAAGATTACAAAAGCAATCGTAATTTATAAAATTAACAAAAAAAAAATCTTATAACAATTTAAATCACCGAATGTTTTGCTTGAATAAACTATTACTTTTTTTTTGTAACTTTTCAGTCGCAGAAAAATTCTTTGATTTGTTTTTCAAATCAAAAAAGAAAATTTAAAAGCAGTTGTAATTTATAAATTAACAAAAAATCAAATGTTTTGTTTTGAAACCGCTATTAAAAATGTTTGGTGGCTTTTCAACTGTAGAAAAAATCTTTGATTTGTTTCTCAATTCACGCTGTGAGGTCTTAATTTTCTTCCTGGAACTCTGATGCTTGTAGTTTATAAAATTAACAAAAATCACATAACATAGCGTTACTCTGTAGAACTTTCTCGGCCCGATGGCGCTACACCGGTTATCATATGGCCAACGATTTCGTCGAAGATATTCTGAAAAATTACTCGGTGTATACAAACAAACTGTAACTTACGTCATAAAAAGCAGAAGCCTGGGATGGTCGGTTATCTAAAGATCTGGCCGCTTGGTGAACATCCGTTAAAGGTATTTAACATGTGAACTAAGAATTAAAATAAAAAATGGCAAACGAACATCTGTCGCTGCAGGACAATCAAATAGAGTTAAGTTAAAGTCATCACCATATCTTTGAGACCTGTGGAGTACTCGTTTAACTTTTTCGTCAGTAAAAATAATTAAGCTATTCATTCAAATATTTTAGAAATAAAATTGTTTTGGCTCACTTAATTTAAGACTTAACATTTTGACATAAATTATTCATTGTTCACTACGAAAAGATCTTCGTTGAAAATAAATCCAATGTTATTATGAATGCTAAAATAAGATGGTTGCAGGTGTTTAACGATTTTTTTATTTCCACTGTGATTGTAGATATTTATATATCAAATTATAAAAAACGAATACATTTTAGGTGGATTAATTTATACATTTAAAAATTTGCTATTGAAGCTTCTGAAGAGTGAAATCACTTATTTTACAGAATATAAGTGAACACAAACTAAAAAATTTCTTTAAAAGGCATAGAACAGTTTTCTTTCACTCAACGTCTAAACAATACTAAAAACTGAAGATTTAAACTATTTTGTAGTAAGGGACTCAAGAACAATGAGTCATGTTGTACCTATTGTTCAATGTTATTAGTACAAGCATTTTGTGTTGACATCTATTTAGCTTAAAACTAAACATTTATTATTTGCGTTTAGTTCTTTAAGGTTTCTGTGAGTCATGGGATTTTTTTTTAAAGTGTGTGAATTCTTTTCGACTGAAAATAAATCAATGTTATTATGAATACTAAAATAGGATGGTTACACGTGTTTAACGATTTTTTATTTCCACTGTGATTGTAGATATTTATATATCAAATTATAAAAAAAAACGAATACATTTAAAAATCTGCTTTTGAAATTTCTGAAGAGTGAAATCACTTATTTT
Source organism: Melanotus villosus (assembly GCA_963082815.1). NCBI lineage: Eukaryota > Metazoa > Arthropoda > Insecta > Coleoptera > Elateridae > Melanotus > Melanotus villosus. Next base: position 69,777,652 of record OY720418.1, on the reverse strand, counting down.
ACAGAATATAAGTGGACACAAACTAAATACTTTCTTTAAAAGGCGATCCATAAAATATTTATTCCTAGATTTTGAAAAACTTGTTAGCAAGTTAGCCTGTCCAGTCGTTCTTGTTTGTTTAATTAACGAAATGGTTTCAGGAACATTTGTATCTTCGTCAATAAAATATTAAGGCTCATCTGTGTTTTAATGCGATATGTAGAGCATTGATCCTACAATCTCTTGCCATCGTATTTTAGAGATTTATCTTCGTACCTTTTACTGATTCAATTGTAGATATACGGAATTTAACTTTATCAGGGAACAATGAAAACAGACCCTAGCCCTGCAAAAGAGTAAATTTAAACTTCAATAACAAGTTCAGCCATTGAAACAACGAACAGCGTTGCAGTCTGCATTTTAAAAAATCCGGAATATGATAAAATCAGAAATAATAAGAAATTTCTCTTGATTAAACAAATCTGCATGAACATGACCCATTAATTCAACTTGTTTACTCTTACTCGTGAACGATCGGCTTTTAGCTAGTCCACTGTTTTCGTCGTCTGTGGCGTCCACGTAATATCATCTTCAATATTCACGTAATTCCCGGCTGGTATGTGAAACACAAACCATCCGTCATTTTCGTATAAAACTTTGTTATTTGAGCTGTTTAAAAAATTGACATTGTTATTAACCAATGTGAAAGGCTAGTTTTCGAAAGAAAGCTGACGTATTTGAAGTGTACATATTATACCTGGCTGGTAAAGTTCACCTCTTCATTTTAGCTGTAACCTGTATCTGCAACAATTTTTTTTTTATTCGGTTTCGTTAAAAAATATGAATACCCCTATTGTACGAGAGATATATTATAATAATGACTAAGAATGTGTGTTCGAACCTCCAAGTAGCTATAGTATTCAGAGTTTTCTTAGTGAAAGTGACGGGGATCCTTTGAGTAAATTGATTTGTGTACGCTGCAGTCCGATGTTATAATAATTAGCGATACCTCCATGTCAGTAAAAGTACTAATTTATTTATTATTTTGTCGATAAATGAATAATTTTATAGATGTATTTCTTTTGCGTTTACAGATAATATTTTTCATAGTTATTAAAAGAATAACACTTCCAAATTAGTATTGCGTCGAATATGTTTTTCTGTCTTCACAACGTTGAATTTTTAAACGGACTCTTTACAATAACGTGGAATTTTTAAAAGCTAAATATGTTAGGCAGTTATTTTTCTTGAATATCTGAATTCCTTAAAAGGCAAATTAATTTACGTGTAAGAAAATCATTAATTAATTATTTTGTGTTTACAAATGATATTTTTTGAGACAAACATTACCAACAGAAAATGATAGTCGGGTTTAACAGCACGATTAATTTAAAATTAAATTTGCAAAACGTTCTGTTATTCAAAATTTATTAAATAACGTACCCACAGTTTTGTTTTATAAATATTTTTACGTCGACAATAACAGATTTAAATTTTTAAATGTATGCTTTCTCTTGTGCCCAAGATTTTTAGAAAAACAGTTTTATTTTTAATGCTAAAAGTTAATAATGTCTTTTTGTTTTAAATTTTATGAAATAAGCTGTACTTAAATTTCAATTGTGAAGGTCAAACTTGAGCCCTGTGAAAGGTTTTAGCTGAGGTTTGCAGATGTTTATTGCATTTTTCGTAAAATACAGGAAAGCTACAAGTTGAAACTTACTGAAACAAGACAATGGGAAAGATAATAGTAATGACAATGGGTTTGACTCATTCTTAACAAAATACCCGTACGTATATAGTTAGGATGTCGAGCTAACTAGTCAGAAAACGTCCCTGTGTTGCCTTCGCTTGGCATGCGTTTTAGTGGTTTTAGTGTTAAAACATTGAAGGTGTACTTTACGAATCTATCAATTTCTGGCATACTAAATTTGTTCAAATATGGGTTTCTTAACGCTAGTAGATATTCTTAAGGCTGATTACACAATTTGTCTTAAGATGTTATTAGAAGACGTTACCAACGATAGACCTGAAGTTCGCACTTTATATGAACATATCTCGTAGAGCGAGGGCTACATCTTCCAATTACTTTAGGGGAATCTACATTAAAAAGAGTAAGTTTATAATGAAATTAATTTATACAAAAGTGGAAGAGATCATTGTAGTCCAATTATTCAGAAATAAAAAAAGGTTTTATTTCTTTTGAAAAAATTTTATATTTTTCAAACGTTTCGAACGTTAAAGTTCTTCGTCAGTGGGAATAAAATATATCTAAAAATGAAAATACATAATTAAATATTAAATAAGTGAAAGAAATAATAATAACTTAGATTTGGTCCATATCTTCAATTTTATATTCAGAAATTAATTTATATTTTTTATAATAACAAATATTATAAATTGAAGGTTTACCAGGAATAAACCGAAAATAATAGCGAATATACGAGAAGTGCCGTAGATTTTATCGCTAATCTCGATTTAGTCTATTTAATTCCCCTTCTCATACTTCTAATATTTTTAATAACGGCAAATTCTTGATATTAATCTCCACAAAGAAAAATGAAAGAAACAAATGATATTAAGCCCTGACGGAATACCGTATACTTTTATTCAAAAAATTATCTAAAATCATGTTTTAAATTTTTATTTTAAAAATCGAATTTCCCTAAGCGTTCTTTTATTCGAAATTCTGTTTTATCATTTTAGCGTGGGAAAAAACTATTGATAATAAACACGTTACCAAAATGCTGATGACTAACTGTAGTTAATTTATAGGAAATATCGTAAAGTTCTAAAAATATGTGTCTTCTTAATTATATGTATATGTTAAAAATTACCTTTGCTTTACAGAATGCACTAACATTCAATATGTTAAAACCGTCGCCATGCCTTCGGATCGAATCGGGATGTCGGCGCTCAAACTTCAAAGTAACGAAAATTTCTTTGCACGAGATATGATGCGGCTCCAGGTGGACCACATTACACCTCCTACTGGATATGGAACTCTGCCACACTTATGACTTATTTTTATTTTATTTAATTATGAAAACACGTTTATTACTTAAAAAAGCATTGTTATCTTATTAATCAACATTTTAATTATATTCTGATTAATATTTAATTTCATAAATTGTCAATCCTCTGCCTTTTTTGGAGTGAGCGCGATTTTGCAAATAAAATGAATAATTTTATAGCTGTATTTCTGTTGTGTTTACAAATGATATATCCTTTTAAACTTTTCAGCCTGAATTAAAAACATTTCGTAGGACGATGAAAGGTACCTATTGTTCGCTATAATCCCTGACGTCATTTACGAAATTTTAAGCTTTGATTGACAGGTGTAAACAGACAAGTCGAGACCTGCGGTTCTTTTTTAGTTTTTGGGATAAACCGCTGATTGATCTAATTAAACCGTGCTTTTCCGTGATGCATTATGCATATTTATTTAATCAACGGATTGATACCGAATCCGCCGTACACCTGATTAAATTGATAACTTTGATTAAAGATTAATTCAATATGACACTTATTGCTCTGATTAATTAATTATGCACCCGCCGGCTCCTGACCACGCCCCATTTGTACAGTGTGAGAGTGAGATAGATTGATAACCGCTAACCTGATTGGTCTAGTCTTGATTTAATTCCAAGATGGCCGCCGCTTTTAATCGAAGATTTAATCCAACTTTTAATCGATCTAATTAAATTTGATTGATTAATTTGATTAAATCCAAGATGGCCGCCGTTTTTAATCGAGATTTTAATCGAACTTTTAATCGACCTAATTAAACCGCGAATTGATCTAATTAAACCGCTAATCCCATTAAATCGAGCTAAAAAACCGCGGATTGATCTAATTAAACCGTTAATCCAATTAAATCGACCTAAAATTCCGCGAATTGATCTAATTAAACCGCTAATCCCATTAATTCGACCTAAAATTCCGCGAATTGATCGAATTATTGCGCAATCGATTAAATTGATTGACCTAATTAAAAACAAAATGGCCGCCCAAGTGCCCCCTTTCTACTCTTGAACTTAAGCAATTCGATTTTTTATATTATATTATATTAATTTTTCAGATCTTTTTCTATTACTATGAACTTAAATAAACGAAAGAATCAAAACAAAGAATTATTATTTCTGATTAGCGCCGCTCTTGTTTAATGGATACCATAAATCATAACGTACATGCACACTTCAAAAAGTATTTAAATATTGTATATAATCTACAAAAGAATTAGCTGAGTAAATATTAAATTTATCTGATAACAATTCTCAACTTGCACGCTAAAATTACAACGGTCTGATACTTCAGTTCACGATATTTTGTAATTGTTACTAAAACACGTATCAGTCAGACATGAAATTCTTTAGGTCTCCTATAAATAATATCTTGCCGCAACAGTTTCTATTTTGAAGACTGTTGGAGATATCTTTGGTTTTTGAGGAATTTAACTCCTTGTAACGGTTACCTTCTTTTTACTTTAGGCCACTTATTGATGACAAGCAAGTGTATTTAAAAAGACATTGTTCTGTTAAGAAATGATATCAGAATTTTTAGTTCTCCTGGAAACATTTAATTTTCTTATAATAATGTTAAAACCTACAATTAAAATTTAAAACATCATTAAAATTCGGGTTTTTATTGAAAATTAGCAATTTAAGGTAGGTATGTAAATTCATTTCTCTCATTTCTGTATTTATATCTATAATCAACCTTCGATTTTGTTTGAAGTTATAAGATCGATATGCAGTTTATACTTTGGATTAAAAATAAACGGCCTTCCATGCAGAAAGTGCAGTTTCCGGTGTCATTCAGTATTATAAAAATAACATACGTGTTGCATTTACACAAACATTTGTTGGCAAATGTAGCAAAAATGTCATTGTATCCTAAAATGGTGTTCTAAAAACCCATTTTTCCAAACCCGAAATTTACATTGCCAGTTGCAGTATCATAGTTATTATACATCATTTTTCATTTAAAACTTTCATATGTAACATCCTGTTAAATAATCATAAAACAACTTACCTACTATATTGACGAATTAAACAACTTTTGTAAGTAGAATGATTTAATAGTGTTAAGTTTTGTAAAGCAATTTAATCCTGTTAACTGTATGATAACATCTGAGTCGATTTACTAAATCTATTTATAAATTTATATTAGACATTTATAAGTCAACACGCACATACCGAATTGAAACACCCCCTTTATTTAAAAGTAAGCATTTTATCTCTTAAATCCTTAAGGGATCACTTATTATCCTACTTTATACGGATCTTCATGTCGGTATATTAATATATTATTCATATAAAACTTTATATTTTTATATAAATCACAAATGAAATTAATTGACTTTTGAATTTCTAACATATTTGCAAGCTTTAAAGCACAGAATTAAATTAATTGGAGTTTCCTCGAATATGGAAATGTATAATAATAAGCCGCAATATTTTATCATTTACAAGATGTGACACGCGAAACGTATTTTATTTTTTAATATGACGTTTTATAATAAATGAACAAAATAACTAAACATTTATGATAGAGAAAACCTAATCGTGAAATCACAGAATGTTTCCGGCTCCGTGTATTTAAATGGTTTATTTTCTTTGTTTCGTTCTAAGCGACTGAACTTTGATTAATTATAAGTTGCAGACTTTCAGCTAAATGGAATGCTGGTCATAAACGGTTATAGAAAATACCACGGAATATCCGATGCAACTGGGTTCTTTACAGTCTTGTTAATAATTATTAATTAACTTTTAGTTATAGTTATTTTATACTAAACGAAGCATTGTAGGATGCTGTGGTAAAGTAATAAGAGAATGTATGAGATTGTGTTTTAACATGATTTTTTTTTATTCGTCTGCAAGTTGCCATATGGAAACAAATAGATTTTGTATATTTTATAGAATCGTGGAAACCTTAATCAATTTTTTTTAATTTCAGACAAGACAAAACTGTTATAATATTCTCCTAAAATTTAGAAAATTTCTAAGGCAGTAGATACATGCTGTATTGAAGTCAAATACAGAATAAACATACATGCAGGTCGACTGTTCCACCACGGAATATTTCAACGCCCTTATGGAACTCATTAATATCTATATTTGAACTGTAGATTTTCGAAAGAAATAACTTTACTTCTTAAATATACGGTTAAGGTAAAAGTATAAACAATAATACTTTTTAGGTTATAACTTTGGGAACAGTGAAACAAAATCATTTTCCAAAATATCAGTTTTTATAATATACTACTGTAAAATTAGAAACTAGATCTTAAGCTCAGAAAATTATTATATAGGACAGGCACGTTTTATTTGATAGGTCCATGTAGTCATGGTCAAGTTAAACACAAATTGTCGTTAACATATGCTTTGTACTCATATAATAAATAAAGTTGTCAAGCAATTCGAGGTCATTAAATCGCTATTTTTTAATGGGCATAAAATAATAATTTTTTACTGCGGTCCTTTGGTAATTGTGTTATTTAAACGACGTAACGTGATAAATATGTTATTTTTTTAATTAAAAAAACTTAGAAGTTATAACAGTAACCTTTGCCTTATCCGAGTATTTTATTTCCAGTAAACAAAAAAATAAACATTCATTTATAATAATTTTCAATATGGGGGGTCAAATTTTAAACAAAATAAAAACTTTCTGAAGCAGCTCTATGTACAGTGAAAAGCAAAAACAAATTAATTATTTGCATAATACTTAATTTTCTTCGAGTTCCTTTTCGACTATTAATAATTAATATTTACGGGTTTAATATTAAATAAAGACCAACTGCACAGTCAACTGTCAGAGAAATAAAAGAATGTCCTCAAGTTTACAAGCTCCGATTATAATACACCAAACAATTTAAATTGTCGCGTCTGCTTAAATTATTGCTGTTAATATTTATAAAAGCTATATTAAGAATTTTTTGAAATACCTAGAATCTATGACAAAAATCAGAATAAATCATAACAGTTAATAAATATTTCAAATATAACATGAAATAGCTACAGTTATAGCCACATATAAAAGTCACATATCATTAATAGTTATAATCACTAGGATATAGGCAAACCGGCACATGTTGTTCTTAATCTCTAATATTATCAAATTTTATATTATTTAAAATGACATCTCGTTGGAACAGTTTAACACATTAACGTCGTATCGTTACACACTGTGGCTACTAACTTAATTTTAGACAATTTAGTGGCCTAGAAAATTGGACTATTAGTTACACTCCTGTTCCTGTTCGGTAAATTCGTGAAACATTGAACAGGGTAGAGATTTTTCTAAATTAGGCACGACTTAATGCTATAGGCATGTGATTGCAAAAACTCTATAGATAAGAAAATTGTAATTCTGGTACATATATAATATAAAGTTACTATTAAACTGAGTCAAGTAAGATTCCAAATTTCCGACTTTTAGAATCAATCAACTTTTATTGTGCATCAATTTAACAATAGTGTGTATTGTTTTTTTTAAATACCAACGAAATGTAATTTTTAAACATTGCAATTACGAACACAAATATATTACCCTAACGCTTAATAGTCAGACGATAAGTAAACAATTCTGGAATAATTTTAATTGTGTTTATCAACACTTCAAGAATTAAAAATCTGCTTGCGTATAAGCGTAACTAATAAGTTAGAGAGAACATACATTAAGTAGGGTGATAATTAAATTACTACTTTTATCCTCTTAATTGCAGCATTAATATGAATAACTAGTAACTAATGATAAATATATTTCCATCTTCGAATTCTTAAGCATGGAAATCAGAAATTGGTCAATCCTCTTAATTAAATAAATTTCATTTGTATTTCTACCACAATATCAACTACATTAATGCGATATATAGATTCACCCACATAATTTTGCCAGGGGTAACGAATGAATACTTAGAGAATATTTGCCTCTGAGGAAATAAGATTTAATATAGGTACTATACTTATTTGTAAAACTTATACATATAACTAAGCCGTGCTTAATACTGACCATTATAAAAACAGTTACAGGTTCGGAGTAACGTATCGGCATTTACACTCCGCGAGGGAGTATAGTCGGCAACATGGAGGGTTAACGCCTCCTAGTACAAAACCAGATAATAAAAAGTTAATAACCTTTTGAAATAGCCTAAGATGATATTCAGATATTGGCATTCACGTCGTTTATGAATCACATGGTGGTCACCTTAAAACAAAACTTACCAACCTTTAAATGTATTTTTTATAGCATCAACTGGGAAAAAAAGAAGTGAATGGACTCTTTAATAAAGTTTGCATAGACACTTAAATGATAATTTGCTAAAACCAACACTGAAAATCTCTGAACCTAAGATGCAAACAATCTATGACTTAAAATTATTTGCTAAATGTAATTTTTGTACCGGGAAACTTAAATAATTTGTGGAATCAAATTGAGGTGTGAGTATCTTGACCGATACAACGTTGATGAGGCAAATTTTTAATATAGAACCCAGAACGTTTCTCTATATCAAGAATTTTGTCTCATTAAATAATTTGTACCTACAACTTTGTGCTGACTGATGATGGGGTACGCTAATAACTGTGTAAGTTTTCTGGCAGAAAATACGAATCTTTACAAACAGTTCAAATAAAAAAACACGGTGCTTTAATTTATTTATAGGAAGATAGTCCATTTAAATTAGTTTAATATAAAATATAGCAATTTTTCCTTACTTGTCTACTAAATAAAGCTCTAATTTTGATTGTACCTCCAAAAATTCGAAGTGGGACATTATTAAATTTTATGCATTTTCGACTAGAAAATACAGTTAATAATTTTATATTCACGAGTGAAAAAAACTAATTTCTTATAAGCAGGTTATTAGCATTAACATAAAAACTTGTAAACACTTCAACATATTTAAAATGTGCAACATAATAAACTGCGCGATGCTTATCGACTACATCAGGAACACTTTTCGAAAGCCGTTTCTAATATACAGTCAGATAACTTTTCTATTTAATTATTACGTATTGATATCGTAAACGCTTTCAATTTATATAAAAAGGAGAAGATGGCTTAATACATCTTAGTAATTTTAAAAATATTGTATTATGGTTATATTAAATACCTTGACGTCAATACGATAGTAAAATTGATTAATTGCAATCAATTCATATATCGCCCACTATAATTATTAAAACTTTAAATCATCTCATTCTCGAATACAAATACTGTTTTGTCCGTATATCTATTCAGGCTGAGATAATTATGTACATGTATTTCGAAATACGAACTGCACTATAAAAAAATATATACATTCAATATAAATTCTAAGAAACTATTTATCATCTATTTATGAAAACTTCAGTTAAATAGTTTTTGTAATTGAATGAAAGACTTACTACAAAGCAGAACGTATTGGCTAAGAAACCGTCTCGTTAGAGCTGTACGGTTCGTATTTCCCGCTGCTTTCGTACTGCTTTGTTTCAACTGTTACAAGACCGGAGTGATTGATGATTTATTTTGTGTTGTCGGCCTGGTAGGTCTACGATCGGACGTTGGACATTGCTGCACGGTTTTTATACGTTGATGTGATACACGTCTGTTAGTGTACCTATTTCTAAATCATCGATATAGGTACGTTCTTTAAGTAAAATTCCTAGCATTTATCTAAAATTACTGAATATCTATTTATGTAAGCAAGTATCGAATGTCGCCTTACACTGACACAAATTCTAAACCCTCGGTATTTAACAATACGGAATGCCGTATATGGCATGTAATGGTAATATATGGTTTTATAACAAATATTTTATTTATGCAACACCGCCGCTTTTCAGTGTGTTCATATTTTACAGTTGTTTGTCAAGATGGTTAACAGTTCTTGTAAACCTCAGTCTGAAATTAATTTATTTCTTTCTTGGTTGCCGACAAAATAGAAATAAACTTAATATTAGTAAAGTTAATGATGTTAAGCTTTTCAACACGTCTTTAGCAAATGGATAGAAAAAGGATGGGTTAAAAATACCTCCACCATTTCTGGCTCAATTGGAAGCGGAAACATAAAAAGAGGATTCGAGTACAGAGTTAATAAACAGTAAATAACTAGCGTGTTTGAATGGACTTTTAATGCGAAGAATACTATAAAGATCGCGCCTGATCGTAAATAATTATAATTAAAATTATAATCTCATCCATCAATCGTTTCTCGGTGGAATACAAATTATCGCACCGTTTCGATACGTCCAATAGCGGCAACTACCGAGCTGCGCACGGACAGTACACAAAACAGAAGATTAAACCGACAAGTCTATCAATCAAACATATCACCTGTGATAAATATACACGGCTTGGCAGAAACTTCAATCAATTAGTCTACGAATCTTTAACGTTCTAAACTATTAAGCCTGCACTTTTATTGCCAAAAACAGACATACACGGTTCCATAAAAGCTGTATGGATACCAAAACCTTTTCTTATTTTACATTCTAAAACACTTCTTACACTCTTGACAGCAGCAACAAGGTGAAGATATATGAAACGGCAATTAATTTCAATTGTACCATACCCGTTATGTATCATGGAATTTCTCTACCTAAAGGTTATTTTATAGTGAATGTGTTTGTACAGATTAGTTGCATAGTCCTTTCGCATGAAATATGTTGTTTATTGGATTTATTTTTATATACGTCAGGTATGAATTCGTTTCAAACCATATGTAAAGTCGTGATGAAAAATTCAGATTGGTCACATACTTTACACCTACATCGGTAGCAATAAATTGCAATAAATTTCTGGATATAAATAGATATGGCACAAGATTGTTTAAACAATTAACGAAAAATATAGAAAAAACATGTAGCTACATTTATTTTTCCATTTAAACAGAAACTACTACCTAATTGTTCTGAAGGGTTTGCCTGTTTGCCATATTATTGCAATACAAAAAAGTGAACTAGCCGGTACTAACCTAATGACAGATTCATGCAAATATATGATTAAGGGGTTCTGGTGGGCAACCATATGGTTTTTAATAGGAATTAGGGGAGTAGGTAACGAAACTTCGTCCCCTATTTTAAATGCTTCAATCAATTACCTTTTATTACAAGAAAACTCTCTCTCGATTTGTAATGTAATAAAATGACTTTACTATGGATTGAAAATCGTATTTATACTGACATCTTTTGCGAACACGGAAGCTTGAATGCAACTGAGTGATTGTCATAACAACGTACCAAGAAAATGAATTCCACTCAATTTTCTAGTGCAAATTCAGATTCTCGACAGAATAGTTTTAATCACTTGCGAGTCTTTTCAAAAAAGAAAGCATAAGAACCAAATGAAAACTAGAAATATAAATACAACAAAACTTTCTGCCAGTCCTCTGTTAATTCGTTTAATTTAACGTTCATAAATGACTGTGTTATCGTAAAGATAGGTATACCCTTTTTAAATTTTAATTAAAATAAACCCCAAACATGTATAAAACAACAACAAAAATGTGCATGCAACACGAAAACGTAGTGGTGGATTTACGATGTCATCGCCCTTTCCATCGAAATAGTTTTAAATAATATATTCAACGTATCAGACAAAGCTAAACATGTTTATGTTGCTGGTAACTTTTAACAAAATCCAGACATCAGTGGTAAAAAATACAGCCTTTCTCACTTGAACTTAACCTACAACATTTCTGTTATAAAATTGGTTAATATTTTTCTTAACCTTTTTTTAAGTTGCAAAACAAATTTTATACAGAAATTTCCAAACTGTCTAACAAATTCAGTAAAAATACGATAAAAATGAATCAGTAAAAAAAATTAATACCGTAATTCCAAAACCAGAAAGAAGATTAGTACTTGTATCTAGTGCTATGGTATACGTGCAATAATCTATCACTAATTTGTTTCCTCTAAACATAAAATATTTTCATTTGGAAATAAATAATCAAAGTAAACAAGATTAAATCGACATTCAAGTATAACAAATATTAATAGCCATACGATCACTCGTCACATGATTTCTTTTTAACATTTTCAGTGATTCTGCTACACATCAAGACAAACTTAAGACAACAAACGTAACTTCATCACATATTTAGAGGCGGTTATGATTTGACTACTGTTTATTTACATAAAATTCGTCAAAACAGAAGCTTAAGGATTGTAAGCAAACATCAGAACGTAAATAAATACTGAAGTAAATAAACCAGCCATAACATAACGAGGTTATAATTCATTTTTACTGAACATTTATACTTTTGAAAATTAATAATTAAGCTGCTACTGCACTTAGGATATTTTTAACATAAATTTTAAAATAAAGTGAGGACTGTTTTGAAAATATTTTTGTTACTTCAATAATATCTAATTTATTTCTTTCTGCATAAAGAAATCTATGTTTCAAATTTAGTAGCTCACACACATACGCGCACACACTTGTCTAAACATAAATTTTCTTAATCGGTTTTAAAATAAAAAATTACATCAACGATTTATAATACTTATAAAGACGTAAAACATTACGGCTATAACAATTTCAGTAAGGCAGTAAAATGTAAATTTATGACCCCATACCATTTAGAAAACGTAAGCAAATAAGGAGTTCATTTGTGGCAATTAAATTTAGATACTTAAAAAACACATTCTAATTACTGAAACAAATATCACATACCAATGCCAATTTTTATTTAATTTGCATTTTTTACAGATTTCACTGAAAAGAAAACAGATTAGCCTTAAAGCTAACCGGATGCAGTTTAACCAGCCGTAACGATATAATCACTGTTGATGTCTTTCCTACTAAATTTTAAATTAAAATTTTATCAATACCTACTTAAGATTACGAGTCAACAGCGAATTAACGTTATTTTAATGAATTTATTAAAATACCTGCATTAACAAAGTTATCATTTCTAACAGTGCGTATCTTTCAGGATCTTTTCTTTTAGTAATTAAAGCAAAGCAAATGTATAAATCTCAGGACATTGTTTTTAAGTATATTTAATTATAATGTTAATGTTCCCTTCAAAACGCTTCAAGGTAGTAATTTAGCCATGTTGCATAAATATTACAGCATTTATCAATTAAGCATTAATAGTATCAATTAGTTATTGCCTATATGTATATATAAACCCTACAGTTACTATCTTGTTAACTTTCATGATTTATGAAGTATTTATGGTAAACTTATTAATTAAGGAGATTTTAAGTATGCGTAAGTACAATTATTAGAAAGCTTACACATAAATTCAATTATACATATAGGGGCACAGGTGGTATATAAGGTATTTAATAGTTAATACATAATACAAAATGCACAAATTTAAATTGATTTATATGTGCAACTTTGGTATTTTTTGAAACAATTATTTTTTTAACGTTTTAACATAGCAATTTAAAGATCATATGTGAATAGGAAAGTGCTTCATATTTTAAAAATGAAATCTTTGTCATATTCATATTACATTCATCTACCAAAGGTGACACTATTTGGATGTACAATCATATATTACACGCAATCGCCTAAATCACTTAACTGAATTACCTGCAATTTTTTGACGTTCAAGATAAGCACGTATTGAAGAAGTGTAGTCCAAACGCATATCGTTATCCATATAACCACTCATTATAATATCGTTAACAGTAACAATCGCCTATATTGATTCCGCAATTTTATAAATGGGTTTTCTATAAGGCATTACCAACACATGATCAATTTTAATGATTCTTTATTTTTCAGTGAAAACAGTCTATCTAGTACAAATCATGTTCAGAAATCTGAATTGTATACATGCAAAATCACACCGAGTATAGGCGAATGTATGAAGTGCTCTTGGTATGGTATTAATTTTAGACTTCTCCGCAAATTTTCTGTAAGTATGTATACAGATTTTCTAAAAGTAATTTAAATTCGTTAAAAATACTTAAAAATCTGATCCATAAAATAATGCTTTAACTTCGAACTAAATAATTCCTCTAATATTTCCTAAGGGATTGCTGTGACGAATTTGACATTTTATATTTCTTTATTGGGATTTTCGCCACCAGTTTCTAAAATGAAATTATATTAATTAACTAATAAGAATAATAAATGTATTATTTTGGTGACAACTCCATCTAATTAATATAATTTCCTTTTCGAAACTGGTGGAGAAAATCCCAGTAAAGAAATATAAAATATTTCTAGCGTAAAGCTTGAAGTGGTGAACCAACAAATAGATATTTTATTACTTTAAAAGTTGATATGCACAACTAATTTTTTTAAACATTTTGAAATTGGATACCTAATTTATAACTTTCCTTTTGATGTACAGAATTTCGTGTTAATTCTTGCTTTCACGAATCGTATGGTAGTAACGATATGTTGAAAGATACAACCTAATTTTTGTCGTTTGCATATCAGAAACTCAAATAGAAAATATGCAAATCGAATAATTATAATATATAAACGTAGAAATCTAAGCAAGGTTACAAGAAAAACAAAACAAGCTTACTTTAAAAATACTTAGAATAGAATTGATATGATAAAGATAAAACAAATAAACAAATTAATAAGTGCGTAAAGTGGTTGAGACCGTTGAGCCGTTTTAAAGACAAAATCATGAGCGAATTTAAAATTAATAAAATAAAAATAATTACCTAGTATAGAAAAAAAGACTGTCTTTTTCTTATATTGCCATGGAATTCCTTTGTCCTGACTTACATATTCAAAGGTGCTTTTGCAAAAATATACGATATTTACTTTAAGTATTGGTTAATAAGTCGTCTCAAAATATACCAACACATACCCACTTCACCCTAAATGAATGTTGTGCTTAAAACTGTCTTAACTCCACAATGTCTTAAACTGACTTAAACTGTCCCATTAAATAATGGAAAACAGCCTTAGTGATTAACTCTTCGGGCAAAAGATCAAAATAAAATCTGAAACAATGTGTTTGACAGCAATAAATTGCTAATGATCTTGTTCATTATGGTGAATTCATCATAAGTAAATATATTGCGATCTAAGGTTTTAGAAGAATACTGTGATACGAGGGTAACACCCATAATTGGCATAATTTCTGCAAACTAATAGATCAAGTGGATCAAGGAAATCAAGCGTACCAAGAAACAAATGTTTATTGTTTTGTAGATTGATATATAGTTCAAATTTAGTTTTGATAATTGCAACAGTACCTAGCTAATTTTAAAGTAAGCAAAAATGAATTTAACGAGAGAAAATTTTAGAACCATGATTTATTATGATTTTAAAAATTCTTCGTGCTGCATTTGGTGACTAAGCGCCTTCGCAGATGACTGTTTACAGCTGGTATAACAAATTTAAACATGAAAAGGTTTCAGTCAGCGACGATTTTCGCGAAGGAAGGCCAATTTCAGCAGCTACCGAAACAAACATACATAGACGCCGTGCGAAGATTCTAGAGGACAATCGAGTAACGTACAGAATTATTAGAAGCCCCTTGGGCATTGGCATAACTGAAAATAAACGTACACAACAGTATGCCTGCCAGATGATACCTACTCAAAAAGCTCGTTTACTGCGCCCAAGAAGTGAGATCGTTCTTCACAACGACAATGCTTCAAATCATACCGCAGAATTTTTAGAGACTTCCGGGCTAAAATTGCTAAGTCATCCGCCATACAGTCCTGTCCTGGCACCCGCGATTACTTTTTATTTCCTCGACTAAAGGATACAATACGTGGTGTGCGATTGGCAACTCCAGAAGATGCCGTGGAAAACTTCAAAAACCTGGTTTCTGAACTGACTCAAGAAGAGTGGAATTTACGTTTTGAAAAAGCAATAATAAAAACTATTTAAGAATAATAAAGCATAAAAGAATTTTTGGTTACAAAATTTTGTTTTATTAGTTTGCAGTAATTTACGGTGCTACCCTCGTATTCATTAAAAAAACTATATTATACCGGAAGACGTTTATAGAACATTTAATTTTATATTAAGCATTCAGATTACTCAAGATGTTTACATTATTGACAAAAATGAGAATACAGTGCATTAAATAGTAGCATAGTAGTTTGTCGCGTGCTAAAGATGGAATTAAAAAAAAAATAAAGGTAGATTTAAAATCGGAAAGAAACCAGTATGGTTTTCCTTTTCGGTATTTGTCGCTATATTCTAATTATTATTCCAACTGTTTCATTTCAAAACGAAATTGCTAATATGTTGCAAACTAATAAAGCAAGAACAAATTATTTATTCTTTAGCATCATATCTCCAATTACTTAAGTTTAAGATGTATTACATTAAAATGTACCATGAAATTGAGCAATATTAACATTTAGTCTTTAACTCTTGTTATGCCACGAAGTATGATTTATGACGACGTCCGGTAATGTAAGTAAAGTATCACGATATATCTAAGTTGACTTCTAAGTTTTATACTTGCATGCAGAGTGTCTAAAATATTCTACTTGTATTATTAAATGATAAAATAACATTTCCCAATGTGTACTATACAAATGCAGTAAAAATGCCTTAAATTGAACAAATACACTTGGTCATATTTTCTTCTTTAAAGAAACTGAAGCTTTGGCTTAAAAATTTCCTTTAAGAATATGTACATTACAACTATTATTTAAACAAAATAGGTTTATATTATTCTGTTTTCTTTCTTTTTGTTTGAATGTTTGACAACTTTATGTTTAATGATCAAATTTCTGAAACGGATTAAATAAATAGAAAAGATAGTAATCATACATAATTCTTTATGCACATTTAGAAAAAGTTTACTATTTATTACCTGTAGGTATCATAAGTTGGATAGTATAAAAATTCACAGCTTCATGCTAAAATGTGATCAATGCGTTTTTAATAGTGCGAAGAGTTCTTAATTGCAATATTAATAAATACATTATTTATGATTGAATTTTTATATTATGTTAAATACTTTCATTTCACGCAGATACTACGTGCAAAAACTTCGTTGTGATTTCTACATTTTTAAATAATTCCAGGAAATCCAGCGATTCTGTTTGCAGAACTATAATACTTATATAAACTATATTATTTAAAATCAAGGCTAATTATCATTATTGCATAATATCACCTTTATTGTGTTTTATAGAAAACAAATATGATAATTAGTATAATTAGTAGAAACGATAACATTTCAATTTCATTGGAGTTTTCATCATAAAAGTCTTCAAATTAAATTTTTAAATTAAAATTTAACTCGTTGAAAATCCTTGTTTTGTAAATGGTTAGGTGTGGTTACAATCCCTATATCTGCACGTACGAAAAATTTCATGCTGATTATGTTTTAAAGATAATAAAACTTCTCCTAAGATAGATTTCTATAGCCGATAATAAAATTTTAATAGTACTAACTCGGTATTGCATCAAACACAAAGTGACGTAGAAATTTGACTTGCTTTGTTTAAAATGTGGTGCAATCTTTAGATTAGCATAGGTGCTTTAAAAACTGTATCCTATCACGTTCAAAAAAACAACAAACTTCATTGAATTAATAAATTTCAGATTTATTACTTATAAAGGACGTCTTCAATCGAGAATTAGCAAATAATTTGATATAGGTACTTAAACACCTTAATTATGCCTGGAAGAACAGGATTTTACAAAATTTCACAACTGAAAATTAAAAAAAGAACTCTTATTTTTTAACAAAAAAATAAAAGCTTCCCGTCATCTGGACCAAGAGATTTATTTAACATTTATATGACAGAAATCACAAAACCAATTATATACCGGGATGTGTAAAGTGTCTATTTTACAAGTACAAGATACTATTGATGCAAATGAATCTGCAGTTTGAAATGTAAGCTACTGCTTTATTCATGTATAAAAACGCATTTAAAATTAAGGAAAAGTGAATATTCAGTTGAAATTACATGTTTGTACCAATATAGATTGGCTTATAAATTGAAATTTTTAAGAAGTCGTAAGACATGACGAGACGCGTTTCGAAACTGCAACAGATCGAGCACCATTTCTCTTTGACTTAAATGATTTCGCACTGGTAGCAGTAAACGGTATTTATCAAATAATCCAAGATGGTTAAGGACTTCGAGAAACAGTATAACAGTGGTAACAATCCCCCAGTCTTTAAGGTCTAACATGTAAAAATATTACTTTTAAATCGGGAATTTTCTGTGTCTTTTATTAACGAAGGCATTGCAAACAATCGTCGTGTATGACGAGGCATGAAAAGTTAATTAAAGGATACCAAAATCTAAGTAAAAAAGCACTCTCTCATCTTCCCAACAGCACTAATATGAATCCACCCCATTACGACATAAGCTAATGACTAAGGAATAAATAGATATCGGGTCAGTGTTTTTCTTCCTTACTTGAGACAAGTCTAGTACTAAGCCTATTAAGCCTAAATATTAACCCAATTTTAATGGTAAATTATTCGACGTTCAGGACTTTTAAAACGTTGAGAAGCAAAGCCCTCGATCGAGGGGTAAGGTTAGCCTCCTGCCCAGCATACGTGTGAAGAGGGCTCACAGTAACCATACTTATGAGTTATTAGCAGGCCATCGGCCTAGGCTTCGACCATAAGAGGAACAAGAGGAAGAAGAGGAAGAAGAGCAATAGTTAGGTAAATCAAGGCTTGTCGTATTCTCATATATTCACACGAATATTTCAACGTGATGAGTGATGACAATTTTATAGTATTTTTATTTTCGACTTTTGGAGAATTCGCTTTAATGTATCATTTTAGTAGGTACTTGACTTTGATTGTGCTCTTCCTAAAGATGATTAGAATTTTAGATGTAATTGAAACATATTGTTTGATGGTTCGAATTGCATCCAACTTGTCAGTAAAGGTATACTCTAAATTTATTTTGTTATTTCTGGAATGAGTACCAAAAATACCGAATATATGGACGACAAATTACGATTGTCTTCCTAATAATTACTATTTTATTCATCACCCCTTGACTCCACTTGTGAGTTAATAACTTGACAGATACTGGGATACTGCAGGATTATAACACCGATATTTACTTATATTATGTTTTTAGCTGAAAACTGATTCAGATTACCCCGAGATTACCTACGTCGTAATTCTGAATACCCGTACGAAAGATTACCTCCGTAGTTAAACCTTCGGTCGGAAATATTAAAGCAGTTGTTATATAAATATAAATCAGTACTTTTTAATGAATACTTGAATTGCGGTGAAAACTGACCGGAGCAAGCTGCCAGATTCTTCGCTTTTTGACTTTTTTACTTTGTATTTTAACAACAAATTTTTGTAGAATTAGGTATGCTAAATTCCTTTTAGCAAACCCCTTAAAATTACAAGTGGCTGTTCCGAAGAACACCTACTTGTCGTTCTTTAGAATGAAATAAAACATTTTTGAAAATTTGTTTGTAAAAGTTAGCATGTAATAACTATTATCCCACAATTAATCGCGCCTAATTATAGTTTAATGCTTATAGTTCGGAACAATTCTAATAGGTATATAAAATTTGATTCTGTTAGCAGCAAAACCATACAGTAAATTGCATTGCAATATAAACAAAATGATTTAAGAAACTCTCAGGCCATTCGTCTAAAACAGGTAATTACATGAGTTAATTGTCTAAGAGCTTCATTAGCAAAGTCATATATGCGTGAATTAAGTGTTTACTACTAGGTACCTATGTATAATCGAATGCCTATATATTTAGAGCTCAACGATATTAATTAAACAATTCCCACAATGCTACTACTTTTAAACTCAGATTTTGTAATACTCGAAGTGATATGCACATTTCCTTTTCTGCTTCTCCAAATACTAAAGTCATTGTAAGGAAACGTTTAACTGATACACCTTTTAATAAACGTAACTATAAGTGTTTATGGACGGAAAAGTCATAACTTCTTAAATTTTCTACTTACAGTACTCAAACATTTCACACGCGGAAATGAACAATAACAGATGTAAGTATGGTGTTTATAGAGACATGTGTTCGTGGTCGGATAGACAAAGTAGCGCAATCCCTGAGACTCGCCGGGATATTTATGGCCCGAGGGTCACAAGCCATTGCTCCTGCCGCATTATTACCCAACAGGG
This sequence comes from Melanotus villosus, assembly GCA_963082815.1. NCBI lineage: Eukaryota > Metazoa > Arthropoda > Insecta > Coleoptera > Elateridae > Melanotus > Melanotus villosus. Next base: position 69,757,637 of record OY720418.1, on the reverse strand, counting down.
TTTATATTCGATTGTGTAGACGTTCGCAAAATATATACACCTGTTGGAGTTCCTGTTGCTCTAAATATTGCACTTACTGATATCTTAATCGGCCGTAACTTTAGATAAATGATATAGTTGCTCAAACGCACCGCGGCGCAACTTACTACCGTGATTTATTAACAACTGGCTAGTCTAGTTTTCTGAAACAGTGCGTTAGAAATTCTTTTACTGATATGAGGTAAATAAAAGCGAGACCATCGATATGGTGGACTGTGGCTGGCTGTAGGTACCTACAGTAAAACTCTCTTGTATAAAAATAATCTACATGTAAGAGTGACTAATAGTATGTATCCGGCGGAGAGTCAGCAACACGAAACGGCCTTATCACAGTTACTATCGTAATGGTTTCCATGGCACTTGAATACACTTTACATGGGCAAAAGTTGCTATTAAGCCACCGGGTAATCTGCCAACTGGTGTCGATAAACAGATGGGCGGGCAGCCTAGTGGATTGGCAAGTTTTCCATACTAATTAAAACGTTATATGCAAATTTCAACGTAAAATTATAGGTTCTTATGCACTTCAAGTGGAATGGTGCAGAAACATGGCCGCTGATCATTAATTTAATAACATAATTTTACTTAATAACTTAATTTTAGATGCATTTTTCAAAACCTTGTTACGAATAGCATGTCTGCATAAGCCATGTACGACAAACCTATATAATAAAACCTGCCTGCACTTGGTAGACATAAAAATTGCTTATATTATTTAAAATAATTCTAACCAGAATTTAAGAGCATCCACTATAAAGAAGGGAAGCAACTTTCGTTTTGCTGTTTTAACTAGATATCCTCAACTGGCCTCCCCTAGTAATTTGATGTTTTCACAGTTTTCAGCTGTAATGTTAATCAGATTTACCTTATTATTATTATTATTATTATAAGGCATCTTCATTCTTGGTTAGAATATTGCCACTTCTTTCGAAAGTATCTTATGCATAGGTATGCTAAAAAGTAGCAAATAAAATGCGATTAATACGTTGAAACTACGGTAATATTTTATATCTATATTATCTGCAAACTAAATAAATAAAAATTTGGTTTTTTAAACGCCGGCCACTTTACTTTTCAGTAAAAAGAAAAATATTCTGTTGGGTATTACGACATGGTCGAAAACTATTACAGCTGTAATTAGTATAGCGTCATAGAGTATTATAACTATTTTTTGAAATTATTGTCTGCTTGAAATGGTCGTTTCTTGTTTAATGAGTCAATTTAAACCAAATCATAATGGGCTCATAAACATAAAAATAAATGGTCCGGAAAACAGGGAATAAATCTAATCTTTAACTATAGAGTAGTACACAAGAGAGCCGAAGGGTGAATCAGTTCTAACAACTAACTTTTAATTTATAAGACTTCAGGCAGCTTAAAGTAGATTTATCAAATTTTTAGGGAATAAAATCGTTTTGTCAAAAATACTACTGCAAATTAATCGTAAAATATTTCTAATAAATAAAGTTTTTTCACATTTTTTCTGTAAAGCTGAAAAATCCTTATCATTCTAAAAAATTCAAGAAAATTATGTTCGTTTATATTTAATAATTAATTGTAAATATTTTACATGTATTTGGGTTAGCTATTAGATTAATAAAGCAATAATTATGGATGGAAGACAATTATATTAAAGTAATTTTTAATTATTAATTTAAAATAAAATATCTTAATACTTGTACTGCAAAACAATAATCTAATGGTAATAATATTTACAGTATCAATTTGTCAGTAGTTAAATTTACTTTTTACCGACTGTTATTCTTAAATCAAACTTATTAAAAAATTACATTTTAACAAATAAAATAATATAAAAATGTCACAAAGATTTAACAAATACCTATTTTCTTCCTATTTAAACCTTCCCATTAACGAACTGCAAGATTCCTTCGGATAATTTTAACTAAGTATATTGCGTTACAAAAAATATTATAATCTCAGTTGTGTGTGAAACTAAAACAATATTTTTGAATAGTTCTTCGCTATATCTATCTATTATTATTATAATTGTTTGTAACAATAAGTTAACATAAATATCTCTTTCGACGGCTTTAATATAGGTAAGTGTTGTAATAAACGCGTTTTCAACTTTTTTGTCAGTTTGATAATAGGTAAATTCTGTTGTGTCTTATTATTAAGTCTCATTCTCGTCTTTTTAACGGGGTCTATATTTATTATTCGTTATAATTAATGTTAGATTTTAGAAAAAACTATATGTGCTAAATGCGTGATAGATTTTGTGTTTCATGTTTAACAAAAAAACAATAAACGTATATTAGGCAGTTAAATTGTTTATATACTACATATATTTTATAAATTTATAACAAAATAAGATTTATTATATTTCAAAGCTATATTTAAATGCAACACGGCAAATATTATCATTCTAACTCTTTTAAATATACTAAACAATAATACGAAGAAGAAACCAAAAACGCTAACCTTTTCTTACTTGGGAGATACTAAAGTAAATCAAATTGCTAATTTTGATCTGATTTTAAAGTAAGTAGATAGCTATTTTTATCGCGATAGTTTCTAAAACATCATTTTAATTTTAGTTCGTAATAAATCATTAGTTTAATAATTGAGACCATTACTTCCATTTAAATAATCATTCATCTAGTCTGAATGAATTTCTTTCGGCCCCATACGTACTACGAGCTTTTGTTGACTGTCATTTTAAAAATAATTACCTCGATAAAAAATAATACCTAACTATTAGTAATACAATTAACTAAATTGCAATAGACATTAACATAATGGTGTAATAATTAAAATCTCCAACTAATTTTTCTTTTTTTTCCCTTTCCGCGTTTGAAGTATATGAATTATTATAGCGAAACATTTACCTACACGTCATATCATATAAAGCTTGTTAGTGTAAATGCCGTAACATAAAATAAATGATACTTTTTGAGCTCTAATAATCGGGAATGATTCGCGTAAGTGCATAGGTACGTGAAGTTATGAAGTGAGGATATTTCCATTAATTTTGCACCCTACTTCAGCTCTAAATTACAAAGAGTCTCTACGTTTGGCAGATTTATGGGAGAATTATTATTGTCTGTTTATTTGATTTTATTTGAGTGAGCCTATAAAAGTAGTCTTGCCTTTTCATAGGGGCGTTACAAACCTTGTGCTTGCAATTCGTGCCCCGAGCACCATTACAGCCTGTTATTATCTCATTCACGATCTTCTCCTATAATTGTTATGTATGCGTTTACATCTAAATAAAACAGAATAATAATAATTGCGCAGAGGAATAACAATATGTATGCGTTAAGGTAGGCAGATACAATCGTACGGGCCGCTTGCCTAAAATGTTGTACAGAATGGAAGATCATTAAAATGCAATTTCTAACACTATAATTAACAGGTAAAGCATCATACCGACCGATACTAGTATAAATCAAAAACATTATAGTCAATTTCCACAACGAAATCAATATAAGGCTTTTCTGGGAGTACGTTAACTGTCAAGTTTAATATAACTTCGGGTATATTTTAGCGAGCATTAGAGTAAGTATTACACATATTAATATTTAAACTGTAGTCGGAGTTCGGCAGTAGAATCTGGCGGGAAGTGACCGCTCAACTCCGGGACCGATGGGGCCCAAAGGTCGGACGGAGTGCACACCGCTTGATTTATTGCTCTACCACCGACTGAAATAGAGCCCTTCATCGTAGTGACACGTCCTAAATTTATACTGCAAATTCGAAATCGAAATACTACTCAACAGATGATACATTAAACGAGCCCCTTTTATGCAACGAACGGTTAACATGTTGCATTTCTTAATTTACGGGTTTTTGTAGTTTTATAATAATTAATTAATAGTAAATAATATTATAATCAACTTACTTTGTCCCAAATGAACTCGTTTCATCCATGGATAAATTTGTGGGGGATTTTGTGTTGAACTCTTGGAATTATTATTGCTCGTTCCCGTTTTTTCAGTACTCGAAGTAGAACTAGTGCTGGATGCGGGAGAAGATAAATTCTGCGAAGCCGTCGAAGAGGATGTAGGTTGCTTTCCTTGCGGAGAAGTACTGACTGATAAGGGTGACGTGAGACCGGAACTCTTAGACGTTATAGTTGCACTGCTGCTACTAGACGTTTGACTGTTAGACATAGGAGGTGTACTTCTGGCTGGTGCCCCTGTGGTGCTCAAATCTTGTGGAGATGCAACACCAGTAGACGACGTCGAATCTGCATATTTACAACTCGCCGTTGTGTTTAATATTCCTGGACTCTGAGCACCTGGGCTCGAGTGATGCAAATGTGTTGAACTGCCGGTTAATCGTTGGGGCTGCAATTGCGTGTAATCACCCATCGGGGGCTGTAGTCCGTGTCCCGCAGCAGGAGTTGCGTAGGGATGTTGATGGTACTGAGGGCCTACCTGAGGCGGAGAATAACATGCAGGAGGATAACTTGAAGCAGATGCTGCATTTGGATTATAATAGTCAGATCCTGGACTAGATACTTGATGGGCCGTTTGCTCCGAAGCAGCCCCAGCTCGGGGCTGTTGGCCATAGCACTGCGCTAAAGAGTTCACAAACTGATAAGAACTCATCGTTTCGTTCATTCAAAAATATTTAAATTCCCAATTACATGTCTATATTGAACGGATACCACAAAATACACGGAAGTCTAAAAATTATAGCAGTTTTATCCAATGTTGAGCATATTAGGCTAGGTAGGTACAAGCGTAATTAGCAGCAAACTTGAGAACAATTCGGGTAAGTATAGTTTAATAAGACTATTTTGTTCATTTGTTGGTAACACACAACAACTGACACAATCACAAAATTACACTACACCTGATCGAATTATAAAATATCGACAGCGCGTTAACTGTAGTAATTACTGAATGACATCGCGACTGCTAAGTTTTAGAGCTGTCGAAGTACTGCGCTCAACTGAGTCACGTGGAAGTTTATATGATAGTGATAGACATTCGCGTCGAGACGATTGCGTAGCGGCGCCACAACTGCCCAATCCCACACGTTGATTGGGTTTAGTGTGCGAGGATGCGATTCTTTGAACATCTGGTTTCGGCGGGGTAAAGAGCGTTACAACAAAGGAGATGGTATACTTTTGCATAGCGTGTAGAACAGAGATGGTTCAGAAGGTGGGGAAGCACCTAAAGTAGCGTGCTTGGCGTGTAAAACTTCGTTGAGCGCAAGCGCTGGGTGGAGTTTTGGCGGGGAGAGAGGCGGTACTCACAGGGTTAGAAATTGATAATTTGTTGTGAATTGTTTAAGATTTGATGCTCAGCTGAGCAGTTTATTCCTCATTGCTATACTCAACAGCGTATGCGGCTACCAGGTCTGTTCTATTCTTTAACTGAGCCTATTTTTACTTTTCGTTTATTTCGCCCCTCGAAATTTCCAGCATCCCTTTTTAAAAACAGCAAAACCCTTCCTTGCTGTTTCTACAAGTTTCGCCTAATTTTAATTCATGTCTAAAAATGTAAGTGCAATTAAGTACCACCTGTTGGTACATACATATTCCTAGAATTTTTTTCTTTCCGTACAATAAAAGCTCTCTACTCTTAAACTTTAATAAAGTTTTAAATCTCATGAAACGCGTGCAATCGGCAAAACGTCAAAACTAATTACGCTAATAAGCAGTTAATCAGCTCAGTCGTGGTTTGATATATTATTATGGACCGTCCTCGTATAAACACCTTGATAATGCGACCATACCCATATACACATTAGCGTCTTCGGTAAATTAATTTTAGGTTACCTCTTATTCACAATGCCTGACTAACAAGCGTGTGGCAGCAGTGGCTGGTCGTAACTCATGGGTCTATCTGAGAAGTTGCAGCTACCAAATAAATCATTAAACTGGAGAATCCTTTTAACTTTAATAGACTCGCATATGCTTTTGAATTAGAATTGTGGAGGGCATAACCACTGTAAATAAATACAGGTGTAAAGTTAACTTTACTCCCTCTCATTAATTTTCCAAATTTCTTTAAAAATAAACTTTTGTAAATATGTGTGTAGATAAAGTAGTTATAGAAGGTAATCATTATATATCAAATAATTAATAATTAAAGATTTAAATACAAATGCTCCTAACTATGGTATTAAGTACAAATGGTAATTAAAAATGCAACTGAAATTTAGCATTTTGTACTTATCTACCCTATATTATTGTATAGATTATTTTCAGTACCTAGTTTAGTAGGTACCTACTTCACAATTTGAGCTTGTGATTACTAACTCTTGTCTGTTGATTATAAATTGTTTTTGAAACTTATCCTAGAGTCATAGAGGATAAAAACGTATCGCATCTATTTGCATTAGGTACACATGAAACAGTAACTAAACAATAACCCTTTTATCTGATTTTCATCAATAAAAAATTTTTCGTGAAGTTTTAACTTTCGAAAAACGTTGTAGGTAACTGCGTTTCTACACAAATTTAAATTGCATAACAAAGTAAATTCACTAAGTATGTAGGTACTATAGGTACTTAGGTACCTACATTGAATAAGTACTTAAGTAGTATAACAATTTCATTAAAAAGGGGATTTTAGTATTGTATCTACGAATTTTTAGTTAACACTTCAGAATTAGACTTTAAAATTCTATAATTTTTTATTATTTACTTATTTACTTATACAATTTTAGAACGCCCACTTTTTATAATTTCTTAATCCAGTAATCCTTTCATTAATATGCAATTTATATGATTAGCTACATTTAAAATTACTTCTTAAAATTAGGTAGGTATTGTAATAGATTGTAGAAATATATATTTTTCCAACGAATTTCTCATGCATGAAACTAGTTGTTACTTTAATGTAAACGTCGTTATTTATCGGTATTTGACATTAAATTAAAAAAAAAAAAAAACTTGTCTATTTAAATGCATATCGATGTATACTCATTAGTTATACCTAACTAAACCTTTTCAACACATCGTTGTAAAATGTGTTGAAGCAGATGCAAAATAATGAACTTTCTGTACTGGCATTTATTATATAATTACCCTTTAAATATTTAATTCGTAATAGCCATCAGCAAGCGAAAATAATGCACAGAGAATTTGTTCTGTCAGCTAAATGTGTTATAAGTAGCTAAGTATTTCTTTGGTCAAGCGTTCTTAATAGGTAAGTGTATAAGTGTACATTTTTTTCTTTCTCGTTTACCCTCTTATACCTTTACAGTATCGAGGGGGCCGGGTACACCAAGCCGCACAATGGTCCACCCATTCTCGTTCAGATCAAGCATACCGCTGCTTAACTTTCAATATGTCAGTTTTACGTGCACTCCCACTCTGGCGTACTGCCGGTTACTATAGTAAGTTGAAGGTATAATATTAAAATAATATCTTTCTAAATGTGCACAGTATTCAAGATGTAGAAGCCTCAGGATGAATTATGCTATTTAAGTACATCACCATATTTCTGAAAAAAACATTGTGCTTTAGAGCTTGTAGCTTTATATGATTATAAAAATATATAGAAGATTAACGAATTCGATTCATAAGTGCAGTCCTTACGGTTTAAATTGTTTGTTAAACAAAAACCGTAACTTAAACTTAAAATAGAAATTAAGTTCTATCTTTAAAACGACATCATTGCAGTTATAGGTAGGCTGTATTCAAAAAAAGAACACGATATTAACAGCATGGTGTACTAAATTTTTTTAATATATGGGTTTGTTTTTTCGACAGGTTCTTATTAATACCGAGTGTTTGACTTAAGGGGCGAACATATGGAAATAGCATGGGAAGTCGTATACTTATACGAGTACCTATGCAGAATCCTGCTTGTCATTTGAGTTGTTAGGATTGATAGCGGTATCAATCGAAAGACAAAAAAGTGCGCGTAATTTAATACTACTGTACTTGAATTCTTTGCTTGTTTAAGAAAGAAATAGCTTAAAAACTGCAATAAATAATTTCCATTTTATTCACAAAAAAAGCAGACCAGCCATGATCAAATTTGAAGTTTCTTTATGCCAAAATAAATTTTTTGCACTTTCGGGACTAAAGCATGTCTTTTAGTCCCTCCAAACCGGGACTAAAATGGTTCATTTGATCCCTAGGGACTAAAGTGTATCCTAGCAACGCATAATTAAAAAACGTCAAATTTGACAAAATTGTATTCACTTATTTATATTTACATTGATGTTTACATTAGCACAATTTACAATATTAAATAATCGATTTGTATCATCGACGGTATGCTGCACAACGCTGTTTGATGTAGAAGTACATGTGACAGCTTCAGAAACTAGGCTAAAAGCTTGTCTGGAAGTGTTTCCAGAAGGTCCGGGAATTTGGGATGCTTCCATGTCACCATGTCCAAAAATTTTGTCGGCGATGGGTTTTTTTATTATTTATGGAATTTTCAACGTACCCCTCGGCGATGGCTGCCGATTTCCACCCTCCATGCCTTTTTAAAACATCCACAGATGCACCAGAGTCAGCTAATAAAGAGGCGGATGTACGTCGAAAGCAGTGTCCAGTATATAATCATGAATCGGGTAGATTTAAGAATGCTGCTACTTTTTGGGGCAGTATTACAAATATATTTTTACCGACTGGCTGCGTAGTACATTGATTGTTCTGATAACGAACGAAAAATCTTGAATGAAGGGTCTCAGTCTTTCTTAAACCCATGTACTTCCGGCACAGTTCAGTAAAATTGACTGTATTTCGATCTGAATTTTTAACAATAAAATTCCTCTCTATCTTGTTCTTGGTGCTTTTAATATTAATCAGAATTGAGTGACCCAAATCAGTTACATCGTTCACCATCAACTGAACTAACCCATTACCTCTACAAGCTCCTGCAATACCAAAAATAAGTGCTACCTGAAAATTATTAATTTATGAATATTGTCAAACTAATTTTTACTGCAATCACTAACTTTTATCATTAAGAACTGATTGTCTGGGGCTTCCAATAAAAATTTGTCAACCTGGTCTCCTGTTAGTGTCTTCGCTTTTTTCGGTTTATATCCTTCATTTTTTCTTTTCAGCAGCGCAGTCAATTTGTGAAAATTGCTGATATCGATATTATTTTTAACGTTGAGCATGGTCTTCAGCATGGAATAATGGGCCCAAAGTGTTGAAGCAGAAAGAGTCCTGGATTTCTCTGTGAAAAACACAAGCAAGGTATCTTCGCTGAAATTTTCCACTTTTCGTTCACAGCACCATTTTACAAATATCTGATACTGCGCTTCGAATATTTTCCTTGATTTTGTCGACAAAATACCTTCTACCGCCTTCAGCTGCTTTCTTTAAGTTAAAATCTTCCATTTCGAAAATTGTTATCACGAAAATTGATGGCGCTTACCTACAACTTGTTTGTTTGTACCGTAGCTAAGTGACTTTTTTTTATTTCAAAGCAAACTAATAAAATATTCACCTGATAGGTATTTGTCAAATTAAAGTGTGACATTGACAGATGTTTTTAAATTTATATCTATAGGTAATTTTAGTAATAATTTTCCCGAAAGTGCAAAAAATAGTGTATATACCGCGGGACTAAAGCGACTTAATCCCTTGAGCGCGGGATTAAATGGGTCACTTTGGTCCCGTGGTATATAATATACTATTATTAGGTGGCTACAAGTATTATTTATTTTGGTCAGTTGTCAATTCACGTATTATCTACCTAATTGCTATGAATAATAATGTTAAATATTCTAATGAGGAGAAAACAAAATTTATTTTGGCACAAACAAACTTCAAATTTGATCATGGCTGAGCTGCTTTTTGTGAATTATTTATTACAGTTTTTAAGCTATTTCCTTCTTAAACAAGCAACAAATTCAAGTAAAGTAGTACTAAATTAAGCGCATCACTATCAGTCCTATCACCTCAAACGACAAGCAGGAATCTGCATATGGGTATCTACGTATATAGTCCAGTCAACGAACGCTCAATAGGGGGGTGTAGAATGCATGGAGGGTGTCACAATTTTGGACTTCAGGGCTTTGTTTGGAGTCGTTAGGAGGTAAACATACTAAAAGTCCCCGGACATAGGAGGTGAGCGGGGTGCAGGGGGGGACCTAGAAGATCCCTTTTTTAGGTTTTTTGCTTATATCTTGAATAAGGTGCGTCTTAGCGAAAAAGTTATTATATACAAAATCAAAGGTGTCAAAATTTCCCACATTTTTGGTTGGTAAAGTTTTTTTATATCTCCAACCGTTTATGCGATATCCGCTATCAAAAATCGCTAATTTTCGAAAAAAAAAAATAAAAAGTATATACCATTTTGAAGGAAATTTAAGCCTGTACAACTTCTTTTGTGGGAATTTTTCTGTAAACCGAAGAGATGAGGTGCTAGAGAGAAAAGTTTAACGAAAAACGGGAGGCAAAATATTTTCTTGCGAATATTAACGATTTTTGATAGCGGATTTCTCATAAACGGTTGGAGATAGAAAAAAACTTAAAAAAGCAAAAATGTAGGAAATTTTATCAGCTTTGATTTTGTATATAATGACTCTTTTGCTAAGATGCACCATCTTCTAGATATAAGCAAAAAAACAAAAAAAGAGACCTTCTCAGTCCCCCCCTGCACCCCGCTCTCCACCGATGTCCGGGGACTTTTAGTATGTTTACCTCCTAACGACTCCAAACAAAGCCCTGAAGTCAAAAATTGTGACACCATCCATGCATTCTACAATCCCTTTATTGACTGGACTAATATAAGATTTTCCATGCTATTTCCGTATGTTCGCCCGTTAAGTCAAACACTCGGTATAGTCTTGTTTTATGTTAAATATTCACGTTGTAAAAATAACGTTGGACATAATACCTACCATTGTAAAAGATCACGAAATTTTCCACTACCAGTACAAAAGTAATTTAAGGAGCTGCGAAAACAATATTACCGAAATATTTTAAAATGTTGTCAATGATATTGTTAAAAAGTTGGGTGAAGGTGCGAGCGAAAACTAATAGCAAAACAAGAAATTCCTTACCCTACATAATCTAATTATATGTAAGAATAGGTAATTATTAGAAATGAAATATAAGTATAAAATGTTGAAGAAATAATTATACAGTAAAGTTCTTCGTTTTCATGAGTAAATCTGTCTGTAATAAAATTGTCATCAATTCGTATCTATATCTGCTGTTTAAGTAGCGACTTTTCATAGTTCTTTCTATATTGCTTTAAATGTTTTGATGTTCTGTGTTCTTCTTTTCTGATACAAAGATCGAGTACATCTTAGAGATATTAAATGGCAAAGCACAAAAATGAATTTGTATAAAAACATCTCTCTCTGTTATATTACATTAAAACTTCTTTTTAATACTCCTCGCATACTAGTCAAGATCGCACCTTCTTGAACCCACAACACTTTCCTTACCAGAAGATACCTATTTAAGATCAAAAAATGGAATTTAAGTTTGTTGACCTGCTACTACTACCTATACTTATAAGAAAGCTGGTATGCATTTGACTTGAAGTTGGTGACTTCAATATAACTTATTTTTATGTTATTGTAGGTGTGTGTTAGCATATTATTAATCAGCCGGAGTTATGATTTTTTGCAAGTTTTATACTGAAGCAATTTTAAGATTTCACTACAGGGAAATGTATAAAACAAGATTTCACACATCACTTTAATTATAAGGGCGTATTTTAATGTTATCTACCTGGCCATGAAAAAAAAACACGTGTGTCACATTAACAACCATTTATTTTTCTACGTAACTCCCTTCAACACTTATTCCTTCTTTTTCCAATTGTCAGATACCCTCAGAAAATATTCCTTTGGCAACTTTGCAAAATATTGTTCAATAGCTTATTTAAGTGCTTCATCAGATGCAAAACGCTATCTCTTGAAATGATTTTTTAAGTTTTTGAATAGAAAGAAGTCTGGCGGAGCTAAGTCAGGTGGATACCTTAACTCTATTAACCCACAGTCATTGATTACCTGCTGGACTTTGTTTTATGACACTGCGATGTTTCACCTAATTTCACTCATTTTATCAAGAAGTAAACCTTCCCAAATTTCCATAAACCGCACAAATTAAACATAACTTAGCACATGTACTTTTAAACGTCACAGCTATTTTTTAATAATTTGTTTGAGATCGTCGCTTGTTTTGTTTCATGGTTAGGTAGATATCATAAAAATACGCCCTCGTATTTATACCGTTTTTTCCTTTTATATTCAATGGAATTGATTCCATTGGTCATCTATTTTAACTTAACTTGATTAACAAGATCCGTATCTCAATTACTTTGCATTTTATTCTAACGACTAGGATACAAACTGATATTCTGTTAGTAAAGTGTGTTCCATTAAATCACTAAAGGATTCATTTGTACCTTTTAAACACAGTGGGACTACCGAAACGTGAATGTACTTATTAGAAACAGACTTATTTTTATTTCATCCGAGTGAATGCAGTTTCTGCTGTAGGTTGTACTGAAATATAAATCTTAACGATTAGCAATTAAATGTTCTGAGATATTTGGGAGTGAACTATAATTTTCAATTTTTTAACACTAAATTTACTGTAGTAAACCCTTTTCATGTGTCTTTTTAAAAATTGGTGTGGTTATAATTTAAGGTAGGAATTTCTTTAAAATATTTACCTACATTTAAGATCGGATTTTTAAAGATTTAATAGGAAGCACCATATCTTTATATCACGGTTTTCCTGTCATTTATACAAGGAAGAAAAAAGCGGCATTCCATGGAATTATAGAACTAACTAATCACGTATTATTATTAACTATCTGAAATACAAAATATTATTTATTTTTACCTTTACAGGTGCATCAAGAAACAACTTCTAGAAATGTATTAATTTTCTAATTATGGTAATTTTAATAAATACTTAGTAGTGCATTTGATGTAACACGCGTTACTAGTTACAAGCATTTTTTAAGCATTACCTCATAATTCAGTTTGCGGTTAACTAATCAACTCTGTTGTACACGTGAATAATTTTCGCGTTAAAACCTATCAACAGCTGATTGCATTTAGTTAGCTATTGCTTTTCGAAGATGTTTTACTTGACGAAGCAGTTAGCTTGACAGCTGCTATCAAATTGCTGTTGCATGCATATAAAGCAATTTAAGTTTATGGTAAATTACTACATTTAACTATATTCTTGGTTACAAAATGATTATTAAAGTAAATATTACTTTGTTTTCAACTATTAATAAAATTCTCAAATTTTGAAAAATGAGATTTCTGTGGTATTTGAAATGTTATGGTCTCATCATAAAGATTCAACCACTCAACCAGGGGTGTAATGGCTCCATTAGACCAGGCCGGAATTTCAAAAGAAGCAACTAAAAATAAGATTTAGTTAAAACAAATTTGTTTTTGAATCAATTGCCATTGTAGCGTAAATCAAACTTTATTTGTAAAAGTCTAATAATGAAAATGTAATAATTAATTTTCTACTACATACGAGCCCAACGTCAATGAAATTCGTACACCTGTATTTTGCGTTACACCTATACTTTTAGAATGCTAAAAAGCGACTCTTTACAACGATATTCTGAAAAATTTATGTTTAGCGTAGAAGTTTGAATTCTTCTTTAAAAATAGGTGTACTCATTTTGCCGAATTTTAATAACTGATAGGAATGAAATTAAAATCAAACCTAGACATACAGTTCAATGAAATTCGTACACCTATTTTGCGAGTTCACTGAAATTCGTACACTTAGGGATCTTATTTCGTATTCATCTAATTGCTATGTTTTAAATCGTTATCGTGTTTGTTTACAACATGTATGTACAAGCCCGAAGTCAATGAAATACATACACCTGAAATTTTTTACCTTAAACATGAGTAATTTGTCAATAAAGAGCTATGCAAAACAAATTTAAACAACCGGGTTTTCAACATATGAACTGAATTTATTGACTTTTAATTACATGAAACTAAACATACTTATTGAGGCTTTTACTAAAAATTTGGTGGCCAAACAGAATATCAAATGTTTAATTATGGAGAGCAAGAAATTAGACCAAGGAAATTCAGATGGTTGGGGCATGCTCTGAGGAAAGCCAGGGATGCTCCAACTCATGTTGCGTTGGAATGGAACCCACAAGGTGGAAGAGGCAGAGGACACCCCCGCATTACCTGGAAAAGGGTAGTAAAAGAAGAATATGGAAAAACTATCAGACAGTTGTGCAACTGCCCAAGACAAGGAAGAGTTGAAACAGTTTGTAGTAAAATGTTATATGTAGATATGTAAATAACCACACAGTAAAATACAATATTAATCTTTATAAATAACCCAAAGCGGAATAATGGGATTTAATGGTAATAATAATAAACATACTTTGATGCTACATAGTTAGGAAAACCCCATTATTTACAATATCTATGTATGTACATACTTTGGTATTGAGTGGCATCGCCTTTATTTGCAATTACTGCTCTTAGACGCTTGTTTATGCTTCCTATTAGTTCTTGGCACTGCTGATGATAGAATTCCAAATTTTGGTTATTTTTTCTTTAAGAAGAGTTTTCGTACTAAGACAACCTTTACGTAGAATCCTTTTGATAATGCCCAAAAGGTTTTCAGTGGGGTTCAAATTGGGACTAGATGACGGCCAGGTACAAAACATTGATGCTGTGATTTTGTAGCCACTGCAACTTACCCCATCTTGTTGAAAAATAATGTCATCATCAATACATAGCTTTTTCATGGACGGTAGAACATGATTCTTAAGAATACTTTGAGATTTTTCGGCAATAACACCATCTAGAAAGTGAAGGTTTCCCACAACATTGGCACTCATGTAGCCCCATACCATTATTCTATCAGCGAATTTAACTGTTCACAGGGTGAAAGACTTCAAATTTATTGTGAATAACTCTACCGCGGTAAATACCTAGCAACTGGATGAATACTAGGCCAAATTCCTAAGTGTACGAATTTGACTGAACTCAAAACATAGGGTGTACGAATTTCATTGAACCGTATGTCTAAATTTAATTTAAATTTTATTGGTACCAGTTATCAAACTTCAGCAAAATAAGAATACCTATTTTTAAGATAAGAAATCGAAATTCTACGGTAAATATAAATTTTTTAAATATCCTTGTAAAAAGCCGATTTTTAGCATTTTATAGGCATAGGTTTAGCGAAAAATACAGGTGTACGAATTTCATTGACGTTGGGCTCGTAGTACCTATCTAAAATTAAAAAGTAATGTTCGGGAATGTAATATACATACACGGTTGCTTATTCAATTGATTTATCATTTTACAAAAACTATAAAACGTTGAGTTTACTTCACGGTCAATTCTCTTCGTAATAAGGTGCTATGTTCGGCAATTTTATCAATAACTAAGTCACTATCCAAATTACTAATAACATTTTTCCTTGCTATTAAGAAAAAAAAATACTTCCAGATTATTGTGCTTCTTAATCTATTTTTTTTTTATATTTTAATAATGAAAACGATTTCTCACAGGCAGCCTGTGTTCTAAATAATAGATAATGTTAATAAATATTGGTAAGTCAATGTTAATGTTGTATAAGCTTCACTGTACAAGGTGGTCCAAATTGGACACTTTTGATAGGAAACACCAATTTCTAGAGGAGCTAGAAAAAAACTAACCTACATGTTACGAGCTCGATTTTTGTGAGAAAGTGAATGCCGAAAACCGCACATCGATATCTTGAACTGTTTAGGAGATATAGGGTGGTTTTCAATTTTGTGCATTTTTGACCCACCCCCGTAACTTACTTATTTATGAATATTTTTTGTTTCTGTAAAAACATTCTTAAGGCACTTTTTTTAAAGGAATCCAATGGTGTCCCAAGTTTTTTTGTAAAAAGAATGGTTTTGAAGATATGACATAAACTTGCATTTTTTCTTATGGACTACCCTATATATTTTTGCATATTCTTTTTCTAAATATATAAAATACTTGCTACTTTCCTTTTTAAACATTTATGTTATAACAGCTGTAAGTTTATTTCGTTTTATTGTTCAACATGGCACTCCAGATTAACAAAATTCATCTTATACTATTTTAGAAACAGCAATAAGAAAAAATACAAGTTTATGTCATAGCTTCAAAACCATTCTTTTTACAAAAAAACTTGGGACACCATTGGATTCCTTTAAAAAAAGTGCATTAAGAATGTTTTTACAGAAACAAAAAATATTCATAAATAAATAAGTTACGGAGGTGGGTCAAAAATGCACAAAATTGAAAACCACCCTATATATTCTAAACAGTTCAAGATATCGATGTGCGGTTTTCGGCATTCACTTTCTCACAAAAATCGAGCTCGTAACATGTAGGTTAGTTTTTTTCTAGCTCCTCTAGAAATTGGTGTTTCCTATCAAAAGTGTCCAATTTGGACCACCCTGTACAAGTTTATTAACAATTTATAACAGCAAATGGCACAGTTTTTACAACTTTTGTAGCTTCCAGAAACTGTTTGTAAATCGTCCTCTTTACACTCGTCGACGTCACTGTTATCAGGTTCAGTTTTTCTATATGAAGTTGGTATTGAAGACATACAACTTCATCAACTGATCTTTGTAATATATTCCAGCTGTTTGAGAAATGTGTGAGTTCCTTAAGTAGATTTTCTTTACTAGCATTTTTATCAAATCTACTTAGTTCTTCATAAATTTGTGACTGCATTAATTTTAGCTATTCGTAGTGTTCCTTCTGTTGAAGAAGGTGACTTTGTGAACAGTGTAAATATGTAAAAAAGATGTAAAAATGCAGAACTAGATATATGTGTTACTCGTTTGAACGCTGCTACATTAATATGAAACTTTGGCTTTTTTAAATTAAAAAATAGTTAATTGTTTTTATTATTAAGCTTTCTGATGCACACGAATGACAGTAAAAAAAATATTTAATATGCAATTTGTGCCGTCTAAACCATAATATGGCACACTTTTATATTACCTGATTTGATAAAAGTTAGTCGTATGTGCTTATCTAAAGACTAAGAAGAATTTTGTCATGTGATTTTCATGATACTGCAAATTCAGTATATTTAACAAACAATCAGGGAAAGATTTGAAAAACTCTTTAACAAATCCAAGGAACGGAGCCTGTGGTCTGATTTAATTGAGCATCAGAAGCACTCTGTATTTTTGTGGGTTGTTATAGGGTTTCTGACGTTAAACTTTTATTAAAATTAAAATTCGAATTCAAATTTCTTTGCCCAAACCCGCCACTTTACGATTTTTATCCTGAAATATTTCCTAATATTCCAACAAAACAGGTCATTCCTTTATTTTTATTAGGAATTTTCTTAATTTTGTACAAACTATTACAGTTTCAAAGTACTTTTCCATTATTCAGCTATATTTTCAAAAACGGTTAGTATTAATTAGTGATAACTTCCGATTATGTTATTTTGACTTTCTGTAACATATTTTTAAAATAATTAATGTGTTTCAGTGATAAATCAGTTTGTGCTGCTTTATTTTATATTTGTAAACAATTAGTGAAAAATAAAGATACATTTCGTAATCTTATTACGTATGTTTCATATAAAACTTACAGCACATTTCGTTTGTCACAGGATTATCCAAACAGAAAATTTTATAGTTGATAAGGGAACAACCAAGCGCGGCCCTTAAAAAAAAGGTATCACTTTTAGCACATTTTTCACCTTCTTGTAACATGTTTTTCTCTTTATCGCGTAACCTTTCAGCTCCGCCTTTACGTGTCTTTTCCATAATTTTATTATAAAGACATAAAACAATTCAAAAAATTTAAGCCTAGTATTTGAAGCAGATAAATCTACTTGATTTACGTATTAAAATATACGACACAAAAAATATATAAAACGCATAAATCCAAACCGATCTAATCTGCCAAATTATTTGCAGGGAACATTATTGAATGAATCGTGTTTAGTGTAGGATTAAAACAAACATGATTAAGTTTATAACATATGCAGTTCTATACGTTCCTTTATGACAATTATTGAAAACTGACGTGTCTAAAAGTAAATGTTCCTCAACAAGCTAACAAGGAAAACGTCATTGAAGGTACATATAAATTATAATGTTTTGTGAGATTTGAGTTGCATTCGGTTACAGAAAAACAATAAGCTTTATTAACTACAAAGTTCTCAAAGTTGCAGGCCACTTTCTTAAAAAAAAGCAGCGGTGACCCGGTTGGCCAGCACGTCCCTGCACTTAGCTGATGAGTAATTGTTGTTTGTAGTTACTCTTATTAGGGTGTAATTATTTAAATCAGTTTACTAGTAGTTATATGTAATTTGACTTCAACACTTAACTTTTACAAGCAAAATTACCTGTTCTCTCACTCCATATTGTGGAACCTTAGGTAAAAGATTGATTTCATTCTTTATTTTAAGTATTTCAACTATTACTACAATCGAGCTGTAAAGTCAAAGGCTAAAGAGTGCACATTTTGATTGAATTGCTATATATTTTTTGTATATGTGAAATCTCGACATTAGAAGGTAGAAGAGAACCGACTGGATTGTGTTGCTTTTTAAAAACTCCTGAGAAAATGAATATTTTACCTAAATAAATGTTGAGTTTTAATTGAAAATTTGTTTTAGTTATATAGGTCTCGTCACGATTTCAACAGAAGGTTTAGTATATAATTTATATTCTTCAACGTAGACAGCAAACCACACGGTATTTTTTATACTTTTTTGTGGGCATTTCTCTGCCAATTTCTTACTTACTAACTTTTCGGAAAGAGACCAATCTCTGCTTTTAAAGGAAATCAAAAATAGAAAACGTTTTATAACTGGAAAAGTTCTGGAAGCAGTAAATTCTATTGGCATACTGCGAAGCATTCCTTCAGCAAGTGCTAACTATTGAAAGTAATATCTACTTATTAACAATTAACAAATAACAGGCAACTTGTTAACAAAGGAATATGAGTGCAGTTTATTTTTTTTATAATAATACAGCTGTTACGTAAAAATGTATTGGAAGTTGTATACAAAATACATTGAAAAATTACACTTAACCAAATGCTTAACTATAAAAGACATACTGATTAAATACACATTATAATTAAAACTCCTTAAACTAATTGAATACATAGTTATAAGTATAATCGTTATAGGATAATTATATAATTCACTTCCGCTGTTTATTACTTACTAACTATATGTGGACTTAAAATCTTGACTACATTTTAACATTTTTTATACAGATTAAATAATAATTAAATACAGCAATCTGATGTGAATCGATAAAGATTTCCTGTGTACTGTTCCTCAAATATGCAGTTCAGGCACTTGGTGATTGCATAGTTGATGATTTTCGCATATGTATTATTAGTATTACATACATTATCTACATTTATTTACAGTTTCGGATAGAAATAGAAATATTATTTTTATAAATACTAGCGACAGATTCATTGCAAACATGATATTAAAAGCACCTTATTATCATTAAATATCATCAAAAACTGTAGTTGTAAGACCTTCAGCCACAAATGATGAATAAATGCAATATTTACTTACTCAAAAAATAAAAATAAATAAATAATGACATAGGACGTTACGAATACAACAAACCAAAGCAAAAGCGATTTAATTTCCCTTTTACCGATTTCATATATTATCGTTATAAATGTCATTCATTCATTCAAAAGATTACAATGTTGCAGTTTCTATGGTTTGGTAAAGCATGCTGTCAAAGAAATTATCCACTTCTCGGAAAAGAAAACTGAGCTTGTTTAAAATGGAAATACAAACAGTTCTAATATTACTTACGTTACTTTGTCATGCACGTCGTGCACTAATAGCATTCCAAATTTTGACTTTGAGTGACAGTGGTTTAGTAATAAACAGCCCTAGCTTGTTTCTGAATTTTTAAAACTGCATTTTAAGTTTATAACCAATTGAAAACAAAGAATAACTATAAAATAATTATACTGCAATTATAATTTTTTGTCTTTTTATTTACCTCAGATTTAGCGTTGTCTAAGACTGTTAATTAGTAGATTTCATACTCACGACAGAACGTTGTTTATCCACTGCTATTATATATCGTACATTCAAGTATGTGTTTCATAATGGATATAATTTATTCTAATATAATGGGAGATGCGTAACTCAAAGCACAACGAGTTACACATTTGTTATATTTTAAAGTGTTTGTCGGTAAACCTGATTTTCATATCGCGAAATAACTTGTTTCTCATTAGGATAATTAGAGTTGTTATGTAGCATCATACGTTTCTTATTTATGTCTAATTAGGAATATTATAAACTGTATCATAGTTATTTAAGATTAGCTTTAAATATCTAAATTGAACAAAACTGAATTAGGTTTAGCATTGTTCTAGAAAAAAACTTCTAAGTTCTAAGTAATGTTGACTAATAAGCAATTTCATAATTTCAATTCTAAGACTTTGCTTAAAATTAAATATTGCATTAAGGCGTTGCTATAGAGATACTCGGAAAAGTGAAAGAAGCTCCTTTCGGTTCTTTATAATGGTTGAATTGCCTGATGATTTGAAATGAAACACCACTAGTATTCCAACAAACTTGAGTTTATTGTATCTTAGTCACGACATGTCACAATACACTGTTATGCATTTATAAATGCCGCTCCTGATCCTATAATGTTTCTGCTTCATCTAGTGAAGGTTTTAGGTAAGTTAGTACAAGAATATTATGTGTTCATTTTTTTCTTTCACTGTTTGTACAAATAATAAGTATGCAGTTTAACCTTTTTTCATTTGATATATTGGTAGTTTAAAGGTAAAGCTAATAGGTATTATTAATGCAATGCAGTTGTTACTTTATATTTTACACACATACACACAATTATTTTTAACTATAAAATTAGTAGAATATTAATATACGAGTAGCCAATTGCCTTATTCAAAAGTGTTTTATAGTTATTTAAATTAAACGCAGCCAAAGCTAAGGGATTACACCTAAAAAGAAATATTTACAACCTGTTTTTACAAAGTGACTTCTAATTCTTCAGATGTAGACAAAATGGATACAATATGACATGTATCACACACATTTCAGTAAATGTAAATGTGTAACATAGATTTATAATGATGGTGACATATGTTGACAAATTCGAACAAATTTATCCAACTGATGAATTAAGAAAATTAGCAGTTAAGGACAAGATGGCTATGAACACTTGAGAAGAATGTAATAGATATTCATACACCAAGTGAGCTAAGATACCGTTTATTCATGAGAAGAAGTTTAGCTCACGAGTCCGTAAGGTCGAGTGAGTTAATTTCTTCGAGTGAATAAACAGTCATAGCTCACGTGGTTTATACAATATTTTACTCAATTTTGATGAAATAACCATTATGAATTTAATTTTGACAAAATAAAATAGTTACTTACAGCTGTTGCTATGGAGTTAATAATTACAGTTTAAAACGTCAAAATTGAATAATAGTATATTATACACGACGCTATAATGAATGCTACTATTACCGAGGATAATGTTTGCAACACGAGCGAGTGAGCGAGCGGGTTTTGCAATTATCCGAGCTAATAGTAGCCATTATAGCGAGTCGTATACTATACTTTGTCCTCGACTACAAATACGAAGAATTTTTAATTAAAATTTAAATAACAACGCTACTAAAACCATGTGGTAGGCCTATGTTAAATGAAGTGGTAGGATTAGAAACATAACCTATTTCCTTCATTATACACCATAGACAATGATGTTACCATGACACCGTGAATAATGATTGTTCACTGCTGGCAGTGTATATTGGATAGCATTATGTTTTACCAAACATATGAATAATTGACAGATTATTGACTAGTCGTGGACAAAAAATATTATTTGTTCTTTAGGAAAGATTAATTTTATTTAATGGCAACAGAAACTGAACGACATAATTTCAAATTGATGTTTTAAAACAAAACTAGAAAAATTAACTTAAATTTAGCATGTTTATAATATTCCATTGCTAATTGAATTATTGTTAACTAATAGGCGTTTAAAGTGATTACTATACTAGTTACATTTACAAGATGCCTACAAAATATATTTTTATTTAAAATATATAAATAAACAATATATCTAGACCTTATCACAACAAAAAATATAACAAAAGAGAAAAATGTATCACATATACAGGGTGTTAAAACACAAATGTATGATATTTGTAGGACATACAGTACAGACCGAAATAAGCCTAAAAGTCTTAATAAACAGGTGTCCTAAAATTAATTGTTTCAGAGACATGGTTGATTTTAATTTTTATATTTCATTTTTTTTAAATGTCAGTTTTTAGTAACAAAACACTTAAATTAATTGTGAAAAGTTTTAGTTGTAGCTAAAGTATATGTTCGAAATGCCTCCCATCGTTTTCAACACATGCACTACACCTCCGAATAAATGAACCGCGGACTCTTTCGAGAATTTTCGGTAGTTGTCGAATAGTTTGGCAACCTTGCTCGATTCGCTTACGTAATTCGTCTAGATCATCAACAGGTGTGGCATAGACTAAACTCTTCAAGCAACCCCACAGAAAGTAGTCTAAGGGATTCAACACAGGTGATCTCGGAGGCCATCAACTGACGCCCCCCCCCCCCCCTTCCAATCCAGTATAATAAGTTAAGTTAAGTTAAGTTGTCAGAACAAAAAACTGATAAGCCTACTATCATTTTGCTCTTACCAATAAACGTTGCAGAGATTAAATTTAAATAACCGAGACTAATATTGTAATCAACCATATCTCTGAAACGATTAATTCTGGACACCTGTTTATTAAGACTTTAGGCTTATTTTGGTCTGTACTGTCCTACAAATATCATACATTTGTTTTTTAACACTCTGTATAAGAAGTTAGAAAGGACTAGACCATTTCACGGTTGGAATAATATTAAAACAAATAATTTCAATAAATATAAATAGGTATCAAATGATAAAAATGGAAACGAATCAGAATTAAGGTGGTGCCTTAGTACTTTTGTGAGTGCACCCAATTAACTTAGAGACGTCAATTGTTATAGGTATCCTCTAATAATCGAAGGACAATATTCTCCAATTCTATCTTTAATTTCTTGTATGGTATGGATATATGTTAAAAAACAAGAAACATGTAAGGGAATCATATATGTAGATAAGGAAATAACCTTTACTTGTTATACGGTCCCCCTACAACTTCTCTAGATGATTTATTGTCGGGATATATATTGTTATGATCTTCCAATTAACTGAATGACATACAATTTTAAAATTTTCCGACTAGCTCATAATTTTTTATCAAATTAGTTAAATTCTAAGAGATTCCCCCAACTCAGATCGCCTTTGATGAG
Source organism: Melanotus villosus (assembly GCA_963082815.1). Lineage (NCBI taxonomy): Eukaryota > Metazoa > Arthropoda > Insecta > Coleoptera > Elateridae > Melanotus > Melanotus villosus. The sequence continues at coordinate 69,734,344 of OY720418.1, read as the reverse complement.
TTTCAGAACTTCACCAAGTTGAAATTCATACACCTTTCAAAATGACGTAAAACTTTACAAAAAAAAAATAACAATTACAAATTCCAAAAAAATTAACAAATTCACAGAAATACCTTTTATAATAATTGGGCTCACTTTAGCACTGTTCACTGCTTTAGACTTGACAGTTGAATGACGACAAGTTCGTGAACAAACACTTGTAATTCTCTGAAGTTTATCTATAAGCACCCCATGTTTATTCAAAAGAGTTCCAAAAATATGTTCACTTCCATCTCCAATTCAATATGAATGCCGTTTCCAAATCAAATCCACATTGCCCCTACTTCAAAATTCCATTTATTTTCAGTTTATATTTAATTTATTTCGACTGCTTGTCCAATCCAATCTCACTTAACTGATTATATTTAAACTTTATTTCAAGTTGAATATTTATTTTAAATTCAATAATTAGGCCGAGTAACTTTTATTGCTTCTTGCCCTTGCAAATACAATTTATTATCTCTCATTCAACTATTTTATTTACATTAAAATTACCTTAGTTTCTAAATTTAAACACACTATGCCTATTTTATATTACATATTTACAACTTAACTAACTAGATATTTTACCCTAACTATTTACAATACTAAATTTCTAACTTATAACTATTTACATTTTATTAACAATAATTTTCCATAATTTTAAAAGGTGCCTATATCTCACTCTATTAAAATTCCAAAATCCCATCAAAACGATATCATCTCAATATGCTAGCACACTATATTAATGAAAATGGTCATGCTGGGTATTCATCTACATCTAACTGGTTGACGAAAACTTTCAAAATATCCGGTAATAACAGTATCCCTAAACAACATTGGTTCGATAAAGAGTTTTCAACAAATCGCTCTCCAAATCCAAATTTTCACGGGGTTTTGTTAAAGATGTGCAGGTTATCACTATTTTGCATTATCATTATTAATTTATTTATATACATACATATTCGAAAATATGAAACCAACTCTCGTTTATGTAAGATGTTAGATTAAGTAATTTGTTAGCTCTACTAGACTTGCCTCTCTGCACCTTGTAGTAAAGACGGAGGAGAGACCAGAGGCATACCGGCTAAAAGCGAATTGATTCGGGGGATACACTGGTGTTATCGATTATCGATAGCCACACCAAACTCTTTAAACAAACAGAGAAAAACTACATCTTTAAGATGCAGTCAGGTAAAATCATACCGACCTTTGACTTCAGAAAATCATTCAGGGTGATCATATCGGAACGGGAAGACTGGAGCAAATGAATTATGCCTATTATACAAACAAATAGCGATATCTGGTACACAGATGGAACCAGAAAAAATGGAACCGGAATAGGCATCTTCGAAGTTGAAACAGGGAACAGCGTTACCTTGAACTTGGGCAGCCTAGCCACCGTGTTCCAAGCCGAAGGAATAGCGATACTTATATTTCTTCAGATCATGCTGCGAAGGTCCCTATATAAATAGGCATGACAGATGACAGATAGCCAAACTGCACTTTTAAGACACTAACTATGTGCACCTTTAACTCCAAACTAGTATTGGAGTGCTATCAAAATCACATACAACTGGCCCAGGACAACAGGTTACACCTGATATGGATGCTAACACATTGTGGAGTACAAAGCAATTAACAAATTGACAAAATCTGGAAGCAATAAACACTCACTGGGAGCAGAACCAACCTGTGGAATATAATATGCTATTGCAAAGGAGTAAACCAGAGAATGGTTAAGGATAACACATCGTGAGTTCTGGGAGAATTGCCTAGGTATGGTCCATCCAGAAAAACGGCAAAAATATGTATAAATCTCAGTAAAGCGAAAATAAAACAGCTGGCGGGAATCCTGGCAGGACACTGCCGTCTGACAAACACTTGAGTGTAACAAAATTAGCAGAAGATGTACTCTGCAGAATTTGCAAAGTTGATGAAGAGATGCCTCTAAATTGGCTCTTCTACTGCGATGGAGAAGAATAAAATACTTTCAGGAATCGAAACTTGAATCTCAAATGTTAAATCAAGCCCCTCTAGATATGATCCTGGATTTCCTTAAATAACCAGGCTTACCTTTGTGAGGTGAATTCGCCGCGGAGCACAATAGGCCTCTTAGGCCACGATGCAAGGGATACTCGGATACTCAGCACCTACCCCAAGAGAAAAGAAAAATAAATTTGTTACTGCACATTAATTAACTTGTAAGCGGTAAACCACTGTCAGTAAATTACACGTGTGTTGTAAGCTAGTGAAATAGCTGAATTTTATAAGGATATACTCTGAAAACCTTTTTACTGTCATCGGGGTTGTGAAATACGAGAACCTAACTTCCTGTGAAATCCTCAACAAAACTATTAATGGTTCTGTATCCAAAGTTTCGACTATATTATCATCCAGATGAAGGTGATAAAATACTTATTGCTCTTAACTCTGACACAGTTAAGATGAAGAGACACAACATTTTCACCAGGCAGTTGCCCTTAAAACTTATGAGGTGAGACCGACGCAATTTAAAAGTTATACAGGGTGTCCCGAAACTTCAATTAAAGCTTCAGGTAACATTTTTCTAGAACACAAAACCGCAAAAAAATTGTCCTGCGCTGAATTTTTAATGTTTGTATTGAGACAAATGGCTGCGCTACCTTAACAACCAAGTCAAAGCTAACTTTTTGATGCATTTATTTAAACAAAGATCCAATGAAACAATGTGAAAAAATTGTCGAATATAATTACACAAGAGGTTTTATTTAGTCGGATAAATATTTTTTGCAACGAAAACGTATTTCTTAGCAATTTTTCGAGTCTAATTGCTGTAAAGCAATATTAGTTTGAGTTTTGCAAATAAACATTTATCCTGACTAAATAAAACCTCGAGTGTAATTCGGCGAGACAATTTAATGAATGAACAATACAATAGTTATTTGTAATACAAGTGTTGAAAGCTTGCGTTTGCCACACGAATGTGAAGTTTGCAGCACGAACGATAGTGAGTGCTGCAGTCACATGAGTGTGGCAAATACAAGCTTTCAACACATGTATTACACACTATTTTTTCTACAACCACAAAAAATTTAAATATTTCTGCAAAATCAAATCTGACATTCATCAAATGTCATTTATGACATTTTGATTTGCGTGCGGAAAGTAAACAAATTAGTGTGGAAAGTTTACTTTCCGCACGCAAATCAAAATTTGAGTGTGGAAAGTTTACTTTCCGCACGCAAATCAGATTTGCGTGCGGAAAGTAAACTTTCCGCACGCTAATTTTCACTTGTTCGGCACTCATTTTCAATACTCGTATCTATGAAGACGAAGTCTGAAAATCCCACTTTCCATGGTGGTTGTAGAAAAAATTAATTTTTTTATTTGGTATTGAAGCTACAATTATTAAACGTTGCATAGCAACTAAAGTTAATGTAGTGTTTTAGCCGGATAAAAGTTAGGGCAAACTTTTAGCCGCTGTCAAAGTGGTATATGTTACTCCTGTCGAAACTCGAGAGGACCTTATCGCTCGAGTTCATGAAGCAGCCACAACCATTAACCCCAGAATGTTGCAGCGGGTTCAAAATGCAATTGTTGTGCGTGCACGCAAGTGCTGCGAAGCTAATGGGTGGCACTTTGAAAATGTTTTACATTAATGTAATGTTTTTTTGAGCCAAAGAATTGAATGAGAATTATTTTTGCTTATTACCTAATTTTGTTCTAACTTAAAAACTATTTATGCTAGAATTTTCTAACACAGAACAAAACCATTAAATAAAAATTTTACTTTGTGCATTATTTTTCTGTCTAAATGTAATAATACATACGGCAAATAAATTTATTAAATTAATATCTCGGCCCTTAGCCTACTAATTTATTTAAATTTGTCACTTGGTCTTCTTGTTAAGTTTTATTAAACAAACCTAACAGTGTTGTCAACTTTAATTTTCTGTTAATGCTTCATATGAGGAAACTAGACACAGTAGAGAGTTTGTGTTGATAGTTTTAGAGTTCTCATGCGCTACCGAAGCCTGCTATCTGATACTTTAGTGGAAGCTTCGGGACACCCTGTATACAGTGTGCTAAAAAAATGGCGTATTAGGTAACTCAATGGTGCGTTGTTTACGGATACTTCTTGAGTATGGGAAAAGAAATAAAAAAATTATGTGTAGCATATTCTTCAAGATGTGGAGGCCCAAAATTAAGTTTTTAACTTACTTATTATTTTATATTAACAAAAGCTATACCTTTATTTTGAAAATTAATTACGTAAATGATGAAAGTTGTAAATAACTTAGACCATTACCGAAGAAAAATTCGAAAATTATTAATTCAAAAATGTTAAAAATTTGGAGCAACAAGCACTAAATCCATTTGGCAACAGTGACAGGAACAACGTAGATGACGATTTGGCACGGGCATTTTAACACACACCTACGTGATTTAATATTTTTATCCACGACTAGTCAATAATCTGTCAATTATTCATGTGTTTGGTCACTCATAATGCTATCCATTATACACTGAAATCATTATGCACGGTGTCATGGTAACATCATTTCATTATGCACGGTGTCATGGTAACATCATTGTCTATGGTGTATAATGAAGGAAATAGGTTATGTTGTCATTGAAATAGGTTATGTTGTTATTTAAATTTTAATTTAAATTTTAATTAAAAATTCTTAGTATTTTGTAGTCGAGGATAAAGTATAGTATACTACTCGCTATAATGGCTACTATTACCTCGGATAATTGCAAACATTATCCTCGGTAATAATAGCATACATTATAGCGTCGTGTATAATATACTATTATTTATACAGTAAGTATTTGACATTTTCGTCAAATTTTTCTGAATTATTTTCATCCTGAAAGGTACGCAGAAATTTTTTTACTAATAAATAATTTAACGATCCACCATCATCAATACACATTCCGCATTTAATTATTACTATTACTACTGCTACTACCGGGTGATCAACGGAATTCATAATTAGAGGAGGCTGTGATTGGTACTATTTTATGCTGTGTGGTTGGACACACTTAGAAATGAATAATAAATTGACAGTTGTTATATTTGAGGTTATGCTCGTGCTTTGTACGATCTTAGATGAAATAGTAAACATTATTTTGCTGAAACGCAGCAATAAAATAAGTTTGAAGAAAAAACTTTCGGTGAGAAAAATTTTATGTAGAATATCAAACATTTTTAAAAATAAATGTCTCAATTCTGACACTTAAAATTTTTAATTTCAAGCTGCAAGCCTGTGTTGCCAACTTTATGGTATATATCACAGGCTGCTCTAATTATAAATTCCGTTGATCACCCGGTACTATTACTAACATATTAATTTAAATTTGAAGGGGTAGAAAGTAGTAGTTTCTTTTTATCTTAAAAATTCATTAAATAGTTGAAAAAGACTAAAAAGTTGAAGTTTTGAAGTTACAAAATGCTAACTACATACTTATCTGTTCTTTATTTAAAATAACAAATTACCACTGCATGGCATCTTATACTGGGAAAGGATTTTTTAAGTAGTTAGGTATGAATTTTTTTTTGTTAGTGTGAGAGCATAATTGCTGTATCATAATTGTTCGACGTATAAAAAAAACGCCTAAAAGCTCAACTCCGAAAGCCAATCAAGAATTTGAGTAAATTAAAATGAGTACATTCCGTCAAATTATACATTTTGTTTAAAATAATCAACACTCCACCATTTACTATGCTACAGATTCATTTCAGACACCTCGATTTATAGTCCAGTTATAGTTTAACAATGATATATTAATTGATCAATTTGTAATAGTTACTACTTACCTTAACTGCATAGAAAATAAAATAACTTACAGGACACCACAAATAACCATAGTTTTACATATGTACCGTGGCGTGGCGTCAAATTAATAATCGCCATTAACAAAATACCACCAGGTAAAAAAATCTCGGAAACAAATTAAATCACGAAAGAGGATACATCTGTTAAAGAATAAGAAAACTGTAGGACCAAACGTCGTACAACAGTACTAAAACTAGGAAGCGTAATAGGTATTTAATGATCTTTTTTGTAATTTTTATTACTGCGCCTGCAGCATGTGGCTAATCTTGTACCAAATAATACCATACATATTTTAAGAAGTATTCTGGTGGTATAGTAAGTAAAAGAATTAATGTCATATGCTGGCGTTTACGATCTCATTAAAATATTAAGATGTCATAGTCGTTTAACATATTTATATATCTTCTAGATCAAATGCCATTTACTTAGACGTCATAACTATAACTACTTAGATTTATTAAAAAATATATTCAAACTGATCAAATGATGAACATTTTCAACTGGCTTGATCATACGTCTTATTCTTTTTGACGATTGAGTCTTCTGCTCGTGCAACTTCAAATCAATTATATGCTGGTAAAACTCTTACAATTGGCGACCCCGACGCCTGAACAAGCGTCTCCGGAGGTTAACTGTAAGTACGGAACAACTTATACAATAATGACAGACAACACAGCACAGGAGATTAGCCGAGTTTCTCTTAAGAAGCTTCCACCTTTTTGGAGGAAGTAATCCTGCTATTTGATTTAAGCAGGTGGAGAGTCAGTTAACTATATCAAACAAACAACTGATAGCACCAAATACCACTATGTAGTGGCGTCGATGGATAGCGACATTCTGGGAGAAATCGGTGATGTTATTTTGGAAGCACCGACCGAAAATATATGTGAAGCCATCAAATCCAAGCTGATCGAGCGCTCCCAAGAATCGGAAGAAAGGCGGCCCAATAAATTGCTACGAGATTTAGAGTTGGGTGACAACCACCCGTCGCAGCTATTAAGACAAATGCAAGAGTTGGCTAAGGACAGGATCAGTGATTCGATTTTGAAGTCCTTATGCTTGCAACGTCTCCCTCATAACATCCAGACCATATTAATAGTGAGTGACGATAACTTAACCAAGTTAGCAACTATGGCCGACAAAATCTTTGAATCATCGAGCTCAAGGCTTGAGTCAATCAACGCAATAAGTCACAAAGAAGAAGTAGGCACAATTAATGAAATCAAAACCAGTTAAAAGAATTATCACTACAGATGGAAGCAGTAACAAGGTCACGTCGTCGCGAACGAACTCCTCAAAATCGACGTTTTCGTCAACGCTCATCTTCATTTAAAAACAATAGAATTTGTTGGTACCACGAAAGGTTTGGTGAAAAAGCAGAGCATTGTACAAAACCCTGCGCATACACTCAAGCTTTAAACTAAAAGACCTACCAATCGAAGTGGCAGAGAGGGTAGGTCCGATTTTCAAACAAAGCCGCTTATTCATAAACGACAAAGCAAATGGTTTAAACTTTTTAATTGTTACGGGAACTGAAACGTCAGCAATACCTGTAGATAGAGTTTCTCAACGTAAAAACGCCGAAAAATTAACACTCTACGCAGTAGACGGAACGAATATCCGAACCTTCGGAGCAAAAATTAATCAAGCTGAATCTGGGCCTTAGACCTACTTTTCCTTGGAATTTTATAGTGGCCGAAGTTTCAAGGCCTATCATTGGCGCGGATTTCCTGCACTACTTTAATTTAATTGTTGATTTAAAACATCATTGCTTGCGAGAAAACACAACTAAATTAAAAGTGGACGGTAAGCTTACATTTACTTCCCTACCAAGTGTGTCAACTATTAAGGATTCATCTTCAATCTATGCTATCCTTCGCAAATATCTTAGTATCACTAAACCAAATCCGTCAGCCATCACATTTCTACTAGAGGACCTCCGGTCACGTGCCGCTCCCGCAGATTTGCACCCGACAAACTGAAAGCAGCAAAGTTAGAGTTCGAATTCATGATGGAGCAAGGCATTTGCCGACCTAGTAAAAGTGCCTGGGCTAGCCCGCTTCATATGGTCAGGAAGTCAAACGGTAGCTGGCGTCCGTGTGGGGATTACAGAAAACTTAATTCCATAACAGTACCAGATAAGTACCCGCTTCCTCATTTACACGATTTTGCATCCAATTTGTACAACAAAAAAATATTCTCCACATTAGACCTATTCCGGTTAAGCCAGAGGATATCGAAAAAACAGCAATTCTCACACCTTTTGGGCTGTTTGAGTTCCCCCGCATGACGTTCGGTCTTTGTAACGCAGCCCAGACCTTCCAGAGATTCATTCATCAGGTCGTGAGAGAGCCAGATTTCTGCTTTGTTTATCTTGATGATATTTTAGTAACTTCTACCAGTTATTAGGAACATTTAGTTCACCTCGAAATGCTATTTCAAAAACTCCAGGATTACGGACTAGCCATCAATGTCACCCCGTGATATACAGGGTGTCCCGCAATAGGATGTACATAGCTTCAGTACGTGTACCTGGCCTCTTTTTAAGTCGAAAACTTCCAATAAACATATGGCCTATAATTAATCCCTACAAAGTTATTGGCACATTTTCATTGAAAAAATAACACTAAAGATTCAAAAATTTATTGGTAAAGGACATCAATTAACGGCTCACAAAATAAAATGCTATAGTTATGTGGCAGTTTATATCTCAAGTTTTAAAAATAACCTCCTCGATTAGCTATGCACATTCGTGCCCTTTGTGAAATCGTGGGGACAGACCTCATAATAGAGTCGGAATCGTTTTTGATGATATTGGCATATTCTTGATTAGAAAACGTTGCCATACTTATTTTATGACAGATAATAAACACAACACTTACTTACATTTGTTTTCACAGCCGTCTAATGCATCTTTTGTTTATGATCTTTGAGTGTAACGGTAACATTCAAATGTGAATAACTTTGTAGCGATTAATTTTAGGCCATGTGTTTATTGGAAGTTTTCGACTTAAAAAGAGTCCAGGAACACGTACTGAAGCTATGTACATCCTATTGCGGGACACCCTGTATAAAATACGTTAAATAAACAAGTGTTTGTTGGTGTAAGTAAATATTAGATCGTTGTCGTTATTTATTGTTTAATACACAGTGGTGGACTAAGAAAATGCTTACCACATCACCCTATATTCTTAGTTTGTGCGACATACCGGGTGTAAAAGCAACTTAGGAAGCTATACTTACTTTTACTATACTAATCGTATAGTTCATATTTTGCTCTCCTCATTCATAGCATGCATAATTTTTTTGTTAGACATAAACTCTCGTCTTTTGATAAACCTATTCGATACTTTTTTGGTAGTGATCCTGTTGATCCATGATAGTTTGGACATCCACATAGATCTTACAAGGTCTACATTTCAAAAAATCTTATATCTTATTTGTTGTTTGAGACTCCACACCATAAACCATAATTGAGGAGGTCGCGTGCAAAACCGATTAAATCCATTTACATAAATTTTTCAGGAGACGAGAAAAACGTATAACATCTTGGCCCTAAGCAATAATTACAAATTTCAAAGGCACATACATTGGGACCAACGTTGTTAATAGAACGTGTATATTTAGAATTAATTTATGATAAAGGCTTTGAAATTAATCAAAAAAACACAATGGATTTAACCGGTTTTGCACACAAATCAATAAAAAATTACGAGAAAAACGTCGTTTATTCTTTTTAAAAATACATCTTAAACTTGAAACACATTAAAACACCGATAAAAAATTGGAAACCTGTAATTTCAAGTTTGATGGTAGAAAACAGTATTTACAACATTGAAGGTAGAAAACTGTTACGTTATGCATAAAATGTGGATTTAACCGCTTTTGCTCCCAAATACGAACTTTAAATAGCGATTTAGGCAGGATTTAACCGATTTTGGTCACGAACGACTTCAAAATTCGATAGAGCTTACAAAAATTATATAGAATCGATGTGTCGCGCATTTTTGGAAAAATATGGATTTAACCGGTTTTGCACGCGACCTCCACAATTAGTTATTAGTTCAAGGCTATGGTATAGTTAAAATAGTTGACGCTTTAAGAGCAAACAAAATTTCGCATTTTTCATTTATGTTAAATATTTCTTTCCCTAAAAAAAAACTGTATCACCGATTAACATTAAATGCGTCACTTTACTGACGATTGACAAGAGATCTACTATGACAATAAACACAGAAGACAGCAAACACAGAATAGAACTAGAAGGCGCAACTTTGGAACAAGTGCTATTCAAATATCTGGGGCGTGAAAGGCACAATAGAAGAAAAAATAAACGAAAGAATCGGAAACACCACCAAGTTATTCCATGCCTTGAAGAGAAGCTTCCTGGAGAACAAAGAAATGCCCAAGGCAACAAAAGTGGCAGTATACAGTACCGTTGTAATACCCACACTAATGTACTCAAGTGAATCATGGACAGTAACAAATAAAACAGCCAACAGATTACAAATAATCGAAATGAGATTCTTACGAAAAATAGTAGGGAAAACGAGACTCGACGGGTGCAGGAACAAGGGCATAAGGGAATCGCTCAATCTGAAACCAATACAAGAGAAAATAGAACAATCACAACTTAGATGGCTGGGCCACATACATAGAATGGGCACCGAAAGGATAGCAAGAAAGGCATATGAAGCAAGAACAATAAGAAGAAGATCCAGAGGCACACCAAGAAAGACATGGGAGGACGGAGTGAGGGACGCACTAGAGCCATGATGAGTTAAAACAACATTTTAAGGTCTAACAAATGAATAAAGTCAGAATCTTAAAAAATCCCTTCATTCGTCTTCGACCAACCTTCGGTCATTTATTTTTTATGGGAACCATATTGAATTTTTCTGTACTTAGTTGAATACTTGAACCGAACATTGAACATTATCTTCTGATTCCAATAATGTAGGTATAATATCTCTGCGTAAACTCTATCAATAAACAATTGTAAAATATTAAAAAGGCCTTGATCACAATTTTTGGGTTATTTGTAGTTGGTCATTCTTAAGAAAATAATTAAATTAATATAAAATTTATTTTTCATTGAAAAACAAAGAAAGATATAAAAGTATCGTCCATTTAATAAAGAAATATTTTACTACGGAGCGGGCGGTCTCGGTGTCAAACCCGGCTAGCCTACACAGTCACTGATAATAATAGGAAACCAAAACACAGTAGTGGTGTAAAGAAGGTAGGCGGTTGTCGAAAGCATGGTGCTTATCACCTTACCCCGTACATGTAAGTGTGCGAGACAAGCGGGTATGAAAGCGACTTAGGAGCCCTTAACCCTCCATGCTGCCGGCCGTAATCCTTCGTAGAGTGTAAGTGCCGTTACCTTTACCTTTATTATTTATTAAAATGTTACGCCCGGTTCATAATATCGGCTTGAAGTCCGCTTTAGCTAAAGTCCACTTTAAGGTGAGCATTTAGTAACTTACACAGGAGTCATATTTTTCCAATACACCACTAATTTCTCCGAGGTTTCTTAGCCGCTATTATAAATATGGAAGATTGGACACAGATGCAATAGATTGTTTAATAATGCAAAAAGACTTGAGCGCTCTTAAATTTTCAAAATATGGAATAGTATTCAATTAAAAAAATAAAAAATAAAAACCTATGCTCGCGAAAAATACAGTTAATAATGAAAATTTGGGCATTTTAAAAGCGCTTAAGTGTTTGTATTCTAAATCTGTCTCAATTGAGCAAGTGAGAAATTATTACATTGCTACTATAGAATCATAATTTCTGGGATAAATTTTTAATTGACTTTTATAAATTTTAAAATTTGCTTATAGATAGGCAACTTTTCAGTCTTCAGGCAGGTATGCATAATGTTTATCCTATAAGAAGATTAGGATTAAATCCTAATGGGTTTGTTTGGTCACAGTGTTTGGTGACTTAAGCGTCTTTAGGCTCATTTAAAACTTGGAAATTTCTTTTATTTTACATATTGTACACGTTTCGTAGCAACTGTAAAATTTAGATTTTTGTTGCTACAAATGCGTACTGTCATTAAAAGTGACGTTTTTAGTTCAAGCTAACTGAATTAAAATTTGCATTTTATTATTTAGCGCAGGAGTTCCCAAAGTTTTGCCTAGGTGGGCCAAATTGTAAATTCCAAAATATTTGGAGGGCCAAAAAGAAGTGTTATGGAAAAATACGTTTAAATCGATAAAAAGTTAGACACAAAGGAAAGATTTATACTAATTTTAGAACATAATCAGTCTTTACTTACGACAATAATTACTTTTTATTGCAAACTGTTTATTAACACATTTCAAAAATAATTAAACAAAAATAACTAAATAATTTCAAATATAAAAAGAAAAAAATAATAAATTCATCAATCTGAAGTGTGGTGCAGTTTTTGTTTTCTTTTAATAATATGGCGGCCGTTAAGACAATAAAATAATATATTCAATCTATAATTATAATAACAAGATACAATGTGATTTTTTAAAAACTCAATTGCAGCAGGCCGAATTCTGTCTTAATAACCTTAGAACTGTCTGTATTAAGTCAGAATACGGCCTGCTGCAATTGAGTTTTTAAAAAATCACATTGTATATTTATTACATATAAAATTTAGTATTTTTTTAACTGAACAGTTTTTAATTATAATATGATAACATTTATTTATTTTTTTGTAAAAATGTGAATTGCAAATTATCTCTATGAATTCAAGATCGCGGATGATATGACATCGCGGGCCGCATTTCTAGGGTTTGCGGGCCGCATTTGGCCCGCGGGCCGCACTTTGGGAACCCCTGATTTAGCGTGTTAAAATAAAAGTACTTTTAATTCTAGGGTTAAAAATACGAATGTTTCATTGTTGTTTCATTGTACACGGCGTAGATAATATTTGTTAAAAAAATAAATTTTATTGTTTTAAATATTGTAATTGAAACCCTTGATTTTATTTAATGGAGTTACAATGCAAAATTAAATAATTTATTATAAATAAAAAATCCTATTTTACTCATACTGCAGTTCTGTAATTTTTTATTGATTTTTATTCCAAACTTTCAAGGCAAGTAAGCGTAGGTACTACATACTTGATTTTCAATAGAATTCATGAAATTAATAATTTCATCGATGTTTAAAGAACTCTGTTTTTTGTCAAAATTAGGAAAAATCTTGTATGCAATGTAACACGTTAGGAAAGGAGATTTTGTGTAACTCATGTGCTTTTACGTACACTTAAAATCAAACATTTCCTAACTGACAATATAGAATATAAATAGCTATTTTTGACGCTTGTAGAAAAATGTTGTTTATATTTTGTGGACGAAACGGTTTTGTTTGTAAATAATAGTAGATTGTTTTACAAGTCAAGAAAAGTTAGAGTTTTCCAGTGTAAATTTTTAATTCACGAGCAAGGGTAGCTTGCGAGTGGATCAAAAATTTACATGAGCATGGAAGAACCACTTTTCTTACGAGTTGAACATGCTATTTTTTCGTGTACTTCAAGAAAATCACGTTAATTTTAAAAATAAATATTCAAAATTTATGAAGGTAATATTTTTCACTGTGGTCGTCATGGATTTGTCCATTTTTACAGCTACTATTTGAATTAATTTTCGACTTGTCAAGAAAATTATGTAAAACGTCAGATTATTTTTAAACGTTTTTAAGATTTTGCGCGGGCTCTGTAGATAAAATATTGTACATACACGTGTGATAATGCATTATTAAGATACGCGTTTGGAATTTGCACCTCGTTTAATAATTTGAACAATTGTACATTTACGAATATTTATACAAATAAATTGAATGAATGAAAAAAAGTGTTGCTATGAAGAAAAACGTGTTGCTAACAAGAAAAGTACCACTTTTCTTTACGATTTTTGATTGAACAATATGCTTGATTTCTATCTAGTACACGAAAAAGCAACTTTTTGAAATCGCATGTAATGTATATTTTATAAATGTAGCAAAATAAAATCCGTCAAGTATTCGCAACTATCGTATAAGTCAGCTTGAAGTGAGTTTTAAAGCCGCTGTGTTTCATAAAAGTAGATAATCAGACTTTAGGTAAAGTGAAAATTTTTGAATATAAAGGTTGTTGGCTACAATGAAACAGGTTTGGAGCAAACTTCATAAATGTTTTGTTGTCATTTCTGTGGAGGTTATTACGTTATTAGGTTAGCGTTTTTAAACCATAGCAACTGTTTACGTTGTGCTGCACGTTTTTTTTAATTTGATTTTTAATAATTATAGCTAGAAGCATATTTCCGGTTGCATAATAGCGAAGTGTCAACAATAGTTGTTGCATTGGCAACCTCCCCTATAATAAATAATAGTTATTTATGTACCAAGGGCGTAAAGATGCTTTTATGGCCTGAGACGTGATTTTGAGCCCGAGACGCTAGTCGAGGGCTAAAGACACATCGAAGGCGCTAAAAATCTTACAAAATCAATCAACACATTTGCAGCTCCGACACTAACCTATACATTCGACGTGATAAAATGGTCGAATACCAACTTAAACAACTTAGATCGACTAGTAAGGACAAAAATGACCAATTAAACATACCACCACCCCAAATCCGCCTTACAACGAGTCCTGCTACCAAGAAATAAAGGTGGCCACGGAATAATCAGCGTATCCAACCTACACGCTAAACAATTAACATCAATAAGAAACTTCGTTACCATAAAAGCAGCTACTTCCGAACTTCATCTAACAGGCCGACAAATTGATGAAAATTATACGCCCCTGAATAATATGTCATCAAACATAGAACATAACAATAACACTTCCATTACACAGGAAATAGATACATGGAAACAGAAAGAACTACAACACAATCACTAAGATGGCTTACCAATGGAACGCTGTTTCCGGAAACCGATGGATTTGTTATAGCTCTGCAGGATGGCGGATTTGCTACGAAATCTTACCAAAAATATATAACCAAAGACAACGCGATCATAAACAACAAATACAGGCGATGTAAGCAATAACCAGAAACCATAGCCCACATGCTAAATAGTACATTACTTACACAAACCAGATATAAATAAAGACATGGCGCACTTCGAAAGACCATACATAGCAGTCTAGCTAAGAAATACGGGTTTCTCGGCAAAATAATACCATATTAAAAATACCTTACAAGTCGATAAGCATAATGGAACGCGCGCCATCTTAAACTCTATTAGGACAGAACAATTCTCACAGATGTTACAATAACTAACAACCGGTCAAATACCATCTTTATGAACAAAACTGAAAAATAGGCCCATATAATCGACTACGCTGTACCTACATCTAGTAATATTGAGAAGACATACCGAGAAAAAATACAAAAGTACAGCGATATAACAACATACCTAAAAAATACATACCAGCTAGAAGCAATAGACATAATGCCAAAAGTTATATCATCCCTGGGCATCGTTCCAAAAACTACTACTGAAATAAATTATTGAAAAACTCGAATTACCATTACAAATAATTCACAGCACAAAAAGCAATATTACTGACAAGCACATCTATAGGAAGGGAAATGTTTAACACAGGAAATTAAGAGAATGAAAAGCAAAAATAGAAATAAAGGAAAAGGAACTATCAAACATTTTTAAATGCTTGGGAAAAATCGCCGCATTTAAAAAAAAGAAACATCCCGAAAAGGTGAAATAAAAACAAAATATAATATAGAACTAACTAACTTAAGGATACTGCACAGGTTGCGCCAAATTCGATGTAATTGAAAGATAGGAAAAACCGAATGAACATCCTTCGGCTAATTTCTTGAGAAGATTAACACACATAAGCAATAAAATATTTATTCGATTATTTTGGAGATATGACATTCAGTTGAAGTTTTTAAGTGGTAGCTATAATAGGTTGTGAGATTTTTGCATTCCTTATTTTATCAACTTTCAGAAACATATAGTGTGTCTGTCATTTAGACTAATAATAACGGTTGTTTAGACTAATAATTTCGTTACTATTTTCTTATTTTGACAAATGTCAAAGTAATGCAGTTAATCATAGTGAAATTTGAAAATTATATGAAATGGGATGTGATGTCGGTTTATACCTTATACCTATAGAAAGTGGAAGGGATGTACGTTATATGTTGCTTCTGAACTAATGCTGGCAAAATTATTATAAGTTTCTATTATTTGAGCAATCGATTGTAATTATTATTATGCAGTGAATTTCATTTCAAGCGCAATATGTGTGTCAATCAACAACAATAGGAAAGTAACGTTACTATGGTTTCGTTTGACACTTTTGACAGCAATACGTAAAATTGCGTTCCATCTCAAATGTAATATGCTGTTATCAATTTGTATTTCAAAATAAACCAACGGAAAAACCTTTTTAACAAAACTGTCATTTTTAACAAATTTTTTAGTACAAAATAAGAATTACGACAGGAAAAAATTTATTAACAAGTTTTACAAACTTTTTAGTAAGTACATAACAAAAATAAATTAGCAACAAAACGAGATTAACAATTTTGAAAAGGTTTCTAGTAGATGAATAATAGAAATAAATTTATAGCAAATGTTCAAAAATTTCACCGTTTACTGCCAAACAATGACCTAAACGATGGTAAAAATTCATCACAGCTGGTAACAACACTTGATTTTGAAGCAGGTCCACATACTTTTGTCTGTTTAAATTCCCTTCTATAAAAGATGGTCCTATAACGTGGCTCCTAACTATACCCGTTCAAAACATTTACTTTTTGAGGTCGCTGTGTTCTCAACACATTATACAAGTGTAGGTTTTCTCGACTCCAGTATCTACAGTTTTGCTTATTTACCTCACCGTGAAGCAAAAATGTTGCTTCGTCTGTAAAAATTATATGCTGCAACATCTCAGGATCTGCATTAGCCCTCTCAAACAGTTCTTCACAAAATGCTGCTCTTCTTTCAAAATCATCATTCATTAATTCTTGATGAATTTGAAAATGATATGATTTAAAGTTCGCTTTCTTCAAAAACTTATTGTACACCGATGCTTTACTTACACCTACCTCTTCTCCTATAGCCCTAGTTGACAAACGGTTGTTTTCTTGTATAAGAGCCAAAATTCCTTCTTGTTTATCATAGGTTAAGGCATAAGGTGTTCTATTACTTTTATTATGTGCAGAACTTACACAACCTTCTGCTTCAAACTTTTTCGCAATTCTCAAAATAGTCGAAACATTGGGAACAGGTCTTCCAACAAACGTCTGTCGAAACAATTCGGAGCCATTTTTTAAACTATGAGTAGGATTATGATACCACTTTATTATCTGGGTTTTTTCTTCTGATATATACTTGATATAAGATGGACAACACAAACAATCACACTTTAGGAAAATTAATTGAAACTGCTATTTTGCATTTGAAATGAAACGCAGTTTTACGTTGCTGTCAAAATTGTCGAGCAAAACTATGGCAATAATAAATATCATGGTATTGTTGATTTTATACATATTGCGTTCGAAATAAAATTCACTGTATTCATTCCATTAATTGCTTAACTTAGATTACTGAAATAATTAATTAACAAAATGTTGGCATTGATAATGCAATACAAATTATCCGTTGTGTTATCTGAGAAAAAATCTAAAGCAGTAAGGGATATTCAATATCAAACGTAGGTACCTAGTTTTTTTTAAAGCAAAATCTGTCAAAAGGTTTGTATTATACATTCTAATACCATGAGATCGAAAAAAAGATGATTCTGAGCAGGCCTTGACTAGTACAACACGATTGGTTACACTGGTTCTAGAATGCCTATGAATTATAATGTGACAGTGACATTTCAAATGTAAGTCAGTTTTGCAATCTTGTTTCCAGAATTATTTAAGTTTATCGTTGTAATACTAGTGAAGGATCACATTTTGAACACCTACTCTAACATGTATTTATCTTAGTTACAGTTTGTTCCCTAAATAAATACTGTTTTGTGTTTTAATTTATTTGACATTTATTAACCTCTAACTTACTGCCACATTTTGAAATCAGTCTTGCCAATCGTGTTGTACTAGTCAAGGCCTGCTCAGAATCATCTTTTTTTCGATCTCATGGTACTTTTTAGTCGGGTATAATTTACGAACTTATACTTTTATTTTTTATTCGTATTTTACTTTAATTAGGAGGAAATATATCGTTGCAATAAATTTTAATAAACTTATTATACCTGTTTATTTTTTACATTATTTTAGTTTGATATTCCAAAATTTCTACTTAAAATAAATGCAAAAAAAATAATGTCAAATTATGTATTTTGTATTTTATGTTCCTAGAAGCAATAGCAATTTAAACTAATCAATTAATCTAAGGATTTTGAATAACTCGGTAACAGCGAAAAAATAATTTGAGAAGAGAATTTATTTATCGTGAAAAATCAATTTATCAAGATTAATCGACTAATCATTATAATCAATTAATTTGTGATAATCGAATATTCTATTAACTGATTAATCGATTTAATTACAATAATTTTTCAGGAACTGATCTAAGCTATATTATGAATGCAACCGAATCGAACTATTTTTAAAAGGTTATAAACAATAAACAATTTAAAGTCAATTGGGTCTAAATCTAAAAATCACATCCAAAATGCAGGTCAATTTGACATGGGTAGAAGAAGATCCTAATGTATTATTAAGAGAAATTTCACGATGATCAATCATAAAGAACAATAAATTAATAATAAATATGAAACACTACAGACTAGACACTTGTAAATATTCCCTTTTTAACTAATTTGTTATTATTTACCGGTTGTTATTTATTTTTTTTTATTACATTTTATTCTATATTCTCTTGTTTTATTGCCATGTAAAGCTCGCGAAATCTTCTAAATAAATAATAATGAATTATTTCACCATAAGTATAGACACTCGTATTTTAATCAGCCGGTATACGATATTATTATTGGTACATACTTAAGAGGTGTGCATTGTGCATATCTTTAAAATGAAATTAGTGTTTTTTCGTCAATTCCAGTAGTTTTCAAATTTTAGAAATAAAACTGTAACACTATAAGTGTTTTCGCCAATTTTTAAAAAGCAACTCCCCGAAACTTATATGCACTGTATCTACGGCATATTTTTAAAATATTTTCAAAAATGTCGTATGCGAATGATTCTTTTCTTCTTGCTTCAAACAACATTTTACCGTAACGTAACAAAAATCGTGTGCTGCTTTCAGTTTTATTTTCGGTTCATGTAAAAGTGTTGAGCGATTGTTCAATTAATAACTCATATCTCAAACTGTCTAGACGAAACAGTGAATGGAAACGTCAAAAAACTGGAAATACATAATATATCATATTTTGGTTTCTTTTTATAGTGTACTTCGTTGTTTGGAGGAATTGTTTCGTTTCTAATGCGTTCTTCTTTTGAATGTAATAGCTGTTTTCAATTTAATATCAAAAAGGAGGCCTGATGAATTTAAAATCTTCGATAGTAGTTTGTAACATTCGCTGATTTCTTTCATTACTTTTATAAAGCTACAATTGTATGGGTGACGAATTAAAAACTAAAATATTTTTCGTTCAGATTTAAAAACTGCAACATAAGTATTCGTACCCGTTATATAAGTTTATAGCTCATTCATTTTTAAAATGAACATTTTCTAAAATGTCGAAGAATTTATACGGTAATCTCATTGAATAATTAAATGTACATTAGATTTCAATTTTTTTCTGTAAATCTTTATTGCTGATAGCTACATTAGAGAAACTCAAGAAGATGAAATTACTAACGCCTCAATGAACAGCACACAGGAAACTAGATGACAGGTCCTCACAGTTTTAACAACAACCAGATTCTTCTAGTATATAAGCACTTCAACAACCAATAAATGAAGAATTTTATCTAAAAATGCATGGTAAATCACAGTTCCAATTAATTATCTTGTAAAATACAGAATATTTAGAAATCGTTTTGTTGTGAAGTTATATTTTGCTTTACTAATTTATCCGTGCAAGGATTATTGGTATTTGGTAAAAATGATGTGATTATTATTATATCTTTTATTTATGATTTCATTAATGAGGTTGTTGAAAATAATTCAGAAGTGTATTAAAACAATCATACCTATTACAGTAAGTGTGTTTGTGTTTAAGCTGTTTCAAATTAGTGCAGAATCATTTTTGTTTTTACTTATTTGACACTTATTTATACTTCTGTAAAGTAAAATGGTGCGACGTAAAATATATATTCCTGTAGTGACTAAGAAGACACAAAAAAACATGTATAAAAAGAAACTGTTTCTAGCACTCCTGAAGTAATACGCCCTTGACAGATTTATGTTATGGTCCCTTCTAAAGCTACAGAAGTGTAACAGGTCAGTTTAAAGCTCCAAAAAAATATATATACAATGTAAGAGGAAGCACACTTTAAAATGTTTCAAATAAAGCTTACTGTCACACAAAAATTTATATAATTAACCGAGAGATTATCCTGATTAACGACAGTCAATTTATTTTTAATTTTGTAAATATTAAACCAAAGCAAAAAATAATGGGCTTATTTGTAAATACTCACATATATACTATCAACACCGGCAACATCAGTAAATCAGACCCACAATCAACCACTACACTTGCAATCAACTAAAATTTTCAGATAAGGATATTTTGCGATCGTTTTTCTAAATACCTTAATAATCTGAATTTTTTGTAAAACATTTTTACAAAAACTTTTCCTCTAATGTATTAATAATGTTTCATATTCAGTGACACACGTATGTTAATATAATAAGTAACAATCCATTGATATTCAAAAATGTTTTAATTTGTATTTCTTCATTTATTTCCCTATAAATACAAACAGATTCTATATGAAATAATTGCATTGATTTATGGATAATTGAATTATTTACAACAAAAATTAAAATTTGTGTATTATCGCAGAAAATCACATGGTTTTTGCTATTTGTTTATGCAATTGTCGGAAATCTAAATATGGATGTTTAAATTATTTAGTATTCAAAAACTGGCAACCAAATATATGCTAAGATCCCCGCTTAACTTTTTGGGCCACAGACTATTTACTTGCAGTTCTCGTAAATTTAAACTCCGGAAGTACCCGTTTCCAATAATTTAACTAAAATAAACCCTCCGAAATAAAAGAATGCTTTTCAAACGGGACAAATGGTTTTAATTTCTTCTGTAACCGAATAGTGTGAGATTGTGTTATTTACAAAATATTAACGTAACATTTTGATGAATATTACAAGTTTCTTAAATGTAATGGAAGCTGTATAATTTATAGAAATCAGCAGAAAACCACCATTTGTTTTGTTTGGTGGTTTTTTAGTGATCATAAATTCGAACTTGCTGTCTGTTAATTATATAATTTTAAAAAGTTTTTCATAATTTTTTCTGAATTTTGTAAAGAGTTAACAAGCGATCAATCACAACTGCAATTACTTCCGATTGCCTGAATATGATCAGCACACCACCAAATGTAGTAAGTTGACCATAACTGGTCTGATAACATAAGCAATAGTCGTTTAACAATGTGTTTCAATTTCGAGTTTCGCTATTGGAGCGAACCTTAGAACAGTAAAAGATAGGATACTGTAATTATCATTTTAATTATAACTCAGCACCTCAGAGGTAAGGTGTGTTAAGTCACCAAATCGAAATTGTTGAGGAGAGAGATTTGAAACTTGACTCAATGTTTAAACAAATACACTGAAATTGTAAATGCGTAAAGTAAAGGAGTTTTTGGTAAATTCACTTATTTGGTTTATTTATTTTAATATTTTCCTACGATATTTTACATTTGTAAACAATTTTGACTTTAATGCGACTTAACATTTTTTTCCATAAAATTCCAACATTTAATTTGTGACTTAACATTGAGTGCGCCTAAGGTTTTCTTACTGTTTAAACAAGATAATAGTACTAGAAACAATAATTTATTCTCAAAAATATTACTTAAATGTTAAAAAAAGTAGAAAACAATATTAAATTCTACAATGGAACGTAATTAAATAACTTAAAAATACTTTAATCATCAATCCCTTCTTCTCTTGCAGAATCTGAATGTGGAAGATTTGTGTAGAATGGATGGTGAACTTGGGGTACCCACTGTAAAAGGGTTTGGAGGTGATTGTAATTTTTTGTAGTAATTAACTTCGGGGATATTTGTCGCAAAGGTGGCGTCACTGTAGGCACCACAATATTGCGGCGATTTCTGTTTAAGTCCACCTCACGAAATTCTTCATTAAAATCTGTTTTATAATAAAGGATTCCGGGGCTGTTTGATCGGACTTGAACACAGACAGCATGCGATATTAAAAAAGGGCTACCGTCAACTGACTTCTTTCTAAGCAAATATGGTGCATTGGCCCCTTCATACAAGCTTTTAACATTCTTGAAATGTTCCGCTTCTATACTTAACACCGTGAAAGGCTTCTTCTTATTGCAGACACGAACTAGCTGATGCCAATCCCAAGGTATCATGATCTTAAACTGACTCTCTTTCTTCCAGTACCTTTCTACTAAAGAATGATCTGAATCGGCTTCAAGGTGTGTATGCCCCCTTAATAAAAATTTGTGTTCAATAACATCAATTTGTGGAAATTTATTGAGGATATGAAAAAAGCACATAATCATTCCACCGTTTCTATTTTGGGATGGACAATTATCAGACCATATTATAAGTTTTTTTAAATTGGGAGAAATACTTAATGACTCCATCCACCGTATGAGGCAAGAAGCCATTTCGTTTACGCCTCTTCCTGCAATGGACTCGTCCCACATACAACAGTAGGTCTCTTTATCTGTAGCGTCGTGGATGGTATAATTGAAAGACCAAAGTTTCAGTGAGTAAAAACTTCGGGCATTCGTTAAAACAGGTGTTGGTAGACATTTCTCAAGGTCCACCACAACTTTCAAACTTGGGTCCTGGAAAGACTGTTCCTTATCAGCCTTCTTTAGCTTATATCTTTTAGAAGCCTCTTCCAAATGTATTTCATACTGATCTCGGATCCGATGCTTTTCCTCATCAGACAACATATCCCGAAGTTTTACTTGAAAATGATCACATGAATCGCATGTGTCATTAACAGGATTTCTGAAAGAATAATTAAATTCCGAATTAAATATATCAGCATACAGCCATAATTTGGCTATTTCCTCAAGTGGCACATTTTGTTCACGACAATTCTCGACATACAATTCATACATTTTTTTAATACTTAAGTTGCTGTCCAGATATTTCTTAGCTGATTTTTCCCTATTGTAGTGCGATTCTTGAACTGGGAATTTTAAAATATGCTCCCGAATATTGTTCCGAATATGTTCGCCTATTTTATTACCTGGTGTCTTCTTTCCTCTTAAATCCTCAAGAATTGTTCCACCGTTATTTGGCAGTCTTTTTGAAAGACTTGTTTCAACAAAGGTCTGAGAAATACTCAGTGTATTTAGGAAATATGTTTTACACACCCTAACACGCTTATGATCTTTAAAAAAATTATAATGCAATGTTGTGTTTCTCCGTTTCTGTCCTGTTCTCTCACGTCTTCTCTGCACTTCGTCCGTTGTAACACACGATGCCACAAATTGCCGTTTTTGGTTATTATCCATTGATGCTGACCAAAAGTGCTTAAAAATATCATTACGAATTTCGTCTGTAAAATTAAGTGAACATTTTAATTTACAAGTTTCTTTACATTTCGGTTTAAGTTTTCTTTCTTTAACTTCTTTTTTATTTTTTGACACATATGCTTGACCAGCCGCTCGTTTTTGTTTTCTTACATTACATTTCCATTTATTTTCATTTTTTTTACGCTTACGACATTTAACTACTTCAACTTTATTGTTAGGATTTTCTTCTATTTCTGCATTTTCTTCCTCTATTTCTGCATTTTCTTCCTCTATTTCATTATCAGTCGTTTCATCAGCAGAATCAGACGGAACGTAGTGAGAATCTACGTCGGAATCATCTATAGGACTATCATCCATTTTCTATATTATTTTCTGAACTTTGAGAAATTTCTTCTTCAGTTCTTGACACTGGTTGTGTTGTAAGAGATTCTATGAAACAATCGTCTTTTGAAAAAAAGATTATAAAAATGTTGGTAAATATACCTATACCTAATAAGTCAGGATTATTTCCAACATTCTGGTTGAAAGAACTTGGAGCCGCCATATTATTATGAAGTTCCGGGTTTTCATTGTCTGCATCAGACAAAAATGTTTGAGTTAAGTACGCAAAAATTGTACAGTGTACCGAGGTAAACAGTGTTAAGTCTCAAAATGATTTTGTAAACATTTCTTAACAAGTCTATTTGCACGAAAATATTATATTTTTTGAAATACGATGCTTACAAACCACGCAAAAATTAAACTTTTCACTGTTTAAGCATGAAATCAAAAATTTAAAAACACTTACCTTTTACTGAGTTTGGGATTGTGGTTATGTTGGTAGTATTACCATTTTCTGGTTGCTAATCCGCATTTTCTGCATTTTGATTGTTTTTAAACACAAGTTCACACATCAGTTTACCCCGAGACATACCTTTAATTGTTAGTAATAATCGTTTAACTTAAGCAAATCGTTGAAAATACACTTAACGCTTTTGACCTCCGTCTAAACTGTAACACAAGAAATGTCAAATGCGCTTAACCTTGTTTACCACGATTCGCTTACTGGACTTAACACTGTACACCCCCATCTATCAGCGAAATCAAGCAACTAGGGACTTAAAGCTGTTGTCCACAAGATACAATTTAATATGTTAGAACACATAGTGGAGTTAACTCATTTCCGCAAAAAATGTGACTTAACACACCTTACCTCTGAGGTGCTGAACTACTTAATACGATTTTTAATTTTTAGTGCAACAAACTATTCAAGTTGTTTTTTTAACTGTTTTGTAAAAATTAAAAGTAGGTCGATCAACCTATATCAAATACCAATATTATTAAGACTATCAAATGACAAGTGACATGGACCTTCGGTTGAAACTAACGGCTGAGGGTTGTATGCCCATTGACATTCATCGACGAATGCGTGCTGCCTATGGCAACACCTGTGTGGATGTTACTGCACAGTGGGCAGGCAGTGTGAAAAATCTATGTGGTCGACCCTTGACAGCCACGAATGAACAGCATCAGAAGGATATCGCTAGAACTGCTGGGATTTCTCTTGAACGAATCCTCCACATCATTCATGCTGTGCTCGGCTACAGGAAAGTGTGCGCATGATGGGTCTCATGCATGTTGACTCCTGAAGTTAAACACAATCGAAAGAGATTTTCCATCACCTTTTGGCTCGATATGAACAGGAAGGTGATTTCTCCACCGGATTGTCACTGGTGACGACAAAGAACAAGCCTTCGCTTCTGCAGGAAAAGTGCCGATGACCGTATTTTGGCATCGTCCACATTGTATTTTTGAAGCACGGCGACGCTATCAAGTCCAGCCAATGTATGAATACTTTGAAAAAAAAACCTAGCTCGATTACAGTGAATTAGACTAGGCACCGAAGTAATGTTTGACAATGCTCGTCCTCACTGCAGTCGACAAACATAGGAAGCATTACAGCGCCTGAAATTTCGCGACGATATACCGCACCTCCCCTACAGCTCGGATCTCGCACCTTGCTATTTTTTCCTTTTTCCGAAACTAAGGAAAACCTGAAAGGACAGCGTTATACTAATGATAAGGAGGTACCAGCAGCTATGCATCGATGGTGCCGGTAGCAGACCCCTTATTTTTTCTCTAACGGGATAAAGAAACTGTGGACAGGGATGGTGATTTCGTTGAAAAGTAATGACACCCCTTGATGTAGGACATACCAAGCTTATAGGAAATAACGAGTGTTAAAAAACTCGTCTTATCAGAGTCCGCTATGAAAAAAAATTAAGTGTCTTAGATTAATCCTTAAATATCCACTACTCATTTTAGAACTACTGGCAGCTGCTGTCATTTAACTAATTGTGATTAAGTCTACTTGAAAATTAACTTAGGTACCAATACAGGACATACATTTTATTATTTCATAAGCACAGGTGACTCTGATAAGACGAGTTTTCTAACAGTAGTTTATTTGTATATTTTATCTATTAATAAAGTTATCGCGAAGGAGGCAAGACTTTTTAAAACACCTTCGTACTTTTGTTTATTTATTATTATTATTTTGCTATTAATTAAGTGTATCTACGTCGAGTGTTCCGGCCATTACCCTTTTAAACTTAATAACTACTCTAACGTAACAAGTTAGAACCAAAACCATGTTCCAGGTCGAAATCCAGCTGTGTCAATTTTGGCTTGTTGATGCTATATTTTAATACTAATTTGTTGCTATAGGCTTTAAAATTTAGCAGAAGCAGAATTTATAGGACCAACTTGGTACACATCTTTGTTGTGCGAAACATTATATCTGAACCAGGACGTACTTTTGCCATTTATTTCTTCATTGAAATAACCTAAACCGCGAATCTAATCCGAAGCCTTTAGGTAACCTTGCGAAATAAATGTGCTATCCTTGATTTCATCCAGGCCGGTACACAAAAACATAAAAGAAACATTTATTGAATTAAAATAACAATTTTTGCATTTTATATTTATTGCAAAAGAGATCTAGACTTGCGTGTGCCAATTGTCTCAACGATCTGTGTGGTTTGCTGAATCCTGAATCTGTCATAGATGATTCTACTCCTGGTCAAGAGTTACTGTACCAAACACTGCATTGGCATGAGACATACTATTTCACTTCGTATCTGAAAGAAAACATAGTTTCAGATTTATTTCCGCGTTAAAAATCAGTAACCTGGGATGCGAATCGAATCCGGAACTTTTTACATTCTATGAAAAACGTATGTTAGCTACGTTACTGCCGAGACTGGCTGTAGTTTTTTTTGTATACTTAAACAGCTTATTGTTATTGCCGCAGACGCAGACTTACTATATCTCAAATTAGTTAGTAGAAGCAGTAGTTAGTAATAGCAATAGTTTCTTTATATCCCAAAATGTGTCCTGGCTGGATCAATTAGTACCTACTATTTCTCAAAAAATTCTGAAAAATTTGGAATTGTATCTTTACTACTAATTTAAGTTTGAAGTTCTAGCGGTTATATTCTAACTACTAACATTATAATAAGACTAATATTCTGGGGACCAACAACTTCAAAAAGAAGCAGAGGGGGGACCACAGATGCGTTGGCTCGATGCTGATAAGAAAGTGGTAGGTTGAGACTGGCATCGGAAGGCTCAGGGCCGTCAGATTTGGATGAGTTTGAGAGAGGCCTATGTCCGAGAGTCCAAGAGCGGACTTTAAGAGGCTGAGAAAGAAAGAAAGCGGTTATTATGACGAAAAAATATGTGAATAAGCTTTAAAAAACAAATATGCGACACAGTGATTTGGGGGAGGGGGTTTGTTTTGCTATTAGATCACATAGGGTCGAACCTCTCAAACGATGTATTTATTATTTAAAAAAGAAATACATTTGAGATACATCTTTAGCTGTACATTTTTTGTCCTATTTAACAAATATTGCCCCCTTCCTACCTTTTCGGATCTTCTAATAAGTGAACGTAGAATAGAAATAGAATAGAATTACGAGTACATTATAATTTCTACAGTCGCTTTAGTTCTCAGTTAAGTAAATATCTGTGGTGGTGAATCGATCGATAGGGGTTCGATTCTATTGTAGTTGAATTTAGTGTAGGTATTTGAATAAAAAAACCCAGATGTATAAGTAAGTGGATACATGTTTGCCAGATCACTATGCAAGTTCAAATGGAATCCATTGCCACCACAACACATTAATGATCTGTGGTAGAAGTATCAAAGAAAATAATTAGGGATGATGATGAAATGCCATATAAGATACCTAGAAAAGTCTAGAAGAATCTAAGAAAATTATAGAGACAAAGGACTTTCGAAACATAGCAAACTTAATTTTCTTTAAATGAATAAGGCCATTACTAATTATTGACACTTATACAGGGTGTATCAAAAATACTGATTAATCTAACTCTAAAATCATAAACAAAATTTTCCTATGATGATTATTTTTCAAGTTATAAGAGTATGAAGTTACATAATGTAGATTCTTTAACTATAATATTTTTTCCAAATTTTCAATGGGAATCTTTTAGACTGGTTTAAAGTTAAAAGAAAAATTTATTAAAATTAATTTCTTGGTTCAGTTTTGGAAAAATAATGGATATTTTGGTACTCCGTTTAAAGCAGTAAAATATCTGGCAACCTTGGAAGTACTTATAGTTGTTCATATTTTTATAACAGAGGCCATGAAAGTTAATTACATACTAAATTTTTTCTTAACAACTAATTAGTTGTCATATTGACAGAAAGCAAAGAGTGAAAAAATTTGTGTATTTCTGAATTTAAAGGCATATATACAAATAGAGAGTACCTCGACATGCTACTTTTGTTGTGTGAGCATGTAGGAAATGCTGAAGCTGCAGCCAGGGCGTATGCTGAACGGTTTCAAGATAGGAGGCACCCATGCAGAAGGACCATCAGAAGACTGGAGGAGGACAGATTGTTGACTATAGAACGGTTTGAACCAGTTGCACCTGATAGAGGCGGACCGAGAATGGCAGTGAACGCTAATATAGAAAATGTTTTAGACTTGGTAAATGAAAATAGCAGAATTTCAACAAGAGATATTGAAGGCATGACGGGCATTACCCATAGTTCAGTAAACAGAATTCTGCGTTACAAAGAATGTCATCCTTTTCATTTTACCAAAATCCAGACTTTGTTAGAACAAGATTTTCATCGGCGATCAAATTTTAGCAATTGGCTTTTGAACATGTTGGAAGGTGATCCTAATTTTACAAAAACAATTTTATAGCAAGATGAGGCAACTTTTTCGGGGAGTGGGTATTTTAATCAACATAGTATGCATTTTTATGCGGTAGAAAACCCACATGTCAGCTACGAGATTTCACACCAGCACCGCTTTTCCGTCAATGTTTGGGCAGGTACTATAGGAAATCGACTTTTAGGTCCAATATATCTACCAAATCGGTTAAATGGTGAGCATTTCCTAAATTTTCTATCAACAACATTAGAAGATATGCTAGATGATCTCGCTCTGGCCGAAATTAGAGATATGTGGTTACAATTAGGTGGTGCTCCACCACATTTTCATGCTGGTGTTCGGCAGTGGATAAATCAACACTTTCCAAATAAGTGGATCGAGCGAAGTGGTTTTGTGAATTGGCCAGCAAAGTCCCCTGACATTAACCCCTCTGGATTTTTTCCTCTGGGGCCATGTAAAATCCATAGTATACAGAACACCAGTAGAAAATGAAAAAAAAATGTTTTAAGAGAGAAAATAGAACAAGCTTTTGGAGATGTTAGCCCTGTAATGTTGGAAAACGTACACAGAAACATTCGTAGAAGAGCTGAAGCCTGCTTAAATGTACAGGGTCGAAATTTTGAACATTTTTTATAACTATTTTTTATATTTCATTTATTCGTTCTCGTTTGTAGTAATTAATAAAACCATTATTTCCAACATGTGCATTGTTGCCAAATTTCTTTTATTTAAATTTTCACTAACTTTTAAGCGAAAGGCCAAATATTTTTTCTGCAATCAGTTTCATACTCTATAGAGGCTAATAATGTATGCCTATAAACGATGGACACTATTTTTGATACACCCTGTATAGTTCTCCATAAATTAGCTTCATAAGAACATATTATAATAATAAAAATTCTTTAGGTAAAGTTAGGTTAAAGAATTAGAAAACCTATAAACAAAAAATAAAAACTAATAAAATTTGTACATTTAACCTTGAATGGCCTTACGTTTCTTAATGGGAAAATTAGTAATATAGACAATAGCTTCTGAAAACTGTGGAATCTAGACATAAATATTAGCATGAAATTGAATTTATGAAAGTTTTGCAAATATATCTTGAATGATAAGAAATAGTCCAAGATACTTGATATGTTAATGTATAGAAACGTAATAGTTGTTTGTGTGGTTAGGAATGTTTAGTGACTACTAGGGAGCCAAGCTTATTACGCGTCCGAGTCCCTCACAATATTTTTTTTCAAAATCGTCAACAGCAACGGCCTCGAAATACATTAGTGGACGTCGTTAATAACATCGTACAATAAAGTAATGTTGTACTAATAAATGGAATTTTGCTTACCTATCGAATCGCGTAGATAACAATTCAACATTCAATCCTTTTCGACAATTTTGAAATAATTATTTTAAAGATAAATTTATTTTGAGCCGTATGCTGTTAAAAACTAAATTAAATTGATTTGTGCAGATGCTGATGCTGGTATTTAAACATTTTGTAAGTCAAGTTCTCAGGATTCTGAAAGTGTTTAACAATTTTCAATAGCACGAACAATTTTACTGTCAACAGTTATTATGAAGAATTGGATAATATGATAGGTCTAGAATTAAATTTAAGGCTATGGTTAGTTACCACACAATATCGTGCATCTCTGCATATTCCCAGCTGAATAAAACTATGTATGTTGTTTTAAGGCTCTTTTAATCACTTTAGTTAAATATACTACATATAGGATAGGATTATAATATGGACCTTTATTTGTGGTTCATTTTTAAGGTAGCTACTAATGCTTGGGTTACAAACAAATTCTATAAATTTTATTTAAAATTAGAGATTAGACGAGACAATGAAATAGAAATACATAATGGACCAGTAACTAATAAATGATGAAACATGTTAGCTATAAAGCAATTATTATTTAAAAAACATGTATCGCATATTGAATATTCCAAAATGAGATAACATAGAACTTTCACTTTCTATATAGGTACATCCATTCTAAAGTATCTAAATGTAGGTACGTTTTGGGAGTAATTCGTTTTGCATATTCTCAAGAATATTGAGCAACCTTTCTTACTTCCTTACTTGGCAATAGTTTAAAGAATTTTTAAAACATCTTTTAGTTTCGGCAACATTTTGTTCAACACTTCAATAAAGGAAGCCTGGAGTATATATTTCCGCATAATATTTTCTGACACCATTTCTGCGTATTGCAGGAAAAGAGTAAGTTTGAAAATGGCAGATCCATCTTGCGTTTGACAGGGTGGTCGGGTAATCCATCAGCCCTCTGCCCCCGAACATCCCTCCACGACCCAGAGCTTTGTCGGACCCGCGACCCTCCTCACCTCCTGTCAGGGTTAGTAGAACACGTCACTGAACCTATTATGTACCAATACACACCCCTACGTTGCATATTCACGGCCCGCGCCGCACATCTGGTCTAATGGAAGTGCGCTGTTTCCAATATCACGCAAACCACTGCTTACAGTCTGTGCTAAAGCGAAAGCTTTTGCAAAAGTTCATTTTCACTAGCTATTAATTTTTGTTCCAATACCGTAGCTTTTACACTTTTCTAATAACAAGTTTAAATTTCTTAATTCTAAAATGCTACAACTGCATTAATATGTGTTTGATAAATGTACATGCGCTTGGAAACTTATTCAAATATTACAGTAATTGAAAATTTAATTATAATATTTATTCATCAAGAAAACTACAAATCCTTAAAAAATATTAAATTAATCTATGTAACAAGTCTGAGTTTACACGCATAGCATAGACTATAATATAGCGGCTCCTCCGCCAAATCGTAACATTCCGCTTCCGCGACCATTGATTGAATTTAGAACTTATTTTGCGGTTAACTGTTTTTGCAGTGCGATGTTCCGAGAAGTTTTGATTGCTTTTAAAATACTTTAGTTGTTCTGCCTCTTTCTAACAGGATTGCTAATAGATAAGAAGAAATTTACAAAGCAGCTCATTTTATTTTCTAAAATTATGCATTTCATAAAGTGCACGTATTTATAGAATACCTAACCCACTATTAAAAATAATTGCCATTAGCTCTATACATACAAAGAATCAAAAACAAAATAACGAACTGGGTATTCTTTAAATCCATTAGGACGTACGCATGATAAATTGAACGGTGGACAATACAAACCATTAGGAGATTCAATAATGATGATTAAACTACCTCTCCCCTAGAAGATCGACCATTATCGGTCCATCAGAGATCTGCTGCTTATCAAGTCAGCACAGCAAAAATTCTGCAACAAAACCATGAATCAAAAGATATAAATAAGACGTATAAAAGCCATTTTTGTGGTGCGCACACATACGTTTGTTTACTTCCTCACTGATCGAATCATTTTTAACTGCCCCAAATACATTACGAAAATATGATGAGGCGTATTTTTAACATCATTCAAAGTTATCAATAGTTATCCTCCTAATTTGCCTTGATTTCGTTTATCCGTTTTTAATTCGTTTATTTAATTAAGCTTTAAACTCCCTATTATTATGTTTGGAACTAAATAATAAAGATTAGAGTTTTACGGGTTGTTAATTATATCATTCAAGGAAATTCGACCGGTGAAATACAGGATTATAATCCACAAAAAAGCCATAATTTACAATTACTTAGAGTTAAGTAAAGTAATGATTTGTACGAATGCTGTGGTTAATTAAAATAAATAACTAATAATTAACTTTCTTGAGTGTTCTAGTTTCACTTATGTAAAGTACGTTGGTCTAGGTCAAGGCGAGTAAATATTTAGCTTAAACAAATTTGTTTTATTTTATTTATTCACTCTTTAATTAACTTTGTTTAAATAACTATTAATCATTATACGAGTATTTTATTTTAAAAACATTCAGTATCCTTTTCTGTTCGTTTATAATAATTATTTATACCATAAGAATCTACTTACTAACCTGTTTCTTTTTTATTGCTTAATAATAAACCGATCGAATAACTGTCGGTGCTAAATACTACTGGAATGTTTACACGATATTTCTTTGTTGGTACAAAGACATCTTAGATAAGTAAGATAACGTATTACAAACAAACAAAATATCATGTAACTTAAGTACTTATTTTTTTCTATTTGAACTGTCACTGTCTTACAGTTTTACACCTTGACAAGTGGCATTAAATAAATTTATGCAGCGAACAAAAAGCTTCTTTTATAAATGAACGTTTATTCAGAAGTAGTAGAAGTTCCTTTGACAAACCTAACACATCATTAATAAAGTAAAGCAGACGACCTAACTATTTTTAGACCGGTATACTAAACCTGATAGAACAACCTAAATTAAAGTAGGATATATTATGTGGTATTCTTTGGCATCTTTGTACTGTTGTTTAAACCTGATAATTGATTATGATGTAGGTACCCAAGAGTCGACTGAGTTGCAGTTGATAACAGTGAAAAAGAAAAGGTTTGGAGGTTATTTGACTTCTCAAACGTTTTATTACATTTAAAATACGCCTAATAAATCGTGTGGTAAATAAGCATTGAAAAGCTTCACCAATATCACCTCTGACTGTCAAATCTTTAGAATTTTGGTACCTATTCTAAATTGAAAATTTCGTAATAAGCTGCTTATAAGTAACAATATTTTTATTGATATGTCTTAAATTGTCATTATATTTACGTTACTTTTGAGTAACTTATTTTCAAAAGTAGGACCTTAATAACTTAAAACTATTCTTTGTAGTTTCCGCGACAGCCTCTACGTTTATATTTTATCAAAAAAAATTTATAAAGGAAGTATGCAAGTAGTAGTTCTTTTTAAATAAAATACAGCGCATGTAAATATCTAATCCTACTGTAATTGATAAGTCAAGAATTATGCGACGTTAATAAGGCTAATCAAAATAGTTATTATTTATAATTTTTTTTTCTAAATGAAATGACAGCTTTTAATTTTTTCTAATTAGTAGATCCCTACTTTATTCTTATTATTTAGTTTCATCAAAATTTGTATTACGACGAATGCACTTTCCATTTAGTAGAAACGTTCGAATAGAAATTTTGTATTAAAAAAAATAGTATAATTAAACCTGTGCAAACAAGTAAATAATGAAAATAAATACAGGTATTGTTTGCACCATTTAAAACCATCATTTTAACAGCACAATGATACATGTGTAATTCATATAATATCTATAATTTAAAGAAGCCATATTAAATTTTAGCTAATTTCAAACGTTCAGGGGCTTGTTTCATTTTCAATATTTTGGTTTAACATTTTAGAGAAGTAGTAATATAATTTATTTTACAGATTTTTCGATTTACGTCACTTATTTACACTATTTTCAATACTTCCTTTTTTCTATAAAAAAAATATAAGGAAATATGTGATGTAAATTCAGGCATATTGATTAATTACTATAACTAACGGAATTCTGCAGCGTTCAAAATGACTGATACGAAAAATCACCGCACGGATCACGGTTCAAATCATTAGGCAAATGGATTCAAACACCGTATTTCGGTTACCCTTTAGTCGATCAGCCGCTATGTGAATCACATCGATGACGAGTGAAAGACTAATTCATCAATTTTAAGCCAGATGCTATTACCTTGGTATGCCTGTGTGAAGATAGTTATGATTCCGTAGCTTGAGATCCTTCAAAGTCATTTCCAATAACTTTACGTATGAATTATAAATAAATGGAAGGAAAAAATGCCATTAGACAATTCTTGAAAATCTTATTACATTTTGCTTGCAAAAAGCTGGTTATACCATAAAAATACCTATTCCGTTTCCAAATATCAATTATAAAAAGATGAAACCCGAATAATCTCACTGGCGACAATTTTTTAATCAGTTTCGTAATCTACGACCAATAAACCGGATAGTACATGGAATCACATAATGTAAATAGTGATAAGGATATTCAGATATTTTTCGTAGCGTTAAATACCATCACAAATTTAAATTTTAAAGCATTCTAAACCGTCAGAATGAAAAACTACCAGGGCTGTTCATGGACAGTTAGTATTATATGTTGTTTAGAATGATTAATTTATGGCAAGCACAGTTTTAATTAAATTCGTTGCAGATTAAGGATTATACATATAAAATTTTAATTCTAGTATTATTAGAATGCTACAAGTTTAATGAAACTGAAAACTTGAATAATTTATTGAACACTGGCATATCTATACAATGTACATATAATGCAGATATGCAGACGTTGTTTGAAGTGTAGCTAATGATTTTATAAAGTTCTTATTTAAACAAATCTTGTTTAGAACCACTGGTTTCATTTTGTTGTAAAGATTTCTACATAGGGTTTAGATTATTGTGTGAGTCAGTTATACACAGTCACCCTAGGACTTAAGTACTCGACGCTGAATGTACTGAACGTAATAAAAAAAAAGTTAATACGCTTCTTTCTTTGTGCACTCACATATACATCATTCAAAAACAGCTCCAGCAAATGTCAATTTCTTTCTGTAATAAGAATCTTAACTGTTGAATAAATACTGATGGTTCAAAGAAGTTAGTTCTGTATTCGAACATCAGCTGTGAGTAAAGCGAACTACAAAACGGTTGACAGGTGTATTTGATAAATGAACGTTAAACTATAAAATTGCAGGACTAGTCAAAATTTCACTTTAGTATACAACGTGATTTTGCACTCTACCGTATAATTAAGTTGACTAAAGCAAAAAGCTGCAAAAAATAAACTTTGCAACCAAGTCTTTAACTTTTAGTGCATAAATTAAACGAATGCTAATTCATTAGTACTAAATCGTAAGTTATGATGATTTATTTTATGTATCTCCTATTTCTTTTTTATGATTTATAAAGTTTAGATAAATCAACGGTAACAATCTAACTGCGGCATATTCTATAACAAGGTTCTATAGAAAATTTTGAATTTTAATGTGTTGCAGAACGACACTTTATAAATGCGAACTTGATTAAATTAATGATTAGAACAAATATTTAAATTTTATTCCTAACGGTATGGTATCAATAAAAAAATGTATATTTTAGATTCTATAAAAAAATCTTTGATTAAGATACCGATACACCTACGAATATACCTAAGTCTGACTTAGCTTTTATTTTCTAATAGATGCTACATATTAGGAAGGAGAAGGAATGAATGAATGAAAAGGATGAAAACAAAAATACTGATTCAATTAAATTGTACATATTTATTTCCTAACATTTTTAAGTAACTACTGGTTTTGAACAATTAACATCATTATTGCGAGCATAATTTTACATTATAATAATAATATGATAATAACAATGCAAATAATTTTACATATTCGTCAACTTTGATAGGTTAATAAATGATAATTTAACTTTTGTTTGAAGTGAGTTTGTAAAAGGGCTTTAGGCCACTTCCTAAGTTAGGGTACACGTTACCTAAACTGTGATGTGATAATCAACATACGTTTTAAACCTTCTAAATTTAAGATACAACATCTTATTGACGAAACTTTTTACATAAAAATTGTAATAAATTAAAAATTCATTTTGTTCAAGTGATTTCCGATATTTCAAAAGTGGAAACAAATATACTAACCTTTTATTAACTACCAATAGACAAAAGACTATCTCACGCGCTATGGATCTTTTCGCTTTCCCTTTTTTAAGCTAATTCTATAAAAGTATTTTTTTGTATGTTTGCTATAAAACGATAAAGCTATAAAATGGGACATTATAGGTCCATGCAAAACACGGCTCTTCAAGGGCAGAAAATTACCATCTTAAGATCTGGATATACATTATACCAAAACAACTCCAAAACCAACCATTGCTATGGAGGTGTAGCTTTCATCATAAACTATAAAAAAATAGAACATTTAATAACTAAATACTACGCAATCTCGGACAGAGTTATACACTTGGTAATAAAATTAAATAATAGATACAGTGTTCAATTAATACACTACTAAGACAAATGATGTATCGATCGAGCAAGTATAGGAAGACATTACACGTGCTAAAGTGCTGAAAGCACCCATTATGTCATCATTACTGGAGATTTTAACGCTAAAATAGAAAAAATGCAACCATATGACACTAAATATATCGGAAATTTCGAGTTAGAAAACAGAAATGAAAGAGGCGGAGATATTTTAGCAAATTATCTTGATAATAAAAAACTGTTCTACTTAAATGCTTTCTTCCAAAAAAAGGACCGAAGAAACTGGATATGGCGTAGCCCAGACGGGTGAGTGAAAAATGAAATAAACTTTATTCTTTCTAATAATAAAAACATGCAAATACGTCTCTGTACTGAATCAATTCCACACTGGAAGCGACCATAGACTGGTGTGTGCCAACATATAAATTAATGCAACACTAGAAAGGAAAAAATTGCTGACCAAGAATATATTATCTCTATTCTCAAGAAACATATCAAAGACAGCTGCAAAGGAAGTTAAACTATTAACACTCCAAGGCAGAATATAGATAAAATAGCAGAGAAGATAACAAATGATATACACACAGTTACAAGAAAGATATGTAGTAAGATAAATATCAAAGAGAAACTAAACTGAGATCAGAAACAATTAAATTAATAGGAGAAAGGAGAAAAACCAAAAGAGTTACCCACAGTATAATACCATAAAGACCACAGTAAAGAAGAAAGTAAGAGGGGACTCGTAGGCATATAAAACGAAACAAATCCTAGAAACAATAGAAAATAATAAAAACACGAGAATAATAAAATCAAACCGCACAAAGAGAAAACAAAAAATAATAAAGATCTAAACAAGGAGATCATTAAATACAAAAATTTTACAAAAAGTTTTATATAACGACCATATCAATTCTTATCAGTCCTTCCAAATATACTTTAAATGTGGGCTCAGAAGAACTACCAGAAATATGCACACCAATAAATAAAAACTGGAAAGAGGTCCAGAAGACCAGGTAGAAGAAGAAGAAGAAGAAGAAGAAGAAGAAGAAGAAAGAAGAAATGTTTGCTATACGGTTAATCAGGTCAGTAGCGAGTAGGGTTGCGACGTATGTACGAGTAAAATTTGTTGTTGCATACAGGGCAATATTCTACTGAAATACAAATTTTAAACCATACCTTGGGATGTTGTTTTAAAAAAAGATAAAATGTAATAAGTAGGTTCATTAATTTAAACATCTTGTCATTAATGTTTTATTATAAACATTATATCTTACAGGACTTTATTTTCTTATTAAATACTTCAGTTATTTGTATGCATAATGCGCATAAATGATTTACAATTTAAAAATAATTGACTTTTGCTAAGAGAAGTGTTTGTTGTGATTACTTTCAATGGTTTTCCCAGCGATTAGCATTCACTACACCTCCATAATCTGTCGCGTGTCTATACTGCCCTACTAAGCCCAAAAGCGATAAATGCATTATTTCTATCTAACTATCGAACTATGTCAGTTACCGCTTTTGGGCTTAGTACGGCAGTATACTATACAGAATAACCGAGTTTTTAAATAAGACGAATAAAGAAGTAATGACGTTTTGCTAAAAAACGTAATTGTGGAAGATTTCGAGAACGTATAGCAACAATACGCTTTACAATATTATACTTTGCAAGCAATATTCGCTCATAAGGTGTGTCCACTTTCTAAATGCACAAAGTTTAGATCAGCGTGAAAAAGGCTATATACAGGGTGTAAATAAAATGTGGAGCAAAAAGGAAATGCGTTACACTTTGGGGTGTGTAAACAAATAATTATCAATTTTTAATGATACTTTCTGCACCGTTTCCGAATAATAAGCACCTAAAGAAAACTAAATCTGGCAACAGTGTTACGCTACTACAGCATTCAAAATTCAAAAAAATTCTGTTGCGTAGGTAACGTATACGTTTTTAATCTGTAGCGAGTATGATAATAATTGCGCTGATGACAGATTGTAAAAGGCCATTTCATCGTAAGAAAAAATATTTTTAAAAATTTACTGAAGCAATTTCCAGCCCTTAAAACCATTGATATCACAATATCTAGTTCTAGAGTGATGAATTTGGACAGATGGGTAGAGAAAAGTTTGTCTGAAAACGCGAGAATATCATGCGTAAAGTGTTAAGTTTGAATGCCCCTTATTAAGGAACAAAGGACTACGGGAAATTTTTGATGGCGGTTTCGAAGTTTCTTCAGATCATAGATCAGCGCAGTATACTTTTTGCTCTACATTTTATTTACACCCTGTACCTATAGAGTTTTGAAAAAATTATGTCTGTAATTAATTTTAAGAACAACGATTATAAATACATATTTACTAATTTAGAAGAGAAAAGGGGCTGTTTTCTTCAATTGAACGTAATTTCTTCTTGACACCACTCATCATTGTTTGGACAACCTCCATGTCAACTTTCATACATAGGATTTAATTCTCTTGATGAGCTGAGCCTCGGATTTTGCTTCACAGCCATTAGGGTAAACCAAATTTGACAACAGTGCCCAAAAATGTTCTATAGGCCTAGTTTCTGGTATGATTTGCTTCTTTAGAAACATAAGCAAAGTTTTTGGTATCTATCCTATCCTATTTTTCTAATTTAATTGAAAATTAGCGTATATATCTGTCAATATTGCTTGCAAAACCTTTAGGGTGGGTGATGCACATCTGTGAAATGCTCTTCTTCGAGATAGCGCGCCAGACTAACACGTTTGGTTAAAATTTTTGTTTCTGTATATATTTCACTTCTGGTAATACAGTGTTGTGCTTTTCTTTGTAGTAACCTTGATTAATTGACAGAAAAGTGATACATTTTTTTATCGTTAAAACTTAACACAACATCTTCTTTAAATAATTTCGACGAAGTTTTCGACATCTTATTGGTAAAATTTTTAATTGTTTGTTATTATATGTTGGTGCTATGATATTTTATACTCAGATTTTACAAATTTTTGTGAATGCAATTTTTGGACACTTTAAATTTCTTTGAGAGTTTTCGAAGACTTACCCTAACTTTATATTTTGCACATGTCTTTAACTTTTCCAACTGTTTTTTACTTAACTTTCTATTTCTAGGTTTTTTTGGTAACTCTTCAACTGGCTTCCCCTTCCCAAAACGTGAGATTATATTATAAATTGATTTGCGGCTGTTACCTTGTTCTAATACAAAATGAGACACATTCGATTTTTTATCACATCGTCAAAACATTTTAAACACTCTTTCACGCAAAACTGTTTGTTCACTAACTTTCATTACGAAAATTTAAAAATAATCACTTCCAAAATGACAAACAACAGCTGAGTGACACGCGTACGTAATAGACATAATTTTTTTTTAGCGGCGATTATGTTAAACATGAGGGCGAAATTTGCGCATTTACAAGGTGGACATACCTTATAAGTAAAACTCCTTATTCCTCTATATTCTTGAAAGCTGTTTTACATGTTTTATCAATTACTATAAAAATTAAAAACCGAAAATTTTCACGGGTCCAATTTTTTACTTCTTCTTGAAATGAATAACTGTTCTAAAATTAGAATTTTAAAACTAATTTAAAATTAGAATTTTGAAAAAAATTACTCGATACCTACAATCTTTAATAAAATTGATGAAACGATAATTTTCGAAAATTTCACAAACATTATAAATTTTCAAAAAGCACATACAGGGTATACATTATAAAGCTTTGAACATGTAAATCTTGTAATAGGCAACCCAAATAAAATATCAGAAATAACTACTTCAAATCTGTTTCAGTTTATTGTGATTTAGAGTATAGGCTTTGCGTTAGAGATTTTTTAACAGCCTATTAATATTTAGTTACAAAAAGGTTAGTAATGTTAAAAGAACATCTTCCGGGGTAGGACCGTGTCATTGTTGAGGCAGAAAAACTCAACGTTTTACCCACTTTTCTATGGGGCTTCAACAGGGGGAAAATGGGGTACTTTCAGTGCTTCGTCAGGAGAAAAAAGGGGCACTTTTCGTTAGCCCCTTATAAAGTGGGCGAAACGTTCTTCTGTCTCAACAATGACACGGCCCCAACCCGGAAGACATTATTTTAACATTGACACTGACCGTAGAAGTCTTCGAATTCAAAGTTAGTAATGTCAAAAGGCTGTTAAGTAAAATTTTAAGAAGAGAAGATTATAAAATTACAGAAAAAAATGTCGGCAACACAGAAACTAAGTTTACAACGTCTGCCTTTTAAAATTGAAAATGTCTTGAAAGTTTGGCGTAATTCTGATAGTTAAGGTTCTGTACAATTTTAGAAGTGACTTTTAATCTTGTAACGGTATATCAGTTCAGAGGTAATTCTGAATTATGAAAAAGTGAAACAAATTAGATGATTACTGTAAGCCGGTGGTTCAGAAGAATAACAAAGTTGCTTTGTAAATCAAAGGTCTCAGGTTCAATCCCATTTGAAGCCAGGTGAAATTTTTGATGCAAAAAATCTGAAACTTCGATCTCTTTCGTGTATGCAGTAAAACCGTAGGTTCCATGGCCAATGCTTAGCACGATCAAGTTCCCTTCCTAATTTGCAAATTCCTTGCCGGTAGTGTTAGAAGACCATGATAATCAACGCGCTTTGATATTCCTGATACCCAAAACTCTAGATCTTATCGAATAAATGGAACTAAACAGAAATTATAACAAATTCGAAGTTAAAACCCTACCTAATTATTGTAGCATTTAATCAACGTGTCAACTAAATGTATCATTAAAGTAAAAACATAAATTTTTGTGAGTTACTTATTTCAACGCATCATTCAATTATGTCGTTTTAAAAAGGACACTCTATATTATATTTAGGATCCCTTAACACTAAAATACGTTCATTTTACCAATTTTTTTGGTTTTAAGCTTTTGCAACATGAAAAGTAAAAATGAAATATTTAAAAAGGCAATAAACAATAAACAGTTTTAAAGACGAATGTATGAATACGAAATAGAACGTACACTTGTAGAAATGCAAGAGCGACAAATTACCATTAAAACAACTAAAAATAGTTTAAGATAGTAAATAATTCTATTAAATACATTCATCTATAGTTTTATCATTTTTACATTTTCTTACCGCCTTTAGAATGCTCTACTGCATAATTATAGCAAAACTGTTTGTAAATCATTTATAACAGATACTTATACGAATTCCTAATTCTTTTTTTTTGTTAAATAATCTAAAATTTTGAATTTGCATAACTCTTTCGTTGTCATTTATCATTTTCACAATAAAACGCGAAAGGTCTTCGTAAAGAGTCAAAAAGCATGTCAGTATTCCTCATTCATTTTTCTTAATATAAATTGTCCTACACAAAAGATATTTTCGAATACATGCGGCTGATTTTAAAACTACTTTGTTCTTCGCTGGTCTCCGCAACAGTTTTTTTATCGTATCCTTGACAATGTACAGGAATTTCCTTTCAATAGGACAAAATTGGTTGTAATTGCATTAACATAGGAACTAAATAATACTCTTTAAAACAAAAGTTAAAGCGATTATCATCTTATACAGAAATAAAGAAACCCAAAATACAATAGATTTCGCAACTCTTTTATTATGGTGTCCCACTTCGCGGGTATCCTGTATATGAAAAACGTTGCAGTTATAAAAATCTTAGACAATACATTATAACTATAATCATTTAATCTGGCAATTTAATTAACATTGCAGATAAGCAACCCAGCGGTGAATCATTCTTGAGTCAGTCTTAAAAGCGACATAAGTTCCAAGAATATTTTTAGTTGCGCCTATATGTACATTAGATAGATTAGAACATTTTTCACTACAAAAGCGGCGAATAGAATTACCTACACATTTTTAATTCGATAAAACAGACCCGGACATAACCAGTTTCAGACAGTCAAGTTCCTGCCGCACTCTTGCACTGTCAGTTGTTATTTATGATGGTCGGGAGATCCAAGATTAAATACACAAGTATGACATGCGTATGCTGATATCTGATGAGTATTTTTGTAAAATATTTTAATAGATTAATGATGGTTAGAAATATGTCGTATAATTTACGGCGATTCTTACGCACCGTAGTTTATGTTTTCGGACTGGAAACTTGACACTAACGAGTTATAGAAGTTATACTTTTCTTATTAAATTCTTTTCTATAAATTACTAACAAGCCGCAGATAATTTTTATTACAACTGCTTTAAATTACTTGAAACGCGTGAATATGCCAGTTAATACGTCATTATTATCTTAATAGCCATTAAAACCTTTAATTTATAAATTGTACATTAAAAAGTTTAATTTAAAAATATTAAAAACTGAAAAAGAGATTAAAATACTGCAAAAATGAAATATCAGTTATCTATGTAATAGTCAGTTGTGTCAAAATAATTTAGCAGAATTAATTAGTATTTTAGAAATTAAACTGGTTACAGTACATTAAAAGAATTAAATGGTATTAAGAAGTTTATACATTAATTGATACTGGGCGTCTTAAAAAGAATTCCATCCAGTTACCTTCGAAATTTGTTTCCATGCGGAACATTTTATTTTACATTTGAAAGTCAAAGCATACTAGATGTATTTGGTTGTAAGACTCTCTGTAGTATTTATATTCACAACAACATTAGTTTAAATTCAAAGAAAAAATGAAAATGGTGCCTGTATAAAGGGCGATCCATAAGCAATGCAACACAGCGCTACGATACATTCGTGGGGCCAAACGATTTATCTAGGATGACCTTAGTCCAAAAGTTAATATTAAAAAAGATAGGATGTCATAGTCACAATTTTAATTTTATTTTCATCTGTAATGTCAAAAGTTTTCCAAATATTAATAATACAGTTGAGAAAACTAACTTGTTTGGGATATGAAACAACAATTCGTGCTCGATTTTAATGTAATGTAACTCCTAAACGAATGCCGATTTTGCTACACCCAATGTCTTAAAAAATATTGCATTACTTACTTCAGCAGCACATATCTTGAAAACGACTAACTTTAGCGATATTTAAAGAAGTACACCCTGTTTGCATAAAAAAGATGAGGAAATTGTTTTTTACAGTTAAACCTTAAACTTTT
Organism: Melanotus villosus; assembly: GCA_963082815.1. Lineage (NCBI taxonomy): Eukaryota > Metazoa > Arthropoda > Insecta > Coleoptera > Elateridae > Melanotus > Melanotus villosus. Next base: position 69,690,695 of record OY720418.1, on the reverse strand, counting down.
TTAAGATATTGGGTGTAGCAAAGGTAATGTTCCTTTAGGAGTTATATTAATCGAGTATGGATTATTATTGTTACCCATCCCAAAAAAGTTAGTTCTTATGGGTATTTCGAAATCTTTTAAAATTACAGAAGAAAATGGCAATTAAAATTTAGACGTTGACACCCTGTATCTCTGTTAATAGTAACTTTTTAACTGAGGTAGTCCTAGGTAAACTGTAATATTTTACTTCGGGAATCTACGTTGCTTCATCCCATTAGTTAAACACTACCCTGTATAAATTGGCCCAAAAACGTCTGCTTACGAAGTTGGTCTACTTCATTTTAATTCTGAATACATAATCAAAAACTTCATTTTGTATTAAAGAAACTACTGAAGACTATTCAGTTGATATCGTGAAAGTCTCCCAATAATAGGCGTACAGCTGAACTAAAGGTTTTTATAATCTTAATTCTAAAGTAAATATTCGTCAATTTAGCATTCTAATTACAAAAGAAGTTAAAGTCTTTTTATTCTTAAAATGAACATTTTCGCACCTTTATTTATAGAAACTTTTACAACCTTACAATGAATTTGGCCGAGTTATAGACCAACTATTTCAAATTATCTTGTATAGTCAATGTCAGAAGACTACGATTTACATAAGGATGCCAAAAACGATCATTATTCGAAAATAGTTTATATGTTTAAGTAATTAATAATAGGTACATAGTTTTTACAAATGCTGAGCGAAAAGAGTATTAAGTTAACCGAAATTGTTTCAAAACAACGTCCGTTATGATGTATTAAACCTTTTATAAAAATTTCAAAACCATATCAGTAAAGCTTCATCAATTAGTATAGGTGCCACAGGTGTAACAAAACGTTGAAATATTGTATAACGATAATTTCTTAATGCAAAAAGTAACTGGCTATCTCTTAGCATTTCCTGATAATTTTTAATTCCTTTGGTAACATTAATTCACAAGCCTTGTGCGTTCAATTTTTCAATACTACAAACTGTCTTTATATTAACCTATATTATTTTAGTGTTAATTTTTTGGCAATTAAAGTGCTTCGCTTTAAATACCAACAAAAAGACAAAAGTGTCCATTAAGCTTATAATAACAAATAGCATAACTTTGGCATCCTAACCTATGTTATTTTAATAGTAATACGCTTTTTATATTTATAAATGCCTTCCGCAAGGATCTATCAGACTTTAAGTTTATTCCCATTAATATGAGTATATCATAATAGCAGAATATAAATAAAAGTAAGCTATAAGAACTTTAAATTCTTACGTTATAACTAATAAGTTTGCAGCACATAACCGGAAATAAGCATACACGGCATACAAAAAATAAGTTTGGTAAAAATGTACTCACCAAAAACTCTCGTCAGACTTCGGCACCTTTATTAAAATAGAAAATATTATTAATTTCATTTTATAATGGTTTGAATGGGATTTATATCGACAAAATAAACGCGTGCGTCTATCAACAGCCATGTTTAGAACTGAAATACGCATGTCCATCCCTTGAACTCAACTTGCAGCTGTTGTAAACCTGTAATTTTTAACTTTCTAAAAGCAGGGTTGGGGTAGACCTTTCAATATAAAGCTTTGTTGCAAAATTCCAGAACTAGGTAGTTTCAATTTTCTGAGAATCTGCGATGTATTATACCTACATTCATGTTAGTCGGTGTAAAAAATTATATAACTCGGTTATCGATGCGTTTCAGGTTTCCAAGTTGATGTAGAATGGTAATAGTGTGTTCCTTAAAATTTTTTTTACTTTTTGTGAATTCAAAGAGCTGCATGATTTAATGACAATTAATAATTATAAACGGTCCAGCATGCCATCCGGCTATGCATCACTTCAGGTTACTTAGTCGAACGAAAAAGCGAAAACCAAAATATAATTAATTAATAACCAATACTTCATCTTAAATATTTTATACAAATACAAAAAAATGTAGTAAGAATTACTGAATGATATTTGCAAGGAAGCGTTGGCAATAATGTTAAATATGATAAACCTTTACGTCTGACTATGAGGTTATCTACCCGAAGGCAGGTAAAAAATTTAATTATAGATGAAACTACAAACGAGGTCAAGGGTAATTACTTTTAGCAAAAAACCAAAACAACTGTTACGAATTTTATCTTTCAGCAGGCACCTGCTCTTCAACAAAACTAATTGTTTAAGCGCCAATAACTAGAACACTATAGTGTCGATAATTTAAATGATATAGTTTTATTTAAAAGCGGCAAACATAATTTGTAATTAATATATCAATTAGGTATTTTGTCAAACTATTTGAGATAAACAGAAAAAAGTTTTAATTTCTCAAAAGACTAAATATGATCTTACGCGTACGTACATACAATAAAACAAACATTTTTAAAATGTGACATGTCTGGAAACTTGAATATTAATATTTTTGTGTTTTGACAAACACACCAGTTGTAGTTTCTCCCAAATGCCTTCGAAGGAAATTTTTCATAAAAATCAATTTTAGAAATTTGCTTGTCATAATATTTTGTCAATTTGCATTCTTTAAAAATAACAGTTGCCATTTAAAAGGGTAGCTTAGTAACCGATATAGACAGATTATCCTTTTAGTTTTGCTTGTAATACCACGTCCAATCTTTTCGGAAGAACTTACAGAATACCGTAGTATAACCATAAATCAACAGGGTGCAGGTTTACAACCATTTTAGATGCACTTGTTAAGTCATAATTTATTTTCTTTAGATATACAGGAACCTTTTATAAAACATGTTACTGCAATCTTTCTTAAAATAGAATTTGTTTTGTACAGTAATATTATTTCACTATACTACATTTACAGTTCAAGGATTTGTTGTTCACTAATTTTCATTTATGCTTGCAATTGTAAAAATTTTAGAATTTTTCGAGTATTATTAGATGACTTCTTAATAATTTGGCACTAAGTCAAATTGGCAAGAACTTTTTTATAGGTGCCGCTGCAAATTAGTAAACAACAAAAATTAAGCTTCGGGGTTTACAAATACTCCACATATACGCAAAAATAATTTTACATATAATACATACATACTTTAAATCATTAAACTTTGCTTCTATGATAATTAGGAACTTGAATTCAGGTAACTAACTTCTACCAATACGATCTCTTAAAATAACTTACTCTTAAATAATACATATTAATTATAAATTTTTGGTTGTTTAATATAAAAGTGAAAACAAACTTTCTTCACTTGAAAGGACTATGAAAGACACATTAATGCGTAATCTACTACGTTTGCAATAGTAGTCTCTTATTTACATTTTGATATTCGCTCTTATAAGTAAAGTAAAATATATAATTTCACAATACACACGCACTTACGGTAAAGACGGCGGTCCAGGAAGGTTTCTAAGTTGCGTCATAGGTAATGCAACGCTAGTATCAAACGGGTTTCGTTCTTGACGCACCGCACAAAGTTCCGGCGAATTTACATTGCTATATCCTGAATTAATTATGTTACCAACGTTGTTAGAGCTACTTATCGTATTATTCATATTAATATCCTCTTGTTCGGAACACTCTTCTGTTGATGAGAACTTACTGTCTTTCTTGGCCTTCATTCTACGATTTTGGAACCAAATTTTTATTTGACGTTCGCTTAAACATAGGGAGTGGGCAATTTCTATACGTCGTCTACGTGTAAGATAACGGTTAAAATGAAATTCTTTTTCAAGTTCCAAAGTCTGAAATCTTGTGTAGGTCTGTCGAGTTCGTTTTCCTCCATGAAGGCCGTTTTCACCTGTAAGAAAAATTTTCATTAAAAACAACATTCAATAATTTCCAACAGAAGCTTACCAGTTCCTGCTTTCATCCAAGGATAGTAATTATTAGTTCCTGAGAAACCATCTTCATTTGTTGCCGGCAAATTGGTTAAATCTTCCGGTGAACTTTTATTTGAATTAATAGAAGGTGGTGAACACAGAAGTTGCCTATCATTCTCAGATTTATATTGTTGAGCAGAATTCGAGCTTTCTTCGATGTTTGGGCAAGGTTCTTTACTTGTATGTTGGTCCACATACTGATGTGTTGCGTATGGCGAACTAAGTTTTCTGTTGTTTGGTTTGGTCAATAAAGCTCTAAGTGCTGGAGAATCTCCAGACTCGTCTTTGATTGGTTTTGCACTATTACTTTCATCCATTTTCATATCAGGAAGATTATTATAAGGCGGCCAACGTTGCGTATAAGGGAAACTAAAACTATAATTATCACAAAAATCGTTTTCGTTATTAGTAGCAAGTGTAGTCTGCTGGACTGAAGTTAATGGCATGTTATTGGTTAATAATCCATAAAAATGCTTGTTATTTTCGTACATGTGTTGAGGTACGCTGCGAATCCTTTCACAGCTGATTGGAGATTCGCTTTTAATAAAATTCTTATAGTAAGAATTTTCTTCTAAAGCACAAGCACTATTTTCACGATCGTTGCTGGCCTCATAAGGAAAATAACTGTTGCCTTGGTTGTTAAAATCCAAAAACATATTATTAGCACGAAGTTGTTCGAAAAACTGTTGATTTTGATTGTTCCAATAATCACCTGCACTATGTGTTGATGCACTCATTTTTAAAATTCAAATTTACAAAACAAGATACGTAAGTATTAAACTCGAGTAAACGGTCTCGAATGCTGTAAAAATGCAACTGCAATCCGTGTCCGGCGTAGCACGATCCCGGCACGTTTAGATAAATGTCGAACATTGTCAACTATTCCATAAAAGCTGGGTAGCAGCGGGAGGGGTTGCGACCCCCTAAGGTTTGTCGCTAGCTCTTTTATTTCGCCAGCTGCCCTGTGAAATTCACCCACCCCCACTTATTGACATCTTTTTCAGCTTACTTTCATACTGTAATAAGAGCAACGTAGAGAATGTGACCAAGTCAAATTTCACTTTGTTCTTGATATTAAGTAAACAAAATTACTTTATTCTGAACTCACAATGAACCAAAGCAACCAAACGACTGCTTTTAAACTTTTAATTCTTCCTAAATCGCTATATGTATATTTTTAATACTTCAGTTATTGTTTAATTATCAATATGTAGCCCAGTCATGTTTAATTTGAAATATTAAAATGTTAAATTGCTACTTAGATTTGTGACATAAATTGAACTACAGTTCTTGTACATACCCTGTCACCGTCTAAGCAGGGTGAACTGTAGTTTATGCACATATCCCCCTTTGCAAAAGTTACTACAATACAGAAGCGTGTGTACTGAACATAATGAGATTCAGTAGCCGATATATTCGAGCGGGAACCAATCAGTATCGTAGCCCAATCGCCTATTGTTGATGCTCACGTCTACCGAGGGTGGCTTACCAAACACTTTTATTGCCCTAGCGTTACTCAGCATTCCTCACAAATATCAGAGTAATATTAGCAATTACGTTTCTCTTAATTGCAACTGCGATTATCATCTTTTCTTAACCAGTTCTTATTTTTCTCGAATTAAAAGTCTAAAATCAAATTGTAGAATTTTATCTTTCATATCAATAGTGGGGTGATAGCATGAATTATGTTACGAATACCCATTTTATGCCCACGATTAAGCTGAGGGTCATTAATAATTCTTTGGTTTGGAAAATGACGGATTTTACCACAAACTGTCATACTGTCATCACTAATCATATTTAATGAATTCTGGGCTGTTATGATTGTGAATATTTATGTCCGAAAAAAATAACAAACTTTTAAATAATTTGGGTATACCCTTTTATTATAAATTTTATTGCTTGCAAGCTAGCAATATCATACATTTATTGATTTATACTATGAGGCGATTAAAAAGCAGTTATATCTACTTTGTTTCCAGTTAAATTTTTATAAGTACCTATGCTGTAATATTTTTATTATTCTTGAACTAGCTATAGCGCTATAGCTGACACTAATTACTTAAGCATAAACGTTTTGACAGGTAGACTACTAACAAATAATGGTCGGTATTCTCACCTCATATTGAAATCTGATATCATGTTTAATTACCATGGCAATATTGTGCATCTCTGTTCTACACATTAATATCAATATAAAGCTATGTCGTTTTGTGTGTACGTTAAAACGTAACTTTAGTTTAAACCTGAGAGCACGGGCCAATAACTTTTATTAATTAATGCAAAACATAAAATGTACACTTTACAAGAAAATAGACTGGGACTGGCAATATTCTTCTAACGAATGTAAACAACAGCAATACCTATGCTAAAAAGGCACTTCTAATTATAAGTGAGAGATTCAAAGCCTAGACAACTAGAAGTGTATATTTTTCACCGCCCTGTAGATTATCCTGTTGTTAATTATATCCTTACTGAAAACCTTTTCTTTCAATTTCAATTCGATTTCAAAGAAACAAATATTAAAAAATTAAAATTCATCATTTTCTCCTTAACGGCATTTGAAAACCATTTAGGTAACCAAAACAGTAATCAAATTCTACTATGTGGGCAACCAGTATAAAATCCATACGGTATATGTTCGAAAACTAGATTTAGATAATGGTTGTTGAAGGCAAATTATGGAAATTTTATCGCAAGCAAATGACCCATACGCAAAAGCATTCACGATGCAGTCCTTATTACTTATTTTGTGGGATATTATATGGTGGTCATTCCACAGAATGTGTCATATATCACATTATATCTCACTTTTAGTAAGTGAATAACCTGTTTCTAACGTTCTAAGGATTGAAGAAAACGCACGTGTTGAATTGAAATTCAAAATTTGTTCGCGGTTTATTGAGACTTTACTTACACTTACACTACGTTTAAAATAGAACCTTAGATTAATCAAACTAAACTTTATTAATTTTTCTACTTGTTATTTATCGATTTAATTAAAAAATGCAATTTCTCTAAGTGTCATTTAGTCCACATGTAATGATACAGATTAAAGTTTTAGTACAACCAAGGTTACGAAAGAAGTAAATGCTATTTTTTTAATACGCTTAAGGCTACTGAGTTTTAGAAATTCCTTTATTGTTATTTTGAAAAGAATGTGCAACTTACATAAATATGAATAATTCTGTTCTACATTTATCGATATGAAAATCATCAAGTTGAAACAAATAAAGGTTATGTTCGTTTTTTTTTAATGTTGTGTTGGCGTTACATAATATAAACGAAAACAGCATAACTAGAACATTAACAACTGTCATTTCACATGTCAATTATTAGTGTCATCCGTAAATGTGCGTTTAATGTTCTGCAGAACCTACGCAGCTCTGTTAACTACAACAAGCCTACATTGTTCCCCATGACGTCTTGTGCAGCAAGAATAGCGTGATATATATTCCGTGGTATACACTCACCCCCGCAAGTGTTAACTGGTCAGTGTCCATTCCCGATCATTCATTTCGGTTTAACAAATTAACTGAAAAGTGTACAAAGTAATTTTATTTTGTTTTAATTTGACAATAATTCCACCTTTTGTAGTTTTAAAAATTTTATAAAAAAAACGGGACGCTGTGAGCTACAATTTTTTAAAGAATTTTTCACTGATTAAATTAACTTGCACCCTCTTATTATATATCATATTAGCGAAAATTGCAAAAAGTATAATATTAAAATAAATATAAATATACGTAAATAAGTATTAAATTGCTTTGTATTTAACTAAAAGAAAAAAGAGAGAAAGCTTTCAACGAAACTAGGAGGGATGTTTACTTAATTTTGGGAATTAGTTGATAAATATATTTATTTATTTATAGTTCTCTTCAATATCACTTTCTTGCTACACAATCCTCACTAATATTTATGCATTTTTGCCCAAGCTTTAGCTCCCCTCAAAGTGTTTTTTGGAGTGCCTTTTATTCACATTTTTCGCAGTTTCGGCCACATGAAGGGAATGAAAATGAATACCTTTTCTTCATTTCATCTAACAAATGAAAATCACTCGGGCTAAATCAGAGTCTCACCATACTCTCATAAGCAGTTTTTTATCGCAAGCGAGCCAAAGTAACCCTAATTTGTTTCCATAAATTACTGCACGTTGGGAATGTCCATTGTTATAAGTTTTCAAAAACTTTGTCGAACAAACTTTAATCAATATATCGTAGTATTTGTATGATATTTGATGCCCGAGGTAGGATAGTGATAAATATTATTTTCTGTTAATTTATCGAAATATTTCACACCATTAGTAATATAAAAGCAACTTCCTAGAATTAAGTAAATGCCCCTCGTATCTTTATTTTCCTTATGTATTATTTGAATAACTTTATTTTTATCTTTACTATCATTCATGATAGAAACTACATTTTTAGTATTAACAAGCTTTTCTTTCTATGAAGAATAAGTGCTTTCACTTTCCGTGACTTGCTTAAAACAGATATAAATTCTGAGTTTTAAGTGAATTTGGCAAAAGAAATTCTTGTTTGAAGTTTCATAACAAATACTTTCTAAAATGAAACCGTTTCGGCGTATTGCAGATACTCGAAACTTTCCATTTCTGTGTCAGGAGGGTAACTAATCGTAGTAGAATAAGACTTTATGGTAGCAGTAAATTTTACAGCAAACAAAATTTTATTTACAGTTTTACAGTTATTGTACGGTTTACAAGTATCACTAGGTCACCTTGAATTTTATGATCGTAACTAAACGATTTCGAACAAGGAACAACAATATGTACCTAAAAAAATTAAGAATAATATAAATCTGATTGCTTGCTTTGTAACATAATAAAATCATGTTGGACATGTGCGATGTACAATCTGGATTAGGTTAAACAAAGGAGGAATGTTAGAAATAGATCGCAGTTCTTAAATCAGTAATCACGCGGCAGACCCACCAGAGCGCTGTCATATTGTTGTTGCAGCACAGGACATCTTCCCACAGCCTCATGTTCGACCCCCAAGTGACTAGGCTGACTTTAAACCATTCTTTAGTAACTGGGAAGTTTGCAATTAATTAATGTAGAATATCGATAGTAAAGTCGTAGTGATAAGAGCAAAAAACACTAACTGATTTGAATATTATGTAACCTAAACAATAGCAGTAGCATGTATTTATTAAATAATACATATTATATTCACTACCTTCGTTCAATATTTTGTGCATATCTACTTATAGCATGTTATGTAATCGTAATTTTTGCAACAAGATTTAAGTATGTAGTTAAAGCACCAGCCCAAGGAATTTATAAAAATTCATTTCATGAAATTTGTAATCAAAACAAAAGTTCTGAAAATATATCAATAATTAGCTTGAACTTGTTTAATCCCTTCCTCATAAGTTCTTCTTAGTTCATGTTTAGTTGTTCTGTGTTTTGTTGTTGCAATTGGAAGAATTTTAGAAATAGAAGCAGCAAATTTGATTAAAATATAAAATTAAAAATGCAGTTCAAACTACTTTGGGTTCATATATATTATATAATTCTCCAACAGTGCAATCTCAAACAAATTTACTTATGCAGTGTATCAAATAGTTATTGATGTTATGAATAATAAATTATAGTGGCTGGGTAATGCTGCAGTGAGATACAAACAGCGGTTTTATTTTAATAGTAGTTTAATAACTTGTAATAACTTTATACAAAATAACTTTTGGCATTTGTAAGATTACTAGATTGTTACTATGCCACTGGTTTTTAAATTGTGATTACAGGTCTTAAATAACTTCAGAAGAACAAAAAGTGATTAAGAATTTTGGTATAATTGTTAGTTTGGCCTGGAACTACGAATGAATTGAGATTCAAGCAAGTACCAAGAGTTCAATGAAAATAGAATACAAATATAAAATCTAAACTACAATGATTAGTACTGTATAATTATTAACATAAGAATATAACACCAAATAATAATAACAAAAATAATCAATTCCATTACAGTTGTATATAGTTGCCTGAAGACTAAAATTAACTATTTGGAATTTGTCACGTTACTTTTGGTATTCCAAAAATTCGACAAGCTGGATAAAATATTGCGGATTTGACTGCAAAAATGTGAAATCAGTTTATTAAAATAAGTTGTTTTGAAATTAATTTTGAAGAGATATTTTCAACACGAAATCTATTTTTTCTATTTTGTGTAAATTGTTCGAATGTTGCCCCAATAGATTACATCCCAATATAGTGTTTTATAACATCACAAACAAAGAAGGGATTATCCTTATTACAGAATAATTTTATTAACCAATTGCTTAATTTTCTACGAAACCTTCTTACAACTTTGACGCAAAGTTTTAATTTATTTTATTCTGTACCTTAATGAAAAGTTAAAAGTAATTGGTGAAAAATACTCTTTAGACGTAAATAATGATAAAATCTTTAGCTGTTGCTATCAGTTTGCTTCTAAACTTGCATTAAAGCGTTGAGGACGATGATCTTTGTCGGAACCACTGGTTCATTCGGTTAGTCATCTAATTATATTTACATAAAAAAAAAAGATCGAGACTTGGTAGTGTATTAGGGTAGCATACTATTTGTTTTTAGGTAGAAACACGAAAAAATAGTTTTTTCGAATTTTTGCAAACAAATCTAGTTTCAGTAATTTTTTATTCTCTTTAGTCCTTAAGCAAGCATAGGTATATTACTAGTGCAATTTATCTTTCATTAAAGCAAATAATAAAAATATTTCCCAATAGCATTCCATTAGGTACTAAAATGAACCACTGAACGAGTCATTTGAATTGATCTTGAATAAGTATACTGTTTAGGAAAGAATAACAGTATCAATAAATTATTACAATACCAGTGTGAAAAGGGCTCCATTATGGAATAGGTATGTTAAGTTAGAACCCGAATGATTGTAAGTGTTTCGGCCATATGACGATGCTATAAATTAAACATAATTTAATTTCTCCTATACATGCTACAAAACATTCAAAATCAAAAATAGTTGTGTTAGCAAATTCGTTATGATTCTTCTGCTAATTTGGTGAAGAGTGGAAGTGAAGAAAGTAACTCAAGAGAAATAATCAATATTATCATGAAGTGTTTGACTGAAGATAGCATTGTTGGCGAAATACGTACCTATCTGGTGTTTTAATTTGGGGGCTTCATTTTACGTTTAATTCAATTACAATTTTGTTTCAGTTTAACATACACCTCCAGTTTATCATTTATAAAACTCCATTAGCTTATCTTCTAATATTAAGCAAACTTTAGTGTATTTGTATAAAATATGCAACATTTTATAACCAATTATTATAGTCCACGCACTTAATTGGAACGTAAATTAATTAAAATGAATATAAACATGTAAAAATAATTTTTGTTAAACATTAAGGCATTCAGATGAGAAATTTTCGACTTACATGCATGTCCTCCTATTTAACCATGTAGACAAATAAAAGGACAACTCATGGCATTCTTTGCACGGTCAATCAAGATTGAAAGAAACTAACGTGCTTATAGTCTGTTTAGTTGCAGTGTGGACCACACAAAATAATCGGAACTAAAATCAAGCTAAAGAAATTTTCTATGCGAACATGTCCTGACATCATTCTTCTGATATATGTAATGAAGCTGTTGATTTGACATGTGATAATAATAATCTTATAGCAATTCACCGATCACCGATACCAAAATGATTAACGTTATTTGTCTAAAAAAAACATTCATTCGTTTGTGCTGTAAAAGCAATATAGACTAAGCAGTTGTGTTACTAGTGTTAGACTTGATATCTGATACCTATACATCGTTCGGTAACCAGAAGACCAAGGACTAAAATGCAAGTCATTGCCACCGCCAGGGTTCGAACCCAACACCGGCGGCCATTTAGCCTGTCATTCATGTCACTTGCCTAACTAACCTTGTCATTGATGCTATTTCAGACTTTGCAATGGCGTGTGATATGATGAGTGTGCGAATATGAGTAATGAACTAAAGACTTCGCCGCTAGATACACCGATTATGTTAACCTAGTAACAATTTCCTGCTGGTTTTAAAAAGCTCAACCGGACTTATTGATTTTGGAGAAATAAAAAGCACTATTATAATATCAATAAAAAGAAACCGCTACGTCAGTATTGCTTCATACTTCTTAATGTGTAATTTGAAATAACGTATTAACATTTTTCAGTTCGTTTTATAGATATTTAGGCTCCCTCAGTCAAAGTTGAACAGATATTGAACACAATGTACTCGTATACTTCCTCACACATTAGCATTCATCGAATCTTACCTGTTTTTAGTAATTTTACGCATCTTATGATTCTAACATCTAATTAATTTTTAAATATTGGCTCATAATAGTTCCGTAAGCATCATTGCGTACCAAAAAGATTAAATTTTTATAACAAAACTCAAATCTTTAACTGCGGGAGTATAAATTTGCATCTACTTAATCGACTCATTTTGGTACAAATACAGTAAAGGTTATTTAACAGTTTGATAAGGTACCTATATAAAACGGTTAATACCAAAGTTAGAACAAATTTTGGGGAGTATTTAACCTAGAAAATATTCAAAACTCAAAGACTTACTTCTAATCGAACTGAAACTACAAAAGAAAATAATAAAAATACAAAGCAATGTCAAAGGTGTGGTTGTACTAAATACAATGCTTTTGTTTCGTTTTGATACTAATAATTTAATTCATGTGGTAGTAAAAACTTTAACAACTCTTCGTGGCACTTTTTTTTTTAATATTTGACAGACTAGGATAATTACTATGAGCTAAAGACTTATCAATTTCCTCCATATTTGCACAAAAAATGGTACATTTTATTTTTTATATCCGATATAGTTATTTTCAAGATCTATTATATTTGCAGTAAGGTTAGTCTGTTACATTTATTCTGTCACCTTCAACAGTCCTGTAGTTAAATCAGCAAAAACATAATGACGATTAAAAGCGTCTTATAGATTTTGTCAGTTGAAAAAAGCACACAGTTAAAACATTTTATAAATACAAAAAAAGTTCTTTATACAATTTTATTAATGTTCCAATGTATTAATGTGAAAATCAAATAGCAAAAAAGTTAACCTGGTTTTTTTCCAACAAAAATCTAAATTTAGTTTAAAGCAAATCTAAAAATACAGCGATCAATGGTCCTTCAGACAGTAGAAGTTAATTAATGATCTTCACATTGTTTCACCTAATATATACTACTTTTAAAGAAAACGTTCCATGAAAATCAGCACAGTTTCTTTTAAATTTTGTTTAAGAATATAATTGTTCGTTCTATTCAAAATTAGATCATACCTCATACCTGAATTTTTCATTCATTAAACAGATTTATACTACAAGAACAATCTTTGTAGTTTTATGGAATTATTTTTATTTTATCTTAAACAATAATTTAACTTTAGGTCTTTTGAATTTTCACTATATTTAAAGGCGTAGGACATTTGTAAGATTTCGTGCTAATTTCAATTATAAAATAACAATTATCCTTGATCAATGTAAATTTCTTGGAAATGATGAAAATAAAATAAAAAGATAATAGAATTAAACGATTCTTCTGCTATAAATAAATTGTATTAAATAATAAAAGTGGAAATTAACATGGACTTTTAGGATTAAATAGGTAAGTAACATTAAATCTGTAGATTTATTTCCCATCAAAGCAAAAATCCTTCTAAATATGCATAAAACGTGATACTTTTGAGGGTTTCAAGCCCCGATCTTTATTCACCAATAATTGATCTAACTCTGGTTCGGATCGCGTCTACAACTCTCCGGTATGCGCTCCACCGTTCGTCTACTCTTCTTTTCACAATTTGGCATTTGTACGAAATATAATCCATCAACGTCAACAGTCGGGTTGTTTTCTCTCAGCCCCGCTAGATCGCCCTCGCACCTCACCCCTGTACTCACCCACCCAACAATACCCCACTGGTATGGATGGACGATTTTTGTCATTTATTATTGGGCAGCCTGGATTGATTTTTGTTGTGTGTGTTAAATGTACTATGATGTGTTAATTTCGTGTTTAAGGCTTTTTTCTAGCCAGAGAAACCGCACAATAAAAAATTTTCGTTGCCACAATCTTATTGCGAAACACACCTATACATAAAATACGAAGCAAACCAAGCAGTGGCTCCTTTAACCCTTTCATCTTGCATTGCGTGCATTAAGTAGTTTTAGGCTGCATGTTTACAGCAGTAGCGCTTTCCTCGCGATGGGGGAAAGTTCAGTTGAGAAACCATCATTTTAAGGAACATCTCATTAATCATCGTGCTGGTCCGTGCTGTCAATCATGGCATGTTGTGTTCGTGTTAGAGTACTATATCATGAACCGAGGACAAAATAAAATTAATTAAATAAAATCCATAGCTGTTAAAAACAATAAATATAACGAAATCCTAAAAGAAGTAAATTTAAGCCATTATTTACTAATCACAACTAATGCCGATGAAGATGTAGGAAAACAAAAATTAACTTCTTTATTGTAAAAGTGATTGCACGATATTAAAATGACCTAAAACGCAAGGTGAAGGTATTAGAAAACAAATTTTTAAAATCGAACTATTTCCCAATGCTTCAAATATCTGAAACGTTTTAGTTAGTACAGTTGAATAAGTCTGTAAATAGCAGATCCCAGAGAGCTGAGTTTGGAATGGAAATTCGGCTTCACTCTGACAGACAGGAAGCGGCAGTTCTATGCAAATTAAATTGAGGAATTGTTACAAGTTGAGCGCGCTCTTTTCTTTCCCATGTATACAGCTGTCTTAAAACCACAAAGAACGCAAATTTCATTTAATATATATGTACAAGTATTCAAATAGTTTCTTGTAAAGTAAGAGAAAGTACTAGAAAAACTATGTCTACTAAATTGTACTGCATTTAGAACTATTTTTTAAATAATTTTTTATTACACAACTACTCAGCCGTTTAGCAAGAGTTTATTTGTTGTAGTAATAAAGTAATTGGATAGATAAAATGCGATATAAAACTTGATAAATTTTTTGAATCATTCTGTATTTCTTAACGTATCATTCAGTTTTATAATCGTATTATGGCACCGGCAACATTGGTTTTATAGCCTATCTAATTTAGACTGATTCAACTAACGTAATTCATACCTCGTCGATTCATGAACGTTTTTTTTTATGTTATTGAAGGGATGTGAACCCTATGTAAGCTGGTCAGGAAACAGCCCTTCAATCCAGTGCGTGACCTAGCCCTCAGCTACTGATTTTGTTGCTTACGAAATTCTAAATTTAAGTCCCATTTCATATGTTATCCGTAATGCCTTTTAACAGTACCTACTTCAGCGTTAAGCGAGAAATCTAAACTTAGTTGCGTTCTTAATAACTACAATCATGTACGACCCATGGGTTGTCAAATTTGGAATAGGTTAGATGGTAAATTGTTTTTAAAGAAAAATCCTCCTAATTTAAATGCATGAATAACAAAACAAGTAATACTGGCCCAAGAGCAGAATTTTATTGAACGCCAATTTATTGTCAAACTGTAACTACAATAGGCATCAAATTTTGAATTTCGATTCATTCCAATTTTTTATTCCCAAAGATATGACATTCGCCTTTTCAATTCGAATAATAAAGGTATTTTACGTTGAGTTGAGTTGACCTACGAACAAAAACAAACATTTGGATTTGATTTCTCACTTTCGTATGACAGTTCACCTAAAATTCCAAACTTATTTTGCAACATTTCAAATTTAAGAGTGTGTCTCTAAATTAGCACAGAGTGATTTTTCGTTATAAAATAAGTTAAGAGTATTAAACCTAATATTGCTTTGTCCTAAAATGTTTACGTTTTACATACAGCGTCACCGTTAAAGTCCGCATCATATGGGACATTTTTTTATTATTTAGTTTACGCAATATCAAGGTTGTCCAAATTTGTTCAAATTTGGGAGGTGGGTAGAAAACTGAGAAAGAAACAACTTTTGCATTTAACATTTTTCGAAATTTTGAAAAATAATCCAACTTTTTGTAATTATTTTAAAAATATGTCGAATTTTCATTATTTTCAAAGCAAAAACTATTCATGAAATCTAAATTTGTGTAAACTAAATAATAAAAAAATGTCCCTTATGATGCGGACTTTAACAGTGACTATGTATATGTATTTACATACTCATTAAACTTGGTTGCATTGTACCAAGGCAATTACTTATTAATATAATAGGTAGGTACTTGTTAGCTTGGGTTTGACTCTCGGTCTAGTTCCAAAACGACCCCTTCCAGGGTTGGAAATTCAGGGTTCGTCAACATTCTACGACCATAGCAGTTGATGCGTGTTGAAATCCTTGGTACCCGCAAGCCTAGATTTCGCTCAGTAAATAAACAAACAATATGGTAGGTGTGTTTAAGTCTACATTAGACAAATAAAAGCTAGAAGCCTCAGTCATTGTTAATGCAATGAATTCGTATTTGTTTGTAATTGCGTAGCAGCAATTCATTGTTACGATATTAATATTAAAATATTAAAAAAGTAATAATAATAAAAGCCGAAACATACTCAAGAGTCAAGTGTATTCAGATACTTATCCTGAACTTGACCTTATTGCAGACATTCGAAAAATAACAAAAAATATTCAATTTAAAACAATTAAGAAACAATTTTAAAAAGAATAATTCTCTGTGTTTCTTATTCGCCATATAATAAGAGACACCTTGTATATATAAAATTTAATTTGGAATTGCAATTAATTATACGTTAAAGGATAATTTGGAATTACTCTTTCAGAATCAGCTTTTAAAATTGCGGTTTTACTTTTTTGAATTTTAAAACTGCATTTTAAATCGAGATCTAATAAGTAATATTTCAATCTCGAATGTAAATTCAAATTCGGTCTCGCAGATTGAAATCTCGATCCTGCATTCGAGTCCAGATTAAGGGATTCAAAACTGAAAAATTCGAATACTTTCAAATATGCATAATAAAAATCACGCGTAACAAATAATATTTCTTATATTACTCAAACTCTTATTTTTTTAAAGACCGAAAATCTGTCTAATGCACCTATTGATAACTTATTATTATACTTTATATACATGATTTTCAGTTGCATAAGAAGCCTATAATTTTCTTAGGTTAGAATAGGACCAACAACTATGAAAATGTTAACTAACCAAACTAAAGCATGATTTTTCCCATATAAAGCTTATTCTAAATTATGAAATCGACTAATTGTTGTAATCTTGGTACCATGGATTTGCACTGTAATGCTGGAAAATTAAATAAGAATTAATCAGGGACCTCGGAATAGTTTTACAAGCAGTTGTTTTTTCTTTACCCCCTAGAGACTTTGTGATGTAGTGACATACTGGAGACTGTAATTGAGATATAAAACTTTATCTGAATTTTTACTAGTTTTACAAAAGAAATACTGTTGCAAGTTTTTTTTTTTTAACTAAAATTACTCTGACAATATATGACGAAACACCGATAACCTTTACTAGTAGTATATAATATATTATTTTAAGTTTTCTTGTTTTTAATATGTACGATAATACGGGCATCATTTTTTTAAAATTAGTAATCAGTAGTTTTATCACTTGAAAGCATTTAATAATAGGAGTTCTATTCATACTAGTAAGTCTTTGCCATCTTGAGACGAAATCACGGTAATATTAATACATGCATTATTGATAACCCTATCGGAGTGCTGATTCGTTCATAGAGAGCGGAAAGTTTTTCAGCATCGATCTTTCAAGAAATCAGTAAAACTATCACATGTTACATGTACGGATTTAAATTGCCAATAAACGACTGAATATTATGGAACTGAAGTTAAATATCAACTTGTGCGGTGCATATATACCACTAAACAACCCTCTACAACCATTCAATTCTAGGAGGCAATAAATCTTTCCAGCACAGAACTCAGCGTTCAGTGTCTGTCTATGCGGTAATACTTGCAAGCAACATTCCACGCTTCTTCGCTGATATTCTGCTTGGACAGGCAAATCAAGAGGGTGCGCACCCCGGCCTGCAAGCGTCTTTGCTCATTTCAACAAGAGTGACATGCAAATAGAAAACGACGCGAGTATTCAGTCAATTCATTAAATACGTAGCAACAAACTTTCAAAGCTGAAACTTTTTTTACTGTATTCGTCCTCGTGCAGTTAACATTGCCTCATAATTATATTATAGATCTTACAGCTGCCATTCGAAGTATTCTAGTTTTATTTAAAGATAAATTGACTAGTTGTAATTTAATTTTAAATATAGAAGATTATTTATAGTGTCTTGTTTGCTCAACAAAGATCAACAAAATGCTCTAATTTAATCTGCAGTTTTTAAAATGTAATAATATCAAACTGATATTTATTTAAATTATGCATATGTAATGCTACTATTGTAAATAACATTCATTACTTGTTCCTCTTTGTAAAATTAGAGAATTTATAGAAATACAATCAGGAAATTAACTGAATAAATGCTTGTTAAGCAGTTTATAAACTGGTAACGAGTGTTCCGTGATTTTATTCATTCATTGAAATATGTGTTAATAAAAAAGTGCAAATAATTGCAAGGACGGTTGTTTCATGCCTGTTTTCAGCTTTTTTTCTTTCATTTCAATTGTATTTTAGAACTTTTTGATTCATAAAGTGTATTACGTATTCCATTATCTACATTCTACATAATGTCACTTCATTTGTCCGCCGTTTTCATTGTAACTACGAGTTTTGTGCACACAATGTAATACGTCTTGAACGAAGGTTTAGTTGCTTTTTTCTTATACACACATAGGGTAGATATATTCTTAAAATTATTGTAATGCATAAATAAGTAAATGAGTTAATACAACAGATACAACAGTAAATGGCAAAGTTATAGAAAGAGTCGAGAAGTATGTTTACCTAGGACATGAGATAAGAATAGGAAAAGAAAACCAAGAAGCGGAAGTTAGCAGAAGGATTACAGCAGGGTGGTCAGCCTTCGGAAAATTAAATCAAGTATGGAAAACAACGATACCGCCAAAATTAAAAGCGAAAGTTTTCAATCAAGGTGTGATACCTGCAATGACCTAGGGAATGGAGACCTGGGTGCTTACGAAAGCAATCATGAATAGGATGAAAGTAGCGCAAAGAGCCATGGAGCGAAAAATTGTGGGAGTAGGTAACTCTAGCAGACAGAAAAACGAACGAATGGTTAAGAGCAAGATCGGAAGTGGAAGATATAGCAACAAGAACAGCAAGACAAAAATGGGAATGGGCTGGACATGTTGCCAGAATGTCAGATAAGTGGAGTAAGAAGATATTGGATTGGAGACCATAGGGAAGAAGAAGAGGTGTGGGCAGGCCAATGATGAGATGGGAAAAATCTTTGAAACAATATTATGTTCCCTAATTAACAGTTTTTTTGTGCAAATACAATATTAAATAACATCCAGCATGGCTACAGTAGTTCTGCTGAAACTGCGTAGGTTTCTTTTTTTTATACATATACTCGTATGGTGAGATCGACATAAATAAATTCGTAGCTGAACTACTGTTCGACCTGTCGTTGGTTTTTGATAGGTAACATTAAATTCTGAATGTAGAAACTAAGCTTTAAATTTAAGGCTGTCATTTCCAATTTCCATTCCACTTGGAGATTCCGCAAGGACCTCATCTTAGTCCGCTAATATTTCTGCTTGTTATGAATCATCTTAACTTAAAAATTACAAAGCATGTTAAAAATTGTTGTGTTATCAATTACACCGATAATACCTCTGTTGTGGTATCTGCAGATAATATTCAATCAAAGTCTAGTAGAGTATATTAGTAACACCAGTAGGATCATGAATCAGTGGTGTACTAGCAACAGGCTTAGCCTCAACTTTTGTACCAATATCAAAAGTGATATTGTTTTATAAATGTAACAATTATATTGCTAATAACATCACTGTTGTGGCTACTGATCATGAAAACTTCTTGATATAACTGTTGGTAGATTAGATACATATCCTGGGAGCTCCCGACTAATAGGGTTTGTATAAGAGAAAATAAATAGTGCCTGTTATAGGTTGAAATAATTTTTCTAAACATTAAACCCTGAAGGTAGATGTATTACGGCATTGTACCGACTGTCTTAAAATGAAATACATCTAGTATGCTTCCAATTTCCGATATGTAAAATAAAATATGCTGCGCGAGGCATGTCTGCGCTAAGGCGTTCACACCATAGACCTAGGGAATTTAGCGGTAATACTAGAAATAGGGTTTATAATTAAAAAAAAAAAAAAAAAAAAAAAAACTTCATTAACCATCTTGGTCATATATTCGACTCCCATTGAATATGTGATCTACTAACTGCCTTGCACTGTAGAAGCGGTGTCTAGCAGCTAGCGTCACAGGCATGTTAACGTCATACAGTGTTCCCTGTTGGCATGGGGTGGGCCTGGCGTAATCCAGGATTGATCCACGAGGATCTGCTCCATGTCAATTGATGATGATGATGATGATGCTCTCGCGCAATGCTGTTATGCTAGTAGACGGCAGTATTAACTGTCCTGATCGAAAATATGCCTCAATAATAAAAATGTTTTCTTGCACAGTATACATTTTGTGTTGTATTAACAAATTTAATTAAAACTATTTGATGTGAATTAGTTTACTTTTTAATTTCACAATTAAATAATGACAACTCTGGATAATGCAATACCAATAACATAAACATAAAAGTTTACATGCAAACAAATTTCAAAGGTAACTAGATGTCATTCTTTTTAATACACCCGATATTACTGGAAGCGTACTATTAATGTAGGGAATTCTCTTGTATTTGAATAACCTCGCCCCCTCATGTTGTCAGTAGTACTTGATCTACAAAACATAGTTTGAACGCTTAATGTTTCTAAATTCAGCCTACATACTTTTTAGGGGGGGTGTAATTTTTTTAACTTTACAAATGCAGTATATCTAAACCTTTTATTTTGTAAAGCATTTTATTTCAACAGATTAATTATGGTCGAAATGGAAAGAAAGTATCGTAAATGGCCATAGAGTTATTCAATAAGAAAACGGTTAAGAGAGAAATTGGAAGTTATACGATTTGATCGTTTCAGCAAGTACACGAAATTAAATACTTAATACATTTCAGTATTTGTCAAGCATATCCTGAAATTTGTTTATAGTTCAGAAGGAATCTGTGTACAAGGAGAAGAAGAAGGTCAAGAGCATAAAATGACTATTTACGTGCAAACAAATTTCAAATGAACTAGATGTAATTCTTTTTAAGACACTGGGTATATTCGTCGCTTACTTATAGTATCTTAGCCTGCGGAAGATCCTCAGAATTAAACAGGATTTAAAGGACAAAAGCGTATTATAAGACTAATGTTTGGAGCCAACCCTAGGGACTCTTGTAAAAATATATTAATGGAAAACAAAATTCTCACTGTAACTTGCACTTCGATATGTACAGGGTGAACCATTTTCGATGATTTTAAATGGGAAGTACTCTTATTATCGGAGATAGATAACAACTGATGGAAAAATATGCTTATTTTGAAAACTTCAAATCAAATCGATACATCAGTTTTTGTCTGTCTTTTATAATAAAAGTACTTTATTTGAAAGCATCAAAAATTGTCTCCCCTGTATGATTGTATATTATACGATAAATCCAATGTGAGTAATTTTCTTACTAATACAATTCAGCATAGTACAATTACATACGAAATATAATATATATCTGTTATAATTCTGTGGTATTATTTAATAAATGATTTAGGTAATAGTTTCAAGCAATATACTTATTTAAGATTAAAACATTACAGCAGCTTTTCATTAAAAAAAAAAATGTTATAATTTACCAAGACCAAGATCTGTGATTTAATTTTTTTTCTTGTGGAAGGTTTTGTCTGTCTGGCGTTTTTGTAATTCTACAAACCATAGTTTTATCCTATAAAAACACATTAAAACAGCGTTTAACCTTTTTTAATTATTTTTTAAATTATTACATATATTAAAAAATGTCCTCCAATTTATAATAAAAATTGTATGTACTTGTATAGTTACAAGTATAACGAAGAAAGGATTAAAATAAACCAATTGAATTAATAAATAAATATTAGGGCGTTACAGTGTGCTAAAGGTTAAAATTCGATTTTTATTTTCTACTGTAAAATGAAGACTAATTATCATATTCGAAAAAGGCACAATATATTATACAACATTTTGCTACTTAATGTAAGATACTTATAAATAAAATGTAAATATTTTCCGGTTGATTGTAAGTTACTAGTTACATAATCAAAACTAACTCTGTAATAAAATGGTAAAGGAACTATCACCGTATTTGTCCAAAGCAGTTCTTAAGTAATATTTATTGTGAATTCATATTTGGAAAGTACAACTTTACAAAAAGTCTTCATACAAATTGAAATAATGATGTTAAAACAAGTAATTACTATTATTTCTTACAACAATACAATCTTCAAAATAACTAAAAAATTTTAATGGTAATTTGTTATACTGACACTGGTGGTGCAAATTCCATGCCGAACATAAACATTTCCTTAGGGGTTATTTAAATTAATTAAGCTTGATTATCTCAACCGAAATCTAAATAAAACCCAAAATCATTAATTACCATGTGTTCACCTGCACGCATAAGGATGACGAAAACCATGATAACGAGCGCTAATTGAAAACCTAATATGAATTTAATATTTTTGCTAAGCCTCTGCAGGATACATTTATATTAAAAATAGTGTGAACAATAATTAGCATACACATACATTTAATTTATACCGTATTTTAATTAAAAATTACAACTAATGTCTTAATTTCAGTTAATATTAATGAATAGAAATTTGTCGGTTACTGCAAAAAAATGTAGAAATGCCATTCAAATTACTTTTCCGTTTATTAGGTTTATTTTGAAATATAAATTGTACTTTTAGTTTATTGTAACTGAAATTGAGTTGTATGGAACTGACTATATAATATTTTAAAAGGATAACAAATCATTATTTAACATTTAATGTATAAACCCCTCTCTAAACAAATTATCGAAATGAACAATAAGTTTATCGTCGTTTTCTAAATGTAGAGAATATATTGCACATTGTACAATTCATTTATTTAACACGAAATAATAAAACTGCAAGCTATAATGTTTAAGGCAGTCAAGATACGAGACTATGATTATCGCATAAACGCAAAGTAATTAATCATCTCAAATTAGATCCTACTGTTACTAGCCAGAACAGCTGCTAATTACAATTTAAAGTCTATCACCCAAGCAGTAGTGATATGTTTGATCAATTTTGGTGGTCTCGTAATTCTCGCCATTCGATAATTAAATTAATCTAAATGTGAATCAAACCGTTTAAGAATTTTAATTTCTCTTTTATTTACTTGAAAATACTTTAGACACGCATTTTTAAACTACCCAATTTTTTGTAAAGTAGGTCAAGCATAATTTTATAGACATGACAGCTAAAAAGGTTAATTTGTTTGTAATAGACAATTAGCTGTAATTGTTTGTTGCTTAGAGCAAAAGGTAAAAAATTCGCCTAGCGAATGCAAATCTACTTATCCATAGTTTTTTGTACAGCGAGCTCTATTAATCAAATTAACATACTAACTAGACAAGTTAAGATAAGCATTTTTCAGGGACATTACCATTAAGGACAATAACCTGCCATTATAATACAGTCTGAATAACATTTCGTACGTTTATATCTCCGGCAGCAGGAATTTATTTTTTATGTTAATTGTAATAAATATCTAAAAGGATTATTTAAATGTATGTTAATAAGTTACACATATTTCTTAGAGAATTTTAAGTCTTAAGACAATGTTATGATTAAGAGCACAATTTCATAAATAATATCATTTAACATTAGATTAATCTTTCTGGAAATTTTTGTTATGTTGTTTAAATTATTTCATAGTTATTATGTTTCTTTATTTAAATATTTACTTAACTCAACGTTTACCTAATTATTCTAACTAGATGCTCTTTACTTAAATTAACGAATAAACTATATCCATACACCTGAACTTACCTAATAGGAAAATGCTTAACAACAATGTGCACCAAAAATAATGTTTCTTCTATTCAAGAAATTATAATCACGATAGACTCAAAAATAACCATGAGTTCTATTATTGTTTTCCTATCAACAGGGAATTCCCAGAACACGTCACATGTGAATCGCATTATAACCCCAAATTATAACCATTAATCATTCATAAAACTTACCTCTGCGGTTGCAGTCAAGACAAAACGAGCAGGTCGATTAGGAATCTTGCAAAACTGAGCTTCTTTATCTTTAAAAGAAAAAAGAAAATTTAACATAGTGGTAGATTCAGGAATACATTTTTAAAATTATAAAACCCTTAATTTTATATAAACTTTAAAATTTATATAATTCAAAAATCTTTAATTGCCTAGAAATTATGTTAAATTATATATCAATAAATCCAGACGGGAACTCTGAAGTACAAATTTGCATAAAATGTTACAAAATAATTATAAATTATAATTGTATAAGTAATCTATGTGATTATCCGATCCCTAAGCTCCGATATGCTATTTTGTTTAATTTAATATTAATAAAATGACAGGTTAGATTTGCTACTGTAGATGGTTGAGTTGTCTTGATGTCTGAATTGCTACAAGTAGTACAAGATAGCTTATAAATAATTTTTGTTGGAATGTTATCTTCTATTTTGCATAATAGCTACGCTAGTTAAATTTTGGAAAAATCTGAATGCAAAATTTATTCCAAATAGATTAATGATTAGTAAAGGCATATTTCAGGTAACCTATTTAATATAAAACCTTTAGAAATAAATAAATAAACTTGCAAATACTATTCAGGAAAACTAGATTAAACCTAAGTCATTCTAATATTAACAGCAGGATTCACATCTCAACGGCTCGTGGAAATCTTCCATGTCACCAATATTTGAGCTATTAACGAAGCCTGTCTTATCGAACCCTTTAAATAATACATAGAACACTTATAATTTTGAGTCAAGACTCTTAATGCAATAAAAGTAAATGGTGTCTTTGAAGATGTAACAGTATTTACAATTACCTTTAAATTTAATAATATAAATAAAATAATGAAATATCTGTCTATTTGTAGTCAGAATTCTCTTAAATTATAAGTTTTTAATTCTTTTCGAAGACAATTGAAATTTAGAAATAGTAAGTAGTATATAGCCCCTGATTAATGTCAAAAGATGTTTTAAATAATGGTTACAATTTACAAAATTTTGCTTAGGCTTTATTATCCCGTATAATTTTAATTAGTTGGAAAAACGTGTTGTTTGATTACCATTATAATATCAATAGATTGTGTATTTTAACAAAACCCTCTGGAATTTTCAATAAAATAAATTGGTCATCTGAGATAATTGTAACTTTAGTTAAATATAACTAATATATAAATTTCACGTATAATCAGATCTTTTAATATAATATTTTATAAACGATGCAAAACGATGGCTAAACGATATGAAGCAGATGACAGGAAAAAGATTAATGCAACAAGCACGATTTAGGCAAATGTAGAAGTCAAAAAGGGAAGCGTATGTTTGATATTGGACATGTAAAGTTTAACAAAGAAAAAAGCCAAGAAACGAAATAATACTATTAACTATATATCCGAAGATTTTCGAAACAACAGCTAGATCCTGATATACGGAATATAGTTTTATTTTATATTTAAAATGGTATAACTAAAACCAAGTTCTGTATGTTTCCAACTGAGCAATGTGTTCAGTTTTTCGTGATACTACTTATATAATATGTACTTAAAATTTTGTAAGCTCTCTGTCAAATTATTAACTTTTCCCAAAAATGAGAAAAGCTGCAGGCAAATTTTTGGATAACGGAACAGATATTGCTTACTGATAAAATTCGGTATAAATTAGGTGATCAAAATGTTTCCATTTAATTATACACCTATTCCGTTGAAATTAATTGTTCTTTCAATTTTTAATACATTTTTTCTCTTAAATGGTACGCCATATACAGGGTGGTGCAGATTTATTTCGGGAAACTTTACCAGCGTGTTACTAATTGAAAAATAGGCTACACGTATTTTTTTGTTTTCGCCAATTTCGAATTTTAAGGGACGTACTGGCCCCCCGAAGGGTGGCCCCTGAAAATAGTTTTTGGTGATTATTTAAGGAAACCCATGGCCGATTTTAATGAAATTTGGTATGCAGACTAACGAAGCGAATTTACACGTACGACAAATAGTATTTTCATAAAAGTCGCTAGAGGACGCCAGTTACTGGCAATAGGCATTAGTTTTTCAACGGTAACTTTTTTGTACAACACTTTTTTTAACTTTTTGTTGCAGAAAAAGCTGTAGAATTTAAGTCTCTTAGAAAAGTATTCTTGAGTTTTTTCTGTACGACATACCGTTTTCGAAATATTTCAACTTTTATGAAAAATTGAGTTGCCATGAATTTTATTTCATATTATGTGGTTTAAAAAAACGACGGTGCGTATCGGCGAAAACTTGAGCATTTGGAAGTCTCCTATTTGGGAAACGCTTTCCATATTCACGAACTGATGCTTCAGCATTGCCGTCACAGAATCCGTATACAAAATGAATATTTGCGTATTCTTCATTAGTAAATTTTCGTGGCATAATGCTAACTGTAATACAAGCACTTCTACATTCAAGAAACAACGGTGAATCATGTATTTATTGAGAGATTAGTTATGTATTTGTTTTTCACAGCACGCTTTTCAAAAAATATGAAGGGTATCCAAAATTTGATGGCAACTAGATTTTTCATAAAAGTTGAAATATCTCGAAAACGGTGCGTTGTACGGAAAAAACGCAAGAATACTTTTCTAAGAGAATTATATTCTACAGCTGTTTCTGCAACAAAAGGTTTAAAAAAGTTTTGTTCAAAAAAGTTACCGTTGAAAAACTAATGCCTATTGCCAGTAACTGGCGCCCTCTAGCGACTTTTATAAAAATACTGTTTGTCGCACGTGTAAATTCACTTAGTTAGTGTGCATACCAAATTTCATTGAAATGGGTTATGGGTTTCCTTAAATAATCACCAAAAACTATTTTCAGGGGCCACCCTTCGGGAGCCCAGTACGTCCCTTAAAATTTGAAATTGGCGAAAACAAAAAAATACGTGTAGCCTATTTATCGAGGAGGAACACGCTGGTGAAGTTTCCCGAAATAAATCTGGACCACCCTGTACAAGTCTCTCTTCTCTTTCCGCTGAGCCTATCTATTAGGGCCATTAAAATTTGCAACAAATTTTGTTTGACAGTGGAAGCTAGTTCTTTACAAGTTTAATCACAGTGACGATTGTTAAATATACTTGAATATTTTAAAATACATAAGCTTAAAGCAATCCTTTTCGCAAGAAATCATGGAATTAAACAGAGAACATTATCGAGCTGTGATTTTTTACAATTTCAAACGTGGCTTAAGCCGTAAACAATATTTTGAGAAAATCAATGGAGTATTTGGTGACAAGTCGTGTTCTTTAGCTACCATAAAGCGGTGGTACAATGAATTTCAACGTGGTCGACTTTCCTTAAATAGCAGTTTTCGAGCTCCAAAGCTAAAAACAGCCGTTACCGAAAAGAATATTGGTCTTGTTCGAAACATGATTGAAGAGGGCAGGCATGCTACTGTAAGGAGTAAGCAACTCTAAAGATTGGTGTGAAAGCAATTAACACTATTTTACACAAACATTGGAAGGTACGTAAGCTTTGTTCTTATTGTATAATGCTCGGCCACAAACGGCTGCTCGAACGATTGAGTTTTTTTGTTTTCACGGATGCAAAAATGCATTGACTGTGGAGGGGAATACTTTGAAAAATTATAAATAAATGTTTTTATCTATAAATTGCGTATTACTTTACTAGACTCAGCGGAAAGAGAACATCATATGTACTAAATAGTCGGGCCGCTGTAAGTTGGCGAGAACTCAAGATGCTCATGTTAGCACAAACAGTCATTAACCAAATACCACTTAGAAATTTGTAGCAATTGCGACACTCATAAATCGCCTACACCACCGAATTACTTTCAATACTGAAGCATGACCTTGAAATCGCACGAAATAAATATTCAATATGCGCTGGGGCTCGCCAACTTACAGGGGCCCGACTGTACATCTTTATACTTACTCCCAACTATCTTCGTTTTTCAGTTTACCTAAACCTGTTATTTACGAAAATATATGCATTTTACTAAAATATAGCGATTAAAGTTAAAAAGCTTTATAAAATAATTCGAAAAAATATAAATAGTCCATCCGTCAGGTAGTTTTATGTGGAATTAACTCGGGAAGTTTTGATATTTGGTATAATTCTAGACTTAAGTGTCTAGTACAAAGATTCACATTTTGCACAAAGAATGCGCTGCCGCTATCGCAAAAAAACACTACCAACAAAAATGTTGCTCAAACTTAAAGGTAACAATAATACTAACATCGATAGGTAACGATTCAATTTATAACGACCGAATACACATAAGTATTCACGATATGCATTTACCTCTTGAGAAACTACCACAAACTTGTATTACTATTTATAAATTTTAAAATGCATAATTTATAGTGGTATACAAATCATAATAAAAAATTTTAGGAAATGTGAATAACTACGTTTGATAGAAACGTTTTCCTTCTTACTAAATACAAACTTTTTAGTATTACCTATACTAAGTTGAGTTGTTTTTATTACAAAACTGGGTTAGTTATTATTCTAATTAAGCTTTTGGGGATTTGTTGAACTGTACAAAATTCTTTCTATTTGCTCGTTGCAAATTGTTGCGGATTTTAATTATTATTAGTACTCGCAATTGCTTTATTACTGAGCCATTTTTATAGTTGTGTTACCACACCCTTTCTCTAGGATGTTGATGTAGATACTTTTCTTCTGTAATCATTGCTAATCCTTGACCTAAAACTAGTCTGTTTTTTCAGGATTCAAAACTGAGTTGATGCAAAAATTAAAATTTTCCACTTTATAGCAAAATTGAGAAAAACCTTGATTATATAATTGAACATACAAAATAATATGCTTTGGCTTTTTTCGGGTCTGGCTGTAAGAAATTATCAATTTTTATAAAAGCTTTTATTGCAAAGTTAATGTCTGCGTATATTTTGCCCAGAAAATGATGCAACATCGGGTTTTCAGATTTCGGTGTATTTATTTAGTTAAAGCTGTTTTATGTAAAAGTAAAATTAACTCTTTGTCGAAATTGTAACACGTTTTTCAAATAAACGTTATAAATCACCAGTTAGATGACTTAAATTGGAGTAATTTAATTTTTTTTAAAACTATTCTTACATGTATTTCTGCAAGAATCAACAAGTAAGTGCTTATTTAGTGATAACTAGAACGTTTTTGATCAAAAAATTGACACTAAAAATTTGAACATGAATTCTAATTACAAACGAATTAAGTTGACATTACAATTCTTTGTTCAATCCAACGAGTAAATTCGAGTAAATAAGCAAAAGCTAAATGGCAGTGAAAAGCGATATGAAATTTAATCAAGTTGTCACGTTTTAATTTACTGTTAATTAACATAAGATTGACAGTTTCCTTTTAAAAAAAGTATACATCGAAAACATTTAATTTTACAATAATTGCTCAAACTCGCCACCGATATTTGTACAATTAAACAAGAATGTGCTTGCAACTTTGCTTTTAAAGTTTCCCTAATTAGGCACTGCATACATAAGTAATAGGACGAAGTAGAGGGTGAACTATTTTCGATGGTTTTAAATGGGAAGGACCCTTCTTCTTCTTCTCTCGGCGGTGCGAAGTAGCAGCACTCAGGCACTAGGCCCATCGTGCATCCGTCGTGCATCCGTACAGACCGACGCCTACCCCAAAGACGAAGATCTTATCTATAGAGGCGCTCCCTATATCATCGTCATCATTGTACTCTAGAAGACTAGCAACAAATAGGCGATGCCTCGAAAAAAGTAATTGGGTATCACAAAAGGAAATGAAGGTAGGTTTTATCTGCTTCGTTGCAGAACTTGTAAACTTGAGCCCTCGAAGAGGCCCATGAGATGCAGATGTGTTTTAAAGAGCCAATGATCAGTAAGGAGACCTGTAACCTGTCCTGAGCTGCTTCCTATTTGATTAAGAAGCTGTCCGGATCTAGCTTTTGAAGGTCAATGATGAGTTGCTTCAATCATCTCAGCCCAGGACGCGAAGCCGAATATGAGATGAACTGAGAGTGAGTCCAGCCTCTAATTGCTTGTTGAACGCCTGCTTTAGATAGGCCGAGGACCGGTTCAAGGCCTACAAACGGTTCCAAGAAGCCCTCTTGGGCCAAGTGGTCCAAGGTGTTACTGTGAGCGGGCACCCACATTAGTCGAATTCAGTTGATTGAGCCGAGCCCCTTCAGGGCCATCGACCTTCCGTGATCAATTTTGATTTGGGTTTTACAGAGCTCAGGGCTTTGAGTGCTGCTTGATTGTCGGAGCATATTACATATAGATGTGCCTGTTCTGGTAGCCTCTGATGAGGTTTTCTGGGGCGCGAACTAAGATTGCAAAGACCTGTCTGGAAAACGGTAGAAAACTTACCTAATGCGAAAGACAATCTCATTCTTGGTTGGTCGCCATAAATGCTAGTACTGGAGCTTGCGTCTGTTTTCGATCCATCGATCCATGTGTGAACCATAGTAGATTAGAATATTTGATGTGGTCCGGTGGTTCCAGAGCAATAATGAGCAATCGTCCCTTGCAGGGATAGTTATATCGCAATTTCTGGTCAAGAGAGACACTATATCCCTGCGAGCACTAAGCAGCCGGCCAGACTCTAGCAAACGAGACAGAATTTCAACGTGTCTCTTCAGCCTTCCATTACCCTTCCAGAGGCGGCTGGTAAACAACCTGTCGACCGACTTTCGTGCTTCTGCCTCAATCACAACAACGTGAAGGGACGTGAGGTTGAGAAGGGCTTCTAGGGTCGCCGAGGGGGTAGTGCAATCAACCCCAGTTATAGCAGAACTTGCTAGCCTCTGGAATTAGGTAAGAACCGTCTATGTATGTTGCGGTCCACCACACCGGTGAACCACAGGTGATAACTGGTCTAATTACCGTAGTGTAGATTCACATTAGCGCTTGAAGGGACAGGCCCCATGTGATGCCCAAGGTTAGACAGAAGGTGACCGTGGTCCTCTTTTTCTTTCTGGATATGTGCTTGTTCCAGACAGGCTTAGTATCTAAGATTAGGTTCTTGTACTTTGCTGTGCTTGAGTATCTGAAAGTTTTCCCAAATATAATGGATTCCCCGAAGGCTTCCAATCTTCTTTTTTTTACGATCTATTACGAGCGCGGCCTTCTGCAGGATTCACTGCCAGGCTCTGTGCTGAACACCACCTCTGCAGTATAGATAGTGCTGTTTACATTAATTTGCTGGAATTTTCCTGGGACCAAGATTACAAGATCATCTACGTAATCCTGCGCATAATAGCCACCGGCTTCCAGTTTCCACATGACGCCCATCGAGCACAAGACACCATATCTGCAGAGGTGATAAAATATAATACGGGGGGCACTCCCGTGTCACATAGGTCCTCACTGTGATAACACCAAGCAACGCTAGTATTTCCCTTTCAGTCAGCAGGGCTCTAACCCATCTGATGACTGATGGAGTCGAAGAATATGTTATTGAAAGCTCCTTTAATATCCAGAAAGGCAGTAGCGGCCAGTCCCTCATGTTCTAGCGCTTTTTCGATCTAAAGAACGATTGGATGAAGCGCCGTCTCCACGGATTTGCCTACTTGATAGCCGTGTTGATGCGGGTGTAACGGTTTGGTGATAAGGGTGTTATCTTTAATGTACCTCTCAACCATAAGTTCTAACATTTTGAGGGAGGAAGGAAGTCAGGCTGAGAGGTATGAAATCTTTGGCGGTGTCGTACGTAGCACGTTCCGCCTTGGGAATGAAAATGACCTTATCCTTGACCTGAAGGGTTTCCAGCCCCATCTGACGGACGAAATGGAACACGCCATCGATCCCCAGGTTTTTAAATAGGTCAAATAAGGCTATGGCCCAACTGAGGCGATCAAGTGACCATTTTGGAAGCCGTTTTCCAGTCAGAAGTAAAGAATGAGCCTGCGAATGGTCGTTGTGGGGCAGCTAGTATTCTAATGCCACTAGGAAAGTGTATTTTCAAAAGGTGCTCCATCCACTCTTTGTGGCTGGAAGCAATAGTACCGTCTGAGAATCTCAAACGCTCCAATCGTTACTCTTTTCCTTACCGAGAATTTTAATAAGGCGAGTTGCTTCAGTCAGGGCTAAATGCTGGAGCATTTTTTTTTGTAATTGCGAATGCGGTCCTTATATAAAGAAACTGAAATTTCTTGAAGAGATCGCAGTCCTGGTTGATGAAAACGCAGGGCTCTGTCAAGAAGCCTACGCATCTCTTTAGGGAGTGCTTAAAGTTCAGAGTTCCACCAAGGAACCCTTTTGCTTCTAATTTTCTTCTTCAAGGGGCAGTAATTCTCATATGAGGTATTGATTGCCCCTAGCAAGATAGAAGTGGAATTCCCTTGATATCGGGTAGAGACAAAAACTGATGTCGGAATCCAAGGCTCCTGTTTGGTGCTGATTCAAGTTCCGAAAACAAAATATCGCTATCTTTTATTATTTTTTAGTTATACACCAAAATTAAAAATGTGATTAGTTTTAAAACTTCAAATAACTCATTTGTTTTTGAAGATAAAAACAGTAAACGCAGTCATGTAAAATACAATAGTCAGTTCGATGTCTTCGAATTTTCATATTTTAAGAATTATGACAAACTTGGTATTTTTTAAATATATAAGTGGTAGTTGGCTATAATACCAATAAATTGCATATTTCTTCTGCTTTCCAAAAATATATACTTTGCAGTAACTACCTTTCTTAACAAAATAGGATTTTTTGAAGATGTTGGGAAATAGCATTATTTTTTTATAACGCTTCTCTAAAAACATGTGATTTGTGACAGCATGTACTTTCAAAAATACTATCAAACTAATAAAGGTATACTTAGCTGTTGCCATATTTCATGATATAGCGAGGTACATAATATATCCATTTTGAAAACTGTTGGTCGAAATTTTAGCCTTTAGTTCTTATGGTTAGGTAAACATATTATAACTGTAATTAACATAGTTACATAGTATTAATGTTCTACGTTTTTTTTATATTTAGAAGTGATTTTTATACTTACATTGTATTGTACAGGGTTCGTCAGTGAAGCGGGAAAATTTAAAATTCCTGTATCTACATAAGTTTTTATTTGAGTATTAATGTTTTTACAGTTTTCTGTTAAGTTAGACTTGCCATTTAATTTTTTTAAATTAACGCTTGACAGGTGGGCACCATTACGATCTACGCACTCTTGTAGTCTTACATGAGAAACCGTTGCATAGTTCGAAGGTGACAGTATGGTGTGCACTTTTATCATCTGGCATTATTGGACCATTATTTTTTCAAGACGATCGAGGAAACGTTACAACCGTTAGCGCAGTTCGTTCCACAAACGTGGTCACAACATTTTTGATGTCAGAGGTAACCACAGATGGTTCCAGCAAGACGGTGCTACCAGTCATACTGCTTTCAGGGAACTCTTTCCGAACCATATCATATCAAAAAATGCAGACATTGTTTGGCCTGCTAGATCTCCTGATTTGTCCGCATGCGACTTTTTTCTTTGGGGTTGGCTCAAGAGCAAGGTGTATGTCGAGCGACCGCAAACGTTACCGGAACTAAAACTAAAAATTCAAGAAGAAGTTGCACGTATTACACCGGAAACGTTGCGGCGAGTAATGGAAAATTTTCGAGTAATACTACAAGAGTGCGTAGATCGTAATGGTGCCCATCTGTCAAGCGTTATTTTGAAAACATAAAATGGCAAGTCTAACTTAACAGAAAACTGTAAAAACATTAATGTTAAAATAAAAACTTATGTAGATACAGGAGTTTTAAATTTTCCCGCTTCACTGACGAACCCTGTATTATTATGCTATTTATGTTATACTATTTAATAATTAATTCGCGCTGGTAAAACCTTCCTTTGAAATAATTAACAATAATTGCTTTTTTAATTTTTCAATTTTCCTGCATTCCTTCAAAGATATTATGTTCTTTAAGACAAAGAATGAATGGCCTATTAAAAGAAACAATGCTTCGGTTAGGTGATAACCCTGTTTCACCTACATGCAACATAGAGATAAGAACACAGTTGTATTTCTTTGCGAAAACATTTATAGATTTAGTTTTTTAACAGTAAGCTACAAGGTGGTATTAATTTCTAAAAAATTAATTTCCTAAAAGTGCATTCTGATTTATTATTTTGATACATAACAAAGTGTTTAAAAAATTTTCGATATTTATTAAAATAAAGTTATTGTTAAAAGCAGAATATTTATGCTGAAAAAGATTTATATTCTAATATATTATCTTTGCCCTTTATAAATATGCCAAAACATTATGAGACAAACAATTTTATTTTGATTTGAACAGTAGAGATGGGACTGTCGTTAGTGCCTAAACGCTTTATAACGGCCACTAGCACTTAATTAACTTCCGCCATAGGTAAAACTTCACAGTTTCAACAAAAAATATCAAAACCTTTTTTAATTTGTTTTAGTTAAAATGTGGAATTAAAATAAATTAAAATATTAGTTACAATGCCAAACTTCCCTTAATAATAACTACATCAATTACTTTCGAAAATTGTTATATGCTCAGGACCGCTTTGTTACTAGACAAGTCTTAATAGCAAGAAACACAGATACAAAGTTTGGAACAAATTATGGTTAACAAAGAGTTGAACTTGTCACTTTTAACAATCGTAAAAAAATTGCTGGCAGATTTTTTTATTGCAGATTTTGCGTTATTGTTTGCCCGTTCTTTATGTAATTTAATATCTTGATATTGCAGATCTTATAGATTTTTATTTGTTGGTTACGTTACAGTTTACAGTGGTAAATTTTAAAATTTAGGCGTTGAAAGTAATGTGACTTAAGTTTATTTATACAGTTAATGTTATTTATTTATACAAAACCGACCAAAGACTGATTCATTATTCTTAAGTTTATGTAGGTGTATTATACCATATATGTATGAATGTATTGATATGATATATTTGGAGAGTTTCTTAATAGAGGAAGTTATAATTTGATTAGGATAATATTAATAAATAAACACCTTAAATAAAATGTAAATTTAATGTAAAAAAAATGTTTGTAATCGTTAATTATAAATAGTTATTAATTTAAAATAATTGTACATAATTTGAAATAGGATATCTTGATAATTAATTTAAAAAAAATGATTAATGTTAAATAAAATTATAGAGTGTTAGTTAAAGTAAATTAGTGTAACTAGGGAGATATAAAAAATAAATAAATAGAAGAAGGTTGTTAGAAATAACAGAATTTTGGTTCTAAAAAACCAAAGCGAAAAAGTAATTTAATTTCATATAAATATAGCTTAAAAGCGAATAAAACCATTATTTAATTAAAAGTTAATTGGAAGATTATAAATATTATATAAAAATGTAATTTTGGAATTCTAAAATATGGGATAATCGTAAAATAAAATACTTGGAATAACAATTATAATTTTGGATTTATTAAAAAGAAGTTGGATAAGCTGTTTAATGTAATTGGAATTGGTTTGTTACGGGTGTTAATACGAGGAAGTAATTGAGAAGCTAGTGAATTTTGGAGACGAAACAGGAGGAGGTGTGTTGTTAAAGTTGTCAGTGAAAGGTAGTTGATAAACTTATTAATTTTAATTTTATGTTTAGTTATTTATTAGAACTTGTTGTTAATTATTGTTTTGGATAATTTGGAAGGTGTTTATTTGAAAATATCTTTGTGAATTTTTTTATAAAAATTGAAATTCACAAAAGCGATCCCTTTGGCGACCTGGGTTAAGAGATTCTCTAAAGGTTAATTAAATTTTGATATTTTGAGCTAGCTGGAAAATTTAAAATTGTATATAATTTTTTTTTAAGTGGAAGATCATACCAGTATGTATCACCGTAATTAATAGTTCTGAAGAAGGCCTACCAATATAGACCGAAACGTAAACAACAAATAAAGATTTATAAAACCTACAATACCAACAGTTCATCTCAAGTTGTTATAGGAACCTTATAAAAGGCAAACATGTGATTGGTGTTTAAGATGACTTCTAAGCTGAAAATTATGGTTTTTCTAAATACAATAAACAAGTCCTAACAGTTTAAATAAATTTGAAATTTTATAAGATCTTTTATAAAAGACCATAGTTATTAATATTTCCAAGTAGCTAGTCTTCTGCATCAGTTTTCTATGCAGTAAACGGAAATTATTTTACGATTGTTTCATTTTACGTTTTAGGATTTTATGTAACTGCTAAAATGATAAAATTATTATTTATTATTATAAATATTCAAATTTCTAATAAAATCCCTTGTCCGTTTGAATCTACATACTCCAAATCTTCAAAATGGCGTTTTTTCAACTATACTAACTACATCCTTATACATATAAGACATAATCTGAATCAAAACTGATATTAACAACCTAAATTAAGTTATAAGCCCAAGGTGGCTTTTGTATTATTACGTATAGTAATAACAATAAGTTTGCAGATTTCAAATCGATAGTATTTAAAATTTTCTAGGTTTCTGAACTAGCGCACCCCTGATTGATTGCAGTATTAACACCGAATTAAGCTACTGAGCTTTTTAAATTAGGGGTACAAGTAATAAAAGAGAAACAAAACCGGAAGTACATGTAATGAGCATATCGCGTGTTAAAGTGTACGTCAATATAACACCGATGTAAAATAATAGATGCAAATTTTTGTTGCTCAGCTTCGCTACTGGGAACAATTACGCAATTACGTTTTACCTATTTAAGTAATAAAGGGAAGAGTACTACATTATTATTATAACAGCTGAATAATTATGCATAAAGTATTTACCTTTTTTGTTTTAGTTACTTTTTCTAATTAAATTAAAAAACACCTTTACAGAATCGTTTTAACGTAGTTCACATGGCCTAGAGATAAAGCACGACATATACAATTAAGGATTTTGTTGCATTCTTAAAATGCTATAAATTAGTATTAATTACTAATTTAAACTGCCGATGCCGTGAGTATTTAAATAGGATTAAAAATATTTGAATTTACTAACCTTTACATTTGAAGTATATTTTTAACTCGTTAATTATAGCCTGCATCGCTGTTCTAACAAAACTGATATTTAATATTGTACGTAATCGTTTTAACCAGCTAATAGCATTTCAAATAATTGATTTTATAGACACATTTAAGAACCATACTGCATTATAAATAAACAAATTCAAACTTATAATAGAATCCTTCGTATAAAAAGTCTTAACTTGATTAATGATTCGCTAACGTGCCAAGTTTAGTAGAACTAACGCCAATGACGTCACCGGTTCGTGAGAGTGCATTCAGATGCCAATCACCGGTGATCAAGAACTATTCAGAACTTGTCACTGCACTACTAAATATAGCGAAACAGCAACAGCATCACTACTGGTATTTCGGTTTTGAACCTGAAAGGTTATTCGTTAGCAAGTAAATGACAGTTGCAACCCAGCACCTTACAATAAAGGACCAAGAAATTTTCACATATATTTGTTTATAAATAACTATTTAAACAAATACTTGACTTGACACTACAGTTATTGAATCGGTATAATATTATTTATTAAGTATTACCAATTATTTTAAACCGATAATTTAGAACTGTACCAGGATTATTTGTCCCATCTAACATACATTTTTGGCCTTTGGAAGTTAATATTTATTTGTATTAGTCTCAAAACGGTTAATAAAAATGATGGTTTAAATCTAAAATGAAAAAATAACAACAACGAAATAATTTATTTTGGGTGTGAAATAGTAAGCATATAAAAATGACTACAATAACTCTTGGTGAGAAAACTATAAAAGACGGCGGTGGCGGTATTAATTAAATTTTATTTTATAGAGATTTTAAGGGAAATTTTCTGGATAATGGCATAAGGATTTCTATTACGTATCCTTCCATTTTGGTTAGCAATAATACCTAAAAGGTTTATCCGTTAAAGAAACTAAAATAAATTAGAATACCATTAAACAAAAAAAAAATAAAAATATAAATAGGTATCAACAAATAATAGAAAAACAGAGTTTGTAATTACGTTGTGAGAACACAGTTTTCAACTGCTGATTTTCTTTTTATATTTTCAAAATACAAAAGCTAATAGTTATTGAATGTTTTCCATATGACAAGCTAGGTATATTATTTTGTGTTCTGTTTATGTCAGAATTGGTTTATTTGTTTCGCAAGTTTATTAGATTGAATGATTTTTCATGAAGTTCTTACTTTTTCCGAAATGTTAAAATTTTTCCATTGCTATTTTCGATTGATTTATTTTACTATTAGCTTTTAATGCTTTTGTGGATAAAATGAAGCCATAAGCTTACGTCTTGGTTATTTACATTTACCTAAAACATCACTTCTTTAGCATTAAGTTTTAGCTTCCGTTCTAAATGTTAAAATCGCTTGCCAGAGAAATTTTTTTAATATTTTATTAAATATCGAGGCAAAACAACCCTAATTGCAAAGTCAATCAAATTTAGTAAGCAATATTGTAATATATTACACACAGAGCTTTTACAACAAAGTTTAAATGAAGTTGTTTTTGTAAGTGAACAGCTTGTAGAATTCAGAAATATTTTCTTGCAAAATAATGATCTAGCAGAGTATTGGAAAGATAAGAATAATAACCTATTTATTCATTAACATTAGATTAAAGATTAAAAGTTAGTAACAGATTTCCAAACAGAGCTTCGTCGCTAAGATGGTCGACAAATATTTATCAAATCTTATGTTTCAAAATACTTTTTTCTAATTGCCTTAAATTTATCATTAAAATTCTTTAAGGATCCATTTAATAGAGTACTGAGAACCTGAGAAGGTTTTACTATGTTCAATCCAATAGTAACAGTTGAAAGCTTTCTTATTACTTTTAACATTTATTCGAAATCAAAACTACTTAAAGATTTGATGCTAACATTATAGAGGTAGATTTAGACATTTCTCAATTGTTTTTCCTCCAATAACAATAACAGAAAAACGTAAACAATTTTGAATATGAAAATAGCCACCTCTACACCGAAATGAGAATATAAAATATCTTTCATTCTAAATGATTTGAGAATCGACAAACTTTATTTTATTTAACTCTAAAAATAAAACAAAAAAGAAGAAAAACGTTGGCAAATGCCGCTTTATTTAATATGCAATAGAGGCTTTAGCTTTAGTCTTTTATCATTAAATTGAATTAAAATTAAATTAGTGCTGTATATTATTTATAATTATTCCACTTATTAAATTTTATTACTTGTTTAATCTGTATAAGCAACGTAATATAGATACATATGTGATATGTGATGGTCTTGAAAATACCTACGTACTGCTGGTCATTTAATAACTAGCTGGAAAATCTACTATAATTCTGTGAGTGTTATTAATGTTAAATAATTTATTTTGGATGTTTGTCCATCTCTACCAAAGCATAGTTTTTTCGGTTTGTCAATACATAATTATTTAACAAATTCCAAATCTTCATAAAGCTCTGTTTTAATAATTGAAGTGCCAAATTTATTTCAGTTTACGTAAAAATATTCTTACTAACATTATACTACAAAGCTTTTATTAAATTTAAAAGCATATCCAGGGTGTAAAGTGAGATTTAGATCTCGCGTAAATGCACACATATTCGCACCGAACAAAGCAAGAAATATTTAGAAACCGAGTTGATGGTTGAAGTTTCAAAAGTAAATTGTTGCCTCTGGTGGTTCGATAAGCACCTACGTACTCTTTCAAGTTTTGCTTGGATAAACTAATAATCGAGATTATAGTTAGTTGTCTGTCCATGTAAATCCGTCTAAAGAGTGGTTA
Organism: Melanotus villosus; assembly: GCA_963082815.1. Lineage (NCBI taxonomy): Eukaryota > Metazoa > Arthropoda > Insecta > Coleoptera > Elateridae > Melanotus > Melanotus villosus. The sequence continues at coordinate 69,650,884 of OY720418.1, read as the reverse complement.
TATATGTCGCTGGGCTGACTTTGTTATTATTGGAAGCAATTCTATTTAGTAATAAGTAATGGATAGTTTTCTACAAGAAAATAGAATTACTTTATAGACATGGTGTTAAATATTGTATAAATTCAAAATTGGATTTTTAAATACGTTTGAGCGGAATATCGTTTGCCACGAGTCCAAGGAAAATAAAAGGTTCACGAGTGAAACCTGCGAACTGTATATGGAAAAGCTCTTTTAAAATTCCGATTCGTATGCGTATTGATCGAAGTTTTACAGGAACGACAGCATCAAATAAGATGTAAAAATTGAAAATAAATGGCATCATATGAGCATTGTGTGCGGCGTATGCCAACAAGAACATGTCATTTACACGATTCATTACTAACATTTGTGGCAGTCGTGGCTGCCACGCTCGACTGACAACTCTGACCACAGCGCCACTTTTTACAGCCTAGAGAACGCTGGAACTGAACTGAAACTAATTAAAAGTCGTCGTTCCGATCGAGTCTTGTTGGCGGAACATCACTCAAGCTTTACCTCTTCCTCCAGTATTTTCTTCCGTCCTTTTCGCCTTGTACTTTGTTTCCAAAATATCAGCGTTCGCATGTACGTACCGAAAAAGCTTTTAACAAGTGGTAGAAGGGGATAATTAGCAAATTTGCTACTGCAACACTGAGAAGGAAAACACACTCCAGAAATTTAAACTAGAAAACTATGGTTCCTCGTAGATTGATTTAAAATTTGGTTTTTAAAACAGTAAAATACCATTTTAGGACTGTTACTGCTTATGTTGAAACCATCACATAAAAGTAGTTTCTGTGTAAAGTAAAAATATTAATTTCTGTCGAAAGCCAATGATTAATAAGAAAAAATGTATTTAACAAAAATATCTAATTATAGCATATAACATATACTCTGAAACACTTACCAGCTTTTAAAGTTGTAAATTAGGAAAGTCTATTATTATTGATATCTGAACTAAAGCTTGCTACTGATAAATATAACTGAAACATTGTGACTGCATTTCAAATATGTATTAATTATATTATACAGAGCAAATGACTTTTAATGACAGTTAAAATAATATTGATTATTATTTTACATATTACATGTTTATATACTGTGTATATAAAGTTTAGAATAAATTCGATAAATCTGTATTAATTTTTAGGAAAAATCCATGAACAGGTCAATTTTGTTTTGAAGAGTTTTTCTTTTATATGTATAACTGTCTCTACAACACTGATTTTTCGAGTAATGACATCATCAGCGTTTTTTCTAAACGGCCACCTATATTTTTCTGTACATTTTATGATACTGATTTTAACCTTTTCTTCAATATACATATATTTTTGGATAGGTTACATAGAATTATTTTCGAGAAAAAAATTACGGGCCACAAGACTTTTGGACCAAATAAATGATGACAAATTAAGTCAAAATTAAAACTTTTAATAATAATATTCAACTAAATGCTTAAATGCTTTTAGCTGAAAAAAGCAAAAAGATGATGTTCATTAAAATAAAATATTTGTTACGAACGATCTTCTTCATTGTCGTCAATCCTTTATGGATTGGTTGGTCGCAGACTTCCATAACTATTGATAGCGTCAACGATAATAACCTGCTATTCGCTTAGCAGTTGAAATAATCTTCAGTTTCCATGGATTTTGAAAACCATTAACCCTTAAATAACTACATTCTGCAACAACTTCCTATTCTGTGATGATTTTCTCAAAACTATTGTTAAGTAAAAGCTATATAAAAGTTCAGACCATTGGAAAGAGAAGTAAGACCTGTATCACATAAAAAATATTGATGGCGTCATTACTCAAGAACGGAGTGCTCTAAACTAAGTCAAGCAAAGAATGTGTGTCTTTTAAAAGCAAAATTGAACTGTTCGCGGACGTTTTCCAAAAATCAATAATTACGATTTTATAAAATTTATTGCGAACTTATTAACACAGTGTATATAAAATATGTAACCTTTTCTTACTTGAATTATGAAACAGCCCGCATTTGTTAGATAGCTTAAGTAAATCTACACCTAGCTAATACGATTTTCATATTACCGATGAGATTTGAACCCTATGTGAGCTGGTAGCGAAGACTAACAAATTGGCAACAACACACTGAGTAAAGAAAAACCAAAAATTAATTCTATTAATTATTGTATGTTAAATGTTAAAACATGCAGATTTATACTCTGGAAATATTTATTTCTTATTCGTTGTTAAATGAAGTGAAGATACACTGGTGTCAAAAGGAAGTATACAATAAATTGGAAAAATGTCCAGCTGAAAAGGGCACAACTTCTTGAATATTTTTATTCATTCCTTCATATCTTTTTCAATTCTTGTTTCATAAGATTGAGCAAAGGTATGAAGCGCAGGTTTCAGCACATTATTCATATACCGTAATGTGACTGAATACAAGGCTAAATAAACAAGAAATGGCATTCAAAAATTGCGAAATTGAGCTTCGCCTTATACTTGTTTACCCAAATTCCAAAATTGGGCATGTTTGGCATATTATTTAAATAATAGTTTGGTGTCTTAAAAATAAATCTCCTGCTTGTGCCAATAAATCTACTCTCAGCTTTAAATATCTAGGATCTCCTACAGAAACTTAAAAAATGAATTTTTTAAATACAAGCTGCACCACGACGGGAGGCGGTGGAACCGCAGACCGGTGTTCCGCATCATAAACGTTCACTTATGTTTCTATTAAAGCTACGGGGACATGCCATTAACACGGGTACGGCAGAGAGATCTGCCAACGACATCATAGAGGCTCTACTCGATCTTAACAAAACAACGCATGCCAAACGAAACAAGCTTACAAATAACGCGTAGAATGCAGGATATTTATTTAAGTCTCCTTATTTTAAGATTAAATTGAGGAAACCGCTTTTTGAAGACCGAAGAAAAAATAAATAGGTTTTCAGGTGAATTATGTACGTAACCTTACTCCACTAGTAAATACTTTGAGGGCCGAACTGATTTATAAAGTTATAAATGCACAATTGCATTTGATATTTATCTCCATTTTTATATCGAATTTCTGAAACAAAAATATGATGTAGCAAATGTATTGTTTCTCAATGCTTATTCAATTCGGATGTAGATAGAAACATTGCGGATTCGCATCAGTCGTAAACGGAAAGAAATTCAATTGATCTTGTCCAGTGATGTCGGGTGATCCATCTTCGTCAGAAGCGTCATCAGGACGGGCGCCGGAGTTAGGCGTCGAGATGGGGCCTCTATTGAGATGTTATGAATTTATTATCATAATACTTATTTTAATGGGTTAATATTTACCAACATTTAACAAATAAAGTCTACCTCTTTGACCTTTAGCTCAAGTTCTAAATGAACAGCGTAACCTTACAGCAAGCATTATATTAGAGACGAACTTATTTTTTCAGCTTTAACATATATTTTTTAGATTTCATGTATTATTATCCCACATCAGCTTGGACGCCAGTCCTTTATATTAATTTATTTAGTTTACCTACTGCAACGCATACTTATACTGAATTAAAATCTTCAAATGCTTTCCAATAATCGAATACTAACTAATTGTTATTTATAATTATTTAAAAATTTAGGTTAGTTGTAATTCCTTATTCAGCATGGAAGTTTGATAACTTATTCACATCCACCTATATGCCTATAATAGGTATTTATTTGTATAATTTTGGCCGAGGACTGACTATTTAGAGACAGAAAGTTTCAAAAAAACATATTTCGCGGCCAACCTCACACAGCATTTTTTCAAAATTATCAGTAGCAACGACCACAAAATATGGGAGCTTACAACAAAGTAATACTACCTATACTAAAAAAGGAATTTTGCGTATGGCATGGCGTATGTAAAAGTTTTTGACAATTGTGAAAAAAAAAAATTTATCATCAAAACAGTTTATGTATGCCCAAAATTCCTCTTTTTAGAATTAACTGCACTGCTTTATTTTACGTTACAATTGGCGACGACCGCTAACGTATTTTGAAGTCATTGCTATCGACAATTTTGTAAAAATACTATGTAGGATTCATCCACAAATTGTGTTTAGCACGTTCGGAAAACCTGGATCATTAGACACTTTTTTTTTCACAAGCTCGCCACATTACTGCTTTAGTACATTTTTATTTGATATATTTTGAAAATTAATATAAGTACATTCTTTCTCAGCTTAGCTGTTTAAGATAAATAATTTGTAACTGGCCAACATCGGTAAGTTCTTCATAAAAATTAATCTCTTCGAACTAATAAGTAAAAGTACTTTCAGTTATTTAGAACTTTTTCATTTAAACAAAGTAAAAACAAAATTAAGGATATGTTTAAGTATTTATTAATGCTCGCAATTATACGTAAGAAAAATAATGAAAAAGATGAGGTCCAACAGTGTGAACCTAAAATAAAACTTTTAACTGTATAAAGCGCATTATACGAGGTTTGGCAGAAAAATAATGAGACTGATTTTCTTTTGACCATGAATTCTATTCTTTTTACAAATGAAGGTTATCCCCTTCAAAGTAGTTCCCTTGGGCAGCTACACACCGATGAAGGCGTGTTTCCCATTGTTCTTAGTATTCCTGGAAGGCTTCAACTCGGCGATTACCCTCTTCTGGATATTATTCAAAGTACCAAAATGGCACCCTTTCAAATGGTTTTTCAGCTGGAGGAATAAAAAGAAGTCGCAGGAACTGAGATCCGGCGAATAGAGGGACTAGTGAACCACAGGAATGCTTTTTCGTGCCAAACGTTGATGAAGACTTCCGTGTGACATGGAGCGTTGTCGTGGTACAGCATCTATGTGCGTGCAATTTCCGATAGAAAGTTGTGTATAATCCCCTGACTGTCAAAAAAACTAATGAGCATCAATTTGATTTCCTATTTCCCCATTCTCGCTTTCTTGGGACGGGGAGAATTTGCAATGTACCACTCTCGACTTTGGCGTTTTGTCTCGGGGTCGTACTCAAAAATCCATGATTCATAACCTGCGATCAGGCAACTGAAGAATCTTGGCACCCTCTCAAGGCGGTACAAAAAATCAAGACACACACAACCCTCAACCCTCCGATTCGCCTTCTGCTCAACCGTGAACTTCTTGGGAACCACCTGGGCGCACACTCTTCTCATGCCCAAGTCCTGTGTTAACATCTGATGGGCGGTAAACCGGTTTAAATTTAACTCACTACTGATTATTCTCAACGTCAGTCGACGGTCTGACATCGCAAGAGCCCTCACTATTTCCACATTGTCGTCCGTTTTTGAGGTTGCAGGTCTTCCCTCACGAAGTTCGTCTTCCACTTCTTCTCGACCCGCTAAAAAGACCTTGTGCTATCTGAACACTATTTATGCTCTGGATAGGAAATGTTCTCCATAAGCCCTTTGTAACTTTTCATGGCACAGTAGCGGATTCGCCAATTTGATAGCACAACATTGCTCAAACTTTTTCCGGTTCATTTTCGTAACGCACCTCACAAACACTTCACTTCAGACGCTCTCGACAATCGCATGGCATCTGTAACAAGTTCAAACTTGTAGTGTGTCTACGTCAGGGGTTATTCTCACTGCTGTGTGAAGGAGGAAGCAGCAGTCTTATCAGTTTGGCACACTGTTGCCGGTCTTGTTATTTTTCTGCCAATCCTCATATATGGATTGGAATTCTGAAACCGTAGGTAATCTGACAATAATGTTTACTGAATTTTCTTATTTCTATGATGCGTAGTATAAATTAAACTTGATCGCTATTGGTAGTAATTAATGTTCAAGATGTAATTCTTTAATATGTTGTCTATTTTTATCAAAGACCTCTTATTGTGTAATAATTATGCTTCCAAATACAGCAATATCCTCTAGTAGGTAAACATACAAATTTCTAAAGTTTAAGAAAGGGTAAGTACAGTAACACTAAGTAAATTCGAAACTTTGGAAAATTTCTAAACTGCACTTTAAAACTGCTTTAAATAATAAAATTATCAGCAGATTAATATTTCTCGTTTATTTTTTATTTATTTAACTATTTTGTAAGATTTTTATATAAGGTTTTTTTCTACTTTTGCTTGCCTTTAGATAGGGAAGCCCTTTACGTATAATTAACAATAAAAAGAGTCCACACTGACCAGTGGCGTACCTACGGGGGGGCTAGGGGGGGCAGTCTGCCCCCTCCGCCTTCTTCCTTTTAGCGCCTTCGGCGCCGTGCATTTCTTTGATATTTTATTTTTTAATTAACCAAAACAAAAAATATAATTATTCTTATTACATAATTCTATAGACGTGATAAAATCAAAATGGCACAGTGAGCAAGATCTTTATATTCCTTATAAGAACCGAGCCCCCAATTTGTATTTATTTTATTTTTTACCGCCCTGATAAATAATGTCTGCATTCATTTTAAATATTCTTAAATAGTGGCCGCTTTAATTTTCTATACAAAGAAATAATTATCTAGAAACCTGCCGATGCCGTCGCACTGGTGGGCGTCGGCAGCGGTAACTTTTGTCCTTTGTCATCATATCGTCTTTCCCGGTAATATTTACAAAAAAGTACATTTACGATTTACGTCGCGGCGGCAAAGAACCCCTTTTATGTGCAACTTTATTTTTAAAACAGCCGCCGATCCGTCAAAATGCACACGTAATGTATACAAAATTAAAAAGAATAGAGTCGTGTTCTGTTTTTCATTTCGGCAATTTGCAGTATGATTTTGTAGAATAAAGATTTGCTTATATTATGTTCCATGCTTAAAACGTATTTTAAATTGTTTTAACTGAACTAGAACTAGTATATTTAAAAAAACAAAAAAATCGTTGTTCAAGTGCAAAAAAATAGACAAAAAACGCGATACTAAAATTAGCCCAAACTAATTTTTTTTTCTTATAATATCTAAGGCGCCTTCAAGACACATTGCCCCCTCCGCTTCCCAACGATAGGTACGCCACTGACACTGACCTTACAAACTACACGTCTCGAGTTCGATTCCCAGCTCAGGTGGGTGGAAAAATATCTCAATCGGATATTAGGTTAAACCGTAGGTCCCGTGCCAATACAGTGTTTTGCACAATAAAAATCTATAATATTGGTGGAAGCCCCTTGAGTTCGTCAAAATTCTAATAGGGTAGGTAGTAGGTCTGCGATTTTTTTTTTCGATATATCGAATACTTACCGATCTGTAATTCTAAAAATAGTGATATATTAATTTAATCGATACTATTTTTATTTGCAGTTTTATGGAATGACTTCATAGAATTCATATTTCGTAAGGAAACGCATCAAAGTTTCTACGTATTTCAAATTCTTTTAAAATTATTTAATCGCTACATGTTTTGCATGTCTAACCTAGAAATGTAAAATAAAGTTACAAAAAAATTTTCACTACTTGAAAGGTTTTATGTCACCGAACTGAGTTACCGATGTAAGAATTTAGTGTTTAAGCACCTTTTACTGATGTTATTGTTTTTAGTGTGAATAAGCTGACGCCTTATTGTCGGACAAGCCTGATGGGTTTTGCGACGCTTGCTTAATTCTGATATTGCATATTTGCACCTACCTATTTGTATTTTATCATTAAACTCATTACTTAATATATGTCCACCGAATTGTAACACCCAAAGGTGATTAAATGAGAACATTTAATCGATATATCGCTTTATTCTATATATCAATATATTCGATATATCGATATGTCAATACAGGGTGTTTCATTAATAATTGTACATACGCTAATTGGAGAATCCCTGACCCAAAATATGAAGATTTAACTTGTAACACTTAGATAAAATGTGCCTCCTTACTGAGATACAGGGTGTTTTATTTCAAATTTTTAAAGTAATTTTTGACCATTATTTTGATACTGTAATATTTCTTTATCGTATTTGGCAGAAAGTTTAGGTACCTACTTTAGGAAACATTAAACCAAGGTAAAAGATAGTTTCTCGCTATTACCAGAGGCGTACGGCTGGGTTAAGAGTAATAATTTCCCCCCTCTAAATTCTACGCCACTGGTGTAATCGTCATTTCAGTATGATTCTTGGATTTTTGATCATTTTTTACGAAAATAATGTTCTCTTACTCCATAACGATAAAGTAATTATTTTTCGAGATAATTAAACAAGCAACAAATTCAAGTATCAAATTAAGCGTATTTTTTTGTCTTTCGATTGATACCACTATCAATCCTATCAACTCAAACGGGGAGCAGGAATCTGCATATACTATACGATTTCCCATGCTATTTCGCTATGTTCGCCCTTTAAGTCAAACACCCGGTATGTAACATGAGCATTTAAAATGATGCCAGGCAACTATCAGAAAAAAGAATTTAATTACGAAAAATATTTCAGACGTGTACAAACTTTGCTATTTTTTGACTTAAAAAAAGGCAGATTCATTTTTGTTTTGTTTGTAACTGTGTAAAGACTAAAAAGGCATTTTTTAAATTTTTCGATGTAACCTCCTGTATGCCCGAAATGCTCCATAAAGAAATGACAGGTTGTTTTTCTTAGGAGAAGTTGTTTAACGCACAGGTTTTCTATAATAAATAATTAGAAAAAATGTTGATTACGGTATTAAACTTAAAATTTAATATGTCATTAGTCATTAGTGACAAATACTAGGCAATATTTCAGACAATTTTTGATGTTATGATGGTATAGGATAGTAAATTCCTACGAGCTTTTAATGCAAAAATAATTTCTGCAAAGCTTTTGTGCGAAAGAAAAGATGATGCATATTCGAAAGTAATATTTTCAGTTTCAGTTAGGGCATTTTTTAAAATAAGAGTAATTCATTCTATTATAATAGTTTGAAATGTTTTTATCTAAGGATTTCAGCTTTTTTTTGGTAACTACAAAGGATCTCGTATTTTTGGAATTCGAAACTTAACTTTAAATAACTTTTCAGTAAAGTTTTTTAGAAACTCCTGTTTTTGCTACTTCTCTGATGTAAATATTAAATTTCCGAAGTACTAGAAATTACATGACAGAAAAAGCGTCCTTTAAGTCTTCACGCATTTGTCAACGATTTTCGGTAAATAAAATAGTAAGAAAGTTGTTCATACCACGTGAACGTTCTGGCACACGCTGCATAATCTAAAATGCTTTGACTTAACAACAATTTTTAGAGATTAATAAGTCCGAAACTAAGAAATTTGCAGTCAGAGTAATAAGCTGTTCTCTTTGTCGAAATTATTTACAGTTCAAATATGATCTAAGTGATTAATATATTATATATATTAATATAATAGTTTTAATGGTTAAATTGGAATTTATAATCTGGGATATTAAATAAAATGAAACTATTAGATAATTATGTCCTTAGTCTTTCATTTTATTGATGTAAACGAACTAATTACGTTTTCATTTAGTGAGAGCTTCACACATTTCCTGTATTTACTTAAGGACCGGTACTTCCATCTCCTAATAAATTTATTCTCCTACCTATTAAAAACCTGTTAATACAATCGTTTCCATGGAAACTATTTGCCAAATAGCTTTTTAGAAGGTTTATTAGGAGATGGAAAGACCGGCCCTAAGAAAAAGGTATTTCTAAATCTATGTAATTTAAATTATATTTCGATACCTAGTTATTTAGTTTGGTTACCTTTTTGTAAAATAAATCTACTGCATTCAGTTCAGTAACTGCAATTCATAGCTTATGTTTTATTGCAACGTTTATTTTCTCCTGAAAATTAATAATCAACAATACGAACCTTTCTCTTTTAGATGTAACACACACTAACAAATATGTTAGTTTAGTAAGTAAATTATTAACGCCTAAGCATAAGAAATATGATTATTGACAGTTGTGAATAAAATCATTACATAAGTGAGTACTTAGGTCAACATGAGAAATAATTACTAGTAATTAGAGTCGTTGACAGGATTATGTATTGCTACGAGTATTAGGTGCACTCGCACCGCCCTGCGGTGAAACGTTGCATCATTCCCTGCACAGGAAGAATATATTATCCTCCGAATCCATCTACCGGCAACCCAATATACTTTCCAGATATCATCCGTTATCTGCTAAGAGGAAGGAACGAATGCAGTTTCAATTTCCTTGTACCTCGCTGTAATTGAATTGGTATTTACATTCGTATAATTTAAATACCAATATTATTATGACTGGTACTGGTTGTACCAGTTAAGTTGGTTGTTATTAACAAAATCGTGTAAAACACAATTTATAAGTAAATATATGGAAGAATTACAGCAGACATTTCAAATTTGATGTTCTTTTCATAAGAATAATTACTATATTAAAATAGAGGTTAATACAGGGGACTCTTAGAATCATGCAACTATTCCGGAATATTATATATTGAGAGGCGGTTCTTTAAACAAATATTATTAATTTATTATTAAAAAAATATTTTTATACTATAAGACAAACTACCAACTTTAACGTGAACTAAATGCCCACCTCTTATTCTTAAACGATTTTAGGAACAATGTCTTTTTAAACGCTGGTTATCAGGACACTAGCGTATCAAATCTCCGTACTTTCCTAGATTTCCTTCCACTCCTACTAAATCTTAACAATTACAATCCATTATCTTCCATAATTTAAGCATAAGTTTAATATCATTAAATAATTAATATTTTATAACTACCTTATAGCAATATTTTTGTAAAGCGCATATTCACACTTCACCTCTGATCAATTTCAACTTTTAACAGTTTAATCGATTTCGTATTAATATTAACTGATAAATATAACACTTTTTGTACTCCTCCATAATTTTAATAAACATGCTGTTAAACAATCAGGAACCATAATTTTCATAGCATACAGTGCAGTTACATTTTCTATTTGAAGTTGCTGTAGGACAAATTATCTAAATGGTCAAATAAGTCGTTGTTATTTAATATTATATGTTTTTCGATTGAAAGTAGTCGGTATATGTTAACCCAAAATAAAATAAATATAATGGAATTTACATACTTCGAGGGCGTATTTTTATGTTATCTACTTAGCCACGAACCAATTATTAAAAAATCGCTGTGACATTTAGAAGTAGATACGTACATATGCTAAGTTGTGTTTAATTTGTGCGGTTTATAGAGATTTGGGAAGTTTACTGCTTGATAAAATGGGCGAAATTAAGGTAGAACATTGCAATGTCATAAAGTCCCTGACAAAAGAAGGAAATGGCCTAAAAATTATTTATGAAAGAATGGTTGCTTTGTATCGGAGAGATTCACCATCTTATTTTCAAGTTAAATTTTGGTCTAAACTCCTTCGCTGAGGTAGAGAATCAATTAACGATGACCCAAAATCGGGACGACAATTTGGTACAGCAAGATCGGCGTTTTAACGTCTCTCTTATTTCCAATGAAGTCGGTATATCCGAAACAAGTGTCGTGAAAATTTTGCATGACGATGTGGGTATGAAGAAGGCGTCTGCACAGTGTATTCCCAGATTGTTTACACCTGAGCAAAAACTGTTGAGAAAATCTCTCAAGGAAATTTAGACATTGAAGAGGAACAGAAATCTGTTTTTCGAATTATCACCAGGGATCAGACTTGTGTACGTCACTGGGGCCCTTCCACTAAACAGGAATCCATGCAGTGGGTTGGGCTCCTCACCAACAAAAAAGGCCAAAACACAATAATCTGGAAAAAACTGATGGCAGCAACTTTCTGGGATGCCGAAGGAGTATTGCTTAGTGAATATATGCCGAGGCGGTTTACCATAACATAAATGCCAAACCCTATACAAATAAAATTTAAAAACTGTTCTGGAGGAAAAGACCCACATTCTTATTCGCAAAAACAATGTTGCTGTAAGACTATTGTCGGGTTCATAAGGTAAACAAAGTCCAGCAGATAATCAATGACTGTGGATTCATAGAATTAAGACATCCACATTATAGCCTTGACCTAGCTCCGTCAGACTTCTTTATATTAAAAAACTTAAAAAAACATCTCAAGGGAAAGCGGTTTGCATCTGATGAAGCCCTCAAAGAAGTTATTGAACAATATTTTGCAGAGTTGCTAAATCATTTTTTTCTGGAGGTATGGGACGAGACGTAGGCTTGCGGCTAATAAGGATTTTAAAACACGTAAAATAAATAAGTTTTATAAACTGCGAACAACAGTATGTGTTTGTTAATTATTCGGAGAAATTGTTAATTTTACATTTCTGTATCTGTTACATTACGTGAAGATTTGTTTAATATTATAATTTTGGTCCCCAAATGAAGGTTGTGTTGTAAAAGATTGATTCAGAAAGCATTTCAAAAATCTAACTTGCGGAAACAAAACATCCTTTATTAAAAGGCAAGTTAACGTATATTAAATATCCACTCTCCTAGATTAGGTTTTAAAAACTCAAATTAGGTATATTAAAATGTGAAACAAAACAAATATTTTACATAAGTATTATCTAATTCCAGCTAAATGATATTTGTATGGAGAAGATTTATAATGAAATAATATAAATCCTATAATGTTTTACATAATTTTGCAACTACAGTATTTTTCCACTTTGCCTTTTCTTTAGCTGGTACGATTAAAATACTTTTGTATGTTCTAAAACACATAACTTTTCGAACTTTAAAATAACAAGCATGCTTTGATGCATGTTAAAGTCTTGTTTAACAAAGCAGATTTGGTTTCCAAAACCTTTTGACAAAATAAACCGAAGACATAACGCCTTTTGACTACCAAGTTAGTTTCATTAACGTTATTATATGTTTTATAATAACAAATAAGTTGGTGAAATTCTGGGACTATTAAAAACCCTAAAACTATAAGAAAACGCTTATTTAAAAATTAGATTTGTTTTTCTTTAATACTATCAACGAAAACAAAAACTAGATAAATGGTAAAACTAGAACAAAAGAAACTTTAAAAAGGGTTTTATTTTCCTAGAGATATAATTTATAGTAAAATTGCTGATGGATGAGAGGTAATTATTAATTCCAAATTAGAGTAAAACAAAAAGGAAAACTGAAAAAATGTAAGGCAATTTTATACAATTAGGAAGGTATTTTTAAATTTATCGTTCCCCACCACGGAGTATAAAGTCTTCCCCACATATTTGAGTCCCATAAAATAAATAATTAATAACGTAGGGTTATCTGTTCTAAATGGTAGTAAACTCAAGAGAATTTCAAACTCGAATACGTATTCGAAAAATGCTACCATACACGATAATAATTAAAAGATATATCTTTACCGATAACGAACGTCTCAAAAGGGCAACTAATAATTTAGTGCTGAATTTTGCTTCGATATCTTCGACTGTCGCGCCATCTATTAAAACTTATTGCAACTCTGAAGGGTATATTTCCCGAGTCGGTAATATTGCCAATATTAGGCTGTTAGAGGGATACGATTCACGTTAGGGTGAAAGTGGATTTTCGCGCTCTCGTTTGATTTTTGTAGGGAGCACACTCCAAAATACGCGTTTCGTATAACACTTTGTAACAAAGTCAAACATTTGTTTAAATATTTATCTCCGAATTACTTTACAACTGCCATTAGTTTAATTGCCACTTAAACTAATTATTCTCGTTCCTTGGGTTAATATTGTATAAACATATTGTTAATAAGTATTAAGTATAATAATAATTAATTAAAACAGAAAACAATAGATGACATCAATTCAACAGCTTCAATAAAATGTCACCTATAATCACGTAACGTATTAATTAAGGAAAACAACCTTTACTTAATTAATATGAACTTACATGATGATATTTTGTTTTTTATTAAGCTCGTACTGCACGAAACATATAATTAGTACTAAAACTATTTAACTGTAGTTTTAAATAAGTACACATTGTTCCACTTAATGTAAATCATGTCTTACAAAGTGATTAAAACATTACCAATTAAAAAATATCAAGAGATTCAATTTAAAGCCGCCTTCAGTGACCCATGGAATGAAAAGTCGAATTTGAGCTTGGTGCAAAAAATATTAATAAAACATAAAACAAATAATCACACAAATTTAAATACCTTAATTGTCATTAGTTCAAACATGACTTTTAATTCCATGGGTTACTGAGGATAACTATACATAAATTGGATCACTTGATATTTTGAGACCAAGTCTTTTAGTACACTTTCGATAGTTTTTCAGTGCGTTTAAAAATGTCACAATTGCAGAAATTTGATTATAAACTGTTTAGGAATTTAAAATTTTTTTGAGAAATTGAATTCGATAATAGCAATACAAATTAACCCTTGCGAAAACAATTTGCGTTTAAATATTGTAATGATACTCAACTTATTATATTAACATAAAATGTAATGAATCGAAATACCCAAAATTATTTTTATTATTCTTCTTCTTTTTCCTTTCCTTTTGCCCTTTCAGGCGTCGGATTACTTTTATTATAAAATTTAATTTTGATTACTAATGTTAATTAAGGGTCGTTTATAATTATTTACCTCGCTTAGCTCAGTATTTGGGTCGTCGTGAAGGTTCCTTTACTTTAATTAACTGAATATAAATCGTTTCTATGTTAAATAATAATAATAATAATAATAATAATAATAATAATAATAATAATAATTCAATTACAACAACATACACCTTCTACGAGGACGTATTGAAAAATTCTATAGAAGCAAACAAAATTTGAAAGTCAAAATATTTTATTATTCGACATGTTCTCCTCTTAATTTACTACATTTATTACACCGAACCTGCAACGCCTCTAGACCTTTCAAAAAAAAAGTTTTATCTTGCTCTGCAAACCAAGCCTCCACAGCTTCTATAACCTCTTCGTTGGAAGAAAATTTACGATCTTTTAAACTTTTTTTCAGTTGAGGAAAGAGATAATAGTCGGACGGAGCCAGATCTGGTGAATAAGGGGGGTGTTCCAGTAATTTGAACCCCAAATCACGAATTGTTTGCATGGCAACATGCGATTTGTGTGCAGAGGCATTGTCCTGCAAAAACAAAACACTTTTGGACAACTTTCCGCGTCTTTTTTCCTTAATTTTTTCTCGTAGAGTGGTTAGTAACGTCGAATAGTAATCCCCAGTTATTGTTCTACCCTTATCCAGATAATCAATCATGATTACTCCATGGCAATCCCAAAAAACTGAAGCAAGAAGTTTGCCATCTTCAATGGAAAATTTACCTCTTTTGAAGCTTGCAATCCAATTTTTTACGGTCGCATACGAAGGACATTGATCGCCAAGGGTATTAAGCATATCTTCGTAAATCTGCTTACCTCTTAACCCCTTCGAATACAGGTATTTGATGATGGCTCGATACTCCAATTTTTCGATTTTCACATTTTCGGTCGACATCCTTTTTTTGAAATTTTATTGCGCAAAACTGGTTTGACTTTTTGGCGTGAAACTTTACACTGACACTTCTAATAAGTTACTGTTCGTTGCTATGGTATCGCAATATTTTGTTTATCCATGGAAGCGGTCTAGGCTAACTAGATATCAATACATCCTCGTATACAGATTTATTAACATACATTTTAATAAATAAAACCCTATCTTCCCTAACTATTTACCCACTATAAATATTACTTTACAACAGTTTAAATAGGCTCACGTAACTCGTGATTGGTATCCACAATTGCAAGTCCAAAATTAGCATTCAACAACCTCCAATCCAACTTCAATATCCAGATAATAGGAATCCAATTTTTGATGTTTTTCCAGTCAACTTCAATTATCTCCAATTATCTCCAATATCCAATAATCTCGAATATCCAATATCACCAATATCTCCAATTATCCAAAATGATCAGGATTAACCCTTTTCCGTAACGCTCTGTAAAGGGCATGTCACTCCAAGAAGAAGAACCCTTTTCTCTCACAGGAAAAACATTTCTATTAACCTCTTTTAAAAGAGAACACAATTTCCCTTTTCAGAAAAGTAATAATAACTTATTTAATTACTTTTCCTCTTTCCCTTTAGGAAAAACACCACTTTCCTGTTTTCAAAAACATATTGCACTTATTTATTTTGCTCTTGCCTTCCGTTGTCTTGGTTCTTTTTATATTTTCGTCCAATAAGAATTCACTTTCCTTTTCCTTGGTAACGGTTATTAAATGCTAGCATTCTTTTAACAAATATCTACGTTTCTAGCTAAATTAAATTTACAATTACAATAGTTACAACAATATTTTTAACAATTAAACTATTCTGCCCTGTCTATCTAGATTCTTATTTTATATTACATTATGAGTGAACTTAAATTAAATCTGCATAAAATTTATTTAATAATGAATAATTGCAATCAACTATAACTTTAACTTCATTAATAAATTATATTCAACTCAAATATCTTTTATACCAACAAATATCATCTCATAATATACAGAATATATAATGAATTCTAAGTTTCAAAAGATCATCTCTAAACTAACCGAAATTAATGTTAATGATTCAAGCTTTTTATTTATCATTTTTACAATGAGGGCTCAAATAAAATTAACCACAGGAACCAATGAAGAACATATTAAGTATTGATATGCTCCTTTTTAAAGACATACATATTATGTATGTACGCTTATTTCATCTATTATTACTTTTGGTTTCAATTTAATTTTTATAAAAATATTTCTTAGCAATATATGCTGCTACAAAACATTTTCTAATATAGTATGACCCAACAAGAGACGTTTTATGCCCTTTTGTCAACATTCTGCTAAGAATCCAATAGACCTCCAAAGACAATTTGACAGTTCTAAATTTAGACAATTATAAATTATAAAGAAATAGTTTTAATTTCAGAAAAGCCAGGTGTCAAACCACCTCAGGCAACGAATTTAAAACATTTTAATCGACATTTCCTATAACGTAGAGCGTAGAAAATATGCATTTGTATATTCAGCATAATCATTTTTGGTATTACAGCTGAAATATAATAAGTACAGTCTGTTTTTAATCCCATTTCTTCATGTTTTAATAGTATGGGGCTCATTTGCGCAGGTATGCGTACCTAAATATAATTAACTTTTATGGTAAAATGCCCAATATGTATTTAGCTTAGAATTGTTTTTATGTTCGCCTTATTTATTCCTTCTTATAAATAGTTCTCTTTACAATGCCTTCTTCTTATTTATTATATTTTAAAGGTATGCAATCAAAATTGTAATTATTTTTAAGGGCATCTTGTTTTTAACTTCATACTTAAAAGACATATTTTAATAGGTAGGTATATAAAATTCACCCTGACATTTTCTTCTGCATATGCACGAGCTCTACTTTTATATCTGTTGAAGTTTTTCTGATTTATGCATGTAGGTACCTAACACATTTCCAACGAATACGAACGTATTTAGAAATTGTTTAGATGGAAATATATGTACTTTCATATACTGAATTCAGCCATCAAAAATATATCACTAAAGAAATGGACCTCTTAAAAATTGTTAACTTGATTTTTTAAATATCGGGCGTTGAAAAGATGTTGCGTTATAAGCACGGTGTATATTATTATACACCGTGGTTATAAGATAAGCGTACAAAAAAGTTAGTAGTATGTACCTAGTACTTTAATTCAGAAGTTACAAAATTTGGGAATTCAGTTTATTTGACTCTATTCTTAAATATTACTCCCGGTGATTTTTTAAATATTTTTTGCAATTTCTAATAATGGTTAGTTCACACACTTACAATTAATTAATTGGTCACACTGTCTACTATTACGCCAGTGGTGTACATACATACTCGTATACTAGGACTAGTAATAAAAGCTTGTGTTGGTATTTTTTTTTACTTAACTTTAACAACAAAAACATTTTTGTATCAATTACAATTTTTGGGACACCCAGTGTAATTATTTGCAATTCCTTGTCCCAGAATTAAATTAAATTTCTATTTAATAAAACAAACTATGCATTTAAATTAGGTGAATTTTATGCTTTGTTTTTATTGAGACGTGAAAACTAGTTTGAATGCCAAATTCAATAAAACTTTTGAAGTTTTCGTTTTTGTCGTTTTTGCATACAAAGGACGCACCCCCCTTTTGTAAAATAAACTGAAAGCTAAGGCCAAAACACTGGTTTTAAATTTGACCAAACAAAAGTTCTCTGCTGTATTTAAACAAAAAGGAGATCTTTGTTATGTTCAGCACGAAACGGTACTACATCCCTATCAAACCTGATAATACAAAGTAATGCATTTCGGCACGATTAAAAAGTTTTACATGCTAAGCTAGATATTATAGTTATGCAAATTACCTATAAACCGGCATTTTATTAGTAATTTTCCATTGCAATTATTATATTTCTTTTGTTCCTTATTCTTTTACAAAGTACCTACCTATTTCAGAAAATAATTTATTATTCTGCATACAAACGTGAGTTAGTTGAATACATATATATATATATATATATATATTCTAATGTAAGAAGGTTTATTAAAATTAATTCTAAGAAAATTATCAATCCTAATACAGTGAGTAATCGTTTTGAGTAACTAGATAATTTAATCAATGACGTATTTTCTGATAATTATGAGATTAATACTCAAAGATTTGTAATGTTAATATTTAGTGTCATAAATAAACCCTATAAGTATAGAAATATTTGTAAAAAAAAAAATAATATTTTGATTTTGAATGTTTTAACCTACGGCTGCTCTTGTAAAATATTTTTAAATATAAATATAAATTATAGACCAAAACCCTTCAATAAAAGTGAAAAGATTTGAAAACATTACAAAGAATCAGAAAAAAACCGGGGCATTTGCCCTATATAGAATGTATGGGCAAATAATAATAATAGGTTAACGTAATAAACAATAATGAAAAACTTACTAATCTCTTATTTATGAGAATTAACTGATTCATGATGAGGAATTTATTATGAGAGTTAGCACAAGCAACATATACAGAGTGTTTTTTTAAAAAATGAATTGCAGCAGGTTCTGGATAACCTTAGAACTGTGTGTATTAAGCTTTTGTCCCCCCCCCCCCCTAGCTATTTGAAATCTGAAGTAACAAAAATATTTGTCAGTTTCATAAATATAAGCTTCACAATACTAATAATAATAATAATACATACAGTTCTAAGGTTATCCAGGGCCTGCGGCAATTCAGTTTTTAAAAAAATTACTTTGTACATACCAAGCATGTACATATTTACTAAAGGGTGCTTGGAGTATGTAAAATAGGCGATTTTATTAGTAAAGTAACTAAATCTGCGAAAGATTAGGTACCTTGCGTTAAGAGTTATACTTGATTATTTGGTAAAGCCACAATTTTGTGTTAGGCATCCCGTTTAATAAAAATTTAAATTTTAGAGATAAACAATAGTTTATTATATAATTCTAGTGACTTACTTTCGCAGTATTTTATATTAAATATTACGAAAGCATCAAATTTAACATATTTGAATGATATTTAAAATTAACGTTATGAGTTAAATAAAAATAAATATCTACCCATTTTTCTGCACCATTTTAAATGTTAAAAGAACTACTGTCTACTACATCTAATGTAACAACATAATTAAAAACCCTTAACAAAAAATTAATGATTAACTTTAATACCCCAATTACAAAAGTAAATGAGGCATTGTGACAAGGCTACTGTAGATCTGCACATTTTAAATCTATTTGCATAAAATTATTTATAAATAAAGTATAGTTCCTATGTTGTAATTGAATAATCGTTAATTACATAGCAAGGGAGGTAAGTGAGCATGAGGGACTGCGACCAAACAAAAGACATCACTTAATCACTCAATCCTCATGTTATGTACCTACATATAATATTTTTCCACCGTTTTTATAAAGATACATTACAAACTCTAAAAATTTTCATAATAAGTAATTAGACTATCAGTAAATGATTTTTTACTGAATTACTCCTCTGGTGAGGTAAATTCGGACTTGGTTCACTACTGTCTTGATAACCAATAAATAAATAATAGAATTAACTTACCTCCTTCAACTATGATTAATTATCACATGGTAAATGAAACTTACCAAATCGGTAGAGGAAATAAGGTATAAATGGGGTGCTTATCTTCTGTTAAGAAGGCTACTAGAAAACAATTAGGGTGACTATAAAATGTGATCTGCAGGTGTCTGTATTTTCAAACCTTCAATTTGATTAGTTTTGCACTTATGTTTTAAATTAAAATTTTCTAAAATAAATGTAAAACACCTACAGTTTTATATTATTAAAGAAGACTTGGAAAAGCATTTTTTTTGTTTGAAAATATGTATAGTATGAGGTAAAATTGGCCTCATAGTTAGATTTGAACTTACAAAATTATATTGTAACACCACAAAACGAAAACGCCAAAGTGGATTTATTTATAACACTGACATAACTAAAGGTGACGAATCGATTGAACTTACGGAATTAATAGTTGTATTGTATTATAAAACTAATTGCTAAGGGTAAGTTAAATAATAATAGTTTTGTACTTAATTCTATTACGTATTAGTACAACAAACTAACTTCAGCAACCTCCTGCTTATATGTATAAATAATGTAGAAAATAACTATTAATAAGAATTAGATTTTAACGCTTACACTTACTAGTAACGTGATTATTTAAATCCTTTTGTAGCGTTTTCGATATTTATCAAAATACAAGGTTAAAAAATCCAGAATGAATAGAAAGCGACAAAACTATCAAGCACGCAAAAATATGATAGTATCTGCCCCTTTCCCCTCATTTAATTGACCTTTTAAAAATGAACCTAATTAAATATTAACGTATTTTTTTGTAATTTCCGAAATTAAAAACTAACCTTTTTTAGAGTCAGGACACAGACTACAGACTAAGCTAAACAACTTCATATTTAAGGGCAATATAACTTTTTTGCCGAAAGAAGCCGATTGTTAGAAAACCATTGAAAGAAATACTATTAAAATTTTTTCTATAAATGAATACATTTAAAAATTGCATTGTTCGTTACTAGATTACTATTTAGAATTACTTCAGAGCGAATCAAATAACAAACCTGACAATGGCTTCGGTTCAAAAACATAGCAACTTAACACATAAAGAATAAATCAAATGTTAGAATTGATGACGTTTTGTGTGATATCATAAGTACGGTATTTTTTGTAATCTTTTATCAAAATTACTAAAACTAAAGTTAGTGTCGTCGCTCAGGAATAAAAGATAAGGGGAAAATTATACGGCCGGCTATTTATAGTTTATACACGTGCTGTAACTACACCTACATTAGTTAATTACGAAGATAACTTCTAAAGCGGAATATAAAATAAGAGATCGTAAAAGTTTTTTATTCTACTATTATTGTAATGAAAATTCCCAGATAGTCACGTGCTAATGCGGTTTTTACGACTTGCTCTTTAAAACAATGTAACAACGTGTTAAAAACGGAATCAATTTTAATAATGATATGAATCTGGTGCAGTTGTTAAACAGATGAGGACGGTAACAGTAACGAGACTTATAACGAGCAATGAGGGAAAACCTCTAAGACTAATCATTGTAATCTTTCTCATAATGTCTAGCGCTAACAACTTTTGAACCGTTTAAGAAAATCGCGGCCCATTAAAACTGCGACAAGGCTCAACTTGTTTGTGCGGTAGCTGTATCCCGCGCCAATTACCGAGATGTTAACAAAGCCAAACGTTAATCACTTGCAAATCGTGCTTCTTAATTGGTTCTTTAATTGACATTCACATAGATTTTATTAATAATATGGCGTATGTCTCGACGATAAGTACCGAATAATATATTTCTGTTTATGGAGACCATAAAATATGGCCTTATATGGACGTTTACGAGAACATCACTTTGACGGTACCAGATAAAAAACTAAACATCTTTAGTATAAGCTATCCTTTATTCATACTTCAGTTACAGTTTGTAGCAGCTCGTGTTATGATAAATGAACTGGAACAGAAAATTATTAACGCCCTAAACATATTTCACTTTCATTAAATGATGGTTTAACGCGGAATGCAAGTTCCAATACCTTTACCTTAATATTAATTACCTTAGTATATTCATAAATCTTATTTATATTCATGAACACAAACCTAGCTTTTAAAACAGGAAATACAATCTAATACTGATTTTCAACTTGAAACGGAACTTCAGGTTTGACCAAATGAGATGCTGTTGAACTCTGAAAACTATAAGAAACTAGTAAAGTCGAATACGTATTATGATAACTAAATACGTATTTGGTTGTAACTGTTATTACAGCCTTCTGAGTTCAACACCGATGCATAATAGGTACTTTTTTAATTGCAACATTAAGTACGTTTTTGGGATAGCTGGCGTAGTTATTTTCAGCTATCATCGTTAAAGGATTTAATAAATTATAAAAAGTGTAAGCCAAATAAACTTTTATTTCGTTTCAGGATATTTCCCTGAAATCTTCTCA
This sequence comes from Melanotus villosus, assembly GCA_963082815.1. Lineage (NCBI taxonomy): Eukaryota > Metazoa > Arthropoda > Insecta > Coleoptera > Elateridae > Melanotus > Melanotus villosus. Next base: position 69,628,563 of record OY720418.1, on the reverse strand, counting down.
ACCCTCTTTGAACTTCTCCAAAAAAGAAAACAAAAATAGTTTCGAGCTCCATAGACTTTCCAAAACTCCCTCGGAGTTTTAGCAAAAGGTGTATCTTCCTAAGCTTTTATAATGTTTTCTAAATTTTTTAACCCCTCCAATTTCCAGTGAAAACATGTTTTGTTCTCCATTCTTTGTAAATTAAACTTAGAATTTTAGAAATTAAATTCTAAAGGATTTGGGAAAATACATCAAACTTTGAATGTTTCAATATTTCGACTAGTACTTCTGCAATCTTAGATTTAAAAAAAAATTTCAAGTTGCGCTAGGCTTCATCCTTTAAACAATTGATATCATTCATGTACAATTATAAATATTGATAAAAACCACATTGGTAAAGAAACAGTAGTAAATATTAAAGTCAATATCATTTACATTTAAGCATATAATTGCAAAAATTGCTGTTTTGGTTATATCCAATTAATTTAAGATCTTATGAACTAACAAGGAAATTGTTGTATATAGGCTCAGTAGCATCCGATATGTAAACACTTATTTAAAAACACTTTCAATTTAGTTATCATTTGTATAATATATTGATATGATATTAACTTTAAACAATAATAAATAAAGATACCTAAATAAAAACTACTAAAAGTTAAAAGATGCAATTTAAAAAAAAATTAAATTATTTGTGCGAGCTCTGTGGATAGGAGCATTGTCATGCAAAAGCAACGCCTCTGGCTAGTTTTCCACGACGCTTTTCTTTAATTGCCTCTTCTAAACGATGTAAAATGTTAGCATAACATTCTCCTGTTATCTTTGTATCCTTTTCCTTGTAGTCAATCAAAAGAATTCCTTGTGAGTCCCAAAATATTGTTGCAATAATTTTTCCAGCTGACTGCGCAACTTTAAACTTCTTGGGGTGTTCTGTGCCTTTCTTGTGCCACTGCATCGATTCTTGTTTCGACTCTGGCTCATAAAAATGAACCCAGGTTTCATCCCCTGTTAGAATTTTATTAATAATTTCTGCTAAATTATCTCTACACAATTCTACAAACTCTTTACATGTGGTCACTTGCGTTCGTTTTTGAACAGGTGTGAGTAATCGAGGCACCCATCTTGCAGAGACCTTTGACATACCGAGATGAGCATGAAGGATCCGTAAAATTGTTGTTTCTGATATGCCACATATTTTTGCTATTTCTTTCTTCTTGAGCCTTACATTTTCTAAAATGAACCTTTCCACTTTGTCCACATTTTCTCCAGTGGTGGCTTCAATAAACCGACCACAGCGGAAGTCATCTTCTAGAGACTCTCTACCCCATTTAAAAAGCTTGGACCACTTTTTAATTGTATAGTCGGAGGGAGCAGAGTTACCATATACTGCCAACATTTCTTCTCGAATGGTTGTCGGATTTTTCCCTGTTTTGTCAGAAACATTATTATGGCTCTATATTCAATTTTGTCCATTCTTTACTTTTGTGTTTAAATCATTTCACTCTTTTAAGTATAAAAATTAAACTAATTATACGAAACTGTTCAAACTTTATAAATACACTTATGATAGATGTGCAAACAAAAACCATTCATTTTTGTTTTATTATCTGGCCTACTTGTTATTAAGGGAGCGAATTTATGGACCTCCCCTCATACATATGTTTCAGATTTCAGATTAAAGGGTAAAACGATATGTCTAAAGTTTGATGTTAATCGAGTGACCGTGGTTATTACAGATTTTCAAACAATTATTGTATATAATTTCTTTGCTGCAGCAACTATCAAGTGCAGTGTAGAGTCGTCGTACTAAATGCCGCATCCAACCAGACGGAAGGCACTTCAAACATTTACTTTGAGTTTTTTACTGTTAAAAATGTATTTATCTACAACTATGAAATAATAGACGTATTATGTATGTACTTCCAAGTATATAAAGCTGCTCATATTATACTTCTCATAAGACACTAGTGGAATATGAACCATATTCCACGGCGGCAATTTTTTTTAATAAGTAGGTCGGGTATGTTGTCAAATGACATTAACGTCAAATTAATAAAAGTGATTTGTGCAGTTATGAAGTGCAAGTCTGCAATTATGGATACTGAAAATGACATACGTTATGGGATTATCAAATTTAGAAAAACTGAAAATGACATACGTTATGGGATTACCAAATTTAGAAAAATACACCGGACAATAATTGTTTGTGAAGATTCTCAGCTACATTGTGTGCTGATGGAGGAGTAACCATGACAACTTTGAAATGCCACTACTAAACCTGTAAATTTTACTAAAATCATAATTTCAATAAATTAGTTACCTACCTACCTTTATTATCAAAAATTATAAATAAATATCTCGTAGTTGTAGATAAAGTATTGTATTTGACTCGCATATAATGGTTACATTACACTATATGCTCGTTAAATAAAATACTATTTTACCCTTCAGTTTCTAGGTAATAAACCAATTTGAAACATATGTTTTATGTGAACTTTTTTGTTTACTTTGATCTAGAAAACAGGTCCATAAAACAGCACCTTGCAATTCTGATATACCTAAAATACCAGCATATTAAATCAAAAGCGTTTTAGATTAAAACAGCTATCTTTAATTCTTTAATCAAGGATTTCAATAATGATTAAAAACATTCTAGAAATTCAGGGTACCATAATATACAATACCTTTTAAGTTTTAATATAGGCAACCCATATGACATCTCATAAATATCTTTATTTTTACCACGATCTTCTAGATTTAGACATAAAAGGTCTTTATGCGGCCTGATCATATTTTAAAAAATACCGTTATGCCAATGTAACTACTTCGTATGAAATCTTGGTGAAACGTATAAATGGTAGAAAAAGTATCTTAAAGCTTACTTTACTTCGAATTTCCCAGAATTGCAGGTTTACTATTGATATTTTCTTATAATTGGATAATGACTTAGCCATGAAATGAATAAGTACTGCCTTTTTTTTGTATTTTGCCATACTTAATACACCTTTTTACCATTTTGGCATTTGCCATATTTCTTTTAAAATCCGAAATAACCTAAACGCTTTCATGAAGATTATTACTAGTGGCTGCAACAGAAGTGGGTTTCTTTGTCATTGCACCGTAGTACCTATAAGCTTTGCCTCATGTCAATAGTTTTTTAGAGAAAATTTGAAAATAATATATAGTACACGCTCTTCGTCGTAAATTTTGATTTAAAAATCGAAGAAGTAAAATCTTTTCAGATAATAGAAAACTTTCACGTTTGTAGTAAACTTTGTCACCAAATTCAAAATAATAAGAAAGGAGCTGAATAAACCTTTTATTAAATATGTAATGGTTTCGCATATTAATTTCTTGAAATAGTTATTTTTGTAACAAGTACCTAAAATCAAGTTTTTTGGGACGAATCGTTGCTGTTTCCGGACGAGGCGAAGCCGAGTCTGGAATGGCAGATGAGTCCCAAAAAACGATTTAGGTACGTGTTACAAACAACAATTTTTTGTGAAAGCTCCCAAAAAACAGATTCAAACCTTTTATTATGTATGATTAATGTGATCAGAGCACATGTCACTATAGTAGTACGCAAAAGGTTGCTATGACAACTTTTAGGGACTAGGCCGAAAATATAGCATTTTACGGACTTAAATGAGTGTCACTATAGTAACCAGACTTTTTGGGATTGAGTCCGGAAAACACTCATTTTACGGACATAAATGCGTCCGTAAAATAGCTACTTTTGGGAGCCTGTACTAAAAAAGTAGTTTTTATTATTTAATTTTGCAGTTTTCTAATTTATTATCATTGGCACAACCTGCAAACTTCAAAAGGATTCAAAATGAGCTAAAATTATGTAAATATTTTCTGTTTTATTTAACACATTTTTTACTTTTGCTTTCCACATGACAGTTGATGAAGAACGATATAAACCAATACTGTATAGTTTTCGCCAACGCAAATGCAAAAAAGTACTTGAGATTTATATTTATAAACCCTTGTAAAACCTAATGTAGGTGCCGACTGCAGATAATAATAGCAGAGCCGTATTTAAAAATTCTATTTAAAAGCAGGAAATAAATACCTAAAAGCGAAAAGATGTTTCGGTATAACTGTAAACGAGTTATTCCTAGAAAATTTATTAGTACGGCCCATACCGACTAGGTGCTTGCAATCTATTTAAGGGCCACTCATTACTATGTTTTATAGATGTAAAATCTCAAGTAGGTACTTTTTGGATTTTTGTTGGCGGCAACTTTACTTATTAAAAGTCATTTTGAAATTTGCAATAGAAAAACCATTAACATGGGGTAAAGTTTATACCGTATAAGTTATGGCAGATACAGACAGTAACAACTACAACGAAAGGAAAGCCAGTAACCAAATCGAATGGAGAGCTGCAGCAAACCAGTCAATAGACTAACAACTTGTATGGATGGATGAAATCCCTATGATGCATCGATAAAGATACTTCTGTATATCAAAACAGTATTGTAAAAGTGAAATAGCTATAAAAACTTTTATCCTTAGTTTGGCATGGGGAATCTCTCTCCATATTTAAACCTCATTGGCTTTTAATCCAAATGATCAACATTTCGTTCAGTGTGGCAATGATTATTTCGCAATTATCAGCAATTGAAAATTAATATCAGAGTATGAATTGATCTATGAAGCTAGTGACACAATTCGTTTTCATGCTGATTAAATATCACGGTGATTGTAAGATGTCATGGGTATTATTCAGTTCCGGACATTCAGGCTCGACCTTTTAAAATAGGCACCACAAATTTTAAATGCCCTTTTTAAATATGATAATTTTAAGCTTAGCTTCAGCTTGATGTTATATATATTTGTGTATTTCATTTCAGTCCCAGCTATTTTTGGAAAAGCTACAAACATTAAGAAGCTTGTATACCTATGAGGTCAAAACTTTGAATACTGCATAAATTCAACTGAAATAAAGCTCTTCAATTCACTATAGCGACCAGACAGTAAGGAAACTCTTTACTTACATTTTATGTGTTTTTTCGATGTGTGATTTGGGTATTTGTGAAAAGACAATAGATTTGTCAGTGTTTGCGTCTCACCATTACTGTTGCTCTCTTGCTTAGTGGAGTAAATCGGTATTGTTTTTCGATGCTTGCTCCTTTTATGACAAATGGTGAATGCTAAAATCTATCAAATACCTTTCAAAGATAAAAATCGTTAAATGATTCCATCGATTGCATTCATTTGTTATGAAAGTTATTTCTTGTACACAATAACAACTGCCAATGTCTTAAATATAGTTCAATGTTTTGTTTTAGTTATTGGTATTATACGATACACAATACACAAGACTCTTTTTCACAGTCACTATACACTGCGAATAACTTTTTAATCGCAGTTTATTTATATAAAATAGTTATCTATAGTTTGCATTAATCTTTATTTAAACTACATCCAAGTTTTTGTTCTTGTTGTTCAGTACGAAAAGACTGTTATATTTTGTTCATGCAAGGTGTAACAAAACGAGAAATCACAAATTTAACAATAGTTTCTTTGGGTGACAATAAATCGATTTAAGACAGCTTACGTCTGTACAAATTTATGGCATTCTAAAGTTAAAAACAGTTGTTTCTTCTAAAATTAAATGGTTTAAAATTTTTTCATGAAAAGTTGTACAAGGTTTTAGTAGTTTAAGGAAACAAAACATTTCAAGAAGAAATAATGAAAACAATTTGCCCCTTTAAAGTTGTTTTTTGGGGGCTGTAACACCTTTAACCGCCCCAGTTCTTGTACCCCTTAAAATTTTTTACTAAACGGACTGCTTTGGATTTACACGTCTATTTTAATACCTTTCATTTCTTAGTAATTTTTCGTAACATTCATTTATTTAGAAGATACAGTCACTTTTTGAATTAAGTTGATCATAAAACATTTTTTGGCTTTCAGAGTCTCCTTAGGCAACTTCGTGAATATTATGGTAATATGTATCGCCGTTTCTGGAAAAAGTGCTTTCACCTGTAAATAAAATCTTATTATTCACAAAAGTAGCATTACGCTTATTGAGCAAGTGACAGGTAGTAAGGGTAAATTGTTGTTTTTTAATTATTGTGTTCCTAACCATCATGAAATACACATGACCCATGACATTCGAAAAGTGGCTGTATCTGTAGACAAGAAAATTGTACTGATCAAAGGGGCCACATTTCTATTTTCTATTTCCTTTAAAATACAAAATATCTTATACAGATTTTTATAAAAAGTTCTCAAACTGTTTAATTTTTAGAAAAAATAACTGTTCTTAAACTTTCGTCCGTAACTTTTTTGGGGTGCATTTTTCTATAGAAGAAAGTTGCCTGAACTCGAATGATTTTCATTTCTAAAAACTATTGACACCTTGTATGTGCATAGTACATATATCTTTTACAGTTAACAACGCCTGCAAGTAAATGGTTCTACCGGTCATGTTTCTTTCAAAATTGGTTAAATTGTAAAACCTGCATCACCACTATTTAAAATAATTATCTTCGCTCTGAATAATTAAAAAGCTTTTATTAAAATAAAATCGCAATGCACGTCGACTGTCATGTTCATGAGCACTAGCAGAGTATAATTTTGCGAAACCCAAGAAACTTCCGACTCTGGTAGGAATCTTTATTGTGACAAATGTCGCATTGCTACAGGAATAACGGTTTTACTTTGTATCGGAAAGAGGGTAAAGTCTTAAATTTATTCGGATTAAAATTCTCACCTAACCTCAGCCGGTATCAAACCCACGAACTTTATTTTACAAGGCAGCTTAGCACTCCCTTAACCACCGAGGCCACCAAGAAAATTTGTAAATAGTGCGACATGAGACTTTTTAATGAATGGTTCTAAAATTTCCAATGACAAACATAAAAGAATCCGGAAAAATTGTAACGGAACTAATACGGCAGCTGTACCATCCACCTCTCATCGAGTTTTTGGCCGTACTTTTCAAAGACTCCGTGGGACTAGTACAACTGCTGTTAGTAATGCTGGTAATCACGCTGCAGAAGGTAACTAATGCCAACAATAAAGAAAATGTAACCCATGCAGTTCTGGACAATCATACACTTAGTACTAGGCGCAATTGCACCTTTTGCAGAGCTTTGTGTGAAGGACATTAAATCGCGAAAAACTGCATTCTCATCGTATTCAACGAGTTCAGGCACTATAACCACAAGATTATGGAGTTTTGCACCTGGTTGCTACATAAAATTACCGAAGATCCAAATTTTTTAGATAGAATACTGTGGACCGATGAAGCTCAATTTACGAGGGATGGTACACCTACAACTATACCATCTATGAGCTCTCCAGATTTTCCATGCCATCGTGCAGACAAAATTTTAACATCGCTTTAGTGTTAATACGTGGGCTGGCATTTTAACAGTCGGTTACTTGATATCCAAGATCTTGATGATCGCTTAAATGCAGAACGATACGCTACTTTCCTAGATGGAAGACTTTATGAGATGCTGGAAGACACTGCACTTTACTTTCGGTAACAAATGTACTACCGACATGATGGCGCCCCAGCCCACTATGAAAGACAAGTAACCGGATGGCTAAACATGCATTATTTCAACAGATGGATTGGTCCTGGGGTTCCTATAGCTTGGCCTCCGAGGTCCTCTGGCCTAAATCCTTTAGATTTTTACCTTTGGGGTCACTTAAAACTAAGGCTGTTGAAAAGAAAAAAATTTATCCGGATATCCGGATATGAACTTTTATCCGAGTCATCCGAAATTTCCGAATTCGGTTAACAAACTAATTTTTTATCCGGATAATTAGAAATATCCGAATAGTTATAATATCCGGATAATTTACAGTATCCGGAAAATTTACGGTATCCGGAAAATTTAAAGTATCCGGATATTTTGAAGTATCAGATTACTTTTAAATCTATTATCAATTAACTAGAAAGCTGAAAATGATATGAAAATATTGAAAATACTAAAAAAGGTCTGTTGCTGCTCTAAAAATGTATTATGAAAACTTTTTAAAATATTAAAATATAGTTTGCAGAAACTAATCTCCTACATAACTTGCCTACAAAATATTCTGTAAGCAGTTTAAAAGAAATCTTTAGAAATCATTAATTCTATTCTTAGTAATTCCTATCACATACCGCATTAAATTACATCATATATTTGATGTGAATTCTCGTTATTTATTTCTGTTATGTTTTGAGTGCTGTGTTAGTGTTTAGTCAGCAGTCGCCAACTAAAAACTCTTAATAAAATAAACAATCTCATTGCAATTTATAAATGTAGTATTGCGCATTCAGCGATAAACTTTTTTATCCGGATAATTCTTTATTCGGATAATTTTTTTATCCAAGTTATACAGTTTATCCGGATATTCTGTCTCTCACGGCTATCCGATTTTTTCCATTTCGGATATTTTTAAATACTAATTATCCGGATATCTACGTGAAAATTATCCGGATATCCGTTTTATCCGGCTCGGATCAACAGCCCTACTTAAAACAGCTAGTCTACAGTGTTGAAATCAATACTCGTGAACAGTTACTGCAAAGGATAATTAATGCAACCAATCAAATTCACAATGACGATGACACAGTTCGTGTTTATGATTCTATTATTCACCCTATATAATGAAATAAAAGCTATTTTGCAACAGCAACTGCCAGGGTGGCGCTGTTATAGAGCGTCAGGCTAGCGGTACGTTAGTCCTTGGTTCGAATCTCCCGATAGGCAGGAATTTCCTGCAGTCTGGAGGTCGGTATCGAGTCCTGGTGGTCCTTAAGAAAAATAACTAAACATTCAAAAATTAAATTTCGTAAGATGCAATACAATTTCAGTTTAATAATACAGAAACAATTAAAAAATTTGTTTGTTGTTGAAAAATTTATTAAATTAAATGTTCAAAGTGAGCTCCATTTTGCTCTTGATAAAAATGTAATCTATTAGCAAATTCCTGCCTCAAAAAAAAATTAAAAATTAATCAATAAATTTCAAATCGCAATACACCCTTAAATGCAGTTTTGAAATACCTTTAATTTGAGGTGTTACTCGACCCATGGTTCCATTTAAAAAAAATGACCCTTTTGTCCTAGCGGTGACATCTTGAACTCTCATGGGAAAAAAGACAGTCAAAAAGTAGTTTTGTTGTCTTATTTAAGGTTACTTCTGAATTTTCTTAAAAAATCAATTCCTTCAAAAGTTAGGGGGGGGGGGGGGCAATTTACGTCCACACTGTATATACAAGATGACCCACCTAAGTTGTTTGATGCAATAGGACTTGATTTCTGCCCGTAAATAACATAACATGTTGTTCCATTTAAAAACACTCGACAGTAAAATCATGTGAGCCACTGTATAATATGTACAATGTGATTTTTTAAAAACTCAATTGCAGCAGGCCGTATTCTGTCTTAATAATCTTAGAACTGTCTGTATTAAGTCAGATTACGGCCTTCTGCAATTGAGTTTTTAAAAAATCACATTGTATAATAATAGGTATATGGTAATATAATTAATCGGATTTTGAAAAGTTAAGTCTTTAGAATGTCTACAGCAAAAACACTACTCAAAAGAAAAAAGTAGTCACATTTTTAAAGTGGCATAAATTTACTGTCAGTTTAGGAAGCTGTTGGAGCTTGGTATGTACAGGGTGGTCCATAAATAATGGGAAACAGACCAACAGTAGATTCGTGAGGCTAAAATATTACGATTTACCTAAAATTACCTTAGTCCAAAGGTTAATATTTAGGGAGATACAGGATGTCGAAGTAGAAATTTCAATTTTAATTTTCTTCTGTAATTTCTAAAGTTTTTGCAATATATTATTTTGAAAATTGATGGTGGTTAGAGGTGAAAACGTGACGTTTGAGCCAAACATTTGGGCCCGCAGCTATCTGATAAGCAAATACATATTTTTATTAAAGAATCAAGAACGCTTTAGCATAGATGCTATGCCATACAACGTTTGTATTTGACCGAAAGAAACGCTCTATGATACTATCGTTTAAAAATCCTCCCTCTAGAGGCAATGTAAGTGACAATAGTCCTGGAATTTAAACAAAAACCTTTAGTTCCTATCCCCACAAAATTTATTTAAAAATAAATAGATAGAGTGTTTTAAAATAAACATTTTTTATACCTTTCATTTTTTTATTTGAGATACCGTTTTCGTTCAGGTCACATTAATGTATATTGTCGATTATAAAGCGTCCACCTGGCGCATTTAAGCAACATTAGTACAAAGGATTTATCATGTTCACGAAAAGCTCTTTACTATATAAAAACGTTCTACACCAATTCCTTCTTGATTTAATAACAAAAACTGATAAATCTTAGTAGGCGCATTGAATTAGGCAACGTTCTACTCAAACATCGTTTTCAGCTCTAGATTCGCCTGTGTAAATTATGCTATTTAATTTACTAACACCCTGTATATTTAAGATACATACTTTCTTCGTGTATATGATACAGATATGAACCAGATATTATAAATTTTTACACTTTCTTAAATTAAAATGTTTTTTTTAGGTTAATGTCTGATTTTCAATTTTAATAATAAAGCTGTGTATATGTAAATTAATTTTTGATTTTGTGTTTTAATTTGTATCAATTTAATTATAAATTACTTAACGCAACATATTTGGTTTAGAAGAAAATGCTATTTTGTTTCCCATTAATAAGTATAAAACATCTAATACTGCATTTTGCCTTGTGTCAGGAATCTCAAACACGTAAATGTGTATGATTGAAATCCATATCCATAAGTGGAGGAAGGTCAATTAAATAATATTAATGACATTCGTCTGCTCCATAGTGTATCTATACACTGTGGAGCAGACGAAGCAGAATATAATTTAATTTACGTAAATGTGTAATTCTTTAAAGTATATTTAAAAAGGAATCGATGCACTTTTAATGCTGGTTAATAATAAGAATCTGAGCTAATCTAAGAAAGAAAAATAAAACGTATTACTCTACGACTGCAGATCTAACGAAAGGTTAATATCTATAAACTACATTAACGCGAAGGATGTCTAATATTTCGAAGGTGAAATTCGGTATTTTAAAATCACTTTTATTGTAGCCGCATTTAACCTAAATACAGTCTCCGAACCGTAATTTAACAATTAGCTACAGTATTTAATCAAAGGTTCATTTACCCGAAACATTAAAAAAGTCGGGATACTATTTTAGTACTTGTGCTAGAAAGGATGCGAGACGAGAAAGAAAAATGGCGTTAAATTTATCAATGTTAGTTGCAAGAAGATTCAATCTCGGGAAGGAGGCGGAGGCGCCACCATCACTTTCATGGCTAATGTGATTTTAGTTACCTACTCATTAGTTAAAAAACCTGCGGGAATTTGAAAAATGTGTACTCCCCTCTATACATACATTTTCAACATTTGTTCCTATACGAATAAAATACCTATGAAATTTATTTGTCGTCAAACAACAAACGTTAAAAAAAAATTAAATGGAATTGTGGTAGTTGTTCTAGCATCTAGCTTAAGCACCAAATGTTTAAAAACTGCAATCTAATTTATTGTAAACAATTCCAATCCATAATCCATATAACTTTATAAATTTATTTTCATTTATTTTGCGATACATCTTTTAAAAATTTTGTAATAGTAAATTATCGTTGCGATTACAAAAAGAACTATTCATGATTAAAATAAAAATTTAATTTGATTCCAGAAGAGAGTGTAGCACACGGACTTGTACAGAAGATTCTAATATTACCGATACAGTACTGGTGACGATAACGATGATGACCATAATGATGATGATGATGATAAGACGTGAGAATGCGAAATTAGAAGTTGTAAATGGAACGGCCTTCTTTAATTTAGAAGTGTGAGAAGTACTACTTAGAAGTTATTGCATGTGAATAACTTTTGCAGTTATTTGTTAAAGGCACTAATTCGAAGAGTCGAGCCTTAATTACATATAATTTTTTCTTCATAACTAGCGGACTATGTTTAAGACAGATTCAACACCTTTTGTTTCATATAATTAAAAGAAATTTTTTATGTCAAATTATAAACGACTAATACAGCCCATTTTTCCTTTCTGTTTTAATATAATTGTTTCTATAGTATAATCGCAGTATTAATCATAAGAACGTGTTGTACCAAATTAACAAAAAATAGCTACATACAACTTTTTAGAGCTAGGGTTGTCTTCACTATGGCATAAGAATTAAATGTTAAACTTGCACAGTAAAGAATTTAATAATATTTTGGAATACAATATCGCCAAATGTAATAGAATTACCATTCAAGTCGGCACACTTCAGCAAAAGAAGAAACTTCGCAGTTCAGTTGTGGTGCCATCTCAACACTAATTGATAGGTACTGCATGCAACATAAAGTAAACTTGACTAATCAACTTAACTTTCAAAATAAAAATAAATCGTGTTCCAGAAATAATTTCCTATTTAGAAAATAAAGAAACTGGGAGATAATTTCATATTTGTAAAATGCTTGAAGTGTTCCATCAAGTACAAATAACAAGTACAGTAACTGACCACAGTTCTTCATAAAGACATAAAGAATATTATTATTTATCAAGAAGAAAGAAGAAAACTCTCTATAAAGGAAACAGAAACAAAATCAGTTTTTTGTCCCGAAACTCCCACTAAAGCTTCAGGTAATCTTTTTCTATCATGAAAGATGAACACAAAACTATAAAAAAATTGCCCTGTGCAGAAAAAGAAAACGCATATTTTATAATAGAAAATATATTTAAAATAAACTGTATTGACTACTTATAATTTGTTTTAACGATTCGTATTTCGTTTGTGAAATGGTGTTAAAAGACAAGAAATTTTGATAAAATTAAACATGACAATAATGCATATTTGGGTGACCTGATATGAATAAAAAATAAAAATGGAAATAAAAATTCAAAATTGTTATATCAAATTTTACTGTCAGTTGTGACATCAGAAGATATATTCTAGACTGTAATTTCACTTGCGTTTGATTTGCTTCAATCATAATTTGTCATTGTACCATGGAGTACGCGGCATATGAATATGCAGACATGATATGGGTTTTAGGAAACTGTCGAGGAAATTTTAATGAAGCTGCAAGGGTGTACACCATACGTCTTCCCAACAGAAGGCATCCCTTTCATACTGTGATAAGAGCTGCAGATCGAAGACTAAGAGAAACTGGAATCATTATTCCAGCTCGTGATATGAACGGAGGTCGACCAAGAATAAGTGAACCCAACTTAGAGGAAGGAGTTTCTAAAACTCGTGTACATAGAATTTTAAAAGATGATGGCCCAGAATTTATTGCAGGAAGACCATCCACATCGATTTACTTTTACTGGTAGTTAGAAGCCGATAGAAGAAATCCTTTGTTTATAAGCAATGTGTTATGGACGGACGGAGCTACATTTACAAGAAACGATATCTTTAACTGTCACAACGAACACGTTTGGGCCCATGAAAATCCTCATGCAGTTCACGAAAGAAACTACCAGGTACGTTTTTTAGTAAATGTATGGGCAGGAATACTTGGAGACTTGGTCCTTTTATACTTCCTTAAAGGCTAAATGCAGAAAAATATTTAAAATTTTTAAATGATAACTCTCCGGGCATACTGGAGGATATTCCTCTTGCACTCCGGCAAGATATGTGGGTGCAGCTCGATGGTACACCATTACATAATGCAGATGTGGTTCGGCAATGGTTTAACCACCATGGATCACCATGGATCGGTCGTGGAGGCCCAAGAGATTGGCCAGCGAGCAGCCACAACTATTAACCCCAGAATGTTGCAGCGAGTTCAAAATGCAGCAAACTTTGGCCTACTAATTTCTTTAAATTTATCACTTCCAAACGGCCTTCTTGTTAAGTACATTCATTAAACAAACCTAACAGTGTTGCCAAATTTAATTTTCTTTTAATGCTTCGTAAGGAAACTAGACACTGTAGAGAGTTTGCGTTGATAGTTCTCATGCGTTACCGAAGCCTGCTACCTGATGCTTTAGTGGGAGTTTCTGGACACCTTGTATACCATATGTATGTGTAATGAGGCACGATAAGACAAGACCATCTGTTTCGAGGAATTTATACAACACAGTACTTTTTTGAAGAATAACTTATCATCATCATTGAGCCGTGCAATTCTTAGAATTATGGCTAACGCCAAGGCGTTTCCAATCCTATTTTTGAGAGGGAATAATCCTCTTGTTCTTGAATTCTTTCAAAGTTTGTTGTTGGTCCTGGCGGTCTCTGTTATTTTCTTCCATTCTTTTCTATTCTTGCATTTCGACCTCCAGTCTTCTATTCCCATTGCTTTTATGTCTTCTTCTAGGGCATCTTTCCATCTTTTCCTTTCCTTTCCGAAGGGTGTCCACTGCGTAATCTTCCTTATCATCTCCTTTGGTCCTCTTCTCATAATGTGTCCAGCCCATCGTAGTCGTTGGGTTTTTATGAATCTGACAATATTTTCTTCTCCAAGTTCTTCTTCTATTTCTTTGTTCTTTCTCAATCTTATTTCTCCCTCTCTTGTTATGTTAGGCCCCAGTATTATTCTCATTATTTTTTGTTCTATGATTTTTAGGTTTTCGTCTTCTTTTTTGTTTATTGCTATTGTTTCCATCCTTGGGACGTATCAGGGTCTTGTATGTTTTTATTATTGTTGTTTTGCTTAGTGCTTTGTTTTTTAGTAAGGTTTTATTTCTGCCGTATACCTGATTTCCTTTCAGCAATCTCTCTTTCACTTTGTTCTCCCCAGTTTGTCACATCGTGACTGCCAGATAATTAAAACTGTTGACTCTCTCGAAGGTGTATTCCTGTGTTTTTAAATAATTTTGTGCGTGCTCATGTTCTTTTTCTATCTTCAAGTATTTTGTTTTTACTTTATTTATTTCCATACCGAATTTTTTTTCTTCTTTGACTAGTTTGTCTACGGCTCTTGCAATATCTTCGTTTTTATTCCCTATGACTGCTATGTCGTCTGCGTACGCTATTGTTTGTATATGGTTGGTCATGATATTTTTCTTATCTAGTTTAGCTCTTCGCATTATGCCTTTTAGTATTAGGTTGAATATGGTTGGGGATGGGGAGTCCCCTTATTTTACCCCTTTGTTTATTGTAAAGGGTTCCGTTCTTGTTCCTTGGAATCTCACTTGCGTACTTGTATTTATTAGAATCATTTATAGCAGTGCTATTAATTTTCCAGGTATTCCTAAGTGTTCTAGTTCTCTTATTAGTTCTTTTCTATTTGTTGAATCAAATGCCATTTTCAAATCTATAAATATAACATGTTTTTCTTTATTATGTTCTCTCAGTTTTTGGATTATTTGTTCCAGAGTGTGTATGGCGTTTATGGTCGATCGGCCCGGTCTGAAGCCGCCATTCTGGTAGTCCCCAAGTATATTTTCAGCGTATGTCTTTAGCCTTTTGATCATTAAGTTTGCCAAGATTTTATAAGTAGTGTTTAGCAGAGCTATTGGTTTATACTTTTTACAGTTTTTCTTTTCCCCCTTTTTTATATATTGGGATTGTTATACTAGTGTTCCAGTCCTTTGGCATCTTGTTTTGTCTCCATATTTGTTTAATTAAATGGCATATTCGTGCTTGTATCTGCTGTCCTCCATATTTTAGCAGTTCTGCCTCGATTTCGTCTTCCCCCGGTGCTTTACCGTTTTCTAGTTTTCTTATTTCTTCTTGTATCTCTTCATCTTCGGGGCAGTCCCCTTCTTCTTGCCCCGACTGCCTTTCTTCTTTTCGTATTTCTCCTTCTTCTGTATATAACACTTCCTGGTGGTATTGTTTCCATATGACGTCCATCATTTGTGGGTCGTTCTCTATTTTGCCGGTCTTGTCTTTTATTACTCTGGTTTTAGCTGTTTTATTATTGTGCTGGAGTCTAATATTTTTATAGAATTGTTTTAGGTTGAAGTTTCTGCCTTCTTGTTCTATCTCTTCTAATTTCTTATATATCCAGTCATTCTTTTTCTTCTTGTATATTGCATTTGCTGCGTTTCTTTTTATTTCGTATTCAGTTCTGTTTTGTTCGTCCTTTCTTTCGATACATTTGGTTCTTGCTAGGTTTTTTTGTTTTCTGGCCTCTTCACATTCCTGATCAAACCATTCCTTATTTATTTGGTCGGGAAGTTATTGGTTTTCTCAGTATCTTCTCTGCGGTTTTTGTTATATTGTCTCTCAATTCTTCCCATATTTCCTCTACATTGGTTGTATCTTTTTGTAGCTTTTTTGGGTTAGTTTTAGTTCGATTGAAGTTTAATACCAATTACGTCTCGATAGTCAACATATATGCGCCCACAGAAAATTTGCGAGGACTTACCCAAGAATGATGAAGTGATAATACTGGGAGATGCGAATGCGAAAATAGGGAAAGAGCTATGTCTAAGCGAAGTGACAGGAAATAGAAAAGGAATAATACATAATGAAACAAACGATAACGGACACAGACTAATCCAATTAGCAGGATCATTGAACATGACCCTCCAAACAACAAAATTTGAAAACCCCAGAAAACACAAAGTTACATGGAGACACCCAGCAGGAGACATTGAAAATCAAATCGACCACATAGTGGCCACAAAAGACATCAGCAGAAAGATGGTAGACACAAGAACATACAGAGGAGCACAAACTGAAACAGACCACTATCTAGTAATGGCAAAGATAAGAAAGATAGATCTACAGAGACATTACAATACCAATAAAAACCATAAAAATGGGACGTGGACCAACTACAAAAAGACGAAGTGAGGAGAAAACTAGAAAAATAACTACTTTTTGAATAATTAATTCCTGAATACACTAAAGTCTAAAATATCGCTACAAACCTTAGGATCGATCCTCAGAGTACCAAAATAGTATTTTTAGTACACGCTCCCAAATGTAGCTATTTTACGGACTCATTTAAGTCCGTAAAATGAGTCTTTTCCGGATTCAATCCCAAAAAGTCTGTTTACTTTAGTGACACTCATTTAAATCCGTAAAATGCTATATTTTCGGCCTAGTCCCTAAAAGTTGTCACAGCAACCTTTTGCGTACTACTGTAGTGACATGTGTTCTGATCACATTAATCGTACATTATAAAAGGTTTGAATCTGTTTTTGGGAGCTTTAACAAAAAAATGTTGTTTGTAACACGTACCTAAATCGTTTTTTGGGACTCATCTGCTGTTCCAGACTCGGCTTCGCCTCGCCGGGAAACAGCAACGATTCGTCCCAAAAAACTTGATTTTAGGTACTTGTTACAAAAATAACTATTTTCGTACGTGAAAAATAAATGTATCTTTCGTTCCTATTACCTTTCAGAGCTTTTCAATTATTAGAGACTTTTTATAAATTAAATAATTTTGAATTTGCAATACTCATCTCAAAATGTACATTCAAAGATTGAATTTTAAGATCAGAAACATGCTGACATGTATACAGGGTGACCATTTTCTTGAAAGATATACAGGTAACCTTTTTATGTTAAGAGTTACCTACGTCAAACGTTAAATTAAGAAAATTGTGCAGAATTAAACGAAAAATCTGGGGCTCTTGTCAGATCTCGAATACTACATCGTAGAATTGTTGAGATATAAAAAACAAAAGCTGCCAGTTTTCTCAATTTAATGTATTTTAGTAACCATTTAATTTCAAGCAAACGTGAAAAGTTATCTTTGTATAAAATTCGAGATAAACTTAGTCAAACTTTCATGGCACCTTATATTTTTAAATCGTGACACACGCTAGTTAATCAGAACTACCATGAGATCGAAAAAAAAATGATTCTGAGCAGGCCTTGACCAGTACAACACGATTGGTTACACTGGTTCTAGAATGCCTATGAATTATAATGTGACCGTGACATTTCAAAGGTAAGTCAGTCTTGCAATCTTGTTTCCAGAATTATTTAAGTTTATCGTTGTAATACTAGTGAAGGATCACATTTTGAACACCTACTCTAACATGTATTCATCTTAGTTTTCAGTTTGTTCCCTAAATAAATACTGTTTTGTGTTTTAATTTATTTGACATTTATTAACCTCTAACCTACTGCCGCATTTTGAAATCAGTCTTGCCAATCGTGTTGTACTAGTCAAGGCCTGCTCAGAATCATCTTTTTTTCGATCTCATGGTACATCCAAAATTATCGAAATCAGTTTGAATATTATGATATTTCGCATGAGTTTATTTATCACAGTAAGCCTAGGCGAGAAAAAACTGAAGATAAACAACGTCAAGCGAAGAAAAGAAGTGAAAAGACTAAGCTTTTTAATGATGTAAATATGAAGTGCTATTTGCTTTCAAAAAAATGTTTAGTTAAAAATTAAATTAGTAGAATTAGAAGCGTATTGTAATAATGTATTCAAATTGGAAATATTTCGAAAATTTTAGAAATATTTTGAAACGCTTCCAGATATTTAAATTTAATTAGTTTTATAACCGTTAAATAAATGGCGAAAAAAGATAAAAAATATAAGCTTTTTATTGATCTAAAAATAAATTAATGCTTTAAGTAAAAAATATTAGTTTGCGTTTATAGTTCAAAAATCAAGACGGCAATGAAAGTTTAAGTAAGTTTATTGCATTCGACACAAAATTATCTATGGCTTGGTGTATTCACTTTACCTTTACATGGAATTGAAATAATTTTTTTGTTATTTCTAAAACGAGATATTCAAAATGCGAACACAGTATTAAAATTTTCATTTAATTCTGCACAACTTTGCTAATTTAACCTCCGATGTAATTCTTAAAATAAAATAGTTTTCTGTAAAACTTGGCGCAACCTAATTCCTTAAAGTTACACGTATTAATAATTTTCCAAAGTATAGATACCTATAATTTATACATAAAACATTTAAAATAATCTTAATCTGTAGGTACACAAGAAGTAATTATTTAATTCGAGGTCTTATTTAACCGAAGACTAACTTTTAAGCCATCGATGAAATAATTCATTATCATTAGCTTAACATATTGAAAGAATGCTTTTTAATGGAATGTAATTAATTCTATGTTTTCTAAACAATGAAAGATATTTCGAAAATACATACTACTAACTGTTATACATAGAATCAGTAAGCGGTTACTTTATAATTAAGCTAAATTTTACGCCCAATGATTTTTTCCTTTCTCCAGAATCAATAAAATTGTTTAAATTATATATTTCAAGAGAAGGTTTATTTTTTCGAAAATACATTTATTATTATGAGATCTGTATTGTTTAAATTTCTTAGAGAAGGAGTAAAATACTAGCACCGCTTTCTGCTTTTAAATGAATTAGCAATGATTAAATGAATTTCAGATCTAAATTCGAAATTTGCGTTTACCCCAAAATAAATACCGAGGAAAAATTAATTTGGATGTACTATGCTAAATAGGAAGTATACAATACACTTAACAACATTAAAACTACACAGTAGGTACACCTCACTCAAAATGCATTATTGTCTAAGATGTCACAGGGCGAAGAAAAATGCATCTCATAAGTTATAGTCACAGGGTAGTATTTGTACTGGAAAATGAAAGTTTGTGATAAATGTGTTGTTGTAATGTTTTGCATATATAAATATTAGAGTTCAAGCAAACAGGCCATCTCTCCTTGTAAGGCTGAAGCCCATTAATAACACCTTGTGGTTTATGCTTGCAATCTTATTTCCATTTATGAATTTTCAGTTTTAAAATGAGAGGTTTGCTTTATTTTTATTTAGTTGGAACTATGCATTTTCCTCATTTAGCTTCAAGGTGATATTATTTAAACAATTACGCTGATTTGTAACTAATTTGCAAGAATTAATTAACACCGGCAAAACGTAAAATTTAATTAATGAAGTAGGTATATTCAACAAGAGTTACTAGGTAAACGGTTTCAAAGAATATCTATAATTTGTGAATAACAGCAAACCGACTGAAAGATATGTTGAGACTAATAATTAAAAATAAATAACAGGCGAGAGTTTAGTCCAGATTCTTACAAAAAGTAGGTAAGATACATTTTTACATCACAAAATTAGTATAAAAATCGTATAAGAAACCAAAACGTAATTGCCGCAAGGGGTAAGAAAAGAGTTACTAATTAACGTTTACAGATGGTTCGTATGTATTGGTATGATCTTCCACTTATACTGAATCACATACAAATTTAAAATTTTCAACTAGCTCCTTTTTTAATTATAATTTAGTTAAATTTTTAGAAACTCTCAATCTCAGGTCGCAAAAGGGATCGCCTTGATGAACCTTTAAAACTTCACCAAGTTGAAATTCAAATACCTTTCAAAATTATGCAAATTTTTACAAACAATAACAATAACAAATTCTAAAAATTAACAAATTTACAGAAATACCTTTTATAATAATAATAACGAACACACTTCCTGCTTCAATTACAATTTATCCAAGTCCTGACTTATTTTCTATCCAACAACACACCTCCTGCTTTAATTCCAAATTTACCAAGTCCTGCCTTATTTCCTATTCAACAACACACCTCCTGCTTTGGCTCCAAATTCACAACTCCTTTTTCCCAAGTAAAATTTTATTTAACAAAATAAAATTTTATTACACAATTCCAAATTATCTCTATACAATAATATCAATCTTTTATATTGCTTTTAACTAATTATAACTTTTATTTGCTTTCAAATTATAATTCTATGAAATTAAATCAAATTTTTGTGTTAACTTTTAAAACTCAAATTTTCGTTAAAAAAATTTAACGTCCAACTATTTTATTTATATTAAAATTACCTTAGTTTCTAAATGTAAACATACTATGACTATTTTTTTTTTTAACATATTTACAGCTTAACTAACTAGATATTTTACCCTAACTATTTACAATACTAAATTCTAACTTATAATTATTTACATTTTTTCAACAATAAATTTCCATAATTTCAAAAGGCGTCCATATCCCACTCTATTAAAATTCCAAAACCCCATCAAAACGATACCATCTCAGTATATACCACTTTTGCATTCTTCCTGTTGTAACATAAAAAGTTGTAGTATGCGGAAGAAACTTAAATTAAAAACTGTACTAATTAATCAGATTAATTAAGCGCGGTTTGACTTATTTTTACTTAATTTACATTACCATTTTTCCCAAATGCTTACTTTTTAAAACATAAATGGTTGGGTAAATTTTATATTTTCTCTCATATAGATATTAATTGCCACAATTTGCTTAATAATAGTTGCTATTTACTTTATGATGCTTATTTGGTTGTAAAACGTATTAAAATACCTTTATAAATAATTCTTAGAACGGTAGGTATAACTTGTTTATTTTAATTTTAAATTCAAATGAAACTAATGCCTTAAGACAGTTAATAATAGAATGCAAAAATCACAATTTATGTATGTAATATATACTTATATACATAAAACAGAATTGTTCTTATTTTCACGTTTATATTACACAGATATTATTAGTTCATCCTAATAAAATGATTAAAATTAGAAAAAGAAATTGTCTGAAATATAGTAAAAACAATATATAAAGTAATTCATAATGAGTGTAACATACTGCGGTATTTTGCTGGGGAAGTCATTTTAAGCAAAAAATGTCATATAAACATAGGGTCGTATTCCAATTAAGTAGTTACAGAATTACAATAGATCAAAGTTTTATTAGTGTAGTAGCAAATAGGTAAACAATGTTAGGAACTTATAATGAACATTTCATTTAAAAACAAAAAAGAAAGTACGATTTATAACTAGTGCTCAAAATGTGCCCCTTGAGCCTGAATACAAGCACGACACCTACGAATCACTGAATCATAAACACGAACTATGGCATCGTCATTGCGAATTTGATTGGCCGCATCAATTATCCTTTGGACTAATTGTTCACGAGTATTGATTTCAACACCGTAGCCTAGCTGTTTTAGGTGACCCCAAAGGTAAAAATCTAAAGGATTTAGGTCAGGGGACCTCGAAGGTCAAGCGATGGGACCCCCACGAAAAATCCATCTGTTGGGATAATGCATGCCTTGTGGTTGCAGTGCCTGCACTCGTTGAATGTGATAAGGATGCAGTTCTTTGCTATGTAATGTTCTCCACACAAAGCTCTGCGAAAGGTGCAATTGCGTTGCAATGCGCCTAGTACTGAGTGTAGGATTGTCCAGAACTGCATTACATTTTCTTCATTGTTGACATTACCTTCTGCAGCGTGATTACCAGCATTATTAACAGCAGTTGTACCAGTCTCACGGAGTCTTTGAAAAGTACGGCCAAAAACTCCATGAGGGGGTTGTTGTCTATTTGGATATCTGCGACGATATTCTCTGGATGCACGACAAGCGTTACCATTACAGTAACAATACACAAAAATAATATCGGCATATTCAGCTGCACTGAAACTTGGCATTTTTTCAACGAACAACAATTGTTAATTATTAACTTTATTCTTTTACAGCAAACAACTAATTGTAAAATATTAACTTTGTCAACAAACAAGTGATTGTCAATTACTAATGGACTGTATTTTACTTTTCAATGGTAACTAGATGTATGGATTTACTACTACACTTTAAAACTTTGATCTCTTTAGTTCTGTAATGAAGTGAAATGGGACCTAGGTTCATATAACAGTTTTCACTTAAAATGACCTTCCCAATAAAATGCCGAAGTTTGTTACACTCATTATGAATCACCCTGCATATAGAAATAAAAACAGATACCGAATATTTCATTTTATTTTCGAGCTATATGTGGAAAATTGAATTTCAAGTTTTCAATTTATTACCAATCTATTTTCGAAATACTAAAAAATGGAAGAGAAATTTTGATTTATTATTCTTTTATGCCGAATAACATCATGTCATTAAATTTCATTTACTTTTGGATATTTTTGGATGCAAATGAAAGTCAAACTCACTTTGACATTATCAAAATGACTGTGTACTTATTGCTCCTAAAGGTTATAAATGAGATCAATTTAACTGCAATTGCAGGTTTCATTTAGAAAAATTAAACCTTTACTTATCTAAGCATACTTATACTTATACTTATCAAGTGCAGCTCCATTACTTCCCATTATTATACTTAAAACATTAGAAAACTAATTCAACCTTCCGTTTTTCATGTCTTAATTCGTATACATTTTTCTATGGTCTAATTAATATCTTTGAAACCAATCATGCCATTTTTCAAGACAAATCTCCATAGGTACCTTAATAAGCCATCAGCCTGCCTATAAGTACATTATTTAAGTGCACTTAATAGCAAAGCTTATCTAACTGTAATAGTTTTGGCAGAAATAATCTTCTGTAAGGTACTTTAGATGATCATACGTAACTGCATGGGGGCCTGTTGTGATCCTCCCCGTCCTAATTTAACACGCTTGTTTTAATGTCCTTTTCTGTTTTTCAACGCGAATAGTCTTTTCATGTAACTAATTACTTTAATTTATAAGGTTAGAAGTCAATGAGTTTGTCAATATCTGAATTTTGTTTTTATAAACATAATCGAATATAATAATCATAATAATAGTAATGGTTGAATACTGTAATGTATAGCTACGTAGAACACATAATTAACGGAGCATTAACTTTGCATTGATTCTCAAGAAAGTTTTAGATAGATACCGTTTAATGAAATACTTTAAATAATAGCAGTTTGTCCAAATTAAGCAACAAGACACATGCTATCTTAAAACACATGTTACATTTTTATCAAAACGAGCTCAAACTAGTGAAACTATGTAAATACCATGAGATCGAAAAAAAGATGATTCTGAGCAGGCCTTGACTAGTACAACACGATTGGCAAGACTGATTTCAAAATGTGGCAGTAGGTTAGAGGTTAATAAATGTCAAATAAATTAAAACACAAAACAGTATTTATTTAGGGAACAAACTGAAAACTAAGATGAATACATGTTAGAGTAGGTGTTCAAAATGTGATCCTTCACTAGTATTACAACGATAAACTTAAATAATTCTGGAAACAAGATTGCAAAACTGACTTACATTTGAAATGTCACTGTCACATTATAATTCATAGGCATTCTAGAACCAGTGTAACCAATCGTGTTGTACTAGTCAAGGCCTGCTCAGAATCATCTTTTTTTCGATCTCATGGTACAATGTGATTTTTTAAAAACTCAATTGCAGCAGGCCGAATTCTGTCTTACTAACCTTAGAACTGTCTGTATTAAGTCAGAATGCGGCCTGCTGCAATTGAGTTTTTAAAAAATCACATTGTACAAAGCAACAGAATGCTGATCATTAAAGTGACAGAGAAATCATTTAAAAAATCATGTTGCTAATTTAAAATTTAACGATTAAATCCAGAAAAATATTATTAGAACTACAGAAGATATGATGAAGATTTTTATGAGCTAAAATATTTCAGAGTATGTTGTGGATGACCCCAGACAGTCCAGTTTGAATTTCCATACAAAGATTAAATTCAGCAATAGGTTAAGGTATTGTAACGAGATACGTCAGCACACGTGTGGGATCATGTGCGTCATCCACTGAAAAGTTTCCAGAACAGTCGACGGTTACTCATTCTCGCGCGACTACGGGAACGTTCTGGAATGAAGTTCTGGAAGGACGAAGCTGGGATATATAAGGCGCGACCAAACGAACACGGGCAGTCTAATCCAGCCTACATAAACGGTCGCGAATATTATGTACGTCGGTAAAGTTAATATAAATATACGTGAATAGTTCTAAATAAACAAACTGTACAAATAAATTAATTAGTGTTACGGGTTAATATTAGCGTTTTGTATTAGAATTAATATTAGTGTTGTGTTTAGTGTTAAGTTCTTATTTCGTGTTTCTTCGTTGCTTGATAATTTAAATATTTATTAATAAATAATTCACACCACGAACCGAAGTTTTAAATAAACGTTTTAAAACCGTTACAGTATTTTAATAATATACTTTTCTATAGAGTTGAACACATTGGCCCGTATTCTGATCCCCTTACTAAAGTCGTAACTAAAGCTATGATTAGCTAATCATGACTTTAGCGTTAATCACAACTTTAAACACAGACCTATTCTGATCTCATATTTAAGCCGTATTTAACTAATCACGACGGGTTGTGTTTAAAAAGTGAAAATCGATATGACAACATTGTAAACCGGCGTCGCGCATGACGTTTTGACATTTAGTTGACTTAACGCAGATCCACTTCAAATTAATACCAAAGATGTTTTTAGTTAAAAAAGAGTGTTATATGGTCATAAAGGGATATTGTGGACATAAATTCGATGAAAGGAGGGTAAAATAGTGTAATTAATCTGCACATGTGCTTTGTATTGTAGGTATTTTATATTTTTCAGAGTCAAATTATCGAAATTTATCAAGTTACAAATTGTAAGTACACGATAAAGGCTCTCAAGCTTTTAACCAGTTATTTTAAGAATACGTACATAAAGCATCAAACTTAAGATTGCACGTCTTATATTTAATTAACATTCGGGAATAAATATTTAATTAAAAACAAGTCTTTTCACATATTCCTTCGTGCATTTTATATCCATTAAGTAGTTAATGCTCGCATTTAAATGCTTTTTTATAGAATAAAATACATTCCTGAACCTTCTTCCAAGCTCCTTCCTATAGTAAGACGCCTGAGTGGAGATTTAAGTGGAAAAAGGTGAAGACTGTCTACGAAGAATAAATGTTAAATTGAATAAGAAAACGTAATTACTTAGAAGTCAAAATTGGGCAGGAAATTTTTATTAATGAAAAGGACCTGGAGAGAAATAAAGAAGTAAGCGAGAAAGATGGATTCGGAGTATTCAAAAATATTTTAAAAATAGTAGTTTAAGAGTAGATATAAGTACAGAATAAAGATTAATTAATATAAGTAAGATTTAATTTAGAGTTAGGAGATTTATGCGTTGGCTTTCTTTTGTATTTACAAGGTTTATTAAAATTCATACTCGTATAGTTTACGTTGATGTTCTCTTTTCGAATTTGTTTGTTGATTTATTAACTTTTTTGTACAACATAAGTGTGTGAGAAGCTGCTCTATGAATCTTCATCGGATAAAACTTCTTCGCACGGCAGCTTCTGCTGCTTTTCGCCTCCGTTGGTATTCCAAGTCGGTACTATCTTCGGCCTTTCCATCTGCATAATCTTCATCGTCGAATTTGAAATGTATGTTATCAGCACAACCATCGCTGCAATTTAGGCTTCTGCAGTTTTCAACAAAGCTTGCATGCCATTTTATGAAACCCAAGGAACTCAACAAGTTCTCAAGATGTAAAAACCTAGTGACATCGTTCATGGAGTTTGGTTCTTGACTATATTATTGTGAATATTGATTACTAATTGTAGAATAATCTATTATTTGTCGAATACGATAAATAGTTAAATAAACCCTACACGTGCACTGCCAGTGTGTGGTAGCTATGTCAACGTTTTAAAATTTTATAATTTCAAATAATAATTAATGATTTATTTAAAATAATGTTGTATCCACTAAATTGTAGCTGAGAACAATCATTTGCAAAACTTAATATAAAGTGATGAGAACCTTTAAGGAAAACGAATGATTTCGCGGCAAGTTAAGATGTTAAGAACTCCTCTAAAGTCTTCTACTAACTCACAAAATGTACAGTTTGAGCTTCCCTTAGTTAAGCAGTATCGGCCTATCGGCTACAAAATTTGTGGTTTTTGTATAGTTTTTAAGATACTTTGTGGTGGCAAATAGCCCTTTGAGTAAAAAGAGGACCTTAAATTTCACGAATTTCACAAATTTTGCAAATAATGTATAAAATAAGTCATGTTTAAAATTTAATCACGACTTTAAAGACGGTCCCTACCGTGTTTAAAAGTTGTGATTAAATTTCGCATTTGTTTTATTTAATAACGCCGTGATTAGCGCTAAACATGAGATCAGAATAGGGTTATGATTAAAAGTCGTGTTTAAAAATTTAGCAACGGCGTTGCTAAAATAAACATGAGATCAGAATACGGCCCATTGTCTTTTTAAGAGTAGATTCCAAAACGATAATATCACTCTGACGTTAAAACAACATACGAGTCTAAAAGGTGTTAGCAAATTTTCTAAAGCAGTACGACGTCTTGTTATATAGGGACTGATCTTGCAAATCACAAATGTAAAAGTAACAAGAAGATCCTTTTATGCATTTCGATAGCAGTTTTTGTTAAGTTTCTCTTTTTATTTAACTTTTGTGGTTTGCACCCTCGCGCTACAAACACGCCTTCGCAGAAATAATTAGATATACACCCGAAGCTGTAAGGGAACAGAAATTATTCGGCTTACCAAATTTTCCTTTTTTTTTTGAGGATAGTATTGCATTTTTGACAAAAAAATCTATTAGGTAAATAGAAAATGCTAAAGTACTTGCATAGGCCATTAAGCTAATAAGTTTTAACAAAATTATCTTTTTTGTTGATTTTCTTTTCCACCGCATTATTATCCCAAGATTAAATTTGATGGTGAATACAAATCAGAATATTGTCAGTCCCCGACAGATTTTAAGTAATTAGAGGGTGCGAAGAATCCCCGGGTGCAATCTAAAATCCAATTTAAATTTCATAGGTAAGTTTGGCACATGGAATGTAAGAAGTTTACTTAAACCTGGAAAACTAGGCAACGTAGTTAACAAAATGGAAAAAATTAACATCCACATACTTGGTTTAGGTAAAACTAAAGTAGATGAGCCCTTTTTTTAATACAGTGTTGAGCACGCTTAGAAAATGGTGGAGTGCTTCCTAGGGATTTCGATGTCTTACGTTTAGGTCCCAATAAGCCTTCCCCCTTCGTTCATTTTGGAGCCATCGGTATATCATACCTACACTTGCTCCAGGCTGCAACTTTAATCATTTTAATTTTATTTCTTCGCGGTTTTTATTATCTACTTGATAAAAGCATTCGAAATCGTATTCGTCTGGCATTCTATCAGGTTTGGGCACGGACTCCAAGACGACTATATTCACAATCGTTAAGTGTCCAACCAGATCACCTGGTTTAAAAGATTTTGTCTGTTGCAGCCAGATGCACACATCCTACTTTCCTGACACGCAAGTGTATAAGAGTAGGAAGTCTAAGAACATCTCCATTGCTGCTGTGAGACACGAGCTAATAGCTACTATAATCTCTAAACCGGTACATAAGTCTACGAAGCTTCTGTAGCCTGCCAATGGCTACAGATTATTCAGTTCTTATCAAGCATACCAAGGAGGCGCATGTAACAATAGGTTTGATAACCATATTGTATGACCAATAGATAATTTTCGGCTTTAGTCCGCAAGCTTTAAGCCCCACGTCCTTCCAACAAGTCGTTGGCATGTCTACATTACCAGTGTAAGAATCTTTTCTAAATGATAATACCAAGTTAGTTTTTGGTCGAGAGTAAGCCCAAGTATTTAACTATACTGAAAAATTCTAGTTGGATTTCTTTTAAACGGGAGCTTTAAGGTTTAGTTTCCTTCATTTTGTAAATGGAACAATACTAATTTTGTTTCAGTTTACACTAAGTTGTTACTCCAAGCACCATTTGGTAATCGTATTTATTTAGAGCTACTTGCATGAAGTTAGAAACAGCATCATGTTTCCTCCTTATTATAACGGATATCCTTGGACATTAAAGCAATGTTTATCTAGTTTGTTTAGAGGATCATCCACAACCAGAGGCTACAAAAGAGGCGATAGAACTCGGACAACCTCTAGTTGTGTAACGGCTGCGGTTTCACTATCAATACATGCCTTAATTTTTCAGCTTTTTAACATCAATTATGTCCATGTCATGGTAGGAGCATTTATGCCTCTATTGTTTGTGGCTTTTCAAATCGATTCATAAGGGTTGTTGTCAAAAGCACCTTCTATATCTATGGAGGCATATACCGTCCGATTTATAAAAAAGGCCCCAGTTTATAGTGCTTTTATTATTAATATTACACCCAATAAACTATATATATTCTTAAATGGCATTATAAAAGCTATATTTTCCCATTATAACTTTCTCAATATCAGTCAACTGTTTTGAAGGGCGATATTCAACTTTCTTATTTTAAATGCAACACCCTGTATATTTTATTTTTTTTAGATAGATTTTTAAATTATCGTTCTAGAGGTACCATATAAGTATACTTTTAATACATAGATGAACGGTTTTTTAAATTTAATACCTAAGATCTAGTAGCGATGATTAAATACAAAACTAACATGATATTCACTCATTTAACAGCACTATTATTAACCAAATTACTGAATAAAATGCATAAAACGAATTAACGATACCAAAATTGTTAATTCGTTTTATGCATTTTATTCAGTAATTTGGTTAATAATAGTGCTGTTAAATGAGTGAATATCTTGTTAGTTTTGTATTTAATCATCGCTACTAGATCTTAGGTATTAAATGTAAATAATAGTTCATCTATGTATTAAAAGTATACTTATATGGTACCCCTAGAACGATAATTTAAAAATCTATCAAAAAAAAATAAAATATACAGGGTGTTGCATTTAAAATAATAAAGTTGAATATCGCCCTTCAAAACAGTTGACTGATATTGAGAAAGTTATAATGGGAAAATATAGCTTTTATAATGCCATTTAAGAATATATATAGTTTATTGGGTGTAATATTAATAATAAAAGCACTATAAGCTGGGGCCTTTTTTATAAATCGGACGGTATATAGCCACTTCTTTTGCAGATAATGTCTTTCCAACTAGTGATTGTAGATTTACATTTTTGGTATACAAATTGTTTTACATGAAGCGGATTTCGTATAAGAATTTCACTTTTAATATGGAAGTCTATTATCTTTTCCATAGTTTTTATGAAAAAAGAAGTAACACTGATTTGTTGATAAGATTTAAGTTCGTCTGGTGGGAGTTTGCCCATCTTTGGAATAACTACCACATGGAGCTCTCTCCAGGCTTTAGGTATGTAGGTACCCCAATGAGTAACTAGCTCTGAAGAGATGTATTAATGAATAAATGATAACTTCGTTCCCATATTGCCACATATTTCCTCCAGACGATTTAAAGGGCTTAAAAGCATTTATTGCCAATTAACTCTATTGTTGGCGAAGACAGTTTTTATTAACCTTCTACTTAATCTAGTGGGGCGATGACTGATTTGTAGTACATCGTTTTCGCCTCGACTTGGAACAGACCCAGGAAAATAAGCGCTTAAAGACGCCTGTATGCTTTCCCTGGATCCTTCCGAGAATTTTCCATCGATTTTGTAAGTAATCCTCTTTTCTAATCGCATTTACAATTGTGGGTTTGTTGCCTTTATTAATAATGCCTATGATATTGGCTAACAAATATTCTTAAAGGTACTCACTTCGAATGTTAGTGTCGGTACTACTCCACACCATATGGTGTAGTACATTGGCATCGCAATCAGGTTTTTGTTTCTTTGCTTGAACCACCGTATGACGCTCCTTACTTCATCTAGTGGTGGCTCCTGTGTTTCACCTGGAAATTAGACTGGGGCGCTTATAACTTTCCTTTTGTCATACTCAGTGGGTATTACAATTGAACTACCACCAAGTCCTTTGACGTAAACTCTGAAATAACTATAAATTTCATGTTTTCCTTTAGCAGCAGTGCTGGAGGAACGTCATGCAGTTCTGAAGAAATTAATTTACATTAACCGTTTGTTAATAAGTTCTTTGTGCGTCCAAGGTGTTTGTATTACTCTCACGTGCAACTTTTACC
The DNA here is from genome assembly GCA_963082815.1 of Melanotus villosus. Taxonomy (NCBI): domain Eukaryota; kingdom Metazoa; phylum Arthropoda; class Insecta; order Coleoptera; family Elateridae; genus Melanotus; species Melanotus villosus. The sequence continues at coordinate 69,597,926 of OY720418.1, read as the reverse complement.
TGATAAACCTTCCGCTAAGCATGCTCGATGCTGTTCTTGCATGATAGAGGTTTATCTGGATACATTTTTGGTTTTGTTGGCTCGGTTTTGGAGCATTACTGATGCCCTTGCCCTTTCGTTTGCCCTTCTGGGTGGTAACTTCCTTCCTAACAGAAGCAGGCTTAGCTGACTCACTGCTAGAAGATTGCATAACTGTTGTGCTCTAGTTCTCTGCTACCGTAGCTGGATCATTTGAGCTGCATTTGTCTTCAGCTTTAGATTTAAAACTCTTAGGTCAAAGTTCAACAGTTTCTTATAATTCTTATAATTCACCAATCACTGGGATATTTAGCGGACTGCAGTTGGTACATCTCAGCACCCTCCAGTTTCATTTTGAGCCCCTAAAAATGTCAGTAGTTTATCATTTCAATAATAATCAGTACTTCCCGGGAGATAAAGCACTAGGATCTCTGAGTAAGGAAGTTCGCCTTCCTCTGTAACCCTTAATACCGGCACCCTTCCATGGCTTACCAGAGTTTTTTTAAAGAAAACTTAAAGAAAACTTGTATTCTATATGAAATAATGCAATTTGAAGAGCATATTACATTTACCAATTTTCATTTTTATATCTTAAAATATAATTAAAAATATAGGGGTGCCTCAGGTTTCATTGGCACACACAATTGGAAAGTGTATCTGCATCAGTACTAAACAAGAACTCAGTTGACAAAAAATGGATCAACTGTTTGTTGTATGAACCATCTACACAAATGTTTCCGTAAGGGCTAATCAGCCGGAGAAAAACCTTGCATCCGTTGAAATTGGCACAGAAAAAGAATTACCCTCCACGTGGTCATATGATGTAAGTAAATTGACTGTTTCCGCTAATGGTTAGGTGCTGACACTTTCATTTTCGCAATTATGTTCAAAACAACCTCTTCAATGTTTGTTGCACAAACCGATCTTGCTCTATCTACAACTGAAGTGTAGCGTGCCCTTCTCCGCAAGTCGCTAGTAGACAATGCAGCAAACGTTTTATTGTAGTATTTACAAAAACTCTTATTATAGAGCCTTCTAATCTTGCGGCCACTATCAATTTACCAATGGCACGACCGTGCATTACAGTAGTTGGTAAAATGAAGGAAAGTAAATAAAACTGTACCTTTTTCTTCGCGAAACAATTACCGTTCCATAGTTAAAACTGAATTTCCGGGTAACTTCAGTATTATGATTACTTAATCAACAACTTTACTAAATAATTTTAATTATATAATTCACATTTAAAAAAAAAACAAGAACCTTCAATCACCGTTTTCCACATTTCAGAGTACCTCACGAAATATAACAAACCTGATAGTTCATCATCGGGGTACCAAAGTTTAATGAACGAAGTATTTGCAAAATATAGTGACTATTATAAAATCTACACAGATGACTCTAAATTTAGTGAAACAGTAGCATGTGCTATTTTCAACTGTAATTACACAAGAGCTTTTTATTTTTCGGATAAATTTCTGTTTGTCAATGAAACCATGTTACCTAGAAATTTGACAAGAAAAACTGTTTTAATTTTTAAACAGTTTCTCGAGTCAAATTGCTGTCAGGTAATAAGGTTGAATTATTAAACTTCAATTTATCCGAAGGAAATAAAATGCTCGAGTCTAACTCGGCGAGATAATTTAACGGAGTTTGTTCAACAAATTCCTTTATTTAAAACACATATGGGCAACCATCCAGCCCTCTACTGATTTTGATCCGGCCCTGATCCATCTCAGACGCGAAATAGCTCATAGTAAGTTTATGACACCAATAATGAGGTTTTTAGCATAGTATTTAGGGCATCTGCCAATGTAGAACTTTATACCAGACCATTATACAGTGTGGGATTAAAGTATGGAATATATTAATTAAAACCGAAACAACCCAGTTTTCGAACAAATTCTGGAACACGTCGATTTTATTTTATGAAAATGCACATTTTTCCATTGAATTCGATTTTTGATCGTCATTTGTTTTCGAGTAATTACGTCAGAGAATTGTTTTTTAAATGGCATCGCCTAAATTTTTTTCCTAAAGAGTACTTTAAGGATGGCACAGATTAAAACTTTAAAACCTAATATTTTGGAAGGGATGTATGTATTTGGGGGCACGGGTTTATTAGAATTTTTTAATTTATTTTTGATCGTAGAATCCTTCTGCAAAGTATGTACAATGCAATTTTTTAAAAACTCAATTGCAGCAGGCCGTATTCTGACTTAATACAGACAGTTCTAAGGTTATTAAGACAGAATACGGCCTGCTGCAATTGAGTTTTTAAAAAATCACATTGTATGTTCCCTTATTTTGGTTACACCCTGTATACTAACTATTAAGTTTCGTATCCAGTCAACAACACGCCGGTCAATTTCAATCGCTCCAAAATTCAGGCCAAACAACAACCATTCCGAACCAAAATGGCTCCAGTAAATACTACTCCATTAAAAATCCCTCGTGTAAATTTATACTTTTAAAAGTACGCATCCGAAAACCTGATTTATTTAGAAATATTTTTGCCTTTTATATTTTTTTCGTGAAACAAATAGTTTTCAACTAACAAATTAAATAATTGTAATGCGCTTGGGGTTTCAATGAAGAAATTTAAAATACGAGGTTTGATCAAATTATATAATTTTAGTTTCTCACAAAATCTTTATTTATTCGTGAATATTAATTCTGTCCCCTTCAAAGTAGTCCCCATTAGATATAATACACTTGTGCCAGCGCTTTTTCCAATCTTCTAAGCCTAAGCACTTCTGCAACGCAATTTTCGGTTTCGGTTTCGGGCGTTTAGCTCCTTCAGCGATTCTGTCTTTATCTCCTCAATATTGATAAAATGTCGTCCTTTCATGTTTTTTTAATCTTCGGGAATAGGAAGAAGTCGCAGGGGCCATGTCCTGCGAATACGGTATTGTTTTTGGTCAAAAATTCACGAACCAGCAGTGTGAGAAGGTGCATTATCGTGGTGCAATTGCCATGAGTTGTTTTGCCACCAATCCGGGCGTTTTCTTCTGATTACTTCACGAAAATGGCGTATAACTTCCAGGTAGTACTCCTTATTCACCGTACGACATAGTGGCAAGACCTCATTGTACACTATGCCGTTGAAATAGAAGAAAACGGTCAGCAGAACCTTCACATTCGATCAAACTTAACGAGCTTTTTTTGGTCGTGGTTCTTCAGGAAGCTTCCATTGACACGATTAGACTTTAGTTTCGACGTCATATCCGTACATCCATGTTTCACCACCAGTTATGACCCGTTTGAGGAGTTCTGGATCGTCGTTGACTTCACTCAGTAACTCCCGAGCAATGTCCATTCGGCACTGCTTTTGTTCGAAATTCAACAATTTCTGAACAAATTTTGCTACCACACGTCTCATGCCCAAAACATAAAAAAAAATTACCAGATCATCAGCAACCTCTCTGACAGTGATTCGGCGATTGTCCATAATCATTTTCTTCACTTTTTCGACGTTGCCATCGGTTGTTGATGTGCTGGGGCATCCAGGGCGCTCGTCATCTTCAACGTATTCACCGTCCGCTTGGAAACGTTTGTACCACTTGTAAACGCTTGTTTTATTCATAGAAGACTCGCCAAAAGCAACATTCAATATTTTCAATACGGTGCTGCACTTTATTCCATTCTTCAAGCAAAATTTAATGCAAATTCTGTATTCCATTTTTTTCCACAAGTAAAAAATCGCCGAGCACACCAAAACACCTTGTAACCTTTTTGACAGCCAATAATAAAGTAAGCATCCAATATGGCTACGATTGTCAATATTACCTATATGTCAGGGACAAGTGTAGGTACCAACACAACAAAAAAATTGTGACAATTGGACTTATACAGCCCGCGAAATTAAAAACTTCCGCGTATTTTTTGATCAAGCCTCGTATCTATCAAAATTGAACAAAAATACAACGGCATATCATTTTTTTTTATACGACGGCCACTCTGTACTTATGTTTTGAGATACGACAAAAGCGAATATTTTAGGCGCACGCAATATTTATTTTCTTAAAGCTTGTACCTTTTGGCGTATCTACACAAAAATCTGTCATAGTTGCTAAAATGCTACACCATGACAATGCATCATCCCATACAGCTAAGGTGACGGTCGAGTATCTGACTGAAAAAAATCACAGTTATTAAACATCCGCCTTATTCACCGGATTTACCTATTTGCGACTTCTGGCTTTTTTTTAACTCAAGAAACATTTTCGCGGTCGTAAATTTTCCAGCGAAGCGGAGACTGAAGAGAGGATTTTTTAACAGTATTGAAAAAAATGAATGGCGTTTGGATTTTGATTTATGGAAAATCAAATTACAAAAATGTATTGATGCTGGAAGAAAATACTTTGAACATAAATAAAACCATTTTTGCTTATACACTAGTAGTTTTCTTGTATCTCAAAATATACAGAGTGGTCCTCGTATTTGACGGTAGAAAGGGGATTTACATGCACGCTATTCGCCATTGTTCGACTGTGAACACAAAAAATAGCCCTGCCTTTGTGCATACCAAATTTGAAATCATATTCCAGCGTTTTTGCAATATACTAATTTTTCTAAATTGTAACTTTTATAATATTTTATTTTAATTAAAAATAATATTTACAACTGAATTTCAGCTGCATCTTATGGGCACTATTTTTCTCTATAGGTACCTACATTGATACCGTTGCTATTTTTGTCTGTTTAGATGGGAAGCAACAGTGTACAGGGATGGTTCCCATTTACGGGAAGTAGGAGAGTCCGGGGCAGCGAGGACCACCGGGGTAACAAGGACCACTGGCGTAATTATTGACAATTTTTTTAAATTTTGCGCACGGTTCCACATTCGGTACGTTGACACTAATCGACTCAGTGTTCTAGTGATAAGGTTGTTTGTTGTTGTGTTGTTGTGAAATTTTAGAACAAAATCAAGTTTTGGCAGTAAGTTGATATAATTTCTTAATCGCAATATAGCTTAAACGCTGCTAGATTATTACAAAAAATAAAGCTTACAGTAGAAATGAACAATATAATAGTTACAAATCTAACCACCTTACATTTAGTAATCATTGCGCTTAAAAATTTGTTATTGGATGACTTTTTGCTTTAGTTACATTCGGGGTAACAAGGACCATCGAGATTGGGGCAGACAGGACCATGCCTATCCGGTGATCCCCATTACCCCGGGTTTTATTTTACATTCAGAATTTACTTAAATTGTTTATTTCCAGATGAGAAATTATGTAACAAAGCGTGATGTGCCTGAATGCAGTCAAGAAGTTGCGAATGCCGCAATTCGGGCAATACGGAATGGAATGGGCGTTAGGGAAGCTTCTAGAAGGTTTAATGTTCCAAAAACCTGTTTAATTAGACGATTGAAGCAAAATACAGGAAACGTCCCTGTGCCGTTGCTTGGAAAATATAATCCAATGTTTTCTGAAGAAAATGAGAAATTATTGGTTGATTATTTGCTAGAGATGCAGTCAAAATTTTACGACCTTATTCCATTAGACGTAAAGCGTATAACCTATGACCTTGCCGAAAGACTGTAAATTAAGCACCCATTTAATAAAACAAAAACGATTGCTGGTGAGGACTGGCTAGCCGGTTTTCTGAGAAGAAACCCCAAGTTATCTATTCGTAAACCTGAAGCGACAAGTCTTAATAGGGAAGCTGGTTTCAATAAAGATCAAGCCACTACTTTGTTTGACCATTTAAAAACAGTTTCATTACAGTAGATTTGACTGCTGAAAACATATACAATTACGAAACTGGTATTAGCACTGTACCAAAACCTGCCAAAATATTAGCGAAAAACGGACAGAAGCAAGTAGGAAGAATTGTCAGCGGAGAAAGAGAATCCAATATAACAATGGCTTGTGTATATGTGTATTCTCTGGCACCGGTAACTACATTCCTCCATTTTATGTGTTTCCTAGCAAGAGACTGGCACTATTAAGAGACGCACCTCGAAGGGCTATTGGCTTTGCAAACGGAACGGGCTGAATGCATAGCCAGCACATTCTAAAATACCTGGATCATTTTATAGAACATGCGAAAACCAGTAAAGAAAACTAGTGCTACTAACCTTAGATAGACATACTTACCAGTCATAAGCAACTTGAAGGTGTTTTGAAAGCAAGAGAAAATAACATAGCGGTACTCACTCTACCACCTCATTGCAGCCACCTGATCCAACCGCTTGATTTGACATTCGGCTTCAGTTCTTACTGCAATTGAGATTATCAATTCGAAAAGGTCTAAAACACAGAAGACAATACAACAATTGAAAAATAGTAAAGATGCTAAAAAGAAAGTTGAGGTGAAGAAATCAAGAACCAAAGTAACAAAGAAGAAGGAAAATTTCATGGAAAATAGTTCTGCTGATGAGGATAGTAAAATAAATTATTGTACTGAATGTCTCGAAAATTATTACAGTACGTACTACTGAGCAGAGCATATTTTAAGTAATAAACTAGGCGGCACTAGTGTAGTGTAGTAGGTAAGGTAGCCCATATTGAACCGCCTCCCAAATTGAACCCCCTACATTTTTCTGCTTTCTCAAAGCCTTAGCTCCATCTATGTAAAGTAGCTGAAAGAGCACGTGCACTGGACCTAACTTCAGTTGTCTACGTCATAATACCGGTCGTGGAAGGGTATTCCCCCGCGTTGAAGTTTTGTGCATGGTTGCAGTGTAATATCGGGTGCACCTTTCTAAAGGAATACTGATCTTCTTTTAAAGGTAAGAAATTTTTTGAAAAAAACACTGAAAGGGCCATTGTTTGGAGAATGTTTTACGTCACTTACGAATAATTAAAGTTAACGTGTCTAGAATGATTAGGTTAGAACTTGAATTTTTAAGCGGTTTCCCAATTTGAACCTCAACCAGTTGCTTAAATTGAACCGGGGTTCAATTTAGGAAACTTTTTGTCTGGTTTACCAAACTGCATGTGATATTCTTTCCCAGATGTCGAAACGAGGGAATTATGGAAAATGGTCTGTAAATGATTTGGAACTAGCGTTAGTTGCTTACAAGAAGGGAAACAAAGGCTTAAATAAATGCAGTCGCGATTATGGGATATCAAAATCGACGTTACTTCGTCACATTCGAGAGTCTAACAAAATAGCCAAAGGTTCTACTAAAGCACTAGGTAGAAATCCTACTTTTAATAATGCTATAGAAAAACTGTTGGCGGATCATATTATTAAACTTTCTGAAACTCTTTTTGGACTCACTGTACGAGACATTAGAAGTCTTGCCTTCCAGTTGGCAGAAAAACATAAAATTTCGCATCAATTTAACGTCGAAAAAAGATGGCGGGAAAGAAGTGGTACTACAAATTTATGGCGAGGAATAAAAATTTATCTTTGCGCCAGCCTGAATCCACATCGCTGAACAGAATAAAGGGATTTAATAAACAAAGCGTTTACGAATTTTTTGATTTATTGGAGCAATTAGTTGACAAACATAACTTTTATGCAAGTGCGATGTTCAATATGGACGAATCTGGATTTTCCAATGTGGCAAAAAAATGTCAAAAAGTAGTCGCCACCAAAGGTTGTAAAGCTGTTGGAGCAGTTGCAAGTGGAGAACGTGGCGTGAATACTACCATGGTATGTTGTGTTAGTGCAGCTGGGTTTTATCTACCTCCTATGCTCATTTTTAAAAGAAAAAGGTATACTGCCGAATTAAGCAACGGAGCTTCACCGGGTAGCATAGCGGAAATATCTGATTCCGGGTATATAAATAGTGAGCTCTTTGTAAAATGGATGAAACACTTCATCGATGTTGTCAAAACAAACAAAAGCAAAAAAGATATTGCTTCTGTTAGACGGACACACCACCCATTGTAAAAACTTAGACGCTCTCTTACTGGCACGAGAAAATGGAATCGTTATGGTGCAATTACCAGGTCACACAACCCATCGCCTCCAACCACTCGATCGTTCATTTTTCAAGCCATTGGAGGTGTATTACACACAAGCAATGGAGAGGTGGTTAAGGGCTAATGTAGGACGGTCAGTGTCGCAATATCAAGTGGCAGCACTCTTGAACGAAGCTTATGGAAAGGCGGCAACGATAGAAAATGCCATTCATGGTTTTATGGCATCAGGTGTTTGGCCTGTGAATAGACATGTTTTCCAAGATTCGGATTTTGCTGGATCCGCTTCTCTTCAGACTGGGCCAAATGAAGTCCAAAGTAAAGTCGTCGAGGAAACACAGGATAGCCAACCCACGAGCCAACATCACAGTAGCAGGGATCAATTTAGTGACGATGATGATATTCCGCTAGCCCTGTTGGAAGAAATAAGAAACAGAGATTGTTCGACACCTCTGCCGATGGATATTGGCGCATGTTCATCGGAAACACCATCAGTATTAACCGTCAGCTTACAGGAAATTGCTCCGTTGCCAAAATTAGTAGAAAAGTTACCTTCCAAGAGAACTACAGGCCTTCAGAAGGCGACAGAACTCACTGGTACTCCATACAAGGATACTCTTGAGGCCACTACTACAAAACTCCATGGCAAAAAGAAGAAGGTGAAGGTGCCGTTGAAGAAAATATCTCAGATTGCAGTAGCAACAACACCTGCAGAGGCACGATGGTTCTGCAAGGAGTGTAAAAAAGAAGAAGTTCTGGCCATGATCCAGTGCATGCAGTGCTCAGTGTGGTTACACTGCAAATGTGTGGGAGTGAGTCGGGGGAGGAAAAAGTTTATTTGTCAGTCGTGCGTAGAATAGGATTATTTTTGAAGTTGGATTGATGTTGTTTATGTTTTATTCGAATGTATTTTTAGATTATTGCTTTTAACTGCACCTACTGTTTTTTAAGAATTTATTTTTATTATGTTGTTTTTTTTACTATTTTTTTACTATACCTACCTGTTTTAAATAAATGTTTAGTTTTATTTTGAAAGTACTAACACTGATTGTTTAGACGGGTGGTTCAATTTGGGACACTAGTGGTTCAAATTGGACAACCGGATTCCTATATTGAACCATTTGCAGCCCTGCGAATTTAATTTTTTTTTCTGGTCAAGAACATGAAGTACAGACTTTTATAAGGCAGCAGCAGATTCCCAAAAGTGCAATTTAAGTTTCCATAGCGTTCGAAATATCTAGGATTATTTTTTACGAAATTACTGACATTTTTCTGAAAAATGGTTCAATTTGGGGAACTTTACCTAATAATAATACAACTTACGATAAAGCTTTCTAATTTCCTACGTGGAATTCAATACATTTTATAATGGAAATGAATTTTGGGGTGCATATATCCCAAGTTTACCCTATTTGTAAATGATTTTAGTCAAAGAAATACTTCAATGGAAATTCTTTTGATTTATTTTTATAAGTAGTCATAACAGTCATTTTTAAGGGCTATCAAGACTTCCAAGATTAACTGAATTACTTTTTTCTATTTGGGTGCTAGAATAACTCCATTCTAGCACCCAAATGACGTCATTTGAGTGTTAGAATAAGTCGTTGGAGTGCTAAAATAGACTAGTAAAATTTACTGTATTGATGTTGGTAGCGTTGAACTGTCAACTGACACACGTCAAAAATTCTTTTTCATACTGGGATTTGGACTTTCCCGACAATAAATTTTCCAACGTTTTTTGTGTAATTTGGCTAATTTTCGGCGGCGTTAGTGATAAATTTTCTTCTGCATTCATTTTTAAACATTAAACGCGAAAATAAAAAAACTGACGTTTCAAATTAATTTTTTTCACAGCTGCCTAAAATTACGCCACATAAACGTCACCAACCACCGCAAAATTCCCTAGATTTAAAATTTTTATTTTTTAATTTATAAAATGGTATAAAGCGGCAAAATAGAAAAAATAGTATAAAACACTCGTTGCAGAAGGTCCTTCAAGCACTCATTTGTTCCTCAACTCGCCGCTATGCGGCTCGTTTCGGAATTTCAAATTCGTGCTTGAATAGATGCCTTCTGCAACTTGTATTTTAATATACTATTCTACCACATTTAGGTACTATATTTACGATAGAAAAATCGCTAAGCATGCTACATATTATTGTCGTTAGAAACGTGTTACAGAAAAACCAAATTTAGCTGCCCACTTTAATGATTAATTAGTTAAAGGTAATAACCTCATTCATTAATGATTGCCGTTCTAAAATATAATCGCGTGTCATTGCCGTCTACAGTTCTTTCAGAGATAACACGAAAATAACCAGGGGAAACTAGAAACAGTAATTAATAAAAAGATGTATGAAAATTAAAGAAAAACTAAAAGTCACACATTATGCCTACTTTGCCTACGTAGTTACGCACTTTGGTAGGTAATTACCTTTGGTCTACACTAATGTCCTTATACGTGAATTATTTAGAACTTTGTTTCCTTTTTTATTGCTGGAGTTTACATGTAAATTTGGATAAAAGCTTGAGAACAGAAACGTGGAGAAATTTCCTGAGTACAATTCCCGAAAACATTAAAAGGACACGCGAAGTCTTCATTAGCAGCTTGTATTAAACCCAAATACGACAAGACAAATAACTTTACTCCCTGAATACTGCATAAGAATATAACAATTTTCCAATACACTGATAAGTCGATAGTGACCTGGTAGGCGCTTTTATCGTTTTCTTTTTACCTGACCACGTTGTTGTGGTCATCCTTGTTTAATGCTAATAATGACATCAAACAAATGAAGATTCGACATTTATCTGGTTATGTATAAGAATAATCCATTAATTTTAGTGGCATGGAAGATAACGTATCTGTGTTCCTTTTAGAGACGTGAACTTTAAAAGTTGTTCTCCTTCAAACTCACGTTTCCACAAAATTTGGGCAAGATACAATCAAGAACCTTGTTTTTTCCTACGTAAAATTACCCGTCATTACCAAAGCACGCTAGATTCAGCCAGCGGACTCGGGCTCTGATTGGTTTTTAAATTGATAGTAGCGCCCTACCTGTAATGAGTGCGAGGCGTGGCACTCACATCATTTACACCAGCCAACCGCTGACCGGTCGAAAGCAAACGCCGTTATACGGTATTAATCGCTTCTCAATACACTGGAAGCCATTAGTGTCATTAGTGCTCTATTGTAAGATTTTTGACACTCAGTAGTACACAACTTCACCGTTCGACTTCCACTTAATAGCCTTTCTACGTCACCTTGTTTTCTCGAACCTGTAATTTTATTCTTTTTTCGTTCTTAATGGCCAGTTACTTTTTTTTTATTTTAAAACTAATATAAGATTGTTTTACAATTTGACCTTAGGTGGAAATCAGATTTGTTATGGCAGCTCATTTACCTCCGGTAAAAATGTTAAATTCGTTTGTTTATCTGTTTTATATGTACACGGGTATTTTGTTCAAGGCTAATTACTTTTTGATTGCTCTTCTTTTAACAGAGACAAACAACTTCAAGACAATTCGTTCCAAATTGTTAGACAGAAATTATATTTCACACTAAAAAGTTCACTACTCTTAATGTTCGACGCATAAGTGATACTTATACCCACGCAACTAGACCAGATGTATATAGCGGCATAATTTATACCTTAATTTCAAGGTGTTACAATTTTCACTAATAACAAAAGTCGGTATCCTGTAATTAACGATATTTATACACGCCTATCTTACTAAGTGGAGATCTAAACGTAACATCACTGTAGGCTATTACTAAATTGGAAAAAATATCCTACGTCGTTAATCATATTGTAACCAAAGTTAAATATTAGATCAATAAAACCTGTTTTAATACATCTCTATCTTCTGCTTACCTATAAGGCAATCACAGTTGTTTAATATTTTTTTCAAGAATTTGTTTTCTTAGTGCTTTAATAGTACTCCACGACAATGTTAATTATAATTAATAATAACAACTGTGCTCAGCTTATAATAATAAAAAACAAACGCCAAAGACTAGTAAATTAATTAGACAAACAATTAGAGAAGCTTCAACTGATTAAAAACTATGATAGGATACGACACATTGCTTCCTGATACCTATTCAAAGTATTTTAATAAATTTTAGTTAAACGCAACTTGGGAATTTATATTGAGGTTAGAGAAAGTCTTTTAGATTAAAACGAATGCCAATAGCACCAAATTTCGATCTTCTGTTATCTTACGTAATATTTTTTAATGTAAATTTTAACCTTTAAACAATATTGTAGATTTCACAGATCATTATTGTAACTTAAATAAATTTAGTACAAGTACAAACGTACAAGTGGATAATTAAATTTAAATTAACTTTTTTAAAACCGTAAAAACCAAATCACTAAGTTTGCAAGTGAGCGAATAAACTGAAACTAAAAAGTGAACAATCATGTTTATGACTACATCTAAGGTCTTGTGGTTATATAAAGTTGACACATTCACAACTTGAGGTACACTAACGTAGTTTATTTTTCTAATTCATACTTTCAATGACCTCTACTAAAAATTTTCAGAAATTTATACTTACATATAAATATCTACCAACGTCAATTAAAAGTTTAAAATTTACAGAAGAAATTATTATAAAAATTAGAACTTATTTATTAATGAGATGCTCATTTGTCTGTTGTAGTTATTTATTTTAGTTTTATTGTTGAGCTAACACGTGCACCACTATGTCATTTATTAAGTCTAAGCTAATTATATCCAAGAAACAAACTTCCTTAGATCATTTTTAATATTAAAATGAAATACCTCAAATTAATTAACTTCAAGGGACGATTTTATAATTTTAACTAATACATAATTATAGTATTTAAAGTATTTCCTCTGTTATTTACTTTGAAATTTTAATTAATTGCCTTAAGAATATATGTATGTCTAATAACGAGTAATAGGGGCAGTAGCTTTAAAACTAAAACACGATCATTCATGGACTTTGTTCTAAGGACACCTGCTAAAGTAGATACGTATTCTGAATAGAGTATTTAACATTATTGTTATCATAAATCGTGGTTTAATTTCTGGTGTTACAACCTTATCAGTAAATACTAAGTACTTACTATATCCTATTTACCTTAATTAAGTTCCATTTTTTAAAATATCTGCATCTTACAAGGCATTAAAAGCATACATCTAATTAAGAAACCGAAGCTAACTATTTAACAAAAAAGCTTTATTTAGACATTAACGCAAATAAACCACGCATGCATATTCATTACATAAGATTTGCTAAGAGATAGCTACTCTCAACAAAAAAGACTAATGTCGTACAATTTTGCTTTTATTCGATAGACAGAATGCTTTAGGAACTTAACAGAGATAAAATCGGAACAACTCCGAAAACACACCAAAGTTCGGCAACATTTTTTTTAAGTTAACAAACACAAATAACGTATTAACTGAATATCCTAGTTGGTCGTTTGTTTTTTATTTTTCTTTTTAAGAATACTTTAAATAATTAAGCTTTTCGAATAAGTATGATAAATTAATAAACCTCCGAAGATTGGAACACTATTTTTGCACCTTGCTTTAAATCTGTCGTAGGTAATTGTCCTTTTTTAAAAATTACCAAACAATGACACAGACAAATGATTTAAGCAACAGAAGAAGACACTCTATTTTTGTTTTCATAGATGTTCGACTTACGATTTTAACAGGAGGCCCCGAAAAAAAGCAGAAACAAAAAGTATGAAATGAGATACACTTTTTCAGATAAAAGACTTCGGGATTGATGAAAAATTGGGTTTTTTAAAGAAACAAACCGGCATGATAAAGACTTCAGTCAGTGCCCATCAAACTCACAGCTTGCCAATCAGTCCACGCCAACTGTTTATTTTCGTCCGTACTTTTGACATTCGTTTATTTTCTTTCGAGGTATGATAGATGCCTACCAACAGGGCGCATCTTAACCTACTTGAAATATAGTCATTAGTAAAATTTAAATACCTTGACAGAGTTTATTAAAGAAATTATATTGAACGTACATTTTCAAATTTTCAATTATAAAGCCCGTGAAGTCACACAAAAATAATTCCTCTCAAGTAAAGCTTTGACCTTAGCTTAATGAAATTACAGCGCACATTAAAAAAAGTTCGAAAGCTTGTTATACGAAAACCGTTCTAGAGTAATTATAAGTTCGTTTCTATAACTAGTGATTTGGAGAAATACAATTACTACCTTGGTCATAATTACTATATTACTTGAATAGGCGGAACGCATGTTAATCATAATAACGCATATTTTCCTTTATCGTGCAATTTTCTTGTAAATCATTATTGCTTTGAGCTATCTTTGACTGTCTAAAAATAAAATTGTTATGGTAATAATACTTAAAAATATGCCTGAAGCTAATAATAGTTTAAATGCAGATTTAAACTTTTACGTAGAAATATCTACGATATTTTTGTATAGAAATTTAATGTGCAGACATTTTCTTTAATAAAAAAAAACTCATTTGAATCACGATATACTTACGGAGAGGAAACAGTTAACGATAAAATATATAAAATTTGAGGAAATCATTTGAAAATAAAAACCAAAATCAGATCATAGATATTTGTATTGTGGGATTTTAATTTGGCACTCATCTGATGAGATTAATAAAAATTATAAACTCGAAGCGGTCACTACCTGCGGGATACTGCCGCCTTCAAATTTAATGCACCCTTATTTATCTCAGTAGAGAACACAGCATTATGTAAATACCTACATAAATGCGTAAAGGCAACATAAGGTCACTGAAATATCTTTGTTTCTTGTTATAAACGCGACCCTTCGAATTCCTTTTTAAGTAGGAAATATTTCATCTCTATTTTAGTCGGCTTTAGTAGTGCCGCTGCAAATTAATGCAATAACGAATATGTTTAATAAATTCCGTACAAAAACAAGGTATTTTGTAAAATGAACTAATTAATAAGTTTGTTGGAATCTGGTAGCAAGTAGCACATAAAATTATAACGCAGACATTCGTCAAGCTGCTACTTGTTTCTTCATTAGACCTGGAGCGGCCTGCTTGATACAGAGGGCATCGAGGCAAAAACGACATGGAATAATGACTACCAACTGGACTGGTCAGTTATGAAAGAAGATAACACTGGAAATGAGGTTTAGTTTAATCATGGGATTCATTAAAATCGTTGATTATTCTTTGTTAATTTTTTGTTAATTTTATGCAAGTGCATTCCGTTGTTTTCTTATTAAGAAACCTTCAATAGTTTTGTCTCACAGATACCAATCTTATTAATTTATCATTACGTTTTTCAGAATCATCATTTATTACCTGGAAATATATTACCTATACACAAATTTATAACAATTATAAAAATAAATAATAAATGCCACTTTATGCAAATGAACAAGTCATAAGCCATGGGAAAAGTTAAGCATTACTTATATAATAAAACTAAGTTCTAAATATACGCCACAGTAAATTGCCACTTGTGCCCCAAAAATCTTGCAATTTTTTTCATTATTTATAAATAGAATCAACAAAAAATAACAAATTATCATGGCTATATAATCTGATTAAAGTCTAAATATAAACATCGGTTCACAAATCATGCACTCTACTTAAAATATTCAAAATTCGTATAAAATTAAAAATCTCTGTGAAACATTTTGTTTGGTGTGTTTAGAATGTTTAATTCAAAAAATATTTAGAATATTTATAAGTATATCAAATTCAATTTATTAAAATTTGTAACATGGAATTTAAATATTTGAACTTAATTATAAAGTTAATCGCATATCACATACCTACATGCTTTCCAAATTGCAGTCTTAAACTCGAGTTTCACCGGACGAACCCTTAAACTAAAATTTGAATGGATTAGAAAAATCTTAATTTGTCTTTTAAAAAGTTTTCAAGTAATTTACTTATTCTCTACGAAACTACGAGGACGCATTTTTATGTTGTCTACCCAGTCTTGAAACAAATAGCGACGACGTCAAACCAGGTATTAAAATATAGCTGTGACATTTAGAAGTACATATGTTGAAGTGTGTATAATTTGTGCGGTTTATAGAAGTTTTGGAAAGTTTATTTCTTGATAAAATGAATGAAATTAAGGTGAAACGTCGTTGATAAGGCAGCAGATAATAATCAATGACTGTAGGTTGATAGAGTTAAGGCATCCACCTTATAGCCCTGGTCTAGCTCCATCAGACTTCTTTCTATTCAAAAACTTCGAAAAGCATCTCAGGGGAAAGCGTTTTGCATCTGATGAAGCACTCAAAGAAGCTGTTGAACAATATTTTGCAGAGTTGCCGAAAGAATTTCTTTCTGAAGGTATATGGGACAACTGGAAAAAAATGGAGCATAAGCGTTGAAGGGAGTTACGTAGAAAAATAAAGAGTTGTTAATGTGATGCGTGTTTTTTTCATGGCTAGGTAGAGAACATAAAACTATGCCCTCGTATTAAACAATTAGGTTTACCTAGGGTTCTTCCATGTATAGGATGATTAATGATTATTAGAGTTTTAAGTAACAAACTCACAAATTTTAAATTTTTAAAAATGGCACAAGCGATTTTTACTTGGTCCCTTTAACAGTAACGATTAAGTTGTTTATCCTTTCACCGTTCATTCAATAATCACATATTAGGTATACATGTAGGAACCCCTAAGTTTTCCATTTCGTAATATCAAAGGCACATAATTTTCTCTTTTTAATATGAGTTTTCTGCCGTTTTTAGAAATAAAGTAAACCAATAACTACTTATGAGTTATAGGTATTTTTGTCATATCTAGCAGACCTTTAAATAATTTAATTCAAATTCAAATGAAAGCAGACCAGAAACATTTTGTCAGTTTTAGTTTACATCAAAACACGGCGTTTTACCAATACTTTTGAACTTTGTTGTAGGATGAGTTATTATAAAAAAACGTTCCCATAAAATTAACTCTTTTATTCATTTAACATGAGTCATAAGCTCGTTTAAAAAATTGCCTGGTTTTAATTACAAAATCGAAATTTTAATTAAATTCGTATACATATATATCTAACGTAATTAATATAAACAACTAAGCATTATTCTATAGAATATCAGAGCATCTCTTCCATTCAAGGAAACATAGCGTGATCAATAGAAATCTAAAGCCGAATACGCTGATGAGCACCTAAAATAACAACACATTAGCCAGTCAACTGGTATAATTAAGGTCACTGCATAAATTGTGTATTAACTGATTTTCAAAACGTCCAAATGTGTACTCTAGAACAAAAATTAGTAATGTTTCTACACCAGAAACTTTGGTAAAATTGTTTGCATACGTAGTACGAGAAAGCGAATTTTAAAGGTAACTCATAAGCTGTGATTAATTGGAATTGAACAGTTAATAGATTTTAACATAAATTAAAAGTAAAAAACTGAAGGAGCAAATATCATGCAGTGAAAATTATAGGAGATAAGCAGAAACAAATTGTATAGATTACGAAATTGCATTTATATAACACGCAAAAATAATCTAAAACAAATAGATAATTTTAGCTCCAGTCTGTACAACATAAATCATCTTTAAAAGCTTCCTTGCCAAAGCAAACTAAATTAAATATCTAACGTCAGTAAGTTTTCTGCACAGGTAATCGACTGTAACATTTTCTTATTGCGTATACTCCGATTATATTTCTTAAAAAAAGAAAGATAGGTTCACATATATACAATTATATTAAAAGGTATTTCACGATTTAAGTATTTTTCTTAACGAAATAATGTAATATATAAGTATAATACTACTTAACTTATACCTCCAACGTCAATCTGGTTAAATAACCGTCATGTAAATCTTAACGTAATTCTAGGAAATAATATGCTAGATTTATTTACGTAAATAAGGCTTCGTTTTATTTTGAATTTTTTCTAAGTACAATGAGGTTAGTTTAATTAATATTTAAATATACCCCACATAAACAAAAAAGCTTTAAAAATACAGATTTATTGGCAAATTAAGGGAAAATGTCTCAAAAAGCCGGAAAAATATGTTCGTTCCTGTTTCTAATTCCGTACAAGGAACACTTTGAAGTGTTCACAGCGATTCTCTTAATTTCATGAAGAGCAAAATTATTAAGATTAAGTATGTGGTCTCTTATGGTCTTATTTATGAAACGTCTGCTTTGCAAACAAGCATTCGAACCTCTATCCTGGTTTGTTATCATTGAAATGCAAATTCTGCTAAATAACCATAAGCACCATAAGCTATCAAAAAAAACATTTATATTTTATAAAGTATCCTACAGCAACAGTAGAAATGCATTAAATCGTTTATTTATCTTCTTGAGGATTTCCATTTTTTCAGTATACCTAATTAAGGTTTTGTTTGATACACTTGAATAGTTATGAATGACTGTTTAGTGGCGAATCGCTTTGAATGACTTAATTATCAATAATTATGAGTTAGGGTTAATCAGACCATCAAAAAAATTAACTTGGAAGGAAAGTGTTTCTCATGACAGGAGAAATGTTACAAATTGGTCTAATTTCTAGCAGTTTCAGCGCCATCTAATCAGCAACTAAGTTGAAAGTGTCTCCCAAGGCAACAGTCGCATAATCTGCGATCTCGTCTCGCAAGCTGTCTAATCAAAGTTGCAGCAACGCGATAACTAACATTGCTGAGCATTCCTAATGGATTTATAATACCTGGGACGAAGTCTTGAGCCGCGATGAGCGCCGAGGCCAGCTGAGGGATGGTAGCGGTGGAAACGCAGACGCGTCGTAGCTCCACAGCATTTATCATTGGAGCTCATTACGTTAGAATCTACTTGCGTTGATCGCAAGGGATTACATTGTGACCCCTTCACATTAGAGTGGAATTGCAACTAAACATTCTCTTTTGATACGAAATTTACGATATTTAATTTCTGTAAATTACGTAACTTTCTCGTATTTAGTACAGAAGAAACAACAATTGTGAGCAACACAGATGTAACCACAGCATAAGAATGAAAGTAGCAGTCGATCGATTTGTCGACAATATCTAAGTATTGATATTTTATATAACTAATGATTGCCATAAACTATCAGCAAAAGTGCAGTCTCTTCTCAGTATTAAAATTACCCTTGCTACAGGTGGCCAATAAAATAGAATGAAGAGTAATTGGGCAACGTTTGGGGTCAAAATTCTTGTTTGCATTCATAGAGGAAACCTATATCATTTAATGGCATTGTGCGAATATGAAAAATATTCCGAATTTTAAACGAAACAGTAGCTGAACTTTTATCCACGTGTACAGACGATACATACAATACGATGGTTGTGCTTGCATCGCAGGACGTTCGCAAAGAATGCTGTTCATGTGTTCATGGTGGATAACTGGATATTAAATATTGAAAAATGTAATGTTTGTTCATGACTGCGCAGTCTATGCGGGGCGTCGGCTCTGTAGGCCAAACGCGGTCGGTTGAGTTGGGGGCCAAAGGGGGCAGATAGTACTGCGGCCGACCCGGGAGGATGACAAATACCCTTCAATCCGTCACTGCCAGGCCGCGGCCCGCTTGGAATTGGATGCGATGCAGACTCACAGAAAGCTTTGTAATATCGGTTACTGTTAGACGGTGAATTTTCTATTTAAAGAGAATCACAACATAAATGAACTGTCACATTCTGAGAGGAACCCCAAAGGAGTGGCGCTAGGGAAGAGAAGGGGGCGAACTCTATAGGAAATTACATAAACTCGGCACAGACAAATACAAATGTCCTCTTTGTACGGATCTGGGTACCCACTGTGCTCGGCGCACCAGAAGCGTTCAGTAGGTGCCATTGTAACTGACGGAATCCGCGGAACATTCATTACCCATTCAGTAACCAATGAAACAGATGATTACGAACGTCTCGGACTCCTGAAGACAAATGAAGATGGATTTACTCAAATAATTACTAATCTGGCCGAGCTTTCAATTAAACTTACAAACTCAAGATTTCTGCTTCAACGTTAACAATATATCACCAAACTGCAAAATAACAAAACCGCAAATACACACCCAGGGAGCAACTAGTTAAAAAGTTACACGTGTAACTAAGTAGGAATTACCTGCACATCATGTACAAAATTTAGGGTCAGCATAATACTGACAACTTTTACAAGAATTATTAGCCTTCACATAACTAATTCCCATGCGTGTAATAACTTAAAAAGTGGATATAGCTATTATTGACACGCAATATATGCATTAATGGGAACATTTTAAAAACATTACCAAAATTATATTTTCATTCAAAAATGTATCTTTAGTATCGGGCTTGTTAATCGATAAATCGGAAATAAGTCATTACTCAAGAAAAATCTGGCATTCTTCAATTCAAAAAATTATAGCTATATTTTAGTGCAGCCCTATTAGGAGATACAGAAACATGCCTATTACCTACTTGAAATTCGATCCTAATCTACAGAGAGTTCATCCAAAATACCTATAGAATTTTAGCGAAACTTTTACTAGAAATTAAATTGTATCTTTCACATTAACCCTCTTAAAAATCCATCCTCCTAGAAGAGATTTCGACTTTTAAATGCAGGCAATAAAATGTTATGATTTTTGCTTGCGCAGCCCACTCAGTGTAGAACGAAGAATAAAATTTAACAGAAACTTTCTAATCAAAAACCATTTTTGTGACGATATCTTAATGTAGGTATTTTATCTTAAACAATTTTTTATCAACCCCAAAATTTCCATTTTTCAATTTTTCATTTGAGAATAAAAACCATTACATGCAAGTATTGCTCTTTATTTGACATTAATGCTCTACATATAAGTACATATTTCAGATTTCTGCAAGTTAAATAATTTAATCACATGCATGTATTGATTTGAAAAAGATTAAAAAATACAAACTATGATTAACAGAACACAATACTACTTTTATAAATTAAATTACAAATAAGATAAATACTTATTCTATTAAAGTGATTAAACTGACTTTTTTGATCCTTTTAAACCAAACGAAAACACATTATCAACATCAAAATCCTCTCTGTCTGTCAGGGTCAGTTTCCTGGTAACTTTAACTTCGAATTATTTTCTTTGGTAACTTTTGTTAATGCGATTGTTTTCGTAGTAAATAAGTAAATAACTTGAAGTTACATTTATCGGGGAAAAAGAAACCGACTCTAAGGGCCGGTATTTTTTCTCCTGATAAATTTAATTTTCTGATATAGGTATACTATGAAAACAACAGATTACTACAACAACTACTACTACTAAAGTTAAAGTTGCGAGGAGATCCCTAAAGTAAATAAATTTTAACTCTACTTTATTAAGTTAAAAAAACATGGGTTAACTAAACTTTGGATTATCCTTGTTTATAAACTATTTCAGGATAACTATAGAAACACGTCTAGCAAGGCGTCTTTCATAGATAGACAACGTTCACAAAACTTTATTCTTATAGGTACATCACTGAGTATAAAGTACGCTTTCAACATTGGTAAATAATTTAATTTATAAATTCAAAAACAAAATCTGTACTACCTAACTGATAAAATCGATGACACAGAAACACGAGTAAAATCTTAGTGTGTTGTCGCCATACACATTCTTAAATAACCAAAATTTTGTATTTATCATTATAACCACCCCTATTCTGCTTACTACGCCAACAACTTGGAGTAGAATACTACTTGTCCTCGAAAAGAAAATTGATCCACTGCAATACACGACTAACAACTACCATAGTTAGAACCTCATAATTAAAAAGAAAACATAATGTAGGCAATAGAGGTTGTTCCATTCTAAGTGGCGAAGGAACGGTCAGAAAAGGTGGTCACGTTCACCAATAACTCCACCCTTCACTGCCACCCGTGCCACTGTGCTTCGGTACAGCGTCTTTTTAAGAAGATTATGTTGCTCTTAAGTATCTTAAGACGGCCCACTTGGTCTACTGCGCAACCAAGGGTTTCGCCATTCAGAATGGAATAGCCTCTACTACATAAGTATTGGAATAAATATTGTATATTAAATAAACTTAGGTATTTATGGAACTGGCCACTAAGTAAAATCCGGTTATAACGACATCGAAGAGACCCTTGAAATTTGGTCGTTATAGCCGAAGGCCGCTATAACCGATGAGTGCAAAATAATTTAAGTCTTACAACATAATACATAATATAACTTTATTTCAGCAAAATTAAACATTTAAAAGTACATATACAGGGTGATTCGTGAGGAACCCCCCATATTTTGATAATGTGTTCAGGGAACTAAAAGAAACAAAAAAAGTATAATAAACATATGGTCAAATTTCAACCGTTACTGAGATATTGTGAAAATAGTTTTTAATCAGGTGAATTTATTGTAATGCATTAAGAATGAAAAGTGTTTATTTCATAACATAAAATACAAATTAATTAATTGATTTTTTAAAAATATCACCATTCACCTCGATGCATGCGTCAGCTCGTTTGTGAATTGCATAAGTAGCTCGTTGAAGCGCACGGTGATTATCTCTGATGAGTGCTGCGCAGTTAGTTATTCTATCGAGTAGTGCCTATCTTGTGTTCACTTTTATTTTATAAACTAATGATTTCAGCACTCCCCGAAGGCAATAATCTAGAAGAGTGAGTTCTGGTGACCTTGTTTTTTCTGCATGCAGGGCCATCTGATTAAAAACTATTTTCACAATATCTCAGTAACGGTTGAAATTTGACCATATGTTTATTATACTTTTTTTGTTTCTTTTAGTTCCCTGAACTCATTATCCAAATATGGGGGGGTTCCTCACAAATCACCCTGTATAGGTAAAAATGGAACATACGTATTATAGTTATATCTAGTAACGGGTTCGTCAGTGAAGCGGGAAAATTTAAAACTCCTGTATCTACATAAGTTTTTATTTTAATATTAATGTTTTTACAGTTTTCTGTTAAGTTAGACTTGCCATTTTATTTTTTAAAAATAACGCTTGACAGCTGGGCACCATTACGATCTACGCACTCTTGTAGTCTTATTCGAAAATTTTCCATTACTCATCGTAACATTTCCGGTGTAATACGTGCAACTTCTTCTTGAATTTTTAGTTTTAGTTCCGGTAACGTTAGCGGTCGCTCGACATACACCTTGCTCTTGAGCCAACCCCAAAGAAAAGAGTCGCATGTGATCAAATCAGGAGATCTAGCCGGCCAAACAATGTCTGCATTCTTGGATATGATGTGGTTCGGAAAGAGTTCCCTAAAAAGCAGCAATAGACCCACGAGCAGTTTAACTGGTAGCACCGTCTTGCTGGAACCACGTAATCTCTGGTAATCGAACCAGTTCTTGCCTCGAAAATGTTGTGACCATGTTTGTGTAACGAACTACAGTAACGGTTGTAGCGTTTCCTCGATCGTCTTGAAAAAAGAATGGTGCAATAATGCCAGATGATGAAAGTGCACACCATACTGACACCTGCGGACTATGCAACGGTTTCTCATGTAAGACTACAAGAGTGCGTAGATCGTAATGGTTCCCACCTGTCAAGCGTTATTTTTAAAAAATAAAATTGCAAGTCTAACTTAACAGAAAACTGTAAAAACATTAATGTTAAAATAAAAATTTATGTAGATACAGGAGTTTTAAATTTTCCCGCTTCACTGACGAACCCTGTACATATTGTTATGCTCTTCTACTTAAAAGAATTACATACAATTTTTAATTATTCTTCCGGCTAGCTCAATAATAAGATTTAATTAATTTCTTTCAGAATCTCCTAAATCAAGGTCTTTAAAGGGTTCCCTTTGACGAATTTCAAAATTTATAAAAATTCACCAAGATAAAATTTTAAAAAATATAACACCTTTCAAAATTATGATAAACTTTTACAAAGAAATAACAATAAATAATTCTAATAACAAACTAAACAATTTTCTAAAAATTAAAAATATAAACTACCTTTTTTTTTTTTTTAAAAAAACAACTTGAACAAACAACACTCCCTGGCTTGACTTCTAATGTATCCAACTGTTGAACCAACCTTTTCACAATGAAAGACTTTCCCCTTTGACTCCAACTCCACCAACCTGACTGCAACTCCACCAACCTTACTGCAACTTCACCAATAACACAATTTCCTTCTTTCGATTTTATTTATATTTGTGTAATATCCAAATTTTTATATAAACTTCTTCAAAAATAATAATTTTTATTCCAAATAAACTTTTATTAAATTAAAATTCCAAATTATTTTGATATAATATAACTTCTTTTCAATCTTTATTTGTTTACAATTTGTTTTCAGAATATTCTTTTGGTACTTTAATACGTTTTCAAGAGTTTTTAAAAAAACTCAACTTACGTTTTTCCAAAAAAATATCCAACTGTTTGTTTTTTATTTGTTACCCTAGTTTCTTAAATTTTAACACTCTACAAAATTATTTTTATGACATATTTACAAAATTACTATCTAGATTCTATCCTACTTATTTACAATATTCATTTTCTAACTTATAACTATTTACAATTTTATTTACACTAAATTTTCATACTTTCAAAAGGTGTTCATTCACTTTATCCAAATTCAATTAAAACAATATCACCTCAATATATAGGTAAGCTTACAAACTAATTTCTAAAAAAAAAATCTACTACGTTCAAAATAAGTTTGGTGATAAGTGTGGAAATGCTGTCCAACAATTGTTTATCTTTTAAATCTTCAAATGCAACAAACTTTCTTAATATAGAAACCGCTTGAAGAGCTTCTGCACACGACGGCATTTGAAAATCAGCATCTTCTGCATCATCGACATTTTCTTCCATTATTTCGCTCACATCGTTCTCTATGTTTGTCACAATTTCTGCTTCACTTAAATCACCCCAAGTTTCTAAATCGTTATCGACATTCACAAATTCCAACAGTTCATCATTAGTCATCACTGTGTCAGTTGCATTAGTAATAAGTTGAGAAAACGGAATGTTGTCTTCTTCATCAAAATCATTTTCGTCTTCTGTTGTTTCTTCATTCCTTTTTTTGCTAAACCCAGCGTGTCGAAAACACCCTTCAATTGTTTTAGAGTTTAGACGATACATTTTCCCATGCAGCAGATACCATCAGAATGGCATCCAAGATCGTTATGGCACATTCTTTCTTTAGTTCTATATTCTTAATGGTTTCCAAAATTTGCAATTTGCGATGTTGCGTCTTTAGCGTATTAATCACACCCTGGTCCATTGGTTGTAAAACTGAAGTGCAGTTCGGCGGTAAAAGCACAACTTCATTGCCTTTAAATTTTCAACATGAGCCGGACAGTTATCCACAACTAACAAAATTTTCTTAGAAGACTTCTTTAGTTCATTATTCCAATCGCGAAGGAACTTGATGAATAATTCTGAAGTCATCCATGCTTTTTTGTTATGTTCATAAACGACAGGCAAACTTTTACATTTTTAAAGCATTTTGGGTGTTTGGATCTTCCTATAACGAGTAATTTTCTTTTCTCGCTTCCCGTCATGTTTGCAGCTACCATTACAGTGATTCTTTCTTTTGACATTTTACCTCCTGTGCACTTTTCTCCTTTAAATCTCATTGTTTTGTCACATGTCATTTTATAAAATAATCCGGTTTCATGCGCATTGAAGATTTCATCATCACTGTACCCTTTCCTTATTTTTTGAAACACAGTTTGCAACCACTAGTCAGGAACACCATCAGGTACACCTGCCGCTTCTCCTGATATCTTCCCAAAGACGATGTTATGACGCCATCGGAATCGATTTATCCAACCTTCTGAGCATTGGTACTCATGTTTTCCTAGCAGTACAGAAAATTCATTGGCTTTTTGTCTTAAAATTGGTTCAGTTATGGGAACATTTGGCTTCTCTGAATCTTAAACTATTCTACTAGGCACTTGTCCAAATCGTCGTGCTGCGACCTTCTAAGTTTTTTCGTTTTTAATGCATTGCTATTAAATGCCAGTATTATTTTGTCTTTATTTTTCCATATTGTTGATATGGTAGAATGTGAAACATCAAATTCTAAAGCTAATTTACCGTTGCTTTCACCGTTTTCTAATCGTGCCACGATAGCACCCTTTTCTTCAATAGAAATACTCTTTCTCTTTAATTTAGACGTTGAAGCCATTGCACAAACAACATTGCAACACGTTGATCACTGTATACTGTTAAACTAATGAATCTAGCCGATGCTGGAATGTCACGCACCAGTAATGTAAGCAGCGCAAGGTTATTCCCCGTTCTTTGTGCTGCAATTTTATTTGGGTCCGTTGTTCGACCGTCGTTATAACCGGAGAAAAAATCATTGAATAGCATTTTCGTCGCAATTCCCGGATTCGTCGTTACAAGCGAGGTTGCTATATCCGGTTTTTTTTACATTAGTGTATATGGTATTCCAAACAAATGGCCACGTTATGTGCGGGTTGTCGCTATAAGCGGTGTAGCTATAAACGGATTTTACTATATATGAATTGAACTTGAATAAGTACATACGGTTATACCGGAGAAATTGGCCTTCCTCATAAAACGAATTATAAGGTGAAACCGTGAAACATAAGTATAAATATATAAGTTTCATGAGAGTGCAAAAAGCTTAGTTGAAAAGCTGTCTGAAAAAGAAAAATTATTTTTTATATTACAGTACAGCAGAAGTGTTAGTATTATTTTTTTAATATTCCCTGAATATAATTTCTGTGTTCTCATTGTGTTATTCAGCTCTTGTAAAGGTAAACTCTAAATAAAAGGTAAAATAAATTGTTTTATTTTATACAAACTATGTAATAACAAAATAAAAATTTGCATATTACAAAGTAAATTAATTATTAATTCTCTCATTTTCGCTTTATAAATAAAATTATTAGATTATTAGAATTAAATAACAGAATACTTTATGGCCACTTGCCTTTCATTAAAAACAGCTATACCTAACTATGTCTTAATGTTAACATCTAATATGAAAGGCATATCCTTAGAAATAAATAAGTTAATTCATTCTCATAACGTTGAATCTCTCACTAGAATATAATTAATGCCACTACATTCTAAAACAATTTTTAAATACACAAAATAGAGTGACAGACAAAAATAAACTATCGGTATGAGAATGAGAACATCACATCAAAGAACGTTCTGATTACGACCGACTATCTTCTGCTTCACTTATGACAAATGCATTTCCAGACAGATTCATATGGTGGTCTACATATGTTAATCAGAATTTTATTCGCCGTCAGTCTAAAACTAAAGTCTACGTTCTCGTTTACAAATATAACTTGGAAGATTTGTAATTCATTTAACGAAACTAAATTTAGTGCAACTACGCGGAGCCAAATCATTTGCAAAATACGCTTAATTTTATTAATATTTAAGACTCTTTGTCGTTGTTACAAAACCGTCATAATAAAATTCGTTCTACTGCCGAATTAAATATTAAATATCTACATAAGTAGTAAAATAGTTTCCATATAGTTGCACGATTAAAATAATCGTCATCAGGTGAAGATATTTACCTTAAAATAATAAATAGCTCTGTCTTAAATGCTTACTAATGGAACAGAAATGAAAAGTTAGTTGTAAAACTTTTCATAAAGAACAATTTTCTTGGGTGGTAGTTTTACCCTTATAACACGCGAGACAATTTAGAAATCAAAACATAAATCTGTATTTGCGTGGCAAATGAAAATAACTTTGATTTTGTTTCTAAAACTTTAAAAGGATATTTCAAATACTTACTGTTTTAAAAGGGAAAAGTCACTCTACAGACGCAACAATAAAAATCTTAAGTAATTTGATTCTAGATGTTAGTTGATTTAGTACATTAATCACTATTCGTTCACAAACGCAACTTAAATATTATCTACATTAAAATGAAGTTCAGATTTGAATATATTAAATGCTCTTAGTAGTAACTACATTTGTAAAACAAATCGACTCAAGTTATGCTACAAATTCTTTCCAGTGCCAATTTCAAAATTCAGTTCGTGTAAATAAGCAATATTTGAAGTGTTGCGGTTATATACCTACGTACGTCTTATAGAAAACAAGGAGTTAAAGTTTACTAAAATTGCTTGGTCTGAAAAACGTCAAATATTGTTTAACAATTTTAATCTCAACACCAACAGCGTCTACCAAACATTATGACAGGGATTTACGTGAACTTTATCACTGTCTTATAACAAAAATATTCTGTACGGAGTTGACAATTATAAATAATATTTTTAAGATCCAGATTATAACCGCTGCCAAATGTTCATGCCTGCCCTTTAGTTATAATTCATTTCATACTTATATTCGTATAATTAGTTAATACAGCTGGTGCTTTTTTAAAGTGTAGAATAAAATACCATCACTGCGGGACACATCTAAGTCTATTTAAATTTTGCGGTATCTATGTTTAAATTATCTAAAACCCAGAACATGACACACATTTCTCCTATAAATCAAAATTATGTTATTTAAAAACAATTTTTAAAATTTAAATTACAAACTCAAATTCTACCTTGCAGCAAATTATAATTTAATAACAAAATCGGTAAAAACCAAACGAAGTTTACAACCATCCTTAAACTTAAAAAAAAGTAACAAAATAGATTACAAAGAACAAAACAATATTTCTAATACAAACAGCAATTCAAAATTCAATTGAAACTTAATTAAATTTTGTCCTGAAAATAAATTTCTGTTGCCACCCTAAAATTGTATTATTCTCGCGAAGTTCATTTATCACATAAAAATAACTACTTATTTGTAAACAATTTTTTAAATATTGAACTAAGATTTTCCGGATTATTCCTTTTGCTTTCACAAAATTCGTTTGTGTTCACCCGAAGAGCATACGTTTGCATTTAAAAAAAGGGATTACGTTTAAGAACAGTCCTTTTTTAAAATCTGCCAAATCTAGAAGTTGATTTATGCTAAAGAGTAACTGAGCTTTTCTATTTGCCAGGCAAAGTAATTTAATGTTTATACAACGAAGCATTGCTACAATTGCAAGTTTTGCAGTAACTTTTTTTGATAGCCGTTATTCTGTTTATGTAAAAACAATTATATGGTTTTCTTAAAAAAAAGTTTACTGAATACGATTTTGATTAAAATATTAACCATTTGTGTAATTCATTAAAATCGGTGATATGGCTGCGCTAATCGCCCTTTTCGTAGGTAGCTGTAAGATCTCATGGCTGAAGGCATCGACCATGTATCTTAAATTAATTGTTTAACAGAATTGAAGTAGTAGCAGCAACTCTGGATTTAAAAATGGAATTCCAGCCTGTGTCCTTTTAATTGAAAAACGGGTTTCTAAAAACCTTAAAACAAACAAATTAATTATGTTACTGAATCATAGGTGAGACCGGGGCCCTTTTGGTAATTGAAGCCGCTCCATTACGCATGTTTATTTAAATAAGGCATAAATAACCGTTATATTTCTGTAGGTATTCTCCTTATTACATTAAAACGATAAGTCCCAACACTGCGTTACAACAGGAGCCTTTCGATGGTTCGTTTATTAAAAATAGCATAGTTAATTTAAAAAAATGAGTAATAAACTACGGAATGAGTAATAAATAAGCAACAAAGTGTTTTCTTACGTGTGAAAAAATATTATACATGAATTTCTCAGCCAAAATTAAAAAAAATACTATTCACTGGTATCTTAAGTTATTGAGATTAGATAATTTTGAACGTTGAACATAAGCGCTTAAAAACGTAAATTGTACATAAAATAGATTTTCGCAGTTCCATCTAACTAAGGTTAAACTGAATTTTTACTGCTTGTTGCAGATTGTTTGTTATAAATATCTATTCGAGCATTTCAATATATTGATTTACACTACGTGATGGTTATCAGCCGAAATAAATTTAAATGCATAGCAACGTAAATATGCAAAGAACTTTCGGTTTTGCTGTAGAGTTTATACGTGTATTAGCGGATAGTAATTATCACCTTTCTCATCGTCTTTTCACAGGCATGAAGTATTAAACGGGAGATAAAAGATGCCGCTTGATGGGAAGGCGTTTGTCCTCGAGCAACATGAAAAATACTATGACAAAACATAAAAGCATGTAGGAAGTACCGTCAACATATATGAATGCCGCTTTTTCCGTTTCAGCCTTTTTCGTGTAGCGTACAAGGCTAAAGACTATCTCTTAATGATGATTCCCTTGTGTAAATGTGGTCCATGTACAGTTTTCATTCGGATATATTAAAAGTGTCTCATAAAAAAACCTGTGATAAATTCCTTGCAGGAAAACTAAGTATGGCTCACATTTTTAGCTTTGGGTAGTACGGCAGGACCCACTCTATCTTGAGCAAAAAATCCTTTTATATAAGAATGAAAGAAAAATCGCATTTGTTTTGAGGCGGCACGGCGCTTTGATTAAGTGCGTTCTTGGCGGGGCTCGAACTCGGGGCGCCGCGGTGGAAGATGGATCAGCGCGCGAGCTCATTCCGTGTGCTTCATTTAACATATGGATGGATGGAAAACCTATTTCTCTTTATACGCATACACAAACAATGTAAATTTTCTAAAATTTTCGGGGATCGTTCCTTTGTTGGTGGTTTATACAAGAACGACGAATACTTTTCTGACTAACTATAACTGCACAAATCTTGTTAATGGAATCTAAATACGCGAATGCATTCAATTTTTGGTTAACTATCAAAATGTCTTATTGGAAACGCTTAAATCTTAGCTTTAGAAGGGAAACAAGTAATCCACAATCCTGACGGAAGTTTTTAGCAACCATAAAAACTCCTTAGGTAGTTTCAGAATTACGAAGAAACGACAAATACATTTTGAATGGATTTTTTAATCTTGTTATGCAGTGTAATACTTAATTCGTATCAAAACACCGTGAGAACATATTTTTATAGTAAATTACATAACCGTGCAGTGGCGGAGTGGTGGTTGATTGGAAAGAGTAATTCGAGTTTACACATTGTACGATGAGAGAGTGAGTCGCTCGAAAAATGTGAGCTTAAAAATAAAAAGGAAATCGGAACAATTGATAAAGTTTTGCATTTTAAGAACTCCTCATGCATACTTTTATACCCAGTTCTAATATAGAGAACCAAATCATACTATTTCGCTAAATTGCGTAACTTAATTTCTAAACTGCATGTTATAAACGTTATACACTTTGTCCGAGGGTTCTAAAAAAATAATGGTAATAATAAGTGCAATAATAACATAGACATTAATTATAATAGAAGTAAGTAAGTACTTACATTAAAATCTTTCCAAAAATCTTGATACGATTTGCGTGTAAACAGATATACCTAATTTGTAGCAAACGAAATGCATAATTAAAATGTAATAAATGACGAAGAATTTTAGCTTGAACTTCCATGTTTACCTAACACAAAATTATTGTAACTATTTACCTATGCTTTTTTTAATAAAATTATTCCTTAAGCTCTGTTTTCAGCAATCATGTCGGAATAACTGCTTTGTATGTAAATTTCGTGTTGTGAGTGCAAACAACAAGGTGATGTTAGGTGATAATAAATATTAGGCTAATTATTAAAATTTTACAAATTTAGTTTAATTAGCATGGCAACGACGTGCCTTGTTCTATAAATTAAAATTGCACAAATCCGTATCGTATTATTTTTAAACAGGACTTTAGTTAAATAAGATCATTACTAATCTTGATTTTGACGGTATTATTATTTCTGTGTAAGAAATTAAATCAAGAATTTAAAAAGTAACAGATATCTATTCCGGAGTTGTGCGTAGTTTGTTAATCCCGGAACTAACAGGCGTTGATTTGAATTTGTGGTTTACTCGTCTGGTTTGGAATTGTTCCAGTAATGCCCTGGATTAAATCATACAGCTAGTCATTTAACCTGACATTTTATATTTTCAATTTGACATTTGTTTCCAAAGTATTGACAATTAAAGGCTATTATTCTTATAGCAGCATTCACTTTTACTTTTTATAAATTTCAATACTAAATAAGAATAATTGTCTTACAGCATCAATAATTTGTGTATTATTTGAAGCAAATGTGAAATATGTGATTTTAAATATCCGGTTATATGATGTAAGGCCCAACATGACTTGAAGAATTCCAAAGCACAAATTCAAATGAACACCTTGCAAATAGCCCAAGTACTGCCTTCATAAAAATTACTGATAGAGAAACTTACGTTTATTTCTAAAACATTAAGGCTTGTATTCAGTAGGGCAGTCTTCTACCGTAAAATAGCGAAACTGGAACTTAAATATTTCGCTTCACAGGAGCATGATCAAGAAACTAATTACAGGAGCATTTTCAGTATTCTTTTCTCTAGCGCGCTATAAGACAAAAATTTTGTTTTTTTGAAAGATGTGGATGTGAGCACGTTGCACATAAAAAAATGTAAATTAATTATTATAGGTAACATAATTCAAATTTACATATTTTCTTCATTTACCGCGCTAGCTATAAGTATTTCATCGACATATATGAATCGATCTAGTTGTAGATGTTTCGCGGCGACGAATTATTCACACTCCAGTTAAAAAAATTTTACCTTATTTTCGCGAACTTTGGCAAAGTTTGCCGTGAAAATAGGCAACACCTTAACCAACACAAAATGCACTAGGATTACAAGCAAAGCTGATAAGGGGATTAAAAACCCTTCTGTAAACTGCAGGTAGAAAGATATTTTCAAGCTGTAGGTATACATACATCGGCGAAGTTAGGTGATTCAATTTAGAATTCAGGGTATGTTTGATTTAAATCAAGTGATTTAAATCGTTGATTTAAATCGCGATTTAAATCACATGATTTATTTAAAAAAAATCATGATTTAAATCAAGGTAAGTGATTTTCAGTTTATAGATCTTGGTTTAAACTTTAAGGTCGCCAAAAGTACCGCCTTCAAGATGTTTTGTATTGGGAATTACCGCAATATAGGCTTACACCCAAACAAACTAACCAAAGCATTATTCACTTTTGATTACTCAAAAATTCTGAGAAAAGTACATTATTAACTCTTAAGAGAGTTTACAAAACGTGACATATTTAAAGTTTAAAGATTGCATGCGTAGTCCTCTCCAGTTAAATATTTTGGAACTTATTCCATAAACTAACCGTTTGAGTAAAAAATCTATTTAAATCAAAAAAATCGATTTAAATCAAAAAATCGATTTTTTTTAAAATAAATCGATTTTTTTCATACCCTGATTAGATACATTTGGTGTAGGTAAGTGTAAGAATTTTATCACTTTTTTTAAGGTTATTCATCTGTGTAAAATAATTTCTAAATTGCAATTTTTGTGGTTGGTAAGGGCTTTTCCCTGACTGAAAGCGTGATGAGTTCATATTATTTAATAATAATAAATTCTTTATTCCCGTATCTTTTTAATATGCTACTTACTACATTTTTAATTAGAAGGGAGCATTAATTAAAAACAGTACTAAAAATCATATTTACGTAGGTATGTATATACAGGGTGTTCGGTACATCGATAGAAAGTCTTTAAGGGTAGATATAATACGTAATTTTGAATCTATGTAACCCTATATACCTATATACTTTTTTTTATTAATTTATAATGTCCAATCTTTCTAAAAAAACATGATAACAATAGTCTGATTACATCTAGATTATTTTAAAAATGAGATTAATTAGGAAAAAAATTAAAGTCCTCGAAGCATTTACGTGCCCACAAATTAATTTTATTTTAAACAGTCACCTACTTATTTTGCAAAATATCTAAAACGGTCGATATCTGGAAAACGGCAACACTTAGTAGACAGGGTGTATACAAATTGGTGCAAAAACTCCAGGTAGCGATATTAATTGTACAAATCTGAGTCGAAAACCTTAATACTAGAATGATGTGTTATCGTAAAAAAAAAACTACTTAATTGCGTTTGAATAATACGTGGGGTACTTCTAAGGACCGTCTTCTGTACTCGTTTCCTCACCACCTAGCGGTAGAGTACCCGGCGCGTTTTTTTTTTTAAGTGGTTTCCCCCCAGTTAAATTACATAAGATAAAAACCCATTTAATTACATCCATATTTACAACCTACTTATACTACTATAGACTCTAACGCGCACGTTAAGTTTTCCCCTAATTTTTGTTTGAGTAATATTCCATAAATATTACCGAATAAAAGCAGTTATGAGTTAATGACTTAATGTGTCATTAGTCATTACCTATTAGTAACAAATTATTTAAAAACAAAATATGCCGTTATTTGTGTGGCGTTTTACTAATTGATAATTACGCCGTTGTTGTTAATCAATTAATTCCTTTAATAAAAACGTCTATACCGGTATACACCACAAAATAGCACACTTTTTTAGGTATATGCATTTGTTCTTTGTCAATAACTTAAATTTATGATCTCTAGCAAAATGACAAAAAGTTGCATGTTTATTTACAGGCTTCCCTTAGAAATGTAGAAAATAAATATCCCATTTGACCAACCTAGTCATTAACTCTACTAACAATAAAGATTACAAGTTGAGATAAGAGGATTTACTATTCGACCAAAACATCTTTAAATAATACCTGCTTTTGAAAGTAGACAACACGTTCTACAGAAACTAAAAATTTATTTTAACTAAATACAAGCCTTAAACTCAGTATTCCTTTATTGCAGAGCGGATTGTTAAGTTAAAACAAATATTTACCCGCAGATCATTTAAGTTTTTGAAAGTTTGGTATTTTACAAAATATAAAAATTTGCAGAAACAACATTAGCACTTTGAACTATAGAGTTTGTGAGAATCATCAACGCATGTTTTGCTTCCTTCAGAAGATAAATATAAAAATCCAAGCCAAGAATGTACTGGGCGATTTACATAAGACGACCCCCCTAAAAAATTGGAATATGCAACCCAACATACAAGTTCATAAATAGTGCTATTCTGTGTTAATCCTCAATTAAATTTATATAATACTGGTCGAAAGCGATTTTGTTAAATTAAAAACTTTGACTGATTCTGGTGTATTTTTGTACGCTGATTCCGAAACTAAGGTCAACATTTGTCTTACAGATTCCATTTTTTTGCGACCGATATATTTGTTTCAATACAGTTGTACATTTTGTTCAAAACAACCTAGTATACAGTTTGTTTTCTTGACTTGTTAAAATGATATTTTTTTTGCTTTAAATCTTTTTTATTAGCAGAATATAATAATAAATACAATTGCTATTCCCTATGAACCATTTATTTATCCATAACTATAAGAGAAAGTAGAGCGATGTGGACTGGTTAAGATAAAAATGCAGAGCTTCATTTGTTCTCATGAAGATAAGATTTCACACCGGAAATTAAACATACCAATTAATTACAATGTGCCATGAAGACATTTTTGTATGGTATGCATTACTAAAGCTTCAGTCTTCAATTGAGCACTGTTTATCAGGTGAACAGTAGGTATCTATCATTTGTGAGTTTGTCTCGTGCTTTAATTTAATTTATTTCATACTGTCCAGTAAATGCAGTTTCCCGGCGCCATTTTGAGTCCGGAAAGTGAGCTAAAGAAAAGTTTAAGTTAAATATTCCTCTTTCGGATTAAAATTTGACACCACCTCCGTAAGAAATCTATTTCGTTAATATCCGCCTAGTTTCGAGTTTCAAGACTGGGCTCCTTTCGTCGCCTCGTCTTTAAACATCTCACTCGTACTGTAAAGTATGAGTTCCCGGACTTGTGACGTTAATTTTGGGTTGCAAAAGTGTAGTGTTCTTTTTGGTAAGTGTAAATTGCACAAACTCTGCATAAAAATTCCACGAAACTGTATAAATCGTCCAAAGAACTTTTGCTACATGTGTGGTGAATTGACTTTCAAGTCTCAAAGGAAAAACATTACTCGTTTAGTGCGGAAATCGTATGGGCTCTACCTTCGATGTAAAATTGGTGATCAGGACAAATCTTGGACCCTCATATCTGTTGTGCTTCCTGTGTAACTTTGCTTTCTAAAATGGGAAATCTCGTCCCATGACATTTGCAGTTATCATGGCATGGAGAGTGCCAAAGAACTACTCCACAGACTGCTATTTTTGTATTACAAAAATCACTGGAATCAGAAGTAAGACTAAAAATTCAGTTGAATATCCCAACATTCATTCGTCCATCAGACCTGTTCATCACAGTTCAGAGCTATCCATTCCAGTGCCACAAACATGGAGTTTGGATTCAGAAGAACACGTTGGTGGTGAAGATTTAAGTGGTGACGATGAAAAGGACCCAGATTTTCTAGGAGAGACAACAGAAACTCACAAGATTAGTCGATCAGAACTCAGTGATCTGGTTTGTGGTCTACATTAATCTAAAATGCAGGCAGAATTGTGCGGTTCAAGACTGAAAGGCTCGAACTCGAACGAAAAAGGAACTAAAGTATGTTTTTTCCGTCAACGGCAACAGGAGTTAGAACACATTTTCTCCATGCGAGATGACTGCAACGATCTCGATTCTTTTTAGATGAACTATGACAGCAACACGCTCCTGAAAAATGGAGACTTTTACAGATTCTTCTAAAACAAGTTTGAAAGATGTCCTGCGTCATAATGGAACTGAGTATCCGTCAATCCCTTTTACTTGTGCAGCAAACATGAAAGAGTCTTATAAAAATATCAAATTTTTACTGACAATGATACAGTATGAGAAGGATTCTTGGCACATTTGTGGAAGTCTAAAAGTGACAGCTCTTGTGCTAGTACTTCAACTTGGATACACAAAGTTCTGTTGCTTTTTATGTGAATGGGACAGTAAGGTCAGAAAAAATCACGTTGTGAAGAAGCAGTGGCCAAAGAGAAAAAATCTAATACCTGAAGAGGAAAATGTCGTTTGTCAACCACTTGTGAACCCCGAGAAAGTATACATTCCACCATTGCATATCAAACTTGGTTTGAGGAAAACTTCGTAAAAGCAATGGATCCTATAGTGAAGGTTTCCTTTACCTGAAGAAGAAGTTTCCTAGAATAAGTGACGCAAAAATTAAAGAATCAAAGGATATTTCTTAGACCACAAACAAGGGAACTTATGGAGGATCCGCAGTACGAACGACGACTGAATGAGCCTGAGGCAGTTGCATGGCAATCATTTCAGAAAGTTGTGGGAAACTTCCTAGGAAACAAACTGTCCGAGAACTATCAAGAACTGGTTACTGAACTTCCTGAAAACTACAGATCACTTCGATGCAATATGTCTCTGAAAATTAATTTGAACTTTTTTCAACAAAATCTTGGAGATGTATGTGACGAACATGGTGAACGCTTCGATGAAAATATAGCAACAATAGAAATTCGCTACCAAGGAAAATGGAGCCCAAAAATATTTGCAGATTGATGGACTCTAAAAAAGGATGCTCCTCAAGATTAGTACAACAGAAAATCAAATAGAAATGCGTTTTTCCTGGGTTAACCATGTATCGTATTACTGTGTACAATTCAAGCATGTGAAACTCAAAGGCTAACACGCGTCAAATAAACAAGGTTTAAGTTTATGGGCCGCAAAAAAACAAAAAGAACAAGAACAGCGATAAAATTAATATTTTCTTCCTGACACTTGGCATCTCTTCTCTGTTACCATCTTTCCTATTTCGGCGGAAATCTTGATCGCAGTGATTACTTCCAAAACTAACCCAAGGTGAATGTTAATAATTCTGGATCTGAGATAATCAATAACTGCTCAACTTGCTTAATAATTATTAACAGGATATTGTAAAAATTAAGTTACGAAATTTTTATTAAAACGTTTCTTACATACCGTTATGTTGCCTGGGTCGCAAAAATATTCGTTGTGGGCCGCAAGTGGCTGTACATTATATCGGGATACAAACTTTGCAAAACTTTAAAAGTGTGTTACCCAAAAACCCTGCTATATAAATTAATTGGCAAACAGATTTGAAATCAGCAGAAAAAATACTACTTTATAACATTTACCCTATCAGATCAATTTAATACAAAAAAAATAAAATTTTGTCGACCACTGTAATCACTAATCAGAGTTAGTTTACTTCAGAATGACAATACATACTTACACGTCATGATAATGTTATATTCAGGAAATTAAGAAAAATATTATCAATAACAAAAATAAATATATATCAATCGTTAATATAAAAATACAAAAAAGGAACATCACAAAATGGAAACGCAGACAAATGGAAACAGGTATGTGGGGTTGCATTTGAAGGTTTTAAGGGGCGCGTCTTGTAAATCATCCAGTATATGAACAGAGAAAACAAATTTAAATATGGGAAAAAATATATTTAACATATTAGCACTAAAGAAAATTCAACAAATTCTATTTTCGAAAAAAATATTATTATTTAGTATTTGCATATTTGACTGTAAGATTTATTTTGAAAATAATTGTTCTATTCTTCTGTTTATTTACATAGTAAAACAGAAATTCACTTGATTATTTTTTAAACAGTCCTGTCAGCCAATCATAATGAGAAAAAAATTCAAATCGACCAATAGCATCATAATTACACTGATAATTAGCTAGTAGCCGATTACAGCGATAATTTTTTCACGTTGTTTCATTGGATCACAGAGAAATACCTGCTCTGTGATTGGATCTTTGTTTAAATAAATGCATGAAAAGTTAGCTTTGACTTTGACAAACGTTAAGACTGTCATCATTGTGTAATAGTTTAAAAAATAATCACGCCTAATTACATTCGTGGTAATAATTTTTTTTGATAATTTTAACTAGATTAGCACTCATCTTTATTGCTATTAGGAAATTCCACTCGTGGACTTCGTCCACTCGTGAAATTTCCATAGCAATAAAGATTCGTGAATCTAGTTAAAATTATCAAAAAATTATCACCACTTATGTAATTACTGTTGACTATCCAACTCATATGTCATCTGTCAAAAATCGACCAATCAAAATTCAAGATTTGACGTTTTTGAGCCAATCAAAACGAATTATATCGACAATTTTCACTACTGATATGAAGCGACAATTTTTTGAAAACAATTTATTGCTAGTTATATCCCACAGAGAACAATTATTTTCATGTAAACAAACTTGAATGTGGACTAATTTATGAAAAATGATTCAATGGAAATGATTTTTTTTTTCGTTGAATAGTCCCTCAAATACCATTCGTGGTCAAAGTTAAGTAGATTATTTTTGCTGTAAAATCACACATGTTCCTTGTGATTGCGAATACCACTCGTACTGCGCACTCGTTATATTCATATGCAAGCACAAGGAACATTTGTGATGTTACAGCAACAAGATAATCGACATAACTTTGACCACTTGTGATATTGTAGGTAAGTGAATATTTTTGCCATTTAAAAGAAGGCATGCCGTTTTAAATTATTGTAACAGCCAACGTCATCTGAAGAATTTTTAAATATACTTTTAAATTTTGGTGGATTTGAAAAAGCGTGGAAGTTTTTAATTTCTAAAACTCCGGTTAATTTATTCAGGTAGTTATATTAATAATATGAGTATAAAATTTAGCATTAAGTGTAGTACCGATAGTTCTAAGCGTCTTTAGAAGAAGCAATAAATTATAATTGGAATTTTTCAAAAATTACACAAGATTCAATTTGGAAGCTAAAAACTAGTATCCAAAATAAAAGTTTAAGGTATTCTGCAAAAACATAGAATTAAAAAGCCATGCACAGATGCACACCTCTATCTCAAAATTTCATATATTATTAAAAAATTAATTTTACAGATGCAATCTTTGAGCTTTTCCAAATGTTTGTTTACTTTTTAACGCTCTTTTGCCAAAACGCTTATTCGTAATGATTTACCAGTAGGTATTAACACACGTATACATCTACCTATTTCAAAGTTTTCAAAATGTCAGAACCCAGTACAAATATATTTTAGAAACAAATACAAATAATAATGGAAGTTTCTATCTGTTTGTAGACGAATAGGGTCGGTTTTTAAGGACATCTGAATCAGAGGAAGTTTTTCCAAATTAGTCTTAAATACTAAGTATGTTAGAAATTCCAGATTTAGAATATTAAGCTCTATCTAACTATGAATGAGAGAAAAATAATGTGTTTCATTTAAAATAATACAGTTATATTTATAAATTCAAAACTGCTTTTTAAATTGTAAAGCTTGTAACTATAGACAAGCTTTGCCTTAATTTATGTAATAAGCATACGCTATTGATCAACTCGGACTCGTGAACTACCCTGTATATTGTTGTAGAATCAGATGTTATAGAAAATGTTTACACATATGTATAAACAATTATGATAAACCAATGAAAAAAATTTAATCCCCAGTGACAATCACTGAGTTCCTAAAGCTTAAAATTTCAATGTATTTACTGTTAGCACTTCCGATAATTTTTTCATTCTATAAAAGCTTTATACAATAAGCAATTTGTCATTTAAAAATGAGCGGAGCTATAGACTATAGATATTTTTGTGTCTCATGGCCAACCCTTATCTAAAATATTTTTGAGCTCACGGTATAAATACGGAAAGGGAAAAAGATTTTGAAAACGAAAGATGCACACCCGAAGAAATTATTGAAAAGGCAAATGTTGCAACATAAAACTTATTACATGAAAAGTCTAAGGAAAATTATCTAAAAGAATACTTTATGGAATGGCGCAATTTACCTATACGCATAGCTTTACCGAAACGGTATTATTGGCGTTTTCTGCGGAAAAATCCAAAATTTTTAATAAATAGTATGGTCCTCTTATTCAAAATTATAGATATTAAAAATTAATATAGCATTTGCCGTACTCGACTGTCGGCTTGTGCGTCAAACCCCCCATTCGTAAGAAACTACTTATGTATGCTCTTATGCACCACAAATTCTATGTTCACAATGTGCCTAAGTGCAACCAAAACAAGCATATTATATGGACTCTTTGATTAGATAATGTTATTAGCAGAACAGTACCCTTTTCATGAGCAGCAACGTCTTGAATTATTATGTAGTTAAACACTAATGAATAATTAGAAACTTTTCTTTCTTTTCAAATGTGATGTAATCGTGAATGATATACGATACGATATAGAAAGACCAAATATGGCCAAAAACCTACCGTGATTTCAGAGTACAATTCTTCGTAGTTGTAGTTTCTTTGCTTATTAATTGGGTTACATCTAGGCTTGTCAGCGCCAGGAATTTCTTCCTTTTAGTATTTTTATTATTATTAACTATACAATTTTTTAGAAATAGCTTTAAAACAACAGTTTTAGTGATTCGCGTGAGAAGGCTATACATATACGAAGTTTTACTATACTGGTAATATCAGATAACCAGATATTTGCGAACTTGTAAAATTTTTAGATATTTGCGTCTGAAAATATCTGAAATATTCCCTAAACGAGTTGCTTTATGACAAGTAATGCACTTGTTTAATTAGTAAACATGTCAAGTAAGTTTTGTTATTTAAAAAAAATTAGAATATTTCAGAAAAATAAGGTGATATTTCCATTCGTTTTCTTATCCTTTTTTACTTACATGTGTTTGACTGAATATTTTTCGTTTTAATTAAGTATTACCTTATTTTCATCTTAAGAAAGTCTGAAAATTTGAGTGGTAGTACCGGAGCATCGATATTAGTATTTAAAATTATGGTATCACCTCAGCTCTAGGTTAAAAGTAAAAACATTCTCAGTTGTATGATTTTATAACGTTACACCTAAATTTATTCTTCAACAATCATTATTTTTTTCTAATATTAAGAACGCAATAAAAAGCACATAATCAAATATACTATTCGACAACAAAGTTGCTATTGGCGGTGGAAGCCTTCAGGTCCGTTGAGAGAAAATCCGGAGCCTGAGGGGAGCAATTACATACATTAATATTCGCACAAAATGACCCTCTCTCCCTAAAAAATTATAAAATAAATCTGAGAAGACGACAGTCTTTAAAATTCCGGGCTAGGGAGAAACACCCCGTCACCCCCTCCACGTTAAACGTATTTGACTTACTCTAATCAACGATCCTCAAAAAGGCTTCCTCTGAAGATGACAGTTTAGTTAGGTACCACAATACATATTGTTTTTAACGGGATTCCTTCCTATTATATCACACCACGGGCTTCGTTTTTTTTGTTTAATCGTTGTTTTTAGCAAAACTTTGAATCTAGTCTTACAAGTAATTCTGGAAAACTTTTCTTAAGAACTTTTTTCTCTAAAGAAATTTCTATTTATTTCATTTTTTATAAATATTCTTTTGTTACCTATGTATTATTAAGTAATGTAACATTATTTAAATTGTAATTTAAAATGTTTATAAAATAAAAAATAGAAACAAATGTGTTGCTTATTGAAAAACTTATGAAGAAAATTTTATATATCTAAATTGTTTATAATTTATAAATATTACCTATTATAAAAGGGGTTCTCATTCTAGTAAACATTATGTAACTTACTTTGTATTTTTGAATAAAATGCATAATTTTTTTCAGAAAATGTTTAAAATTTTAAATTGTTTCCGAAATAAAGTTTTGTTTATCGTGACAGGTGTGAGAAATTGAAGCGATCATAACTTTATTAAATTAAATGAAACATCCTGTAGATTTCCTTTTAGGTGACATATGCGTTGCATTTTTTAAGGAAATGAGTAAAAATCTTTCTATG
This sequence comes from Melanotus villosus, assembly GCA_963082815.1. Lineage (NCBI taxonomy): Eukaryota > Metazoa > Arthropoda > Insecta > Coleoptera > Elateridae > Melanotus > Melanotus villosus. The sequence continues at coordinate 69,555,528 of OY720418.1, read as the reverse complement.
TATGTACATTGTTCTTAAAATGCGACTAGAACAAATATATTATAAGAACTCCCCAATTAAAGCCTCGGTCTATCCTATAGTTAAATACTAGTAAATATTAATTACAAACTTTTCTTTATTTTCAAATGTGATGAAGTCATGAACAACTTTATATGATATACGTACAATAGTTTTATGGTCTTAGCAAATACTCCGATAAATAGTCAATACGTAAAAAACCTTTACCTTAGTGAAGATGTTCAAAATTTCTAACATATTCTTCTTTGAAAAGGACACGTGGGAATAATGAAAGCTTGAGGAATAATAATGTATTACACTTACTGCGACATCTTTTAAGGCAATATATTTAAGTAGATAAAGTGTATGTACTTACATCAATCTCTTATAGAGGCGTGATGGAATTAGTCGACACAAATTATGTGTCATCAAAACAGACAAAAATATATTAAGAAAATTATAGTTATAGTAAATTGTTATCAATCAAGGACCTATCGTGAATCTAAATTGACGAAAAACGAGTCATCATTATTAATATTATAAATACAATTTTAGTAATATTAGTATGTTATAAAATAGTTCAGCAATGCTGTACACAAAATAATAAGAAACACGTTTTTTTTATAACAGCAGCGTAACCGTTTCAAATAAGTATGTCAAAACCAATCACAACTGCTGTTAAAGAAGGACCTTCGCTTGTAGTAGAACCTCAAAATTTGTAACTGAAGAAGTTTAGAAATATAAAAACAAATCTACTTTAAAGATGGTACTTTTCAGAACAGTTATATCATATCTTCAGTGATTTGCTTCTGTAGCTCAACTGGTGTGCATCTGAATTATGTCACGTGCACTTAGGCCTCAGTTGGGCCCATTGTGCTGCCTCTGTTGCAACATCCTCACCTTAGGCCACGGAGTATAATGTTATACTCCGTACCTTAAGCACATCACTCAAGCCATCCTAACCTTTGAATGAACCCGAGGATGCTTGCCAGAGGGATGTTGCTAATACTGCCCATACTAGGCCAGAAGTCCCCTAGCATGGATCCTCTGATTAGAGCGACAGGTTGGGTCCACGACTAGTCCCATCCCGTGCATGTGCTTATTTAGTTTACAATGTCCCGACAATATTCTACAACAAGTCGTAGTTTACCTCTTGACAGCTGTATACAAAAGTCCTCGCATGGTGGCATTTGTTCATGTTAACCCATCTTTCGCGGTGGCGATTGCGGGTTTTCTGTTCGATTAAGGTATTGAGTGCAGTTGCGGATAGTGGTAGTACTGGTTCGAGAACAAAAAAGGGTTGTTCCGAGCCTTGCCTCGCCGAACCATCCGCCCGCTCATTACCGCATAGTCCAGAATGTCCTTTGACCCAGACGAGTTCTAGGACATTATCATCAATAGCGACTTGTTCCAGAGTGTTGCGACATTGGAGTATTATCCCTGATACAACTTTGCAGTTGTTCAGTGCCAACAGAGCAGCTCTGTTGTGGCTTGCAATTCTGATAGTCTTGTTCTTCATTCCACGTACAAGAATTGCGCTTGCACCCTGCATTATGGCCGCAGCCTCCGCTTGAAAAACTGTGGCGAAAGTGCCTATTGATGTGCTTTCTTGGAGGTCTAGGCCATCTGAGAAGATGCCTGCCCCTGTACCTTCTGAGGTTTTGGATCCATCAGTGTAGATGGATATATCTGGTTCGGTTGCAACTACAGAATTCAGATAGATTCTGAAGTGCTTCGTAAATGTGTAGGTGGGTGGAAGAGAGTACATTTTCGCTCCCAGAAGGGGCATCCGAAGTACTACCTCTGTAAAAAGCATTGGTGCGTAAAGCCGAAGGCCAGTGGTTCAAAAAATATATTAAAGCACATAATATTACATTTTGAAAATGTATTCTGTTAATTTTGTAATTATTATATTTAATCATAGCTAGTGATATCAGTTTCGAATAAAGATTTTCTTTTTAAAATAAAAATTCGCAAAGAGTATTTGAAAAAAGATCGTATGCTATAAATAGACGTAAATACATACATATGCCATGAGAATTAAAATCAGACAAAAAAGTTTTGTTTTTAAAGGCTCTCGCGAACGAAGAAGTCACTCACTCTGTACATTACAAAACTGCAAAATATTAAACTGTTTCGCAGCTCACCTCTTTTTTTAACATTTTGTTCAGGCTATAGTATGTGGTTGCTTATTTATTTTTAAAATAACGCATACCATTAAAAACTAATAGATACGCATATTTAGAATTTACGAGTATGTTTATAAAAAATGAGAACAAAATGCTCTTCGTGGCAAAATCTTATAGGTAACAGATGCCATTTTTTTATAAGTATCTCGAATCCTTTGGCAAAATTAGTAATATTATATTGTTGTACGAAGTTAATACTTGGATAGTAAAGGTATCGCCACTAACGCCCCGTGAGGGAGCATGGCCGGCAACATCGAGGACTAAGGCCTCCTAAGCTGCTTTTCATACAAAATATTAGTGGAAGTAATTTACAAAAAAATTCTCTTTTATTAATACTACTGGTATTTAGAATACAAGGCGGATATTTGTACATATAAGTGGCAACTGACGTACAGCTAAAATTTTAACAAAAACATTTGTGTTCCATAACTTGAGATTTTGTTTCGGTTATTTCATTTTTGTGCCATAAAACTAAAGAAAGAATGAAAAACCTAATCAAAAGTTTTATGGTTAGCACACTTTATTTTGTGTTTTTCAGTAGCAAATATTAATTTAACTATTTTATAACAATCAACTGTTAAGGTAAATTGCTATCTTCCTTGGGTTTTAAAAAACCTGATAGAGCTTAAATTCAAATCGGTACCCTCTTAGTTGCAAAGCATTATTATGTTTCTTAAACCAGACGGCCAAGATACCAACACTTCGTTACTGAATTTTCATGAAAAATTAAATAAATAAGATAAATATTTACAAACGTACATCAGAAAATCTAATCTAAACATGATGTGTTAACATAATTTTCTGCCAATGAATTGATCACAGATTCCTAATTTAAATTTCAGTTACAATTTAGTCAAACTACTAAGACACAGTTTAACCCTTATAAATGGATTAATTAGAAATGATGCCATTTAGATTATTAATTCATCGTTGTAATTTGAGAAGCAAACTGCGCTGCATTTGGAAAGTAAAATTTTATTCGACAACGTTACTGAGATGAAACATCACAGCATCTTAATTAAGGAAGCCTGAACACTGAATAGACAGCTTAAACGGACAGCCGAATTAAGTTAGAAAGAGATACATGATGCACCAATGTTTGAGCAAGAAACTCTGAGACTGCATGTTAATTAAGCAATGTATACAGCTGACTCTGCCTTGTGTATTCATAAAGAGCTTTAATGATTGATTACTTTTGCACCGTGATCGCAAAACGTAATCATCAACTGGGTTTAACGAACGTGTAATGAATACTTGAACTGGAAACTCCCCTTCTAGTAATTAAGAGAACGATACAATAATAGGTTTTTGTATAAGTGTTTCAGCACAGCGCATTTATAATTTATTGGTCTTTTTGCACGAATTGAAAAGGTATAAATAGTAGCAAATAATCACCCAGTAGAGTAACTAAACAACTGTAAAAAAAAGTTTTAAAAACAATATACTTTTGTTTCGATTCGAAATTAAACTATCAGCATTTCATCTTATAATTTCCTCCCCGATTTATAAGTAAAAAGTTCCTATATAATAATAACTTAAGGACCATTATAAGTGTCTGGCGTAATTTCGATAAACGTTCACGATTAGGTATTATAAAGATGCGGATAATTGTGTGATTCACGTACCATGTTGTTAAAAAAATGTAAGTATTAAAAAATAAAAACAGTTAAAAGAACAACAAGTCGACAAACACCTATTATATTCCCATTCCGCTCATAAGTGGTTTAATACCATTAGGCATTAAACCTCTCTCCCCAATGGCTGGACTTGGTTTATTTCGCCTAATGGCGGTTGAAGCAGTGATGGGATTTTAATAGTAGCTACACTTATTAAGCTCGAGCTTTACCGCCATGTATGTTTAACTAAGAGAGCTTTAATTGTGTATTTTATTTTATAACCCAGTGCGTGAGATACTGCGTCCCTAAACTTCAATGTCAGAACACAAGCCTATAATACCTGTTCATTTATTTGATGCTCACGAATTGAAATAAACGATCCCTCATATATTATAAATACTTGTGTGCGAGATTAATAAACCACATATATTTATTTTATTGATTATTTAAAATATGACGAAAAGTAAAACTGAATAACTGAATGAAACTGGCGGTGTTGTTTATTTCAGTAACTACGTGTTGAAAAACTTTGTCGTCCAGACGACGCAGTTTTGATAACGTTAGATTGTCTTTTTCGATTTATAGGAAATTCAAGTTAATATGCTTAAGGGTATATACGTTCATCAATTGGGTCGGCGCTTAATAATCAATAGCGTACCATCTCGTGTCAACTTAAACCCACGACATTTCAGCGCCAGAACACGGTAACCATCAACTAAACTTAGAGCCCATGTTATGTCTTCATCCCATCCGACAAACACACGCAGGTTCGAGTCCATTTCCAGCAGTTTATCACTTACTTGTTCACACTTGACGCCCGATTAATATTGTGGCATGCCCAACCTTGAATCGACTAGTGCTGATATCTTAGAAAGATCCAACACACATTTCCACGCCTCATAGATTTACTTTCTCATCACGATCTGTTTTGTTCTCTATCAAACACATTATTTTCACTAAAGCGTTGGGGAAACATTACGTGTATTGATTTAATCCTTAAAAGATTATATAAATTTCTTAGTCGATGCTAGTATAAAATAAAATGAAGTTTGCTTGTATTTAAGAATTTACATGTTGTATTTGTGAGAGTGGCATTTATCTTCACATTGTTAACATCTTTCTGTGATTAAGATGCCAAACAGTCGACTTACAAAAAAAGTTATTCGCTTAAATAGTTAGTAAGAAGAGGCAATAGAAAACTAGTAAATCTTCTAATCGCTCATAGAAAGAAAAACAGAATTTTGATATAACTAATCAATCAAAAAATTGCCTTTTACATGGCACTTCTAAAATGCCAAGGCTTTCTAGAATAAACATCAACTTGCTGCAACGAAGGTAGATATTCCACGATTTTATAATTTATTTACTTACCCTTACAAAATCGCAAATTAATCTTATTACTAAAGAAATTAACCACAATAGTTATTTACTAACATGTCATACTCCATTATTAACACAAAGAAGGGAATTAAACGTCTTCTCTAAAACTGGTATATACAAAACGTATAATATTTATTCAACAATTAAAAAAGCGTTTTTAAAAGTAATTTTACTAGAGCGTTTCTGTTAATTTTTAGTAGCAGGCCATGGATGCATTCAAAAACAAAGAAGTTGAAAACTCAGTCTTTTAACAGTTTCTAGTAGCAATTTTGCTAGTTTGAAGTAAAAGCGTTTAGAGACACAAATTTTTGATTTTTGTAAGTCGTTGGCTTTTCCCTAAGCATTATGGAGGTACCGCGGAATGCTTTTCCAGCTATGATTTTTTATCATTACCATCATTATGAACGAGTTTTAACATACCATATGAACAAAAATTATTTAGGTAAGGGATGGCCATGGTGAACAAAATCACTGCCTTTGATTGGTTCAGCTTGTTGTTGGTTCTACATGATAGGTACGTTCAGAATTCCAAAGCCACCCTTTATCTAAATAATTTTTGTTCATATGGTATAACCACAGTCATTTAGTGGCAGCTTTTGGCGACTATAGTCCTTCTTTATCCAGTTAGTTACTAATTTCGTGAATTTAAACGTGGGAGATGTACGTTAGAAGATGAACCAAGACTTGGACGACCTGCAGTAGCTGTTTATGGTGATAATGATAGGACTACTGAGAAGCTGATTAAGGAAAATCGGAATATCACTCATAGAAACATTCAAGAAGAATTAGGCATTGGATCATCTGCAGTAGATTGCATTTTACACAAACATCTGGGTGTTAGGAAGCTGGCAAGTCGGTGGGTTCCGCATTTGTTAACCGAAGAACAAAAACAGGCGCGGATAGACTGGTGCAGCTTTATGTTACGAAAGTTTGATGGATGATCTTCAAGGCAGCTATTTAATATCGTCACAGGTGATCCTGGATATACAATTATGATCCCGAGACAAAACAACAGTCAAATATTTGGGTGGGGAGGAAATGCCAACAAAAGTTGTTCGCGCTAAAAGTGTAAACAAAAAAATGGTTGCTTGTTTCTTCAGTTACAGTGGTCAAGTTGCAGTAATGCCTCTTGATGATCGTAAGACTGTAAATGTCCTGAAGTGTTTGAATAATTGTGAAGTGATCGTCCAAGATCCGCATACAGCTGCAAAAACTTTAAAATTTTTACACGAATCCAGAGTCCAACTGGTCCCTCATCCACTATAGACTATACAGTCCGGATCTTGTCCCTAATGATTTTTTCTTTGATTCTGACGATTAAAAAATTCTGCGTGGCAAGAGATTTCCAAATGCCAACGCGGCGAATGTCAGGGAATTTTTGACGACCTTTCAAAAAAAGAGTTTTCTGCCTGTTTCGAGAAGTGGTTTCAATAAATGAATAAATGTATTATGGCTAAGGAGGATTACTATGAAAAACAATAAAAATAATTTCTTTAAATATTCCGTAGTTTTTTTGTAACTAAAAATTAACAGAACAACCCTCGGATACCTATCGCTTTATTTATTTTATTCCACTAATAAAAATAATCTTAGGTTTAACAAATCCTTATATCCGGTTCATAAAATAAATTAATGCTCTTCCTAAAATATTCACACAACAAAATATACGGTTTTATTTAGCAAATTGAACATTATAGAATTGACTACAGTAAGATTCTAAAAATATTTTCTCTGGACACCAAAAACCACTCTAATTCATCAGTTAATTTTCACAGCGAGTTGTGCTTTTGTAATTTTAAGTAAATCGGAACCTTAATAAATAATGATAAACTAATAAAAATGTATAAACTACTATATTAGATACCAAGAGTGTCCTTTTCCTTAATTTAATGCATGTTGCACGAGCATGTTGTAGCGGCTTTGTTAAGTTAATAATAATCCATTAAAATGAACGAATGAAAATTCAAATAGAAATTATTAAACCAAAAATTATGCTTTTTTGCTAACCTTATATCATTATACTTAACAAGGGTTTTATTTATCCTAACCCATAATAACTAAGCAGTTGTATCACGTAATTATTCTAAGTAATTATTTACTAATTAATAGTAATTTCAACAGTTGTAAATAAGAATTATTTTCCATAAAACGAATTGCTTCGGATATACTATTATGAAATATAAATTAGATAGAAAATTTATTTTTATCTCGCAGAAAGTTAGTCAGCGTTCAACTGAACCTGCTGCTTTTGAAATACCTGAGCAAATGTTATCCTCTGATTTATGATAGAGTATTTTTAACCAAGCCTGCGACATTTTAAATTAATATACACGCCACAAACAGTACGCTTTCAGGTACAATATTTTGTCTTTTCCATTCTTACAGATAAAACTGCTAAGAATCGTGCTTCGATACACGTTCTTATAAAATATGAGATTAGATGTGATTAATACTAATCATGCTTTGATTGCTTTGTGCTAGATAAGTTAATAAGTATATAAACGTTACAGATATTCGTTCCTTAATATCATTTCCCATACATAGTGTATGATGTAGAGTAGAAATACCAATTTTAAATTGATATTACCCATTGTCTTTAGTTAATTTGTCAACCCTTTTGAAAACTAAATCAATACCCTAATCGCACTGCTTGCTTTTGCTCGAATTAAAAAGCGTTCTGCGTGTTTCGAAGTTTCAAAAATTTTCTATGAAATAAATTATCGCCAAAGTTGAAAATAACTATAAATTTACGTAAAGCTTTCAAATCTCAATGGTGTAGTTAAATAGTAAAAGGAAGTGGAAGCACTTAATTAGTGTATGTACTTATAAATATGGTAATTTCTAACATGTATAACAACTAAAGGTATAAAGAAAATTTGAAGAACACGTTATTCACACTAACAATACATGTAAATTAATTTAATAAAAGTCTTCTGGGTCATCTTTACAAATAATAAAATAAATAGCCTAGATATGGAAATATGTATACATAAAATGAAAGAACGCAAATTACATCATCTCTGTCGTTTCTTTATTTAATTTGAAAATCGATCAAACATTTGATTGTAAATAAATCGATTTAAACGCATAATCAGTGTTAGAGAATTTAGATAATTTAAATTACATTTTTGTTGCGTTAAGCAACTTTTTGGTTTCAGTGCTGGATCGTTATTTACAAGTATTAATTTTATAATGATAGGATTTACTAAAACAGTAACGTCGAATTAGTTGTTACATAGAAATGTAAATTTGCACCAAACAACTATACCCCGGAAGTAGAAAATTCAAACGGAGTTCCATTTTATTTCTAATAAACGTCACGCGTGTCTTTTGAATCCTTTAAGCAAAGCTGAATTTATTTAAAAAACCTATAGGAATTAGAAAATTTTGCTCAACAAGGATAACAAAATACTTACAACTTTTTTAAATAAAAACTGATTCATTAAACAACAACTTAATACTAATTGTGAACAAACTCAAAATTTAGAATAACAACAAATTTATTACTTATTAGAACATTTAAAAAGTTACACTTCAAAATACATACATACATACATACATAAATACACCTTTCGGTGTAGAGGTGAAGTAAGTCATACTCCGTCAACAAACATGTTCCATTTTCTGCGGTCTTGCGTCATCAGCTTGGCGTTTCCCAACGAACATTTCTGCTGATCGTGATCTGGAGATTTATTCATTATATGTGTTGCTACGCCTCCCCTTCCTCTTCTTCTTGTTCGTACCTATTTCCCAGATTTTCTTCACATTTCTGCTGTTGTCCATCCTCACTAAATGTCTAAACCATCTACGTCTGCTTTTTGTTGTAATACTCGTAGCATTCAGCGATTTAACATTTAACCTTCTTCTTGGTCCTTCGTTATGAATCTGTTCCGTTCGCGTCACTACCTCTATCTTCCTTAATTTTCTCATCTCACGTGCTTGAAGTTTACTGTTTAGCCTTTTTATTAGAACCCACGACTGACATTCAAACTTCTACAAATACTGTTCTATATCTCCTTACTTTCGTTTCCTTACTGACTTCCCGTTTCCTAAAAAATGCCTTATTGAGTCCATACAGTAATTTGTTTACAACAACTATTCTATTGTTAATTTCACTTTCCAACTGGCCTGGAGTTGATAACCGTATCCAAATATTTAAAGTTGTACACTTGCATTGTCTATCGTTAGCTCGAATGTACTCTCCGATCATCGCATTTCCATAACTTCTGTTTTTTCAGTATTAATCATTTCAAAATCAGCCAGTTTTTCCTTCCATATAGATAAATTATCTTGAAGATGTGCTGGTTTCTCTGTTAACAAAACTAAACCATCTGAATACATGAATTCGCTTAGCTTTACTGGCTCTATGTTTCTCACCCCTACTAACCCTTATTATTTTATCTTGCTATAATCTGGCTATTTCAGTAATTAATACCAACAACAGCAGCGGCCTTAGCTTATTCCCTTGACGAACTCCTTTATGTCTGAAACTGTCTTGTACAGGAATTGTCGTATCTTACGTGGTTCATAGTTCTTTTTAATCACTGCAGCCATGTGTTCATCAATATTTCTTTGTTCCAGAACCTTATAAATATTTTCTCTATAGGCGCTATCCAAGGCCTTCTGTAAGTCTATGAATGCAAGATAGTACTGCCCATTATGTTACATAACTTTTCACTAAGTATTTTGAAACTAAATATTAAGTCTTGAGTTTCTCTTCCTGGTCTGGAGCCACTCTGGGAATCCGTTATCGTATATTCTAGAAGTTGTCTAAACCTCTTTTCTAAGATTACCTCATAAACTTTCAGAGGTACACGCTACAACGAAATCCCTATCTAATTGTCACAATACCTGCTATCTTCTTTTTTTAAATAATGAGGATATCACTACCACTTGCCAGTCTTCGGGAATTGAATTCTGTCCCCCGCTGTCAGAACTATTGTGTGCAAAAGAGGTGTACCTGTTTCACCCATATACTTATATTCTGGCCTTATTCCATTATGGCCCGCCGCTTTAGCCGGATGTAATGTTATAGTTGCATTCCGTACTTCCCCTAAGCTTATTTGCTTATGATTTCCCTTCTAACTTCGTGTTATTGAGTTTTTCCGCTTTCTCTTCCGGTTCCTTAACGAATTATCCTCGCAAGACCTCTTTAACATGCTGTACCCATCTCTCCATTACCTCCTGTTTGATAGTTAATATCTTCCTTGTCCAATATAATATATGTTTAAATGGCATTCTCTTATTACGTTTTAGATTTTTTAAAGTTCTTCTTCTTCTTCTTCTTCTTCTTCTTCTTCTTCTTCTTCTTCTTCTTCTTCTTCTTCTTCTTCTTCTTCTTCTTCTTTTTCTTCTTTCTTCTATCATAGGCTAATGCCTGCTATTTCTTGGATTGAATCTTTCTGTTATTCTACGTTGAGGTTATCACATCATCTCTTCCTAGGTCTTCCCACACTTCGCTTTCCTGCCCGCGACTGATCTCTGGCGATCTTAACAATTCTGTGTCGGTTATTCGATTAAGATGCTCATTCCATTCTTTCTTACTTCCATGAACCCATTTTTTGATAACATTGCCCTACATTCGGTTCTCTTTCTATCGATAGTGTTTTAGTAGTAATCTTTCTCAGGGTTCTCATTTCTTCTGTTTTGAGTAGTTGGCATGTGGTAGCTGTAGTGGGTCGTGTCTCCGCCACGTACGTCATGATCGACCTCACTGTAGCTTTGTATATCCTCGCTTTCGTCTGCTGTTGTAGATGTTTGTTTCGCCAAATTCTATCTTTTAAGCTTCCTGCTACTTTATTGGCTTTAGTTATTTGTCGTTTTATTTCTTTTTCAATGCTGCCGTCTGCCCTTAGTTCTATTCCGAGGTAAATAAATTTCATTTCTTGTAGAATAATCTTTCCGACTACCTCTAGTTTATATCTAATGAGTTCTATCGAGATGGTCATGCATTTGGTTTTCATGCTCAGCAGCCTTTCTAGGTCGTCTTCGCTTTCCTCAATCAAAGCGGCAGCATCAGTGTTTCTGATCAGTGATATTATTTCTTTTGTTAGTCTGTCCCCTCCATACTTTAGAAGTTCATTTGGTATTTGGTCTTGGCCGGGACATTTTCTGTTTTTAAGTTGTCTAAGTGCTTGTTCCACCTCCGAATAACTGATGTTTATTTCGTCTTCTAAAACTATATTTGCTATATTCTCCACTTCAGTATTTGTTCCATAAATAATTTAGTTAGATATTTTACTCACGTCTTTTGATCTATTTTATGCAGGGCCGTATTTACGCGCAGGCTATCAAGGCTGCAGCCTATGGGCCCGCGCCACAAAGGGGCCCGCACCACAAATTGTTTAAAAATTTTAATTTTAAGACTACGCAACTACCTTATCAATTAAAATACGCAATAGATGATGTAATTAAACAAACGAAATAAGAACAAACATTATTCACCCTTAGAAGAAAATTTAATTTCATATCACTACATAAAAGCGGTTTTAACTTTTAACCATCTTTGCTCAGCATTGAAAGTGATATTTTAAGACAACTAAGTTATAAAGATATTATAAGTAGCTTCATTAGCATGAAGTGTAGGCGCAAACCAATTAGCCACTAAGCTATTTCCAAGTTAAGTTATATGTAGTGACTACAATTTCTTATCAATGCACTTCTATGCATTTTATTTCAAATTATTTGACACTTTCATTTTAAGTCTGATTGTTTGAGAAAGAAGTACTGTATTTGAATTAAATATAAGTAACATTTGCTTGTTTGTTAAATTCTTTTTTTTTAATCAGACCCACCAGACCCCCCCCCCCCCCCAGTAGGGCCCGCACCACAGGTTCAGCCTAGGGGTCTACAGATCCTAAATACGGCTCTGATTTTATGGTATTCCACTACTTCTGATATTTCTTTACGGTCGTAGAAATCACTCTCCATGTTTTTGGTGAAACTGCCTTTTTTAAAGTTGTGTACAATAACTTTGCATTCCCTTTATTAAGTAGAAATGTTCCTCCATTTTCTTTCCAAACGCCTCCCAAGCCTTTAGTTTTCAATTTTTCACTAAATGTATTACTAAACGCCTTTGTATTTTATATTGTTGATAGGTGTCCTGTGTCGTGTTTTCTGTCGATTCTTCCACAAAGCCTTTCTCCTTTTAACTTCCTGCTCTATGTTGTCATTCCACCAAACTCCATGTTTCCTGTGTCACACTTTCAAGCTTTCAGCACGGCATCCTTAATTTTTTTTCCATCTCATCTCTAAGTAGTTTATACTTCCAAAGCCAATACTATTGTTAAGATACCCTTCCACCTTAGCTGTGTACAATTTCTGTATATCTGAATCTGGATTTGGTAATTTGTGACTTTTAATAGTCTCTTGCTTTTCTGTTGTACCTCGCGTTTTAAATTCGTTTTGAACTCCGCAAAACTAACTAGTGATCACTGCCTACTTCATACCCTCTTTTGACCCTGTCGTCTTTAATGTGCTGCTTAACACTCCTTTCCATTCCATTATGAATGTCTTTATGTTTGTAGAAAGTATTAGTCGCCACCCAGATCATTATTAATAATTTTCTGTTCATTCAAATTTTTAATCTCTTATCTATGCTTATCAATTGTATAACCCGCTTCTTCCACTTTATTTCCTACACTTCCATTGAAATCTCCTGCAATGAATTTACCCCTTTTTTAGCTATTTTATCTTGCAACTCCTCCCAAAATTTTTCCTTATTTTCCACTCTTTCCTCCTCATTCGGGACATAGACTATTTTCTAGTTTCTATTTATTATAGCAAGGAAATTCTCTTTCATTTTCATAAATTCTGTCGCTATTTCCCCTTCCCTGCCTACCATTCCTCTCGTGCTCAACGTACCTAGTCTCAATCGCTTACCACATACCACCTTATCCCTTGTCTCTTTGATTAAATTCCTATTTGCTCTGCCATTTACTATACAATTTATAGAGTTAGCTGCCAAACTTTTTCCATTGTCCTTGTCCTCGTCATTTGCCTTTGTTGTCTTAAATTTTCTAAGGTTTTTTACTTGCAATCAGTTTTTTGAGGCTTTCACCATCCCCTTTTTTCTCCTATTTCATTTATATAGCTCCCCTTCCACTTCCAACTTTCCTTAATCTTAATTTGGTGTTCCTTGTCTTTTCTACTTTCGTAATTTTGGTTATTTTCCATATGTACCTGTTTCAAAGCTATTATTTCCTATAAGATTCTTTTACTCGAAAATATTGACGAGAATTTTACATGAGACTAACTAGCAAAAAGTGATTTCCTATGATTTTCTCGGATCTAAAGTAATTTTTTTAAATCCTGATGCATTACTATACAGGATGTAAACGAAACTGTTTCTTTATTATGGTTTTGAGTTGATATAACTTGGTATAGTAAAACTTCCATAACTCAACGTAAGGAGAAAGAAGAGGAAGACGAGGATCATTTTTATGAAGAATTAAAACGAATTTACGGCAAACTGCGGAGTCACGACAATAGGAAAGACATAGCAAATACGATGAAAGTAATGTAAATGGCCAAAAACTGATAGCGTTTGATGCAGGAAAAGACATGAAAATTTTGAGCACTTACTTTGAACATAAAGAAATTCATAACCGAACTTCAGTTGTACCAAGGAGGAATAAGACTCAACAGATTGATCGTATACTGGCACAGAAACGTTTTGCGAAGTACATACACTTTGTCTGGCTTCACTAGCCACATAGGCTATTATATTTTTATGCATAGAAGGCATACATCACAAGCAAAATTAATGATAATGTCAAAATAAGTTGCATGTAATAAAAAATAATAGCTTTTGTACTTTTTCAAGTAGCAGCTACAAAATGGAAGTGTATTTAGTCAATAAAAGAAAACAGATTGTTAAGTGGTACTTCCAAGAAATTTCTCTTCGGCAAATTACTGACTTGTTTCAAATTCCATTTGAAAATCGGCCAATTCCTTCTGTTAGGACTGTTCGAAGAATTATACAAAATTTTGTAGAAGATTACATAAAACGAATGGAGTTCTGCGAGACTATGATGACCATTCCAAATGAAAATGAAAATTTTATTAATAACATTTTGTTCACTGACGAAAGTACTTTTCCTGTTCATGGACATTATAATGCTTCCATTGTACGCTACTGGTCCCTAACCAATCATCATGAGCATTATAACTACCGGACGCAATATCCCCAAAAATTAAATATCTGGACTGGTATTTTAGGTAACAGGATCATAGGTCCTTTTGTTATTAATGGTACATTGAATAGCAATAAATACCTAGAGCTACCACAGAATGAAATATTACCTACAATTAGGACTACAAACGTAAAGTTAGAAGATATTTGGTACCAGCAGGATGGCTGTCCAACTCACGAAAGCGCTGCTGTAAGAGCCTTTCTTAGCACTACATTTCCTGGACGCGTAATAAGTACACGGGGAAATATACAATGGCCACCTTGGTCCCCAGACTTATCAGTTAATGATTTCTTTCTTTAGGGACACATACAAAATTGTATTTACCGCCAACAGGAAACACGTGCTACAAATGTAGATGACCTAATTAGGGAAAAAATTATTATAGCTGCAGCTTCAATTACGCTGGACATGCTAAATTACGTTCGCCAAAATTTTTACAACCGCCTGGGATATTGTTTAGCTCAAGAAGGTGGCCTATTTGAATACTTGTTGTAACATTTTGCATTAATTTTTTATTATCTTAAATATTTAGGGCCATATTCATAGACAGTGTTTAAAGTTAGATGTTACTAATTGCTATAGCAACATAAGGTATATTAATTATATGGGTTTAGTAGCTACTAAACCCCTACTAACTTTAAACACTATCTATGAATATGGCCCTTAGTAGTTATTTCATATCTTTACGACAATATTTTACCATTTGTACAATAGAAGTTAAGCAAAGTTATGCGTTCCTTTTTCGTTGTGATAAGTTCATTAATAAATAATATATTGTTTGTTTGTTGTATATTTTGTAAGTAGAAATTTTTCAGTTGTCTTAGATGTATGGAACAGAACTAGTACCTATGTGGCAAGTAGTTTCAGACAGACTGTATATTAAGGATAGGCGAGAAGTTACCGAGGAGCAGACATGGGATCAGATCATATCTAGTGCGAACATTCGTTAATATAGTTAATTATAAAAAAGATAGAAGGTAGAAAAAAAAAGAGAAAAAAATATGGAACGTAGAGGATCTACAAAAACCAATAAAGAATAGAAAAAGAGCCTAACAAAGGAGCAAAGGGCGGAACAGTGGAGGAAGTATGGAGACATATCGAGGAAATAATAATAAATTCAGCAACCGCCACGTTAGAAACGAAAAGCACAAAGACAAGAAACAATTATTGATTTAGTGAAGATTGTAGGCTGGAATTGCAAAGAAAGCAGAAAGAAAGGGAAAGATTGCTACAGACATACTTAAAAGAAGAAGAATTAAAGTACTAAGAGGAAAAGCAAACAACACATAGGGTTTTGCGTAAAGCTAAAAGAGATTATAAGGAATCCAAGTTACAGGAAACAAAAGAAAAATATAAAAAAATGAAAATATGTAATTTCTATCGAGGGATAAAAATACAAAGACAATCTTCCCTGTTCTGCGAAGAGAAGGGGGGAAAGCTAGTAGGATATGAAAGTAAAATAGTAGAAAGATAGAAGGAATATTTTCAGAAAACGCTAGATGTGAGGGTAGAGTAGACGAAGGAATAGAATAAAATGGAACAGCTGTTGAGATGCCCACTAAGGATGAGGTTAAGGATATTGTAGGTTATAGGGAAGTTGAAGAACAGGAAGGACAGAAGGACTTGCCAACGTGGTGACATATCTAATTCAGTGCGTACGGCGAGAAGAAAAGATGCTGTAAGCCTGGGAAAAAGGTATTATTATACCTATACATAAAAAGGGAGATATAACTGAGTGCAGAAATTACAAAGGCATTGTTCTGTTGGATACCTCTTATAAAGTGCTGGCAACTTGCTGAAAATGAGATTGGGGAGTATCAAGGAGGTTTTTAGAGAAATCGGTAACAGATCAAATTTTTAAACTTAAAGAAATACAAAGCACTTGCTATGAACAGAAAATTGACATCCACGTTCCACGTGTGTTTCATAGAATTTAGACAAGCATAATACAGTGTGTCCCCGGATGGAGTTGACAATAGGTATGTATGACGGACCAAAAATTTTCGAATTGGATTTTCATACTTTGGGATTAATCCCCGCTCGGTCTGAAACTTATTTTTAGTTTACTTTCGATTTTTTTAATCAAGTAGGCCTTTACAGTTGATCAAAAACTCTTTTCGTTTCAGGTAAAGTACCTTTTCCGTTCACAGTATGCCAATGTCTTACTAAGAAAAGTTGTTCAGAATGAAAAGTTATGGCGTTATGCAAATTTTCAGAACGATCGGCCTACTTTGATAAATTTCATTATTTGTCAATTTCGTTTCAGGTAAAGTACTGTTTCCATTCACAGTATGCCAATGTGTTACTAATAAAAGTTGTTCAGAATGAAAAGTTATGGCGTTATGCAAATTTTCAGAATTTTTAATAAAGAATGACTTTTCGTCGTAAAATTAAAAATAAAGATTTTTCTCCTATTGTCAATTTCTATTATCAAAGTATGCCGATCGTTCTGAAAATTTGCAAAACGCCATAGCCTTTCATTCTGAACAACTTTTCTTAGGAACACATTGGCGTACTGTGAACGGAAACAGTACTTTACCTGAAACGAAATTGACAAATAATGAATTTTATCAAAGTAGGCCGATCGTTCTGAAAATTTGCATAACGCCATAACTTTTCATTCTGAACAACTTTTCTTAGTAACACATTGGGGTACTGTGAACGAAAAAGGTACTTTACCTGAAACGAAAAGAGTTTTTGCTCAACTGTAAAGGCCTACTTGATTTAAAAAAATCGAAAGTAAACTAAAAACAAGTTTCAGGCCGAGTAGGGATTAATCCCAAAATATGAAAATCCAATTCGAAAATTTTTGGTAAATCATACCTATTGTCAGCTCCATCCGAGGACACACTGTATATGATGTGATGAAGAGGGAGGGCTGTATGATATTACGAGGAAACTGAAAATACCAGATAAGTTAAGAAAACCAACGGAAATGACGATAACAAATTCAGCTAATAAAATGAAAATAAACGGAATCCTGACATCGAAATTTTCAGTAAACCTAGGTTTAAGGCAGGTGATCCACTTTCAACTACGCTATTTAACAACGCTTTGAAAGGTATAATAAGGAAAAGAGATTTAAACAGAATGGGAACACTCACGACCGAGAATCATCAATGCGGACGATGTTACATTGCTGGCAAGGAACAGAAACGATTTGGAGAGGTTCGTAGGAAATTTGGAGAAGACAGCAAGAGAAATAGGACGAAGAATTAACGAAGACAAAACCAAGTATACTCGTATGATATTGAAACGTAAGGGAAATATACCAGTTGTAGCAATAACACAAGCGACATTTAAATTAGAAGGAGGAAGAGTAAAGGACTAAAGGTAGTAGAACTAGTTTAACAGTTTGTGTATTTGGGGGTCTTGATAAAAGCAGAAGGAAAAAAACCTAAAGAAATAGAAGCTAGGTTGGTAAAAGGAGACAGAGCAAAGGGTGCACTCAGCACCTTCTTAAAGGCTAAACAAATGTCGCGTAAGGCAAAAGTGTTGAGACCAATAGTGACTTAGGGGTGTGAAATGTGGGCGAATAGTAATGTAAACCAACCCAGTCTTGAGGTGTGAGAACGAAAAGCCCGGAAAAAAATATACGGGGAAGAAAAACAGAAGAAGGTTGAAAACGCAGAGTAAATAAAGAAACTAAAACTACATGGGTTAGCATCGATCAGCAATTATACAAAAGCCCAACGATTCACATGGCTGGGGCACATAGTTACCTGAAGGAAGAACAACAGAAGCGTTTTTAAGAAAAGTGTCATAAGACAAGAAACGAAGTGGAAGGCCGCGATTAAGATGGTATCAACAAGTACTAAAAGATTTAGAAGAGAGGAAGGTACAAAACTGAAGGTAAAAGACGAAAAATCGAAAGATATAGATGGAAGGAAATCGTGCAGCGACGGCCCTAAAGGCTTGTTAAAGCTATATATACAGTATACAGGGGAAGTTTTCTCTTTAGTATACATATCATCTATGTATATTTTTAAAAATAGCGTATCAGCGCATTGCTTTACACTATATGCAGGCAACCAACTATACAATAAACTTTAAATTTTAAGAATTTTAAGATAAAAATAGCATGATAAAAATAATTAAATTAATTTCATGTCACAAAATTAGTCTTCCTTTAAAGTGTTTTATTGCGTTCTTTTGATACAACCGCATGTACACTATGTACAGTATATGCGATGTTGAAGAAAACCTCATGGCATCATTACGAGTTTCTAAAACCTTGGCATTTTAAATACTAATTCGTACAAATTTTCGAATCACCAGCAACTATTTGATGGAGGCAAAGAGAAAACAACAACCTTTTGTAAAATTCTGTTTCATTTGCTCAATGAACAAGGAGACATTTTAAATAAGATAGGTAGTTTTTAGTGATGAAGCAACTTTCACAATAAATGAAGAAGTCAATTCACAAAATTCCCAATGTATATTAATTATTGTACTTCTCATTTATCGATTTTATCTTGCTAACCTCGTTCCTTCTTATTCCTTAGATATTGGTTCCGCACGAACGACCGTTTACAAAACTTAACTGCAAAACAGTGGCATATCTAGGGGGGGCAAAGGGGGCAATTGCCCCCCCACCCCAACCAGTTCAATAGCAAACACGAAGCAATGAAAATAAATATTATATACATATTTTTTTCAATGAAAAATAAAAAAATTAAGCGTATTATTGTTTTTTTTTCTTAATAACTGTACCAACTTTCACGCTTTGGGAACCCGACTGCACCAATAAAAACCGTGCTTATGTCAGTTCTAGGTTTAGACTGGAAGTAGGGGTAGGAAACTAGAAGGTCCTGTGTGAATGGGGGGGGGGTGGAGTTGGGTTTGAAGTATGGACTTGCCCCCCCCCCCCATTAGCAATTTCGGATACGCCACTGCTACGAAAGTATGGAGTATGGAAATGTATGACTAGGAATAACTGAAAATAGGCTTATCGGTCCATATTTTCTTGACGGGAATCTCCCTAGCGCCAAATTTATATAGCTGTTAATGAACGACATCATTCCGTCAATATAAAACTTAAACGTCGATGACCCGCGGTTTCAAATGAATGGAGCCACCACTCATCCCACAAATGCTAGTACAAACTTTTTAAACGACAGGTTTAAAAGATGATTTTTCAATAAATCATAATTACTTTTGAAGAAATCCTTTATTCATTTAATCATTATTCTGCCAGAACATCAAAAGATGCATTACATAGATTATTTTAAGCAGTAGCTTTTCTTTAGAATTTAATATTTTTTTAAATTTTTTATTACCTTTATTTTTGGAAAAACGTTTCAATAAAAGTATTAAGTAGTAGTTAATAAAAATAAGGTATACTGTCAATATCGTCCAAATAAAAACTAAGCAAGGATTTGGTTATTAGTTTTGAAGCAATTGCAAACCATCAAACAATTACTGCATTTATGCTGTCTATGAACAATTTCCAAAAACGTCTTGCAGTTTAACAATTGTAATTTTGAATTTTACATTAATTTCCTACGAACACTTGTTCAAAATTTTCTTTTTATTTTAACCCCCAACAAATCGAAAAGCATAGATTTCCAGTTACATTTAATTCTAAATGAAAATTAATAATATCTCAGTTGTTAACCAGCTGTACCTACAAGCTGCTGGATACAAGTGGTAATTGACTTTTATCTGTATAAATCAAGCACTGCCAAAAATTATTATCATTTATAACTATATAAACTTTCTCAAATTCCAAATATAAGAGATCCTTAGAAACAAAAACAGAAATATGTTATTAATGTAGAAAAATTAAATCTAATAAAATTTCCTTAAAAGGAAGCCTGTATTTACCCTGTGTAGAAATAGTTGTTGAATTTTGCACCATAAACTGAAGGCATAGTTATATTTATGTGGTATTTACCACAACATGACTTCAATATAATTCTGTATGTTATATTCATCAAGAAGCGTGAGGTTAGCTGTTTCGGCATAGGATAAAATAGAAGACCAAGATATATTACAGGGTATTTCTAAGCAATTTCAGATTTCGTATCACAGTATGAATTCTCATTAGGTAATTTCTAAAGGAATTATGGGCAACTGCAGGGTGTACTATGACACAGTAGCGCTTCGCGGCGTGTGTCCGAACTTATCCGTCTCTGGCGGCAGATCTCAGTATTAGTCTCGGTCCACGCTACAGTGCCATCTTCATTAATCTCCACCTGAATTTATTGTCTTATTTCCCATTGTCATTTTTCATTTACCTTTGTACATCTTCATTTTAAATTGTACATGAAAGTATAAAATTACCCGAGTGAGTTACAAGAACCGCATTAAGATGCACAAATTTATGTAGATTAATGATCGTGTACATTATGTTAAGCCTTATACTAAGTATGTTTATATGTTTTCTCTGGTTTGTCTTTGAAAGCCTTGTTATGTTGTTGTTAATTTGGATCTGTAATTAATTTTTATATAAGGCCGACGTATCCGTTTTGTTTTCGGGTTTAGAAATAAACGGAGCCGCCGTCTAGAGCTAATACATCAAGACGACAGCGATGACCCTTTGAAATCAAATATTACATCAGAACGACGTAACTGTTAACTAACTCACAATTTCGTTTCCATAAGAATTAGTTAATTTTTATTTCGATCAAGTAGTCTCTATGTGTAAACCTTTTTAAATATTCTTAACACACAAAAGAAGAATTATACGACAAATTATATTTTAATTGGGGTTTATGTTCATTAAATGTCGCATGAACTTTATTATTATCGCTCCAGGGAAGAAAATTTGAGAATTATGTTTTAGTAAGATTGTAGATAAAAAACACGATTGCAGGATGTTCATTAGGGCAAAATGTTTTAATAGCGATATTTGAATATGAAACATAAATGTAATAACAATTACCTAAGGCGAGTAGATGATTTCAAATCTAGGAGCTCTTAAATTTGAGGCATATATTTGTTTAATTTAAAATGTTTTGTGAACTATCAGATTAAAGCTCAGTAATTAATCACAGGTATACTGCCTGGCTTCTGTAATTTTCCTAGTAGTTATAATTTCCAACCCGTTGAATCACATTTTACTACAAATTAAAGGAACGTTATTATTTAGTAAGAAAAAAGTTCGCACTATTATTTTGTTATTTATTTATTTTTGTGCTGTAAATGCTTTATTTGCTTAAGTATAATAATTTTCAATTAAGCTGTTCAATTAAGCCTAAAGAAAAATATCTTATTTACTCCTCGTAGATGCCTTTACCCCTTTATCTCCCTAGCGCCGATACCTTTACCCCTGCACTAAAGTACTTTTAGAAATAACAAACACTTTTCAAAGTAATACAATTAACAAAAATCATCCCTTTGTAACGGTACGGTTCGTTATCTGCTTAATAACAAATGAAAAATAAAGTGCTTTGCTTAAACTGTAAATTTTATAATAATTTTAATACTTCTATACATATGTATAAATAACATTTTTTAAATCAAATAGCACCAAAATCATAAAACTTAACATTACCAAATTTTTATACAGAAAATGGTCTAAACATCAATTTGTGTACTACGTATTATTGTATAAATAAATAATAGAATAATCGGGGTAGTTTTCCTAAATATGTTGAAACAGTAGTTACATTATACGATATTTATATGTATAAATCATGTACATTAAATTCTGTCCTTTCGCTCATATCCTATACAAGCAGAAACATATTAGAATGTTATATGACGAATAACCTAAGCGATGAATATTCCTAGAGTAAAATTTCTTCAAACTACAAAGAAGTAAAGGAATTTTCGTAAAAATTGAAAAATCTTCAAAACGAATCAAACACAAAAATGCTTAATATCAAACTAAAACACCAATTAAAAAATCTACACAATATTCAGTACTTTCCAGCACAATAGGGCCGTGGCCAAAGCGCGCGTCGAACAAATTGAAAACTTGAAATGATCTATTTTATACTAGATTTTTGAACCGCATTATAAGCAATTTTATAACTTACATAAACATAAGTAATGGGACGCAGCGTAACAGATTTATAGAGTTAAAATATTAGGATTTACCTAGGATTACCTTTATCCAAAGGTTATTAGTAAAGGAGATTCAGGTTGTCAAAGTCAACATTTTAATTTTCTTCTATAGCTTCAAAGGTTTTCGAAATATATTCGTATTAAGTAAATTGGCAAATAGGAAGCAAACTGTATGGTAGACTCATGAAATTAGGACAGAAATTAAAGAAACGAAAACGAGATAGGAACTATACTTAAATTCAAGGAAACAAGAGGACTACAACAACTACATGAAACAGAGAGATATAGTCAAAAAGAAAGTATTGGAGGCTAAAGGAAAAAGCTGGGAAGAGTTGGAACACAAATTAGAAGAATTAGAATTAGAAGCTATTTTTCCGGGTTTTAAAAAACAAAAGCCACTGATAGGTATATATGACAAAACTGGAAAAATGATCACGTACAATAAGGAAGTGATACAAAGATGGCCCGCGAATATCTTAAAGAACTTTTAGACTTAAAAGGAAGCCCGATCAGCATAAGTCCTAATGGTAACAACAAAGAGATCCATGAAAAAGAGAATACGGAAAACCTAATAACAGAGGAAGAATTGCTGAAGGCAATAGCAAACTAGCAAAGATGAAGCTAGGAAAAGTGGCGGGACATGACAATATTCCACTGGAAGCAATAAAATATATGGGAACAGCTGGCCAATAATTACTGCTAAAGATCATAAACACAGCATGGAAAACAGGAAAAATACCGAAAGACTGAGAAATAGCTGTAATCATGCCGATATATAAAAGTGGGGATTCAAGAGACTACTAAAACTTTTTAGCTTTTTTCTTTTCAAATCCTAAATCGGCGACAAGCGAGTACAACACAGTAATAGAATGAAACACGTTAATGTGTAATGCAATTCAATTTTTTAATTCTCTAAATCCATATACCTAGCAGTACGAGGTATATGTATAGCAGACGAATTTATTATTATCTGTTAATATTAATGTTTTTAATTAGGTATATGATCTGAGTTAAGTACATACGTATATAGGGTATCCTCTTTCTTAAGCAACTTTTTTTTTATAAAGGTCAAAAACGATTAAATAGACAAGGCAGTACAGTTTTTTTATGAAGAACTCAATGGTGTGAAATTTGATATAAGACGTGTAGTTGAAAGTAAAATAAATAACAATTAGATATAACGACTTTTAGGATTTTGTATTGCTAAATTAAGACCTGAAACGAAGCCTACTTAGCCGTTTCGCTATCTTTACAAATAAAAAAGTTACCCATATAAAGTTTAAGAAATAGGGCACCCTGTATACAGGGTGGTCCGCAAGTAATGGGGCACATCGCAACAGTAAATTCGTGGGGTCAAAATATTACGATTTACAGGATTACCTTAATCGAAAAGTTAACATTAAAAGAAATACAGGGAGTCAAAGTCAATATTTTAATTTGCTTCCGTAATTACAGATAAGTACATACAATACAATTTCAAGCATTTTCGAAATATTCGTAAGAAAACTGGGGAAGTTAACCTTCTGGGATGGCAAACAATAATCTGACCCCAAATTTTAATGTAGCTCCTACTTTCCTTTTTATACAATAATACACTCAGGTGCACAAAAAACGGGTCATTTCTTTTTCTTTTAATTTTTATTTTGTTGTAGTACTTAGAATAAAACTTTTAGTATTTTACAATGAAAGAGACCATCAGGGTGAAGAAAAAACAACATATGGTACTTATCAGTTCATTTAATGAACATTAATAAGGGAAAATGATAATGTACGTGTACAATAAAGAAAATGCATTTCCGCAAAATAAACTTAACAGAGATTAAGAATGAAAATTTCATTTGAATAGATTTCAATACTTTGTATTGCCTCCTCTAGCAATAACCATTGCCTGCATACGGCGGCCCATGCCACTAATAAGCTCACGAATATCATTTTGCGGAATATTCTGCCATTCTTCCTGAAGTGCCACACGAAGATGATTTATTGTGGTTGCTGCAACTGCACGTCGAGGACGTCTAACACGCCTGCCCAGTATGTCCCAAACATGTTCTACAGGATTTCCATCTGGGGTACATGCTGGCCAGTTTAGTTTTCCTATTCCAACTTCATCCAAGTATTCAGTGACGCACCTTGCTGAATGCGCTCTTGCGTTATCCTGCATCAGAACAAAGTCATCGCCGATAATTGGAGCAAATGGAACTACGTAATTTGCCAAAACCTCCTCATTATACCGCTGTGCAGTCAGCGACCCGCCATCAATAACAATCAATTCGGTGCAGGCATCCATTGATATCCTGCCCACACCATCACTGAACCTCCACCATGGCTAACCCGGGGGTTAAACGTGCACTCCGCAAATCGTTCTCCCGTTCGTATCCGTACTCGTTCTCTTCCATCTGGTGAATGTAGGCAGAACCTAGACTCCTCAGTAAACAGTACAGTACTCCATTGTGCCAATGTCCAATTCTAATGTTCGCGAGCAAATTGGAGTCTGGCTACTTGGTAACGTGGGAGTAATTTTGGTCCAGCTGCTGGTCTGCAAGTTTTAAGCCAACTTCTTGTAACCTTCGATGAACTATCCATACACTCACATCTGTACCACGATCCTCACGGGGTTGGTTTTTTGTCTCCACTGGGTCAAATGACGATTCCGTAGAGTATTAAGGACGAGAAATCGGTCATCGTTAGCAGTCGTTTTTGGTTTCCTGCCAGATCCCGGCCTCCGCGTATTTCTGCCGGTCTCTCTAAACTGTTTAAGTACTCTTTGGATGGTAGAAAGACTGACATGAAGTAATTTGGCCACATACCGCTGGCTTCCACAGTCTTCCACAAGAGCTACAGCTTTTGCACAGTCTTCAGCACTTAGAACCATAATGAACACACCAATCTCTATTGGGAATAACAGTAAATCGAAAATAAACAAATGAAATCAGTAGGCACCTTGATGCTCTATGCATAATGTCGAATGGGCAATGGGTAGTAAAGAACTCCTATCTTTAAATTTCATTTTCGCTTATTAATGTTCATTAAATAAACTGATAAGTACCATATGTTGTTTTTTCTACACCCTGGTGGTCTCTTTTATTGTAAAACACTAAAAGTTTTATTCTAAGTACTATAACAACATAAAAATTAAAAGAAAAAAAAGACCCGTTTTTTTGCACCTGAGTGTATTTTAATTTTTTTAATCTTATTGCATGTCCGATAACCTAAAAATCGAATTTGATGTATGTCACGTGACCAACGGCATGGCGGTAAAAAAATTACTATGAGAATACAATTCTTAAGAAAATCAGCCAATCACAACGCTTGAAAATGTTGTACCAATAAGTGAAAATAATTTATTGCCGCGATAATATTTTGTTATTTCCAATAGCAACGCTAGTAACGTAGTAACCACGTAAATATGACGTACAAACAAAAAATTATTTGACAGTTGAGAGCACCGATTAGTGAAAAATGTAATCATTGTATTCTCTTCCTAAATATAACTCGTGATTCGCTTAAAAATCGATAATATTTAGAAAATGTCACTCATGTTAATCCCAATCTTTGGAAAATGCAACTCCTGCTTCGCAGTCGTTGCATTTTCGTCGTTGGGATTAACATTCGTGACATTTTCAAAATATTATCGACAATAAGCTCACCACTTGTTATATTACCCTTGAAAATTATTTGAGAAAGTTACTTAGAATTTTAGGCCATAAGTTTCAAATATTTATTTAATAAAATGAAAAATCTCATTTTTTTTTGAATATTTTTTTATTAATTTACAAACATAAACTTTTCCCTTTTAAATAGTTCGTATGTATTTGGATAAGAATGGAAGAACTTTCTGGTATTTTTCATAATTGGCAGCATCAAATCTAAAAAAACAAGTTCCCACTAGGACGCTTGCTGTTGCAATTGTTTGTATCTAACACCTATATCAAACTTTTCCGAATAGTTTTATGTTGGGGCACTTAGAAAAGCTCAATTTTCTTAGTTGTGGTCAAAGTTCATCACATTATAAAATAAAGAAGAGTAAAGTAGCCGACAAACTAAAAACCACTTTTTTTATCTAAACTTTACATAATATTTCAAGGAGATATATTCACGGTTATCGGTGAAACTTGATTATAACCGAGAAAACTAAGCTTTTCTAAGCACTCCAGCATAAAATTATTGATACAGCTGTTAGATACAAAATTCTTCAAGTGTCTTTGTGTCTTCCAAATCCATAGGTTTTACTTCATTCGGGCAATTTGTAAACTTGTAAATTAATAAAAAAATATTCACTTACAATACCACGAGTGGTCAAAGAATTGTCGATTATTTTTTTGCTATAACATCACGAATGTTCCTTGTGCTTGCATATGAATATTCGCAATCACAAGAAATATGAGTGATTTTACAGCAAAAATAATCTACAATTCTTTGACCACGAATGGTATTTGGGGGACTATTCAACGAAAAAAAAAAACATTTCCATCGAATCATTTTTCATAAATTAGTTCACATTCAAGTTTGATTTCATGAAAATTGTTCTCTGTGGGATATAACTAGCACAAACTGTTTTCAAAAAATTGTCGCTTCGTATCACTAGTGAAATTTTATCGGCAATTTTTTGAAGTGGAAATTGTCGTTTTGATTGGCTCAAAAACGTCAAATCTTGCATTTTGATTGGCCGATTTTTGACAGATGACATATGAGTTGAATAGTCAAGAAAAATTATGACTTCCAATTATTATTTTTGAAAATAAGTACCCCAAGTGGTCACGTGACATACATCAAATTCGATTTTAGGTTATTGGACAAGCAGAACCGACCCCCAGAAAAGTTTTTTCGAAACTCTAATAGTAAAAATTTTTCCCATGTGTCGCGAACTTTTTGCCGGTGACTGTATACTTACCAATAAACATAAATTATTTATATTCGCTTTCCATAATTCCTTACGATGTCTATCTTCTTCTTACTTCTATCATAGGCATCATAATGTCTGTTCTTTTCCAGAGTCGTCATTTTTATAGGGAATCTTTACACCTTTTTCACAGTCTACCTACATCCCTTTTCCCTCTTGGTGACTTGTCTTTCGCTATTCTGACTATGCGATTTCTATCCATCCGCGTCACATGTGCATCCCATTCTAATCGCATCGTTTGTACCCACTCGTTAATAGGTTTATCTGGCATTGATCTCTTATTTGTCTGCTTAGTATATGGTGTCTGATCGTCTTGCCAACTATTTTTCTGAGGGTTTTCATTTCGGTAGTCTCCAACATTTGTTTGGTTCGTGCTATATCACTACAGACTTCTACAGCATAAGTTAGGACCGGCGCGGCGGTCTGACTACACTTTTATATAATCTACTTTTTAATTCTATGTTTAGGTAGGTATTTGTTATTCCAGATGATGTCGTTAATGGATCCTGATACTTTCCTAGCTTTCACAGTTTGTTCGAATACCTACTCTTTATTAATGCCATTTGCTGATGTAGTAATTCCTAGGTATCAGAACTGTAATACCTGTTCCATCATATTCCCCTCTATCTCTAATTTGTATCTGACTGGTGATTACTGATTGTCATACACTTGGTTTTCGCTGGAGACATGTTATATTTCCTACTTGTTTGCACAGTTCTATGTTACATTTTGTAACCTTCTTCTTTTTTCACTTCCTTGATGATTTCTTCCATAATTATATAGAAAATCTTCGGACTCAACGAATCGCCCTGTCGTATGCCACGGTTGGTAAGTATTGGCCCTAAATACATTACGATGTAAAAAATAATATACAGGGTGTATACAAATTGGCGCAAAAGCTCCAGGTAGCGATATTCCTTGTACAATTCTGAGTCGAAAACCTTAATACCAAAATGATGTACCATGCTTCCCCTGTCTTCACGAGGTCCTCAAAGTCTCAATGTTTAGTTTTGAAATAAGCATTATTATTTAATGATCTGTTGAATAAAAGATTACAAGTTGAAATAAAAGAACGTTATAAAAATAATTCATGCATATAATTTTCTTTCAACCCTGAAATTTTAACCTTAACATTTATTCATTTAGGTCTGTCCATTAAAAAAAAGCGTATGACAACACTGTAAAACAACAACAACGCTGTACCCTAAGTTACCATGGTTTAATTATGAATACCATGTGTGGGATGGATTCAATGTTGCCAAATTTACGTTTCTTTCAAATGGTTCGTAAGGGCACGGGAAGCATGGTACAACATTTTTGTATTAAGGTTTTCGACTCGAATTGTACAAGGAATATCGCTACCTGGAGCTTTTGCGCTAATTTGCATACACCCTGTATAGTAAAATACATAGTTTTTTTTAATTGCTTAGTTTTCTTTGCTTACTTTAAATTTTAGTTCTGGCTCTATGGGTATGCAGCACAAACAGGGGAAGCTCGGTTAATTCCGTGATAAGGGTAATGCCGTGAATACATGAAGGAAATAGTTTCACGGGTTTATACGCGGCAGTTTTTGAGAATTTTGTGTGCTAACACGTTCTCAAAGTTACACTGGTCTAATTTCGTGATAGTTTCCACGCTTCATAACAAAATGCACAGTCGTACTAGTTGTTAGTTTCTATGTTACTATGCAAACGGTAAGCATTATAAGCTCATCTGTGTAGAATATTAATTATTTTTTAACAAAAGTAGTAAGTAGTTGATACATTCGAGTAGAGCTAAAGTTTGTTACGAAATTAAACGACCTTTACATTAGCATCAAAGTCGGCTTGGCGCTAGGTACAATAAAATTAAAAATTTTGGAGTTACAATTCATAGTTTGACAGATGAAGGCTGTGCCTTTTTCAGAACACAAGCTCCCCTTTCGTCCTTTTAATTTAAGAATGTTACAATGAAAATAGAACTGGCTGGGACAAAAATGGAAACACAAATATTGGTAAAATCCTTAATATCACGAAATTGGCCGAGTTTTCCCTATACGCAATGTACGCATTGCACAAGAGGGATTTTGTCTCTCTATCACGATAGTTCGGATCCAAACTATTTACTTAAAAGTGTTGGTTTTGGACTTCTAAAACAAGGTTTCCACTGATTTCGATTTCGTCCAAACGGTAAGTTATACGACAAAACTGAAAGAGACCTTTTTCGTTTAAGATTGATTGGTAATTAAGAATAAATCATTTCTTTTCTTTTAAATCAGTGGCGTAATATTTTTTTCGTTAAAATTGTATTGGGGTATATCCATAGCTACGCCACTGGTTAAAAAAATTAAAATATTTCAGATCAGAAAGTGTGTTTCTATACCGGAATAACCTGTGCCAAAATTCAGTTTAATATCTTAAACTATCTTCGAGATTTTTAAGAAAAACCGAAGAAAAATAAAAAACTTTAGCACCCTGTGTATCGAAAACCTAGCACTTTAGGACATACGTTTATATGAAGTTTTCGACTTAAAATTGGTTCAGTAATGCCACCTTAAAATAAGTACATAACATTAAGTAACACCCTGTAGTATAGAAATTTAAATATCCTCCTCCTTCCTTTGTTCGTAATTCTCGAAAAGACGCAATGAGATCTTTATTGCAGTATAGTTAGTTTCTTCCCAGTAAATATGTAAACCTACAACTAAATCACTTAATTTTTTATTTTACAATCTCGATTTTAAAAGTTAATTCTGCACATTACCTGCGGTAAAACAGTTTCATAAATTTAATCAAAACGTTTCTAGGGTTAATGGATATAGGTATAAGTAAAAAGCTTCATTTTAACAAAAAAATTTGATATGTTACTCTTAAATTAATATTGCTCTTCCGTAATTTAAAGTTTCTACAAAATTTTAAAACTTTCAGCCATTTTAAGTTTCGTGTTTCTACAAAATATCTCAAAGCAAATATAAATAATAATTTTCTTGCGTTCAGAAAAAACCCTCGGGGTTCAATACAAAATATTAAGATTTAATTTTCAATTACCTCAATATTCTTACTGAAAACAAAGCACGCTTGCTAGGACAACTATTATATTTTCACGATAAGCTGAAAAAGTTAAAGAAACTTGAACAAGTTTTCGATCTTTTACTTCAATTCCATATCGTGTTACTGAACAACAGAAAACTTTAAAATTATGAGGTATTTTTCTTTAAAAATTTATTACTCTGATTAATGTAACAATTTCATACTTAGTTCAAATATGCAAAAACATGAAATGATATTCAAATTAGATCTCAGTCCTGTTAAAAGTTTAAATGGTTTGAATGTATTAGTTACATATAGTTGTGTGCTTTATGGAGCTTAGAAAAGAGAATGAGAAGTAAAAGCAAGAATTCACAGATTCATTGGGGTATGAGGGAAGTTGTTTGGAGACCTGGGGAACTCCTTGGAGCGGCATCATCATTTTTCTTCGTCCTACGAACAAGTAAGTCCACTTAGTCATCGTCTACGAACGCACTGGCCAAGTGGAGTGAGAATCGAATAGGGCGCAAGTAAGCGTTATAATGGAAGAGAATAGCATATTACAGATAAAACTGTCTATAGAAGGAGGGTGTAAAATATACAGACAGATATAAATTTTTAAGACTTTCATTGAATTAAGTGCTAAGAAAAAATGATAACGTCATTAATATTAAATGCACCATTACTCATTTCTCATTTATGGATGTTTTCACCCATGCACCTGAGCGTTTGCTTTTTGGATTTGCAAGAAATCTAATGAAATATAACTGGCACAATCTGATAAGTGACGATTAAATTAATTGATTATATTATTCGGTTAGCTATTGTACACATATATGCACATATATTAAAACTACATGTTAACGTATGTCGTACAGTTCGCATTTCAATACATAAAGCGAACCAAAAGCTTTGCCTGGTATGCTGAAAAATGGAAATTAATCTACAACATAGAATTTTATCAAGGCTTCCTTCGAATGCCCACTTCTGTATTTACGGTTTCTGGTCGATATTCCAATTAAAGTTTAAGCTAAAGCTAAACTTAAGGCTGCTTAGCTTAAGCTGTAATTTACAATTAGCGTAACCTAAACTTCTGTAACTTAAGATTGTTCTGAAATATTGATTAAGTCTAACAAATCTTAGGTTAAGCACTAACTTACGCCTATTTAAGCTAAAATTTAACTTCAACCTCTATCGAAATACCAACCCTTAATAAATCACGTTTAATACTATACAGTATGTTTGTTGCAGAATAAGTGTCCTTAAATGCAAAACATCTAAAAGTGAGTTTCATGGAAACAAGAATCAAGAAAAGCTTTATTCTTAAAATGCAGAATGTTGCAGGTTTTAAAACCCTAAATATTTCTAAAGAAGCTTTTCAAAAATCTTTAAATTTGGTTTGCTCTAGTACCATCTAAGAAAATGATCACCAGTTTATTGTTTGCGTTATATCTTAGGTTGAATGAAAAACAATGCAAGTTATTTCGTCAATGATTTGCTGCTTTCATTAGAAGCTACCACTTTAGCAGAATTCCGAATATCATGGGTTCTCCATGATGACGTTCCCTCACCTTCCAGAGTACCTTGAATATTTAAATGAAATTTTCTAGGGGTAGATAGATGGTGTACAAGATGACGATCGACAAAATAATTCAGTTTCGTTCTTACTTTATTCTTACTTATCTCGAAAGCAAATCGTTCGTTTAGCCATATTTCTATAAACCTATTTGCTTAATTTTAAATGTTATATACCTTGTATATTATATTTACTTTAATGTAAAGCAAAACATACAACGCATAATAAAAGGGAATTACGTTTTAAGTAACTTCCAGAATATCCACCTCGGAGGAACATCAATTCTTTTAAAAATACTATCAACCAACCTTTTATTTGTTTGTAAAGGCTTTTACTATATTTATGTATGTTTCGTTGATATGGGTTCGGACTGGAATTAATTTACGGGAGACCTATTTCATTCTTTATTCAAACCTTCCCTGAAGATAAATTTAAAGTATGTGTATTTAGAAAAGTAAATTTAGGAATTTTAAATTTAAAACCCACCCCCTCTTTGTATATATAGTTAAATAATAATTTTAAATAAAATTATTCTAAGCCATTCTATCTTATGTACTTTTGTTTGTAAAAACATAGTATGTATGCAATATAAAAAGGTTTAATAAAGTATGTACTATTATAAAGTTCAACATCGAAATCCTAACGGAAAAATAAACAGAGGAAACAGCAACATTTGTTTCTGGTGAATTGTATGAAATATTTAGGAAACACTTAATATACTTTTTTTAAATCAAGCAAGTTTTGACAGTGCTGCTGGTACCACTGTTAATTCTAAAAATTAGTTTTTAACAAAGACTTCGGACTTCTGGCAGTAAGCGTAAGCGAATAAGCTTTACCAACGCTCGCCATAATCAGAAATACAAGGATGTTCAGAATAAGGCTGTAGAGGTGTAAAGCTGGTTATGTCAAAAGGACCTTCATGCGATTTGTTGAGAAAGAAAACAAACCTTAGTAAATTGCCAGAATGACCAACAGTTCTTATATGTAGTTTGTGGTGACTAGTAAATTTCTGCAAAGACAATTTAATCTGTTAACTAAAACAAAATCTGGAAATATCGACTTAACATTTGTACTAAGTATTTTATGTTGAAAATGTCTCGTTAGTCATTCTGCAGGTACAGCATTGATTTGTAACTGCATTTTAGCTGTTTTTTTTTAATTCTGAGTGAGGACATATTTAATTAAGTGATACATTTAAATAATAGCCATAAAAAATTTAATACAGGTATTAAACACATATGATTAATTAACTGCTAAATTAATTAATATAACAATAAAGAATATTCGTTCCATATCGACCGAACTTATCTCTCAACATCTTTTTCTCTTGAGTACGCTTCTTAGAACTATACTTATAACCATTTATTCTTATCATTACAGTGATGATTTCTAATACTGGAATTGCTCTATTGAATTCAATATCATTAGTGTTAAGCTGTGAACTCAAAGACAAATTTCTTATGAATGGTTTATTCGCTCTAGTGATGTATATAGATAGAATCAACATCTCAGTAGAATATGCAGGATAATTAAGAAAGAGCTACATCTAGTTGGCTTTGAATTTGTTTGGATGTAAATTTTTATAAGCACATACATTTTTTATTGTTCTCGATCAGGACAAAATGCTAGGCTCCCGAAAAAGACAATGGAATGACAACCAAGAGAAAGAAGAAACAGAGGACGGCCAAGAAGAGGATGGAGTGAGGAAATTCACAATATAATACAAACATGGAATATTCAGCAAGGGGCTTGGTTAGACAGAGAAGAATGGAAGAAAGTATTGAACTCCTGAAGACCCAGATAGAGGTTGGACAAACGAAAAGAAGAAGAATGAAGAAGAATCAGGAACCGGTGTATTTAAGAACTGTAGAACTGTAGCACCACCAGAAATTGGATTATAAATAAAACAATAAATTATCTGTTAATGAAATATGAAATATAATAATTGTCAGTCTATCCACGCGCGTTTTTAATGTTAAACCTATGGAAATTGTTGAATCAGCCAACCAAATGAATATTTTTAATATAAGGCCGCTATGCAACGTTCACTAGAGCTATGTTATTTTATTGTACTCGTGCTGCGCTCGAAAATCTGCTTGTTGTTGGTAGACATCGCTGCGTTACGATGGGGTCCGAAGTCAAAATTAAGGGCAAAATTAAATTAAAGCTAGAAAGGAGCTGCATATAATGCAGCTCAAATTGTTAATAAGCTGCATTTCAAACGGGCTGTTGTAGTATTTTGACTAACTAATTTGTAAATTTCCTTTTTTTGTACGACTATGCTTATAAACATTCAAAAAATGGATCTTCTTCTTTTCAGCCGTTTTCTGCCCATAACTGGACGAAGGCCTCCTCCTTTGACTTCCACTAATCTCTGTTTCTTGCTTCTTGCATCCATGCCAATCCAGCCACTTTCTTCAGGTCGTTTGACCATCTGTTGGGGGTTCTTCCTCTTCCTCTTTTATACGTCCATGGACGCCATTGTAACATTTTTGTCGTCCATCTTTCACCATTCGCTCTATCCGCAAGACCTGCCCAGCTCCATTTAAGACCAACTATTATTTCTAGCGCATCTACAACTTTTGTGCATCACCTAATTGACGTATTTGTTTTTCTATGTTGTAAAGTAATTCCGAGCATTGATCTTTCCATTGCTCTTTGTGTGGTTACCAGAGGTTGTAGATGTATGTGTATGTTCCTTTTGTTTGTAATCTGTGATTTTGATCTTCAGTTGTCATCATTGTCTTAGTTTTGTTAAAATGTATTCTCAGTCTGATCTTAGCTGATTTTTCTCTTAAATCATTTAGCATTTACTCCAGCTCATTTCTGTTATCTGTGATGAGTACGATGTCGTCCGCGTATCTAGGATGATTTAGTTTCAACCCCTTTACATTAACGCCAAAGTTTTGCCAGTCCATTTCCCCGAATAAATCTTCCAATACAAGGATATACAGTTTGGGTGACAGACAATCCCCCTGACGAACATCTCTTTTAAGTGGCACTGGCTGTGTATTTTCCTGGTGTTTATAGGTTGCTGTGGCTCTTTCGTTGATGTGCTCTAGGAGATCTTTGTATCTTTGATCTATTCTGCAGTTTCTATGTGCCTTTAGTATTGCCCAGAATTCTACCGTGTCGAAATGCCTTCTCAGTTAGTAATTTCATAATGGGTTTTACATTGGGTTTCAGATTGATATTGGTCCAGTTTATTTGTGAGACGGTTTGTTATTACTTTCGTAAGTAGTTTATATAACACCGACAACAAGCTAATTGGACGGTAGTTTTCCAGTTTATAGTGATCTCCTTTCATATGTAAAAGTACTACCGTTGAATCATTCCAAGTTTTTGGTATTTGTC
The DNA here is from genome assembly GCA_963082815.1 of Melanotus villosus. NCBI lineage: Eukaryota > Metazoa > Arthropoda > Insecta > Coleoptera > Elateridae > Melanotus > Melanotus villosus. The sequence continues at coordinate 69,520,304 of OY720418.1, read as the reverse complement.
CCTCATTTAGGCATCTGTTAAGTAAGAAAGTCACTTTTTGTAGGAGCTTTGTACCGCTATATTTGATCATTTCAATGATGATTCCGTCCTTGCCTGGTGCTTTATTTCCTTTCATTTGATTCGGTGCTTTTTCTGTCTCGTTTTGGTCAATGTCAGATAGGTCCCCGGAACCTATATTCTGGATCTTCAGAGGTTGTCTAGGTGGAGCGGTGCCTGGTTCGTTTTCTGGGACTTTAGATGCGTACAGATCTTCATAGAACTTTGTGATTTCCAAAATTTCATTTCTGTCGTACACTATTTCATTATTGTTGTTTCTTAGAGCACAAATTTCTTTCCTTCGTAGTTTTGTTCGTAGAACTTTCATGGCTCCATTTCTCTCTACTGTCTCATTTATCTTTTTCTCTTGTTTTTCCAGTTCGTCATCTTTGATTTTCTTTCGTATTTCTCTACATAATTCTCTAAATTCCTCAGTTTTCCTTTTGTCTTCAGTCACCAGTATTCTTCTCTGTTTCAGTAATTGTTTCACTTCGTCATTTGTGGTTTCATTATGGTTGGTCTTCGGGTTGAATGTTTTTATTGTTTTTGTGATAGCATCTTCTATTTGATCGCTTAATGAATCCACTGTTTCGTCTTGTATATTGTGGTTTTCTATAAGACTTTATCTGTTTCCCATTTCCTGTTTATACTCTTCTTGTGTTTAAAAGTTTTCCGTCTATCCATTTTTATGTTTAGGTATTTGCGTTCTTACTAGTTTGTGGTCGCTCCGTAGATCAAACTGATTCAGCGTAGATACGTCATGTATTATGTTTTTATTAATGTATTCTATATCTAAATTAAAAGAAAATAAGTTCCCTACACTTAATTATAATTAATACTAAAGAATCGGAATTAAATATTGAAAGTGCTAGCAGTAGTCAAGTAAACACTTATAAAATACACTTCCATAAGGATATATATTTAAGGGACAACATATTTAAGGATTGAATGTCACTGTAATCGGAATGTTTTATTTTGTTCTCCCTGTGTATTATTATTATTACTTCTTTCTAATGCAAAACATCCAAAAATATTGGGTACGAACCTGTCTCGAATTAACCAAAGATGTTACCAATTAAAAGTTAGTTTTTAAGTAGACTGCTTACTTCGAATAATGACTGTAATTAATTAATACAAACAGCAAAATGTCCACCGTTATAGCAACACATTTTCACTATTGAGACATAGTTTCGACCGGGGCAGTTTGTAAATGGGAAAGGATAATAATCCTCTAAAAATAGCATTGCTTTTACACGATAAATTCATAACCAGCTTTTTAACCACACTGTATAATGTATATGTATATGTGTATACAAAAAGACGATATATTGTGATAAAAGATGTAAAACTGTACACCCCTAATTCTAGTTTTGCTGTTTTTATTACTACCCAAAGATGAATTGGTAAATTTTTATGATATAGAATATTTAAGGATATTTTGTGAAAATATACGCAACTAATCAGTTGCCATACAGGCTTGTCTTGAATTGAAAATATATTTGGCATACATTTCAAGGAAAAAACAATAATGAGGTATTTTAACAAATAAAATACTTTTATGGAAAACTTTCATTAGTGGGTGTCTAATAATTTAATAATTATTTTCAGTTCTTTGATGTAAATGATAAAATGAAACAAATTAGTTTTATTAAACTTCTATGCTACACAAGCTTGACACATGTCTTTGCTTCGGGTAATTCCTTCAAGATAATCAGGGTGCTTTGTTATAATAACATATAAAGGAGAGGGTAGATGCTCCCTATTTACTTAAAGCAAAATTAATACGGCTAATGACTACTGGTTTTACTGTTAGTTTTAACGAAGAGTTCATTTTAAACCCTTAAACACACTTATCTAGCACTGGACTTTTTCAGTAAAATACCGTTATACTGACAAAATAACGGTTTCTTTTTCTACAATTTTCGCTTATTTCATACGTATATGAAACTTTTTATAAAACCACAGTCACTACGATTTCAACCTGGATGTAAAATGGGCATGACAGGAGCAGTTCTGTTAACAAAAGGGAATAATAAATGAAGGAGACCCCAGAAAACACAAGATAAATGTTTCCCGAATGAGAAAATGCGAATGAAATGAATAGTAATGAATAGGAAATGGTTAAACAGTGAAACGCTTTATTCGCCGCAGCGTCTCTGGCAGATGAATGAGTGATAAGTGAAATGTAATTATATTTTATTGTTTTGTCGAAATGCCGCATCGAGTTTGAATAAAGCGTCATTTAATCAAAAGGGCGTGCTTTCGTTTACAATGAACGCGTTATTTTATAAATTGTTGAGTTCGTTCGTTATTTTATGATATGTGGGGTATGGACCCCTTTTATAAATTACCTACAATAATTAATTTTTGAAACAATGTTTCAAAAAATTTCAATATTGCAATATTGGATAACCAAATTCTGTGTCATTTTTCCATCTTCTGATAAACTTGTTTATTATTTATTTACGTTGCTTTCTATATTTTATATAAGAAAATTGAATCAAATTATTTTCAAAATACTTATGCCTCCACATGATTTTCTGTTGATCATAACAAACACATATTTTAATAATTACAAATAACAAATAATACAAAGTAATTCCAGTGTTAGTCGTAGAATTCTCAGGACACAATTGGAAAATAGTTCCCATAATTCAAAAGTTATACTTTACATCATTGTCTTCATTTTGTGCGTAATATAAATCCGTTTCCTTATGATTCAGCGAAAAAACAATTAAAACCATATTTGAACTTGAAAGAAGCTATTTTGACGAAATAAGTTTTAATCACCTTGAAGTGCACAATAATAGAACACTAAATCACTGTATAATTATTATATTTCATGTCATTACCCTCACATGATTATGTAGATGACATCGCAATCTAAACAAGCACGCACTACATGAAGTTTATTTATGAGAAGAAAATTATCCAGTTACAAAAGAATTAGACGTGAAGAAATTACTATATAATTTACAGGACAAAATAAACCTGATTTTAAACAATCACACTACCAAAAGCAAATTATTTATTAAAATTATCACTACAAGTTTATATTTAATTAAAGTATGGATTGACAGACCGACGTTTTTGAAAATAGTTTTTTGGAAATTGTGAATTTGCTTTTCGTTTTCCATTAAATTAAAAAAGAAATAATTAATTTCAATGAATTCAAACATTTTCTGTGATTCGCATAATTGAGATTAAACACGTAAAGATTCAAAACTATTTTTGAAACTCACCAAATTAATAGTCAATTTTTATCGTCTTGTTGTTTACACTTTTTTTTTATCGTATTTGAAAGATTTTTTTAGAAAACTTTCCCTTAATAAGTTTTCCTTTTAATGACTATTTTAGTAAGAAATAATTTATGAAATAGGCGAAGACAGGCAATGATCACACTTATCGCGTTACTAAGCAATTTCTAATTTTATTTACTGGCAATAAATATTCCAAGAACGCTCTGTGCGTGATTACAACGAAATTCTCATAGAATTTATCTTTTCTTTGTCACTTGCTGAAATATAATGCTTGCTGTTGTATTTTTACCCTGTTAAACATATATTACCATATACCTACAGATGACGACAGTTAGACATTGTTTTTCGTTACTCAAGTAAGTAAGTAAGTAAGTAAATATTTATTTCTGTGCCAGTGGCGTTGAAATAGCAATTAAGTAAAACTTAATATTTGTTTAAATACATTGCACATGCCTACCTGTGTATTCAAATAACTTTTACAACTTATCGGGACAAAGACACGAGACATTTATTTAGTTGCTCTTCGGAAGCTTTAAGCATTCTAATTTTAGTTCTAATTGTTTCGTCACTATTGTTCAAAGACCAAGATAAATTATATACATTAATTTTTTACACGCTAAGAGAAAGATAAAACGCACAAAGATAACCTAATAGATGGAGTTTTACGTTCTATTCTTCCTGGGTTAAAATTAAAACCACTGTTTGAATTTGAATATACAGAATGAAAACAGTCTGCGGAACCTTAGAGGGTGGGGGGCGGGGCGTACCGAAAAAACTACAAAGGATAAATTATACTTTTAGTATTTTGTTATTTGAACTTAAGTAAATTTGGTAGTATTTCGATACTAACTTTTGTTTTATTACTAACTAACAAAAAAGAAAAACGTTACGTTACAAATACTACTAAATTGTAATTAAAGGTATAACCAATCTTTCCAAAATTTTTACAATATATATCATAGTTTCGTAGTATCGTTTAAGTCATGTATAACATTCTTACTAGTGAACTAGTAAATAAAGCTTATGTTTTATTTACTAGTTTATTATAAATTTGATGCCATAGATTATAAATGGAAATGTCAACTGACATTAATAAATGTACAACAAATTACTTTATAAACAGTGGCTTTGCAATTCGTCCTTCAAAATTTATCATGAATGCTTCCAACCATGGCCAAATTGTAATGATCCGACTCATGTGTTTTTAAATAAGAATTTTTAAATTTGAACATTCATCCATTGATAAATTTAAACTTCCAGCGAGTTATGCTAAATATAGAATCGTACTTAGGTAATTTGAAAGCTTCTGAGAAAAATAGTGAATCCTTGTTAACAATACATGATACATGATAACGACAACTTATAAAAATTAAAATTTTAATTCAATGAGCCAGTATAGGAGAAAATACAAAAATGAATAAATGATTAAATATATTATACTTGAATTGACAAATAATATATCAACATCGTCTATTAAGAAATTTTATAATGCACAACAATATTTAATTTTGAAGTAAAGCTTTCAAATAAAAAAATCACAATAAAACCTAACTTTTTGTTTAAGGTAATGTTTGAATATTAAATAAATGCATATGAAATGTTCATTTTAGTAATATTTGTATATAGTGTATAAACTACAGTTAATAAGCGTTTCTGTTTATTCGCTTCCGTTTTCAGCAATTACTTGCTGCTTTTAAAATGTTTTAATCACTCTACAGCAATTTGAGGTAGTAGTTAGACATTTTTTAGAAATAATCGAAATATAAGTATGTATTACAGTTTTATAATGAATTGTCGTAGATATAGATTAATAAAATATACCGTCATTTCCAAAGAATAAGTTACTGAACGTTTATTACATTAAACGTCTGAACAACCAGTTCTATTTCGTCAGGTATCAATTTGAAGCCGAAATAAGTTTGATTTCGAATGTTTTCCTATACAAAAACTACTTCTAAAATTGTATTTTATTGTTTTTTCTTCAAGTACTAAGGCTCTTTGCATATTAGCTTCAATAATAATTTACATTCTAACCAGGAGCGAGCGCTCAACGATTTCAACATTAAAAAATGGGCGAAGAATCTTCGCTGGACTTTCCATACTTACACAATTGAAAAATGCATAACAAATATATCATAAGCGTGAGGATAAGCAAGGTCTCTTTCACCCATGAACGATTTCAGAGTTCCACATCAAAACTATTAAAACGTAGCATTAAATTATGTTTGTATTTTAAAGACAAAAAAAAATAAAACGGTCTGTGTTAGAGGGCTTACTTTATTTTAGGTGTTTAGGATTTGGGGTGTTTTTAAAATAATAAAACTTTAAAAAGAATCCCCCAGGTAGGAAAGCCTAGAAATTTAGGAAATTCCTTCGCATTGTTACCTTCACTAACTTACTCAGAAAAATTTCAAGCGGGTTAGGGGATTTTCCGAAATGCTGGTTTATGTGTATAATGCTTTTATTGTGGTATTCGTTTGTTGCATTAAATATCTACAATTTTTTCTGGGGTGTTCGCTTCTTAATCCCTGAATAGTTGTCAACAATATTTTACTTGTTCTTGGAAGGCATCTGCGTAAATATGCGATTGACAAAGTTACTGGAAAAATTGAAAATATCATTAAACCAAAACTCAATGCTGTTCTAAATACAAAATGAAGGTTTGAAAATTCTTCATAGTTTCAAAAATTTTACAGGGTGAATTTGTTGAAATTAATGTAGATCCTGCAATCATTTCCGTTTTAAAATATGCACCCATTAATTATTAATGTACTTAATTTAAAAAATTCGTTTATAAGAATTTATTTTAAAATTTTTGTTGTGATCATAAAAAAGGTCATTTTTAGAACTCCGAAAAATCTTTACAACATATACCTAAATTTGTTACGTAAATTCCTTAAAAAAAAAAACTATATTAGTTTTTAATTCGTGCAAAGAATAGCGCAATCAAAAACCTAATATTACAAAGAGCGGTTAATTTAAATTTTCTACGTATTCACAGCAACAAGGATATCTAAACATTATTGTCGCTTTTCGAACATCGTTGCCGCTCGTTTTAATTTTATCGAAAACAACGTAAATTAAAAATCAACATGCACGAATAAACACAGATTAACATAAAACAGCGATAGCACTGTCTACAAAAACAACAACAAAAAGTAAAAAGAAAAAAAAACTGCAAATATTGCAATAAATATTGTATTCGACTTTCGGAACTCTTTTTGTGTTTTATATTTTGGGGATGCGATCAACGCTAATTGAAAGGCATCTTGATCTACTATCGACCCAGAACATTAAAAAAAAATCGTGTGTGTCGTTTCCGAGAACAGTAAAAAGGGAAAAAAGGAGACAACGGCACGCGGTGTTCCCAGGCGGTCACCCATCCAAGTACTGACCGCGCCCGACATTGCTTAACTTTGGTGATCAGACGAGAACCGGTGCTTTCAATGTCTAACAATCAAAATGAATGTCTATTTACATCTACGTATATTCACCCAAATAATTAAAAAAAAATTAAACAGGGGAAGATGGTTTGGACACTACTTCTAGGCGCTCATATTTGTGTGTTACGTAAAATAAGAGCATTCGGGAATTCCTTTTAGAATTTGAAAAATTATAAAGAAATGTTAAAACAATCACTTAAACAATTTGCAAATTAAACAGGAACTGGTCAATTGGGCGCGTAAACTGATTACAAAAAAATCGGTAACTCTTTTAGGGAAGGATAGTTAATTTTAAATCCTAAATTAGGATCCAGCAACACCTACAATAGCCAAAATATTACAGTAATTTTGATGACATAATTAAAGACTTTGCAACGAAAAAGTTCCGACAAGTTATTTAATAATAATCCTATATAATATGTAATAATGCTTTTATAATAAATAATTTGTATTTTCAACATAAATGAGCAGAGTAAGATAATATTTTTTTGAAAAAGTGGGTAATATAAACAAAAAATTGGCGAAGAATCTTCGCTGGACTTTCCATACTTTTTATTTTTGAAATTTTGAATTTTTTTTAGCTAGTTCTAATCAGCCGAGCTAGAGGTACAATCGCCCAGGACGCAATTTATGACATAGAAACTTCGGGCAAAAATTATTCGATTACTTTTCAAATTCTCTATTGATTTCCTAAGTAAAATTTTGAAATTTTTTTCAAGGAAAAATCTGCGCCCAAAAAAACATGGCTAACTTCCGTTTCCGGTTCCGGATTTTTTTGAAAAGCTTATTTTACAGATGTACAAATACAAAATGAAGGTTTGAAAATTCTTCATAGTTTCAAAAATTTTACAGGGTGAATTTGTTGAAATTAATGTAGATCCTGCAATCATTTCCGTTTTAAAATATGCACCCATTAATTATTAATGTACTTAATTTAAAAAATTCGTTTATAAGAATTTATTTTAAAATTTTTGTTGTGATCATAAAAAAGGTCATTTTTAGAACTCCGAAAAATCTTTACAACATATACCTAAATTTGTTACGTAAATTCCTTAAAAAAAAAAAACTATATTAGTTTTTAATTCGTGCAAAGAATAGCGCAATCAAAAACCTAATATTACAAAGAGCGGTTAATTTAAATTTTCTACGTATTCACAGCAACAACGATATCTAAACATTATTGTCGCTTCTCGAACATCGTTGCCGCTCGTTTTAATTTTATCGAAAACAACGTAAATTAAAAATCAACATGCACGAATAAACACAGATTAACATAAAACAGCGATAACACTGTCTACAAAAACAACAACAAAAAGTAAAAAGAAAAAAAAACTGCAAATATTGCAATAAATATTGTATTCGACTTTCGGAACTCTTTTTGCGTTTTATATTTTGGGGATGCGATCAACGCTATTTGAAAGGCATCTTGATCTACTATCGACCCAGAACATTAAAAAAAAATCGTATGTGTCATTTCCGAGAACAGTTAAAACGGAAAAAAGGAGACAACGGCACGCGGTGTTCCCAGGCGGTCACCCATCCAAGTACTGACCGCGCCCGACATTGCTTAACTTTGGTGATCAGACGAGAACCGGTGCTTTCAATGTCTAACAATCAAAATGAATGTCTATTTACATCTACGTATATTTCACCCAAATAATTTAAAAAAAATTAAACAGGGGAAGATGGTTTGGACACTACTTCTAGGCGCTCATATTTGTGTGTTACGTAAAATAAGAGCATTCGGGAATTCCTTTTAGAATTTGAAAAATTATAAAGAAATGTTAAAACAATCACTTAAACAATTTGCAAATTAAACAGGAACTGGTCAATTGGGCGCGTAAACTGATTACAAAAAAATCGGTAACTCTTTTAGGGAAGGATAGTTAATTTTAAATCCTAAATTAGGATCCAGCAACACCTACAATAGCCAAAATATTACAGTAATTTTGATGACATAATTAAAGACTTTGCAACGACAAAGTCCCGACAAGTTATTTAATAATAATCCTATATAATCTGTAATAATGCTTTTATAATAAATAATTTGTATTTTCAACATAAATGAGCAGAGTAAGATAATATTTTTTTGAAAAAGTGGGTAATATAAACAAAAAAATATATATTGTAGTCACGCAGATTCGAACCTCCAATCTTTCAAGCGTATGCGGGTGGAAGCTTGGTCTCTTACCGCTAGACCAACACCGCCTTCGTTAAACCGGTGACTCCTGGCCTGATATTTATCTTCTGTCTTTGGAATGTGCCGTTTCCGAGAAAATTTTTTTTGAAATTTTGAAAAAAATTTTCAGCTAATTATAATCAGTAGAGGTAGGGGTACAATTTGGCGTTAGGTTTATACAAAGATGTTGATGTGTTTTTGCCAAAAAAAAATGTTAAAGTCCAAAACTTCAAATGGTCATAAAAGGCGTTAGGGAAAAATTTTGGGGATGCGATCAACGCTATTTGAAAGGCATCTTGATTTACTATCGACCCAGAACATTTAAAAAAAATCGTGTGTGTCGTTTCCGAGAAAAGTTTTTTTGAAAATTTGAAAATTTCCAAAACTGTCCGGACTTTTTATTTTTGAAATTTTGAATTTTTTTTTCAGCTAGTTCTAATCAGCCGAGCTAGAGGTACAATTTGGCCTTAGATTTATAAAAATATGTTGATGCGTTTTTGGGAAAACCGTCCTTAAAGTTGCGCTTTTCAAAAATTCGCCGCGGGCGCAATTTTTGACATAGAAACTTCGGGAAAAAATTATTCGATTTCTTTTCAAATTCTGTATTGATTTCCTAAGTAAAATTTTGAAATTTTTTTCAAGGAAAAATCTGCGCCCAAAAAAACATGGCTAACTTCCGTTTCCGGTTCCGGATTTTTTTGAAAAGCTTATTTTATAGATGTACTGTAATTATAGGCCCGCATACCAAATTTGATGAAAATCGGCCCAGTAGTTTTCGAGATATGACGATAACGCACGCACGCACGCACGCACGCACGCACGCACGCACGCACGCACGCACGCACGCACAGACATTTTTCAAAAAACACATATTCAGGATGCCTGGACCCTAAAATGTGTTTTTTTCGAATTTTTACGATTTTGAATTTTTGCACGATTCCAATACTTTCCTATACATGCGTTGCAAGTATGGAAAGTAAAAAATATATATTGTAGTCACGCAGATTCGAACCTCCAACCTTTCAAACGTATGCGGGTGGAAGCTTGGTCTCTTAACCGCTGGACCAATACCGCCTTCGTTAAAACGGTGACTCCTGGCCTGATATTTATCTTCTGTCTTTGGAATGTGCCGTTTCCGAGAAATTTTTTTTTGAAATTTTGAAAAATTTTTTCAGCTAATTATAATCAGTAGAGGTAGGGGTACAATTTGGCTTTACGTTTATAACAAGATGTTGATGTGTTTTTGCGAAAAAAAATGTTAAAGTCCAAAACTTCAAATGGTCATAAAAGGCGTTAGGGAAAAATTTTGGGGATGCGATCAACGCTATTTGAAAGGCATCTTGATTTACTATCGACCCAGAACATTTAAAAAAAATCGTGTGTGTCGTTTCCGAGAAAAGTTTTTTTGAAAATTTGAAAATTTCCAAAACTGTCCGGACTTTTTATTTTTGAAATTTTGAATTTTTTTTTCAGCTAGTTCTAATCAGCCGAGCTAGAGGTACAATTTGGCCTTAGATTTATAAAAATATGTTGATGCGTTTTTGGGAAAACCGTCCTTAAAGTTGCGCTTTTCAAAAATTCGCCGCGAGCGCAATTTTTGACATAGAAACTTCGGGAAAAAATTATTCGATTTCTTTTCAAATGCTGTATTGATTTCCTAAGTAAAATTTTGAAATTTTTTTCAAGGAAAAATCTGCGCCCAAAAAAACATGGCTAACTTCCGTTTCCGGTTCCGGATTTTTTTGAAAAGCTTATTTTATAGATGTACTGTAATTATAGGCCCGCATACCAAATTTGATGAAAATCGGCCCAGTAGTTTTCGAGATATGACGATAACGCACCCACCCACCCACAGACATTTAAAAAAAAAACACATATTTAGGATGCCTGGACCCCTAAAACGTGTTTTTTTCGAATTTTTATGATTTTGAATTTTTGCACGATTCCAATACTTTCGTATACATGCGTTGCAAGTATGAAAAGTAACTCTAAAACGTGTTTTTTTCGAATTTTTACTTTCCATACTTGCAACGCATGTATAGGAAAGTATTGGAATCGTGCGCCAATTCAAAATCGTAAAAATTCGAAAAAAACACGTTTTAGAGTTACTTTCCATACTTGCAACGCATGTATACGAAAGTATTGGAATCGTGCAAAAATTCAAAATCATAAAAATTCGAAAAAACACGTTTTAGGGGTCCAGACATCCTAAATATGTGTTTTTTTTTAAATGTCTGTGGGTGGGTGGGTGCGTTATCGTCATATCTCGAAAACTACTGGGCCGATTTTCATCAAATTTGGTATGCGGGCCTATAATTACAGTACATCTATAAAATAAGCTTTTCAAAAAAATCCGGAACCGGAAACGGAAGTTAGCCATGTTTTTTTGGGCGCAGATTTTTCCTTGAAAAAAATTTCAAAATTTTACTTAGGAAATCAATACAGCATTTGAAAAGAAATCGAATAATTTTTTCCCGAAGTTTCTATGTCAAAAATTGCGCTCGCGGCGAATTTTTGAAAAGCGCAACTTTAAGGACGGTTTTCCCAAAAACGCATCAACATATTTTTATAAATCTAAGGCCAAATTGTACCTCTAGCTCGGCTGATTAGAACTAGCTGAAAAAAAAATTCAAAATTTCAAAAATAAAAAGTCCGGACAGTTTTGGAAATTTTCAAATTTTCAAAAAAACTTTTCTCGGAAACGACACACACGATTTTTTTTAAATGTTCTGGGTCGATAGTAAATCAAGATGCCTTTCAAATAGCGTTGATCGCATCCCCAAAATTTTTCCCTAACGCCTTTTATGACCATTTGAAGTTTTGGACTTTAACATTTTTTTTCGCAAAAACACATCAACATCTTGTTATAAACGTAAAGCCAAATTGTACCCCTACCTCTACTGATTATAATTAGCTGAAAAAATTTTTCAAAATTTCAAAAAAAAATTTCTCGGAAACGGCACATTCCAAAGACAGAAGATAAATATCAGGCCACGAGTCACCGTTTTAACGAAGGCGGTATTGGTCCAGCGGTTAAGAGACCAAGGGCCGGTTGCACAAAGCTCTTGTTAAATTAACGAATGATCAAAGTTGACAAAAGAGCATCATTTTTTGTTTACTAATGTATTATTTGTCATATTCATTTGAATTTTGATTCGATTTTGTTCACTTTAACGAATGATTAAGTTGACCAAGCTGTTAAATCATGTTTGTGCAACCCGCCCTAAGCTTCCACCCGCATACGTTTGAAAGGTTGGAGGTTCGAATCTGCGTGACTACAATATATATTTTTTTGTTTATATTACCCACTTTTTCAAAAAAATATTATCTTACTCTGCTCATTTATGTTGAAAATACAAATTATTTATTATAAAAGCATTATTACATATTATATAGGATTATTATTAAATAACTTGTCGGAACTTTTTCGTTGCAAAGTCTTTAATTATGTCATCAAAATTACTGTAATATTTTGGCTATTGTAGGTGTTGCTGGATCCTAATTTAGGATTTAAAATTAACTATCCTTCCCTAAAAGAGTTACCGATTTTTTTGTAATCAGTTTACGCGCCCAATTGACCAGTTCCTGTTTAATTTGCAAATTGTTTAAGTGATTGTTTTAACATTTCTTTATAATTTTTCAAATTCTAAAAGGAATTCCCGAATGCTCTTATTTTACGTAACACACAAATATGAGCGCCTAGAAGTAGTGTCCAAACCATCTTCCCCTGTTTAATTTTTTTTTAATTATTTGGGTGAATATACGTAGATGTAAATAGACATTCATTTTGATTGTTAGACATTGAAAGCACCGGTTCTCGTCTGATCACCAAAGTTAAGCAATGTCGGGCGCGGTCAGTACTTGGATGGGTGACCGCCTGGGAACACCGCGTGCCGTTGTCTCCTTTTTTCCCTTTTTACTGTTCTCGGAAACGACACACACGATTTTTTTTTAATGTTCTGGGTCGATAGTAGATCAAGATGCCTTTCAATTAGCGTTGATCGCATCCCCAAAATATAAAACGCAAAAAGAGTTCCGAAAGTCGAATACAATATTTATTGCAATATTTGCAGTTTTTTTTCTTTTTACTTTTTGTTGTTGTTTTTGTAGACAGTGCTATCGCTGTTTTATGTTAATCTGTGTTTATTCGTGCATGTTGATTTTTAATTTACGTTGTTTTCGATAAAATTAAAACGAGCGGCAACGATGTTCGAAAAGCGACAATAATGTTTAGATATCCTTGTTGCTGTGAATACGTAGAAAATTTAAATTAACCGCTCTTTGTAATATTAGGTTTTTGATTGCGCTATTCTTTGCACGAATTAAAAACTAATATAGTTTTTTTTTTTAAGGAATTTACGTAACAAATTTAGGTATATGTTGTAAAGATTTTTCGGAGTTTATTAAATGACCTTTTTTATGATCACAACAAAAATTTTAAAATAAATTCTTATAAACGAATTTTTTAAATTAAGTACATTAATAATTAATGGGTGCATATTTTAAAACGGAAATGATTGCAGGATCTACATTAATTTCAACAAATTCACCCTGTAAAATTTTTGAAACTATGAAGAATTTTCAAACCTTCATTTTGTATTTAGAACAGCATTGAGTTTTGGTTTAATGATATTTTCAATTTTTCCAGTAACTTTGTCAATCGCATATTTACACAGATGCCTTCCAAGAACAAGTAAAATATTGTTGACAACTATTCAGGGATTAAGAAGCGAACACCCCAGAAAAAATTGTAGATATTTAATGCAACAAACGAATACCACAATAAAAGCATTATACACATAAACCAGCATTTCGGAAAATCCCCTAACCCGCTTGAAATTTTTCTGAGTAAGTTAGTGAAGGTAACAATGCGAAGGAATTTCCTAAATTTCTAGGCTTTCCTACCTGGGGGATTCTTTTTAAAGTTTTATTATTTTAAAAACACCCCAAATCCTAAACACCTAAAATAAAGTAAGCCCTCTAACACAGACCGTTTTATTTTTTTTTTTTGTCTTTAAAATACAAACATAATTTAATGCTACGTTTTAATAGTTTTGATGTGGAACTCTGAAATCGTTCATGGGTGAAAGAGACCTTGCTTATCCTCACGCTTATGATATATTTGTTATGCATTTTTCAATTGTGTAAGTATGGAAAGTCCAGCGAAGATTCTTCGCCCATTTTTACGATTTTGAATTGGCGCACGATTCCAATACTTTCCTATACATGCGTTGCAAGTATGGAAAGTAAAAAGCGCGACGATAGGCTGTGAACTAATCTATTTCATTAATAGATAATTTATTGTTTTAATTATAATCTTATTTTCGGCTCTTATAGACGAGGAGCCGTCTTTAAGACCTGCAGAGCTACAGAACCACCAAAAATAAGATTTTAATTAAAACAATAAATAATTATCTATTAATAATAGAATAATTCACAGCCTATCCTCGAGCTTTTTTAATGTTGAAATTGTTGAGCCAGTCAACCAAATGAATATTTTAATATAAGGTCGCTATGCAACATTCACAAAACAGCTATCTTTTTTTGTTGTGCTCGTGCTGCGCTCGCAAATCTGCTTGTTCGGTAGACATCGCTGCGTTGCAATGGGGCCCGAAGTAAAAATTAAAGCCAACGTTAAAGCTAGAAATGAGCTACAGCTCAATTTGTTAATATACTGCATTTTAAACGGGGTAGTATTTTGACTGACTAATTCGTGAATTTACTTTTTTTAGTACTATGCTTACAAACATCCATAAATGGATATTATATTTAAATTAAAGGAAAATAATAATAAAGACGTAAAATCGCCCTACAACCGGTGACTGTTTTATTGGACCATTTCTGTTACCATATCGATTCCTTGGTGAAATCTACGTACGCTCTTTGTAAACTGATTTAAATAAACTACTAAAAAAGTGTTATATTATTATTATTATGAATGTGAATGTACTTTATGTACAATGGAGTTCCAGCTCCTTTTTCCCACATCGTACGAAATGACAAAATCAGCGTTTCGGAAGCAACTAGTTTGGTCGTTGAGGATATGGCCACCAAAGTCTCCAGATGTAACTTCTACGGATTTCTTTGTTTGGAGACACTTAAAGACAATAATTTACATAACAGAAGTGCACATCAAGGATGAACTACATACAGGATGCCCAATATCTTGAAAGTTATATAGATAGCTTTTTTATTTAAAGAACTACATTAAAAGTCAAATTAACAAAGTTGCGGTGAATTAAAATACACTTTTGATAATGTTTTCAGATTTAGAATACATTGTAACACCTTTAAGATGCTTTGACAAAACGAAAAACTGCTAATTTTTGCAATTTCTTTTATTTTCATTTTTATAACCATTTCAGTTGGAGTAAATGTGAATATGCCATTATAAGTAGATAATCTTGTGTAGAATTCAAGAAACTAAGTTAAAATTTCTCAACACTCTTGCAACATCATTACAAGACGTATAAATATAAAATAATATTATAAAGTTACTCACTACTTCTCAGTCATGCCTTAAGGGTGCTGCTGAAATCATTTCTAAAATATCTTATGAACTTAAATATATTCACATTACATTTGCAACGAATGTACGAATATTTTAATATTAACATTTTCTAGATTCTGATTGTGAATTTCAGGAAAATAAGATGATGTTGGCTTGACACTTCTTCAATTGTAAAGAGACTTCAAATCTGTATACCAAAATTACTTAGCTGGGCATTTTGAATAATTAGTGCAGTAATACTGTAATATATTTAATGACTAAACTATGTGTTTCTTATGTAATATGTTTGATGTAGTACCTATGGATTTCTGAGAATATATGCATGAAGTATACGTTCCTCTTCTTTCATGTTCCTAATTAATAATTTCCCTTACATTATTGTCACTTATTAAAACGAATTTGATTCATCATACACCTATTCATTTACTTCAGTAATTATTGTCAGATCCATGTATTCACTTTTTATATTTACCTTGCATACTATTGCAAATTGTTTAAGCTTTGGCTAAAATAGCAAAGTCATTCGCATACCTCATGCTATTTATAGTTTTACTACTGCCTGCAATTTTTGCCAACCGTATATTTATACTCTCTGAACAGTTTATTGAACAGATATAGGCTTGTGTCATAACACACTTTGACTGTTATGACTACTACTACCACCCCCTTTTTTTTTAACTTCAGGTTTGCCAGTTCAGCATTTACTGCTATTCAAGGCAGAGTTCACTATTGGGTTGTTAACTTCGTAATCACTAGTCACTGGTTTTTAATGGTAGGAGTCTATTTTATTGTTTAGTTTTAATACACTTTGTTTGAGTTATGGTCGCTATATTTGCGAATATGGGTTATTCACTGTTACTATCTAAGAGGTCAGCTGGTAGTTTCCGTTTTAGTCTATTATGGATTGATGTTCGTCCGAGGTTGTAGTAGGTAGCGCCTTCGCAATGTTTAATGTTTGTATAGAATTTTTTTCGAACTTTTACGATAAATTCTTCTATAGTGGGAGTGTTGGTCTCTTTGTGAATCTGGGAGTTCCTAATAAACCACTCTGCTTTGGTTATGATTCGTAGAATCTTATTTTGCAGGATTTTAAGTTTGTTTATATTGGTCTTGGATGTGGCACTCCATACGCTACATCCGTAGGTGAATATAGGTCTAATTAAGGATTTATAGATGAGGGTTCCACTGGCGATTTTTAGTGAGGATTTCCTGTTTATTATGGGGTATAACATTCGTAGTCTTGCATAACTGTCAGATAATTTTTTGTTTATGTGGAGACTCCAACTTAACCTACGATCCAGGTAGATATACCTAGGTAACGCACTGCTCTGTCCTTCGGGTTCCATGGGATATGTGTGGTATTAATAATTATATCTGGAGGATCGATCGGTCGACGTAATGTAAATATTTTGGTTTCGCATTTGTCGGCGTTTATGGTGATGCTCCATTTATTAAACCATTCATTTAGTTCGTTAATACTTTGCTGTAGGTTGTGTGCAGCGGTACTACTACCCCTAGTTTTACTAGAATTTGATCAAATACAAAAAGTTTCCATTTTCACGTATTTACAGTTATTTAAAACAATTTGTAGTCAATCTTAATCATTCCTTCTGTAAATTTAACATCTCGTTGTTGAATACGCTCAACTCTATTAATTTTAATTATATAGCGAAGCTATAATTCCACCGCCGAATACATCTGTTGCTAGGAAAAACCAACGGTAACAGAAACCAGAAAGGTATTGGTGGGTTAGTTGGAAAAGGTTTCCTTTCACAAGTATTCAAAAAATAATTCACACTCCTAGGTAACTCATCGCTGAAGAAATTACATTTAATAGTTACTCTCAAGGGCATGCACATATAGGAACATACGTATATTACATTCACAATTTGTTTAATTCACAGTAGATCGTGATTGTAATTTATTTTGTTGGCATTTATTTTTTATTTACCTCAAAAATTTAACCATCCATAACCTTTGTAGATATAGAATGCTGGATTAGATAGAACATACCCTGTTGTCAAGTTCGTGAACAGAATTTGTATGATAAATGTTTACAAAGAAAGGTCTCTTATGCACCAGTGACACTCTCTTCCCTTGCACGCCCTTATGCGGTTTAAAACAATCGTGTAAACGTTGTACCTTAATGACAACAACAAAGCAACCATCAGCTGATTTGTCTATTTTTTAACGTTGTTAGTTAATTCGCTTCAGCCTAAATGAAAATACTAGCGTTTTGATTATTTTTCGCTTAAACCAAACAGTCTGCAGATAGTATAATAACAAGGTAAATTTGTAAAATAACATTTTTATATTGTATCACGATGAATGTGTATAAATTTGTCACTAAACGTCTCACGGTACTAGTCTCGTTTAGTTGTCACATGATAATCAAAATTAATAACAAAACAAAACACAAGTAGTAGCCGAGCTGTTAAGTGAATGAATATCAACCCCCGCATGAAAAAAGATAAAATTAAAACTAATAGACGCTTAGACAAATGGCACTCCTCTGTGAATACGGCCCGAAATATAGTGTGAACATTATTTACAACCACACCTTTTGTGCTGCTACCATGATGAGGACAATAAATTATTTTGCTTTTTAAAACTGCCTCATACTTATTAGCTGCAATAAAAATGTGGTAGTATTACGATGACTACCTATTTATACGCCGTCGTACCTGACCAAAACCACTTAACGGCATATTAGTCTCGCAATTTGAAATCGTTTTATTTTCATTTGAGTTTTAAAAGTCCTCGATTTTTTTATAAAACTTGATTTACACACAATTAAGCTTTATAGGTTAACATTGTCATAAACAGAATTTATTATTTACAATTACTTTTCATTATGCGTTGGTATTTTCAATAAATACATTTACAATACATTTAAACCCAAGTAACAACACACACAAAACGCTCAACGAATTAATATTTTGGAATTTGGTCTCTCCAACTCAGATTTGTAAAATCGAAGGTTGGTTATCCTTTGTCATACGTTTACATTTTCTTATTTAACAAACAGGTATGAACCCATTTGTGCACTGCTTCAAATAATAATCCGTTCAAATTTCTTTCACTGAATGTTGAAAATAGATGAATAGTTAGTTTCCAGAAAAATAACAAGGTTGAACTTTATTTAATTCAAGGCCGGTGTGCACCTTATTTATAGCCAGTCAAGAGTAACGTTCGTTAACTGGGCATCTACACTACCTTACCTAGGTATCTAACTTCTGAAAAGAAGCGGTCATTGACTGTATTAATAGTGAAAGATATTAATGGGACCGAAATTAGTCAACTGTCCGACAATCTCCCCAACTACCTTAAATGCACGTGTTCGGCATTTGTGCTTTATGACGCATGTTAAACAGTAAACTACAATTATAGAAAAAAACATACTTTCAAAAATATGTTGTAGTTAAATATAGAAATACCAAATTATCTTTCATCTTAAGTTTAATATATATTTATTCAGATATTACAGATACTACAGTCATTGACTATTAGTTATTATAGTTAGAATTATCTACTTTTTATCCATTAATACGCTAATTTACAATTTTTAAGTAATGTAAAACATTAATACAAAAGGTGTATATTCATAGAAATACTCTTAAATTAATATTTTAAAACGTTACATAATGGCGCAGTTAGAAACTTTTAATTTAAAATGCACTCGCCGTTGAAGGGCGATTCTGAATATCTAAAAATATACAGGGTGTTCTATTTGAAATAACAAAGTTAGTGTCAACTTCCGGTATAACCGGAATTTTAAAAATATTTTCAATCGATTTGTAATATAAAATACTATTATGAATGAATGATGCTGTAAGTAATTCCCAAGGAACGTCTGATCGACAGTCGTCGTGACAAACCCTATATAGGTAGCAGCGAATTCTTTAAAGGCGTACCATACCTAAAGCATTAATGTCGATTATTTTCAAAGGCACCAGAAGAAAATAATATAGTAACTGCTTTGCCATGGTTACGGTGAATATAAAATATCAGGAGTGACGTACAGGTTGGTTTTGAATTAAGATATTTGACACCTGCAAGCCTGGATCTCACTTAGTTAACAAATTTTTGTTGTTACTATGGTTTTCATTTATTTGAGTTATTCTCCTACAGTGCGTTTAAAAATAAACGACTTTAATGTATTAGGTATGCAGCGCCTTAAAAAATCAATGCAAAAAGTAACACCTACTGTTGGAGAATAATGAATAAAATATTCTAAAAGCAAATATTACGCCTTTTCACTCTTAATTTTCTTTAAATTTTAATGTATTTCTTAATAGTAAATATAATAACTAATTATATGGCAACCTTTCAACTTTTTTTTTATCTACGATGTTTGTTCTTTGAGGCGTCTAATACATTTTCCGAAAACACTGCCTTGTTTTCTATGCCAAGTAAAGTATTCTTATTTCAGTTCTAAGATTCGAGTAACCCCTACTGTATGTGCATTTTTTATTAGTAAAAGCATTAATGATATTGATGATACAGAGGTACTAGTCAGATAAAATACTACTTAACTAGCTACCTAAAACAAAAGACATGTTTAATTATTTTTTGTAAGACTTTATAAATTAATGTCAGAAAATAGGAAATTCATTGTCAATAGTAAGTACCTAAGTAGTTATTTAAAATGTACTGAGTGAACGAATAACTTTCAATTTTTCTTAATGTTTGATCTTTTTTAATGAAGGTAAAATTGCAACGTTCCAAAAGTTATATTAATCGCATTAATTAAGCTAATCTATTTACAAGATTCTATTCTGTGGAAGAAAAGTAAGTTCTTGCTGAAACGTAAAAATAAACGTTAAAGTTATCAACAAGCAGTCCTGAATTTTGTTGCCATTGTTTAAGGAAAAAGAAAAGTGTTTTTCTAGAGAAACACCAAAATCAGAAAATATATACAACACATTATAATATCAAAATGCTGTGAAATTATAGTCACATAAGGATCACATATCGATCAACAAATAAAAACCTCTTCATTGATAAATTTGTTGCCATAATTAGAAAGGTTTAAAAGTTATTGATATCTACATATAATTTCAAAACGTTGTTGAAGAAGAAAATAAATCAAAGTGTTTAAGCTGTAATAATCATTTAACTTTTATGCGCTTTTTAAACTTATATTCTTTCAATGTATTTTTCAACTATTACTCGTATCAAAAATAATATCTTTTCTTTAATTTACTACTAAATACTAATAGTAGAAAATGGAAAGAAGACACCAAGCACAGATGCAGTACAGTAGCTGCATGATTTGAATATACAGGGTGAAACAAATTGGAATCAAATTTTTCCTGCTAAAACAGTTAGAAATATAGATTTGAAATTTCACATGGTGTAATTCAACATTTCCGCAGATTTTAAAGATGATGATAATTACCCAAAGAAAGCGAAGTTTGGTTTGCAACGCGAGCAAAAGAGACTGTTGTATAATAAGTTTTTTTTTTCGAAAATGTTCCATAAGAAAGTTACGGACAAAGACAATTTCAAAATGTTTTATTAGTTGAAATAATTTAACAATTTTTATTTTATTTTAAATTTTATACTTTAATACTTAAATAATAACTAAATATTAAAGTATAAAATTCAAAATAAGATAAACATTGTTAAATTATTTCAACTTATAAAGCATTTTGAAACTGTCTTTGTCAAATACTTTCTTATGGAGCATTTTCGAAAAAAAAATTATATGAATTTTTTTCTTATTTTGGGCTGTAGAATATACCTACCCCTAAAAGGATGACATTACTTCATGTTACACCCTGCATATTTCTTCATCTTCCTTATGTTTTATCATAAACTTTTATATTGGTTAAACAGAGAAAACAATAACTTCTCTGATAATCCATAGTATACCCCAAATTACTACTTAAACAATTTAAGATGGCGGTCGTGCAAATAACTGCAATAAAGAAATTTTTTGCCTCTGAAATCTACGCCGAAATGTTACATTACACAATGTAGTAAAATTTCATTTCGGCAATAAAGCTTTGGTTCCAAACTTTTTCATCCACGTACCTATGTGTATAATAAAATAAACATTTCGAATAATTCATTTTATATTACATATAATTTAGTCGGCATTGAATACTAATTTAATTTAGGTAATTTAACCGTAGATTAAAATGAATACTTAACTTGAAGTAATTTTTAGAAGTGTAACTAAAACTCTATTTGGTAGGTACCTATAAAATTATTTCTCTTTGAGGATTTTCTTTTTAAAATTGTGTATGTTGTAACATTTTGGGCGTTCGTAGATTAAATTAAAGCCTTTGGTCAATACAAATACCATTAATTTAATTTTGGATGTTTATTTTAAAAATTCGAGTTGGTTCCCATACGGTTATTATGCATAAGTTAAGGTACGTATCTAGAAATAGATAACAATTTACAATTCTAATATATTCACGACAATTCCTAAGGTGTAATGGAACAAGGTGGTATCATCAATCAGACTCGTGCACTAGCTGTAAGGTAATCATACTTATAGGCATACTCATACATACACAAACACATACTCACATAAATAAATTACAACAATCCATCAATATTTCAAACAAGGCACTCTAACATCATATTCGATTACAGCGTAGAAACAGAAGCCGCTATGATATTCATCCAATCATTAATTACAGAAACGGATCCTAGGGGCCATAAATAAAATTCGACGTTCCATTTGGCAACGTCGCGCGAGGGGTGGGGCGGATGTGACGCGATGATGGAACGAACCTCGGAGAAAAATGATCGCGTCAGGGTACGAGTGAGAAGTTAGAGTGTGCAAGAGAGATGGATAGCTTTTGACCGGGGGTTGTTCCACGCTCGACGGTCTTGATGGATTATGCCCTCTTCTTGGGGTAGGGGGAGTACTGCGACACACGTCTCCCTCATACCAATTAGAATTCCAACGATTGAATCACTGATTGTACTATCTGGAGTTATGCTTGATTTATGCTTTGTTTTGAATTCTTCAGGTCTCACTAAAAAGTTTTGCATCACAAACTTAATCTAATTTTTCAAGGAAACTTTTTTACTTCTTTTGTTTGAATTTAATTAATAACAGGAAAGCTCGGTTCATCCATTAAAGTTTTGCCCAGCTTTAAACTTACGAATGACTTTATATATTTTTTCGAACTTTCCCTGACATTTGTAATCGCTACAGTGTTTCAAATTACTACTTTTTCATGGGTCAAGGACGTTTCAATAAAATTGAGTAAAATGTTTTCAATTTCACTTTAAAGATAACAACGGTTAAATCGAAGTTCTAAAGCGTTAAAACCGAACGGAGCCACATTTATTAGGTACCTACTTTCAGTGTAAATGGCAGTTAGATGTAGAAAACGCTTAACGTCTTTTAACGTCTAGCATAGTTTTACAAGAATGTAGTTGAGAATATGTAAATTATATTTGTATTTTACTCTTTGGCGATTATTGAGGTTGTGCATAAGACTAACAAAACCAGATCAGACAGAGAAATGAATAGATAGGGGTTGAAGTGAATTACAGGGAGCGTGGTATTGTTCGGGCCGGTGCTGCGGACGGGGATTGACGAGAGGGCATTATCACCGACATTCATCACAACGTGTATCAATGCGCTGCTTCCCACAGGAGGCCCAAAAACTTTGGATGTTTGCGAGTTCTGATCCCCACTTCCTCGGTTTTTGTACTTTGTGTTTTTCACTCGCCTTCCCTAGCGTCTTTTCTTCTCATTTTTCATCTTTTCTAGTTGCTACTGTGACGCATGTCATCTTTCAGCCTAACTAATCTTAACACGATCTTTTACCCAGTCACTCATATGATAATAGTAGTCACATTTGACATTTAAAAATGAAGGTATAAGCAGAAGCAGGCTTTCTAAAGCAAAATAATTTTTTGTTAAATAATTAAATGAAAATCGTTTAGCAAAAAAAGGCATTGAATGCTGCATACAAAAAGAAGTAAGTAATCGGTTCTCTTAAAGACACTTTATATACCTAGTAGAAAAAATTGCTACTAAAAAATCAAAAACCCTTTGAAATCCTACAAGTATTTAAATACAAACAAGTATTTGAAGTGTAGTTTAATAAAAATAATTTTAGCGCTAAGTTGCTATCTTCGTTTGAAGGAAATCGGTAACACTGTTTGGAAATTGCGGTTATTGCAAATTAGATTTTATTTAAACGGCATTCGTCTTTTCTGACGAATTTTTCTTGTAAAAAGAAAGGCACTAAAACTGCCTTTAAAAGCTTTGTTTCTCATTTCCGTCTGTTTAGCAGTTAAAAAGACATTATAAAAATAAGTTTTTTTGGGAGAATAAGTTAATTTTCAATTGCTTTTTATATAGAAGATTTTAGCGGCTAAAGCATTAGTTTACAATCTTTTGTTCTGTTTAGAAAAAACTTCGTTTTCCATTTTATAACAGTTGAGCTCACAATCTATTTACCATTACTAAATTATATTTCCCTAATTGTGAAGTGATCTTCTAATCCATTAATCCCTCCAAAGAGCTAAATTTAGTTGTACCGTGAGTTCAATAAGTCTTTACATAAGGGTTGGCCATGAGACACAAAAATAATGTCAATTGCAAGATATAGGGCCGGTTGCACAAAGCTTTTGTTAAATTAACGAATGATCAAAGTTGACAAAAGAGCATCATTTTTTGTTTACTAATGTGTTATTTACCATATGCATTCGAATTTTGATTCGATTTAACGAATGATTAATTTAACCAAGCTGTTAAATCATGTTTGTGCAACCCGCCCTTAGAATTTATTAACTGTCATCATTGTGTTACTGTTGTGCAAATTTCCATAAAATTGTAAAAACAACAGTTCTAAATCTTGCAGTAGACATTACTTTTGTGCCTCATGGCCAACCCTTATGTAAAAACTTTTTGAACTCACGGTATAAAAGTAGCAACATAATATGGAATGTCATGTTTGCTGCCTATTTTAAAATGTTCAGACTCAACATTTGAAAATATACATTTTATTGTAATGAAATTTAAAACATTCTAATTATCACTTAAAAATAATTACCATTTAAGGGCATTGTGCAAATGTCATTAGAATTTATTGATTTGTTCAAATACGACTATCACTAAAGAAATAACAACATTTAAATACAATTCAAACTTCCTGCTTGAATTTTTTAAATTAAAATTTTTAAATGTTAAAGGCTGGCGAGAGTGCGTTGTTTCGTTCTTTTTATGAAATAAGCAACACAAACGATGTCTAAACAAAAATATTTTTTGTGATTAAAAACCATTAGATAACTAATTTTTAGTCATCTGCTATTCTAAGGGAATTTTCATCTCCATATAAATTTAACTTTCAGATATTCCCAATACCTATGTATCAATACGATTAAGAAAGCAAGAAAGGTTACCAAGGAAAGTTCAAAAACTATATAACCTTAGTCCTTACTATGTAATTTAAAAGAAACAAATAGAAGTAGTTCTTAATTTAATTATTGAATTTCACTTTTGTAGTCTGTTTTATCACGTCAGGTTAATGTTAAAATGATAATGATTTTGTTTTGAAATAAAACTCAAAGCAAAGGAAATGATATCAAATTATTATCGAACAATTTACAAAGAATGTAACGCCCCGTAGACTTTTCAAAAGATACTATGAATTTATTATCTGCAGCAAAATGTTATTATTCTAATGTTGTACTTGATATTGAAACAGAATGCAAAGAAAAATATTTATGGAAGTTGTTAAGCTGCTTTACTTTAAAACCCATTTGATTATAAGCATCAGAAATAAATAATCCTTTCAGTTCTTATTTCTTCGAGTATACTGTAAACATATATGCATATAATCTAGCTCCACCGTTCTTATCTGATCTCGGACTGTCTTAGTCATTACCCACATACAGAGTGTCCGAAAAGTATGGAATATTCTATATATCTCGGTAAATATTTATTTTATCAAAAAATGTCTGAAATAAAAGTTGTGTAGTATTTAGTTCTTCATTATAGGAAGATATTTAGTTAGTGGTTTCTTAAAAAACAAAGGAGCAGCGAATATCACTACAATTTTTTTTAAATGACGAGGTACCCCTATATTGTACTCATTTGATAGAGATTTTTTTTCTCTTTTCAATGATATAAAACTTTAATACTTTTACTGAACTAGTTTTTGAGAAAAAAGCAAAAAGTGATGGTAGAGTGATGTTAAGTTTATTACGCAATCTGCAATGTTAACATAATAACTGAACTAATCTGAAATAACTCTAACAAGTTTTTTTAAGTTAATAAATCTGGACACAACAAAAAAAAGGAAACTACAATAAATGTTCAAATTGAGCACCGTTCACAGCCTGGCAGTGATAAATTCTACGTTGAAATTCATTAATCGCATTTGAAACAGATTGAGGTTTGATGGCCCTCATTTCTGTACGAATGCGATTTTTTAAGCCCTCAATGTCTCCCGGCCTATTTACGTAAACCTTATTTTTAAGGTCGCCCCAAAGGAAGAAATCCAGCGGACTTAAATCTGGTGACCGAGCTGCCCATTCTACTGGACCTCTTCTGCCTATCCAACGATTTGGAAAGGTATCATTAAGGTACTGGCGGACATTAATCCCAAAATGTGGAGGGGCCTCGTCTTGCTGGAACCATATTCCGTAGTGGGGTATATCCGGATCGTCTTCATTTGGGTATAAAACAGCTAATGCAGGAACTACCTCAAATCTTAGAAAATTTAGATAAACCTCGGCCGTTAAATTACCCTCAAAAAAATAAGGTCCGAAAATCTGGTTTCCCATCATTCCTGCCCACACCTTAACTTTCTGCGGGTACTGGGTGTGTCCTTCTAGATACCAGTTAGGATTTGTTGAAGACCAGTATCGTGTGTTTTGCTTATTAACTGTGCCATTTAAACAAAACGTTGCCTCGTCAGTAAACAGAATAGTTTTGTGAAAATTTGCATTGCCTTCAAGTTGGTGGGTTATTTCTTCACAAAATTCCAATCTGCGATCCAAGTCGTCTGCAAATAACTCCTGAACTACACAAACTTTGTATGGGTGCCACTTTTCCTTTTTTAGGACGCTGTGTACAGTCGATTTGCTTGTATTACAATCTCGCGCAATTTGTCTAACGGAAACATGTGGATTTTCCACGACGGCCAACATCACATTTTCACTTTCTTCATTATTTAAAGCTGTAGCTCTGGCCGTTTTTGGTAAATCTTTAACAGAGCCCGTATCTTGAAATTTGTGCCAAATTTTACTGACAGTAGATTGCGTAATGTGAAATTCGGGGTACAAATTGTTAAACAAATTGCAAACTTCTGTCTGCGTCTTCCTTCTTTCTCCATATCCCAGCATCATTAAAATTTCAGTACGTTGCCTTTCGGATAAATGAGCCATTTCTGTTTACTTCAAAAGCGTATATCACTCACAAATGGATGTTAACCAATGTAAATAAGTAACTTTTTACTTCAAGTGCACGTACTACCTTGACAGTTCTAAGGCGCAATCAATTGTTTCGACAATTAAAAACAATCACAGGTGTCTATATTAATGACTATTAAAATAAACTTAACATCACTCTACCATCACTTTTTCGCTTTTTTCTCAAAAACTAGTTCAGTAAAAGTATTAAAGTTTTATATCATTGAAAAGAGAAAAACAATATCTATCAAATGAGTACAATATGGGGGTTCCTTGTCATTTAAAAAAATTGTAGTGATATTCGCTGCTCCTTTGTTTTTTAAGAAACCACTAACTAAATATCTTCCTGTAATGAAAAACTAAATACTAGACAACTTTTATTTCAGACATTTTTTGATAAAATAAATATTTACCGAGATATATAGAATATTCCATACTTTTCGGACACCCTGTATAAGAATATGGAGAGAAATGGAGGTAAAAGAATCAATTACACAAATAATAGAGAACAACGCGCTAAGATGGTACGGACACGTTCAAACAATGGAAGAAGTAAGGTGGCCAAAGAAACTCTTAAAATGGTATCCACGAGGAAAAAAAAGAGGGCGAACAATAAGTACATACACCGAACAATGCAAGAAAAGTGTTTAGAAGAAGATGACTACAATAACAGAGAATATTAGCATCTGTGAACGACCAACTTGTGAAGGAAAAGGTTAGAGAAGGAGAAGAAGAAATAAATAATTTAAATATAACGCCATTTGTAAATTATGAGTGGTTCACCATCAAACACATAAATCTTAACTTTTTACCGTTTTGTAGGTCACCAAATTAATTAATTATGTTTATATTATAAAAAAGATATTTCCATGCAATACATTTTCTATAGCGGTGCTTAAAGTAGGCTTTTATGTTGAAGAAACAGTGTGTAAAGTTTACCACTTTACTAGGTTTCTACAGTTAAAAATACACAATATACCTAAACTTAATTTTGCAGTTGATATCTACATTTAAATTTAAAATTAAATACAATTTTTCTCTTCATATCTCTTTTTCTTACGGTCGTACGAAAACAGCATCGCTATGAAACTCGTAAGCTTTTAATTACTCTATCATAATTAGTCAATTGTAGGCTAATAAGTACATAGACTTCAAATAAATAAGCGCTTTTTTATGACTAACTTCACTTGTTGAATCTTCTAAAATTCTAATGTTAAATCATTGTGATAACTTTATGATATGCTGTAGTTCAGGGCAAATAATTATTTAAACCAAGTAATTGCGTATTCATACCTTTCAAGCAGGTAATGTAACGCACTTAATCAATTTCTCGCACACGAGCTCTTTTCGTATTTCCTATGTTTTAGCAATCACTACAATTTTTCAAAGTATTGTTTTTAGTTCAACATTACCAGATATTTTTAGGTATTAGCTAAATATGTCTACATAAACTAATCTTTTCAATTTTAGTATTTTTTTTTAATCTTTCTCTTAAAAATTCTTTCTTTACACAACATTATTAGGTGAATTCATATTTTTATATTATTTAACAGAATCTATTTCCTTGCATATTAACGTGCGATCAAAATATTTTTCGGTCTTGGGCGACTATGAATCGTAAAATGTTATTGTTATTTCACGAAAATATTAATTAAAGAAAAAACATTTATTTACTAAAAGGAGTTTCGAAATATAAAAAGTTCTGTAATTAATGAAAGTGAAGTATGATCAAAAATTTTCATCCGATATGACTGAGAAGAAGCAAATTGATGTCTCTAAAATTGGCTCGTTGTTAGCAATTGTTACATTTTGCAAAAAGTGATGAAACATTATTTTTATCCACTTTGGCCGTACAAGTGCAAACCAATTTCTAGACACTTCAACTTCAAATGTAACCCAAAAATAAAATATTATGCTGGTACGCAAACCTACGTTTATTTACTAACCAAATTTATTTTAAACTACATACAGAAGATATTGGAAATGTTTGCATTCTTCTTCAATACACAATACAGTAAGTTTCTTCATCATTATTATTATCAAACATTTTTTGTAAAAGGCAAGGTGTAATATTATTACATCTTTGCACGATTCTTTGTCACAAATCTTCCAGAATATGTCTTAAAAATGGTGTTCTTTTAAGCAAGGAAAACAGGACATAACGTACGGGACTAAGACCACACGATCTTGGTGGATAGCGATCTTATGATAATCTCTCGTCATAAAATTGTCGCAAAATTTCCAAGCTGTTTCGAGCCGCACGAAGTCAGGGATTGCCCCGCTGAAAGTAACTGTGTTTCAGTTCCTCCTCATTCAATTGATCGATGAATATCTGCAAAATGTTATTGTGATATCTTCCGGCAGTAATGGTTTCTTAAAAAAATATGGGACCACTCAACCTCCTGGAAAGAGCTACCCAAATACCAATTTTAGAGTAACTCAAGGGAGTTTCTCTGCACTGCACATTCTCATCATTTGCGTATTACGAAATCCAGAGAGAAGAAGAACTTCAGATCCAACGTATTTGTTGTGTTATTTGTAGTGCTTGGTTTAATTTGTGCCAAACTCTATCTGTAAAGGCTGTTGCTACATAGTGAAATAAATTATGACTATTATTATTATTACGATGGCGGGATAAGTTGTTAGCCTTCGCATAGGTGGGTAAAATATTTATTTATGGTTTGAAACTTCGATCTTGTAGTTGGCAATACTGAAAATATAACGGCCATCTTTCCAATAGTTTGGTGTTAGTTACTCTGCAAAAAAAATCTCATTTTCTATTTGTTTTATATTAATGGAAGTAATTGAACATCGCGCCGTTATTAATTTTTTTTTAAGGTTTAAAAGGTACAGAAGAAATGAAAAGGGTGTTAGATGAAAGGGCTCCATCATATGCGACCGTAAAAAATTGGGTGGCTGAGTTTAACTGCAGCCGTACAAGTACCCAAGACGTCTACGAGTGCAAGTTTCCCAAGAGTGTTTGGACCGTTTCAAAAAACTGCAACAGATTTTATGTGCCGATTTGTAACCACAGACGATTGGGTTCATTACTACACCCCAAAGACGAAACTCCAATCGAAACAATGGGCAGAACGCGGTTATCAAAGCAATAGCCGTAAAATCAATTGGCAAGTTGATGGTGTCAGTTTTCTGGGATGCCAAAGGGTTTCTGATGATAAAGATAAACTATTTACCAAAAGGGCAAACTATAACTAGTGAATATTATGCTAACCTTCTGGAACGATTGCACCATACCATAATGTCCAAGAAAATGACCAGGTATAACACGCACAAAAATAATTTTTCATCAAAAATAATGCACGCTCCACGCTCCCACACTAGCGTTACTGCAATTGCTAAAATCAACAAACTAAACTATGGTTGGCTTTCGTTTCCAGCTTATTCACTGGATTTAGCACCCTCTGATTTCCATATCTCCTAAGCTTAAAATTTTCTTGTGAGGACAGAGAATTTCAACTGACGAGGAAGTTAAGCCCGCCGTAGACGCCTATTTTACTGACCTCGAGGAAAACAGCTTTCGTGATGGGATGAGAGCACTAGAACATCGTTGGATAAAATGCCTTGAATAAATATCAATTTAAAAACAACATAATTAGTTTATCATTATTAGGCTAACCACTTTTCGTCCCGTCCTCGTATTATTATTCAAACATTAAAAATCTTATGTTTTTAACATGGTTAAATGTTAAATAATAGACAGAGCGTATGTACATCAAGTTCTGCCTATTCAACACTTACGAAACGCCGAACAATACCGGAAGAACGGGTTTACTAATAAGCAGTAGTAACGGAGTTATTTTTAATCCTTTTAAGTGGCAGTAGTTCCTGATATAGTTATACTTTGCAGCAAAACAAATCTAAATCGTTTTTGTAATAGATTGACATGTACCATAGGATTGCTTTCAAGCGACAATATAGATTCTTCCTCCATCCGACACCGTACTTGTTCGAGGTTCTTGTTCGTTTGCTACACCTACATCACCAGTTTGTTCAAGATTGAACAGTACGCTACAGTTGCGATAATACTACATCATAAAAAATCGTTATTCTGGAGAGAAAATTGTTATAAAAAGCGCAAATAAAGAATAATTATAACCCAAATACAAAATGTGACAGTTGTAAATAATTTTGAAGTAACTTCTGGGGGCTTATAAATATAATAATAATAATATAAGTTATGCCTTTTATAAATTATATTATTAACCCGAAGAATAGTAAATGTCATACTGACATTGCATCCAGTTCATAATTATTGTTGAGAGGTATATAGTTTGTTTCAAAGGTAATGCGATCATAGGTATTATTTATGAACACCCTGTATATGTGAGCCAATTTTAAAGACATCACTTTACTTCTTCTCATCCATACTACATGAAAATAATCTTTGATCATGCTTTACGTGCGTATTAATAAACATTTTACAATCCAAAACAACCCGAGGTTTAAAGACTTCTTTATCACATCTTAGTCTTTAACTATATGAATATACAGGGTGTATGGTAAAGACACCTCCACAATTCACATACTAATAAAAGACAATTAACTGAATAGAAAATCCCTCTTCTATCTTTCACTTAAATGCATGGTTTTGTTAAATATTCTCCACTGCTTGAGAATCAACTTTATTCACATGAAATAAGTAAATACATATACTTAATAGGAACTCATTGCTATGCTACTGAACATGAGGACTTAAAAGTTATTAATAGTATACGCAAATTAAACATTAAAACATAGAACAGGAGAAATAATTTATAAAGTTTTCATATTACGTAAATAAACTCTCAGCAGGGATAGAAACAAAAACCCGAAAAGTTCCCAACTGATATGAGTCCGCAACATCCCTTATTTACCAAAAATCACCCCCAGCTCGTACAGTGTGCTTGTTTTTCTCATTTTTCTCTTTAGCCGTTGTTTAAGTAAGTAAAGTACCAGGTAACTTAGTAAACCACTTTAATACAAGGAAATTAAAAACACTAATCAAGCAATCGATCGCTGTTGTAATAGATTCTCAAACAGTGTATAATAACCCTTTCTTATAGAATTTCTTGAAAACTATACATGCTAAGCAAAAATGGAAGAGGGATTTTCGATTCAGTTCATCGTCTTTTATTACTATGTGAATTTTGGTGGTGTCTTTACCATACACCCTGTATATATGTGAAAATAAAAGGGGAAATTAAACTTCAAGATCAAAGAATAATGAAAAAGAAAGAGAAATTCGGAAAAAGAAACTTATATTTTGGCATACAAGAACCAACGGAGGAAAATAAATACTCCTTCGCTAAAAACGGAAATAAAAGACATCTTGAACAAACTAAAAATACAAATATACGAGAAGAAAGAAATAACAGACATAAGAATAATAGGAGCCAAAGAAAGAGGTAAAATAAGACCAATATTGATTGAACTTAGCGATTGGAACAAAAAGAGAAATATTCTAAAAGCGGTCTCAAACCTGAAAGGAATAAATGTGTTTATTGATGAAGACTATCCAAAAGATATACAAATTCAAAGAGAAACACTGAATAATCATTTAAAGAAGCCAGAGAGAAAATATATAGAGCAAATCTAGTATATAATAAGCTCATAATAAATGGAGATCAGTATACAACAGGAAAATTAGGAGACCTAATAAAAGATGACAAACCAAAATGCATACCTATATTTAGTAGATGAAGCAACTACGTCCGAAAATAAAACGGGTAGAACTTATAGTGATAAATCACCGGAGCAGGAGGCGATTGAAAAAATTAACAAAATAACTAGGACTGCAAAAATCACGAGAGCAATTCCAAAAAACAGATAACTAAAGGTAAGGAAAAACAAATTAGAAAGGAAATATACTATATAATATTGGGACATGGAATATAACATCAATCACAGACAATGAAATAGAGCTAACAGAAGAAATTGAATCATTAAATATAGAACTTCTGGGTGTTAGTAAAACGAAAAAAAGCAGGAAAGGGACATAAAAGAATAAATAGCAAATATAATCTATATTACTCAGCAGTCGTAATAGGACAAATCGCTAAAGAAGGAATAGGTTTCTTGGTTAGGGTAGATTTAAATAATTTATTATATATAAAGGGTCTTTCAAATTGAGCGGTTTTTTAAATTCTTGAATAAAACACACAATTTGCGTTGATTTCAAAAAACTTTTTATTGGTAGTTGAAGTATCTAATGTGATATTTAAACACGAAAAACAATATCCCCCAAATGTCCACCTCTTGCAGCTGCATAGATGTCCACTCTTTTGTCAAAATTTTCGATTGCATTTTGGCATAATTGCGGTTCTAACTCACCAATAACGCGAATAATTTCGTCCTTCAGCTCAGGAATCAATTGTGGGTCATTCTTATAGACCTGGATTTACACGTAATCCCAGAGAAAATAGTCCAACGGTGTCAGATCACATGATCTTGGTGGCCAGTTGACAAATGCACGTCGTTTTGAATGATACAATGGCTTTTGTTTCTGTGTTATTTGAATCTTATATGCCTTCAGAGTTAAATCTTTTCGTAAAATACGCCATGTTATGGATTCACTGAGTCCAACTTGTTGTGAACGTCGACGTCGACTAATGAGCATTTCTGGGTCTTCAGCAACACTTTCAGGAACCAAATCAATATGCTCTTGTGAACGACCTCTACAACTATATCTTTCTCTTCCTTTATCTTCCACCGAATCCAGCAAATTTTTGAACAATTTGATTGATAGTGCTTTCAGATGGACGATTATGCAAACCGTAAATATTACGTAATTTTTTAAAAACATTTTTCACTGAACGCCCATTTTCATAAAATAATTGAACAATTTGAACGCGTTGTTGTATTGTATACGACTCCATTTTTATAAATGTCATACATTTCACTTCTCAAATGTCACAAAACCCAGACAAATTCGAACCGCAATATGTATTTTATCCAAGAATTTAAAAAAAGCTCAATTTGAAAGACCCTTTATTATGCAGACATATGCACCAATAGAAGGAACCGAAGAAGAAAAAATGAATGTATTCTATCAAGGTCTCCAGGAAGCCTACGACAAATTGAGAGAAAAAAATGAAAATATTATAATTATGGGAGACTGGAATTCGAGGATAGGAGACAATATACATAGCGAAATGGGATGTTTAGGAAAATATGGAGAGAAAGAATGGAATAAAAATGGACTTAAAATGATTGATTTTTGTAGAAGAAATGATATGTTGATTGGAAATTCTTTCTGGTATCAACCATTAGAGAAGAAAAGTTTGAGGCATCCGAAAGAAATGCCAAAAGTATAATAGACTACATAGTACATACTCACAGAATTGGTAAAGATGTAGAAAAAATAAAATTTATAAAAAATGTAGGTATAAGCCCACAATACAGATTAGTCCTAGCTAAAATAAAACAAAGATACAAGACAGAAGATACAGAGGGAACAAAAATCACTTATACTATAAATATAAAGAAAATAAACACTAAGGACATATACACACATAAATATATCAAAAGAATGTTGATCAGGAACTGGCACATATAGAAGCAACAAGAAATCTTAAGACCGTTGAAGATAAGTGGAATGTTTTTAAAACAGTTGTAAACGATAAAATTATAGAAACCTGTGGATTCAGAAAAACAAACTGTAATTGTAAAAATATAGCCTGGTGGAATGAGGAGGTGAAAAATACAATAAAAGAAAAAAAAGCAAACCTGGAAAAAATACTTGGACATAAAAAATGATAAAAATAAGAAGAATTACGAAAATAAATGGAAGGAAGCTAAAACAACAGCTAAAAAAGCTAAACAAAAAACTTGGGAAGATTTCGGAAGAGAATTAAACGACGGATATAAAGTAAATCGTAAAAAATTGAAAGGACTGAGAGGAAAAACTAAAAAGAAAATTATGGAATAAAAGATACAAAAGATCAGTTACAAGTAAATACAACAAAAATATTAGAAGTATGGAAAGACTACTTTACCCAAAAATTTGATACTGCAGAAATGAATACAAAAGAGAATGCATAGAAGAAATTGAGGAAGATGACATAAGAGAGGAGGTAGTAGAAGCGATATCAAAAATAAAAACAAGAAAGGCATGTGGAGAGGATAACATTCACTCGGAAATGCTAAAATTTCTAGGAGAAGTTGGGATAAACTGGCTTCGGGAAATCTACACCGAAATATGGAATACAAATAAAATACCTCGTGACTGGGATAGCAACCTAATACTGCCCATATACAAAAAGGGAGATAGATTAATATGTGACAATTATCGTGCTATATGTCTTTCCTCAGTGGCATACAAAACATTTACAAGAATAATTGAAGAGAAATTGAGAATACATGTTGAAGATCAATTGGAAGACAAACAGACGGCATTTAGATGCCTCAAACAACTAAATGTACCGAAGAAAATAATCCAAATTATTAACTCACTATATAAAAATATTACAGCAAAAATACAACTCAATGGATAACGATCAGAAAGTTTTCATTTAAAGGAGGGAGTTAAGCAAGGCGATACTCTATGTCCCCTACTATTCATTATAGCTACAGATAGCATAATAATAACACTAAGAATAAATAATAAAATAAAAGGACTACAGGCAATTGTGGGATTCAGAAACATGCAACCGGTTAAAATTGATTCTTTAGTAGGTATATGCAGACGATGTGGTAATCATAGCGGAGACCAAAAGGAAAATGCAGAAGCTACTAAATATATGGACAAAGGAAATTAGAAAACTTAAAAAAATAAAAGCAAAGTAATGATAATCAACAAAGCGGAGGAGGATACTAACATCGAAATTAACTACTATCTTGAGACAAAGTTAGAAGTAGTCATGACAACTGATGGAAATATCGAAACAGATATAGCTCACAAACCCAAAACGGCAACAAACATATACTACGCCCTTAGCAATACAATTTTTGACAAAAAAGAAATTAATGAAAAAACTAATATACAGGGTGATTCAAATTCGACCCTCACCATGGGGATCTCCCTTATGAGCAGAGTTAGAGGGAATGTTTAAATTCGGCAAAGTTGCTATTTTTTGTTCTCTTTAAGAATCCGCCGGCAAAATTGGCTTGCGACAATTGCCAATCGAAATATTTTGAAAAATCGAAAAAAATGGGATTTAGTTTTTTGCTTGTGGCGCTCTTATTTGAATTTATAATTAAAAACTAAAAACACATTTTCATAGCCATTTTTTCTCCTCTATCTGATGATCTGGTTATAATTTTATTAGCACGTTTCGTCGCTTGCAGACCATCATCAACTTTCTTATTTCTTATAGGGGCCATTTTGTTTTTTTACAGATTCAGATGCTCACTTTTTCTCTGATTACAACGATATATGATATGTAGGGAAAATATTCTAAATTTAGTGCTTAATTCTCAAAAAAGGCGTATGTAACTTAAAATCATGTCTTACACATCGTACTATTTTCCTCCAACTTGATCGAAATTTAACAGAATATGGATAGTTTACTGCACCGCGTAATGCTGGTGCTAACAGAAATTTGGATAATAATGAACCTAACATTTTACAAATGGTAATACTAAGGCCCTATTTTTTATAAATGTTTTCTCTAAGATATGTTCTTCTAGATAAACAACACTACTTCGACCTCTACACGTGAAATAGCTCTAGAATTAAATTTGCCGCAGACTCGTGTATGGCGAACGTTAAAACGTAATAATTATTAAGCATACAAGATTCATGTCAGTCATACTTTACAACCTGGAGATACGGACAGACGCTTACTTTTTTGTACTTAATTGGTTATTACAACAATGTAATACTGAAAACAGTTTGTAAGACAAAATTACTTGGTCAGACGAATCAAAATTTACAAATGCTGGTTTATTTAATCGTAATACGGAGCATTACTGGTCAGTCGAAAATCCAAGACAGAATAGGGAAAGAAGACCGCAACATCGTTTTGGAATTAATTTCTGGATGGGCCGGTATACTGCGTGACCGCTTAATTGAACCGTTTATGTACGAAGAATTTTTGAATGGGGAACGATATTTGAATCTTCTTCGTACACAAGTGTCTAATTATTTAGAAGATGTTCCATTAAATGAACTCCAAAGATTATGGTGGCAACAAGACGGTGCACCAGCTCATAATGCGAGAAATGTGGGAACTTATTTGCATCAGAAATTTCCCAATCATTGGATTGGAAATGGTGGAGTAGTGGAATGGCCGGCGAGATCCCCTGATTTAAGCCCTCTCGATTATTTTCTTTGGGGAGCTGTAAAAAATCAAGTAAACAGAGATACACCTCACAACATTGCCGAACTAAGAGCTAGGATACAGAATGTTTTCAACATGATCCTCAGAAGAAATATTCAGAGAGCTGTCCAAAATTTAAGAAAACGTGCTCAATT
Source organism: Melanotus villosus (assembly GCA_963082815.1). Taxonomy (NCBI): domain Eukaryota; kingdom Metazoa; phylum Arthropoda; class Insecta; order Coleoptera; family Elateridae; genus Melanotus; species Melanotus villosus. The sequence continues at coordinate 69,483,064 of OY720418.1, read as the reverse complement.
ATGCATTAATGAAAACGGCAGATTATTTGAACATTATTGTAATAAATTGTTTATATTTTTTATATGTATTAAATTTTCCAATTTTGTTCTCATTAATCCAGTATTTTCGTTAGATTAGGTTCATGACGAGCTTCATTATTATAATATTATGATATTTTGATATCACTGGCAGTAACAATTACACAAGTAAACAAAAGCGACCTAACTAGATGCTCCATTGCTTTTAAACAATGCATGGCAGACATGATTTTAAGTTACATACGCTTTTTTTGAGAATTAAGCACTAAATTTAGAATATTTTCCCTACATATCATATATCGTTGTAATCAGTGAAAAAGTGAGCACCTGAATCTGTAAAAAAACAAAATGCCCCCCATAAGAAATAAGAAAGTTGATGATGGCCTGCAAGCGACGAAACGTGCTAATAAAATTATAACCAGATCATCAGATAGAGGAGAAAAAATGGCTATGAAAATGTGTTTTTAGTTTTTAAATATAAATTCAAATAAGAGCGCCACAAGCAAAAAACTAAATCCCACTTTTTTCGATTTTTCAAAATATTTCGATTGTCAATTGTCGCCAGTCAATTTTGCCGGCGGATTCTTAAAGAGAACAAAAAACAGCAACTTTACCGAATTTAAACATTCCCTCTAACTCTGCTCATAAGGGAGATCCCCATCCCCATGGTGAGGGTCGAATTTGAATCACCCTGTATAAGACCTTTGCTGTTCCATCGTTATTATACGCAAGCGAGACATGCGTTCTAAAACAAAAATATGAAAGCAGAATTACAGCTGTCGAAATGAAATTTCTGAGAAAAATTGGGAAAAAAAGACCACATCAGAAACGAAGTCATCAGAAACCAACTTCAACAAAAACAGATAATAAGGAAATACGAAGATAGATTATTATAATGGTGCGAACATGTGATTAGAATGCAAGATAATAGAACACCGAAAAAGATAATGGAATCAAAATTAATAAAGAAAAGAAAAGAGGAAGGCCCAAAAAGACATGGCTGAACGATAGTAAAGCGAAGCGGAACCAGAGGCATAAATATAGAAGAACTAAGAATAATAGCAAAGGACAAGAAAAGTTTTAAAGAGTGGACTAGAAAAAGTTAAAAATCCGACACCCTATGGGTAAAACGATTCAAGAGAAGAAGAAGAAGAAGAAGAATATGGAAAATATTTTAAACAAAATATATCAAATACCTACGATAAACATTCTGAAAGAAGTTTACATATAGCTGGGAATGACAAATCTATTTTTTAATGAAACATGTCAAAATTAGTAGAATACCCTGTGTTAAATGTTATTGCGCAATATTTTTAAAATACGCTCATATCTCAAACACAACCTGCACAATATGTACAAAAATCTATTATATTTTGTTGGATATGTTACAATAAACATTATGTTGTATTAAAAATGCCGAAAATGCATTCTGAAATCTGAGTGGAAAATAACGCACACAGCTTTTGAAATATTATTATCATTAACATTATTTACTACACAACTATATTAATAAATTTTACATATACAGAACAAGGTTAAAATAGCAACAAGAAGAAAGGTAAATTATAACTTTCTTTTAGTCAATGAAAGTCCTTTTAAACGCAGTTTTTCAGTTTATTTTAAAATTTATACTTATATGTGTCTTAGAAATGAGTATTTCGAAACATACCCTTTTTTTATCCAATTTTTCTATTTATTGCAATATTTTTAGTTTCTTATCTCTTTATTTGTGCCTTGTAGATCACAAACTTACTATACTTTTACATATGTAAGTTCTTTCAGTATAAATATAATAGCTAAACACAACAAATTGTAGATAAAATTAAATGATTTCGTTAATATTCATAATTGATATTCATACATTCCACTGCTTTGAACAGAAAAACAATGGGCCTACTTAGATGTCGCAATTAATATACCTAGTATGTTAAATCTAATATTTTAAGCCAGGGTTGTTTCATTTTATTTAAATCAATTTGCTCCGAATAACCATTATTTTAAATAACGATTTCCTTTGTCGTTAATAACTCCGATGCAGAAGTGTTTCGGTAAATAATTGCACAGCTTAAGCTCCAAACTAATTTTTTATATGAGACTTAACCAAATGTACCTATAATTTTCTTTATCGTCATATTAATATGTCATTTCCTAGGTTATCACTTACTTTCCTTTATACCAGCACAAAAGCAAACATCAGAGTAAATAGTCACACAATCCTGAAATTAATCATAAGGTGATTTTTATGGAAAGAGAGGGGCCATTTCCTACATAATCAAAAGTAGAAGCTTTCGTGCTTTTCCCTTATAATCCTTGCTTCTTCTGTTCTCTTTAATCCCTATCATTGAACATTTTTCAACAAAGTGGCAAGAAACACTTTCACATTACTCACTCGCTTTTTTGACCTTACGAAACAAATTACTTACCGTAAGCAACTGTCCAGGGCAAGAATTTCCTTAAAAACCAATATTAATGTTGTCTAATTCTCAAAAAAGAAAAATTCAGAACATTCGGGGTCTCTTAAGAAAATAGGGCGCTTTGTATAGAACAGTCATCAATAGGTATATCAGTCACCGAAACGTTTATAAATTGGTGATGATTTTTTAGGTGCTGTAGTATTTGTTCCCTTCCAAGTGATAAGACCTTTGTGTCTTTGAACATGGAGGTCATCAATAAGAAGCCTGAACTGTAATCTGCTTTCTTGATGGTAGAGTTTTTGGTTTACGACTCATTTACTTGGAAATTTTTCTTGACTACAAGATAATTTATCATGGAAGTATGAAAGTAAAATTACGCTTTTTGTTATCTACGCAACAATGGAGCGTAATGGGGCGTAAAGACCTTAACTAATTGAAAATATTTGTTTAATTACCTCGAAGTTATATCTATTAATATTTTATTAATTGCTAACTATCAACTATTACTGATAGTGCCACGATATAAGTCGGGTTTGGTAAAATTATGTATTTTCTCAACTTAAAAGGACGTCGGTGGTATTTTCTTACGATCTAATCTAGCTGCACTCAACGACTCAGTCAAAACAAGCCAGAATTTTCAGCCTAGGAATAACTAACGCATGCATCTCTGGTAAAACCAACATTAATCATGAAACCCTGTGCAACACTACTAAGAACGATAATACATTATGTGCGAACAGCTCAATTACCAAACTGCAGAAATTTGTATTTATACGGTTAAATGCATTTACGTTTGCCAGTACAATTTCACACGGAGCAAGTTAAAATTTTATAAACAGTAAGAGCTTCAAAAATAAATAACTTTGCTACCTACGCATCGTGGTATCGATTACAACCCTTTTTGACCCTAATTTTCATGTTCTCTTAGAAATACCACCACGAAGCTAAAGTAATATACATTACTTATTCATTAGTTATTAAAATTAAAATATAATGCATAGGTATCGATTATTTTTAACTGCAGACATCATAATCTTATAATGCATTAATTAAGGAAAACAGAAATAATTTTCTAACTGATATTAATATAAGTAATTTAACGATTTACAATACAGAAAATAGTGTCTAAAATTCTCGAACTAAATAAAGAAAAATGGGCAATTGCGGCTTCTTTTAGAGAAAATTATGGTTTGAATATTAGGACATTAGATACCTGGTCAGTAGGTACATTAAATATACAATAAATATACTACATTAAAAGACACAAAAAGCTTTCCATAATTTATGTTGCTTGTGTATACCTAAAGCTACTTCTAAATATTCAAATCATAAATCAATAAAAAAGTGCTTGGCAACACTCATACAAACACATTACCCGAATACTAAGTTAATTCGGATATGTATTCTTAAGTTTCACGTATGACCTGCTTATGGCATTATCAATCACACATGTTCGACCTATTCTTCCATAAAAATGGGAAAATTATTAGCTGAAGATATATGCTTTTTCGTTGGTGGCGTTGTCCTTTAATCCTAAAAATGTGCAGCTTATTCAAAAGAACATATTACATACGCACATACTCGTATGTTAACAAGTAATTAGGCACCTGTAAAATCAGTTTCTCCAATACTTAGCACTTATTACCTAAAGCAGTGTTAGTTTCAAAAGATTATATTCAAAGACATCGATTGAAATTAGTTTTAGGTTTAACAGAAATTAAACGCATTAATATGTGTTGCCATGACCATTGGTAGCCTATATTGTTTAATAAGAAATAATATAGTCATGTAAATTCTTGAACAGTTTAAATATGATTCTAAAAATTTCGTAGCAAATTTTTTAGGCTTACTTACACTTATTCTAGAAAATATGAATATCTTAATTAGAATATTTCAGATGCAATTTCTTAAAAAATAATTTTATTGTATTTTAAATTTAACAATTATTATATACATCATTACAAGAGCAACAACACATGATAGCCAAAAATGTTTGTATACAATTTCCACATAAATTACAAAAGTAATGAGGTGTATTTGCTGATCATTTACAATAGATAATAGAATATTAGTGAAAGCATATCGATTAAGTAAATATAAAAGGGAACTGTGCGTCTTTGAAGTTTTATATTAACTTTATTTTAAAATACGTTACAGTACTAAACATTACTTTATCAAAAATTGTAACAGCTAGAGATTAAGGTGTTTACTGCAAGGTGTTAAAGCTAAGCTTATTACAGTACTATAATACAATAAATAATTCTATATATTATTTTCAACTTAAAACAGTTACTTGCATTCAAGCAAGTACTGAAAACTTAACAATGAAATCTTAAAGAAGAAATTTTATTCTTGTACTGATTATTCTTCAATCTTCAATGTCCTTATTTTTTTTTTTTTTCTGAACGCTTGTTGTGGCGAATTTGACTTGAAATCTTGCTTAAACTTTTTCCAAAATTTTACTAAGGCAACCTACTAAAATTTGTATACTGCCAAAAGCAGAAAAATCTGACGATTCCAGAAATATAAGAAAATCAGAAGTTGCTATTTAAAAAAGTAAAGTTTCGTGACCCTGTACTTAGATGTGATGACGTAAGACAAATTCAAGGCCACACATATATGGAATACCTACCATCTAACAACTTTTTTTCACTACTAGTATTAGAAGATGCCATTATTGACCTTATTTTCGAGCCCAGAAGATGGATTTCTCTCCTAGTTGTCAATAATTTTTTATTATTGACTACTGGTTAATAATAAAAACAATTGCTATGCGCTCAGGTGCCTATTTTAAATATGTTTTACCCAAATGTCAATTGAAATTAACCTCTCCCCTTGTTTTCAAGCAAGGCTATTTGATTTTTGTGGATATTTAGAAATAAATATACGCATCTGTCATTTTATTTTTTATTTATGTAAAAATGATTAATTAAAAAGAATAAAGGTGCTAGTAGTGAAAAAAATAGTATATAAACCACGGTAGAGAAGACTTTTCTCAGCCTCACAACTTATTTCCCTCCATGCTTCGCATGTCGGGAAATAATACTGCTCGGCTGAGAAAAATGTCTTCTCGACCTTGGTCTATAATATACTATTGTTAAAAATATTTTTTCTAAAAGTCGACAATAAAAGAGTTATAGTGATATTGCGTTACTTTTTCCTCACCCTGTATAAGATTTTTCTTTAATTGATTTAAACGTATTACTAGTTTACAAAACTTAAGTTCAGTGTTTTAATAGTTTACCAATTTAACTTGTACTTTAGTAACTGATGGAGAAATATCCAAAAAGTAATAATAAAATACTAATATTTAATTGTAATTTTTACTAGTTAATAAGTATATAAGTCGTTTATTACCTATACATTGAACTATTATTTTGAAAAATATACTAGTATTAACATTATGTTAGTTAAACCATTAAGTTCAAACAGGCTGCTAAACATTTAAATAAACATTAGGCAGGATAAACAATATTCTTATGCTTTTCATAAACCGAAATGTATATGTATTACACAAGCTTATTATTCAAAAAGCTTCTAATAAATTAAAGAACCTCAGAAGCAAATTTGTATATATTTTACTCTCTTAACCCTTAATAAGGATGAATCTTAAATCTGCTGGAACAGTATTTCACATGCTTGTGTTTACAAATTTCACAAATTTAGGTCAAATACCTAGATTTATTTTTTTGATTTTACGCTTTTCGCATCTTTTAGAACCGAATTTCAGTTTAATAATTTTTAATTGGTTATATTTTAAACTATTAGCCACTGATTCTTAAGTACGAAGTTTTAAACCTTGCAATTACGAAACTATTTACAGAAATTAATAATATTTCCGTTCCGTACTTTTCATTAATCGGTGATAAATCGATATCTCTTTAATAAACTGAAAGCTAACATTCCTGTCTATTTAACGGAATGCATATTCATAAGACTGAGTTCCTAAAGTAATTATTAAATTCCAAATTTCATAATTACATTAAATTACCTTAAAACTCAAAATTACGATATGTAACTGTTAAGATGTCGAGGAAAAAACGTAAATTGATTCAAATAACTAAAATTATAAGAATTATTTATTATGTAATATATTTATTTCGTTCTGGCGGTTTTGAATTGCCCTCTAATTATTTTTATTAGGTATCATTAAACATTATTTTATAGCTTCTGAGGATAATAATTAGGGAGCGCGACAAATGGACTCGCCTAAAGCTTGAACATTTCTAAACGCAATGCAGCAATTTAATAAAATATGCATATTTAATTTTTTGCTAGACAAGAATTGACACTAGTTTCATATTTTGCTTAAGATTCTTTAGGCAAAACGAATAAATGTAGGTCATCAGAGGAACTAATGATGGTTTCGTAACAAACATTAATCGAAATAGAAGATAATTAATGACTCCAAAACTAAAGAGGGAGATGCATTACGAAAAACAAAATCATTTTAATAATCAGTTATAATTAGTGACCTTTTTTAACATGTTATAAATAAGAAGCATTAATCTGAAAAACATTGTTACAATAACTGTATACTTATACGAATTCTCATAGACACAAGATTTGGATATACTCTAGATTGTAAGCTGCACCTGTTCGAGAAGGGAATTAATTTATTATTATAAAAGAAAACATTATTCATTTACCCACAGTTTAATAAACGAGACACTGTGAGATTTCTGTTATGGTCAAGAGTGACAATACTAAATAAAATTATACTGATAAATATTCTAAAAAAATGGGAAGGCAAATTACCAACTCAAATTACTGAGTAAGTGTTTCAGGGCTAACGTTATTTTGATTGCTTCATACAAAGCCAAAAACGTAGTGAACTGAAAATATACAGTGTCCTTAGCCTCAAGCGCCTTAAGGAATCACCAGTGTATCGTTGTTTAGAACAGATTCTGAAACACTTTAAAAAACTTTGGATTTTCTGTATACAGGCTGACTGGTATATAAACGTATATCTGAAAGAAGGTGGTAGGTGAGTTGGTTTGAAACTTATTTAACCATATTTATCAATTATCATTATACAAAGTGTCAAGGTTTCTAAGATATAGCCAACAACAAATTAAACTGTTGTGGACAATTATTAGAAGAAATTAATGAAAGCGTTGGGGCAGGAGGAAGATTATTTAGACCATGAAAACAAATTCTTAGGTAAAAAAGAGATCCCGAAAGATGTAAAAGTGGAAGTTTATAAGAAAATAGCCATCCCAATACTGACGTATGCAATTATGCATGCGAATCATGGACAACATCAGCAAGTTTCCAAAGTAGATTAAGTAGTATAGAAATGAGATTTCTCCGACAAATTGAAGGAAAAAATAAACTTGATAGAATAAGAAACGAGACATAGCAAGGAAAATCTATAAGTAAAATCGGTGAATGAAATTATACAAGAAAATCAGATGAGATGGAGGGGTCACGTACACCGAATGGGAGAAAATAGATCATCTAGAAAAGTCTATGAAGCTAGAGCTTATTAACAAGAAAAGAGGTAGACCGAGAAAAACATGGAATGAAGAAACTGGCAGAGCAACGGAAGCAAGAGGGATACCTATCAACAGCATAGAAAAACAAGCCAAAGACAGAAAAACATTGAGGGAAATATGTAAAAGAAAGCCGTGATGAGGCAAAGCCTTACACCACAGGTAGCGTAGAAAGCCTGACGATTAAGTAAGTAAGTAAGTATTTTATACAGACATGGCCGACTTATTACCCATTACTGTATATGTATCAGGAACAGCTGCGTTATTTAAACTATTAAAAACTGTAGTAGGAAAGGATTTCTTATCTGTAATTGTTAGTAATTTACCATGAACTAGTGACATTTATCAGCAACACCTAACTTTTTTTAATGGTATGCTGTATGCATGTAAACTATATTAAATTTTGTTTAGTTATCGATTTAATATAAAAACTCGTTAAAATAATGTGACGTACATATTTAACTTAATAAGAGCCCACGGTTTATTCTGGACTTTTTACTAGCAAACTGCAACACTGTTAAAGTAATAATTAATAATTACAGTAAGTTTTAGGAGTTTTGCTTTTTAATTGCTTCATATTTTCTGATGGAATCGCATATTTTGTTTTCTCTAATAAAACCCACGTAAAAACTTAAGAATGGGGGGAATTAGCAGAATACAATGTCACAACCTTTGCCATGTTCATTACTTAATACGTAGCACGTTTTCTACAATGTGTAGCATAACAAAAACAAAAACAGCCAATTAATTAATTCAGTTCAAAACTTAACTTACATTATATTTTCCATAGCCAGAATTATTCTTAATTCATACTGTTGCAAGGTATACTGGCTATTCTATTATAAAGAGCTAAGTCAAGGTATCTCTACAAAAAGCGTGTGCAAAGCGTCCGTACTTATGGGAAAATTTTTGTTTGACTTAATGAAAAATAGATTAAAGTGGTTATTGTAATTGTCTAAAGATTGTAAAGAAGATATTAATAGAACGTCTTCCGGGTTGGGACCATGTCACCGTTGAGACAGAAGAATTCAACGTTTCGCCCACTTTCTTAAGGGGCTCCATCAGGAATAATCTGAAGGATTTCGCCTCTGGCTTGGTGACAAGTTGAGTTACCGTTACCCTTCTGCCTCTTGCTAAAAGGGTTGAGTTGAGTTACCGTGCTCTTTTAGTACTCCCCTTTTACTCCTGAGGAAGCCCCTTAAGAAAGTGGCCGAAACGTTGAGTTCTGCTGCCTCAACAATTGTAAAGGAGATACTTAGATCCGTGACTTCCGATGTATTCTACCGGCCTACTGGGCAAAAATCCACAGAAAACGTGACAAATCGGTGCAGCCGTAAGTTCCAAATTGCAAATTACATTTAAGGAGTGCATTTTGGACAAGTTTTATAGTTTATATATTTTTATTGTTTTGTTACAGTTTATTATTATAAACCTGTACTTTCCGTCTACTTTTAATTATTTGGAAAGAGGAAAACGGTAACCTGGCCCTTGAAGGTCATGTAAAAGGAAACTTCTTAATTGCTTTATTAGTTTTGCCAAACAAAATTATCTTAATTTTTATATAAAATATGTCTTTAAAATTAGTCAGAACTTCGAAGACATTCTGTGTTTACCACGGTATTAATATCTTGATTTTCACATTTAACTTCATTTTCGTCAATTATTTATGTATTTTTTCATGTACTACACAGAAATATACAGGGTGATTCAAATTCGCGTGTATGCATGGGGATCTTGGAAACGGTAAGAGATAGAGAGTCGGTTAAATGGGGGCAAAGTTGCGTAATCAAAGGACCAACTATGTCCATTTAAAAAATCAAGGCTAACTTATTCAGTTTTTTAAATATTTGAAAAAAACTAAAATTTTGGAGAATCGTTTTTATTTAATTTTGACATTATTTGAGGAGGTATTGGAAAACAGTAAACACTTTCTCATGGCCACTTTTTGTCCTCTATCGAATAGCTTAAATACATTTTTGATGCAACGTTTCGATATTTCAGGGCCATCATCAAGTTTATTTTCTTAAATACGGACCTGGAATTTTTGTTCCATTTAAGCTATTCGATAGAGGACAAAAAGTGGTCACGAGAAAGTGTTTTCCGTTTTTCAATATCTCCTCAAATAAGGTCAAAATTAAATAAACGATTCTCCAAAATTTTAGTTTTTTTCAAATATTTAAAAAACTGAATAAGTTAACCTTGATTTTTTAAATGGACATTGTTGGTCCTTTGATTACGCAACTTTGCCCCCATTTAACCGACTCTCTATCTCTTACCGTTTCCAAGATCCCCATGCATACACGCGAATTTGAATCACCCTGTATAAGTAATCCCAAAAAAATATATATTTATAGCAACTTAACTGCTCTTCAAACCAAATTACGCACTTACAAAAAAGTTCAGTTGTAAAAGGCATGGAATATGTACGTATGTATGTATGGTATATCAGTATAAATATGTCAGTGTTTAAAGACGTTTCGAAATTAAAAGTCAAATAAAGTATATTTTTATAACAAAAATTTACTAAAATTTATACAGAATAAAATCTAGAACAAAAATGGAATTGCGGAAATGTTGATAACACTTAAGTAAATTTTTAACATAACAGAATGTATGCTAATATAAGTAAGTTGTACATAAGAAAGGTTATTTTTAATTTTTTGCCATTTTGAAAAGGTCAAAGTTAGCGATTATAATACATCATATTTCATATCCAAATTTTACTTCAAATAATTTTAGAAAGGCTTCGTTCAAATCAATAATACTTACATATAAGAACACCAAATTTACAGAATAAGATTTATTATATTTGCAATATGTCAGCAATGTGCATTTATTCAGTGTTGTTGTGGTACGAAAAGGTATTTCTCGAAGTTACGAAATGATCAAGCGATTTACTGAAACGTGCTGGTATAAACCTAATCATTCATATCCGAATCTATTTAGGTCAGAAAAAGAGCCGTTCTCAATGAATTCAACCTTTAACTTGGAAGATTTCAATCAATTAATATTCGCCCACGAATTTTGCAACTAATAAACCAGCAATAAATAACAACGAAAATGGGAATTATCTATAAAGTGAGAATAATAGAGAAGAACATTTTCATAACTCTCTCTAGATTTCTCGAAGCACTTCGGCCTGTCTGCTTAAATTTGTTTAGAGCTGTACGCTCAATAAGATTTATGGGAATTCAATTATAATATAATCAAAGATGGAAGCTTTTTTCGCTGAATGTACAACTTCGTAGTATCTCAGTGGGTTGTCAGTTCAGAGAGACACCATTAGGCAATGACATTTGATGGATTTGGTAGTCCAACCCCGTTGCATCTTGGGATTTCTACATTTTTCGTTTCCTTTCAGCTTTTTTCTCGTTGCCGAGGGAGACTGAGCCAGACGGACGCACAAAGCGAACAAAGACATCAAAATGATGGATTCGGCTCATCTTATCCCAAAGCGTGATCGAGTCATATTTCAGAGGCGCGGCGGATGGGACACGGCTACAACTCTGAATGTTAATTCCATCATCGACCTACCGCGGGTTTGATATTTCAGACATGTTGCTCTTGTACTCAGAATTTAGTAAGACGAGTTGCGAAATTAGATTAGTTCTCAAACTTTCCATGTTTTATACAACGGGTGATCGAAACTGAAGTTTCCTTATACTAATTTAAAATCGCGCTTCACAGATACATTCATCTTCGACCCACGCTATAAAACATTAACTGTAAACAGTAGGAAAGACTACCACATTATTAATACAAACATTAACCTCATAAAACGGAATCAATAAGAAACCGCATTGTATATCTTCGAAACTTGACTGACATACGTTAATTGAACTAATTTGTTATTTAACCACATTATCGGATCCGAAGGTCAATCAAAAGATTCGTTAAACTTCCAGAAATATATCTAAAGAAAACTGCGACAGCTGTTAGATATTACTTCGCCTCATCTGTTAAGATTAACTTAAAAATGCCCGGGTAAGAACGGAAGCATGTAATTTTATTTAAGGCGTATACATTATGAATCAAAATATTCCAAGTCTTAAAAACAGAGATCGAATCATTTAATCAAAGTCTACGTATGTCACCTCCTGGGGAGCGACCCAAGAAAATAATCGTGACGTGCAGCACGTTGTTTTAAACTTATTTGTTTCTTAAAGGCTTACGTAAGAATCTTCAAATTATAAAATATCATTAAAATTTATTTGCATGACTAACAATAATCCGTAAAATCACTAATACCGTGAAATTAACAGGAGTTAGTTGTGATTAAATACAGATCAGAAAGTCGTTACGTTAATATCATTAGCAAAATAATCGCACGCCCAAGGGTTACCGCAAGAATATAAAGATAGTAATATTGTGTTACTTAATTTAATTCACTTAACAAAATTTATATAAAGTGGACCACACCCGTTATATTGATTCAGTTGTGTTTAGTATGCAAAGATTTCCTAAACAAACAACAATTCCCTAAATTTGTTTTAACGAGTTATTGTAATAAATAAACGTAAATAAATCGCGAGGTTTATCATTAAAAAAGTGACAACAAGAAACACTTTGAGGTCGAAAATCTGAAGAAACCGGAACGAATTGAAGGAAGAACAGGAAGAGGACGCATAATCGGTAACCAGTTTAACAATAAATTTATAAAGGAAGAGTTAAATTGACTGTTGAACTGCTTCTGTATGGTTTGTGAAGGGTGAATTTGTGAATTTATTATTCTACCCATCCCTTGCAATTTCGTGTCAACAGTTATAAGAAGGTGAAGGAGATGCAGTATGCTAGCTAACTAACTTTACTAATGTTTAACTACTAAGTTCTCATTTCAAAGTTTTCCCCGAAATCCGAAAAGCGTTAAAGTAACAAAAATTAAAATTATTAATATACAAAGGAACTAAGAAGTTTATGACATTCTAATAGGATAGAAATTCTAACATGAAATTAACCCAGTAACAGAAACGATTACCTTTTTTAAATTAAATTTAGAAAGCCTTGTGTTATGTGTAATATGAATAGATGACAAAAATCACAACAATTTTATGGGAATTAATTTTTACTCAGGGCAAAAGCATTCAAGCTTTCCTATAACATATGTTAAATCTTGTAAACAGAGATAATTATACAATAAGCATCATGTTTAAGCTACACCACAGATGAGTTACAAATGTGAAATACCTTTTTGTATCGAAATTTGTAACCATTAAAATTGAGAAACTAATAATGTATATTTATGTCGTTTTACCTTTTACAAGTCTACCTAAAAGTGTTTTCATTAATGACATACCTCATCCTTTGTTGATGGCGTAATCAAACAACATAATACAAAAACATTAATGTCGGAGTTTAAATCAATTTGATTGCACCTGTCTTATAAAAAGTCAATTTTATTTAATACCCTCAAATTAAGAAAAACAGATTAATATCATGTTACTACAAACTGCTGGTCATCAAAATCGTTTAAGAAGTTATATTCTGGACATGTTGAGAAATTTAGGTTTTACCGTTTTGGGAAATATATAGAAATAATTTAACAGTATAAATGAAATAATTCAATAGTTTCGACATAGTCATTTTATTTCCTTTTATAGAATTTTTTGTGGATTTTATTAAACATTATACATGTTTTTTTTTATTTAACAAATCCAGGTAGCCTCTATTTTATCCTAACATGAAAAATTATCAATAATAAGAAAACTTCAACCCTCATTCAGATATTAATACTATTAATTTGATTTAATATAATTAAAACAAATTCGAGCAATAAGAAATGTTCTTCTAGTTTCCCTTGAAAACCCATAATTTTAAAAATAACTTTTTATAAAAATAACAATAAGCAAGCAATTTACCAATAGTAAAGAGTATAAATCTTTAAAATGAGTTCAATTGTATTGTATTAACTACCATTTGAAAAAGCATGCGCTCTAACTAATATTGGGGGTTTATACCACAATCGAACTGAGAATAACATAAACCCAAGAGAAAAGTATAGTTTTACCACGGTCCCCGAGCACTGACTCATCTATTTAATAGTGACCCTCGATTATCATCTTACTGTATACGTATTACCAAAAGTGTCTTAAAGTTTTTGCTTAAAAAGTACTCTCAATTTAATTAATTGATGGAAATATTTCTGAATAAAACGTTGTTTACTATGACTCTTGTAAAAATTTGCTGGCTTTTACATTCTATTTAAACAACAAAATATTACCTTAAAGTTGCAGTTGCAATATTTTTTATAATTAGGTATGTATTGCTAGAGATATATGTATTTCAAAATTAATACTATTTTCTAAAAATTTACAACTCTTTCTAGGAATATTTTTAAAATATAGATCTCCCAACAGTATTTTTTCCGTCTGAAATCAAAATACGATCCTGTTCAGTCAATTATTCATTATCATTCACGATATGATAGGATTTTGTCGTTAATTTATTTATTATTTGGCTAATGCTCACCAAAAACAGATTTACAGCAGTCCAGACTTTTGGTAAACATATTTAAAAAATAAATTGCTAAGCAGCTCTTGTTTTCCGGAACGTAAGGAAGAATACTTTTTTGATACATAAAATTTAAAATATAAAATTCCAACATACAAAACAAATATTCAAAGGGTTTTGAGCATTATCCAATGTTTCTATTTAAAACAGTTAACCTTTCTATTTAATCATGAATTTTGATCTTTTTTTGATAAAAAATGTATTTACAATACAACCAATAAAATATGCCAATGCACTCTTTTACAGGCACATTTGAAACATAAAATTATCTACAATTCATTGGAGGTACATATTCCTACAACAGATATTCTTTTTTTACAATTACACATACAAATTAGTGATTATTGTAAAGTTAAAGCAAAGCTTTATTTATTTCTTAGTTAATAAACCTCAAAAACAATCTTTTATTGTTAGAAAAGTAAAGAAAAACGTTGTACCTGTACATCTTGAATTTATTAGTTTCAAAATATAGTAGCAGGTAGATCCCTAATGTTAAATATTTCTCTTATCAACTGCCATTTTAAAATTGAGGTTTTCGTTTCACCTGATACGATAACAAACCGAATGGTTCTCTATCTTATCCGAGGTTTTCACGATGACAGGACCAAATAATCACCGGTACTATGCTCAGTAAAGACGGAACTAAAGTTTTTGACACTGCACAACACCGTCGACAATACCTGAGTGAATTATATTAGTCAAATAGTATGAAATAATTCTTTGTTTGGCATAACATTAACTGCTAGTTAGGAAAAGAAGACAAAAAATTTTGTGTCTACTGCTAAATTAGTGTGAAGCCAGGCAATTATACTTCCGCGTTATATAATTTTGGTAATTGTTCTCGTTAACAGTGCAAACACGGCTACATGCTTTTCAAACATTAGAATCGGAAATTTATTGGCACCATATACAATAAAAAAAAACAACAAAAAGTAACATCATCGTCGAATCAAACCGCTTTTAATACTAAATTATTAGGTCCTTATTCTTTTGTGTGCTATTCTAATTGTTGGTTAATTCGCCTAATTTAAACATTTAAAAAAAAGTAAAATTAAACTGATTATTCTTGCAGTAACAAATACAAGTATTTAAACAACATACTCTGTTACAATTTACTTACTATATTAGTATCGACCTCACTGATTTGCTTGGTTTCATTTAAGTTGTGATGTATAAAATGTACAACTGTAAAACTACCAACTCTCAGGAGAAACCTAAAGATCTTTAGACTAAAAAAATCAGTATATGCTTGATATGAATAACAACTGTATTGTATTTTTAAAAACTGCCAAATTATTAATTACAGACCTACACCTAGAAGTCTTAATTAATTTTAGTGGTATCAGTACCTTGTGATTGTCAGTAACAAAAGTCAGTACAATAAATTCAAAATTATTAATTGGTACAATTAAATTAAAACAAAATAAAGTTTGCATGCATAAATAATTTTTGAAGACAAAGTATAATTCATTAGGAACTATTAAAAATGTAACTGTGCGTATATGAACATGAATGGTATAAAATAAATTATCATTAGCAGCGCGTTAAGAGAATAGGACGTCTTCATTTAATAAACGCCGACTCATTTTTCAACCACGTGTTTTGTTGATGCCGTTCGTTTCTTGTTATTCGAATGCATATGGGTATACAAATACATACCGAATGCGCTTTTCGTAACTCTAGGTGGTAAAAATACATTTAACTTTAACGCCCATCAATGTATGTCCAAATAAATCCAGTTGCAAATATGTAGAAATTCACAACGTAAATGAAAACTTTTTTCTTTAAATAAAGCCGTGGATTTTGCAAACTAAAAATATCTTCGGAATATACACATACTTATGTATACACGTTTGTCACCAGTAAATAAAAAATTACTTCTATAATTTCTTGCGTAACAAACATATTAATGTAGCCTCTGTGTTGGCACAATTTTTTATAAATAATTACATGAAATGCCTTAAGAACTAAATTACCATTTCTTAAGAAGATAGAGGAGCAAGTGGTTGCAATCAATGACGTATAATTTTTCAACACCGATCTACATTAAGTCGATGTTTATGTATATGGAAAATTAGCATAATCTTCGTATATTAATATGGCGCGTCGTGCAAGAACGTGGAGAAAACGAGACTTTAACAACAACCCTGAAATGCCGGTTATGAGAGAATAAAGTTTGGAGACTTACGTACGTGGAATATATTCGAGATTTATTATTTAAAATTACTGTTACGAGCTCTTTATACATGTATGCAGATGGAAATTTTATTATATCTATGAATCTAATTTTTTTCCTACAAGTTAAACAGTTAAAATTTAACAATAAAATATGTTACATAAAGATATTAAATTGAGAGCTTATAGTTCAACATAAAATCTTCAAGAAGTCATTTGAAAACATGTCGCAGTTTTTTTTTTAACTAAAACCCAAACTTCGGTATAACAGTATAATTATGAAAATACATACGTACTTATAACTTACTAATGACGCTCTCCTAACATTTATCAAAATATTTTGTAAAAAATAAACATATTGAATGATTTTGAAAATTAAGTAAAATAAAATGGAATGTTTAGGTGTTTCCATTAAAATAGTTTTATAATAAAACCCTTTCACAGGACTAAGCAGTATAACTCTGAAGAAGTTGATACATTTAAGTATTTAGGAATATTAAGAAAGAATAAGTATCACAGAGAGAATAGAATCAGGGTATATGTAAAGCTTTCTATGCAAACAAACAACAGTTGAAGGATAAAACACAAAAATGGGAATTTATAAAAGAACTATCAAACCTATTATAACCTATGCAGCGGTGACGGCAAATTTAATACAAAACGAAGAAGAACAACCTAAATTATTTGAAATGAAAATTGTGAGAATAATAATGGGGCCAAAAAGATAGAAGAAGATGAAACAAGACAATTGATGGATCATGAAATGGATTCCCTGCTAAAGGAAAAAGATGTAATTGGAATTTTTAAATCACAAAGGATAAGGTGGTATGGTCACGTATGTAGGAAGAGAGCCAGAGAACCGGTAAGGATATTAACAGAATGGCGTCCAGCAGAGGCAAAACCTACTGAAAGACCAAAAGTAAAATGGAAGGAGCAAACAGAAAAGGATATTAAACTAATGAAGATACAAAACTGGAGAAGTATGATTAAGGAAAGGAAAGAAAGGAAGAAGATAATAAGTCGCTAAATCACACTCCAGGATCAAGAGAGCTAAGTAGCAGCTACAGTTTCTTCGGAAATGTATAGCTTATAAATAAAAACAATAATAATAATAAATAAAGCCCTTTATTATGAAGGAAATAAAATTATTATATGGTGCTAAAGCTATAATATTACCTAATACTCGAATACCTATGAGAAATTCCGACCGACGACATAGTTTTGTAAAACACATTCCAGTGTTGTACGTTTTGATTATAAATAACTAATCTAAAATGAGTAATTGTCCTAAAATGTCTATTCTAAGTAAGACTGAACGAGGAGAAAACTTAAATATCTGTTTAAAATGTGTCCCCTACTGAACTTTAGCTGAGAAATGAATGAATAATTAAAAAGCTTCGAAAATCTGCTAATTAAAATTGCTAAACAGCGCATTAAAAATTATTAATTAATTTTAGCCTTAACCGACCAATTATAAAATTTTCACTTAAGTATATTTCTCCAACCAAAAATTTAATAATATTTCGTGTGAATAGCTCTTTGAATTATAAATATTTTATTCATGTATGTCAATGCTCATTTTCTAACTAAATTGTTCACTAATTGTTTGGGAAAAACAGCACAATCTTATGCTTCTCACAATTCATTATATTAACACGCTCACTAATATAAATGTTGAGAAATTACGGCTCTTATTGGAAATATAAATAAGTAAACACTAAGAAAAATCGGTTTAATTTTACAGAATTTACCAGACTGTAGTAATTTAAAAGTATATTGTAAAAGCTTTGCCGAATATTTCCGCCTAGTAATACCTCATTTTAATGTAACAGTATATTTTTGAAAAATGATCCTTGAAATCTGTCTTAAATAATGATTATTTCCTTTAGTTTTTTAAAGTTATCCACTAAACTAAAAACTTTTGAAAAAAATATATAACTAAACTTTAAAACTTCTACAGCAGCTTACTCTTTTATATTATCTACTATGAAAAATCTTCACAACGAATAAATACATTTTAACCAAGAAAAAACGCAGAATTTTATCTGAATTAATTTCACTATTTAATAGTCAAGAATATTTTATAGGAACGGGAAACTTACACTTCATATAATAATAACTTAAAAAATTAAAACTAACTTAGTCCATTCGTTTTGTAAAAATCAAAGTAGCCTTTACATTAGCCAAATTTTTTACTGATTACTTTTTGTGGTAGCGGTTCTTCAAAATCTTGACGTGTAATTAGTGGCCAACTATTTATATGTGTCTGAATTTGTAAATGTCTGAAATTACATTTCATTAAACGTTTACGTACATAACCCAAGTTTTTAGAAATAGCAAAGGTTGAATTAGATTGAGTAACTGTCTGAACGGGAAAAGGACTTAAAAAGTCATGACAAACCTACGCTTACAAAGAAAGCATTATATAATTATGTTACTTTAAAATTATATATTTTTCCATTAGGTACACCTTCAAGTTTCACTTTCAGCAATAAATCAAAATGTAATTGATGCAAAGCTTTAAGATAAATGTTAATTAACTATTTTATAAATGCTCGAAGGATCACCTTCAATCACTTACTTCTTATAAATTCTATCATAACAAAACAACCGAGGTTTATTGCAATAGTAAGGAAGTTATTAACATATAAGTCGCACACAGTTTAAAACGTCCTAAAATACAAAATTAATCACACGCATCACGTGACAAATTTAAAATACAAATGAAGTTGTAACACTAAAAAAGTTAAATTAAAACACCGATAAGAGTATATTTTGATATTCAGCAAATCCAAATAAATTACAGAATTGGGAGCTACACACCCTAAAAAATTCGTAATCTCGCAATTTATGTTACAAAATTAAGTTGCGTGTTTCGTTTTGTAGAAAATAAACAAAAAAATTGAAAAATCCACACGAGTACAAAATTTCTAATAACTATCTAACAAAAATAATAGTTATTTATTTAAGCAAGCTATTTTTTAAATAATGTAGGAAGATTCAAAACCTCGATCAGTACATTCTCATGCTAACAAAACCATATAATTGCGTTTATCGCAAAATCAGCCTGAGGTATTATTTGTCCAGCAATTTACTGCACATACCTTATCTTATATCGTTTTTAACGTGGCATGCGCGTTTAATCCGTTTATTACTTGCACTACCTATCAGCAAAATAGAGATTAGACGTAGGGTATAATCATAAGTTTATAAGTAAAATTCTGTATTGTAAGATTGGCTACATTCATAAAAATTTAATGTAACTACTAACCACCTCCTGATTAAGTTATATTAACTGTAATTGGGTTTTATATGACTAAGGGGTTTATTAAAAAAAAAAAAACAAACACTCGCAGTACTTGAGGAAATTATTTCCTTTCTGTACCTTAAAAGGCATAAATTTACAGTTATTTTAGGGCATACAAAATTTACGACTTATTTCGTGCCCAATTTTTGTGTGTACTTCCGGTTAGATTTTTTCATACAAAACCATTTGTTACCGTTTTGTATGCACTTAAAAATCAGACCCTTGGACTTCTGTAGACCGAAGATTATGGTAACCTATATAACTTTAAAAAAATTCTGGAATATAACTAAACCTTAGTCGTACATTTTATATATTTTGGTTGGAGTTTTCGCCACCAGTTCGAATTAAATTAATGAACTAATAACTCGCGTAACTGTTGGCGAAAAACCCAACCAAGAAATATAAAATGTCAAACTCGCCACAACAAATCTTTAGAAGATATTTAATTGTACATGTTAAATGTTCTTAATTCTTTTATAGAAAGTGTTTCAAAATGAGATATTTATAAATAGGGTTAGCAATATTTAGCACAAGCTTTAAAATGTCATAAGCGCGTAAGAATTTGTACTTACCTAAAATCTAAAGAGCTGTCGGAGTAGTAGAATTCAAACTCATGGGAAAGTGTTGCATCACAGTTTGGTCAGAACTGAAATGAAGCCTGAAATCCAGAATATTTTCATGCTGGTGGTGATCCTATAAACCATAAGGTACTTGTTAAATAAACTTTACCGTGACGAGTTTAAATTTAACTCGTCTACCTACAAAGTTTGCAAACACTTCAAGGTTTTTCAGAAAAGTGCCCTTATTTATTTACTTCTATTTTAAGCATGCAAATTCCGGATTATTTTGACAGAGTAGACGCAACCCTATATTGGTTAAGGTTAAAAATAAATGGTTTTATTACAACGCGGTATGTATTCAAATTCCAGCACTTCCTTTAAAACTTTTCTGTACAAAATGCAAATTCTTTGACTATAATGGCGTGGTAGCCTTGTATTGCCAAGGGTTTAGGTACCTACTGCGAATTTAGATCGAAGGACGTCGCTGATATATGACGGTAATTTTGCCTTTTCGGTCACTGCTCGACTTTGCTGCCATAAACCCATTTACACTTGGCCAAAAGATAATTGACCGCAAATTTACTGGGGATTTTGGGATTCAGTTTGCAAGTTTAGTTTGGAATTAACGCTTAGCCAGTCTGGATGTGTTTCGATAATGATTTAATTCAGAAACATTAGGGTATACCTAAGGGCACTTTATTCTGTGATCGAGTTTAAAAAAGTGCAAATTAATTACGTTAATTAAACACAAAATATCCACACTGTGACAAGATTGAAATTTCAGCTTGGGGTGGTGTATCTATTACGTGAATTCCAAAATCTCCTCTGAAATAGCAGCTCTTCCGACGGGAAAATGTAAAGGCATTAGAACCTGATGGAACATAATTCTTTTAATCTTTTTGCGACGGTTAGTAAAATCTATGTAATCTTTTCTCGATGAAAATGACCACATTATAAATTTCCAACCTAAACTAAAATGGCTTATAAATTAATAGAGAAAAATTCAAATATAGCATTTATTTACCCTCATCATTCATCATACGTAAAATCATCATGCTGCATGATTATTATAAACAAAACAAGCAATAAGTACAAATACCGAATAAGAAAGGTATTAAAATTATTTTGAAATACCTTAATATGTATTCTAGTATTAAATTATTAATCTCTATGTTAAAATAAATTTTAAATTACCACTTCAGACGCCTTAGTTTTTAATTAATATACAATTATAACTAGCATCACATCAAAGTTTAAGAAATATTCTTTCTATTAATCGAAACAAATTAATAAGTAGATTATCTTTCCAAATTTATTATTACCTTAATTACAAACCATATAAAAATATATTGAACGGTAAAAGTATGTATTATTATTAATATTATCATCAATTCTGATGATACATTTCGCAAGCAGTCAAGTGACAACTGTTCTATATATATTTTTTTAATGCCAGTTTCTTTAAAATCGTACAAATTCTCTGACTGTTGCAGAAAATACATTAGGTATATTCAACACATGAGTAAATTTCCTTTTCTGACATTGCAGATTTACATCACAAGCGTTAGCTCATTCAAACTCATTTGTTGAATAAATAACAATTTGTACCACCTAGATCCTGTTTGATTTTTATTCTTCGAAATATATTTAAAAAAGAAATTAAGAACCCGAAATTATATTCCATAAATCGTCATCAATTTCTCAACGAAATTAAAATCACAATTGATAGACGACTAATCCGAGAACGTAAAGCTAAGGTCCAACATAACGCTTCATATATGTACAAGTTTTGAAATTTTTTAAACCTCTAACAAAAATTTATTAAAATATTCTCAACTGCTCACAGCCTCCGTTGTTATTGTTTTACGATAGTCATAAATTAAAAATATACAAAGAAGCCTTTTGAAACTGCAAAAGCATGATTATTATACAGGGTGATTCAAAAGGTATGGTCCAAACTTAGGGGTGTGATTGGTGATGCTAAAATAAGCAAAAAATGCCAATAAACCCATGTCTTATTTCCAACCGTTATCTAGTTACAGAGGTTTTCTTTGTTTTTATCTGTGTTCTGCCCAATCACGTTATCTAGGAAATAAGTAAAACAAATGTTAATTTCTTATGGCAGAAGACGTTTCAAGCTTGAATTGGCGTAGTTTTTAATAAATGTGGTAATGATGCAGCCATTGATTTTCTGTACGTGATTATGCAGAAAGCAGAAATGGATTTTGTGTATGGTTATTGTAACGGAAATGCCCGTGCAAGCTATGGTAAAATATGGGAGAAGGTATCCTCACCGGAGACAGTCTGACCACAGAACGTTTGAACGATTGCACCGAAATTTGTGGGCAACAGGTAGGGTTGGACCACCTCATGTCGAAAGAAATAACGTGTACAATAATGAAGCAATTAAATATTCCCCAGTCGTCAGTTTGGCGTACACTACGTACAAGATCAAAATCTGCATCTTGATGTGCGAAGATCCATGTGGTATCAGTATGACGGAGCATCGTTGCACAATTCACACCAGGTAAAGGGTTGGATAAATCGCTAAATAATCGCTTTCTACAGCACTGGTTTGGGAGAGGCGGTCCAGTACTATGGCCGGCTCGTTCGCCTGACATAATTTCACTTTTACTTGTAGGGCACATTAAAAGAAAAAGTTTATGCAACGGAAATTCGGGACAGGGACCATTTAGTTAATAGAATAAATGAAGCTGTTGAAGATATTCGAAGACCTCCTGAACAGTTGAGGAATGTTCGAGATTCTCTGCGTCGGCGTTGTATACAAGTACAAGGTGGACATTTTGAACATTTATTGTGATACTTTTTAATTTTTCTTGTAATAATTGTATACGTTCTTTATTAATAATAAATTATCATAAATGTTGTTATAACTGGAAAACAATTGTGAATCGGACATGAATTTATTGGCATTTTATACTTATTTTAACATCATCAATCACACCCTTAAGTTTGGACCATACCTTTTGAATCACCCTGTATATAATGTATGTGCTTAGTTATATTAAATTAGATTTATTAAAAACAAAAAACACCCACATGCATTTGTGGATGAATAATAGGAAGATTTTGCAAATGAAGTTCATTTATTATTAATGAAACCAGCTGCTAAGTATTTTAAGAAGGGAAACAATAAAAATATTTAACATTTAAATTTTTATTCTAATAATATTTTTAAAACTTTAAGCTTAGAAATCCATGAATTTTACGTAATTTTATACTTTACCGCCTTCCCACAAATGCCATGGCGCTAATTTCATTAAATTGTTCTGCTGATTAATTATTTATGTTGAAAATGAATTCATTATTATTTTCAACTTACATTTAATTAAAAAATTTTAATATTTAGTTCACTAACCTTCGGTTTTTGTTAAACCTGAATATTCCTGATATGATTATAGTTAATTAATCTTCGTTTATGCTTTTTTGTTATATTTAAATTTTCAAGTGGCGTAATTTGTGGTTTATAAACAAGATTACAAATTTTGTTTTCAATTTAAATCGAAATACTGTAAAGTAACAATATAAATATAGACATCATTTTAATAACAACACTTCTGTTCGTTGTAATTTGTTTTTTGAGCATTACGAAACTGAAAGTCGAAATTCTTTAAATAGGAAGAATTATTCCACCAAGCAAGTAAAGATGTCTCGTTTTTAACTTAATTTGTAACGGTCTCAACCAATGCTACAAAAATAATATCATTAAGTGTGGAAATATTTTAATAAACTACCGAAAAACTTGGTTCTAGCCTCTATCATTCTCATACAATTCGAGAAGACTGCGATAGTTTACAACATTTGTAAGTTTAAATATAAATGTGTCATTGATATACTCTGTCAAAGTTTGTTTAGATTGTATCTAATCAATTTCATTACTATGATATTAAAATGTTCGATAAAAGTGTTTGTTGGTTTTCATAAATGTATATGTGGAAACAAAACATACTGAATGAATTTTAAATTCTTATTGTACTCAACTGACTAATAAATAATAATAAATATTTAAGATTTAAAAGAACCAACGCATTTTAAGTTTCAAGTTGAAAATTGCTTTATCATACCAAATTGATGTGTTATGCCCTGACTGTACTTGTTATCAAATGACATTGCTACTTTTTAATTTACTCAGTACTTTTCATGATTTTACGCTATTTTAAAAATTTCTAAAGCAGCCATTGCCTGTTCTTATATCAACGGCTGGCTAATAAGAAAGTCCAAACGATTGGTTCTTGAAGTACTTAGAATTAGTTTTTAATTCAAACGTTTAGTGTAAGTACTTTAAATACACAATTTTTTAAATTTAAAATTATAGAATTAATTATTTGAACAGATATAATATAAAAGGCATTACATTTTAAATTCAAATCTGAGACTTTTTTCCGCTTTTTTACGATTATGTAAGGATTCAATTAATAAATACATTGAAACGAAATATCTCCAGAAGTAAAGCCAATTTACGAATAATATATAATTCGGAATATTTGCCAACAACTTCAATAACACAACAAAGAGCCATTTACTTATTGAATGCCTATCCCCATCCGGACAAAACACTTTTAGAAATTGCTGTTAATGTAATTTGATTTTCAAGTCAATGCATACCTACAGACGTGGCCATATTATTAGAAACTGAATTAAAATTAGGAGAAATTTTAGATAGCACGTTTCGTAAGACCATTATTTAGTTTTTAACATTAAAAATAGCATTAATATTTTGTGAAGTAGTATCCCTTGGCAGACTTTAGAGCTCGAATTCTTCTTGGCATGCTGGCATGACATTGACAGCATGCTGCAGTAATGTCTTATCATTGACTTTGTGGTCCCATCTTCCTAATTTTTTTTAAGACTTGCCCAAATATTTTCAATTGGATACATATCCGGGACATTTTCGGGCAATTCAAGTAGATTAATTTGTTTCTGTCTTAAATATTCAGTGATCATTTTCGATTTGTGACATGATGCACCATCTTGCATAGACATTCCATCTTTTATAACCCATTATTTCATTTTCGGTATAAGGAGACTGTCTTAAGTACTTCTGTACCAATTAGAATTTATTATAACATCCACATTGCAAATATCATTAAGCCCTTTTGCAGAAATGGCAGCCCAGACCATCACTTTTGTAGGAAACTTTACATTTTGTTTGTCCAAGTTTTAATTACAGTTTCTAATAATGTGGCCACATCTGTATGCTATTTAAATAAGTGCAATTCTGAATTAATCAGATTAATGATTATTTTGCCGAACCTACTAAGTATACAAAATTAATCTATCAAGCCCTTTTGTTAATTGTATAATAATTTTAAATCAATGTCATTAAATCTGTGTACTCAAATAAACTAAGACGCTAAAATAAAAGTATTTAGTAGTGTGCATACTAACACGATGAACTAAATATAGGTAAGCAAGATGCAATCAATCCCACAATATTTCAGTACAACAGTTGTAACTGACAATAAAAACTTTCTTTGAAACATATTACTAGATACTTTAATACTAATAATAACAATAACATTTAACGTTTCGGAGACAACTTTATCTCCGTTAATTAATATATTTTCATTTTAGCAACTGGTGGCGTAAATCCCAATAAAGAAATCAAAAATGCCAAACTTGCCCCAATAATCCTTTAGAAAAGAGATGTTTTAAACTAAAGTTCTCAATTCAAAAAGGTATCGGGAACTGTTAACTTTTAAAACAGTTTAAGACTTTTATGTATCCAACAATATACTATTCTAATCGGACATGACCTGAAATGAAAGCTTTTTTTAGTCGATAGAGCATTAACCTATGAAAATTTGATACGCGAGTCATAAGTCAGGCACATCATTTATCTTATTTAATATCATTATGTACTAGGAAGAGATATATCTACGGTATTGAAAAACTACCTCCTCTTGTTTTTCATTACGCCACCAAATAAAAAAAATCATGAAAGGTATTTCAGTACAGTTAAGATCAGACAATATGAAATTTTACGTACGTAAACCAACTGTTTTGCACTATTAATAAAGTTGTACATAAGTCAGTTAAAGCAATAATTACCTCCATTTTGTCTATAAATGCAGAAGAATTCTTTTAAATTTTGAAAAGGTTTGCAGAGAAGGCGGATGAATTATTGTTTTAAGTATTTAAAGGTACCTCATGAATTTCAGTGTATAATCATAAACAAACAACAAACATATATCATTGGAGGTATGCCAAAAATTTTGGAACATTATTACATTATTAAAGACATTTAATATACGTTTGCTACAAAGAAATATCACACAGAGAAAACGTGTACAAATAAATGATTGATGGTTGGTGCAATGCACAATACGTAGCGAGTAAATCCATCCATGCACATCGCTTGTGATAAGTGATAGGTGATTTGTTCTGACGCCTTCCTCTCAGGCGAGTTCGTCGTTCGGGGTTTTCGCATTAAGGTGCAAGACCGAGATAAACTTAGTAAATACAAAGGTACGTAAATGTTGCCAAAATATACCAATTCAAGCTAAATTCAAAACACCTCTCTTTAAGTTAAATATCATGGAATAAACATCTCTAATTTATCTGTAAATCGTAAAAAATTGACATAACAAAGTAGTTATAAAAATTAAATCGATATAAAGTTATTAACGAACAAAAATCGAAAAATAGGTTTTCTGTAAACCCCTACTGCAAAATTATGTTTTTATATACATCTGGTAACGATAGAATTACAAGTTAACACTTTGGCGAATCGCTCATTTTAAGTTTTTGTTTGAACATAATAATAGGTTTAAAATATTGCAGATTGTTGTGATTAGGTGCAATTTATTACGTTTTCGACTGCTGTTATTTTTAACCCTCAAACTGGCATCACAGCATGTGTGAGTTCGGTCCCTCGCTTCCTCGGGGTTCATTATCAATTCAAAGAAGTTTTTAGATCTGGCACTAAATTGATCATCCGTGGTATCAGAATAAAAACATCCGGGAAGCAAAAAATTGTTGCTCAAATAAGGATTGTGTTACACCAGAATAAATAGCTTCTTGTTTATAAAGTCGCCCTATGTAACACATAACACATCAGACATCATCGCCATTTCGTATCTTTACGTGCAATTTAAGGTCACTTTTTTTGACAAAGCTGATAAACGCATTACGCTATCATTAGATTTTAAAGCAAAAAGACTGTGATCGCTAGCCATATAGATTGTGTGTTAATTTAATTTTCAATTCTGCTGTATTTTTGGTTTCTGTAAAGGAAATTTCATAACTAAACCTTTATTTAAATGGGCAGAATTTGAAATCTAACAAGTAGTACATACCACTGTGATCGCTAAATAAATTATATAGGTACAACTAAAAGTTAAAGTTGTAGTACGTCATGAGTTTAAATTAATTTCTGCATGGTTTTATGCAGTATCAAGGTGTTAACATTTGTCTTGAGTTTAATCTATATAAACATTCGATAAGAAGTAAAAACGTTTTATGCATACGTTATACGATGTCTTAAGTACTTATGATAGATTATTATAAGTAATGAGTAAAAGTAAATCTTGTTTACTTGTATAGGTATATAATATTAGCGGTTATGTCGTGCGGCTGCAAAAATCCCTACAACATTAAACATTAATTGTGAAACGCGCTCTACGCACAACTTTATCATGTTGACATTTGCTCTAAAAATAAATTAATAGAAAGTATTTTATACATAAATTAAGGTGTGTGCTGTAAAGTAGATTTCAAATAGGATGTATGCATGTATGTTATGATGTATAATGCGTCGGGCAGCATGGGGTGCCATTGTGAGAGGAATGTGAAACCAGAATGTGCGCTGGAAGGTTACAAATACGATTTGGGTTGATGGAATGTATGTATTATGGATAGCTGGTCGCGGCTTATATTTCAGTGGGCGAGAAGGGTGCTTTGTCAGGTGGTGCGGTTTTGGTAATTCGCAATATTGTTATAAATAATGTATATAGGTTTGTTCGTGTATTGCCTCTGTACAATATTCACTGATATCCCATAACAGATCATGAATGAACATCGTAAAATAAAGTCTGTATAGGAGACTAAAATATTAATTGTGCTGGCTGCTTTAAAATTAAGTTCTTAATAATGATCCAATTTCAGATAGGCAACTTCTGATCACGTTTGATAAGTCAAGTATGATAAATAGATGCACTTAAAATTATATAGGTAGTTATAAAATGGCAAAATTATTTATTTACACACAAGTGTTAAACATCATTTAAATATATATTCAATAAGCTGCAATAAGTTTCATAGATGATTCATACATATCATACAAAGTTTCCCCCTAATTTGTCCTTTATTTTACATCTTTTTAAAACCTGGTGAATAACTCTTCTCATTGATCATCATTATTAATATATACTAAATTGTGTTAATAATTTATATTGCATTGTACCTACTGCTTAAACCTTTCAAACATTTGTTAAATTTTGTATTTTGTGGGTGTTTTGTTAGAATCATTTTCTGTTAGCACCCCATATATGTAAATAAATAAAATAAATAAATAAATAAGCATAATTACCTCTAGAGCGACTAAGCGAACAACTTAAAGGTCTCTCAGGTTTTAATTCTTAAATTTAATTACGTATTTTTACTTTACTGGAAATTAATACCTTTCACAATGTGAGATAACCAGCAAAGCAATTAAAAATAAAATGCCCATTACAATAATGTAGTATTGAATATAAGAGATAAGAAAGTAATTTGCTATTGAAATTAAAGATATACCATCAATACTTAAAAAATTCCTTCCTTAATTAACGTTTAATAAACTAAGTATGAAAACAGCTTTACATTTATTCCAGTGGAAATTTGTAATGTACTCGTATAATAATAATATTAATGTCGTACTACAATAAAACACGATGCCCCATTCTTATACACTTATCGACTAAATGAATAACATTTCACTTCAAAAAGTGTTGTTCAAACAACTTAATTAATGAAAAATGCAAATCTCCTCTGTAAGTTAAAATTTATCATTACAATCTTAAAAACCACATTAATCTTTCTTAAAATAATTCACTACATGTGAATTTAAGTTGAATACAGTAAATACTGTTTCAATTAATCCCAGTAAGTGCTAAAAACGTTCACTTCAACAACCTTGATTATGAAGTTTTTCGTCGCCTCACAGTCGTTTGAATACATATTTTGAATTAAAAAGGTCAAATGTGGTGTAGTTGTCAAATTTTCTAGGTTAAGTTTGCTATTTCCGGCTGTAGAGTATGATAATGATTAATGTCACAGCAGTGGGGCATTCCACAGTGCTAGAAAAAGTCTTAAGTTAAATTCTCACCCGCTGTTTAAAAAATGTGCATTGTTGTCAGGCGCAAGCTGGTCGTGTTTATTATCTACAAAAGTAAAACATGGTTAACGCAATTAAAATTTAAATCAGAGACGGTTTGATGCTGATCAAAAATTATGATAAGGAAACTTCGCCCATTTAATTTTTTTTAATGTTTAACAATTGTAAACAGAAATGTAGACACTTTATCTGTGCACTTAATTTTCCTTTAGAATAGACAAAATTGAGATGCAACCTAGTGCTAAATTTAATTCTAAGTATTAAAGCGGTAATTCTTATTTTATATGAGTTTTTTGCTTCCAAATAAAAGCACAACTGATTTAAAAGGTGAAATTATTTCTTGTTTCGATTCTAAAAACTACCATATAAAAATTCAACTTCATCTTCTTTTCTAGCTTGATAACCGTAGGTGTGTGTTACCTTGCCCCAATACTTCTTTATTCCATATTTTCCTATTATTTTCCATTGTTGAGCAACGTTCCAACATTCCACGTTCCCATTCTTCCAATACATCTATTTTTTTATCTTTCTTGTTCTGATGTTTTAATGATTTTTCCTTTATTAAATTTGGGGTTTCTGTATTATTAATTGGAACTTCTTTGGCATTGAGTTTTGCGTTTTGGGACTTGCCAAATCTGCCCCCAAAATATACAAACTACTTTACTGAAATAATAACATAATTTTTATTTACTACTCTATGAGAAGTCTAGGATTAGGTAAATAGCAACAAATACTAAAAAATGGTAACTCTCTTCAGCATTTTGTAGATAATTATTAGCCTGCATATAAGGCAATAACGATAAAAACAACCTAAATAGGTTAATATAAATATGTATAATAAATCTCTGGAATTTGAGAATTATTTAATTTGCCCATTCTTTTAATTTTATCAAAATAATGTACTAAAAATGCATTATTAAAACCAAGGAGTTACTTTAAACTCTACTCTTCGTAGGTATATCTCACATACGAGTATATTTACTTCTCTTCTTGAGAGATAATTATTTACACAGGTTTCTATAAAATGCAAAAAAATCACTAAGGCATGTATCACTACACTTAACAACATAACGAAAAATATCACATCTTAAATACAAATCAGCAGAGCAGATTTTGTAATACCCTTCAAAACATCACAATCATTTAGGAAAACAGTTTAAAATTTATAAATGTTTCAGATCCTTTTATTATATTTTTTAAAACCACCTTTTTAAATTATACCGCATAAGAACAAATTCTAATATAATTATTAATACTAATAAATGGCTTAAGCAATACAGATATTTGCATAAACATCTGATATCACACGTTTTAAAAATCAAGCTGTAAAAAAACACAGGGAAAAATGCAAACTAATCTTACTGAATGTGTTTATTGTGTTAACGTGATTTTATCATTTCTTTAGATGTTAAACTGCTCATGTAGGTAAGCTCATTAGTTTTCTAGTTGCAAAATTATTTATTCGTTTACTTCATTTATATTGCACTTCACATGGTTTGCATGGGTTTAGGAATCTTTGTACCATTAAATTAAGCATTTTTAAATGGTGGTAATTATATCATTATTTATAATTAATAGTTATGATTACTTACTGCATTTAATTAATAATCGACTTACAGTAGTAAGTAATTCTGTATTTTTATATGCTAATAGATATTTAAATAAATTCGACGAAACGATCCTCGTTTTCCATATTTTAGTACAACTTTTAACCTTTTCAACTACAGTTTGTCTCTATACCTCTATATGAAATGACAAAAGCCAAATAATTAAGATTATATCTGTGTTATGGGTAAGTTTTAACTTTTAAATACGCTGTAGTCGTAAAGAAATGGCCGCACCGCACGTAAGTGGAAAATGTTCAGAGCTTCTACAGCGATTCCGTTATTCGCTTACAAGAAATATTATCTTTTTAGATTGTTATAAATATTCTATAGTAGGTATTAACGTAATTTTGGTTTCCAATATTTACGAATTCTTTGCGCAATAAGTCGTGGAAAAGGAATAAAGAATATGTATGTATATGCTAATGTTTGATGGTAAATTCTAATCTTTAATAAAATGTGGTTTTTCTAGGATTTGATGATTATATATAATCTGTCTACTTCAATGTATGGTTATCTCATTTGCTAGGTAAAGAATATCTCCACACTTATTCTCTGTTCGGAATTATCTTCTCGGTAACGTGACTGTTTGTGTTCAATTAATTACCCTTCCGCGGTTGCTTTCGTGGCTAAGAAATATGTTGTTGGTTGCCTACGTGGTTAATAACGATTTTGATAATTGTCCTAGGAAGGAATCTTCCACTCAGCATGATTACACAGTCGTTTATGTTATACTACCACCATTATTTTTTTATGAATAATGAAACTAGGATAGTTACTACCGTCCTTGCTGTGTTGCATCGTTTTCTAGTTATCTTTACTGGGGTAAAAAATAAAAATTAGGTACCTACCTACTTTTTAAAGCTCGAAAAAATCAGGAAACCCCGAATAAATACCTATCATTCATAGAATACCAGTTTCTATTCAAGACATGCGAAGTAGATGATTTATTTAATTTTTATGTTGCAGCCTGTGTAGCCACAAATTATTCTTTCAGGCTTTATGTATTTTTAATCAGGTTTATATTACAGTTTGATTAAGTTGTCTTTTAAAAATAGAAGTGGGTCCTTTAAAAGAAAAATGTTGTTGTTAGCCTGAGATGAAATTTAATACGTTTTTATTTATTAGTTAGCGAATTTTTGACTATATTTCTGTAAGTTACCCAACGTCACGTAATGGTAAGGAATGAAAGCACTATGGTGGATTTTAACTTTGGTGACAAAATGTTGGGGCAGCTGCAAACCAAATCTGTCTCTTTAGTCACAAAATTATTTGGGTGTACGTACAAAGACGAGAAAAACAGTTTAATTTGTTAAGATGTGATTTGTATTTAGATCTGAAATGATGTATTAATTTTAGGTGCTTTCACAAAAGGGAGGCGCTGCATATTTTCTGTTTAAATAACGAAATAATAAAACGTGAACCAATTTAAACATATTTATTTCTTGTAAGCGAATAACGCAACTGCTGTAAAAGCTTCGAAAATTTTTCATTTACCTGCGACATTTCTTGCAACTGCTAGGTACTTAATAACATAAGCATGAAGTTTGTTTTGTTTATTTCAGATATAGTCTGAATTTTAGTTTGTGTCATTTCATGCAATCGTGTCCTTTTTAACAAAATCACTGGAATTTTAAGAAATGAATAATTTTTTATTATTTTAGTACAATTATATTGTTATTGATTTGTTACGGACTTTGAAAATTTTATTTAAATAATGTTAATTCTATTCTATTCTTTCAAAAACGTGCCAAGTTAATAAATAATTTAAAATTTTCAAAAGGTAGTCGTAGATAATAGTATATTATAGACCAAGGTAGAGAAGACATTTTTCTCAGCCGAGCAGTATTATTTCCCGACATGCGAAGCATGGAGGGAAATAAGTTGTGAGGCTGAGAAAAGTCTTCTCTACCGTGGTTTATATACTATTTTTTTCACTACTAGCACCTTTATTCCTTTTAATTAGTCATTTTTACATAAATAAAAAATAAAATGACAGATGCGTATATTTATTTCTAAATATCCACAAAAATCAAATAGCCTTGCTTGAAAACAAGGGGAGAGGTTAATTTCAATTGACATTTGGGTAAAACATATTTAAAATAGGCACCTGAGCGCATAGCAATTGTTATTATTATTAACCAGTAGTCAATAATAATAGCTATTTATGATACAAGTGTTAAAAGTGAGATTTTATTTTGTGAGTGGGGGAGATTGCGAAACGAGCGTAGCGAGTTGAGCAACCCCACGAACAAAATAAAATCACTTTTAACACGAATATCATACACTATTTTTTCTACAAACGCCATTGAAAGCATTTTAAACTCTCTTATTAGAGATTCCAAAGGTTACCTAAAAAATCTAGTACTCTGTGACATTTACGAAACAATTTAGAATTGAGCTTACATATGTATTGTTTGACATATGCTTGTCAAAAGTGAAAAAGAATAATTTAAGATGAGTTCTAATCTAAGTGAAGAAATTCCGATCGATATAGAAGAAGCTGCTAGTAGAGCAACGTTTAGATTTGTCAATTTGGTAGGTAAAATCAATCTTTGATTAATATTTTAGTTGCTCTGTCATTGTGACAGCAGCCTTTTAATACTAGTGTTAAAAGTAAACCACGTGATCTACTTTTAACACGCTGCGACTTAATATTACATTTTTAATTGCAGTATGCCGTGTTAAAAATTCAGTTTTTAGTAGTGTTTGTAGAAAAAAAATTATTGACCACTAGGAGAGAAATTCATCTTCTGGGCTCGAAAATAAGGTCAATAATGACATCTTCTGATACTAGTAGTGAAAAAAATATATTATATTATAGCTTTACAAGTCAAATGGGTCAAATGCATATTTCCATATTTTATTCTGTTGACATACAGGGTGTTTCGAAACACGTGTCAAAAAATAAAGGGTGGGATTTCTTGGCTAATTATAAGAAAAAACGTTCCTATTAACATGGTTCCGCAAACGCACCTTTTTCGAGATACAGGAAAAACATGAAAAAAAAGTAGCAACATGATCACAAAACTTTTATTTTACAAAACTAAGCAAATAACATAAAAAACAAGAAAAATCACAACAATTGTTGAAAATGGCCTCCTCCTACGGTAATGCAGGCTTCCAACCTACGTCTTAGTGACTGACGTACCTGTTCGAAAATGTCTGGAGTGTTTCGTATCGTATTGCAGGATGCAATAATGCGATTTCTTAGTTCTTCAACAGTACCTATTAACTGGTGTAGTGTAAACTAAACTTTTTAAGTGACTCCACAAAAAAAATTCAAAACATTTAGATCTGGAGACCGAGGAGACCAAGACTGTGGGCCTCCTCGACCCGTCCAGCGGTTCATATACTGTTCACTTAAGAATTGACGCGCAACTAAACTGAAATGTGCAGGCGCACCATCGTTCATGAAGAACATTTCGTTTCTTAATTGAACCGGAACGTCCTCTAAAAGTCCTGGCTGCTCTTCTTCAAGAAAATTACGATATGATTGACCATTTAGCCTAAACAGCAAAAAATATGGACCTATTAAATGGTCTCCTACAACACCTGCCCAAACATTAACGGAAAATGTTTGCTGATGATGGCCTTCCATTATGGCATGTGGATTTTCGTCGGCCCATACATGATTATTATGGAAGTTCATAATTGCGTAAAAGGCCTCGGTCTCTCACGTAGGCATCTTGGGTTCGATTCCTGAGACCGGTGCTATCCTCGCCGGAATTTAGAATGTCGTACGCTTCCCCGTACTTCGGAGGGCACGTTAAACGGTTAAACCGGCGGTCCCGGTTATCATATCAACCGCAGCACTGCGGGTCGGTCTTCTTCACCTCTCTCGATGGGTTAGGTTAGCCTCCTGCCCAGCATACGTGCTAAGAGGGCTCACAGAACTCGTTCTTACGAGTTTCAGGCCATCGGCCTAGGCTTCGGTCATAAGAGGAGGAGGATAATTGCATCGCGAGAAAAATTTGCTTCGTCCGTAAATAAAACTTGTTCTAAGAATCGAGGATTTTGCGCAATTCTTTCTTGAAACCATTGACACATAGCCAATCTTTGCGGAAAATCCACTGGTAAAAGGGCTTGTACTCGCTGTATGTGATAAGGATATAACATCTGGCTTTTTATTATCCTCCACACTGTAACGTGACTAAGGTTTAGGTTTGAAGCTATTCTTCTAGTGCTTGTTGATGGATCGTCTTCGATTTCTTGAAGAACATCTTCTTCAATTTGCGGAGGTAGCAGGCGAGGTCGCCCATTTCCTGCAGCTCTTTTATGTACACTTCCAGTTTGATGTATATAGACGTTCGTGAATACGAATAAATGTTCTTTCATTTGGTACCTGTCGGTTTGGAAACCTTTCTTGATAAATTCTACGAGCTTGTGCTGCATTTCCATCGGCAACGCCATAAACAAAATGCATATCGCACATCTCTCTATCAGTGTAATTATTCATTTTTCTATCACCACGCAAACAAAATATTAAGAATGGGCAAATTAATTGGGTAATAAAGGTAATAAGTACCCACTATATTGACTCCTTTTAACAAAAGGTTTAGTTAACCACTAAACGCCAATTTTCAATAATATTAATGCCAAAAAATGCATGAAAACAGACGACTAGATCAAAAACAAATGTTTTTATCAACAACAAAACATGTTGCTACTTTTTTTCATGTTTTTCATCATAAAATGCCGTTGTTCTCTAAAACGGTTCACGTTAGAGCTTTTGACCAATTACCTTTTTTGTGTAGAAAACGTTGGCGGTTCAAAATGTGCTTTCAGAATGCCAATTTCTCAAGTGTCATAGAAATTAGGGGCAAAAAAACCTCACACATCCCTAAAATCTCGGTCAATGGCAAATGAAAAAAATTGAGTAAGCGCTTAAAAAGTAGCTAATACTAATGATAAGATGTGTACAAAAGCTAAGTTTTGTATCTCAAACGGTTCCTACGATATCGTCAAAAAACAAAAAACATATTTTTTTATATCTCGAAAAAGGTGCGTTTGCGGAACCATGTTAATAGAAACTTTGTTTCTGATAATTGGCCAAGAAACCCCACCCTTTATTTTCCGTCACATGTTTTGAAACACCCTGTATTTAACTCAGATTCAGTAAGTATTTTTAAAGTTTAGTTCTGACTATAAATTTTGTCATATTTGGGAATGTGTTGGTTAGTACATATTTCAAATAACTGAAGTTCCAATTAAGTTAAATCAGAACCTAATTCGCCAAGAGAAATAAGTATTTTTACTTATACTCTCAATAGTAATGGCCGCCTATTCTAACTCATCTGTTTAGTTGCATTTCGAAGTTGAACTGAAAAGTAAATCATTACGTAATTTAATGTGAAACACGTCAAATTTACAAATATCAATCGCGTTTTTATTTCCTATTTTATATTTACTTAATTTTATAGTGTTTGGTTTTTATTCTTAACGTACAATCTTCTTCTTCTTCTGTGCCCTTGTACTTAGTCTACAATCAAGGGCATAAAATAATACAAACATTTTTATTCGGGAATTTGTATTCTTCTACATAGATTAAAGCATTACTGTGTAGTTTTTCTAATTATTTTAGACGAAAATTGTATAAAGACATATGAAGCATAAAATGGTGCTTCTTGTTTTGAAACGGCATAACAATTTCTTATGAGGTTCCGAAAGTCATCCGAACTTTTGTAATTTGTAGTAGTTTAAGTTAGTATTCACAATATTTAAGTAGATAGGTTACCAAGTAGGTACAATTATTGTAAAGTTGAGTAAACATTACTAATTACTTATGTTGCCAATATCTTTTTTATTTAGGGCTAATCACCAGTTATTGCCGTATCCCACTGTTAAAATCAATTTACTCATAATTTTTCTGAATTTTATAGGGAATTTCCAAATCACTAAAAAGTAACATGTATTAGACGTATCTTTCTGTGATTAATACCTATATGATCTTTGCGCCATTTCTTTTAGTCTAAAATATTCAGAGACGCCGATAATTGAAATGCCCTATGTTTGAACAAATCTAACGTTTCTTAATTAGCATCTGAATCTATCAATAACCAAGTAACCTAAAAATGATCAAAGCTATGCGAAAGATAATTGGAATTTAATGCTTCACTATATTAAAAAGAGAAGGAACATTTAAATTATTAAGTAATTTTGCCAAAAGAATACAATGATTTTAGTGTAAAAATCTTATTATGTCAGAAAACCATTTGCATTTAAATAATTCGCCATACATATCTACTACATGAAAAAAACAATTATAATATAATCACTTACCTTTTTGGCTTAATACGTCGGTCGCTTTTCTGTATCTTGTATAAGTACTTCTGATCCTGGTTTTACGTGATGCATGTTTATAGCAATACTTACCGTAACAATAGTTATTAACACAATTAGTCTTATTAGGTTCGATTTGTAGTTAGTACCAATTCTAAAGTAATTTAAATTATAAACAACCATAAATACTAACAAAATAACTTTATTTACTTAGTATACATTCATATAAATCACAGTTTATACGCTGCGAATTAGCAATAAAGCAAATACATATATCGGATTAAGCAACAAAGACCAGATAAAGACTGAAAATGTATGAGGAAATTTTAGTAGAAGTGCATGTTGCTTAAAGTTATTAATGTATTTCTAATTATTATTTTACTTAACTGACTGGTGTGAAACATAGATAATTTATAGTTGGCTAGTATTTGCGTCAGCTAAAAATTTAGTGGTCGGTATGGCGAGCCAAAGTTCATAAATAAAAGTTATATAATACTGAAAATGCCGCCAGAAGCATAACAGTGATTTTAACGGTTGAGGTGTTTTTATTTACCTCGGCTGCATGTCTTCAAAACAAAAATTATCAGCTAAAAACTTTGAAATATGATGTACTTAGTCACGGAGGAAAATTGAAACATATTACATCCAGACTGTTATAATTATTAAACCGAAAAATGCCTCATATTTATACTCGTTTTCACAAAGAAAAAATCATTGCTCCACCGAAAATATGAGTCGAGAAAAATATTTGTGAAAATGGCTGGTGTGTCGTATGGAATTCATCCAGCATAGAGGAATAGCAACGGCGTAGCCATATCAGTCTTCCTTCTCGGTGACAGTTCGTCATTTGTCAGTGTCCCTGGCACAGTTGGCGGGGCCTGTGTCATGTGGGACAAAACAGCATCGACCGAAGCTTTGACTGTGGCTTCGTCGGCGGAATTTTCCTTTAATCACATGTTGTTACAAATATTATCACCGTCTAACAACCCCGCGAAGGGAGAAGTATCATTAAGGTGCTGTCATGTCAATATGATATCCGAAGGGGTGGTTCACTCATAGTGTTTCTATACAAAAGGGACTTTTTTTAATACCGACTGCGGTTTGGGTTTCATTCTGTTTGCATATTAGCTCAGGGAACGCGTTCAACCGAAATCAAATGCTTTGCGAGTTTTATTTACTATGCTAATATATTCATGAAATTAGAATTAGATTTTTAAAATGTGTGAATTTCGCGCGTAGACCGCTTTTTAATTTACAACGGAATTGTTACAGATGGCCGATATTAAATTCGATACGTTTTAAATTTCTTAATAAAATTATCATCTTCCCTAATGAAAGTATCGTTTATAAACTTAAATCTAATAACTCTCAATTACAGCCATTAACACGAATATACAATAATAAGTGTCTGAGAAATTTCTAACATCATTAATAACGTTTCAGAAATGTGGGTTTTCATTTATCATTAAAATGTTGCTGTCAACAACACGTTTGTAATATATATTTCAAAAATTAATGTATAACGACTTACATGAAAAAAATATCAAATATTTTACATATTAGGTTATGAAAAAATAGTTTGCTGAAAATTCAAGACTCCGAAAAATCGTTACAAATCACACTCTTCGCAACTTTTAAATTTTACAAATGATACTTGTATGACAATTGGGATATAAGTTTGACTTTTGCTATTTACATAAATAAGTATATACAACTCAATCTGCAACGTAAACTATTATGTAAGAATTCAATAGAATTCTTTAAATAACTTATAACATTTTTCGACTACTTCTTAAAAAACTTGGAGAACTTCGCACACTGTAAATATGACATTTTAAACCGCAGGAGTATATTTACAAAAACAGTTGAATTCGGACAAAAGTATCAGAAAAAGTATATAATACCTATATCCGGAGCTGAACACTTAATAGACGTTCCACCAAACAAAGGTTTTATAGCTTTGTAAGTATTAAGAAAATACATTTGTTACTTTCAAGCACTACAATTCAAAAAATTATTACCACCTGCATTTTCTCTTTATTTTTTCTGAATAACTGACATAGGTATACGATTAAAAGGAAAGGAAAAACAAACGAGTTTTCTGTAAGTTTAATAATATCAAGCGTAGTCTCTTAGACAAAAAACACGATAAAAAATAAATATACATTTATCAATATATCAACTTTCTTAATATTCTAATCTGAAGCTAAAATAAATAGCTGGTGTTCTAGAGAACATTCAATAAAATTAATTTTTACGAAGGTTAATTTACCTTTATGTAAACAAGAAAGTTATGTATTTCAGTTATGCCATTATTATTAACGTTTTCCGTTTGCGAAATACCTGAAAACATTAAACCATAAAGCTTGTTCTCTATAGCTTCAAGCAAAGCAAGTTGTGCATGACGAAAGCAGCATTGAGACTCCTGTGTACCTTTTGCTTCTACTATCCTCTGTCTAACTTTTCAGATACCAGCTGAGAGGCTTGAGTCGCTTTCACACTACAAAATATTTCATTATACGTTTTTCGTAAATGGATCGCTACATTTAATGAGTTAATGCTACCAACAAAGTTAAGTAGTTTATTATTTATTGATCTTCACACACATACCACTTGCCAATTCTAATACTATTGAATTTACAATTTACGAATGTTAAAATTTCATGTAGTGGAAACTTTTCAACATTGGAAAAATTCAAATTCAAATTTAATCAACCCAAAAGTTTATACTTAACCTTACACATGAACCTAAAATATATTTTTTTTGATAAATCAAAGACCTGTAATAATTTAAAATCACCACATTAATTACCATTTTAATTTATAGATGTTACAGCATAGACTTTAAAAAACACTTGCCATACTTGAACTGACAACTGACTAGTTATTTTTACCTACTTTTCCAAAGTGGTTAACATAACAAAACTTAAATAAATATAAAATAAAGGTAGATCATTTATTATTTGTTAGAACTATCCAGTTTATTTACAATAGCTGATAAATTTAAAAAAAAATTAATTCAGTGTAGAAACATCTGTTTAATTACATACATTTAACTAATTCATTAATTTAATGTTGTCTAAATTTTTTATAATTAAGGAAGAATAATTAACGTATTCATCACCAAATAAACGAAATTAACGATGTTCTAAAAATATTCAACGTATCAGTAAATCTTAGGAATATTTTTATCGTTTAAACCTCGCTCTAGTCAAAGAAGCAGCTGTTACTGGAGCCATCGGCCTCAAATAATGGAAACCACATCTTCTTCGGTCAAAGATTAATTAAAAAAATATTATACATGTGCCTTTCCAATAGTAGTAGTAGCCTTTTATTTCTGAAGATTTATAAATATATCTCTATACCTATCGTAGCGTAGATAACAGAAGACGTTTGTTAAAACCGTTAAGTAAACAAGGACAATATAAAGAGTTAACAGAATTTCAAACAGTTTAGTTGAGACTAGTTAATGATTTCCGTACGGCTTCAAATTAATTACTAACCATTTTGAAAACGACTGTCTCATAATAATAACATTTTTGAGCAGCAGCTTCGGACCGACTTGAAACAAAGTACCTACATAGATTAGTTAATGTGAGGGTGTCAGTTTAAATTAATGGTGCAAAAATATTTGAAGCACAGTAGCTGCCGATAGCCCTGCATTATGCAGACGGCCTTTCCCATCACTCTTCTGTTATATATGATAAATTATTTTTATTATCAATTTCATTAATATCCATTTGTCTGCTTTCATCGGTGATTCATGTATTGTCTCCTACAGCTTACTGGTAAATTATACTCCCATTACATGCTACATACTTCCTTATATCCAAAACATCCCTATACCCATTTCCATTTATACACCTCACAAAATAGTATAATTTTATAGGATTGTTCAGCTTGTTGTGACTCTAATATACCTACAGATGCAGGGGTAGTACTAGAATCTTCATATTGGAGAAATGATTTCCAGAAATAACACTTTAGCAGTGGCGGCTGATGCGAGAGGGCTGCAGGGCGCCGCTCTCCCTCCAAAAACAGGTTCGAAAATTGTTATATTTTCTACTCCCTTACTTAGCCAACTAACGTTGAAAATAAATAATTAATTATTAAAATTAGCAAAAATTACACAATAATTAACTTTCTGCGCATACACAATTCCCCATGATTTCACTCGAAGTAAAGTGACGTAAAAAATCTTCAGCCCTACACATTCTCTACGCTTCATAGATATAACATGAAAGATGTGGAAATTAAAAAGTTATCGTTTACTTCTTCACGTTTAGCGGACAAAATTAGTATTTAAAACAATAACCAATGACCACAGTAGAAACAGAAAGATGCTTTTTTACTATTAAG
This sequence comes from Melanotus villosus, assembly GCA_963082815.1. Classification (NCBI taxonomy): domain Eukaryota; kingdom Metazoa; phylum Arthropoda; class Insecta; order Coleoptera; family Elateridae; genus Melanotus; species Melanotus villosus. Next base: position 69,441,006 of record OY720418.1, on the reverse strand, counting down.
TTGGTTAAAGTTAAAACCTATTTAAAAATACCATGGCTGAAGGGATCGACGGCATTGGCCATTAGGGTGGGCCGAAAAAATGAAAGTTCGATTTAAGCAACACAATAGTTGTAGAAAGTTGCATATTAATACACATAATGACATAATTACCCTACAAAATCTGAGAAAAATCGAATGTCATCTTCTGCCCTCTACCAGGGTAGTATATTTTCAAAACTTGTGAAATAAAGAAATATTCATTAATAACTGTTAAATCTTTATTTTCATCCGAAAGAAATTATTTTCAGTTTACGTAAAACTATGAACCAATGAATCAATTAAAACAGGCATGAACTTGTCGAAGCGAGTTTTATGACTACCACCTGCATTATATTATTATGACGTTTTTAGTTGAAGCTTGGCTGTCGTGCGGTAAGGACTTGTTACAAGCGGTACAGTGTTTTCAAGATTTTCTATAATTTAAAATGAGTGCTTCTAAGTCCATTGTTACAAGAGGTTTAATTAGTTGCCCCATTTTTGGTTCGCCTAGTGATCTAACGTATGTAGTTTTACCAACTATCGAAAGTGTTTTGAAGTATTACTTGTTCGTCAGACATAACCTAAAATGCAAAGATTTTATTGTTTCGCCCAAGGAACCAACTTTTTTAGAAGTAGGCGACATAGTTGGGAAGGACGTTGTCAAAATTTGGAATAAAGCCTCAATCCCTATAGTGACACGGGATCGTATTTTGCAACTGATACGTTGCTATCACAACGAGTATTTAAAACTAATACGTTATCCAAAGGGTAAGCGCAATATCAATTATGATCTTAAAGTTAATGCGTTTAGAGAAAAAGCGCGCACCAGTTTATTCGATATTGCTGCTTGCAAATGCAAGATTTTACTTACGTGTTCGTGCGAAAAGTTTCGGAAAGTTCCTGCCAAAGAACAAACATTCATATTAGATCAGAGATCCGCCAGAAAAATGGTTATAGGAGGGATTGACTCTGTCGAAACTGAAAGACTCAATAAAGCTGAGGAACGGAAAAATAAAGAGACCGGAAAGCTAACTAAAATAAAGCATGCAAATGAGAAGCCGTGTGCGGCGTCTACGTCTAGATGCAAGTCTGATTTGTGTACGAGACACATTGAAAAGGATCAAGTCACAAAGTTAGAAAATAGAGGCGACGCGTTATCTACTTCTAGATCCGACCCTTGTTTGAAGAACCGCGTATCTTCTGAATCTTCTCCTTCTCACTCTGACCCAGTGGTGAATTCAGAAGAGTCTGATCTGTCAAAACCTTCAAATTCTAATAAAGTTCGAGGGTGCAGTCGTAACAAATTGCAGCTGCCAACATTTGCTAGAATATGCGATCAGTACCGCATTTCTGATCGATCTGCAGCAGCAATTGCTTCGGCAGTCTTACAGGATATTGGAATGGTGACGGAACAGAATTTAGGGAATGTTGTTGGCAAGAACAAAGTTCGGAGAGCACGAAAAAGTAAGCGCCAGGCTGTTAAACAATTTGACGTCGGTAAGAGTTTAAAGAGTATTTACTTTGACGGGAGAAAGGACAAAACGTTGCAACAAGAAAAAAGAGGAGACTGTTATCATCGCAGAACGATTACGGAAGAACACGTATCTCTTATAGAAGAACCAAATTCTGTTTACGTTGGTCACATAACACCAACTTCCGGTACTGGTAAATCGATTGCAAAGGGAATATATTAGAACAACTAAATGCTGTAGGTTGTGATGGCACAGTTGTAAATACTGGCAAAAAGAATGGTTCTATAAGATATCTCGAATTGGAATTGAAGCGACCGTTACAGTGGTTTATCTGTCAACTCCACGCGAATGAATTGCCCTTAAGGCATATTTTTGAACATCTAGATGGTAGTACTACAGGACCTAAAGAATACTCGGGGCCGATTGGGAAGTTACTACAAAACTGTGAGCAAATGCCAGTTGTAAACTTTACTGCTATTGGCGGAGATTTACCCCAAGTGGACCAAAAAGATCTTAGTACTGACCAAAAGTATCTTTTAGAAATTTGCAAAGCTGTTTCATCTTGAAATTGTCCATTGACTTTGGCAAATCGACAACCCGGTAAATCGTCTCATGCCAGGTGGCTGACAAAGGCAAACCGCATTTTACGGCTCTACATTGGTTCTGAAAATCCACCCAATAACTTGAAGATTTTAGCTGAGTTTGTAGTAAAAGTTTATGCGCCGATGTGGTTTCATATAAAGACTCATCCCTCTTGTAAAGATGGGGCCAAGCACGTGTATAAGACAATACAGATTTCTCGATATTTGAATGATGATCTGAAGAAAGTCATAGATCCAGTAATTCAGCGCAACGCTTATTTTATTCATCCTGAAAACCTCCTATTAACAATGATAACTGATGATCGCATCACTATTAGAGAATTGGGTTTATGACGCATTCTTAAGGCAAGAAAAGATGAAACTACTGGAGTGAGGCAGTTCGTTATACCAAATTTAAACTTTAATGCTAGTGAGTACTTCGCACTTATTAACTGGATGGAACTGCAAGTCACGCCACCCCCAATATTGGCTAGTATATCTGACAATGATCTTCAGGAGCTTATAACAAATGGTGATTTCTTTACAATTGAATTTCCTCGTTTCCCATGCCATACGCAAGCGGTAGAGAGGTGTGTTAAACTTGTCACAGAAGCCTCCAGTTCAGTAGTGGGCCAAGATGCTAGAGACGGTTTAATTCGTACAAGAATTGAGTTCAGAAAAATTAAGCCGTCATTCCAAAGCAAAAATAAATTTCAAGTTGCTTAGGAACATTTTTATGTGAGAATTTTTTTTATATTATTTTCGTAAATTTTAGTCCTAGATTGTATATAACGAAATAAGTTTTGTTTTATCAATATATATACCAGTTAACATAAAAGTTTATATTATTTCTAAATACTAACAAAATAACCTAAAATGTAATATTTATAAGACAGTAGAGGGCAGAAGATGTGAACCAAATTTAAAAAAAAACATATGGGGCCATTCCTTGTTATAATACACATCTTTTCCCCACTATTGTGTTTGCTTAAATTAAAAAAAAAAAATCCACAGGTATAAGAACGGCCCACCCTATTGGCCATGTTGTCGATTGAAAAGGCCTTAGGTAGTACATACAATATCTATGTATGTGTGAGGGTGGATCAACTATCTACCGGAATTCGTTTAAAAAAAGATGTAAAATCAAATATCTCTTATTTTTCTACACAATCTCCTGATTTTGATAGGCATTTGTTCCATCGGATTGGAAGTTTCTTGAGTTCCTCATCAAAAGATGGAGGACATACCTTAAGCCAATTGCGCACGAACTCTTCGACCTCAGTATAGCCTTCAAATCGCAGTCCTCCTAGTGCTTCTTTCAGTGGGCCAAAGATGTGGTAGTCACAGGGCGATCAATCTGGGCTGTAGAAAGGGTGTTCTAGTGTTGTCCAATGAATTTCTTCGAGTTTTTCTCTTGTCGAAGCAGCTGTACGGAGCCGTGCGTTATCATGAAGCAAAAGAGAACGTTTCCGATCGGAAGGCACGTGCAGACTCTCCTCTTCGCCATTTCATACTCGCTTGTTTTGACTCAGGCGTATAATGATGAACCGAAGTTTCCCACTCCTTCTTCCCTGTATTAAGCCAAAAGTCGTTGACAAACTTCCATGCGAATGATTTTCTGTTGCTATGTAAAAAGACGAGGAACCCAACTAACCGAAACTTTTTAGTAACCGAAGACATCGGAAATGATAGACTGAATGTTCCCGTAACTTATTCCTATTGTCCGTGGACGACATTGATGGCTTCGATTCTCCACCACTTCCCGTCTTTTGGAAAATCTTTTGTGCCAATCATAGACTTAGGTCTTTGGCAAAGTCTTCTGCCCAAATTGTGTACTAAGCCTATTCAAAATTTTGAAAGGTTTTACGTCTTCCTTCGCAAGAACTTGCTTTCGTTGCTCAATGGACGAAAGTATCTATTGTTCAGGCATCGTGCTACCGACTGAGTCAATGACTCAGTGACAACAAGGAGAACTGGGATGGAAATCTACTTCATAACTTCATACATTTCCACCAATAACATTTAATAGCTACAGAATCAAGCGTTCGTCGAAAATAGACAGGAAAGAAATTCCGGTTTATATTTCATCCACCCTCGTTTTAGTGATAAAATTATTAGAATTTTATTTAAAGATTATCATGCATTGGAAATCGCAAATTTGGTAAGTACATAGGTACTCAGTAATATGTTTTACAGTTGTTATTTCTGTTCTACTCAGCCATCTACACGGAAAATGTCACGAGCCGCCACTACTCTTTAGCGACTCTCTTGCTGGAGTAACTTATTTATAGCCCAAAATCGTAGAAATAGCAAAGAACAATTTAAAAATAAATGCCTAACAAATGTTTTAAAACATTCCTTGAACCTTAAATTGCGTTATTTAAAATTGATATCAGTATTTTAAAAACTAAGGAACTTATTTAAATCCTGCAGTAGAAATGGTATTCTTTCCATTCAAAATCAGCAAATTATTTGGATAAACAATTTTTACAATAAAAAAGATTAACAATTTGTTAACAGCTACTCAACATTTTAAATTTGACTTTAAACAAGCATCTCAAAAAATGTTTTAAGAGAAAGTTTCTGTTAAAGTAAATGCCGATATTGTTATAAATCTAATTTTCTAATGTACCTTCAATGTCAATTATTACATGGAATATATAAGATTCGAAGATAAAAGGCAATTAAACATTCCATCGGAAGGAACCAGCTTTTTTCCTTCATTACTAACAATGACAAATTGGTAATATTCATTCACCTTAAGGTTATTTCCTAACGTTACTTTTAACCTTCCTTATGAATCTGCTAAAAATTAATAACTTGTCAGCACATTGCTATATTCTCAAAAGCAACAAACAAATTCTTGAAAAAGATAACTCTTAGCACTGATGGAGGCTGATATATTAAAAATTAAAGTGTACAAAAATTTTCGCCTTGAACATTACCACATACAATACGTACATATGTTTACATTTTCTGCGTATAACCAAAACGTAATTAAATAATAAATTATTACTACTAACTCTAAAGTTTTCACACTCTAGTTTTCACAGCCAAACAAGATAGAAAGAATCTTGTGCAAAAATTTAATATTAAGTTATTTGACAACATATACCTACGAAGGCGTATTTTTATGTTATCTACCTAGCCATGGAAAAAAACACGTATCACATTAACAACCCTTTATTTTTCTACATAACTCCCTTCAACACTTATACACTTATTCCATCTTTTTTCCAATTATCAACAGCTTCTTTGAGTGCTTCATCAGATGCAAAACGCTTTCGCCTGAGATGCTTTTTTAAGTTTTTGGATAGAAAGAAGTCTGACGGAGCTAGGTCAGGCCTATAAGATCGATGCCTTAATCCTATGAACCCACAGTCATTGATTATCTGACTTTATGAACACTGCGACGTTGCACCTTAATTTCACTCATTTGATCAAAAAGTAAACCTTCCTAATAAATCTCTATAAACGGCACAAATTAAACACAACTTAGCACATGTACTGCTTCTAAATGTCACAGCTATTTTTTGACTTCGCTTTTTCGTTTCATGGCTAGGTAGATAACATAAAAATGCTCGTATTTGATTATATTTTGTTAACGTAAACGTAAAGCTTGCAGTACCATTACTTGTGTAATAACAGAACACCCAGTTATACTCATTCTCCTTTTTAGTTCAGTATGTAAAAAAAAAACAAAATAAAAGCCATAAATAATTTATGCCGTTCGGCCAACACTGAATTTGAAACTTAATTTTTTCCAAAATTACATTAAAATTAAAAGCATAGATAATCAATTAAATAAATGTTGAAATACTTGTATATTGATTGCTGGACGAAACTGGGCGCAGCTTACACGTTTTTAATTTTCTCCTAGTTTTTGTAAATTCGAAAAAAGGAAAATCTACATAAATTTACTTCACACCGGCGCCTACGATTTAGTAGTCTTTTAAGGCGACAACCCTAACGTTTGCATGCTAATGAAATTCGTTCAAAGATTTTAAGATAAGCTGGCCCAAAATGATTAATAAATATAGATATCTAAATAAAATACACATAATGTTTAATATTAAATAGAAAACGGGAGCTCGTTTATATAAAAATAATACAAATCCTTAAAAACAAGTCGAACAAAAATGTGCGAAATAACTTTTCACAAAACGTAAGTCATCGTATTTACGAAACTTTATTTGAAGCCGGCGTAAATCTCCAAACTATTTATCAGTTTTTGTCGCCCGCAGAACGATTTCTGATCTCCTTTTTATATGCTGGTCGTTTCTTCTGATCTCTCAATCACGCCTGAAGCCTTGTTTCTTTACAACACCCTCTCTGTTACATTATTCATTAGCATCATCTTCTCTGTTTAATGCGAATTTAGATCAAGTCCAAACTTTTCACTAGATTGTTGTTCGTGTTATATGCGTAGTTTTTAGAAACATTATCAAGAAAAATATCCATTCGAGACAATCCATTTTTCTTGTATAAAATATTGAAGGAAACTAAACGAATACACCACCTACTTTCCGGTTTTTCAGAAAAACGATAGTCTTGTGCGAAAAATTATTTAAAGGTTGCAGATTTATTCACTGAAAACGTCGAAGGTAATAAAATACATATCGCGGCGTTATGTTTGTATGAAATTCCTTTACACTTTATAAAGTGACAATAACCATAGCAGCATGCTTGTAATTAATTAAAAAAATTCATATTTTTTATACATCGATTTTTTTCTCGAATTTCTAACTGATTTTGTGATTATTAAATTAGTTTTTTTTTAAGAAATACCACTTTATTATTCAAGGGAGTATGTTCGAGCCACCACTGAATATTTTAGTATAAATACAGTTGCGACAGATATCCTTTGGTTTTAGTCCATAGATTCATCATAATTTTCCTAGGCAAATCCAACAGCTTTAAAACTGTTAAAAAATTTACTCTGCTTTGAAAATCGCATGAAATCTTTTATTACTTTTAGAAGCAATCGCTTAAGTTAGACTGTTAGACTGTTTTGGAATTGTTAAAGAGTGATTACATAAAAGAAAAGCTATACTTATGGGAACGTTTTAGAAATCTGCACAGCTATTGTAAATACTTACATCTTCCAAACAAACGGAAATAATTCAAACGCTAAATTTCCAATTTCTAATAATACTGGAGCTAAGGTAGGAAAACTAAAGATCCGCACTAGTTTGAAACATAATTTATTTAAAAAACAAGTGGTAAATACAAACTATAAAATATTTAAGTTTTTGGTTAAAGAGATGTACTTAGGGCGGGTTGCACAAACATGATTTAACAGCTTGGTCAAATTAATCATTCGTTAAAGTGAACAAAATCGAATCAAAATTCGAATGCATATGGCAAATAACACATTAGTAAACAAAAAATGATGCTCTTTTGTCAACTTTAATCGTTCGTTAATTTAACAAAAGCTTTGTGCAACCGGCCCTTAATCTGTTTGAACTAAAATATATTCTTAGTTTGTATTTACCACTTGCTTTTAAATAAATAATGTTCCAAAATAGTCCGGATTTTTAGTTTGCCTACCTTAATATAGTACAGAGAAATCAACTGCTTAATATTTTACCAATCTCCAGCAGGCAGCAGTCGCTGCTTTAAGTACAAAAAATACTAAACATCGAAGTGTAATACGAAATTACTAAAAACGTATCTTACAATTTAAAAAATTTGCGAACCTATTAAATTAACCCTGACTTCTCATTAAAAGTACATGAAGTTTACTTCAGTTCATAACGTAGTAAGTCGTTCCAATATATCTTTTACTAAAAGGTTTAAAGAAATTCTAGATTTTTTATTCAAACCATGTGCTTCAAGTTAGAAACTTTCATTCGCCTGTTCGTTTGAAAACGAAATGATTTCATTTCATTTTAACCAATAACTAATTTTATTTGAAAAATATACTTTAAATGTTTTTTGACTGAATTCTTCGCCGGTTTTATATTGCCATAATACTGTTCTTATACAATACCGGTAGAAATGTTATCAAAGTGAATACTCGGCCCTGTTTACTACTCGAAACAGTTTAAAAAGTACAATAATTTTCAAGTCATTTTTAATTTTCCCACAAAAATTGCACAACTGGAACTAAAAGTTTAACCATAAATGCTTGAGTGTCTCATTAACAAGTACGTTAATTGTTATGTATGTGTACAGTGTTATCCGTAAATCTGCTAATGTTGCTAGGTTAGATCGTTACCTTTTTAGAACAGCTCTATTATGGAAACTGGTAGGAAGTTTAACTGCCACAGTTGCATAGGTGAACCCGGATTTTCCCTTCTTCTAAACTGTAAATCCGGTATCGTTCTTCTTAATGTTTTGGTGATACACTTACACATCGTTTTTATCACTAACTACGGTCAATAACTTTATGAATTTTAAATTTTTTAAATTTACAATAGAAACTCGAAATTCTATTGTCGTAACTCATACATGCTGAAAACGAAGGGCGGAAGTGATACTTACAGGAAAAGATTAGTATTTCTATTATATGTTAATTAAATCACGTTTTTAAGAAATATCTTGGGATTTTTAATATGTGTGTTAAGAATAGATTACAAATTATGTTATGTGAAATATAAATAGATACACACAGTTTAACTAACCAATTTAAACAACAAATTTGAATTTATTACATGAGAATTTGTTTTTAGTGTTAGCATTGTCCTTTTGGGAATCATTTTTATATAAAACTTTTTACGAAAATGGTGTTACTAAACTCCAAAGTATGAGTGATTATGATTATTTAAATATAAAATTAAAAGACCGATTTCACTACATACTCCGTTGATATATATTTCTTTCATATTAGGTACACAATATTTAGAAACCTGGTAAAACTTTGGCAGTTTCGCTTTTCCGTCGGTTCGTCCGTCTGTGCGGCGTCCTACATTTCTGTTTACGAAGCAGTAATTGAAACCACCTACATGGCATAAAATCTTCGGATTTTCGGTTTTGATTTTTCTGGAAAGTGAAAAATTATAAATAAAAATAAATTATGCGAATTGGGGCACGCTATTAATAACAATGATGTTGAAAACCAATTTGGTAGTGAAATAAAAGCAATACCACTTAGCTAAGTTTACTAAAAGCCCTACGTAAATTTCCTATAACATTTAGATGAAAAAACACAACTTTTGGGTTTGTTTTTTTAGGCATATTTTTTTATAACACCTTAGACACATTTAGCTTAACCTAACATGACAAAAATCGAACCTACAACATTTTTAATCAATGAATTTCAATCATATTACGTTAGTTTTCCGCGGTTTTTCTTATTTATATAACTTCACAAGCTAACTAGTGCCAACTTGAACAACTTCCCGTTCAAAACCAAATATTTTTACCTGACACACAGGTAAATCATATTTAAATAATACGTATGAATAATATATGTTGCAGCAAAGACATTTGGTGTTCGTAATGTGGTTATTTTATTATGAATTCACGCTGGTACCGTTAGGTATTCCGATTTCTTAAAGACTTTTGGCAAAGCTTCTCAGGGGCGGTACTTGGTCTTCTATTAAAAATCGTTTATATGTAAAAAAAAACACCTATTTACAACCTAACTATGATGCGGAAAGTTACATTTTTAATTCTTCCAAATAATTGCTAGGAGTATAAAATCGCCTGAAAACCGTCATAAACTAAGTTACCTAATCGTTACAAATGTCAAGGTTAATTTTGTGAAACATTGAAATATTCAAATTAATTCATGCACTGCGAAAATTGTCATCAAAATTAGAAATCATATGTGTTTTGATTTTTTCTTGTATACCTAATCTCGTACCTACATGAGATCATATTCCGTCGGTAAATTTTTCCTGAAATTTGAAAAGAAAAAGTGCCTAATGAAATTTCTAGTTGGGACCTAATTTCAGGCCCATTTTCCATTACCCAAATTTTCAAATGTAGGTAATTAGTTTATTTATGATATGAATTTGCCAATTTTAACACTTAAAAGTTTAGAAAAATACACTTAATAATTTGATACTATAGCAAATTAGGATGTACGTAAAATGAATTTTGGTACAAAAACGGATACTGGGCCATACTTTTATGGTACAAAACGATTATAATTATGTAGTTCGCATACTTACCGCTGCTTGTAGGTGTCGCTAGTATCCAGTACACTTACTGAATATGTTTCCATGTGCTTAGCAACTAATCATACTCAGAAAAGTGACGGTGTTGGCCAATGAGCTTCGGACCTCAAGAACAGAGGCGGCGCCAGGGGCTCTGACAAATCTAGGGGCCGTGCAACTTTGACAGTTGCTTGACAGAAACTAAGTGTTAGAGGTGGAGCACTTCAGAACCGGCCCAAATTAGAATGGCCCCCAAAAGGCGCCAAATTTGAAAATAATCCCAGAATAGCTTTGGTACTTCCGTACATTATACAACGATTATTAGGAACGGTTGGGTTTGTTTTGTTAGTCGATTCAAGTAGACCTTGGATATCTGTAAATATAATTATTGATAATACATGTGGTTTAGCAATGAAATAAAAATAATTCAAATACAGGGAGGTAATTACCTTAGTATTTATTTTTACATTAGGTTGTTTTTTTAAGCGCGAACACCATTATTAAACAGTAAAGCCTAGTCAGGTTATTATATTCCCAGATAATACAACTCTGATGTAAGATAACTTTGACAAAAATATCGAATACACATTTCCTATACATACATACACACAAAGTGAATTATTGTCCTGAAATAATTCATCGTGTGCATGCGGATACAATTCTTTTATAATTATTATAAAAGCCGGAGGCCGGTCGTTTGAAAAATGTATATTTTATGAAAACCTGTATCAAATCGTAATCATCAATGAATTTCAAACTCCATACCGAAAGAAAATATTTAGGTTAGACACAACGCGCATTTAGAGACAGGATAGAGCTAAGAAAACAGCGCTATTGTAAGAAGTATTGGAGGGAAAGAGATATCTAAACCTGTGTTATTATTGATTTATGTGCCGCCACCCCAGCATTTTCCATAAAGCTGTTTGCGGTCCCGGCTACGAGCACTAAAATATATGGCCAAATAAGTGTTTAGTATGAAGATCTCGAGATCACTTTTCACTTGGCTCTTTATCGACTCTATTCACGATTGCCCTCTTTATTGCTATAGTTTATAAAGGTTATTTTACTACTTTATTATTTTTTAAATTCTTAATCGTCTTACTTAGTAGTTAAAGTAAGGAAATGTACGTTTTCTCTTTGTAAAGTATAGCAAGTGGGCGACGACCTTGCGATTAACATTAAACAAATTGCATTGTGCAGTAAACGGACAGATGCCCACTTACTCGCTATACTTAGTCATAATTAAACGTCGTAACCAAGGAAGCCTCTAATTACAATCTAGTTTTCAATATTTGGTTGGCGTGATGGTGGACCAGTATTAGGTGACAATTTTTAAGAGAAAAATGATTCGGTCCTAGAGTGCCCGCATATATAAATCTACCTGAATGAAAGGAAAGGGATGACGAAAGAGAATCGTCGACAGATTTAAGTACCTGTTAAGTGGTAATAAATAAAAACGTATATAATTAATACTCTATAGGCATATCCATTATGTAAAATATGTTAGCTAGAATAAATCAGATAGGTAGTACGTAAAGATAAACGTGAAGTAAATGGAGTTGTAAAATGGAAAGGTAATTCATAAATATTAAATGTGTGTTTAGGGGTCATTTAAATACAATTCTAGGCCCCTTGGCCGTTTAAGTTATAGCACACCCCATTCCCTTTAAACCCATAAACCATCCGACTATAAGCACCTTGTAAACACAGTACTAAGTAGCGAAAAAGACAAGAGCTATCTTAAATCATCATCTGCGATTTTATGGATGGTCTTGTATTCATCACTACGCCCATTGTGTGCCACAACAGGCTTCACTTCTCTTTCTTACACACTCCAAACACGCAAACAACTAAGATAAACGGTTATAGCGTGTGCACGGAATGATTTACTGGGAGATTACTTTAAGAGACCACTTGTTATTGCCCATAACTCCTGATTCAAGTGGCGAGATACAACATGTACGCTCGAGAAAAGAGGAGCGCTCATTCTACAAACAATACGGGCAAGCGCGATGCAAAGCGAGATGGAAGTCCATGTTGTCCTTAATAAATCTCAACTTTATAGGTACGTACTCATGTGCAAGATCGTTTTGTTGATGTCTCAATTTTCATTTCTCTGTTTTATTTTACGTTGTACCTTAAAAATCTTCAATTTATTCATTAGATGAATCGCCGTACTGTTTTTTAACACGTAATTTTGCAATTCAAATTACCCCTTAAATGTTTACAAAACGCCCGTTAATTTTATTATATTAGGTACAGATAATCCGAACTATTCATTAAATAACAAAAATGTAAATGCATGGGAATTTACTTACTTATGTGCAAGTAAAGAATGTTAATGGTTCCATAATAAAATTTAAATTTCGTCATTTTCCTTCATAGCGGTACGAAATTATAAAACATCGAAAAGAAGAAGGACCCTGGTAATTTTATTTTTTACTTCAACTTTATCTTTCTAAGGTGGTCTCCGGTCTGAGTTTAATACGAGTTATTATACACCTTCTAGTATAAATTATGTCGCCCTTTGAAATCGGCCGTTTGAAATTCCCCAGAAAATTTAAAGGTTAGTTTACTTTTAACAGCAGATTTTTAACATATAAACGGTTACTAATTACATTAACCAGTTTTTATTTAATCGACTTTGTCTTGATGCATTGACTAAAACAATCGTCAGAGTATTACCTACTAATAAAAAAAATTTAGAACAGAATCAATCAATGCAAAAATTTACAGCATAAAATTAATTAATGTATTATTCAGCTTTACCAGGCCTTTAAGGCCCATAGCTTGTCGAGGAGGACACATCGAGTCGTAGTAAGTTGAGCCTGGTTCGGGTCACCCGTCCAAGTTCTGACCTTGGGCACTGATGCTTAACTTTGCAAAGCGATGGGCCACTCACTACCATCAGGGCCGTTTTAAGCCTGCTGGGGGCCCAGGGCTGGACATTTGGTAGGCCCCTCACCAAAAAAAAGTTCAACATTTATTTTGTGGCCTTTTATAATACCCCGTCCGCGTTACATTTTTGTAACCTATGAATAGAAAACCGAAACAGTGTATGGAGAAATTTAAAAATAACAGTTGTAGGTATTTATTACTTCAAAATAATAATGTGACCTCAAATTTTATAAACAATTGAATAAGAAAGTTTTATTTGCTTATTAGATAATTAATCAGTTTATTCTATCATTAGGTCCTATTTACTTGGTAGGCCCGGGGCTACAGCCACCAAAGCCCCCCCGCCCCCTTAAAAAGGCCCTGACTATGTGACTACCATACCGCCTCCCAAAATTAATAAATAACGGGCTGATAATTTGCATCACAAGCTCACATTTAATATTTTTTCTACACCTATTTAATTATATTGCAATTATTAGCATTTTATTTGTGAAAAATAGTACCTATAATTCACTGTAGTGAATTATGGATTCATAATTCACTGCAGTGAATTATGATTTCGGCCAATCACAAATACATAAATATTTCGCTAATCCAATCATATTTTAAATCGTCCGCGATCAACTCCTTCTGCGGCTGACAATCGACTCGCGTGACACGCCCAAGTGTGTTGTCATATTGCTTGTTTACAAAGTTATCAAATTTGACTAATTTGAGTCTAATATATTTGTTTAATAGGTGTAGAAAAAGTATCGTATTACATTCGCGATTATGGCCATTATTCGCTCAGATGATTTGTGCCACTCGCCTGACGGCTCGTGGGCTCAAACGTCATCTTCGTGAATAATGGCTGTCATAATCGCTCATATAATAATATACTATAAAAATCAAAACCATAAATAGCTACTACTAACAGAAAGTCAATAAACCTTACCGGAAAACAAATTATAATTATTTTGTATAGGTAAAATAATTTGCAAAAAAACGAAATTGTTTCACCACTTCATAACTTACAAGAAAAGCATAGTGATAGATGTTTATAACATTAACATAACACATGTAAAAAATTGCGAACTTTGGCAAATAAAAATTGAATTGTGGCTTTATCTTGGCAACAAAATAATAAATAAGTAGGTAGACGTAAAATATTAACTTCCAAGAAATATACCATGTATTTTATTGTTTTTAAGTTAATATATTTTATTGTCAGGTATTTATTAATAGTTTTGTAGTATTCAAATTTGCACAGTATCTCTATTAAATTGAGACTTAAAATTAAGAAACCGCTTTTATGCAGACAAGCATATTGTTAAACTGCAATTATTTTTATTTTTTATGATTATAATTATAAAAATCAGAACGTACTGCAAGATAATAAAACCACTAAAATATTACGTGTTAGATTATTTTAGTAAATCGTCTTTGAGTTCATTGACTTTATATTTCTATCCTGCAAAAAGGCTTTCAAAAGTTACCGTAAGAGAGCAAGCAAATTTGAGGATCCCAAAATATCTCCTTCATAAAATTTTCCATTGTAAGTAACATCATGACACGAAAGCACTGAAAAGCGATCTCGAGAATCGGTGTTGGTACCCTCTTCAAAGTTTTGCGTGTTTCTTTGGGTTATACGTTAATATGTTTTTTAATGATTTTGTTAATTATAGAGGACCCTAGGCTGGTTGGGATTGTATTGTGGTAAAGTGAACTTCTGCGAGACCGAGGAATCAATACATCATCCCGTCAAAAATAGAGCCAAGGCGGAGCTATTCACGTTATGTTAACCAATAATAATCCCTACAATAGAGGCCATCTTGTCATATTTTGGAAATTAGGCCATATTTGCATTTAGTTTTGTATTTCTCCCTTATAATTTTAAAGTTCCGTAAGTAAATTAAATGAACTTCGCCGGCTTTTTCGTTTCGCAAGCAGCGTTATAGGAATTTTCACTGTAAGGATGAAGATAAAACCAGTTGCGATTTTTACGTTTATACCAGTTTTTTAATTTTATCCAACAAGTATCGGAGGAGATTAAGATATTATAAGTAATTGCAGGAACTGCCATTTTATCAGCATTACAAGTACACACATTTAATTATTAACCGCGAGCCAAACGTCAACTAATTATATAAGCCAGGATTTTGAGAAGTAAAAAAACAAAAGAACTGAAATTACAATTATTTTTATTTATACATATATTAGTTTTATGTACGTATATAATAAGTTCAAATCCACAAGACAGAAAGATGAATTAAATATAGCACAAGTATTGTAAAATTTAAATATTTAATTTCCATCGTTGGCATTCAAATAATAAATGAGTTTTCCAAATTTACATGTGAATAGATACTCGAAATTATTCTGTTAATAAGAACACATTGCCGAATGAATAGACTTGTAAAACTGAATTGTTCTAGACTAAATTACACCACAGCACAAATAACTATACGCTATTTTATCCATATAGGTACAAATATACAACATGCCACTGCAAAACCCTAAGTTTACGTAAGTATAAATAACTGCATATATAAGTGGTTAACCGATTCAAATCAACAGCTTACTTTAAAAATAAAAAAATTCATCTTTTTATCGACAATTAATATTTAATGTAAATTTGTATAAACGAGGAAAAAGATATTTTAAGACTAGTGCAAATGAGTACTTAACGAAAGTGTGATCTAAAAATTCGATTCAATCAATCTATTCTTATACATTTTAATAAAGATAGAGCTCTGATTTTACAAATAGATACTATTGTTTAAATTTACGTATACTTGATTTGTAATAAAGTTACGTATTTCGTTTCCATTATCACTAGAAAATTTAGAGATCTGGACAATCTCCAATTGCATTTAAAATTGATACTAATTACAGGTATATAAAATAAAGGTTCTTCTCTGTACTTCCACAAAACATGTACCTATATATCGAATACATTTAAAAATGGAAAGTTTTTTTAAAGAAATCCCAATAGAAAATAAAATTTCGACAATTCTTTTTTTTAATGGGTAAGATAACAATATCCTACATGGATAACTTTTATAGTCTACCTTTGGCATGAAACTGCGTATAATTCTTAAATATCGTATATGTCATATCCTGTTCCTTAACCGGATTTATTTACAACTGCTCGACACTTAATAGAGTACGTTAACCAAATATACATACAACTGTGTTCCTACAAGTACGTAACAAATAGTACCGCATTTAAAGTGACGTAGTTTTTGTTTCTTTTTATCTTTAGGAAACTTTCTTAAATTTTACAACTTCAATAATATACGTTCACTTTTAGTTCTTCTTTTTCGAATTCACTGGCGCAAGTTTACTGGATGTTCATCTTGATTTTTAATAACAGAATCCGAACAAACCCGCGATATATAAAATCCAATAAGCTTGCCATAACATGACATTACTTTCAGTAAGTGTCTTGTAATCTGAAATTTTTAAATCACTGACCTTGTTCATCCCAAATGTTTCTTAAGTTTTGATGACGATGACTTCAAATGCAGATGAGTTCTAAACACTTTGTTTTATACACATGAAGTACTAATAATATACAAAATTTAGAACCAGCACATAATCGCCGTAGAAAAAGCGGTTCGTCTGAACTTCATTGCACGTCACACTGGCCTCTAAAACGATAGCAACGTCCTGCTCCGTAAGAGTTCATTTATTATAAAATTCGCGCAAATAATTAATATTCTCTATATTTATTATCTACAATATAAATAAATAAACTATAAATTTCTTCTAATATCCGCGGTTATCGCAACTAAAAATATCGACTTTAAATATACACAAAAGGGACTTATCATAAGAGGTCATTGTGGTTGTGTGGAGAATTTAGAAAAGTTTTGCCGAAAAGGTAGAAAAATGTTGTACAATAGCTATCACGCGATCAGTAAAAAGTAAATGCATTTAAAATGACTACAATGTGCTGTTAGGTACATTATTGTAGTTGTGCAGGATTCATTGAGGTGAACCTTGCGGGCTGATATCGTCACCGCCTGTCTCAGAGCCGACTTCGCCTTTGGTTTTATTTTCTTTCTTCCATTTCATACGGCGGTTCTGGAACCAGATTTTGATCTGCCTCTCGGTGAGACACAAAGCGTGAGCTATTTCGATGCGCCGCCGCCTCGTCAGGTACCGGTTGAAGTGGAATTCCTTCTCCAATTCCAGCGTTTGGTACCGCGTGTACGTTTGTCGGCCTCTTTTTCTTTCTGGAATCAAAGAAACCTCCTTTAGCTAATAGCTTGCGTATAAATTATAACCGAGATTTGCATAGCAGAACTAATATAATAATTAGATACGTAAAACCCTATTTCGAAATTTCGCAACATCCCGTTGTCTATAGAAAGACCAACATGATTTATACGTCATTTATAAACTCATTATGTGAGATGCAGGTTGAGACCGCCTAGAGACCTATTT
Source organism: Melanotus villosus (assembly GCA_963082815.1). Classification (NCBI taxonomy): domain Eukaryota; kingdom Metazoa; phylum Arthropoda; class Insecta; order Coleoptera; family Elateridae; genus Melanotus; species Melanotus villosus. The sequence goes on along the minus strand of OY720418.1, from coordinate 69,423,501 downwards.
GATTGGCGTCACAAGGTCGACCTACCTCCTTCAACCGCAATGTATATAATTATTATCATTTTTTTTGCGTTTTTTCCCTTTTCCCAAAACTATGTTGGAGGTAGGTACACGCACCCGACCATTATAACAAACGAGGGGAGAAATCTAAAAATTTAACTCCGACATTTTTTGATCTGTCGATTTAAAAACCAGTAAAAACGATTCATGGAATTTTCAACGGATACAAATTTGTTTTTATTAATTTGTAACACAGTGGATTAAACAGAAATTAATTATTACAGTTTTAAACAACAGAGTTTTACTGTTTTACACATATACAAAATTTGCATTTGATCCAATTGAAAGACGAGTCAATCTGTCATTTGAAAGTGACACACGAGCTTTTTTAATTTGCAGGCAAAACTTCCTGTTTTCTTAACTTTTACAAGTGGGCCAAATATTAATATCTACTGATTGCTTTCACCTATTATTTTAAAGGTTTAACAGAACTTAACAAAAAAACTATTCATTTTGTTTTTATAAAAGGTAAAGATCGAGATCAATTTAATAAACGTCAGTTTACATAAGAATCGTTACCATTAATTAATATGTTTTAGGCACAGCAGAAGTTCCAAACATTGAACAACATGAAAAATTAATAATCAAGTTATAACAATTTGTAGTTCTTACGAAAGTTATAACAGTCGTCCATATACACTATATTGAAACAAACCAAAAGGAACTTATAAATTTTAAAATTTACCGATTTTATCTGATACAGGAAGTTTAAAACCATCCCCCTATAACATTGGGTTTAAGAGTTTGTGAACAAGTTAGTTTTAAATCTAAAAGACAACTTCGACGATTATTGCCTTCCTACAGAACTTATACAAAAAAGAACAGTTGAAGGAACAAAGCAATTACAGAATGATTGGACTCCAATTACGACCGCCTGCACAGATGACAAGGAACAATGTGGACAAGTTGACAATTCATAATTATCAATTTAAGTTCCATCGCTGTTTTTGCAAGAACGGCAGTTGTTAACATTCTTACTATTGGATCATTGTTCTAAATTATTCGTACGTCATTTCCTTTAAAACGATATAGTTTTTGTCGTAATTTGTGTTAAATTATATGAAATCATCTTTTGATTGCCTACAAACACCTTCATAAAATAATAATAGTTATTACAATACGTTTTCGAAACCTGCCTAATAACATTTGAGTCTTCCAATAAAAAATGCTTTTTTCGTCAAAGTGTTATTGCTTTCAAATATAAAAATAACCAGACTTTACTTTAAATATTCCTTATTATTATTTACAAAGTGAATAGTGGATGTTACCTTGGATAACTTAATTTAATCAACAATTTAAGTTTTCGACAAAGTTAATATCTCAAAAAATTCGTTATAAGTATTTTAACTTAGTTTTGTAGTAATTAAATTATGAGAATTTCTTAACCTAAATATAAATGTACAAACATAATTTTCGATCCGCCGTTCATTTTTGAATGTGTCTAGTCTAAAATTAAAAAGCCACAAAAATCACTTACTAAAATTAATAAATAACTACGTTGCCAAAAGGGTTAGCTTTGAGTAGGGATCTAAAAATAATTTGTTTACATACCTATACAGAAAAAATGCTTTTTGTAGCAAAAATCCTACCTAAATAAATACCCTAAATAGTTCTTATTAATACCGTTATAAATACTAAATAATTAAAAATTCACAAACGCATACGCGGAATTTGTTTAAATTCGAAAGTTTCTATTAAAACTAACGTTTCTGCTTTCCTGTTCAACAATATCAGTTTTATCTTTCTTGAATCGATTTGTTTTTGTAAATTTAAAAATTACATATCCAATATACCAAACGTAAACTGTCTTAAATACAAATAATTTGAAACTGTCCCGAGCTAAAGATAAACAAAATGGCAAGAAATTTTACGTGCAACAGCTTCCTGTTTTCGGTAAAATAAACTTACCCATATGGGATGCTAGCTGCCTATCGGAAGTGCCTGCGTACAAAAATATTATTGAAATTAATTCTTAAAGACTTAACGCATACGAAAAATTTGTTAATGAAAAAGGTAAATTTATTTCCTATTACACGCAAGTTGTTTTTGTTGTTATACTACGAATTATAGGTAACAATGGAATATAAATAATACCTAATTAATTTTAATTTGTTCTTTAAAAATGAAATCAATAAGTTGCATTAATTGTAATATAAACCCTAGTATTTATTAATTTCACTTTCTCCTACAACTATGAATTATTTATAAAGGACTTTCGTTAACTTCATGTAATTAAAGGGTGAACTCTGCAAAATCCGGATACTTAAAAATGGTTCTAAGACAGAAACTGCAATACTTTTGAACAAGTAAGTATTTTATTTTAAAATTACTTAACAATAAAAATTACACGATAAATATTAAGTTCAATTATTCTGATCTTGTGGAATTAGCTAGTGAACAGGCTTTACCCTGTAACCACCCCATCATCTTTTGCACGGTGACTTTGTCAATTTTCTGAGACGCCCAAACCAACTTGTTTCGGAATTTGTTGTTATTTGAGGCCATTTCAGCAATCTTTCTCAAGATTCCCTTCACGATAGACCAGTAGATATTCTTCAACAAGTAGGTCTAAGTTCCGGGTTATTTTATGGGTTGAATTCCTTATGTACATAATCCACATTGTTTTCAAGATATCATTGAATCGTGTACTTCGAATAATGGCACGTCGCTAAGTCTGGCCAAAATAGCGGATTAGTGTCGTGTTTCTTCAGGAATGACAACAGGCGTTTTTGGAGGCACTCTTTGCAGTACGTATCTGCGTCCATAGTTCCAAAAGTGATGAAAGGAGTGCTCATCAGACCACACGTCTGTATTGATTGCCAGACAAAGAATTTTTGTGAACATTTTGTCTTAAACTTACGTTTGCAGTCTTCAGGAGCATTTTGATGACTTGGTGCTGCATAAAAATCCTGACCAGCATAGTAGTTACTTAGAATTTTTAAAGAAGTAGGTTTCATCATCCATAACGACGCAATTGTATGACGTCAACTTGTTTTCGTAAAGCTTCCTGCAGTGGGATTTTGCTTCGCATCCCTGTTTGACCCTTGAAACTTCTTATTCCTGCTCTGGCTTTGACTTTTTACACAAATCTCTGAGACTTTTTGCTTTTCTAGTAACTTCACGAGAAGAAACCTTTGGATTCTTCGCATATGCTTTGAGAACCTTCTTGGCCATTTTATAATCCGTCCTACTGCGTTCGCCACCAGTACCAAGCTTCCTTTCGACAGTCGGATGTTCTTTGACATTATAACATCTCCGACCGTAGATTTAGGCAACTTTATTTTTTTAGCAATTGGAGGAATACTAGAGCTTTTGTTTTGAAGGTGTTCATGCAGAATCAATTTTCTTCGTTCCACTTCATGTGAAAACATTTTGACAATTTCGTGACATGTATAAAACTTTTATTAACAGCTTCTGTTAGTGTATTCTTTGGCTACTTACCAAATATTAGTAATCTAGTATAGAAACTGCTAAGATACAAATACAAGTAAAGGTGTCCGGATTTTGTAGAGTTCGCCCTTTAGTTACGAAAACAACTTGCATCATTCAGTTTTGTTGAGAAAAGTCTACTAAAGAAAAACTTATATTATTATGCATACCTAATGGTAAAATATTTAAGGCAACATTTTATTTTTATAATTACTAGAAAACGTAAGCATGTGATTTGGCAGATTCACATTTAATTTTATAAACAACTTTAAAAGCTGTGGCAACGTCCTTTGCCTTTGCATTTGAGAAAAATGAAAAATGTGTTTAAATTAATAACAAGAAACTTGCGTGTCCGTAACATCTTCTAACATATATCAAGTAAAATCAGACATGAAATATAAATTACTGGGTAAAAATGTTTATGAAAAGCATCTGTATCATTCCTATCAGAAATGTGTAAACTTACTGCAATTAGTTTCTGAATTTACGCAAATTGGCAACTAATATTTCAAATAAATTCACATTAAAACACAAATTTCGATAAAAATTTCTTTGTACACAAAAGGTCGATTCGGGAATATTATTGAGAATTTTGTAAATTTTTGATTGCGGTTTCAATAAATTGGTAAATTCAAAATTTTGAATACTTAAGAAGCAATTAACCATGAGAAAATATCTCTATCTAAATGAAACGAAACGAAAAACTACAATGTTTCTAATTGAAAATCGATTTAACATTTCAATGCTCACAAAATATATAAAATATTTAAATGTTGATGAATACCTACATTAGCTACTTTCATTCGATGTATCGCATATCAAGTAAGACTAAGTAGCACGTTTTAGCAAAATTGGATTAGACAGACGGAATTTAAAATTATTTGAGAGAAGAATAAAATCAAGTATTATAAACGATAAAATAACAAAATGAAATGATCGACTGCTAAACATCAACAATGAAAATGTGTATTAAGCATTTATATAAAGATATGCAACAATAAATTTTTCAAATTTAAACGTTTAAAATATGTGAAGATTCTTTTGGTACTTTTATTGAAAATTATGTTCCAATATGTTTTATGTGCCTGATAAGTGTAGCTATATGTATAAACTATAATTCATAGTAGGCGATGTAGATGTGCACTAAGAAATATTACGAGCATGTTTAATAACAAGTAAGAAATTCATAACAAAAGCTTATAAAGCATCAAATAAACAAATCCGCTACATTAATAACGTTTATGCCTGAATTTAAAATATTAAACGCCATATTTTCTTTCTTTTTTGCACATAACGTCAACATTTTTTGTATAAGAGTGTATATTTGTACTTCTCACTAATTCTAATTTATTGTTATTTCAGGCTAATAAATTAAAGACTAAAATATTTACTTTGAATAATATCAGTTTCCTCCTTAAAGACAATTTCGTGTTTTCAAATATTTCTTGCAAATGTGTACACGCCGAATATTTCATCCTTCAAATTTTATATTTTCTGCTGTCTTTGGTGTGATTATCTGAAATATTACTACATTAGATATTTTTCCTGTTATTACAAAATTATAGAGAGCGGCTAGATGGTTTTTGTTTTTATTTTTGACGTCTCCTATACATTTAAACTTGTCTGAAATAAAATTACAAAACGATTTTATTATAAGCTAAGCATATAATTATTGTCAGAACCATTGAACAAAGAAGTGTTTAAGCGCAAACCAGTTTATAGTTTACTATGTGATATGAATTTTTAATGATAAAAATCGCTAACCAATAGAAACGTTCCATAACCACTTTATAATCATAGTACAGAATGGGGGGTGCAACTAACATGCGGACGTCGAGGCTGATGAAGATGAATAGCACCTTCTGGCAGCAACACAGGCAAGGCCCAAAAAACTAACATGTGTAGGGAGAACGCTTCGGTGCACACTAACAGAACCCCGGCAATTTTTAACTTTCAACCTTCATCTCTCGATGTGTCCTTAGAAAACATCCTTTTCCGTTAAATTTTTTATATCTTTCCGTATGCACCCAAGATTAAAATTCGAAATAAAGAAGACATTAATAACGCAGCAACGAATTTCACTTTAAATTATCCCGAATCGCCGAGGTTTTTCTGTTATCTAATTAACGATATTAGATTCGGATGCAACGCGCGTGATGAACGCTACACTACCCTGAACAAGACATGTAATTATTTTAGCTTGACTGTTCTGAGTTTGATTTATTCCTACACAGACATGAGCTCTGATTAGTTCGATGCTTCTTTAATTAACGTAGCTTTTTATTCTTTCTGAATACTGAACCGTGTGGGAAGGCTATTTGAGATGAAGGCGATTTATCATGTGTCTACCTCTATATCTATCTCGCAATCTTCTCCACACCAAGAATTTTTAAATTATTTTAATTAAAAATGTAGGGCTTTCGGCTGAATTATAAAAAGAACGAAATGATCGATTTATGGATTACACGTGGTGGCACAACGATATTAACGTATTAAAAATATATATTTGCAAAAATACCTTGTTTTACAAGCATTAGTAAAATCTGTAATTCGTGAACAATTAAACCGGCATTTAAAATCGAAATTAGGGCATGCTTACTACTTGCTTCAAAAACTACAGGTGCAGGTTATTCGGTCACATGTAATTTAAAACGCAATAAAAAGCCTTAAATTGAAATTCTTTTCATTTAGGGCTTTTGGCACCCACGACATCACCACAGCAGATGCGAATACTTAACAGCTTCCTTCAGGTGCTTACCTTGCAACAAGAACCCGTACATCAATTACACATATCCGAGGAGAAAATTAAAAACTAAATAGTTCTTTGTTCTGGTGTACTTCTCAAAAAAATCTTTAATAAGCATTCCTTATTTAAATCTACTTTTTCTGTAAAAATAGCTTTGATCCCACGTTTGCCATATGTCTTAAAGAATCCATCCAATTATTATGCATTCAGGATTTTTAGTATTATTATGTATTGTATATTGTATAGTAAACACTAGTTTTGTTGAAACGCATATAATAATGGGGTAATTTCTGAAACAAAACTTCAAATTCTTGTGTATGCGCACAATAAAAAAAATCAGATTTAGATAGACGAAATTATATCGTCATCAATCATATTATTTTTATAAAACAATCTTATCTAAATGCGTACATTGCCCGAAACAAATAAATCTATAGTTTAAAATTTGATTTTTAAAACGACGGTGATACTAAAATATTTTCCGTTATGTAGTGATATCAATAACATTATTTCGTGAAGGTCCGCATTAAGAAAAAGTAAAAGTAAGAAACAGTAGGACTTTTGATGATATTGAATGTATGGGAAATTTTTGTTTTAAACGCTTTTTTGTAAAGCTCAAAAGAACTAAAATTAAAACTAAATTTCTACAACATAAGTATAAACCTTTCGTCGTCAAGAGATACGTATTAAAAGCAAACTCTAATTTATTGAGCTTGTGAAAAATAATTCAAATTTGGCATCTTTACGATTCGAAAATTATTTCTCTGAGTTTCTAATAAAATATATAAGAAACGTATAAGAAATTTATTTAACTGCTTCATTCAACAAACATAAATAAAAAGACAAAACTTGATATGAAACAAACAGGTTGTGGAAAACAAATGCATATATACATAATGTACTGCCATTAAACTGTTTGTATAACAGTTAAATATCTTTTTATGGATAATTAATCAAATCAGTCAAATCAAAAAGCTTTTCAACATTTCAACAATAACGTGAATTTTAAAGTTACGGATCATCTGCCACATACAACAGAAAAACAATCTAACATAATTTCAACCTTTTTAAAAATAGGTATCCTTTTTAGGTTTATTATTAACCTATCCAAATAATAGAATGTTTGCCATGTCATTTACGTACATGTGTAATATCAAAAACTGAATTATCCACAAGCGAAATATTAATAAAGTAATAAACATTCTTTCTTAACAACGCCAAATTATACTGTTACAATGTTACAAATACGTGTCTACTTATAAATTTCTTTTTGCGATGAATATACACACGAATGCAATTCTTAATAAAGTTTTTTGTTTACTGAGAATAATTTTAAAGTACTTATTTATACAAACATTATAACAAACAGTAACTTTAAATCAAATTTTAATTAATGTCACTGTAGTTTAGTAATTAAGTATAAATGTTTTAATTAATACTATTTCTTTCAAATACAGGTGGGCCACTATTTTTTTCTATACTGATACTTGAAAAATATACTGGTACAAGATGGAAATTTATATATCCTATCAGACAATCTACAGCAATTATGTTAAAATAGTTAATTATAAGGGAATTTCCTTTAGATCGTTCTGATGTAAAATGGAAACGGAAACGACCTCCATCGGGTTACAGATTAAATTTTCACCATTTCAGTTTGGTATTTAATATGTGTAGCAGAGGAGGTTTCCTCCATCATCCGGAGAAGCAACAACGCGTCTTCTAATTAGTGATGCTGTCAGCTTGCATGACTGATGACGGCGTCCGCGACCCCACTAACATTAAGAATGTGACTTACATTATTGGAAAACTCTCCTAATACAACCATTCTAAGTATTTTAGCGTTACGTCAGACCCATGTCAACCTACCCATATCTGACCGTCAAAAATCAGCTTGTTTGTTAGAATATGGAACAAGGGTTTGGAATTAAGTGAAGTGAAATCACATTCTAATTCCTGACAGGAGTATATCCTGGGGGACCACCGGTAAACACGAATAAATGAATCCCAAAATGGAAGACCGGGCCTATTATACTATTATAGATTATGCAATTGTATGTCGACGCACAATAACAAGTAATATTTTCTTGTCGCTTCCTACTGTGGACGTCTGATATCTTTGTTAAATAGTTATGTCAGTATTATAGGAGGCAATAAATTTTAAAAACTTTACAAGTTTTTGGTACACTAATTATTACGGAAAGTTTCGGAAAGAGCATTTTTCGTGTGAAAAAACCTCGATTTAAAAAAATAAAATTACCTATGATTTTAAAAACATACATTATTCAAGCTTCCAATGTCAACAGGATTTTTACAATTATATGTATATGATTACATTTTAAATGTTATCTATACAGTTCAGTGCTAGTAGATCTCTTGTCATTTTACGTGTAATTAACCTACATATTTTTGTTATTATTATGTACGATTACATCTGCCTACGTCTATACGTTTAACCTACGCGAATTAAAAATTTAGAATATCTAGGAATTTCATCACAAAACACTTCAGTAATTTACATAAGAAATGAATTACCAAGAGCTTCTACATACGTCATGATTAAATTTCATACAAGTTATACATTTACAAACTTCTGTAAGCTTAAAACTGTCCCATATTCGCACATTCGATTATTACATTAATTTGCTCTCTATCTAATTACTGACTTAACATCGTTAATTATCTTTTCAAAATATTTTTTAACATTAAGCATTAAGTATTTAAATTTACATTTACGATTGTTGAAAAGAATCGTATTTTATGCTGCGACTGAAAAAATGGTATTAATAATAATGTTAAGGTCAAAATGTAAGTGAATGCATAAATCAAGGAGGACACTTACATATACCATACGAAATTAAAGAGATGCATATCTGCCTTTAAAAATATGAACACGTTATAATCGATAAATATATATTAATTACAGCTATAACGTATTAATTATACCTACATATAGTTCGAAGTACCACCGATATTCTGGTCGTTCTTTTGATGCCATTTAAAAGTGGGTGCTATATGGGTAATTCATTAATAATTAATTGAGCGACGGTGAAAATTTATTAGATCACTAAGTAATGTCCACTTAAAATTATTAAATTTAATTACCACAAAAATAAGGATTTTCTGTACGAAATGCTCATGTTGAAGACAATATTTTGTTACAGGTTTCGAAAGATCTCAAGCAACATAACGCTTTAAAAATTATTTACAAACAAATACCTATGTGGTTCAACCATAAACTTATTTTTTTTTTACTTGTACCAGCAGCCAAAATCGGATATTTGTATGTAAACATAAATCTCTTTATTTAGTAATTCGTAAGTACTCAAATGGTATAAAAGTAGATATCGGATAAGCACCGTTTTTACAGTAAAATTATCAATAATTATTCAAAATTGTATCCTAACAATAATTTAACAGTCGCAGTATGAATTACAACAATTTTTTGTAATTTATTAAAATCCGTAGTTTTAAACTCATTATTGCAAAAGCATTCGTTCCTTTCCTACATTTAAAGTAAATTCCTTCGTGCTAGTATTTTTTTCCTTAAAATTAATGACCATTTTTCGGCTGCATAAAATATAAAGTTGACTTCGACAACAAACTTTTATCTAATTTGTTATTCTAAGAAAGTAGTCCTTAGATAAGTCAAGTTTATGTTAGAATTTAACTTTCAGATTAATTAGTTAAATAAGCATATTTCATAATTCTTATTAATTAGCCTACAGTAATGAATAATGCATAGATTACATCAAATTTACTATTATTTCGAAAACTCCTTTTAACTTTTAAGCTTTCGTATTTATTGAAAACGTAGGATGTACAACTTAGGTAATACAGTAACAGTTTTTTGAGAAATTTTAAGATTATAAAATTTTGGGTAATGGTTTTTAATCTCTAAAATTCATATTTTATTAAATACAAAGAAAAATTGGTATTCATTTTATTTACTGGTAGGCTACCGCGAATGAGCTATAAAAAGTCATTAAAACGACTCTAAACAAATTAAAAAGCAGTAAAATAAATAATACAACATTACAACCACATAACTTAATAATAATTACCCAATGAAAAGGGTTAAATAATTTACAGCACTATCAAATCTCATCGCGTCACAATTTATCACTGGAATGCTTATTTAATAGCCCCGAGGCTCGTCGGATTTACACGAACGCGAACCGAACACATTCTTGGTTCATAAATTGCGCTCAACAAGTAGCTTATATACCGTGACGGTTATATTGTTATTACTGTACTTATGGTTGCTAACAGATGTAACCCTACTGCGATTATATTAGCCAGCTATTACGTAATTTGAATCCAAAATAATTGCAGTTAATCAATATTACAGCACCTATTATGGTCGCTGATATTAACAAGCATTAACTGACCGAGACTACATTTAGATATGCATAGATTAATGCCCGTATAATTTCACCTACACTATAAATATTATTCGCATGGTACTAAAACACCCTCAGGTACAAACTAGTGTACTAACAGACAGACATTTAAGATTTCATTTTAGAGCTCTGGTTACGTATCTGTGTCAATTTCCCATTTCTTTAAATTTGAATGTTAACCGCGAATAATTCACGAATTAGAAATTTCTACTTACTCAGTGGATTTTGTGCAATTTTTTTAATTTTAAATCTTATAAATTTTTGTTCCTGTAACTACGAAAGATGTAGAGTAACTACCGAAATTTCAGTACAGGTAGAAGACAGATTCTTTTATAGATAAATACAGAAAGTGACGGACAGGTCGTAATTTTGTACGATATCCCGCAGTCAGGATAGAGATGTCAGGGTTTCTATGCAAAATTGAAACACTTTCGCACAAAAGGGCCATAAATTTTAAGAGGGTAATAAGTGTCAGTTGCGCAAGATACGGTTACAAGGTTAACGTAGGCAGGTGGAGTATCTTTCGAAAAGTTTTAGAAGGCTCGCAAACGTTAAAAATTCAATTCGTAATAAGATACATATTATATGAACTTACCAAACTGACTTCTCATCCAAGGGTAAAGTGGACTGGGTAACGCTGCAGGATTGTTTGCAGTTTGTTGTGGCTGTTGTTGCTGTTGCTGCTGTTGGATAGGAGGTTGTTGATGAGGGGCGCTTTGCTGATGCATATTTCCACCTTGTTGACCGCCATACATCATATGTTGCTGCTGCTGCTGCTGGTGATGACCTTGCTGATGGTGTTGCGGATGTTCTTGCATATGATGACCCATGTGATGGTTGCCCATACCTTGAGCCGTATCCAAAGGCGGACTACCCGTAGAACCTAGAACTCCCCCCCCGTGGTTTACTGCAGCCGCTTGCAGTTTGCAACTAGCGTATACCACGGGTGTTTGATGACCATTCGGAGCACCATTGCTCACCATATGTATACTATTAGGACTATCCGGCCTATACCCTTGATTACCGTCCATTTGTTGGTGTTGAGCCGCGTAATAAGCCGGATTTCTCATATCCATCCTATCGTAAGGAGGAAACCTAGGATACGGCACACCTTGCGGGGGTTGCCCACCAGCAGGCGGTCCTCCTCCATAGTGATGTGGAGGAATACCCTGCCGCAACCCCACAACAGAAGGATCACCACCGCAGGAATTAGGGTCAGTCTGTACGGCACCTCCACCTTGAGGCACCTGCACTGCAGCTCCATAGTGCTGATGTTGATGCGGATGTTCCGCGGAAACTACTCCACCATTACGCATGTCCGGCATATACGAGTTAGCAAAGTAAGAACTCATGCTCTTAGCTTGAGATCACAAATCACTTCAAGTATTAGTAAAAACACTGTTTACTAAATTCACTCACAACCACGGTTAAATGACTTTATACCGTCCATTGCTACTAATTTTTAATTAGAAAACAAATAAAACGCCACTGCACACACCCAAAATTTTGGACGAATCCTCAAAATATGACGGGTTCACGACGTCGAGGCGGTCAGCAGTCGCTTGTCACTTATAAACTGAAGAAAATTGTGAAGATGTTGTATCCCACCCTGAAAACAAGAATAGCATTAATAATTTAAAAAAAAATACATATAATTATAAATATACGATAATAACACAATATTTTTATAACCTTCCATGTTTGGATGGAATGAAATGGTCTTGATGAAGCTCAAATGGCAAATGGCCAACTATACAAGTAAAGGGCAGACAAGAAATGAGTGACACATGTAAAGTGAGACAGCTCGTCATTTGGGTAACACGCTTCATATACACATGTGCCCGCGGAATGCGACACTTGCAGCTAGTTATACCAGAAATCCGAAAAGAGGGAAGTTCTTGGCTATTATGTAGGCACTCAAAAACCATAGCCTCCGGTAGGTATAACACATCAGACTAGACTCCTCAGCTACTTCGTGTCCTTAAAAACGATTTAAAAATGCACTTATGCTTACAAGTTGCCAACAAATTGAAAAAACGCTAGCAACTGTAAAATCTACTTTTAGACTACGAAAATTTATAAAAAAAAAGATATCAATTTTTAAGGTGTTTACACTGTTGTAGCCCTATGAAAAATATCTACTAATCAATTTACTTGACCAATTTAAATGACTACAAGCAACAATTTATCAAGAACTAATTTGACGCATGCTTGAAGAAATTCTAAAAATTATAAAAATTTAACACTGACATAGCGTTAGCTGAAATTTATAATTGCAAATACCTTGAATGGCCTTGCTTATTTTCAGCTGCACACATCTCGACATCAAATAAACCTATGTGTATCATTAACATTATAAGGACGTGAAGGGTCAGTTAATTCTTATTTACTGCGCTTGTGTACAGTTCAATTTCAAAGTGGCATTAATGCAAGCGATAATTTTGGGACCCTAACACTGGCTTTATCCCAAATATTTAAGTAAAATTTTTCGATCAATTAGATTGTAATGAGTCAAGGTGTAAGTCAAATTATTATCGGCATCATATTCATTATTACTTTTTTTTTAATAGAAAATACATAAGTTTAAATTCCAAGCCGTGCAATTTAACTCGACTATTATGACAATATCAGACATCTCAAAAAATTCATTTTAATAGTAAAACAATCTAGAAAGCATGTCGTAAAGTAGTATGCATTCTACATAACTAGGCAAACATGAACTGTGTCGACCACTTAACTACGAAAACCGGTGACGTACGTGACATGTCAACCACACGTGTTTGAAGTACAAGGTAATCATGAAATAGCAAACAAGGTGTAGATGTTTCGGGAACTTGGCTCGTTTACTGCGGTCGTGTCAGAGGGCAGATACTCAGAGCTGCTCTATAAATCCTCTGCAACAATCTAAACGAGATCTGGAAATCCTCACTTCTCAGAATGCGAGTGATAATGGATGTGAAACTTTGTGTAGTACCTGTAGTAACTCGAACGACAAACTTTAAAATGACAATTTAGTTTCTACAATATAAATTAGTTAAACACGCAAGATTTATGTAATAACAATCATTAAACATAGATCAAAACAAAACTTTTGAAAACCTGATATTCCAACATTTTAGTTAAAATTGTCATTCAATAATTATTATAGATACAGATTGATTACAACGGGGACATTTTATAAAGATATAAGTACTTGCATTCCCAATTCATATAAAATACTAATGATATAAGATAACAAATTGTTAACTCAAGTTTATTGTTTCTTCCGTTTTGTTTACATAGCTAAGCGGTATTTCTTTACTCAACTTCTATGAGAAAAACTGTATTACTCTGAACCACTAACGTATACGAAAAAAGCAACGTTCTGTTAAACGTGTTAAGTAATTTAGTGATTATTTTGAGTGCCACCGCTATTAATTTTCTATAATTTTGTTACTAATTATTAATAAGGGAAAATAAGAGCAGCATTATTTAGTCCCATACATCATATCCAGACCTTAATAAATTTTTTAGCACCCTTTAACAATTTAAATGACTCAATAATAACAAACACACTAATATAAATTGCATTGCCTCTGTTAAATTATTTTATTAACTATTATTACATTATACTGACCCTAAGATTAAAAATATTTCATACCTCATATTTTAATTCTTAAGTCCAATAGAAAGGCCTTTTAAGTTAACATCAATAAGAATTTATAACGGCATGTTACCAAAAATATCAACATTGTGCTAGAAAATAATATGCTAATAAACGAAGTCTATAAAAGAAAGTAAACATTAAACTGGATCAGCAATTTATCATTACTAAAAAACTAATAAAAATGCGCAAAATTAGTTTTTTTTTGAGGAAGTCTGGAAGCATAAAATAAGATTATATATTTTGAAGGCTACCGTTTAATAACTACCTAAATGTATGAGGTCATTTGTCTTTAAAAACTATGCAGTTAGTATTTACGACTTTTCATAAATCTAAAGAATTTCATGCTAATGTCAGAACAAGTTTCGCAAAAAGGCTGACATACTGCAATTTAAATGTCATTCGCCTGATGCAAGTACAAGAAAAGTAACTGCAGAAGTACCTACTGCGGGAATGTCAAAGTTGCGTAACTAGAATAATTTAATTAAGACAAAGAGCCCTAATTATATTACGAATATTAATGTCTTCAAAATTGAGACCAAAAAATACATTGGAATGTAAGTAATTTAAAAATATAAATACTTTTTTTTAGTAGGAGCATTCAACGCGTGTGTTATAATTAATAAGTTAATTATACTAATTACAAGTAAGTAATTGGCTATTATAATATTTCCGAAAATAATTACCTTATCTCTCCCGACTTTGCACGCATTAAGGTTATGAAAACAATGCATATCAATTCATTATTATCTTACCTTCTTGCATAACGAACCAAACCCTCAATCATGAATAATAATTTTATTTAAGGATTACAACCCAGTGCAGGTGCAAAAGGCAATTGTGGGAATCAATCATTCTTTCCGGAGTTAGTTGGAAGCAGCCCAGTCTTAGTTAAAAAAAGAATTTTAAGTAAAAAGTGTATCTAACACAATCCGACAGCTTTTTAATTGTATGTACCCATAAATATGGGGTTTGAAGAACGACACACGATTTGTTAGGTTGAAAGTTTCCGCAGCACACATGCAATTCGTTAACCGCAGCCAGCCAACGTGACGCCGCCATCAAGCTACGGTTTTTGCAAAACCACCATTTTTTACCAGAGACATGTTTTGATGTACTTGGTGCTTTTGTTTTTTAATGTCAAAGATTTATTGCTCGGTTTAGAGACCGAAACTGCTTAGTAAGTGAGTCTCAAAATGAAATCTGAAGAATGCGGTCTACGACCAAAGATGATTTTTTGGTTCGAAGTTGATAGCCTTTTTCGCTCACGCTATTTTAAGATCCGAACTTGAATTTATTTTTGTTGTTAATGTTACACCAATAGAATAAAACCAAGATCCTCGCTCATCTTTATTATCTTCGTAGCCTTCGTCATATGAAGGGTAGTTATTAATTAGGTACCCAATTCGATTTTTAGATTTGCAATAACAATAACATTTGTTAAGTAACTTCATAGAAAAATAAATGTCTTTTTAACTTGAAAGGAATACTAGTGACATATTTATAGTACACTACAACACTTGCAACTAATGAAATAAAATAACAAACAATGTTAAATTAAAACGGTTACACGTAAAAGTTGTTGTTTCCTTTTTAATTACAATAAATATAAACTAAAATACTAAATTCAAAGGACGCCGCCAATTAGGATAGTACAATAATTTGACTAAACTTCACAATGCTGTTTCGACCTTGTGGTCATTCTAATGTTAAATTGATTATCCTTATTAATTTTTAAGGCCTTAGAATATAAACTGTACTTAAACAATCATTAGTTTTAATGTTTTCAAAAATGTAGAAAATTACAGTAATTGTTGGGCTTCGGATGTAGAAAAAAAATTATGGCTAGTTACAATTTAATGAAAAAGAAATTTCACTTTATACATCCGTAACCCGTATCAAGAATAATAGTAACTGCCTTGACATTTATATACACATGTACTGGGTACTTGCCATAAATTATCAACAAACCTCATAAATTCATTTCACTTTGTAATCTATTAAGAATTGGTAGCAGATGACATCTTAAAGTTCTCTTTGCAGTCTTAAATTAATATGTATTTACAATTTTTAGTCCAATCGTTCGTTTTGATGTAATTATAACGAACTACCGGTAAATACTTCAATCAATGCCAAACACAGTTGTTAGGATATTTATTAAAGAAACAAAAAGCATTAGAAGTCAAAGTCATTTTTTTGTACTTCTAATTATTCATATGTTACAATATAAGGTTAGAAGTTAGCTTTAATGTAACGCAATATTTAGGGCCCTGAACATAAATTCTCATTAAATATCCTAGCAACCATAATCACCACAATGATCATTGATTAAATTATGGTTATTTATTAATAATTATAATATAATGTAACTCTAAACTCTATATAAACCGATCTTCCTGTTTACAAACATCTTTCTAAGAAGCAAATTCCAACACAAAACTAGTATTTAGCAAAATTTTAGCAAGAACTAGATGACCCTAAATCAAATTACTTTTTATTGTAGTATGTAAATATGTAAAAATTACAATTTATCGCCATTTATATTTTTCGAACTAGAGTGGGCTGGCATGTTTGACAAATGACAAGTAGAGGCATTCCGGTTAGTGAATATGAAGCGCGAAGCGCTATATGATTGAACAACGCGTGTTTATTGTGAAAAATTATTATAAATTTGGTGAAAGTCTTACAGAAGTATATTTCGTACAAATTGTAGAGAGAATGCTCCAACAGTCAAAGTCATTCGAGGTATCCTAATAAAATTTGACAAAAGTGGTTCAATACAAGATCAAAGAAGCAAAACCTACAGTGTTGTAATGGTCGTTCACAAGAAAACGTTCCAACTGTTAGTGTTAGTGTTGCTGAATTGCAAGCAATGATAACAAGCTTCTTATGGAATAAATTAGAAGGCATAAACGTAGAGAACATGTTGTTTCAACAGGACGGTGCTACCTCTCATACATTGGTAACCGAATAATTTCTCGAAGAGGAGACATCAATTGGCAGCCTATATCGCGCGATTTGATACCGTTGGACTTCTTCCTATGGAGTTTCTTAAAAAGTAAAGTGTATGCTAACAATCCTCAAATGATTGAGCAGCTTAAGGACAACATAATTGAGGAAACTACTGAAATTGTGCCGCATTTATGCTATCGAAAATTGGGTAAAAAGATGCCGGTTTGCCGAAGCAGCAGAGGAGGTCACTTGTCTGATAATGGAAACATTCTTAACCGGAACATGTCTTCTTGCATTTTCAATAAAAATATGTGGAAATTTCAAACAATTTATGCGTTTCATTGAAAAGTTAAATTTTTATCTCAAATTTGAACACCCTTTATAAGACAGCTTAATACTTTTCTTACTTTTTCCTTGTAATTAACTTATAAATACAAATGCAACAAATATAATTAACATTTTATAAGTGAACCAAAGTAGGGTGGATTGCATAAAACTCTTATTAAGTTAACGATGATGAAAAAACATCATTTTTTATTTACTATTGTGTCATTACTATTACTTATATGAGTTTGACTGTATCGAATTTGTTCAATTTGACGAATGATTAATTTGACGAAGCTGTTAAACATGTTTGTGCAACCCGCCCTTTTTCTTCTTCTTCTTCTTCTTCTTCTTCTTCTTCGGCGGTGCAAAGTAGCAGCACTCAGGCCCTAGGCACCCGCCCTAAATCTTACAGAATAAGTAAATGGTTAAAATCATGGTAAACACATTTCATGAATTCACTTGATCCTACCGGATTCAATCCAATTTTTGCTTCAAGTAATAGGTAAAGATCAAAGTAATTTTTCACATTAAGTTCATATACGAAAACTAAATTGCATTATAAAGGCAAATAAAGTAAACTAGCTTTTGCACTATTCCTTAACGTCTTCCAAAGTGGCATAATTTAAGTCAAATCAAACTTCCTATCGAATCAGATGAAGACGATATCAAAAATTACTCAATAAATTAAGCGCATTTTTTGTCTTTCGATTGATACCACTATCAATCCTATCAACTCAAACGGCAAGCAGGAATCTGCATATAAGGGGTAGGCTAAAAGTAATTGGGAAACGTTTTTAAAAGTGATGGTAATACAAAGTGAGGGAAATGTGTTTATTAAACGAAACGTAAGCATTTTAGCAGTCATATAAAGTATTTATAAAACTGATCTTCGATCTTACGCTTCCATCTTGGATTTTACCTTCCGCATCGCGTCTTGGCCTATATCTACTTCTTTGATCTTTCTGTTGATTTTCAGTTTTAGCTGATTTACAGATTTTGCTCCCACCCTTCGCTGTATACCGCTAGACTAAGAATTAATCAAAAATCTTCGAAGGGTCGAACCTTTAGGACATTATGCGGGTTTGCTGATTTAGGTACAAATCTTATATTGTGATCAGTTGAATGGTTTTCAGTTGGAACTTACTGTATTTAGGTCCAATCATTCTTTTATAACATTTTACGTTATTATTACTTCGGGGAAAAAATGAAAAGGGCGTATAAAGAAAACCAAAAGTTATTCTACGGTACCTATGATAAGAAATATGAGAAAAGGAAAAACATCAACCCCAAACAATATCAAAGACGAAAAGGGAGAGAACATAACGAAAGAAGAAGAGTGGAGACAATATTTCAAAGGGTTACTGGAAGGAAAAGACCTAGAAAAAGAAGAAAAGAAAACGACAAGCACAAAGGAAGAGCAAGAACAAGAGCAAAACGAAGAAGGAGACATTACAATAGAAGAAGTCAAAAAAGCAATTATGAAGACCAAAGCAGGAAAAGCACCGGGACACGACCAAATTACGGTAGAAATGTTGAAAGCAACATCGGAAGAAACATGGGAGCACATCAAAAACCTTTTCAACAAAGTAATGAGTACAGGACAAGCACCGGAGGACTGGCAGAAGGGAATAATCACACCGATATTGAAAAAAGAAGACATAAAAGAATGCCAGAACTATCGAGGAATAACACTGCTCAGCACGGTAGCAAAAACATTTGCAAGAATTCTAGAAAAAAGAATAAGGAGGCAGATAGAAGATACGCGAGAGGACAACCAGTACGGATTCAGGCCAAACAGAGGAGTTCAGGATGCCATCTTTATACTTATGCAGATAAGCTAAAAAACAATCAGTGAAGCGGGAGAAGTGCATTTATGCTTCATAGACCTAGAAAGAGCGTTCGATAGAGTGAACGGGGAGGATATATGGAAAGCACTAGAAGAGAGAGGGGTAGAGCAGAAAGTAATTAGAAGCGCACAGAGCCTGTACCACAGCACAAAAAACTACGTGAGAACAAGTCCCGAAGAATCAACACAGTTTGAAACAACAAAAAAGGTGAGGCAGGGTTGTATTCTGAGCCCGCTGTTGTTCTCCCTAGTGCTGGACGAAGCTATCAAGAAAACAAGAAAGGAGGCAAAATTCTATGAAGTAGGAAATTGGAGAATCGAAACTATAAGAGTTTTAGAGATATGTTATGCCGATGATATGATAATCATAGCGAAGAACGAAGAAACTTTAAACAAAAATATAGAGCATTTACAAAGACAACTGGAAAATATAAACATGGAAATCAGCAGCCGCAAAACAAAAACCATGGTAATAAGTAGAGAAGAAACAAAACATGAAATAGTGCTGGAAGGAGAAAGGCTAGAGCAAGTGTGCAGATTTATCTAGGCTCAGTATTCTCACAGGAGGGAAGAATAGACGAAGAAATAAAAGAAAGAAGAGGAGCAGAAAGAAGACTCTTTAACAGTATCAAGTACACATTCCTAGGAAACAAAGCAAGACCAAGCGAAACAAAAGTACAAATATACAAAAAAAGTAGCAGTACCAATAATAACATACGGCTCAGAATCATGGACAACAACGGAAAGACAGCGAAACAAGCTAAGTAGTACCGAAATGAGATTCCTAAGGAAGAAGAGGGAAAAACGATTATGGACAGAGTCAGAAACACAGCATACCGAGAGAAACTGGAAATAAAGCCAATAGAAACAAAGATAGAAGAGGGACAAATGAGATGGTTCGGTCACGTAATGAGGATGGGAGAGGAAAGAACGACGAGGAGGGTATTCGAAGCAAGAACAAGGAAAAAGAAAGGAAAGGGAAGACCTAGAAAAATATGAAACGAAGAGGTAAAGAATGCAGCCGAGGGGAAAGAGATAAAGTGGGAGGAGATAAGACCACTGACGCAAGATAGGGGTCGATGGAGAGAGGCATGGAAAAGACAGACAACGAACTAGCAACAACACCCAACCCAGCCTTACTGCCAATAGGGTAGAAAGGCATAAGGATTAAGTAAGTAAGTATTTTTCATTAAATGTCGAATGCTACCCCGAGAAACACTATACTTTGCAACTAATTTGTGTTGAGGCACACCAATCTTGCATTCCACACTTTTAACTACAATGTGATTTTTTAAAAACTCAATTGCAGCAGGCCGTATTCTGTCTTAATAACCTTAGAACTGTCTGTATTAAGTCAGATTACGGCCTGCTGCAATTGAGTTTTTAAAAAATCACATTGTACTTTATTTCGCTGCTTCCTCGACAAATTGACGGCCTGTCTAATTTTGGCTTTTCCTCAAGTTTAATGACATTATAAATAGTAGAAGGCGGAATATTTTCCAACTTAAAGTGTTTAATTATTGTTTTTTGGTCTTCCCGTCCAAGTAAATCATAAATGCGTCTTCGAATATCTTCTTTTTTCTCCATTTTCACTAATAATCCAAATCTTTTATAAATCAATTAGAGAATTAACACTCTAAATGACACTTCAAACAGATGATAAAATGATTAAGAAAAACAGTTGTCAAGTACCTAATTTGATTTTCTAAAAATTCCAATTACTTTTAGCCCACCCCTTATACCATTTCCCATGATATTTCCATATGTTCGCCCATTAAGTCAAACACTCGGTATATGAAGATGATCTACCAACTGCATGCTAGTTTCTTACTGTTATTGGAATAACTGAGTCAAGGTAAGTATTTTGTTTTATTTTTGATTTTAAAATTCTTTGTTGGTCGGCAGTACGGCAGAGTGGGAAGCGCACGTAGTACTGTAATATAGAAAATTAGGCAAAGACCTGCTTGGTCAGACCTAGAATGGATGACCCCTCGGCGGCTCGGTGTATTCGGCCCCCCTCAACACCGTAAAGGTAGGTATAAGAGGGTAACAGAAAAAGAAATAAAAATTCTTAGTTATTACAGTACTCGCCATAAACTAAGGTACCTATACTTTTCGATCGGTGTTCTATAGCGTAAACTTAGCAACTGATGCTACCAAGAATAAAAGATTCGTAATATTACATAAAGTTGTAGTTAATATTTTGTTCACTGTGATATAGTGTTGATATAATTCAAATGTACACCAAAAGCTCACCGTAATTCCCCGTTGGTGAATCAGTATCTACGAGTAAAAATGTTTTTTTCTACACCTATTTAATTATATTGCAATTATTAGCATTTTTTTTTGTGAAAAATAGTACCTATAATTCACTGCAGTGAATTATGGATTCATAATTCACTGCAGTGAATTATGATTTCGGCCAATCACAAATACATAAATATTTCGCTAATCCAATCATATTTTAAATCGCCCGCGATCAACTCCTTCTGCGGCTGACAATCGACTGGCGTGACACGCCCAAGTGTGTTGTCATATTGCTTGTTTACAAAGTTATCAAATTTGACTAATTTGAGTCTAATATATTTGTTTAATAGGTGTAGAAAAAGTATCGTATTACATTCGCGATTATGGCCATTATTCGCTCAGATGATTTGTGCCACTCGCCTGACGGCTCGTGGGCTCAAACGTCATCTTCGTGAATAATGGCTGTCATAATCGCTCATATAATAATATACTATAAATCGTATATCATAAAAAAAGTGAAATCTGAATGGACGTTTAATAGCACCTTCATTAAAATTTAAAACATAATTTTATCGTTTGTTATAGATATGCCTTTTATATATTTGATGAATTTCGTGTTCTTTATTTATAGTTCAAATGCATATGTGCATATGTTTTAAGTGTAGGTACCTACTGGTAGTAACAATAATTTTATCACATTTATTCCCCCTTAAAGACATTTTTGTTATAAAATTTAATGTAGAACTGAATATATTTAGGTGCATATCAAGATAAATAAATAACCATTAATAGTTTTAACCCCTAATCTTGCTACATATAATGTTTTAGGTACCTTATAAAATTTTGTTCTAGAAAACTTCCAGATTGGGATGACAAATTTACGGCGAAAATTATGGAAACGAAGAAGATGCTTGATGTCATTAACAAAAACAAGGAAGAAACTATAAAGAAGCTGTGATTATTTGAATAATCTGAGTTTCAATGGTAACTAAATTGTACAGCAAGAACTAAACAGCAGTCATTAAGATACAAGAGAGAAACAATTAAACGTACAAAGTACATGTGCGATTATAAATATTACGGTGACAAAAATATTTAAACTAATTGAGTACCGAATGATATTAGGTATACGAATTACTCGTACAATTAAAAGAAAAAACGATCTTTCTTAATCAACGACAGAGTTATCATTCAGGTGAGAACAACCCCTCTGAATAAATTTCACATTAAACTTATCTCAGAATTTACATTTTCTTAATTAATAGACGGAAAATCGATCAAAAGATTTAATAAAGCTGAATGTAATTAACTTAATTACAACGTACAAGAAAGATTTTAAGAATCAAGTAGGCTTATTTAATATCTTCATTTATTCATTGTATTTCTTCTAAGTTGCTTAACAAATTTAATGGTAACGCTAAAATTACGATCGACGCCCAACAATCATATTTAAGTAGAAAAATTGTACAAATAAATAAATAAGTGTAGTAATACTAGTAAAACTAAAGTTATACGCTTTAGAAGACATAATTTTCCTACTAAAAAGATGATAACGAGCAAAGACTGTTATTTGTTTAAGAAATGTAATGGGTAAATGCCTAAATGAGATTTGCATGTAAATGATAGTAGTGCCACAGCAGGGTCTAACTTTTAATTTAATCAAAGAAGTTGACGCTCCAGGGGGTTTTTGGAATAGAATGGGTTTACGTCACAAGAGGGTGGTAAAACGGGTGGTGCGTCTATATAATTTTAGCAAGGGTTTGAATTCCCGACTTAAGCATTATCGTATGATGTGTAAACGGGTTATTATTCTACGCCAAACTCATTGTAAATTATGGCTCGGTACGTAAGCTCGTGGTCTGTAAAAAGGGAAGAGATTGGTTACAGAAAATGTAAATGTAAATGTAAATTATTTGTTTACAGTCGTAAATGTCTCAAACAAAACAAAAAAAACAGAACAAAGAATAATCTCAAAGGTAACTTAAACAATATAAACAATTATCTCGTTTATTTTTGAACGCTACCTTAATCACCACCGTTTCGAATAGGTACAGTCGAAGTATTTTTAATTTCGGTGACAAATCCATGTCGGGACGTAGGTGAATTCTCTAGAGAGTTTCACAAAAAAATAAATTAAAATGACGTGCAAGAATTAACCTTTCCTGTTGGCAAAATGCCGAGCAGAGATCCATAAATTCACAAAAATTAGAAGAGTGAAGCACACGTGTCAAAATTGTTCCAAAAAGGTTCGTAAATAATTTCTCTTCTGTAAGTGTTTAACTTAATATATAACATTTGGAAAATAAAAAATATTTTTGGTATATTTCAAACATCGTGTTTTAAAATATAAATTTGTGAAGTTATTAAACAAGTTATTAACCAAATCTGATTATACAGGAAATACATAAACCAATCGAATATAATAGAGCTCCAACTAAATTTAGGTAGGTAGTTACTGTTATAACAACAAACTTTAATTAAAGTATAATACACAAAAACTTAAAATATTAGAGTGCTTTATTTTAGAAAATTTGTTAAATTGTAACAACAATAAAACTAAAAAGAACATACAAACAACGGGCTACAGCACAACCATAAAGTTAATTCTTTTATATTTTAGAAAAACTTCAGATTCTATTATTTCTTTTAAAAAAATTCTGTAAAGCTGTTGCATACACAAAAATCGGATATTCAAACCATAAAACATTTTTAAATAGTTCTCTAACAAGTTGTATATGCATACTGTGTGTCCGTAAAAACTAATATATTTATATCAAAAAATCTGTTTATTTAGATATCGCCCAACAGGACAGATTAGTGAGGAGGTGAACCATCTTGTTAAAACCGAATTCTTCTCCAATGGGGCACAGCGCAACTAAAGAAGCAATAAGTCGATTTGGAGATTGGATTGGCAGAAGAAGACCCAAAAAATGACCAGCCAGATCCCCGGATCTATCTCTGTTTAATTTTGTTATTTGGGGTTACTTAAACAGCAAGGTTTACGTAAATAGATCACCAAATGTTGAAGAGTTGGAAGAAAGAATTCGGCAAAAAGTTCACCCATCTAATTTATTCAATTCAAAATAGTAGTTAAGAAGAATTTATTTTGTGCTGGCAGTGAATGGCGGGCACTTTAAACATTTGCTTTAATTTTTCTTTGTACCCAATTTTTATATATGCCTATTAAAATTCTGATATTTTCCTGTTTTTTTTATGAAGCCTACCGCAAGTTTTACAGATCGTATTCAAAGAG
The DNA here is from genome assembly GCA_963082815.1 of Melanotus villosus. NCBI lineage: Eukaryota > Metazoa > Arthropoda > Insecta > Coleoptera > Elateridae > Melanotus > Melanotus villosus. The sequence continues at coordinate 69,398,598 of OY720418.1, read as the reverse complement.
ATAAGATCTATACAATCAGTTCCAAAGTCTAAAACAATAAATTGTTCAATTTAGTAAATGTATTTTTTTTAAATACTTTGGGGCGTTTCATTTTTTTTTTTGAAACAAAATTGTTAACCTTCAATTGAATTCATGGGTTACTTTATGAACACATTATTTACAAAGCGCCATTATTTTATATTACTTATTTAATATTAATTTAATAATTTTCCGAAGATATAATGGAATGCATTCTATTTAAAGCCATGAAACAACGCAAAATTTTCCATGTTTATATGCAAAATAAAAAGAATCTAGTCACATTACCAAATATTTCAATATTAGACATAAAATATTGCACAACATTGTGAGGTAAATGACAGATTTAATACTACAAAAAGCATTGTTTAAAATCACAGCTATTGACCACCAATTGTGTAGAAAAAAGAAAATTATTATAAAGAAAATGATCCTTTTAATAAACATATATGTATGTTCGTAACACGTATCACTCCAGCATGATTATGGAATTATAAATGATTATTATGTGAAGAAAAAATCACGATACAATGACCATAAAATCACGCAGTGGGAATAAATTGAAGCATGGTAACGGATTTACGATAACACACGTTATAATTTATTCAACAAACTTGTATACCCGAATTTTCACAAGATAATCTGTTACAGAAGTTATTTTCTGTTTTCTGATGCCAAAGCTTCTTCAAAACAAAAAGACCATGTTTAAAATACAAAAAGTTTACAAAAACATTAAAAATCTTATTTTCCCACAGCCGCTGTTGTAATACAATTTCTTTAATTATTTAAACACACGTCACGTACATTAATGCAATAATTAAGTTAATATTATATAATTATATCTATCAAGAATCGGAGATAGCTATGACTAAAATTTAAAAAGTGCGCTTCTTTTCTAAACGATAGTAACTGCTCTGTTGGCAAACTATTGAACGTTCTTTGCTTTATATAAACACGTCGGTAATACAGAAGACCCTAGCTTTAACAGGTACAAGGAATCTAGAAAGTTAGTGCGACACTAAATTATGTTTCCCGCCGTTTGGCAATAAATTCAAATATTTAAAAGTGGACTGACAACATCGAAGTCAAAATTAATTTAGATAAATAAATCTATTTGAAAAATAACTTTATCATTAAATGTATAAATCATAAACGAACAAATACTCTTATGGAATTGTTTTAAATGATCGTAGCCCATATATTACGATGGACACCCTATTGCATATATCAGAGTAGTTGATAGTGTAGCGTGATTTACTGCTCGAGCGTATCGAGAGACCATTGAAAAGGCAATTGAAATCGGTCGGCGTAATCGCACATGATGAAAACAATTCATCAATGCTGGCTGAATCGATAATGCCCGTGTAACTTCATGAAAATGCAAACGGTGAGCTGGCAAGGACAAAGGGCGTAGGGTAAATGTACAGGACGACAAAGCTCTGGGAATGGGGTAGCTGACCCACCCCGACACGCCGATAGCGTGCGGCAGGAATTTTAATCGGACTAAAACAATCTGCGTTGCAGAATCCGGACACCGGTCGAAACCCGGAACTTTTGTTAACGGCCGCACTACTTCAATTTCCGGATTCCTAATACTGATACGGCCATAAATAAATGCAAAGTTTGTTAAACAAAGTTCGTTTGCAGCTCGCTTACCGTCCAAAGAAAAGTGCACCGAACTCGTTATTCTTAGAAAGTTACAAAATTTTAACTTTACCTGTTTCTCATGAAATCTTAGACTTTTTTTATGGTCAACTAAAATTCCAAGATTTCGGTCTTATGACCTCCGGGGTCAGCAAGATGCCCATCGACGTCACGAATAAAACATGAAACTTTTAAAACTTTTTCTAAGAACAACACGACATATATTTAACTATGTAGTTTGAATTCAAACTACGAATTTTTCATAAGTTAAGTTTTATAATGGTACAGCATAGAACTATTTATGTAGTAATTAAACGCGTTAAGCTTAACTGAAATAGTGCAATTAATATGAAAACATACACTTCAAATGGTGTTAAGATAAAATGCGACGTCGATAACCTTATAATCCCTTCATAAGAATATCTTCAAAAAAGTTAAGCCATCAATCTAAAAATATCGAATTTCAATAAACACAATATTCAAGCAAAACTGCATTCCTTCCATTAACAAGATCTCCAACATTTGAACTACGTGCCCCCGGAGGGTAAAGTTTTATCAAAAAAACTAGCAGCGTCTACCCTCTAGGTGCGAAGTCATAAAGTATTTAGTGTGGCTACAAAACTTAACAGGCAAAGGTCAAGAAATCTCACAAATAACGTATAGATGGCAGTAAAAGGCGTTTTGGATCGGAAGTTTGGGAGGGGCCGGAGGGTGGGTTAGCACCCGGAGTGATTGAATGCAGGGTGGAGTCGCCCTACCGGATGAAAGGGGAAAATGTAAAACAATGATGGCTGCTATCCATCAAAATGGTTGCCATAAAATGAGATGTTAATTCCCTTTAATGGCCGTTTAAAACTTTTATTCATTTTTAAACGATTTCATGCTAACCGGACCCAATGACTTCTGGTAGCGTTGGTCTGTCAGTAGTTCTCTGACACAGCAGGGTGCCGTTTGTGAAGAAATAAGATACTGTGATAGTGTTAGATTAGAATCCTAAAAACTATTTCTTAAGCCAACTTCGAAAAAGGAAGCATTTTCTCAAGAAGAAGTAGAATTTGAGCCCTTTCGTAAGGCAAATCAGGTACCAGCCCTCATGACCAAATAATAAATAAATTCGCTTCAGGCTTAAGTGTGAGATTAAGAAAATACTAATGGAATTCAAAACAACAATGGTAAGAATATTTTAAATTAGTTAAGAGATAACCATAATCTAAATGAGTTTCGACACCGACCAAGAATGCACTTAAGTAATTTTCAAGTTGAAAACAATTGATAAACTGTGGTTTAAACTAAAAGCAATACGACAACTAAAACCACATTACTTATTATGAGGATGAAACTAGTTACTACACAGTTATTATTAAATTTATCATAACTATTATATTAACAACAGCCGCCACAACTACCACTTAGTGGTGGTAGTCCTAAAAAAATGTACGTCAGCATCTTGCACCCTTCGATTACAGAGACTTATATGCCTACTTCTCACCTCTTTCCAAGTAGCTCTTTAAAAAAAACCTTTGTTTTAGTATTTACAATTATTTTTTACGTACTTAAGACGACATACAAATTTGCTTCCTTGAACATAAATAACACAGCACAATAATAAATGAAATTTGCTAAAGTTCCGTCGATGTTGCGTTTATTAAAGAAAGGGACAAGAATTGCTTAGGGGAGAAATTGTTCTTTTTCTCCTGCTGGATATCTTCTACTGTATGAATTTTATCTGACTGTTCTGGGGAAAGAGACTGTCCCAAATATTTGTGCAACAGGCTCCAACCTCACTAAATTAAGTTTTAATGAACTAATATTGTTGTGTGAACGTGTGAAGTACCTACGAGTTCTTTCAGGACATTCCAAACTACAACAAGGCCGTTTTAAGCACAGGCAGATTATTTACGGTGATTTTTCAAAACGAAAAGCTCCAAAGATTTGCAGTTTCTGATATTACATCTTTCTATTACATTCAGTTCCAGAAAACATAAAAATAATTTATACTTTTATTTAAGTGCATTGATAAATCCACTTATTTGTAATCCCTTATTACAAAGTAACTTTATATTTGGCATTTTAACCCAATTAGAAGTCACTCGCTACTTTAAAACGTCAGTCCTTTTTTTTAATTTATCATTTAAAAAACCATTCCAGTAAAAACATAACGCGTAATAAAATCGTATGATTTAAAAAAATTTTAGCAACGCATAAAACAAACCCCCGACATGGGAAGAGAGTAGGAAAGCGTTTGGCCCATCCGGCTGATTATCACTCAAAGCACACATGAGTGGAGTGTTGCGGAATCAGCAGCGGTCCGGGAACATTCAGCAGCTCACGATAAACGGGGCTCATAATTCACTGCTACACCCTCATACCTTTATGTATGTACTACCTCAGCTTCGATTTCAATCACATATTGTACTACGCAAGCTTCAATAAATCTAATGGACATAACACCTACTAATCGTTCAGAAACAGGAAGTCATGCCGACAATTTGATTTTTCATAATTAATTTTTAAAAATGTTCATCATGAAAATTATGGTGAGCAGTTTCGGTTAATTCCATACCGATATTAATTCAATTGTGAAACCGAAAAGTTTTAATCAAACAATAACCGCAAGCATAAAACACAAACAAATCAAATTTAATACCTTCATTTACCGCTATTGTTCAATCAATAATCTATTTCTGGTTAGTTAAAAATTTCCCCAAACCAAGGTTGGAATTATTCATGCTGTTCGAATTTAGACATTCTACTACATATTTATTAAAACTTATTTAGAAAAATTATTTTCTCAGGCAGATCAAAGTGTTTTTATGGCATCAACTGCTGACAAGATTTACATTTCAGTGCTTCCGGAATTAAAAATCGGACTACGTATGGAACTCGAAGCTAAATTATTTCTATAAGAAAATTAATAAGTAATGTTTATTTAAATATTACTTATTTCTAAACTTCGAAGGAATTCCCGCTTTTCCTAAATTTTGAGAATAAGTCTTAAATAATACATACTTAATCTTTTATGTAGCTTCTAATTTTTACCACACGGCAGCTTTCAAAAACTACCTAAATTGACAAAAATTGTTGAAAGTATATTACCCTAAGTTTCCTCGACTTTCATTTCGTGAAGTTTGTGGGGTATATTTGACACTGCAACCATCGAGACAATATCCAAACCAGTATGACATAACAAATTATTTATATTTAGTAAATCTAGAATTGTTTTACTAATGTTTATGGTTGCTTATATGCCACTATTAAATTTAGTAAACTGGTAAAGTTAGAGATGAGATATAATTTTAAATTAGTAAAACCACATACACCACATAAAATGTCCAAACACTATAATTCTATAGCTTTCCGATCAAATAATTGCAGACACATTTTCAAGTAAATTAATCACAAAGTAAAGAACACACTAAAATCTAGAAGCCCTTCGATATCACTTGTTGAAGAGCTCAACAACGGATTAACGTAATGCAACTTATGGAGTTGCCATTCTAAATGACTTGAATATAATATGCCGAACAAATTGCATTATCACGAATTTAAAAAATTTAATGCCAAGTTTGAACTAAATTCAACTGTCAAATACTATCATTTCTCGTTTAAGCAAGGCCAAAAATTGTTTGTCCATGAACGACTTCAATACAAGATTTTTGAAGCTGAATTCTTATTCAAAATTACAAAGGATAGAGGTGAATATAAATTTCTGCAAAATTTTATATTTCATATAGATTTGGCTAGAAGGGTAATTTTCACGAATGCAGTAATTCCATAAATTAAAGTCAAATTATTAAAATGTTTTGGGTCAAGAAATATACGAGTACTTAAAGGTGTTATAAGCATTACAAACGGTAATAGTTTTCTTGATCTGCTATGTAACATGGACATCTATTTGACGTTTGCTACTTTCAGACTCAAGGGACTTTCACCCCTGAACGGAAGCTCTATTGTGCCAAACATCGTATTGGCATGGCACACCGACCTGGACCAGCAATCGAAACGGTGGTCTCTGGGAAATTAGTCATTGAAACAATTTTTCATAGTAGATAAGACGAATTCCTACCTAAGCCAACGGGGTTTTGAATTAAGCAACATACTTCCCTGGCACAATATTAACAACTTTAAGACGCGTCCTATTTACAGTAAGTAAGTATTACTGCATCAAATCAAGAGTTATTTTGAGGTAGTGATTTACCTCAAAATACTGGTATCGTTGTTGTTGTTCATAGTGGTACATCAAATAGATTGCGATTCGATGTGAACACGTTAAAGTGTGCATCATAACCGTCAAAGCCCTATCAAATATTCAGAGTAGCAAAAATATAAAAAAGATGTACCAAGTACACTTTTGATTTGCAATTTTTCAACGCTTTTAAAAACAAAAAGGGGCAACTAATTAAGATATAAGTTAAACTGAGTTAACATTTTTTGGGTAGTTTTCTAGGTTTATTTCTCAATACCTGTAAGTATCTTCAGATATGCAATGCCAAAGTACATAAAATTATAAAATTGGGCTATCTTGTATTACAAGAAAAAACAAAACTGGATAGACCAAAATTAAATTTGAGAACTAGGTACATCAAAAATCTGCATTTCACCCTAAATTCACTAAATGCCTTGTTCATCATATAAAATAAGCAATGTGAAATTACTTTTCACAAATGTAAATTTGTGAGAAAACATGTGGATACTCTTTATAAGTTGTACTTCAATTTACCACGATTTTTATATGAGCTATACTTCGTAATATGAATGAATCGAAAGCATTTTTAGTTGTAGTTAACATCTTGCAGATCTGCCACTGTCATATTTTGACTTTGATAACTTTCTTCTCTAACTAAATTACTGTGTACACAAAAAAGTACCAAGCCAAAATATACTCTAAATGGAAAAAAAAATCAAGATCTTATCCTTTGTAGTATCTATTCACTCATTTTGACCAAACGAATCTATAGATTATACTCTTTTTACTACACTGTAACACAATTTATTACAAACTGAAATTAAAATAGATTGGTTTTGATTGTCAAATTTATACTTCTAAATTGGCCTTATAACGCTAGTAGGTAGGTACCTATTTGTATTCAAGAATTATTGTGTAGGCCTATATCTTTATTTTTAAAAGATTTCTTTCTTCTGTTTTATGTAGGATATTTGATCACTTCAGTAATTTTGCATTTATGTATTCCACACCGCATAACTTAGCTATTAAATATCGCCACTCAAAGATCATGTAATTGAAGTACTGTAATCTACAGCTATTTTCATAAATACATAATAAATAATCACGTTAAAAATATAACCTTAATAACGCATATTTGCAATTAATAACGATCATTATTTCTTATTAACATCATATTATAAAAACATTATTCATTTTCAATTCCAGTTCTGATTACTTTTTTCTTAATTACAGCAATTTACTGATATATCAAATATCTGCAAGTACTGTATACTTAATGTAGTAGTGCATTATCATTATCGTATTTAAAGAACAATAAAAAAATATCAAGGTATTTCAATATTTTCATTTCTTATTTCAACTTTTATACTTTTAAGTAGCACGTTTAACTTAAGCTTATGACTTGAATAATAGGTTTAAAGTTTTAGTAGATAATAATAATTGCAAAATTCCATTGCAATAATTAGTAGAAATAAGCAAGAAGTGTTTATTCGATCACATACCCATTGCCACTATACATACTACTCTGTACTACTTCGTTTAGGACGAAATTGGACAAATAAACAAAATCAAAATAAGTATTTAGGAGGTATATAATCCATACCTGTAAGCTTTTCAAACCAGAAATGATAATAAAACGGCATATTAAATTTAATACGTAATATGTAAGTATAAGAAAGTATGAATACATGCTGAGTTTTTTATAAATTATCTTAACGATAGATTTATTAATAATACTACATTAATATAAAAACAACAAACTGTTAGAAAGTAAAGGGCAATTAATCATCAACAAGTACATATACATGGCAGCTTCCTAATTCATTCTGTGAAATTCGGTAGCAAAAAAATCATTAAAAAAGGTATTATTGCCAAACTAGTCCAATGGACTGTAAAAATAATTTATTTCACACAACTATTTATCTGTCAGGAAATTAACATTATTATTTTTTGCTATAAGTAATTCAAATTTATTAATCCGTTTTTCGGTTGAAGGATTATTATATCAGAAAATTTACCACTTTTTTCACAATGTAAGAAATGTACCTACTTAAACATTAAAAACTTAATCATAGCTTGAACTCTTAGAGCGACCAGTATAGCAAACCATATCGACATACCAACATCAAAACGGACTGACAGTCCAACCATCATTAATCATCATCATCTTTATCCGTTAGGCTTTCTTAGCCAGCCAGTCAGAAATGAGACGTACTTTGAGTTGAGAAGGCTTTCTCATTGGACAAACATTTTGTGGGCCATTATGTTATACCTACTGTTATTTTAACTAAACGTAAATAATATTTAGCTGCACAAATAAACACCAAAACGTAATAGAGAAATTGCAATATGTTATATCATTAGTTTACATTGACCCTTATTATGGACTTCTGCAACGCTTTGCTTAAATTTTTAAGACTTTTTGTGATAGTGCAGGATGTTTAAGCATTTAATCTAGAAATTATAATTTATCTGTTATAGTTTAACAACAACAATTTAATTTAAATTAATTAAATATAGTAACAAGAATGCTAATTGATAATATTATCTCGTTTTGTTATCAACTTGTTTTCTTGTCTGCTAAAAAAAAGATATTTAATTAAACAGCGTTATAATCTAAAATAACAATTTACTAAAAATAGCAATTTTTAACATCTCAAAGAGTCTATACAAAATCAAACTATGTAAAGTACTTAGATACAATGTTCAGTCGTAAAGTGTTTGAAAATTATTTAAAGTTGTTTGGAACAAGTAATGATTAGATTTTTGCAAACTTTAACATGCGCACGAAGACCAGCAAACCTTACGTTTACAAATGAAACTTGCCTTAATATGAAACAAATATAACAAAAGTCAATCAATAACATTTTTCGTTGCGATTTGGAATAATATGCATTTATAAAAACGAATATGAGATTACTCATCTTGAAACGTTCAAGAAATACTTTAGAAATTTCTTATAAGTTTGGTGTATCTATTGAAATTTCGAAAAATAATAGCATGTAACGGCAATAGAATTATTAATTCCACTTCATACGATATACATGAGTAAAACAAAATAAATTATGAAACGCATCTTAAGAACAAATGGAATACCAATGACATAATGATACTGTTAAATGCCAACGTAACAATTGTTTTCGTTCTAGTTCTGAATTTGGTACAATAAAAGTTACACTGCGTAAGTTAATATAAACAAGTGAACTATTTTTATTTATTATTAAAATACAAAATATGTACCTTATACTTTAATATACAGTCTGTTCTACAAAAAGGGCCCAAGACTATAGCGACTTCAATTGTGATTTAACCTTCAACAAACCATATATATTATATATTATTTAGCGGGACACTTTTAGCTACAACTTGGCGAAAAAAAGAATGCAAAAAACTGGTTTGAGCTAGTAGGCTGTTAAATCCAAAATTGTCCCGTTAAATAATATATATGGTTTGTTGAAGGTTAAATCACAACTGAAGTCGCTATAGTCTTGGGCCCTTTTTGTAGAACAGACTGTATATACATATAATAATATATTAAACTATATTAACGTCTACCTAGGAGGCCCAAATGCAACCAATAAATCACGTATTGAATTGTTTAACCGGTTAAGTGTGGATTGTTTAAACAACCGGTTACTTATTTAACCAGTTCTATGGCTAATAAGAATTGGTAACCGGTTTCCTCTTTTATCGGCAGATGGTGCAATTAACCGATGTTAGTCAAAGTCAAGTTCCACCATTAACTCGAAACAATTATTAACGATTTACTGTCCCAGAGATAGCACTTGCTCTATTATTTAATAGTTAAAAATAATTGAAAATTTTGCAACAGGATTATAGGTATTTATTTCTAATTTGGTGAATATTTCAAAGTATTCAAAATAACGTCTATAAACCTCAAAAATAAATGGGCGATAACAACACCTTTTATGAAAAAATAGTTCATCATTGTTGCCACTGAATAAATGTCGAACACATGACGGTATACTTTAATATATCAACTGAATTTGGTTTAACAATAATGAATCAATTGGCCTGCATAATATTCTCTATTTATGCAGTTCTGCAATTGTATGGTTTAAATATGCAAAATGTTATTTTAAGACACATAGAAATTATATAATTATGAAAAAGGTAAAGGCATCGGCACTAAAACCCCCGCGAGGGAGCATCGCCGGCAACATGGAGGATATTAAGGCCCCCCAAGTCGCTTCTCATACCTCAGCCACTCCGGCGATATAATTATGATAAACCGGGAATTTATATAAAAAAAATTATCAGATAATTGCAAAATTGACTAGCTTGCTATTTTCCTATTTTCTTCTTACAATTAATGCGTCACATTTCTGAAAATCGTATAGATCAAATTATAAGATTTACACATTATTTAATATGAAAAAATTGAATTGCTCATTAAGTACAAAAAAAATCTGTTATTAATATGTTGCTATTAACGGTGTCTTAAAATGTTCATCCACAGCATGAATTTCGTAAACAACACAAGTTTCTGAAGCAAATCACTTATTAATATGTAAAACATAACGGGTGTTTATAAACCGGCAACATCCCAGTAGGTTATGATTTCAGAAACATATTTCGTAATTAGATTCAGAACACCAAACCAAATGTCAAGATTTGCGAAATGTCATTGTCTTGTATGATTTAATCTAAGGGCGGGTTGCACAAACATGATTTAACAGTTTGGTCAAATTAATCATTCGTTAAAGTGAACAAAATCGAATCAGAATTCGAATTCATATGACAAATAATACATTAGTAAACAAAAAATGATGGTCTTTTGTCAACTTTGATCATTCGTTAATTTAACAAAAGCTTTGTGCAACCGGCCCTAAGACTTATAATATGTTTTTCAACGCAACTGAGATGTCGACAGTTTATAGACACACGTTAGAATACAAATTTAACAAATACTACAATTTAAAAATAGAAATTAAAACAAACAAATTTTTCTATTCGTTGACGCGTCGCTACAATAGGCTACTTACTGTGTGTCCAAAAAATACTGTTAGCTCAACTGCTCCAAGTCGAACAAAATCTTAAACTGTCAAAAAACTAGGTATATTTCATACAAAACGTAAGATGGTACGGAAGCAAATTTTAGCCACAGCTTCATTGGCTGTTTTAGACCACAGCAGCTCCTGTTAAGAAAACAATTTCGTTAAGGTAAACGATACCTTTTCAAGTAGAAACGTAACTTGAATTAGTTTCGAGATTACGGTATACGACAAAAGTAGCTTTGCCAGTTCTAACTTGGTTCTGTTATTCAAGTTGGTTTAATTTTAACGAATCATATTAAATTTATCTACAGGGCATCCGCATGTATAAACTAACATTGAGCATTTAGCATTTAATCAATTTTTTGTTCTGGATACGACCCTGGATTTTTAACTTTATTTCTAGAGAAGCGTATTCTAATCTTCGTTACTTGTTTGCATATTTCCTTAACCTTATTTTCAAAATGTTATTTCTAACATTCTTCTAACGCCACTAAGTACAAGGAATTTATCAAAAGTTATAGTTTTAAAGCTTAAACTAATATACGAGTAGATCTTATCGCCACAGATTCTAAATAATATTATGTACAAATTGTCATTATTTTCAAACAACAAATGCATTATTATACATAATATACGTAACACTGTATGCCGCATGGTTTATTTATATGTTCCGCCTTTTACCCTGTCTGGCCAGTTAGTACTTCCTGGACTATATTAAGACAGCGCTAATGTGATAGGCGTAGGGATTCTTACCCTTTGACTTTACTGCTAACAGGATATATTTGCCGTTGTAAATTTTTAGTATCAACATCGCTGACACTTGGTCAAACGAACGTTTCGTGAATTATTTTTTATTATACAGTGACTGGCAAAAAGTTCGCAATATATGGAAAACTTTTCTGGGGAATCAATTCTGCATTATACTCGATTTTGATGTATGTGACGTCGTGACGTGACCACTAGCGACAAATTAAAAAAAAATTACTGTGAAGTCGCAAAAAGTGGGTATGTAAACAAGTAGTTCATAGTTCAGGATTTTTTACAAAATCACAAAGGAAATTGATTGAAAACTACACTAACGTATAAGGTTTTAGACACATATTCAATTTTTTTAGTATGGTAAAACAAATTTGTTAAGCAGTTTGAAATTCTGTTAGACAGATATTGCGAGCAACTTTTTTACTATTAGAAGTCCATAGTATCAATAGCCTAATAATACTAACAGGTACTCTTAGGGCGGGTTGCACAAACATGATTTAACAGCTTGGTCAAATTAATCATTGGTCAAAGTGAACAAAATCGAATCAAAATTCGAATGCATATGGCAAATAACACTTTAGTAAACAAAAAATGATGCTCTTTTGTCAACTTTGATCATTCGTTAATTTAACAAAAGCTTTGTGCAACTGGCCCTTAATCTTTAGTAGAGCAATATAGGTATATCTAAGTTTTGTAAACGCAGTCAGTTGTCGTTCGAATGCCATTCGAATATCGTTCGTCAACGTAAAATAAATTTCTAAAATAATCATGTCAATGCCTTTATCAAGCATTAATATTAATTATTAAGCAACTACGAAAACGATAAACCATGAGTATAGCTTGATTACTGCTAATAAGCTTTTTCTTAATTCTGTTAAAGCGAATTTAATTCTAAGTTTCGGATTAACCAACGTCCATCCCTCGTACCAACTTTAAAACATCCACAACGTATAAATTCGACAATGTTCTACATAGTACTACATCAAGCCTACTGTCGTTTAACGTGACAAAGGAGAAAATAACGCGTGTCAATTGCTAAATAAATTGAATGCTAACACAATAAACTGAAATCATTGGCTGCTTTGGTTCAAAGTGAGTGAGTTTTTTTTTGTAGTATAATTAATAGCAATTTATTATAACAAAACCTTAGTGTGCTGAAATATAGGCATTCTTTTTAATTACGACAAAATTGTAAAATTCAAAATCAAATGTTAATGCTACGTTAAAATGTTGCTCTTATAATTAAGTGAAACAATATTTAAAAGAAAATACAATACATTCGATTAAAATATGTACTCGAATAACATGCAGTTAAAAATAAAAACAAATAAAATGCTTGTAAACTAAGCATTACACTTTGGGATATTAATAAATATTTATACATAGGTATACAGTGAGTTTTAAATATCTGAAGACAAATTGAATTTGGCGCCATACTAATTTACTGTTATGTTCGTAATAGGCAATCCGTTTAACGTGTTCTATCAGTGGCATCTCCAACAGGGATGGTTAATATTATGTTAATAATTTAAAAAAAAACTAATTTTGGCCATTATTTATTTTCATATTGTACTAGAAGACAAAATATGAAAACCTATAACAAAGTTAGCGCGTTACTCCTTTTATTTGACAGCGAAAGTTACCAAACTGATCGAGTTTAGTCAAACTAAGAATATGAAATACACTAAAAATTGTGGCTCCCAACTCAAATTGTCCTCTTCTTCTTCGCTAATCCTTTCTGCATTTCCAGGCGTCGGATAGGGGTTCCATGTCCTGTTTCCAGGTCTTTCTGTCTCTTGCTAGGGTTTTTATTTCCTTCGCTATCTTTCCATTTTCTAAACCTATTTCCCGAATTTGATCCATCCATTTTCTTCTTGGTCTTCACCCTCTTTGTCAAATTGTCCTCAAGTCATTATTTCGCAAACGAAAGATATTTGATTTTTGTAAATAGGTTTCGATTTATATCAAAACACCTAAAGTTTGCATTGCAGAGTTATGTCCTAAAATCATTTTTCGGTGTTTCAAACCTTAAAATGCGGTACCTACATATCACTAGAAGAAATGTGTTATGAATAATATTCTCTGAATGTTTATGAACAATTTTAACCTACACGATTTTGAAGAAACTAACTCTTTTTAAGCTAAGTGGTTTTCGTTGCTCATTTACTTAGGAAGGCTTTAATTAATCGTACATGTTGCCGGTCAAACTTCCTCGCGGAGAATAAGTGCGGATACCTGTACCTTTAACGTAAGTAAAATTAAGACATTCATATAGCTAACCAATCAAATTTAAATGAAAGAAAAACTGTGGGATAAGAAAACAGTGGCAAAAGGCATACGACTTTAAATCCTTACAATTATTTAGAATCACAAACAGGAACAAATGCTTTTCTTCAAGTGTAGATACTAGAGCTAATCCCATACTACGAGGGCGTTTTATGTTATCTACCTAGCCATGAAAGAAACACGACATTTACAACCCTTTATTTTTCTACGTAGCTGCCTTCAACACTTATTCCATCTTTTTTCCAATTGTCCCATACCCTCAGAAAAAATTCCTTCGGCAACTCTGGAAAACATTATTCAATAGCTCCTTTGGGTGCTTCATCAGATGCAAAACGTTTTCTCCTGAGATGCGTTTTTAAGTTTTTGGATAGAAAGAAGTCTGGCGGAGCCAGATCAAGGCTATAAGGAAGATGCCTTAACTCTATGAACCCCACAGTCATTGATTATCTGCTGGACTTCGTTTGCTGGAACTTTATGACACTGCGATGTTGCACCTTTTTTACACTCATTTCATCAAGAAGTAAATCTCCCCAAATCTCTATAAACCGCACAAATTAAACACAACTTATCACATGTAGGTACTTCTAAATGTCACAGCTATTTTTTAATAATTTGTTGGACATCGTCGCTTTTTTGTTTCATGGCTAGGTAGATAACGCCATAATACTCGCTAGTATGTTGTGTTTTTAGTTTTGCAGGAGTTTCACGGATTACAAAATCAGATATTGTATTAAATTTTAATAAAAACAGGAATGGTTACATTTAGCTATAGTACTATAAAGGTACGGAAAAAATAAAATAAGGTATTTACTATTTTTGTTTTCTAAAAATTTAGAAAATAATTTCGTTAAGCGTGTTTACTAAAACGCTGACATTTAGGAAAATAATAATATAGGAACTTACAAGGTAAATTCTGTGTTCATTTAGTTAAACTATCATTAAGTTAAGTGTATGTACTTGACACAGTAATTAATTCTCTTTGAAATGTAAATTTTTGGTCTGAAAAAACGTGGAATTTCTTTATCTACGCACTTACCTAATATAAGTCACGTCATAATAACGAAACGTTTTATAACGTTTTGCGGCTGTTCAGTGTTAAATTGATATCTCTAGTCTGGAATAAATGATTTACGTCCTCTATCGGTTGCAAAAATTGACATGAAATCCCATCCCTCGAAATAAATACACTATGGCATATTTATAGTTGTCAGATATTATAAAATGATTTCTTATCTATACTGGCATGCCAAATATCATTTTAATTACACAAATGGATCTAAATAAAATTAGACCAAGCTCGCCAAATTTATTTATTTACATGCGAATGAATAGTGGTGAAAACATTTAAATAATTTTAGTGCGACTACATGCATGTATGTTCAAACAAAAATACGAACTTTTGTTACAAATGCGGTTGAATTATGGGTTGACTGTTATCTGGCCGCTGGCGGCGCTGATGTTCGTCGGCAATTCGCAACCACACACATCCGCGGGCCACTCAATTTATCAATTTCAGTTTTCGCTCTTGCGACATTTCTGGTTGTTTTATGGTGCTTTTATGTTTTCGGAACTATAACACTAACTACAGTTAAAGCTATATATTCAGTAAATACAACAATAACTTTTCCACTTTGTTCTTGCTTCTTACTGAAGAGAAGAACCTTCCAAAATTTTAGATTTTTGGCAATATTAATCCAGAACCATACGCAAATTAATTTATCGAAAGAATTCCTATCGTTTAGTCATGATTGTTGGCAAGATTTGGCTTGACAGTTTTTTTAAGCATAAAAGTTTAGATAGACACAAAAGATTCTAAAATCAATAACATTTACACATGAACGTGTTTACACATGTAAAATTTTATAGAATTTCCTATAAAAAAAGTTGTTGCAATTAGTGTATGCGCAACCGTCAGAGTTGACTTTAATGGTAGGTATTTCTCTTTTTTTTTTTCTTATTATTACTTAATTTATAGCGTCGACTACAATGGTCATACGGGTAACCTAACCCACATATATCTTTTGGTGCTCGTGGAAATTTTCCATGTCACCGACAAGATTTGTTCTTGTATTCCAGTTCCAGTTATTGGCAACACTAAAAATATTATACCAAAGATCACTTAAACCGTTTGGAATAAGATTAAAAAGTAACAAATTTTGTCTTCCACTACAGCACAAAAACATAAATCCCACGATTCCTTTTTTTAAATTTTACCCAAATTAACAACGAAGTTTTTTGTTAAGAATGTTCAAAGATAGTATAGATATACACGACACGCTGAACTGACCCTTGCACCACAGGGGAGCTCTAATGATAAAATCATAACGCTAACTTCTTGACTTCAGTAATTCTTTTTAAAACGAACTACAAGTACTTTTGTTGCAGCATTTAATTCTTCTACATTTTAATTTGCCTAAAACAACTTTTACGTTACTTTGATATTTATATATTTGAAATAAAGATTCGCACTATAAAAATTTCGAATAGCTACGGTTACAGCATTTCAAAAGGTGGAGTACGTTAAATTCTGCAAGATTGTAAAAATAGAAAGTTCTAAGAATTCTACGGTTCTAGATTTAACAATGGACACTTTCTAACACACTAAAATTTCAAAACAGAAACAACGTTTCTTTCTAAAGTTAAAACCTAGAACATTGTGAGGAAGACAAAAATTTTCAGCAACGTGAAAGTCTGGATCTATAGGTTATTCAAACTGCACCTTTATTATTATGCTTTTCAGCAACTTGTACGTGCTTTAAATTAAATCTACTGCATTTTAACAGAAGAAATGTATCCATTGGAAAGGTTAGGGAACTGTAAGTCTCACGCATGCATTACATAATTACTTTACCGTAGTCCGTAGTCATATCAATCATCTGCGCCTGTTTCTATATGAAGGGTTCCCGTTATAGATATTAATCTGCTAATTCGTGGTTATGATTTGCACTAAAACTACTAGAATTACTATCGAAGAAAAGTAAAATGCAAAATTCGGAAACTGCAAAATTAATTATAAATTTGTATCAATTCAGAAGCAACACAAAGATAAAATTTTACACTACAGCACAAAATTCCAACTTGTGAAATATTTATAAAAGGCAAGACATTAGTTTTCACAAATTAAATCATGCAAGAAATTCAGACAGGACGCCTTAATAACAAAATTTAACAAGTATCAAAAACACCGATTAGTATTATTATTTTTTAAAAGTACTCCATAAGGCAATTCCACGCATCTGAATCTTTGATTTGAAGTTATAAATATAAATACTAGATAAAAAAATTTAATAAAAAAATATAAATATATGACATACCATTTACTCTAACAGGAAATATAACAAAAAATAATTTATACGGTTCGTATATAACAAAAAATAAAATAAGTAAGTAATTAAGATATACAAGATTTTTATTTTCCTAACGGAAAGGCTACATTACATATTGATACTTTTACTAATTTTTAAATAGGATAAAAGTGACCAATGAAAACTAACTAATTATGCTAGTTCTTGGCATATCTAAATTTACAACTAGGTAACGAATACCGGTCAGCCAGCTATATTTAAATGTAAACTAAATTGACTAAAATGATTTAGTGGTGTTCTTCAAACCGTAAATTGTTTTTAAAACGTTTTACGCGGTTACAAAATCAGGAAACCGGCATTTGGCCCTTAAAAAACGTTTTTTTATCAGAAACTGGGTTTAATAAATTGTTGAAACTCACCAATATTGTACAAAATGGTATATTAAAGTTGTAACGACTTCCATGATTTTAACTCACCTGAAAAGGAAAAATAATAGTGAAATATAACAAAATAAGTTATAACTAAAAAATGATTAAAATATAACCGTACTTTGATTTATTACTAAATAATTACACCGTACATAAAATTCAAGACAAAATTTGTAAGTATTTTACCAAATCCGTCGAATTATATAAATATAAATACTACAATTATATTGTGTTCGTTACTAATTATGCTTTGTAGCTTTATATTCTTCCATCTTATAAACTACGAAAACAATTAAATAAAAGCTAAATATGTTTGCTTGAACACCAGATTTTTTATTGTTTTTTATGCACAGCACAACTAAAATAACTTTAAAAGATTCTTATGTAATATTAATTTTAGATCTAACGGAGGGAAAAATCTTTTGATGTGCGGATGTGCAACAACCAAGTTTATTTCTTAAAGAGCTAAGAGTTTAGGTGACGAAGCATGAAAGAATTATCTGTCTTTAAACGATTGATTTATTTATTTAATATTTATAAAATACTTTAAAAGTTAAAAATGCCGACGTTTTGCCTTACTTAATAAAATATATTACAATATTTTAAACATAAATATTAACGTAATTATTAGAATACAACGGTTTTCACGATGTCACCACTGCTCCTTTGAAAATGTAGTCAGATTGTCTAATTAATTATCAATTAGTTCGGATAAACCCTGAGAAAATTGCCGGAAAATTTTTTAATATTCGCAGTTAACTTTATACAAAACAAAGAAAATTAGTTATCGACGAAAATCATCGGCAAACAAAAGTTTCCTAAATAAAGCCAGGCGACTAAAAGCAAAACTAAGTATAAACTTCAACAATAAACCGAGTGGTACAAACTAGTGAACAAATAATTTTAAATAAATGTTTGAAAGACAAATTAACAGAAACTTGTATATTGTATACATTAAAATATAAAACAAAGTAGTAAAGCACCTGTCATGATATACTGCTTTCGAATGTCATAAAATAAGAAAAAAACATACAGCTTTCATTATTTACCGTAGACAAGACCAAATATATTTATGGGTCTATTAAAATAAAATTTAACTTTTATAACGCTGGATATGGCTGACACTATAACTTAACCACTGAATTAGGTCAGTTTCTAATTTGTTTACTATATGTTTACGAACCAGCAAAGTAATTCTATGAATTAGAACATCAGCTAAGTTGCTATATTAAAACAAGTTAATTTTAAATAATTTCATCAACAAAATTCTTCTTTCCAACTGATTATTCTATTAAGTCTAATGTGCCATACTTACGTAACGACAGTTTTCTTTTGCAGTGTACTTATTCTTGTCTCTTGTGTAAAAAAAAGGCAAATATTTAATTTAGATCTGAACAATCAAAGACGCTGAATAATTTTGTAGGATCCAGCTTGAAGACGTTTATAGGTCAAGCATTCTAAAATAAATGTATGCAAAAATACTTTATATGCAATTTTTCAAAGATTCCTTGTATCTAATTTTATGCTTGCCGAAGTTTATTTGCAGCCATTTGTTATGAATACTGGGTAATAAAAACAATTCCCTTTAACATTCTTAATTAAGACTGATGAAATTGCAAGTTTAAGTAGGTGTGAATTAGCTTTAAGAGGACATACAACTGTATTTATCAAAGTTTACGAACCCTAAAAGAATTTTTAATCCCAATAACTACAAACATAAAAGATAAAATCTAAAAATTTATCTTCGCAAAGCTAAATTGTCTGTTTTTGTAAGTAAAAATATACCCAACTATTAAAGCAGGATAGCATCAACGCTGAAAATAGATGTAATGTCTTGATCATAAGCAAGTATATAATAATATGTTAACAAGAACATGTCAAATAGCCTCAAGAATGACGTGACAGTAACAAATGTTGAAATTTAATGTGGCTGTTAGAAAGCAGAGACCCGGGTATACAGCTGGTTGACTATACCCGGCAGACAAGCCACGGTGACCGCCAGTCATTACCGTATACTGTCGGACAAATGACACCCTTGACACAACCACTGTTTTAAGTAGTTAAACCGTGCTGCTTAATGGCTTCATCTTTATTTCTTTATAGTAACTTTTTTTATTTTCAAAATATTTCAAAAGTAAAAAAATGCTCAGAAATTGTACACATTGTTCATTTAAAGAATTGAATCATTGTAATGTATTTGTACAGTACAAAACATATTCAAATTTATTACGCAGTAGTGTTGTAGTATAATTGATTAAAGTAGAACTATCCGAATTCTGAATTATGTTTACTGTATCAGGCATAAAGAACTACGGATTAAACCATATTTTATTATGTGATTGTTTTGTTTTATTAATCGAATTACTAAAGGTGAATATATTTTATATCACAACAGGATTAGTTATTAAGAAAAACCTGTATGGTATAAGTACACATTCCGAAAAACTAGTATTGATTTGTTCACGCCAAATGTGCAGAAAACACGTAAAACAAATATATCATTGATGCACACACAACTCTACAAATACAGACCTATAAGTACATTCGATTTGTAAATAATTAAATAGATATTTATGGAAAAGTTGTAATAATTTATTATAAGCAATTGCAAGTGCAAGTAAGGTGTCCCGTAGTTTGTGGTTTTTAATTTAGGTATAACTATGTAAAAGGTACATATACAGTGAGTGGATGGTCATTGCATTAGGAATTTTGTTCACGGCGCAAAGAATAATATCTGATTGTCATAAAAGAAAAATTAATACCTCAAATGAAAGAGTGGTTTCCTAATGATGGTATTTTGCATGCAAGATGGGACCCCTTGCCACACTGCTAAGGTTGTGGTTAAACATCTTGCCGAACAAAATATTCAATTTCTCGATTGGCCGAGCAATAGCCCAGATATGAATCCAATTGAGAATCGAAGAAACTGAAAGATTTGATCAGTTCTATGGGTGCCACTACCAAAGAAGCCCTTATGGAACAAATAAATTATGTGTAGCAGCCTAGCAGCAAAATTAAAGAATTAATAGACGCTGCATTGCTGCATAAGAAACAGGCCTACGGTATTGCCGCAGTTATTGCATCTAAAGGCGGTTGGACTAAATACTAAAGTGTTTCGATTATTATCTAAATGTTAAAATAATTATTTATTCACCATATACCAGTTATGCGTTATTTAGTTTTATGTTAAAATAGATTTACTGCTATAAATTTAATAAACTCCTAAATCAATCCCCACTTACTGTATGTAATGAAAATCTGAATCTGAATCTAAACACATTAATCGCCGGAGTGGTTAAGACATTCGACTATAGCGCGGACGGTCTCAGAGAGTCAAACCAGAGTCGGATGATCGGCGGATGACCTACCTAGTCACTGAAAATAATTGGGAACCAAAACACAGTGGTGTGGAGTAGGGTTGAGTGCTATTCTTGAAGCTTCTATTCCCTTCGATCCTCAGTTGCTGAGCACTCCATCTACTACATCGTCCCACTTGGTTCTTGGTCTACCTCGTGTTCTCTTACCCTCTACTTTGGCACTCCGTACAGCTTTCAGGATTCTATTTCCTTGCATTCTCACCATGTATCCATACCAGCGAAGTTGGTTGTTTTCGATGTAGTCCAGTAGTGGTGTGCTTTGCAGATTGTGTCTTACAACTTTTCTCAGAAATTTCATTTCTGTAGCTTGGATGGTTTTCTGTTAGCATCCACGACTCGCTACTCTAGATAAGTGTTGGAGCGAAAATTGCATTGAACACTGACATTTTAGTTTTCTTGGAGACCTGTCCGTTATTCATGAATTTTTTGTTCATCGTGTAAAACACTCTGCTTGCTGCACCAAGTCTGCTATTAAGTTCTTCGGTAATGCGACCATCGATGCTAATTGTAGCGCCAAGATACTTAAAAGTTTGTACCTGCTGCACTAGTGTGTTTTGAAGTGAGATAGACATGTCCCGAAACTTGTCCCCACTTACAACACTTTAGTTTTCATACCAAAATCTTGTAGCGCCCTGTGCCAACTGTTGAGATTATGCTGGATGTTATTTTCGCTGTTGCTGCTAATTGATACGACGCCATCTGCACACGGTAATTCCTGTACGTATACCGGTTGCAAATTAAGATTACCCACTTTGTAACGAAAGGTCGTTGCTTTTTTTGAAATTTTCATCTATTACTAAATTAAATAACAATGGGCTTAAAACACTCCCTTGTCGTACTCCATTGTAAAAGGTTTCGAAATTGTGTTGGAGGTTCTAATTATTATCGATGTACAGGCTTTTAATTGCTGATATGTCCTCCAACTCCTTGTTTGTTGAGGGTCGTCTCTTTTTAGATGGTCAAAAGCCTTTTCGAATTCAATAAAGTATAGCATTACTTCTTTGCCATATACAATAACTTTCTCAATTATCTGTCTTTTAGAAAAAATATGATCTTGTGCGCTCCTGTTTGGCCTAAATTCACACTGAAGGTCTTGCATAGTTAGTTCCACTTTCTCACATAGTCTGTTTTCAAGTATTATCTCGTATACTTTTGCTGTTGAACTAAGGAGTGAAATTCCCGATAGTTGTTACACTCTCTTGAGTCACCCTTTTTGCGTAGTGGTGTAATTACAGCAGTCTTCCAGTCCAGTAGGATAAACTTTTAAAACCATGCTAAATTTAAAATATGTAGTCACATCCTTTTACCGTTAGTTTCCCAAACCTTTAAGCAACTCGATCGTTGGTGATTTTATCGATCCCCGCTGCCTTTCGACTTTTTTATTTTGCGAACATATTCTAGTTCAGCCATTAAGATGGGATTATTGGTTTCTTCTCTTCCAGTGGTGCTATTTTGGCACTTTTATTTTATTAAGTGTGTTAGGATTGTCGCCGCGTTCTTCGTTTAGTAGGTCCGTAAAATGCTCCTTTCATCTTTCCATGATTTCACTCACATTGATTAGGATTGTTCTTAAGACTTCTTAGGGTGTTGTTTGTCCGATTTCAGATATCTAAGCACTCCAAAGAAGAGCTTTTTGTTTTCAGTGCTGTGGGTTTTCATGCGTTCACCGAACTCTTCCCAAGATGCCTGGTTTTTATGCGCTGTGATTTATATTGTGGATACATACTGTCAGATCAGTTTTTTAGGAAATTTTTCCATAGCTTTCTCTTTAGTGAGACCGCTTCTCGGCTTGTCTAATTAATTTCCGAATTCCACCATGTTTGTTTCTTTCTGCTCCCGATGACCTTCTTCCCGCAGCAATCCATTGCTAAGCTTAGAAAGCCTAAACACTCCATATTGCCAACCGTGCTCCCCCGCAGGGAGTTAGTGCCGATACATTTACCTATTTCGTCACATTTAGCAAAAATTGCCAAATGAGTACTATGCATTTCAGTAATTCCAAATGCAATTTATACTTATAAATAATTACTATTAAATTTCATATTTCTAACTGAAATACCAAATCCAAAATTAAAAAAAACTTGTTTGTTGAGCTAATTATTTGTAACTATTTATAAAAAACCTGACTGTATAATATCAAACTTATACAAAAAATAGTTCTCGAAACTACGAAGTACTAAATGTAGAAAATAATCAAACGAAACGATTAAACATTATTGATCTTGCATCTAACAGCATTCACGCGGCAACAATAGATGTTTGATACGAGTATTCATTATAAATTTCCCGTGCTCTATAATTTCAAGGCTCCTATGTACACGTAACAGCAACTGAAATTAAGTTACCCCTTACTTTATCTTAAATTGTATAAACACGATTATTTTAGTCGTTATTTTTAAATAGCTTAAGCAACAATTACTTTACAGCTACTAAACTGATATCTAAGTATATATCTTTCATAATAATAAGGCTGCTTATTAGTAATTAGAATCAAATTATAGCAAACCGACATTGATAACTACATTACATAGACACTTTCGTATTAATTGGAAAAAAAGTAGACATTAACGCCCCCCTAACTAAATAAACAGTCCTTAATAAAGTCGACGCTTTCTGGTTATAGATTTACACACAATAATTTTTTAAAATTCAATTGTTTAATTTGTGTTATATTTTTTAGAAACGACAGTTAAACAAAGAGGTTGGTTGATTTTCAATTTTTGTAATAGCAAAGCACAATTCAAAATTATACATTTAATACTGGTACAGTATGCACTATTGCGGACAAACTTAACAAGGAGAAAAAGACACCTTCATTTAACTAATATTTAATTAGAAAATTGTCTTATAAATCTAAACCGTACAGGCAAAAGCAACACCTATAATAAGATACAATGGTAAATATACTACATTAAAAAGACTTAAGAATCTGTATATTTTAAACTGCACATTCTATTTATCTGAAGTACATAATTAATCTCGTTATTTGCATATGCAAACATTAATTATGTAAGTCGTAAATCACATAATTAACATCATTTGATGTAGATCAACAATTTAATTGTTTAAACTGTTCCAACTATAGGGACGCCCAGTCAATAATTTAAATTATCTGGAAACTGTGGCTAAAATTAATTGTAGGCGGTTATTTTACATCAAGTTTACTAGGCTAATTATAATGTTCTTTTTACTGTTCAGTGATTACAATAATTTATGTGGATCTTTTTTAACGCATGTAATTTATATAAAAAGGTTACTCCTACGCAAGAAAATTAGCAAACCTAAAAACATTAGCATATTTTCATTCAATGTACAAACGCAAAAGATTACTGTACACTGTTAAACTTTAAGTTATTTACTTCGTAGTGGCACTGTAATTTTACGATTTTATTTTTTTTTTCCAAGAAATGCGGACACAGTAACATCAAAAATGGAGCTAATTAAATTTAAATATGAATATAGTCATTACAAATTAGGAGTTTAAAGCATGCGGAATTCTGCTTGAATAATGTATTTTATTAGAAAACGGCCTTTGTTTGAAACCTCATGTTCTTACTCAGAAGAAATTATAATTAACAGTTAATTAGTAATTGCGTCTTCTATTTGCATACATAATAAAAAAACAAACTCCAAGACCACAATTACAACTTTCAGTTAAGATCTATTACCTTGCGTATCACTGGGTTGTGCAACTGCACACACCCATTAAATTAATACGTTTCTTAACATCGTATTTGTAGTTTTATATCTAATACTGTTTAGTGAAGTATGATGTAAAGAACACCTACCAAGTTTTGTTATTTAGAGCGTTAAGTGGAATGTTACATCAAAATACCAAAATATTTTCCGTTTTAATATTCGATTCTGGTGAAAGGTGTTTCCCAGTTTGTGCTGTTTTCGGTGCTTTGATGTTCGAGAAGAACTTCTGCCTTAAGCGCTGAACATTAATAAAACTGTAAATCGTTTACTTTTTCTATTTTTATTGAAATAGGTTAGGATATTTTTTATTTCCGAAATTGCTAATTTTAATTCTCAGATCGTCGATTTTAGTTTCATCCAAATAAATACAGTAAAACAGCTTCCCAACTTTTTTATTTTAATGAGATAAATCTTATCAAATAAGATTCACAAACGTGTAATTAATTCTGTAAATGATTTTATTTGTTTATGCCCGTATTAACTAGAAGTTAATAAGTCAATCAAAAATTGATTAATTACACTTGAAAATAGGTAGAACAAATTCAAATACAAACCGTTAACGAAGTTAAAAGTAAAAAATGAATACTGCAAACGTTCCTCAAAGTCAACCTGATTTACCATTTTAAATTTTCATATAAGGATGGTTATTCACTTTTAATAAAATGAGCTATGAATATGCATAAGTTCAAACTAAAGGGTAGCGCATACAGGTGGATTCAGAAAAGTATGACGTGTTAATGGTAATTTTTTAAATGAGGTATACTTAAATTTGCATTAAGTTGCAAGTGTTGACGTAACTAGTAGAAAATAGAAATGAATATTGATAAGTATTAATATGGGTACCATCAAATTAGTAAAATTTGTAGTTTCTATATATTTAATTTCCATAATTTTTCGTACATAATTTATAAGTACCTTTACAGTTCTATGGTAAAATTATTATTCAATAAAGTATTTGTTTGCTTATTTTTAAGATTTAAACCTATATAGTTCTGGTTATAAACTAAACATATGTGCAATAAAAATTGTTATTCCGATTGCCTAAACAAGTACCACATCTAATTTTAATTGTTTTCTATTGTTTATTTTAAGGTATTGTATGTACTGTGGTTAAATACATAAAATAAACACAAAAGAGCTAATTCCGTACAACGTGCCAGTAAGTGCATTGCCATTCCAGTAAGAACGTATTGAATATTAATACAGAAGTCAGAGGCTCCGATCAGCGGAAATCCCCAGCTTTTTCTTGGCAACAACACTAGAAAACGTACCTAGTTATGTGAACAAAATCAAAATTGATTTTAGTGAAGGTCATACGATTTTCACGTTTCACGTTTTTAATGTATTTGTTCTAACGTGATTCAGAAGTTTTTATATATGTTAGTGCACCTTAATGGAATCTTTAGAATAATATGCAACACGATGTATATTATGTTTTATAAAGCAAATCAATCATTAAATAGTTACAAGTATGCCTGTTAAATGCAGTTTGAAAAATAAGTTTTGATACTTTCGTAAACGAAAACTAATGCTCTTCAGAAATTATAAAATGATAATAAATGTTTAACATTTATCATCGTAAACAAAGTTTAGTTTTACATTAGTAAAATTTCCATTAACTTAAGAAAGTGCCTTATAACTCACCCTTAATAATTAGAGAATTTTAACAGCAAATTATGGCATATAATGTCCGGGATAACTATGCCCTATTTATTACTTCAATTACATCTATTATCTGTAGGACAGTCCGCAACGGCACTCTCATATCAGTCATAAGTCATAACTAAATCTAAAATGAAGTATCAGACATACGAATTCCAAAATAACGCCACCCATAAAAAATGTTTTCTTACTAATTATTTGTCAATACTCCTCCAGTTACTAAGTTAAACCTGATTTATTTGAAATTACGTACCTATACAAAGACACAAAATCATTCTTAAAATAGCTAATCTTTTAAAATTTTGAAGAACAACTATTTAATTAGAAATACTTACTCGAATAAAAATAACATCGTTAATGTCAACATAATGTAAAAAAATGGAAAAAGCCAATAAAAAAACGAGATAAGGCAAAAAATATAATATAAAGCTAAATTAACATTCAGACATAACAACCATCAAGGTCAAGTAACTTCCAGTTATATCGGTTTTCTTTCATAATTTATATGCTACAAGTTCTACCATAGCATTTTGACCACATATTGTTACTGATTACAAAACAGTTACACAATTGTCTTTTACGTGACATTATTCTACTACCATAAAATAATAATTTGAGTTTAGCTACTATAAAAAGTCTACAGGTTCTAAAAAGAAGTTTCGGACAATTGATTTCCCAACAAAAAACACAAATTATTAGGGCGATACTCTTAATCTTGTTTATGAGGAATTAATGATTAGCGATTTCTTGTTTTACCCATAAAACTTGTCAATATTTATTCTAACCAAATCTACTACCAAATATTAGTTACTTAAATTATTGTACTATACAGCTAACACTGTATGTTTTTATACTTATGAAGAACGAAATATGCAATACAATACAAAATACAATACAAAATTTTGAATTGTTCCCGACGATCAAAAGTACTAATTGTTTATTTATTACTATAAATAAAGTGTACGATTACGAACAGCGCTGTCACTTATTTTCTGTTTAATTTATCAGCGGCAATTTTGTTGTTTATGGTTCATGATTTTATCTCTTGGTGCAAATCTAAATTTAACTACAGGTTTAATTAATCCATCGAATTACATCCGTTACAAAGCAGGTGAATTATGCAAGCACATTCGAAAAAATTTATTGCTAATAATTAAACAAGTGCATTTTTTATATTATACTAATTAATTAAATGTTTAAAATAACACCAGGCTTATTTATTGCTGGTAATTCCACTACTCCACTGACGATAATTATCAATAATAATGTAGGTATACTTGACAGGTTTGATAAAATAAATCCCTATAGGAATAAAAGCATTATATAATAGCTATTAAGACAACAAGTGTTTTATACAAAGTTTAAAAATCAAAGTCGTAGTTCAAATCCGAGCGAACGAAGTGAGCCGAGGATTTGATAGACCGAGATTTTTAAACTATAAAACACGAGTTGCCTTCAAGATTTTTTCTAACACTAATATCAGACATTTTCTTTCACTAATATATTATTAGAAATTTTAATAAATTATTATTTGAGACGACTCGCAATACACAAAATGCGAAGATTGCTAGGCAACGACGTATTTAAAGGCCTATAAAATACGTTGTCATTGACGACGTATTTTATAGAGAAAGCGTATTAATAATTTACGATACTAGTAACGTTATGAAGCATTTTACATTACGAGAGAAAAGTTTGAAAGAACGAGCGACGAAGGAGCGAGTTCTTTTAAATCTCGAGTAATGTAACAGCAAATAACGTTACGCGTGTCGTAACACGGTTTACATCATCCTATAATAATTTTTTTCAAAAAATAAAAAATTATTTTCAGTGACAGTTCAATGACAGTTCAATGACAATTCATAAATAGTAACGTAAAACAGCCATAACAGCACGTTATAAGCTTTACAGCACTAGTGCTGTTAAATGTATCATAACATAACTCGTTGCTAAGGAGTTATTACCATGATAACGTTATAGGATGGAAGGAAACATAACAAGTGAGCTCTTATGCACCATAGAAACAGTATAAGATATTAGTGTTAAAAAAAAATTTTAAAATTTCTTATTTTCTTAAACTGTGTACAGGCTTATTTATTCATTAGTAATATGACTTCTTTAATATTTCGTTAAATGTAAGTCATAAACACAGACTTCGATTCCTACCGAAATTTACAACTTTAACTGTTCTTGTGAGGAAGGCCGGCTAGTAAAAATAAAACTATGTAATCCCCATGTGCCATGTGCGACACGAAGTAACATGTAGGTATCTCTTAAAAATGTATTGTTTTCTCTTGTCTGGTACTGTTTGTTTCAAATCGATTGACAATTACTTTGACATATTAAAATAAAATTAAATTGTTTTTCCTCATGTTTAAAGCCCACTTCGGAGATATGCCACGTAAAAATATTTGATATCATTAATAATATAATAATAAAAATTGCTGACCTACCTTACTATTCAAAGCAATACAAGTTATAAATCTAGACAGGGGTAGAAAGAAGTCTGTGAAACATTTATATGACAAAATCTATTTGAACCTCATATTCAATTCCTGTCGGGAGTACCAATTTCTCTTAATAAATTTTACGTTTTAACAAAAAACTCAATTACCGAAATAATTATGATCTTTTTATATAAAGATACAAATAACTGATGCATGAACAAACACCTTCATTATAATTACAAGTGATTATAAATAATGCATGATGTGTAAAAAAAAACACAACTTTATATTCTAGACAGTAAATATTTTGTACCACTAGACGTGTACGCAGATATACTGTTCTCCTTTTCTTATAGTTTTCTATAAATTCAATAAACATTCTAAGATTCTAAACTTAGTCGATGTTTTGTTAAAACAGGCAGCACGAACGAACTACAAAGCGGTCATCACTAAACTCACAATAATTATTATATACATAGGTATAATTAGACATTAAATTTGTACTTAACAGTTCCAAGATTTTTTTTATGTATCATCTACTGTACTACCTACCTAGTTAAATAAAAGCATAAAATACCTTTTTCAAATCTTAGTTCAAAATGATGTTTATGAAAATGATATTATTCCTTTTGATTGACTGAAATAAACTACATGTTCCAAATAGCAACTCTTAAAGAGCACTTGAAAATCAATTAAAAATTGAATTAAACAATTATTCGTTAAAAGGAAACAAATTATTATAACGTTATCATCAGTAAACAACAATTAAATAATTATTTGCTGTTATATTAGCCACCGATTTTCTTTTATAACAAGAAGTCTCTCAATACAATCAGTCCGTTTCATTCTTAACTGGCCTTGTTGAAACAATTTATCTTAGATCTGCTTCTACGGCACATAAAATACCTATTAAAGTTTAGTTATTTAAGTGCTAGCTATATATTATTCTCTAAGTACATAAACTTAAGTAAAAAGTTGTGGTTATGGAACTCAATAAAAAAAATTGCAACAAACGAAAAGCGTTTCACATGACATGACAACAAAACCCACAACATAATAATAACGATTGGATTCGTCAAAACATTGTGTATCCGAAACATAAAATTCAACTAACAAATATTTCACACTTATTGACGTTTAACAAACTATTAATTTCGAAATAATCTGCAACGTAACAAAAAAATAAAGAGACGAGCGCTCAAGTTGGAATCCCGGACATTAAAAAATTTAATAGAAAATTTAAATTTTCACTAAACTATCATAGCAATAGCTTTCGTTTCCATTTTCTTTTAATGGGCGCATTATTTTAATGGAAATATTTAACAAAGAAAATATAGCAATGACATGGCAGGTACAAGTTTAGAACTTCTGAAGTGCTTCCAAAATAAAACAATTAACAGAAGGAAATGAAATTTTAATTAAAAATAAACATTTCCTGTGGGAACTTATAATAAATAAAATTAGATCTGATAAATATATTCTGGACGACACCATGACTTCCTTCTGTTCTCGATTATATCGGCGAATATATATCTTTTACCCCTACATCAATATAAATTGCATACTATCGAATGAAGGTTACGTTACCCCACGTGGGTAGTAATAAATATTCAGTAACACAAAAAATACGTGTTACAATTAAGATAATAAGATTATGCATGCATCTACTATTCGATGATGACGTAGTTTGCATGTTAAGTTACAGTTAACAGAGAATCAGGTGGGTTTCGTCCTGAGCTTTACCGGGTAGGGCGCATCTGCGTTAAGGGGTGGAGGGAAACGTATTAGCGGTAGGGATCTTGTAATACACGTGAACCAAGGTAGCACCACGACACGCACGAATTATGTTTCCTTTCCAAGGAAATACGTTATAGTTGGTTTACAATAAGTAGCGGGTACTGCTGGTACATCGCACCATACTAATTTCACCAAGAAAACATGATCATACCTGTTATTAACTTAAATTTATCGTGAGAGTAATAAGAAAGTGTGTTTCGAATTAAAACGTCCTTAAAATATTGGTGTTTACTATCTCTGGCCTCGATTCTATCCTTATATCTTATAAATTTAACTAGTTTATATTAACATATAAATTAAATAGTATACGTATATTTGTACCAAAAATAGTAATCTGATGATTTATTAAACATGTAAACTAAATTATTAGGATCCCTTCTTTGTTATGAAGAAAAAGGATTCACACATTGGCACATACCGATATTTACGTGTCAATAACTTTAAGAAGCTTTTACCATTTATAAATAATTCTCCTACGAAACTCTTGAATTATGCAAAATGTAATAAGGTGGGTCCATAATGTAATTAAGCTAAACTTTGGGTATTACAAGAAAATATATTGGCAAACCCTTAATCCTAGATGCACGGAACATCAAAACAGCATCCTAATAATTTGCTAAAACATTTATATCTATATCCAATTTTTAAACATCTGTAAACAATGTCGACTGAGTTCTGAGTTTCACACATTTTTAACTACTTATTTCCACTATACGCAAACAAGTCGCTCAAACAGAGTAAATTTTTAATGTAGTTTTTATATGCAGAACCTTCCTTTTCATACATTTTTTAAGTTTGCCAAAGCGAAGAGTTTACTTTTTAAGATCAAGAATTTGCCTAATCTGATGACCTTCGAGCATCTGCGAAAACAATAACTTTTGAGATGGAGTGCTTATTCAGTTCAGTTTTTAAGGCTTATTATAAATTACATTCTTGTTTTACAGTTATAACAACTGCGTGGGAATAAAAAGTTGATTCTAAACTGTTCAACTAGCCTTTGTTATATTTTGCTAGTATGATTTATAAATAGTTCTGAATATTATATCATTAATATTTCATTTATTTATTTATTGTGCGTTGATATACATAAATAATTCCACATAAAATATTTCATTACCAAAAAAAAAACTTGGGTAAAGTAGAAATTAATAATAATCGACATATCCATACCAACAGATATAAACATGACAAAACATCATATGTGCGACATTCATGTAACATCTTAAACGACTTCGGTTAGACCCATTCATACATCAACACGTTCAGAAAGCCATGACACTTAAAACATACAATATAGTAAGATCATTTTTAAAACAATAGAATCACTGGGCACTGGGCAGACTTGGTAAAGACCCTTCTGTCTAGGGAGTAACCGGCAAAATTGAGAAAAAGAGAAAAACATAATAACAAGCTCCAGGTTATGTCAAATTATTATTATTAAAATAAGATACTTCAAAAGAATAAATAGCTCTTTCTCTGTTTCGGCATTAGAATGACTTCATTAAAGCACGCATTTTGATGCTTTAATGAGCTTCATTAATACATGATTTTTGGTGATATTTTGTTTTCAGGAATTGGTAGGTATGCTACATTAAATAACAGCTGATCTAAGCAACTAACAAAATAAATAAAGCCTTGTGATTTAGCAAAACCTAAATGCCCCCGGGTTAAATTCGTTTGAGGCAAAACGTATCCATGCACTTTTAAACCTGTTACCGCAAACGAGTTAACGAGTTCGTTAATATGATTATTTATTCGAATGGTGATGTTTTTGTGTATACTTGCTATTCTTTAGGATTTTACAGTGATTTAAAGCCTATTTTGGTTAAGAAAATGAGTGAAAACTATATTGTTAAAGGTAGGACTTTATATTATAGTATAAAAATTGTTTTAATTTGATAAAATGTAAAAAAAAAAAACGTTTCAGAAGTTATTGTTGACATAACCTAAAAAATAAGTTTTTTTATTATCACTTCTAGGTGGATGCGGCTATAATTCTAGTGATTCAGACCTGTACCAAATTGATGGGGATTGTGATCATGTTCCCCATCCTGAGATCAATCAAAACCAGCATGATAGTGAATCGTGGGGTAGTCGACACTGAAGTTCATTCGTGGTATTTTACATTTAATTTTTAAATTTAATAATCGTGCTCAAAGTTGGTTATTTTGGCTTAGATTGAATAGTTTTGATTGTGTATATTCCTACTTTTCATTAGATTAAAAAAACGCATTTAAAAGCTAAAAAATTTCTTTTAATTTTAGTTACTCCTAATCTGAGAGCAAGAAAGAGAAGGGCGAATCGTGAACTGTGGAAAAGGCAAAGCAGGAAAAATGCCATATTGCATGGTTTCAGATACAAAAATTTCAAGAAAAAATCGCAAGTAAAGTCAAACGAAACAGCATGAAGAAATGGACAATGACAGCCATGTACAAACCAAAATCAGCTATTCAAGAACAGTTTGCGAGCTGTAGGCGAACAGTTCGGGAGCTCAGCGTCCACATGACGTTTTCGAATCTAAAACTCGTGTTGGCCATTTAGTCAGAAAACAGTTCGCCAGAAGTTCGGTCGTGCTTAATATCATAGAAACAATGTCGATGTCGTCAAGCGAGAAAGAAGATATTAAAATTGCATGCGCTAGTTTCTTGATTAGTAGTAGTATTTAGTAGTATATTTATTTACAGCAACAAAAACAGTTTAGCAACTGGTACATGTGCCTTACACAGTTTCATAACATAGCAACTAAATCATGTTTTACAAATTCCCAAAAAACAAAGCAATTCATTTAATACATAATATTGAATAAGTTATGTTAAGATTTTACGTAGGTAGGTAGGCAAAGTTTTGATTTTCTTATGAAATATATATAAATTTTTTGCTTGTTTAGTATGTTCAGGTAACCTATTATATAATTGTATACTTCTGTATAACGGAGTATCTTGCGTCATTTTAGTTCTACGATATTCATTTCTAATATTTGTTCTTGATCGTACATTATGTTGATGAATTTCTTCTACTCTTATTATGCTACATTTACATTTTATTTTGCCATGCACAACATTATACGCTAGTTTAACCTGTTCAACATATTTAATACTTCTTATATTTAAACGTTCAGTATCTTTATATAGTTCAACAGATGGTGTAAAATGATTTAAATTATAACAGCAATGACAAAAAAGAAAGCAGAAAGAACCCGTAAAAGAAATGGTGGAGAAGCACTTTACTTGCAAAGTCACAAACCGTATAAAATACATTTTTTGATGTAATTCATACTGTTCAATTAAATTAACAATTTCCTCCTCGCTCCATTGCCATACACAGAACTAACTTTACTCACGGCTAGATCAACTAGAATTAAAAACTTTCAGTTCACTGCGATCATCTCCCAACAACGTCCACACTGGAACTGCTGCTTTACACGTGTTTGCTAAAGCTACGGTTTCCTAGGATAGGGGTGCTGCAATAGAGCGGCCGTAATATGGCGGTAAAATAATTTTAAACCGTCAACGAATATTACGGTCGTTATAGCGTTGACCACAGATGTAAAGTTAGAATACGTTATTGGTTTTTGCTTTCTCGAAGAATACGTGAAAACTGGGCTCCTGAAATGGACGATTTTGACCTGGCGATGGTAATATTGTTGGAAGAAGAAGAGTCGTCTTCATTGGAAGAAGACGCGAAAAGGTCGGAAGAATCTGAAATGTTTAAAAATCTAAAAGTGAAGGCGTTTACGAAATTTTATATTTCATCCTGCTCCAACGTCCAAACTACATTTCTGTTATTACCGGACATTATTTTGTCAAAATTCGATAAATTTCTACAGGAATAAACAATAAATTTAGCTCGCCATACCGTATAAAAACGTTGCACACACAGTCTCGTACCGCTATGACGGCCACCAAGAAGATGACGGTGCCGCTTTATTATATGACGGTGTTGTCCACCGTTATCTAAAAAACCGCATACATACAAAATGCATTAACGTTATATGACGGCCGCTCTACTGTGGCACCGCTATCCTAGGAAACCGTAGCTTAACAGTTTCTTTCAAGTTACCGCTCAAGTGGGGAACTTTCAGCCGAACTCCCAATCGACACGAACTGCTCGCGATCTCTAGTACACACCTATTTCTTCAGCGGTTCGAGAACTGTTAGTGAACTATTTACGAACTTGGTCTGTATGCGGCTTTAGTGATCCAACTGAATCAAAGATTGAAATAGATTCGGACTAGAATGAATAAAAAACACCAACGATGATATTTTTTTAATAATTTTGTACTTTATTCTATTTTAATAAACATTTTCTTTATGATAAATATGTTATTCGCTGTAATGAAATTCACAACTATAATACAAGAGGTAGAGATAATTTATATGTTCAAAATGCTACAACTAATCTAGGGTATAATTCAGTTGTTAAAAAAGGGCTTATTTTGTTTAACAAGTTGGATAATTATGTAAAACAAGCTTCTTCAGTGGCTGTATTTAAAAGGAGAGTAAAAGAGGCTATTGTTGGGGGGAGGAATGTTGAGGGATTGGGGTAGATGTAGGTAATTATATTCCCTGTAGATATAAATATACTTCCTGTAAATATATAAATGTATTCTGTTAGCAGTAGCTAAATAAAGATCTTATTATTATTATTAACTATACGACGACAATATTTTGTTAAAAGATAAAGCATTAACCTATACAAACTTATTTCACGAAAACAGTTTTTACAAATTTGTCACCTAGATTCTACAAAAACGAAAATTCTTTAAGCCCTCATTTCTCTATTTTGTCGATTTTGCACTTGAACCCTTTTGCTTCTGACCCCTTAAAATTTTATTTTAATCAAACTAAACTTACTTAACAATTTACCTATAAATCTTAAAAAGAACAAATATAACATTACTAATTAGTCATTTATACATGAATGTAGCATGTTGACATATTTAAAACTAATCCTGTTTAATAGTACAGTTGTTATAAACGTTTACAGAAATTGTGCAATTGTCTCCTGTATTTAGGGAAAACCCAGGTATATTTTGTTGTGAATTTAAAATATTAATGTTTTCCTTATTCACATTAACATTTCCCTGGTGCTGTATATTAGATGGCCCAGCTCTACTGGAAGCTTCCGAAGTGCTTGAAAGCATGTCCGCTACTTCAATTCTTTTTTTGGTGGAAGCGTCCACATACCCTTCTGCTACAGATGAGCTTTTCCACCCACCATGACGCTTAATTGTAAGTAAGTCCCCACCATTGTTTGCTAAATGAGATGCGGATGAACGACGAAAGCAATGTCCAGAATATTGCTGAGGATTTTGTATCTTAAGATACGTGGCGATAATACGTGGCATCTCACCCATTTTATTTAATCCAATTGGTTGTACTGTACAACGTCCACGTCGGTAATATATAAAAAATCGTTTGTGGTTTATATGATCGGGCCTCAAACTAAAGTACTTTTTAATCAAATTGATCCAAACTTCATTCGTTATTGCATATAATCTTGGATGATTAGTTTTCGTTTTTGATACTGTTACAAAAACCGCATTATCTTTATATTCAATGTCGTCTATTAACATGTTAGTTAATTCATCACGCCTGCATGCGCCTGAATAACCCATAATTAACACAACCTGAAAGAAATATTGTTCTAATTTTATAATTATTTATTCAAATTTAATCAACTCACTTTTATTGCAAGATAATCTATGTCAGGGGCTTCATTAATAAATTTCTCTATCTCATGATATTCTAATATCTTGGACTTTTTAGGTTGATAACCACTTGAAGATCTTTTTAAAAGTGATTGCAGCTTTGTGAATTTTGATATGTCAATATTTTGTCGAACGTTTAACATTGATTTTAATATAGAATACGTTTTCCATAAAGTTGAACATTTATACTTCTTACTCATAATTTGAAAGTAAGCAATCAAAACATTTTCTGTAAGTATTTGCACGTTTTTTTCGGTACACCAAACCACGAATTTGTCGTATTCTTTTTCATACGCGTTTTTGGATTTACTTGGCAACAAATTATTCACTGCATTCGCTGCCACTTCTCGCAATTCCGGCGGTGTTGCTTGTAATTGTTCTTCCGACATTATTATAATTTATCTAATTTTGTCAATATTAGTTAATAACTAAATCAAATTTGCAAAGTGCGCACAAAACACTTTCAAATATTAATGTGCAAAACTATAAACGTCAAACATACCACTGTTGCCAACTTAACTATTCTACAAAAAAATTCCCTAATGGAAATTGTAAACTAATTTTATAAAAAATATATAAATAAATAAAGCCGAAACAGAGAAAATAGTATAAAAAACTCGTTACAGAAGGCAATTCAAGCACTCGTCCGTTCGGACACTCGCCGCTACGCGGCTCGTGTCCAAATTTCGTACTCGTG
The DNA here is from genome assembly GCA_963082815.1 of Melanotus villosus. NCBI lineage: Eukaryota > Metazoa > Arthropoda > Insecta > Coleoptera > Elateridae > Melanotus > Melanotus villosus. The sequence goes on along the minus strand of OY720418.1, from coordinate 69,361,565 downwards.
CGCGAAAACGTTGCCTTCTGTAACTTGTGTTTTAATATACTATTCTCTCTTCACTTAATTTTTAATTTACATTTCGACACTGTAATACTCAACTTGGGATAAAATGAATAAATAATGATAAACGCTTTTTACGTTAAACATTACGACTAAATTAATTTCCAATTTGCTTTTACATCTAATAAATTTACTACATTCCAAATAAAGTGCCTCAACTTAAAACGGTAAAAGCTTGCCTACTACTTTTACCGGCATATTATTTGTACAAACATCATTTTAAATAGAGCCATCAACACTAGTTCATTTTATCAGTTACGCCTTTTACAACTTAATTTATATCAATAAATTGAAGATTTTTCAAATTAATCAATTAATGATATACGTAAAAAAGTTTGAGTTTAGCGTATATCAGAAAGTTTTATTTACTGTATAAGCTTGGGCTCCTGGGTGTCAAACATTTTTAAACCAAATAAACATGAAATTGCTAAAACTAAAACTGTAAAAATTTACAACCTACATTTATTGAAGCACAACGATATAATGTAAAAAATAAATTTCATTCGTAATGTTGCCAAATCAAATTTCATTCAAATATTCCTAATACATATTATAACCAAAATTATAAAAGAATGCCATAAATCAAATTTGGCCAGTCTATTATTATTATGTAACCAAATTCCTATAAACAAATTAGACGATTATAGCTTACAAAAATTAATTTCAAGAACTCTAAGTAAGTACATTACATTCAATAGAAACGAACTAGTTATGTAGTACAGTAGTACAAAAAAGAAGAAATATGTGAAAACGGAATGCAGATTTCAAGCAAGGAATTTACATATATCTACTGTCGTTTTAAGTAGTGGCACGTTCACGACGTTATTAATGTAAAACTATTTATTTTAATAGTTTTTTTTAACTCTTCGGGACACACTTTCGAATCCATGTAGAAATCTTGTACCGATAGCTTTTAAATTCGACCCTACAATCAAAAATATTGGGGGCTATGGTTATTTACCAGTGCGGGGATAAAGAGAACACTGTTTTCATTTTTTTATTATTTATTAACTGATGCTTCTGGTTTTCAATAAGTACTTATACGTAAAGAATAATTTAAGTAATTTCAATTTTAAATATAAAGAAAAATTATTAAGGGCTTTAAAATTTAGTATTAAAATTAAACAAATATCTGCCGTTTTTACTTCATTTTTTGCATTATAAAACTTCCTAAAAAGTTACCGTAAAAAGTGAAACGAAAAATAACACAACTACTAAAAGGAGCGTGAGGAGTGATAAAATCTTGTTTGTTAACATTTTACAAAATGTTAGTAGATAATAATTTGCATCACGATTTATCTACCAAATTTTTTTCACCGATAAACAATTGGAAAGCAACAAGAAACAAGAACCTACATTCACTTTCTTTTAATAGTCGGCGACTTTAATTTCGTATTATTTCCCCCTAGACAACTAGAGACAATCGTCATACCAATTAAAATTTATAACATAATGACAACAGTCGGCACAGTATCAACAATTATTAGTAATAACATGTAATTGTTGGTTAACGAAATCCAAAAAAGATGATATATTTTTTGGTAACCAGTAATGTTCAGAATTGTCGAAGAATGGAACGATATATTTATTTGAATATATATTGAGATGATATCAATTGGTAGTTACCTACATATTGTTAAATAGAGGTTACTCTTATTGTTAATAAATTAAAATTAATTATTATTGTTATGCAGATTGAATTTAAAATAAAAATGTAAATAGTGTTAGTTAATGTTATTGTATTGTAAATTTTAATTTGAGATAGCTAGAAACGTAGAAACGTGTGTTGAAAGAATATTATTATTCTAAAAAAGTGTTACCATGGAACAGGAACGAATATTTTAATTGGAAGAAGATATGGGGACAACGGGAGTCAAGATAAATAAATAACTGGAATGTTATTTTCTGAAAAAGCAAGTTCTGTTTTTCCTTTAGCTTAAAAAGGAAAAATAAAATAAAGAAGTGCAATTCTATTTGCAAAAGAAAATTGCATTCTTGTTAAAAAGAAGATAAATAAGTGGTTTCTCCTGAATAAGAAAAAAAGAAAGAGTAAGCTGATATAGAAATTAATTGGTTTCCTGGTCATCTGAATTTAATTGGTTTCCTGGTCATCTGAATATTGAAATTAAGAAATAAATTGGATTCCTGTTCAATTGAATATTAAAATTGGAGTGGAAGTCGCTTTAAATTCAAAAATTGAAACAACTGATTTGGATAACAATTAAGTACTAAAAGCGTGAGCGTATTTACAAACAATTATAGATTAATGTTTATAGTGGACGGATAGATATTATAAATTTAGGGATGATAGAGTAATAAAAAAATATATGTTCATAAACCGCATAAAAATAAATTATTATTATTATTGGACTAAAAGGAACTTCTTTAATGAACAAAGGCTGAGCTAGCCGAAATGAAAATATTGCATTAAGGTATGTATTCACAACAATATTTGTCAGCCAAACATGGGGCTTCTTGTAATTTAGGGCATTTTGGAAAAATTGCGAATTGAAGCAATTTTTGTAATAATACTTTAACAATAAGAGACTTACAGCAATATTAACGTTTTCAACAATATTGTTACGCTACAAAACTGTTTTTAACATTACGGTTATTCTGCTATGATTATATATATAATTATTTTTAGTGAGAAGTAAAACAAGGGTTTATCATTTTGTAGCATACAATTTCTGAATTTTTCGTGCAATTTTCTGTGATTTTTAAACTCTACTCGGCCTCCCCAACACACGCACACACACAGATTTTATCATAATTAAAACAAGCAATTTTTATCACATGACCTTAAAGATGTTTCAAGGTTTTAGTTACGTAATAAACGATTTACAATTTTTGCAAATGCAAGATGGCTAACACATAATTATATGGATACGTAATTACATACTATGATCAAATTGTTCCCACACTAGATTTACTACTATTAGACGAGCGCAGTAACCAGTTCACCATAGCTAATCCGTACAATAATTATCACGGCAACAACACGCCCAAAAAAAGTTTAACATTTCAATCACCATAGATCTGCATGTTATGGTAATCTTCCTACACGATTTATAATAAAAAGATTTGTATGTTACTCGCCTTTACGGTTAAATAACAAAAAGTGACAGCAACTACTTTATTACAAGAAAGTCGAATTTATATTAGACGATCATGATCTCGATATCCGTAACGAAATGAAACCAAACCCAGAAAGCGAAAGATCGGATAAGTATTCGAATCCCCGTTAACATTGCATGATTTACGGCGCCCGAGGGAATCGAACCTGATTAGACAGACATAAGGCAACTTCTTGTATAATGAGACATGCATATGTATGGTCGATATCAAGTGCGGGTAAGAAGGGTCTACTGTCAGTGTAGCCTAATTGCCCCTTGATTTATTTCCGACCTTACCGAAGAGAATATTCAAATTAAAATCATTATCATTCAAATTGAATCAGTATAACGTTAACTTTTCTGTAACATTTAGTCCAAAATTAATTAATAAGCGATTACCGGCAGATTTGTGTTTTGGGTTAAAACAGTATAAGGAATACTTAACAGCTGGTGGCAGACCGTTATATATACATAATGGTTACGCAACTTTATCGGAACAACATCGAAAACCCAAGAACTATAACGGACACGAATTTTATACACATGCCATATATTTTTAGATCGGCAGCTGAACCATGTGTAGATGAAACATATTATTATGTCTTAGTTTACCGAGACCACAAGTCATAATTACATACAATAAGTGCTTAGGGAATTATAAACTTTTGATTGGTTAATGTCTTCTTTATTGTGAAGCCACCCACATTTAAAAACTTTAAAGTAGTCCGGCATTAGCCGCTGCTTCGAAAATGTTGATTTTAGAAACGTCAATAAACTCCGCTTCCTTGGGACGTTTCCAAACAGTTATGAATCTGTCTTCAAAAGTTGGTCATTTGTGTCTGCAGGCTCGGTAAATTTATTACCTTGCACCGAAAATATAAAAAATATCTCGTCTAATACACAATAGCCGAAAATACGATTACCTTGCTTTCACGCGCGCTTTTAAGCACGCAACAATTTAATATGTAAAGTACTCGACGAAGGTTAATAAATTTACCTACCGAAAAACATTACTCCAGCCATTGTACTGAAGTCATGTGGAGTGAGAATGTGGCACTAATGTTTTCATTGCTGTTAGTACTAAATGGAACAAATTGATTATACGTGCCCTCACTCCACAGAGAATAAATATCTAATATGAAATCATTAATGCCGTTTAACAATGTAATTACGTTTTTTTTTTTTGTTTCGTGTGTATAAGCCGGCGAAATGCTTTTACTAACGGATTTTTTAATGATACAAGGAGCAAATTGTCCCCATGTCTAAGAAAAACCGACCGCAACCTAATTAATTAACATTGGTCAATAAAATACAAATAAATTGATTACCATAACATGAATTCGTTTAGTAACCAAGCGACCAATAAATAATAAATACACGAATATCAACAATCGCAACTCGATCAGCATTTCAAAAAGCTCAGAACTGGTTTTGGAATTACATAAGCTTCCCCATCTAGCGCGGTGGTAGGATAATCGCTACATTAACCGTGTCCGTTTAGTCCCATTTTAAATCGCTTTAACTTCCCATTACACCGGGGTTTAACATGTCAATTAACAAGATTGAAATTCCTTAATCAAGTTTCAAGGTGCTTTCCTATAGACCACACACGAAGTCTTATCCTTTACTTATTTTATTTAGAACGTGGACTTTACCTTGCTGGTTCTGTGTTGCTCAGATATCATATCAGTGACACTGGCGGCGGGATAATGAATATTAATTAACCACATCACTTTATTACGTAATTAATTGTTGCACTTTCGACACTGTGAATTTCCAATTAGATGATAAACACATTCTTTGTATGTAGTGTAGATTTATGGTCTGTCAAGCGATTGCTATTTATAGATGAATCATTATTGGTATGGAAAGCACGTGAATATTGAGGATGATTCTTAGAATGCGCGAACCTCGTGTTATTGTGACGGTTCAACTGATCTGTCAAAAATACAAGAGTGCGGTGCGGGGCATATTCGCTCCCTCGACAGTTGGTTTGCACTGTGAACTGGCTGCGGATTGGTGGACGCTCTTGTAATAGTACTGGCAAGCTGTCAGCGTTTCAAACATCACTATATGCCGGGCGCACGCACACCTACCGACGGTCTCCTTCTCGCCGCCACTGTGGATTATATATCTGTCTCCCTTCAACGAGCCGTCTGTTCTACAGACCTCAACCTCCTACCCCTATTTCAGCACCCGGATCATAATTCTTGCAGCACTTACACACTGGAATCATATGTGTCTCTTTGCATTTCAACAGTCATATATGTTTAGGAACTAATGTGGACCGCACGCACAGTTAAGTAATTTTGCATGTCCGAGCTGCTGATTACGACAAATTAATCATCGAGGTACCATTCATTCTTACATCAAAGCTGTTGAGCTTCCTTTTATGCCTTACCTACATACATATGTATCAGATAAAACTGACCGCCCATGTTAATTTCATAATTATTCTAACTAAAACGCTTCGACTCCGTCTTTGAGAAAAATGCAGGAGGAAATTAAGTCAGTCAAAAAGTCTACGTTTTAATTACGTATAATTATGTTATCTTCCTAAAACAATAAATAGTTAACAACAGCCATCAAGAAGTCGCCATAAATCAGAAATGGCCGGCAGGATTTGGAAAACTCAATTAATAACAGGCCAGTGCATGGAAGACCTGAAGGGGCGGACGGACGCACAATAGTAAATGCGTTACGCAGAACGGAAAGGGTGCCCTGCTCCGCCGCTGTTAAACCCCGAAAGCACAGCACGACTCAAAAATACTCTAAACTTTTGCCAAGTTTCACGGTAAAGTGAAATAAATCTTTCACATCTTTTTATGCATCGTGCCCTCTATATTGACACAAACTAACTGCAGTTATCACATCTGTTATGCATCATACGCCTAATTATGGCTTGTTTATGTTCACGCAATGAGAAATTGCCTGTTATAAAATAAGCGTGTTATTTCATGCTATTAATCAAAAAAATTAACATTTAATAATAAAAATTATTATGATAAATATATAATATGTATAAAACAATTATTTACGTAAAGTGTTAATATAATTAAAGCTCTTTGATTCAACATGTAAATAATAAAGATGGCTTGCTTGGCTGTCTTATTCAAAAACGTCAATATAAATTAATCTTACATTTTTTTTTATAACTTTTTAAAGCGTTTTTGAAAAAATTAATATCTATATTCGAATAGGTATAGGTAGGGTAATATAAAAGAAGTGAAAAATCAGTTTATTAAATGGGGAACGAACAGGACAGCCCAAACGAGAAAATACTTTGCCGATCTCACAAACAACTTAAAATGTGTTTTTCTAGTCGAATTCTAAAAAAGATCTTGATTAATTAAACATCTATTAAATTATTAAAAAGTAGCACCTAAGTAACATACTGTCTCTAAAGCTTCATAAACCTAGAAAAATATTTGCTGCTTCTAGACCGATACTGCCAAATACCGAGAACCTACCGTGCAATACTAACAAAATTCAGGTCGAGTTCTTTAGATAAAAGTGGCGATCGGTATATAAGGGCTGTCGGGCTGTAGCACTGACCTGAGTTTCATATACTTTTTTTTATCTTTGAAAACTAAAAATAAGCAAGAAAAAATAATTTGAAATATTTATTTACCGGCACTGTCTAAACGATGAACTAAAACATTAGAATTAAAGATATCGATTTAAAAACTCCTATATACCTAATATTAAAAAAAAATAACACCCTACTCCCTACTGTTTAAACGAAATCAACAGAATACGGGATGGGATACAACACAAATGCTGCATATACATATAGGTAGTAAAAGTCACGTGTAACACCTGCAAACGTTTCCTATTCATGGGTTAAGAGATTTTTTAATCGCTAATAGCTAGTGGTAAAAACGTAAACAAATTAGATATTATCAGATACAAATGTCTGACATTTCCTACCTATAAGAATTTTTTATTCCTTTTATCGTTACAAATCCACCCCTAAGGTTTAGCATTACCTAACACCCTGTATAAGTACACCTACTTTTAAGTAGTGTGCAGTTAATAGGGCTGTGTTAAGAATAAACAAAAATAGTGGAACAACCTTTGAATATAAAACTACAGGAAGGAGGCTACATAAAACAGACGTGAGACCAAGCTGGGCGTTGCATATGGCGGCTGAATAGTTCCGATATGTTAGTGACGTACGTTTTAAAATGTACACAGGATACGTAAACCTTTGAATATAAAATATTAAGACGCAAAACTGACAAAAAATGTAGTAAAAGTATGAATGAACAAAAATTAGAAGCTGCAAGAAATAAAATATTATAATACTGACGGTTAAAACAGTTTTTTAAATATCTATTTTGCAAAGTTCTAATCTATAGGTATAAAATAGGTATGTATGTGACGCCTATGATATTCACTCTCTTAACATTGACATTGACATTGAAATTATAACCTCAAATTGACTATCAATGAGTCATACATGGGTGCTCAAAATGGCGACTTCCGTCGCACTTTTTGTATAGCTACTAGAACGCTACACTCATTCCTGTAGTTTTATATTCAAAGGGTACAACTAAGCATGTAAGCATATCAAACTTTTACCATAAAAAAGAATACCCTCATTAATTATTATTATTATTAAACTAACACATTTCGTTAGAAATTATAGCTGCTCTAATAAGCTACAACTCAAATTATTCTATTTACAAGATGGATTAGTCATTATTCTCCAGTTCTGTTTTCACAGAGATCGGTGTGTTTTCGCCTGGTAAACTAATTTTCTATTGGGGCTTAAGTCCCCAACACCGTAAGATATAGTGGGAGTAGGCAAAGAAGAAGAAGAAGAAGAAGAAACTAATTTTCTCCTTTTTTTCTGTTTGCTATTTGTTTCTTCCACTGTTCTACATTCAATTCTATAATGTCGTCTCCTACTTGCTCCTTCCACCTGCTCTTTGGCCTTCCTTTGGGCCAATTTATACATTGAGTTCCGCTCTGTAATACTTCTTAATGTTGACTTCTTCTCTCTTCTAGACATATGCCGGTACCATCTAATTCTCATCAATTTAATAATTCTTACTATATTTTCTTTCCCCATTATCTCTTCAACTTCATTATTCGTTAACTGTCTGTGTTCGTTTTCACTTATTTTCTCTGGTTCTATTATTGTTCATATAACTTTTCTTTCCAATATTTTTTTTTTGTTCAGGGTCATTGTTTCTGTTGCATATGTTATTATTGATGTTACTATTGTCTTATATATTCTTAATTTAGTCTTTCTATATAACTTCTTATCTTTCAACATTTGCTTATTACAATAATATGCATAAGGCATCCTTTCTGAATCTTCGCGTTTACTTATACCTATCTTGTTTTTCATTTGCTCGGTTTACAAATACTCCCAAATACCTAAATGTTTCCACTTCTTTGAACGTACAACTTCCATATATAAAATTTGACATTACTCTATCCTTTCTATTGCAGTACATATATTTAGTTTTTTTCTGCATTCATTTTAATCATCTTTTCTTTGCTTTTTCTTTTTTTAAACTCAATATTGCTCTTTCTAGCTGCTTCTTACTCCTTGAAATAATTGCTACGTCATCTGCATATACGCTATGACTTGTGTTAAATTTATGTTGAGTGTTCGTTCCTTTGCCTCATATTTTTTTTTATTGGCGCATCCAGTGACAGAGTAAAAAATAGTGCAAACAAAACATGTCCCTGCCTTACACCTTTTTTTACTTGTATTTTCTTTGTCTCCTTGTCCTGTACGCCTGTACCTATAATTGCATTAGATTCTTCCATCGTAGGTAATTTTTATCGTGTCTCCGATTTTCTTTGGTATTTTGATGTTTTTCAAATCTTCCATTAACTGATCCCTTTTCAGTTAGTCAAATAGTCTATAACAATTATGTGCATGTCTATATTATACTCGTAGCTTTTTTCTATGATTTGTCTTGAAATGTGGACTACGCCGACAGTTGACCCTTATTTATACTTTATCTGGTAAGTTCGTATTTTGAACCTTTAGTACACAGCAAACGTATAAAACCTAAAGTATAATAATGCAACTCTTTATTAGGATATAACGTAATTAACCTTTTATTAGTATTTTATTTTGCTCTGGCCAATGTTTTAATTGAATTTTAGACGAATTTTATCGAGAATTATTGCATAAAAGGTGAGTTGTGCTACCAAGAAGAAACAATAGAAACATAATGTATAATACATTACTCCCCAGTCACAGTATACTATACATCATTAAAACTGCATTGTCAGTTTTTTACACCCTGTTCATTGATAGAATGTATGTTATGAAGCAAAGTACCTACAGTAGGAATAAAAGCCAACTGCAACGATAACTAATTGACCTACATGTGGGCTTTTATTTTCTGTTTTAATTAAAATCATTTGAAATAGTCCAATTAGCAAATTTATTATTTGTTATTGCTGTAACTGCAAGAGATGCGGTGTTCCAGCTGCTATTATACAAAACTACAGTGAAACAACTTGGTAGCTAGAAACAAAAGAATATGATTACTGATGTGATAAATATGCATTATTAAATTAATTATATTGAGTTTAATATTCGTCGATTTGAAGATTGATACTCCTGTGGGATATTCCTCTGTAATGTTTGCAACATATTTAATTTCAAATTGATCTTAATCTCAATTTGTAAGTACATACCTATTGAAATTGGTAAAAACACTGTTGTTTCAATAATGAAATCATCAAATCTTAAAGATGAATTGCAGCGTTCCACGATATCACTTTTGAAAAAATATATCTATGTGCGTAATAAATAATCATAACCTTTATTTGAAGTAGTAATTATATAACAATATACAACTTCCCTGTCAATATCACAACTGGAAGATTTGTGAAAGATGATATCAAATTCTATATCATTTTCGTAAATATTGGAAAATTTGGAAGGAATTTACGTACTTATATTAAGCAATAACCACAATTTTCATTTAATATTAAATTGTAGTCACCCTTAAATACAATCTGAAACATTTGAAAATTATCTTAGTTTAATTCTAACCATAGAATGTTATGTATGTAATTATTTTATTATGTGTTGCGTTAATTAAAGCAAAAAAATTATAGAACGTGTTCAGTTGTTTCATAATACCATGTTTTATATTAGAAGTTTCTTTGTAACTATTAAAATTTATTTGTACATGGTACCTCTACTAGGGTACTGATGAAGTCAAACTTTTTATAAAATTAAGAACTTAAAAAATGGCGTATTAAATTATGTGGTACAATATGGATTACCTATACACATTCCAACGTTCTGTTAAAACCGAAAAGGCTGCAAATGAGAAAGTGAAGTTAAATCGACTGACCTCGTCAACTGCACCTATTATTGGTTAGAAGACGAGAAAAAGAAAATTTTTCAATGTCAGGCTCGGCTACAGATATGAGTCGGGACACATAAATAGACCTTGACGCTGACTGATCGGAGCGGAGGCTGACACCACCAATCAGCCTTTAGATATAACTCTACTGGAAGCCTATCTCTGCATTATCTACCAGTCGGTGGTGCCAAAGCTGAACACATCGATTTGTTGTTGTCAAACCCTGGAACTGGGTATACAGACAATATGGCCCAGAAATGAATATATTCAGTTATAAGAGAATGTAGTCGATATTTTAAATAGCCAGCATATAGGGGTTCCGTGAATATTGTGTTGTCTTTGGGAGGCAAAGGATTTTCTAATATCCGGAATGCCAGCGATCTTAGCGCATTGTGTATGCCGCGCGGGGATTAGCCCATTAATCACCCGGGTCATTGTATCAACTATCAAAGCGAGCAAGGTCTCGCAACAATAGTCCGCGCGCTCGGTTGCACACACCCCCACGCGGAGCCGCTTCACCGCTTGCTGCGAACCCACCCTCCCTTCAATCGCAGAAAACAATCAGCTTTTCGATTTTCTGCATTACGGGACACGATTCCCAGTAAATAGGTGTAAGTACAATGTGCGATTTCGGGGTAACCGTTCCTTTTATTTTATTTCAGTATCGTACCAAAATAATTCGTTTGTAAAAAAAAGAAAATTTCATCGAAATGATGAAGTCGGTAAATCAGTGGTACAATCGACTGCCTTGGTTCACATTATTCCACATACATGGGTTTTAATTGAAATCTCTCAGTCAGCCGCCCCCGCCTGACGTATTTCATCGGTGTCATCGGCAGTGGCCATTTATCAACCCGGTAAAAATTGCTCAGTCTACAGGAAAGGTGGATTTCAGCGAAGCAAAAACAACGGTGATTGGATCGGTCACAGTGCTAGCTAGCTAGCTAGCTATGCCAACATGTATATAAAACACAAATATAGGGTAGATAATATAAGAGGTTTATTAAAAGAATATACTTATATCGAAGGGTTTAACAAAACCTATAATATCTTCGGATAAGCGCTACATAACGTGAATGTGTTAATTACATTATGCATATTATATAGCATTTCATAGCATGAAACGCTGACCGACCGGAATTCAAATTAGAAGCCTTTGTCAACCGACGCCGACCAACGTAGCAGCATTCGTAGTATGCAGCGGTTCTACCCCAGCACTGTGTGAATGGGCGAGCGATTTGAATATCATTTGAATATAACGCTTGTTTCATCCCTGCAGAGCTTTTTGAAGGACCGCATTTTGCATAAAGCCATTTCGGTTGTTCGTTTTCACGGATATTAAAGAGAGAACCATCTAGACGACATCTTAATTATATCTATGTATTTTTGATAAATCGTAGCAGACGGGCAAGGTCAAACGTTCCTATATTTTTACGCCCGTGAAACTATGCTAATCAGTACATCAAAATAACAAATCGTTCGAAATAAATTCACTTTCATGATGATGTTGTCTTACGGCGTTAATAATGTATACCTATAACCACAACTAATAGCCTGTTGTTCTCATTTAGTCACATGTTTCGAAATAGCGAATAATAATTTCAAAAAACCATACGCTTCAAGTGTTCGCAGAAAGAAGTATGTAGAGTTTTGCAAATGTCAAACTTTTAAAAAAAAAATCATAAATCTCAGACACATTGAGCCAAACAAAGTCTACCTGGATTTTTTGAAAGAACAATTTGTATATAAAAAAGGCATCCCAAAAGAACCCGTTGGTTTACCATCTAACAATTTGTATGAAGCAACAGGGGGATTAGGTATTATGGCAGTCGTTAAGTAGCATTGAAAATTGAAAAGTAATGCTGTTAACTTTGTGATTTAACTAAGTTCCTGTTCCGCTTACGAGCTTTTATTCCTACAACCCTGCGCAGTGTTCCCGCGGGGCGTTACTAACACCCTTGTGCTATATCTCAATGTTCGTCTTTTAAACGTTAGTTCCAAAAGTTTGTGGCTTCGCTCTTTGTAAAATAAACAATACGAACTAAACGTGATAAGATTTGCATTAATAATTTCTTGTTTATTTTCATGTTTAATACACACGAACTACAGAAAAGTTATATTGCTTTTATTTAGTTTATACGTTAAGATTTCAAATAGATCTGTCTATATCGGAAAGTTCAAAAATAAAATGATTGCAGCGGTAAATTTGATATGTAATTTATTAATCAAAGGCCAACATTTCTTACAATGCGCTATTTTGTTCAATAGTAAACAGTTGCAGTAAAACGTTTAGCTTTACCAAACACTTAAAAATACAAAAAAATTCCAGATGTAGTTTTCTTAATAATAAGTGCTATAAAGTATACTAAAGAAGCACTTTTACATATTTACAATAACAATAAAAATTAACAAACGCATTTAATTAAGAAACTATTTGGAATAGTGAGAAACAAATAAAAAAGAAACATTCTTTCTAGACAATCTGCAAAATTATTTTACACCTGCTTAGAGCCTCAGCTGTATAGTATAAAATTTAAGAATACCTTAACAACAGCTCATCGATAAAATACATTTCCTGTTGGAACATTTACCTAAGTAGTAATAGAAATATTTGGTTTTATACTCACATCACAAGCAAAGAAATTATTTTAAAACTATTTTGTGGGAATTTATAAACGAATATTTAATAAAAATTACTTTTTTGTAAAAACTCCAAATCAGTAGAATTTAAAAATTCCCAATTAGAAATTACAGGCAGGTTATCAAAAAGCTTTCCGTCAGAGTAGGTCGTGTCAAAACAGATGTTTTATATCAAATAAATAAATACATTCAGTCCTTTAAAGTGTTGCTATGTCATCTTCAAGTACCCGCTAAAGAAGCATTTTATTGACTCAAAACAGTTGCCAAAGTAACAGTTTTGGAAAGCGTGTTCAAAAAGAAAAGCAAACGTAATCTTATTGAGTAATAATATACAGGATGTAATACTGCGGAATATAGGCAAATAGCAAAAAATACTAAATATTATACATTTGTAGTAGTGAGCTGCTTCACGCACCATAGGAATTTCAATGGTGAATTTTTAACATGCAAATATTTGCTTCCCTAATTATTTTAGAACTAAAGTACAAATAAATTTTTTGTAGGGAAAAGAACAATGAATGCATTCATACAATTTTGCACAATTTTGAGTTTTCGTGTAACTATTTAAAAAAGCGTGAAAATTTAGGCCCGGTATTTCAATCTCCTAATAAACCTCCTAATCAGCTACTTATTTAGCAAATACTTTCTATGTAAACGACTGTACTAACAAAGGTTGCCTTAGAAAATAATAGGAAGATAAATTTATCAGGAGATTGAAAGACCCCAAATCTTACAATTTAACAAAAATCGCGGATTTGACAATACTATTTGTTATAAACGAACTAGGCAGGAATACGATGAAAAATATTTTTTCCGTCGAACTTTGCAAAAAATTAAATTTTGCGAACTTATTTCCATCCGAAAAATGTCACTCTTTAGCTTAGAATACAATTATTCGACAAATTTAACAGGAAAGATTATCACTTTATTCAAAATATTCAATAGGAAGGAAAATTGTTTCCGACACAAACTCCACAGGCAATAATCCGCAATATAACTACCTACCTATTTTACGTAACAATTTTAACAAATGTTAGTTACATTTGACAAGCTAAAGAACTTTTTGTTTTAGTAATTCCAAGACATCACTGTTTTTTGTCAAAGTTTTTCCGTTACGGGAATATCGAAAACGTTGCAAAATAGCATCAATGGATGCGTTATTTTTTTCTCTACAAAAAAAACATTTCCATTTTGGTTTAAAATAATTAGTGAAGCAAAATTGATATTTATATGATGCGTGAAGCAATTTAACACCCTGTATATAAATTTTATCACTTGGCAACAAACATATTCTGGATTCTGAAGGTAGGTATTTTTAAACGCGCCTAAATTTTTGACGGCAAATTTAAAAATACACGTGATCATGGAACTTTAGAAATTTTTCGTGACAACTATTTAAAATCCCTGACTTTTCACCAAAGTTAATAAAATTCGCGGACTTTGACTAACAAAAATAATTTTAAAAAAGCCTTTTCCCTGTTTTTTCGGGTTTTCCAAAACATTACATTAACTAATTTACCATAACAAACAATAAATTGATTATAACGAGTGTTAGAAAACTCGTCACCTCGTCACCTATGAAAAAAAAATTAAGTGTCTTAGATTAATTCTTAAACATCCACTATTTATTAGAACTACTGACAGCTGTTGTCATTTAACTAATTGTGATTAAGTCTACTTGAAAATTAACTTAGATACCAATACAGGACGTACATTTTAATAAGCACAGGTGACTCTGATAAGACGAGTTTTCTAACACCCGTTAGTAACGTGTGATCAAAAAGCTTTTCAGAAGCGAACGGATATGGATTGTAAATCGTACACATACTTAACTTTACTTATTATTAACTAACATAACTACGTATTTAAAATCAAAACATTACATAACATAAACTACAAACTGAAACTAATGTGTGTGTTAGTATGAAAGGGAACACTCGCAAAAAGCTCATTGGCGGGAGGTTTATGGAAAACATAGAGAGAAAGGTAAAGCGTACACTGAATAATTTTAATAAGATGGGAGTTCCATAAAGTACCGTATACGACACTAACAAACGTAGGTATACAGAGTGGACAAACGTAGAATCGAGTCGAAGGAAGTGGAAATATTGCAAAGAAAATACCCAAGAGGAAGAGAAAACTGCTTGCCCAAGAAGCAGTTGGGAAAATTGGACAATCATACCGAAATATAGCACGAACATTTAAGATAAGTCACGAATATGCAAGGAAAATATTAAAGGAAGAAAAAGTTGATATAAAAAAGAGAATAGCAGCTCCGAAATACAGTGAAACACAACTAAAGAGTCGAAAAGGTTTAATGCGTAAGCTGCGCGAAGGGTACTGAAGCCGTCAAATCAACCTTTTATGGTGATGGACGATGGATGAGTCCTACTTCACATTAGATGAAACTGATATGGCCGGCATAATAGTTACTTCTACAAAGAAGGTGTTAAAGTCAATTCTGAAGTAATTTATAAAAGACACGCTAAGTTTCAAGAAGGTTTGGTTTGGCTAGCGATCAGCAGCAAAGGACGATCTGCTCCCTTTATTGCCCCTTCAGGACTCAGGTCAATCAAAAAGACTTGTACCATTTATACGAAAACATCACAATGATGGAAATTACATCTTCTGGTCAGACATGGCAACGTCGCACTACGCACACGAGAATCTAGCTATACATATACTTTTGAGAAATACCATATCAAATTTATTCCACAGGCAGCCAACATTCCCTAGTTGAGTTGAGGCCAATGGATCAATGGAACGCTTTGGTATAAACTAAAGAAAAAAGTTTATTAAGGTGCCTGAGAAGCAAAAACAACGGAGGAATCAAGAAAAACTCCGCCAATTCCAGTCTACACGCCTTGAGAAGTTGATGGCTCGTGTGAGTACCAAATTGCGACAAGTGGGGGATTATGGACCAGACTATGTACTTTTGCATTAAATTTGCAAGGAATTTCCGGATTTTTAGTTGACACACCCTTCACTACTAAGTAGAATTTTTATTTAAAATTATAAGGCCCTAAGATAATATTTAAGTTGTAAGCTATTCTAAAGCCGTGTCTTCTATTGCACAGAATCCAAAATTAAAACAAAAAAAAAACAAAACAAAAACGATGGCTCACTAATTAAATTGAATCGTTCAGTTTCTTTAAAATATAATCAAACTCGCAATTACCAGTTCTTTTGTTAAACTTGGTTCCAGAACATTCGTCGCAATTAAACGCTAAAAGATGCACATGTGGCAGAAGTTCTGTTTGGTATGTCTACAAAGTAACCATGTTTTAGGCGTGATTTATATGCGTCAGCTAGGACGTTCTAGTGCATTGCTTCCCCTTCGGCGACATCGCGCCTGCGACGCCATTTCAATCACACCCGCAATTGACAGAAACTTTAGTGTATCTCTTTATAACCTATTTTTGTTAAATTAAATTACTTTTAAAAAGAGAGTTTCCTAGTTCGGAATAAACTATTCACATTAAGGAAGTAGAGAGTAGAGAAAAAACTAATTATTTGTGTTTTTTGCATTAGCTGATGTTGTTGCTTGCATCCTAAACAATGACTAATGTGGTACAAACAAACAGGATAACTTAAACCACCAACACCAAATAACACACTTTTTACAGCACTGATTTTAAAACTACAAAGTAAAAAAGCAAGACGTTCGATTTTGCAGAACTCTTTAAACAATTTTCTAATTCTTACTGACTTAATAAATAAATTCTTGATAGTTTTGGTCAAATAACCGTTCAATGAATTCCTAACTGAATTTGATGCAACGAATTTGCAGGCAATGTGGTTTCGTGTAGTTTTTTTTTTATATAAATTGCATACCTAAGGAATTATAAGAAATAACCAAGGAGGTCTACCTACAGCTGGTTCAAGCATTCGTGATGTGACTGTTAGGTACCTACTTTTATGCAGAAGCAAACGTATGCATGTATAATAAGTACAACAGCATCAAAGCATGGATATAGTTAGGCATGTATTATGAAGGGAGTTACTATTAAATATGACAATAAAATTAAATTAACATTAACGGCACTTTATACAGTTTTTGAATAATACATATTACAATGGTTACACCAAAGTTCAGTACAACACTGATTTACTGTTCGAAACAGAAATAGGAAACAAATGTTTCTTTAGGAAAAACGAGGATAAATGCCAAACATTAAAATGTATGCATTTATTTTTTTCAGGAAGCACTTTATCTCCTCTTGATATTTTTTACACTTTTAGAGTGGCAACGTTCCAATTTCTACCCAGCGAGAATATATTTTCTGATGCTTTCAAAAAGCATAGGTTTGCTGCCATTGAAAGAAATTAAGCGAAAAGTATATGTTTCAATATAGGTAAGTAAATGATTTTATCTACAATAAAATTTTTCTGTATAATGAAAACACGATTGCTATTTTATTTTTTTATTGTCCATAATTCTGTGTCAACCTTATAAATGATAAAATGCATAGGCGTAGGTACCCAGTGGGGAATCTTAGGAGACTGAAGTTTCCTTCTCCGAAGTCCACAAAATAGTCCACGTCCGGTACTTATTTTAATTTTCTAATTATTGTTATTATTTTTTACACGGTTATTTTTTTTCTAAATTCTCATCTCTTTGATTACTTCATCTTAGTAGAACGGGCACAGTCAAGCTCTATTAATTTTCTAGTTTTGTTCTTTGACTGCAGTGTCATTAAGGAAGCGGTACTATCTAATATCACCGATTTCTGGACAGTGGTAAGTACCTATGTTTTCAAATTGAAATTGTTGCAGTTGCTTCAGTAACACATTGGGTACTACTCCGGTTGCAGATATAATGAGTGATCTTACAGTAATTTTCTTTTGGTTTTCCTGTTTTGTCAATTGTATTTCACTATTTCTCAAAACTATTTCATATTTACGTCACTTTGACAGTAATATGTGATTTTCTTCTTTCTTTAAAATTAAATAATAATAATAATGTGAAATTGATTTGACAAATAAGGAAACCCTTCTGCCAAAAAAGGAAATTGTTTGACAAACACAGCACTCTGTTTAATAGAGATAGGAAATAGTTTTGACTATACCACTCACATTTTGCTTAACCAATCAGATTGATCGATTTCCTTAGCAACAGCCAATAAAAACAATTTTCAAGTGAAAAAATCACACGTGCGTTTTAATAAGTGAAAAAACCACTCGTGGTTTTTTCACTTAGGTATTTTAGCCTTAACGAATACAACGCGTGATCCGATTTTCCTGTGATAAATTTGGATCGGATAATTAATTCGTGCTAGTTAATTTTGGAAAATTTCACTAGCCCTACGGGCTCGCGAAATTGTCAAATTAACTAGCACTCATAAACTATCCGATCCAAATTTATCGGAAAAACGGCATCACTTGTTATATTACTGTTGAGAAATAGTGAAATATAATTGACAAAAGAGGAAAACTAAAAGAAAAACACTGTATACAGGGTGCCCATAATCTATCTCATTACATGGGTAACTTTCTTAATAGAAAAGATAGAGGATCGGTTAAATGGGGAAAGTTGGGCAGAATTACAAGCAGAATCTTATGCCATTTTCAAATTTGACGTATGTCATCAGCTTTTTTAAATTTTTTGAAAAAACTGAAAACCGTCGATTTTTTCAATGTTGTACTGTTCCACGACCATTTACCTTAGAACTGAAGTAAAAGTAGCTTCTTGTAGATATTTTTGCGTAGAATTCGATAAAGTTACGCAAAATGTCATGGCCCGCTTGGTTTTCGAGATATAACATCAACTTGCTTTTTTTAAATGGCAATCATAGTTGGCTGTGATCTCATTAAATAGCTTTTGTTTTTCTGATTTCATTGATATAAGGTTCGATATACTTTACTCTTTTATTTTCTTTTTAAATGCTAAAAGAAGTTTATTGGTACAATTAAGCAGCAAAATAATACACAGGTAGGCTTTGGAAACAGATGCTTCAAACAAAAACCCTGGTTGCCAATCAAACAAGTTTAATTAAATTTGAAAACAAAATTTTTATTGATAATAATATGTACTATTAATGGTTTTAAGTGCATTATTACAAAAACAGCTTGTAAATTAAATCTCCATTATGTACAAAAATTTCAATTTCATATTAAATGTTCAAAATGGCCCCGTTAACCTGTATGCACATTTGACATCTTCTAACCATCTCTCTATGCACTCTTTCCAAACTGTCAGGTCGAATTCTTCTTATAACTAATGTAAAGCTGATCTCGCCTCTCGACAGTAAGATGGGGATTATTTTCAGACCAATAGATGTGATTGTGCCTATTAAATATGCCGTTGTTGGTAAATTTTGCCTCGTCAGTAAATGAAATACCGCGTGAAAAATTTGGGTTGTTGCCCGTTTCTTGTAAAAACCATCTAGCATAATGCAATCTTCTTTCTGAGTCGCCAGCATACAAGGTACATATTTCCAATATGAGATTTAAATGGCTTGAACTGATTTTGTTTTAAAATTAAAAGAGCTTTTTCTGCAGAAATAGCACACTCACTTGCAATTTCACGGGTAGATGTTGTTGGTTTGTAATTTACATATGCCAAAACTCTTTCTCGTCTTCTTGTTTAAACTTTTGCTTTTCATCATTCGGTTTCATAAATGACCCATATTGTTTTAAATTCTTTTCTAATTTGGAAAAAAGCCTTTTATCTGGTTGTCTTCTTTCCATATATCTTTGCGATTACATTTCACTAGCTTCATTACTGTTTCTGTTCCTAGCGTCGTAACAAAAAAGCATGTCGTTTTTCGCTTCATTTGTACACATTGCTTATTTTAACAAATTTGTCTTCATAAAATAAATCAGTAACGCAACTTAAGTAAATCAATTTGTTTGACAACGGGGTTTTTTGTTTGAAGCTTCTGTTTCCAAAGCCTACCTGTGTATTATTTTGCTGCTTAATTGTACCAATAAACTTCTTTTAGCATTTAAAGAGAAAATATGAGAGTAAAGTATATCGAACCTTATATCAATGAAATCAGAAAAACAAAAGCTATTTAATGGGATCACAGCCAACTATGATTGCTATTTAAAAAAATGCAAGTTTATGTTGTATCTCGAAAACCAAGAGGGCCATGACATTTTGCGTAACTTTATCGAATTCTACGCAAAAATATCTGCAACAAGACACCTTTACTTCAGCTCTAAGGTAAAATGGTCGTTGAATGATATAACATTGAAGAAAACGACCTTTTTCAGTTTTTTCGAAATAATAAAAAAAGTTGATGGCATATGTCAAATTTGAAAATGGCATGAGATTTTGCTTATAATTCTGCCCAACTTTCCCCATTTAACGGATCCTCTATCTTTTATATTAAGAAAGTTGCCCATGTAATGAGATAGATTATGGGCACCCTGTATAGACTTTATTAACTTTTAACATTTTTCTTATTTCATTAGCACTTATTTATTTTTGTCATGTACGTCTCATGGAGATTATTGTTAAGACCGCTTGTCCACAAGCATGATATCTGGTCTGTCGGTTCCATTTTTTATTTATTATTATTATTATTATTATTATTTTCTTTTTCTCGGTTTTGCCGGTTACTTCCTAGACAGACGGGTCTTTACCAAGTCCGTCCATTGTTTTAAAAATGATCTTACTAGGTATATTGCAAGTTTTTAGTATGATTGCTTTCTGAACTTGTTGATGTATGAACTATCAATGCATATAGCCAAGATCGTTGAAGATGTATGAAGGTCGCATGTGTGATGCCTATTGTATTATTACGTTGTAAAGTCTCCTCTAATAGAAGTGTGTTAGTATTTATACTGATTGAAATGTAGTAATACCTAAGATATAAAAGTCTTCATTAATGGTTTATAAAATTTGCAAATTTCAAAAAGAGGAAAAACGAATATATTTTGTAACACTTACAAATTGTCGCCAAAAAGCCCTAACGACAACAACTGCAGGTTTACTATTACCTAATTCTTAAAACAAGGAACTTTTATTGCAATCTATATGTATTACTTATTTAAGATTTATTTTTTTACTGCGCTATGATAAATACTTGCAGTTTATTTATTTACAATAATATCAATTTATAAACAAGCAAAAACACGAATAAATAATTTCGGCATCATCATAACTCAGAAACGCAATACTTGTTGGTGCACATTCTAAACATAAAAATTATTTCTCAATTACAATTCTTTACTTTTATTATTACTTTCTGTTCTATCAATCAGAATCAGCCTGACATCATTATTTTTTCCTAATCAGAGGAAAAAGGTGAGGGGTGTAAAGTCTGTTTTCGATGGGCAAACGTTTACTTGGTCTATTATATCATTTTAAATCTTTATAACAAATAAAAACACTGATCAATATTCTCACCTCGTATTTAAACTTAACATCATGTTTAATTATCATGGCAATATCATGTATCTTAGTTATGCACATATAAAATTATATAGCGCAATATCGTTTTATGTTTACGTTAAATAAATACTTTAAACATGAAGTGAGAATACGGCCCGGCACACTGATGTTAAAATTCATTTACGTAAAAAGCATAAAAGTTGAAACAAATTTCATTAGCTATCTGTTATCTCTCAAAGTTTACTAATGCAACCATAATTTATATTTTTTTACTGTGTAGGTATGTACTCACATATGATATTCACATTTTTTAAATGTAAATATGTTAACCTTCTGCAAAACAAAAGTAGCCCCTTTTGCGTCAAGAACTATGAAACTATAACACCTCATTTGGGATTCTATTGATTTCATAAATTATTCAGGCGATGCACATAGGTAGGGTATTTCGCGAAATGTCATCCTACGCACATTTTCTACTTACTGTTTATGCTTCCAACGCGATATAAATATGAAATATAAAAGGATGCTCGTTTGTATTAATTAATTAGTAGCGTAAGTGGTTAAGATTATTTATTAGTTTCCATAAACAATAACCCTTAAAGAAGTAAACAATAAAGAAATAAATTTATTACGTCAATAGAGAAGCGTTACTTATCTTAAAAACGTATATTATAATTTGTTAAGGTTTAAGCACTTCAAGTATACTAAAATTTATGCAGTTCATTAGTTCGCTAACATACAATTCTCTTGTAATTAATACGTATATTCTGCAATATTTATACCTTTAATAATGATACAAGCGGCCAAGTTAACTGTATCGAGTTAATATTTAATTTAAATGCATAAAAATCCAAAAACGTCGTCGAGTTTTAAATTGTTTTATTCATGTTAGAATCTCTAGCATAGGAAAACTATGCTAAGAGCACAATCCTCTTCGGTTCTTTTTCTATTTAAACCTCTAAACATATATTCTGTTACAGTTATATATAAAATGACAGCACGTACTGTCTCTTGCTACCTGGCCACATTTTCAAATGATAAATGCCCATGCCACGCATTTATCAGTAATACTATACCGCCTTATTACTCGTACAGAAGCTAGCTAAAAACGCCAATTATAAAGTGATTATTTATGATTTATGAATACTTAAAAATAAAAATCTTTGGAGATAATTCACACTACATTAATTATGATATGTTGACACCAATAAAGTAATCTCAAAATGTACGGTTCTGCAGCCTGTGTGTACATAAGAGACAATGATTTATCGCTCAGAGTATTTATAATTAGGGATTGTAGAAAATGCAAAATATCTTACAAGTTGTAGTTTGGAGCAAGGTAGGTACTTTAGTATCAACACCAGATGTTCGCGAAACATGCTATGCATGCTGCTTTACCGCTAAGCATTTACCGTTTACGACTGGCGCGTGCGCGAATTCCTACGTAATTACCAATAACATAAATCTTTCTCGATACAACCATATTTATTTTGCCTCATTGACGAGCACTGTGTAAACTGCATTTCACATGCACTTGATACACTGACCTAGTAAGATTGCAAGGCGGGTCCATTCATTGAAGCTGTTGCATTTAATGCACGTCTGCAATTTCAAGAACGAAGTCGCTATTTTGTCGTCTCTGTATTCTTATACTAGATAGAAAGAAACAACAAGGCACACATTTGTATTGCTGCACTACTGCACAATGTGAAGGGATCTCGATGTAGTTTGCTGTTAGCAATTTGCATATGGTTGTTATTACTGTATGTGTTTAGTTGCCAATAAGCTACAATTGCTTATACAAATTTATCACAGATATTCATCAGTACTTTGTACTACTTACAGCAAATCATTTATACAGGCTTTTTCGAGAACAATTCATTGATTTCATAAAGAAATACATATTTATTTGCATTACCTTGATAGGGTCGCTGTAAAATAACACGCTTTTCGAATTCATAGCAACTTTTTGGGCACAAAAATATAGTTCCTTCTAAAGTTAAAATTAATCGCAATCTATGATGAATATTTACATCATAATTTGAAGCAGCATCTTTTAGTAGAAATCTTTTATTTGCTTACTAATATTCAGAGATAGTGAAATTTTTCTGGACAAGGGCGGCTATTGAAAACAAAGTTAATGTTCACATATTACCGATTCACACAGCTTCTGATTTTTGGAAGACTGAAATAAATTTTATCCTAATACCCGATATCCTGGATTATCTCGCCACAAAAGTCGCTAAAGTCCATAAAACCCTTTGGCAGATAATAAGTATTTAAAGATGTATTCTGATTAGAATTTTTGCCATACGAGAAAATATCAAAATATTTAAGTAAGGAAAATCTGAATTGTAAAATTTGAAAATTCGTGTTAAATTTCGATTTCATTTAAAACCATCTCTGTAACACTCAATATGAATCAAACATATCATATGGAGTGAAGTACGTACGGCAATACATAAAGTAGAATTTTACACCCTGCTTTGACTGCATAAAGTATTTTGGAAATGTCTTAGTCCCTCTACCAGCTCTCTCATGCGTTGTAATCTTAGTAAAAATCCAAATGGGCAGGCGAAAATAATACTATGCCTAAATTAAAAAAGCATAGGTATACATCATGTAACTTTCTCACAAGCAATTCAACACTAAAAAAATTACGGGTTACGTAAATTTATATCTAATCCCTAATATAAATCTATGTGATTTGCATGGTTTTACGCTGACAATCTATAATTTTTTTAAATGAACTCGCACTCATAAAACACAAAACTTGCTTTATATAAATTGTCGCTTAATTACCACTACAACAAAAGTTAATTTGTGGCGAATTTTTGAAAAAGTTTAAATAACTGGTTTTTAATTTGTATTTATGTGTAACATTGAACTATCTTTACTGGAGACTCGATAGATCGTTTGCCATTACCTTGTGTAACAACCATAAAAACAAAATATTTATAGTTATTAATGAGCAACTAGGAATGTTTGTTTTATGGTATTCCAAAACCGAAAATTATTATGTGAGAAGAATTATTCTTTAGTAGATATCTTTGCATCTTTCGAAAATAATAAACATCCATTTGTACATTAATTGCAAAACACAAATTTATTTCAGTATTATTAGGAAGAAAGTGTAAGTAGTTGCTATATTCAGTAGTTATATAGCTTCTAGGTACATACTAAAAATTTAAACCTACGAATTGACTATTCACTATTTTAATAATATTTAATACTTTCTCGCAAAAACTGACTTAAACTATTGAGAATGTTTTATCACTCATTTCAATTCAAGGGTTAATTTAAAACGCTCTTGTTGTACCTAAAACAAAAAATTCTAAAAGTAATTATGTCTTACAATGTCCAAACAAAAAACAGCCATAAATACATTAACAGCTTTTAAATAAATTAATTCATGATTTTAAACACTTTTACCGTGAATATAACTTTAAAGGTTCGATTTAATTTATGAAGCTTTAATGATTTTACGAGATTGTTATGCAAGATTTTATGGCAATTCTATGACATTTATGTATCACTAAAAATCAGAGCGTACAAGAAAAATTTGGAAGGCATTCGTGGTTGTTACAAAGCTTCCTAAAACTTAAATTTTGTCTACCTTTTTACAAATACGGCTTTGATTACGTTATTCATGTGTAAAATAACTGTTTTAATTAAAATTGTTTTTAAAGTACGATATTAGAGACTGCGAAATCTTACTATGATATAAATTTCATTTCAAATTTCATAAAAAAATATTAGAAAATCATATAAGAGTTAAAACTTCGACTTACTTTTCTTTTTTGTATTTTTTAATTGTATTGCACAACATGGTTGTCCTTCGAGGATAATTCTTTCAAAACTTAAACCAGCAGCTTAACCTTCGTATCTAGAGAATTCATGCAATTAGAAGTTGAAAGTTTATTTCCTTCATCGACAAAGCCCTAACTAAATGGAAATTAGGACTTGTTAAATAAAGATAATTGGGATGGGCAGTTAAGGTCGTGAAGTTTTGTTGCGAAAAGTAGGTCATGGTCTAAAAAACAGTAACTGGCATAGACAACATAATGTCATTCTAAAATGGATTGTGTTTTGCTATTACTCTGAAAACATTGAATCAACCAACAACTTAAATATACTCTAGTTAGAATAACCACAAATTAAGATTATTTTTTAAAAAACTCAAAATATGATTAGTTCATTTTAATATACTCTAGGTTTGCTGTATTTACAAACGAAAATACGTATGTCCCTATAATGTTTCACTGCTTATTTTATTGTAAGCAATTAATATAACAAACTAAATTTTCTTTCAACCTACGTTTGTTGTTGTACATGTACAACCCAAATTCGAGGTTACACATTTACTAAATGAAAAAAGTAAAATGAACTAATCCGTTTATTGCTTTGGAATCATGCTGAGCATAATACCATAGGAGTATTGTTCTAAACCAATAAATTACACTCATTATAATATGTTAGTACACGCGTGTACCAATTTAATGCCCACCTACCTAAAACAAAGAGTTTGGAACTATCATTATTGCAATGTTTTGGCCAAGTAACCACCAATTATTATAACTACCAAAGATGGAAGCTTCCTGTTAGTAGTAATTTTAAATTAATTGTTACTTTTCTATAATTTTTTTAAATTTATATAGGATACGTGATAATTCTGCTTCCTCATTCCATCTTACTGCAGTGTTTGTCAAATTAAAACTACAACTAAATGTTGTGGAATTGAATACGATTTTACAATTTGTGATTATTAATAGCAAACATAACGTTAACAGTTCCATATTGGCATTTAAAAGCAACGTCATTAATAAATAAACTTATTTTTATATTTACGATGTAATTACGACTAGAGGTTAAGGAATAACAATTCTAGCGTGCCACGTTATATGTTTTTATATTGAGAAGTCTGTCATGCGTAAGCAGAGTTCAAATCGTTGCTTATTGACATAATTGAGGGATGCCTTTGGTATCTCTTAAACTGTTAAGAGGCTATTTAACTTTAAACTTTAAAGCCATTTTTAGATAAGATAAAACCCCAAACAGTAGTTTAAAACAAGTCTATATACAACAGTAATTCTTAGCATTATCAATCATATGGAAATGTTGATGACAATAATTCATTTAGTTATTTGTCATTTTAATTTGTGTGAACTAACATATCCTTATTTTCCGAAAGTTTATTGTGATATGTTTGACATTTTATACTACCTTTTTGGGTACTTTCGCAGCAGTTACTAAAATAAAAATTAAATTAGTTATAGTAAACTATCAAAACACAATGTAACGTTGCGAAGAGCTTATGAATTCGGTTGAAAACGGAGATAGACTTGTCTCCGAAACGTCAGTGTTTTAATAGTTTGCTAATTTAATTTTTATTTTAGCAAAATAGAAGTATTGCATATCCTTATTTATAGTTACAAACGAAACCCGGACATTTTAACTTTGACGTTACAACTAAAGTTTACTAATACGATGTATTAGCATATTTTTGATATGTTTCGATAGTTATTAACGTAAAAAAACGACATTTCCACAACAATTATAATTTACAAATGACTTTCTAGCAGCATTTTCTGAACCATTTTTATAAGCACTTCGCTAATTGCTTGTTTAATAACGCCTTCTGATTCTCGAATGTTATAAATTAACGATTTCCTGCTACTTTTACTTAATAACAGTTTTGCTTACATCCGGTGAATGAGCGGTTGATCGGGTTTTTTGTAACCAAATTAATTTTAACAAAAGGTGCCAAACTCCACTTAAAAATTATTCATTTAAAAGTAAAATTATTCGTAGCACTATCCCTTTTTGCATATTCTTTAATCTAATATTTGAAACTCAGCAATTTATTATGTAACCCAAATAAAACCGTTTATCTGTAATGATATTGAAAAAACCGCTTGCGTTGCTGCAACCCTCTAATACATAAACATTTTATGTGAAATAAAAAAACTGACAATAAAAACGTAAATACTCCTACAATTTGCAGGTTTGAGTTTCAGAAGCTTTACGACTGAGAAACACTTAAACAAAAATTACCCAAAGGTGTTTTTACGATATGCCTCAACCGAACCGAAAGTATCACGTACTGATCTGCACTCTTTTTATTTTATTCTTCTCCATGATCTCTTTATATACTGCATTGGAATAATTAAAAATGCATATTTTGACTGTTTAGTTGGCAAACGCGATTTTTAAAATGAGATATTAAATGTATGAAATGTGTAATTCCGTGGTACTGACGTCTTATGTATTGCATGCACTTACTCACAGATTATTATTAGAAACAATTGACATTTTCAATTTGGTACTTTTCCAACTTCATAAATTGTACTTTGTAATTGCACGGGTAGTACTACAAATTAACATACCGTTTCGTGCTGATTATTATCTAATTTATCTAGAATATGGTGTTAGGATGGAATAGCATCCGGGTATCTAAGACACGTGAATCTAAAATAGCGTTCGGCGACATTAATTAAAAACAAACAAAAATTCTTGCATACCACGACAGGAACTACTTCATCTATCTATGTTTATTAGAAGTACCTAAATCTATCTAATCTTAATATGCAATTTAACTATTCTCGAGGTGACATCGGAGAATAACTATAAATTCCTTGCGTGCTTCAGAATGCAAGGCGACCCATTTATATATCTGCTCCTTGGGATGATTGGAGCGACGTGTGTAAAGCTTACAAAAGCATTGGTTTGGCACCAAAGGGAGCAAGAAATGCCTGACATTTTACGACACCTGCTCGGCCTCCTGACAACACTAGCTTAAGTTAGATTACTAATATATTTTAAAACCTATTTAACGTAATAACCTACAGCCGAAGTGCTAAATGATGTAATAACGTAATTTTTTTGTACCTTTAATAAGTCCATTTTCTGCTTTGTTGTATGAAGAAATGGCATTTTGGTGTTGGGAGTGCACATAATGAATGGAAATGTGATTAAAATATTTTCCTAACGAGCTGAGTATTTTATAATTATTTACGTTACTCACTAAAGAGCACTTTGGAGTCCTATTTATGGCAGCACATAATGACGAAGGGCTTACCTGAAACAAAAAAGTATATTGTAGATTTTTACATTTTTAAGGGAGAAACGAACGAATAAACAAAAACAAATGAAAAAAGGTATTAGAATTCAAAGAGTGTGACAAGTACGAAACAGTTTGAATGATGGTAGTAGACCCGCTTTGCGCAACGCAATATTGCAAAACAGTAGGATTATTTTTAATCCCCCCAAACTCTTATTAACTTTCCCCGTCTCCCAGACATCCCCGGCAGGATTAAATCCCCGGCTCTGATCTGCCTCTGCTTGCTCCGCACCCCCGAGCTGTCGGGATGCCACGGAACCATAGCAACGGAGTGCTCTTCGCTAGCCTGTCTCCTGTCCCTTGATTTATGGCGATGGAAAATGCGAGAAATGAAGAGCGGGACTGGCAGACAGCGCGCTTTTCAGTCGACGGGATCTTCATATTTGTATGATAACAAAAACTGAACTCTACTTGCTACTTTCTAATTGTGGGGTGGTTCTCCATACGTATACGTTCATACATATAAATTATTTACAAGAGTGTTAGAATAAGTACGTACTCGATAACCAACGCTAGAAATTTAAATTATTCCTAATTGTAAGCATTTTTCTTACGGAAGTGCAATTCTTCAGTCAGAATGAATCACAAACGAACGCTTTAAAACATGTTAAAGACGAACGGAACAAGTTTACAGAATATAAAGGTGCTTACGAACACATCTAACAATCTTAATCGATCAGAAACCTTATTTTCTGGAGCACGCAAAACGTGCACAACAATGAAGAATATTTTTGGTTATAAATATTTATCATCTTTTGTGACCTATATTTAATATTCAGATAATACAAAACGTTCAAAATAAACGCCCACACATAAATAACTCAATAATTCTCAGTCATACGATTTCAGCTAAAAATTGAAATACCTGCAATTTAATGTAGCAGACCGAAATAAATGTACCTACTTACAATTTTTATTTCATAATAAATAACAATCAGAATAGCAACTTGAGAAATTGCCTAAATGCTAACAACAGCTGCACTAATTTTATAGTTTACCTCATTACCAACTTGTCGAGAGGCATCTTCCTCCTTCTCATTGGGATACTTTATATAATTTAGAAGTCATCATTAGTACAATACAATGTCCAGAAATTTATTGATTAATAATAGCACTAAGCCTATATCTGCGAGTTTAAATTTTTATTAATAGAGTTAGTTTTAAGTTTAAACTTTGATGAATCTATAGAAACAGAAAACTTAAGAGTAAGATACTAAGATTTGAAACCTATAAAAATTTGCCAATTTATAGAAGTTTTTTACCTGAGACGTATAATGATACGTTCAAATTTGAAAAGTAATACACATTTGCCACAGGCTTTCAGAGGCGCTGCTTATGAAAATTCTATTTTTCGCAGTCTTTTGGGTTAAAATATGTTTCAACTTGTGTTTGTTTTAGTACTTTTTTAACAAAAAGTTATTGCTCCTGTGTAGATCTGATAGAACAAGAGTTTAAATTTATGTTATAAGATTTTTTGGTTTCAGGAAATGGTGAGGAGGAGGGGAGGGTAAAAAGAAAAAATATCTTCTCTTTCCTTTCCTAGATTCTAGTATAAATGTTTGGGCGTCCCTGTTAGTTTAAAAACTCACAATTCTTAACAACAGATTCTTGAAGCGAGTGTGTGAAAAAAGATAACTCGTAATTTAAGAATTTTCAAAAGCGTATCTAGTGTAAAATTACATTACAATTTTGTATAAGAGAATCTCTTTTTATATGTAATGGCCCCCTTGTTCCCAGAACATCGGAAAAAGCCCGACTTATTTGTGAGTTTATTTTATTTTTAGTTAAGTACTTGAATATCTCCCAATCTCTAGAGAATTTCTTTTTAACATTAGATTTATTCAAAAATGTCAGAATTCTTTGAAATTTAAGTTCGCAAAATATGAATATTTAATCCATGTAAGTCTTTTTGATAGGTAAGTTTACATGAATGTGTTGATCTATTAACGTTATTTAAATTACCCTAAAGGGATAAAATAAACTGCAAATTAAATTAGGCATACAGTATATCCCCGGCTAAAAATTTGTGAATCACAACGTAATTTTCTCTGGTAAAGCTCCGCTGGACTGGAAACAGCTTCTGAGCATATTTAAGATTTTTCAAAATCTTCTTCTTTGAGTGGCGTACCCTTCTCTCCTTATATCTGTGGTGTGCATGTCAAGTAGACATAGGGGAGCTACAGCTTCATCTGGGCCGAGCCACTGGAGTTGTTGCACTTCTACTACAGAGAAGACTTAGGTACTAGGCAGAATACCTCCGTGATTTGCCATTACCTTGCGAGGGAAGCGATCGAATATATTCGTTGTTTGTGTGGCCCTGGGAATCGAACCCACGCTGAACCAACTGAGCCACGACCGCGAAAAAATGAAGACAGCCATAACAACAAATGAAAAACAATTTACTTATATTGTCAAGTAAAGTACCTTATCCGTTCATAGTCCCATCAACGAGTTTGTTCAATACAAAATTCCCAATTGATAGACCTACTTCCATGAAATTGACGTTACATCTAAAATACTTGGAATAGATCTCAACGTTTTGTTTTAGTACTGCAACTGCCTTTTTATAGAATTACATTATATACAAATAGGGTTGGCAAATCCTCCCGTTTTCAACTACAGTTTTTAGCTTTTGGGAAGATTTTCCAGTCGTATTTATTTCACAACCGTGACAGTTTTATACGATTATAATATTACTGCCAGACGTTGATGCTTGTATCAAATCCTTAAACAGTTAATATTTACTTGAAGTAGCATTTAATTATGCACGACAAGGTGGTACTAATAATCTGGCAACGGTCTAAAAATTCTTCCTGGCTGTTACTTATGATATAGGTAATGAATTTGGAGAATGAAGGGATATTGTATATTGACTTTTAACATAAAACATGTAGGTACATTCATCAGAGTCCCTTTTAACTTTTGCTAAAATTAATTAATTAATTCAGTCTTGTTGTTCGTTTATTAATTGGACGAAATCTAGACTTGAAATGTATCTTTATCGTTACAAACATCGTATTGACATGGGACTTACGCATTTACCGCATTATAAAAGCACACCGACCTGGACTGGGAATCGAACCCGAGATCTCTTGTTGAGCATTAAGGTATTTGACAACCGCTAAGTACGCAACAATTAAATTTTTAATTTTATACTATCTATCTAAAATTCTGAACAGAGGCACAGATTCTGAATTCTGAATAACCTTACACTTTGTTGGATTGTGAGCGGTGTAAATGGTATTTCATTCGCTGCCATGGATGGTTGTTCTAATTATGCAAATTTTTAAGTATGCTCAAAATCAGTGTCCGGCCCACTAGAACTCAATCACATAAAAATTACATTGAGATTCACAAATTTTTCGTCGACCATATCTCTTGATAACTCAATCCAGAGACAAACTATTGCATTTGACAACATGATTGATTATATGAAATAGGTATTATGAGTATATTTAATGATGGTATGTAAACAACAATAAGTACTCTTCTTATAGTGCTAAGAATTTAATAGTTTTACGTCTTTTTCAACTTCACTCTCTTTATGTCAGTTATGAAGAAAAGGGAAAATGCACATTCCAAATTCTAAATAAGGTAAAGTAAAAAAATAAAAGTGTGCTGGTGTCGGATAAAACGGGCGCGTGCGTTCGAATACAAAAATTCATTACATTTGGAGTCGATATGTCATAGAAACTAAAACGATAAATGTGCATCGGGGTAGTTTGAAATAATAACAAAAGGTAAATTTAAAATTACTGAAACTCCATAAATCACAGACTTATTTTAACAGCAGATGCATTTCATATCAGCACGTGTGATTGGTTACATCGAAAACAGATACACAATCGAAACGGAATCAGAACCATAAAAATAACGGCAACGACCATTGATATCCCGCCGAATTTGATTTATGTTGAATTCTAACGCTATTGTTGCATTATCCATTGACACAGGCCATGATCAGGAATTTGCTATGGACTAAATAATATGCAAAGTGTATAAGTTTGCATACGAAACCACCGCACCGGCATAATTCGCGGGAGTGAAGGATATTTTAAAACGCATTAGTCATATGACATGTCTCATCGCTAACCTGCGACTTGTGAATAAGTATAATATAGTGTTCGTAAACACAAAAGACTGTCAGTATGTCGGGTTTGCAGTCATATATCGCAGTCTAACGAATGATTTGTAGCTCTACTTTTCACTATCCTTGCTATACGTTATTTTTGCTGATACTGAACCTTTTCCTAATAATATTTCAAACGCTGATGATAGATACAAATAATACGCTCGTTCTAATCTGATAAACTTCGCTGCTGTTTAGAAATTTGTAATTTGATTGTAATAGACTACCGCGGCTACCCATACCATTGTGTACTAACGCACAGAACATAGAACATGTAGAAAGGAGGCAAGGGAAATAATTATCTCCCTCAAGATCTTTAACGAGGCTCTTGGCGCAATTTGGTTATTTCTATTTATTTTCGTAAACTGAACTCGAATTTTAATGTTGTTTGTACCTACAATTGTCAAATATATGTTTAGTACATTTTCAAATCTGACTCGTTATTTACAGCTACTACTACTAACTGTGACAGACACTTTAAATCAAAATGGGTATGATTACCGTAGTTGTTTTATTATTCAATTGGTATAAAATCAATATGTTATATAAAAGTTTGAATAAAAGTGAAAGATAAATAACACTGATGACATCACTGTTTAAAAATGTTTATTTAATTCAACAACAAACTAAAACTTCATCTTAGTTTCTTTGCTATCTGTTAATTAATTAATTCCCTATGTATGTATATCAGAACTAAAATAGAACACGAAAAACTTCTGAAAAACTTGTACAAGAAAGATCTAAATTAAAAAGTTAAAAAAATCAAGAAAAGTTTCTAAACTTCCTAAACAACATTTAAGTAGTAACTAATAATTTATGTATGTAGTTTCGTTATTTGTCATGACTCTAATTTATTATTCTTATTAAATACCACCACAAAGGTTTAATTAAGGAAATTGCGATTTTTTGTTGCAAATGCTACCCGCATAATTCTGTACACCTTCAAGGTATAATTGAAAAACTCTAGACTACCCAACGATCATAATTGTTTAGTTTCTGGTTTCTAAAGTTAATTATAACTTCAATCTTTTTTAATATGCTGTAATATTTGATAAAAGCAGAGCTACATACGTACCTACATAAGCGATTTTGAAGAGACAACTTGACAAACTATCTACTGATACAAAATTTTTCTATTTTAAAAAACAAAATTTTTCAGATAATAGTATCGAATTGATACCAAGAGCTTGATTTAGCTTTTGCTGTTCTCCTGTAATTATTAATAATACACAGCAAAATTGTAATCGACTCTGAATATAACCGGTATCTTATTATATTTAGTAATTGTAATTATAATAGATCCCGAGTTGCGGTATAGCTAGGCACCCCATTTTCGCTCGATTAGGAAAGTTAAGCATCGTTGTCTCGGGTCAGTAACGCGGCACCTCTCTCCCAGGAAGAACGGTCACTATGGGAGAGTATACAAAAAAAAATGAAAAAAAATTGGAAAAGATTACAAAGGATGAGAGAAAGAGGGAGGCTTTTGTCCTGTATTAGGGATGTGTGGGCTAATAATAATAATAATTATTATTATTATGCCAAAATATAATAAGAAGAGTATTTAAGTTTTAACTTAAGTCTATGATTTGCTAAATAAGTAACAATTAAACTAAGTTTTACTGTAGTTAGTAATATCACAGCCATTTAGAATACCAAAGTTAAGTTTACAACATTCTTAAAGAAGCCTCTGTTATTTCGGCAACTTAAAATAATATTTAAATTTCTGATCCTAAAACTGTGAACTTAAATAAAAAGGTACTTTGAAGTTTTATTCCTGTTTTTCTCCAAAGAAACCTCGAATTAGTAAGATAACATTGCCACGGATAAAATTTAAAATTTCTCTACAAAAATATTCCCAAAAGTTACAACAAAGGGATACTGTCTTCAATCTATAATGCTAAGAAATAATATGTGCTTATAGTTTAATCTACAAATTAAAATAAGCGTTTTTGGTAGTTTTGTACAATTTTACAATTTCCTTCAGATCCCACCATTTATTGCCTGTTTAAGTTTAATATAACCAAATATACTTTATTTCTGAATCTTGAAAAATTAATGTATGTATGCACTATCTGTAGCCTGTTATACTTTTCGGTGTCGAGGATGGTGCGTGAAAAATTAATATTTGATAAAGAACCGCGTGACTAAATAGATGCTTTGCAAATTTTATTTGCAATATTACAAACATAATCAGTGAACTGTATAAACATATCAGATTTTTTTTTATGTGTAGGTACTCATACCTAGAAAACCTTTTCGTAATTTCTCGCTAGACTTCAACAAAACAATTACCTAGTACTCTACGCCGTAAGCACCTCTACTTTTATAAGACAACGATGAAGTTAAAAATTCCAACGACATCTAAGGGCCATATTACTCGTAAATTGTAATATAGGAAATCGTTACTGCTACGATTTAATTATAACGAAATTTCTGATATTCAGTTTAGAAACAAGTTATTTGAAATTATCTTAAAAGCAAGTTCGAATAAAAGCTTCCGGCGTGTATTTTCGATGGAGGTGGGCAAAGCGTTTATTAATAACGAATTCACACCACCAGTGAACATTTTCGAATGAAACTGATAAATGACAGCAAACGACAGCGAGCCCATTGCGCGAGTTCTAAATGCACGAAGCGTTCCAAATACATCTTCTCACTTCAGCAAGTATCGGTAATGTATTACAGCCAGGCTAAGTGATAACGCTTATAGGCTGCGATGAGACCATAAAGTGTAACGGAATCCGTGCCTCTTGGAGCGAATGAGCTGCCGCTAAGGCCAAGTTCGCGGGGTGGATTCGCAAAATACTGCGGTATAACTTTCGTTGTTCCGGCTGGGGTGAAAGTGAGATATATTCGTTTTGTGGAGCCAGCATTCCTAGGTTTGCTAACTAAGTTCCTTGTTTTGGTGTCTTCAAGTAAACATATCCGATTATTTTGACACAGCGCACTCCATTGATTTATCAGAACACGCTAATGGATCTCATATTGCTTTAAGGATGAACTGGAAATTTTATCGATATTTAAGACAAATCCTTGCAGTCAGATGCGCGCACGTCCCTAATCGATCGTTAGAATAAATATTTCTATATAGATAATAATAACTTTGTGGCATAATAGTCATATTTCAACGTCACACTTACGGAAATTACACTTTTGGTGCCACCAACATCACCCTACCGAGAATTCTCGACCAAGATTAGAACAATTTAAGACCGTTTCCTATCTCGCGAGTTTACTACATATACTTACAAACCACAGCACGAATAATTTTATTAAATAAACCTATTTTTATAAAAATATTTTAAATGCATTAAGAATAAATATTTTAGAAAGTAATGTTTTTACGATACAATAAAAAAAACTTCACAATCAGGTTAATAAGTAGCTTACAAAAAATATTAATTGGAGTTTTTTAGCTGTTGCAGATGAGTAAAGTTTCTCCTTATTATTTCAATCACTGCACCGAATAATTTAATTCTGTACATTTCGACTACTTTCTGCACTTTTTGTATTTTTTTTTTTTGGGGTATAAAGATCCACTTGTTTAATTGGCGTTCATTTGTATGCATCATACAATTAACAAACCGCCTTAGTTGTTTTACAAACAAAATCTTCATATATTATATTACGGTAAAATTGTTATTTTGTCATTTAAATTTATTTGAATAATGTTAAAATACTAACTGGTAGTTTCACTATCACTAGTGACTTAATAAACTAATATTGACTGTGTAATTAAACATCAAACTTATTGTTTCAATTAATACGTATAATAGCCATCTCCAAAACTAAATAAATAAATAATACATCCCAAAACTAATACATTTTGATTTTATTACTGACAGTTATAGATAATTTTGTTATAAAAATTTAATTTAAACATTAAATGAACTGTTACCGTAATCTACAAACATTTCCCTTACGAACTGCTCTTTTTGTTTAACAACTAAGCTAAAACTTGTTTAGAGACTTTACTATTACAAAAAGTAAACAGTTTATTAAAAAGCACGAAACACATTACACTTTTCCTTATTCTTCCGAAATATAAAACAAGGTCCAGAAAGTGCTTATATCGGCCAATTAAAAAAATATATTAAGGTCGATTACAACCATCGCAACTTAAAGGAGTCTCTTATAGGAGCTTTTTACACATATTATACAACAATAAGTTACATAAATGTAATACTGGTATAAAAAAGACGTAATTTTGTAAAATAACAAACAATAAAAAGTTCATGAAGTAAGTAAAATATGGATTGCTTGATAAACAAATGTTTTAAGGTGTATACAATATGAATTTATTCATTTCTATTAATTAACACGTGCTTTCACAAAAAGTACCTGCAGTTTGTTCTTGCAAAATGAAAACCCACGGTGTCTTGTTTGAAATGTAGACTTAACATTTACAAATCCAACACAAATTTTTAACAAATTTCCGATAAGTCTATTTTAATTGCTTTCAAATAAATTTGATTTAAAGATAAGCATGCCGTTATTTGCGTTAAAAAATTTTGTTTTCCAGAACAAATCACCTTAGCGCTTTTTAAATCAAACTGAAATTATTTCCTTGCGTTATTTTCCTTCCTACTGAAAATTAAACCAGTTTAAGTCGTAATCCGCTTGTGGTCCTTAAACGTTTTAATATCACCTAAAATAGTAATCTTCCCATCAGACTTCCATTAAACCTTTTTAATTTAAAAGACGTCCTTTAAATGAAAAAGTTTTAAGGAAACTTTTCAGAAAAAAACTTTCATTTCTTTTCATTCCTTTTGTGAATAAGTTGACAATGGCCCAGTTTATGTAAAGAAATATAAGTTTCTTCCGCCACCCCAGGTTGCTATTACGCGCAGTTGTAAAACGTTAAAAGTTTTCTGTTTACAATAGCCCAAATTAGACGAGGGTAAAAAGATACCAAAAATTCTTTACTTCGTTCTCCTGAAGTGAAAGTTGAAAAAGTACGCACACTTTATAAAATTTGATTTATGGCGTAAAGTTGAAGAATGGTCTGGTCTGGGCTACGCTTCAGTATCGTTTACCTTTATTTACATAATTCATTATTTGCACATATTTAACATATAATTACACTGAGTACTATTCTGTAAAAGCTTAATGATACACTACATAACAATCACAAATCAATTTGACGGATTAACTGAAACGGAAAATTGAGTTAATATAAAAAGCCTAAAATCACGATATTGGAAACGCACGACTTCTTAAACTAAATAAATGAATATTTAGAATTCACCGCACATTTGCGGTTATATTATCGACAGAAAACGAGCCACCTTTATGATTATAAATTACAAGTGTATAAAAAGTTACTTACCCTAATTTATACAAGGTCATCGTTTTACTGTTAATTACAGAGCACCTCCACATGTAAAAGAACCAATAATTTCTAACTTAATTACTATCCGATGTTTAAAATTAACCCAGTTGCCAATATACGTATGTAAACGTAGATACTTAAAATTCCTATCTTCCCTTTTTTACTTCAGCAACTAGCGATTTAAAAATACATTTATATTACACACAAAACTAAGCTGATACTGAAAAAGCATTATATCGGTGATATTTTAATTATTATTTAATTAATCATCTTTAATAAGTTTATATCCAACAATAATTTCGTGTAAAGCAACATAATTGATTAAACTTTCAAGTAACTTTTTCCGAAAAAATTCTTTTGATGATTCTTGCTTTAGAGTCTGGATATTATTTGAATTTTCTTCTATTATATTTACCCATCTATTGTTATTGTCTAAATGCGAAATAAAAATTAAATTGTTAAACTGTTGGCATTGGAAGGTGATTTCCAAATTCCTGCCTTTTCTTATAGTAAGTATATTGCGATCGAAAATTACAGGTAAAATTCGTCACTTCTGATATTTTTTTACTGCAACGTATGCAAGAGAAACACAATGGAAACTTACTTAAAAATAATTTATGGGTACAAAAAATGCTAACCCACTTACTAATAAATATAACTTGAAACATGCTGAAAATATTACACTAATATGAATATTTATTATTTCTTGAGTCATTTGGTAATTTTTTACCTAAGATTTAAATCTTATGGTTATGATTAATAATTTAGAACACGAATTTCCTGATATTACAAAAACTGCTATTTAAATAGTCTTAAATCTGATTAAGCTATTTTTAAATAAACCTGGAGTTGAAGTTGAATGTGATTCTACACTTATTTGACACAATTATATAAAGGTAAGCGACATTGAGTAGGAATTTTGTTATCGTAACATGAAATACGTACATAACGGATACTTTTAGTGTTTTAGTATAACACTGTGCCTTCTGAACTACGTAGATATCGCGCTTTAAAAATTATAAACCTTCGAAAAAATTGTAAGAACATTCCATCTTAGATAACATGCACAGCAGACTCAACATATAATTTTAGTTTAACAAAGGGTATCTTCTTTCTCAACCCACAGTGTTATCTGCCTAACTGAGAGATTAATGTTTTTGCTAAATACCATCAGAAATCCATTCTCAAATCATTTTTATCATTATTAAATACAAGAAAACACAAAAACTTCGAACGTAAAATGTTTAAAAATTATGAGAAGTAAACCGTAATTTTATTAGGGTAATTAAAATCACTCACTATTACTTGACACTTTAACACTAACAATAATTAATTAATTTGGTAAACCGCTATCGACTGAATTGCTTAATACAGTTAATTAAAAAGCTAAGTGTCACAGAAAGTTCAAGTTCAAGTAAAATTTAACCGTTCACGAAATAAAAGATAAACCCTCAATAAAATATTTTGTGAAACTTTCAAAATGTGGTTTTATGGCTTTTAAACATTTATAATTAGCATTACTACTCGTATTTACGATTGTAGTTACTCTATAAATTTAAAATTCTCATTGACAAAAGCAACTTTTAATCTATTAACTTCTAAAAATTGGACGATTGCGTTAAGCAAACAGTTAAATTTACGACGATTTCATCAACGTACGACATCAGGGTGACAAAACCTAAAATATCTTGTTTGACAATCAACAAAAATGTTCCCAAATAAAAGCAAATGAGTTACCAGCACGTACCTAATAAATTTTATCTCTCATACATAATATATAAATATGTGCTTGTATGTACGTTGGTATTTTCACACACTTTGGTTCCTTGCCTTTTTTAATAACACAATCACCTACGAAAGTAATCTTAAGTAATTAATTATTAATAAAGCTGATTACATCGACCGAACGGCATTTAAATTAGACTTTCAAAAAATTTAATAGACGGATTAAGGGAAATTTCTAATTTTTTGTCGAAGTTTTATGTCTCTTATGTAATGAAATAAAGCAAACTTTCTTACCGAAATTACCCCCTGCCCCTAATATTTTGCGCTAGACGCTTCTTCTGCTTCATTACAAAGAAGGCCCTGCATAGAATATTTTATTACCATCCCATAACCTAATAAAGAAAACTGTTAAGTGTATGTAGCAACTAAACCAGAATAATAAAAGTGGTTAAACTGTTTATCGTTTCACATTTCTACAAGTCAGAATGATTCATATCGTTTTAAAACTGGTGAGCAGCTTATACCATGATCTTCGAAGGCAGGTAAGCCCCATTTCTAAATCAGAAATGGGATAGAAGCTAAGAATCGGTCGCTAGAGACAGATCAGCCATAAGCACCGTGTACTATTTCTTCAGCCCTAATCCCTCGCTTACGACCGTCATAAATATCGGTATCGCACTATCACGTCCGCGAATAGCTCCTACACAGTTCACCCAGGGTTCCGCAAATCTGGACCGGTTCATACATTTTTAATGGGCTATTAATTCCCATAATCATGGGAAAAATTGCGCGTAATTTTACGAACCGGAATTTAAACATTTTTTTCTCGCACTACAAATTGATACGCTTTATGGTAATCAAACGGAATTAAATTATCTGGTCTGTAGTAATAATTTAGATGTTATGTGTCAATTTAACAGTTTTATGGGACGATAATCAATCTGTCTCAATAACAGCAGGTGTCCTTGTGTTTAGTTTAGATAAATACCGTATTTTGAGGTAGGCTAAAAAAACGAAGACCCATATATTTTATATGCCTACTCATACATCAACTACATTTGCCAAAGTTCTTAAAAAGCGGGATCAGATTGTTGAACAGTCGATCTGGCGTGAATGGCACGCATAGCATCGGCAGTGGTCGAGTTAATTGAAATCGGCAGCAAGCCCGAATGGCAAACCACGCTCTGAATATCAAGCAGGCTTTGCAAATTTGCAATAAACACGGCTCGATTGTAGGTGAGGATGAACTGTAATTAATGTTTTATATTTTGTCAGACAATGGGCGCCCATTTATCAATCTCGAATATTTAATTAAAACATGCGGACAACGGATTCATAATGATTTATGCGTTTCGAGGCGACAATGAATTGATTAAATTAAATTTTGTCATCCCCTTTTTTCTACGTTTCTGTAAAGTTTTCCAATTTTATGAAAATTCTTCGTTATTTATAACTTTCCTAGACAAAAGAACTTACCGTAATTAAATTAACGTTCACTTTCTTTTCCGACGTACCATGGCGAATAACCAAAGAGGAAAAATTGGATAAAACGAAAAGAAACAATCGTTTAGTTCGGAAACACCATCAACGTCCGAAAACTTGGTGGAAATTCTTTAAAACCGAGATTACACACATGTCCTTAGCGGCTCCAGATCAAAGTGCAGATAGGAAACTATCACCGGTC
The DNA here is from genome assembly GCA_963082815.1 of Melanotus villosus. NCBI lineage: Eukaryota > Metazoa > Arthropoda > Insecta > Coleoptera > Elateridae > Melanotus > Melanotus villosus. The sequence goes on along the minus strand of OY720418.1, from coordinate 69,320,072 downwards.
GCGGCCTTCTGAGACTGTCCAGCACATGTACAGAACGCGAGGTCTGCCACTCGTCATAACGTCAGCCTATCAGCGAGCTCGCCGTGTAATTATTAATGCCCAAATGTCACTTCACGGAATATGACTTTATTCCCCTCCATGCTAAACAATGAGTACTATGCCGCGGGCTGGACCTTATTAATGGTTCTCGCGTGACGAAACTTTTCTAGTTGAATATGCTGATTATCTTTGTTCATTGTCGGGGAACAAAGCACTTTGACATCTTCATCACTACGCTACCGAGACCAGTTTTTTCCATCAATCATTGATTTGTGCCGAGATGCTTCTTGAATGACAAATTAGCCAAGCAGAACAGGTTGATAATGTATGTCTTACATCAAAGTTTTTGCTCCGAAGATATATCACCTCAGTTTCAGCAAGTACAGATTCCGGCGGGAAAACGCATTTCTTGTGTTGTATGACTTACGGGAGAAATGTGCTACAAGTTCAATTTGTAACGAGATTTGCGGAAAGTTTGTTTAACTTGTTGTTATTGTAACATTCGGAAAAAGTAGCAGATTCAACATACGCATATACGATATTTTGCAGACACAAGGAAATGCAAACGGAACGGAAAGAAGCAAGCGCGAATCTGTCTAACACTGGAGTGAAGCTGCTGGACCGATGCTGGTAATCCCGCACTTGTGTTCAAGCGCCGCGACGCTGTGCTCATGCGTCCCCCGCCCTCTCCCTTGAGCAACAACAGTGGCATTACGAATATCGGAGGCGTTTGTGTTTATTCCCCGAACGAATCTACTAAGCTGTCGGCCTGTGACGGTAACACTCACTATAATACATTGTATTTACGATCTTAATGGCACAAAACTTTTTTATTAGTGACGTTACCAATATGTATCTAGGCGGCCTTTCTTAAAGCCAATTTGTATAGTTTCTAATAAAAAAATCTATTTGGAATTTGTATGTTTTTCGATGTCTATTTAAAAAAGTCAAGTGAATAAGAAAGTGCGACCTAAAAGCATCTAAAACTGTCAGCATCGATCGTAAAGCTTTCAACTCGAGCTTCCTTACAACTCTCCTGAATATTGAAAGGCAGTTCTTTTATTAGTAAATAAATATATTCAGATTCAATTCAGTTAATATCTCGCTTCTCTTTTCTCCGATATTCGTTAAAAATCGAATTTACTGACGTTAAAAAAATGCGAACGATCATATGTCAGCGTCGCACGCGACATGCAACAAAGTAGAATTAGTAGTAGTGGAACAGTAAGCCATGTAATTGCACTGCAGATAAAAGGTAACTCGACCATGCCATCGTTTCCAAATTTAAGTTGACTAGAACAAGAATAATCTAAGTCTAAACTACACAAGTACAACAGACAACGGTAAATGTAAAGTTCAACCACCAACTTTGCTGAATACGACCATAAAATTTAAGCACATGTACGCACACACAAAACAATAAAATATAATTTTAATGAAGCCATCGTTTCGTTATATTTAATAAACAATGGTGGTGTCAGGTAATGCTGGATTTGTCACAGGAAGTTGTAAAATTTATGAACGGAATACTTGGTTAACAAGGCAGAAATATTCGGACTTCTCGAGTCAATTAGTTTTGCTACAAATAAAAACATAAAAATAATTAATTCTTCCTTTTCAAATCGTAATTTAGTTCAAAGCAGTAACTCGTATAAGATTCTAACATTAACCGTTACTAACTTTTGATGTATCCATTTTGCCCGTTGCGTAAAAACCATTTATAATATCCTAAACCAGTTTATTAAGCGCACACGTACGCATTTAAATTACTCGATGACTGTTTGCAATATCCTGTAAATTAATAGGCCATGAAAATACTTAACGTTACAGGAAAAAGGAGTAAAAAGTAATATCCGGCAGAAGATCACAAATTAGTATTAAGTAGGATGTCGGTTACACTTACCGTTTTACTGCAAATAGACTTAGGTTAAACTAATTAGTACCTACTCGTTCAATTTACAATTTGAAAAATTGTTAAACATAAAAACATCTTCAGAAAATCTACACAAAGCAAAAGTTGTAAAAGTTACAAGTTTATGCATTTGCTATTTGTACAAAATGCAGGAAGATGTTAGAAAAAAAAACCTTTTCGTTCAGTTCAAATTAATGTAACATAAAATATACAACCGTGCTTTTTAAGTCAAACGTTTCTGGTACTATCAAGAACTTTAATAGATTGAGAAAAAAATATTTTGAAGTAGCTACATTACGGAAGAAATATCACAACATTATTTGTTGTTTGCTAAAAAGTGTTTGGATTCGCCATGAACTGAAGTTAGTTCTAGATGCGCCAATATTCCTAAAGACTGATACAGTAATATGAGTGTAATTCAATAGAGCAAACAACTAATGTAATGTTTTATAATTCTATTCAACGTGATAAAAAAAAATTAAAAATGCAGTGGAATTTATAAAACATTACAATAAAAAGATTAGACAAATATAGATGTATTAAAAAAATAGCCGGTTCCGGTAATGCGGCACAGATCAGAGACATAAAATTAGCATTCCGTTCAGGCCAGAGACTTCACCAGATTGAAGTTAGCTGCGAGTTGCAGCGAGGATGATGCCAATCCACATCTCTACCACCGATCATGAATTATACAAGAGTAAAAGACGCAGTGGCGTGTTCTCACACTCAAACCAATTTATATCAAAAAGGAAATAACCTATAAAATATACAGTAATTCGATAAGCAAACTGTTTCAGGAGAAAATACGAAAATTCAGGAGATACTTGAAACTAAATACCAACTGCTTATGCATATATATATAACAGTCTATAATCGCTTGTGAAAACAAATAAAATGACAACAACTTTAAAAATTACTCTGTTTTCAATTAATAAAATTAATCTAATCTAAGTAAATGTTACTGCAAGTTGAGTTACCGTTCCATTCTTTCTCTTGCTACAAGAGTTTCGTCTCTGGCCTGGTTGACACGTTGAGTTACCGTGCTCTTTTAGTGCCCCCCTTTTCCTCCTGAAGAGGCCCCTTAAAAAAGTGGACGAAACGTTGAGCTATTTTGTCTCACCTATTAAATTGTTAAGTATGAACAAAAAATAAGTGAAAATATTGGATTTCTCATTAATTGTAAAAAAAACGACTCAAAACATTTAGACGTTTCTCCATGCATAAAAATTATTAAGCTTGATTAAAGCTGCAGGGTGAGACCGTTTCGAACAATAAACAGAATGAATGCTTTTCTACTACAAGAGATTTTGTCTAAAAATTCAGATTTATCAGAGACATTTTCATAAAACACCATTACAGATTCCCCCTTGTTGAAATAAAGAAAAAATGCTAATAAATATATATCATATATTGGTTTGAATCGTGAAGCTAGGGTCACTTTACATTGTTTGAAAGAGGTTTGGATTGCCATATTTAAGTAATAACTGCTTACAGAAAAAAGTTAAAACGAAAATCAAATCTCTCCAACTTCATTATATTTCACGTAAAGTAATTTGGTTGCAACGCGATGAAACACCGAAATGTATATGGATTGTCTTAGTAATGAATTACTACGTTGACGGATTGTAAGAAATAATCCTAGGAAGTGGCCAACAGGCTCACTGGACCTTAATGCTATTTACTTTTTTCTCTGAGGTCGTCTAAAAAGTGTAGTGTATCAGACACAAATAGGAGGTGAAGTAATCGCCAGCAGTTTCAGCAGCTTCTGAGATACCTACTTTAAACAATTAAATAGATTCACAAGAGTCCATAGTGCGACTGTTAAAGTTTATTTAAATAAAGAAATTTGAGCCAATCCCAAATAACAATTTACATTCGTTTATTAACATTTATTTATTTTAACATGCAGAATCTGCTGTGAGGTCTTGACAATTATTACACAATTACCGGCAAAAGGCCAAAACTAACTAACATTATTATGTTAAAGGGATTTCTAGAATACGTTTTTACATTATTATTGCTATTATTAGTGCTGTTACACGGTTTAAAGGCATCAATTTTTTTAGTAATACGGTTCCAATTTAACTTAAACAATTTAAAACCAAATGTAAGAATTAAAAGTATTACAAAATATAAACAAAAACCAACTATCCAGAAAGATCAACTTATTTACTTAGTGTAATTTACTAGTTATTGAAATGTTTACGCAGAAAAAGATTTATCTAATAAACAGAAAGTCAGAAGTATTTGTTAGTTAACTAATAAACTCAAGGAAGCGTTAGATGAAAACAAAATTTATAGGAGTTGCCTATGTCGGAAAATACTGCGAAGCTAGAAAACTTGTTTTCTGTAGCATATTACAGATGGAACAATAAGAGATTGCTTTTGATTCACTTTTGTGTTTCTGAAAACAGCCATTTAATAATAATTTAGTTCAACTTAAATTCTTTTAGATCAAAAATAAATGGAAAATAATAACATTTAACATCCTACAGTTCGTTAATTATTTTCTTTTAATAAATACTTTTTCGTTCATAATCAGTTAAAAACGAATGAAACTAGCATATAAGCATGTACTGCATTGGAATTACGCCATTTACAAAATGTGTTTGCCAATTTTTACAGTTCCATCCTAATAAATTTCGCTGCATGTCAGAGTAATTTTTAAAGAAACTTCTGTAATTGACAGAAATTTATTAACGCTGTGGTATTATTTTTAGCTATCTACTCATTTTTCAATTGTTTCTGCATTTACAGTATCATTAATTGAAATTCAAGAAAAGAGTCGGATACTTGCCAACCAAGGAACAAGTGTGCCAACACATATATTCGTATTTTTCCAAAAAAATGGGAGCTGTGGAAATACGTAAAGACAGTGATAAGTGGCACCATTTTTAAAATCGATGAACGATTTATTGGTAGTACAGAATATTTGGGATTTTTGTTTATTTTTAATGTGCTTGATATGATATTTCCCCTGACAACAATTTAAACTATAGGTACGGTTATGAAGTTCACCGCCAACCTAGCACAAACATTGTTTCATTCGCAAATTACAGAAAAATATATTTTCTTACATTAGTCGCTAAACATCTGAGCTCTTATACCACACAAAATGTTTTGTGCTTGTTGTACAACAAATTAATTTTTTGCGTAAAGCGTAAAGATCTCTTATATACCTACTTTGTACGGAACTGGGGTATAACTAGCTATTTCGTAACTGAGTTAAAAAAAATGAATATCATAGCTCCAAATGCTTTTGAAAATACATTATATGTAGTTTGTTAATTTTATTAAAATATCTAATAATTTAAAAATATAAAATACAAGCCTAAATTAAGCCACTTACTTATAGTATTTGGTTTAAAAGTTATGCACGTTTTAGATATCTGTCGCCAGGCATAGTACTTATATAGAAAATTAGTTGTTTTGAACTCCAACTAAAATATTTAATTTCGAATAATTTGCTTCTTGACTTAAATTTATATTGCTTTATTGTGATATTTTTACTTCTGTACCTAACACAATTAAACTGTTTTGCAAGAAGTAAAAATAATTAATTGACTTAAAGCTTAATTACTTCCCTTGAAAGTGGTTCATAAGTGCAGCTGAGAAGATATTTACAGCTATAGTATTTAAAGATTATAGTAAAATCTAAATAAAATACTTTGTTTAAATTACCTGTATCTTTTAAATGGGACGATAGAGTAGAAAGATAACAAACAAAACAATAATTGAAGACTTTGATACAATAGCATAGTCTTAAAAATTCATTTTAAGGCAGAAAAACATGTAAAATAAAAAAGTTAGCTTAAAATTTACAGTTCGTTAATTTTATAATACCAAAATTTAATTTTTTCGATTAAACATGTTCCAAATTTTGATAAAAAGCTTAACACATTTAGGCAAACAAATTAATAAGTTCATATGTTTCCGTTAAGTGTGCTACTGAAAGCACAACAAGTAATAAATAACACTTACATTAAAACAATGTTGCCACTTGAAGAACAAAACGCACACTTACCTGTAAAAAAGAAAAAACAAATTAATTATATTATTTTACTGTTCGGTTATTCTTTGAATGTTTAAAATTTTATTTTACAAGTAAACATACGTGGTCTTAACGACCAAGGTTTATCTTTTAACGTTAAACTTTGAAGTAAACCATGTCTATTGTTCTATATGTTGTAGGTATATAACAAACGAACAAAACATTCAAATGATTAGACAACGAAATTTTTACAAATATATGAACACCCACAGCAAGAACTGTATTTGTTTGAAATTCAAATGAGTTATTTATGATTTGTAGACAACAACCACACGCAATATAAATATTCTATGTTTTCTAATTAATTAGAAGCACAATATTCAATTATTACATGTTACAGAATTTTTAAAAATATATTAATTAACGAATAAAACGTCAATTAATCCATAACAATATTTTTTTTAAATAGAGCCTTCCTGGCTAACATATTAGTTTAAAATTTATTTATCAGCCTACTTAAATATTTTATTATTACAACAATGTTGAGTGGTATGCTTTAATAATAAATAAAATTAATAGCAACCATTTGTTACTTGCTGCGAGACTTACTCCCACATCAAAATTTGACGTGTAGTATTGATCACTAGTAATTTTAGTTGAACATAATCTGTACTGCAACTTCGTATGAGTATCCACGCAAAATTAACGACCTCTTTTAATTAATTTAAGGGTAGTCTATCAGATATACGATATGGTTCTGGAAATTATTGGATTTTAGTTAACTTTCTATTAGATACTTGATTTTTAACAAAAGTGTCTTCGATATTTTCTATAATATACATAAGTATACTTGATTCTTTAAGGTATTAGGGTAAAGTGGTATTTTAAGCATGTTTACTATTCTGCGGCAAATGTTACCTTGTGGTTTTGGAAAAATAACTTGAGGTTAATATTACGAAGCGTCGAAAACATTTTTAGGTTGTTTAACTTTTAAATGCTAATGCCTCGACAAAATGTTACTTGCAAGATCTTCTCAGTATTACTAATAACATGATGTCGGTACTTACTGATATTTAGACAACGTGGGAGTTATACAAATATCTTTGGAATATGATATAATATTCATAAAGGGATTTTCAAAGCAGTACGATAAAAGTTTATTCGCCTATTACTAAACATTTTCACAAAGTTTCAGCACAACAAAAGAATAAAGTAATTTTAAAGTTCTGTAGGAGTCGGTAGTTCGCTTTACGTTTCACTATCCATTAAATAATTTTCTTAGGGTATACAAGTTATAGTAAGTATTGTTTTATTACTTTAATTGCATAAATTTTTACAATAATTTTAAATATACAAAATTGATTGTTATATTTCTCATATTTTAAAACATTTGTTTTTATTTTGACTTCGTAGAAAAGTTTTCTCCTTTTAAGTGTTAATTATAAAATTTGAAAAAATAGAGCAACAAAGTATAAATATAATTACCAGAGACTGACAAATATGCAAAGTGCATATCTCCATTTAATAGCATATCTTTTTGAATATTTGTTTCTATGCGTTTCACATCTTGTTAATGCGATTTTTAATTAGTTTTTTAGTGCATATTTGCTAATATTACCATTGTACTGCATAATGGATATGCAAAACGGTATAGTGCATATTTCGGTTCTTTAATAATATTTTTCTCTAATTTAAAACACTGTACGTGTCTAGCGCACGGTTTAAATAGGGTAGCTAAGTTAGTTACGATAGAATTTCCTTTAGTGAATAAGTTAGTATCTAATGTAAAAAAGTATTTGTTAAAGCACCCCTTAGAGTGCAAGTATATGGAGTTCCTCCAGATGGGGAACTTAGTTGAATTCTTCTTCTTAATAGGCGAAATCATTGAGTAATGATAATTTAATTTTGCATATAATTCTGCATATTTTTTATATATTCGCATACATATTTTCTGTTTTTTTGGTGCATATTTTCCAATCTCTGATAATTACGAAGACTTCCATGACTAGAATCTTCCAGTTTTGCACCGTGTCGCTGCTGAGGTAGAAGAACTAATAGTTGCAGCCGCTTTCTTAAGGGGTTTCAGCCTTTAGGATATCTACTATTGCTTTAATACCACTAAATCTAAACTTTAACTGAAGAAATGGGTCCAACCTGATAGTATCGGAAATTACGTGCATTAATATTATTATGCATGGGTATTACGCCTGAAGTCCACTGACGAACTTTTAAAGGTGGTAGAAGCTAAAAGAGAGCCAGTAAAGTGCATAAATAAAACGCGAATGGGAAAGTAAGATAACACCGTTGACTAACAGAAGATGTAATTTAAAAGCGCCTTAAAGTAGACAACCGAGTGAACTATTCCACTGGTCCAACTAAATTTTAGCTTAAAATATGTACTCAACTACTCAAAGTTGGATTTATGAATTATTGGATTCTACCATTCAAATAACCATTATACTCATCCTCAAGTATAAACGCTAATTCTTTTATAGGCTGTAATACTTTTTATCAAAAGTTTTCAACATCGACCCTAAAAGTTTTAAAATACATAACACACATGACGTATCAATTACAGCCGTTTTAAAATTATAGTATTTAAAAAATTACGACCTGAGGAACCATTGTTATAATTTAAGTGTATTTGTTGGTTTACTTATTGGGCAAAATCTAAGCTTCCGGGTGTTCAACGCGCGTCAACTGTCATCGTTATTAAGCTCTTCCCGACTAAAATTTTACGGAACTCTTATGTACTATATTCCCAAATGGAATGTTTATCGTTCCAAATATTGCATTGGCAAGAGACCTAAATTAAATTGTAGGAAAGATGAGCACAACGCGCAAGTTTTGTAACTATTTTCCTTAAATATTTATTCAGCGGTACTTAGTACCTTTTTCTTGATGTGAAAAATTGTTCGAGAAGTTGGGATTCCCAACAGACGACTTTTGTACAAAACACCTTTAACCAACTCTCGTACAAAACGAAGGGCTCAAACCTAATTTATGGCAGCATAAAAAGGTATTGGTTACCAAACATAACACCAAGCTGTATTTTAATTTCAGGTGGTATTTGGCCCTTTTTAAGCAAAAACTCAATTATCCTCCAGTTTAACGAATTCTTAGATGATTTATTACTTGAAATGGTGTTATGCAACAATTATGAAAGATAGAAGCATGACACATGACATTTCTCGCGGAAACAACCCAGAGTAATAGCTGCAGGAGGTCATAACGGGTATTGCTTCCCTAAAATAGATAAAATATACTTCAAATTATCTATTTTAAACTTGATTTTGAACCGCATTATAACTCATTTTTATACATTTATAGAATTAATTCTGATAATAAAGTTTAACGCGTTATTATAACTAATTTTATTTTTTTATTGCCCCACTTTATTTTCTTTTGCCCGCTTTAGGTTTGGTCGCTGGCTACGGGCCTGCAACAACTGAAGGAATGTTTAGTTATCGGCGTATATGCAAATATATCAGGTTAATTCAGTATTCATATTTTCATAACAGCTTATTTTAATTTTCGGTAGAATTATTTTCTTAAATTGTAAGTTTTAATATAAACTTTAATTTTTTTTATAAAAATCGCAACTGGTTATGGACTTCTTAAAATAGTATATTAAAACGCAAATTACAGAAGGCTACCTATTTACGCTGCAGAAGGCAACAGGAAACCACTGCAGAGAACACATTTCCCTAGTAAAAGCAGTTTAAGACTGCGACCAACCAGCTGTAAGAGCTGATGACCACACAACAACAACAACCTATTTACGCACGAGTACGAGATTTGAACGAGAGTCGCGTAGCGGCAAGTGGCAGAATGGACGAGTGCTCGAATTGCCTTCTGAAACGGGTGTTTTATACTATTTTCTCTGTTTCGGCTTCCAGTTACGTTATTTATTTACTTTCATTTTATAAAAATACTTGACAATTTCCATTTGGGGAAATTTTGGTAAATCAATTGGGTTGGTAACAGCAATTTATACAGTGCGGTCGTTTAGTCTAGAAACCTGGGAATAAAAAGTTGTCCGTTCATTTATGGAAAAGAACCTCGGACAAGTCAATTTTTATTCTTTATTGCACACATTTTGATATATTGTTCAAATTTTTTCCGCCATATTTGAAAAAGTTATGGCGTCATGGCCATTTTTTTTAAATGGCGACCCCCAATTTTTTTGGCAGATTTGGATACTTCGTGAAATTCTAAAACCAGAAATGTCAAAAAAGTATCACCTTTAACTTCAAAATTTTCAAAAAAAAAAAACAATGGCGATGACGTCATAACTTTTTCAAATATGGCGGAAAAAATTTGAAAGATATGTCAAAATGTGTGCAATAAAAAATAAAAATTGACCTGTCCGAGGATTTTTTCCATAAATGAACGGCGGACAACTTTTTATTCCCAGGTTTCCATACTAAACGACGCCGACGGTGCGTATATGTTTCACGTTGACAGAAGTTTGACATTTAACATTTTTGTTGCCTAGTAGTTAATAAAGAACAGCAATGGTTGCCTAGGTATTTTGTATCATTTGATGCAGCTTACCAATTTCTGGAAACAAAATGTTGCCAAAAATCGGTTAAGAATGAAGCTCATTCTAGCATCCAAAAGCGTGCTAGAATAATATCATTCTAATGCCAAAACAAAGAAAAAATATTTCTGCACTAACTAGAACAAGTATTAAATCCAGTAGCCATAAATTGTTGTTAATTTATATATGTACAAACAGGGAATTTTTCTTTTTAGTATACATATTATCTATGTATGGTTTAAAAAAAACGTGTCAAAAGTCCTATATGTAGGCAACCAACTATGCACTAAACATTAAATTTTAATTTTTTAAGAAAAAAATTTAAGTTAAGTTAGTTTAGTTTTTAGTTTTAAGGTTAGTCGTTATCCTGAGGTCACACAAGGTCTAAAAAACCTCTTACATGAAGAGAGCTACTGAGCACTCTTCTACATGTTCTGTATATTATCACATGTATAATTTGCGAAATGTATACTTACAGATCGCAAATAAAGTGGGATATTTAAAAAAAAGAAAAATAGAATGTCGTGGCAAAAGTAATTAAATTAACTTAAGGGTGGGTTTTAGTAGCATATTTACGTGATGAAAATTTTAAAATAACGGTAGGGTTAAATAATGACAGTTGAAAAGAAGGACTGGTATGAATTAAAATTTTTAGACCTTTCCTTCATACGCTACAAGGCCAGAATGACCAATTTTAATATAGTAATTAAATTATGGCCGATTATGAAAAACTTACGAAAAAGGACTTGCACAAGACATCCATCAACAATGTATTGATTTTCGCATGTAGCGGGGTGGGTTTCAATATTACCTTTCTATGCATGTATCGACCCTTTTGCAAATTTGTATAATTTTGGCGTGATCTTTATTTAACTTTACAAAAAATTGTTTATAAATTTTTAAAAACTGATTACAGATAGGCAACCCAACATTCACCGACTCTGTCAATGTCACTGTCAATGTTTACAAAGGGGTTTAAGAGATTAAAAATCGGTATTCGCAAATACTTATACTGAATTTTGTAGTTTTGTTAGGTAGAAGCAGGTAGAAGCAATACTAGAAGATCCAATCCTTTCTTGGCTGGTTTTAAGTCAGGCAACCCAAAATACTTAAAAACGAAAAATATTTTAACTAAAACCCACCCGTCTTTAACTGTTGTTTTTATTTCCAGTTTTGTTTTGTGTTGTTGATATTTTATGTTTGAGAATAATCGCTGAATTAAAATTATTTTGATATTCTACACTAAATGTATAGTTGGTTGCCTACAGATATGACTTTTGAGACTTTTTTTTTTTAACTATACATAGCGAATATGTATGCTAAAAAGAAAAATTCCCTGTATGTACGACTAGTGAGCAACGTTTTGTCGAAACTTTTTGTCAACGAATATGAGTGTTTTATGCTTAATATCAATATGGTAATAGTTATTTATGGTACAAGTGTGTTATAAGGGAAATAAGTCACGAGAAAAAATGGGCAAGCCACGAGCACGTAGTGCGAGTGGCTTTGTTTTTACGAGTGACTTGTGACCGATAACACACAAGTTCCATACATAATTTTATCCAACATCTCCATAATTCGCTAAAAACTAATCAATATTATCAATCAAGAATTTCTTACCTTTTGAAATTTATGTCGGTAGGAGAATAATTTAATTCAATTATCAAATGTCACTTTGAAATTTACTTTTACATTTAATGTTACTGTTAATGTTAATAAGGAATAGGAAATTTTTTGATTCATCTGTTGTTGTTATACCTCTATAATAATAATTATTAAATGATTTTTAATACTTGAAATTGTTGTGTTTATTTATAAATTTAAGATATCCTTTGGCGTGACTTATGAATTATTTATAACTCACTAGTGACTTATAGGGTATATAATTCAACTGAAATCAGTACAATTATGGTTGTATAATTAGGAGATGTTGGATAAAATATATTGATTGATAAGTTTACATAGCTAAAAAGATCTTGTCCTGGCTTTTATGGTATTGATGGTAAGTATACATATAAATTTACTTTCTACTATTCATTTTTATTAGGTACCTAGTTATTGTATTAACAAAAGAATTAAACTTTAAATGTTTTTTACTGAATAAAAACAAGAAACCTACAGAGAAATTATACCAAACAGCAAGAAACTTATTAGCGAGGTATAGAAAATCATGGATAAATGTGAAAGATGTGAAATTATGGAAAATTTTCGTTTTTCATTCCAACTTAATTTTTGGTCATTCTGTGTAAGTTAGCTATATATATGATATGCGCGTAGCTTTTTTATTAGTATTATTATTATTAGAACTCATTATTCCCTTTTTGGGGCATGGGGATGTGCTGGTGCATTAACGTATGAAGTATTTATTTATCGTATGGCAACACATAGTATAGTTGGTAGGTAGGGGGGTTCACAGCCAGAACTCCACGATGATCCGCTTTGGGACTCGTATACAGCACAGCCTAATACTGTGCCCCTGTATGACTGAATAGCCACCATTCCAGTAAATTCGATACTCAATTCAATACGTCTAAAGTATTACGGGTGCAATGCACAACCCGGTCCGACTCTGCGGGTTACGTGATTGGTACGCTGTTTGACCCTACATACTGCTCCGTGTATAAATGTGTGTATATGTAGGACTTTGTTACTCTACGTCTTAGGCCCTGTATTCGCAGGAAAGTGTCATTAATTTGGTGCCCAGTTCCCAACAACGAATGGTCACCAGGGCTCTAGACTGCAGGAAAATCCTGCAGAAGGACTAACGTTACTCTATCCTGACGCTCCACCACTGCGCCACCCTGGCTTCTACGTAGCCTTTTAGTTTAATGAAATGGATGTCCTGTATTCTAATTTACCTGACACTTTATAATAGGCTAAATAATAAATAAAATAGTGTTGAAACGATAATTTTTAAAATGTACGGAATTTATACAGGGTGTATGGTAAAGACACCACCAAAATTCACATTTTTGCCTAGCATGTATAGTATTCAAGAAATTGTATAAGAAAGGGTCATTATGCACTGTTTGAGAACCTATTACAACAGCGATCGATTGCTTGATTAGTTTTTTTAATTTCCTTGTATTAAAGTGGTTTGCTACGTTAGCAGGTAGTTTAGTTACTTAAATGGCACCGTTAATATTCTGCCAAATTGTTAGAAATGGATAATCACCCATATTCAATACGCGAACTTGCAGATATGCACTTAGTCTACGGTAAAGCTTCAGGACATGTCATTCCATTCCCATGCTGCAGTTCGGTTGTACCGCTAGCATTTTCCAAATAGGAGAATACCTTACAGAATCACTTTTGTAGCAGTAGATCGACGATTAAGAGAAGCAGGTTCGTTAATTCCGCAGAAGAACAACTGTGGGCTCCATCGCACTGAGCATATGATAAACATATAGGAAGACGTTTTGGATAGTGTTTTTGAATCCCGAAATAAGTATACGGCAACTTTCCTGGGAATTTGGAATTTCGTTGTGGTCAGTTTCCAGGATTCTTCATGAAGAGCTTTTGCATCCGTACCACGTACAAAGACAAAGGGTCCCACATCTTCAGGTTGCTGATATTCCAGCTAGACGAACTTTCTGTGAGTGGTTAATAGAAGAGACTCGTGATGAAGAATTCTTGAAAAAGACTTTCACTGGAAATGGGATTTTAATTTTTCATAACAGCCACCACTGGAGTGACAATAACCCACAAGAAATACGCCGTGGAAATTTCCAAAGACGATTTACAATTAACATTTGGGCAGGTATTGTGGGTGACTATCTCATCGCCCCTTATGAATTACCAAATCGTTTAAATGGCGTTGCATATCACAATTTTCTTTCACTACCGGAACTTTTAGAAGATGCCCCATTACAAATCCGAAAGGACTTGTGGCTACTGCATGATGGAGCACCCGCTCATTACAGTGGTATCGTGACTAATTACTTAAATGCTGAATTTCCTCAGAGGTGGATTGGGCGAAATGGACCTATACATTGGCCGGCGAGATCCCCCGATTTAACCCCAATGGATTTTTTCTTTTGGTCTGCCAAACTCCAGTTGAAACGGAACAAAAACTTCGGAGGCGCATTTTTGATGCACCGACATTATTAGGCAAAACGGTAACGTTTTACGGAGGGTGAAGGAAAATTGGTTAAAACGAGCCAATGCTTGTATTAATCTTAACCACGGTCATTTTGATCAGTTATTGACTTGATCAACAGATCCATGAATAAATCAGCCATTGTCATTAATTTTAATAATTTTTAAGTTCTCATGTCCAGTAGTACGTATAGCAATAAGTATACGTATTTACGTATTTCATGTGAATAAAGTTCAAACAGTGGTCATTCATTTTTTTAAACAAAACCATGCATCTAAATGAAAAATGGACGAGAAATTTTCGATTCAGTTCATCGTCTTTTATTAGTGTGTGAATTTTGGTGGGGTCTTTACCATACACCCTGTATAAGAATTAATAACTACAACTTGAGTTTACCAAACAATAAGCAAGTGATACTGATGATAAATGATATAACGATTGTTACATACTTACCATTTAACAAATTACTATATTACAAGATGTAAAATGATACACACCTATTCCAAGTGAATAATACTTAAAAACCGAATTTTGTGGGATGTTAATCTAAATTTCGCAGAACGTTTGAGAATTGACGCACTAAAAATAACACTAATGCGGGTGGCACAAACATGATTTAACGGCTTCGTTAATTTAATCATTCGTCAAAATGACCAAAATCGATTCAAAAATTCATACTGCAAATAATACATTAGTTAACATTAACAAAAGTTGATGCTCTTTTGTTAACTCTGATCATTCGTTAACTTAATAAATATTTTGTGCAACTCACCCCAATAGACCTAAGCAGTAACGCTACACAGCTATGCATTGGTGGTGAATACGCATAATTTTTAAGAGTTAATATTTAATTTGAAGATACATTTAAGACTAGTCTGTTAACGCTTTTAAATGAAGGTATGCACTCATAATTTTAATTTTTCCTTGACTGGCTATTTTAAATTGTTGTTATGATTGTAATAAAGGTAAATGTGCACTCGTTTTATATGTTTATTATCTGTCCAAGATATTATTAATGTTCTTTAGCAATTTCAACCTACTTAATTTTCACCACAGAATCTAGAAGAGGATCAAAACCCATGATCGAAACGTTGAGATAATAAAGATCAATTGAAGACATTTATTAATTGTGTTTTTTTGAGAAGTCTGAATTTTAATGGACGTTCTCGTTCATTTAAAGGATATCATTAGTCTATATTATTTAATAGTCTAGTTCAGAAAAATTCTAGTTTTCCATATTATAGGAAATGTGTCGTATAAAAATTAACGACCCTTTTTCAAAACGGTGGACCAGCTTACTATAAAACGTACCTACGTGCTATAAATGAGTCCTTTTACGAAGACATAATTTCGCTGAACACCGCAAAATTTGATGGACTGGAACACCTGGATGATATCGGTTTATATGAGACATCACTTTAGTATTCAAAGAGTTAACTAAGCCCTTCGCTTTTCATTTACATATAGACAAAGAAAATGTTCTAAAATATAACCTGATTTCTTACATAAGTTATCTAGTACCTAATTATCCCATTACAGTACATAAGTTTTGAATGTTCTCAGCGGTATTTAACTCGGAGCGCATCATTATATCAAACTATTATATAGAACACGGCATAACCAAGCATATTTTGTTCCCGCTTTAGCGATTCATGTTGAAGTTGTTTTTGCACGCTTCCCTTTCTCTTCTCATGAAAAACCCTCACGCCAACGTCAGCTCACTACAGTTAATCTGAAAGAGATGAATTAATCCGAACTCCATGTCAGCCAAACACTCTAATTTATTGCTCCAGGAAAACGAAATTTTGGCAGCGTTTTATCTAAATTTGAAATCTCCGCCGCGCAAAAACAACCATGTAATTAGTTAGATTGCATTTTATTATAATTAAAAAGTTTCGTAAAGCTTACATCAAACCGATGAAAAAAGTGCATCGAAGATTATTAGAATTCTTGGTTCGAGGTACGATTATATGTAAACCACGGACGCTAATGATGTGGTCATAGGTCGCGCAATAAGAAAAATGTTTCCCACGAAATAAAACAAGTTATTTTATCTCCTAACTAAACGAAATAGAAATTAACAGTTAAAACGAACGAACGTACGATATGCCGCAAGTGTTAATTCCGAGACTGTAAATCAGTAGGACATTTACTTAAGGCAGAGTGTTTATGGGAAAATTAAAGAGAATTGAAATGGCTTCATTCAGATTTTGAAGTTTGGACGAGAAAGTTTTTGGAGCAGCTGTCTTGTACATCAAAATCTACCCTAGCTGTTTTAGTTTAGCAAATGTGGGTATGCATGCGATTTTGTTCCCAACGTGAGGACACCCTAGCGCTTTCTCTTTCTGGAATTCGTCTCCAACGCCATATATAATGCGTCATGCCTGCCTGTCTATCTGCTACCAAAGCCTTAGAGCGCCCGCCAGCTACTAAATCAATACCCAGGCGAACTTTCCCGTCTCAGCCCCCTCGTCTTAACGCCTCTCATCTTCACCCGCACATTGGGAGATTGAAAATTGCCCCGAACTCTGCAATTTAAGATCATACCATAAAATTATAAAGATTCTCCGAAGACCTTCTTTTTTCACGTTTTTTCGGGCGTTTCGATGTATATTTTTCCAGTTATCTTAAGTTGTCGTGCCGTAGTTACAAAAAGGCATTTACACACAATTACTAAAAACAAGATAAACATCGTGTATAAAAATAGCATTAAATTAAAAGGCTCGTAAATGGATTAAAGGGAAGAAGCCGTAAGCAGCATGAAAATATGTTTCTCCGCCTACACGGAAAGTTAGTCATGTTAGCTGACAGACTGACAGAGTTTGAGGGATCGCTTCGCAAACTTTACGTCGCCTTTGAATTATTTATTTGTGACTTAGATATTTTGAGAATTAACTAAACTTTAGTTTTTGGAACAGAGAGCATCCATAAATTTACAGTACTTTTAGACGAAACTTAAAGAATTTCGTAACAGACGTTACGGCAACTAACACAAAAGTTTTCGACTATATTTTATAATATCCAAATCCACTACATAGGAAAAATAGCATCTGTTTAGTACAATATGTGATGAGACGAACAGCTGCATCCAGTCACGTGATACACCTCTTGTGACGAGAACTTTACGAGAAAGAAAGCCTCATTGGCCGCGGATGCGAAAGAGTGATGGACAGACAACAATGCCCTTAGTAAATATACGAGGGAACAAACACGGCCAGTTTGACACAGAAGCCATTGCCCATTGCTCATATGAGGTACTCCCGGGGGTAATTTTGCGTGTTCTCAAAATGGAGGTAAGTGCAAAATCAAGTACTTATTACGTAAATCTATTCCATTCAGAAAAAAATTTATTTTATTAAATTGCCGTGAACGTCAGATAACGATCGTAATTAAATACAAAACGTAGTTATACCCGTTACCTTTACACCTCTGGGCTAAATTACACAATAAACAAACCGTTAATACTACTTCAATTAATTAAGGTCTACTTATTAAAATATCATAAAGGACAACTCGCAGACAGATCGTTTCATGTATGATAAACTACGTTGACACATCGAAGTTGAATTTATTTTTTAGATTTAATTTAATGCAAGGCACAATAAAGGGTTTCTTATTCAATTCTTTAAGGATATAAACATATTTATAAAAATAAATGATTAAAACAACATTTTAATGACCATTAGTCTTCAGTTTACAAACTTTAGAAATACTTGCGCATTGGTTATTTACAAAAATCGAAGTCATATATAGGACACGCTATCTGTAATTTATTTAAATTATAACTTAATTTTAAAATGGCCAAACTTTCAGTTTAATTTTTTATAAACGAAGGATTATTAAACAAAGCAGTAATCTACCCCGCATTTTGTATTTACTTTTATTAAAAACAGAAAATCATACTAAGACCTATGAAAACGTAATAGAAATTTTAGTAATATTTTCTATACTCTCGCAAAAACTGGCATTTCTTTGATTACATTTTAATTGAACTCCTAATATGGGGAATACTCCCTTAATTGCAACTTAAGCCAATACACTAGAAATAATACGAATTGTTAGATTTAATATGATAAGGGGTCTCTGCAGATATGGAGTGGGTCCTGAAATAGTTTGCCAAAACTAGGGATTGAATTGGGCTTGTCCTAAAAGTTATGGCATATTTAACTGAAAAAATAGTTACCTAGTATTTTCTATGCAAAAAAGGTAAACCGTTTAAAAATCGCCGAAGTTAAACAGTGTGCTATTGCAGTAAGCCACGCATTTTATTCATTAATTAATTAATAGAGTAATCGTTAATGTAGTAGGCTTGAAAACAAAAAATTGACACATCCTTGTCACAAACAAGTAATGAGACACAGAGCAATAGTGGGTCCATGGGGATATTTTTGTTTCGGAACATTTTTTAAGACATTTGGTGCAGCACAAGTAATGCTCTGTTAGGACTTACATTAAAATCGACGGCGGATTCCTATCAAAAATAGTACATTATACATCAAGGGAGAGAAATGTAATATTTTTCCTGAGGTGTAATTTGTAGCCAGAGGGCGAAGCCCGAGGGCTATAAAGCTCCGAAGGAAAAATAGCATTCTCTCCAGAGGGGTATATGCTATTTTTTTCACGGCCTAAGTATAGTGATAAATTAATATAATAAGCTCGTGCGCCCCAAATCTTTCGTTATCAAGTAGACATTGAAATTAAAAGCGTGCAGTTCCTAATTCATGAACACAACTATAATTTTACTAAATGTCAATTTTGACATATTGACATTCAAGTGTAGTTATATTTAATAGTGTACCTGCTGTTAATTTTTACAGTTGTGAACATGTAACGTTAAATTTTAATGTAAACAAATAATTTAAATGTACGAGTATGTTTCAATTTTGGGGTTTTAAACTTTAACAAACATCCAAAATTTAGAATTGCCGATTTTTATTATTTGATTCATAATGAAAACTCCCTTGGGAATTTTTTGAAAAATTATTTACCTAGGGAATAATTTATTATTTCTGTCACGATTTTTGTATCATAGAAATGGACAAATACTCCCGGCCGTGAAAAAAAATAGTTTCGCTAATTTTCTCAGAAATATTTCGAAAACATTTGAAGTTGTATACGATTAGGATTGACACCCTCTACCTCTTTTAATATTAACATTTGGACTGAGGACCCTCCAGCACGAATCTACTGTTAGTCTGTGTCATATAAACTACAACCTGGTGTTGCGATCTAACAACAGTTTTTGATTACAAATCAGCTTAAAAAATAATACTTATGCATTTACTATTTTAAAAATGTATTATAATCATCATATTTTAATAGAAAAGGCAATTTTTAAAAATATCACAGCTGAATACAAAACAATGATTAAAGTAGCGCGTATAGCAATGCTATCTACACATGAAGGTTTTAAAGTGGACTGACTCGTTACTTCACTACGTAAAGTGCGTAAAATGGTTTGGGGTTGCGCGTTATTATAGCTTTAATTGCTTTTTTTATTAGGTTCACTGAGTTAAAGGGTTGCTTGTGGAGTTTTAATTATTATTAAAGCTGTTTCTTTATTCTGAGTGGACGGTTCGTTCATTTTCATGATCACTGCAAATATTTGATTTTAATATAATTCTGTTTCCTCTGCATGCTAAACTGAAAAACTAAAAATATCATTTATTTAGTTCTTAATTTCATCTCTTTCAGAATATTCGTATTAAATACATGATTCAGATTCCTATTTAAAACTATCATTATAACTCGCAATTTACAGTCAAATTATTTTAAAATTGCTGGAAATATCCTATACAGCACAGCACGTTTATGAGAAAGGTTCATAACGGTTTGCCTAAAATGATAATTCACAATAAAAATTGCTGCCGTAGTCTAATCTAACAAGACCAATTTACCATTCAACCTCGCATTAAATTCGAAGGTTGTCTGAATGATGTTTAACATCTCAAAATCGTATTCTGCTATTATTTTCTACCACTAACATCATTTCAAACATGACGTGATTTAATATCCCATCCCCGACCGTGTCACGCAAAGGAAGGCCTCGTAATTTATTTCATTCTGTAGATCATTTGATATAGAACAAGTCATTAACGAATATTACAACTATATATAAAATCTTTTTTCGCTCCCCCGGCGAAAAATGGCATCAATCTCAAGCTTTTACAATCTGAAATAAACGTTTTATTAAGACATTTATTTCTAACGTGGGATTTAACTTTCAGTTGGAACGAAGAAAATCCTTTTGATTATTTTTGCGTATTTTGTGGGATATTTAACTGTGCTCTGAACAAACATCTGACATTTTCTTTAATTTAATTTATCTAAATAGAGTATTCAATCATAAACCTGAGTTACGTAGAGGTTCAGCGACTTCGACACACAACTTTTAAATTAAGTTTAATAAAAGTGTAATATAACAATTTGTTTTTTTTTGGATTTATAGGATTTTGCTTGTAAGGCCATGAAAAGAATCTATAGTAATAGTTCATGTATGCAAACTGTTGGGTGTTTAAAAGTTACGCTGTAACATACCTACTATTTTGTCGGATCAAATTGTTATAATAAGTACCTACCTATATGGTATAGTTTAAGATATACTCTCTAAAAGTTTTATAACTTTTCTCAAATTTATCATATTATTGCTGCAACTTGGACCAAGTTAGAAATTTAAAAAAATGCAAAGTTTTTATTAAATATTTCTCAAAAATTAAACACAATGACACGTATTCTCACCTTGTGTTTAAAGAAACATAGCTTAATATAATTTTATTTGCGTGAAACAAAGATACGCAATATTACCATGGTAATTAAACATGACTTTAAATTCGAATACCTATGAGATGAGCATACTTAACTTAAAAATTTACTCTCATACTTTTAGCTTTATAAATGTATGTTATTTTAAAATATTTATGTAATATGCATTAACACAAAGACAATTTCATAAATATTGAGCTAAAGCCAATTTATATGCTGAAGGTGTTTCAAACTAAAAAATGTATCTTACTCCTTAAAACGTAAACAAATTATAAACTAAAATGTGACATTTTATTTCGAGTTATTTTAATAATATTGTGCAACAATGATGATTTGTTTTGCAAAGTAGTTTAAAGTTAATTATAATTATGTATCAACTTTCTAGTTTCAATCAACTCTATATCTAATGCCGTGATGTTTAAAATGTAAGCTGTATCTAATTTTGTATCTTGCAGCAAAACACGAGTTTGATTTGGAAATAAGTGTGGTAATTCCGGTGCCATGGGGTGTCTCCTACCCGAGACATGACGCGAATCAGCACCGAGGCGACTAATGGACGTCAGACACGGCATCAACTGTATCTACCGGAAAATTACGGCCTGCGAAAATTGAAGTAGTTTGTAGCATACAATTTGAAACAGAAAATAATTTAGATATATACCTTGATGGACTTTGTCATGACATTATTGCGTATCTAATTACAATCTTCCACCTTATGATTATCGTCTGGATCTATGGTTTGCTTTTGTAAGTATGAAATTTAAATACAATAAAATTTATATAATTGCTTAATTAAGTACCCACCTATCTATTATAATAAATTGTGATAATCACTGTCAGAAATATGCAGGGTGTATATAACAAAATGATATGTCATAAATTTATCCATACTTTCTGGGAATGAAAAAGAGTTGATTTAAGGCAACTTACTCCCATACAAAAATAAAGTTATGGCTTTTTAAAGTGAATAATTGAAAACAATTGTCTGTGTTTTTTAAGTTAAACGGGTTGAAAAGTTGTATAAAGTTTTAGTACTTTAGGGTCAACATTTCATCATCATCATCAATTGACATTCAGCAGATCCCCGTGCATTACGTCAGAACCACCGCATGCCAATAAGGTGTGAAGGGATTTTTAAATTTTTATAATAGGTGGGGATTGGGAGCGCTAGTACTTTAGGGACGACATTTTAAGAAACAAAATTATGAAAAAGTTTGCCTCTTTTAAGGAGGGGGGCCCCTTTGACCACCCCGATTGTTTTATCCTTTAGAATTTTTTCTCTGAATTTATACGTCTATTCTGAACTTTTTGCCTCTTAGTAATTTTTCATGGTGTCGTTTGTTTAGAAGCTGTAGATTGTAGATATGACATAACAAATTTAAAAATTAAACCAATTTGAGAGTTATCCTAATAATCAAATAGATACTAAATTTCACAGAAAAATAAACATATTGTCTATGTACCAATAATAACAAGCAACAAATGCAAGAACATTTATTATTAAAAATGGGCACCGTACATATTTTGCATCGTTTTAATATAGAATACCGAATATGCTGGAAAATTAATTTGCCTAAATCTATTGTTAAACCAACAATCATGTTCCTTAAATAGGTACTCTTCAAGAGTTACCTCTAGGGAACAAATTATTTTTTTTTAAACCCCAAAAGCAAAATCTATTGAAATTTTTACATTATATTCAAAAAGTGGTTTATCTTTTAAACGATGTTACGAAAAGTTACCAAGAGACAAAAAAGTATCAAAGAGAAAAGTAGAAAATTCAGGGGCGGCGCTGAGAACAATATTTAAGAGTAAAAAAATTGAGGTGGTAAAGGGGTCACACCCCCAAAAAGCCTTAAGAGGGGGTATGCTTTTTTCTTAAAAATATTTCCCCTAAAATCCTAAAACTTTCCTTAACTGTTTTTAGTTTTTCACTTTAGAAGACCCTGGAGTTTCTTTAGGATGCATTTTTGTATACGGGTAAGTTGCCTTAAATCGACTTATTTTCATCTTCAGTAACTATAGCCTTTTTGTTACACCCTGTATATAACTTTTGTAACTTTTTTATTTAAAGAGCTACATTAAATGTTAAACTACCAAAATTAAAAAACAAATATATTAAAGTTTTCAGATTTGGGAACTCTTCGAGATATTTTGGAAAATTTTGCGAGTTTTTTGAAATACTTGTATTTTCATAACTAACAGTGAATGCACCACCTCATACATATTTTATTTCACATTTTAATAAACTTAATTAAACTTTCATTGATTCTCAAGTTCTAACATAAACTTACATTTTTTTAGTGGAAATAATACGTTATATTTACATACGGAAAAGCTTGTCTATTTTTTAGAAACGAATGAATAGTAATCTTATTCATTTCTACAATATAACTATAATCTGAAGTTAACAAATTTTAATAATAATAGTAATAATTTTGCCTTCAATTATTTAAATAATCCAGGCTCCAATTATGTTATTTCTCATTTCTTAATCTACATCAGATATTAGGTAGTACTGATTATTTACCAGGGCCGCCGAGAGAAATTTTCGGGCCCGCGAAAAGTCTGTGGTCCGGGCCCCACTTAAAAAAGTACATCACTTTTGTTTAATAAAATAAGTTATATAAAACATTAAACATTTTGTCGGGAGGTCCGACGGTCGGGTCCTTTCGATGCCGGGCCCGTGACAAAAGTCTCAGATGTCACCCCATCTCGGCGGCCCTGCTGATTACTAAAGTAAAATGAAGATGAATTTAGCAAATGATACATCGCTAAAAATGGGAGAAAACAAGCTTTTTAATGATATTAAAATAACTTTGGGTTTCCATCAAAATGGAAGTTTGTGTTCTAACTCGAAAATCAAGAATGCTATGCAGTTTTTACTTTGTATTTTGAATTCTAGTTAAAATTTTACATCGAATGACCATTTCACTTGTACACTCAATTAAACGTTAACTTTCCTCTGCTTCTCTAGCCTTTCTTTTATTTATCCAATTTCTACGATCATATGCCTCTCTCATCCACGTCTTTCGCACTACTTTACAACTTTACGGATATCATCATCCCATCGCATTCTTTGTTTTATCGCACTACACTTTCATTGCCATGGTCGCCACTCTGTAATATTCTTTGTCCATCTTTGATCTTCCCTTCTTACGATATAACCGGCTCATTTCCATTTCAGGTTCACCACTTTTTTAATTATATTAGAAAATTTGGTTTGTTCTCTTAGCCACTTATTTGTTTTCCTGCCTTTGCGTGTGATGCCTACCGGAACCCTTTCCATTGCTCTTTGGCTCAGCTGTAATGAAGTAATAGATTCTTTATGCAGACTCCATATCTCTGATGCAAGTCATGTTATGCAGGACGCACTGATTATACACCTTCGTTTTCATGTTTTGGGGGATGTTAGATTTAAAGATCATCGTTTTCTATTATGATACAAACGTTTACTTAAATAGATTTAAATTAAAGAACTGACGAGTTTAAGTTTTTTCCTAACATTTCAGAAAGTCTACCAGGTATTATATACATCTTAGATTTGCCTTATAATTCTGCACTTTGCTTTTGCAATCTTTGGTGCGGCTCTCAAAAAAAAAAGTTATCTATACGACTTTCAAGATAATGGACACCGTGTGTACTTGATTTTCGCCAGCTATTACAGGTATCTTGCCAGGAAAGGAACGAGATTTACTATGATCGAAAACTAAAATGTTCAAGTGAGTGAAGGTGAAATAGAAAAAAAGTAGTATATTTAACTTTTAATTTTAAGATCACTATGATGTCGATCTCTAATTTTATATACAAATTGGAGGCATTTTTTCAAACCTCGGATAGACTGTCATAAGTCAAATCATCATTTTGAATATTTTCTAACAATGATCACTATAATAGATACATCCAAGGTAGTATTTAAAAAGAACATATGGTAAAGTGTATTAAAAGCTTATTTTGTAAATAAACTTCAGCTTGGAATAAATATTTGCTACAACTTTTCAATTTGCGGTTTATGATGAAAAGCTGAAGAAAACTAACTTGGTTTATTGTCGCGGATTAGCTCTTTTTACTGTCTTCTTCTGTTCTGTTATAATGACAACTTATTTTGTTTTTTAAATGTTAACATTTTTTAAGACGTCAGATTTTCTTCTTTATGATTGTGATCTACGATTTCGAGTTTGTATAATTTTTTTTAATTCATCCTGTAGCCTCTACAAATGTCTTCTTCAATTATTTCCTGGAAATACAGGTTTAAAATAAACACTAAACCAATCAATTTATTTTATTTTAGTGTCGTTGATCATTTATAGTAAATTTCATGCCCTATGTATTTCTTCTGTCTACTATCTACAATAACATTTTTGTTTTCTTTTAAAATATCAAAGTTATCTACATAATTATCAATATCTGATTATTTATTAGTTCAACTTATCTCTCATAGCAAAATGTTCCTCTTTTCAAGTTGCAACGAAACTTTACTCTCCAGACTGTAAACATCCCCACTCCCCACACTCGTTTTTCTACAATTACAAAATATAAAATACAATAAACTGAAAAGGACCACACCTAATTTGACGCCTGTGGTTTACATTTAACGGAAAAATTGAAAAATAAAAATAAATGGTATTAAACGAAGACCAAAAGTCAGGCATTTTCTTTTACTCAATTTGTTTCTTTTAGTTTAAAATAGATATGTACTGAAATAATGATCTTAAAACATTTGTTATGTTCTCATTTTCTAGGTTCAACGTCTGGGGGGTGAGGTTTAAAACTAAAACAAAAACACAAAATATGTTTAAAATAACAAATTATCTTAATTCAATTCGATAACTTTATCACATAGTTGAATAAAGACTTTCGGTGAATAGAAGCAGGTGCATTTTAATTAGTTGGTTATTCGGCTTCAGGTGGCTGCTTAGTTTATTATGATTGTTTCATTGAGTAATTACTTACAACACTAAATGTCAATTCAAAATTTCGAGACCCATACCTTATATGAAGATAGAGTAAAACCTGAAACAAATAATATTCACACTGAACTGAATACATACTTTTCAAGATTTAGGTTTGTGTTGAATTGGTGGTATAGTGTTGGTTCGTAAAAGGTAAAATATAAAACTTCCATCAATTTAATTTATAGTGTATCAACAGTAAACGTTTTTTATTGCAAGTAACGATAAACATTCGGAACGACATTTTGATTATTTAATTTATTAAAGCAATATATTCTGTCAATTTTGATTTAGGTACCTACTTATTCAACACTAAGATGGTATTTGTACGAAACTATAGTTTTGACAGTAAATTCATTTATGTAGGGGTTTGGTTGTCCAAGGGGTGAGAGACTTGTAAAAGGAAGGTCAAAGGGACAGACTGATGGATTTCTCTTTGTGTTTAGTTACTGGCCCGTTCAATCCAACCGGATCTTGTGCAAGTAAATCACAAGTATGTTAGTCTGGATTGCCCGAACACTGCCCCTTCAAGCTACTTTGCTAGTTGCCCCCGCCTACTCTAACTTCAATTTGACAATCTGTTATTGACTAAGGACTAGAAGATAATTATAGTTTTAGCCTAGGTCAACATTATTTTTAGGAAGAAAAAACAATTCACTAAATAAAAAAGTATTGTTTAATCCCAACAATCAGAAGTACACAATAAAACATTCTGCTTGACTACAAGTGTACAAAATCCCATGCTTTGTTATTTATAGCTTTCTTTCCTCCATTTTCCGACTGTAATAATATTCCTTCCTCGCTCAAGTTCATCACTAAACCGCCCCCAGGGTTTCCAATGAGAATAGTAATTATTAGGGTACATACAGGGTCGAACTGAACAACCGACATTTGAATATACCAAAAATAGTCAAGTTCAGTTAACTCTAAATTTATGCATTGAAAAGGTTTTCTTTGCATATACGAACTAGTCGACTAAAACAAACAAAAATTCCTAAAAGTTTTAACCATAACCTAGTTTACTAGCCCAATGATAACCTACATTGTAACATATGCAAGGATTTACTTGGCATCAGCAAACAAAACACCTGAACGTTATTGTTTGTTTCTTTATATAGATTTCTTCAAGAAATCGGACGACAAACCATTTTATTAATTATTTCCAATGATATTGATAAAACTTATGTAAAATCTACATTCCGCCTTTTTATTAGTATATAAGTACGTAGTAATAGTATTGCAAAGCAAATGAGTACCTATTTTCGTTAATTTTGTTTTAATAAGTCTTGGAAATCTTTATTTCATATAGACCACCCAAGTAGATTGAATGCAGCTGTAAATTCCCGGCATACAGTCGCCAAGGGCTTATCGAATATTTATCAAATTATAAAATATTAAAAATTTAAAAACTATTAAATTCTTGGCATTAATCGTCGCCTTTATAATATTTAATAAAATACCTAGTGCATAGAAAAATTTAGTAGGTAATCAGTAAAAATCAATCATATTAAATTTTCGATCTTGAAAAGTAATATAAATCAACTAATGATGTTGGTTCGCCAGTGTGGAAGTAATAGACAGAAGAGAGGATAAATGTACATAAAATAGATATAAGTAGCTGTAACAAATTACATACAAAATTTGAAATAATGTATTTCGTAATACTTTAATAAATCCAACTGAGTTTAATATAATCTACTCTTTTAACTGTTGTATTTCTTTCAGGAAAATAAGTAAAATCAACAGCGTTGAATTTCTTCTGGCTCATAAATTATCTAAAAAAAGATGTTTCCAGAGTTATTTTAGAAATATAGAAGCAAGTCTACAATTTAAAAGCACCTACCTATATATAAAGATTTATAGTTGTATAAGTTATTTCAAAGTATTAACCATAAACATTGAAACAGTATTATTACAGATTTAATTCGAACAAAATTTGCTTTTATAAATCTAAAATTTATAATTAGTTCATTAGTTTTAGTAGTTTAAGTTTTACAGTAATGTATTTTTAACGAATTTTGAAAATTCTATACATTAAATCATTTCCCCAAAGGAGCGAATCCCACAAAAATTTAAGCTCTAAAAAATTAAGTTTTACAGTCGCTAAATACATGACTAAATAGTACGTCGAAATTTTCTGATTAGAGGTTGCAATAAATCATACATCTTAGATATGAATAAAATTTATTTTTGGGATTAATTACATTTCATATCTAACGATTTATAGTCTATTGAGCTGCGACATAAAATTTTCTGCCAAATTAAAACCGTCAATTAAACGTTATATATTTTCAAAATCAGAGTTGATTTTACACTTGTAGTATGTAATAAATTATTAAAGGTAAATAATTTCAAGTTAATAAAAAAATCTATAAACACATTAAATAAATATATTAATCTGAAATACGACTTTCTACTTGTAAATGCAACCCTAATTGGCATTTTGCTTTTGGTTTATGTGAAAATGTTGAAGTTAATTTCAGGGCTTAAGTCTAATTTTCTAGTTTTAGTATATGATTTATCTTCTAACACAGATTTGGAAATGGCATTAATTCAGACATAGAAAGTTTTAAATTTGATTTGGTAGTTATACCCTCAAAGGTAAAAATGGACGTCGTAATTTCTGACTGTCCGATAGGCAACACGTCTTGCACAGTTGGCAATACTGTAAAATGTCATTTCCATTGGCGTAACATTAGATTTCCTTATCTGGACTAATAAAATATATATTTGAAACATATTTTAATAATCGCCACAACTTGGAAATTAGGCTTGTTTAACAAATTGTAAAACTTTTACAAGTAATGATGATGTTCTAACTGATTTGTTTGGTTCATTCATGTTGAAATATCATCATGGATTTTTTTAGTTAATACACTTTGTCGCCCGTGAGGTTTACCCCTAGAAATGCAATTACTTGGTGTTAAAACGTTCAAGGATATAGTGCTTCCGGTTAATAAACACTTAATAATTTATATTTGCATCTGGGGAAGTTAATTTAACTGTTAAATGCAGAATTGCAACTACCAAAATGAGCCATCAAAATAAACGCATTGTATTCTAATGTAATAATAAGTTACCCGCCCCTATTAACCTTCAAATTTAATTATTATCACTATTATCAGTACCATATTGCCTTAATTAATTTATAAACTTACCTTCGCTACAATCTATAAATGTCAATTTAGCTCGGAAAAGAATTATTTTTTAAATAATCGTATGAAAAGTGTTGTTAACACGAAACCACAATAAACAATAACAAACACTACGAACGCCGCTGATAAAATGATGTAATTTTAACGTAGTGTTCTGGGCCGCCAATACTAGAATAGTATATTAAAATACAAGTTGCAGAAGGCATGTATTCAAGCACGAATTTGAAATTCCGAAACGAGCCGCATAGCGGTGAGTTGAGGAACAAATGAGTGCTTGAAAGACCTTCTGCAACGAGTATTTTATACTATTTTTTCTATTTTGCCGCTTTATACCATTTTATAAATTAAAAAATAAAAATTTTAAATCTAGGGAATTTTGCGGTGGTTGGGGACGTTTATGTTGGCGTAATTTTAGGTTAGAAAATTTATTGCCGGACAAGTCCAGATCCCAGTATGAAAAAGAATTTTTGACGTATGTCAGTTGACAGTTCAACGCTACCAACATCAATACAGTAAATTTTACTAGTATATTTTAGCACTCCAACGACTTATTTTAACACTCAAATGACGTCATTTGGGTGCTAGAATGGAGTTATTTTAGCACCCAAATAGACAAAACCATTTTTCGATCAAATAAAATGAGTGATCATGTAATATGGAATATTTCTCACTTTCACGGTATAAAACAGGTAATTGCAGACGAACTAGATTTTGAAAAACCTGGACGACTTATTTAAAGCGCTCCAAATTTTAATAAGATAAATAAACATTTTATTTATACTATTTTCATGGCCTGCAAGCTTGTGAATGTTATGCTCAAAAAAGTACTAGAAATAATAAATAAGAAAGCATTCTTTTATTCGATTTTTCAGTTAGAATTTTAATAAATTGAAATTGCTGTTATCATCCTCTTGTACCTTTTGGTGTCTAGGTCGGTACCTTACCGTGTGAGGCTTTACGGTTGTAATATATGATCCGACTAGTCTATAAAAATAAAAGGTGACATGACTCTTCTAGTATTAAATTATATATTACATGAGTATCACACAACATGAAAAATGTGGTAAATCAATAACAGTTGTACCGTTCTACAAACATTTATTTTTATCGGCAACCACTGCACGACAGGATAATTTACAGAGTGAAAAATAATAAGTCCGTTCCTGCATCCAACGCCCCATCATATTTTTGAATCCCGATACCATGCTGTCTCATCGTTTTAGGCGTCTGATTTCCGACGAAGCTCCAATCAATCCAAGCGCTGACCCGTGCGTCATCCCGAGGGAAAACTGCTCCTTCTACTAGATACCCTCTACGAACCCCATTGCAAACTCAACGTTGGTGAATCATCTTTGTGTTTATTTTAAAAGTGGTAACAAAATGTACAAAAATGCTTTAGTTAACGTGATAATAAACCCTGCAATAAATTACGCAAATGTGACAGAAATAAAATTGTACAGGTATACAAAAGGTTCCCTACATAAATAAACCGACAATAAAACGTGTAAGCAGAACAAATACTAACATTCCATATACTAATACTAGCCACTTGTAATTAGCTTTGGTATCTACACGTTAACATGTCGCCGATATCTGATTGTGTAAATGATGCATTTACACGTATCTCCGTACGTGATCCCTGTAATCGACTGCTTCTACACATGCAACCTACTCGTAAATTAAAACATTTAATGAAGATGCTTCTGTTTCCACTTCTGTGGGGGGAATGATAGAATTAATCAAGATCTGATACACACATCAAACTTCTTTGCATGCAATACTACTTAAAACGTGCCACAGACTGAATTGGAAAAATACTTTGGTGGTAAACACAAGAATAAAAGATATAACAAATTATATTTCTCAAGACAAAATTCTTTTTCTTAACGTCATTTTAAAATCTTTTACATTAAAACAAAACGAAAATATTTTTTATTGGTGGCAGCGCGACTTACCGAAATCAAAGTAAAACTAGATGTAAGAGGGTGAATACTTCTGAAGATTATAGAAATACACGAACATAATAGAACGATAGACTAAGGAGAATTAGTTTATAAAAACACATTTATATTTTATTAAAATGTTGTTATGTTGCTTTGTAAACCGATATTAGTTGATTTTTAAAAGAAATGCCAGCTAAATGGATTACGACATTATAAATCTATTATGTATTTTTAAAACATTCCCCAAAGGAGTGAATCCTACAAAATTAATTTCCAAACTATAAATCTAGCCATATTTTTGTGCACAATACGTAAAGTATTTTTTAATGGATACCAAGGGTTTTCTAAAAGTTATGAAAACATTTTCTCATAATTCTTAGCCATTCTTGCCGGGTTACTTTAACCTCCCTCTTTATAATCCCATTTTATTCACCACTAATTCATTATGTGGGCAGTCTAGAAACCTATACAATAAATAGTGATCTGAAGGGTTAAATCTGATGGCCTTGGAGACAAGTTAATAGGGTTGTTTCGGTCGCCAAGCTTTAGAAAGTTGGGAACATTTATTGGCAAAACTGTTGTTAAGCAATTTTGCGTGTCCAAATCTCATTTATTGCAAAAACATATTTTATGGAACCGTACATTTAAACGACAATTTTTTGACAATGAATTAAATAAATGGGTTTTTGATATTTTTATAATTCGATTGATAATACACCCATTTAGAACTATTTTTGTAGGTTTATTTCCAATGAGATGATTTTTACAGCAATTACGACTTTAAATTTATTATGTTAGAAACACGCCACATTTTTAACATAACACAATATTTATTAAGTAGCTTTGGAATTTAAAATTTCTTAGGAGCATTTTAATTTATTTAATTAAATTTAGATTTATGTTTTTAGCAACACTACTTCGTTAGCTATCCTAAGCGCTGAGAATTAAACGGTTTATTTAATTAAATCTATAATTTTTAAAAGGTAAACTAATTATACCATATATAAACTCGGCATTTCCGATATAAAAATTATTCCCCAGTTAACTTTTATTGAACACAAGAAGCCGGAGTTTCTTTAAACGACAACCAAGCAATAAATAATAGATCTTATTGGGATACAAGACCCGCCCGATAACTTCTTGTATTGATATGTTTGTATATTTTACAATAGTGAAATGGTGAACGAATCACCATGACCAAAATTAATTATAGAATTAAGAAGGTGAATGTTGAAATTTAATATAAAAGAACAGCGCATCTAAAAGAAATTACGTATGTATTTAGTATTTCTTATAAACTTGAAACCTAAAACTAAATCATAGTAAAATAAAAAACAAAAGTAAGTCGTTTTTTGTTGTGCCTAAGATTCTTTTAAAACCATCTAAAACTATTAAACAGAAACATGCTAAAATCCTATTTTAATAAATTCGGAGTGGAAAGAAGTTTGTCAACTAAAATCTGCTTTTTCTGTGTAACAATGAGACAGCGTTTAATTAAATCTAACCTTCTTTATATTACACTGAAACAGAATAGTGGTAAGTGATAAATCTCATCACGAAGGATACAAGAGACATCTACGAGGTGAAACTGTGAGAGTTCCTGGAGTAGGACGAGTAAATTCAGCATCTGTTTTGCTTACCAAAGTATAAGTAATTGCTTCACTTAGACCACAACGGCCTACCGCATTATTGCAATGTCAATAATAAGCAATTCCCATTTATTTAAACAGATTCACGGACATTTATAATATTATTTCAACAGAATCGTAAATTGAGAAACTTAAATATAAATTAAATTATCGTTGAACGGCATTTATATAAATTGTGTAAATAAATCATTCCAAACGCAGTCTATCCTTCTCTAACTGAAGGTAAGCAAGTGTGTTTCTGGCACTTTGCGCTGCAGGTGGCCTAAGTTTTTAGAACTTTTGAGAAGAAAGAGGCCGTATAAGAAATTATAGGCAAATTCTTCTATCAATATAGTAAAATACCGCAAGGGTTTTCATTGATCTGCATCTATTTTTCCTTGTTTTGAAATACATTCTTCGTCACACGTTTAATACCAAAAATAAATCGTTATTTTAAAAACTAACAAAATTCGTTTCACACTCCGGTAACTATTTTGATTCAAAAAAAAAAACTTTCTCTTCCTTTTAAAATTTTTCACAAAAGTGTCAAGGTTTTATTACACTAAGACGATATTTTATTGCACAATCCTCATTGTAGTTAGGTAAGAGGGTCTAAAACGGCCGATACCCTGGAATTTTAGGTAATTTTGAGTCAACTTTCACTTAGCTAAAATGGAGCAGTCCAGGGGTGCCGTTTGGAGAATTCTAATCAAGACATCACTGTCAAACGAGAGGTGCCACGGAAAAGTTCTATATATTTATTACTGTTGAGTAACATAATTTACATGAGTTGAAATTAATACGTATTCTATTTTAAGTGTAATTTAATTAGTGATCCGTGACAAGTAAAAACAATGCATCATTTAAGGTAAGACAAGCAATTTTATTGGAATGCTGTTTCCGTATCCTTAAGCTTAATTTAGCTGAGTCAGAAATCCGCCTTGCTCTATTGTTTTTGCCGATTCTCTAATGCAGTCCCGGAGTGGTCGCGGCTTTCCTTCCGGGGATCCAGACGATTCCTGACGATTCGAGCAGAAGTGCGGCGTTCTAAGTATCAACCGGAGAAATATCTCCCGTGGGAGTTCGGCGCGATTTCATGGTCGAAATGAACATCGAGATAACTTATGCCGTATTGACTTCGCATGATTTCGACGTGCGACTAAATATCATACATTTTATAACGAGTGGTTAACAAATTAGGGATTAGAACAAGTTTATAGTTGAGGGATTGTTTTTCGAATACTTACAAAAAGACAGCAGACTAGATTAAATTAGTTCGAGCTAAAACTGAGGGTTTCATAGGCATTTGAAAATGGTTGATTATATCTACTACAGGAAATAGGCGGATCTTGTTAGGAAGATACATGTCCTTGTAAACGTCATGAATTCTTATATCAACTACAATTTCGACGTTACTTCGTTTGAAAACTTAATTTATTAGGGGGGTTAAAAATATGACGGGATATTATCACTAATTTATTATACTCGAACTTTGCTACTTCCAATAATAAAAATTAGCAAAAATTAAATTTGAAATGTAACTTATACAAATTTTAATTATCTATGTATGTATCAAATTCTAAATACTTTTTTGGATAATATATTGAACATTTTTTATACAAGGCATTAAAAGTAAATGAATCAATGAATGCCTGCCCGGCATTCATAACGGACGAATTAAACCTTTAATAAAAAATTATAGCGATTTTATATTTCAAAAAATCGTTCAACGAGATTTTGACTATTAAACTTTATATTTGTGTATAGGAGTTCTTAGGTTGTCAGGACACTATCTCTAATTATATTTTGATATAGGTACATGTAATTCGTAAAAGCCATTCGCCATTATTTTGAAAATTGCTAAGTAACTTGAAATATAAAGCAACCGTAAATAAATAACAAAACATATGCCTCGACATTAGACCGGTAATTTACAGTGGTTAAGGTAGCTCTAATGCTTCCATCAAACTACGAACCGAAACATCTAATTGCCAAAAGCTTTAGTGTCCTACCACCCTCTCACAGGGGTTGTTAATTACTTACTGCCCGCAGCCATTACCAGAGAGTAAGGTCTCTGTATCACACACATATCCAACACTCTGCTCGGATTCCGTCAGTTTACAACTCATTTACTACCACCTGGTTTTTTAAAATTTAATCTTTATTATATCAATCTGTTCTTATGCATATTCCATTGCCACTGCACTTTTGTGATACCCAACTACGATTTAAAAACTAAACTAAAGCTGGCCAAAAGATACAAGTTCAAATAACAAATTTTAGCATAAACCGGTTATAAGATATCAAGTCATAATAACTAAAGGGAGAGACCAAGTATTTATTTCTAAATGCATACGTAATGCACCTTGTTTATTTTGAAATTGGGAAATTCGAATCGCTTTTAGAAGATCCATAATTTAATTTCAAATACCTAAAATTTAAAAAGAAGCAAGTTTAACTATAGAAAATTATCTGGTCATACTTTATTCGTCATGAAAAAAAATTAAAGTAGATACGTTCCAAAAATGATATGTTGCAAACAATAAATTTTTGTTGAAACCAAAAATTGTAAAAATATTTTCCTAATATGGTTTAAAGTCATATTACTGAAGGGTCCATTATTCATTATCTACTTTGAAATCACATTCTCATTATCATTAGGTGTCTCAATGTTTATGTAAATTTTATTACCATTCCTTATTGTTTTTAACCAGCTAAAAATAAAAAAAGATATTTGTACCGAAATAGGTATGTGTACAATTGTATATCTTCACACACATATGACCAGTAAGAATCTAAATTTTCAGCCTTTGTTTTTGCCGCTGAGGTATGCGGCATTCTTTTGGAATTACATTTTTCGTGTTGTCGAGACCTCAGTTTAGTAGGTTGTTACATGTTAAATGCAAATTAAAAAACAAGATCTGGAATACGACAACATAAAAATTCCATATTCTTTAAAAATAACGCAAGATAAAGCAAATTCTTAAGTATTTAACAAATTGAACAGATGTCGATGCAAATGTTAACAGAATCTAAGTTGTAGAACACCTTCTTCGTAAGAAAATTAAAATTCATGGTTGTTCTTCGTATCATGTTAATCGCTACTTTAAAAACTTTTTTATGTACTTTTACGGAGGTGAAACATTAGAACAATTAGCAGTGTAATAACAGAAATCGTATTATGACATTCATCTCCGAAAGCAATAAAGATATTTAATTAAGATAAATAAAATTATCATTCTTTCTAAATTAAATGACTTACCAAAACTTTATAAATTTTAATCGTCTTTGTGGGCTAAAGCATAATCCAAAGGTGGGTATAATCCTTCATAAATGGAAACATTACCTGAAACAATAAAAACGTAAGAAGAAAGATACAAAAAAGCTTAAGAAATTTATTTTCGTTACTCAGATTTGTTTATATCTGAGGTATCAATGGGCTTAAATAATTTTAACCTGAATACTGATAAAGTATTTGTTGAGTGCTTCTTGCGTTTTGGGATCATAAATTTCTTGTTCAACAAGCGAGGGAAAATAACACCTCTAGTGGGGTGTTACACAACTAATACAGAAGTTACCCCTCACCAAGGCGCCACCTTACGTTACAAATCTAAACACGGAGGGCGATAGCAGTGTAGCTAACGTCTGCGTGGTGTCGACACAAACGCCCGCCCGCCAAATCTATATAATTTAAATGGTTCATATCCTACAAAACGGCATATAAAACTTAAATTCCGATTTATTAATTTGAAAATGAAATTCGATTTCATGCTGCTGGAAAATTCCTCCAAAGTTGGAAAACTTTCTTGCCAGGAAATAAGTTAAGGCCAGTTTTGGGAAGTTTCCTGAAGGCATTGAAATTCTTACAAACAAAAAACTGTTCTGTTTCGCTTTTTTATGACGAATGGCATATTTAAGCTCCGCACTACTGTGGGTTACCGTTGTACATTCGGCGTCACCCATGGCGTCCGTAGCGTCCCGACGGGCCTGTCCGGACAACCACCTACCAGGCCTGCCAACAGTTCCTTTCTTTTGTTGAATTATGACGTTATAACTCATACAATTGCCGCCAACCTCGTCGGAAATACATTTATTTTTAGCGCAAAAAAATATTTTTTACTACTATTATCTTTTTTTAACAAAATAGAGGCACCACGTCTTTTAATTTATAGCTTTTTTAGGGTCTAGGATATAATAACTATAAATAATACTTTCTATTAGAAAAGTAGCATTTTAGAACCAGTTATAATGAACCAAAATTACCGAACGAAACAAAGAATTTCCGGATCGTTCTTTTTGTAACTGAAAAAACCAATCAGGTTAGAGCTAAGCCATATATTATTTTGAACGTATTATTAGGAATATGGAAGGGAGGGTCTACATTCCCGGTGGTGGTGAAATAACTAGATCCGTGCATGGCAGGTAGGTAACTAACTATTTCTCAAATTGACGGACACAAAACCAGCTCTACTCTAGTACTTAGCTGATTATACAGGGCAGATGTTCGTATTTCCTTTTCATATGTCAAGCGCATTCTTTTTAAAGAAATTATAGTCATCGCTGCAGCTGTTTTCGCAATTACATAATGCTATTAACTGCATTGTTCTAAAGATCTACTTGTAAAAGGCGATTATATTTAACGACTCTCAAATTAGGAAACACCGAATTTTTGTAATACGTACAAAAAATACTCGGAATACTAAATAAATAAAATATTACCAGGAAGCGGACCCAAACA
Source organism: Melanotus villosus (assembly GCA_963082815.1). Taxonomy (NCBI): domain Eukaryota; kingdom Metazoa; phylum Arthropoda; class Insecta; order Coleoptera; family Elateridae; genus Melanotus; species Melanotus villosus. The sequence goes on along the minus strand of OY720418.1, from coordinate 69,282,310 downwards.
AAAATAAGTACGAGATTAATATGGTATTTATAACAAAATAAATACCTAAGCATATTATTTATGGATGGTCAAGTAAGTCACGAAACGGAAACATGAAAGCATGCAAATAGCAGGCTAATTTAAACACAAATACGTATATTTCATGCAATATTTTCAACGTTGTTCTTTCATATCTTATACAAGTTCTGGGTTGAGAAAAATTTAAATCAGATATTCGAAACGCTTGCTTGCTCGAAAATACAAATATTCAAAAAATATGAAAACAACCTTATTTACAAATTCCCGTTTTAGGTGGACTTTCAATATTATGCAACACTAAAAATTTAAATAAATTTAAACTTTGATTTCGTATTAGTATTATGTACAAAACTTTTTATAAACCAGGCATTTAAAGAATGCATCTTTCAAATGTTGCTGCTGATGTTAAAATCGGGAGAATCTTTGTTAGTTTGAAGCGCAATGATGGTTTGTCTGATAAAAAAAATTCCAAAAAATGCGGGAATGCCGTGCTTAAAAATATCTGCAAACTCGAAAGAAATGTGATAGTCTTTAAGATGCTTATATATTAATTTTCTGGTCATGTATGGTAAAATATGAAGAATTGCCCCTTTAACTAAGAAACCGTTGCGTATAGAATTTATGAGGTAATGAGAAAATAGCGAGTTATACGCTATTTATCTTTACATTAAACCTTATCGATACAATACTTTATTATTATATTCAAATTTGCAAAAATTTAAACTAAAAAGTGCTTTGGATTAACAAGAAATCGGTTACCTACTCAATCCATCCTCGTATAACAATAAATTACAGACGTATATTTGGTATACCTTCCATCATCTTTAAAATTGCCTATACTTTTTTGTACCTATTACAGTTAGCTTATATTTAAACGGTTCTTCAACTGTATAATACTAAATTAATAATCTATATCCGTTACTCTCAAATTTCATTGTAAGATGTTGTAACTACATCCTTTATTAATGTTCCTTTCCCTTCCAATCACACATATTAAAATTACAAATCTTTAATGTCAGACATCTTTAAGGCGTCACTAAAAACTTTTTTTTATAACAATAAAACATCCAGTAGAAAAGAAACTTCTTGGTGTATACAAGAATAGTGATCCACTTATTTCGGTATCTTGTCTTATTACAATTTAAAATAGTAAAAATGTAATAAATATCACTTATGTTAACAGAATATCAGCGCAGAAGATTAAGGCGGCCGTTCTCACTGATCAGCTCTCAAATTAAAACCTGTTCCTGACCGAGTTCACCTAAAACAGTGAAACATATTTCATTTCTTTAATAGAGCTTTGTCTACCAATAATATTTAAATGAAATCCTCATCCTCACGTGGAAAGCAAAATGTTGCTGAACTAGGAATATTTAGCAAATGAATCAACCATTTAATTACTTGTCAGCTGTAACGTTGTTAGTCACACTTAATTATATGAAATATAATGAAAATCGCAGTTATTTTACACCTTACACAAATTTATTTTGATTTGTTGTGGTAACGGGAATCAACACCAACAACTTTAATTTCCAATCAACACAAAAAATAATAGAAAACCATAGCGTTAATTGCTAAACGGCATTCAAGGTATTCAGGGAACTTTTAGTTAATTATGTTTCTTGTTTTAAAATGGCCAAAAACGGTATTACTAATATGGAAATGTGGAGCTATAAAATTCAAAAAATCAAATCATAAACACCTTTTAAATTAAATTATTCACCAGGAAGTATGCACATCAGTTGATTAAAACGACGATATAAATTTGAACTACTTAGTTTTCAACACATCTATTTTTCCAACATCAATCAGCAATTTAACGCAATGCAAAGAATAAGGTTAATAGGAACAACTATGCTTCAAAATATAACAAAACAGTAACTGTTCTTTATTATTTCAGTAACCTTTTGTTGAACTACTACAAAGCCAATAGCAACATGTGCATTCAAAAAAATCTAGAATATTTTGGGGAACTCTTTCCAAATACTGATTATTTGTGAAACAAGAGACGTGCAAAAATAATGGTCTTAATGATAAAAAGAGTTTATTACCACATAAAATAAAGGTGAAAGATTCGCCTATACTGTTAGTAGTGCACATTTTAATAAAATACAACACCAGAATACAGACAGAATTACAGTACATAATGCAGTTTTAAAAAGGCCTACAGGAAGGTCAAACCAAAAGAATGGATGTCGCCATGTTACGAGCAGAACTAATGAGAATAAGTCTATAGGTTCCATCCAAAGATTTGCTGAGTGCGTATCGAATTTCTGTTTTCCGCTTGCCTGGGTGCCGCCCCCGTCTCGGACAACCCTGCAATATTAATTCTTCAGACGCAATACTCGTTTTTAGCATGACCTTTACAAAAAGGTTTTTTCTGTACCGAATACTGATATTTAAAAATGGAAATAAGAGATAACACACACAGAAAGCGGAAAGAACAATTGCCATAGTTCAAATCAGTGAAATTCGATTAATTACATCCCAATGTTTACATTCATACTTAAAACTTTTTTCTTAATTTGTCACTAAAACAATATAACGTCTACGACAGTAACTTCTGACTTTTTGAAAAAATGCCGAGTTAAAAGATATTAGTAACCTTATTTTTACTTACAGCTAATTAACCGATTTTATACATTTTAAGTTGTGATTGCATAACACAAATACCTAATTCCTTCACCTTTCAAAGAAGTTAAATTTGGAGCATTCGGAAATTTTTTTATTATTATATTGTCATTATTTTTATTGCTTTAGATATTTATGTGCGTACCTATTCAGCAGTAGGTAAATATATAAAACGGGAAGTTTCAGAATATTATTTGGAAAAAAATTCAAAATGGAACGGCATACGATTAAAAAGTATTAACGAGTTAGCCCTAAAATACGTTGAATAATCCGAGTTGTTGTACTTTAAATGTTTAAAGAATCTCGACGTTTCTGTCCTAACATCTACATAAACCTAATTATGTTTTAGGAATAACTGCAGCACCATGTGGACTGTGTGTAAGAACTTTCAGAAGGAAAGATATTTCCTTCAATTAATTCAGGTCAAAGAGTGCCCTTTTGCTGTAGATTGTTGATTATTTTAAATAAAAAAGAAATCTAAAAATTATAAATACTATACAAAAGAACAATGTAAATTAAAGAATACTTTATGGTGCAATAATACAAAGCTGTTGCAAATGCTGCATTGCCTATAAATATAAAAGATTTATAGGACTACAGTAAAGAACAAAATTTTATTTGAAATTACTCAGTTTGTTGTTAGCATGAAGATTATATGTGTGTTTCAAAGTTTACTGATCACTACCATTGGTAATTTCAATTCTTTTATTTACATTTAAAATAATTTAATATTAAAACTGTTTTATATAAATAATGCAGATGTCTAGGTTATACTTATAATAATCTAATATTTCCCATTGAAGTTTCCTCGATATGTTTAAAATTACTCCGAGTCCGAGTACATTTCATAATTTACCTACATGTAACACTAAAAATTAACTCATTTTCGTTTTATGTAGGCCGAAAAGGTTTCGGTCCAGGAGAACAGGACTGGGGTTACGTAACAGTTCGACCTGGAACTCAGATGTTTTGGTGGTTATATTTAACTTCAGCAGACGTTTCCATATTTACGCAACGTCCGCTCATTATATGGCTTCAGGGAGGACCGGGTTGTTCTTCCACCGGTTACGGCAATTTTGAAGAAATAGGTCCGTTGGATGCGGATTTTAATCTGAGAAATCATACTTGGGTTAAGACAGCCAATATTTTATTCATAGATAATCCTGTTGGTACAGGATTTAGTTATGTAAATAACACTTCAGAATTATCCACGACGAATAAACAAATTGCTGATGATCTCGTAACATGCCTGAGGGAATTCTATAATAGATATCCCCAGTTTCAAAATGTGGCTCTCTATATAGCAGGAGAATCGTATGGTGGAAAAATGACAGTCGAATTTGCATACGAGCTGCTCAAAGTGAAAGCCGAAATATAGTTGAGAATAATATTTTAATACTTTTAGTTTTAGAGAGCCAATTCTTATAAGAGCAATTCCAATTTGCGAGGTATCTGCCTGATAGATTCCTTTATATCTCCTGTTGATACTGCTTCAAATTTGGCACCTTATTTGTATTACATTGTAAGTATCAATCAGAGAAAAATTCAAACTATTTTAAAGAGATTTCAAGGGAGCAATTGATCGGTCCGGTTACAAACGAATTAATTCGACTGTCACAAAAATTAAAATAGCCGCAAATACTCACGATTTCGAAAAAGCAAAGACAGAATGGGAAAATTTATTCGATATTGTGCGGAAGGCTAGTTTTGGGATTGATTGGTACAATATTCTAACTAAAATTTCTTCAAAAGATCATCCATGTACGAATTAAGTTAATGTATTAACGCCACCTAAGAAATAACCTAATAAAAAAGTATTTCAGCTTCATTAGCTCAAATAAATGATAAATTAGATAGAATAATGAATAGTCATGTAAAGAAGAAACTGGGTTTGACTACAATTTGGAATGGAGATTATTCACCTATAACAAATGCCATAGGAAGTGATTTTATGAAGCCTGTTACGGATACAGGTCCGTGTCTTACGTATCTAATTACTAAGCTAATAATGCATGGTTTATTTTTCAGTTGAACGATTGCTTAATGAAACGCAAATAAAAATACAAGTTATCACCGGACAATTAGATCTTATAGTGACTACGGCAGGTGAAATCAAATTTATAGAAAATATTTGCCGATTTAATTGTTTCTTTTTTTTCCTATTATAGGAACAATAAGTTGGGTTGATTCTCTGAAATGGACCCAATCTGTAAAATGGGAAAAAACTTCAAGAGAAGTTTTATCAGTTAATGGAATTAACGAGGGTTATAAGAAAAGTTTGGGAAGATTGGCTCTATATTGGATTAATCGATCAGGACATATGGTAAATTAACAAATAAATACTACTTTTGTAAATCTTCTCTACACTTGTTACCTATTAATAGGTTCCTAAGGATAATCCAGCAGCTATGGGGGCAATATTAGACGAATTGATCAATGATCAAAATTAAAATAGCAGCCCAAAAGTAATTTTTATGTCATGTATTTGTATAAAAATGCGATCAACTAGGTTTTCATCTATTAAAGTCTCGATACGAAAACATAAAACCAAAACTTATCTCTCTAATCCTTGTTTATTCAGATCAATGGATAGAACTAACATAATCTATTAATTATACAGAACTAAAATGTCCAAAAGATATGGCAACCGCAAAAACTAATATTTTTCTGTAAGTAGAAAATCCACAGACTGTTTCAATGAAACAATAAAAAGACTGAACCGATCAAATAGTATTAGTAGTTAGCGGAAGTCTTCAGTTAGCAACACGCTTAAGGTATCGCAATAAATAACAGCATTCGCATCCTGCAGATATGATACTTCAAATAATGTTTACGGTGGAAATTAAATAAATAACAGAGGCAAGTTCTTATCTTTAATAAATCCTTATTACTTGAACTGCGGACGGATACTTAAGCTTTCTACGTTATTTCAGGATATGCACATAACATACATTTTTAAAATCTACTTAGGTAGGTACTATTCATTTTTCATTTGTATTTTCTTTATACGGGTACTTTAGCATCCTACATTAATATTGTAATAAAAATTTCGAGACGGCAAAAATAGTTTTGACTAAACTTTCTGCGTGAATTTCATTAATAAATATATAATCATTAATCAGAGATAATAATATCCTTGATAGTCTAAGAATTTACAGAATGTTTGCGAGTAACTGATAGGTTTTTATCTTTTAACTCAATGTAATTAATTATCTGATAATCAAAAACTGTTTACAAATCAATAGTATAAGGTGCGAAGTTTCAAGAAATTTCAAGAAATTATACAAAAATAATTGTTATCAGCTACATTTTCTTTTTAACACAGATATCCTTATCTAATGTCCCCTGGTGACCAGTGATATATAAAGGTGCATTTTATTTTTATATTTTACTTTATGTAGTGATAATGAAGGTTACATTTGTACTAAGCCTACTTTTTGTAGTCGCTTACGGTAAGTCAAATTTATATACTTACAATATCATTGGGAACTAGCTTAGATAATCATGATTATTATACGTACTTGAAATGATTATGAATATTTTCAGTTTTTATAGAGCGAAAAATTTTAATTTATACATTTATTTTCTTTCGTAAAATATTCAATTATAAGAATTTCCTCTTCTTTTGGCGTACAATTACAGTTAATAAAATTACTGAAAAATATCTTTAAATTTATGCTACATTTTCGCAGCTAAGTTCTTAATTTTTGAATAACTTAGTAGACTTATATTAAACGAAATTTAGACGTAAGTACAAGTATCTACAAAATTAGATATAATAATTTGCGATAATAGATCGGTGGTTTAATGCTTATCACTTCCTTCCATTGTTTTGTAACTGAAGTGTCAAATGCAGTACTTACAATGACACACACATTACTAAAAATTAGTAGATATGTATCCTTATCAAATTATTATTAACAAAGTAAAGTACACTTTGGGAAAGCACAGATATTATGAGTTGAAGAATTGATCTGATCGTATGCTTTAAAATGTTAAATTGGAAATATGATTTACTATGCTACTTTTATTTTTGATTCTAAAGTGTAACTTTAAGTCGAGTTGTACAAGCACGACGTTATCAAAATGAAGAAAACTCAATAAAAATTGTAATAACCATGTTAAATAGCACGGTAATTTTATACAGACATCTATCCTTAACTTAATAAAAGTTTTGTGTAACCCTTATTGCTTAATATTATTGATCAACTCCTATTGAGTTTATGAAAAGATTCTTGCATTATGGTTTTTATTATCATTATTTTAGTTTAAAATCAAATTCAACAATTAAGTTCAAAAACTCTAAAAATACAAAATTTTGCAATGCAGGACGACAAGGTTTTGGTCCTGGAGAACAAGACTGGGGATATGTAACAGTACGACCTCAAGCCCACAAGTTCTGGTGGTTATACGAAACTACAGCTAATGTCGCTAACATAACAGAACGGCCACTTGTTATATGGTTGCAAGGTGGACCAGGTGGATCCTCTACGGGTTTCGGCAATTTTGCCGAAATAGGACCTCTGGATCCTGATCTTAATATAAGAAATCATACTTGGGTAAAAGATGTTAACCTTCTATTCATTGATAACCCTGTTGGAACTGGATATAGCTACGTTGATGACCTTTCTGCTTTAACAACTACAAATAAACAAATTGCCGAAGATCTCATAACATGTCTCAGAGGATTTTATGCAAGACGCCCAGAATTTCAGGATGTTCCACTTTATATAACTTCTGAATCTTACGGAGGAAAAATGACTGCTGAATTTGCACTTGAATTGGATAAGGTAAGTTGCTAAATTGTTAAATTTGTTCAAAAATAAACAAATTTATTACTTTTAGAAAGTTAAAGCTGGAAAAATGGCGGCGAATTTAAAAGGCGTAAGTTTGATCGATTCTTGGATATCTCCAATAGAATCTGTATTGACCTGGGCTCCCTTCTTGTACAATGTTGTAAGTATTGTACTAGCGAAAAGTGGCACGTAGTTCAGTAATTTTTTTACAGGGAGCAATAGATGCACAAGGTTATAATGCAGTTGACAAAGGTGCTCAAAGAGCGAAGGCAGCATTGGATGCTGGACAATTCGAACAAGCCACACTAGAATGGCGGATTACTGAGTATATAATAATGGATGTTGCAAAGAACATCGATTTTTATAATATATTGAAGAAAATTCCATCTGGTTCTAGAAACAAAGGTGAATATTTATTAATTGCTAAAAATTAAATATTTATTTATACGCGGTATCTGCGAAATTAAATTTCTAATTAATTGAAAATAATTAATACATAAAAATCCAACAAGTAAATCTAAATAATGTTACGTATTTATTACTCCAGGAGAGTTCGTAAAACCAGGCACTCCAGATGAACTTTCAGAAGATCAGAAAATAGATATACTAATGAAGGGTCCAGTGAAAGAAGCTTTAAATCTTAATGTAACTTGGGGTGCACAAAGAAATGTGGTATTTAAAACGTTGGAAGGAGATTTTATGAAGCCTGTTACAGATATAGGTAAGCAGTTTTTAAAAATGCTAAATTTAGACAAATATTTCCTATACAAAATTTGGTTTTAGTTGAAAGGCTCCTCAACGAAACAGATATTAAAGTACAAGTAGTTACTGGACAGCTGGATCTTATAGTAGATACTCCAGGTATGATACATAATATAGATAAACACTGGTAAAACAATAAACACTTTATATTTTTAATAGGAACCGTTCAGTGGATTGATAAACTTCAGTGGGAAGCTACTAACCGATGGAAAAAAATACAAAGAGAGGTCTTGTCAGTTAATGGAATAAACGAGGGTTATCAAAAAGCATTCGGTCAATTTTCTGTATTCTGGGTTAACCGAGCTGGCCATATGGTACATAACCTAACATTTCAAATTATGTGATGAAACTAAATGATGAATATTTTTTAGGTCCCTGCTGATAACCCTGTAGCAATGGAAGCTATATTAATGGATCTACTTAGCGATGAACAAATGAACATCAATAAACATTGAATAAATATAAAGCTGCAAAGTTTAACAAGTGTATTGATTTTCTTAAAAATAAAATTAATTTATTTTTGCAAAATAGATTTAATTTTTTTATGGAATTTAGTGACTTTTTCCCAGAAATATCTGACTGCGAATTACAACTGTTATTATTTTGAAAAATTGACAATAGGTAGACTTCTGCTTTTTTTTATTAATAGCAAACTTGTTAAGCGAACATATGTACAATCAACGAAATATATGGTAGGTACCTACTACTGATTTTCTCGACGGCAGTTAACGTTTAATTATCTGTTAGTGCAACCCTACAATTTAAAATTGTTCTAAATAAAACAACATTTACAACACTGGTATGTTAATAAGGTACCTATTCTAGAACATAGATTTAACTAAAATTAGTACCAATCTACCAATATTGTAACAACACTATTCTGATTTTAAAATTTAATTTTCAATCAAACTACTGCTTAGGGAAAATGCAATAAACTAATTACACATGGTTAAACAAACTGAATAGCTCTGAATGTAAAGGAAGTGGTGATATTCGAAGAGACTTACACTGAAATATTTGTGACGTAATCATGTAAGTTAATTGCTATACATTTATTAGTTAAAGGCCATCATATCTAATAATGGGAAGTTTTACTACAATAAACTATAAAACAAATAAAATTTTGCAGAGTTAACATTATTATAACATATTAAATATTAAAATATTCAATTTTCAATTTCACCTAATAATGTTTCGTAATAATGAATAATTACAGCGTTTTCCATCTACTAATTATTATAGTACTGAAATTGCTCAATAATGAACAAATTTTGGTATACTATTAGAGAACAATTTTGCACATTCAAATAATACGGGTTTTATCATAGACAAATCGTAAATTCGTGTGACGTCCTTATCTAATGTCAAACGAGTGCCACTTAAAACGCGAGTATATAAAGTTAGCGTTGTATTTTTTAAATCAGTCCATGCTTCACAATAAAAATGAAAGTAATACTGATTTTGAGTGTGCTTGTGGCGGTTACTCACGGTAAATATTTTTAATTGCTATTTTATTCGTCCTGACACGTTGTACGTGGTTCATAAAAGATATATTTAAAATATAAGTGCTGATACCTTTACGTTTACCATTTCAAGAAATGTTGTAATCATAAGATTAGAATACAATAATAAAGTACAAAAAACACCTAGCCAATAATTATTATTTCACTTCAATATTTATTATAAATCACAAAAAATTAGGATTTTAGAAAAGTCGGCATTATAGGTACATTATTATACAAGAATTGTTAGTATCTATAAATTCTTAAGTTGCTTCTTTATTAATAGTCAAATTAATAATCGTTTGTAAATAGATCGTTAAATACAGGGATTTTCCATTCATACATCTTTGGGGAAAGTTTTAACGTAATCTACATTAACTTAAAAATAAGTAGCTTTTATAATTATCACCTTTAGTGAATTGGAAAAACACTCTTAAATCAAATAATAAAATATTTCCTCTGACAATGAGAAGATCATTATAGTTTTCTGTTTTTAAGTAAGATTTAGTTTTATTATTTATTTGAACCTGCTCTGTTAAATGCTTGTTATGATTTTAGCTTTCTCTTTCGACAGCTTAGTAATTTGTCAATGATATACATCTCTTTCGTTATCTGAATTCTGTTAAACTTTTTCGTTTTGCTTTTAATGAAGCGATACCAATTTTTGTTATTACTGAAACAGAAATCTGCCACATTGATATCGGGCTTTATCTTTCTGGATAAGATAAATACACTAATAATGAAGCAATTATTAAAATTGAATTTAATTGATTTGTGATTTCAGAAAAGAAATTAATAGTTTGAATATCTTCTTGTCATAGAATGGTCCACATTAGCAAAAAAAAAATTAGAACGCGCTGTAGAAAATTACCAGCTAAAAATGTATACACCATTTATATAATATAAGCGTTTTTGTTTCACTCTTTCTTTTATACTAAAAAATAAAATTAATACTTATTACAATTTAAAGATTAAAGCTTCTTTGGAAAATACTTTTTAATTAATAGTTATACCGGCTGCGGTGATGTAGAGGGGTGGTATATTATTTTTTCCGTATTTTTCTTGTTTTATCATTAAATTTTATATTGGTTAGACAGAAAAAATAAAAGTGGTTTGGTGATGAATAAAATACCACCCACCAGTTGCTTTAGAAAAAAATCCGTGCAAAAAACTATGTAGGCAAAATATTTCATGTCTTTGAGCATGCGCAGATACATACCTATATCCTATATCGTATTTCACCATGTAGTTTCAAATCTACATACATCTCTATTTTAGCAGGAAAGCTCCCGTTCCAAACTTTTTTCTCACCTTGTATATGTCGACGAACGTCATAGCCCCAATAATTTACCTCCGAAGCTCGATTGGGAGAGCACTAGTACATACAATCCAAGATTTGTAATTCAAATTACTGCGAAGGTCATATTTCTATATTTGCAGAATTTCCACAATTCATCTAATTCTTACTTACGCCTTCGCAACAATTTTAAATCCTAAATTTAACCATATGATTTAATTAGTTTCTGCATAGCCTACATTAAAATATTACTTCCTTCTGAACAGGTCGAAAAGGATTTGGACCAGGAGAACAAGATTGGGGTTATGTAACGGTTCGACCTCAAGCTCACAAATTTTGGTGGCTGTATGAAACGACAGCTGATGTTTCTAATATAACAGAACGTCCGCTGGTAATATGGCTTCAGGGAGGACCAGGTGGATCTTCCACAGGATTTGGTAATTTTGCAGAATTAGGGCCCTTGGATGTAGATCTCAATTTGAGAGAACATACTTGGGTAAAAGAAGTAAATGTTCTTTTCATTGATAATCCTGTTGGTACCGGATATAGTTACGTCGAAGACAAGTCCGCTTTAACCACCACAAACAAACAAATTGCCGAAGATCTTATAACTTGCCTTAAAGGGTTTTATTCTAGACGCCCAGAATTTCAAAACGCACCTCTTTATATTACATCCGAATCTTATGGTGGAAAAATGACTGCAGATTTTGCTCTGGAATTGGACAAGGTAAATTTGTATCAAGCGTTTTCAATTGTATTGTATTTAAAATATCCTATTCTTGTAGAAAGTCAAAGCGGGAACTATGTCAGCAAATTTAAAAGGCGTTAGTTTAATAGACTCTTGGATATCCCCAATAGAATCTGTATTAAACTGGGCACCCTTCTTGTACAATGTTGTAAGTATTACTGTGGTAGACCCAGAAAGGGTTTTACGTTGATGTTTCATTTTTTAGGGTGCTATAGATCAAGAAGGTTATGATGCAGTAAATGAAGGTGCTCAAAGAACAAAAGCTGCATTAGATGCAGGTGAATTTGAACAGGCTACATCGGAATGGGGTCGTACTGAATACATAATTATGGACGTCGGTAAAGATGTTGACTTCTATAATATTTTGAAAAAGATTCCAACGCGCCCATCGAAACAAGGCAAAGGTTATACACCTTTAATATGACTAATAACATGTAAATTTTGTCTTTGTTTATGCAGGTAGGGCCTTAATGAAACCAGGAGCATCAGATGAACTATCTGAAGATGAAAAAATAGATAACCTGATGAATGGCCCAGTAAAAGAAGCACTAAATATTAATGTTACGTGGGGAGCACAAAGTAACATTGTTTTTAATACACTAGCCGAAGACTTCATGAAACCAGTTACACATATAAGTAATAATTTATAACGAATTTCGTATCTTTTCAATACTGAGCATGCAAATTTGTAGTTGAACAACTTCTTAATGAAACTTCCATCAAGGTCCAAGTGGTTACAGGGCAATTGGATCTTATTGTCGACACCCCCGGTATAACAGTACGCTCATTAATATATGTAAAAGTTTTAAATTTTTAAATTTGTTACCAGGTACAATACAATGGATAGATAAACTCAAATGGTCAGGTAGTAGCAAGTGGAAAAATGTTCCTAGAGATGCATTGTCAGTTAATGGAATAAACGAAGGTTATCAAAAAATTTTAGGCAATCTCTCTGTATTTTGGGTTAATCGCGCAGGTCATATGGTAATAATACAACATTTCAAAACTTCTTTAGATTATAGGTGATATTTTTAGGTTCCTGCTGATAACCCTGTTGGTATGGGTGCTATTTTAGAAGACCTCATCAGTAACTAAACATTGTGTTCAGAATTCGCAAATTTGGAAAGCACCAGTTAATGTTAGTTACTCACATTGTATTTTGATTTCTTTTAAAAATAAAAAACAGTTAAACATTCTTCTGGAATTTTTCAATTTACTATTACTTAGTTTAGTTGCTGCAGTAGCTATTGAGTTCGTGGACAAAGTATAAACTTTTACGATGTTTTTATTTAATGTAAAATGTAATATAAAACAAATAACCATATTGTGTATACATAAAGTTACCATTATAGTTACTGTTGTACTACCGAGAATGAAAGTAATATTGATTTTATGTGTTCTTGTAGTCACTAGCTATGGTACTTTGTATTTTCTAGTCTAATATTTTATACATTGAAATAATTTGTTTAAAGATGTCCCTCAGTGGGCAGAGTTGCATTTTTAGTATTATGTTAAACTGTAAAGAATGGCATTTGTCCAAAATTTCAATGATTCTTATTTATTGGTCAAGCCTGAGCATCTACAATTACGTTATGCTAAACAGGTCGAAAAGGATTCGGACCGGGAGAACAGGATTGGGGGTACGTAACGGTTCGACCACAAGCTCACATGTTTTGGTGGTTATATGAAACCACATCAGATGTTTCCAATGTGACAAACCGTCCACTAGTAATATGGCTTCAAGGAGGACCAGGAGCATCTTCAACTGGATTTGGTAACTTTGAAGAACTTGGGCCCTTAGATGTGGATCTCAACAAACGAGAGCATACTTGGGTAAAAGATGTAAACGTACTTTTCATTGACAACCCTGTTGGTACTGGATTTAGTTATGTAGAGAATCAATCTACGTTAACCACAACAAATAACCAAATTGCTCGGGACCTTATTACTTTGCTTGAAGGATTTTATGATAAGCGTCCCGAATTTCATAGAGTACCTCTTTATATAGCTTCCGAGTCTTATGGTGGAAAGATGGCTATAGAGTTTGCTCTGGAGTTGGACAAGGTAATTTTATTTGAAGTTATTTTTAACTGACTACATTTAAAATTTTGAATACTTTAGAAAATTAAAACGGCACTTATAACATCCAATCTAAAAGGCGTGAGTTTAATTGATTCGTGGATATCCCCAATAGATTCGGTAATGAATTGGGGTCCTTTCTTATATTATCTTGTAAGTTTTACATACAATACAAAGAAAAAAAAGTTTTATGTATATCATAATTTATAGGGTGCTGTAGACAAAGAAGGGTTTGCGGAAATAACTAAAAGCGCTCAAAGAACAAAAACAGCAGTAGATGCTGGACAATTTAAATTAGCCCGATTAGAATGGGGTCGTACTGAATCTGTAATAAGCACTGTTACTAAAGGCGTTGATTTTTATAATATTTTAACAAAAATTCCAACCCAATCAACGAGGATAGGTAAAATTAATTTTCTGTAATTAAATTCCTAATTTTCCTTCATAGGAAGAAAACAAATCGTATAAATACTCAAATGATTTTATGTATAAAGGTAAAACTTTGGTAAAACCAGGGATACAAACACACATTTCTCAAGATGACAAATTAACACATTTGATGAACAGGTCCGTTAGAGAAGCACTTAATCTCAACGTGAGTTGGTCGCCACAAAATGACGATGTTTTCAATAGTTTAGCCGAAGATTTTATGAAACCTGTAACCCATATAGGTTGTCTTTTTTCGACTTTTATTTGAGATATTAAATCTAATTGTACGACTTTTTAGTTGAACAACTTCTAAACGAAACTTCTATCAAGGTCCAAGTTATAACAGGGCAATTGGACCTCATTGTGGAGACAGCTGGTATAAAAATAGATTTTGTACTCGTACAAATGTAATTTCCTCAATACTAAAATCTACAGGAACGATACAATGGGTAGATAATCTACAGTGGGCAGGCACAGATCAATGGAAGAAAGAACCACGAAATGTATTATCGGTAAATGGAATTAATGAAGGTTATCAAAAAGTTTTGGACAAGCTTTCTGTTTTTTGGGTTAATAGAGCCGGTCATATGGTAAAATAATAATTTGAAACTGCAAGTTTTCTTAGTGTGAACAACCACTTCTGTTTAGGTTCCCGCTGACAATCCTATTGCCATGGGCGCCATTTTGAAGAAACTCGGTAGCAATTAAATTTACTTACTTTTTAACATTATATGAATACAACGTACATAGAAAACTAAAATATAATTATTTTGCTAAAATAATTTAAAATTCCAAGAAATACATTTATTAAAACATATACACTGGCGAGCAAAAAAACCGGGCCACTTAAAAATTTCGGTATATTTTCAGATCCAAGATATTATATATGTTGAAAACTACCAATAACTATCTGTCTGGTTTGTTAACAATTTAAATAGTGGGTTTTCAGTAGATGTATGTATGAAGCTACTGTTTTTATTTAACGAAAGAAATGCTTAGAGAACTAACAAAAAATTAAAAGGGAAACATAAACGGAATAACGCAACTCAAAAGTGTCTTCTTGGAGTTTTAATAGGAAGTGTTCCTTCCTCTTGCTGTTATAACTGCTTGCATTCTTGTATTCATTCCTGTAATTATCTTCTGAATGGTTTCTTGCGGGATGTTGTTCCAATTTTCTACAAGTGCTGTTTTAGGCTCTTCCAAGTTACCAGATAAGGGTATTCGACTTCTAGCAAGTTTCCCGAGCTCATCCCAGACATACTCTATCAGATTCAAGTCCGGACTAAGAGGAAGCCATTCCATGACGGTTAGCTCTGCTTCATGAAGATAGTCAGTTACAACTCCTGCTACATGTGACCGAGCGTTATCGTGCATTAGAATAAAAGCATCGCCTTAAATGGAGCATACGAGACCACATGTTCTTGGAGGATATCTGTCACATATCGAGCTGCTGTCAATGAACCCCCATCAACAAAGACTAACTCCGTGCGAGCTTCGTAAGAAATACCGGCCCAAACCACCAAAGACCCTTCCTGAAAACTGAAGCGATGAGAGAAATTGCACTGTGCGTAGCGTTCCCCTGGTCTTCGCCACACTCAATCTCGGCCATAAGCACCATATAAACAAAATCTTGACTCATCTGCAAAGAGTACAACACGCCATTGCTCCGCCGTCCAATTGTTGTGGATACGAGCAAAATTAAGCCTGCCCACACGATGAGTTTTGCGAAGTTTAGGCCCTGTGACTGGCCTGTATGCCTTTAAATTAACTTCTCAAAGTCTCCTTCTTACTGTCCACTCGCTGATATTGGTACCACGTACTTCCAACAGACTACTTTTCACGCTAACTGCAGTAGTATGCCTGTTTCTTAATACGGAGGAAACAATAAAACGGCCATTCCGCTCTGAGGTAGCCCTTCTTCGTCCCAAACCTGGCCTTCTTCCAAGTAAACCCGTCTCCTGATGGCATTGCCACACTCTTTGAACACTAAAACGGCTGATTCCTAAAGCTGCTACAACATAAGGCTGACTTCGTCCGTCTTCTATCAGAGCAATAATTTGAGCTGCATGTGTTGTCAATTTTACAGAAATTTATTAGTGATACTACTAAACGCAAAATTTAAATAATGATACAGTATCGCAATAATCAAAATTAACTAAAAGAACTGATAAAAAGAACAAATATTAATTCAAATTAACCACTCAAAATGAACATCTATGCACTTAAGTTTAAATTGTTTCACAAATGAGATAATTTTTTTATTGTTTCGCATGTTACTAAGCCTAATACATAAATGCTGAATAGTTATAAACAGTTTCAAACACATTCAGTGCACTACGTTTGATAATATTCAAGTGGCCCGGTTTTTTTGCTCGCCAGTGTATTTAAGTTAGTAAGAGACCTAAAGTGAATGTTACAATAGTACTAGGAAGGCAAGTTCTTTAAAAGTTAAAACTATTTTTTGGCTATTAAGTAATATTTCCATTATATACCGTTTATCGTTAACCTCTGAATTGTGACTAATAACTCATAGGCTGTGCCCAATTACAAAACTGCAGATTTCATTACTCCCGGCTTTTTGCCAATCGTGACGCTGCAATTCTTTTATTTTACAGCTGCATTATTATCTAGCAGACACATAAAAAATGCTGACAGTTGTCAATAAACTCTCAGTGTTATACGTTTTTAACTTGAACCAAAAGGTGAATAGTCACGGAAGAAGTATAGTATTCTATTCGAGACTTCGCGAGTAATATAGGTACTTTGCAACTACTCTAAAAACAACCTATACACATAACAAAAACCAAAAATATTAGTGTGCTAATTTTATTGCTATCTATTCTTAGCGAGTTTAAAAGAAAACTAACAAACTTAGGTACCTAAATCAGAAAAATAAACGATTTCAAATAAAAACTTAACCAAGGTAACCAGAACCAGACACTTGAATTCAAAATATTAGGCAATTTGTATTTGAAATGGCAAGGAAAACTACCTTATTGTCTGTATTTAATATTTCTGTAGGTATATCATCATCTACAAATCTTTTTAAAAAATATTTAATAAACCACATTTTCACGACACACTTAGTAATTGCAAGTATCAAGTATCGCTCATAAAATCTAAACACGAATTGCTTGTTAATAGTGCAATGTTAGCATGCTGCAATATAATAACGTTTTAAAGGGGAAAACAAGAGTGCAAAGTTAAACATAGTTATTGTCGTAATGTGCGCAAAACTAGCTCATAAATTTATTTACAATGAATTTTCCAAATACATCATGTAATTACAAACTTTTTAATTGTTGTTTTTTAATCTTGCAGATGATATTTTTCTTATATTTTTTAAATTATTGTTTTCCATTTATAATATTAATAATTAATGTTGAAAGCTTTAAATACTCGTAAAATAAGCAAAAAATTCGAATTGTACGATAAAATAATTATTTTCTTATGTAGAGATAGAAAAGAATTCACTTACTTCTATACAAAACTGGATAGCTTAATTGTTTGCCCGTAGAAAACTGTACTGGCTATAGAAAAAGTTCCAACAGCACAATATTTGGTACTTATGACCATTAAATCTAAATTTAATTTTAAAGCGTAGTGCCCAGTAAAGGGATGCAAGTATAGGTATCGATGATTATGTTAATATTGATGCCACATATCACCAAATCCAAAATTCTTATATTTCTGGTTCTGCCTTCAAATTATTTAAAATTACAGAGCAATTACGGTTTACGGTGACCGTAAATCTGGCAAGAATAAATCTAAATAGTGTAACAGCGACTGGTAAATGCTTCAGTGTAGAATATATTCTTACATTCTCATGTTTCTAATTTTTCAGGTAGTCGTGAACGGTGTAATGAAATAAAAAAGATTACTCAAAATAGTTTAAACTGCCTATATCAGAATACTTACTACTAATCTATTGTAACCGACGCCGGTAAAAATATCAATTTTTATGCTTCATGGGCTTAAAAAACAATGGAGAAAATTCTCCTTTTGTTTAAAATAACTAATAACAAGAATGGAGTTTGATACACGATTTTTAGCTACCAACAAAAAATCAAACCTCTAGGTATTAGAAAGAATCTGGTAATTTTTAGATGATCTGACCATATAGACATCACTTCTAGCAACATACAAGGAACAGTAAGAGTAACACATAACAACATTCAAGTTCTTTTCCTAACGTTGAATCTTGTAGTACAACTTCTCAGTAATATATCTACTAAGCTTCAGTAATATATCAATAACAGCAAAATACCTACAGTTGTGATTTGTTATTTGTTTATGCAAACTTCAATTGTGTCACGGTTAGCATACATAAGCGAAGGGGTTCGGAATCAGTATCAGGCCCAGGTCGGCAACACTTTAATATTAAAAACGTGCAGCTATCCCTGCTTTAGGATGTAAGAAAAACAATAAGTCTCATATTAATGACACTATCCAAGCTGGAGCGCCCCAGGGAAGGGTTTTGGCGGTAATTGTTTTTGATGTAGTATAAATAAATTAAAACATCATCGTCTTATCAGTTGCTATACAGAAGCAAAACATCTCATAAATTAATCCTTCTTATAATCAATTGCTTTATTTGAATATTTGAAACGTAATTATATTAACAATTGATAATTTAATTTATTGTGCAAACAAGCATAATTTAAAACGAAATTTGGCTCTCTGTAGAGTTAAAATCAGGATATTGTTGTACGAAATACCCCGAAAAATTTACTCATAAAATACTTGAGTTTCCTTAAAGGAAAAAGGAAAATGCAAAGCTAAGTAAGAATTTATTATGTTCCGGACGTAGCTTTATCAAGAAAAGAAAAACAATTTATAAAATTGGTTTTTACCTTAAGATACCTCACTTAGAAATATTTAAGTCCATATTTGTTTTTTTCCTTATATAAATTTATATTTAAGTTTGTATAAACGGTAGTTAAAATTCAGAAGATAGTGTAGTGTCACATGTCGTTGGTTTCCAACACCCAAGAGGCACTTGTATAGACGTAGAATCAAGTACAGATTTAAGATATTACGGTGCACCCACCGCACTTCCACTTCATTATCATAATAATACAATGTAAGCGTGGGCAAATGTTAATTTGTTAACTTAGAAACAAATACCTGTTAAATTCCGCATAAGAATATCAGACGTATTGTCCAATATCTTCAGAAATAAAATAATTATACATACGTTGCTGACGATAGGGAAAAATTAAACTTGATTGGTGATTTATGACATATTAAAAAATATACCCATTTATCCTTCAGGCATTCAATCAGAAGTAACAAAATATTGTTTTAAAAGGGGATGAATTGTATGTACAGGATGAACTATTTCCACTGGATTGTTGACTTTCCTTAACTACTAGTTATCAGACACACACAGACAAAAAGCAATAAAACAGTCTTGGGCTAAATTTCTACAACATATTTAATAGAGCAATCCGAATTCTTTTGTTTTCGAGCTACAAACAAAAGTTGAATTTTTCAAAAATTCTTTTGGGAATTATTTATACATAATTGTTTGCAGATGTAGAAAGATATAGTAATTATATTGTTAATGACTTTTTCGACTAGAATTTAAGGGTGTAAATTCTTATTTGTGTTTCTTTTAATTTTTGTAATATGACAATATGACATAAATTTGTATTCTGTTTTAATCAACCGTAGTGCTTGATAGCTTTAAACAGGTTGTTTTTTTTTTTGAGTTTTTAGAAACACAGTTGGTTTGATAGATATATATTTTTTAAATGACAAATTAAATATCGACCGATTTCGATACATTTACAATTGCAAGCTATTATCAATCAATCTTTCAAATTTTTCGAAAATAAAAACGTTTACGTTACTAATTTTTTTGTCTCTTACCGCATCGCAGTTCTCAGTTGTCCGGATGGAATTTCAGATACATCGTTTAGAAAATTATAATCCATAATTATTCACAGTTAATTATACGAACCAAAACAGGATGATTGAAGGCAAAATTAAAGCAGGTTGACTGGAAAATTTCATATTTAACAAACACGCCAATTACTTGACTAAGATATCAACAATTTTAATCTTTGTTCTAGATTTATTACCTAGGGGAATATTATCATATATAAAGGTAAATCGTTGCAGTGGGAGTAACAATTTTAATTACCCTGGATGTAATATTAACAAAAATGTACAATTAATAAATTTATAAAGTAGCGGTATGATTAACTCAGATTCTTATAGTGATGTCTTAACTATAATATGCTTTTGTCTATATGATTTGGTAGTAGTGGTGGATTCAAATTTTTCAGAGAAAACTATAAAACTATTATTTATTACTACTACTAAAGATACTAAAGATCTTTTCAGGTTGAAGTGATGTGAGGCTGCTAATAGCCAAACGACCCCTATTTATTACCACTAGAATCACTAATTCGACCGAAAAATAGTTAGACCTGATTACAGAAGCTGTTATTTCTTGCAATTCCCTTTCGAGCCAACTGTGGTTGCTCATAGCAAAAGAAAATTCATAAGGGTTGACCGTAGAATTTTGATGACATTTGATGTCATTCTTCAATCTTGAATTTAAATTTATTTTAGCATTTTGCAAGTTTATATCTTATTAAGAAAAACTTATTTTGTTGAGAAATAGCCTACATTAATAAATGTACCAACCAACGTCTAAATAATATAACTAATAACATTTTTACGAGTATTAACAAAACTAATACAATATTAGTAAAGTTAATAAACCTTTATAGAAATACTGGATATTAATTTAAATTTTCTATTTGTGTAATTTATTTAAGGAAAGTGTGGTAGATCATCGTTGTTGGTAGCAGAAACACTTCTGGAAAGATTAAACCTAACATCTCATTATTGTTTTCCTGCATGGTGTTGCAGAGTTTACATATTGTCGATTTAAATAAAGATTTATCGATCACGATTGTTAAGATTTTACAAGACTTATTTAAATTTATAAAAGGTGTTGAATATGCCTTCCCTCTTCTTGTAAGCATAAAACAACTCTTCGTCTCATATTTTCAAATACCTTTCGTGTATAGCAGTTCCGTTGTTACTGCATTACATGCTTCAACAATCTTTTCTTGGGGTTCTAGAATTGTGTAAACAGGTGTTTTAAATATGGAGTTTTTAAACAGTAGAAATAAAAAGTAGTTATAAGATCGCAAGATCTTGGTGGCCAAAGGTCTACTTTCTACTGTGACGTGCGGCACGAGGTCTTGCGTTGCCTTACTACTGAAAATACCCTCACTCAAGTTCATCATTGTGAAGTGGTCTATAAATGGTTGGAATATCCTGTTGATAACGTTTTTTCAAAAGATTTAGGGCCAATGACCCTCCTTCAAGAACAAGCTACCCAAATCCCTATTTTCGAGCAATCGAAGGATGCTTCACGAAAGATGCGTTGGCGATGCTGCAGCAACATAGCCGTTTAAGTAGAAACAGGATTCATCATGAAAAAGGTGAAGTCCAACGTTTATTGTCATTTAAATGTTCAAGAAGCTAGTTATAGCATGCAACTCTTTTAGTAAAATCAGGTAGTGATAGTTCTTGATATATTTGAGGTTGATATGGATACAGTCTACACCTTGTTTAAGGATATTCCTACAAATAGGATAACTGAGCAAGCTTGGGTATGGATGTAGTGGGTCTAGCTTGCATGAAATTTTTGACTTGATGAATTTGCTCTGTTCTGACAGATAGTTTTCGGTTTATGAGAAACACCCATTTCTCTCAAAGTTGCTACTTGCTGAAAGAAGTCTAATACATCGCCATTGGGGAAATTTTCTCTGAATTAGTTTAAAGGTTTAAACAAGGCTGCGTTGAATAAATTCACTTCCCATTTTTAATCATCTATTATAAAATTTTTGTGTTCTTGAAATAAAATTTTGTAATTGAGGCTGTAACATTTTTAAAACTTTTTAAATTTTTAAATAAGCTCAAATAATTTTCAGTAACAACTCAAGTTACAATTTTATTATAAAAGCAACTGTCACTGTCGAAAAAATGCGATTGTTTTGTTTAATTTTATCGTATTGTAATATACCTGACTTCAAAATTCCATGATGACCAACCCTTTTGAATTTTCTTTTTGCTCATATTTATACTAATAAAAATTCAAAATCTTGGATGCCAAAAATTTTAATGTTCTTATTGGGCGTCCAATCCGGTGATTATTTGATAGCTGTGTGACTTGAATGATTAAACCATAAGAACAATAAATAAATCACAGCTCAAAAATACTACTTTCTGTAAAACCTTTCAGCTCAAAACACTATGTAATTTAAAATTTTACACGAACCCAAAAATATGCTTAATATTAAAATTATAAAAGTCATTTATAATAAACTAAATACATCCGAATTAAGTAAATTGCGTAAAATTGACAGGGGTGGCTAATTACAGCTAAACAACAAATCCACAATTAGCAACCAAAAATTAAATATTAAGCAATCAGGAACTCCCCATAATTACGCTTCGTACTTAAGATCCATAATTTATTTGTGTAATGCTTCGATTCAATGCCCAAGAAGCTATTCAAAGCTTTCGTAAACTCTTTATTTAAAAACGTTCAACGTTTTAAATCAAATTTATTCAATAGATTTTTATGAAACAAAGGTTTCTTGCATTAGGAGGTATTTTTTTTGTCAAACTAGCATTAACAAATTTAGAATTCTATCGTTTGATAGTATTGTATTTTCCTATGTCTTTGAAGTAAGACATGAAAATAAAAACAATAAAATAAAATGCTTTAATCTGAAACAAATAAAATCAGTCTTTCAAGTTACCAACAGTTAAGACTGTAGAATACAACGGACATTTGCGAAATGCAGATCGCGATATGTACAATCAGATAGTGCAGCACAGGGTGTCGTTAGAACACCGCAGTTTCCATTGTACTGTCCGCTATATCAAGAATTTGTAGATGATATGGGAGCAAGAAAGAATAGCTGAGAACAAGCTCTGCTTAACCGCGTCCCAAAAGATTTGCATTTTAGTTTGCATATGCTGAAGTCTTTAAATGCTGAACTGCGGTTAGCAGGAGGTCACATGTAGGGCATTTTTATTTTGTTTTAGTTTGTTTATGCCTCATTACAACAGTGTGCATGTGGTGCGTTTTTCTTGTAAACGTAGCTTTAATTTTTTAAAATAAGATTAATCACCAAATAGTCAAAAACATGCATACAAATACAGTAACTTATGCAAATAAAAATGATTATAATTCAGATTTTTGGGGGCACCGGTATGAAATTATGAACAATACTAATACACTTTGTCAACAACTTAAAATATACTGCTCAAATTTGCATAACGACGTTTTGATTGATGTAATTAAGTACTGGTTCTATTTGTCAGTCTACAAGGTTTCCTAAACATGAGGTTTAGCCTATTAATTTTCTTCCTTGTTAAGTTATAAAGAATGACTTGCAAAAGCGGTAAATAACAAAAAAATGTAAGTCGCTTATTAAGTAATACGCCACCGTGTTCTATAAATTTTAAATAAGACCTTGATATCCGTTTAAAAATCGGTATAAAAGTATTTACTAAGAGGGCCATATAATTAACTTCCCAATTATATAACATTACCAAGGTTTTTCAGTAACATAAACGCCTCATTTGCATTCATGGCAATAATTTCACCCATAAGAAAGCAATTTCTTAAAGACATATCAATAACTGGTGTAAATTGCAGTATATTATATCAGAATAAGAAATAACTGGCATAACAAAAAGTCGCCATAGCACGCTTCGTCAGGAAATGAGGAATTTAAAACGCTCGCGGGTAAATGAAGTCCGATTATTTTCAAACTGCTGATAATTTATCAATGTCTGGAGCAGGCTGTGAACGGCCATTACTCTTATGGCCTCACACAAACGTGCTGATTGCTGCAAGAAACTATGTGGGAACAAGGCCGATAGGGGTAGAACTATTTTTTTTTATAATGCTCTTCGAAAATGTCTTATTTTTCTAATAGGTGATTCCTTTTTAGATCAACTCTTTACCCTGATCAATGACTTCCTACTAAATTTTACGTTTAAACTATGATTTCATGCATTAACCAGCAGCATTCAAATTGTTACGGTTAATTATGAAGATGATACTTATGTAGTACAACCTATCTATTACCTTCAGGCTTCTAAAAATAAACAAATAAGATGGCTGTTTACTGGTACAGCAAGCGATCCAGACTGGAGAAATATATGGTTTTATTTACAAAAAAATTGTTCCTGTATACTTTTCATAGGAAATGAATCATTTACAAAGTTAGGTTAGCTTTAATAATCAAGCTCTATTCGGTAGTAGTTTTAATAGTTACTTAATTTTTATACAACATAAACTTATGAAGCCTAGGAGGCAGAGTAACAAGGTCTTACACATACATACACATTACAATCTACATAATATGGTGTAGTATGTAAGTAAAACGGCGCACCAATTCCGTAACCCGCAGAGACGGGCCGGGTTGTGCATTGCACGCGTAGAGCCTTATACGTTAACGCACCAGCCTCAACAACGAAAGGTATAAAAAGTTACAGATAATACACACAATAAACTTATAAAGAATTAAAAAAAACTAAACATTTTTAGCATATAAAGAATATCTGCCTAAAAGAATGGGTTCTTAAAAACTTAATATTTTAGCACTATAATAAATGTCCCAAAAAGTACGATAAAGTTAGAGTCTTCCAGAAAAATTACCATTATTAAAAAAAATCCTCTTCCCATTATATTACTCAATTTCTGACATACCTACTAACTGAATTTGAATTCCCTTACCTAGCATAGCTCGCCAAAAATTAAATTTATCAATACAAAAACCAAACAAATGTAGCACATAATACTTTAAGTCGCTGAATTTAATTTTGAATGAATTTTAAACAAATATTCAAAAAATCCAAAAATACGAAAAACAAAGAGGAACTAACAGGAACTAAACCTGCATGAAGAATGACGAAGAGATAAAGTAAAAACCAAATACAAGATGATCTAAAAACTATAACGAAAAATGGAAATGCATAGGTACTAAAAGATATACACTGAAAGCAGTAGTGGAAAAACCAAACTACACACAAATCTTTAAGAAACGAATACACGGAAGCAATTTATTCTAAAACAGCCCATAACAATGGATTACCATGATTGCACAAAATAGTTAGTAATAATCATAATAGTAACAATCAAAACTTTATTTTAATTTTTTAGTGTACCAACCGTTCTTACACAAACAAAACCAACAAATTTACAAGTTTATAAAGCATATACATCCGACAACAATAAAATAATTATGAAGCATAAACTTGTCTTTACAGTATTATCTCAATTATAATGAGCGTTACTAAACAATGTAATTCATAAATCTCTTCGTGGTGGGTCTAAAAAATTTTAAGTTAATTATGAGAAAATTAAAATGTTTCAGGTAATAAATATTTTTAATTTCATAACTGCAAATGTAACAATTTTAATTAGTTAACACCTAATAATACTTACATTTTACTTGTAAATTATTTTTTAAGTAACTACTAAACATTGCCTGCATTTAAAATTTATAGAAACAGAAAATTAGCAGGAACTGAGTGGAATTTTGAAACAAACAACAGATGGATTTGCTAATATTTTAAAGAGATAAAATTTCGAAGAAACTAATTATATAAGGTCCCCCCTTTTTAAGTATGTAGTTTTATATTCAACAACAATGAACGCCTGAATCTGAATTTAACTCCAAACAATTTGTTGCTTGAGTTGCAGTGTAAAAATGAGTGTTTCTGGAACATTAAAAACAGTGCACCTTTAGTTATTTTGTTTGCATCCAATAGAAAAATTAAACAGGGCTGGTTAAGGATTTTAAGTAAGAATATGGGAGTCTAAAACAGAGAATCAAAAATAAAAATAATTCATTCTCGGAATGGGTCACAACATTTCAGTGCATAAAAGAGGTAATAAATGAGTAATCCTAAAACGACAAACACAGGTCAAATAACCTTAAAAATTTATAGCATCTGATCAGCTTTGTAGAAAGCCATTCCTAAGTTATTTAAGATTTGCATTCTTTCAAACCATTCTTCATATTCATGACATTTACTGAAACTGAGGAAGTTAATACTTAATAATATGTAATGGTAATAATGGCTCACACTATTAATTAATACATATAAATGTGTGAACGCTAACAAAGCATATTATTACCACCAGACATGAATAACATACAGAATAACTGAATAACAATAACTGTATAATTTTTAATAGATAAAAACAAGGATGGCGCAGGAAAGAAAGCCGGCAACTTAGATCGATAAATCAGTCAACTGAGTGACCGACCAAGCAGGCGGATCGTAAAATGATTTATGAAACAACCACCACTCGCGCATGTGATTATTATTATAATAACAACGTTTTTTGATACCTTGCCTCAAGCTACAATGTTCTATCTCAAATTATTTTTCTTCAAGGGCCGTTCGCCTTATTCTTAACATGCATTATCAAACCGGCTACAGGATAGAAAAAGAACCAAATATTTCTTTTTTACATTAATAAGACTAGAGAGCGTTTCGCATTGACCAAGTAATTGCTAATCAAATTTTTCGTAAACGTAGACGTGACCTGGTTTATTTAGTTATATGGTGGGTTTAATTTTAATTAAAGTTTAATTAATATATTCGCATAATTTAAATAAAAAGGATGTAAAACTTACGTTATGGGAAAGTCGTTCTCTATAATGCACAATCCACTTACCTGAAAATAAAAAAAAGAGTCAAAAACTGATTAACAAGTCCCTTAATTATTAATAGCTACTAGAATGTTGATATTTTTTAATAATAATCGTTTAGCAAAAAATCTCACATACTGACATTAAAAGAATATCAACTAAATATTAGAACTATTTCATCTACCAGCGGTGTGAAATCCTATGTTAAGACAGATCCGGTTTCTAATAATCTGATAATTTCCATAAGTTCGTATATTGTTTAACTACGTATGGAAATTAGCAAAATTAGAACTAATACCGAAAAAACTGACCCCTTGGTCGATTATGCTAACCTTAACCATTATCTCGGATCTCGTGTTAGACATAATTTATTTTTGATCTGATTAAAATAACTGGAAATACGTTGTTTCCAAAGAAAGGGTAACTATTAAAATATTCCAATAACATTACTAAATGGTTTGCAGCAAGGTCTTTCTCATAGAATGGGGAAAGAAATTCAATGGTTCTAAATATTTCAAATTCTAGACCTGGTTTAGCATGTTTTCAAATTAATTAAAATAGCGATTTTGGAAATATATGAATTTCAAGTTTTATTAAATTTTTACATAATTGTATCACAAATTTATAAGAATACCTACTAACAGTATTTTTGCGATAAATAACTTGGAATTGAAACTAGATATCTAACGAAAAGGAAAAATTAACCTGATGAATAAAACAATCTGCTTGGAAAATATTAATACTTAATTGTTGATAAAAAGTTTTTAAAAAATATGGCACTGTCATTACACCGGGAATTTAAAAATTGGTGTTTCTATACGGACGTAAACTGAAATTCCTGAAATTTTAAAAGTTAGAAATACTGTTTGCGTAGTATTCTAAAAAATATTTATTTTATACGCACACTGTAGACATTAGTATGAATGAATGGCTATTTACTTATCACTTACGTGCCTACGAATAAGTACTTAACTAATTTAAAAATCTGTCTTGATACTTAAAACGACATATTTCACAAGTTCACTTAATTTCACTAATTATTCGTAGTACATCACACAAATTCCCTCGACGAATTAAAAATTATTCGACTCACCAACAAAATAATCAATTAAAATTAATGACAAAAACGAGTTCTTTCGAGATAAAAAGGTAATTAATTAATTTATACTAATTAGTATCATTAACGGTTACTTTAAAACGTGCAGGGTTGTTCTCTAAACAAAAACTCCTGCTGGGAAAGGTGTCCTAAATACTGGAATTCCAGACGACTCTGCCACTGATTATACTGTATTAATTATACTAATCGAACAGAAACCCGCAGAGTGATTTATAGGATTAAAATCGTGGTCGTATCAAATAAGTAATTTCTGTGAGGTAAACATAAAGGATATTTACATTTAAGACTATCTTTTATATGATTAAAAAAAAACGCGAATGCCTTTTCATAACTTCGTTAAAAACTAGTTTTATACTTTACTTTAAGTAAATTATAAACGAACTAATATCTTTGAAGTTGGTTTAATAGGTAAGTAACGATTGTATTAATTTATTTATGAATTTAATGATTAACGAATATTTCGATTGGTACTACTCCCACCACTTGCATTCATTTTCATTCTATACTGGATATTATATCATTAATCACTGAGTTACATAATAAGCACTACCAACAAAAAGTGGTATCGATAAATCATAATTTGTTGTCGATGTTAAGTAACAAACATAGTCAACAAACAGCAGTTTATTTATCTCATTATCTATCCTACAGATTATTAATACTTAATTTGTATATGACGTGCTTTTGTTAAAATTTTGTTTTTCGTTACTGGTCGGTAATACTAGAACAAATTGATCGACTGCGTTCAGTAAGTAACGAAAATTAGTCTGAAAGTTTGCTAACATAGTGAAGTCATTTTTTGGCAACACTTCTATATTCAAGCATAATTACTGATACATGTATTCTCTAGTACGGAAACCAAGCAATCACTTTTAATGGTGGGGAAATTTAAAAAACTAGGTACAAATTATGCTTTCGGTTTAACATTTCAGCTACATTGAAAAAGGAAAACAGCATTTATATTTTTAAAATCTTTAAAAGGATATTAAACAACTCAGAATTAGGTAATAACTAAATGACAATAAATTCAAGGCACTGTTTCAGAAAAAAATATTACGTTAAAATTTAGTATGTCTAAAAGTAATTGAAATTTGAACAAGATTAATATACTTTTTACATTTTTGAATAAAAAACGACCACTAAGAAAATCTTGTATAAAAATAGCTTTTAATCTACTTAGTATACAAATCCCAATAATCACTAAAATGTTCAAATCACGTTTCTATGTGTATTGTATGGATGAAAGCCATGCCGCAGGATAGGTAAATTCAGACGACACCGGTAGGTGAGGCAGTAGTTATATCTGTGTGCCCTCGGGGGCGGAGTACTATCACCCCTGCTCTAGGACATGGTCATAAACGATCTACTAGTCTCACTGAACAACTTGGGATATTATACCCAAGGGTACGTGGACGATATCGCAATACTCATAATGGGGAAATTTCCCAACACAATCTCGATGTTTATGCAAGAAGCTCTAAGAACTGTTGAAGATTGGTATATAAGAGAGAACCTTATTAGAGTAAACCCCGCAAAAACAACACTAGTCCCCTGCGCAAACTAAAAAAAGTTAAATGGATTACAACCGCCAACTCTCTTTAACCTAGATACAAAATGGGCCTGGAACCAGCATGGAAAAAGATAACCAACAAAAGTAAGACCTGCCCAATGATGTGCCGCAGTTGGAAAAACCTGATGGGGGCTACAGCTACGCGTGGTGTACTGGATATACACTGCAGTGGTAAGACCCATTATAACCTATGGCTACCTGGTTTGGTGGCCAAAGAAAAAAACAAAAGCGCACAGAAAAAATTCAGAGCTTAGCATGCCTATGCATAACGGGAGCAATGAAAAGCTCACCGACTGCTGCCATGGAAACAATGACAAACCTACCTCTCCCCTAGATATTTTTATCAACAGTGAGGCTAGAATGGGAGCGTACAAGCTGACATGTAATGCAAGTTGAGCAATCCATAATTACCATGGGCACACCAGCATCACAAAAGTCTTTGCAAATTCATTACTAACCATGGGAAGCGATACAATGATTCCAAAAATCCAAAAATCGCTTATGACAAACCATTTGACATCCTATTTGACTGGGGGTTATGGCGTAATACAGAAGAACAAAGTCCGTAAATAGTCTAATCGGGTACACAGATGGGTCGAAAATGGACAATGATTCAGGAGCTGGAACACATGGGAAAACCCTGAAACGTAACATGCATGTTTCACTGGGGCAACATACCGGAGTATTCCAAACTGAAATATTCACTTCGGGAACCTGCACCGACAGTCAGGCAGTCCTAAAAGCACTAGTATCAGATCAGATAAGATCAAAACTAGTCTGGGAACGCCTTCAAAACCTTAAAACTGGGGCAAAACGCAACAGAGTACTACTGGTGTGGGTGCCGGGGCATAAGGCAGTAGAAGGCAACGAAATAGCAGACGACCTAGCAAGGAAAGGGTCTGGGACTACCTTTATTGGTCCTGAACTAGTGTTAGGAATCACGAAAGCAATAGTATGTGTGCAACAATACCAGCAATATTGGGACCATGTACAAGGACAAAGACACAGTAAACTGATGATGGAAAGACCATCTCAGCTTTTAGCTGAAACACTGAAACTTCATAGAACGAACCTAAGAATTGTGACGGAATTACCAACCGGTCACTGCAATCTAACGAAACACATGCATAGAATGGGCTTATATGCAGAAAAGCCCATATGCAGGCTCTGAAATGAAGAGGAAAAAACTGCCTCTCATGTAATCTCTGAATGCAAAGCATTAAATCGTTGGTCACGACCTGCTGGTCGAATTAAACCGACGGGAAGGGATTTCGAAAAAGTATTTGGTTCACAGGCTCCTAAACCAAGTAAAAGGTCTACGGATGCTGCGAAATACAATAGGCCTGACTGACCGAGGTATTTGTGAAAGATATTTCTATAACATTAAAATAAATTAATATAATTAATAATATTTTGTTTTTGTACGTAGAAGTTCTAGGTAAATGTAAAAACAAAAAACGAATATTACCATATTTTTTGGAGATGAACGTGAACTATATTTAATCAGAACATTTAGAAAAGGAAATAAATTTTGCTATATACGAGTAAGTTCCACAAACGAATTTTCAGTATCAGCATAAAGCAAAAACTATTACCAAAACTTACATACAGTACGGTTTTTGTATGCATGCAAAAATAACAAACACGCGGATATTTTATAACTTTTTATAAAGATCAGATTACCAACACATGTGGTTATCGTAAAATCGTTTTTGCTAACTTTATATCATTTTATGCACGACTTTTTTGCCAAGAACTTAGTTTAAAATATATTATAATCTAACTTTTAGAAAATTACTCTTTAACTAAGTTTTTAATAAATAATAGGCGGAATCCTTTTATTTTTACATAAAAAGGTGTTTTTTACATTAAAAAAACTCGCTGGAGCTTTTGCACATTTAGAGCTACTTTGCAATAATTGTTTGTGTTAAGAAAAAATGAATGATCTTTGTATACAAGACGAGCTGTTTCAATAATGCAGTCTTCCTAACTGAGTGGGCCTTTAGCTAGATTTGAAACATTGTCGCCAGTCCGTCTATTTTATTAGATATATTCAATGAAGTTAATCACTAGCTCTTTGAACAATATTAATATGTGTACCACGCAATCAAACAACTTCTATCTAGTAAAACCTGATTTTTACTAATTGAGAATAATCTTACTATAATAAATTTTGAAAATAACGTTTGATGTTCTAGTATATTAATTAATTATTAACAATTTATGATTAAGCAAAACAAATGTATATTAATTGAATCAACATAGGTAACAATGAGAGTTACACCTTATCGCATGAAACTATATGAAACGGTTCTATATGACCTAAGCAAACATAAAAAGTATAACTCAAAACCAGGTTAGAAATATTGCAATCGAAACACGCCCATCAGTTCAAGATCAATGGATTTGTAAGGGAGACTAATTCGGACTTAATGCACTTTCATCCCCACAGGCAAACGGAAAAGGTTACGAGGAACAACGTAAAATAACAGGTTAAGCAACTTGTCGTTCGTTTAAAAATCAATATACATTGGATATTAAATTCTTTTAGAAAATAAGAGCACAAATTGTCATTTTAAATCAAACAATTATGAAAAGTAATTCGTTAGCTTTACAAAAACAAGCAATAACCCATATCTACTAATGAGGTAAGCAATACGTGTAAATTATTGCTCTTAAAATTAGCTGTACTGAATATTTAAACTTTGTCTACAGCTTCAATGATTTCTACAAAAGCATTGAGGAATAGATTTAAATAGGTATAGTTGTATCAAAAATATGTTACTGTAAAAGCTCGAATAGTGGCAAATGTTAGGTTTTACGTGAAATCGTAAGATTTACCAATATGAGTTGGTAAATGTTAGGATTGAAAGAAAAAAAAACAGATTTTTTGGGGTTTTACCACTTGAGTTTGGTACAAGCTAGGATTTACCAATGACGATTGGCAATAGTTGTTTTTGTGAATAAAACATGGTAAAAATAGAAAGTATTTATTAAAAATAATTATAGAATGAGATCACATCAATAATGAAGACGAAATAAAGTAAGTAATTATAAAAAATAGTTAAAATCTACTTATTAGACATCGGGTTATACAATGCAATGTTTTTGGACTAAAATGCTTAAAACATAAGTAATTTTTATACTTATGTAATATATAAAATCAGCGTCTATAATACGAAATAATTTTCATGTCAGACTAGTCTGTAAGTCATTAATTACTTATTCACTCAACATTTACCATGTCTCTGAGGCAAAACCTAAGATTTACCAGTGAATGCTGGTAAAAGTACGAAATAAACAACTATTTTATAATATTTCGAGGTTTTACCATTACTACTTGGTCAATCTTGGGTTTTACTGGGAAATTTTAGGATTTACCATTGTTCGGGCTTTTACAGTAACATATATAAATACAAACTAAGAATATATTTAAGTTTTAGTTAAAGCATAGAGATTCATCAAGTCAAGTAGCTTGATGTTTTTATAAATTGCTTGACTTGACTTGAAACCCAAGCTTTTTAAAAATTCACTACTTGACTTGACTTGATTTTCTTTCGATACTACTTGACTTGATATCAAGCTATTTCAAGCTACTTGACATTACTTGATAACAAACCAACTATGTGCGAAAATTCATTTTTTCCATTATCGCAGGCTCATGCATTTAGTATTCAGATATAAGCTGGGAGTTTCCCCGAGCTAATTGAAACGCTTGCATATGCATAAAATTTAGAATAGACTTGCTCAGTGTATGAAGTTGTGTGCTGTGTGAATGCTGACACCTATACGTTATTAAAAAAGCAATGAGTAATTCATCCGAAAAGAAACAGAACCTTTTCAGAGCAGCGGATCAGAATATGTGGTGGAAGACTGGTCATCCGCACATTCCGAAATCGATCAAGAACATACAGTTAAAAGTGGCAAAAAGAATAAAAATGCATATTATTCTGAACATTCCGAACTCGTTCAAAAATCGACACGTAAAAAACATACATCTGACAAAAAGAAAAAATTTACAGATTATTTCATAATCGAGCAAGATCCAAAGAGTACGAAGCAGACTGACAAACAAGGAAAATGCACGCTGTGTATAACGAAATACACCGTTTTGAAAATCAAAAATTGCGGGACATCTTCCTTAAAACGGCATATGCAAACCAAACATACAAAAGTTTACGAAGCAGCTTTTGGAGATGCCGTTGAATCAACTTCAGCTGCAAGCATGAGCACGACAAGCATTACCAAAGAAAATGGTATCTTGAATTGGCTTAGCGGCACCACCATAAATGAAAAGGTAAGACTTCACTGCCAGCGCTTTGATATTACAAAATCAGTTGCACTTTCCATTCAAGCGTTAAAAGTAGTGTCTAGTCGTCTAGTCATACTGCATGTTCAGTAGCCAAGTTATTTTTTGATGTATTGCAATTCTACGACTTAACAAATTCTGTGCAAGGAATTATGACCGACAACAAAAACAGTAATTTCACCTTTATTAAGGAATTGAAAAGTTTTATTTGTGACATTGACCCTGAAAGTAGGCACTTTGTGTGTTTTGCCCACATTTTAAATTTGGGTGCCAGAGATTTTATGAGAATAATCAATGCAGAACTTGAAGAGGCAGAGAATACTCTATCGGACGTAGACGAAGGTGATGATGAAATGACTGAAGAACTAAATTCGCCAGTAAAAAAATGCATAGTTTAGCAAAGAAGTTCAAAAAGTCTGAACATTTACGCAAAGATTTTGAAAAATTTTGCAATACCGTGAACCTGAAAATGACTATACCAAAACTTGGCGTTATAACAAGATGGAACTCCACCTTCGAAATGCTACGATGGAGCTTAAATTTAAAAAGGGCTTTGAACATCCTTTGTGATAATAGAGAAAATATGAAACCTTTGAAGCTAACAGATATGGAATGGTCACTAATAGAACGAGTTTGCAAATACCTTACAATTTTTAAACCTATTTCCACAACATTATAAGGCGAAACCTATTGTACACTTCCTACGGTAATAATTGGTATGGTATACACTAGAAACATGGACCCATGGACTTGACAATAATCCACAAAGAGATGAAACTGATGAGCAATTAATACGTAGCATTCAAATGGCGAGAGATAAAATTATCAAACACTACAAGAGAAGCAATTAGATGTACTGTGTTGGGTGTTGTTTTAATCTTTGACCCCCGACATTAAGTGGAAACATTTTCTGGTAGAAGTTGGGGAAAAGACTTGCATATGAATGCAGTCAAACATTTTGAGGAAATTTTCAAAGCAAAGTACTTTCGGTCCGACTCCGATCCACCACCCGCATCATCTTCAAAAACGGACCAAGAAAATAGCGACTGTAACGAATTTGACATTGATCTACTGGGTTTATTTAAGAAATCACTTGTTAATCGAAAAGATGAAATGGCTTGGCGTTATGAAGATATCCTATAATAGTGGAAAAGACACGAATTCATTTTTCCAAACTTATCCGTAATGGCAAAGGATTTTTTATCAACGCCAGCAACTCAGCTCCTGCTGAAAGGCAGTTTTCCAGGACTGCACTAACTGTCACAAAAATCCGTAACAGATTAGGTAATAAATCCATTAGAAGCCTCATGTGCTTCAGACTGCTTTTAAATGTATGTAATGTATAACAGCTTTAATCTGACATTGTCCTTAAATATTAAATAAAATTGAAGACCAAAACATGCATTGGACGAACTAAATATTTTATTTAATATTTAAAAACAATATCAGATTGTACTGTTATGTTTTATTTTTATGTTTCCTGTTTTAAATATGTATCTGATTTGAATGGAAGATTTTGTTTTATAAATAATAAAAAAACTCTTTATTGCAGAGACATTTATTTATTTATTTATTTTAACTAAACTAAGCAATTGCTGTAGTATATTAAATTATAATTTTAAACGTCGTATGTGCGGCTGACACTGCGATAACTACAAGTCCAGGCAGTCAAACTACAATAAAAATTAACTCAGAATTTCTGTTTTTTAAATAAAAAATCAAGTAGTCTTGTCAAACTACTTGATTTTTCAAGTACTTGATACATAACTACTTGACTTGACTTGATATTTGGCAGTGACTACTTGACTTGAACTTGACTTGATTTCAAGTCAAGTCAAGTCAAGTAGCTTGAATATCAAGTCAAGCCGTGAATCCCTATTAAAGCATATTAAGTAGCCCTTGATCAGCTGGTACTTAATGTGCTTTAACTAAAAACTTAAACATTTTAGTTTATATTTATCACTTGTTTCTCATAGCTATTAAGACAACAAGTGTTTTATAGAAGGTTTAAAAATCAAGGTCGTAGTTCAAATCTGAGCGAACGAAGTGAGCCGAGGATTTGATAGACCGAGATTTTTAAACTATAAAACACGAGTTGTCTTCAAGATTTTTTCTAACACTAATATCAGACATTTTTTTTCACTAATATATTATTAGAAATTTTAATAAATTATTATTTGAGACGCGTCATAATACACAAAATGCGCAGATTGCTAGGCAACGACGTATTTAAAGGCCTATAAAATACGTTGTTATTGACGACGTATTTTATAGAGAAAGCGTATTTTAAAGGAAACATAACAAGTGAGCTCTTATGCATCATAGAAACAATATAAGATATTAGTGCTAGAAAAAATAAATAATGTTTCAAACTAGTGCAGATTTTTAGTGTTAGCCTACCTTAACTGATTACTTCAAAATTACACAGCTTCTTATGAAGTTTTTGATCAAACCAAAGAGTATCTAACATTATACATACTTTGATGAAACTGTATAAACTCGTTGAAATGGGTGAGAGAAAACCTCTTTTAATTATCAGAAGGTAATTTAAAATAACGGTGCGTAATATTTTTTACAAACTCGAAACACTAGTTTACACATTTCTAAGCAAGATTACCATGAAAATAATTAAATGCATTAACCGTAGAAAGGTAATAATTCTTATATGCAAATAAAATCAGAATTTAATTACCTTCAAATTTTTAAAAAAATTACGAAAGTGGAATTTTGAAAATATCCGAACCCCAACCTCTAAAAGTCCTAAAAATAGTACCAAGTACCAGTATTAAAACCACATTTATTTACGTTAGTGAATGTAAGAAAATGAATGCATGATGTGCTGTAAATGTATGTAGGGTACTCGCAGAAGGTTTTTAATTATACAGGGTATTTTCAAAGTTGAGGCATTTATTTTAACAGGTTGTAGAACTCTTAAAAATAAATCATTTCACCAAAATCAGCCTATATAAAATTTGCAAAATGACGGAGATATGAAGAAAAAATTATAAAAATTGTTCAAAGTTCTTACCATTTGTTTGATGCGCGCACAATCTTGCTCGACGTATCCATGACTCTGTACACGTGTACACGCCGCGAAAATGAATTGTCGGTGTCCGCGAACAACTTCACAAGAGTTTTCTATTCGTACTCTTAATTCTGCCACGTTATTCACTTCTCCATTACGATAGTGTTTTTTTTTTGCAACTTTTATATAGGCTATTTTTGGTGAAATGATTTATTTTTAAGAGTTCTACAACCTGTTAAAATAAATGCCTCAACTTTGAAAACATCCTGTACATATCACTATCATTTAGTTTAGATCATACAGAAAATTAAAAAAAATTCATTTATTTATCTAGGTATTTGTTTATTGCGCGAGATAATTTATTATTTTACAAAGAACAGAGGCAATAATTTCTTTTTCTACAATAAATGTGCAGCGCTCTCTTAACACATTTAACCCCTTTGAAACGCTTTCTGTAACACATGAATCTATGAGTGTTAATAATAATCAGTTAATTTATTGAGCATGAGTTGCTGTTATCATTAGCACCGACCGATTACAATTTTGTCAAATTAACTATCGCTCTTGAAATTAATTCATTTTTCTCGTTTTAATAACAAAAAGTTACAAAACATATCATTAACCGTTTATTAAATTTCCTAATTTTGAATTTAATTAGTGCAATTGGCTTTCAAATATTCTTCTGATACCTAACCGTCTTGTATTTAAAAGGTACTCAATATACATTCAAATGCGTTTTTTATTCTACCTATTTAATTTTGACGATGGTGGAACATTTTTCAGATTGTATGCGTTATATTTTTTCCGATTTTTTCTAAAAGTATTCACGAAGTTAATATTAAGGAAAATGATTAATATTTTTGCATCTTTAATCATATTCCCTAAAAAGGAAAATGAAGTTTATATAAGTAAGGAACATTTACATTTACCAACTCAATACTCACTTCAATGAACGGAAATCTTTAAATTTGGAAAAATATATTTTTATTTTACGGTTAACTACAATGCTTTCTTAAATGTGATATGATAAGCTATTGTAAAGCATGCACTGATAATCAGAACTCTTGGACCAGGTAACACAAGAAGATTTTTTCCGGGGTATTTTACTAGTAGTTTCTTTGTTGCATTTAAATTGTAATCATAAATCAGCATTATCTTGTAGTATGTTTGTTCATTCTTTGTGTTACAAATGATGTTAAAATAATGTTATGGTTTAAATTAAAGTGTATGTTTTCAGAACAGCTGGAGCGTGGAGTAACAGGCAAAAAATTTGCAGAGAAATGTGGATTGGGCACTTCTGTCCTTACGAATCTATCCCCAAACTTTTTAAACGAATTTTATTATATGTAAAACGATAAAGAGTATTTCAAAAGATTGGGACAATCACGATAGAATTGATTAAATAAAAACCAGTGTAACAAAACAGAATAACTAAAAGATTTATTATACAGTATATCAAACCAGCTTTCTTTTGCTAATTTGCTAGAAGAAGATTATTAACGCATAGTCTTTAGGTGATAAATAAATTTTGCCTCTTCATAAATATAAAGAAAGTGCAGTGATAGTTTTCCTGTGGGTCTAAAATGGATAGAAAAATAAAAATATAATATGACTCTTAATGATATACTAATTTACTGGATGCAAAAAAGAGGTTTTTTCTTCAAGCTAGAGGAAAATCAAACAATAAGAATCACGAACTTTTTGATATGAATATACTTTACATTGATAGCGAAGGGCGAAAAATCACTCCAACATAAATTAGAAACTTGAAATCGAGCTCGGACGAGTCGAGTCATGACATGGGTAATATTGGACAAATAAAAGTGATCAGCAGGAATCAGAGAATAGTAAAGATAAAAATTGAAGCTAATTCTTTGGAGCAAGTTAAAACATTTAGGTATTTGGAATACATAATAAATGGAAGCAGAAATCAATAATTGAGTTACAATAACCAATAAGTTATTTCACCAACTGAACAATTATATGCAACAATTATATGCAAAAATGAAGTTTCTAGAAAAACAAAACTAACAGTATACAAAGCAACATTTGTACCAACACTATTACATACTTAGTTGCGAGACGTGGGCTATAACACAAAAACAAAAGGAGAAAATACGAGTGATGGAGATACGATAGCTAAGACCCTAAGACGAGTATTAGGGGTTAGAATAAGAGATAAAGTACGAAATGGTGTAATAAGAAATCGAAAGTAAGTTAAGGAATTAAACAAAATACGTGAAGAACACCAATTGAGATGGATGGGACATACTTATAAGAATGCTTGCGGAAAGACTACCCCTAATAGCACTAAAAATACGGGAGAGCAGCAAAAGCAAACGGCAGACCACGAATCACATGGAAAAAAGAAATTAACAAGATAGTAAAAGCAAAGGGGATCAACTGGCATAAAGCATTAAGTACAACAAAAGACAGAAAGAAGTAGCGCAGACTAGTGAACAGTTAACTGCGAACTGAGAAGTGTGAATCGAACGTTATCTCTACACTGGATTACCGGTAAAAGAGGATTCCGAC
Source organism: Melanotus villosus (assembly GCA_963082815.1). NCBI lineage: Eukaryota > Metazoa > Arthropoda > Insecta > Coleoptera > Elateridae > Melanotus > Melanotus villosus. Next base: position 69,242,782 of record OY720418.1, on the reverse strand, counting down.
TATGAAGAAGAAAACGATATACTTTACATATACTCTCATGTTATACAGACAGATCAATAAAAAAACCAATTAGGGTAGCCTGTGAAATTGAATTATTTTGAATTGGTACTTTAGCCACATCCACATAATGACATTTTATAAGGTTTGTAATTTGACATTTTTATTGTAAACAAAGTTTATAACCTTAAATTCATGTCAGAAATGTCATTCTGTGGATGTGGCTAAAGTACCAATTCAAAATAATTCAATTTCACAGCCTACCCTAATTGGTTTTTTTATTGATCTGTCTGTACTACATACAAAACTTTTTAAAATGTTCTCGTGTTTTTGATCGGATAAATTGGTAAGATACAAGCATTTCTCTGAAAATAATTAAAATCATAAGTATACATCTACATATTTTACCAGCATTAACTTCATCAAAAATAGTGAAGATTTTACAAATAAAATTTTTTCCTAAACGCCAGCAAAGTGTGCATTATTATAAAGGATGCACGATCTACAGAGATCTACAAAACAAGATTCACCCAAATATACAACAATCAAAGAAACAACTTGCTCAATATAAATTTTCCACCTTTGCCAACAATAAATGACACTATGAAAACACCAGCAACTACACATAATCATACTTATAACAGCTAATAAAGCACAGGCACCCAACGACCTAACACATACACAATTTCTTACCGAATTCAAGGGAATGTTTAATCAGCTACTACAACAAGACAGCATGATTTAAACATGCTTACGACAGTGATTACCAAACTAGTTAAACAATGGCCCAAATTTTACGGATTGTAGTCTGGAATGCCAACGGGCTATCCAATCATAAAGAAGAAAGAATACAATTCCTTCGTATTAACTCTATAGATATTTTTATAATTTGTGAAACACAATTTACTGACAAAAGTTCATTTAACATACCTTACTACACTCTCTATCACACCACACACCCTGATGGTACAGCGCATGGAGGTTCTGGAATTTATATCAGAACGTCGATATTACATCATGAGCAATCTTAATATCAAACCAATAAAATACAAGCCCAAACAATCCAAGTCTATCTTCGATCACGGAGATTAACAATAGCATAAATTTATAGTCCACCTAGGCACATAATATCAAGTGATGAATATGACCACATCTTTTTAACCTCATTAAACCAATTTTTAGTCGCAGGCGACTGGAATTCTAAGCATACCCAGTGGGGGTCGAGGTTAATAACAACTAAAGGAAAGAACCTGCTACGAATAATGCAACAACACAATTACAGCCATTTATAGACAGGTGAACCAGTATACTAGCCGAGTGATAATAACAAAATCCCGGACTTACTGAACTAATGGTATTTCAGATATGCATAGTACAAGTGAATCTAATTGGGATCTATCGACAGATTAAACTCCAATAATTAACGAGTATAACCATTAGCACATACATTATAACTAAACCTGTGACACCAAAGCTTCACTCCAATATAACAAATTGGGAACAATTTCAAAACTTTTTAGAAGAAACACAAAACTTGACATCCGAATAAAAGAACCGAACGACCTAGACATAACAGTATACAATACTTAACTACGCTTATCCAAGAAGCAGCATGGCACTCAACACCTACCCAAGACTACCCAAAACCATCACAAGTCAATACACCGCAACAAATACGTAAATTAATTATAGAAAACCGTACGGCAAGAAAAAATGGCAGCGCATACGAAACGAACTCAATAAAACGTACATATTATCAAAGAGTAAATCGTCAGCTGCACAGAGTCCTCCAAGAGTCACGAAATAGTACGTTTGCCCACTATATAACAAATCTTTTGAGTGAAGACCACTCGATTTGGAAGCCCACCAAAAAAAATTAAAATACCTACAGACCTACACAGACTATACCACCAATCAGGAAAAGTAACGGAGAATGGGGTAAAACTGACCAAGAAAAAGTAGATACTTATGCAGAACACCTTCTAAAACACTTTGAACCATATCCATCTAGTCCGGGCAACAGTGACGACGATATAGAAGCATTTCTCAATATTCCATTCACGCCAAGAGCAGTACAGAATGAAATTAAGCTACTCAACAACTACAAAGCTCCAGGTTATGATCTCGTGACTGGTGTACTCTTAAAGCACTGACCCAGAAACCACTAGTGCTACTCACGGCCATATTTAACGGAATGCTGTGATTATGCTACTTTCCATTAATGTGGAAATTTGGACAAGTTATAATGATTCTCAAACCTGGTGGATTCATACAGACCGATTAGCTTATTACCAATAATGTCTAAATTATTTGAAAAGCTATTCTTAAAAAGACTAAAGGTAGATCTCGAACTAAAAGATATTATTCCCTACCATCAGTTTGGTTTTCGAGAGGGGCACTCTACGATTCAGCAAATTCACAGAATTGTCAACATGATTGCTGAAAGCCTTGAAGAATGCAAAGTATGTGGCACTGTTTTCCTAGACGTAGCCAAGACATTTGACAAACTATGGCACATAGGTCTACTTTATAAAATAAAGCTCTTCCTCCCAGCATCTTACTATCTGCTCCTTAAATCATACTTGGCAGAGAGATATTTTCAAACAAGATACAACAATACTACATCTAGCTATAACACAATAAAATCAGGAGTGCCCCAGGGAAGCGTACTGGGTCCCTTCCTCTACCTGTTATACTTACAGCTGATATTCTGACAACCGAAAATACAAAACTCTCCACATTTGCAGACGACAATGCTCTATTATCCGTAAGTGACAACCCAGCTACAGCAGCGAACAGTTTACAACAACGCCTGAGCATGTTACAGAATTGATTATCCAAGTGGAGAAAAAAGTCAATGAAGATAAGTCGACGCAAATCACATTCACACTAAAACATAGCGATTGTCCACAAGTTACATTAAACAACTCCCCAATTCCAAATAAAAATGTAGTCAAATACTTGGGAGCTTGGGACTTCACTCAGATAAGAGGCAAACGTGGAAACCGCACATCACAGCGAAAAAAGCAATTAAACTTAAAACTAAAACAGATGTATTGGTTATTGGGCAGAAAATCCCAACTTTCCGTTGAGAACAAAATATTACTCTATAAGATAATTTTAAAGCCAATATGGGCGTACGGCATCCAACTATGGGGTTGTACCAAACCAACTAACACCAAAATACTCCAAAGTTTCCAGTCAAAAACATTGCGGATAATTGTAGATGCTCTCTGGTACGTACCCAACTTAACTCTTTATCACGATCTGCAAATTCCATTTATCATAGATCGCAGACGAAATAAAAAGATTTGCATGATATCATGTCAAACTACCTAGTCACGAAAACAACCTTGCACGACAACTATCAGAAGAGCCAGCGTTCATCAGAAGACTTAGCCGGCAATAGCCTAGAGATCTCGTTCCGACAGAAGAAGAAGCCTAAGTACCTACTTCAATAATGGCAGGAGCGTCACCGATGGGTGACTTCTCCAATCTACAATTTACTACCGTTTACTTAATACTCTTATAAGCGAGTAGATTGTAAATTTGCACATTTACCATTAAAAAAAAGGGAAGTTGAACTACAAAAAGATTATTTTTTTAATATGTTAATAACCATTAGAGATTTACTTTTAATTTTTACAGGGTAAATGAAAACCAACAAAGGTCATAATTTGATAGTAATAAAAAAGCTTTAATTTGATCAGTGGCGTAGTTAGATCAAGAACATTTTTAATTAAAAGAAACTACGAAAGCCACGTTTTTCAAAGACCCTGTGTCGTATTATGAGAAAAAATTATTTTATGTAAAAAGGTTCTCTTGACCTTTTTAGTTCAACAAAGTCGTTTTCGAAATACACTCAAAAATATCTTCTAGTGTGGTGTTGCTATTTGTATTGCACAATTGCTTTGGTGTAACAAACAAACAAACACCTTTTTAAATAACAATCGCTAGATAGCAAGGCCCGGTTCATTGGTCTGCGAGATCCCCGGATCTGTTGTTTTTTCGGAAATACATAACAAGTTACAAGTATGGTTTATTCAGAAAGCAGTAAGTAGCTCTTGTGAAGATCTCTGGCATAATAGTGCCTTTCAGGCATTAAAAATGAGGTAGCAATAATCAAACGGACTATGAAAAACTGGTAAAGGTGTATGGAGGCTTTGTAGAAGCGTGTGGCTTTCACTTTTAGCATTTGTTGTAGTTTATCAGTAGGTTTTATTAGTTTTAAGTAAATTTGTTGATTGGCCAATAATCAGTAGCGTTGTAAGTACTAAACCTGTTGCTTTAAAGATTTACTTATTACGTACTTAATTTTTTTATAATAAAATGTGTAATGTGTCGTACTACAAATAGTAATACCACATTAGAAAATAATTTGGAGTGTATCTTAAAAATGACTTTGTTAAGCTACAAATTTTAAGAGAACTTTTTAACGTAAAATTAATTTTCTTTCATAATAGTTACGACACAGGGTGCAAAAAACACGGCTCACATTTTCTTAATTAAGAATGTCTTTAATCCCACCTAACTACCCCCACTGAAATTAAACCTTTCTTGTTACTGTTAAATTATGACCTTGGTAGGCCCTGATTTACCCTGTAAAAATTAAAATTAAATGTCCGATAATTTTTAACTTTACAGAGCCCAAACTTTTTAATTTGCTCCTCCCTTAGGAAAAAAGTTTATTTGAAAGAGCTTCACTATTTTTTAATGCTGGTGAAATATGTTCCCAACTTTCACGGCCACCCTGTATATGTAAAACTACGGGCCTCAATGGCGCTAATATTAGAAAACTTGTCTGGTAAAGTAAAGGTCTTGAGTTTGATTTAAGATTCAAGTTGTTGAAATGTTTGAATGCAACAGACTCTATGGAAAGACAAAGGGCTTAGTAACCCAACGAATTGAATATTACTTTACTATACTTCACAACGCTAAAAATTGGTTGGCCATATGGCAAATACAGTTGAGAACATAGATAGGTATAGAAATTACGAAAACATATTATTCTCTTTGGTATATGGAACAAAACATCTTCCTTACCAATGCAACGTTTCACATGGCATAGCAGAAATCTCTAATGATGGAAGTCCTTTAGATTTTGAAGCTAGCACTAAATGATCTTATCGCAGCAGTTAACGTACGTTTACATACTTGAGTTTCGCAGTAAATTGACACTTCCAAAACGGAAATTTGAAACCGTTTAAATTTAATTTTTATCATCATCATCATCATCATCATCAATTGACATGGAGCAGATCCTCGTGGATCAATCCTGGATTACGCCAGGCCCACCCCATGCCAACAGGGAACACTGTATGACGTTAACATGCCTGTGACGCTAGCCGCTTCTACAGTGCAAGGCAGTTTTTTTTACATTAACTGACAATTCTTATTGGACCTAATTTACAAAGGTAACGTAACAGCTATACTGTGATATCAGTTTATACTTTGTGACAAAAATTAATTTACAAAACTGTATTTTGGAAAAATGTTGCTGGAGGTCCACACTTCACAGTGTACCTACTTATAATTCTTTTTTTGGTAATTGAAACGTTTTTATTAGTATAACAAAGGTATAAACAATGATGTAGTTATACATTTCTGATGTTTACTGATAATAGCAATACTTTATTAATAATAATAATATATTATTTTTGCATCTTTTAAGCAAATTACATTACTAAAACTGATTCCATTTCCACTTTCGCAAAAGAAAATCGTTTTACAACATAATTTTGTTTTACGGGTACCAAGTAGGTATTTATTATTATACAGGGTGAGTCAGGTGGAACACACCAAACTTCAGGAGTGTATACTGTGTACACGTATATTTAAGACAAAAAAATCTAAAAGTTGTAATCGGATTTTTATTTGTTTTCGCATTATAAGCGTCTTGAAAGCTTAAGTGGGTCATCTGATATTTTTTAATAAAACAACCTTATAATTCGATGTATATTTAAGTTATAACAATCAAAATTCCAGTAAGCATTCAAGTAGCCTTATGTCTCATGAAAAACAATAATTTATCTGTTTTATTGCAAATTCATTTACAGCGTTAAAGATGCCTCACATTTAGACACATTTAGAATATGCGGCATATGGTGTTTGTTTATGGTTTTTGTAATGCTAGAGCTGCAGTTGAAGAATATCGGTTGCCACATCAAAGAATGCCTGATAAAAACGTTTTTATCGGAGTCTTCAACACATTATGTGAAAAAGGCAGACTTCCCAGTGCTCACATAACATCTGACCGTGCATGTAGACAAGGTGTAAATGAAATAGAAGACATTCTGGAGTCCTACGACCATCTGATGAAAAATCGCCGCTCAATTTGAAATTTCTCAGACAAGAGTAATCCGCACACTACACAAGCAGGGTTTATACCCATACCACCTACAACGTATACAGTATCTACAACCAGAAGACAATGCTAAAAGTATACCTACAATTGTGTCGATGGGTAATTGATAATCGTCATGTTATATCCTCCATACTTCTTTACCGACGAGGCAACATTCACCCGTGATGGTATCAACAATTTTCATAATTTTCACCTATGCGCTAATGAAAATCCTTATGCAGTAGTCGAAACTAATTTTCAGCATCGTTTTTCGGTTAACATCTGATGTGGTATCGTCGAAAATTATTTAATTGGCCCTTTCATTTTTGGGAATCGCCTAACAGAAAACCAATACTTGGAATTTTTACAAAATGATTTACCAGGATTTTTAAAAGATGTTCCTCTAGAAGTCTAGACATTAGAGCTAGCCTGTACTATCAAGAAGATGGAGCTCCTTCGCAATTTTATCGTCATGTCACTGAATACTTGCACGAAACTTTTCCGGGACGATGGATTGGTCGCGGTAGCCCTATTACCTGGTCACCACGGTCTCCAGACCTTACACCATTAAACTTTTGTTTATGGGGCTGGTTAAAACGTGAAGTCTACAAAGTAAAAGTGGACAATCGAGATGCGCTAATTCGGCACATTTTTAATGCTGCAGCTACCATTAAAGAAAGACAAGAAGAGCTCAGAAAAACAACTCGTGCTGTTTATAGACTAGCTAAAAAATGTCTTGAGGTTCCTGGAGCTGTCTTCAAAGATTTAATGTAGGTACTTAAAATTTTAAAACGTTATAACTTATGCATCGAATTGTAAGGTTGTTTTAATAAAAAATATCAGATGACCCACTTAAACTTTCAAAACGCTATAATTCGAACACAAATAAAAGTCGAATTACAACTTACGTGTAGAACAAGCGCCTGAAGTTTGGTGCGTTCCTCCTGACTCACCCCGTATAAGTATTATATTCAGTCATTACTTCGGTCATTTGAATGCTCTTAAAATTATACATAATCTGATGACGACTAATTGGATTAAAAACTTAATATTGTTATTCCATTAATTTAACATTCAGCAGTTTATAATCTGTCCAAACAGGATAAACAGGTCAAAAGTTCTTGAAAACTGTTCGTAATAAAAGGTATCCGCTGTAGAAGTGTCCGTTAAGGCAAGATTTACCTTAATAACAGAAAATCTTTGATTGACATTCAGTTAGGAACATTTCATTGCATTTTTTTCTTAAAGATAATTACATGCCTATTTTGAAGACTGCAGTTGATAATGATCAGCCAACAAACTGCTATGGTTATTTATCACATGCTTTAAATTGCTACGCAAAGAAAAATCTTTATTGCTTAATTGGCGATTAACAGAATCAATTTAAAAACAATAATTATTTTCAAATCTAGGATAATTAATTAACGCTTTTTCTTGATGCCACAATTCGCGGTGTTTGTTGGTAATACATACAATATTTCAAATTTTATGGATTAATTTATGTCAGTTTTATTAAGTAATAAAACCGACTAAATTTATTAGTTTATAATGCGTCGGTTTTATTTCTTACGACTTGCTATAAAAACACAGTCAAATTAGCGATTTTTACAAATGTATACAAACAATTTGCATAAACATCAAACAAACTAAATGTTTTCGTGTAAAGTCATAGTCGTAAAACAAACACTATCAAGCGTAATCAAATAAACGTTCTATTACATTAATAATAACAATAAAATTAGCTTAACATACGGAATGTTTTACGACTTGCTGGTTTTACGATCTTTTAAGTGGTCATTAAACATATCCGTACCGATCATGATGTTATGAAGGCGGGCTATCGGCACATGCGCCCTAAAGAACTTGTTTACGATCCCATAAAACTACCGGGTGACGGTTATGTGTATTAAACACCTCGTAAAACTCGTAAAAGTCAAGAACGATATCATAATCATAAGACAGAGAACATGACAAGGAAGAAATTTAACCGTTTAAGAAAACTTTGGGATTTCCTTAAACGGGAAAGGGTTTAGCACAAAAATTTGGGACTTTTTTACGACCTTCTTAAACGGAATGAATCCTTAACTTAATGAAAATGGATCATTTGAGAATTACTCGAGTTAAATTAACATTTAAGGCAAATAAGAAAAAGTTTAATTAATTTCCTCTCGAATTCATACTTTTGACGTTTGAAAGGTGCAATTTACATTTAAATATTAAAAGAGGAATTTATTTACCTTTAACGAAGTAAGCAGCGATAATTGCAGGAGAATAAGTAAATTTTTTAACGGGAACGCTCCACGCGGAACCCGTTTCGAAGCCCTTTTTCAACAAGTAGCACGCATTATTCTTAGAATAATTATGAAAATTAATTAAATTTAATAATAGTCTTCCTGATAACTTACAACTTATTTATACCGAGCACTGGATTTTATTTTGTTTATTCTTATAAATAAAGCACTCCAAACAATTCACAGGATATAATAACAAGGTATATTATCACGATTCACATGAACGAACGGAGTAAATTACGGTAATTGTTAATTAAAGTTAATTTTTCGCGGAAAGAAAATCTTTGAATTCGCGCTTGTGTGACTTGCAAGTGCACAATACTGGAGTTTGATTAAAAATACAATCGTAGTTTTCGCAGAACAATATAGTACTACTAGTCGAAAAAAGGTAGAACATAGGTGAATAAAACACGCGCGCCACACACACGCAAGTGGCAGATTCGGCAACCTGATTGGCTGTCGACGCACATGACTATTAGGAAATCTTTTTAATAAAAACCTACATAAGCACATTGTTTTACTCTATCGCTAGTCTATCGTAAAGGAAAGATGATATTTTGTGAGGAACAAAACTTATACCTAAAACAAGGCAGCCATGCGGAAGCACATGTGCACTAACTATGTATAATAACCTACTAAACCACCTTCTCTCTTAGTTTACCGTTAATGTTATTCCAATATTTTTCACAAAATTAATTAAATTTTTAATTGATTCTAAATTATAACGTTTATATTTCTAACTGTTTCTTTAAAACCTGAATAAACGTTTTAAAAAATTCAATTACTGTCTCTAGATTTTAAAAACACCATTTTTAAAATGTAAAATCGATCTGTCAAATGTATTAATTGCGTTAATTATAATTACTACGAAAATTAAGATAAGCAACTTGTAACGTTTATGTAAAACCAATTATGGTACCGCAAAGGTAGTGAAGGGTATGGTAATTAATATTACCGATCAACCTTCGTGTTTTCATATCATATTTCGCGAATTTATAGGTTGTTAATAAATTTATTAACTTAGTGGGTTATTGAGTTAACAGTATCGTTAATAATTCAAGTATGTTTACCAATAAAAACATATTACCAATAAATATGAGTTGAAATTATTTAAAAATCAGAGACGATAATTTTTGTTCTTCTAAAGAATCTAAAGCATTTGTGCTTCGAAAATAAAACAAGGAAGTATAAAGACAAAATTGTACTGTTTTCATAAATTTAATAAGTAGAGAATTATACTTATTCGGTGTATTCCTTATTCCTTCCTTGCAAATACGAATATTCTACCTATACGTACCTATACAAATTACTATTTAGTAAGTTGTTACTAAAGTACCTACTATCGTTCAAAATGTAAATTGCGGAATTTTCTGACGAATCTAAATAAGTAGTTATTGAACTTATGTACTTAAAATAAGCGAAAGTGGCAAAACCAAAACTATAGAAGTTGTACACACTCAATTAAACAAAATTGTCCCCTTTAAATTTGGAAAGTTGGAATTAAAATAACGAAAAAGGATAAAATTATTTTATAAATTAAAAAAGTTTGGGTAGAAATTTTCGGACGTCCTTTACTTAATCTGTTTTATATCTCGCTACACTGCGTTAACATATTCCTTATTAATTCACAACCAACTAAAAGTCCAATTTTTTAAATACTTTTAACTTATTTTAACTATTAATCTGGTAGATACGTTACAATGGTTAATATCATAAATACTTACTCGTAAGATCAACCTTACATGATGCAAATATTTAAATAAAATAATCTTCAAACGTAGTTTTGAGCAATACCTTAATAAAAGTATTTGTTTTCAAATGACAAAGGAAGGACAACTAAAAATAATTTGAAGAACCTTGATCAATACACTTATATTTTACATTTAAAATGCAGAATATGCACCACATACTTATACATATATTAGAAATTATCATTCCTTTTTAAGATTTCTGAGAAAGAAAAACGTTGCGATCTATTGATTATTATAGGTACATAGTCTGACTGCGAATATACAATTATTGATTATTTAAGGATCTATACGATTTAAATGCCGAACAATAAACAAGTAGATAATGAGTGTGCAATTTAGTAACAAAATTACAGGAGCAACTTTTTGCAAAAATAAGAGAAAACATACATTCATGTTCTTAAAAACGTGATTACTTAAAAGTATTGTAATACAGGGTTCTCTATTTCTTTAACGTTATAGGGGTAACATTATTATATATGTATAAAGATAGCGAACCGGTTAAATAGACAAAGTAGTGCAGTTTCTTAATGAGAAATTCAATGGTAGCTTATGGTACATGGTTGAAAAGAAAAAAAATCCATTTCAACTAGGTCACAACCATGGTGATTTCCATTAAAAAAAATACAAGTTCTACTATCAAATAATCATGCATCCTACCTTAATTTACATAAAAAACTGCCCCAGAAATATTTCAAGCTTTTTTTTCTAATTTTATAATAGCTACTCGTAGACAAAGGGATGTTTCATTCTTCGCCAATAACTTTTTAACCGCATCTCGTATATGAAATTTGTTTACATCATTGAATTCTTTGTCTGCTTAACCCTTTCTCTATCTTTACAAGTAAAATAGTTGCCCATATAACGTCCAAGAAATAGGGTACCCTGTATATAAGGTACCCGCACTTTAAAAGGCAAAATAGGCTTGATAGTCTCCAAATAGGCAACACACATAATATCTTACCAGTGACTACGTTTTTAATTATTTCTTTTTTACATCCATACTTATTTGCACTCTATCCTACATCGAACATTTAGTGAATTATAGGTATTACGCAGAAAAGAAAATGTTCTTTTGCAAACTTCATTCAACTACTAAACATCTTCTTCTTCTTCTTCTTCTTCTTCCCGTATCTCCTTATGAGCTTTAAACGAGCCTCAGAGCAAACTTAACATAAATATGATATTTTTGTTTAAATAAGATACAAAATACAAAAGTACAAAGTGATATTTTGTAATTATAATATTTAAAAAATTAAAATCAGAGCATGGTACTTATCCGAATTTGTCAATTAATGTGCTTTAAGAAATTATTATTATTTAAAGCTCAGTTGTGGAATATTGTGTGTTGCCTATTTCAATAATTAGGATTATAGGTAACTTCCATAACCTTTTAATTAATTAATAGAAACAACCAAAACGAAGGAAGAGTGTTTGTTTTGGAATTCTTGTCAATAATAATTAGATAGGTAAATAAAAAAATGCGGGGGTTTTTATACTCAATAAAAAAATATAGTCTTCCTTCTAAATATTAATAGATCTGATACATCCTATTAACAAACGCTTTACATTTTGGAAAGCATTAGCTGTTTAAACCATCATATAATCAAAAACATTTTGGATTCACGGTTTCCATGGAATTTAAGTTATATCTGCAATTATTTCCTTCAAAATTGTAATGATAGTAGGTAAATCTTCAATGAAAAAAAAAATTAATAACAAAATAAAATTCAGTTGAAACTTACAATAAATCAATTATAAAATAAGTTTTTTAAAAACATTTGGAATTGCAACCTTTAATGACATAAAAATAATAAAAAGAAAATTCAGAAATGATTTAAATTCCAGTTTCTTATTAATGTTATATTATTTTAAACAGCAATTGTGAAAATAATAATCCTAGTTTCTTTGAAAGATTCGAAAAACTTCTAATGAAATATATCACAACGTTGGGCCTATATCAAAAATATTGTTTAGGTAATAAGATAAAGGTACCTATCGGCACTAACGCTCCGCGAGGGAGCATGGCCGGCAACATGGAGGGTTACGGCCTCCTAAGTCGCTTTTTAAGTAATACATTACAAAATATTCTCCTTTATGTGTTGTTGCTCTTATATTTCAATTGTTTCGTTTTGTGATGAACTTAAATAAATTTTTAAGCAAAATGGGTACATTATTGTTGGTCATTATTTTTACAGCTGGATGTAGGTATTTGATTCTATTTATAATTACATAAATACATACTAAAGTTTAAGTTATGCCAGTTACTATTTCTCGTTGTTAAATTATAATAAACAGTGTTACAATTAGGACAACATAATTTTGCTTGGAAGTGCGACAATTAAGAGAAATTAATTAAGTTCAAATTAATATTATCTATCAATAAATTGTTTCTGTTTTTGTTTTAATTGGCGAATTAAAACAAAACTATTTTCACAGTGTCTATTCATTTCTAATAATGTAATCTTGTAAGAAGTCGTAAACAAATTCGACGTTTATATTTCATAAAGTATAAAACTTTTTTGATGCGGCTCGAATTCATGGAGATTTAAATTTGGCGCTAAACTCAAAGGATGAGAATTTATTGATCCTGCTACTCCGGGACGAGTTCTGTAACATGGTAGTTGCATACATTCACCACCAGTGGCGACACTTCTCACACTGTTCCTCAAGCGGCAAACGTTTGAACTTATTGTTACGGCAAGCAACTTTACCATCAAAATATACTTTTTGAATAATAGCGGGAAATTCGACACTTTTCAACAGGCAACTACTTTTGTAGTAGTACGAACAAACGAATTTAGAACCACGGTTATTTACAAGTTGGGTAAAATATGCATATCGTTTACGCTTTGAATTTTATTAAAACGTGTAAAATCATAAATATCTTAACTTATAAGGACTAATAAAAATATTCAAAATCTATTAATTTATAGGCTAAAGTAAATATATTGCCGTTTGATTTTGTAATACGGGATTAAATCAATTAAATAATTTATCTCATGGATATGTTAACGAAGGAATGTTAGCTTTAGAACATTCTTGAATTTTAAGTTTCAAAACCTTTCAAAAGTATATGAGTTATGATTTTGATTAACTGTTCTAAAATATACGAGGAAGAAAATTAAATTCGCATTAATTTATGTGCGTTAGAGAAACCGGTAGGTCAGTAGGGTGAACAGTATAGGTGTGACTAAACATACGTATAGGCATCAATAAGTACGCTACTTGTCTAATAAATGTTTGCATTAGACCACACAATAGACCATTGGAAACGTACACGATTTACGAGCATCGAAAGAATGTTACCTGCATAAGTATTGCAATAATTATCGACAAGGTTCGCGACTTGCCAAACTCAGTCAGCATTGCGATTACTTATTCAAACAACGTTGATCAATGCGGTAGGTTTGAAAAGCGTTTATAAATTACCAAGCAAGTCTACTTAGGTGGCGCACAAAGGAGTTGTAAATTAGTTGTAGCATTAAAACTGAACTCAACTTGCAATAATTATTTCAATTTAAAGAATTTACAAATATTAAAAGGATTCCAACTAAAAATGGCATATCGAAAATAATAACCATAACATAAATTGCGAACCAACCAGAAAATTGCTTTACGGGTAATAAATTCATGGGCACAAATAAATGAAGAGAACGCTTCTTTCAAATTGTCAGTTTTAAAAAGGTTAAGCTGTAACATTTTCTGTTTATTATAGGCTAACCGCAAAGCGGTAGGCGATTGCTGTTGGTTCAAGTAATTTAAATTCTGGACCATTATTGCAGGAAGTTTTTATTATCTTCTCTTGTTAGTTGCTGAATAAAAACGCACATACACGGTATCATTTCCTTGTACGCAGAAAGACATATCACATCTTTCTGAGAACTCGTCCTTAACAATTTGCAAGAACACTCATTGTGTACACGTACTACTCTAAAATATGTGCATTAATGCATTTCCTGTTACCGGATACGACATTAAACATGGGTAAAAGGGAATTACTAAAACTGTGGTCAGGGTATACCTATTACAATTGCTTTTTAGTAATTCAAAATTTTGCAATAAAAAACTTACCTATTTATATTTTACATATTGGATTTTAACGTTAAATATCCAGAACAGAAACGTCATAGTTAGAGATAAAATATTATAATAATTATTACAAAGTAAACATAACCAAAGTTAGGAACGGCCTTTTCATCGAAAAATTTGGCTTTCTCAAAGGCATCGAGTTAATTAGACTCCCGATTGAGATCCGTACAATTTTTTGTCCTCTTTTGAATACGAGATAAAACCGTAGATTCCGTGCCAATACGATGTTTGGGACGAGAAATACCCTTTCCGGGGTGGAAATCAATTATTGGGTTCGGCAAAATTCTAGTCAGGCAGGACCATAACAGTCGATGTGCGTTGAGATCCATGGCTACCATAAGCTTGAATCTCGCACAAAAAACAAATATGCTTTCCTTAGTAACTTTTGTTAATACAATTGTAGCAGTAGAAAATATTTGTGAGGTAGCTTACTAAGAATCATTTGAACAAAATTTACTTAAAGTTTTAATCATAATTTGAATAAAAACCAAGAAATTTATAAATACGCCATGGTGAAATTATTCTATGCTCGTGCATTTTTCGTTAATTACATAATAAAATATAACGAACTTTCGGCGATTTTAAGAAAGTAGTAATATAAGAAAAAGAAGAAATTAAGTAACAGTTGTACTCTTCCGTATTGAAAATTGGATTATTTCTGAGGAAACCGTAATATTCTAATCTGTTTTTTACTCAATTGATAAATTACAAACTCTATAATTTATTGTAAACAATTACTCAATAAAGAAACTTTTGCAAAGTAGAAATAAAGTCGTTCAACATTTACATGCTTTATGCATTTCAATATGGCATTTAACAAATGCTCAGATAATTACACCATAAATATTTATGCATATTTAAATGTTGTATTAAGGACTTTACTTAGTTTATCAATAAAAACAATTTCATTGACACATTATCAGTATGTTCTTGAAATTTTGTTTCAAGGAAGAGAAGCATAAAAAAGTAAAATGCGAAGAGTTACGCATACTATTTAACTGATATTTTATATGTAAATGCTTAGAATTGCTTAAAAGTGTTAGTAGAGAAATTGATATTAACGAACTTCTTTGGCATTAACTAAATCATAAATTATTAAATTTGCGATTACGACTTTTATATTTATTTTAAATTAAAACGGTAGTGATTATAATTACTACAATAGAGATTTACATAATTTGATGATATTTTAATATCTGATCACTGTAAATTTATAGTTAATTGTATGTAAATGAAGTTCACTTTATGTTTATAAGCAAAGTAGTAACAATCGCTAGAAAGAAACGGACATACTCCTGGGAGATATAGGTACTTATAAACAGTCTAGAATAATTTGTAATTTAGGCCAAAATAAATAATCGTAGATCTATCTTTGGGCTCAGGTATGATATTTGATAATAAGAAATATAATCGTAATCTAGATTACAACAAGACAGTTCGAAAACATAGTGAAAACACTTTTTATTTGAAGATTTATCTGTTATTATTAAAAATTTGTTTTTAGGGTTTCAAATATGACTACTTATTTTATTGAATCTTAAATTCTTAACAAGATAAAGTTAGAAATGCGCATTATAAAGTGTAATTTTGCATTGTTTAAATTGACATGGACCGAAAGCACAAGTTATATTGTTTTAACTAACGGGTGTTTGTAAACTGTCAACATCCCAGTAGGTTATGATTTCAGAAACATATTTCGTAATTAGATTCAGAACACAAAACCAAATGTCAAGATTTGCAAAATGTCATTGTCTGATTTAATCTAAGACTTGTAATTTGTTTTTCAAAGCAACTGAGATGTCGACAGTTTATAGACACACGTTACAATGAATGTCAAAATATTTTGAAAATTTTATAGTTTACATTAACATTAGGTAATTTGTTAAATAAATCGCGTATTTTTAAATTAAAATGAAATTGTATAAATTTAAACAAAGTGTTCATTAAATGTCATATTATTATAATATAATATTATACATACAATAACAGGTTAGATCAATACATGTATAAAAAAAGTAAATGAAATCCTGAACATATGGGATCATGGTCTTGGCAAATTTACATTCAAAAAGAAAAGAAATCCTTTTTACTAAAAACATATACCTATTTATACAGTATGTCCCCGGATTGAGTTTACAATAAGTATGATTGACCAAAAATTTTCGAATTAGAATTTCATATTTTGGGATTCCGCCCTGCTTGGTCTGAAACTTATTTTTAGTTTACTTTCGATTTTTTAAAATCAAGTAGGCCTTTACAGTTGAGCAATAACTCTTTTCGTTTCAGGTAAAGTACATTTTCCGTTCACAGTACGCCAAAGTGTTACTAAGAAAAGTTGTTCAGAATGAAAAGTTATGGCGGTGTACACATTTTCAGAACCATCGGCCTACTTTGATAAAATTCATTATTTGTCAATTTCGTTTCAGGTAAAGTACTGTTTCCATTCACAGTACGCCAATATTTTAGTAAGAAAAGTTGTTCAGAATAAAAAGCTATGGAGTTATGCAAATTTTCAGAATGATCGGCCTACTTTGATAAAACTGACCAATACTGGATTTTATCAAAGTAGGCCGATCATTCTGAAAATTTGCATAACTCCATAACTTTTTATTCTGAACAACTTTTCTTAGCAAAATATTGTCGTACTTTGAATGGAAACAGTACTTTACCTGAAACGAAATTGACAAATAATGAATTTTATCAAAGTAGGACGATCGCTCTGAAAATTTGTACACCGCCATAGCTTTTCATTCTGAACAACTTTTCTTAGTAACACTTTGGCGTACTATGAACGGAAAAGGTACTTTACCTGAAACGAAAAGAGTTATTGCTCAACTGTAAAGGCCTACTTGATTTAAAAAAATCGAAAGTAAACTAAAAATAAGTTTCAGACCTAGCAGGGCGGAATCCCAAAATATGAAATTCCAATTCGAAAATTTTTGGTCAATCATACCTATTGTAAACTCAATCCGGGGACATACTGTATAACCTTATACCTACAATTCAAATTCAAAATGGGAAGCCACAAGGACTGTGCAATAAGAGTACCTATTAACAGAATGGATACCAAACACAACGAGAAGAAGGGGAAGACCAAGAGCAAGATGGTTGGAAGAAATTAAAGAAGATCTACAAACCATGGGGGTCAAAAACACAGTGCCGAAAAACATGGAAACAAATAGTAAGCCAAGCTAAAGTCCATCCCTCCTGATAAAACATACCACTACACACCACGGCCTGGGGCATGCCAAGAAGTAATCTATCTATCTACCTTGCATGATTTACAACGGCAACAGGATTATGAAGACTCAGTCGCCAATACAATACAATACAATAAAATTCAAATTAAAACAAGGACCAAAATATTATTGCATATTTAATTTAAGATTAGTTATACCATTCCACGAGGATCGGTCACTATGGGGGAGTAGACAAAAAAATCTCACTAAAAAGTGAGTAGATTTGAATAAGAGAAAAAGGGGAGGCCCTTAACCTATATACCGATGTACAAGCTAATAATAATAATAATAATTTATTTATTTAAGTGTATAGCATTTTGTAGCCAGTAGATCACGTAGTGGAGGTTTGGCTGCCAATTGAGGGGATCAAAGCCACATTTTTGAAGGACTTGGCGCCGTGAACTTTGTTATACCCCCTTTGTGTTAGGGAAATGTATTCTCTGTAGTAGTTTCCCATTGCCTTCTGCAGAATTTGTGAGCGTATATTATAGTGTTTGTGTCTTGCTACTCTCTGCAGTTGACCACCCTACAGACAGAATCGTTAATTGTAACCAGACGATTAAATGGCTTCACTCGCTCAAGTACCGACCTCGAACAGTGAGGAATTTTTTATAAAAATCCTTACCACTGCGTGAGATTCGAACCCAAGGCTCCTAGCTAGGAGACCAGCGCTCTTACCACTGCGTCAACGAGCTTCGATAATAATAACAATATACCATATACCAAATACCAGTTCATATTTAATATCAGGAACGCGATAAACCATAATTACATGTTTCAATTTTATTAGCTGTTAATTGCTACCAAGATTCGCTACAGTATAACCATATGGTAAAGTATTCACAATTGCGTAGTTAACGGCTACTTAAAACTGGTGGCATTTTTATAATAACGAAATATCTTATTCAAATTATATTTCATTATGTTAGGTACATTTAATTAAGATTTGTATTTTTTATTGGATATTTCACCAACAATACCTAAAATTACAAATTAAAAAAAGGTTGTTTCCGACAAAATATCTACATAGGTACCATTTTCAAACCAATGAATTGACAAAATGTGCAAAAAAATTTTAACAGAAGCATTACTTTTTGGTACTTTGTAATTTTATTTTAGGTACTAATGAAAAATACCGAATAAAAGAAATTAATTTAACGACCCTACAAAAAACTCGTAGAAAAACTAACCTTTCGTTTTCATCGAAAAGTAACAATAGGTTAACATAAAAATTACTTGAAGTCACATTATTCTATTTATTTCGATTTATTCTGTAGGCAATGATGTAACTGCTATTTTTAGAGTACAACCTGTTCATTTACTTATTTTATAATTAAAGCAAGTCACAGCGACAAAGGTATTTTAAATCGCCTTTACATTATAAAAACATTTTTGGACCTTTTTTTAGACCTTTTTTATATTCTGAAATCATATAAGTATCGTATGATCAAAAAGTCCTTGGATCGCGGTTGCTGTGGATGTTACATTTTATGGATCCTAAACAATAAACATCATACTCTTTTTGAAGCCTTTTTAATTATTGCAATCTACCCACTTTTAAAGGATGCCAAGTAAGTCAATGACTTAAAAATAATAAAACTACATATATAATTTTAGAGATGACTTAAATTCCACAGCAACCGCAATTCTAGGACTTTTTGATCATACTATACATATAATTAAAAAATGATTTTACAATAAATATGTTTGTATAATTTGCCATTTGCATTCTAAATTTAATTCGACATTTGATCACTTTTAAACTTTAAGTTTTGAAGTTTAGATTAAAAAGAGATGATATGCGAAAAATTTTTTAAAAATTTAAATACTTAGCAAATCTTGGTAATTCATTACTGAAGCAAATAAATATATGTAGTGTTAAATCAAAACAGAAAGAGAAATCGGCACTTGCGATAAGCATGGAAGCAAAAACAGGACTTATTATATAAAATCGAAGTTAGATCCTTACTGCTTCCACACATGAAACAAAATGTGATATGACAAGAACTAAACAATGTTGGAAAAATGAAAACCTTAAGAAAAATTGTAATCAAAATGGAAAGGGGTTTAATATCATATGGAATAATTAAGAACGAACAGATTACAGCAAAAACAAATGGAATAAACATAAGTACTTATACCTATCCCGAATGGCGGAAGACAAGGTAGGAACAGTACCACAGTACAGCAAAAACAAAAAAGAATATTTCTTATTATGCTTTAATTTAATACAGTTATTTTTGTCAAATTATTTGTAGCGTTTATTTCGGTTTTATTCGACTTAATAAAAAATTAAAACAGTTTCAACTGTATTTATGAATTCATGACGGTTTTCCTCTACTACCGTAAAATTCAGGATTTTATTTATTGCTGTGTTTATTGAAAACACCGAATTTACATCAACGCTCATTTAATTGTTTCCGACATATCAACAATTTACAGGTGGTTGAGTATTATTTTGTATGCGTACCACAAAGTGCGACAGCTGAAGAATATTTTAATATTATTAGTTAGTTATCTACATTAAAATATGTCGCGTTAAAAATATTCATTTAAGAATAAACTAAACTTGATAAAAATAAACAATAATGCAAGATATTTGAGATTTCCGAAGTTCTTCATCCATGTATTTGCACTGAATAGCCTAAAAAATTGTAAAATGACCAAAAATCCAGTTTTATAGTCATAGCAAGATTTTATAAGCGCAGAGCAATGCAAATGTTCTGTCGACGTGTACAAAATGTAGGTTGGGATATACACACTGTCAGATAATAATCTACTTTATGAGTGGATAAACGTTTGGCCAAATTAAACGGCTATTTATAACTGCTTTTAGGCGCTAGCATTCACGCAAAAAGAATCAATGCCGATTTTAAATTCCTACCGAAAAGGGGTTTGCTTTTACACCATAAATACTGAAAAAATTAAGGAAAAATTGAAAATTTTGGTAATACTATTTAATAATGTAGATATATGAGCAGCCATGATACGTGTGTGGAGGCCATCACAAAAAGGGCAGCGGCCTGTTATACACAAGAATAACACGTATCTTTTTACACACGGGCTAGAACCGCACCGCTTGAGTGAAAATGGTTAGAGCTTGCCCTAGACATTATACTTAAAATATCGGTCAATTATCTTGCTTCTGAAATTCATCTTAAACGACGACTAAACACGATGATTTTCTAACCAAATGAGTCATGTGTTTATGGCCGCAATGCAACATACTTCAACTTTTTTTTTATAAGGAAATCGCCTTTGCTTTATTTTTCAAATGCGATACATGTTGGGTCTAGTATTCAAACCAATTATTACCACGAATTTATTTCTCAAAACAACAAAAGTTTATAGAGGAAGTAAAAAAAATTACATTTTTTTCTTTACTACAGGTCCCTTAATGTTACCTTTCAAAGTGCAACTCCGGAATTTTCAGAGAGTTATTAACTAAACACAATTTGAGGCATTCTAAAATTATTTATTTTTCCAATTTATTTGAATTGTGATGTAACTTTCAAAAGTTTAAAAATAATATTATCCCATTTGTGGGATCGTTGAAAAACATGATACTGTACGATGAAATCAGAATCGTTGTTTAAAAAAAAATGTAAAGGATTTGAAACAAAAAATCTCAAGGACTAAGAAAATAATTGCACGCTATTGATAAATAAACCATAAATAATAAAGCGGTCGTCTGCATCAAGCTTTAGAGTAAACAGCTGGTGAGCTGTCAGCTAGCCAGATTAGGGTCAGGCTTTAGAAGTGTTTGGGTGGGTTAAGAGCAAAGGGGGAACAGACTGTCAGATACAGCAAGCTGTGGATTCGTCTCGCACTTGGCCTAGGCACTAGGCTCAACCCTAATCCATTATGGCAGGCGAAACCTAGCTTTAGTGCTAAACTAAACTAAAGTAATAAACCCTGTTATGTATTTTATAAATCAGTTTTACCTAAGAAGAAAATCTCTACGACTTTTTTCTATAGCTTAGAATTTTCACATTAGTTCTAGGGGTAAGTTTTATTATTTCTCTAATTTGTTTCTGGTTTAAGATATATTTCATTTTATAGATGCTAAATGCCAATACCTGAGTATTCCAAAATGGGAACAAAGTTTATGCATTTATTGACCCAAAAATGGTGGGTGCATTGTGTCCAAGCATTTTTATAATGGCATGCCTAACATAACAGAACAAAAGTCTCCAATAAAGTAACTACAGAAAATAAACATGCAAAAGGTAAATTGTTTTGTAATTTTAGGGAAGTTAAAGCAAGCATTAGATGCGAATGTGAATAGAAAACAAATAAACGTGTCACTTCTCATAAAATAACCGGGTGGATCTGTTTTAAATTATTTGACAAAATATTTCCTGAAATAGCTAACTCCACTCGATGTATCGTGTTAAACATAAACTGCCATATTACAGGGTATACTGCTAGTTCATGAAGTAGCGCATTTCTTCATGAAATGGTGACTACGATATGTATACAAATATTAGCTTTTAGTTATGTACTTAAATAAATTATTGTCATCTTAATTCTATCTATCGATCATCCTAACATAGGTACTTACTTTACTTTTAACCTTATATTAATAGGTATTTTCAGTCTAAGTTTAATTTAATTATGAAGCAGTGTACAACTGATAATTGACAGCTGAATTTTATATATATTTTTAAGATGATGTAAAAGCATTAATATGTATAAAATTTAGGTTTTATTCAGTTTTCTTTAAAATTTATTACTGAATTTATTTTAAAAATTGTCATAAACGACTGAAACACCTCATGGTTCCAAACGGCTTCCGCACTTAATTAATTTTTTCATTTTGATTTATGCAATATTTTTTTTTATTTACTCTTCCCAAAGGTAATTATAAACTTAATTAAAATTTCTTTGTGTATACGCATTCGCGTTTATCCGTTAACTATTAACAAGGCTCGACCACGGAAGTTGTCTGCTATGGAAGTGCGTAGGAACTTAGTATGAAAGAAGTCAGTCAAACGGTACGGACTCAGATTAAGAATTAGAGGCGCCAGAAATCGGAGAGCCACATTAATCTAAATGCGTGCCTACGTTCGACAATGATGTATCGAGCTACGAGCAGGGCCGGCTTGGAATATGACAATAGCAGGGAATTTAATTTAAAAGATGATTAATGTAATAACAAGTTCTCATAAATAATATTATGAATAGGTTTACAATAGAAAATTTATTAAAAAATATGACAAATTTTAGAAAATATGTTTTTAGTAAGATTCCTTAAAACATAATTCAGTAATTTCAATAAATTATAGGCCCATAAATTTAAAAGTAGATAGAAGAGCACAAATTATGCAGAATTTTAATACTTCCGTTTTCAATTAATCTCGATTTTTATTTCTACTAAAAAACACGAGCATCGATAGTAAATCAAATGTCCCTAAATTTAACAACGATAATTCTAAGTGATATTGCACAAAACAAATCTAGAGGTAAGCCAAATTATGACCAGTTTTTTAAAATTACAATTAAAAATATGAAAGCAAAACATAAATTTGGCGAAAATAACCGAATTAGAATTTATTGACTAAAATTTGCCACATAACTGCGTTATTAGCTATTAATGGTCTAATTATATACATTTGATTGTATTTAAAAGAACGTTTGCTTCATCCGTTTGCCATTCATAATGCAATGAAATTATAATTTGAAACCGTAAAAAAGTTTATTGCTTTAACACAAATTAACTCCGAATAAGTAATTGAGATATCAACACATCGGCTATAAAGGTTTATTTATCCTTAATAAAACAAATGTAATGATTATTATTATTATTAATAACTTATATAAACAACACTTGGAAGAGCTATCTATACCGGTATAATCAAATAATTATAGCCTGGTTTGTGTAGATTTTCTCATGCGTTTTATAATTCAGCGATATGCGCCTGAAACTTCAAATTGCAGACACGCAGCCAGCGCATACATACATGCATCATGCAAGTGTATTATAAAGTTTAAAGCATAGATAGGCCTGCTTTATTGAGTGCATTGCGATAGTAATCGTCATCAGTCATCATGTACAACGTAGCTCCTAAACAGACATGAGAGTTTATTTACGTATCTTAAAGCAGGACTTAACATTACTATAATTAAATTTTAATTAGAAACACCACTTAAAAAGTTAATTTGAATTTAAACGTTTGAATTAAAAAGGAAAACTTTCAAACATAGTGATGAATAGTTTTCATTTTCACAGTTACGGAACACGCCTTAAAATAACTTTCTAACCTATTTATGTTTTTCGGATTAAAACTGGACACATAAATATTTTTTTTATGTGTTTATAAACAAGACAAAGTATAACATCTCTTATTGTTATATAGAAAAATTACTGCTAGAGGCATACAATTAATCCAAGTTAAAGCACGTCTGATTAAACTGCATCAAAAGATATATCACTGTAAACACGTGTATATTAAACATGTTGAGCTGAATGTTATTTCTGAATTCAGAAACGTCTAAAACTTACGTGTTCCGTATACTTCAATGTCTGTGCGAATAATGTTAATCGGAAATTTTGCGGTATTTTAAGAAAGTCTAAATCTTTTCGTTGCATATATGATATTTGAAGTAGTAAAAAGCCAAATAAAAATAAAATAGACTTCCTATTTGTTTTTTGCTTCAAAATCGTCTTTTTAAAACACACTCTTCAAAAACCAAACAAAAACAACTGTCATTTCTTTCATATTTAAAGCTTGATTTAACGGGAATGTAAATCAGTAAATTAAATTAAATATTAAAAACAATTTTCTTTAAATTAAGTACAATTATTGACGAGTAACACGTTACATGTTTAAATGTGATACTTTATAGTAAGAAGGAATTTCGACATTTTGGACATACTGATATGTAAAATAAACCCCTATTTTTATCTACTTTCGTAGATGATAAAGCCTTTGAACCGTATTGATCAAAGCAGTGTATAATATATGGATTCTTTGGCGGTCAGCAATTATAAACGCCCATTAATTATATGGTAATTAAGCAGAGGGATACTGTTGACCATCGCAGACGCAGTCTATTCTTCACACCCTCATAAATTACGCACAGAACTACAATATTCGATTCCACATTGCAAGGTATTGCAAAACCATTAAATTTAACTTTATTTTGTTTTTGGTATTTATTATTTTAAGAAATTTTGTTAAGACCATTAATAGATTTTAAGAGAAATTATTTCTTGGCGGAAAATTAACACTTGTTACTTCAATCGCACTAATGGATAACCAACTGTGTATGTTGATAATTGCAACCAAATGGTAAGATGCTCTTCTAACAATCATTTCTAAATCATTACAACGCCATTCGTCCAAATAAAAATCATTTTGTGTACTTTATATACTGTTTTTAATTATAGATATCCCTGTTCGTACTGAAATTATTCGACCATTATATTTTGCCCTTATCTAGTAGTTACTTTGAAGAAATAAAATCACTTCAAGGTTTCCTAAATACTTAATGACAATGGGCCATATTCATAGACAGTACATATTTAGAGTTACCTAGTAGGGGTTTAGTAGATATTAAACCAATATAATTAATATAATGTTGCTATAGCAATTAGTAACATCTAACTTTAAACACTGTCTATGAATATGGCCAAATATTTTTATTTAAGCCTAAATTTTAAAATAGGTTTTACCACATAATACAGCAAGAAATTGCAGAGTTTTCTCCTCTTACACGAAATTATAATTTATGTTCAGTTTTAATCTACATGAACAATTAATTTTAAACAATTTTAATTAAAGAAAAATATTCGCATGTCATTAATTTCACAATCAATTAAAATTTGTATCCACGTTAGCCTACGTCATTTAATTAACCAGTACCTGTAGAAAAGATATGTTTCTAGCACGCCTTACTAATGACGTTAAAACCGAATGTTAATTAATATTTATTAGGTGCGAAAATTTGAAACAATTTATCTTTGTTATACATATATCCCTTCTGATATTAAATAACCACACTCGGTATTAGAATTTTGCATGTACTACAAATAAGGACGAAAAACAACGATTTCATTATTGAGGAAACAGTAAAGATACATCATTTATATCAATCTGCACACAATTACATGCACGAGTGAAAATAAGGTAAGCGAGTTATAAAGAATTTAGTTAAGTCTGAAGTAAGTTATAATTATAGTAATAAATTGCCTATTATGACATGGAAAAATAGCAGTCGCGTTTGCTTAATGCTTATTAGTATAGCAAACAAATTGTTTCATTACTGACCGTTGCTTAGGGTCTAAACTTTTAACAAGTAGGTACAAATACGTAGATAATCCACTTAGATGTGAGAACAACATGATCTTAAAAATTTTACCGAGAACCTTGGCCTGCATGCTCTTGAAATATTGGAAAAGAATAATTACGTAGGCGAAGCATTATTATAAACGAAACTGTGAAACATGTTATTGTTGTATCTTTCTTACATATATTATTTGGTGATTATCCGCGAATAATAAAGTCGCTACTAGAAACGAATTAATCCAGGCGTTAATAAAACAAGGCTTGCATAAAATGCATCCACTTTACTAATCTTGCTGTACGGCAAACGCGCATTAAAATAAATCACGCACTTAACAGAATCATAAATTATCGCCTATTTATCCAAATAGGTCAGAAACAGTTATTCACAGGAACGTCTAAATGGAAGTTTTTTAGGGTAATTTAAAGAGCATTGCACTACGGAATGTAAAACACCTCAAAAGCACAAATCCCGTTCCGTTTTGTGAGAGTTATTGCAAGGGAAATAGTTTTTGTCCAAAACCTTCAAACGACGACCGAGGTCGAAGCAAGGCGATAGAACCTTTCAGTCTTTTTGTACAAATGAAACACAAAGGTTATTTTTTGTATGCTTTATTGCAGCTAAACAATGGACTGTTTTTGACAAGAGGAAATACCAAAGCATTTCTACGTTTAAGTTCTGGAATAGTTAACGTCAACATTATCTTAAAACGCCACTTCTTGCCGAATAAATTCGCCCAAAGAAAAACGAAAATTAGTTTTTATCTAAAAGGAAAATTAATGCGAAAAAAGTTTCCAAGTAAATTTAAGTTCGAAAATAATATTGGTTAGGCACCGTCGGTTAACGTATAAGATTAATGGCTGTATGCAAGCGAACTTTGTAAGTATGAATTATCACAAACTCGCAAATTTTATACCAATTTAATTACGCGGATATAACTAAATCAAAATTTAATAACTTATTTTCGCAAATAATAACTTTTCGATATTCAAATAATAAAGGATAAACCACCTTCTAGACTCGAAAATTCATTTTTAATGTAAGCTTTCAGAACGTTTCAGATTCTGGAACTATTTAGAAGCACCACAAAATTACAAGGACGGGAAAGATCATGTTCCCTTGGGGATAAGTCCTTCTGCCACCAGCGAAATGGCAAAGTTTAGATAGAGCCCGATAAACTGATTATAATGATTTACACGCTCTCAAATATGTATGGGAAAATATAAGTTTGTTATAATTTAATGCACAAAGAAGAAAATTTATTGCTGTTAACAATAACGCAGGTATGAAAGTATTTTATAGGCCCTTTTCTTTTTGCATAAATTAAATAACATAAAAAATCAGATAATTCAACAAAGAATTTAGTAAGTATACAGAATACGATTTTTTAATTATTTCACAGCAAAATATACGCCGTATTCACAAATTACAGTTTTACGAACCATAATTATTTTAAAGTTTGTCAACTACAAATTTTTTGTAGAAAAAGCAATATAAAAATCCCAACATCAACACTGTAAAAACTCTTCAAGTATGTGGTTTATTTATGTTTGTTTGTTTTAATTTTATCTATAGCAAATCTTACAGTGAACAGAAACAGCATTTGTCTATATCAGAATTTATTTTAACACCAAAATACCTACTTGCAAAATACTAAATTTGATAGAAGAAAGCCTTTCCCACGGTTATAAATATCGGGTATTTACATAGGTATTGCCTTTAGACAGATTTCTCTAGATTTATAAGTTCGACTTTAGTCGTCTACATTATTTCAAAAGCTAGAAAACTTGTTCTCCTACGAAGTGTTATGTAACCGCTACATATGTTTTGGAACATCAGACAGTTGGCTTTTTGATATTATCTGATTACATATTTTGTCTTAAAATAGAATGGAATATTTTAGTGTTAAAAGGCTTGCGTATATTTTCCAGGCCCTTATTTTCATATTTAATTCAGAAATCAAAAAGAACATCATAAAGCTGTGCCACGTGCTTTAAAATGAATTATTATTGTTTTATATACACTTAAATAATAAATAAATAGTAAAACATAAGTAATTAGCTTCTTTTATTTTTATTTGTATGGGTTTAATTTCTCACTTATTATAAGAAACCTTTGATCCACATTTATTCTTCAGTGTCAATTTTCTTTGGGTTCTTAATAATTGCACGTCATATGATTTCCATTCAATCTTTAAGTTACTCCTGTTGTTTTTTATTCAAAATTACTGTTATTTATTCTTCCTTCTTATTTTATTATACGGTTCAGACTGCCTTTTATTTAAAAAAAAGTATGTAATTAGATTCGGAATATACTGAAACAGTGATCTGGTTATTAAATTTTATTTTAGTTTTTACAAACGGTTGTTATGGGTACTTATAACACAAAAGTTTTCTTAGATTTAAATTATAACTCCAAAATTTCATAGCTAAAACTATTTTAAGACATGAAACTGTTTATCTCAATTTAAATATTTTTAATTACAAAATTCACGAATTAATTTAAAAAATCTTTAAGCTGTAATGTTTAAATCATTACCCTAACTTCAACCCTTGTAAATTCAAAACTTAATCCGAATGGGTTTTTAGCTTTTATAGCTCCTGCATGGGACAGATAATATTAAATACACATCATTTACACCAAAATATGGCCATTAGCATCTAGCAAAACATAAATCTGTTCTTGTTTTAGTAAAGCGATGCCGATCTACGAAAATGCTACCGGAAATTTGAGGTTTAAAAGACTGGATTAATAAATTATACCAGCAACATACAACTTTTTCAGTTCTAATTTTAGAAGTTTTAAATGTTAAAAGTTAAATTTGTCGGTTAATTTAGTCCTCATTATTTGTTCAACATTTCTTTTGTTTAAATTCCGAACAAATATTCAAATAAGTTTGGTTTCTTGGTAAATTATTGAGTAAAAATAAAATACTGAAAAAAGCAAACAAAGGGAATTTACTGATATACTTAACTAAAAAAATACAAACTGGAATTATTAAAGTTCTATGAATATAAATATTTCAAATTTCGTAAATTAACATGTTACTACTTTTACGGAATGTAGCGTTGGTAGATGGGAATTACAGTAATTAAGTTATTAAAAGCCAATCTGCCCATTACCATTTTATGTACTTGCCATCCTCATCAAGATGAGCTCTGTAATTAGTGCAAATGATCAAATACATGTCGTTGGCAAATATCCACTGATATTACATATTAATACGTTGCTTGAAAAAAATGGATTAACAGTTTTAATTACAGCAATTTATATGCTAATGTTTTTCTTATAATGTATGTTTTACTGTTCGTTATGAATTAATTCAAAGTAATACATAACTACTTATTAAGCTAAAGAAACTACGAACACGATAATCCTGTAGTATATCCAACTAAGTGGGGAATTTTCCTTTAACTAAAAATCAAAGTTTGAATGCAATATGATCAGTTTTTACAAAACAAGGACTTTCTTAAATTTGGAATTAAATACTAGTTATAGGAAATAAATAATTTAGCAGCGGGATTTAACAAGGTACCCTTTAAACAGAGATGGATCAAAAGATGGGCGAGTGAGGCACTCACCTTGGGCTAAACAAGTGGGAGGGCCTGAAAATAAGCAATAAATTGGTCAATTTTTAGAAAAGTATTCAATTGGCATAAATGCCGCAAAGTTTTCTTTAGAGATATGTAACTTTGAAAATCATATCATAGATATTATTCCAAATACTAAAACAGCAAATTTATGGTGAAGCGCAGTTTTCGCCCGTGCGATATTTCGGCTTATGACGACGTTCGTGCTGTTTCAGCCCAGTGATGGCTGGTGTACTTTCTGCTCAAGTCATTAGCTCATTAGCATTTACTTACTTAACTTACTTACCTAATCTTCTTGGCTCCGTTCGGAGCATAGGGCTTCCACGATTATCTTCCAATTTTCTCTATTCATTGCGTCATTTTTTATCTTTATCCAATTCAAATTATTTTCTTCTAATTCTCTTAATACAGGTTTTCGTAGGTCTTCCATTGGTTATGTTTACACATGGGTTATATTCAAGTGCTTGTTTAGCTATATCATCTTCCCGTCTTAACGTGTGGCCGATCCACTTCATGGTCTTATTTATTGGATCCTGTTTTGTTCTTTTTCATAGTTCTACATTTGAAATTCGGTTAGGCCAGTATATTCCAATGAGGCTCCTAAGGCATTTATTGATGAAAACCTGTATTTTATTTATACTTTTCTTTTTTATCTTAATCGCACTTTTTATATTTGTGTTAAATATTCTAATTTTTGTTTCCAAGTGTTTCTTAGCATGTTATATTCAACTCTGCCTTATTTATTTGACCTTCGACATCATCTTCTATTGTACCTTTACTGTCCAGCATATTCTAAATAGCAAATTTTTTTCCAACAATCTCTGTTTCTTTGCCTTTGCCATCTACATAAATTCCCATTTCCCGTGGTGTATTGATCTTCATTACTTTCGTTTTTGTTACATTAATTTTTATTCAAACCTTTCCAGCTTCTTCTGCTATTTTTTTCCTGTTCTTTTCTGTATATGCTGTCTCTTTTCTGGTATCAAACAGATATCATCTGCGAATTCCAGATCTTCAATAGTTCAAGCTGGCCGGAAAGGGTCCGCCTTATGCCTGTTTCGTTTCGCACTGTTCTCTTATAATCCAATCAACTACTTAGTATGACAAACAGCGTTGAGCGTTGGGGACAGAATACATCCTTGCCGGACGTCATGTTGCGTTTATATTTTCCGGGATGGTTTTCCGTTATGTGATATTTGACCAGAGTATTCTTCCTAGAACATTTTCATTATGTCGATATATTACATGGGTATACCAAATTTTTCCAATATTATCCACATTCTATTCCTGTTTACACGATCAAACGCCTTTTCAAAGTCCGGAAAAATAAGATATAGTTTATTCCACCATTCGTTAGCCTCTTCTATAATCTTCAGCGTTGCAATATGATCTGTGCAGGCTCGCCTAGTCCGAAATCCAGCTTGGTTTTGCCTAAATCTTTCTTCAATTTTTGGCTTCATTCGCTCTTGTCATTATCTTACTTAATACACTCAGTAATGTTATGTTCTATGTTTACTTTCAGTAACTCAGTCGAAATTCCGTCGGCTTACATTGCTTTTCCATTTTTTAGTTGTTGTAGGGCTTTCTGTACTTATTCTCTTATAAAATTTGTTGAGATCCATATTTATAGGTGGTTCGTTTTCTTCTTCTTCTTCTAATTCTTGGCCTAAATTTTGTTTTGCGTATAGATATCTTCAAATACTCTATCTTCTATTTCTTAACCGAGTTCCCCTTTTTGTATCATATTTACTGCGCATTATTATTATTTAAACATTTCTTCATTCATTTTTTCTATTGGATTTTTAAAATTAATATTTTCTGTTTAATTTGTTTTCTCTTTTCTATTTTGTTCCATGTATCTTTTGTTATCAATGGCTTTTGCGTGTTCTTTTCAATTCCAATAGTCTGCTCAGTACTATCTTTAAATATTTGTTTACTTTTTCCTCAGGCTCTTCGATGATTCCCTCTTATACCCTTTCTATGTCTGTAAGTTTTTTTCTTCGTACTGTTTTATAGGATTCTGTCACTGTAGAGTCTGTCTGCAGCCACTGTATGTTGTATTTTGGCCTGTGTGTTGATTTTCTGTTCGTTTATTTTTTGTTAGCTTTATCTTAAATTTGGCTCTCACTAGTTAGTAGGTGATCTGAGCATACATCCATTCCACGCATCGCTCGCACATCCATTTTTTGGATATTGCTATATGATCAATCTGCTCTTTCACCGTTCTATCAGGGGATATCCACGTTATTTTGTGTATAGTCTTGTGTTTGAATAAGCTACCTCTTATTAGTATACCAGTTCATTTGGTGCTCAGAAGCCTACAAACAGTTCACCACTTCCAGTTTTAGCATTTAG
Organism: Melanotus villosus; assembly: GCA_963082815.1. Classification (NCBI taxonomy): domain Eukaryota; kingdom Metazoa; phylum Arthropoda; class Insecta; order Coleoptera; family Elateridae; genus Melanotus; species Melanotus villosus. The sequence continues at coordinate 69,210,838 of OY720418.1, read as the reverse complement.
TCATATTTAAATCTGATAAAGATAATCATCTTTCGTACTAAAAAATTCTATTTATAAAAAATGTTATACCAGAAAAATTTTAATTGGACTGTCAACTCGGTCAAAACTTACATTTCAAACCTATGCGTACAATAACACATACAACTGTATCATGTACAGGGTGAATAAAAAGTAAGGAACCTCGATGCTGGAGCCTTTATTATTAGTTTTAGAAAAAAAAGTTTTAGGCAAAAGTTTTATAACAAATTATTTTCCACAAACAGATGGCTTTCAATATTTTTTTCAAGGTCATGCCTTTACGCTATGACGTCATCGATACTTTTTTTAAATGGCAACCTATATTTTTTAGGTCGAAATTTTATAGCATTTTTTTTTCTCTTTATGACCGTCTAAAAATATACGGTTGCATAAGCGAAATTTCTAGAAAAATCAATTGAATGTTATTCGTACCAGTATTTAACGTACGTATTATCACAAAAATTAAACACATGACTATTAAAAACAAATACAAACAATGTTTAACATTACTTTATTACGGAAGATGTTCAAATTGTTCGCCATTAACTATCTGACAATGTCCAATTCGATGTGAAAATCCCTGTAATACATTCCTAATTACTTCGGCTGGTATTGCCCGTGTTTCTTCCCGAATACGAATTTTTAACTCTTCTAAATTTCTGGATCTGTTTGTGTAAACTTTACTTTTAAGATGGCCCCACAAGAAAAAATTCAACGGATTCAAATCGGGCGATCGGGCTGGCCATTCGATACTACCCCTTCTACCGATCCACATATTCTCAAAAATTGTATCCAAATAATTTCGAACGTGAATGCCATAATCGGGGGGCGCTCCATCTTGCTGCTTCTTTCACCGTATCCAAGTATCATCAAGATTTCGATGCGTTCTGTTTCTGTTAAACGTACCTTAGTTGAGAATCACTTTCTCAAGCAGTTTAAATTACAATAATAATTATTGTCTTATTATTTAACACAAACTATCACAAGTGAAATTTGCATTTGTTTCCAAGGCAATCTTTCATTTCTCATATTTCTCTCATCCAATTGGACATTGTCAGATAGTAGTTAATGGCGAACAATTTGAACATCTTCTGTAATAAAGTAATGTTAAATATTGTCTGTATTTGTTTTTAATAGTCATATAGTCATATGTTTAATTTTTGTGATAAAAGTACAGTTCTATGCAATAAAATCTAGTACAGTTGTTTTTGGGCAGAGTGATCGGGCTTTGGTATCTATAGAAACTATGTTTTTGTTAGCTAAAAGTCAAACTCAGAGATAATAACACAGTAGCCATTGTAGCCAAGAAATCCACTTTAGAATAGCAAAAAATACCAAAAATCGTTCCCAAGAGTTGTACTAGATTTTATTGAATAGAACTGTACGTACTACGTTAAATACTGGTACGAATAACATTCAACTTGACTTTTCTGGAAATTTCGTTTATGCAACCATATGATATTTTTAGACGGTCATAAAGAGAAAAAAAAACGCTATAAAATTTCGACCTAAAAAATATAGGTTTGACCTTGAAAAAATATTTACAGACATCAATTTGTGGAAAATAATTTATTATAAAACTTTTGTCTAAAACTTTTTTTTCTAAAACTAATAATAAAAGCTCCAGCATCGAGGTTCCTTACTTTTTATTCACCCTGTATAATAGCTTTTAGGTTAGTGTTAATTTTGTTTAATAATAACTTGGTTGCTTTGATGTTAGTTTTACCAATTACTTGTTAATATAAAAAACGTAGGTGTGAATGTATGTTTTTTTTATATTTAAAACTACCACTAATCCAGTCGTATGCTTTTGTGTTAAGAGTGCGAAGGGTGATCGAGCTATACTTTTAAATACCTTTAAGAAAAGCCTACAATTTTTGAAGCTGACGTAGGTGTCCTTAAGTTAATACAAATGTTAGTCATTTGTTGAATAAAGTTCTAACGGGAGCCGGGAGCTAGAAAACTCGTCTTATAAGAGTCATCTGTGCTTATTAAAATGTATGTCCTGTAGTGGTCCTGTATTGGTACCTAAGTTAATTTTCAAGTAGACTTAATCACAATTTGTTAAATGACAGCAGCTGTCAGTAGTTCTAATGAATAGTGGATATTTAAGAATTAATCTAAGACACTTAATTTTTTTTTCATATGTGACTCTGATAAGACGAGTTTTCTAACACTCGTTACAACTGCAGCGAATCTCTATTAAATTCCTGAAATTCCTTAAAAGTGAAATTCAGTGTATCCAAAACGAACATTGGCCCAATATCTAGCTTAAAATAATTTAATGTTTAATTTGTTTATCTAAACGATGAATTACAAATGTAACTACAGCACTGTTAAAAAATTGTGCTTTGGGATTAATAAAACATCCAAAGAAACTAAATGAATGTTCTAAAATTCTGCGAATTATAAATGTGGGCGGATTACTTTTTAGCTTATAAACACTCATAGTTGTCACCATTCTGTTGCAATTGTGTTAGATGCTATCCAAGATATAAGTGTCAACCATTTTTAGGAAAGGCGCTCGACATTTACCTTATCTACCGTAACATGTTGGCGAACTCTAATGCTCTAACAAACGAGAACCACATTCCTGCATCCAAAATTGTTCTAAAAGTATTGTCTCATTTTATATTTTCTGACTATATTTTTAAAGTTCAACAATCTTCAGCACTGAGCAGACGCCGAAATAAAAATTTTCAGGTTTACAAATCTATATTTCTATAGGTTGCACATGACTACTAATTTTAAATCGATTCTTTAAAAAAAAACACACACACAATAAAGTACAACGCGCTGCGCTTTAAAACAGGCAGTTCAAAATTTCGTGTTAATTCCAACTCAAATAAATACTAAGTATACTGCGCATAATAAATTTTACAGGAATCTGAGGAAGTTCATTAACAAGATCGCCTTAAAGTAAAACTCATGTAGAATTCGATTAAATAAATTAACCAGTCTCACTAAATCGATTGCTTCGTGCCTTATAAACGCTATTTAATTCAATTTAAAATGCCTACAAGCACATCAGCATACTGATTTACGTAAGAAATATTTGACTAAGCAGCTATATAAAATGTTTCCTAGAAATATCTCGATTTTTTACTTCGGCAACAGTTTATTTATAGCTTTTAAAAAAGAGGTGACAAGCTGATTAACCCCAATACCATGCGTTCTTCAACATTTAGCCACAAACTCGTATTTAATTGAATTATCAAGATTGCCATAAATATAAAGCGTCGTTATTCATTGTCAAATGGACATAACTAATTACGCAACGGACTAAAAACTTTAATGCTTAAATCTACTGCATTTATGAAAAGGAAAATTACTCACATTAAATCCCGAAATATACTGTTTGATTAAAGACACTACAAAAGATGGCCGTTTACAATTTCGAAAACACTTACAAAACCGATTATTATACATATTCGCAGCTTAAAAAAAATTAAGATATAATCACATCACTTAACATCCCTATTGTTCTTAATCGGTTATTCGACTGACTCATTATAAACCATAGTTTGGTTGCCTCATGGCTCAACATCTAAGAGTGGGGTTTTAAAATATAGGGGACTTTCAGATAAACCAGGCTTTGGGACCAATTTGAAGGCCATTGAGGGTAGCCGATAGGACCAGATAGTTAAAGGAGGGGAAACCTGTCCAATCATAGGAGAGACTTCGAATCTTTTGTTGGAATTTATCTGGTAACCGTAGGGCTAAACACTATGCAAAATATAAAAATATTAACATTTCACATAACTATGCATATTGAACTTCTCAAAACCTAAAACACAAGCCCAAAATTTCAAACCAAGAGATTAATCTTGTTAAAGTTCATAACATGGGAAATATTTTGGAAATACATAAAATCCACCGAATGCACTAGGGTAACCATTAGGGTGCAGCAAATAAAGACGTAACGATATCATTAAAATTTGAGTTTTGGGGTAGAATGTTTCAGTAAGTGAAAAGATTTCGGGTAGGATAGTAAGAAAGATGTGTATCGCGTGGCCAAATACCAAGCGTGTTCTTAAAACGACGTGTTCATCAGTTTATCGCACGTTAAGAATGGTGCAAAATTTTAAACGCCACTGTGATTAAACGTAAGCCATTTAGAGTTGACAGCTTTTCCAGGTAATTGATTAAAACTGTTTATAAGTTAAAATACCTAGTACTTAAATTTTAGAAATCTTAACTAATGACATATAACTTTTTACGTTGCATGTGGCCCGCCATAGAAAAATAACCTTTCATGTTAGAATATAAATTTAAACCTGTTTAATAATGTGCATCTAATTACCTTCTGGACTACGATCAAAACTTCTTGCGCAAGTATTTGATGAATTGTCGTTCCAATTACCCGCACGAGACGCTTTCCTCTGTTCTTATGTTTAAATATTATTTATAGTCGATGCGGTTATAATTGCAACAAAAACTCCAAACGTCAAAGAGAATATTACGAAGAATGGTTGAGACTACCGGTTATTAGAATAGTTCACATAATCTTCGTTTCTGGATCTTGCAGCTGCGAATGAACGGAAACCCAAACGAAATTGTTACCCATTGTAGATAAAACTTATTATTTAAAGAATTAAAACTTTTAATGAAGACGGATAATATTGTAACAACAACAAAAAATGTAAGCCCGTTCAGTGTTCCTGTTTACCTTGTTTCTAAAAATTGAGCGCTAATTTTGCTTTTAATGAGCAGGGCACATTAGTTATTTGTACCGCCAAACTTTATTAAGAGTATGTGTACGGATGCTTTTGTTGGAAAATAGTTGAATATGAATGTCAAAAATTCAATCAAATAACAATGGGTCGTATTCCCACCTCAAGTTGTCTCTAACTAAAATCGAGTTAAACGTAAACATAAAACGATATGGCTTTATATAATTTTATATGTGCATAACAGAGAACCACGATATTGCCATGATAATTAAACATGATGTTAACTTTAAATATGAGGAGAGAATACCGACCAATATACATAGTTAAAACTGGACATGGTCAGCAACAACACAGTTTTTAAGTTGTAATTTGGACGGTTACTGAAACTATTTATTTCCACAGTTTTTATTATTTAGACTTACTGTTCGTCTGTCGTTAAATATGGTTCTGAGACAATTTCCATAATCATAATTGAATCGGTATTTCTTACGCAAATTATTTTAAACCAGCAAGAAGAACTAGGTAGTTTGTTTAAGTTGTCAAAATTTGGATAGGTTTTGAGATCTCTATAATAAACTATCGCCGTACCTAATTGTGCCTTGAATAACAAGCATTATGATATGTTTTATTTGTAAGCAAAAAATGAAGTAACTTAATTTAATATGTTTTTTTAAACAAATGATTCCCTAAAGGACGTGCCCTTATATATAGTTACACGTATACATATATCGAATTGCTTTGCGAATTAAATGAATATGGTTTATAATGATGGCACTTTTATTTAACACAAATAATACCATTATAATTACAATAAGACAAAATAAGTAGGTAGTCGTCCCATTTAAACTAGTAATGTGCCATCTCGCATTTCACTTTCTTATTTAGTCCTGTTTTGTACCCTGCGGTGTCGAAACTTCATTTTAAAATTTTAGAGTAGTATTTTTACATTGTTTAGTGTTGAATTTTTCGTACAAAAGAAACAATTATCATGGTTGTTAAGCAGTGAGAACGACAATGTACCAGTGTTAGTGCTTTTATGACTATTGCTGTTATACATAATCCATGTTGTAGTAATTTTCTTATAAAATAACGCTTGAAAAGTTGCACAGTGTAGAATTGGTGTAAATACTTGTACCTAAACCTGCAAACCTTTGTACAAACGTTTGGGTACACAGTTCCAACTATACTATATACACATTTTTAAATGATTATCTTATCTTTAAGAATAATTTTTAATAACTTTAAGTTAATTTTCTATCTATCTGATTTATAGACATATAGGACAATATTTATTAAAATACGTTTATTAAAGCAAAAGTAAAGCAATGAATATTAAATCTAAGTGTACTTATGTAGCCAATCCATTTTGTTACACATATTCACTTATCGGTTGGCAATTTATGAAAAAAATAATGAAAAATATTCTTCTTTAAAAGGTAGACTAAGATAAAATAAGGTCATTACAAGAGATCTTAAGGATAACTGCTTGATAACGATATCCCGAAATTAGCTTTTAGTTGGGCGGATCCTACAAATACACCACTTAATACCTTAAGGAAAATCTGATCCCTCTCCCCTTCTAGGTCTACGGTCTACCCCACGGTAAGCTTCCTACAAATTTAATCTTGGGATGGTACAAACAAGTAAAAAGAACCTTAGCATCCTAACATACAATTATATTTATTTATATATTTGTTGTAAATGTTTACTGTTCGGTTTATACCCCTTGGGGTTCAAAAGAATTTCCTTAATTTTTACAATAAGAGTTGTATATGAATTTATGAAAAAATAAATTAAAAACCTTTAAGGTATCTCTCCCAAAGTGAAGGTTTGCTACAAAACGTTTCATAGCTGGATAACTTATAATTATTAACAATTTAATAATAAATATAATTTTTACAAAAGCCACAGGTTTATCACTAATGCAATTAGCTTTAAATTTTCATCAGTTATAGTTTAAAGTAAATATTACAGATTATAGGCTTAGTTACGTTCTATAATAGATATTAAATAATCGCGCAATCGCTAATTCCTAAAGAAATACTAATGTTACGACTGAAAGTACGGCTTATTTCAAGCATAGTAATCTTTGTTCATGTAATCTTGGTACAAACTATTGATTTACCAACCTTTTGATCAGTCGGCGCGTTTAAATGGAGATTATATACATTTAATGAAGACATTACTCGTTGGAAGTTAAAGGTTATGAGAGAATTTGTTCCGAAAATTAAGTGTCTGTTCTTTCTTGTTGATTTGTTGAAGTATGATAAAACACATTTTGTAATTGCGGAACGAATGTGAAATTTTTGCGGAACGAATGTGAAATTTTATGTTATTTACACTGTAAAATCGGAAAATGTCCAAGCAATTTGATAAACTTGCACTTCGCTATCTATAAACAATAGTTTAATTTAGTTGCATGATTTAAAGAGTATTAACAACTCTATTAAAAATTCAAAGCAATTCATATCCGTCTATAATATAAATAATAGCAACAATAAAAGCCATTTGTCGTTGTGGATTGACTGCTTATCCATTATTTAGATTGTGTTTTAATACTTATTCTCCAAAAATATACAAGGTAAAGGAATTTCCATTTTTGCCTTGGGACTAAATGTTTATTTGACAGAAACAATGGAAAAAGAAAATAGTATATTACATTTTATTAAACTTCGAGGTTACATACCGACAAAGTCGATAACACATATCCATCTTATTTGCATGACTGCGAGAACTGCATGCGGTGATTTGATGCATAATGCATCGTAGGAAAAGGGATATTAAACTTTTCATGACTGGTGCAGCAGTATGCCAGTACAGAATAATTAAGCCTTGTTTACCTTTCTGTTCAATTAGTATTCCCATTGTTTGTTTTAGTTATAACTTATAATTTTCAACAAGTACAATAACTACACCATAACGTTTTCCAGAATGATTTTGATATATAAATTGGAAACATAAATAATTATGGTTTTGCCTTTCTTATTTCATTCAATATTCCTCCTCTATGAAGATAAGAGATCATCTAACTTCAATTTACAGAAACAACTTTAACTCTAGATAATATCGTTGCAGGCAGCAAAACCTTTTTTAATAAGGGTTTTATTATAGGTAAATAAACAGCTGTGTGAATGGCATCTCTCTTAACGGCAAACTAACTGCAAAATTTAATGATGGGCTTTGTACAACTTTAAAGTGTCTACATGTTTTTGTTCAACCCTTTTTCTACAAATTGATTACTATACGAGCTAAACGAATATAGAGAAAATAAGAGAAAGAATAACTTAATTTGCGAATATCTGCCTGGTCATTAATTTCCCCAAAAAACAAAAGCACCCTTAAACTGGATTCATAAACTTCTTGTTTCCTCAGTAGCTCTCTTTTCCATCTGTTTAATTTCTAAAATTCCTTAAAATTAAAAAAAGAACTGGCTATTGATGTATATTGCAATGTTATTTGATTAATTAATCAATAGAGAAAATAAATAAAAACTGCGTTTGATGTTGAAACTAGCCTTGGTCAACGAGTATTAGAGAATTTATAATTTATACGTTAGAAACATCACAAAGGACACAGAGACGAATCATTCATAGCATACGTGATTTAGAGGTCTGATGTTAAAACATGAATGTTCGCACAGTACCGAGACATCTCATGATTTACTTCAAGTTCATAGCTCTGGTTGCTTAGTGTTTGATAAGGGTTGTTAAGCTTACATCATACGTCTGAGAGCAAGATTTATGTGAAAGGATAAAGTGTCTTGCAGAGGTTTTGTTAAACGCTTTGTCATGTAAATATGTATAATGTATTTACTTGATAAACGTCAATTAAAAAATAACAAAATAAAACGTACGACGAAAGAACTCATTCTCGAACAAAAAAAGTGTTTAAAATTCAGATGAACTTTATGATAATCGTCATTATTTCGTATCACTGAACAATGGAAATATGAATGACTATATTTGTTTGATTAGATCTAGGCGGCTTGGTAATTTCTGTAAATCGAATTCAACATAATAGCTACATGTGATAATACGTGGAATCTAAAATTAAACAAGCAAATTAATCAAGGATACACACAGTTGCAATTGTAAAACTATGCAAGTGAGCTATGCTTGTTTACAAATTAAAAAATTTAAATGCATGAACAATTAATCAGAATTAATTCTATTAGAGAAGAATTTGCCAACGTCATATGTCATATAGATACAGCACTTCCTGTAAGTATACAACAAAAATTGAATATCTTGGTTATTCACGTATACCAGGCGTAATAATAACAAATATGCACATGAGACTAAGTTCATAATTTACTGTAAGTAAACACTTGCGGACACAAAAAAATTTAGTAGCTGAAACTAACTAAATAAAAATAATACCATAGATATTTATAAATGTATAACCATTAATCTTTGATTATTTGAACTTGAACCATTTAATCCCTCTTTTACTTAAATAACTCTTAATGTCGGCATTACTTTCTCTTTTTACAAATTTGGCGTTGTGTGGGTAGATATATTTCATAGTCATTAAGGAGTTTTCAAATTTACATTTTCGTTCCAACAGTTTTCGTTAATTTATAAAACTTCCTTGTTTATCTAAGTCATCTATCTTTAATCTAATCACTGTTATTTAAAATTACAATGTAGAAAAAAACTCTGGAAAATTGCACCATAAGACATCTCTTTAATATTAAAACATCAGCATCAAAGTATAAAGCTGAATTTAACCGATCGGTATTAAAGTGACTTTATTAAACGCCCACTCAGTGGTAGTTCTTCTGGTTCTGGTTCTTCAAGTTTATTCGATTACGCTTCAATTAATTCAGGAACGCAGCGGTCTTGTTCGTTCGACACAAGTTTTATTATGGGGCAGTAGTAAAAATAAAATTAAAATTGATTTAAAACACAACATAAAATTCCATCGAAATATTCAGATGGCATATTTTTTACTTTTTGTTTTATGTTTTATAAAAACAATACATTTCTAGTATACAGGAATACATGAATAGCATAAAAAGGCACAACTATAAAATGTAGAAATTAATTTAGCAGCTATTTAAATTTTCACATGTACTTACATTACCTATGTTAAAAAGATTCTTAGGTAGCAAGCTGATAACAATTATAATATGTATTAAATACAGTCTAACTTGCTTGATTATACAGGTTATACCAGGTTATACAAGTAATTCTTTTACGTAGAGATTTAAATTAGCACAGTTATGCAGAACTGCAGACAAAATCTGCTGCTTTATCCAGGTGTGAAATACCTTGTAACATTTTGATGAATCTTAAAAAACTCAATAATTGACTTTTGTTAATTGAATTCAATAATTTTTATAATCATTTAAAGTTTAAAGTATAGAACTGAAACCGCTGCCTTACAAATAATTTTGTGTAGAATTCAATAAATTTAGTAAAACGTGATTTTCGAATTATAACGCAAAATGTTTTTTTAATAAAAATACTTGTTCAAGGATCAAGAGTGCCATGAGAGTTTAACTAAGTTTACTGAATTCTATACAAAATTATCTATAAGATGGTTTTTAAATGTTTATGAAAATGCTGAAAATTACACGTAATTTTTCTTTTTTCAAAGCATCTTTAACAGTCTTCGAGATACTCTAAATCTGAGATATCAAATTTGGGCTTTAGTCTTTGACGCAACCCTTTAAATAATAGAGTTTTACCTATATTACGTGTAGCTTTCAAGAAATATAATTAAATTTTAAATAAAAGCTTTTTAAGTTATTCATTAATGGCCTGCTACTGAAGAGATGTTTTTTACTAGAATAATTATGCCTTATGCTGCCTGTTATGATAAACGTCTATGTCGAAACATTATAATCGTGAAATTAGTACCATGACTCCTAATTACTACGTACAGCGTTTTGTTGTTTTTACATAGATTTCAAGTTAACGATGTGTGATAATTGTTATTTCTTTTTTAAAGTAATATTGCTAAATAATTTAAAATCTATGCCATTTCCTATAGCTAAAATGATTAAAGTGGTTCCGTAAACAATTTTTAAAATAACGCCATAAACATTTCATAAAAGGTAATTTTAAATTTTAAGCTTTCAATTAAATTAACGCCTTCTAAATAACAAACAATATTATTTATAAGGTATGAGTTCATGTCAAATAATTACACCTTTCCCCGTGTCTGCGTTTAAATTAAATGCTAGGCTATGTAAAGTGCCGTAATCATAATCAGATTAGGTAATTGTTGTAGAAATTTATTAAGAACAACTACCTAGCCATACACTTAAACCTACAAGAATGTTGTTTGCTTTAATGTAGGAAGTCTCGTGATGCTACTGTTGGTTACTGAATGTTTATCTCAGTTTCAACCCTCAGTTCCCAAGACGAAAACTTAAAGCAAAAGCAGCATGTCAAAGTTTCTACCACAGTGACTAATTCGAATAGTTCTGCGTGTAGCTGCTGCTTACTAAAACTCTACAACAATAATTAAGTGAAGAAAATCTTGAGGTGTTTGCAAATGTGGAAGTCTGCGGTTAGGTGATATTTTAATTTGCGAACTAGCTATGTTGTTAAAGTGCTTGCATTTAATGTAAGCAACCGCCACTCCTTTTTATTTTTATCGTCAAGGATATATGCAATCAAGCGCGCGCTATAAATAATCCGCATAAAATAAGGCAATTCTTCAATATAAAAACAAAATTTAGATGCAAAAAATTCAAGGGGATACCGCCTCGAAGATGCAAGTTTTTCTCCCTGCGACAGCTCGGGCCAACAAATCATAAACAGATAAGAAACCTTACACAGCTCCTCTTTTGCGATGAGATAGTCCAGACGCCGGTGATAAATTCGGTAGAGCTTTAAAGAAGCGAACGAGATAATGAAATCGAGTGAATGCCCGTAACCACGTCAACACTCCATAAAATTATCAGACAAATATTAAAAATGCGAGCATTAATCGATCGCCAGCTCTTAAATGAAATCGCATTGAGACCCCACGAATTACTATGAGACCACACGGAGGGTCCGCGGATATTTATTGCTCATATACATTAGGGAGAGTATTCATCACAAGTGCGAGGCAAAAGGAGCGTCTCGAGAATGATGGAGAAGCGACTCTGAGTCATCCCGTTGATTACCTTTGAGACTAGCAACTCTGATAATGATACAGACGGACCGGATTATATTTTACATAATAACTAAACGGACGGTCGTATTTAAAAATACCAACAATTTACTTATAACTTTATTAACCCGAAGTTTCCTTGAGCTCACTTCATTTATAAATGGGCATCCAAAATAGTTAGCGTGTATTACTTGAAAGTACGAATCAATCATTCTATTTCGGTCTGAATATAAATAGGACGAAGAAATTCGAAATGCATTCGTTGCATTTTCAACTCGACCGCACTGAATGTGTACAGAAACAATAAATCAAGCCGAAAAAGGGATTAACAAAATTTTGCAACTTAAAAAATCCTAATGCAATCGGTCAATTAAAAATAACACAGGAATAAGAAAAAAATAATACGAAGCTAATAACTTTTTACAACATAATTTGCTCTTAGCGATATCCATATTGCGCGTTGTAAAACTCCACTCAAATTTTAATTTGAATGAATAGAGTCATAAATTCACTTTAGAAGTATAATACGGCGTGGTTGCGATTTCAACGGCTAAATTTACATCATTTACTGCGCTCCTAAAATTTAGTGCAGCAAACTTGTTGGGGAATCCATGTCCGCAGAATTTTAAAATATGAATTAAACTCAATTTACAAAACAATTCTACGTCAGAGCCACCTTAATTTAATTAAAGCTCGTGTATGCTTCTACAAACTACATAGGCAAATAAGCTAGATAAAATACAGAGAAGTAGAGATGTATTCCGGTGTACACGGACACCTTTTATGTACCATTAAATACCGGTATATATTCTTGTCCTATGTTTGATACTAGAATAGGAATGTTTTCTCTGCACCCCGGGAAGAGTCCATGAACCCACCCCAGTCACCAACTGGTGATATTTCACCCACAATTTACGAGCTCAGATACGACAGGGAAATTGCAAGAATGGCGGAGTAATCTATCTTTGTTGGGCAAGGCGGGGGGAGAAAAATAAGATAAAACCCCTAGAATTTGTCTCTGAAGTGAGCGAAAATAGCCTATTGTTCAATTCTTCTTCTGTATTGGTTTCAAACCATCTTGAAATTATTATTACACTCGAAAAAGATGTAGTTTTAAGGATTGTCGGTTTATTTATGCTTCCTTACCAATTAAAACAGCACCCCGGATAATTTAATTTTTAAAACATTTTGCGGCGCTGTATATTTTTAAGTAAATTATATGAATTTAAGTCGACACGGTACGATAAATGTTTCGATATAACAGTTTATGTATAATCGACATATAACAAAAACCGCATTTCTCCCTCGAGCCTATACATTACAGGAGCAGAAGGTCGGAAAATTTAATATCACCAGCTTGTACACCGCTGTTCTCGCAAATTCTCTCACTTTCGGTATTTTTCCATTACATCACATTCTCCACGAGTGTTTCTGCTCTTATGAACGCAAGTTTAGTATCCACACTTTAATAAATGTAAGCATATGAATGCGAATGAGTTTTAGTTTTGTATAATAAATTTGGTTTTTCTTTTTTTTGGGTCGCATACCTACTTCGACAACCTGATGAAGTTCGTCATACTTTAACAGTAATTGTAACACAACGGTGAGCCAACCCTATCAGTACAGTTCACAGCTGTTTCAAACGCTTGCATCCCCGTAGGGATGTGCCTTGTCACCCACCCCATAACACCACCATTCAGTTACGCCACAGCATGCGCTGATTGCTTACACATTATGCATGTCGGGTACATTGTAACTAACAATGGAGCCGACAACGCTGTTTTGATTCCAGCAAAATTATATTTCAAGCTTCAGCGAATATTTTAGAATATTCAGATGTGCGATGAAGCGGTACGAAATGACTACAAAATAGGGAAAAGATATGATTTATTACTTTGTGTATAAACGGTTTAGATTGCTACGAAAGGATAGCTGGGAGCAATTTTGTTTTGTTGCTTATTTATACATAATTTAGTCTCATACTAATGTAATTTACACAATGAAGGAGAGATGTTTTTGTTAAACGGTAAAGGTAAAGTGATAACTTTTATCGGATAACATTTACCTACATATCATTTTAAATCTAATGTGTTCAACGTTATAATTTCATATTATTAAAATCAAATCAGTAGGAAACTGTTGCTCATCGATGTTAAATTCAACGAAAGTTATTTATGATATTGAAGTTTATGTGTTGTAAAATTTGTTTACGCTAAATAAAAAATTTGGTGCACTATATATATTGCCCTAAATTTCAAATATTTTGGTTTAGAATTGAAATAGAAATAGAAGGAGCTTTAAATATCAATCGATTTATTTTATTGGTTTTTGTATTTATTGCTTCAACAATATTTTTGTCCGTTAGTCCTAATTTGATTGGAATTGTATTGGGCTGAGATGAACTATTTAATTCCTTTACTTATTAAAATGTAGATTGTATAACTATTTCTTTGTTACATTATATACCAGAAAGCCATAATCTAAAAAGCTTACGAGTAAAAAATAAACTCTTTCAATAAAAGTTTGTAAGTAAACAACCTCAATCTTGAGAAAAATTATTAATTTTAAAACTTCAAACCGAAATGTTGGGCACCCCACTCTTTAGATTGTTCAAAGTATTTTAAAATATGTAAGATTAACATGTTAACTCTACTCCATTCTCCCTTATACTATGCATTTGCTAGCTATCCAGGCTACATTAAGTCATAGTACACCACATGTGTATCCTGAGCACTGCTTGTCATGCATACAGTATTATATTATACTTCATTGTACTCTTTTTACAGTATTTATATACATATTACAGATAGCACAATGTCAATTAACGCCTCCAATTTTTATTTAATTTGAATAATTTGAATTTCCAATAAAAGCGTATCTTTCTGGAATGAATTGTTCGCTGCCACCAAAACGAAATTATAGGATAATGTTTTTACAAAATAAAAAGCAGCATGCTTACAAAAAATTAATTTTTATAGCTCTACAGAATCTTATTGCAATTAGCACTACCTATTTTGAAATTAATTATAAACGAATTAGTAAATAACAAAAACTTGGTAGCCTAGAAAACTAACAAAATTTTACACTGCGGCTGTCAACGTCAAATATGTACCTACCTACATAATTTAAATAATGAAATGATAGTCTACATATTCCTGATCAACAAAAATGCTACAGTTTTAAATTTATTTTGAATATTTACTAAATAATACCGTTTAATATATTGAATTTATATTACAGATATACGATCTAAACACGCATCTGACACGTGAGTAAATTAAAACGAAATCAAGCGTCTGTTATTGAATTTTATTTGAAAATTAACATAAAAACCAACACTTAAACAATATTTGTCCACGACTAGTCAATAATCTGTCAATTATTCATGTGTTATTTGGTTAAGTATAATGCTATCCATTATACACTGCTAGCAGTGAATAATCATTATTCACGGTGTCATGGTAACATCATTGTCTATGGTGTATAATGAAGGAAATAGGTTATGTTTCTAATCCTACCACTTCGTTTAACATAGTCCTACCACACGGTTTTAGTAGCGTTGTTATTTAAATTTTAATTAAAAATTCTTCGTATTTGTGTTCGTGGACAAATTATAGTATATGACTCGCTATAATGGCTACTATTAGGTACCTCGGATAATTGCAAAACTCGCTCGCTCACTCGCTCGTGTTGCAAACATTATCCTCGGTAATAATAGCATTCATTATAGCGTCGTGTATAATATACTATTCACCCGCTACATCAATTACTTGTGTATTAGATTAGTTATAATAACTGCTGAAAGTGTTCACCATTGAAATTTAAACATAAATTTACTCGCCGTTTCATATTCTCAAAAACTCATTGCAGTACCGGTGCATCGATATGCTCACATTCTGCAGTAATCCTTTCTTTTAAATCGTCCAAAGTGTGTATCGGAGTTTTAAATTTGGAGACAGGACAAAATATAAACACGTCAAGTCACATGAACGGGCTGGCCAAAAGTCTCTACTAATAACCCTAACATCATCATAAAATTATGCTAAAAATTGAGTGTTGTTTGGGCAGAATGTGGTTTTGCACCATCTTATTGGAAATTTAAAAAAAATAAATAAAAGAATCATTTGTAAATTTATTTGCTGGCGATACGTGATAGCTGTAGCCGGGAATAATTCTGATTAAATAGCTAATATTTTATAAAGAGCTGCAAATTTTATATGAGTTAACAAATTAAAATTGAATATAACGAGAACAAAGTATACCTATGGTACTGGGTTGGGTAGGTACTAAAGAAAAACGTTTAAAATATATCACACGTGATTTTGCAATTCATATGAATAACGAACAAATTGAATGAGTCAATGTTATTAAATATCTAGTAGTTACTATCGACCCCCAAACATATTCACTGATTTTGCGAACTATATACTTATGTAAAACATTAAGGAAAAAGGTTGAATTCTTCACTAGAATATCACAAAATTTATCTTATGATAAAACCACATTTTGACTATTGTAACTCCCTACCGCTTTCATGTACAAAACAACAAATATTGTATAGACTACAAGTAGTGCAAAATAAGTGCATAAGGATAATCTTAGGATGTAATAAATAGTGTCAATAGAATCAATGTTGATAAGTCTAGGCTGGTTAATGGTGGATGAAGGCATTAAAAATGCAAACATAATTCTTGTATATAAGATGGTGCATGGAACAATTCCAAAATATCTCGATGAGCTTTTAATTACCCAATATCAAATTCACTCCCGATTTCTAAGATCAAAAGACAATTTAAATATAGATTTTACATGTAAATCATTTTTGATACTTCTGTTTATGCTTTTTCTCAAGTGTCTCAATACCTTATTCAATAAAGAATAACTTTATAATGTAAATTGTAGAATGTTAATGTCTGTTTTCTAATAGCAAGTTGCTAAATAAAGTATTTATTATTATTAATAGTCTTCCTGCATTTCGTCGTACGTAACTGACTGATAAGCAGCTCAAGAATATTATTTCGATATCTTTCTGCATTTAAAGTTCCGTCAAAACAAAATTGGACCAATAAGTCTTCTTGACATTCGGACATTCCAATCCAAATTTCTGACTTTAGGGGATGCAAACCCGGCGAAGTACTGAGGATTATTATTTTGGGAATTCACGTAGCCAGTAATATGAAACCATGATTCATCCATAATTCAAAGATATCATTGTTGTTAAGATGATTTAAAAATCAATTACAGTAAACTCTCCTTTTAGTATAATTAGGAGGGAGTAGCTCTTGGTGCACATGCACTTTGTAAGGATGCATTCTTTTTTGAGAATGTTATGACAACTACCATAACTTATAAGTTTACTTGTTGAGATAATCTTCTAACTGATGTACTAAGTTCTTGTTCCGTTATAATTCGAACTTACTCGACATTTTCTGCATTTCTAACTCTTCTACGATTAACGCTACCTGTTTCTCTCAAATTTTGTAGAATGCGTGAAAAATTCATTATTATCAAGAACAATGTTCGGAAATAGTTCTCTAAATTCTCTCTGCAACAGCAGAATAAGACCATTTCGGATTTTAAAGTCTTTCTCCATTTCGAAAATAATTTTCGATTAGAAAACTTTTTGTTCTTGATTGAACATTATTATTTGTAATATGAAATTTGAAACTTGGCACTTCTACTATTATAACTGTCATATTAAATAAAAAACTTTAGAAATAGTATAGCACACGACTTAATGTTTTCTAAGACAAGCTTGACTTCGTTTTCATTTGCTCACATATGTTATATTAACGAACAAACGGTAATGCAAAATAGCATTATTGATTTTTTATATCAATTTTTGGGTTACTTATGGTTTTGACCACGGCTTCTTAACGTGTGATGGAGTCGCGTAGCTAAATTTAGGGGTCGCAGAAATTTTAGCAAAACTAAATACCTAATGGATCTTTAGAAATGTTTACAGCTATAGCTGCTTTTATAATTGAAAATAACCTTTCCAAAGATTTAATTCTAAAAGTTATAATCGATCAATGGAGTGTACGGAGACACAATTTCAAAAATACTTCCTTTCAAATTTTGATGTTGAAAAAGAAAATTGGGTTCATAAATCATACTCAACTGAAATGATTAATATCAGTCATTTACCTACCATTAAACGATCAAGAAGAATTTGCCGAGTTATCGAGCGACACAGGTTAAAAACTTAAATTTTCCAAAAAATCGTAAAATGAATTTTGGCTGGGAATTAGGACAGAATTTCTAACACCTTCTGAAATGGCCCTAAACATACTTCTAATATTTTGTACTAGGTATTTATGCGAAGCGGCATTTTAGCATTCACGTTTATAAAATAAAAAAATCGGTCAACTCTGCAAAACGCTGAAGAAGTTCTATGTCCTGCAGTATCAAATATTCATCCAAGATTTAAGTCTTTATTAAAAGTAAACAAGCACACCCAGTCCATTAGTATGAGTATTTGGCTTTGTTTAAAATTATATTCGTATGTAGGTATACCAAAGGATTGTTTTCGAATAAATTTTGACTTACAATACCACGAGTGGTCAAAGAATTGTCGATTATTGTTTTGCTGTAACATCACGAATGTTCCTTGTGCTTGCATATGAATACCACGAGTGGTATTCGCAAACACAAGGAACATGCGTGATTTTACAGCAAAAATAATCTACAATTCTTTGACCACGAATGGTATTTGAGGGAGTATTCAACGAAAAAAAATCATTTCCGTCGAATCATTTTTCATAAATTAGTCCACATTCAAGTTTGTTTACATTAAAATTGTTCTCTGTTGGATATAACTAGCAATAAACTGTTTTCAAAAAATTGTCGCTTCGTATCACTGGTGAAATTTTATCGACAATTTTTTCTAGTTAAAATTGTCGAGACAATTCGTTTTGATTGGCTCAAAAACGTCAAATCTTGCATTTTGATTGGTCGATTTTTGACAGATGACATATGACTTGAATAGTCTTTATGATTTATTATCAGCAAATGTTTTAATTTGTATTCCTAGTTTAGATAGGCTCTATACCCGGGGCTGCGGAAATATTTGCTCGGGTAAAAGGGGTCGCCAAGCGGAAGAGTTTGAGAAGCCCTGGTCTTGACAACTATACTGGATCTCCTTAACGCAGAAGTGTTATTAATTTAAACAATGAGGAAAAACAAATTTTCATATAAAGCCCTGTTAAAAAAAATAATTGTTACAAACTTTTACCGCTGACAAGTATGATTACCTACGTAGTACCAAGGCACCTAGAACTAATTAAAATCTGCAATTTATTGATAAATATTCCATGATTTTTATTTATTAGAACTCACAACTTATTTTTAACTGTGACGTACTTAAATAACTTGGAAATATGCAGATATGCGATATTCAGATGATTAAATTAAACATTTCTTGCATAATAATGATGGTATTTGTGAATCATAAAACTGTAATAGTATTTGTAAAAAATTTAAAAAAAAATCAGAATACCTATTGGAAAAGACGAACAAAAATGATTTGGCCCCTAGATGTAAAAATTGTTTAATAAAATCTTGGAGTTATTATTAATACGGAAAGGCAAATTTATTAAAAAAAAATATTATTACGAGGTAAATTTACTCAAATATTTACAGATTGCCTTCCCATTTAATGCAAATGTAGCACTTATATAGTAACAAATCAAAATTTGAAACTTGGAAGTGGACATACAAAAAATGTTAAATTTCTCAGATCATCACTCGGCACACAGGTATATTTTAAGATACACATCAATAACCAAATCCTAAACAGGCAGTCAATGACAAGTAATAAATTTCTGTTATCAACGAAATATTCTCTATGACCAGTTGTTGAACACTTCTGAAATTTAGATCGTTATTTATGATCCAACTGTAATCATGTTCTATACTAAACAACAACTATCAGAATTCAAAACTTCTCAGAATATTTCACCAGTAGGATATTAACTTAACAGATAATAGTAAAAAACAACACTAAAAGCGTTATAAGCATTTTCTTCAAGTTTTATATCTTTTCAGTTTTAAAATAATGTCTTATTTAACTTTTCTTGATGAAGATATTATTTGAATATGGGAAACGATTAGCCATTTAGTTTATCACAATTTTGGGTCCTATTTCTTTCTTTTAAAAACATAATAATATGGGTGTTTTAAAAACCAATGTTTTCCAGCTAAGAAGTAATAATTTGTAGCATGAAAGATTGAATTTAATATGCACACAAATAAAATTTTTTACTTTTAAAGGTTTTTTGGGACTATCTATAACTTATCTAGCATTCCCGTCAGACGGAAGTTTCACGACAAGAATCGGAATTCGCTTCCTTATTTAGTTATATACAAAAGAATAGTACTTAAATGACTTTGGAAAGTTAGTTATTCGATTTCCTTTTTTGTTAAGTTAGGAACGTAAACGTAATACAAAAATTATTATAATGTGATAAAAATCAACGCAGGAAACTTCTACAAATTTATTTCACATTATCTATTTTTTCCCGCTTTCCATCTTCGAAGTTTCCGAGTTTTTTAGGGACATAACTCTCAGACCGGGTGCATATCCAACTTTAGATTGTATAAAGTATAATGTACAAAGAAACCCTTAATGTAAAATCGATAGAACACCATTACGGGCGAGCGTAACTTACAATTTCTGTATAAGCATTGAAGTGAGTGCTCTTAGAACTAAGTTACGTCTACGTATATGAACCCACTTAAGCAAAATTTGTACCGTTTTAAAAAGTTTCGTAATGAAAGCATAATTTTAGAGAATACGAGGGGAAATCAAAATGGCATGCTACTCAACTGATATTAAAATAGTCCATTTTTCCTCTGTTCTCTCCAAAATTGTGCTAGGAGTGGTTTAATTGTTTAATACCGCAGCAGCTGTACTACATCCATTACTCGTAGTCGTGATGAACGGGAGGAAGGCGAGAGGTCCTTTGGCCGCTCTAATTAATGGCGCAGGATTCTGGATGTCGAGAATGTCTAGACAATTGTAGTTGCTTTGAAGTTGGTTATAGTATTGTCTTGTACATGAGTGTGTAGAACTTCAAAAGGTTTGTAACTCAACATGAACATACTTTTAAAACGTCGCATCTGCGACATAAAATTAAACTTTTGACGTCGATCAACCACCTAGTGCTAGGCAAAGTGCAGTTTTAGTAATAAGCAGTAATTTCATATATGTCCCTGAATAGTTCTCCCGTAAACCTGCTTATATTAAAATTTTATTGAAAGACTAGAACCAGATTAACTTGCATTCAACTAGATCAGCGGTTCTTAACCTGTGGTGCGCGGACCCCCAGGGGTCCGCGACGCCTTTGTAAGGGGTCCGCGAAAGATGTTGAGAGTTACTCGATTTCGCATTAAAGTATAGGCTTTGGTGACTTAAAAAAAATCGTGGGGTCCGCGAGTAACAGAAGGTTAAGAACCACTGAACTAGATAGTTAAAGAATTTTAATATACACTCTCGAACCACGGTATTAAGATAATTCACTTAATTACAATGCTTTTCTTAGTAATTTTATGTGTAGTAAAATTGTGTTTATTATCAGTAATTTAATAGAATAAAAATTAAATTAAATGACCATAGGCGCCGACTCCATGGGGACACTGGGGCCTATGTCCCCATAAAACTTGTACATACAAAAGCCTGGTAGTTTTTGGTTTTATATACAGGGTGCTGAAAAAATGGCGTATTAACTCAATGGTACGCTGTTAAGGGACACTTGGTGAACATGGGAAAATAATTTAAAAAAATCTTTGAGCTTTATTCTTCAAGATATGGGGGTACTATTTATTTATGAAAATTAGTTGAACTGGCAACGTGGTTTATTAATAAAAAAGTAGTAGGTACAGTATTTAAGTAAGGTATCCTAGAAACAATGCAACAAACAAATAATAACAATTAAATAATATCATCATACAAATGTTGTTGAAATAATTAGAGAAGGTGTTCGAAGTTAAGACCCTGTGCGTTCAAGTAAGCTCGAGCTCTTTTGATAATATTATTTGAAACTTTTTCTAACATATTTTGATTTATTAATTGAAAGGCTGCTTGTATCCGATTAATTAGATCTTCTCTATTTTGAACTGGCGTTCGATAAACAACATTTTTTATGTAACTCCAAAGGAAAAAATCCATCGCAGTCAAGTCTGGCCAAAGTACGGGGCCGTTTCTGTCAATCCATTGGTTAGGATAATTGTTATCAAGCCATGCTCGGACTGGTGCTGTGTTATGTGCCGGTGCACCGTCTAATTTAAACCACGAATTATTCACTGCTGCCAGAGGAATATCGTCTATAAGCTCAACAAAAGTATTCGTTAAAAACTGCAAAAAGTTTTCTCCGCGTAACCGTGCTGGTAAAAAAAACAGGTCCAATTACATGGTTCCCCAATGTCCTAGCCCATACGTTTTCACTAAAACGATGTTGATAGTTTTTAACATATGTTTGGTGTTGATTTTCAGGGCTATAACAATGTTCGTTGCAAAAGTTAATTCGCCTGTTGTTATCTTCTGGTAGTAAAGAATGAACCTTGGTGTAGTGGAATGGGTGGTATCCCTCATCATTAATAATAGTCCACGTTAATCTTCTATCTTAACCAAATTCCTATGCTACACCTCTAGTACTCCTAGTTGGTCTAATCTTCTAATGACATTTGGATCAGGATGTCTTCTTAAAGGGAATTGTTGTTCATAATATCTAGCACCTGCAGTCTCATTGCCATTACAGCGGCCTAATGCTAAATACATCGGCGTATTCATTGAATTGGTACATTTTCAGGATGAAAATAATTCAGAAAAATTTGACAAAAATGTCAAATACTGAATAAATAAAAATATTGAATCACGTAGGTGTGTGTTAAAATGCCTGTGCAAAAAATCGTCGTCTGCGTTGTTCCCGTCACTGTTGCCAAATGGATTTAGTGCTTGTTGCTCCAAATTTTTAACATTCTTGAATCAATAATTTTCGAATTTTTCTTCGGCGACGGCCTAAATTATTTACAACTTTCATCATTTACGTTATTAACTTTCAAAATAAAGGTATAACTTTTGTTAATATAAAATAATAAGAAAGTTAAAAACTCAACTATAGACCTCCACATCTTGAAGAATATTCTACACATAATTTTTTTACTATTTTTTCCATACTCAAGAAGTATCCGTAAACAACGCACCATTGAGTTAATACGCCATTTTTTCAGCACCCTGTATATAACTGTTTTGTCTTTCTGTTCCAATTTTTAAAATTCAGCTGATTCAAATCATCTTCAGCTTTTTCTTCCACCTATTTCTCTTGGTCTCCTTCATAGTTTTTCTCCGTAAACCGATCTTCCTTCTACCTTAATACATATTCCATCCGTCGAAGTCTACACGATTTGGTTGTTCCAATTATTCTTTGTCATAAAGGTAGTGATTGCACTTCTCGAATCATTTGTCTGTCACTTGCCATTTACTTCTTTCTTCATATTTCTATAACATTTCTTGGTCCTTTTATTTTCATACTCTTAAGAGGTTTCCGCTGTTTTTCTTGAGTCCACACTTCAGTAGTCAAGTAATCATCGGTTTTATAATTATTTTCATACAGTCGAAATTTCTATGAATCATTTTACATTTTAACACCTCATTAAACAAAAAACAGGCCCATTACATGTCAACATTTTTTTCTTTATTTCTTCTTATTCCATTCTTCATAATATATAATTACAGTGCTCTAGGTGAGCTTCTCAATTTCTTTGTATAATTTCTTAGAACATTTGTGGTTGATACAGTTTTCTCCTTGAAAACTCTTCATGTTGCTGGCCATGCTCCGTCGCGGAAGGATTGGTGCCTTTTACAATTTTCTCCTTACTAGTTTTCAAGTTCACTATCTTTACATATCCAACCTAGCAATAACTTCTGATTACTGAATTCGCATTGGTATTCTCATACAGTGCTCTTAATATTTTGTGCTATGTTATTTTCTATGCAAATTGACAAAATTCTATACATCTAGTATCTTTAATAAGTCTTTATAATTTCAATGGTCGGCTTATGCCCATTTTTATACATTTTTCAGATAAGTGGCTAATTCTGGCTAGTTCTCTGGCACCTCTTAGGCTTTTTTATAAATCTATGTTCGTAAGTTGGTTTGAGCCAAGCCCACAATCTTCTTATTCTCTTGTCTTTTACAGTTTAAATTGTTGAAGCATATGTCCCTATTTTACTTGTAGTATTTTCTCCTCAATCTTGCGGATTAATGTCCACCTTCTCCTTCCCTCCCTAATTCTATTTAGTTTTTGGCAGAAACTTAGTTTTTGCTTTCTCTTGTAATAGTTAGTCTTTTAATTATTTTAATATTTTAATTTATTTTCTCCAGGTCTTATTTAATAATGATTCCGGTTCTCAGCACCTTTTTATATTCTCTGTTTGTTTCTCCTCTTAATATGTTTAGCCTTGGTTTTATTCTACCTCTTAGTACTTTGTTACTTTTCGTATTTCTTGTTGAATTATTACTATTTTTCCTCCTTAATTATTTTTTTCACTAATTTGGCGGTAATTTTTGTATATATTCCAATTTTTACTGAAGTTTTTTTCTAGTATTTGATCGGCCCCCTTTCAACTTAGTATAAATTAATTAATATGCCTAATTTTGTTCTGGTTTTTATCGATTCGTTTCGAAATTGGTTAGAATTATTTCCTGCATAACGGAAACAAAGAAATTTGAGAAAGTCTGTTGCAGTGTAATATTAGGATGGCTCCAAAAGCCCTGTATCTATTTTTTAACATGAGATTTTAATCTTTAATTAAGAGTGTCGTATAGTTGTCCTTGCTCATCCAATGGTAATGACTAAGAAAGGATGTACATTGAAAACATTTAAAATATGTTAGTAAATTAAATCTGTTATCGAACAAATAAGGACAACAAGTTTCATCGCAAACGTTGAACAATCTTGATAATAATTAAGCTAACCTGTTAGATATTTAATATTTTATTAATTCACGGCTTGTTACATTAATAATTTACATATTAATCGACGTGATCGATATAACCTCGAATTTTATATTTTACTATAAGTGTTAGGTACTTAATCACAGACGTTAAAGAGGTGGGATAAAAAAAATTAGGGAACATCATCTCAATTAGTACTGTTTATGATGCTAGGCAGGAATAACGTCCTTGGCCAAGTTACGAAAATTGTAAACTTCCCTTTTCATACTATATGTGGGTCATTTTAACCCTTAACTACTTCTCTGGTTCTAGTTATAATTAGTTCCATTATGTCTGTTGGAATTTACTTGTGTTATTTTTACGAGCAACATTAAACTTATCACATCGTTCGTATAATTTTGTTTGGATTTAAATAAATCTATTAAAGAAGCTCAGCCTGCAGACCAGAAAAAGCAAAGGATTTTATTCTTATAACTACATTCGATATATTTCTTTAAAAAAAAATAAGACATACATGAAAACATATTATTTCCAGGAAGGCGATATAATTTTACAAAAAAAATGTTTAATTTGTTCTTCAAACTGACTTTAATGTTTGTAATTTTAGCAGCCATTATCCAGTAATATTGAAGCTGGAGTTGACCTAAACTGCATTTATTAAGATAAAGAGTTCATCAAAGCAATTTCCTCAAGCACTGCATGAACATTTTTAAATTATAATAAATTATAATGTGTGGTCTTATTAAAAGCGCAAATACATCTACTACGAATATATTTAAATGTGTGGTCCTCCAAGGTTTGGAAACTAGAAGCAAAACGTGTTTAACATTTAATAACTAATGAGGTTACATTGTCGAGATACGAATTACTTGTTTAAAATATATTAATGTAAATTAACGTTTTGACGAACTGCAAACTCAAAACACCTATAAGTAAGCAATAAGAATATTGGTCTTGTTCGAATAATTATAATAAATAAATTTATAATTGTCACCGCGGTTTATGTGTGTAGCTTTACATTTTAAATACTTTTAGGTTTTGTGTTAATTTGTGTGTGGTCTGTTCACTAAATCCTATTTATAAAGCGAGCACAGTTCCCAACTCTTACATAGTCGAATTGTGTGCCATGTATGTGAATTGGCAGCAGAATTACTGGTAAGTGTTTCCATTTTCATGTTCGTAAATAATTTAACTTTATAAAAAAAACAGTCAAATTTATTTTTTTATTTTACGTCTAACACGTCTTTTGTTACTACTTATTACAAAACAAAAGGTATTAATATTTGGGATGGATAATATACCACGATTTTATGATGAAATGAAAAGAAAACATTGGATGACAGTTTTCCTTTGATTCTCGAGCTAAATTACGAGTAAACATTTTTAACTTCGAATGCATTACTCTATGTTAACCTTGGCATTAAGAACTTCGTTTGAGCGGCTTTTAGTTATTTTTTACTGCAAAAACAAGACCATTCACCAAAAATAAAAAGAAGCCAAGTTCTAAAGATATTTGCCTCAGAAAAAGGAGAAATAAACTAGACACAGTATTTCATTCTGCCTAAAAGAACACATTCAGAACTTTCAAAGTATACATATACGTTTGCAATCAACCGTGTACGAAACTGCACTTTGTAAACATTTCGTTCCAGTTCATATTAACGAGCCCATATTTTTTCGGAACCATTTTTCATTTGTTTATCTCTAGTTTTCTTATCGCAAACGCTCGAGCAGCCCCAAGAAGTCATCAACATTGTTGGCGGGTTTCGCTTCACCCCTTAGGCTTTTTATATCTAGACCCCGCATCTGCCAAATACAAGAGCCAGAAACATTACAAAGCAAAATATATTGCAATTTTCTTGAGTCATTACCATTATAAAACTTTATACAAATGTACTTTTCAATGTGAATACAGGAAGTTTAATGAACTAACTGGTTTATACGATTTAAAATGTTACTTTATAAAGTCAGATCAAAATCTGCGAAATTACTTAATATTGTTGTTTCCTTTATAAAGCTTGAAACTGAAATTCTAAATATAAAAACTACTTAGGCAATTCTAAAGAAATTCATAAATTAAATTGTCATATTAATTAACACCTCCCTAAAATCGTTAAACAAACACCTTCACTTTATCTTTAATTCCATAAATATTCAGAACGTTTTCCTCGTTGTTATGTATATTTCTCTATATGAAAATTGTTTTTTAATTGGAATAAGCTGTTACATAATTAAATGTATTTATCATTTTTAAATATCCTAAAAAGTTCGTGATTCGTGACGCCCAATGCTAATCATACAATTACATAGTCAAAAGGTAAAAAGTAAAATCTGACTTTATTATATTAAAACATAAATAAACCTTGTCTAAAGATAGAGACAAGAAACGGAGACAGAATGATATTCTCACCAGTTTACCGTTACATGCATTAATTCTGTGACCACTTCAAACTCCTGTTTAATTGGCAGCGGTGTTAAATTCGATGATAATGAAGCAATCAGAGCAGCTACAGGCAGATATTAGGCATGAAAGCTACTCATTAAATTCTGACACCTTTTGCAAAGTATCTTACAGGTTGTGTTGAAAATTCTTGTTAGCTCTATGCATTTGTTCTATAAACAAGTAAATAAAACAATGTGACACTATAAATTATTATTATTATTATTACCTTAACGATATAGAGGATGGTCGTGAAAGTTGGAGCCATATTTTACCAGCATTAACTACACAAAAAAACCGTGAAGATTTTTCAAATAGAATTCTAAATTGAAAAATTAAAAAGCTTGGGCCCTGCAAAAACATTATGACTTTTGTAGACCCTTATTTAACCTGTAAAAATTAAAAATAAATCTATGATTTTGAACATATTCAAAAATATCAATTTTTAAAGGCCGTAACTTTTTAATTTTCCCCTTTAGAATAAAAATTTGATTTGAAAAACCTTCAATATTTTTTATGTAGTTAAGGCTGGTAAAATATGGCCCAGCTTTCACGACAATCCTGTATTTAAGTGAAGTACCAGTGTGATCAAGATGTATCGGGAATGGTTCAATAAAATGCAAAATTTGTATTTATTAATAAAAATTTAATGCATCCCCTTCAAAGTCACCCCCGCCCCCCTGCAATGCACTTGTGCCAATGTTTGTCCTATCCTCTAAACATGCTTTAAAATCGTTTTCCTGAAATCCCAGCGAATTTCCTTTGATGGCGTCAATCGACTCAAAATGGTGACCACGGAGAGGAAATTTTAGTCGAGGGAATAGTAAAAGGTCACACCGTGCCATATCAGGGAATAGGGAGCTTGCGGAATCGTATTTGTTAAATTTTTGGCCAGAAAATCACGTACAACAAAAGCATTGTGAGAAGGTGCATTATCGTGATGCAAAACCCATGGATCGTTTTTTACAAATTGCTTCACCTAAACGACGCTCAACAGTTGACGGTTTGGCCAGTGGGGAGGAATGCGTGATACACAACACCACGACAATCGAAGAAAATCTTCAACATTACCTTGATCTCTGACTGTTTTTGATGTGGCCTTTTCGGTCTTGCTACAGTTCTCGAGCGCCATTCAGTTGATTGTTGAGCTGTTTCGGTGTCAAATGCGTAAATCCAGGTTTCATCACCTGTAATGATGCATCCCAAGCAGGATTCGTCTTGAGAAAGCATCTCCTTGGCCCCTTTAATACGTTGTTGTTTTTGGAAATACTTAAAAGTTTTCGAAACAACTCGAGAAGCGACATGCCGCAAGCCCAAATGATCTTCTAAATTGCTTGACAAGATCCAAATGATACTGGAACATGTTCAAAATATCCCTAATTTGTTACACGACGATCTTTAAGTATCAAATCTTTGACTTGAGCGATGTGTTGTTCATAATTTGAAGTGACTGGTCTACCAGAGCGTGGTTTATCTTCCAACGCGTTCTCTGCCTTCTTTGAACCTCTCGAACCACTCTAAAACTTTTGTTTTTGATCGTGTTTCGCCACCGAGAGCTGCAGCATTTCCAACGTTTTTGTAACAGATATTCCGTGGCGAAAATAAAATTTCACTCTACATTTTGAAAAATCGTAGAAGCAAAATTCTTTACGTAAGAAAGAAGCGTTTATATGAAAACGATAACTGCCAATGGCATGCGGATTGCTGCTAGATGTCGTTGAAATGGGAATGCCATTTTATAGAAGAATTACTACTAAAAAACTATTTCCTCTGACTTTTTCTTGTATTTCTAATAATAAACGAGATATAAGCTGGTCAATGAAAAATCAGACACCCTGTATACTTCCAATTATTTAACATATATTTTTATTTTCATAGAAGTGTTGTCAATTACGCACGGTTCGGACAAAAAAATGGTAACACCAACATAAATATAGGGCTCATCTTTTATAGATTTTAAACATTGTAATGATGTCTTTCATGTCATACTGATTTAAAGATATGTCACAGGGGCGTCTCATCATAAGGGTCAAACATTTTTAAATTAGTTTCATATTAATTAGTTAATGACCAACTTTCTTCTAGTTTTGGTATTACTTTTATTTGTCTCCCTTACTTAAATGCCTAGACATATTCACACTTTTGAAATACATTTATTATAACGTTGACAATTAATTATCAAATTGAAACAACGATGTGACGATCACATGAAAAAGACGCATTTGCATAATATAAAATTAGTGTTTCCATTTATTTGGCCGCAATTGTAAATTTGACATTACTGGTACATAATGAAAAGCAAAACTGTTGCGTAATTATATACCGGGTGTCTCAGGTAAGATGGAACATAGGGAAACGCCAATGTATTTTTTCAGAAAGGATCCGTGATACCTTTGGAATATTTACGAATTCAGTGCTCAACGTATGTTATTGGATTTAGTTAATGCTAGAAAGAGATAAAAATACTGAAAGCGCCTATCATTGCGACAGGCGATTATTTCATTGTTCATTTTTTATATTTGTCATTTGTAAAGGTATTATTCTTGACATGTTTATATTTGTCAGGCAAAGTTTTGACAGATCGTGTTGTGTGTTATAAACGTTTGTTGATTTATTTTTTCCTTCTTGTATTTCTTGCTTATTATTACAACGAGTTCTTTTAATTTATAGTATCGCTAAAATCGCGATAGAAAACAAAAATGCAAACCTTTTTCACCAGAAAATTTTGGTTGTAAAATTTGTAAATCGTTTGAAACTTCATGTAGACGTATCACTTTGTGGTGTCATAAAATTTATCGAGGACGTGCATTACTTGACTGGCCATTTATACTATATTATTATGTCTTCAGAACATTAAACAAAGCGACAGCTTATGTAACAATTTTTTGTGAATTGTTATTTACCTAATTCATTTATTTTCAACATATTTTTTATAACTACTATTAGTTATAATTATTTAGCCCTATGTTTCCTTTATGTTAAAGGGTAATTTCCTTCTTATTACTGTGTTAGTCTTGATTACCGCGAAATTTTGCTTATTTTTGCATATTCTCTTTATGTTTCTGTCATTTGAAAACATTTTTATAGTTAAACCATTCCTGGGTTTACCTATTATCCTTAATTCAACCAGTATCCTTTTAATCCTTCTTCTGTGATTGTTTTGTAGATGTTTTTCTATATCCCAATCCTGATTTTCTATTGATTTCTATTTCTTCTCAGTGTTGAATTACTGTAGTTTTTGATTAGTTGTGATTGTCAATTTTGATTGGATTAAAAACACTAGTTGTATTTGTGGAGATTAATTAATCTAGCGGCGCGCTATTCAGATCTTGTGTGCGATAGATTAAAAGGGGGGGGGGGGGTTTAGTAGCATGTTTACGGGCGGAAAATTGAGTAATTTTAAAATAACGGTACAGTTAAATAATGACAGTTGAAAAGAAGGACGGGTTTGAATTAAAATTTTTAGACCTTACCTTCATACGCTACAAGGCCAGAACGACCAATTTTAATATAGTAATTAAATTATAGCCTATTATAAAAAACTTACGAAAAGGGACTTGCACAAGACATCCATCAAGAATGTATTGATTTTCGCCTGTAGCGGGGTGGGTTTCAATATTACCTTCCTATGCATGTATCGACCCTTTTGCAAATTTGTATAATTTAGGCGTGATCTTTATTTAACTCTAGAAAAAATTGCGTATAAATTTTTAAAAACTGATTAAAGATAGGCAACCCAACATTCACCGACTCTGTCAATGTCACTGTCAATGTGTACAAAGAGGTTTAAGAGATTAAAAATCGGTATTCGCAAATACTTATAACTTATACTGAATTTTTAAGTTTTGTTCTAAGGGTAGAAGCAATACTAGAAGATCCAATCCTTTCTTGGCTGGTTTTAAGTCAGGCAACCCAAAATACTTAAAAACGAAAAATATTTTAACTAAAACCCACCCTTAATATTAATTGAATAATTTCAGTAATTTATATGCTACCTATTTTTTTATTCTTTATCTTACTTATTTTCCTTTTGTTATTCCTGTATGTATTGGGGGGGGGGGGGGAATTAATTACTACAATTAGTAGTTGGGTTTAGATCTGTTTGGAGTTATTTCAAATTTATTTAAATTTTATTTCTTTAAAAACCAAAAGTTCTTCGAATGCGTGCCTTTCGATTATTTTATCGTTGCTACACTTTAACTTATGTAGTTTGGGAAATTTTCCGTTTCGCTGGGCGAAGATTGATTTTAAGGTACTGTTCAACTTGACTTTGAAGAGTCAAGATGTATTTTTCACATCGTTAATTTTTGCGATGATTCTTTAAAGTAAATTCCTAATTTGGAAATCTTTATATGGGAAATGATGAAGATTGAGTCCTATTTCTTTCTAGAAATATTAAACAGGGATTTTGGATTCTAAGCCCTCAATTTTTCCGATTTTAAAAGGCAATTATAGGTGAGCAATTTTTTTCTTTTTCTTATTTTGTCTGCTTAGCCGTAACTAATTTCTGAACTGCGGTTGCAGCCTTTTTTATTCCGATCCATTGTTTCAACGCATTTTTAACTAACTTTTGGTTAGCTGGTTTTTTCCATTTTGAATGCTTGAAGATTAAAAAATGGCGTTTCAACTCCATTTTGTGCAGTAAGCATCTGGTAATTTTCCATTGGTTCCATTTGGTTTAACAATCTGTTCTCCAAGTCGTTTTATCAGCCAAGTTGTTTTATCAGCAAAGTCAAGAATTTAGAAGATTTTTATCATGATTGGATATCGGATTTATAATTTAGTAAGTGATAATTTGTTAGTATTAATTATTTTGTATATATGGCTTTAAAATTTATTTTGATTATTTATTTCCCGAAAGTGATTAAGATCCCATTGGTGTGTTTAAAGTTTATTATTTTACTACAGTTAATATAACACCGATCTTTATTACTTCCGGTACTCTGTTTAAATAAATTTTGATGGTGCAACTTGTGTTAATTTTTATACCTGGTAATTTTTTTATATACTCAAGGATTTTTTAAAGAAATTTTGTTTTTGTTAATAGATACATTTTTGTTATCGTTGTGTTTCATTATTTTATTAGAACTTTGTGCCGTAGCTGGACTAGTAGGCCACCCGGAATTGATTGTAACGATAATTTTTCTATTTTTAATTCGATAGTTAAATTGTCGCTACACTTATGCTTATAATTTCATACATGCATACTTTATATTTTACCAATCGATAATGTAAAAAATATTTTTAATGTTATTTATTATTGTTTCAATAATAGGGATGATCTATAAAATTACCACTGGACTGACTACTAACAAAGAGTTTTAGTCGTTTGAAAACAAAGAGATTTGTTTTGATATGCTAGGAAAACAGGCTTTCAAACCCTTATCTTAAATAATACAATTCACCCTCTATCCAATTAACTTCCTATCTTTTAAGAGTAGCCGTTTCTATTTTCTTAGAATGTCATTGTTAGTTGTATTAGCAAAATCCCTAAAAAGTCAAAAACCTTTGTTTTCGTTTACTTTATACATATACTGTCACAAAGTTCCTTGCATTTATTGTTTAAATATTAAAAATAGTACATAGCATTTTAATTGTTAAAACAAGAACGCCAGAAATCATCTTAGAGTATTTTTAAAATGAATTTAAGCAAATTCACGCTATTCATGTTAATCAAATAAATGCCTAATGCCTAATGCATAATCCAGCTTTTTCATCTTCCATTTATTATCTTTGATCGCAGTAAGGTTCTATTTCTACTCAAAAATTAGAGCTTTCTACTGCTAATTTTGGGGAAAAAATGAACTCTATTAAAAATAATAATAATTCATTAGGGCGGTATCATCTAAAATCTAAACAGAAACATACTGCATAAAATAGTCGTCTTTCTGATTTTGATGACTGAATTTCCTTCATTTGCTGAAAGGGTTAAGGAGACAAATAAAAAACACTACAATTATAATTTATGTACTTATTAATATTCAATAAAAATACTTTAGCATTGAATTTTATTACTACACAAATTTCATGAAATTACTTAAGTGTTACATGATATCCTACTTAATAGAAAAAGGTCAAGTTGAGTTTCTATGTATCATAATACCAACTTCTAAGGAATCTGTTAATCTGCTAAATTTAATTTTACATTGCAGGGCTTATTAAGCGACAACACTAGTATTAGTAGTATCAGGACTTTTTTTATTTCATAAATGATTAAAGACTCATTGCAGACACAAAGTTCACTAGTACTCTTTCACCGAAAAATAGAGATAGGAGATAGGGACTAATTAACATTTAAAAAATGTCGATGGTCATTTAAAACCTGTAACTACTCTAAAATAAATCAAAAATTTTATTTTATTTCTGTGTCAAGAAAGCGATTTCCTAAAATTGCAAAAGCAGCAACACAGGGTTATGCGTATTATAACTTTCTCAATATGACAGAAAGCTTTGATTTTAAATATTCTACCATTGTTAGGTTGTATTTAAGCAATGAATTTATTCTTCTCTCGAATCTTAACACAAAATTATGATATTCATGACTACAATATAAGACATGATTATATGTTATTTATCAAAACTATCAATATCACAGATTTCTAACCCTACGCAAATTTATTTACTTTAGCTGTTCTTCTGATACAGATCAGCCATCTTTAAAGTTGGCAAAATAAAATCATGTAATTAATTGCCTTAGGCTATACGTTTATTTTCCGATTTTTATTACTTGGATATTTTTAAATAAAATTAGTTTTTCCTCCTCCTGAAAACCAACCCTAGATATATTTTGCATAAAAATAATTGGACATTACATAATTACTTAGAGATAACCATTAAACTGAAATTATTGACCCTTTTACTGATATTTTTTGCCAAGCTTAAAGATGGCCAACTTACCTCAACACTGAAAACAATGGGATTATGCAAGTTCTAAATCTAGGTAGGAATAAAAATCTGTTTCCCAAAATTCGAAAATATACAATTTCACAGAGTGTTACAATTATTCAGGTGAAATTTTAAGAAACCACCTATTCCATTTTTGCAAGAAAATATAATTTTAGTAATGTCTAATCCTTACAAGTAAGGGCTTATGGCGAAGAGCGTTGCCATATTGTAGATCAAAACATGACGCATAATAAAATCGCCAATGTTGCTTTGTTAAACAAGGAAGGACCTGTAATTGTATTTGATTACAATAAGTCTAATTATATGACAATGTAAATTAGTAAAAAACTAAATACGGACTTATTATTTTTATAATTTTTACCTTCGCTTTAAAATTTAGATTTCATTTTACTTTGCAAAGCATTATAATCACCGAGATTATTATTTTTAACTACCTTGTACTTCATTTAGGAAAACGGAACAAACGTTAACATAATAATTTTAGGTTTAATTTGTAACTTGCTTTGTTGCTGTACAGGGTGGACCATTTTCAAATGGTTTTAAATGGAAAGTACCCATTTACCGGAGATAGTTTGAAACTGATGCCGAAATCCAGGTCTCTTTTTTGTTGCGAATTCAAGTTCTGGAAACAGAATTCCGCTGTCTTTAGGTTTGAAAATATCCAACAATGAGAAAAATGTCCTAGAAGCACGTAGAATACGATAGTCAAATCGGATATTTTCCAATTCTCATATTTTAAAAATTAGCCTGTATTTTTTAAGTATAAGTCGTAGTTGACCATGGTATCATTAAATCGTATACTTCTTCTGCCTGCAAAAAATATATAGGTACTTTCTAGAGGTTAAATGCAGTAACAGTATCTTTTTTTAACAATATCAGATTTTCTGAAGGTATTACGCAGTTCACGGCTACGTCTTTAGGGCATTTCGAAACATAATTAGCGTTAACTATCTACGGAAAAATTGACGTTTTTACGTAATTAATCTATAGATCCATTGCTTTTCCTATAAAAATTGTTTTTGATAAAGGTTCATACAAAAAGATCTAGGGGGTTTAAATCAGTAGTCACAGTTGGCCACGTCCTGAAATTACGTCGTTTAATTTTAATAAAAGTTTTAAAAATACTGTATACATTTTTGTTTGTATGGCGGTGATCTGTTCGGATAAATTTATTAGTACAAACAAGCACTTACATTATTGTTTTGCAGTAAGACAAACGCTCTTATTAAATCATTTCATTTTAGAGTACGAAGTTGCCATATACTTCTATACGTTATATCCTACTACTTTAAATTTTGAAAGCTGACCTAAAGAGGCATCATTTTGTTAAGCACAACTATTTGACTTTTTTATTAGTTTTTGACTATCTTATTTTACTTGAAAAAGTGTCTTTAGAAAGTTTCTGCGGTTGTTTGAGATCCTCAAAAACAAAGGAGCTATTTGAAGCTTTGAAAATGGCCAAATTTTGAATGTTGGCCTAATATAACTAAAAAAATAACAAAAGACAGCGGAATTCTATTTTTGGAACATACATCAGCATTAAAAAAAAGCCCTGGACTCTGGCATTAGTTTTTGTCTATCTTCGATATTAAGAATACTTCCCATTTAAAATTTGAGAATGGTCCAATTTGTACATACCGAGTGTTTGACTTAAGAGGCGAACATATGGAAATAGCATGAAAAATCGTATAGGTATATGCAGATTCCTACTTGCCGTTTGGGTTGATGGGATTGATAGTGGTATCCTGGTATCAATCGAAAGACAAAAAAATGCGCTTAATTTGATACTACCTACTTTACTTGAATAAGAAAGAAATAGCTTAAAAGTTGTCGTCATAAATTCGCATTTTATTCACAAAAAACAGATCAGCCATGAGCAAATTTGAAGTTTGGTTATGCCAAAATAAATTTTATTTTCTGTCAATTATCAATTCACGAATATTCTTATGAGGATGTCAAAACATTTTCTAGTGGCGTCAGTTTAAGCACAGTTCGTGATTTAAAAAACCTGAAATTTGATAATGGCTGGCCTGCTTTTTGTGAATAAAATTATTTATTACAGTTTTTAAGCTATTTCTTTCTTCAACAAGCAACTCGGTAATTCAAGTAAAGTAGAATAAAATTAAGCGCATTTCTTTGTCTTTCGATTGATGTCACTATCAATTCAAACGGCAAGCAGCAATCAATCTGCATATAGTCTAACTGGCGAATCAAGTAATGCATGTCATCAATAAATTTTATGACATCATAACTTAGTACGTCTACATGAAGTTTCAAACGATTTACAAATTTTATAACCAACATTTTCTGATGAAAAAGGTTGGCATTCTCCTTTTCTATCGCGATTTTAGCGATACTATAAAGTAAAATAAAGAGATAGGAGTAGATAACAGTTGTTAAATACAGAGGATTCCGATTGCATTAAGGTAAATAACACACAACACGATCTGCCAAAACTTTTGACAGTCAAATGTAAACACGTCAAGAATAATATCAACTTTACAAAAATTAAATATGAGCTAAATTGGAAAATAAAAACCGGATTTCTTTCTTATTTTCAAAAATTTATAGACCTTGTGATTAAACACGGCTGCCTAATCTTAGAAAACTACAAAAATAATTTATATTTAGCAATTACATTTTGTATTTTTTTATCGCACATTATTGGTAACGCCCACCGTTGATCATGTGATTGATGACGCGCATTACCTGACTCGTCATTTAGACCATATATAATGTATACGATTTACCATGCTATTTCCATGTTTTCGTCCCTTAAGTCAAACACTGGGTATAATATTGGCAAATTTGTTTTTCAGTTCGTTTTTTCAAGAAATCTCTTAAAACCCATGTACCTAAATTAATTTTAAGACCTCTCTTTTTATTGGTTTTTCTTTATTTTCTTTTAACCTTATTACGCTTTGCATATGCCGTGAGTTCAAAAAATTTTGGATAAGGAGGATTGGCCATAAGACACAAAAATAATGTCAATTGCAAGATTTAGCTTTATTAACTCTCATCCCTGTGTTGCTGTCATAATACTGTTTTCGAAAAAATTGTAAAAACAATGGTTCTAAATCTTGCAATAGGTAGACATTATTTTTGTGTCTTATGGCCAATCCTATCTACAATTTTTTTGAACTAACGGTGTAAGATGTGTCATCACATAAAACCATCATTTTGTTCTTTATTTTCATTTTTATTATTTGTAACGTATGTTCATTTAAACAAAACAAAACACAAATTGCATATCTACGCATACGTTAAAATTGACAAACTTATAAACAAAATGCCACGTATGCAGATCTTGATTGAGGTTATTAAACCTGACTGTGTAAGAAATCGACGTGATTAATTTTCCATGGATTGCTGTGAACTTTTTTTTAATGAACATTACTTTAGTTATCTTGAATAATGTATGCATGGTGTTATCATTGACAATGCAACAAAAAGGTGATCATGCAAGTTTTCTAATTTTTGACGTTCAAATAAAAATGAAAGCTGTTGGTTATTGTAAAATTGTACATAAAATAGCACTTAAAACTCCTTTTAGTAACACAGGCATTTATGCATCTTAGCATTTTTCTGTTGCACCTATACTTATTATACCTATATATTTTATTATTTTAAAGGTTCGCGTAACAAGTTACCTACATCCGGCTCTAACATTTCATAAATTAAACATCGCTTCTTAGATGAATGATATACCAGTATTTTAGATTCATTATATTGCAAACTTTGATCAACTATGTCTAGCAAAGAGAAATACCAATTTGGGAAAATGTTACGTACGAATCTGTAAAACGGTAATGTGGTTATACTATTATACTTGACCACCATTCGTCTCAAAACTAAATAAGATATTATGAACCACAACAAAAGAATTTTTATGTAGACCTGACATGTTACTTTCTCAATTTATGAATTCCACCTCTTCTTAAGTGTGCACAATATTATCTGACCACAGCTAAAGTCAACACAATTAAGCAGATGATGCATTGTGCTTGTTTCAGGTTAATGAGATGCAAGAACATGTCTTTGAAGCGAAGCCGACAGGTGACGCGTCTACACAGCCGATATTTCTGGTCCTAACCGACTCTGGCACCTTTCTTGGATACGCCTGCTTACAAGAACCGCCAAATACTTGGCTGCGCTCCACCAAAAACAAGCAAAGTGGAAGCGTACTGCACGCCGCCATTTTGACATATGACGCTGTGGATTTATGCGGTACGTAGTTATTAAATAGTAAGGAGCCATTAATTATTAAGGTTTATACTTTAAGTGTCGGTTTATTTATGTACTCCGGTAGTTTTAAGTTATTTGCTACGTTGATGGGTTTATAACATTGCATTAAGCGCTAAGAAATTAAACTTGGAACAATTTTTTCTCTATTTTCGTTCATTACTGTTTTTCAACAAGTACATGCATTCTGTTAATGAAAGTGTGTAATAAATGCTTTTTCATAACTTAGGTTGTTCATATAATATTCAAAACAAAGAGACCTTATGATATGTTTCCATTTAGTATGCATGCGTTAGACAACATGTTTAAGCATATACATATCGTACAATGTGATTTTTTAAAAACTCAATTGCAGCAGGCCGTATTCTGATTTAATACAGACAGTTCTAAGGTTATTAAGACAGAATTCGACCTGCTGCAATTGAGTTTTTAAAAAATCACATTGTATGTATATCAATTACTACTAAGACTATAAATACAGATGTTCCATCATCAGAGATAAGCAATAGCTAAACTGTTATACAACACAAAAGAAAAACACATTCATAATGACATATCTGAGATGTCCTTTTTCTCTTCTTACAGAGTTTAATTGTACTAGATTTGTGTTTAAAATATACGACTTAGAAAAGTTAATTTTAGAATATTAAAGCGGTATTTTCTTTTTACAAATTAAACATGAGCATATTCCAATTTTTCTGGTTTCTGAATTAATCAAGAAAACATTCTATGTCGTTTTACTTTATCTATAATCTGTTTCAATGCGGCATCAGAGGTCAAAACATTCTGCCGAAAAACAAAACATTATGTAACTCTTTTTAGTGATCTGATCTTGGTAAGGTCGTTGAACAGAAATTTAGCTCCGTAAGGATTTCTAACAAAATTCGAATATTGTTAACGTGCTCGTGTATTTTGAATAAACTAGGTAATTTCATGCTACATAAAGCAATACTAACTGTCCAGGACCGCAACTGTTTTTTTGTTTGTTTTTTAATACAAAAAAGGTTTCTTAATTAATATGCAATTTCGTGGACATGTTTGACATTGAGGACTTCAAACTAAAAATCTATATCCTTAAATTCGTAACATGTCTTTTTGGATCGTAAATTTGGTACATGAAAGGATTAAATTTATAATAGCACCAAACTCCCACTAAATATCTAAATTTAAACTTTGGCTTCTTTAGGTATTTTCAAAATAGTTCTATTACAAATTTCAAAGTAACAAATTCGCTTATAGGACATGTATAGTTTTCATATCGAGTTCCAATACCAAAATGAAATATTTAGAAACCCACACTGGTAAATTTTAATTGCTAACAACTCCATACAAAATGCCACTACAGCTGTGGTAACAGTAAGCACAACAATTAATGTCACTTCAAGTTTTACGGGATATCCGTTTGTTATCATTTTTACCAATAGCTTCTAACTTTATATAGCAATGACTTTTACGCATTAATTGCATATAAAAGAAAAAATAAGAGGAAGTTATTAATTTGCTTCAAATAAGGCGATTTCTGGTCTTAGAACTATATAAACCGGCTATCATTAAATTGTAAATATATGATAAATCGACGCATTAGCAGAAGATATATTAGGCTTTCTATTCCTACTTGTTTGGCTTGCAACGAATTTTGGTTTTTGATGCTGATGTGCTATGAGTAGGTATATAAAATTTTCTATATAATAAAAGGTGCGTTTTTTGTGTGCGCACACCTCCTGTTTCACAAATTAATTCAAATAGGGTAACAATGGGAAACAATGTTTAATTTTTACTATTGTAATCATAGATGTATCACGCGTAACAACAGTTAACATAGAAAATTACAGAATGAATACTGGTTACCAAATTAAAACGATCTACTTAATACGATGTTTCAAACTGCATTATTTTGATTTTAAGACATTTTATACAAATTTATATTATTTATTAGACAATCGTAATTTAGGCTGAATTTGATTAAAAAGTAATCTCACATAATGAATAATAAATCAGAAAAGTACTACACAGTTTTGTCTTTCTAGGACATAAAACTTCGAGGTAGTTATATAATGTCTGAACTAGTAAACCGGATTAACTATATTAACTTTGATAATTGCCAATTTAAATTTTTCAATTAAAATTTCAAAATATGTAAAATTATTAATTGGGTCGGCAAATTGTGTTTACGAAAAACATTGTGAACAAAAACATCGTAATTGTATTTTAAGTAAATAAGAAAGAAAGTAGAATTAATAAAATTTACTCGTCTTTTAATTGTGGTTGTACTCCCACATAAACAAAGGAATTCGCACACTCACTGGAAGCCCGAAATTGCCTCTTTAAAGTAGTAACAACAGACAATTAGAAAATTACTCTTTATATTGCCTTGAAATATACTACAGATGCCGTTCTTGACGATTATTATGTTTTGCATCTACCTATATTAAGACCTAACTTAAAATTTTGAGTTTGTTAAAACAAAAGCTGAAAATTTTAAAAGGGTTGTTTGGATAATTATATGAACACAGTAAAATTAATTTAACACCTAACTAACTTTTACCTGCCACTTCAAAGAGAGAACACCATGTAGAATGGTTTCAATCTCCAATTTCCACTCCCCTAATAGTGGGCCCACATGTACTAAACTAGGAATTTAAGCTACAATTCCAACGAAAATAAATAATACAGTACTATTAAATTATACTAAAGGGTAATTTCACTCCATCTATATGTAGTGGGCGATGCATGTAATCAATGTAGCGGCTAATGTGAACACGGTGGCCAAGATTTATGGACTGGCAAGTCAATTGAACGGCGTTATATGGACATACGGCTTATATGGTGCATATATGTGCCACTTCCTCAACATGAAGAGAAGGCAAAAACAGTAGATCGAAAGCTGATAAAGTAGTGATGTTTAATGGCTTAATTTATTTGCTGAAACGACAATAAAAAGACACTGCTCATTGTTAATAAACTTTAACTAAATGCGAAAACTGAATAGAACTGCATGAAAAACTAGCATTTAAAAAATATGAATTATGTGTGTTCATTCATCGTTTACACATTGCTACTAAAGTGGACATTTTCCAAATTTATACGGTTGGCCATAAATAAGGTTATAGTAAGCCGAGCTTATGTAGTTTTTTAACATAGTTACAAATAAATGCCTTTGTCTGCATTGAAATACTAACACAATAATGCGGAGCTTATTATTTTTTATTTTTTACCGGAAAATGCAGTAACTCAAATGATCGAAAAGTGATAAATATTTACATACTTTACCCCTCTAATAATTTCAGCAACTACTTTGTTAGGGGTTTATTAATCACTAACTAAAGTCAAATAAGTCGTACCAAACGTTAAAATTAAATAGAAAATTTTGTTTTCGATGGCAAAACTAATAAAATAGACATTAATAATAATAATGCTTAATATCTAAATTTAAAATAACGATATACCCAATATTGTATATGCACATTAAAGCAAAATTGAAAAAAATTAAAACTTCAAATTAATTATTGCTAAGTTGTTACCTACATTTCTGGGTGAAGTTAGAAACAAAACAGAAAATAGAAACTCGCATTTACAAATCTAGGCATAAGTAAATTCATATGTGTATATTAACTTTAGTTATTTTGCAAGTTTTAAATCGAACTATAGTTTCTCTGATCATTTTTTATTAACAGACGGTGTAATTATAGGTATAACTTCCTATGGAATTTACATTTACGGTTATTTCTTCAATTATAAAATTATTAACTGATGTCGACTGTTTACAATTTTATTTACAACAAATGGAAATGACACATTTTAAAATATCATTATTCCTGTCGGTTGATCGACTACTACTTATTGCAACTTATTGATACTTGCTGTACGGTTTGAATTTAGTTAACTTCTATAACAAAACAATTGTCATAATTTCAACGTAACTAATAATGAATAAAATACACTAAAAAGCTCTATTAGTACTATTAACCGGCTTTGTATAAATAACAATTTTTCGTACATTTTGAACGAGGTAAGACAGAAAATAAATTAATTGAAATGATTTGACATCCGACGATATAAACAGGAATTGTAGTCCTATTATTTATATGCTCTTTTTAAGGTCTTTACTTGACGATTTGCTTATTTAACGTTGTGTTGAAACTTTAAAACTTTTTATATCTTGTTTGTTGTAAACATAGATAAATTTGTTTACTACAAAAAAATGTAATGCTCTTAAAAGTCGTTATTCCAATTGAATAATATTCAAAGTTACGTAACAAACCTGGCATGTGGGCAGGTTGGAGAAGTTTTAAGTGTGATAACCTCCACGCACGCAACGCAAATGCGGATGGCGAAACTCACTTCCCAACAGGTTAACCATGAACCTCCTGGTTTTCACTCAT
The DNA here is from genome assembly GCA_963082815.1 of Melanotus villosus. Lineage (NCBI taxonomy): Eukaryota > Metazoa > Arthropoda > Insecta > Coleoptera > Elateridae > Melanotus > Melanotus villosus. Next base: position 69,168,111 of record OY720418.1, on the reverse strand, counting down.
TCCTGTACGTATTTTTTGTTTACGTGGTATATGCGCAGCGAGTACATATTTATATAGTTAACAAGAAGTAAGGTATCAACCTGCAGTTCGTAGAGTGTAAGAAAACAAATTTGCTTTCGAAACAGTTTATATAGTCTGTGAAGGAAGTGATTGAATTTTAAATGAGTTACCACATAAAAAACTGGTCAAGCCAAATTCATGCAGTTACAGAGAGAGCAGTTTTAAAAATTTTACTTCTTAATCGGATGGCGAGAAAGATTGCCGCAAATATGTCGTAATTTCATTTCAGCATATAAAATTACAGTTGAATATCCTCGAATCCTTAATTCATGAACATAAAAACCGATTCTAACGTGATTTCTCAATAATAATGCCGGTAGTTGTATATAAAATACGGCATTGAATAAAGGCGACAAAAAGCTGTACTTGCTGCACTCCGCAGTTTATATGGGAATACACACATCGTAACGCAGATATTCTATCAATCAATGTTACTGTCAGGTTCTAAAACAATGCCATGTTGCTGTATAATTGAACTCCATACATCATGTGCGCCAATATAATGTGTATTCCACGAAAATTTGCATGACATAGAATCGCTTCTTCATAGCAAAAAGTGGTATAACTACCTTTGAAAAAACAAGGACAACGATATACTACGTATAGATCATACATATCGCCAAATTTTCCACTTGATTGAATTTACTCGATAATCCTATAAACTACTTAAGCCTCATGGGATGCATGGGCGCTATGGTAATATTTCTAAGAAAGAGTACATACCGCTTTATAAAGGCATAAACTTGCAGAACAAGATCAATTAGTCGTTAATAGATCCAGAACGAAGGGGGATATGTGGATACGTGGCAGCTCACAGGTTCCAGAAGGCACATAACTGGGAATTGTGGAAACCTTACCTGCAATTTAAAAAAAAACAAGGTGAACGATTGCTTAGTATAAAATCGGTGTAAAAAATTACTGCGATCTACAACGTATCGCTGGAGGATAATTAGAGTAAAATGTTGCGATTCGTAATAAAAAGTCTCGAGTTTCTTATTTTTATGGCACATTATGACTGCGGTGCAATAAACGGAAAGTGGAATGTGCACAATAGTTGACGCTTCCAGAAATTTTATAGCTAGATATATGAGGTGCAATTCGTATATTCTTACTAAGATCACAAAGGTTAGGAACGAGTTTTAAAACGTACGTTGGCGAAGCAGACCGTCGCATTCCATCAGACGAATTTTGTAACTCGACCACAAAAGAAGTAGTATTCGAGAATGTTAAAACCACAAAAACAATGGGATACCATATCAAATTTTAAAGTTGACGTAATCGACAGTACAATCTAACGAAATGTTGACAAATAATTTTTTTATTGTTATTATTATCATTATTATTATTGTTGTTAAAAAGTTTTTGCCTAATGTAAGACGACTTTTAAAAGATAAAAATATTACTAGTGGGGAATTTCCACGGTTTATCTTAACATATTGTATATGGCTGAGTTTCTGGTATAAGAGAGTAACGCTTCAACAGTGCCATATAAGTATTTCATTACAAGCCTGATTTATATTTTGATTTATTCGGGTTCGCGGAAATGCATATAATTTTCAGGGATGCCACCACAATTAAAATATACTACCATGTTCATTAGCAGCGCTAGATAATGAGATGCTGTAGTAAATCCAAGCTATCCCTCAAAATTCACGAGCATTACTGTTTATTATTTATTATGGTTATTTTAATTACACCATTTTTATTTTGTAAGGACTTAAAAAATAATTAACAAACCTAATTAACATATGGCTTATGGTCCATGCAAATAATAACGTTCAGAAGTTTTTACTTGAATAATATTTTACGAATTAGTAAGTAAAAACATAAATAACTAACTTTTAGTAATGCATTATCTAAAAGGGATATAATTCTACAAGTTCAATAAAACTAAAGCGATAGATATTTGTCTAATCGGAAAAGTTCGTAAAACATTATTATTGTGAAAAATTACATGTTTTTTTTGTCAGTGTAAATTCATAAAATAAATTTGTTTGACAGATCTGCAAAAGAATCGTTCCAGTTTTACAGTCTACATTTTAAATTCGTTTGTGAAACATGGAAATAATAAATGATTTAGAGACTTAATTACCAACTTATGTGAATTTGTTAAATCCATATTTAAAGACAGATAATCTACTACAGTAACCCCATATTCTTACATCTAGGTGTATTTAAACGTTTTAATTTATAGTTAGGCTTTTGGCTGAAGAGGGGAAAGCCCCTAAGCAGCAGGTTGTAATATACATAACTTAGCTACTTAGCCTAATAAATAAATTGAAAACAAAATCAAGTTAAGCTTGGATCAATCTCATTAATTTACTTTTAGTCTGAAAAATCATATCATACTGGAATCCACAATCGACGCCAGGTTTAAAATAGAAAGTTTTTAACCCTATATGCTTAATGATTATGTCTTATTAAATATGAGAATTTTAAAGTAATTTTCAAATAATTTGAATCAATATTTAATTCAAAATCATTTATTTTAATGTAGTAATTGTCAACTGTCAATATAAACTATTAAGTAAGGGTCATAAGGGACGGTCTCTCAAACCTTTAATAAATATAAATTCCAGATATTTTCCTTGGTAACGTTAATACAATGGTTTCCATAGTAAATATCTGCGAGTTAAATTTATTGAGAGACAAATAAACTGGATCTAATTAATTATAAATACCTATCTGAAGTTATCTAGGGCACAGGTTTTGTTTTTCATGGAAACGCCTGATTAAAAATTTAAAAAATAACCCGATATATTAACTTTTTTATTAAGACTTAATTTTTATTTTACTAAAAACAACAATATTTTTCCAAGCCAATTTCTATTTCAACCAGTTTACTTTTAGCATCTAACAGCGAAACTTAAACAAAGGCTCTCTTTAGGTGGTCCAAAATATCCTTTCAAAACACTAGTCATGCCGCGATGAAATTTCCTAAATTGGTCATGTTACCTTCATTAAGTTTCCTCGCAATCTTCAATGTTAGACTACTGTCAATACTACCGACAAATAGTTGCAAATCAAATAAAAAGCTCTGATTACCCGCATAGGATTACGCTCCTTCTTAAAAATGCAATGTTAATACCTTAGATGGGGATATAGTTTATTTATAATTTCCAATTAATTTTATATTATTAATTGTAAAAATCCGAAAAGTTCATAGTTTGGTTAAGAAGGTTTTGATATATCTATACGCTTACGAATGGTATACATGGAATTCCAATTATTATCATTATTACCAGTACTATCAATGTGCTCTAAATATTTATAAATATGTTGCACCGTACTAATTAAATTTTAAGTTAACAGGTATGTAAATATAACTCATGATAATGAACCATGTTTTAGTTATTTCAACAAGTTTAGTATATAAGTGACAGCAAATGCTTGGCTCTCAAAAACATTCGTTATTACGTATTAAGTACGTAAAATTCACAGTCTTCAAAGTTAAATGTTACTAATTGCCATGATATTTCTACTAAAATAGTACTAATTTTGATTTCTGTCTATGAACACCGACTTAAAACTTAAAAATATAGTCCCAAATACCAGTAAACTATGGAAGCCTAACACGTTTATCAGTTACTACGTACGCGCGCGTATCATTTTCTGTCCTGTCTCGGTTTTCTTTCTGATATCGAATTCCGCATATATATGTAAATATATTTATTAATTCAACCTACTGACCGGCGAGAATGCAAAATGAGCAAAAATAACGTGCACATAACGATAATATAACGAATGACATCTGTGAGTACTTGATGCACGAGGAAACGAGCTAAATAACTTATTTTAAAGGAAATATCAATCTGAGTGGACTGATAAACAAATAGCGAATTGCACTGACATGTTGCTACTTATTATACTTAATGCTTAAAGCGAATGGGAATTTTACTTACCTACATGAAATACAAAAGGATATTTTAATATTATCTATGATATTAATTTAAAATTTGCATTCGCGAACGAGTTACACTACTTAAAAGAAATAGCTTTGAAAGATTGAAATACATATATTGTGTGTACTTGTAGATACATACATATTCAAAATTCTTCTTTATTTTTATTTACTGGTCGATATCGAGTACAATAGTTGTTTACCCACAAATTAGGATTAAATTTAATATTAACTAATAAGTAACACACCATAATATAAAAACAATAAAAGTAAATAAAATATGATTAATACATTAACAATAAAAATGCTATAAAACTAGGTATATAACTAATAATTCAATTCAAAATATTTAAAGAGTATCCAAATATTATGAAAAAACATCAATTTAATTTTTCAACGAGATTTACTTGGTATTCATTAGAGAATAAATATTTTAAAATACCTCACATTTTAAAAGAGAATAAATAAGGTGTAAACACCGTCAATAAGAATGCTGAAAATAAAAAAGAAGCAGTTAATCATGCCTAAATTTTTAGTAATTAAGTAAGCGGCTCAGAACATGTTAACGCCACTTCGTACATCAAGTCACAAAATTAATTATGGGTAATATATAGGCATAAAAATGAGAAGGTTACATAACCAGGCAAATAATTAAATATGCTATAAATAATCGCTTCCTTTTGTGTGTTTTTAATGAGCAGCGGCAGCTAAACAGGAAGAAAGTTAATTAGGTAGTAAGAGATTGATATGGAATTTATCTCTGTATGAACGTGGCGATCCATCAAATTCCAATATAATATTCATATTAATAACAATAACCTGGAAATAATCACTAATTATTTAAAAATCACGTATAATACAGTTACAAACAAGAACTGGTTCTATGACTTGCTTAAAACCTGAATACCTTTTCTATAACGTAGGTTTACTCATTATCGCCCTTTTAATCTTAGGATGTCACGATATCATTAGAAGCAGCTTTTTATAGCTTGTTTCTTAAATTAGACGACGGACCTCCTCAACAAATCAGAATTCTTAATTCTGCTAATTAAAAAGTACAAAAATAAATAAATTATAAAAAATATATAATTTCCTGTATTACTAAATTAAAACCGAAAATTTAAATATTCTTCGTTCTGTTGTAGAAAAACAACTAACAACTTTAAAACACCTCTGAATCATTTAACAAAACATATCCTCGGAAATTTCGGTAACAAAACGCTTTCTAGGATTCTAAAGATTCTATCAACTACGGCACATATTCGAAAACCTGTTTTAAAACAAGCTCTCCATGTTTTATTTCAGATCGGTGGTGTGGTTATGTAACCGCAAGACTATAAAGGAACGTAACGATATCCTTCCCTAACTTGAATAAAACAATAAAAAAACTTTAGATATTAAAAGAAATCGTTTTTGAATTTAAAAGCTGTAAAAATAGAATAACTAGCATATATTAAATATTTTTGGAAAAATCCTTAACAAAATGATTTTAGTAAAAAACAATACAATCCAGAATAATTAAAGTTTTTTAAAAATTTGAAATTAATTTTCAATTATTAGTAACGAAGCTATAAAAACTGTAAACAATATATGTATAATAAAACACAAAAGTTAGAGCAAACGTTATGAACAAGAAAGAGAGCTAGGTTTGGAAAACTCTAATCTAAAAGTGCGTTCATCATTCATTGTTCGTATCTAAATGCTTAAAGATACGATTACTACATTCCTACATTTTTTGCGTTACAAAAACTTCCTCCAGGATTTTTAAAAATTAAAAATAAATCGTCAGTTAATGGAACTGAAACTAGGTATTAAAACCCGCTACTCTAAAGTATAAAAAGACCAAAATTAACCGTTACGACTAACAAAGAAACTTAGAAAACTTGAAATGAAAGTATTCATTATTTATTGTTCCTTTTTATTTAAAGATTAGGCATATCTTATGTTGTTACTGTTTATGTTTGATATTTAACGAGTTACTATTTTTATATAGTTGATAATACTAATTCCGCATTTTTAATCAGGGTTTTTTGCTATCATTTATTGTTTATTAACATTATTCATTGCTATAATTAATAAATATACATATTTTGTATTTTTCGAATGTATTACTTACATACGGTGTGTACTAAATTAGATAGGTATTAAAAATTGCACGAAGAATTATTATATTTATTATAATTTCTGTAAAATGTAGTAATTATTAATGAGATTAATTTTAAAGTTTCTGGCAAAATTAAACAATTACTAATAAGAGATACGATATTGAATTTTGATCGTGCTTCACACAACGCTCAATATTCAGTTACTATAGCTACATAAAGTTAGTTTACTGCATTGTAAAAGGCGAACCATAAGTTAAGACATAATCTAGCGACGAAAATATACCGGGTGTCAACGACACCTGGGGCACCCCCATAATTTTTTAATTTTTTAGGATATCAAAATGCAATTTAGTATATGTTATGTACTCTTTAAATTGCATGTTTTGACATAGGAAACAAGTTTCTATCACTTCCGGTTTTACCGGAATTGACATCAACTTTGTTATTTTAAATGGAACACCCAGTATATTTATACATTTTTGGAATCTCCATTCAATTTTACATATGGTGGTATCAAGTTCGAAACATTTCGATGACAAAGTAAATTTTTGCAGAAATTAATCTAGAGTGCCATGACTTACACAACATGAAAGACAAATTGTTTTAGAACTTTAACTATTTTAGTTGCTGTATGCTGTATTAGATTGACCTAAAGTTGGCAAAAATGCTTTTTCGAGAATAACTCTATTTTTTCAAATGGCACTAGGGTGGGATTTTATTGATATCAATAACGCAGGATTAAAATGAAAATTTAATTCGGAATAACATTCTCCGTTCAAGAAACGTATTTTGAATATTTAAATCTAGACATTGGGTTTCAAAACAAGTGAAACAAATGAAATGCCCAAAAAAAGTGACATGCTTGCTACAGTTGAAGTGCTAAAATAATTTGTTTTGAGTGTCGTAGCACCCTGACTTCCATATTACGCAGGTCATGGCATCCTACATTAATAAATAAACTCTTCTGCAAGTATTTACTTTCTCATCAAACTGTTTCAAACTTGATATAACATACGTAGAATGAAATGGAAATTCCAAAAATATATACAGAGTGTTCCATTTAAAATAATAAAATTGAGGGTAATTCCGGCAAAACCGGAAGTGACAGAAACGTGTGTTCTATGTTCAAAATGCCATTTAAAGAGTACATTACGCATACCAAATTTCATTTTGATAGCTTATACATACTATAATTTAAAAAATAGGGGTGCACCAGGTTTCATTGACACCCGGTATGTATTTAGAGCCAATTAAACTAAGCCTGTAATATTAGTAAGAAAGGATCGTTAATATGTTGATTATATAAAACCATATTGTTTGTATACAGGGTGATTCATAATGAGTGCTATGTAGTATAAAATATTACGATTTACCTAAAACTACCTTAGTCCAAAAGTTAATATTTAGCGAGATACAGGGTGTCAAAGTTAAAATATTAATTTTAATTTTCTTATGTAATTTCAAAAGTTTTCAAAATATTTGTATGTAATTTGGTGAAACTGAACGAAATGTTGCATTACCTACTTCAATAGCAAATACGGGGGTGTTTTTTTAAGTTATCTACCTAGTCATGAAAATGACCTCGAACAAAATCAATTGCTTGGTTGTCAAATCACTGTCGCTGTTCTATATACTTACTTTGACGCAATTTTGTACGAGTTGGTTGCGTTTTGCAGCTTTTACGATTTTTTTCTTCCGAAAACTGAGTGAAAGCAATTTGGTGATAAAGTTTCTCACTAAAGAGGGCAATGGGGAAGATGCACCATCTTATTTTCAAGTAAAATTTTGGTTAAGCAGTTTTGATGGGGCCGAGACTGAATTCAGGATGACTCCAGATCAGGGAGAATGGCTGAGGCGAGAACCAAGGAAACCTCAGGCTTGTTGAAGATTTCCTGCTGTCAGATCGACGAATGAAGATCCCAGTGTTTGCTAAAGAAGCTGGAGTATCCGAAACCACAATTTTCAAGATTATGCACGAAGATTTAGGGATGAAAAAAGTTGCTGCACGATGGATTCCCAAACTCCTTACACCAGGGCAGAAACTGGCGAGGAAAGAAATTTCTTAAGAACATTTGGCCGCCTTTAGAGAACGATGAGAGCTATTTTTCACGAGTTATCACAGGCGACGAGACTTGGGTGTTCTATTGGAATCCTCCCACGAAGCAGGAGTCGATGCAATGGGTGCGTAAGGGCTCTCCAACTCCAAAGAAGGCGAAAAGTCAGTCGTCTTCTGGAAAGTTGATGGCGACCATTTTTTGGGACTGCGAGGGAATTTTACTTATTGAATATAGGGAAAAAGGGCCCACAATTAATGGAGAGCTTTACGGAAGGACCATCCAAAACCTGAAGCAGACCATTAGAGAAAAACGTCCGAATTCATGGAGAACCAACATTTTGCTGTTGCACGCCAACTGCAGGGTCCACAAGGCTCGCACAATTCAAGCCATTCTCGAAAGCTGTGGATTCACCGAGTTACAACATCCACCTTATAGCGCTGATTTAGCGCCCTGCGACTTCTTTTTGTTCAACCATCTGAACTAAGGCCCCAGGGGCCGAAAATTTTCCTCAAATGATGAGTTGAAAGCCGCTATTGCGTCATTTTTTGAGGCGCAAACAAAAGAATTTGTTTATGGGATGAAACAACTCGAGAAACGCTGGACTAAGTGTATTAGTGTAGACGGTAATTATGTAGAAAAATAAATTTTTTTGAAGCTCTGCGGGTTTTCCTTCATGTCTAGGTAAATAACTTTAAAAAACACCCTGGTATTTTGGAAACGGTTACCTTTAGCGACATTGAAATAGTATACCTTTTTGCAAAAGAAAAATGAGGCAATTGTTTTTTTCAATTAAATCTTCCATAACTTTAAGTATAAAAAAGTTTAAGTCTTTGTAAGATATTAGGTGTAGCAAAGGTAAGGTTCGTTTAGGTCGTTTAGGAGATACATTAAAATTGAGGATGGATTATTGTTTCCCGTCCCAAAACAGGTAGGTAGTTTCTCCAATTTTCATGTCAATATTTCTAACTTTTGAAATTACAGTAAAATTAAAATTTTAACTTTGACACCCTGTATCTCTCTAAATATTAACTTTAATTTGGACTAAGGTAATTTTAGGTAAATCGTAATATTTTGTGCTATATGTATAACAAAATGCCGAAATGTTACACTCATTATGAATCATCCTGTATAGTGTTCAGTGTCTTTAGTTATTGTCAGTTATTATTGAAACAAATCGAAATTAACAAACATTTATATACCAAAGGAGATAAATAATTTTTACCGTGTCGAGTATAAAAGAACCATGCAAGACAGACAACTTGCATTAAAAATTTAAATAATGTGTGATGTGATAATCTGACATTAATTGTTATTAACTTATCACTAATATGCTATGCTATGCTTAGATTTTAACGCAATTTTTACGTCCCATTTTCGCATTTATTTCCGCACAGTCATATCAGCCAGTGGATAAATAGCAAAATGCATCTACCTCTTAAAACATGACAAAGGGTCGCATGGTAAATGTAACTTACCAAATGTAAAAAATTATTTAACTAAAATCCAATATAAAATAATCGCTATTTTAGAAATTATACGTTTTTAGTTTCCTGGAAAAGTTCTATTATATGCGTACGCAAGACAAGTGTTTAAGATTGTTTTATACTTTCAAAATAATAAAAGCATCATTAAAGTCCCTCTTTGCCTTTATATAACTTTTAGAAACGTTGCATACTTACGCAAATTTTTCATTACCTATTATATTATAGGAGTATGATTTAAATGCCCCCCATCGCTATTTTCAAATCGTGATTTAATAATAGCTATTAAGACAACAAGTGTTTTATAGAAGGTTTAAAAATCTAGGTCGTAGTTCAAATCCGAGCGAACGAAGTGAGCCGAGGATTTGATAGACCGAGATTTTTAAACTCTAAAACACGAGTTGTCTTCAAGATTTTTTCTAACGCTAATATCAGACTTTTTTTTTCACTAATATATTATTAGAAATTTTAATAAATTATTATTTGAGACGCGTTATAATGCACAAAATGCACAGATTGCTAGGCAACGACGTATTTAAAGGCCTATAAAATACGTTGTTATTGACGACGTATTTTATAGAGAAAGCGTATTTTAAAGGAAACATAACAAGTGAGCTCTTATGCACCATAGAAACAGTATAAGATATTAGTGTTAGAAAAACACGTTAATTATATTTTAACAGCAAAATTAATATATCACGGAAATCTACGTAACATTTTCATATATTTAAAAAACCACTGGTATTGCTATATAACTAACATAATCTGAAATCTTGTGCATAATTACCAACTATAACACGAACAGCTTGTCTAATCTTTATACGCCGTTCCTATGACTAAGAAAAATGGGTGAAAATAGTTATATTTTTAACAATCCATAGAATAACCTCCAAGAAAAACAGTAAAGGTAGAAATTCCTTGTGTTTCTATGTGTTTAATTTGTTATTCAATGTAGCTGCCGATGAAGGCATCGTAATAATGTCAAATTTTCTGGTACGGTTCGTTTACATTTGGCAATAATTTGCAATTTAAATGAGTAGGTAATTCTATTATTCTCAGATTCTATTAGAACTGCTTGCCTTGTATTTTCGTCTTTACAGGTGTTAGAACTATATGCAGACTTATCTAATTTTGAAATCTCTGAAGTACATACAACCCGAGATACTATTAGCCTTACGACTTTCTTGTATTATTACTTACAGCATACGGAACTGGAAAAAATCGTATGTTAAAAAAGATTATAAATAAATAAACTGTTGATTCAATTACAAAAATACACTTTTTTACCGTATAGGTTTACAATAAGCTAAAGGAATAAATGCGCAAGAGTAATTGCTTGTGGTTAACCACCCATAACCAAGGCTGTTAAAGACAGGGAGAATAATAATGTAAAACGACTACTTAACTAAACCGCGTTTAAGTAACCACACAATTTGCAGCATGGGAAGAAATAAAATTGACTTGTTGAACTCACGCATAGGCTTATGTAATTTATAATTTTGATAATCGACTATTAAAATCAAATTTTACAATATGTTTCATAAATCCCTACAACTTTGCTAAAAAACCTATATTTTTTCATTATAATTAGTAGGTTCCTTGGATATACTTTTTAATACATCCAAACCAAATGATTTACTTTAAGAAGAATATCGAATTATTAAACTAAAAAATAGAAAAAATACGGTTTCTACTCCTCTTCCACAATCGTCAGTCCGCAGACTGGCTTGAAACAGCAACCCATTCAATTCTGTTGACAGCCGTTTTTAATTTTTTTCATAGTTCCTGCTTCCTGTGTCTTAGATTTTTTGCCTTACATATTGTAGGCGGGGACGTCCTGTAGGATTTTTTCATCTATTTTGCCGTCTATGATCGGTTTCTACTCATGGGCGAAGTTAGGGGGGGGGCTTGGGGGAGCTAAGCCCCCCCAAAAACCGAATTAGCCCCCCCAAAAACATTCAAACATACACATACACTTAAAAACAAAAAAAATATATGTCTTTTCATATTAGGGCTTTAGACCCCCCAGGTCTGATGACCTAACTTCGCCCATGTTTCTACTATATTTTAATATTTATATAAACTATTTTCCTGTATTTCGCATAATGCATTCTTATAACTGATCGCTTCTAATGTGAGTTTTTTGAGCTAAAATTTTATTCTTGTGCAATTAGTTATAGTATTGAATTATTGAATTTACAGGTCTTCATCATAGACGCTGAACTTTTTATCGATGAATTGTATTTACACAATCGAAATCTAGTAGATATGTTGCATTATTTTTTTATATTTCAGTTATGTTGCAGCTGTAAAACTGTCATTTCCATAACAATTGTCACTACACTCAGTTTACATTTGGTTGCTGCTGAGGCAAATACTTTACAAAAGATATTCAAATTATATTTCATTTTCGTTACTGTCATATAAATTATACTGTGTTTATTAGTTTCGTGAGCATTTTCCTTAGAATTATTAATTATCAACAAATTTTATCACTTGAATTGATATACAGGGCGATTTAAAAGGTATGGAATAACACCTTTTAAATCTTACGCAGGGAGAGCTTTTATGTTCTTGATGCCCTACCAATTCTTACACTCGTTACTCCTGGTTACTAGAATACAATAAAGACATACAATGAGCGACTCACATATGTTAAAGTTCAGGAAATGGACTTTTTAAGGCATTATTTCATATCTTTAATTTTGTAAATGAATATACATACAAATTTCTGTTTACATAAAAAGAAAAGCCAAAAAAATTGTTATAAATAATTGTAAAACATGATGATACATGGTTGTTGTTGTCGTATGGCCTTCAAAGTCTCTGTGTTTTACGTATAAAAGAGAGCGTTAACACTTCATAACACATTATACCGAACTTGATCCTTTGCTAGTTTGGCCTTGGATGATAGGTTTATAGCACTCGGCGACATATTACGTGAATTTACATTAACATATAAGATTATCATATTATCTGAATTTTTAAATAAACTGTTTGGCTTTGGACTTAAATAAATAAACAAAAAGCTTCTATGATTTAATAACAAAAAACTTAAAAATCATACATAATCAAGGGTAGGTCCTGTACAACATCAGTTATAATTTCATCTTGGTAATTGACATCCTTAAAATGATATGCTAAGGTAAATTCAGTTTGAGAATAAATAAAAGTAGGTACATCAGAGAAATTTGTAGGCATTCATCAATTTTCAAATATAAAACATTTTTGAAAACAGTAATAACCAAGAAATCTGCTTCAATATAGAGTTAAAACATTTATTTTTAGCACAGTTTATTAAGGTTCTGCAATTAAATAATATTTATAGTAACATAACTTAAATAATGAATAAGATACTGCATTTTAATGATATACATATAGAAATATTAATATGTAAAACAGTTTCATCGTCCCAAATATTAAAGTAACTGGACCACGAACTATAATCTAATGTAAAAATCTAAATGTTTCATGTACTTTACAGCAGTTAATTACACACGCTTCAACTAACTATGTACGAATAAACTACAAGTAAATTATGCAAATATTGTATAACTTTATGGATGTCTAAAACTTACAATAAACAGATAAACGTATTTTCTCTATTTGCATATTCACACAATGAGATCTTACCTACTGTAACAGCAATAAATGAACTTAATTATGCGAATGGCTATTAAAAATTATATAGTTGAGGTTATTTAAAAAAAAATAATTATAATTCCCATTTAAATAAAAATGTATGCTGCTATACCTATCGAGTAAAAATTTTTAATATAACTTTCATTAAACGGAAAATTCAATTATAAAAAAAAACATTTTTTGCTAAATTTTGCGACATCTAATAAAAAAAGAATTCTAATAATAAGTGGATAAGTAATAAGAACCTTAATGTCGGAATTGTTAACCGGTGAATCAGATGATTTTTTAAATGTAGTCAACTTGCGTCTAGACAATGATGTTGGTGATAAACTTTCACGCTCACACTAGAAGTTTAGGAACAGAGAAAAGTTGCCTAGAACTCTAGACAACTTTGGTCTGTTTTAATACCGTTAACATTTCAGATGCACTTAAGGACTAGTGCGAGGATATTTTATGTGTAACTGATTTTAATAATAGAAATTGAAGTGTAAAAGTTAAGTTGGAGAATTAAAATAAAATAAGGAATATTACTGAAAATCTAATTATCAATCACAATCTTTAATAATTCATTTTACTAATTTTGAAAGCATATAAAATAGTATATTAAAATACAAGTTGCAGAAGGCATCTATTCAAGCACAAATTTGAAATTCCGAAACGAGCCGCATAGCGGCGAGTTGAGGAACAAATGAGTGCTTGAAGGAGACCTTCTGCAACGAGTATTTTATACTATTTTTACCGCTTTATACCATTTTATAAATTAAAAAATATTAAATCTAGGGAATTTTGTGGTGGTTGGTGACGTTTATCTGGCGTAATTTTAGGCGACTGTGAAAAAAATTAATTTGAAACGTCAGTTTTTTTATTTTCGCGTTAAATGTTTGAAAATGAATGCAGAAGAAAGTTTATCACTAACGCCGCCGAAAATCAGGTAATTTGCACAAAAAACGTTAGAAAATTTATTGACAGTTCAACGCTACCAACATCAATACAGTAAATTTTACTAGTCTATTCTAGCACACCAACGACTTATTCTAACACTCAAATGACGTCATTGGGGTGCTAGAATGGAGTTATTCTAAACGCAAAATAGAAAAAATCAATTATACTTGTTTTTAAATCTGTTTTAGCATTTTAAAAAAATCCGACTTGGTTCTTTGTGCTGATATTCAGAATTTTTAAATTTAATTATTGTGATTATGAATATATAGCGGGATCAGGATAATGATTTCACGTATTTGCACCTAATCAACATTTACAACTTAATCGAAGTCATCTTACATCACACAGTAGAGATATCTTTACGGCAACGGCCGTTATGGTTATTTAGTACCTACTTAATAACTTACTACATTTTTTCGTAAACAAAAGGGCTCTTTTAGAAATCTTTATTGTGCCATATACTGCTTTAACATCAAATGTTTTTTTATCTCTCATTCTAAACAGGAAATTTTTTCTTTAAAATCTCACCGACCTGCATCGGAATCGAAACTGAGCATTGAGGTTTTTGCTGTTATGTTAAAATGAGGCAAAGGCCTATCTTTTGTATTTCTTTACTAGTTTAAGGTAGGCGAACTAAAAATCCGCACTAGTTTGATATATTATTTATTTAAAAAACAAGTGGAAAATACAAACTACAACTTAAATATATTCTTACTAGTTTGTTTTTAAATAAATAATGTTCCAAAATAGTGCGGATTTTTAGTTCGGCTACCTTAATTAATTATAATTTAAACAAGCAAAGCAGCATGAGAATTTAAATTTTCACTAGATATTCAGTGTTAAGTTTTATTAAAGCTAATATAAAACTGAAAAGATATTTTTTAAATATTCTAATCGCGTTTCTTCAACTAAGGAAATAACTTGAAACCGTTCTTATAGGCTTACAGGTTGTTTATATAACAGAATAAGCACGGTATATTTTACATATGAGGTATTGTTCTTCCCTATATTTAACCTTCGACTGAAACGGCGCCAAACGTGTAGGAGTTACATAATTTATGTATGTTGCTGAAGCACATATACCTATACACATGTGCCAACAGCAGAGGTGAAATATTATATTAGTAGACATAGCCTTAGATGTTGCAGTCTAAATTTCATTATTTATAGTCGGTCCTTTGGGTACAGTTTGTTAATTTATTCGCGACTGATGCATCCCACTTCAAAAAGATTGAACTAAGTACTAGTGCAAGTATCTCTGTTTATTTTAAATAACCCGATATAAATTATATGCAAATGTCCATTAATAACACGGTGCATGATAATGAGCTAGACGTTGTTGAAGTTATTATTGTGCATTATTTTAAATAATGTTTTACCTGTTATTTTTAATTAATAAACATTTAGGGACTTTTTCCATTTAATAGTATCAAAAATAACTAACAATGAAATCAAATTGCACTTTTGATTTTAGTACGTCATTGGCCATTCTTTTAGGTCGCTTAATAAAGCACAGTTACAACTGAATAAAATAGTTCGTAGAAGTTAGTGTTGCAGCACAGAAAACATGTACAAAATAAACTCCCCCAGATGAATGTTTTGCTTTTCAGGAGCCGAAAGCTGCAGATACATTTCACTTATCAGGGGATTTGTCAGCAAAAATACATTGGATCCTC
Source organism: Melanotus villosus (assembly GCA_963082815.1). Classification (NCBI taxonomy): domain Eukaryota; kingdom Metazoa; phylum Arthropoda; class Insecta; order Coleoptera; family Elateridae; genus Melanotus; species Melanotus villosus. Next base: position 69,152,247 of record OY720418.1, on the reverse strand, counting down.
TGCAAACGGAAATCTCGTGAAAGATTAATGGTTTGGTATAATTCTATGATATGCCCACATAACACCATCTTCTTATGGGAGTGATGGCACAACCAACATGTAGGAAGCAATTTAAACTTTTTGTGTCATGATGTTTGCTCTCGCAAAAATTTCAAATTCAAATTAATTCCCTTCGTTCCACTATCGATCTGCGCAATTGCTTGCTCGTTCTGTTAATTCAAATTCAAAGAGACAAACAAATAAAGATATCCACACTTCAATATGTAAGTAGTTACTTACACTATTATTTATTATATTGTGAAGCCTTCTGATACAAAACAATATTACTTATATTTGAAATGTGTTGGATATTAATACAATAATTTACACTATTTACTCTTTTCAGCGAACACTAAATAAGTTACACTTTTTTTTACAAAAATTCATTACGGTTTACTTAGATAATATTCTTCGGAGAACATTGCTTTTCTACGTTAGTTCTTGAAAGTACATGTTTGCAATTTTATAAAAATACTTATCTAAAAATTTCTTAATGCAATGTTCGGTAAATTGAAATATAACATATTTACCAGTGCTTAATTATAAATTAAATAAATCAAACCTATCCAAGATCAAAAGAATGTTACTAAAAGAACACAATAATATGGTCACCCAAAAAAATAATAATAAAGAACAAACCAATATATTAAAAAAGTCAGAACTTTAAAATATACAGCTTTAGTATTAAAATGTCGATATTTCTCCCTTTTCATAAATCAATTTGGAGACGCCCTATATATACTCACACGAAAAACATGTCAAAAGCTCAATGACAAATCAGAACTATGCCTCCGGTTGCAAAAAAAGTTTGAAAGCGATATTAAAGTAAATTTATGTTAAATTGAGTAATTTATAAAAGAAATTAAATTTACATGTTATTATACGTCGTACCTCTTCGCCTAAAGCATATTGCAGGATGTAATGTATTCATTAAAAATTGATTTTAAAAAAGAAAAATTAATGGAAAGTAAAAACTGAACCAGATTGATTCACCTGTTTGCCTCTGTGGTCAAGGCCTACAGGTTAAATTAATTTTAAAAAGCATTAATAAATAATTAAGTATGAAAAATACTTTGTGCGAAAAAATACCATATATTTACGTTACTGATTTACAGATACTAAAAATAAAACAATGATACCGTGTACATGCAATTTAACAATCGACCACATGAATACTTACTACATAGTTTATCAATAAAATTGCTCTGGAAAAGTTATACCCATATGTATTAGGGTATTAACACCACAAACAACTGTATTACGAATAAAATTCAACGACCGATAAAATCTAAGGAATTTACTGAATTCTCCGTGGTATAAAAAACATATACAAAATTAATTATCGCCAGTAAAGATAAACGAATATCAACGTTTTATGTAACAGTAACTGCTGTTTGCAACGGATGTGCATGATAATTAAAGCCAAAAATGGACCTACTATTGAAATACAAGTACCTACCAGTATTTCTTGAAATGCAAAATACATAATCGCGCTTCAAGTTTGAGATATTTATGTGCAATATAATTTATAAGTACCTACTAATTACGAGATAATTAACATTTGCTTATAATAATAGGCATTATATTATTATGATGACGCGGATATTAATAAGCGGAAGCGTTCAGATTCACATTGAGCTTCTTTTTTGTACCTATACTGTTTATGAATATCATATTTACAAAACAAATTAAAGGACAGCCCTCGAAATTTCCCATTGAATATAAGTAATACAGAAAAACAAGTTTATAAATGGTATTTTTTGTTATTACTAATCGAAATAGATATTTGTATGTAAATAAAATTATTTAATTATCACTTGAATACAATCTAAACATAGAGATTTCAAAATCATCAATTGAGATTTGCATTAATAATCTTACAGGTTTGAAAAGAATTTGATTTAATAATAATAATACCAATATGTAATAAAAAGTATATTAGTAATTAAATAAAAAGATGTTAACCTTAGTACTTAGGTATTTACCTAATCAAAAAGTGCAAAACGTAGGCCACAGAAACACGGAAAACACACAGCAAAAACATGAGAGTAAACTAAATGCAGCAGACATGAAGTATCTACGGAAAATCGAAGGGAAAACTAAACGGGGCCATATTAGAAATGACGTTATTGAAGAAGAATTAGAACAGGAACCGATTATGAGAAAGACCGAAAATAGACAGCTTGAGTGATATGGACACAGCAAGAATGAAGCAAGACAGATTACCTAGAAGATAGTATGGGCAAAACGAATAAAGAAGAGAAAAAGGAGTAGAGCTAGAAAGACATGGTTACAAGGTATTGCAGAAATAGGCGGTAGAAGAGAAAAGTCATTAGAAGAAATTAGAAATGTCAAGAGATAGAAAAAAGTGGAAGAGATGAATTAAGGACAAATAAATAAATACAACGATCCGACGCTCACATGGGCAAAAGGACAAGAGTAAAAGAAAGAAAGTAATTAGGCAGAACATTTGTAAAATAACTAAGATTGAACAAGTCTCAATACTATTTATTTATTTGTAAGGATAATTTCGTTTACTTTTCTACTATTTTAATATAGGTATAGGTATAGGTATGCTATAGGTACATTGAAATTTATTTATATATTTATAACGTTTATTATGATATAAGGTGTGCTAATTTTTTGTGTAAAATTTGGTTATTCAAGAACCAAATACCTATGTAATTTTGTACTTAAAAAAAAAGAGGCGAGGAAGAAACCATTACTTACTAGTTTGATTTCATTGATTTAATGTTGCACCTAATTCTAAAGATTTAAAAAAGCAATTTGTATGTTCAACACATTGTTTATAATCCTCAAACTATGTATCTAAGTTAATTGCTGAATATTTAATCAATGGCAATAAAAAAAAGCGTTCTAGTAATTTAAATAATATTCTTATTTGTACCTAATACCAAACCATCATCTTTAGGATAATTAAATCTGTAACAGCTATATTAAATTAATACAAATAAGCACACATGATATAGAATTTAATAATGAGAATATTATTCCTAAACAACTTTTAAAACTTAATCTAACTATTTTTATATTAGTAATTTGGACGTTTTTACTTTAACTTCAACGTTCATTATTTATAAGTAGTACAGAATATGAAACTTCACAATTTCAGTTACTTAGCATGTAACATTCAGTATTAATTCTGAGAATAATCTTTAAAATCTGATGCCAGTAATTCACTCCAAATGTTTACAACATTGCTAAACAGTTTAGAATCACTAGTTATCGCATTTAGATGTGAATACATGGGCGCCGGCAGGATTATTTGCAGGGGGGTGCATCTATACGAGCCCCGTCCCATTTCAGTTGGCCCACCTTAGGATTTTTCAAAAATCCTTCTTTAGAGAGCAAAAATACAAGTACTACAAGAACTTCAAATTGTTTTATTCATTTGACAACATCTTTAGCATCTCTTAACCACAACAAATGCCTATTCAGTGACTAAAACCGACAACTAAAAAAAATGTGACTAAATACGTAAAATTAACAGAAAATAATTTTAAGGACTACCACTGGGTAATATGGCCTTTATTTTTTATAATATCCGAAATTCTTTGGGGCATAGTATTAACGAAGCCATGGCAAAATTCTGCTATAAACGAATCCCATATTTTCGGAAGCCTTTGCTTCAGTTGAGGGATTGTTCTAGCAGAATGTTTCCGAAGCACCTTTTTTATCTGGTGCCACAAAGAAACCCCTTCCAAAGGTGGTATACCGTAGTCTTCCATCTATTTTTGATTTGTAGCATCCTGCGCCGTTCTGCTTTAACACAAAATCTTGTCCTGATGTTAAATATTCTTCCATGACCGGTGAAAGCGATTCTTCTAAAATGTACAGATACTTGTTTGTATCCACAGTTTCTTCAATAAAATGAACTTTTCCTATCCCCTTCGGCGACATGATGCCCCAAACGGCCCAAACCATGACCGATGCAGAAAATTTGACCTTTCTTTTAAGGCAGTCGACCCGAAGCGCCTCGTGTATTTTACAAATAACTCTACCTCTACTGTCTCCAATACGCACTTCGAATCGAGACTTATCGGAGCGATAAGTCTTGCATGCCATTGCTGAGGTGCCCAAACCTTATGTTCTTTTGCCAATCTTACTGTATTTGTCTTCTGCTTTGGCGCGTTAAAAGTGGCTTTTCTCTGGCCTTTGGCCACAATTGCCAATTTTAAGAACAGTTTTTTAGAAAAAAATATTTTTCTGTTTCCATTTTATTTTCTTTAATCAAACAACTTACCTTGTAAGTACCAATTCCCATTTTGTGAGTCCCCCTGTGACATGTGGATCTCCAAATGTGCCTTCCAACAGAATCACTCCACAGAACGCTTAACTTAGGGTAATTGGCACGCCGGTTTTTCTCGATAATTCTTCTTAATGCTCTTCTATCGGCATCTCTAATTTTAGTTTTTCCACATATCGGGGCTTTGTGGTGACTCAACTAGTAATTTTATATCTTCTAACAATATTTCTTACCCTATATCGCGATAACTTTAATAAATCTGCAATTTCCGAGTTCGATTTCCCAGAATTGAAAAATCTAATAATAATTGAACGAATTCTTTCATCGATAATCTTTCCTTTGCCTATTTTAATTAACACAACTAAATATTATAGCTTCAAAATGTATGAAATGCATTCTAGCAGTTATTAGCAATTGTTTTAGGACCATTGTTCTAAAGCCAATTCGGTTGTAGGCTAACTTTGTAACAAAATAGAAATGGATTGATGTATTAGAAAAACATACCTTATTTGGAACATTTTTGATTTTTTGCTAAAAATTTTAAAAGGAAACGATAAAGTTGGTGTTTTCTATTGCATATTATTAAATATGCCCTGTTAATTAATTTTGGCCCTAAAACAAGCATGTAATATTTATTATTTTTTGATGGTGTCCAAAAAACTAAGATTTCAGTATGTGGGCCAACTGAAATGGGACGGGGCTCGTACATTGTACGAGTATGATATAATTTATATCTATTCATCCTTATAATTATTTACACGACTTTTCCCGAAGTTTACACTAAAGTGTATAAAATACATAACCATTTATTTACATAAGTTATGTATAACAAACAAATAACAATAAACAACTTCTTATTTAATTAATTAAATTGTGTATTTTCTTCCAAGCCAGGGGGGTGCAAGTGCACCCCCTTGCACCTCGCTGCCGGCGCCCATGTGTGAATAATAACATATGATTAAGAAATAGTTGTATTAAATGGGCTTTGGCCAAACTCAGTAGGATTATGTTAAGGCTCAGTAAATACACTGCTCAAAAAAATTGTTTATTGTATAATGTAACTATGGATTTGGTATTTTTATAAATAAAATTCTTGCCATTTATTTCTAAGTCATATACTTTTTGTAAATAAATTTATTTAAAACCATATAAGTTTTAATAGCGGTCTGCTATTTTTTCAGCAGATGATATAGCTTGTTTATTATATTTGAGATAATGGGTAAAAATCGAAACAATAGAAAACGTGTGAGTAACATAATCCGCTTTGTATTTTGATATTTAATTTTTTCTGATACCAGCGGCGCTCTAAATTATGCATGTTAAGACAATAAATTGGAAATCTGATACATTTTCATTTATCTGCTGCAATTAAATATTATTTTTGCGACTGAAATTTTCCCTCTACGTAATAACAAGTAGGTACTTGGTCACTTGGTGTAAAACCGATTTTCCACGTGAGTATAGTAGGTGCTAATTCTCTTGCAGGCAACATAGGCTAAAACCTAGGAACTAGAATATGTAATCTCGTTATTCCATTTATAATTTTTTTTCGTGAAGTACATGCTATGAAAGTCATTGCCAGCTATATGATTCTTAATATGCACAGAAAATTTCATTATTTGATAAAGTAATAAAGTCGTTTTAAATCGAAGAATTATTGTTCGAATTCAATTTGAAAATTATAACGAAAAGATTAATTAAGTACAACCGCTGTTCAGTGTAACTTAAAATTTGAAAGGAGCTGAAACACATGTAACGGAAAAGTAGATATTTACTATTTTTTATTAAATATATTAAAATTGAATAAAAAAGAAATGAATAAATACATATTTTCGAAATACAGGTGGTAAAGGCAAAATCTATATAAAAATAAGCGTCGGAAAAACTGCAAAGAAAATTACAGGTGCTCATGCAAAACCTATAAAACACACCATTTATCGCGGCAATAACATGAGTCCGGTGCGCTTGCAGATCCGCTGCCGGGGTTCGACCGGTCGCCTCCCCGGCAGTAAATCTACCGCCCTCGGTCTACACACATGGACCCTCACGTGGCCCTCAATTAGACTATTTGCTTTACATTCATTACGAAAGCTACGAGGATTTTACTAACTGTCGAATTTATTGCGAGATTTGTCGCAGAAAATACATCCGCAAGAGAAATATTGTCTATATTTTGGCAGTTTAGATCGGAGTATTTAATAGCATTTAAAATATGATTTAACGTTTTTCTCTTTTAATTGCACCTGTAAATGGAAGAGAATTTATTTTTGCAGCGGTGTTTGTGTCTGGCACTATTTAACTTCGGTTCGCGCGGCCCGCAACTTTCCAAAACATATTTTTACCCTTTTCGGGTGACGTCGACACCAAATGGGTTCGTGATTCAAGGTGATTAGAAAGGGGTTTAAATTGTCTATTTTACACTTTGGTTAAATGCGCAAAACGGTTTATTCTCCATAATCAACCGAATTTAAGGGTTACGTACCTTGACATCGCGACTCACAATAATTAAATACCCCAACACCAAACATTAATTTATTCGATCTTAAAACAGCACTCGGAATGTCTTTAAAAAGGCGAAAATACACCGCATACATTCACACTGAACTAGTAACTGACTCATAGCATACATGTTACGCACACCATCAATAGAGAAATAACAACCTTGTGTTTGTTGACCACTACGTAGCCAACTACTTGCCGCCGCTCAATTTTCTTAATCGACAAAATTCATTTTTACGCCCATAATTCCCTCTTTGTTTAAGCACCTATAGTATCGGTAAAAAGATAAAGATGCAATTAAGCATATTAGAAAACTTAGTTCTGTTTAGTATTCTGTCGGTTCGTGTGGCCAATAGGTTAGACTCCCTGGGCCATGGATATTTATAATGGATCTCCTCAAACCACACCTCTATTAACCGAACCTCGTTGGGCGGATGCCTGAATTAAAATTTAGAATGTGGAACCATTATTTTCAAATTATAAAAGAACTTCCTTTAAGTGCGGCTGAACGATAATAAGAAAATTGTCAGGTTCAAAATTAAAAAGAAGCAAATGTGAGCGGACATCCCGCAAGTATTTATTACTTTGCAATACTCACCATTTCCGTTAAAACTATAAATTTGAAGTATAAGGATTTTTTACGGGCGCTGGTGGAGCGCAACGAATTTGTAAATAACTATTATCCCAACTCGGCCTTGGGCTTTATAACACAAAAAAATTCGGTAAAAAATTACACCCGTCATAAATAATGGTCTATTGAGGACTCGGTGCCAAGTGCCGACTTGCAAGTGACAAGGGCAAAGCTTCAATATGACTAACAGTTTTTGAAGCAAATTCTTAAAACTGCATAATTTGCCCTTACCACAAATAGAGCGTGTAATTCCAAAGGTTATTTTGAGTAAGGAAGCCTTAATATAATAAATATTCAAAAAACTTAGGAGTCAAAAATAACCAAATTAGGCTAGCCATAAAACACTAATTTAATACATGCAGTTTGTACCTACTTTTACTTTTCGAAATTACCTTCGAAGCCATATCATTTTTACTGTTACAATTTATTGATTCTTCAAAACGTCATGTTTTATAAAATCAAGGTGATGGGGTAAATCTAAAACTAACTACATGTTGATAAGTGCCCAAACACAAAGTAAACAAAAAAATAAAAGACTTCAGTTCGGAGGTCCTACTACTAATAATAACTCATTGTGAGGATAATGACAAAAGTAATAAGAAACAATTAAAATTCCTAAAAGGCCCTTTAGAACTTTTTGTTTCAAACATCAAGATAATTAGGCATTAAACTGTATCCTTAAACAAGAAGAAGGGGACGTTATAGTGACGGATAAGCCCTGAACTATCAGTGTTTCTGATTAAAGGTTGTTGGTTGTCTAAACTCATCAATAGTTATTAATTGAAATTTTTGTAATTTCCAGGTTCCTTCCAAAATATTACTTAACAAATTGATCTAAATAAAAATGTATATAGCCTATGCCTCCCATAAATTCCACATATTTAGATACTTATTAATTTGTTTATTTGCAAAAGAACATATTAGAAGATGAACGTTATTTTTACGAATAATGTTTTTTGTCTTATAAATTTAAGTAGGCATAAATATAAATCTTCTAACAAATCGGTTTCTCCATGCCACGGTAAATTTAACTTCCGGGTAATCCGTTGTATCGTTAATACAAATGTTTCCATGACAAATATTCTAATTGTGAAAGCAGCTAATAATTTTCTATAAAAAATTACTGAAAACCAGATACTATTCATAAACTGACTTACTAAGAAACAAAAATTGTATGGAAAATCACAAATACAAAAGTCTCAGAAACACAAATTTTGGTATCTTCTACCCCGATTATCGCCTGTCCGCTGTTTCATTGACATAAGTATTTGATAATGCCTTCTACACTATAAATGACAAATGTACTGAGATGGCAAATGTCGAGCATCAAACATATAACTTATTCAATTAATTAATAGGACAGACGTATGTAGTTTAAATATTTTGTAATCGAAAACTGCTTCTAAATTTAACTCATTGACATTCTAAAATTAGTCTACCCTGTTCTAAAAGTAGCATTTATAGAAGACAAATAGTTATTTTCATACGACCTAAATAGAAGAAGTAACATAGCTTTCGGAATATCATAGAAAAAAAAAACAAAAAAATAGAAAATGAAAAGTTCTTACAATTATTTATATAGGTATTATAAGCATTGAATATTCCATAATCGTACATATTTACAAAAAACAAACTTTAAATCTAGAAATATTCATAAATTTAATACAGAAGCTAGTACTTAGATCATAAAATTATGCTACTGAAAAGTACTTAGTTGTATTTATTAACAATTACACCCTAATGATTCCGTTACAAAATTTTATTTTAGGGGACACAACTTCTTCGCAATTTCTTGGGCCAACTGACTATTCCCAAACGTTAAAAACAACTTTTAATTACAAAAACATAAAGATAAATACTTTTAAATACAATCATAAATGTAATGTACTTGCAGTTCAGTGCACCACCCTATATTGAACATAATTAGGAAACTTGTTTTATCTATTGATATCAACATTTGTAACAGCAGAAATTTTCTCGATAATATACGCATGCACAAGAAAATAGTTTTCATTACACTAAACATAACTAAAAAATTATTATAAAAGTAACTGCCTTTTTCTAGACCACTAATATTATAAGCTGTTAATGCAATTGTTATTTTATTTAGATTTAGAGATATTTCAAGTAACTGCAAGCAACATTTTATCAACTATTCACATAAAAATTTGAACTTCTTATCTACAAGTCACAATATCATTTATACTATTTCCAGCCATAACTCAAAAAACCTTATTAAAGCGTTAATTCGGTAAATAAATAAATATAAACAGAAAATAAAAAATTACATAATTTAGAGTACCTACAGCCTCAGTAAGTCTTTTATGATCAATTTATGTTTTTAAGAAGGCTTCAAATCAGTATTATAATTTTATTAAACTCTGACTGAATGTTAATGTAAACCTATTTAATCAAAAGTAATGAACATAGTAAATTATACGAAAAGTTTAGGTTGAATTACCAGAGAATATGTAAAACCCTTAATTAAACACTTGTTGTAAAATCTGATGCATTTATGAATAGTTACTAGAATGTAGTGGATGTCTTAATAAAATCACAGCTTAAAACTCTTAATATATAAATTGCAGTTTACAATTTGCCAATTTTAAATTTCTAAAGCGGCAGTTTTGATGTTACTAAGTTTTGGCGTTATTTAATATCTACTTGTTTTATTCGTAATTTTTTTAAATATTATAATTAGCTTTTTAGCAATAAGCCATTCACCAAAAATAAGACTAGGCACTTCACCAAAGTAACACATACCTATTTCATTTTGATTAGCTGTCGTATTATTGTGAAAAGTTTTAACCGACTGAGTTCAAACTATTTCCACAAATATTAATTATTAAGTTCTTACTCGTATTAGAAAAATTCACGAAAAACATACTTTTTCTGAAGTTCAAATTTTACGTAATTATTCGCTGAATTCTCCTACCTTTCTGATGTTAATTTTATGATTATTTCTAGATCCAACTGTAAAACAAATTCAGTTCAAAATTTAATAAAAATAACAATTTTGAGTAATAATTAACTACAAGCTGATTTTTTAAAATCAATTTATAATCCTAAACCTATGTTTGGAACGTATGGCCATCCACTTTGAACTATCCTATACATACCGGATCGGGAGGGGAGTTTCAAAACGGAATTGCATTCGAAATTACGTTAGTGTACACTGTTGGTCCCTATTTAAACATACAGAAATGGTATGAATGGATAGAGGAAAATACTGCCCATAAGATGCATGCAAAATTAACTTGTAAAAGAAAAATAGGTATAGCCCGGGTTCTCAGAGTTTTTACTTATCGCTTGCTGATCGTTTCAAATAATTCTTAACTGTCAATTAAAAAGTAGCAATAATATCTACTTATTCGATCGAATAAAGAGTTTTTATAATCCAAATCTTAATCTTTTTATTTATTTTCTGTTAAATTTGAAAACAGACCGACAAGTGAAAAATCTATAGAAGTATAATATTAATTTAGTTAAAAATAATATTTAGAAGTTAATTTGAATTGCATCTTATGGGCACTTTTTTTCTCTATCTATTGACACCATTACCATTTTTGTATGTTTAAATGGGGAGCAACAGTGCAATAACGTAGTTTCGAATGCGTTCCGTTTTGAAACGCTCAACCCGGTATATCTACTTATTTTTTGTCCTATTAAATCTTATCAAAGTAGTCGTTAAAGAATTCGAATTTGTCAGCATATTTAAAAAACACACTAATAATGTGCTTCTATAATCTCTTGGCCGATGAAAATAAATTAATTCATTAATCAAAAGTGTAACAAATCATCTATAAAAAGCATTGTATGCTTTTAAATCTCAGCTACTAGTTAGCTCTAACACTTGGGAAACATTGTGTGCAAATAAGTTTTACCTACACGCTTAGAAGATCAAAGAGTGCTAAAATGTTACACGCGCATACAACTTAGCTTGTCAAAAGTTCTATGCGTTGGTTCTGTATTACCTACTTGGCAATTGCTGTAAGACATCCTTAAACGGTGTGTAGGAATAAAGTGTATTAGGCATTTTAAGTACCATGGTTTTAATTTTAATTTTTTGCTATTAATAAATTGCGAATCAGTTAGAAACCGATATTCAAAAATAAACTAATATAGACAAAAGTAATTTTTTTTTAAATAAATTTGAAATATTTACTGGCGAAATTATAGTAGGTACTACAGATCTCAACGTCTATCAATAAGCTGAGAAGAAAGAAATTAGAACAAGAAAATTCTGATTTACCTATATTATATGACAAGTGAGTAAAATGCTACTTTTTTAAAGAGCAGAAAAAGGGCACTTTATTCGAGTGTTATTTTAAGAGGAACAAGAATTTGCACAATTTTGAAGGTACTGAAGTTTTAAAAAGTAAATATGATAGTTGTCACTTGACTGTTAGAATCAAATTGCATTCAAAACAAACAATGCACAACGAGCGAATAATATTTTATTCAACACTCGAAACAATGAGTAAAGTTTACTCGTTTGCGCACTGTTGTAAATAAAATACAGTTATCCTTAAGTTTTACATTACGAAAGCAAATAATGCAAAGAGTAAAAAGTTTAATAAAATTTATAATATTATTTAAAATTCTGCAGAACATAGAAAATGCTATATGGTATCCCTAAAAACTAAAATGCAAAGTCGTAAGGTGTCCTATAGGTATAGGTAACATGCATTTGCAAATCAAATTATTTTTATTTAACTAATAAGTTCTATACAGCTGAGAGTGAATTATGTATAATCGTAGTAATCAATATTGCAGGTAGACATGAATGCTAAAATCTTTAGTCGGAAAGTGACTCTGAAAATTAGTATTAATTTTTAAATATGACAGTTGGTATTCTTTAAATAAAAAACATATGCACTCTTGCAATATTAATGACAATAAGATACTGAAAAAGGAAGTAATAAAAAGCGTTAACATGTATTTTTACTGTAAGGATACGGGTATAAATGATGTTTATTGCGCTGGTATTCTAAAACTACAATTGTCTGGAATTACTATAAGGCCTACTTCGAAAATTGATCTTTAAGCTTGTAACCATAAATTTTAAACTATCCTCTGAAAGTAAAAATGTATGTATTATGATATGCAAAGAGTATTTCCTTTTATAACACAAGTAGTGTCTTAAAAAAAATGGTAACACAATAAATCACTTAATTCTTGTATAGTTTAAATAAAAGCGTTAATTTAAATCTGGTCGGAAAAATTTTCAAAAATACAAAAACAGTTTTAAAGCGGTAAATTTGAAAAATGTAGCTACTTTTTTAACAACGTCAAATATAATCGCACAACCTAAAACACAAAACTAAATACCTAACGTTTAATGCTTATTAAATACGTTACTGTTATTTCTAATATGAACAATTAATTCATAACCCTTAATTTATTAAAGCTTAGATAGTAGATCATCATCTTAATTCTAGAATATTCATAGAAGTCATTAATAGATGCTAAAGGGGCAGTTATTGAAATGTAATATAATATATTATATACAGTGTGTTATTTAATGTCATGCAAATATTTCAGGGGGTGATAGTACTCAACAAAATAAGAAAAAGGTGTTAATATACACATGATCAAAAACGCGCCATTTTCGATAGACAGGGTGGCGAAGTTTAATTTTTTTTTATATTTTGCGTTTTGAGATGATTATTTGAAATTTAGTATAGCTACTATCTTTTAGAATCTCTACAATAAAATGTCAAAATCATCAGTTGCAGTATACAGGGCGCCACAAAAAAAAAATATTTTGACTACACTTGGTTTGTATTGATCGCTATTTTTTCAAATAACTCGAAAACGGTGACAGATACGGGAATAATGAAAAAAACCAAAAAGCTGGAGAAAAGAACAGGGAATTCAATTAAGATATAAAAATTTATACAGGGTGCTCAAAAAAAAAGTTCCGGAAGGTAAAATGGTCGGTAACCCAAAGAAATGTAACACCCTGTATACTGCAACTGATTATTTTGACATTTTATTGTAGAGATTCGAAAAGATAGTAGCTGTACTAAATTTCAAATAATTATCTCAAAACATTCGGGATACTAAACGCAAACTACGAAAAAAAAAATTGAAACTTCGCAACGCTGTGTATCGAGAATGGCGCGTTTTTGATCATGTGTATATTAACATTTTTTTCTTATTTTGTCGAGTACTATCACCCCCTGAAATATCTGCATGACATTAATTTACACCCTGTATATTAAACCATAAAGAATTGCAAAAACATTTTCAAACACGTTTCTTAAATTTAAGCATGCGATCATCAAAGTATATTGTTTAAGTATAAGATGTTCATTTTGTTACTGAAATTTCATTCAACTTGCTTTTTTCAAATGAAACACCCTATATAGTTTTACATTTTTGGATTCTACGATTAATTATAAAAATTTTTGTAGGAATCATTTTTTTATGAGACCCTTTATGCTCGGGTTACATGCAATTATTCAAAATTAGTTTAAACTCTTAAGCTTCAAATTTAGAATATTTCCCCACATAATTATACAGCGTTTAGTTAACAAAAATGACAAACTAATAACAAAAACCAATTAATCAATTAACTTTACTATTATCTCTTATTGTATGAAAGTTTACATACAATCACCTTCCTAAAATTGGCCTTATTTTGCATTTACAACTTATTAAAAACGACTGATTACCAAAATAATAAATCTCACAACTGATGTTTATTTCGAGCCGAATTCGATGTTGATTTGCAACAGTTCTTGTGGTCCCGAAACTAACTTTTAATAATTGCTTGTAACTCGAGGGTTTTATGAAAAAACATTCCTACATAAGTTTCTTAAAATTAATCGTAGAATCAAAAATGTAAAAATATGCAGGGTGTCATATATCATTTGAAAAGCTTTGTAAGTATACAATTTTCATAATATATTAAAAACATATTTTGATAATAAATTGCTTAATTCTAAAGAATTTTTATTCGAAAAATTCTTTGCAATTTTCTTTATGGCTAAAAAATATTAAGGTATTCCGGTGATTTTGAATAACTGTATAATACAATCAAATCTTTTTCTATGATTTGGGAATCGTTTAGTTAAACGATAAGATGCAATTATTTTTAGATGAGGAATTAAAAATAACTATCTGGTTATAAAATTGTATCTTAATGGAGGTAAGTAAAAATTACATCAAAAGTTTAGTTATTAATTACAAAAAAAGGAAATACATAGATGAAAAAAGCAAAAATATCCCAAACTAGACTTAAAGTTGTAAATAGGCCATTTATTTTAACAGTTTTGTAAAATGAAAAATCACAAACTTCCTGAAAGTCTATCTATTCATGGTAAATACAAAAATAGGACCCATTATCATTTTATTAATCGAGTTGTTTTCCTTCCGCTTTACTAATATGAATTTTTTGCTCTTAAGCAATTAATGATAATTTCTTTTTTTATTATTCGATCTATGATTATACTGAAACAAATTTAAAATTGCCTTTTGGTTCAAACGTTTTCTTTTCAATAGGTACACAGTCGTTTGAAGTTTATTGGAAAGTACAATAATATATTGCAGAAAATAAAAAGAATAAAAATAAAACTACAATAACTCAGTAATGATTTCTCTTAATTACTTAACAACATTAGCCAGCAACTACCATAAAATTACTTTTAAGTCAACCAACAATTCAGCACAAAAGTACCGAACCAACTGATATCTGCCTGCTGTAGTTTTAATTTTTATTGGATATTTTCTGTTGTTTTTTAAATAATGGAATTAAATGTTTGATACGCCCCTATAGGTAGCAATACAGATCAAGAGGGCGAGCTTCATTAGCTTTTCCGTTATTCGTCTCACATATCAAATGAATATTCGTCATTTTCAGCAGAATTCTCATATGACAGGAATAACAGTTGCTCAATAATGGAAAGGCTAAAAATAATAAACACGAAGTCTTACACGTATCTTAGGATAGGTGACAATATACAAAGAACTAAAGTCACGGAAGAAAATAAATGTGATGATACGTTATAAGAGAAGTAAGATTATGATAATAATCTAAAGCAATAACATATAACATACAAATACAAGGTGTCCCAAAATTTATCACCCCATTTTTTTTTATTATAACTTTTTCATTTTTAATTTTTTGTTCTTGTCTTTTCGGATTATTAAGAAACAACTGAAATTTTTTTAAAATGAATCGCTATGCTTCTCAGCAACGCACCGCAACAAGCAAAATTGTGGTTTTTGGGAAGGGAAATTCATTCAAGGCCATTGCACCCGCGTAAGGTAACAGTTTGGTGTGGTGTGACGTCCGAAAACATCATAGGACCATATTTTTTCGAGGATGGGTAAGGAAATGCAGTAACAGTTAGTTAATGGTGACCGCTATAGAGTACTTAATGATACAGGACCTATTAGTACTCGAGCTGAATAAGCTCAGCATGCAGGACGGTGCCATGACCCGCACAGCTCTCACGACAATGGAAGCATTGGGGGAAGTTTTCCCGAATCACATAATCTCGAAAAATGAAGATTTAAATTGGCCAGCGCGGCGTGTTTACCGGATTTGACTGCCCCGGACTTTTTTCTTTGGGGTTATGTAAAGTCAAAAGTATACATCAACAAGCCGACAACTTCGGATGCCCTCTAGCAAAATATTCGAGATGAAATAGCCGCTATACCACAAGAAACTCTTGGTAGAGTCATGAAACATGTCGTAAAAAGAGATCGAATTTGTCAGCGCTCTAACGGTGGACACTTGTGTGATGTTATTTTCAAAACTTGATAATGAAAAACTTATTGAATTAAATTACCATTTGTTGTTTACATGTCGTTTTTATTCCCATTATATTAAAAGTTATAATAAAAACAAATGTAGTGATAAATTTTGGGACACCCAATAGAAGACAAAACCTGGACAAAATATAATAATTTGGAAAACTAAACGAAGATGAAATAGTGAGATAGAGAGATGGAGAGAGATAAATAAAAAAATCGGGTACGCTGATGAAGAAAAAATCCCGAAAAAGATAAAAGTGGAAATATACAAGAAAGCAGAGAAGCCCATAAGCAGAATCGCAAAGCACAGAAATTAAGATTCGGGATAAATAAAGAGAGGCAGAATCAAAAACGAACCATGCAAAAAAATAGTGTAGATGGACACGATAGAAGATAAAATTTGATAAAGTTAACTAAGATAGCTAAGTCATATACATACCTATGTCATATGTATATGTATACAAAATGAAAAACGACAGATGCCTTAGAAGGGTGTATGATGCTAGGGGGATGAGAAGGAAAAAAGATTCATGAAGAATAGCTGAAAGATATAAACGAAAGAGACGGAAATATAAAAGGATTTACAAAAGACAGAACTAAGTGAAAAACACCATAACAGAGCTAAAGACACCGAAAGGTACTTCAGAATTAAGTAAGTAAGTAAGAGGGTTGCATTTTGGAAGAAAGATATAGGAAGATAAGTTAACAGAAATTTTTTTGGCCTTAAAACCCGTGATGGTCAAAGCTTCCTCTTTTAATATAGTAAACTAATAATGCAAAGAACTCTTTATTAAACGGACATCACATTAAGCAATTGTGGAAAAGAAATTTATCCGTTTGGGCTTAAAAACCTCTCTTTTTGCGGATAGAATGACCTTTAATAACCCATTCATAAGCAATTTTTGTTGCGTGATTGGTTTTACAGAACGACAATTAATAGGTATCTACTATATTTTTCAGATCAATTTTGGAATTTAGCATGATTAAATGTGGCCTGTACAACATTAAAGTTAACTGTTGCTATTATTATCAAACTCACAGTGTTTGTTTCTGTTTAAATATCTCAGTTAAGTGATAACTATTTTAGGGGTTTTTGTTTTATTATGAGTAGTGAGTCTTAGGATCTCCTCTAATTACCACTTATCGGCATTATTATTATTTCTTTAAAGTGACTAGAATTTTCTTTAGTGCAATGTCATCCAAATGAAAATGTGCTGGTAAAAAAGGAAAACTATAACCTGATTTAAAATATAAGCTGAGCAAAATTTGATTAATAAAATTGATTGATAATAAAGAAAAGGATTTGATTGTGGGTTCGCATAATATCAAAAATGATAAAGAAGCCCTTATGGTCGAAATTTGTTCAGACTTTAAAGCATTTGAAATCTTATCTAATTTAGAAAATCAGTATTTCAAAATGCAACTTCTTAAAAACAAGTAACAAACCAAGTTACTGTTTTCAAAAACAATTAAATAATTAAGTTGCATGTAATTTTTATATTTTTATACTATATGCGAGGAATTTTTTTTTAATATAGTAAATATAGTAGGTACCTACTAAGTAGTAGTAAATATATTAATATTTTTAGTTCACTTTTTCCGTAAGCGGGTACCTCTAATACGCGGACAAAACTAGTATTTCACTGTATAGGTAGGTAGCTATAATAAACACGTAAAAAAAAATAAATTTAGTCGTGTGGAGACATGTTAATATATTAGGTACCAAATTTCCAGAAAGTGCCAGGTGAGCCGTGCTTGAGTCAATTTCATTTGTAATAACTAAGTAATAACTATGGTTAGCTGGAATACATACTACAGTAATGAAGTTACAAATATAGTGGTTATATGCCGCAGCTTATGCTTATAATACCAATTCATGAGTTCCTACAAAAGGCACATATTTTATCTGAAGGTGGCACGATACGAAACGTAGGTACCAATTTACTCCCTTAGTTCATAATTTGTCAATTCTGCTACCATGCAAAATGTTTAGTGTCTAATAAATAAATAATCGCCTGGGAGATATGAGATATTCACCCATAACAAGAATTGAAAAGTTATAAGTACGGCACTGAAGAAATGGGAATACTTGGACTGAACAGTAGTACACAGGGGAATTTATATATTACAACAGAAATTGTAGTACATCAGAAGGAAAATTTCAGAAGACAGGTGGCAAATCTTAAACTACAGAAATCAGTGTAACATCTATATGTCGTAAAGGCCACAGTGTTGAAGTAATAGCACATTTACCCCTCGTAAAATCTAGTAGAAGTGTGTAATGCACGAGCCGTCACATAAAGTTAACCTTACGACTAAGCTTAAGCGGCGACAAACATCTTCTACTCTGCGGGCCACGCGCCCAACAAGGACGGAAAACGTCATAAGCGTCAAACCGTGGTGTCATAAAGTTGAAGCCAAAAGGCTGGAAGATACCGGCGCTGAAGTGATCTACGACGCGCACATTAGGCTAGGTGTCCTGGTGCGATAAGGAACTCCTAATTACCGTGTTTAGGGGGAGGTCTATTCTTCCGATGAAAGAGTTCAGCTATTGCTGCAATTGTCCCGCAAGTTGAGGGAATTGGCTGGTAATAGAGTGTTTACCAGCGCTCAGTGGGTCGTAATTTCCACTCATTTGTGTAGAAATGGTCGCGTTATTATTACGGTTATGGTTATTGGCCACCTGTTTAGCAACTGACGGACATTTATATTGATCGCTTTACTACTTTGAGAAAACATTTAGGACTTTAGATAATTGAAAATCGTTTCCTCTTGTTTGTCTCGTAATTGGTCAAGGTACAAACTAGTTTATCTAAGTCTTTTTTAAATATTTTCTTATAGTAAAATTAAATTTAATTAATTTAAAAATGCGAACCCAGCCGCGAAGCCTGTTCTGAAAAGAAAAACAAGACCCAAGTTTCTCTCGCAAAGATTGTATCTTTAAAATAAGAGTAAATAAAATTTAAATGCTGCCCTCAACAATAATTTGAGATCATTTATTATTACAAGAAAATAAAGCCATTCAAGCAAGTTAACTCAGCTGAAACATTGGCAGTCTACGAGAACACGGCGGGCAAATTTATGGCCTATATTATAATTATAGGGAAACGCATTCAGCGCATATGCTGCATGTATTATATATTTACTGCGGTGGAATCAGAATTTTTGCTACAAGAAACGAACGATATCTTGTTCTTGCTGAATGGCCTTATATTACACTGACAAATTGTTATGGTTAATTGTTATTAATTTGCGCAAAAGTCATCGATATCTTTAACTTGAAAATATACATGCAAGGTTAGTATGTCACGTTTACATTTTCAACCCTTTTAAACCCTTTGACATTTATCACCTTTCTAATTAATGTGACACCCACAACTGGCGCCGCCCCTAAATCAAATGCAGAATAGTTTATCATTTTTTAATTACTGCGCGTGACTTATGGTCCAGTTTAATTTATATTGTAAAAGGAATTTTCTCTTCTTGTGTTTACAGAAAAAACGTGATTAATAATTAAAAAACTATTACTACTTAATTTCTACGGTTTATAAAACTTTTGGGACATTAATGGGGGCCAATTTTGTTGGCATTAACAAGAATAATCTTCTAATGATATTAGGCAGTGGGGTTGTAGGACATAATATTCCGGTATTTAACAATGGGAAGTAATATAACAGGCACTCACCTTTCAGATCCGAAGTGAGTTCCGGAGCTTAGGACGAACCGGAAATACCCCGGAAGCGGCAGGCCATCGGTCACTGCAGAGGGTGGCGTGTGAAGCAGTTGGGGTGCCAAAACATTGCCAGAACTTAACCTTTGGTGATACGCGACGGATGGCGATTGTTAAGAGAAGCTGAAGGGCTAACTCTTCCGGACATGTGATATCATTGATACCGCGCTACTGCCTTGTCTGATTGCTATACGTGAGTTAAGTGTTGGAGAATGCTTTACGGCTGACACGCTGTGCGCTCCGCCCGATCAGTGGTGACGCAAGGGGGGCAATTTCAGTTTATGGGCGGACCAATATAGTGCTGATCCTGCTCTAGTGCGTGCACTAAAATGTTCCTAACAAGGACGGCGTATAAAGGGGACGCAAGATAATGGTTGACGCTCCCCGCTAACCATTCTTTATGTACGTCTCTCTCGTTCGCACCCAATTTATGAGTTCACCTTCTCGCTCCGACACGCGTCGCAGAAGCGCCAGTGACGTAATATAGACACGTGACTGTGGTCAGCACCCAATCAAAGTTTGGGCGCCAACTTAAATCGAGTTAAAACTTACTTAAAGTTGAGAATAACAAGCCAAATAAACAATTTAAATACGTAATAAGAACAATTTGAGTTCATTTCACATTCACGCCGTCGCTATTATACAAACCGCTACCGCAAAGGTCTTCATAATTTACTACTTCGCGATTATACCAGTCTACATCATCATATATATTCAAGCAAAAAGTTCCTCCGTGTACTAACGTCTAACATTTATTTAAAATTAAGTCGCAAGTGTAACCAGAAAAAAGTATAACGCATAGCCATTCAAACAACAAATAAATAAAATATAAAACAATAATAAATCTAAACCGATGCTCCAATGAAGCATGAATGGAAACCACAATCATTAATCCTGATAAAAAGTGGCGCAATATTTTTTCGGTGGCTTTGAACTGAGATATCTCAATCCTACCCGGTGCATGTGTGTGGTTGCATCGCATGTTCGCACTCACAGTCTTACCGAAGTTTATGACATCAGTGGCGTTGCAGGAATTTTTACTAATTGTTAGTTATGCTTCCTTAATCTAGTATCAATTTTAACCTAATTAATGAACCCACCAATGCTCGATTTAATCGATATTAATTTATCCTAGAAGACAAATACGTAAAAAAATAATTATTCCCATTCGCCACGTAAATCTTATTCGGGGGTCAAACCCTGAAAAAGTATTATTAAATGTTTAAATGTATGGTAAAGGTATATTTCATATTATTTTTATGAATATTAATAAGTACATAAAATACCTGTTTATTATACCTATGTAGCTATTCAACATCGTATCTTCCCAAAGCTGGTACACTTACGTTAAAAAAGTTCTTTAAATTAGGTAGCTACAAATTAAATATTTTGACTGCAAATGAAATTTAAAAAATAAACCGTTGAAAGATATTTAAATATAAAGCATTATAAAATTTTGGCTAATCACAAAGCAGTAGGTGACATAATTAATTAAAACAGAAAACGAGGAATTTAAATAAATTTACTTAAGAAAAATCTTTATACCGTATTGTTTAAATGTTAGATGAAATTATACTCTGAATTGTTCTCGTGTGTAATGTACCTAATCGAATACTAATGACGTCAAACCAAACATGAAAGTTGTTTCAAAAAGCCAGAGATAAAGTTTTTCTTAATAAATAATTAAATTTGAACAACAACCTGAATTCCATAACGTACTACAAGTTGAACACAACCCTCGTTAAAACATAACAAGGTTTTTCTATCGTCAGCAGACTTTCTAAAATGTTACACTGCCCCTAATTCAAAATGTATTTTAATTTACCACCATAACATACCCTGCACCCCGGCGTATGAAAACCGACCCTCCGAATATTCGTTTTAATCCGTTTTAGGGGTGAAACAAACACAGCATCCACAAGAGGACAATGTCCTACCGGTCTTAAACTTTACTTTCACGAATTTAATTTATAAAACAGTAGCATCAAGATTAAGCTCTATCTAAGCATTAAATATTTATACCTGATAAAGAGAAATAAATTCTGTTAAAATACGTAATGAAACGTCTTATTTGACTGCATATGCTTAAACGTTAACAATATTTATTAGATATTCTTTACAGGCGCACCCATTTGCTTCCATCTAATGTTAATTACTAAGGAAGAACTTCTTTAGATCCATCTTTAATTTGAATTATGGACGTGTAAAACACAGCTCCTTTTGAAAGTAGGCTACTTAAGTAATTTATTGTTCGAAATGAAGGAAACTTTAAAAAAGAAAAGGCAACTACGCATAAAATAGAATACGAATACCCTAATACATCATAATCTCTAAAAAAAGAATACCATGATTACAGATCCATCATTTACATATAAAAACACATTAGTACATGTATTGGTGTAATTTTTTTGTAGAAATTTTAATTTATGCAATACACTTGAATGACGCTCATCTTTAGTTTCACCGATTATTTAAGATTTGAGACGTATCTTATCTTGCATTTTATCTTTGAAACTCCCACTGGCATTCCCAATACAACTTATTATCAATCATTTCAACAAGCAACAACTTTTTACAGAATCTTCTATGTAAATGACATATTGTTTAAACGATTTCTATTCACCTAACCTTTCTGGAAAATTTTTCATTATTTACCTGTTAAAAATGTTGTAGCATTATTCAGTTATAATAAAGTACAAATTAGAGAAGTGAATTATGAAACCTAAGAACTTTGATATATTACTTGCTGTTCCAAGTTTGTGTATAATTACATAATAATTAAAAGTTTAATATTTGCATCTAATTTTAAAAGTACACCAGAGTCTCTTGGTAATAATAAAAAAATAAATAAATAGAAAAAAGCAGAGCAACTTTCTAAAATAATCCAAGAAAGTGTCGCACCGCCTTAAATTCTTGAGAACATAAAATAGACACTTTATTTACGGTTTGTTATTCAACTGATTCAACTCCCACGATATATACAAAACATAGTGGTAGTAAGGTCAGATTTCAATTAATATATAGGTATAAAACGTAAAATCAAAGAGACCAAGAATGTATTTAAATTAAGTATGGCGCAAATTTCAAAAGAAAGAAATATTATGTATTATCAAATTAAATCTGTTACAGTTTTTTTTTTTATTGAAATTTAATTTGCTAGCTTAATTTATGTAAATTCGTTTTGATTATTTACTGAAACCATCTAATAAATACAACCAATAGGTAACCAATAAAAATATATAAAGTAAGTATACGTAAGTAAAACATAGGTAGATATATCATGAAATGAAAAGACAGGAATATCATTGAGTAACAATAAGGCAACGGGAAACCACTGCAGAAAACACACTTCCTTAGTATAAGGGGGTTATAACAAACTTTCCTACGCCAAGTCGTTTAACAATGTGGCCCTAACCCCCCTCATCAACATCCTTACAAGATGGCCCTTTAAGAGGAAGAAGATAGGAACTAAAAATAAAAATCAAAACTTGAAACTTTAAAAATTAAACTTATTGCCAGAAAAAAAGGTATTATGATTTATAAAAGGAACGACTGGCCAGTGCAAACTGTGAATAATATCGTCATTTAAAAATTTAGGAAGCCTATAATATATTTTGTAGCATGCAACGTGATGTAATATACATATATGCAAATTAAATTCTATGTTCAATGACCCGAATTAAATTAATATTTAAACACTTCCATTTTAGAAACATCAATAGTATATCATTACCTTACATATACCTAAATTAAGTTTCGGAGGAACTTCTTCCCTACGCCAATGCTTGCGGGCGGCCAACTACTCGAGTTGTAGCCATAACTTTTAAAGCAGTTAGCATTGGGTGGGAACCATTAGGCATTTAAATAGTGTGTTGACTGCCAACGGGCCTTACTAACTTATTGCACAATAATGTACCTACCTGCCTACTATAGCTTACATTTTACCTGCCATTATCTATAGACAAACTCATGACAGTCCTATAAACACACTGTGATCTGTGATTACTTGATTAGTGGAGTAATCGCTCAGCGTAGGCACGTAACTATTTCTGTTTTCACATAATATAACAACACGAGATAATAAAAGGCTGTTTACCTAGTGTTGTGTCGGTTTATGGTTATAATTCAATATCGGAGTGGATTTCCATATATGTCAGATGATGAAAACAAAACTTAGAGTTACCACAGGGAAATTCCTTAACATATCACATGTATTCGTTTCCAAAGATCTAAAATCGCTAGTTCGCTAGTATCCGATGAAACAAAATTTAAGTTTATAAGCTTGTCGTTTCGTAATATTCGAACCAACCACAGAACAACATTTTCACATGAACTAATTTTATTTATAAAATTTCATACAACAGACAGACAACTTTATAATAAGCATGAACTTCGATATTTAGACTAGTAATGGTCTCGTAATACTTTTTTAAATTAATTACCTGATCGTATTCGACGCTCGATTGGGAGCACCATATACTACTTTGAATCTCTAAAATATATAGACACTGACACGTAGGTACAACGTACAGTACAATGTGTACACACACGACTTTTAATTCCATAGGCCGTTGAGGATGATTTTAAATTGGATCTCTTGATACATCAGCATAATTTGTAATTTTAACAAACTATAAGCAACATAATAGCAAAACCTACGCCAACAGACTAACCAGATATTCAACTCAATTCCACCAATTTCTTACAAAGTTCTAGTTAAGTAGCACCTATGTTTTAAATAACTATGTATTAGTATACGGAAAATCAAACTTCATTAAGAATTATCCACAAAAATGTACGTAGAGTTTATGGGCCTTCACTGTTAATTCCAGTTCACATTAGTATCCTTCTGTTTTCTGTTTAACCAGTAGTTTACAAAAAATGATGGTTTTAACTTGGGAAAAGGAATGGAATCTTATTTCATGCAACTTACAGTTATTTACAAGACAAATGGTATGAGCAATTACACCTGTACCGCATAATATCCTTTTAAGAAGGTACTTCCAATGATATACCGGGTGTCTCAGGTAAGACGCACCATAGGGAAACACCAATGTATTTTTTCAGAAAGGATCCGCGATGCCTTTGGAATATGTATGGATTCAGTGCTCAACGTATGTGTTTGAATTTAGTTAACGCTAGAAAGAGATAGAAATACTGAAGGCGTCTGTCATTGCAACAGGCGATTATTTCATTGTTTATTTTTTATATTTGTCAATTTTGCCAGCGACAAAACGTCAAATTGTTAAACTTGTCAGTAACTAAAGAATCTACATCGAAAATGCAATGAAGCTCAATTATATATTCACTATTCTTATTATTATACTAAAACAATAAGTATAGTTTAAAAAATTTATTTATAATGCCACAATACTTTACATATTTACTAAAATCACTATTTACGTAAATGTATAATTGTTACATTTTTCTTGCACTTGTACCTATTTCATCATATTATTAATTTTTCTCTATGTAACCAATTTCACACCTATCTACATGAACCATTAAAATTTGTAAGTTGCATTAATAACTTCTGACAGAGATTTTAGTACAGCTGACTAGACAAATTCTTACTTTCATTACATTTTTAAGTTCATTCGGTACCTGACTGATGATCATTTGCTTTCTTTTGACAGAATTCAATACTATTCCATGTTTATGTTTATAGAATTTACTTTCGTTTTCTTTACGTGTGCTGTTGTAATAAGGCGAATTCAATTTAAAATATGCAGAAACGGCGATTTAAAAAATTACGCATTTTGCGTATGTTTATTGTAAATGAAAGTTTTAGGTGCTGTCAAAATTGACAAATATAAAAAATAAACAATGAAATAATCGCCTGTCGCAATGACAGACGCCTTCAGTATTTCTATCTCTTTCTAGCGTTAACTAAATCCAATAACATACTATTATGTGATTTTTTAAAAACTCAATTGCAGCAGGCCGTATTCTGTCTTAATAACCTTAGAACTGATGTCTGTATTAAGTCAGAATACGGCCTGCTGCAATTGAGTTTTTAAAAAATCACATTGTACGTTGAACACTGAATCCATATATATTCCAAAGGTATCGCGGATCCTTTCTGAAAAAATACATTGGTGTTTCCCTATGGTGCGTCTTACCTGAGACACCCGGTATAAAGTTACTACATCTTAACTTCAAAAAATTATTTACTTTCTTATTTAGATATATCGTTAAAGGTTAAAGTTTAACAAAACTTTATTTTGAGTAAATTTAGTGTAAGTAGCTTAAAAATGATTCACATTTGCATTTTAATAAAAAAATACGTTTATGTGAAAAACACAAAAAACTAACGTAGTGAATTTCGTTTACACGAAATATAATGTTTAATTAGTAATAACGTTCAAATAAATAGTTTTGAATATTGCAGTGTTAGATTATGTTTATTAATCAGTAATTAACGTATCTTTTCTTAACGATGCCCCCAACCATTACGATAACAAAACAATTATTTTTTGAAGGTTTGTTGTGGGGAGTTTGATCACATTTTCATATTTGTCAATGCCTAATGTGACCTATAGGTACAGTATTTAACAGGATGCGGCACCCATATACCTACGAGTATTTGATTAGAGACTGGGAGCATAAGCTACAGTGTCCTCATGGAATCAACGCCTGTGATGACACAATATAAAATACTGAACATGTTATAATTAACATGTACAGGAATTGTGGAACTGTAGGAAATATCAAGTGATCCAATATAAAGTAATCCTCAAAAGGACAAGAAATTAAAAATCAAGTCGAACCTAGATTCAGGAAATATCATTACGTTTGTTTTGACAAGTATTTCAAAAAAACATGTTTACAGCTGAGGAAGCTTTAGCAGAAATTCAGTAAACGAACTTGATTTAGCTGATAACCTTCTAGCGATGTCCAAACCGTATGAACGCAGTAATTGGTGTCATTTGTTTCGTATTTTATCAACTTGACATTTACTAAATTTAGCTGAAGCATGAGTTTTAAACACTATAGGTATCTGAGGATCACTTGATATAAGCTTATTAAAGAATGAAAAGGCTAATATATGAAAATAAACACAAGCCAGTTAGACATATTATAGTTTTCAATAATTTCTTATGAATACCACGAAAATTAAGAATATAGCAACAATAATCAAACTGTTGTATTATTCAATGTCTATGTTTCCATTCAATTCAATATAATTGTCGTATTACTTCAAATTGGCGAAAAGAAAATGGGCCACGATCCAGTAATAATTATGTAAACTATCAGATACACACTTTTCTTTAATTCACTTCTTAGCAATGTTCTGGGATAGGGGTCTCCAAACTTTTAATGCAAGGGCCAAGTGTAAATTTTCAAAATTTAAGGCAGGCCACAATGGAAATTATGAGGACGTTTTACTTAACAAAGGACTTAAAGTATACCTAGAATCACCAAATTTTAAATTAATGAGACGTACGTATGTGAATACAAGTTTCTATTCAAAATATCGTTAATTTGTGGTTCAAATTTAGTAGTTTGAAGACTCCTGTTCCGCAAAATCGCGGTACACACAAAGAATCAAAATAAGAATAAGTATTTGTTAATTTATTTCAAGTATCTTTGAGAACACAGATGCTGTTAGTCTCTTTACTTCTAATACATATTTGTTTTACCAACATTATATTTTTGTAAAATATCCCAAATTCTCGGTCGTTCCAGAAATAGATAGTACATTCTAAATGCACAAATAATAATTAATTGCTTTCGAAGTTCAAAACTTTGTTATTTATTTTAACTAGAAACTTCTTATATGTCTGTGTAAATGTATAAAATTATTAGTAACTCAAAATATATAGTTAAGTACACCAAAAAATATCAAACCGTTTTAAAGCCTAAAATGTTATGACATGACAGAGAACAATAAATGCCTTTTCGTGCATACCTAACGTACCCGTATGCAATGACATAGTTATGTATTGAATGTGATAGTATTATTTTTGTATTCATTACAAAAATAAATTAAAGAATAACAAAATCCCCTACCTGTTCTGCGAAGTCTATCAGTAAATTATTGGAATGCAAATAATGAGCTGAAAACCAGTTTATGATGTAAGAACTACAATATCAAAGCCTTTTTTCCATTTACTGCCAGGCATGCGACCATTTAACACCTTCAAAAATTCGAGATATCTCCATATAACTTTCGACAGACAATTTTATGCCTGTAAGTTATGGCTACAATAGTTTTTACACCGTCAACTATATGTAATCGAAGTTATTTGCATTCTAAATTAAAAAGGAGTTCTGTTGAAGGTGTTGGCTGTAAAATATGATGAATTGATTATAAAATTATGTAGCTATTTTAATATTTTCCTGTTAAGAATCGGGAACGCATTTACGAATTAAATAACGGTTTAACAAAGTAGGAGTCTGACATTTGTAATCTGAAATATGAATAGAATTGTTTAAAATTTGTGGGTAAAAATGATATTTCTCAATTATAGTACCTATGCTAAAAATGTATAAAAATTACTAAAATTCTTATTACGATAGGATTTTTATTTAAGTATCTCACTAGGAAACTAAATTAATCTAAGACGAAGTACTATTAACACATATTCCAATTACGCTGGTAATTCGAAATGCTTAATAAGTACTAATAATAGTACTAATAGTAAACATGTGTTTGAATACAGTGAACTGAAAAACAGATTATATTAGAATGAAATATGTAGTAGCTTACTTACACGATCCAACATTAATTTTGGAAATATTTGTTTGAAGATAATGAAATAAATATGGGTTTCTTTTATAACATATTTAGCCAAGTTTCTTTTATCAGGTATATGGATGTATACCTTGCTCCACACAGCACTCCTCTAGTTGATAAAGGAACCGTAAGCGGCCCCCCTACTTGTCATCTGCCCTTGTTTGTTCTCCTTTAGAAGATCTGAAGAGGAACTGAAATTCGCAGAACTTTCGCATATAGGTATGATTAGAAAAATCATGGCGTTGACTGAATTGGTTGCAATAGTTATACATAATTCTTTGAGCCGTTAAAAAAGGTTGAGAAACGCGGAAGGATGGGAAGGTATTTAAACCTTTAAGTATTTTTAGTAACTAAATTTCCTAAAATTTGATTCTATACATTTCATAGTTCATAGACTATTTGACAGATCATCACGCACGTCAGGACCGCGTGGCCTCGTCCGATACCCTGGTGATATGTAACTACAGATTACACCACCTTGTGCGCACTCGTAATTCGAATTACTGCTATCTAAACGTTGGTGAGTATTTCTTACATACAGTATGTGTCAAAAAGTCTGAATCATCTGATTTCATTTATTGTTTTACTAAGCGAACACTCGATTATGATGGTAACGATTGGTGTTTGTCTGAATACCAAAAGAATGCTGTTTTTATTTTGGTACGTTGGCGCAGTGGTAAGAGCGCTGGGTTCCTAGCTAGGAGTCTTGGGTTCGAATCTCACGCAGTAGCAAGAATTTTTAAAAAGAATTCCCCACTGTTCGAGGTCGGTACTTGAGCGAGTGAAGCCATTTAATCGTCTGGTTTAATTAATGATTCTGTCTGCGGAGTGGTCGACTTCAGATAGTAACAAGACACATACACAATACACTTAATACACGGTCACAAACTCTGCAGAAGGCAACGGGAAACCACTGCAGAGAACACATTTCCCTACTATACAGGGGGATATAACAAAGTTCATGGCGCTAAGTCGTTTAAAAATGTGGCTTTGATCCCCTCGCCAACGCCCTAAAAAGGATATGACTGAAGAAGAAGACGTGAGTTCCGGTATGGCAAAAATGTGATACATTAGTCAAGTAAATGCAAAAACGGGATTGTTTTCAAAAATTTTGTACGTAAAAGCTGTTTAGAATTAAAGTTTGAATTTCTATGGTCATCTTATACACAGATCATTGACCAGTTAGAAAGCCGGATTGATTAATTTATGTTAGCTGAAATTATTTCGATAAGTTGCATTTGAACTCAAGACTCACTTTTAAAAAGACAGTGGCAATCGCATACATTCTTCATAATAATTTAAGATTCTGCGTTGTTAATAATTTCCTAAAATAAATAAACCATGAAATGCATAAAGGTTTCTCATATTTGATAAGGTAGGTAGTATTTAAAAATTTACTGTCGGCCTGGTATTAGTGTTGAGGTTAGCTGACTTATACACCAAGTTTTCAGATTCAATTCCCAATCCATGTTAGGAAAATTTTTAATACAGAAAATAGGTACCTAAAATCATATCCTTTTTATGTATGAAATAAATCAGTTCAACAGCATTGCGACAACTGGCACAATCATTTCGCGTCCGTCAAGTTGGGTAGTGCTACATTAGGTGGTATATCAATCGATGCACACAGAGCTTAGTCTAATACATCAACAAACATATTTTACAGTTATCATAGTGTAATGTATGTTTTTAAAGTACAAATGATAAATAAACTGAATTAGAAAATATCTAGAAAATTTTTAATTTTTAAAACGTATCACCGCGTTGCTACACTAAAACAAAATTAGACAATGAGGACTATGAATTAACACCATGAAATCGACTTTTTCACTGTGACGGAATAGCTTTAAAAACTAGAAGAGTCATTAGAAAGGATATCTATAAATTAACTTAAATGGGTACAGAATTTACTTACGACAGAATACTAATCTTTGTTGTGAAACTTTTGCGCTTGAAGTATCTACATATTTACATCAAGTTGCTTCAATTTCTTAAAATAGAAGTAATTTTTCTGTAGGCAAAAAGCACTAAACTAATATTAAAAGTTTAAGTTTTATAAGAAGAGTTGGATATGGCAAAATTATACTTAAAAAAATCAGTTTACCAAATATAATCGAGAGAACATCATAAAAAGATTTATTTTTTAACTTTAACAACATTAATTAGTTTAGAAATTAAATTTTTAAGGATTCATTCCTTGGAGGAAATACTTTTAATACATTTTAACGAATTCGCCAAAATATTGATTACAATAGGTAAAGCGTGTTTTCAAAATTTAACTTTTCAATCAAAAACCTAAATTGTTTGAAATGTCCAAGTATTTTTGTTGAAAATTGAAGAAGACATGTTCCGGTTAAGAATGAAAAAACAATATCAATCGTGTGATCTTCTCTGCTTCTTTGGCAAGCCAGCATCTTTTTACCAAAATTTTCGATAATAGTTTGGCATAAGTGCGGCGCAATTTCAGTAATTTCCTCAATTCTGTTGCCCTTAAGCTCTGTACTCTCCAAGAAACGTGAAAGAAGAAGTGCAACGGTGTCTAATTGCACGATCTAGCCAGCCAATTGATGATTATTCAGTTACCAAATTTCTCTCGCAAAAGACGGAAAAGATGTTGCGTTGGCTGGGTGGAAAGTAGCACCGTCCTGTTGAAACTACATGTTCACTGCGTTGAGTCTTCCAAAGCGGTTTGTTATCATTACTTACAATTCAGCAACACTAACACTAACAGCTGCATTATTTTCTCGTAAATGACCAGTACGTCTGTAGGTTTTGCTTCGATGATATTGTATTGAACAGCTTTCGTCAAATTTCATTAGGATACCTCGAATGGCTTTGACTGTTGGAGCATTTTCTCTACTGCATTGTGTACGAAATCTTCTACCGACATTTCTTTCACCAAATTTATAATAATTTTTTGTAATAAACACGCGAGGTTTGCCATTTGTCAAACATGCCAGCGCACTCTATTCCGAAAAATATAAATGGGGACAAATTTAAATTTTTACCTCAAATTTGAAAACCCTTTAGAAATACCTACCAGTATGGCTCTTTTTTAATTTTAAATTGTTTAACTTAACTTCGTAAGATAATTTATCTATCATAGATTAATGTAGGCTATAAGCTGCTGTTATGCTACGTCGGTGGCTTAACAGAAAACTGATGCTCTCATCTCCGGCAAATATTTTAACTCATTAGATCCAAAATAGCTCAGAAACGTAAAAAACATAAACAATATGGTTGAACTGTTGAGCTTTTTTACCAGAATAGGGCCTCGAATCCTGCGGAATCCACAGTAGAGTAGCATTAAGGGGATGTACATTTTGTACGAGGACGGTCTGATACCAAATCTACGTGTTAAAATTATATGACACACATTTATTGCACAAAAATCTTGAAGAAATTCAAGAAACACTATCTACATATTAATGTTTATTTTTCCACGAAGCCGCCGTTAGCATTTATAAATTCATTCAATTTTTTTACAAGTTTAAACTTTCCATTTCAGTAGTGTTCCTTTCCAACCGTAGTTTGCAATACGTTTTGATCCTCAAATCCTTTTCCTGATAAAAACTACTTGAATAGCCCAAAGGGGGTTAAATCCGGACTTTGTGACAGATGAGACAAAAGTTCCCACTTGCACTTTTCCAACCAGGTTGTAGTCTAGGCCGTGTTCCATCATGCAGAAGCCTCACGTCTCCGGATCTACCCTCAGTAGATTTCTATCTTTTTGGGCGGTTTATGCAGATTTTATAGGGAATCAGAACGCACTGCAATTCGCAGTTGTGCAGTACTTCATATCCTTTGGAAAGGAACACTTTCGTGAAGTACGTAAGTACTTGTAAGACGTTGGGAAACATTTCTAAGTACCTATGTGGAAAAATAAACATTAGCAGTAATTTTAAATCAAAGATCACCTGAAATTGAAACAAACCATAATATCTAAGCCACAAAAATGATATATTACTTATAATTTTTTACAGTTTATCTTTCAAATACATACTATACTTTTTTGCAAATGTGTAGCAAATTGAGATATTACCATTTTAAAAATAATATTCGTTCTAACTTCAACTCCGCGTTTGTAAATTGTATAACCATTTGAGTACACACATTTGTTAATTGATATCATTGCTGAAACACAGGACACTCTAGCCCTGAATCCACCGCTATCAGTTTTTTTTTTTATATAAAAATAATCTAAATCAAGCAAAAACCAAAATGTTAAAGAACATAAAAGACAAAAACGGAGTCATAATTACAGATAAAGAAAAAATTATGGAAAGATGAAGGAAATATTTTAAGGAACTACTAGAAGAAGATGAAATAGAAGTACAATATAATGAACAAGTCAATGGAGAACAAAATGTACAACATGAAGGTTATGACGAAGGAGGAAGAATAGCAGAAACAGAACTAATAGATGTATTCCAAAAAAAGAAAATAGGTAAGGCACCAGGTCATGATAAAGTATCGACAGAAATGATCAGATATATGAACGCGGAGAGACGACAAGAACTACTAGATATGATGAACCAGGCAAAAAGAGAGAAGAAACTACCTCTAGATTGCGAAATAGGTATTATTGCGGCGCTATATAAAAAAGGAGATAGTAAGGACTGCTCTAATTTTAGAGGGATAACTCTGGGAAGCACAGTAGGAAAAATATACACCAGGAGTTTGAAACATAGAATAAGAGATCAAATAGATACTACATTGGAGGAAAGCCAGAGCGGATTCAGAAGAGAAAGAGGGACTAATGACCAAATATGCATCCTCAGGCAAATATCAGAGACAACAATTGAAGTTGGAAGACAGATAGGTACATGTTTGGTTTATCGATATGGAGAAAGCTTTCGATCGAGAGAAGAGAAAATGTCTGGAAGACCCTAGAAGGTAGAAGAATAGAAAAGGATTTAATACAAAGTATAAAAAGTCTATTATATGAAAATACTGAAAATTATGTAAGGATAAGAAACGAAAAATTAAAACCTTTCATTAGTAAAATTGGATTAAAACAAGGATGCAGTCTGAGTCCCATATTATTCTGATTCTAGATAAAGTAGTTAAAAAGTGTAAAGTTAGAATAAAACCGTATAATGTTGGATATATGAAAATGAAAAACATACGTATATCAGAACTGTCCTACACAGATGATTCAGTAAAATTAGGAGAAACAGAAAAACATCTATAGGAAAATTTTAACATTTTTAATGAAGAACTGAAAACACAAAACATGAAAATGAATATACTAAAAACTAAATCTATGGTAATTGGACAACGAGATACAAAACACACTATAAGAATAAATGAAGAAATAGTGGAACAAGTAGACAAAATTAAATATCTTGGGGGAGTCATAAATAACAATGGAACTACTTATAGAAGTTGAAATTAATGAAAGAATAGCGAAAACTGGTAAACTGTTTAACAACATAAAGAATAACTTTCCCGGAAAAAAAGAAATCCCAAAAGAAGTAAAAACAGAAATAGTTAAAAGAATTGTAAAATCATCACTAACATATGCATGTGAATCCTGGACAACAACACAAAGACAGGGACGCGGAATAACAAGTATGGAAATGAGATTCTTAAGGAAAATAGAGGGAAAGACGCGAAAGGATAGGATCAGAAACCAGGTATTCCGAGATAAGTTCATTATAGCCCCCGTAGAAGCAACAATAGAACAGTGTCAGCTAAGATGGATAGGTCACATAATGAGAAGAGCGGAAGATAAACTAGTCAGACAAATATTTGAAGCGATAGAAGTGGGAAAAAAGAAGAGAGGTAGGCCAAGAAGAACGTGGACGGAAGAAGTGCGGATAGCAGCTGAAAAAGGGGGAACAAGCTGGGAAGATATGAAAAGATTAACAAGGGACACAAAAAAGTGGAAGAAATTACCCGAAAACTCAATACCAACATAGCTCCACACCGACAGGAACAAGAGCTCCAGGATTAAGGAAGTAAGTAAAAATTAATATTTAACTATTTTACTTAAATCATGATTATACGAGGGTCGTTTGATAACACAGATATGGCGTGAATTCGGCGGAATCTTTTTTACCATTCTGTAGAAGCATCCTTTATTAGGTTAAATATGACAGCGCAGAGCGATCCGTCAATTAGTCTGTGTTTGACAATGCGTCAAAGTGAACGTCACACAAAGGTTTTCTGCCTCCAAAGTCAATACCAACATAGCTCCACACCGACAGGAACAAGAGCTCCAGGATTAAGGAAGTAAGTAAAAATTAATATTTAACTATTTTACTTAAATCATGATTATACGAGGGTCGTTTGATAACACAGATATGGCGTGAATTCGGCGGAATCTTTTTTACCATTCTGTAGAAGCATCCTTTATTAGGTTAAATATGACAGCGCAGAGCGATCCGTCAATTAGTCTGTGTTTGACAATGCGTCAAAGTGAACGTCACACAAAGGTTTTCTGCCTCCAAAGTAGGCAAAAACAGTTTTGTCAGCAGAAAAGGTTATGGCAACTGTGTTTTGCGATTCTAATGGTATTATCTTCGTCGGCTACTTATAAAAGGAAAAAACAATATATGGCAAGTATTATGCCAATTTGTTGCAACAATTGAGCGACAAAATCAAAGAGAAACGGTCTCATTTCGCAAAGAAGAAAGTGCTTTTCCATCAGGATAACGCACCTGCCCACAAGTCTGCGATCACCATGGCCAAAATTCATGAATTGGGATTTGAATTAGTGCCTCATTCGCTCTATTCCCCAAATTTGGCTCCCAGCTATTATCATCTTCATCTATTACCAAACATGAAAAAATGGCTCGACGGTAAGAGATTTTCGTCCAATTCCGAGGTAATCGCTGCTGTAAATAGCTATTTCAGGGACTTGGATTCATCGACCTACAATGAAGGTATTGCTAATTTGGAGTATCGTTGGAGTAAGTGTGTTGAGCGGGCAGGAGACTATATTGAAAAATAAAATGTTTTTTGTCTAAAAAACTTGCGTTTTCTTTGTTGGGCCACGTAGTTATCGAGCGATCCTCGTAGAAGAGGACCAGGAAAGCATCCAACATAGTGACTAAAGCATGAACGACAATGAACAGGAATGGCGTTTGTGATTTTGTTTAAATCAGCGGTTCAGTGTGGGTCGCACCCCCTGAAGGTCGCGTTAAAGTACTGGGGGGTCGCGAGAGGATTTTCAAAATAAAACAAAAACGCCTTAAGACATTTATTACCGTCTCTCGCAACGTAAGTAAAAATAATGCATTGACTGAACTACTTAACACATGTGTCATAAATTCAGGGACACAAACATGCCTACTCTTCCACCTTGCGGAACACAAACAAAAACATTAACAACTTTAAAAAATGGAGGGGGGTCGCCAACAAAATTCTTTTCAAAAGGGGGCCCCATTTTAAAACAGTTTGCTTTAGATCAACAGTAGATGAAATGCACACAGGCAGTCCTGAAAAAAGATATTCATAAAAACGATTTAAATAAATTGTAGGTAAAACTGTATTGAATTTTAACAATGCATCCAATTTTTGAGGTAGCTGTATAGATATGTATAAAGATAGTTTTAAAATGTAAATAATTGTATTCTTGGATATAATAAGAAGGGGAGGAATTCGTAAAATTTTCCATTATATATCAATATTTTAGATAACTCCTTTAAGTTTGCGCAATGAAATAAAAGTGTTCACGCTGAAATTATGTTTATAGTAACAGTTATGTTAAGGGCACACTTGTTGTACTCGCCGGAGAACACCGTGCCCGTGGGAGCTCTCTCCGTTTTTGTCTACATCTGTACCGTATTGGGTAACGTCGTCTCACTCTGACGATCTCGGGAATTGAGTTTAGTACTTCATAAACTAGAGGCGCACGCGAGCTTCCGAGGTTGAAATCTTAGGTTACAGAAGAGGGCTGTTATGGTGCCGTAAAGACGAGTGATTTGATTTTATGTGTTTCGGTTAAATATCGCTATCCGTATCCTCAACCGGAGTATCTTCTCGTGATCCAGGTGTATTACATAGCCTACTTTACGCGCATTTTACGATTAATAAAGTAAAAGTTATTGTTTGTTAATCGCGATTTCCACATTTTTTACAAAGAAAAGCAAAATCCGAAATTTTCTCTTAATTTCATACTTATACTTATGATTTATCATCGTTCAAAAGTTAACAAAAAAAATGCGTTTCAAAATTAAACAGAAATTTTATAATTATAACTAATGGAAAGTACGCCAATTTTAAAAACAATTCACTTTAATTCGTTTAATGTGCCGTACGGTAATTTAATTTTAAAATGAATGCTCATAATAACAATTATAGCTAGAAAACAAGTAGTACATACCTATAGTATCTACCTACCAACCGCAAATGGGGACAATGTCTGTAAATGCACTAAACGGGTAACTAAATACTCTCAACACATAGTCACATAGTATACTAATCCAATTTATTAAGCCATTAAGGTATTGTAATAATAAACGATGAAATATTTAATAAATTATTAAGATATCGGCATAAAAACAATATCTAAAGTTGTACAAAATTAACGTCTTTAAGGACTTTTTTAGACATATTTAAAGCTAAATATTAACATGCTGAAATAACATCAAAATATCCTTAATTTTACCCAAAAAAATATACATATAAGTAGGTTTACCTCAAATTGCGACCTTTTCAAATTTCTTTATTTTACACCTTACAAAGTAAACGTCTGTTCTCTAGAATGATAACTTGATAACTTATTAAATTAAACTTCAACCATTTTGTTAGTCGCTGGTAATTATTATACCTACTCTGAATGACAGCTTTCAGCCGACATACAGTTTTGAACATCAGCATTTAAAAAAAAAATGTTTTCTTTTATTAAAATGAGGAATAATAAATTTTTATTTATTGTTACGTCTAACCAGAACCGCTTCGAAATTGAAGAAAAGGTGAAACTCTGATTTTGAACGAATGGATTACAAAAATAATTTGAGAGGCAATTAAATTTTTTATACAATTATTCGTTAGTTACGATGGGAATATATACGAGTACTTTTTAAAATTAAATGAATGTGAATGAACAAAAAATTATGCGTACTTAAGAAGGAACATTTGGATACAATAAGTAGTCGGCAATCAGAAGACCATTGGATTTTAAATAAAATCCAAGAGAACAACTAAATATTTTTGCTGTAAAAATTCAACAACATTTTTTGTAAATATAACTTTTGCAGCAGGTTTAGCAATTAATTGGATTTAATCATTTAAATACAGAAAGAAAATGTATAAAATAAAATAGAACAGAGACTTTTCATTTGTTTTAACAATAAATAATAAACTAGAAACCTGCTTAATTTATACTAATACCCATCCGTCTAAGAAGTTCCCATCATGAAACAGGACCGGGCCGGACCGAAGACCGTCGGACTGACCGTATCATATAGAACCCTAACTCAAATCTAATCTAATTTAAACCCTTGGAGTTACATTATACTGGGAAGGCATTTAAGTCAGTTAATAGTCGAATTTAAGTGGTCACTACGATTAATAGTACATCCTCCGCGTTTAACTACAATTTACCACAAATTTTCATCCCAATATCTTACTGTTCCATTGGCATTCGTGATAATTACCAAAAATTATTTAAGAAGTACCTATGTTTCATCCACAGCATTGTATATCTGTAAATACTGATAAGTTCTGAGAAAACGATTTGATTAACCTGTGGATAGGTAAAGATCAAAAACGTTATTGTTACGACCTCACATAGATGATCCAAAAGCTCTACTCTCACCTAAATCATTATTTAATGCTAAACGACAAAAAGAAGACAAATCGAAGTATGGAAGCAAAGAAGCGCTAAAGCAGGCTCAAATAAGAAAAAAACCTCTCATAAATCCTTCTTTCTTTAGTGGGGCTCCAAAGTTGCACAAACTTGGGCTAAGTCCGAACATCGTTCACTTTGAAACATGGCTGCCTAGCTGTCGTCTCCGACGTGGCTGCGCATTAATACGACCCAGGATCGAACTAGGACCTCCGCACGTGCACCAAGACGTGTGCGCTCATGTTTGTGTTTGGTTATTTATGTGTAAGCTGAGAAATTGGCCGAAAACACGCCATATAGCTTCCTATACAGTATTCATCTTCAAGCAGGCATACCTCATCTATTTGAATGATTCAGTAATTGAATTTCAAACTAATTTTATGGAAGATAGGCATCCTAGCTTTATTTATAGGCAAAACGGAATGCATTAGTTTCACTGTCCATCTACGTGCATAAGCCTTCTCAGTATTCGTATAATCGTATAAATTGCAATCGCACCTAAAATCAGATCTTAAGACAACAAAAATCAACCTT
The DNA here is from genome assembly GCA_963082815.1 of Melanotus villosus. Classification (NCBI taxonomy): domain Eukaryota; kingdom Metazoa; phylum Arthropoda; class Insecta; order Coleoptera; family Elateridae; genus Melanotus; species Melanotus villosus. Next base: position 69,113,242 of record OY720418.1, on the reverse strand, counting down.
ATAAATAACGCAGCTCGCTCATTAAATGCCGCCAATAAATCACACAGACAATATTAATATTAAATTGTCATTATTGCTTAGTATTTTTATCTCTGGAAACATCGAGTCTTGCACGATTCTGCGCATGTTCTCTCGCTACAAACAGGTAATCCGATGTGCATCTTACACTAGACAAAATATGTTTGGTTTTAATAAATTAAGTTTAATAATATCACATTAAAGCTTATACACTAACTTCATATTTTTACTATACAGTTATAGTTTGAATAAATAACTCAAAGTATACTAAAACAATAAAAAAATCTAAAAAATTTAATTAACAATTAACACAAGTACCTAATTAGGGGGAAATTGAAGAATGTCTTTCCCGATAACTGCACTTAGATTTGCTAACCATGTATTTTAAAGTTCAACCAGAGCTGAATAGCATAAAGATTTTAGACGTCAAAGCTTAATACGGCTACATTGTACATACCAATGACAACTAGAAACTTTTATTTTTATTATCTTCATATTTCCTTATTAAAAATTTAACACAAAACCAAGAAAATGTGGATGCAAAGATTGAAGTACGATACACTGAAAATACGTAAACAGCTGAAGAACAATGAATGGTTGTACCTAAGCACTGAAAATAAGTAAGTAATGCTGAAACTACTAATCTGTTAACTTCTCATGTGGTTATTATATTAATCTTAATATAGAAATTTATTTAAAAGACTTATATTAAAGCAGTAACGCACTAAAATATTAATATTGCTACATATACCGTTCATTATTGTTAATCCCAAAATTCTTTACACTGATAACAGCATAGAAAGAAAAACTAGAATCAAAGCAAAGCTATGCTCATTTAAATGTTTACTCAAGACCCTTGTCTTTTTTGTTTATGAAATATTTCCAAAGTTGTTATCACATAAAGGTTTTTGGTTATACATAAAGATTTATTCACAAACTATGCACGCAATCCCTTATTCTTGAAAATTTAGAACTTCTACTAACATTAATGAATGTTTTACGAGGTACATATCAAAAGATTCGTAATAAATTACATCGATAATAAATATAAAGAAACCTGAAAAGGTCAAATATTTGTGCCAACGGAATTTAGACTTGAAGTGGCAAAATACCTAAACCGCCCCTGGCCACGAGGTTACACATAAGTACGAAAAATATTGAGGTAGATAAAACAACCAATGTGCCAAACGTACCGACCAATATAAAAGGTGAAATTTGGTCGAATAAATTGGATAATTTAAATCGTAGAAGAAATTCAGAAAACGCTGTAAAATATTCATCTGCCCTGCCCGTTCAATAATCTCTCCGCAACAATTTATGTATATTCGTATGTGTTCCTAAAACTGGATAATTTTCCTGTTTGCCTTGTGTGATTTCGAGTATCCCTAAGCTAATTAATAAAACAAACTAGAACCGGCAGATAGGTGATATAAATTAGGAGCTAACAACATTAACACCTCCCTTCTAAATCGTAATTACTTTGAGTAGAAACAAAAATGGTAGCAAATTGCCTATACTTATCCTATTATGTACTTACAAGTACAAACATTCATTCGTCAAGTACACAGATCCTGCAAAGGAGTCCGCGCGAGAGAGAGGCTCTGGCCTGACAGAGATGAATGGGTTTCATTTCACGCTGGGTCTCCCGCCCCGCGCCCGACAGCCCCGCATGATTTACCGGGCTACAATGTGGTAACCCATGATTTATCGCTGCCGAATGGCGGGCTCGCGAGTGGTGCGCTTCGAACCCCGGACCATGGGCGGTTTCTACTCTTCTACAACTATTTGGATATTGTCATATTTATTTTCCTATAATATATGTGACAGAAAAAAGACGGAGGAATGTCCTTGTATGTTTAAAGTACATCGACTTTAAACTTATTTGTGAGCAATTTTTTAAATAACAAATTAAAAATAACGAAATACGTCTTCGTAAATACGTTTCGAACATAATTACGGATTAATTTAATTTTAAATTTGGAATCTTGTATGTATCATTCGCTCAGCACTTTAATTTGTTAGCTCAGCATAAAGTGAAATCCACTCGTGCTAGAAAATACAAGCGAAAAGATGAATTTCTCTGAAACACAAGGGGCTCCAGCAGGCGCAGCAGTGACCAGCAGGCGGCAAAAAAACTAATATCTTCTGGGTGGACAGGGAGAAAAGTTGGGGAAAGAGGAAGCACAACTCATACTAACATTTCACAACTTCGTTGGGATAGGAAATACTGCGGATATTGCATATTGTGACATATAAGACCCTTTTGATAATTTCTTTTGTACAATAAAATACTTCCAGTTTCATAACAAAAGGAATTTTTTGGATCGGTGTCTTTTACTCGCCGAAAAACAAGCACCTCGATAATAACAATAAATTTCCCTCAAAACGTGTATATCATTTCATAAACTGTCAATAACATTCCTGTAAGGATACTATAAATAAGGGTGGCGAAGGGCCCTTGTATCTAGGATGACCTCTGTATTATTGTAAGTTTTTCTTTTCCTATCAAAAATTTCAATGCGAAGCTGGTGAGACTTTTAAAGGTGCCCACGATAGGTTCACAACGGGAGTGTTTTGAATATTTAATTTAAATATTCTTTCAAGTAACTGTATAGATCTAAAAGATGGAAGATAACTTGATTAGAAACCTGTGTATCTGAATAGCTATTTATAAATGTCAGTTTTTTCAAGCTAGAAACTACGTTCAGGAAATTTTCTGAATAATTTCTGGTTCCTGCTGTCAGATCTTATGTAAATATTGATTGCCTATTTATATCTTTCGTACATATCTACTTAGAATTTTAAAAACGGTCCAGATTAAGTTATTATACATGTTTTATAAATGATCAACAATCTTCAAAATCAGGCACGATAGCCAAATAAAAGCTAGTAAAATGGCATGACAGAAAATAATAAAGTATCTAAAATTCAGATGTTCATTAACAGTAGCTTCTTTAATAATCAAAAATTAATCATTAATAAGAAATGGAACATTACAAATCTCAAAGGGATATTTCTGCAAAATTTATTTGAAATTTAAATTTAATGTCCTACTACACAAACTAAACAAAATCGTAATTAGGATAGTTAGAATTTTAAGAGTGTAGTATATGATGTAAGTGGCCCACAGTGTTTTATGATAATCAGTGTAATGACCTAATGACAATGATTGACTAAAAATGTATACACAGCAATGTAATTTTTTGATCAAGTCCCATTTGACTGACAACTAACTTTCCGAGATTCCTTTATAGGAATTGAAAATGTAATAGGAAAAACAATCTTATGCATTCAGAGTTCAATAAATTATCCTAACGAAAAAATGTTTACAATACAAATTTATATGTCGGTGTAATGTTTGGTGAAATTGAAATTTTTTACATCATCGACCATCGACCTACTGCATAAAATTTCTTTTTTAAGCGAAATTACATTTTATATTTTATTTTTTAAGTTTACCGTAAGATATTTTGTTAAGAAAACGTAACCAAGGGATCTTTTTTGAATCGAAGTAGGTCGATTTATTGGAAATTTTACACAAAGATATTATTTCGTATTCCAGACAAATTGATTTAGGAACATTTTGTTGTATTATGAGCGGACAAAGTGCTTTACCTGGCCCTATACACAATTTTTCAATCATATTCGCTACAGACGATAAAGAACAATTTACAATTTTAAAAGATTTTACATCATAAACATTTTCCATTTTCAGTTAAGCAGGGCTTAATTCAAAAACATTATACGTTTTTATTGATAAATTTTTGTTCTATTATACAGGGTGTTAGGTAATGCTTCTGCCAAACTTTGGGAATAGCTTCATAATGACAAATCGACCAAAAAAGTATTTTAAAATTTTTTCTACTATGCATAGTTTCTGAGAAAAAGTATGCTTTACTTTTACTTTTTATTCTCTGGAAAAACAGGAACAAAATTTTTACGAAGAAATAATAGTCTACCTAATACTTATATCAAGTAACAATAAAACTTTATTCTTCTTTCTTCTTCTTCTTTCTCAGCCATTCTCCGTCCACTCCTGGGCATAGGCCTCTTTCTTGCGTTTCCATGCTTCTCTGTCTCTTGCTACCTGAAACCATCTCTTTCCTGCTAGTTTTTTGATGTCATCTAGCCATCTCTTCTGTGGTCTACCTATACTTTTAGTTTTGTTTGTCTTGGTCGCCAGTGTGTTACTTTTGTTTTGACGTCCATCTGTCTTGATCTTGTCTGGCTACATGCCCTACCCAATGCCATTTAAGTTTTGCTGCACGCGTTATTACGTCAACTACTTTGGTTCTTCGTCGGATTTCCTCATTTCTAATTGTGCCTTTCAGGCTGATGCCAAGCATAGCACGTTCCATCGCTCTCTGCATTACTCTTAGACTTTCTGAATTTCTTTTTGTCATTGCCATGGTTTCCAAACCATAATTAGCTACTGGTAATATACACGCATCAAAGACTTTACGTTTAATAAGATTTATCGAAAGCTTTGTGAAAATCTATGAATACCAAGTGGAGGGGTACGTTGTATTCCGTTGTTTTCTCAAGTATGTTCTTATCGGTTGCAGGTGGTCTATGGCACTGAACCCCTTTCGAAATCCTGCCTGTTCCACTGGTTGGTATTCTTCGAATTTATGTGTTAGTCGGTTTGTAACAATCTTAGTTAAGAGCTTTTATAAATGTGACAGGAGACTGCTTGGGCGATAGTTTTCTATGTTGGCATTGTCGCCTTTTTTAAAAAGCAGGATGACTTCTGCATTTTGTCATGTATTTGGAATTTTTCCTTCTCTGAGACATTTATTAAGAAGGATTTCTAATGCCTCTTCTATAATAGTGCCTCCTATTTTTACCATTTCACATGTTATTTGGTCTTCCCCTGGACTCTTTTTGTTTTTCATTTGCTTCAGTGCTAACCGTATTTCTTATTTTGTTATATCGGGGATATCTTCCGTACTCACATTACAGGTAGGAGTATTTGATATTCCTGGATCAGGTTTAGTGGAAGTGTAAAGATGCATGTAAAATTCTTTGGTATGTGTAGCAATATTTTTGGTGTCAGTAATTGTGTTGCCTTTTTGGTCTTTTATTTTTGTAATTTTATGTCTACCCAAGGATAGATTTGACTTTAAGATTTTCATGTTTGCATTTTCTGCTATGGCAGTTTCAATTGTTTTTGTGTTATATGATCTTACATCTTTTCGCACTTCTTTGCTAATTCTTTTGCTAAGTTCTTGATATTCTGTCGCATTTCTGCATGTTTTTCTTTTTTGATCAATGAGTTTTAATGTATTTTGTTGTAGTTTGTGATCGTCTCTTTTGTTGTTGTTTCCAATTTTGCTGCAGATTTTCTTTGTAGCCATACGGATTTCAGTATTTTTTCGGTTGTGTCGTTGATTTCCATCTTATCTAAGGTGTTAAGTGATCCTAGTTTCTTCTACAATTCCTTTTGGTATTCTTCTCTATTTCAGTCTAATTCTTCACTGGTGAGAAGCTTGTGCTTACAAATTAGTTTGTTTCTTTCCATTTTGAGGTTGAAAATGAATGACGCTCGTACCATCCTGTGGTCGCTACCCGTGTCAAATCTGTTCAGCACAGAGACATCTGTTCAGATGTTTTTGTTGTTAGTGAGTATAATTATAGTCTATCTCGTTCTTTGTTTTGTCGTCGGCACTCTTCCACGTACACTTTCTCTACTTGGGTTTTTTAAAAAATGTTTTTAGGCAGTATAAGTTTTCTTTGTGTAAGTAATTCACCAGCATATCGCCACGTCGATTTCTAATACCTAAACCGCAACTTCCAATATTTCGTGAATCCGTATTAGCTTTATATCCAATTGTGGCGTTAAAATTTCCGCTGATGATCTTATAATGATTTTTCTCGGATGCCATTGCCTTGGACAAATCTTTAAAGAATGTTTCCATCTCTTCGTCATTCCGTTTACTCGTGGGTGCATATCCATGGATTAACTGTATACTATAACTTTTGTTTAATCTGAGTATTGTGTATATAACTCTGTCAGAAATGACGTGAAATTTAGTTATTAAATGACCCATTTTTCTATTGACAAGGAAGGCTACACCTCCCTGTCCGTTATTGTTATCGGCGTTTTTCTGGTATAATGTATGGCCTGATTTCAAAATAGTGGTTTTCTCACCTGGCAATCGGGTTTCACAAAGCCCCACGACATCCCATTTGATATGTTTTATATGTTATTAGTTTTTCTTCTAGTTTTACTAAGTGTCCCGGTGCACTCATAGTTCTGATGTTATATATTGCTACTTGAATTGTTGTTTTTGTAGGCTTTTGTTTATTCAGCTTAATCGAATTTTTGCCTCTCCCAGAATCCGAATTGAGGCAGACTGATTTAACATCAGTGTGAGATTCTGTGTATTTTACACTGCTCACCTGTGAATTCTTTAAATTCGGCGTTTTCTGCATAAAGACTAAGAAAACTTTATTAACAATCACAACATAATTAAAGGAAAAAAAATGCAACTGATAAAAAAATAGTATAAGAATTTTTTATTCCTTTTATCGTTACAAACCCACCCCTAAAGTTTGGCAGAAGCATTACCTAACACACTTATGTGCATCTTGAAACGTCAGTTCTGCAATCCACCGTATATTTGGTTGATGTTTCTTTCATATACAAATACGATGTCCATTTAACTGCATTCTGATATTGGGACAACCAATCAACAGGTTAATTTTTTCAAAGGTTTAAAAGAGTTTTTTGATTTCATGTAAAGGGATGTTAATACTTTAGTTCTTAGGTATGATTTGTCAATCATCGTACTAATACCCATGAATCTTATAACGTTAAACGTTAGGGCAATGTTCTATAATTAATTTGGCACGGCAACAAAATATTGCCATATAAGAATTTTTTTAATAAGTAGGTAGGGTTGATCAAGCGAATCAAAGTCAGAAAATGAAGACTATCTTTAAGTTGCTTGTTACCTCAATTTTCGCAATCAGATTCAAGACCAGAGTGAACTCATTATATGTTGTGCAAAAAATGGGCACACTTTAAGTGCACCACTGGCCGCAGTTCTATGAATGTACAAACTGTGAGTCTGGCAGTAACTGACTGTTTTATTTTATATACCTATGCCTATGCTGTGTTCCAATATGTTATTAAATACACCTCAGAGTTATATTATAACGGGTGTTTATAAATTGTCAACGTCTCAATTGCTGTGAAAAATAGAACGCAGGTGTTTTCTTACCCAGTAACTGATAAATAATAACAAATTTTTAAATGTCAAATAAATAATAATATAAATCGTATTAAATATTAGTGGTTACCGTTATAACATGTTAGATTTTTTTAAACTCTGACAGCAGAAAGCATTTTTCTTGAAAATTACTTTCGAGATGGAAGATTGTTTGAAGATTGACAAATAATCAACATAAGCCTGTAGGCTACAGTTGCCAAACATTGCGTTTAACAACAATCAAGTTAAACGTCAGTTGAGAAAGTCGTTTGCGATTTTTCGGAAAACTTTTTCTGGTGATAAAAACCGAGGAGGTAGAAGAGCAAAGGTTTGAATTAAAAATTTTGTAAATATGGTAAGAAATGTCATCGAAGAGCGACCTACATTGTCGCTCTATTGACAATAATCAAGGGCAATGTGACCAAATAAATATTGACATGCTGGTTAATATAGTTGTGTACATAAAGCGAAAGATTATATGATTACATATTCAATAATAATGCAACACTTTTTATAAATTTACTTATGTTCTGAAAATATAACAGATGTTTAACAAATAAAATTTAATTTGACACATCATGTCGTTGTTTGTTTTTGGTGGATACAATGACGAAGTAATCTTTTGAAGCCATAACCCACTGGGACATTGACAATTTATAACCACCCATTATTTTAGTTTTTTTTTTATTCTGTTTGACATCTAAATATAATGAGAGATGTGTTAGATAGCTGGTAAGGTGGTGTTACTGTGGGCAGCTGAAAAATCACCAATTTAAGATACGCTGACGACACTTTGATAGTCGCTGCAAGTACGGACGAACTAGAAGAAATTACTGGTAAACTAAAGTGTGCATGCCAAGACATGGAAATTTCTCCTAACAACAGAACAACTAAAGTCATCTCAAAAAACTCGGGAAGTGGCTGGTTGAAGTCGTTAATGAATTTAACTATGTCGGATCATCGATTACGTACTAACAGAGGCTGCTGTGACAATTAAATCAAAAAAAGGTTGGAAATTGCCAGAAGCTCAATGATGAAACTGACGAACATATGAAAAGGCTCTGAAATCTTCCAGAACACAAAGTCAAAACTTACCAGGACTCTTATTTTCCCAATCACAACTTACACTGCAGAGACATGGACGTTGAATTTAAATAACAGGAAAAAAAATGATGCTTTTGAAATGTGGGTGTATAGACGAATGCTTAGAATATCCTACACAGAACTTCAAACAAATGGATCTATCTTAAAGCAATTACACATTCACAATAAGTAGATTATGAACTAGAATTAACCAGTTCTTCTTAAGATTTCTTGGTCATCTAGCCAGACGAACAAATGGCATGGAAAAACTTATAGTAGTAGGTAGAGTTGACGGACGAATACCCAGAGGAAGAAACTGATTGGTCACGAGCTGCATGAAGCAGTTCAAGCTGCAAAAGATAGAGAAGCTTGGAAAAATAACATCAAAGCTATAGAAACATAATATCACAATACCCATTCGGGGGTTTACGGACTGAAAAGAGAGGGAAGTATTCTTAACTCAAATAATAAAAATTAGACTTAGTCCAATTTAGGGAACCTGCGCTGCAAATTAGGAAACTAGTATTATTGGATCATTGAGGCTATTTTGATTTTTTTTAAACCTATCAAATACGGTTTTAGCCAGTTTTATTTCAGTGCTTTTATAACAATGCTAACTTTGTTCTCAATTTCTCAATTTTGCCCAAATTTTTATTTTATAGATATTTTCTGAGGTGTCCAATATAGGAAGTGTACCTACTTAGAAAAGCATCCAACGGTTTATTCATAAGATGGGTTAGCACAAAATATAAATTAAGACATGAACTTGTGTTATTGATCTAATATAAATATAAGGACTTTTAAGATACATATATGTACAACAATGTATAATAAAAGGATTGATTCGCATATACAGCTACTTATACGGAAAGGAAAGTAAGGATATTGAAACTGTCCAATTCTTTTCTTTCCGTTATTATCATACACTTAGATCTACTACGGCTGTATGGAATAGTTATAACTTCATTTATAACATTTATAATAATAATAATAATAATGTTTATTGAGCATAATATACGAAAGAAACATAAAAATAGGACTAAATATGAAATAAAATAAAATTCATACATAATGAAATAAAATAAAATAAAAGAAATAATAAAAGTAAAAGAAATACATGCTCAAAGGAGAAAGTTCGGCAAAGCCGTTTTTCACTTTCCCCTGAAAATACATTGTAACTGAAAATACAAAAATGCTATGACATGCTATACATTGGTTTGACTTTGAATGTTAAATAAGCAGCTTTTCAACTTACAACGAAATTTCGAAGTACTGGTTTCATTAAATATATTTTGGTGATTATTAATAACTTTAGGCGCAATATATTCAAAACAGCCTTCAAACTTAGTAGTTTTATGTTGCGGAATAGTGTAGGTTTCGTCACTTCTTAAACCAATGTTGCTTGTGTGAATATCACAACGTTTTACAAGTAAACTATACAAATAGGAAGGCTGCCCTGCGTGTATAATTTTATACAGTAAAGTACTATACAGAAATAGAAATCTAAGTTCCAGTTTCAGGATGCTAAATCTGTTATAATAGGGTGTTATGTGTTCCCTCCGAGCAATTGAAAAGCTGAATCTCAAACAACTATTCTGTAATATTTGCAATTTGTTTTTTACTTCGTTTGACAAAAAATCATAATACACACAACTGCCATAATCCAAACAACTTAATATTAGTGCATTTGTCAGATTCCATTTGATATCCTGTGGAAGAACATCTTTAAACTTCCATAGTGACTTCAATTTCGCATAACCTTCACCACAATTTTTAATTGCATGTTTTTCAAAATTTATATTTTTATCTATTATGATTCCGAGATCACGAACATTTTCACTGATTGATATCACTGTATCATTTAAAACTATTTGCTGGGTAAGTTCCACATTTGCTTTGTTAACAGCACTTTTTGAACCAATGCATATTACAGTAGTCTTACTTGGATTTAATCGCAGACCGTTACTTTTTGACCACTCTGAGATACACTGGAGATTATTGTTGAGTTCACTAACAATGCCATTTACTTCTAGTGGCAAACAAGACTTGTACACTTGGGTATCGTCGGCGTATAGAAGTATATTCCAGTTATCACGTAGAACACTGGGTAGATCAGCAGTGAAGATTGTAAAAAGAATAGGTCCGAGAATGCTTCCTTGTGGGACACCATAAGAAACGCTAAGATCTACTGATATATTATTTTCAATCTTAACCGCTTGATACCTGCTAGATAAATAATTTCGAAACCACTTTAGCATTTGTTCATTAATACCATAGTAATGTAATTTGGCTATAAGTAAATCTCTATCGATAACATCAAAAGCTTTACTGTAGTCTAATAAAGCAAGGTATGTGACTTTAGAATCATCTATACTTTTTGTATTATAAAATAATACAGTATGCTATACGCAAAATAAAACGCACATTTTGTTAAGAAATAGATTTAGATGTAAGTACAACTTATTTTTATGCTGATTTACCACAGAAAATTCCTCCCATTTTCAATTTAAAGCAAAATTATAAAATTAGTTCTTACAACTTAATAATTTGAGAGCACAACGAGCATTTTGTTGTTTTATTTTTAACTTATTTTTGGTTATATTTCTCTTAATTAAGATACATAACGTGTGATCGAAAAAATTTCACCTCAAGTTGGCTATGAAACAAGAAAACACAAAATTAGGCATGTCGACTCTTAAGTCATACAAATGTCAGGTGTTGTTTTATAGGTTATGTGAGGTGTGTGAGGTTATGTCTGTTTTGCTGTCAGGCATATAAAATGTCACTAATTCTATTAATCACAGAATTCTAATCTGCCACCAAGCAAATGGAGGTCACATAACTCATCTACTTTAAAATAATTTTCCGTTAATAACATTTTTCTGTTCAGTTTGTATTTAGTTTTAGTTTTTAGAATAATTTAATCTACTCTAATTTTTATCAGTTAGGCGTGGTTTTAGATTTAGTAGTTCTAATGGCTTAAGTTGTATGACTCTAGCAAAGACACGATTTATATTTTTCATGGCAAACTTTGAGGTGAAATTTTTTCGATCTCACGTTAGTTAAATAAAAATAAAAACCGTCCATTTAGAAATCAAATTTCAGAACTCAATATCACAAAATAAGCTGAACTTTTCTTGAACACCCAAAAATCGATCTACGACTTGTACTCGTAAAACAGCGGAACCAACACGGACCTTCATCAAGTGAACTTGCTACATTAGGTTTAACCGTTTAACCACTTAATTTAAGGGTATAAACCCCTTGAAAACATCAACGAACAACCTTGTACGAACCTAGTTGATTATTGTATTTTGAGAATAAAAAGGTGAGGAGGATTATACTCGTAATACAGATAAAAACGATTAAAATGAAATTTTACTTAAGTATGTTAAATAGTTATTTATTAATTTAAGTTACATAGAAGTTTATAGCATGTTACTAGAAAACTGCAAAAGCTGTCAAAAAATTAAAGAATCCCAATGTAAATTTCATGCAGCTACCACACATTACCTAATTTATACTGAACTTAAAGAAAGACCATTAAATAGTTGTGATTCTGTAAAAACAAATTAATAAATTAAAACATTTAAATTTTAAATGGAATATACTTTATCCTTACTTATACTTATAATTTAAAATTAAATGCTTTGGCTGTTAAATGTTTATTATGTATTTGTATGATAACAACATTGCCTCGCTTTCATGAAGTTTGAACTTTCCCGTGGATGTCAATTTTATCAAAAAGGGAAAGACCAATGTCATCTAAATATTAAACTAAATTCAAGCTTATCAGTTGCAAGCCAAGCGGAAGTTGCTAACTGTTTTCTTCTTTAAGATATTTCTATAAATAACACAAGACATAATATATTTACAAATTAATTCAACAGCTAATTGTTCCTCCGAAACCAGGTGGTTTGTTATGTACGCATCCTATATATTCTTAGTTTTTATTCAATTAACCCCTATGGAGACAATAATTAGATTACTAAATTGTTTTATTCAACACAAATATTTTATTAATGGTATTTTTAAATCTATGAGCTGCGGGGGGAATGTACATTTATACATTATACATGTTTAAACAGAATTATAATTCTAATGCAGGCTTTGATCTAGCTATTTAAAAGGGACTTTTTTGTTGATTTCAAAAAATAAAAATAAAATTTAATTTTTTACTAAACACATTCCTAAAAATTTTGTTTATATTTGACCTTAGTCAACCAGATGAATTCCATAATAAATTTTAATAAAACATGAGCCTGAACTTGTGACAGATCCCGAAACGTCTGCATAAGAATGAGTAAGTGTAGAGCAAGAAGGTTATCTGGATAGCACTTGTTCTGAACCCGCCCAGGACCTTCAAGATTTACGAGGTCAGCCTATGATCACATCATGTTATCTCAAGTATACGAATGAGTTTATTTTATTCTATTGTTTAATTTAAATGCGAGACTAAAATAATTTCAGAAAAACAACACTGAGATGCACTGTAAAATTTTCAGTGTTCATAAACTTATTTAATTTAACATTTTACAAATTATTAATACGTTCTGTTTATTAATAAAGTACCATTGCGCACTGAAGAAATTTTTCAAATAAATGACGTACATAGATCTTGCTCAATTAAAATAATAGGCAAATAATGTAGGTGATAAATACACCAACAAACTAAAAAATTGATAAAATATAGCAAATGCTTTTTAATTATAATATTCTCTGATAAAAGTAATTAGAACTAATTAACATTGATAACACCAATAGTAGGTAGTGTTTCTATTTTAAGCTTTGCAAGAAACAGTTCGTTTGCTTTTATTATATTTATTTAGAATTTTATTTGAATTACAATTTTCTCGATTATTATTAATGATTATCCGTGTTTTATTTAAACAGATACTACAATATTAATACAACACTCTAATATTACTTGATCTGATATACAGGGAATTTTTCTTTTTAGTATACATATCCCCTATGTATACTTTTATAATAAACGCAAATAGGCAACCCACTATACATTATAAACGTCACGTCACGTGGTGCGTAAAGGTTATGTTTCATGTTTGTAAATAAAAAATAAATCAAAATTAGTGGAATATCAACATAATTTTAATTCAACGATTATTCTAAAACATAAAATATCAACAATACAAAACAGAAAGAAAAAGAAAAACAGCAACAGTTAAAGACTAATTTTTTGACATTAACTTAATTTGATGATTTTTGCCACAGCATGCTAATTTTTTAACGTTTATATGTAGTGTATAGTGGATTGCCTATTTGCGTTTATTATAAAAGTATACATAGGATATATGTATACTAAAAGAAAATTTCCCTGTATAAATTTAAATAGCATTAATTAAAAGAAAATGTGTTTGTTAGTACCTAGCTTTTTTTAGAAGCAGTTTTACAAATCTTTATGCATTTTGGTCTAAAACCAAACTGGATTTTAATACTTTTTTTTTGATTATGTGCTGAATTTTTGCCCTACAATAGTATTCTAATTCGATCTATGGCGGTATCAGAGCTGTACGTTGCTCGAGGCAGCCTGTTCTTTTTCTTTACTGTATTAATTGGTATGAGTGCCACACTTTACAGTTCAATATGTTATTATTTATTTCAAATCCTGTAATAAATATTATAAAAAAAATGTATCTCAATCAACGCATCCTGATCATAATTATTTTTGGCTCAAATAATATGGGGACGTAGTTTTATGTTATCTACCTAGCCATGAAAAAAAACACGTATCACATTAACAAACCCTTTATTTTTCTACGTAATTCCCTTCAATACTTATTCCATGTTTTTTTCCAATTGTCCCATATCCTCAGAAAAAAATTCCTTCTGCAACTCTGCTAAATATTCTTCAACAAATACTTTGAGTGCTTCATCAGATGCAAACCGCTCTCCCTTGAGATGCTTATTTAAGTTTTTCAATAGAAAGAAGTCTGACGGAGCAAGGGCAAGTCTATAAGGTGGATGCCTTAACTCTACGAACCCACAGTCGTTGATTACCTGCTGAACTTTGTTTACCTTATGAACTCGACATTGTCATGCAGCAACAAGTTTTTTTGTGAATAAGAATGTTTTAAATTTTGAATTCTTTCCATGGGGCTCTGCATTTATGGTAGACCCCCTCGGCATGTATTCAATAAGCAGGACTCCTTCAGCAACCCAGAAAACTGTTGCCGTCCGTTTTCTTCCACAAAATTGTGTATTGGCTTTTTTAGTGGTGGAAAGCCCTTATGAACCCACTGCATGGATCCCAGTGATGTACTCAAGTCTCATCTTCGGTGATAATTTGAGAAAACGATTTATGTCCTTTTCCAACGTGGTCAAATTTTCTTGAGAAATTTCTTTTCTCAACGGTTTTTGCTCGGATGTAAGCAATCTGGGAAGCTACAGTGCAAACACCTTCTTCATCTCCAAATCGCCATGAGAAATTTTCAGGACACTTGTTTCGGATATACCGACGAAATAACAGAGACCTTTAAACGCCGATCTTGCAGTACCAAATTTTCGACTTTTCGCACCAGCTCTTCAGTTCATTGTTAATTGATTCTCTACCCCACCGAAAAAATGTTGACCAAAATTTACCCTGAAAATAGGACGGTGTGCCCGGGTGTGGTGTGTCTTCCCCATCACAAGAACCATTATTTCATGAATAAGTTTTGGACTATTGCCTTCTGTTGTCAAGAACTTTATGACACCGCCATGTTTCACCTTAATTTCATTCATTTTATCAAGAAGTAAACCTTCCCAAATTTCTACAAACCACACAAATTAAACACAACTTAGTACGTGTAGTTCAAAATGTCACAGCTAATTTTTAATAATTGGTTTGCCATCGTCGCTTTTTTTTTCATGGCTATGCAGGTAAATACCTAGACTTACTTACAAAGGCATATCATTTTGTATTTGTAATTTAGCTACGCATACAGGTTGGCGAATTGCTTCATGCATCATAGAAATTGCAATAGTCTATTTTTAACATAAATTTTTGCCTCCCTAATTATTTTAGATCAAAACCGTAAATACGTTTTTTGTAGAAAAAAAAAATACCGCATCCATTGATACTATTTTTGAGTATTTTGCAGTGTGTTCGATTTTCCTGTAATGGAAAAATTATGGAAATTAATTCTTCCGCGTTGACAAAAAACAGTAATACCTTTGGTATAACTGAAACAAAAAGCTTTAGTTGTCAGACCAACTTGTCAATTTGTTGCACTTGTTAAAAATATTACACACAATAATTTTATTTCCTGTGGAGCTTTTTAAATAATTGTGTATCAAACCAAAAACGAACATTTTTTGCGAAACTCAATGGAAAAATTATTTTACATCGTTTCACTGCCCTAGTTAGTCTTTAGTAAATAATGTCAAATATTCAATAAAGAAGAATTTCAACCTATCACAGCTAACATCTTTTTCTCCATGCACATCTAGTAAGTTACACTTACTTTGACATATCCATTGCAGGTAAGTTGATTTTACTGTTTGTTTACTGGTTGTCATGACATTAGGGAAGTAAGGTAAAACCTACTCCCCAAGGGAAGTAGGTGAATTACGTGTTATTACAGTAATTTTAGTTTTGTAAGTGATCTGAACGGGTTTGAACTTAAAACTGATCCTAACCTATTTGAAATGTAAACACTTGTTAAGATAAGTATGGTTAGGGTATAACCGCAAATTTAAAAGAATTATATAATAAGGAAACAAACAAAAATTTTTAAACAAGTTTATACTGTAATATTTTATTGAACAAAGAGAAACAAATTATAGTTTAGCTACTTGTTACGTATTTACATTAATAGTAAATTTGCAGTTTGAACAGTTATTTATACTGACAACAGGAACATTATTTCCATTACACATATCACTGGAATTATTAACACTAGTAACAGAAATTTCTTTATACAATAATTCACCGTCGTTAATGCAATCGCTTACTGAGCTAACGTGACCACTGTCGCTAAGTTTTTCAAAATAAGAAGCAATAGCTGTTGACGAAGATGAAGTAAAGTTGTTCTATTTTCGGTATCGATATAGACAAATCGTCGAAAACTGATTGCTTGTGCATAGTCTGCTTGCTCCAATCCCGCTTTGATAAAGTATGCCAGTGGAACAAGTTGTAAATGTAAATTCTCTTTTAGTATTTCGCTATTTTTTCACTGGGTATGAGGGATGAGAGTGATACGCTTGAAATTATCAGTTTCTTCGCTGGGGTAACTAGCTTTCGTATAGCGATGTCATAATCTGCAATCTTAATATATTTTTGATTTTGCACCAATTCTTCTACAATGTATTTGCTGGTTAGGTACATACAGATACGTTCGTTAGATATGCGTGAGGCCGCTACAATATTTTTGGGCTGTACTAAGTTGCCGATAGCGTATATGTATTCCTTAATTTGAATACCTTCTACAAAGCGTTTAGCAGGATACCTTGTTCTTTTTTTGGGGTATTTGAATACTGGAGAAGTTTTAACAACTTTTGAGTAGGTGAATGGAGCATTTGGTTGGTTTAATTCTGGGGGTTGGGGGAGTTACTGTTAGTTGGTGAGTACATGGTGATCATTCTGTTTAATTCCCAATCCGAGATTGGGATTTGTTAGGTAAACTTAACAAATCAACTACTATTACAGACCTCCGACGTTTAAAAATAAATATGTGTACACCTGTAGCACATGCGATAGATGCTATACAATTTACAATGCGCCCGCACTCCACAAACGTTCAATCGTATAATGCATTGTTTTTACGATTTATCCGCTAACATAAATATGTAATTGCCCGACACTTAAAAAAAGCACATATTAATTGCAGAGACTTCCACGATCAGAGACAAAAACATCAAATCACAAACTTACTCCACCACATTATACTGTAACTAACTGAATACTAACATAATACGAGATACTTGGCACCCGTAAAAAGCCTATCTATCGTCCTATAAATACACAACATATTTATTTAATTTAATTAACTGTTTGGAAAACTGTAATATGGTTTTTTCTAATACATTATCTGTTTCTGTCTTTCAGTCCTACATTTGAGCACTCTATAGCTAAAAATAAAATTACTTCATATAATTGTGACAGTAAATCATAGTTCAATAAGTACTAACTATTGAAACAATAATCGTAATTTCAAATTTTTCGTAAACTTCTTAAGCGACGGTACTTTTATTCTTATCTCTTTACATGCTGGTGATTTGATCAAAAATACAAAATTATCTTTTAAGTGACAATGTTTCCTTTAAAACCGAAGACAACAAAACTATTTTGTCGGGGTACTCTTTTATAAACTGCTCTGCCACTTAAGTTATTCTCGAATCTATTCAAAGTGTTGGCAAGCGATTCTGTAATGAAAGAAGAAAACTTTGTGGTTAAAAGATATTCTAAGAATTTCTACTCGACTGCTCCATATATTCATAATGTTCGTTACTCATATAGGTCAGTGCTCTTCATCTTTCTAATTCTAAAAGACAAGTCTAGACTGTTAGTCTGGTCTAATATGAAGGTTTTATTGATAACTTTGATCACAAAATGGATATGAAAAGGAACTAAATTATCAAATACTAATGTCATCTGTTATATTTATAATTCAATAATTCTCAGTTAAATTTTAATGCATCTAAAATAATAATTGGCAACACAAATTCGAAAAACAGCTCAAGTGCTTTTATAGAGTTGATACAAGAATAAATTAATTCAACTCCGTTGTTAATTTAGTAAATATTGTCCAATTTCTTATACAGACAATATTGTTAAGGTAGCATAAGTTAAATTGTAAAACAGCAAGCCAAGGGATGAATATTTAGAACCCAACTCAGTGTAAATCTATTTCGTGTAACATGTATGAAAAAAAGCAAAAAAAAACTTAAGGAAAAAAGTATACATTAAATGTAATTACTGTGTCATGGCTTAAGAAAAAATATTCCCCAATTTGTTTCATATGGTAAATAGACAATTTTTATATTATATTTATATATTTAATTTCATTCGACACTCTTTAACAAAATTTACACTAGCCTATAACAAAAATTACCTGCCACTTGAAATTTCTAATTATACGTATTATATCATTCTAATTCAAGTGATAATTTTTAATTGTCCTCTATTTGAACTAAATAAACCATATTCAAACTTAAAGGAAAATGTTGACTGGTGTTTCTACCAAATATCAACAAATTTTAAGGTTATTCGTTATTTTCACCAAAAACGAGGAAAAATAAATTTAGTCGTGCCGTGGCTAAGTTTCATAGATCACCACGATATACGAAACTTTGGATACTTATACTTTATTATGTGACAAATGAACCGAATTTGAATACATAAAACGCTTGATATAAATTCCTAACTATTGGAAAGGAAAACTAGAGGGGAAATGATTAAGATTGAAAGTTTTCATTCGCCGTTTTAAGAAACAGCTTAAATTTGTGCCTTTAAACTAGAAACTTTTTAAATTTTAATATTTGTTTCGACTAAAATGCTGCTCTTTATTTTATTGATTAATATGATTGTGATGTAAGTGTCTCATGAGCTGTGAGTAAATGAACCGGTATTTTGAATTGGATGATAAAGTTCTCATAATCTCACAGAAAATTGAAGTTAAATGTCAATTTATGAATTGCAAGTTTAAATGAACGTACGAAGACATCAGCTGCTCGTATTTCGAGTTCCCAGCTTCTAAATCTAAATGATTAATTAAGTTGCTTTCGTTAGTTCTGCACTATAATTTTCACTCAATTGCTCACTCTCCATTGCGCACTTACTCATTCGTTGATAATTTGTACAATGAAGCATTAAACGCCAATGACTGATTATATCGTTAACCTACCTAAATTCTTCTAGTAAATAACAAAATATATAAATTAACCTATCTTAAATGGGCCACAAGAAAACTTATTATTTATAATGGTTCAATTGATTTTTGAAAATAATTAGTTTATACTAATCACTATTACTATTTATCTTATAGGATTAATCCCTATGAAAGCAATTTAAAAATCGGTAAAGCTAAATACTTATACTTCATTATACTTAATTGTAAAAGTAAAAACTGCAATAAAACTGTTACCAAACAATTAGCAAAATAAAACTATTTTTGTAGTGTAACTTAAAGAATATTTAGGGAAACTCAAGGATGAGAGTGTACTTCTGTACTACATGCAGTTTAAGGCATCCTGCATATTTCGGCACACCTAACTCCTCAAAACCAGTATCTAGATCTAGTCGTTTAATACATAACAAAAGAAAAAACAGTTCAACTGCAGCTTTAAATGCAAACGTTGAACTTCTAGAAATTCATGCGGTAAAATAAATCATACGTGGAAAGACGGTGTAGAATATGCTCTAAAAATTGAAAGAATATAGGTAGCTTTCGCGTAGCTTAAATTTTATTTAGATAAATATTAACTTACACGGAGAAATTAACTCCAACGTTGCATTATATAATCGAATTACAACAGTGCAATTATTAGATTATTTTCCATATTCATCCGATCATACACGGAGTATTAGTAAACGAAATAGCAAAAATGATGCAGGTGCTTCGAGGTAAAACGCTTATAAATAGCAGAGGATTTTATAATTATATAGGTGATAAATACTCTAGAGGCGCTGTAATTGACAATAACAGTAATTCGATTTTTGTACTGCAATACAGTTTGCTTAGACCAACAGAACATCTGTTTTCCAGATATTTTCACCTCTAGATTCAACTATATAATTTATGGTACTTCATTTACTGATACCCTGTACATTTTTGTTTAACCGTCTAAAAAAATAACTTTGTATAGCGTAAGAAAGAGAAATTTAATCTAGTTATATTATATCGTTCCCGGTTTCTCTGAAGGGCAACCGGATTTTTTTAAATACAAGGAAACATACAAGATGCTGATAAAAGAATAGATCGGCTAAAAAAGCTGAAGTAGATCGCAAAATTCTAGTCAATGTATTTATTCAGAAGACCTTAGACCATCTATATGAGAAAAGTAGATAATAATGGAATAAAAATACATGAAAAAAAAATAATGATCATGAGATACGCGGGCGATTGACAGAGAACGAACAAGACCTAGGTGAAACTTTGTCAGAAATGAATAGGATTATAACAGTCAAACACGAAGATAAACGCGAAGAAAACTAAAATCTTAATATGTAGCAAATCGGGTTTACCAAGTACACCTATCTCACTAGACGAACTAGAAATAGAAGAAGTAAAATAATATTGTTATCTCGGAGCTAAAATATCCAAAGACAAGGAGTAATGCAGAAATTAGAAGTAGGATACAACCAGCGAAATTAGCATTCCTTAAGAAGAAAAAATTAGATATTAACGACAAATGAACTTTCACTCGACAAAAAGAAACAATTTTTGTAAGCTTTCGTCTGGAGCATCACACTTTACGGATATAAATCAAGGACAATAGCCAAAAATGAAGAGAAAAGGTTAGAAGCGTTCGAGATGTGCTGCTACACACAAATAATGTTAAGAGTCAGTTGGGTCGATAGAATCACAACACACAGGTGTTACAGAGAGTTCAAGAGTAGCGTACCATTCTGAATAACATAAGGAAAATAAGAGATTCGCTAATTGGTCATATCCTGGAATACGAAGGACTCCTAAAAACTATAATTGAGGGAAGAATAGAAGGAAAGAATGCACCTGGATGACCAAGAACACAATATATTTCCCAAATAATGAGAGGCGTATAATGTTCCAGCTACTCACCGCTTAAAAGATTGACCACTGACAGGTCTAGATGGAAAATTACCGTGTCGAATAAAACTAATCATAAAGATTGATAACGCAAGAGAGAGAAAGAGAGAGAGAGAGAGAGAGAGAGAGAGAGAGAGAGAGAGAGAGAGAGAGAGAGAGAGAGAGAGAGAGAGAAAGAGAGTGAGTGAGCGAATCGTAAATGCGAATACTATCTGCACCACGCGATTCTGCATCAAAAACTGGAGCAATTTTGGAGCATGTTGTTTTCTTGAATCTTTCTAAGTGCCTCTTTTTAGTAGGCAAATGCTTTTAAAGTTCCCCACAAGAAAAAATCTAAACAACTTAAATCTAGACTTCTTGGACACAAAGGTACTGGACCGCCACGAAATTCGCGGTCCAACCATTCTCGTGTTTGAATACCCCAATGTGCTGGTGCCCCATGCATTTGGAACCACATATTTCTTCTTAAATGTAATCATCTAATAAGTCTCTAAAATCTGTGCCTAAAAATTCAACAAAATATGTGGTGTTATAAGCTTATTGCCAATAATTCCACCCCACACATTGACGCTAAACCGAACTTGATGATTCGTTTGGTAAAGTGCATGTCGGCCCATGGGTGCATATTATGGATATAAAATACGCCATTTCTATTGAACGTAGGTAGCTTCATCAGTCCATAACGTATGTCCAATAAAACCAGGATGCCTCTCTTGTTCACGAAGTAACCATGTGCAGAACCTTACTCTTTGGTGGTAGTCTTCTGGTAATAATCCCTGGGCCCTTTGGTAGTGATACGGGTGCAAACCATTTTCCTGAACACTCGATGAAGATCGGTTATTTATGGCTAACAGCAAATATTCTGGCAATGGACCGCGTGTTTTGTTCTGATTCATTTTCGACTACATTTACGATGTCTTCTTCAACTTGTGGCAACAATACTCGCGAGGGCGGCCTCTATCATCAGCTACCGGAGTGGACGCAGCTCTTCCAGTTTCTCGCGTCCGTTGATCAAGTCGTCGAATAACGTTAGCATTTAGATGTCTTCTGTTTGGGTAACGTTCGAAATACAAATTAGCAGCAGCATTAAAGTTACCACGACACTCTCCTAAGATCAAATGCATGCCTACATATTCCACAAAACTGTACTCCATAACGACAATTTCCAAAATTTAACGGATAAAATTAATAGTTATCAAAACGCAAAAACTGAGTGCAAGGACAATAAACACGAGGGCAATCAAACACGACGTTATGATCAGCAAACCTTGATAGAAATGTAAGTAAAAATACAAAAACAAGTAAATGCCTATTTCTGGTTTAAAATGCAAAAATTGTATTGCACATTGTTGCAACATTCATGAAAAGCCCAAGCAGTGCAGGAATTTCAATTTCAAACTTTGTATGGAAATTCTAAGTAAACCAAGGGTATGATTAGTACAATTACAGATTATTGATTTCTTTTATTGATTAAACTTCAGCTAAAAATCATTATTTCATAAAAATATCACACAAACAAACCAGAATTTGACTTAAGGCTGCCAATCACTCCTCATCTAAAAAGTTAACATTAAATAATTGGCATACGATTTTTTTGCTTTGTTTTTGATACAGAATCGCGTCATGTGGGTATTATCCTCCATTTAGAATTAACCCTGTATAGTGTAATTCAGAATTAACTTGCCACAACAAATTATAAATAGACTACCAGTCACAAGAAGCACCAACGTTAAAAAAACAAAGATATATAGATTTCTCAATATATTCATATTTTGTCTGAGATAATAACTAATTAATTATGCAATTAGTAAAAAATACGTTACCCTTAAATGCTGCCCGTTTATTCTTTTTATGAAAATAGTTCGGTAATTCAAAGGTTTAAAATAAGAACGAGCATGCTGAACTTGTTGTAAGAACATTATAATCTCGACGAACTTTTTTATGAAATCATTTTTGAGAGGTATCTTGTTTAATATGTATGATAAACATTATATTAGTGGCCTTTTATTAGACGTTACCTATTTTATTATTTTTTAGACATTTTTACATATATGGTCTAAATACCCCTTCGTCTGACAAATACCATTCTAGATAAACTCTTCAACAAAACTGCCATTAGGAAATAACTTTTATTAGAAAAATAAAAATTGAAGGATTCAGCATACTGTTGCGCCTAAAACTATAATTTAGTAACTTCTCTTTAGTCTCGATATTAGTTTATCAAAATCACTATAACTCTTTTATTGTCGATTTTTAGAAAATAGTAACGGGTGTCCATAAACTGTCAACATCCCAGTAGGTTGTGATTTCAGAAACATATTTCGTAATTTGATTCAGAACACAAAACCAAATGTCAAGATTTGTAAAATGTCATTGTCTATGATTTAATCTAAGACTTGTAATTTGTTTTTCAAAGCAACTGGGATGACGACTGTTTATGAACACACGTTATATTGTGTTATTAGGAGTAAAAGTGTCATTTTGTGTGCCGAGCATGACGTTTGAACGACGAGCGCTAGCGAGTCGGACATTCATGCGAGGAACACAAAATCACTTTTACTCCGAATAACACATGTTATTTTTTCTTCAAACGCATAAATTAAAAGCAATTCAGCAAGAAAATTTAAAAAAAGTCAAAAATGAACGTCATACCAGCTGTCGTTGCTTTGTTATAAAAAATAAAAATTACGAGTTGCCATTGGCTCATTAAGTGTCACTTTTACTCCTAGGAGTAAAAGTGAATGTTTATGTGTGTATCCAAGGACACAAAGTCGTGTTTTTCTGACGTTTGAAGAAAAAAATATTTTTATCAGAAGTTGTTAGATGGTAAGTACTCCATATACAGGGTGAGTATAAAGTATGGAGACACCGATTTTCTATCGTTAATATGCATTTTAGAAAAGAATGTTCAATACAAAAATTTTTATGAAATTTTTATCTACATATTGATTATACACGAAAATTTGTTTCTTCAATTGTTTTCAAGTTATGACTTTACGCGATTTTTTTTTAAATGGGAACCTATTAATTTTATGCTACCATTCGATAGAGATTTTTTTCTCTTTACAATGGCATACAAATTTTATGGGTTTGCATAACATTTCTTCGAGAAGATGCCGGTTAAAGTACTTACAATTAACTTCCCGATTCGTAAATGATACAGCCAAGATAAACAAAAGCGGAGCGATAAACAAACTGTGATGTCACTAAGGCTGCATTTGTTATTGTTTACGTCAAATATTTCAATTTTGTGCAATTTATTGCTGTTGGCATTAACAATGGCGGGTTTAAGTGAATGTGAAAATTGCACAAAATTGAAATATTTGACGTAAACAATAACAAATGCAGCCTTAGTGATATCACAGTTTGTTTATCGCTCCGCTTTGGTTTATCTTGGCTGTATCATTTACGAATCGGGAAGATAATTGTAAATACTTTAACCAGCATCTTCTCGAAGAAAAGTTATGCAAACCCATACAATTTTGATACCATTGTAAAAAGAAAAAAAGATCTCTATCAAATGGTAGCATAAAACTAATAGGTTCCCATTTAAAAAAATATCGCGTAAAGTTATATCTCGAAAACAATTGAAGAAACAAATTTTCGTGTATAATCAATATGTAGATAAAAATTTCAGAAAAAACTTTTGCATTGAAGATTCTTTTCTAAAATGAATATTAACGACAGAAAATCGGTGTCTCCATACTTTATACTCACCCTGTATATGTGGCCTTGAATTTGTATTACGTCATCACGTGTAAGTATAGAGACATGAAACTTTAATTTTTTAAATGGCAAATTATGATGTTGTAGGTCGCATAAGAAATTTTTAAGGTCTGATTTTAAGGTCTGATTTCATTATAACGTAGTAAGAAAGAAATAGATAAGATAGTTTTTTCAGCTTAGTTTTAAATGGCATTTACGCATTAGATCCATAGAAACACTGACACTGACACTTTCTCATTTTATTGTAATTATGGTGCGGTATACTGAAAGAGAACGAACAGATAGTTTAATGATGCTAGGATGGGGAGAAAGGAAACGAACTTTGTATTGTTTTTAACGAAACTTACCCGAATCATACGCCTCTGACTCCATCTACGGTGTGTCGTCTTCTGAAACGTTTTCAAAATACAGGCAATGTTAAAGATCGAGAAAAATCAGGAAGACCTAAAAGTGTTACAAGTGAAGATAAAGCATTGGGCGTGTTATTTTCTCTCGAGGAAAATTCCAAAGTTTCTACAAGGCAACTTGCACTGGACCATAATATTGAACAAAAATCTGTTAGAAATTTATTTAAAAGGAGAAGTTGCATCCCTATAAGGTTCAGCTATTACAATGAAGATGACTTCGACAGAAAATCACAATTCAGCGAAGAAATGATGGAAAGATGTACGAGAAAATTATTTCTTCGGATGAAGCAACGTTCTGTCTTAATTATTGATCCATAAACAAACACAACTGTCGGTATTGGTCAAAGAATAATCCTCACTGGATGGAAGAAGTCCACACACAGAGACCTCGGAAAGTAAACGTCTGGTTAGGAGTTATCGGTCGTCACTGCGTTGGGCCAGTTTTCTTAGACGGGAATTTAAATGCTGCTAGATATTTAGAACTTTTACAAAATGATATGGTACCTGTTTGCCAAACTTTATTTTTGAAGAATTCAACAACGCTTGGTTCCAACAAGATGACGCTCCTCCACATTACGGAGCTGAGGTCAGGACCTATTTAAATATTGTTTTGTAAGAAGGGGCGAAGTGGAATGGCCCGCGCGGTCCCCGGACTTAACTCCTGTCGTCTCTTTTTATGGGGTTACCTCAAAAGTGTGGTCTATAACAATCGGCCAAACAATATAGAAGACTTAAAAGCCCGAGTTAGACTAGCAATAGAAGGAATTACACCCAATACATTAGAAAATGTTATTATAAATTTTAAAGATAGATTAGGACTGTTTAACGGTTAATGGGGAACACTTTCAACATTTATTGAATTAAGTTTTTTTGTTTAACCTTTCCAAATAAAGTTCTTTTTGCATAAAACACAGTTGCAAGCTTTATTGAACTTGAAATTTTGCTTAAACTTTTTCCAAAATTTTACTGATGCAACCTACTAAAATTTTTATGTTGCCAGAAGCAGAAAAATCTGGCGATTCCAGAAATGTAAACAAATCATAAGTTGCCATTTAAAAAAGTAAAGTTGCATGCCCCTGTAGTTACACGTGATGAAGTAAGACAAATTTGTTATAAAAGTCGACAATAAAAGAGTTATAATGATATTGCCTTACTTTTCCCTCACCCTGTATATTTATTCGCAAAGTCAACTACTTCATTATAAGGTAATAAGAATGTTAAAAAACTAAGTTATCGAACCTTAAGAGAATATTTATTAGCAAATTCAGTAAATATGTAATTTAATGAAGTCATTGCCAACTACGACTTATATTTAAAAAATAGCAACTTTAGGTTGTATAAAATATTAAACTTAGATTATATTTGAATGAACCATTGCAATAATTTACGCAGAACACTACTTACACAAGATGTGCCAGAATAACTTTTCCTAAATTTCAGGAATGATAGCTTGAATAAAATTAAACACCTTTTAATTATTTAAAGTAGCGCCCGGAAATACTTCTGTATCAAGATATAACGACATAAAGTAAATGAGGACATTTTTGTTTATTTGCAGCGATAAGATCAAAAATAGTATTAAACAGATATTAAAAAGCTGTTCAAAATTACGACCATCTTCGACACAGAAGTCATAAATAACGACTTGTGATTAACCGACGAATTCGAAATATCTGCGGGCGATTACGGATGTCGTCAAAAGCAAGAATAATTCAAGCCACTAGATATATACTTTTCTGTTTTAACAGGTGTCTCATAAATGATTATTTTAACATTACTCCACATATAAACATTTCTAGTGAACCAATATATTTAGAATTATTAAAATAGAAGTATAACTCGACAGTTAAGTCGTCATAAGTTTTACGGTTGACAAAAAGAAATATTCAATTTGTTTCCGTGGTAATGGGAATGATTAGCATTGGAAGCATTACATTGAATTTATATAAAATCCTCGTTCACTTCATATCGTTCAATCTCGATACGGAAGTATTTCCGGGCACTTTATTTATAATTAGAATTTAATTTAATTTAATTTAACACAATCTACGACTCCTAAAAGTTAGGATTAGTTATTCTGGAAAATGTTTTAACAATTTGCAAATACTTTTTACAATAAATGAGTTGTTAGCAATTTTCAAAACTGACAAATATTCAATTTCACTTTATAACTTAACAATCATAAAAGATGACGAATTTGTATTTCCGAACTTAAAGTAAGCATTTCAATACAGCCCTAGAAAACTCTTATTAGTTTTTGTTTATTCTTCGTAACAAGGATACTCCCCATTAAAAGCTATCGAAAATACAGGGCGGAGTGCAACGAATTCCTTTTTCAACAATGTACTCGAGACATATCCTAAGGTTTATAAAGAAACGAAATCAAATAATGTCTTGAGGGTAAATTCGGTTGCCACGGCATTTCGTAACTTGTGTATATGTTATGGACAAAGTGATTAATAGGGCATTATTCATAATGACTGGTCAATGTGATAAATCCGGACCAAGTGATTAATAGTCATTATTTATAATGACTGGTCAATGTGATCAATCTGGCCAGTATTAATAATGACCGGTCAATGTGAATAATGTACTTTTATTTAAAAAAAAAAACTGTTCTTCCTCTACCTCTAACCTCCAATAAACACCTCTACTGTTTTGGTAGAGGCATTTATTCGAGGTTAGAGGTAGAGGAAGAACAGTTTTTTTTTTAAATAAAAGTACATTAATCACATTGACCGGTCATTATTAATAATGACCGGTCAATGTGATAAATCCGGTCAGTATTAATAATGACCGGTCATTATTAATACTGACCGGATTTATCACATTGACCAGTCATTATGAATAATGACCTATTAATCACTTGGTCCATAACATATACAGTAAGTAGTAAAAAACAATTAACAATTGTTGATTGTTTTCTACCAGCTGATGTTCTCGTTCCCAAATTTGTTAAAAGAAACTACAAATCGAATATCTTTATGTATTACTAGTAATTTGTGACATTTGCTGAAAAGGGGTATTTTCGGAATAAAACATGGAACGTTCAATTTGAAAAATTGTAAAATATTGTTGTTGTTGTTTGTTTATAAACTAAACTGTTTACTAAATCAAGTATTCTTTAATACATGTTCGTTTGCATGCATATGTATACTACGAGCTTTTAGATGCTCATATGTACCTACATTAATGGTATATGATATATGACATACGTGTATTCTGAGATAAACTCAGAATACAACTCTTCGTCTAATATTTTAGAAAATAATAATAATAATT
The DNA here is from genome assembly GCA_963082815.1 of Melanotus villosus. Classification (NCBI taxonomy): domain Eukaryota; kingdom Metazoa; phylum Arthropoda; class Insecta; order Coleoptera; family Elateridae; genus Melanotus; species Melanotus villosus. Next base: position 69,084,784 of record OY720418.1, on the reverse strand, counting down.
AGAGTAGCACCATTACGACTGCTGAATACGATTTGCCGTTTAAATTTCTATTTCTTTTTAGAAGCAGCCCGAACAGGAAGAATATTTATTACTGCATTCACTAATACCTTATAATTGGATTGGTCTACCCTACAAAAGTTTTAGAAATCTTCAAGAGTAAGTTCAATGAAATACGAAAAACAGATTCATCGATTGATTTTTCTCAAAGACAAGTGTAAAAATAACGCATACTAATTTAATGCTTTGGAATACTACAAAAGTTTATATTACCAAACTATGCATTTGCACCTTCACAAGAAAACAAACTTTTATCAATATTTTCAACATAAGACAATCTGATAATAGTGGCTTCAGCTCACATTACTTCACATTTTAAAAACTATTACTTATTTAGTTTTATAAATTATAATTACTGTAAATAAATAACTTTTGTTGTAACAAACCCGAATTTAGAAAAAGTTTTCATAGGCAATTTAGAGTAGAGCATTTATAACTTTTATAAAATTTAAGACCGTTTATACTCAACCTGAGAATTTAAATTTTTAACGAGATTAATAAAATACAAGTTTTACCGGCAATTCCCCTACGTAAGTGCATCCAGAACGTCAAGTTTTCGCGGTAGTAGCGGAAATTCTAACGTATGCATTTATTTATTGCATATGATTTAAAAGGTGTCTGAAAGCATTAACGGTAATGTCCGAAGGTGCAAATAAATACCACGAAGTATCCTCTGAGTAGGCAATTAATATGTGTCCATCCTAACACAAGCATGCATTAATAATGTTTGAAACTGTACAAGGACAGCTTATGAGGTGGCATAAGGTGCATCCCGAAGTAACTTTTTATTACGGAATTGCATAACCTAGTCGCGTGCTTCTAATGCTGCTGCTTTTTGCGGTTTCACACAATAAAGTTCTCAAACTTTTGTGTCTTCGTACACGCCCCAATAAAAAGCTAATCTAAAATGCGTCTCCCGCAGTAGCCTATTTTCCTCAGAGCTAGTCCAATTCTGTTCTTCTAGAGATATTGCAGCGGGGCCGCGTATAAATTTCCCGCCAGACTTCATTTCGGGCTGGAGCGGACCCGTTTATCTTACACACCATAACTCACGAGCCGTCCGTTCTTTTTGTTTTTTCTTATTGTCTTCCTAGAGTTTGCTGCAAGAAACACCAGAATAGGAATAGTAATCTTATCCTGAAATGAATTATAGAGGTACCGATCTACAAAGAAATGTAGACTTTCTCAAAAACTTAACGTTTCTGTTAAGAAAGACATGTTAATTCTGATAATATACAAATGTTTAGATTCCAAGGCGGATTTACGGCTTCAAAAGTTAAGTTATTTACCTCCGCAATATCACGGGATAAGACGGAGCTTTTTTTTATTGAATTTTTAGGGTAAAGTCGAGTGTTTTATATTATAATGGAATAGTGTCTTTACGGCTAGAAGTATTGCAGTATCAGAAGCAATAAAACTATAACGTGTTGGTCACAGATATGGTATATTTATTCTAGAATTGGCAAAAGATATCGAGACAATTCGAGATCAGGGATTGTGAGGATTTCGAAAATGATGCCTGTTCTTTATCCTCGTCGATATCTGTGCGTTAACCTTTCAGCTCGCTACATCACTTTACATCATAGAAGGAGCTGTGTTTATCTGAGGACCTCGGCAAACGATTTATGGAACGATCTAGTGGCTGCCGATTGGATGGATTGTTGTCGACTGAAGTAATAGTTACTTAATCTGAAATGTTTATTCGAGTTAGAGCTACCGTTTTAATAAAGATGATTTATTCCTTCAAAAGAACGAAACTATTATTAAATCTCGAACCTCGGCGAAACAGCGTTATACGACCAAATTAATGGAATTCTACACTTAAGAACCAATGGAAAAATCTAAATTCAAGGAGAATACTGTATCGCATTCTATAGAGAATGTGCCGTTAAAAATTTTGAACACAATCTTTCCATTTGTCTTGGAGCGTCGCTCGTAAATTTCTAGTAAGATGTGAACAATTCTTCACACTCGCGAGGGTTCCATAGGTTTCTAACTTCCATATGGTTTGCTTATATCCTGCGTAAGTTTGAATGTGGTACATAAAAAATGTTCCTTTTAAATATATATCTTCCAGTTATTTTATACTGAAATTACAAGTCTTTCCCACTTAAACAATCATAATAAATAACGAAAGGTTTAAATTAATTCAGCGATTTAGTGATTCGTTTAATTAATACTTTGTACGTGTATTCACAGCCAAGATGCACTTTTAATTTAAATGCAGTTAGGGACATTTAAGTAACAAATTACTTAATTCACTTCACAGCGTACGAGCGCTGGTAATTAATAAACGTACCGACTTAAAGAAGTCTCATAAACTTAACGTTTCCCACGCATTTTCAGGAAATAATAGATACAAAACGGTTTTACATTCTCTTATTGACCACTGTAGTCTACGTGATGAATAAAAAATTCATTAAAACAACGGGAATTATTTTATAAAATTATTTTTAGGATATAATGTACCTATCATGGAAAAGCTTGGCTTTAAAAAAATCTATGTTAAACGTAAATATATCTCCTCGAAAAAAACACAACGCCGAAAGAAGACAAACGAACGTAATCAGTAATTAGATTATTAGTACTCTAGTGCAGCCACATTAAAACAACTTTTCCTACATAAAGGGAAAGAGAACAATAGTTGCGTTTTTCATACAAATAAAAGTAATTTTCAATGGTGAAAAATCTTTTTGTTAAATGTTATAAGAAAGTCTACTAAAATGTTTGAAATTCAAATTGTGGTAGGAAAATATATATTTCTAAAAGCTGCGGGTTATTATTGTCAGGGCCGTCTTAAGCATATTCTGCGCCGGGGTGCGAAAATCAACCCTGCCCCCCCCCCTGTCAAAAATTTAATAAATAATTTTTTTATAGAGTCTAGAGCCCCACACCACAACCTAACTTTTTCACTGGAACGATGAGATGAAGCAATCAAAAAGCAAACAATAACTCGCGGCGGGTGTCGCAAATGCAATGAAGTAATTGTTTGTTGCGGCAAATTTATACCGGGTGTCAATTAAACCTGGGGCACCCCTATTTTTTAAATTATATTTTAAGATATTAAAAAATTTGGTATACGTAACATACTCTTTAAATGGCAATTTTTGACATAGAACACACTACGTTAGTGTCACTTTCGATTTCGCCGATTTCCATTTCATTCTACGTATGTTATATCAAGTTTGAAACGTTTTGATGGCAAAGTAAATACTTGCAGAAGAGTTTATTTATTAATCTAGGATGCCATGATCTGCGTAAAATCGCAGTCAGGGTGCTACGACACTACGACACTCAAAATAACTTATTTTAGCACTTCAACTGTAGCAAGTCTGTCACTTTTTTTGTGCATTTCATTTGTTTCACTTGTTTTGAAACCCAGTGTCTAGATTTAAATGTCCAAAATATGTTTTTTTGAACAGAGAGTGTTATTCCGAATTAAATTTTCATATTAATCCCGCGTTATTGGTATCAATAAAATTATTGAATTTTTTAATACCCTAGTGTCCCATAGCCACCGTGGTCCCACCCTAGTTCCATCTGAAAAATACAGCAACTAAAATAGTTAAAATTCTAAAACAATTTGGCTCGAGTGTTGGGGCACCTTGACTTTCATTTTGCGTAAGTCAAGTCACTCTAGATTAATTTCTGCAAAAATTTACTTTATCATGAAAATGTTTCGAACTACCTACCATACGTAGAATCGAAAGGAGATTCCAAAAATGTATAAATATACAGGGTGCTCCATTTAAAATAACAAAGTTAATGTCAATTTCGGTGAAACCGGAAGTGACAGAAACTTGTTTCCTATGTCAACAATTGCCATTTAAAGAGTATATTACATATACCAAATTTAATTTTGATATCTTGAAAAATAAAAAATATATTGGAGTGCCCCAGGTTTCGTTGACACACGGTATACTCAGTATACAAGGAGTGGATAGTCGCGTGTAAAATGCCTCGGTCTCTCACGTAGTAGGCATCTTAGGTTCGATTCCTGAGACCGGCGATATCCTCGCCAGAACTTATAAGGTCGTACGCTTCTCCGTGCTTCGGAGGGCACGTTAAGCCGTCGGTCCCGGTTATCATACTAACACCTTTGATAACCGTTAACCTCGTAACACTGCCGGTCGATCTTCTTCACCTCTCTCGATGGGTTAGGTTAGCCTCCTGCCCAGCGTACGTGCAAAGAGGGCTCACAGACCTCGTTCTTATGAGTTTCTAACAGGCCACCGGCATAGGCTTCGGCCATAAGAGGAAGAAGAAGAAGACGGTATACTCCTTGAAAACAGATCATCAAAGAAAGTAATAAAATCTTGCAAAAAGTACTTCAAATAAAATTAAACTTTAAAGTTATATGCATTAACTATGGGCTTCTAGTGCGGTGCCCTTTGACATAGCATACCTAGCTCTTTGCTCTTTGAACTGCGCGTGTTTGTCGGCGGGATCGGAACATAATAAAATAATACGTAATTTAATCCTTAGGTTTAAGAGCTGATTTGGCTTGCACATCACAACTGAGTGATATGACGTACCGACTGCGGCGTCGGGGTATTTGTAAAATAAATGCGCAAAAATATTAACATTTTTCAGGATAGCAGGATACTATACTATACTATTTTTTTTTTCAAAAGCATAGTTTTCAAAATGGTACCTAGATTTAGGCGGTCGGCTTGCGCCCCCTAGAACCCTGCGCCCGGGTGCCCCGCACCCCTTGCACCCCCGGGTTAAGACGGCCCTGATTATTGTTTACTTTATCATTAAAATGTACACTATTTCAATACATTTTTACTTCACCTTTCTTTTTCAAAAATAAATACATTTGAACGTACTAGCATTACAAATGACAAAAGCGTTATAAAAAAGACAATTAAATAATAATAGGTACTTACCACACTAGCTAACGTTTTACGATTGAAGAGATGAAAACAACAAACCTGCAACAAAGTTAATTTTTAACACACAATATACAAAGTGTCGGAAAGGCAACCGTGTGCTGTTTGGGGCTGCAATGCCAAGCGAAATGAAATTTAAAAAGTTCCAGGAATTTTTTGATGCATATTTTTCACAAAAACGGTTCTTGATAATTAAAAACAAAAAGTTAAGAACTGCTGGTAATCATTGTAGGTATATTATCATGCAATTGTAGAAAGATAGCTTTGAATTTCATAGCGCCCATAGCGGGTTGATTGTTTGCCTTGTTTTTTTTAAATATTTTTGACAGTTGCAGATTGTTATTCCTTTATGCTATACGATTTGTCGTGTGGCTACTAGTCGGCCAACTTAACTGTCAGACGAAACGAGATGATATAAAATCAACTTTTAAACTTTAGTTCACACTATTTGGTGCACTACGCGTTTGATTGTACCCAATTTTGACAGTTGTCAGTTAATCTAGCCTGTACTGTACATTTTCAAAAGAATTCCAGGCTTCTTTTTAACAATTACACCTGCAGAAATGCAGAAAAAGTAACAAAGGAATCGCGGGCTAAGTTTTCGAGACAAATTTAATGGTGTAAACCGAAATTTAAAATCGTCTTTGCTGGTTTTCGAGCTACAAGTGAAAATCGAATTCTTGAGATTCTTTTTAGAGTTATGACTCGTTTGTTTGTAGAGATATAAAAAAGAAATAAAAACATCTTCCGGGCAATTCTTTGTGCAGAATGTAATGGGGAAATTGGAATTTTAATTTACTAATTAAGTTTTGCGTTATAACATAAACTTGTGTTTTTTTCGAACAGCAACCGTAGTTGGCTTTGATACTTTTACTGTAGATCGCTTTTCGAGGTTTTCAAAAATTTAATATACTTGTTTTAAATAACGAATTAAATATCAACCAATTTTCTAATATTTACAAATCGCAATTGCACAATTATCAAGCAAATCCGTGGGAAACAAAAAAATATATAATAAAAACAAAATAAACGACGGATTATCTAGTTACTTGTCAAATTCAATAGCATTTAGTTATGTAGCTTTACTTATGTAAAAGTGAATTAAAGTATAACTGCTTTATAGTTATCATGCCTGTTTATCATAAATTGAAAAAAATCACGGTTAAATTGTTGCAGTATAAATGACGATTTAGACGTACTCTGTAGGGTCCAGATTTATTTTGTTTTGAATCCACAATGTCCTTGTATGGGATACTCCTACATTATTATGTATTGCTCTACAGGAACAAGTTAAATTGCAATTACATACCTATTGCAAAACGTTTTATTTATTTCGTGGTTTACTAGAATATTTTAAAAAATGATTAATTTCACTTTAGACGGCACCACCCCAGAATTTTTTTAATATATTATCGATTTAAAAAATTTCTTTTTTCAGCTTATGCCCCTCACTAAATTGTACTTTTAGGGTATGTTACTTTCCCTTCACGGTAAAATGCTAGTCTACTACGATTTAAAATAAACAGCAAAATTAAATAAGTTGTATTAGGGATTTTTTTTATCAAAAAATCTTGTTAATAAAAGTTTATCAGAATCGTTCAAATAAGCTAAATCCAAAATTTCATTAAAAGCAAAAATTTTTAAAAATCTCCAGAAAATAGAAAAATGTATACGTGCTAATGGCGATTTAGTTGAAAATACTATTATTTAAGTAAATAAACTTCGTTTTTGTTATTGTATTGAATTAAAAGACCAAAATAAAAAGTCATGGCAAACTTTTGTGAGATTATTATTCGAATTTTCTGGACTTTTCTGGATTTTCAATTTTTTTTGTTTTTGATGAAATTTCGGATTTAGCTTATTTGAACGATTCTGAGCAACTGTTATTAACAAGATTTTTTGATAAAAAAAATCCCTAATACAAGTTATTCAATTTTGCTGTTTATTTTAAATCGTAGTAGACTAGCATTTTACCGTGAAGGGAAAGTAACATACCCTAAAAGTACAATTTAGTGAGGGGTATAATCATAAAAAAGAAATTTTTTAAATCGATAATGTATAAAAAAAATACTGGGGTGGTGCCGTCTAAAGTGAGACACACTGTATACGAGTATCTTTATATTTGGTTAAAGACTTGCTGGATTGTTAAAGTATAATTTCGCTGTAACATCGGACAGATTTTGTCCTTAAATATAACACTATCGTGTAATATTTTTCCATATTTTCGTATACTGACATTATAGGTACAAAGCAGTTATAGGTACATACTTCACATTTACTTTCATGGAGAGTTATAAAACTAAACAAATACTGTTGAATTTGACAGGTAACTAATTCATTCGTCTTATATTTTACTTTTTCTTCATTTCTTTGTTTTTTCTGGGTTGCTTGATAATTGTAATTCAAGGTTTGTATTCTTAAATAGTGGGAAGTTAGTTTATCTACAACTATTAAATAATAGATGCATTATGTATTTACTTCCAAGTATATAAACCTGCTCATATTACACTTCTCATAAGACACTAGTGGAATATGAACCATATTCCACGGCAATTTTTTTTAATAAGTAGGTCGGGTATGTTATCAGGTGAAATTAACGTCAAATTAATAAAAGTGATTTGTGCAGTTATGAAGTGCAAGTCTGCAGTTATGGATACTGAAAATGACATACGTTATGGGATTATCAAATTTAGAAAAATACACCGGACATTGTTTGTGATTCTCACCTAATACATTGTGTGCTGATGGAGGAGTAACCATGACAACTTTGAAATGCCACTACTAAACCTGTAAATTTTACTAAATCATACTTAATTTCAATAAATTAGTTACCTTTATTATCAAAAATTATAAATAAATATGTAAGTACCTACTCGTAGTTGTAGATAAAATACTGTATTTGACTCTCATATAATGGTTACATTACACTCGAATGATTTACAACACTCGACTATCGGGTATCGACTAGTATTGTAAACTTCATCCTCGTGTAATATAGCCTACATTATATGCTCATTAAATAAAATACTATAATATTTAATTTGTTATTGAAAATAAATAATGTATTAAACCTAAACCTAAACAACCTATTTGAAGGTACAAAAGCCAACTACTGCTATTTGAAAAACACAAGTTTATGTTATAACGCAAAACTTAACAAGCAAATTAAAATTCCAAGCTCACCATTAAATTCTACACAAAAAAGTGCCCTAAAGATGTTTTCACTTTTTATTTCTATATCTACAAACAAACAAGTTATAACTCCGAAAAGGATTTCGAAAAATTCAATTTCCGATTGAAATTTCGGTTTGAATCTTAAAATTTGTCTCGAAAATTTGCCCCGAGACTCCTTTATTACTTTTTGCGCAGGTGTATTAGCTTGGAGTCCCTTCGGAAAAGGTACTGAAAACACTCAGCCATGCACCAAACTACCTACAAAGTGAACCAATTGAGTCAGAATCTTCGTGAGTCTTATAAAAAGTCGGATGAAAATAGGTGCAGCGCTACTTTTGGAAATACCATATGATCAGTTGTACCACTCGAACTTGAAATCGAATAATGTAAACAGAACTCTTCACACAATTCGTATGTAGTGAAAAGTCACTCTAATAAAATTATGACTCAATATTCAGTGGAAGAATATACTGATATGCATTTTTGTTTATGGTGAATATACTCGTAGGTGATGCTGCTGCCGCAGTTCGCCGGTACGCAGGACAACTTCCTCGGCGACGCCACCCCCATAGGGAAACATTTATTGCCGCACCATAAAGACTTCAGGAAACAGGTTTTGTTCACAAAGTCAGGGAAGTTGGACGACCCGATTTTGAATACTAAAGAAGAAGCTCTTCGTGCCGTAGAAGAAAACTCTCCGCTAAGTACAAGAGAAATAACGCATACCATAGGTATTAGCCATAGAAGGGTTTCGCCTCTGGCTTGGTTGATACGTTCAGTTACCGTGCTCTCTTAGTGCTGGCTTTTCCTCCTGAAGAAGCCCCTTAAAAATACCAAAATACTGCATGGAAAATTTTGCGAGAAAATCTTCTATATCTCTGTACCATGTACAATGCGTATAGGGTTTAAATATAGGTGATTATCTTGCAAGAACTCATTTTTGTCAGTGGTTGCTGCAGAAAATCGACCAAGACGACCATTTTCCTTGCAAGCTGTTAGTGACAGACTAGTGCTATTTTACCAAAAACGGAATTGTTAATAACACACACGGGTAGGGTGATGAAAATCCCCATGTTGTACGTTAACAAAAGTTTCAGCATCGTTTCTCCATTAACGTATGGGCAAGTATAGTAGGTGGCCATTTAATTTGACATATTATGAATAAACGGTCCAAAAAAATCATGGCTATACCTATTTTTCAACATTTGGATTTTTATAATAATTTATTTTAGTTAAAAGTAATATTTGCAAGTTAATTTTAGCTGCATTTTATGGACACTGTTGTCCTTTATCCATTGATACCATTACCATTGGATGTTTAAAAGGGGAGCCACAGTGTACACTAACGTAGTTTCGAATGCAATTTTGCTATGTTCCGTTTTGAAACTCTCCGCACAACGTTACCTTTACCCTTTACTTAAGCTTTAAACTTCATAGTATAAAGTTGTTTAAATTTGTTGGGCTGCGTATTATTACTAAAAATTTGTTGGGGTATTTATTTGTATTAAGGGCATTTTTATATTACGTAACTGTAGATATTACGATAAAAATAAGGAAACACGACAACGAAGACGTTAGTGTTCTCCGGTGAATATCCTATACATATATTCGGAACTCCTTTATTTGCACAATTAAATACGAAAAAATTAAATTACTTATAATTATAATTAATTAAAGCACAAATTAATCAGAATAGTATAGGTACTACACTTAGATTTTTAGAAAATTGTCAAGAAGAAAAAAACAACAAATGTAAATTCAGCAAACATTTTGTTATTTGTTTGTATCCGACACCCTAAGAGGGTAAAAGGATTTGAAGAAGAAGAAGTTTGTGTTGCGTCAATAAAACATTATGTTTTATAATATTGTATATTATACACTTACTAATAAATATTATGTTTTTAACCAAAAGGATTGGATTGTTTGTGGATTTTTTCCTAGACACGCTTTTCTGCAAACATACATAGCTCATGTCATAAAATTTAGCCTCTTCCTGTAGTTACACCTTATCTTTATTTCTAATCATACTTGCCGGACGTGTTTACTGTTCTGTCTCATATAATTAATTTTAGAAAATTTACGACACTTGTTGACGACCTTTTTTTAATTAGCAATTTTCCACCTATTTAAGATCCCAGGCGTTGTCACATGACTTCATATATTACTCTTAAGGTTACGGTAAGTAAAAGTTCACATATTCAAGATTTTCAATAACAATTTTCGCAACACTTAACTTATGCAAAAAACAGGATCTCTTGTGAAAACCTGAATAATAAAAAAATCTAGAAAAATAAACTGCCTTGCTCAATAAAAGCGTATTTAATTTTTCTGGGAATATCTACAAAGTCCATTAAATCCCAACTAGACATAAGCAACTCGCAAGTTGTATTTGTGGAACCAGCACACCAGAAACGTAATAATGTTGTCTAGTTTGAGCCAGGGGCATATCACGCCAGCAGGAACCCAGGAATGCCGTTCGTTTGAGCGCATTCCATCAACTACTGTAGCTTCCTAGTCGCATTACGGAGCTTGCGAAATATGCTAACTTCTTCCAAGAATGTACCTACTATTCTACGGTTGGAGACATAAATCATGAAAAAATCTAGTAAGTTACATTAGTTTCACAAAAATGAACCTACATACAATCGCGTTAATGTTAGACAGATTCCCACTAATAATTTTAGAACGCACCTACCTGTGTGATGTTCAGAACAGTAACTAATTAGTCTTTTTGGCCAACTTCATTTACATAAAACTGAAAGATACATAATGCTTTCATTTCTAAACACGTTCATATATTAAAAGAGAAAAAATAAACACACATGCTTTTGTTAATGACATGATATGTTATACTATTAAAAAATCATAACCAATTCCCATTAAATCAATCCATTTACAGTTACAGATACATATGTTGAGTCAGTTGTTATAACTTTATCATGTTGGAATATTTAACGCTTATTATCTCATGTTATATTTGTAATTTTAAATTTAGTTTTCATCATTCAACACTTATCTATTGTTTGTAATTCTCGCACTTGGGAACTTTCTGTTCAGTTTATTATTTACTTTAAAACTATTTCTAGAAGTAATATATTTGTCTTGATAACTTGTTAAAGTCCACGGTATAACACGTTCTTATCAATAAGAAAAACGTATATAAACTCAAGTGAGAGAACATCCAAATTCATTCTATATCATTCATTCTATATCATTCATTCTATATCATTCATTCTATATCATTCATTCTATATCATTCATTCTATATCATTCATTCTATATCATTCTAAATTGTTCATTCTAAGTCGGTCATTCTAAATACAAAGTCTTCAAAAATTGTAAAAATAGTAAATCATTAAAGTTAAATTAAAAGGTAAACGAGTTTTCTTACAAGAACCAATTGTTCTACATAACAAGTACTAAATTAATTGGTGTCAGAAGTGCAGATTTTCTACGACGGAAGAAGTTTTCAATCAACAAGGAAAACCAACTCTTCTCACGTCAAACCAACCTATACACATGCCTGCCATTTGGATTTTGCTGTTGTGAGTATACTGCTTGTTAATTTTTATCGCTTGCTATTTATCCTAACTTTAATCACCTATTCCTTTTCCAAATTTCTTATTAATAAAATGCCGGAAGATGATGCAAATTCTCAATCTTCTGGAAGAAGTAACGTTACTGATGATGATTCTAAAAACCTTTTACCTGTCCTAACTATGACAGAATTATTCAAATTTATCCCGTCCTTTGATGGCAACAGGGATGAATTGTCTTCTTTCATTTCAAAAGTGGGCTCTGCATTTTCAATTTCTGCTCCTAATCAACGTGAAATTCTTTTAAAATATGTCCTAAATCAAATTACTGGCAAGGCTGGTTCTCTAACCACTAATCGTAAATATTCAAATTGGAGAGATCTGCGTGATTTCCTTTCGTTGCACTATCAAGATAAAAAACATCGTGCACAGCTGCTTTGTGAACTTACAAATCTTCAACAAAAATCAAATGAAACGATTTCCTCATTTATACAAAGAACTGAAACCCTATTAAAACGGGTTACAGCTTCAATCTCCCAAGACTCTCCACCAGAATTATTAGAAGGTCAGTTACACCTAATGAATGAAATTGCGATTTCCCGTTTTGTACATTTCACTCAACAAAAAATTTCCGATCGTCTTCGTGGTGCTAAAATTTCCACATTAAACGAAGCTCTGACTTTAGCTCTTTCCGAAGAAACATCTTTACGTATGATGAATCAATCTAATCCCAATCCTTCTAATTCTAAGCCTAAATTTTCAGAAAAACGGTTTTGCTCGTTTTGTAAAACCAATACCCATAATACTGAGAAGTGCTATTTTAAAAAACCATCCTCTGCAAAAGTTTTACAAGTAACAAATGGTGAATCAAGAGACCTCAACTCTCACAATAGAAATTCTAACATCATTTGCGCTTATTGTAAATTCAAAGGTCATCATATAAATGACTGCAGAAAACGAAAATTCAATAATGCACAAAAACTAAATAATGTACCGAATTCCAAAACTAGTAATTTAAACCACCAGGATTCTCCAGCCCAAGTCAGTACTGGGGAAGTAGCAACTTTAAATCTGGCTTAAATTACTTAAATGTAAATTTGATTTACTTATCAAACACATCCTCTTTAACTAAACTATCAGTTAGTTTAGGTTGTTCAGATAAATTTAATAGACATTCTAGATTTACATTTTTAATCGACACAGGCGCATCAGTTTCATTATTAAAACTATCTCGACTCAATTCTTTAACAAATATTAACTACAATGACCAAATCCAACTACGTGGTATTTCCCAAACTCTTTTAACAGCAATTGGTTCTGTAACCTTACCTTTACAAATTCATCAACATTCTATTCCTACTAAATTTTATCTTGTCAATGATTTAATTAATATTCCTTTTGATGGCTTGTTAGGAAATGACTTTTTATTACAAAATAATTGTACAATTTTTAATATGCAGTATTTAAAGTTACACAACGTAACTGTTTCCTTAAATTCTAATTCTTGTACCTCTACTGCTTCTTATAAAGTTCCGGCTCGTTCCGAAACAGTCGTGCCTTTTCACGTTTCAAATCCTGAAATTCAAGAAGGTTTATTACCTCAGGTGAACTCGATCCCAGGGGTATATCTTTCTAATGCAATAGTTAAAGTCTTACCAAATCATACGTGTATCGCTACTTTAGCTAACACAACAGACCGAGACTATACTTATACAATAACTTCTGTGAAATTAATTCCCTTTGATTATAATCAAGCACAGATCTTTACTTCTACTGTATGTGCTGATTCTAAATCTTCGCTGACTAATTCTACTACTAATTCTATTTCACAGCGAATATCTTTATTAAATAAGAACCTTCGTATAAATCATTTAAATTCAGAAGAAAAGGCATCGCTTTTAAAAACCTGTCATAATTTTCATGACATTTTTCATTTGCCTGGAGATATCTTATCTCATACGAATGCAATTACACACAAAATTAATACTACCTCTAATATTCCTACTTCAACCAAAATCTATAGATATCCAGAAGTACATAAAAAGGAAGTAGAATCTCAAATTTCTAAAATGATCGACCAAAATATTATAAAGCCTTCAAATTCTGCATGGAATTCACCTTTATGGGTTGTTCCTAAAAAGGAAGATGCTAGTAAAATAAAAAAATGGCGTATTGTTATTGATTACCGGAAGCTTAACGATATCACTATTGGAGATGCTTACCCCTTACCAAATATTGAGGATATTCTCAGCCAAATAGGTCATGCCCAATATTTTACCACCTTAGATCTTGCCAATGGGTTCCATCAAATTCCTATGGATCCCGAAGATTCTCCAAAAACTGCTTTTTCTACTCCTACTGGTCATTTTGAGTATCTCAGGATGCCAAACGGTCTTAAAAATGCCCCAGCTGTTTTTCAGCGCCTTATGAATACAATTTTATCAGGATTACAGGGTACGCAATGCTTCGTCTATCTAGATGACATCGTCATTTATGCTGGTTCATTGGAAAACCATGACAAAAAACTTCATGCCATATTTTCTAGACTCCGTGACAATAATTTGAAACTTCAACCCGATAAGTGCGAATTTTTGCACAAAGAAATCGCTTATTTGGGTCATATAATAACTAGTGAAGGAACTATAAAACCTAACCCCGAAAAAATTAAAAGCATTGTACATTTTCCACAGCCACGAACACCAACCCAAGTAAAATCATTCCTAGGTATGGCTGGTTATTATAGAAAGTTCATTCCCAATTTTTCAAAAATTATAAAACCTTTAACCCTGTTACTACACAAAAACAACAAATTTTTGTGGACACTGGCACAGCAACAAGCTTTTGATGAATTAAAACGAATTCTATCCACAGACTTAATTTTACACTTTCCAGATTTTTCTAAAGAATTTATTTTGACTACCGATGCTAGCAATTTCGCCATTGGTTCAGTTTTGTCTCAAGGTGTAATAAACCAAGATCGTCCTATAGCTTTTGCATCAAGAACTCTAAATAAACATGAACAAAACCTAAGCACAACAGAAAAAGAACTTCTTTCTATAGTCTGGAGTATCAAACATTTTCGTCCCTATTTGTATGGTCAAAAATTTAAAATTGTCACAGATCATCGACCTCTTACTTATTTAAAAAACTGTAGGGATCCTAGCTCTAAACTCGTTCGTTGGCGACTACTTCTAGAAGAGTATGATTATGAAATTATATATAAACCAGGTAGAATTAATTCCAACGCAGACGCTTTATCTAGAATTAATGAAATTTCATACGTTTCCGAACCAACTCAAAAATTAACCTTATCAGATTTTATTAAAGCTAGAAATTGTGATGAGTTACCTCAAAAACAAATTACCATTTATGATGACTCGATTACAAGATCTCCATATTTAAAACTGCTGTTTCATTCACTTGATAACGAAGAAACCTTGTTAACTACTTCATTACTTAATGAACATAATTTAGTACCTTCTTCTGCTGCCTCACTTTTTGAATGCGAACGAATTTCTGAATCTTATTTGTTGACTTTTCATAAAAATAATTTTTTTGACAAAGTCACTTATCAAGATCTTTTTCAATGTCTTTATACTATTGGCATTTATTGCAAACAAAATAAAATTCAAAATATTGACATTTTACATCCTTTAGATGATTTTAATTTAATCAAAACGCCGTATTTGCTAGATATTTTACGATTTCTTTTACCAAATTCTACTCAGGTTGCTATATACTTAAATAAAATAAAAGATGTAGCTCCCGAACAAATTCCCGAAATTCTTAAAGCTAATCATGATTCACCTTTAGCTGGACATCCAGGATTTCAACGTACCTACTCTAGGATCAAATCAAAATATCATTGGCCAAATATGTACACCGATATACGAAATTATGTTTCAAAATGTGAATCCTGTCAAAAATCCAAAATCGATCGCAAACCTACTAAATTACCCCTTAGTATTACTACGACAAGTGAAAAACCTTTTGAACGAATCTCATTAGATGTTGTAGGTCCCCTTCCCACTACAGAAGATGGATACAAATATATTCTCACTATGCAAGACGACTTAACAAAATTCTTGTACGCCGTCCCCTTATCTAGGCATACAGCAGAAACTGTAGCCGTCGAATTTGTTAAATTTATTAGTTTGTATGGAACACCTTCTTCTATATTAACAGATCAAGGTTCCGAATTTATGTCTCAGCTTTTTACTAAATTAAATAAACTATTTAAAATCGATAAAAAACATACTTCTGCCTATCATCCACAAACTAATGGCTCCTTAGAACGTGCGCATGCTGTTATTAAAGAATATTTGAGGCATTACGTACAGTCTGATCAAACTTTATGGGATCAATATCTTCCCACTGCAGTCTTAGCTTATAATTCAAATATACATTCTTCCACCTTGTATGCTCCTTATGAACTTCTATTTGGTCATAAAATTACTATGCCTCATGAATTAACTATTGGTCGTCACATCGATCATACCTATGACACATATTTAGATAATCTTAAACTTCATCTTCAAAATTCTCATCGTATAGCTAAAGAACGATTACTACAAAGTAAACAAAAATCTAAAGAATATTATGATACCAAAATTAATGTTCCATGTTTCTTGCCAGGTGATTTAGTTCTTCTTAGAAACGAAAATCATAAACTAAACGAAAATAAGAAACTACAACCTGCTTATCAAGGGCCATATGAAATTGAATCTATAAATAAAACCAACGCAGTATTAAAAATAGGAACTAAAACAATACAAGTTCATATCAACCGTCTTAAATCTTTTACAGATTAACATCCCCTTGGTTTTGTCATGGATAAGGGTGTGATCACTAAAAATTGGCACACAGTCAAACTGTTGAATCTAGCAGGCTGTGCATATTCCGCGGTATTCATTTGTTCAGCATCTGTTTCTGACATATCAAACGTCAAACAAAGATATCTGCTGCTACTATAGTTGCAGTTACTTGTACGATGGACGGATTAAATGAATATGATAAGAGAAATATCATTGGCCAATTCTACGTTGCTAATAGAAGTAAGCCCAAAAGTTATACAGTCAACCATTTTGTGAAGATGGAAATTCCACGACGAACCATCTATAATATTATTTCAAGGTAGAAGATTGTAAACAACTTAGTCGTAAGCCAGGATCTGGTCGAAAAGCCCGAAAAATGCCAATAAAGAAAAAAGATGCTTTGGAAAATGACGTGGTTGGAGTTCTTGGACAAACTCAGAGAAAAATAGCTAGAAAATATAAGATAAGTCAGGCATATGTAAATAAAATACTGAAAAAAAGAAATATAAAAGTTAAAAATCGGATTTCTGCTCCTCTCTACACCGAAAAACAATTTTAACAACAGCAAACGAAACTGCGCAAACTACGAAGTGGTGTTTTCAAACCATCAAATGGTCTTTCGATTGTAATGGATGATGAGTCCTATTTTACAGTAGATGGAAGTGATTGCGCGGGAAATAAACATTATTATAGTAAAGAAAATATTCCGGTAGAAGCAGAAGTACGTTTCAAACGTCATACAAAGTTCCCAAAGAAGGTTTTGGTGTGGCTTGCGATTTCAGAGAAAGGAAGATCAGCACCGTATATTGTTCCTTCTGGAAATTCTGTAAACGCTGAAACATACAGTAGTGAGTGTGTGAAGAAACGTTTGGTGCCTTTCTTGCAAAAGTTTCATTCTGATGGCCAATATATCTTTTGGCCCGACATGGCGAGCTCACATTATGCTGCACTGACAACGAGCATTTTCGAGAGGTGCCATATTCCTTACATTTCTCGCCAAGAAAACGTTCCAAATGTGCCCCAACTTCGTGCAATTGAAAGATTTTGGCATTATTTAAAACAAAAAACGTATGAAGGCGGTTGGACTGCAAATTCACATGCCGATTTAATTGCACAAATTAAATCTAAATTGCGCCAAACGCCAAAATCAGTGTTTGCTAATTTAATGGCTTCTACAAAAACAAAAGTTCGAAAAGCAGCCGACTTCGGAGCAGATTGTGTTCTCTAAATATAGTAGTAAGTAGTATTATTAATATGTTATCATTATAAAATTTGTAACGTTGTAAATAAAATTAAAATCATTTGTGCCAATTTTTAGTGATCACACCCTTATACCATCCAACCAATTACCAATGGTTCTGGCTTAATCTTCATACCAAAAGGAACTGCTAGTGTATCTGATTCGACATGGAATCTTCTCATTACGCTCGACTTTTCCTCATTAGAAAAGGAATTTCAAAATTTTGTTCGACTAGAATCTCAGTTGAGAACTCTTTGTACCTTTTCCTCTCATAATCCTATTCAGAAACCTTGCGAATACAGCCTAAATCAGTATATACATAAACGACCGAGTATTCAAAAACATTTTTCTGTCCTTACTGATCTTATTAATCACGATCAATCTAAAGTCAAGCGATCTCTCGATTTTCTTGGTACTGCTTGGAAGTGGTTATCTGGTACACCAGATGCCTCAGATGCTGAATATTACACTAGTGCTATTCGGTCTTTACAAGATAATCAAGATAAAATTGAATATCTTTTACAAAAGCAAACTCATGTTGTTAGTAATACTCTTACATTCTATAATGAATCAATCACATCATTACAAAATTTAACCGATACCTTTAATAAAAATATTGATCAAATTCGAGTTTTAGCAAAACAACAAAAAATTGCTCAAGGAGATCTTCTTTCCACCATTCATGTTATTGATATTGTCAATCAACTATCTTTTCTCACTGAATCTTTAGATAATCAAATTGAAATGGTTTTAAATAGTATCTTATTCGCCAAACAAAATATTTTATCCCCCATTATTTTAGATCCTAAATCATTTATTCGCGAACTAACAAAAGTTACCACTTATTAGCCTCCCCATCGCAAATTTCCTGTCACTTTATCTTCTCGCTATGCTCACATTTTATTAGACATTTCAACCGTTGATGTTCTCTATTCTGAACCTAATTTGATATTTATTGTTCATATTCCATTAATTGATTCTTTTCTTTATAACTTTTATGCCATATATCCTTTGCCTATCCAAAATCCTCAAAATCCTCACGAACACCAACTTATTGAACCAACCAACAACTTCATACTTATAACACGCGATAGGCAGCGATATCTATTAATGAGCACTGATTCACACTGCAAAACAGTCTCTTCATTACACTACATATGCTACACTCAAGATCTACAGACCAAAACTACAGGCGACACTTGCGAAGTGGACTTGTTTCGTCACACTTTAACAAGAATACCATCCAACTGCAAAAAGATATCCTTATTAGGACCGATATTTTTGTGGAATTATCTGCAGCCAAATAAATGGATCATAACAACTACTTCAGAAGTTCACATGGACATTACCTGCAAGGATATTACCAGAACAGAAAAAATACCAACCACCTTTTTATTGCAAATGGAATCTTCATGCTATGCATATATTGGAGCATTATTTCTACACAGCGAATCATCTTTTAAATCGAATGCTACTGTCCATATACCTGAGACTCCAATCTTTACCAGCTGTTGTGAAGAGGAAATTGAAGGAACTATTCCTGTCCTTAATTTTCAACATCTCGAAACTGTTCCAGTACACATTAGCGACATTCGAAGAACTCAGCAACAGTTACAAGACGTATCAGAAGAATTAACTGTGCTACGTCTAAAAGCACATATTACCAAACATCTACCCTGGTATTCGTTTCTATCAGTCATAATACTACTGTTACTATCTTTTTGCATGTGTCAATTCTGTTGCAAATGTAATCCTTTGTCTTTCTGTTACAAACGTTTCGTTAATTCCAAACATGGCCGCCTTCTACCTTTTATCAGAAACCGCAACAGTTGTTCTGGACGAGCTCCTAATGACAGCAAATCTACTTCTCGTTCAACGCAATCTACCGAAGAAATACCTATGGAAGTTCGTCGATCATCGAGACTGCAAAACAAAAACCAAGCTTCTAAAGGCACACAATCTTGGCCAGAAGATTAAGATCCTCAAACAATAAAATTGGTTGAGTCTCCCTTAACCGGGAGGTGTTATAACTTTATCATGTTGGAATATTTAACGCTTATTATCTCATGTTATATTTGTAATTTTAAATTTAGTTTTCATCATTCAACACTTATCTATTGTTTGTAATTCTCGCACTTGGGAACTTTCTGTTCAGTTTATTATTTACTTTAAAACTATTTCTAGAAGTAATATATTTGTCTTGATAACTTGTTAAAGTCCACGGTATAACACGTTCTTATCAATAAGAAAAACGTATATAAACTCAAGTGAGAGAACATCCAAATTCATTCTATATCATTCATTCTATATCATTCATTCTATATCATTCATTCTATATCATTCATTCTATATCATTCATTCTATATCATTCTAAATTGTTCATTCTAAGTCGGTCATTCTAAATACAAAGTCTTCAAAAATTGTAAAAATAGTAAATCATTAAAGTTAAATTAAAAGGTAAACGAGTTTTCTTACAAGAACCAATTGTTCTACATAACACAGTTGAGTGTGAAAAGTAAGTATCAATATGCAAAAGCTGTACCCTAAACACAGATGCAACTCTTCTTTAGGTTTAAAATAAATAATGTATTATTTTATCAACAGTGGTGATATTGACAAGTAAGCAATTTTGCAGCAACGGTTACTTACAAAATCACTCCGAATCAATAACATCTAATTGCTAATCTGTAAAAACCGACTGTGTGTATTTTTTTTTTGATATTACTATGATACTACTAAGCTTGCGAAGAAATTTTTTGTAAAGTACGAGGTGGTACCAGATCTGTGTATAGTGTGTACGGTGTACTTGATAAAGTAGGTTAGGTACATAGGTATATGGGCAACTGTATGTTATACCAGGTGGAACGACAGATATCCTATTTGCTTATGTCAGAGCTTATCGTTGGTTATATAAATGTATAGAAATTACACTGTTGAATCCGACAAGTATGCCTAAAAAATTAATTTTATAAAATTTCCTATCAGAACAATCAAAATTCTCATTCATCTTCTCAACGATTTTTGGTCGTTTGTAAATTTCAAGAATTCACTCCAAAGACGACTGTTCCATTAGGTTAATAACAGATAATAATAGATAATTATATTATTTAAAGATTTAAATCAACAAAGTTGGGCAGAATTAAAAGCGAAATTTGTTTGTATATTGAAATTACGAATACTTCGTAGACTAGTTGAGATATTTTGAAAAAACAAAAAATTGCTAGTCTAGTCATGTATTCCTGTAACCATTTAATTTAACGCAAAACTAAACACTTTATATACTACAAAAAATCGAAGATATCAGGACAATATCCTTGTCGAGTGAATCATTTTCATATTTGAATGTTTAAACTTCTTTAAATAGGTTTAGGTATATTTATAATCATTGCAGTACATTATTCGGGGTACCTACTAGTTTTCTTTATTTAAAGCCATTAAATTAATAAAAATGTCCAAAACTAATAAGCAAGAATCTTATCACATTTACGAGATATTTTGAAAAAATGGAAAACTTAGTTTTTTCATTTTCATGAATCTTTACAATTATTTTAATTTAAAGAAAAATCAATACGTCAGCTTGCAGATAATTTTGTTTAGGATTCAACAACCTTAGTTAATCTCACATGACATTTTTGTTTTAAGTTTAAATTTAAGTTTAAGTTGAAACAAGGGTAAGAAGATAACGATTTGATGCCAAAAGGCTTGATTCGAGGACACGGAGTGGATTTGGGATAGGGAGAAAAATAAATTATTGGAGAAAAAGAAGAAAAAAAAACTAGGTGAAGTTGAATGGAGGACGGATAAATCTGTTGACGACCAGGCGAGAAACAAGAACGCGAACAAAATAATTAAACAAAAAATAAAAGCAATACTTGGAAAATGGCTACATGGAATATTAGAGGCATTAATGGGAAAGAGGCTGAGCTAGACGAAGTACTGGAAAACACAAAAACACAAATAGACTTACTGGCCGCCACAGCAACTAAGAAGAAAGGCAGCGGGTGTGTGGAAATACACTATGGTCGTGTGATGATGTATAGTGGAGTGGATTAAGACAAATGGGCTCAGTAAGGTGTTGCTTGCATTGTTAATAAGGATAATAATGTAAACAGAATCAAAGAATGAAAAATGATATCCGATAGAATACTTTAGATTGGCATATGAAAAAGAGAAAGAATTATACTCGTATACGCGTTTGATAGTAATATGGTTCTGACGAGGGAACATGTAAGAAGGAACTGGATGAATTTTGGAGCACCTTACAAAGTGAAGTAGATGGGAAAAAACAAATACTGATATTAATGGGCGATTTCAACGGCAGAGTAGGGAACTGCCCTGATACCACTGAAGATTGCGTAAGCAAACACGGAGTGAACAGTAGAAATAGTAATGATCTAATGATCAAAAAATTATAGATTTCTACATATTAAATCACTTAGCTGTAGGAAATAACTCGTATCAGCACAAATAAATACACAAGTACACCCGAGAAATGCGCAGTCGCAATAAAAAATCTATAATTGACCTGATACCTGATCCTGATCGGAATATACACGCTAAAAGGGGTCAATGACATCAGAGTTAAAAGAGAGTATGAAACAGGGAGCAGGGAGCGACCTCTACTTGGTGACGACCAGCATGACACTTTTAAAAAAGGGAAACGAGTTGAAAGACTTAACAAAGTGGAAGAAACTGGAATTCAAGAATATCAAAGCATACAGACTACAAGCAGATAAGGAAAACATATGAGGAAAGAATTGTAGAAAAAATAAAGAAGCACAAAGAAAAAATGAATGGCATGAAACTAGAAGAAGTTGGGGAAGAATCTAAGAGAATAATCACTAACGTACAGGAGAGGTGTGTGGAATTAATAAAAGTACAAACAAGAAGAGATAAACTGCCTGGTGGAATGCAGAAATAAAACAGGAGGTTAAAAGAAGAAAGCACCCATGAAGGCACCTGGGGACAAACAAATCCCCAGAAGCTTATGATTAAAGAGGAAAAAGCGAAGAAATGGGAAGATTTTGGAGAGAGAATGCAAATAGATTCCAAGGGTAACGCGAAGGTGTTATACCGCACAAAAAAAATCTAAGAAAAGAGAATAAGGAGCCCCTAAGGGGTATTAGAAACAAGGAGGGAGAAGTTATTACCGAAGAAAATGCCACCGTGGAACGGTGGAGGGAATATTTTATAGACTTACTCAACACTGAAGACATGAATGTAATACCTCAGAATGCTGAAATATCGAACTCAGAAGCAGAACATAGAAAAGAGGATGATATTAAAAAAATTGAACTAACGAAAGCCCTGAAAAGACTACAGGTAGTAAAAGCACCAGGCATCGGTGGTATAAGATCGGAAATGTTGCAATTCATAAGAGAAGACGAAACGGAACTTCTACATACAATTATGCTTATGGAATAGAAACATAACACTACACTGAAAGACTGGAGAGCTGCAGTAGTAGTCCCTATACATAAAAAATGCGAATTCAGCAACTGCAATAATTACCGGACTACCCTTGTTATGTTATCCATTTACTGCTCATCAGAGACAAACTTTCTTTTTGTCTCCTGCCATTAGTTTTGCTCTTTATTGCGTTACGCCACGTTCCTCCAATATCTTCTCCACGCTTTTGTTCCGTGTGTTAACTGGTCTTCCTCTATCCTTTCCTCTCATATTCTCTTCACCAGTCTGTCACATCTCATTCGTACTAGATGACCATACCATCTCAGCTGGCCCTTTTCGATATTCTTAACAACTGGTTCTATTTACAACTGATCTCCTATTGCTATACTTCTCATTCTGTCTCTCTTTGTTACTCCTAGAACTCCTCTTAAGTATTTCATTTCAATACTCTGTATTCTGGATTTCGTTCTTTTAATGAGCACCCAACTTTCACAGCCACATATTAGGACCGGTCTAAATATAGCTTTGTATACACCCATTTTTATGTTCCTGGATATTTCTTTTTTCCATGCGAATGTAGTTATTCCTTAATTACCGTTCCGATCAAAAACAAATATTTAAAAAAATCTTTTCCTAAACGTTACTTAAGAAGAATAGTTTTATACGTGTACAAAAGCAATGAACAAATGCAGAACATACAATATAAGAAAATAAAAATGAATGTTTTAAAAACACAAAACATATCCTTTATGAAAACTTTGTCTGCTTTAAAAAATACTTCAAAGGATATTGGTTACATTTTATATCACATATTTTTATTATCTATTAATTTTAGAAATTATATTATTGAAGGTTCACTTCTTTACAGAAATACTTATCAATATTGATCGGTTATTTATCATATCTATTACATCCATTCTGTGCGAGCTTTTTATACGAGAATTATTTATTACCTTGAAAATGTAAAGAATGTGAAAAACTCTAAGGTAGATAATTCAGATTTCTTGATGTCTACACCTACATCTTCAATAACTATTTTTTTTTATATTAAAGTAGGTAATGGAAAAGTTTTAATGGTAATAGATTGACAAAAAACTGATGTTCGCCGGATATCGGGTTTTTGTTAATCAATAATAATCTAGAACGGAAATAGTATTGTCTACCCGCATTCATCGACATCAGTCAAGCATTTGACGAAGTATATGGCATACAGGATTGTGTTATAAGTTATAAGCTTAAATTATCACTTCCACATCCCGCATATCCCCTTCTGAAATTCTATCTCCAAACAGATACCAAGATGTAAACATTGATCTTTGCCCAATAAGTTCTGGTGTCCCACAAGGGAGCATTCTCGGTCCAATCCTCTATTCACTCTATGCGGCGGACCTTCCCATAGCTCGCCTTACAACAACAACAACATTTGTGGATGATACCGCAATATTAGCGTCGCATTAAATCCCATTGCTGCATCTGCAAACTTACAGAATCATCTCAACAAACTAGAGATGCGGTTAAGGAAATGGAGAATCCAGGCCAACGAAAGCAAGTCCACACACGTCACATTCACAATGAAGCATAACAGCTGTCCTCCAGTTAAATGGTTTAAATGGTAGTCACATCCCCCAAGCAACTGAAGTCAAGTATCTTGGACTACATCAAGACAGAAGACTGACGTGGCGTACACATACAATGTGATTTTTTAAAAACTCAATTGCAGCAGGCCGTATTCTGACGTAATACAAACAGTTCTAAGGTTATTAAGACAGAATACGGCCTGCTGCAATTGAGTTTTTAAAAAATTACATTGTACATTTAATAAACGAAAACTAGGTACTAAATATAGGCAATTGTATTGGTTATTAGGAAGAACCTCACAACTATCATTAAATAATAAACTATTATTGTATAAAGTAATCTTAAAGCCTATTTGTGTATATGGGATACCTCGGCCAGTACATCAAATGTTGAAATATTGCAAAGTTTTCAAAATAAGGTGCTCCGCAGTATAGACAGCGCTCCATGGTATATCCCAAATACAATATTACATAAAGACCTACGTATGACTACAGTGCGTGAAGAAGTTACAAAGTAGTGAAACATATGACTAAAATAGAAAAACATACTACTACTAACTAGCCGTCAATCTGTTCAATGAAGATGGTGAATACGTCGACTAAAAAGATTCAAACCATCAGATCTACAAACTAGGTTTCAAAACTAACATAGAGTTAAGTAAATATATTGTAATTTAAACTAGTACAGTTTCTAAGAATAGGGGTTATCTAATGGGATATTCCCTCGACGACATGTAGGTATTATAGTTTAAGTATATACCATACAACGTACTTATCGCCTGTGGCTTCTCAGGCTGATTTTGAAGCTATTGGAGTTATTAAAAAAAAAGGAATATATTAAGTATTTATTTATAAATATTTGTCAAATATGACTTCACAAAGTAGGTGAGCATTTTATATAAGCCCTGTTAAAATTAGTTGGCCCTGAAGAGTTACTGTACTGTTAAGAATGAATTAGAGGCCGACTTAATTTTTTACCGATTCATATATGCAAGGTGAATTGTGAATTACAATGAGCATAGAGGTGATTGGGCATGTTATTTCGAGTAAAAAAGTCAAATATGGATCTACAAAAGTTTCATCAAGATGTACTATTTCGACAGTAACACACACACAATAGACAATAAACATAATTAAGTACAGTTTTCAAAACAAACGATGCAGTTATTACCGACAGCACTTATTGATTGTGAATTTCAACATCAAATATTCGAATTGACAATATCCGAAGGTATTCTCTCGTATAACTTTCCAAACATTACCATTAATAAATCCATAAGCAAGCACCACATGATATTCTTCTGGACTAGAGGCTAAGAAACATTATCTTCGACCAGAGGTTATAAAAGTTGCACAGCTGCAGAACCACCAAAAATAATTAAAACAATACATTTTCTACTAATAAAATAGAATAATTTACAGCCTATCCTCGCGCTCTTTTAAAGTTAAACCTATGCAACGCTCATGAAACAGCTGTCTTATTTTGTTGTGCCCGTGCTGCGTTTAAAAATCTGCTTGTGCGGTAGACATCGCTACGTTACGATGGGGCCCGAAGTCAATAGCAAAAGCAAAGTTATCAGGTAGAAAGGAGTTACATGCGATGCAGCTCAAATTGTTAATATGCTGTTTTTTAAACGGAGTGTTGCAGTATTGTGACTGGCTAATTCGTAAATTTACTTTTCTGTACGATTATGCTTACAAACATTCCTAAATTGGATGCTATGTTTAAATTATGCTCCCTATACTTATTTGTCAGAAATAATTAATAATAAAGGATCAACATCGCACTTTAGCCGAAAGTAAAGATAGAAAGTTTTAGCAAAAGTCAAGTAAAAACTTATAACTAAAAGACACTTTCATAAGAATACATATTTAACAAATTTAAGGATTGACTGTCCCGGTAATCGGAAAAAGGTTTTATTTTGTTTTCCCTGTTGATTTAGCAAAAACGTAAATGAAGGGGTTAGAATTTCGATATTTAAATAGTTATTTGTACAACTAGTAATGAAAGCAAAACTTTTTTTCATGAGTTTGAAGTTTGATGATCAATCAAACGAGTGAAAAAAAGATGCTTTCATAAGAGTTGTACACAATATTTTTTTGCATTTTTACATTTTAAATCCCTCAAAACAGGATAAAAAGGATTTGAGAATTGACAGTTGTCAAACTGACAATTTACAATATTTTATTTAAAGCATACTTACTTAATGCAAAATGTAAAATTAAATAGTTAAA
The DNA here is from genome assembly GCA_963082815.1 of Melanotus villosus. Taxonomy (NCBI): domain Eukaryota; kingdom Metazoa; phylum Arthropoda; class Insecta; order Coleoptera; family Elateridae; genus Melanotus; species Melanotus villosus. Next base: position 69,057,847 of record OY720418.1, on the reverse strand, counting down.
AAAAGTGTTGCTTTCTTTATGATTTTTTGATAAAAAAAGTCCACTTTTTTTGTCAAAATGCAAAAAACTACTATTTACTTGATGGCAAAACGAACCAAGTGATTTTCGATGTTTTAAAGTCAACCATCGAGATCGACTAGTGAACTGAAAAAAGCGTGGAAACGCTTTAAATCGTATTTTGGTTAGGAAAATAAGTGAAAACTATATTGCTAAAGGTAGGACTTTATGTTATAGTATAAAAATTGTTTTATAATTTGATAAAATTAAAAAAAAACCGTTTCAAAGGTTATTATTGGCATAACCTAAAAATAAGTTTTTTATTATCACTTCTAGCTAAATACAACTATAATTCTAGAGATTCAGACCAATCCAAATTGTTTCCCATCCTGAGGTCAATCAAAACCAGGGTAATAGTGAATCGTCAGTAGTTCCGACACTAAAATTCATGGTACGTTACATTTAATGTCAAAATACTTTTTAATTTAATAATCGGGGTGAAAGTTGGTTTAGTTTGGCTTAGATTGAATCGTTTTTATTGTTTATATTCCTAGTTTTCATTAGATTAAAAAAAACATTTAGAAGCTAACAAGTATCTTTTATTTTAGTTACCGTAAAACGGGGCAACTTCGTCAGTTTGGAAGTTGAATGTACGACAGTGTAAATATAACCTGCACACTATCCGTTGTTGTTGCATTTCGCGTGTTTGTTCTTCGTAGGATTAGTACCTTTGAAAATAATGCCGAAAAGAAATAGAAAAGTGTTGGCAGGTAGCAGTTACCAGCGTTATGACCTCCAGTTAGTTGAACACGCACTGCAAGATATTGGAAATGGCCTCTCGGTGTCTGCTGCCAGTGAAAAATATGGAATCCCCGAACAACGCTTCAGGACACGTGGCATGGTAGACATATTAAACCAGTTGGCCACCCAAAATCCCTAACGACCTTCGAGGAGGTGGAGGTCGTTGCTGCTATAAATCAACTTTCGGCTTGGTCTTATCCGTTAACAAAGTTTGAAATAAGACTGATTATTAAAGGTTGTCTCGATAAACAGGAAATTGCAATTACGATTTTTCGAGACAATTTTCCTGGAGACAACTTCATGTGTGGGTTCATGGAACGAAACAACTTGACCCAAAGATCAGCGACCAACATCAAGCGTTACCTATACTGTAACCATTTTGTGCTTTAATATAACTTAAAAAAATAAAAACTGATGCCAAAATTTATATATTTTGTTTATACTATGTCGAAGTTGATTTTACAAAGGTGCAACTTCGTCTTTAGGTGAACACAAGTTAGGCGAAGAAGTTATCGCAAAATCGGTACAACTTCGTCAGGTTTTTTTCAGCAATTTTTCAGTCGTGTAAACGTTATTTATAAAAACTAAAAAATGGGTAATATTTGCCGAACTCTAATTGTTATATATCACCTACTTTTATTAGCCTAAAAAAATCCTACAGAGATACAGCGCGGTAAAAACCTGTCGGCTCCACTTTTAGGCGAAGTTTTAAGAAAATGTCGACTACATTATTTTCTTTACCAACTGATAAGCTATATGCTACGTATCCACTAACTATTACAATAAAAAAACTACAAAGTGTGTCTTTTCTGACGGACAAATATGTACCCAAAAATGATAAATGGTACTACGATACTGTAGCGAAAACAGAAGAACCTGTAACCGACGAAGCCGACGATGTTGAAGTTGAAATGGGTTAAACATAGAGAAACTATTTTTTATAGCTTTTTCCTTAATAAACGTTCATAACATTCATTTTTTTTTGTTGTGTTTTATTCTTGCGGCAAAAACTGGACAGCTCCATTTGAGAAAAAAAAAATTCTATACATTACTCTTGACAATAAAATCATTTTCCCTTATAGCTATCTTAAGATAGCAATATCTACATATTCCAACTATTTTTGTTAAATTTTTCTTATCGTATTTTAAACAGTTTGTTTTTGATACCTACTGTAAAATTCAAACAAATGGATCTGACCGGTTGTTGCACCGAGCCCTTCAATTGTTCATCCAACATTACAATTTAGTTAATTTTATCAATATTAATAACAAATTCGAATTTACAAAATGCGTACAAAATACACATTCCAATATTAATGTGCAAAACCATAAACGTCAAACATACCACTGTTACCAACCTAACTATTCTACCAAAAAATTCCCTAATGGAAATTGTCAACTAATTTTATAAATATATAAATAACGTAAATGAAAGCCGAAACAGAGAAAATAGTATAAAAAACTCGTTACAGAAGGCAATTCGGGCACTCGTCCGTTCGGACACTCGCCGCGTAGCGGCTCGTGTCCAAATTTCGGACTCGTGCGCGAAAATGTTGCCTTCTGTAACTTGTGTTTTAATATACTATTCTCCAAGCCTAAAAATATGTGACTAAGGTGTAGGTAAACGATACTGAAAATTATGGATTTTTGCCCCAAAATAGTACCTATTAGTAATAATAAATAATAACTAGTATAGGTTGTGGTTGGGGTTGCATACATTTTTGATAATTTTTCATAAATTTATTGAATTCTCTAAAGAATAATAAATTGTGGAATAAAATAAATGCGAACTAAAACTCAGTAAGCTTGATATTAATATTAGTTATAATTATTATAAATCTGGGGGCCAGGGTGGCGCACTGGTAAGAACGTCAGGCTAGCGTTACGCTAGTCCCCGGTTCGAATCTCGCTGGGTGCAAGACTTGCCGGAGATCGGTATCGAGCCCCCTGGTGACCATTCGTCGTTGGGCACTTAATTAACAACGCTCTCCTCCGAATACAGGCTCTAAAAGAGGTAGAGTAATAAGTCTTACACATACATACACATTACGCTCTACATATGGTGCAGCATGTATGTATGTATAGGCATAAACGGCGCACCAACCATGTAACTCGCAGAAGACGATTCGGGTTGTGCATTGCACCCGTTAAAACCACATACGCTAAACGCATCAGCATAAAGCCATATGCCTTCAGGCCTGAATGTGCTGTACATACATACATTATAAACATTACTTATAATTAAGGCGTCTAGTTTACAGATTTGAGTAAAGTAAACAAGCGCACTTGATTACGTATGATTACGTACGTGTTGCATGGGCTGTTTTTTACGACCTTAAGAAAAAGAAATATGGAGAGAAAAATTATCGGATAAATATTTTTTGCAACGAAAACGTATTGCTTAGCAATTAGACGAGAAAAATTGACAGCAGATAAAATCACGACGGCCGAAGGCCGGAGTTGATTTTATCTGCTGTCAATTTTTCGAGTCTAATTGCTGTAAAGCAATATTAGTTTGAGTTTTGCAAATAAATATTTATCCTGACTAAATAAAACCTCGAGTGTAATTCGGCGAGACAATTTAATGAATGAACAATACAAAATTAATTTTTTTATTTGGTATTGAAGCTACAATCATTAAACGTATAAGGCAAAGTTGCATAGCAACTAAAGTTACGGTAGTGTTTTTGCCGGATAAAAGTTAGGGCAAACTTTTATCCGCTGTCAAAGTGACAAAACCACAGCGGCTTATGCGATTTTTTATACATGAATTAAATTGTCGATATAAATATAAATTTCAGCTGGGAAATTAAGTTACTCGTTTCTGTAGCTCAAAAAGCTATTTACAGTAGAAACGGAATCAAAAGTATTTAAAGTAACTTACATCATTTTTTTACCCACAAACTTTCCATTGGCGTAGGAATACGATAAACTAAAACTTTAAAAGTTTAAACTGTTTTATCTGTGTAAACTAAAATAAATTTTTCAGTACCCATTTTTGTATTTTTTATTCCTTCGCAGTTATTAATGTCGCATATAAGTATTTAAGTAGGTATGGCCCTGCTAAATGTAGTCGACACTGAACCGACATGAAGCTTCTGTAGTATTTGATTAAAACAGCTTTTAATTATAGGTAGTTATGCTCAAAGCAAATCTTGAAAATGTAATTAATAACGTCTGTACTTATTTTACTGACGTTTGTCAAACCTATTAATGGAAGTAATAGTTACGCTTTAATTATAATAACAACGGAATTTGTTAGACATTTAGAATAACTAACAAAAGTTGCACCAATATGGTAATACACACCCACTTTAACTTAAAAATACTGAAGTTTTCGTAAATAATGCACTTATTAATAGCAGTACCCTAACATACACATATTGTCTGTTGACTGCGATAAGGAAATATCATGTATGTACATACATTTCAACTAAAGTAGTGACTTGTTTTAGACCATGGAGTATTCTGGTGGGTAATAAAACATTTTAAGTGATAAATCTGTTAAACTTGTTTTATACAGACTAGTATTGTGTAAATTAAAATTAAAATATTTTCTCATATTAGTTATAGTCTGGAGAAAAATTCGAGAGTTAAAAATGAATGCATACAAAAACAGCTAACAATTGTGTTTTTCGAAAAATCGCCTACTTTTAGAGCGTGTCAATAATAGCAATGTCCCTTTGTTAATTTATTGCAGACGTGATTGTCCACAAATTTTCTATCAATAAAACACCTGATATAAGTTATTTAACACATAATTTAATACACTATTTCTGTCATTTATAAGTACTGGTAAATAGAATAAGTATTCAGTAATTTAATTGAAGAAATGATATTTTTAACTAATTCTCATTGCTATTATTAAATAAGTTCTCAGTTAGTTGTTTAAAAAAAGTATAAATCATGGAATTTAGTAGTTCTTACCAGGGTGTTAATATTCGTATTTATTCGAGACATTTGGCAACTGGTATAATTTAAATCTTTTGACAGTGCTCCATTAAACACCTCCTCAAACAACATCTAGGACGGTAGCCAGATGACCTTTGATTCTCACAAATCAGAGCAGGTTTTGTCCAACGGAAAATTAAAGTGGACATATTTCTTACCGCATGGACACCTCAATTGAATGGATTGTGATCTACGGTTCTGCTGCAAAATGCTTTGTTGCAGGTACGATTAAATGAATGTTGAAGTATTAAATTGTTATTATGTGAAACAGACAGTAACAAATAATAAACTAATTTTTGTTAGCAACAGCAGCCTCAGCTTAAATAAGTTGTAAAATATATTACCAAAGTTTTCTTCTTTCCTCAAAATATAAAACGCGTTTAATAGTAATACATAAATGTCTGCATTATTTTACCAAATTTTTATCAAAACTAGTAAGATTATTATTGCGTTGCGTTTAAGAATAAATATATCTTTTAACGTTTTTAACAATCCATCAATATCCCGAAATAAATCCCTTTTATTTAAGAGCTTTCAGCTTAAAGTGATATACGACTGCAAGCCAAAAGTATAACACTGAATTATGATGTAAAACTGCTTCAAATAAAAATTAGTTTTACACTATTTTTTAATGATGGATAAAGCCCGTAAATCTTCTGCTGGAGGTTGAATTATGAACTACATAAAGCAACATATGGAATATCTTATAGTATTCTTTTCAAAGGACTTTTGGATTAAAATAGTATATCATACGCATGCTAAAGTAAGACTTATATCATAAGGGTTAAATTTCACAGCAGGAAAACTTCTAGGGAGAAACGATGGCGAGCGAAATCGCCGGTGGAATACAAAGTGGGAACACGAATAGCATCTTTTTACATTTATTGTGATAACTTCACAAAAATATTTCTGTTTTATTTCTTTTTGTAAATACTTAGAAACCATCTAATATAATAACAAAATTGATAAACACCTGCCTGAAAATTTATAGACTTATTTTTTAAATAAATAAGTTTAAACTTCAAACGTTTATATGAAGCAAGGGCACTACAAACAAAGAAGATAAAGTTTCATCATGAAATTAAATTAATATTTATTTTACTTGGTTCTAGGTTTTCACTTAAAATCTTTAAACTTTTCGGCAATGAATTATCGAACTATTCCTAGGATAATTTTATAATTTACGAATTCGTTGTAAAATTGGTAAGTTAACAATATAAAATTTATTGGCCGAAAATGCACGTTCGCAGTAAATGACCATCGCTACATTTTGTACGAGGCTATGAATTTTCATACTGAGGTAATAATGTTGTGAAAATAAGACACTGCAAATACATTAATGTATTGTTCCTAGTATGTTCTTTTAAACTGACAATATAATTAGAACTGTTTAATAAATAGGCAAGCTCTTAAATAAATGGTGCTACAATTGCGATGCCATTATTTTTAATATACATAGAATAAAACTTAACATTTTTTTTTGTGAATTAAACGTATGTTTGTTTCTTAAGCAGGTAACAAATCCATTGTGCAATCGAAACAATTTTAACACATATTAATATAAAAATATCACATCAAAGTAATTGATATTTACTTCAAACCTGATCATTTTACCAAAATGTCATTTTTGGCAAGGAAATATACATATATTATATAGACACCTAGAAATAATGCCAGCTAAATATTAATGTATTTGTTTACTTTATACTTCTGGAGACAGTTTCATTATTTTAATAGTGTATAAAGCCGCTCTTGACGGTGCCGGAGTTGAAATGCTTTCTTCTTGGAATTTTTAATGTTGTAGTGATCTCAAAACTTACAAATACTTGCTACAAGCTAAAATAGTAAGTCCAGATCGCTTCGCAATACATACATGGTGTATAAAAGTAATTGGAATATATAACTAGTCTAACTACAATCACACAATTAATAAATAAATTAATTATTATTATATATAGGAACTAGGCACTTTTACTAGTGATTTTCTTATAATAGAATATAATTATACAGGGTGGTTCATAAGTAATGGTACATACATACAACAGTAAGTTCTTGGGGTAAAAATATTACGCTTTATGTAGGATTACCTAGTCCAAAAGTTAACATTAAAAGAGATACAGGGTGTCAAGGTTAAAATTTTAATTTTAACTTTCTTCTATAATTTCAAGAAGGTTTTGGAAATATTCTTAAGAAACTTGGTGAAACTAACTTTTTTGGAATGAAAAACAATAATCCGTCCTTTATTTTATTGTAGCTCTTAAAAACGTTACTGTAGCTACACCTAATGTCTTAAAAAAGGTTAAATATTTTTTATGCTTAGTTATGTCAGATTTTACTGGAAAAGAAATAATTGCCTCATATTTCTCATGCAAAAAAGGTATGGTCGTTAAAGTTAACCGTTTCCAAGATATTTGCTATTGGAGAAGACGTGATGCAACATTTTATTCGTTAACTTTTTTACACAGAAGGCATTAATTTAAAACAACAGTTTTGACATATTCTTGTCAAAAACAAGTAACGGGACGCAGAACAATAATGGATTCGTGAGGTGTTTTTGTTCTTCTTTATATCTACGTGGAGGAGATGGCGTTGGGAGCAGCCTTAAGACTGCTGCCTGCTACTCCACATGAGTATAATAGCACTAGGCCAACGTACTACCGTTTTACAAGCGTTTCTGCCATTATGTAAGGTGCAAATGAAATTCTAGAAAAGAGAATTCAGAATAAAATCATCAGGATAGATAGCTAGTGACAGTAAAGGAGCGAGCACTGATGGCGGTAAATAGTTGTAAAATGACGTCAGGGGTAGTACTCTAATGCCACAATACACTGGGGCTAGCTGCTAGAAACAATGTCCCACAACTTATATGGGTTAAAGGACACGGAGAACTGTATGAGCCGATGATTTTGCCAGCCGTGGTTCGACGCAACCCTTTTGGGGCCGTGAACCAACAGTGCCACCATCGTTGACTCTGCTCCATACAATAATAAAACAAGAAACCCACAGTCGCCACTATGACAGATGGGTTAACTTGGATAAATGTCATCAAGTAAGGATGGCTATATCAGCCCCCTCATCGACATTGTCTAAATTCTGTATGCAGTTACCAAGAAAGAGACTACAACTTCTTGTAGATATACTTTCAGGACACTGCAGACCGAGAAAACATATGTATCTACCGATTAAGGCTAACTAACGGCCCGACCTGTAGAGGTTGTAATTGGGAGGAAGATACAGCAGAGCATATTCGATGTGACTGCCCTGCACTCGCCTCGATTAGAAGTGCTATGTTGGGGAATTTCTGGCCTTATGGTAGGAATCCGTAGCACAACCCTTGGCTAGTTTTACTGAAAGGACCAGTTGGCTAGAATAATACTATCAACACTGTGCGCACGATTTCTTAGGGGTAGCATAATGGGTCCACTTTGAGACCTAAGTACACATAAACATAATTCATTTTCCACACCAAATCCAGAATGCAGAACTAGTCCAGTAAAATAAGTATTCAACCTCGGAATGAAAGTAAATAAGCTGTATATTTGCATGAACCTTTGTTTTGACGTTTTGAAGACTGGCTGAAAAGTCTCATATAATCTCGTGTCTGCGTCACAATATATTAAAGGTCAAAGGTCACGGTTTTTCGCAATTATCTCGTTTTCTATGCGTCATATGTTATTTAAGGTTATTATAAAACTTGTAGATCATAAAATTATCTACAATTTTTATTTCATGCATTTTGTCGTATAATCAACCGTTCTCGAGATATAGCGCGGGGAGTGGCACGCGCGCATCCGTATAGGTATAGGATAACACTATGTAAACTGCGGAGCCAGGTATACAGGGTGCCCATAATCTATCTCATTACATGGGTAACTTTCTTAATATAAAAGATAGAGGAACCGTTAACTGGGGAAAGTTGGGCAGAATTACAAGCAAAATCGCATGCCATTCTCAAATTTGACATATGCCATCAACTTTTTTTATTATTTCGAAAAAACTATATACGGATGCACGCGTGCCACTCTCCGCGCTATATCTCGAGAACGGTTGATCATGCGACAAAATGCATGAAATAAAAATTGTAGATAATTTTATGATCTACAAGTTTTATAATAACCTTAAATGGCATATGACGCATAGAAAACGAGGTAATTGCGAAAACCCGATTTTCGTGACCTTTGACCTTTAATATCTTGTGACGCAGACACGCGATTATATGAGACTTTTCAGCCAATCTTCAGAATGTCAAAACAAAGGTTCATGCAAATATACAGCTTCTTTACTTTAATTCCGAGGATTACCCCTTATTTCACCTTATATGACTGCACTAAACGGTTAACTTGAGCGACATTTAAACAGTATCCCGTATGTCCCCGGATTGACTTTACAAGAGGGAAAACTTCTTTATTTTTTATTTTATGAAAAAATGACAAAGGAGCAAAATTTTTTGCTCCACTTGAAATGCCCAATTCTGTAATTAAAAGTCAAATGTTGATACAGTCGTTTCTTAATATTAAAAAAATAACGCACGATTGTAGATATAATATTCATTATTCTCGTATTGTTGTTAATTGGTTAAATAATAAATTTAGTAATAAATGGATTGGCAGGAATGGACCAGTGTTATGGCCACCAAGGAGTCCTAACTTGACAATAATTGCAGACTTCTACTTATGGGGACGTTTAAAACAAATTTTTTACAAAGATAATTTATATTACCCAATAACACCGAAATATTAAAAAATCGTATAAGAGAAACTGTGGTGTCATTATCCGTTGTTGAAATTCACAACAGTTTTAAAGAATTCCGTCGCAGAATTGAATTATGTGTTCAAAAAGGTGGCAAATTGCTAGAATAAACCCGTTCAAACGATGAATGTGATTAATTTAGAATAAATCTGTTCACATTTGCTTTTTCCATTATGTTATTATTTTAATATGAAGAAGCGACTGTATCAATACTTTACTTATAATTATAGAATTGGGTATTTCAAGCCGAGCAAAAATTTTGGTTCCTTTGTCATTTTTTCATAAAATAAAAAATAAAAAGTTTTCCCTCTGGTAAAGTCAATCCGGGGACATACGGTATATTATGTTTTCTACATAAAAAGCGATTGTTTTTTACAGTTAAATCTGTCATAGCTATAAGTATAAAAAAGTTTGAGATTTTAAGATATTATGTAGATGTAGCAAAAGTAGTTTTTAGGAGCTACAGTAAAATCGGGGACGATTTCCATCCCAAAACAGTTTCCCCAATTTTCTTAAAAATATTTAGAAAATTTGTGAAATTACAGAAGAAGATTAAAATCAAATTTTAACTCTCTTTTAATATTAACTTTTGGACTAAGGTAATCCGAGGTAAATCGTAATATTTTGACCATATAGGAACCTACCGTTGGTCTGTGTCCTATTACTTAGAGACCACCCTGTATAAGGATTTAAAAAAATTTTAATATATTTATTTACAATAGCACAATAATTTACACGTACGATGTCCTTAAAAAATCCGTACCTTACTTTTGGTTCGTATGGCTTCTAAACATTCTTGTTTTTGAGTTGAAAATTAGAACAAGTTTTTAGATTCGCCTTTCTACATTATTAAAAAGGTGCAACGCTTTCCAAATAAAAGCAAAACAAAGGTAGAAAGTTAGTAGATTATTCTAATAGCATTCGCAATAGGTCTAAGCATTTTAAAACGTTACAGGAGACTGTTTCATTAGATAATCAGTTTAAAGGAATATCTATAAAATAACAAAGGATAATATTATAACATGTTTAGGTTTCAGATTAGCATCCATGAACTAATGAATATTATAAGTATTACAATGGCATTTTATACTATTAATAAAACAGTCCAGATATAAGTTATTTCGAATTTAGAATGATTTTAAAGTAACTTCAGCCTTTTAACAATCGCCGACAATAAGACAGGAAGTATATTTCAAGAAAAATTTGCATCTACTTGAAGCCAAACCACAGATGTACAACTTTCTGTAACAATTATACTGTAAAAATATAAAAGAAAAACGTGCCACAGATATTTTAATAATAGTTTGTTTAATGACGAATTATTGGCATTCCTGATTATTTAGGAACTAAACAGTAGTAATTATATTTCAAAAATAATGTAATTGGAATAATTTCTTTTCAACTAATTAATTAATAGTTGATTAAAAAACAATCTCAATAAATCAGACAAACTTATTTTGATAATTAATGGCATAGTTCAATGTTTATAAAAGAATTCGAAATAACTTCTTTATTTTTTCTAATTTCGAACAATGGAAGATTATAGACATTATTTAAAAAGGACACAAGTTTTTCTCCATTAAAAATATAATTATAATGTAACTCTGATTCAATTAGCGAAGTAAATAACTGAACATCAATATATAATTTTAATTACTTCATAATCATGTGCTAGTCTTTGAGATCATAGAAAAAGAAAAATAGAAAATTTTAAATTATTACAAATATTTGAGCAATTCTTTAATAAAGGAAAGACAACTTTTTACTAAAAAATTTTGACCCCGCAGCCTGCATTTGATATTCTACAAGTCTTCGATGAATTTAGCTTACTCGGGTAAATTATAAATAATGTAATGGCGATTTTTCACACAGAGAGGTGTGATGAGAAAGGTATACGATAGCAATAAGTCATTTCTGGTTAACTAATGTGCCCGATAAATATGTCATTACTTAAATACAACAACGGATCATCTGATCTTTATTTTTTTAAGAGGTAGCCGTTTTTATGGTAATTACGGTAAAATTTTCACTTCCCAGATGTTAATTTCAAATAGTTTTTAATCTTCCTTAAACATGAAATTACAAATAGTGCCAGCAACTGTCTTTTTTATATCCAACCTATCCTAACTTTTATGTTATTCTTCTCACCGAGTACATTACTACATAAAATTGACGCTATCTAATAATTTTTTAACTCAAATTGTAAAGCATTTAATCAATTTTATTCATTTAAAACTGTACGAATACTATTTTTAGTGTATCACTTAAATATGAATTATTGAATATTTCCATTTGGCAATTTTGTTTTACCACATGATGAGTATACAGTATACACTGTTACAATAAGCCTATTTAAAGGCTTAATCACTAATTGTGCAATTGTACAAAAATGAATAATAACTAAAAGGTCTTCATCTATAGAAAATTAACCAAAAAGCGCTGTGTTTTAATTAAAGAAAAATACTTACTAACAACGTAAAATGGTATGCTAATATTTATTACAAAAATAGCTAGTCCACAAACTGGAATAGATATAATTTTTACTGATTATCGTATATTTGAGCACATACTTACCTTATAAGCGTCCATCTATTTATAAATTACAAAACGCATCTGCTGAAAAAAATAAAGGTAGCTAGTTGTTTAATTGCATCGAACCCTTTTCATTCAGTTCTTATTATTGTCATTTGCTTATCGATGTATGTCATTATTATTCAAAATCGCAAATGTTCTACCAAACTCACAAGTAAGTCAAAAGAAAACGCTCTAATTGGTTGGAAAGGAATACTTGTACTATCCCAAAATCGTAGTTACAAGATAGTTAACATTCCTGTTTCTTTCTTCTGTGAAAATATTTAAATACATGTTTTACTGCACAGAACTCGTACTTTTAGTTAATCACGTAAACTCACATGGGTAGGTATATAGCAACAGCAACTAAACATAATTCATCACTACACAAAATAAAAATAACTGTATCTATCATTAAGTGTTATTTTAAGGTAGTTTGTTTCGAAAAAGTATTACTTTCATTACCGTTACTTTATGGTTTACTATGTCATCTTGCTTACTGGTAATTCACGAATTTTCGGTTAATACGGTTTTAATTGAAGTAATTAGACAAACATTGCATTTTACACTGTTATTCATAAACTATGGGTATTTTGAAGTAATAATTCCGTTTGATATTCTTTATTCATAAACTATGGGTATTTTGAAGTAATAATTCCGTTTGATATTCTTTATTCATAAACTATGGGTATTTTGAAGTAATAATTCCGTTTGATATTCTAACTCCTTGTCTTTTTTAATATTAAAGGATTTTAGTACTATTCCCTAGGCCTAAGACCAACCACCATTAAGAAAATAACTCGATAAGGACATATTGCGATCACGTGAAACCGTACGACATTGATGGAGAAAAATGGTGGAGGCGCCGTTGAGCATTCATTTAAGCAATGCTGATTTATATTCTAGGAGTCTTGTAGGAATACCTAATGAGAGCTTCTTAAACAAATAGACGCCGTCGATATGTTACCAAGGCTTCTGACTTTTCATAATGGGAAATACCCCCAGTAACGGTCTGTATTACAGTTAAATCTAAACCGAATTCAGCATCACCGTAACTGTGAAATACCGATGCATTTCATTCTGGTATTTTACAAAATTTACGATGCGAGAACTAATATCCTGTATTAATGAAGAACAAATTGACATTTTTCAGGGTGCGTGCTCGTTGCGTATGCGGAGTCACGCGTTGTGATGGAAGCCAGAGGGGTTGGATAGTAGACCTGCACACGTAGATGTATGCGTGAGCCACATTCTCAAACTCGCCGTCCATCGTTGGAATCGCGATGAATATTCATAGACCATATTGCTATTAAATAATTGTCTGTAGAGAATACTTTACCGCATAAAAGAGTGTTTGCTTAAGCACACTTTACCTTTTCGGTGAACAGGAAGCAGGTGCGAAATGCATCAAATTTTTGTAATTACTAAATCTACTACTGTTTTACACTTACACAAATCGATATTCAGTTTAGTTTTTGAGATGAAACAATTTTCCAGGATTCTTTAAGTTATGGAATTAATAAAACATTTATGATAATTCGAATTAATTTTACTTTTCAGGGGACAGATACATACATTAATCAACAGGAAATAAAATTATGGATGGCTGACTAATACTGACAACTTCCCATTGTTTTGTAGCAATACAATATACAGAACAAATCAACTACCAATTGCAAATCATCAATCAATAAAGCTCGACATACCCATACTGTTTAAAACAATAAGGCTGGCTACCATGTGTTTAAAATGCAGATACTAATTTAAATTATTCCTTACAACGTGCAGATAGTAAATTTATATACTTTCGTAGTATCTGTTATTTATAATACCTATAATGTTTTATTTAAAATTAAAAGTTACTTCAGCTGCACGCTACATGATATAGGGTTTTCAGAGTAACTTATTTAGTTCTAGCAAAATATAATTATACGAAAAGTCAGGCTCGGTGGTGTAGAGCAGTAGTAGGGTTACTTTGTGAATTAGAGGTCTCGGGTTCGACCCCGACCGAGGTCAGGTTGGATTTTTAATGTGGAAAAAGTTCGAAATGTTAGACTTTTTCACGTGGGAGGTAATCATACATCACTTGCCAATGCGATGTTTGGCACAATAAATAACCCTTTCTGGGGTGAAAATCCCTTGGGTTCGTAAAATTTTAATTGGGTGGTACTAAATGACCATAACAGTCGACGCGCGTTGAAATTCTTGGCACCCACAAATCTAAATCTTGTCCAATAGGTAAACAAACAAACAATTAAACGACAACGTATATAAATGTTTTAACAAACGGTGGGCAACTGAGATGAAGTTTCGAAAATCGAGTTTTAAATAAAAAATTAACTCCAAATAAAATATTCTAATATTAAAAACTGCAGCCGATGTAAACAAAGTAAAAAAAAAACTAACATTGTTCATAGCTATACATAAGGTTTTAACGTAAATGCACTTTAGAGTTTAGGTTCTTCCTATTAAGTGTATTCCGGAATGAAAGAAACATTTTGCTAATTTCTAGAACTATATCTACCACATTAATTTAATAATGTATGTTTCTTCTTATGTTCGTAGTCCATTGACTTGGAGGGCGTCAAAATCAAATTTTTTAGGTGCATTAAACTTTATTTTATCCCCCTTTCTTGAGGAATGGGGTCTCTGCAGTGCTTCCCCTTCACTTCTTCAATTGAGTCTAAGTCTTAAGGTGGTTAAAATATTGACGTAAACCATAAAAGTGTTTCGTAGAATATAATATTTTTCTCTTAAAAACCTTAACAGAAATTATAACAATCATACATAAACAACTCAGTAGACACATTTTATTTAAATTTAATTCTAATAATAAAAATGGGTATTTAATCAATCCAACTTGTTAATGGGTGTCACCGATATATCAACATAATTAACAGTTCACAAAACATTAAAGCTTAATGAGCGTCCAGCGTATCTACACTTACTTATTTATCATAATAGCACTGTTAAATTTCGGTTTATATAATCCTAAATATTACTGCAAGTTTCGATTTTTATAATCCACTCTTTTAAGTGATAAGCAAACAAAATTTTGTACGTATGTGAACTAACTAGTATAAAATATTAAAAATATTATCCAACTTTTATCACATACTATAGAAACCTACACGTACTTTCACACAGAATGATGACTTTAAAAGTCTGTTTTACGTGTTCAGTAAATGAAAAATGCTAACCCTGAATTAACGACAACTCTAATGTAACCATAAAATTGATTCTGGGAAGTAATAACTATTACCTACCTATACTTTTTACATTTATGTACTTCGTTACGGAATAATCGCATTGAGCGAAACTTTATGCCTAAATTGCGATTTCTTTCTATAATTCGATTGTTAATAAATATTAATTCATAAAACTATTTTTCTACCGTGACCAAACACATTAGAATATACAGGAGGCTGAAGAACGTTTAAAATTTTAAAATAACAATTTTAAATTTTATTTCACAAGAAGTCTTTAGAAAAAAACCGTAAAGGAGATTAATGTACATTGTACACATATAAGTTTATTTAGCAAAATTTATCTTGAGTACTTAATTAATATTGCCTTTTAGTGCAAACCTAGAATATACACATAATACCACATATAATATAAAGGAATATTTCCATTTGGTTAATGTATTTCTGCGCACTGTCTTTAAGGGTATTTGGCTAAAAAAGAAGAGACACATATACTCTCTGTGTCGCTATTCAAATCGGGACAGTGTACTTCATTGGTATGCATTGAGGATTTATACAGGCATGAAGCCAAAAACATTCATCAAGGTGGATTTAACTGAAACTCTGATTCATTGCGGTTCTAATATATGTTCGGCTTCAACATGTAGCTCGCTGAAAATTATTATTTACCAAAAGTGGTTACTTAACTAATATCCAACAATTGCTAATAACGTTAAATATCAATGCCAATTTGAAATTACTTTGCATTTTTAAATCTTAAGAGCTTATAAACGACACTAAATAAACGTAAATCCGTTCTTCTTTATAACCACCACATAAAAAGGGCAGCCAAAGACAATTAGATTTTTAGCCTTAAATTTGGAGAAAAAGCAATTTTCCGCATAAATGTAAGCTATTTGGCTAATTTTTAACGCATTACAGACTCTACATTACAAATACAACATTATGTTGTGTATGGAATTCATCATAAATTAATCTACGTATTTTATTAGATTTTTTTACCCCTAAAATGTACAAATACTCCAAGGCATTTTCTTTTCATATGTATTACTATCAGTAAATAGTTAGAAGCAAAATCAGAAGTTCTAGGAGGCTACAGCAAAATTTCAATTTAATTTCTCTTACAAAAGTCAAATGTAATAACTATTTTCCGAATTTTTAGTTTCTCTAATTTTAAAAATTACCTTAAATTGTAAAATATTTCCTTTACATAAATATAACTAACTAATCTGAATTATTTTACTTGTTTAGACATTACATTTAGTACCTAATTTAAAGCTGAGAATGAAATAAGCATTTTACGTTGTTTTGATTATTTCCCTAGTGCTACTAGTAAGTGATAGTTCCACTTAAAATTATACTAAGTCTTCCGTTTGTTACATTGTTACTATCATTATGAAAACTTTAATTGGAATCCAATTGAAGTTGAAAATAAAGGTTATTGATCAAGCATCACCACAGCTTCTATTTTCTAATTATGTAAAGTGTCCATATTAAAACGCCGAGCTTGATAGTTTCAAAATGGGCAGTACCCTTAGCACATCATAACCAACTATGTTCAAAATTACAATTAGAGGTTTCATTGTTAGGTATAACGACGCATTCATTTGACATATTAACTAAATACCGTCGTAGATACTCTCTGACCGTAATTTTTAAAATAATAAACAAACAAATATCTTCGTGTCATGTTTGTTGCCTATTCTAACAGTTTCATGCTTAGCATTTTAAAATGAATACCCTGTATATGTTACCACTCATCTCAAAATAGGAAATAAAGGGGACAACAAATAGAATAAAATTTTTTATAACGAAAAACTAATCTACTTCTTAGATTACAAATAGTTCAGTCGGCTCTTTGATAACCACTATCGCAAGTTTAGAATGTACTACAAAAGGTTTGAAAATTTCGTGTTCTTTAACATTAATCCTAATTAGCGCCTTATACTTGCAATGTTTCTCAACTTTAAATTGGAATCATGTTAAGGGTTGTCAAATTTGAAATAATCTAAACTCGTATTGTACAGATGTAAATGTCATATTTCGTTTTACCGATACGTAATACCTGTTACGTATACATTATCTTACACTTTTCTATCCGTAGGCTGTAAAGATGTGTACAAAACGTATGTTGTAGTTTAAATAAATTTTAATTCAATCTTATATTTCATATAATAGGTATCTACTATAAGCATTAAAAAATATATCATTATTTGCTTGGCCCATTTGTTAGACGGCTTAACAACAAATTAGTAAAGGTGCATACACGAATATATCCGCAGAGAGAAAGGTGCATTTGATATACCTACAATCCGGAAATTTTACATGTTTACTGATTTAGTTATAACAACAGGTTATGCTTACAAATTAATAATTGATAAGCGATTATTTATCGATCAGGAGGCAGTAAGTAAGTAAAAAACAAATATAGTTTATAGTTTTAAATGAATCTTTATTATTATTTGTTCGTCCATGGTAACAGAGCAATGACAAAGCTTACTTTAAAATATTATATAGCAGTTTTTCGCAGAACGATCAAAAATTACTACTATTAACCATCTACAAATCTTAAAAATGTCAAAATAATTTTCAAATATTTTTATTGGGGCGGTCGTGCGAAATAGATATTGCGACATCTATATAAAATCATCTACAGCTGGAAGCACTTGCTGCTCTTAACATTTCAATAACTATAAGATTTTCATTCCACGACAAGAATACTTTTTATTAACTTTTTATATTTATTACATAAAACAAGGAAAAATGCGATATTTTTGATATGACTTTTTATTAAAATAAATTACAGTCATACACGGACGATAGACAATAAGATGTTTATAATACACACTGGAAAACTATACTTTGAGCAACAAATACGCAACAAAATATTTATAAAAAACCAAAACAAACAATAATATCCTAAGCAAACAGTATACACTATATCCTTATTCTATCGGAAATTTTACAGCTTAGTATACAGAGTTTGAGATTATAAGACCATATCTTAATACTACTGCCCAAGCACACCGGATTGCAAGGTACTGTGTTCCTCTAAGTACAATTTGCAGTAAGTACATTTAATACGTATACCGTATACCTTATGTTGTACTCTCAGTTGCGGCTATCAATTTTAAATAGTTCAACAAAAAAATAATATACAAATTAATGAGTACGGTCGCTTACATATTTATTTTATAAACATTTTATTAGGTACATCACGCACACTCGATTTTTATAAATTCATAAAGAGGTTTTCTACAAATTTTATATACAAAATTTTGTCTTACAACTACTAAATTTACACTAAAGGAATTTTTCCAAACTTTCGTTAAACTAAGTTAGTACAAGCGGTGCTCTGAGTTACGATAAATTTAAAATTCAACAGAACAGATGTAATTCTATCATAGCGATAATTAAAAATAATTTAAGTAGTTACCAGTGTGATTGGGCTTTAAAAGCTTACGTATCTAAGTATTTCACTGCAGTCTAATAACATCAACATTACGTTAAAATTCAGCACGTAAGGACATAAATTAAAGACGAAATCTACACTTTAAATACAATAAAATTGTAGAGATCCATTTTTAACTGTACTTTATAAAATCGATGCGTGAAATAGCAATTATGTGTACAAAATAAAGGTATTTGAATTACACAGTACGACTGAAATGCAGCTTATTTACCGCATCCGTTTTTCTAACATAACAAATAAGTACGGTATATTTATAGCGTACGCTCTAATATTTTTAATAGTCGTTTTGTTATATTAATGTTTTTCCGAATTATTTGTAAAATAATCTTAAAGACACAGTAAAATAAAACAGACAACAAAAAGTGATTCAAAAACTGCAAAATGTTGAACTCTGAGAATTAAAAATAGATCACACTTAATCAAAAATTAATAAGTAGTAAAACAGCAATAAAATTTTTGGACAATAAGTTTCAACAACTGCTCTTAAAAAATTTACACTTGCACCATATTATTACTTATACAGTATTAAGGACAAACTTACATCTACTAGGAGCTTGTATTACGTATATCGTTTGCTCATCTATGGCACATTTAATTAAATAAATCGACGTAGTCTTACGAGTTTTTTGCACTTGAAAGGACGAAATAAAATGTCAAAAAATATTCGTTTTTTCCATGATATAAATAGGGTATTATTTACTTTGGATTATACTTAATATATTTACACTTAACACTACGTATACACAATGTCACAAGATGAGTCCAAAGCGAAGTAATTCGGCGTTGGCCCGAGATTCACAGTGGTTTCCGACGTAGGATGGCTACACTGGACCGTTATCCGGTTCACCGGAGGCATGAGGCATCGGCACTTCCGGATTCTGCAATAATTGATTAACCTTGAATTATTTAGTAACTGCCAATATTAAATTAATGCTATTTTTAATATGAATGTCATGCATTTTGCAATAAATATGTGTTAGAATAAAAAAGCAATTTTTGCTGATGGCCTCAAGCTTCCGTGGAACATCACCAATAAATTTGTCAAGCGATATAGATTAACTCATATTTATTTTTGAACATCATTATATCAATGATTTCACGCCCCTATAACGGCGCATATTTCAACTGCAGCTAAAAGGGTTACACGACATGCAGGTCGAACTAAAACTACAAATGCATTATTGTACCCGAGTTAAATATATATTGATTGTCGTCCAATAATTTTACTTGCTCTAGCCTGCTACTATTCATCGGGACTGATGGAATCGCTAATAACAAAAATTCTAAAATTCTGGATGACTACGGTAAATATCCATTTTGAAACCATAAATTTGAAGGTCGCATTAAGTAAACAAACTTATTTGATAGACGACAAAAGTCCGAAACTTTTATTCTACACACGAAGTAGGTCACACCAAGAAAATACAAAACTCTAAATCTAAACTGTGCACTCCCGTCTCTGCTCAAATATACTTTATCAAAATATATCGTCATTGCATGAGATTCTTTCGTAGGCGGGATGAGCAGCTCGTCCATCAATAATTTATTGACCTTTGTTTTATTTTCTGACAAGTTGTAGAGCAATATTTTTCAAATAAAACTTTCAAATATAAATGGACCGTGTTTATGTTTATATGCGTTTGTTGGCTTAGAAGACGTGATTTTTGTGACGGGAAGTTCACAGCTTATCCACACACCATTATGCAAAAACAAAAGCGATATTTTGATGCAGTATTGAAATTAATATATGGAAAGGGAATCATATAAACAAAACGATTTTTAGGGAGGACATCTAAATCAAGACTGTTCTTCCCGAATTCTTATTGGTAAAATATAGTATTTGCGATTTGCAGTCCAGACAATGCACTGCACCATAAATCAGCGTTTATAAATTTATCTGAGTCCTATTCTTCTTGAGCCGCCTCACTTAGTTGGCTCTGCTCGTATCTTAGAAGCCCATAGCTGAGGATATTTATCCGGACATATACGCTGCTGTTTGAAATTTGTCGCGTCATTAAACTTTCATATGTGTATGTAAGATTTCGTATGATTTTTAAAGCACATTTCTAATTTATTTTTGGTGATATGAAAACATACATATAACATGAACAAGATTTTGTGAACTTAAAGCGACATCAATGACTAAACAACAATTGTAGTTATGAGAAAACCGTACAGAAAACATGTTTAATATTTCCAACGGTATATCTCTACTTATTATTTGTTTCAGTATTACAAATTTTCTCTACGTTATGAACACATAATTGCTGATTTCAATCATAACAATTTACAGTTAAATTCATAACTAACTGACATATTAGTGAATATTTGCTAAAAGCATTTTTCTGTAATATGAAAATGATCATCAATTTAAGTCAATTTTATAAAATTTGAATAATCTCACTTTACGTTGAATTTCATAAGACATTCAACTATTAATTTCATTCCCATTTCCCAATACGGTCGAATTTGCCATTCAAGAACGTTATGTTTTACGTTTCATTTGTTGAAATTTATCGACGAGCAAATGGTGCTACTTTGAAACACAGCCTTTAAACTTGTAGCTAGTTTTCTTTTTATGCTTGTTTAAGTAAATACCTAATTACAGATTTACGCTAATTTCTAAATGATTATAACGTAGCCCTCTTTTAATGCACGAGAATTATTAATTATTTAAAATATTAGGTATACCGTATAAATCTTGAGCTCATAAGAATTATGTTATTTTTCCGAATTTCCGGACGGTTTGAATGAAATAAGTACAATTTAAAGTAAAAATACTAAAATACAATCTTTTTCGATATTTCTAGTCACAAAAAAAATAATTCAGAGAAAACAAAAGAGCTGAAGCAAACGCATATGAATTAAAAGAACCGGACATTGAACATTTTTAAATCAACAAAAGATGAAATTACTGTTATTTTTTGGAAGTCCCCATAATGAAAAAAAAGGAGGGAATGAAATCCAAAAACTTAAATACGCTTTTATATACGATTAAAAAATGTGTTATTTTTTAATAATTTACTTTAATTTGTGCCATTATAAAGTCAGATCAAAATAAACTGCATTAGCAGAAATAATTTTCACGGATTTGCATGAAAAATTACATTTTTGCTTTTTACAGTGTGGTTATTTTTCCTTTGTGCATTGAAACGGCGCCGACGATGCATTTATACTAAACAGTGGAATGTGACTGTATTGTCTCAACAAATTGCATTTATACACAAGTTTACAGAAGATTCACAGTCAACCGATCGCTAGACATCAAAACGGAAGTCGGTCTCTGCCAGGCAAAGAGAAGAGCACTGGCTCGCATAGATATCACAAGATTCAAGCAGCCAGAAATAAATACACGACGAAGAGATGGAAAATGCACACATTATTATGTTTAACATGCTAATAAAATAACGAATTTAGTTATTATTGTAGTGGGCATTAAAAACTATCTTAGATTGAATGCCATCAAATACCAATGAGAATTTAAAAAACAGATACGCCTAAAGAAAAATATAACGGCTATCGCTTAGTAAAATTATAAAGTATGCTGTCATTTTCAGTCTTCTTAACAAAAACAACTTGGCTAATTCAGTGATGTAATAATTTCTAAATTTTACAGTCACCACACCTGTGAGAATATAATACAAGAGCTGCTGCCTAATAAATCAAATTTTGTGAAGTTTAAATCCTTACAACTAATTTTAAACCTATAATTAATCAACTGAAATATTATAAATTAAGAATTATGCATATTATTTTTCACGAAAATCTTTAGGCTCCGCTTGTACGTAACCAAAACTTATTACAACCCCCAAGAAATTTTACATTTGAAGTTGGTTTCGAGAAGTTACTCAATTATTTTCGATGTTCGTCAATTTAAACGGTGAACTAATATTTTTTAGTGAATATAGGCATTTAAAACAAAAACACACACTAGAAATTTACATAAGAATCTTCAAAACATTCAACGCATTTTATTCAGCTTTTTAACGGTAAATTTTTATAAAGTTGGTGACATTTTTTACTCAAGTCTACAGCGAAATAGCCGCAAATCATAATATACTCACCAAGTTGCGTTTAAGGTTTCACGAATGACAAAAAACACACCACGATTTTACGTTCTCTTCTCGGCAACACATTCTACTAACACGAGGACAAGGATGGTCGCCCTTTCCCGCAGCATTGTTATGAAATTTTTAACTATATGAAGATTAACGAGTGGGGAACGCACAAGATAAACCATAATTAGCGGGGTGTCATTTACACTTGTTATTTGAATTTTAAATGATTGTGTTTTTTACACAGATATATACCATTTCTACCCACCCTTTAAATTGCTCTTTTTATCTGTCGCTTTTCGAATTAAAAAGTATGCATTTTTACTAGTTAAAATCTTTATTTTGTTTAACATGATGTGGTGCAATTGTCGATTTAATATATCACCAAAGCTTAATGTAACCTTTTACACGATATTTTCTCTTATAAGTTAACGTTACGTGGGCATTGTTTAATTAATTAATATGAAACAATTACCATTTGACTACAACCTCTTAAAGGAGATCCACATCAACATAAATTACAGGAATGCACATTTATTAGTCAATAAATATCTTCAAATGATAATACTTCTTTTAACAATTCTGTTTAGTTAAAACTAATTAAGAGAATACGATGCACTGCTTGTTGACCAATTGAGTTTTAATGAACCCTCATAACCAAAAAAGTTATTTAACGCCTTAATCATTAAAATGTACACTCTCTTTAATGATCACACTATAATTCATTTCAACTTTTATGTCTCCAGTAACGAAATAAATCTTTAAAACATTATCAACCACGCAAAATATTGAAATATGGGATTCTAAACAAGTTTACAATGTTAATGCAAATCAATTGCTTGTGACTACCGATGGTCTGTAAATCAATTATGGCGTGATGTGATACATTAAGGTGCCTGTCAAATAAACGATTTATGTAGGTACTGATGAATTATTAACTTTCGATTCACATCATTAATTTTCTAAACTGTTTAGTGCATTATTGATGATGTAGATTTAAAATAATCTAAAAATTCTTCGCCGTTTTCACGCGGTATATAGATATTTATTTAATAAATCCCATGGCATAATAAAACATTTAACAATAAAACAAATTTTCATATTCATATTTACTACACACATGATATAAATATGCTTGTTTTTCTGCGCAGATTTTAGGGGTGTTACCGAGAGGACAGGTTACCGGGAGATATATGTATACAATTAGAATTTAGATTCGTATGAAAAATCAGTTGACAGGAAGAATTAAAACATAAAAAACAGAGGCACTGTAACAAATTGAAAAAATTAAAGCAGCGGACTTTATGTTATTATAACGTAAAAAAGCAGATTTCCGAATTACTTCAAATGATTATTTGGTTAGCCATTCAGGTTAGTCCGTAGTTCAAATGGGTAAGATAATTTTAGATACAAAACTTGTTGCATTACTACCTATTTTAAACGGAAACTGCTAAATATTTTAATCTTTGTAAAAGTATTAAAGTAGGTGTTGTTTTCTCTTAAGAAAATATGACTACGTTTGAAATTTTACAGGACATTAATCATGTAAGCTGCATACTGCATTAGTAGTTTTATACCGTAAATGGTATACATGAAAAGCAAGTAAACATACTGCAATGACGCAAACATGATTCATTGACGTGTCGTTGCCAAATAAGACATAAAGGTGGACATCTTAAATATAAGTATTTTGAAATTATGAAATTATAGCTACGAAAGCACCAACCAGTATGAACGTATTCGGGCAATAACATTTTTTTGAATTTGGGTTTTTACATTTTAAAAAGTTTTCACAAGGTGAAAATAGGGTAACACAGGTAAACCTCAAAATCCACATACACGAAACACTTATTCATGCTACCCATCAACATTGCACCTTGTTCATACTGCAAAACGTAAATCGCATTCGTTTACGACGCGTACGTTTAACGAACACAGTTATACGTGGATGAATTTTTATAGCGATAGAACAGATAAGCTGCGAATAAGAAACACGGAAATAAACAATGATGTCAGTAAAGAAAAAATCGAACGTGTTCTGCAATTCCTTCATTATAACTTGCTTAGTAAGGATTTCAGTACATCTCTAATGAATTATTGCAGTTGTTAAGACTTTAAGAGTACGTACTAGAAAACTTCATATTTGTAATAAGTCCAAGTAACCTTAATTAATTTTTTTATGTTAAACAGTAGAATCCACATTTTAAATAAAACGCGTCTAAAACTAATGTTTCAAGTTCTTATTAATTTATGTAATTTTTACCGAAATGTTAAAATAGCCTTTAGGTAATATCTTTTATAAATATGTATTAAAAAAGTGCTTGTGCAAATTGTAGTATCCTATGAAGGGTCATGACCTACGATGTGATTCACCGAAAACACACTTTTTAAAAAACTACTGGATATAAATTTTATTCGAAACATAATAAGCTTTCTTTAAAAAAATGCTTACTCGGATGTAAATGTCGAAAAAAAATACTCTAAAAAGTTAAGTAGAATATATTTCCCTTAAATCCAGCTCGCATGCAAAATAGCAAAAAAGCCTACAAATCTCTGTCGTATACACTTCCTCGAATCTTAAAGTGCCCTTATCGAATGGTAATCTATATTCTAGCCTCCCTCCCAATTTTCGCATCTCAGGGGCGACCTCACACCCCTGTAACATCCTGGCAGCCCTACGCAACCATGTGACCAGCAATTCTTCACTCAGAGACAGGCAACCCGTTGCTATGGAAATAAATCTACCTTGCCACTTCTAATTGGCTCTCTTCAGAAGCTGGGGTTCCTTTTCGTTAAACTCAGTTTTGTATATGTACACGCAATTAACAAAAGCATTTATTCGTAGTACGCTTGAAAAACAAGTGCTTACGCAGGATAGTATATCACGTTTTGCACAAACGAAGTTTATGTTATGAGGTTGTTTCTGTAATTTACAGAATGTAACTAAAGCGTTTACTTTTAGTAATTTAAAAAGTAATCTTTCGACTAAAAATAAAATTTGGCCTTTCTAGTTAGTACCTGTCAATGGTCAGTGTTTTATGGCTCAAAATAAAATATAACGGTAGGTAACCTAAACCTTGAAATATCAGGATTTAACAAAAGTCTTTTGTTAGTCGAAGGTTTTAAGTGAGGGTACAAAAGGGAATTTTAAGATTGCATAATAAAATAAAAGAAAGAAGAAAAAAAAACTTGAATCAACTTTTTTAAAGGTAAGTAATTTTACGAGTCATATATATGTACATATATGTAAAGCCTGCCAGGTCACTCCAGAATGTATAAAGTATTAAAGCAATATAAAGAATTACGTAACGATTTCTTGCGGTGTAAGCAAATTCAGCAGAAATTGATATTTCCCTGAAAACTCATATCCGAGACTATGGGCAATAAGTCAAACGCCATCTGTCGCCGATTCGAGATCTCGCAAAAACTGGAATTACAACAGACTAATCTAATTGCTCGGGAATAACCATAAAGTTACTCTCGTGATGATAGAGACATCTTGCGGCCGCGAAACGAGTTCTGCAAAATAGCCATAAAGCAAGCCGGTGGATACATAAATTGTACGAGTTCTCCAAGACGGATATACAACACATACAAATTCTCAATTAGCGTTTGAGGTGCACATCCTGTTACTGTTTTATTATTATTTGCGATATTTATCGGCTATCGTTAATTATTTCCTTCACATCTTTATTAATGAATTAACGAGCCCAAACCATAAACGTAGAACGGACTGCCTAAATTGTTATCCACGGACAAATACCGAGACGTATTAGTCGTTGCGATATCTGTGAATTCCAAAGAAAGTGGAATGCGGCATGTGTGTCTTCCCTTCGCATGTCATTTACATTTATCTCTAATGAGGGTACATGACTGAATTAGCATGATACAGATCAGCCACTCGACGGTTTCATCAATTTAAGAAAACCGTAATCAGAGGTGGTCATGTCATGCCGTCACTTACCGCAGTTCAACAATCACTAAACTGGAAATGTAGATTCTAAATAGGTATGTTGAAATTTCGGAAAACAACGAATTCGAATATGTTTATTTATAATTAACTTATACATAATACATGCGAAAAAGATTATAACTAAACGAAACGCTCTTTCGATAAACTATTAAACCTGATGTACCTATAGGTAATATAAGCATTTTTCAATTCTTTAGAAATAAAGCTGGACGCTGATAATTCGCTAGACTATTCACTTAATTTAAGAGAACTTCTGTAATAAAGATGTACAATAAGGTAACATATCAACCTTATCTTAATTTGTTGCGATAGGATGTAAAACATTAATTACTTCTAGTGATGAACGAACTTGAAGAGTGTATTTTACTTTTATTTCATACGAAGAGCGAGCAAGTTAGCAATGGTTAATGGCATATCTGTATAAGCAAGTATATTAGTCTCGTTATCATCAAAGACAATCGACTGACTCAACAGTCGCGGAGTTACAGCAGCGAAATTATTTGTTATCTCTATCACACTATATCTTTTAAACGTAATAAAACAGTAGAGACATACATAACGGAGTATGTGTTTTAAAATCGAAGTTGGGTGTATTGAGATGTTACCTAGGAATCTCGATCCTAAATGCAAGTTTCATTCACTACTTGGCCGCCAACGCCGCGATTTCACGTAAGATCTAAAACCTGTGCACGAACTTGTTAATTACTAAACTGATAAGTGTGATAAGAGGGTAACGTGTACTACGGCAAGACGCGAAAATTTGTGGGAATTAGGAAAAATCGTGATGAGCTCATACAGTCAGTCACGTAACTTCGTGCTGGTTCTAGTTGAAAATGGTAACGAATTATTAAGACGTGTTTTTTTTCATATATTTTTCTTCGTTAACGGGGTGGTTTAATCTAAGAAACGATGGTGTTAACAGAGAATTTAATATGAAATGAATTTTGAATTTAAAAAACCCGAAATTCTGCATCACAATTCAAACAGTTCACATGTATAACGGGAAGGGACCCATTATTTCATTCGCCATTTATTTTTCTATTCTTTTCAAAAAGCAATTTGTTAGAAAAGCGATATCATTTCTCGTAGATTCCCCCGTTTGTCGCAATCAACATCCGGTTTTCCAGTCTAGCAGAGAAAGAAGTGAATTTGTGTTCTTATTCGATAGAAATATAACATGCAGAGGCTAGCAGAACGCAACTGGGTTGGCTCCAATCTTGATCTATTTGTTTTGTGATCCCTGCCGGCGGCGAAGCAATCCGTCGCTTCTTATCGCTCCCCTGCACTTCTAGAACTTGAGGATTTATCACACTCTTAAAATTATATTTCGAGGTATAATAATGCATCAAATTTTGAGGATGTATGGCCAAATATAAATCCTGAATTAAATATAGAATGGAAGCACCGGTAGATATATCGGGCTACAAACACGGGCCGACGCAGCATTACTCAACAGTAAGCCGGAACAATCCCCCAATTTATCCTGAGCTTGGAAGGTAGCGGATCTCATTGGGATTTGATGAAACTCCGCGCGCCTGCTAATCTGGCGGTTAACTAGCTTTGCAAAATAGATGCAGCGCAAAAAGATGACTTCTATTTTGAACGGTTTTGTACTATACTCGACACAAAAAAGAATCAACTTACGGTAAATTCGATTCGAGAATATTTATTTAAAGCGTTACTGATCCGTTGCAACATATGTGTAAGATTTTTGTCAACATACATATCAAAATCATTCACCCACTTCCTATTTTCACGAAGGGTGTGTCGAATATCCAATATCTGATCGAACCTTCGGAAATGAAAAAGTTCAGAGAAAAACTCCAGAGATGGATAAGGCAGTTGTTGTGGAGTTTTCTATTTGTTGAGTTTGAAGTGAGATAAGAGACGGATGCGATCTATATGCGGGTCGCGTGAGTGGAAGGGGTGCGACAGCATGGCGGCGAATGTCACATTGCTCATTCTTTGCGCACTCAGCACATTTTAAAATGTATCAACCCTCTATAAAATTACAATAAGTTATATCCGCCCTTATTCGGAGAATTTGCAATTTGTGATAAAAAAGAATAATAGGGCTCCAGTATGCACATACATACACGGGACACACATAGACATCAATTAGAGATTTCGTGTAGTTAAACAGAAGACACACGATCCAATTTCGGAGTATGATTAAACTCTTTGTAAAATGAGGAATGACGGGACGTTCCATAATACGAAAATATATTAAATTAACAAAATGGAGCTGTAGCATGTCCAACGCACATAACCAGAGTTCGGTGGAGTTCCCTCATCTCAGGTATAATTGAATTTCAGTTGGTGGGAAAAACTCGGGTACGTGAGGCAGGTTCTCGTTTTTTTTGTGCAAGATTGACGTGCTATAAAAATGAACAACTGCTTCGCAGGCAAGAACATTTACCTGGAACTGACATTGATATACTTTTAAAGAATATACCCAAATATAATACGTAACTATTTTTCTTAACTAAAGCTTAAACAACTATACTGACAAATATGTAAATTTCAATCCTGAAGTATTTATAGGACACGGCGGCTTTAATAAACTTCGAAATAATTCAAGCATATTGTTATGTTAATTCGTAAGCATATCTACCGGAGGGTGATAGATTAACAATGCCCCATCTACGAGTATAGGGATACAAAGTGTCAACATGATCATCTAAGAGGCTCATTAATGTTTATGATTCAAAATAGGTACTAATTATTAGTCAATTAATATCTACCGCCTTATATTTAGTGCTTAAAAATTGTTTAGTTAATCAGTTAATCAACTAATCGATTACTAGTCTTTAAGAAATTCATTAATCTAGTAGGTATACAGAGTGTTTCAAAATTGCACGGCACAAATATAACAGCTTATTCTACAGCGAAAAATACGAAAAGAAAAACTACTCAATATATGGTCGAAAATCATTCATTTTATCCTTGATTAAAGAACTGAAGATGACTATTCTTATTTTAAACGTTTATGATTTAGCAGGATGATATTTTAGATGTTATCTAAGTCAAAAGACAAAATTTCACATAAAACATATGTTTCAAATTGATTTATTACCGAGAAATTCGAGGGTAAAAAAGTAAAAATACATTTTGATCAGTAAAAAATTCGAGATAAAATAATTAATATTGGAAGCGGCCACTGTTTGGTTTAATGCATCATTCCTGATAGTTGCTGCAGTATATAGTAAAAGGTAAAAGATATGCAATTACCATGAAAACCTTCAATAGTTACGGTCACTTGACATCGCACTATTAGTGGAGATCTTTACCCTTTAATTTCCCAGTAATAAATCAGTTTTGAACTTATGTTTAACTGTACTTTTTTGTTTATTTTGAGCTGGATAACATATCCCGTCCCGTGCAATTTGGTAACACCCTGTATAGGTCCCCTAATAAACAATTAGTTGTAGTGGTTCGATTAATTCCGATGAGTCTATTATTCGGTTATTATTAATTATTAGTCGATTCATGATATAACTGATTATCATTATTAAGTTGCAGCGGTGATTGATTTCTTATTCTTTAATATTGTCGTATTTTCAGTTTTCAATCTAATGGTACAAACTAAACGTAAATTCAGCAAGACATCCATCAAAAAAGTAGAATAGACTGCATAACAATTTGATCTTTATTTAGAACATAGTGACCATACTGACTAGAGGTGGGACCGAGGGCTCGGAGCTCGAGCTTAGCTCGGCTCGGCTCGAGCCTCGAGCGAGACCGAGCCTAAGATTTGTTGGACCGGTACCGAGCCGAGCTTTTTTGAATCAACATTATAAAGCTCTGAGCTCGTAGCTCGGTAGAAGCTCGTAGCTCGGTAGAAGCTGAGCCTCCAGCTTGAAGCGCTCGGAGCTCGGTAAAAGCTCGTAGCTCGGTAGAAGCTCGAGGCTCTGTTGGAGCTCGGAGCTCGGTAAAAGCTCGTAGCTCGGTTGAAGCTCGAAGCTAGAAGCTCGTAGCTCGGTAGAAGCTCGAGGCTCGGTTGAAGCTCGAAGCTCGGTAATTGCTCTGAACTAGTAAAATCAGTGCTCCATGAAGGCTCGTTGCTAGGTATGGTAACGCCTTGTCTCCGTGTCCGTAATACCAATCAGTCATGAAAGTTATGTATTTAATGTATTACTGGACGAAGGATCATATCGAGAGTACGAGGCCGTGAGACAGACAGACAGAAGATAACAATAGACGATTTAAATTAAAATGTCATTTCCAAATAAATAGTTTAAATAGCGAAGGAAACATAAAAAATTAAACACGTTCTTCAGCGGTACAGAAGAACAGAACAACAGAAGGGCATTTTTCTCAGAAAAGAGTAAAACTAATTACTCTTGTCAGTAGAAAATTGAAAATTAGAATTAGAATTTTAGCCTACCAAGCGGTAAGTAAGAGCAAACGAAATTCAAATAGTATTATTTTTGGAAGATTAGTGCCATTAGTGGCACTTCTTTGTTTCTACTTTCTAGTGTAGATTATGGAAGTTATTCCGATACTCTATCAAGTATCAAGTTCTACAACTTCAATGCAAAAAATGGGTTTGATATCCTCATCAATAGAGGAAGAACGAGATCTCGGAGCTCGAGCCGAGACAGAGCCTAAGATTTGTTGGACCGGTACCGAGCCGAGCTTTTTTGAATCAACATTATAAAGCTCTGAGCTCGTAGCTTGGTAGAAGCTCGTAGTTCGGTAGAAGCTCGTAGCTCGGTAGAAGCTCGAGGCGCTGTTGAAGCACGGAGCTCGGTAAAAGCTCGTAGCTCGGTTGAAGCTAGAAGCTCGTAGCTCGGTAGAAGCTCGTAGCTCGGTAGAAGCTCGTAGCTCGGTAGAAGCTCGTAGCTCGGTAGAAGCTCGTAGCTCGGTAGAAGCTCGTAGCTCGGTAGAAGCTCGTAGCTCGGTAGAAGCTCGTAGCTCGGTAGAAGCTCGGAGCTCGGTAGAAGCTCGGAGCTCGGTAGAAGCCCGAGGTCACCGAATACAGCGTTAAACCGAGCCGAGCCGAGTTTATTTGACATTTTTTTCGAGCCGAGCCGAGCCGAGCTTAGAAAAAAAGCAAAATGCCCACCTCTAATACTGACCATGAATAATCATTTTATAGGATATAATTTCGAAGAACATCAAATTTGCTGTCAATGAATACTTCCTTAAGTTAAGCCAAGTTAAGCTAACGATCTTTAACAAGTACGTTTTGCAAAAAATTACTAACAGTATAGGAGTAGGTTGTACATTAGATGTGTCCAATTTATGAACTAAAAACCGATTTGGCCCAATTTTTTTACAATTTATAACCTAAAAGGCTTTAACCGTTAAATTTTTATATTTTTGTACACGGTGAATTATATTGGAGATTCGATGATCCAAATGAACATGAAACAGTTGGAATTAATCGATTTCTTTCGCAAATCGATTATCGATTATAAAAAATACACTATTGACATTTTTATGAAATTCCTTAAAGAACATACCTACAATAAAATACAGCATTTAAAATGGCCAACCAGTAAGCCCTAATTTATATTGAATAAAGTCAACGAAAATAAGGTTTCCATTATGTTTATAATGCGTAAAGGCGGTGGTTTGCCATATAAAAACTTTATTTTCACTATCAGTACCTAATATTTAAAAGAAAAGTCAAGATAATCTAAAAATTGTTTGTTGTAAAAGTGAAGTTCCTATAAAAAATTCTAAATGCAAATGAGCAATATTTTTTTTAACACAAAAGGTAAACATTAGGATTAATCTGTGAACTTGCATTAATATACCATATATTTGACTATGCATAGACCGTAAACATACAGGCTCTGCACACACGAAAGCCACAGTTACCTGCATACATTAAATAAGTAAATGTTAGCATTTTAATGATGAATATTCGTTGATACAGACCACCGTGAGCTTCTTTATTTATGATCTAATTTTAGTAAATTTTATATTCAAAAGAATGCACGTAAATTTGTTGTTAATCTAAACTAAATCGCGCTGACAGTTCTACTAGAATGTTTCACTCATGATCAGATCGCGAACAACTTATAAATATTATGTTCACATAAATTGATTTGTGTTTTTAACTTAGCGTTTTTGCTTTACCATCTGTATTTTTTTATAATAACAAATCTAATAAATTATTTATAATTACATATCATTTAAAAGAAGCGCAATAATAATTTCGCAACTACATTTGAACGACTGGCTGCTTAATTTTTTACTTTCAGTAAATCACTTTGTTTTTCACAGTAGTTCAGAAATTAATAACACGAATACGTGCAGCGTAAAACGTTTTAAGACATTACCTGCGGCCTATTATCGGAAATCTTTTTAATTTAAATTTATCGCTGATGGCTAATTAACAGCAAAATATTTCAAGACATTTTCTCGAACAGTCTCGATGTTTACTTACAATTTATAAAACAACAATTAAATTTTCATTTCCTTATTAAAGCATACGCGGAAACATCATAAAATTAAACGCATAAACATGAACTGCAATAAAGGAATGTCATTGTGTAAAATCGTGTAATGTAGTTTCCACCCTTTTAAAATGACTTACTGTTTATTTATACACTTTCATTGAAATTTAACTTTGCGATAATAACTCGTTTAATTAAATAGAAATTAATTAAATAATTATAACGTGAGCAAGATTCATAATTCAGAATGACAAAATCAACCATATACGTGTAGGGTTTCCCAATCTGGTGCCTGCGGAAGCATATGAAGCCCCAAGGGATTTTTCCATCACACGCTCTGTGTCCTTTGTGAATATAATTATATTCCACGAATAAGCTATTTATGCATACACGCATCTTTATCTGGGAAGTTAAACAAATTCCTTTTCCTTCTATACATTTTCAATTAAAGCGCTCTATTGGTAGGCTATTAAAATTTGTCATATTAATAAATTAACTTTTGAAATAATCTTGTTTATATAAAATGACTTGGAATGAATAAAGCAGACACCATAAACAATTTATATTGTATATTTCTCTTTTTGATAGGGTTTTGTATTTCTTTTTTACATTATCTGTTACTTTATGTTATGAAACGGTTTCCCTACAAATACATTAAACATTATCCTACGTTGTACGTTCATACGTTGTAGTATATATTTTTGTAAGAAGGAAGCTTTGAAGAATACATACGTTACTGAAAAGAAGCCCAATTTCTAATATGCTGATTGGGCGAATGTTCGAAAAAGCTTATAATTTATTACATACATTTTTTGTATTTTAAACTAGCACATTTTAAAATGTTCGTCAACTATAGATTATCACTTTTCTCTGTTCGCTGTCAGCATTTACATCATGTTTTCTTTTTATAAAATCACAATTTTTAACAGCTAGTGAGAAGTGTAACAGATATGTTTCTGTATATCTTTGTATAGCGAAAATAAATTACCTATAACTTTTTCCAATAAAGCATAAAATAGCTAAATAAATCTAAAATTTCTCTTCCAAAGTGAAGAAATGAGGTGTTAAAAACAGTATTGAAATTTTCAAAGCTGCTTGCATTTTTTTTATCTACAAGCATAGCCAAACAATTTTAATTGCAAGTAAAAAGTAATAATCTACAATTTATTATTCTGCTTAACACTTTGCTAAAAGGAGTTCTAGTGGTACATTGATGGATATTAGAATTGCTATTTAAAACAATACTGTGAAGTATGTAATGCAACTTTCAAGTATAATCGCATGATGCAAATCAACAATCTCGTACAAATTAAAGCTAACCCAGGGACGAAACTTATAAGAACGCAGGTTGCATTTAACAAACCACAACGCCGTACGAATGATTTGTAGGTAACCTAAAGTATAATAAAAAAGATGGGGCACAAATTTAGATAATGCATATTTTACAGACATATAAATCACAGGATGTGCTCCGGCTCGCAACTTCGCATACAAATCATATAAATGGTTTCGGCATATCGCAATAATACAAATTTACTAATGTAAAAACCATGAGTTTACAAAACATCATACTGTACCGAACTGCATTTTCGTCGAACATTCGCTGACCATTGCAGGTTGGGAACAAACAACGTTATTAAATTTTCGTCGATCGAATAATCAATCAGCTACCTAATAAATTGTCAAACCGAATGAATATTGCACAAAATGATGATGAGCATGGTGAAATAGAGATGCATGGGGTTATACATCGAAATGCGAAAACGAACCAGGGCGGCTTATTTTCCGGGTCGACTCTTTTACAATGCAACATAAACGCAAAAACACTTATTAAATTTGCATTTGGCTAAATTTGTGTTCCAAATGAAGTCACTTAATCATGTTCCCGCTTGGCGGTGCGCGGGAGAATTGCAGACAAAGCCAGTTCAGTTTTCTGCGTTACCCACTCGGCAGCGCCAGCAGTAAATTATTGCATATTAATCTCTTCGCTGCAGTATTAGTTACGTTAATTATACGTCCGCCATATTGAGAGTAGCAGCCGAGATGAAGGCAGACCACAGAGGGGCAAGGTCGAACAAAAAACTCGTTTAAAACTTATTAAAATAAGTTTTAAAAAAATTAAATGAAGTTATTTCGAATTATCGGTACACTCAATTAATTATGACGGTATATTGAACTTTACTGCACATAAACACATTTTCCGTACCGTTTAAAGTGTGTATGATTAAAATATACGAACTTATATAATTTACAAAATTAATTTGAGCACAAACAATGATAATTTATGTTCAGGCGTTGTTGATTAAAAGCATAATAAACACATGTTTGGATGCAGTCTGTAATTAAATGTATTGAGAATTATTAAGTGCACTTTGTTACAAATTAATATATTAGGTGTTGAAATGTTTTATTTATAAGCGCACAATAATATAATAATAAACTGTAGAACATTAATTAAAAGGTTTATCAACAATCATTAAAATCTCATAAAATTATTAATCATATTCAGTAATCGTGACCACAGTATACCTATAACAGGCAATTAGAACGATAGACATATAAAAATATTGTAGCAATACCTTAACAAGATTAATTGCTTTTTTATCAAATTTAATAATACTCTACCAATTATTACTCTGATTCGAAATAATTTCGCTAATACGAGGGCGTATTTTTATGTTATGTACCTAGTCATGAAACAAAAAAGCGACAATGCTAAACCAATTATTAAAAAATAGCTTTCACATTTAGAAGTAGGTACATGATGTGCTAAGTTGTGTTTAATTTATGCGGTTTATAGAGATTTGGGAAGGTTTTACTTCTTGTGAGTGAAATTAAGGGTGTAAATGTCATAAAGTGTCATACAGCATACAGCATATAATCAATGACTGTGGGTTCATAGAGTTAAGGCATCCACCTTATAGTCTTGATCTAGCTCCGTCAGACTTCTTTCTATTCAAAAACTTATAAAATCATCGCAGGGGAAAGCGTTTTGCATCTGATGAAAGCACTCAAAGAATCTGTTGCCAATATTTTGCAGAGTTGAGAGTTGCCGAAGGAATTTTTTTCTGAGAATATGGAACAATTGGAAAAAAGACGGAATAAGTGCATAAGCGTTCAAGGGAGTTACGTAGAAAAATAAAGGGTTGTGGATGGCTTGCGTGATGCGCCTAAGGTGAGGATGTTGCCACGGAGGCAGCACAATGGGCCCATCTGAGGCCTAAGCCCACGTTAGATTTTCACCCTCCACCCAAAATCCAGAATCCAGAATCCAAAGGGTTGTTAATGTGATACGTGTTTTTGTTTCATGGCTAGGTAGATAACAAAAAAATTATTTAAAATCGGTATTTTAGTATTTTTCAGTTATTTACTGCTATTAGTAAATCAATATCGACAATTATGTCTTCAAGCAAGTAGTACACAGTAAAAATATCTTGAAATATCAAAATTGGAATAAACATGGCAGCAAATGACAAATTTGAGTATAATTAAAATTTTTACAGGTTGACACCTTAAATTACGAACGAATTTTATGTAATCTTAGCTCAATCACATGTGTTTTATATTATTCTAAACTTCTCTATAACCCACAGACCGACTCTTCTATTACAACGGTGCACACATGAAAGCAAAATTTGTACAGTTTTTCACTCAAACACGAATACCTTTTTCATTAATTCTAAAGTTAACAATAAATTTCGATTGCCTAAAGTGCACCTATCTGCTACAGCACATATGGGCAACCCCCGGCCGAATCTACTTCTTTTGATCCGGCCCTGATCCATCTCAGCAAAGTTAGTCGGATTTCCATAAAATTATAAAAATAAGACGCGAAACAGCTCATAGCCATTTTTTATAACTTCAATAATCAGGGCTTTAGCATAGCAATTAAGGCACCCGCCAACGAAGAGCTTTATAGCAGAGCATTATGTTATAAATAAATGAAATATGAAGTGGCAACTTGTTTTAATTCATTTAATATTAAATTAATTTTGTTAATAATTTGGTCCGGCCCTTGACTCGAAGACAGAATGTAATTTGGCGCCAGAACCTAACTTAAAAATCATTTATTTTTATGTTGGGAAAAAATTCTAAAAAGTTATAAATAGGTACCATCCTAAAATTATCGCTTTGTTTGAGCACACTACAAATTGTTGGCTAAATTACAGTTTTAAGTTTTTGAATAACTTTTAGTTACTATTCTCATATCAGGTTATACTTAATAAGAAAACTGAGAGAATTAATGAGAGAGAGAGAATATTTTATTTGTAAGCGATTTTAGATTTTATAAACGAACGATCATAATAACCGGATTAGTGATACTATTGGTTTCAAGAAACAAAAATTTCTTATCGATATCATTAATACAGCGATATTATAGTTAGTAAACAACCGACGTTAAAAACGCACCTTCAAATTTCTTAAATCACAATTAACATAATATTTGCAATTGTAAAACTATCTGAAAATAACTATTTAGCATGAACATTTCCATCCACTTGTTTTTAGCTGAACGTGCAGGCATTTTTGAAAATAAAAATTTATGGCCCTGTACTATTAAAAAATGTTTCGCAGAACACCTAGGAATGTCATAAATTAATTTTAAATATCAAAAGCGCTTTGAAATAGATGAAAACTTTAAGATAGGGGTACGTAGATGGTACTACTACAAGGTACAAGACTTGACCGCCATATATAACTCGGCAGACCAGCAGGGTGTTTCCTAGTACTGATACAAGAAATACGAGAGCTGTCCAAGCACGTTATATGAAGATATCGCTGTGTTATACATGCTCAACCCGCACAACTTATAGCTTCGCTCTTCAACACCAAGATACTTCAATAAGATCAATGACCAGTAAAACCACTGAAATAAACGGTATCATAAAAAGTAAAACCTGGGGAACTTTTTAAATTAATTTAAAGGTGTTGGCTTCTTGACAATAATTAATGTGAAACTGCACATATGAGTTTTAAGTACGTATTACATGTTAAATATCGATTAATATCATAAAACTTTCGACAGATGCTACCGTTTTGAATATAAAATATTTCATTTCTGCAATTAATATGTTAATATAGTTCAGGTATTTTAGCGATTTACTGATAATCTTTCATGGCATGCTTTACGATAAACTAGATTTATTTACAAAGGAATACGACTTAATTTTGCTCTAGAAAGTAATGCGTTAAAGAGAAAGAAAAAAAATAAACTTTTAATAATTTTGTAATAACAGTTTGTATTTATTATGTTGCAATGATTTTCGATCCGTGAACGAACGACTTCAGAGGATCGCAACAAAAGAAGGCACTCATAAAAAATGTTGACAATAGTCCTGCCAAATTGATAAAATAGCAGTAATCGATTAGTGGAAAAACTGATTAATCGCAAATTCCGATTCCATTAATGACAATTAATCTATTAATCAATCTCAATCCAACTTCTTTATCTGACAACTGTAAAGAGTTTTATTTTGATTAAATAGGTATGTATCCAACATTTTTGATACTTCGTTGCCACAAATTCTAATAAAAGTTATATTATCTACTTACCTGCTTTCTATTTTATTTTGAAATGAACATTAATATAAATGAAAAATGTAAACATAATAATATTAAAATTATAAGTAGATACTTTATATTATATAACTATGCAGAAGAGTAGAATGAACAATATTAACTGTTAATTACAAAGTTTGAAATAACACAGGAACCGCGAAAAATAATTTTAGTAATCGATTAATTGTGATAATACTTAGATTCAAAATTAATCGAATTTTTACAACTAATGGTTTGCTCAGATGACCGAATTTTGAAATCAATTTTACAAAAATTAAATTGCGATTGGTAAATAATCCATTAACCGATTTAATTAAATTAAATTAAAAATAAATGTCAGTACTAAGTGAGAAGAAATTTTCCGTAGTACGATTTCAATACAAACTAAAATGTCGAAAAAGTACAACAAGTTCAGCTACAACATACACAAGAGTGTTAAGAATAATATAAACTTATGTGCAATCCAAGTAAGGTATATGGCAATACAGAAATAGTTGCAAACATACAAAAATTTACAGAGAAAACTTGGGCAATCCACTTTTCTTTTATTTCGTTTAATTCATAAAGTGTACTATATTTCTAATTACAAATTCACTGAAAAGGTAAGATTTAGTATAACTAAAATGTTCAATTTTAGCAGCAGTTTTTCAAAATATTAAAAATTTATTAAGAACTTTTTCACAATTTTTTTTTGTTTTATACAATTTTAACAATCTTCAAAGGACTGTTAAGTGCTATATTACTATGAAATATACTCTTCAGTTTCCAAAATTACTAAAGACGACACAACTTTTATTCACTACTAGAAACTGAGTAAAATAGTAGATGAGACATTTTTACTTTTTAGGAGAAATTAACTATTCATCGATGCCATAAAATAGTATTAAAGTAAAAATGTATAGAAATCATTCATTCTTACACTGTTGTAAAATGTTCTGCAAATATGAATTATACTCTACATTATTTAGTGTGTATTATGTACCAACATGATATAGAATAGGTACATGGAATATAAAAAGTTTAAATGGGAAAGAATATGAAGTGATACAAGAAATGAAGAAATTGGAAGTAGAAATACTAGAAATGGATAGAAGAGCTGAAGCAGGGGTATATTGTGTGCTAAGCCCAAATTATATGAAGAAAAGAGTCGAATGGAAAGCAATAAACAAAAGAATAATGAGAGTAACAATTGGTCATAGTAATAATTAGAAAATGGAAATAATAATAGTATCCGGACCAGGGGAAAACGATACTAAGGATGAAAAAGACCAATTTTGGAATGAGCTATAAATGGTGTATGATGAAATTAATAACCCTGTTATATAATTACTGGAGATATCAATGCAAGAATAGGTAACGACGCTAAAGGAAGACAAGGAGTGATGGGTATACATGGTGAAGAGGAATGGCGAAAGACCAATAGACTTTTGTATACAAAATGAACTGGTGGTACAAAACTCCTTCTTCCAACATAAGGACTGCGTATAAATATACGAGAGAAGAACCAGGAAGAAACGAGAAATCAATAATCGACTAGATACGTAATTTTACAAAGAAAGCAAATAGAAGAATCATACATAATGTAAGAGTATATAGAAGAGCAGAGTTATCAACAGATCATTACCTGCTAGTAGAAAAAATGAAAAATAACGAAGGAAAGCATTGTGATATGACAGTATAAGAAATTACACAAAAACAAACAAAAACCATTAAGACATATAAATTACAAGAACAGCAGATAAGAGACAAGTATGCAGAATGCATAACTATGAGATTCGGTATGCAGAAGAAGAGCTACAACATGCGACGCTAGAAGGAAATGGAAAAAATTTAAAGAGATTATATACAAGGCCGGATCTAAAGCATGCAGGGTAGCAATAACCGAAGGATTCAAGAAAAAACGAGCTGGTGGAATGAAGACATTAAAAATATTATCAGAAAAAAAATATTTAAAAAAGAAAACTAATGAAACCTATGAAAACTATAAAACAGCTAGACAGCTGTAAAAGAGGAGGTCAAAATAGGAAAGGCAAAGCAATGGGACAAAGATGGAAAAAGACAGTAGATGCAACCAGAAATTATTTTATAGAACCTTAAAGAATATGAAAAACAAAGAAAGTCAAACAAAATGGGACAAATTACAGCCAAAGAAGGAAAGATAATCAACGAAGATAGTAGTAATAATGCACAGATGGAAGGAATACTTTCAGGATATAGTACATGGTGTGGATATAGAAGAGAATGAAATAGAAACAGGAGCACAAAATGCAGGTACAAATTTAGAAGAAGTAAAAAAACCTGTAGGAAAACTGAAGAATGGGAAAGCACCAGGAGTAGACGGGATGAAGCTACTTAAATACTTGAGTGAAGAAGAATTTGAGCTATTACATAAAATTGTTAATAAAGCATGGAAGACATTAACAGTTCCAAAAGATTGGAGAACTTCAGCCATAGTGCCAATTTATAAAAAGGGAAATCAAAGGGAATGTACTAATTACCGAGGAGTATCACTGCTCTGCATAGCTTGTAAAGTATACGAGATAATTTTAGAAGAAAGACTAAGAAAGTTTATAGAAGATAAACTCCATGGGGCGCAGAGCGGATTTAGACCTGGAGATTGTACTCAAGACCAAATATTTACAATTAGAAATAGAGAAATTTCTACCATATAATAAAGAAATATATATGTGT
Source organism: Melanotus villosus (assembly GCA_963082815.1). NCBI lineage: Eukaryota > Metazoa > Arthropoda > Insecta > Coleoptera > Elateridae > Melanotus > Melanotus villosus. The sequence goes on along the minus strand of OY720418.1, from coordinate 69,016,412 downwards.
TGTATCGACCTGGAGAAGGCATTTAACATGGTGACGAGGCAAAACATATGGAACCGTGGAGAGCAATGGAGTAGCAAGAGTACTGATAAAAGCAATAAAATCATACGAAAACAGATAACATAATTAAAACAAGCAACCGGGAGACTGATAAATTTAGAACTACACAGGGGGTTAGACAAGGGGGCAACCACAGCCCACTGCTGTTTATCATATTTATGGATGGAATAATAAAAAATATTAGTAGTATAAGGAAATGATTGTTGGATATAAGAAATTGAAGGCCGTGGAAGTGAGTGACTGGTGTTTGCGGATGATGTATTAGTAATGGTAAATACAGAGAAAATTCTACAATTTAACGTGGACATATGGAGTAAAGAACTGGAAGATAAAGGGATGAGAATCAACATCAATAAGACGAAATCAGTAGTGATAACAAACGACAAAGAGCGAAAAATAAGCTTAAAAATCAACAATCAGACAGTGGAGCAAGTAGGCAATATAAAATATTTAGGATCAGTTATAGACAATACTGGAAACCTGGATGAAGAAATCAACAACAGAATAGCGGCAACGTCGAAAATGTTCTTTATCAATAAAAAGGAAATAAATAATAAAACAAAAATGACAGTTCACCAAACCATATATCTACCGACATTACTTTATGGTTGCGAATCGTAGGTATTGACCGAAACGTTCCACAAAAAAATTCAGGTTATAGAAATGAAATATTTAAGAAGAATAGCAAAAGTAATGATAATAGACAGAATAAAAAATGATAACATAAGAGAAACACTGAAGAAGGCCCAATTACAGTGGTGGGGACGTATGAAAAAACTAAACGAAAAAAGGCAGGTTAGACAGGTATGGGAAGCGAAGATAGCTGGGAAAAGAAGGAGAGGTAGACCTCGCAAGACGAAGCAATGAAGAATAGAGGATTATTGTGGAAGCAGGCCGAGACATTAGCAAGAGATAGAAAGACTTGTAGAAAAATGGTGACATAAAGTCAGTAGAGAAATAAAATATGAAATAATTAGTTTTATTTAATTATGTAATATTTAGTTATAATACCCTCTACACTTAACAGTATAGAAGAGGGATAGATTATAAATAGTATATGTACCAACATATGCCTTATGAAGAAACTACTTTGAACTAAGTAAGTAACGTATCGATAATGCCATTATTTTCATTTTCTTCAAATTATTATTTTTAGTTTTTTGACATCCCTGTGAGGTAGAATAGAAAAAACAAAGTCCTACACATACACACACTTACACTATACACACGGTGCAGTATGCAGGTATTAAACAGCGCCCGAATCACGTAACCCCGCAGAGTCGGGCTGGATTGTGCATTGCACTCGTAAAGACCACATACGTTAACGCACCAGCCTCGCACCAAAAGGTAAAAGATGTTACAAATACAAACACCCCTATTATGAAATTAAAATAGGACTAATTTTTGATAATGTTGAAATCCATACTTATAGTGGAGTAACAATTTAATTGAATAAATGAAACTAATGAAGTCTTCTCCATAGTTTAAACTTAAACTGTGGAGAAGACTTCATTAGTTTCATTTATTCAACTAATTTTTGATATTTGAATTTGTTCCCACTGCACTGAACATCCAAGATTCAGTTATTCTCAAGCAAATTTTTTTATTGACTTGTTTTAGCTTTAGTTACTTTATAAAAAAATTAAATCACATAGTTAAAACTATCGCACAGAATGACTGTTTTGACAGTAATTTCAGGCAAATCACTTACTTGCAATTTGAAATTGCAGTTCAAATATGCATACTGATCTATCTGGTGTGATCTCTACTAAGAATATATTCAGAAAAGTTTCAAATTTCAAATCACATTTTCGGTACAATGCTATAATACATATAATTTTTCCAATCAAATGCTTGTCTTTTAGAAGCAGATTTTAAAACTTGTTTTAAAGCAGGTGGAAATGCTTGATGTTGAGATAAAAATTTTTTTTATCTCTTTAGCTGCTACATTAAATAGCATAGAAATTAGAACGTTTACCGAATAAACAAAAGTAATTTGAAAAAATACTTTAAACTAACAAGAAACTAAAGTCCTGAGTTTGGCAACATTACAAAAAATATTAAGGTAGTTATCTGTTAAAGTTAGAAAGCGTAAAATGTAACGGTACAGGGACTAACCCTAAAATGCAGTAAAACTTTCTAGTTTTTTACAGTACCATAAATTATTGTCCTGTAATACAACTCAATCAACCCTAAACTTTCTAAAAATGCTGGGGTATGTGCTTTCAGTTAGTGACCAAACATTGTTCAAAGTGCGTGTTTAGGTGGTTTGTTAGGGCAATGTTAACAAAGTTACGCGAATGGACACCCTTTCATTTCAGTGCCATTAAAATGTGCAAAAAGGAAATTTAACGAAATACATGTAGAACGTAGTGGTAAGTCGTACATTAATTATATTTTAGAGCATGTTGTATTATTGTGTTCTCCCGTAGATGTCACTTTAATCTAAATAAACATCCCTTCTTTTCCCAACTCTGCTTTAAATTCTCGGCAATTCTACCTACATACTTTTAGCAACTTTGAAATGAAGATGTAAAACTCCATCCAGTTCGTGTGCTTTCACATTATAATGTAATTCACAGCACATGTTATGTTTCTTCGTCTAAGTCCTCATAATTGAAGCGGTGAAAAGGACAACAACACACGCAACGTATAAAAATATGGAAAAATCACTAGGGAACTAGACAGACGTATGATTTATAATAACACCTTGTTTGTGTTAACTTTACATTGACATAAGTCACTCCTTTAACTCTGCATACATAACAAAAAGAGTTACTTCACATGCGAGTTTTTAATTGGATATTCTAAAGTAGTAGATGTAGGAGATAACGAGATTTGCATGAAGTAAATTATGCATTAACATTAGGTTACAAAACATAAAAAGCATTTTTATTGGACGATATTAATTAAAGTTACATAAAGTTGATTAAATATTCTGTACGACTTATTTATTATTTTCTGTAGATTTCCCTAGGTTATTTAAATATTGAATTAAAACCGATACTTTTTAAAATGTTACAATGGTAATTGGTATGATATTACACAATACTTAGTATTTTTTAGAATTTCATAATATTGTAAACTACAATTAAATTTAAGAACTTAAGCAACAAAAACAGTTTATTTATATTATTGTACACAAACTATAAACTTAATTCAAAAAATCATCAAAAAGGTTTTTACATCTGGCACATTTAGTTACACTAATTAGATTAGCGTTTACTTTTAGAAAACAAGGAACAAATTACCCAATCATGAACTAACTACAATATCACTAAATACAGGCTTCTAATTCATTTTCCAGCATTTATTATTATAAGAGATGGGCGGTAGGTCTAAAACAGAAAAAAAATAAAGTAGGTATTCAGGGAGTAGAATAATATGTTTCAGATATTATATTTCCATGCAAAATGTATCCTCTTAAGTCGCTATAAATGATAAACCTGTGTAAGTTTTGTTCATCAAAATAAAAATATAGGTAAAACGTACGTATATGGCGTTGTTTTTTTTTAAACAGCAAACAGTATTTTAAAATAAAACACTTCACACAAATGATAGGTTTTATTATTTAATGTGGGAGTTGAATGCATAAAAACAAAAGGTTATGACTTTTTGAAGAGGAGGACAAAAAAATTCAATTTTAGTACAAATACAACAAAACCATGTTTAATTCCAACTGGGTGTCACCCATTCACAAGGATTTACATACAGATGCACATACTCCGATAACACTTATACTTGTTGCAATCATTCCTACGCCCATTCAAATTATCAGTCTGGTAGTCATAAGTTGTAACTCGCAACTAAGAATAAGACACTCACTTATTAATTAACACACTATAAAACTTGCAATGAAAATTTAAAGGCATATCTTAGCTCACACGAAAAAGGGTCCACTTAAATTAATATTAATAATATCATATTTTTGTTTGACTTAACATACCAGACAAGCTTTTAAGATGATACCAAATAATAAAATTGTTATTTATTTATTTTCCAAAAAGGATAAAACGTGTATTATATATTTAGTTATTGACTACCTTTGCCTCTTTAAATAATTTATTATTTTAATAATTTAAAAACCGTAAAGATATTAAAAAAGCAGAAATAAAGAGTATTTACTTTTAATGGGTATATTATGCTGATGTTAACAGCGAACAGCTTATATATGTACATATCAGTTGTTGCTTTAGGACACGTTGAGGGACCCAAAATTAACAATTTACAAGTTATTAGACCTTAAAGTTGCTGGAAGTGTCATTTTATAGTCTTATTAATCAAATATAAACAAAAATGTGTATGTCCTTTGTTACGTTTTCCATCCCCAATAATCGTTTTAAACTCCGCAGATTTATTTTTAATTTTTCACTATATCAAAATTAATTAATAAAATTCGAGAGAAAATGGAGAAACAAATTAACTATTTCGGTTTGAAAACAGATTTGCCTATTCAGAAATCGATTTTCTTGTTATTGTTAACGACCTATTAAACAGTGGCATTTATTGTAAATTCGGCATCTTCTTCACATACTAATCAGACTTTTAATATGCAGCCAAAATACTCGTTCAAGGAACTAAAAGCAAGAGAAAACGATTTTCTTTGCACTTCCAGTAGTGTATACAGTTTATGTCCTTAGTTTACATAAATTAGCGTTGCCTGTATTTAGAAAACGTATTATACTTAAAACATTCATCGTAAAACGGTAGAATTCAGATAAATAAACATAGAAAATCTTGATGTATTTTGTTAGTTCAGGCGTTTTCCATTTAAACCGGTAGGGCTGAAACTGTTTAGTTAGAGAATCTCGTAAATTGTAGCGTATTCGTCAGGATTTTCAGAAATCCTTTAACTTTCCCTATCCAAGAAAATACATAATGTAATTAGTTATGCACAAGTACTATGTACAGTAAAATATTATACGTCTTAGGGATAATGACGGTGACAAATTAAGGGTAAAAACAGAAGTTCTATATATTGTAAATTTTAATTTGTATCAGACCTGTTGATAAACACCAACTCAGCTTTAATTACTTTTATTTCCAATTAAATTGGCACTTCTTGGCTAAAATGCTCTAGCAATACAAAATATTTTATATTTGCAGGCGAGACATGTTAAAACCTCGGGCTCACTTCAGTTTCAAATCCCGAGTAAGCTATCGCAGGCTATGGAACAAGCTCAAGCTATAAAGCAAATCTCCGGAGAGTTATACTCGGCTCAACACATGACACTCTCAAGCTTTCTAAGAAAATGCTAATCTTTGATGCAAATGAATTTGAAGTTCTTTAAAAGCAGGCCCAGATTTAGCCGAGTTCACTTACTGTAACTGCCTTCTTGAATTTTATGAGGTATATTGTTACAAATTGTTTAGACAATTCGAATCTTATTGTAATTCTTGAAAATGATAAAATATTCCAGTAAAAATGTAAGTAATAATTCTACATAATAACATCCTCTTTTGGTGCCATTCTGCAGTTCTCCAAGACTATAAATATTAATTATGGAAATTTTATATGAGACTCGAAAACAATTTTGCTGTCCGACTATTTTATACCGAATATAGAAATTAGTCAACTGTTTAAATATTACTAATAAATTTATAATATAACGTCTCCAAAAACCAAATGTGTTTTTTGCAACTTATTACCTACTGATATTTAAAATAGGTGCAAAGTACCTGGTTTACATATTTATATTTTACGGGTTTTGTCTTTTCTTTCTGTTAATGTGTGAACACACATTTTTTATGTTAATCTACGTGGGCCAATGATGACTACATTCTTTTGAAATATACATATTCGACAGAAATCACTACCACCTACAGCTTCTAGAAAACACTTTAGTTATCGAAATTACATCACCCACCTACACGATATTCAATGAACTTTCTCGACCAACTGTTTCAACAATAAGTTTTATGGGTTTTCTGGTCCTTTTAAGAAAAAAATGCAACAATAATATAATCAACCCTTATATTCTACCAAAAATTAAAAACTATGGGTTTACACGAACATATCTAGCTACAGATATTTGTATATTGTACTAATATGACACATATTATAGTTTTATTTTACAAACCGGTATCAAACAACACTCTATGACATTTTCTAGAATTGATTGAAAATTACTGGGAAAAAACAATGTAATATTATCTTCCAGTAAATTAAAAGACAATGACTTTCCTCCTTAACTTTAGTACAACGATACTTAAAAAATTTATGAACATGCAACAACAAAGAACTTTCTAATCAAACAAAACCATTATGAATTATCAATGTAAACAATGATTAAAGCTACGCACGAATCAAAAACCATAATAGCTGAAAGTTTTAATCTTTACTTTTACATTCACGCGCCTGTTTTCAAATCTTGTATAGGTACCCTTAATAAGTCAACTCCAATAGAAAAATCAAAACATCAATTTTATCTTAAAAGTACTTTTTTAAAAGAAGGGCTACATCGGTCAAGAAAAACGTCCATAAGAAATAATGAAAACCGTTTTAAATTAAAGCTAGTAACGCCACGTCTGAAGGGGCTGAATAGGTAAAATATGTGGCACCAAATTATCCCTTAAACCGATGACAGAATAAGTTGTTGTCTAACTGCCCCCTGCAATATTTTACTTATATCTAATATTATCTCCAAAGTGGTCTAACAGAACGACTTCCTCTACTAGATAATTAGGCTACTACCCTATAATCCAATCTAGATGGATGCAAGGGGACAAAAGTTGCCACTTGTCACAAAATGTAACGCATGGAATTTCAAATATTTTGTCCGGAATTAAAGTAAATATTTTCAACAAAAAAATAAACGCTAACCATATTACTCATTGATGTTTTTTTACTTATCTTAACTGCAGAATAGAATTTTCGAGTAAATTATTATACTTTAAACTCCAAATAAATACTAGAACTATGATACAGGAATGCAAGGTACCAATTAATTCAATCATTAAAAGCTTATTTGCAGATCTGCTGATTAATTTTGAAAATTTTTATTTAATCTTTTTTCGCCAATTAACAAATAAAATCTTTTTTATGGCGATTAAATAATACGTCCATTACATCAGTTTCCTGTTAAATAATGATCGCCATAATTTATATCGTTAAATTATGACTTACAACTCACAGGCTGTGCCCAATCACAAAACTGTAGATTTCGCTACCTACTCACAGTTTTATGCGGATCACGAGGCTGCAAATCCTTTATTTCTCAGTTTCTTTATTATCTACTTGTTTTATTTGTAAAAATTGTTGACAATTCGTAAATTCGTAATTTTAATTAAGTGTCGATAAATGAAAATGAAACTGATAACAACCCTTGCTCGATTGTTGTTTCAGGACACTATTAGGTAATATGACGAATTCAAATTCAAATCTCTGTGGAATAAATGATTTTGTTTTTCTAATTAAACCGTATGTTTCAAACCATTACAATAATAAATACCTAATCAAAAGTTTGATATTCAAGGTTTTTTTAGGCTATTCTCCGAAAAAATCTTCTATTCAAGAAAGGTAATAATAACCTCTCAAGTGAAGAAATTCGCAAAAACGTCAAACTATTTCTAATCGGATAAGTAGGTAGGTACCTAAAAGCGAAATGCTGGAATAAGTTATTCCATTACAAAATATTTATCATAATATCTTAACGATAATTAACAATATGAATTATGTCAATTAGATTGTAGTTAGAGAACTATTATTTTCATAGGAAAGTATTTGGAATAGTTCCAAGTGAACTACTGAACTAAATTAAACATCTATTACCCCACGCACATTTCTTTGTTACGTTTATCGAGTATGTAAATTTGTTTCCATATTGATTTCACGCTTTGAATTCAGCAGCACGCAATATCCGCGAGCGATTTAACAAAAAAAAAAAATAAAAAATATTAAGTTCGTCTTTAAATGGTTACCAGTCCTTCTAGTAAGGGTATAATCATAAATTTTTCGCCTTATCAGATTAACTTGACACAATAGTTTCTAAAACTTAAAAAGATACTCAACTGCGTCCAACCAACCGGGAAATGAGAAGACCACAGATAAAGAACAGAGGATGGGGCCGGGAGAGAGAAGGGAGCTGTGAACTTTTAAACCGCGTCGCTATAAATTGGTGCATACAGATGGTACTGCTGTCGCAAAGAGGCAGCGGCATCTGCAGATAAAGCTGTTCTAGCTGCAATACGACATTTTAATTCTGACATTTGTTTAGTACTTTATAAACTGAGAGGACATAATAGAATAACGTCAATCCAATACCCTGACGGCCGTAAATAAAGTGTTTGTCAAAGAAGTGTTAGTTAGAAGCCATTTCACGAACAGAATATTTGATTCTTTAACAAAATTAGCACGTCTACAAAGAAATAAATAACTGATAAGGAAGTGTGGAGAGAAGAGCAATAAATACATTTTAATTATGACTTATTACTCTAATCCCAGATTACAACAACCATGATTACGAACCTACCATATATTCAGGGATTTGTCAAAATTTAAGTGGGGTAATTATTTATGGGATTTTAGAAGGCAGCACAATTAATACAGAAAATTCATAGTAAAAAAGATGAGTCGGGAAATAAAGTAACAAAATTTAATGAAATTCGGATGGTGAAAAACAACTCTCAGATAAAATAAATGCATAGCATAGCACCTCATAATTCAAGTTGTGACGTCAACATTACTCTCACTTCATACAGACCAGGAACATGGCGGACCAACAAAAGCCACTGACAACATAATAAATAACATTCTGTGTTATTTAAAATATTGCAGCAATATACAGAAATACGCCTTTATTCTGAATCCAAATATGAAAAAAAATAATACGATCTGCAGATCATATCACAGCTAACTCTTGACACTACATGCAACGATTCTATAAGATGTACAACAAGAAAAACGAACTAAGTGCGACTTAGGTATTCTGAAACACGAGTACAAACACGAAGTAACAATGGCATTCTGAAAATTATTGCAACAACACATCACACACTGAAAACATTTTTAGTATGGCGTTTTTTCGATTTAGGGTAGTATTTCCCGCACTCATGTTTCAAATAATTACGGGTGCTACGCACGCATAAATTACCAATTAAAAATTTCGGTCCGTAGGGAAACAAAACTTAACTACCATCACGATGTCGATCCCCAAATCCCTTCTCAATCAGTTGCGGCATGTAGGGGTATCAATATAAAGAAAATGTGTTTGAAAGTATTCCAACAAACTAGAACGATGGGCCTAGTATCAAGTAGCTTTTAGAATGTGACATCGTATTGGTAATAACTTTTCCGGCATCACAATCTAAACTGCTGTAGAAGTTTGGTCACGGCAAATGCTTTTATGACTATCAAGGGTAATATAAAGAAAATGAAAAACACTATATATGTAGCATTGTCTCAGAAAGGTGATACTGACAACTGGTCCCGACTTGACGCCGACCGGAAATAGTATTCCCGGTTCCCCTTGAGTTCCGGTTCGCACCAATACCGCTCACGCTGAGATACAGACCCTACCCGCTACATTACATCTCCTTAAAGCCAAGGTGTCTGGTTTAAAATGCTAATCTTCGCAAATGGGGCGCGCGTTATTTTGAAATATGGTTTTGTTTTACATTTTTATTGCGGGCGCATTTATAATAACGTTTTTCAATTTGCGGTGATACTTTTATGCTCAAAAAAGTAATTTTGGGGGAAAGATTTGATGGATTATCTAATTTAATCGCATAAATGAATTATATGTCCGTAAATAAATTATTTAAGAAAACAGATACTAACACCACAGCAAAATGGTGTTATCGTCGATGTTAAACAGAAGAGACTACATCCGTAGAACGTACGAAATTTGGCAACATCTGGTAAAGTGGCACCATTTCTGAAACATCAGGGGTTCTAAGATCGGCACGACAGGTATATATCTCACAAACATATCTTTTGTAAGTTTTAACTCAACCAGATGCAAAGCGATAGGTATCTTAACACCACAGGCTCCGGAATCACTTTAACCTCCATATTTGTTGATGAACTAAAAATAATTTTCTCAGAGTCAGGAAACATACATAATTACACCTGGAATAATTTTATACAACTGAGTGTATATAGAGACTTAATATTAGATAAGAGTTATGTCAGCTGTCAGTTCTCTGCTCTTCAGCTGTGCATAGGTGAAGGTCTTCGTGTTTATTCGGTATCCTAAAACCGGATTTTTGTTACATATTCATAGCGTCAACAGTTGCTATGCTTCACAGTACAAGAAGGAATTTCTGACGAGTTTTTGAACTATTTTTTAAGTAAACAAGGAACGTGTGCTGTTTCAAAATTATTTTGTTATACATAGATTTACAAACTTGTAGCAAGAGTAAACATTTATTTTAGACCGAGCTTTTCAACGATTTAACGTTTTGTCATTTTAAAAGTGACATGATATCCGATGCGATTATAGATGAAGAAAAACCATATTAAAAATAATTAACACTATTCTTATTCTATTTTCAAAATTTATAAGCTACTAATATCAGATACAAACTGCATATTGTTTATTAAAGGTCTTGAGTAACAAGTATTACCATAGAAACTGTTATTTTCATTACCAATATTGTCTTTTGTATGCAGATATGAAGATTATCCCTAAAGTTTGGTATAAAATGCATTAATCATTTAGAACCTATTTAAAGGAAAATCTCGGAAACACAGAAGTTATCCCTCGCCCCCAGCCACTAACCCTCTAAGCCCTAAGAACTGCAACTTTGAAACAGGATGATATTCCTTGTTTTAAAGCATTTTTTACGCTGAATGTAACCAAAAAAAAACAAATTAGATTGATGATAAATAACGGAGATGTACAACAAAATATTGTGCACTGGTCAGTCGACAATAAACAAATGAAAATGAAAATTATGGCTTGCATGGCTATTTTTTATAATATTCTCAATTTTGCTTACATAATTAAAAATAATTGATAAAGAAATATAATTAAATTAGGGGTCATTTTTCTAAATAAGCACAGTGCGAACTTATTACCTACAAAACAAAGGTTACTGAAAAGGTATTTTTATAACACATTCTTTAATTCTGTGATTCCTTCATACTTAGTCTTAATTATGGAGATAGACTTAGGTACTGAGACAGAAAATTAAGTTGGTATTAACATTCAGTAAGATATCACTTTAATTTGTTAATCAACTATATAACATACGCTTCTGGAAAATTCTACACATTTTAAATGGACATTCTATTTTTTTCCGATCTTAAAAATTTAAAACCGCATTTATAATTTTCTATAATAATAAGCAACAGTAAAGTCCCTACAAGCTGTATCTACTCTCATTTAGTTCGCACAACGCACAACATAGTCAGAAGACGTAGATGTTGTGTTCATTAAAAAAAAGGATATGGCAAATATAGATGCACCCACGACAAATAAAACTAGAACATTTTGGATATGGTACTGTATTCTTCGCAAGTAACGATTTTCTTTCTGTGGACTATGAGAGTGGGTGGAGTTAGGGGAGATGTTTTATTGATCAGCCCCTTCCTTAGTCACGTGATATGTTTAGGGGCATAATTCACTCTAGGCAGCTACTGGACGTTATATATTTATTAAAATAACTAATTTAAAAACTTACAACTCCACAGGTCCTAAACACAGCGGGAGGTAATGGCAACTAATTTTGGTTGCTACAATTTAGAACTGCTTTTTTTAATTTGCAGATCTATTAACTAACGTAATAAATAACATCAAACGTATTTTGAAATTCCAATTGAAAACGTTTTACATAATCAATAGCATGTCTTTTACACGTAGAGTTTAATTTAAGCAAGAAATTAAGCCACAGTCACGTGTCTTACTTTAGAAATAAATGCTGAAAACAGAATTAGAACTTAGAAAAATTGGCGAAAAATACTTTATAAAAGTAGTAAGACACCAATCCAACTACAACTGTAAAAGCAAATATTTAAAAATTATAGATTCTTCAGAATTCTTTAGAATTAACGAAGTACTAAAAGTCTCATTTTCAAATCTGCCATAAACGTCTGCCGAAATTCAATTTGTTTGACATTTGATGCTGAATTATACAGTGATTTTTTAAATCTTTTATCAAGACTTACCATGAAAATATATGTCTTAGCGTATATTTTATTACATATTTAATGTGGCAACAAGTCTCAAACTGATAGATGAAAGAATTGTATGTGAACTAAGTTAAGGCACTGTTTCTGTTTTGCTCCCAACAAAAAAAAGTTTAAACGATCACCCGTTATTATAATTTCATGGCCAACTTGATAAGGAAATCTTTGGGGGTTGATGTGGCTATAGCTATAGTCTGTTCGTTCGGGGCAGCAATTTCTACTTAAATTCTTAAGTTATTACAACGGGCAGGGCCGAGCCAAGGGTATCTGCCGCCCGGGTGCAAGATATAATTTGCCGCCCCTATAGCTACTTGGACATAAATAGCGTTAATTGTAAAATTCTGCATTTCCTTGATAACTGTTAACTTGTTTAAAAAATAAAAAATCATTAAGGTGACTATAAACTTTGTTATTTATATAAATTTAAAAAAAAGAAAATATTTAAAACAACAAACATAATGCTTTAATAGTTATAACAAAGTACACCTTATATTATTTATTATTATTATTAATTTAGAACCTAGAAGTTATAAACATGAACTAAACTACATAAATTCGAAATTTTTTATTTTAATAAATTGTTGTACGCTTGTCGCCTTAAAAAATGCAACACTTTTTCTGTATCAAGTTACCTTTATACGAAAAAAAAGCCAGATACAAGACTAACTTGATAAAAAAAGTTGCACTTTTTAATGCCGCAAGCATATCTTAAATTTCTTTTATTTTTTATTTTGCCGCCCCTAGTAGGTTGCCGCCCGGGTGCTGTGCACCCCTTGCACCCTCGGCACGGCTCGGCCCTGACAACGGGCAATAAAAGTATTAAGTATACAAGTCAGAAATGGCAGGGACGGCTTTAAACTGTTCCTCCATAATATTTTAACATTTTATTATTATTTTATAAAATTCGAGCCTGGCCTAGTAGGGTTGATTTACGATAGTTGTATTTAAATCTCATAATCCACCACTAAGTAAAATTGCAGCTATTTTGCGCACTCGAACGAAGAGACTATACCAATCCGTACTTTTCAAGTCAGGTCATGTCAAACTCAAGTAAACATTTAGTTATCAAAGCACGCTTTTAAGCCTGTTTTTAATATGCAATATAAATAATATAGTTCCTACAAGGTTCCAGCTATTCAATATGCTTAAAAGATTGGCCACTGCCAGGTCTAGATGGAAAACTACCGTGTCGAATCAAACCAATCATAAATATTGGCTACAATGACAATTTATAACCAGTTATATTCATCTAATACGTCATAAAAACATCCCTGTAACGTTTCCTGATTCAAACTCCGGAACGCATTTTTACCCTACATGAATAAAAATAAAAAAAAATATTAACAACTTTACCTAAACCTATGTACCTACTATAATAAACACCATTAATGAAAATGTTTAAGACTTGTATGTTATATTTATATCAGAAGCCAATTCGGTTACTTTTGACATAAATTAGTAAAACCTGTAAATACATATTTACAGCTTGATTTAGCAGTACAATGTTTGCTTTAATTTAGACATACAGACTGTTTTATGTAACAGAAATGTTAACACGAACAAGTTATTGCCAAGAACCTAATTACTTATAAATTACTAGAAATTAAAAAATAAATAATATCGTGTGAAGTACAAAAACTGAAAATATAAGTAACAGTGAAAGTTTAAAAAGTAATTTTAAACGAGTAAAAATACTAGAAAAAACAAAAAATAGCGTTAGCTATGAAATATGACCTACAGAAGTAACAATATAAATTAAATAAATTGTTATTAATTTTGAAAGAATTTTTGTGACAGTAATCACCACTCGTTAAAAATTAATTCAAATAGACATCATAAAAATGATACTCCGTCCCATTCTGTTTTAAGAAAATAACGATTAGTGTCAACTATTTTCAGTGCCATTAACTCAAATATCTCATTTTTTCTAACTTCATTCATAAAAATTTGTAAAGGACTGTGCATAGAAGGTTAAATACCATTTTACGGTTATGTTATAAAAAGCATTCAAATTCTTAATTAATTACATAATTCACACAAAACTACTGCTTCTTTAATTAAATAGTGGTCATTAATTTTATAATTTAACAACTTTATAAAAATGAACGATAAAAGAGAAGTTAAACTGGCTGTGTGGTACCAAAGATAACTCTGAATTAATTGATTGCTTAATGCGCCACTTAAAAAGCCATTAAACGTCTACTAAAAATTGGCCAGCCGTAAATGGGTGAATGAAGAAGAAGAACATGTAATAAAACCTAACGCACTCAGAGGTAGGTAGTTAAAGTGATTTTTATGACCTGTAAACTTGGTCGTAAAGTCGTAATGTCCCTCGCATTACAATTGCATGTTTACATGGTCTACTACACCACTTTAACTGGATAACAAAACGCACATTGCCTTTTATTGATCGTTTATCATTATCTGTTTATATGCTAAAATTAGTTCTAAAAGTTTCCTTAACATGTTTAAGACGATTTATGTTTTATGAAATTTATTAATACCACCTAGTCAAGATTTGCAAATTGAACTGATTCAGCTAAAAGTACCTCAATGTAGCTAAAAGTATTCATTAAAATAATCTTGTGATCTAACTACCTATAACCGCTTGGATGCTTTGTTAAGAAATAATTACTTATAACTTATAACGTATGAGCTACAATATTTTAAAAATTTAATTTAACTTAGTGCCAGTAACCATAGTGGTCGTCGTGTGTTGAAATCCCTGGCACTCGCAAGCCTAGATTTCGCTCAATAAATAAACAAGCAAACAAAAATTTAAATTTTTTGTTGTTAATCTACATTATACATAATAAGGATAAAGTTTCATTATAGAAAATTTAAACATAGAGAATATATTAGTTTGTATAGTATTCAACTACTTTAGCATACCGTTATATGAATAAACAACTGAATTTTCTTTACACAATAAATCTTAGGAATGTCCAACGACATGTTTAAAAATAGTACCTACTGTCTGTCATATTTTGTTATATTCTGATTAATGAAAATAAAATTTTGTTTTAAAACTAATTTAATATCATCGATGTCTTTTACGTATATTATTTTATTTCTGATCAGATGGTATAAACACTTACCTTAATACATATTATATCACTTGCATATACTAACATCGACGTTATCTAGAAGTCAGACATATAATACAAAATTAAAACAATAAGAAAAGGTTATAAAGGTTGGAACTGAACATCAGCAATAATCGAATATAAAGTAAACATATCTTAAAGAGGACAGAATTAAACTCCTGTTGTTTTCAGAATTTCCCTCCGTTTCACGACGAAATTACTGTCTCAGAGAGTTTTACAATCCCCTCTGGTGGAATTGAAAGGCACTTGTTGGAGATTTGCAATGAAACGGCCGACTGAAGTGAGGAAAACGACCGCTTAGGGTCTCCTGTCCCCAAACGGTTTGAATCCCTACTTACAAGGTAAGAATTTCAATCGGTATCGTAAACATTTCATCTCAAAGCTTATACTCTAACGTTATTAAAGTAAAGATAAAAAGAGAATAATTTCAATGCGCATAAAGCACATAAATCTTAAAAGTTAATTTATGGTACAACATCGTTCTTGGATCTTTTTAATTAAAGTATTTTATTCAACTTTGTTAAATTATTCAAAAGATTTCGCCATAAAATGTAAATAATTAATTAAAACGACAAAAAAGTTCTCCGCCTTTTTTTAAACGCGGCTAAATTGTGGGAACATTACGTAATCTAGATTATAGCAGAACATAAAAACAACAATTTTAAGGAAATCAAAATACAAGTTTATTATCAATGAATGGCGTTAAGGCATTTTACTACGAGTCATAAAATTAAGATCGTAAAAATTATTTATAAGGCTATAGACCTCCCGACCTAGTGTAGAGCCTTTAAAACATCAAAACAAACCATAAACATAAAACCACGGTAGTTTGGTTAAGAGTTGGCTATTAGGGTTCTGATAATCAGTGGGTGTGTGCCGTGTAAAAGAATAAGTGCACATCAAAGAAAGAAGGAACGATGCCTGTTTTTTGTAATGGAATGAAACAGCGTCAGATACCACGGTATAAATGGCACAACATTCCATAAATGAAACCATCGACAAAGATAGTACAACACATCGCTCGCGTTGAAAAAGGAAACCCAATTTAACGACCGGCTCTATGGATCACAATGACGCCACTTGAGATGGAAGCGTAACGAGCTACATAACAAACCTCAGAGTGCCACCTAGCAGTTAGTAGCTGAACTATAAATACCCAGGATCGTTTTATAACAACTAAATTTCAAGTTAGTTTCCGTCACAACCACATTACAGTTTGAATCTTAATGTAGATGGTTATAATTTTTTGATGTTTCCAAGCGTTCAAGAATAAAACAATTTTGTATACCACAATCTTGTTCAGATAGGGAACCACTTATTTATTTTATTTGAATATATAATTATTATGTTCTGATTTTGTACCAGTACGATAAAGATGCTTTACTACCACGCCCAACTAAGCTAAGGATTGTAGTTTACGATAGTTTTACGAGATGGCATTAATACTCACATGAAAGCCTATGGAATTTTTAAGTTTAAAATTTAACAACACTTAAATTGCCACAAGTTAATACATGTAGGTACATAAAGCCCTCGCGTTCAAATAACTGCGTTCAAATAGCCGCGTCCAACTGCTCGCGTTCAACTGTCGTGGACCCATTTTTTAGACACACGTAGTGTTGTACGAAACATATTCTTACTTTAAGTTTATAATCTGTGCTTAAAAAAACTTGGCGAATTCTTGATAACTTTAAACATAACTATACAACAGGCATTTGTAAATGCAATTATGAGTTATATCTTCATACAGATCTAGAATTTAATTAGTATTAAAAACGTTTTTGTGTATTCTGCCAAAATTTATAATAGATTAAAATTGATCAAAAATTAATTTAAATAAGATAAATATTGGCCTAAACACTTCTACTTTCATTTTTAGGAATTTGTTGGTTACAAATTTAATATTTTCGAATTAACTTGAATTAAAGTTTATATTTTTAGTTACAAGAATGAAATTGTCGGTGTGATTTACGGCTTATAACACCACAACCTAATAACAACTGCAATGTATCCTACGCTCTTATTTAACGGGTTATAACGCAAAAGATTTCACAGCTACCCTCTATAAAGATACCTTTTACTCATGCCAAACACGTACCTTAAAAATATGGAAGTAAGCATTCGACACTACAAAAATTCGATTTTGATAATGGGTACTTTTACTCTCTGATATCTTGTCATATTTTCCTATTTGTAATTTAATTTTGTGGAAAAGAAATGTAACAAACCTTAGTGAAACGCTGATTTATAAAAAAAACCTGTTATGCTAGAATGTTCACAGTTTCGTGTTAAAAAGCATTTGCTTCTCTCAAATATGTAAATCAATCTAATTCTTTTTAATATGGACGTTGTACAAGAAACTGTTTTAGAATAGTGTCCAATTCTAAATTTCCAATTTTCTCATACATAAGGGGTGTTTCCTAGAAACCTGAACTAAAATAAAAATAAGCTACTAAGATATTTAAAAAATCTAGCTAGCCTCAGGGGATGCAGTAGGCTTAGAACTATTTGGCAATCACTGTTAACTTTCATTATGGCCAAGTTCAGTTAAAAATGGCTTCAAAGCAGGTCGATCTGAAAAAGCGCGTGTCTAGGTTTTATGAAGAAAATAGAGAGCGGTGAAAGTTACAAACATTTTGTTGTTAAAATGTTTCAAAATAAACTAGGTATATACTGTATTCTCCAGCGTTTTGAGAAGGATTAACAACTGAAAGAAGAAGTGGATCTGGCCGACAAGCTGTGAAAATTAGGTCCAGGAAACTTCAGCAAATTAAAATTCGGTTCAAAAACAATGATGCGGTTTCAATACGTTTATTGACAAGAAAACGTGGTGTAACTTCTAGCTATTTCTGTAAAACTCTTAAGAAAAAGGCGATACTAAAATAAATTATCCAGAAACATTCAGAAAATCTAATTCGTTTTGCAAAGTCAAACTGCTATCGTCTGATGCGAAAGTTTGCATTCATTTTAGACGATGAGTCATATTTCACTCATCTTTCTTTCTCACTCTTCTATCAAAGCAGATGATGGATTTCATACAAGTAACCGTTGACCCAGCCAATATAAAATTTGCCATAAAAGCAAAGTTAGAAGGAAAGGTGCTAGTATGGATAGCTATCAGCCCAAGAGGACAGAGTCGTCCTCAGATACACAAATTTTGTTTTGCAATCAACTCAAAAGGGTATTTAGATGAATATGAATGTATTCGACGTCGTCTGATCCCCTACATTCGTAGCAATTACGAAAATACCGAATGTCTTCTTATCTGTTCTTGCCAGTTCCCATTTTACGCAAAGATTGTGGCAGATCACCTGAGACATGAAAATATCGAATTTGTTGAGAAGGATGACAATCCCGCAAATAGCCCTGAAGCTCGTCCAATCGAAGACTTTTGGTCTTTATTAAAAGGGAATGCTTAAGTATGCTACGGGTTGAAGAAATACCGATCAATTAATTACACGGATCAAGTACCTACTGTTGCATAAAATTGGTAATGACATTATACAGCGACTGGGAAGTACAACCAAACGAATAATACCTTATTCGACGAAATGGGCTCATAGAAGTTCATTAATTTTTTCTATTGGTCTGTTGTTGTTATTGTGGTAGTACTTAGTTAATGAGAGTACAACTTATTTTAGTCAGTACTATATGTTCTAAAAGTAAATTGATAAACATAGCCGAGTCAAAATAGTGAATATGTCGACTTTGGAATATATCGAGTATTTGATTACTTTTTGTTACCGTAAACACTAATATGAATTCTACTCAACAATAAAAGATTCTAAGGCCAAAGTTATTTTAAAAATTGTAACCGAGAAAGTAATGTACGATTGTGATATTCACATTTGAAGATTTTTCCGAGCTTTTTATATTTTACTATTTGAAACTTTAAAAAGCTATTAATTACCTATGAATGTTATTTTTAGGTAAGAGCTGAGACAGTAGGTCTCAGATCAATACCATTTTAGGACGATAAACATCCCTATCGGGCATAGATTTTTCTAATTCCGCAAAATTCTAAACGGGTAGTGTTAAACGACCCTAGCAGTCAACCTAGGTTGAGATATTACTTGGCATCAGTAAATGTTTGTTATTATGCACCTGTCAAATATGTGACTCTATTTTTCATTAACACCGCTGATACAGTGATTGTTTAACTACGGAGCAACTAATAATTGTAGTCCAGTGAATCTTATTTACTATTTAAATTAATTAAACAATAATATAATGGCTCTGATCGTGGAAGTCTACATAAATAAATCATAGTATTCGTTTTACTTATATCAATAAATTCCTCAGTTTCCGTTTGATTCATTCTTTATAAATAAAGAAATTCTAAATTTATTCGTAAAATTAAGCATACAGGAACGTGATCAGTACTCTTGAGTCGGTTTAGAATTCCCCAGTGATTTAAAGTTATCCATCTTAAAAATAAGTATTCGAAGAGATTATCAACTCTCAAACAGACATTCATTACAGCACAAATTACTACTAAAAGGAAGCCTGCCAAAAAGTATTGTTATTTAAATGAATTACAACCTCAGCTCAGAAAATTAAAAATTAAAATCCATTTAAAATAATTTTGGTTTGTTAAATGTCTACGGCACGGTCGTAAAACATGATTACATAAATAGGTATCAGTAGTAACACCTGTGGGTACGCTAGCATTATTTATTGTATCGTGCAAAATATAAATATCGGTAATCTGTTGTATTTTATCTTAGTTATTCGAACAGTAAAAGCGGAGAGTTTTTTTTCTGAGATTCACTTTCGAAACTAACAGTTTATTTATTCCACGAATAGAGTGACCTTTGAAAATCCCGTTTTTCAACGCAAATTGAGATAGATTTAAAAAAAAACTTATTTTGAGATAAAATGTTAACGTAATACTTAAAAAAAATAGCAAAACATAATGCACCATGATTACAAAACAAACACAAAGATTAAATTTAGCAATGAAAATCTTTAAACCTCTGTTCAGGCTTTTGGAAAATAAAAAAGGGGTTACTTCAGTTGCGGAATCCCGCGGAGAGATTCAATATTATGTTTGCCACCGAGTACTTCGTACACACCTTTTTAATCTTAAAATAAATTTTAATGTAGGTATTTTATTAGGTGTTACGCCTATCATAACAACGCTGTTTAAAAACCCAAAGTTAAAGTTATAATCTGAAATTTAATTTGTGATTGTGTAGTTAATAAAGCTTATATCTAATATTAACTAACATTTTTAGAAGGTTCTCTTAACTAAGCCTACCCTCAAACTATTTTTAAGTGTTTAATTACCAAACGATGTGACAACTTAGAAGGAAACCAACCACACTTTAATGTGTTGGCTAATCAGGTATTCCCAGTCTGATTAGACATCTTTTTTTCTTATTTCTTTGAAAAATAGTGAATTAGATGTTGCTGACCTTTAGAAAATACAACCAGTTTTCTATCTATTTGGTCATAAGGTTTAAAATAATACAGTAGCGGAACTTCAGCACATAATAATACACTAAAATCGTAGGTTGACTTAGACCAATAGTGTAGTACAAAAACGTAAAATTTGCTATCCAACACTGCTATTACATGTACCTACCAGCTAAACACCGAGTGACCAGCAGATTTTAATGAGCACAACGTTTTTCAAATGGTCACTTCTTCATCTGAAGCACTCGCATATGCTGCGTTTCTGAAACTTGGGTCCTGTATTTACGATTAAAAATTTACTTAATAGAAATAGGTAGATTAACTAGCCTTTCATGTATAAGTTTTAAGATTAAGTATTACTGTTATCCAATAAGCAAAACCAAAAATCAACGATTTCGATGGAAAAACAATAAATCTTTGTTTTTTACTGGAAGCAAAATGTTGAAAAGGCCTTAGTGATCGCAGTTAAAATATTCAGTATTCGATTTTACTATTAATTTAAACAATAATTATTTAATATTTCACATTAATTTAACTTAAAAATGCAATAATTCTTATGTTTTAATTATTTATTTTATTTTATATTAGCTATATTGTGTTATATCGCCGGAGTAGCCGAGTGGTTAAGACTTTCGACTACAGCGCGGACGGTCTCGGCGTCAAACCCGAGTGGGATGCTCGGCGGGTGGCCTACCCAGTCACTGAAAATAATTGCGAACCTAAACACAGTAGTGGAGTAGGGAAGGTATGCGGTTATTGGGGGAGTGGTGCTTACCACATCACCCCGTATACATAGCGTGCGAAACAACCGAGGTATGACAAGCGACTTAGGAGGCCTTAACCCTCCATGTTGCCGGTCATGCTCCCTCGCGGCGAGTTAATGCCGATATCTTTATATTGTATTATATTTACATTTTATTACGAGTTATCAGTATAAGACGCGCGCCTTAAAACCTTCAAATGCAACCCAACATACATTTTTCCAAAATTACTAGAAATATCTGCAAATTAACCCTTAACCGGCGTTGCGGAGTCCCTGGGACTCTAGCAAGTATAAATTGTTTAATAACTTTCGTATTTGTCCACCAAACGGCATGTGTTGTTCAGTAGCTTCCCATGGTAGGTGGACCTGTCACGTGCTCATTCGAAATCAGTCTGTGATCAAGGCAAGTATGTTGAAAAAAATCTTAGGGTCCGTGGGACTCCACGACGCAGTTAGTGTTATATTTGCAATTTAGCAACTATGCTCAAGAATTTAAAAAAAATAATCCTACAGATCCTAACTTTGAGGAAACTATACAAAGATGGCTTTAGGAATGTGACACAGGTATTTTCAGAATTTTAAAGATGGTACCTGAGGCACCAGCTGATGCTCAAGACGTTTTGTCTAGAAATCAGAGGAATTATTATTCTACTTGTGACCCAAAATTAAAAAGAAAAACTGCTTATTTTTGTGTTCAATGCAGAAAACCAATTTGTTAGCAATGTTCTAAAAAAATTTTTCTTCAATGCATTGAAAATCTAGAAGAGTCCTAAATATTTTTTTTATAGGGTTTTTGAACCATTGTCAGTTTTTTTTAGTTTTATTTTAAAAATTAATGCGTTTTCATTTTTTATAGTTTAGACCTTACCAAACATGTTTTCAATAAGAAAAGTATTTATTTTTTAGTTTTGTTTTTGCAAAATAAGAATCAAAGAAACACTATTTATTTTTTAGTATTTTTGGTTTTAGATCTTTTTTGGCTTTAGTTTGTTACTCAGTTGGTTATAAATATAAAAGTTTGTTTCTTTACATGTTTTTAATTAACTATACAACGAAAAATAAGTAAGTTTTTCAATAACATTAAATGCACAGCATCTTTTTATTTTAGAGTCCCAAGGACTCCACAACGCATTGAGCGTTAAAATTTCTGGCCACGCCGGTTAAGGGTTAAAAAACAAAAACTTGCTCTAGTACATAGACATATTCACAAATACTTACTTATTCATCAAAAGTCGTTTAATTGGTCATTTTTCGTTTTGTGAATTTCTGTATTAACAATTAATATAATTTAATTTTTTTATTTGATATTTTCTTAATTTTCTAGTAGATTATGAAAGTTAACTGTTTAGAACGTAACTTGGACATAGCATTTAATTATGTATCGTCATTCTGATATGGATTATCGTTATTTATGAATTTGTAAGTTGGGTTGCCTATTCCAATCGTTAAGAGGACTTACCTCGGTGTGAGTTACATAATTAAAAGACATGTCAAGGTTATATCCCAAACTGAAAATAATAATAAATTTTAAAAAATAGGTATATCAGAGTAACCTTACAGAAACCCAAAAAGATAACAATTCTGTATACAGATCACTTTAGAGAAAAATTATTTTGAGGGCTAGAAATTTCTAACGGTCAATTTAAATGAATAAATAAACAATTAGTATGTACAGGGTGGCCCATTTTCGATGTTTTTAAATGGGAAGTACCCTTAATAACCGAGATAGGCAAAAACTGATGTCGGAGTCCAGGGCCCTTTTTTGATGCAGGTTCAAGTCCCGAAAACAAAATTCCGCTATCTTTTGTTATTTTTTAGTTATAGCCCAAAATTCAAAATTTGGCCATATCGAAAACTTCAAATAACTCTCTTGGTTTTGAAGATATCCAAAAACGGTAAAAACATTCTACAGGCACTTTTTCAAGTAGAATACGATAGTTAATTCAGATATCTTTTAATTTTCATGTTTTAAGAATTATGACATAAAGTTGGTATTTTTTAAATATAAGTCGTAGTTGGCCATGATACCATTAAATTGCATATTTTTTCTGCTTTCCGAAAATATATAGTTTATGGGGGTTAAATTCAGTAACAATACCTCTTTTGGACAAAATTAGATTATATGATGCTGTTAGCAATTAGTAGGCCATGGTTCATGATAGCAATAAACAAAAGCTAATAGAGCGGGTGCATGTGACGTCACCAGGTACACAATAACGCGCCCGACTGAAAATGAACGACAGTTTTGAAAGTTTACAAAACTAAATAATTAATTTAATATTTTGTAGAAAATCTCGCGTTATCTTTAACAGCTTTTAATTATCTTGATATATGGAGATTTTATAAGGTTCTACGTATAACCTGGCAAAATTTTTAGTTTCTTGTTTTCCAGAGCTTTTCTCTAACTGCTTTCTCTGGAAAATATCACGTTCCCTAATACTCCTTTTAATTCACGATAAAATTTTCAATTACGTTCGTATCAACTGACCGCGGGAAAATTTTTAAGTAGGTAACTGAAAATTTCGTAATTATGTAGGCTAAACCATCCCTCATCTGGTTAAACACATCTTTATTCAGTTTGATATTGTAATATGTAATATTTTCTTTTTGGTAAAATTAGTATACCGGTGCATACAAATCTACCCTTTGTTTACCCTTCAAGTGTTCAGCTGATGGCCTAGTGACGTCACATGCAACCGCTCTATTATTTTTTGTTTTGCTATCATGAACCATGGCCTACTAATTGCTAACAACATCATATAATCTAATTTTGTCCAAAAGAGGTATTGTTACTGAATTTAACCCCCATAAACTATATATTTTCGGAAAGCAGAAAAAATATGCAATTTAATGGTATCATGGCCAACTACGACTTATATTTAAAAAATACCAACTTTATGTCATAATTCTTAAAACATGAAAATTAAAAGATATCTGAATTAACTATCGTATTCTACTTGAAAAAGTGCCTGTAGAATGTTTTTACCGTTTTTGGATATCTTCAAAACCAAGAGAGTTATTTGAAGTTTTCGATATGGCCAAATTTTGAATTTTGGGCTATAACTAAAAAATAACAAAGGATAGCGGAATTTTGATTTCGGGACTTGAACCTGCATCAAAAAAGAGCCCTGGACTCCGACATCAATTTTTGTCTATCTCCGATATTAAGGGTACTTCCCATTTAAAAACATCGAAAATGGGCCACCCTGTACTTATAAACGAAATATGAACACATCAACTAGATTAAATTTAGTTTTTTAATTTGAATCAGATATTTCTAGTAACTTTGGAGACATGTATGTTTGGTTGCGTTTGAAATTTTTAAGGGGTGAATCGCCCAGTTTACCTTACAAGTACATATTATGTGACTCTAAATCGACGTGTTCCATAAATATAAAGACGCATCTAAATTTATTTTGCAATACCTACTCTAAAAATTTAGAGGGAAAAAATGTAAAAAGAAACTTTTAAAAGCTTTAAATAGCACAGACTGAAAGTTTGAAGATCTTTTTTTGTACCTACTCTATGGTTACCTATTGTATTATAAATTGCCTTAGTTTTTTTTTATTCACATACACTAACGGGTTCAAAAAGTAAATAGAAAAGGTACGATATGCCCTAGAATCTATTTGTTAAGGACAAACTATTTATAAGAACATACAAAAATTCCTTGCTCTTCGCTTAGCTAAGAATACCTATATAGGTATTGACTGTTTTTGCTATAATATCATCATGAAGAAGGACACATGTCTGTTGCGCAAAAACTAATTATCCCTTTTCTCGGGAACAAAAACGTTTCCGCTCACAAAATTTTGAAAAGACTTCGCCGGCAGTTTGATGGTCAAACTGTATTAAATCATGGGTGAAAAAATGTAAGAATGGAAGAAATGCAGTCAGTAGAAGGCTCGACAATCTGCACTACTTTCAAAGCAACAAAACTATTGAAAAGGTTCGAAAATTTATCCTGGTAGCGTATATGTTTTTGATACCGTTTGTTCATCACTTTTCTGGCAAAGTCTTGATTAAATTTTAAGCGCGCAATCGTTTTAGTTCACGAAGAGACGAATAATTAGACACATATACTTCTTGGGAAGTCATGGTGACATTACTTCAAAAACAATCAACACCTACCCGCCACAGTCCTACCTAAGCGAACACGAAAGAATTGTTGTATGTTCCGAAATAGTTTGTGTGCAATAAACCAATCCTGGGTCATATCAGAACTACCCTCGTGCTAATGAAACTTAAGTCGTATATTTAATAGAATTATCTAGGTATCTAGGCAAGGATTTTTATAAAGAATTCCCCACTTTTTGAGGTCGGTACTTGAACAAGTGAAGCCATTTAATCGTTTGGTTACAATTAAGGATTCGGTCTGCAGAGTGATCGACTTCAGATAATAACAAGACACATACACTATCCACTTAATACATGGTCACAAACTCTGCAGAAGCCAACGGGAAACCACTGTAGAGAACACATTTCCCTAGTAGGGTATAAGGGGGATATAACAAAGTTCATGACGTCAAGTCGATTAAAAATGTAGCTTTGACTCCCTTGTCAACGTCCTTAGAAAGGACAAGACACAGAGAGAAGAAGAAGATCGAGGTAAAAGCATCGGCACTAACGCCTCGCGACGGGGAACGGCCGGCAACATGGAGGGTTAAGGCCTCCTAAGTCGCTTTCATACCCGGTTGTCTCGCACGCACAGGGTGATGTGGTAAGCACCAGGCCTTCGACAACCGCCTACCTTCTCTACTTCACCACTATGTTTCAGTTCCCAATTATTTTCAGTGCGAACATCGGGTTTGACCCCGTAGTCGATGCATTAACCACTCGACCACTCCGGCCTTAGAATTATCTAATAGTTCTATCAACTAACAAAACTAAAAAAAAGAAACTATTTAAACAATTCTGTAACAATGTAACCATTCTCCCGTATAACTACTTTCGTTGTCTTTGAAAAATAAGCGTTTCCTACGGAATTCGTATGTTCATGAATAATAACTAACAGCGTTACCCTGCTGAAATGATAAAGTATTTGGTGGGTCTCGAAATTAAACATACTCATCATCCTAGCCGCTCAACTTGGATTACTATACTTTTATAACATGTAATATTTAATTGTGCTTCTTTTTGACAAAAACACTGTATTATTTTATTATTAAAGTACTCTAAATTTTATTATAAAAAAGGAAATGAAGATACTGTATTACTGGTAATCTGATAAGCTACCAGTTTTCCTAATACTAATAAAACTAAACCGCTGTATAAAATATACGAGAGGGCATTCTTTTTATCCAGTATTATCTCTGTGTTGGATAAGTTTAAGAAAGGGTGCATTATTGGTTCGCTATGTATATGAGCTAACCCGCGCCAAAACTCACGCCAGAATGCAACCCAAGCGCCATCTTTCACGCCAAGTAATTACGCAAGGGGATTTTCTCCACTCCAAGATTAAGTACCGAAATTCCGTGCATAAATTCCTAGGCATTACAAATACCGAATGGAAATACAATTATCTTAATTTTCTTTCCACCCACACTTCTTAGGGGTAGATAATTTTTTAAATAATTTATTACCATTAATTTCATATCAGAAAAGTTAAATTTATTATTCTTATCTCTGCCGAAATAGACTGTACATATAATGCATAAAATATATTAAATTCTATTCTGTACAATAATATATCACTGTCCATTATGCAATTTATTCGTACTAACATTTTCATTTGGACTTAACAAATACCAAACCCATCTTATCAAACATTAAATACCTATGCTGACTTAGAAACGTTTTCAATTAAAAAAATATAACCTAAAATATCCTACAATTTTTATGATGGAATAAACATTACTAAAGAAATCTACATCACTTGTATAAGTATTCGTAAAAAGATATTTAATAAAACTAAACGCATTAGACGTGCATTCGTGTGTAATGTCTATTTACTGAAAGCTGTCTCGAAAAATTTTACAAAGTATTAGTTGGATCATCCTTTTTTTAAAGATTTTATAAATTAACTCTAATAAAACCAAAAGGTACAACTAACTATAAGTACAGATGTGCAAGAAAGGTGACCCTCGCACGTTTTTCCAATAACTACGCTATTCCAGAAATGTATAGCAAAGTGAACTGCACCTATAAGAAATTTACAATCTAACCCGGAACTCCCTGCTACACCATAAAATCGACCGGAATCAGTTTTGATGGCCATCTTGTTCACTTTAGTCCCCTTCAATGGTGGCCTAACGACTTGATTGTAAAGAGCGGTCGTAAACATAACCTCAAAACACTTAACAAGACCCATAAACTTAAGTTAGCAAGTTTATTTCGGTGATACTACACTGATTGCCACTTGTTATTCACAGAATATTAAGTTGCCTTTTTTTATTCAACCTTTCATGTTTATTAATTCAAAAACCGTAAAGATATTATAACGATAAGATTATAAATTAATTCAAAATAAAACAGACTTTATCTAAGAACAAATAAATAATGTTTACTTTAAAAACTATTGTTTTCCGGGCTCGTATTTTGTCAGGGTTTGTAGGCTGAAAAATAATGGGCGTTGTAAGCTCAGGTTTGATTACGAGTTTCAAAATATACGGAGCAGCTGTTACAGCTTAAATTACAGGTGACAAAAATCGAATGTATTGAGACAATATTTAAATAGTAAGAACATAAAAAAGTTTTAAATTAATACCACCAAGAAACAGACATCCCAGCAAAAGCTTTTTAATCAAATATTTAAATATGTTACTATCTCCAACAAGCTTTATACAGAATCATTAAAACCTTAAAACCCCCCATAAAATTGTTGAATTGTTGTTTGAATAATTAAAGTAATACACGTTTCCACTAACTAATTTCATCAGTTTTAAAAAAATACTTATTCGTTCGTCAAACATAAATATAAAAGATTTGAGGTGTTCACTGATTTGTTTCTGCTGTTGTTGCTGTAATGCAAAATAAACACAATTTCCAACAGCGATACAACACGTACTTACCGCTTAACTTATGTCGTAATCATATTTCAATGTAAAACAGAAAAATAAATTTTGGTAATTTACGTTACTTATTAGTAATGCGAGTCATTTCGTTCTATTATCTAACGGTGGTATATAAAAACGGCAAAAAAAATTATTTCACACAAACTTATGAACTTTTAACGATTTATGAATTCGAAATAAATCAAAACCCATTATCGACATCAAGACCATGACTACAGGCTTCTTTAATTCAGCCCTTCTTGTGCAGTTTTCATAAGAATTTCACGTTACTAAATTATAGTTCCTCACCAGTTTACTTTAATTTTATTTCTTGTTGCAGATAAAGTACGAAAAAAAATTGTTCCTCAGGGATTCAAAATTCTATGTAATTATAACTTTTTCGAACACCTGCATGTATAAAGTTAGTAAAACTTTATAATGATTGCAGCATACAATATTATATTTTAATTTTTTCATGATTTAGGTAGTTACCTATATAAAACACATTTTTCGAAAACGTACACTAAATAAAAATTTAAAAAGGCAGATCGTAATTAAATACATCAAAACGACATACATAATAAATAAAAAATGACAAAATGCCCAATGATGGCACTTTTGCACTTTAAAATCGACCTGGATTTTATACGTAGTTAATTGTATGATTAGCCAATAATATTTAACAAAACTCTTCTTCAGTTTTATAGTAATTTCTAGTGGTTAAACCTTAACTACAATAATTTCCAAATAAATCTCGTGTTTTCATTTACTCCAAATGGTCTAAGTACCTACTTAGGAAACTTTTATATTTTAACATTGTTTTCAGATTAATTTGCCATCAAAAGCAATTGAAGATATTTGTATGACAAAATTTCTTAGAGAATCTAGTTTACAACATTAAATTTTATCTAAAACAACACGACCGAGTATTGTTAAAATATCACAGTACATATTTAAACTTTTAAAGATTAAAGAACTCCTTTGGGGATATATTTTAAACAATTTTAATGAATACTTATTGAAAAATTTGTGTATAGAAAAGTGTTTTGTACTTTTATATAAAGATCTTTAAAAATTATTTCGGATTCATTAAAAACTAATTTCAACTGTCAACCATCGTCTCGTACTGATAATAGGTATATATGCAGGGTCAGAAAAAGTTTGCGATCACAGATTTCATGGTAAAATCGTTAGGGATATGAATTTGAAACATTGTATAATCTGATGTGATATTTCTCTGCAGATTTCAAAGGCAAAAAATACTGTTTTAATTCACACATTATTTGAACGACCGTCACTTTAAATTTTTTTAAAATTGCAATTAGAGGTATGTTATACAACTTCACGTGAAAAATATTTCAATTTTTTGCAAAAACAAAATCGGGAAATCAGTAAATAGTTTTCAGTAAAAGTTCCTTATTGTCAAAAGTATTAGCACAAAACTGTAATAACATGAAACGCTTAGTGAAAAGCGAATCTGTTTGCATTTTTTCTTACCTATAAAATTGTTTAACGATTAGAAACTTGCTACTCAGAAAATCAAGCTGGAGCCCGTGCAAAAATAGTGAACATAAAAACAATTATTTTTTGACTTTAAAACTTACGCAGAAACGTCATATTACACCATGCAAAGTTTCAAATCTGTATTTCTGTAATCGCTTTAGCAGGAAAGCTTGGATTCAAAACATTTTTTACTGCATAAACTTAAATAATAATATAGGTATTCCGTGAATTTTAATGATGTGTTTGGAAACATATCTAAGATTTTCTATTATAACAAATATCCTACTTTCAGGATACCTACCTATAACTACAATAAAATAAGTTTTAAAAGAACAGTTTTAATATATTCCTAATAGCAGTAAGAATTTAATAGTTTCAAAAAAGTGTTTAAAAAACTAGAAAATTGAGGTCTTTTAATTTTCTCTGACATCAAGTAAACATTAGGTAATTCTTAGTAAGTTTTGGAAAATTTCGACTAAGCGAACGCTATTTTGAAAGAAAGAGTTACATAAGACATTATATGCAGCAAAGTTTTGCCGAAACTTAACAGCTTTTTCTAATGATCGGTGATCTGTTTGTTTAACATCTATAATCATGTAAATGTAAACTTACCTTTACAATACTGAAGAGACTGCTGGACCGCTACCGAAATCGGAGGGTAAGCAATCCACTAGTTTTGGTCTACCTGTCCTCCCACCCCCTGCGCCGCTACGGCAGCCGCCTTTTGAGCTTGTGCTTGTTTTTCTTGTTCATTTAATTCTTTGATAGCTTGTATCTCTTTCTTCAATTTCATTCTGCGATTTTGAAACCATATTTTTATTTGTCTTTCCGTTAAACATAACGCGTGCGCCATTTCTATCCGTCGTCGCCTTGTCAAGTAATGGTTCGTGTGGAATTCTTTCTCCAGTTCCAGCGTCTGGTACCGCGTATACGTTTGACGCCCTCTTCTGCGAAGGCCATTTGCACCTGAAAATATTCAGAATGAATTATGACGACAGAAGTGAAGTGAGAAAAGCTAACAAGATTATAAATCATGCTGTAACACACACATTGTTGATCTCTAATGAGATGGATTCAGAATACAGGTACCAAAAGTTATCTGCACGTGTGGTGTTAATTTTTTTTTTTTTTAATATGGCTGGTGTTAATAATGGAGTCGAAATTATTAATCTCCCATCTATTCTGGGAATATTGACAACATCGAACTAACCTGCGGCTGTGACACCGTCCCGCTGAAATGGCGAGGGATACCTTACCTTCCTACAGATTCCTGCTGTTATGGTCCGCCGTGATAGTGGTAGAAAAAGGAAGATAAAAGAAAATGGATTACTCGTACCGAAGTGAGACCGACCACAACCAAGGACGTGTAAGAGATAACTCATCGGACAATGAAATAACTCAAAAGTTGTAGCCGCGCAGTAAATACGGGCGTGATTAATCACGTACAGTTTTGGAAGCCACGGGTTATTTATGTAGGTATTTATCTGGATAAACGAATCGCCAGCCAGTGCACCAAGTGCATCGGACTCATACATTAATAAGACCAGTATTAATTTATCTGGAGTCTTTATGCCCGAGTTTCATAGAATTTGCGATGTTTATGAGGCAATCGATAATTGCGTGCGTGGAAGCAGATTGAGATATTTCCCTAGACACACAGGCTACTTGGATGCATTTTATGGCTTGAGGAAAACATATTTCGTTAATAGCTTGAGTTAGGGCATTAAAAGTCGTTTAGTAATCTTCGTGCATCGCGATATGTAAAATGAGAACATGCAGAGCAAGTAATGAAGAAGATATCGATATTTAGGTGTAATCGGCTACCAATTCCTATCAACAGTATTGTTATCTCAAGCTGGATAATAAATTTTTCCTGAGCTACCGTTTCGTTTTAATCCATTATATTACATTCAACTGTATATCACACCGATCTGGTTCATAAAATAAGAACTATCTATAAATTTAGTTTAATAAAATTCAACTTATGTTTTCGTCACATGCTTACTCGATAAAAAATAATATTCCGTATGTGTGTAACTTGCAATGAGCAAATGATTTCTATCCGCTCCTCAAACACAAACATAAATAACAGAAAAAAGTAGGTAATCTTGATTCTCACAAATCATTAATTGTAGCTTGTTTGTTGTTAAATATGAGTATAAAGCATTCCTGTTCATCATACCAGAACACCAACTTTTATCAACTAATAATCTTTTCACAGCCTTGTAATTATTTCTTCTCATTATCATAAATAACTAACGGCAATTATTGTTTGCTGATAATAAAAATGTGCACCTCAGTTATGTAAATCATCTGCAAAGCTATTAAAATATTAAAATGGAATACTGCATGAGACGTCTGTCTTCAAACACGTAGAACGCAAGCTGGAATTCGGTGTAACCGAATTTTTTAATCTAGAGCAACTTGATAATTAAGTTATGTTACGGAAATAGTCAAATATCTTAGCAGTCGACGCCATCAGATTTAAAAAACGAATATTAAATAACGCCAAACTTAAAGAGTCTGGGTTACCACTTAAAAATCTGTTATATTTTATTAATCGGACAAAACCGGTCTGAATCTAAGTATGAATTTATAAAAATATATTAGCTGGAAATCCTATACATTTATCGCAAAGGCAATGCCGAACTGTAAAAAATAAGATATTTTTATCAAATTTAAAGCCACAATTTCTCATATAAATTAGCAATGGCCTCATCTTTAAAACAAGGTTAGGTGGGCACAAATTAAAATAATAATAATCATGTTACATAAACGTGATTTGCATAGTTTATAGGTACGTTTTATGATAACATACGATGTTTCAAAATTTAAAAATATTTTATTAGGTATATTACGGCCCCGCTGTAGGGAATTACTTAATATAAATAAATATATTATTTTCAATTAATTTATCTTTTGACGCAAAAACACAATATGTCAAAAACCATTGAAACATACTACACCTAAAGGATTTAGTAATAAATTATTACAAATCCCTGGAAACCAAAGTTTCTACGGTTTAGGGCCTAATAAATCTTCATAAAAAAATCAGCGTAATCTATACACAATCCTATTAATTTAAAATTGGTATGGTACTATCTGGACAACGCAATGCATTATCAAGGCTAACCTGTGAATATCCATAAATACGGAATAGACGGCCAGCATCTTAGAGTTTTCTTAACAAATTTAGTTTAATAACTTTAAAAATTATTTGTGTGAAAATAATTTACTATGTTTACTTATTCTTAGAGATTATTCTATAACCATACTTTCTAAAGTTCCATAAAAGTGTACGTAGACTAATAAAAACTCTAGAATTAGTAAGTTGGGATTATTGAAATACTTTATTAGAGCAAATGCTGTCGCCAGTTATTAATATTTGTTCTTATTTTAAGAAAGTGTTTTCGTTTCGAACTGCACGTAATGCTTTATTCAAGAGATCCGATCCCCTACGTAACTTTACTGGAAGATACAATCTATACCTTGGAACAGTGTTCATTAAATCATAATTTGGTTACCATGGAGTTAATTTATATGGTTATTAATCATGTTCCACTACTTACCTTAGGCGGTTTTGGGTAGTTCTTAACTGATTAGGGCGGTTTTGGGTTTACAGCCGCAATATAGAAACTGGATAAAATTTTACACGTTATTCTAATCTGATATATCTGCTGATTAACCCTTAAATAAATAAAAACATAAAGTTTCGCGCTTCTTGAATTTCGAGCATCAACGGTGTCTGCTTCGTTTTGAATAATTATAATTTGCTTATGCAGAACTTAGATAATATAAAATACGAAACAGCCTACTTAACGTCATCTGTTTATTCGCCACCCGGTAGAAGTCATCTATCTTTGCAGACGCACAGCTCGCTTTTTAGATTTATGTAGTCGCTTTAATTGGGATCCCCGCCACCCTTCCGCTAAAGCCCTAAGGCTCGCGCAATTCGTTACGTTAGACTTGGGAAAACCTGCATACAGTCGCAAAAATAGGGTGACAAATCATCCGGACAGCTCCCGCCCTTCTCCTTCTTTATTCTATCCAGCCCTTAGGTGGAAGTAATATTACTTCCACAAGATGACTGCGTTATTTACACACTAACTAAATCGAGGGTGAACTGCGCTAAATTGGATACGCACAAAAACTTACACATCTAATTTCGCGACCAGCACATTCATCTTATTACTACTTGGTAGGAGATAGTTGCGCGATGGTGGAGTGCAATGAAATCTAGTTGAAGCATCGCCTTCGTAAACGAACTGTATTAACCACGTAGTTCGGTAAACTAATTGTCTAGTAATTTTATTAACGACTTTCCAATGAGGAAATCAAGTTAGAACAGAATGCTGAGGGAATTTCGTTGGCTCCGTGGAACGCCATCGAATAAACCAGTCGGAGGATGTAAACACAAGTACTAAATCAATGTGACCAAGGGGACCACTAGACATACTAACCCTAGAGTTTCACATTATTTGGTCATTATTATTGTGTTTACATGCATATAAGAACTTGTAATAGCAATAAAATCCTACGCTTATGTTTAACCATTCAGGCTGTTACATAAAAGCTAAAAAGGAGATAAAGAAATACACGACTAACAATAATTGTTATTTGGGGATCTGGCACCTTTAAACTATTACCTTTATTTTAAAAGATAAGAAAATGTAGGAAAAGTTTTATTATTCCAAAATTTGCATAACAAGTCTTAAATTTTTCAGGTAGGTGACCACACGATTTTATCGTTAATTTTGTGCGTCTTTAATAACCACAGAACATTCATCCAACAATTTAAATAATTTCTTATTTTTTCTTACTACATTATTTCAATCTTTTGCCTCTTTCAGTAACAGAAACTTTCCAGTAATAAACGTACCTGCTACTACACCAGTTATAACTTAAACAAGGATAAATGCTTTTCATTCACAAAAATTTATAATTAATATAAAATAATACCATACAGCTATACCTAAGTAAAATACCAATAAAAAGGTTGACAAACCACAGTAAATAAAGTTTAGATACTTTCAAATAATTTAGTGATTTACTGGTCAGATACAACAACAAACAAAAACTGTTTAACATCTGATAAATTATTACAAATGAAATGAAAAATTCATAATAGTAAAATAGCAAAAAATTAACAATTACTTTAAGGTTACACAATTCTTTGTAAAAGTTTATAAACAGATGCTGTAATTGTATACACTATTTATTTATTTGTATTATGTTTAGAAGTGATTTTATATGTAATAAATTAATACATGGTAGATAAAAGTAAACACTGAATTGCCAAGCTCGGTTTAACCCAATTCCGCTTTAGCTATCCTAACAAAATCCATCTAGATATGCATTTCCGTATTATCTGAAACTACACATATTAAGATGATGAAATCTCAATTAATGTAAAAATTCACGAACAATGCATGTTACACAATAATTACGTTTCAGTATGAATGCTGTTGAAAAGATAACCAAGCTGCAGTTTCAGGCACAGATCTAATATTTTTATAACCAATTTTATGAATTTTGTATTAAAGTTCATAAACAAGCTGTGTCTAAATGGCTCTCTAGATGTAGAATCGTAATCCGAACTAGGGCCACCCCCAGTGTACTCTGATAATCGGGGATCTAGTTTAGTTGATGATTTGCGATACTAATTTCTTAAATTTTCAAACTAGCCTTTAAAATTTTTAAGCAACGATAAGGGCGTGTGAACTGTGGTAACTGTTCCAAAAGCTTGTTTTTAACCTCCATATCCGTTCTACAGATGGTTGGCGTATGAAGGAGTAGACGAGGTTTAAAAATATGTTGTGTGTTATGCACTTTGGTATATCCGACTTATACTAGGAAAATTTATTTTAAAAGTAATCAGCCTTGCACCAGTTGTCACCTAGTAGAGTAATTTCGATCTAAAGGACCAAATTATTCGCTTACTGTTCAAGAATTCTAAACAAGCCATAAGTAACTCATTTATATCTAAAATAAGGCTGCGAGAAGATTCAGATTGTAACGCCAAGAGGGGGAGCTAAATGAAGAAAATAAATAAGATGACGTAGTTATCAAAACTTTTTTATTTTGAGGGCGCATAATGCATTTATATTGTACTTCTGGGACCCAAGGGATGCCAGTTCTTCTTTTTAATTGGCAAAACCTCAATGGTGATATAAAAATAAAAAAGTTGTGATCCGTATATAGGTGGTAAGGGAGAAGTAAAAAGTAGAAACAAAAAACAAATTAAAGAGCGTGCGTTCAACTCATGGTCTGTAGTTTTATTATGTTTTTTAATTCGCGAAGGCACTCGCATTAAAGAGATTAGTGTTATTATATGCATATTGCCTTAATTGCTTTAATAACATTATTTCGAGTGTCTGGTTGGTACTTGCTTGAAGGTATATTCTCCAGATACGTCCAATTTATTGATAAAGAACATTCATCGCTTTCTCGCGTGAAATTTAAACAACATACCTATTATTAAATAATTTTACTCCCGAGATAAAAACGCACATTTTTCAACCAATGAAACGGGTCCATATAGTCTTTCTTGATTGTCTCAGTAGTAAATCAACTAATAAGTTTTTATCTAGCTGCAGTGTTTACCTGTTTACGTATTTGTAGGTATACCGGTAAGTGATCACGATTAAGCTATAAATTTAAAACAAATTTTGTATTGCTAGATACTGCTGTAATACTGTTACAAATATGCACGTATACATAATTATTTATGTTTAATCAGCTATGTTTCGGTTCATTCATGTGTACTACTAACATAAATGCCTAAATTAGTTTCTATTATAAACTATTACATTTAAATTTATATTTTTCAAATAACATTTAGAATTTCAGAAATACTGTAAATGCTGTAAATTCTATATGTTTCCATTTTATTACTCAGAAGTAACTTTTATTTCCCTTTACCGTTTTGCTGTAATTCATGAATCTTTAAACCTAATGTACTAGATGATTAGTTCAGTGGCAAGTGAATACAAATAAGGTTTGTAAGACTAATGAATACATTTTGTTGATAAAAACATTACTGGTTTTATTAAGAAGACACTGTTTAACTGTACTTTTGCTGACTAAGCTATAATTTAAATCCAGCGACGAAAGTTATATAAAATTTTAATTTACAAGTTCATGCCCCACGTGTGGATGATATGGCCTACTCTGCCGTAAATATATTATTTGGATTTTCTTGAAAGGTGAGTAACTACTTTAGTAAAATATTTATGTTATTCATGCAACAGAATCTCTTCGGCTTGCGAAAGGAAAACGTTCGAATTAACAGTCGAAACGCTGCTGTAAATAAATTATATAAAAGACAGATTAAATATATTTATATACGTAATTCTGTATATGTGCTGAAAATTTAGTTTTCGACGTAGTCTTCTTAATAGTTCTACAGGCAAAAACGTTTTTTGTTGTGTAATCAAAAAGCCAAATATGTATGATAGTAACAGAAATTGCTAGGTTTTAAAATAACAGACACTATACAGGGTGTATACGAATTCGGCCGACAAACTTCTAAGGCGTATTTACTGCCTAAAGATGTACCTAAATTGTGCACGTACTTATATCATATCTTCTTTAATTTCGAAGTTATTCCCTATTTTTTGACATCTCTCCTAATCTAGCATTGAAATCATTTAATGAATTTTTGCCCACATATCGAACTAAAGCTTTCTCTGAGTGCACTTTTAGACTATCCTTTAAAAGGACATCGAACACTTCCTTTTTCTCTTGTTCTTCAGCAATAAACTTCCTCAAAAATACCTACCCAACCGAAATGGTTAGAACCACATTTTAGAAACTTTATTGACAAATTAAAATTATTTAACAAATCGTAGAATCAACGCAAAATAACTTTAATTGACGGTAATACGAAGCAAAAACAACGCAATCAGCTAGAGTCATAAAAGTTGTTCAAAACTCCTTCCTCGAACTTCCATATACAGTTGGCATCGTCGGAGCGAAGATTGACGGGCACGTTCAAATATTCCTGGAGTTTGTTCGATCGTATCGCAGGCATTAATGATTCTTTGACGCAAATCGGCTTCTGTTTGTATTGGGGTCTCATATACCAGAGCTTTTAAGTGACCCCCAAAGAAAGAAATGCAAAGGATTTAAATCAGGTGAACGAGCTGCCCATTCTAATGGTCCACCATTACCAATCCATCTTTGCGGAAACACCTCATCTACATAGCTTCTTGCCACGATGCTGACTTGGTTTGATAAACTTCTGGTACTTATGCTTGGCTCCTGTTCATTCCTGTTCAGAATATCCTGTTCAAAATCAGTAATTCGGACGTTTCTTTGTCGTCCAGCATCTGGTCTTGAACACTTAAGTGTGCCAGTTTTCATGTAATCGTCTATCAATTGAAGCGAATGTTGTATGATGCGGCTGTCGCCTCTGAGAAACCTTCTCTGTATAAATTCGCAATGCTTCTCTACCGTTTCCTTCCGCAGCTCCATAATTATGCCCAAAGCATGTCTATCATTTCATTAAATTGATTAAATGAATAGCCATATCAAATTACACTTTAAAGGTAGAAAATTTTTGGTGAAATTAATGACATACACATATATGACATTTTATTAATCAATCAGACTACCCGTGGAAATAAAAATTCAAGTTTGGAGATTTGAATGCGTGTAAGTTTGAATGATTTTTCGAAACCCAAAATTCTTTAAAGAAGACAGTTAGGCAATAGTTGATAATAGATGCTATTATTAGGTAATATTGCAGCTAATGAACTTCGTATAATTTTTACTATTATTTAATAAAACGAATCTTGCAAAATGCACGATGGATTGTTGGAAATGTTTGGCCTGTGTAGATTTTATTTTGTAGATAAAGACCAATGTTATGGAATATTTTAGGTTTTATTTAATGTGAGGAATATGCACTCAAAGTTTGTCGGTCAAATTCGTATACACCCTGTATCTCGCAATTTTTTACTGACACTGTTAAGTAATGGAATTCAGCCTACAGTTTCTAGTTAGCTAATAATTTCTGAATTTTATAAAAACATAACATGAGCATTTCGGCTTCAATAGTTAATACAAAACAAACGTACCTATAGCGTAACCTACTAAAAATTCATATTATTAAGGAGGGCGTTCCACACTTTTATAAAATTAAAATTCGTTAAATACAATTTTAATTTACTGCTGAAAAACTTCCTTTTGGTTGAAATATGAATATTCATAACTAGATTAATGTGATATGCCTTAACCTCTTTTTAAACGTGCCAAACATTTGTTGAGCAAATGAGAATACATTTATATATTACATACATACAAAACTGTGTCAATATAAAATGTTTTTATATTTGAAATTCATTATTTTGATTATAATTTGAAATACAAGCTTCAAATTAGATATTTACGAGTAACACTTTCGTGGTTGCTGTATTTTACAGAGAAATAAATTGCTGACATGTTCGAAATTGAAAAAATAAACCTTGCATACAAGATAAAAGTTTATTATTACCTATTATTACTTTTAATTTTAGAGCGTTAACCGTAAAGGTCATGTGTTTTGTTGGTACAGGCGTCTATGAAACTTATTCTTTAATTATTTTATTAGCACAGAATCAACCATTATAAGAGAAGACATCAGTGACAATAATAGCTGCAGCTAGGTACTGTTTTTAAAACCTACAGTTGTATTCCTCCATCATTTAAAAATTTTCAGAATTAAGATTACCTAAGGCAACTCTGATGTTTAGAGTTCCATCCATCCATGACATTGAACTTAAGTAGGTACCTACATTTTTAAAAATGAGATTGATACTGCGTTATGTTTAATTTTTATATTTAGAACTGTTTGTTATTAATTCGTACTTATTTTGAAATCTACTAATAAAAAGTCTAGCTAGTCGTTAAAAAAACTGACGCCTGAAGGCACTACCAATGTATTTTCGATGTGAATAACCAAAATACGGTATTATATCAAACCATCAAACGGAGAGATACAATTCGTACTTTTTCAGACGACTGATTCGAACCTTAATTTTCACACTTCTATTTATTGGTTAATGAAGTGAAAACTCGATGGGGATGTTTCTTTTGAGTAAAATCCGGAGTCTCAAGCCTTCAATGGTACAAGATTTAACTAACTAAAGGCTTTGTAGTAAACACTAAGTGATAAGGGTGCACATTAATCTTTAAGTAATTAGAAAATGAATCATTAATCTAATCATTTCGGCACGATCTCGTGTTAGGAAATAGGCGTGACCCGGACGGAAGCCATCGATAGTCAATAATTCAGTGATTTTATGTGTCGGTCGTTGCCAGTGCGTCGTCCACTACCGCAAACTGCGTGTTGCGCCCCAGATGTTTCCAGCTTGCAATCCGCCGGTGTATTCGCAAACCTAAGATTTATTGCTGTTGTTCTACAGTCTCTAAAAGGTTCTCCCGAATTTTTCACTTACTTTTTTCATAACGGAATTTTCATAATTTAACTAGTTTTTCAGCAGATGCATAGCCATAATAAACACCGATGCGGCACATATGTCGTCTATGTATCACAGAGACCTACAGCTACACCCACAAACCTTAACATAATTCACTCGTGTAGAACTGTCTGGCTCTCGTTAGTGTTGTTAATGAGACACAAGTGATGTTCCTAATTTAAAATTATTTTCAAAAATTGTTAAAATATGGCCAACACGATATAAAGCAATATAATTTTAAGCAAAATGCCCACGTTTTAGTTGCAGAGAACTTAATATTACTACATTCACACAAATTGGTTCACGTACTGAATGCAATGCTGTTTTCAAAACAAGTACTTCATCAAAAGATACAAATACGCTAACTTGAAAGTAAATTGCCAAAAATTTATTTTTTAAAAACTTTACGTTTTCATGGACTCTCTTTATAGTAGATATTATTTATATCCTACACCCTAATTCATTATACGAGTCGGTATATAAATTAATATTCACTGTGTTTTAACAACAGTCTTTATATCACCAGTAATTGGATTAAATTTTCTTTGATGTTCTTAAAACATCTGTTGCAAGATTGATGCTCTAGTTTACATTGGAGAAAATGGCAAAAAGGTTCACGTGATGCAAATTATGAGCCAGAAAAGGGTTAAAAGGACTAGAGGCGGACATTACACACTCCAACGCACACATTTGATCCTTCAAGTGCGCTTTAACCCCTTTAAGGGTTGATGATTTTACAGTGGTATTAATTAAAATAGGAACTGTAGCAAACAAGAAAATTAAGAGAAATAGAAATTCAGAGAGAAATTTATTTCTGCGCAGAAGTTACAAGATTTACATAAATGAATAAATAACAACCTCACTAAAAATTGCATTAATATCTAATGCTCAAAAATAACTAAAGAGCGATTTGAAAAAAACAAACGATTCTTAAGTACTTACATGGCTCTGGTAGATACTATTAATCCCATTCAAATATGAACATGAAAAACTTAGGTTTGTGGTGGATTGCAGGTAGGTAAATGAGGCTTTAGTTCTTATTTCGAACAAAACTTGAGAAACGAACATTTCAAAAAACAAAGAAAAGGTAACTGTAAAGTTACTCCATTTTTACACAACTTATTAAAAACAACAACAGGTGTAGAATACAAACGACAGTTCAGAAAACTATTGCTGCTAATATGTTCAAGAAATCACGTACACATTTTTTTGTGTTGTAAAAGAAACAGGCTTAAACAAATACGTACAAAGAAGTAGCTCATTTAAGAAAACCTTTCAATGTACTTTTAGAAATGATAGTGCTCTATTAACTTCGAAATGTATAATAATTATTTTATTTTTTAATCTTAAACGTGTATTACAAATTAGAATCATACTATTTATATTTATTTAATTTCTTATTTTTTATACGAATGCAAGTAAATACTGTTCAGCATACAACAATTTATGAGTTATAACAATTGTCATCGTTTATTTACGGTTGCGATAAAACTAGGAATCTAAATTTATCTAATAAAATATCCCAACATCAAGTAGATTTATGGCAGAAGTTTAAATCAAGTTCTTCGGCACGCCGCAAGTATCCATCATGAGTTCCTCCCTCAACGCAAATCCCTTTGGGCCATGCTGACCTGGCAGCCATAATACGCCACTGTTTTCAGAACCTTCCAAGCACCACCCTCTAACGCACCTCATCATCAGTCGCATCCCTCACCAAAAGCATGGCATCCATAACTCTCTCCTGTCCTGGAGGGCTTTCTTACTTTAAGCAGCGACATTGATTGATATTACTTTATTTTTAAAACATCCCATTTAACATAAGTTACGGGTAACACATGTCTCTTTTTTTACTCTAATCAAATGAAATGAATTAAAGTGCCTCAGTTTAGATGATTTTTGAGAATAGCTTTGATGTTTTAACAAAGTTGCTAAAACTTGGGGGACTAGCAATCCGAATTTCGAAAAACAAGAAAAATTTAACGTATGATTCGCAAAATAGGCGTATAAATTTGTATTCTTTCATTTTGCCATTTCACACAAGGTCATTATGTATCTAAGTTTCAAAATAAAAGGAGTTCTTATTTTGAGGCGCGCGGGGAGCTCCCCTAAATGTGCTGATATAGAGCTGGTATTAGTATTAAAATATTAAATAAGTAGCATAAATTTGAATAAAGCAAGGAATGAGAGAATGTCTTTGTTAAGTCAAATATTTGTCAATTATCAGAGGCAACATGAGTAAGGTAGTGAAATATTAATATGCAAAAAAGATTATTTTCTAAATTACACAAGTATTCTTTCGTAAGGCTTTTTACTTTTGACATAAATAAAAATACCATAGATACAAGGCATACAATAGCCTTTTAACCGGCTTCATGAACCGGGTTTCTACTTATATTTCTTGTATCAAATTA
Source organism: Melanotus villosus (assembly GCA_963082815.1). Taxonomy (NCBI): domain Eukaryota; kingdom Metazoa; phylum Arthropoda; class Insecta; order Coleoptera; family Elateridae; genus Melanotus; species Melanotus villosus. The sequence goes on along the minus strand of OY720418.1, from coordinate 68,973,571 downwards.
GTAACCTATTACTTGAAACTCTCGAAAACGTTAACTAAAAATATGATTTTATTAATCCACGGTATTTTTAGTAAGTATAAGATAAAGCTAATCAATTAAATTTTGGATGAATTTAAAATTTAAAAGCCCCTATTGTAAAATAACTAATGACCCAGGGAGCTTGACAACAACCATTAACGAACATAAACAGGCATTTATACAAACCGACAATGACCATACATCATCATAAGTGACTTCGGCATACATAAAACGACAACATATGTAAAAACCTCACTGAAATCTAACACAGAGCCCTTGTTCAGGCGGCGTGAGAAGAAACATTTAAGTGGGTGTATGTAAAACGAAGAGGCTCAGGGTGAGTAAAAGATACCAAAGTAGAGCAATAAATCTCTGGTTCAGCAGGCAGCTCCCATACCACAGCGCCAGCCATTTTGAGCAGCCTTCAAGACTCCCCGTTGATGCAACGACTTTCTTCTAATTAGTTCGCTCCTGAAAACTAATTCATACGCAACCAACACTCCTACAAGATAAAGTGTGATAGTAATTAATAGCTGCAATTAAAACAAAGATTTAATATTTGGGCGGGGTACTTATAATGAAAGCCAAGTAGTACTTTACAACAGGGTATTTACGTGTTGCGCATAACTTCGCAAGTTTACCTAAGACTTTCGAGCGGTAAACATGTCTTGCAGTTAAGCCCAGCACCATCTTAGGCAAAATTTGTAACGAGGATGTTATACGTACCAACAAGTTAAATTATACTTATAGGTTTATTAGATGCAATTCATTTCACACCGAAACTCAAATTACTTTAGAAGCCTTAGAACCTTTATTACAGTAATAATAATATAAAACAGGTTGGCATATTTAAGTTGTTAATTTTTACATTTTTCTATTAACAAGAATCTTTTTAGTGTGCCAAAAAGGCGAACATAAAACTAAATACAGCAATTCATATTTTAGGGAATATAAATTTAAATATAAGCGCAATATTTTTCAGCGTAAGTAGCTTATGTCACCCCTTTAATTTCTTAATGGTAAAATATGTACCGACATATTTCTCGTGTAAAAATATCCTCCGAGCAGTTTTTCCGGCCGAAACTGATAGGTACTGAAGAAAGCAATTATAGAAAGAGATACTTATTAGTAAATTGTGTTTCGATTTGTTGTACGAAACACAGCGCATAAAACCGAAAATATAATACCTAATACCTGTATTGGACAAATTTGATTTTATCAAATATTTTGTAATTTCACAACGTAGCAATATCGCCATGAAACTGTAGTTTCAAATATTATCAAGCAGTTAACTACTTAAAAGGGCAAAATGGTTTGTATAGTGTGACGAATATTTATGATTAGATTAAATCTAAGATTAATTGTCGAGGAAAGCATAATAAAAAGATTATATCGCTTCATTAATACGTGACTAATCAGACCACCCATTACCATAAATACGATAAACAAACAAGGACTAATTCTATTTTGGGGTTACAAACGCCTTAGTAAAGTTCTGAACATTTCGAATCCTACATGGAGCACTACGGTGTTTTTTCTAAACCGTCTAAACCTGATATCCAAGTTCTTTGATCAAGCTTTGCAGATAAAGCCACCGAGTTGTAGTAATAAATTTAAGAATACTTGAAATGAGGAAATACGCGTGCATCATATCTTAACATCTGACTTCCCTAGACTATAATGATTTATTAAGGTTTTTGAATGTCGTGTTTCTCGAGTTCAAAGTTGCACCTGAAATTTCAACAGTATCAACATAACTAACGCTCATAAAAATGCAGAAATGGTTGGCATTTCTTACCGTAAACCCAGACATTTAATATATTTATAGTTCTAAGATGGAGACACGATTAACTGTAACACTTGTTTAAAATCTAAACCCTTTCAAGTTGAGCACAACTAGGAACAACCTACTAACAAAAATTATCTACTTACATATATTTAATAACCGCGTTTGCCTGTTAAAGTTCTCTGTATATGACATTCAACTACTTAGTGTAAAATACTATCCAATAAATTTTTCATCCTTAAAAGAGCGACAGTTCAAAATTTTAAACGCCTAACAATACGAATAACGAAAATTAAAATGGACAAAAACAACCTCGTATTTTTACGATCATTTATCATCATTAATAATAGAAACTCATTATGTAACCACAGTAAGTACGGAATCTCGACTATAAATAATAGCGTTTTGACAGAGACGGTCATAAATTATGCATCTTGAGTCACCTACGCTGTAGATTCGCTATATTCATACAAAAATTTTAACTTACAAGTTGCAACTTACGTAATGCATATCCCGTACTGTATTTGCTGAATGTCACATTATTTTTTTCCGAATCGGTAAGCATATAGCGTTTAAATAATAAATAAAAATTTTGAATATACGGGAAAAATAATAAAATAAAATGGTTGCAATCCTAAAAATTTTCCACAAATAAATTTATAAGACATTTCGCAAGACCAACAAAAAATTATTATAAAATAGATTAATCGATTCCTTTGAAAACAAAACAACTAAATCGCGTTCCTTTATACAATAAAAAAATAAAGGTATAAGCGTATAAGCACACGATTTTGAAAACGGTCCTCAAAAAATATTTCAGAACAAAAAAACTTGGTAAAAAAATGGTAGCTTTTTGTAGCAAGGTGTTTCTAGAAATCTAGACTAACATAAAAATATGATATTAAAGCAACTAATATATTTAAAGAAAATCTAGTTGGTATCAAGGGCTGAACTAGGATTAGAACTAGTGGCGGCTGGTGCGAAAGGGCACAAGGGTACGTGCCCTCCCTACACTCGAGAAAAAGAAAGCTTTTTTAATAACACTTCTCACTTTTTTTTTAACACAAGTAACACAACAATCTATTATTAGCTATATCTATAATATCAATATTATAGTCCATTGCCGCGTCGCCTGCCGAAACGAATTTTCGTCCGGGGACAAGATGAAATTGATACCTTACTTTTGGCGATGAATGCGCAAGCACGGTGGAAAATTGCACCAAACTTCGCCGATTCTTGACAGGCGTTGGGGCACATTAAATCGTGCCTCGTGGTATGTGACAAATATTCAAGTTAGTTAGTTCAACAGTGTAATGTTAACCTGGAGCAGCCTTGACCGTCAGCGTGCGATGATGCAATCAAGTTGGAAATATGAACTATTTAATGTTCCTGTTTATGTATCGGCGTTGGCCTTAATAAATAACGTTGAATAAGTATATACATACCAGGCGCGTTCTTGCACAATGACGATATAACATAGTTTTCCTCGTATTCGCGCATATTATTGCTGGTGGTACGAGGGTTGCGCTGAAAATTGTTAGTTATTAAAAGACCGTTGCATTTTTTAACAAAAAATCTTTATTGCTTTTCAAAATATTCTCCATTCAGACTAATACACTTGGGAATTCTTTGCAACCACTTTTTAAAACATTCGGAAAATTCATTTTCTGAAAGGTCCTCAAAAATTCTTTGAAATTCTGCAACTGCTGCATCTGCGCTGGAAAATCTTTTACCTAGCATCATTTTTTTAACAGTTGGAAACAAAAAAAGTCGCACGGCGCCAGATCTGGCTATACGGAGGATGAGTTACCAATTGAACCCCCGAATCTTTCAAAAAAATCAATGTTCTGGCAGCAGTGTGGGAGGATGCGTTGTCATGATGGACTAAGATGTTACGCAAACCGGTCCTTTGGCGACCTGTCTGTAATTTTGCAAACATCTGTGGTAAAGCCACTTCGCAGTACCATTCAGAATTAACAGTTCTGCGATCTTCAAGTGGAATAACAGCAACAGGACCACTTCGGCGGAAAAAAACAGCAATCATTTTCTTATTGACGCTTCTGCCACGAATTACTTTTGTGGGCAAGTCTTCATCTTCGAATACCCAAACACTAGACTGCTGTTTAGTTTCAGGGTCGTAACTGTATACCCAAGATTCGTCACCTGTTACAATGTATGCCACTTGCTTGGAAGCTCCTCCGTCAAATTTTTGCAACATAAATTTACACCAGTCTACTCGATCCTGTTTTTGACTTTCTGAGAGCAAATGCGGTATCCAACGGCTTGCTAGCTTTCTTACCCCAAGATGTTTATGCAAAATGGTATTCACCGCCGATGATTCAATCTTCACTTCCTCCTGAATCTCCCTATAAGTAATATTTCGATTGGACTGAATCAAGCTTGCCACACGATCAACATTTTCTGAACAGGCAGCTTCCGCAGGTCTTCCAGGTCTTGCTTCGTCTTCTATCAGCTCTCGCCCTCGTCGAAATTCGCGGAACCAATGACTAACAGCGGATAATAAAGGGGCAGCATCGCCAAAAGCTGCTGTCAAATTTTCATGGCTTTGCTGGTATCCTAACTGTCTTTTATAGTCATAGAAAATCATAGCTCTAAAGGCATTTCGCGGAATGCTCATTTTAACTGAATTAAAAATGCACAACTACTTAACTTACAAAATTAACTACGTTTCACAAGGAAATCGGAACGTTTGACAATTGTGGGTAACGAATGTCAACTAATGCGACATTCAATTGTTGCAATTGTTTCTAGCCAATTGAGCTTCCATCGCCTGCTACTAACTATTAACAGAGCATCCCTCGTATAAATTTTAGACCATGATGCTCATCCTGCATTTGCTATGCATGATAACAAACTGCTGACAGCATGTCTGGCCTTGCAAAATGTATAAAAACAAGTGTGAGCAAAGTGGTTCACATTTTGTGTCGACGTGCAGCTTGAACACAATAGTTTTCAAAGTGGTATATTTTGTGAACCAGTGTGAAGCAATACACAACATTTTGGTGGTTTAATTTATATTAACCGATGCACCAAAGAGTTAATATTTGCTGTCTATTGCTGTTTACTCTTTATAGACATGGATACCGAAGTAATTCGGTACAAAATTTGTTGCAAAACCCTTTGCAGTGCCAAGACAAACTTTTAATTAAAGAAAAAGGCAGGCCTACTCTATTTAAGTAGGGAGGTAAGTGTTTTTAGATAATGTTTCCAGCTCGGTTTTGATGTGCCCTCCCACTAAAAAAACTCACGAGCCGCCACTGATTAGAACTATTTGGCAATCACTGGGTAACTGTCATAGTGGTCATGTTTAGTTTAAAAATGGCTTAGAAGGAGGTCGATCTGAACAAGCGCTTGAATAGGTTTTATTAAGAAAATAGAGAGCGGGGAAAGCTACGGACGTCCGAACATTTTGTTGATAAAAATATCCGAAAATCAACTATATACTGTATTCTCCAGCGTTTTGAGAAGAATTGACATCTGAAAAAAAAGTGGATCTAGTCGACAGGCTGTGAAAATGGCATAGGAAACTTCAGCAAATTAAAATTCTGTTCGAAAACAATGATGCGGTTTCACTACGTTCAGTGACAAGAAAATATGACGTAACTTCTGGTTATTTATGTTAACCCTTAAGGTGTCGTAAAAAGCAAATTATTCCGAAACATCCAGACGTTTTGTAAAGTCAAAGTGCAATCGTCTGATACGAAAGTTAGCAAGCCGAGCATTCATTTTAGACTCTTTGTCATTATTCTATCAACGGAGATGATGGATTTCATGCAAGTGACGTTTCCTTGACCCAGCCAATATAAAATTTGCTACAAAAGCAAAGTTTAAAGGAAAGGTGCTGGTATGGACAGCCATCCGCCCAAGGGGACTGAGTCGTCCTATGATAGGTACTCAAATCTTGTTTGCAATCAACTCCAAAGGGTATTTAGATGAATGTATTCGACGTCGACTGGTCCCCATTACGCAAAGATCGTGACAGATGACCTGAGACATAAAAACATCGAATTTGTTGAGAAGGATGACAATCCCGCAAACTGTCCTGAAGCTCATCCAATCAAAGACTTTTAGCCTTTCTTAAAAGGAAATGTTTATGCTAGGGTTGGAGAGCAGCAAATACCGATCAGTTAATTACACGGATTAAGTACTATTATCTGCATAAAATCGACAGTGACATTATGCAGAGCAACTGGCAAGTATGTACAACTAAGAAAATAATAGACCTTATTCGACGAATTAGTCTGCTGTTATTAATTGTAGTTTTATATTTTCTTCTTAAATTTATATCTACTTATACTATATCAAATATTTTATTTCTAAGATGTTTTAAATTTCTAGAAAGCGCCCTTTAATACTAAGTAATATAATACGAAAGTGATGTTAAGGAAGGACGGAGGTTCTATTTTAATAATGTGAAACTTTTTTATATTGAACTGAATTAAAATAACTTTTTTGTGCAATCGGACGCGAAGTGGTCATTTCGCGTACGCAATACAGGACGCGAAATCCGATTTCGCGGCCTAGGCCGCTAAATACAATTTCGCTGCCGTTACTAAGGGTAACGGTCGCGAAACGCGAAACTAAACCTCACTTTAATATTTGACATAAGAGATAGATTTATAATTATGTATTTGTTACAGCTGCACAAAAAATGTTGTGTATACTTCGTCCGCGAAATTCTTTTGCGCCCTCGAGATTGTCCTGCCTCTGCCGCAAGCGGCCTCGGCGACAATTTTTCTTTCGGTACGCTAAAAAGTAATTTCGCGCCTTAGTATACATATAACTATTTTCTACTCCCATACTTTAATTGATTTATTAAACATTTACTCCCTGTACTTTAATAAGATTCATTAAGATACAGATTTTTCATTAAGATACAAGTTTATAACCAATAGCAGCAAAGTATTTTATTTGGTAACCATAGTTACGCCGGTTGTTGATGTTTCTTAATTGAGATAACCAATAGCAGCAAAGTTGTCAAAAATCAGGTTAGGTAGCAGCTTTTCAGAAGGTGCCTATTTTTTCATTATTATAACTGGTCGTAGAAAAAATAGGGTATGCAACTCGCATTTAATGGCTATTAAGACACTCGTAATCATTAAGACACTCACCTGCGGCTCGTGTCTTAATTCTCATACTCGTGTCTTAATAGCTATCATTAAATGCTCATATTGCTCATTGCATAATATACTATTTAGAATGTACTGTTAACAGGGTAAGGAATATGTTTTCCACATTTTCTAGGATACGATATTATTTATCTCAGCCTTATTATTATTATTATTATCGAAATAAACTAATATCATTTACTAATTTAGTATCGATTACGTTATTTAACTGAGATATTTGGTGTAATACTTTTAGAAATTAGTGCTATTTGGTTTTAACATTTTACCAAACTCGATACCATTATTACTCTTCAACTGAATATTATTGAAATATTATTAAATATAATCAATTCTCAAATAACAAATGTGAAAATAGCTATCTTGAAGATAAAGTTATTATTTTCTACAACACAATATTACCAGTTTGACGACAAAGCTTTGCGTTATTCTGATTCGAAATAGGTATCACGTTAGTTGAATTCTGTGAAAAGTCCGATACATGCCACCGTTCTAAATTTAATTTTCTTAAAATGGCTTTAATGCAAAAGGGAAGCAATTTGTTATACAAACAAGTTATTTTTCTTTTATAAATCCTAACTATTCACTCCATACACATTTTCGCCGCATCATTTAGACCCTGTATACCTACATATATTCAGTATTTAAAATCGAGGCATACATAAACTGAATTTACTTTTAACAGTTTTATTATACATACATAAAACCTGTTCAATTTTTATGAAATAATTATAGCTTAACTTCAACGACGTGCTTTGAAATCAAATTAAGGTAAATTAAATATTAATTGCTGGTTATAACAAGCCATATAATTTAGGGTTCATCAGACTACAAGATCGTTATAATATGAGAATGATACCTAAAATGAAGATATCAACACAAACTCCTAAATCAAATCAAATTTTACTTTTACGTTATACAATCGTTACTGCCCATTGTTTTCAGTAGGTACCTACTATGCACATTTCCAAAACTGCTTCATAATTTAAACTTTATAAAAAGCTCAAATACGCATTATCTCCTCCTATTCATTCACAACAATTATAGCTCAATCTTTATTTCGATAAAAATCGACGTTTTTCATCTTTTTCTAAATACGTTCCGATTATTTGTTCAAAGTTATTAAATAATTGATTGAGCTGTTTGACATTGTAGCCCTAGGCATTTTTTGTTAAATATAAGGTAGGTATTGTATTTATAAACTACCTTTTTGTTTAAATAGCAATTCTCAATACCGTGTAAATATAAAAATTAAGACTTACACTGGCAGTAGAAGAAACGCCGCACGAAATCTCTTTGTTCTTGGCTGCAAACAATGGAATGTAAAACAAGCAAGGAGCAAGTTTACATGTAATTTTAATCAAACACCCGCGCGGTAGTCTCCAGTTCGATATTGTAATTGAGCGTTCGAAAAGGTGCGATTTTGCACACAATTTGCAAGACACGACCGCAAATACCCAGAGATCTATAGTGTTCATAAAGTGCATCTAGGGAATGTTTTGCATAGTGCTATTATTTAGTCGCACCTACACAACATCAACTAGCCGCGCGGGGTTATGGCTATTTTCATTTTTAATGTTTAAAACAACTCTATTGCGGTCGCGGTTCTCCTACACAAATAATAAATATCGTTAAAGTGAGAATGCCGCAAATAATTTATTAATCCGTTGCATCGTATAATTGTCTAACTACCTATTCGCAGTTACACTTGAATATAACAACCTATAATTACGCCGCTTGATTACTGTAATTTAAATACAAATGCAACGTTATATATTCATAACCCTAATTATTCGCACGCCTCAAAGCGTAGAACGACACGTATTAACAAATCTTCCGAGTATAATTGAAGTTGCACCGTCCACTATGCAAAAATTACCATTTGTTCGCTGCCGTCTTCTGATTGGTCTGATCGGGAACCCTTAGCCGCGTTCAAACAAAAAGATGGGATTATTCATTTGACAGGTACGTTCCATCTATGATATACACATACTAAAAAGCGCAACAAAAGCTTCATAAGAAATGTGGATGAAGACCTCCCAGGTTGAAATCAAGCTGGATCGGCGAAGCACGCTGCAGTGTTATCGGCCGCGATTGATAATCGCATCGATGCAAACCTATAATCTACACGTCTATCGTAAACAGTGTAATTGTTCGCTTAAGCAGTGTATACTTATAAAACAAAACGAACTATTTTAACGAACCTAAATACAAGACTAACTATTCATTTCACTATGTGTCTTCTGCACTTCTGGGAATTATTAAGAATTTTTTTAAAGGTTTTTCATATTTAAATTACCTTTTTGAGTAAAAACAGTAGCAAGAAATTATCTTCTGTAAGAAGGAAAATATAACATCTTCTAAAGAACTCTTCGCGGTACGATATTAACCGAACTAATGTTGGAATAATTTTAATAAAATTAATTACAAAATGTATAATGCGTATCTTATCAGAAGACATTGTAAATTTATTTAGGTCTGTTCGAGTATACATGCCGTAGCTTCTACAAAAGGGATAACGATGACGCAGAAATAGCTAAGGGGTTCTCATTCCCAGTGGGTACCTACCATATCTAACACAAATTTAGGCAATATTGTAAACGGCAATACATTTCACAAACTGCTGTAATACCTCCTGCGAATTTTCCACCTATAAAACCGAGTTTTAAATGAAAGATTGCCGTTTTAGATCATATAAAACATAACTATGAATGTAGCAGTAGCACCACTGCGAAAACATTTCTATTCCATACCGGTTAAATACTAAATTATTCAGTTTGCACTGATAATTGACAACGACTACAAAAAGATCTTCCATCGTACTTTCCACACTAAACAAGGTTTGCGTTCGTGGCACTAGGTACCATTTTAGTAGCTATATTTTATAGAAGTCTAAGAAAATGGTTGGACTTAGTATGTAGAATAATTGCAAGGTTCGGTTAAAACAAATATGTATGTATTTCTTATTAATTAACTACTAGATACTGTTTATTTTAAAATATTAAATTTTATTCGTATTATGTAAATTACTATACCTAGTATTATAAAACTGTTCTTAAGAAATCTACAAACACTGAACATTTTATCAATTCGTTAATTTTGAAGAGTGTACTTTTAAATCACAATATTTCAAAATAGCACAGAAATCAGTAAATCTAATAAAGTCCGCACACAAACGTATATAATCAAAGATCAGACGTTCACGTATTTGAAAATAAAAAGACATCATAGTTTAATACAAAGTAAGACCTTTCAATTTTGATTTTGTTCTGTTGAATAAGATATACAAAATGCTTTCAGCTCGGTTCGGCAGTGGTTTAAGCGATTCTAACAACTTCAGATATTTGACATTTTAAATTAATCTGATTAAGTGAAAATTCATTTATACAAATTCTGAAATTATCAAAGACATGATTAACGTAGGGTGACCATAGGACACTTGTCATACAAAGAGCACAAAAATTAATTGTAAAGTTTGCTCGAAAAGAAGAGTTTATTTTACAGTCAACAAAAAGGAACACAAACAGCAACGAATTTATATGAAACAAAAAAGAACAAAAAATTGTTTCTGATATTTTTCAATCGTTTTAGCTTTTTTCAGACGTCCTTTATTTTTTGAAATTAATTCATAAAATTCAAGACAATCCATATTCTAATTGTGTAATGTTTCTAGAATGGCAACAACAGTATATCCATCCTGTTGCTTTATTCTGTCCAATCAGAAAAAAAAAATACTCTTTCGACATTGCCATTATGCGATAGAATCGCGAGCAAATATTGACAAAGTTTGAAGAATTCTGCATACTATTGTTCGGAATTTTGAAAAATAAATACTCATTTTTCACAGCACTGCTGTTTCTTAAAATTTTATTACTTAATTGGGGAGTTCTTATTGTAAGTTTAAAACAGTCCTGAAAAACATTTTCGGGACACCGGGACACCCTAGACTAGAGATGGCCAACCTAGTGTGGCGCATATGATTAGAAGTGGCGCACAGAACCCCAGAGAAAAATAAAAAAGAAATCTCTTATACGATTTCTGCTAACATACGAGTATGTGATGTAGCCCAATTAAGCATTTTTATAAGAGGAATTGGTGGTAATTTTAATATCTTTGAAAAAGTTATCGATCTTCAGTCAGTTCATGGAAAAACCAAACAACCAAACAACAACTAGATTCTAGTAAGCTCATCAGTGTTTGCACTGATGGAGCCACCGTCAATGGCAGTTCCTGGGACTATAACTTTACTTGAAAGGTTTTAAGTAGTTCTCTACTAAAGTATCACTGTATTATACATGAAGAGTCTCTGTGTGGAAAAGCGCTACATTTGAAGCATGTTATGTTACCAGTTGTAAAGTGTGTGAATAAAATTAGAGCAAGAGAGTTAAATAGAAGAGAATTCGGAGCATATTGTGAACGTTAGATATGGAATATGGTGATCTCATCCTTCATTGTGAGGTGCGCTGGCTTTCTAGAGGACAAGTTCTCAGTAGATTTTGGAAACTGAAAAACAGTGTTTGTAATTTTCTGGAAGACAAGGATGGACTGCATGAGGAAAAAGCCTTGTTGTGTGATGGGAAATGGCTATTTGATTTAGCATTTGTAGTTGATGTTACCAGCCACCTCAATGATCTAAATTTGAAACTGCAGGCCAAGAACAAATTGTTTCCTAGCTTAGTAAATAAAATCAGTGCATTCAAAATGAAATTAAAACTGTTCATCTCCTAGTTAGAAAACGGGGATTTAAGTCAATTTCCACATTTAAAAGAACATAGTGAATCTGTTGAAGATAATGGCAATTTGACTGAATATATTGAGAAACTCAGATTATTGCAAGAGGCCTTTAGCACTTGCATTTAGAAATCCCTTTTCACTTACCTACTGAACAAAAAATCTTGTCGTTGCCTAGTAATATACAAATAGAACTTCATCTCAAAACCAATTCTTTATTGAAAACGAAACTCCCAGATGCTTCTGATATATTTAATTAATTTCTGGTGATCGTTGCCCTATGAACATTTTCCAGAATCGAGAAAATCTGCTCAGTTATATATATATGTCGTTTTGGAACAACATACAGATGCAAACGAGCATTTTCATCCATGAAAATGATTAAGAACAAATTGAGGTCGCGACTGACTGATTCAAATTTGAAAAACTGTTTGATGCTTTCTGTAACTGATTTAACTCCAAACATTACAAACTTAGCAAAAGCAATTTACGTTAAACGTGACATCTTAAATAATTAAATATTTTTGACAGTTTCAGTAGTTGCTGAGCAGCGGATACTACTATAAGTAACATTTGTAAAGCTAAAATCAGTCGTTTACTTTCAATTGCTCCCGATAGTAGGTACAAATTAACTGATTCCGAAAGAAATCAGTAATTACTAAAAGAAACTATTTACCTAACCAGTTAACATATAGGTTTGTCGGAAGAATAAAGAGTAGAAGGTCTGAATTGGTAAACTGATGAGAATTTAATTATTTTCAACCATATAACACTTGCACAACATAACTAAACGTTAGAATCACATCCTTCAAATAGAAAATATATTATCGTGTATAGAATAATCCTTGAACAAGTTCTGCAATGTCGCAAATACCATACAAAGTGGTAATGTAAATCATAAACTCCTAAAAAGCAATTTAATTGGCCATAAAATCTCGTTGTCGTAGAAACAGATACCTGCATAAACCTATAAACTTTCTAACAATACAACATTCTTGAAATAAATGTGAATAAAAAAATGATTTACTTCATTACAAGAAAAATCATACGTTGATTAATTATAATTGACGGTAGCTTAATTATGAACCATTAGCCAATGCAGTTGCAGCCTTCCACCTATAATTATTAACAATGATGGGCGGGACTCAATACCACGTGACCTAAAGCCATTGACTACGCGTTGACAATATTCCCCATAAACTATAACCGTTGTTGTTTTGCAACTTTTATCAATCGAAGAGGAGGATGGTCGAAACAATTGCTTCTTTACACACTTTGAATTAATGCTTCTTAAAGGCACGATCAAAATCATAAATTGCAACACGAATGCAGATATATACGGTCTTGCTGAATTACAAATCCTACAATCACTTCATTCTAGCAATCTTTAACTAAAATTATTTGACAATAAGTGAAATAAATAGCAATACAAATAAATTATTTCTAATGAAATAATCCAGAAAGAAGAAAAGTTTAACATAACAGAACTATACTAAATGAACTGAATACTCGTATTTTGTTTAACGTCCTCGCATGGTTCCAAAAAAAGAATTTTGTATTTTTTAACATTTTACATAGTATGAAAACCTATATTTTCATTAAACCATTATTAAACTGTAAATCCGGTGAGAGTGAAAAATAGTTTTTTAAACTTGCATTAATTTAGCAAAATTTTAAAGTAACCGAGTTAGAATTGCAACTTCTACAATTTCAGTAATGTGAACAGCAGACTAGTTATTGTTACCAATTTGTATTATTTAGTTAAACTTCTTTTATTTCAACGCAAAATTATGAAATACTTGGGAAGCGAAAGTAAATAAAATTTTGAATTGTTAATAAAAACGGATTTATTCAATTTAGGCAGCTATCGTAAACAAACGTGAATAACCTACTAAATTTTTCGGATTACCTACAACAAACCTTATGAGAAAATCAATGTTAATAAGCATTTTATTAATACATAATTTAATGGATATTTTATTACAGAATGAAATTCATAACCGCTGAGCATCTGTTTTAGATGGCAAACCGATAATCACAACTTTGCGATCTAAGCCGGAATTAGTATAATGGTAGTCAAATTGCCAAAAGCCTTTAAAGAAAATACAAAAATGATTTGGTTATGATAGTTTAACTGAACAACTATTTGACAAGATACCAAAGTATCAGGTCTAGTTCTCATCGTTATTACTTATTACTTATTAACAATTTCAGAGTCAATTTGCGGGACTAACAAGGCGTATAATCATATACGTCGACTAGTTTTATCATATTAAAAAATTAAACTTTAGTTTTAATAAACCGCTTACACTTTCCTTAAAAGCTGTAAATCTTGATGATAACAAGGGGTATAGGAACATTTTCCTATCCAGTGAGGGCGAGGGGAGCAATAACGCTTCCAATAGAGTAGAAAAAAGCAATATTATGTTTACAATAATTTATAAAATAAAATATAACGACAGATTTTTCGTGCGTTTAGTAAATTTGAAGCTTTGATACACATAAAGAACGCAATTTAATTAACTGCTAAAATTAGTACCGTTCACATTTTCATGAGCTGGAGTAGGTAACCCTTAACGATGTAAATAAGCTATTGAAGAATAAATTATTTTAAAATAATATATGGTTCTTTCTGTTATTTTTTCTAATCTCTTGTTATTTTTTTTCTAATCTCTTTTTCTATTTTTTTTTTAATCAAATTTTCTGACTGCTAAGAAAGGGTCCGTTTACTAATAAAACCAGAAATTCTTATTGTTAGCCTATACCTACTTACTTATTTACTGCACTATTTTCATGAATTGAAAATATTCCAATTTATAAATCCTGCTTTTGATTTCATTTTTACAGGGTTTGTGTTGTAAGGCACACATTACATTAATGTATTTATCAGGATAATGCATCCAAGTTTATATATCTAGAAAACCATGATTTTGGAAAATGGTAGATACGGTGATGTTCGCAAAGTTGAGGTATAATTCCTTTCATAAGCAGGAGATCTGTGTATAATGATAATTAATAATTAATTTAATATTCCATAACCAAATGTAGTGTTTTTTAGTTTTATAACTTTTTAAAGTATTCTTAAGTTTTACATTTATGGTTATTAGAATTTTGTTAATAGGTATTTCATAATATAAATTATCGGATGAATAGCGTATCCAACTATCATTACTGTGATTTGACATAAAATCCAGCCAATATCTGCATACATGTCACTGATTATTATTGCCTTTTTTTTAAGTTAAATTCGATGTCGGTGATTGGTCCCAACATCAAACTGAGTGGGTGTAGATTGCTTTAACGTTTTCGTCACTTGAAAAAAAAAACTTAAATATTGTTTGTGACATTTTGCATTTCATAGGAAAAAATTATTACTTGGCGTAATAATAGTGGTGAGAAGTAAAACCGATCCTGTGTGACCAATCATCCACGTGCTTTTTAAAACAAAAACCTTAACACAAACCACCGAATTGATCAATACAGGTTAGATAGCTGTTATGCTATGGTTTACATGTGCTTTTAGCTGTGGCCATTTACGTTTCTGGTTTATACCACTGAAATTTTTACATATGAAATAACTCTCTAGTAAAATCAATTAAATTTTGGGTATATAAAATGATGATTGTACTAATAAAACTTGGGAGAGGCGGACATTGTCGTTTCAATTAGCTAAAACTGAAAATGAAGCCGAAACCTAACACGAAGATGTGTCTGTTTAATAAGCTACCTTGTAGGATTGACAGTAAATAAATATGCCTAGAATTAAAGACTATTTTTTCTACTTTATAAGAGTTGCAGTTCATGCTAATTAGGGTCAATTATATTATTACACATTCTTGTTAAAATTCAGTATACATATTTAGTAAATCTAACTACCTATTGGTACAAAAATTAGTATTAACATTTATAGCACTAAATTTTTAATGCGTACTAAATAGCGGGCTATGGCGTTATCTAGCAATTTTTATTACTATGAAATTGGCTTATGAAGACTTTTAAATGGATCTTCCCAAAAATAATGATGCTATTCTTAAAATTTTAATTTATAGAGAAAGTATAGTTTTATTAACAAACAAAGATAAATAATTCTATCTATACAACATATACTGATGTTACTATACTATATTTATGGAAAGTAGTTTGGTTACGAAAAAATTCATATTTTGCAACAAATGTTAGTCATTTTTTCGATCGAGTGTATAGAGCTACATTCACAACCTCCAAATTTTGAGGGCGTATTTTTAGGTTATTTACCTAGCCATGAAACAAACAACCAATATGTGCTAAGTTGTGTTTAATTTATGCGGTTTATACAGGGTATTCCGTAACGTTATGTTCAAATTTTGGGAGCATAAAATAGACTTAATTCCAAGACTAAAAAACCCAAAAGTAGTAGGTCGATCTTTATTCGTTCTGAAGTTACAGGCCTTTGAAATTATAAATCATAAATAATCTAGGTAGCCATGCAACAGGACCAACACCACCAACCACCAATCCATCGTGGATCATTGTTGTTCATGAAATTCCGGACTGCAATTCCGAAATGTGCCGGTGCACCATCCATTTGCAACCACATGTCTCTTCTTATGATCAGTCATAGTCACCTAGCTTTTCAAAACTTATTTATTTCAATTACGAGAAAACAAGCGTAAATAAGAATTGTCACTTAATCTATCGGCATACGAGCACAAGCTTGTATTCAGTAAGCAGAAGGGCATTTTGAAAATATCATTAATTAAAAATTTCTGAAATAACTTAAGTTTTTAGTTGGTTTACGAACTTAGATCTGATTATTTATGGTTTATAATTTCAAAGGCCTGTAACTTCAGAACGAATAAAGATCGACCTACAACTTTTGTGTTTTTTAGTCTTAGAATTAAGTCTATTTTATGCTCCCAAAATTTGAACATAACGATACGGAACACCCGGTAGAGATTTGGGAAGGTTTACTTCTTGATAAAATGAGTGAAATTAAGGTGGAACATCGAAAGTTCCCGACAAAAGAAGGCAATGGTCAGAAAATTATTCATGAAAGAATGGCTGTATATGGGGAAGATTAATCATCTTATTTTCAAGATATATTTGGTCTCAGCTTTTTCGATGGGATAGAGAATCAATTAACGATGGCCCAAAGTCCAGACGACTCGCTCGAACTGAAGTCGGTATATCCGAAACAAGTGTATTGAAAATTTTGCATGACGATTTGAGTAAGAAGAAGGTGTCTGCACGGTGGATACCTCCAGATTGCTTACACTTGAGCAATAACTGTTGTGAAAAGAAATTTGTATAGAAAATTTGGCCACGTTGGAGAAATCTTTTTTCTCGAATTATCGCCGGGGATGAGACTTCGGTATATCACTGGGATCCTACCACTAAACAGGAATCCAAGCAGTGGGTTCATAAGGGCTCTTCACCACCAAAAAAAGCCAAAACACAATTTTCTGATGACAACAGTTTTCTGGGATGCTGAATATCTGCCGAGGGGCTCTAACATAATTGCAGAGGCCTATGGAAACACAATTCGAAATTTAAAAATTGCCCTGGAGGAAAAATGCCCTCATTCTTATTCGCAAAAAAACTTGTTGCTGTACTACAATTGTCGAATTCATATGACTGTGAGTTCATAGAATTAAGGCATCCACCTTACAGCCTGACGTAGCTCCATCCGACTTATTTTTATTCAAAAATTTAAAAAGAAACATCCCAAGGGAAAGCGTTTTGCATCTGAAAAAGCACTCAAAGTAGCTGTTGAACAATAGTTAGCAGAGTTGCCGAAGGAATTTTTTGTGAGGGTATGGGACAATTGGAAAAGCACTCAAAGAAGCTGTTGAATAATATCTTGCAGAGGGTATCGAATAATCGGGAAAAAGATGGAATAAGTGTTGAAAAGAGTTAAATAGAAAAATAAAGGATTGCTAATGTGATACATGTTTTTTTTTTGTTCAAGGCTAGGTAGATAACATAAAAATACGTCCTCGTAGTATTTGGAATTAATAACTTCTACTAAAAATAAAAGTTTGACAAATGATTTTGATATCAGTTGCCGGCAATAAAGAAATGAACGTTAATTAATAGCAAGTGTTTGCAAACTAAAAACTATTTTCATTAATTTTACGTCTATATCAAGTGTTACACTTAAACTTATCAGTTATGTACTTTTGGTTAAAGAAGTAATGCTGATATGTAGGCCTTTTTCAATTGTTTAAATACTTTATCATTTAATTAATTTTTATATGTACATAAAGAGTTGTCTGGTCTGCATTTTAAACATCGAAATGAGTTCTGAACGACAAAAAACTAAAACTAATTTTGTGAGCTAAACGAAAATACTAATTTAGAGGTCGTGAATATACCTCTAAACTGTGTATATGTTCAAAATTATTCGAACATCTTATATAAGTACCTACATAATACCTACGTGTTAATAAAATAAAAAATTTTTAGTTAAGTACCCTAACGAAGAAAAAATGTTTTATTTAACTGGTATTTCAGTCACACTTGTAACACAAGGAATTTGTATACGTATCAGATTCAGTTATTCCTATTATTCTACCCCCTATTACCCGGTTATCCCAACAAATCGACAATTCAAAATAGGTCCGGTTCAATTAAGTGGGATAATCTAGCTGCTTATTATACGCACTTCGGCACAAGTAATTTCCTTTACTAAGTAAGGCAAATCGTTACAAAACAAGACACGATGAAAAATTGTTTTAGGTTATTTTCTGAAAACGGTGGCTCTTGAAATTATGGTTTAATGATAACGTTACTGCAATTAAAGGGCATTCTTCTTATAAAATTAACAAGGCACGAATTATATTAAACGTTTCCTGAATTAGAAGGTTTCATCTTTCATAATCTCGGAAAGTTTTTCGGGTGGGCAATTTATTATTTATTCTGATTTAAAACTGATAATAACAATATAAAATGTTAGTGTTGATTGCACCTTTATAAAATAAGACAACATCAAAAAATATAAAATACGCAATGTTTATCAAAAAACAAACATAGTAATTTGTTTATTATAAAAATGCCATTCTATAATTTGTACATACGCATAAACGAGTAATATTCTAAAAATATGAACTACCTACATCCTATTCTATTTTACTTGACATTAAGACTTGCTGAGGGAACACTTCTGATCAAGATATTTAAATCACCTATTTATGCGGAAGTAATCTATCCCATACGTAACCAAATTGTCAGCGTAAATTAAAAGATGTTTATCTGTCCAAGCGATTAACCTTTTAATTAATTTTAAGGATTGAAAAAAACAAGTTTTCTGTTTTAACTGTATTACTTTCCTTAGTTTCCGTAAAAAAACATTTAGGAGGGCTCGCATTTTTTCTTTTTAAAAACATGTGAATTTATGTCGATTTGATAATTATATAACCTAACCCATAGAAGAATTTAGGTACCGAAATCTACTTTATAATTTAAAGACCAGACCAAATGCAATTTTTCCAAGTTTTTTAAGTTTTCCTGAATAATGGGAGTTATGACCTATTAAAGTTTAAATAAATTGCAGGCTTTACTTTAAAGATTTATTTTGTAATCAATTTAATGTGCCCTCAATGGCACAAAGAAAACTACATATTAGTTCGTTCATTCCGTTAAATTACGGTAAACGAGAAAATTTATTATTAAATACTTACCAAAGACTTCAAAAAAAGATTGGAAATATTAGATGTTTACTGCAATAGGTCCATATTGCATTTTAAAAGTTACGATATGTAATATAATTTATTATCTAACAGTTCCTTCCAATTCCTCTCTATAACCAGTACTGTACAATTGTGAATTTGGAAATATTCTTTTAAACTGCAATGTATCAATGTATTTTAAGGTTTACAAGAAATTATCTGTAATACATCAAAACTTTTCTTTAATCATCTACGTGTTCATCAATTACAATTTTATAAATTTATTGTTTTATAAGTAATATACATTGTACAATATGTAATTATTTATTAGATACCCAAAAATCAGAATTTTGAATTAAAATAGTGCTTGTTCTTTTAGTACTAACTTGACTCGCAACTGAAAATCTGCGTTGATTGAAAGGATTGTATAGAAATATACTGATCCTCGCCTACTAACTTAGTTATTGACAAATTATCTTATGAGATTGAATGATATTATTTTAAAAACAGAAATAAAGTTTACCAATTTTAGATTAAACACATGGATTCATAAATAACTCTTCTTCTCTACTTCGCCTGAATAACATATCATTTAAGCCATCGGAATTTTATAAGAATGTCTCGGTAAACTTCGCACAACCTAAAACTGCATTCGTAGTTTATGCTTAATTTTATAACAAACCCGTAAACACTCATTATTGTGGGTGTTTCTTATCCTAAACAACTACTACTGAAATATAAAGCGTAGAAGCTGATTATATCAGGAAATATTTACAATAGCATTACAGAATAACGTTCTACGTTAAAATATCGTCACTAAGTTACGAAATAAAGTAACGCTTATGTAAAAAGTTGCGTTATAGTTTACTACTGTATAATTTAAACAATTCTGTTATTTTGGCAAGACTTGGTTGGTACCACTGAATAAAATCACTCGTGGTGAATAGTCTAGGTAAAGATGTCTTAGAGTAGCTATGTTATATAATTATCTCCTAAGTCTTCCAGCAATCATTACCAGTACAAAAACATAAAATATCTGAATATTAAAACCGATGCAAAAATGTTCAGAATGTAAAGAACTAACGTAAATACTTACTATGTCGTCTGTGGGAACGATGATAGCGATTTCTACGATAACTATAAAAGGCCATTATTTCTTTAGTTATCTGGATCGACGAGGTTTTTAACGAATGTATTAAAAAATTGCAACTAATTAAATAATACCGCGATTGTACAAATGCTGCAGTCTGAAAGGCACCATCAGACGTAACAAGAACTTGCACCTGTCTTGCAACTGGTGTTCCGGCCTGTATTGGTCTTTTTGCGAAGGAAAAATATTTTAATAATATTAAATAATTCAAAGACCTGCCTCAAGTTTCATCCATTTATCGATGATAAATCGACTTCTTAAGTTCCTTCATACGGGTTTTGAATAAGGTATCAGTCTTACGACGTGTTAAGAGTATGAAGGAAGACCGGTCGAAAAAGAGTGAAGCAACCGGCCAATTAAAATTTTCTTAGTGCGGCGTTCGTTATAAAGAATAAGCCGGCTTTTATCGCCATTCTGAATGCGTTGGAAATGAGAATCCAATTACAACTTGGTAAAACCTTGCAAGCGTCAGGCATGTCTCGACTTCGTGCTGGACGAACGACAAACCAACAGCCTCTGTCTTTCCGCACAACATAAAATTCCTATACGGAACAAAGAATTAAAATTCCTAGTGAATGTAAAACCTGACTTTGTACTCAGAAAGTTCGTGCCGTTTATTGAAAATTGATTATCTACAAATATATCAATAATATCCCTAGTATTAATTACAAGATAGATTCGATAGAGAGAAAATAAATAATATGTTTATTACTTAATTACGTACCAGCAAATTAACTCGAGGAAAACTTAGTAGTATAGACCGTGAAGCAATAAATAACCGATTTTCATTAATAGATGTTAGGGATAAAAGGTATAAACACAAAAATGTTTTTAAAGCAGTGATAATTGTTGGGTATCGTGTGAATCTCCAAGTTGTGCGTTAAGTTATGTAGGTAACCTAAGAAAGGAAGGCATTGCATGCATCAAGCTATTGCAAATAAATCTACCATCTGCTGCTTGTTAAAATTAACTGCCGCAGTAACAAGAATCCTCTTAAATTTGAACAAAGAGCCGCATCAGAATGCGGACAAAGCCTTTAAAGTGTCAAATATGATTTAAGTGCAACAAGCCTTCGGGTTTAAATAACACGCCTTTATTACTTATTTGAAATCGAGTTAAGGCATAAAATTGGCATCTGTCCTATTGGATGTTCAATAACCAATCACCTCACCCTTATTCCATGACATCAATAAGTAATAAGTGCTAGTACGTGACCCGCAATGCAATACGTCTACATTACATGTCCCTTACGCATGAGTCACTTTATAAGCCCATGTCTAGCGGTGATATATGGAACACGAGTATCGGAGATACGATGCGTTTATTATGATGTGACAACTAGAGCACTCAAATTTTAAATACAAAAAGAAGTTATTTATTTATGTAAATTTCTCTATAGAAATTTAAAATCTTACACAAAACCAACAATATAGTTATAATAATAAATTTTCGAGTCTATACTATGCCAACTTACGCAACTTGACTATGCATTTTGAAATCAATCAACGTTAATACTTGAACTTCAAAACATATTTTTGTTAAATTATGTTTGATAAATACCAAAAATATATAAACTTTTAATAGTTGCAATTTATTAGTTTCATTGCAGAATGATGTTTTTGCCAATAAACAAAAGAGTTATTTTTGCTGCTATTAATCAATTTGGTCGTCGATAACTTCATGATCCAACTAATCACATTTCCGAAGTACATAAATATTGCAGTATACGACATGAATGTTGTCTGACAGTGACATGCACTTTTCAATAAACTTTCCACTCATAAATAGGAATCATGAATATATCAGGACATATCCGTTGCTTCCAAATAAATAATACACTGAAAAGCGTCTATAAATTGCCATTGACAAAGTTTTAACAGTAGGTACAATATTTCCTACATTGGTTAACGGTGCATTAAAAAATATGTACATTTATCTTAGAGATACATACATATAAAGCATTTCGATCTTTCATTGTACTTTTTCGTTTGCCATGCTTGCTATTATCTATAAAAATTTTGAATTATAAATACTATCCTAGTACAGCAGAAATGATTTAATGATTTAATCTACAATTTATGTGTCTGCATTTATCCTAAAGTACACATTCATCTTTCAAAATCCAAACTTATAATGCAATAATACGAAAACATCATCTTATCCCCTTGAACGAAAACTTTATTCGACATAAACAAAACCAGCATCGATCCATTTCTATCGTTTACTATTTAGTTTCCAAAACAATCGCATTTGTAATTTATATCTTTTAATCTTCGGATTCTATATATCCTTCGTGGAACTTTTAATGCAATTTCGAGAAAATAAAATATCTATCATCTTCGAGAAAAATACAGTTTGGTATATTTCAATTTCGTTACGCTTCTCCAAAAGATTATAGTAAGCTACATACTAGTACGGGGTTGACTAACAAAAATGACGGATTTTGCTATGGATAATACATGGTAAAATAAAGGATGTAGGTATACAGATTTTTATGTTGAAAATGTAAATTTAACAAATAAACACAAATTTAATTTCAATTTTATGAACCAAATCCTTTTAGTGCCTTAGTATTATTTTAATAATGCTAAATATTATTCACGAGCGATCTACAATGGGAATCTCGCCAATTAAAAATGCAGTATAACCTAATAATATAGTAGTGTATGGGAAATATTGCTTCAGATTATATTCACATTAATTATCCTTAAACTTCTAGGTGTGCTACCATGTTTACCCTAATTAGGAAATTCAATTACCGTATTAAAATTCTAGCTTATTAGAATATTATCAAAAGAGTTGTAAAACATAATTTTTAAAAATTATTGTATAGTAAGGTCATAAAATACTACTCACCGCACGCTACACTCAAAAAAACGTAGTGGCCTTCCTTGCTTTAATAAAAGTTACGCTGAACAAATGAAATTATATTTTATTATTTATTAAACATGGGTTTGTTAGGGTTGAAACTCCAACCGTCAGTTCTTAAAAATTAAAATTGCTTAATTTTGACGACATACTCAACATAGTGTAATACTCGGTTTTCATTTAGAGGCGATGTTAGTTACCGTTAGGCTTCGTATTAATCAAGGGTTCCCCTCCGTTTTAAAATTTTTACATGCCATGTACCCAGTGTTATCGCTAAAGCACCAATAAAAATTTAAAAATCCTCGAAAGCGTGTTAATAACTCATTAATCAAATTAAGGAAATAACCTGAAGTGCTAGTGCTATTAGTAAAGTAAATTACAAAGTAGGCCAATAAAATTAGAACAGATGGTTTACTGAATGCATGCCACCCTTACCGGTTTTCCTATTTTATTTAAATAAATGCATTTATGCCGGCTTCTATAATGTTTAAAACCACGATTAACAAATACTTAAGTGATAACAATTAGAACCGTTTTCAGTAGGTGGACTTTCTCAGTTTGGATGACTAAGCATTTCACAGTAAATTTAAATAAGACTACCTCCTACGACAGGATATGTAGGGTACTGTACATTATTAAACTAAAAAATTAAGTGTTGTTTTGTAATGCAGATTTCTCTCAAGCCAATGAACACTAAATGCATGCAAACTCTTAGAAATTGGTTTTATTGGCCTAAATGTGTAGGAAAATTAGTGTAAAGTGTAGAGGAAAAAATAAAGAAAACTAACCTGCTCCGTGCCCTAATGGAAATGTGGAACCTAGGTGAAGAAAAACACAATATAAACTAAAATAATGACATACATATTTTAACTTACCGCAACGAATACACTTATACCTAACATTATGATGTTGGTCGAGTGCATTTTATTAATAAAATATTAATTAACATGTAAAAGCACTTTATATGTTTTTATTCTGCGCCAACAGTTCCGGCCTATATTTTCTTCTTTAACGAGTCTAGACATTATTGCATGATAATCTTCACACAAACGTTAACGTAAATTATGCGTGGACTTTATACGCCATAAAAATATCTACACGTATGGGATACGATGGATTTAATGGTTTTAGACATGATATGTCTGTAATTTTAAGGCTTTTAATTTTTTTTTGTTTTTAGTTCGCAAACCATGAATATTATTATATAATACAATTTTCACAATAAAATGTTGTTAGAAACATATAAATTATTTTATTATATTTTATGAATACGTAATGTATGCAATATATCTTTGCGGTTCTACAATAAAATTAGATATCAACAAAGAAACAAAATGTAGCCCCAAGTAAATTTTAAAAATTTTATAAAGAATAAAAATTTTACTAAAATGATAATTGCAAAATTTGTAAAGGATTCACAATAATTAAAACACATCAGGCAGGTTACACAGTTTTAAGGTTTACTGCAATGACTGAAATGATTAAAAAATTTAAAATTGAAAATTCAGTTTTCATATACAGAGCGATTTATAGCTGGTGTGTTAATGAATCAACAGATAATTGGTAACGTTATTCTAAGTAAAATCTTTATACCAATGTTTCATATAATTACTTAAACTAGAGATGCTTCCACTACTACTAATATAGCCTTGGAAACAAAAATTACCAGCCACTTTTTTATTAATAAAAACTGACTTAAGTCAATTAAGTTAATGATTAACTTCAGACCGCAAGAATATCTTGATGTGAGGTATATATTATGTATTAAAACATTCAATAAATGTATGATTAGAGTCAGCTATGATTGGTGTCAGTTACGACTTTGATAATTTCAGTACTTGACATTCGTCAAATGAATTGTTCATTAAGTAAAAATTTGTTTATAAAAATAGCAATCAATCAGGGTTAACTCTAATTATAAATTTATAAATATATAAAAATAAAGTACTCCTTACTAATTACTAATAATAATGGTTTGAGAACTGCTAGAAGATATTTTCACATATATAAATAATACTAATTATAACTGCTTTATCTGTTTTGAGAACTATTCTGACGTTCTTACAGCAAATCTTCAAACTCTTGAAGCTCGGTAAATAACATTCACATCACATATGTTCATAAAGTGTGATCCAAACAATTTCACTTAAAATTTGGCTGTGGCAGAGAGAAACAGACAACTAAACAAGTTGAACCCTAGTTTATAATGCAAATTGTATTGAGGTTAGGTTATCAATTTATATAATTATAATTTCGGCCCAAAAATACAATTATTTTTTAATTTTAAAGAGTCTAATAGAAAATCTAGGATGCGATTTGATTAAAAACACAAGTTTTACATAATAGAAAGTTATTTTCGAAATAGATTTCCAAAATTGAACGTGGAATGTGACCAATTTCATACAACAATACTACACTGATCAGGACCTTCGAGAAATGTGAATCGCGCAAAGGGAAGTGGATACATTCAAAATTTTCATTAAATATGTACCTATACTTCTAATTATTATTCAGCTCGTGTGAAAATTCCAATTTTAATAAGGTAGATAGATATTGTACAATTTAGTAGCCAAACTAACTTTGAAATAATTTTTTTTTATCGCACGATATGATATTCTTTTTTACTCAGAAGAATGCCTAGAATTAGCTTTAATTTGCTTGCACTCATCATAAACCACCCTAAATTGATATACTAAGTTATAGAAACAAACCACGAACCTAAAAACAATCTTAGTTTCTTTTAAATTATACGTAGATACATTTTTATTATGTTTATTTAGAAACTAATCTACTGCAATAGCAATACTAATAAGAGTAATAAGCAAATAAATCATTCTGAAGTTAGAACATGCACATCTTAGTAAGCATTTATAATTAATTACGAAAGATTCCTTTGGGTTTCAATATGTTATCTTTTAGTAATCTTCTGATTTTGATAATGTATATCAAATGAATAAGGCATTAAAACATTTGACAAATGTAAAATACCTGTCTGCAAATGTCTAAGTAAAAAAACAGAAATAAACTTCACCGCTGTTTAAAACATTCGTTGTGCTTATCTGGAAAACAAAATTCCAATAGAAAAATCTCTTAAAACTTTATGGGCAAATACAGGTTTACAGCAAAAGAAATTTCTCGCTAACGAGTCGTTTATAGTGCCTTTTGTAACGCTCTCACAAAAGGAGAAAGTCATTTACTTCTTGGAAATGAAGTACATACATATAAACCCAACTAGTGTTTCAATTTTTGGAACACTGAAAAGACAAAAGAACACAATTGCCTGCTTTTAAACAATAAAACTGGTATACATATACAAAAAATCAAAAATATCGGCAATAATGGGAATTCTTGTATTTGTGACTAAATGAAAACACAGAGATTAATGTAGTATCAGTCCCTTTACCTTTCCACTGAAAATCAAATCGGTTACCTAAAAACACAACTCAAGGAAATACATGTAAAAAAGATTTAACCAGCATGCCTATACATCAAAAAGGACTGTAAAATACCAATATACAGGATGGAAAGTTGGAATTAAAGCTTTCCTGCTAAAGCAGATAGAGATATAGATTTGAAACTTGGCATGGTGTAATGTGGCAGTTCTAAAGTATATCCAAAAGATTCTGTCGGATATGAGATTAACTAAACCAAACCCAACATATATCTTGTTATATATTTTTGCTTTCACGTTAGAGGCAGCTGCTTATTATCTCGGTTGAGTTAAACGAAGATGCAACTAATGCGAATGTTTATTTAAATACAGGTAAAACGACCAGCTTAACACTGGTACAGAATTATAGGGCTGTAGTAACATAAAAAGCAAGTACCGTACGAGTCAAATTTACTTGAAATCTTCAAACAGGGATTACCTGCTTTCACTACAGCAGCTCCCAAACAAAGCAGGTAATCCCTATTTGAAGATTTCGAGTAAATTTGACCCGTACGGTACTTACTTTTTATGTTACTACAGCCCTATAATTCTGTACCAGTGTTAAGCTGGTCGTTTTACCTGTATTTAAATAAACATTCGCCTTATTTGCATCTTCGTTTAACTCAACCGAGATAATAAGCAGCTGCCTCTAACGTGAAAGCAAAAATATATAACAAGATATATATGTTGGGTTTGGCTTAGTTAATCTCATATCGGACAGAATCTTTTGGATATACTATACACAGATTTCAAAGGTAAAAAATAAGACACGTTTTTTCCCAGCCGCCATCATGAATCTTTTAATTAGAAATTGGAAGCATACCTAAAAAATGGAATATAAACTTTTACCACAGTATTGTAAAGGTTGTGGTAGAATTTGGAAGGATTTATTGCATATTAATAGTAATATTTTTAGCTTTAGTGAAAATATATTTTACCATAACAAAGATTACTAGAAAATTCGGTTCGATTACTAAACGCTAAACGCAATATAAAAATTTGGGATATTTTTGTGGAAAATGTATTGCTACCTATAATTTGTTATAGCACATAAAATTATTGTACGAATTTTTACCATAGTTACACGTTTTTTGTTTGGTAATAGGGTAGAAATTTACGTAACCAAATAGTTTTTTTCTAAGAACTAGGATCGTTGTGTAACATCTTACTACAAATTGTGGCTTTACAGTGAGAAAACCGGGGAAGTCCCTTATTATAGAATTTAATTTATACGCAAAAGGCTAAGTAATTATTATACAGGAATTCAGAGAATACTGACATGCAAAACATATTGTAATCATATTTAGATGTAGGTGTATAGTTAGTTATATCGGGAACCGCAAAATTGCTTTTTGTATAATAATCCGATAGTTCTGGTACGAGGCGTCGTTTTTATATTCCCGGACTGGGCATGAAAACAAATGACTAGAGCAACAATAAAAATTTGTTTTTCAATATAGTTCCCCTGCTTTTGAATACAGATATTACACCGTTTCAATAACATCTTTAACCCATTGTAAAAATATTCATTTGGTTTGTCCGCAAAATGGTCCTTAACAGCTGCTATAAGTTGATCATTGTCCCTAAATTTTGTCCTTCTAAGTGTTTTTTTGAAATCTCGAAACAAAAAATAGTCACTTGGTGCTAAATCTGGACTATAAGGTGCATGTTCAATTTCTTCGAAGCCACAATCAGCAACAGCAGCTTTCGAAAGTTTTGACTTGTGCACTGGGGCATTGTCGTGGAGCAACAAAACACCTAGCGTAAGTTTTCTGCATCTTCTCACTCTAATCGACTCTCTGAGGCGATGCATTAAGCTTGCGTAATACTCTGTGTATGAATATTCTGGTTTTGAATATTCTACTTTTGAATATTCGGGCGTTGAATTATTCTGTGTATGCATATTCTGCTTTTGAATATTCTGGTTTTGAATATTCGGGCGTTGAAGACAACACTGCAGTACACCGTTCAGGTCGGACGTGCTTATAGCGTGCTCCTTCCACGTGTTGAGATAATTTGTATATTCATCAACCTACTCGTATACTTAATAACTGCGATAGTGTAATCAGTACTACTGCTATTTAGTGATTCAGTGGAAACGCTTCCTTTTTAATATGTCTAAAAACGGATCGGATCTTAAAGTAAACGAATTAAAAAGTAAGTTATCAAGATATGGTATTGAAACTAAGGGACTTAAAAAATACCTACTAGTCGAACTATTATCGTTAATACAAAATAGTGAAGTTTTCAACAATACTGCTTCCGTTACTCAACCAGTTAGGAATAATGAAGACCAGGAGGTACAAAAGCTATGTCTTAATTGTGATCAGATCAAAGACGAGATCGAAAATCAAAGGATAAAAATAGAAACTTTATTACAATTAAACGAAGATTTAAAGCAGGAATTGGAAAAGTTTACCGCAAACGATAAACACTGCAGCCAGGGAGAGGCTATCGTCGTTTCGCAGCGTGAAATAGGCGAAGAAATCATTTTCTCCGAACATTCAAATTCGAAAGTTAAACAAAAATTACTATTGCTGTGCGACAGTCATGGACGGGGACTATCAGGTATTTTAACAAACCTAATGAGAGACGCATTTGATGTACAGGTATTTTTTAAGCCGAACGCAACAATCAAAAAAATTACTGAAGATATACAAAATTTAAGTAAGCACTTTAACCACAAAGATTTCATTATTGTAATCGGTGGTACCAATGACAAGAGTCGTAAACATGTATTAAACACTATAGATAATATTGCGAACGTATGTTGGAATACCAATTTAATCATTTCAACAATTCCATATCGTTACGACCTGCCTAAAATAAATAAATTTATTTATGAGACGAACATTAATATTTGCGATGCAGTACGTTATCTGCAAAAATTCAACAATAATATAAGTGTTTTGGACTTTAACGGCTTATTTAAGCAATATTGACTATACGCGCCATGGTTTGCACTTAAATAAAACAGGAAAAATTAAATTATGTTACAATGTAGCAAAACTAATAAAATCTGTAGGTGCAAGTAAAACAAAAAATTGCAACTTGGTTGAAATACAGTATGAGCCACCTACTATTGATCAGGAGTCAGCAGATGATAGTTTTTCATCATTCGCAACAGTTTGTAGTGTGCAGACAGTAATTAATACGGACTATCTTATAAATACTAATGTTTCATGCACTTCTAGTTCAACTCAGATTATGAATGAGCAAAACATAACACAGAATTTCTCTTTAACTAACTTAGAAGGTAACGAAACCACTAAAACTGAGCAAACTATAATCTCCAACATTAATGTTAAAGCTAATGAAACCGATTTTTTATGTTAAATAGCGGAAATATTAAATATCAAAATAACTGTAATTTTAAAATTAAGAATGTAATTCCGAAGTCGGAGCATGTTTTTCGTACCCTTCAACAAAGAAGGAGTTTGCATTCGGTAAATGATAATACATTTAATATTTCTCATGTTAATGTTCGTAGTATAATTAGTAAGGTGACAGAAATTGAAATGTTTGTTTTAAGTAATAGTATTGACGTCCTATGTGTTACGGAACATTGGTTAAATGTAAATAATGTCTCAAATCTTAGCCTAGAGAACTTCAAATTAGTTACGCACTCCTCCAGAAAAAATCATGAACGAGGAGGCTCTTTAATTCTAGTTAGAGACAGGATTTGTAATGTGGAGGATATTGCAGTCTTTAGCCAACTTTCAGTCGAATGTCATGTTGAAATGTGTGGCATCCGTCTGTCAACTCGCGGCAAGAAAATTATAGTTTGCAATGTGTACAGACCCCCAAGCGGTGACATAGAAACATTTTTTGATAGTCTTACGCATGCCCTAAGTCACGTATACAACAAAGCAAATTATTTGATTGTTAGTGGTGATATAAATATTAATTACCTCGATAAATGCCAAAACACTAGATTACTAGAAGACTTATTTGCCTCATTTGATTTAAAGCAGTTGTCCACGCAACCAACTCGAATATCTATCAATAACGATGGGCAGATTAGCTCGACATGCATCGACTATATGGTGTCATCGCTTCCGCTAGACTCTTATAATACGCAGCTAATTAACCCACTAATTGCGGATCATTTTGCCCACATTATGTCTATAAAACCGGACATGCTTTGTCCTAATAATGAACAGACGATAGTTAAGCAAAAAAGAATTATTACTCAAAAAACTCTAAACGAGTTCAAAAGCAAAATTAGAGTAATCAGCTGGCCCGATACTATAAATCGTGATATAAGTAGTGCTTTTACCTCCTTTGTAAATCGTATTTTATATGAATTTGATACTAGTTGCCCAACAAACACTGTTAAGCATGTTAACAGAAGTAACCCTGACAAGGCATGGCTTAACAGCAATATAATCACTGAAGGCAACTACGCTAGAAACTTATTTTGGCTAAATAAATTGATAAATTCCACAGCCAGTAACGAACTATACCGCAATCGGGTAAGAGCATACAAAAAAAGCATTAAGCTGGCTAAGAATGAGTATTACTATCAAAGAATTAAAAATTCCTCAAATCAGACTAAGGAAACTTGGAAAATAATAAATTCAAAATTGGGAAGGCCAAGCAACAGTAGTAATAACCCGATTGTGCTAAACGTCAATAATCAATTAGTTACGGACAAGCATACCATTGCTGAACATTTCTCTTTTCATTTCGCAGATATTGCTCATAGATTGATCGCAAAAAATTTTGGTTCAAACCTATCGTTGCCTAACACAGTATCAAACTATGATCTGTCCAATTCCATATACTTCTACCCAGTTACTGAGGAGGAACTCATATCGGTCGTCAATGAGTTAAAAAACAAAAAATCCGCCGGTAATGATGGGATTAATAGCATAACTTTAAAAAACATTATCCTCGATATAAGTCACCCTTTTACGCAATTAATAAACAGGTCCTTGTCAGAGGGAATTTTTCCCGATTTCTTGAAAACTGCTGATGTTATTCCAATCTTTAAAAAAGGCAATCCCTGTGATATTGATAACTACCGTCAGATATCCTTAATTAGTGTACTATCAAAAGTCCTAGAAAAAATTGTAAGTAATCGTTTAACCTCATTTCTTAAGAAAAATAAATTAATGTCCGCTTCCCAACATGGTTTCATGCAGGGGAGGTCAATCGAAACTGCATCATCTGATTTTTTAAATCATGTTTACCTTGAATTAGACAAGGGCAAGCTGGTTATAACTACTCTGTTCGATTTAAGTAAAGCTTTCGACTCCGTAAACTGTGATATTTTAATGGACAAACTGTCAAACATTGGTATTCGAGGTTGTATACTAAACTGGATCCGGTCTTACATGAGTAACCGTAAATTACGCGTTAAATATGATAATGTTGTCTCCCAACTTTGCGATGTTAGGCTGGGGGTACCTCAGGGCTCCGTACTCGGTCCTTTGTTATTCGTCTTATTTATAAACGATTTACCTAGCTCCATTAAATGTGGCCATACTATTATGTATGCTGACGATACAACAATTACCGTGTCGGCGGCAAGCCTTGAGGACTTGGAACTTAAGCATAACTCAGTGATGGACAGTATGAGTTCATGGTGCCAAAGAAATAAATTAGTATTAAATCAGAAGAAAACGGTTTTTATTAATTTTCACATTAAAAAAAATATAACACAACGTCTAAGTGTTGTGTTGAATACAATACTCCCCAATAGTGCAAAATTTCTTGGTATACATATTGACGAAAAGCTGTCGTGGTCACATCATGTGGACTTTGTATGCGGGAAGCTAAATAAGGCCTACTTTGCATTATTGCAAATGAAGGACACCCTAAATGTAAACGGGCTACTGTATATATATTACGCATTGGCTTACTCATATATGTCTTTTGGTGTTATAGCTTGGGGCAAAGTAACTGACACAAACAGAATTTTTGTCCTTCAAAAAAGGATTATTCGATTAATCTTTAACTTAAAATATCGAGAAAGTTGCAGATTCACCTTCAAAGATAAAAAGATACTTACCTTTCCATGCATATATGTGTTTAAATGTGCAACTTTTGTTAAATTAAATATCCACAAGTATGCTACTGTAGGCAGCGTGCACACTCACGAAACAAGACATGGCAATATGTTGATGATACCTAGTCACAGAACAGCATTATATAAGAACTCTCCACACTACAATTCTGTCAACCTTTATAATGCTTTACCTGATAACATAAAAAACATTAGTAATACAAACCGATTTAAAAAGGAGATTAAATTATATTTAATAACAAACGCTTTCTACAGCGTCGATGAGTTTTTAAATAAACAATAGCTATGCAATGTTCATACACTGTAACCACGTACTAATTTGTTGTTATTGTTCTACCGAGTTGTTGTGAATATTGTCGGTTTATTTGTTTTCAATTCTGTGTTTGCATTATAAGCTTGGAATTAAAAATTCCAAAGTTATATAATTTACCATGTATTGCCCTTATTATTAGATTCTACTTGACGTACCAAATGTGCATTGATGTACCTAAATTGGTTAATAAATATTATTATTATTATTACTCTCCCGTTACCGTAGTATCCTTAGTGAGATAATCAATCAACAAAATGCCCTGACAATCCCAAAAAACAGTTGCCATTATCCTGCAGAAGGGGTGACTTTAAACTTCTTCGAAGGG
This sequence comes from Melanotus villosus, assembly GCA_963082815.1. NCBI lineage: Eukaryota > Metazoa > Arthropoda > Insecta > Coleoptera > Elateridae > Melanotus > Melanotus villosus. The sequence continues at coordinate 68,940,126 of OY720418.1, read as the reverse complement.
CTGGAACCCTTAACATGCCACTGCATCGATCTTGCTTCGATTCGGGATATATAATGGTGAACCCACGTTTCATCTCCAGTGACAAGTCGGTTGATAATTGAATCTGGTTCACTGTTCACACGTCTTCATCCGGACACGCATTTGGAATGGCGAAAGCATTCGTGGAACCCATTTTGCACTAACCTTTGTCATTCCAAGGTACTCATGTAGAATTCTGAAAACCGTGGTTTCTGAAACTCCTAGTAAAGCTGCTAATTGTCGCTTCTTTAGTCTTGCATCCTCCAGTACCAAACACTTGGTTTTTTCAACAACATCTGAAGTGATCACGTCAATAGGGCGACCTGGACGGGGATCATCATCCAATGATTCACAACCATGTTTAAACAATTTTGACCAGTTGCAGATTGTCGACATCGAAGGACAATCATTCCCGTACACAGCCAACATTTCTTCAAGAATAATTTTTGGAGCTTTTCCTTGTTTTGTAAGGAATTTTATAACAGCCCGGTATTCGATTTTGATCATTTTGATATACAAACAACGCACGACAACACAAACAGACGGATAATAAAATTAATTATGCTGCAACCGTTTTGTAAATTGACACACAAGTTACCAAGGCATATGTGATTTAAAAAAAGCATAATGGAAAATTGCATCAAAATTTAAACCTGCCCAGTCCGGGAATATAAAATCGCCCCCTCGTAGTTTACTTTGTGTTGTGCGGGTGCCGATAATGGATAACTACGTTAAAGAAAAATTACAGGAATGGAATCTATAGAAAGTTAAAGATTCTTTTCCGACAAACGTTTAGGAATGTTACTTTCCCACACTCATTTTGCGTGCGGGAAAGTCCACTTTCCCGCACGGAGTGCCGGAAAGTGACAGCGATTTCTGAAAAATCAGAAAATCGCATAGCAACCATCCTTACTAGATTATTACTTTAAAAGGAAATGTCAAATTTGACAAATTGAAAACTTACAAAATGATAGTTTAGGACGATCCCTAAACGTTTGTAGGAAAAACGTTGTTCATAGCACGTGCGGGAAGAGCGATTCCGAAACTCATGCAGGTACAGAAACTCGCTGCGCTCGTTTTTGTAACGTCCTGCATTCGTTTCGGAATCGCTAACTTCCCGCACTTGTTATGAAAATAACTATTTGATAGTAAGTATAAGTGTTTTGTTATTATAACTTTAGGAGAAGGCCAAGAAGCTTTGGTTGACAATTTAATAATGTGCATTGAATTTTGCTTTGTCCATAAACCGGCGATAATATTAAATACATAAAAATACTTATATTATAAAGTTGATCCAAGATTACCTATTATTTATATGACGCCATTCCTAAATTTAAACCAGATTCTGTGCCTTTTCCAGTTCAATTTATGTTTTAAAATGTCAACTTCAATATATTTAAAATCGTACAAATTTCCTGCTGTTTTGTAAAGAAACATTACAGGCAATGTATGTACAGCACTTTCAGGCCTGAAGGCCTATGGCTTTTTGTTGATGCGTTAACGTATGTGGTTTTAACGGGTGCAATGCACAACCCGAATCGTCTCTGCGAGTTACATGGTTGGTGCGCCGTTTATACCTACATACTGCACCATGTGTAGACTGTAATGTGTATGTCCGTGTAGGACCTAGTTACTCTATCTCTTAGGCCTGTATTCGGAGGAGAGCGTTGTTAATTAGGTGTCCAACGACAAATGGTCACCAGGGCTCGATACCGATCTCCGGGAAGTCTTGCATCCAGCGAGATTCGAACCGGGGACTAGCGTAACGCTAGCCTGACGCTCTTACCACTGCGCCACCTTGGCCTATATTACAGGCAATACACCAGTAAAATGCAGGTTTTGGCCGATCAGAAAGATTACATCACTTCCAGTATCATTTTACCCATACGTTGCATAAATAACTACTTCTATTAAGTATATAAACTGGACGTTTAAATATTTCTAGCCGAAGAAATTGATGACTGACGGAAAATGACATTGTAGAACTTATGCCTATTTTGGGCGTCGGTAGAAAATTTTTAAGTTGCAGTCGAATGGAAAAGCATCCCGATATATGATTTCGATCAATAAATTACATCACTAACTTAAACAGAGACTAATTTAAGTCTAGTGGTACTATAGATGAAGAGGCAATTCGAGCTAAAAACATCGGTATAGGAAATTATAACTTGTTTGAAAATTTAACATTACCGGTTACTTATTTGAACTTCAGATGGGTTGTTACCTATTTACATATCCACAAAAGGCAACTGTTGGTTTGCCATATGTATTAGCTGCCCTAATTACTAACAAACAATCTGTAGGTATTATTAATGTTTGTTGCATTTGGAATTTGCAGTGAGAAAAAGTTTTGAATGTTAAAGGCCTCGTAATAAATCTACTACTTCGGTTCTTTTTTGTATTATAGACGGTTCGAAAACTTATCGAAGAGACGGATGAAGGTAAAATCACTGCTGCTAGTTACGCTTCAGATAAAACATTTTTACGTTCAAAACTAAGCGAACTTATTACAAAGAATGAACTAAAGCATAACAAAGATGGAAGGTAGATTTATACGATTGCGTGGAAAAATTACAGTAGTTAAAAAATAATGTTACTAATTTTTCCTAAGATAAGGAATATTGGAAGACCTCTACTAAATTAAGACAAAAAGTATTTCAATTGAACATGAGTATTTTCAGCAGTATCCGTTCTTAAGGCAACCTTTAGGATAGGTATAGCTATGTAAATTATGTTGTACTGCCATTTATCCATATAAATTTAAAATATTGAACAATTTTTAATGTTAATGTTTAGTTGGAAATTGACTTCAAGTATATATTTATGTACTATCACGTGCAAAAGTAATGACACCCCTAAGTGTTTTTATTGTATGATAAACAGCCTTGCAGCAGTCGATGAGTACCTTGGGCATTACCATAAGACCTTGTAGATAAGATTAACAAGTTAGAATAAGACAGTTGCTCATCGACTGCTGCAAAGGCTCTTTATCATACAATAAAAACACTTAGGGGTGTCATTACTTTTACACGTGATAGTACATATACCCGGAAAAAGAAGATTTACTGATTTACAACTGGCCCAAAACAGCATATATTATCTGAGCAGAGAAAAGATAACTATTTAGAGAAAATACTCGAATAACGAAGAAAAAGGTGTGCGTTTTTCATTTAACAGCGCAACGTATACCTGTTATCGTTAATGATTCCGTTAATAATAGTTTAAACCTATCTTCGTATGTAGTATGTATTGACAGCATTCGCTACAAAATTTTTAAGATTTTTCATTCCTTAGAAGCAAGAGTACCCCAAAAAATGTAGTTTAAAATGAACATTTATTCAAACTTACATTTATAAAATTAAAATTACTTATGTCTAAATCTCTAAATGTCTGTTTCAATTTTCAATATATTCTTTAATAGCAGATATTGACAAAACTGCTGCCGAAAACTGATTCTAAGCTTTTGAAGGTGATTTACATAGAATAAAATGTTATTCCAAATGTTCACTTACTTTTCAATCACCAAAAAGATTAATATACCATTTAAAATCGAACCATAATGCCAAAAAATGCGGAATTTTTCGCTGTACGCAAAAATAATGTTTTCGGGTATTTTCATCCCTTCGAACATTTAAGTCTTATTTCAGTCAGACGGTTTAGTAAACAAAAAGCCAATTGATCATTCTGTAAAACAATTAAGTATTTCCGTTAAAGGTTGACTGGATTGAAATTTTTGGTATTTTATGTAAACCAAGTATGGTAGTTATATAGCATTCTGAAGAATTTCCTAAATTTGGCTTGATAATATTTTTATTTTGCTAAGTAGTGATGTATTTTTTTCAGATACAGAATTTTAAACGGTAAACTTAAATAGATAAATTTATTAGGGTGGTTCTTAAATTTATGGTTGACAAAAATTTTGACCGGGTCACCTCCCAAATCGATTCTAAAAAAATAAAAAGTAATTTTGAGCTTTACCAGCACTCTTAATTCCAACGTTAAGAGATACCCCAAGGAGCCAGCTTTTTCCCATTTAAATAACATAGGTTTTCAGCACACTATAGGTTTTTATTTTTTTACAAAAGTAAGCGTGCCTGGAAAAATTCAGCGAGTGCTGCGATTCATTGCTCACTGATGCCCCTTTCACGGAAAAAATCATGGGAGCCAGGTGTCACTTCTTAAGCACATGAAGGGGGGTGTGAAAAAGGGGTAATTTTAAAATATTGTCGTTTTTCTCGGTTTAAACGGTTCCGTGCGTCGTTCACACATGGAAAATATGTTTTATATTTTTAGAATCAATTTGGAGGGCGGACCACCCTCCAAATTTGTTTGACCATTATCTAATATTTACACATTTGAGGTAATAGTTCCCACTTCAAAACATAGTTCTATAGAAGAACATACTGCACTACATGATTATACGCCATGTTTACTTTCAACATTGTATTTTGAAAAATCATTTTTCTATTCCCACCATGGAAAGTGGGATTTTCAGACTTCGTCTCTATAGATACGAGTATTGAAAATGAGTGTTTGCCGAACAAGTGAAATTAGCGTGCGGAAAATTTACTTTCCGCACGCACATGCATGATTTTCGGTGCGGCAAAGTATAATTTTGCCGCACCGAAATCAAAATGTCATAAATGACATTTGATGAATGTCAGATTTGATTTTGCAGAAATATTTAAATTTTTTTATGGAAATGTGGTTGTAGAAAAAATAGTGTGTAATACATGTGTTAAAAGCTTATATTTGCCACTCTCATGTGACTGCAGCACTCACTATCGTTCGTGCTGCAAACTTCAAATTCGTGTGGCAAACGCAAGCTTTCAACACTTGTATTACAAATTACTATTGTTGCTGTAAGGCACGCTTTATAGGCAATATTCTAAACGTACAATGTGATTTTTTAAAAACTCAATTGCAGCAGGCCGTATTCTGTTTTAATAACCTTAGAACTGTCTGTATTAAGTCAGAATATGGCCTGCTGCAATTGAGTTTTTAAAAAATCACATTGTATGTTATCTAAAAGTACTTTTAACGAAATATTTCATATAGGTATCATCATTCAGCTTTTAAAAGGCCATTAAGGCCCATAGCTTGTCGAGGAGAGCACACCGAGCCGTAGTGAGCTGAGCCTGAATCGGGTCACCCATCCGAGCTCTGACCATGGGCACCGATGCTTAACTGTGCAGAGCGATGCGCCATGCCAATACTCACTACCGTGCCGCCTCCTCTATATAGGTATATCTAAAACAATATCAGCAAGAATGAATAGAATAGCAGATGCAATTCTACTCGAAGAACAGTCAGGCTTCCGAAAAGGAAGATCCTGCATAGACAATGTTTTCACTTTAAAGCAGATTATCGAAGAATAGAAGAAGAGAATTTAACATGCCAGCACATCTACTATTTATAGACTATAAAAAGCTTTCGATAAAGTTAATCGGAGAAAGTTATGGACAATATTACAGAAGAAGGGTATACCAACACACCTAATAGAAGTAATTAAAAGCTTATACGAAAACACCGCCATTTACATCAATTCCGAAGAAGAAAACGACATAAGTACACTCACAACAAGCGGACTAAGACAGGGATGTGGTTTATCCCCGACGTTATTTACGATCTTAGATCATATATATTGATCTAAGTTTACGAGTAATTTATACCTAGATGCCGGAATTCGACTGTGGTTAGAAACAGCAAAGAAACGAAATTCCTCTACAACACAACAACATAAAGACGATACTATTTGCAGACGGTCAGGTATTATTAGCAGCAAGTGAAGATGATGAACATCATTAAAAATTATAACATGGAAATATCCATACAAAAAAAAAACAAAGTAATGGCTTTCCAAGGACAACACCCAGGTAGATCAAAAATAGTAATCGAAAACCAAACCGTAGAACAAACAAGAAACTTAAGTTCTTAGGATGTGAAATATATATGGGAGAAATAGATATAGACCACAAAATCTCACGACTCAACTGGATGTGCGGAACCATCAGAAATACATTACAAAGACAAGCTAGAACCGAATCAAAGATAAATCTTTACAAAACAATGGCAGTACCAACTTTTATATATGGAAGTGAAGTGAATAGAAGTGAATAGAATTAAACATCAGAAATGCGATTTCTCAGAGGAATAAGCGGGCATACATTAAGAGATGAGTACCCAATGTGGAGATAAGAGAACAACTTAACATACTTAACTTAAATGACAAGATAAAAAAGTACAGATCAAAATGGAAAGAACACGTAGATAGATTAGAAGAGCATTGCCTACCAAAACAGGCCTACCAAGAGGCAAAAGAGATGTGGGAGGGCCACGGAAAACATGATCCGACCAAGTATGAAAAACGAGCAGGAACAGATCGAAATGGTCTAAACCGTGAATGAAGAAGAAGAAGAAGAAGATTTCATATATTTGATTTCTGTCCATTTTCGCTTTTTATATCTGTTATTCTTATTATTATTATTTCAGTTCTTCTCGTCTCTTGAACGGTGCTATTTCATGACATCGGCTTTTAAGCCAAGATGTGCAGACGCTTTTAGTAGGAGTTTGATGGCAAATTTAAGAATTTTCTTATTATTGTGCAAGTGTTGAGTATGACAGCCTTTTGTAGTTTCGATGGTATTATAGGTTGTAACTGAAGTGCTTCTAAGTTTTGCTTTAAGTTATTAGGTATAACTCCAGTGGTAGACATCACTGTAATATGGTAACCTGTCTGTTCCTGTTTCCGTATACCTATTTTGCGTACTTCTTCACATCATAACATTTAGTTAATTTCTCTGCAAACTTCGTTATGAATACTGTTGATGTTGGGTACAGAGAGAATATTATACCGTGAGTTAAAAAAGTCTTTACATAAGGGTTGGCCATGAGACACAAAAATAATGTCAATTGCAAGATCTAGAATTTATTAACTGTCATCATTGTGTTGCTGGCATAATACTCTTGTGCAAATTTCAATAAAATTGTAAAAACAAAGGTTCTAAATCTTGCAGTAGACATTACTTTTGTGTCTCATGGCCAACCCTTAAGTAAAAACTTTTTGAACTCACGGTATCAGGTAATGGTCTTATCTGTGATGACCGTTCTATCCCAGGAGAGAATGTGATTATTATTATTATTATTTTCTGTATATTGTTATAAGTAAAATAAATATCTTAAACCTATTTTGTACCCGACACCCTAAAGGGTAATACGGGGCTTTATCGGACAAAGAAAGAAAGAAGAAACCCACAATTTTGTTTTAATAAAACGTTCAAAATATAAATAACAATGCGAAAAATTGTTGTAGATATACTCGTACACTAAAAAGCTATTGATACACAATACACATGATATTTTGTAAAAGTTAATACAAAATTTGAAAAATTTAAATTAACACAACAGTTTTGTTGCACTCACTATCAACGCGCAAATAACAAAACAGAATTTTAGAACACGCTACTCTACTAATTTGGCAAGAATTACTATAACAACTTTAATTAATTAACGTTAATTTTACAAATTTATAGTCTATAAATCAATCTACCAGAATATTCTAGTTCTAGAGAATACTTCTAAACGCGGTTGCTATTTTCGCAACATTTATCATACAACAAAATTTAGGAATATCTACTACAAATTGTATCTAATTGTATATGCGCTATAAATAGTAGCGCAGAATTCGATAATTGCAGTGTAAATCCCAATAAAAAAATTTCGGTGTATACTTAGAAAATTTATTTTATGTACCACATTCTCTCTTTGCAGAAACAAAATTTAACAAATGAATAAAATCTTATAAATAAAGGTTTTTTAGTTTTGAAAAATTGGTAAACTTGTACAAAACTGCAAAATTTGCACCATGAAAGAGAATTTAATATTCAACAATTTACTTGTAACTTTTTTCCATGTTTCTACGTTTTTTCATAAAGATTTATATTAACTAGAAAGAGCAAGAACTTAGCTTTCTTGTGATGTGGAAGCACATCCTCAATTGCTATTTAAAAAAAATAATAAAAAAAGACGGTGATTTTAGTTTACTCTAACTGTTTTAGCATGAAATCTTTGATTTTAAACTTTCTTCCGCCGGGCATATTTCTGAAGGGCTCATTTAAAATTTTTATAATGCTAATTTCTAAGCATTTATTCTATGCTCAAATTAAAGTTACCTACCAGAAAACTTAGGTAGGACAAATCCAATTTTTAAACCTCTTTCCCGCGCCAAGAATTGTTCGAAAGTGGCATGAAATATAAGAAACTCAATAATTTAGCAGAATTTTTCCAAATTATGATGATAAACACTTTGAAGATCAAAATAATACAAAATACATATACTTATGCCGTTTAATTTCTTCCCATAAAAATCAAATGGAGTTAGAATTCTGTAACAATGGATTTAGATGTATAACGTTACTTTTCAGGAACACATAGGTACGAGGTCGCTAAAAATAAAGCCGACCATGATTTTGAAAACTACCCTAATGATTGTTAATGAATAAAAAGGTACCTTCCATGAAGAAGGTAAAGTTCGAGAAACTGAACTTTTCTACCTAATATCTCCATATTTTTGTCAGGTTAACTCTAAATTATAAAGGGTGTTTTTCAAATTGTAAATTTGTAACCGTACCTTGGTAACTTAACACAGAGTTTTTCTTATATCGAAGTTTCTACTACAGCTGGTATCTTTTCCTTTACCAAATATGTTCAGTAATAGAAGATGAACAGTTCTAAGAAATCTCACTTTGAATAGGAAGCATCATTATTCCCTGTTTTTGTAGTTGAATAAATGGCTACCGCTAGGGAATAGAGACAGTTTCGAGCCACCCACAAGTTCATGATCTTATCCAAATGTATGCATGCTGCAGATCCGAGATTTCCATAGCACGCGGCACCATAATACTTTAAGCGGAAGCAGGATTTGAAACTCTCGACATTCCAAAGTTGTTTCTAGATTAAACGTTCTTTAAGCGCTAAGTTGAAATTCTTTCGTCATAATCATAGATAAGCTTAAATTTTAGAGGGTTTGTTTTCGTCTCTGTTCATGTCTATTTTACTTCCTGCTGTAAAAACATCAAACAAAGAATCTAAAGACAAAGGTTCTTTTCCATTATTCATTCTAGGGTAGATTATTCCAAAGATAAGTTATATTGCAATTGTAAAAGTCATTTGGCTAGCAATGGCGGCGCTCGCAGTTGATGCATGGGCGGTAGACGCTATGCATTGGACGCCCGTGCGTCACTTCATGTCTACATACAACAATGCGTCGCGACGTTCGAGCAAAAACTTACATTTAATGGACTTCAGAAAGATTTAAAGTCAACTACAACGCTATACAACTTGTATTAAGTAAAAATGCACAGCAACTTATTCAGCCCGAAGAAAAACAAGCTCACATTTACGATAATTAGGATAGCCTCCAATTAAATAATTAAATACTGGACAAAAGGCTTCTCCCCAAAATAAAAGCCACATTACACAGATATATTAAAAATTACTAATAAAATCATTCAAACTTTTAAACGCATTCGAATAAAATTTCATAGTGTAATAAAGATAAAACGAACCCTACAATTTAAATGGAAAGAAAACAATTTACTTGGTCAGAAGTTATTTTAAATTAAGAACTATTTTTTCGATAACCAATAGGCACCAGGAGGCGGCTGTTAATTTTTTGATAAGATCGCAAGAAACCTTTATAATTAATCTTCCTAATTAAAGTTCGGCTGGTAATGCGAACTACATATATCAATGACGTAGGTACTTTTCTACAAAGCTGGTCGAGCATTTATTTCTACCTGTTTAATATGACTATGTATACCTTATGTAAAATATGCCATACATTATAATATAATCAGTTTATATTTTTACTTAAATCGTATTAGCTACATACTATGAAAAAAAGGAATATTGACTAAATTTTGTTATTTGCTTTTTAAATGGTAAATTTTTCTAAATGATTCTATTAAAATCGTGTTTCGAAAATTTCTTTTATGGACCATCATGCAGAAACTAGTGCTTGAACATGGTTAGAAATATAAACAGATTATTAACAACATGCGGATTTCAGAAAAAAAGTGATACAATAAAATTAATGTTTTTTATTGGCCACAGTTTGAGAGCGTATTAAGTAATTATATCCCTTAATTACACACTTCCATATGGGAAAACAGCCTGTGGTAAAACCGACAGAACTAATGTTATCACCAGTTGGTGTTCTGATAGATTTAATGTTCCAGCCGCACTTCCACAGGCATGCACATATAAAAATAATGGCGGCAATATTTAAACTGATGTTGGTAACAGTTCGTGTCTCTTCGTTATTTTAACTCTCCTAAGAAAGTTAAAATAATCCTTCAGATGCTACATAAATTGTTTTAAAATTCTTATTAAAAGAAGAAAGATTCTAGCAATATAGTTATTTGTCATAATAATAAGTTATGAGTACTGAACAATTAAGCTATGCAAAATTCTCTTTTATGAAATTCTGAATATATTATGTTTTATAACATCTTCCACAATTTGTATTTTAATTCTGATTTATTTAAATATTACTGCATACCACTGCACTGTAACCTTAGTTATTAATAATTTTGATTAAAGTGGTTACACCAATCACAAAATCTCTCTGTAATATTATATAATGGGAACAATTCTACCTTATGGGACCAATCTTTCGGGAAACATTCGGTTGTGAAAAAAATGGAGATTTTTAATTTTTAATTTATGTTTCAAGTTGTGACTGAAAAGCACAAATTTCCAAATTTACTGTGAGTGATTCAAAGAGTTGACATTTGCTATTAACAATCCTCAAAAGATTCACAGAACAATTTGTGTTAAACCAAAAAAATAATTAAAGTTGTATGAATTTTGAATGTTTTACAAAAAAAAATGTGTGTAACATTCGAATTATTTGTAAAATTGGGTTTCTTTTCATATACATACATATAAAAAATTCTAAGTTCGTTATTTAATCTAATTTATAATTTAACGAAAAATAAATTGTGATTTTATGCTTTTTTATAGTACCAAAATTATGGAAAAAAATATTAACAAACTTTCATGATTATAATCACCCTTTGAAATAAATTTATTTTATTTTTACGAGCATGTTTCAGCCTTGCTGTAAATATCGTCAATTAATCGTCTAGTCAAGCATTACAACCATATAATACTAGGCAAAACAAACACGTACTTGAAGTGCGCCCTCGGCCCTTTCAGGGGAAATTTACATCCTAAATTACTGCTAATTATGCACTGTATCCCTGATGAATATTTTCAATCGAATAATTGCCATTTTAGCACATACCAAAAATAAAAGAAAGCTAAACATAAAGTTAAACAGACCTGCTTGATAAGAATGCAGTAGCTAGGCTAAAATATGATTAAATAAAGACCCTCTTTGTCTGCTACATAAAACAGAAAATATTTTTATTGCTGTGTTAAAAATGTACGGTAATAAACTGCTCCAAGGTTATTTAAATTTGATCATCCTTCTTTCAAGAAAATAAACCACGTTTGAAACTAAAAACACCCTCACTTTTCCGGAATGAAAATTGTCAAACAAGTTGGTAGACTAATGCCTCTAGAATTGCGTATTGTATTAGGTGTTGGTTATAACAGTTCCGCTTCCGGTTGGGGGAGTTGGAACAGAACCGCATCGCAAGGAATTCGCAATACCGAAAGCTGTTATGTGGTAGTTCGCTCTATGCGTCTGGAATATTTGATTCGGCTAAAATTCCACACTGAAAATTTGATAAGCAACGTTTAGGCAAGGCATTTAAAACGGAAGGACAAAAAATATAAATATTGAATTTAATCGCAAATCCCATTCCAACCCTGCACAAAACAGCTCTTATATCAGGTTATTACACGTTCCAATAGTCGGGTGCGATATAATATCACGGACGGCTGGGTCCACCCTCCGAGGGATCAAATATGGGAGAGAGAAAGAGCAAAACTGAAAGATGGAGATACGCAGAGAGCGCTATATTACGGGAGGTGTTGTGTAATATACTCACGGTTGCCATTGTAACAGTTGATTAGCGATTAACCTAGGGCGATTGAAGTGGTTTGGTGTCGTATAAATTCCTCACCTGCAACAGATATAAAACTTTAGGGAACACTTATTAAACAATGACCATTAATATTTAGCACATAGGTACATCCCTAACTATCAACCAGATATACGTTCATACTTTCCACTAATTCCTTTAAAAGCAGTGATTTATCGTATATTGCTTTAAATGAAAACACAAAAATCATGTAATCCTATATAATCCGTTTCATATTTTCGCGATTCTGAGTGACCTTTAACACGATACTTTTTAACATTATAATTTTGGTTTAAAATTAAGTCACCGCCCTCTAAAATTTTACTTAGCCTTACCTCTCGAAATAGAATCAAAACATTCAAAATTTAAATAAATGCGTTTAAATATAGAAATAGAAAACTTGTAAGCCTAGATGATCTTGGGATCCTTGGCATCCGCAACCTAGATTTCCTCCAATAAATTTTAACATTTTTAAATTATATTTCAAGGCACTGTTAAAAAATGAACCAACACAAAACGTGCTCTAAATCGCAAAAATGGCACTGATTATATTTTTATCCACACTTTGACAAAGCGAATAAGTATTATAATAAACATTTTAGTTAGACTAAATGATCTGGGATTAGACGACCTTTCCATTCTAAGTGCAAATTAACATTTTTAATTGAATTAATTTATTAAAACAAAAGCATAAAAACATCTTCTACAAATGAATGGAACTTTTTTTCTACGACGCTACTGTAAATTGTCATTATTACAGATGTATAACTCGAAAATCGCGTAAGCGTGTTCTTGACCATAGTCGTGTGTAAAATTTGATGGGGCGGTTAAGAACTACATAAAATTATGTTGGTTTTTCCATTTGATCACTGTGGTTACGTACATTTTTATTTGTTACTATGATGTTTCACAGTGACAATATAGTTTAAATTACTTTTCGCCGACTTTAAAAATTAAAAAAATTACTGACAGCTGACGGGCACAAAAGTTCCATTTTTGCTGCCAATCAGGAACCCACCACTTTTACTGACCGCAACATTAAAACAAGCAATAGAATGACATACATATATGAAATTCCTTCACAACAATTACATAGCAGTAGATAGATGGATAATTACAGGGATATCATAAATATCAAAAATAATCATCAAATTAATGTTAGTTATAAATAAATAGTCAGCCCGACAGTAAATCTACTTCCTTTCTTGCCTTGTTAAACTAACAAATATTAATATAAAAAAGTGGCAGCAAAAGTCTAGCAACTTTTGCAATCATGCATAATATGTTTCTTATAACCCTCGTTGCGTAAGTAGTCTATTCATTAAAAACAGGTCTTCTAAATATTTTTCAACAATCTTAGAGCAACATCGCACAATGTGTTTTTATTGACGAATTCAGTAAGAATATCTTCAAACATTGATGGTTCTTGAATATTTACTGTCTAAAGATCGAGCCGTCAAATGTCTACAGATATGATAATGTGCGGATTTTCAAAAGTAGTAACAATTAAAAAAAATGTTCTCTGTAAACCTCAACATTACAACAAGTTTATGTTTACATAAGTATTAGGTACTTATTGAGCGAGATCTAAGTTTTCAAGTGCCAAGTATCCCAACATCCAACGACTGCTATTTTTATTGTCTCAAACATTATATCTCACATTCGAAAGAGGCCGTAACCTCAGATTTTTCCGCATGAAAATCTTATCAAATTCGGCCGTTAAATTAATAAACAAAAATAATAGCTTTTCCTTTAAATATGTAAATGCAATTATAGTTATCTCCAACAGTTTGTATCTCTAATTGTTCCTTTAGTAAAAGGCACTACAGTAGATGAACTCGTAACTTTTGTTGATTTTCCATTAATATTTGAATCACGTATAAGCTATATCGTATCATCTGTATTATATCATTAATTACTACTTTTAATAAAACGTTAATTCTTAACATTACTACAAGCGCTCAAAGATATTTTATCAATAACCACATGTATAACATAATCGATTTCCAAGTATTTGACTGCAATATAGCATTAGGCTTAATCTGCGTGTACTGTGAAATGTGAGCTACTGCATGAACTCGCATTATGTTTACACCCCGTAAATGCAATCTGTCAATGCACAATATTGATGTATTTTGTGGCACGTTCAAATTATTACGTATCGATACACCAGCATATGCAAGAAACGCGAATATTCATTGAAACCAAACGGAGAAAACCTATGTTAAACAGATTTCTCCTCAACCTTCCTTCAATACCGGAGCTTCGGCGGAGTTATGAGGGTAATAAAAAAGAAAAGACCCGAAATGTCTGTCCCAAAAGAGAAAATCAGGTTTAGTAGAAATCTAAACCGTTTACAACTTTCAAAATAAAAGACAGTATTTTACTTTTTTGCCTTTATACGAAAATCTAAGTATGCACGGTTATAAAGCAATTTCATACTCAAAAGAAGGTAAGAAAAGGTTTTTTAAACACAGCAGGTGAACTTTCTAACTTTTGTTAAGTTAAAAAAACCGTAAAAACGGATATACCAAAAATATTTGCACTTTTTATCGTTTCATACAGACCTTACTCACGTTTTTAAAGGGTCGTAATATATTTAACCATTAGGTTTTGGAACCAAGGAATGAAAGATATATTTATAGACGAAGTTACTACTGAACTCGAGACTAATTCACGTTGAGAGAAATATGGAGGGAAGCGCGGCAAAAGGTGTTACATAAATAAAACAAATGCGTAAACCATAAATTTTGGAGATCTCGATTAAAAGTCGGCGTCTAGTTTTAAATTTAGGTCTCCAAAAATATTATCAACGAATGTTGAGTTATGCATCAACCCATGATACTGGGGTGTATTTACGCAATTAACATTAAAACAGAGTTCAATTATGGTTACTGAATGCACTCCCCTTGCTCGTAAACACTTCTTATCGATGATCAAATTCCTCCCGTTTCTTGTATATGAACACTAACGAATTATAATGTTTGCGCTATTATAATTATGCTACTGAATATTAATGAATATTTAGAATGCATCAAGTCTCACAACGTTTATGTAATTAACAAAAGATAAGAAAAGTGTAACTGTTACTTTGGTAAGCAATTATATTTTACACCTAAAATGGATTGAATTGCAAACAGTATCAAGTTGTCAAAAATCAAATTACTTATACAAAAAGGGATGGTTAATTATTGTATTTAAATGCACTGTGCAAGGCTAAAGATATGCGAAAACCGTTTTTCAAAGGACCGTACTGTAATAGTCACAGAACATAATAATCAATTTCTTCTAAGCCAATACTTTACAACTCACGGTTACCGATCTGTTAGATTTAGATTCTGGCAAATCAGATTTTTTGTTCAAAGCTGAAGAATGAAACTAAGGAGAAATGACTGCATACAATCATCCTATAAAATGTAAGCTACTTTTACAGAAATATAGGTATAAAATATAACGTGGTTAATTACCTACTACATAAGGCAAAATCTTAAGAACTGCATCACTGAATCTTCAGACACATAATGTAGAAAAACAAAATATTTATTAGTTTGTTAAGTTACAAGTCTGCGAACTCTAATACAAGTAATTGGCAGGATATGCACAATTCCAGCAAATAATTATTTTCCTGCAATACAACGAGCCTTAGTTTTTATAAAGAATATGATATTTTAATTGATGGTTATTTTAAAGTACAACGCCGCCATTTCGAGTTATACGCGAATACATCTCAAGAATTCTCCTTCTGCTACGTTAATTGGTGCAATTTCGATAAAATTCCTACTGCAAATTATGAAATATTTCGATAAGAGGTCTTTGTCATGGCCGCCTTTATCCAATTCGAAGTATCTGGAATATTTTTCTTTGGAAGAACAATACAAATTAGAATCTAGAAAAATAATTTAGTAACAAAGACTTTTAAATAAGAGTAATATTCATTCTCAAAACTTGTTACAAATAATTAATATCCTATAAAACTATGTACGTCAACCACAAAAATGTTACAGTAAAATACTAACAGAGTTCCGTGTAAAGCTTTGCAAAATAATGTTGATAGAAGCCCATAAAATTGCAGAACTTAATTTAGCGACTCGAGCAAAAATTTATAGGCCTTTAAGTGGCAAGAAAAGTGGTTTCGTATAAAAACCTGACAACTATTTTTGAAGCTGAGGGTAAACTACTTTGATAACACCAACAATATTTGTTATATCATCTGTTTTATTATTTATCTCTATCCGTAACACAGCAACAATTTCATTTATTTCAATTTACAAGTTCAAATATCCGACACAACTTGACAGAGATAATGAGATAAATAAACCTCTGATGATATAATTTAAATACAACTATGCATAGGTTGAACAGTTTCACAATTTTTTATAAATAAATTAAATGGTGATCAAATAATAACTACACAAAGGAACATGTTAGAAAAGCATTGCGGAATAAACATTGGTTAGAAAATCGGTTAAATATTATATGAAAGAAAATTATACGCATCTATTTTGATATTAATATAAACTGGCAAGCCAAACTAACATCTGCATAATGAAACATTACATAGTGGTATAATTAATTCAACAATCGGTAAAGTATATGTAAATACGTGCTATTTATGCGTTATGATTAATTACTCCTTGAAACAGTTCTTTTTCTGTTAAAAATGCAAACGGTTCCTTTTGGTAAAGTTTAAATCACTTAAACTTACGAAAATACTTCAAAGTAAATGCTTCAATATAAATAATTTCAAAAAATAAGCCGATCCAAATGTCATCAGACTGAAAATGTGCAATCAGAAAATGTTATATACTAATTATCGCGTTTTTGCTTCTTAATGGTTATGTAGCCCACTTTTAGTTATTCCTAGAGGGAAGAGGCCCCTCTACAAAAATGATAAAACACCATAGCCAAACGTTAGTTAAGTTGTGAACTGAGAACATTACTTTGACTTGTTTTCACAATCATCATCAATTGACATGGAGCAGATTCCCGTGGATCAATCCTGGATTACGCCAGGCCCACTCCATGCCAATAGGGTGGGGAGGGATTTGTTATGATGGGTGACGTCAGCCGCTAGACACCGCTTCTACAGTGCAAGGTAGTTAGTAGATCACTGATACTAAAATAATTTAAGCTTATCTAAATTAACATCATATGTAGTGGCAAATTCTCATTTTTATCATAACTTAGGGAATAAATTTAATAATAATAATTATTATGACTTTAATTTTAATAAATAATATTGGATAGTATGGCATTTGCCAATTGTTAATCTATCACAGTAGCCTGATCAATAAAGTAGCAAAAAATTAAGATAAATATTTATGTACAGTGAAAGCGGGTGCAATACGTTTTTTAAATGTCGAAATAAATTAGCGTTTCTATTTAAAACATATCCAAGAGTGCCATGTAATTTTTATTAGGTTTATTGAATCCTACCCAAAATAATGCATTTAACACTTTAACAGTATACATTAAAGGGTCACAAAAATAGCTCAAAATAAAGAATTGCCGGGTTTTTCTTTTTTTTAATATCTTTGAAAATGTTAATAGGTATGTATTATAAATCCAGATTTGCCTATTAATTGGTTACGTGCAGTTTTAATCCGTGTGATTTCAGCTCATGACGTCATTCGTGCTGTTGCAGCCCAAGCCATTGGTATCTAGTCATACTAGCATCTGATAAAGATAATCCTCTTTATAATACTGTTTACAAAAGAATTCAACTTTTAAATGTCATACCAGAAAATTGGGAAAAACTAAATTTTGAGCATCTACATACTACTGGATGAATGGTGCTTTTAAATATGATTTTCTTTTATCGCTTATGTAATGATATTAACTATTGCAACAACGAAGGCAATATTTTGAGTCAGTTTCTTTATTGTTGAAGATACAACATTTACACGTCCGTTTTTATATTAATAAGTAACTGTTACAACTGACATTAAAGCAACGAAGTAATTATTAAACAACATTTGTATATGATATTGTATACATGCATATGTTTAAAACGTAATTTTTGGTAGTATAATTTAATTTTCCTGGTATGACATTTGAAAGTTTTTTGTAACTGAAAAGAAAATTTCTACTGACTGGGGGGCGGAAAGTTCTTTACCTGTCTTTGCTGGGCTGAAACAGCATGATGCCATGAGCCGAAATCGCACAGGCCAAAACTGGACGACACCTATTAATTCTGCACAACTTTGCTAATATAACCTTTAAAACACTTCCAAGAAAATGGACATCCTGTAAAATAATATCCTACTAGTATAATAATTACGTTTTTAAAAATTCCCGCTTTATTTATATTTTTTGTTTTCGGAAAAGCTGTTTCTGAAAGTTTATTTCTTAATTCATGTATGAAATAAATCCTTAGAAGTGCTTCGAAGCGAGTTAATTTTTATAGCAAGCAGTACATGTTTTAAGGCTGTCCATTATGTTCTAGGATGCATTCAACTAGTTAAAAATTGTGCGTTTTTCCCAATTGATGCACATGCAATTCGCGTTCAAGTTGACAGTAAGTGATATATAGAATCCGAAGCCTAGAGCACGTTTATATTTTATAACTTAATAATACATCGCTCAGCAGGCTTTCGGATATGCAGTGTACTGGTTTAAGTTGAACACGAGCTTGTATAGTAGGTACTTTAGCAACATGAAAGGATCATATATTTTAAAATGAATAATAACAACTCAACCTGCAGTGCAGTTTATGCTTACAGTGGGGGCAGCAAACGAAAACTCCACCTTGATTATTGACAAATTTAGTTCTTGGGCCACCAGAAACATCAATTAATACCAACAACATAATAATTCTTGTGTGACAAATTCCATCCCCGACAACGGTTAGTTACGGGGTGCAATGTGCAGTTCATAACATCGGATGGCCGCCGAACTTTACGATCTAACGAACTTCCATAAATACTACCTATACACACATTGCCTGCGCCCCCTCTGCTGTGCGGCTTTGCTTTTATTTATTTATTCCTGAATTATTGTCCTCCATTCAACTCCCGTCCACAGTGACAATGTGGTTGTTTGATATTCCGTAGCGATCGACGCGCCACGTCGCTTGTTAACGTTTGATTGGTTTATAACGAACTAGATCTACAGTATCGATTTTTCCTCAGTTGTTGATAACAAGCAGTTCTGGTGTATTTACAGTTGTTACTTGCATCGTGCCGATATACAGAGATATATCTACGGAATATATAATATACGACTTTAAACCACCAATTTCATTTTAGATGTGTGCCCTATTTAAATTAATAAGGTCGGTTGTTGAAACTTTTTAATGGTCGTTTAAATTTACAACTGAAAATATTCCGAACATGTCATGTTCATTCGTCATACAGGCAAAGGCAACAACCTAAATTCTCCGATTTCAAAGGGGAATTCAGAAAAACTGCCTCATTTTTAACATAGCCTGTCCATCCATGTCATGTCGGGAGATAATGAACACAATCACACAAGAACACTCAACCGACCAAACTCTAAACAAACGTGAAGCGCAAAAACCAACCCAGTTCAACCGGTCGATTTTCTCTGGCGATACATTTTTCATAACGCATGCTTGTCGAGATTCCTCCGGCATCAGGCTGTTTTATAAAAGTGTGCGTTCTTTATAGCATTAGCAATGCGTCGCCATTAGAAGACCGCTTGTTACCAGAAAAGCATAATTATAGAAAAGTATGTGCCTCGAATATTATTAGAATTTTATTACAACAGAATCTGAATTTTTTGGTTGGAGGGCAGATTATGGGTGAACAGCAAAAGCTTGTCCTTTCGATTCCATCTCATTAGCGAACGAAATGCCAGTGACAGCAGCTGAGGCTTGTCGTGTAGAAACCTTATATAGAACCGGTTGCTCTACACTGCACGTTCTCTTACTCGACCGATCTTGGTGTTTTCGCGAGAATTCGATAAGGTTTTATCTTTGCCGTAACATCCTTCGGGGCTTATTGCCTATAACAACCACACCATGATGTATTACATTCGGTATGGTGCGTATCTGCAGTAGCTTAATATAATTATCTTTAATCACAATCATAATAGCCTCGCCAGCAACTTAACCAGAATTTCAACCGAATTATTATTTAAATAAAATAAGCTACCACAACTTTAAAATACGTTACTAAAATTAAATAATAACCTCTAAATAGTCTGAATACTAAAACTATATTACTCCAGTAATATGAGGAAAGATAGTTTCAAGCTTATCAATCATGAAAGCAATAATAATTCTGGCAATAACCCTGTACATTACTTTTCACCTAACGAACGGTTTAAACAGTTACTTTTATTATATTATTTCTAATTTATTAAAGTTATTGCCAAAAAGCGATTTTGAGACTTATGATTCGTTCCTTCTGCTCAATGTTGTTTAATTCTTCATCCAACAACGGAAGTTGAAATTTACAATGTATTATTTCGTCAAAAGAACTCACAAAGAATAGTAAAATTATCAAGTATGTTGCAGATATTGCTGCTTACCCTCTTTGTGAGCTTTAATCAACGTTTTCGAACCGAATGTATCAAGGGATTTTCCTGTCCTTAAGAGTGGGAATACGACGCTTTAAACAATTACCGTCCAATGTCTATTGTTTCAATGTTCGGACAAATTTTTGAATTAATTATACAAACTGACTAGCAACTTAAAAATTAATGGCATTTTTAATATGGTTTTCGTAATAACCGTTTCACTACACAGATAGTTCTTGATCTTAAAGAAAAAATAGTAACTAACCTGGAATATTTTATGCGACTTAAAAACCTCGTTCAATCTTATCTTAAAAATCAACAAAACAATGTTTACATTAATGGAGCATATTGTGAGGTGACTATAAACCAGTTAAATATGGTGTAGGTAATACGGTTCAGTTCTTGACCAACCCTCTTTCTTACTTTAAGTAACAATTTTTATTATTTCATGACGTGAAATTTATAATGTGAAGAAATGGCAAAAAATTGGTTCAGTAGTAACGTCCTCCTAGATAACCATGAAAAGACTCAAAATGTATGTCTTGATCTGCCGCAAAGGTAAAATAACTAATATGCAAAGTGGTTAATAAATAAATATGAAATAAGAAATATATATTTATTTGTTTACTTCACTTTTGCAACATCTTAACAAAATGCATCAATCACATATTCAGCGTTAAAAATAAGCAACTGGCAGTAGTCAGTGAAAAGTGAAGAATCATTTACCAAGCAAACTTCCATTATGAGCTAACACGCAATAGTTTTCACGATGATAAAAAGTGGGCGTAAATACATAATTCACATAAAACGCCTATTAAAATTAATACAATCACTTTAACTTCTTTGAATAATATTTTGAAAGTTACTTCACAGTTTGAACTCAAATTCTCATAAAGTGATTGCTTCCACTAAATTAGTTGTGCATTTAGGTATAAGAAATGATTGTTTTCTGCGATGGAACCTGCATATTTAAAAATATTAAAATTACGTAAAATTTGTCTTTTACAAATGTGTGTATTTTATCAAAAATCAGCCAAAGAATTATATCCTGAAATATCGAAATGCAATTAAACAACATCCTGTATATTGTAATTTTATTGAGATGTGAAAAATCTCTTTAGAGATTAATTTTTTTAAGGTTTTCAAAACATGTGGAAATATTTTTTCTTAATTTTATTGTTTTTCAATTTGAGATTCTTAAAAGACTGAATAAAAAAACTACATTTATTGCCTAAATAAATAAACCGCAGGGCGATTAAAAATATTTGGAGAAATATTCCTCGACAGAAATTTTAGAAGTTCATCGATTGAACAGGAAATTTACAGTGGCAATATAAGATGCCTAACAGATTATGTTTTTTCTAAATTTTTATACTAAGTTTAAATTTCGAATATTGTAAAGCTTAAACAATTTATGTCGTTACACAAGTTCTGGCCTTTTCGTTATGAACCTTATTGTAAGTAAATATTAATAGTAGTTTTAGTTAAGTACATAATATCGACAACATACAATGTGATTTTTTAAAAACTCAATTGCAGCAGGCCGTATTCTGACTTAATACAGACAGTTCTAAGGTTATTAAGACAGAATACGGCCTGCTGCAATTGAGTTTTTAAAAAATCACATTGTACATGAAACTTTAACTCTTAGAATTACTCTCAACTAACAATCCTTCACTTCAACTTGAAACTAGACGCAAGTAACCTTATCTCACCAACTTTAAAAATTTTGCAGTATTTTAACGAATTAAGTATGAAAATCTAGTCTACAAATACGGTTATTAAGTAATATACTTATTACCATAGAGGAAATAAGTTTTTAATCTACGATATTACTCAAATTATGCTAGCTTGTTCCCAATAAAAAGGGATTACTTTAATATTAATACACATATACCTTAGATATATGCAAGATGTATAATAACCGATTTCCACAAGTATAAACGTATAACAGAATTTTATAAACCACCTACTCTTAATTAATGTAATTAAATGAGAATACTCCCACTTATTATCTTTAATTAATATTAAACAATAACTTTACTTAATATAGCTTTGTCAAATTAATCATTCGTCAAAATTAACAAAGCGAACCGGAATGCAAATCTACATGGCAAATAATACATTGAGTAAACAAACAATTTTGTTAATTTTAATCATTCTTTAATTTAACAAAACTGTTAGGTCACTTAATTATACCATTTGAAAACTAATCTCTGAACGGTTTTTATGAAATTACCACACTTAATATATGTGTAGAGGGCAACTCGCGACACAAAGTTTGCTTACCTAAACAACTAAATAAGTCGTTCATAAGTAGATTAAAACTATAGTATTGATATAATTGGCGTTATAAACAATCATAAAAACCACTAAAATCCAAACTGAGAATTATTTCATTTTATAAGTTATTTACATTTTATGTGGCAAAATAGGAGTATATATTTCAAGTGCATTTTAGCAAAGAAAAAGGTTACATTTAGGTACTACTCAAAATAATATGTATAATATTCTTTTTAATTACTAACCATAGAGCATTGATCCGCACAATATCGATTTTTCTTCAGTGGATTACCTACAATATCTGAGAACTTTATACTAAAAAGTTACACGAAATTTATCTGAACTTTTTTAAAATGCAATAATTATAGCTATTAAGACAACAAGAGTTTTATAGAAGCTTTAAAAATCAAGGTCGTAGTTCAAATCCGAGCGAACGAAGTGAGCCGAGGATTTGATAGACCGAAATTTTTAAACTATAAAACACGAGTTGTCTTCAAGATTTTTTCTAACACTAATATCAGACATTTTTTTTCACGAATATATTATTAGAAATTTTAATAAATTATTATTTGAGACGCGTCATAATACACAAAATGCGAAGATTGCTAGGCAACGACGTATTTAAAGGCCTATAAAATACGTTGTCATTGACGACGTATTTTATAGAGAAATAGTTATTTGTACAACTAGTAATGAAAGCAATACTTTTTTTCATGAGTTTGAAGTGACGAGTGAAAAAAAGATGCTTTCATACGAGTTGTACACAATATTTTTTTGCATTTTTACATTTTAAATCCCTCAAAACAGGATAAAAAGGATTTGAGAATTGACAGTTGTCAAACTGACAATCTACAATATTTTATTTAAAGCATACTTACTTAATGCAAAATGTAAATAAAAAAAGTGTTGCTTTCTTTATGATTTTTTGATAAAAAAAGTCCACTTTTTTTGTCATAATGCAAAAAACGTATTTTAAAGGCAACATAACAAGTGAGCTCTTATGCACCATACAAACAGTATAAGATATTAGTGTTAGAAAAATGTATAAAATAAACGTTTTTCTAACACTAATATCTTATACTGTTTCTATGGTGCATAAGAGCTCACTTGTTATGTTTCCTTTAAAATACGCTTTCTCCATAAAATACGTCGTCAATGACAACGTATTTTATAGGCCTTTAAATACGTCGTTGCCTAGCAATCTTCGAATTTTGTGTATTATGAAGCGTCTTAAATAATAATTTGTTAAAATTTCTAATAATATATGAGTGAAAGAAAATGTCTGATATTAGTGTTAGAAAAAATCTTGAAGACAACTCGTGTTTTATAGTTTAAAAATCTCGGTCTATCAAATCCTCGGCTCACTTCGTTCGCTCGGATTTGAACTACGACCTTGATTTTTAAACCTTCTATAAAACACTTGTTGTCTTAATAGCTATAAGCAAACTATAAACGTTCAACAACTTACAATTGTCCTATTAATTTAATTAATCTACAATTACCTTCTAAAAACTGTAGGTAGAAAATGATATATTTAATTCAACTGTATTTTTCTTTTTTTTCCAGTTTATATCTATTGTCCTGGACATTACATAACATCTAAAAGGGTCAGTTATAGGTAAGGTAAATTTCGGTTATAATTTGTTACAAGAAAATTCAGTAAAATTTTCTAGAACCGTTTTTAAATTTTATAGTTAATTATCGACCGCAAATATTTAAGTCAAAAAGTGTATGTCCAGCATCTTCATAAAAAGCATATAAGATCATAAGAAGGCTAACGTTCGTACGTGTTTTCGAACTTTAATATGTCCTAAGACATTACGGACACTGTACAAGGGTGTGGTAGAGTTTAAGGGCAATTTCGACGCGCCCATGACGGAAACCGGAGGAAGAAAGCGAGAAGTAATCCGGACGTGACTGGCAAAAGAAGTGTAAAACATAAGGATTCAAAGGAACAGAAAACGGCCGTTTAATATGATATTCGTGAAAATTTATATCGTTAATTATTTTCTACTTAAGCACGATATCAGCCACATTTTTTCATTGTTGATGGAATTGAGCGACCATTATAAACAAAGGTCAAACAAGCCAAAGACGTACATTTTCGGACACCCGCGATATGAGAATCTATAGACGCAGTTTGTCACCATTTGGGTTGTACTGATATACCCTCCACCGCAATAAAGCTTTGTCTATAAGAGCAATATATCTGAAAATCCCATACTTTAGAAACTCGTAAAGAAGCCTAAAAAGCTATATAGTTATTCGCATGATGTGTTTTATAGGGGACTTTCATATCCATATATTTTAAATGAGATTTAGACAACCGAGAAAACGCTCCTTGCATGTTGACTGATTGGATCGAAAAGGTATTCTATCATTTACGTAACGATACTTATTTCCGGGATGAAATTTATGTAGAAGGTCTTCATCTTAAGCTTGCGAACCGCATTGACAAGTAGATGTATATTCGTGCAGTTAGACTCGGGCTCGACAAAAATGCAACCGTTCTCTTTAAAGGTTACAATGCTTGTTTTACACGGAGAATGTGATGCTGTACATGATCACGATACGGAATTTCATTTTGCAATGAACTAGGTAAATAAATATATTTGGGTTGAATCTAAAGAAATTATAATATGTAAATCGTCAGATGTTAACTTTAACAGAAATACATTAAAATTCCGAAACTTAGTTTTTGTATCTTCTCTACATGCTTGACAAGACGACAACGTTTGATTTAGCGGATGCACACGGTTGTCAGGGCCATGGCAGGTATGATAACTCCATACCATCTGCCGGACGACATAAAGACATCGTGCGGGCATTCCAATAACCATGTGTTTGCTGTAAAAAGTACTCACCGAAAATTTAAAAAACGTGTCATACTAAATCTAATTCAATTAACTCGCAGCAATACGTATGTGATACGAAAACAATGAAAAGAAACGTTAATTTAAAAGTAAAAGCTTAAACATATTTATCTGTCAAGAAGGGCTTAATTTTGTAGGACAAAATCAGAGAAGCATAAATTTAACAACTAAACAATAACAGCGTCAACCCATTAAGGTTTAAACGTTTAAATTTGCAGGCTGCATATCAGTCCCAAATCATGTTACTGAACGTCGTATATTCTTCGTAATATTTTAATACAGAAGTTGGACTTCTAAATTTTAAAATATTTTTCCCATCTAATATTTAATGCATAAGCATTAGTGAGGGACTCGAGTATAAGAGGGTGTGGAGTTGAATTTTTCATACGCGAATTTCAATGGGCCATATTCCCTTGCAATAGAGATTGACATATATTGACATTTTTTTGATTTATAGAATTAAATTTCACACACATTGATACATCTTTACTATGGCGCCATGAACGACAAAATATAGGTACCTTATCTTAAATTTATCAAAATTTTGAAACATCTTATATTTAGAAATACATAAACTAATATTATTTACAATAATTTACTTCTATAATTTCGCAATTTATATTATTTAACAAGAGTTCTTTTGTTTCAATAGTAACCTAAAGAATATTAGAAATCCTATTATAATGTTTATTACATAAGTTTTCGAATGCAAAGTTAGTTCGTAAAAAAATTAAATATGCTGTAAACGTACTGATTTTCAATCACTTAACTGCTGCGATTTCTACCCCTAAAAGTATACTTTCTATTACATCTAAAGTAAAATAAAAAAGCAATATTTTATAAACATAATAAATCTCTTCGACCCTGGAGAACCCCTACAGCTACTTGCAGACCCTCGATTAAAAACATAAACTTTCTATCCGAGTACATTTAAACACGAGCTGCTTTAACCTGAAAAAATTAGTAATAAATCACATGGTCTACAAGAATTGGAATAAAAATGGCACGGTTGTGATACTACCTTTAATAGTTTTTAGATATTGTAATTTTTCGAGAAACATTCTCAATTTTACTCCATCATTTAACTTATACCAACATATGTTTCAAATTAAGTTTACGGTAGTATTCCGTTATTAAAACAGGAATTTAAATATCTTAAGTATAATAACTTGAGGTTTTCATATTTTAAATGTGGCTGCTATCAAAAACAAAATCTTAGAATTTTACTTTATGTTTTCCAATTAAGGCAATTAACCATGCATTTTATCTTTTATATTCATATCAACAAAACCAGTAACCAGGCATAGAATAAATATTTAAAACATGCAAACGTGTTACTGTTAACCCATATTCAAAATTGCCACTACTTTGAAAATGATGTAACTGGATGAACGGGTTCTCCTAACAATCAAACCGGTCTAAAGTTAGGCCATATTTAAACTAATGGGCGAATACCTGTAAACCGATTTATGTTTTGTTATTATTACTGCATAAGAAGAAATGCTCACCTTACACATAAAATTAAATTAGAATAAGTATATAGAAGCTATAATTACAGTCACTCAAGACAAACATTCTACAATAATTCTAAATGATAATTTAAACCAAATAGGGGGTAAGCATGCCGTTTAGAAATACAACAGAAATTCTCGGTGGAGCACAATTTGTTGTTTAAAACGGCATTATTGTTAATAACCCAACATTAAACTAGAATGAAAAAAGAATACACGTATATACAAATATAAATATTACTCACTGAATATTATATGTTTATAATTATTAAAATCTGATATAGCGTTTACTAAAGTTCAACCGAGTATTAACGATTTTCTATATTAATAACAAAATATCCCTTCATAGATTAGGCGTTTTAAATACAATTAAATTTGGGATAATCCCATTCGGATTATGTTAATTCTCCTGTTAGTTACTGTATGTAACAAATACTTATCTATGATATTATAAATTATTTTTAAACAAACTGATGGTATGTTAAACACCTCCAATTTTGAAACATACCGACAGCAGTTTCCAAGGATATTTTTAGTTTGAAGTTAATTTGACAAGGTTGTATGATGAGCTTAAATTCTACAATTTGTACACATTAAAATGTTTTAATAAACATAATAAACCACTGAGTACTTGAGATTTAAAAATTCTCCAGTAAAATAAATTAAGTGGTCAGACTAGGCGTCCTGGCAGGCCACTTAACTTCTTCGTCGGTTCCTATCCAACGATGTGGAAATGTACCATTTTAAAAAACGTTTCGAGAGTTATGGAGCGCCGTCTCGATGAAACCGTACTTCAAGATCGAAATTTAAGTCAGTAAGTGCAGGAATTACCTGATATTGTAATAAATCTAAATAGTTTTCAGCGGTAACATTTCCATCAATATGATCCAATAAGATGAGTACCTATCACACCACCCCTTACATTAACCTTTTGTGGTTGTTGTATTCTGCTGCCATTAGATAAATGCAGTTTTTCTCTGCTGTACTATCTAAATTACAATTTTGGAAATTAAAGTTACTCTGTTTTTGCTATCATTCATATTCAATTCTAGTGATTTTGCAAGCGGTAAGATTTAAAGTTCTCCTTTTTAAGAGATTTACAAGTGCTTTTGGTAACACTATAGCTTTTGTGGACAATCTATTATTTTTGAATGGTCCATCATAATGATTTCATTCATTTTGGCAAGTGCTAAAACAGTATTTAGTATATTCTTTTTGTGATGCTGTGAACTTATGCAACCATTATTTTTGAAATTGTTGTTAATTCTTAATACAGTCGAAGCACTTGCTGGCCGATCGGGAAATTAGAATTAGGTGTGATACTTGTCGTAGACTGAGGTTTCACGGTACCATTGTACCTATCCTATACTTTCTTCAGTTGTATATATTTTGCATACGTAGCAATGCGACATTCACTAACAATAGTTAACACGAATTTTACAACCTATACAATAAAACCTCCCATTACGGACACCCCCTGTATGCGGAGGCTTCCTATAAGCGGACAGATTTTGCAAAACCAATGTATTGCTATTGCCAAGACATGCTTAATGGCATCTTTTAACCGGACCTTCTAATATACAGACACGGACAGTTCGTAAAGCTCATTTTTATTTAAAAAGATCTCTCTTAACCGAACATCGAGCCAGTGACATTTTAAATGTGTTTTTTTTTTCCTGGGGAAATTTAACACCGACAGTTTTTGCTTTAAATAAGTGATGATACTTTATCAGACTTTTTTGAGTGCTGAGTGCTGAGTATACGGATTACTGAGATTTATAAAATTTATACCTAAGTACATGTACGCTGCTTATTTCGTACGAATTACATATTTCATAAGGAAGCTTAAAAAACGTATATTAACGTTAAGACGAAAAATTGATATAGTAAATAATAATAATAACAATAAATGGTTTTATTTAATGCGAAACAAAAAATATGTAGGTATATACATGAATATGTAGGTAAATAACTAAAATAAAATAAACAAATTCACATTAAAATCTCAAGGAGCTAATGGTCAGTTTCAAGCCCTTGACATTATGGAACTCAAAATGTTTATTAATTTAATGCCTACATATATATAAAAAATGTTTAAAACTAAGAAAAATCATTAAGGAAAACACTTGAGTGAGAACATGAACACTAATAATCAATAATAATCAACCTGCACACGTTTCAAACATTAGAAACGCTATTGCCGATTTGTAACTGTAAAAATTTGTTAAAATATTGTTTTCTAAATGACTTAATTGAGAAAGACTCTGAAGGAATGTTGTTAAAAATTTGCGGGGGTGTAATTAAACCTCTGAATCTCAAATTAAAATTATGCACGATTGATACGAGTACCTCAAAAGCAGCCATCTTGAATTTTTGCTCGACATCAATTTTAAATTGGTTTTATCGAAAACAGTGACTTTTATATGAAACTTTTTTTCGTACCTCTTATACTTACGAAGATATTTGACATACAAGAAAATGACAGTTTTTAGTTTTCTTTAAATAACTTCTGACGGGATCGACATTTTGAACTTTTTCAAACAGATTTTAAATCAGCATATAAAACTGCAAAACATTGCCAATCTAACCAAATCTCCATCTTCAATAATAAGAAAGCTACCCATGCAATCCCACTCGATCTGGGACACACTGTATATCTTAAACATGAATTTTGAACTCTTTGAATTCTCATTGATGTGTCATAGTCTAAGCAATTTGAATATATTTCACAGCAGTAAGTAAAGTACGATAGCACAAGAGTTTCGCAAAGTAGGAATATATCTTCTTCGGAGTCTGATCCAGATACGCACTGTGAGGAAACAGTAGCTTTAAATTTAAGTACGCCTTTTGTATACACGAATTAATATAACTCTTGTATCTAAAACTACTGTCTAATATAAGACCCAAATTTTTAGCCTCTTTACAGCAATTTCGGTGTTGTTTATCGTGATAGGTACAGCATCCTTGATTTTTTCGCAATCACTATTTTGGTCAACTAGAAGTATACAGGACTTTGACGGATTTAATTTTAGTGCATGTTTTGTTGAAACCTGATATAATTTATTTAAATCTTTAGTTAATTCCTCAATTGCTCTCTTAAATTCCGAAAGCTGAAAAGAATGATACCTAAATCTGTGTGTAAATGTTATTGAATTGGAACAACTCAAGCTGCTGATATTATAAACAAACGAGAAGCATTACTTAAGAAATAGCATAGTAACATACTTAAATGAAAATCAAGAGAGTTTTCACAGCTCAATCTGTGGAACCGTCAGTTCCCGCGTATTAGAGATTCTACTATAGCAAGAAACAAAATATATAAAATTTTGAAAATAAGCAATGTTTAAGTTGTAGGGCTAAGTTCATTATAAAATATTGTTTATAATAAACTTGAATTGGAGTTAAATTATAGGATAGTAAAACTGTTTTTTTCAAAAACATGTAATATCAAGATGAAATAAAAATTCTTAAACCATTAATTAACCTTTCTTCGAGATAGGTATGTATTGTTCTTTATCGCAAGGATATCCAACATGATCGTGAACGGACAAAAAAATGTGGAACCGTTAATGTCACCTTATTGGAGACTACTGTATTAAACTAATAGTTATTTATGTATCAAGGGCTAAAGTCGCTTATTACGCCTATGGTATATACAATATTTTTTGCACAGACGGAGATTTTATTTAAATTTTTTGATTTATAATAAAATTTTTCGAATAGCATTTTTAAAAATGTCAAATTGACGCATTCATGGCAAGCGTCATTTTGTAAAAATTGTTTTGTAACTAAGGTAATCTACTTATTTTTGTAATATTTTTAATTAATTTGTCGCGGGCGTAAAAAAATAATTAATTTTACGCCCATCTTCGCGGGCGTAAAGTAGTCAATTTCCGCCCGGGAGTGCAAAAACGAAACTAAACGCTTTAATACATTGCTATCATTTATGGAAAAGTAGACTTGATCTTTGCAACGAAAATTGATTAGGTATAATTTAATAGGTAACTGACATTTGTCTAAAAAAAAGTAGTGCGGATTTACAGTACATATTTTCTAAAACAATGAACTCTTTACATATTCTTCAATTTGGCAATTTATGATGAAAATTTAGTATGTATTTAATAATAAAACTTTTATCGCGCCAAATAACTTTGAAATCTTACCTATTAAAAACCAAAAGCAATTTAGTTAGGAATAATAAATCAGTACCTTAATCAAACTGGATATATCGTTTACACAGAAAATCATAAATAACGGAGCAATTGGATTTAATTTAAATTAAGACACCAGATGTAATTAAGAGCAACAATACCTACACAGCGATGCACCGACTCTCAAACAATATGCAAAGATATATTACACGGCCATAAATTGCTTCAAGACTCTAAGGAATTACATGCAACCAATTCAGTTTCCGTAAATTATTGCAGGAATAGATTATTGGGGCTCGCTGACCTTTTAATTAATTCCGGAACGATATCAATCGAAAGAATTTAAAATCACACAAAAAATTTATTAAGTATGTGTTAAAGAAAGTAAAGCAACAGTCCTGCTATTATGGGTTTCTATAGAGAACGGTACGGCACTTTTATTGCTTGAAAGTTTAAGGACGGGGATTCTGTAATTCCATGCCAAGCTTTATAGCGCTCAGAACTTATTTTTCCCGCACCAAATCAATACTTGCTGGTGCACCCAACAGTGTATCAAAGTAAAGAATGCGTCCTTATATTACACCAGTAAGAATCACGTTAGTGCACTTCATAATATCTAGTCACAGACTTTATAATATTTATTACGGACAATTAAACTCTTTCTAATGACGAATACGTTTCTTGTTCCTTGAGTAAAAGCTCGCAACAGAAGTAATAAAAATTTCATACCTGAGCTGCCATATTAAAAGAGATGATCCAAGTTGCCTTTTTTAAAACACAATAACACTATTCGTCAATTAGATTTCGAAGCACATCTGCTTACTGATATTATTCCTAACCTTTCTCGATGACTTCTGTAACGTCAACAAAGAAATGCAATGATCTATTGATTTTTTTTAAATATATTTTTCAGAAAACAACTCTAAAAGAGGCTAAAATTTCTCAAAAAAACAACCGAATTCAACGAGTTTTGTGTGTGGACTAGCAGCAGGTACTGAAGAGTTACACGAGGGGATTCGTAGATCGTACATAGGTAGGCTCCTCTGTTATACAATTATGTGCGACCCTCCATTCCTGAAATCCTTACGGTTGGGCTATATAACCTTTTTCAAGTGTTTTGTACTATCCTTTATAAAAATGTACAACGGTAGCCAAAAAATTCTGAATTCACTGTACCATAAATGCTTGCAGAGTAAAATGCTTTTAACTTGTCACGTTTTTACACTTTAATAATGTAAGATCTTTATAAAGATAAAATCATTCGTGCATGCAACCATAATTCATTTGAAATGACATCAACTTTACTTGCGCTGCATATTACCTGGTAAGAAAATATGAGGCTCTATAAATTAACACTCGGGCAATAAACAAGAAAAAATGCTCTTACGGTTAATTGTAAAATTGTATGTTTAATTTCTTCTCTTTTAAAAGCTCCAATAGTTACATACTTTATTTGCCAACCTCAGGATACGTTAATAAGTAAATAAATTTACGTTAATAAATTTACCTCGCGCTTACACGCATACGTCAAAGATGCTAAATTCTTCTATCGGCCAGATTAATTAAGTATTAATTGCGCCAAGTGTAAAGTGTAAATCTATATACTTTCGATAATAAGATTCTGAAGTAGGTAATTAGAAGAGCCTTTAAAAATTAAAAATGCTCATTAAACATTAAATGAAGCGATTACATTACATCAGATTGAATTACAGTTTGTGTCCACAGGACCACGAAATAAAATGTAAATATTCCTTGTTTATGTTAAAGACCTATCACGACAAAATCGATATTAAAAACTATCGTAATTTAAAAAAACTTTTTTATGTATAATCAGAACTCGAAAGGGATTTCTACTTCTAAAACACTAAATAAAGAAAACCGCTAAAACTGAACAAATAGAATAGGTATGCATATCCGAGTATAAAACATAATCCAAAATTGAGCTTAAACTTCCTTTATAAGATTTTTACAGCTCACAAGGCACACGATAAATGCTAAAACAACTTTTTATTCTTTATAGAAATTTCGATTGCAGTGCGGTCAAGATAAAGTAATGTTTTGTTACATGGACCTTGGTAATAAATTTCAGCTGAAATACAGCATCTCCAGATTAATTATCGAGATACCAAACAGCCGAAAGTAGAACACTGAATTCTTTCTGTTTATTCGCTAAAAATGACATCTTAGCTGCCGGAATAACTACCAAAACTAGATATATATTTCATTTTCTAAAAAAATAACTCCAAAACAGCCTACAACCAGTTTTGAATACTTCTTAGAAACCGTTTTTATATGCGAGGTTACACGGAAATGTTTCAAACGAAATCGTTTAATTCAGCATGTAAACTAAGTTAAAGTGTTTTGTTCTAAATAATTTTACAAATTTACAATTCACCTATAAATTTTAGAATGAAAAATTTAAGATCTATCGGAATACAGTTCATGAAATTAAGTGAAGAGAGTATAAATGAATCATTCATTTATAATAATTTATTGTTGTGATTATAAACTAAAGATTATAATTAAACTTGAAAGACCACAACTATAGGAGGTGATTCTGCTATTATACTTGGTGTTTCACAGCTGTTATTCAAGTTTATTCGATGCCTGTGAACATAAATTTTTATTTACGCCAAAGGCGTTCCACTTCACTTGTGATAGGTTTTTAAGCAAATGCTACCAGGCAAAGTGCCAAAATATTCTTTGACAAATTTACCTTGTTTAAAATTCCAACAGTTTTCCCAAAGAACTGTAGCGCAATAAATTTATTTGGATATAATAACAAGATTTAAAAACATCGATAATAAGTAGGTGGTCATTTATTTATTGGAGATGAGAATTATAATGTACGTTTTAAAAATACTACATCATTATCCTTAATAATCGACGTTTAATTAAATCGATTCTTATGAAATTAATTTTAATAACAAAGCATTTATTAAACTAATAAAACAAAAATCAAAATAAATTTATACTTCCTTCGCATGTGAACTTTGTTTACTGCGACTGTTGGCGAAGCAGTTTTAAATTGTTGTCTGATATAACAGAATCGGAGGTGGTACTTTGAAACAATTTGATTGCAAAATATGATTTTGCAGTATTTTTATAAAATTAAATTATATAAAAACATTGGACAGAAAAACATTATCAAGAGAATTATAAATATTGAAATTTATTAAAAATTTATTATTGACTAATTAATCATTTTTTAATGTGTAAATTAAACATAGTTAAAAAGCTATTTCCTTTTTAGATTTAAAACAGCTTTTTGAGGACATTTAATTCAGTTTGTTGTTGAACATAATTTAACGTTTTAAACATTTAAACTCATATAAACAACAAACAATGAAAAAAAACAGTTCAGAAGTACTTACGAACGAGTCTTAAAAAGTTAACTAAAAAATTCCTATATTTTGGTTCCAAAGACGCGTAAACAACAACAAAATGGGACTAAAAAAACAAAATTTATTATTGTACAAATTGTTTTCGTTATTTTCAAATGAAGTGCTTGTTATGTTCAAGTGCTGGAAATGTATAGGCATCAAATAAATACAGCCACTCTCAAGGTTCGCAACCTTTATTCCTGTTTTTATATAAATATTCATGGTTAATGCAAACGTTGATATATTTATCCTACTAAGGAATTTTTGATTCCTACCAGAACTATCCAATAAATTATAACTGCACGTCTGCTGAATTTTACCTTTTTATTTTTTGCAGAACATACCTCTGTTAGCATGAATTCTGATAAATCTACGGTTTTATTATTTTTATCCATTTTGTAAATGATAATTATTCATATTATATTGTGTGATGAGAGATTAAAAAAAGGGTTAGAATATCCTGTATCAATATCGCAGATAAAAAAGATACTGGTCGGTATTCTCACCTCATGTTTAATTACAATGGCAATATCGTGTGTTATACCGGGTGATCAACGGAATTTATAATTAGAGCAGGCTGTGATATTTACCATAAAGTTGGCAACACAGGCTTGCAGTTTGAAATTAAAAATTTTAAGTGTCAGAATTGTGACATTTATTTTTAAAAATGTTTGATATTCAACATAAAAATTTTGTCACTGAAAGTAATTTCAATCTTTTTTCTTCAAACTTATTTTATTTCTGCGTTTCAGCAAAATAATGTTTACTATATCATCACAGATCGAACAAAGCACGAGCATAACCTCAAATATAACAATTGTCAATTTATTATTAATTTCTCAGTGTGTCCAACCACACAGCATAAAATAGCACCAATCACAGCCTCCTCTAATTATAAATTCCGATGATCACCCGGTACCTATACATATATAAAATTATATAAACCTATATCGTTGTATGTTTATGTTAAACACGACTTTAGTTAGAGACAACTTTAAATATGAGGTGAGAATTCGGGCCGGGCCAATGTAGATAAAAAGATATCTTCAAAACCTAAAATTTCCAACAAAAACTAAGCTAACACAAATGTATCTGATTTCAATGTCAAATTAGAATATATCCACACAAAATATAAATTAGAGCGTGAATTTTCAATAATAATTGTTGTGTCAGAAACTGATATATTTATAATTATTACAATATTAGTAATCAAAGAATTTT
This sequence comes from Melanotus villosus, assembly GCA_963082815.1. Taxonomy (NCBI): domain Eukaryota; kingdom Metazoa; phylum Arthropoda; class Insecta; order Coleoptera; family Elateridae; genus Melanotus; species Melanotus villosus. The sequence goes on along the minus strand of OY720418.1, from coordinate 68,904,152 downwards.
TTAAGTTCTTAGTGTTAATGATCAAGTTGGTAAACATTCGAAAGCAAAGAAACTACATAAAGAATGTTTTTATTTTATACCAATCAATACAGCAAATTTCTAATTAATTAACACGATCAAAAAAATTTCACCTTTAGTAGGCCATGCTTTCGAAAACATGTCATTGTGAAGCCTCTGTAGCATTAAATGCAGCTGCCATAATAACAATTTATGGTTAAGTTAGGAAGTTTTTAGGTTTCATATCGAAGTTTAGTGATTAAAACTGTTAGAAGAAGCAACAAAGGAATTGCTTTAATTGCTAGTCTGATGTAAAATGAAAAAGTCGACAGTGCACACTGCAAAGTTACAGTTTTATTTATATGGACGATCCACATAAACACACATTTTAGGAACATGTAAGTGGCGGCAAAACTTATTTTATTATTAATAAATACTATGGAAGACGGATAGATACGAAAAGTAAAAGTAAAGCGGATTTGAAGGACTAAATTCGTTAAAACATTTCCACATTGACGGGGGAATTTATTATAAATATTAACATTAGTAATGCTAATTCTACATCCTTTTTCATTTTTGTTAGTCTTAAGAATGAATATGTTTTTTTGAAAAACATATTCTTAAAAATGAATATATTTTTTTGAAAAACAAATCAGTGGTCATTATAATATGATCTTTATAATAGTTTTGGCGAATTGTATTCCTCTAGAAACAATATCTTTTATCATTTCCACAATCCTTCACATCTTGTGTACCTCTAAATTTTGTTATAATCTTGTGTAGACAAATTATACCTATTGAAAAAGGGTGCATATTTTCTTGAAAATTATATAGTGACTTTTTTATTTAAGGAAATTATGTTGATAGTTAAATTGGCAAAGCTGTGTAGAATTAAAAAAGCAAATCGTAGACATTCTGAAATATCTTGAAAAAATAAACAAAACTGTTCAATATTTTGTATTTTCCGAACCACATAATTTAGAGCAACGGCTATGCTACTTTTTTTTTATCAACAATTAAGAATTATTTTAAACAATAGGTAACGGACAAGTGAGAAGCCATGGCTAGAGGTACCTATTTTTCTAAATTGCGATTTTTATAGTAATTTAGTTTAGTTAGAAACAACCTTTACAAGTTAATTTTAGTTGCATCTTATGGGCACTATTGCTCTTTATCTATTGACACCATTACCATTTTTATATGTTTAAATGGGGAGCAACAGTGGACACTAACGTAGTTTCAAATGCGGTTTTGCTATGTTCCGTTTTGAAACTCCCCACCCGATACACATCACATATTTTTACATCATTGAAAAGTGTATTTTCTTCCTGTTTCAATGATCACTCGGCCTTCAATTTTTTAGAAATAACTACAATAACATCATTTAAAGGGGAATATCGAAAGTACTTTTTATTGAAATCTACAAAATCATGATTTTCGGGTATTAGGTATAATTCTTGAGTTTCTGTTTCCATTACAGCTAATTGATGAGGTTCGAAATATTTACATACGAAACACGATCGAACCTATGCTGCGTCTACAATATTTATACAAGTATAGATTTTTTAAATTTTAAAGACATTCTGGGTAACTTCCAAAATAACGTGAATTTTATTTTTGTATTTCATCGGATGTTAAAATTTAGGAATTTGTAAAGGCGAAGTTTTTATAAATTTTGATATAAAAATCTTTTAGAAATCTTTAAGCAATATACTTTTTATAAATCTTTAAACCAGAAGCCCTTTAAAAAAGCATTTAGAAATCTACAAAGAAACTTTGTATACATTTTCGAAAGAACCTTTGTTGCAATTTTTTCAAACCAGAGGCTCTTTAGAAATCTTCAGCAAAGATACCGTTAAGGAACTTTTAGGGAAGAAACTTTTATAAATCTTGAAAAGAGAAAGTTCTTAAAAATTTTCAAACGACAAACCCTTTTGAGACCTTCAGCGAAAAAGCCATTTAAAAATACTTAAGGGCAACCTTTTTATAAATTTTACGGTAGAAACTTTTTAGAAATCTTTAAGGGAGGTACCTACTTTTTGTAAAACTTCAAACTACAAGTCCTTTAAAAATCATCAGCAAAGAAACCATTTCAAAATCCACAAAGAAAAAGTTTTGTACGAATTTTCAAGGGAAAACCTTTTTTGCAATCTTCAGCGATGAGATTTTTACGAAAATTGTAAAGAAGCAACTTTGATAAATTCGTAGGAAAGTTGTTAAAAATCTTCCAACCGTGTAACCTTTTTAAAACCTTCAGCGAAGAAGCCATTTAGAAATCCTCATGGACGAAACTTGTGATAAATTTTAAGGTAGAAACTTTTTAGAAATGTTTAAGGAAGACACTTTTTATAAACCTTCAGACTAGTTCGAAGCCCTTTAAAAAACTTCAGCAAGGAACCAATTAAAAAATTTAGAAAGAAGAAGAATCTATTTATTACAAAAATCGAATTCGGGCGGATATAAACACCAGACTCTATGTAAGTGGAGCTCAAAAGCGTAAAATTTCTAAAGGAAAGGAAACGTGCAAAGGTAGGTACATACACGGTCTGAGGAAAATATTGTAGATTATAATACAAGTAGACCAGTAGACAAGTAATGTGAATAGAGTTTTTGTAGCTAATGATAGTGAGAAAATAAAACTATCGATTATAATTATGTAGTTGTCTAGCAGGAAGGGCAAGAAGTCATCAAATGGAGAGAGAATGAAGGGTAGTATATTATTGACGGGACCCTGGAGTTTTCGTCTACGCCACTGCGAGTGATATATTCTTAGAAAGGGGAGGAAACATGCTTTGTGATTATAGAAAAATAAATTGGCATTTCCACTGAGAAAATACAGCTTTGTGTTGTAATTCAAAAATAAAAAATTCGACTCTAAATTATGCATATGATAGCATGTTCATTTTGACGCTAAATTAAACGGTTTCGAAAATATATTCCTATATTTCCCATAATATTGCAAATCTAAACACATCAGCTGATTTCGCTTTTGATCCTACACTACTGCGCCAGTTTAATTTTTACGCTGTAACTCTTAAAACAAGAAAAAATCTAACATCAAGAAAATGGACACCCTGTATATATTTATGCTCAACTGCATTTTTAAAATTGTATATATAATAAGTAGTTTAATTTTGCACTTTTCGTTTCTAAGTCACTTCCTTTTTATTAAGAAATAATTATACCGGATTCTTTTATTGAAGATGGATATTTGCATTAGGTACCTACCTAATATTAAGAAAAAAAATGAAGATTAATTTAAATCTCCCAATATAGCATAGTACAGAAATGTTTTTAATAAATTCAATTTTAATTAAAGAAGTTTTAAACTACGCACTGCAGGAATGCTGCAGAAATGTTATGCGCAAAAGACTATAGGAGAGAGTGAAAAATAAATTGAAGGAAGACATAAATTTTCACATGTAAAATAATTCAGGCTAAAAGAATACAATTTCGGTTTCAATAATAATAAAAGCTTAGGCGCTTTGGTGGCATAGAAATGCAAGGACTGCGCACTCACCGTAGGCTCCCTTCCATAGGAGAAGCAGAACAAGATACCAAGAATGCGCCGGACCGGTCGACAACCGGCAGCCATGTTGGATATCTCTATGGTGCTGCTATCTTGTGTAGTGCTCAGTTTTTGCGTTTACCATATTTTTTACGTATTTGTGTAAAGTTTTGTGCTTTTTATCACTGCTACTAAGTACATGTGTACTCGTGATACGTGTGCACGGTCGTCTTACAGAAAAGTTGGCAATATTTTTTGGAAAAGCATCGGCAAAACTTCGGTGCGCACTTCCACTGCGCTTGGATATAAATGGCCGTCTATTAAAACATGGCTTGCTTGATTTTTCCATTTTCATTAAAGTTAATTCTGAAATAACTGAAGTTTGAAAATTATATTTTCGGTTTTCATACTTTTAAATTATTAAATTGAAATTTTGTTCATATCAACAGTGGATTTCTAGAAACTGCAAAGCTCACCAAGAAAATTAACAAGGAACTTAAATTATTCGTTTGATATCAATTTTGTACAATAACTAGTCGAAAAGTTCAATTTTATGAATTTTAAGAAAATATTAAAATTTATCATTTTACAAACTATCGACCGCGTCGTTTCGTTTTATTTTTAATTACATTTAAGTTTAACATTCTGATTAATTACAAGCAATAAAACAATACATTGGCCAGTTTCATTAACATCACTTAACACGTACCAATAAAACACTAATATAAAATTTGAGTATACTATGGATGTTTATGCAACTCTATAAATCATACAAAAAGCGGCATGTTTGTTTAAATAAAACGCGCTTTACATTTAAGTAGTAGCGTCGACAAATTTACAGCATCGCTTTGAATCTGAAGTCTTCATAGGAGTACAGGATAACAGCAACTTCATTTAATGACAGTTTTATGGGCAACGGCACTTGCCACTGTATCTTTACCGTTTTCCTACAATTGTGAGTATGTTAAAGGATTACAAACTCAGTTAAAATATCAAATTAAGAAATTTGTGATGATATTCAGTAAGGTATTGTGGTTTTTGTGAAAATAAACGTTTAGCCTGCATTTGTTTCATGTAGTAGATGATAAAATATGTTTTCAAGTAGATAGCAATAGTTTTCCAAGTAGTATTTGATTTATTTAGTTGATCAAAGTAGTATTGTCTGTTTGCGGAAATTAAACTTAAATTTTTCGGTAATTTTATAAGCTCTTGTAATTCTGAAGAGTAAATACAACATTGTCAAAAGGCACAAGTTGAATAAATGCGATTGTTTGTCGATACTTCGGATTAATTCTAAAATATTCTAACACATAGTTGTATATTACAATTTATAGACATATATAAAACAATTCATATATAATTTGCGACGAGAAAATCATTAAATTCGGAGATAATCTAAACAAAGATGAATATTTCGAGAACTTGATATGAAGAAAAAGTAGAACATATTACCTATAATTTACTGAAATACCTACTAGAAAACATAAAATTACAGAATTTTAAAAAATTATAACGAAAAGATTCCAAAAAAATCCTATTTTTCAGGAAATGATTTCATATGTAATAAAATCACATGCTCTGATGCTATAGATTATACTTAGTTAAGAAACAATGTGGTGTTTCTTTTTGAAATTTGTTATTCTAATTAAAGGTGCAAATAACGCCTGTTTATATTTTCAAAAGCCGTCTGTATTTGAATAGCAAAGCTTTTACAATATTATCACCGGGCCATTTTCGGGAAGATCTCTTAGGTCGCCAAGGTTTTTATTACCCTCCCGTCATCAAACACAGGGTTCAAGTTTATTTACTGCTAATATCTCCATATTGTAGTTTTTAAATATGATATTTTCATAATTTAGAAGGTTAATAATGCTGATAAACACCGATAATCAAAGACCTCCCCATAATGTCTTACGGAAATAGGTACTTTACTCAGGACCGCTATACACCTACATAAAAAACCGCCGTTATAAATGGTCGTAATCTGGTAATTTAAATCAACTATGTTGAGATTTGAATACACGAAGCGTGTTCAAATGCAATTAAGGTCCAAATGATGCTAGTTCAATATTTAAAAAGCCTATGTAACTACGTAGATAAAAAAATAATGTTTGGTTAAACATTTTTAATTAAAATTTCTGGGGAATCTTAAAAATATACTAGAAGGGAAAATTTTAGTGCCAAATGAAGTAAAATTAGAAAGGTATTTATTGTTATTTATTTTATTGCATGCACACGTTCTAAGAAAGTAAAACAATAATAAACTTATGCACCTCTCAAGCAACATAATACAGATAGTGTTTGTGTGTTCAAATAGACTTGTCATAATAGGTTATGTGACGACAGGAATATACATTACAGGTTATCTTACAGAGTTACAAGTGGGATATTTGCATGTGGAAAGTTCACAGGTTAGATTCAATCGCATGTGCAGGTCTATTTACTTGGTCTTTGTCTCACTTCTAGAAAACCGAAGAACTAAATAACAATATCGTAAAGCAAAAAAGGCACTTGTAAGGGCTAAATTACACCCTGCAATATATTTTGTAAGAGACAAAACGCTTTTCAAAACGCACAGTAACTTTCACCATTTGACCGTTGCGATTTAGGTGCAGCAGCATTTAAAGATCGACTTTTTTACAATTAGAAAGTAGCTTCACAATGTTAAAACTAGGGTTGTAAATTAGAAAGTTAGGTTGTAGTTTTTTGACTCAGTCTTTATGTTGTATTTTATGTGACCAGTTGTAAGATGTTTTCGATAGGAAGGTTACATAAACGCACTTTAGAAAACGTGTGATGAGATATACAGATTTAATAGATTGATAAATTACAGCCGTTGGCAAGGTGAGTTCGGCTTTATTGTTTATATATTTAATCATTATAAGTATGTATCTTTGTGTAGTGGAGGTGTAGAACTATATCCGTTAAAAAATTAATTGCCTAACAACATCCTTCAATTATAAATGTAAATGAACAGAAAATAAAAGTATTCCACACTTCATTATACACACGCGTTCGTGAATTAATAAGGGAAAGGGTTCAATTTAAACTCTCTGTAATGGTAGAAACATATAGCGCATCACTCGCCATGCGATCACCGAGAACGTGAGGCGGCCACCGGCGGGACTTTAACCGGTCCCAACCCGGCATTTGCGCGCTCAGCGACGGCCATTTCACCTCTGTAATATGAAGCCATTTACACACAGTTTCAATGGATTTTACAGTACGTAAGAATGGTTATTTTCTCATTTTCTCTTTACTCTTTGCGACCGCCGTTCGTGAAAATATTTATTTTACTCTCTGCAATGCCCAATTTTTGTGTTCTTCAAACCAGCAAACCTCTACAACTGAATTTAATTTTTAAAAATGTATGTACCTATCTACCTTCATAAGAGAAAAACGTAAATATTTGCGTGAAGTTTTACGAATAACTTATGAACCGAAATCATTTATCCCTTCTTCCTGATTTATACCTACTTTTGTAACAATGAAACCCTAAGAAATGAATGAACAATGTAAAGTGGCGAAAATAAATTAAAAGGGCCCTCAAGAAGAATAACCAAATACGAGTATTAAAAGAAACGAATAATTTTGAATTCTTATATACCTATTTTTTGGTTTAAAAAGATTTTTTACAATTTGTTCCGTATTTTCAACTTTCATGCAGTCATAGAACAGAAACTGTCCCCATCACCATTTTCACCGTTGTTTCGCGAAAATTTTCTTGGATCTTGCTTTAGAACATTTAAAATACGATTTATTCAACTAGTATATTTATGACAACGGAGTGGGTGGTTAATCCAATAGAGCTAACGTACTAATATTTACAAATTAATAATTGGTAATTTATTAATTATAAATTGTTTTTATTTATTTCTACCATAAATAATGATAATAGGCACTAATGTGAATTAATTAAGGAGCATAAGCTTTTTTAGTTACTTGCCTTAAATAAAATATGTTAACAGGGCGCCGATTCTAATGAATTATTATATACGTTTACATTAACTATTTTAAATAATAGTAACTCTATTGATTTAAAGTAAAATTTTGCAATGACTCATGGTTGTTAGAATATACCTACAAGAAACATGACCAATTTTCCTTTAATTATTCTCATGATGATTATTGCAAGCCAAATAATATTTAAGCAATTTATACGAATAGTACAACCATCAAAATGGAAGAAACTACTTTTTATATTTGTGGTAAAAATTCAACACTATTACCAAGGCCCTTGCATCTTACTAATTAGTACGTATATAAATATTTTGGTTGAAAAAACTCCTTTCCTGACTTTTGCACAAATCGTAATGCAGTTTTCAAATTAATGTGTAAAGGATGTACGGGCAGCTATGAATAACACAGTAGGGCAGAAGAACGTGGTTAACGTTCAATGTCCCGCTTTCTTATTTCTCATGGTACCGGTTATTTGGTCCGTTTATAGCATGTTCTAACCTAGTATTAATTTTTATTGACCATATACGAAACTTTTCTACGCTGTATTTATAAAATTTTAAATTATTCTGATGTAATTTAATACAAGACCCTGAAAAAAGCAAAAAAACCTGTATGATCTATTGCTGTCGGCCACAGAAACAAGCAGTATAAAAAAAACATCTTTGGAAGTTTTTGTGGTTAATCGTACTAACAATGTTAGTTTTCACAATAGAACGTATACAGGTATTAATAAACAATATCTCGAATCCGTGACGCACACAACTACGTGACATGGGATTTGTTACTAGAATTTATATTTTCTTGATTGTGATGTATACCTCTACTTGGCCTGGCTTTTAATATCTACAATAAAAAAATTAAAGAGCGTATATATTTTTCAAGATTATTTTTAAGCAAATATTTTTTAAGTTTCTTTAATCTAAATTACATTAGATCATTGTTCAAGGAGTAAAGGCACGACTTTAAAACGCCTTAACTAATAAATAAGTAATTATAAACTCTTGAAAGTTTGCTGGCCATTTTAAGGCCAAAAGAACTTGTTAATTCTTGATTGCTTCCCAAACATTTTAATTAATTAAAAAAAGCATATTCTGTATAATACGAGTTAATAGCGTAACGGCGTGTGTGTTATAATAGTGGTCCTAAACTAAAAATGTAATAATCTGATGACGCTAGCATGTGATACAGGGATTAATTTAACTTAATTTTAGTTACTACAACCTTATTTCAAACGCCATCCAACTGTAAAACAAATCTGACACCGTTTAATACTGGAAGGTTGTTCTTTATAATGCCCTAGAAATTTATTTAATGCAACATGTAGTTATAGATAAGACTAACACTACACAAAAAAAAATTATTTTAGTATACCTACCTACGCTTTGAAATATTTATTCGAAGATTAAAATATTCTCCATGTTTATTCTTGATTATACTACATCCTTGGAACATTTGCAAGAAATAGGAGTTTAGGCCAAGGTCTTTCGAAATATTTTGAGCTTTTCGAAAAGATTCTAAACTTTTATCATAACTTTGATCATAAATAAGGTCCTATTGAAACCTCTAAGAATAAAGCATAAAAGTTCAAGGTACTAAAATAAGTATAAATAACTTTGACTAAGAATACATTTAATTAAACTTCAATCGAGATCAGTCTTCTACAATGCCTCTATCGTCTATTTAAAAGGTCCTTAAATTTTTTAATATTCTGCAAGAGTAAATTCAAGGCACATTTTAAAATATTAATTGCATTTGGTAGGTACATTAATTTTGAAAGAAGTAACAACATAGATAATGAATATATCTATGTATCTATTAATAAAACAAGAAGATAGGTAAATATTAGAAATTATGCGCCCTTTGTGTACTGCAGGCAACTATCTATGTAATTTTACCATTTGGTACCTACTTGCTACTCGTAATTTTAGCATTTTCTGTTGTGCTTTTAAATACTTTTTATTTCAAAAATAATTTATTTCTCTGAGAATACAATTCTTAAGAAAATCAGCCAATCACAACGCTTGCAAATGTTGTACCAATAAGTGAAAATAATTTATTGCCGCGATAATATTTTATGATTTCCAATAGCAACGCTAGTAACCACGTAAATATGTAATCATTGTATTCTCTTCCTAAATATAACTCGTGATTCGCCTAAAAATCGATAATATTTAGAAAATGCCACTCATGTTAATCCCAATCTTTGGAAAATGCAACTCCTGCTTCGCAGTCGTTGCATTTTCGTCGTTGGGATTAACATTCGTGACATTTTGAAAATATTATCGACAATAAGCTCACCACTTGTTATATTACCCTTGAATATACCTACTAAAGTAACAAAATTAATATTCGCTACGTGAATTATATTTTGTAGTTAGTTTAAAGTATTTAACAAATGAAACATAAAACGTCAACAATTTTATTTTACATGAAGGTTTTTACTAAAACTTTTCCGGACAAGATTAAAAACATGTACCTACCTACTTAGAATTACTTGCGTGAGCCTACATACGCCTAAGTTGCGAATAATGGTTAAACTTCTGTGCTATAATTTGAGGGTAAAATAGTAACTAACTTGTAAAAACCCCTGAAGGTTATTCTTTGCCCGTACTTTATCTTAAGCTCAAGTTTGTTTATAAACTACGTTACCAGTTACTCTAACAATTAACATAGCACAATTATAAGACAGAAAAGACCAATTAGATTCCAAACAAAGAATACTCAAAAGTATGAACGTCAGTGCTATTAGTTAGGAATTATTTTAAAGCTTTTTACTTGCAAAGATGGGTGCTTAATCAAATTAAACACATAATACACATAACACATGTTTTATATGCATAAAATATGTAATTTAATCCGATGAAAACAAATAAAAACGTCAATGATGCCTTAAAATCGCATTAATTTAATTGAGGAATGTTTTTGCTAACGAAAACCGTTGACAAAAATGCGACTGAAATTTTTAAAATCGTTATTCCACGCTAATGTAATAAATGATAATTATATAACTTACCAACACGTAAACGTAAATGAAATTCGAATGTGCATAAAGCAAAAATATCTATTCTAAATTTAAAATGCAGCAGACATTCAGACCTTCTACCTACATGCATGCAACACGTCAGACTGCTATACGGCCATAAATTGCGGTGTAACAAATATAAATCAACAAACGAGTTAATCACTTTGAAGTAAATAATTACAAGGCCAACGTGAACCGCAGCAACCGTGAGGTCACGATGCATTTATAATTCTCCACCCCCTATTAACGCGATCTAACTTCAATAGGCCTCATTATAATTACGCATCAGCTCAAATAGTGGGAAATAATTAATAAATATTCCCACTAGATATCGTTACACTCTAATGTTAAATACGACCGACACACTATTTATTGGGAAGAGTTCAGGATTTATATCTACAGCACTACGTTTTCAAGATGATATTAATTATACGAGATTTATTGTCAATTGTATAATCAAACACTTTTAAACCTGGTATTGTTGCCTAAAGATAACTTATAAGAGTAGGTTTAAAACCGAATCATGTGATAGCTAACACAAAAATTCCATTAGAAATACTTTTGTCCCTAGCCTTTCCGCCATCCTTGTACATGTAAAATTCCAAGTAACAGACGAAACGATAAAAGGAACACTATTGTTATGTTAAAATAATCAAAGGTTATTAATAATTCAGTCTACTGACACTATCCACCTACTACTTAAACTATTTCAAAAAAAGGCCCACAAGATAGTATGCAAAACAATAAAAGCAACTGACTACACCGTTAAGGCAACGTAATACGGGGATAACAATTTACGATAGTTACGAAACAGAATCTAAACCTACAATCTTAAAAAAAAAAACATCCGTACCAAGACCACAGTGACGGTATGAAGTTAATATTTTATGCATATCGAATTCGTTCCCGACCGTCAGAGGCCTGATTGATGCAGTAACCGACCACCATGGGAACTTGATGAAGATCAAAAACTGATACTATAATCCTGATTGTTGATTTGATTTGAACTTCACTCAAGCATCGAGTTGTAGGTACTTCAATCAACTTAAAAACTAACTGTATTTACATACTTACTTGCAATACAGGAAACGTAACATTTATTTTGTATGTATGTATCTACCTACTTGCACCCAACAAGCTTGATATCAGGATATTTTTCGAAACTCGCTCGATTTATAATTCAAGCTACATTGTAAAGAAATACTTGAAATCAAACATACGAGAAAAGAAAAGAATTTATAATGTACCTATATAGAAACAAAAATATTATAAATTCATCTTACCTAATTTGATATGAATATTTTCAGTTATTTTTAAAAGTATGGACATTGTTTAGTTGTAAGTTTCTTAAATCCGAACAAATCTTTGCTTTTGTAAACGGGGTACTCTGCAAGGCACAAAAAATCTATTATTAAATAAATTACATACCTAAATATATGACATTCCATGGAATTTTCAAACAATAATAAAAAAAATTATAATATTTTTGCAAAATTGTACAAAATCTTTTACGCAACATTCTTAACGCGCGCGCTCTTAATACTAAAACCATATAGGTACGAGTACATACATAATATTATGTTGGGGTGGACATTGGCCATATAATTTGCAGATAAAATCGTGACATCGCAGTTATTTCATTTTCAACTTTCTAGAATATAATGAATGTTAAAAATAAAAATTTCGAAAGACTACTTTATTTGAGGAAAACTTAAAAAATTTATACGTATAAACAAAATACCAAACACAAAGGAAATTCCATCCTACACTGATTAAGCAATGTACCTACCTCCTACAATTTTAAGTAAGTGGTATGAACAATTGAAAGTAAACGGCACTAACCATGGCATTCTGTTTTTTGGCTGTGCGAATGAGATTTTTAAATGTAATAATTACAATGATAAATATAATATTAAATTAAGTAATTTTGCTTGAATTGAAAATTATAATTTCCAATTAATGAATATTCCTGATATTTAGAACATGCTGCAAATGGAAAAGGGGGGCTTAATACTCGGTTTCATATTTTGTCCATGGACCATGAACAGTGGCAACAGTGAACGTATCTTCCAATTTTCTTTTGAGTTTATATACGCCACGTTTGCTAATACCCACATCAATGGCTACCCTTTATTAGGAGGCCCCATTCTTAAGAAGCGTTACTGCTCACATTTTTTGACCTTCCGCCAAACGTGAAAATTTAAAAAATTATTTTTTTTAGCAATTTCAGTGGATGCTTAACAGCGGATACTGCTACCGTTTATTTTCAATTGATCCCCATGCTACAACAGAATAAAGTTAAAAAAAAAAAACTCCATTTGCGAACATCGAAATATGACATTAAAACATGTTTAAAATTAATTGGAAATGAAACCATATTATAGTGCCTGCTTACAGAAACGACTTTGCAGTATGCAAAAATTGTTGTTCAAGTGAAAGTGTAATTTTGGTGAAATATTTTTTTTATACTTATTTCATTAGAATTTTTCACATTTACAAGATCCAGTTATATTTTCGTCAAAAGTAGCCACCTGGTCTAAACATTTGTACAACACGTAATTATTGCTGGCATTTCAAAATTTAAATATTTACAAACAAAAAGCGGCACAGCATAAAAGATTAATAACTGCACATATCCCAATTTATAATAAACGTCAGTGCGTCTCCGGATGAAGTTCTTTACTCTTATCAACTTTATTTAAAAACAGTCATCCTTTCTTTAAAGTTTTGTTTGTTCTGAAATATCATAAATGAGGGTTATAGTTATCAATGGTTATAGTTATCAGCTATCAGCTATCAAGTCGTTCAGAAAGTTCGAAAATAATAAATAGACCCCTAGCAAAACTGCCTTGATTTCTACTTAACAAAGTTGTTCCGAATAAGGAGAAAATCTTAAATACCAAATTTAGTTTAAAAAATAATACTTTTTTGTGGAAAAGTTCGCTAAAACTTATAACAAAGTAGATTTTGTTTTTAAGTGATTTTATTAAAGATGGAAGAAAAACCTTTTGAAAACGCAGTGGTGATGAATCAACTTTTACGACTTACAATTTTGCAACTACCATACTTAAGTAAATCCAAATTTAAAAATTGTAATCAATAATCAATGATTTAAAAAATCAAAGGTACTTGTGCCTTATTTTTGGAAAAGAAAATTGAATTATTCGAATTAAAGGAAGAAGATTTAGTATTTATAAGAAAACTGGTTATTCAAGAAGAGAGATGCTCCGCCTATTTCACAGTTAACAAACTAGAAATTGGTTTGATAATAATTTTGCGGATAAATGGATGGACTGCTTTGGACCAATACCTTTATCCATTGCGGTTGTCAAATTTGTACCCTTAACGACTTTTACGACTTACAATTTTGCAGCTACCATGCTTAAGTAAATCCAAATTTCAAAATTGTAACCAATAATCAATGATTAAAAAAAGCAAAGGTAATTGTTCCTTATTTTTGGAAAATAAATTTGAATAATTCGAATTAAAGGAAGATTTAGTATTTATAAGAAAACTGGTTATTTAACAAGAGAGATGCTCCGCCTATATCACAGTTAACAAACTAGAAATTGGTTTGATAATAATTTTTCGGATAAATGGATCGACTGCTTTGGACCAATACTTTATCCATTGCGATTGTCAGATTTGTACCCTTTAAATTTTCTTTTATGGACTTACTTAAAACAAAAAATTTATGGAAATAATTTTGTAGAAGTCTGTGTACAAAGTACCTATTAGAAGACGAATAGAAAAGAACGTAACGGTATGAGCGTTGCATACTGAATGGCTCGTTTTTCTTTTAATTCAATAAATTGATTAAATTCTATTAAGAATTTTCTGATTTTTAAATTTTCTCTTTATTTAGTACAACTATGTTAAAAATGATTTTTTGCAAAAGTTAAAAATCAAGGTAGTGTACTAAATAGGTACCACTTTACTATTTTCGAATTTTATGAACGACCTGTATAACCTATGATGAATATAACTATCATTTATGACAGTTCAGGTTAAGGATTTAATAATATGTACCTAATTAGTAAATCTTTAAGAAATACCTGAAAATTTAAAAATAGGTTTACAAGAGTACAAACATAAACACTAATAAAATTTTCATACCTAATTGTTTCAGATTTAAGCAAAAATCGGCACTAAATTGATCTAACATCAGTTCCTACACACAAATAATTAACTTTGTGCTTTGTGCATCTAAATCACCGATTCAGTGTTAAATCTGTAAAAAGTAGATACTTTTTTTGCCAAAACCTAAAATTCAGGTCAGACCTTCTATTTTACCTCCTCCATAAATCTAAAGTAACGCCAGCTATCAAACCATCTAACAACTAGGGTTTTATACGAATTAAAGAAAGATTAGGCGAAATGAATACCACGTCCCGAAACTTAATTAGAACTGAGAATTTTTATACGAACGCAGTCTCGTTACCAACAAGATTTACTTTCTGTTAAATCGTACACAACGCCAATCTTAAAATATTTGCTGGTTGTTTATTACATTTTCAACTTCGTATACAAATAAAAACAAACCATTGCGTAAAAGTAAACAGAAGAATTCTTACGAAGATATGTGCTTGCTAAGCATATTTTGCGGCGAACATGTTTGTTATGTCTACAACGGTGCACGCATTAAGTTTACTTTTACTAACATTGTGGTCGGTAGTACCTCGCAGTATTTTGAAGTCGCAAAGCGCACTTTCACTGAACGAACCACTATACTATAAGGTAGGATTTAATAATTTTAACTCTTTAAAAATAATCATATCCAAAATGCGTTTTTGCGCAGTGAACGAACCCTGTTTCCTATAAAATGAAGGTTCAGGTATTGATCTTGATGTCCGCTAAGATAAACGGCCTGAATTAGATATCAGCCAATTCCATTGTAACTTAGAGATTTATTGATACAAGTTCTAAACTATAGAATTTTATTACAATAAATCTGTAGTTTATTTCTTGGTGCATTTCTGGAAGAAATATTAAAAAAGATCGTCATACCCTGAGAACTGCAATTCCATGACGATGTAAGTGTATATTTAGATTTAAGGGGTTGAGAAGAAAACTAGACGGCATCAAACGGGAAGTTGAGATTTCAAACTCGAACCGAGTCAGCAGACAAAAGCAATGCATTGCACACACTTGTACGTAACGACTTCTGAAACTATCCCTGGACCAGCAAATCTCATCAGATAATAAATCACATAACTTTAGCTGAAAGTTTAAAAGTTTAGAGTTTTACCAAGATTTTCATTTATTTTTAATGCTTAGGCTAAGATTACGGCAGCAAGAAAATCAGGTGGAATTCAGTTATTAAAATAACACCAGTAATTTTTAAAGTTTTATTTAAAACAATTTTTGGTAATTTTGCCGTTATAATTTTCCTTGTGATAATAATTAAGTTAAAGTTTCTGGCAATTTCGATTGATATCTTGACTGGTTACCAGATAACAAGCGCGATTGATACTTCCTTTGGGTCGAATTAAGTTAATTATAATTATCGGCCATTATCTTCATTCAAGGAAAGAATATGGAATGTACGTGGTTTATGTCAAGTATATAAAAAATCCAAATTATATACTATTTATTTGACCCTTAATTACAGTAACATTACCACAAATAATTAATAAATCTCAACATTGAAAACGAAAAAAAAAACTACGTTCTGTTATGATAGCAGATACCTAAAAAAAGCCACTAAATATTAGCTATTACGTCGTTTACTAGTTTTATTACAGACTGCATACGAATTAGCTAAATTTCGAATGCATTTACACTTTGTGTTTGATTTAGATTTGCATGTTTTGCATAATGCATTGACTATTTACTTCAAAGAATAATTAAGTTCCTCAAGCACCTCCAATGACGTTATAACTACATGCTTATAAAGCATACTTTACTGCTTCTCTCGTGTAAAAATGTCCAAGATAGCATCAAGCTCACAATGAAAAATACCGGAAGCAGCTGTTTTGTATAATTTCAGAACAGAAGCAAGTACTAGTAAGTGCTTTATTCCTAAATTATTCACATTAGCACTAAACGTGGTTTAATACAATTGTTTTAAAAAATAGTTTAATTCTATTTAGTTTTAATTAACAGGTCTCGATGTTACATTTTATGATATTAAAAATAATTTACTACTTGAAAATTGCCAATGTTGTAATGACGCCGTGATATAATAATTGTTTTAATATATTTAATTGCATTTACTGTTTTTATTTACATACGTTTATTATCCGGAACGTTTTAATATATTACAAGAGCATAATATTTCTTCCTTAATCTTCCTGTGTCAACGGAAAAACTAAGGACAACTTAAGCGATAGCATTTCAATCCATTAAATTAAGGTTAATGGGATAGCTGTCCCATTCAAGAAAATAACTGAAAACCTTATATATGTTGGATTTAATGTTAAAATACGTTATAAATAATTGGCACACGTAATTTAGACACGAATTAACTATTGACTAATAACTAATCGAAGGCTTCGTTTTTAGTAGGACTTTACAAGAAGGGAAGTGCATTACCATGAAAATTCTATAACCTGATCTTAAAGACGACATAAATACCAAATAGAATAAAAACATAAATATAATTCGCAAAAACTCTTTATTCTTTTTATAAGAGAAGCAATTCGTAAAGAAAACGATCGTATTTTCCCCAACCAGGCAACTTTCCCGGCGTTTTCCACCTCTCCAAACTCGCGAATTCTTCCAATAAATTACGCGGTACGGTTGCATTTTCTTATGCAGTTAGATAGGAAAACCAATCTTCTTTAGTTTGCTCTACGTACGTCCCCATGTGCTTCTTCTGAAGAACACGACGTGCATTTTAGAATAAGATTGCCACCGTGTATTTACCCTTCGATCTAGATTGCAGTAGCTACTTGATTCCGCATTTACATACTTCTATACACTGCCACGGATATCTCGCTCAATTTATTCAGAGCACTGTTCGCGCATACATTTTGCGCACTTTAAATTTTACTCAAACAAAATAAAACAACGATATCGAATGCAAATTAATTGAAATTGTCTTTAACAACTTCTGAGTGTCTTGTGCACGTTGGCGTTGCATAATTAAGGCCCATATGAAACAATTTACGACATAAGTATACCTACTTTTGATCACAGGTAGTGATTTTACAAACACGTTTTAAATGTACTTTTAAGTATATTATATAAATTTATAAAGAATGAGCATGTTGCAATAAACCAGGTAATTTTCGCTTCAATTTTATAGCTCACATATCTACCTACGTTCAAAACCGATCTGGGAAAGCCTTCATTACATAGCCATTTAAAATTGTATCGTTTTTATTCATGTTCAAAGTATAAATAAATATGTTTATCGCAGATCAGGCCACCACTGATCAACTGTGATTGTGTCACACATTTTGATATGCCTACTCAAGAAGTATAACTTAAGAACCTTTAATATTTACGTTCCTACCTCTCGTAGCTATCATTACTATTTTTTTTTCAAAGTTTACGAAATTAATTGTAATTTTTTTTATACCTACAGTTAACCTACAATCAAAAAACTTTCCAAATTTTAGAACATCAACTAATTTTCAAAAGTTATAAATCCCTCTGCGCAAATAGATTTAAATTTGACACAGCCGTTTTAACACAGTCAATATGTCCTTCCTGGTAACAGTGGTGGTATAGTTTAGTATTAAATTATTTAATTAGTTATATTTCTTAACTGGGTTTTTCGTTGGTTTAGAAAATATTACATTATACTATATTGAATTCGTAGATTTTCACTTTTCAGATAAATTTTACTTCTAGCATGTAGCTTTCAATGAAATTATTTCGAAATACATTTCGAAGGCTCAACTTCTTTAATCAAGTTTAAAAAATTCGTTTTCGAATTTACCTACATATTACCTACATAGTAAGCAGGTACATGCTAAACATTCCTGATAAATTCTATTATTTTTTTGCTTGTGAAAAAACTTAAGTGTTATGTTTAATAAAATGTCGGTTTTAAACTAAAATGATTTATACTGCAGATTAGAGCTTACAAACATTTTGTTGCAGAGAATGATAGGTATATAAATACTAAAGATACTCCCATCACTAGGGCATCCAACAGAAATTATCCATGATTTTCTACAAAGCAATGTACAGTAAACATTATGATGGTCAATAATACTATTATTATTTTTATTTATTGGTAGTTATTTGTATTTTCAAAAATGCACAGCAATTTCATTTTGTTGTTTGACGGCATCGCCAGTTAGTTATTAAAGGGAAAATCTAACTGTTGGAAACGTTTTAATAATTTACACGTCTGAACAATAAAGCTATAGAAAAGATCGACTGTTTGGTTTTTAAGATTCTATATTTTAAATTGGATGGTGAGAGTTTCGAATTACCGTATCCATGCGGAGAGCAAATAAACAATAAAGCAAACAAAAAGATTTAACGAATTAATTTATGATGTAGGTACATAAACGTATAAGCGTTTATGTACACACAACTATAAAAACAGAATCGCTAAATAAATAATAACGAGATAAATATAAGATTTTTCTTGTAAATTAAATAGCCAAATAAAAAATAAACAAACCAGGCGGCCAACGTGTATTTTCGAGACAATGGCTTGAATTAAAGGGAGCTTTACTCCGGCCGTTCAAATTACAGTGTGTGTAATTCCGTCAGATTAGCGCAATCCTGAGCGCCGCAACGAATAGCGCAATATAATGCTTGACACATTACTACCTCATTAGATTACAACGAGCCAGCGACCGGTGCTCATGAACACGGCCCTCAACCCTGTACCGTTGCATAGGACCACTATTTTGCAATGCAATTTACTATTATCATTCTCCACGACGATAATTCTTCCACGGTTTTTTTATTATAATGCACGGCGTTATTGGTGTTAATAAGATATACGCCTCGGTAGTTTCAAATGATGTTTCTATAAGGAAAGATCTCCGGTCTTTAAAAAAAGCCACACATATATTGCATGCTACCGTAGATAGCAAGTAGGTGTTTCAGTTCAGAGATCTGCATTTCATTAACAAACCTTTCTGCGCTCGCTTGAGTCGATAGCATCGGCAAGAACACATGTAATGGATGTTCTTGGAATCGTAGTGTATTAATCCCAGTTGCTCTCAAATTAAAAACGTACGCTTACCTATCGCGAGGTCAAACGTAGTTAAGTATTCTAGGTATAACAGTATTTCAACTGCTAAAAGGTTTAGAGCATGATTGCATTAGCCAACCAATTTGTTAATACATACCTAAGCCGTTAAAAGAAGAGCAGATAAAATTGGGAAGATAATGGCCGAAATATGCGGAACGGCGAAGAAGCTGCAGGAGCTCCAGACCACGCCGGCCCCGGCCAACACACACGCTACAGACGAATGCAAATGTGTTTCCATGGTTACAAACTGCATGGCATAAATTAAGCCTGCACTCGCCTCTTGCGAATATTTCATTTCGAGGATAAAAATGTTATCGGGCGTTTATTGACCTCCGGCGGCGTAACGCTTTGTGTCGGCCAGATTTAGCGCTTTAAATTGTGACAAATTTTTACTACTTTACATACTTTATTAGGTAGTTTTCTTTATATAATATATAACGCGTTGCAATGGACAAAAGCCACTTAACAAACGCTAAAATGCAAATCGGTACCAATTTAAGGAATTTGCGGAGTTTTAATACGCGAGCAAGTTAAACAAACAAAAGCAATAGAGCGTTCAATAAAAAATGTCATATTTCTTTGGCCATTCAAAACTGGGTTTAGAGGAGCCAATTATAACTGAAATCCGCGTAGACAACAATACAAAGTGTCGTCTCATTTCTTGTGCCTGCCTCAGATACCATTTTCGGGACCGCAAAGCGTGGCTTGCGTTCGAACTCGCAAGAAATAAGCAAAAAGTTGGCAGTTTCATGGTGTTTCCTCGAGCAAAACCACATAGCTAAAACATTAATATTATACATTCATATACAGCTTCATCAAAAACGCCTATTTCATTATTCGTTTCAAACCCGAATCGTACGAAACCCTAGATAGAAAATTGTTTCTTTTACTACGGATTATTTAAAATAAAAATAATTAATTAGTCAATGAATTATCACTCATGAGTGTTGACTCTTAATTTTTAAAGAATTCTAAAAAAAAAAAAACAACTTGATCTGAAGGATATTTGGTTTTTTCGATTAAATATGCCAGAAGAGCTACCGCAGAATTCAGTGGAGGATAAGAAATAAGAAGTGCTGCATAAATGCATTGATCATTCATCCGCCCTGCCTGTTCCTCACAAGAGAACGGGTTTAAGTCCAGATACTTTTGGCTTTGGAAAGCGCTTTTTGCATTAAAGCTGCCTGCCGAGAATAAAGACGTTTACTGTGTCGAGCTGACCAATGTAGCTGCTTGTGAACGTTTTAAATCTTTCAATCCACAAAGTAAAAGTACTTGCCGACGAGTGTTGAATACTTAAGTTTAATGTAGGTGTACCGAAATTATGCATCATAACAGTTCTGTCTACTTCAGCTTGCAAAGGGTTACATGAGAATAATTTCTATGTTCACATCATACCTATGTAGACACTAAACAAACCACAGTAAATTTTTTCTACCTGTTAGCAGTTTACAAAAAAGCAACTCTGCTAGTCTGCTAATTAGATATCGGAAGCTTAACACACCTATCTCGTATCCATATCTATAGATGGAACTCCAGCATTTCATGATTTCATTCACCTTATGCGGTGCGCGTAATTGGATCCAGTAATCCGATACCTCAGCCGATAAGTGCGGACTTGGTAGTTATCGACTGTGGGAAATTGCGAGGGGCTTAAGAAAGTTTAAACGTAAGATTCGCTCAAGCTGTCCCCAAAAACTTAATAAAAGCGTTTTATTAATCAAAATGCATCGATTGTAATACCTAGAATTCTTCTTGCTGTACGAAATAATAAAAAAATATGGACTGACAGGTGAAAGACATTGAAATGCTTTGTATCAAGTGGTGACGAGTATCAAGACGGCGTCGACCATTAATCTTTTGCCATCAGCCTGTTGTCACTGTCAGCAGGAATAAGTAAAACGTTAACAATGACCAAGAGTTCCGATTATTTTATTTAAATTTAGAAGTGTTTAACTAACAAAAAAATCAGAAAATTAACTATAAGAAAGTGTTTCGCAAGGCTGACGGTCTAATTTTATGGTGACGCACACTCCAGCCAGCTCTTGTGGGAAATTAAAATAATGAAATACCAAAAAGTATATTGATTAAATATTTGTTTTAATATTTTTCGACGCATGGATATTTTTCAATGCGCTATAAAACGCAATTAATACTAAATAAAATCTCTTAATAGATTTAACTTCCACATACCTACTTACTAAAGAGATGAAGAACTAAAGGGCCATAAATAAACCATAAATCAGGAAATGGAAATATCTGTCCTGAATATAGTTTAGAAATATACAAACCAACCGTCTTCCCCGAATCGAATTTGTTCATGCAATCAAAACGGTTTTTTGGTTTAAAATACTTTAATTCTAACCAAAATTTAACTTTTATAACACGTTAGTTACTGGCAAATTTAGTTTGGCGTTTTCTTTCATAAACTCTTAGTTGCTTTATGTCATCAATATAAAAATATTGCTTTCGTAAATCTCTAGTGTTAAAATTTTGTTTGTTCACGGAATTCGAATGTTCATACAATCACATAATCAAGCGGCTACTGTAAATACGTTAAATTTGAATGACCTAAACCTTTTATAACTTGATTACGGTAAAAATAATAATAACGGTTATAGGAATTCATCAAAATAAAATGCGCATTGCTAAAATAATAGTAACAAATTCTCACGCCAAATTAGAACTCCTATACCTGACTTTTATGTTTCAGGATAAACAGCATTTTATAGAAATTCTGTTCCACGTCTGCTTAACAAGAGTTTTCGTTCCGATACTGAAATACTGAATGTCAATGGAAAAGAATTATAAGTCCAACGATACAACATGTTATAATTATCTATTGTTAATGCTCAGGAAGAAAAATAATAAGTAGATCTGGTACGGAATATATAAAATCAATACTAGTTGAGCTTGGAAATATAAAGATATTTTGGATTAAATTTCGAACAAAAAGAGTCTTCAGCGTTTTAGAATTTACGAAGAGACAGTATACGATAGAAACATGTATCAGAATTAAATACCATGCAAGTCCCTAGAGAAAAGACAAAGAAACTTTGGAATGGAATATTTCTCTTGTTCAAGCACACTGACTGTCACCATCTATCTTCAGTTATCTCTAGCTGACACTACATCGCAACGCCGCGGGCACAAAAACGCAAGGAAAGACAAAAAGATGTGACACTCCAATTTCCATTTTAGATCGAAATATTCCACCCGTTTAAAAATTTTACGAGCCCCATCGCTTCCTTTTTAAATAAGTATGAAACATTCCCTCGTCTATAACAGTATCCAGATTAATACTTTTATGAGGGATGTAAATCACGAAAATGATTCAATTAATAACTAATTAATATATTTTCTTGTTTGGCTGTAGTTCTGAGTATCAATATCTGCGGATATTGGCTGACTCAGCGTGCACTTGCGGTTGCGTTTGGCGGGGCAACATCTGAACTCGTATCTCAGATGGTTCGGGGTATGGGGAGCAGGGTAGCTACACGGCGGGTAAGAGCTCCAGAGAAATTATGTACGAGGCATTGGGAGCAATATATCTCGAGCGGGACGTGCCAGACAGTGTAGACGGGGTATTATATAGGAAGGAAGGAACCTGAGGCTCTCCTCGTCCCTGGGCGGTCGTCCTAGAGAATGAGACACTTGCCGCGTCCACCGTCTTAAATTGTCAGTCCAAGAAAAAACTTCATTACCAATTCTTTGCAACCCTTAATTTGTCCAGGTTGAAGCAATAAACCTTAATCTCATTTTTGCATAGAACTGTTCCCCACACATTGGCTAACTTTTTGCTAGCGAAATTTTTGCATTTAGTTAGCCGTGTTTTCTTAATAACGACCATTAATGGCATCCCGGCACGACACTTTAGGCCATAACGATTATTTATTTTTTTGCAAAAAAAAATCCTTTCGCAATAATTCCGCCTAAGAAACTAGCAGCTATTAAAATGACGAATGTGCGCTATAAGTAAAATCAAAATGCACATACCTCTCGCTGCATGTCAGCTGCAAATAAATGTAAGCAATTCAACAAAACCAAGAATGTGCCTTGAATTAAATTATCGAATAAATAACAAACATTCACTTACGCTACTCGAGGTACCTGCGTAGACATTCCCGCCAGAACCACTTGTCGAACTCACCTGCAAAATTAAAACCGTTTAAAAAATTGTCCTTGTAATAATAATCTTTAATGGAGATTCAAACTTCAAAGTAATGCAGTAACATAATTTGTCCCATATTTAGAAGCCAATGGTTTGTACTTGCCCCGGGCGATAGAACATGCATACACTTAAATTATCAGATGTATTCTGGCAACTCTCAAACGACGGAATAAGGCATCTCCCTTTATAACATCGATATAGGATATTACTAACAAAGATGACAATACGTACGCTGAAATTAGTAAAACCGCGTGTACAATACGCCGCCGCCGCAACCCTATGGGGGCGGAGAGAGATTAAACACCAGCGTAAATGAACGGCCCATAAACACTCGGAACAACTCCCAAGTTGAATACACCAATAGATAATACTAAATTTTATTTTCCTAGTAGTAGTAAACAGGAGAAAAATGATCATGTTAAGGGAACACAGGAAATATTCATTTTAACTACTATTAACAATTTTTATTTTTCACACAATGTATAGATTATATTTAAATTGATACATAACAAGGTCCAACAATTGCATTTTTCGATATCTTGGGATATATCAATATTAAAGAAGTATGATGAACAGAAATAATACTAAAAACAACGACCAAGAACAACAAAATCAAAATCAAACGCAAGATATACGTTTTATGAAAAGGAATCCTATCAGAATCACAGCGTTATAAAAACCATCACTTTTATAAAATAATTCATACGATGCCAACCAAATCGAAGTATCTACTTAGTCCATTTCTAAGACCCTATAAAGATAAAATATTAAAACAAAACTAAAAAATGAAAATATAAGTACCTACTCATCTCATAACATAATGTCATTAATGATACTACAATTATTTAAGTCTTTTTTGATATACATATAAAATAAGATTTTTCCTATTCTTGCTCTAGTAATCTCATTTCAACAAAACAGTAATTCTACTTTTATTTGCCATTTCCCTTACTCAAATTATGAGTTTCGAATCCGCGATTAGTGATCAGTCAACACTAGCACGGATGACATAAATTTCTAGTTCTTATTTATTATTTATATGGAACTAATTCCAATCAATGGTTGCTAAGAGTATCAATAGGTAATTTTTTAAAGCACACATAATTATTGGTATTCTTTGTTAACAGAGGAGGATGATTCATTAAGTAGCATAGGTGAAAAGCCAAGTGGTCATAGATATACGAATCCTCTAATTAACGAAATATTTATACTTTATTCGGTTTTATTTCACAAAAAATTACTGAGTTCCACTCATACTATTATCTAAATAATTTACCGTACGTATAAAGCCCTAAAGGTAAATTCACGGGATACTTATTTGCTTGTTAATGTACCTACTCAATCTAACACCATTAATACTTGCAAATAAATAGGTTGGTAAATGTGTGTTTTAGTGTGTTGCGCGCTTTTACTTTATGAAAGTTGTTAGAATACAAGACATTTTAGAGAAGAATTAACAAAAGCTTCCAAGAATTACATAGAAATCAATGTTTGGTGTATTTGGTGTATTAAGAAGACCTGTGAATGAACATTTCTATAGTAAAGAAAGACAATCGTTATAATTCAGACTTTGCAATAATACAAAAATAATTTGCTTTTAAACAAATAATAATTATTAACAACATGTATGTTACTGGTTTTTCGAATTCGCCATCACCTTGAAATGATTTTTAATTAATTCCGATTCTTTTCAGGAGAGGGTTTATATTTAGGCATATTAATAGGACTACTAGCTGCTCTTATACGTGCTTTTCAAAGTTTTAAGAAATGAGACTATTTAAAAAAATAGATAACCACGAACTGCAACTATAAGTTAAATCGTGGATGTCTTAAATATCCGCAAAAGAAGTATAAAGTGGATATATTGTGTTCTAAGCTAACTTTTGTTGCTATTTTTTGAAAGAATGTTAAAAAACCAACTTCTGAATGAATTTTATTTTAAGTTATTGAATCACTTAACTTCAAATTATACAGTTCAATTTACTGTTTGTCATTATTAACTAATGGCTTAGTTTTTTCGCAATCTAACTTGAATTCTATTGCGAATAAATTTAGTTATTATAAATAATGTTCTTTGTTGGTACCTATAGCCGTTTTTCACGAATCGTAGAAACAGATATTATAATGTACCATTAATAACATTTTACAAACAACAACAAAAAATGCAAAACGAGAATAAGCGGGCACTTACTTAAACTACGAAGCAATTTTGAGAGAAGGATTAAATGAGCCCCCAAAGTAAATGTACTGTCTAACAAAGAAGTGCTAAATGAACTACAAACTTCCCATATATCTTCAGGCTATTTCATAGATGTCATCGTAGTTAATACTATTATAGCTCCTGAATTATACTTCGCAGGAGTGCAAATCCGCTGTAGAACCATCCGTGCAGGGCTTATTACTTATTGCTCACGCACTATACGTCATCATTAAAACAGATTGCTTGCGAATGCCAAGGTGCGATAAAGGGAATGTAAACATTTACTTTTGCGATGGTCGATAAATTCGATATAGGTAATTACCTTTTTAAGGAATTGAAACTGAAGATTAGGTTTCTTTATTAGTTTTCAGACATAAACCACCGAATGGTATGTTAACTGCTGTCAAAGTATGCGCAACTAATTAGAAAGTACTTTGTTTTATCCCGTAATTATTTAATTCCACGGGGATAAAAAGTACGGCTGCTTTCCGCCAAGTTCTAATTAAAATTGTATCTTTCCTTCTTTTTGCCCTTAATTTGTGCGCGCCAAATCCACGAAGATTGTAGTAAAAGAGCGGGATAATATATCGACTGTTATTTACGCATTTTGGATGTAAGTGTTCCCATTTTACGTCAGTAAGCACATCTGGGCACAATCTAAAGAGCTTTATGTTGACTTATTACTTTAATTTGAAATGTAGACAGCTAATTTCCATAAATACTAAGAGGAAAATGAAACTGCAATAAAAGAAAGAGCTGTAAGTTTATACTAATTCTCATTTTGAAGAGAAAATTTTGTGAAAAAATTCGTCGATATTTTTGCTCGTGAAGAAAACTTTTAAAAACTTCCCGGAACACAAGCTCTAAATTCGAACTGCCTCACTAAAATTCATAGAAAGTTATTTACAGCCAGTTTAAATTTCAAATTAGTGTCAGACCAACCCTAAAGCTTCTCTAACTTCTAATTCTCCATTCTGGGTTCTTACTTTGTACTTACTTGCGTTAGGGAAGGGCGAAATGCGGTATTTTACACTTAGAGGGTCAAAATAGCAATTAACATTCATTTAAATTAAAACTGACACTTGCTTAAAAATTTATTGTCCTTTCAGAATTTGCACTATGTATATTACACGAGTAATTGACTTTCTTAATAGTGGAAACTATTTTATCAGTTATCGAGGGCAGTTCCGTCTTTACCCTAAGGGCACGTGGGGCACGAGCCCAGGGCCCCCGGCCTGATGGGGGCCCCGAAATGCCGAAACCCATGCCCATATATGATATATTTTCATCCAATTAAGTTAATCAATAAAAAAAAAATTGGTTTCTTAGTTCAACCCATAATTAACAAAACAGATGCGAAACATTCGTCCCAAAAGGCCCCATATACCTACCTGCGAACAAATTGCGCACGGGGCTGTTGTGCAAACAATTGTATAGTACCATGAGATCGAAAAAAAGATGATTCTGAGCAGGCCTTGACTAGTACAACACGATTGGCAAGACTGATTTCAAAATGTGGCAGTATGTTAGAGGTTAATAAATGTCAAATAAATTAAAACACAAAACAGTATTTATTTAGGGAACAAACTGAAAACTAAGATTAATACATGTTAGAGTAGGTGTTCAAAATGTGATCCTTCACTAGTATTACAACGATAAACTTAAATAATTCTGGAAACAAGATTGCAAAACTGACTTATGTACATTTGAAATGTCACTGTCACATTATAATTCATAGGCATTCTAGAACCAGTGTAGCCAATCGTGTTGTACTAGTCAAGGCCTGCTCAGAATCATCTTTTTTTCGATCTCATGGTATATGGTGTTGTTTGTCGTGCTGCACAACTAGTTGTAGAAATTCAAAATTGTTTGAAATTAATTGCACAACGAGTGGCGTTGCGCAACTATTGCATCGTGTATGGGCTTTGTGCACCACATTGTACAATAAACTGCAGTTTCTTTTTTCACGCGTGGAAGTAGAAGCACAGTATAAACTTAAGGTTTATACTGTGGTAGAAGGTAGTGTTTTTAAAATGGCCAATTTTATAAATAATAGAGAATTTTTGAGTGAGTTTATTGATTTACACCGTCAGTTGCCGGAAGTATGGAAGGTTTTATAGCTAAATAGGCTGCGTCGTCAGACGGCATGTTTCCGTAGCTACACGACAAAATTGCGTATAGTGTATGAGCGACCTTGTTTGCACAACAATCTGTTGTGCAACGTCAGTTTATGCAATTTGTTCGCAGGTGTATGGGGCGTTTAATAGGTACCTATAGTTCGCCCCAAATGACGCTATCGTCCTTTCTAAATTGCGTCTTGGCCAAATGAAGTGGTAAGGCCTTAATATGCAATATTTAATTCAGCGGGCCTTGATGTAGACACGCACGGTACGGTATTAACATCAATGATGATAGATGTCGACGCTGCCGATTTGCCGATTGGATGGGGATTCCTCATTCCTCTGATTTTAACTCTAGTGAGTCAGCTGGAATGCGTAACGTGTGCAACGAATTTGTCGCAACTTGAGCAAGAGGGTTAAGCGTTTTCAGTAAATAGGTACACTTCATTCACGTTTTTTTTTTTGGCTTTCTAAAATCTAAAAGGGCCCCCAAACTCTGTGTGCCCCAGGGCCCCTGCATGGCCTAAGACGGCCCTGATCGAGGGCATATAAGTACTTACACATGCTATAATTATTAAACATAAAATCACAGGCGAAATAAGTACAACTACTTAAACCCAAATGAATAATTTAAGTTAGACTTACTTCTATATTTTATTTCTGTAATTACAGAACGTAGGTAATTTTATTAATTTAGTTTGGAATATCAGCTGTGATTTTACAAGTCTGAATGAATATTGCATCATTATTAAGTTTCTAATTACCTAATTTCTTGTGATTCATCGCTCATCCTTCCAAATATTTAAACTGATTACTAATTATGGAGTTAATTTAAATATTTACTATAATCGGCATCCAGAAATAAAATTAAAAAGTTAATATTGCCATAAAAATGCAACGTACGTACCAAAAACAAAAATAATTTTTAATTCAGAAGGATGTCTTAGAATCCAATTCTATTATTAGAATTCTCATGTCCGTTAGTTCTATGATGTGATTAGAATTCGTAACAAAGGATGACAAAAAGTGAACAGTTTCTTTTCTTCCTTTTAAATTAAAAGACTGGATACAATTAATTCAGGAATTCGGTCTTGCACTAAGAGCAACCCGCTGTGTAAGCACACGCCCTTTAACGCCCATTGAATTCCCTTTTACGTTTTCAATCAAGTAGCAACAAGCCATTTCCGTTATCCAACCGACCACGTTAATTTAACCTTAGAAAACTCGTCTTGCGGATAGTTTCATTAAGACAGAAAAAAATATAAAATCTTAAATAAATAATAGCGACTGTCAGTAGGTTACTTATTATAAATTCAATAAAAACCAACAGTCTGAAAGTTGTCACAAGCAGCCATGTCACATGTGACTTACATATTAATAAAACTCTTGACTGATGGATTCCCTACGAGAATGCGTCTCAAGCAAAAGGTGTGTGCGGTTTTATAAAAGCTTGGTGTCGTTTGCACTTTGAATTAACTAATATTTATTTGCGTTTAGAGAAGAAACACTACTTTAGTTAATATGTCAAAACATGATCATTCTAGGTAGGTATTCAAAATTTAGATTTTGTTTATACAAATTTTATTGTCATTTATATTCATATGGTATTATTTATTTGCTTATTCACAACACCTGATTGCCGAACAAAGGAAATAAACTAGTATTGCAAACATGTTGAAAATGGCAAAATACATTCGAAGATACATTCGACCTTTACAAACGTAGAAGTTTTTGACTTGATGAAACCACCTGAGCGTTTTGTTTTATTAGTGGAAATACAACTATAAAATACTAATCTGCATCAGTTGGATCCTTAATTAATAAGTATAACGAATTTTTCAAAAATGCTTTCGGTGATAATTATGCTTTAACAATTTATGTATATGCATATCTACTTATATTTAAATATTTACTGAGTTTGTAAATACCTTTGTTGCCAATTTCCACTGGCAAAAATTAAATAAAATCATCCACAAAAAAATATACCTCAGATAAAAAACACATTAGCTATAAAATATTTGACTTTACATAATACGAAGTATTGTCTCTGGTTAATGGTGTTCAGAGTAACGCTGTCGGTTCAGATGGAATAAATATAAAAATGTTAAAATTATGCTGCCCTGTGATTATTAAATATATAACGCATATTATCAATTCCTGTATAACAAAACATGTTTTTCCAGATAGCTGGAAAGCAGCTATTGTTATACCGTTGCCTAAAGTAAATGAACCAAAAACTTATTCTGACTTGAGACCTATTAGTATTTTACCAACTTTATCAAAAATACTGGAAAAGTTAATGAATAAACAAATTACATATTATTTAAATTCTAGGAACTTATTACCTGAAACTCAATCAGGATTTCGTCAATTTCACAGCTGCACGACAGCATTAATTAATATAACGGATGACATACTTCAGGCATACGATGATGGAAAAATAACTGTACTTGTACTTTTGGACTACAGCAAAGCTTTTGATACCATTGATCGCGACTTACTTTTTTCAATACTACAATACATAGGATTTTCAACTGATGCAATAGGTTTGATTAAGAGTTATTTTGATAAAAGACTGCAAACTATAAAAATTGACAATAAAATATCTTCAGCACGACAGTCGCTAAGGGGGGTACCGCAGGGATCAATTTTGGGTCCTCTGTTTTATACTATACAGGGTATCTCAGACATGACTCCCCAGGCCTATAACTTTGTTATTTTTAAAAATAACTATAATAAACTATATATATTCGTAAATGGGAGCAAATTCTCTATAAGATGGGGAAAGAAAATGTTAGAAAATCTGTACTCATATTATGGCAGCGATATTCAACTTGTTTTTTTTCAAATTGCACACTATGCTTTTTTTCGGTCATTCTGATAGTACTTTTTATTCTCTTTATAACCATATAAACCAATATTGGCCTTACATAAGAAAATTCTCGAAAAATATACGATTGAAGGTTGAAGTCTATGTTTGCCATGGAAACAACTGATTGTTGTAATTTGTACTCGTCGGCGATAAAAACAATAGCGGATACATTTCTGCATACAACCTTGCTGCTCTTCTTGCATTTCTCTCCCATAAACCATAAATAAGGATCATATCAAGCTTTTCAGAATTAGTGTAATTCATTTCTAATACTCCTATGATTTTAAACAAGAACATACAAATACAGAAAGAGCACCTGTCATTCTTTACAACGTAAATTGCAATTGTTTTACAGCTATACACTATTGTTTTCATCGCCGCCCAGTACAAATTACAACAATCAGTTGTTTCCATGGCAAACCTAGACTTCAACTTTCAATCGTATTTTGTTCGAGAATTTTCTTATGTAAGACCCATATGGTTTACATGGTTATAAAGAGAATAAAGAGTACTATCAGAATGACTGAAAAAAAGCATAGTGTGCAATTTGAAAAAAGAAAGTTGAATATCGCTGCCATAATATGAGTACAGATTTTCTAACATTTTCTTTTCCCATCTTATAGAGAATTTGCTCCCATTTACGAATATATATAGTTTATTATAGTTATTTTCGAAAATAACAAAGTTATAGGCCTGGGGAGTCATGTCTGAGACACCCTGTATATACCTTTAATTTCTCTAGATATATTGAATTTAGTAAGAGACATATGTATGCGGATGACACGCAGATTTATCATTCTTTTCAACTTTCGGAATTTAATAAATCGATTGAGGAATTAACTAAAGATTTAAATAAATTATACCAGGTTTCAACAAAACATGCACTAAAATTAAATCCGTCTAAGACCTGTGTAGTTCTAGTTGGCCGAAATAGTGATTGTGAAAAAATCAAGGCTGCTGTACATATCACGATAAACAACGCCGAGATTGCTGTAAAGGACGAGGCTAAAAATTTGGGTCTTATATTAGACAGTAGTTTTAGATACAAGAGTTATATTAATTCGTGTATACAAAAAGCTTATTTGAATCTAAAGCTACTGTTTCCTCACAGAGCCTATCTGGATCAGACTCAGAAGAAGATACTTTGCGAAACTCTTGTGCTATCGCATTTTACTTATTGCTGTGAAATATATTCAAATTGCATAGACTATGACACATCAATGAGAATTCTAAAAAGAGTTCAAAATTCATGTTTAAGATATATTTATGGTATACGTAAGTATGACCATATTTCTAACGCATTAAAAAATAGTAATTGGCTTAACATGAAAAATAGACGACTGCTACAAACTGCATCCTTATATCACAAAATAATCTTAAATAAAAAACCACCGTATTTGTATAATAAAATAACTTTTAGAACAGATGTGCATAATTTAAACTTGAGATTCAGAGGTTTGATTACAGCCCCGCAACACCGAACTGCTATATTTGAAAGATCATTTCAATATAATATAAGTAAAATTTATAACAACATTCCTTCATATTTAAAATCTTTATCAATTAAGTCATTTAGAAAACAATACTCTAACAAACTTTTACAGTTACAAATCGGCAATAGTGTTTATAAGGTATAAAATGTGCGCAGGTTGATTATTATTATTGGTTATATTATTAGTGTTCATGTCTTTAATAAATTGTTTTAGTCAAACGTTTTTTAGTAGATTTAGGCATTAAATTAATAAGAATTTTGAGTTATATAATGTCAAGGGCTGATTGAAAAGCAGTTTTCTAACTGAATATTAGCTCCTTGAGATTTTAATGTGAATTTTACTTTAGTTATTTACCTACACATGTATATGTTTTTTTTTCGCATTAAATAAAACCATTTATTATTATTATTATTATTATATACACAAAACTAGGAACTGGGTCTACTAACATTTTGATGTATTATAGTAACAGCACATTTAAAATCTATCGAACTTTTATAATCTAAAATTTGTATTCGCTGGTGAATTTCGCTGCAAAAAATTAATGTGATTGCATAAAGTCGAAAAATTGAAATGTTGAATATGTTGCTGCATCAATTATTGTTTCCATATAATAATATTTTCACTTAATTAGCAAATCTCTTATGATGCACGATAAACGATTAGTTTGATTTCGTTTCTCATAAAATGCCAGATTTATAACGAATGTTATACGCATAATACTGAAAAATCTACAATACAAAAACAGACTCAACTTCAGCTCTAGCTTTGAGTTAATGTATAAGTAATCGCTTTTCTATTAGTGCGTAATTTGAAGCTATTGCCGTTAAATAAAGAAAAATCTTTAATAGTTATTAGGAATATTACTTCTCGTTGTATTAGCTAAGAAATGTTTGTACTTATATTGAAGCTTTTGATCGTTTTAATAATAGTTAATAACTAATCTCTAACGCACGCCTAAGGTGCTAAAACGGGAACAAACATATACTAACTACTCTCTTGTGATACGTTATAAGTACATTATGTATGTAGCTGAGCAAGAACGAATTTCTGAATTATGCATTTTGAGAGCTTAGCTTGTACTTCTGTTTTCTACAGACATAGGTAGGTACATATAATTTAAATTAAAGAACATTTTTTTAAATAAAAGTTACCAACACCTTCGTATATTGTTTCATAAATAATACTCATGTTTAAACCCTTTCAAGTATGAACTGTTAAAATTTGGTATGCAGTAAAAATAGTAGGCAAAATAAAGACATCAACAACGTCACATTGCTAGAAATATTGTTAGCGATCTTTATCTTGGACTAGGGTGTGTTTGTATATTTTATGATGTGTATAATAACCTACGAGTTATGTTATGTGTTAAAATTAATTTGATGATAATGTTGCTAAAATAAACGTAATTGTTAAAGAATTATTATTTACTTTAGATGGCAATAAATTAAAATTGCAAACTGCAGAATAATTAATTACAAACTGACGATATAAATTGCTTCGTGTTCTGAAAATCATAAATGCAAAATGCACGTTTTAAATTCGAACAACCAATCACTGCAGTACACATAATTTTTCACATAAAAAAAATTTGATGACATGTCCGAGTAGCAATGGAGAATTTACGTAGATTTATAGATAACTAAATCGTGTAAAACAACCTACATAGATTTACGACCAATGTAGTCCAGTAGAGCAATGTTCGAGTATATGGCTTTATTAACTCAGATTTATGCGCTTATATCATTTGTTAATCAAATGGGAAACCTGTAATACGCAAAGTAGCATTGCCATATAAGTAAGTTATAGCAGTAATAGTACTTTTTAAATTTCAAAATAAAACCTCATCATCAACGACATGCGTATGTAAAACATACGGTGGATTTCATTCTCTTGGTTTGCGAGGAAATTTAAGATGTAATATAAGATCTCATTTAACGTAAACATTTACTGATTTCTCAGTAATTACTAATTTAATTTTATTTATTTAAAACTTTAGTTAAAAAAAAGAACTCTTGGTAAGCTAATTCCTATAAAACCGCTTAGAAAGAACCCAGTTCTAAGTAAGGGGTATTCATAAACAATGTGAAGACAAGGTGTACATCTGTACATACATACATGCGATTTCGTTCCCAGGAAAATATCCCTCCACGTATAGTATTTTATAAAATAACATAGTCAAGTACTTCTGTAGTTGAGTATTTGTGGGTCCTTGTATGTTTCACGTAAAAGCAACACAATGAACAAATATCTAATAACACTCAAAAAGCAGGAAAATGGAAACACATGTAGGATGCACGATACTTTTTTGGGTGTAGGGTTTCTCTATTTTATGGGCACGGGTTACGTTTTAGATTAAATAAACACAATGTTCATTACCCATAATTTACCGAGCATGTGATATACTTGCTAGCTGCGCCGAGTTATGGTTGCGGCTGGGCGCAATTTCTCATTTGTACCTACAACTGCGCTTATTACACCCGGGGTAACGTGATTATGAATATGAGAACTCCAATGTGCAGTTTGTTTAAAATGAATGGTGTTTGTTTTCAACTACCTAGTAAGATCCGACCCAGAATTATTCAAGTTTGCAACTTCAGAAGAGAAAGGGTTGCTAAGGGTAGCCAAAATAATAATTAATCAACTAACACCTTTTGACATTTATGACTTTCAAAACACCTTACAATTTATCATGGCACTATTTCTTAATAAATAAATTAGAAACCAAAACGGCAGGTCTTCACTATTGTGTTGGTCCTCCTACTTTATTTGAAAGTGTTAAGTTATTAAGTTCAAATCTGCAGTTCATTTGAAATAAACACTGCTATCTGCCCCAATATGTATTTAAAATTAAAACAGAATTACAACTTATGTCATCAAAATTCACAATTGTCAAGGAAGATTCATACATTTTAGTAAGATTTTGATATGTAAATGTTGAAGTTTTTGTTGTTAACATCGAGGAGAGGTTTTAACAATATTATATTAATTTGTAAAATCGGATATTTAATTTATGCGAATGTTTATATTTCAATCACGATTTTATATTCTCCATTTTAAATACATTCCTAAAGATTAAATTATTTTATATTCCGCTTCTTAATAGTTAATAAAAAATTTTAAATTTTACGTTAAAATGGAAAACATTAATGTAAAATAACGAATGAAGATGTTACACAGTTCCATATCATTATTGTATAAGTATCATTCTTATTTTATGCCAAAGTTTTATCTCCATTAAATATTTTACGACTCCCAGAGAAAATAAGATGTGGTAACATAAAAAATAGCTTTTATATTATCTTACAAAACTTCAAAAACAAATCTAAACGAAAGCATTTTTTATAACTGCCATATAATATTTTACAGCTCTTTCAACTTATTTTTAAATTGTTTTACTATTATATTCAGTCAATTCGATAGATAAAAAAATTGGCGTTGTACATGAAAACGTTTAGGAACTTTATTTATGAATTTATCAAAGTTAATTTCTGTGTATTTAGGAATTCTTTAATGTACCTCTCATTTTCCGATGAATGAGAATGAAGCAGTATTTTAAAGCTGAGAAGTTTAGAAATAAATTCAATACCAAGAATAAAATAAAAATAGCTAAATTGCAAAAGACGTTTTTAAGTGTCCATATACCATATCAATAATAATTTAATACGTTTAATCTTTATTATTTTCATAAATACCGATCAAGAATCGGAATCTTCAATAACATTACGAAACCTCAAAATATTTCCAAAAAAAAAGTATGTTACAATATCCTGTTATTCCAAACAAATTCTAACGCTTTCTTATAATTAATTTTGTACAAATGTATGATGTTTGTTTAACGCTTGCAGAACAGATGTTCTGTAAATAATTTAAAATGAAACACGCTCTATTTGCATAGAAGAATTAATATTTATTACACTGAATTATTAACTAAAATTTCAGTAACCAGCTATCCAGGCACTAATCTGTTGTTTGCAGTTACACAACAGTATTCAAATTGTTTAGATTTTAATGAATACATGTTTAACCTATGCATTTTATACATCCCTAATTGTTAAATATTTGCAAAGCTTATTTGAAGAATGGATTTGTCTCTGCAAAAATTTATAAAGTATTTGAACATACTCTGGTTGGCTTTCGAAAGAACAATTGATTTTATAATTTGAATTTGGGTTTAGATTACGGAAAACCAAATTTATATTTATTTATCAAAATAGTTTTAAATAAAGGCAATTTTAACGTCAGAGATTGCTTATTGAGGCATACGATTTATACCTACATTTAGTTTCATACTTTACGATACATAAGAAAAACTTCATTATGCTTCCAAACTTTTATAAGAATACGTAGAGCAATAAAAATGTAGATAAATCCAATGGCGTGCAAAAAGCAGTGTGTTTTTGTTAAGCTTCAGCAGTTGATATTTGTTCAACTAAAAGTTGTATTTATCCTACAGTTGATGTTTGTCTTTGTCTTTTAGAGAAGTATCGTTTGCAAAAGAGGATTTCTCTAGCTTCGCGAGCAGCAACCCATCTAATATGATAACATATTACACCATCGGCTTGATTAAATAAGCTCATTGAATTCAATCTGAACCGGGGCAATCTATCCAATTTTCTAGTAGTCTTATCTTTCCCAACCCTCGCTTCTGATGTTATCCAATCAAGACTCATACATAAGTCACGTGGCCGACCCCGAAGGAAATACTAAAAGCTAAAAAGGGCTTATTTAAAATAGCTAATAAATTAAAAGAAAACATTTAAATGCTACGAATTTCTTAAGTTTACGTCATGTTTTGCATTAAATCATTCAGTTCGCTTAAAATTCAACCCGTTGACTTTAACAAACATTCCTTAACATACTCAATACCCTTATGCACACTGACAGTATTAAATTTATAGTAAAGATTTCGAGAAAACATCCGAAATACGTAGATTTAAACGAAGAACATCTGGACATTCGCAAAAGTAGTACCTTTGGCAGACGAAACAATCAGTTACACCGTCGTTATCTTACAGCCACACAGAATTTACATCTTCTTTACATTTTTATGTAAGAATTCTAAGTGAAAGTGCTACAACTGCATAATGTAAGTAAAGTTCAACAATGTTGGGCACACCTCTACGATTTCTAAGTAAATATCTATATAGCTTTACAAAAAAATTATGTTTTCGAAATCTTTGAAACTTTTGATATTTTCATAAAAAGGCGAAAGATTAGATAAGCTATTTTTCTATTCTAAAAATAATACTTTTAAATGTAGGTACAAAATGCATACATAATTACGGGCCTCGATTTATTTAAAGTTTGTACCAAAAATTGAATTAAGAGTTCGTACAACTTTTGTTTTGTTTCATAGGAGCAATTACTTTTACTTTCAACAAAAACATTTTTATAAAAATAAATCTGAAATACGGATATGAAAACTTCTAAAATCCCCTAAATACGAAGTAAATATCAAAAGTATTACAGCAGGACTAAATTGGGGTTTTTCATGTATTACAAAATTGGCAGTTCCTAAAACTATAGGAAACATTATAAATTATTGTTATTGACATTCCATGTTCTATATATTTGTTATACAGTGAGCACGTAAAGATTGGAATAAATTCGATAAAATATTTATTGGGCAAGCAAGAAAATAATGCTCGGACACGTCGATTTTCCTTTTTATTAGATGTGCATTTTTTAGTATACGTATATTTTTTATTACGTCATCCCTGTTCGAGTTATGACGTCATCATCAGCTTTTTTAAATGGCAATACCCTCTTTTGATAGTACCATTTAAAGGAGCGCATTTTTCTGCGTATAGACGCCAAATTTTATGGTATGTTACATAACAATATTTTAGAGAAATTAGCACCACAATTGTTGTACCATTTTTTATTGACGGCGCATTAAATGCTGAAAAATAATTGAATTTTTTACAACAACAGATAATTCCCGCGCTTATAGCACTATATCCAAATAATCAAAACCCCAAATGCCGAACGAATCAATATGGTACCAACAAGATGGCGCGTCACCACATCATTCACAGATTGTGAGTGATTATCTGAATCGCCAATAGATGGATATTGTCAAGAGGTGAATGATATGCAATTTCAACGTTTAATTTAATGGGTTTTAGTTGTATTTATTATTTCTTCTATTGTTATTTCATTACATTGTTATGAATTCTAAAACGTTTTTTTTTCGAAAATATTGTTATGTAACATACCACAAAATGTCTATACCCAGAAAAATGTGCTCTTTTAAATTTTATTATCAAAAGAGGGTGTTGCTATTTAAAAAAGCTAATGATGACGTCATAACTTGAAGAGCGATGACGTAATAAAAAATATGCGTACACCAAAAAATGCGCATCTAAAAAATAAAATCGACGTGTCCGAGCATTATTTTCTTATTTGCCCAATAAAGATTTTATCGAATTTATTCCAACCTTTACGTGCTCACTGTATATTCGTGTAGGTGTGATTTAGTTGAGAAAATTTTATAGGTACCTACTTATTTCGTTACAATATCAAATACGTTTGCCTAAAATCCTGGCGGAATACACTGAGAATCTGAGAAATACTAACAACTCTATCATGTAATAATATACAGAGAGCCCCTTCGGTCTTTACCGCAAGACAAAAGAAAACAAACAAGCTAACACTCCAATAATCTGGCCTCACAAATTGATCGCAACAAATTTATGTGAATTATACAAAATTGCACCTTTGAAATAGGTTATTAAGGGAAGTTATACATATTTAATTTATGACATTTCTATTACTAAAGTATCCCATAATTGAGTTATTGCAATAAACAGTAGGTATAATGATGGTGGATAATTACTGCACTTTGCAAAGCGTGAATGATTAAGATGTCTTGCTTTAGTACTTTTTTAAAAACAGGACGCAATTTTAATATACTTTTTTGTCTTTTTTCTAAAAATTTTTAAATCATTTTATTTGACACGTCGATATGTATACAGGGTGATT
This sequence comes from Melanotus villosus, assembly GCA_963082815.1. NCBI lineage: Eukaryota > Metazoa > Arthropoda > Insecta > Coleoptera > Elateridae > Melanotus > Melanotus villosus. The sequence continues at coordinate 68,864,656 of OY720418.1, read as the reverse complement.
CCTAAATGGCGGATAATATTTGCACCATATGCGAGGCGATTGTGCATACAAAACTTGGATAAAACATTGTATGACTGTTTTTTGTCAACGTGTACTTTTTGAAGAATTGTTAATTAAAGTTGTGTAAACTGTGTGTCATATTACGTCACCTGCGATATCACATGTAGGACCATATAGAGAAGGTATACAGACCCACTTAGGGTGACCACATTTTATATTTTTGCAAACCAGTACACTTTCATGCAAAGAGCACAAAAAGAAAATTTTGTTTTATTTTTTTTTTAATATAGTTAAGCTAGTTCAGCAAATCCTTGCTATTCATAGCTGTGGTAACACTAATCACTATAGTTTGCTACGCACTAAAAGGTTTGTTGACCCATCACTAATCATGGCTTTAATCACTTTCTTCAGATAGCAGAACGTCCTGAGGCAGTTTACGTTTCAGGCGTGTGTGAATATTTCTTCTTCCCAGGGAGTAGGACTTGATCGCTGGGCATAATGATAATTTTTCATTGTAACGTTTGTATAACTTGGTAATGAGTTCCTTGATGGTTGGTATTTTTAGTTCACGGTGTATTAAAGAGTTCCTAATAAAGCACGCTCGTTAAGTATTATTCTGAGCACTTTATTTTGAAACGTTTGGATCTTGTTTATTTGCGTGTCGCTGACATTACACCAAATTGGGGAACCATAGGTTAGGATAGGCCAGATAATGGTGGTGTAAATGAGAGTTCCGCATTCAGTTTTTAAATGAGACTTTTTGTTTAGCAATGGATATAATTTTACTAGCCTTACATGAGCTTCATTGAGCTTCTTATTGATATGATAGCCCCGTTAACCTTTTATCGAGGTATACACCAAGATATTTGACGGCACTATCAGCGCCATTCCATGGGATAATGTGGTCATTAATTCGCACGTTGAGGGTATTGATTAATCTGCGGAGGGTAAAAATTTTTGCTTCGGATTTTAACGGGTTCAGCTGCATCTTCCATTGGTTAAACCATTTTGTAATAATATTGATGCTTGCTTGAAGTTGGTTAATTGTGGTGTTTATGTCTTCGCATTGACTTAATATCATCGTATCATCTGCGAACATTGCGAGCGTGCTATTTTCGGATTCGGGTATGTCGTGAACGAATATATTAAATAAGAGTGGTCCCAGTGTAGAACTCTGTGGTACACCTGCTTCTAAAGGTTTAATTTCAGAAGTTGCGGTGTTTATGGATGTTGAAAAGGAGCGATTATGAAGAAATGATTTGATGGTGTGCACCAGATAGCTCGGTGTATTATTCTTAATTAGCTTAAAAATTTTATTTTGCAATCAATAAAAAAAGGGACACAAAAATGAATTTATTTAAAAAAATAAAGAATAAAAAAGTATTTCTACAACAATGGTATTTCCATCTTGCTCCCTTCTTCTGTCAATTGAAGTATCCTTTATTGTTATCATGAGACAGTATTGACAAAGTCTGAGAAATTCGAGCACTTTTGAAAAATAAATAGGTATACACTTTTCTTAGCAGTGCCGATTCTACTTAATTAAGAAGTTCTTATTAAACTCGAGCAGTTTCGGGACACCGAGATTGTTTATTAAAAACCGGGACAATCTCGGAAAACCGGGACGTCTGTTCACCCTAGGCACACTAGATCTGTTTCATGGTATTCTAAAGGTATATTAAAATGCATTTCTAAACTGTCATTAAGTAATAATGAAATACTGAACACGTTATTTTTTTAAACGCTTATCCAATTAACTATCGCAAACTCTAGTGTCGTTGTATGAACCACTGAAGGTGATACAGAGGCTTTCACCATTAGGGAGTGAGTAAGACAAGGTCATATACTATCCCCCTCACTATTTAATTTACTGCTGGAAATAATAATTAGAAGAATCAGCTTAAATTGGCTAATAAACACAAAAAACACAGAAATTGGGGCTTACGTGGAAAACGTAGTCTTGATTAGTAGAACAAAACAAGGACTAATACAAGTCTTTGTTGATCTAGAAAGGGAACACAACCATTTGGACTTAAAATAAACGAACTTAAGACAAAATACACGGCAACAACATGAGAAGGCAGAAGGCACGTTCACAAACCATCTACTGAAGATTAATAGTTACAGCTTCGAACACGTACAGTATTTTAATTATTATCTAGGAACACCGATATACAGAAACAACAACACGGATATAGAAATACAAGCAATAATTAAAGCGGCCTTCAAAAGTTATTACACATGGAGACATATGTTACAAAACAAGCAACTTAGTTATGCTAGCCGAATTAAAATATATAAGACTATAATAAGACCAGCTGTAACATATGCAGCAGAAAATTTGACAATCAACACCCAACAAATGAACCAACTAAGAATATTTGAAAGGAAAATTTTGCGGACATTATGGGACCAACAAAATAAGGAGCTCAGTGGAGGCAGAGGATGAACTACATATGAACTCGTAAAATTTTAAGATTGTTTTCCTTCTAACTGCCTCCTTTATTCGTTGCACAAGTTATTCCTGAGTATTAATCTCTTCTTCGTAGACAAATGCTTTTAAAGTTCCCCACAAGAAAAAATCTAAACAACCAATCTCGTATTTAAATGCCCCGTCCATTTGGAACCACATATTTCTTCTTAAATCGAATGGTTCATCATCTAATAGGCCTGTAAAATCTGTGTCTAAAAATTTAACAAAATTATTCATTCGCATTTCGCATGGATATTAAATACTCCATGTTTAACGAACGTAACTTCATCAGTTCATATGCCCAATGAAACTAGGAACCCTTTCTTGTTCACGAAGTAACCAACGTGAAGAACCTTACTCTTTGGTGGTAGTCTTCTGGTAATAATCCCTGGACTCTTTGGTAGTGATACGGGTGCAAACCATTTTCTTGTAACACTTGATGAACGGTTCGTTGGATAACATCAAATATTCTGGCAATGGACCGCGTGTTTTGTTTTAGTTCATTTTCGACTACATTTAAGATATCTTCTTCAACTTGTGGCAACAATACTCGACGATGGTGGCCTCTGCCAGCTACCGGAGATGCACGTCTGCATATTCCACAAAACTGTACTCCATAACGACAATTTGCACAATTTAACGAACAAAATTAGTAGTTATCAAAACGCGAACTGAAAATAAACTAAGAACAAAATAAACTGAAGGCAACACAATGAACACGAGGACAATCAAACACAACATCAGAAAACAATGACAGAAATTTAAGTAAAAATACAAAGGAAGGCAAATGCCTACTTCTGTTTCAAAATGCAAAAAGTATATTGCACATCGTTGCAACATTTATAAAAAGCACAAGCAGTGCAGAAATTTCAAACTTCGGATAGAACCAAGGGTATGATGTGTACCTACAACTACAGATTAGTACATGTTAAATGTTATAAAATATATTTCGATCTCAAAAAATAAACGAATTTCCATTATAATGTTAATAATAATCATTTATGAATTTAAATACAACGTGAAAATATTAAAATATTTTTAATGCTTCTTCATATTTTTGTAAAACTATCTATAAATTACCTTTTTTAATACAACTAAATCAGCTGCGGTCTCTAAAAATCCTTGATTTAGAAAATGTCGTTTTAATTACCTACTTACAGAAACCTATAAAATACGCAATTACATCAAATTTTGGTTTAAACTAATTGTCAATTAAAAATTTTACAATTTTACCAATTTACTTGAACAGTATGTAAAATAACGAATATTACATATATCATATTAAATTAAAAATCGCAAGAAGAAATAAAATACGTGATTTTAGATGTATGTTATGATAACATATAGATTTTATAGTTAGATAAAAACCCTAATTAAAATTATAATTGATTCCGTTTATTTCTGATAACACGTCAAACTGAAATATGGGTAGCGAGTAGAAATAGGTGGATGTGTTGTTTATCATTTGGCCAATATAATACTCAGTTAATTTTTTAACTTAATGTTGGTTAACTTTACAATTAAAATTTCAAATATTTAAGTTATTATTAAGTGCTAATAGTTCCAAATTCTATACTTAAAACGGCATCCATTCAATTTATCAAATAAGATGCTTAAAAAGAGCTTTAAAAACCAAGTTATTGATGAAAATACTAGCATAACTTCCTTATAGCGGGGATAAAGTGCATGGAATATTCAGTTGCACTTTTGCACCTGCAAACTGAAAACCCTTACAAAATGTCGAATTATATGATTATAAAGTAAATTTATGTTGTTTTTAACTATGTAAATATGAAAGGTCGCAATGGTGACATTCAGCCTATAAAGGTAAAATGTCGCGCTGTCTACTGGATCGTAATGAATTGAATAAATGAACATTTTCGCTGAATCATATAAAAGTACTAAATGCAAACGGGAGAGATGCATAAAATGGAAATTGCACTTATTCACCATAACTTTAATGTCATTATGGTAATTTAAATACGTAGTGCTTTTAAAAGCGATTAATTATTAAAGAAACTGAAAATGGCGAAGTTCAGTAAATGCATTTATTTATTTTACAAGCGTAACAAAATCGTCTGTATCAGCTCGTTCCCATCGCCACTTCTGACAGTTAATCTAGTACAATATGGATCATTATTTTTTAGAAATCGGATCTCTAAATTATTTGCCGAAGTTTTAATATATTTAGGTATAACTGTACATCAACATCCTTATATCCTTATGTACGTATAACCCTACCTACAAATACCAGGACGGATATCTTTAAAAAACTAGGGATGACCTGCTTCATTCACTCTCTACAAATAACCTCAATCCTTACTTAGAAAACAAGATTTTCTACTTCATATATAAAGAAAAACTCATTTATTACTACGTAGCTATTCCAGTAAATTTTCAATATTAATAAGTTCTTTAGTACCTACTCAAACACAAAATATTAACATTTAAAGTAATTACGTGGTTTGCGTAAAACGGAGTTTTGTAAAATAGCTACTACCTATATTTTGGTCAACATTAAGTCTTTCCATAGGAAACTAATAATTTTAGGCAATAGGAATTTGATTTCTTGTAATTGTTTAAGGTTTAAGGAATCACCTCGCGAAATCTTCGTCATTATTTAGGAAACACTCTATAAAATTACAATTTTCTCTTTAACAACAACAAAATTAAAGGCTTTTGCTTTAGTTACTAAAATAGCTAGATTAAAAATGACTTCAAAGATATCCTTAAGATGTGGATTTTTGTATTAAGGATGAGATTGAGGGAAGAATACACAAATATTCGTCTATTATTATAACATTTAACTTCCGAATTTATTGAATAATATTGTACTGCAAGTACAGACTTTATAATAGCTGACAAACGTAAATATTAAAGGGTTTATTATCAACTTTTCAAACTTCGAACTTGCCCAAGTCGGAAATTATGTTTGAAGGATGAATCATTTCCATTGCCATACAAATGGTTGGAGGAAAACATTGCTAATTTTGTTCGAATATCCTGTGATACGTGTTATGAATATTAAGCTGGTAGAAGAACGACAGTATTATTAGTAATCATGTGTATTCAAAGCTGAAGTGGCCGCACAGGTAGTACATATTTGAAATGGTTCAGATTTCACTTAAAAAGGCATTGCTCATAATAACGACGTGTAAACAATGTCAACCCTGCCTTTTTCGTAATTCTGGGTAAGGATAGTTTCTTTGTTACCGATCAGGCCCGCGTGCCATACCGTTAGCAACAATTGTAATCACCTTGAATCTTAATTAGTGACCACCCAGGAGAATAGTTTTATCCAGCGAGATTCGCAAGAGAGAAGTCGCTCTTGAAACAACACTTCTGCCATTAGCACGAGCTAATGGATTACTATTTTTAGCAAATAGGAAATGATTATCGCTCTTCTGGAAGAACTGCAGGCTTCATAAATTGGCGAGTGTTCACGCATGTACCAACCGACCAACGTGCATACATGTCAGATACCACACACACAAAATGGTAATTTCTGGAAAAAGCTCGAATAATTTACTATGCATTGTTTTGTATTAACGGCGAACAATTAACGCTTTTGCGAAATGCTTATGCATCTGGTTTTACAACACGTGACAGTAAAAGGATAAAACGAAAAGCGAACTTCGAGGTAATGAAGCCTTTAGTTGCATCTCAACATGGTTCTTCGTCATTTTTACATGAATATTAATGAACCAATAAAACAATTGCAAAATACAGACTTTAATTAACTAACATTCTTCGGCTACTGCGAGTTTATTCCCACGTTGAAAAATAAACCACGACGCATACGTCAAGATATCCTCCACTATATAAATTATTGAAACCACGGCAATAACGACTGTTTATATTAAATATAGATATACCAACCTCTATATGGTATCGCTACAACATAATTTCATATTTAGTTGCGTGGCGAGTACATTTTCCAGCCCGTAAAACTTTCAGCACATCCATCTTGCAGGCAATTTCACATACAGCTCCTTAATACAACGAAAGAAGATAGCCTTATGTACGCTTAACAAAAATAAATAGATATATAGTGTACAATGGAATTCTCTTCGCATGCAGGGAAACAAAAACAAGCCAAGTTTGCGATCTAAAAATCAAAATAAAAGAGATGAATAATGGCGTCAGACTCGCTCAACCTGTATTTCATGCTCCATGTCGACTTCATTAAAGGTCGTCACATGCTTAATTTTCAGTTGATTTTAAAAATCTCTATTTTTTCAGTTTATCGTCTAGAAAAACTTTTCGCCTAATTAAAGTGAACGATCATTAACGTTTGTTATACAATAGATTAATCAAACTAAACGAAGGGTAGTTTACTTCGTTAAATATGTCTAAAGCAAAAGCATTTCATTTGTGTACAGTTCGTGCAATAATAACTATAAGTATAGTAAAATGTTATAATTTAGTTATTTCGCTCATCGACTAGATCACGTTTTACCGCGTGTACTTGTAATAATAAATAAGCGATATGGTCCGGAGCGCGTGCACGCCAGTGTGGGTATAAACATGCCTGTCTGGGTCTAGAAGAGTTCATTAATGCAGTTGGTTTGGTAAACGCCATTAGCCTGCAGCAACGTTGAATGATGGCTTTTAAATTGCATTTGCATTCAGCAAAAGTCTGCATTACAATGTGCTAATAGAAAGAAAAAGATAACTATCTTTTAGCTAAAAGCAATTTATCTCCGGTATCTTCTGCATATAAAAATTTTGCAATTTACATATACATAAATCCACGCAATTTTTTACTAATTTTGTAGGTATACATGCTGAATTTTGCAAATTTTACATTTCTGAACTATTAGATACATTTAGGTACCTATATACCCGAAACGAAGTATCTTTCTGTCAAATCTTGTACAACATTTTTCATATTTATTTACGCAGTGAAATTACCTGAGTTCAAAAAATTACACATACATAGAAAAGGAGATATACCTATAAATAATAACTTCATATTTCAAACAGCAAGGGTTTAGAAATTAGTTAGGATTTGCACAAAATTCACGGTTTGCACCTGCAGTTTTGTTATTTGGACCGTTTTTGTAGACACATAGAATGTATTTCTTAATAATTTTATTTATTTATTCATTGGACGAAAGATCTTGGTTTGCGGATATCAAGGATATTAACGTTCGTTAATCACATTGACAGTACTAGATTAAAATGTTACCGAACAGATATTTTTCGCAGTAATTAATCTCACAAGAACCGGGAATTGATCCTGAGATTTCTGATTTACAAGGCAAGTATGCTAACGCTATCAAGGCTGGCTTAAATGCGTTTTAAATGGTAATAATGAACATCAATAGAAACTCGATTCAGAATGTAAAAATTTAAGATCGAATTTGCTTCTATTCTACTAAAACTAAATGCAATAATAGAAAAGCTACAACTACAATATCACATCGTTCAAGTTTATACCAATTTTATACCTTTGCAGTGGTAAATTTAGAAAAAATAATTTTTTCTTCAAACGTCATAAAAACACGACATTGTGTCCTTGGATAAACACAGTTAAACATTCATTTTTACTCCTAGGAGTAAAAATGACCAAATAAACCAATGACAACTCGTAATTTTTCTGTTTTTATAACAAAACAATCTGTAGCAATGACAGCTGGTATGACGTTCATTTTGGACTTTTTTTAAATTTTCTTGCTTTTAATTTATGCGTTTGAAGAAAAAGTAAGATATGCTTTTACTCCTAATAACACAATATACTATTAGGCTTCTGAAAATCTATTTAACATAAAAATTTCCACGTTTGAGCTGGAACGTGACTTAATTTTTTTGTATTTTTAAAATCTTTAAGCAACAGTAAAAATATTATCAGTGAGTTTAGCAAAAAAAAACATTTTATTACGAAATTATATACAAGATTTAACCCGTCCTCTACAACACAATCGTTAATAATTACTAAAACCATTTCTAAAGCATTTTAAAAGATCAACTTTGATTTCCAACAATCATACTGTAAATCGAGGGTGTAAATAAATGCGGAACGTTCGAAATGTAGAAGAGAATTTATTTCGTCGAAAAACGTAGCTGCATCTACGAGAAAATATTACTGAGAGCGTGAAAATAATAAATTCACTCGGTTAGAATCAGTTTAAAACAAAAAGTGGCGGTTGCAGGGCGTGTTCCGTTTATCAAATCAACAAAAAATTCATTGATTTCTTACAAATACGCCCTTAAAATGAAATATATTCTACGTACACAGAAAAGTTAAGTTTTATATAAAGATGCATTGTATGAAATAAACTTGTTTTGGCTATTTTCCACATCATTAATCAACGCATGAGAAATTTTCTTTGCAAATGATATGTGCTAAATAATTACTGGGTTAATTTAAATTAATTTGAAAAATAGTGCATGTTTAACCGTTTTTGCCAAGAATGTAATTTTATATTGCAAGTGAAAGTACATCACTTAATACAGAAAAATATTGTTCCCACTGCTGATTCGATAAGTTGTTTTTACTGTCGCATTTAGTCAATTTGAATGAGATAGGTTGATTGAATTTATTTCATATTTGTGTATTAGTTGTGTTGGCAGTAGGGTAGTAACTGCGACTTTGCCTCCCTAGATGGATGCTTTATTAGCTCTGTTAATAATTTCGTAATATGTCTAACATTATTTATATTTTAGGGGCAGCTTGCATCACGAGAGTTCAGGAATTACTTTGTTTGGTACGGTTGCCTTAATACAAAACTGTTGTTAAACTTGCATTCATTTTTACGAAAATTATTAAAATAACCCAGTTTTATTAAAATTGGCTTACTTTTTGAATAACTTTTACAAGTTTCGTAATGTGTTGTGAGGAACCAGTTAACACCCAGAAATGTAAAGGTAAAAAAACTGTATTATTTTCCCAAAAAAATTAATTTGTTAATGATATCTTATTAATTTCGTTAATGGTAACATATGGAGATTTTGATGCTTTAAGTGTTTAAGTTGTAGTTCCAACTATGGAAACTGATAAAATACAGATATAATTTTAATATTAATTTGTGGTTCAACCACGTATTTAAAAAACAAGATGTTCTATACATTCATTCTGTTCATTAGGTAATGTGTCAGTTTACAAGTGTGTTGGTTATCGTTCTTGTGTCAATTTTAGATATTTGCGTATTAGAAAGTAAACGTTAGAAAACTGACCATTACAAGGAAATTTATGAGGCATATATGTTATTTAAAACTTTACTAAGCCATTTTGTATTGTTAAAGTGAACGAACTTTTCCATTTCGCTGTTAAGGTGAAAATAAGGTGTTATCCTAAAATACAACGTATTAATGAACTCAGTATTACAGGTAAACGCTAATAAACCGTTGAATTTATCTTATTATCAAATTATATTTATGTTATTAATTATTTTATACATATTTTAGTGCAAGGGGAGAGTCATAAAAACCGATTGTTGCAGACAAGTGATACCATCGTTAGCAAAGATCTCATTATGGTACTGCAATTGAAGAACTATTTTAAAAGGCAAGTAAAACCATCAGTAGCAACTGCAAACTGCATTTTTGGAAAACATTTAAGAACATAATGGTATCAAGACGTCTCTGTGTTTTTATCTGCTTTGTCAGACAGTTAAACTTTCAATAGAGAAATGAGATTACAGCTATGTTTCCTTTCAAATATGTGCATAGTAACACTGTCAATAAAGTAAGCGGGCAATTACAGGCACTTTTTTATTTCTATGTGTAGAACTAGATGCTTTATAGGTTTTGTAAAATTAATTTCAAAGTTAGTGTCAATGTGGAATCTGATTTCTAATGTGCGAGAAGAAAAAATATTTTTCTGCGACTATTAAATAATACATCCACATCCAATACATATGCGTTTCCTATTAAATAATGGCCTGCATTATTTATACCATTGAATTCTGGCTTGCTCCTATAACTCACAGGCTGTGCTCAATTACAAAACTGCAGATTTCTTTACTCGCGGCTTTCTGCCAATCGCGAAGCTCGGGATTCTTTATTCCACAGTTTACTATTATGTACACTGTAAAACAATAGTGTAAAATTTCATTGCATTTCCCTGTAAATATTACACTGAAAATATTCTGTAATATAGCTAGCTTAACTTTTATTGTAAATATTCGAAACCTCTAAGTAATTTTACTAAACCTTTATAACGTTACAACCCTGTTAGTTAAATTTACTTAAACAAATGTAATTTTTCCCTTATGGTAAGTCTACATTGCTGTTTGATTAATATTTAGGTATTCTTTAAAATTACAAGTCGTTTTAGTATTAAATACATTATTTTTGGAAATGTACAGGTCGATTATGAGAATTTTTTCCTACCGATCGCATATAAGCACACGTACTTAAGAATACCCTGAATTATGATTCTGACTACAAATTACAGGTGCAAATCGTTGACCAAATAAATGCATATTCAGATTTGATAATCAGTGGAGAATGGTTTGTGAACAGAAGCCCCAAAAGTTTTATTAGTGGTGTGATTAGTGATTGCTGGAGATTTTTTAATAAAAGGTAAGACTTTTGATACCTTTTCGAATTTACGCTTAGTTTTTGCATACCCTTGCAAATCCTTTTACGCAAGTATATGTCGATTCGTAAAGTCATTTCCAAACTATAAAGTAAAATCAAAGCATCATTACATTCACCAGAATTCCGATTTAATTAAAAAATGTGGGCCTTTACGTCACCTTTGGACATTAAAATTCGAAAGCAAGCATAGCTTTTAAAAATGTAGTAAGACATAATCCTAATTATAAAAATGTTATTTTGTCTTCATGTGAAAAACATCAGTCATTGCAAGCATTAGTTATGTCAGAACTAACTACATATAATGATGACGTTGTTTCGGATAATGCCGTTGTATACGAGCCAAACAATTATAAAAATATTATACTTAGAGGGATCACCTTTAAATCCGATATGTTTGTTTGTTTGAGCGAAACTGGTTACGGGACATTTTTCATATGTAAAATAAAACATATTGTAATGCGAAACTTATACAAAGATGCATTTATATGTCTATTTTGCCATAAGTACGAAATTATTGAAAACAGGGATATATGCATCTATACGGTTTTTAGAATTTTCGATAAAGAATTAATTCATGTATGATAGATTATGCCTGTATTTCACCGCATTGTATCGCACTTCAATACCTCTATGGAGATGCAGATGTTTGGTTTTAAGACTGTTCTTTGCAAAATTTGTAGCTAATTTAATTAATTTAAACTCGTTCATAAAACCTTTAGCTTAATTTTGTAATACCAATAACACTAAAAAAGCCTTGAAAAGTACAATAGATTTGTATTTGGAAAAATTTTAGATTTAAATTTTATAAATAATAAAGAACAACACTGTTCAAAATTTGGGATAGAACCCGTGAGAAGAAAACATTCGCATCAGTAGAGGATGAAGGGGATTTTCAAGAAACTTTAGTATTAAAAGGTTTGTAGATAATGATTATTATTGATTAATTTTTTTTTTAATTTAGCTTCACAGAAGTTAGAAATTGGCGGTAGCTGCTCAGTATTATTAAAAGCCGATGATACGGCAGTGGATGACAACGAAATTATTCGCTTATTAAATAAATAAATTATTAACCAAGAATGAAACATGATGTAATGTCGATATGCTCAGCTTGTCAACCTGTTCAACGATTATTACAGTTAATTACTCACATTCATCTTATAGTACGAAAGATTGGGAAAAAGTTTTTTCTAAAGAGAAAAGAATATCTGGATATACTTGGGAAACTTTTTAAATACTTTGGCATATGTTAGGTAGAGCAGTTACAGAAGACTACAAGAACGGTAATCAACACAAGTATTCAACCAATGAAGTCGTCCATACGGAGGTTAACGCTATAAGAGAAATATAAACGTATGTCCCGAGTAAAGCTTTAAATTAATTGCGATGAAAATAGTCGACAAATATCCAAAAATGTTCCAAGGTGTCGGCGATGATAGTGTAGTGATGGGAGAAACAATTATATAAATCGACCTCATAAGAAGAAATCGTTTACACGAATTAAACATATTAACAAAAAAGGAGCATATTATCTGCGAAAGCGGGTTTGGATTCTAAATGAAGTATACCTAAATGTTAAAAACTAAAAAGGTATTACATGTCTGATTATTTATTTTAGGTTGTTTCAACTGACAAACAGAAATGGTGGAAGTACCACCAGAAACTCTCGAGGAAAAAAAATTTTTTTTTTCAACACGATTAGTTTTACAGAAATAGATGAACATGTATTGACAATGCTTGATGAAACGTATCTATACTCTTCAGCGTTTGTTTTTAAATAATCAAAATTCACCTCCAACACTTCAATAAATAAAACAAGAGTTGCCTGTATTATTGAATACGGAAGTATTGCCGTGGCATTTAAAAAAAAACTAATATGACAAAACTTAAAAACTTGGAATTCAAAAGAAAATGATGAAAACGACATAGGAATGAATGCTGTGTTTTGCAATTTTAGGGATTTTAAAAGAAAATAATAAGGTGCTTATTATAATTGGCATTTTTAACATGGTAAATAGGTATACACTGATAGTTTTTATTTTCTATTTAATTTAAGTCGTTTTCTATTTGCAGCATCAGAATATTGCTGATATTGTGCCAACACCATCATCCTGTATTGTCTTAATAGGTACCGCATTTTACAATTACGATTTTATTACATTCACATAATGATACTGGAAAATGACTTGTACAAGGTGGTCCAAATTGGACACTTTTGATAGGAAACACCAATTTCTAGAGGAGATAGAAAAAAACTAACCTACATGTTACGAGCTCGACTTTTGTGAGAAAGTGAATGCCGAAAACCGCACATCGATATCTTGAACTGTTTAGAAGATATAGGGTGGTTTTCAATTTTGTGCATTTTTGACCCACCCCCGTAACTTATTTATTTATGAATATTTTTTGTTTCTGTAAAAACATTCTTAAGGCACTTTTTTTAAAGGAATCCAATGGTGTCCCAAGTTTTTTTGTAAAAGGAATGGTTTTGAAGATATGACATAAACTTGTATTTTTTCTTATGGACTACCCTATATATTTTTGCATATTCTTTTTCTAAATATATAAAATACTTGCTACTTTCCTTTTTAAACATTTATTTTATAACAGCTGTAAGTTTATTTCGTTTTATTGTTCAACATGGCACTCCAGATTAACAAAATTCATCTTATACTATTTTAGAAACAGCAATAAGAAAAAATACAAGTTTATGTCATATCTTCAAAACCATTCCTTTTACAAAAAAACTTGGGACACCATTGGATTCCTTTAAAAAAAGTGCCTTAAGAATGTTTTTACAGAAACAAAAAATATTCATAAATAAATAAGTTACGGGGGTGGGTCAAAAATGCACAAAATTGAAAACCACCCTATATCTTCTAAACAGCTCAAGATATCGATGTGCGGTTTTCGGCATTCACTTTCTCACAAAAATCGAGCTCGTAACATGTAGGTTAGTTTTTTTCTAGCTCCTCTAGGAATTGGTGTTTCCTATCAAAAGTGTCCAATTTGGACCACCCTGTACAAAGCATCATTATAAGTATTTTAAATTTGTAGAAAATGAAGAGAAAATGAGAGAGTTCATTGTATGTTTTGAAAAGGGATAAATGAATAATTCCATGGAATTAAAGGGCGTCGTAAAGATGATATTTGGGGTCTTTTACAATTTTAACATTGCCAAAAGAAAACTGTTTAACTCTAGAGTTTCTGCAGCGATACATCCTAATATGATTCACCCAGATATTAGAACAAAGATAGATAGATTGTCATTAATTAATAAACTAAAAAATTACTGATTAATAAGTATAGTTTTGTAAGATATATTCTGAAATTGTAACAGTATAAATGTAAACTTATTCATATTATACCTACTTATTATTTGCGTACATCCACAGAAAGAATAACTGAGTAGGTACGTCTTTGTGTAACAACATTTTTTATTTACTGTTTACTCGTTTTTTTTTTTTTTAATGTAAGGTATATACAACCACTTTTATTAAAAATTAATACATTTATTTTGTTGAATATCATTAAGTAGTTGTTTTTCCTGCAGATATTTATACGTGTAAAATTACAATAAAAAATATCATGTTACATTATTGTAATTCATAGTAATGAAAAATTACATACCTAATTAATCACAAGTTCACAGAAAAAGTTGTTAAAATTACTGGCAATCAAGATCAAGTATTCTTTACATAGAGTGACTAAGAAATACATTTTGTGAATTGAAAGTTACAATGTAAAGTTACAAACCATTCGATTGAGTACATTTTGAATATGCAACTTTACATGGCTTCTATGAAAATTACAGGCATTCAGTATTAGTTGCATTTTGATGTAAATTTACTCTAATTATCATTGGTTACAAGTTGCCAATGATTTTCAATGTAATTTTACACGATAATTTGTTACAATGTAGTAGTAATCCGTCATTCACCACGTTGTTTTATTCATAATAATTGTCGATACGTGTAGTATCTTCAGGATTTTATACGTTTTTAACTTGTATAAAAAGTAAAGTCATAGAAAATTGTAGGGTATGAGAATGAAAAGTGCGTGGATAAAGACCATTTATATCGTCAAAATAACAGAAGTAACCAAATTCAGAGATTACTTTTAATCACAGCAACCGCGATGCAAAGACTTTCTGATCATACCTACTACTTATACCATCGTTTTAATAAATTGGTAAAATAAAAGTTTTCAGTTAAAAACGCTTAAAATGCAAAGGTCGCACGTTATAATAATGTTCATGTGAAAAAGACGTTCAAATATGTACCTACCTATATGCCAAAAGAAAATATGATATTTATCGCTAGCAAAATGGGTAGATATTTTTCGCCTTTAGCTTCTGAATGAAATATAGAACAGTTTAATATCCCCAGAGATTGTAAATTCTATACATCATCAATCATAATCTGCAAGTGCTCACGCCTCTCCGTAGGCACCTAACTTGTAGATATGTTAGAAGTGAATACGAAGTTTGCTTAAATTACAATTTTTAGATATGCAAAATTTTCACCAAATATTATTTAGATACCTATTTATCAAGCTTTTCTAAAAAAGCAGACTGTTCGCCGAATTCACATAAGCTAAAAAAACTTAATCATAAGATAAGCATATAAAAGAATCTCGAACTTACTAATAAATTTAAATTTTAAACGTTATCTAAAGACTACCGTAGGAAGGTTACATTAAAACTTCAAAATATTTATGGCTTCGATTAACTATGTAAAGTTTGCAATGTAGAACGGATGTTTTATATTTATTCAGAAGACGTTCTAGATACTATAACAACTAAATTAAATCTCATTGCCAGAACTGCACAAAAAGTAGAAATTAAAAAAAAACCTTGACACCTTGACGTAAATAGTTTTTACGCAATTCAGTTAAAAGCAATTAAAACGTTTTCTAATCAAATTTTGTTGAACTTGTTTATGTTTTTCTTTTTTTCTTTTTTGAAATGTTAACCAATCAATTATTTAGTCTTTAACTAAGGAAAACTATAAATAGAGAGCTGATAAAAACTATAAGCTATCTTTTAAATCAGGAAAAATGATAAAAACATGATTCAACCTTTTAGATTTCTGAATAAAACTACAATACTTTTTATAATTTCTTCATATGTTTTTACAAAAAAAAAAAACTAGAAACCGAACCGCTGAAAACTTGAATGCAAAGACAAAATCGTAATGGATTAGATTGCATTTATATATGACAAATCCATTTATTTTAAAGAAGCGCTATTATTGTAAACCAATGTTTAGCTTTCAATCTACGGTGGTATTTTAATTTCAAACAAAAAAATATAAGTTTTTCTCTTAATGTACGTTATCTGGGTTTGCCTTTCAATTTAATTTCCCTATAAAAGGCGTCGTTTTTAAAATCTTATTGAAGATTATAAGATTATAACTAAAACAACTCAATAAATCCAGTATCTTCTCTCACTTTGTGCTTAACTGATGCTTAAAATACAAATTGTTAGGTGGTAGGCATTTCTTTACGAGTATTAGAACCCAATTTAAGCTGTTAGTTATGGGCCGTTAGATAGATGTGTGCTAATAAAAAACGCCATAAAAACCTTAGAAAGGCTTTCAGATTGGTAAAAGAACTATTTTTGATTGAGTATAATAAATATTGAATCCAAACACTACGAGACTAAATACTTACATTATTAAATAATTGCAGGATAGCTCTACCGCCACCCACTTGGAACACAGCGGGTGCCGACCATAGTGACATATTGCACCATGGTTTCGTCCCTCATAACTTATCCCAGAAAGTAAGGGGGTGTTCCTCACAAACAAAGCTTCCATGAAAAATATCTCAGGTGGGCCAGAATATAAACCTTATGTAAGTTACATTGAAGAGTTTCTTTGGCATGACGATGTAAAGAAGGCCCGTGTACCGTATCGGCAAAATACCTACCTAAGCTCGTGTTAGGTACGACAAATGATTTATAAGGTGAGATTGGATAGTCCGATTACATTCTTAAAAAATATGTAGTTTTGTGTTGCTTTTTTTATTTGAGTGGAATTGATATCTTTTACATTTAGTTAAAAATATTAGGGGAAAAATAGCCCTGTCTAAAAAGTCTACTTTTATTTATAGCACTTCCGTTTATTGCATGAAACTTTTAAGTGTTTGGAAATATTTCAATTTTAATTGTAACTTAACGGTGTTCGTTAAGATGGTCGGCCACCTTAGGGACTAAATAAGAAAGACTGTATTAACAAAAAAAAAAGATCAAATATTTAAATACAATTTATAGAACTTACGCTTAGAAATACACATTTTAATCATTACTACCTGACATCATCAATAAATAATTTCTCTGATTATAAATTTAAAAAGGGCTATTGATATATATTTGGTTTATAATAAATATTTTCTAATCAATTAAATCATTAATCAACGAGTTATCTGAAGGTTAATGCAGTTAACCTTTTAATCAAATATTACAGCTACCCATTAAATAATTACCAAAATACCATATTTCACAACTTTCCTTAATAAAGAATGTTCTAAAACTTAAAACTACACGTATGCTCCTATTGGTAAGTTGATATTCATAATTATCATCTTGACATTCTAAAATTATTTTGGTTTTAATCTTTATTCTTGCGTTTTTTTGTTAAATCGAAAATTTACTAAAAGTTTCAAATTTAAATGGGATATTTTCATAAAATGCAGTATTAGTTATAACCACAGATTTACATTAAAATGAGTTCTGTATTGCCTTGTTGTCCGGATAAAGCAAATCGCCAAATTTTAGCATTTCTCATAATTTAAATACCTACCGATCATTTAATCCCATTCTCTAGAGAAATTCATGTACATTTGACACACAGTTGAAACAAAATAATGATTAATGGCTGTTGGGTGCTGGTGGATTTATGGGTATATTATCAATTATAAATTATTTTTAATCAATTATATTATTTTCTTTTTAGTTAGAAACTAATATTGCATTAAATTTATTTCCCTTTTGATTTAACGACAAGCAATATGCGTATTAACCGTAAACTATGATTTAATGGCGATCCTTTTTTTACAATTTGCAGTGTAATAGTAAAATGACAAATAAATACCAAAATAACAAGTTCCCACTACGGGTTTGAAACAGCCTATAGATATTTACTTGCACGTGCTAGTCAACGTTAGAACGCACATGTGCCCTTTAGTTGTACCGCCCCACTCCGACACTTCCCCTAAATCTGATTCCCCACTCTTATATCCCCACCAAAATCACACATTTTAGTACGAAGTTCAGCAATTTGCTTTTAGATGGCGTTGAATGCGATGATCCTCGGCTAGTAGTTTGAAGCTTTGTCGTGTGCGGCGCTTACGAAAGAGAACCGCCAAAATACACAGCGGTTTGTACTCCCACGTGTTTCTGTCAGACTTCCTATACAAACTGAAGAGACTTGCGATAACTTAAGTTGTAGTATATTTTTATTTCCGATACTAATTATTATGAATGAACAACAAATAACTGTTGTAAGCCCATTTTAAAATATTTATTAATGTAAAGTAACTTTCGCATGAAAAATTTCAATGTTAAGTGATTTTGATTTGGTTGAATTCCTACTTATTTAACCTTTATTCAGGTGTAGAGGTTCCTTTGAATTCACAATGATAAAATCAAAAAAAAATTTTTGGCATTTTTCAGGTGTATGTTGTAATCTTGTGCTTGAACACAACATTTTGTACTTCCCTCGCGCTTTAAGAAAACTTTTTTTATGGTTAAATAACTAGTATTTACTCTTAAGCTAATGAGCACGGAGGTAATAAATTCATATGCAATAAGAAACATCACACACCTTCTCTCAGATGGTGAAGTATAATTAATGCATCTGCAGACTGACGTTGCTGCACACACATTACTTGAGTGGAAGAAACGCTAATTAAAATAATTAAATAAAGATGATATAGCAATAAATTAGATTCTATCAAGTTTTGAAAATGCATAATCATAAATAATATTTACAGAAAAATAGAAATACCTACCTAAAAAAATTTATTATAAAAGGATGTTAAATTCCAGTGCTTATTCAGCCAGCAAGGATAATTAGCTAAAGACAGGGGAGGGGGAACCTAACACGGATAGGTTTTAACGCTGACTATCTTAATTTCGATATTTTTCGGAAAACAGTGCTATAAACATGCATACACTCTTGAAATGCAAGTACCTCTTGATACGCAGTGGAAATGCATTCGTCCTTACTTAGCTTATGGTTATATGCTGGGGAGGTACCTATAGGTATTTTTTGACAAAAAGTAATTTCTTGTTTAACTTATTAACACGGAACATCCTCTATCGTAATTATAACGTACGCAGGTCATATCGAAGTAAATTTTATCATTATTTCTATGAATCCCCGCACGGAGAGGGGCCCAGGCCTTTTGGGGGCCTATGTTCGTAAAATATAAGTCTAGAAATCTTTAAAAAACGAAATTATGATTTTCGAGTAATAGGGTATTCAATTTTGCGTTGAAGTTTTTAGTTTTAGCCCAATAACTTGAGTTTATGTTTTCATTATAGCTAGGTAACTGATGGGGTTCGAAATATTTACAGTTGCGTCTACGATATTTATACATATTTTTTATTTTAACGACAATTTTATTAGTCGTTCTGAGTAAGTTTCAAAATAACGTCAATTTTATTTTTTTATTTCAACCTTTCCAGGTTTAGTTCGTAGGATAGTTTGGTAATGAGCGGATGTTAAAAATTACAAAAATTGAATTCACGCAGATGTAAACACAAGAAAAATTCGCAAAGAAAATTAGGAAAGTATTAAGAAACATGCAAAGGTGGACAGTTTTCTTGGTGTACCTTCGGTAATGTATGTAGTAGGTACGGTTTAACGAAAATATTGCAGATTATAATATACGAAGAGCGACTTCCAGTAATGTGCATAAAGTTTTTATAGCTAATGATGGTCAGAAAATAAAACTATTGATTAATGCACTAGCTCAGCAGAAAGGACAAGAAATGATTAAATGGAAATAAATTTTAAAAAGCGTTTCAGAAAACGAAATTATATTGGCAATGTGTTAATTTACCTTTAAAAGAAGGTAATCGTGAAGGTTGAAAACCCGATTCGGTACAGAAGGGCAATTTTTGGAATATAGGTAATAGAATGATTAAAAAATATGTCCCCGTAATGAGGAATCATTTGTAGAAAAATTTGACAAATATTTAAGTCTCCAAATAAAAAAAATGTAGCTGAAAAGGTAAAACTAAATTGAAGGGCCTTTTTTATTATCATAGATAGAACTCGAGATATATTTCAAATTAACTAGTTGAGAGTGATTATTTGGTACATAACCATATTAATGACTGTGATGAATATTTGCTTGGATTCCAGAAGTTACTAATCCTAAACCTAAATGAAATATCAGAGATGGTAAAGGACATAAAATTGTATAGGAGGCAAAGCTACGACGAATATATGAAACACAACAATATTATAACATTATAAGGCTAGTTATATCTATTTATTTTTATGAAGGGCCCGTAATATATTCTTGCAGGGGGACCTAGAGTTCTCTGCTACGCCACTGCACTTACTCATACAATTATGATTAAATTTAAATCTTTAAACAGTGCCATATGCATATGATTGTTACACACTGTTATAACAACCAACCCCAATAGCAAATTATAACAACTCAGTCCATGTTTTTACCTTAAATGAAAACTTAGACGGAAAAATATCGGGGCACTACTACGTTCTCTTAAACTATAAAAAGGGCAGCAGAATTGGTTAGCAATTGATAAAGACCAATCAAAGCAGCAGCAAAGTGTACTGAAAATTTGTCATGCAACACTTCGTTTCCTTTTTATTATTTTTAGATTATACAGTGCGTCGCAGGATTGATGTTACAATAGGTGCGATGGACTAAAAATTTTTGAATTTTATTTTAATATTGTGGGATTAAGTCCTGCTTGGTTTGAAGAGAATTTTAAAAATATTTTCAGTTTTTGAAGCGAATACTATTTTCTTTTCAGGTAAAGTACCCTTTTTGTTCATGATACAGCAAAATTTTACTAAGAAAAGTTGTTCAGAATGAGAAATTATGGCCCTATTCAAAATTTCAGGAAGATCTACCTTCTTTGATTAAACCGTCATTTTTTAGATTAAACAAAATAAATTGTATTTATTAAAAATTTTATTTGTAGAACATTGAACGAAACAAATAATATTTACAACAAATTTAACTTACGAAACGTAATAATAACATTGATCTACAATAAATTATTTATTCAACATAACTGCCAGGAGGCCATGAAAAAGACAATCGTTGACTAATCTTCCTGAAATTATGTATAGGACGATAATTTCTCATTCTGAACAACTTTCCTTAGTAAAATTTTGCCGTATCATGAACAAAAAGAGTAGGTACTTTACTTGAAAATAAAATAGTTTTCGCATCAATGTCAAGGCCGACTTGTTTTTCAAAAACTGAAAATATTCTTAAAATTCTCTTCAAACCAAGCAGGTCTTAATCCCACAATCTTAAAATAAAATTCAAAAATTTTTAGTCCATCGCACCTATTATAACATCAATCCTGGGACACACTGTATATGATCCGTAGAGTGGGAGCGCACGTAGTACCTACTGCAACATAGAAATAGAAAGTTAAACAAAGACCTGCTTGGCCAGAACTTGAATGGGTGACCACTCTGCGGCTCGGTGTGTTCCGCCCCTCAACACTGTAAAGGTATAAGAGGGTAAAATGAAAAGAAAGAAAGATTATATATATTTTATTGTATAATACGCATTACTTCAAAAGTTGTGCTGATACAATTGATCTCTCAAACAATACCTATTACTTTTAATTCCAGTACTGAGGTAAAATGTAAAAGACATTTCAATGAAGAACTTATTTTTTATTTAGATTACAAGATTACAATTAAGGCAACTAGCTAATTAAAAATTCTAAATGAAAATCAAAACTCCAACCTATTGTCGGACACTATTTATATATTTAAATGTAGGTACACTCTTACTACCAATACAAAAAATAAAAAGCAAAATATATTACTTTCATCCCCGGTCTCCCCTATTATAATAAAACGCTCTCTATCTACTAGGGTGTCTACAATAATAGGCGATTTTACTTTTCATATCGGTGCTCATCAAACATTAGTGTTTCCACATTAATCTGTGTAATTCCCTGTAAGCATAATAATAAACTAAATGAGGTTACTTGGAGACAACATCTTTTAGAATTTAATAGCAAAACATAAATACATAAATAAAAATACTATTTTGTTATGAATATTGCTTTTCAGTCGAAAATGCAATTTCCTGGTACAATATTTTGGTTTGGAAACTTGGGATTTTATTTTCTTATTTCTTGGTAGCTCCTACATTGTCCTAAGTTGTACCTGCGTTCATTATTTAAGATATCTACTTTACACAATATTATTTTATTTCACATTTATATATCCACTAAACAAGTCTCACTGTATTTGGAAGAATTATGACAAATGAATGGTCTAATTTTAAAATTTAAATTGGGGAAAATTTATTTATTACAGATTATGTGAAAATTAGATTTAGCTTTTTAATTAATTCACATTAAAACTTTAAATTTTTACTCATAGGCTGAACTTAAAAACTCAACATGTCAATGAGAACCTGTAAGTTGTAATGTTCCTGTTGCATTATTAAATAATATTTTGGCAATGTTCTAAACTTACATTGTTAAGTAGGTACTAATTACTTACTGCTTCTATTTTGTTAAATAAAAATGGAACAAGCAAGATCCATACTGAGCTTTTACGTAAATGGGATTTATTCCAAAATTGCATTCAAATTGGTCTAAAGTGTATTTGTTTCATTTGTGTATGCTGTTATTATTAATGTCACTACTATTACACCTTTATAAAGTGCGCATTACAAATAAAAACTGAAATAACCTTGCATTTACAGCCTGATCGATCCACCCTTTTTGTATTATTTTAAATACATGCACTTTGTATAATCTTGTGTATTAGAGAATTGCGTAAAGAACATTAAATAATAGTAGGTACGTGGTAATACCTAGTTACTTTCTAAAACATCAAATTATTCTTGTAGTATAATGGGTATAAAATGCGTATAAATGCGTTCCCTTTGGGCCATTATGATGTCCCACAAAGTTGGTACATATTTACTCGTCCT
Organism: Melanotus villosus; assembly: GCA_963082815.1. Taxonomy (NCBI): domain Eukaryota; kingdom Metazoa; phylum Arthropoda; class Insecta; order Coleoptera; family Elateridae; genus Melanotus; species Melanotus villosus. The sequence continues at coordinate 68,841,459 of OY720418.1, read as the reverse complement.
GCGGACGGATTTAAACCAAACCAAGTACACAACGAGCTAACCTTCTATGTTAAATACTGTAGAGATATTTACTTAACACAAGGAATAAACATCAAAAGAACATTATATTATTTTCATATGACATAGACTTGATAATGCTCATAAAAAACAACAATGTCAATTTCTAGGAAGCGAAGATTTTAATTAGGTATAATAAGTGCTTACTTAATGGGCTTAATTAGTAATATTCCTTGTAGAAAGCAAATACGCAGGTAGTAGATGATGTTGGTAATTTGTAAATAATAATTAACCATATCGCAGGAATGATAAAATAACAGGTACACTTTTAAGAGCTGTTATTATAACTACAATGTCTCGACAAATTACTTTGATGGTACGTTGTGGTTATAATATGAATTCAAGTAATCAGGATACTAACTTTTTCAATAAAGGAGTAAAAAATTACTGTAACAGTATTTTATATTTCTGTATTGGGCTTATACATGGAACAAAGTTTTGACTACTTCCATTGGAAATTGTTTTACATCAGTCTTTTAAATTTTCAAAATTTTCATTCAGCTTTTAGTTGTTTAAAAGGATACTATTATCTATTAGTAACATTCTAATTAAAACGATTTTACCTATTCTATAAGGTGCTAAATTCTTAAGAACTTGATGCATTATGATTATACAACAGTTTTGGTCCTACTCGCTTTTCTGACAGGGTAAACAAATAAGTAATAACAATTTGGAAATTCACCCAGCTACTATTAGGTTATATACAAAAACGAAAATTGGCATAATTATAAATTACCTACTGCTAGTTTCAGTAGAGAAACTATAGTATCAGGGGTCCCAGTTTTAATTATTTTTATCCCAAATTTATACATTTCCTTATTTCTTGATCAAAGTGAAACACTGTCTACTGGTGTGCGTGAGTGTATGTGTGTTCATATGATCGATGGGGCGTCCATTCACCGCTGAAAACCGGGTGGTCGAGTCATTAGCGGTAGTTTACTGGTCCCAAGTATTATAAATGCCCCTCAAATGATGCCCACGGTTAAATCACCTTATAACCTCTATTTTCTATTACAGATAATATTTTTTTAGTTTAAAGAGTTCGAGTTTTGCTTCCACTTAAAATTATTCAGCATTACAATAACATAACCAATAATCATCTCAAGACCAATTACTATATAAGTTACTAACCATACCAACATTAATATTTATAATTCGCTTTATTGTATGCAAATTACTGGCATACAAAAATATGAGGAGTTCAACACACGAGTTAATTTAATTACGTATAATTTATTATCTTAAAATACGATCGTTTACTGTGAAAATGGCTTTGATGTTACGCAGAAAGATAAATCTGATAACTTCTTTACATAATACCTTCAAAGGTGGTCATTGCTTTATAGTACTAAAGATAACTACTTCAACATTAAGTGTTAATTGATTGTTATTTAAATTACATGTATAGTAAAAGTTTCACATCAGTGCTTCAATTTGCGTACTTTTAACGAGCTTAATTCTGAGAGAATTGCAGTGAATTATATACCGTGCTAATAAAAAAAACACGCACAAAATTATTTAAATTGAGATAAATATGCCTTAACTAAAATAAGTTAACTACGAAATTACTTTTTCCCAACTGATTAAACCACTGAATTTTATTTTTTAAATATAAGTACCTGTAGCAGCGTCATATGATCTTCCAGCAACAAATTACCAGCATTCCATGTGTTTGAACCCATAATAAAGTTTTCTTTATTTTTTTCAATCTTGGATTGGCTACTGATTTAAAATTTTAACTTTTTTTAAATAATTCGGTAAAGAAATAATATGTATTTCGGTTTCTAAATTTAATTCTAATAAAACATCACCAAAAACCTATCACTTTTTAAATGGGTAAAAAGGATAACTCAGTGACAATCTAAGGAAGCTGAATTTTCTCGACCCTCCACTACTACCGATAACAATCGCGCATCCACATTCAATTCAACGTTATCCCATACTAGTAACGTAGGTTCTTTTAGTAAGCAATGACATTTGTAACTTGGATATTGTTCTGAGCTGTGGCATTATAATATCTGTTTCTCTATGTTTAAATTATATACTTTACTGCTTTTATTTTAAAAAAGATCTCTCTATACAACATTTTTATAATAAGTAAACTTTCTGATATAATAATTATGCATCTTGAAATTTTCTAATTTATTTTAAACTACCTAATCACCTATCTAAGAAAAATTTCACAGTTCGAGAGAGCAGCAATTTTCCTGAAAACCTACACTAAAGTAATTAGTAATTATTCAGTGGCTGTACAAAAACTGAGGCTTCTTGTCACTAACAATGAAATAAAAAATCAATATTGATTTTTTTATAGCGATACCGAAGAATGAATGCCATATAATGGAATTTAAGCATCGAGTTCTCACGATTATAATTAGTAGCATGAAATGTTACCAGACCACATTTTTAGAGAAATCGACAGTTCCAAGTGAAAGTAGAAGCTTCGTTATATTTATTATTTTTTGACTAATTTAAATTTATGATGATCACACAGAAAGCTATTTTAATTTTTTTGCTATAAGTTATGCAATTTAAAAAAGAAACTTTAAATTATTCATTTACAGTTTTTATAATGATGACCTAAAATACGTTTGAGTAGACAGGAAACCGTTTTAATGGGATAGTATACAAGTTCATCTGGTATTGTAAAAGTTACTATCAGATCTTCGTTATACGTCAATTTTAAATGCCTTAAGTTAATTCGCTACTTCAAAAATTTCCTTAAAAAAGGCAACTCTGAAAGGTCATGATAAACCTTTTACAATGTGATTATTAATAAATAGGTACAAAATTATTATTGATTCTCTTAAATGTTTTTCTTAGGATAGATATAGGATTCACAATTAACATGCGAAAATTTCCGTATGCTTTGGGAAAATTCGAGGTTTTATAATAAAGAATAATTCTATCTAGAATTACTTACATTTAAATTTAGCTTTTGTTAAACAAAATGTTTCTTAATTTAAACTTAAAATTGTACGGGTTTCACGAAACCATACCTACTAATTTGCACTTACGCCTGAAGGGGAAGAAAAATATTATTTGGAAATTTAAAATAGTCACAAAAATATAGAAAAATTAAGAGAAAAGTTGAGCGCACTACATAAATATTTCTATATTATGAACGTATGTCCAGTTTAATTTTTTTGCAGGGTACTTTTAATATATAACACAAATTTATGATACTATAAATCAAAGATGCAGTGTTTCATTTGTCAGGTGTGTTTGGTCAGTGATGTATTTTTATTGTTTGCGTCTAGTGTGCCAGAAGCATGGCATGCTAGATGGCAGTTCATTGCACACTTCAGGGGCGCTTGGCGCGTGTTTAAATGTCTTTTGTATTGATTGCCAGCGAAACTGTACGTTTTAATTAAACATGGATGTTAATTTAGTGAATACCGTGATTTTTACAAATAGCCCCGATTTCCATTTACTTTTAATCCAGGCGATAGTGATACGAATTTCGATTTGCTATTGCTACACATAATTTTTCCGGTGACCAAGTAACCCACATTGGCAGAATCGTAAAACTTACAAAACAGTATTTACGAAACGACCTTCAAATCCCAAATTAAAAGAAGTTGCCAGTACCTGGCGACAATGGTTTTTACGGAAAGTTTACCTACAGTAAACTACATAATGCATTTTAAAAAATGTTCTACGGGGCCATATAAATTTTATGAGACGTTGCGAATTTTAATATCTGGACGTTCCGTGCGTTCATTTACTAACCATTTTTATGTAAATGGCATTTCTTTTTCATTTAGATAAGCAAGTATTTCCTTTTACAATTGTTATACTTGAATTACAGCCGGAAATAAGACTTTTTAAAGATTTTAATACCGGCGTGATGTACAGGATGCATGTGCACTTTACATTCCAGTTTAAAATTCATAACGTACTAAGCAACGATTTTAAAATTGCAAATACAAATAAATCGAAATCCGACTTTATAGAAATACTCTCACTGACAATAGTGAAATAAATCAGTCCCTGTAGTTATTACATAGAGACATACATAAACAGTTAAAAAAATAAATAAAATCCAATGACATATTCTAACATCGATAACTAAATATAGTGGAAAATTAGGGTAACACCATCCTGTTCAAATAAACTGTCGCTACAAATTAGTGAACCCATTTTCAGACTGTGAATTAACGCCTCTTTTTAACATACACCTACCCAGGTCCACCGAAATTGCCTAAATTATACTCTAACAAAATTAATTTGCTTTCTGATCACCTTTAAGGATTATTACCGGTTATTAACTTGTAATGAATTTCATCCGGATCTTTCAGTACGAGTATACTGGTTCGAGTGACTTTTTTATTTGAAATTTACATATTTTAATGAAAATAAATAACTACTTAATCCTGTTACAAAGATCTTACACAGATAATTTCTATTTTATTCTTAAAATATATGCATGCTTTGTTTCACCAATATAATCATCATTTAAGGCATATAAATAAACCTCAAACTTTAATTTAAGTTGTAAGTATCATTACCTAACTTATTGTTCGTTAGCTAATTAATTCATTTTTTAATGTTGCCTCCAGCAGAGGCTCTTATCCTATATTTTTGGGTGTTCTGCATTAAAAAGAAATAATAATAATATATACTATGTGTTCAATAAGTAGCTAAATTAGAGTAGGCGGTGCATAGTAATACTTATGTCGATTATAGAATTTTCAAAAACTGTAACAAAATTAATTTCGCACATCTTGTCGGCTTAACATGTGACAGTTTCTAAAGTAACATATGAACGTATGATTCTAACAACGATGCAAGTTTTGATTTCCAAGGCTTGCTCTAGTTCAGCTACTTATTGAACACATAGTATATAGGGTGTATTATGCTCCTATATATGTCTAATATTATCCATATTGAGATGATATTGTTGGCATAAAAGATATTTGAGTTTGGTATATTTTATTAATTAATTAAAGTTATAGTTGATTACAATTATATTTTAGTTAAATGAATTATGCAAATTAAAAGTTATAATGTTATATAAAAGAATCTAGATAGACAGAATAAAATATAGTTTAATTGTTAACGATGTTATGTATTGTAAATTAATATGAAATTAAAGGAACCAAGGAGACGGTAATGAAGATAAATAAATAAAAGAAAGTAGGAATCATTTTTTTATGGAAGTGATAATTTTCCTTTAAAGAAAAATAAGTAGGTAATTTAAAATTAAAATATTTCAATTGTCAGTTTATTGGAAATGATTCTACTCATATTAATACTGAATATTGGAAATTATGAAAAATGGTCCTGATTATTTAAAATATAAGTATTGGAAGGCAGTCCTACTTATTGGTTATCATTATGGAAAATGGTCCTGATAATTTCTTATTAAAGTTTATTGGAAAGTAATCATATTAATAAATTGATATTATTAATTGGGAGTTCATCTTGTTTGCTTGGATATGCAAGTTAACTGGAGATTGTTTATTACTGACACTGGATATTGGATTAAGTGAATTGGATTATAGTTATGTGAGTATGTAATTAACTTTTATCAATAGTTAATGTAAAAATAATAATTTAGATATTAGGAAGTCAGGAAACATAGGAAAATTGTTGTAAATAAATCTGTATAATTATTATTAATATTGTTATTATTGAACAATTTGTATAATCAAAACGATTAAGAAAGTAGATGAACCTTCGGGACGACCCTACGCTGAGCTAACGGGATAAATGATTGTAAATAAACCTTAACTACTATTAATAATAATTCAAAAGAGGATATTTATTGCAATACGAGTATATGTTAGGTACACCCCTTTATTTGCTTATAAGATATGACACCTGGCTCGCATCATTTTTTCCATGAAAGGGGCATCAGCGAGCAATGAATCGCAGCACTCGCTGGATTTTTCCAGGCACGCGTACTTTTGTAAAAAAATAAAAAAAACCCCAGAAGTGTGCTGAAAACCTATGTTATTTAAATAGGAAAAAGCAGGCTCCTTGGTGCACCCCTTAATATTGGAATTAAGAGAGCTGGTAAAGCTCAAAATTATTTTATAATCGATTTGGGGGGTGACCCGGTCAAAAATTTTTCAACCATAATTAAGGGCCACGCTAATATATATGTATTCAACTTTAACAGGCCATTAAGGCCTATAGCTTGAGGAGGACACACCCATTTTGCGCCTGTATTATTAATTATTTTTGATAATCAAGTGTTGGCAACCTATTTTCCTTTAATTTAAATATAGCATCCATTTCAGGAACGTTTGTAAGCATATCTGTACAAAAAAAAAGTAAAGTCAAGAATTAGTCAGTCAAAATACTACTACACTCCGTTTAAAACGCAGCAGCATATTAACAAATTTCTAGCTTTAAGTTTGCCTTTAATTTTGACTTCGGGGCCCATCGTAACGCAGCGATGTCTACCGAACAATGAGATTTTCGAGCGCAGCACGAGCACAACAAAATAAGACAGCTGTTTCAAGAACGTTGCGTAGCGGCCTTATATTAACATATTCATTTGGTTCCACAGATGTAACATTAGCAAAGGGTGTGGAGAGGCAATGAATTATTCGATTTTATTAATAGATGCTTTATTGTTTAATTATAATTTTATTTTTGGTGGTTCTGGAGCTCTTAAACAAGAGCCGCCCCTGGTTGCTTCTATAAGATTTTACTTTTTGTGTAAAGTAATAGTAGTCACTTATCTTACCTATAATCTTTTCTGAGTATTATAATATTAAACTTGTTGTTTTTCTCTAAAACTGTACTATATAAAGACAACACCGCCAAATTAATAAGAAACAACAATATGAAGAGAATATACAAATCCATTGCTGCCACATAGAAACTTGATGAATGATGAATGTACATAAATCGACTGCAAGAAAACGACAGGCAAGCTTAGATATTAAAAACTTGAAGCGTATTTCCTATTTCCCGTATTATTTGTCTAATTAAACGTCATATACCAACATACCATAAATTTCATATAAAGCGCTGGGATAGTTTAAAATTTCAAACCTTCTTAAGAGAAACTTAACTGTTAGGACGTGTCGATTTAATTTTGCATGGAAAGGGGGATTTTTAGTTGGAAGCAGTTTGTACAAGAATAACAATTGGTTAACAAAGTGGTTTATTATTTGCTTATTCGAGATTTATTATGACAGAAGGATACGGGCTACAATTTATAGGGACAAACAAATACTAAAGCATCCGCCTAAGATGTTTATACAAGACTCATATTCTCTGCTTTAATATAAATGTTGTACTTACACACTATACACTATTCACGTACAAGGAAAACTAATGATAATGATTCATTAAATAAGTAGTTTGGTTCAAGATTTGTTTGTTTAAAATTTGGCGTAAAAATTGTGGTGAATCTTAATTTCCTGAACCAAACTCAAAATTAATAAAGGAAACTTAAGACGATAGTATTTAAATAAAATTTGATACTTTAACTTGAAACCGCTTCAGTTGAACACGTGCGAACTGTTTAGTACTGTCTACTTGCACAACGTTAAAAAATTGTTTTCTCTTGTTTGTCATGATTCTGAAAATTATTTTTTTGAAATTGAATAGAAAATACATGGGTCTGTTTATTTTATTTTGAAAGGGCATGCAAGAGATAAAATTCATTATCTTGAACTTATAAATATCTAAAAGCGAAATTTGTTGATTTCAATATAGGTACGTATCTACAAGTCTCGACTCAAATCAGCATTTTATGTATTCTTTTTTGTGGAACGCCCTACATACTAACGGATTTTATTAAATACTTATTATTTATTTAGTTATTGATCATCAAGTTTAGTAGGTAGCTTTAGCTTTCACGTATTTAATAGAAATCATTGCTTAAAGCAATTTCTCAATACACAGAACACTGTAAAAAAGAATAAAATACGAGTGTAAAATTAATTTTAAGTAGATGTAAGAATTATTTAATGTGTGAACTGTGCATGCATTTACTACTTTCCATTGTTTTTAATTTAAAAAGAAATTAATTTTAATTAGCATTTTATTTATTACATTCATTAACATAATATTTTCAATTAATTTCTTCTTTATACTTGTAAAGAGTTGAATATAAATAGTAGGTACATATATATGCAGGTATTTCAAAAACGAAAATACAGATGTAAGTTAACTACGTATTAAGCCCGGTCACTTTCGTCGTAATGCCGCCCTTTAACTCGCCCCACTAGGACTCCGGACTCTACCTCTGGCTAATGTTTCTGAAGGCTATAACTCATTCCCAAACAGAGAACAACACGGTAATGCCCGTACTTTTTTGCCACTGTAGCTTTTACTAAAAGCACCAAAATTACCTACGTGAGATTTGCAAGAGGATATTTTTTAATTTAGACGTGCTGTTCTTTCAAATAAATCAAGTCAACAGTCAATTCGTTATTAATGCCGTCTCTAAAAAAAACTGAAACGTTCATGGTCAGGTCATTGAACTGATTAAAAAAATTACGAAGTCCGATTCAATTTTATCCTAATTCTTTTGTGAACGCTCACGAGTTGCTTTGGCATCTAAAGAAACGCGCTGTTTAAAATAAAGAAACTTATTAAGACGATACTGCTCTGCTCATCTACAAATTTCGAACACTACTATAAAACGTAGTTAATAAATTATAGTACCCACGCAACAGGACAAGAAAAACAATTCTAAGCGAGTAATTTTAAACGTAAATGTAGTTTGATTTATGTTTCTAACTAAGGCATGCTAATCAAAATTTAAATTAAAAGGCTAAGAGCTACTTCTCCTGGTCAGTTTTAAAGGAAGTATTTATCCACCTAACCATCTTGAACACAATAATTTAACATGGGTTTACATAATTGCTACATTTCAAATGATTATTGAAGATAAACGGCTACGCCTATCCTCCAAATTTCATTAAAGAAATTTATTAAGTGTAAGTTTTATAGTTTAAAATTAGTATAAAGGCTAAGCAATTGTAAGTGCAGAAATTAGATACATACGTAAACCGTTTGTGAATTATTTTAAAATATCATAAAACTTGGGGCTTATCTAATTTAATAATAAAAAACGAAAATAAAACCCAACAATATTTATAGAAATTTAAAGCACAGAGAAGAAATAAAAAATTAAATTTAGGAAAGTATTACTACGGTATAAGAATCCCGACTAATTTAATGTTGACTATTTTTGTAACCTAAAGATTGCTCCATAAATTTAATTTCAATAATACGTCAAAATCGTTCGCGGTGGGGGCGTTTTGAAAAGTAAATTTATCTTTTCTGGCATTTGTTACGAAATACGCATTGGTATGCAAATCAGTTCTACATCCTGGATAAATGTTCTTTACTACATAATTTTTTAATAAATTACGCATACCAATCATACTCGTATAAATGCCATTTGTACAAATTTCATTCATCATCATCATCATCATCAATTGACATGGAGCAGATCCGTTAAAAAATTCAGAGAATCTAACTGGCTCTAACCAACAGAAAAGAAAGTATAAAAAAATATATATATTTATAAAACATACATCGTATATTGTGTGTATGTACTTATTATAAAAATAAGTGATATCATTTTATATTTCGGGATACTTAATTTTTCAATGATATTTGAAATATTACTAACAAGAATTAAAACGAATTAATAAATAAATCCGGCTGTTACCAAAGTTGAAGAAAGAACCAAAGAAGAAACTGGGGTACGAGCTCCCGTTACGCACTTCAACGACCGAATAAATATGTAGCCAAAATATTTACCGAAGTCAGGGGTATCGACTTCGACTTCGTATTTCGGGGGTTCATTTTCAAAGATTTTTCTTTGGCGAATATAAAATCGCCAAGGGGAAGAATTAACTGACAAAAACGTTTTAATTTTCAAACAATAAGCTAATGTAAATTTAATTAATTTTGAATATCGTAAGAATTTTAAATTAAGCACTTTTAGCGCAGCAGAAATGATTTTTAGAAGTTCTTCACTTAAAAACGCACCAGAAACATTATTTCTTTTATTTATAACTCTATGAAGTTATTGTCAGAAGGAACAGTACCAAACCGTTTCGTATAAGGCAAAGTGTAATGATAAAGTATTTGTCAAACCTGACTATAAGGAAATTTTCGTTGGAAAACCGGAAAACCTTCTTCATGTCCTATATCTTTTGTCAAAAAATATTTACAGATTGTAAAGTTATAAAAAAAAAGAAGTAACAATATTTTGTAACAAGTGTAAAGAAAAACTCTTGTCACTAATGAAAATAATCCAAAGACAAGTTAATGTTGTCTAAGACGGGCATTTAAAAGGTAATGTAATATTTTATTAATCCAAAATTTAAATTCGAATATCACACTTTTAAATTATTGGGTTGCAATACATTATGTTAATTAATAAGCATAAATGGAGTATTTTTCTGTAATATAAATCGTAGTTGTTTATAACTGAAACAAATTGTCGATGACACGATATGTATAAATACTGTTTTCAATAAATACAAATTCAACGACTTACATTTTTATCGGTTTGTTTATTACATTAACAATTAGCGGTAGGTCAAAAGTCCAAGTTTAATGTCCGAGAAGATTCAATAGTAAATATTTAAAATATTTTGCTCTTAACAAGGTTTAGTAGGTGTAATTCTGTGGTCCTTTACAGCTAGAAGTATAGTTCGGCAAGATAATCCCATAAAATAAAAGGAATGAATGGATATGATTTCAGGCTGTCCAAGTTAACGGCTAATAAAAAGAGCATAAATGTCAGGGAAGCACATAAACCATGTTTGTGCGTGTGCCACAGAGATACGCCTAGATGAACAGACTCTAACTGACCCAGGGCTGCCCCACTTCTTCCAAAACAGACCAATGTTATCTATTATATGAATTGGTGCAGTGTTGTCAGTACCAACATTTCAAAATACGGATAGGAAATTTCTTTAATCTTAAATTACTCAATAATTAATACACTTTTTCTTAGCTCTTCTTATTCAAATTTACGAAGATTAATCAAGATAATTTCATAACTACAGGCATCACAATAAGGTAATAAATCAAAATTTAATATATTAAATTAGAGCATACTATACGACGAATTTAATAGAAGAACACCTGTGTCTAAAATTTCCATATAGGTACAACAATCAAGATCGTTTGCTTGGCTGCTTTCATGAATCATACCCATTTATGGATTTAAATTAACTTATTTAACTCGAGCTGATGGCTGAATTTAAACTAAGTATGCAATATATACTTTGCAATAAAAATCCTAAAATAAATAGTAAATGATAATCAAAATTCTAATTTTAACTCAGCGTTTTGCCAACTATTTTTAGTGCGCAAAGCTCTAAAAAAAAATATTAAACACAGCCGAAAATTTATGTGAAGTTTATTTATTTGTATTTTGTTGATAGTAATTTAATTTGAAGGCCTCTTTTATACACTTTTTCGCATCATACGACTAATATGTTGTACTCAGAGTACAAAGCAATTTGTGTTTGAAGAATGTATTTTTAACATGCAACTTTCAGGTAAAATCACTTTTTAACGGAGAATACTGCTTTACTGTCACTTTAATACAATCAGAAGATTCTTCTACATTACAATCGGTTTAAGTTTTAAAACGCGATGATTAGATAACCCTGCCGTTAACGAGAAACGAGAGCATAAATTAATTAGTTCCTTAGACAGAGTGCAATAGAAGTATAATTTAAATATAATAGAAAAACATGCTATAAGAAAAGATATAAAATATTGACCGATGGAGGTGGAAGTATTTTGACTAATACAAGGTTGATCAAACTAGGTTGTGATTTTTTTGGATATGAACTGCCCAAAGAACAAATAATTTTTTACAATAAGTAATTATTTACTCATTTGTGTAAGTAATATTTCAGTGTCTATTAATCAGCTTCATCTGACAAGTTAATGTCGGAATATAAAATTTCTGAAGTTAGAAGTCTATTTCTTTATAATTTTAATTTTATATTCCGATATTAATTTATTTAATTGATACTTATGTCTTATGTCTGATGAAGCTGCTGAATAGACAACGAAATATTACACAAATGAATAAATAAGAATTGCAAAATCATTTGTTCTTTTAAGACTGTTCATACCCAGAACAATTTTACATTAAAAAAAAACTAGTTTTATTAAGATGTTTATTATTTATATAGAAATTAAAATTGCTTAGATCATACGTAATAACACTAAAAATATTTGGACAAAGGTGGCCACGAAAAAGATAAAAAAATCATCTGAATTAGTTTACAGATAATTAATTAACTCCTCTGTCAATCGAACACTTTTTAAAACAAAAACAAGCAATTAATATGTTATTATCAGGGCTCGGATTGAATTTTTTTTTAAGTTTTTAAGTTGAAATGGTAACTTTTTTGTGAGAAAAGTTGAAAAGGGAACTTGAAATGCAGTAATGTACCTATCACTTCAAAATTATTTATTATTAAAGAAAGACTTGCCATTTGCCTAACTGTATCAAATGTAAACAGCCATTATGAGCTGAGCATATAAATTACCATAGAGAATATGAACAAAGTAAAAGTCAACATCATATAAATGTCAAAAGGAAACAGTATTATCAAATACAAAAGTTACATTAATTAAGTAATTTTCAAATTTTCGAAGATTTTGGTCTAATTAATAACTACTAATGTACTGAAATGTAATTATTAATCATGTCAAAAATAACTTTCTTAAATAAAAAAATTATTTTTAAATTTAATCGAACCTACACTTAAAAACCAAACCTTCTGATAACAAAAAATGCATAAGGAATACACAAATTGATCAAAACATAACGAAATACAATTCTATAACAAAAACAAGGGCTTAATATATAAACATACATACGTTAATTTAAAACTAAACTAATTTTTAGTTTTATAAGTATATTTATCAACTTAATCTTCTACCAGGGTAGAGAAGACTTTTCTCGGCCTCACAACTTATCGGCGGAGAAAAACATCTTCTCTACCTTAGTATATACATAATATATGTTCTATTATTTAATTGTGAAAATTTTTGGCCAACTGAACAGTCTGATAGAAAATATCTTTTTCCAAAATAAACTTATAGGTATCGTCACAGGAATCAAAGCTCAGTTGCAAAAGCTGCCATTGTTCACTTAATTTACCAAAATCAGCAGAAACAGGTGATGCCTTTGCAACTACTGTAATATAGCTGGCATCATTTTAATATTAGTTGGATTTAAACAACGAAAATATTTTAAAGAATACTGGCCACCTTTTTGGAAATACGTTCTTTTAAGTAAATGTTTACAGGCATTAATTTATGTAATGTACTTTTCCCATTTGTAGATAACATTAAAATTAATCTAAAAATTAATACGCGTAAACGCACTAGACAAATAAGAAAGATAAAACTTACGGTTTTATAAAACGTGTCAAACAGAGATATAGTACCACAGCAAAATTCACCTTAACCTACAAAACCGAACAATATGCTGAAAATCTACATTGAACAAATAGAATTAACACGACTATTTTTCAACAAAAATGCAGTAAAAATTGTTACACAATGCCTACTCTGAGACTTAAGACTATCGCAAATTGATTTCATAAAAAAGCAAAAAAGAAAAAGCCTTATATTGACCGTTATTAATACATGAACGATAACTAAAATTAATATGTAAAGGTACTATATGTAAATAAGCCGAAATATTTGATTTCTCAATATGCGTATTTTGAAATTCTTCCGCTTTAAATTAAAGCAATACTGTTAAGGTGTGTTTACACAGTGCGAGTAGCTTGCCTGGCGAGTAGGCAGCAACTGTCATGACAGTTGCTGCCTACTCGCCACCGTGTACCTCGACTGTTTACACGGAGAGCTGAAAATGACAGTTACTGGCCAGACACCGAGAGAAGGCCAAAAAATGGCGCCTTCGAAAGCATCATTTCCAAATAATATGATAGTGATATTGATAAACGAAAACACGTTATCAAAAACACTTTACACAAACAGACAATACACTCTCACGTGGGAACTGAACACGTCTGGACTGGTACGGCAGTAACTCGGCTGTAGTTCACACAATGACAGTCGCGTGCAAGCTACTGTCGTATGGTGTGGAGGGGGAAGGCGAGTGGGCAGTGAAAACAAAATATTTTATAGTAGCTCGCACTCTATTTACTGTCCTACTCGCCTTGACAGTAACTCGCATGATTCGTTTACACAATGACAGTAGCTGCAGGACAGTTACTGTCTATGCCAACTCGCACGCTAGCTCGCACTGTGTAAACACACCTTTATTCTACATTAAAAAAGTTGTTAAAGTAACCAGATTTCCGAAAATAGTTGAAAAAGTAATTGTTTCTGAAAATAGTGACAAAACGTTGAAATTTAAAAAAGTCACTTTTAGTTGAAATAGGTACAGTTGTGGACAGAAAAAAATAGGACAAGTCGAAAAATCAAGTAAACTTTATCCTATAAAATTTAGTAACTTGATTTTGGCTTTTATTATAATTATGACATTAATTTGTCACATTGACTTGCAATCAAATTACAACACAGGGGCTATTTTAAACTAGAAAAAAAAACACTGTCCTATTTTTTTCTGTCCACAACTGTACATAGAATAGAACAATCCGAGCCCTGTTTTATACATACTAAATTATAAACCAGTGTTGCAAGCTCTGTTTACGGGGAGATTAAAATATCTTGCTTTTAAATATTTCTGCTTTATTTTATAAATACTTAAATTTGGTTGAATCACTTTTGCTGCTTGTTATTACATATATTAATTAAAACTAAAGGAAATTCAACCAGATGCTGGTCTTTATATACTACTTAAGTTGAAGTTCAGATAAATATTTACGAAAACTATTTTAAATATTATTGTTTTGAAATCATGAATGCACGCTGTTAAATGTGTGTGTCTCATAATACCGAAAATATTCTTTTCTTAATTCACGAGTAATGTTATATCATCTTTTTTCTACATATAATCAATCAAACTAAATAACTATAAAGGCATCACCAGTTGCAATCAAATAATATGCATTTCTTGCCGATTTAAAGTTTTTGGCAATTAATCAACACATAAAGTTTAAAAATCTGTTAGATATGAGCGTAAAGAAAGAAGATTTTAACACTGAAGAAAAAATAATGTTATTATTTTATGGTTCGACGTACTAATAATGGTGGTCAAGTGGAGATGTTGTACCTATAGAATGGCACGCAAAAAAAACTGGAAGCTACAAGCTTACGTTTGACTTAAATTACATGTTACTAAAATTATTTTTTTATAAAACCACCAGAATTGATTTTTTAATAACTTTTTGTTGCCTTTCATGGTTTATTTTTTCAAGTGTTCATTCGCAGAAGCGTCAGTGCCGGCCGATACCTTTTACCATTACATGTCATGTATTACCACTACATCCCATACAAGAATTTCTCGGGTTCTCTGAAAAGACACAGTAATCTAATAATGCATGTGTAACTCTCGCAAGAACTTTATGAAGTTAATATTTTTTCTAATAAAATAGTTCCTAACAAACCACAAAAAAGCAATAAACATTTTTATAGACTTGAAATTGGAGATATTTTCTTAAACGAATGATAAATTAACCACATTAAAAATCCCTTTATTACATACATACCTATTTGTAATTTAACGAATGAATAATTTTTGTAATTAATTACATAATTATTGATTTGATTGCACCTTAAATGCTGTGGAGACAATATAGTGAAAACAAGTCCCAGTTTGAAATGAATTGAAACATCTGCATTCGTAACGGATCAAGTGAATAATGCTTGTTCACCTATCGAACTGCATAATTAATGTGATTCCGTATTCGAACAGGCACCAAATGCAGTTCTGGCCACAGTTACCGAATATCTTTCAAGAAACCGGGTTCAAATGTATTATGCAAAGTCTTCTTTGGATAGAGAAAAATGGCAATAAAAAAGTTTAAAAGCTGTATTAATAGTTAGTAATTTCGGGTTTAATCGGTCATTCATTTTATTATAAGTAATTATTGATAAAGCCTGCAATTTTTAACAGATTAACCAATTTTATACAAATTATATCAAATGAAGCGCTAAAAATAATTGAAAGGGGATCTTACCAACTTTGTACTATAACTTTAAAACTTCATCTATGAAATATGGTCATAAACCATAACGAAACTCTAGTTAGCGATTAATCAAAAGTACAATAGATTAAAGTTTTACAAAGACAATTAAAATAGTTACTACAGTTCTGACATATGACTTAAACCGCTTTTCGTAACCCTAGTTGTTTTTTTTTACAATAATTTACTCCTAATTTTCATGACATTAATTTATTCAATACGCACCCATTAATATTTAGTTCTCCACCAAAACACTCGTACCATTTCGTGTAGGTTTATTTTCGGTTCAAACATATTTTATCTTGTAGAAAAATTCTATATAGTACGCACCCCAAAAGGGTGGATACAAGAGTTCAGCAATACATCACCATATTCGAGGCTTCTCTTCCGTTTGTGACCCTACTTCTGAATCCCCTAGAATTAAATAATCTTGGAGCAGTTTTAGCGCAAACAATTTTAGACGTTGGATACTTATTAAGGCAAAGGCCTGACGTGAAACATGGAAGATACTAATTATCAGTAAGTAAAATAGTTATTTATTCGTAACGAGGGCAAGTATAATACACATAATTACCCCAATTAAATGTAAATAGCGTACCAAGTTAATTTCAATGTCAACCAGTTTCTTATTTAAAAACAATGAGCGATCTTTGATAATATTCAAATTTCAGGCGATACACGAGTTCGTACATGTGCAGGTTTTCCATTTTAACATATGGTAATTATTTTGTAAAATATTTACGTTTTAAGTTTATTTTATCAATTACGCCCTGACTTTATTTTTGAACATACCTATAATTAAAAGGAGTTGTAAAATCTACCTACACCTAAGTTTGTTTCCGGTATCACTGAACTTATTAGTAAATAAATCGTCCGAGGTACCTTCGATCATATGTAGGTTCACACAATGAATTCTTAAGTACAGAGCTTCAACAGTTAAGAATTTATTGAACACTCGGTGCATAATGGATTTTACTACCAACAACACGTGTTCGCTAGTTATCGACACCCAAGACACGGATACATCTGTACGTATACAAAATATTAATATAAAATATATGGAAAACAAAGAAGAGTCATTAATAAATCAACGCGACTCGCGAATATGCTGTAGATAATCGATTGCGTAGAATCTCAGTGACATCTTACACCGGCGCCTGCCGTGATGATGCATGGACCACCCTTACCAAACGTTAATATATCGGCCAACTGCTCCTGTAGTCTGGCCCAAAGGATTTTATCTTCCTAATAGTTATACTGTAATATTATTTTTATGTATAAAACAAGCTGATTCGTGAAGTCGTATATCACACATTTCTAAAGTTAACCACGAAAACATATTTTCTAGAAAAACAAGCAACCACATTCTAACAGAACGTAAGGATTGGACTTGCAAATGTATTTCAGTGACGAAATTAATAAATTCTAAAGTTGTTCCTAATGTTATCGATTTACAGAACCAATAGCAATTAATAGTATCCCTGTCGTCTTGTGGACTGAGAACTAACCGCTTACTAAATCGCATTAATTGCTATTCTCGTGAAATCGGGCAAAATGCTATTAAATGAAAATGCAAATTATTAATTTCACTTTAGCATTCATAGAATCATTTCAAAATGTTTGCTTTCATGAATCCTACTAGATATCTACAATATTATTTTGAACTTAATTTTTATAGGTATAGTTAACCACATTCTAAAAAAAAAAAAAAATTCTGTTACACTGAACAATAATAAGTACATCATTTAACTGAAGCCGTACAAGCTTTAAAAATATTTCAAACGAAGAAGTTTCACAAAATGAAGCCAATAAATTCCAAAAAAGTTTCGAATGTATTCACCACTATTAATCATCATACTCATACAATCAGAAATTTCTTTTTTTACAACTCTAGCTTTATGGAATTATGTATCTATAAGGGTATACCATCTATTCCTTCAAAATAAGTAATTTATATCTTTCCACGGGTATAGTACCTATGTACTCCGAAGCAGTTCAAAAAACATTTTTAATTACATACAGTGTGTCCCAGGATAGATGTTACAATAGGTGTGATGGACAAAAAATTTTTGAATTTTATTTTAAGATTGTGGAATTAAGCCCTGCTTGGTTTGAAGAGAATTTTAAGAATATTTTCAGTTTTTGAAAAACAAGTCGGCCTTGACATTGAAGCGAAAACTATTTTCTTTTCAGGTAAAGTACCCTTTTTGTTCATGATACGGCAAAATTTTACTAAGAAAAGTTGTTCATAATAATAAATTATGGCCCTATGCAAAATTTCAGGAAGATTAGTCAATGATAGTTTTTTCATGGCCTCCTGGCAGTTATGTGGAATAAATAATTTATTGTACATCAGTGTTATTATTATGTTTCGTAAGTTAAATTTCTTGTAAATGCTATTTGTTTCGTTCAATTTTCTACAAAGAAAATTTTGAATAAATACAATTTATTTTGTTTAATCTAAAATGTGACGGTTTAATCAAAGTAGGCAGATCTTCCTGAAATTTTCCATGGGGTCATAATTTCTTATTATGAACAACTTTTCTTAGTAAAATTTTGCCGTATCATGAACAAAAAGGGTACTTTACCTGAAAAGAAAATAGTTTTCGCTGCAATGTCAAGGCCGACTTGTTTTTCAAAAACTGAAAATATTCTTAAAATTCTCTTCAAACCAAGCAGGGCTTAATTCCACAATCTTAAAATAAAATTCAAAAATTTTTTGTCCATCACACCTATTGTAACATCTATCCTGGGACACGCTGTATGTACGTCCTGAGAGAGAATCATTTATACAAACCAATGACAAGTACAATATTATCAATAATCAATTATACAATATAAAATGATGTGTATACAGAATAAAATGTAAAATTTATAATAGTTATGAGGAGCTGCCCATGTGGCATCAACGGTAAAAATTTTAAAATATTCTTTAATTAATATCTACATAGCTTTAATTTTTAATTATATCACGAAAACATTTGTAAAAAAATATTTTGATAATGTTTTAATTGTAACTAAACATGCTAAGCCCTAGTTGACCAAATACTGGCCCGAGACTATATGCGGGCTGTGACCGAGTATTCCGGGGGCCCGCTTGGAGATAGATATAGGATTTAGTGTTCAGTTTTAGAACTGCTTTCCACTAAAAATAAAGTATAATGCGTTTTAAATCAAAAATTCTAGCACGAAGCGCCCAAGTTCCAATCTTATTTTAAGTAAACACGAGCCACTCTTTCCTTTTTATTATAATGCTGGCTGATCGTAATCCTGGCATCAGTTTCATATATTTTCACCAAAATGTAGTACGTACATATAAAATTTGTAAAAATTTTGAAACTAATTTTATATTTGTATAATTTGGTTAATTGCATTTAACAGTTCAATTCTGAATATCTAATTTAACACTTTAAGTATAAAGCCTACTGATGCGTAACCACCACAACAAAAATTAATTACAATTATGTAAAGTGAATATTAAATATTATTATCATTTTACTTTCAGAATTTCATGTTTTAACTTACATTAAGCTCTGTCTATTCAACACTTGCGAAACGCCGAACAATGTGACAGGTGTTCAATACCATAGATTTACCAATTAATAAGTGGTAGTAACTGAGCTATTTATTATTATTACTATTATTATGCTATTTTATTAAAAACTGTGCAAAAAGTATTTTATTTAAATAGGTGAGGCTGAATGAAATGAGTGTAATGAGTAATTCGAATATCGTAAACATTAATACAGTAAAACTGAAAGTTAAGAATTAGGTACGTCAACTTTTATGATATTTATTGTGTAAAAATAGAGATTTCAATTGAAATTTTTCGAAAATTAAACAACCAAATTCATTACATAGGTATTTTTATATTATTATGATGTAATTATGAGTTATTATTATAAATTAAAAAATGTTGATGAATTTTTAATACATAGGTTACCTATCATACATCTCCTTTGAAGAATAATTCAAACTGATTTTGTGCATGTAAAGAAGACTTTTTGACTTAACTGGTATCTCTATGAATGCATAACTTAAATTTTTTTGAAATTATTTATAAAATATGTTCGTTTAGTTTTTCTACATTAATATTGTAATGTGTAAGAATAATATTTAATTTTTAAATGCAAATAAATGCTTTGAACGTATTTGAAAAACGTCGGTTCGACTAAAAGGATCTCTCGACAAATTCATCTATACCGCACAAATCTTGCTAAGATTCTTTTTTTAACAGCACGCGTTTGAAAACAAGAAGAAAGTTAAATTATTACGAACGTGCAATGACCTAGGCCAAAGTTTTTATTACCGAAACTTTTCAATGAATGTACAAAACAAATCGTAAAACAGCGAGAAGGTCACAACGACCGTTAGTGTACAGGAACAACTGCTATTGCATACAATAAGATCGTTTAAAAAGCAACACTGTCGCTTTTTGGAGTTCAGTATTTTACAGGTAAACTGTACTTCACATTCCAGCATGCTAAAAATGTTACACGATAGTTTTGCCGACGGTAGTGCGCGATTAGGGAAATTCTTTTATGGTATCGAACATTTCCAAGATATATTTTTGGAAGGTAATTTAACTCTTATTAAATTTTGGGGCTACCGTTTTAGTTAAAATATCAATTAAACAGGCTGTACTACCGTAAATGTTCTCTCCAGAATTAAAGTAACTCTTCTGGCGTTAATATATAGCATTGAAAACAATCGTCGCGGAGTTTTATTGCTCGTTCAATTGGCACTTTCTTAGGTTTTCTCAGCAGCAAATGGGTGTAAGACAATAAAACCTGATGCATTGTGATTGTATACGACAAGAGGATTCGCCTTGATAAAATACCGGTCCAAATTGAGATGCAAAATCGAATGTAAATTTCATTAATTCTTTTAAAAAGACTTGCTCGTTTTTGAAGCATTTTTGTTAATTAAAATTAATTGTTTCAATTTGAACTTATTTTTTGAACTGAATCTATTTCATGGCCATTTTTAAGCGAACAAACGCAACCAAAAATAGTACTAATTAGAATGTCTTTGTCTGCCCTTTCTCAGTTGGACGGCAGGGTTGTGCCGGTCAGCCATTTGCTCTCATCCCCTTTAAAACACCATGACTCTGTTTGAAAAATAATGACTGTTATATTAACATTAAAGTTAGATTTATATAAAATTATTTTCGGTAGTAATTGACAAAGCAAAGGCAAAAAAAATTATTTTATAATAGGCTCCAAAACTAAGAAAAAAATAGTTCTATAATTTCAACTACGTACAAATTAAATAATTTTCCAAACAATTTAAAAATAATAGAGTTTCAGTAAACTCGTTTATTTAAGAGCAAGCAAGTATTCCTTTGTCTTTCAGTTTTCCGATATTTTTTTAAGCGAAGTTCTAACAAACGTGTCAACAGCAAAAACTCTGGTTATTCTTTAATTGATCTTAACTAATAATCTTTAGGAGCAATTTTAGGTTTCTGTTTGGTTATTTTTATTTGTTCTATAAACACGAAGGGAATGTACATATGTTTTTAACTTAGCAGTTTAAAGAAATACACAAGAACCCCCTGATACTACTAACTACTAAACTAAAAATACAAACAAAACTAGCATATTTTTTATATGACGAGGGCAAATTCTTAATCAGGCGTAGTAGGTATTAATAAAAACATTGATATTAAAGTACTGAAAACAGCAGTTTAATTTTCTTCAATTATAATGTTTAGCAAAAACATTTGAGACATACAACCGACTCTAAAATTAAATCGGAATAATATAAAATGGGCAAAAATTGTGCATGAATGGTCCAATAATTTCGCCGTTGTTAAAAATACTGCAACATCAGGAATGTATGTCTGCTGCCCTTTAGTACACCCTGCGCGCCCTATACTACATATTATTATCTAAAAACTTGGTTTAGGTAAAGCAGTACATACATAAAATTTGAATTCCTAATAGAATATAGACTGTCTCTGGGTATAATAATAATAATGCGAAAATACAGTACAATCCCAATAATTTTGTGAACGGTTTAATAGGATGAACACGTGAATTGCTAATGTGAACAATTGAGTCTCGCTAATGTGAACAGTATTCAAGGCTGCGTACCGCATTCGTTTCTAAGGACCTTTATAAATTTGCTATTTGCACAGTAAACATCTGATTCAGCATTTGTTGCTGAGATACCCCTAAATTACTTTTTAAAATGAGTAGACGGAGCTTGCATTCTAATAGTGTGCGATTGTTTAACCATCGCAAAATTACGACGGTGCTTAAGTGTGTACGAAAAAGCGAAGATATATTAGAAGAACATGATAAGGGTGCAAGTGTAACTTCGTTGGCTAGAAAGTATGGTGTAGTAATATCAACAATTATTTGTGCTTTTAAACGGAAAAAATCTAAGATTACTAAAACGGTTCACGACACATTCAAGCCAGTTAAAAGGTGTACTTTAAAAATTGCTGGACTTCCAAAAACGGAGAAGAAATTATATAAGTGACGCTTGACCCAGCGTAAAAAAATTTGCCTATTAGTGCGAATATGATCAAAGAAGGCGATTGTTTCTTTAGCGAGTATCAGTCAAATAAAATTTCCTCTAGAATGGCTATCCAAGTTTTAAATACTGCAATAAAATGGAAAAAACAAAATACTGTATTTTTGTTCTAAAAAATATTCGCGAGAAAGTTATTTTGGCTAACCTTTCTACCAAAAAAATACAAAAAATAATGTAAAGCTAATGTAGTTCAAACTTCCATAAATATATACAAACATACATGCAGGATGCAATAGATCTTTACCTTCAAAAGGGCATTAAATAGTTATACCTACGTTCATTAATTTATATAAACATGTGTTTTTATTGTTACATCCTTTGAACTGTACCCTCGATAGTGTAAACATTTTTGTGTTCACACTATCGGGAGTGTACTGTAGTTCAAAACTCACAAAACTGTTTATTATAATCGGATGTTTTTTTGATTTGCTGAAGATCTTATTCCTTTGAAATTTAGTTACAACGGAGTGCGTACCTAATGATAATAATTTTTAATTATAAAATATAGCTATTACAGAGAACTTGTATGAAAATGACACTTTAACAATATTTTGTTTCAGTGGAACTGAGAGAAATCCATGTTTTGAAACGTTTTTACCTAAATCATTAAATTCAGTATAAAATTTTCATCAACCGTAGCGATTACTTAACAGAATAACTGACACCCCATATTTACGTCATTATTATACTGGCTTAAAAATTAGTTACGACTTCCACTAGCCGCTGAAATAAATACGTGTAATCCCAAAATTCAAAAACATACTTGCATATTTTCCAATAACCAATTTCTTTTTTTTTTGTGCCAATGAAAGCCCATATCTGTGAGATTTAAGTTTTAATTTTAATGCTTTTAATATACATGCCTTTTTAAATTTATCAAATCTAGTTTATTCCCTTTTTGCAAATCTTATAAAGAAAAAAAAATGAAAATAGACTTCTGGAAGAATTTTTAAATTAGGGCGATTTTTGAATAATAATAGTGTTCCTTTAAAAATTAAGTTATCACAATACTAATCTTTGAAAACCATAACTTTTCACAACTTAACCCAACCTCTATTTTGTAACGGTTTTCGAGACCTGATGGCGGTCCGGGTTTACCTTCGGCCACAGGGCCCGCTTCTAATTGGCGCACGTTTGCCGCTATACACCAAAATATGTATGGGCAAAAAATCATTGCCCTGTGCGATGCTGAACACTGGGATATTATTATAGATTATTTTTAATTAGACACATACATTTATAAATTGTCCCATATCGCATTTACTTATAAATAAACATATTCGCCGTCCTTACAAAAGTATTTTCGTTATCATTTCCATCCATATTTAAGTTTATTTTAAAAACATGACCATTTGCAATTATTAATGACATTTTTTCCCCTTATTTACATTTTATCAACAAATTAGTTTAATAAATAGCTACTGCTATTCTTTAAATATAACAAACGATATTATCGAAACATACGAATCATTAAATTCTTAGTAGGTATTAATGTTGTGTGTTGAAGAACAATTCTTTTTGGGCATTCGGACAAAATTCTTTATGGTCATTTTTAATTAAACATAAACAACAGTTCTGCCAATTACTTTTCGGCTTCCTCATTAAGAACAATTTAAAATGTCAAACTAATTTAGAAATAAAGAATCTTAGTTCTTTATTTCCATACAAACCATAACAAGTAAAATAGAAATCGTGTCCTATTTGTTTCGGAATTATGTTAAGTATACAAATACCAAATTGGTAGTTTTTAAAAGGTTTAAAAATAACCTCCCAATTAAAGCAAAAAGTCAATTGGTCCGACAACTATTCTGCATGTTATTTTTAAACTCTTTAATTTTTCACAAAAATCCCATAAAAGTCAATTCAGTTAAGTAAAAGCGCATGTAACGAGCTCATAACAAGTCAATGTTTGGATGAACATAATTTAATTTTAATTTGTAATTTGTAAATATACATCCGCCAAAATAACAAAACAAAACATATGCAAATAAACATACACAGTCAAAGATAATAATCCCGAAGTGTTTTACTTTTACGTTCATTGCAATATCAGTTTATTTGTTTTCTTGTCATTTTGGTATCAAATTAAACATTTTAAGGTCTTTACTACGAGTCCAACTTTTTACAGTTATAAAAATGTAACAAGTTTCCAGTTTTATACGTTTTCCTATAATTTATATTCACTTAAAGCAATAACTTAATTTCACGTACTCATTAAATCTCCACAATTTATCATGTTCCCTATAAACTTTATTCCATAACAAGTTTTCCAGAAATAAGAAGTATGCAAAATTGAGCATGACAGCTCGTAATTAATTACTTATTGTAGTTTATTTTCAGATCCTATATATTGTTATATATGCTAGGAACTGGTTTTATCTATAAATATTATAATTACAGCTGTATTTAATTTTAAATCAAAACAGAAACATTTGAGAACTTACAAAATATCGATAAATTAATCTTTTTTTTTCACCAATTAATTGTTGTAATTATAAATAATAAATTTTGATCTTTGATAAGTTTTTTAGTATGATTAAATTATGTATCAAATAAATTGCCGCGTTTAGATATATGGTTACTAGAAACTCTGAGTTTTAATCTTTTAATAGTTGAGAGCGAAGAAAGTAAGTCTCGCAATAAAATAAAACAATTATACAACATTCCGGAATTTTTAAAAATAGTGATAATGATGGGCAATATTTACTTTAAATTATGAAAAATATGAACAAATGCAAACTCAAAAATTTCTGAATAATGAAATTTCTTATCCTTATTAGCCTCAAAGATTTAATTTGTTTTACTTCTCAAAGAAGGGAGCGCATAAATATTGTTATGAAAAAAAATTATGACCTTAAATTTCTGTTCTATCATGTTTTTAACACATCTTAATGTAAAAATCTCATATTTAATATTTATTTATGTTCAAAAATGCAAGGTCTACGATGGGTTTAAGTTATAGTTACTGTTTTACTAAACATAATCATTGTTAAAATACAGAGGTGCAGAATATACACATATTTTGAAGTGAATTGTATAAAATCGCTCTAAAAATGTTAATAATCTTAGATGGAATTTTTTGATAATTTACTAAGTTGTTCTTTGGAAAAACAACGCCTAGAGAATCTTGCAATGCTAGCAATGTTCTTCAAGTTATTTTAAATTTCTTCTACGGCTAAAACTATGCTGCAAAATGCATACCCATATTAGTTGTCAGGTATTTTTTTAATAACTAAGTATTAAGAACCACATCGAAAGTGTGTAAATCAAATAATGGCGTGTGAAATTCAAAATAATAAATTTTGAGTATGTTCTGGAATATTTTACATAAATTTATATTTGCAAACTGTAGAACATACCAGGGTATAATATATTAACATTTTACAAGAGTTTCTTTCTTTCAATGCTAAGCAAAAATATGACCATGATAGTTTAAGAAATCAAGTGTTATGAGTAATAATGTTATTATTATTGTTAGACCACGCATCCCCATATAGGGTAAATGCTTCCCCCTTTCTGTTATTATTTGACACATTTAAAATATTGGTTTTTAGTGGTGTTTTTGGTCTATTCTCGTGTATGTGGTTTAGTTTTGAATCAAATAATATGCCAACAAAAATAATATTTTTCTTAGTAATTTATGTTTTACTTAAAATTATGAAATCTGAAATTGAAACTATTGTCACATTCAGTAAGTTAACTACATCCCATTGCGGTAACAATACAAATTAGGCATTAAGAAAATTAATTTATGTAATACGTTTCTAAAACTTTCAATATATTTACTAATACATAATATTTTGTAAAAAAACAGGTATTTAAACATATACCGAAGAACATTAATACGTAAACCCGCCTTTAATTGTACTTAATCTATTTTTTAAATGTTCTGTAACAACGAGTAATTACCGGGTGGGGAGTTCCAAAACAGAACATAGCAAAATTACATTCGAAACTATGTCAGCATACACTGCTGCTCCTCATTTAAACATGCCAAAATGGTATTGATATCAATGGATAATTTATTTTAGTTAAAAATAATATTTACAAGTTAATTTTAACTGCATCTTAGGCACTATTTTTGTCTATCCATTGATGCCATCACAATTTTTGTATTTTTTTTAAATAGGGAGCAACAGTGTACCTACACTAACGTAATTTCGAATGCAATTTTTCTATGTTCCGTTTTGAAACTCCCCACCCGGTATACCTATGCTTATAAGTTTTATGAGTTTGTCGTCAAGAAATTTTTGGTAAGGATATACCTATGATTAACAGTATCGAAATAATTATTTCAAATAGAATATGTTATTTAATTAAATGTCAGAAACGGTTGTTTTTATTTTATATTGCTGATCGAAAAAAAAATACATTTGTCCCATATCGATTAACATATTCCGAATATAATTTATGTTTTAAAATTTGCAACGTAGTTAGCATATAAGGAGATTTTTAAAATATCCGAAAGCTATTGAGATTACTATCAAGCATAAACTTTTCTGGAGAATATCTTTGAAAAACGAATGAAATGTTCTTTTTTGTTTTCATATAGTTTTCAATGTTTCCAATTCGAGTTTCCGGGTTTAAAGGTGAAATATTATGAAGCATTAGTCGAAAATCGGTTAATTTGAGCGCACATAAATTTTATACTAAGTATTAATATAACAAGTTGCAAAGGAATATGTTATATGCATATTCAGTGGAATATTTGCTGGCTTGTAGCATGAGGTGCAGTCTATGGTTCTTTTATTGTATCTCTTGGCAACGGGTACGTAATATATAATATAGAAAAGCGCAGTACTCGCAGATGCACGAACTCCACCTTATCCATGATCAGACGGACTGATCAAGGGTGAAATTACGCCTCTTTAACAGTATACTAGCAGTAGGGTGTTACGTGTTTTTCTTACAATAGCCGCTTCGTGTATGAGCTTAATTCATAACTTAGGTATCACGTATTTTTACAGCAACGTGGCGTCATTAAAATAAGACAAGCGATTTATTAGACGATGTGAAGAACGAGATGCAAAATACTGTGTCGGAAATTTTCATTATACTTGTATAGATGATATCGCGAATTCAGATTGCGCCTAATAGAATAGCCAAGCATAATCTTGCGTCGTTGGTGGTCGAGTTTATAACTATTATATTAATAGCACTTCATCTTATTAAAAATGCATTAGCTCGTTTATTTATTGATTTAAAACGGTAGGTGGATTTTGATTGCATATTGCAGTTGCACGAGGTAATGGGGTATTTTCTACTTGTTCGTTTTATATTCTTGACACTTCGCCGGCGTCTGCGAAAGCGAGTTTGTAAGATAAACCAATGTTATTTTAACGTTCGGTATGCCTAATATTTCGTACGACTTTAAATGTTTGCTCGCTGCAATACTGAGTTTTTCTACGGCAAATATTTGAGAATATTACAGTACGGCGACAACGTTTAGCAGGATGAGCGACGGCAAAGAAACTAAATAAATTACCAACACGTTTTCTAGTAGGTATGGCATGGTAGAGATCCAAGAAATCTGTTACGTTTGGAAAGCTCGACGTCGATTCTTTCGCATAAATACATGGAACACAATTATATTAACTGTCTTGAAACAAACTAAGCTTATTCTGTAGATCTAGTCCGAGGAAAGCAAGCTAGGAGCGGGCAGAGCGGAACCGGCAGGACACATCCTAGAGCTGACTGGGTTGATGCATGGCCTGTCGCCGCGCGCTGTAATGGAGCCCTCTTCCCATACCCCATTTCCAAGATCAGCTGGACGATTGCCTGTACACTATTTTCGGAATCTCCGGCCGTAGGAATAACTGGCCGATTTTTCTTTGATTTCGACCACGTTTTGGCCGACATCCGAGTTCGATATCGATATCGGAATTTGACCGGATCATCTGACATCTGCTAATGAGAAACATAATTTCATTTCATAAACAGATAAACTGCAAATTATAAATGAATCAGCAGAGGAGATCTTCCCTGTATCTGGCGAGAACGCGATGTTTGTATAAATGAAATGGCGCCATGCTTCACTTGTAACGACTATTAGTAGCGGCCCTGAATTCGTGTTAGGCACGAACTCGTTATTATACCTCTGATAAATCCGCCGCATTTTTGACTTATGTGATGACCTCTAAATTAATTCTCACGTGCTTAATTGTTTGGGCAGATTTTTTAAAATGTCGTTTTACGTATTGTTATGCCTATTATTTAAGGTCGAAATTTAAATTGTCCCGAGAACACTTGCAGGATCTTTCTATATTTTAATAATACACTCGTCGCTCGGAGCTTGTACCCAAAAACTAAAGAAGCTCGGCGTTAGAGAAAAATGCAATACATCTTGTAGACATTTTGAACACTTCCTTTAAGACTCTTATAATTTATTGCGCCTACTTGTCAACGTGTAACCAAATGATAACTTATTTTATTTAAGACCTGGATAACCATTCCTCCTCTCTACGAATGGGTTGTTATTATCCCGACTCTTTTACGTATTCAGGCGGCCATTTGGACATCGAGATATTAATTTAAAGGAAATTAATTTCTCGAATAAATCTCACAAATAACTCGGTAAAAGACGTAATTTTATTTTATTACAGGTATTGATTGTTCGTGACGAATGATGGGAAACGTAGACATATGGACCGTAGTTGCATTAGGAATAACTAATCGTTTACGCAATTAATATGCGGAGTATGTTGTACTATTTGGCATAATTAGTTGCATTAATTGAATTTAATTGTACTTCATGCATTTATTTACATTTATTAATTGTAATTTCATTTAAAAACTCATTTAATGATTCTGACTGCATGAGAAAATTAAAAAGTTTGAAAACAAACGTTATTAAAACTGATATACCACTTAAATACTTGTTATCATCGAATTAACTACTAACGGGATATCAAAACGCCACTGGAAACTTCACAGCAATTACAAGAATTTCAACCAGATTATTCCTGCACAAGCACATATTAAAAAAAAAACGTGTTGACGATTCAGGCAACAAAACCAAACTAACGCCAACGGCTTCACAATTCCCTGGTTGCTTCCCCCTGTAAATATAGGTCTTACTCAGGGTCGCCATTAAAAACTCGCTTTTGTAATGCTAGGGTCTACCGGCAATTCGGAGCTATTATTATGGCCAGTCGCTAACCTACGTATAAATTCACGAAAAACGAAGACCTATGATGAAAGGAACCACTCGATTGTTTTATGGAGGACATTGAAGTTTCAGTTTCACTTACGCTTAAATCGAGCCTTTATTAATCGAAGCATGAGAAAACCAAGTGTATCTGCTTGCATCTTATAGATTACTTTGGATGTGTGGTTGAATAAAATATTAGTTGTAACATCGGAATTTTCCGAGATTAAAAGGTATACTTTGAAGGTATGCATTTATGCGTATACATCTGTTGGTACAGCAACCGCACACGTATACACGATTCAAAAGAAAAACAACTCGTAATAAGCAGTTGTCCTTGTGTATTCTCAGGTACGAACAAGGAAACATCCCGAATTTTTGTTCGACAGAAGTGCAAAATTTATGGAGGACGTCATAAAAAACTAACGGTAAGATAGGTATCGCACCCGCACCTGATGTCTTTATTATTCGACTTTCGGCTTTGTCTAATAACTCTGTTTTCGTTATATAACTAGGGAGGATCTTTTGTAATATTCTGATTGCTGTTAAGTTTTAAAGCAATAAAAAGTAATAGACGAGTTGGAGGCGCAATGGTTTCTTTAACGAATTTATATTAGTTACAATAAATCATTATAGGTAGCGACGAGATCGCTTTTAATTTATGGCTCAATTACCGAATCGTGAGAATAGTTTATCTTCCTATAGAATAGAACACAGCATGGGGATCGTTTCAAAACTTACTTGTTATAGGCATTAAAATATTTAGATAAGAAGCACTTAATACATCAGAAAAGTGGTACAGATAGAGTTACTTAAATTACTAAAAATCTTTAGGTACAACTCTTCTTTTGTTCCTCTCTTTCCCGCTAATCGAAGTTGCAGCCAGGTGGTGCAATCCTTAACCCATTCTTTAAGACCGTAAATGCCATAAAGGCGGAGTAATGGCAATATTATGGAATGCTCATTCCATTACAAGCTGTAATTTTATTATTCTGCTTATTGGCATCGCTTTGGATGCATGTAATTTAGTCGAGTTATTTTATTGTTATTTACACATAAGGTAGCTACTAAATGCATGTTTATGATAATAATGCTTTCCTTCCAACGTTTTAACTTAACAGAGTGTTTACTCGGACGGTTCCAATTTCTTTTTCACTTTAAAATAAAAAGGTTCTCAGACGCCGCCGCGCACCATGTAAGTTTACAAATCTTAAAGTTTTATAGCACTCGCGGTGAATAAAAGCCTTTCTCGCCACGAAAAGAGCTTGCTTTTACAAAATTCTATCAATTCGGCGACAAATTTTTTACTACTAATTAACTAATTAGGATTAGATTATTACTTTTAGAACACTACATACTAATTTACTAATGTAGGCCTGTGGTTTATTTTAGTAAATAATAAACGTCGACACTTTTATCTTTATGCCATTATTAGGACTTAATACTTTTCTTTTATTTTCGAAAAAATGGCATTACTTCTAAACGCCCGTAATTTACCTACCTTACTTTTTGAAATGTCACTTCATGTTTTAAGTTCACCTTTTAAAGGAAAATGAAATTTAAAATCCACAAACCCATCTCTCTGTCTATCTGGAATGGAATTACCTATACCTATCCCCGATACTGAAGTTCAGAAACATAAAATTACTAAAGCTAATTTAAAAGTTAGTTGCAAGATTGACTATGCAACATAATTGCTAGTCTTTTTAGAACATCTTACAATACTAGAACTTTTTGTTTATGGATATTAAATGAACCCAGACTGTATAAATGATTCATTTATATATACATATTTCAGTTTAGTTATATTTTCTATATAAATACGAACACTTCCGCCAAAAAGTCTAAGATCACTCAGCCTTTTTGGCTTTTTAGCATGAATGAAAATTGGGCGAATGAAATGTAGGTATGTTTATTGTATAGGAGAAGCATATACATAGACTTTCTTAATTATTGTAGTGTTAATTTTCACAAAATTTTACTGGTTTATTTAAGAAAACTTGGTTTTATTTAGTCCCACTGAATTAACTACAGCTGGAAACGTTTTGCTCTAGTATTTTTGATAACTTCTCCTTAGTTTTCTCAACTATCCTGTGTCTTTAGAATTTGTTTACATTGCATATAAGTTTAATAGTTCCAGCAAGTAACCGGAATTACATTGGGTTCATGCCATTTTTATTCTTTTTGTGTGCATTGAGGATTTTGAAGTGTAACTGATATTTGCGCAAAAGAAATTTTGTATAGTGTGACAATGGCAAAACCTAAAAAAGAATTAACTGTTGAAAAAGATGTTGAAATATGTACTGTTAGAAAGGAAGGCTACTGACTTTGCCAAATTGCGAAGAAAGTTAAAGTTTCATACGGTGGTGCTGTTAGAACTCTTGAGCGAAAGAAAGATACAGGGGTTTGCAGTAGCGGAAAACGAAGCAGGAGGCTACAACTACGAACTACCACTATTCAGGAAGACATACATATGCATTAATAACAATAAGGGTGCTAAATAGGTTCCTTACAACGCCTAGATTCAATTAGCATAAGCACCGCCAAAAAATCGCCTGATTTATAAATGCTGTGTTACCAAGCGAAAACCATTACCTTATGAAATAAACCGACAAAAAAGGCTTGAATGAGCACATACCCATAAAGATTGGTCTATTGAACAATGGAAATCCGTCTTGTGAGCTGACAAATCTAAATTTGAGAAGCTGGGATCCAAACCCAGGGTATTCCTTCGAAGATTAGTAAATGAAGCTTACAATCTTCAGCGTGTGTAATGTAAATATTTCAATAAATAACCCATCATTTAAATTCTTTAACGTAATTATCACACATAACATGAAATTTATGTTAGTGATCTCGGACTTTTTGGCGGCAGTGTACATATTGATATGGTATTTGATTTGGATGCTTTGATTAGAGACTATGTTATTTGTAATTTGTTAACGAAAGTTATTTTTCCAAAGATTATTAATGCAGATTTTATTATAAAAAAATTGTAACATAAATTTTAAGTAGCTAGATTAAATTTAAGTTGTTAATGTAAATAAGTTATTGTTATAATCATTGTTAGAGTATAATTAGCTAAATTCAGTAGTAGTCATAGAAATGTAAAATTAGTTATCATAGAAACTCTGTAAATATAGTTGTTATAGTGAAAAACATTTTATGTAAAATATCTTGGATAGGTACAGAGAAAAACAATTTGATAAATAAGAGATATTTTTGCATTCAAAGGGGCATGGGGCATGAATCAAATAGGTTTGCTCGTCCCAAAGTAGTAAATATCAACCGATTATTTAACTTGAAATAGTGTTAACGAACATTAAAATCATTTATTGATTCGAAAAAAAGTGAATTTGAAGCAGAAGCAATTTAAAACTGAATTTGAAGCAGAAGCAATTTAAAATTGAATTCGAAGCAGAGGCAAATTGGATTTTGGGGGTACAATAGAAATTATTGGAAAAGAAGAGGACTTGAAACAAAATCTGGAACCGGTGTAGATAGTGAATGTAACACCATAATTTTAAGATGGAGTTAAGCTGGGTTGATAGGGTGAAAAAGTAAATAAAAAGATCTGCTTTAAAAATTGGAGTGAAATTTAATTTTTGTTAAAAATTAATTCTAAATACAATAACAACGAACCTTCTTAACGACCTGTGAGGTGAGATCTGAGGAATTCAATTAAATTAAAAGAGCAAAGTATTTTTTTTTAATTGTCAATCCCACGTGAGGCGTTGTAACATAAAATAACTTTATATTACACGGCCCTCTTCAAAACCCAATATAGAGAACGCCAATGCGATGTTTGGCATCATCAAGATCCCTACCAGGGGTAGAAGAACCCAAGGGGTTCGTTAAAATGCTAATCGGGTAGTATGACCATTCCAGTTGACGTAAGTAGAGATCTTTGGCACCCACAAATACAAATTAATAAAAAAATACTATTTCCGCGTTACCCTTATTAATTTGTTCATGGTAACGGCTATTTTCACTTAAATGGGTGTATAGAGTCTAAAAGCTTTTTAAACAAATGTTACATAAAAATTAGCTGTAGTATTATTTAATTATTCAGTATGCTATGTTCGCAAAAAAAATCCAAAACATGTTGCATCTATTTTTTTCCCTAAAACGCATGTAAATTCGCTGTGGTGGGTTTTGAAAAGGGACATATAGTATATGTGTTTCAGTTTTTATAAATAATACACAATGTAAACAATTTAATTTTGAAGCTCATTTCTTTTTTG
This sequence comes from Melanotus villosus, assembly GCA_963082815.1. Classification (NCBI taxonomy): domain Eukaryota; kingdom Metazoa; phylum Arthropoda; class Insecta; order Coleoptera; family Elateridae; genus Melanotus; species Melanotus villosus. Next base: position 68,807,386 of record OY720418.1, on the reverse strand, counting down.
ACAAATAAAATGCAAAAGGCAAACTATTTCTAAAATATTCCTGTCTATCATGTATTAATTTAAAAAAAAAAAGAAAACTTTCCTTATGTTATAGGTTATCAAATCAGTTATTCACTACAGCTCTAGGAAACTTTTGTGACCTATATTTTTCGAAGGTGCGTAATTAAAGCACAAAATAAAATTTAAACTATAAAAGTGAAACAGCGGACACAATTTTATGAATATCCGGCTAAAATTATAGCACGTAATTTTTTTTCTGCACCTTCCTGTTATATTTTACATATTACGTAGGCTTATGTAAAACACCTGAATGTTCAAGTGCAATAAAGCTCAGTTAATTTATCACATTAATTCACATCTAAATCAAATATACCTATGTATTAATATAATACCAAATTACAGTTTTTCTTGAAAACATCTTCTACAGGAACACGTCAATTAAAATAAAAATTACTAAACTTAAAACTTAATATTCTAGAAATACTGGTGACAAGTTCATTATAAATATAAAAATTTAAATTTATACGGTGACATTCAAAAATATTAGGTGATATTTTTTGTCAGTTCAATTTATACATACCGGAGAAAGGGACGACTTTCCCTTAAACATATATTAGCTTAAGAATGACTGTTAAATAACATTTAAGTGGTTCGTAAAGAAAAGCTCAAACTGAGAACCACACAAGCCACTAATGTGAAAACACTATTTACCGTTATCCATTTCATTCACACCCATGTTACCATGTAATTGGAAGCATTTCAAAAATATGCATATCTAGAAAGCACACATAAATTTTCAATCTTTGCACTTCTACACCGCGAACTAATCGATGGTGGTAACAGCTATTCAAAAAACATCGATTAAATGGAACCGAATAAAAAACTACAATTAGTAAATTTAATCTGACTCTATGGTAATAAATCTAAATGAAGCCAACCCAATAAACAATACAGATAATCAAAATTAAATCGTAAATATAATAATTCTGCCTGGATTTTAAATTAAATCGTGAAGTTTTCATATGGGTATGAAATTTTATTTATATTTTTAAATAAAATTGTAATTAAACACAAGAAAATTATACGCCAGACTTAAAAAAAATAGGTCAATGTTTTCAGTGTGGTCGGTAGAATTTCGGCGCGAACAAAGGGGGTGTAACTTGACTGGGCCAAGGCAATACGTCATCGCTCATCCGGACTGTGTTCGGTACGATCCGGGAAAGGAACTCCGAACTCCGGTTGCAGCTTTGCACTCGTACAATTACACTAGCTTAGTGTATGTTCGTTATGATTTTACATATTATTTATTAACAATGCAAACAGTAGCTATTTTAAATAAACACAATTAGCATAATATATGACTAGCAATAAACCGTAATTGGGTGTTTATTTGAGAAAACGCGTTTGTAATTTTTTTTAATGCTTTTTATAGGCTATAGTAAACTCCGTAATGAATAGGCAAATAGTAATATTATTACAAGAATTTGGACGAGAGCATACATAAATCTCGGCGTAATCTATTATTCTCTCGGCTGCTACCAATTTCGGCACTCGTCAGTCCGTAAAACCGCTTATTATTAAATTTTTATTTTTCGGTTTATTTTATTTGCCTATCCTCCATAAAATAAATTTTCTTGCTTCTTGCTTATACATTTTAGAGGAACATTAAAAACCTTCAGTAAATTAAGAAGCTAATCAGATATCAAGTCAGAGGCATTTATGAAATGTTAATGGTATATCAGGCTTATTATGACCTAAACGCCGTATCTTGCTATCATATTTCATTTTCGTAAAATAAATAGCACATTAATGACCTTACGTCTTATTTTCACCACCGCCTGTTAACAGCTTTACACAACAGTAAATGAATCGGGGCAGGACTAAAATTACCTACATTCTGACAAGTATTTATTATACATGTAGGTCGGCATCTAGATAATTATCGAAAAATTTTATGTATGCTAATTTAACGTAAGTGAAAAAATGAAACACGATGGTTTTATTGTGCAATAAAAAAATAGATTTTGCCTTTTAGTCTTTATTTAAATCACTTAATGTTTGTGAACAGGTGGCTGTTAAATTAATTAACTGTTTTTTAATTCATTATTTTCACACTAATGCAATCGATTTGTCCAAACATATTTCTATTTTTCAAATGACACAATTTGCAATAAATCCTTGCAAATTTTAACAGGCGTTAGTTTTTAAGAAAAACTTCGGATCAACTGAAACCACTCGTGACTACATTTGATTATATGTAGCTACACATGGGTTTTTAGTCATTAAAATCCTCGTCGTGACCTGTATGAACTTTGACAGCAAATTGTTATAAGTATCAAGTGTAATTTTAAAGCATTAACTCTTCACCTACACAGGGATATGTGAATAAACTATCACCGAAGCTGCTAAACTTACCATTTATCAATTTTATATTAAAGTATAAATCAAGCATCTTGTAGCTTGTTTCATTATTCTACTGGTTTCTCATATTAAAGAAAATTATTTAAACTGAAATTATTTTATTTTTGTATTTAATAATTTAATACACCGGTAATGGCAAAACAAGACAGACATGTATAGGTTTCTAAATGGTCTGTACTAAACACTACCACGTATTCCTGAGACCAAAGTAGTAAGATATTGTAACTAAAATGTGCCTCTTACTTATCCAAAATCCAAAGGTGCTTCGTCAAGGCGCCTTCGAATGTTACAATGTTCAAAATAAATTAATTTTGGGAACTAAATTTGGAATGTGAATCTGTACTGGAAAACGCCGTTTTTCAAAAGGAAGGCCTACTTCTTGTAGCAAGCAAGTAAGTGAAATATTAAATACAGTGCAAATGTTTCAAATAAGAACGCCTGTCTGTAAAAAAAATTCTTGTACAGATTCACATCCAAATTTTGATCCTCATGGCTAAAAGAAATCTTTTGGATATAGATAAGTTTAGTTAAATCATCATATTTTCGTCTTAGTAGTATCTGATAGCATTTTGTACGTATCTTTTAGGGACACCCTGTATAATACGAGAGTGAATCAAATATAAATCGGAATGTCTTTCACGTCATTTTTGGGCGAACGTTTGGCTTTGTAGCCATTAAATGTTATTGGTGCACCAATGGAGATGTATGAAATGGATTTCCACAACAGTTCTCCTCGCTGAGTCACTGACTCAGTCGGTAGATGTCTGAAAAAGTGATACACTTGTCCATTGAACAACGAATTATTATCCAATTTCTTGCGAAGAAACCTTCTGAAATTTTGAACACAATTTGGGCAGAAGACTTTGTCAAAGACCCAAGTCTATGATTGGCACCAAATGTTTTCGGAAGAACGGGAAGTGGTGAAGAATAGAAGCCATCAACGTCGTCAACCGGCCAGAAAAACGCACGAGAACGTTCGAGCCGTCCGAGACCTTATCGATACTGATTGGCGTTTGACGATTGCTAAAATTGCTTCCACGGCAGGCATAAGTTAGGGGAGCACTCAGTCTATCATTTCCGATGCAACAGAAAATCGCTCGCATGGAAGTTTGTCCAAGACTTTTGGCTCGATACAGGGAAGAAGAACAGCGATTTTTCAACCGTAGCTATCATTATATGTGAAGAAACTTGGGTTCATCATTATACGCCTGAGTCAAAACAAGCTAGTATGGAATGGAGAAAAAGAAGAGAGGCTGGACCTGCCAAATCAAAAACGCACCTCTCGGCTGGTAAAGTACTCTCCACTGTTTTCGAGGCGTATTTTTTTTGTCCATGAGCGAAGAACAATAATTAATGCGATTTACTACTGCCAACTCTTGGTTGAGGCTAAACGTACTTATCGACGAAAAAGATCCGGAACGGTTTTTTGCTTCACGATAACGCATGGCTCCATGCAGCTGCTTCGACAAGAGAAAACTTGAAGAAATTAATTGAACAACTCTAAAACACACTCCCTACAGTCCAGATTTATCGCCCTGTAACTACCACATCTTTGGGTCGCTGAAAGAAGCACCAGGAGGACAGCGATTTGAAGGCGATACCTGAGGTCGAAGAGTTCTTGCACAATTTGCTTAAAGCTCCATCTTTCTTTGCTGAAAGAATCAAGACCAATCAGATGGAATAAATACGCGTAAATTATGTAGAAAAATAATACATTTGATTTTCCTCTGTGCCACTAAAATACATCTAAAAAAAATTCCGGTTTATATTTGATGCACTCTCGTACAAAAATGTAAAGTTTAGAGGATTGCAAAATAAAATCATCTTTAAAATTAAAAAATAAAACTTCTATATTCGAAAAATCAGATACAGTCGATACAGATATAAAAAAATTTAGATTTCATAACTACTGCTAAGACTCAATGTGTATCAAAGGCTGTTAATGTTTTATTCGGCCGAAGACGTGTTGAACACAGCAAAACAAAATGTAAAAGAAAAAGAAGAAGAGAAAGAACGAAATTCGGTCAAGAATATGTTATTTACGACTGAAGATTTTGATTTGTCAAATGCGAAATCTCTTATTGCTAATATAATGGGACAATTTAAAACGAACAGCAGTGAACCAACATCGACCTCTAATGTATTAGGGTTAGGAGTTGGAAATGTGTAAAAACTTGAAAATTCACCAACAAAACTACCTGGTAGCTTGGAAAATTTCCCTATAAATCTAACAAATTTAGCAAACGCCCTCAACAAGGCCCAACAAGCAAACTCGGATTTGAATAGAAGGTCAGTTCCTCAAAACCAACCCAACATGCAACAGAGATTTCCGAATCAAGCAAATATGGGACAGCATCCGGCAAGTTTAGGCCCGAATCAACCCACTGTAGTCACTATAGGACCAAACCAATCAAGTATGGGACAAAATGTAAAATTTCCATTAAGACCTCAGAATCCTTTACCTCATGGTTCAAATAATTATCCTCCTCAAAATGGGGATAAGATATATCAAAATCGATTTATAAATCCTACTCAACAGTATGGAGGTCAAAATAATTTCGACAGGGCAAATTTCGAGCATAACAGGTATCCTTCTTTCGATAATCGAGAAGGAAATCCCCAGCAGTTTGCTCCTCGACGACCAGGACCTTGACAATATGACAGAAATAGGTGGCAAAGTTTTCGCTGTATTCAAAGATTAACGTTCCTCATAATTTTGATAAACTCATTCGAATTAGACATTTTTTCACGTGAATTTAAGAAAAATTTAATCGCATTAAACAATAATTATTTATTAAGTATTTATAATTTTGCAAGTTGTTCAGGAAAGAAACTAATGAGTTAAGATATTAGGAAGAGTAAATGAGATGTAACACTATTTCTCCGTACATTAAGGGTGGGTTTTAGTAACATGTTTACGCGCTGAAAACTGGGTACCTAATTTTAAAATAACGGTGCGGTTAAGTAATGCCAGTTGAAAAGAAGGGCGGGTATGAATTAAAAATTTTAGACCTTTCCTTCATACGTACCAAGGCCAGAACGACCAATTTCAATATAGTAATTAAATTCTGGCTTATTTTATGTAAAACTTACAAAAAGTCACTTACACAAGACATCCATCAACAATGTATTGATTTTTGCATGTCGCGGGGTGGGTTTAAATATTATCTTCCTATGTATGTATCGACCCTTTTGCAAATTTGTATAATTTTGGCGTAGTGTTTATTTACTTTAGAAAAAATTACTTATAATTTAAAAAAACTGATTAAAGATAGGCAACCCAACATTCACCGACTCTGTTCATCACTTTCAATGTTTACAAAGAGGTTAAGAGATTAAAAATCGGTATTCGCAAATACATATCTACTTATAATGAATTTTGAAGTTTTGTTAGGTAGAACCAAAACTAGAAGATCCAATCCTTTCTTGGCTGTTTATAAGTCAGGCAACCCACAATACTTAAAAACGAAAAATATTTTAACTAAAACCCACCCTTAAGTAATATAAGAATTGGATGTAGTACATATTCTATAGGTAAGTGTAATATTTTGGTTATTAATTATTATTTGTTTAGTATTTAGACTTCTTGATTAGCTTGTTTTATTTTCATATATCCTTTTTGATATGAAAATAGAAATCTTAGATTTAAATTTCTTCAGATTCTGAAGTACAACAAACTTTAAATAATAGAAGAAGAAACTACATTAAGTACGAATAAATGAATCAGTGTAACATACTAAAAAAAAATGAAAATAAAAAGTTTTAAATAGAAATTTACTAACCAATTACGAGAAATTCATCAATGCAAAGGTTAAAAACGAAAAAAAAAAACGATTCGTGCCTTAATAATCAGATGTGTCTATTTAATCAAACAGACAGGACAACAAAAAAGTTATTTAAATGTTAATTCATTTAAATCTTCTTGATTTAACTTTGTGAACCTGTATGGTAGCATAAATATTTAATAATCAATAAATAATAATGAAGTGAACGATCACTGCCAGACGAGTTTTTTTTTTCTTTTGTTCATACTTTATATAAAGTCCGGGAGATATAAGTATATACTTAGTTTCTTTATGGATATTTTATTATTTATCTGATTTTTTCTGATAAAAAGTCAATGCGTATTTTTGTAAGCATTTTAGAAAATTTTTTCGTATAAGAACTTAATATGAGAGAGGCCTATACTCGAAAATGGGTAGAAGAGGGCTCATACAGAAGAAGAAGAAGAAGAAGAAGAAGAACTCCAATTTGTTCTTCTCGGCAATTATTTCGAAATAGGTACTATACATATAATATTAACTTATTTTTTACAGAAAAGGGCATGAACAGGTGCCTTACTGTTTAATTTGTTATTAATACTCTGGTTTTTCTATGATTATGGTTTCAAATGGTCACTAACACTACGTGGCTTCACAAAAATCCAAATAGTTTTTGTCATTTCCTTGCAGATCCAAATATTATAAAAACTATGTTTCTTCATTCAGAACTCACCTTCCTCCTACATGCCTATTATAAAAATTTCAATATAAATTATTACTATTGCCTATAGCTATTACGTAATTACCACTATATATGCGTATAGTTTTGCTTGTTAATATACGGAACATACGTTTTTTGCATATACTTCTTTAAATGCCTACATTAATTTTTAGTTATTTATATTTTGTTGTCATATTGGAAAATATAATGGTTAATGACTGCACTTGTAGCAGTAGTTTCAAATTGATTGGTGAAATCATTTGAAGTTTGCTTTAACACTCTAATATAAGGAAATATAATGATTAAGTTGGAAACAAAATCTTAATACTGCCATGTGTCCTATTTACAAAACTTCTTTGAACTTGCCAGATTGATATGCACGATTTGTATCAGTTTTTCCGAATCACAGCTAATTATTTAAATTAGATTTTCAACCTGATAAAAAATGAACCACTGGTTTGATAAATGAGGTTAAAATGAAAAGTAATTATATTTACAAAAATGCAAGCCTATGGAATCGGATCATACCATTCTTAAAACTGAAAAAGAATTAATTAAAGACGAATGCACCGATATATAGAAATTTTACTATAATAACTATATATATATATATATAATCTATCCCTCTTCTACTTTTAAGTGTAGAGGAATAATAAAATAACTAATAGTAATTAAATACTTGTTCGATCATGAGTTATTATCTAAGTAATTAACAGTAATTAAACCCTTGTCAAGTTTAATCGCCGCAACGTTCCGGTTGGAAATAAAGAATATCAAGTATTTTATGTTAGGCTACGACACAGCTATTGTTATAACACCTTAATATTGCTAAATTTTATAGTCGCGTTTTTTTTTGTAATAAACGGAAAGGCATTCTTTAAGCAAAAGTACGGCATGCAAATTTTCGACGTTATGCTTTACTTGTTCGCTGTTTTAACTTGATTATTTTCACAGTCTATGCTGACGGGAAAATGCCCCATATTAAGGCTTATTATTTAAAGCTATTCACTTGACCGATAGCTCTAATAATATCTAAATATCAAGAGTTATTTATATGATAGCACGATCTCACAGGTAATTGTACACTTAAGGCTAGAATTGTGATTACCACTTACGTTCAGTGCAAGTGCACTAACCTAAATTTTAATTGTAGGTAGTTGTTTAGCAAAAAAACCTTATGGCTGGATAATAATTACCGAACAATAAAAATCTTTCATCCTTCGCCCAACTGTACCTACTAATCATTAATTGCACTATAAGTGAACAAGTAATTAAATAATGCAATTCACTTTAAATTCATTTACTTTAGCTATTATCAGTTTATTTCCTGTATTCAAGTCTGTTTTACGAAATATAATTTAAAATCTAATCAATCTTCCTATTAAATTTTACTTCAGTAGTTCAGTACGTTTCGGATGGAGGCAGCTGTAATTTTTAACAGCGGTGTGGTAGACTCCCCGTGGATACTAAAAGCTCATTGCACCTCTGATAAATTGGAATAATTTGATTAAAACTTCTATTTTATATTAATTTTCAATGTTTTTGTCTTAATATCAGCATGGGAAATTTACTCAATTATTCAAAATCTGATAGTTCACGTTCTCTTTCCCATTTTCACGCTTCACCTTTAGTAAGAGGAAAGAGCATAGGTACTTTCAAATAAGATTTATAAATAAAAAAACTAATATACTAAAGTTTTCATAATTCAGGAATATAAGTACAAACACATGAGAACAATAATTATTTTTATGAAAATTAATCAAATTTGCTGATGTTAACTAATGTTATGTTTGTTTTTAAATTGATGAACACTATACACAAATTAAAGAAAGTGATTAACTCAACTACAAAGTTAAAAATTGTCCATTTTCTGTAAGACGGAAAACTGTTTTTAACTCTTATTGAAACCTCTTCTACAACACAAAAATACTTATTAATTATTTCCATTTACATTCACATCTTGAATTGTAATTGGTATTTGCAGCTCATTTGAGAGTCCAAAGAGGTAATAAATCACCGAAAGGCTCCTACGTATAACAGCCGCTCTGTATTAATGATTTTTAAACAATAGTTGTAACTGTTTATTTTAATATGTAATATGAAATATAATTTCAATTAGTAACGTTTTCGTATCAAAAGAAAAAACTGTATACAACATTAAATCTGTTAATCTTATTACATATACATAAGTGTACGATAACTGCTTTTAACAAACTGTTGGTATTATGTGTAGAACTACGCGTAAATAAACATATCTCTATTTATATTTACTTGGCCTATAAACATTTTAGTATGTATTGCAAGAAATCACGAAGCTTAAGTGGTTGTTGTATGATTTAGTATTGTACTTCGTGCTTAAAATTGTATTAGCGAAAAATAATTTTGAAGTATTTTAGCAGTAAAAAAAGCAAATAGTTTGCCAAGTATATTTTCTTTTACTATTAACTATTGGCACTATTATTTAGCTTAAAACACAAGTAAGAACTATATAGGCGGTCGGCATATTCTTTCTTAAAATGTTTGCAATAGAATATTTTTTCCTGCCTTAAAGTAAAACGGAAATAAGGTTTAATAGATGATAAAGCGTATATAAACGTAACACAAATTATTATTAGGTACATTTCTGTGGCGGCTTAGTGACTGTGGTTATGTCTAAAGGTGGAGCTATGCAACCCAAGTTACACCCTAGAAAGACTTTACCATATAGGAGTATTATTTATACATATACAGGGTGGTGAATTGCTTCACGTACTTTTACGTAAGAATTCTAAGGGTAATTTTTTAATTTGTAAATATTTGTTTCACTAGTTATTTTATACCAAAAGTGGAATTAAGTTTCGCATCGATGCTATTTTACAGTTTTTAGATTTTCATGTAACGCAAAAACGGTGAAAATTAATTCTTGCACTTTGACAAAAATTCCTTGGAATCACTAAAACAGCCTGGCTTGTCAATTAGCTACACTTGTTAAAATTGTTAACATAAAATAATTTTGTTTCCCGTTGAGTTTGTTTCATCAAACAATTTTTCTTCCCGAATATTTTGAATAAAATGATTTTCTTTTCTGTTGAATTTGTTGAATGATAATTATTTGTGACCCAAAGCCAAAAAGTGACATTTTTCCTATGGAAATAAGTACGTAAATTTTTATTTTTTACGGAGGTTGACGGAAACGTTGTTTTTTATCGTTTTGCTGCTTATTGTTTATCAAATAATATCAAATGTTCAATAAAAAATAATTTCAACCAGTCATAGTTACTACCCTTTTGTTACAAAATTTTTATGGCGTCAGTGCCTTTTGACAAACTGCACGAATTAATTTCTACGGCTTTTCCGTTACGGGAAAATCGAAAAAATGGCAAAACAATGTCAATGGATGTTGTGTTTTTCTCTACAAAAAATGCAATTGCACTTTTGGACTGAAATAATTAGGGAAGCAAATATTTACATACTAAAAATTTACCATTGGAATTCCTATGTTGCGTATAGTAGTAAAAGTTTGTGAACAAATGGTTGCTGGTTTTAAAAAAGTAATTACCTATATAAAGCTTTTTCGATAAAAGAAACGTATTGTAAAAACATAAAAAATAAAGTATCTAATCATTACTAAAAAGTAAAATAAAGAGTGGCAAATTATGTAGGACCAAGTGTTGCTTTACTGTTATTCCTTTATTAACATATTGATAATCTTTATTTCAACAAATAAGAGTTATCCTAGCAACATACAGAGTGCCCATTTTAAAAAGCCGAGCTTGCTAGTTTCCTAATAATCAGTATACTACAAAATGCTCATGCTTTTGAATTATACATTTTAAAAAAACAGGGTTAGAACATCCAGGAGTATTTAAAAAACCTTGTCCATTATCTAAATACGACTGATTTTAGTTTTTAAATTGTTTGAATTTTAAATGAACACATCGGTGAAATATATCAGAGAAGTTACATACTCGATTTTAAAACGTGCCCATAAGTATGCAATTTTATTTCTTCATTTCACAAATTTTCATAAACTTGAAAAGTGTTTATAAGAAGAATAATTTACACTTGAAATTTAATGTAGTTAAAGTTAGCTAGTAGCCTTTTTTCTTTTACGATTGAACTATGTGTTCTTTAAGCAACAATGTGCGTATTTAAATCAATTATAAATAATGTTTAAAAATGGAAAGTGTCAATCTTATAGTTTTTTAATTTAGTATTTAACTATTTCTAAATTATACAGGGTGCGCATTTTAAAACTCCGAGTCTGAAATTCTTTAAATAGGCAACACAGATGCAGGACAAATAATATAGTTTGTTTGTTTAAAACCGATTCATATTAAAACACAATTTTAAAAATCAGAAGCCAACTGTGCGTTGCATTGTGTGTTCAGGCTCTGAGTTTTAAATGGGCACCATGTATAAATATTTTACAGCATTGGAAAGTGCGTCACAAAAAATTTAACATAATTGTTTTTCTATTTCTAATGCCCTAAAAAAATCTAAACAGGTAGCACAATGTTCATTCAACTATAAAAGCAGGTGTTGCTAATGTGAGGGGACAGATTAACAGCAGTTATAGTTTTGAATATTTTATTTATGAAAGCAATGTTAATTAGTGAAATTTAGGAAATAAGCACCACTAAAAAAATTTAAAAGGTGTGCTAATCTACCAGAGTACCAGTCAACCATGCAGTTAAATATAAAAACAACACATATGGACATTCACATGGTAATCTTTGTTCAGCTGTAGTTGAAATCGGATTTATGTATGGTTTTAATAACATTGATGATACATAACTTAAATCTGTTTTTAAAAAGGGGTTATGTTTGTTGAGCCAAACAATGCAGAAGAAATTATTAAATTTACTCGCCAGGGTGGTTAATTTATTTACTTATATATTTTTTCAATGGTTGTTTCTCAGGAACAATTCCATAGGTTTAACAATAATATTCATGGGGAAAGCATATGGATAACTAAACTTAAATATAAATAAACACTCTACGGGTCAGTCAGTATACTTATAGTAAGTGAGTATGTACGTTTTAAACCTAAGTGTATGTACTAAGGTGTATGCATTATGTCCCCATTTTGTAACGTTTAACTGGATATTCTGGTTTTTGTATGGTGACCTTAGCACGTGTGTTACTGTTCCCAAATAATTCTGCCACAACATACATATATCAACATTATCCGCCAAAAATATATTTTTAATTTTTACTTCCTTATATCGCGCTTTACTTTGAGCGTAGGTACTTTGCTAAATATTTCGTTCGTTGCCATTATAAAATCTAGCCAGTATGAATTCCTATAGTATATTTAACTATGTGACAGGTTTTCTGTATTAATATTTTTCTATAGGTAAATTAAGAGGACGGCAAACAATTTATTATTTTTAAACTGAAGGTAGAAATGTAGAACCTTTAAATAACAATGTAAGGCTAAAATTATTTTTTGGCTGTTATCACAATTGTCAGCGGCAATTTAAAACGAAGACTCAAAACAGCTAAGAAAAAATATTGTATTGGTTTTTTAAAAATCTCATTTCATACATCATTTAATGTCTTCACAACGCTGATATTAATAATTAAATTATTAAAGTTTTCTTACCCTAGTAAAAACTTATAATAGGTAGATGTACGAATATTTGGCACTATAAAACTTACGATATAAAACAACTATAAATGAAGTTATAAAACTGTCCCAATCAATAGTAAAAAAACTTTTATTGGCTTTTTTCGGTTAGGTTAGATCTGACCGATTCTTTTATTATAAACCAGTCAATCGATTATTTAATATCTTCAATGAGATGAACATGTTTAATTGAAGGGGTATCTAAATTTGTTTCGTGGTTAAACGTAAACATACCAAAGAAATACAAATCATTTGGGTGTAAATGACTGTAGGCTAATTTGTTATCTGATTTCCAGCCGGCCTTTTCAACTCCCATTGATCTTTAGATTAGGATTTACCGCCGGTTAGTGTTTTTATCCAGTCAGATTTCCTGATTGGTTAAGAATGACTGACAGGCCGTTAGTTAACCCTAAGATTAAGTGAAGGTGGAAAGGCCGGTTTCTTAAAGACGTTATTTATTGTTCGATAAGAAATGAAAACGATAGGAAACAAATCATAATTATTTATGAATATCTATGTCTTTTAACGCTATGGGTTTTTGAAAGAGAATTTATTCGATGAAATGTTCTATTTAAAACTTGAATTCCAATTATGTTAGCGAGGATTTATTTTAGGTAACATTTCATAAACAATCTATACAGACTATAAATTTGTTTTAGGAACTGGTCTTCACTAGGAATTTCGTAAAGGAATGTAATTAATCGGACAATTGTTTTACATGATTTTCGACTTGGCCGTGAATCAACTTAAAACGATGTTAAACTTCAAAACTTTTTTGTAGGAGAAAAACTGATATTTACGGGATGATTTTAGAGGGCTTGACATAAATTTTCGAATAGTGCCCTACATAAACTACACTAATTTAACTCTGGCGTCTAGACAACAAGCGGGTCAAATATAGGCGAGCCAAACAGCTGATCGCCCCTTGCAGCCCGGACAAGGACCGCGTGTCGAAGCACACAATGTGCCAGAAGGAGCACACCCTATGGCCAGATCTAGTGGTGTGATAGAGACAATCAGGCGCATTCAACCCTGATTTTACACGCACTTGACTCGAGTCCGGGTTACGGGGATCAACATTTACATAACTTTTCCCGTAACGCCCCGTATTTATTAACTCGAAGAACGAGTAATATTCTTCGGGTAAGGTGTAACTAAATAAGTGAACCCGGCACGTGCATCCCTATTAGCTTTTTGATTGACATTTGGATGACTAATCAGTAAACTGGACTGTCCATTCTTAACACAACTTACCTGCTATTGCCATCCACGGGTAGAAGGTGTGATTCGTTTGCTGATGAATTTGTGTGCCCACCGGTTGAGCTGATGAAGAGTTCAGCGAGCATTGGTTGTTCCAGGAAGCTAATGAGTTGGACGTACGATTTCCTCCGGCGGCGCCAGGACTAGACGAAGGGTCGCCCCCAACCAGACCGACCGAAGAGCCGTAACCCACTCTGGAATCCGGTGTACACGCGGCGGGCCTTACTGGACCCGCTAAACTGTTGGCTAAATTTGCACCACCACCTGTAGTTGCGTTCTGCCATACGTCTTTGACTGCTGCCGCTGCTACTACAGATGCATATCCGTTTTGATCAGCACTAGCTTTGGAACAATCTGGTTTTGTATTTGATGAACTATAACTGGAATTTTGTTGGCTGTCTGCAGACGAAGAATATAATTTACAAGCAGCGGCAACGGAGGCATCGTAAGGTGAATCTTGTGGTGGACGTGTTTGATGTAAGGAATGGTGATGATGGTGTTGACTGGAGGCATATGGTGACATTCCAAGGCTTAACGGAAAGGAACGATAAGCTGCAGCAGCCGCTGCACTTTGGTCATGGTGATGTGCTGCTGCAGAGCTGGCGCTTTGGTGGTGGTGACCACCGTAAAACCCGCTCTGCTCAAAATAAGAGTTCATAATTATGGCGTTAATGGTGATGGATTTTTGTGGAGTCCCCTCGGAAGAAAAATCAAATGTCACTCACAGACGTCAATTCAGTTAAGTATAGTTGTGCTTGTCACTTTTGACACTTCAGTTTCAACATGTCATATCACAATAAATTTTCACTTCTTTTACGACCAATAAATTTTAACGGTGGGTAATTATTTTTTTAATGCAAAAAAATATTTGATACCTTCAAATGCAAAATGAAAAGTTCACGACATGATAATCTGTTCAGGTAATTGACATCCACTTATTGTTCCTAATATGGGGAAGCAAAATGTGTTTAATAGTTAATAAAATGATTATTGTTACGACGCAATAGTAATAAAATGGGTAATAAAACGGTAGGATACGAATTCGCACGAGTACACGGCGCGAAGGCTCAATCCGGAATGTACACGTTTTGCCTGTTAGCCAAGTCGCGGATCAAGACCCACTGGAGCTCCGGAGTCTGCTCCGGCCCACACATCCCGGCCCATTTGCGATCCCGCTCACACATCGCGCCTTGTCTCGCTTCGCGTTCTCATAGCGCCCCACTACGATCGAGCACGCGGCAACAATAGCTAGATCATTAACCGAAATGACTGTTGCTACCTGAATTGTTGGATTTAAATGCCGCGTTTCGATTTTCTTTTCAGATAAAACTTGGCTAATTCCTATTTCTTTGGTTTTTCATTTTTAAGTTATTTTTTTCTAATGGTCAGTTTTAATAATTAATACGATCGAGATCAAATTAAATCGATAGTTTAAATCATTACTTCGCTTAAATCACAAAAAAGAAATTCCGGTACCTTTTCCAAAAATATAAAGGTTTTCTTCATTACCCTTTGGACTGTAAAACACTCCATAAGCACTTAGTTTGCCGTTTCCAGCAAGTGCTGGATAAAGAGATACAAGGCTCTTGTGTAAAACTGGGATAGGAGATACATTATGGAAGGGGTGTATAAAGGCACCAATAGCAATCGAATTCGTTAAAGCCGAAGCGCCCACTGAGAACATTGCGCAGGCAAAATGTGGTCTCTAACTGCTCTTACGCTAGAATCAATTTCCCCCCTCTGTTCAATCCATCTTTGTCTTACTTTCGTGAATCTCAAGCATGGACTTGTGGCGTTCCCTGGTGCTCAAGTGCTGAACTGCCGTAGTAGATCCTATTCGACGTTCAAACGAGCAACATCAAAGTAAATTGGTACTTCAATAGGTCATAATAGATAATTTGAACTCAAAATAAATACCTACAGGGATTTTTATACCCTTACCTGCAACTTTTACTGCACCATGATTTGTCAGCGTTATCTAAATGATTAACATAATTTTGTGGGACCCTACATATTTAGCTGCTTTTATTATGTTATTAGTTATCTATTTCGATTTTTTACCGATAATAAAAAAATCTTTAAACATTGTGTTTCATCATTTTTATTAATTTTTTTAATTTATAACACAAGGAAAATTCAGATTAATATTTATATAACCTAGTTAATATTTTAATCGTACGCACACCTTCAATACAATTTTTATCAATCAAAGCGATTCACGTAAAAGTGAGTTAGGTAGATATACAAAAACAAAATAAGAATTAACTGAGTTACTCAAGTTGGGTAATTTTTTACTGATTTTCTTACGAATTTGACAAACTTAATTTCGCAACGACCACAAATGTTACTGATTGCCACAAAAAATATCATACCAGTGTTATTGTTCAGTACCTATTGTTTCAACTACTTAGGAAGTAAGAAATACCCGAATAGGTACTAAATATGGAAACCTTTTGGAGAACGTTTTATCGCAATTGTTCAACAATTTAACATTAACAAATTCGAATGGGAAACTTCACTTTACCACTGGCAGTAAATAATTTTTGTATTCGTCATGAAATTATAGTACGTAGGTATTTAATATAAAATTAATTTAAATAAATGTTTGGCTGTGATAAATTAAATAGGTAGATTTATTTAAAAATGAACATCGCAAAGGAAAGTAGATTACAAAATTTATTAGTCTTCAAGGTGTGTATTAAACTTCAAATGAACTGTCAATAAAACCCCTAATTCAAAGGGCATGATTCAGCTCTAAAGAGTTTAAGAAGAATTTAAATTCTAATTTCTACATACCCTTAAATTTCTTAATAATATATTCAGATGATATTAGTGGTGATAATCTGTTAATATAAATGTTGTTTTTTGAGTTAAAAATATTTTTAATCGTTAATGTAAATTTTGTTAATAATCCTTCATTATAAATGTGTTTATGCAGATTTGATTTAATAAAATAAAATGTAAAATAAAGAAATTGGATAGCCAGGATAGTAATAAAATACCTACTTATTAAAGAATGTATCTACATAAAATATTATGTAATGTAATGAAATCAAATAGCTAAAAAGTAGGCTTATGTAGTATAAGAAAATTCACCGTTGGCAAGTAACAGATTTAAGAAAAGGGGCGATGAAAACAAAACAACGGAAAAATAAAATAAATAAGAAAATAAAATTTTTCTAAAGAAAGAATATAAATAAATTTTCTCTGAAGAAAAAGGGGAATAAAATTCTTATTTGATTAAATAAAAGAAGAGTGAATATTAGGTAAGTAAGTGGAGTTATAAATTATGAATAGAAATAAAAATAACAATTCTTCTAAATAAAAAGTATTGGTGGTGGAGATTTGGAATCATCCTTCATAAAGGATACTGTTATCGAAGATTTGGGATCATCTTTCCAATAAAGGATATTACTGATTGATAAACCTCATAAAAAATAAAAGAAATCAAGTTTTTTTTTTAAATTATGTAATAAATCTGCATACAGACATATTATTTTGTGAATGAATAATTATTAATATAATAAGGGGCAAGGTTCATATTTAAAATAAAAAAAGTTATCACGAACCTTCAGGACGACCAAATTTAAGAGTTGATATCAAACATAAAAAGCAATCATAGCAATATGTAGGTATCTACCATTTTCAAAATCTATCATTTTAAAAATAACTTGGAACTCTAATGCATAAAAAAAATTTGGTCGCCCTTGGCTGCAAACTATTTTCTAACACGCCCAAACAAATTTACTTCGAAAGTAATTTATGGGTTAAAACCTGTTGTATCTATTTTCATCACTTGACATTCATAGCTCAAAATATAAGGGTTATTACTGAAGTGAGCTAACTGATTTGGCCATTTTCGTAAATCATGATTTGGTGATGAAAAGTTGCTGTCATCACAATTTAATACATTACAGTTTTTACGACTGTATTAATGCACCCAGTTTTCCAAAAACTTGGTTAAAATATCACTTTACAACTGCAGGAAGCTATAAACAAATCATAGTGTTTTATTTCCCAAACATAAAACATTTTATAGCATTGGCACGCGTCGCTGAGTGACGTCATGTAGTTTACAAACTGAGAAAGCTATAAACTTTACATTGGTCCTAGGTGACATTTACGGGCCTTCAAGTGCCACTAAAATCAACTTTTACAACCATATTTTACCAGAGACTTTTGTATATATTGAAATAGTCTGCACACAGTCCCTCCACTAGTTGATGGGACTACTTTGTAAAGTAGTTTTTATTGTACTTTTATGAACCCAAGGGTATGGGCTACCGAATTGTATCTTAATTTAAAACAAACACTAACATTGTTTTACAGCTGTTTCGTCTGGGATTGGCGTTAAAAGTTATTACTATTACAGAATAATTAAGTAGGTGTAAATGGATAATTTTTCTGTTTATTCGATTTTTATAGTCGCATGCATATATGCAAAAGTAATAAAAATGAAATAAATTACAAAATGCGACGTTGATTACCCACTTAACTACTTTTTTTATAAAGTAGGTGGATGTTTTAAATCTAAACAAGGAAAAAATTCGATACCTTTAGTTTCTTGTGTAAAGGCAAGTTTTCTTGGTGTCTACATAATTCATAATTTACACGTTGCCTGTTATAATAAAAAATAAACAAAGAAAAAAAATCATCTTACCTGTATCTAATATACACACAAAAGTGCGTGCAAACAGTTCTTGGTGAGTTGAAACTCGTAACGTTTAGCAAGCCTTTTACGAACAATTTGTTATAAAATAATAAAATAAAACAATACATATATAGAAATTATGCATTACGTATCTTGATATACCTACCTAAACATCATTGTCAAAATTAATCAACTAACAGAAAAAAATTTCTTTACGAGTAAAATGTGCAAGGTAAGTACTACACAAGACCACTTAGTGTTGATTGTTTAAAATTTTAAAACGTAAACTGATAACAAGTAATAAATATTGCAAATTACAATCAAGTTTTTGCTTACATTTTAAAAATAGTATCGAGTATTGCGTTTCAATGTTTCGAACGCATTTTCCATTCGTATAGGGTGAAATTTCACATAAGGCCTTGCAACAAGTTTCGATTTTGCTAATTTCATTTTTATTTCGTGGTTTTCTCTGTTACCTAGACCTTGCTCTTCAATTATTCCTATATTCTGAGAAATCACTCAGATCTGAACATCTTGGACGTTATGCGGAATTTCACCTGATGATTGCAACAATTTGTTCGAAATGCTGAAGCACTTACGATTAATAGTGTTTTTAAAAAGTAAACAGTTGACTATAAATTACAGTAATTATTAGTTGTCGTCAGCATATGTTTAAAATACATAGCTAGGGTGGAAAGAAAGTTTGAAATCAGAGTTTTCCTGCTAAAATGGTTAGAGACACAGATTTGAAACTTTATAATGGTGTAAATAGATATGACATTTTTAGATGGATATCAAAGACAAAAATAATTTTTAATGCATATTTTTTGCACGACCGATCTTAAATTTTCTTAAACAGCAATCCTGGGTATATTATACATCATCAGTTTAAATCAATAGATATAACGTTAGAATCAGTTAACAATATACGTACCTACATAAAACAATAAGTGACGCACATAGAAATCTTTGCAAAAACAAAATTGAGATATAAATTAAAAAAAGTCAGCAAATGTTTCGTAGTTGTGAAAAACAGACAAACTTGCACTGTAAAAATTTACATCATGGCAGAATTGACGGTGAGAAAATAAGAGAAAATGTAACAGCAATTTATTTTTAACAATTTTTCCCATATTTTTTATGTTGTTTATATTGGCTAGAAAGAAGAAAAATAAGCTCTTTGATGATGTATGGTATACCCCCAAATTATTTTATAAAACAATTTACGATGGCAACCGTGTAAAAAATATAGAGAACATTACACCATGTAAAGCTTCAAATCTATATCTTTAATCATTTTAGTAAGAAAGCTCCGATTCCAAAGTTGTTTCCACCCTATATAACACGTTTTTACATTATTCTCAATTAATTCTCTGTTAATCTTTAATAACAAGTGGCGAACTCCGTATATATTTCTTTTATAACCATATTTAAACATTAATGATAACTCAAAATTAAAAAGTTTAGTTCACCAAAATACCTGTTTGTTATTTATAGTTTACTTTTTTGAAATTTTACAAATTTAGCAATTAACGATCAAATATTGTACCTACAAAATTATTAGAATTAATTTTAATACCTACATTTAAAATGTTACTCGCTTAAAGAAATGACACTCTGAAAAAAATGTGACACTTGCACATCAAATTCTTAAAAATTAAAACGATTAGGTATTTACTACAATAGTTATGATACATTCCTATCAATTCCGTATAATATCATGTTTGCACACAGCTCGCAAATCCTTCAGAAAATGTTAATAAAGATGTTCTGGAAAATAGCCGTGTGGCTTATTTTAATAGGTAAGTTTAATTATATCTTTCTTTAAATGAACGGAGCAAGTAAGTAAAAGCGCATTATTGTTACATTTATAGTCTTGCTGAAGAAGAATTGCCAGATTTAGAGATAGAAACAGGGGAAAGCATGGAAGGTAGTAAGTCTTACTTATTTTAGATCAACACTGTGCAAAGAATAACATAAGTTGATTTTCTTTCTAAAATTGTAATTTTTTTACACTTTAAAGACCTTAACCAGATACTTACTGTAAATTAAAATAAGTTCTAAACTTCACTAACATTATATTAGACGTTTCGTTAAATCTCGTAGCAGTTCATGTGCTAACTGAAGGTACAGGAATGCTACATAAAAACCTTTCGTAAGCCAGTATGGGAATTAAATATACGATCGTTTGTAATGGCCAGAATAATGTGATGTTTATTTACTATTCATAAATAAACCAGATCTCTGTCATCACTGTAAACACCAGATTTGCTCAATATGTTTTACAATAATTAAAAGCTTAATTTGTATACATAATGTAAACATATTTGTCATATCGTTATTTTAGTTTTTTATGTTGTGTTGATACAAGAATTAAATACTTTATAAAAACAATCAATAACATTTTATGTGTTCTCGTGGTCTTTATTGAATAGATATAGATATTTTTTACCAGGTTTTAGTGTAGGTGAGCTTTATAAGTTTGCTGAAAAGTAGCTTTAGAAATCTTCCTTCCTTCCTGGTTTCTTTTGACCGATTCTAACTTAATTTATGAATTAGCGAATAACGACTTTGCGAAGAAAACATGTAAATATATTAATTAAATAATTGTAATTTAGTTTATACTTCCATAGTATACCGTATGACTCGGTTTTTCTTTTAGCCGAATTGAGAACAATGCAAAAAAGCCTATTCGCCCAGTTTTGACAATGAAATCTGCAACCCATATAGCATATTTCATTAGTGACCGAACTGCTAATGCAACTTTATAATAAAATTAGATCAAATGATTTTGTCGGGTTTTACAGTGTACGAGGGTAGAGTGAAAAGTCAGTGATAAATGCAACAAAGAATTAATTTTTTGGACCAAAATGGATTTATTTTTCGACATAATCTCCTTTTGGCTCGATACACTTATTCCAACGAAATTCCAGTTTTTTATGCCGTCGTTGTTCCGTTTTTAATAATAGTTTTTAATTAATTTAGTTTGAATTGTTTTAGAAAATAAAATCTAGGCAGAGTACGTGTGTTTAAATTTCCTTTGGGATTGAATATTTATTTTCAGTTTATATAATCGCATTGCTCCGACAAGCTTTGGTTTCTTATTGATTGATTGAAAAACAGAAAATATAAAAAAAAATAAATACACTTTAGTGAGTTCAACACTAGTTAGAATATTAGAAGAAACCAGAACATTAGAAAGTACCTAAATAACTTTAGTGAATGAATACTTTAGAAGAGAAAATATAATTTAGAAGAATAGACTTTGGGTCTAATCAAGAAACATTTTCAAGGTGAGTCGAAGCAAACAATTCATACATTTAGTACGGTCGTTCGAGTAATCAGTTAGTTTGGGTTAAACATTTTTTGGTCCTTCGAGCCGCATCTTAGGCCTATTAATACACTGCTTGGGTTTTAGTTTCAAATTGTAATATTTAGTTTTAGTCATTTAGTGTTTTGAAACAAAAACTCATTTATTTTGTCAATTGGTATCGGAATATGAAATTATGTCAAATCAATTAGTGCACTATCGTGCTACACGTTCTACTATTTAAATCAATCGTGTGAACGAGTTACTGTCTATAGCAAGAAATGCTAAAGAAGAGTACATTTTTAGTTCAATTTAAAATGCATTGAAGATCTAAATAAAGATGAATTTGAAAATATTCATTTGAAGGTAGTGTCAGCTTTAGCTTCAGCTTCAGCTAAAGTAGCAGATTTGGAAGGGGAAGACAAATTTAGATTAGATTTTGATAATGCTTACTACGAAATTAAATCCATTCAATATGAACTGGTTGTAAAGACAGCAATAATTGCAATAGTGAGCAACATGCCAACAGACATTCAAACGTCAAATTACCCAAAATTAGAATTCCAAAATTCAATGGAAACGTTAAAGATTGGCCTACATTTAAGAGATTTATTTAACACTTTAATTCATTGTAACAGCTCATTGTCCAATATTGAAAAATATCACTATTTAATAACATCCTTTTCGGGTGAGCCATTGTTACTCCTTAACACTATCCCTTTGGCAGATAGTACTAATTATGTCATTGCATATATACAAAGCATTAAATGATAGATATCAAAATAGACGTTTATTAGCTACAAATTATTGGAATGATATCAATAATCTTCCAAAGTTACAGACGGAATCGCCAAAACTGATTAGAAACCTATTAGATAATTTTTGTTAAAACCTATCAGGCTTAAAACTTTTAGGATTCCTGTAGAACACACTGGAATTTTGTTCTATTTAATATTTTGCTTCAAAAATTAGATTTTGGAACTGCTAAACGTTTTGAAATACAATATAGCTCTGTAGAGATATACCTACCTTTGATAATTTAACAGATTTCCTCCTCTAATTTCCATTTAGAAATAATTAGTAAACCATTTTTCCACAAAACTGAGAAAGGTACACAGAACAATTCTCGATTCGAATTTTCGAAAAATAAACCAAGCTTTCCAGTATCCTTTGTTGTTACTACTTCGTGTCTTTGTAATTCAAAACATTTCATTTCGAACTGTCCTTTATTCTTAGAAAAATCACCAAACTATAGATATTCGATTATAAAGAAAAATCCAGTACATTAATTGTCTACAATCATCTCACCGTTCTAAATTTTGTCCAATTTATGTCGATTGTAAAACTTGTGGGTATAGACAACTTCCACCCCAAATAATTCTTTAGCTTTAGACGATGCTGTAAAATCCGAACAAGATTTAACACTTCAGTCAAATAATTTGCACGCTGTGACAAACACATGAGAAAGGTTAGTAGTCGAGAATCATCAGGTGTTAGTTCAATTTTAACGTCTTTAGATAAATCTTTAAATTCCACTATAAAAAGATTTTGGGAATTGGAAGAATTACCTCAAGTTACTAAAACGTCTGCCAAAGAATTCTTTTTAAAAACCCACATAGGGATGCTATAGGACGTTATGTTGTTTCTCTTCCCTTTAAAGATGAACCTATTTTTAACAATATGCGCTCGATAGTTCTCCGCCTATTTTACCTTTTGGAACGTCGATTTTCAAGTAATCCACAGATGCATCGATCCTATATAGAATTTATGAAATGATATTTAGTCATATGTAATAGGCAGCGAAACCGCAAGACGTTAATAGCGTAACTATATTATCTCCCTCACCATTGTGTGGTTAAACCTGATAGTCTTACCACCAAGTTAAGAGTGGTTTTCGATGCGTCAGTAAAATCTTCAAATGGAATTCCTTTAAATGATAGTCTAAATCTCTAAATGATAGTCTGTACGTTGCTCCTAAATTGCAGAAAGATATTGTACATATTTTAATGTATTTTCGTTTGCATAAAGTAGTTTTTACCGCTGACATGAAGCAAATGTCCAGGCAAATCTTGGTGAATCCTACGCATAGAGATTATCAACGAATTTTATGGAGATTTTGTACTAAACTGGCTATTCAAGAATATGGCTTGAACACCGTCAATTTCGGTGTACTTATCATCAGTTCCGTTTTTAGCACTACCTACGTACAATTCAACAGTTTACTTTAGACGAACAAGAGAAACTTCCTCTTGCTTCAAAAGTATTGCTTTCAGATGATATTGTTAGTGGATGTAATTCTTTAGACGAAGCGCTCCTAATTCAGCAACAATTAGTTAGTATAGGTATTATAAACTGGAGGATTTGAACTACGTAAATCGTAAATGGTCTAGCAATCCTCCTTCCTTTTTAACTTCTTTACCAGATTCATGCTGCCAAACTATGTTGTCTTTAGATAATGATTTGTACCCTACGTAAAAATTTTGGGTTTACATCATTGGTATCCTTTCAATGACAGCTTTCCATATAAAGTCGAACCATTCGATAGGGCTTGCACAAAACGTTCATTCTTATCTGAGATTGCACGTATTTTTGATCCACTTGGCTTTCTAGCAACCTCATTTAGTCTAGTAAACACTAGTAACTGTGTAGGGAAAGAAAAACTATTATAGCAACAATAAACACTCTTACATACGAGGTTTGGCAATTTAATTCCAGGATTTCCACAATAAAAAGAAATACAATTTAAGTAAACGAAAAATGTATCATATTCGTTCAAAGTAATCTCCAGTTACATGAATTCACTTATTGTGACGTTCTAAAAGTTTTTGGAAACAGTCGGAAAAGGCATCCGAAGGAATTCCTTACATTTTTTTTAATGTCTTCCCCGTCCTGAAACCCTTTTCCTCTGAGAACAGTTTTCACTTTAGGAAAGAGAAAATAGTCTAGCGGTGCCAAATCTGGCGAATAGGATGGGTGATTGATTCCAACAATGCCGTGCTTCACGAGAAATGGCTTCAGAATCAGTGTGGAATGGGCAGGCGCATTGTCATGCAACAAGAACCAAGAACCATTTTCTCGAAATTGTGGTCGCACTCAAGAAATGCACTGCAATAATCTCTTCATCACTTCCACGGTTCTACGTAGAATGCACTATTAACTGTTTGGCCCTTTAGGTACAAATTCTTTATGGATCACACCATGTTTATCGAAAACGGTAATCAACATGGTTTTGATTTTGGATTTTTGCAAACGAAACCTTTTGGGTTTTGGTGATGATTGTCCAGTCCACTGTATGCTTTGGCGTTTCGTCTCAGGATCGTACTTAAACACCCACGACTCATCACTGGTGATGATGCAGTTAAGAAAATTCGCATTGGCACGACAAGTCTGAACGAAGTCTACACACGATGCAACTCTCTTCTGTTTTACTCATCAGTCAGATTGTGCGGGACAAACTTTGCACAGATTTCATGTAAAATTTGTCAAATCGTCTCCTTATTAATATTCGACTCATCTGCCATCATTCGGAGAATCAGTCGGCGATCTCTTGCCACAATTTCACTGACGTTTGCGATTGAATCTGCGTTTCGAGCAGTTGACGGACGCGTTTCTAGCGTCATCTTGAACATCCTCACGACTATCTTTGAAACGTTTAAACCATTCAAACATAGTAGTACAACCTAAGGTGTTATCACCGTACACACTTTTTAACATTTCGCAAGTTTCTGTCGCAGTTTTTCCTAATTTACAACAAAACATAATATTAATTTGTTGCGTCTTGCGAAGTAACTGACAGCTATTCGATGGTTCTATTAACCAAGCATTATTGATAAAAGTGTGAACTAAAACATGCTGCTTTAATTTTGGCTTTATATCACGCGTACATATCTTTAGAGCTGCAACGTCAGCCCGGGAATTAAATTGTCAAACCTGGTATGTGAGTAATAATCTCTCTAAAGTTAATGAAAATTAAATATAGTTTTCTGGGAAGTTTTATCGCCGGAGTGGCCGAATGGTTAAGGCATTCGACTACAGCGCGGACGGTCTCAGGATCAAACCCGAACGGATGTTCGTCACTGAAGATAATTGGGAAACACAATGGTGGAGTAGGGAAGGTCGGCGGTTGTTAAAGGCGTGATTCTTACCATACCACCTCGTATGCATAGCGTGCGAAACAACCGAGGTATAAGAAGCGACTTAGGAGACCTTAACGCTCCGTGTTGTTGATGCAATATTGATAGAATTTCTGGGAAGTTTTACTGCAGACTTATTTGTTAGTTTATCTAAACTTCAATTTTTATTTATCGCTTTTTCTATATTGGGAATTGTTATAATATTTGTGGTATGACTGATAATAACTCACTGCCAAAGGCGTAATGTTGTGGCAATATAATAATATTTTATTTTGTAGCAGAAAGTAATCACAAGACGGTTTGAGACATCTCAAACCAATTATAACACCTATGTGATCAAGTCTCCTTTCTAAATGATTAAGAATTTGATTTAAAACGGGTTTGTCTAATTTTATTTTAGAATAAGTATGATTTGTTTGGTTATTTCGTTGGGTTCTTAATTAATACAGGAACCTCAATTTCATTTCTGTATGACGTATTCAAAGACCCCGACTTATATGTTTAATTTTGAATCCTGCAAAAAATCAGCAACTCCTTAAATTTGCATAAAATAGAGAGTGAAAATAAATATAACATCTACTCAATCGGTTCTGTTTAATAAACCTACTCAAATGTGCGATTTGATTTAATTAAGGTAAATTCGGCACATTTTATCGCACGCTTACAGTTTTGAAATCCTGTCACTATCTTGGGTTTTTGTTTTCCACCAAACAACCACAAAAACAATAATGCGAAGTGTAGTCTTACCATTTATGTTGGTCATGCGCCCAAGATTTGAAACTCTGTCACTTTACTAAATCTTTAGGGCACGATATCACCTAAATTTTAGGGCAGTTTTTATTATAAACAGAAAGTTCTTCTTGCACCAACTCTGAAGTTAATAGAGCTGTGGGTATTCCAGTATCCACAATCATTGACAGAAGGTTGATTAACACTAGGACCATTTGCATCAACTACGCTAACTTCAGTTTCGAATACTTTTTGCAGAAGTAATCAATAGGTTGTCTTTTTATTTTTAATTATGTTAATTACTGCTTTGTTTACTGACTGCAAACACCGAAAGGAATACGCAAACTTTACTATAAAGTAATTCTGTTGCCGTAAGAGTCCAAGAAAATTAAATTCAAATTTCACAATAAATGAAGCAAGCCCTTAAAATAGACCAAATACAAAGTAGGTAACTTATAATACGTCGTTACTTCGTGGTTTAATTATTGCAATATATAGTACCATGAAGTATATAAAAATAATCTAGATATTTTCTTTTGAAACAATTGGATTTTATTTACTACGAGGGATGTTCAACTCATAACCGGAATTCTTAGTTCTCTTAAATTCTAGTTGCTACAAAGCCACCGAACTTTCTTCTTATTAAAATTTGATCCTTTGTTGATATATTGTTGGAATCAGATCACCAGTGATTCATTTGTTTCATAAAACTGTTGAATGTTGAACACATGGACGTTTCAAGTTCTGTTGCACAAAGGATAATCAGAAAGTTTTTAGTTAGAGAAGGGGTAAAACTCTCTGAAATTTTGGCGAGGCTTTCTACACAGGTCGAGGAACATACAATGTGATTTTTTAAAAGCTCAATTGCAACAGGCCGTATTCTGACTTAATACAGACAGTTCTAAGGTTATTAAGACAGAATACGGTCTGCTGCAATTGAGTTTTTAAAAAATCACATTGTATATATTTATCCAATGCCCAAGTTTATGACTTGTGTAAAACTTTCAAAAACGGCAAGAAATTTGAGTCCAATTAATGCTGATATCGAAGCTGTGCATTTGTGACTGCGACAACAACCAAAAACCTATAAAAAGGATATCAGGAAGCTAGTGAAAATATGGCAAAAGTGTATCGCGAAAGAAGGGGACTATGTCGAGAAATAAGGGTTAAATTTATAACGTTATTGTTTTGTTTTTCTTAATAATCAAAATGATGAAAATTCCGGTTATGAGTTGAAGCTCCCTCGTAGTTACATATGAAATTTGCATACTTTTCGTTAATAAATTATTTTCTAAATTCTAGTTTGTAAACGATATTCTTGGTGTAGCGTGTAGCCAATCTTCTAATAATTATAATTAAATAAATAATGTAATCGGCAACAGCAGTATGTACACAAATCTCGATGGTTATGAGTTGATATTCAGATAATTTCATTTTGGAGAATATTAAACTAAACATCACTGTTATATTTTATAGTTTTTTACGTACAATCTACTCTTTAATTTGTGCTATAACGTTAGTACAGTAATAATGAAAGAAAATTAGTTAAGGAGGTTAAAGATATCACCAAACATTTTAATTTGTATAGTACTTGGGACCTTGGAATTCCTTAATTTTATGAATGAAGTATAGGTCCTACGTGTATTTATAATGTATGTATGACAAGATCTCAACAAACGTATGTGACATAAAACAAACAAATTAGAATGAGATGCAACTAAACAGTACAAGAAACAGAAACTAAGTGGAAGTTATGCGTTACTTTTTGTATTTGATGAAAAAATATAAACTCTTTCTGCATTATCGAGGAAGTCGACTCAAATATTTAAAAGGCGTCTGTCTATGTTTCATCTGTAGGGAAAGTTATTTAAAACAGATGGTTACATGGTATACCATAAAAGAGCAGTTACATGTAGATTAAAATATATGAGCTGTATGACGATGAAGATATGACGTTTAATATTTAGTTCGATCGCGGCTTTAGTTAAACACAACTTTATACATGAAGTTGTAGGTAATGTCGACCAGTATTTTTAGTTACTGAATTTATAATTAATTCATTTTCCAGTTTTACACTTGTCAGGTTAAGGTATGTAATTGGATGTAGGTATAGTATGGATAAGTTATACTGTTTTGTTAAAAATTCGTAACCCACTCTTCGCATTTAATTGATAATTTTTTCGTCTTTACGCTTTGGCTTCTAAGAATGTAAACATTTAAAAACACAATCTAGTAGGTACGTTTAAAAAAATAGAAACATATGTACCTACATTATTTTTATATTAATAATAGATACCTACTGATTTCAGTTTTGAAATTACATTTCAATAGGTTGGATGTACTTATCAACACACTTATTAAAATTGTATTTTTTGTTTACTTCACCTATGTTTATAAACTTTTAATAATTTTCATATTTTTCTAAATAAGTACCTATCTTACCTGTAATTTTTATTCCTCAAGCAAGAAATGTGTTAGAATTCCAACAAAGCTTCAAGTTATTCTTACTAATATTAAATAAGTATGAACCTCTCAAGCATTTAGAATCAAACACATAATTTAATTTACAAAATTGGGTGGGCATAACGCAGGGCTCGAACTTTTTGTGATGGGTGGATACCTATATTGAATTACTGATAATTCCATATCATACAAACACGCATTATTACTTATTATTAGGAATTTTAAGAACTAATCAACACGGATTTAGAAAGAACGTAAAGTTAATGTCGATGTGGTTTTTTAAATGTCATTCAAGGATAAAGTAATAACAATGTAAGAGTGCCAGTTTTTTAAAGATAGAGACTTAAACAGGAAAATTTTCCTAATTTGATAACTGGTTTGCAAAATAAATAACAACAATCCATTTTTGCAGACGCATCCTGGTAAAAAATAAAAATATAAAGGAAGGCCATCTGGTTCAGGACTAAACTGGTCAAGTCGTGAAGCAAGTGAGCTCTATCGGATGATAGCGGAACCTTCGCAGTCGTTGCAGTTTCCATAACCAAACCGTTACAATCAATACAATGGATATTTTATGGTCAATAAATTGCCGTTTTACGCCTTGGAATGTTGTATAATGAAGATAGGAGCTTTAATATTTGGAGATTACTTACTATAAAAGATTTGTTTTTTTATTATTCTTTTAATAGTTTGAGTTTTGTAATAAATGTTGGCCCTGTGTTTTTGATGCTAATTGTTTAAATTTAAAAATATTTTTAAAGTAGCAGCTATTTTTTATATTAATTGGTTTTGTTATTTAAACATCTTTACAGTATTATAGATTTTTTAAATGTAAATATAAGTTTAATTATTATCCTAAAACACATTGCTACAAAATAAATGCATATTGTGAAGTTCTTTTAAGTACTTAAAGTTTGATATTATTATTACCGAATGACTAATATGTACAGATTTGAGATTTATTTTCTGCAAATTTTTGTAAACGTTAACAAAAGAAAAACAGTGTAATTTATGTCTTGAGCAACAATTTGCTGCCCCGAAAGTATATCATAAATGTTTTTGTGCTAAACTTTATTTAATTATAACATGAACATCTGCCTACAAGTACAGGGATTACGTTTTTATTTGCACAACGTACAATCCTGTCCTATAATCCTTATGACATTTTTTTTGTTTGGCCTCTATTTCTAAACCCTAATATATATAAGGCCTTAAAGAAATTACTCCGTTAGAAATTCGACGATAAATGTTTCTCTTAGTACAATTTTGAAAAAGCAATTCAATTTTAAAGTCGAATTAATCTCACTAGTTAGATGTTCTTGCATTGTTGGAAAACTCAAAACTAATATAATAAGCAGAAGCACAAAAGTTGTAACGCAAGGTCTTTGTTTCATTCAAATTAATTTATATTGCCTTTTTAAATATCAAACATTGGACTTTTTTTATCGACAATTGCTTCTAGATATGAGGAATTAGAATCACCAACTGATCACAGGAATTACTAATG
This sequence comes from Melanotus villosus, assembly GCA_963082815.1. NCBI lineage: Eukaryota > Metazoa > Arthropoda > Insecta > Coleoptera > Elateridae > Melanotus > Melanotus villosus. The sequence continues at coordinate 68,776,819 of OY720418.1, read as the reverse complement.
TTAGACAACTAAGTCTGTAAGTTGGCCAGTGAATGCGTAAATATTGCATTTATTTTGTTTAAAAATTGGAAATATAAAGATGATGTAATTCAATTAACTCTAAGGTATCATACAGAGTTTTGTTTTGTTTTTAAAAGTAATGCAAGATTTCAAGTAGATACTGGATAAAGCAGCACCCAAATGTAAATTTGAAGAAGTTATAAAACCTAAATAGCATTTGTATATTATGTGGTATTTCCTTTGAAGCGTATTAATATGAACCTTATAACAATAACAAATTGATTAGGTTTCTATTTAACACTTTATCAGTTCCAAATTTAAAAATGGCGTTTATTACAACTTGGAAATGTCAAAGATCATATTTAAATGGGAATAATTGATTTCTTGTTTATATTTCATAATCAATTAGAAAAGTATAATTTATGCATGCGAAGGAAATATTTATTTAAATAAATCAATTAGTTGTTATTTATCTAACGCATTTAAATTACAAAGGTTTGCTAAGCAAAAGATCAAAGGTTAATAATTTTTTTTTTTTGGGTGAAATCAATGGAGAAAATAAACTGTTTATTCCCTACATAATATAAACAAAATGTAATGTTATGTAAGTTAAATTTCAATTTTGGGGAAAATGGTCTTACACCTCACCTTACACTTAGGACTTAGGATTAAGTAGGAAAAAATACCTTTGGTTTTAATTAATTCTTGATCTTTACATAAAAACAAATTATCTGTATGTTATGAAAATAAACTAACTATGAGAATATTTCAAATGCAGGCGACAAGTGACTGTTAAGTATTTATTAAGGAATAGTTTTTTTATGCTGCACTTTATCCGTCAACAAATGATAAGCAGAAAAGAACTTGACTTTTGATGCATAACGGTCACACACGCTATCAGCTCGAGTTCTCTCGGAACGAAAGGTCATAACCCTTAGATTATATCCTCAATTAGAAATAATGAATTGATCTTCGTTTGTAATAAGTTCAATATGGTTTAGTCAATTCATTTTACTGAATTCTTTACAGCATCAAGTAATCACATCGCACTTCGTGTAATGGCAGTGATATAAATACAGAAAAATCTCTTTTACTAGTATAGTACCTTCAAAGGAAAACGGGATTTCGCAAGATTTCCATTAGTAAGTCAGCAATTATAAAGATATGTGTATACTACTACAATATCTTTTAATAATAATGACTTTTAATTTATTGTTTCATATTTACTTTCAATCCTGTTTGTAGAAATGATTCATTAGCTTCGCAATGTTTTTATTTCCTGGAAAACAACACGATATATGTTTTCTGTGAATAAAAGTCATTTACCTAATGGAATTTATCAATTTATTAATCGAAGTCTTTGTAGAAATCCGTATTTCAGTCAACAGGAAAAGGCAGTTCAGGCTGGCTATATATAAATATATTCTTCAGATCATAAATGAAACGGATAGAAACACATTGCATTTATTCTAAATTAAAGAATTTCGGCAATTTACAAGCAGATTAAAGTTGTTTATACTTTTTAGGTGTAGAATATAGCCACACTAAATGTTTTAACAATTGTTATATTATGTATACCTATGGAACGTATGTACCAATATTTGCATGTTTGCATTTTTTTAAATAAAATGAAAGCGAGTTTATTCTTTGAATTGTAAAGTATGATCAAAATTTCTGTTCATCAAGTATGGCCGTGGAAGTGCAAACCAACGCATTTAAAATTGGCTCACATATCTTTTTTGACAGCTGTCACATTTAATATTATATGTAAGCCAATTTTAAAGGCGTTGGTTTGCACTTCCACGGCCATACTTGATGAACAGAAATTTTGATCATACTTTATAAAAAGTATGATTAGCAAACTTTTTCTTTTGTATTTTATTCGTTTCTGCTGCTGCAAAATATCTGAATTTCAAATTTTATTCAAACTGTACCTTTAGGAAATCCCACTGAAGACAAATACTCAAAACGAGGCAAAGTGGAAATAAAAACATGAAAATGGTGTGAATACTCGTATGGTTGCTGTTTTATACTTAACGCTTACTTCTACCATTCAAACGATGTTACGCCCCTATAATTCAAGAATTTTTTTTCTTATAAAACCGACCACCTTTCTCTGATAATGTGAACATTTGGGAGCTTTTATATGCTGTAATATCTGCTAAATGTCCATGTACGGATAACAAACAATTTCATTCAGTATTCAACAACATTCTAATTTTCAGCACCCTGAAAATAATGGAAAATGTGTTGCTTATACGTTTATATTAAAAAATTACTAAGCAATTATTTTGATTATCAACAGATCAACACAACAACCCCAAAAATCTAAATATCTAAAAGGTGGTCAAATTAAAAACAGTTTATTTTTAATAGATAAAAGGGGTATCGCAATGTAAAACTGTTAGGGAGCAAAATGAGTTTATAAAAAAACAATCAAAAGGCTATCGAAGCATGCTCAGGAATATTAAAAGCAAGTATAAGGAGAGTCTCGATTGTCAAACACTTTATGCACATAAGGATAAAGTCCTATCTATAGGGTGGGTATAATATCTACTACGTAAAGCACCCATAGCAGTATCGTAATGAGGCTTGTTAGTAGTTAGTAAAAGTGGTAACGGCGCGTTAAAATGTCGTAAAGCGGCTTTTTATTAGCCGTAAAGTTCCGGTAAGGTCGAGAGGTTCTTATGCCGCGTTTGGCTCGTGCAGATGTCGCTGACTTTGTGCCACAACACGTAAACAATTATCGTTCCTTATTTAAATATACATAACTGCATAATGCTGGAAATTCGATGTTTTCAAAAACTTCACGAGTGTAGGCATTACAGTTTTACTATGTTCTGGGTTGATTTAACACAGATTTTAATTGCCTGCATTGAAACAAATAATCTTGGAAAGTTAAATTGTATAATGACCTTAATACTTGTTTTATGAAGAGAATTATTTTTTTCTGCCGATAAAACAGCATGTGAAAATGTTCCAGATCCACATTTTTCCATTTTTGCTAGCCAAACATGAAGGACTTTGATGGAGTAATTATACCTATTTACCACGTTTTCAATTGGCTTGTGTATTTCTTCAGCTAATTGCAGATAAATCAGTAAACTAAAGGTCTAGTTAGAAGAAAACAAACTAAAAATGTTGATATAAAAACCTTTTGCAATGTATAACTACGCATACACGCCATTATTTTTTATGTAATACCTATGTAATAAGTTATTAATACGTCGAGTTTGTTATTTCGTTGCTTTAATGGCTAACATTAAGAATGTAATAATAATAAAATAATTATTAACAATAAAAATACAAATATTTGTGAAACAAGATAATTCTACATCCTGTAATTATAAAACAACAAAAATACTGTTAGTCTTTTTAACCCATGTTAAATTGAACATCATGCTTAATTACCATTGCAATATTGTATATGTTAATAAAACTATTACTTGTTTACTTTAAACACGATTTTAGTTAGAAGCAACCTTATGCCCACCCAATTTTGTAAATAACTGTTCTTGTTTAAAGTATAATTACTATTACTAAAGAAATAAAGTACAAAATCCTAAGTTCACGATCAAGTTAGATATCCTTGTGATAAAGAACAATACGTATCTCGAAGAAAGGTTAATTAATGGTTTAAAAATTTTAGGTCATCTTGATACTACTTGTTTATGAAAGAAAACAGTTTTACTATCCTATCATTTAAGTCCAAGTTACAGTTTATTATAAACAATATTCTATAACGAACTTAGCCTTATAATTTAAACATTGTTTGTTTTCAAAATTTTAAGTTTTTTAGGTTTCTTGCTATAGTAGAATCTCCAATACGTAATACGTGGATACTGCAGGCTTCACATTTTTTCCCGTTTATTAGGGGTGACCGCTTAAGAGAAAACAAAAAAATCAAATACACTGCACGCAAGAAAAATAATGGTTGCTACACACATAACTGCTAAAATAAACTAAATTAAAAAATATAAAGATTATTTATATTAATGTAACACAAAAAAATAAGCTATATAGTTAGTACATAACACAAAGCGTCAATAATTAATTAATCCTTCTGGTTTGTGAAAACTCTCATTTACTCTTCAGTCATGTTAGTATACTATGATGGTATATCTTAAGTAATTCTTCTCGTTTGTTTATAATATCAGTAGCTTGATCTATATAAATTTTTTGTCTGTGTGTTTTTTGGGCGTCATTGTAATATTATACCTACATATAACTATTTTGTAGAATTGTTTCGTATCAAAACTGAATTTTTTTTTAAATCTCAATAACCCATAGCCTAAGAACTTTAAAACAAATATGTACAAAAATACAACAGTCGCAATTAGTTCCGAGAGAAATTGTCGGTGTTAAAGTTTTCCAGGAGAAAAAAAAAACAAAGCATGTAAAATGCGTGCCTTGCTCGATGTCCAGTTTAGAGAGGTCTTTTTAATAAAAATGAGCTAGTTCTACAAAAGCTGCCCGCTTATAGTAGTGTCCGAGCAGTCCGAGGTTTTATTGTAGTTAAATACGTGAACCTAACGTTATTAGATATGAAAAACGAATAGTAACAACGGTAATTCTATAATTTTGCTTATTATGAACTACAACTTAATTATATCGTAGTTAGGGTAACCTGTAATAAGAATTTAATACGTAGCAGGGAATTAAATCCCAAAGTCTAATTAGAAAACAAAACGCGGTTAGATGAGTATTTCTAGAATATCTTTTTTGTAACCATAATTTTCATCTTAAAAAAAGCCATGAATAATTATGTGTACAATTCAAGTTATACTTCACTCTGAAACTAACTTTATAAAAGGACACTTTCAAGTTAGATTGTGGAAAAAATATACAGTTTGTTCAATAAGAACGTGTTGACTACCATTGGCTTAAGTCAAGATGATTCTTGTTATTTGCATAGACTAATCTTGCGCAAGTGTTGTACAGTTCCAAGTTGGCCAAATAAGCTGGGCATTTAAAAAAATACCAGCAAGTGCGCACATCAATATGTATCCCAAGTGCCTATTGCTGCTGCAGCAAGATATACATATTATGAGATACAGTACTTCATTCGTGCCAAAGTGGGTGAAGCGGTATAGTGAAATTGGAAACGCTAATGATTTTAAGAAGAGGGGTAAAACGCAAAAGACAACAAAAATGCAAGAGAAAGCAATTAGACAATTGTTTGAAAAGAATTCTACGCTTACGCTACGTCGAGCTGTTAGTTAATATATAAAACAATTAGACTGTCCTTAACCATTATCAGATAGCGTTTCAATGAATTCGGCATTCAAAACAGTGGAGTCATTAAAAAACCTTTATTGTCGGGAAAACAGATTGAAAAGCGACTGGCATGGGCAAAACGGAATATTGAACGTATTGGTACAATCTAGTGTTCACGGATGATGGATGAAGCTTCATTTTGGCTAAGAACCACCAAAAAACAAATATGGACAAAAAAGTAAAAGAGCATGTGTTTGGGTGTTTTGCTCACAGCAGTTTTGGCAAGACAGTAATCCTTATTGGAATACTCAACAGCCAAAGAAAGATAGAACTCTATAAAAAGGTGTGTTAGAGTCTGCTAAAATGTTGTTTGGGGATGATTCTACGGATTGGCTGCTATTAGAGGACTATGACCGAATGGACTGGCCGCCATAGAGTCCTGATGCAAATCCCATCGAAAATGTTTAACCCTATAAATAGCCTATCTGAAGCAGCAATTAGCAAGAGAAAAAACTAAAATCGTTAAAAACCCTTAAACATATCTCGTTCAACTTGCTTAAAAACTGATTGATAGTTGCCCTTAACCTCCAAGATGTTAAACCATAATTGACAATAAAGGAGACTGGACGTCTTTCTAATAGTGCTGCTGAACTTTATATTTGTATAAACTTTTTAAAATTAAATAAATAAATGTTCACCTAAAAATCGTCAACACTTTCTTGGTGGACAAGCTGTAGGTAGCCAAGTAAAGTTACTTTTCAAAAAAAAAATTTATAATTAAAAAAAGTGTTAAAAATTAGTAGCAGTATAATTAAAATTTAGTAAAAAGGGCAATAATGAGGATCTTGGAGAATGGATTTGATAACTATTTATTTATTTATTTATTTAGGGCAAACCGGCCAAAAACGCCTCACCGGGAAAAACGCCCCACCTGCTATAGTACAGATACCTTTGGCGAGATGGCAATACAAGTACCAAATGCCAGTAGGTTTTAACTACGGCATCGTGCATGTGTATCTAACAAAATTATTATCGTTTGGTTTGGTGAAAATAAATAAATACTGCGATCAGCTGTAAATTAGGACCTACAAAATTTATTGGTAAGTGCCCGTTAAAAACGATTTTTCGTAAACGTAGTTAGATATTGTAAATTCGACAACGGCGAATTATATTAAGTTCTGTAACCTACAATTTGCCATGTTTTGAACTCTGCATCGTGCCCATGAAATTTATGGGGCGTTTTACACCGATGATTGGGAAAATCGTCTCGCAATTCTTGGAGTAATAGGCCTCACCAAAGTGTATGATTTCATTTGCAGAAAATGGGTAAAATAGTCGCTACCAAAGGTGCGCAAGATGTTTATTCGTTAACCAGCTCTGAAAAGGGGGAGAATGTATCCTTGGTTGCATGTTGCAATGCTGAGGGCAATTATATACCTCCCGTTTTAATATTCAAAGGAAACTATAAGAAAGATGAGTTTTCTGATGGACTTTCGCCAGGTTCAAGTGTTTTTATTAATCAGAAGACATTTGCAACAAGTGTTTGTAAGAAAAAAAAATTAAGTAATCTTCTGTGGTGGGGCGTTTTTACCCATGTACTGGCAAAAACGCCCCAGTGCAAGTACATTCAAAAATAAATATTATTTTAAATTATAGTTTAAGTGTAAAAGTTCATTTACGTGTTTTATAAAAGATTAATAATAATAATAATAGTTCCCGTTATTCCCGATTGGGACATAGGGTATTGGTAAAGTCTCGCCACTTCTGTTTATCCTCTGCTATTGATTTCAATTGCGGGAAGGACATTCCTGTTTCTTCTGTTGTTTCTTCGCCACGTGAATCGGGGTCTTCCTCTAGCTCTTTTGCCCTGGGGGTTCCATTCTAAGACGTTACGACTTGGGTATTCTTTTGTCTTCCTTAGCGTGTGCCCCAGCCAACCGTATTTTCTTCTTCTGATTTCAACACTTATTTCTTGTTGGTTGGTTCTTTTCCACAGTTCAATATTTGTAATTGTTTCTGGCCACCATATTTTTAGAATGTGTCTGAGGCATCTGTTTATGAAAGTTTGCAGTTTCTTTATTGTCGCCTTATTTAAACGCCACGTTTCACAACCGTAAAGTAGCACTGCTTTAATAGTAGAATTAAATATGTTTATTTTTGTGCTAACGCTGATGTTTTTATCGCGCCACACTGAATTCATTTTGGAGAAAATCCCTCTTGCTTTGTTGATGCGTTGCTGAATATCTTTTGTTGCGCTGCCTTCGTTATAAAGGATTAATGTTACCTTATTCAAATCATATAATAGTTTTTAGTATTAAATTTCATTTTTGTTAATTACAGATTTTTTTCAAAATGTGGGGGGTATTTGCCCGGTTTACCCTACTGGCCGAAATTTAGGCTTGCGGGTGCCAGGGATTTTAAAGCGCAGCAACTACTATGGTTATTGGCTTATTAGCCTTACCCACCTAGAATTTTGCTGAACCCACAGGATTTTCACCCCTGGAAGGAATCTTTATCGTACCAAACATCGTAGCGACATGGGACCTATGAATGGTCTTACGTCGGCGTCGTATCTGAAGGGCGGAATACTTTCAGATATTTTCCGCCGACCTGGACCAGGAATCGAACTTTAAATCTCCGCTGGTTTACAAGGCAAGTATGCCTTGGTGCCATCGTGGCCGGCTTGATAACCATTAAATCAATTCATATACAAATGGATAGACAAAACTGACAAAAAAAAATGAATGGCGTTATTAGCTAAAGTTTATTAGTTATAAAACAGAAAACGAAAACGTTGATGCAACAGATTTTAGATGTTACCTAATGTAGACTGTTAAATATTAAAATAAATATTAACGACAAAAAAATTACCAATGACGAATGCATGACAGCAATAGTAACGTATTAGTTTAGAATTAAATAATCAAGAATGCTTTTTAATCATTTTTAAATGGAAAAATAGGAAAAATACAGTTAGAAAAGCACATTTGAGCTTTCTTAAGCAAATGTAAGTTTTCCCGAATAAAGTTATTTGCAGTTTCCCTTATATTTATGAATAACAACACTATTTACATAATTTAGTGGTCTAAATTGACCCTTGCTGGCATTCCCTAGCATAACAGCCCTTATACATATTTCGGCAATACGAGGAAGGAACAACGGAAAAGATTTCTTATGATATGCGTTAACAAAATCCAAGCGTGCTTCTGGTATGTAATATATGCAGGAAATATTATAGTAACAATATTATTTTCTGATTTATTGGGATTAAAATAATTAAATTTAAAGGCCTTGTAATGTCAGATACTAAAGCAGTTGTAATTCAAAATACATGAAATTTAATTCACGATCATAACCTTTTAATGGAACACCTTTATACCAACAAAACCTTCTACATTTTCAAATCTGCTACCTTGCAAACCAGGTCTTCAAATTAAGCACGACTAATCGTTTAAGCTTTAACAGATTTTATTCGATCATGAATTATAATTATGCAAATGTTGAGATGATGGAAATTGAGCTAGATTACTGTAAATAAATGGTCAGTTGAATCTCATGTTTATGTAAATTCAGTACTAAAATAGAATCTTCTCAACAGAATCTTCTCAAAGTGACTTATTTGGAAAGTATTTTATATTTCTCAAACGTCAAAGAATTGTAAAAAAAGGTTCCTATTTTTCGTAGGTTAGTAATTAAATTGTTAAGTCAGCTCTTTTTATATTAAGAATTAAAAAATCTGCTGTCTGATAACAAAATCCAGGAAAAGCTGGATTTTATTGTATAAAAAACTGAAAGTAACCAAAAGTTTAGATTTCATTTAAGTGAAAGAAAATATATATGTAGAACAATTTCGAACTGTAGCAATTAATTTCTTTGGTATAATCTTTTATGATATTGGGAATCAATATAAGCATAATATAAAAAAGACAATGGCGTGAAGCACTGTCATCAATTAAACAAGTGGGCGTGATCACGTATTGCTAAACAAACATAAATCGTAACGATGCCGGGCAATAAATTAATAAATGAAGATTTACATACTCATGCTCAGTTACTCCGAATTAAATTATTCAGACGACTAGGCAAAACGGATACGTTTCAACATGAAATATATTATTTTTGCATTTTATTATTTTTTCACTATTCTAACTGGAAGAGGTTCTAGAATTATTTGTTTTTTATTTAATTATCTTTGCGTGAAATGTTCTTACTTCAGACCATAAATTAAATTTTTTACTATTACATTTACTCAAAGTTGGTTTAGTTCGGCAGTAAAATTAAAAATCCCTAAAAATCAAACTGTAGTATGAGGGCCAACCGACATTAAAGGTACAAGTCTAAATTATAGGAACACATTTATTACTACTCGTATACTTTTTCTATGACTATTTGCTTTTGGTGTAAGTTACAAACTTATAAAATCGCGAATTTTTGGCAAACAACCACAACGCATGACGTGTCCTTACATGGCTATTAGATACTAATGCTGTGAAATAAATAATTTGCAGCTTTACGATTGACAGAAAGCCGTTAGTAATGAAATCTGCAGTTTCGTGATTAGACTCAGCATGTGTTATACTTCAATGGTGTGCATAATGCAGGTCTTTATTTAACAGAAATCGCGTATATCGTATAATGCACGTATTATTTATTTAATACTCGTAGGAAAAATCTTTACTAAATTCAAGAAACACTACATATTAATATTTATTTTTCTAAGTAGTCGCAGTTAGCATTGATAAATTTGCCCCATCGTTTACAAGTTTAAACATTCCTTCACGAGTGTTTCTTTCTAAGGAACGTAAAGTACTGCTGCTTGAAGTGTGTTTTTGTCCTAAAATATTTTTCCTAATAAAAACTTCATGAACTTCAAAGAGATTGAAATCTGATGGGACTTGATGCGGAGGAGTGAAATTTCTGAAGATGGAGTTCGACTGCACACTTTAGCTCAGACAATAACCAGGCTGGAAAAGGGGAAGTGCTTGGGAAGTTTGTCACGGTGGGAATTTAGTCCCATCAGAGGGCTCCAAACTTAAACTTCTAAATACTAATGACAATTACGTGGAACAATAACATTAGTATGCAGTGTTTCGTGAATTAGTTCAAGTTTTTTTTGCAATAAACGTGTTCATATACAATTTACACATGTACTTTTGATTTCGGATCGTCCTCGCATTTTAAAATCCTGCGGTTTTCCAGAATTTGTAATGTTTTATTTCTCAAATTCTTCATAATTAACAAAAATAGAAATAATGGAGGAGCGGATAGCCGCGTGTAAAAGGCCTCGGTCTATCACGTAGGCATCTTGGGTTCGATTCCTGAGACCGGCGATATCCTCGCTGGAATTTAGAAGGTCGTACGCTTCTCCGTGCTTCGGAGGGTACGTTAAGCCGGCGGTCCCGGTTATCATTCTAGTTAACACCTTTGATAACCGTTAACCTCGCAACACTGCGGGTCGGTCTTCTTCACCTCTCTCGATGGGTTAGGTTAGCCTCCTGCCCAGCATTCGTGCTAAGAGGGCTCACAGAACTCGTCCTTACGAGTGTATAACAGGCCATCGGCCTAGGCTTCGGCCATAAGAGGAAGAAGAAATAATGGATTTTAATGATTTTAGATTATACAAGCCTCTTAAAAATACTCACGTTAATATTAGAAGTAAATGTAATTAAATAAATTATTCTAAATCTTAACCTAATCACACCAAGTTTTCGTCAAGGTTAACAACAAAGAAAAATGAAACACAAAACCGCTAAAAGCTGTTGCCTTTAAACATATCTATATTTGATATTTAAAATAGTTTGAAGATTACATGTGCATACGTATTATTATTATAATCACATAGTTATTTAAATGCAAGTTGAAAGGAAACAACTGTTTTGTATTCTATAGTTTCATTAACCATATATTACTAAGCGTCACAGTAATAGTACTATGAATGAAATAACAATTAAAAAATAAATTTATGTGTTTAACAGATGGAAAGGCAACGCTATATTTTGTAAACAGCCATAGGCTTTAGATTTGGCCCCATCGAAAAGTTGTTTAAATATCCTTATTAATAAAAATCAAAAACGATAAAGACTAAAAATTGTTTAAATTGTATTTAACACAAGTGCTTTTGTAATGTCACATTACAAGAATCCCTATAAACGGGTTCGTAAATATTTCTAGCTTTAATATAAAGGGAGCTAGCGTTAAACCTTTCATTTATCAATGGTTAAAATCTTAATTACTTCCTCCGGTCGTTAGTTTCATATACAGTGTGTCCCAGATCGAGTGGGATTGCATGGGTAACTTTCTTATTATTGAAGATGGAGATTTGGTTATATTGGCAATGTTTTGCAGTTTTATATGCTGATTTAAAATATGTTTGAAAAAGTTCAAAATGTCGATCCCGTCAGAAGTTATTTAAAGAAAACTGAAAACTGTCATTTTCTTGTATGTAAAATATCTTCGTAAGTATAAGAGATATGAAAAAAAGTTTCATATGAAAGTCACTGTTTTCGATAAGATCAATTTAAAACTGATGTCGAACAAAAATTCAAGATGGCTGAGGTACTCGTATCAACTTCCTTAAGTTAAATGGACGCCATATTGGATTTTTTGGTTACTGAATAGAATTTTTTATTCTCTTTTCAACGATGTAAGATTACGTATGATTGAATAAAAAATACCAGTAAAATTAATTGTTTTTACATTTTAATCAAGTAGGCTTACATGGATCCAAACAAAATTAGGTGAAATTTATTTTAGAAAACATTTTTATGTAATTCCTATAATACTCAGTAATATGTTAATTCAGTACTAAGTACTAAGTACTTAAACCACAAAAAAACATCGTGACATTACTTTTTAAATGTATAATCAAGTAGGTAAGTAGCTATGATGAAAAACAATAACAAAGTTTATCACAATCTGTCAAAAAGCAGGTACTTAAGCTAATTTTGTTTGGATCCATGTAAGCCTACTTGATTAAAATGTGAAAACAATTAATTTTACTGGTATTTTTTATTCAATAATAAGTTATCTTACATCGTTGAAAAGAGAATAAAAAATTCTATTCAGTAACCAAAAAATCCAATATGGCGTCCATTTAACTTAAGGAAGTTGATACGAGTACCTCAAAAGCAGCCATCTTGAATTTTTGTTCGACATCAGTTTTAAATTGGTCTTATCGAAAACAGTGACTTTCATATAAAACTTTTTTTCATATCTCTTATACTTACGAAGATATTTGACATACAAGAAAATGACAGTTTTCAGTTTTCTTTAAATAACTTCTGACGGGATCGACATTTTGAACTTTTTCAACCAGATTTTAAATCAGCATATAAAACTGCAAAACATTGCCAATTTAACCAAATCTCCATCTTCAATAATAAGAAAGTTACCCATGCAATCCCACTCGATCTGGGACACCCTGTATACTATTTTAACAATTTAACAGGACACTGATTATTGGTTACGCAAACCAGGTAATTATTGTAAAGATTGAATATTTTAAAATCTTGTTACAGATGTTTTATTATTTTTTATAACAAATAATTACTGAATCTTGATTCTATAAAGCGGCGGAATTTAGACCAAAAATTTAAATTTAAGTAGGTATAAAATACTTATAAAAAAGGTTTTTCATTTTTATGGACGTAAAAAAATTTAAAAATTATTGATTTTTTTTCTAAAAACAACTAAAGTGTTCAAATTCGGTAGTGAAGAATCTATGGCCAATCAATTGAAATCTTAATAGTTAAATACAGGGAATGATGTAGACAACATGCAGGCCTGAGGACACACTTCGTTAATTCAATAATATATTAGTACTTCTATTAATTAACTTATAAATTAACTCTAAAATCGTAAGTATATGGTGGGAATGTTCGCTTACATAACATATGCCATCAAACAAAAAGTAAACAATTTTAAGGACTAAAAAATTCCTTCCTTGTACAAGGCCGGTTTTGTTAAATCTTTTTGTTTGGCTAATCTATTATCTTTTGATCTAAGTGAGTTTTGAAGTTGACATGTAGTAATAACGCCCAACAAAAAATTTTGAAATACGAGTTGTTCTATTCATTAGTGCTTACCTTATATTTATCTCAGTAGTTTCATATTGGTTAAATATCGGTAGGAATTAACATCACAATAATCGCAAATTAATGATTCGAATTTAATAGTATGGTAATGTCAAAATAAAAAAATTGTTGACATTGAACTTCATCACTCACCCACTTGTAGAGTGGTTCCTAAATGAATTTATGTCTTCATTTGGGTAGCTAACCAATTATAATTTATTCACTGCACTGTATTGAACTTTCACAATGATGCACCGTCTGAGGTCTTTAAAAATTTGTATAATCAAGCTTCATCATTTTACCACACTACTAAATTTGCACAGTTTTTTTTTTTAATTTTAGTAAAAGCAATTACATATTCAAAGTAGATTAATATAATAAAAAGCAAACCTAAGCTAAAGCACCAAAATAAATTTACTTGAACCTTTTAATCCTATAAGTGAATAAAAAGTCATATCTTTTTGGAGAATACCGTTGTTTCTTATTCTGACATAATGTAGTATTTTCCATATTATTCTGGCAATAGATAACAATAAAAGACTGCTTACCTTTAACTATTACGGGATTTTTATATAGGTACAAGTGTCGGGCATATGAAGAGAAGAATGGATTGCTGCGTCAAATCAGTCCTCGCACTGAAGACTATGAAGGACGAGAGGGCATATTAAACTGGAGGTTAAGGGATTAAGCGATGTACCTTCCACCCATGTGAGATGCTAACAGCTTTAAAACACGCCTTAACCCCTTCACACCAATCAGTGGAAGATTTGATGTATGCAGTGTACAGCAACGGTAATATTCTGATTTTAAGGCAAAATGTCAATTGGCTTGTTGTCCGCTAATGGGACCAATCTTGCAAATCACGAAAATAAAAGTAAAATGAAATCGTTTGACACCTCGCAATGGTATTTTTTACTTTTATGGGTTGTAACATTCATCCTAATAACAATATTTTCTTTCAAATTATCGGCAGGTCAGTACCGCCTTTGTTTTTTGTTTTACAAATGAATATATTTGTATTTTGCTCCAGGCGATGTGTTTGTTAGCACTTCACGAAGTAGGTACTTTGTTTAGTCCATTACCCGCTAGCTTAAAATGCCACTTACTTTATGTTGACCTTTTCTAAGTACGTATACAAGTAGTTATGAGGAAATGTTTACAATAGTTCTTTAACGAGAATCAACTACGATTTTATGAAATTAAATGCAAGAAACCGTAATAAAAATTAATTGAAAATAATCAATCACTGACGACGGGTTTAAGGTGTGTGTTAATGTTTATAGGTAAGTATTAAACACGTTTTTACAACTTATATCATTAACTTTTACATAAAAAGGTAACAACATAAACTTTTAAAAATGAATGCATTTTAATGCATATAATCTAATGTAAAACTATCATTTGATAGCATTATTTTTAAGTACCTACCTATCAGTTTCATAAATACGTGCATTCTGATTAATAGTAATAAATAAAAAGAATTGGGGTAATACAGATCTGTAGTAGGGTTTTTTATTTCAACAAAAAAATTGAATGACCTTTTTAAATCTGAGATGATTATTTGTAGAGAAAGCAACAATTTCGCTAGTTTATAGTAAATCAACATTTCTCTAACTTTTGTGGCGAATTAAATTCTAACTAATAGCTTATATTTTGCAGTCTTAGTTCTACAATAAAACAGGGTTCATTTTACATAAATCATGGTGTTTAGTTTCTCAAAAGTACCATAGTTACAGCGCAGTCATTCTATTGTAAGTGGTGCTTACCTATGTGATGCCCTTCTCGTCTGTTTATGGTTTATTATTAAGTTTTTTTTAAATTAATTAATTGGTGGCATTGTCTATTCAAGTTATTTGGTTAGCCTAATGCAGGTAACTTCTGAAATTTTTTCCTACCACCGCACCGACCGATGGCGAGACAGTAAAACGGTCACGAAGCGCTACTGAACCCCCAAAACTATTTTTATAGAAATACAAATGAGGTGTCAGAAAAAGAAAAATGTCTGCTGTGTTTAGTTACGAAGTACCTACTTATTAGTAATTCATATTGTACGTAGGTACAATAATTAAGTTCACTGATTTCCTCTTAACTCTATCTAACATCTGTTACCTACACTTACAGGTAGATGTCTGTGTACCTATAACATACTATGTGATTACTATATTTTCAGTTTATCTTTGTAAATCAGATTGAAACTTTTGTAACAAGTTTATAAATCAAAGTTTACAAAAAATACAAATCAGATACAACATATTCACTCATTAAACAGATACACATTCTACATATTTAACTTATACAGAATAAGCGGGGCATCTAGGCGGTTAAGAATTTATTACGTATCTAGTAATTGTTGTTTTTCGAATCTAAATATTCAATTATCTACCTTATTTTTTGTATTCCATTTCTGAATCTTCTTATAAAAAAAGGAATTAATTAAAGTGTAAATTTTAATTGGGTTAGATTGGTTTTAAAACCCAGATTCAATTTTACGGCAGTTTGAAATATACAGTGGAGTACTTAACACAAACCATCATTGGTTTTTCTATGGTTACGCGTTAACTTTGATTAACATTTTAACACGCATGACAGAACTTCACGTAAAAACAGAAGTTTTTAACTGCTTTATAACGCATTAGAGACTTTATATTACTTTATAACGCAAGCAGTACCTAAAGTAGACTCTGATTGTACCTAAACCATTTAAAAATTAATGTATCACATCAACATAGGTACAACTTATAAGTACGGTTTAAATTATTAGGGCGGGTTGCACAAACATGATTTAACAGCTTGATCAAATTAATCATTCGTTAAAGTGAACAAAATCGAATCAAAATTCGAATGCATATGACAAATAACACATTAGTAAACAAAAAATGATGCTCTTTTGTCAACTTTGATTATTCGTTAATTTAACAAAAGCTTTGTGCAACCGGCCCTTAATGTTTTAAGAACATTTTAATAAGTGATAATTCTGTATTTAATTTATACTTATAGCTAGTTATTATTCTTTCGGCAAGTATTTTAACAAATTTTACTGCGGTGTTTTATATAGGTATTATAAAATATCTTTAAAACGCCGATAAAGTATAAGAATGCAAATTAAATAACTAGTTACGGTAACTTTAAAAAGGTATTAGGTACCTCGGGTTGTTTTTATCGCCTACATTATTGCTATCTTACTTTAATAACTCTTTGTGTTAATAAAAATTTCTGTAACTACTTTTATAATGAGCCACCGCTTTTCGGCATGCCGCATTTAAAAGTCGCAACTGCAATCTGTACCCGTAAATTCAATTTTGTTTGTACATCACATCGGTTAAAAGTTAATTAAATGATCATAAATATAAAGCGTATCAAATTATGGTGTTAATAATCTAAAATTACACCCATATTGCGTATCAGGCAACAACCACACCCTTACCAATTTAGTCTGTAAAAATTTTACACAAATAAGATAACATCAGCAATTAACGGAATAATTAAATTCAAGTGGTCGTCTGCGTAATTGCAAATTTGCAATTTAATTGGCATCAAACTTATCATCTCATCTTATAACCAGAAGCTTGTAACAGAAAATACCGGGACGGTTCACGGTAGCTGATTTATTAATTTAACCCCCACACTAATTAGTTACTAAAAGAAAAAAATGTGCAATTAGAAATAATAAAAGTCAAGGGGATTGTCGGGAGTTTTTGTCCTTTCTAACTTTTAAAAACTTTTTAATGAACTAAATTAAACGGAAAAAGAAATAATTTTTTTCTTTGAAAACAAACAAAAGGAATGAATTTTTCTTAAGTTTTGTGGTCCACCTCAGACTCTCGTCTTCATCATTTCCATCTTTCTTTACCCAGCATGCAATACGTGTTGGTTTAATGGCCGCCGAAAGCTTCCTTACAATGGGACAGTCAAACCAGGGCGTGGCGTATCTAGCCTCGTTCAAGGTATCAATAATTCCAATAACAGGAAAAATACAACTTACCTCTTAACTTTTTCTAACAGTAACGCAAGGCAAACTAAACGTACGGTTACATTTTTCATAAATAATTATTATATAACCAAACAATCCTGTTTTATTTCATTAAATTGTAAAATTCAAAGAGTGCAACACAGAACAACACACTGCAACCTCAGCCATATTGGATGTTTTCCCCCTACCAAAACGAAATTATTCCGAGAATTCCAGCATCCCAACGCACACAAGATTAAAAAATTTCGCCTATTTTACTTAGTTATGTTTTTAAATCTATATTATTGCAAATATTCTTGGGTAAGTCGAAATCACATAACGTTTCAGTGGTAGAACCAAATTCTGTAGGTAGTCTGACGTAGGTAGTTGTTTATCCTAAGTACAAATTTTAGATGCACGCTCTCAGAAAACGAACCTTCCGTTAAGCGTTTCTGTAAAAACTGCGCGAATAATGTAGAATAAATATTTTAGAAAATATAATTTTTCGCAATTAATTACAATGTGGAATGTTCCTTGTTGGGTTAGGTATTTCTACACTATTGAGACTGAAGTAGGCATTTCTAAAAAAGTTTGCCGTACAAATTTATTAGTTATAAGATTAACTAAATTTAATATTTTGGGACTACATATTTTCAGTATGGAAATGTGTGTTGTTTTCTCATAAATAGGTATAGGCAAAACATATTAAAGAGATCACCAATTTCAGAGTTCACTTATAGTGAGCGCCCACGTATAGCAACAACGTTTAGATACTGATGTACGTCGAATTATTGTAATAATATAATTATTGTAATGTATGCCACTACATAAAGTAGATCGACAATATAAGTAAATGGATAGCCGCAAATAGCATTGATACTTGTCTATCGAACAAGTAATACAATGCATAGATATAGATACCTATATTTTTCCAAAACTGAATTAAACGAAGAATGAAGAATACTAGCGTGTTTAATTTAAATATCTGCACAAGAACATTAAACACATTTAATAAAACATTGTTACCAGTCCACCACATTTTTAATTTCGGAAGTAACTTGCTTCGAAATTCTTTTCACGAATTCCTTTATCTTTTATGTTCTTAAGCTAATTAGAAGTTTCTTTTTCATATGATTTTAAGTAGTGTTTGCTTGACGTTATTTTTACAATACATTTAACTATCAAAAATGTCTCTAACGGTAGAAGTAACAAAATTCTGTTGTACCTACTTATTTTAACTTACGAAAAGGAAAAGATATCAATGAAGCAACTTATGCAAGCTCTTGAACAGTATTAGAAAAAATTATCTTTATAGCTAACCTTTGTTAGCTATAAAATTTCGCAATCTTGTGTAATACACCACAGAATAAAATTCATCATAATTCTAGCAGTTACTATTATGTGTTGGTATAATTACTGTATGTTTGTATTCAGCAAATATGGCAAATCCATTCAGAAACACTTTTATTCCGGAAAAAATCGAAATTAGTTTTATATATTTTATGTTGGAGAACCATAGATAATTAATTTGTCCCAGATGGAGATGAATCCCGCTGTACTTAAAATTTCAAAGGATATGAAGATAATTTGTCCAAGAATCAATCAATGCATTAATAATAATTTTTAGAAATATTTTAGGAACAACCTAAATCAAATATTACCTGTACTAGTAACATTTGTTAGTTTGGTACGTTAGCATTTAGCTGTATCACGTTTATAATATCGGTCTTTGTAACGATTTCCGTATTAATGTAACTCCTAACCTCACATATTTGATTACTTAAAGATGGTGGATGCTTAGCAGGTTGGCAACAATTTAAGTACATTTGGGTGTTTGGGTCAATTCTATAATTCATTACCAATACATGCCGATACAGGTTAGAATTGGATTTTCATCGTTTTCAAAGTTTTCTATTAAATATTAAACAGACAAATACAATGAGCTAAATGTGCCTGTGTTGTTTAGTAAAGTTCTTTATTTGTTTCTTGTTGTTGCTTTAAGGAATTGGCATCTGACTAGTGTGCAAATCAGAAACGTATCTCTTCTTAATATAATAATATTAAGATATTAGGTTCATCTAAATTTGCCAAACAAAGTAAAATATGACGTCTTTAATTTGATTAATGACGTACATTGGTTGAGTCCTTCTCTTTATTGTACTTGCAAAGAATGGATGATCATCCTGTTTCTAAAAATTTCCGGTGTTTTTCGTTCCACCCAAACTACAATACGTTCCTTATAGGTGTTTTCTAGGAGATTTCTAAAATTAATAACTTAAAGACTACTTACTTCCATTGAATGTAATTAAAAGAATAAAGCTGTTGGATTTGCTCCTTCAAAAATGTTAATGGTAGAGTTTGCTTTAGTATAGTCTGTTCATTCGGGTCCGCAAAATAGCTGAAAGCATTTTACAACTTAGTGGTGAATTATGAGGTTTAAATACAACTATCGTAAATAATCCCTACTAGGCCGGACTCGAAAAATAGAAGAATTAATTTATAAAATGTTAAAATATTTTGGAGAACAGTTTAAAGCCGTCCCTGGTAGGGTGTTTATGGCGGGACTTGCCACTTCTAACTTGTCATAATACTTTTAGTGCCCGTTGTAATAACTTAAGAAGTTAAGAAGAAATTGTGAACCCAAACCAACAAACTATAACTACATTTTTATATTCTTAAGAAAACATTAAGCTAAAGCTTGTATAAAATTATCTGAAAAAGTACTTCAATTTTACGACAGTCTGACAGCAAAATTTTTGACTAAATTTCATATTTTAAAAAATTTCGCGAAAGTAAAGAAAAGCAGTTTTATTATTAATCGGGACAACCTATTCATTGCATAATATTATTTTGTAAAATCTTCAAGAATTTATCAGTATAATGTTATTTGAATTTGAAGAACAAGCAGTGACGTGGCGTAATATTTTGCTTCGGGGATGCAGTGTTAAATATCAAATATTTTAAATAAAGAACACATTTAGCTTTTTATAATTTAGGGGAAAACAAAACACACAAGTATTCTAAGGGAAATAGAAATACTAATTACTATAATTTAAAATAATATATTTAAGCAAAAAAGCTTAAAAACAAATTCTCTGCGACAATGACACAGTAAATTAAGCATATTTATTGTATTTATAGATTCAAAGAAAACAAAACGGTTAAATAAATAAATAAGATAATATGAATCTCGCATTTGCTGTTTAACTTGACCCAATTCAACCAGCTTAATAATGTTATACCTATTGTAAAAATAAGCAGAAGCTCGAACTGCAACTAAGTTAAGAAATTTTGTGCGTATGAGACTGCTCAGTTGTAACTCAGAAATACCCGATCTAAGTTGCATGAGAAGCAAGCATTCGAGTTTCATCCATGGACTTTATAGTTCTCGTTTATCCATTGAAATTCGACAAGTTGTATACATTTTCTTGATTTACATTGATTTTATTTATGTATAAGCAACAAAACAAGCTATTATTATTATTTATAGCTAATTTTTATAACTAAATGTAACAGAATTAAATTAAGTAAGGGATGTAGTGCACGCCACTGGAAACAAGACTACTGTAAATTTATAGCTTTTTTTGAATCTGCTCAATTTTTGTGGATATAGAAGAGTGTAATTGATTAAACTATTTGATAAATATTGAAATAATAATAATATTAATTCTGAAAACACTGATTGTTCTTGATACAGGGTGATTCAAAAGTATTGCCATTAAATTAAATGGGTATGTGTTGACCTTAACAGAAGTACATTACAGCAAAAATTTAAAGCTTATCGCGATTTTAAATTTTGTTTACACTTTTGATAACCGCGGGCTAATATGCATTTTAAAAGCCTACGATAGAAATTTGACCCTGCAAAAATAAATGAAACATCACACAGTTATGTAATTTACAGGTTCCACTTTCCTCTCGCATTTTTTCAGGCTTGAGACTGGCAACAAACAATTATTGGCATGAGTAAAAAGTGATATAGAAAAAATTGTTGTAGATAAAGAGAAACAGGACTTACAGAAGATGTTCAAATGTTCCTCCATTAACTCCTACAGAAACACAAATACGCACACAACACAAACACAAATAAGTACAATAACATCAATTAATTCGGTTGTTAAAAGGTTGACCTTCTATTAAAACGTTCGATGAATGCACTTTGAAAGCGAAAGCCCTTGTTGTTGATAAATTTAAATTCCAGTGACCACCAAACAATTTTTGTGTTGATCTTTTTAATTTTTTTCTGAGTTTACCATTTATTTGCAACAAATGGTTTATTGAGAAAAGCCCTTAAAATTAATGACAATACTTTTGAATCACCCTGCAGTTTGAGAGTTACACAGGCACTGAAAGCTATTTTTTTTTTTCTAAAACTATGTACAAATATTACAAACACACCTATATTTGATAGTGGTAAATTTTACAATTGAGGGAACAAGTCAATAGACAGTTTCTGTATTCTCATCAAAGCATGACATTTAATATTTTAACTAATAAGCAATTTTAACACATAGAGGCTTTTAGATTATGCATGTTAAATTTATAGAAGAACTCAGAAGGAAAAATCTTGTTCTAATTGTCTGTTACCACCGTAATGAATAACTTTGAAAATTTGAGATGCAAGTTTTGACAGAAATTATATGTAACTGATATTTCATAAAAAGTTATTAAACTGAATTTTTTTCTGCGCCTTTTACAGTTTTCTCTTTTAGGAACTTTTATTAATTCAATCAAAATATATTGCCACGCCGTAAAATTTTGTTGATGTTACAAACAGGCAAAGAGCCACAAATTGCTTTTAATATTAAATTAGTAATTACAACAAATATGAAGCGGTACCTATAATATTTCAGACTTTATTTACGAATTAACAGTATTCTTTTAAAAATTAAATATTTAAGTAGGTAATAAACAATAAACCAAATTATTTAAATATTGTTGCATTAAAAATATGCGAATTTGTTGAGTGTTTCGGATGAAAGATGCAATAAAGGCGGTTTATGCTTGTTTATTTTGAAATTTTTAAGTGGGCTAGTCGATGATGTTGGGACGTAGGTACCTAATGTAAATTTTGATTTCTTATGGGAGTAAATTTGCTTCCAAAGAGCACATTATTCTATTACGTTAATTGTATGAAATTTAAAATAAGTATCTATAGTTAATAATGACCTTAAATTAGTAATTAATCTCATTAAATCGTATTAAACTATATTCTAATTTGATACATTATGTAATAGTAAGTAGACTTGACGTAAGAATAATATTGAATGGAAAAGTAATCTAGTGATAATTCTTGTAATTAGGTATAGGACTTATTTTTAATAAAGAAACTAAAACGCATATTTAAAAAATCTCAAGAATTTTCGTGATGTCTAAGATTCGCTTATTCTGGATACGTTCACTACACAATTTATCAAATTATAGTTCAGATGTTATGCTATACACGTATTAAAGCTCAGAGTGTGTACGTGAATATTCTTTTTAATAATAAGGCCTCTTGAGAACTTAAGTTAAACACTGTAATCAACCAACCGAGAGAGTGTGTTTTAAGGGCCACTTTATATAAAGGTCATTGCTTCGTACGGCATTTTAAAAGTTCAGGTTAGGGAGGTTTATCGACTGTTACACATTTGGTAAACTTATATTGGAGTAAAACGAACTCTTCTTAATACCTTGGTTAACCAAAATAACTCAAGAAGTTTAGCTTTTTCACGTTTAATTTTTACACTTTTGCCATTAAAATTTAATATGCATCTTATACCTATAGGTAGGTATATTAAATTAAGTCAGTCTTATTTTTTATCATTATATTAATTTCTAAGGAGCAATTTTGTAAGATTAATTAAATCATAATTACAGTTACTTTACTTTTAATTTTAAATCGATTTAGATTCTAACCTTATTTAATAATAATAAATAAATCCATTACAGCAAGGTAGAGTAGTTGACACAATATATTGATATCGGTCAAAAGTTATTTAGACAAGCATTTTCCCATAAAATGTAACAGAAAATGATATTTATAAAATACGAACATTCACTTTTACTATTGGTGGGTGCAGTTTTAGAGAAATTAATTAACGAATTCTTAATTTAAATCTCTTAATAATTTAATTTATGTAATTTTAGTTGCCTTAGGATTGACAGATATTAATTTAAATTTATTTATTATACGTATCGGCAGCGATTAGCGTTACAAGTTAATGCAATTAAAACTTAAAGAAAGGTAGTGAATAAGAATGATTTTGATTAAATTTTTCTGTGGGATATTTTTAATTGGCAACCAGTAAGCAATCGACATTTTATTACATGTGCAGTTAGATTAGAACCAACCATTTTAGAAAGTAAAAATGTGAATAAAATAATTAAAGAAATAAGTTGTGCGAAATGAGCATAATTTAATGTTATTAAATTAAAATCTTTTCACGACGTGCAATACTACAACCTTCAACTCTATAAAAACATTTTGATTAGTCATTGTTTTTTGTAGGTATATTTAATTAGCAGTAGATTTATGCAAATGCTATATAATCTAAAAATCTAAAAAGAAGACGCAATTCTTAATTTGTTTAATCCCACCCTTTGAATCTTCGTAGGTAGTTTTTTGTAGTAGTTATATTTAAAAATCCCTCTTAAGAAAAATTATTGCTTACTCACATGCATAAAGGAAGCTATGGATTGCAAAGTATATCCGTGTTGAATTTTATAAAACGAAGTTCTTTGAATCAAGTATAACAATTAATGCATTGATTGCTCACTAAACCTGTTCATTGTAAAATTTGCTTTTGGGTGTGATTCTTATAATTATTTCATTTTTGCAGAGTTTAACAAGTTTCAAGAATGATCTTATGTAATGAAAAGGATCCTATATTTTTGTCAGTGTAATACATAATCCTAAACCTAAGCCTACCCACCCGCTGTGCTTTGCAATATGGCCGTGACCCAGTTACTCTAGAAGAGCTGAAGTATAACTGAGATTGGAGTTGTTTTAAGAGCTAAAGGCCTAAAGATTTCGGTTATATACTAACTGTTTATAGCAAATTGCCATTTCTTAGTTTTTCAAAATTTATAAATAATATTTCTTGTAATACTGATGTTCCTAAATTCCTAAATGAAATGCAGAAGTACACCTACATGATTTTAAAGTGATATTAGTAAGAAATTATCGATTTAAAAAAACTGTAAACTATAAAGTTATTATTCAAAGCAAAAATTATTAAAATACTTGAAAACATTTATCTTTAATGTTACAGTAAAAATATAAAATAATTCGATCGTTATAAGGGGAGCAGTAAGAGGCAACATTCTTATAACAAGTGCTTTTAATGTTTGTTTAAATTTACTTAATTTAAACATTGTTTGGATAAACTAAGAAGAAAAAACTTTTAATTCAGGGAAACCGCTAGTTGTTTGTACTTTAACTAAATTTTTTGCACAAATTTCTTAGTTTAAATTAGGCAACAATAATTGAGTTATCCCAATCAGTATTTTTAATATAAGAACTTTCCGAGAAATACTGAAAAATAGAAATACCTATGACTAATACCATATTAAATTTGGAATAATTTGATGAATGTTTTCTGGGAGTAATTTAAGCATAGGTACTTATTTTGTTTTTAGGCATAGTGCAGCTACATGAAAATTTATAGTCCTTATACCTAGTTCTACAACTTTTTAAGAAACATCTAAATATTCCTTACGCAAAAGAATATTATTGTTATTAACTAAATTACAAGTATTTGTATGGAAAGTCTGCAGCTTCAACTACCTGATGCGACTTTTTAATGAATCTGTTATGCAGTGCAAGTTTTACTAAACTGGAATTATTTAACGTCTTCTTCTTGCTGTTCTTTAATCTTCTTCATTTGCTTTTTAAGAAACATCTTCCCTGACTATATAAGTTAATAGTTGTTATTTATGTAGCAAGGAGGTGAGTAAGCTTTACTCTTTTGAGCATCGAAGATTGCGGCTAAATGTAGCCAACGAGAGCCTGCAACTATACAAGATAGAATAAATCTCGTTATGTTCTGTACAATATTTGTACCATTGTCAATATAAACTATTAAAATTCAAATACCATTTACGTAATGTTCTGACAATGATTGTCACTAAATTAATTTATCAAACAAGTAACCAGGAGTCATCTATGGCTTTTGAAATAGTCATTACTTCCTTAGGGAAGCTCATTCACATTTAACTTAATTATTGTCACGATAACCAACCAATAGATAAATTATAAGATCAATCCACTACCTTCAAATATAGCATACCTAGTAAGAAGTGCAACTTACAAAATCGGTACTGGAAAGTATCGCATAATCAAAAAATATCGAAATCAGGCTTAACCATGCAAGTGTAAACCAATTTAAATTGGTATCTACATTTACTGCTTAATTGAAATTACCATAAATGTTATTAGGTTTATTAAAAATATATTGAAATTATAGAACGCTGTAATTCCAGACTCCATTTCCACGTTGCGTACTATTTTGAAACTATGCTTTTTGAGCCTGAGTAAACATTTTCACTGTAAGTAATTGATATTTTTAACATACATCAAAATTTGATTACTGAACATACGAGCTTTAACAAAATGCTTTAAGGTTTTCAGAGCAACACCTGATTTGGATCTTTTTTGGTCATACGATATGTTTCTTCAGTTTTGTAGGAGTTTCCTTGGCTTATGCAAACTTATAGCGCATTAGGTATTTAAGCTTAGTAAAACATAAAAATACCTATAGTTGTTTCAATGTGTGCTTATTTTTTTTTTAATTCATAGTCTGCCGTTTAACAAGTTATTTTCGACATGTTCTTGTCGCATTTATAGGGTATAAATTTTGTAAATAAAAACAATACGTACACAATATTGAGGAGATATTAGAAAAGGTATTAGTATAGCATATTAGGGCTTAATATCTTTATTTCGACTTTATTTTTATAGTTACAGTTTTTATAGCTACAATGACTAATATAATGATATGGTTGATAACTCTTAAATTTGTCACATGTTTTTACTGAAATATTTTGCTCATTTTTAGTCTAGCTTTAATTTAAAGTTCTGCTAATGAATAACTTGAAAGAAATTGTATTTTCCAAGAATTAAGCAACCTTAATGGATTTAATGTTTTAATTAGGTAGTTCAGGAGGATTCGGTTATAAATATAATAAATCCTTCACGTTTTTTTAATTACTGTAATATTTGCAGCTTGTTATTTTAGATGCTGCGGTAAAACTCAGGCCTATATTAAGGTGGCATACCTACTTTAAATTATCTAAATTTTTTGGAATCCTTGCCCAAAATTCTCGCCCGCCAAAATTCACTTAGATGTAACACACTTTCAAAACAAATTTTTCATTTCGTATGATTCGTATGATTAGAAGTACCATGCGTTGTTTTGTGTATTGCGAAGCTCTTTCAGTCTTCTGAAACCCATAAACAAGCTGTGGGTAATCACTTATACGATTAATAGTTTTATGATTCATAAAATAACAAAATAAAAGTTGGTGCTAAACAAATCCGATATGAAAAAATTAACAAAAAAGTATTGGTTTCAAAAAGAATGCAAATTTAGTTTTTTAAAATTAAACCTATAAATGTAAATATTTCCTCCGTTAATCTTAACTAAATCACGTAGCCTTTAAAATGCATTTTAATGTTAATTACTGCAGAATTTGAATATATATCAACATCAATTAAATTAGCATGCCGTGTTTGAATATTCAAGAGATTATGGAAGTCACATTTAATTAATAAGCATAGTAGTTACTACGAATCATAATGATTTATGTACTGTTTAAATGACTATTAAGTTTATGGGTAGTTTAATTTATTTAGAAATAAATCATTATGTAGCACTAGGCTATACCGTAATCATTTGAAAAAAAGCAGAAAACCGGCAAAACTAGAAACTGGTGGAAAGGTCGCAATATTTAATGTGTTTACTGTTACTGTATTTTTTACATAATCATTTCTTTGTATGCAATAAATTACTCCGTCGGTACCTACTTAAATAAAAGCTATTTTGACTAAATTAAAAAACAAAAAGCGTTATGATAAACGGCAAGAAAGATAACATAAAGCTTTCAAACGGCAAAGCAAACTGTGTGTACAAATACTTGATACACCTTTAGCAGTTCAGTCTTTAAGAAATGGAGTAATAATAATACACGGAATGAAAACGGCGCCCTTTGCGTCTCGGCACGGCCGTGTAAAGCGCTATTCGGGTCTATAAACGGAACATAACATGGAGTGGCGCGCGCTAAAATGGCGCCCAACCGGTCCCTTGTGGTTCAGCACCCTTTCGACTCGAATCTACTTGACTGTATTCAACACACATTTAAAAGGATTTTAAGTTTTTTTTTTCCAGTATTAAAGCAATATATTTTGGATGAAGGGGCTTACCTTAAAGTTAACAATTTATGTACTCATAAAATTTGAATTCTAAATTTAATTTTGTAATAAAACGGGTCTGCGGTTAATACAGTTTAGCCGGGAAAAATAATTTCGCCAAAAAAATTCGGTGAAAGCAAGTGGGCGTTGGCGTTGCAGAACAACAATAAATTTTACGCTAATTCTTTTGAGTATTAAAACTATAACGCACTCACGTATCACAAAGGTGTAAGTTTTGTTTAATTGTTGGATTCAAACAATAAAGCATAGTCACACGCCTCCGGTTGGTTAGAAAACATGTACGTTTTGTACCTTGTTTAAACTAGGTTGCAGCAGGAGTCAGAGGTTACGATTATTAGATAATTTATTGAAGAGCAAATCGTGATAATTGAATCAGATCCAAATCAAGTCACGAAATAATGCGGAACTGTTAAAACTGTTCAGTTTAGTAAAACGGTCCTTACAGACCCGTAAATACGATTCAAGAGAGCAAATATCGAGACAGTTCCCATTGATTTTACGATCATTTTACTGGCCGTAAAAATCTAAGTTATGGCTTGTTTATGTTTACTACTGTTTAGTGGTAATAAACGTAGGATTTAGTTACAATGCGCCCAGACCTATGCCAACTTGAGGCGAGTTACTCGCGAGTTTCATGCGGCATCAATGTCAGTTTTATTGACGCGTTTGATGGCCTGTTTATTATTCCACCTTGTAAAGTGGATGGGATTATTACTTTATAGTTATTTTATTGTATTATATATGTCTCTTTTAATTTAATGTATGTTTTAATCTTTAAATAAACTTGTTTTATTTATTTATTTAGATAAAAAGGTCATAAAATTCCTAATATGTTTTATATTAAGGTAGGTCAGTTTTATAATATACCAAGTTGTGTTTTTATTTTTATCGCTTGAAAAAGTGCTAATAAAACTTTAATTACTTATTTACATGGGGCAACACTATTAAATGCTGTGGGAAAATGGAAGAAGCGTTTGCTGAAACTAACGTATTTTTGCGTTAAAGTAAGTATTTTTTTAGTATCTGGGGCGTTATAAGTTGCTTTTTTAAATCCAGATAATCTAGGACAAGTGTGTTCTAATTTTGAAGTTATCATACGTATTACAAATTTTTGGGATTTTTTCAACTTATCTTATTGCTTTTCTAAAGTACCCAGCTGTTTATCTTATCACAAAAGTTTCCTACCACGTTGACATATTTATTATGCGGAAAGTCAGTTAACACTAGTTTAAAAATAGATGTAGTGACGTAGCGCCTTAGAATTATTCTATTTTTATAATTCTTTAAACAGACGCAGATCTTCCCTTATTTTATATTTGATTATTATTAATCTTGATATAAAACTGAGATTAAGTTTGTGATTTGGATCATGGGAATTAAACGTAGATGTGATAAGTGGCTTTAATAATATTTGCATTCGCAAATTTAATTGCATGCTAAATAAATATTTTTGATGCGGTTGCAAACGGTTTCAGTTTAATTAAACCTATAATATAGCAGTATTTTAGGTAAAACATAAACTGCCCCGGAAAGAATCTGGTTACGCTTACTTCTGTGCAACTCTTTTTGCGAAGCTGTTGTATTCTAAAAGCACTAACGGTCATTTGCATTGAACTTACTTAAAATTTAAAAATGGTTTAGGTACAAAAAATTGTCACAGTAACACAGTATTTAACCGACGATCATTTTAATGTAAACCAAGCTTTAAGGATAGGCGGTGTAAATGGCCCTAAATAATTTGTAACTTTTACAAAGCACGGTAATATCAGTAGAAAATTAAATATAGGTATCCTATTAGTTAATTTCAAAGTGACTGAATTTATTCGTGAACAGTTTTTGTATTTTAGAATCTAAAAATTTCATATAATTTATTGAAAGCATTAAACAATTTTGAAATATCTGATAATTCATATTTAACCGATTAATCAATAATTGCAGTATGCAGCATTAGTGCTGTATTGATATTAGGTCAGGTATGTAATTTACAAATGTATAATTTCTAATAAGTAGATGGTATGAAGCGAAGCCTTATTAAGTACATTAATAACAAATAGCAACAATATCAAAATAATTATTTAATTATTTGCACACAAATTTATACCTAATTAAAAAATTTTGTGCCATTCTATAAACGGAAAAATTTTATTGTTATACACATATTTTTATTGTATGTTGAGGTGGTAAACTTGAGAAAGATTGTTTTAATTTTTTAGTTAATAGACGGTTAGAGATTACCTTTTTGATGTTTCAAAATTTAGACTAAGTAGGTAATTGGAAACTCGAAAAGCTCAATACACGTTCAGAGCATTCGGTGATTGGAACACATCTCGATAATCCGACTAAAATCGCACGAATTCAAGTAACTTATTCCAAAAGGTGATTTATTTCTCCATTTTTGCTGGTGGAGACTATTATTTTGCACACAATTTTGCAACAAGTGTAAAAAAGAAGGTCTTAGTGTGAGTTGTATTTAAGCTGAAACATTAAAAATGTTTTAAATACATATGTCTAACATAGCATAGAAAACACGGAATTCCGTACTATTTAATAAAAGTTTTTATATAGACTAAGAAAAACACGTCGGTAAGAATTTTAAAGTAAAGTTTCCGGTAATCACGAACATATTGGGGCCTTATGTAACTTGAATAATCGAATTTACACGATATTAAGAAATATACCATATCCATAAATATAAAATTTACTACGTGGTGATTTAAGCTAATTCTATGAAAGTACATTTTACCTTTACCTCATATTCTAATAATATCTCTTAAGTATTATTATAATACTGTTTTATATAAAAACAATCAATTAATCTAATTGAATAACAGGGTTTGTTTAGACATGTTTAAAGAAATAAAGAAAATGTTATAATTGTTTCTGAAATTAGTTTTTTTAAATCTGAGGCTGCTGATATCAAAGGCTTTCATTTGTAATATCAGTACTACACTAGAATTATTTATTGGTGCACTTGATGCATATTAAAACACCTCTATGCATTTGCTTTTATCGAATAAGCTTGGACAAATTATTAATATTCTGTAAATGTATTTGTAATTACTTATTTCCACAGTTAAATTTGTAAGTATTTAATCTGCTAGGAATATATTTTTCAAAGTTTCGCCGGAAGTATTTATTTCATTTGAAATATGCCCGGACTATTGTTGTAATAACTCGTTTTGAAGCTGTAAATGTTAGGAATACATTTTTCAAAATTTCACTGAAAGTAATTATTATTTCATTTGAAATATGCTCGGACTATTGTTGTAATAACTCGTTTTGAAGCTGTAAATGTTAGGAATACATTTTTCAAAATTTCACTGAAAGTAATTATTATTTCATTTGAAATATGCTCGGACTATTGTTGTAATAACTCGCTTTCAAGCTGTAAATGTATATAGGTACAGCACATTATAAGTGAAAACGTATGCATATAAAATACTAAGATAAAATATTTGCATAGTAGTACATGTACATACATCTTTATATTTTAATTGATGTAGGCTATCTCTGTAAATTTATTACATATAATATAAATGGTGTTCTGTGAAAAACTGCATACAATTTAAAGTCCAATTAGCTTTTCTGTAAGTTATTAGTTTGCGTGCAGACAAAAATGCAAAGTTACCTACTTTTACACTGCACTCACCGTCCATAAATTGCAAAGTTATTTAAAGGTAAAGGTGTTACAAGTTAACGCCATTATTTTCACTGATATAAAATTCTTTGCCTAAAATATAACCACATTACTCTCTGTGCGAAATATATATACTAAATTAAACCTTTTTTTAAAATTTTAGAGTAAGCAAGTGAATAAGATCCTCTATGGAATTGCTTTTTACCTTTTTTGATCATTTGAAACGCAGTCACTAGCCGTAATAACTTTAGAGTAATTTTTGTCACCGTTAAAGGGATGCTTTACTTTATCGCGGAATGTACAAAACTGAAGATTTCATAAAGTTAAGATGACCAGCATTCCCCACCCTCCCAAAATTGTCAAAACATTACGCACACAACCCTAATATCAGGTTTACAGCATCTATAATAGCCGTTCGAGGTCGAAGCGGCGACCGCATGTCGATAGTTAGGCGATTCTAAAAGAACCGTGGAATAGAACAAGGTCAAAGTGCTTTTTAGTCCAAGTCATTTTAGTAAAAAAAGGATAAAAGGACCGAAGGGGAACCGAGTTGAGCTGAAGCGACAGAAGGCCAATTGATTCTCAGAAGTTCTTCTTTTTATTTGCCAAGAAAAAGTGAATAGAAGTGGTTACTTCAAAAACTTCGTAAATCCTTTGAACCTTCACTGATTTAAGATGCAAGCTCCAAATTGAAAATCGGTTTTTGTAATCGTTGCAATAAAATTGTCGTTACTCATCTGCTTTTAGAAACTACGGATACTATAATCTTAATTTTCTAAATAAATAAATTACAAACCCTGTTTGAATGGGTTTCTTGTCGAGTATATATCCTTGGCTGAATTTAATATAGAGTGGATTGTCGCACCCTAAAAAAACCGAAGGAGATCCTGCTGAGAGGGTTGTAATTGTTCCTAACCATAACGGAATCTAGACGTAATTTTTATGGTCTTGTAAAAAGTACCCTTTAGAGTTTATAGCACTTCGTAGCCTCGAATTCTGGCCTCTAAATGTTTACAGGTATTAACAAAACTTTCAAATTGTTTACCTGGAATGTCTCCTTTACCATAGAAAACTAAAAGAAGTGTAGATAAAAATTACTACATCGTTGGACAATTAACAGCTTACATTATAAGATAAAAGATACGTTCGTGTACAGCTTAAATTAAAGGCGTTTTGAAAAAATGGTTAAGTAGTTAAAAGGTGCGTTTCATAACATTCACAAATTGTGTTTACTAAAACAGTTCCGCGATACTTTTAGGAATGTAGTGTTATTATTGAAGTTAACAAGTAATTTGGAATTAGAAATAATCTGATAACATACTAAAAGGGGCATAAAAAGTTTGTGGAATGCTATCAAGTTATTTCGCCTAATGTCTAATATTCAAAACTGTTTCTTTAAATCCATTTTTGTAAGGGTAATTATTTAAAAGATACGAGATATTTATACATATTTAAGATTGTTAGTGCTATTACTGTATAAAAATTAGTGGTTTAAATTATAAAAAAAATCAAGCGTGCATAAGTTATTTCACAAAGTATTTATAGGCCCAAATTCAAAGAGCAAAATTTCGAATTGATAAGGATTTCACGTTCACTTACAATTGATGTATTTTTAGGTAACAAATTTAAATAAAAATAAAAAAGTTTTAACATAGAGAGAATATTAAAACTGTGTATTTTAAGGAAGTCCAATAATTGTTGTAGCTTGCTGTATGTATGCTACTTTTAGCTGTATTAAAAAATCATTTTTGCATATATTATTACATAAACAAGAGACAAGCTAAACGTTTTCCTTCTCTTCTCAAATTGTGTTAATTAAATGTGTAGATAGTAACGAGTAGCTGCTTATAAAACAGAATAAAATAAACACTGCTGAATTATTTATAAATGTGAAAAATATATTCTCACTTCCATACACCCTATTTCAAAAATATTCTAAAAGTTTATTTTAATTGTAGATATCATCAAAGTTAAGATGGAATAGCGAATTTTATGTAAATTTTTGAAATAATTCCTTAATTTCAAACATGTTATTTATATAATTTCTTAATTTTACGAAATGTGGCCTTTCCTGGAACGAAATTGATAACCCCATTTATTACTTCTAGTTTTTAACCTGTTTTTATTACTGTAAACGAGTCATCGTACTAAATAACAAGATCTTCAACTATTTGTAGTTTTTTGAGAAATTAAAAGGACAAAGTTGCTGCCTTATGGAATTTTACAAAACGTTTAACGTGTTACATCATGTATGATATATATGTAAATGTTTTAAGTTCCTATTTAAAGAAAGATACGTTTCTACCCTGTCACTTGCAAGCGGATTAAATAGGCATCTTTTGACAAATGAATGTTAAACCTGATTTTTTTAATCCATATAAACTGTAGCAACAGAAGCTTTATTTTTAAAATATTTGGGCTAATATAACGAAACAAAAAATACATTTTAATGTATATGAGTATGTAACTTTTCATACAATAATTCTATTTTTTACTCAAATATGTACCACTAGGTTATCAAAAATTTGGACAAAACAGAAAGTTATATTATAATCAAATCAAATTTCGACTAGAGAGAATATCAAAATATTTATTTCGCTCATTTCATAAACAGTGAGAGCCAAAAATACTCAAAATCACGTTTTCAAAAAATATGGTTTTCTAGTATGAGCTGCTGACAAAATATTGCATTTATAGAGGCAAACCTTCGAGAAGATCAAGTGTATTAACTGAAAAACCTCTTAAGTATACGAATAAATCAAAGTTCAATGAAATCAGTTAGGGAATTATCATTACTCGTAATATCATAAAAATCTGTTTAAAACAGTTAGGTATGTAGCTTGTAACCAGTACAACTGATAAAACTTGTTTCAAGTATTATTTTTTTTAGTTCAGATAATGGAATCTAATGTTACGCCTATGATATTTATTAGTCTTTGTCATTTTAAAGCGTTGCCAAATGCGCAAAGTGTGTTACCTATGCGGCGGTACAAAATTTGATGCGTGGTTTATATTTCTATTTGCTTTAACTGTATTTAAGAAAACAGGGTGGATGCAGCATTTTTAATAAACAGGTAACTCAGTATATGAATATTATATAATATATAATTGTTAATGGACAATTTTCAATTTATTATAAAGCTGTGGATCCCCCCAAAACATTTAAATTTAATACAAAATTATACTCCGAAGAATAATTGGGTAGTACTTCTTTTTAAATTGAATTCCACATTCATCCCTCGGTTTTAGGGTGATTAGGTATTAACGCATTTTTAGACAATCGGTGAGGGGAGACACGTTTAAAACACCATGTTTACGAGACAGTTATGACCCCAATATTCTTTCATTAAGATTACTGAATAGTTTATATGGGCATTCATGTCATCATTGTTAATTGCTACAATATTAATTGTGAGGAGACAGTTTCAGTTTTTTGAGTTGAAACTGATATCTACACTTGATTGTAACAAAAAATTATTGGTTGTAAATAGTTGTGTTTTTAAATTTTATTGTTGTTCCAGACTGGATTTTAAATTTTAAACCATGTGCAAGTTTTAGTTATTCTACAAATATATTTGACATTCCCTTATTGTCTAGGCTGTGGTCCGGCTAACCAATTGAAATACGAGTTCAATTAAACCAAACAACCTTTGTTAATTGTAGCAAACACACATTGCCTGCTAGTCGGGTTAATATTTAATGGTAAGTGATGGCAATGCAGGGGTTAACTGTTGTTTAAGAGGTGCAGTGTTGTTGCCCCGAATCTCTAAATTACAAGTTATTGTTTCAACTACGTTTAATAGCATCCAGAGACAGTGATTTTTCTTGATATTTTTATCAACCAGTTTAGGCGCAGTTGTAGAAATAATGTATGCGTGCTATGATTCACAATAAATAGTAAACTCAGACAATGTATTTGTTCTGTAGGTTGTACTTAATTACTTTGCAAACTTGTTAACATTCATGCAGTGTGTGTAAAGCCATTAACAGCTTCGTTTTTACAGCCGACTATACAAGCAAGTACGTGACAAAAACTTCTCTAGAATCTAGACGATAAAGTGCTTCCAACTTGGCCCATAATTATTGGAATTACTGAGATAATCTTATGCAATTCATCTTCTTTAAATTATACTACTACGCGATTATGTCCTGACGTTAAAATATGTCATGATTATACGAATAAATTCACTGGATTTGTACAAAAAGTTCTTTAAAAACAAGCATACAGTGTGATATGTAAATTATTGATTTTATCTCTAATTGTAGTTTTTGAACCTTGTGTTTACAAGTTGAACCCAAATAATAGGTGAAAAAATACCATAACTCAGCAGGTTTTAATTTATACATCTGATACACTTCTTTATAACCTAGTTAAATAAATTAAAGTAGGTTGTAATGTAATCAATTAAAATCTTAGCCGAAAGTACCCTCAAATTTCATAAATTCTGTCCATCACTGGGGTTTTTAATGAATCCGCTTCATTTCAAATAATATAACGAAAATTTGTAAAACAATGACCGCCATTTAAGAGGAACCGGGAAATTACTTTATGGGAAAGTGGAATCCAAAAGCCAAAAAACCTTATAATATATTTTAACTCATGTAAAATGGAAAATTATAAAGGCGTATTTTTACATTAAAATTTTTAGATAAAATGAAAACACTTTTTGTGAAGTTGGCTTTAAGTATAGTAGATTCATTACTTTGGAAATTCTAACCTATCAAGCTCGCTCTCGGACACTTCGAGTAATTTACCAAGGTGATTGATTTATGCAAAAAAGATTGATATTGAATTTTCCATTGCTAATATCATTAACTTTATAGTGTCAAAAGCAAATATTCCAGAGTATAAAATTTATTTTTACTTATTGGAGGCAACCTTTTTGCAAAATAGCTAACTTAGGATAAGAAACCGAAGCTACTTTAACACTATCTTCATAGATATTTTCGATAAAAACTGGATTTTGAATTGCCAAATTAAACAACCCCTACATTAGGAAACAGAATTGAGGCGATAAGGGTTTTCTTGTAAATATATACCCAAGATTTCGAATTTTATAATGAATTTTGATTAAAAGGTACTGGAAATACGACAAAGGTTTAAAAAATTAGGGATACCTCGTATACGTTTAGTATATAGAGTGGTCCATAAGTATAATGTTTAATACGATTTATTTAGAATTAGTTTGGTCCAAAAGTTAATATTAAAAAAGATACAGGGTGTCAAAGTGAAAATTATAGTTTTAATTATCTTCTGTAATTTCAAATGTTTTCCAAATATTCTTTAAAAAATTCTGATGGGAAACAATAATCTGGCCTTTATTTTAATGTAGCTCTTAAAACAAAACGTTACTTTAGCTACACCTAATGTCTTAAAAAAGCTTCAACTTTTTTATATGTACTTTAAGTTATGGCACATCGAACAGGCTTTGCACACCTGGCACCTAAAATGTTCAGGTATGGGTCTCCTAGTCGGATACATTACTTTTTATTCTCTTCTGTACGTAGACAACTAGATCATATTTGCACAAGATGAAGAGCACTTAACATATATGCTCAGAAAACTACGAGAGGAATATGAGAAATGGGGACTGCATATGAACTTTAAATAAACAAAATACGTAAGGGGGGAAGATCTTTGGATATACATGTAGAAGAAGAAAAATTTTAAAGATGTGAACGGCACACCGAGACCCGTATAGCGATGGGAAAAAGAGCAACCAAGTCTCTCCATGGGTTAATATGGAATAACAACATAGGACAAAAATTAAAAAAATGCTTTTTCATAGTATAGTTCAAAGCATCGTTTTGTATGGTGCAGAGATGTGGTCATTTACAACGACAATCTGAAATAAAATTCGTACTGTGGAACTGGACTATGAGAAGAAGCCTACAACTAACACGACACGATCGAGTAAAGAATGAAGAAATATGGAGAAGAATTAATATCACATGCTCGATTACGAAAAGTTTGGAAAACAAGGAAACTCAAATGGTATGGGCGCGTACTATGGATGCCGGATCACAAACAGCCCAAGGGAATGGCACATTGGTCTCCACAGGGAAGAAACAAAAAGGGTAGACCTGCTCTTAGATGAGAGAGCTATATAAAATCTGCAATGATAAGAGGTTTACAGACAGGAGATTGGGAAAATAGAGAAAGATGGAAACAAAAGACAGCGAACTCGTGAAAGGGAAAATGCTAAAGAAGAAGAAGAAGAAGTTATGGCACATTTAACTGAAAAAAAAACAATTGCTTTATCTTTTTTATGCAAAAAGGTATACTATTTAAATGTTGTTAAAGTTAACCGTTTCTAAAGTGTGATGTTAACTTCTGTAACTCTATTAACTTTTCGGATAAAGGTAAGCCTAGGCAAATTGTAACATTTTGCACCCACAAATCTACTATTGGTCTGGGTCCCATTACGTATGGACAACCCTGTATATAAAAGTTTTCTGGCTGGGTCCAGTTTAATCGAAACGTTTTTCAAAATTCTTGTATGAAATATAAAGTAGTATGAAATACAATGAAAACAATAAATACGGATTTACCTAATATGTAGTTTATTTTGACTACGTCGTTTTCGGGTAGTAAAAAATGATGATAACACTGTTACTAATACGTACACAATGGGTACCTATACGAAATAAATAACGAATAATTTTCAGCTTAAAAAATTTGGCCGAAAATTCTGAAAATATAACTCATTTTTAAAAGTTACAGAAATTCCAAATTATGAAGTTTTACTTTTCAGTCGTGAAAATGTCTGATTGTGAATATTATCAGTTCCTATTTCTACTACAAATAATGTTTGCGTGGGATAACACTGCAGTTAAAACGTTTTAAGCCAAATCGTGCACGATACCATTAATCATTGCTTTAAAAGTAGTTGGGAAACACGCCATTATAGTATAAAGAACAGGACAAAGCTGACACGATGTTCACGTGCTTTATATTTCTATTTATGATTCACATTTATATTAGGTACGATACCGATAAGGAAGTTCCAGTACTTGTTTTAAACATCTTTGATCAAACGTAGAATACGAGAAATATTGAAATTAAATCAGGTTCGTTATATTTTTTGAATTTTATTTGTGAATGTAGGTACCGATATTTCGAACAATTTGAAGATAATCTTCAAAATTTTTCGATGTACTTGTATCTTTATAAAAAGCAGATAACGGTGTGACAAAAACTTAAACCTTTAATATATTATAAACTGTTACATCGAGGAAGAAAGTTTTAATGAAAATTATAACTTTGCTTTTAATATGTCAGTCTTCTTACTTGCTTTAATTGTTGTATCAGTAAACTAATAACAGATTCTGCTTTTACTCTCCAACGATTGAAGCAACTTCGGAATTTTTTTAGAAATTACCAGACATTTATTAATGAAACAAATATAAACACACAATAAGCTTCGGTTGTAATCTGTATGTAAATTGGTGCAATATATTTCAAACACGTAACATGATCTAACACATACCTGCACGTGAAGTTTAAGAGACCTCATTTGATTAACGAGGAGATAGATATTAACAGAAAGATATAAAATCCGCTTGAAATTAAACGATTTTATGTGCATGATTTATATACTGATGTTTGATACAAAGATAATTTTAACTTAAGAATATATTACGATTTCATTTCTAAAGTAAGTCTGTAGTTAAAACCAGATTTCTTCAAAAATCCAAACTGAAATATTTACAACTCTTTATATGCAAATATCAGAAAACGAATTCAGTATCTACAAGTTGTATGTTAATAAGAATTATGTAAAATCACATATTTGCGTTGCTTGCTGTTTCCACGAAATTTGCTAACTCAAATTTAGTAAAATACCTATAGATACCGTTCTAACAACAAATGTTTAAATGCGAAAACAGGATTGTGTACTTTATTTAGTACGAGCAGATGTGTTGGCATTTCAAAAAATGAAATTCCTTCTAAATTCATGATTTTGATTTAAAAAGATATAAATAAATTTCTGAAATTTAGTATGCCAAAGATTTTGCTATAAAGTTTTCAAGAGAAAATATGCACTTTCCTTAGATTTGTTTAAACTATAAAGCATTTTGTACTGGAGTTTTGTAATTACAAGCACGTGTAAATTTATTGTTGACAGTAATTTCTTGTAGCATCTAACTAAAAAGTTATTTATTATTTTTGCACTTTGAACTCGCAGCTAAGGTGAGTTAAGTGTATGCGACCTAAAAACTGATACAAAACGAAGTACCTACGTGTTTACATACAAACACTTGCGCTACGACACTGTGCCAGAGTTCAGAAAATTTATGTGATTTCGGCATAATTTTTGGCTAAAATATAAAACAGTCGCAGAATTTAAACCTTGACATTTAATTTCGCTTTCATTAAGAATTCCGCAATCGAATCCCACGTGAAATTGTACTTCCGGGAGCAGATAATGAAGATACCTAACGCAATTCCGTAATTTTATATTGTTTACCATTTCTCGACTCATATGTCTCTAAAATGGCTTATTCCACAGTGTTCGCATCTCCCAGTTGGCTCCTTGGCTCGCCGGGCAGCGCCATCAAATTGCGGCGATAAATTCCGCTAACGTCTCCCTGCCGACTTGCACCACATTTCATACCGACAGTCTTATCTCTTTCCCGTAACCGCAAAAGTAATATACATGTCTGCTTCTCCATCTTCCCCCGGGTTAATTAAACTTTTGATCGTTTCGTACAATGAATAAATGTAATGTTTGTGTTTGGGATACCTAAAATGTTCCCGGAGCAGGAACGACCTGACTTTAGGCGAAACGTAAACACTTGGAGAGAGCCAAGAATGTAACTTCACATTGAGTTTTCTCTTTCTGGTTTTTTACTACTACAAGAACTGGGGATAATTAGATGCGTTTAATTTAATTTATTTAACTGTTCGTTTAATGAAAGTCTTTAGGTAGAGGGCATGGTTAGTTTTGATAATCTTAATTAACTAAACAGGAAGTTTGGTAAAATCTACAAACAGAACAATAAACATCCGAAAATGCGTATATTATTATTACAAAGGTAGTCCTTTATATTTTGTCGTATATCTAGATCTGAAAAATGAGTCTAAAATAGAAATGAAGATGTTTTAGCACGCTTCCTTGGTTAAACTTACTTAATGAAATATACCGACGCTCGTATTCGATCTGATTTTTAGAATTTATAGCAGAGATTTTATTAGCTAAGTGAACCAATCCACGCAAAGAGCTTTTAGGAATCACAAATGTTTATGTTATTATCGCATCTAAATAAAAAATGTTGTGGTTGTCAGCAGTTTTTTTTTTCAGAAGCATATTTATGAAGTTGGGGCTCTCTAAATTCTAAAATAAGTTATAACTATAAAAAAAAACTGAAAAAATATATATACCTAGTGACCAGCAAAAAGTTCGCAACATATGGGGGAAAAAACGTTCCTGGGGGATTGATTCTGCATGTCTAATAACCTAATAATCGAGTTTGGCGCATCTCACATGTCCAATGGTATGGTAAATTAAAAAAAAATGAAACTATGAAGTCGCAAAAAGTGGGGTTAAATGACAAGATATCGAAAAAATTACTTAGAATTTAATTTTAAGCCCATATGCAAAGTTTGAAGCATTTATTTAAAAAATTCGAAAATCGCAATTTTTCTTGAATAACCAATTTTGTTCTTTTAAACAGCTTGAATGAAGTAAAAACCTACGTATTTAGAAGACAATCGAAAAACTTCCTCGTTTTTTTCCACAACTGGCAGAACTAAATCTAAAAAATAGAGTTTCGCTAGGTATGGCGGTATTAGGTATCAATGGGAACATCTTTTATAAAGAAGTTTTGAGTCCTAAATGCAAAACTAACAATTCCAGGGACATCAAAATAAATCCACAAAATCCCTTGGCAACCTGTCATCTCAGTGTGCTGTGCAAAATTAAAAGGGCAATCTGATATTGAATTCAGGTTTCGAATATCTCATAAAATTTTTACTTCAGAGCAGTACTGAAGGCTGAAGGCGCCATTTTATTGATGACTGGGTGAAATGTAATAAATTTAGCAAAATTATTATGCCACACTTAATTTTTGACATATTTAAATTTAGATATGTATACCGGGTGATCATTTTCAATCCGGAACATAGGAGGTTGGCATGACTACCCTTGATAATAATGACATTTTTAATTAAAATCATTAAAAACATCAAAAAATAAATTCAAATATCAATTTAAATTAATATAATTTTAAGTAATATTCTTACAACTTAAGAACAAATTCAACGTTTTCTTAAAAACCATAGTAAAAAATCAACTAACCCTCAATTTTACGCCAAACAGTACCCTAACTTATAATAAAATTTATTACTCACATTCGTTAGTGTTTCAGCGTTAATACGAGCATATTCTTCAAAAATTGCATTCCTCAAAGATTTTTTTTTTTTTAATTTATTTAAACCGGATCAGCACTTTCTTGTGCTATACACAGTTCTTTTACAATAATTTATAATATGACTGTATATAAATAATTTTGGAGGACGATGCCCCTGTAACTAAATTAGATTACAGCGTTAAAATTATTAGGTAGTTATAATACGTCAATCGACGGTAGTACTAATAGTCTGTTAAATCTTGGGGCAATTTTCTTTTCAGTCTTACATGTATGTCTTTTCTCCCAAGGCTATAATACACTGCACTTGAACACAGGTTAATGTTTGCAAAAAATTTGGTTTTCACTTTGTTTATATGTTCTAGGATGTTTCCTCAAAGATGTACATAATATTAAATAGAAATTAGGTAGTACCTCCTCTACTTTAGGGTGCTACACTTCCTGTATTTTCAAATTTTGTTACAAAACTATGTATCGTTAATATGGATGGGATAGGGCTGTTCGGATACCTAACTTTACTATGAAAACTCTTTCTTCAATGGTATAATTGAAATTCATTTTGCAAATTAAGTTTGACAACTTACAAACAACAAATTTGAAGCAAAGGATAGTCATATTTATGGCATCTATGTTCCAATGTTCCGGATTGAAAATGATCAGGGTGTATAATATTATTTTTAGACGATTGAATAGTTTAGTTACACCTTTTCCTAATAATTATTATTATATTAAGTCTTTAACTTTAATAATATATGTAGCTATAATGTGAAGTTAAAAAGTCGGATGTTTAAACATCCATCATCATTATCGAGAGTCTCTTATCTTCCATTCGGACTATGTGCCCATACCATTTTAGTTGTCTTGTTTGGATGGTTTCCACTACTGGTTCTACGTCTAGTTCTTCCCTTCTCATTACATTGCTGATTCTAACTCTTATTGTTCTACCTACAATTCTTCTTAAATATCTCATCTCTGTAACTGTTATTTTACTCTTGTGTTATATTAATTATATTAATAGAAATTTACTACCTCTAATCTATTCTGTTCAGACCTAATATTTATGTCTTCCTCATTGTTGATGGTTTGTTTACTAATTTTCATTACTTTGTTTTTCTTTGTATTTATTTTCATTCCCTTTTTGTATAATATTGTTCCAATTGTTGACTGCTGCTTGGAGTTTCCTGACATTTTCCACCATCAACACTAGGTCGTTTGCATACATGAGACTTTGGACTTCTTTCATTCTCCAATTCCCAAATTTTGTGTTCAGTGCTCTCTCCTTACTTTTTTTCAGAATTTGGTCCATGACTATTATAAATAGTATGGGACTGAGAGAGTCCCCATGTTTGATCCCTTTTTCGATGTTGAAGCAAGTGTCAACCACGCCAGAGACGAAGCTCTTGTAGCAAGAGAAAAAAGGGAACGGTAGAGTAGCCAGAGGCGAAACCCTTCTGAGGAAAAACAGAAAAGGCAGTGAATTTATACCGACTGTGCTCGGTCAAGCGTGACAGACGAAGACGATGATTGGTTAGAGGTGACAGGGGCGGAGCCAGTAGGTATTACGGAACTCCATATGTCTGATATGTGATAACCAGTGTCACGATTCAAGTTGTTAGGGGTCTTGATGATTTCAATGGCCTCGCGGATTTTTCTATTGAAAAAATAAGGGGTACTGGAGATGATAGAGGATTTTTCGAACAAGATCTTATGGCCAGTTTCGCGATGATGTTCAGCAACAGCTGAGTGTGAGATGAGACCAGATTTCAAGTAACGTTTGTGTTCACAAATACGTGTGTGTACTGAGCGGCCAGTTTCTCCAATGTACACTAAACCACAAGAACATGGAATACTGTAGACGCCTCTTGATGACAAAGGTGGAGGCTTATCTTTTACTAAAGGGAGTATTTGTGACACTTTTGGGGGAGGTTTGAAGACGGTTTTGATGTTATGTTTTTTGAGAATCCTGCCTATGCGATCAGTAACTTGGCGAATGTAGGGCAAGAAGCCCCTGGGGGTACAGGTATTTTGTGGACTTCTAGGGCGCGAGGGGTGTAATTGTTTGTCGATGACTTTCCTAACCTCCTTTTTGTTATATCCATTCTTGACGAGATTGTCTTGGAGATGAGTTAACTCGACTTGGAGACTGTCGGGCTGGGACACTGTGATTGCACGATGAACGAGGGAATTGATTACGGGGAGTTTTTGTGCCGAGTGATGATGTGAATTGGCATGAAGATACCTATCTGTGTGTGTGGGTTTACGATAAACTGAGTGTGCAAGATGGACCACTCGGTTTACGGGTGACCAGGACGTCGAGGAAAGGGAGGGAACCGTTCAACCCGGAAGTCGTTCTGTTAACACTAACACCGACCGTGGAAGTCTTCGAATTCATAATAAATACAGGGTGTCTCTAAAAGGTCTGTACAAAATGCTAGCACAATTTCCCGAGGCTAAAATATGA
Source organism: Melanotus villosus (assembly GCA_963082815.1). Lineage (NCBI taxonomy): Eukaryota > Metazoa > Arthropoda > Insecta > Coleoptera > Elateridae > Melanotus > Melanotus villosus. The sequence goes on along the minus strand of OY720418.1, from coordinate 68,732,701 downwards.
GGATCTAGCCCAATTTGCCTTAGTACAAAAGTTGATAGTTTCCGAAATACAGGGTGTCAAAGTTATTATTTTTTTAAACATTTTTGTAATTATTTATCTTAATAATAGCATGATTTGCACGAAATTTGGTACTTAGGGGTTTTTTAGGATGGGAAATCAAGATCTGATCACAGTTTCGATGCACATTGCAGAGGGCGCCACCAGCAGCACTTCACCTACATCTAAAGCTTCATAACTTTTTTGTGCCTCGGTATATTAAATTTCTGGTTAAAAATTCTTATTCCCTGGCATCTTTTGTCCAAAAAGGTATACCTAGTAGGTGTCGCTTCGAGCAGCCTTTTCTGAGATAATCGAATTTAAATGTTTTATTGCGTACTGAAACTCGTCGTAGCCCCCCTTCACACTTTATCCAGGCTAGATGCAGAGATTCGTTCTCAAAGTCGAACATAGGCATCTAACATGGTATCAAACGGTTTTGCTGATTGTTGCTCGCCAATTTAACTTACAGGAAAGGTAATGGTATCAATAGAAAAAGAAAATTATTACGATTCAAATGATACTATTAACAAGACTAAAAGTGCCATTTCTATTTTAAAATACTAATTTAAAATTTGACAGTTTTTAAATATGATTAGCCTTGATTTTAAAATTCCACAGCATTTGTCAAACAATTTTATAATTAGTTGGCTTAAATCAGCAAATTTCTGTCCTACTGTTTGTTTGACATTATTTGAAGCCTTTATGACTTGATACTTATTTACTGTTTTATTATAGAAATAATGCCAAAAAACTTAAGAATTGCATACATGTTAATTGCCTATGTTCGACTTTGAGAGTGGACACCCGGTATAAGAATACTCCTAGAAAATGTCAACGTAAAAAAGTCTTAAATTTCGACCATACATTTCATTAATAGGTTATACGGAAAACTTTACAACTATCAAGTAAAATTAGAACGTACTTTTCTGCACTTGTTGCAAAGATTTCATAACAAACCATTAAATTTTAGTATACTTCGAAATTATTTTAATCTGTAGAACGAACGTAAACTTAATAAACTATCACGTTGACAGAAATGTGTATAGTTGAATCATGTTACCGCACTTCGTACTAAAATATCTGGTCGATGTATGTTTAGTTACGATGTGATACTATTATTGAAAATAAATTAATGACCTTCAGATGCATGCATGAAAATATTCTGCAGGATAAATACCACATTTGCAAGTATAATTTAAATTTTAAGTTTTACAGATTTCTTTGTATTCTATTGCTGTCTTCTAGTTTATTCTTATTTTGAAGTACATATTTATTATCTTATAATAATTATAATTTACGACATGCCAACCCTATAGTTTTCTGGTAGCAATTTAACTCATGTCTTACTAGGTTAATTATTTCTCACTGCAATAAAACTACTATGAATGTATGAATAAATAATGACCATAGTAAGAAAAATTGCAGAATTTTTAAATATTAGCCATTCATGGATTTGGATGTATTGGCAGTACATATATTATTAGCTATAAATTAATTTACAACAAACATGTATAATGTCTAATTAATTTTTGTTATGTTAATAACAATATTCTAGTACGCGAAGTTGTGGAATTTAATTTATCAGGTAATTTATAAAGTTGGTCATATAGTTTTCATTTCAAATGAAAAATCGCGTGACCTGGCGGTTTTTGAGGAAACGATTTCCCTAATCAGTAATGCTTATGCAGTGTTCCATTGAAAATGTAGGGATATCTGAAATATTTACTGCGGCCGGTGAACTTGGTCAACCAGCCGAGCCTGCAGCGGGCAAAGAAACAAACCAGTCTTACCTGCTCCGACCCAGAAAAAAGAACTTTGAAAACTGAACCCATACTTTTTATTCTTTTCCTGATCGATTACAGTGAAACATTTTTTGCAGCTACATGCGGTAACTAATAAATATGATAAAATAAGTTTTATGGTGGCGTATTCATTTGTTTGTGAGCGTCTCGCGATTGCGTGCTAAGAAGTAAATTATTGCAGTTAGTTAGTTATATATTTCTCTCAATATTTTACATGTCTTGTACACATACATTACCAAGTAGCTAAATACAAGCACACCATGTGCATGCATATTATTTACACTGCCGTTGCATAGTTTCTGGTATGCAACGCCATTCGCAAACGTTGTTCAGATAAATGTCTCGCCTATGTAACAGTGATTAAAAAACATTCAGCCACGGCATATTTCTAACATGAAGTTAAGTAAAAGATTAGGTTTCACACGGTGAAGGAAATTAATGGGAATGCCATAAGAACAGCACTTAGAGAATGTTACTTATATGGTTATCTTCCTTTATTATAGGGATGTTTCAATCTGACATAATTTATTAAGTCGTGCATTCATAGTAAAAATTAAGAGAGAAAATGCGGCGATGAAGATTTATTAATATACTTATTAACTCCTTTTTCCATAAAATTTTCAGCAAAATGTGAAACGCTATTTTATCCCTAAACAATGTAGAATTCATGTTGGTCAAAATATATTTTTTTCCAGTACGCAAACCTTACAATAGAACCAAGGTCAAAATAATATTAATATGTTATAAAGCTTCTGATTTCATTCTGTCGTAATAAATAAATACTATCCGTAAAATACAACACTGCTTATGTAAAAAACAACACATTTTTAATTACGGAATACCCTAACAATGTATATTTAATCATTAATTTAAATTACAAGAAAAGTAATGATTTGCTAAAGGAGATCTCTAGAAATTTATGGTTAGTGAAATTAGCATAAATAATTTATTGAATTGTGCGTACGTAGTAATAAATTTCATTATAACTGAATATACTTATAAAAGATGTAATAGGAACATGAACTTTAACTAAAATAAATAAATGAAAGAAAGCCTTTAGGTAGGTTCTAGTGGGCGCTCCTTTTTTCCAAAGTGGATCTGAAATTTTGAGGCTTATAATTTAATTTATGAAAATTTATTGCAAAAAATCTTATTCTTCCCAAGAATCCCAAGGACTCAAAAATATATTAATATAACCATAATTATAACAGATTCTTTTGGGCAAATAATTGCAGTTTGAAGTATGGAGTATTAATCATTACTGTTCTAGTAACCAATTAAATGTACACTTTTTGTTCGTTATTACCTAGAATTTTAGTTAACTAAAATTTATCTGAGAAAGTAATAGAAAATTTTTAACGTACACAAAAACACGAGTTTATTAATTTGTCTTCGTTTTTGAAATTTTCTAAGTGTCTTTTCAGTTGTTAAATATGACACAGCGGTATATCAAAAACAAGTCTTAAAGACGCTGCGGAGCCCGCACCCTGCCCTATGTATAAATGTTTCTGAGAAGTGTAGTTATACATTAACCAGCAAACACCGACCAGAGATTTATACTCGCCATTTTGCTGAAATACGAGCTATTGTTCGTATCAACCCACGGGATATTTTACAAACAGCGACACCAAATTTGGTCACTTCATAAATATAATTCAAAATGGCTTCATTTGTGGACTGCTTCTGTTTTCAGATGCAAATTATTTTGCACTAGGAACACATACTTTGAATAGAGCTGAAATACTGATTTTAGCTTTTTTTTTACAACGTTAAGATAAATAATTCAAACTGGTTTCTGTCACTACAAATTAAAGACGTGGAAATATGTGTAGTAGACTTAAAGATGTACTGACAAAGAGTTGATGGAAAAGAACGTGGGTTAGATACCATGCATCTTTACGTTACATCTCGACTGAGTTTATCTCGATAATAATTCAAACTGTCAAGCCATGTACTAGGCACGGATTGCATTCAGTACACAAGGACAGCGTTTATATTCACAACGAAAAATATTTAATATCAAAGTGGTTGGTTAACAATGTAACTGTTGGTACAACACCCACAGTTGGTGTGCATTTCTTAGTAAATTTATCGTCATTACTCTACTTGTACTTCACTATGTAGCAAATTGATAAAGCAAATCTCAGCTTGTTAGTTGAATAAAATATTCCTTGTTCAAACTTTTATTTCTTTAAGAAAAATAGTTAGTTATCGTCTTATCGATATCTCCAATATGATGCATTACATCACTTAAAAAAAATTATTAAAAGTAACAAAAATGGTTACTTGGAAGCTATTTGATATCTTAGATATTCTACAGTTTTTATGTACCTATGTATAGCGGTATAGACTTTTATTTTATCTTGTAATTCCTAACGATCTCTAGATAAGAAAGTATTGTATTTTATAAGTACTTTACGCAATTTAAAATATGATGAGATATATAAATCTTATTTGTAAATTCTGAGTTTCAGATTTTACTCTCAAGGTTATAACTACAAAGCAGGCTATTGTATTTTTATAAATAATATATTAGCTGCAGACATTTATGGAACGCAGTATGAAGTGGTTATTTAAAATGGTCACACTTTATATTGTTAGATAATGCTTAATATCCGGGCAGTGGCGTGTCTAGAACCTCACAAAAGGGGAAGCTGAAGAGTAAAATAAAGCCGCAGAAAAAAATTTTTTAAATAAGGTTCGACGGTTCGAGATTCGATTATCTAGTATTGAAAAATATTGAAAATAATTATACATATTCGGGTCAACAGGATAATATGTAATATTACATTTTTAAGGTACTATATTAATTTAATTATACGCTGTAGGTATTTAGTTTACGTAGGGGAAGCTGTGCTTCCCTAGCTTCCATGGTAAACACGCCACTGTATCCGGGGATATAAACTATGATCAAAATTTCTTTTCATCAAGTATGGCCGTGGCAGTGCAAACCAACGCCTTTAAAATTGGCTTACATATATTTACTTAATGTGACAGCTGTCAACAATTTTGAAGTAAATATATGTGAGCCAATTTTAAAGGCACCAATTTTTTGTTTCATAGCCATACTTGATGAACAAAAATTTTGATCATATGTTATTATATGTTATACCTGCGATTTGGGATCAAGAGACATTTAAAAAAAATTGATTGTCATACCTGAGCTTTCCACAGGCCGCAGACCAACAATCAACAAAGTTTCAAAGCTTCAACTTTTTTGTACTTAAAGTTACGGCACATTTAATTGAAAAAAAAACAATTGCCTCATCCTTTTATGCAAAAAAGGTGTCCTTTAAATGTTGCTAAAGTTAACCGTTTTCAAGATATTTGCTATTAAAATAAATTTTTCAATTTCTATTGTTTTGTTTGTTGCATTTTAATGTTGCATTTATATCGACATATAGTTTTTTTAAGAACAGCAAACTCAATAGACAAACTCAAAAAAATTATTGTTATACTCTAACTAACAATCATTTCAACGTTCCCTATTAAGCTTTCATATTTATTTATTTGTTTGTGTTTGTTTATTTCCTGAGTGAGATCTAGGTTGGGTGCTCACAACGTGCTTCGGTTGCTATAGTCATTAACACAGCCTGACTAGAAATTTATGGAACACACACTCCTGGGAGGGATCTTTTGCGTCAACCATCTTATTATTACAGACAGTGGCGGTTATACGGGGGGGATCCAGGGGTCCAGAATCCCCCTTCCCTTTAAGAGCAGTATAACTTGAACTCTGTATTCTAATATTGTTTTTTTTTTTATAACTGAGTTCCATAACTCAATGATTTCAGCATTAGCCGTATCCGTATTGTTGTCACTCTTGTTTAGAAAAGTAATTACCAGTGATTTTCTTAAACATGCGTTTAACCCTCCCCTCCCCCAGCAAATCAGAAAGCCCACAAGGCAACCGATACCATCGGGTTTGACAAACTTAGTATTTAAAGCTCCCCTTCACTAAAATTACGATTGCGGTAAACAAAAATGATTTAGGCAGTAAATAAAAAGCTCATACCTTCGAATATAAAATGAATAAAAGTGCATTTAGCTAATCCTTATTTTTAATTTTTCACATTAGAATATCATAATTGATACATAGTGCTAGATAGGATCATGTTTGCTAAGATATGGCAAGATATTTACTGAACTAAACTGTCTGATTAAAGCAAATGTGGGGGTATTCAATGATATTATAGCAGGTTAAAGTGTATTAGCGATTATGTTATTGATTGGTATCTATCAAGCCTCTACAATAGCAGGATACTTACCTACAGTAATAATTGCAGTCTCACGAAATGGTATTCAATACCTACCTATCAATCAACATACCAGCAATTTAGTATTTAATTTTGTTCCTTTTGTGATATTCCTCAGTGACCTATAACGCGATATTATCGCTGATTCTTTTACTTTGCTTTTAATAATAACTGTATTAAAACAAAAGCGATTAAGAATAAATAAGTTGATGATTGATGTTGCTTTGGTCACCATATATTTCCTAACCCGAATCTCCTTTTTGTTATACATTTTAATCAAAATGAGTGTATAGGTACTTACACTTACTTTTCGAGTATTTTTCTAAGTATTCATACAATAACAGTTATTTTTGTAACAATAATTTTCAATGAAGATTATAGAGAATGCAGGAATAAAACAAAGAAACACAGAGAATTATTTACAAAGCAAAAAATGAAACTTGAAAAACAGCATGTAACGAAGTCAACAAATACAAGAGCCAATAACGTTTGGAAAATACTGAAAACACTACGGATAGAAAATAGGGACTTGGGATGAATTCATCTGATTGATATAGACCAGTGGAGAACATATTTTAGTAAATTGCTTTCAGATGATAGACCTGAATTTATGGTAATTGAAGACGAAACTACAACCATGGAAGAAAGCGACGAAGCTGAAATAACACCAGAAGAAATTCAAAATGCACTCAAATGTATGAAGAAAGGTACTAAAGCCCCGGGACTAGGAAATATAAATGTTGAACTCCTCAAAGCGGGCCCTAGAATTTTAATGGAACTATGTACTAGCAAATCCTTTTAATAAGTGCTTGGAAGGAAGTTCCAGATGAATGGAATAATATCAGTATTGTGCAATAACATTGTATCCACACATATACACCCAAGTTATTGCGCAATATTCACAATTATTTACAAAAATATTTAGTCAAACTTCAATCACGAATTTTGATTGTGCAAACGTTTAAAAACACACAAGTATTTTGCACAATATACGTGAACGTGAATAAGGGCCGTAAGTGTTATAAACTCCACAACTATTTCATATATATTTAGAACAAGCCCTTACAGAATGGAATCGTAAATGTAATGGAGATGAAACTTTATACAGCTTATTACTTATTTGCAGACGACCAGATCATTATTGCGGCTGATGAAGATAACTCTAGTTACATGTTACAGGAGGACTACCAAAAGTGGGGTGTAACAATAAATACCTCCAAAACAGAATATCATGACAACGCAAATAAAGCACTGCAGTTCCTTTAAATGCTTAGGAGTAACGTTGTCCAATACTGGTAGGAGTAGAGAAGAGGTAAATAGTAAAATCAATCAAGGAAGACGACTCATACGTCAGCTGAATTCTGTACTGTGGGATGATAAAGTAACAAAAAGGATATACCTATATAAAACAATTTTTGAATGTAAATGTACTTACGGCTCCGAAACACGGGAGCCTCCAAAAAGAGATAGAGAAAATGGAAATGGGTTTTTGGAGGAGGAATATTGGTATATCTAGAACAAAACATTTGCGAAATCAACAAATAAAAGACCTAATACAATTAGATGGTACTATATTGGATACCATCGAAACAAAATAACAGCTATTGTATGCACACATAGAAAGGATGGAGGATGACAGATGGCCAAAGAAATTATGATCTTGGAGCCCCCCTGAATGTAGTAGAAGAGGGAGACCCCCTACAGTCTGAAAAAACGATGTTTTGGGATCCATGGCAGCCACAGGTCTACAAGAAGGAGACTGGGGAGACCGAAAACAGTGGAAATTGGGAAGAGAGAAACGGCACCAGCCGTAGAAAACTCGCATAATGGATATATTTTTTTTAACATCTATAAAAATAAAATCTCTGATACTTTCATTTAGATAAAACTAATTTATCAGTTATTTTACCTCAGAACTCAGAACTACTGAATTGACTAATAGATTTTTAGTTACGGGTTTAAAAAAAATCCTACAAAGCTAAAGTCTTAACATTGTAAACTATTTTTTATTTTTTAAAAGACATTATATACTAATAAATAAAATACTATATAAAAAGGTTCTTATTTACTACTTTCACTAGTGTGTATAAAGTTTTATTGGTACCTACGAAGTACATACATTAAAACCATGTAAAAGTTTCTGTTTTAATTATTTGATAAAATCGGAATCATAAAATAGTTAATGACTGAGATAAAATCCGAAATTAGCTTCGTGCTTATCTTTACTTTGAGGTTATTAATAAGTACCTACATATCTATAAAGCATTGCTTTTATGTATGAATTTAATTTATATTTGTTAAAGCAATGAATACTAAGACTACCGAAAACACCTTTGTAAAGTTTTATTTTTAAGTAATTTTAAAATCTATACCAGAAAAGCTTAATTAGCTAAAATTCATATGGATTTCTAAAATTTCCGAATATTAAATTTTTTTATTATTTAAGTGGGCTGCTTAGAAAATTAGTTATTTACCTTTCAATATCCTGGCTGTATCCATATTGTATGTGGTAAATTCGTACCTAGAACAAAAAGTAACATTTAGTTCTGAATAACCTAGATTTACTCTAACTGTTCTTTTTCTCTCAAAAACGTATTGCTTGTCATCTGCCTGGTGATGTTTGCTTCAAATCGAGTAACAATTTTTATTTCTTTGACATTTTAAAATAAAATTAAACATTCGGGTTATATACTAATAATTGATTACCCATCAATATTTTACGTAACCCTTAGGGTAAGTCCGGGATAGTTGGACCAATGGGTTAGTTGGACCATCACCGAGAACGCTACTTTACGCAACGATGAATGAACTTATAACACGTCTACCCCTTCAGTGGAACAGTTTAAGTTGCGGCAGGTCATAATCACCTGCAGATCTTTCATCGATATATCAAAATTAAACATAGCTGTGAAAATATTCTGCTAAAGTTTTGTGTTGGCTGTTTGCTATTGATCATATCGAGCATAAAAATAAGAATATTTTTGAAATTTATATTTATACATGTAGCTAAGATGTTAGAAGTACAGTTAACCTAACTTTTGCGGCGTTTCAAACCACGTGGCTCCAGTGACAAAGTGGTCCAACTAACCCATAGTATTGGGATAGTTGGACCGTTCCTTTTTGGGTTAGTACAGATGAGGAGTGGGATGAAAATAATTGCTCAGGGTGTGTAGAAAATTATTCTACAACACAAAGAAAAGCTGACTGGTGCAAATGCATTAAATGTGATAGGTGGTCACATGAAGGATGCATGAAATATGCAGACATGTGTGAACGGTGCGGCAAAGTGGCTTATAAAAAAAGTGTATAATCTGCTTTCTGAGAACAGTTATAAGTATTAATCTAAAATGTATGTTGCGTTTTTATTTTGTAGAAAGTTATTTTTTAGAGTGGTTTATGTTTAAAGGCCTATCTTTAAACAGTGGTCCTACTAACCCATAGCGTGCAGTCCAACTAACCCGCTTGCTATGGGTTAGATGGATCGATTATCACTTTTACATTTTTTGTTCACATGTTAATGTTGTTGCTTTCACCTAAGTTTTTAATAAATATATATACACATTATCAAAAGACGTATTGAGAGCAATCAGTTTTCAAGCCTTAAATGTGAAATTAACAAAACCACAACGTTCTAAAAAAAAGTGGTCCAACTATCCCGGACTTACCCTAATTGAAATTGGCCTCACTCTTTGTATATTTCTTGCTTTAATCTTTGGCCGACTTGACTCACTACTGAAAACAATGGGAATAAGTGAGTTCTAAATCTAGGTGAGGGACTGCAATCTGTTGTTCTAACGCACAACAAGCTCTACGACATCATTAGTAGTAACTGACGAGTTTCAAAGAAAAAAAAATTAAAATGGCTTATACATTTTTAGTAACATTTTATTTAATTCAACATGTAATGTTTTTATTTGTGGCGCATGATTACTTGCTTAGTCCATTCTTATGAAAGCGTAACAATAAATAATTATTGGCTTTGGCCATATTGTTACCCAGCATTATATTACACTGGGTATTAAGTATTTTCCGCAATTTAAATATTAATTTCATAATGAAGTTTATGGCAAAAATAACTGAAATAAATTTACCCCTCACTAAAAAGTGAGAGGCCTTTACCCTAGATAGGGATGTGATGGACTAATAAAAAAAGAAGAAGAAAGATAACTTCACACTGGTGAAATTAAGAATAATTTGATTTTATTTAGATTCTTTATGATAAATACTTGGGCAAAAATTCGATAATCTTGTAACAAACTGCAAAACTATCGTGATAACTTGCAAAGAAGAAAGTCAGAACGTGTGACATTTAAACCAACTACATTGCCTTTTATTTATTACAGGGGGTTTATTTAAGTGAACGTTTCTTACATGAAAACACCGTACATAATATTATGCTTTCTATAACCTGCATTTTGTAAATGTAGGCACGTTATCTCCTAAGTAACTTTATCACATGGTTTAGTGCCTGCATGAACGAATATTTGCAGTACTTACAGAAATAAATAATTCTAAACACGTATCAGTGCAGGTAAACTAGTAATGTACCTATCGCAATAAATATCCATTATAAAGTAGTAAATACCACACTTATGACACTTAACAAGAAACTCGATTTCTATTTATGATAGTTGTATCTCGTTTGTTAATAATTAATAAGCTAGCACGATATCAACACATTCGTCTATAAAAATGCAATATGATAAAATAAATGTATATTAAATCGAAATTGTTATGCTGTAGATCTGTAGAAGATATGATGAAATGTAACTACTACATTAAAATGAAAGGTATCGCTTAACTTAAAGTAACAATGGTCTTTTAAATAAATGGAGATAATAGTAATTATTAAAATAAATTCCCAAAAATCTCATATACATTCCACGATTGAGAATTTACGTGTACAACATACTGATTAAAAATATGTAAATAAATCACTGTTTAGAAGAAGGATAACTTGTTATACTTAACGAATATCAATTTTCCATCAGTGAATCTGTAAGTACGTTGTTTATGTCGCAAAGCATTTATAAGAAACCAGAGGCTAGTGATACTATTCGCTGTTTTTATAAATAGCCATAACTTATTATCGTCAACCCGACATTTTATGTAAATTCAAACCATCTTAGCGTCATATATCTCCATAGGATTTAAATTATTAACGCGAAATACGATACAACAAGAAAAATAAGATTTATATTTTAATTTCTAAAGATTTTTATAATGTGCCGGTGCCGTAAATAAAATTACAGAAATCTGCATATTTATATAACGGTTGAGTTAGAAAAATAAGAAAAAATCAGAAATTATTTGTGAAAACAAACTGATTTAGTAAGTTATACTGTAGATACTGGAATGTTTAAGAAAATATTAACTTTTTGTTAAGGTTAGGAGGCCTCGAAAGTTATTTAGGTCATTATATTAACTAGAGATTATTTAACTATATCTGTATTAAGTATTACTGTAAAAATGACGACATTGAATTAGAATTTAGCAAGTATTGAAAATATAGGTAAATAGTTTATTAGTTTCCATAAAACTTTTTACCATAGGTATTTGTGTATGGTTTGGTAAGTTAGAATTGGATAATAGTAATTTACGATACTAGTAACGTTATGAAGCATTTTACATTACGAGAGAAAAGTTGTCATATTGTGCTGTTATTAAGCTTTGCAGCACTATATAGTGCCGTTAATAGTTATTTAAGCTGCAAGGAATGTAAGGACGTATTAACATTTGAGGTAGGCGAATACGAGCCGAGGCGAAGCCAAGACTCGGCTCGTCGCCTTCCGAAAATGTTAATAGTCCATACATTCCGTGTTGCTTATTATATTTTTTTCGCTTAGCAAGTAGTTTAAAAGAACAAGAAAATATTATTTTTCTTCAAACGTCAGAAAAACACGACTTTGTGTCCTTGGATACACACAGTTAAACATTCCTAGGAGTAAAAGTGACATAAACATTCACTTTTACTCCTAGGAGTAAAAGTGACACTTAATGAGCCAATGGCAACTCGTAATTTTTATTTTTTATAACAAAGCAACGACAGCTGGTATGACGTTCATTTTTGACTTTTTTTAAATTTTCTTGCTGAATTGCTTTTAATTTGTGCGTTTGAAGAAAAAATAACATGTGTTATTCGGAGTAAAAGTGATTTTGTGTGCCTCGCATGAAATTGTACGACTCGCTAGCGCTCGTCGTTCAAACGTCACGCTCGGCACACAAAATGACACTTTTACTCCTAATAACACAATATACTATTGCAAAGTATGAATTATTTTGTGACAGTTTTTGTGGTAACTATGCGTCCTATAATACTTGGCAACGTAAAAAAAATCAATATAATAACAGTGGTAACAATGACAACGGTAAACGTACAGTTCTGTAATCTGTTCATTATTTTCCTAGGAACGTAAGTGACACTATTAAGTTCCGTCGTCAAGTGTAACTAGAGCCCGAATGTTATTAGCCATTTACAGTCACTGTTGCCATGGATGTAAGGCTTGCTTACTTTGCTGGTAGCGAAAAAAGGTATCTTAACATAACTCGTTGCTAAGGAGTTATTAGCATGATAACGTTATAGGGTGATGTAAATGATATTAAAAGTATTGAATTTGACACTAACTTCCGTTTTATGCATAAAGTTAATTTTTAAATATTGACCATCGCGTAGGAAAAATAGTGGTTGAGTATTTTTAAGTAAGGAAACCAAATTCAGAACTAGAGAGCATTTGATTATAAAAAAGCTAACTAAGTCGCACATGTTTTATTTTTACAAAAAATAAACTATAGAGAATAGAAAAACTGCTTCGCTTTCACTGAAAAAAATGTAGCTTACGTTGTAGAAAGACTTCAAAACATACCAAAAGTAAAAGCGTTATTGTACCGGGTTAAAGTTAAATCTCGGAAATTTATTTTATTATTAGTTTCAATCTCCAGGGTAAATTGAATTTTCGGATGAACGGAGTTAATGTAGTAGAGAATACATCTAGATGTTGAGCTGTGCGGTATCCTTATAGCAGGCTGTTAAAACGTACACGCACTTTTTGATTTTTTCCTGTTTATACAAATATTTGACTAAGAAAACCGTAGTTACAACATTCGATAAATTCTGCTTATGTTATGTAGCGCTGTTATTTAATCTACAAAATATTGTAAGGATTAGGCGGTATTCCGTGTTTAGTTCGTTCATACATTAGCTTTAGCAAACTAAGCGTTTATTTCAGTTGTTGTAGTAAAATGCCCTTTAGTTTAACATATAAGTGGGCAACATTAATTTTCCTTTTATTGTAGCTAATTTTCTCAATTTGCACTTAGCACGTACGTAATCGTTACATAGTTAGTCATTATATTTTAACAAGGAAACACCATAAAACTGTTATTTGTAAGTGAATTTATTGGTTAAGTTTAGCAGTTACCTACCACTTGTATTCCAAAATACCATAAATAATATGTGGCGTTACAAAAATGCCGTGAACAATTTCGTATGCAAAAAACAGTTTCTATTTCAATAAACGATGTCTTTAGGCAGGACTGCTAGAACGTGTTATTATAAAAGGTAGCACAGCGTTGAATGCCATTTTTCAAAAAGCGGACATTTATAGTTTTACTACGTCAAGTGTGGCATTAAAAACCAATAAAGCATAACAATAATAACAAATATGAAACCTTAAAAATGTTATTAGAATAAATTTATTCTAAGCCATATTTAAAAAGATGCATCTTGGTAAGTGCAATAAAAGGGTAATACAGTATAAAGCATAACGTTTTATTCAGTGGCGGCTCGTGAGTGTTTAGGGGTAAGGGCTGCAGAAAAAATAACTCTAAATTAATGAGAAAATCTTGTATAAAGTAAAGAATGCACGAACAAAAAAGTTAAAAATAGGGCACACGAACAGCTAGTCGAATTTAGCAAAAAAAATGTTCCCGACGCTAATCGTCAATAATTATACATTTTCGTTAAACAAAAGTCCAAAAACAACACGGATCACACCAAAAGTTTTGGAATTCTTAAAAGACCACGAGCCGAACCAAAACGGTTCTAAGATGACGAGCTTTCTACCACTAAGATACGGTTTTTAACTCACACATTAAGTTGAAAGATTTAGTATGTGAATCAGTATGTATCGTTAGTGAGTAATCACAGTTTTAGTACTTGGCGAGCCTGAACCGTGGATAAAATCCTTGCGATCAAATCTGTACGATTTAACCGCTAGTATATGGGGGGCTATGAGCGTCAGTTTGGGCCGCTCCTGGTGCAAAATTAAATCTGAATATTCTGAATGCGTTAAACCATAATCTACCCGATTTGCGCAGGTTGTTCGGTGTATTCCGCCCGAAAACTTTGAATTAATGTATTATGATGTGCGCGGTTTTTTCGGAAGCGATTTAATTAATGTCTAAGTTGAAAATACAATGTAATGCTGTTCGGATATTACTTTTTATTGTTGATTACTGCTAATAACTTTTGTAAAATTTCGGGCAGAGCTGCAGCCCGGCAGCCCTTATATACCAGCCGCCACTGGTTTTATTTATTGTTACAGGTTTTTTGACATATTTATAATATTTCCGAGTTCGATTTCTACAAATTATAGTTAGGCGATACATAGAACTTTACGGTTAGCGGATTCGAAGCAGAGTATAATTTAACCTTGCTCTAGGGATTTTGGGATTTTTTTTTTGATTAATTGGTCGTTCCGATATTCTTGGGTCGAATTCGTTCTTCGGTCAAGTGTTTTCCACGAGGTTGGTTGTGCTTTCTCGGATATCGGAAATATGTAATTTTTGAGGCACGTTTATGTGGATAATCCAGATATCTAAGCATTTAATTCGAGTTAATTAGAAGCAGTTTTTGTATGGTTTTATTCCATGAGATGGTATTTTTTGGTTTCGATAACTCGAACACATTGTGGTTATAATTCCAACCTCAAATCAAACGACGTGGGCTTTCAATATCTAATAAGCCCAATTTACGGCAGATTTACCGTTAGTTATTTGGAGTTTTACGACCCGGTATATTTAAGGCCAGTTATTTGGATGATTTGAAAAATTAAGTAATAGGCCAGTTTTGGATAGTTTGGAGGATTAAGTAAACTTACGCCCAGTTATATCCTGGGTTATATTGGACATGTTGCCGATCTTGTTGTCAAAACGTATTTTTGGTTCCGTTCGTTAATGTCGAGTATCGGTTTTGTAACCGAGAAGATTTCCCTAGTTTGATTTTGGTCTACGAAGAGTTCCTGCCCTGTTAGTGATTTCACCGATTAACCTGTAAGGTAGACTGTTATATTTTATCTTCGTTCCGAAGGCTTACTAATTATTGTAATTCACCGTACAATCTTTGAGATACGTATCCTGTAAATTCAGATCACCGTATAGGTTATTACTGTATAACATTACTTAGGTAGGATACCTTCATATTTTATATCTTAATTTTGCTTTAGACAATCTGTATTAACGTCATTTATATTACTTAAGTTTATTCTTTGCTTCAATCTTGCTTTTAATCAGTTTATGTAAGTAACGGAAATGGTAATGAAAAAATTAAACCATCCGATAATATTTCACCAGATCAATTTAATGATTTTTTTATTAACATTGGTAAAAGTTTTGCAGAGAAAATTAAAATAAATCTTGAAGAACAAACAAATATGTTAAATAATATACATTCCCACTACACCTGATGAAATAATAAGAATTACTAAAGCATTGAAAAACAAAAAATCGCCAGGAATTGATCATGTGACCGCCGAAATATTAAAATTTATTATTGGAAATATTGCAGTACCACTGTCGCAAATATTTAACGAATGTTTTATACAAGGTTATTTTCCAATCTGTTTTAAGCAATCCATCGTCGTTCCTGTATTCAAGAGCGGTTCCTAAGAAACCTTAGGTAACTACAGGCCAATATCTTTAATAACAAATATTACAAAATTATTTGAAAAAATAATTTAAAAAGAATTACAAGCTTTCTTTTGGAAAATAAAATTTTGTCGACTAAACAATTTGGTTTTGTAGAAGGCAGAAGTACAATAGATGCAGTTGCTTTACTAACTAAACAGATTTATTCATCATTAGATAATTCTAAGAACTGTTTGGGAATATTTTTAGACTTAAAAAAGGCCTTCGATACTGTCAACCATGACATATTGTTAGAAAAATTGGAGATTTTGGGAATCAGAGGTAATGTATTACACCTATTTAAAACTTATCTAAAAGGGCGATCACATACAGTTAAAATAAATAATACTAAAAGTTTGTTACAAGTAGTAACATGTGGAGTACCACAAGGTACAGTACTTGGACCAATGCTTTTTTTATTATACTATATTAACGCTTTGCTTAAGATAGAAATAAATGGAAATTTGGCATCATACGCTGATGACACGGTACTCTTTGTTGAGGGTAATACATGGTAGGATATTAAAATAATGGCTGAACAGGACATGAGAACAATTAAAAGGTGGTGGGATGTTAATGTCTTAACATTAAATCACGAAAAAACTAAATTCATTCCGTTTAGCATCTATTCACAGAAACAACCTGAATTTAATGAACTAAAAATCCATACAAATGACTGTACTCAGAATAACTGTTGTTGTAAAGCAATTGCCTCTGCTAAATCAATTGTGTACTAAGGTATAACTATTGACTGTTTCCTGCGATGGGATTTACATATAAAAAATCTTACAAATAGAATAAGAAGCACAATATACGTTTTCAAAAAATTACGGAAGTTATGTCCTTTACAAATTTATGTGTTTTTTACTATGGGTTGGTGGAATCGCTTTTGAGTTATGGGATTATAGGCTGGGGAGCTGCTTACAATATTCATATTAAGCACTTGTATACTGTTCAAAAAACCATCCTTAAAATGATGTTAAAGAAACCTATTGCATATCCAACTACCTTACTCTTCAAAGACATACATTTACTTCCAATTTCAAAATTGTATTTATTAAATGTTTTACAATATACGTATAAAAACGATGATTGTATCTCATATATTAAGCATAAATATGAGACCCGTGCAAGGTAGCAAAACAGGGCAGAATTAATTAGAATGAATAAAAGTTTTGGACAAAATTGTTTCTTATATTATGCCGCAAAATTATATAATAAATTTAATGCATATCTGCAGTCTAATAAATTAAATATTAATAAAAATAACCTTAAATTTATCACAAAATAATGGATATCATCTCTACCTTGGGATGCTATACAAGAGCTTCGTTGTTTTAAATAATTCCACTATAAAATAAAAAATGATGTAGGTATGTTGTTAAAAATATTTTTGGACTTGCTACGTTAATATATAATGTCAACTAAATATAATCTTCTTTTCCTTATTTTTATTAATTTATTCTATTTCCTCATATTTATTTATTTACTATATACCTATTTTGTGATACACTAAACGATTACTTACTTGAACTTGTTTCGTTTTGCTAACTAATTTTATGAAAACCACACGCAAATTGCTTTCAGTTTTTGTGGTTGGCATTGTAAAACAATGTCTTAACCGTTTATTCGTAAATATTATTATTTTTTTTCTCTGAGTATCACTTATTTAAATTTTAATGTTACAAGTAATTCAATTGTATTATTTAGTTGATGTAATGTTAATGTTATTTACAAATAAACTTTATTATTATTATTATTATTATTATATTAACGTCATTTATATTACTTACTTTATGCTTTATTTTCTTTTTCATTTAAAGCTTAACTACCGATTTTCTTGTGAATTTTTAAGACACTTGAGTTGTCGTGATACCGAATTTTTGGAGTGACGCAAGTATTAGTTGCGATATGCTAGTCGGTGGCGTGTTCCCGAGTGCTACCTCGGTTATTTTGTTTTTTTTTCCCCTTTTAGTGTACCTAGCATTATTAATTTGAATTGTCAATTTTATTGTGACATTATAAATTCACCACAGGTCAGTGATGTAGCTTAAAGAATTTTTCACAAGACCAATTTACTCTATGTGTTATTTTTATTATAATACCATATCGATATACAAAATTAATATTTTGAGAAATTTGAATAACAAAAACTATATAAAAGATCAAATAAAACTGATACAGAAACGTAGAAGCATAAGGAACCTATTAAAAAGTATACAAACATAATCAAAACCGCTGTGTAAGAGAGGTTCTGAGAAGAGTTTGGTCGACAAATAGTATAGTACAGCTAAGGCAATACAAAACTTTTCCCAATTCTTAAAACGTTGCGAAAGGGTAAAGATCTGCATCAAACCAAATTTACACTTTCTACTAAGAAAGTAAATTTTGATAAAATGGAGAATATCTTGAACTATCAATGAATATAATACAACAAACAAAGACACAACGTGCAACAAGGATTTCTGTAAATAATTAAAAATTGAGTACGAATTACGAAATAAGGACTGTCTCGAAAAGTACGGAAACGATGTGTGTAGTTTTATTTGAAGTGACATTTAGTGTTGTCACTACTGATTACAAAGATATATTACAATTTGGATTTACTTGCAATTTTACCAAGATGTAGATTGAAAGAGAAAAAGTGCGCATTAAAATCTTGCACGAATATGAAAAAAAATCCTGGTATATCATATTTTCTTATCGCAAAATTGTGTAAGACGAGCAAATCGAATGTCTGTAAAACTATACAACGTTATAACAATGATCATTCAACTAAATCGACACCAAAAACGGAACGGCCGAAGGGCCCGGTTAACAAAATATTGGAAGAGAATATCCTGAAAACAGTGAAGACCAATAGATCGATGTTGATACGTGATGTGTTAAAAAAAACGCAGTACCTACATCGAAAAGTATGGTGGAACGAACAAAAAAGCGTAATATCTTAAATACCTACAAAAAGCAGAAAGAGCCGAAAAGGACGAGGGAACAAGTCAATATGATTATAAGGCGCGCTGGATTGCTCTACAAGCACTTGATGACTCAGGAGGACGTCTGCATTGTCACTGACGATGAGACGTACGTAAAGATGGATTTTCCATTCTGGCGGGCCCCTAGTTCGACACTGGAGAACCTGATGAGGAATTGGAAATTTCTGTAACTGCAATTGCCATGGAGAAATTTGGAAAAAAAATTCTGCTATGTAAGCAATCCTACTAATGTGGCTTGACGAGTGCGGCTTTCTTCAGTCAGGGAACAATGAACAAAGATACGTACATCGAAGAGTGTCTAAGAAAACGTCTCATTCTATTTATTCGCAAGCACACCATCACTACGTTGTTTTGGCCACACTTAGCCGCAATTATGCGAAAGACACCTTGCAATGTATGGGAGACAAGGGCATCATATTCGTACCGAAGAATATGAATCCACCAAACACTCCGGAGCTGCGTCCCATTGAAAGATATTGGGCTCTAATAGAAGCACACTTGCGCAAAGATAGCCGATCTGCAAAAACCATTGACGAGTTCAAAAAAATTTACTTTGCTACCCAGAAAAAAGTTGGAGTTCAAGTCGTGTAAAACCTGATAGGAAGCATTAACGGTAAAGTTCGACAATATCAGCGAAAGGCATTTATTCACTAATGTAATGTGTTGTTTTATTACTTTTTAGTATAAGTTCAAAAAATATAAAACGTTTTTCAGAAATATTGTATTCTTGTTTGTGTAAGCTTTCTTAAAATTGTTTCCGAACTTATCGAGACAGTAAGAGACATAAGAAGAAATGAGAACTACAAACAAGCAAAGCTAAAGCGAATTTTATCTAAAGCTGGTGAGTTCGGATTAAATAATGTACTCTCCTTCTACAACTATTGGTGGGCAATAATGAAAGATTTTCCACTGTGTACAACAGAGGCAATACCAATCTAGTGTAAAAACGAACTACGTGTTTAAACTAACTTTTGGTACAGTAATACTGTTATAAGCTCTACTGTTGACCTTAAAATATTGTTATAGTTATACCAGGGAGATGTGTAATTTGCTCGAAAATCCATTAGCTTAGAATGGAATTCCCTTTCTTCAAATCTTTAGACATGGGCGTTCATTTTCGGAATTCAATACAGAAAAATATTTACGGTTATCAAAATGACAGGATACAAGACCATTTACACCCCTAAATTGACATACATCACCAAATTACAGATCCTTGCTAAAAAATTGCTCATAAAGCAATTGTATGAAGGTTGTTCAGCAGCAGTGAGACTGGAAGGGAATTACTCCACACACTTTAAAGTACAAAAAAGAGTACAGAAGGCTGTATACTTTCGCCCATATTATTCAGCATTTATGAAGACTACATCATACGGAAAGCTCTCGAAAACAGGCAAAGAGGAATTACTATTGGAGAAAAGAGAATAATTAATAATCTGCGCTTTGCCGACGACATCACACTCTTTGCCAATGATGAAATTAAAATGACCGAGTTGCTTGAAAAAGTTGAAACCGAAAGTTCAAATTTTGGATTAAAATTGAACCGCCAAAAAACTAAACAAATGATAATAGATCGAACAGGCATAACAAATAACAGAACTAACATACAAGACATTCAAACTGTAAATGACTTTATTTATCTAGGTTCACACATTAACAGAGATGGTAATTGCTCAACCGAAATACGAAGAAGAATTGCTATCGCCAGGACGGCAATGACTAAGTTACACAAGATATGGAAAGATCGCAATATATCGAATGCCACTAAAAATAAGATAGTTACAACATTGTTTTTCCAATAGCTATATACGTCGCAGAAGATTGGACGCTAAAGGTAGATGATGGAAAAAATTGGATTCCTTTGAGATATGCTGCTGGAGAAGACCGTTGAGGATTTCGTGGATAGACTACTGTTTGCGTTTATATTAGAAGAACTAAAATATTTTAACCACATTACCAGAAGAGATAACGACAATCTAGAGAGGCTTGTTCTACAGGGAAAGCTTGAAGGAGTACGGCCACGCGGGCGCTCTTTCAAAAGATGAATAGACCAAGTAAAAAGTTTCATACGAACCTCACTTTAGGAAACATACGAATAACAATAGATAGAGAAAGATAGAGAGAGATAGTACATAGAACTACATAAATTTCAGCCGTGTAATCACTTACGATTAACGAGAGAAAGAATAAAGAATTGAAAAGTACATTATTTTAGGTAACTCCTGAAGAGATTGAATACAAAAAGTTGTCAATTACTATACTAAATAAACACAAATTAAAAAAAGGAATCGTAAACGAAACTAAGCTGCAGAAAGAGAAAAATTCAAAAAAATTACTGGACATCTATTGCATACATTAAATGATGACGAAGTTAAATTATGTATGTGCGTAAAGGTATACACATTTCCGTAGACTGATTATTTGGGGAACCTCGTTGTCAAATGATTACACTACTTCTAAAATATCCTTTTTATGAAAACACCATTAAAAATTGTAATGGTTTTCTATAATTTAAATATTTGGATTAATAAACATATTATTTATTCGGTGTATGTTTCCTCCCTAATATCATTTTCAAAACAAGTCTTGCTCAATAATTGCTGTAATAATTTTTTTTTAATTATCTACATTTATCAAAGATTGTGCTAAATTACACCTTTTAGTCATGAAGCTCATTTAGATTACTTATATTTTTATATACCTTTCCCGTTAATTCTTAATTATGTTCTAAGTTGTAAATCATATAAATATGTACACTCATTAAAACCTACCTAAGGGTTTGTATCCATATACGGGCTAATTTAAAATCAGTGGTGGGACTATGTAAGGGTAGTAAGGGATAAAAGATACCTAGCAATTCAGGATGTGATGTAAAGATTGTGAAGTGAGAGGTATTTCCGTATAAATAATAATTGCTCCATTACTTCCTTAATTTAACACTATTTACAGCATTATAAAATATGAGTAGATAACTAGCATATAACAATAAATTTTAGTTAACAGTGGAAATATAAAAAATGTAATAGTCATATTACAGCAATTAACCGCAAGAGAAACGCTCTAATTTCCGGATATTTAGAACCATTAATCTTGGCAAAGAATAAAATCCGCGTAGATAGAAAAGCAAAATGAATTACAGGGATTTAATAATTTCAGTTTCACAGAACCATTTTACAAACAAGCAAAACATCCAGGGTCCAAAACGAACACTAATAATGCAACTAAATACCGAGCAACGATTAACATTTATTTAAAAATTATGCTTATAGAGAAGTCTATAAATAAAAATCGGAATAAAGACATTAAGACAAAGGCTTCGCAATAAGCATAATGTAAAGGCAATAGTCTCCATCATGGCTACGTGCCGGCCCAGCCTCCGACCACCTGAGTGAGGTGCCGTGTTCCGAAGATGTTGCTTGCCAAGAGGCGAGCATGATTTAAAGTAGGCTTTATTTACGAGCCTTCTTTACATAAAACATAGACACAACCCGTCTCTGAGTGCAGCGCCCTCGGTCCGATCGGGTCAGTGGCGTGCAGAATTCAATTCATCGTAATTGCACTGTCAGAGGATGCAATAAATTGGCGGACGAACGTAAACCTTTTTAAACTAACAAACTGAAATCGAAAGTTTTCTTTTTTCCCTTGTGTAGATTATTAATTTAAAATTATACATACGTATATCTAGCTCACAGCTGTTGGTTTAAATAGTCACACTTCACGGGTGAAATTTTTTTAAAGATGTATCCGATTTTTTTGTATCTTCTATAGATATTGAGACAACTGAAAAACAAACTGAAATAGTCACATTGTATGTTGCAACAGCCGCAAATATGGGGTAATACGACTCTATAATGGTTTGTCTTTAGAGAAATTTAATTTTGTATTAAATTGTTAAAATTAAATCTTACATTATTCAAGTAGATATTTGGTATACATAGGATACCTCGACAGTTTTTAGTGAAATAAAAGATATTGCCATAAAGTTTCCTTTCTTAATTTCAACGTGCCTTTATTATTTTAAAAACAAATGATGCTGGTTAGCTGGTTATAAAATAGAAATTGTTTAAACTATGACAAAACCAGTTGCGTAATATTAACTATAGTAAATTAATTAATATTAAAATAATATGTTTCATTAGCATTCGGATGCAAAAAAAGTTGTGTAAATATGATATTTATAATTAACGACCTACAATTTACAATAAAACATGTATAAATAGTATTAGTAAATGGCTAACGTAAACCGTATCTTCGTGACTAATAGTTTTCCTTTTAGATTCACATAAATTAAAGTAACCGTTTAATTAACAAGTAGCTCCTTCAATATATTAGAATTAACATCGCCAAAAATAGAAAAAAAAATTAAATAAACCCATCAACTTAGCTGCAGGGCTCCTTGGGGTCTCCCATACTAATTTTTCGAACTAATAGGCAATGATTTTCCTTTCACCTGCGGGTTTAACCAGTACATTTTTAAAGCTGTTCAACATAAAGTGGTAGGCAGGATATGAATGGTTTACCTGCATGCTTAACTAAAAGTTATGTCGTGACTCTACGACGTTCTCTGCGGGAAACCTTCCCTTCTCTCAAGATACATGGCGAGTATATATGCAATTTTTGCAAACAGCATAGATTATGACAGATTGATTCTAAATAGTTAAAAACTCTGCAAAATGCAAATGACTGTAATCCATAACGGCAAAATATGCACCATAAAATGACAAAATATGCAGTTAATATGCATTTATAAAAAACTGATGATTTTGATGATTTTAAGGATTTGGCCGCGCAAATACAATAACCAGTTAGATACTTTTCGAAGTTTTCTATTAAAAAAGATTGACGTCTATCACTCAATAAATGTTTGTAAGCCGAAAAGGAACCTTCCACGTCGCAAGAAGAAATTGGTAAATATTTCATTTTACTCACAAGAAGAGAATCAACATCAACATGTTGAGTTGTGTTCGAGAAAACTTTTGATATAGTCTTCACACAAATTTTCTATTTAACAAAGAGAATCAGTTAAGGGCATACCAACAGCTTCTAATTTTGCTACTACGGAAACAAAACATACAAAAAGACTTTTAATAAATGACTAATCTCGTGGAAGTTGCGTACTTTCAAATAGTTTTTGTATTTGTTTAACGGTATAGAATCAATTAAGCATCAGATAACATTAAAAGTAAATTTTCTGTGGGTACAGATTCGGGAAGAAAAAAGTGGCTTAATTTTTACTTATAAATCTGGCTATTGTTAAATTATTTGTTTTATCTAATTGTTCAACGGCAATTAAATAAGGTCGTCTTTGTACATTTTCGTCTAATACTCTAATAATCAAGTTCGCTACGTAACGGCCCATAATTTCATCCATTGCTATCCAAAATGCATTATGCCCTATTTTATCTTTAATCTCGCAAACAGTCTTTTCATAAAGCGAATCGACATAGTTTTTTCATAAAGTAGACTCGTTGCGGATATGTTTGTCACAGCATTTTAATGAAAACTGTTTGAAGAGTAAACTATTTAGTTTTGATAATGGCATATTAGACGCTACCAAGGCTAAACATAAATTCGTATTAAAATTATCGATGTTCGGTGTTTCTCTAGGAAATTAAGTACCAATCAACTTTTGCGTGTTTGGAGCCCCCGTTTTAAGGTTCTCTTTGTGTAATTCAGTAGATATATGTTGATCCACTTGGTACTTCATTGAACATGGTACCTTCAACGAAAGAAAAGGGTACTATTTTAATATTTCAAAATAAAAACCTCTCGAAAGGAAAAATGAAAATTTAGCACGTTAGTAAGTTGAAGAAACAATTTTTATAAATTTTGGAATTATGAAATTATACAAGTAGTTCAATAAAAATCATTGCAACTTACATTTTTTAAACAAACTCGACAAAATATTATTTTCCCATCGGTTTCTAATTCAAAATAATTTTTTATCCACATTCGAAAATGTTCTGCATTGGATAAACCAATTTTAGGCATTTTAAAATAACTCTCAACACTTGCAACACTAAAGACAAATCTCAAAACTGTTTAAAATGTTTACTAAATGAAAGCTGGTGAATAAATGAAATAAAATGTTTTAGGTTTATGGTCATCCCCGGTCAGTGTTTCTGTTTTCGGAAATGCTTAATGGAAATTCCCATCATGTACCTACATAAGTAACTTTGCATTAGTATTTGTCTAAGGGCGTTTGTAAAAGATTTAAAATTTCCAACTACATAGAAACTGTTTTCTTACAATATTGGGAAACTATTTATCTGACAGTAAGTACAGTTTACGTTCTTTCTAATCACTCACTTGTCTTTAATTTTTTACATTTTATCGAAAAAAATATACGGACATTCATTTTGCTGCCTTATTTTATTACAAAAATGTCAAATATGCGTTATGGGTGCTGTAATATGTTGAAATATGCTCACTTATGCAAATATGCACTGTAATCGCCAGATTCAAAATAAAAGTTTCAGAAATCGATTTTTTAGAACCAATTCGGATAAATGCCAAAAATTACAGCTCTGCATATAATCTAAATTACTTATATGCAAATCATTTTCAAAATATAAATAATATTTGTTCAACCTACGAGTAGTATACTAAACATTTTAAGTGTAGCTAAAGCTTTACAATTATAATGTCAAGGTTTAGTTACTTTATAAAAGATTTTTTTTGGTGGAAAACTATACCATCAGATATAATTAAATGTAAGTTTCACAGTGTAAAAGGACTTAAATGAAATATAATACCATTACCTTTAAATTAAAAAAGTATAAAAATCACGTCAAAACTGTTTGTGTGTTTGTTTAATTTCAGTTATGTGAGATAAATTGAATCTTTATTTGATAACGCAAATTAAAGATGATTAAAACATTCTACATCTTTGTAAATTGAGTCCATATGTTACATCAATACTCGTTTTTCGTTTAGTGTTTTCATTCGAACATATCCGGCTATTTAAGGGTAGAATTTAAGTATCAATTATTTTCCTTTGTGGTTTTTATTTATTCATACAATTGTTTCCACAATATATATCTGAAAGTTACATCTATAAGCAACAGACCAACTTTAAGAAAATTAATACGTCTAAGGGTTTAATCAAGGTCTAATTAAAATTTTATATCTTAAAGTTCACTTGCAGCTAGCAGCAGTGGTGAAATTGTACAAATGAAATTTTAAAGTTAAATAACAACACTTTGATGCCTTTTTTAAGTTATTTAATATAAGAATTCTTGAATTTAAGGTATTTTCAATACAAAATTGATGTTTTTCTAAATTTCTTTTCAAAAACTTCTCTAATTTCGTTTTCAAGAGAAAATCAGTTTTCTTAAGAAAAATTTATTTCTAAAAGATCCTTTTTTTTAAACTTTATTTCTTCATTTTTACTAAAACGAAATGTCCACATTATTTTGAAAAAAAATCTGTTAAAACCCTTCGATTATTTTAAAAACCGGAATACTTTACATGGTATATAATAATATCAAGTGCTCCAATTTAAAACCATCCACAGTGCCCATGGAATTAAAAGTCGTACTTTAGCTTGGCAAGAAATGCTGGAAAAACTCAAAGCAAATAATAATCATATAAATCTAGATAGCTTAACTTTTATTAGTTGTCATTAGTTAAGATACGAGTAAATCTTGTAATTCCATTGGTCATTAAGGATGACTTTAAATTGGATCACCTTGATATGTAGTATTTGAAATTTTATAACTAATATTTATTTTGCCTATTTCAAGAAAACAGTAAAATATTATTTTATCTAATTCCGTTTTGAAAAGTTGAATTTTACCTAACCTTTTGACGTTATGAAATGTCACTTTTTACATAATTGATACGATATGAGTGTAACTGAGTTACGTAATAGTATTTTTTCTTCAAGCGTATCATAATTGTAACATTTTGCTACTGAATACACAAGGTAAAAATACTCCATTATGTTACTAATACAATAATGGAAATCATTTTGTTCCTAGTAACATAATGTTAGTGCAAGTCGTCACAAGTGGTGGCGCCACTTGTCATTGTTTTGATTACAACTGTCAAGTTTGGATACATTTAGGCAGTTAAAAAGGTAAAATTACTTCAAAAGCGTGTTGTACGCTTCGCAAATTATTTTCGAACGATATTTATTTTGTGTAGAAAGATCTTTTCTGCGCACACGTCTACACAAGTTGTTGACAGTCAAGTAAGTACTTTTCAAATGGTCTGTCGTTTTCATTGATTAACATGCAAAATAGTTATATAGCGCTTGAAGAAAAAATAGTATATGTCATTCGGAGCAGAAAGCTCTTTCTTGTGCTTCGCCCAGATTGCTTGGTCTCGGCTACCGCCTCGACCGCAACCTTCTGAGCTCAGCACAAAAAGCGGGCTTTCTACTCCAAGTGACGTAATATACTATTATGTATCTAGGTCGAAAAGTAAGTCTTTAAGGTATGAGTAAGTTACTTGCGAGTACCTTAACGACATTTTTCGTCTGAGGTACATACCTACATAGTTTTATGTCATACTGGTTTCTAAAGGTGTTAAATTATCAAAAGAAATCTTCAGCAATTTGTAGCAGTATTAGTTTTAAGTAAGTAATCTAAGACGCAACTGTTCGGATCTCCTAGCAACTAGCATTTATAGAACAAAAAGTGACACTTTAAAGTCCTAGGACTTTAAAATGATACTTTAAAGTTCTAGGACTTTAAAGTTTCACTTTTTGTTTTATAAATCGTTCGAAAAACATTGCTTTAGAAACCAGTATGACATAAAGAATATTAAACAACTCAATTTTAAATCAAATGCCGTGCAGATGCCTACTATAATAATAAATAAAATAATTTATTGCTTGTCAAATATTGACAATGAATTATTATTTAGAAAGTGGAAGAATGAAATTACGAAATTAGATAAAATTTTGTACATAATACGTTATGAAAAGCGATATTGTTTGACTCACATAATTTGCAAAACTCGCTAACGCTCGTTTTGGCAAACTTACGACTTGTCAAACAATATCGCTCTTTTCATAACTAATTACGTAAATAACTATGATGATTCTTAATAAGTAGGAGGCGTTTCGGTAATACCCTTTTTCGTATTTCAAATATTAAATACAATATTGAATATACAAGACACTGCGATTTGTCATTTGTTGGCAGAAGCTAAATGTGTTTAATAAATTCTTGGAAACTTAAAATGTCAGAGTTTTGTACACCAAATTTTCACAAACGTCGAAAGTTATAAAGTTTGTTGCATCTAGCTTACTAATTTTAAATCATTATATTGTTACAGACTCTTGTAAAGAACCTTTTTGAATAATTGCGTTGCTTACTTAATTGACCTTGAAAAATAAAGATCTGTTCTTTAGTCAGTTTATGTATCACCAACAGTTCTAAAATAACACTTTTCAATCAAATTACTTTATAATAAAGCAGGCGTATTTTAAAAATTGCATCCTTTAAAATACATACATACCTTTACTGAGATCAGGCTTTGTAAACTGCAAATGGAAAAACGATCAGAAATCATACCAGCACATATGTATAAACATTACATGAAAGAAACTTATTCGCTTTTACAATTACGACGAAGCGTAACTAACATGAAGTTATAAGTCATATTTCCGCGCCCACTATGATTCCAGGTTTTAAATATTATTGTATGAATTCTAATTGCTGAATGTCATGCAAAAAATCATACAATAAATATTCGCTCACATGCAAATGAGTTATATCCTTTTGTTAATAAAAGGATTTCGTAAGTATAAAACTTCATATTTTTATGTCATTTATATAAATATGTATTGTTAGTGCTCTCATAAATGTTCATATACCAGTTTCTCGATCCTACATTTGGCATTCTTACATACTTTTAAATGCTTAACAATACTTAATATGGAGTCACATACACACATTTTATTTTGATTTGTAGTAAGTATGTGAAGCGGTTAAACAAAGATAAGTGGATAAAATTTATGAGTATAGACTTTCTGGAGCATTGTCAAGTCACACCTCGTTATACATTAAAAATGTAGTACTCCCACTTGGAAAATATAAACTTATGAAATATTTAGAGGGAAGGTTCCCGAGTTATAGCATAACATGTATGGGTCGTTTTAGTTTCGCGTACGTAAATAAATGTTTCCAGATTGAGCTAGAGCTACGGTTTCATGCGAAGTTACGTTACGACAGGTCAGGTGTATACATATATTGTTACTTAAGTCACATATGTTTTAGGCCTTGTATAATAACGTACAACGATCTCTACGTAGGCAACGTTGTGAGTTACATGAGGATCTCAAGTTTTATCAGAAAATATGTGCAGGGATTAAGAATACGTTGCTTTTTTTATAAAGATCGCAGTACAAAATTCGACACGTTTACGATGGAGTATTCGATTTACTAAGCGGCAGGTGTTACATCAAAAATTCCAGATTTTAAAGAATTCTAAAATCAGTTAAATTAGTTATTATGTAATTATACCGCCTACTATTCAATTTAAAACTTACGCTACAAATTATCGTATAAATTAACATAAATTTACAGAAAATCATTTTTACTTTTTTAAGTTGTCTGTATTACGTACCACTGATAACTTAATTTAAATGTTTTACATGTATGATTTCAAAAAATCTCTAAAGTTTCGAAAAGTATGGCTTTAGAACACTTTGATATAATAGAGACCGTTAACTGCACACTCCACTTTTACTACCTATGGTATAATAACATCTAGTATTAGTTTTTTCGTTTGGCGAATTTAGTTTTAAGCTTTTGGTTGGAATAATTAAGTTCTTCTTTAGCTTATGCGTTTTCTGTTGGAGGAAGGTATCAAATGTATAGGTTTGCGAACAAAATAATATGCGATTATAACAAGCCACCTACTACCGGTTTTGCAAGGTAGAAAGATATAAGCTCTTAATTTGCTCATACCATTAACAGCTTTAAAGAAAACTTAGCAGAATTTAAGAACATTTTCTCTTATTTCGTAATTTCTAACGTTCTCAAACGAACTAACTCTTTTGAAGCGTTTGTTTTGTCTTTTATCTCATTTTTAGTCAATCTAATATGTACTTCTTTTCTCAAAAGCTAAACCGATTTTGTCACAAATATCTAATTTATTAGTAAACTTAAAGTAAAATGTTGTTCAATCTGTGTAACAATACAACATAAACGAAGTAGCTAGATTATTAACTAATTAGATAACGAATCAAAACCGGAAAGCTTAAAGGTAACTTTGCATTGCAAATTTAAACAATATAAATTTTTTCTTTACATCACATTTTATTGAAGTACCACCTACTTATAAAACTGTGCTAATTGTATTTTATGATACGTTTTTGGATTTTTGGGCGCCAAGCTTATTAATTTTAATTGTTTTTTGAAATTTTGTTTCATCAGCATAATTTATCTTCCGTTCTTCTGCTTTTCTACCGCCTTATCTATCTTTACCGGTTGGTGAAAATGTATCTATTTTTTTTTATATTCTGTATCCGCCATGTTGGGAAATCTTTTTCGTAAGTATACCACCTATAGAAGAGAGAAATTATTAAACAAACCATATGGTTATATAATTTATTTTTATTAACATTATAACTTAACAACTTGAAAACTTACACAATAGTTATTTATTCAAGTGAGTAAAGTGCTACAACAAGCAGAAAGAAATATCTGTTAGTTGAAAAAATGCACTTTACTTATTTGTTACATATTTATAAGATTTTAACCACAACAGTAAGACTTTGTACGATTTTAAAGATATTGAAATTGACACGCCTCGCATGAAATTGTAAGACTCGCTAGCGCTCGTCGTTCAAACGTCATGCTCGGCACACAAAATGACACTTTTACTCCTAATAACACAATATACTATTTTAACTAATTGATTTGGACAGTGTAGTAACAAATGTAAAATGGGGAGGGATGCTTCAAGAGAATGTTTGTTTACTGAAATTAATATTAAATAATAATATGAAGGAAAATCTGCATCAAATCAAGAAACTCTAGCTAGGACATCAGGAAAGTTTGTGAAGTTGAAAGTTCAACTGTTGACTGTTGTGGCTCCTTCACTGTGTGCGGTAGGAAAATGATCGTAGGTACTGCCGAATCAAAAAAGTAAACTAAAATTAAGAACGTGCCAGGAAGTTGAAGTTTTAACATTTGTGAAATTTTTATTTACATATGTAAGCGCAGTATGACCACAATCGATATCTCGAGTTTATAAATTGCAATTTCGAGATGAAATACTAGAATTTATACGAAGAAAACTCTTAACTCAAATTAGTAAAAAGAAAATTAAAGCACAAGTGCATTGATGGCAATATGTTGAAACATTTACTAGAGTTAGTTTGTGGAACAGTTTCTTATAATTATTTTAGTAATCACTTTTCATTTTCGCCAAAGGCTTGATTATGTACCCAATCGAGATCAATCAAGCTTAGATCTGAAAAAAATCTGAATGTATCATATTTCTTGAATATGAGCCGCAGCAGAGGACCAACTCGATGTTTGGTATGATAAAGATCCCTACCAGAATGGAATTCCCGTGGGTGTATACATAAAAAACTTCTATTTTGAAAAATAAACAGTTTAAAACGTTTCTATCAACTTTTTTTCTTAAAATTGGTTACAAGGTCGCCCCCAGAACTTTGGCCCTGTACTTAATTTATAGGGTTATCGAAATGCAACATTCTAATCAAAAGAAGTGCTAACAAAATAATAGTTGTGTTTCCTAAAAGTTTCGATATAGGTAGTACTTAATAAAGGTTATCATTTCTTACTTATACTACTAGTTTTATGTTTGGTTTTCTAAACAGAAACAAAACTACATACACTGTTCGCTGTTCGTTCAAAAGATTCGATAGTGTCTTTACACCAGTAGAAGACACCCACTTGATACCGCCATTTTGTTTTTAATTAGGTCAATCAATTTAATCGATTGCGCAATCAAGGTCGAATTAATGGGATTAGCGGTTTAATTAGATCAATTCGCGGTTTATTTAGGGCAATTTAGATCAATCCGCGGTTTATTTAGGTCGATTTAATGGGATTAGCGGTTTAATTAGATCAATCCGCGGGTTATTTAGGTCAATTTAATGAGATTACGTCATAATTAGATCAATCCGCGGTTTAATTAGATCAATCCGCGGTTTAATTAGGTCAATCAAAAAGTTTAATTAAATTCTCGATTAAAAGCGGCGGCCATCTTGGAATTAATAGCTCGATCAATCGATTTAATTAGATCGATTAAAACTTCCATTAAAAGCGGCGGCCATCTTGGAATTAATAGCTCAATCTTCGCGGTTTATTTACTTCAATCCGCGGTTTAATTAGGTCAATCAGCGGTTTATTCAAATCGGCATTTAATCAATTACGTGGTATCAATTCAGCCAGTAAAATTAACTAGATCGAACACTTGGGCAAGCTTCGGCAGGTTGAAACCTGTTCGCCGGCGAATATGAAGTCAGTAGGGAATTATTTTTAACAACAGATAGTTTTCTAAGAAACGTTACTCATCTGGTTCGTCGCATTTTTAAAAAACAAGCCCGAAAACTAACATGTGACTTAGTATTCTTAAATCTTCGGAATGCATTTTATTAAATAACAATCTATCGCCGTTAATTCTATTTTTAATTGTCAGCTGATCTACAGATGGAAATAACTCAATTTTAACTGTTACATTTGTAGATGGAAATATTTCAATCCAACAATTATAGTTTTTAAATAATTGCTGTTTAAAACTCGATGGATTTCTAAAAGAGAGATCAAGAATTCACACACGTTTTAAAAACAGTTCAAAGTTATCAAAAATCGGCGTTATCGCGGTATCTAATTCAGCCGATAAAATTAACTAGGCCGAGTACAGTCATTTTTTGTCAAACAAGGTACGTCTTCGACAAGTTGGGGCCTGTATGTTTAGAATTCAAAGCTTATGACGTCAATAGGGATTAATTTTTTAACAATAGAAACTTTTCTAGCAAACGTTACTCATCGCTCGTCGCATTTTTTAAAAAAGCGTAAACGGAAACTAGCATGTGAGTTATTCTTAAATACCCGGAATGCATTTTAATAACAATCTAATGCATCTACTGCAGCTAATTGGAAATAATTCAATTTTAATTGTTACATTTGTAGATGGAAATATTTCAATCCAACAATTATAGTTTTAAATAATTAAAACTCGATGAATTTCTAAATCCGGAATTTAACCACGTTTTTAAAAACAGTTTTTTCTAGTATATACGCTACAGACCGAAATAGAAGAACTTTGTTAAGCTTAAAAATTATTTCACAATAATGTGAAA
The DNA here is from genome assembly GCA_963082815.1 of Melanotus villosus. Taxonomy (NCBI): domain Eukaryota; kingdom Metazoa; phylum Arthropoda; class Insecta; order Coleoptera; family Elateridae; genus Melanotus; species Melanotus villosus. The sequence goes on along the minus strand of OY720418.1, from coordinate 68,699,415 downwards.
TGCGAAATGACTAATACGTTTAAACAATAGATTTTTTAATCCGGGCTGAAAAACCCGACGTTCGATTCTTTAAGGATTTAAGACATTGTATTTAACATGTCGTATTATTTCAGTAAACAGTGGTCTTTTAACAAAGGTAGTTTTGTGCATTGTCTGTAGATAAAACAATGCGTGAATCAATCTGCTTGAAATTTTTACTGACTAGCTTTGTTTATCCGGAAACCTTTTGTGCATTGTCTGTAGATAAAACAATGCGTGATTCAATCTTCTTGAAATTTTTACTGATCAGTTTTGTTAAACTTCTTTGTGCGTGTACCGTGAGAAAAAAATCGTGAAAGTAGGGATTGAAAAAACGTATAAAACCAGCTGCATCGCTGTACTGATTCCACTTTACTGCTCCGACTCCAGCATCAACTACGTCAAGAAAATATGTCTACCGTCAACGAACTCCTGCAGATTGTAGCCTCTGGCCTTATCCGTACCGAGGAAGGCTTGTGTACCATCTACGATCTAATCTGTCGTAAGATGGTATACGAAGCCCACTCGTTAACGGCCGTTGAGGCCAGCTGCCTTAAAGAGCTGCAAGACTACATACTGAAGCTGCAAGAGAATCGAAGGGTAAGTAAAATTTTAAATACTGAAAATGGATTTTTTAAAATAATCCAGTTTTTATAAACTTGTCGCTAGGGAATTTAATTATCTGTTAACAACCGTTTATACAGTGCGAGTCTTATTCATTATTTATTTTTTTATAGGTAACTGTTGAATCACCCGGGGCTGTTGGGGAGACTAAAAAGCAGCAGCACGAGCCGGGCGATAATGTTATCAATGTAAGTACACTTCTCGTAAAAGCAGTTTAAGAAATTTAAGTTTTCCATGTCTGAAGTAATGCAAATTCTAATTTTTAATTCAACTTGCAGGCGTGCGGTAACAGTGAACCTTCGACTTCACGGCCTATGCAGGCACCGCCCACGTCCGTTCAGCATCCCAGGGATGAGCCGAGAGACGCTGTCAACGTAAGTACAGTTCTTATAAAATCAGTTTAAGAAATTTAAGTTTCCATGTCTGAAGTAATTCCTAATCTTTTAACTCTATTTTCAGGCCTTCGGTGCAGGTGTACCGTCGACGTCACGGCAAGTACCGAGGCAGACAGCGTCTACACCCATTAAGGCGCCTAGACCTGAGGCTGCTAGCAATCAGGTAAATGTTATAAAATTTATACGATAAATTACAAATTTTTTAACTGAAGTAAGGTGAATGAAAGTATTCAATTTAATTTTTGTTTTAGGTTACCAATTTGACCCGGAGGCGTGAGCCGACCTACAACGTAGGTATCCGCCAGCAGCAGCCCGCAGTTGAGGCCTTTAAATACTTCAAGGTGATTAGTCAAGGCACGAAGCTGGTTAAAAAGTTTAACCTCATGGCCAAGACAGTCACCTTGAAGCTTGCCGACGTTGGCAATGAAGCGAGTGGGCCTGCTTTATGGCTTAAGGTAAATAACTTATTTTAAACTTATAGTCTTTTGAAAAACCAATTATATTTTTTAAGAGTGTTTATTAATTAAGAAATATTATTTTTAGAATGCATTCACTGAGATTATTGACCACATGGTAGCCGACGCATCGCCATCTGACCGTGTGGGGCTGGTCATACACAGCGACAAGTTCCCTGAGAAGCCTATAGGCATATCATTTCGCAGGGTTGACCAGTTATCCGTGGAGGTCGTGATGGCGGTGCTAGACAAGATCCTGCAAAGCAACGCCAGTTTCTTCTCCCAGGACGCGCTGAGAATCCAGCTGGACAGGGTCTCGCTTCCTGTGGGGTATGGCCGAGACAGACTAACTGGCGTTAGCTACGAGGAGTTTTGTCGACGCAAGAAGGGCATCATGGTGGTCAACAACGATGACAACCAGTGTTTGGCCAGGGCTCTAGTGCTAGCAATGGCTTGGAGGGCCAACGATCCCCAGCTCGTAGCTTTAGAGAAGGGGTATCCCGAGATGGACCGACGTACTCACGAGCTATGCACTAGAGCCCGAGTGGACCTCAGCCAGGGCGGGACCAGGGACCATATAGAGCAGTTTCAGCAATATCTAACAAATTACACAATAGTCGTGTACAATGACCGAGTAGGTAAGACGGTATATTATGAAGGACCCCGGCATCACGACAAACCAGTCCTGAATTTAATCCTTGAAAACGCGCACTACAATGTTATTACTAATTTATGCTCAGCTTTTTCAACTAAATACTTTTGCGAGATGTGCCGTATACGTTCCGCTCACAAAACAGACCATAAAGGCTGCAAATACATTTGTCCGTCCTGTCACACCTCACCCCCCTGTAATGTAAATGTGGACCTCGTTAAGTGCAACGAGTGCCACAGAGATTTTCGCGGTCAAGCCTGTTTTACTGAGCATACCAAAAATCTGTGTAAGGCTTTGCGGAGGTGCCCAACCTGTCTGTATAGTGTGTGGACTGTCAAAAAGTCCAATCATAAATGTGGATTCAAGTACTGCAGTAGATGTAGGTCCGAGCAACCCATACGTCATCTTTGTCATATGTCAAAGAATGTCGCGAATAAGAAAAAGTTAGACAAACATTTTGGTTTTGTCTTTTATGATTTTGAATGTCGACAGGACTCTCTCGTGGATGGTACAGATAATGTTTATCTGCATCAGCCAAACTTGTGCGTTGTACAGAACGTGTGTAAGTCGTGTATTGACGACGCCGATATCAATAAAGATTGCAACAAGTGCGGAAAGCGCCAGCACATTTTTAGAGAGAATCCTGTCGATGAACTGTTAAATTTCATTTTAAATTTCAAGAAATCGGTAGGATCCGTAGTTGCTCTGGCGCACAACGCTAAAGGCTATGATTCACAGTTTGTATTACGCCGGATTATTAGTCAGAAGGAACGGTGGAACCCTAAAATTATATCCAATGGTACCAAGCTGATGTCCATTTCCTGCGGCGAAGACATCAAATTTTTAGATTCGCTGAACTACATGCCGATGCCACTTAGCAAGTTACCCAAGACGTTTGGTTTCCAGGGTTCCAAAGGGTTCTTCCCGCACTTCTTTAATACTCTGGGTAATCAAAATTATGTTGGGCCAATGCCGGCCACACACTATTACGGGGCTGACGAGATGGCTACGTCGACTAGAAGTGAGTTTCTTGCTTGGTATAGAGGCGAGGTCGAGCGAGATGCGGTATTCAACCTGCAAGAAGAGCTTGTTAAATACTGCATTTCTGACGTCGATATACTGAGGAAGGCTTGCTTGGAGTTTTGGCGTAGTTATTGCACGTCAAACGGTGTTGATCCCTTCCGTGAAGCATGCACGATTGCTGGTTCCTGCAATGCAGTCTTCAGACGTAAGTTTCTTACAGCTGATACAATAGGCCTTATACCCCCAAACGGTTATAGAATGGCCGACAAGCAATCAGCTATCGCCATCAAATGGTTGTTATATCTTGAACACTCTTTGGATATTCAAATTAAACACGCGGGTAATAGTCGCGAGGTTAAACTTAGGGAGGGCTGCTTGGTCGATGGCTTCTGCGAGGCTACGAACACTGTATATCAGTTCCAGGGTTGTTACTACCACGGTTGCGAAGCTTGTTTCCCTGATCAAACGGCGCAACTTGGTGGTGACAAAAATGAAACGATGTTTATGCGTCGTGAGAAGACAGAGGCCACATCAGCTCGCATCCGATCCTACGGGTATAACCTCGTTGAAATGAAAGAATGTCGTTTTAAAAATTTTCTAAAAACTAATATTCAGGCCGCAGAATTTTTGGCAAATCACAACGTTATTAGACACGAACCCTTAAACCCACGAAATAGTTTCTTCGGTGGGCGTACCAATGCGATTAAGTTGCATCACAAGGTAGAAAAGGATGAGAAGATCAGGTATTTAGACGTCTGTTCACTGTATCCCTTTGTTAATAAGTATGGGAAATACCCCATAGGGCATCCTAAAATTCATGTGGGCAGGGATAAATGTGAACAGATTGATCTTAATTCTGTAGAGGGCATTGTCAAGTGTACGATTGTACCACCAACCGATCTATACCATCCTGTTCTACCTCTTAGAATGCACGGTAAATTGATGTTTGTTCTGTGTAGAACTTGTGCTGAGGACAAGTTTATGGGCGAGTGTGCTCATACGCAGGATGAGCGTCAATTTACCGGTACTTACGTGGCGGATGAACTCCGGAAAGCTATTTCGCTGGGCTACAGGGTGATAGAAATTTTAGAGGTTTGGGAATATAAGGTCGCTCAGTACAACAAGGCAACGAAAACAGGGGGACTTTTTTCGGATTACGTAAACAATTTCGTGAAGATAAAGCAGGAGTGTAGTGGATGGCCTTCTTGGTGTACGGATGACCAGGCCAAGGATCGGTATGTTTCCGAATACGCTGATCGAGAGGGGGTTGCATTAGATAAAGGTAAAATCGCGTCAAATCCGGGTATGCGGTACATTGCGAAATTGTGTTTAAACAGCTTCTGGGGTAAGTTTGCCCAGAGAGAAAATCTAATGCAGTCCTCTATCATCACGGACTCGAATGAGTTATTCAAGAAGCTTACCGATCCTTCGGTTGAAGTCCATACATTAACTCCTGTGGACGATGATACGATTATTCTAAATTGGGACAGGCCGGACGAGTGTATTCAGCCATTGAATACCGTCAATGTCGCGCTAGCTGCATATACGACAGCTAATGCACGCCTCGAGCTGTATAAGTATTTGGAAAAGCTGGGTAGACGTGTGCTGTACTTCGACACCGACAGTGTGATTTTTACACAGCGACCGGGTGAGTGGGTACCCGAAACAGGAGATTTCCTCGGTGACATGACCGACGAGATCGAGTGTTACGGGCCCGGTAGTTACATTGTCGAGTTCGTTAGTGGCGGACCTAAGAATTATGCCTTTAAGGTGTTTTCCACCAATAAGAATGGCTTTATATTTATTTGCAAAGTTAAAGGGATAACCCTGAATTTTAAAAATTCCGAAAGTGTAAATTTCGAGACCCTTAAAGACATGGTTCTTAACGACGCCGAGGCCACGTACGTTCAAACCGATAGAAAGATTGTCAGAACACCTGTGCACGAGGTCGTTTCCAAGCCTGAACGGAAGGTGTTCAGAGTTCAGTATACGAAGCGGCGTCGTGTAGAGGATAGTTTTGACACGCTTCCTTTCGGTTATAGAACGTAAGTTAGTAATAACATGGTAGATTTCCACCGATATAGCTGAAACTGCTCGTCATCTCCCAGTAATTAATTTTAGTTTTATTTTTGTACGTTAGCATAATTAATCTTAGTTTTTATATATTATTCTTAGTTTAGCTTGTATATACTTTTTCATATCACATTAGTTTTAAGTTCAAATATTAGTATTTTAAAATGTATATAACGTTGTATAACCAAATTTAGCTTTAGTTATTCATTTTTAATCATTTATCAGTACTCTATTATAATAGTTTTTTAACTTCCAAGTATCAGCATTTTTTACTCTGTAGATAATTTTATGCTACCAAGTTTAACTCTAGTTAATCGATTTTATGTAACCAAGTTTTAATCAATTTTAACTATTAATGTTACTGCTGTACTTATCACTTACACTTTCGTTATACGATTATTATTATATACATAATTCACTTTTTATACCCACCAACATATATGGAAATAATAATAAACTCTTATACAAATCGAAATTTTTCTTTGTTTTACTTCGTAGAGAATAAGGAAACAAGAAATCGTTTAAAAAAGTTTTATTTATATAAAAAAGTGCACTTACAATTTATACATTAGATTGTATTACATTTAGTATATCATACGCCGAGTTGACAAGTTTATCTTAGGGAAATAACGGTCGTATATCAGCTTGATGAGCCGATCGTTGCTTTTTAAATTATTATCGAACATACTTAGAAAATCTAAAGTTGATACATTATTCATTTTTAAATATAAATACACTAAACAGTAATGGCCGCAGAAATTTGAAGTCATACTCTGGATCATTCTAGTATTACTTTTCCAAGATTTACAATTCTTCTGAATAAAATTATAATGATGTCCTTCGGGGTGGCGTCCGAATGAATCAAAGTACTCGCCATGACCATTTTCATCGATGTAGAAGGCTGCCCAGTGTTCTCCGGGTTTATAAAATGGATCTGTGTTTGCCACAATCGCACATGGTCTAATTATACGCGTAGGCAATTCATCAGAAGCATAAACATGTCGATTCACATTCGACTGACTCGGTATTGTCCGGAGAGCGCTCTTTATTTCGAACGTGTTCATTGTACCAATCAGATAAAAGTAGTACGTTTTCAACGGCGCAAACAGGATTTTCAATTGTATGACTCATACAACGTACTGCAGTTTTCTTTTTCTTCAATTTATTTAAAGACGGACACCCAAATTCCTCCAAATTTATAACAGCTTGTTTGAGAAAGCTTAAAACTTTCTTCTTCTCCTCGCCTTTAACAAAGACTGTATCGAAGCACTGCACCACACGTTTGAGTTCTAGTTCAAACTCTTCAAAATTTACGAAGCCTGAATCCCAAGACAGTCCGTGAAAATAATTTTCTAGATATGTCACGTCCTTTTTTACAGAAGCAGGTAGCGATGAATAAATTTGAGGGGGTTCGAAGTGAAGGATTTCAATTTTGTTTCCGTCGCCGGAAATAATAACAACTTCTTTTGGAATGAACTTTTTGTCAACTCCACGGAACCCTTGCAAGTCAACGAACACGTCCATACTATGCAACTACAGGCAGCTGACTAAATCCCCACTTGCAACAAAACTTGCTTTAACTGCTAAAATCCACCACCACGTTTCGGTGTTTATCAATTTCGATTACGTTGTCAAATTCTGCGTATAGCAGACAATTCACTGTTTCTTTCAAAGCTTCTTCAAATCCAACTTCTACACGAAGTGACCCATTTTTCACAAGATTCCAATGAGTGCTGGCATTTGCCGATAAATCTGGTGTTAGGTCAAAAACGAAAAAACAATATCCTTTAGAGTAATTTTCGCGTGAAATATCGTTACCCTCGTTCAGAAAATGAATTCCTGTCCCTGAAAATAAGGTGTGGTAGGCCCGAACGTACATTCCGTCCTTTGTAAAATCTGGTTGTAAAGGTTTAGTAGGAATCTGTTGTCCGTCAATATACAATGAAAAATAATTCATTTTAAAGTGATCGAAATTAAAGGGATTGGATGCATAATCGCCGTTGAATGCTTTATTTGTCACAAATCCGACAATGCAGCGTTTCGGTAATTGTCCGAGAAACACATTGTCTAAGGATTTTCTTTGTACACCTGATGGAATTGTTAAAACCTTGACATCAGTTCTAGTTATTGGATATTTAGATGTAGCCGTTGCCAGAGCTTTAGTGTGAGCTATCAAAATGCTGGGGTTTATCTTCATTCTTCTTATTAATAAACTAGCGTCAGTAATTTTCACTTTATACGTCGAACCCGCGATAGCCATTAAACTAAACGTGTCACGTGACCGAACAAACTTTATCTTCATTTCAACACCGTTAATAAGAAATTTCTCTTGATTAAACAAATCCGCATGAACATGGCCCATTAATTCAACTTGTTTACTCTTACTCGTGAACGACCGCCTTTTATCTAGTCCACTGTTTTCATCGCCTGTGGCGTCCATTTTTCCAGCTGTATCATTATACCATAGCGAGCAGGTCAAGTGAGAACTCTTAGCTTCAGGCCCATAATTCAAAAGAGTCTCTATGTATGAACGGTAGGCGTAAGTATTGTTTGGAGGTGATACCAATTTTTGATTTAAATATATCTCCACTTGACTAAAAAGAGAATGTAGCCAGTTATTTACGGGGGCTGGTTTGTCCTCATCGCCTAGAGGTGTATCGTCTTGTTTCACTATTTTTGCGGTTACATGTAGCATAGTTTGACTCAGGTCCAGGTAATCATTTCCATTTCCGGGTACAATAAATTCGATAGGTGCGTCATCAGTAAGCGAAGAAAGCGGTTTATAAAATATCCATTGTCCATTTTCGATACTAGTTTGAGTCGAAGGTAACGCAAACAAGTCCAGCTCGGATTTAATGCATTCACAAGAATGAGCATGTAGAAAAGACATTTTTAAATTTTAGTAAATATATCACTATGTTCTGTTTTCGTAGTATTTTTACGTTTGACGACCCTTCCAGGAGATCTTGATATAGACTGAGTAATGTTTAATGTGCGTGGTCTTTTATACCCGGATCCGTCCATTAAAGTGCTGATTTTTGCACCGGCTTTACGTTTTAAATTTTTTCCAGCTTCTTCTAATCTATTGTGAAAGGCTTCTTTAACGGTGCGCTTGTCGGCTAGATCGTTTAAAAAATTACTCCCACTTCTCAAGGCTTCTTCCCCCACCACTCGAGCACCAGTCTTAAAAAGAGGAAGGATGCTGCGAAATATACCGCCCAGAAATGATCCAATTCCATGTCCACGTTGATAAGGAGCTCCTCTGTAAATAGCCCCAATACCACTCCCTGCCTGTTGTACGTAATATTGTTGATAGGGACAATCCATCATTAATTAATTTTCTTGAAGTGTAGTTTCAAGCTCAGAGTTCCAAACTCGAATGGCATCGAGGCTCCGGTCTCGGTCCTTATATCTATCTCGAGATTTTCAAATTCTTTTCTCATCACAGGGATGTAGTGAGTGGGCGAGAATATTACATCCTTATGACATCCGTAATTATAATTGTCTGAGGTTATATTGATAATACGAACAAGTGGTGATAAAACATCGCCAACAAGTTGAGGTTCTACAATATCGCAATATACAAACATTTGAGATGGCAGGCCTACCCAGATATTTGAGGGGTGGGACGGGGCTTGGTTGAGTGCAATGTTTGTCCCCGGTTTATATCCAAGTTGAAGAGCCAATCTTTGTGATAATCCCAGTACGGCTAGCTGCTCTTTTAAGTTTAACGACACCCGTTTAGTAACTTTATTGTACTTAAATTCCAACAGCCTACTTAGTAATTGATGACTGTTAATCGTCGTAATAACATCTTCAATATTCTCGTAATTCCCGGCTGGTATGTGAAAAACAAACCATCCGTCATTTTCGTATAAAACTTCTGAGCTGTCTTTGAAATGGCTGCTAGCATTTTTTAGCACCGTTTCCTTGTCTTCAGCGTTAGGTGGCGTTAGACGATAATAAATTAAGTTATCCGTGTCTGTCACAGCTAAAAAGGAACACGGATATTGAATTTCAGCAATTCCAACAACCCAGTTACTAGTTAACCTTACACGTTTATGTAACTGTGTAATAAACTTTGTTGTAGTGTTTTTGGGAAAATATTCCATTGAACTGTTGCTTAAGAGAGTTAGATAAAATTCGTTCTCCATTTTCACAAACGTTTAAGTTCTGAAGCTGCTACCCAACTATTAAACTTGTCGCTGTACCCCCTCCACTTCACTAAATAATATTTTGATTTGCCACGACCTTTTTCAGCTAACACTTTATCGATTTTAAATACTGTGTCTTTTTCTAACGTTACAGGTTGTAGCTCTTCCTCGTAGAAAGTTCCTTCAATAATTTCGTCGTTTAAGTCAACTATTCTGTATACAGGCGGCTTCCGCTGTATAGTCGCGCAGATTTTAAAGACCTCTTCACTCCAATTTGTCTCGTAACCTTTCTCGAATGTATGTTTGGTTCTACTGATTCTAACATGCTGATTCACTTTAAATTTAGGTTTTCTTTGTACCCCCACTCCGCCACGATAAAGGTTGTTCCATACTTCCAATACATTTTGTTCGTTTACGTTACTCGGGGGCATTTTGATACTCGAGTGATATCTATTGTTATATGATGAAACTAAATCTTGCAGTACATCGATGTATCTGTACGAGTTTGAATAGGTAAAGTAACGCCACATTCTTGTTTTAAGTGTTCGGTTGAATCTTTCAACTACGGCCGCTTTTACATCGGGATTATTGGTAACAAAGAAATTAATGTCATGTTCTTTAAACAGTTTCTGCACGGGCGCTGCCACAAACTCTTTGCCTTTGTCAGTTTGAATTTTTAAAGGAGTCGTTTCACATTCGTTAAATATTTCTTTAAAAGCTTCTATTACTGATGTTGCAGTCTTAGATTTTAAAGGTCTTACCCAAGCCATTTTGCTAAAGACATCTATTACTGTTAAAATATAATTGTTTCCATCGTTGTATTTAGTCAAAGTCCTCATGTCGCAAAGATCAGCCTGCCATAATTCAAACATGTTGCTAACAACGTACTTGTTTCTTGGAAAATGTTTTCTAAGAGGTTTATGAACAGTGTAAGCATCCTGTTTCTTTAACCACTCTTCTACCTCTGCTTTTGGAACTTGATTCTTTACAGAGTTTATTAATGAATCGGCACCAGAATATCCAACAGGGTTTGAAGGGTCGTAGTAGATGGTATTCAAATCAACCATTTTTAAAGTTTAAGTCTTGCCCAGCCCAGAGATTTAGCCGAGCGTGCCGTATTGCCTAAAGTTTTACGCTTTTTAGAGCGTGTGCTAGCAGGTGTTTGTTGACTGGTTGAGGCAGTTCCAGAAACTTCTTTTATACGCCCTTCTGAATCGGCATCGTAGTCTTCGGGCTTCACTTCTGATTTTAAAAATTTTGGCGATTGATTATAAGATGAAACATTACGTCGTTTAGGGTTACCTATTAACTCATGAGGTATATTTTTCTCATTCATAAAGGATGCAAACTGCTCCCAGCCTGCAGGATTTGAACTTTTGCGAGGTCTTAGTGTATCATTTATTAGATCGATAATATTTGATGACGGTAGAATTTCACCTTTTATGGAAACGGTTCCCTTATCATCCCAATCAATTGAGCCAGTTGAAGATAAAATATTAATAAGATTCTTCGCCTTTCTCTTATACGTATCGGGTAGTGTGGCTAGTATGTCTGAATGCTGTAAAGATTCTTGTTTGACTTCCACAGGCACGTTGACTGGCTGACGAGACTGGTCCGTAAAGTGTAAATATCTTTGCAACACCTGATTGTACTGGGCCCATTTGTCATGATCCGATAATTTGGAACCAAGAACTTTTTGCATGTCTTCGTCTAATTGAGATAATATTTTTGGTTGTGTATTTTCAGAAACAGTTAACCGTTGTAGCAACTCGGGAGGCACAATCATCATTTTCTTAGCATGCTCCATTTTTTAGTTTATTTTAGCAAACTTCCCAGAATTCCACTAATTAGTGGAGCAAGAATTAACGGTAGTAATGCACCACCTTTTTGTATTAACAATTTTCTCTTCTTGAATATAGGTTCCCCGGGTTTCACCAATCGCCTTAGGATGTGTTTGTGTTGAGAGAGTCGCCTTTTCTGATGAATACTTAATGGAACTTTTCCTTTTAAAGTGTTATAAATACATTCACAAATACAATGAATTTCTTTATCACCCACGGCCTTTAAGAGAGCCGCTCGCTCCTTAGGTCCGAGTTTTGCTAGGGCACGGAGCAATTCAGAGTTTTTAATCACAGCGTGAGGCATCATGCACTAATGACGCTAGATTTATAGGTGTTGTTGTATTTATACTCCTTCTTCGGCACATACACATAACATGAACCATCCTCTCGAAATATAGATGTTCTGAATCTAAACTCCTCAGGTGTTGATTGTTTTAAGTCGAAGAGTAAATAGCCGTGAGGCTTGGAAGTTGCGTCTTGGTACGCTTCTTGTAGAAATTTAATGTTTGAAGGGACTATTTGACACGCTAAATGACGTATTTGAGTTCCATCTCGCGGATTTTTAAAATATATGATGTAGTGTGCATTAAGGGAAATATCCCTCTGCCCTTTGCCCTGATGAAATATATTTTGTGTTATGAAAAACACGCTTAAATTTCTATGATGACACCCCTTAGTAAATATATCTACAATACTGCCGTTTGTCTCGCGCATTAAATCGTCAATAATTATTAAATTTGGTTGAACCCCGTCAAACTGGTCCATATTTGGTAGTCCTTGTTGAAATTCAGCTATGGAGCTTAAGTCTTTATATAAAGGTTGCCACTCGTCATAAAACCAAATTACTTTTTCAAATTTCACATTGCATATATTATCGCTGTTCATATTTTTTAAAAAATCAACTACAAAAAACGACTTTCCACACCCTGACGGCCCCGCAACAATTGCAGAAAACGGATGTTGAAACTGGCACTCCATGTTTATTGCATCAACGTCAGAGTTAAACTGGCTGTAGGATAAAGAATTAGAAATTTATATAAATAATAATACAGGTATACGTGGAAATAATATTTATTTATTTATCTATTAACACCACCAGCAATGTACAATCGATCATCAGACCCTACACTACCTTGAATTACAGTAATAACAAAATTTTTAAAATTATAAATCAATTCACCTAAAACATCTTCACCCCTATAATCTATTTTATAGGTGTCTGAAAGTAAAACGTCTAATACGTCAAAATTTCCAGAATTTTCAACAATACATGCTACATTTGTATAAAACTCAGTAAATAACACAGACATCTTCATAGCACTCCTTTTCAATGTCTCTAGACGCACAAAGAGAAAATCTTTCATGTCCACAATTTTCGCTAGCGTAGAATACATTGCGTAAAGTTCAAATGTTTCTGTACCAGTTTTTGGTACAAATTTACACGTTTGCCACCCCGTACAGAGCATTTTGTAACGCTGCAAATCGAAGTTTAAACTACCTTCACGCAAGGCCACTAATATCTCGGGTAGAACATTAACGAACTCCTTGAACGCTTCTTCTTCGAATTCTACCCCAGCTTCAATACCGCTTTTAACGATACGTACAACCGGGGCAAAATCTTTATACGGATCCATTCCAATATGTATCAACTTACTTGCAGAATTATTTAACGGGATGTAAGACCCGCAAAGTAGACGCTTCTTCTCGTTTCGTACCAGGTTTCTCTGCTGCGCGTCATCTTCAGAGGGTTTAACACCGTATGCAGGCCGGACTTCTTCTTGAAACACACGCACGTCTTCTTCGGTGATACGGCGTTGTGGCGAAAAACTTCGGGGTCGCTCTTTGGTTACTGATGTAGACTTCTGGACGCCGCCTCGACGCGATTTATCATATGGAGCCCAACGCTTCCTGGCCTCAACGGTTGAATTTTCTTGCTGGTTATTCATAACTTACTCAATAGGTCACTAGGTAGAAAGCACAGATAGGAACTCTGAATGGCCGAGTAGGCACTCTGTTCGCTTATTTATACCGTAGTGTAGGATGGAAGGGGAGCTGTCTCACATACAAGTCGAAACATGCCTTTTCATGACGCAACTTGTAGAATAATCTAGAAAGATCCTTTGAACAATGGTTATTGTTTGCGATAATCACACAATGGCTGTCACATTAGTCATTTCCTGTATTCCGGGAATTTGAAATAAGTTACTTTTATTATTGTTTACACCCGAGTGGGTGATTGACGTTTTGATGACTCATGTGTTTTTCCGTGATGTCACAGCTGAATTTGAATAAACCGCGGAATAATCTAATTAAACCGCTAACCTGAATGAACTAGTTATAATGATTGATTAAACTGCTTAAGCTATTAATTCCAAGATGGCCACCGCTTTTAATCGAGAATTTAATTGACCTAATTAAATCGATTGATCGAGCTATTAATTCCAAGATGGCCGCCGCTTTTAATCGAGAATTTAATTAAACTTTTTGATTGACCTAATTAAACCGCGGATTGATCTAATTAAACCGCGGATTGATCTAATTATGACGTAATCTCATTAAATTGACCTAAATAACCCGCGGATTGATCTAATTAAACCGCTAATCCCATTAAATCGACCTAAATAAACCGCGGATTGATCTAAATTGCCCTAAATAAACCGCGAATTGATCTAATTAAACCGCTAATCCCATTAATTCGACCTTGATTGCGCAATCGATTAAATTGATTGACCTAATTAAAAACAAAATGGCGGTATCAAGTGGGTGTCTTCTACTTACACCATATATAAACGTCAGGGGCGATAGACATATCGAATGTGCGAAATTCTGATAGTTTCTCTTTTGGTCCTTCGAGACAATCAAAGATGTTATTGGAGGTTCGTAAATAATAGATGGGCTCATTCAAAATCGAAAGCTAACTTGGGGATTTCACTAATTATAGGAAATAGAGGGTAGATTTAAATCTGGAACTTTTGTGCTTAATATGGTATGTGCCAAAAATTCGCTTTTGTTGATTTGTTTTTATTATTTGGCTTCATAAAAGATAGACTGGGATATTTGTTCCTGCTCTTTTAAACACAAAAACATCATTTTCGATTTTGTTAAGGCTATTTCGGAAATTTGGGGTGTTCGAAAACTACCAAAAACGAGATTGTTTTACAAAATTCGGGACAACTTTATTAGGAAAAGTTGAATTCAGAATTCATGTGCAAACATTTAGGTACAATTTTGAAAAACTAATTGTTTCTATTAAAATTAAAAAAAAAGAATTGATTATAGTATTGAACATATCCTTAAATATGTATGTATGCCATTATTATTCAACACTAAATGAACTTATTTTATAATTTTATACTAGATAAAATGAATTACATCCTAACTTGACCGGTTTCGGATTATGTAACAGATCCCTTCATACAATTCTAATAGCATTAAGCTAGGATACATCTTATTTACGTCAAACGGAAATGAACTGTGTAGTGTAGACAGTAATAATAATAATTAGCACTGCGAGCCTTGGAGGCTCATGGCTTAAAGTTTGTTAATTAACTTCTTCAATTTTCCTCTGTTCAGTGCCACGGATTTCCAGTCCTCTACCCCTTGGTTTCTTAAATCATCTTTAACAGCTTCCAACCACTTTTTCTTGGGTCGTCCTCTTTTTTTCTTCCCTCCCTCACACCTAGCATAGGTTTTTTTGCAAACCTTTTCTCCGGCATTCTGTACACATGATCCAACCATTTTGCTCTTTGCTTCCTAGCGATACTGGTAATACTTGGGCGATCGTATCTTTCTACTACCTCTTGGTTTGTCATCCTCCTCCATTCTCCATTATTATTCTTAATACCTCCGAAGATTCTCCTTAATATCTTTTTTTACCATATGTTTAACTTTTGTTCCATGTTTCCATGTTTTGTTCATAATCCAGGTTTCAGATCCGTAAAGAGCTGACGCTCTAATGACGGTCCTATATACTCGTACTTTTGTCTTCCTGGAGACGTCCTTAGATTTTAATAATTTAATCATTGATCCTGCTGCTTTACTGCCCTTATATATTATTTTATCTATTTCTACTTCTTCTTCACAATTACTCGTTAAAATGACCCCTAGATATTAGAACTGCTGAACCTTTTCGAAGTTATATTCCTTATTCTCTATTACAATCCTCATCTTTTGCTCGCCAACTCCTTGTGATGTTCCGGTCTTCATGTATTTGGTCTTGTTTTCATTTACACTCAATCCGTATCTCTTTGCTGTTATTTCCAGCTTCTCAAACACTCTTTTTAGTTCGTGTTTTGACCTTGCCATAATCACAATATCGTCAGCATAGGCTATTATTTGGTGTCTACTGTAATAGAGGATGTTAGAAGCTTTTATATTACTTTCCCTTATTACCCATTCCAAAACCAAACTGAAAAGCAGTGTACAGAGGGGGTCTCCTTGTCCCAGTCCCCATTTACCATAAATGACTTAGACATTTGGTCTTCCACCGTAACTCTGCTAATCATCTCACTGATTGTCAATCTAATCAGGTTTATTAATTTTTCCGGGATTTTCAGTTTTCGTAGCCCCGCATACATTTTACTCCTATCTATTCAATCGTATGCTTGGTTATAGTCTATAAATAGCATACGTAAATCAATGTTTTGTGAGTAGCTATTGCTTTGAATTTATTTAACGGTAAATATTTGGTCTGTCGTTGACCTTCCTTTCCGAAATCCTCCTTGATACTCCTCAATCTCTTTGTCTCCGTAAGTACTCAGCCTGTCCCTTATTACCAGCGCCAGGATCTTGTAACATATATCCATCAGTGATATTCCTCTATAATTACTACATACACTTTATAGCCTTTCTTGTGTATAGGACATATCACTGATGTTTTCTATTCTTCAGGCATCTCTCTGTTTCCATATCTTTCCTATAAACTGGTAGATTCTCTCTTTAAGTGCCATTCCGCCCAATTTCAAAGCTTCTGCTACTGATCCGTTCTCCTCTCCACTTTTGTTATTTTTCATATTGCCTATTATTCGCATAACTTCTTGTTCCGCCGGTTCATCTATTCTCTCTTGCGTTTCGGGAGTATTTTCATCTTCTTCGTCAGTTGAACTTGTCACTACATCGTCTACCTCAGAATTGAGTAACTTTTCGAAATATTCGGCCCATAAATCTAACTTTCCTCCTAAATCTTCTCTTAAAGTGCCATCTTCTTGCCTACAATATACAGTTCTTGTTGATGTTGACCTAAGATCTTGGTGGAAATCCCTTATTTCATTGTTCACCAATTTATTTTCCAACAGTTGCATCCTCACCCCCCAATATTTCCTCCTTTTGCTTCTACACATCTTTTGCCTTGATTTTCTTTGCCGCTCGTATTTTCTTCTACTCTTTTCGGCATTTTCTTTAAGCATTTCTAATTGTGCTACATTTCTGGTCGGGTGAAATCCACGTTATTCTATAAATGTCCTTGTGATCAAAGGATATGCTCATTATTTTCAAATTTGATATTGTCGCATATTCTATTAGTTTTTTCCCATTCTCATTTGATTTTTCATGTAAACTTTTACCTCCTGTAATTTTTTTGTACTCTTCTTCTCTTCCTATTTTTCTGTTGAAGTCCCCTAAAACGATTTTTATATCATATTTTGGCACTTTATCTATCATATGTTCTAACCGTTCATAAAAGTTTGACTTGACTTCTTCATCTTTACCTTCGGATGGCGCATGGACATTTATTATGCTTAATTTACGGTATTTGCCTCTAATTCTTAACCTACATATTCTATTCGAAAGACAGTAGTGTAGTGTGAACAGTACCAACGAAAAATTCCAAATGTCTATTTTCATTTCTCACGCCGGCCGCTTGCTTAACTTCTTCCAACCGTAACACTGAAAAATAATCCAGCGTTGTGCAAAAGTATTGCTCCTGCAGCATGGTAATAGTATGTATGTATTATCTGCAACCTTTCGGTATCGAGGCTGATGCGTCAACATCTGATGCTCTACGCGTGCAATGCACGGGCCGGCTGCATTTTTTCGTTTCCTATGTGGACAGCGCTACACGGTGCGTTAATCGTATAGGACTAGTTAAATTCAAACTGGGGTTTCATTTCCTATAAGGCTAGCGTACATCGCATCCATGCGCGCAGACCACTTATGCATGCTGCCAGAGTTGCATGGACAATATAACACCAGAGTTGAGTATACTGCAGAGCTAAAGTCATTGGAAGAAAACTTGAAAAAACTGCAGAAATTTGCAGAAGCCCACCCATCCAAACATACCTATGCTACAAAATATTAGAGAACTAAATGCTAAAATTAATAATATTGAAAATGAACAAGGATTTTATGATGTTTGTTCGGCTGTAGCAAACATAAAACAAGGACGACGAATCAAAGTACTACCAACTTCGATCGCACATCGTGCAGAGAGAGGACTACATGCAGGTACCAGAGCAATACAAGCAGGTAGACCATCTAATGCCGAAAAACCACGCAAAAAAGTAACAAAGAGAAAAAGTTCTTTAATATGCAATATTTTGGCAAATCAACCCTATGCGAAAAGTCATGGAAGTGTTCATTAATTTTGTAATTTTTTGCCTTACCAATTCGTTAATACATATAAAATGCCATATTTTTTAATTACAATAATAATCGTTAACTCTATACTTAGAGGTGACTATACGGAGTTGTGATTGATGTTTGTGCATACCACGCAGCATCGCATTACCCTGATGTGCGCTAGCCGTATAGGAAATGGAATTTAACTAGTCCTATACGATTAACGCACCATGTAGCGCTGTCCACATAGGAAACGAAAAAATGCGGGCCGGCTAGTGTCTGCGGATTACGAAGCTGGTGCGCCGTTTATACCTACATGCTGCACCACGTGTGCATAAGTGTAAGGGTGTGTAGCGTAGGACCTTGTTACACTACCTCTTAGGCCTGTTTTCGGAGGAGAGCGTCGTTAATTAGGTACCTAACAACGAATGGTCACCCGGGACCTCCAGACTGCAGGAAAATCGCAGGAAAATCCTGCCCATCGGGAGATTCGAACCAAGGACTAGCGCAACGCTAGCCTGATGCTCTACCACTGTTTCAGCATGGCTTCAGTCTGGTAATAATATTGTTAAAAAATGCGGTACAAGTAACTAATATTTTTCTGCTTGGAAACATCTTACTGAAGCTAATAAAGAATAATGTATGATCCATCTAAAATTATAATTTATGAATGATTAATTTTGAATAATTGGTACCTAAAATCACAAATTGGAGAAATTAGCAGATTTAATTTTTATTAAGAATCGTTACGCCTAATCTCGGCCGACTTTACTTAGAAGAAATTCAATTTACGTGCAATAAAATTTGCCGGAATAGCTTAGACTATACTTCCTTCAAACTTCCTTGGCGTAAGAAAATTCAATCGAAAGATAAGATTTATAGGAGATTAGTATGGAAATTAGTCTTGCGCAGGGAAATTGCATGAATTCCAATTGCTGCGAACGCCGTGCCAGAAATGAAATTGAATTCTGTTACTGAAACACTTTCCTTGTCTGAGTTATATTGGTCTTCGCATTCGTTGGAACATTATACTCCATTGACACGCAGTTGTTTCGATTACTAGTATGCATTTACGATATAGAATTAGATTGCTTTCTTCTCAATATTGCTATATAGTGTGTTGCAGCGCGCAGCGCTGATACAACAAAAGTGATATTAATACATTTCTAAATCCAACATCTTATAGAAAACTCAAAAACATTCTAATATCTTTCACAAATTAAATATAATCTAAATAAAAATGTTAAAGTGAAGATTTTAGAACTTTATACGATTTTGCAAACTCTATTTCGTCGGTAACCTCAAACAAAAGAAAAAATAATTTGGGATACGTTTTTTGACTCTTTAATCAGAATGTGTTTTACTCTATTTACACCGTAAGGAAATTCAATTTAAAAAGAAGTTTTGGTGATTATTTTTAAAAACATTAATGCGGAACTCGTAAATACACAGAGAAACTAAATGTTTTTTTTTAACAATGTGTATCAATATAAATAAGAAAGAAGCATAATTGATAATCTAATTAATTAAGAGTGTTATGTAAAATCATGTATGTAAACATCTTCCTTTTGATGAAATAAATATATACTACTACTACTACTACTACTACATCAATTAAATGTCGATAAAACGTATAAAAATGTTGGCATTTGGATTTTTATAGCGATGTTTATATTGCGCGTATACGCGTAGTATAAACGTATCCATTGTCGTTTCGTGTTGTTTTGTTGTTTATAATAAGAAGTTAGGTGTAATACTCAAGTTATTGGAATTAAAAAAGTAATAATTTACATGTACTTTATAGTTTTCACATTTCACTTATGGCTGAATGACGAATAATGATAATGTTGAAATCCATACTTATAGTGGAGTAACGATTTAATTGAATAAATGAAACGAATGAAGTCTTCTCCACTTCTCCACAGTTTAATTAATAAAAACCACTCAAAATAGGGCTGTAGACTTCATTCGTTTCATTTATTCGACGAATAATGAGATTAGGAAACAAAAATTGTTAAATTGTTTTCACTTTGATGAATGTAGTTTATTTAACATGTTATGATTTATAAAAATTGGCCGGATCTGTTATTACATAAATCTTGGAGTAAAGTTGCACAAAATGTATACAGTGTGTGTGCTATAAGTCCGGCTATACGGATTTTTGTTTATTATATATATGATTTAATGCAAAATAAATTGGAGTAGTGGTTTGTGTTTATCTAAACATTAAATAGGGGTTAGTTCGGTTTTGTCACGTGATTTCTATACAGGGTGAGTCATGAGAAATGTGCGAAACTTCGGGAATGTATTATACACATTAATATATGACCAAAAAACCCAAAAGTTGTAATTCTATTCTTATTCGTTTTGGAATTACAGCGTCTTAAATGTTTAACACACTATACAGTAAATTTTCAAATATCCCTCCATGGACCTCCAGACATTTTCTGGCCCGTTTGGGAAACGAAGAATTAATGCATCCCGACTATCAACTTTTAATTTGTACACTTCGCTCTTTAACCAACCCCACAAACAAAAGTCTAATGGTGTAAGGTCTGGAGACCTCGGTGGCCAGCTAATTGGACCACCGCGTCCTATCCATCGTCCTCGGAAATTTTCATTTAAATAAGCCGTGACCTGACGAGTAAAATGTGGAGGAGCCCCATCTTGCTGATAATACATCGCACGTCTTAAATTTAATAGAACGTCCTCTAATAGCTCTTGTAAATTATTGTTTAACAATTGGAAATTATTATTTGACAATTAAAATGTGCCAGCTTACTATAAACATTTAAGACGCTGTAATTTGAAAACGAATAAAAATCGGATTACAACTTTTGGGTTTTTTTGTCATATATTAATGTGTTTAATACATTCCCAAAGTGTTGCACATTCCTCATGGCTCACCGTGTATATGTTAGCTCTACAAACAGGCCTACTGGCCTACGACTTCAACTATCCACTTTCACTCTTTTCGATTGGTTGCTGCTTTCTTCCAATTCAGTACACCAAGTCAATCGCGTCAGACCTTCATTCACTGCATCCATCCACCTTCTTCTTTTAGATTTTCCTCGTGCCTATATTGCTGCTCTAGACCTTCTTTCTTTAGGTAGCCGATGTAAATGACCTACTCATGTAAGTCGTTGTTCCTTGGTGATAGTGGTAATTTTATCTTTTCTATGCAGTCCCATTAGCTCTTCATTTGTCATCCTGTTCCACAAGTCTCCTTTTTTATACCACCATACATTTTTCTTAATACCTTTCGCTCCCAAACCTCCAACAAGTTTTTTGTTAGGCTCCACGTCTCGCATCCATATAAGACTGTCGGACGGATAACAGTTTCGTATAGTCTCATTTTTGCTTGTCCCGTTTTGACTTAAGTCGTCTTGACAACGCCCCAGCACTTTTACTTCCTTTGGACACTCTATTCTGTATTTCTTTTCCTCGCTTTTTTCTGTTACTATAACTCCTAAGTATGGAGAGGCGGTGCGGTGCGGTAATGAGGCTCAGCTCACTACTGCTCGGTGTGTCCTCCTCGACAAGCTACAGGGCTTAGTGGCCTGTTAAAAGCTGAATATAGAATAACTCCTAAGTAGTTAAAAGACACCTGTTCAGTAGACGACACTTTAAAACATGTTAACTTTTGGACATTTGCCGTATATATTTTGTCTTCTCTTCATTTTCTATTCATTAAGCCAAATTTCTTGCTGGTCTTTTCTATTCTTATAAAAATGTCATTTAATTTTTATTTGAATTTCGCTAGAACACACTAGAACAATGTCATCCACATATGCCGTATCCGTATCTTGCTGCCCCTCATAATTCTTTCTAAAATTAGATTAAATAATATGGGTGAAAGCGGATCCCCTTGCCGTAGTCCTTGATGAACATCAAAGCCGTCTGAAATTTTCCCATCTACCAACACTTTACAGTCTGTATAATCTAAAGTTATCTTTACTAAATTTATTATTTTACCTGCTATCCCAATCGTTTTCATTACTTCAATTAGCTTTCCTCTTTTTACTCTGCCATAGGCCTGATTATTTACTCATATATTCTCTCTAAAATCGCTCTGGTATTCTTCTTCCGCTTTGTTTTTCAATGTATATCTCTAATAACAATAGCCAATAGCTTATAAGTCGCGTCTTGTAGAGCTATATACGACGTTAATTTTGACATTTAGTCCTGTCCCCGTTTTTGTATATAGGATATAATAGAGCTACAGTCCAAAACATTGGCATTACTTCTTCATTCTATATTCTTTGTATCTATGTTTTTCGTTCTATGTAGTTTTAATATCTAGGCCGCTATGCCATTCTGTCCCGAATCCTTATTGTTTCTCAGTCTAGTAATTGTCATATTTATTTCATCGTCACCAGGTACTGTCTCGATATTCAAAATTTAGTTTTCAAAATTCATATTTTCTATCGTATCTTCATCCGTGCTCTCCTCATCTCACTCTTCATTTAAGATAAATATCGTTCTAATGATTCCCGTTTTTTGCCTCTTGATAAAAATTTCCGACTTTTTTCCTATTTTTTGTTTCATGAACTCTCTTTTCTCCTTTGGACGTAATTGTTTTACTTTTTTTTTTTTGGACGACTTCCATATAGTATTAGGTTATTTGACACTTGTTGGATGCTTTTCTCTAAATATTGCCATTCTTCCTCTATTTCGTCGGTGTTTGGTTTTCCGCTTTTATCTGTTTTTGTTTCGCGCCATTTCGAATACTCTAGAAATTCGACATACTGAGTAAAAAGACGCAGAAAACTAGTTTGCTCGCAAAAACTTGAAAAAATTTATTAATAATCAAATATTTTTCGAATTTATGCCAACATCAATTTTCTACGATTTTTAGCTCGGTATGTAGGTATGAATTTCCAGTATGCCAGAAGTTATACGTGACAAATTCGAAATGGCCCTTTGTTAATTTTTAAACAAACACGAAGTTATTTTTAAATTCAATAATAATAATAATAATAATAAAATCCATATGGTATGGACTTTTGGGGACACGCTGTACATTATGGAAACTTAAAGAAAGCACTTCGCTTTTATAAGCAAAAACTATCAATATTCCGATTTTCCTTTTATGCCTTCAATAGGTTAGTAAAATTTTTGCATTCATTTAAAATTATTTAGTCAATGAGAAACAAGTTTAACATATTCAGTTAGACATTTACAAAACAATTTCAACTGGCTATACCATTACATAAATTGTACAGTAGGAAGTTGTCAAGAAATATACAATTTTTATATTAACAATAATTTTAACTGTATCAGTGAATCATTTGAGTAATATTTTGGCAGGGTAATGTTACTTAATTTTTTTTATCGGCATGTACACTCCGCGAGGGAGTATGGCGGCAACATGGATAGTTAAAACTTCCTAAGTCGCTTTCATACCCGGTTGACTTGCACGCTTATGCGTACGGGGTGATGTGGTAAACTCCGCGCTTGCGACAACCGCCTACCTTCCCTACTGCCTCAACCACTGAAATCACCGCCCTCGGCGGTATAGAGGAGTAGCAAAGTTGCCTGGTAAAATAAAATCGTCTTCAGTTCGATTCCGACCAAGGTCAGCTGAGATTTTAATGCGGAAAAGATTTGAAAGTTTGTTTTTTTTTTCGGATACGGGGTAAAATAGTAGGTCTCTTCCTTTGGGTTCGACAAAATTCTAGTCTGAAAATGTTATTGACAATAGTAGTCGACGCTTATCGAGCTATTTATTTGGCACCCACAAGCTTTAGATCTAGCCCAATAAATACACAAACAAGAATAATGTACATCGTCCAGTCAGAAAATAACTGGAAAAGTGTGATATAGTTATTTTCATAACAAGTGCGGGAAGTTAGCGATTCCGAAACGAATGCAGGACGTGTTATGAACAACGTTTTTCCTACAAACGTTTAGGAATCGTCCTAAACTATCATTTTGTAAGTTTTCAAGTTGTCAAATTTGACATTTCCTTTTAAAGTAATAATCTAGTAAGGATGGTTGCTATGCGATTTTCTGATTTTTCAGAAATCGCTGTCACTTTCCGGCACTCCGTGCGGGAAAGTGGACTTTCCCGCACGCAAAATGAGTGTGGGAAAGTAACATTGCTAAACGTTTGTCGGAAAAGTTTATTACGAAACGAATGGTGTGCATAGTTTTCAGGAAGAGCGTGTGTTGCCATCTAGTGAGTATTGTGGTATGCAGTTTAACGTCTGCCACTGAGAAGGCCGTTGTCTGTCTAGTGTCAAACATGGCAGGTCAAATTAAATGTTGGACCAAAATTGACCTGTTGAACATCATCTACTCAAGGGCAAAATTGTGAGTAGCAGAAGAAGCTACTGTGACCTTTTGCAAAACCGAGGTCTCCTGTTCAAAGGTATCTATCTCCAGCAAGACAATACCAGGCCTCACAGATCCTGCCACACCCACCTTATTCTCCACAGTCTGGTTTTCATTCTTTTGTCCTTGCGGGGTCACAAATTCAACTCCAATGTCCTGTCTGCGGTGCGTAAGTAGCTCAGAAGCCAACCAAAAGAGTGATTTTCTTCTGGCATTCAATAGCTGGTTTCACGCTAGCGCTAGTGTATTAAACTGCAGGGGGATTAGTGTTGAATTATAAGCATATACCTTTTGCATTTTACCAATACCCCGTAATGTTGTATAACTTTTCCGATTATTTTCTGACTGTGCCTTGTACATTCAGTAAAAGGTTAGAGTTTTCTATTTATAGATCGCAAAACAGTGTGTAAAGTGTGTAACGTTTATTAAAGCAAACAAATGAAACGGTGCTTATTATACCTACTTGTAAGATTATTATAAAAAACGAGCACAACATTTATTAAACTTAATCCTAAAAATATGCAAATAGTGCTTTTGTTTTTCTTTACATTCTGCGATGGAATTTCTTTTAAGAAATAACTAAATTAACCACAATTTAAAATATTCATTTCGGTGTGATCAATCTATTTTTCGTTTCTACCAACAATTTAAGGAAACTAATGCAGAATTAACGGATTTATAAAATTTTATTCATAATAAAGAACAAACAATATTTCTAAACTTGTCTCGTGGCGTAGTGAATTTTAATTTTGTTAGATATTAATTAATTTCTGTTAATTTTTTCGTGCATTTAAATCAGTTTGGAATCGGTATAAAAACGAAGGAAAACTTGAAATTTAGATGTATAAAAACCAAATATCACCCGCGTCAGTATCTCTGCACGGACGATGGGTTTTGAATTGCCATGATAAAATGTCGCAAATGTCCATAACAGCGACCATTGCAGGTGGAAACGGCCTGGAAGATAATACAAAAGAGAAATATGAAAGCAGTTGAATAAAAAGGACGCTATGTGTAGAAGAAACTCGAAATACAAATAAATCAGCTAGTGAACATACAAAGTTATGATGTGGAATAAATCTGGATTCAACATAAAGATCGTATTTAACAAACAGTACTTAATATAAATTACCACTGCGAACTTTTATGTTTTGTTAATGTGACAGAAATGTAATTCATTGAGCTATTTTGGATGAGAAATAGAGTTGGGAGCGTTAACTTTTAGGTAATTTTATGGTTTTTCGGTTTTGGTTGCGAATTATTTTCTCCTTGCGTGTTCATCGGCTACCGATACGAAATATTTTTCCAAGATCCATGTCTACTCTTGGCAAAAATTATGTTAACGGCAGACGGTTAACTTTATCTTGGAACGCTTTTTGAACGCTAAGCGGAAATAAAAAGTGTAATGCTCTGAGTTTATAAGGAATTTAATATGGTTGAACCTTCATTATAGTAAATCTCTGAAATTTCCTCATCCTTCAACGATAATCCGATTATCACACAGACCATTTGTTAAATTGCGATAATGAACCATCCAAATTTGATAACGCAAACGAGATATCGTATTTACGGATTATATAAAGTAGTAATGTCTAACTTTACCCTCGTTGCACTGGTGCCCCTAGGTTTTAGTTAATTGGGATCTGAATTTATTCAGCCTTAAAGCAGTGGATTTAGACTGTACTGGGAAAATTATAACGCCACATTCAGTAAGCGCAGGGGAGTGAGAAAGTCACAGTCTGAGCTATTTTTGAAACACACTTTGGTTGGTGTCTCTCAAACCAGGAATATAGTAGCACGTGACGCGTATTCTGAATAAGATGGCATTAAAAATAACACAACATCCAAGAAACTGAAGATATAAATAAAACATGCTGCATGCACACACAGCTTTTCTTTGGGTTTGCCGACAACTGTGAATTGTACAAACTTGATTCTATTTGCGCCAAGTTACATTCTACGACATTGTATTGTAAAAATTTTTACGTTATTAAAAGAAGGGAAAACTGACACATACCTATGCATTTCACATAAAAATTAAGACGTTAAAAAGTGGAGTTAATGCTGACTGTGATCATCGCTAATTAAATTAGTCTTGCGGTTAAGCAAGTCCTTTGTTGTCTTGATGATCAACAGAGTCATTTATATTGCATGTTATTGTACGTTTAATCAACTAAATGTGATGTTTTTATTTTAAAGTCCGTTAGCTTTTCGTCTGCAGATTCACTTTCAAACAGACTGTGTATTTATATACAATTAATGACTGCTGTATTTTGGACGAAATAATCATTAAAGAAAAGTTTTACACGACAATGTGCTTAATCAAGGTTATGAGAACTAACAGAATAAAATACTATTAGTAGGTAATGGACCTACCTACTTACTAACTTTTCAGTATTCATGAGATGAGGGTATTAAACGTTATCTAGTAACTGAAAAGTTATATTTTTGTACCGTGAATTTTAGAAACTCCAGAGGCAATATTTATAATATACCATGTCATTTTTTTAACATGGAATTTTTGAATATCTAGAGAAAGAAGCATCCTACAACAAAAAATTGTCCGAAATAAAAAGGTAATATTTTCGCGGGGGAAATTTCTGGTCCTAAAATTAGACCCCCCTCCTCCCACCTTGTGGGTGGGGCGTGGAGTAACTTTGAAATTTTAAATAAGAACCCCCATTTTTTATTGCAGATTCGGATAGCACGTCAACAAATATGAAACTTTTATTCGTAACATTTTTTCGATTCATGATAGATGGCGCTGTAATCGCCGAAATTTAATTTTTCCGATTTCTTCAATTGAGAACCAATACCTTTAGAAATCCAGATGGCTGATAAATATGTTCTCACGAGTTGTTGGCACAAATAAATAAAAGAAGTATTTACCAGCCATATGGATTTCTAAAGGTATTGGTTCTCAATTGAAAAAATCGGAAAAATTAAATTTCGGCGCTTACAGCGCCATCTATCTCGAATCGAAAAAAAATTACGAACAAAAGTTTCATATTTGTTGACATGTTATCCGAATCTGCAATAAAAAATGGGGATTCCTACTTAAGATTTTAAAGGTACCCCCCACCCCACCCACAAGAGGGGAGGAGTGGGGCTAATTTTAGCACTAGTGAATTTCCCCCATGCAAATATTAACTTTTTATTTCAGACAGTTTTTTCGTAGGATGCTTCTTTCTCCAGATATTTAAAAATTCCAGGTTAAAAAAATGACTTGGTATATTGGTATATAATAAGGACGACCTCACGTCTTGAGCAAACGGTAAAAGTTTGCGTTTTGTTTTGAACGGTGACGTTGAAAACCACACTCAATTAATAGATAAAACGCCAATATACGAATGTTCTACTCGTATTTAACATACAGGGTACTCGGTTGTTGGGGTTCAACGTGAATTTGAAAAACAAACTATTAATCCACCTAAAAAGCCACCATACACACAACCAAACCTATCTGAGATCATCTAGTATCTCTTATTAATCAAAATAAATGTATGAAAGGTTTTAGTTAATAGCTGATCACATGTGCATTGATAAAAATTGTCATTTGTTTCCAGTTGTAAAACTGAGGTGACAGAGTAAACTTAACTTTATGTTCAAAAAAGCTAATTATGCCATGCTCTACGTAGGTTTGTCTGAGGTTCAGAGGGGAAGAATTGTTACTCTTGTTGAGCAGGGAATGTCACAAAGGCAAATCGCCACAACAGTGGGCGTCTCTCAGGGTGTTGTTTCAACAATCTATGCAAGATTTTTAGAATTGGAAACGGAACAGACCTAGACAAAGCAGTCGCAGAGTAACTACTGATCGACAAGGCAGGTTTTTAACACAAATAGCTACAAGAATTCCAACTTCTTTACATCCAGAGCTCAAAAGGCAATTTTTGCAGGCTACAATACGAGAGACACTTCGTGCCCGAAATCTATTTAGCAGAAGACAGTTGAGGGTTCTCGAGTTATCCAGGCAGAACAAAGTTGATCGCCTAAATTGATGTCTGGCACACCAGAACTGGACAATTAAAGATTGGCAAAATGTCTTTTTTTCAGATGAAACCCGAATTGGTCTGAGATCAGATGACCGTCGAATGGTCGAATTCGGGTTGTAAGAGGTCGAGGTAAACAAGCCAGACTGCAAACTGCTGTATCTGTCCCAAAATATAAAGGTGGAACTGTATGTTCTATGGAGATATTACAATGGGTCAAAAAGCTCCTTTGGTTCCCATACGGCAGAGTTTAATAGGAGGCAGGTATGTTGATTTGGTGCTAGAACCCAGAGTTGGGCTGTGGAGGGGTGCAACGGGAAACACTTTCGTTTTCATGCACGATAATGCCCCTCCACGTATGTGGAGGGGCATTATCGTGCATGAGTGCAGCAGAGTTGCTACAGAATTTCTGGAAACAGAACCTGCCACTGGGATAGCCTGCCTGCTCACCTGATATTAATCCGATTGAGAATGTGTGGGACTTCATTAAAAGAAGGATTAGAGCTGCAGGAAATGTGGAAAAGCTCGTTCAAGCCGCTCAAGAGGAATGGGCAAACTTATCTCAAGAACAAGTTGACAGTTTGATTGGATTACCCGCCGGATTTAAGCTTGTATTAGGGCTATAGGTGGCAACACTGACTATTAAAGTGGAAAAACAGTTTTTTTTTTTCTTTAACCAACCACTTCAAATTTTTAATTTTTACATTTTTTGTGAGTTCCTAATAATGTCAAGCATTTGTTACATTCTTTTATTGTTAATCATTAAACTGGTTTAGCATAAAGTGCTTGTCATTCTCCATTAAAAAAAATTCAGAAATACTTAACAAAATCGGAAATACTGGGCGATTCCGTATAAGTTTAGTTGTGTGCATATTCTGATGCTGATAAGAGGAAGTGCTTCATTATAGTGAGTTCGATTTTAAAATGGTAAAAGCAAAAACGAAAATTTGGCTTTTAATTGTTACCAGATATATGAAAACAGAAAAATACATTTATTGAAGGATGTAAGAAACTTAAATTTACAATTTTTTCAGTCAAACTTTTACGTAGGTATATTTCTAAATAACTTTCCACGTTCAACCTTGACGAGCTGACACCCGTACAAAATTATGAAAAATACTAGGATAGAGTATCAAGGAAGTATTTCAAGATAAACAGATAATCATAGATCCTTTTCTAGTTCGTTATACAATTACTAAAAATTAATGTTATTAGCATTTAAAATGAAAATAAGATCTTTTCTTTTTAATTTTAAAAATAGAGAATTTTTAGATGTAGGTGTACTTAATAGAACTTTGGGCGCATTTGTAAACCTGTCTCTATTTCTCGATATTTTAGTGACGCTAATAGTATATTATAGACCAAGGTAGAGAAGACATTTTTCTCAGCCGAGCAGTATTATTTCCCGACATGCGAAGCATGGAGGGAAATAAGTTGTGAGGCTGAGAAAAGTCTTCTCTACCGTGGTTTATATACTATTTTTTTCACTACTAGCACCTTTATTCCTTTTAATTAATCATTTTTACATCAATAAAAAATAAAATGACAGTTGCATATATTTATTTCTAAATATCCACAAAAATCAAATAGCCTTGCTCCAAAACAAGGAGAGAGGTTAATTTCAATTGACATTTGTGTAAAATGTAATTATAATAGGCACCTAAATGCAGAGCAATTGTTTCTATTATTAACCAGTAGTCAATAATAAAAAATTATTGACCACTAGGAGAGAAAATCATCTTCTGGGCTCGAAAACAAGGTCAATAATGATATCTTCTAATACTAGTAGTGAAAAAAATGAGTTATTGGAAAAAGGGGCTTAGAATGCAAATCTTGATCCCGTGTAGGTACTGAACTTTATCATATACCGATAGTAATTATTACATATTAACTATTATGTTATTAGGTTCCAATGCAGTTAAGCTTTCAATTTATAAAAGATAATACAAAGTTTTTTATACTTACGGAAATATTATTTAGAAACCATCAAGTACTTCGCTAAAGGTTTCCAAAAAAATTGCTAAATACTTCTCTTAAAGATGTAATAAGACTGAATCATTTAACTTACATATAAATACGAGTAGGATACACAGTATCTGGAAAGCATATAAATAATTTTTAACTTATAGCTTCGTGAAATGATAGAGAGGAAATCCTAGTCAGACTGTTACTGCAAAATATTTTGAATGTGATAAACACCCTTTTCAATATTTTCTAAAGGATTGTTGTGGCAAGTTTTGCATACTTATAGTTTTATATGCCAAATTAAATTGTAAAACTTGGACTCGTTTATAAATCTCTTTAAATATCTTTGAATTGTTTGAAAGCTGAGATAGAATTGTCTCCGAAACGTTTCATGTTATTGTTGTTAGTAGTTGATTAATATACTTTCATTTTGGTAACTGGTGGTGTAAAACCCAATAAAACACCCTTTTCAAAATAAAGCATTAATCAGATAGAAGTATAACCGTGGCATTAATTTACATAACAACTAAAGCATCCAAAGACTATAATAGATGTGCGAGTGATTAATACCTAATATAAGTACAGCAAATGGGAAAGAATACTGAGAATATAAAATAAAGTAGAGATAACAATAATTAATGGAGAGAAGAACAATAATTGAAGAGTGTCACGAAATTGTATAAGATTATAAATACAACAAATAAGCACAAAACTATGAACAGTATAAAATGTTAGTTCAGTTAGTAAAAAAAATGTTACCCAAAAAAGTTGTAATAACAATGGAATATACGAGGTTTTACAGAAAAATAATGAGACTGGCAACACCATGCACGAACCGATAATGCTGTTGCCTCCCCCATCAGACGGCAGTTAGAATAATCCCTGCCG
Source organism: Melanotus villosus (assembly GCA_963082815.1). Classification (NCBI taxonomy): domain Eukaryota; kingdom Metazoa; phylum Arthropoda; class Insecta; order Coleoptera; family Elateridae; genus Melanotus; species Melanotus villosus. Next base: position 68,668,447 of record OY720418.1, on the reverse strand, counting down.
TAGACCCAGTACCAAAGGGCACCATTTTGGTACTTTGGATAATATCCAGAAATGCATAACCGACGAGTTGAAAGGCATTCCAGCAAGAGCCTTCCAGGACTGCTACGAGCAGTGGAAAAAATGCTTCCATCGGTGTGTAGCTGCCCAAGGAAACTACATTGAAGGGGATAACCTTGATTTGTAAAAAGAATAAAATTCATGGTTAAAAGAAGATCAGTCTCATTATTTTTCTATCAAACCTCGTACATAAAAACGAATGAAACCTGTTGCTGGATATTATCTTAAAACCTTAATTTGTGTATTAAGAATGGAACTGTGCTGGTGTACAAAAAAGAATAGGGGAGAACTAAATGTCCCGATAACGGTACAAATTGCGTATGAAGTACTATCCATGTGACACCAGTCCCTATTGTGTTAAAATGCCCTATTCCACCTTTGTTGCAGTGATTATTTGAAAAATAGCACAACTTTATAATTTTAATTGCACTGGAACAGTTATACCTATACTATAAATAAATAAATAAATAAATAAATAAATAAATAAATAAATAAATAAAAACCTGACCTTTAATACTTGAAGAAACAACTAAACAATATCACTGAAATAATTACTCCACGATTGCATTTTAACAAATATATTATTTAACAAATCACATCACATAACAAACTTACATCCGGAGCCCGGGTAGGTAACCGCATTACTAGAGAGATGGAATCGTCAAAATTAGAAAAAATTGTTAGATATCGCACCCGGTCTCAAGCCGTTCGGTCAGTATATGTGTTGCTGCATCTTTATCTTTTGCTGCAGGCACAAGTGTTGAAGACATTTAAAAGTTTTTTGCGCTGATAAATATCTTGTTTTATAACCATTAGCTTCAAAATAAAGCCATTACGTGTTAATCAAATAACCACAATAACTTATTTAGTAATGCGATAAATATTAGTTTTACAATAAAAGTTTACGTTTCGTGCCAACAATAACATTATTATTATAAGATATTATTATGATTAACTTTTAATTTTTAGCAACTTGTGGCAAAGTATCTACGGGAAAAAAATGTTATACATAAATATGTAATAGGTTAATATGACATCTAAATAAGCAAAAGAGAATAGTATCAGTCAGCGTTTAAAATTTTTATAAAGTAAATCTAAATTCATTTCATTAATTATCAATTTTATAATTGGAACTCTTTAGAAATGTTATATTCCGACATTCTTGTACCTGATAATCAATTGATAGCGAAATATTACTCAATTGAGCAAATAACAATTGCAAAATGAATTATTTCTTTGGACTTTTCTCTACATCAAAACTTCGTCTAATCAACAACACTGAACCAATTAAGATACTTCCACCTCAGTTTGGTAAACATTCTTATTAGTAACACACTATGAAACACTGCAAAATGTTTGAAGGAATTTATTAAAAATGTTTTAAAAAGCGTCTAAATAGCCATATGTATATGTATACATCTGTTTGTATATACAATCGATAAGTGGTTGGTTAGCTATTTATATGCATACTTCTGCAATATTAATTCGATCGTGACGGAAAACTCAGATTTGAAATGCAAAATCATAAGTTACAAGAGAGGCTTATAAAATGCGTGGCTGATTTAAAGCATCTGGCTTCAACTCGGATTTATTTGCTTAAAAGAACACGAAATTGGCCCGTAGTCTTTTTGTTATAGCAGCAACTTCACGCAAATATGTGTGCATTGCATTTAAATATAACCACGCTTACGTTATGACTCGGTCTCTCTTTTTCACATGCAGTGAAACGTTTTGAAAAACGACTCGAATGCAAATATGCGGTTTCAATAATTGGAGGGCTGCAATTTATTCATGATCCCATATACATGTCAGAAGTGCTAAACTGTCTGCATTAATGTAGGGTTCAAAGGATAAAATGCTTTTCTTGCGGACAAAAAATGAATTCTCTATTTTGTTCTTTGCGGAAACTTTTCCTTTAAATTACATTTCAAAGCTGTCTTCAACAGTGCAAGTTATAAATTTGGATTTTCCAAATCATTAGTTTTCTATCAACTTGGTTGTTAGTAGAGAGCAATAGAGCTGTCGCTACCACTCGCCTTTTGCAATTAACAATAAACTACGTCATCCATAAAGCACATTGCAATAAAATGCATTAAGCGAGCCGGTTTTACTTCCGGAACAAAAACTAAAACTTGAGATTTCATCAAAATATAGCGACGCGCTTCATCTAATATAATTTTTTGTAATATTAATAATAGTACTTTATTTTTATTTTACATATTTATTGACTACTTTACATACATACTCGTACATAAAATTAATTTTAATGTAAACTTTTGTCATATGTGTGTCAATGAAGAATATACAAATTGTTCTGTATTTTAATGCCGATCTTAAACACAAATATTAGAAAATTTCAATTAACCGACGAAACTTGAGGTAGATGAGCCTGATTATTGGATTTATAACGGTTAATAACTTCAAGTGCTATCAGTTATATTAATTTCTGATATTATCGTAAATTTCGGTTTTTGAATTATTTACTCAGATTTAGGTAAAGTTAAAAGTAATTTACATTTTTAGTCTAGTTTGATAACGAAAATATTATACTTATACCTATGTATTTCGTGATACATTTTTCGCCAGAAGCTGTAAAAATAAGTCAAATTTGTGTTACATTACATGAGTGCTGGCCTCGACAGCGTCATGGTTAGCATACTTGTGTTCGATTCCAGTCCAGGTCAGTAAGATTTTTAATGCGTTGATCCTGTACCAGCAAAGTAAAGATTCCTTCAAGGGGTGGAATTCCTTTTGATTCGAGAAGTACTAAATATCCAAGAAATAGTTTCAATAACAAAATACAGTGGTACAATTGAGGCCAACAAATCTAATGCTTTCTATCAAATACGCCGCATTACAAAAAATTGAGAATCTTTATGCTTGTATTTACATTTACATCAGTGGTAATACAAATGGAAAGCGTGTTTAAAAATGTACTAATTGCCTAAATTATTAAGAGCAAATTAAGAGTATCCTTTCGTTAGATGTCATTGAATATGTCATTTAAACAAAATCATTAAATTAAATGACATCAAATAATTGAATCGACATTCTAAGGTATGAAACAAGATCTACAATTGAAGTAAGATAAGATCTGAATTCTGCGATGTAAATGTATAATTCGAATTTAAGTTTATTTTCACAAACTGATGTTTTTGCTATACCTATAACGAATTTCAAATTCGGAGACTGTTCGAAATACATATGTCAAGAATCAAACTTCCAATTACAAGTTACGATTCAACACCAGGGGCCCTGTTGCACAATGAATTTACAAGTTACAAGTTATAGTTTACTAGTACTTAAATATTAGCAAATGTAAATTGATATTTTTATATTTGTAAAATATCAACAGTTTTAGTAATAATTTAGCTAAAAGTACTAAAAATAACAAAAAAATTTACAATTGCTAATATTTAAGCACTAGTAAACTTTAACTTGTAACTTGTAAATTCATTGTGCAATAGGGCCCTCTGGAATGAAGTTCGAACTTTAGATAAGAGATTTAGATCAAAGGTTCGGTTCCACAAAGCCACAAATTTTAGGTTCGAATTCTATTTCGAATAAATACAGAATCAAATTTCTGTTTGCGAGTTGAAGATGTAAAACCTATAATTCGAACTTTAGATATAAAATTGAAATTTGGTTACGACACATTTAGGTCCCATGTTCGATACCATAAAGTCTATCTACCTTTATATTCGAAGCATGTACAGTTGTTACATTTAAGACTTACATTCCGAAATTCAAACTTGAAACCATCGACAGAGGCTTGAAATCCGCCTTCAGAAAGTCTAAATATCGGTTCGGATTTAAATCTTGTGGCCTCAAGCTCTTGGATTTTACTGCCATTTGTAAAATTTTAGTAATAAGCTCAGTGTATTTCTTGACTAAGATCTGAATTTTTTAGTCTAAATTCGAAATATAATATTCAAAATTAGTATGTAAATTCTTATTGAAAACCTGTGCTTTTGTTTGACACCCAATTCAAAATTCGAATCTCTTTGTAAATTGAAAATTCAAAATCATACTTGCAATTGCTAAGTTTATGATTCTAGCTTGTTTTGCAATTTGAAAGTTTTCGGCCCTGAAATTTCACACATACTCGAAATTTAAAACCACAAATTCTGATTCGACCCTTGGAGTATAATTATAATTGCAAATTTTTAGTGATTTTCTAGCTCTGGTTCCGTGTCTGTCTAAGATTTAAATTCTTAAGTTTAAATTCGAAATGTTAGATTTTTTGGTATAAAAATTTAAAATTCGATTGGAAATTCTTCCTAGAAAACTTGTATTTTTGTTTGGAACCGAATTCAATATTCTAATCCTATTTTTAAATGCTTGCAAAACCCACCTTCCAATTAGGAGTTTAAAATTCAAAGTTTCGTTTAAAAACTCTATCTACACCAGATATTCAAAGCCAAGGGTTCGATTGTAGGTACATAGAAAAGATTCTAATCACAGTCGACTGTGATTTTTGAAACTTCAATTTCGAAATTAATCTCAGATTGAGAAATTTAAATTTTGTTTTGAAAATTTGAAATTCGAATTCAAGGTTCGAATGCACAAATTAAAAATTGGTCAATGTCAATGTTTAAACTTACATTTCGAAATTCGAAGGCCGAAGCCTGAAAAATCCAAAGTACAAAATCCAAAAATCGACTCGAATTTGTTCTAAATAAATATAGAATTAAACTTCCAATCACGGTTTAGAATTCAAAACCTTAAAGTTTAATTTGTAATTCAGAAATTTAAATTTCGTGTCGAAATTCTATCCACACTGGCGATACAAAACTTGTCACTGGTTGAAGGTAAGATTACAAGACTAATGTCACCATTTTAAAATTGCGGGCTCCAACAGTATACAAGTTCTCTACGACATTAAGACTTTTATTAAAACTCTCGCCAACTAATTGGGCTTTTCAAGATTTTAAATTTATTATTAAATAATTATAATTATTCACATACCTACTTCTTTCTTTCTTTTCCTTTTACCCTCTTATACCTTTAGAGTGTCGAGGGGGCCGAACACACCGAGCCGCAGAGTGGTCACTCATTCAAGTTCTGACCAAGCAGGTCTTTGCTTAACTAACAGTACTACGTGCCGCACTGCCGGCTACTTGGTGATAAAATGTTAAATATTAAAGTTGATGTACTTAATAAAAGTTTGCTAAAACCCCTAAAATGAAACGTGCTATAACGTACGGTTTACATATTTATACCCATAATCGAATAATAACCTGATTTGTCAAAAATGAACACGGAAAGAAATATACCGATTGTTCCACATAAAGCGCCCCACGTTGTAGCGACTTTCCCATAATTTACAAATACCTTTTATTCACACATTTGACACTGTAAACAACTGGAAAATTTTAATGAATTTAGTTAACACACTGCAAGTGTACTTCGAATGCAGAAAAAATAGTGCTGAGGCGTGTAGAAAATATGTTGCTTGCTTTTTGCTTCAAAATTTACTAAAAATAGCTTCAATTATTTCACAATATATCGCGTCGCTTTTGGTTTTTTGCATTTTGCTGGATAATTTTCTAATTTAACATTATTGAAGCTCAACCCTGATAAAGTGAGAAAAAATTCTCTATAAGTATAAGCATGTAAAAAAAGTTATAATTCTAATTGTCCAACTAAAAAAAGTCAAAGACTTCATTAGGTAATACTTATTATTTTATTTTACATAGGAAACACGTTATTTCGTAATGTGTATTAGGCTTTATGGGAGTGGAATCGTGGCTAAAACCGCTATATAAACTACAGTTTAACAAACAGATGTCACAAGGTTTAATTTTATTGGCAAGTTATTTTATACTTTTATTGAGTTTTTTGTTTCAGTTAAGATAATTCTATCTTGCAGTATAATCAATCATTCTTGTTAAATTATTTTTTTAACTTTAATAAATAGATACTAAATATATAATAAATCCAATATTATTTATTATAAAAGAATCTACCTATGTAAGGACTGTAAACTTAACTGATACAGTAAAACGTAAATATTATTCGCGTGTGCTCACGAAAGTTCAAGTCAAAGTTTAAGAAAATAAAGAACTAGAAACAACCAGGAGCTATAAATAATTCGTGTAGAAGCACCTACTCACAGCTTAAACACGTAAATTTAGTTTATTTTATGGAAACGAAAATAATATTACTCCTAATATTTAACAAATCTTAGTAACGTGATTAAATCAGTAATTTGTTTAATTTAACTTTTGGAAATAATAGTGCTTTATATTATAATGCGATTTTAACTGAAGAAAAAGTTCTAAGTATTATTTCCATGGATCATAAGTTTCCGCACCATTAAATCTTTTACTTATTTTATCTGGGAACGACGCCAGAGTAGCGACGTCAGCGACGTCCCCATTCGCATCCTACCGTGACGTACAATGGCCGGGACGCGAAATGGAACTTCCGGTTAATCTATATCCGCTTGTCTATTTTCGAAAAACTTCTTCGGCAAGGGTAGTTCAGCACGTGCCTTTACAAATTACGACATTGGATATAAAAGTTATCTGCAATAAAAGGCATTAGGTAATTTGTTGTTATTGTCGATTACAGCAAAAATTTCATGCCCTAAAGTCAAAGTGTTTTCTCAAACAAAATCTTATCTTTTCTGTTATTAAGAAGTAAGCACGCACTTTGTGTAGTTATTAATTTTCAGTAATGCAAATTCTAACGGTATAGTTAGATATAGAACGATTGCATATATTATGGGTAATATTAAAAATTTTGAAAATATTTAAAAATTTGTTAGTATTTTTTTGCTGCAAAATACTGAATTTAAGCAAGTTCGAAAAGTAGGTAGGATTAATTTTAATGATGCCATTTTTTAAAAACAGTTTTTAGTAAGAAATTTTATGATATAATATGCATACTGATGTAAACACGACATAAAGCAAACACTAATTTATCTTTCCAAACCACTAAACTCAAAGAATTGCCGAGAACCCCAAATATGAATAAATAATCCACTCCTACGCCCCCTAACTGGGAAAAAATAACCCTCTGAAAAACCGGAACCAACAAAAACATATAAATATCTTCCAGTGGAATGACCTCTTTGACATCCGGTTGTCTTCCATTGGCTACAACGTCTCTTTCCGCTTCCGTCGGATTGTTTGTTCAGGATCAGATAGAAGGTTTGGGAGTACGGGATTTCGGGGGATTCCGGGAGCTCCTATTGCTTTGTCTGCAGATGAATGATAACGAGAGGTTATGACTGTATTGTCACAGAGCGGCCATATTGCCCTATCTGCATGAAAGTCCATTGTTGGAATGACGCAGTAAATATGGTGAGCAGATTTAAATACATAGCTTCAGGAAATATGAAATTGCGACATTAATATAAACTTTAATCTGTTTTTATGTGCATAAAAACAGCTCGGAGACTTTAAAAGTTGTACCCTCCAACTTGGTATCAATATTTAACATCTGAACAACAACATGAGCATTTCTAATGTTGAACACCATCTTAAATAAAACATAAAACAGATATTTATTTTGTAGCTCTAGCAGTTAAACGTTTCTCTGATAAAAACTAGAACTGGTTTCTAATAAGAAAAACTTGGAGTATTCTTAAGTGGAGAATCGAATGAATTATGTATGTCGTCTGATCAAGAAAAATGAGTCTACTGTTTATCCACAGTAAAAATACATTTAGCAATTTTATCTTTTAATAGTATTGCTGGTTAGCAAAAAAACGAAAATAGGTCATTATCTGTTAGAAATTACTGCTCTAAGTAGGTAATTCGATCTCCAGTATAACCGTGTAATGGCTTTGATACGTAATGGCCATTTCGCGCCCCTAGAAGTGCTGACATTGTAATCCATCGCAATGAACACATTATCTAACAATCTCGTAGCAACCCCAATGTCCACTATAAGGGATTTGGACAATGGCCAACGAGATACATTACCAGTAATCCAACCCGGTACCCGTATCATATTTTCTGCACCCGTCGGAGTAAGTAATGAATCATGAAACAGTAACGAGTAGCTGCATATAAATTTTACAATAATCGGATTAATACGGTCTCAACGCAAGGTATTAATACACGAGTGGGTTATGTACAACGCCAACCACTGGCAATTCTTACAAGTCTTGATCAGTGTTCTCTCTGTTGGCCTTCATAGCAAGCAGGATTCGATCAAAACAGGTATCCGAAGCACCTTTGTTTTAAGATAGCACAGCCATCTCTTAGGATGTTACCGAACTTTGGTGTTTAACTTCTAAATTCTAAATTATGCATATTCTTCTTAACAATAATTAATATACCGCTATTTTGAACTTAACGATTATCATTTATTACACTTACGACCATAAATAAGACAAAAACGTTGTAACTAAGAGCATGGAGTTTTTCAAGTAGCTTTCAGTGCTCAAATAATTATTTTAACTTAGGAGGGAGCGTAATTAATGACTTACATAAATTCTCATCTTCTGCTTATTAGAATAGAAGTAGCATAAAGTTACGCTTACTTATATAGGTTAATGTAATACCAAAATAAATAAATAAAGAACTTCATATCCCCAAATTTTCAGATTTTCGGGGTTGGACGTACGTTCGGATTTTTATAGCACAAGAAAAAATGGGAACATTTGCACTTGTCTCTTTAAATTTAGTTTTAAAAGTTAGAATGAATTTTTAAAATCATTTTTATGGCTTTAGTTTTGTTTTAAATGTTGTTCTTTTAATTTAATTAAGCTGTAGCCATAGAATTTGTGCTTAAGCTCCGAAACGTGTTTAAAACACTATTCTATGTAATTTACAAATAGTAACATAGAAGAAACGGTAAACTTCAACATATATGTATTTTTAACAGCTCAAAATAGAAATGTCTTCATAATTTAGAAGGTTTTTAATTCCAAATGAATTTTAAACAGAAGCCATTGCGGCTTAAGATATTGACACAAATTTATTTTAACACCAAAAATTAAAAATTCGTAATTTACTGAGTTTATTAATTTTATCGTACTAACAGAAACTTGTATATAGTAGACGTATACTTCTCATTCTTCCAGATAGTGAGGTGTAGATAAGTATTAAATAGTTTTTAAAATTATAAATAAAAGATAAAAAGAGGATGTCAAAAATCAGGAGGTCGTGATACATTAAAAATAGAACAGAAAAGGGACAATTCAAACGATAAAATACGGTTTCGATACATTAATGTAAATAACCATTTTATATAAACACCAATTAAACATTAGTAGAAACACATGTTCTTTAATAATCATCCAGTATTCACCTAAACAACTTACCATAAGGTTGAGGCCATGCCTTTAAATTCTTAAATTGTAACTTTTCATTTAATAAGTACTAAATTTAAAATAAACAAAGGGCTAACCCATCAATCAGATATCAACTCTTTTATAATTTTTATTTGATTTCTTTTATCGTAGAACAATAACTGATAATGAAAAATCCCAACACCTTTAACACTTATTCGAAATGTGCGGAACGGCGTAACGTTAGGATGAACCTTTCAGATGCTAATACACTTTCCAGAGGAAGAAGGCACACATACGACACCCTAAAGGGCTATAAACTGAATAATGCTTGTTTCGAACAGAGCGTGAAAACTATCTATGTTTATTTTTTACAACCCAGACGAATTCTGAATATTGAGACATCCATACGCAAAAAATTACAACAAAACTCGTATAATGTGTGTCATAACAAAAATACGTGGTTATTAAAAGTAAAAGATGTACCCCTAAATTTATCGCTTTGAAGTCTTTAACGGTAAATTTAAAATTTTTGTATAGGGTGCCCATTAAAATTAATAATGTCTCCACATTCATATCAACAAAATCAATTTGCCTTTGTGAACCAAATTAAATTAATTGAAATATTATTCTGTAATGTCGGTTGCAGCAGCCTAATTGTGTCTTTGATAAAAATGCCCTTAATTATACACAAAAGAGAATTTTGCACGAACTAATTTCTGTTCATATAAGTAACCAAAAATTACGATAATGTTTTTTAATTGATGTTTTTTTCGTCAAGTTGAAAGCGAAAAGCCTAGAAATAAAAACTTGTTATAAATTAATCTGAGGACTTTGTAAATAGATTTTCTTTAGATTTAAATTAAATTATGGTACAAAAAAATCCCGTTATTATTATTATTATTACTATCAAGCATTTCCTTTTAGTCTGTACGTAAAAATATTTTTCATTGCAATTCTTTCATCTTAGCACTTTAAAGTTCTTGATATTTTCATCATCCAAATTACCGCTTGTCAACGTTGTAATAATTCAAAATTCTTAACACCATTTTGTATGAACTTAAAATTTGTTGTTCTGTTCCCTAATCTTCCCACTTAAGATAATCCTGTGGGCGGTTCCGGCATTTAATAGATACACATACATAATTTAACCACTTTGACAAAATTAAGCTCCTACGCGCCTGTATGGTGTAATTAATATCTGAGCCTTGTTTTTACTTAGAAGGCTTTTAAACGCTAATAAATAATCTGAACGTTTAATTAATAAACAAGGTCTAATTTATAGTAACTAAACATTTCTGTGGGATTATAATTGGGAGTTATTCAGCAAGAATACCTCAAACTTTCATTTAGTTTAATCTAATCAGCAATGTTCTTGCAGTGAGAATTTAACAAAAAAATACTTGTACCCGTACAGGTATTTGTATAACTAGTTCAATACAAATTTCGTTTGACTACATACATTCAAGAAAAAATAGTGAGTAAAATTCCTTTATCTCTAGTAATGTTTTCAGATTTCCAATTCATCAATTTTAGTTTCTTTTAGTAAGCAATTATTTTTCTTTTTTTATTTTCCTTTCCATTTCATTGAATTTTCTTCTCGTTAACTACTGTATTATTAGAAACTTTGAATTTTAGGAAATTCCAAAAAGACTTCTATGATTAATTAATAAATAAATAAATTAATTAACTAATTACCAACAAAGCGTTATTGAATTATGAAATTTCGGTATACAGATCTTTGTTAATGCATTAAGAATTGTTACAACAATTTTATGATTTGCTTGTTGCTTGAATTATACATAAATCCAATTCCATAGATTTGGAGATATTAGAATATTAAGAAAATTTATAAATTGTGAAACGACTAGAAGATTTATATAATCATTAATTATGAATCAAAATTATCAATTCACATAAGTTGTAATGCTACGCAGGCTTTGAAATTCTCTTGAGACGTCTCTCCGAATGTTTCGGTCTTCCGCTTTTTCGGTGGCTCCTTTAAGTGAGTCATTGGTAAGATTTTTTACTTGGTCAATCCATCTCGAAGGTGATCGACCTCTGGATCTTTTTCCGACAACCTTGCCTTGGACGATTAATTTTTCTAAACAAGTGTCATTTGTTCTGGATACGTGGCCGAAGTAAAATAGAATACGTCTGCGGCATTCTTTGGATAGCCTTTCCGTGATCTTAATCTCATTAAGTGTTGATGCATTCGTTCTTCTAGCCATCCAAGGTATTCGGAACATGCACCTCCAGCACCGCATTTCCAAAGCGTCTATCCTATTTCTATCCGAGGCGCTCAGCGTCCAAGCGTATTAGTGAGCGCACCAGTTTCATTTTGGTGTTTTTAGTTATTTGTTTGTCTTTCCACACTTTTTCCAAATTTGTCATGGCGTTACGAGCTATTGATATTGGTCTTCTTATTTCTTTTGCGCAACCACCTTTAGAACTTATAAGTGATCCCAAAAATACGAACTCCTCCACCCTTCACACGTTGTATGTTAGGCAAGCGATTTTCTGGCGGCGCTAAGTTTCCCCTGTCGACAATCATTAGTTTTGTTTTCGCTATGTTGATTTCGAGTCCTAGGAACCTGCTTTCATTTATTATTCTCTGTATAAGTTCTTCCAATTCTAGTTCGCTTGCTGCTATTAGTGTCGTGTCATCCGCATATCTGAGATTGGTAATTTTTTGTCTGCCAACAGCAATTCCTCCTTCACAATTCTCCAGACTCTTCCTTATAATGTATTCGCCTATTCGCCATAGATATTGAACAGCCTTCGGGAGAGTATGCATCCCTGTCGGACGCCTTTTTGGATCTTAAAAGAATTTGAAGTGTCAAGTCTTACAACTGCTTGTGAGTTCTTGTACAAGTTGCGGATCAGCAGGATTAAATGCTCGGGGACACCCATTTCTCTCAAGACCATCCAAAGAGGTTTCATTCAACGTCATCGAAGGCCTTCGAGTAGCCAATAAAGCATAGGAAAAGGGTGGTATTAAATTCTCGAGCTTTTTCGATTATTTGTCGCATATTGTAAATTTGGTCCATTGTCCCTCTTCCAGTTACGAATCCAGCCTGTTCCAGTGGTATTTGATATCCCAAGTTTTTTTGAAGCCGTTTGTCTATTATCTTGCGTAGTATTCCAGCCTGTTCCGGTGGTATTTGATATCCCAAGTATTTTTGAAGCCGTTTGGCTATTATCTTGAGTAGTATTTTGCTGGCATAGAAAATTAGAGATATTGTTCTATAATTTTGGCATTGTTGTGTTGAGCCTTTTTTATAAAATGGTATGAAAATTGATTGGGTCCACTCTTTAGGTTATTATATTAACAATTAAAAAAACTAATTTTGGTTATTATTTATTTTCGTATTGTATTAGAAGAGGAAATAAGCAAAATATGAAAACGGGTCAAATAGTGTTTACAATAAATCACCATCGACATCTAAACATAAATTAATTCTCCTTTTTACATTTTCAAACATAACTACGTTGAAGTTCTTGCTGATTTATGTTGTGGATTTCCTCCTCAATAGCAGCTTGCAATTCTTCTAAATTATGATGTCAATTTTGAAAGACTTTAGTTTTCAAATCACCAAAAAGATAGAAGTCCAATGGAGTTAAATCAGGCAAGCGTGTTAAAAAGCGAGTCTTACTGATTAACCTTTCACAAAAAAAAACTCACGAAGATATTCTAATGTGTCCTGTGCCAAATGAGGTGTTGCTGCATCTTGTTGGAAATACCCTGCTTGCAATTCATCGTCATGTAACTGATTTATGTAAGTTTCTAATATTTCAGTGCAATATCACTCAGCGGTGATCGTGTCGTTAAAAAATGCTGGACCAACACTGGATCAATTCGTCAATTTGACATAGCTATCCAAATTCCAATTTTTAAACTGGATTTTATAAATTATAAGTGTTTTCGGTTGTCCACGTTCTATAATTTAGTCTATGGATATATCCTGGTAAATGAAACCAAGCTTCGTCCGAAAAAAAATGTCATATTTAAAATATCGTTGTTGTACAAGTTTTCGTTGAACTATTGACAGTATTCGATTCGTCGTTAAAAATGAATGCCTAGGTGTAACATCACACTTATCGTTGTACAATACAATTCTTCTCTATAAAGCAATTCTAAGACCAATTTGGACATATGGCGTCCAGTTATGGGGCTCAGCAGCCAACTCCACTATTGACACAATTAGAAGATTCCAGTCTAAAGTGCTACGCGATATCCCTGATCACATAACAATCAGATACGCCAAGTTAATGTAAAATTTGGTAGGCAGTTTTATGATTAGTTTGCCTTCGGTTGCAAGGGGGCGCCACCATAGTACGAGCAGACGCGACTCTAAAGTGTCTAGAATCAGCTGATTTGTATGATTCGAAGCACTGCGCTTCTGCTCGTGCAGTGCTAGCGCCATCTGGCAACCGAAGGCAAACTAATCATAAAACTGCCTGCCAAATCTGATTGTTACGTGATCAGGGGCGATATTCTAAACGCTCCGTGGTATGTCCCCAATGAAGTGATCAGACGTGATCTTGGAATAAGTTCAGTTAAGGAAATTATTACGAAAACCAGTGTTAATTAGTTAATTATCGCGATAGACTCAGTTCACACCCAAATGATCTAGTTTATTATACAATAAAACAAAACTTTGCTTTACCTATATTATGTAAAAATAATTAAAAATATAAATAAGTAACACATAAATAACGCAGAAAGCATTCATCGTCCTTTCCTCTTAAATAAACATATAATTTCTTCTTGTTTGTTATAAAAATTTGCCTATGTGGAATACACCCAGTGGTTTTAGGATTTCTACTTTTTTCTTTGTTACGTAACGAAAAAGTGATACATTTTTTTTATTTTTTTTTTATTATCGAATTCATAGACATTACCAATCAGAATTAATTACAATAAATTCTATGAGCTAATTGTATGGCGTTTTGTGAAAGACTTGAAGAGAGGAGCACCCAGCGGTGCGGCCTCGTTATCCTCCATTTTAATGTTGGAGGGATGATGTAGCTGCTTTCTTTATTCTGTCAGGTCCCATGGCCACTTGCGTTTTAGTCGTCTCATCGTTGCTTGCTGCGTTAGCGGTGTTATTACATTATTAGCATCAAGCATGTCCTACTAGTCGAGCATGGTGGTTTATAGCCCTCTGCCTGATTATGTCCCGCACATATTGTATGTTGGAGTCGGAGTGTGTATACGGTTTAAAACGTACCAGGGAGCATTGAATATGCTCAGTGTCTTTGACTGAAAGCGTTGTATTATGTCAATAATTGAGTAGCTGGCGCAACCCCATAGTTCACAACCATAGGTCCATATTGGTCGTATGATGGTTTTATACACCAGTAATTTATTTTCTATTGAAAGTTGAGAATTTCTTCCTACAAGCCAATACATACTTATATTAAAAAAACGTAAAGAAATGGGCATCATACTTAAAGTGATACATGACAAATTTTCAGTACTTTCACTGCTGCTTTCATTGACTTATTTTCACCAGTAAACCTTTTTTCTAGTTTCAGAAGACGTAGTCAATTTTTTTTTATATATTCTCTGGATTCTTAATTTGGTGTGGGGGGTGAACTCTGATCATATGAACTTAGGCCTCAAAGTGGGCCCATTGTGCTACCCCTAAGATATCATACACACAGTCTTGGTGGTGTAATTTTAGCCAACCGGTCCCCTCAGTAAAACTGATGATGCTAGCCAAGGGTGCGCTATGGATTCCTGCCATATCAGGCCAGAAATCCCCCAACATGGCACCTCTAATCGAGGCGAGTACAGAGCAGTCACATAGAATATGCTCTGCCATTAGTTAACGTTAATCGTTATAATTATGTTTCTTCAGTGTGCAGCGTCCTGAAAGTATACCTATAAGAAGTCGTAGTCTCTTTCTTGGTAACTGCATACAGAATTTATACAATGCCGATGAGGGGGCTGATAAAGCCATCTTCACTTGATGACATTTATCCAAGTTAACCCATCTGTCATAGTGGCGACTGTGGGTTTCTTGTTTTATTATTGTATGGAGCAGAGTCGCGAATGTTGTCACTGCTGGTTCAGGGTCCCAAAAGGGTTGCGTTGAACCACGTCTGGCCAAATCATCAGCCTGCTCATTTCCATGCAGTCCTGTGTGTCTTTTAAACCATATAAGTTGTAGGACATTGTTTCTCGCAGCTAGCTCCAATGTATTGTGGCATTGGAGTACTACTCCTGACGTTATCTTACAACTATTGAGAGCCATCAGTGCTACTTTGCTGTCACTAGCTATCTTTATGATTTTATTCCGAATTTTTCTTTCTAAAATTTCATTTGCACCTTGCATAATGGAAAAAACCGCCGCTTGAAAAACGGTAGTAAGTTGGACTAGTGCTCTATTAATGTGAAGGTTCAAGTCATGTGAGAAGATTGCTGTCCCCTTCCCTTCCACGGTTTTAGATCCATCAGTATAAATGGATATATTATATTTGGAAACATCATCGAAGTGTTTCTTGAATAAATACTTGGGAGAGAGGGAGTCAACCACCGCTCCCAGAAGAGGTGTCCTTTTGACAGCCTCCCTAAGGTGAGATGATGTCGTCCCCCAACGCCCTTATCATTCTACAACCCTCTCGCCTCCTCGCCTCCTTCTCCTCGTGGGGGGAGGCCCAAGATAGTCTTCAGAGCTGCAGTGAGTGTGGTTCCCATTACACCGATAGTACTTAAACATGCTGATCGCTGCAGGTGTTTAAGTTCACTTGATGTTTTAGTTTGCTTGACTCTGGGCCACCAGACCAACACACCATAGGTGAACATGGGTCTAACTATGGCAGTGTACACTGTACAGCCATAAATCAGCCTTCGGTGACGGTCCCCAAAGTCTGCCCGTTGCACGGCGACACTGCCAGAAAACCACGCATTTCTTCCCCACCATAGTTGCTCCAGTTCAGTTTCTTTGTCAGAAATAACACCCAGATATTTGACTTCATCTGAAAAGGCCAGTTGAACTTGGAAAAGTTTTGGTACTCTATGTAGGTACCTATCTCAAATTTCCTCTTTTTAGTGAACAAAATCATCTCGGTTTATGCCGGATTATATGTTCTCATTTAAATTAAAAACAAAAATAACCAATGAATAATTTGCTATTTTGCTATCGTGGATGGTTGCAACCGCCTGAACCAACCTATATGCACACGCGTCCCTTTGTTCCTTTAACCATAAATCTATCAGTGGAGTATATTCTATTCATAGAAAGCTAATAAACTTTATTTCAATATGACCTGCTTATACCTAATATTTAGGATGCAGGATGTTCCGAGCAAATCACTTGAAATAAAACATCAACAAATTACTTTGTGTAAAAAGAAAGTGTACAAAGCATTAAAAATTGCAATACTAACCCTGACACTCTGTATTTATAAACTGCTGGACAAAATTATCGCATCACAAAAAAAAGTGCTTAAAGGTCTCTGATCTTTTCAGAACAGATGCATTTATTTCGATTTGTTATTGCAAAGTGTAGTTGGCCCCTTCTAGCAACCAAACTACACCAAACCGAAACAATTGCACCGAGTGCAGGGAAAAATCTAAATAATGTCAAATTGCCCCCATGTATCAGTCTGATTTTATATCGTGCAGAAACGAAATTTAACGCTGGTATTCCATTTTTTATTTAAAATTGGAGAAAACATAATCAACATGAACGAATAACGTTATGTTTCGGAAGTTAATGCAAGCAGAGCCATCGTGTATGTCGAGTTAGGGCAAAGAATATATATAGGGAAGAAGGACAGCCTTATGGGCTATACAGTATATGCTGTGATTTGGGTTGCATAACTATTTACTTGGTTTAATATATCATTTTTTGTTCGAAAATGTCTCTGGAAGCTCCTAGCGTCAAAATGATTAACTTATCAGTGGCATTCAGCAGGTAAATGAGTCATTGGGATTCTTGAGCTATAACAGTGTTGCAAGAACTTTCTCTGTACAATTCCAATAGTTTTACAATGGTTGTACCTACCCGAACTGATCTTGTATTCTGCCAAAGAATATTTAGTTTGATTCTGCTTACATCGAAGTTAAGTTTGTTACAAAGAATATTAAATATAGGTGTATATCTTTGGTTTGTTCTGTTATTATTTAAAACATTTGTTGTCAATCGGATGAACTCGTACCAAGTAAAATAAAGGTTTTATAAGTTTCACATGCAACACGTTTAAACATTTAATAGGTAGCTACCTATAAAAATTACATAAGAAGTTTCTAATATAATTTCAAGAAAAAGTGCACCGATGAGCACAACATTATACGGAATACGGATTGTCCCCATTTTATTCTCAAAAAATGCTGGAATAAATATAGAATTAGCTATATACAAATAATGCAAAAAAAACATTAATAAACAATATACGGAATTTATTCAAAAATTTTAATACGAGAGGAAATTATTGTTCAAATAATGTTGATGATTAAAAAAAATTGAATTGGAGCGGTTTTCACAGAAAACCCACAATTATTTAATAATTTATACTCTAGTTCAAATTACTGCAACCTAAACTAGGGTATGTTTAATTTAAATCAAGTGATTTAAATCGCTGATTTAAATCGGGATTTAAATCACATGATTTATTTACAAAAAATCATGATTTAAATCAAGGTAAGTGATTTTCTGTTTATGGTTCTTGGTTTAAACTTTAAGGTCTCCAAAAGCACCTACCACCTTCAAGATGTTTTGTATTGGGAATTACCGCAATATAGGATTACACCCAAACAAAGTAACCAAAGCATTATTCACTTTTGTTGACTCAAAAATTCTGAGAAAAGTACATTATTAACTCTTAAGAGGGTTTCTTTACAAAACGTGACATATTTAAAGTTTAAAGATTGCATGCGTAGTCATTTTGTGTTTGCAATCCAAATTACGGAATCAACTTGGAATCATCGAAGCACCACAATTAGTTTTTCTGTATAAATTATTACATGATGTAAAATAAAATAAGTAATTTTCACTTATGTAATTAATTCTAATACAAATGATGCCCATTTGTTTCTTTTCTTTCCTCTCCAGTTAAATATTTTTGAACTTATGCCATAAACTAACCGTTTGAGTAAAAAATCTATTTAAATCAAAATAATCGATTTCAATTAAAAAAAATCGATTTTTTTGATTTTTTTTAAGTAAATCGATTTTGTCGTACCCTGCTTTAAACGTAAATTAGACTGATTAGACTGATTAGAGTAGAAACCAAAAAGAACTTATGTGGTTAAGGAGCTGCAAACTAATCGAGGGTTGGGGTTCAATCCCCAACAATATACCTTTTTTTTAACAAATTATCTGTTTTCTTTATTTACCTTGGGGTGAAGTGGTAGAAAGTGTGCTAATTCGATTAGCATGCTTGAACTTCGCCCCTTTGAGCAATTTATGTCTTCATAATTCAAGTACATATATTGTAAAATAACAATTTTGTTTATTTTTGCTCAATAAACCACATTTATTATTATTATATTTAAATCGCTCAAAAATTATACCAAATAGCTATTTTTAAATAAATTGTTATTACTTGCATTTGACGTAATTTTTGAGCGATATAAATAATAATTTGTTAATAAAGAGTTAGGCATTATTCGGGATTCGGGATTGAACCCCAATTCGCCCCAACCTTTGACAGGTTTAATTGTTTTTTCTTAAGGCAGATTATAGGAAATTTGAGTCAGATCCAGTTTAAATTAAAATATTTAAAAATAAAGATGTTATACATTTCTTACTCTCGCCAATTTCTATGATCTATTAAATAAATGAGATTTTCAAGGTGTAAATATTACATACAATAAAACAATATAATATACAAAGTTACAAAGAAAGAAAGAATAGGAAGTATACAAATATATCTGTAAGCATAGGCAAGTACAATATAAATTTGAAAGGTTCCCTTGTTATCTGATGAAATAAAAGGTTTTAAACCTTAGTCCTTCTGGGAATGGTATAAGTAGACAAAAACTTACATTTGCTTGGATAAGAAATTTCTAGAAAAATGAACAAGTTTGTGACTGACAGAGATTAAGTGATGACAACTACTGTAAAATCTCGGAATTTGTAACAAAAGTAGCCATAAACCACTTTTAGGGTCATCTAAAACACTGAATTAAAATGCCTGCAGACGAAAAGTCCAAAAGTGCTAATTACAGCCAATGGGCCAAATTTGATTCTCATTTAATGACCGATGGAGTTTAAAGATTGTTTTTTTTGCCTTTTTCAGCAAATTTTATTATTCAAAATTTTATTATACTGGGTGGAAATTAAGTAAGGAATAAATTCGGTAACTCCGTTAATCTTTGTGATAGAGACGAAATTTAAAAGACGTGTATCGATTAAAATTAAAGCGCCTCCGAAAAAGTTATTTTGAGATTTAACTTTCATTTGTTTTAAAAGTCATCAATTGTTTTTTTAAATGACATCCTATATTTTTTATTTCGATAGAGTATTTTAATCTGTTTTCAATGGTATACAATTTTGTATAGGTTACATAAGAAAAAAATCAAGAAAAACGGCCTATAAGTTCAAATATGTACCTAGTAAGAATGAACGAAATTAATCGAGTAATCCTATTATCTGGGTTTAAAATTAAAACCCATAATGTTGCATTAATTTTTTATGTTAGAATTGTTGAAAATGGCTTAAAAAATAAAACACATAAATTTATTAGTTCATTTGATGTTTTTTGTTTTTTTGTTGTTTTTTCTTTAATGTAACTTATATTATGTTCGAAAATAGAACCACAGGACCGCGGTTATGGTTTGAGGTTCCTGAACGGTTACGGTTCACGTTATTATTTTCGAACGGCGTGGTTACAGATAACCTATAAAACAACTGTCACTTTCTTGCGCGAATGGTCTGTGGTGTGTAGTAGTTGTGAGTTTAAGGTTACGTCACAATATTTTACCACGAAACCGCATTCAAATCGCGGTTACTGTGGTACGCAGATTTGACCACAGCGTTCAGGAACCGCGTTCGTAAATAGTACCGGTTTCCTGAAAAAACTAACCGCGGTCCCGTGGTTCTATTTTCGAACATAATATTAATCAAAATTATATGCCATTGAAAACAGATTAAAATGCTCTATCGAAATAAAAAACAAAAATATAGGATGTCATTTAAAAAAATAATTGATGACGTCATAACTTTTAAAACAAATGAAAGTTAAATCTGAAAATAACTTTCACGGATGTGCTGTAATTTTAATCGATACACGTCTTTTAGATATCGTCTCTATCACACAGATTAACGGAGTTACCGCATTTATTCCTTCCTTAATTTCCACGCTGTATATATCATCTAGTTGTATGTACACTAAGTGTCATTGTCATTGTAAATGTAGGTATTACTGCAATAATAAACTGATAACTTTTAAGGGAGTTTGTTTTACTAAATTTTTAATTGTATCATAATAGTTCATCGAATTTAAACCTTAATTTTAATCACTTTTCAAATCAACCCTTCAAACTTTCCACAGATCAATTTAGAAAAAATATAACCAGGATCTATAAAAAGAATCTTGATTCTTTTTTAAATCTTAGATCTTGATTAGATCCGTCTGTATAAGGTGATCTTGGATCTGGATCTAACTCACGGATTCTAATTTGATCTGGATCTGGATTTAGATCCTGAATTAAAGGATCTTACCCAACACTGATCCTTACAAAAATTCAATTATAGGTATTCTTTAAATCATAACTTTGTGCATAATGCGCAAGTTTATAATGCGGCAATGACGTTACCGCAACTGTGTTGAATTGTTTTTGTTATTAAGTAGGCGTATAAAATATGTTTGTAATGGAATAATGAAAATAAATTGTTTTCTAATTGCTTATAAACGCGATTGTAGATAAAATCTTGTGTATATTTTGAGAGCAAAATCAAATTGCCAAATTCGCTCTTAATATACAAATAGCTGTTAAATCATAACTCTATAACTTCCTTGCAATCTGGCAATCTGGCAACGCGGAGACGTGTTCTTGGGAAAACTACGACAGGAATCTGTAAATGCATATCCGACCATAGCCGTAAACAAGTTCATTAGTACTGGCGGCGACTACTTGAGGGCCAGGCAAGAACTGAGGAGCTTTTAAATAATACGCTAAATAGCCCATAGGCTGTCCTTCTTCCCCTATCTATATTCTTTGGTTAGGGTTAAGCCAGCGAAATATTGCAGATCGCCTCGGTGTGAACCAATCTACTGTCTCCAGAGTATTGAAATGATTCAGAGAGACTGGAAATAACAAAAGAAGAAGAGGACAAGGGCGTCAAAGATGTACCCAAGAAAGGGACGACCGTTTCATCCGCTTGGCTGTGTCCAGAGATCGTTTTCAAACCAACAATCAGCTTAGGGATGAGCTACAAAGGGCACGGAAAGCAGCAGTATCGTCACGAACTATCAGAAGAAGGCTAAAGGAAGGTAACATGGCTGCCAGACGACCTGCCACAGGACCTCTTCTCACCAGGGCTCACAAAGCTGCCAAATTAAGATTTGCCAGAGAACATGCCCACTGGACAATGGAAGAATGGGGCATGTTCTTTTTACAGATGAGTCCCGTGTCGCTCTACATTCGCCAGATGGGCGCCAAAGAGTATGGAGACGCAGAGGAGAACATTATTTTGAATGCAATATGGTTCCACGGGTTGCCTTTGGAGGAGGTTCCATAATGGTGTGGGGAGGCATACCATTAATGGCACGTACCGAGCTGCATATCATTGCCAGGGGAACATTGAATGCTGAAAGGTATGTGGAGGACATTTTAGAACAATACGTGGTACCCTTCGCGCCATTGGTTAGGGAAGAGTTTCTCCTTTTACAAGATAATGCCAGGCCTCACGTTGCTGGCGTCGTCGAAGAGTAGCTGGCAGAAGTTGCCATTAATGTTTTGGCTATGCCAGCTAGAAGCCCTGATATTAATGCTATCGCACATGTATGGGACATGCTAAAAAGACGTCTCCAAGCTTGTGTGCATCGTCCCACAACTTTAAGAGAGCTGGAAATGGCTCTTCAAGAAGAATGGGAAAGCATTCCTCAGGAATACATCGTCCGTGTGATTCGGTCAATGCCTAGAAGGCTCAATGAAATAGTAAGAGCAAGAGGAGGCGTGACACGCTATTAAAATCATGTTTGTACAGTTTTATTTGAGTTTTTTATTTCAAGTTTGTTGTTTATTATTGTTCAGATTTTACGATACTTGTAAAGATTTCCTGTTTTTCTTCAAATACGCAATAAATTTCCACTAATCCTTTATAATAGTCCTTATTACTATTGCGAAGCCCTAACACTTATAATATCTATGAAAAATTTTGTTTTCAGAACATTTTTTTTGTGATGCGATAATTTTGTCCAGCAGTTTATTAATTTAAAAAACAGAACATTTTCTTATAATTTTCTAGCTGCTAATTTACATTCAATTAGCCATACAATATTATGTTATAGTGTTTTACTTCTGCACATCCCCCTTTTCTCTCACATAACACCGATAATGAGTTAATAAAGTAAAATGTTTATTTTTCAAACACAAATTCCAAATTTTCTTTTAAAATCTGTCTTAACCATTTAAAGCAAAATTGTGGTCGCAGCTATCTCTTTTCTTTTTCTTTCCCAATACATTAAAATGGATGGTAATAAAATTATTTATCTAATATACTCATTCGAATTATTATAATCGATTACCGAAAAATTTTGTGAAACAAATGTAACAATTGGTGTTTTTAATGATTTTTATTTATTGAAAATGCTATAATTTATTATTTTAACACTTAACTATTTTGTTTCATCCTCATTAATTATAAAAAAGTTGTAATTATATCAGAATTTTTTAGTTTTATAAACCAGTCATTTAAATTTTCTTTCAAAGGCTACTTAGATTCATAATGAATAATAGGTACTTTTTCAAAATATTTTGATGACCAGCATGAAAATCTTAAATTTCTTTTCTAACGATCGGTTTTTAAATAAAACCGCTGGCGAATAACGAAATGGTGCCTTGCTATTAATTGACGTAATGCCGTATACGCATATTCAACCAAAGTAATTTTGAGGTAAAATGGTAACCATACATAATAAAACAACAACAATAAAACATATTCATATTAACTTTTATATAGTTTGGCATTAATAGGGTATGTTCGGAACCCGTACATATTAATTAGTCGTAATCATGCGGGATGCAGAAGTTACGAGTTAGTGAATTGTAACATAGCAACATAAGCGCATTTACGTGTAGTTGTAATGAAACTAATGAGAACACAGAGCTGTAGTCCCGCGTCAGCCATTATTGTATTGTTTACTATGATACACATTATCTCTAATAAATGCATAGACTGTCTGTTAGTAGGTATATCGAATTAGTAAATTAAATAAATTTTGAATGTTTTTAAAATTATACATAATAATTATCAACATACTATAATTAGCTTATATCATTAAGAATTTTGTTGAAACATATAAAGCCTAAAATGTTAATGGTGGTTAATAGTGTAACCGCTAGTTTTGAAAATTTTATTAACAAGTTTCCGCCGTACAATTTACTAGTTCATAAATTTAATTAGAAATTTGTTGTTTACAAACTAAACTTCCCTTTTAGGAAGAACTGAGTATAATAACAACGCAATTGTGTAAAATAATGTTAATAATATTACTCTAATTAGGGCGAAGTGGTAATTTCACAAACATATCTTTATCATCTATAGTAATGTAGGTTCTCCAGCAAGATTACGTTTCTGGTTACTGCGTTATTTACTACACTCGTTGTTTATGGAAAAATGACTGACAC
This sequence comes from Melanotus villosus, assembly GCA_963082815.1. Lineage (NCBI taxonomy): Eukaryota > Metazoa > Arthropoda > Insecta > Coleoptera > Elateridae > Melanotus > Melanotus villosus. Next base: position 68,644,334 of record OY720418.1, on the reverse strand, counting down.
TACTTTACATTTTTTCAAAGTTTTTTCTCTGAGTTAATTCATCATAAATAGTAACATAAAGATTTCGTTTTATATGTTCTGCTTGAAAAACTGAACAATTTCTAGCGAAATGCTCTTTTGTGTAGATATTTCATTCAGAATTAGAAGGCATAGGTGTAAATATAGACTTTTTACCACAGGGAGTGTTCAGATTCTGTTAGTTTCTAATTCAAATTTGACTCATTCTAAGATATCACAATATTATTTTGAAAATTTTTTATCCTTACATAATTTTCTACTACTAACTACCTGCGTTATGTGGACCGATTTCAAACTTCTGCCTTCTTATTCTAAAGGAACGTTAACTCATCTCTACAATTTTCAGAACTGTCATAAACAGAAAATAATAGGACTTTCTAATATTCTTATCTTTTATAATTTTTAATCCTAGAATTTTAGTTGTACTTAAATAAAAAGTAATTTTAATAATCTTAATCGAATCGGGCTAACACGTTTATATGCTCGGAGTTATTCATATGCAAGAGGGGCAACCCAATTTTATTACTTTTGAAAAAGTATTTTACCGATCTATGAAAGGGCATTCTTTTACTTGAAGCAAATGCACAACGTAATTGCTTTACGTTTGCAAACGTTAGAAGTTTCATATATAAACGAATAAACTGCTGTAAATACTAAAATGCCATTTACTCATTTCATCTATGTTTTTTGTTTTAATGTCAAGTAAAATGTTATACTAAGATCCACGAATGTTATTGTCAATTTCAGTTTTTGTGGTTATAATTCAGAATTAGAAATAACTGAATGGAAGGGTATTCTAGTTTAACCTTCTCGTTCTACACGACAAGTCAGTTTTTTCTAGCAGGACTTCAACAGTTGATTGAAAGATTTTTAAAAGAAGATAAGTTGTAGACGCTTCATTTGTAAAATACAGGGTGTTGAGTGTTGATATAGTCGTGGTTTAACTTAACATTACAACCCTAAGCTTTTGTGATTTTTAATTTAACTCGGTGAAAACGAAATAATTATACTAATAGCGCAATTTCTTTATCGGGTCGAAATGACTCAAAAAAAGCTATATATTTGACCAAGTCAAACTGATACCATTAACAAAATATCACTTACCACCAAATACAACAATACTTATTTTTAAATTTAGTATGTAATTGCATTAAAAGCCAGGGTGGCGCAGTGGTAAGAGCGTCAGGCTAGCGTTGCGCTAGTCCCCGGTTCGAATCTCGCTGGATGCAAGATTTCCCGGAGTTCGGTATCGAGCCCTGGTGACCATTCGTCGTTGGGCACTTAATTAACGACGCTCTCCTCCGAATACCGACCTACGAGGTAGAGTAACAAGGTTCTATACGTACACACGCATACACTATACACAAATACACATGGTGCTGTATGTAGGCAAAAAACGGCGCACCAATCACGTGACTCGCATGCGGGCCGGATTGTGCATTTCACGCGTAAGACCACATATGCTAACGCACCAGCCTCAACACCGAAAGGTATAAGAGGTTAACGATTACATACACATACATGTAATTGCATTAACGAATACAAAATACATTTAGACGATGACGAGTAGGTAGCATAACAGTATAAACCACAACCAACGCAAAAAAACGAATATCCTCCCTATATGCTGGTACAAAAATAAAAACTATCAAGTCTACTAAAATACTAACACATCAAAAACAATGAACGCGTGTCTACCCTCTACCCATACAGTTTTTGGACGGAGCTTGTTGACGTCACAACCCAAATGTTAGATGAAAAATACTGTATGCATTATTTTAAACAGCACTAACGAGTTTTATAACATAACAAAATGTTATGATTTACATCAACTGAAATATCACGCTTACAAAAACATCGAAGAACAGACTTTTTCTGTGGTGCTACATAGCGTGCCGATTTCCCTTAGCGTAGAAAAATTAAATTACAGTTAGCAGCAAAAGATTTCCCATAATCAAAATCGCCAGATTATGTACCAACAACAAACTCTCGATTGCTATATGCACAGTAGAATTAACACAAAACGAAGAAGTAAAAAACATCCACATTAGAAAAACTACTAAAATATTAAACAGTATCAAAATAATGGCCAAAAATTACTTTAAAAATTTGAAATAAAACACCCTGTATCTCAGTAAGGAGGCACATTTTATCTAAGTGTTACAGGTTAAATCTTCATATTTTGGGCCAGGGATTCTCCAGTTAGCGTATGTACAATTATTAATGAAACACCCTGTATATCGGCCAACTTAAAACTAGTAAACCACAGTGTATAAGTGTAATCCACTTTATAAGTGCTTATAAACCGCCACACAAAAAGTTAGTGGAGACTGACCTTCGAACTTTGTAAATAACGAATCTTCATATGGTATAGGCGACTTGAATAGTAAAAATACAATATGGAGATACCGTGTCGACAATCCGAATATAATAAGACTTGATAACTACGCAAATGATAATACGATTCGAATCTCAGCACCTAGTACATGTACCCATTATCCTTATAACAGCAATCATTTGCCGGATACATAGAGTATTATCTTATATCAAAACTGTAGTTTTCCAATAATGCAATCCAAACTCGGCTCAGACCACCTTTTTGATCTTCTTCTCAGAATAACCAATAACCGCATGTCACTTCTGAGTTCTGAAACTTATTAACCGACGAATAAATTGGGAAACTTTTCAATTTACAGTTGATAACAGAATACAGCGTCCCGCGAATTGGAAACACCAGAAGAGGTAAATATTACCATAAGCAACTTCCAAGACATAATCAAATAAGCTATACGGGAGACTACTACAATAATAGGTATAAGCAACCTTCAAAAGAAATAATAAATCTAATACAAGAAAAAAACGGGCAAGGAGAGAATGGCACCGGAGTACACAAGCACATCAAAGACAGCTATAGAATCACCTGATACAACTAACACACGAACCAGACAGCTTCATAATATGCACTCACAGAACATATTTTGAAGAGTTCCAACCAAGAGACTCCACTCTATAGCAGATAATAAAAAGGGCCCGTGAACAAATCCCCACTGTATCTCCATTGAAGCACAACAACGCTTTATTTATTCCATAGGCAAAGAAAAAAGTGAAATTTTTACTGAGTATCTTGAAAGTGTTTTTACAACTGTCATTAACCAAGAAAAGTCCGAAAGAGAATAGTATATTAAAGATTATATAGTAAATGCCCCAGAAACTATAATATCCATTAGCTCTAGAGAAAAAGCTGCCCAACAATCCCAACAAAAAATCCCTGTGGCATGGTATGTATAATACCTAATATTGTTTTTAAAAAGTTAACCAGGAAAGTAATCTGCTATAATACAGCTGTATTTAATTGTTGTCTCAGACTAGAATATTTCCCAACTACTTAAAATAATGAAAATAGCAAACATTATTATGATCACAAAATCAGATAAAGACACTCAATATCCTGGAATTTACAGGCCTCTAAGTCTACTGACGGTAGTCTTATGCAACTTATTTAAATAGGCTATTCTAACCCGATTAAAGAGTTAACAGCAAGATGATTAATGTCTTTCAATTTGCGTTCAAGCCTTCTCATTCTACAATCCATCAATTACTAAGAATTAGTGAAATTATCGAAAAAGGATTCGAGAGCAAACTATTCACTTTAATCGACTTTCTCAGTAAACAGTACACCATCATCATTCACAAGAATCTTGGCTGAAATACCAAAGGGATCTATCTTACTAGATCCAGCTCTTAATAATATTTTCATGCCCAACATTCCAGAATTAAATAATTCAACAATCGCTGTGTAAGCAAATGACACTGCACTAGTAAGTCAGTATGAAAACATCAAAATGGGCGACCAAACTGTGGACTAGTTCATGTATGACTGCTCAAACCTGGAACTTAAAAGAGGAGACCTCAAACTAAATATAACAAGAATGGGCGACGACTGGCTAGCAACTCAAACGGACTTGATACAAAAATACTTCAAGTTATTGATTGCGTTCCTAAAAACCATTGATTTTGATCAATTGTGGTAGTAAAATTGTTATCGATTATTATGTTACAATGTTATAATATTCCAATACACTTGGCCTTCGTCGACTACAATAAAGCTTTTGATTCTATCGAATTATGGGCCATATGCCAAGCATTGGACAACGAAAGAATAGACTCACGATATAGAGACCTAATTAAAGATATACCTAGATAGCTGTCAAACGAGGAGTAAGATAAGGAGACCCAATCTCTCCGAAACTGTTTACACTAGCACTAGAAGATCTGTCTAAACAACTAAACTGGGAGCACAGAGGTATCAACATCGACGGTCGATATCTAAACCATCTCTACTTTGCGGATGACGTGGTATTGATTAGTAATAATTTAATAGGATTGCAAGGGATACTCTCAGATTTGAAATCAATTTCGGAAAAGGTAGGTCTAACAATGAACTTAACAAAGACCAAAATTCTAACCGAAGATGAAACACTAATTCACGTCGGAGATTAATTAACTGAAAAAGTCAATGAACATATTTATATACCTCGGTCACCTATTGAAATTGGAAAAAGAAAATCAATAAGTCGAGATCAGTAGAAGAATTCGAATGACTTGGGCGGTTACCGGAAGGCTTGGAACCATACTTAAAAACAACAAGATTCTCATCAATTTAACAACCAGAATCCTTAACTCGTCCATACTCCCGGTGATGACCTACGGGACGGACTTGAAACATCCACACTTACGATTAAAGCCGCTAATGAACGTCGAACCACACAACGTGCAATCGAAAGATTAATGATTGGTGGAAGTCTTAGGGATTATATACGGAATGAAGAAATACAAAGACGAACGAAAGTAGAGGATGTAATAAAACGCATTGCTACATCAAAATAGACTTGGGCAAGTCACATCGCCAAACAAGATGATACAAGATGGACATGACATATCACACAATGGAGACCAAGATTATACAAGAGAGGTGTTGGACGACCTTCCCAAAGGTGGATGGACGATACAAGAGAGATAGTAGGCAGAAACAGGTACCAGATGGCAAGAGATCGACAGGAATGGAAAAATAAGGGGAGGCATATGTCTGCGGAAGAAGAAGAAGGTGATTATGTTACACCAAATAAGTGGTTAAGCATTGAATTATATGACGCAAGAAATGTAGCGTTAAAGTAATAGGTTTAATATGTGTTTGTATATCAATGGAGTATGCTGAATATAAATGTACCATATGAACAAAAACTATTTAGATAATAGGGTGGCTTTGGAATTCTGAACGAACCTATCATGTAGAACCAACAACAAGCTGAACCTATCAAAGGCAGTGATTTTATTCACCAAGGTCATCCCTTATCTAAATAATTTTTGTTCATATGGTATTAAAAAATACTGATCCAGAGCGCCAACAAAGTATGAATGAATCAAGTGTCTGGTTTAACAGTTGGAAAATTTCTCTTGATCCAACCAAATGTCAAACAATTAAAATATTCACATCGTCTCCAAATATCCACATTGTCTCCAAATATCATAATAGAAAATCAACCCATTCAGTGGAACCCACCCGACGATGAAGTGAGATACCTGGGATTCTACGTGGATGAGAGATTAGCATCTACATTTAAACAAAACGTTTCACGAATGTCACAGCCGATTATCACAGTTATACTCCATATTCAACCGGAAATCGCCTCTGAAGCTAGAATGCTCTCCTCCCTTATATAAATCTATTTTTCGGCCGGTAATAACTTACGTGTGTACGATATGGAGTGAAACTTCAAAAACCACCGTTAAAAAATTAGAAACTTTCCAAAATAAAATCCTGCGGATTGCAACAATTCAACTTTGGTTTATACGGATCATACAACGAACTTGGAATTTCAACAATACATAGTGTTTATCAAAAACTGTATTAAAATATTCAACAAAAAACTTAGCCAGTGTCCAGGAGTCATACATTAGGCCCACCATCGACTAAAGCGTAAATTTCCCCAAGATTTATTGTCAACAGACTGAGGAATGCTTATGGCGCGATGCTCCTTAAGACAATACACTGCAAAGTGTTAAGTGAGCCGTTCCGTATATGTATAGCTAATTGACAGCTGATTCGGACACAAACTACGAGGATTATTCAGTAGAAACACGTTTAGAAACGGTAAAGCAATTTTTATTCAATTAAGGCAGGACTCCCACTGACGTACTAATCTATAGATTCCTTGCTGGTAAAATTGCTGCGGTTGTTTGCGGAACCATTCTCTAACAGCGTCCGAATTGAACCGCCACTCTTTTAGCGATTGTTTTAATGGGGCAAACACATGGAAATCGCACGGGGACAGGGACAAGTCGGCACTATATGGTGGATGTTGTAAGACTTCACAACGCATACGAGCAAACAGATCTTGAATCGTTCAGGCTATATGGGGGGCGAGCATTATCGTGCAGAAGGATGACGCGGTTTGTGAAGTTCCCGGAACCTTTATTCTTGATGTAAATTTGGCGTAAAAAAGCATTCCTTGTTGTTGATAACGTATCAAATGCTGTAGTGATAAGGCGGAACGCAAATTCTTCTGCTCATCAGTAAGCAGTCGTTGAAACCACTGAGCAGCAACTTTGTGATAACCAAGACTATGAATAATGGAATGGAACAGTTCCCACACTGCTCAACATTTCAAAAAGTTCTCTAGCTTTAAGGCGCCTATTCGCGCGTAAATCAATTCCCAACTGTCTCACATTTTCATCTGATGATGCAACACGAGCGTATTCTGGACTGGCCAAATCGTTAGTGGATTCTCTTCGTTGTTGATATTGATTGCACCATTTAACCACTGCCATATGAAAATAACTTTAGTCGCCATATACAGCTTTCATTCTTATATAAATTTCCATTGGCTGACACCCTTCAACGGCCAAAAATTGAATAACACCACGTAGATTATCTTTGCACGTATTTTCTACCATAAATGCCATTTTCCAACTTAATCGCACGCTTAGAAAGAATCTAACAGTAAATACTTTTGACAGACGCATCACTAGTACTTAAACAATCACTATGAACAACTGAATTCCGTTGTCGTGGCGATGAAGTCGTGACTGCGCAGGTCAAACGTGTTTCTATTGAATAATCCTCCATTTTTCTTTAATATTAGATACACGAAATCTGATGCAAATTGTGCAATACACAAACGAGATGTTTTTTCTCAAAAAAAGGTCTTCTATCAACTGCCGCAGTCCTGCTACAAAAAACTGACTCACCCTATATATATTTTCGCATAGTTTTTAACTCAAGTACCTACTATACATCATGTAACAAAATATGATTTTGGTTTCTATAAATATGCTCTACAAATCTTTTTTAAGCCTCAGCGTAGACAAATTCTTTTTCTGTTCTAAATCTTAAATCAGTAAAGTAACAATCGCACGGTTAGCATTATTATGTCTTAAACAATAACCGCAAATGTTAATCTTACAGTTGACATGTACTTTCAGAACAATCACGTAATCACCGCATTCTTGGTACTTAATGTACACTTCTTTCTAGAAGTAGAAGAACCTACTTTTTTTGTAATATATGTATTTAAGGCATTTCATTAAAGTTAAAATAAAGTTTGTTAATCCTTTACAGAAGTGTAACGAAATTTAAGAAAATTGATACGAAACGTCCTATTCAATTTCTGCTAATGTAACATGAATTTGGTTTAATTTGCGTTAATATTTCATACTCTCCAATCATTAAAATATAGAAGTTGCATAATGGTTGTTATATACGAACTCGAGATTGAGACTGGAAGATGTGACGAATTTCCTTGGTTTAATTTGGTAAAATAAAGTGAACAATACACCCCTTGTATGTCTACTTATTAAATAACTTACATTTACAGAAAAATAAAAACTGCGTATTTTAGTTGATACTTAATAAGAATACCAGCAAACAATAATTCCTCCTCAAAAAAAAATCATCTACCCTTGGGACGCTACAAAATTATATGCCAGATAAGAAACTCAGAATGGTAAACAAGATCAAAAATGTCAAAGGTCTCAGATTAAAAATTAATATCATAGAAAACACTGTTAGGCGAAGATAAAATATCATATAGTAATTGCGCCCTATACTGTGAAAGCGATAGATGAGGAAGGATTATGTCGCTAAATGAATAAATATATGTATTTTAAAATACAGTAAAAGGGGGACACAATTTCATTTAATTCTTTATGTGCGTATGATGGATATTTCTCCACAGAGATCAAGCTTTTATACATTTTTATAACAACGCAGTAACAAACGTAACATGATTTTTACATAGCTTTCCTTTACAACAAAAATTTCAGAAACATAAAAATTGGACAAAATAAGTTTTTTGTAGTATTTTATTGTACTGTTTTATGCTGTGTTATGATTTTGATATAACCGAAGGATTTTCTTAATAAAATTAGAGACCAGTTTCTAAATATCAAAGTTATCTAATAAGCGTAACGTCCTCGAAGAGTTATGATTATCAGATAAAACTCGAGCTGTAACATTGTACTGATAGACGAATTGTCTCAACATTTTAACTACTCAGACCTATACATCAGAGTCATCTGGCTACAAAATTTCAAGGGTTACAATTTTTTAATGAGCATCATATGTTAGACCTTGTAGATGCTTGTCGTGTTGTTATTCAGCGTTTCATATAAATCTTTTTAATTAAAAACCTGAAATTCGTTCGATTTAACCGTCAAAGATCGATATAAAAGACATTTTGGGCAAATTTTTGATCATTTTGTAGAGATAAAACCTCCCGATTGAAGCTGATTAGTTTTTAAAACGTACGTTATGGTACAAATTATTTCATGCATGTAGTAACTAGAACTCAGAAATGGAAATTATAAAAATCATAAAAGTATGTAACAGCTGTAAAAACAAATTATGTTTGTACAGGCTACTTGATTTGCTGTTGGATTTGCTATAAATCTGTCGCTTTATTATGCATGTTTTATTGTTTAATTCCTTTTTGGACGACCTAGGATTATCGGTACCCAATATCATTTAGCAATGTTTTCTAAAGGTTTGTTGTTTGTTGACTATAGAGGGTTACTAGGCACTAGAGATTTTTATAGTATTAAGTATTATATTGGCACGACTAATACTGCTTATCTCATCTCTGAAAGAATGTTGGGTTTTGAAATTCCTACAAGAACTATTTTACTGGGGTGGGCTGAGAACGAATCCGACCAGGCTAATTTTAGTTTTTATGTTTTAAATTACATGCATCATATTTCACTTATTTACTATTTTGTTTATAATGAGGGTTTAATAATAAAACTAATTTGAAAACCATAATGTTATTATTGAACACTCGTAACTTTTTAACAACTATTTAAATAACTCATCTACCAGAACCTGATCTTTAAATAAAAAAATAAGGTGTAAGAATTTTAAATAATTACTTTGTTAATGACAATTTCGACTTCCCTCTTACTTTCAACTCTTAACAAAAAAACTCAGTAATAAGGTAACAACAAACAGTAGAAACATGGATAAGCTATTTTTTTAGAAGAATCAAGGGTTGGTAAAAAATGAATAAGGTATGCAATGTTAAAACTTACTTCAACTCCTTGACGAATTTCTAAAGGTACAAAAAAACTGGGTAAGATTCTTTAATAACCAAAGGCCTTTTCCGCAATAAACACAACAAAGGAAGAAGTAATAAAACTATATATTATAGTCAAACGTTAGGGAAGTATTTACAGCAGACCGTTGACCTTATTTTTTTACAAGTTTAGTGCTTTAACTAAACTCTGGCCTCCAATTTTTTACAAAGGGTTTATTATTTCTTTGTTTGGGATGGTCCTGTAACGGTTTAATGTACACTTTACTCACTTACTCCCTCACTAAGAATTTATTTTAGTTTAGTTTTAGTACGTGCAGTGGTTGCTTCTAATATGTTAGAATATGGTAAGTTATGAAAATTCTACCACAGAATCAAGTATTAGGCATATAAAATCCTTAAAATGATTATGACAATAGTGAAAATGTTTATAAGGAGTCTAATATTTTCTTATTTGGTGAATTATAACTGCTCACAGACATAATTAATAGTATGCAAACTTCCGGATTTATTTTGTAATAGCTACTTTAATGAATTCAAAATAAGAACATAACAGTTTTAATACGGTCAAAAAGGCAACTAATAAAAAACTTCCCTAAAGAATCACGATTTTATCTTTAAATGATAAAAACTTGCATTGCTTTACAAGGTGACATTTCATTCATTTGCATTAAACGAAAATTCGTTAAGGCAACATTTTAATTGTACTTACTTAATTAAAACAACGTACTAAATGAATATTCAGAAAGGGCGTAATTTTTTGTTTACTAACGTAAAACGTATTGAATTAATTCGAATTTTGATTTGATTTTGTTCACTTTGGAATGACTCGTTGATTTAACAAAAGCTTTGTGCAACCACAACCCTAAGTCTATCATTTACCATACGACATTTTATTATGAAATTCGACTGCCCTAAAGACGGAAATGTTCTGTTAGAATTATAAAGACACCGGTATAGTACAGTAACCAAAGTAGGAGTTCGAAAAATCACTTTGTTTTTGTAAATCTATGCACTCCATGGTATTAACTACCTTTGTTCTAACTGTGCATGATGTCTGATATTAGTAAAGTAGTTTTGATAATTTTCATTTGCTTCTGATCATTTAAAAGTAATGGGTAACTTTTTCTTCAATGATTCAAGTGAACAATATACCGTCCGCTTTCTCACTCGTTTTTTAAATTAAATAATAAATATAAATATGTATTAACAATAGTAACATACTGAGATGAATGCAGATAAGTAGGTTGCAAATGATGCTAATAATTCTAAAAAGGAAAAAAGTAAAAGTCGTCCACAACTCAACAAACACGTTTATTATTTATATTTTAGTTCGCACTGTTGTAAATCATAGTGAATATTGATCATTGATTTGGGGATTACTGAAAGTATAAAAAAGTCATTTTCAGATATTTTTTAAATCTCATATAATAAATTAAATTATTCACTTAAATTCCATTTTTCAAATGGTTGAAATGACCAGTCTCGTCCTTATCTAGTACATGGCTGTTCTGATTTCGGATCCGCTAATTACTTAACAATAATTATTTATAATAAAGATAAAATTACCCTATTAACAAAATAACAAACTTAGTCTTGAATTAGAGCATACTTATAATCAGAATTACTCGTATAGACGCTTGAAAACAGTAGTGGAAATAAAATTCAAAACGTTAAAATCAATTTTTGATAAGTTAGGTTTGCCATCGAGGTTGTTTTTGAACTGTGGAAACTTTTTAAAAAGTAATTTACTTAGATCCTTTGAGTGACCGTCTCCTCTAAACTCAATTTGTGTTTTCCACTTAAAATAATGTAATCTACGAGCATTTTTCTGTGAAAGTATGCTAATTTATAATTTTGGGACACCCTGAGTAGAAACCCCAAATCTTATGAAAGCTACTACGTTTAAAAACCTAAAGTTAAAAATTCCGATAAATTAAAATTCTGCATTTCTAACGATTTAATGCGATAATGAGGAATAACTGACATTATTGTATGTTAAAGCGTGTTATGAACGGAAGATACTTACTAATTATGTGTACCATTATTCTTAAATCGTTTCAGGAAGCATAATCTTAATGAATATAATTTAACGCTTATTTTTCGCTACATGAAAGTACGAAATAACGTCGGGAATAAATGGACACTGTAAAAGTTATAGTTTAAATCTTATCAGATTTTCTTAATTATTATGTTGATGAAGCGCAAAGTGCAAGAAAGTTGTTTTAATAAAAGCATTTTCTCATAAAATTAAATTTTTATGATATTAAAAGACAAAGTCATTTTCATAATTAAAATATGTAGGTGGTTACAAACACAGATAAACTTGTTGAGTGTTCTTTCGACGAATTCCGTAGGTGGTCCGCGGTAAACCCTGTATCTGAAACCCCCGATCTGCAGAAAGACCTGTGCTCTTCATTATTGCTTCATAATTCGTTTCGGAATGCGTATGGGTCGTGCGTGGAATGGCAATAATGTCACACAATTTCAGTTTATTTAGAATCCAATTGAAGATTATTTCACTGTGTTGAGTTGAAATTAAATATGTACGATGCTTATAAATGTCGCTCTTTTGTGTTAAAAGTATTACCGCATTACAGTAAATGAATAAAAATTATTTATTTCTCGTGAGTTTTTTCATTAAATCTGTTATTTTATGAAATCTTGTAGGTATTATTTTAAAATTTGCTCACATGCATCATCAAAACCCCAGGTAAGCGGATGTAATTGTATTTTTGCGTGTTAAAGGCCACGTTTCGTACAAACTGAATTGTTTAGTTGTATAATATCATGTTTTACAACTATTATTCCAGTAATTAATAAAGCTGCTCAAAGGAATGCTTTTTATCCCTAGAATTTTCAAACTTGCAAGAAAAGCGATATGATCAGATATAAGGAACTATTTTTTTATTTACTTAAAAAATCTGATACTTTGTGAATACGTATATGTCATAACATACAGTATCAAAGTAATTTCAAATAGTAACATGCATATATGCATAGATCAGAGTAAAAAAAAAATAAGATGGGATAAACGCATATCTATTAATAGTATGCATCTTCTGTAGCTGGTAGTGTTGAATTTTAGCAAGTAATAAGACTTATAAAATCAGGTCTAACCTTGTGTAAATTTCTATTAGAAATTGCTTGTTTCATGCCGTCATTGACATTAACTAAAGTACGTATCGAATTATGGCCATGTCAATAGCTATTTCATATTAAATTTTCATTTCTCTATAGAAAGGCACTATTTAGTTTCAAAAAGTTCCAAATATTGCTCTCTGTTTTCTTTAGTTTTTATTTAACAACTAGTATGACAATTCTTGACAAAAATAGCAACACTTACATGACTGGGAAGAACGTATACAGGGAGGAAAAAATATTAAATACGAAGCTTTCCTGCTAAAACGTTAGAGATATACCTAATTTGAAACTTGGTGAAACTAAGATATTGCAATTAGTTGATTTTATGCAAACATAAAACAACAACGTTTTATGTAACTGCGCTCTAAATCTAGGAACCTTTTCAAAAATAAAATTGAGAAATGATCAAAAAATTATTAGTAAATGTTTCATATTTTATATTTCTTGGTGGAGGTGTTTCGCCACCAGTTGCTAAAACAGAATTCAATTAATGAACTGGCCACAGCAAAAACAGTCAAATTCGCACAAAACTCATAAATTTAACGCAAAAAGGATTTAACATTCAATAATTTATATCTAACGTTGTCTGATGTACCGCCAACTATGCAGTATTAACACTTTTGCCTTTGAAATCTGTCCAGAAATGTAACATTGCGCCATACAAAATATCAAATCTGTATCTAGTTATAACCGCTAGCAGGAAAGTTTTGATTCCAATTTTTTTTCCTGTTATTAAAGCAATTTACAAATTTACTCCAGATTTTTTCTAAACAATAAGTACTTTTCTCAGTAAAAATAATTGTATTGTAGTCCGCACATAATTTATTATAAAAATAATTTAACTAAATCGAAAATGAACGAAAAGTGTTTCGGTTTTAAATATTTGTATGTTACCTACAATTTCGCTTACCTATATTAACAATGCCTAGCTTCAACGTAAAATACATTTTTTTTCTTTTAAGAGTCCAACAACTCGATCATATTACAGTCATAAATATAAGTCTTTCCTCATTTTTACGATTGCTCCTTCCCATTTTGCTGATACCAGTTTATTACTACCATTAGTATAATTTTGATACATATTAGGGCAATCCCTTCATAACTCTAGATTTGGAATTTTGTTTTGACTTTTTCCAAGTATTATTTAATACAATTACAGACTTAAGAATGCATGAGGACTGTAGATTGTAATGCAACCGTATATTTTTAGCATTCTTGTTTGTGTTATAATTTTATTTAATATTCTGTTTGTGTAATTACTTTTTATAGATTCATCCTTACGGCCGTGTCAAAATTACGTATTTGTTTTACTTTTACAGCTCTATTCAATAGGGAACTATTATCCGTAAAATAAAACAAACCATAAATACAATTTCATTCTTGTTCCGAAAACAAGCTATTTCGTGAAACTTATTTATATAGTTACAGCACTTTAATTATCCTCAGCCAGTATTTGAAGATCTTCGCCGTAATATTTTACTCAGTAAGGAAAACAATAGTGTTTTAATAGAAGCATAGGTATTTTAGGTTTATTTTTGGTTGAATGGCGGACTATTTTTACCTGTAACGAAACAGAACAGAATCATACGACAGATTTATGTATGTATGATTATAAAAACAAAATAATTAGATACAAAACTTTTCTAATCTATTTATTAAATTTCCGTTATACGTTTGAATATATTATGCATTTGCCAAAACAATAATTTCTCGGTTATATTTGTATAAGGTAAAACAGGGGCAGATGACGCAGCGGGTGAGACGACGCACCGTTCAAATTTAGCATGCTAATGCACCGATGTAACTAGCTCTATGGTAATACAAATGCTTTGGCGCCGGAGTTTGTGTTCCTGTGAAAAATTTAGTAAAATATAGACAGATAAAGTGATAATAACGTTAAATATAGCTGGTAAGTACCATAAAGTTTTCTAATCAGTTTAGTTAAAAGTTGGTACGGGAAAAAAGCAGCGACCGGGAGAAAATATGCGAGTTGTTTTGAAACATTTGAGGCTAATGAATAAAATTTCAGCATTTGCTTTTTCTTAGAATTGTCTAGCAAATGCTTAGATTTAGATGAATAAAACCTCAAGTAATTGCTTAAGCTTAAACCAATTGCTACAATCCCAAGTAAATGCTTGATAACAAAGTTTTTCTTAAATAAATGGTAGCAAATGACTGAAATCCTATGAATAAAGTTAGCAATTGCTTTTTCTCAATAAGCTATGGCTTATAAATTTCTAAGTTTGATCGACCCCAGCCTTCAGTTGTCAAAAGAAGTTACTTTTGTATTTGATTTCAAAACTGTGTACATGCAATTATGGCAGAGTTCATGAATATTCGTAAACGTAAATTTTACCAAGTTCGGAGAGCATGTAGAGAGGACGATTATCGGAAATTATACAGGTTTGATCGTGAAAATGTTGAGTGGATGGCAAACTATTTTTTGGAAGAAAATAACGAAAACCGTGGAGGCGCGTTATCAAATGTGGAAAAAATTAAAATTTTTCTTCGAATGGTATCCGATCCAGGCTTTCAGAATTCCATAGCAGAAGAACTTGGTATACATCAGAGCACTGTTTCCAAAGTGTACAGCTTGGTTATGAAGAGAATTGTAAGTAAGGCAAACATTTGGATAAAATTTCCAAAAACAATCGAAGAAATTCTTGAGGCAAAACAGCAATGGTCTCAGAATAATGAATTTCCACATGCTATTGGTGTTATAGATTGCACGCATGTAAGAATTCCCAAATTTAGTGCATTTGGTGACGAGTACGTTAATAGAAAAGGTTTTCCCAGCATAAACGTGCAAGCGACTTGCAATGCAGGAGAAATATTCACAAGCATAGACTGCCAGTGGCCAGGCTCTGTCCATGATAACAGAATTTTTAAAAACTCCATCATATACGATGTACTTAAAAATAGTGCAGAAGAATGCTTAATTCTGGGAGATGAAGGTTATTCTATTTCACCATGGGTGATGATCCCCTGGAGAAATCCAGCAACACCGGAACAGCAAAATTATAATAAAATCTTTTGTAGAGAACGGGTTATAATTGAACGTTGTTTTGGACAATTAAAATCCAGATTCCCTATTCTTCAATATAAAATTCGTAATAAAATAGAAAACATACCTTCAATAATTATTTAACATCGCAAAATTTTTAAAGGATGATGATTTTGATTTTACTGAAGATATTTTTGAAGATGGGCTCCCAAATCAAAACATGATATTACCGTTAAATGTAATTCGTCAGTTAGGCCAGCAGAAAAGACAATTAATTACCCAAATGCTTTTCAATTAACACCGTTTATTCTTAATACATAAATGTAAAAAATAATGTGTAATCCAAAAGAAAACGTGTAACAAATAAATGGTTTATAACAAAATCAAAATATACTTAATTCCATTAGAAGGTTGGCAGATAATATTAATTTATGATAAATCAAAATAATAATTTTCCCCTTCTTTCATAATGGTTGTTTCTGTACTTTTTTTTCTTTCTTCGATTTCCTCTTGCTGCATTCTTATTAATTTTAATTGCTCTAGTAATACCAAACGCTGTAATTCGGCTGTTGTCAAATCTTTGGTTTCCGATGTCTCTGGCAAAGACTTTGAAGTTTTCATTTTTTTTGTTGGTGGTGGTACAACTAATTTAGGCAAACTTTGGCCTGAAGTGGAAAGTTCAGGTTCAGGTTGGCCAATAATGTTATCTTGGATAGAGTTCTTAATACCAACGGTCATAGCTCCTAATAATTGTATTTTTGCTTAATTAATATTAAAATAACAGTAGTATAAAATATGTAGATTTTACCTGGAATTTTTTTAAATACCGGATTTTTTTCAACTTCTAAAATTTCCAAAAGTAGTTTTTCCCATGGTTTCAATACAATTTTTTTGTTGCCAGTTTGGTTAATGTCAATTTTTTTTTTAATTTCTCCTTTCATATTACTGATTTTCTTTGATAACTGTTTCGATGTAATGGGAACATTAAATATTTTCTCGTACTGTTCTACCAAATTTTTTAAAGCGTCTTCCTTTTCTTTTTTAATTTGGGGCACTTGAGATTTATTGAACAGAATTTTATTTTCTTTTAATTTATAAATAAATATTAACTGTTTATTTATTTCTGCATCTTCAATGTCGCTATTTGATGCACTGTTATCCGACATGGTCTTTATGTTTATGTTACAAATGGGAAATAGGGGTAAACAACAAAACTAATTGCAGATTTGCAAGTTGAGACAAGTGAAAATCTGCAATTTGAGAACAAGTGAAAATCTGCAGCAATTGCTTATATGGCTGGGGAAACCTAGCAATTGCTTAAAACTTTTATTCATATCAGACTTAAGCAATTGCTTTTTCTAGAAGCAATTGCTACAGTAGCATTTGCTTTTGCTAAACCACGATTCCTTAAAGCAATTGCTTAATTTTTATTCATTAGGCTCATTATGTTAAGTTAGTGTATGTTCGCGTTCGTTTTAGTGTTGTTTACACTAATGCATGCGTTGCAATCAGCTGCGTCGTCTGTCCCTTGGTTTTGGGATAGATGACGCGTGCTGGTTTGGGAGAGATGACGCAGGTAATTAAATGATAATGTATTTCCTTAGACAAAAATGCCAACATTCTATGGACCAAGAAAAAGTAGTGATGAAGAAATCTTCGATAAAAAAGAATGTGTCGGTTGTTTGGAGCACTATGGAAAAACGAAATCCACAGTAGACTGGATTAAATGCATAAAATGCAACAGATGGCTTCATTTCTTGCACAGGCAACAAGAACTACTGCATTAACTGTGAAAAAAAGAAGTTCATGTCGTAAGTTGGGACCTTGCTTCTCGTTAACAACTTAAAGAATAAATTTCCATAAGCCATCTATCCCATACTTGATGCGTCGTCTCACCCATGGGGTATGGGAGAGATTGCCAAATGCAACGTTTTAGTTTTGTTTTGTTTTAGAAAATACAACTTAAAGATAGTTCGTTTTGTATGTTTAATTCATAAATATATTAGTTCCCTAACTGGGATTTTACTGTTTCTTCGCATTTGAACCACCACACACGTTTATATAAATTTTTTTAAAAAGGTGCGTCGTCTGTCCCTGTTTTACCTTATCTGTATCTAATATGGTCAAAATTAAGGTTTCATTGGTACGATTGCTTTCTACAAATATTGATTTACCATCAAAAATAAGGTGTCAACGGCCAACAAGCAATGCAAGGTATAAAACGTTGATGATACAAATACAGATAGAGATTAAATTTCAACATAACGCAATAGATACTTATCTTATTACATTCCTACTCATTGCTGAGTATTATGGTAGCAGGGAAAACTACACAGTTCTGGGCCCATATTTTGTGGTTTTCTATGTTGCATAGTTTGTTTTTTTTTGTAGAAAAAAATAATAACAGTCGTTTCTATGGAGTTTCTACAATTATTGCTATTACCGAGTGTAGTAAGGACTGTCTCGTAAAGTTTTTGTACACATGAATTTGTGAGTAAAATAAATGCAGATTAATTGCAAAATTAAGACTGCGATTGGTCAAGCATATATTGCAACTTAAAACGTGTTTGCAATAATTGACTGCTCAGTGACAATACGTTCAAGGCGTGAAGAAATACGATGCGAAATCTTGCGCGTTTATGCTGCAAGTCCTCAAAAATCATTTTCTCTTACTGCGAAGGATCTAATATATGGACTGTAAAACGTGCCATATTTAAAATTAATCAAACTACGGAAAAAAAAACTATGAAGTGAAAGACCAAAGGTCCAAAGTGTGGTGTATGACGAATGAGTCATTAACAGTTAGCCTGGCGCAAAGGGACAGCGTTTATCTGGGCAGAGGGAGACAAAGAAACCCTCACTTTGCAACACTGCTTTGCACAGGTAACTAGCGAATAAAGACTGTAAATATTACGTTGAGTATTATTTGCCTACCATCGGATATTACACAAAGGATAAAAAAACAGAGAAGGAAGTTCTAAAGTGTATCGAAGCAAACGGAACAATGTCTGTCCGCGATATTGCATTGAAAACTAAAACCAGCAGATCAATGGTGGAAAGAGTTAAAAAAGAAATAGTATAAAGACATATAAAAAACAAAACTCCCCGAAATGTTCTGCCAAACAAGAAAATATTGCTATAAAGCAATCAAAGCAACTTAGTAAAGACATTTAAGAAGTTCTTAATAACGGATGATGAATCGTATTTTAAATACGATTTTAGCACTCTACCAGGGCCACAATCCTTCAATGTAGTGGGTAAGGAAAATGTTCCAGATAGTATACGACGAATTGCTGCACATTATGCCAGAATCACAATGCAGTGGCTAGAAAACCATAATATCCCCTATATCCCCAAAAATATGAATCACCCTAACACATCAGAACTTTGCCCAGGAGATGTTAAGAGAAAAGTTTGGTTATTTAGTAGGAAACCATTCATTAATAAGAGCTAAATATTCCTAGTTCCTTGTTGAGTCATTGTAAATATATCAGAAATATAATTTTTTAAAGTTTATATTTTCTTTATATTTTTAGCTGAAGTCTAAAACCGTTGATCTCATATTAAGTTGCTTTAAAAGAGTTACGTACGATCATTACTAAGAAAAAGGGGGACAACACAAATTACATATTGTGAACCAGTCTCTCTCAGGGCCGTATTATCCATTAGGCACTTTAGACACAGTTCCTAGGGCCTATGAGAATATTTGGGGCCTACGAGAATTATTGGTGCCTACGAAAACATATTGGAATTAGGAAGGAAAAAGATGATAACTTTTGTTGTGATAAATTAG
Source organism: Melanotus villosus (assembly GCA_963082815.1). Lineage (NCBI taxonomy): Eukaryota > Metazoa > Arthropoda > Insecta > Coleoptera > Elateridae > Melanotus > Melanotus villosus. The sequence goes on along the minus strand of OY720418.1, from coordinate 68,624,791 downwards.
ATGGCAAATGATTTTTTATGCGCCTCAATGCTGAAAATGGTCGTTCACCTTCTGCGTTTGTTCCCAGAATGGATAAATACATAGAATGTGATTTTTTAAAAACTCAATTGCAGCTTAATACAGAGAGTTCTAAGGTTATTAAGACAGAATATGGCCTGCTGCAATTGAGTTTTTAAAAAATCACATTGTATATTCGAAGTGCAATATTTGTGTTCGGAAAGCTTGTCACTAGATTTTGTTCAATTTGTGCTGAGAATAATTCCGAGACTCTGGGAATAACTTTGAAAATAATAAAAATTCATCCGCAAAAGAGTCTTCCAAATCTGGTTTGTAAATTTCAACTAAATTTTTTGCTTTTGAGGTTGCTCTATAGTTGGATAAAACGCTTGAATTCTAAATTTAGCGAAATTGTTAACTTCTCGACTCGTTGCTTGCACCACCATTATACATACATATAAACCACTCATGTTTCTCGCATTATCATATGATTGTGATCTGCAGCCTTTTATGTCGATGTTTTTCCCTTTGAGAAAGTTGCATAGGGTATCAAATAAATATTTTCCATCATGCCTTTCAACAACTTGTCCATTTTTGAGAACGTAGCGTAATATTATCGTCAACTGCTCAACGTGGCTGATATCTAGTGTCGAATCAATGCGAATTCCATAGTACGTATTTAGCATGTTTTACTTCAGATATGATGTGATCCATCACTTTAGATCTCAATATATTTCTAAATTCATCACATGTATTTGACGATAAGTAAGAAACTTTGCCTTTACCAGGATTGCCATATTTTCGAATGTGATCTCCAAGAAAATTTCCATTGTTAGGACAATTATGTTTATTAGCATCCCCGCGAAATGGTAACCCCCTTTCAGCCAGAAACTTTATAACAGCGATAACCCTCTTTAAAACTTCAATTCAGTACACTTGCAACCTTATTTTTTCTTTTTGTAAGTTTTTGTATGTCATTTATGTTGTTGCAAATTAGATATGGCTTCAATATGTTCTTTGGATTTTTCATGTGATGTAATTCTGGCTGTGGCATTCTACCAATCATCGAAACCATTTATAAATTGATGACCAATTTATTTATATTTTTGTTAAATAACTTGCAGACATAACAATATATCTTACCAGAAGAAGGGGAGTAAATTATCCAGTCCCTTGGTATCGTTTCCTATTTTTTTTTTTAAGAAGGGAGATGTCGTGGTGGGGAGGGGTAGGAGGTCTGGTACCTAGGAGCTACGACAACCTTAATGCGGCCCTGATCTCTCTTCCACATAAATGACAGTTTTTAAATAATTCTATAGAATAAAATAGCAAATAAAAAGTAATATTTGGTAACTAAATAAACGTAAAATTGAAGCATACGAATTGTTCCACTTTTTTACGCGAACAATTACTAAATTGACAAAATAAAACGAGTTATATATAAGCTAATTGTTTCAGATTAGAGGTGAGCTCGACAAGCTTGTTTTAATGATACATTGGTTATCATGTTTAAAAATAGACAAAAATAAATGTTAGCTGTTAAAAAAATACAATTTAAGCCATTAACTAATTTACCAAACGTTTTCAAGAACCTTCTTTTCTTTCTCTTTTACCCTCTTATACCTTTACAGTTTCGAGGGGGCCGTGCACACCGAGCCGCAGAGCGGTCACCCATCCAAGTTCTGGCCAATTCAGGAACCTTCCTAAAGGTCCAAAATAAATTTGAACATTAAAAAGCCAATGAAATGAAGTTCTAATCAAGAAGTGTTTATTATTAGGTACTCAGTTTACAGAGTGGCTGAGAACTTCGCAACCAACTAATTTAAGGAATTTTGTTATTGTCGCGAAAGTATAATTTGTCATAACCAACTATGGTCCTTTAGAGTTTAAGTTATCACTATTTTCTACATCGATGATAAAACTAATAAATAGGTAAAAATAATGGAAATTAAAAATTTCAATTTTTACAAACAAAAACACTGTGAAGTTTGGCTCATAAAATCGAACCGCTGTCGTTATTTTATCATTTCTGTATTTGCTATAGTTTACAAAATCTGCATCAAGGTAAAATGAAAAAACTCGTCTAGTACAATATGAATTTACAACGCGCTTAAAAAATATTATTTATTAAGCACAATGCTCGTAATTAAAAGCTCTATTTAATAATAGTAAAAAAGGGGTTTTGCTATATAATAAATTTAAATGATGTAGCAGAGCCTTTTTTATTATAAGATACTTAAAATATTAAATTACAATTAAAACAGTGAAGTAAAGAAAAACATGACAATTTTTGTTAAATACGTTAACACAAAGTGAAGGATTTAGTGCTCACCTTAAATAACTCGAAAAATATTAATAAACTTCGCAATGAAGGCGACCCGAGGCTTATTGTACAATGACGATGTATTATCCATCATCAATACTTCCATTTATCTGAGAATATAAATAAAATAATGCATAATCATAATTAAGTAAAACATTTAGTTAAAAGCAAAAGAAATGGACATTTTCAGAAATATTTCGTATTAAAAATTTAATTAATATAAAAAAAGCAACCTACATATATGCAACCCACATCGCCCAGATTGAGATGGAACTAAAAAAGGTTTATAAAGTATGAGACCATTATCGCAGGCAATCTCTATAGATCTAGTCTTGACATGTTTCATAGTTTTCAATGCGCGTTTCCAGCAGCGGCACCTGAGCCCGTAATCAATTCCACTGAGTCTAAATCTTAGCGCGCCCCCATTGGTCGCTTCTTCAGTAATTTAGTTAATGGTTCCCTGCTGTGCGCTCCCCTTGCCATAAGTCTTCTGTTACAAGAAGTAATGGCCGGCTGTCACGCTTTCAACCCTGTACAATGCCTGCTACGCCCGACACCCCTTGCGATGCTGACGGTCAGAGTGATCGACCCTTGCACCTACCTTTACAAAAGAGCACACTTAAAAATCACTTTGAACGTAATTTTTTTTTATTTTAACTAATACATTTTAAACGTATGGAACTGGCTCATGCCGGAATCGCCAACTCTCCCAAAGGTAATTGCATGGCTGTATGGTATGCCATATTTATCACATGTCACCTATCTCAAACGGGGTAAAGAAAATTTATTAAAATTTTGCGTGTGTTTCTGATAACGTGAATAATTTAGAATAGAAAAAGTACCTACTTTCCTACCCATAAACACATGCAAGAATCTAACAATACTTCAGATAAGGCTATCTAAACTAAACTTGCATTCTACAAAAATATCAAAATCTACTACATGAAATCTCAAAATATGGCTGCGGCCCTATTTTCAAAACTTCCGATTACTTTTTAATTTGAACTTGTCGCTTAAAAAACCAGATATCGCTTAGTAAAATATATTCACGAACCGATTTGAGATATCAAAAACGAAACCCCTGGAAGCCGGATCGTATTAGAACATTCATCACAGAGCCCCTCCCTTACATCTCAATGTGAACTTTCGTACAATACTGTAAGAGCCACTATCCATTAATCTCTGCGACCTGTTTTGTAAGACTGTTTTATGGAGCTTCTGTGAACCGTGGAGCACATCTCAATCTTTTTAAAAGGCAATTATTGGCCGGGATACCTGAACCAAAACTTAGATGGTCGCTTTTACTAATATATTTTTACTGTTATTGATTAAAATGGCTATTCAACACTATAGCTTTTAACCCATAAAGATATTTATGCGACCACGGCACTTCTTTCTGACAGCTTTTATATAGTATATAGCCCAAAAGTAACAATACGTCATATAATTTCTTAGGTAAAAGGTTGGCAAAAATAAATAAATTAAAAAGAAACCAAAAAATTTATGATAATATTAATCCAACGTGACGTGTCTTGAATGTGTTTAAATGAGATTACCATACCCGTATGCATAATTCATTTTGGTAATTGAATTTGCAAATTATCAAGATCAGGAAAAATGTAATTGACAATTGTGGACTTAAAACAAATTCGAGGAAGGGCAAACAGAAGTACTTACGCGTACATGAATAATTTCTAACACAATTTGTTTAATCTATACAGAATCTTGTAACCCAATCAAGAAGAAGGTCGCATTGAATGTTTTCTTACAAGAATGTTTAAATTAAATCACACACTCAAAATGTAAATTTTTATATCCATGCATTTCAACTAAAGTAGGAAAATTTGAGAATCATAGCTGTATGAAGAACGTTGTTGAACGGTACAATTGACATTAATTTCAGAAACTTTACTCAGGAACCCTATTATTTTAACCATGTACCTTCGTAACTTTAGATACTTTGCATTTCATTAGATTATGTAATATAGTTTCACAAATCTTCCGCCCTGCTCACCATGTTAGTTTTAGTTAACAGTAACTGTTTATTAACGTTTAAAAAATAGATGTATATTACCTTTAAATTCTTGTCAATTTAAAGTTAAAACAGCATATATTATTTATTTTTGTAATTATTAAAATTAACTTACACCACGATAAGTCTTTTATGACCTTCCAATTCAGCGTAATTCGCGTACCTTCATAATTTGATTTTATAATTCCATTTTATAATGAAAATCTGAGATGCTTTCCAAGAATAAATCGCATAAACTGTGCTAACAACTGATAAGCCAGGTAATGAAAGTATAAATAATTTTAAAATAGTGAAACGGGATAAAAAGGGGCATTAAGCAAACAGCAAGTTTAAAGGCAGGGGTCAAGGGATGACAAATATTCAACGAGGCTAAACCGGAATGAATCCCAAACGGGTTCTGAATCGAAACGCTCCGTATATCCAGATAATTGGATCGCTGCAAAGCCTCGGATCAAGTCAGCTAGATAACTAACCCCGTCGCACTATAAAACCGGATAGAATGTGTCGCGACGCCTCCACCAAATTGTCCCTCTAATACAAATTAAATACTCTCTCACATTCTAAAGTGCTTTTGTCGAAAATGATACTCGTATGTTTTACTTGGCGGTCCGAAAACAATCCGCGATCTACAGGACAGAGACCGATCAACTTTATTACTGCAGGTGCGACAAGGACAGTACCATGATGAGTTGTTCATTTGGCGGAGTGCGAGCATATCGCAATGCGGCCAGGGTACCCGGGCAATTCAAACGGCTATTATCACCTGAGTTATGGGCAAGTGCCGACAGAGTTGTTCTATCCACCGACATCGTGATGGTCATGAATCTACATGGATTAGGTATCTAGTGTTTTTGTTTCGCAGGAAGCATTGCACTCGTTCCGCAATTCGACCAAAAAATCTAAATTGCTTTGCTTCGTTACTGTTTTGGATTAGGAATAATTCGACGCTTGATTAATATAAAATTTTCAATTAAATATTCTCAATTATCTGAATAATTAGTTTATATATACATATATGCATGACATTATTATTTCGATATTTAAATATTATTGACTTTCTTTCGTTTTGTTTGGTTTATTGTCACCTTTACGTCGAAAGTTTCTCGCAATAAAAAAGAAAAACAGTATGCTCAGCATCAACAAGTGATATAAAAATCTCCTATAATTACTTCAATAAGGACGAAATAAACACAGTCTTTATGATCAACTCATAACATAATCATAGAATTACCAGAGCGGCGCAAAGCTTTTTCACCAGCAGAAAATAACATGAAAAATCCAGGGGAACGGTCCGATCTGTGCACGAACAAAACTAAAAACACAAAAAGTATACTCGATTTATTCGAAGATTTCCTTCAACCTGTAATTTGAATTTAAATTTGAATAAAATCGTAGCATTTTTGCTTCAAATCCACATCCTACGCTCATGGAGAACCCATACTGCTGAACGCAACGACCATTGTAAGAGCGGGAATGGGCCTTCTCGAGACCGGAATGGGCAATGCGCTCGAGAATGGGCCATCTTCTCGCAAGTGGCGCTCTGAGTGCCCCATTGAATATTTAGCCTCGTTATTGAAAACATGATGCTCTCAAATGTTATTCATACACTGTAGAAAGACGTTGATGATGTCATAAAGTATATCGGCTCGTGTTTGTGAGTCGTTTTAGTGACAATGCCATAAGATAGTAATACTTCAATGGATTCTTATCTCAATGGTTGAATGAAACATCCGAAAGCTAATGTCGGAGGCAATAATCACCTCTGAAATAGCCCGCCTGTCTTCCAAATAAAATTTAAGGACACTAAGCAAATTAATTTTAAAATACCGTCGCAAAAAAGGCCATTTATATTACTCTTCTTGCAGTTAATTAAAAACCATAAACTACTCCATACCAAAGAATTTTTTTGAATTATTTTACGTAAACGTCTTAAATATGTAACTCATGAATTTTTTTAACACTACAATAATACTTAAGTAGGTTTATTTAGAAATGTTAAAGTAAATGTTTATTGCTCCTGGAACCTATATCGAAAAAGGTTTTCGTATCTTAAACTTAAATTAATAGAATAATGGACATTGTAGGATATAATATCTAAATATTTGTATTGTAAAAAAAAGCCACGCAATATACACATACATATGCAATGAAATGTCAGAAACGAAAAATTTAATATTTAGGTGAAATGACCGTTAACAATTATTTCGTAGATTTCCTCCCACTTGATGTACTTACAATCTATTAAAAGAAAAAAATTAAAAAATGTGCAAGGCAAGAAGTTTCAATGCTGAAGTGTTTTACGATATTTTTCATTTTCGTATTTACAACAAAATATAGGTTTTGGGAAGCATTTTAATACGTTATACTACCATTACAATAATGAAAACCGAACAGTGGCGACAATCACTGAGAGACTGAAAAGGTAATATTAAATCAACTACCGATTTTTTTAAAAATAGGCATGTGTTTTTATAGCTATTAAGACAACAAGTGTTTTATAGAAGGTTTAAAAATCAAGGTCGTAGTTCAAATCCGAGCGAACGAAGTGAACCGAGGATTTGATAGACCGAGATTTTTAAACTATAAAACACGAGTTGTCTTCAAGATTTTTTCTAACACTAATATCAGACATTTTTTTTCACTAATATATTATTAGAAATTTTAATAAATTATTATTTGAGACGCGTCATAATGCACAAAATGCGCAGATTGCTAGGCAACGACGTATTTAAAGGCCTATAAAATACGTTGTTATTGACGACGTATTTTATAAAGAAAGCGTATTTTAAAGGAAACATAACAAGTGAGCTCTTATGCACCATAGAAACAGTATAAGATATTAGTGTTAGAAAAAAAATATCTCACAACTTGATAAATACATTTTTATATTTTAACTTTGCAGCCACAGGTAATTAAAATAAAATTGATTTTTTTAAATTATACACATAAAAAATAAATAAACAGCCCCATTAATTAAGATACTATTAAACATCACTTCACCATTAAGAAGCTTTACCTTACAAATAAGTAGGATGTTTTAAATACAAATACACTTTACTTAACCATTGCATTCGTCCAGGATTCTATGTTGCAAAATACTACATCTTAATGAAGATTTTTTTGTAAATTACCATTATTAATGTGAGGAACAAAGTGACATTGCAATATCAAACTGATAAATTAATTCATTATTACGAAATTCTTCCCCTTTCAGAAGTAGGTATCGGTTTAGTTAAATGTTTGAAGTTTCTGGGTGTATATACTGACTAGCATAATAAACAAAACCAAAAGAACAAATTCAGCATGAAGAGGACAACCAACAAGCGTGTATACGGATATTTCCTTCGAAGCTCAAATTTCCCAAGTTTTATTCACTTTTTTCGGCTTTGCATACAGCTTCAGGCGGCTCTCGCAGACTTTTATTGTCCATTACTAAGAATTATGTAGATTAAAAGTTGCAACTCTAATTGCGATTTAAAAGTTGAACGTGAGTTCAGCAGTAGAAGTTCATGAATATTGTAATCGTATGTTTAGTTCTGGTAAAGAACGATTTTAAGTTGCCATACCCAAAATAATTAAAATGTTTTACGTAAATAAAAGCATAAATCTTCACAAACTATTATTAAAAATCTTGTTAAATAGATTTTAATAATTAAGTATCCCTTTGAGTCATACTGTTAAAATCGATTTATACACACCTTATTCAAATTTTCTTCCAACAATGAGGTAATTACAAAAACACTGGTCGTTATTTATCTATATACTTTCTAAATTGTTGCATCGAAGGTAAAACTGTCAATTAGGACATCTAGAAAGTTAGTACTCGATTAATATGTAGATCAATAGTCAAAATCTAAATCTGACCTGACCATACTGTTCTCATGATGAAAAATTGTAATATAAATCTATCTAAATTCAAATTTCAGAAATAATTCAACCATATAATTAATTTAAAAACTCACAAGGTGGATAAATTCCTTTATATCTTTGATTATTATAGATACATATATGATTTATTTTTCAATTATTTTTAAATAATATCTGAATTCATTAAAACTTATAATTAATTTTGCAAATTAAAGATAGCTTTTTTTTTGTTTTATGGGTTATACAGTTTATAAAAGATTAAAGTGAAAGGTTAACCCTTGGTATACTATTTTTATTGATAAAATTCATGTCAAAAATGTACTTTTTTATGTGTGAATACATGTAATACATCAATGAAAATATTAATTTGGCTGTGTTGTGTAATTAATTAAGTTTTACTTGCAATTTGCAATATGAGAATCTGCGGCAAGATTACGAGTATAGTGAAAATTACTAACAATTAGATAATTAATACGTTTATTAAGTTGGTTAGTTGGTGTAAGTACGTTCAAAAAATTTCTTTCTGTACCAATACCTTTACCTAAGATATATAGACTACTTTACCTTTAATATTTAATAAACGGATATCTATTAGTTTTATTAACGAATAGAAACTTTAAATGCAGATAGGTAAGCAAAAAGAAGAAAATATTACGGACTATTTTTAATGCCTTGTAATTTTTAATGCATATTTTAAGTCCATTTACTTGTAGCTACTATTTAAAACAATAAATAATAACTTTTTCAAAACCTTAAAGGTTTGTTTTTATTTTTGTCTTATGGCAGATTATACAGGGCTACAATAAATAGTTTTGCGTTAGAATGTGAGTATGAAAACATATCTATAAGTATAAACAGCATGTCCTCAAATGCATTATAGGTAGTTCTACATTTTTCCTTTAGAGATTGGTCATAATTATTATACTCAATAAATTGTAGTATGCGTTCATATAATAACAGCAACCATATTTATTTTTTCTTGATTTATAAAAATCTCAACATTTGTGAATGAAATCTGTTAGAAAACTGCATATCGAAGGTAGTGAAAATGATTTTGAATATCTTTTATGATTTCCTTTAATAAAATATACCTATCTACTTCAAAAACTAATCTTTAAAAGTAGTTAGGTATCCATGTATTTATAAATATTTATATAAATATGCAGTAAAAGCTCTATTATACGGACAGTTTTCGTTACAATGAATTCGAAGACTTGCACGGTCAGTGTCAGTATTAACAGAACGTCTTCCGGGTTGGAACCGTCTCATTGCTGAGACAGAAGAACTCAACGTTTCGCCCGCCTTTTTAAGGGACTTCTTCAGGAGGAAAAGAGGGTGTGGTAACTCAAAGTGTCAACCACGCCAGAGGCGAAACTCTTTTAGCTTGGTTTTCAAGTTGAGTTACCGTGCCCTTCTTCCTCTTGCTAAAAGAGTTTCGCCTCTGGAGTGGTTGACACGTTGAGTTACCGTGCTCTTTTAGTGCTCTCTCTTCCTCCTGAAGAAGCCCCTTAAAAATCGGGTGAACCGTTGAGTTCGTCTGTCTCAACAATCACACGGTTCCAACCCGGAAGACGTTTTATTAATTTTCGTTACACCGTCAAAAGTGTATGCCATACTAATTTAAATAACTCTCTATTAAACTGACACTCTATTAAGCAATTGTGGACAAGAAATTTTGTCCCTTTCGAATTAAAAAACCTCTCTCTTTTGCGGACAGATAACAACCTTTAATAACCTTTTCATAAGTAATTTTTATTGCGTGGTTGGTATGTTTTACAGAATAATAGAGATTTTGTTTTATTATAGCTATATAAAAAATATTTAAAAGGGCGTTTTGTTCTAAAATTTTGATTACTGTATTTTTGTCTTCTAATTATCTACTACTTTTATCGGATTCATGTAAGTTCTAATTATTTTTAATATTTAAAAATGATTTAGTGCAATAACATTAAACAGAAAATACATGCTGACGTTAAAAGAAAAAGTTGAAGTTATAAACTGGTTTATAAAGTATGAGCCGAGTGTATGAAATTTGTCGCAAAAATTTAATATTGGCAAAACTCAAACAACAAAAATTATAGAAGAATTGTTGAACAAATGGGGTAAGAATGTTAATGTACTTAAACGAAAAAAGGGGTTTTGTAAGTTCAGTAGGTTGTGAAACTACATTATGAGTGGTTTCATAAAGCTCGAATTAAAAATATTCCACTTACTGGACTTATTGTAAGGTTGTAAGAGAAGTAACACCAAGCACACTCACTGTTCTAACAAGAGGAGAGCATGGTTTTAAAGCGTCGGAAGGGGTTAGAAATATTTAAAAGTACGTCACAATATTTCTTTCAAATCTACTTCTGACAAGTCAGCGGATGTTAATCCACATGATATCTGTAAGTTCAAACTTTCTTCAATAATTAACGGCTACAACTCAGAAAATATTTACAATGCCGATGAAGCTGGACTATTTTTTCGTGCTCTTTCTATTGAAAGATTAGCTCTGAAACAAAGAAAACTATTCAGGAAGAAAATTATTTAAAGATCGAGTTACAATCTTACATTGCGTTAATACGAGGCTTGGCGTTGTAGCTCTCAGTGGCGGTTGCTCCATAAGGCCGCGCGGCCGCGCGCCCCTCCTAAGAAATGCCAAGGAACACACAATTTTTTTCTAAATTATTAATATTTATTTTACATACATTCTATGACTAAGTTCAAATTTCAACAAAAAATTCAACTCTATCCAAACATCCGGCCCCATCTCTAATTGTCCGTCCTCGTTGAGATCTCTAATTATCCGCGTCCTCAACCAACGGCCGCGGAAAATCTGCGGCCTTTAACAAACATTATACATTGCCGCCGAACGACTCCGGAGACTAGCCGATAATAGCCGATTGTATAAGTTACAGCAGGCCGCGATTTTAGCGCGGCCTGCTGTAACTTATTGTTGGAGCAATGAATCTTCTTTCATTTAATCGGAGCATCGCAAAGATTCGTACTCGTCTACTCGTAGCTATTCAAATCCTGTTATTTTATTAAGAAACGTTTTACAGAATTATTTCATAATAAATGCAATTAGTAGATATATTTTTTACTGCAAGAAATAAAAAATAACTAGTGAGCCTTTTAGAACTTTAAATTTGTAACAAAAAGATGGTTTTCTTTCAGTTACATAAAATTGTTTGTTTCAATTTGTATATCATTACAATATTCGGTGTTCAAGAACATTTAAAGAAAAATATCATATTATGAAAATATAGGTATTTTAAAAAAAACAAACTAAAATATGTACGATTGCTTAGATAACTAAAAATATTTACAATTTTATTTACAGTCGATTTAAAATATCTAAAAAAGTGGGTAAAGAAGGATATATTCAAATCTAAATATTGTTTGGGTTTCAGCTTCGATAAATTACGCAATAACCGTCATGCAGTCTAATATTTGTTATGAGTGAGAATGAAGTAATCGATACCTAATTATTTTGAAAGCAATTATTAGAACTCGTGAAAGGCCGAGTAAAACTACCTAGAATGATAATAGTAACTAATCACTAGAAGTACCGAATACATTTATTTGCGGTTATAATATTTACTTAAATGTGCCAATTTTCAGATTTGTATTTATGTAAATTGATTCGGAAAATAAAGAGACAAATTTTCCCGTAACTTTTGGTAGGTTATTTGGTGTTTGACTTCTGGTGCGCCCCTCCAAACTCAAACCCCACGACACGCCACTGGTAGCTCTAAAGATACCTGATATTAAGCCAAAATTAAAGCAACATGTTTCAGTTCACACTTTTATCAAGAAGGCTTGATTAATAGAAACACCGAATAGCTGTCAGTTACTTCGCAAGACATTAGTTCGCAAATCGTGTTTTTGTCAGTCATCATGGAGCAACGAATTAATATTAAGTTTTGTTGTAAATTAGGAAAAACTGCGACAGAAACTTACGAAATGTTAAAAAGTGTGTACGGTGATAACATCTTAGGTCGTACTACTGTGTTTGAATGGTTTAAACGTTTCAAAGATGGCCGTAGGGGTGTTCAAGATGACGCTAGAACCGGGCGTCCGTCACAAGCTCGAAACGCAGATTCGATCGCAAAGGTCAGTGAGATTGTGGCAAAAGATCGCCGACTGACTCCCCGAATGATGCCTGATGAGTTGAACATTAATAAGGAGACGATTCGACAAATTTTACATGAAACATGAAGATTTGGGAAAGAGGAAAATCTGTGCAAAGTTAGTCCCGCACAATCTGACAGATGAGCAAAAACAAAGGAGAGTTGCATCGTGTGCAGACTTCGTTCAGACTTGTCGTGCCAATACGAATTTTCTTAACTGCATCTAATTACTAGTGATGAGTCGTGAGTATTTCAGTGCAATCCTGAGACGAAATGCCAAAGCATATAGTGGACTGGAGAATCATCACCAAGACCCAAAAAGTTTCCTTTGCAAAAATCCAAAATCAAAACTATCATGCTGATTACATTTTTCGATAAACAGGGTGTGATCCAGAAAGAATTTGAACCTGAAGGGCAAACAGTTAATAGTGCATTGTATATCGAAGTGACGACGGGATTATTGCAGCGCATTTCTCGAGTGCGACCATAATTTCGAGAACATGGTTCTTGGTTCTTGTTGCATGACAATGCGCCTGCCCATTCTGCACTGATTGTGAAGTCATTTCTCAGCCACCCTATTCGCCAGATTTAGCACCGGCAGACTTTTTCTCTTTCCTAAAGTGAAAACTGTTATCAAAGGAAAATGGTTACAGGACGTGGAAGACATAAAAAAAATGTAACCGCCGAATTGAAAGCAATTCCTTCGGATGCCTTTTCCGACTGTTTTCCAAAACTTTCAGAATGTTGCAATAAGTGTATTCATGTAAGTGGAGATTGCTTTGAATGAATATGATAAATTTTTCGTGTTACTTAAATTGTGTTTTTTTTTATTGTGGCAGTCCTGGAATTAAATTGTCAAACCTCGTATGAATAGAGACAAAGAACCACTGCTTGTTATTGGAAAATTGTCAAAACCACAAACGTTTGAAAAGTCGGTACCAATGCATTACCTGTAGAGTGGAAACATAATAAAAAGGCATGGATGACATTTGATATTATGTGCGAATGACTACTTCAATTAGATAGAAAAATGGGTACCTATTCAAAAAATAAAAATTGCTTATCATCCTCCAACCTTGGAGCTGAAAAATATAACAATGGTATTTTTTTCGTCAAACGCTTCATGCAGCCAACCATTAGATCAGGGCATTTTTAAAAATTAGAAAATGTTCTACAAATCAACTGTTGTAAAACGCCTTTTTGCTCAAATGGATGTAGTAAACTCAGCACAGGAATATCTAAATCGTTTGATATTTTCGACTCTATTCTTTTTATGAGGAAAACATGGACCGAATTATCTGGCGTTATAATTAAAAACTGTTTTCCAAAAGCTGGATTTCAGCCTCACCTGGTCTGTCATACCCAGACAAACAATTCACAGTAAAAAGAGAATGAAGAAGAAACGTACGGTGATAAAGATACGAATTTGATTATCGGTTCGCATAATATTAAAAGTTATAAAGAAGCAAGAAGCTATCATTGTCGCTCGGACTTTAAAGTCTTTGAACATGCATGGTAACCGGAAGTACGACAAAGTGGGAGTGCACGTAATACTAACATTTAGGAAGTTAAGCAGCGGCCTGCTTGGCCTGAACGAGAATGGGTGGACCACTGTGCGGCTCGGTGTGCCCGGCTCCCTCGCACTGTAAAGGTATAAGAGGGTAAAAGAGAAATAAGAAGAAGAACTTGCATGGAATCTAGAGAATCCTTATTCCGAAATGTAACTTCGCAAAAACAAGAAACTAATCAGTTTACTTAATATTTTTCAAAAACAAAGTAAATAATTAAATTGCAGGTGCATTTTTCATATGTCTGCATTCACTTTTCTTTTTAATAAATTGCAATAAATACTTATATTAACCTCATTTTGTGTCGGAAATCTCTAATACGCGGACAAAAATTAGTTCCACCCTGAGTCCGCATAAGGAAATCAAGTTTAAAAAATTAGAAACTAGTGCTTCAGAGGAAATACATTCATATGACTTTTAATATTTTGACGTGAATAAACAATTCTGAAAGCAGCGGCCAGTTATTTATCGACAACTTCTAGAACATTAGAAAAATACCAATGTATTCATACTGTTAGCTGAAATTAAACCCATTCAATTAATATATCGGGTGGGGAGTTTCAAATGGAACATGTAGAAAATTTGGGAAATCATGGCCACCTATACTTATTTTTCTAAATTGTAATTTTTTTTAATAATTTTAGTTTAAAATAATATTTAGAAGTTAATTTTAGCTGCATCTTATGGGCACTATTTTTCTCTATCCATTGATAGCATTACCATTTTTATATGCTTAAATGGGGAGCAACAGTACACTAACGTAGTTTCGAATGCGATTAATTTGACTATGTTCCGTTTTTAAACTTCCCACTCAGTATCTTACCATGACAACTTTCAGCATCCAATTTTGAACACTATTTAGGAATATAACCCATTTTTAATTTTTAATTTTATGAACACACTTTTAAACAATTTTTCCGTTAATACTGACTATTAAATTACTTTCAAGCATTCTTCGTAAATCTATAGCGATTTCTCTGTTTTCAAAATAAAAAACACCTAACAAAATAGGGCATCGTGCATATGGTCAAAGTAGCCCTTTTTTCATTTTTAAATCTTTTATAAAATTATGTAACTATAAGGCGATATTTGTTTTTATTTTAAATATAGAAATGGTGATTGGTAATATTTATTGCAATAATCTGCTAAGGTGTCGCTTCATTTAAAAAATACAACAAATATTTAAAACTAGATACACCTCAACTAAAGAAGTTTGGATGAAGTGTTTGATTTATTTTCATAGCTTGTACTTTAGTCAGTGATTACCTTTCGTTGATGACTTTCGTCTTGAGATTAGTTTCTAGAAGTGCTGCAAACAAAGTACACTGAATGCCAAGACGACAAGTTGTAAATGCTAAACGTTATTTCTTTAGTTATGAAAAAACCCATTGCGCTTGTTTCACAGTTATAAAATAATCTGAGAAAATAACGTCATTTATAATTACCGTCACACTTTTTGTATGGCAAGGCAAGTAATAATATAATAGTTATTTTTGTATTAAGTGTGCGAAATCAGTGTTTTTTTAATGGCGCGTGAGATGTCAAAAGTGAATGTTTAACTGTGTGTATCCAAGGACACAAAGTCGTGTTTTTATGACGTTTGAAGAAAAACAACGGTTTTTGTACAACTGTCAAAAACATATAATAGGTACTAAATTAAAATCTTGTGCAGGTAATGTCAAAATGACAGGTACTAATTTTACGTTGCGTTTACCGTAAGAAAAAAAAATTTTTTCGCGGTAAACGCAACGTTGCTATGGTTACCTTTTGCTTCACAGTGAAAAACATTTTTTTTTCACAGTGAAAAACATTTTTTTTTTCACGGCGAAAAAAAAACAAACTTCGCGTATCGATAGTAATGCATAAATGTTGCGTTTTTTTGACAGTTAATTTTCATGCCATTAATTAAGTATAAGTTTTTTAACACATACATTTAATTTTATACCTAAAATTAACTATTAAAGAAATTTTAAACCTTAAACTGTAATTTAACATTAATAACAAAATTTAGGAAAGCCAATTATTAATTATTCTTCAAAAACATGTACGGTAGAGAAAAATTAGACCATTTAATGTACTTAGAATAACAACCTTTATAACCACAAAGAGCTAAAAGGCAGTGTTTTTACTGCCCCTTTATTCATAATTACTCAAGTAATTTAATTTATTCAATGTTCTTTCTACATACGTACGTACTTACCCATTTTCACTACGATTGCGAGAAAAGATAGCTCCCATCTGTAAAGGAACGAAAGCAATTAATGTTAAGTATTACGAGGAAAATTTACTTAACAAAAAAACGAACATAAGTAAACGTAAAAATATTTTTAATCTTTAATAAAATAGGAAAGTGTGTTAGAAGGTACCGACCTAATTCCTAGATTTACCGTTATTCGAACCAATTAAAAAAAATCTTATTTTAAATATTTCGTGAGATCCGTAAATAAATTCGGCTAACAAAGTTAGAGGCACTAGAGGCTCGTGTCAATGCTAATGAATATTAAATTTGGGTGTAATTATACAAATTAGGGATTTTATAACGAATACTAAAACGACTGTGTATACTAGATTATTAAGAGACTAATATAACCGTATTAATTGTGACAACCATAATCTTTGACTTAAATATCTCTTAAAGTGGCTTTCATGCCTTTTTAATTTTTTACGACCCATAAAAGAAACATTCAGATTTTTGCAGTGGTCGTTTTGAGGTATAATCTTTTTATAAAGTAGCGCATGAGCACATCATTTTATACATTTTATGATTTTTCTTGAACATAACAAATACCCATTTTCTTTTTATTCAGCAGTTGTTAAACTGTAGTGATGAAAGGGATGAAATGAATTACGTTATGGAAAAAACAAGAAGGTATAAAATGCTTTTATTGATTTCAGTAGCGTATAACTGTGTTGGCGGGTAGACTGTGACAGCACAATAGGAACAAGATGAGAAAGTTCACAGTCAAAGAACTACACCACCGAGGGGAAACTTGAAATGGCCGCCTCGGATGAAGCTGCGTGGAGTGATAGGTGGGTGGGTCGCGGCCCCGAGCTGCTTCAAGGGGGGCCTTAAGAACTTGCGAAGCCGGTTTCATTTAATGGCACCCAAGATGCTTGAATAGGAAGGACGGATCAAGTACGATATCAGGTACATTAAAAATACAATTTTAATTACTACTACGAAATTCCCCGTTATAAACCCATCACACTTGGTACATAAAGTGATCTTGCCGTTAACAATTTAATAAACGTATAAAATAATATGAAGAAGGGAATAAAGATCCTTTTAAATGTTAAACTGATGTAGGAAAATTCAATGCATGTAAAGCAGTCGACCTACTCTACACCAGGGAGTGAACAAAGAAAATGTATTCATAGAGTTACAACGGCCGGAAAGTCGTTTCTAAGACGCATTGTCATTCGCCAACGGAAAGGTACCCTTGGGAAACTTCAAGACATTTTCATTTTAGTTTTTCCTATCTTGCATCTTACTTTTGACGTATTTCAACGTATTCTTCTACAAGCTATACATATATTATAAAGTTTTACAAATACGATTAATACTTATGTGTTAAAACTTTAAAACTACCAGTTTAGGAGTTCCTTTTGGTAATCTACTGTTACGAGCACTTGATATTCATGCGAGAAGTTTTTTGTTAGACCATTTGATATTATTAAAGCGACATGAGTTAATTAAGTACTTCTATAGAGCTACCACGAAAAATGTAACTAACGTAACTAATATTGGTATCTATTTTCAGCTGATCTGATATAGCTGTATAGCATTTCGGGTAGGATTGGAAAGTAACTACGAAAAAGACTGCGGTTTTGTGAGGAGTTCATAACAATATGTAAACTTCCACCCCTGTTTAATAAAAGTGTAAGTACTAAAAGAGCTTTAACCCCTCTATTTGGAGCACCATTCTAATCAATTCTAAGACACTTCAAGTGATCTGGCCTTTTTCCTTATCTCTGTATTTATCTAAACTTTACTTTTATTTAGCGAAAAGATAAGATGTAATGTTGTCTCCCAGCTTTGCCAAATGACTTTCGTCTCCGCGAGTGTCTGTTATCGTTTCACTGTGTACTTTAATTTTCTCGAGTTTTCTTTTTTCTTTTGTTCGCCAGCCTTAGTTTATTCAGTGTGGGAATGTGTTTTGTTCTTTTTTAAATCATTAGTAACGGGCCATTTGCCGATAGCAATTTCAACGCATCTGCAGATATATAAAATCGACTTTTCGTCTAAATCGACTGAGCATAATTTATCCGTCTTCTTTCAGCCTCAGTATCGGTCATTAAGCGTATGACGCAACTGTATTCACCCACGGATGCGATTACAACTCGGTTGAAAAGATATCGAGAAAAAGGAAGCAAAACTCTAAAAACATCATTGAAGCAAGCAACTAACGGGCGGAAAAGAGTGCGCAACCTTTAAGGCATTGTTACAAACAAAGACAGAAATAACGATTTACAAAGCCTTTAATGAGGAACGAAATAGTCGTGATGGACATTTGAAATGAGCGGGTCTATAAAACAGACCGAATCGCAGCCTGTAGACAGATATAGGCAGTTGGCTGCTTGTAAATTGTCACTAAATTGTCTATAATTCACAAAAAGGCTCCTGGTTAGGATATTGAGAGGTATTTTCTTTGTCTTGTTTCGTATTCATTCCTTTGTCCAACTTTTGTATAATTAAATCAACACGATCATGTGGTCCTGATTAAGGATAAAATAACGCTGTAAAATATCAGATTATCTGGAATATCCGACTAATCCCTTGCATTTTCTTCATTCTATTTTACAGAGGGTTGTAAATATGCAGTGTATACTTAATTCCTCCTGCGAAACTAAATTTAAAATTTAATTTCACAAGCGGCGCTGTTAAAACACTTCCAGCAGTTGTTATCATACATAATGAAACTTTTAAAATACATTTTTCTGGCAGAACATTTCACACATGAAAATATTACAATTTCCGAGTCTACGTTATGAAATAGCATTACAGCCCAAAATCCCATTAGGTATTCTTTAATTGTACATTTAATAACGTGGGATTAATAGAGGTTTTGGTTAAATACTCATTTTAACAGTGAGTATTTTTTTATATTTGAAATAAACTGCATCGTTACTGTACCTTTTCCGTAAGACAGTGAAACAAAACTACTCTAACTTTTAATTTATTCAACAATTAAATACAATATGCTCTTATAATACAAATGTTCATTATCACGAAATGCATATTGTAACGTTTTTACGACGTTTATTTAACATAAACTCGGTTCGTGGTGTAAATTAATTTATTAAACAAACTTAAAGTACGAAATAATTATAAAGAACAACAATTAAAACTAACGTAAAACTAAACCGAACACTTAATATTAAAATCGAACACTAAAGTAATTTATGTAACAGTTATTATTTATTTAAACGTAGGTATTTATTTATACGTAGGCCGCGATTATCTGTTCAAGACTATTCACGGATATTTATATTAACTTCGCGACCGTTGTATAGCTGGATTAGACTAACTCGGGTCCGTTTGGTCGCGCCTTATATATCCCAGCTCCGTCCTTCCAGAATTTAATTCCACAACATTCCCGTAATTGCGCGAGAGTAAGTATCCGCCGAACGCTCTGGAAGCTTTTCGGTGGATAATTCTAGCGGCGGATGGCGCATTTGATCTCGCACCTGCTTTCTGCAGCTGCTGATGCGATTCGTTACACTGCCCCCCTCTTCAAGTCTGTTCTGTCCCAGAACAGGTTTCGACCCTTGATTCCTGAAGAACGGGTCATGACGGTATCGGCATTGTTCTCCTCTTCTGCATGTCCCACTGCGGTAGAAGTAACAGTCTACACTCTTCTTTGGTGTTAATGCAGGCTTTGCATCAAAACTGCAGACCAGGATAGTAACACCGGAGTCCTTGAAGACTACCTCCAGCATGTTTCGTACGGTCCTCCAATCTAGCCGATCCAGCCCACAGCCGAGTTTGGGAACTGCCAACTTCTTAATGCCCCTAGCTAACAGGTCTTTCTTCAAATCCCATAGAGCATTCCAGAGGTCTCCATAATCCGGCTTCTGGTAATGGAACTGTTTCGTAACCAAATAATAAATAAATCGTTGTTGATCTGGGAGATATAAAGCTTTGCCGACTGTGGGGTTCTGTTTTTCGAGGGCGTCTAGTCGCCCAAATTTCTTCTTAAATACGACCGCAATTCCTCTTCCTAAACGAAGGTCCTTGGATACGCAGTGAGCTATCGAACAATCAGTAGGAACCTTGAAGAGATCTTGCTGTACTTCAGTCGTCACTCCAAATCGTGCTTTTCCGGTTCCGGAAAACGCCGCCATGAACTCTTCAAAAGTCGGTCGGTTTTCGACAGGCTCTACTTTGTTGATAAGTTCTCTGCCCTCGTCTTCAGCACCCAGGGCTCTGTTATTACTTCCTTCGTATGGTGCCAAACGATTGGAATGTACCACCTTTGGTTTTCCTCTGGGTTGTTTCTGAATGCGATAGATTACGTCATTTATTCGCTTCTTCACTTGATACGGACCTTCCCAATTCCGTTGTAGCTTCGGTGAGAAACCCCGACGCCTCTGCGGGTTGTAGAGCCAAACCAAATCCCCAGGCTGAAATCCGCCTTCTTGGGTCCTTACGTCGTAGGAATTCTTCATCCGGTCGCTAGCGATCTGGGTATTTCCGCGGGCCCGATCGTGGATGTCATTCAACTTCAATTTCAATTTCGTGACGTAATCATCTCCTGCTACCTCCTGTTCCGCAGGCGGACTTCCAAATTCGAGGTCGCAGGGTAGTCGCAGTTCGCGTCCAAACATCATGCAGGCCGGCGTTTGACCAGTGGTTTCGTGAACTGCTGCACGATTGGCCATTAAGAACAGGTGCAAATATTGATCCCAGTCTCGTTGATGGTCGGATACAACCTTGGCTAAATATTTGCCCATGGTCCGGTTCATTCGCTCCACCATTCCATCCGACTGCGGGTGTAGCGGAGTAGTTCGAGTCTTACGGATGCCCAATAATCGACAAACATTTCCGAAAAGTGCAGATTCAAAATTGCGGCCTTGATCAGAATGTAGTTCCAAGGGTACACCAAAGCGGCTGAAGAACTCCTTAACTAGAACTTCGGCGACCGTCACGGCTTCCTGATTTGGTAGTGCATATGCTTCAGTCCATTTGGTGAAATAATCCATTGCTACCAGGATATACTTATTTCCCGTATCAGTCTCGGGAAACGGTCCAGCAATGTCTATGGCCACTCTCTCTAAGGGATTCCCCACGTTGTATTGTCTCATGGGTGCCCTTCTTTTTCCTAACGGCCCGTTACCTGCGGCACACAGATCGCACTTGCGACACCATTCCTTAACGTCTTCTTTGCAGTTGACCCAATAGAATCTTTCTCTAACCTTCTCGAGAGTCTTTTTCACACCATAATGGCCTCCTGAGGTGCCATCGTGAAGATTTCTAAGCACTTCTGACATTCGGCTTCTCGGCACTACTAACTGAAGTCTGACGGTAGTTCCATCTTCGTTTTCCAGTTGCCGCTTCAGAAGCCCGCTTTCTATCTTCAAAGAGTCCCACTGGGCCCAGTACGCCTTCAGGGTTCTGTTAGAAGAGCTGATTCTCTCCCAGGTTGGTCTTTCACCCTTTCGTTTCCACTCAAGCACCATTTTCAATTCGGGATCTTCTCCTTGCTCTCGTTGCAACTCTTCGGACAACCAATGGTCGTTGACGATTGTGGTACGGCAAATCTTCCCTTCTAGTCGAGAGCAGTGAGGACAGTCTGCTGGACATGGCCTTCTTGAAAGGGCATCGGCATTCCGATGAGTAGTGCCCGCACGATGTTCCGTGTCAAAGTCGTACCCTTGCAGCCGTTCAATCCATCTTGCGACTTGTCCTTCCGGATTACGGAACTGCAGAAGCCATTTTAACGCGGCATGGTCTGTCCTCAGCAAAAACTTCCGCCCATACAAGTATTTGTAGAAGTGCTCTACAGACTTGACGACAGCCAACAACTCTTTTCTGGTTACGCAATAGTTTCTTTCGGCTTTCGACAAGACCTTGCTAAAATAGCCGATAACCTTTTCATGTCCATCTTGTATTTGGGAAAGAACACTTCCAATGGCCAGGTTACTTGCGTCCGTATCGAGTATAAACTTTCCATCCATCCGTGGGTAGTTTAATATCGGTGCGGTTACTAGAGCATGTTTCAGTTGTTGGAAAGCTGTCTCACAGTCTTCGCTCCAAATGTAATCGTGACCATCTTCCGTTAGCCTTGTCAGCGGTTTTGCTATATTGGCAAATCCCGGAACAAAACGCCTGTAGTAAGTGCATAACCCAAGGAAACTTCGCACTTGGTGTTTATCCCTTGGTGTTGGCCATTCTTGCACCGCTCGGATTTTATCAGGGTCGGCTGCTACTCCATTTCGTGAGACAACATGTCCAAGATAGTTGACTTCTTTTCTAAAGATGTGGCACTTCTTCGGACTTAATTTCAAGTTGGCTCCACGAAGTCTTTGGAACACTTCTTTTAGGTTTGCCAAGTGTTCTTCAAATGACCTGCCAACTACGATTACGTCGTCAAGATACACCAGGCAAGTTTTCCAGGACAATCCCCTCAAAATGGTCTCCATCAAGCGCTCGAAGGTGGCCGGAGCGTTGCATAGGCCAAAGGGCATAACTGTGAACTGCCATAATCCCGAACCGATGGTGAACGCAGTCTTCTCTCGGTCTTCAGGTTCCATTTCAACTTGCCAATAACCACTCTTCAAGTCCAGTGTCGAAAACCACCGTGAACCAGATAACGTGTCCAAGGTGTCATCAATACGCGGTAAGGGATAGCTGTCCTTCTTCGTGACCTCATTGAGCTGCCGGTAGTCCACACAGAAACGCGTTGATCCATCCTTCTTGCCAACTAGAACCACTGGTGATGCCCATGGACTGTTTGATGGTTCAATGACCCCTTGTTTCTTCATGTCGGTAATAATCTTCTCAGCTTCGTCACGCTTTGCCCATGGAAGTCGTCTCGGACGCTGTCGTATAGGTCTGGAATCCCCGGTGTTAATCTTATGTCGTACCACTTTTGTTCGTCCCTTTTGATCTTCATCAAGGGCAAAGACGTCTTGGTATTGGCAAATCAAAGTACGCACGCTCTTCAATTCTGTTTCATTAAGGTCTTCACATGAATTGGTTATCATGTCAATACGCTCACCAGCATGTTGTTTGGTAGCTGGTCTTTGGGATTCATTCATGCATTGGGCTATTTGGGATACTGGTACACACTGCCCCACAAGGGTGTTCCTCTTCAACGTCACCGGCTCCATATTGACGTTCATAATCCTCACCGGTACTGTTTCTCCAACCTTGACCAGCGCTTTCCCTACCAGTATACCACTGTGGACTTTCTTGTCACAAATAGGTTCCATCATTCGTACACATCCCAACCGAAGATCTCCATCCAGACCTGCCTTGACAATTCGTTCACTTCTAGCAGGCACCGTCACGTCTTCGGTTAACCGGACTTGTACTACCGGATCGTCCATTGGATGTAGAGGAAGTTCTTTGTTGCCGATTCTTAGAACTCCTTCCTTCAGATCCAGCGAAAACCCGAATTTTCTCAAAAGGTCCATTCCCAGGATGAATTCGTTAGTGATGTCAGCCACTAATACTTCATGTACAAGCTTCTCGCTTCCAATACCGATGGTCATCTTTGCTATACCATGCGTCGTTATCACATCACCTGTCGCAGTCCGAAGCTGGGTATTCGTGGATGACAGCTTCACGGATTCTTGCAAAACGTCTGGGCGTATGATGGATTTTGTTGCCCCAGTATCAATGAGTAGCGGAACAGTTTGGCCGGCAATGTTCCCATCAACAAACAGACTAGCATTTTGGTTCTTTGACAATACGGCGTGGATGGTGATCTTCGGGGCATTTCTTTTCGAGGTCAACGTTCGCCCTCTCACGTCAACCCGTTTTAGTTTTCCGGCGGCTGTTCTCTTCTTGGTTTAACGCAGCGACGCTGGATGTGCCCTCGCTCGCCACAATTCCAACAACGGGGTCCTTGTTCTTCGCGAACATTCTTCTTACGACTATCTTCTTTCTTCTGGATAATCCTCAGCACTAACTCTTCTAATCGGTCCTGGGAGCCTTCAGGTTCTTCGGCCATCAGGCGGACACGTCCGTGTCCTCGTGATGCTTGTTTCGCCGCTTCGAATTCTAAAGCGTGGGCGAGTGCATCATCTATTGTTTTTGGCCGCGCTAACCGCAATGACTGCTGCGTTTCCCCATCCCTTAAACCATCTACGAACGTTTGTACTGCTAGTTGCTCCAAGAAGGAATCGGGAGCCGTAGAGTAGGCTAGTCGAACCAATCGTGCAATGTCGGCTTCATACTCTTGAAGATTCTCTCCACTCTTCTGAATACGATTCTTCACTTGTGCGTGGTACACCTGTTGAAGATGTGCGTCCCCATATCTCATTTCCAATCGGGAAACTAACAAGCGGTAGTCATTCTGTTGGCTTGTTGGAATCGCCTGGAGGACGTTCAAGGCATCTCCGCGCAAAGCAACGATTAATGACACAGCCTTTTCACGGTCAGCCCAACCATTGGCCCTGGCAGCTGCTTCAAATTGTTTGTGATAGGTGGACCATGGTGTCTTTCCATCAAACGTTGGTGGTTTGAGTCTCATTCCGGCGGCAGACCCTTCTTTAATCTCCGGTCTGATTTCAGTAGGCTGTGTGGTTGCTAAGGGTGATAATATTTGATTCAACCTTTCTTGTAATAGTGTTGTTGTCTCATCTTCCTCGGCCGTCGTTGCTAGATCCATTTGAGCCATTCTTTCTTCTACCATATTTACGATTTTATTTTCTAACGTTCTGGAATTTTCCAACATCTCCTGCTTTAACGTACTGGAATTTTCTAGAACTTTTTCTAATAATTCTTGTTTCAACGTTCCACAATTTTCTAGCATTTCTTGCCTCAAACTTTCAGAATTTTCTACTACCTTTTCCAGCACACTAGAGTTTTCGAGTACTTTGTCTTCCAGGGATTTACAATTTTCAAGTACTTTTTCTTCTAAGGTTCTAGAATTTTCTACAACTTTTTCCAGTAATTCTTGTTTCAAAGTTTCAGAATTCTCTAGCACTTTGTTCTCTAGGGTTCTAGAATTTTCTACAACTTTTTCCAGCAATTCTTGTTTCAACATACCAGAATTTTCAAGTACTTTTTCTTCTAAGGATTTTGCATTTGATCTCGCACCTGCTTTCTGCAGCTGCTGATGCGATTCGTTACAATATGCACCCGTTATCTACAATATCGGCTGTTAATTTATTGAAACTATAAACAAAGTGGGTTGAAACAAAAATCTTTTTAAACATTTGATGTTAATCAGTAGAAAAGTAATATAGATAAACATCATTAGGATTAAAATGGATACTAATACTATTAACAAGTTTCAGTTTCAATATCATGAAATGGATATCGAATTAACAAGAAATCAATACGTTTTGTTAAAAATTCCTTCTGAATAAAAACTGCAATTCAAAGGTATTGTTGTCGGGTACAATCTACCCATAATAAATAAATAAATTTTATAAAGAAATACCAACATTTTGTGAGTATCAAATATCCGACACGGGCTGAAGCAGTAAAACACTCCATTACGGTGACATTTCAATGAGTCGCACCTTCAGAGCTGTCAAGTTTACGACCAGACAGACATCAAGTAGCCTCAAGTCACAAACATAAACAACTTCACGGTAAACACACCTGGATTCCAATGTTAGATTTAACCGATTGTGGCAAGCAGATATACCTTTCAGTGGCTTTACTATCTTTAGCGATTGTGGGAATATGTAGTCTTGCTGATGTTCGAAGTAAATCTTTCAGTAGCAGACGCTGTAAAGGAAGGGTGTATTTGTGAAAGGTTATAATTGAGTTTTGTGTCGTTTCCGACTGGCCGTTGCTAGGGTTACTAGAAAAAGATTCCAAATAAAACTTTACTGCCGTTAGTAAGATAGCTTTGAAAGTAATTTTAGTATCTTAAGTTCCTGTTAAGCTTTGAGTTAAATACTTCTTCGGATTTTAAATTTGAAAGTCGTATCATACATTGCCAAAAGATTTTGTATAGCCCAAGATGAGAAATATACCTAAAATACGACTAATTTTATCTCAATTATCTTTGAAACTAACTCTTTCCAGCATTCATATTTAAGCATCAGAGATTAAATACACAGTGTCTTTCACCTCAGCTTGTTGTTTTAATTTACACAGTAAGAACAGATTTTTAAATGGTTATTTATACATAATTTATTGATAAAATAGTATCGAACCGACAGTACAGCAGAATGGGAGTGCACGTAATACTGAAATATACAAAGTTCAGCAAGAGCCTGCTTGGCCAGAACTTGAATGGGACCGCTCTGCGACCGCTCTGCGACCGCTCTGCGACTCGGTGTGTCCGGCCCCGGCCAACACTATAAGGGTATAAAAGGGTAAAAGAAAAAGAAGAAGATAACACCGTCAGAAGAGTAAGTAGTTCTAAGTGTACCAGGACTACAAAAAAAGAGGGGCAAAAAAAAGTAACACATATTTATGTTTTGTATAAATAAAATGATTCATACTAAGCATGTCCAGTGTCGAACATTCTTTGCTACTTATACGCACTTACTAATTCTTTAAACTAGGCAAATATAATTTAATAATTGTATAATGTCGTAACGATAAAAATCACAAAAATATGTAAATAAATACTCGTACTTATAAGAATATATGAGCAATATTTAAGTCGTAAATGACACGTGGCCAAAAGGAACTTCAGTTTCGGGCGGGGTTGGGTAGTATACGGGGTGATTCAAAAGTATTATCATTAATTTTAAGGGTAGGTAGAGCATATTAAATAGAACAACTTTTCTCAATAAACCACATGTCGCAAACAAACGGTAAACTCAGAAAAAAATTAAAAAGATCAATACAAAAATTGTTTGGTGGTCACTGGAATTTAAATTTATCAAACGCCCTTGTTGTTGATACTGATAAGAGAGACCGACTGTGCATGTAAGTAGGTTAATATCAGTTCATTCTTCGCTTTCAAAGTCCATTCATCGAACGTTTTAACCGAAGGTCAACCTTTTAACAACTGAATTGATTGATGTTATTGTACTTAATTTGTGTTTGTGTTGTGTGTGTATTTGTGTTTGCGTAGGAGTTAATGGTGGAACATTTGAACATTTTCTGTCAGTTTCCCTTTATTCACAACAATTTTTTCAATATCACTTTTTAAACATGCCAATAATTGTTTACTGCCAGTCTCAAGCCTGATAAAATGCGAGAGGAAAGTGAAACCTATAAATTACATAAGTAATTGTGTGATGTTTCATTTATTTTTGCAAGATCAAATTTCTATTGCAGGCTTTTTAAATGCATATTAGCCAGCGGTTCTTAAAAGTGTGTAACAAAATTTAAAGTAAACAAAAATCGCGATAAGCTTTAAATTTTTGCGCTAATGTACTTCTATTAAGGTCCGCATATACCCATTTAATTTAATGACAATACTTTTGAGTCACCCTGTATACCTATAGAGGATATTAATACGCACTTACTTTTACTTATTTTATTTTATTTATTTACTGGATGAGATCTAAGCTAGGAATCTCAACGTACATCAACTGGTATAATATACAGGGAGCCCGGATTTCATAGGGACAACATGGGTAACTTTTGTATTTGAAGAGATAGTTAAATTAGCAAAAAGGTTCAGGTTCGAGAGCTCATTAAGAATCCATTTTCAAATTTTAGTTGTCATGGCCCACTTGTTTAAAATTAAAAAAAAAACAAAATCTCCTAATTTCTTTTATTTGCCGTGACTTTTTTGTTACTTAAGATATTGAGATGCGGTTTGAACTAATTTGCATGATAATTTAAATACTTTTCTTTGCACTTAATAAAACCAATTTCATTTGTGCAAATTTTTAGTAATCTAACCTAACCTCAAAATTTAAATTGGTACCATGCAATTGTTTTGGCCCTTTTAAGAGAGGATGATTTTCTGAATGCAATGATGTATCACATGATATGGAAACTTTTTCAGAATTTTGAAAAACTGAGCACTAATAATATGTCAATTTTAAAAGTTAGTGATTTTATTAATTTGCTAACTTCACGCACCTGGCATTGACTGGGAATCGAACCCGAGATCTTTGGTTTACAAGGCTAGTATGATCAAAGATTATTTTTGTGTAGTATGACTGTGCAAGTGCAAACCAACACCTTAGACACTCCCACTTAAAATCCAATCTAACAATACAAATTATGCTGACGCACAAACACTGCATTTATTTACTAACTAAACTTACTTATTACAAATTACAAAAAAAATGTGGGAAATGTCTGCCTTCTTCTACCCAGTGCAACACATCTCTTCATCTTAGCAACATGTGATAGTTGTCAACAATTTTGAAGTAAATATATGTCAGCTAATTTGCTTCTTTACGGCCATACTGCACCTTTTCAAATTCAAATTGAGACTAATCACTTTCAACTTAACAATAAACACATTCAAATTAGTTAGTTATAACGACTACTGTTATTTTAATCTTTTTCTTTATGTAACAGCTAATTTTTTTAAATTAATATGGTTGTTATTTACAACTTTTGTAAAAACTATAAATAAAGACAGCCGAAAGAGAAGAAAATAAGCCATTGCTACCATTTAAAAAATGTAGATGTGTTATTCTAATAATTCGAAAATCAAGAATGCGGTGTAATTTTTTTATGAAAATACATTAAATTAAAAAATTATAGTTTTTCTAAATTTCAAAATATTCTAAAAACTTTACGATGTATTAAAAATCTAATTGCACTATAAGATTTCGCCTCTAATTATCCCCAAATTACGAAGCCCTTAAATAAAACAAAATGTTAAATAATTTTATGTAACATATTAGACGCGCTGTAGAAACTGCAGTAAATTTTCTTTGTAACTTGCTAGCATTGTAAGAATTAAAATTCTGTTTAAAATTTTTAGTTTAAACCAAAAAATTCATATACATATGGCAAGAAAATTTAAGCATATGACTAAATATTTTATTTTAAGCAACGTCTTTCAGGAACTTATTAGGTTATTTGTATTGCGTACTACAAAATCAATTGGAATGTCTCAAGAAAAGAATGTGGTAAAATTTAATTAATATGTATTAAGTATTAGTTTTGTTTAAAACAATATACTAAAGATTACCTTTAATAAATATTGTAATTTGATGAAAATTAAAACTGTTGTAGTAGCATCGTATTTTATATAAAATATTAATTTATGCGCTATTAATAGTATCTATGTTATACAAGTGAAGAAAAGTGGTAGTTTTCTAGCGAGCGAATTAAATTTCCACGAGCTAGGAAACCACTTTTCTTACGCGTTGAATATGCTGTTTTTTTGAAAAGTTTGAATGAAGTTAATTTTCTAGACAAATTTGATAAATGTATCAAGGTTATGTTTGTACGAAAACATAAAAACGATTTATAACAACTGCAACATATACCCAGTAACAAGTAAACAAACAAAACAATTACAAAAAATGGGTTTGTATTTCTGTATTGCAAAGGAGTAAAGTGTTGCTAACGATTAAAATGCCACTTTAATTTATTATTTTCTACATAATATTAAAATGGCCGTTTTCCATTAAATACACAAAAAATAATATTATTATATCTACTAAATCTCCTTATTAATTTTTAAAAATAAATATTTTGTATTTCACGTTATCTTCTCTGTCCAATATAGGGATGGTTAGAAATCCTTAAAATTTAATAGACAATACGAAAAGTACCACCAATTCTTCAAATGAGGTAATATTATTGACAACAGATGAGGTAAACTCAAACAATTTCCACCTCAAAGAAATGTCACTTGATTTAATTCGGTTCAACACAGGTTAATTCAGATAAATTCATGGGAAATATGGGGCACAAAGGATAAATAAAACAAGTTGTATATTTACGCAACCAACTTTCTTTTTCTCTAGGCGTTAGCAATGGCGCTGTTAGAGTTTAATGTTTCCAATTTAATAGCCGAATTAACCACTCTTAAACGGAGAAGACTGGCAACGCCCTGCAAAGGGCACGTCACTTCGAAAAAAGAAGAAACGGAATTAAATGAAGTTCTATGTTCCGTAATTTCAATTTAAATCATATCAACAATAACAGCTATATTTAGGTTACAATTTCAGATAATGAATTGGTATAAAACAAATTCTTCTCCCACAATAATTAGCAATTTTAGACTTCAATATTAAGTGTTAGATTTATGACATGTAGTAGTAAAAATCTTATTCTAAAGTGTTGGCACGGCGCGGCGCGTATAGCCAGAAATCAATGATTCAAGTTTAAATTGTAGGTGATATTTTACTGTATTAGATATAGATTTTTTCAAAATTTATTGAATTTCGTAAAAAATAATTGCTCAAAATCCTTAATAAATGTATTTTTGAAATAATAACTTTTTTGAGGTGGTATCGCTAATATAGCAGGGGGAAATAATGTTGGCTTGTAAATGACTCCGGCTCGATCCCAGCGGCAAAAACTGAAATCTCTTTAGGATAACGAGGTAAAATCGTAAGTCCTGTATTAGTCCGGTGATTAGCATAATAAAGAGCTTTTCAAGAAGTGGAAGTCCTTTGGGTTTGACTAGTCAGTTAGTACCATAGTACCAATGATCATAAAGTTGTTGTGTTGTTGTGCTTTGCAATATTTGTAATCCGCAAGCCTAGAAGAAACAAACAAAGGTAACCACATAAAAGGCAAATGATCCATTAGGCATGATAGACCAAAACCTAAGACCTAAAATTTCCAAGGGACCTTCGGATACTTGAAGTTGTCTACATCTTTAATTTTTTAATGAAATATTTGTTTAAATATGTTTTATATACCTTAATGTAGCGCTTAAAACATCTATCACAAGGTAAATGGTTTTGAATGAATGATATCTAGCCACCTTAGGACTCAATCAATGCAACACAACTAACAAATCGTTTCATATTCTATATTTAAGATGAAACTGGGTACTGCAGACTTTACTTCTTCAGAAAACTTCAAAATATACGCATGTTTGAGACTGTAATTAGTGAATGAGGTTAAAAATCTAAGTAATTACGAAAACAACAAAGTACCTAGTTAAAAAATCAATCAAAGGCAGAAATTTTGGGGAATATACGAGAGGCGTTTGCTTAATTCTAGGATTTTGCTTTTATGTATAGGTATTAATGGTGCTGAGGATATTTTAAATAACAGTAAAATAATATAAATGATTGCACCTTACGCGATGTGTCACATTAAGTGTGAAACAAATATTACTATATGTTAATTAATGTTTGCTTGACAAAGTTTATGAAAATGTATAGCGATGGACGACTGTAAATTCTCAACGTGCAATAAATTTTCTTTTGTAAAAAAAACTAGTAATACTTTGGCTAGTTTGCGATGGAAACTGCCTCCAAATTCTTTTAGACTGAATGATTTTCATTTGTTTGCTGGAATGAAGAAACGGTACTCATTTTCGTTTTCTTCATTTACTAGTCAAAACAAGTAGATAAAAGACACTCAAAGAAATTCTTTAAAAAAGATTTCAAGAAACTCATTTCGCGTTGGCAAAAATGCATAAATATTTGTGGGGATTGTGTAAAACAACAGTGTTGTAATATTAAAGAAATGTAAAATGTTTTATGAACCAACTCCTAGAATTAACTAAACATCCCTCGTAAATAATAATTGACATGTTTAAAAATGATATTTCAGTGAACTTCGGAATTAATATTTTGAAAATTTAAATTTCCTGGTTTTGTTATAAAATAAAAAAAAAAAAAAACTAAGAAGAAAAGTTAATTGGAATATTCAAAATGAAATTATCTAAAGATTGGTTCCACTCCACGTTCGATAAATTAGAAACAAATAAAATCGTTGAGAAATTTGATAAGTTAAGTTTCGGGGAAAAACGTTTACCTAAATAAATTTTAATTAAACATTAACTTTTATTTTTAGATGGTTTCTGAGTTAAAGAAAAGGGGTCTAACTATAATATCTAGCCTATGACTGGTAATAGCGGTAGTCCACCCCTGATTTTATTATGGTAGTATGATTACATACATTAATTTCTGATGTTGGTAATTGATAATTAATTAATAATAACTGATATAGATTCGAAATATAGAAACAAATTATAAAACGCTATAATTCGATTACTGTTATAAATAGTCAGAAACGAATTCTTCTAAGTTAAAGGCAGCTATAATCAAATTAGCAATTAACTAGTACAAATACATATATCAGCAATATTGGAAAAATTCCAGACAGCACATGCATACAGAATTTCTACTGTTACTACCGTGACGAACGCCCATAAACTTCGGCAGAGCTGTCCCTTCTACTGTTTTCCGGTTCATTGTAGTTGAATCACATTCGCTTCTTTCAGGCTGGTAGCAAATGGGTTAGGGATTCAAAATGTTTTAGGATAATGCTTTGCTTTGCAAAATGTTCAGACTTTTATTTGATGATTTTTATAATTAATAATATCTAAGTTTTAAACTTCACACAATTATGTTCCCAGGTAACCAGTGAATTAAAGTTTTCTAGAAAAATCACTAAAAATATGCTAGGTAGTACTTGACTTTATTATTTTTTTTATTGTAGTTCTAATTGTTATTCTTAAATGGTCCACAGTTTTTGTACGGTTATTATTTACCCATCTAAGATAAGATTCCCTCCAGTATGTGAACTAAGGATTAATTTATTTTATTGATTTTTATGCTTAAAAAGTATTAAAACAACAACCTAACCATATTATATGAGTAGAGTTCTAGAATCGTGGTGTAGTTTAATAAATAAAACAAGAATTAATATTTTCTAATAATCAAAAAGTCTTTATTATATCCGAAGCCAAATCCGTTCAGTCTATTTATTTAATCTTTCACATACTCAAAACTCGTATAAGAGCAGTTTCTGCAATTTTGACCATCAGATGAATTGTTTTTTACATAAATATTTTAGAGATTTTGTTAAGAAAATAATAAAACGTATTTATCTAATTCCGTTTTGAAAAGTTGAATTTTACCTAACCTTTTGACGTTATGAAACGTCACTTTTTACCTAATCGAGTGTTGTAAAGATCTTTATCTACTTTCATTTCGTAATATCAATATTTCGAAACGAAAAATCGTGTTGTAATGAACTATATTACCGCACTAGTATCGTAATAACTTTTGACATAAAAATGACAGATTGACAAGAGAATTCATAGTTATTTTACTTGTTATAAACATTTATTATGCACTTTTTACGATTTTTACGATATGAATATAGTACAAAGCTTTATCTACTTGCATGAAATTATCAAAAAATATAAAATATTTGCCAATAATTAATTACCTTATGCAAAAGTTGACTGTTCCAATTTTCATTCAAACTGACAGCAACCAACACCAAATAAACAAAAAATCAAGCCTTAACGTATTAGATTTCAATGAAAATTGGAACAGTCAACTTTTGCATCAGGCAATTATTGATAAATATTTAATTTTTTGCTAATTTTATGAAAGTAGATAAAGCTTTGTACGATATTCATATCGTAACCTCGTATTACGATCCTCAATGGATTTGTCAAACTCGACCTGCGGTCTCGTTTGACAAACTTTCCATCTCGCATCGTAATACGAGTTGTTACGATACTCATATCGTAAATAACTATTACGTAACTGAGTTACGTAAAGAATATTACACAACCCAATTTTAAACCAAATGCCGCGCAGATGCCTACTATAATAATAAATAAAATAATTTATTGCTTGTCAGATATTGACAATGAATTATTATTTAGAACGTGGAAGAACGAAATTACGAAATTAGATAAAATTTTGTACGTAATACGTTATGAAAAGCGATATTGTTTGACTCACGTAATTTGCAAAACTTACGACTCGTCAAACAATATCGCTCTTTTCATAACTGATTACGTAAATAACTATTCTTGCTCTTACTATAACTATAACAGAATCACCCCAGCAAAGACTACGAGGTTTTCCTATGTGGTTAATCTAATTAGCATTTGGATTGTTCTCGCTAGTAAGGAAGGGTTTAATAGTTTTTCTTGAGTTAATAGCTGATGAAGCGACGAATTTTTCTGCTTAATGTAATTTTGAAGTTCATGTTTTGCTTAAATAATTGATGATTTAATTATTTAGTTAAAAAATTATTCATTAATTAATCAAATATTTTTAAACAGTTTCATTCACATCAGTATGTGGTTGTTATTTATAAATACGCTATTTTTTATCTGAAAAGTAAAATTTTAAAAATAAATAACTGTTGGCATTCAGCTGTCGTCTAACATTATTAAAACAGTCGGTAGGTATATCTGAAATCCTACAACTTTATTTAAATTGCGTTAAAAGCTATAATTTAAGATTATGGCTACTAAACATGCCGAAGTTTAAACGCGCATGGGGTATACCGATTTTTACCTGAGGAGAATTACTACTTAGGGTTGTTCCCTACTCCATTATACAGAACGTAAAAATAATTTAGATTACATATAACAGTCTATTATGGGCTATTGTTGAAAATAAAAATATTTTCTCATTTCACGTTTTATCTTGGGGCAAAAAAAAACTAA
This sequence comes from Melanotus villosus, assembly GCA_963082815.1. Lineage (NCBI taxonomy): Eukaryota > Metazoa > Arthropoda > Insecta > Coleoptera > Elateridae > Melanotus > Melanotus villosus. Next base: position 68,590,223 of record OY720418.1, on the reverse strand, counting down.
CTATAAACAATCTAATTCGTATTTTAGAAAATTTGCCTCATGTAATTGCATATTCCAGTCAAGCACTAAAGAAATTATTTTATCATCTTCAAAAATATATTTAGCAAATGGAGTAGTTATTTATGAATACGTTTTTCTTTTATTTGTCGTGCCATCCCACAATAGCTATAAAATCTTGGAAGACTGCAATATTCGTAACTTAAAAGTTTTTAAATCTTCAGAGCCCTATATTTATATAATGCATTTTCGAGGCAATGTAACATCTAAATTTCAGTCTGGTTCCATATAACCCTTCTTTATCGCCTTATTTCGATACATCTTCCAAATCCTCTTTGGAAGTTATACACAATTTATTCCCATTTCGCCTTCTCTACTCAGACCCTCATTTACATTCATCTTCCTTACCCATAGCGGGTTCGTACAGTCTTTGCAAAGCTGATAACGACTTTTTTATACCTTCCTTATAAGGAATCTTATTATTTGTAGTTTACGTGCTGAAAATACTAAGCTTACATTAATAAATATCATTCATAAGTATTTTCAAATCTTCAAAAATATTTTAAATTTATATTTATATTGATTTATAAAAATACATAGCAGTGTCTTGTTTTATGTGAGGAAAAGGGTAATTTCTTTAATAATAAGGTTTAACAGTGTGTTATATACACATACAAAATGTCATTATGTGTAGATTAATATGTGTATTTGGAAAATTATCTTAAAACATAAAAATAGCAATATAACGTTGAAATATTGTACGTACATTTATACCGTAAGTTAGGAATAATTTTTGATAAGGAAACTGTACTTATAATAGCAGAAGTTTTTTAAAATTCAAATGTTTAACATAAATTATATAAATAAGAAGATAATGTATGTAGAAGGCTGTAAAAGTTTACTTATTCGCATTGCATTTGCCGTTTAATTATCGATATTTTACAACAATACAGTAATTCTAGTTAATTGATGGAAAATAGAACTTCATCACTGAAATGACGATAGCCAATAGTCTAGGAGTGAAATATGTCTTTAAGGGTGCGAATGAGAGCCGAAAACGTGTCTATAAAAACGCTATTAATGAACTATTAGATTTAGATACTGCTTAGGTTATTACAATTATTACAACAATCAAATAATCACTCGATTTGTGAAATGCAAATCGATAGTTGTAAATAATTTTCCTTGGATTACCGTTAATGATAGCAGCTTACTGTATTTTTGTATAACAAAAATTAAAATTGTAATACACTGCGATATTCAAATATGACTGATGGTGTATAATTAAAATAATATAGAAATTAAATATTTTTCAAACAAACAACAAATTGGAAATATAAACTGCGCCAAGTAAGTCTTTAGATTTTAGTGCTCCACCTTGGAAGGGAGAACACAAATATAGAGCTACGAGTTAGTTACGCGGGAACTGATTTATGTCAGCAATTTCCCTCCTGCTAGGTCCTGCTGCTCCGCGGGGTTCTCTTGGTTTCTGTAACTTCTTGTTCCTTCCTTACTCCTACTGCTTCGTACATTCTTAAACAAAAGCACAAAATTCGTCGTTTTTTGCGTACACAAACAGACAAATATCTATCTGTAAAACTACTAGCAGTATCACAAAGATTGTCTGAAAGATTTAGGAATCGTTCTAATGTTAAACATTTCAAATGCAATTTTTGAAATTATTCGGAGGCTTGCTATGTATTTATGTTAAGCTGCGAAATACTAATTAGTACCAATCTGCTCTTAATGTACATTGTACATATAGTACTTATATAGCTTGAAATTGTCTGCCATTCAATAAAATTGGCCTCGCTTTTTTATAGTTAATAAGTTGCCAATGATTTGAAGAAAAAAAAATTAAAATGTGAACTTTCATGTTTAATAGTTGATAATAAATTTTAATTACGAAAGGATATATCTGACAATAAAAATGAGTTACAAATACGTACCTACAAACTATTAATACAATAAAAATTTTACAAAATTTAAAATGTTAAAGTTTTGATATTACGTTCAAAATAATATAACTCTAAAATATGAAATCGAAAAAATTTGATTTGGTCATAATAAATTTATTTACTTATTATTTATTCGAAAAAGGAAAGTTCGTTTTATATGGCAGAAATGTCATTATTCAAAGTATTTAAGCGGAAAGCAATGTGTCTGAATTTATAGAAGTATTTAGTTAGTTATATTTTGACATAGCATTAAACGATTAAACAGTCCTCTTCAAAATAATTTACACACTTTTGTTGATTAATAATTAATAATATCTCAAACTACATTATAAATATAAACGACATAGGAAATGCTGGCAGCAAATGCAAAAAAATAGAATTTTAAAAAGGAATATTTAGGTATACTAATTAATGATTATTATATAACGCCTCATATCAAATATTTTTCTCAAATGATTTACGCATCCTGTTGGCACATGTTTTTTAAATTAATTGTAAAAATATTTATTGCTTTTTCTTCTTTTCTAAAAATTTTGAAAAATAATTAATTATATCCAAGAATGGCTATAAATCAAAATATGTGTTACGTAAATTAATTAATAATGTATTTTATGTACAGAAAAGATTGCGTTGTAGCCCAGTTTTACGACGTAGTGAGAGTGTCCTTAAGTGCCACTTTAGAACGAAGTTCGGGCTTCCTTTCTCATTTCCTTATACTTTTTCTTTCCTCTTCGATAGCTTCTATAAATATTGTATATGTACCTACATAGTAATCAGTGTCATGGAAATGTATTTCTAAGACTTTTTTATTTTATTTTATTTGTTGATTTTATTTTTGCATTAATTTTCGTATTTCAAACGGGCTGATACGATGCTTTATTTTTTAGGTACGTGGTTTATTATAATTAAAATCGTTAAGTGATTATATAGAAACTTGTTTATATAGGCACTTATTCACGACAGTTTTATAAGCTAACATATAAGTGTGTACAGACATATGGCCATTATTTCGTTACCGCACATTTTATAAACCGCGTCTACAGCGCAATATCGCGAGAACAAGATCCTTCAGTTAACCGAAGTTTGCGAACTTATATCAGCTACATGCAGGCGCACCCGCGCCATGTTTCAGCTAACCGACTCTAATTAAACAACCGTTTTAATTAACACACTAAATTATATCTTAAATGAAATTTCGTAATCGTTTATCCTGGCTACGAGCCTTAGAATACAATCTACGTCTCCTGATTAATACTGTATAAAGGAAGCCGTTAAACTGCCTTCTAAAATTAAAAGCCTCGCCGCGTATTATACTGAAAAGTTTTAGCAATATGCTGAGATTATTCGAAGAGAGGGTAGAGAATACCAAATTATTACAAAGAATTTCGGAGTGTCGTTTTCAACAAAAGTTGAACGTCGACTTAATTAGGAATAATACTTTATAACAGCTAACAGCACTAACATTCTTTTGACATTTAAATTTATTATTACTGTTCTGATTTTATACGAAATTATCAGTTCAAATTAATATGTGTAATATGAAAGAAGTAAGACAGTTGTGTGCTTATCTTCAATTAATATTAATGATAAAAAAATCGCTTCAATTGTATAATCTAGTAATAATTATTACTGCAGTTTGTTCATTAATTTTAAAATTTGATAACAGTGTACCTAATAAGAATGGATTTTAGTGTAGGTATATAAATATATCGTATGTCCCGTTTCAAAACGCACCATAGGTAAATTACATGTAAAATTATAGTTTCATTCTCTATTCGGGTTGTAGTTTTAGTATTGTTTCGAAAAATAATGCACTGAATAGTTATTAACTAACACAGGTAATCTTTAATTGGCTTTTTCAGCGAAATACAAGCGAATAAAAAGCGCGTGAAACAAAAAGGGCCCTGTTGCACAATTACAGGGTGGGGCAGAGCAAAGAGCGATTTTGAAAAGGCTGTAAAAAAATGCAGTCAATTGTATTTTTACCACCGTAAAGAAAATTAAGTAAACGTAACTAAGTTTTAAAAATAACGCCAGTAAGGTGACGTCCATTCAGGCATAGACATTGTTCGATTTTGAGCGGGAATCCTGCAATCCTGCTCAACTGTTGGGAGGTGGTGGGGATACAGTCGACAAGTCCTGACAAGTTACCATTCAGTAGCAATGGTACTTTTTGGTCTTCTAAGATTTTTACTCCATAGTAAACCATGTTGCCATTTTTCCCATAGCTATTCTTGTAGATACGAGCCCTATTGCACAACAGTTCGCCCGTATATAATTTAATATAATTATCAATGAGTACAATGTGAATATTCATTTAATTTTAATAGCAACACCATAAATTATTGTTTTTACTTTTTAAGAAACAGAATTTTACAAGATAATTAATTTTTTCTACACATGATACGAAAACAAGTATTTTCTTCACGATACACCCTATGCGAAAACGCTACATTTTCTATTTAGAGATGAAAACATTTTCACTTCTAGAGATGAAAACAAGAATTCCAAATCTATGGCAACAAAATAAAAAAATGCGTGTGTTACTATGGAACTGATTAAACAAACAATTAATAATTTGCATTGACACAATTCGGTTTGAATTAAGTCGAATTAAAACTTATTTCAAACAGATAATTAAAATGTCGTAGAAAAAATAGCATTTACTACTCGACATGAAATACGTTTTCATGTCTTGTTGTAAAATATACTATATTTCTAAGTTTTCGAACATACTTATTGATCCTGACACAAAGAAATAAGGCTAATTTTGAGATTATATATATTAATTTGGGACTCCTTTACTGCAGCATATTGCAAAGAACTTGTGGAAACTATGCCACGTCGGATTGATGCAGTTTTACAAAACAAAGGCGGTGTTACGCAGTGGTAAAGCGGTTTATTCTTTGACAAGTATTTTCTAAGGCGTGCACTAAAATTATTTAACATTTATTTAGATTAGTTTATAAGCTCAACTATGTGTAAATTAACTCTAAATATGTTAAAATGTAATACCATTTGCTAAATAAAACATTATATTTACATTTATATATATATTTAGACGGAGCTAACACACTAAAAATATAAAACATAGCAATGGGCGAACTGTTGTGCAATAGGGCTCGTATAAAACAAGGCACATACACTATACAGGGTGATTCATTGGCCTCTTTACAAACTTTGGCAATGAAAACTAGTGATTTCGTGAAGAAATGTTCATATGAATGTTCTATCTTTCTTTATTAAGACGTTATAAGGCTTTAAAAAATTTTAAGTTGAAAAAACGTAGTAGCCATGGTTTAGCATAACAAAATTTAGTAAAGAATAATCACCTGTCAAAAATTGTTTGTTTATGTCTAAACTTTCTGTCACGGTTTGTTAAAAGTTGTACTTGTGCAATGAATCATCCATTTTCTAACGAAGAATATGCGGACACTGTTTTTATCTATGAATTTTGTAATGGAAACGCTCGTAATGCAGCGAGAGAATATCGAAACAGATTTCCTAATAGACGTCAACCGGCACATTCCATATTCAGTACATCCTTTAGAAGACTTCGCATAACTGGTACTGCCGTTTCTCCTAATTATGGGTACAGTTTTAAGTAAATATAAAAAGCAGGGTTTGACTGTTGTTATTAGTTGTCAAGCCAAAATTTGTTTTTTATTGTGTAGACGTTACAATTCACTCATTAAGTGGTAGTTTTTGTTGATAAATACAGAAATGAGAGGCTTATCAGTAGAAAACCGAAAATCCAATCGTGTCCAAATACTGCAGTGGCAATGGTATGTCGATCAGAAAATTAGCGAAAGAAGAAGGTGTTAGTGTCTATGCTATTCAAAATGCCATTAAACGGTTTGGTAATCACTTCACGTTGAAAGATTTGCCTGGTCGTGGAAAAACGCCGGGTGCTTCAAGGCCAGATTTAGACAAAAAGATTTGCAAGCAATTTTCTGGAAAAAAGGAGATATCTGTTCGCGATTGTGCAAAAAAATGTGGAACTTCTGTAAGTATGGACCAACGTGTTAAGAAAAGGAATGATCTTAAAACATTTAATAACCAGAAACAACCAAAACGTTCTGCAATTCAGTCATCTTTAATGAAGACTCGTACTCGAAAATTATATGGCCAAGTTTTGTGCCGTAACGTACAATGCATAATTACTATGCTTCTTCTGTCCTAGAGTGGTACCACGAGAAAAATATCCCATTTGTTGAAAAAATACTAAATCCTCCAAACTGTCCGGAAATCAGGCCGATTGAAAAATTTTTGACGTTAATGAAGGCAAAACTACGGAAAAATGTCGAAGATTTGACACAATTCACGAAAGACTGGAATCGAGTAAGCAAAACTGTGAACGAATCTGTTGTCCAAAACTAAAACTTGATGCGACACATTAAGAACAAAGTTCGAGAATTAGGAAAGCCTTCATAATTTTCTCCCGAAATGATCGAAATTTAAATATTAGTTTCTAAAACATGTAGCTAAATCTAAATTTCGTTTTTCGAAATACAATAAAATAAAAAAATTATTAGACTTTTTATTTGTACCCGTAATTAAAGATACAGTCCATATGTACGTCCATTCGCCCGCATGATGTTAATATTGAAGATCTTGAAATGGAAATGTAATTGAACAACCGGAAAGTAGTACCAGATGCATAGCACGAAATTTAAGTTTTGTGTGGCGAGCACTACATCGCGAGAGGTTGCATCCTTATCATCGACAAAGTGTACAAGCATTGCATCACGGAGATGCTCAACAGCGATTAAATTTTTGTCACTGAATTTTGCAACAACACGCCCGAGATTACAACTTTCTTTCAAAATTTCTATGGTCGGATGAATACAATTTATCAAGAGACGGTATTAATAATTTCCACAATGACCATCTTTGGTCTTTGGACAATCCACATCCACATGCGACCAGAACGCGTAATTTCCAGCAGAGATTTAGTGTAAATGTTTGGGGTGGTTTATTTAACAACACACTATTTTTAAATGTATTTGATGGAACTTTAAATGCCAAGAGATACCATAACTTTTTGAGCACCACATTTTTTGATCTTCTGGAAGACGTTCCACTCCACCTGATGCAAGATATGTGGTATCAGCATGACAGGGCTCCGCCTCACCGAGAAAGATAAATGACTGAATGGCTGCATACTCATTTTCCAAATAAATGGATTTGTAAAGGAGGTCCTATACTACGGCCACCTAGATCTGTAACCGATTTTCTTACGTTTGCCCACCAAACATCTCGAACATATGCCCGGTCCTTATTTGAAGGCACTACAACCAAAGATGCCGGCATCTTCCATTTTCCAGCTTTGTCCTGTTTGGTGGGCTTGCCATTAAACACTTCAAACAGTACCTCTTTATTTTCAATTTGCTTAAAATGCAAAGCTTAAGCCCATCTTTTTAATATAATTCACTTGATTACTAGTAGTTTTAGCTAAAGGACTAGTAAAATTGTTTATAAGTATTTTACAAGTATAAGAATATGAATTATGCAACACAATTTACAATAGCTAATATTTAAGTACTAATAAATTGCAACTTGTAACTTGTGAATTCGTTTTTATTGTGCAACAGAGCCGCCCTGAAACATTTAAATGGATCCACCCACCAATTAAAATTATTGTCATGGCACCCCTTGTACACTACACTTTTTTGGTAGTAGTAGTATAAATTGTACCACGGTCCTAAATAAGACAAGGTAACACTTCTTTATTGTTGTCTTTGGCATAGAATAATAACTGATTTCTTGATTAGTCCTTTAGTTTTACCCAACTGGTTAACAGGACCAAATTATAGATTTCTTGCAGAATGATAGCCTCCTAGGAATTTAAATGCCCACAAATTTTCTCCTCTCTCACACCACAGACATTATAAATATAAATTACATTAAAAATCAAAATAAAAAATATTCAGCATTATTCGTGCACTGAAATTTGTTGTTGACAATTCCTGGTGAATCCTCAGATAATTTGGGATTGTTGGAAGTATATTGCATATTTTTTAATTTTACCTATACAAAGATAGTTGCTTTCAAACCAAACAGCACTTCCAAAAACAATATAATTTAACAGGGTCAATAAGAATTATTCTAAAAAATCCGAAAATATTCTTCTGCTAAAGTAATTCACGTTCTCATGAAATCAGAACACTAATCGTCTACAGGTCTACACGATCATGAAAATGAATTCCAATAAGTTCCGAATTTATCTTAAAATTCAGACATACCACCATTTGCATAGAGCGTAAATAAAACAACTTTCAACAGTTTTCAACATAGAGCTCAAAATCAGAAAATACATTGCAATTAACTTGGAAAATTTTGGTGTTTTTAAAATTAAATTATTTTTAGTAAACTTCCAATAAGAGAAAATAACCATTACAAATATATCAATTATTAGCTTACAACAAGAAAGAATAGGGATGCCCATTTTTAAATTTGTATATATAACTGATCATAATAATTTTCAACCGGTTTGAGGCTGATTGTCGGTTGTGGTCGGCAATTTTACCAATTAGTTGCGTTGACCGATTTTTGGTTTTAACCATTTTTTTTTTAATATTCTGCTTTAACAATTGAATTTTATTCATCATCGGCTTTAACCGGTGACGATTTTGACGTTTTTATAGTTTCCGCCAATTTTCCTTATTAACCAATTTAAGTTTTAAGTTTCTGTTGGCACATAATATACGTTTAATTATTGAAGTTAGAATCAGAATCAAATATAGACACAATCTATTATGCAAGTAATTCTGAATTTTTTGTTAATTGTGTATGATTATTATTAATATGACATTTAATTTTTCCTAATATGTACTTCATAATTACAATTATCGGTTTTGTTAAGATTTTGATCTTTTATATTGAGGTATGTACCTATTTAATTTACTCATTAAAATATTATTGAATTAACCGTCTAATGCAAATGAGCAATATTAATACTACACTATAATAATCTACAATAGCCATTTAAACGAAAATTGCAGGATGAAAAGATTGTAAGGTAAAGTTGATATATTTTTAATATAAGTCGTAGTTGGCCATGGTACCATTAAATTGCATATTTCTTCTGTTTTACAAAAATATATACTTTGTAGGGATTAAATGCAGTAACAATTCATTTCTTTCGGAAAATCAGATTTTCTTAAGGTGACGCGAAATAGTCTAATAATAATAATCTAAGAGCGAGAGTTGACTACGGTATTAGTTTTGAAGTTAGGTAGTTTATTTTTGATAAAAGTGTTAGAGATATCGTTTAAATATTTTTTGCCGCTTCAAAAAGGGAAAATCATGCTTAGACAACATATTTATTCTGAAACATATCGTAACAACACAGAGAGAATTTAATAGAGAAACGCATATTCTCATTGATTATGTGAAGGCGTTTGACAAAATATGTAGAAAAAGACTTTGACAAATAATTAACAAAAGAGGTATTCCCCTACAAGTATTAATTGAGATATAGGTACCAAAATACATCGATATGTACACAGGGAGATGAAATGAATTCAGTGGAAACGAACGGTGGTCTAATACAAGGGTGTTGTATTTCACCCGTTTCGTATAATATATTGTATGAATTAACTTTCTGTTAACTTTCACCAATATTAGTTTGAATTTATTATATGCTCCGGTTAGCTCATATAAGGTCGTCCTGAAGGTTCGATACTTACTTACTTACATTTTCTTTGATGTTTATAAATCCTTTATTTTGTATACTAGTTACCTACTAGTAATAATTCAATGATAACGAATGTAAATTTATGCAGATTTATTATAAACTTTGCCCTATCTACCCTAGCTTTCTTAAAATTAGTTTTATCCACTGTTAATACTAGTTTATTATTGTTTTAAAACTCTCACATAACTGTTAATTATATCCAACTCTAAATCCAAAATCAAAATCCATATTCACCCAAATCTAAATCCAATTTCCAAATTAACTTCATGAATTACCATACAAATTACTATCCAGAAGAAACATAACAACTTTCCACCCAGTTCCAATATTCTTTATTTTGTAGTACCTACTATATAACCTTATCCACCAGACGAAACAAATAATGGTTTCCAATTAACAATTCATTTTCTCTTATATTAAATAAACTTCTTAGAATATCAATAATAATTTTTCTTTTTCTCTTATAAAAGGAAAACAACTTCCTTTCTCAGAAAAGGAAAAAATCACACTCCTTTATTTATTATTTTTTATCTTCTCTTGAATCTCTTGTCTTTTTTATCACCTCGGTTTCCCAAGAATTCCCTTCCAATAAGAACAATAAGAAAACTCCTACCTGCTATTTGGTAACGGTTATTAAGCTAGAATTCCTTCAACACACATCCCTATTTCTAGCTATTTTAATTTACAACTAGGTACTAGCTATTTTAAATTACAAGTACAATATAATAATGTACATTTTTATTATTTAACTACCCTGTCTATCTAAATTCTTATTTTTACATTTCAATCATAAATTAAATTAAATTAAATCTGCAGAAAACACACTAGACAATTAACAATTTAATTAACTAAAGTTTACTTGAACAATAAATACATTTAACTCAAACTTTATCCTTTACACCACTAATATCATCTCAATATACAAGGTTTGTCAAAAAGTACGGATCATATGGGACTTTTTTTTATTCAAGTATTTATTAAAAAAATCAATACGGCGTTGGTTTGTGCTTGTCTAAGGACTAAAAAAAGTGCAGACAGATTTGGTCAAATGACATTCTGTACCTTTTTGAAAAAAATCTTCAGAAGTGGCCTTATTTATGATTTTTTCGAAATATTTCATTTGGAAAAGTTGTTCAGAATGGCATTTTACGTCGGTATGCACATTTTCAGCTAAAAATTTGGACTTATTATTTTTTACTTATTTTTTGATTTTTCCAAGTACCTATACAAGTATTCTACAAAATTCTCGGGGAATTTTTTTCATTGAAATCTGATGTAACTCGCTTGTTATTATACTTTTAATGTTTTTAGTAAAAATATCGAAAATGATGATTCAATTTCGAATAAAAACAACTTTGGATCAACGATGCCGCGAATTTTCAAAAGGAAAATAGTTTTTTGCAAACAGTATTTTTTCAAGAGAGTCCAGGTGGACACGTTTCATCAGATTTCAATGAAACAAATGAGAATTTTGTAGTACTACTTGAAAAATTCAAAAAAATGAGTAAAAAATATTTTAATTAGTTTTAGTTATTGCTTATTATGATGAATATCATATTTTTATGGGATAAACAGAAACTCTAAATTCGTTTAAATGTCCTTTGATAAAAAATCTCGCGCGTCGACATTTTTTAAGTTACATTTTAGAATTGTATCACAAGCTGAACGAAGAAATATAATATTAAATTCAACGCCACTGTGCTTTATAAATAAATCTTGCCACGACGGAAGCATCAGGGTTAGGGGAATACAAAAGGATTTCATTGTCACGTAATTCCGCAGCGTAGGACGATTGCGCCATTTACATTTCTCCCTTGAATGGAATGTATAAATATTAATTTTGTGTAGTTGTTTCAAAGATTTTTTACCTTGATTATTTCGTGATTTACTTGAAAAAAGTGATAATAAATTAAAAATTTAATAAGTACGATTTTAAATTATGCTTACGTTTTCTAGTTCATCGATCTTAAATTTAAATTATTGGAACATTAACGAAACCTGAACGGTAGTCCTGTTTAATTAGAGTGCGAATCTGCATGAAAGCTATAACATAAATCACAAGAAGCATTAGATTTCTGGATCGTAGTTTGTTACTTAAAAGTTTGTACCCACTCTAAATGCAAATTCGCTCCCAACAGAACAAACAAAACAAAGACTTCCTCCCGAGCGTCGCCTACAAACTTCAGACAAGAGCAAGTTTTAATGAGCCCAAGTATTCTGCTTGGATTTTCAGTAATCAGCAAGTTTAGCTGTTTGAATTAGTAACGCATATTAATCAGACTAATCACAGCGAATGGGTATTATAGAACGCACATTTGCATGTAAAAATATTTTTCTAGGCTGCTATTCTACATCTGCGATCTAAATCCTTAATATTTAATTTCAGACGATTTACTACCTCTGCAAATGTTTCTTTAAGTTTTTCAATCGACATTGCAGCACTAATACCATCTTAATGGGAAAGAGGGAGCATTCCAGACATCGAGGAACGTAACACATGTAGGATAGGGTGATAGAAAAACAAACGTAAATTCAATGGAAGAAACACTCGTTATGTGCATCTTTCGCCAAGGGGAAGACGGCTACCCCATTCTAGAGCCTCAAAATGTGGATAAAATCAAATTTATGAGGTAATGTAATCTATACATTCAAATAAAATAATAACTGTGTGAATAATATTAAAGTAGTACTTGTGTAGAATGTAATATTTTGTCGTAGAAGATCAAAATCTAAATTTGGAATTAAAACGAAAAATCTGGTTATTTGTTTAGCGTCACTGGTTTAATAAAGTTGGTAGTAAGACAACGCAACCCCTAACCGCACTGAAGTCGTCTCTAATTACATTTACATTGCATGGAATGGATACAATTATTTTATACCCTACTTCACTGTTCTAAACAACATCTTAGAATGAGCCAATATAATATTTGGGTTTACTTCGCAAGAGAGGATATTACCAGCTGCAAAGCGGCAGTTGTTACTTTTCTTTTTTATAAAAGAAAGAAGTATAATACTCCCGTATAAAAGCTTTAAATTTCCACTTGTATACCGGTTTAATAATTAAAATGCCATCGTACCAAAGCTGTTTCTCTTAGTGGTAATATTTGTAGATTGGATAAGGCCAAAAATCATATTAATGGTGACTTTTATTAAACTTCATATTAATTTTACTGCGAATATAATATCTTGTTGAAATAATACGCACGCTTTTATGTATAATAAATTTTAAGTTCATCTTTTAAAGCCGGTTTTCTGGGAAGCTTCATGAATTTTAAATTAAAATATGTGATTTAAAAAGGTATTAAAATAAAGACACTTTTTTCATTATACAACGCGTTACAAAAAATATTATTAATAAAATTAGTAGGATTCGTCGGTGTGTTACATTTGTGCTGGTTTTGGCTATCATATCTAAATATCCAGATCAAATCTAAAAAATTTGTTGTTCATTTGGTATGTACTACCAAAATACCAGGTTATAAAGCTCGTTAGGTGCTTTCACAAATTCTTCATTCTTGTAGAGATTCCTGGAAGCGATAGAGCTGAATCATGACACCAAAATAAAATCTCGTAACGTAACATGTATATCACTACACAGTACACATGCAGTTGCAATTAGGAACCTTTTTGTAGTTTCATATATTTAAGTAGACTACATCTTTACAACAATTGCTAACAAAATAATGAGGAATTGTAAATCATGGCAACCAAAGGGCGAGTAGTCTATAATCACAGAAAGCTACACTGAATATAAGTATAACAAAGTTCTGTCCAAAATACAAAAGAAATGGGTAAATGTTTAAAAAGTTTAATGATATTCAATCAACTCGATATGCATATTGGAAATTTTAGATCTTATAACGTATATGCGCAAGTGAATTCAGACCGTATGAATTCTAATTTTTCTTTGTTCTATCTCGATAAATATTTTTGACGCGTAAGAAATATGAAAAACTATATTAAATAACTTATGCATATACAGGCTTATTTCTAACGAATCGAAAATAAATAACAGAATATTAATAAATACCAACGCGAGTTGAAAACGTCAATAACGACGAGGAAATACAACCTCCAAATAACAAATTAACTTTTTTAAATATTTCGAAAACTACTTGCGATACAAATTTGACAAGATGTCTCAAAATATTCAATGAGTACTAGTGTTATTAACAATAAGAAGTTTTCCTAGATGGAAACATACAAAGTTTTAAGATAGGTAACACGCGCAACATCTCACAAACGTAGTAGTTTTTATTGTTTTTAAACTATAATATTTTACAAAATTAAGATCAGAGCATGCAGTCATGCAGTGTAGCATTTAAGCAAAACACGATGGGCCGTATTCTGATCTAATGTTTAAAGTTGTCTCTAACTAAAGTCGTGTTTAGCGTAAACATAAAACGATATATAGCTTTATATAATTTTATATGTGTATAAGAGAGATATACGATGTTGCCATGGTAATTAAACATGACGTGAAATTTAAATATGAGATCAGAATACGGGCCGATATACTTAACGCCCTGATTAAATACCATATATGTTAGCCGGCCCCGTTGATGTAGGGCAGTATACAGGGTATCCCATAACTTATGGACCATACAGCAACTGGAGATAATAGACATAAAAATAGGTATTTTGAGCCATATTTGCCTAAGTAAAATGTTACAGGTTAAAGACAAAGTTAATTTTCGAAAAATGAGGATAATTTTAAAACGGTTGAAGGTATCGAATTCAAAATTGGTAGAACTAGGTTTTCGAGAATGGGAAATTCGAATTTGGTATTACTTTGAAGATACTTCCTAGAGGGCACTTGCTACGTGCTTCGTGTTCAATTAATTCACCCATATTTTTTTACCCGTACAGTTATTAGTACTATTTATACTTTAAACTATAAAAGAGCCAACATTTTTACGTAAAAAAGAGACTCTTGATCTATCTCGATATCTCAAGCCGTTCCCCAGATTTTCGCATTTGAAGATGAAATGGCAGAAAAAAAATCAAAATGAAAATTTTGAAAACAACGCAATTTATTCACAATAATAAAAATTTGTTTTAATTTATTATAATAAATGTTGAAAGTGTCCACCACTAACTTCAATACATTTTCTTAGGCTTTTTACCAAATGACGTCTGACATCCAGGAAGATATTTTGATAATCTCTTATAACACTGGCGGCTTCTTGAATTTTTTGTTCAAGTTCTTCCCGTGTACTGATTTCATCATCGTATACTAAAGCCTTCATGTGACCCCACAGATAAAAATCTAATGGGTTAATATCTGGGCTACGAGGTGGCCAAGGAAATTTTCACTACCGCGACCAATCCATCGATGTGGAAAACGCTGATTCAAATGATTTCAAACAGGAAGTGAAAAGTGTGGTGGGGCAACATCTTGCCAGTGGTTGGAAGTAATGCATTACAAGTAATGCATTACAAGTAATGCATTACTGCAATTAAATTACTTTTTTCTACAACCACCATGGAAAGTGGGATTTTCAGACTTCAAGTCTCCATAGATACGAGTATTGAAAATGAGTGTTTGCCGAACAAGTGAAAATTAGCGTGCAGAAAGTTTACTTTCCGCACGCAAATCTGATTTGCGTGCGGAAAGTAAACTTTCCACACTCAAATTTTGATTTGCGTGCGGAAAGTAAACTTTCCACACGCTAATTTGTTTACTTTCCGCACGCAAATCAAAATGTCATAAATGACATTTGATGAATGTCAGATTTGATTTTGCAGAAATATTTAAATTTTTTGTGGTTGTAGAAAAAATAGTGTGTAATACATGTGTTGAAAGCTTGTATTTGCCACACTCATGTGACTGCAGCACTCACTAGCGTTCGTGCTGCAAACTTCACATTCGTGTGGCAAACGCAAGCTTTCAACACTTGTATTACAAATAACTATTTTCGGTAATGGGTAATTTAATGCATTACTTTTTTCTCCAAGTAATTAGTAATGGGAATGCATTACTTTTTTGACTGAGTAATGTAATGAAAAAATGCATTACTGTTGCCATTACATACTTTTATATTTAACAGAAGACTGAAGAAATAGCCATGAGATCAAACATTTTTAAAGAAGCAATTTTCGGAAAGTTCCTGCCTACAAGTCTATTTATTTATACATTGTTGTTGACACATGGAATTCACTCAAACAATCAGGAACCGCTGACGAAGCGGTGATGTCAATCCGTCATTCGCATATCTCGTTACAGTATTTTGAAAGAAGCAGTGCTAAGAATGTTACTGTCAGTATCTTCAGTTTAATTCAGGTTTTAATTCAGTACAAGCATTTTATCACTCTTCAGGTGATGTGGCTAGAATACCACAGCGTTATATGGCGACAAAGTAATGCCTAAAGTAATGCATTACTTTTTTCGGTAATTAATAATGGTAATGAATTACTTTCTACAGAAAGTAATTAGTAATGGTAATGCATTACTTTTTTGACTGAGTAATTAGTAATTGTAATGCATTCCTTTTTAAAAGTAATGTTTCAATCACTGCATCTTGCATGAACCACATATTTTGTCTTACGTTCAGAGGTATACCATCCAAAAGGTCAAGTAAATCGTTTTCTAAAAACTGCAAATATTGTTCTTCCATTAAGTCTCTGCGGAGGCTGAAATGGTTCGATCAAGAAATTGTCGATAATGCCGCACCAAATATTTATCGAAAACTCTTGCTGGAAATGTTTTTCTCTGGGTAGGCGTGGTTTTTCCGAAGCATAGTGACGATTATTACTCCAGTTACAAATTCCACGTCTTGTAAAAGTTGCCTCGTCAGTAAATAATATCTTTTTCAGGAACATGTGGTCTTCGTTTTTTTTTTAATTTAGTAGATTTTAACAAAATTCTGATCTGGCTTGCAAATCTCCTGGCAATAAATTTTGGACCGGCGCGGCGTAAAATGGTAGGAAACATATTTTCTGTATAGACGACTCTTGAGATGTTGATTTACCAATTCCCGTAGAAGCTTCCAAGCGCCTAGTGCTTACTTCAGGATTTTCCGCGATACGAACCAAGATCTCTTCTTCTTGTTTCGACCGTTATAGTTTTCGGTCGTCCACCAGGATTTTTGTTATAAAACGAACCTAACTTATTGAATATTCTTTGGAATATTTTTCGGTCTGGAATAATTCTGGTTGGGTACAGTTCTGCATACCTTCTAAGTGCAGCACGACTGCTGTAATTTTCTTGCGCATAAACGCAGAACATATCCCCATAAATCACGGTTAGAAAACTTATTAAGCCTGGGCATTTTTAATTGAAAAGATTATAGTACTTGGATATTGCAAAAACTTGTTTTTACGTACCTTTGGCGGGAAAAGGTAGAAAACAATGACAGTTTTGTCACCGCAACAAATTTTTGTCAACATTCAAGGCACACTTTGTGAATTAAATATTTTTCAGCCATCGACATTCGAACATTCAAATGCGAAAATCTGGGGAACGGCTTGAAAATTAACTTTCACTTTCAACACTCTGTATCTATCTCTTTAACCTGTAACATTTTACTTAGCCAAATTTGGCTTAAAATGCCTATTTTTATGTATATTATCTCCAATTGCCCTATCGCCCATAAGTTATGGGACACACTGTATAGGGTTGGCTTGTAAACCAAAATTCTCGGGTTCGATGTAGGTCGAAATGTGGCGAGATTTAATGTGAAAAAACTGAAACTGACCTCTTTCGGATGAAAGTTAAAATCGCAGGTCCCGTGTCAATGCAATGTTTCGCACGTTAAAGATCCTTCCCATGGACAGAAAGAAGTATCTCAAGTTCAGCAAAATTTAAGTCCGGTAAATTGACAAGCATCTAGATTCTTGACACCCGCAAGCCTAGCTCTCTCCCAATAAACAAATAAATACCACATTCATTGTTCCAATTTTAATATTTAAATTATTCACTTTAAATAATTATGTAGTCACTTGTGTTATTGCGTTGAACATTTCAAAACACTCAAGCCCGACTAAAATGACCTTAAAATGGGCATCCTATACAGTAAGGGAGATCTGAGGTTGGTACCTATTACCAAGAATCTTAACCCGTGGTCGTTTAACACTAAAATTTCGCCGAATTTCTGGTATTCTGGCTACTTATCTGATATTTTAAGTTTTGGTAAGTTTGGTCCTGTCTGGATGTACGAAGGCGGGATGGTAAGTGGTAAGTTAGTCTAATTATGAGAAACTAGTTATATGTTTTTAAAATAATATTCACTTTCAACATAGTCTCCTGGCAGTGCAATACGTTTTGTCCAACGATGTTCTAAATACTCTGATCCCATCACGAAAGGTATTCCTCGAAGCCAGCAAAAGAAAGCGTCTACGGCGGACTTGACTTCCTAGTCTGTTGAAAATCTTTACTCTCCCAAGAAAATATTAAGCTTAGGCAATAAATGGGAATCATAGGGAGCTAAATCCAGTGAATAAGCTGGATGCGGAAGCAAAACGTGGTTTAGTTTCTTGATAGTAGTCATTTCAGTAGGTAACACTAATGTGCGGACGTGCATTATCTTGATAAAAATGATTTTTTTTCTTGAACATTTTGGTGCAATCGTTCCAGAAGGTTAGCGTTAATATTCACTATTTATAGTTTGTGCTTTTGGAAGATAGTCTACCATGAGAATCCCTTTGGCATACCTTGCTTTCTTGATAGTAGTCATTTCAGTAGGTAACACTAATGTGCGGACGTGCATTATCTTGATAAAAATGATTTTTTTTTCGTGCTAAACCTGGTCTTTTTTTCTTGAACATTTTGGTGCAATCGTTCCAGAAGGTTAGCGTTAATATTCACTATTTATAGTTTGTGCTTTTGGAAGATAGTCTACCATGAGAATCCCTTTGGCATACCTTGCCAGTTGATTTTGCGGCTATTGCTTTCTTTGGAGCTGAGCACCCGGGTTCTGTCAATTGTTTCGAGTTTTGTCTCTGGGGTCTAGTAATGTATTCAGGGCTGTAGTTACAAATCGACGTATAAAATCGATTGGATTTGTTTAAACGGTCCAAACACTGTTGGTAAACTTGCACTCGAAGACGTTTTTGATCAAGTGTATGTAATCGCGGCACCCATCTTGCTGAAAGTTATTCATACCCAGTTCTTCTGTTGAAATATTGGGCACTCACTCTTTTAAGTTGTTTGCAACATTTAACACCAGATCGTGACATTTGTTGATTGTTGGCCATTTCTGACGTTGTGACACTTTTTGGGCGATGTTCGGCTGGGATGCTTGTACAGCCGCATTTATACTCAGCCACTCAAGTTTTTACGGTCGCATATGACGGAGCACTTTCACCCAACGCACTTTCCATCTCCTCGAAAATGTCTGCACCTTTTAAACCTTTCAAATAAATAAATTATTAATGGCCCGATGTTCCATAGCTTCCGTTGTAAAGCAGATAGAAAATGCGTTTTCTTTTCAGAGTAACTATAACACCAAACTATTGAAAACATGGCTGTTATATTTTCAGGATTGCCAACTAAAAGATTGATGTTTCAAACCATGGATAAATATTTTACCTACCAACGCCACATATGTGAAGGCTAACCGCCATATCTCGCCCTC
Organism: Melanotus villosus; assembly: GCA_963082815.1. Lineage (NCBI taxonomy): Eukaryota > Metazoa > Arthropoda > Insecta > Coleoptera > Elateridae > Melanotus > Melanotus villosus. Next base: position 68,570,994 of record OY720418.1, on the reverse strand, counting down.
GTAGAATCGGGACTCTTAATACAATAAATATTTTTAATATAGATGATTTAACACCCTTTATGGACTGTTAAATTGGCAAATAAATGGAGTACGTAAAGAAATGAAATATCTACAGAATTATTTTAAATTACAGAATAAAAACAAGAAATAGGGCAGATTATTTTGCTTAGAGATGTAATTTTTAATCTATTAATAGTGAAAAATTAGTTTAACATGACAATGAAAAAAAAAACTAAAATGTGTTTTCTTTGAAGTCGACGACGTATGTTAACATCCCTCCTTCTTAATACTTTCATCGAAAGTATGTTAGTATGTTTCTCCTAGCTTCTAAAATAGTAATCCATTTAGAAAGGTGGGAGTAACAAAGATAATTTTTAACGTCTCTTGCTTGATCTATAAGCCATTTGGATTTCTGTTTTAATTTGCGGTATATCTGTGGACTGTTATAACAATATTTCTGTTGATTTCGCATTAAAAAAAAAGTTACAAGCGTAATCAGACCTATTAATTTAACACTGTACGTGGTAGCAGTACAATTACTGTGTATTTTATATTAAAATTCAACAAGACGAGACAAGATCTTGATTACTTTTGACCTTAACGACATCATGCTTTACGTGTAAAACATCCTATTCTTATGTTTTTAATATTATTCTAATTGTTAGTGTACTTAGTGTACTAACCAGCTGCCTTCTACGTAGATAATTTTAGTTACTAACTACTTTTTAATTCTAATTCTATAGATGTAGTCTGTTTAATTTCATGTGAAATATTACTTTTAAGCTATTTTATTTGCTGTAAATTTTATTCCTCAAGTAAGTAAATAGAAATAGGAAACTGCAATGTCGAGAGGATAATTGGCATTAATTAAGTTATTAATTGTCATAAAATTAAAGTTAAGAATTTTAAAATGCGTAGCTAAAAAATTGTTTTTGTAATTTCACCATTGTGAACGATTGCAATACATTGTTTATGTAAAACTGTTCTTGAAAACAAGCGAGTATAAGGCCTCTTAAAATAGTCACCCCCAGTCTGACTATGACAAGATGGAGAAGAAATTCTAAAAACAGATGGATGGTTATTTTATGCTAACTATACATTGTTGTGTTGTAAAAATGTAAACATCAAACGGAATTGAATCACGCCAAGTCGATATAAAATATAATATCCTGAGTCTCGTTATTATTTATACTAATCATAAATCTCTGTCAAAGATGTAATAAAATTTTATAGTGAAATTTGCGTAAAATTGTCAAATAGAAATTTTATGCTGAAAGAAACAAATTCACATATTATTTTTAACTGTACAGCAAAGTAAATTGATAACTTGATCTTCTTACTGAAGTTGAAGCAGCAGCCTCAAAAATACTTCATACCCTTTTTGCTGATCATCCTGATTTCGTGTTACGCTGCCAGTTTGTCTAAAATCAATCGAAAAGTAGGTTCATAAATAGCCTCCCATAAATTCGTCATAACGCTCTTGAACGAAATACTTTCGAACACCATTATTTTCATTATTGAGATCATTATAGTCATAAGCTTCTAACGCAATTAGTGCATGTAAGAGTTAGCTATTTTTGACGTTTGTTTCAAAATCAGATGTCTTTAGGTAAGACTTAGATTTCAAAGCAAACTCGAGTTTATTTATATTTAATATAACGGTGGTTTTAATACAATAGCTGGTTGCTGTAAGGTATATCATTAGTATTAAATAGAATTATACTTTTTTATGATTTGTGAATTATGCACGTCGCCGGCCTACATTATTCAAATCGTTGAATTATGATTACACCTCACAGGCTATAACAAAACTCGAGCGAATTACTTCACCCTCTTTCAGTAATTACCAGCCAAACACGCTCGTTGAATTATATTATTTGTTTTAAACCGCGACTTTATATTGGCACGTTTTGATGAAACATTTTAAAGTGATTTCAAAAACAATTTCTTTTCGGTATTTAAAATGATTAAGAATTAAGTAGATGTATATTTTGATAAAATAGCAATGGCAGTTAATATAACTGTTTCTATCAAGCGATCCAATTTAAAGTCATCCTCAATGATGTATGGAATTAAACGTTACGTTTTAGCTAATAACAACTAGAAAATTAAGACATCTAGATTTATGTGATTATTATTTGTTTTGTACTTTGTCAACATTTTCTGAACTAAACTAAAACACACTTTTAATTACTGAGGATGACTTTAAATTGGATCATTTGATATTAAGAAGGTAATCAACTAAAAGGAAACCGATCTTCTGTTTATATTAAAATTTAATACAGAAGCATACTATTTTATAGAATGGTATAAGTTATAATTAGGAGGAGGAACTATTACGTCATGAATTTTTAAAAATATAAGGGCCTTAAAGATATTTTTCGCTATTACAGCCTCTCATCTTCTTTTCCCATTTAAACTCTCATAATTTATTAATTCATAATACGACTTTATGTTATTAATTGCTTTTACATTCGTTTATGTTTTATTACATAAAACCAGTACCACAGATACTCACCATTCGCCTAGAATTTTGCAGGGCGATATAATATAGAATAAAACACTACATTAAAGATATTTTGCAAAATTTGAAAAATTACGTAGTTATTTAAAAGATTTTATCCAATTCAGTTACGAAATGTCAACATTTCGACATTGATTTTAGTTGTGAAAAGTGGTTCATTTTGTAACTAGTTACAAAATATGCTCCCATTTTATCACTCCCATTTTATCACGATGGCAAAACTCCTTTTTTAAGAAGATGTGGCATTTACATTTTGTTATCTGAATTGGATAAAATCTTGTATGAAACACGTTGCAAAACATGTCTTTTTATCACATGGCGTGTTGTTCATCTCGGCTTCGCCTCGACGAACAATTTCACGCCTGGTGATAAAAAGTCCATCATTTTGCAACTCGTTGCATAAATAGCTATTTACTTTACTTACATTTATTAATTACCATTCCTAATATTTTATAAGCCGCCTATCTTCTTAAATATGAAATATTCTTAGAAGTTTATGATCTAATTCTTGTTCTTTTTCTCGAATTATTTATCTGCCATAGAAAATTCTTGATGTAATAAACGTGAGTTGTCTTTAAGGTTATTACATTCAAATACCGACAATTGTCCTTGTTAACATAGAAAATCAGGTATGAAATCTCCATGAGTTTCAATAATGCATAATACAATCTTTAAATTTAATATATTAAAAATTTGAAACGCAAAGCTTCTTTACATTTGACTAAAATATAGACTTTAATAAACTTGTTTATTTGTTGCTATTTTTATTGTTTCGAATTTCCGTACTCTATCCTTCAGCCCTCCTAATAATTTTGAATGATTACCTACTATACTACATATTCAACGTTCTATAGAGTTTTACAGATAATAATCAAACACTTCAATTAAATTTTATTATGTTAGGATAAATTCACCCCACAAAATAGCATTGCACTCATCGTATATTCTCACCTTGCCTTTACTCCTTTTTTAAATGTAGGGCAAAAAGATAATTTAATAAAACTGCAAACAGTGTGGGGTTTGCTATGTTAATAAATTTACATTTGTATTGGAATGATGACATTTTTCTAGAGCACCTATGGGAACTTTTTTAACATTTATGTATGCAACCTGGGGTCGCATGTGGAGAGATGTGACATAAATGAGGTTTGGAATGGCGCAATAAAAACCAATGGCTCATTGGATTCGCTACAAGGGATCGATATAATCGATAAAACCAGATATCAAAACATGGTTTATATGCAATTGTGGGTAGATTTAATACAGATAATGGCGATAATGTTGTGTTATCGGCCCATAACATAAATTGCTTTTAAATACAAAATGCTGTTTATTATATTTTAATAGTTGCAGACTTATTTCGCTAGGGGTGTATATTTTGAAAAGTAAATAATTCCTGTGTACCCTGCATATCTGTAAATACCATTCATAGTGTGAGCGTTTATAATACAAATGAATTAAACTAAAACAAAAACTGAAAACCGGAAATGAACAATTAGCACTTTAAATAAGTATATGATAATGATAAATCTGATAAAAAACGAATTTAATAGTTGTAGACAATTCATTTACCTATATATTTAATTATGCTAAACTGGCAAATAATTCCTTATATAAAATGTTTACATTTATAAAAGCGATACACGATTCAAATAAATATAAATTCCTAAAACCAGTAGAGCATTATGTCAAAGGAAAGGAAAATATGCAACGTTCGTTGGTTAATTCCAAAGAAAAATATATGTGGCTCAAGAACATAAACTATGTTAGATGACGCCCATAATTATTATTTTTCGGAATAAAATCTTTCCTGTTGCTTACAACATTCCCAGCAACAAAAATTCTCATAAAAATTAACATCGTTTTAAATTATTTCTGCTTATCTGAATTATACAATAATGTGCCATAAAAACCAGTATTATAATTATAAGCAGGCTAACAACGGAATTCTTATTTATTTGAATCACTTAATATGTTTTACAATAAAATTACAATTTGCTGATGAAAAAGAACAAAGAACGAAAGCAGAACAATGCTTAATTACATATCGTCCACATAAATCCGTATAAGAACATTAATAATCACAAAATCATAAATATTCAGAATCATAATTCATAATGCCATGTAAATATGCAAATCCTCAAAGTTCATAGACACTTTAAAATGAAGACGTGGAAAGCATTTCCATACAGAAGCCCACGCTTGCGTTCTCAAAGCTTATATAAAGCCGTAAATTTATTAGTTAGATAATCCTGTTAAAGTGCTTAGTTTAAGCAGGATTAACACCCCATTCTACCGCGAGATGGCATTACAGGTTTTAGGACTATCATTTCACTAATATTTTACAAAATATTGCTTAAATTTGGAAGAGAATTAGAACTGAACGTATCACGTCTATAATACGAAACATTTACGAACCACTCTGAACCTCAAGATATTATTAATTCAAATAATGAATTTTATGACAATTAAATGAATTTGAAATCTAAAGAATACTTATAAACTGTAATTGTGATTATTACCGACTTGAAGCCAGTACAAATATTTTTTAATACATATATAAATGTTTTCTATAACATTAATGACGAAAGACACGTCTTCAATAAATTGTTAAGTGAATGCCAAAAGAAGAATTTTATTATGAAATTATTAAAACCCTTAAACTATATATTGATCGATTTATAGCTACAGCAATTTTTAAAATTCAGATTTATTGGCTTTTTTATAGCTATCGTTTATATTCAGGGTTAGGAAAATTTCACTTTTTTATGAAGTTCGTGCTACTGCATAAAACTACTTCTATGTTAAGGGCACTTTAAATTTGCTTTTATTTAAAAAACTAAATTTATGTGCATGCGTTATCTCACAAGCTTAATTACAGATATTCTCAATAAAAACACAAAGAAACAGTGATTCTCTGGAGTTCCGTTTTCTAGAGATATTACTTATTTAAAATGCTATTATGTGTTAATATTAACACTAAAATGAATTATCCTAATTGCTCCAATTATAGTAAGCATTTAAAAACAAGAAAGGGTAATTTCATTAAAAAAAAAATACTGAGAAAATAGACAATTAAGCTTAGAGCATATTTAAGTGGCACGTTTATATGCTATCTTGTTGCAAATCAGGTTATAGTATATGATTTATGAAATAGTTTTTACTCACTTTTAGCATTCTGTAGTTCACAACTTAATAACTGCAATTACATTTTAAATAAGATTATTTTATATAAATTATATAGCATTAACTAGAGATAAAAATTGTTTTACTTTAATTGCAATCATAATAAATAAAACCAAATGATAACGCCAGCTTCTGTTTTATTGTTGTCCACAAACATTTCACGTTTAATGTAATTATCTTCAGCAAAATCTTTAAATAAAACAATGCAAAAAGACATTATTAAGTTATTATAAATATGAATAAGCGTTTGATTTTATATTTAAAATATTCATAACGGCGAAAGATAGTATTAATAAACCTGATAGTAGATCTAAAGATAGTTTAGTAGCACAAGTTCTTGAGATGTAAATTAGCATATACATATGGAACCCTAAACTGACAAAGATTAAACTAAATGTAAAATAATTAAGACGCACACCTCAAAAGGGAAACCACTGAATCTTAATATGATGAGAATAACCCACACCCACACCTATAGTTATGAAAACAAATAGATTAATCTTTCAAAATGAGAAATCAAGACAATCAAATTTTAATGCCTTTTTAGTCAACTTTAAGGAAAACGTAAATTATGCAACTTTGAACTAAATAATTACTAAAAGCGAAACTTTGATATCTATATCAATACTTATAAAATAAAAAGCCTTATTGTTGAAGGTTTCACATACGTTAGAATGGACATTTTCGTTTCGGTACCGATATCGATACCAATTTTTATGTAAACCAAAAATATTCAACGTTTACTTCACAAATACTTAGTCTATGCTAAAGTCGCCTTCAGCCTCAGAGTTCCATTATATAATTTTCTAAAATCGCCTACTTTGCTCTATAACTAATCACATTTATTTGTACAAAAGCAGATAAATCGTTTATTGGTGTAAATCGGATTCCTCTGGATCACAAACTTCCTACTCTTTCCGGTAGAACGGCCAGATCAAAATAGTATATTAAAACACAAGTTACAGAAAGCAACCTTTTCGCACACGAGTCCGAAATTTGTACACGAGCCGCGTAGCGGCGAGTGGGCGAACGGACGAGTGCTCAAATGCCTTCTGTAACGAGTATTTTATACTATTTTCTCTGTTTTGCTTCCATTTACATTATTTATTTATGTTTATTTTTATAAAAATACTTGACAATTTCCAGTTGGAGAAATTTTGGTAAAATAGTAGGTTGATGATAGCGATTTTTGCTTAACAGTTGACAGAGGTTTGACATTTGACGTTCTTGTTGCCTAGTAATGAATGGTTTTTTATTTTGTGTATTATTTGATACAGTATCACCAATTTCCGAAAACAAAATATCACCAAAAATCGTTTCATAATGAAGCTCATTAAAGCATCAAAATGCGTGCTACAATAATATCATTCTAATGCTGAAACAGAGAAAAGATTGTGAAACTGGTTATGTGCAGTTTTGGCCCGTGCGATTTGGGCTCATGACCTTAATCCTGCCGTTTCAGCCTAGTGATGGTAGGTAAAGATAATTTCAGTTTATTGTTACTTGTGTATTTTTCATGTTTGTTTCTGTAAAAAAAGGTTCTTTTGTTGTTATTTGAAGCGTAGAGCTTGTTTTACCATTTGCAAGTTGTTTTGTTTGTTTTATTACTTTTAACTGATGTACTTTCCACTCAAGTCATCGGTGTCATTTTATACTGACATCTGATAAAATTAATCCTCATTAGTAAAACAATATACCTATCGCATTTTTCCTATGTTCATATAAACATCGCCAACTAACGTAATTTTTTGGTACCCTCCGAATTCTATATTCATAATTTTTGTAAAACGAATGCGATTCTCTTTAATCATCTGTTGAATATCAAATAATCGGATATTCTAATAAAATAAAATGTGGCCTTATTTTATGTAATAACTCCTTCATTGCTTTAATATTGGCTTTACTAATTATTTGTTAATAAACAAAGCGAACGTGTAAATGTTGTATCTTCATCTATAAAAGCAACATCAACAAATTTAATTTTTGTATTTTGTATTCACCATTACTCAAATCGTTCCCAGTCAAATTTGCATTTTGCTGGTATGGCATTTAAAAGTCGAATTTTTTTGAAAGATAATTTTTTACGAAAAGTCTTTAAATATGTTAGCATGAGTAAATGTTAATTACTTGGGCGGAAGGTACAGCGTGTCTTACAATAACTGTCCTATCAATTTGACCTTACGTAATTTTCAATACAATAAACAAAATAAATCAAGTGTGGCGTTGATTTAAAGCTTATTCGATTGCCATATAGCATTTGCTTCTTTGAAACACCAACCAAGGATTTAGTCACAGTGTCACCACGGAAGCTAAACAAAAATTAATTAAAGATTTACTTTTGCTAGGAAAGCGAATTTGTGAAATAGGACGAAGTCTGAAAAGTTTGAAAATAAAACGTAAGCTGATTCAACGTACAATAACTAGGTACAACGGTACAAGATTACCGGAAGTGGTGCTATTACAAAGAAAACTAGTCGAAAGAGAAGCATAAGAGCTTGCCGAATGATAAAAATTGTGCGAGAACGCATACGAAGGAATTGTGCAGTATTTACCAGAAAACTTATTAAGCGCCGCAAAACTTAAAAAAAAGATTGAAAACTAAAACCTTACAAGACGAATTTATGGATTAACAGAATAGTAAAAGCTGGGGAGACTGCAGAAATGTAAGTCACTGCTAAACAAACTTGCTAAAATAGATGTTGTGTTTTCAGATGAAAAACTCGACTGCAACAATCCCACAATTTTCAAAATGATCGCTTATATGCAGCATCAATGACCGATATTCCTAAAGAAAACAGAAAACATGTTCAGCTGTTCCAGAATGTTCCACCCGAGGGTTTGGAAAGCTGTATGCAAGAAAGGTAAACTTGCACTGCCAGCTATTCAAAGATGTGTCCAAATGGAAATTATTGCTTCCAACAAGATTCTGCGCCGGCTCATAAAGCCAAAAGAACTCAAAATTGGTGTAAGGAGAATTTTAGCGATTTCGTCAGTGTTGAAAAGTGGCCTTCCTCTTCGCCAACTCTTAATGTATATGGGGCAATATGCAGTTGAAGTTAGTAGATCTAAAATGTAAAGATAATCCAGGTCGTCGTCGTCCTGTCATGAATTAGACATGGTTGCCTGTTCCGGGTCCATAGTCTCCGATGTCGTCCCACGTCCCTTCTTCCTCTTAGTTGGTATTTATACGCCTGTCGTGGGATTCGTTATTGTTAGCAGGGGATGTTGAGTTCATTACGAAAGTCCTCATTTCTAATATGTTCAATTTTGGAACATCCCTCAACGGCTCTGAGAAATTACATTTCTGCAGCTTGTATGTTGCTGTTATCTTTTATACTGGGATTGAATAAAAAAGATATGCAGTGTCGATTGTTTTGTGGTTAACATACACGTCTCTTAAATCTAGCTTTGAGTTTAATTTCGGAATCGGATCGGGGAGGGTTTTAATGTAAAAAAATCTCTAACTGCGTCATCGTTTGGATATGAGATAGAACAGTAGATTTCATGCCATAGAGATGTTTAGCACTATAAAGATTTCTGTCAGAGGTAGAAACCCCATGGAAAAAAATTAGAAGGTAACGCTGCATGACTGCGAGGAGTATAAAAGTACTTGACATCCGCAACACTAGTAACTGCACGCAATGTTTCCTGAGGATGAGGGTGAATTTTCCAACATATACCTAATTATTATTGCAAAATCTGTTAGTCGGCTTAATCCGAAATTTGTATTTACGCATTTAAAAATATTTCAGTGAAAAGACTTCGTGGTGTAAAGAGCAAGTACCAAAAAAACTTTAAATATTTTTGTGCTTCAATATAATATAGGTACTTGATGTGTCCGCTTCCTTCAAAATTACGCCTTCACCAGGTTTCCGGCATCATTTTGGTGATTTAAATAGGACGTCCCTAAAAGATCTATACAAATCGTTACCACATATTACTGCATTCTTTGCTCATATAGCCTCTTTGCATATGGATGATCAACCATTTATGTAACACCCATGAGCAAAAAAATTATGTCAACAAACATCGTTTTCCAATACAAATTCACATACCGAATTTGATCCCTTCGTTAAATGCAATCTTTTGTTATTTAAAAAATAAATTTTTTGAAGATGTTTGATAGTCTATAGCGTCTTAACGAAGTTCTTTTGGATAGAGGTAAGTTTGGTTAAATCGTCCTATTTTCGTCTCAGGAATATGTGGCAGTGTTTTTTATAGGCCGTTAAGAGACACCCTGTATATACCAATATTGTCATGCGCCTAATTACATTAATTACCTTGTAATATATTAAGACATTTTGACAACAGCTATACATAATTGTTTGAATGTGTTACCACAATCATATGGGGTAGTATCCTATATGTTTCAAACAATGCTGTTAAAGGTCTATACGAAATATTCCAAAAACTTTTCGAGAAAGTTCTTCTTCTTCTTCTTTAACAGCCCCTTACAATCCACTCCTGGATATAGGCCTCCCCTTTTTCCTTCCACTTCTTCTCTCTTGGGCTAATTGATGCCATCTTTTTCCTACATGTTCCTTTATATCATCAATCCAACGTCTCTGCGGTCTTCCGACGCTTCGTCTTTGTAGTCTTGGCCTCCATTGTGTCATATGTTTTGTCCATCTAGATTGATCTTATCTAGCGACATGACCCACCCATCTCCATTTGTTAGTTGCTATAGTTTTGATTACGTCTTCTATTTTGGCCTTTCCTCTGATTGTTTCATTCTTAATGCGATCTCTAAGGTTTATACCCAGCATTATTCGTTCAACGGCTCTTTATGTTATTCTCAGTATGTTGGCTGATTTGTTAGTAAGTGAGATTGTTTCCATCCCGTACGTCATCACTGGAAGAATGCAGGCATTAAAGACTTTCTTTTTTAAGTTTATGGGTATGTTGGGATTTTTTATGATCATTCCCAGTTTTCCAGTGGCCGCCCATGTCATGCGGATTCTTTGTTTTATTTCTGCTGTTTGATTTTTCTTGTCCAGTGTTATTGTATGGCCCAGGTATATACATATAGTCGTCGACTTTTTCGACGTTTTTGGCCTGTATTTGAATGTTTGTTTCATTAGTTGTCATGATTTTGGTTTTTTCCATGTTCATTGTCAGCCCGATTTCTTCTGATGCTGTTTTAAGTTCTATTAACATATCCCTTAGTTCTTCTAGGTTATCGCTAACAATTACGATGTCGTCTGCGAATCGGAAGTGGTTCAAATATCGTTCGTCTATGTTAATTCCTTTTGTACTCCATTCTAATTTTTTGAAGATATTTTCTAAAGCGAGAGCGAAGAGCTTCGGTGATATTGTAGCTCCTTGTCTTACTCCTTTTTTAACGGTATTTTGTCCGTTTTTTTGGTCTTCTGTGATTTCAATTTGTAGTGTGGCCATTTCATATATGTGTTGCAAGAGGTTTTTATACCTTGAATCCATTCTTGCGTGGTTCATGGCCTCGAATATTGCTCATTGTTCCACCGTGTCGAAGGCTCGTTGTAGTCGACAAACGCCACGTGTAGTGGGACGTTGTACTCATTACACTTTTCTATTAGGGTGCGTATCGTTTGTATGTGCTCTATCGTGCTGTACCCCTTTCGGAAGCCAGCTTGCTCCGGTGGTTGGTATTCATCAAATTTGTTCGTGAGCCTATTTGTGATGACTTTGGTTAGCAGCTTATATGGATGGGGTAGTAAGCTTATAGGTCTATAATTGTCTATTTTTAGTTTGCCAAGTATGTGGAATCTGTCCCTCTGATAGGCATTTATTTATTTAGCAGTATTTTCATCGATTCAATGGTGGCTGCTCCTCCCATTTTTATCATCTCTACCGTGACACCGTCTTCTCCTGGTACTCTATTGTTTTTCATCTGGGATAGAGCATGTTCTATCTCACTATTACTTATGTTCGGGATTTCTTCCGATCCACTATTCATTGTGTTTCTGTTTTCTATGTAATATGGTGCTGGGTTTGTTGATAAATATAGGTTTTTATAGAAATTTTCTACAATGTTGGTTATTTGACTTTTATCTTGTTTTATTTCACCATTTGTGTTCCGTATTTGGTGTATTCTTGTTCTTCCTTTTATTTTGGGCGATCTTAAGACTTTCATATTTTTATTGTTTTCAATTACTATCGTTTTGGTTAGTTCAGTGTTGTATTTTCTTATATCCTCTCTTATTTTCTTCTTGATTTCTTTATTTATTCCTCCATATTCTGGTGCTTCTTTTCTCATGTTTCTTCGGTCTTCCATTAGTTTTCTTCTTTCTTCCTTTATTTTTTTATTAGTTGTCTTCACTTTTGAACATATCTTTTTTGTTACCGTTCTTATGTCTGTTCTAATTTTGTTTTCTAGTTCATTCATGTCCATTTCCCTCATATTTTCTTTGTTTGACAATTTAGTCTTTATCTCTTCTTGATATTTATCGATGTTCTGTTTTAATTGTTCTAGTGTGGGGAATCGTGTTTTCGTCATTAGCTTGTTTCTTTCAGTCTTGGTGTTTATTCTTACCGTTGCTCTTAATGGTCTATGATCACTCCCAACATCTAGCTTGTTGAGGACTGATACGTCTGTTATTATGTGTCTTTTATTGGTTATTAATGTTATTATATAGTCTAAAGAAAGTTACCTGTCATAATTCCATTAATCTATCTAACTGTTTCACCGTCCCGTCCTGGTGCAATCGGGGTCGGCTTCTAATGGTTTCGACAAATTCACTGCTTACACATTCTTTGCTCATGCACAGCAGTCTGAGAACGTACTAAACTTTAATCATGTCCAGTTTATTCAGCAATATTACTAAGCACTCAATTTTCAATATTATACCGAAGACTATGGTCGTTACCACTACTCGACTACAGTTTTGCGGTTTTGCCGAACCTTTTCTTTACTGAATTTTAAACACTTCCACTCCTAGCAGGGATTTTTATCATGCCAAACAAAGAACGGCATACTTTTAGATATTTTCTGCATTAAGAATTTTCCTGATATAGACCGGGAATTGAAGCCGAGATCTCTGGTTTACAAGATGAGTATGCTAATCTAACTATGTATATACTAAGTAGGTATGTAAAGTATTCCATTGTTGTTCAACTTAAATTGATTTTAAACCATTCCATTGTTTTTAATATTGTTTCATAACAATTTCGATTTGAATATTGCTACATCTACCTCTCATTGAATATTCGTTTGTAGGTACTAATTTAAATATATTTAATTCCAAATCGATCTTAAGTTAATTCTGAACGTGCATATTAGAACTGATATAAAATAATTGTTGATTCAATTATGAAATCACATTCATAATTTCCTTTTAGTATTTTTTTATGGAGCACATTCCCAAGTTTTGTTCATGACTAGTAAAGTGATCATTCTCTGTATTCCTAGTATTTTTGTAGCGCTTGAGAAACCTTGTAAATTTTTCAATATTCGAATAGCGCATATAATTACAAGTTATTAAATTTTTAATTTTGTATATTTATTATAATTCTCTTATCAAGAAAACTCGAAAAAATAATAATTAACGTTGCAGTAATAATTTAACTAATATATTAGATTTTTAAATTTTCAAAGTTGTACTTATGTAATTTCCGATTTAACCAAATTTCAAATTATAGGATCGATTTATCTATTTTATACAAAATAATCAATAAGATAATATAGGAACTATCTTTCATAAGAATCCTTTAACGGTGTCTGAAATTTCTAGGTGTTTTCAGCATAATTTCCACTAATTATTAATAAGTATTGTGTAAGCATTCTGAAAGAAGTCAATTATAAAATTTAACTGTATTCTAAAATAAACTTTTGCTTGCTGATACGTTCTTTTCTACAAATCTGAATTAGTGGAACTCGAGTTTAAAACGCCTTTATAGAATCAAGTTTTAAATTACTATCAACAGTAATTACATAAGTGGTGATAATTTTTTGATAATTTTAACTAGATGCACGAATCTTTATTGCTATGGAAATTTCACGAGTGGAATTTCCTAATAGCAATAAAGATGAGTGCTAATCTAGTTAAAATTATCAAAGAAAATTATTACCACGAATGTAATTCGGCGTGATTATTTTTTAAACTATTACACAATGATGACAGTCTTAACGTTTGTCAAAGTCAAAGCTAACTTTTTATGCATTTATTTAAACAAAGATCCAATCACAGAGCAGGTATTTCTCTGTGATCCAATGAAATAACGTGAAAAAATTATCGCTGTAATCAGCTACTAGCTAATTATCAGTGTAATTATGATGCTATTGGTCGATTTGAATTTTTTTCTCATTATGATTGGCTGACAGGACTGTTTAAAAAATAATCTATATAATTACTCCAAGAGATATCCGCAGTTGTCATATTGTATAAAACCTTACACGTAGAAGCAATATAGTTACATTAATTGTAATACCGAATCGTATACATAAAATTGTGGGAATATGACGATTTGTTATATCGTCTTATTATTTCCTTCTATACAACCTATAAGAATTCCCTCACGAGCAACAATGATGTTCCTCATAACGCGTCTCTAATCCCCACGTGCTTGCGGCGTCGTGGAACGACAGATAAAACTCATATGAATGGCGAGCAGTCGAGAACAAATATTACAAGTCGCATGAGTTGAGTTCCTTACGTGCAAGGAATAGGCGGGATGGGACAAGATGGAAAGCGCAATTCCAGTTCGCCATTAACCTAACTCCGGGCCCGCATAGCTGAGCAGACTAGTATTCCTTCTCTCTCCTTTTCTTATGCTTCAAATTTTGTAGTTTTTCCCTGCCAGGACCGTCTCATAAAAACATACATCGGTTCACTTAACAAACATTTTCTTGCTAAGAATAGCAACAAAAGAAATGTAATAATTCAAATTATAACATTCGCAAGCAGGAAAAAGCTCCTGTTAGCCATGTTGGTGAAATACCCAAACCTTCGATTACGTATTCTAAAAGTAGGTGTCTATGGCGATTTTAGGAAAGCTTGGGGACTCGTGTATTAAATTAAGTTTCCCTACCGCATGAGAGAGAAAAGTGTTGTACAATAATGGAATTACCTTTATATAAAACCCGATTTTACGCAGACAAACATTTCTTTAAATAGAAAATCAAAGCAAATTTTTTGGCGTGTATATAAAGTTAAAAATTAAAATATTCTAAACCATTTATTATTTATGCTCAGACATGGAATAGAACATAGATTTAATAGAAGCTTTAAATGTTTAAATCAACTATGTATTATTAACAAATATAAAACGGTAAAGCTAAAGACACAAGACACGTTATAGGTTATTAGACTCTGTAGGATTATGCTCTGATTATACTTACTTACTTTGTAATTTTGTTATAATATTATTATAATATTGTTATAATATAAATTAACAAATTTAGTTTAAAAGGGTTTTCAAAGAAACTCGAATTACTTTTATTCAAAAGTTCATTATTAGTCGATCTATAGGTACAATAAAAATTTTAAGCCGGGTTAAAATATCAACACAAACAGTTTATGATAATGACCGCCATTCTAGGGTCTTTTATGAATATCATTAACATCATAAAACGCAAAATCCCTTAAATCCTGACCTGTGCAAGGGAAACTGCTATCTTGCAGGCACAGACAATATCTTTTGGCGGATCGAGTTTCGCTCCACTTCCCAATCCCTAGCCTTATCCTCGCGAGTTGGGAATTGCAGTTCTAGCTAAAGGCTTAGCCCGCGGATACACCTCGCTCATACACTTCATTTAACACAGATAACAGCGGCCCGGCCCCTGCACGGACGGCAATTGTCACGCAAAATGTTGATCGCAGAGTGCGTGCGAATTTAGTCTGCGATAATGAAGAGCAAAACAACACTACATGCGACTAAAGTCATTTAGGTTTAGCTTCTGGTTTAATTTTAATGGAAACCGAGTTTTGTTTGGACCAAGAACATTTCTACCAACTTTTATAGTCGACTATTTCTTTATAAGGTTTAGGTTTACTTTCATAATAGGCAATATTGTTTAATAATGGTTCTTCATGGTGAGATTCTGTAATGAAAGAGATAGCAGCTATTCGTGACGAAAATCCAACAATTCTTGAGAGGAATATAAGAAATTTAGTTTGCTACATTTATCTTTTAAATTAACTTCTTCGTAAAATATTTTACATAATGAAAATTCTTACATATGAAATACGAGAACTGAACAGTTACGAAATTAAGAAAGATCTGGTGAAAATTCACGCATCCCTAACCTAAATGAACTAAACAATGCCTCTTGAACGAACACGTATTCCGTTCTTCTTTTAAAAATATCACGTCAGGTTTTTGAAAATGCAGTGCTAACTTAAAATGTATCACAAAATACTGAATATTTTATTTTGCTAATCGGAAGCAATTAAATTGTAGTTGAAACGTAAAATCGTGCAATTTTAATATTAAA
Source organism: Melanotus villosus (assembly GCA_963082815.1). Lineage (NCBI taxonomy): Eukaryota > Metazoa > Arthropoda > Insecta > Coleoptera > Elateridae > Melanotus > Melanotus villosus. The sequence goes on along the minus strand of OY720418.1, from coordinate 68,554,873 downwards.
AGCTAAACATAAAAATAAGAAACCAAATAGGACGGAAATATTTGCTCGAATTTTAGCTCTATTAGTATAAATTTTATTGGATTCTTGAATCTATAACATCCTATTTTTTATTACTTGGAATAGCTTTTTAGACAAAGGGATCAGATAATGTTCATCACTGGGCTTGGAGGCGGACACGGGTACTAGATGGACCGGCAGTTATGCGAGGGTTGTATTTGTTCGGGCGATAAAGGGTGATGGACGGGTATGTCCTCACATAACCACACATCCAGAGGGCCAGGGTGAGAGATCGACCGGAACCTCGCATATAATCATATATCGCCGAAGATTGGACGTTGGATTACGCGAGGGGAGCATCGTGCACAATTTGAATTTTAATTTAAAGGGTGAGCATGTAGCAACTACATTTGCTACTTACACGTTTTAAAATTGCACGATATTTATTACTGTGTTTCGCATTAATTTAGGTTCTTCATCGAGCGTGTGCGTCCAAATCTTCATAACTCTTAGGATTAAATTTATAATAGCAAACAGTCCACTTCTGTACATGCTTTTGCTGGGCAAGTGTCTCAGTACCTTATTCAACAAAGAATAATGTTATAATGTAAATAATTGTAGAATCTTAATGTCTGTTTTCTAATAGCAAGTTGCTAAATAAAGTATTTATTTATTTATTTAATTCCATTTATGGCTGCCGTTGGTGTTTCTTATAGCCGCTCCACTAGCAACGCCTTAACAAGATTATTAGCGCGATTAATCTTTAAGATATCCTTTTAGAGTTTGCCTGTAGAGGGTTTCCGAAAAATTCCTTATCTTTCAATTTTTTATTTTAATAATCTACACTGTGTACAAAAACTCCGCAATAGATAGGTATACTTATTCACTATACCCATTCAGGGATAACATTTTTCTTTTATTTTTAGCATTCGACTCAAAAAGGTAAGAGGCACGAATATGGAATACCTGATTTATAATTTTAATAAAACTTAAACCACTTTATACATTCTATCTTAAAAAAATATTATAACAAGTTTAATATTTGATTAGTGCTATTTTTAACTATACAGGGAAATTTTCTTTTTAGTATACATATACCCTATGTATACTCTTATAATAAACGCAATATATAGGCAACCCAATATATAGGCAACCCAATATACACTATAAACGTCACGTCACGTGGTGCGTAAAGGTTGTGTTTCATGTTTGTAAATAAAAAATAAATCAAAATTAGTGGAATATCAAAATAATTTTAATTCAACGATTATTCTAAAACATAAAATATCAACAATGCAAAACAGAAAGGAAAATAAAAACAGCAACAGTTAAAGACTAATTTTTTGAAATTAACTTAATTTGATGATTTAAAAAATTAGCATGCTGTGGCAAAAATCATCAAATTAAGTTAATGTCAAAAAATTAGTCTTTAACAGTTGCTGTTTTTATTTTCCTTTTTGTTTTGTATTTTTGATATTTTATGTTTTAGAATAATTGTTGAATTAAAATTATGTTGATATTCCACTAATTTTGATTTATTTTTTATTTACAAACATGAAACATAACCTTTACGCACCACGTGACGTGACGTTTATAGTGTATAGTGGGTTGCCTATTTGCGTTTATTATAAAAGTATACATAGGGGATATGTATACTAAAAAGAAAAATTCCCTGTATATGCACTTAGATTAATACTTTCTACAAAATATATGTAGGTACATTATTTAATATTTTCTTTAAACATAAAAATGGATGATTCATTAAGAAGCCTTATGTAAAATGGGGAGAAAGTTTAAAATAAAAAGAAAGTAAAAGTGATGTTTAGTTAATAATGTGTTTGTTTCTCCATGGCAACTAGAACTTTCAGAATTAAAATATATTAAAAAGTATACATTCATGTCATAGTACCATGAGATCGAAAAAAAGATGATTCTGAGCAGGCCTTGACTAGTACAACACGATTGGTTAAACTGGTTCTAGAATGCCTATGAATTATAATGTGACAGTGACATTTCAAATGTAAGTCAGTTTTGCAATCTTGTTTCCAGAATTATTTAAGTTTATCGTTGTAATACTAGTGAAGGATTACATTTTGTACACCTACTCTAACATGTATTCATCTTAGTTTTCAGTTTGTTCCCTAAATAAATACTGTTTTGTGTTTTAATTTATTTGACATTTATTAACCTCTAACTTACTGCCACATTTTGAAATCAGTCTTGCCAATCGTATTGTACTAGTCAAGGCCTGCTCAGAATCATCTTTTTTTTGATCTCATGGTATATTACACTACAGCTAAATGCCGTATTCCCGTTCCTTTCGCTAAGCCTCCCTGTGTAGCGCTTGTTGCTCATCCAGGTTTCTACCCGCCATTGCTCGTCTGATACCTTCGTTCCATGATCTACGCGGTCTTCCTCGTTTATTTTTGCCTAGTGGAGTTCATTGGAAAACTCATCTGTTTTCCGGCATTCGCATTAAGTGATCAAACTATTTCAAACCTTTTCTTTCAATTCTGTCTGCCACTGGCTCCTTTGCGTTCGTGATTTTCCCTAATATTCTCATTGGGGATTCATTTAAGCTGTGATTTTCTGGCCCTTCTACGTAGGTAGTCCATTTCTACAGCGCTGAGTCTTCTTTCCATTTCTGCATCCACCGTCCATACCTCGCAGCCATAACATAAGACGGACTCTACCATTACTTGTCCTATCCGTTTCTTATTTTTTAAGGATATCCATTTATCCCACCAAATGGAGTTCAAGCAGTTAATTACTTTCCGGCTTTGTTGCACTCGTTGTTTGTTTTTGTCTTTCCCGATACCGTTTTTGTCTATTATGGCTCCCAAGTATTTAAATTTGTAGACTTGTTTACTACCAAATATTCTGTCTTTTCTTCGCTGATCTGTAGGCCCCATTTTTCGTATTTTTGGTGTAATCTTCTGACCATAAACTCCAAGTCAAGACTACTTGGTCATCAGAAAAACTTAAGGTGAAAAGCATGTGATCGTTGAATGGAGTTCCCATTCCGCCACAATGCTTCTTCCAGCGTTTTAATGCCACTTCTATATATAAGTTAAATAATAGAGGCGATAAGCTACACCTCTGCCTGTGTTTAAGATTTACAGGGCTTGTGAAAGTTTATTTCTTGGTACAGTCTCATACGCTTTTACTAAGTCTATGGAAGCCATATGTACCTCAATCTTCTTTTTAAATTTTTACAGAACCTACCAGGAGTAAAGCCACTTTGTTCTTCGCCCACCTTGTGTCCGACATTAATCCTCAGTTTATTTTGTATTATTTTTCCAAAAAGTCTGTTTAAGCACCATTCACACTTAATCCTCTTAGGGTCTTTTGTATCGCCTTTTTTGAACAGGGATATAATATAACTTCCATTATGTTGGGATTTTATTCAATTTCCTCATTAATTCTGTGATTTTTTGTATCATTCCTCCGTATTTTATGAACTCCACGGAAATATCTCCCGGCCCTGGCGATTTCCCATTTTTCATTTGGCTTATACATATTCTAACTTCCTTCTGAGTTACATGTATTTGGACGTCAAGGAAGACAAATCATCATAATGTTATTTCCATTCATTGCCGCTAATCAATTGGTCAAATCTTTTTGTGTTATTTCTCTCAATTTGTTTAATAGATCTCCAATCTTAAGTTGACTGGGATCCACCTATTAACCCTTCAATCTGTATGTATTTGTGTTCCCAATAGCCTCAATGTTTTTTCTTTAACGATACTTCTTCTTAGTTCTATATTTTTCCATTTATATTTATCCCTAGGTTCTTGCGTTCTGTAAGTTAACCAATCATTATCTTTACAATTAAATTATTTATTCTTGAATTCTTTACTTTATCCATGTTCGTGCTTTATGTATTGCATTTTTTATAATTTCATATTCCGCATCAACATCTTCGTTTATTTGTGTTTTACTTAACTCTCTTTGTAGTCTGTTCTCGTATAGTTATCTAATACTGGGTTGTTGTTACAATTTATATCTGTTATTATTGACTGATATGGTTTCCTCCTTATTCTTTGTCTGTTTAGATGTAGTACGGCGATAATCATATTTGAAACATATTTTTCTAATTTTAAAAATAAATTTGTATGGTGTTTTTTAAGTTATCTACCTAGCCATGAAAAAAGCATGTATCACATTAACAACCCATATTTTTCTACGTAACTTCCTTCAACACTAATACACTTATTCCATCTTTTTTCCAATTGTCCTATTCCCTCAGAAAAACATTTCTTCAGCAACTTTGCAAAATATTGTACAACAGCTTCTTTGAGTGCTTTATCAGATGCAAAAGGCTTAACCAGGAGATGCTTTTTTAAGTTTTTGAATAGAAAGAAGTTGACGAGGCTATAAGGTGGATGCGTTAACTCTATGAACCCACAGCCGTTGTTTATCTACAGGACTTTGTTTGACTTATGAACCTGACAATTGGCGTGCAGCAACAAGTTTTTTCTTTTTCCTTCAGAGCAGCCTCTACATTTATGGTAGGCATATATTCAATAAGTAAGACTCCTTCAGCATCCCAAACAACTGTTCCCATCAGTTTTTTTCCAGAAAATTGTTTTGGCTTTTTTGGTGGTGGAGAGCCCTTATGAACCCACTGCATGGATTCCTGTTTGGCGGGAGGGTCCCAGTGATGTATCCAAGTGTCAGCCCCGGTGATAATTCAAGAAAAAAGATTTCTATCCCTCTCCAACGAGGTCAAACTTTATGACACTGCGATGTTCCACCTTAATTTCACCCATTTTATCAAGAAGTAAACCTTCCCAAATCTCTATAAACCGCACAAATCAAACACAACTTAGCACATGTACCTACTTACTTGTAAATGTCCCAGCTATTTTTTAATAATTGTTTAAACATCGTCGCTTTTTTGTTTCATGGCTAGGTAAATAACATTAAAAAAACGCCCTCGTATAACTACGTTGGATAACAAAAAAGGCGAATTTTTCATTTTTCACCAATTACTTTTTAATTGCACCTTGTATATTAATTGAATAACTCATAAAAAAAACTTCACTACTTTGCCTATTTAACCGTTTCTCTATCTTTATAAGTAAAAAAGAATACCCATATCACATTCAAGAAATGGGACACCCTGTACAAAAGACTAACTTTCGCTTCATATACCTACTTCTTGTTAAAACAGTATACTTATTTTAAATTAACTAAACTACGTCGAAGCATGCGTTCCTAAATAAGTTTATTAAATAACTTCAGCAAACTTTACCCTGAGTATGTACTTTAATTGTCATGTATACAAATAATTAGTTCAATGTAACTGAAATATTTTAGATATACTGGTTTTATGATCTCTCAGTATTTACGCATTATTGCACCTTCCTATAATTCATCAAGGCATGTTATTTGGATGAGTTTATTAATTATTCACTTTTACGACTGTTGGAAAAAATTTATGACCCGTAAATGTCGAAGTGATAGGCAGTTCGTGACCTAAAAACAACGAAAAAATAAACCTCATGTGAAAAGACACATGGCTTATATGTTATGGTGATGTTATTAAATATCAGACCGGTCGGTGTCTTGAAAAGCTCTAACCCTTTAAATTTTTCAAATGTAGGGGAGGAAAATGATGAAATCTATAATTATGAATATAAGTAAAACCCTTTGATGTGTATGTGTATGTACATTTAATATCTCTATATTATGAAATTTGAATATATACGTTTAAGTTTGTCATTTCCCCCATGCATGTTTTATTTTAGAACTAAAATACTACTTCATACAGAACAAACAAAAAGTTTAAAACCACGCCACGCGTGCTGGTAAAATTTAGTGTTAAAAATAAAAATACTGCGATCTGATTTATTCAAACTGTTTTTACATGTGTTTCACATAACAGATGTTTGAACGCTCACATCAAAAGAAATGAATTTAAAAAGAAAAGCTCTGTATTGGGTTACGCAACAAAAGTTCAAATATTCATTTATATGCCGTGCAAATTGTGAATGAAAACTTTTAAACCATAACATCAAAAAAAGGTATATTACAATAATACGTGACACTCAAAGTGGTGTTCATATTTATGTTTACTACGGCAGTAAAATGATACTACTATAATAAAATCCTCAAGCTACCGAAACCACTTGTATACTACTAGTATAGATATTAAAAATTACGACCACTAAAACTAATTTTGCGTAATAAAATGCATGTTACAGCCTGCGGTGTAAAACATCACGCCTTCTGTCTTTTAAAAATGTGTCAACAGCAATCAATTTTACGACAGATAGTTATTAATAGTTACGACTATTTTACGATCAGTAAAAGTCAGGGTTTTGTTGATGATCGTTTATGGCTGCCGCTTTCAGTAGTATTTGCTTTATGTCCCTTACAACTTTCTTGTCTACTTTCTGAATCTGCTACCTACTATTTTCCGGTTGTAAAATAGTTATACAAAAAAAACACTACCCATTGTTGTTACTTTATCATTAGTAGTTACTGTTTAATTTTATCTCATTAAGCATAAACTTTCATAAAACCTCTAGAACAAATAAAAATCGAAAATTCAGATACTAATTCGTTAGCAGTATACATAAATTTAAATCATCTAAATTGCCACATAGGAAGTTAGAAAAAAATAAACAGTATGAAACAAGAAATATACTCTTGAACTACTTTACAGAAATAAATTACCAAATATAGCAAAATTATGAAATCAACCAGTATGCATTTAAATCTGTTAACCTTCTAAAACATCTTTTGAAACTTGTGACATTTTGTACACTTGTATGAAAACCAAATCAGGTCAAATAACGGCAAATATTTAAAAAACCAGTTTCAGGATTAAATAATTAACTGCTTAAAATCGGTCATGAATTTCTTTTTTATAGATCTGGTCGTGCTTAACTCACTATCATTGGCAAACTTGAATAAGATGTCCGAATGGTTTCGATTAAATAGTATCGTAAGCACAGATCTTATTTTTTAAACGGGAGTTTATAGACACATTAATTTAAAAATTATAATTTAATTTTATATTAGTAATTTATGACGAAGAATAAAGTGAAAGTAAGTTTTTGTATTTATTAAGGAAACGTCAATATTTTTAATTTAATATATTGCCACCTTTTTAATTACTAACTTCGCAGTTTTATTTTTGTATGTATCTTTACAGTTAACCGTTTTATAGTTTAAAATGCCTGTTATTCAAGTTGTAGTAGCACAATAGAAGGTAATAAAACAAGTAAAACAAACAGCAGCTAAGGAACACTTGAATCATTATCATCATCTGAAAGTAAAATACATATACATATCACAGGCAACGTACAAAACTTTCTCACGGTTATAATTATAGGTACATATTAAAATTAATAGTTATTAAAATTTACAAAGCTATTGCTTTATAGGTAATACTCTTAACGAAAAATTTTGACCCACCAAATAAAAACAGACAAATGTTTATACCTATGCTTAAATTATTTTAACAAGAACCTCATCCTTCTACCCCTTAGTTTTACACATTTTGATTGCAAATTCTTGCAAACGTACATGACCTCATTTCCCTGTGATAGCAGCACTGAATTTCGTAAATGTGAAATGTACATAAATACGTCACCTGCCGGTAGTTTAACTTTCTGATAAATTTAAACGATTTATAATGATAAATGTGACAAATTAATTGAGTGCTTATCAAGTAATACAAATGATTGATTTATAAATCCATTTTTGGCCCATTAAAATCTCTGTAAAGGCCGCTGATTTTACTGCAAGAAAACCGGTAAAAATTACAAACCATTTGGAATTGTATTGCTTATTTCCAATGGTATAAATTTTATTATGTGTTATAAATGTAAACTTTCTAAACGTTCATTTAATCAAAAACCAGCTAATCCGAATTCCAAAGATTTTTAACAAAGAGATTGTTTTTGCAAACAGTACCTACAAAGATTGCCGCTAAATTCCAGATCGCGTATTGCTAAATTGGAGGATTTCCCAACTAAGATTTATTATGAAGTTATTATAAACTGGTCGGCACTAAAAAGGTAGAAATTAAATTAAAAAAATACTTGTTTACAACGTTATAAACTATGGGAACCTTGAGACAGCTTAGGTATTTGAAGGAAATTCGGCCACCTAACATCTGTCCTCGACTACAATGGTTGACGGTCTTTGTTAGAATAAAAACTTTAAAATATCAAGGTAACTATTTCATTTTATATAATAACTAAAAATGGAAGCCGATCCTTATCACCGGCAAAAAACATATTGTACAAAGTACTTCTCACTGATTTCGCAGGCAATATAACAAGCTGTTTTTTTTGTTTTTTCAAAATTATATAATATTTTTTACGCGTATACATTAGCTTTGATATTAATGTACCACATTTTAAAAAATTACTACACTTGCCCAGAACAAAGAAATTATAAACACATTCGTAAATGTTTCTCATTATAAAATGTTTTAATTCCAATTATTTATACTTTAATCTGGGAAATTTTCTTTTTCTTTTTATTCCTACATTTCGCACAAAAAATATTTTTAAAGTCTATTCTGCTAAGCCTAGTAAATATCAAAAATTAAGTTTCTGTCCCTAAAATTTATCGTAAGATATGAACTACCCCATAAAAAAAAACCATTTTAGGCAAAATAAAACTCTCAATAATGTGTGTATTCATTCCACAATTTTTATTAGCATCAAATTGAAAACTTTTGTAATCTTTCAGAAACAGAATGTGTAAATAGTTACATAGGAAATAGGAAAACAACATTTTAAATTAATTTTATGTAATTAGGGTATCACTTAACACTCTGACTCAGACATTAAAATCTCAGTATCTAATTAATACAAAAAGATTTTATTTATTTTTTAGTTTCATTGTTTTAATGGTTGATGTATATAAAGACACGTTATTATAAACTGAAAACGAGTAAGGTTATTCTGCTACTTTATGAAATTTCTAATACACATTCCAGTGTGTTTCATTGTGATAATATTCAATGGGTTTTGGAACTGCTTTAATTCTAACTATAGCAATGTATGTTTATCAAGGCATCATAAATGTTGAACGGATAGTCGAAATGGAAGTGGAAAGTAGACAACAGTAGTAAATACTGGTATTATAAAATGTTTCCGAAATAGGCAATACAGAAACTTAAAGCATTTTCAAGAGTTTAGCCCCGTTTTATAAATATTGAACTTCCTTTTTGTTTTCAGGATAACCCATATTTTATGTGCGAATAATAACTGTAGACGATTTGTTTGTCAAGTCGCAAATAAAACCTCAGACTATGAACTGGAAACTGTATAGGGAATGCTTTATCGTTTTGTTTTCGTTTCTCATTGCAGTTTGCGCAAGTCGTCGGGCGCCTGGAAAAACTGAGAAAAGCGTCATATAATACCCGAGTTACGAATATTTTCCGTAAACGAGCAAGTAAGCTCATTTCGTCAGACAGTTATATGTGTGAGTTAAGGCGTTTCTTTTCGTTTTATCCTGCCGCTTATCTTGCCACTAAATTTCTGATTTTAATGGAATTTCTCTGCAGTTCAGCGAGCGGTACCCGCTATGTGTACGCGCCAAAAGCTATACTTAAGTTTTATGTGGCCTTTTTAAATTAGGTCTATTGTTATAGGCCGTTTAAAGCAATCTTGGGCGTCTGGAGAATATTACGCATTTGCGATGGATTATACTTTAAATGAGCTGAGGGGAAAATTTAATATTACTTTTTCGGAGACTAACGACTCTAATAAATTTTCGTCTAAACCTACGTAGACAAAACGTGTATATTGAACGAACTCGTTTATTTTGGGCACCAGAATCTAGATTAAATTTAAGTTGAATGTTACATTCAACGTAAAAAAAACATCCTTAATTATTAACGACATCAACTTCACCTACGCAATTATTTCCCTAATTATTTTTCGTTACTAAAAACCAGAAATTTACATGTTTATTTTGTATTACATAAAAGTGTCTTGAACAAAGTTATCCTTAAGATGAAATGATCTTTATAAATTTTACGTGTACCTGAAGTACATAACAAATTCTACTTGTTTCTAAGTTTCTACGATCATTTAAAGAACAATACACATCATTATCATAAGATATTTTAACTGCTAAATTCAATAACACATAATACTAATGAAAACCAAATCTTCATAGGTAATACTAATACCAAAGCCATTATGCTGACTTACTAAAGTTTCAAATTATCAGTTATTGAATTAGCATATTAGTTACAAAACCTCTTATACGATGTAATTAAATAAATTTCAAATTAAATGGGCGACAAAAAGTTGACAGCTAATATTTACTAAGGTAATGATAAGAGTTTTGTACTCATTTAGCATTCGCTGAATTAAACATGCACTTTTCTGTTAATGTTCATGGCTTATTAAAAAAATTATCAAATGAATTCCAAAACACTCAAAACAGTTTGAAGAAAGATTAAAAACTGAAGCGTACAGCGATTATTAATGACATGATAAAAAGAAATTTTTTGATCAGCGTACTCTATACCTTAAATTAATTCAGTCTACATTGAAAATTACTTTTTTACATGACAAGTTTTAAATAATATAAGTACAAAACTCTTATAAAGAATAATAATTGCATTCAACAACAGCATTTTTTGTCAATACTTACATATTTCCCCTTTTACATAAATTTTATATTACAAAAAATTATTTGTGTCTTTTATTTAAAATTGTTCTGCAACCTTATTAATTTTAAATTTAGAAAGCAACGAATTAATATGAAAGACTTGCCAAATACAAAATGTAATATTACTTTTATAAATTACATAATATTTGTGTAAAAAGTTTAGTTCAGTTACAAACCTACAGCGACCAATTACAACATTCGTCTAGATTGGTATTTTATACAACGTCCAAGTAATAATTTTTTGTTCCAGTTTTTTTTTTTGTGAAACGTAAACAAGGCTTAATAATACCTAACGTTTTCTCTACTTCACTATTGTTAATTGTGCCCCATGTTATATTAAATAAGAACGCAAAATAAAAGCGACGTTCGAGAAATAATGGACGGTAGTTTCAGGTTTGGAATTTTTGTTTGACGTCTTGTTCGACCCCTCAAATGACGAATGATCTGGTCGGCCGTTCTAACAAAGCACGAGATGAAGATATCCAGGAGAGGAATTATGTGCTACAGCCGCCAAGAGGAGGTCCTTACTTTGTTTACAACAAACTGGTTTGATAGATTAATGTTTCTATTAACAAATTTTTTAGCTGGTATTCCATGGGAATAAAATAATCTGACCTGGTTTAAAAACATCCACCAATCTCTGGACTTGCAACTATAGACGTTCCGCCAGGTTAGTTTTTGAAAGTTTCGATCAAAATGTTGAGCTATGGATGTTATTTTACAGTGAAGAAAAAATTCATCGTTCTAACAATAGCTCTAAAGATATTGTTCGGAACCACAAACCACTCACAGTAAATTCTCACGTGAAGTATTATTTAAATTATTCGATTTAAGCTAACAGACAATGTACCGTCTGAAATGTAACGACCTATTTATTACCTATGCATATAAATAGCGAATTATAACATACCTGCGCTTTCATCCCTTGTAGGAACATGAGTGGTTGAGGCATTTGTCATACTGAGGGTACATAACCGTAACCGTGACAAATTTTATGTATACTTGATGTGTTCATATTACGGTTTACAACGTTGTATCTATTTATGAATTACTACTATATGGATTCAAAAGATTTAATTATATTGACAGAAAAGACAACTACTAAACTAATGAATGAGATTTAAAATTTTTAGTGTGAGCTAAAGTACAAACTACTTGTTGGACAGAAGTTATGTGTTACTTAAAATTGAAAATTAGAATGAAGAATCTTCTTTAATATAGGTATACTTAATCACTACCCATTGTATCCTCAGTGATATGTGACTGATATGTGATATACCAAACTTTACCTGCTATTTTCTGGACGTTTGTTGTGGAGAGTTTCTTGATTTTTTTTACGTTTTCTTTCGAACGTCGAAATAGAGTTTTCTCTAAAATGTTACGCTATTTTTAGTTTAATTTTACGGGCTTAACCTTCAATTTTTAGCAACTCGTACCGTAATACCCACGAACAAGTAAGAAAAATACTTACAATGTTAATTTTTATTTTTATAAAGCTTTTTAATCGTTGTTTTAATGGTACATCTATAAACAAACAAACAACAAACAAGTATATACATCCTTGAAAAGGGAAATGTTAATTAATAAAATTGCATTACGACATACCTTTCGCGGGAAATTTTACTTTTGAGATAAACTTGACATTCGGTCTACTTCACATAACTGTATTAGTTCAATTACATGATGTACCTATTAATTTTTGTACATAGAAATTAAGATTTTAAATAACACATATCTTAAGTGTTTGTTTCTTGAAAGTATCCAGAAAAAAACTCACATCCCAGTATAAAAAAATTTTCTAACAACTTTTCCTAATGCTTGTCTTTAAAATGAATTTAAACATTTAGAGTGGTACATGTTTTTTATTCAGAATTTTTTACTTATAAAATGTAACGCAAGACGTAACATTCCTTTCTGCTCCTCAAACGGAATTCGCATATTAAAACAATATTTAGAAATTTAGACTATAAATTTGTTGATCGTACGATCATAAATGACTTTTTGCTATACCGTTTTTTCTCTAACTCGTTTGATAAAGATGTGCTAAAAAGTGCTTGGCCACGCACCCTAAATATCCCAGTGGATATTTTATCATATTTACTCAAAATTATGAATGCTTGGTGCATTAATACTAGTAATTGATAAAAATGAATTTTTGTACGGTTTTTAGCAAGCTAAAGCTGAAAAGCTTTAACATTTATGTTTTATTAATTGTTTACACGGAATTCTCTGTGTGTTACACTCCATTAATCTGCTATTTTTTATATACAAGGTGCGTGTCAATAACGGCATCCCTCGCTTATTTTAATATAATAATAATCTTAATACAGGAAACACAGGACTCACCCTGTATTGGTATTTATAGCTGTTGCAGTATATCTACAGTTTAAGTAAATAACTCAACGGTTAGTTTAAAATATTGCAAGATTTACATTGCCTCTTTACCAATAAGAAGCCTTTCAAAAACAATATGTGATCTTGGTTGCCGACAGAATTTGCTAAGTTTTGAAAAAATAGAACTGTAGAAGAGCAAAGTAAAACGTGCCATATATTCCAAATAAAATGTGTCTCAATGAGCTTTAACAATTATTAAGTTTTATAGTAGTCATTATTATCTTTGCTTGATTAGTTATTACCAAACATGATGAACAGCCTGTCCGTTATTTAACGTAAATATTTACATAAGTAAAGAAAAATCAAAGAAAGAAAGAAAGAAAGAAAGAAAGGTGAAAGAAGGGTAATGTTAGCGATAAACAAAGTGAAAAATCTAATATAAATTGTTCAAAGCAATAGTTACATTATTACATGTGCTTTCAGCCAGTTTCCGAATCTCCAATTATGATTGGTGTAGGTAACTCTAAAAAAAATTATAATAAAGGCGTGGGCTGGAACAATAATATTATAAAATTGGTCATTTCCAATTAGTGAACTCGGATTTCCTAATTATGCACTTCGGTATGCAATAGCTACAATATAAATATGCATTTACAGAGTCTAAGTAACATTTTTATCAGAACAGCTATCCGGTTGAAGTGCTGCATTTATGCATGCATTTTTTAGAATACGCAACTTTTTAATCTTAAAAGACATCCTGTATATTTCTGAATTTTCTTAAAAGAACCCTTTCTGTCTGTGATATATTTAAAGTTGCAAATGTGTAAAAAAAACTACATGCTGAATTGGAAAAAGTTTATTTGATAATTTAAGTATAATCGTGGAAACGTTTTGTAAAAATAAAAAAAATAATTATCAAAATAAGTATTTTTCGATTTTATAATTTTAAATATTTTAGCAGTATTTAGTAGTAATTTTCGTATATAACTCCATCAGATTTTTACAACGTAGGATACAGAAAATTGTTCTTTCAAAATTAATTTTAAAACAATTACATGGTTCCACAATAAACAGGATGCAACAGCTCTTGCTGAAAACCCTTTAATAAAATGAATATTCAGTGAAATAGAAGGGGACCGTTATTCAGACTCACCCTGTATTTTTACATTTTAATTTAGTTAACATAAACATATTTTAACGTGGACGAACAATTAAAAAATATTAAAAAAACAGTTTTAGTCAGAACGCTTAATAATCTGTTGCTACTTTTTCACTTTTTCTGTTGTAAATTAAAAAAATTGACAGAATTACTGCAAAAAGAGGAATTTTGTACCTTCAAATGGCTTAATTACGTTATCGTTTAATTACTTTTTTTATTAAATTTCCACGTAATCATCTAATAAAATAGCGGGAATTATAAGTACAATTTCAAGTTATGTAATAAAACACGCCGACTAGGATTTTGCGAGGTATTTTTGCTCCTTTTGAAAAGACCCGATACGAGAATTTCATATATGCTTATTTTTAATGTAGTAACATAAATTTGCACCAAGAATGATTTTTGTTTGTTTCAGCTGACACGAGAATTTTAGGTGGTGGAGATGTAAGATAACTGAAGGCAAAATAAGACTACCAAGTGGACCGAGACTGCGGCGCTCGCTGTGGAAGAGGACATACGTCACTGTCCGAAAAGCCGTTAAGGAAACAAGAACAATATCTCGAGCCAGAGCGATGCATCGCAGGGGATTCCGCGGTAATGGGAATGCTGGAAATAAGAAGAATGCGTATCTGGGTCTTAAAGCATCCGCGGCCACCTCCTGCAGCTCGCGGATTGGCGGAGTTCCTCTGGTTTCCACGGCAACAAGGAGGAACACGCTGAATCCTTCAGCTGCACCAAACTGATTCATTGCCACCTTGAGATGTTTTAATGTTGCTTTTATTCAAATTAACGATTTGAAGTAGTTGCCTATCTTCGAAGACATTCAAATCGGTTTCTTTCTTTTTTTTTTAGTGAACAGCAGCACGCCGAATGTAAAAATTTATATGGACGATGCGTTTTAAATATCTATGTATCTTATAATTAGTTTCAAACTACTACATACCGTTCTATAACCTTTATTGATTTCCCATATTCGTTTTAGAACTTACTTTTACCGTATATGGTCTTCCTATGTCAAAACTTTCCCTCCGAGTTTGCACGGCGTAAAGCTTTTTCCACTCAAATATAATAAACGAAACGATTCTATATACAGGATGGTAACCTGAAAAGTGCAACATACTCTGTATTTCAATAATAAATCTGTTTATTTTAGAACTAGAGAGAAATAACATTAAAATAGAAAAAATAAGTAGCTACCCAGTCGTGCTACTACTTCAAACGACATCAAAGATTTTATTAACGGTGCGGTGCGGTGCGGTTCATATGATTTGGTAAAATGTAAAATTATCAACACTATTATGATTACAGGCAGAATCTTATTCAATTCGAGAAATATTATTATTGTAAAGTGTTAAAGTAATAAGGGTATAAACACTTACTAACATGTTTACCATTAACCACCGAAATTTTACCTTAATCGGTTGCTATTCCGTATAATTAATACATGTATCAATTTTATTTTGTGCTTTCTTATACCATGAGATCGAAAAAAAGATGATTCTGAGCAGGCCTTGACTAGTACAACACGATTGGTTACACTGGTTCTAGAATGCCTATGAATTATAATGTGACAGTGACATTTCAAATGTAAGTCAGTTTTGCAATCTTGTTTCCAGAATTATTTAAGTTTATCGTTGTAATACTAGTGAAGGATCACATTTTGAACACCTACTCTAACATGTATTCATCTTAGTTTTCAGTTTGTTCCCTAAATAAATACTGTTTTGTGTTTTAATTTATTTGACATTTATTAACCTCTAACCACTCTTGCCAATCGTGTTGTACTAGTCAAGGCCTGCTCAGAATCATCTTTTTTTCGATCTCATGGTAGTAGAGTATTTCAGAATAGGCAGTCACTAAAATTTCTCAAAGCACTCGTAGCCTTTCAATTAAATTAGTCTTATTAAAAAAAATTGAAAATTTTAATTGTTTAATTCGCAGACTACTACCTTATTAATTAAAGTACTCGTCGTTTGTTTAATCCAGAGCAGCGAACGAGTTTCCAAAAGTCTTAACATTTTGGGCAGCTTCTTTATGTTTGAAGATATCGTCGTAATTTCAATCATTAAGTTAAAATTAAAAGAAAAATGTACAAATATAAGGCGGCTTACATTGGTAAACTTTGATTTCGGGACTTTTGGGATACGCGTTACTTGGAAACTGAAAAATTGATTAAATTGTGGATACAGCTGTAGTTATAACGTATCTCGCCCGTTCTGAGAGGTTAAGAAAAAGGACATAAAATAGACAATAGACATACTCAATAAAATATTTCCATATGATAGTTATATTTTACATATTTATGAAATTCACTAAGAACACTGTATTCTCACCTCATGTTTAAAATTGTCTCTAATTAAAGTAATGTTTAATAGATATAAAATTAAAACGATATACATAGCTTTATATAATTTTATATGTACGAGGGCGTATTTTTATGTTATCTACCTAACCATGAAAAACAAACACGTATCGCATTAACAACCCTTTATTTTTCAACACTTATACACTTTTTTCAATTCTTCGGCAACTTTGCAAAATATTGTTCAACATCTTCTTTGAGTGCTTCATCAGATGCAACACGCTTTTCCCTGATGCTTTTTTCAGTTTTTGAATAGAAAGAAGTCTGACGAGGCTATAAGGTGCATGCCTGAACTCTATGAAACCACAGTCATTGATCATCTGCTGGATGACACTTTACGACACCGCGATGTTCCACCTTAATTTCATTTGATCAAGAAATAAACCTTTCCAAATCTATGAACCGCACAAATTACTTAGTATTTGTACTTCTACAACTTACACTCACTCTAAAACTTTAGATAGAGTGAGTGTTAGTTGTAGGTACGTGACTGACTCTAAACTCTACTAAACTGCGGCTCGCGTAACACCGGAAGAAGCTCTGCGTACCACCAGTGGTACGCGTACCACAGTTTGAGAACCGCTGGTTTAGACTGTTCTTTGGTTTCGAGAGTGTAATGGTGGACCCAGGTTTCATCGAGGGTTATGAAACGGTGCAAAAAGTCCTTCGGATTGCGGCGAAAACGTGCCAAAAGGTCGCGAGAAACACTCAAACGATTCAGTTTTTGCTCCGGTGTGAGCAACCGCGGCACCCAACGCGCGGAGTATTTTATCATTTGTGCACACTGTCATTTGATATAACCAATATGTCTGCTACCTCGCGCACTTTTACTCGACGGTCATCCAATACGATACGGTGAACTTTTTCAATTATATCCGGGGCAGTAGCCGTTTTTGGACGTCAACTGCGGGGTTTATCCTTTGTGCTCACACGACCACGCTTAAATTCGGAAACCCAGTTTTTAACCATTGAAAATGAAGTAGCGGACTCCAATAGTGTCGAATCCAACTCTGCTTTGGTTTCGGTTGGTGTTAAGCCTTTCAAATGAAAGTACAGTAGAGCGTCGATAATCCGAACTAATTGGGACTGAAGGTGGTTCGGATTATCAAATTGTTCGGATTATCAAATATTGCTGCTAAATAGTTGAAAATACAAGTATTGGATACAAGAAATAAAACACCTGCATACCAGAACTCAAAAGCAATATATTTCTGTAAACACAAAACTAAAATTCAAATTCTTAATCAAAAATACATATTATATACATATGTACATATGTAATGTATTCTTCACTCACTAACCCCCTTAATTTATTTATTTTGTTTTTTGGGCGTACGGATTAGCGGACGTTCGGATTACCGGGGTTCGGATTATCAACGCTCTACTGTACTTTATTATTGCTCGCAACTCAGTTTTTTCATTGTTCACAAAATCACACGAGATGTTCACTTTGGCACACTGTCTGTCAAACACAGACTAATTGACAGATCGCGCTGTACTCTCACATTTAACCTAATAAAAAGGATGGTTCTACAGAATGGTAAAGAATATTCTGCGATTCTGCCAAATTCGCGCCATATCTGTGTTAGGCCATGTAGTTATCGAACAATCCTCGTATGAGGTGAGAATACCGACCAATATGTCGAAATGACGACACAGGAAACTATTTCAACCATACACTTCTATTTGAAATAGTTTTAAAATAGTAGGACCTATACGGGATGATATACCGGGTGTCTCAGGAAAGACGCACCATAGGGAAACACCAACGTACTTTTTCAGAAAGGATCCGCGGTGCCTTTGGAATATGTATGGATTCAGTGTTCAACGTATGTTATTGGATTTAATTAAGGCTAGAAAGAGATAGAAATACTGAAAGCATCTGTCATTGCGACAGGCGACTGTTTCATTGTTTATATTTTTTATATTTGTCAATTTTGGCAGCGACAAAACGTCAAATTGTTAAACTTGTCAGTTACTAAAGAATCTACATCTACAATGCAATGAAGCACAATTATAGATTCATTATTATTATTATTACACTAAAACTATAAGTATAATTTAAAAAATTTATTTTTAATGCCATAATACTTTACATATTTACTAAAATCACTATTTACGTAAACGTATAATTGTTACATTTTTCTTGCACTTATACTTCACCCAATTATACATTTTTCTCTATGTAACCAATTTCACACCTATCTACATGAATCATTCAAATTTGTAAGTTGCATTAATAACTTCTGACTAGACAAATTCTTATTTTCATTACATTTTTAAGTTCATTCGGTACCTGACTGATGACTAATGATCATTTGCTTTCTTTTGATAGAATTCAATACTATTCCATGTTTATAGAATTTACTTACGTTTTCTTTACGTGTGCTGTTGTAATAAGGCGAATTCAATTTAAAATATGCAGAATGCGGAAACGGCGATTTAAAAAATTACGTATTTTGCGTATTTTTATTGTAAATGAAAGTTTTAGGTGCTGCCCAAATTGACAGATATAAAAATAAACAATGAAATAAGAAATAATCGCCTGTCGCAATGGCAGACGCCTTCGGTATTTCTATCTCTTTCTAGCGTTAACTAAATCCAATAACATACGATGAACACTGAATCCATACATATTTAAAAGGTATCGTGGATCCTTTCTGAAAAAATACATTGGTGTTTCCCTATGGTGCGTCTTACCTGAGACACCCGGTATAACCGGCGTAAAATACTTAGCAAATTACTGAAGAACTTATAACATTGTAGAAGTATCATCATCATCATCAGTTGACATGGAGCAGATCCCCGTGGATCAATCCTGGATTACGCTAGGCCCCAGGCCCGCGCCGCCATAGGTGCGAAGGCGTGCACCGCACACAGGCGGCCACACCAAAGGCGGCAAAACTGCACAGCCGATAAAGCGACAGACGACATAAACAAAAAGCACGAATAAACAAAAGCATGAATTGGCATGTGGCTAGAATTAGAGCGGCCGCGGTAAAAAACAAAAACAAACGAATATTGTGCTAAACTGCTAACTTTAATTATTTTATTTTCTATCGACTTCTTTGCTCTTTTTCGGAAACTAACAAAAGAAAAAAAATGTTTTGAATATGATTACTCTGGAGAAATGCTCATTTCACTATTGTCTTTACGAGAAAAGGTCGTGTTTGATTGTGATATTGATACAGAAAAATTGTTGAATTTTTTAAGAGCTATAGGGGCGGCAAATTATATCTTGCACCCGGGCGGCAGATAGTCTTGGCTCGGCCCTGCTAGGCCCACCGCATGCCAATAAGGTGTGAAGGGATTTGTTATGATAGGTGGGGATTGGAAGCACTGTACAAATAAATTCATAGATTTACAATTCAAAAATAAAACACAATCTCTTTATTTTTTTATTTTTAATTAATAAGGCGAAATGTGTTATTATTAACCCTCAATAAGCAGCTGATATCATGTTAAATATTATATTCATATTCGAAATTTATTTTAAATATTTTCTGTGTTTTAATATCAACTTAGAATAATAAACTTATTACAATACAAATTAGTTTTCTTAACTTTATATATAATTATGATTATTGATAAAACTCGAGATTTTGTCATTAGTCATTCGAAAGACATGATCTGTTCTACAAGGCCTTGCTTCTTAACTCATTATCGACTTTTTTAACTGTATGTGATATCTGTTTTTGATAAAAATATAATTAAAATACACTTCCTAGTAATGAAGGCTTCCGAGGGAATTAATTAGTGTAAGTCTCCGTTTAATAAATCGGGTTCCTAGTTTCTCAAACACTTGGATATGAGGATATTTTAAAAATAAATCGATTTTTAGACACGTTTTATTTCCGCTCTAAAATATATTTGAATACAAAATTAAAATTTAGAAATGATTTGCTTTCATTTTCCCCTTGTATAATATACTATGTATAAGGCATATCAAAAAGGTAAAAAATCTAAAATTATACAACATAATTATTAAGAATGCCCAATACTGCCGATTAACTTTACATATTAACCTGTTGTCAGAAATACATTCGTAGCGATTTACGGTATTTTATTTATTTATTTTTTATAACTAGTGTAAATGAAAAGATACTTTTATCATAGTATACATTTAGGTTTAATAATGATGTTCAATGTCTGAACCTGTTTTCATACATTATTATTAATTTATTATTATGGATAATATAATACTTTATAATTTGTTTTTTAACAGAGGCAACAATATGTGTATATAAAACCCCAAATTTATACTCTGCATGTTGCTGTTCAGCATTTACTAATTCATGTCAAATTCAGGTTTGAAATATTTGAATCAGCATGCCTTTGAAGACGTTTTATGTACAATGTTGATTATTTTGACAACCTATTCTTCTTAGTTGTTTCATTCACTAACTACGTCACTGAACATTCTAACTTCATATTAACTTCACATTTCTTATTCTAAATAAACCTTCCAGCACCAATGAGTTAGCTGTATGGGTTGCCTATTTTCTTACAAATATTATTGTGGTAATGTAGGTAGGTATTCATTAACTAAAATTGCATTGAGTTAAGTAAGTTAATATTTTATAATTTTTCAGAAATAAGGTTGTCAACATTTTTTCAGTTAAGAATAATAATATCTTACGATTCTTAGCTTTTATGTTTTTATGAGAACAATATAATGTTTAAAAAAAAACTATGTAGCAAGTAAATTGTCACAAAAATATTATTAAAGAATGAACAAATAAGTATAACTGTATGACACGGTTAAAATAAACAATGATACCAAAAAGGATAATAAAAATACAAATCAAACATTTCTTATTAATAATGTGCTAGTTCTTTTCACACTCTTTTACTATATATTACATTATTACACTATACATACCATATACGTCAATGTACACTGAGTGATTCACATAAGACGCGCCCCTTAACATTTTCAATAGGCAACCCAACTTACAAATTCAGAAATAACCTGGATCTATATTAATCCTCAGCTAAACATGTAATCAGAGGTAGCTTACTTCAGAATGATAATAATTAAATGCCATGGCAAGATTATACTTCAAGCTGAAGAGTAACTGGAGAATAACTAGAAAATTGAACAAAAAACAAAAACAAATTTATATCAATTGTTTGTACAAAAATATACAAAAAATAGCAATTTTATATATAAGTTACTTTAAAAAATTATTTTTTCTACAAATTTCTAACATTTTCAACGAATAAGTAATACTCCTAGTATATTACATACCGAGGTGGAAAGCAATTCATTACTGTCTAGAGATAATTATAGCCCACCGAGACGCGAAGCGTCGAGTTTTACTATATCTCGAGACAGTAATGAATCTTTTCACCAAGGTTTGTATACTATTTTATTTTCAACCATACATATGAATTAATATGAATCATTTATAATAATAATTAATATTTTGAACAAAAAAGCCGTCATTTAATGACAGTTCTTAATGCGAATATTCATATTCGTCTGAAGTCATTTTCCGTAAAAACAGTAACCAAGACATTTGTTTATTTATCATCATAATTTGTGCATTAATTTGTGTCGGTTTGTATTTCTACAGAGATTAAATATTTAAATATTTTAATGACTGCTAATAATAATTCTAATGTAACAATTAATTTGTGTAAGTAGTTTAATAGAGACATGGTATTACCTTAGTTTTGCTTTTGAATATTGACAAGAATATATTATCCATTCACTTAACTCCTGTGACGTAAAAGTCACCATGTGTTGGTTAATATGAAAATCCCTATTAGGCTATTAAAAATTTTTAGATTTGAGATTGGCGCACCTTTAAATTCAAATTTAATGCTTTTGTTTTTTTTGTTTTCACTTTGACACTTAAATTATTTATTATTCAAGTTACGTTTTATAATTCATAATCTTTAGAGAAATGGATGAACAGAAGCACCAACGAAGTTTATTATCAAAGAGAGAGAAATAAGCTGTATGCAAATACTGCTTAGAAAGGCAAGAAATCAGTCCTCACTTAAATAAATATACAATTTTTGAAAAGGCTGCATATATATTTTCAGTAAGATTTCCTACATTTTATCCTTTATAACCACTTTTCCAATCCTACATCTCCTTTCTTAGATCAGCGTAGCTCAAGTGAAGGACATTTTTACAAAATTTGAAAATGGGGAAGATTTAGAAGATACACAAAAGGGTGGCAGAAAAGCTACAAATTTTGATTATTACAAGGTATTTTTAAAGGAGGAACTACAAAGAAAAATTTATTTATTTCATCACAATAATGAACATTTTACCATTGATGATTTACATGACTCAGATACTGAAGACTGAAGACGATTTTGATGATACTTTTCTTTAACTTTATGCCACCTTTAACTGATTGAAATTTTACGTAGATAATAATTTTTGAATTTCATTTAGGCTGCATATACTCATAATACTACACTGCATACTTGTATTATTAATAAACCCATTTTTACCTTGTTCTACTTAATTTTACGAAAATGACAAATGATTTATCATAACCTTACATTTCAGATTGACGTTAAGTACATTCACTAAAAAAGTTGATAGGTTCTCTACATAAAGTACACTCCCAAATTTTCATTTGACAGCGTAAACGTCAAGGGAGTTTTCTGAATGGATTATATGTATTTAAATGACAATTTGTGAACATAACAGATAACCCTACTAGATCAAACTTTTTTTCTAATTTACATGTATTTCTAGTAGCTTTGGGAAAATGTATGTTGGGTTGCATTTGAAGATTATAAGGGACGCGTCTTACGTAAATCACCCAGTATATTCGCCAATAGTTCCCTGTGTCTGTTCAATTTCTACTATCTAATCAAAAGGTTTAATCAAGTACTACATAGGTCTTATTTTCACTTAATAATGATTTTAACAACTAAAAAAAACTGCTTTATCGAAAAGATATAAGATTATTCCATAGTTCGAACTTTAAAACTTTTTGAAGTCTCTGGGTGCAGGGTGATTCATTGGCCTCTTTACAAACTTTGACAACGAAAACTAGATGTAATTTCATGAAGAAATATTCATATGAATGTAGGTTCTATCTTTCTTTGTTAAGAAGTTATAAGACTTTAAAAATTTTTAAGTTGAAAAAACGTAGTAGTCATGGTTTAGCATAACAAAAGCCTCACCGAGGAAGACAAATGACCGAATGGCTGCATACTCATTTTCCAAATAAATGGATTGGTAACGAAGATCCTATACCATGACCACCTAGATCACCCGACTTAAATCGTTGCGATTTTTATTTACTTCGAGCATCTTGTTTATACCGTGGAAATAAATGATCGTCATCAATTATTGCAGAGGATTCGAGATGCTGAAACTCATATTAGAAATAATATGAATTTATTACGCGTGCAAGAGAGTTTAGTTCGTCATTGCCTAGTTGTGTATTCAGGAGAATGGACTAATTTTTGAACATTTACTGCAGTCTAAATGTTGCTTTCTGTTGGTTACAATAAGTGTTTTTGATTTTCTTAAAATATGATTACTCATTACTCATTAGTATTCAAAGAGATAATTATTTTAAAAACCCTATAACTTCTTAACAAAAAAAGATAGAACCTACATTCATCATTCATATGAATATTTCTTCATGAAATTACATCTAGTTTTCATTGCCAAAGTTTGTAAAGAGGCTAATGAATCACCCTGTATAATCTAATCTCTATAATTATTATCTCTAAAGCCATGTAACTTATATTAAACAAAGTAAAATCATTAAATTAAGTCTTATACTTATCAATCAAGCGAAAGACACTAAAGAATCATTGCTCTGAAAAAACAGCATTTTGGTTTATTGAGCGATTTTTGTGGTACCTACGTCTTATATTTTATATTAATTACTACTCTCCTTTTTTATATGTAAATTTACGTTTTCATCTTACAGAAAAAAAAAATCTTAAATTAACTTTCACATTTAAATAAGCACTACTTATTATGAAAATTGCTGTTTCTCACTTTTGCAGAAAAGGAAATAAGTTCAATCGATTTATGAAATATGTAGCGAAATGATACCCAAAATTAATTCAAATTTGATTTTTTACTTAGATAGATATACACGTATTTAGAATAACGAAAATGACAAGTAAAATATAAGAAAGGAGCAGGGGGAGGTAAGTAAAAGCACAGATAATCTAAATCGCTTCCATGTTATATAACTATATAAGTACAATTGCACAGTTGCACTTCCGATATTAGCATTAAAAATTAAGCACTTTTTAATATACTAATTCAAGGTTAATAATTAATTTATTAACAACAAAATCAAAATTTACCTAAATTTGGATTTCAGAGTAGTGTAACTTTTTTGAGGGAAGTAAATTTACACTTACTTCTTTATTATCATGACAACTAATGGATAAATGGTAAAATCAAAATCAAATTTCCTTCAATGGTGATGAAACACCATGGTAAACACAGCGTATCAAATCCTAACTAGAAAAAAAAAACGTTTTAACTAAATATAAGTAAAAGTAATTTTGATAAATACACTTACTTATATCAATAACTCTTTCGATATCTTTAGACATCCCTCACATCATTATTTATTTTTTTATAACATATCTTGCATAGGTGTTGATCAATATTTACTTTTAAATTTTAAAAATCTATTTTAGCCATTAATCAATTTCAATGTGTTTCATTGTTAATTATAAACATTTCCAAATTAGATAACCGACTGTGACAAAATTTGGTTATACATGACTAACCACATTAATATGCATAACAGTTATTTCTTTGCGGTTGTACTTTGTACTTAATATTTCTTAATTGGACTTTTCTTTCATAAAAACGCAATTTTTAATACCATGGCGTGCTTTTGGTCGAAACAGTTTTAATTAAGTAGAGGTTACGACCTGAGTTGCTTGAAGCATTTGTAAGTATGTAAATAAATGCTAGTCACCGTTTCCCTAATATAATTTATTTGGGAAATAAAGTATTTTTTTGCTCTACATCCTTATACTATAATACTAAAAATAAAACAACTCGATTGATGTAGATTTAATAAAAACATGTTTTTATTAAACCCTATAGAGATTTTGATTAAGATATTATCGAGGAAAAATGATATACGTACAAAGCTAGTATAAAAAGCAACATACCTTTTCACAGAAAATTAAAATATCAGTTACTTTGTACAAATAAATTTTAGTTAGAGTTAGAGTTAGAGCTATACTAAAAATTTCAACAACTTAAGACTACAAGTTTAACAGTTTATGGCGAATAATTAAATAAATAAAACCTCATACAGATGAATTTTGGCTTATTTTCAATATTTAGCATGGGCTGTAAGTAAAAAGTATATGACTTGCTTCATTTTAAAAAGTTTGAGATTAGCATGTCGTTTTGACTTTGGCTTTTTTCAATTTATAAACTGCAGCCAAAAAACGTTTATATATTCATGAGAGGATTGGAATTTCTTAATGATAGAACAGGTTTGGAAGACTAGAATTAACGAAAATAGTCTCTACTCCTATAAAAAAAATACGTGCTGTATTTTGGATTATTTTAAGCAGAAATAATTAGGTAAATGTAACGCAATACAAAGTATCATAAAATCAACCTAAGTATATGTGCTGTGTAATCATGTAGTTTATTTAAATTATACTTGAACCGTTTTTTGCTTTTAAGTTTTAGAACGAATAACAATTACGAAATTATAAAAATCACAAGAAGACTAGTAGGTAGCCAACAACTTCTTACTTATATGTATTTGTTTGTACAGGATAATGAACAAAAACGTAATTTGTGGTTAAATATTAATGACTGATAAATTATTTAATAAAACCAGTTTCAAATTTGATCAGGTTTTTTTTAGATTACGTATCACGAATTTCATCTTCTGCGACCTTCCTCAAGTCTTCTAACGTTTCTGGTTTAAATTTATATACTACTCCATATTTTAAAAACCCCAACAAAAAATATCGAACACAGAAATATCAGCAGAACAGGATGGCCAAGCTAGGATAACATTTAGTAAAATTAATCCGTTCGGAAACGTTCTCATAGAACTACCACGCTTAAAATTGCTATCTTTTACCTAATCCGTATTAAAATAGAGACGAAGTTAAAATATCTTTTTACCACAATCACGAATAAATATAGATACGGAATACTGTGGCTGAAATGGCATAAAATACAGATTCTGTCCATTAATGTTTATTAATTCTAAAATTTCTTCTAATTGCACACTAATCAAAAGATTTTATGATCGTCTGTAAGGTTATAGATTTCCTGTTGCTTGATCAGTTTTCAATAATTTGGGAACCCCTGCAGGTCATGTATAGTCTTGCATTAAAATAAGCTTATATTTCACGAAACTGGTATAAAAACGTAACATTTTTTAATTTATGATTTTCGTATTAACGTCTATTATAAATTAAATAAAGGATACTTATTTTATAAAGTTGTAGGAATATCATTTTTTCTACCGTTTCTTAAGCTCATAGTGATTATAAAGAGGTAATTTTATTGCCATACTGTTTCTATAATTCTTTTCAAGGCAATTCCCAACAGCGAAGCTATTTTCAAAGTTCAAAGAGTTTATCTAAATAATAAATTTTATATAGCGGCTCAGTGTGTGTTCAAATTTTAGGTTATATGATACCTTGTAGAAAGTATTATTGATATTACCTAATTTCCATAATATAAATATTGTAATAACTTTATTAGTAGGTACCATGAATGAGTGACTAATACCTTTACGATTTGTCATATACGAAACATAAAATTAAATTAAGAATACGAAAGATCTGATGTAAAAATGTTTAAAACCTATCCAGATTAATAACTCAGAATGGGAACTGGTAATCCGACAATTCAGCAAAATATTAACGGATTATAGCCAGCTGTAAAAAAATGAAATTTGTAGCTCAATAATTAAGTGGATTTTAGACAAGTGTATCATAAAATATGTCCCCGCCAAATTTAGGATATGAATATTATTAAAGCTGAAAATTACAAACAAGTAATTTAAATGAATTTATTCATAACGCAATAAAATTACAAGTATATTATTCAAAATGGCGGTCTTGACAGCGGCTGATGAATCAGATGGTCGCTTGCCGACCGGAGTTTCTGTTAGAATCTCATTATTTCTACTCATAAATTAGTGAGTCGTGTCAAGGCGGGGCACTAAATAAGTAAAAAGGCCTACATTATGTATTCTTCAAAGAATCTTAATAATAAGTTTCATTTTCAAACTTTCTTTGAATAACTTTTAATTATCTACCTACTCAAACAAAACAAAAAAAACGAAAAGGGAAACAATTTAAAAGACTACAAAACTAATAAGAATGTGTACAACTCGAACAATTTCTTGATTAGAAAAAGTTGCGGTATATAATTAAGGAACATTTGGTGAACGAGGAACGTAATTTATGAGTTGGTTCAAAATTTTAACAAATTTAAAATATGCTGTTTCTAATGAAGTTCTTAAAAAATTATTACTATAATAAAAATAAGTTAAAAGCCAAAACACTTTAAACTTGTAGCTTGGAATTTCATAATTCGGTTAGTTTATGTTTTTATATTGTTTAGGTGGGAAACAACACGGTTTAATTTAAAACTACATCTTAGCTTAATTGTTTGGCTGTATATTCTTGGATCACGAATTTTGTTTATACACACATAAAAAAAAATTTAAGCATAATTTCAAGCAATAAAACTACAGCAATTTTGTGTTTAATAACATCCCAACAAAAAGAAGAACGACAGAAATTCCTTGTT
This sequence comes from Melanotus villosus, assembly GCA_963082815.1. Classification (NCBI taxonomy): domain Eukaryota; kingdom Metazoa; phylum Arthropoda; class Insecta; order Coleoptera; family Elateridae; genus Melanotus; species Melanotus villosus. Next base: position 68,526,607 of record OY720418.1, on the reverse strand, counting down.
TAGATTGGCATATTGCCAAATGGTTCTAGTTTACTATGCATATAAAAACTGTAAATCTAACAAATTATCTGCATTATCTCGCTCTAAAACTCTTATCAACATCCGTAACTATTTTATACACATAAAATGCAACATTTTTAAAAACCTTTTGTAATTAAAAATGTTAAATGTATTTCTATTTAAGAATATGGAACTAACTACAGTAGGTATAGGTATAAAAAAAGTGTAATAACGTAATTCTTTACTATTAATTTGCTGTCAAAGAATTAATAAACAAACTGCTGTTTTTTAAAGTTTCCCCTAGCTCTTTAAGAAAGTACATATTGCCTTGCCTACGACAAGCTGCACAATTCTACTGTAAAAGTCATTGGTTTTTTAAATTAAGTAAACTGCAAGTTTTTAAATTAAGCTTTCAGAAGATCTTGGCGCACAGTCTTCATAAATTTCCAACAACTACTGATTGAATTCGATATTACACCTCAGGGAGATCTTTGCTCAACTGTTCAACGCTCATGATACTGCGAGCTAAGAAAACCTATTATTAATACAAGTTATGTTCATAATTTTCTTATGATAATTCATATTTTACTAAATACGTACTGTATCTTATAAAGATAGCCAAAATCACTGATTTGATGTGTTTTTGGATTATTAATTATTAATATGAAAACTTTTTTCAATCCATATTGTTCGTTTTACTTTTCCCTATATTAAATATTGATCTGTTTTTTAAACGGTTAAGTGTCTCAAAATGTGTTAAGTAAACGAAGAGCCCCACAAGGATCCATTGCCGGACCAATTTTCTTCTTAACATTTACAAACAATTTACCTACAGCAGAAACTAGATTTTTACATGCAGATCTCACCTGATATGTGGAGTGATTATATTAAAACGTTTAGTCAAATAAGCGATAAACCAATAGGTAGTGCTAAAGAATGGTTAAAATCAATAGTATTAAACTCAAAAAAAAAACAGAAAGATATTATTCAATTTTACATTTTACGAGGGCGGAATCATAAGTTAAGCCTTCACATAGGTGGCGCTGGTAGGTAAAATATTTATTCATGGTTTGAAACTTCGATCTTTTAGTTGGCAATACTGAAAATATAACGGCCATATTTCCAATAGTTTGGTGTCAGTTACTCTGCAAAGAAAACACATTTTTAATTGTTTTACAATGAAAACTATTAAACGTCGCGCTATTACTTTTTTTTATTTAAAAGGTTTAAAAGGTGCAGAAATTTTTGAAAAGATGAAAAGTGTGTTGAACCAAAGTGCTCCATCATATACGACCGTAAAAAATTGGGTGGCTGAGTTTAAACACGGCCGTACAAGCAACGAAGACGTACATCACTGCGGACGACCAAAAAGTGTCACAACGCCAGAAATGGTCAACAAAATTCACAATCTGGTATTAAAAGACAGACGGCTCAAACTGAGCGAAATAGCTGTAGTTGCCAACACCTCAAAGGAGCAGGTACACAATATTTTAACAAAAGAACTGGGTACCTATGAAAAACTTTCAGTAAAATGGGTACCGCGATTGCTTACACCTGATCAAAAAAGGTCTTCGAGGTCAAGTTTCTCAAGTGTTTGGACCGTTTAAAAAATCCAAGCGATTTCTTGCGTCGTTTTGTAACTACAGACGAGTGATTACTACACCCCAGAGACGAAACTCAAATCGAAACAATACAGAACCCGATTACTCAGCTCCAAAGAATCAGTTTTCTGGGATGCCAAAAGGCATTAGAATCCCTTTATATTATCTATATACTATCTTCCAAAAGGGCAAACTATAAATAGTAAATATTAAGCTAACCTTCTGGAACGATTGTGCCAAAATATCAAAAAAAAGTCAAGATAATGCACGCCCCCACATCTGTAAGTGCAAGAAACTAAACCACAATTTGCTTCCGCATCCTGCATCCAGCTTATTCGCCGGATATAGCTCCCTCCGATTTCTATTTATTTCTTAAGGTGAAAGTTTTCTTGGGAGGCAGAGACTTTCAACTGACGAGGATTGTCTGGAGGCTGTGCTGTGTTGTGAAAAATAAATATCATTTTAAAAACATATTACGCTAACCACTTATCCCACACTCGTACTGTGGTATATTGAATAATCTTAATACATATGATCGAATGGAATGGAACATTGCTATGAGGAAAATGTTCAGAAGCCCTTCGCATTTTAATACCACAGCAAAGCCATTGTAAGACTTTTAAAATTGGGACATCAACGACAACATTTATTCATCAGTGTCTAATGTTTGTTAATTGTTGTCGTATTACAAAATGTGTGTCGTTTCTAGCTACGACACAAAAATTGTGTGTTCCGTACCAACTTTCCAGAAAACAATTTTTACCTCCATTGAATTATTTAACATACTACATATTGCCTAACCCATAAAAAGCGGTTTGGTAAAAATGCATTTGTTAATAAATGAATATTTTAATCGCAATTTTGATTTTATGCCGCGTGACTCTACAATGCGATAATATTTACTTTTGTCGTTTGCGAAATTAATTTCAAGTTTTTTCAATTTCAGTTTCTAGTGCTTATATACATTGTGCCCATTTTCAAATTGAAAAAGCCAACACACAATCAATTATGTTCATAAATTACAATAGTTTAAAAAATAACATAGCAATATTTAATTAATATACCAATCAATAAGTCATCAGTTCCATACAACAGTGGATGTTCTAATCTTAATTTTTAAATTGATAACAAAAAGTAAAGCTGTTTGTGAGAGGTCATATGAGTAGCCAATTTCAGCAGAGCTTCCATATAGTATATTTGCTACCATAGTCTGCTTGAAGCCACACCGTAAGACTCAAGAGTTTAGAGATTACAGACTTGTTCCAGCTGTTCTAAACATACGGCATTGTTAATATTAATACTGCAACGCCTAATATTTATTTATTTTAGCGAGTTTCCGGTACCCTATGCATAAACTCCGGTCCCAATGTGGTAGCGAATATACTATACTCCACTTGTTAAAATGTGCACTCTTTATCTCTAACAACCATAAATTAATGTATTCAAAGCATAAAATATAGAAATACTTTATTTTCATTTTTCTCCTGTTTTCACTTCAATTCAACACCATAGAGCTATGGTAAAGGTAAGTCATCATCATGATAATCTTTATTTCCATTTGTACCCGCACTTGCAGGTGTTGGAATATACAAATTTTACGTTTTATACAAATAAACATTTAATTCTTAATTCTAATCTAAACCTTTCATGTTTATGTCTGCTTGTATTTGTTCATTGTTCACTGCACTTACACTTAAATCATTCCTTCAAAATGACACTGTATGTCCATCTTATAGAACCTTTTCCATTTGTTTCTATCTTCTGCAATTCTTATAGCCTCTCCATATTCGATTTCTCTCCTACTTAATGCCTCTACTATCTTCTCCTGCCAGGTGGCATGTGGTCTGCCCCTTTTTCTTTTACCATAAGGCTTACACTTCCATACTTTTTTGGGTAGTCGTGTATCTGATATCCTGCAAAGATGTGCGAACCACCGCAGCTGACTTTCCTCAATTCGATCATTAATTTTAGAGGCTTAATTTGTAGTCGTCTCCTTATTGCTGCATTTCTGATTCTTTCTCTCTTTGAAACTCCCAGTATTCTTCTTAAATATTTCATCTCAATGGCTTGTAGTCTTGTTTTATTGCGCTTTGACAAAACCCATGATTCACTGCCATAAATTAAAACAGGTACATGCACTGAATTGTACACCTGTATTTTTGTTTTTCGCGTAAATTCGTTTTTATTCAGGAAAGCTTTGCCTAAAGAGTGAAACAGTCTTTCAGTGTTCCGTATTCTATTGTCCAACTCAGTATCCATTGTACCTCTATCATTTATCTGTCCTCCAAGATATTTAAAACTTAATACTTGTTCTAATATCAACCCTTCAATTTCTATTTGTACGTTCGGTTTGAATGGAATGCTCATTATTTTCGTTTTGAGTGCAAATACCACTATATCGTCAGCATACGCTAATGAGCTTATTTCCACTCTTTGCAGTTATTTAAAGCCAACAACATATGTATGCATGTCCAAGTTACATTCTTTCATAATTGTATCAAGTACCAATATGAATAATAGTGGACTTAGTATTCCACCCTGCCTCACACCCGCTGTTATTTTCAATGGTTCGGATATCATATTATATTGCCTTACATGTCCCTTGGTGTTTTCACGCCTTTATTACATTTATCAGACCTTCAGGTATTTCCCTTTCTCTCAGTACTTGCCAAATCTTTTCCCTGGGAACCCGATCGAAAGCACTTTGTAAGTCAACAAAGCCTATGTATAATTGTCTGTTGTGTTCTATAGACTTTTCAATAACTTGCCTTATCGTAATAAGTCCTGTACGCTCCTTCCTGCTCTGAACCCACTTTGTTCTTCTTCCATATCCTTCTCTACCAATTTCCTAAGCCGTTGCTCTAGGATCTAGGATAAGTTCGTATACTTTACCCGGAATGCTTAGTATCTTAGTAACGCTACTCCCCGGTAATTTTTGCACTCTTTAGGGTCCCCTTTTTTATGTAGTGGTACAATTATAGAAGTTTCCCAGTCCTGTGGTACCTTTTTCTCTTGTAGCACTCGTTGATTAATTGTCTTAATATTTGAATTCCTGTGTCTGGCAGGTATTTTATCATTTCTGGGGCTATATTGTCTACCCCTGCTGCTTTACCTAGCTTTATTTTGCTTACCGCCCTCCTCAGTTATTTCTTCTTCGGTATCATCCTGAGTAATTTCTTGAAAGTTATAGTCATAACTTTCACCATGTGGGTTTAGGGTTTCCTCGAAATGTTCTTTCCATCTTTTTATCTTTTCTTGTTCTTTAGTTAGGTATTAAACCACCATGTTTTGATGTTAGATTCCGAATCGCACAGCTCATACTATTCTTGTTCAACTTTTTCAACACCCTATAAAACATTTTTTGGTTGTCCCTGCTGTTCTTTTCCACTTTCTCACCTAAATCTCTCCATTCGTCTTGCTTTGCTCTCTTTACCAACTTCTTTACTTCAGTTCTCTGTACTTTGTATTTTTCATAATCTTGCATGTTTTTAGTTGTTAGATACTTTTTCCATTGCTGTTTCTTCGACTTTACTTCCCTTCTAATGTATTCCGTCCACCATGCCGTTTGCTTTCTACTACTATCTTTCTTGGTTTTGCCGCATACTTTTGTCGCCACTGTTATTATCATTTGTTTAAATTTATTCCACCTTTCACATATTTCCTGCCCCTGTTCTAGTTCTCCCCATTGTTCTAATGCTTCCCTTATTTGACTTTCGTAATTCTGCACTGTGTCCTCATTTCTTAATTTGTGGCAAAAGTAAGTAACGCCACAAAACTAAGAGTGTATAGGAGTATATATGTGCCTACCCTAACATACGGATCGGACAGCTGGATCATGCAAGACAAGACGAAGGGGAAAATAACAGCAGGGGAGATAAAGTATTTAAGAAAAGCGATTGAAAGAACGAAACGATAGAATAAGAAACATGGCGATTAGAGAAGACCTAGGAACAGAACCATTAGTGGAAAAAGTAAAGAGAAGGCAGTTCAAATGGTACGAGCATGTTATGAGCATGGGAAACAGAAAAGACCCGAGGGGAGTATTGGAAGCAAGACCAGATGGAAAAACATATGTAGGAAGTCATCGGGAAACATGGAAGGAAATAATGAAGAAAATGACTTTGACAATAGGGAAGAACTAAAGAGAATGGCAGCAAATCGTAAACAATGCCAGAAATGAACGAGCGACCCGGGCCAATGGCGTTGGAGATGGCAAAAGAAAAAGAAAATTATGTGCGATGGTATTCACACAGTGATAAAACATCGTTGGATTTGTATTGCACAAGAAAGTGAATTAAAAAGCAGTACAGGACTTTTAATAGTATATAAATCTTTAATGACACACGCTATCTCGCTTGCTCCTTTTAGAATTGAAAAAATATGTAGGTATACTGTAGATAGAATAAGAATGCACATTTCATCATTTTTTTGGGTTTCAGTTTCCATAAGTAGGAAAATTAAGGATATTGTAACTACTTCTTTTACTATTACTAATATTTATACTAACACAGTTTGAGCAAAAATTCTAATCACCACCATTTGGAGAATATTTCAAGGAAAGTGTGTCGTTTTTATTTGCTGATGTGAACGTATTGTTCTATCTCTTCCATTCTATGGGCGAACGGTTTTCCCTAAACTATCTGATACTGTCGCCTCTAAAGTTCTTCCTATCATGTAACTTTTTATTCTTGTAGCTATTTTAAAACTATTATTAATCATATCGCGATGTTCTTTAGAAGATTATATTAGTGTTTATATAAATAATATCAAGATATACGAGGTGAAGAATCAACGAACGTTTTGAACCACGGAAGTGCTTGCACTTCTACCACAGAGGACTTACTAGGCAGAAATACCTCGGTGATTTGCCATTGCCTTCCGAGGGAAGCGGTCGGGTGTTTTCGGTGTAATGTGTGACCCTGGGAATCGAACCCGGGCCATCTCAGTGGTCAGCCGTACGCTGAACCAACTGAGCCACGGCCGCGACTAAAACTAATTAAATATGCGTAATTTGGAAAACAAGCAACTAAAAGTAATTTTAATAGAAATATATGTATATAACCACAACATTTTGAAGTAACTTGGTTAAATACTACCGCTGTTTTGTGAAATGGTTTTCCACCTAAAGAGGTATCGGTTTTCTATTTATCAGTGTTTCAATTATCGCTTTTTATAGTTGACTATACATACATTCTAATAAAGTGAAATTAGCAGATATTGATATTTTATGAGATTTTAATTATGAACGAAGCAAATTTTCTTGAATGAAGATCGTTAACAAAACGTTTTGGAGAAATTTCAATCCGAAAGATTAAGAAAGTAGTGAACTAAAGTTTAGGTAACTGATCTTTCTTAGCGTTCTAAAAGGTTGTTGTATGTCTTTCTTAATTCAGTAAGTAGTGCACATTACTTCATAATATTTAAACCTTTCTCGTACTTCCAAGATTCTATATTATGAAAACATTTACTATCCTCTTTTTTGTTTCCTCCAAAGTAAAATTATTCTGCTTGCTTATTGCTCCCAATAATTCTTTCTTTATTGTATTGCACTAAATACTTCTGAATTTTAGCATAACTATTTTATTTAAAGAGCTAAAGAACTAAATCGGCCAAGTTATGCAGAATTAAGGTAGAATTAAGGTAAATTTGGAAATGTTTTCATATTTGGAACATATCATCAATTTTTTGAGACAATTTGGGAAAACAAAAAACATAATTTTTCACATTTTTGTATTTTCATGACCGTTTAATATAGGATAAAAATTTAAAAGCTTATTTTCTTCCCATTATAATGATAAGTATATCACTCAATGGTTTTACTTTCCATTTTCTAAAAACAACTGATACTAGCCGTAATATTTTTAACAGTTCCACTGTAATATCAACTCAAAAAACTGTAATAAGTAATAACGAAACTAATAGCCATGACTATACCTTAAATTAATTAAATAAACTTGAATTATTATGGTATTTTGCATTTGTTGGTCTATCACAGCATATATCGTTAGAAGAAACCAAGCCCTTTTTAATGGTATAAAAATAAATTAGCATTTCTGGTTAAAAAATGTAAGTTTATATTACATAAAACGCGCCCCTTAAAATCTCCAAATGCAACCCAACATACATATTTCCAAAGCTACTAGAAACATCTGTAAATTAAAAAACAAATTTTGATCTAATAAATACCATGAGATCGAAAAAAAGATGATTCTGAGCAGGCCTTGACGAGTACAACACGATTGGCTACACTGGTTCTAGAATGCCTATGAATTATAATGTGACAGTGACATTTCAAATGTAAGTCAGTTTTGCAATATTGTTTCCAGAATTATTTAAGTTTATCGTTGTAATACTAGTGAAGGATCACATTTGGAACACCTACTCTAACATGTATTCATCTTAGTTTTCAGTTTGTTCCCTAAATAAATACTGTTTTGTGTTTTAATTTATTTGACATTTATTAACCTCTAACCTACTGCCACATTTTGAAATCAGTCTTGCCAATCGTGTTGTACTAGTCAAGGCCTGCTCAGAATCATCTTTTTTTCGATCTCATGGTAGATATGTTCGCAAATACTTCTTGTATTTTTTTTAATTTGCAATTTTTTCTAGTAGCTGTGGAAACTTGTATGGTGGGTTGCATTTGAAGTTTTTAAGGGGCGCGTCTTAGGTGAATCGCCCAGTGTTTAACATTCTAACTTCGCATTAAAGTTAAAAGTCGCCACCTTCTAAAATTTTATTGTCAAAGAAAACAGAATAGAAAATGAACGTGAACTACGTTTCAGTACATCTTTGAAATAACTTAAAACCAAACCTACTCGCAATCACATAATATGAAACGTTAAATAACATTTGAGTTCTTAATTTTCCTAATAAGTAGGGCTATTTGATATTAAGAGTACAGTGAGGGCAAATAGAAATTCAAACCACATGACCAAACATCATACCGCCGTGTAGGCAACACATCTTACACAGATGGCAAAACTTTAAAATAACAAAGACTCACAAACATCATTACCATTGGCGTAACATCAGATTCCATTATTGTCTAGACTAAAAAAAATATATATCCGAAGCAGGTATTAATACTACTAATTATTAATTGTATTGGTTTATGCGTTACAAAGTACTTCCTGTTTTTAACACATTTTTAAAATGTTACGAGTAATGACAACTTCCTAACTGATTTCTATTGATTTTTGCTCCAGTTGTGTTTGAATATCATCAAAGGGTTTTTCTGTTAATACACCTGGTCTTTCAGGAGGTTTGCCTGTACAAATGCAGTACTTCGTTCAAGAATATGATACCAGCAGTTCACAAACATTTCATTATGTAGGTATACTATTTGCGTTTGGGATAGCTATATTGAACTGCTAAATGCAGAATTACAAGTTGTGGGTTTAGGAACTATCTGGATTTTGTGTAGCACTACGAAAATGGGCAATCAAAATACACGCATCTTGTTCTGGTGTAAAAAAAAATATTTATTCTTTTAACCCTCAAATTTAATTCTTATCATATTGCCGTAACTAATTATTATAAACTTAGCTTCGCTACAATCTATCGATGTAAATTTAGCTCTGAAACTATTTCTGAAATAATCGTATGAAAAATGATAAAATGAAAGCATGATAAACAACAATAAGCGAACGCCGTTGAAAATTTTTAACCTAATAATTTGGCAGTACTAGCTTAAAAGCACAAATACCATAGAAGCCGTATTTTTAGAAAAAAACAAAATCAGCGGTCACGTGGTTTACAAGATTTCCCGATCTCACGTTCTTCGAATTGTTGAAGGCCTTACTTTTATTTAAATTATGTATTAACTAAAGTAATACTTTAAAAAAAAATCATCAAATTAAAAAAAGATAATTTAAAACTCTTCATTATATTAGAAAATAAAAAAAATTATACATCTTTATGAAAATACTGATTACTAGGGCTAGGATTTTGATGATTTTGCATCTTTTTTTCTGAAAGTCTGAGACATTGCTCAGTTATATATAAACGTGTTTCAGGATACATTGAATCACATGAGAGCAACTTGTTGGTGCATTTTTTTGCATTTTTTACCATTTTTGAGGAATGGGGCATTTTTTGCTAATTTTTATGGTATTTCCAGCATTTTTTGGAGTTTTTGTGTGTTTTTCTTTGAATTTTTTGCATTTTTGAGGAATAGCGTTAATTTTTTTGATATTTTGCGATATTTTACTTGGCGAGCTTATAAACTTTTGTTAAAATTTTATTTTTCATGCAATCTAGAACAAAATGCAATATTTTTCTTTTCTCGGTAGTTCCGGTTGTTCCGGTATTTTTACCTGTTTAGAAATGAAGCCTAAAACCTCTATTAGCTAAATGCAAAGTTAATGTTTTCTGGGAACGTGCTTAAGTCATCCACAAAAGAATTATGGATTAAATTTCTTTGGAATGCAGTCAGTGAGTCAGTAACTTACATAGCTGTTTTCTAAGACTGGCCTGCAGTGGGTGGGAATGAACCAACAATAATTTTGCAGTCTTATTCAGTTTCTTCACGTTCTTATCAACAGATTTATATGTCATCTTTTTAAATTTTTACGTCCTTTTTGCGAGATTTTTAAGTCATAATTGCATCTTTTATTTTGCATTTTCGATGATTTTTAACGTCATTAAAATCCTAGCCCTACTGATTACAAACTTGGTTACAGTTGAAACTACTTCTGAAGTTCTGAAGGTTAACGTATTTACATTACAAAGTTTGCCTGGTAGGGAATCGGTAGTTCGGAATGACTTCCTTATCACACCCAATATTGATTTAAAACTCCGAACTTTTGAATATCTATGCGAAGGGGGAAAATAATATTTACATACAGTTTGTCTTGCAAAAACCGTTTCGTACAACTAGAAGAGAATTTCAAGTCGTAACTGTTTACAAGTACGATTATGTTTTTAAAAGCTCGTTAAACAAGCTTAACTAATTAATTTATTGCATCTTTATGGTTTGTTTTACATATAAAACGTATACATACAGGCCATAACAGCCGAAAATGAAGAGTGGTCACGCTTACAACGGTCTCGAATTACAATCTAAACTTAACCGGTAGAAGCAAGAGTCGTAGGAGTACTATAAACTTAATACCTAATTACGCAGTAAGTATAAGAATAAGGGAGAATTATATGGTAGGTCCTTCCATTTAATCCGTTAAATGTTGCTATAAAACAGATGAAACAACACACTTCATTTGAATATCAAAGTTACTAGCATAAGGACACCTCATTATGATCGTTTCAAAAATGTAGGCTTTCCACTTTAATAGTAGAAGATAAGAAAATGTGTTTCATGGCACTGGAATGTTAGAACAGTTTTATTATACCGTATTACTTCCTTATTGAATGAATAGGTGTGATCATCTACTTTGATTTCAGTAAGTATGAATGTCTTAACGTACATTTTTACGAGAAAATCATACAATATGCTCGCATCACAACATTAAGCTGAGAAACTTTATATAACATTTAAAACTGACACCACACACTACTAATTACAATAAATTAACAATAAGCAATTATATTAAGAAAACCACGGAGAATTTATAAGGTGTGTGTAATAAGTAGCTACACAGTTTATAAAAACGGCTTGTGTAACAAAAATAAATATATTTCGAACTTCTACAAATAATCTGGATACTTTATGAAGTTTAAAAGAAAATCATCTTACTTAATTGGTTACTGTTAACGGGCCATGATCTTCGATCTTTCTAAATTATACTCTTAATACCTAGCATCATCCTCTGAACCACCTGGAGGTCTATCTTTTTAATAGATGATTTAATTCTATTAATCAGTTTTCCTCGGAAGTAGCTTCCCACCCAGTAGCATATACGAATTGTAACAAAAGTGTCCAGAAGTGTTCGATTGACCTTGCGGCAGGTATATTTGGAGGAATAGCAGACTTCGGAACAAAAAGAATTCAACCACTCAACAGTCTTTTTAGCATAATGTGAAGATGCTAAAATCATATTGTTTTATAAAATGATTTAGTTTTGGTAGACATTTGCCAAAACATATAAACTTCGCCAACGATAGCCGGCCCTTTTGAGCTCTGGATGTGAAGGTTCGAAATTCCCTTGTAAGAAATGGCGCACCAGACAATAACTTTCCTTTTAAACTTTGACTTTTATATAAACCTAACGTTATCTAAAACATTTTCCTTGTTTTCAGTATAAAATCCACGATTGCGACTATCCGAAACATTAGAAAAACAATAGTTATGAACAACGTTTTTCCTACAAACGTTTAGGAATCGTCCTGAACTATCATTTTGTAACTTTTCAAGTTGTCAAATTTGACATTTCCTTTTAAAGTAATAATCTAGTAAGGATGGTTGCTATGCGATTTTCTGATTTTTCAGAAATCGCTGTCACTTTCAGGCACTCCGTGCGGGAAAGTGGACTTTCCCGCACGCAAAATGAATGTGGGAAAGTAACATTCCTAAACGTTTGTCGGAAATAGTTATTTTCGTATCAAGTGTCGAAAGTAGCAAATATCAAGCGAGTGTTTATAAATAGATATACGAGTGCGGAGCGAAGCGGAGCACGAGTAGAAATATTTATAAACACGAGCGGAGATATTTGCCTTTCGAACGAGTTACGAACACTATTTTTCCCACGACCAAAAATGTACATGTCAAAAAGTAACACTGACAGTTCAGGTAAAACGACCGTCATTTTTTGTTTTGAAGCGGCCGCAGCTTCCTATTATTGCGCAAACTGTGCGATATATCCCTATACGTGTTCATATCGCACGGGTTGTTCATTTGTTTTGCGAAAGTCAATCGCACGGGTGATATTGTCAACTTTCGCGCCTAGTTTGTTGTGCGTTAGGAGCGACTTTCTTATATGGTCGTGGGAAAAAATATTTTTCATCGTCCATTACAATGGTTGGGTTTTGAAGAAGAATATTTTTTCGCATGATTCGGCACTTCTTTGGAATTTCTTCTAATTGTTTTTCTGTGTATCGAGGCACTACTTCTTTTCTATAGTATTTTAAGCCCATTTGCTTAAAATTATTCGCAACAGTTTTATGACACAATTTAAATTTTGCTGCCAGTTTTCTTGTGCTTGCTCGACGAGGAACTTCTGCACAAGTCTTTAGCCTTTTCAGCTGATTTGCACGTAACGTTTTTGGCCGTCTCGATTTCGTCACGTTTATGTGATCCTGGTTCTTGTATGAAAAAATGATGTAGATTTGTAGATCGTTCTACGGCTAATGCTCTCTGCCACGAAATGTTGCAAAATCTCTTTTTTTGTACGCTGTCCAAGGTACTCATAAACCTTCATTTTGAATATCGCCTATTCACTAATTTTTAAATACTCATTTGTTTCCTACTACCACTTAGATTATAAATCCAGACCCTTTAAAAGCCGGCTTAGCCTTTTAATGTGCTGCCCGATTTTGCAGCTACTTATTACACACACCTTAGATACCGTTTTCAACCTTTGCTCTTTGTTACTTTATTTCAGTATTAATTAATTGATTATTGCTCGATAAAAATGCCCCACGACAGAGAAAAGCTAATCATTTTAGTCATTTTTTTTATTTATTCCTTAGTTTAATAAGCTTTGATACAACTTAGTAAAATATAACAATGTTAACTTCATAAGAGTAAAATGTTTTAAGCAATGTTTTACTCGCCTTCTGACATGCAGCGATTCTTTAAGACCTGCAATATTGCACACTCCACAAAGAACCATCCTCAAATAAACATTCTAATACTGAGGCTTACCTGAAATACCTACAATAATTATACTTCAATAAGATATAAAATTAAACTATGTTAAATTGTTTTATACATATTTCGCAGATTACTACTTCGTACAAATATTTTTTTTACAGAAATAAGGAAAAATTTAAAAGTTGTAAATTTCATTTCAACGTAATACTCATTATTTGCAGTTAGAATAATGCATGCTCCACTCTTTAGTAGGTATTCCTATTTTTTAGTTTATTTGATTGACGTAAATTTTTTGTTCGGTTATAAATAACTGTTATGCTGTTGTTTGACACTTTCTACAATAACACAATTTCAATAGATAACATGCCTTTGTGCATAAAAAATCATTTTTGTATCTTTGTTACATGTTACTCCCTCTGTCCCAAAATATGGTATACATTACAGGTTTTACATTTGTCCCAAATTATGGTGTACAAAACTCTGAAATTGAGTTTATTATTTTTTTATTTTGCTGAAACTTAAATTAATTAAACAGATAACAATACAGAAAAATATTTGCGATTTTACTGATCTAGATCGACATTTGTAATATTTTGCCGCGCTGTGTTAAGTGCCACTTTCTGTATCCCACCACGGCTTAACCTATTCTAATTTTTGGTACATTGCAGCAAAAGTTGCAGTATGCCATTCCTCTGTTCGGCAGTTACTTAATTGCTTCGATTTGACGATTTGTTAGGTACTTCTTCTTGGAAAAAAGATGTTTTCGATATTCTTAATTGTTTTATTTACGGGATAACAGGTGTAGCAAAATTTTCATTACTTTTTGACTCTCATTAAAACTACAGTAAGCTGCCATTCACGCAACGTCTACTATTAATGTACAAAATAGTTAATTTTATATATCCTATTCATATACAAAAAACTATTGTTTTTTTATAAACATCCATAATCAGTAGTTTTTTAGAAATGTATATCATATTTTGGGACAGAGGTAGTACTAAATTGCCCTAGATACGTACAATATATAACTATATTCTTTGCTCTATTGTGAAATAATCATTAGGTAATTTTGATGATCAACAGAGTAACAAAATCCCATAAAATAAAATCACAATTGTTGCCTACAATGGGAAACTATGTAAATTGTACTTATAGCAGTATTATTAATTTTTTATAGATACGACTTTTTAAATTTCACGTGAAAATCATTCTGACAATTTTTAAATCTTTAAACACCATGCAATAATACCAAAATCCCAAAAAAATATCAATACAAGCCAACATTCAAATTCATATTGCATTCTTTTAATCGGTGTTAATTAATTAAATATTTGTAGAATATTTTTTAATTTAACAACCAGCAATTTAATGAAATTTTCAACAAAAAAACGTAATCAAAGCTAAGCCCCACTTTCCACTATCAACTTAGTACATTGCATCAAAAAATTGTCTTAGTTACGAAAAAAAGATCTAAAAAATTCAAACTATCATACTGCAGGAAACTGCAAATCTAAATTACTTAATTAGCTCTTTAAACAAACATTTCTATTATTTAAAAAAAACAACTTTCATTTCGACCTCTTAGTAAACTATCTCACAATTATTTTATCTTCTACAAGTCTCGTGTCTTAAAAAATTTTAAGAACTGATTATAAATGCAAACATTTTTGCCATAAAAATTGCTAAACTAGACCCGCTGTTTTAAATTAATTGTAGATAGCGAAAAGAGTTAACGAACTGTGTTAAATTAGGTAGATAAAAAGTTTAACATAATCAGGTTTGGAGATCCTACTGTACTCGTGTTTTGTTAAATCATTTAAAGATTTAATGAAAGGTAGGTAAATAAAAATGTATGAATTAAGCAGTAATAATTTAAACCAATTAAAAAACATAGTACGCTTATAGATAAATATGAAATACACTATTATAATTAGTAATGCTTAAAGGTTAGTTATGTAACATTTTGGAAAGTTAGGATAAACGCTTAGGATACATATCTTCTATTCAATATTTTCACTTTGTTTTAAAATTAATTAACTACTAATTCTGTTTGCGATTTTAAATTTATAAAATCTGAGCCTTAAAACCTCTACTCTTCCTGAAAAACTGTTTAGGTATTTCAAAGCAAAAGTAGCCCATAAAGAAATAAATTAGAAAGTTTTGCAGGATGTACACATAGGTACAAAAGGGTTTATTTGGAACCCATCTAAAAAAAATGAATAGAAGACTAGAAATTCTACGACTATACGTACAGTCATAAAATCTACAATAAAACTTTTAAAAAGGGGAGAAAGTTCCAGTACCTTCTTATTTATAATCCTTTACGGTAATTTGTTACAGTAACTACAAGGAGGATTTTGGGTGTAAATTTAGTCTTAAGTTGGATTTTGAAGCTGCAATATCGATATTCAGTATTTTCGATAGCGTGACAAACGAAAACCTTATCGCGTGTTGCAGTGAACCTAGACTAATCTTCAAACACTTCTCTGAAGCTCTATCAAGAACTTGGGTAAGTAAAACTTTGAAATTTAAAAGGAACGATCTCAAGTCCAAAAATAACTTCTGGGACTGTTTTCAGTAAAACAGTTTTAAAATATTCGTTTTGTGTCCTACACAGCTTTGTTTCAAATGATTCTTCAAAATTTTAAAATATTTCTCAATTTACTTTAAACTTTAAACCGTAAATATTAATAAACATACACTTTATTTGCTTATGGTTAATGTAAAGGCTTGTTTTTGAGTTTAAAGAAAATTTTGATTAAAGGTTTTTTTATTATTTACTTTGCAACTGATGTTTCTGTTAATAATTCTTACTCTGCATCAAGACAATAAATAACCAAATTTGAAGATTCGTGCATTTTAAAAATTTAATAACTATCTACTAATAATAAAAATAAATTTACTTAAAATCTAAGTCGTTAAGGTTGAACCTACAGTTGTTTGTAAGCATCATTTTTATCGACTTTTTAAATACGAGCAATTCAGTCATTTTATTCGTTGTGTGTCTATTACATTTTGAGTTCAAATGGGACTAGCATACGATCAGAATAATAAAACAGAGAAAGGTTATTTTTATGGTAGGCAGGTAAAGACCAGCTAGTGTAAAAAGAAAGCTTTGAAAAATGTGCTCTCGTAATTCATCCCAAGGACTAAGCAATAAGGGTTACGTTGTTAAAAATATCAAACTGTCTTTTACTCTAAAAAAATCTTAGCTTTCCTGTAATTTCCTAAATTCTAACTTCATTAACACGTTATTTAGTAACAGTTCTTAACACTTCTGTAATGTGATGTGAAGTAAAACTCCGTTTTTTTTTTAAGTTACGTAAATAATTCAGTTGGAATAAATATTGTAATAACATTTTCATAAGAAATAAATATGTCGCAAATTTGTTGATTAAAAATTAAATAAACAGATAAAAATACAGTGATCACCAATTTGAAAGAAATAGAAGGTATTCGGCTTTAGTTAAAATAAAGTTTGGATCTTTGTTTATACGTTGTTTTCGGCATTACGTTATTTATAATAAATTTATTAATATAAAATTTTAAATTAGTACTAGAGACATCTTTAGGTAAGAAATCATACTTAATAGTTGATTCGCTTAAAGGATATCTGTGTTTACAAGACTACATCTATCGGCTATAGGATAAAGTACGTAGCCAATCGGTGCAGCTTCCAGTGTATAGGGGGCTCAGAAAACGCGCGAAAGGCACTTTAAATTTATGAAGCTGTAAAATAATGATAAATTAGCCATTAAACGAATGCGGAAGTTGCAATAAAGTCATTGCCAAATAAAAAAGCGTTTTAAAAGGCAGGTATATCATCGATGAATTGAATCATAAAACACAACAAGTATAAAATGTGGCGTTTATATGGCTTTAAACTTATTTTAACGATCAGTTTAATCTGGTCTTTATTATTACTGTTATCTCATAAACAGTGGTTGATGATAGAGGCACGTGCCTAGAGAAGCTCGTATTTTATTCGGCTATTCGGACGCACTTTTACAGTTTTAACTGCAGTAAAAGTCGTTTTAACGTTGCTTTTATTGCAACTACCTACCCCGAGCTGGTTGGAGATTTTACGATCCACTCTAAAACGCCCTGTCAAGGAAAACAACCGTTTTCTATTTCGTTAGATTTATTTGTATTTCCTAGGCGATTAAAACTAATCCGTTTCGACAGAAGAATATAATAAGGTGACACATCGGTCAATCTTCTAACAGACATTCAGAACATTGACACGAAAGACATCGAGCCAGTTGATACTAATCTCCCTTTTTAACACCGTTTCCTAGATTTTATTTCTGATTTGTACATAAATCAGTCACAAGTTGACTTGTAGCTTTCTAATCTTTCGATCTCTTTGAATATTCAAATATGAACAGGTAAACAACTAACATACATAATTAAATGCCTACCAGTGTATTTTAAAAATGACAATAAATCTGTCTCTTAAAAGTTCATGCCCACGTAATACACACCGTCCTCAACGGTTTAATTGTTAATATCAGGATAAATACCAGGTATTAAAATTAATGGTTTACTGTAACTAGAAAATATTACACAACTAACTACTACAAGCGAATTTTAACAGACCCAGAAACCTTTGGATCATTTTTTTCTCAGTAGGTTACACGTGCTAATGACATTAAAAAAAATTGTGGTTATAGTTATATAAGAAATGTAATTGAATAAGAGAAATGAAACCAAGTCAGCCACATACTATTATCAAGTAACTAATTCTTAATTTACATCACCATCATTGTTTAAATTGGTTTTACAATTTATTGAATTCATATTCGTTTATTAATGTTTACTTGATGCTTATTTTGGGTTATTTAGATAAAAAATTATAAACCATCATTTCAGATCTTAGGTAGCAGAAACAAGCTTAGAAATTTAAATAAAATCTAAGAACTCAGTTTACCAAAACTACTTCGATGTTAAACAGTAAAATATTGTTTTCTAACAAATATGTAGTTGTATTTATCTACTCAAATTAAAAAAAGATACATGTTTTAATCATGTAATGGTTTATTAAATTATACTTTATATTCGTGTTTTTTCGATATCCATGCGATTTAAGTGATAATAAAAACCTTTACTTTTTTAAACCTTGACTACTGATAGCACTG
Source organism: Melanotus villosus (assembly GCA_963082815.1). Taxonomy (NCBI): domain Eukaryota; kingdom Metazoa; phylum Arthropoda; class Insecta; order Coleoptera; family Elateridae; genus Melanotus; species Melanotus villosus. The sequence continues at coordinate 68,508,158 of OY720418.1, read as the reverse complement.
AGGTTTCCACAATGGGTACATACGATTCGCACCTCATTGACTTGGGATTTACTAACAGTTCGGTTACAACAGGGATTCGAACCTGTGTTCTCCTGATTCCATAACAAATGAAAGTAAGTTTGATTGGGTTATGAAAACTGTTCTACAAATGGAATTTGTTTAAAACCTGATCATTTATTTTTCAACTAAGAAAAGGCTCCATCCGTCCTTTAAACAAGCAATTTCCATCAACAGGTGTAGATAATAAAGTAATAAAAAGTGCAAGTGTAATAATAAATATTATAGAATTTTTATTCTAATTTACAACAAATAATTTTATGTAGTATTTATCTGCAAATTTGTCGTTTTACTTAATAATGTCTAGTACTGAATACTCTACTACAACAAAACAGTAAAAAAACATTAGTTTTGAGTGATTATTTTAACTTTAAAATTTGCTCTATGAATAAGCTAGATTATTGTATTTGTACACTTGTACAGTAATAAGTACTGCAAGGAATGTACCTGTGTAAATACAAAAGATCAATTTAAAAGCTATAAGTACTGTATATAACGTCTTTGAATAGCCCGCGAAGTGCAGCACAGAAACGTAAAGCTCAAAAACAGATCAAATTTTATAGCCGTGTCACTTTCCTTTACGCAAACATAAAAGCACTAAATTTATCGTTGGATGTCGTAACTCTAGCCGCACAAGCATGCGGGGAACGATTTCTGAAACTATCACAGACATATTCACGGTAGTTGTGTCGTTTCCTTTAATGTACCAATTCAAATCCATTCACAGTACGTGTGTCGTACAATACATCCCAGCCAATAGTAAAGTCGTAATGGCCTCCGCACGCTTCGTTACTCTGCCGCCAGATAGCAGTTAAATAGCACATCGTAAATTTTATTTATTTCCCGCCCATTGCCCCTGGAAAGGCGGTTCTAGCTTTGTGACGTCATTCATGACCTGCCCCTTCTGTATTGTGCAGTAGTTGAGTTTTTATTTTCCAAACTATCAGATGATATTGTTCTTCAAGTCAGTTTTAAAGGTTGTTTTGCTTGAGCTCCAAATTTTCACTACCGTATACGATTCTGATGGCAATTTTAGTGGTACCTACGATCCCCAACTACCTACAAATGTACAATGTGTATCTCTAATCGGAAATTAGGGTTAGATCCCGAAATTAACGGATTTTAATCGGGTCGACTTTCTGTTTTCATTTAACAATACCACAAAGATGTTATCTATTCTAACTGGTTGATCAATTAACGTTTTTAAAAACACATTAATATCGAAGAAATATTTTTTGTATTGGATGTTTTCGCGTAACAGTCTGCATAATTTTAATATGTAAAAGCCTGTCATAAATTTCTCGACTGTTACTAAATCCCAGTTGCCAAAGAAGCATTTTTATAACCTAAATGATTTATGAGGCCACAAAGTTATTAAATTTATTTTTATTTTTCTTTCCGTGTGTGTATTGTAAACATCGGTTCGTTACAAGTAATAAATTTGTTTACTACTACCTACTTTAATTTTATGGCTACCAACTTATATGCCAGTATTATAATGATAATTTTCTACAGACTTTTGGGCCTGCTTGTGGAAAAAGGTACTTCAAAAAGCAAAAGGGACCATCTTTAACATGTAGGTCGTGTAACCCATAACATCTTAAACATGTAGTCGTATAACCCAGCTAGTTAATTTATGTGCTAATTTCTATTTTTAATATGGGAGGTTATAAAATTGCAATTGAAATTACAAAATATACCTAATATAAATGTTGGAGAGGGTTTTGGGTTAATAGGTAGGTACCTACCTACCTACATTTGATGTTTTTAGTTAAATAATTTATAGATGGAGAAACAAATCGTACCTTTTTAACAAAATCTTACAACTTTTTTTGAAATCTATCCCTATCTTTTCTTTGCCCTGTAGGTATGAATAAATAATAAAAAACAAACCCTTAAAATGCATATTTTGACCGCAATATAAGTATATTCGAATTTGTTAAATTTGTGAACACCAAGAGGCTTTTTTTTAGAGATTTTAGAAATTAAAAACAGTGTTAGAAAATCACGCTAATATACCTACTACCTCAAATCATGTTACAGTTCAACAAACTAAACATTTGGCTAGTGCAGCTTGTTTGTGAAGTTTACCGCTGGCCCCATTAAGAAACCACTAATATTCAGAGAACCATTCTTGTAGAAGTTGTTTGGAAAGTACAACTTGGAAATTGCCTACTATTATTCAGTTTGTGTCTGCTCGTTAATACAAAACTTCTACAAAGAACGGTCAAATACCACTGAAAGCTGAAATGTATTTGTCAAATTTTTGTTTGTTTGTTTTTTCGACACTTCGATCATGCCATATGATTATTCAAACATAAATAAAACTTCTTATAAAGTATTAAAAATTAATGATTCTAGACAATAAGTTGCACAAATTTTAGTTAGAAAACAATCAAGATTTGTGTACGAAACTACGGAAAATCGTCATCAGGATCAGATTGTTCAGATCTTGTGTTTCAATGTCGAATATGAATTATCAGTAATAATATAATAAGTGCATAAAAAATTATCGATAATTTTAGGGAAATGTGCATGAAAGCAAGTTGGGCTGAAAAAAGCACGAATGCACGAAGTGCATGAGTGCTTTTTTCTGCCTCAACTTGCTTGAATGAACATTTATCTAAAATTATAAATAATTTTTTATGCACGTATTATATTTGGTAAGAAAATTTCATAAATCAAAATATTAAACTGGAACCATTTTGACATTACTTATTCGTTGTTTGAACAGCATAGGTGATTTGATACTTGGCGTGATTGCCAAAATTAAGGTATTATTATTATATTAACTTAAATGTCAAAAAATTATCAGCAGTTGCACATGTGCAATTATCGATAATTATTTGACAAGAAAAATTATCGAGTAATTAAATTTTGTTGAATGTTGATTGGTTAAAATAATTTCCTATCTAGAATGTGATTGGTTGTTTAGGTGACAGTGACAGATGTATGAAATTTTCATAAAAACTTTTGTACTCAAACTGCATATTGTAACAAAATAATAAATCCAAAAGTAACGCCATCCATTGTTCTTTCGTCTCAAACACCACTACTGTTATGGAAAATATAGATTTCTTTATCACTTACACATACCTTCGAAAGTCTTTAATCATAAAGGTAAAAAAATCTAAGTAGATTCATGAGTTTGTTAATAGTTTAAATACCTTTTAGTAGTGGTAAATGTAACTTATCTATACTGTAAAAATAAAGAGACCATTAAAAAAGAACTTAAGAGAAACCCATTCATGTTTTATGTATACTAAGTTTGAATATTCATGTACCTTAAATGATTTATGTAATGAAAAAAATCACATAATCTAAATAGATTCACATAAACATTTTAAATTAATGGGTATTAGCAACTATCTAAGAGAAAAGATTAAGTTCAATATTTACTACTAATGTAAATGTTATAAAGTGAATATAAATGGCATTTTATGATAAACATAATTATTTTTACTAATACATTTTAAAGATTTCATTTAATCAGCAATTCAGTTATTGAACATTTCTACCTGCAAGGAATTTACATTACGTTAAATAAGTCAGCATTATGTGCGACTGTAAAATCAGATAACTCAAAATGCTTTTTTACGCTAAATATTAGCATTTCATTTAAATATAAAATCATTATTCATTCTGAACGTATGCATGGCTACATTACTGACATTACCTTAATTGTTTGCAATCTAGGCGATCAGTGTTGTGCTCACACTTAAATGCATATTTATATCAATTCTCAGTAATTAACAGAAATGAGAATTTTAGCAAAAATAATTACGAATTTGCCTAAGATACGTAGTGCTTTAGTCTCTGCTACCACATGTTGTATTGTTTTTAGTTCTAAAAGTTTAAACTCTGTTTTTTATTTAAGCTGTGTAAAGATAATTTTTCAACAGGTTTTAGCTCACCTTTTGTTGAACGTTCGCGATACTGGATACCTTATTTCTTGAAAAAGGTTCCACTAAAATCACATTCACTAGAAATCAACTTAGTTTTAGTATACCAACCAACAGGACAATGTATGAGAGACAGGCATGTTGACAAAAGTCAATGTTTCATAGAATATTATTAAAACACCTGTTAGAAAACCGGTTACCATTTTTCGAATTCTAGTTTTTATAAGCTGAAACAACAAGTTTCGTTTTAGAAGATTGTCTACGTGAACTCCTAATATGCAAAGTACTCAGAGTATATCTATAATAAATAAGTATTTTACATATTTTTAATATTTGACGTAATCAAAAAATACATAAATCTACGTTGAACGAAAAATTTATGCAGTTTGAATTAACGAATGATCATAGATAAAAAGCATTTATATCTACTGGAATCTTTCGAACTAGTTTGTTCGATTGATGAAGTCATTTGAAGGCAATAATACTCGAAGAATTTCTGATATGATTTTAAAGATGTGTTCCCTGTAGCATTTTAATTCGAATTGGCGGTAAAAATAAGAATAAGAAATCAGCCACTAAATCGAAATTTGCAAAGCTCATTTTTGCAGAATTTTGTAAAATATAATAAAGCCTCACCCTACAGCGAAAGGTACTTGGGTTCAGATTATATACCTATATAATAAAGCCTTCTAATTAAAATGAATTATTTCCAAACAAAGTTAATATTGTTATAATTCAAAATTTCTTAAGGTTTACTAAACGTATTTAACGTTGATACGTAAAAGCTCTTGTATAGATTAAAAGCTTAAATTTACGCACCCATTACAAAACTTTTGTAGCTGACTACGTTTTATTCTTGATAATACGAAAGTTTCGGTTTAGAGAACAGTTTGCAGTTCTCAAAGTTCATTTATTGGATGCTGCATTTGACTGAGAATAACAGAGCATTAAAAATTTACTTTATACGATAGCAGATATTCACTTACTTATTTTTAGACTAGTTTCAGACACTTCATTCCTTAATACTTTGCGTTATGAATTCACATACTTATTTTTGAAAAAACCGTATAGTACATATCAACCAACACCCTTAAAATTGATAACCACAAAAACAGAAATACGGAGTTTCTTATTCAAACTTTAAGTTACAATACGAATCTTACCAATTAATTGTTTTTTTTAATAGGTATTTAGTACCTATAAAATATCATTCAAAAATTTTTTAAATCTTGCTTAAAAATGTAGATTATTTATTTGTATTTCGAATCGGAAGAGTTAAAAAATTAGTAAAATGAGGACACCGGGAATAACAACAATGCAAACACCTAGGAATTAAATTTAAAATATTTTATTAGCACGCTTTGTTTGTCTAACCACAAAAAATAATTGCCTTGTAACTCTTATTTTTAAACGAGTAGCACTTTAGAGTTCAAGGTAAGGCTCATAGTTCCAGTTTTAAAAAGTTGAATGGTGTACTACATAGCCTCGTAATAGTAAACAAAATTCGTATGTTAATGCACTCATAAAACAGAATATGTGGCTAAACTTGTAGAATATTTCGCATAATATCTACATATACGTAAATCTAGAAAGGGGCTCGCTCGTCTGAAACATCTATAATGATTTTGTTAACAATAATCTTTCACACAAATTTAATGATTGTATGCATCTTAAAAGGTATTGTCTTAGTTTCAAAATTTCGAATTCTTATTTACCTTAAACGTAGTAAATAAGTTTCTAACTATTTATTTATGAATTTTATTTTATTTACTAAAATAAAATATAACGCAGCAAATAGTTGTCTCTAACTAAAGTCGTGTTTAAAGTAAATATAATACCATAGTTACATTATGTGATTTTATATGCATATACCTACAGGTAATTTACTGATTTTTAAATATATATCGGTAGTGGCTGACAAAAACGTTTAGAAACTGCATCAAACATAAACAAAAATATAAACTTACATTCTTCTGTTCAGAGTACTACGACAAAATTAATCTTAAAAGTCACGATCTTGATCTTCTAACAACAATTTGAACTGAACTAAAGGTTCAGTCAAACCTTCTATATAGCAGCAGAAATCAATTCTAGTTTAAGAGGCTTATTTTAACCTTTAGCGAAGAATTTATATAGCTACTTTAACACTAAATTCAATTTCCTAAATTCCTAAGCAAATATCTGTTGCCTGTTAGAAATAAATGGAGGGTAGAGCCCACACTAGACAAAACAAAGTAACAATTACGTAATTTTTTATATGTAATTACAGATTTAGACATAACTGAACGCGTAAATAGGAAATCCAAATTGAACTTTAATATCAATAGGGTATCCCATTTCAATTTAAACAATGCCCAAGCAATATTTTTGTTGACAATTTCAACATTGTGTACATTATAAATAACCGTATATTATCCTTTATTAGAATGCCAAGAAATAAAACTAAAATATTAAATTGCACTTTTTGTTTATGAAACAAAAGTACCATCATTGAGTTAGTTGCCAAAGGAAATGAGCATAATTATTGCAGTAGGACCACTTATAAAAAAGTAGTTTTTATAAGTAAAACGTATACTTTCTGAAAAACTATCAGGATCAGCTTAATTTTAAATCGAAACACATGTGAAACGCTTAAATGCATCCTAATATAATATTTACTTTTTACTTAACATTCCCAATACTGAATGTCTTAAGAAAAATATGGATTTAATACGTCTAATATAATATTTTAATCATAAAACTGGTTTTACGTTATAGTTTCTATTCAAACTGCAGCAAATTCCTTGATATAAAACATATTTTGGAAATAATAACTGCGTGTAATAATTCTTCTGCAAGATATTTTTCAATTGTTTTCTTACCTAAAAACAAACGAGTGCTATGTAATTACAAAAAAACTGGATATTATATGAATATCGAAATAAGAATATCCATTAAACCGAGTGGCATTAACTAAATATATGACATTCATGTTATCCCTTAATTTATTATATATTATTATCTCAGGTAAGTTTTCACATAAAACTGAGCTTAACTTAATTTACTTATACATTATGATTAACATAATTTTTGATAAAAATATGAATGCGTGGAAAAGTAAATGTGTATCTTTATTTAGACCAAACTGTTTATAACCCTTTGTAATTTCTATTGTCCAAGCGATAAGCGATGCTCACTTTTCTGCTGTAACGTTTATCTTTATATTTTAATACAAAAACATGAGGATATGGTGCACGAATGAGTTAATATTTAGTAAACCCATTTTGGTTTTTAGCCGAATTGCATTAATCTGAAGTAATAAGTAACACCGACAGTTGCCAGTAGTTTACCACTGGTTCGAATGGTCTTTACTTTTCCATGCTACACTTTTACAGAAAGTTATGTTGCTTATACTGTTGCTTTGTGGAGTTGATTGCAAAATTGAAAGAAAATTATTATCTCCAAGTATTAGTTCTGTACCTAGAATATTACCATAACAACTTATGTGCTTACTAGGGGAGTTGTCTTGTAAATTTCAAATATTTTGCGAGGAGGGTAAATTACGGGAATGAAGTAAATTTAATTTCATAGAAAATTCTTATTTGTAATGAAGCTTTATTTAGGTAGAAAAACTTTAATAATAAAATCCCCAATGGTTTTTTAGTATTGACAATTGTTGTCAACAAAGCTCTTTGGCGCAGTGGTAAAAGCGCTGGGATTATAGGGTGAGAAAGAGCCTCAGATTACAATCTTTTTCAGAAAATGTGTTCTCTGCAGTGGTTTCCTGTATGTAATGGTTTATTTGCGTACAGTATTAGTACCTATATTATGTATCTTATAACTATTTGCAGTCGACCGATTAAATGACATCATTTGCTCAAGTATCGACATTAATAAATAGTGGGCCATTTTCGTGGGAAAGGCCGTAACCCACGACCTCACACGGTAAATAAATAAGCAGGTTTTTGTTATACCCTTGCTTGTTTATTTATTGGGTGCCAAGGATCTCAACGTGCGTTGGCTGCTAGGGTCATTTAGCACTACCCGACTGGAATTTATCTGAATTCAAGAAATTTCCAGCCTTGGAAGAGATCTTTATACCTACGGTTTTACACGGTATTTGAAAGAGATCGAACTATAGCAAGCAAGCAAAAACATCTGTCATAGATATTGTTTGTTATTGGCGAGAGATCTTTAGTTTAAAATTTTACCTAGCCATGATTTCATTCTATCTTTGTTGTGCTACCCATATTGTTTATGTCTTCCTTGTTGCACTCATTAATTTTTGTATGTTTAGATTGGATTTCGGACAATCTGTATAATATAAAGCACCTATAAACATAAATTAAATAAATGTCATTAACCATCGAACCTCTTTAACGACCCGAAAGACTGAGCCAACCGCAAATAAGTGGGGTTTCTTACTAATTTGTGCAGAAACTCCAAGACAATTTCATTGTCATTACAATATATACAGAACAATACTATTGATAATAAAAATGCAGTTTTTCTACCTTATTCCAGTAATATAACTCTTGATATTTTTCGTACTTACAAATGAATGAAAAAATTAAGCAAACAATATAAGTAAGTATAACAAGTTAATAAGGTTCATATCTTCTTGTCTCATGTTTTCTAAAAATTTAATATTTAACTATAAAAAAAAAGACTATCACTGCAGTATAATAACGACCTTTAGGAAAACTTTTTTTATGAATATGAATATATGATAGCATATATTTTCACTTTTGTTTGGTATTTTGAATATTTAACACAAATTTGATAATTAAGGAGCAGTACAGAAATTTAATCATTTGTCAAAATGAACAAATTCGAATCAAAATTTAAATTCATTCGGTAAATAATGCATTAATAAACAAAAAATAATACTCTTTTGTCAACTTAGATTATTCGTTAACTTAACAAAAGTTAACAGATAAAGAGATATTCCAGCAATTTAAAAAAATGGAAACTTGATTAAATCTTTTATTAGCAGTGAGCAATGTATAGTAATAGCTTGTTACTTGTGTATTCGAAAGCTGTTGGAAAAAAATGTAACACACAAAGAAGCTTTCGTTGCTGAGTTTTCCACAAACTTAAGTTAAATATAAAAATATTTTTTACAGGGTGTCGAATTTCTACCCCTTTTTTAAATTTTAACAATTCTCAATGTGTACAAAACAACATTCCGCATAAGTTACTTGAGTCGTCTAAATAATGTTTTCATAATACAGTGGCCATGCAAGTGGAACCCATATAATTGAAGGTCCTACATTATGATCGTTTATTATTTATTATTTATTATTATGCAAATGATATATTAAGATTCAAATATATCATACCAAAATTCAAAAAGTTCAAACAATCAATAAAAGAGTTTTCTGTTTCATTAGCGAGCATTTTATTTGTGTTAAAACCGGAATACATACTGTGTTTTAATATATAGCAAAACGACTAGTTCAGCACTGATTTCAAATTTCAATACTCTTTTTTTTACTTTAAAACAAAAATCCTCATTTACTGTGTTACCTCAATCTTCCCTTAACATCAACCGATTAACCATTTTTTAGCCGTTTTAGAATCACATACGTTGAATTTCTTTGCAATATTTAATTAATGGTATGTACTTCGAAAATCGAAATGCTAACACCTATGTGTATACCCGCAGAATGCTGAACTTTCCTAATTTGGAGAACTTGAAAGTCAAGAGATCGAAACAAAAATGCTTTCAGTAAAATTTTACGGTTAAATCCACAAATCTTATGCCATACATTTGGTTTATCTTATATGTGATCTTTCACACGTGTGGAAAATTTTCTGCGCCTGTTGGTAACGTAATACGTGGGAGGATGAAATTTTCAGGGTGATACCCTTGTACTAGCTATGTTGTACACGTATAAGAAACAAAATATTCGATTAAAAATTAAATTTGTTCATGGGTATTCTCACAATTCAAGAAATTTTTGTCTTTGCCGTTTAATAGTTTGATTTGCTGTTTGTGAAATAGAATTAGTTTATCTTACAGAAATTCTATATAGGATAATATACATCTACAAATATGCAGACGCTTACAATTTATTATGGATAGGGAGAGAAATTACGAACTGATAAACTTTGTTATACAGATAGTAATAATTAATATTTGCCATTAATGGTAGAATTTCATTACCGTTTTATGTAATTCCGTATTGAACAATTTGGAAATGTGACGCACATAAATTTTCATTGAACATAAACAATGCTTTTAAACGTACATTTTAAAAAATTAAATAACAATACAAACATTCATGTAATAAGAAGAGCCATAAATACAGCTTCGTGTTATTTATGATGTACTAATTCATAAAATTGTAAATCAGTCGCAACGAAGTGGCTATTAATCAACAATGTTTCTCTGATGCGCATATGTACATTATTTGTAAGCTTGTGATCTTGCATAACTGAATAAAAATAGCGTAAATAAGAAACCATAAGGAAGTATTTAAGTTGCCTTTGTTGGTAGTCCTTATATTGTAAAAGCCATTACTAAGCGAAGTGCTGCAACTTTATTACTTTTAACATACGGAGATATTTCTAACTTTTCACACTAGAAATTTTCACGTCATTAAATGAATAACATAAAATATCTGAAAACGAATATTAACAGCTACAACTAGTAAAATATTTTATTGATGTAATGTGTTAACTAGCAAATTTTCAAAGACGTTTAAAATAAATTGTTTCATTCAAGAAATGTGTATTTCATATAAATATAACAAAGTTAAAAGATGTGATTTAATGTTAACAAATTGGAACACCATTAACCAAAATAAAATGAAAATTAAACAATCTATAAAGTTAGCGAAATCTACTTAATATTAATTAGAAATGTGATTAATAGTAGTGTCCCTTGGTGATAGACAATTTAGTTAATGTTAAGATCTGATTTAACAACTTGGTCTTTTCTAGTCTTTATGTTGTTTAATCTGAATATGTAAAATACATATTTCTACACCTACATTTCCTACATCATTAATACTGCAGCATTACTAAAGTTTATACTAAAAGTATACATCACAGCGACAGCCTGAATTTAGTAACCAGAAAGATGTTTTATTAATATTGGCTGAAAATCAAAAGGGACTAAAGATTTAGTGAAACTGTCATCTTGGAAAGTTCTACGTACATTTATTTATTTATATTAAAATAGTAAATAAAAAAATAATAAATTGTTTCCGAATTTATGAAAGCATGAAGTGTCCATAAGTCCATAAATATGCGTTATTGAATCTATGGTTATTGTTTATTTATACCCCATAAGTATTAATTGAACCGTTAATTTAATACTAATTTATTGTAGCACATAATGTATTATTTATTGGTAATTCATTAAAGAAAAGTTTAATGGAAAATTAATGCTTGCCTTAAGGATATTTTACATAACCTAAATGGCATATGTTATAATAAATAACTTTTACAAGATACATACAAAATTTAGATCGCATTTAAATCATTTGTAGTATTAATATTAATAAAAAAGCTTTAAATTTTTAAATTCTTCTTATTAATCAGTCATATAACCAGGGATCCACAATCCCCAAAAGATTTAATTGTAACTTGTTTTCTCTTTTGGTTAGTATGTTTCAAAATAAACTTTTTGTGTTCATGTTCGTTAGGAAAATTGGAAAACTCCGGTTACTTTTTCGACTAAACTTTATAAATTGGCCAAGTTGTGTGTAGAAAGTGATAATAGGCAACTAATTCCGTTTTAAGCAACCTGTGTGCAGCCATAAATTTTGTTTTTTGACTTGTTATTAAAAAACATTGTAAGCAGTATATTAACAACAAAAATGTACAATTTACATTTAGTAGTTAATTAGTATGTCATAATTATTTTCAAATAATTATCTTTTAGATAGTAAGCTGAATAGGCGGAACTTTATTATTATAATTTATAAAATTTAGTGGTGTTCATAATCATAATTTACTTAATGACTAAATATGCGTAGGTACCTACGTGTCGTGTGTCAGTCTCTTAAATGGGTTACTTTGTTACTTATTCTTGAAAAGTAATAATATTTAAAAATTTATTTTAAATATTTAGATAATAGTGATAATACAAGAAAGAACTGAACAGAACCAATTTTTGGGAATGCAATTTCAAGGTTCTATAAGAGCCAGCTTTAAAATTATAAGCTTTCCACACTTGCGTTCTCATTCAAACAAAGAATTTAATGCAGTTTATTGCGCATATAACACATTCCCCAAATAGGATATAGGTTCTGTTTTCCACGTACTTTATTCGCTGTAATAAATTCTTATTTTCATATTCCCAAATCCCGAAACTTTCAGATTGCCCCTTTGCTGTAGGGACTCACAAATTAGGGTTTTCCTGTCAAACACAGACCCCGCGACAGCCCACTAAGTTTTTGTTCTACGATCTTCCATATCTTTGAACCAATAAACAACTAAGTACTTTAAAGGGCCTGCTAATATGGTTTTTTACTCTGAACCGCAGTTTATTTTACTTAAGTAATTCTGAATAGCACCTGAGTTGCCCTCGTGTTAAGTTTTTATGTTAAAATCCTTTGGTGGCGGACACATAGGTAGATGAGGTCAATAGCTTCACAAAAATTTGCAAGTTTTGTTCACATTTCTTAATGTTAGCATTCTTTAAAGAAAAATGGAAACCAGCAGAAGACATGTTTTAAAACCGGTAGTCAACGTAGTCTGTGCTAGAAGTTCAGTAAATATAATGCTTGAAGATTAAATTTCTACGAGAAGATGGTAAATAATATAAAATGAATAAATTGACTAAATTAGCTACTATAGTATTCGTAACGACGAGAAAATTGTTAAAAGTGTAATAATGATCGTTCCAGTTATAATGTTGAATGTTATTGCTAATATATAAAACAAGTTCTTTTTATAAATGGCTATATTAGCCTAACCAGTATAAGATATTTGCCCGCAGCAGCAATTAAATTTGAATTTTTTGTCAGTACATATTTGCATTTTCATGGCCGTTTGTTATTTAGATGAATATTTAAATACTACTCTCGTTCGGCATTTTCATAATTGTAATCGCTGAATCTTTCCTACACTTTCTCATTCTCTTACGAACAGTTACGTGTTGCCTAATATCCAATTAAGATTACAAAAATGAGTGAAATAACTGCTCGTTTAAATTTCGCCGAGATACAAGAAAACTAATTAAACTACTGCTATAACTTTAGCGAAGCAATCGCCGAGATATCGCCTAAAACAACAAAAACTCATACAATGTGTGTGGCCGTTTCAGTAAAATATACTTCCAACTTCAAAGGTGGGAGGGACGAACATTGTAATGTCAGATAACGTAAAGTTCGCTAGGTATTCGCTAATTAAAGAGAAAACTTCACTGCTGAGAGCAAGATAAATGCACTGTGAAGAAACGTGAAAGTAAAATCAGGCGCACCTTGTCGTACTCTGCGTATTTTTTCTTGGGATAGTTTTAGTTTCAACGAGAAATACTGTAATTAGATACAGGGGTTCGAAAATTGGAAAGAGGGGTAAAGAACTGCCAGTGTCGGACCATGAAATTAGAAGCTCCCCGAGGAGCCCGTGCTGCAATAGAAAATAAGAATATTTATTGGAGAGCGTCTCGAAATAGTCAATATAACACGAGACGCCACTTGGTTATGGCTTTTATGACATTTTTACTTCTTTTATGTGTTAATGAGGGATGCAAAGGGCATAAAATATTTTCGGCGTGCCTTTGACTTGTTTAGGTTATCTGTTCGAATTATTTATTAGAAATATAATCAAACGAAAATTATAATCCGATTTTTCTTATTGGCAAATAAAATTTATTTGTAAGAAATTAAAATAACTATTTCCATTTAATTTCGATTTGAATATAAAGCTTTGTAAAGTCATTATTTGTTAATATAATGTGTAAAGAAGATTTTTTTTTATTTTATAAGGTTTTCGTGTTCGAGGCCGGTTTTCGTTATTCATTCGGCTTTATCTTGACAAATTTATTAACATCTGGAATTTAAATTCTATCGTACTATGTAGCTTGTTTCATCGGTAAATTTCCTATGACACAAACCATAAACTATGTTATTGAATATGTAAAATAAAATATCATTTTAGAATAATACTATTTTTATATAAAAAAAACGGAAAGAACCGGGGACATTGCAAAATACGAATTGTTTATTTTGCGATTTCCTACTTCTACAAACTTGAGGAAGTCATTAAATAAATAACACATATAACATTTTGCAGATGCACTTGTATAACAATAATATAAACGTTTTAAATTAGTGACCTTGAATATCTTTCAATTAATAACGATTTTTAAATTATGGGAATCCTAAAAATTAATAGTTACTAACCGATATTTTCCATAATTGTAACCATAAGAAATTTCAACAATTCTTGCCATCGTAACGATTTATTTTTTGTAATAGATTGTTTGTAGCTGAAACGAAGAGAAAAAGATTGTCGTGATGTAAAAGTTTATTATGGACTTGATAGTTAAAGGATGGTATAGTTTATCAAAAAATACTAGCCAAGCCCATAATTATTTTTTGAATATTCTACATAAAAAACTATGCTTTCAGAAATGATCAAATCAAAAGACTGTTTCGTCACTAATAATACACCTTGCTTCCTTAGACTTTTGAACCGAACAATTAATATTGTTCTCAAAACGTGATTTAGTAAAAGTTCTAACTTTAATTAGTTTGTAAAACAAACACTTTTAATAATTTCGTCATTTTTCAATAACGGATATAAGTATAAATAAATACAGAAAACGGTATGATTAACTGGTTGAATTTGTATTTGCAATAAATTAATAATACCATTGTAGTCATTTCTGGGAAACTAAAAGTAATATGATGACGCTACGTCACACTTTCTACCTGCTATACTACTTAACCCTATAACGTATAAATAAATGTGGTAATATTATTAGAAACTGGATTAAAATTAGAAGAAATCTCAGACCTTTATTTAATTTTTAATATTAAAAATATCATTCATATTTTGTGAAGTATTCCTTGGCTGCCGAATTCTTCTTGGCATGTTGTTAATGGCATTGACAGCATGTCTTATCATTGTTTCACACAGATTTAATGATATTAATTAATTCCTGACGATGTTTTGGTCCCATCTCCCGGACTTTTTTTTAAGAACTGATCATATATTTTCAATTGGATTCATATCCGGGCTATTTCCGGGCCATTGGAACAGATCATTCTGTTTCTGCCTTAAATATTCAGAGATCGTTTTCGATTTGTAACATGGAACGATTTCTTAGTAAATACTATGCAGATTGATTTATGAACAAATGAGTATAAGATTGCATCAGTATTACTAGTATTAGTAGATATTAATAATCGATTCCTGTCATGTCAAAACTAATTCTGACAACAGCATGCATTTTAAATTTAATTTAGTTGCCTTAACATAACTTAAGCAAATCTAGGTTTTATTTCAGTTTCTAATAATATGGCCACATCTGTAAATAACGTAATAATTCTTTTGGTGGCTCTTTCGTCCCTGTGTGGGATCGAAGCATATAAGTAAGTACAAAGTAGATAATAACCCGCTAGTTACTTTCACATAAGAAATAATTAAATAATACGTCTAGAAAATATTATGGGAATGCAGGTTATTATTTTATTATCTTTGAAATGTTGGATGTTGGAATTGTAAGTTAGCAAAATTTTTAGGTTTAGCAGCAATTAAGTATCATGATTAACATAAAACACGCAAAAGAATAGTTACACTGAACACGTCAAAATCTTTTTCTTTTTTATATTTTACGCTCATAGAGACACGTCATATTTTACTACCATATTTTTTAATTGGACGACACCTTCAGCAAGTTAATCTAATACTATTGGCTCGAAAACCTGTTTTTTACAAAAGATATGGC
This sequence comes from Melanotus villosus, assembly GCA_963082815.1. Taxonomy (NCBI): domain Eukaryota; kingdom Metazoa; phylum Arthropoda; class Insecta; order Coleoptera; family Elateridae; genus Melanotus; species Melanotus villosus. Next base: position 68,492,309 of record OY720418.1, on the reverse strand, counting down.
TGAATATTTTTAAATTGTTGGTTTTAAAAGATATAGTATAGACATGTTGCCCCCGAGGTTTAAGTTTATGAAATAAAATCATAGCAGCTTTTGGCTTTGATTCAATAGCCTCCTCAGTAATGCCAAAAAGCGTAATTTCAGAAGACAGTGCAATCTCAATATGTATGTATAGTTTCATTTTAAATTTCTTACTACACAATTGTGTTTGAAACTTTCTACTTAAGTAGCGTTTGTATAAAATTATATTATTTTAAATATTCATGTGTTCTTAATTATGTTGTAGTATGCTTAAATAAAGATTTTGGTTTAAAAACTTTTTAATTAATTTGTTTATGTTAAACAGTTAGTTGGATACTAACTTGTAATTAAGCTACAAAAATTCAAAAATTTAGCAAATTAAGTAGTATTTTTTTAAATGCTGGAACACGAAAGTAGGTATTAAATTTAATTGTTCAAGGTAAGCTATCAATAGATCCAATTTAAAGTCATTCTCAGATGGTTATGGAATTAAAACTACATATCTGGATTCAAAAAATGTCATGCTGACAAGATACAAAAAAATGACATATGTAATAATCTCAAAATTTACAATTACTGCGTTCGTACGGTTTGCCAGCATCGCACTTGGGCATCGCTTGAAGGTTACATATTATGCTAAATCAAGTTCAATATTTTGAATTTCCTAAGTTTCTGTCAAAATTTCGTGCGTTTTAAACATTTTCATTTGTAATAATAAATCGCATTTAATATTTTCTGAATCTAGGTACGACACGACTTTTAATTTCATGTCCTTCTGCGGATGACTTTCAATTTGATCGCTTGATACATGGAAATAGGAAATAATTTTACAATTCTAATTCCACCAGTTGAATTTTTGATAAACTTTCAAATCAATTTATCCGCACGTCTTTCGCATCAAAACATCATTATTTTAGTTTTAGACCAAAAATTAACTGATCAATTTACATAATGTTGTACAGTGGTGTAGCAGAAACCTCCAGGGCCCCACGTAGTGGGTGCTGTTCCCGAAGATTTTTTCAATCCCGGGAATCGGGATTGAAAGTTCATTAAATCCCGGGATTTCCTTTGATATTATAGAGCAAATTAAATATTTTTATTGAAAAGAAATAAAAAAGCTTAGTAGAAAACAAAAACATTTATTATTTCATTATCTAAAAAATTAAAAACAAAAAAATCATTTTTTTTAAGAAATCAAAACAAAATTAATTTTTTTATTCAAGTAGAAAACGGGAAATAAATATTTAATTTATACGTCTTGTTGATTTTTAAAATAAGTTTTTAAAAAACAGAACATCAACAGAATGATCAGATAGACCATCGCGTTTTTTTGTGACGATTGTGCCAGAAATTGAAAATACGAATCGTATATACGTTTCAGAATACGTGTCTTCGTTCCTGTTGCTTCATAATATAGTTTCAGCTCCTTTTGAATTGATAATATTTTGTCGGTTTTACTTCTTCCATAGGTTTATGGGATGCAATTATTGCATTTGCTAAAGAAAGTCTTAATGAAGATTTAGTAGTAGAAGGGGAAGTTTCATCAGTCACTTCTACTAAATCACTAGTTTCAAAAAAATACTGGTTAGCCAAATCGTTCGCATATTTAAAGATGGAGGAAGGAGGAAATGGTTGATTTTGAAAAAAAAACTCGTCCCGGGATTTAAAACGTGAATCCCGGGAGTCGGGATTATAAAAAGCAGCTAATTTCCCGGGATTTCGCTCCCGGGGAACCCCGGGAAGGACCCACTAGCCCCACGCAAGAATATATTGCTGTGCCTGCAATTTTATCAAAACTGCCCCACTAAAATTATTTTTAGTATATAAAATTTAATTTGGGGTATTAATGTTAATTGAGGGTCGTCGTGAAGGTTCGTTAATTTATTTTTAAATTAATATAGTCTTCATATTTTAAATCAATAATTATTCATTCCTAACCCATGCAAATTTAAAATGCAGATTTATTACAAGGTTCTTATATCTAAAATTCCTATCCTCCCTAATCCTATCAAATCCAAATATTAACTCACTGTTACACCACAACTGCCAAAAACCAGTCCAATTAATTTAACGAATCATCATCCTATTCCAAATTTTCATGACACCCAATTCCAAATTTTCATATGCAATCCAATTCCACCAATAGCAATTTTCCAGCATACAAATCCATCCAAAAACACTTACAATAAATTAAATATTTCATTTATCTTCAACAAGACTCGAATTGCGAATTCTTCTTATTTAGAAGAATTCCCAGAATTTTCAATTATTCGTTTTCCTCAAGGAAAATAACTTATTTAACAATTATTTAATTGTCATTCGCAAACTTTGTGGGAATTTTAAATTAATTCCTTATTTTTCTTGAAGACACAACTTATTTTTCTTCCAACTTATTTTTATTTATAATTCACCTCCCCTTTGTTTTCTTGTAACCCCGGTTCTCATATAATTCTATTCCAATAATTTCCTTTCTGTTACCAGACAACTGCAAATACTTGCTTTTCCTCACTGCCCAACCCTGTATCTAGCTACATTGGTGTCTTTCTTAACAATAAATTATGTACATTTTTAATAATAAAGTTAAATCTGCATTAACATAAAATCATATTAACGATTAATAAACAATTGTATTCAACTCAACTTTAACATTAAAATCATACCACCAATATCAGCTCAATATAATACTACAGGCTCTTCATAAAATTAAATAAATAAATAGGTATAACTAGCTTAAAAATCGTGTTTCATATGTTCGTCGTAACTCTGCCCCCTATAGTATTTTATGTTGATTCCCATCTCTGATATTTCAATTAAGTTTTTCCCAAAATTCTGCAAGTTCGAGCAATAATAATTCAAGGAAAAATTAATTGATTTTTAGTTGTTGTTCTCCATCACAGTAATTAATTGTGGTTATGCAATAAAGAATCGGCCTCAATTGGTTAATTTCATATACAGTATGTCCACGGGTTGAGTTAGAAAGAGGAAAAAAAAATATTTTTAATTTTTCAGAAAAAGTCACTCTTGATAAAGTTGTTTTCGGGTCCCTAAAGCAGTTTTCATTTTTGGGCTAACTGCTACAGCTCCTTTTTTATTCACATTTATCTCGAAATTTTGGACTTAGTTTTCAAGTCCAAAAATGTTTTATTAAAAATCATGAAAAACTTGAGTAGGCGAATTTTATTTTCAAATTCGCATCATCGCTAATTTAGGAGGTGGTTTATTTGAATAAATTGTTTTTTTATAATTTTTTGTAAATAAAATTTGAAATTAAATGTTTTTTTCTAACACTAATATCTTATACTGTTTCTATGGTGCATAAGAGCTCACTTGTTATGTTTCCTTTAAAATACGCTTTCTCTATAAAATACGTCGTCAATAACAACGTATTTTATAGGCCTTTAAATACGTCGTTGCCTAGCAATCTGCGCATTTTGTGCATTATGAGGCGTCTCAAATAATAATTTATTAAAATTTCTAATAATATATTAGTGAAAAAAATGTCTGATATTAGTGTTAGAAAAAATCTTGAAGACAACTCGTGTTTTATAGTTTAAAAATCTCGGTCTATCAAATCCTCGGCTCACTTCGTTCGCTCGGATGTGAACTACGACCTTGATTTTTAAACCTTCTATAAAACACTTGTTGTCTTAATAGCTATATCTACCACCAAGGTGACCAAGGTCTCCTTGATTTGAAACAATCAAAAATATACTTAAAATTAGTTTCAAGCGAAGCAGAGTTTAATCCTCAAATATGCAATTTAAATTTAAATTTTTTTTGTCAATTATACCTCTTTGTAACACAATCCGTGGACATACTGTATCTTGAGTCGTAACCGTGATGATTAAGAAAAAAAAACTTAAATATTTGTCAAATTTTTCTGCAAATGAATCCACAATACGGGGACGTATCTTACTAATAATTCTATTACGTTCAAAAAATTACCCTTTTGTTGGGAATATTTAAACTTTCACGAAAATCTTTTAGAGGTAAATTACACATTGCTAATATAGCTATGACGTCTGAAACACTTTTTAATCTCTCTCCATTTAATCACTTATTGTCGTTCTTGAGGGGAGTATCAAAATACTGATTATAATTAGTTTTTCCAGGAAAGTGATTCTGTCTGTATCTGTTCCCTCTTTTACCTTACGGTGTCGAGGCTGGTGCGATAACGTATGAAGTCTGTACGGGCGAAATGCACAATTCGGTCCAACTCTGCCTGTTACGTGATTGGTGCGCCGTTTAATACCTACATACTGCACCATGTGTAATAAGTGTAGGACGATATTCCTCTATCTAAGTGACTCTTAACCCTTTCGACGCCACGGAACACTTCTGATTGTAAAAAAAATTGCGGAGCACTCTCTTACTAAATCATTAAGGTCATTAAACAAACAATAAAAATATGCATGAACATGTTTTTTTATTGAAAACTGCAGATTACTCACTAAATAACAGTCAAATATTTATAAAAAAATATAATAACAAAACGTCTTCCGGATTGGGGCCGTGTCATTGTTGAGACAGAAGAACTCAACGTTTCGTCCACTTGGGGCTTCTTCAGGAGGAAAAGGGAGCACTAAAAGAGCACGGTAACTGAATGTGTCAACCATGCCAGAGGCGAAACTCTTTTAGCAAGAAGCAGAAGGGTAACGGACTGTGACGACGATTAGTCAGCGGTGGAAGGAGCGGAACCAGTAATGATAGCGGACTTCCATATATCAGATAGATGATAACCAGTGTCACGATTCAAGTTATTAGTCTTGATGGTTTCAATGGCCTCACGGATTTTGCCGTTGAAGAAATAGGGGGCATTGGCAATGATCGAAGATTTTTCAAACAATATTTTATGGCCAGTGTCGTGATGATGTTCAGCAACAGCTGAATGTGAGAGAAGACCTGATTTCAAGCAACGTTTGTATTCACAGATACGTGTGTGCACTGAGCGACCAGTTTCTCCAATGTACACTAAACCACAAGAACAGGGGATGCTATAGATGCCTCTTGATGTCAAGGGTTGAGGCTTATCTTTTACTGAAGGGAGTATCTGTGACACTTTTGGAGGGGGTTTGAAGATGGTTTTGATGTTATGTTTTTTGAGAATCCTACCTATACGATCAGTAACTTGGCGAATGTAGGGTAAGAAAGCAGTAGCCTGGGGTGTACAGGTATTTTGAAGACTTTTAGGGTGTGCTGGGTGTAATTGACTTTTTTAACATCGCTTTTGTTATATCCATTCTTGACGAGATTTTCATGGATATGGGCTAACTCGACATGAAGGCGGTCGGGTTGGGACACTGTGATAGATGAACGGGGGGAACTCTTTTAGCATCCCTCATTTCTTCATCAATATTCCCAAGTCTTTCATGTTTTTTAGTTTTTATGTTCGTAAATGTTGAAAAGCCCATTTCACACAAATATGATGGCGAAAACTGTAGCAAAAGTTTCAGTGCTTTTGTGGAAAGAATTTGGTATTCAGCTTGCACAAAAATCCAAAATTCCTGAATAGCCAGTTCAGAAAATTTCAATTGTCGAGTACGATCCATCAACACGCTAACCAACCGTTCTTCTTCTTGTAACCAAAATTCATAATTCGATCTTAACTGCAGGAAATGGATTTCGAATTCCATGAAAATCACGCTCGGTAGCACTGCTTCTGGATTGTTTTATTATTTCACTGAACACTTGTAACATGTTCTCTTAGGCTCGATACCGACCTCCGACCTCCAGATTGTAGATAAAATCCTGCCCTTCGGGAGATTCGAACCAAGTACTAACGTTACGCTAGCCTGACGCTCTAGCATTGCGCCATCGTGGCATCTAAATAAATATATTATCATTATTATCAGAAATAAATATAATCATAAATAAAATAAAATTATCATTCTAATATTGAAAATTTACAAAAGTTTCCAATTCGGTGGCCAACTATTGTACTTTGGATTTGCAGTGAAGTGTCATTTCATATTAAAATCGCTAAATCAATATATTACCTATTTACAAAACACAAAACTATCACTGTCTACTTTTGTAAAGACTTTTTAAACAAGCTTGTGATCAATTAAATTTTTGTGGTGTATAAAAACGGACTAAATATAAAAGTAACAAGGAGGGACTCGAGACTAATCTAAGAAAAATTTAACATTTTCCGAATTTTGCAAGCAGATAGTAAGCTGTATTCGTTTTACACAAACAACTAAGTTTGGCTTAAGTCATACTAAGTTCAGTTTTCAAAGAAACGCTAGCTGGCTGTTGGTTTGAAAAGAATCGAGATGTTTGATTTTTTATTTCATACTGTCTGGTAAATTCAGTTTCCCGGCGCCATTTTGAGTCCGGAAAGTGAGCTATTACGGTATCAGAGCCGGAAAGTGTTGCCAAGCAACACTTTCCGGACTGTTATTTTATGCACCCAAATCAGGCCCGTAATATGTAACCAAGCCACACCTACCGGCTTTCACACAGTAATGTCACATGTTGACGTTTTGAGAAAGTGTCACATGTAAAAATTAAAAAATCAAATTGTTTACAGTATGAAATAAAATACATAACGACATTCGTCCGTGAACTCTTTTTACAGTACTCGTTTCGAGTTTCAAGACTCGGCTCCTTTCGTCGCCTCGTCTTTAAACATCTCACTCGTACTGTAAACTACGAGTTCCCGGACTTGTGACGTTAATTACTATCCCATCATTCCAACTAATCCAGAATTCGGATTCTCATTTTAAATAATTTAGTTTACTTAAATATTTTAGATTGGGTTTGGTCTCACCAACTGTACCTATAAGCCAAGTTTTTTTTAAATTTGACACATATGCATATGTAACTTCAAAACCTGTTATTTGTTTACATTATAAAGAAATAAATAAGAACTCCGTTATAGTTACCTATTTGTTTTACAATTAATAATAACATTCTTTAATCGTTGTTTGGCTCATCTCAATTTGTGGTAGATAAATCTTAATAAATTTGTAAAACGAATACAGCTATAATCATAAATAAAAATAAAATATACTGCCTTTCAATAAATGTGCAACACCTTGATGCCGTGGACCAATTTTATTCAAATTCACAGAATATGTGTTTCAATGATTCAAACAAATGATTAGATTTTGAAAACCGTAACACTAAAAGTTTAAGAAAAAATCAATAATGGTCCTCCACAATTTTCCCGGCACTCATTAACCCTACGAGGCATGCTTCCAATCAAGTAGTCGATGGCCGCTTGTGACAAGTCATCCCATGCCTTTTGTAAGGCCATGTGGAAATCTTCCAAGTTGCTAGGGGGATAGCGCAATTGCCCCACCTTTCTTCCCATCATATCCCACATATGTTCGATGGGGGACAAATCAGAGAGCATGCAGGTCATGGAAGTACGTCAACGTAGGCATCTTCCAGGAACTGCATTGAAGCCCTTGCCGTATAAGGACGTGCACTGCCTTGCTGGAAAATATGGTTGTTGCGACCTTGAAGATATGGAAGACAAACGGGCTCCAGCACACTCGCGATGTAAGATGCAGCTGTCAAAGTGCACTCAATGAATACCAATGGTGACCTGCTTCCATGACATATCGCTCCCCAAACCATTACCCCAGGTGTACGGGCAGTGTGTCGCTCGGCGAAAAAATTGGGATTTTGCCGCTCCCCACGAAAACGCCTCACCCTCCCACGGCATGAACCCAAAGACAAAAGCGGGACTCGTCGCGAATATTGAGCCCAGTTCCTCCGTTGATTGCACCATTCCAGTCTTCGGCCCCGGGATTAGGAGTGAGGGGAAGGATTAACAGAGGACGGGACGAACGTAGCCCAAAAGAACGATTCTTCTATAGACGGTGCTTGTTGAGATCGGACGTCCTATAGCTGCAACCCACTCGTTTCCCACTGCTCGTGTTGAGGTAATTCGGTCTCACACAGCCACTACTCGAAGACGTTGATCTTCACGTACAGTGGAGGCTCTAAGACGACCAGACCCATTTCGTCGACGATAATTGGCCTCCTCGTTCCATCTTCGCCACCATCGCATAACAGTCGCAGCATTACAACCGATTTGACCCGCACTTCCGCGAAAAAAACTTCCTTTATTTTTTAGGCCAATAATCTGGCCCTTCTGGAATGATGGAACTGTCGAGGTTAACGATCTAGGCATTTTAACACTCTTGTAGTTCACTGTATCGTACTTATTTTCAAAAATGTACAGATATAACAACCAGGAAATACACAAAACAATTTCTTTTGTTTTATTGTTACCAAGGTAAAAAACAAAAAGAAACGGCTCCTCGTCGAAATACTTGTTCATCATCATCATCATCAATCGACATGGAGCAGATCCTCGTGGATCAATCCTGGATTACGCCAGGCCCACCCCATGCCAACGGGGAACACTGTATGACGTTAACATGCCTGTGACGCTAGCCGCTAGACACCGCTTCTACAGTGCAAGGTAGTTAGTAAGTCACATATTCAATGGGAGTTGGACATGTGACTGAGATGGTTAAGCATGTTTTGTCATCTTATACTGATAGTATTTCTAGTATTACCGCTAATTTCCTAAGTCTATGATATGAAACGCCTTCACGCAGACATGCCTGCTCTGTTACATGTTTCATGCTAGTTTAGCCTAATCATTATTTTTATCATTATTAATATCATTATTAATATTCTTATTTTCATTGTACTCCACAGGTGATATTTGTTCCTTCGCCGTTCTGCTGCATTTTTCCTCGATAATTGTATCTTCTTCCACTACTTCTATTTCCTAGTTGTCTGGTTCTTCTCTTGAGTAATACCTATATGCGGTTTATTTCCTTCTTTATCATTTTTCTTGTCCATTCTTCCTAAGTTTGTTGCGATATGCCCGTTCGCTCTATATCTTGTTCCAGTGCTTCCTCCCCCCCCCCCCGAATTATTCCGTTCCCAAATCTTCTATATAGGCGTTGGCTTCCATAGCGGGGCCGAAGCTGTGATCCCGGTGATCATATTTGGGGGATATGTCTTTGACATTTTCTTCCAGCTGCAGTTGCATTTCTTCTTGGTTTCACTCACATAATTTGCGATTTCTTCTCCTTAAGTCCAGGGTTTCTTTCTTGAATTTTTCTTTGTTTCTTCTACCTTCTGTTAATTGTTCCGTTATGTTGTAAATAGACAGTTCCTGCCACTTTTTGCATCCTTCCTTTCCCATTTGCTCTTTCATTTCCCCATTTACGCATCTCGACTACAATTTATACCTAAATTTTAAATATTGTACCTACAGCTCAGAGAAGCAAACAAAGTCCCTGAAGAAGCGTGTCCTGGTGGCTCTACATTTGAAGAGTACACTCAGGGTAAAAAGTATCTTGGCGGTAAATTTAAACGTTTTATGGATGGTGAATTTAGAATTTCACGTATTTAGAAAGTTTGTGCAATAGGTATAGGTATATGGACTGAAACGTGAACAAAAATAACCTGCCAACGCAAAATTCAATGACTGATAGATGGACGCGACTTCTGCGTGTCGGTGTTACTTTTGCTTTCTGTGAAAAATTTATAAAAATCGGCCGACGGCCTCGAAGTGTTGCACTCTTTTTGGAAGGCAGTATATATACAGTGTGTCCACGGATAGGTGATACAAGAGGAAAAACTTTTTATTATTGATTTCTCAGAAAATTTTATTCTTGATAATAATTTTTGCTGTGTTTAATAGCCTTATTTGTCATGTTACTTTTTTTTCAGGTAATCATTTAAGACTTAAATTCACAATTTTCCTGTTTTGGACTTTCTGAAATTTTATCAGATCAAGCAGACGCTACAACAACTTTTGAATAATTTTGATATTTGTGTTTCCTTTATTCTTGAAACTTTCAATTTAAAATAAAGTTTTCGAAATAACATATCCTAATTTTGTGTTTTTGAAGCGTCTACGAGCACAACAAAAGCCTTAAACTAACAAAAATCAGTTCTGTCTGAACAACTTCAAATTTTGCATACAAGCGTAATTTTGTGTTCTGAACAACTTTACTCTAATACAATTTTGCAATATTTGTTAAAATACTAAGACTTTACCTAAACCTCGCCTTCGTTTTAACAGTGCTAACACAGATGCCTTGATTTAAAAAAATCGAAAGTCTGCTTAAAATGAATTTAAGAACAAGCAGGGATAGACTGCCAAACAGCGTAATGATATCTAAAAATTTTTGGTCATTTATACCTCTTGTATCACCTATCCGTGGACACATTGCACACAACTTGATTTTTATTACATATAATAAAAATCCAGTTCGATTTTTCAGCACAAATAATCGATTGCCGGAATGATGTTGTATTTCGGTGTTTGAGTATGCTGAATCTGAATAGATATTTCGGTAAATAAATGTTCGCAATTGCCCATTTCGTGAACTGTGCGTTCTACAAATTACTACCTGAAGATTTAGGTACTTCTGTACAAACCTCAGCGTCAAACGAATCTTAAAACAGAGAACCTGTAAAAGAGGGAGATGATGAGAAAGTCACCCTTAACTTTAGGCAGATTTACTAAGCACCCTATGTGGGTAGGTAACTAATAGCAATTATTGTATCTGAACGTTTGTGATACTGCTCAGTATCTTATTATTGAAGAAAATTTATTTTATAAATATTGGCATAAACCGGCAGTGCGACAGAGTGGGAGTGCATGTAATACCTACTGAATAATACAAAGTTAAGCAAGGGCCTGCTTGCCCAGAACTTGGATGGGTGACCGCTATGCGGCTCGGTGTGTCAGGCCCCCTCGACACAAGATATAGAGGGTATAAGAAATAGAAACAAAGAACGAAATACTGGCATTACTGCTTTGAAATTTCAGATTAGACGTTTCTTGTTTTGAATCCGAGAATTCGTTTATTTATTATCGAGTTAGTTTAGTTTAGAGTTTAGACTGTTTAGACCATAACTGTAGCAGTTGGCGAGGCTTCAAATCATAAACAAATAAAACTCTAAAACTGAAACAAAAATTAAAATAGGGAACAACTTAACAAGAAAAGTTTTATTACAAAATAAAAGGCACGGAACTAACTAGATTTAGCTGTTCATATATCGAACGTGAATTTATAAAAACATAATATCGATATATTTTATTAATTTACACTCTCGATACCTGTTTGACATAAATAAATCCAGATGCGTGTCAGAGCTGTTTAGTAATATTTAATTTAGACCATGCTGTCAAATCAAGATGCCATTAAGCTAAAGCGAATGTTTTTTTAACTTTGATAAATGTTAAATTAATGTAATACGACACTTCGTTTATATGAATACTGAAATTATCAAAAGAACGCAACCGTAAGTGACAAATTTAGACAAGCATCACTAAATGGCAATTATAGATATCGTATCTCGTATTCGGACTTGGAAGGTATATGGCAGGTGCCAAATATGTATTAGAAGATACAAATAAAGATTCCTGTGATACAATCTTAAAATTAGGACTAACTATATTGGATGAGTTTAAAAATGTTATCACATTATTTTAATGATTAATTTTATTTTAACATCTGTTACACATTTAATACAAGTAGTAAAAAGTTCTTCGTGTCATATTCATTCGTTAAGATCAAACACAAACAGATATGTAATGTTCATAAGCCATATGGTATTTAGTATTTCGAGGATAATATTACTGTGATTACTTCTGCTCGTGCTGGCGACACTAAATTGACTATTTCTCGCCGTCTGTGCCTGTTCAAATACAAAAAGATAATCAAATTATGTTAGCGTTAGCTGCCTGTAATCAAAAAGTGCTTTCATTGCAACAAAATGTAGATAATTTGCATAACTAGAAATATTCAAAATACTAAACTACAATCACCAAATTTTTGTATTAGCGCCGTAAACTTATAAGGTAAAATAACTTTCTAAACGTGTTTTATAACAATGTCGTGTAAAGATGAGTTCTGAAAATTAACATTTATAAATACATTTTTTCATAGCAAATAATTATTTACAAATAATTGCAAACGCTAGTCTATTCCGGAAAAGAAGACAGAAGAATAGGAGGGGTAGGAATACTCCTAAACAAAAAATATAGTAGACACATCTCGATATCTCATGGCCCTCAGTACAGAAAGAGAAAACGCATCTACTACTCAACGACTCAACCTAAAAAAAATTCGTTCTGTCAAAGTCAAAATATGAAAAAATATTATTAGTTAAAACCTATTTTTATGTTATAATAAGCTGAGAAACTTGCAATATAGGTGGCAGCTAATAAATGTATTTATTTTCAATTTCATAAGGATAACAATTTCAAATTTTACGCGCTTTTTCCTGAGTGCCGCATGTTTTTAGGTTTCACTATTAGACTTCCATCTCACTCTTTCACAAATTCGACGTGCATGTCGTGGGCCATGACATAACGAGATACGTCTAATAAGTAATAAGGTAACTAAATTTAAAGCGATATCTGACAGAGTTTTATTCATAATTATAAAAATAAATCAAGCAACATCAATAAAGGTTATACAAACCTACGCGCCAACAAGTAGTCATGAAGATGAAGAGGTGGAAAGTTTTTACGAAGATATAGAAAAAAGTATAGAATATGGAGAAGATAAAGCTAAATACACACTGATAATGGGCGACTTCAATGAGAAGATTGGAGAAAACAGAAATGAAAACGAAGAACACACTGGAAATTTTGGACTAGGCACGAGAAACGAAAGAGGAGAAAGGTTAATAAACTTCCAGGAACATCATAAACTATATAATATGAACTCATTTTTCAAGAAGAAACAAAAAAGAAGATGGACGTGGGCAAGGCGTTCTAAATGCCCTAACAGGAAGTGATCACCGGATAGTAAGAGCGAAGATAGTAATAGGTGAAAGATTAGAAAGATGTAGAAAAATGATGAAAACGAAAACAAAATTAAATATACAGGGTGCCCGTTTTTCGACCTCAAGCATGGGGATCTCGGTTATTATAACAGATGCGAGATCGGTTAGATTAGGGCAAAGTTGCGCAATTTTATGGTGATCAATTATCTGAAAGAAAATTTGATCTGTCATTTTTAGTTTTTGAATTATTGGAGAAAAATGGAAAATTCTGATTTTTGTTTTAATTTTTTTAAACGAAAACCAATAAAACTAGACATTTTTAACTAAGACATTGTGAAGGCACTTTTTTACAAGGAATCTGAATCTGGCATCGCGTTTTCCAAGGCATCCTAGATGCAAGAGTTACAACACTTAATTTTTTTTTTCTTATGGGCGCCATATTTGATTTTTGCATTTTCGAATAGAGCTCTTTTTTCTGATTACGACTATGTATCACATGATATGGTTAAGCTTTACATTTTGATTAGAATTTAAGAAAAATGTTTTTGCGAAGAATGCTTTGGAAACAACAACATCTACTTTTGTCTAGTAAACAAATTTTTGACAATTCAATTAAATTTCACTATTCGGTTGCATTATTTTTAATTTTGTTCCAATTTAAATACAAAAATTCTGCCTTATCCTGTTCTTAATTTAAAACTTAATTTTGTAGATAAATTGGGAAGAAATGTGAACGTGCAACTCTAAATTTAATTGAATTGTCAAAAATTTGTTTGTTAGACAAAAGTAGATGTTGTTGTTTCCAAAGCATTCTTCGCAAAAACATTTTTCTTAAATTCTAATCAAAATGTAAAGCTTGACCATATCATGTGATACATAGTCGTAATCAGAAAAAAGAGCTCTATTCGAAAATGCAAAAATCGAATATGGCGCCCATAAGAAAAAAAAAATTAAGTGTTGTAACTCTTGCATCTAGGATACCTTGGAAAACGCGATGCCAGATTCAGATTCCTTGTAAAAAAGTGCCTTCACAATGTCTTAGTTAAAAATGTCTAGTTTTATTGGTTTTCGTTTAAAAAAATTAATACAAAAATCACAATTTTCCTTTTTTCTCCAATAATTCAAAAACTAAAAATGACAGATCAAATTTTCTTTCAGATAATTGATCACCATAAAAATGCGCAAGTTTTCCCTAATTTAACCGATCTCGCATCTGTTATAATAACAGAGATCCCCATGCTTGAGGTCGAAAAACGGGCACCCTGTAGATCCCCAAAAACTACAAGAGAATAAAGAAAAGTACCAAACAAGTTTAGAAGAAGAACTATATAAAGCAAATATCTCGAATGAAGATAGAATAAATAACACCTATAAAAGCATCACGACGGCAATAAAGGAAGCCGCCACAAAAAACGGCAAAAGAGAGAAAAAATCATATAAAAAGCTAAGCATGCCAACAATAGAACTGCTAACAAAGAGAAGAACTCTAATTAGCGAAGGAAAAAGAGGAACAATTGAGTATGCCGAAGTAAACAAGCTAGTGAGAAGAAGGGCAAAAGAAGACATAAGGATGCATACACAATAACTAATAGAAAACGTAATAGAAGAGAATAAGGGACCGAAAATATGGAGAAATAAATTACGAACGAGCCACAAGGAAATAATAACATTAAAAAATGAAGAGGGTAAGAAATAACAGATAGGGGCGAACTGCTAAAAATAGCAGAAAAGTATTATGAAAAGCTATATGAGACACAAGTGGAAGACAAAACAATAGTAACAAATGAAAGAGAAAAAAAAATTAGTGAACGTAAATTCGGAAGAACTACCGAGCATTAATGAAAATGAAATAAAGAAAGCGATAACAAAAATAAAAAACGGAAACGGCGTTCGTGGACTACCAAAAGGCCTTTGATAGTATTGAAGCATGGGCAATTATAAAATCACTTAAGAATGCGAGGATTGACTACCGATATACAGAGATCATTGAAACTATATATAAAAAAGCCAGATTGAAGATTTAACTACACGAATATACAGACCCAGTAAGAATAAAACGAGGAGTACGATAAGGTGACCCAATATCGTCGAAGTTGTTTACTTTAGCAATGGAGGATATATTTAACACCTTAAACTGGGAAAATAAAGATATACTAATAAATGGTGAACGTCTCAACAATCTACGCTTTGCAGACGATATCGTAGGTAGGTACTAATAACAGATAACGTAACAGAATTACAAGAAATGGTACAAGAACTAGCGGAACCCCCACAAAAAACAGAACTACAAATGAACATAGTTAAAACAAAAATAATGACAAATAATCAAGAAGACAGAAGAGATACAACAGTAAATGGCAAAGTTATAGAAAGAGTCGAGAAGTATGTTTACCTGGGACATGAGATAAGAATAGGAAAAGAAAACACCAAGAAGCGGAAGTTAGCAGAAGGATTTCAGCAGGATGGTCAGCCTTCGGAAAATTAAATCAAGTATGGAAAACAACGATACCGTCAAAATTAAAAGCGAAAGTTTTTAATCAATGTGTGATACCTGCAATGACCTATATGGAACGGAGACCTGGGTGCTTACGAAAACAATCATGAATAGGATGAAAGTAGCGCAAAAAGCCATGGAGCGAAAAATTGTGGGAGTAACTCTAGCAGACAGAAAAACGAACGAATGGTTAAGAGCAAGATCGAAAGTGGAAGATATAGCAACAAGAATAGCAAGACAAAAATGGGAATGGGCTGGACATGTTGCCAGAATGTCAGATAAGTGGAGTAAGAAGATATTGGATTGGAGACCATGGGGAAGAAGCAGAGGTGTGGGCATGCCAATGATGAGTTGGGTAGATGAAATAAGAAAAACAGCCGGAACCAAATGGCAAGAATTAGCAAAGAACAGAAAAGAATGGAAGGGTAGAAAGGAGGCGTATATCCATATTTGGGTAGAGAGAGGCTAGAAGAAGAACAATTGCAAGGTACATATTTGCAGGGCATGTTCAGCCTAGAATACATTTTCTAAAGGTGTTTTTCTTCTTTATTGGCACATAATTAAATATGATTTATTAAAAAATGTTTACCAGAATAAAGTAATTCTCAGGTGAGAGGATGTATAAACAGGTATTTTGAATAGATAGATTTTGTGAGGTGATTATGTAATTTTAAGGCTCTCAAGAATGCAATTTTAAATTTAAAAATACTAGTATTATAATTAACAAATATCTTATACGAATAGAGGTATCATAGATTATAAAACAATATGATACAATTTGATTATGTTAAAATGAAGTTTCAAGCAGGTGATGGCAGGCTAAGTTTTGATAATTTATTATTTATTTAAATTTTAAGGTGGGATGAAGATAATAAAATTATCAATCGGATATTAATAAGACGTATAAAGAATATTACCAAGATTGACAAATATTTTATATTTTGTAACAGCTGTAAAAATACAGCTTTGTTATTTATTTATTAATGATTCATTTGAATGACAAAATTTTTATTGCGATAGGAAATAATTATTATTTTATAAAGTTGCTTAGATAATTGGTACTACCTATTAAAATATTACAATAACAAAATTGTTGTTTGTTTGAGAACTGCTTGATACTAGTGATGCCAAGCTTCATTATTATGTTAGATCTATACCCCAGAATAAATACTACCTTCGTTATCGAAAACTATCCCTTATGCATTTATAATTGGAAAGTACTGTACAATTTCAAAATAAAAATGATGCTTGGATGATATGCAAAATGCATATTATCATTTTTACGCATATCTTCTTGCAATTTTGTTTCTACATGAATTTAATTGTTTTATACCATTTGTTTGTGTTTCCTATAATGCATAAATGCATATTTTACCAAATATTTAATAAATGCATATGCAAAATGTTATTCTGCATATTTAAGGGTATTTTCCTTAAATTATCTTAATTTTTATTTTTAGATAGTTAAAATCTCTTTTCAGTGAGCTTCTTGGTATTTATTGTTTGTCAGTTTTACTTGGAATTATGGAAATATTCCTTGTCAGTGAGGTCAGGTGTTTGGGATTACTTGGTTCAAGAAGGATTACCCCTTGTGTTAATGGGTTTCATAGAATTTGTTGTTCCTCGGTCCTAATAGTTCTGGGGAAATTTTAGATTTTATGAGTTAGTTTTGAAGTATCCGTTGCTTTGTCAAGACAGTACGTATCTAATTCAAAATGCCGAAACAATCGACTGATAGATGTGTTTTATTACAAAAATGGTGTGAAAATCATACTGATTTGAAAATTATTGATTCTTCTCATGTCTTTTGTACAGTTTGCGACAAAAATGTAAGCTTTAATGATATTTCCTGACTGTAATAATTTAATTTAGCTAAAATTACGTGGAAATTTTTACCCTTAAACACCAACATGCATTTTTAGGATCATAACCACCTATATCGGTACTGTAAAATAAAAGAAAAACTCGAAATGTATTTTTATATTGCATATTTTAATGCATAACTGCATATTTTAATGCATATTTTAGCTATTTTTAGTGCATATTTGCATGCATATTTTACCATTTTTTAGTGCATATAATCCAAGCTCTAATGATGTCTATAGTTCTATAACTAGAAACACAACTTTTATCAATGAAATTCTTGCCGATTTTTAAAAACACTGTTAAGCTTTTTATCATACTGTAATGTTTTAAATGTATTACAATTTTAATATGTTTAATACACAAGCCCCGTATTGACAAATCAAGAAAGGTATAATTCCTGGAACTAAAATTTCTTATTCCCAAGTTAGATGATTTAAATGGAAAGTTTCTTTTATCTTATTCTTCGCTATTAAAAATACTAAGACACTACAAACAGAAAACCATATTATTTCTTCTTGGTAAAACGGTCAAGCTTTGGATCTTGGAACGTCAACAGAGGTAGCTATCGTTATCCAATCTACATACGTAAAATATTCTGAATCTGAAGCAACGAATAAGAAACATAAGTGCAGATAAAGTAACATTATATTACATGAAGAAAAACCGTAAAAAAATTATTTAAACTACACAGCATCTACACGGAGTAAGAAATAGGTATTTTGAACGTACAATAATTATTATTAAGTGTTTCCGCACGAAGTACATCTTTAAAAATGCAATGTTTAATAGACATAATATATGTAAGTTGATTCAAAGACCTTATAGAAATACACTTAGTAGAACAAAAAAATAGGATTAAATGATGGAATTACTTAAAATAAAATAAACATTAGGGGAAAGCAAACTCTGAAATTAATAGAAACGTACAACATTTACAGGTAACAGCAGGCAAGTCGAAGTCAAATTGTACATTTAAAGAAATGTTTACAACTTACAACACTGGCAGAAATCGATCATTTACACTTTTCGAGTTTATACGAGGTACAAATATAGAAGCATTTTGCATTTGTGCGTTCAAAAAGTGCAATAAACAAGCATGTAAACATAACAGCGGAGGCAGAGGCTTTAGTACCACATTGAGGTTATTGAATTGATCAATTTAGCCCCAGCATGGTCTGTCTATTCAGCCTAACGGAGCTCGGCATATCCCGGTGCTGATGCGGAGTGCAATCGAGACACGATCTGCACGACCCATCTAGCTCAGTGGAAGGGTCTTATTATGTAGTAAAGGGAAACGAAAGCCAGGAAAATATGCCGCTGATGCCCGCTACATATTGTTATGTTTCTCTTTTCATTGCCTATTCGAAAATTCTCCACGGTGATAACATAATTGTAAAATTAAACAGTTTAAATGGACGCCTTGTATTATTTTTGTTGAGAAAAGCATACAAATGTGACCAGCATTTTAAAATATCCTTTGTTCTAAATAAAAAAACTGTGCGGATAATGGTAACCGTAACAGCTTCGATAAGGACGAAAAACGACTAAAGCCTTTGTGGAAATAATAATTAACGAACAAGGTTAACTATTAGTAACTTTTCATCAGTATAATTAAAATAATACCTCATTAAAGGTGATTAATTTTGAAAAATGGATACATCTCACAGCTTGTAGCTACTTTTCGCACCAAATAATGAAGTTTACGGTTAGTGCCAGTTAACAGAACACAGAACAATTATGTCTTATGAAAAATTTTACCCGACCTAATTTGATTATTCGGCGGAAAGGAAAATTGAATTTATAATGAACATGATTTCTACTCTGCTTATATGAGGTTACCAACAGATGCCTACAAACGAATGAAACGAATAAAATTATAATTTGCTTCTGCTTTAAATATTAATTAAGTAAGTTTTGTTATGTTAAAACTTGAAACAGACCAAAAATATTTACTGAAGAAATTTCGACGTATTAACTTATTATTTTCGTTCACTCTTTATATTTCAGTCAACAGTTGCATTTGAACACAATTCACTAATTACTATAAATATCCACTTATTTATAGTTCACAAAGAATGTCCAGTTATAATAAGAACAAAGATTCTAGAACATCAGAAAAAAACTCGTAACAAACCAAGCTTCCAGAACATGACAAACCCTAAAAGGGCTAATAAGAAAACATAACAACGACTCATTTCATTATTATCTAGAAAATCTTACACCAAATCTAGATATGGACACTGCATTATGGAAGGCCACAAAAAAAACTAAAACGACCACAAAATCAGATACCACCTATTAGAACAGAAAACTGATTAAAAAAAAGTGGGCGCATTTGCTAAGTATTATTTGGAAGATGTTTTTCAACCCCTGCCAGACGAGATTAATGGAGAATATATGAATACATAAGCATTCCAAATCAGATGTCTGTCCCACCTAAATTAGCAACTTCAAATGAAGATATACAATTAAAGACCTCAACAAAAAGAAATCGCCTGGGCATGATCTTATAACTGCAGAAATTATAAGTAATCTACAGAGAATGGAAACCGTATTTCTAACACAGATTATCAACGCAATATTAAGAATGGGATACTTTCTTGTTCAATGTAAAATGGAAACTCGCTGAAATTATATTAATTCCAAAATCAGGATAACCTATGCACGAAATTAAATTCTAACGGCCAATCAGCTTATTGCCTGTCATATCGAAAACGAAAAGTTCAGACTACATAGTGAAGAACTCCCTAGTACCAAATCATCAGTCTGGTGTTCGATAAAAACATGGGACATTAGAACAGATAGATAGGACCGTGGACAACATATAAACAGCTTTCTGCAATGCAGTATTCATGGATGCCAGACCTTGTCAAAAGCCTGGAAAGCCTATTCGTATTCAAGCTAAAAAAAAGCATTTCTCGTTCAGCTTACATCATTCTACCTTATAATCTTACCTTAAAGACACCTTCATGTAAGATATGAAGAATATGTAATCTGTATAGCACATAAAATAAATGCTAGCGTTTCCCAGGGTAGTGTTCTGGGCCCTATCTTGTATACTCTCTTTATTGGAGACTTTCCAATCAATGAAAAATCTCTAACTACTACGTTAGCGGACGATACTGCTGTCATGGTTAAAAATAGTGATCCAGTTCAAGCAACAAGAAACTGCAAGCCAACATAAAAAAAATAGTGAAATGGTCAAACCGATGCAAAATAAAAATAAACGAGCAAAGGTCAGTTAATGTGACATTTACCAAATGTCAAGGAGAGACGCCAAATGTGTTTATGAACAACAAAGAGATCTCTAAAGCAAATACAGTAAAATATTTGGGATTGCATCTGGACAAGAGATTGACTTGGAGGGCGCATATGTGGATGAAAAGGAAGCAATTTGAAATAAAATTCAAAAACACTAATCCACCCTATCGTTATGCAATAACATTTTGGCATACAATGAAATTATTCGACCTGTATGGACTTATGGGATCGAATTGTGAGGCACTGCATTCGACAGTAATATTGCAATATTGGAAAGATTTCAGAACAAGGTTTTCCGAGCTATTATCGATGCGCCGCGGTACAACGAAAATACAGATCTACCAAGATCTAAAAATTCCTACTGCGAAACAAGTGATTGTAAAGTGCAGTGAAAACTACACTCAACGTTTGGAAAAACATCCAATGAATTGACCATCAACTTATTGGGCAGTAGCCAGCAGTTAAATGAACTGGACACTAGAATCCCGCTAGACTTACCATACAGATAATGGATATTTTAGAATTAGTTCTAGTAATTTTAGTTTAAGCATTAGTGCAACAAATTGTAAAATTCATATAGAGTTATTGGTCATTGGGCTATAACTCTCTCACGCTAAGGCTGACTTTCAACAAAAATGGTTAGTGTTAAATGTTTGTAACAGATTTCATTCGAGTATATAAAAAATTATAGTAACTATAAATTAGGTCCCGAGTTGCGGTAGCTAGGTACCCCTTTCCCGCACGATTACGAGAGTTAAGCTTTGGTTTCCTAGGAAGCGGTGCTGTCATTTAACGGCCGTAAAAATACGGTGGGTGACGTCAGAAAAACGGTGAAAAAATACGGCCGTCGCGAATTATTCCGAACTGTTATGTCTATTTTAACTGGACTATATACACAAGACACACCGCCAAAAAACGTTGCTGGACTGATTCGTACCGTACTGGCCCACCGCTTCAGTTGAGACGGCACCGCTCTATTACGTTGGGTGTGCGCTACCGTTCTTTTGGAAAACACTTCGCTTAAAAAACACGACACCGTTTTTCGTGACGTCACCCACCGTACTTTTACGGCCGCTAAATGACGGCACCGCTTCCTAGGAAACCAAAGCTTTATGCAGCGTTGGCTCGGGTCAGTACTGGGATGGGTGGCTCGACTGTTCCGTTTAACGCGGCACCTCTCTCCCACGAGGACCGGACACTATGGGAGAGTAGACCAAAACCCCCTCACTAATAAGTGAGTAGATTTGAGAAGGTGCAAAGAATAAGAGAAAAGGGAAGGTCTTTGTCCTATACAGGAATTTGTACAGGCTAATAATAATAACTATAAATTAATATAATCTTACGAAAACATAATTCCAATTAAATTAAATATTCTTAGATTACTAAAATTTAACTAATATATTAGTTATAGGTACTTTCTAACATCCTGTAATAATTAAAACAAAAACTTGTCAAAACTGTTATTTTAAAGTCAAGCCTGTTGCGTTAAAAATTATCCAAATAACGAACAAAAATTCCAACACTTACTTCAATAGCAAATATTTCGCACACGGTTAACTTTGGCGACATTTAAACAGTATACCTTTTTTGCATAAAACAGATACTTAAAGCAATTGTCTTCTTCAGTTAAATTTGCCATAACTGTAATAAGTATAAAAAAGTTGAACCCTTTTTTAAGATATTGCGTGTACCAAACGTTCTCTTAGGAGCGACATTAAAATCAAGAAAGTTAAAAAAGTTAGTTTCACCAATTTTCATGGGAATATTTTAAAATTAAATTTTAAATTTTGAATTTGACGCCCATTATCTAATTAATTTTAACTTTTGGATTAAGGTAATCCTAGGTAAATCATGATATTTTGACACCGCGAATCCACTGTTGGTTTGTGCCCCATAACTTATAGACCATTCTGTATGCAGGGTGTTAAAAAGGTAGGTCATAAATTTAACCACAGTTTCTGGGGATGGAAATAAGTCTATTTAAAGTAATTTACCAGTATTTTAAAATTCACCCCAAAAAGTTATGGCCTTGTAAAGAGTAAAATTAAAATGTAATTTTTTTTTCTAAAAATTAAACGTTTCGAGGCGTTTCCATGAAAAGTTGGTCAAGGTTTTAATATTTTTAGTAATAAAGAGGTATTAATTTTCACAAAAGGAAACTTGTTTATGTAACAATAATAGCAAATAACAAATGTAAGAAAATTCATCAATTTAGAAGTGTTCAAAATTGCCCCTTTTACCCATGCTTTGCAATGTTTTAAGAAAGACCAAATATACTGGGAAGTTAATGATCTTTGCCTAAATCAATCAGCGCCCTCAATAATTCTGTTCCTTATACAGTGTGTCCACATGGTAATGTATAAAATCGATAAAATTGTTAAAAATGAGTTTACGAAAAATTCGTCGGACATGTCGAGCGATTTGTATTAAATTCTATATTTTGACAGAATTTCCTGATTTTCCCACCATTTTTCTAATAGCTATGACGTCATCGATATTTTTTTTAAATGGTAACCCCTATTTTTTATTACGTCATTCGAAAGAGCGCATTTTTTTACAAATGGTAAGTTAATATTTATAGTAGGTTGCATTAAGAACTTCTTCAGCAAAAATTATTTTACATTAAAAAAAATTTATTTCTTAGAAAGTAACACGTGTAACATTAAAATAAAATTAACTAAATCAGGTGCTCAAATTGTGCTCCATTTACAGATTGACAGTGTGTAAGGCGTGTGATAAATTCTTGCTGCACGTTGTCGATGACGTCCGGGGTTATAAGACGGATTTCTTGTCGAATTCGTTCTTTCAAGTCCTCTAAGTTTACGGGCTTAGTTTTGTAAACCTTACTTTTCAAGTAACCCCACAGGAAATAGTCGAGAGGAAAAATTTGATCCAAATATTCTCGTACATGCGCGGCGTAATGGGGTGGTGCCCCGTCCTGTTGGAAGACAATGCTGTTGTGTGGAATATCAGGGTCTGCTTGGTTTGGAAATAAGACTGCCAGGGCCGGAATCAGTTCATTCTGGAGAAATTCCAGATATCTCTCCCCATTCAGCGTTTGTTCAAAGAAGTAAGGACCCAAAATTTTATCGCCAACTATCCCACACCACACATTAATTTTCTGAGGATATTGGGTATGCACCTCCATCATCCAATGCGAATTTTCGTGGGCCCAGTATCTTTCTTTACGAAATCTGGGTTGGTATTACAAATTTCCATTAACTGTTCACAAAATTGAATTCGACAATCAAAATCGTCTTCGGCCATCTCATGTATCAGATGAACTTTGTAAGCATGATATTTGTGTCTACGAAATATTTTGTAAATTGTAGATTTCCCCACTTCAAACCTGTTAGCCACTTCTCTAAGTGTCGAATGTGGATTCTCTTGTGCAGTCAGTAATACGTTGAGCTATAGATCTTCACTTGTTGACCGACCAGGTTTGGGTAGATCCCTAACATGTCCATGTTCATTAAATTTGGCTTCAATTCTGCTTACCATCGTTTGAGAAATAGGGGTACGATCAGGATGAATTTCATTAAATAAACGAGCTACCTCCTGTTGTGTCCGAACTCTGTCACCAAAACCAATGATGGTGAGTATTTCGATTCGTTCCCTCTCGGATAATCGCACCATTCTTCTTACTTATTCTTACTTATTTCAGAACGGAAGTTGACAGCGAACTAGAAATAAATTTTTTTTACTATAAAATAATTTTTGCTGAAGAAGTTTATAATGCAACCTACTATAAATTTTAACTTACCATTTGTAAAAAAATGCGCTCTTTCGAATGACGTAATAAAAAATAGAAGTTACCATTTAAAAAAAATATCGATGACGTCATAGCTATTAGAAAAATGGCGGGAAAAATCAGGAAATCCTGTCAAAATATAGAATTTAATACAAATCGCTCGACATGTCCGACGGATTTTTCGTAAACTCATTTTTAAGAATTTTATCGATTTTATACATTACCATGTGGACATACTGTATGTGATATGTTCCCAACTAATTATTTCTATGAATTACATTGTTTTGTGGAGTTTTTAACAGCATACGCAAAAGTGGCTGTATCTTTTAAACAAACAGTGTTACGAAAAATTACTACGAAACCAAAAAGTATCAAAATAGACGCATAAATCGAAAAAAAAAATAGCGGTGGTCAAAGCCCCCCCCCCCCTCCAAGCAAAAAACCTAAAGGGGGCAGATTTTTTGCATTATTTTTAATAAAATATTACCTCTAAAATACTAAAACCTTGTGCAACTTTTTATGAAACTGTTTAACTTTTTTTAACAGGATGTTAAAAGTGAAAATTTTAATTTCAATTTCTTCTGCAATTTCAAAAGGTATTACTTTAAGCTTTAAGTATAAAAAAGCTGAAACCTTTTTGGGCTATTAGATGCAGCAAAAGTAACATTCGTTTAAGAGCTACATTAAAATCGAGGACTGAGTGTTTATTATTTCCCGTCCCAAAAAAACTAGTTTTCCCAACTATGACTATTTCGAAAACTTATGAAATGACTCAAGAAAAATAAAATTGAAATTTTAATATTAAATTTTGCACTAATGTAATCCTAGGTAAATCGTAATATTTCGGCCTCACGAATTTACTGGTGGTCTGTATCCCATTACTTATGAACCACCCTGTATAATATATCGACTTATTTTCATCCCCGGAAACTTTAAACTTATGACCTATATTTTTGTTACACCCTGTATATCTTGTTGTAAAAACGAAAATAAATATTAATGAGTGAAAATCTGCAACGATATTTCGTTTTATTAAATGCATGTAACATGTTGGTTATAACATAATTTTGTACAGTATCAATGAAGGGTCGCGAGATATTAAAGACAACGGAAATTGTAAGATACAAATTTTTTAAATTAAGAGATCATATTTTTGTAATGAAGAAAAGTAAACTATTCAAGTTGTACCCGAAAAAAATATCTAATAACAAGCTAAGACTACGTTTCAAAAAAAGTTGAAGGTTACGGGAAGCTCCATTACTATTTGCTCTGAGAACAAGTTTTGGGTAGTCCACACATTTATTAAATTATTATTACAATATTTTTCACTAGTTGACTTATTTTTAAAGTTTTGTGATTTTTGTAGCTTCTTAAATCAGAGATCTGGGATTGTGGAGAACACAATTCTGGTTATAACTTCTTAAAACAGTTTTGATACTCCTCATCACTGATTCAACACTTGTTTATTTATGTCCACCTATAATTTTCTTGAAATTCCTATATCACCTACATCATAATACTTTTTATGCTACTATTGTTGTGTGGTCTTAGCTTTGAATTAGAAAGTAGAAGAATTATTAGATTCTTTCTGATATGAAATTATTGATAGTTACAAAACGTGTTTTCCTGTACACTCCTCCTTAAGGAAAGTTGTTCGTTAACAAAATCCGGCACCTTTTCCACTTTTATCTGTAAGAAATTGGTGATAGCAATGCCACACTTATGATTCACATTTTTATTCGACATTTAATTTAGTTATTAGTGAATTCCATTAGCGTATTACCTACTTTATTTGATATAAATTCATGAACTTTAAAATTTCAGATATGAAGTTATTTTATCGAAGATTAATTATTACAGATTTGGTGTACTGGATTATAAACTGTTTCCGAATTAATTGACAATTATTATTTTTCAATTGTACTACACATGACTCAAAAATTGTTAACAGAATATCTCCACTTCCTTATTTTCTATATCAGTATACAAGAAACGAAGTTTTAAAATATCGGAGTGGGCCACGAACACGGCACATTAAATTTGATGTTCCGTGAAATCTATAAACATGAGAGCAATGTTGGACCACGGACTTTTAATTCTCAAGGATACGGTTTCATTTTTCTAATTTAGTTACAAACTTGTATTTTTTTTCAGGATTAATAAATACTTCAATACATGATTTTAGTGTGATACTAATGCCACTATGGGATATTAAAAAAAAACACATATTTTCTCAGCATGCCCACTGCTCAGTAATATTTTAGTAGAAAAAATTTATACCAGTTGTAAGAGGGACGTTCCGAACCTCTGCCCGAAGACTTGTTTTGGCAATTAAAAGAATACTGTTTTACCGTGTCATATTAAGGTAGAAAAATTAACTGTAATAATATTGGGTACGATTTTTGTTTGAAGAGAGGAAGCATTTTTTAAATTTATTGATACCATTACAAGCACTAACATATAAGCAAAAGATGCAGAATATTAAAAATTAACATTAGCGTGTTGGCTCTATTTCTTTTGCTTTATTACAAATATTATAGACAACAGGGTAAATTACTATATTACATAGTTCTGTAATATTACAAAAATTAGAAAAAAAAACATTTCATAGACGTTAATAATTAATATTGCCCAGTTCAATAAGTATTAATGAAAGCCAAATAGTTAACTTTCCTGTGTTCATTCACGTTTCGACAGAACCAATATAAGATTTAATGGGTTAGATTGCAATGAATGCTATTTTACAAAAGAACGTAATAAACGCAGTGACTTACTGTTTACAAGTACACAGCGTTGTATGCACACTAATCAAAAGCAACTGAAAGTATTTTTAGTTTTCTGTGAATCACGTCAAAATAAGCTTGTAACTATTTAAGACAACATATGTGTATGTGTATGCATTGTGTTTCCACTAAAAACAAAAAAGTAAAAAATATTCGTTAAAGTTTGGAAGAATACAAAGGAATTAAATTAGGCGAAAAGAAAAAATATGCGTTAATCTAGAGTCAAATCTAAAACAAAAAGGCCCGTTTTCGAAATATTTGAGTTTCAAGTACGCAAAAAAGAAATAAAACTGATAGAAAATTACGAGAAAAAATTAAATATACAGAGTTGTAAATGGAAACAGGCTCGCCTCCACATTAGTTATTTTTTGGGGTTGAAAAATGAATCTACTGGACATTGAAGAACAATATAATTTTTTGACTCATACAAATTTTATAGTTGGTACGGAAACGACTTGTATTTTTAATTTTTATATTTTGAGAAGCTGACGGAATTTTTATAACCAAATACCTGGTTTTCCGGACTTTTAGAAAATCTCAATTTTCTAGTTTTTAACGAAGAGTGCTCTGATTCACAAGAAAATGTTTTTTTCATGTACATGAAGTTTGTCAAGTAGAACAAAAAATACTGTGTTAAACAAATCCAATGATATCAAAATATTCAAAAGCAGTGCTTGTGGAAGCCACACGATAATTTACCAAACTAAAGAAAATATTTTAATTTCGAATGCTTTGACTAAAACAACGAAAAAAACTGAAAAATTTTCGAAAACGATTTCCTTGCTTCTGTCATTACTTTTCGGTGTTCTAGTCAAAGTCTGCCATGTTAACAAACTTTTCCTCAACGAGACTACGAAATCATTTCGTCTTGCGGGCGCGCTAGCTTGTCAAAGCCCGCTGTTCTAAAATATTCAGAAACTGCAAATAATTTTTCTATGGCTTTTTACGTATATCTTACCATCTACATAATAACGTGACCGAAAAAAATTTGGCCGATGTTTGATTTCCGCTGATTATTATTATTCATTTCTGTATTTTTTGGGCAATTTGCCACAGGAACACAATCAACAGTTTATAAAGTAACTTATGTCATTTACTTTTACACACTAAGATTCTGTTATCGCACTAGTGTGATCAAGTATAACTCTACATACCATTTTGACAGCGTAAGCCTATTTTACGTATAGTCATAGACAAAATACAATCTGCATTAATGAACATGTAGCTACTAATGCAGAAAAATGATATACAAAAAAATATTTACCTGCAAAGTTCTCTTTTATTTTAAGTTTAAAAGTTGATAACACGTAACTGACGTAACTGTTATTTAAATTTTAGCTGTTTGCCTGTTTGACGAGCAAATTTGATTAATATTAGAATGGGTTTATATGTTTATATGTATAATAATTCTCACATTTTATAATGACGTCTATGTAAATGAAAAATTCCGTTTGTACTTTATAATTTAAGAGTAGTTAACCAAGTAGGTATATGAATTATTATTGTATAAGTACCTACTACTCATTAATTAAGCAAGTTATCAAGTATTGTTCTGCCTCGTTTCCCGTGTTTATTTTGCGATTGTTGCTTGTTTCGTCAAGTACCATCACTTCACTTGAGAACCACTTTAAGCGTTTATGTTTTCACTACAATTTTTTTTTATTGCGATAAATCAGTCAAGTAAATGCAAAATTTTAGATCTGATAATCTTTCTGAAAGACACGTTTTGTTCTACACTAACGTTAAATTTTGTGTACCTATTATGTTAGGTGATAATAATTTAATAAACCAAAAAAAAAAAAGAAATCTGAACAACCAAAAAGAGCACTTCGTTACATTTACAAATGACGGAGGCTTCCGTATGTCGAAAAGTATCATAATTATGTATTAATATACATTTCTCGAATGCTAAGCTAAGCTAACATTTTTTTTTAAATTTTTGATAGCTTTGTATGATTTTCAATTAATTATTAATTTATATAAAAAACAACACATAATAATGCAACTAAGATACTTTAGGATAATCGGTCTCATTTAATAAAAATCCTGACACGGCATGACTCTCAACACTGTGTTCCTATTAAGAAGCCAACTTGCTTCATATACAGATAAAACGTAAAGGCGGCTCAGAAACTGAAATTTTATATTGTGAAATATTTTAATATGTATATTCAAAAGCTGCTTTCTGAAATATTTTAAGTATAACAAGTATAAATTATCTTCATAATTGTCGGCTATATAAATTTTAAGTCAAAGGTAGGGATAACACCGCAAAACAAGAGTAACTATCAGTTTCATGGAAATTGTGCGGTGTTACAGTACACTAGATTCCAAAATTGTAAAGTCCTCATGAAGATAACTTTTACTTCTGCTACCTATATTAAATAAATTGTGGCAGTAACTAGTCTTTGAATAATTATGTTAACATTTTTTTTGCTTCAAGATTATGATTTTTCTAAGTGTAACCATCCGCTAGAAACTTGAATTTAGTAACAGAGCATTAGTTTGAAGGACAAAATACGAACTTCAGCGTTTTTCAAAAAGGAGGATATGCAGATTTTATTAATACGTTTTAGCACTTGAAAAGCTTAAGCAAAAGTCTGCAGACATGGGCCGAATTTGTTAAACCAGGCCAGGATTTTTTCTTGAAACAATCATGGTATTATGATTTAAACAAATGTTTGCATATTTTGTATTTTTATTTGTCCCTAATATTTTTTGAAACCGACTAGGTAGTCGGTCTTTATACCAAGTAGACAACTGTTTACCGGTATTTTTATTGAGGTACACGAATTTTACGAATGACGAAAGTAATTTTAATTACAAAAAAAAACAAGATTTAATTACATACCTTCGCTATGTCACCCGTTTTCCTTCAAGAACAGAAAGATGGAATGCGGCACTGAACTCATAAGGAAAAATATTATACAAAAATTAATTAAAAATCAAGTAAGCTTTTCTTGACAATGGTCTATAATTGAACTGAAAAATGCCATTTTAAAAGTGTAAAGGTGTAACATTTCATCTTGGTCGGACTGCGCTCAAATCTATGTTCTAAAACAAAAACTTTACATATGTAAGTATACTACACTTAAATTATGAGATGTCTTATGATTGGCATTTACTTGATCAATTATTCAACAATTGACATTAGTAACTGAAGACTGAAACTTAATAAGAAAACATTATACTTACATAGATATTTGCACAATTTCATAAGAAACGACAAATCTTCAAATTTAAATTTTAACGTTTTGTTTGTTAGTACGGGCATACTTGAAATTTTGTTACTGGATTTGGTCGTGGATAAAGTCAACATCCTAATTTTCGAAAGTAATGTTTATTCAGTTCAGACAATCTGTACATTACATATAATAGGGTTACACAAGTAATAAGACACATGGCATCAAAAGCAACAGTAGGTAGCAACTGTAATCATGATACTGTCGACTGTTTATGATACATCGCATGTCATAATTCGGTCTCGAGAGCACGTATGATGAAACAACTAGGTCATAAAATATCTAACACTTAGACTACCTAATACTTTATTAGTTACACTACACAAATGTTAGCTGCAATCTTCCAGCTTTCTTTGATTCAATTTGCTGTACGCTTTGACTTAATGTAAGTAATTTTGATGATATGAATCAATTTTTAAATGGATTTCTCAACAAGTTAGATAAAGCATAATTTTTACGTTTAGACGATTAGTTTACACTGATTCCTTTAAATAACATACTTAGCATAAATTGTACCAAACCACGGCTCCGTTCGTTTCCGTCAAACACAGAAACGAGTAAATTGCACCTTACTTTTATATATCTAATAAAAAACGAAAGCAACCTAACAACTTTTGGTACCAGTATACCTTACAAATACTTATTGCACAGCTACAAATTTAACGACACATCTTTAACTTCCATTCTTAACAGAAAAAAAGGGAAAACCTCCAACCGCTACTATTACTAGGAATTATTCGTATCTTACCAGTTTAACGTTAAGTTTAAAATCAGTGTAAACTAAGCAATGTATTTTAATGTTTGAACTTTTAGACTGCGTATACATGTAAAAAGACCAGAGCAAATAAAGCGTAGGTCGGACAAAAATTACAGGTTTTCTTTCTATCACAGGCTAAAGAGAGCTACACAATTTAATTGCATATGTATATTCTGAAACACGAAGGATTACAGTGATTTTGAATTAATAATTTTTTAACGGTATTAGCCATAACGGCAACGATATAAAAATTAGGAAAGAGGCGTTAATTCATTCTAGCTCTAAATTTTTTTTGGAAGTGTTGCAAGCATTTACTAGTTGCACTTATTGCATATCACTAATAAATAAAAATTATGGCAAGTTACAGGATTCTTGTACTATAAAATTATTCAGTTCTCCTAAAACAACGTTTTGCTATTAAGCAGGTTTAGCCTAACTTTTTAAAAAGCATTAGTAATATCAGTCCAAGTTTTGCTGGGTTACACGGAATTCTAAAAACTACCTTTTCTTCTAGATTTAGATGTACTTATTTACAAGTTTGCTGTACAGTACTTAGCTCATAGACAAACAAATAAGTTTTGTATAAGTAGGTATGTTGTCCAAACTTTTTTCACAACTTTAAAAGAAACACAAAACTAACAGTCAACAACTATAAAAACAAAATGTTTTAAAAATAACCTGTACATTTTAATTTCCATAGCGTATACGTAGTAATTTTCTACAAGTTTAATCGAAAAATAACCGGAACAAATCGAACCTTTGGAAAAGGAATTCCTGTAAGAAATCTATGTTTATAATTTTAATAACCACTTTTTGGAAATATTGTACAATTTTACGTATCTAATTGCAGAATAGGCAAACAATAACACACATTTTACTATGTTTACATGGTACACGTACGACAACGACCTAATAGAATTATATTACACGAGAAAAGACGACGGTACGACAGAAGAAGAAAGAATAAATAATGAGTACAACGAATGTTTAGGTTAATAGGTTAAATAGTACTGTATCTATTATATTGTTAATTTTACGTTTTGCTACCCTGACACCAAATTACGTATTATGTACTATAAGAGCAGAATGACACTTGTTTTTGTAGTGGATACGGATTCATAGATTTTATCAATGACACGGATATATTCAAGGTAAAATCTTCTTCTTTAAAATTATAATATATCCCTATGTAGGAGAACCATTGGAAGTTCTTTTCTTCATTTTTATAAGTGGTACTTGGCACACGGTTTAGTAAAGATGTCTGCCGCAAATATAACGAATCGAAAACAAAACAGGCATCCCAACAAAGTAATAAATCAAACTAACAAAAAAAATAAACAGTGACGTAACATGACTGACTGGTCATAAGCATGTGGACTTGCATAATAATAACTCGTTTTAAACTTAAATACATATTGCAATCACAACAATACTACGTACAGTAACGAAAATACGTTCACACCAATTCTCAACTCTAGAAGGAATCTCACTTAGTTTTAAATAGGGCGTAATAACATGAACAAATGTATAATATATACAACGAATACAACACAAAAGTCAACAAAACATATCATCTATGCGGTATACAAAACAAAAGTTCGTGCTTGAAATGTCTATGACGGGCGTCACCAAGTCGCGTTTTAATCAATATGCATTGTGCACATAAAAGTCTTAATTCACACAACTATAGCACAGTTCGCTGGTTTTCGTCTTAATTTTATGTCTATACACCTTAAAACTAGTACGTATTTAGATTTCATTAAAATGGCATTTCGCGCGTAGCCTGCTTATGTAGGGATTTTAGAGACGGCTTTTAAGAGATCGTTACTGCTAGGTTTGTCGAGCCCCATTTTCATCGGGTCGTGATGATGCTGGTGCTGAGATGAAGAATGATGCTGCTGTTCCATTTTTTGTTGTTTTTCTTGCTGTTGTTGTTTTAGTCTATCCTGTTCCTCACGTTCGCGCCTTGCTTGTTCGTTTATTTCTTTTACCGCTCTTAATTCCTTTTTCAATTTCATACGTCTGTTTTGAAACCAAATTTTAATCTGGCGTTCTGTAAGACAAAGAGCGTGTGCTATTTCAATGCGTCGTCTTCGTGTCAGATAGTGATTAAAATGAAATTCTTTTTCCAACTCTAATGTTTGGAAACGTGTGTAGGTTTGTCGCCCTCTCCGACGCGGACAACCGTTAGGACCTGAAACAAACAGATACAAAACCACATTACAAATAACATAGAATCTTATCCTAGACTACGAGATATAGTGTATTCGTTTTGATTCGAAACACAGCATGCACAATAATAATTTAAAGAGCAACTTCAGCAAAACAAATTAATTTCTTTCATTCTTTGCAAGCATGTACAAAATGAACAAACGACTATACGATTTTCGTATTTCAAATCATCAAACTGTATTTTGTTAACCCGCAAATACACGTTACTGATTTTTCTTAGCACTCCTAATCAATTTTAATATCAAAAATACAAGAGGCAAGCATGATTCTTCAGAGGTGAAACTTTCTACCAGTCCGGTTCGTCACTGCTAATCAATTTTAATCTCAAAAGTACAACAGGCAAGTGTGATTCTTCAGCGGTGCACTTTCTACCAGTAGGGGGTTCATCAAACATTCCGAAGGGTTACGGTTTTCTATTTTTAAACATAAAAGGAACTTTCTCTCGTAACGGTTTACAGTTTTAAAAAGGTTCTACAATTCTTTATATGATTCTAAAACTGTCTTCATAAATATACCTATCTGTAAAAAGGGTAAAACTTTCCCTTGTGTAAAAGAGTCAACACATAACCAGGCCCAAGATCTTTACTTTGAGCTAATGGTGACAATATCATGAAATATAACCGTTTCAAGTTCTTATAGACCATGTTTATTTACCTAGAAAAAACGCAGTAAAAACCGTCTATTACAACGTTTTTATAGATCCTTAAAACCAATAAAATCTTCTAATTTTACTAATTTATGTATTTTTAAATTTTCAGAATTGCAAGGAATCTTTTTCACACAAAGAATAAAATAAAAAAATTACCACTTGATTTACTATACTAAATGTGTTAACTACCACCAGTTCTAACTACATATTTTTAACTGTTAAATCAGATTATAACATTTGTAACACCACAGGCATTCGTTCTATAAACATAAAAAGTGTCAGTTTTATTACACACTATTATAACGAACAATAAACATACTTAATTATGAGTTTGGTTTTTGTATGGTTTTATGTTTAGAAGTAACAGTGATGATTATTTCAAGTAAGTCTTGTTTAATTACATTTAAAAAATCAATTACGTAACATTCATTCACTTAAAAAACGAAATTAACGTTAATCAGGCAAATAGTGTACGATTTTTATCATCTGAAAAACAATATTAATAAAACATTTCCGAATATGTTTTGAAATTAAACTGCAAAAATTACATTTATCCTAACTAAGGCACTACTTTATTGCGTTTCAATCGGTATAAACAATCAAAGCAATCAGCTGTCTTACCAAGAAAATCATATATTACTAGAACCTCTTCATTAATTAGATTTAATGAATTTATGAATTTGAAACGCATTTCAAATGAAATGCGTGTACAACCAACATGTGTTTAAATAGGTAATTTAGTACCAGATGGTAAATTAGTATTTGAAAAACGTTTTGTCGGGAGGGTCTATGGGAATTATGGACGAATGGATAGATCAATTGTAATTTTATAGGGAGAGGTTTTCTATTAGCATATAGTACATATTATTACGAATCGATTCTGAAAATGCCTATTAGAGTAATATTTTTATCGGTAGTATATATCTCATAGATTTCAATTAGGTCTAATAAATTTCAAAAGATAGTTAAACTGTCATCAAAATATTTCCCAATATAACATAATTATTACTACATACCTACTTACGAAAAGGAAATCAAATTATCTTTTTAAAATGAAGTTATACTATCGATATAAGTATATAACTAACCAAATAAAAATAAAAAAGTATTTCATCCAAAAACCGAACTAGTTTTTAATTATAATCAAAAAAGTTAATGACTATAATTAGGACTCTAAACTACTAAAAACTGACAAAAATGATATCTCAACATCTATTTAAATAATTTATGCGTAAAAATTGATATTATTCTATCAAAGCGCTTCTTTAAATTCCATGGAAATTCTCACGTACACGAAGAACATCAGAATAACATTTAAAAAATCAGCATTTCAACTTTCAAGACTTTTTTTAGTTACCTAGCCTAAATAAGTAGGATTTTCTTAAAGCATACAGGCTAAATTTAGTAAAAAAACTTTGCATAATTCAGTTTGGAAATTTGAAATCAGCGAGATCGATATATTATGACACACGTTTTACATTAATAAGGACGAATTATTTTCATGTTAGGTTAGCGATTTAACTCCGAGAAAAATAAATCTTGTGGTTAAATTTATTAAGCGATATCTTCATATGCTCTGGTACGATGTACACAAATTATCACTAAATATTCCAGTTTTTCTATCTAAAGCTAATGGATAACTGGTTTTGCAGTAAATACAAAATTACGTCAATGGAATTTTACTTTTCGTTTATTAATTTATTATAATTATTATTAACAAAATACTTGTGTAAAATCTGCATAACTATTTTAGCTTTTAGTATTATTTTTTCTGATTCCTAGTATTTTGTTTAGCAGGTATTCTACTGCAATTGCGAATGTGTATACCTATACTAAATGGGCTTTTGGAAACTTTAAAAGCATTTCGATTTTAAGTAATGTAATGTAATGTAATCGTTAACCTCTTATACCTTTCGGTGTTGAGGCTGGTGCGTTAGCGTATGTGGTCTTAAGTATAAAATTAAAATTACTCATCGTTTGTTTGTTGGAAAATCACTGAAAATTAATTAATATTCCCTCTTTGCAAGAAATTAGATGAAATCTAATATTTTGCTGTCATTATTTCGCATAATCGTTGTATGGTAGCGCTATTTAAATTATATACATACATAAGAGCAGGTGTCAATGACAACGTACTATAATTGTGTGTTGATAATAAAAAAGCAATAAAAATGTTAATTTGCGGTCATAAATGAGCAACAAACATAAACAGGGGCAAACCATTTTTAAAACTGAAAATTTAAGTACCTAATTGTAATGTAGCAGCGATAACTGACAATTATCTACTTAAAAGTAGTTAATGTTGTCACCTAAAGAGTCTTTTTTTGTCATCAATGGTTGTGTTTGGTTTAATATCGACGACTCATGTTAACATAGCTGTCGGATTACAAATTTACAAAATCGCATAGAACTAAGGCAACGCTCGAGAAAACATCTTAATATCGATTCCTTAGAACGTGTAGAAAGAAAGCAGCCTGAATTGTACGGAGATTTTGTATTTTGACGTTAAGAATTCCAGCAGGTACTTATGATTAAGCACAAAGTATTAGATAGGCACTATCAGGTTATTAATGTGTTGTGCCTGTCGCTATGCACATTACAGATAAGATATGTAGCCGAGACACGACACAATGGGATTCCGGCATGGCCATGGAAGCAATATGGCGGATCCGTAACCATGACAACAAGCCCTTCACCGCGGGGTTGCACCCCTCCGCTGCACGAGCCGTAAATCACGAACAGACCTCGGTAAGCGCGACTAGAAGATCTAGGACGAATGATTTATACCTTAGTTACAAATTCTAGAATAGTAATTAGTGTAGGAATGGTTGTTCGGAATTGTTCGTACACGTGGGAACGTTAATTAGAAAAACATTTTAGAATTCACCCCGCTGTTATGTACAGACCACCGTTATCATTGTTTAATTACTGCGGGGATGCCAACGTCATCTGGTACATGAGCAATTTTATGCAAATCAAAGAGTTAAATCCACTAAAGACTGTGACTGCTTGAATGCGAATCTCGCATTCAACGCACGTATTTTGTGCCTTTCGTTCACAGCCCTAAGTCCAAGGAACACCCGGTGCGGAAATCGTGACTAAAGGGATATTACATTATATTGCGAATTTGTCTTTAGCTTTCTTGTAACGTTTTCTCCATAACTGACAATTTTACCTTTTATAACCAAAACCCAACTATAATTGCACGTTCATTGGTAAACGCGTAAAAAATGATAAAAAGAAAGGAAAAATGAATCGCTCCTAATTCGATTTCGAAAACAACAGATACCTCGTATATTACGGAGTCACGGTTGTCATTCTACAAAACACATCAGACAAACCGAAATGGTTTTGCTTGTGTAGGTCGACCAGTCGTCCCTACGACTCCCCAACGCAGTCGGGGTGAGCATCTCGTTATGTAAAGTGTCTGTTTACAGGCATAACTTACGCGTTCTGTCTCGCCCATAACTTCTGCCTGCTGGCAGTTGTAGCCGAAATGATGATGGCAAATGGCTCCACGACATCCATTTTACAAGCAATTTCTAATCTTCTAATAGTCATCAAGTGATTTGTTAAATTGACCGGCTTTTCTCGATTGTGTAGGACTAGGAAGTTAATGTAGCGTACTGGTATTAGCTTTGTTGATTGTTTAGATGGCAAACAGAAAACGAATAATAAAAACCGCAATAAAGGATACGATAAATTGATTGGTTATTGGTTAATCAGGCGCATAATAACAGTTAATTTTATTAAAACGTCTATAAAAGTTATTGCATACCAACGTCCCGGCATTTTTTTATTTCTTTATATCTTTCAATGGTTACGGCAAAACTTAGTTTTGGTTCGAATATTTCCTTTACTTCATACTGCTGGAGGCTTAGATATAAAATGTTCACGTTTTCGATCACTTTTCGCATTGTACTTGTACGAATTAGTAAAGTTAATAGTTTTAGACAACCAAATCTAATACACGCATGAAGTCAAAAAATTTTCGATTCATTCTTTTTTATACTCTTTATAATAAAAACACATTGAAAAATTCTGATAACTGCAATATTAATCATAATAAATAAACCTATAACGGTTTTTTAATTAAATAAATAAAGAACCATCTTCAGGCAAAAAAACGGGTGAAAAAATAAACCTCTAGTTTATTGAATCATGAACAATAAATAATTAATTATGTCGTCCTAAATTGAGTTTTAATTTAATAAGTGTTAATTTTATAAAACATTGTGAAGAAGGCATTGGTTTACTTATAATTAGGGTTGTGCCTTGGTCAATTGACCGGTAAAAAACTGTGTGGTCAAATTCACTGCTAAATGCTCTTTTAGCCTTAAAATTGCTTACATTAAATCACACTATCAAGTTTTTTTTTATTTTTGCAGAAAATACTTTACTACTGCATTTCATGTCATATAAAAAGTAGTTGTCGCGTTACACTTTAAGCGTTTTTCTGCAGAAGGTCTTTATTATTGGCTGTATGCCTGTAACTAATCAAACATTTACTGAAATCGCAACAATACAGGGGATTTACATCTTATTTAGCTAGGGGATTCACACAGCGACCAATGTTTCTTGGAGGAAGTACCGCTTTGTGACGATGAGATGGACATTCCATTATCAAAATTATGCCAATAGCTTGTTTTTAATGTTGCGTACATAGTTCTTAAGTTTTGTACAGTGCTTTTTTAATAAGTTTTAGTTTTTTATTATTGTCCTCTTTCCTGTACGTATGGACTTATGGAGTAATGAATTGTTTTTATTCAAGCGTAAATATATGGTCAATAAATGTGGTATTAGTATTATTTTAGTTACCGAGAGTATAAAATGAAATAATTGTTAAAATTGTTAATTATATGCACTTATAAATATCAAACAAAAGGGGTTGGTGTTTATGATACTTGTTAACCTTGTGACTTGCTTAAACTTACAGAACTATCACTTACAAATACCACAAGTGGTTAAAGAATTGTCGATTATTTTTTTGCTGTAACATCACGAATGTTCCTTGTGCTTGCATATGAATACGACGAGTGCGCAGCACGAGTGGTATCCGCAATCACAAGGAACATGAGTGATTTTACAGCAAAAATAATCTACAATTCTTTGACCACTTTGAGGGAGTATTCAACGAAATAAATCATTTCCATCGAAACATTTTTCATAAATTAGTCCACATTCAAGTTTGTTTACATTATATAACTAGCAATAAACTGTTTTCAAAAAATTGTCGCTTCGTATCATTAGTGAAATTTTATCGACAATTTTTTCTAGTGAAAATTGTCGATACAATTCGTTTTGATTGGTTCAAAAACGTCAAATCTTGCATTTTGATTGGTCGATTTTTGACAGATGACATATGAGTTGAATAGCCAATACAATTTATTAAAAAAAAGATGAATTAAAAAAATTAAAATGGTCAAATGAGCGCTCAATTGACCTAGAAGTTGTTGACCGGTCAAATGCACAACCCTACTTATAATAATTATCAACCCCTTGCAAATGGAGCAGTTTCAATATACGCTATATTGTTGATTGAAAATTAAATATGTTAGGTCCGTCAGTTTTAGTGTACCTACAACTAACTTTTCCTTCTAAAGATGGTTTATTAAATTACAGAAGTAAATATGATTGAGGCCCTAAGGCAGACAATTACGAAAGATATGCTTGTGATTAAATTATCAAAAAAGTGGTTTTTGCAAAAAAAATTTATTTGGGACTGTAAATTAGCTACCAAAATACAGGGTGTTAAATATGTAACGGGCATATAGTAAATGGTAAACAAGTTATATATACATGAAACCGCCATGGCTAATCAACCGTTTTCGAGATCGGAACTGATTTACTTTGCCCATACTTTTCAAAGATGTACCTTTAAATCAGAGATTGAATCTTTGGTTTTTAAAGATTTTTCATGGAAGATGGATAAGGCAACGGTGTCCCATTCTATGTTCTCTTGGCTTAACTCATTTGTACTTTTAAATTTTAAGGGTGAGGTAGAATCCTATACTGATATTTAAGCAGGGAATTTCGGGCATTTTTGATAATTGTGTTTTGTGGGGCTAAATCATAAAAACTAAATAAAATAATTTATTTAGGCTATAGAAAAAAAAAACAACTTTAATCTCGAAGACGGTTTATTGGCATACCCATTTAGGTATGTAACTTGTTTTTGATCGAACTATATGCCTTTTAAATATTTAATCCATTAGTGAACTTTCATAACTGCATATAGCAATTTAATGAAT
This sequence comes from Melanotus villosus, assembly GCA_963082815.1. NCBI lineage: Eukaryota > Metazoa > Arthropoda > Insecta > Coleoptera > Elateridae > Melanotus > Melanotus villosus. The sequence goes on along the minus strand of OY720418.1, from coordinate 68,452,222 downwards.
TTAAGACAATTACCTACCAATTACAGAAGCCATAGTTTTCAAGGAAAGTATTTCGTTTCATGACTATGTGTTTCTGTTACACAAAATATTCTGGTATTATTTATAAGTTATGGTAAAAAAATAACGTAAAGAATTGCGCTACGTGGTAAACAGTAAGTAAAAAGAATACTATTTTTGATTTGTTCCTAGTTAGCAGATGGGACTATAACCAGGAATTTGCTTTCGTATCATTACCAGTTCTTTTCGTCTTTTTTACCCGACTTAATATAGAATAAACTAACCGAGAATTAGTCATAGATCTCATTACTTAAATTATTTCGAACACATAATTATGACAGTATAATTGCGCGATATTTTACAAGGAAAATTCACAGCCAAACTATACAGGGTGTTTCAGAACTGCACGGCACCATTTTAGGGATGTGTTCTCTAGTACAAAATATTACGATTTACCTAAAATTACCTTAGTCCAAAAGTTAATATTTAGGGCGATACAGGGTGTCAAAGCCGAAATTTTAATTTTAATTTTTTGCTGTAATTTCAAAAGTTTTCAAAATATTGACATGAAAATTGGGGAAACTACCTTTCTTGGGACGAGAAATAATAATCCGTCCTCAATTTTAATATTGATCTTTAAAGAACCTTATTTTTGCTGCACCTAACACCTTAAACATACTTCAACTTGTTTATACTTAAAGTTAGGTCAGATTTAATTGAAAAAAACAATTGCCTCATCTTTTTTATACAAAAAAGGTATACTAGTTAAATGTCTCTAAGGTTAACCGTTTCCAAGATATTTGCTGTTGCAGTAAGAGATGCTACATTTTTCAGCCCTTAAACAGCATTACTTTACACCTCGCTTTACACTAAAATCTGAAATTTTTTTAATGACAAATATTGCACTGATCCACCATTACTTTGTGTCCTATAACTTGTTTTTGGCAAGAATATCCAAATTTTTTGTTTTAAATACAAGCCTACTGCGTTACAGAATGTTTAAAAGATGAAAAAGATGTTGCATTACTTACATAAATAGCAAATATCTTGGAAACGGTTAACTTTAGAGACATTTAACTAGTATACCTTTTTTGTATGAAAAAGATGAGGCAATTTATTGTTTTTTTAATTAAATCTGTCCTAACTTTAAGTATAAAAAAGTTGAAGTATGTTTAAGGTGTTAGGTGCAGCAAAAATAAGGTTCTTTAAAGATCAATATTAAAATTGAGGATGGATTATTATTTCCCGTCCCAAGAAAGGTAGTTTCCCCAATTTTCATGTCAATATTTCGAAAACTTTTGAAATTACAGCTAAAAATTAAAATTAAAATTTCGGCTTTGACACCCTGTATCTCCCTAAATATTAACTTTTGGACTAAGGTAATTTTAGGTAAATCGTAATATTTTGTACTAGAGAACACATCCCTAAAATGGTGCCGTGCAGTTCTGAAACACCCTGTATGTAAGATTTTTTTTAACCGGTATATGCATGTATACTTTGCTTTACACAATCGTAGGTATATGTACCTAAAAGACCTTTGCTTTGATTTTTAATCTTTTATGGCTTTCAATAATAATCAAACTTACGTTTGTTTATGGAATTCACATTTAATTTTCTAATTTCGACTACTACTGCCGATGTATAATTCTATAAGAAACGTCATGTGTTGTTTTATCAACATTCGTAAAAGTATTCGATTTGATGGTCCTGTTGTGATAATCTAAAGATCTAAAGTACCTATGTTCTACACTCGAGCGATTATTGTTTGTGCAAGGGTTCTCGCTACCAATTTTATTGTAAATAATCTGTAGTTCGATTTCAATTAATTAGGATGTACCGAAAATGTTCTACCTTATACATACATATTACACAACAATTTAAAAACGTAAAAACAACACACGCAATATATCTACCTATGACTCAGAGGTAAATTACGGTTTATATAAATTAACTTTTCATGAAATGTACACTACGATCGTAAATAATTTTGGACAAGCATACCTGGGCCTTTGAGCGTATGTGTCGCTTATATTATATTGCATGTATAATTCTATATTTCAAATTGGCAGGTGTCAGATGACGTAACTGTAAGAACTAATTTAAGACGCCGATATTATGTTCCACGGCTACTCTTGTTACTTTAAAAGTAGTACTTCTTTCAATCATTTTGAAGGTTAAACTTCTATGGTGAAATATTACAGGATTTTCATTTAAAACGTAACAGCACGGTATGACTCCTTATTCAAGAAAAGGAAATTATTAGTTACATTTATAAAACTAATTTAACTAATGATGCATTAAACACATATTTCAAACAAAGTATTCATTTCTAATCAGTCTGATATTAATCAAGCGTTAAAAGTAATCACATTTTATATTTTAATTCGAAGGCAAGGAATATTAAATAATGCGCAATACGATGTCTACAAATTCTTTGGTGTTATTGTTACGATTTAATTTTCTGCTTGAAATTTCCGTCGTTCAAGTTAAGCCCTCCTTAAATATGGATGATTATGAATTTTAAACAAATCCCATCATTAATTTCTTTAGCAAACCTTTACTGTAAAAAGCGTTTTCGCAGCACAAATTGCTCGGTAATGAACTTTGCAAATTCATGAAATTCTTTGCAAACGTAATTTTGCTGATGAGTTTGAAAAAAAATATAGGAAAGTAACTTTTAAATCCTGCGACAATATTAAATACAATCTAATTTGTTGTTACATTTGAGTCCTGTAATTATCACTTCATAACATAAATTTCTAATAATACATAGTTACTTCACACTTTTTAAATTTGCAATTTTGTCACAACGATGATGAAATTTACAAGAACTAAGAAGAAGAAGCAAAGTCAGTAAATTTCACATTAGCAGAAATTTAATTAATGCAACCATTTACAGAATTAATTTGATTTTAATGATTTTTAATTTCATATACCTAAACGGTTGTAAGGGCAAACAAGGTACATACGAGGGTTACTAGAGAAATTATATATCTAGCTATGACACAAACGATTGGTAGCGCTTTGCTTGAAACTTCAAACAATGACAACCTTTTTCTACTTGTATCAAATTTGATTTGAATTCGTTCAGTATTACATTTTTTAGTAAGTGTTTTGAAACAAAAACTGAGTGTTGTGAAATTATAACATCACAGTGTCATACTATTTGTAACAAAGGAAGGGACTAGCCCTAAAAATATCCATATAGAGATGATTGCAATGTATGAGGATGAAGCTCCATCATATTTTACGGTCAAATATTGGTCTGAACAATTTCGATGGGATCGTGAATCCATTGAAGATGATCTAAGAAGCGGAAGACACCTTCAGATAACACCAATCTTGAAGTCAGCAGAAAAGTGGAAGCCATGGTTCTTCCGAGAGCGTCGTTTAAAAGTGTCTACCATTGCTAAAGCTTTGAATATATCAGAGCCAAGTGTTTTGTAGATTTTGCACCATAGACTGGGCTTGAGTAAGGTTTCAGCGAGATGGGTTCCAAGATTGCTGACTCCCGAGCAACAATTGCGTAGGCAAAATCATTTGGCATCTTCAAAAGTCAACCCTGATTTATTCTCTAAGATCGTGACTGGTGATGAAACTTGGGTTCATCACTGGGACCCAGAAACAAAATTGGAGTCTATGCACTGGGTCCATAAAGGCTCTCCTCCACCAAAAAAAGCTCGCACAGTCTTCAGCTGGGAAGCTCATGGTCACCGTCTTTTGGGATCAAGCAGGAATTATTTTCATTCAATACATGCCGAAGGGCACTACAATAATAACAGCCACCTACTGTAACGCATCAAAAAATTTACGTAAGGCTATCGACCAATAACGCCCTGGTTTGCGCCATGAAAATGGTCTCATTCTTCACGACAACGACAGAGTCCACAAAGCCATTAAAGTTCAACCAGTTTTTCTGAGCTAGACCACCCGCCGTATAGTCCAGATCTAGCTCCGCCCGACTTTTTTGTATTTAGATATTTGAAGAAATATCTTGGGGGACTTCAATCGAAAGACGCTTTTGGCGTCTGTTTTGGGGACCAAGAAAAATTAATTTTTCTACTGGTATAAAGTCGTTGTAGGAAAAGTGGCGCAAGTGCATTGAAGTCAGGGGAGATTAAGTTGAAAAATAAAAATTATAAAAATATTGAATGTCTTTTGTTTCATAGCTAGGTAGATAATTTTTCTAGTTCCTCTCGTATTTACATATTTTTAGGTAATATAAATATGGAATTACTTACTTTTACACAAGAATGTTTAATTTGTATATTAATACTTTAAAATAATCATAATTTAAGGGTTTCAACTACGCCATAACTAACTTAATGCATATATTCATGACTCATAAATTCATATGCTTCTTGAAACACAACCTACAGAATCGCACCGTTTCATTTTCATACTACATATTCAGTAAGTTCAGTAAACTTATCCAAAAGCTGGGTATGATTGCTATCAATTTCCATTTAAATCTAATAAGTAAATTACTTAATGGTGCTGATTTTACATCCTACACGTATCCGGTGGTTAAAAGATGTGAATGCATACGAACTCAGCAATTAATCATTAATTTTTATTAACCTCGGCTTGTTCGTGTTTGAATAATAGCTAATCTACGAACCAAGAGTGGTTATAAAAATACGCCTACTGTAATCAATAAAACAAATTTAACTTTATAGGCATCAGTAGTCTCTTCCTTATGTTAAAAACCAAGAAAAGTTTCAAACCTTTTTTGGAGTAGGAATTACATAAGAGGTTATTTTAACGATTCATTAACAAAACTTCCAATTAAATTAAATGCTAATGAGTAAAATTATCATAAAGATAATTACTACAAGGACTAATTAAAAAGCAGTATTAATCGCCATAAATATTTTACGCTTCCTAAGATTTTAAAATAGATACACCACTGCATATGAATAAAAAAGAGGTGTTGTTAGTATAGCGTGTCGTTTACCCATAATCACAAAAGAATGTTAATTCATAATGGGGAATAATAAGCTTGTTGTGCGTTCCAATTGTTTGTTTTTCGGCGGCAATGGGTATATTATATGGAAATTATTGTTTTTGTACTTTATTTTTATTTTTATAGCTCAATTTGAATTTGATTTGCTTTATGACAAGTTAATTTTCTGGATAAGTAAAGAAAGCACAGCTAAATATTGTATACAACATGCAAACAAACATATTAATATCTATTTCTTGTTAATAATATTCATAAACTACCTACTTTTATAGAGAGGACGAAGTTTTTGATATTTAAAATTAAGTATGTATTAACTTTTAGTTAAACAGTGCCATAAAATAATAAGTAAATTGAGTGGCGGTGTTAACCACTAATACCGACATCCATTCAAAAGTTTTTATGTAAGTGCACGGCAAATACTTTTGTCCATATTTAATATAAAACTTAAAAGATCCAAATGACTATAGCTTTCAGTTAGTTCAAACACCTTCAAGTTATCACAAAGTTAATAGTAATTTACCTATTAACATACGATAATTTGTATTTAGCATAACAGGAACATTAAGTAAATTGGACTATTTCTTAAAAAAACAATTTGATGAAATAAATACATTTGAATCAAGTTTAGTAATAATCAAACCAGATATGTAAAACATGAAGTTTATATACTACATCTGTATTACACGCTCTCTTCAACAATGTAGAAAAACTACTACTTATAAAAAAAAAAAAACATAAAACAATCAACATAATTTATAAAAAAGAACGATTGCGTGGATGTCCAACTTCATTAAGTATGAAAATAAACATGAGTATTAAAACTAATCTTATGTACAAAACATTCTCAATAAACATAAGGCAAGCGCACTCACAATCGTAAATTTGCCTTTCAACGACCTAATTCAATTTTACAGAACGGTTTCTTTTCACAGATGCAGCCATAACCTATAAGAGAAGCAATTGAAGTCGGAGCCATCTGTAGGAGGTCTGTAAGACGGAATTTCTACAGCAACTTTCCAAATATACGTAAGAACTCGAAGACTAAGGATGTAAGTAATAAAAGTTAGGAGATTTAAATTTAAAAATAAATTTTCAAATGGTTGTAAATATATGTGATTACTTATACTTTATTATTGTTGGATATTTTTGATACAGTAATTTAGCGACGTTATTCCTGTGAAACTGCATTAACAATACGTAATTGGTTAATATTTTTTGTATTTTGGACGATTATTATATTTTAAAGTTAATTCCATTTTGTAATTATATTTCCAAAAGTACTTACTGGTGGAGAGATCTATTAATAATATTAACGATTATTATAAAATATTAAAAATTATAGACATTCCAAAATAAACTTGTTTAAACCACGAAGAATTTGATTTGAAGTTTCTAAATTCTCAAAGAACTTGAAATGTGGGAATTTCAATCTATTTTCAGCTAAATATAACAAACTATAATTTTTTTTTAGCTAATTTTGGTTTAAACGTATTAAATGAATGAAAACAAATTCTTACACAATAACATAAACGAAAATCGATTTAATTACTGAGTGTAGTTTTTAAACAAATTTGTTAATTAGCCTAAAAGCTGAAGAACTTTTTAAAGTGACCGGTATGCTGCAGAAAATTACATTTCCGTAGCTTTTATTATCTCTCATAAATTACAACAACGTTTTTACAAAACATCTAAACAAAGAATTTGCAGGTGCATTTGATTTAAAACCTTCCTATAATGTCATGGTTGTTTTTGTTATAAGTAAACCTACGTACAAGTTAACATAGCTAAGAAAGTGAATTTTCAAGTAATACAACCACGCACGTTATCATTACTGTAAATAAAAATGAGTACATACTCTGCATATAAAAGAGGTGAATCGAATAAGAAAATATCCAGCGGATAAATTTAAGACTGCAATACTGCAACGTATGTATGTTCTCGCCGCGCATTGCATGCAAAATAAACATTGCATTCGTTTGATTAAATTATTGGAGATGTACTGATAGCTGCAGAGATAATCCGAGCGTTTACCTTCCATATTTGGATACCCGGTTATTAATCACATGTTTGTACAACCTACTTCCATTTAAGTAATTGCGTATAAAGTAAGTAATTAAACATTTTATGGTCATTTTATAAAGTTGTGCATCTGTTCTAAAAAGTATAATAACGAAGTGTTATGAAATAAGATTTTTCGTATTTGAAAAATGGAACTTATACAGATCGTATTTTTAATTCTAGGTCTTAAAATAAATCCCCAACCATACATAAGTATGTTGAATGTAAATATTCTTTGTAATATGTAAGTGGACGTATTAATTATGAGTTTATTTTTTTTGTGGATTGTAATATCTTTTCAATCCACTTAATGTAAAGAAATTCACTTGTGATTACAACCGGAGATCGAGAGAGTTAAATAATACCCATATATTTGCATGGAATGTATCATCAGAACTATCAAGATGCCTCAACGAATGAAACAAACCATTAAATTAAGTTTATAGCAATCTAAACGTACGTACTTGCAATTCTAATTTGACTGAAGTGTTATGGCCAATTTCCATACTTACCAACAGATGGCACATTTCAACAAACGGTTTTGAGCAATAAAAGGTGGTTTGTACGCATATGATATAACATAATTGCAATAATAATTCTATTTTAGATTAGTTAAAACATTAAACATTACAATTAAATACGGCATATGCCTTCGATGAACTTCTTCGGAAGATTCTAATTACGAGTGAAATATATAAGGTATTCAATATAAGATAACATCGCTAAAAAAATTCAATACTGAGTAGGATTAAACTCGTGTAAGGAATTCCAAATGGAATAGTGATATGGAGTGATGCGGGCGAAGGAAGTGATAACTATAAAAGTAACGGGAGGACGGAAATGAAAAGTGCGAAGAAAGGTAGGAAGCAAGGTCGTGCGCGCCATCTAGACGAGCCGTTCGCACTCTTTACGAGTTGGCAAGATTGGTGGGGTGGAAGATGAAATGGACCTTTAGGCAGGATGCAGTAATTTGCAGAACCGTTGGCAAAAAATCCTGCTACACACGAGAAAATTCCACAGTTGTATATTTCTTGCCTGTCTCAACTTCTTATTAGGTTTTCGACATAAAGGTACCTATTATTTAAATTGCCATTTCTTTACATACGGGTATTAATGATACGATGGGTTATCACATATAAATTTTATCGAAGCTGTGAACTAAAAACTCTTTATACTTCTAGACAAGCTTTAGGTTCGCGTGACTCCCAGTTAACACAATCCGGTTTTTAACACAATATGATACTGACTATAATCGTAAGCAGTATAGGAAAACCAGGACTGTGATCAGGTCATTCAGAACCAGTACAGCCTGGGGTTATTTCTGGAACTGAAGCAATAATGGAGGACGACGATGGCGTTAAAATTAGGAAATTTATCCTTCAAATAACGTTTTAATAAAAAATATGTATCAAACCAACATAGTTAATCATTGCAATCTTTTGTAATGCTAATTTTATCAATCCTACATAAATATGTATGACATTATATTATAAATTTATTACATAATATACAGTAAGACGTAAGAATCATCTTACCTATAAGTAATATTCAAAACATTTCTGCCAATCTAATTCGCAGTTTTGTTTTAGTTCGCAACTAAATTTAAAGGATTAAAAAAAATAGCGGTAGCAGCTTTGCCGTATTTCCAAAACAAACAAAGTTACTTTTATAATATTACTCTTTATAATAATGTAATTTTTATACTTCTGTCTACAGAATAGCTATTTATGATACAAGTGTTAAAAGTGAGATTTTATTTTGTGAGTGGGGGAGATTGCGAAACGAGCGTAGCGAGTTGAGCAACCCCACGAACAAAATAAAATCCCTTTTAACACGAATATCATACACTATTTTTTCTACAAACGCCATTGAAAGCATTTTAAACTCTCTTATTAAAGATTCCAAAGGTTACCTAAAAAATCTAGTACTCTGTGACATTTACGAAACAATTTAGAATTGAGCTTACATATGTATTGTTTGACATATGCTTGTCAAAAGTGAAAAAGAATAATTTAAGATGAGTTCTAATCTAAGTGAAGAAATTCCGGTCGATATAGAAGGAGCTGCTAGTAGGGCAACGTTAGATTTGTCAATTTGGTAGGTAAAATCAGTCTTTGATTAATATTTTAGTTGCTCTGTCATTGTGACAGCAGCCTTTTAATACTAGTGTTAAAAGTAAACCACGTGATCTACTTTTAACACGCTGCGATTTAATATTACATTTTTAATTGCAGTATGCCGTGTTAAAAATTCAGTTTTTAGTAGTGTTTGTAGAAAATAGCTATTTATGATACAAGTGTTAAAAGTGAGATTTTATTTTGTGAGTGGGGGAGATTGCGAAACGAGCGTAGCGAGTTGAGCAACCCCACGAACAAAATAAAATCACTTTTAACACGAATATCATACACTATTTTTTCTACAAACGCCATTGAAAGCATTTTAAACTCTCTTATTAGGGATTCCAAAGATTACCTAAAAAATCTAGTACTCTGTGGCATTTACGAAACAATTTAGAATTGAGCTTACATATGTATTGTTTGACATATGCTTGTCAAAAGTGAAAAAGAATAATTTAAGATGAGTTCTAATCTAAGTGAAGAAATTCCGGTCGATATAGAAGAAGCTGCTAGTAGGGCAACGTTAGATTTGTCAATTTAGTAGGTAAAATCAATCTTTGAATAATATTTGCTCCAAAATTGTCATTGTGACAGCATACTTTTAATACTAGTGTTAAAAGTAAACCACGTGATCTACTTTTAACACGCTGCCATTTAATATTACATTTTTAATTGCAGTATGCCGTGTTAAAAATTCAGTTTTTAGTAGTGTTTGTAGAAAAACAATATTTCAAGTAAGACACTTTTAAAAAGCTAAAAAGTTAATTACTATGTGCGGGATTTAACTTTTAGGTTACGAAAATCTTCTACACATTGATTGATATTCATATACAAATTGTTATCGTTTAGAAGAGGGGTGCCAACCTGTACTACCACACTATTAAAAAATGTTATTATAACATAGTAATTCGATTACCAGAGTTCTAGATAAAATAAATTAAAAAGTATTAGGTTTTGACGCGGTAATCTACTAGAAATAGCTCATTTCAAGATAACAATGATGGAGTATGGTAAAACACACAACTATTAAAAATTTTCATAAACAACTGATTTACGCCACTGACTTACCGGATTACATAACAGCATTAAAATTACTAATTAAATTGCAATGATGCTTTCAAGGCCTGTTCTGAAAACTTCAGCAAAATTTGAGTATGTCATCGATACCAGTTTCTTTTCCAGCAGACTTTATTAGAATATGCTAGTTTTTATGGCTTTATATATCTACAGACACGTTTCGAAGGTTAGGTTTAAGCTAAAATACGGCCACTAGGTCAACATGCGAATACTAAAATATTTCTTTATTAAAGTTGTATCACTGGAAATTTCGATACTGATTAATGGCTACCTGTTTTAAATTAACACTACTTTAAATTATTCAGATTTATGTATGGTTTGGCAAGGTACTTGTATTTTTGCAGTGTTTATTAATGCCCTGTCATCAGACACTATCATTAATAATAATGTTAGGCAAGATTATCTGTATGATTTTTGTATCGAGTAATAATTTTGAAATACTAGTATGTAGTCGCCTTACTGGGGAATGAATATTAATATGGATCAACTATTTGAGTAATGCAGTACCTATAATACTAAAAACAAGCAGCTGCCGCATACACTACAGAAATATTAGTATATATTTAGCAGTATTCCAATAGAGTATTACTTACAAGATAACTTATTTCGGGATTGTTTTTTATACACCTATTTGTTTTTCGTGATCTTTACGATTTAGTAATTTTTAATTTATTTCAGCTAATTGATGCCTAAGATGTTATGTTCCCTATTAATTAGCTACTTGAGAATTACGTGTACGTTTAATAAATCTGAAAAAATGTGGTACATACACCCATGCGACAACAGTAAACGCAAGAAAGGGAAAATTATACGTAAAATTTTTATTTCTGTTGTAGGTTTCAGGTAAAAACATAGAATTATTCTTTGAAAACAATGCATAATATAGATAATTGTATTTGCCATTTCTTGTGAAATATAAGCATAAAGCATGCGTGAACAGTACAGAAACATGATCTAAATGACCACGATCACTAATATAAATTGAAGTTATGGTAATCTATATGTCTTTTTCAACATATTAGCAAAACAATTCTGAACATGTTCCATCCACATTTTTCGCCTAAAACCGACAATAGAACTAGAATCTAAAATTTAGGATTTTTCATATAATTTCCTATGTTGCATTTTGAAACAAGATAGTCGGTAGATATAGAGGGGTGTTAGGTAATGCTTCTGCCAAACTTTGGGAATAGCTTTATAATGACAAATGGAGCAAAAAAGTATTACAGGATTTTTTTCTAATATGCAGTTTCTGAGAAAAATCATGCTTTAATTTTACTTTTTATTCTCGGGAAAAACAAAAAACAAAGGGTTAAAGATACAGGAATATTTTTTTACGGATAAATAAGAGTCTAATACATTAAGTAACAATAAAAGTTTAACAACCACAAAATAATTAAAGGAAAAAAAAAACAGAAAACAATGGTATAAGAATTTTTTATTCCTTTTATAGTTACAAATCCACCCCTAAAGTTTGGCAGAAGCATTACCTAACACCCTGTATACATAATTTACATAAATTTCGTTAAGCTACTTTAATTTGTTGATGATTTTGGGAAGCTGAATAACATACAGTTGCAGGGGTTATTTTGAGAATAATTTAGAACTGCACAAATTAGCCTAACTGAACTCAGTTAGTTTGGCAAGAAGGGGGGAGGGGGGTGGGGTATATTCTTGATTTCTGAAAATTTAAAATAATGCAAGTAATAATTCAATAAAATCGAATAATATGTTTATTGAAAATTATGATATACAGGGTGTCCCAGGAGGAAAGGTCAATATTTTAAGGAAGTATTCTATTCCTATAAATAAGGGTCCGAAAGTGCTTCCTTTTCGAGATACAGGGTGTCCAAGAAATAAGCTCTTTTTTTAAATATCTCGAAAACGATTTAAGATATTAAATTGAGCTTTGGTATGCACTATACTGGCATGAAGAGACTCTTTTTCGATGCAACTAGTTTTGAGAATTCCAGCAGTGGCGTGTGTGACAGCAAAAAATAAATAATTTTGACGAAAAAAATAGTACGTCACTGCTTTTTTTCAAAATAGGTGTTTGTTTCTTAATCGGCAGCAAATTCTAGAAAGAAAAGGCTTCTTGAGGTTCTCTGGTAGGACAAACCGATTTCGAGTAATAATCGAAAAACTGCCTGCTTGTTATTGTGCTTGATGGTAATAAAACTAGGCGAACAGCAAGTAGCCAAAGCCTTTAATTTATTTTGATTTATTTAAAATTTGTAATCATAACATTACTTTTATTTTGTACTGCACAAAATTAAAATTAGAACTGCACATTTGAAATTTAGAGCTGCACAAACAAGCTAGAGCTGCACACCAAAATAACCCCTGTACAGTTGTACTTATACAGTGTGTCCCAGGATTGATGTTACAATAGGTGCGATGGACTAAAAATTTTTGAATTTTATTTTAAGATTGTGGGATTAAGTCCTGCTTGGTTTGAAGAGCATTTTAAGAATATTTTCAGTTTTTGAAAAACAAGTCGGCATTGACATTGAAGCGAGAACTATTTTCTTTTCAGATAAAGTACCCTTTTTGTTCATGATACGGCAAAAGTTTAGGAAGAAAAGTTGTTCAGAATGATAAATTATGGTACATACAAAATTTCAAGAAGATCTACGTACTTTGATTAAACCGTCATTTTTTAGATTAAACAAAATAAATTGTATTTATTAAAAATTTTATTTGTAGAACATTGAACGAAACAAATAGTATTTACAAGAAATTTAACTTACGAAACGTAATAATAACATTGATCTACAATAAATTATTTATTTAACATAACTGCCAGGAGGCCATGAAAAGACAATCGTTGACTAATCTTCCTGAAATTTTGTATAGAACTATAATTTCTCATTCTGAATAACTTTTCTTAGTAAAATTTTGCCGTATCATGAACAAAAGGGGTACTTGACCTGAAAAGAAAATAGTTTTCGCTTCAATGTCAAGGCCGACTTGTTTTTCAAAAACTGAAAATATTCTTAAAATTGTCTTCAAACCAATCAGGACTTAATCCCACAATCTTAAAATAAAATTCAAAAATTTTTAGTCCATCGCACCTATTGTAACATCAATCCTGGGACACACTGTATTTACAGATAAAACAGATCTATCTTTGACCAAATTTGTAAGATTATATTGGGAACGAAGTAATTAAGATGGATGTATGTGGTATTTAACATTAAAATTTCCAAACTCTACTCTGCAGAAAATTAGAAATATAACGAAGCATAACAAATATTAGTAAATATGCATGGTATTCTAGAACCGTTGATTTTTCAGTCTGCAATAGCGACGTTCGTTGTTACAATGGTGCAATGCTGCTACACATTCCAATTATGCTGGCTGCGATGTGCCATTCGAGCTATACAATGGTCGCTTGCATACAGAGTTTTGCCAACACAAATGGAGAGGGATGGACTTGGGTTCTTTAGAACGTTCTCTGTTCAACACGTTTACCGTGTTTCAGAAATCCACGTACTGTTTATCTACCATAATGAAATTTCGGTCTGGATGAGCTTTTGCAATGCAAACTGCAGCAATTCAGTCGCATTAGTAAAGTAATGCGACGTTATCTTCATTTGCGCTGCTCATGCTGGCCTATTGTAATAGGATGCTCTTATTTGCTTTATTATTAATATGTATATATACTCTTTATAATGCATTACGCTAAGAACGAGATTTTCCCGCACTGCATTTTACAGTTACCTAACCGACAACCACTACCACCCCACTGCATTTTAATTATACTTATTATAGAATTAACACCGTAATTTTCAACATTTGTCTATCTTAATTATATGCGCTTTATCGAAGACATTTTACCTTCCTGTACGAAACCACTTTAGATACAATTAAAATTAACATGCTGAAATGAATAACATCGAATACTGCAATCCACTTAAGAAATCCGTTAAGATCACTTAACGAGGCATATTTATAGGAATAAACAAGTTGCGGTATCTTTACGGTGATAGGAGTTCACTTATCCAAGTTCAATAAATTACAAACAATTACACAATCCCCTTGTTTCTTAATGTACTCTACTAAAGCTTCCGACTATTTTAATAAAAATACCAGCGTTTACTGTAAATTGCTTTACTAATAATTATCGTAAACAACACAGTGCATGAACGACTATTTTTGCAAACCTGTCTTGTAATTGAGATTTTTTTGTATAACAAACCTTATATGTACTTAAAGTACTGCTTCAAAACATTTCAGCCACTGATTGATATAGTGCATATGACATGAAAAAAAAACTAAAAACAAATAATATGATGGAACGCGTTCAGATTGTAATTGATTATGTAATAAGTTTAGACAAAAGGATGAACAATTTCATTTACCAGGTACGCTTTTCAAGCAGGATTTTTTTAAATTTGAGATTTCACGTGAATAAAATGTGCGATTCATACACAGGTTAGGCGTGCGTTCAAACTTGGTGCTATGTTTGTAAGTTGAATTAAACATACTTTTGTAAATAAATCTTAAACATCCGTAACCATCAAATAAATAACCCGTGCATCGAATTCGGGATCCTTCCCCATCGTTTCCGGCGGAGATCGTTAACCGTGTGTCGTAATTTTCCCCTTTCCTGCACCTTCCACCCTCAATCGATAGCCAGATAGCTTCAAATGTTTCACTAGCTGAACGACCACCAGGAGCATCGTAAATGCCTGGATTCTTTGTTTCAAACCTAACCCATAGATACAAATCCCTTATTCGTACCTTACAGTTGTACTATTCGTATCAGAATGTGAATGGATAGTGAATATATGCAGTTGGAAGTCACAGTCTAACCTGAGATTTTTCAAACTAAGACTAGAAATCTTAGCAATTTATATTCTTAAACCTTTCCCAAGTCATATATTCCATTAAAGTCGATCAGTATAAGTGCTGAATGCGATTGAGAAACTACGAGTAAGGATTTTGTAGTGGTCTGCTCATTCTTTATATAATCGTAGGATCATTGGTTATTTCTGTCCACATAATTTATAATTACCGCGACTTATATTTAACTGCGTGCCGTACTAAAAGCCACCGGGATTTATGGAGGCCTGCGTAATTTACAGAAAATAAAATTAATCTAAATTGTAATTTGCAATTCAACTAACCGCAAGTAGACTATTTACACGCAATGTTGCGGCAATGCTTACTTCAGGGACTTAGGTATATATAAACGTTGAGGTTCAATGGAACTTCAAAGAAAACCTTCAGTAAAGCGCAATGAAGTTTTTGCAAAAAACAAACGCGAATGACGAAAGCTAAAAATAAAGTAAGCATCTGTCTAAACTGCAATAAATAACTTATTTTTTAAATGTGATAACAATAGTCTAAAC
Source organism: Melanotus villosus (assembly GCA_963082815.1). Classification (NCBI taxonomy): domain Eukaryota; kingdom Metazoa; phylum Arthropoda; class Insecta; order Coleoptera; family Elateridae; genus Melanotus; species Melanotus villosus. Next base: position 68,436,650 of record OY720418.1, on the reverse strand, counting down.
CGGAAGTCACGGTAGAAAAAAAGCAACAAAAGATCATCATTTACTGAAATGACAGAAGTTAATTACGTTTATGTTAGATGTGCATTTAAATGGATATTTCGCAAAACGGTCGTAACTCTACCTACCACTATACGGACACAGGCAATATTGCTTGTTAGATTTGCACGTTCGATAATGAGATCTTTACGATGCCATTAAAACAGAAGGTGTTCCCCAGCCGTTACGTTTGGGAGATGATCAGATGATGTCCGCTTTGTGATCGCTGAGAATGGAATTCACCCTATCAGTGAGTAGCAATTGCACCGTTGCACTCGCTATCTTACTAACAAAAATATGTAGCAATACACGCCAAGCCGGTGATATTTATAGCATAGTTTGGCCTTTTCCCCACAGTAACGGAGCCCGAGATTAAAACACATAACTTATATTTTATTTTGCCCTTTCTGTCTTGTGCGGTCGGTTGCTCGAACAAAGTTTTTCGCGACTTTCTGCGCTCTACTGGCTTTTCTCGAAAGCTTAATGAGTTCGAAAGTTTCAAAGTAGTTAAGAACAAGCCTACAGACGCATTCAGCAGATGTTTAAATGTAAGAACCAACTCTGATGCAGTAACACGTCACCGAAAAGGCGTGAAGTACATAAAATGAAATGTCGACTTTTACTATTCTAACAAATAACCGTGTGGAACGACAATCGAAAAAATGTGTGCCTCAAATATACTTTGGATCCCAAATTTCTGACCTTTACTTTCAATTCCTGTATTACAAAGAGGCTTATTAAAATTAAATTTCCATTAAATCATGAGCGGTGGATCTTCTTGAACATCCCTTACCCAGTATGTCCTTTCCATCATTAACATACGATGAACGCGACCCTATCCCCCGAATCAAAATTTAATTTTAAACTAATTGAAAAATATGCAGCTGTTCAACTCTTGCCTAAGTTAGGTCCAACTCCCGTAAAATTAAAATTCCCCCAGCACAAGTTCGCGAAGCGAGCGTGAGTAAATCAGTGCATCCGAAGGGGATGAAGTAATTTGCAGGCGCCATGTTGTAATTGCGATGATGGTATCTGCAACGGTCGGAATTCGATAGCTAAGCACTCCCCATTGTTAAATAATGCATGTGATTTAGTAGTTAGGGGTGGGCGAGGCTCCCTGGTGAGGACCCGACTCACACCTGAGTCACTGTCTCGCGGGCTTTTTTATGAGTGGGCCGGACAGCACATTAGTCTTGGAACCAACAATGCACTCAGGATTGGCCGAACTCTTAACCACAAGGTCCGCACCTGAGAGATTAATGAGTATCTTGTCTCAAGAGCACAAAGGCGGCTGAAATACTGAAGAATTTAGTGGCCTGAACATCCTCCTTTGGTCCGGCAGGCAAACTGGTCTGTCCGGCTCGGTGACGACTATAGTTGGATGTATGCATATGAGCTTGGATCATCCGGATCATTTCACACGACATCTTAGTTTGCATAAGCAACGATGTGTATACCACCAGAACAAAGAATTACCTTTCGACACTAGATATAATAAAAATCCTCGAAATTTATGATAGAAGCTTCGTTGGATATGTAAATTGCAAAGCTGTTGGAAGAATTTTTAACTAGATAAACTATGACGCTCATGGAGCAGAAATTGTACTGATGAAAAATTCAGTTGAGACGCTATGCGGTATGAAACTTGTTATGCAAACTGGACGAGTCTGAGGTTCCCGCGTTAAACTTGCATTAGACATCAGCTGCGTGGTAAGATTAATATTTACTTCACAACGGCAAAATTCCTAAATTAAAAAAGGTTTTTACTGCCAAAGTCAAAGATCGTCAAAGAAAAAATAATTTCCTAATCTCCGTAAAGTAATTATACAAAATATCTACGTATCACGAAGGAAGAAATACTACGAGAGGAATATTTTTGAATTCTTAGTAAATACATATTCAGGCTGAACTTGCCACGAATGTTCCTCTTGGCATTTGACGCCTTTATCTTGCAAGCTACAAAACTCTTGCATAATGCACCATATTATTATCTTAGTCTATAGTTCCTAAATCTTACCAAATATCACATCGTATTTTCGAATTTTTAGCCAGTGAATTTTCGTTTTGCTTATTGGGATTTACAGATACACAGGGTGTAAGAAAAGGTGGAACAGAAATAAAATAGAATGACGGAGGAGTTTTTACTTCGTTCCAAGAAATAATGATTATTTTTGTAATCTTCTTTACCGTCTGGTGTTACATTTATTAACAACTGCCACAACGTAACGAAATACAATACTAATGAATACCAAAAAAGACCTTAAATAATTGTCAATTAAACAGATAGACCACACAGAACTGGTCATTTAATGCTTTTGTTATGTATAACTTGTTATATTTGAACTTTATTGTTATGTAAAAGATTGATATTTAACCATCAGTTTCTATGCAGAAGTTTACCTCTACTAATCAAATGTCACGTATTTAGTTTTTGTAAAACTAGTAAAAGCCATCACTAAATACAAGTACCTGTTCAATACATTTCTTCGTTTTAAAATTAAAATACATACAGGGGTTATTTTGAGGATAATTTAGAACTGCATAAATTAGCCTGACTGAACTCAGATAGTTTGGTAAGAAGGGGGGAGGGGGGTGACGGTAATTTTTTGATTTCTGAAAATTTAAAATCATGCAAGTAATAATTCAATAAAATCGAATAATATGTTTATTAAAAATTATGATATACAGGTTGATTCTTGACTTATACGCATAATTGCCAGGAATGATAGTTCGTGATGTGTAGAGATGGGTAATTAAAAAAATTGTATTGTGCTTGATGGTGATAAAACTAGGCGAACAGCAAGTAGCCAAAGCCATTAATTTATTTTGATTTTAAAATTTTTAATCATAAAACTATTTTTATTTTGTACTGCCCAAAATTAAAATTAGAACTGCACATTTGAAATTTAGAGCTGCACAAACAAGCTAGAGCTGCACACCAAAATAACCCCTGAATACATATATTATATGGACATAAAATCATTACAATAGAACAGAATACTTTTCAAGAGTTCGAGGTTTTCCAATATCACTTAAAATTTCATGACGTCTTTTATTATTGTACATATTTGTTTGTTTTCCTTTAAGATTTTAAATCAAGTAAGTATGTAGTTACTATGTATATTTGTCGAAGTCAGTACAAGTAACTTACTGCGTTAGGGATGGTTAAGTTATTTGTTCAAGCAGAAATAAAACGAAAACATTTTTAATAATTTGTAGGTATAATACAATCAACAAAATCCTTCAATAGAGCAAATGTCCAAAATTGACTTCATTAACCTATTGGCAGTGGGCTAATCTATAAAATTCCCTTGTGATATTTCTCAATTGCCCTTTACTAATTTCTAAGAACGTCTGTGCAATTCTCTGTTCAAGTTCATCAAGATTATTAATGGTTATGTGGATATATACTTTTGATTTAAGATAGCCCCGTAGAAAGTAATCTTTTGGAGAGACGTCGCGACATATTGTATATGTTACGGTCAATGTGATCAATCCGGCCAGTGTTAACAATGACCGGTCAATGTGGATAATATACTTTTATTTTTTTTCTTCCTCTACCTCTAGCCTCCAATAAACACCTCTATTGTTTTGGCAGAGCATTTATTGTAGGTTAGAGGTAGAGGAGGAACAGTTTTTTAATTGCTATACCAAGTACATTATCCATATTGACCGGTTATTGTGAACACTGACCGGATTTACCACATTGACCGTAACATATACACCAACTATTATATGATGAACTGATAAAACTAGAAATGTTTCAGGTACGATTTGTATAGATTTTTATAATTTTAGGAGCAAGTCTTAAAAACCACAGAATGCATATGTTTAAAGAATGAATACCATAAATATAAAAAATTTTAGGCGTTTCGCATCTTTATAAAAATTCCGGTTATGTATATTATTACTTTTATTTTACTATACAATTCGAAACGTTCATTAAAACGAAATTTACAACTTATGTACCTAAATGCTGTGTATTTTTAGTTAGCATCAATCAAAAATACCTTTATTAATCGGTAGTTTGTGTAGGTATATTAAAATGATACCTACTTTTAATAATGGAGTTACTATTTTGATAGTATCCATATAAATTAATTTTAATTAGTCATTAATGCTGAAGATTTTGATCTTTGTATTTATAAAATTATATAAAAATTAATTTAACGAGTAACGAACGTGTTTCACTTTATATAAATTTAATTAATTACATTTATGATATCCTCCGTTATTTACGAACGATATTATTTTTTTATGCAAATGCAGGATCATTTTTAATTAAAATTATATTAATGGCATTTAACTTTTCTCACGGGAGAAAATAGTTTATTCTAGTTCCCGTCTAAATATTTAATTCTATTTAATAAAACAGTTATAAACGCAAGGGGCATAAAAATCAGAGTTTCGTTTATATAGTTTGGGCAGAGTCAATATGTTTGGTAGACAAACTTAAATGGTATAATAAAAAAAGAAAACAAACTTTAATGTTCCCATAAATTTGCAATAAATTTTCTTAAAATACATTTGGAAATTTAACATCACTAAACCTAACATTTACATACATCAAGAATTATGTGATGATTCAGGGTCCTCTAGAATTAAACCTTGCTACTTGATTAGATTATTCACATTTTTTGTATAGTTGCTGTTTATCATTGCGTATGAGGAAGGTTTATTATTGTTGTTCCTCCAGAAATTTGAATTTGTATGAATCCATAAATAAAACGATAGCAGACATTTGTATTTAAAGACCAGTCACATTTTCTGATATATTTCCTTTTATTCTGAGCACAGTGCAATTACTACCAGATTAGTTTCCTTCGTCAAAAATTATTAACCGGACGATAGATTGTACAGAGTTGTAATAACATTATTACGTGGTTTAGGCTACCCACACTTTAATTTTAAATTTTAGTAATTTATAATTTGATTTAAATTTACTGTTGCACTAAATTCGTCATTTCAAATAATAATAATTTATTTGTATACCCAAGTCTTGATCATCTTCTATATCAACATTTAAAATGAAGATTAAGTATTTCTACAGATTAGTTTTATTTTAGTGTTAAAATATTAATTTATTCGCAGATGATTGGTATATTTTATATACTTTTAAACTGTAATGATATACAAGTGCAATCAGTTTTAACGAAAGTTTAACGACAACAACTACAGGAGTGTATTTAAACTTCAATCGCGTGTGTTAACTGTACTGGCATTTAATAAAGAAATACAATTTCAGAAATGCGCAAACACAAATTTAGCATGACGGTATCTAATAACTTTTTATGAAATGAAAGCAATTGGCCTCAATAGCACTTCAATATTATCAAATTATCACACACACGGGCTCAGCAGGCCAGCGCACCATAACAAGGCTCATTACACGGCATTAGCTTTGTAACCGCAGTAATCCAGGTACTTTACGATGTCATTAACGCTTCAAAGCTCGCGTGACTTACCGAATTTAATCCTTCTCTGAGCTTTCATTTACATATCGCATGAGGCAGCCAAACGTGCTGAATTACATATTTTGTTGAAGGGACACTAGATATATGTCATAACACAAGGGGACATCGTATTTTATCACCATTTACTTCAAACGGTGGGGAACCAGCACTATACAGAATTCTGAGGGTCAAGTAAAGACCGCAGTAATTAATTAGGAAAAACTTTATCGTATAAACTCGCTTAGTTTTAAGAGATTGTAGTCTCTCTTTTAACCTTTCCTCTTTGTGTCTGAAAACCTGACTTCAATAATTAGTTATTTATGAAGCGTCCAACTTTTGTCGCATTAAATAATGTGATTGAAAGAGTTAAACAAGAATGGTTGGCTACTACATAGTTACAATTGTTTTACTTGTAATTAACTACAGCTAACAGGTTTCAAATAAAGTGGTTGCAAAAAGTAATTAAATCTGAGTGAATACATATGTAATACTTGCGCAGGTAAATGCCATAATTTGACCCAATATCTTAAAGCTACGAATTAGTACATAACCTTATCCAATAGATAACCGGGAAATAAGATTTGTTTTTTTTAAACATAATTTTCTACGTTTAACTTTTCTAAAATGAAAATCAGAGTTCCTGAGTGATGTAGGTGTACACCGTAGTTTGTGTACATACATATATTTAGCTTTCTAACGAACTAACGATACCTTTTTACTTGCTCTGTATAAATTAACACGTCCATTTCTCATTTTATAACCACTTTTATCGTCGTTTGTCTAATCAGAAGAACAAGTTGTGTAGTATTTAATATTATAAACGTGGAAAAAGCACGTAACAATTTCAAAATGTGAAAAAATCAAATTTTATAGAAAATACTATTTCATGAAAAATCTGAAATGGAAGCATTTTAGAAAGTCTTCATTTTTGATTGAAGCCGTAAAACCACGCCGTTTTGCATGAAGATGAAGATACATTAAACTAGGGTTCTCACTTCTTACTCGTATATCAATAGTATTGAACGTATGCAGCATGTATGGAATTTTTCTCAAATTCTTTTACATACATACATGCTCAATTTTACACGAAATAATTTTTAGGACAAAATATTCAACTGGAGATTATCACTTCAATTTGAGCTGGATACACTTGCTAGGGTAATATTTACGACCAATTAGTAACCCAGTTCTCAAATACTAATGTGGTATTTAATAAAAGACTCGTATATGATGCACGAACAAAATCTGAACAATTCCTATGTTATTTTATTCTTCAACTCGGCGAAATGGCAATATTTTAGCCTGAAAAGTATTCCAATTAGTTTTGTTTTTTCTACAATTTTGCTATTTTAGACACATTCTAATATCTATGTTTATTTTATTCTTTAATATCGTTTGCGTAACGTATCTGGATTATGTTAACCTCAGTAAACCTCCTAGCGGTTCGTTTGAACTCAGTTGGATACATCCTCCCAGGAGAGAAATTTTAAACAGGTGATGAGAGCTACCATAACACTCAATCCACAAACAATTGCCAAAAGATTTTACGTGTTACTTTTAATTTTATTATTTATTATAAAAAAGGAAATATGGACCTTCATAAAAATCTTCTTTTAAAATTTTAAAGTATCAACTCCACTCGTTCTATTATTGCCTTGAAAATTTTGGTACTGAAACTATGTTTTGCACGTATTGAGATTTACAAGCTCTTTGCTGTAATTTACACAAACAGTTCACCAATAAAGATCCCATTTATTATACAGGGTGATTCAAAAGTATCGTCATATAATTTTAAGGGTACGTAGAGCATAGAATAACTTTTCTCAATAAACCACGTGTCGCAAGTAAACGGTAACCACAGAAAAAAAAAAATTAGAAAGATCAATACAAAAATTGGTTGGTGGTCACTGGGGCTTAAATTTATCAAAGGGCTTTCTCGTTAATTCTGATAAGACCCCAGTTAATTCGCTTCAAAAATGCAGCCACCGAACGTTTTAATGGAATTCGGAATGCTGCAGCAGCTCTTAAAGAAGTTTTGAGTTTGTGTAGAAGTTAATGGAGGAACATTTGAACAAGTTCTGTACCTTTTTATTAACAACAATTTTTTTGTAATACTACTACCTATAACTTGAAAAATGTGAGGGGAAAGTGAGACCTGTAAATTACATAATTGTGTAATGTTTCATTAATTTTTGCAGGTTTCACAGACTTTTTAAATGCATATCAGCCTGCGGTTGTCAAAAGTGTATAACAAAATTTCAAATTAACAAAAATCGCTATAAGCTTCAAATTTTTGCTGTAATGTACTTCTATTAAGGCCAGCATATACCCATTTAATTTAATGACAATGCTTTTGAATCACCATGTACTATAAAACTGTTACTAATATTCTTTATTGTTCAGAGAAATTTCTTCATAGCTTTAAGAAATTAGTAAACAAATAATATGTACTTGAGAACACGTTCAGGTGTTACAAAAAATTGTAAGTATTTAGTATTTTTATTTTTCTACAACCACCATGGAAAGTGGGATTTTCAGACTTCGTCTCCATAGATACGAGTATTGAAAATGAGTGTTTGCCGAACAATTGAAATTAGCGTGCGGAAAATTTACTTTCCGCACGCACATGCATGATTTTCGGTGCGGCAAAGTATAATTTTGCCGCACCGAAATCAAAATGTCATACTGACATTTGATGAATGTCAGATTTGATTTTTAAGAAATATTTAAATTTTTTTATGGAAATGTGGTTGTAGAAAAAATAGTGTGTAATACATGTGTTAAAAGCTTGTATTTGCCACTCTCATGTGACTGCAGCACTCACTATCGTTCGTGCTGCAAACTTCACATTCGTGTGGCAAACGCAAGCTTTCAACACTTGTATTACAAATTACTATTATACCCTTCAAAATGTTTTAAAATTATTAAGCGTTATGTTAAAGATTAAAGTTTACGTTTTTGTTCATTTGTGGTTTGGAGAAAAGTTCGTACTGCAAATTAATTTAAGCTTGATATACAATACATCTATAGTCGAATGTAGTAAAAATGAAATGAATTGAGAAATCTTAGAAAGATGTAAGGAAATGGCAGAAAAAATCTGCCAGAATCACGCACAACAAAGTGGGTGTTCAAGCAACGTAGCTTTATGTTTTGATTAAGCTCCTGATAGCCGTAGATTATGGCCCACTGTAATGTAGGTTAGGCACTTTGGTACGTTACTCGAGAACATGAACATTGAATGTTATAAGGATACATAAACACGCGTAAAGGAGCCATTTTGTGTAACTTTATCGCCATTTTGCTGTAGTTTAAAGCAGGAACGGGGTGCGTTCGAGGTGCGAGATAATGACTCTTGATAGTCTAATGACGTCACAGCAAGGGTTGATGCGAAACCAGGGACTAAGGACAATCGACCAAGTAATTGCATTTGCTTTTCCGTTTTAATGCCAAGAATGGAAAATTAGATGTTATCTAACAGTTCAGCATTTGCAAAAACGGTGCAGTTAAACGCCTTAAGCGCCTACTATTTTAAGAACAAGACTTTTTAAAACAAGCTTAGGAGCACTGTATATGTAAATTAGATAAATTTTAATATTCTTGGCTTGTCGCAAACATTCTGGATGATCAGCGCAGGAAAGTTGCGGCAGCGAAATTCTTTATTAATTACATTCCCGGTCGCTATCGAGCGCTGTTGGCTCGATGAGGCTTTCTAATTACGCCGCTCTACGCTAAAGCGCTGCAATCGCCTGGCAATATGCCATCTAATGGATACGAGCTCATAACTCATCGCGCAAAGGGTCAAATTAATTTGGGGGTTTAGGGAATTGCTTACACCACAATTTAGACGTACAGCTATACTAATAAAACAATGGGAATTTTTCTAATAAAAATAACACAATACAAATATTGAAGCTAGAATCGACGTGCATCCCCCCGAATAGAGTGTTTATGTTATGAAACGACACGGTATTGCTGTAAATGACTCCCGTGTGGAACTTGCAGTTCGCAATATCCCATACCTGTCTATATTATACCGGGCGGGTGTTCTGCGGTGTATAGCAATAACATTCGATTATCAGAAAACGACGATGGAATGTGTTTACCAAACAACGCCGGCAAATAATGTTTCCAAAACAAATATCTACCCTTTTAAAGAGAGCTCCCAAATATCTTAAAAATACGGTAATAAAACTTTCTAAAATTCACAATTCAACGAGAAAGGGTCAACCACTCCGCTATCTAACCATCAAAAGAAAACAACATTAAATTTTTTCGGAATACAAGGATACACAAACTACCGTAGCAAATAACCCTGTAATAGAAAAGAAAGTTCACGAAATTGCTCATCCTTTCAATCGGGGTATCTTCTTTGTAGAAGATTTTTTTAAGTTCCACAACAGACCACATTTTAGTAACAAGCTCGGTCGATAACCTCGTTTTGTACGTTTTTAACTTAAATTTCCAGAAAGCTATTATAAGATGCGATTAAAAATTAATGGATTAAGTATATAATAAACAATATGCTCTTATTGATTTTTGAAAATACTTCATTATGGAAAACTTGTAAAAGTTACAAGTTCAAGTGACGCCTTTCCAAATATTCTCTTGAAATATTCCATTTAAACCGGAAACCACGAAACCATGCGCTATAACACAAGCTGATAATCACGTATCATTTAAATTACGACAATGCCTAAGGGTGCAGCTATGTCCAGGCCTAACAAAGCTGCAGTCCCTAAGGATCAAAGGGGTTTCTCCCTCGAGCAGAAGGGGTCCGACATAAAAAGAGAACGATCCGTGGAATGGCGAATATACAGCCATAGCCAGTTATGCAAACTATGGTCACTATCTCTTCTATTGGCCATTTGGCTCACGATGGACAATCGTCGGTTAGCTCCCGATTGCCGCTGGGGGACTCATCTAGAAAATTATATCATGTAGCTCGGGTGCGTGTGCTAAAGGGGAATGTTTATAGCGGCAGTTGAGCCACTCGCGCCACGTAGATCGCGTCATTTCCATAAAACCAGCAACGAACGAGAATTAGTCCTCTATGAGCCATGAAGTTTTCACAATTCAAACACATACCTACTCATACTCCATACTTATTCTACGTGATCTCTCTTTTTTATTTTCCAACAAAAAATAAAACAATTTTCTCTAAAAAAACCTTCTCGGTAGAATTATAAAAAAAACATCGGTTATACTTTAACTTCTTATTTGTGTTGAATTCGTCTCATGATTAGTTATTCTATTCCATTCACGTACATGTTCAAAATCTTACTGCAGACTATAAACTACACGTCTTTGGCGCCGGCTTTGTAGTAGAAGTAGCCGATATTACCCCCACGTTAAACTCACGAATAGAATGCCAGTAGTCGCGTGAAACTATCATTAACGTATTAAGATTATAAAAAAAACAAACATATAAATTGAATATGCTTCTGGTACCACTGGGCCTTTTTTATTTGACTGCATTTGTTTTATGTTAATTTTAAGAAAATAATTTGTAATTCTTTGACTATAACTAATAAAGTAATAAATTACCGAAACATGCTTGCTGATTGTAACAGTTTTTTAATTTGAATCATTAAAAAGTTCTCGTCTCTTTCCTGTGAAAGGGAACAGTGATACGGATCCTATTCTAATTAATTTTTCAATCAATCCGCATATACAGTGTGTTTCCGTTTACATGAAGCCACCTAAATAACTATTTTATTAATACCGCAATTAGTATACAATTTTTACCAGTGATAGAGGCCATTAAGACGAATCTTTTTTTGTAGGAATGAAATTTTTTTAGAGTCCAAATCTAGCCAACTATGATTAAAATAAAAACTAGCGTTTCAAGTAAAGTCATAGCAGCGATTAAGATAGAGCAAAAAAGTATTTAAAAAAGTTGTTGCTAATCACAAAAATACTGCAAATACGAAGTTTCGCTGAAAAATTTCATTTTTTAATGTTCTACATTTTTGTGCGAACCGATTAAAAAATTCCTTATCTCAAATATCAAGTGTGCGATGAACAATCAAAACAATTAAAAATCGTTTGAAACGTCAGCTCACAAAACAATTTACATGGAATTTTTGTTGTTTGATTAGTGATGGCTGAATTTTTTTTGGCTAGATTTGGATTCTAAAAAAATTTCATTCCTACAAAAAAGATTCGTCTTAATGGCCTCTATCACTGGTAAAAATTTTATACTAATTGCGTTATTAATAAAATAGTTATTTAGGTGGCTTCATGTAAAGTGAAACACACTGTATGTATGTAAGTACGGCAGTTTAAAATGGTAAACCATTTTATGAATAATCACGAAACAATAGAACTGAGTTTGTTTTTTTATTTTGTCTTATCGACGACGACTGCGGACTGCGGTTGGTCATTATTAGCCTTCTACTTAAATCTAGCTTAACTTATACATGTTCGAAGTCGGTTGCATTTAAATGCAAGCATGCACGGTTAATTTATATCAACACTTCAATAACACCATAATATAGAGGTTGTTCCAGAGTTTGGGTTCAAACTTTAACCACAACTTCGTGGGAATGAAATAAACATACCTTGATGTAAACTAACTTTTATTTTTATTTTGCGTTTCACTTTTAAACTAATGACCCTATTGAACTGAAATTTGACATTGTACTTCAACGCATTAACAACAAACAATTTGACATTTGACCTTACTAGTAGCCTAGCAATTTTTAGGGGTCGTTGTGAAATCTGCTGCTTTGTTCTCAGTTTTACAACTACTAAGAAAATTTAATCGAAAAGTTATATTAGCAGTTTTCAACAAAAATTGCCTTATTGTAGCAGCTGTAACCAAGAATTTATTTAATATCACATCGGCCCAACAATAAAAGGTAAAATGATGTTATTGCAGCATGTTACTGAGACCAGTAAAAGGGCACGTACTTGATCTCGTCATTTTCATTTTATCCCAATAATGTAAACATTTGGGGCTATTCAACACACAATAATCGATTATAAGATTATGAATATGATTTGTATCATAATCGCAGTCCGCTGCAATTCTGTTGAACGTGTATTTTCAATTTTTGACAACAAATAAACAAAAATCTTTTGACAGAAATGAGAAGTGCAAAGTTATCAAACGAACTGACATAATTTGGTGTATGTTGTACGTGGTCGGAATATCAAACCTCTATTTTATATTATGAATATAAACAATATAATAAAAAAATAGTGTTAAGTGAAATGCTTTGCTTGTTTACAAAAATGCAGACTGACAGTTGTTTACGATTCATGATACCTTCGATTTGTATCATACTTTTCAGGCGATGTAAATCGAAGGGAATCGATGTATATCGCAAACACTGTGTTGAATGCGCTGACGTTTAAATGACAACAATAGTTTGTCATCGATTATTGTGTTGAATGTCTATTATACTTCAGATGTTTCCCTCGAAAATGATCACCATTACCTGTTTTAAACTAGCAAAATTTTTGTATAAAATAAATTACCTACTAGATTTTCTAACTTTACTGGTAGTAAGCATGGCAACAAAATGTCATTGGTTTTCATTTTATAATTTACTACTAAAGAAAAGTACTAAAGTGTGCTTAGTAAAATTATTTTGATCGCAGGAAGCTACAATTTTCCAGGACACTTTGTATATAGTTCCTTTTGCTTTTGTCATGCAGGGCTGTTGAGAGAAATTTTCGGGCCCGTGACAAGTCTGTGGTCTGGGCCCCACCACTTTAATAACAAAAAGTTATATAAAACATTAAACATTTATTTAAAAAATTGTACAATAAATTCAAAATGGGATGGATACATTACATTCAATATAAAATAAAAAAAAAAGGATTTCTTAAATTTTTATTGCCTCATCTGCCGTATCGACTTCCTCACTTTATGGCTAGCGAAATCTTTAATCACCTCGTCATAATCAATTTTCATTGCTAGGTCATGTATTGATAGCAAAGCTAGACCGTTTAATCTTTCCTGGAGCATTGATGATCTACTGAAGCTCTTTATTGCTGAAAGTTTACTAAACACTCTTTCACCTTCGCCAACTGTTACTGATATTGTGTAGAAAATTCTGATTGTAGTACATGTTTTGGGAAAAACACCGTGAATGGTATTTAATAAATCTAGTCCTGGTATAACATCTTTAAGCATGGCGTTATAAATCGTTTTAATGTGATAGATTTCGTCTTTCAGGGATGATTCTTCTCTTTCCAATATTTATTTATTAAATTATTCTACGAGGCAGAATTCTTGATCGTTTAAAAATTTAATATAGGCGAAAATAAATTTTGAATGTTTTCTAAAGATGTGAAACGCTGTGAAATAATGGTATCCAGTATAACACAATATACAGTTCTTTTAAAATTAATGTCCTTGTGTATCAGCCCCATCTGTACTTTCCTCATCTGGTAGCTTTATTCTCTTCGCTTTCGACCATTTTTCGACATTTGGGGTAATACACAATTTAATTGCAACAAGCGTAGCTTCAGAGAGAACATCTTGCTACTTATTTCTAGTTCTTTCGGAACAGACTCAACATTTGCTGTTGCAATACCAATCAATATGGTACTAGATTGCAATATTTTGTTTCGTTCGCCAATGGAAGATAAAATCTTAAACTAAATTGTTGCAAAAAGTATTGCTTTGAAACTTGAAAAATGGTCGCTTTAGAGTAACAGCTTTAGAAAGACCTTCATTTGATAATTTCCCAGTCAAAATTATATCCTCTAAACTAAAGTAAAGCTTTTAAAATACTTGGAAGTTTCTGAGCAACTGGTCGAACCGCATTGATTCTATAACTCCAGCGAGTTTGAGATGGACCATGAAGAGAACAGCCAGTTTTTTTCTAATAAACTTTGCCATCTCATTGAGCTTCAGCTAAAAAATGCAAATAAACGCTCCAAGTTTCCGAAATATATTGTACTTTCCGATCAACATTTAGCTGCATGTACGCCCACTAAGTTCAGTGAATCTGTTGCACGTGGAGAAATTTCATTATCTTTTTCAATAAAAGGCCGAACACCTTTTATTTTTCCACTCATATTTTTAGCATTGTCATATTCCTGACCCCTGCCTGCAGTCTTGTATGTCAATTTCTAGTTGATTGAAGCGTTCTAATATTTTTTTGCTATATCTTCCCTAGTTTTATGACAAAAATCAAGAAATTCTATAAACCTTTCAAGAATTATCCAATTTTGAGCTAAAAATGCTTCGAAAACATATCGTAGTATTAAAACATTTTGTTCTAAGGTATATGTGAGGAACCTGGAGTTGAGTCACGAATTATTGAATAATAAATGGACCAAAACACAGTTAGCTGACACGTTGGGGCCCGACGGTGGGGCCCTTTTCGATGCCGGGCCCGTAACAAAAAAAGTCTCAGATATCACCCCCTCTCGGCGGCCTTGTTGTCATGTGTCTCAAAGAACTACCCGATCATAATTTCATCAAACTTCAATACTTGGGAAGGATCTCTGTTCTGCTCTGATTTAGCATGGACGGCGCGTCGTCAAGAAGTCTAGCTTGGTCGTTGTACAGTATGTCCTAAATTCGACGTGCATGTATGATGTATGGGTAACTTTGTTATTTGTACAGCTACGGCAAAACCGATTGCACGTTATTGGGCCAACTTTTTGAGACTAATTCTATGGTGGAAACAGAAATGGGCGAAAACAAAAGAAGATTGCCCATTTCTGTTTCCACCATAGAATTAGTCCCAAAAAGTTGGCCCAAAAATGTGCAATCGGTTTTGTCATAGCTGTACAAATAACAAAGTTACCCATACATGTACGTCGAATTTAGGACGCACTGTACACTGTACAGCCGACTCGGATATGAATATATAACCTCCCAGAAATTTCAAGCACTTCAAATTTTAGAAGACAATGTAAAGGATTGAAATATTACGTGGGCCATTTGAAAAGAAAGGTAAATTAATAAGAAAATGTGATTAAATTTGACCAACTTAGATTTATTTTTCAACTTAATCTCCATTTAGCTTTCCACATTTTGCCCAACGATGTTCCAAAGCCATTATACCGTTTTCATAAATGATTTCTCCTGGTCTGCAAAATAGTCGCTCACAGCATGAACCACTTCATTGTTGTCGGAAAATCGTTGTCCTCCAAGTCATTTTTTGAGGTTCGGGAACAAATGGAAGTTGGACAGTGCTAAATCGGCGAGTAGGGCGGATGATGCAATAATTTGAACCTGAATTCATGGGTTTTAGCCATGGAAACCGTTGACGTGTCAATAGGTGCACGGTCTTGATGAAAGAGGATTTTTTTTGACAAGGTGCGGTCACCTTTTCTTAATTTCTTTGCTCAAATTTTGCAGCAAACCTGCGTAGTACTCACCAGTAATTGTATTTCCTTTTTCCAGATAGTTAATAAAGACCACACCCTGCGAGTCTCAAAAAAACAGATGCCATGACCTTGCCGGCAGACGCAATTGTTTTCGCCTTCTTTGGAGCAGGTTCCCCCTTAGCTGTCCATTGTTTTGATTGTTTTTTTTTTTTTGACTCAGGCCTGTCGAGGTGGACCCACTTTTAATCGATGGTCACGAACCGGCGCAAAAAGTATTGCATGTCCAAATGTTCTTGTAAAATATTATGAACTCGTTCGGTTGAGATTCCTATGATATTTGTTATCTGCCTGATTTTCAATCTTCGGTCTATTTTGATCTTAGTCATCATATCCGAAGTTGTCACATCGCTTGGGCGTCCGCTGCACGGTTCAGCTTCGGTACTCGTTCGAGACGTTCGACCACGTTTAAAGTCAGTAATCCACAAATGTACAGCCTTAAATGAAGAGCAAGACTCGCCAAGGACACAATCTAGCTGACTTTTTATTTGCGTCGTCGTTTTCCCCTTCAAAAAATAAAATTTTATTACAGTACGAATCTCCTTTCTGTCCGTCGTTTTTGACGTTCATCTTGCGTGATCAACCAATAACCTCACAATGCACTGAACTGAAACTCGGCAAGGGCTCTGTACATGTAGTATGATTATGGTGATAACAGAACACTACATTGATACAATAAAACTAAAGTGTATACGGATTACATATGTTTCTGCCTCTTAATAAATCCCTACATTTTTAGAATATTTTCAAAGAACACCATATATACCTACATATTATAGCAATAAAACGTGCGTACCAGTAATAAGACCAAATAAAATTCAAAAATTAACCTAATTCTACCACTACGTTCATTATACATAGGTTTTCTTGTGAAATAATGGTCTCCATAATTCACATTGTTGCAGTGTGACTTACAACTCGCGGGCTATATATATTTCAGCGCTATAGGCCCTTAGGGTCCTTGGCTTGTCAACTATATTCCTCCATGCTTTCCTATCCATAGTTATAATTATAATCTCCCAGTTATTAACTTTCAGTTTCCTCCTTCCTGCTCTGCGTCATTTTTCCAGTTTAGTCTGTGCCTGCCACGCTTATTCCTTCCTTCTGGTTCTAATTTGTAAACTTTCTTCGCCGATCTTCTGATAGGTAATCTGGTTAGGTGGCCTATCCATCGTATTCTATTTTGTTTTAAATAGTTCCTCTAATTCTTTGTTTGTTCGTCTTCTTCAAATGCCATCTTCATTTATACCTCCATATATTAGTCTCAGTATCTTCCTTTCCCATGTTTCAATTTTGCTTTGTCATTATCCAGCACTCGCTCGCGTATACTTAGAACTACCGGTCTTATAATTGTTTTGTGAAGCCTAACTTTGGCCGACCTAGAAAGCACTTTCGAAGACAACAAATTTTTGTATACCCCCACGCACTAAGACCCTAATGTTACCCGTCGTTTTATTTCACTACTTATTTTACCGTTTAACGCTATTTCTGTTCCTAGGTATATTACACTTTCCGCGGATTTTATTTTAAGCATATTATCTTCTGTTTTACTACATAGTGATTCATTTTCTTTTGTTTCTCCCATTATTATAAATTGAAATTCTTGGCCATTTCTTTCGAACCCTACCTCTTTTGCATTTTTTTTTTAATTGAAGTTGTAATTTCTTGACGTGCATGTTTAGTTCTCGTTAAGACCAAAACGTCATCGGCAAACGCTAAGCATTAGTGAGGTCCTTTAAGTATATTACCATTTCTTTTGATATTGCATGTCCTTATTATTTGTTCTAGTACCAGATTGACTATCGTATTTGACAGCGGGTCCCCTTGTTGCAGTCATCTACATGGTCTACATCTACATGATGCTAATTTTCTTGTCTCTTCGTTTCCCACTCTTACTTTACTGATGGTTTCTTTTAATGTTATCTTTATTAATCGCTAAAGTTTCTTAGTGCAATTAAATTGTTTTAATGTTTCTATTATCTTTATTATTTTGATTTTATCAAAGGCTTGGCGAAAGTCTATGCAAAAATTCATAAATCTTGATGTTTATTCTCCAACATTTTTGTTGTACTTTATGGCTTTATGGTAAAGATGTGGTCGATTGTTGGTCTATTTACCCGGAACCCGTCTTGGTATTCTTCTAGTAGTTGATTTGTTATTGTTTTTAACTTCTGATCAATTAATTTTGCTAATATTTTATAAACTACGTTTTGCAAGCTTATCGGTCTGTAATTTTCACATTTACCTGGTTCGCCTCGCCTTTTTTAAAGATTGGGATTATTACTGATTCTTTCCACTCGTCTGGCATTTTTTCTTCCTCCCAAAGCTTTACTATTAATTTATAAATTCTTTCGGTTAGAGCTGGTCCTCCATATTTTAAAAATTCACTGTACATTCCATCACTCCCTGCTGCTTTATTATTCTTTAACTCTGTAATTATTTTCCGTATTTCCTCTAGAGTAGGTATTTATATATCTTTATTCTGTTCTATTTTCTTCTTTCTCCCATTGCACTTCATCTTTAAACATCTGTTAAAAATATTCTGCCCATAGTTCTTTAATTTTTTGTTTGTTTCCTATTTTAGCTCCTTCCTTTTCCATAAATATTTGTTGTTGTCTCTTCTTTTCCATTCCTCTCGTTCTTGCGTAAAACGATTTTAGTTTGTTTTGCTTAAAATTTTCTTCCATTGCTTCCATTTGTTTATTATCGTATTGTCTTTTTTCAATTCTGATTATATTTTTAGTTTCGCTTCTAATTTCTTGATATTTTCCATCAAATACTCTATGGTTTGGCGTTCCTTCTTTTTTCTATCGCTTTTTTGCAATCTTCGTCGAACCATTCATTTCTTTACTTCTTCTCAGTCCGTAATGTTTCTTCTGCCTTCTCTTTTACTAGCTTGCTTATTTTTTCCCATTCTTCGTTAATATCCATTTCATTATCAATTGTTTCTAATAAATCTCATATATTTATTTTTTATATCTTCATATCTTAGTCTCTTTTTTCCTTTCTAGCTATTCTTTACTTCAGTTATTTCTTCTTTTAATGTTTAATGTAATCCTTACCATTATGTGATCACTACTTATATCCCCTCCTCCTTGATTTCTTACGTTACGCAAATCCTCTATTTTATATTTGAATTATCTAGCAGTTTTAATTTTATATACGTTTTTAACTTACACCAAAAATACAAGGAATAGTATTCCACTCCCACGTAATGGCTATTACTCACTTGGGCGAATTAATTACAACACTCGTTAAGCAACAGCTATCATAACACGCTCGTTGAATAATATACTATTATTTAATAAGTGAATATAAAGTGTACCTTTATCACGAGTAGAAAACATTTCCGTACAAGCTGAGGGCGCGTGTACAAATCCTACAAAAGTACAGATAAAATTATTTCTACGTCCGTAAATAAATAAAGCTCAAACTGTCACCAACCAAGCAAGCAACGCGTCACAGAAGGGCAGAATTCAGAACGATGACAAATAGTTACTAAACATCAAGTAACAGAATCAACAAATCCTTAGCATTCAAAGAGAGTGAAAAACTGAAACCGTCAATCAACGCTGAAACGTTAAGGCACTTTTTTGCACCGTTTTTGTCTTATAACACGTACTTTGTTTAACGGGTGTAGAAATAGTAATTTGTAATACAAGTGTTGAAAGCTTGCGTTTGCCACACGAATGTGAAGTCACATGAGAGTGGCAAATACAAGCTTTTAACACATGTATTACACACTATTTTTTCTACAACCACATTTCCATAAAAAAATTTAAATATTTCTGCAAAATCAAATCTGACATTCATCAAATGTCATTATGACATTTTGATTTCGATGCGGCAAAATTATACTTTGCCGCACCGAAAATCATGCATGTGCGTGCGGAAAGTAAATTTTCCGACGACCACTATGAAAAATGACTCATTTCACACGGTTTACTAGTATTGAAAATAACAAATTTCGCATAGCAACGAAACTGTGTGAAATGCCCGTGTGCAAAACTTTGCACACGCTAAACCACACAAAGCAGTCGGCGGGCGACGTCAAAAGTCGTCATTTGTTAAAAAATAAATATTTAAAACGTCAAAGTGTTGCAAGTGTGGTGCTGGTTCAAATTTTTTTAAATGAAAAATTGGAAAAATGGTCGTCGGAAAAGTATAGTGTAAAACACGTGCTGAAAGGATATTTCACACTCGTGTGATTAAGCCACTCGCCAGAGGCTCGTGGCTCAACTTTCCCACTCGTGTGAAATATTCAACTTTCAGCACTAGTTATACAATATACTATTTCCCACGACCATATAAGAAAGTCGCTCCTAACGCACAACAAACTAGGCGCGAAAGTTGACAATATCACCCGTGCGATTGACTTTCGCAAAACAAATGAACAACCCGTGCGATATGAACACGTATAGGGATATATCGCACAGTTTGCGCAATAATAGGAAGCTGCGGCCGCTTCAAAACAAAAAATGACGGTCGTTTTACCTGAACTGTCAGTGTTACTTTTTGACATGTACATTTTTGGTCGTGGGAAAAATAGTGTTCGTAACTCGTTCGAAAGGCAAATATCTCCGCTCGTGTTTATAAATATTTCTACTCGTGCTCCGCTTCGCTCCGCACTCGTATATCTATTTATAAACACTCGCTTGATATTTGCTACTTTCGACACTTGATACGAAAATAACTATTTCCGCACGCTAATTTCACTTGTTCGGCAAACACTCATTTTCAATACTCGTATCTATGGAGACGAAGTCTGAAAATCCCACTTTCCATGGTGGGAGTAGAAAAAATAATTTTATCCAATTCAGTTACGAAATGTCAACATTTCGACATTGATTTTAGTTGTGAAAAGTGGTTCATTTTGTAACTAGTTACAAAATATGCTCCCATTTTGTAACTAGTTACAAAAAGATGATTTGAGTTGCGAAAAGTGTTTCATTTTGTAACTAGTTACAAAATATGCTCCCATTTTATCACTCCCATTTTATCACGATGACCCAACTCCTTTTTTAAGAAGATGTGGCATTTACATTTTGTTATCTGAATTGGATAAAATCTTGTATGAAACACGTTGCAAAACATGTCTTTTTATCACCAGGCGTGAAATTGTTCGTCGAGGCGAAGCCGAGATGAACAATTTCACGCCTGGTGATAAAAAGTCCATCATTTTGCAACTCGTTGCATAAATAGCTATTCATCGTTTTATTTATATTTTATTCATAAATTTACGGTTTTAAGGTTTCAGAATTATAAATCATCATACATATACAGGACATGTTTAATACATATTAATTACGAACTGAATCATTCGTACTATTGCGGAATTAAAGTAAATTTTAACATCTTTCGGTAAAAATCACACAAAAGTAACTCGTGAACGACCAACTTCTAGGATTTTTTCCCTAAACTTGATATTTGGTTTAATAATTTAATAAACGCTATTCGGTAAACGTAAAGTTTTAATCCACATATTACTTATACTCCATTTTTACTGCAGATACTAAGTAGAACAACTGAATGTTATTTATCTAATTAAAAAAAAATAATAATAGTGGTACGAGCAAATAACTACCTGTTTCTGAAATGAAATATTATACCATAAATATGTTAGTTAAAGACAACTTAAATTCGTTACATAAAAATAGCTAGTCCAGCCACATAGATATTAATTTAAAAAATGCAAATTAAAAAATCATTAAACAAAATTTATGACTGGGCTGCTGCGAGCGTGATTTGACAGTAAAGAAAATTACGTGTCATAATTACATTTGTGTCGATCCAAGAACAAGCAAATACGCTATCGATAAAAGCATGAATCGGAAGCTAAAAAGAAATATAACTGGCAATTTATAAATAATTATCGGAAATACATTATATGAAAAAAAGTGTGTTCTGTATTATTGAATTACAATTAGGATGAGATAAAAAAACAAACTTGTTTAGGTGAACGACTGTAATGAAGTCCTTTTACACTATAAATGGCTATTTGAAGCACACAAAAATTCACGGTCATACAGGAAACGTTCCTCACGATATTAAAAGTCCTAAAACACATTTTATTAGGCAATTTACATAATTAAAGTCTTTTCAAGACAGGCTTCCAATTAGGAATTATGACATCTGGGAAATAAAAAGTGATAGTTGTATTACG
Organism: Melanotus villosus; assembly: GCA_963082815.1. Taxonomy (NCBI): domain Eukaryota; kingdom Metazoa; phylum Arthropoda; class Insecta; order Coleoptera; family Elateridae; genus Melanotus; species Melanotus villosus. Next base: position 68,414,645 of record OY720418.1, on the reverse strand, counting down.
ATTCTAGTCGAGAAAGTTAAGAATGGTTTTACACCCCTATAAAGTGGCTATGTCAACAAGCAATAAAGTGCTTTGCAACCAATTCTACTGCCGAGGTAATTGTTATATTGCAGCAATCATTCTAGCTGTGCAGTTTAGATGTTTAGAATAGTAAATGTTTGGTTGGAGTTATAAATTTACTTTTATTTCTCGCTACCACTTTTGGTTGTTTGCGTTTCTTACAACTTACTGCAGCCATTACCGAGATTATGGACGTCCTTAATTTTTCCCCATATTTGTACCAGTATAAGTCAGAACACAATACACACCATACTCCTTTCTTTTTAGAGCATTTCCTTTGTGACTGTCTAATTTATAGCTTTCATTTAAGCCAGACCTTATTACAATTTGGCGAGATAACGGCAACGACTAGTATGCCTTTCCATGTTTTATTTTTCCCAATACTCTTTTATTTTAATGCTTATATTTTTTACAAGAATAGGTATTACCAAAGAACCTATAATATTCAATTTAATATTTCTGAAATTTTACTTTATATGAAGGTATCTTATCAAAAAATAATTTTAAGTTTTTATAAATTAAAAACCTTATACTTGCCCTGATTTCATACATTATTCTATTATTATGGTTAATAATATTAAGATACTAAAAAAACTAAAGAAATAAGTTGTTAATATTAAAACAGGAGATTTAAATTTGATCATGCATATCCACTACAATTATTTCAGTAAATTATCCTATTAGCATTTCATGATTTACATGTAAGCATGTCTCTTTCCATTAATGGGAAATACTATATCTAATTTTTAACGAAATTCATTTACCTCCATTTCTCACTTTCCAAAACCAAATGCGCGTGCTCTTTACAAGCACAACCAGTACCACATTGCCTACATGTCAAGAATTAATCAAAATTAAACCTCAAACAGGTTTCAGGTGTACTTTAAGCGGATATAAATTTCTTGCAAAGCAGAAACGGCCTATTTTTTTAATATTCGATATTAACATAATTTAATCGTAAATTTAAAAAAGAAACAGTATTAGACACATAAATTTCAAAGATACCATTTTAATAAGGTAACTGGTAAAGATAGGTTTACTCATAAATGGTTAGAAATTTAACGACCTTTGTTAACGCATGTCAATAAATTATTATATTATATTAATAATTAAGAATTGTAATCTTCACAACTTCTAATTTTGCAAGTTACGAAGTGGAAAGATATTTGGAGAAATCTCTTTACACTACCCAGATACTTGACATGTAACTGCACGTGCAATAAACTCATATTATATCGCTAAGATATACTGAAGAGTCCATAAATTAAAGTTATAGGAGAGAATGTTTTGTCGTCGCAATATAACTTAATTTTAATTAGTTACATAGCAAATTTATTCGGAACGTCTACCAGCTGACCATCAGGATTACTAAATTCTTTTATTAATAAATCTGCTATAATATACAAGCACAGATCCGACTCTTTTTGATACCTTATGAATATTTAAAAAAAGCCGTGTTACTTCTATATTTATGTCGTATATTAAAATATATTTGAAAAAGAATATCTATAATGACATCTATTTCGTTTTTATTTAAATATACTATGAGGAAGAAATTAAAGCCTACGCATACACATATACTACTTATCCTAGGGTGCTGCGTTTTACAATTCTCGTTTATAATTAATCGCCGTTCCTCTTATAAAGACGTTTTAACAAAATTTATTACTAAACGCCGTTTGAAAAATAATCCTCTCAAACTTATACCACCACATCCTACACATATATATTCATCAGTTACACAAAGAACTTTGGGAATGTTTCATCATACCTGAACTTCTTACGAATTTCCGACAGACAAAAATCTTTCTCAAAATATTATTTCCAGTATTACATAATAAGATTAAAAACAAAATAAAGTTGTATGAGGACGGAAGTGCGAAAATCGAATCCTTTAAACGCCTTTCTTTAACAAGTAATACCAGAAAGTATCTACTTGTTAAATAACATAAATATTGTAAAATGTAGACTGGAAAGTAAAAAAATTTGTAGTAAGAATGTTGGGGTAACCATTTAAATAGTTGGATACAATAAATTAATTTTATGAATATGGATATTTAACAATATTTCACACAGATTTTAAATGAGATGTCGGTTTCTCTTTTACGCCACAATATTGGCCGAGAAAGTATAAAGTTGAAAACAGCAAGCACAAAGAAAACAGTTTTCAATACTACATCTTCTGTATTGTAGTATTCTGGAAGACACTCGTTAAATCTTCCAAATAGTGCAACCAGAACACGAAAAATCCAATGTTCAAAAGTAATTATGATTGTATCCCTATAAAAAAAATATAATGGGCGGGAAGTGCAAGACAAAATACAATATGAGAAATAAATGTTAATATGTCTTTTACAAAATAATTTAAAAAGTCCAAAAGCTACTTGTGAATTCTATCTCGACTTTCTGAATAAATTTCTGTTGCAAATATTACTGCAGCCAGACTGCAAACAACATCATCGCAATGAAAATTATTATCGACTCTGGAAACTCAAAATAACCATTTTCATATTCATTATAATATTTTGCTTCGAGGGGAAGTAAACAAATTTCTAAACCATAACACAAATTTGGTAAAATATGTAAATAGAGTTGCTCCAACATTGTATCATAAACAAAATTAGCTAGACGCGGTATGAAATATCGGAAGTTATTTATGGTAATATTTTTAGTCGCTGTCTGCCTTAAAAAACTTGTTAAAGAGAGTAGATAGGAATAAAGTATCTCAATTATAATGAAAATAGTTTTGTAATGCATACTCATCAAAGATTAAATCCGCAGAGTATACGGTACAGATTCAAAATTCCGGACTAGTTTCAGCTGAAGCACCAAAAATATATCTATTTTTAATGGAAAATTTTATTTTACAAATATCCGTCAAGAAAAGCACAAAACCTCGATAATGCGAAATCATTACAAAAAACAGTTCGTTAACACTATATTTGTTTTACTTCATTTGATCTTTGCAATTGGTTTGCTAAATGCTAAATTACATGTGGGGTGACCTAATCACATTAATTATTCCAGTCGGGATTAACTTGGGAAAGAACCCCACTATGTTGTATTCTACTAAAAGTTCTAGGTTCCGAATTATCGAAACCGTTAAAAATCCGGATTACAAAACACAAGGAAAGAAAATATGGATTTCGGATTTGAATGATCGAGTTCGTATTGATTTAAGCAAAAAAATATTAAAATACAACTTCATGTTATTTATTCATGATACCTATAATGTTTTTAAACAGTTTAGAACTGATAAATCTGAACAAGATTGTGATGTGATTTCGTGATTATTTGCGTGTTTTAGAAATCAAAACGATTATTTAACTGACTTTGCACCTGACAGTGAAATAATCCGGATATATATGCGGATAGTTTTAATGTTTGTTTATAAATGTGGAGAGCTGACCTTACTTTTTAGCTTCTACCCCATAAGGAACATACCAAACATGGATATTATAGCTAGTAATCGTTGCCTTTTTAGTTTTTTTAATTTTAATTTTAATAAGAAGCTGAAAAATGTAATCTTACTAAAAATGGTACTACTTACTAACCAGTAGTTGATTACCGTCGTTGTGTAATTTAAAAATTCTTCAAGTTCACGATGTTGATAACATCTATTCTCATAATAAATGGCTACGTTTACCTTAAACAAGTTTGGTGTGCACACGTACGCGAAACAACGTTAATTTGACATGGCATAAAATTTTAACAATTGTTTTCTTCACACTAACGCTGGTGCTCGAATGTGTAATTAAGAAACTGCGATTAATTTAACTATGCAACAAACTCTATTATACATATTTACAATTACACTTATCCTACGAGATTAAAGTTAGTGATTACTTGGTAAATATTAATTTTCATTTAAATTTAGCCACAAGAAGTCCGGTCTAAAACCAACGTAGGAGAAATATGAAGGGTACCTACTTTGTTTACATTTGTACGAGTATTAGCAAAATAATCAAAAAATAAATCATGCTATTTCAATAATTCGTAAAACAACTACTATAATTAGGTGCTAGTAATACAATTTAAGGTTGTTAAACAACAATACATATTAATACCAGTGCTAAAATTAACACCCATAATTTCTGGAGCATGTAATTTAAACCTGAATTTAATTTCGTTCGTAAAACCAACAAATGATTTGGATGTACCTAATGTGGAACAACACCAAAACAAAACCATTAAATTTATATTTCTTTAATAATATCCTGCACATTATTTATAAAGAATTAATATCATTCAAAATGGATGGTAGTAAAATCACCTCGGACCTCGGTTTCTGTCATTTGTTTTAGTCGATTACGACATTCACATACGACGGTTTTCGTTTAAATTGAAAATTAAGATAATAACAGTAGCACAGGAGACCTTCCTACTTTAGTATTGAATTATAACGTATGTCTGGCATATCAGGGACATAAGGTTTCGTAACTGGAAATAGTTACTAAAGATCCCCAAAGCTATTATTATAGATAAAGCTACTGAATTTGTAAACCTGACTGATCCACTGACTTTATTGAAGATTGTGTAAGGCGGGCAAAGGTCAATGGTGCACATTCGATTAAACACATACGTATATGAAAACGATGCAATTGAAATTTTAAATAAGGTTGAGTTAAATAAACCTTTTTCTATCTTGATTTAAAAATATGAATGGTTTAGAAGTTTGACTGCATGTATTTAACAATTGCCTTTCACTTAATTAAAGGGCAATTAATCAAATATATTACCAACTTTTCACTAATTTTGTTGCATTTCTAATATTTTTTGTAATTTTAAATAATAAGTAATTGCATTAATTCAGTGGGCCAGTTTCACAAGTAACATGTTTATGCCTTTTGTCCTAAAATTATAATTAATTTTATTTTAGTTTGATCTCGGAAGTTCCATTTATGCGGTTCTTAGGATTTACATACGAGGATTGTTTGAAAAGTGATGCAAAAAGAAAGTTTTATTTTGCAAAATATAATTTATTTTTCAACATGGTTTTTGCCAAGATACCTAATGCACTTGGTCCAGCGAGTTTCTATTTTGTTTCTTATTTCGTTAAGTTTTTAACTCTTCAAAATAGTCATAACGTTGTAAATTTCTTCCCTCCGAGTAAAATTTTTAAGTTCGGAAACAGAAAGAAGTCGCAAAGGGTTCGAAATAGTGGATGAGGAATTAGTCGATTTGCGAGACTTTTTTGTTGTGCCAATTTTGGATATTTTCTTTTCAATCCGTCTTTCAAACGCCCCCTTATTATTTTGCCCTTTTCCAAGCAATTGATCAGGATTATTCCTTGAGAGTCCCAACCGTGGCTATTGGTTTACCAGACGACAAAACTGTTTTTGCCTTCTTCACGAATTTTCACCAGTCTACTGCTTTGACGCACATGTGTAGTGATGGATCCACGTTTCGGCACAATGGCACAAGTCCTACAGATTACTGCTTTGATCTGCGCGGCCGTCCAATTCTTCAAACAAAAATGTTTTATTTCTACAATTTCTTCTTTGATTTTTTTGACATATGCGAGAATAGTCGAACGTTAACTACGCGTCTGACTGGTTGGAACTTCGTCAGCGTTCCTCTGAAGAATCAGACTTGCCAACAATAATCACTTAATGTGTTGGGGTGCCATCTCTTGGCAATTTACCACACTTTTCAAACCACCCTCGTACTATGAATTGCTAACAACATTTGTCTGTCATAAAGTTTTACTACTAACAGAGCTCGATAGCAATTGCAAACTTTTTGTTAACATGGTGAAATTTATTCAGTGCATAAACATTGTGTTACATATGAAATTAAATCTAATGGCAATTTCTAAAACGACACTCAAATAAGTTTTTACGCAAACATCTTGAACTTGAGATTTAGATATTGAATGTGAATTAATAATAGACAAAAGCGTCTGTTGTCAAAGGTTCTCGCAAAGGGGACGTTTTTTATCGCTCTTGCAGATACTGAAAATATCATCGAATGTCAATAAAAAAAACGAAGCAAAATACCAAGCAATAAAAGCTCTTAATCATTGATACAAGATCATGCAAGTAAATTTTGTGATAAATGCGCAGATTTTATAACTGTTTCATTCATGCTTTTCGGACAGTTACGTTGTTGCCGATTAGAACTTCTGACATTAACTTTAATAAATTACAAGTAACCAAAGCAAAAATATTGTATGTGAAATTACAGGGTAGTTATATCTTATGCATTACTTAACCAACGGCAAAGATCGTTACAAACTATTTTCCAATTATTGTTTTCAAATTAATATCAACTTGGTTGTAACACAGCAGCAGAAATGTTATTAAGAATTAATTAACTGCACAAAAGAAATTCTGTGAAAACCCTGTACAAATACCAACGTTGTAGGTAGTAATTTAATTTTTCCAAATGAAGTTATTTAAATTTAGCAAAAAAAAATTTGAAACGGTACACAATAAATAACATATTTAATTCTGGTTCTATTAATGAAGTAATCATTTTACAAATAACAAAAATAGTGTGGAAATTTGTGGGTGAGCCAGCCAATTTCACAACGTAATGGCGTATTCAGACATGTAAGGCTTGGTAAAGTTGCACCGAGTACAAAAACAAACCGTAGTATTTACGATTTAGACTAAATATTTGCATACTTTTAAGCATAGTTGTATTTATGATTTCGCAGTAACATGATGAATTACTGAGGCATGCACTTTCTTGTATTTCATTAGCCAAAATACAAAATATACAGTAAAAGGTCACTGATCTTTATAAAAATAATTGTATATAGGGATAGGTCAGTATCAAAATAAATTGTTTTGGCGATCACGTAGAATTTTATTGTTTTTAAACTGGCTACAATTAGCTATTAAAGCAATAAATGCATGTATACGTTGTTAAAATACGTTCACAGTATGTCATAATGCAATGGGGAATGTGCTGCATGCAAAATGGAAAATCTTTAAAACGTTTTCGTATGCATGGTTTTAGGATTAGGGTATTTTTTGAGTTACCATTTCCTGAGCATTTAGATTAGCATTTTAAAAAAATTCTAAATAAAATTAGCTATTTTGGTAATATCATCCATGCACGAAAAGGTGTTTAGGTTAATGAAGCATGCAAATTTTTACTTAATGAAATGACTTAATTATTTTATATGAGGTAAAATGAGTTTATATAAAGTAAGTTGGCATGGCATGTTACATTCAGATTCACAGCTTGTACATTTTAAAACTGCTGTTATCACTAAAATGACGTAAAGTCTATTTATTTGCTGCTCTAAGTTTCAAGTTTGTACTGTCAAATTCTATCACAGAACATCATTCATGTACATATTCAAACAATTGCAGTATAAATCTTTAACAGCTAAAAATAGTTATATGACTAAAACTCGCTTGGTTATTTCTTGAGTTATGGGATCTTTACTTATAAAAGATCAAAAATATTCTGAGTTCCCTTTTAAAACTGCTTACAAGACTACAAAGGAATTACATTATAAGTTATTCTAATAGAGAATAGACAATGTTACAGTACATACTACCAGGGTGCGAATCATACAACTTTTACAGGGGGGGATACTATTCCAGAATTTTTTTATACATATTTTAATGTTATACATTTACACAGACGGAGAAATATTCATCCCCGGCAGGGGTACGATTTTTATTTTACAGGGGGGGGAAATATAAGCACAGCCAGGGAAATCCCTGGCATCCCCGGCGGTGATTCGCACCCTGCATACTACCATAGCACAGAGTAAACTATTAGAAATTTGTATTTCCTGTTCACGTTTACATAGAAACATTTATTGTTATAAACGCTGTAAATTCTTCGACACTAAATAATCAGTTACTGTTTGTTTATAGAGATTATTGGAGAGTGGCGTTAACGAACAAACATGCTTTATTCAATTGGATATTTCGCCTTAAAATTGCATTACTGTCAATGTGTGCAAATATACCTAAAATTTTAATAAGTTAATTTCGTGTATCATGGTCGTTAACAATCGAACGCAAAAATACACAAAATTAAATTATAAAAACAAAAATACATATTTCGGCAATTAAGTTGCCATCCTCATCGTTTAAACTTTCTCGGCAATGTTGGTTGGAGTTAGTCTCTGAAGATATTCTCTTTATTAAATTACAGAAGTAAAGTTGGTAGAGATATTAGGTAACTGAAGGTAAAGCTTTACCAAATCGTGATGTGTGGTGCTAATTTATACAGGGTGTCAGGTAATGTTTCTGTCAAACTTTGGAAATAGCTCTATAATGACAAATGGAGCAAAAAAGTATTATAATTTTTTTTTTCTAATATGCATAGTTTCTGAGAAAAGGCATGCTTTATTGTACTTTTTATTCTCGGGAAAAACAATAACAAAGGGTTAAAGATACAGGAACAAAATTTTTACGGATAAATAAGAGTCTAATACATCAAGTAACAATAAAACTTTATTTTAACAACTACAAAATAATTAAAGGAAAAAAAATGCAACTATAAAAAAATGGCATAAGAATTTTTTATTCCTTTTATCGTTACAAACCCACCCCTAAAGTTTGACAGAAACATTACCTAACACCCTGTATATCTATTCATTTACAAATCTTAAAATTAAGTACAAAGTTGGTATAATATACCGTACATTTTGTTTGTAAACCTTTACATTTATAGTCTGTTCTGTTCTCAAAGTAAAGCCTTACAAACAGATAGCAAAACGTCGATTAAAAAAGAGTAAATTTGTTTTGTTGTCATCGCCATCCAATAAATATTCTCGATCAATAAAAAAGTGGTAACATTTCAAAGTCTTTGCCTTCATAAAGCCGATAAACTGAATTTTAACTCAGAATTTCATGCAGTGCATGAAGGGAAGCATAATTAAATATTTTAAAGACAAGTAAAATCAAACAAATGTAATGTGAATTATGCAAGCCACTAACTTTGGACACAACTGATAACAGAAATTTAAAAAATTCTAAATAAGTAAAGAACAAGATACCATACTAACACCAACATAGCATAAAAAATTAAAATAAAAAATTCCGGTAACAACGCTAAAGGGCGATGAAGCTTGATAAACGGCAGGTGTGAAATAATTAGTAAACTGTCTGACTGTGATTAAAGTGGTACTTATGCGAGTTTTAACAGATATAAACTGTGTTTTGTGCATTCATGCTGTAACAGAAATGATGAAGTTGTGCAATATCATTTGAAGTGAAATTTGGTTTAATGCTTTCGTTTTTCATAAATACTGATCCGACAATTTCTACATGAAACATTCAGTATATATTTTGTTCAATGCGATAGGTATAATTTGTTTAGCTTACTGAGTTTAGCCCCCTATATGTTATTATAAAACTACATATTATTATACCCTCTTATTACTTATGTATGTAATAAATAAAAGTTTCTCTAATTACTTTAATTTGCGAATTTGTACGTAATTTTACATTTTCTACCTGAATTGATTTTTTTAGCAAATGGATTTTCAGTGTTAGTTGCATAAAGAGGTGTTATCCAAATATACATTTCGGATTAGCATGTTTAATAAAATTAAGGTACACGTATAACTGATAATCAGAGAGTATTCCAATCCTTGGGCATTTATAAACCCTTCTTAGAAATAAATGAAAAACGGAAAATAAACGTCGATATTATTGAAAGGTAGTAAAACGAAATAAATTTAAAGTTTAGTTGATTGTTTACCTATTATTAAACAACTGCAAAAATAAAAAAATGGGTTAGGTTTTATCTAAAAAATTTAATACATTATTAGTACACATATCAACTACAATTTTAACTTGCTTAAAAAGAGAAAATATGAAATAACTCTAAGAAAAAAGGGTGCTTCCTGCATCTGTTGCCTTTACTACCCATAAATTACGTCTAACTTATTTTTTGAGCATTGTTTTCAATCGCATTTGTCAAATAACTTTTATTGGCAGTTAAATTTTTATAGGGTTTGGACATTTGAAAACCCCAAGGATTGCCTTAAGCTTTCAAAATTGCAGCACTTTATTTACACCATTACAGTAGCTAAAGTACATACCTATTACTGAAGTGCATACGATTACTTTATTAACGCATAAACATGTAATCATCAATAATATGGAATACACAATTTTAATTTTATTGTGGAGATTTAGAACTAGCTCTTTTACTAATATTGTTACGACAACTGAGGGGTTTCCAAATCCATTGCTTTTTATATATTAAATTAACAATAATAAATGCACCTATGTTGTTTATTGTTCAACATATAATCAAAGGCATCAAAACATCTGAACTTTCTTCAATAAAAAGTGCTATTTGAAAATGTAGGTAGGAATGAAACATGGCTGGTTCTCTTAGCATGAAATGAATCAAGAAAGAAACTGTGCGAGGTGGGAGAGAGGGGTGTAATTTATATCCCGGTTCCTCGATCAAGCTTGTTCGCTCGAGCAGGGCAGAGTGAAGGGAGGAAGGCTATAAAATAGTTTGAAGAGGGCTCGGGAGACGTCTCTGGATACCATGGCCATGGCAAAGTTCGCACTACATGCCTCTAAAGAAAAGATTTAAATTGTAGCTTGAAGTAAAGGATTTTAAGATGCTAAAGTCTTCAATGTGTGTGAACATAAAACTAATAAGTAGGTTTAAAACAACGAAAGTTAAATGTATTTTCCCATCAAAAGTTAATATCGCTTCAATTTTGTGCTTTTTTCAAATAACATATTTTTAAAACGAATGTAAATCATAATAACTAGTAAATTTAATAATTATTTTTCTGGCTCAGTGCACGAATGTAAAAGACGTACGTATTTAATCATGTAACTGTTGGTTACTCTGCCTGAATCAATATTATAACAAAGCTATTTAGCAGGGCTACCTTTCGTTATTCTAATTAGGTACATTGGGTTATTCGGTACTAAAAATACGAACCCCGGAAGTACTTTTATAGGCACTATAATTAAAACATTTTTATAAACACGTAATTTATGGCACACACAAACAGGGAAATGTGGGACTTTTATTATCGATTTACAAACATAATAGTACCACACCAACAGCTTAATAATTAGCGACCAATTAAAAAAGTTTTTGTATGTATCTTAATGGCGGAAAATACAGTCTCTAAAACCACAGAAGAGTGGTGGAATGAATTGGTAAAATGTAAGAATTGATATATCCACGGCAGGGTAGCTTCACCTACATTTTTAATGATACATACTTATAAATGCAATTTGCCCATAGAATAATGTTACATGTTGGAATAATAAACAAAAGAAATTGGCTTAAAATCCATCTGCTATTTCACTCGATAAATTTATTAAATGAGCAGGTTTTGGGTTATTGTTGTATTTTATAGTACATGATATATGTACTTATTTAAACGTATTTACGTTTCTTAACACTACATAATATAAAGAAAGACACATAAATTAGAACACAGAGGGAAAGTTTTATCCACGAAATGCATTTCTGTAAAATACATACATATTTTTCTTAGTTTCATACGAGATCAAAGTTTACTAATGGTGTTTTATTCAATTACTAAAACGCGAAAAAAGGGTAATTTCAATTTATAATTGACAGATAATAAAGATGAAAAAGTAAGTTGCATGGCGGTTACTTTATTATTAAGTAGCAGTTCAAAAATACTACAAAAATAAACAACTATAGATGCAACTGTTTTCAAACAATGTTAAAATGACAGTTTTATTATAATTTATCTAAAAAGCAGCGTAGATATTTGAGGTTAACAAAAATTACTTGTTTTGAATATAAAATTGGCCGTTAACCAAATAAAAATCACATTTAAGTGTTTTATTTGCTATAACTTCGCACGTTGATATCAAAACAGCCAATTAAGAGCAATAACACACGATATATGCAGTAACTTGATGACACTGTAATAATAAAATAGCCTTAAAGATTGTGTTCCATATCAACTTCATAGTACTCGCGACGGTTTTTATGAGTTCAAGGTCATTTAACTGTATACATCTCTATTAATTTCATTTTTCTTGAATCGTTAGCCAGAACATACAGGACAGATGGTTGTTTTCTTTTATTCACAGTCTGCACCATTCAATAATTTTAATTTTTAAGGTCGTTTAGCGGGCAAAGGCACCCATGTTTTCTATGCAGTCGCATGCAGTTTAGTCAACTGGACACTAATGGGCTGATTAATTCTCCGTAAGAACCAAACAAGCAAAGTCCTCGAAAAAAAAAACATAAATCTGACTTTCAGACTGAACGTGTTTTGATTGTTTGTCACCCGCAGAACGGTTTTAAATTTCATTTGGGTATTTCTGTAAACCTACACGCGAAAAGCATTAATAACTTAAAATGCTACAATTTTAACTGATGTCATTAATATGTCGCTTCGTATTTTCAACAGAAACTTCGTTAGCCCATATTATAACGGTAATGTCCTATAAAACGTTCTTCGATGATAATCGCAAGAATAATATGTACTGTACATATCATCATGTTGAATATTTCGTTTCCCAAGCATTCTTCTGCAACTTTAATACAAGAGTGTAAGTATTATAATATTATAAACATACCCGTATTTTTAAGATTCGATATACTATCTGTTAAGGTTGTAAACGCTTTTCGCTATTTTTTTCTAAGGGTGCGAAACCCTACTTAAACAGGATCACTTGCGTTTCACCCTCTTCTCTCTTTGATTTTTTCGTTCTCTACTTGTTTTTGTTATTACTATTTTATAAGGACTATTTTTTTGTGAATTCGCAATGACAAAACGTGGTTATATTCAATCTCTTTGTTTATTTAGTTTGTATAAATTAGTGCTTGTTGTTTCAACTAAAGGATTTAAAAACTCAACAATGCATCAAGTTAAAATTACCGGTGATTACAGTTACAATTATTACAGTCCATTCTGTTGAACCATTCGTTCATTATCTTAGACTCAACTACCCCGAAAAGATATTTTCGAATTTGCCTAACATTTGTCTTTTGTTGTGAACAATAGTATTGTAAATATTTTCTTCTTCTTCATTCATATATGGTTACCCAATACCCATATAGATAGGCTTATTGCCTGTCTTTTCTCCTTCTAAAGCCTCTTCGGATGTTGATGTCCAACATTCTCGCCACCTCTTTGTTGGCCTTGCTTGTTTTCTTTCCCCACTGGTTTGTTGGATTTTGCATTCTTGGCTAATCTGTTATTTTCCATTCTGTCTGCGTGTTTATTCCACTGTTTTCTTCTTTGTCGTACTAATTTTGCTATATCCTGTATGTTTCATTTCTCGTAAGTCTTCACTTCTGATTCTGTCGTGAAGTGTTTTGCTATGTATCGTTCTTATTGCTTTCATTTCTGCTGTTATCATAATTTGCATCGTCTTCGTGGTATCAGCTCTTGTTTCCGTCGCGTATGCCAAAATTGGTCTTATGATTGTCTTATATATTCTTATCTTACTATCATTATTAAGGTATTTGTGTTTCAAAATCATGCATCCTGAAATACTTCAAGCTTTCATCGTTATCCTTTTTACTTCTAGTTGCATGTTACCATTGCTTGTTATTTCTGATCCTAAATAATTAAAATTCATAACCTGTTTTATAACTTTCCCGTCAATTTCAAGCTTGCACCTTATTGGTTCTTTAGCTGTTACCATACATTGTGTTTTTTCGGTGTTAATTATCATGTTGAGACTTTTGGCTTTCTGGTTGAAGATATGAAGTAGCCTTTGTAGGTTGTCCTCAGAGTCCGCGATGAGTACAGCGTCGCCCGCATAGCATATAATACTATGTATAACTGTTTCCCATCTTGTATCCTCTTTCTTTTGGAAGTTGTTCTATGATCTTATCCATAATCATATTGAAAAGGAATGGGTCGTTAATTTTTATTTGTTCGCTTGTCGTATATCCTACTTTGATTGGTGTTTTACAATTTTTGTTCATTTCGCATACTATTTATTGTTAATATTAATTTTTAAATTTTGAACATCAAAAAACTTCCAAGAAAGGCAAAAGAAAAAAATACAATTCAAAAGCAGCTTTCAATGTTATCAGTATCGCTTGTGTTACATAACATATTCTCCTGACAGAAAGTTTGGCTGCCTAAGTAAGGTATATAGAAATATGTGAAATATATTATTCGAAAAGTATTAATAAATCATGGATGATCTCATATTTATAAATATTAAATTGGTATATCTCGTAGAAGGCTACTCACGTTACTGAGATTTGATGCTTACATATAATTACTCTGCAAGAATATTTCCGTACAATCGTTGCCATCTCAATGTTATCAACAATAAACTGAGGCTCGTATGTTTTCAAAATCGGATTTAATTGTTGATTATTTTTTTTTTTAGTTTCTGGTAGCTGTAATTTATCTAATGCTGTTGAATTATAAGAAAGTTAGACCGACAGATGCCCTTAATAAAAGTAATAAATACGTATGTAGAAACACAAAATATTGTATACTTAAATGTAAATCGATCAGCTATTTGGGCTTTTACAAAACATTTTTCTACCAACATTTTGACTATAAAAATATCGTTATTACAGTCCAATTCAGCTTGAAGTTCATGGCATAATGTACCTATATGAAAAATTATCACTATTTCTTTCTCCAAATGTTAAGTATGTATGTTCGGATCATCTACGTATACCGTCAATGATAATAACAAACATTTTTTAATGGTATATTATACACGACGCTATAATGAATGCTATTATTACCGAGGTTAATGTTTGAAACACGAGCGAGCGAGTTTTGCAATTATCCGAGGTAATAATAGCCATTATAGCGAGTCGTATACTATACTTTGTCCTCGACTACAAAATACCAAGAATTTTTAATTAAAATTCAAATAACAACGCTACTAAAACCATGTGGTAGGACTATGTTAAACGAAGTGGTAGGATTAGAAACGTAACCTATTTCCTTCATTATAGGTACACCATAGACAATGATGTTACCATGACACCGTGAATAATGATTATTCACTGCTGGCAGTGTTTAATGGATAGGGATAGCATTATGTTTGACCAAACACATGAATACAGTTGAAACCTCTTAGAACGAGTACAGCATATAACGAGATTTCGCTTATAACGACAATTTTACAGACTCTTGATTGATTTGCCATTAACCCCTATTTAGTTTTAATCGTTTACTACGAGACCTCATACAGCGAGAATTCGCTTATTACGGCTTCTATTTTTGGACGAAATCCTGTTACAGTGAGATAAATCACTACTGTATTATATTATATTATTCTAAGAAAGTCTGCCAAAAATGTGTCAGCTAAGCGTTATCAAAGCTATTAGCCACCTCGAGACCGGAAACCCTAAATAAATCATTAAAATGATCCAAGTTTGCAACAGTTTCAAGTTTCATAATAACTACCTACTATAATCCTCTACGTATTAATTTCAATTTTTATTGTTTGTATTTAGTACAATTAGAAGAGGGATATCAAAAATAAAATTAAATTTCCAAAAAACACTAGTTTTCCTTTTTACAATCAGTGGTGAAGAGGGGGGGCGCGCCCACCCTGAAATGGTCTAGTTTCGCCCCTGTAACTAACCTATTAACTATTTGTGTTGTTGTGTTATTTTATTTTATACTCTGAAATGTTTAAATGACGTCGTATCTTAACCCTTGGTTAGGCACGTGGTATTTTGGAACGTAGTTAGGCGCGTGGTCTACAATCGTAGACCGTTTTAGTTTTACCATAAAGCACATTATTTTGACATTTTTGAAGATAATATTTTAATATATATATATTCTCTGAACTATTCTCAATGATATGGACCACTTTTTACACCAAAACATTTGTCTATATCGTATGGAGCCAATGAAAACACACCTGCATGGGTATTTAAAATGTTTATTGACAAGCAATAGTAATTTGCTCAAATAACAACATTCGTGCAACTTTGAAAAAAAAACTAGTATTCCTCATTACAAAACATATACAAAATTCACTAAAAATAACAAAAATAAAAGTTCAATTAAAAAAATGGATGCGGTAGAGATCACTGAAAGCAACACATTTTTACTCACTCAAACAATCAGTGCAGCTGTCTTTCATGTGATTTTTGCAAGCAAACCTCCCACACTTCACGCAAGACCTTCTCGAAGATTTGTTTATATTTCGAGGACAAACATGACAACGCCCGACATAATTGCAAGGTCGCTGAGGAAGTGGAGGTGCAATGTTTGCGGTGCCCAGTAGGGATTGAGCTCGCCGTCTCATTTCTCTTGGTAATTGAAGAATTGTTGATCTAACTTCAATTTGTGGTCGAATGAGTTCCCAGGCGCACTTTTCAAGAAAGTCACTACGTTTAATTTTCTCTTGGGGATGGTTTGCCTTATACACGCAAAGGGCGTTTATGCCAGAAATGTTCAGTAAATTGTAAAACACCACCATTGGCCAACGACGCGTATTCCTTGCGACATCATAGTTCTGGCATAACTGATCAACCAAATCTACACCTATTTTGGTGTGGTTGTAATCAGTTATCATTTCCGGCTTCCTGTCATCTCCTGTTTCTCCATCTATTGCATCATCATGGTGCATGGAGGATATCAATACCACTGACCTGTTTTTCTTCGGGCAGTATGACACCAGTGTACAATTTGTTTGGAAACCAAAAAGAGATGACTTATCTTCTCGATTCTTGTGGGGCAGGAATTCTTGAGGAACCTCACGTCTGTTTTTTCTTACAGTACCCAGATACGTGAGCTTTTTCTCCATCAACTTATTGACAAGTGATAAACTACTGAACCAATTATCCGCAGTAATATTACGATTAGTGCCTGCAACTGGCTCTACCAATCGAAGAGTTATTTCTTCGGCGCTATTGCTAAATTTGTATGGACCTTCAGGCTGAGTTCCCACATAAGTTTCCAAATTGAAGGTGTAGGACGTTTTTGCATCTACTAGCGCGAACATTTTTATGCCATATTTGGCTGGCTTGCTTGGGATGTATTGCTTGAATGAGCAACGTCCTCTGAAAGCCAATAATTGTTCATCTACTGTGAGAAACTCACTGGCAATGAAGTTACTTTGGAAATTCATTAGAAAATTTTCGAAAAGCTCCCTAATAGGTGCCAATTTATCTATTTCTCTCCGCTCATTTCTTGTCTCCACGTCATCAAATCTCAAACATCTCATGAGAAATCGAAACCTCTTCTCGCTCATTGTCAGGTAACATGATTCAATCCCGTTTCCTTTGGAATTATCCCAAATTTTATGTAAATTTTTCCTTGAGCTTCTAAGAGTGCCAATCAAGAACAAAATGCCAATCAAAGCACGAATTTCAGTCTCATTAGTTTGCCTAGCGTCTTGATTTCTTTGGTACTTGCTCCGAACCTTTTGAATATATACATTTGTTGAAACAGTTATTATTCTGATAACAGTTTCATTCACAAATAACTTCAGGCATTCGATTTCAGTTGAGACATTCCGTGCCATATCTTTAGTACCGGGCAAAAGTTTAATAATATTATGAGAACGGACACGAACATGTAAATTGGATCTCGCCTTCTTCCATTTAGTTACCTTGTCTTTCCCAAGATAAAAATTTGAGGGACTCGCTTTATCCGAATCGTCTGGCAACATTCCTTTATCTTTGTCCGATTCTTCTTGCTCCGATACATCTAGTTCAGATGCTGTGTCATGATCACTCTTTTCAGCAACATCCACATTCTCACTGACATCATCCTCGGACTCATCCGTATCGTCAATAGGGCTTTCTTCCCCACTTGACACCCCATTGAACCATCTCAGCCATACTTCCGGGTTCCTGCTTCTTTCCACGCGTCTTTTTTTAGGGTCAGACATCGTTTTATCTAAAATGTGTTGTATTTACTACATATGTACAAATAAATGAATAAATAATACTAACCTAGACTCATAAAAACAACAGAAATAATGGGCGGCACCCAGCAAGAAACTATAACGTCGATGGGCACGAGGTCTACATATGTAGACCAGTCCTGTTTCGGCCTCGATAAGATCCACCACCGCACAAGTCAAGCGCACCCAACACACTGATTAGGTAAAGAGACTCAATAACAACAGCTATTAAGATGCGCGCGCAATTTAAAAGAAAAACCGAAGAGCTAGAAGTGTTGAAAGAGAGGTGGTCTACGATTGTAGACCACGTGCCTAACGTAGGGTTAAAACATGTTTGTGTTCTGTTTTACACCATATGTGTTTGTATTATGATAAAATAAATTTAAAAATAACGAAAAACTGTTATAACGAGATACCGGATATAACGAGATTTTTTTTATTCCCTTCAGTGCTCGTTATAACCGGATTCTACTGTAATTGACAGATTATTGACTAGTCGTGGACAGATGTTTATGTTAAAATGTTTGTTCTGTTTTTGAAATATTTTTTTGCTTTCTTTCATAATAGAATTTAGTTTTTTTACTTTCATTCGTAATACCCCCCCCCCCGGTCGATTTTGTCCCGCCTTATCAAAATTAAAATCTGGTCACCTTAATTATAAGGCAATAGTGAATCATTATTTCGTTGAAAAACAAAAGCGCAACGCGTAACAGCATAACACCTTACTTTTTTTTAATTGACAAGGCTGTCCACATATTAAACACATTTAATAAAGATTTTCTTTCTCTTTTTGATAATTTAAAACTTTAATAAGTGATTGAAATCCATATCCATAAGTGGAGGAAGGTTAAATAAAATAATAATAAAGACAATCGTCTGCTCCACAGTATACGAGTATATTGTAAAGGCGGCGCCACACATGCGGTATTCGTCGAGTACCGAGTAACGAACATTCGCTACTTGGCAAACACCTACTAGTGTGGATGGGAGATTTGAGGCAAATATTCGGTACTCGCCGAATACCAAACATTTCCCACTGAATGTTGATAAACTAACGCAAGTCAAAGGAGACGAATGTTTGCGTTTCTCCGAATGTAGTCTCCATCCACACATTCGTCCAAATGTCCGTAAAGTGTTTGGTGAATTTTTAATGCAACTAGCGATTTCAAGTTTGCAATTTTGAAAAAATTCATCTGGGGCCGGTGAAGATAACACATTTTCACCTGAACCGGCACACCGATGGGATACACATTAAAATTCATTAAACTAACACCTCGACTAACACATTTAAAATCGTAACGTTGCGTATTTGTTTTCAATAAAATAATGATTAACTATTGCCGTATGATACAACAATAAATACCAAACAACTTTCATTTGAAACATTTTTCCATAAAATGCATATTTACTGAAATTTATATCAAATTCGATACTTTTCGACAAGGTGTATACATAATTAGATATGTACTACGTATTTTTTCATAATGTTGGATTTTACACTTAAAAGAAAGTTTCAGAGATAACCTTATTAATGCAGACAATACTAATTCGGTAATCCAAATTTAAATTGCAGACTTCTAAAAACATTTTTTTAGGTTCCACATAAAAAAATTCCTCTCGTTTAAAGATCTGGTTGGTTTTGTAGCTTCTTTTGCTATTTCTTAAATTAACGTTAGCGTTTATCTGTGGTGTTCATTTGCGAAATCTGCGAAGTAAGATTTAAGAAATCCTTTAATTATGCAAGTATATTATACAGTTTAAATTTTGACGAAGTCGGCATTTTCGAATAATATCAATCTAAATCAATCTACAAAGCCAAAAGCGTTTTTTTATGCTATATAATTTACTGTAGTTTTTAATGGACTTGGATGGGTGTGCCGCGTTCAGTAAAATCCTAAATCAACGCAACGCCTACAAATTCCGCCATTTATACATTCCTCAGCAACTACAGCTAACCAAATTTAATATAGCCAACTGCGTCCTAAATATTACAAACTGGCTTATGAATACTGGGCATTGTATTTGATTGTATTGGTGGTTAGCTAGATAGTGTCTATTAATTATAAAGATAACCTAGTTGCTTTTTTCAATTTTATCTTTGATTGGTTTTTTTAAAGTGAATCGTAATAACTATAAACTGATTTATATTTTTAAAATTATTAAAAGAAAAAGAAAGCAAGAAAATATTTACGGTTAAGATTTAACCCTTACTTGGCAATACGAGCAGGCGAAGGTAAACCAATACCAAAATGAAAAAATATTCTACAAATACAAACAAAGTCACTATGCATTTTGTTTGGGTTACCAAAGTTACAAGGGGTCATTTATAGCAAGGTTTTGTAAACCAGCATCTAGATAAGCGAATCGCTTCAATGACGTTTCACATGTCAGTAAATGCACCGGTCAAAACATGGTCCAAGGTCAGTCACGTATCTTGGAATACAAAACAAAATGCATACTCGCAGCCGTTGCCCAATGCATAAAATGACTACTTATATTTCGCTAATAACTGCAGTACCAAGAACTGCAATCAAATTTGCAAATTAATCACATGCCTAAAATAAATGACTTCGGTTGTGGGCGAACGCGATAAATTATTTTTATTCCACATTACAAAGACCCTTTGTGAAATAATCACATAAGAATAATGTGGTGGGAAAAGTCTATTGATCCAATTCTTTTTCTAGTTTACAGAACCATTTATGGTTACAAAGAGGTTTTATGGGATTTGCTACCTGTTTCATTATTTGGTTTTACACACCCAACCATACGGGCGTACAAAATTTCATAATACTACCTCTAACTATGTTATACGACTACACCTAATTGTATTTGATCCACTAACCACTATAAACCCGCATGTACAGTTTCAGTTTTGTTCTGGAAAGTTATGTGAAAATAACAGTCAAGTAATTGGCGGAATATTGAAAAGAATAACGGACGTCAAACATATTGTAACGCATTGGATTTTTTAAAGCATACAAGTAAGCTACAAAAACGTCAAATAGTAAACTTGCCAAATATACGACCTTGATGAATCCGTCGCACATTATATTTATATCATGTGTGAAATATATTTAAGCACTACAATCGCTTATATAATAAATTTTACTATGAAGCCGTCAGGAAGGTACGTAATAGTAAATATTTGTACTCTTATTTTTATGATTTAAATTAATAAATACAAAAATTAATTTGCGGGAAAAGAAATTTCTTCAATCTCAGATACCAACAACAAACGTGCCTCACAAGATTAGGATGGAAGCCGAGAATGCTAGAATTCAAATATTTCTTCAGTTATTATCCGGAAGTAATGTGAACTTCATTTAAACTTACATTAATGGCCCTAAGGCCCATCTAGAACGAAATAAACATAGCAAAGTTGCAATAAAAATTCTGACGGCAATTTTAGGATTACGCATACTGGAACTGTTTACATACATATTCAGTAAGATCAAGGAAAATAAATTTAGTTAGAAGTTAAAAATTACGTATTCAAGGCTGAAGTAAAATAATTAGCAATTGTTTCTTAAACGAAACAAATTCTAAATTTAATATTACGTTAATGAATAACTTTAAATGAATCAATATTCACACTGTAGGCAACTAAGCTTCTTTCTTATGTTTTATCTTAAATTAAATTTTATGTCACATATTTCTTTAAGAATATAAGAACTATACGAAGATTAAAGCCTAGAAAATGCTGGCATTATAAAAAAATATTGATTTGTGCACAAATATTATTGAACCTTCCTAAAGCGATCGGGTCTTTAAAAATGTATGTGAAAACTAAAAGTTAGACAAAGATAATAAAGCAGTTTGCTCTTTAAGTAGAAAGTAACTATTATTACTAACCATTCATTTGCGCTATGCATGTTCCAAAAAAGATTATTTTTGATAGACAACCCAAAATTTAGAAATGAACAAAAAAGTATTGAATGTGAAAGTCCAATGGATTTGAAATTATACATACATACATACATAATCAATTTCCTCTTCTACTGCAATGCAGTGTCGAGGCTCATTCACACCTTGCTGGTGTGCAGTGGGCTTGCATCATGCTCATGCTCCAACCAGCTTTCATCCAGAACACATGCATACACCTTAAACCTTAAACTAAGCCTTAACTAACGAATTCGACCCAAATCGGCTCCATAATACTATGGCCACCGCTGGAATCGAACCCGTGTCAGCCGGCTAGCTAGCAGGCACTTACCTGACGGAGCTACCCAGGCTGCCATTTGAGAAAGTACACGGAATTAAAATACAGAATAAACGTAATACATACAGACAATACAAAAGCATCGAATTTTATTTATGAAATGTATTTTAATAATCATCAAATAACTATTGCAGAAATATATAACTATGACACAAAAGGGAGGCACGGCACATAAGTAGTTGACAACAATTATAAAGTTATTAGGTTAAGAAACTACGCAATTTCACATTAATTTTCTGTTTATCTGCCTCTACCTAACATTAAACATGTAAATACTTAGGATCACCCAATTTCGTTAAACATCCTAACCTGAATAAGGGAGTGAACATAAACCGAATCCCTGGTGGAACTGAAATTACGAGTACTGTACAAAACCGTAAAAATTCTGAAAATTATGGAATAAGTAGGTATAAGGAACCCTATTTTTAAATACCGTTAAAGCGTTGATTGAATTCCCTTAATCAACGGTTAAAGAGTTTTCAGAAAGATTACTATGTATTACCTGCGACATTTTGTCACATTTACTGTAATGCTTTCAGTTAAAATTGATCTGATTATCCTGTGTTCAAACATAAGGGCAAAGTTAATGTTTTCAAAATTAGAAACGGGGACAATACATATCGATTTCCTAGGTCCAAAAGAGTGTTTATGTGGCAATTGGCATATTTTAATTATTATAAAGGTGCCCACACTTGTAAATCTCATTGTCTAAACTAAAATGCTGAACTCTGAAGATGTTAAGTATTATCAAAAAAGTAATATAGTGATAAATATCAAATGAAATATACATTCAACAGAGGCATTATGCTATGTCGCTCACGGCCTCACCGATTGAAATTTCAAATTTAAACACTTGTCCTGCTAACCTTAGCTCTGCACTTTATTTATTCCAGTGTAATCAGATTTAAAATAAAATAAATGCAGTAGTATTTATATGAATATTATTTATATCTTAATATGTTGATCTGACAATTTATATTTATCTCATGATAAATTTTCACTAGAAATTAGAATCTTGACAAGTTAATTAGAACGAAACTGAAATCTTCCATTTCGAAATCGATTTAATTTATTAGTTTTAATCATTATTTCTAAGAGCATTTGTTTGAAAATAGATCTTAAATCCACATATAAAACCGAATCTAATGCCAGTTTATTAAATTTGCTCTAAAATTTTCTTGATACGAGTTTAAGAATAAATTACAATATTTGTAACTGTTTTGTTTATATACATATGCAATCACGACAACGAGCGAAGACAAAATAAAGATAACAAATTGTTAGTTAAAATTATAAACAATAATTCCACATCACAACAGCGTTTTTGTCGTATTACAGTGCGAAACATGAACACGGCCTTTAATTTTTAAATTTAAGAAAACCACATATTTTTGAAAAGTTTCTATATCGTACTTCACAAACAACTACTAAATTGTTACTAATTTATTGCGATAAGTGTAATCTTCATTGAAAACAGAGCATGATTTGTTTATTTTGTCTGTTTAATTTGTATTCGCTTCATAAAATTTCATGATAAATAACAATTATTATCATGTATACTCTTAATTGACATTTCATTACAAATTACAGAACAAATAAGGATAATTCTTTAAATTAACCAAGTGTATGTTTTATGAAAATCGTAGGTTAGTGACTTCTACACGTCATGAAGTTAATATAAAATAGCAATTTCAATTACTAATAACTTAAAAAAAATAAATAAAAAATGAGTAAATATTGGGTTAGTTTTTAGTTTCCCTTGCAACAAGAAGTTACAAAAATTATTGGTTATAAATCAAGGGAATCTTTGTTTTCCAAAAACAGGGCCTCCATTTGTGTAGATTTTTGTTTTGAGAAGTTTTAGTTTACACAATGATAAGCACCGATTGCATTCGTAATGATGTATGCTGTGTTTATTGTTTCTATTATAACTCACCGAAAAACACAAAACGTTGGCTCAATCAACTGGCATGGAACAAATGTGCCCCTTTCTTTCAGCTATTCGTATTCCCATACCCTACACTCACTCCTCTAAAATTTGAACCCATAAACATGTCAACCCTCCTAATACATTTTAGAAATCCTGACAATAAAAAGTAGTCTGTTTGTTATTCATCAACACTAAACTCACAACCAATTTTTTTCTCGATTGCCAAGCAATTTGCAGATACATTTTAATTTTTCTCTTTCTTTCTTTCTCTTTTTATCCTCTTACATTTTAATTTTAAGATACAAAATTTTTTGTTTCCAAGGTACATATAAGTATACGAACAGAAGTAACCAGTAATAATTCATATTACCGTTGCAAAGTACACAGAATATTAACTAATATGCTAATACAAAAGAAGCCTATTTATTATCAATGTTTCTGTAGAACCCACAGCCAATTGTTTTAGAGAATACGAAAAACTATGATTTATTCATTAATTCAATTGGATTTTTTTTAATTGTACGTAGTATAATACAAAAATGTTTAAATAACAATAAATTGTAAATATCAACTACTGAATATAAACGGCATTTAATATCGGTTCTTTCAAAAAGTTAATATTTTTTGTACTATAAAATGGCAAATTACAGTATTTTTCATCTAGCATTTAGGTTGTGACGTCAACTTGTACCGCCCAAAAACTGTCTGTTTAGACACGCGTTCGTGCGCAGTAGGTAATGAAAACCTAGTTTAGAAAGAGATGAAGTATAGTTGGATTGTGAATTTATCAACAGCGCGTTGACGTCACAAACCAAATCCTAGGTGAAAAATACTGTATGTAATATGTCCTAATAGCCTTCATGGTATAGTTACGTAATTAAAAAAGAAATATGTATTAATAATATGAAGAATTATTTACCTACATCTAATAAGTTTTCAAAAATCAAGCTAAGCTACAAAATTAAAGGTTGCCAAATGAATTCAATCTTTATGAGTAATTGTTGGTTGGGATATTTTGCAACAAATTACGGGGGTTAATTTGTTTTATTCGGTATAAAACAATCTTATCATTTTTTTTTAAATTCATAAACTTCAATTAATCGGCTAACCTCTCATTATGTGTGAAATAAGCCGAATAAGAAGAATGCTAACCTGTTATCTTAATCTTCATCAGTGCAAATATTACGTGTTAAAGGTGAATCTAGTTTAAAACCATAGCCAAAGTGACATTAGCACATTTGCTTACTGTAATATAGTATTTTCAAATTTTATGCCTCTTGTATTTTCGGTTTTACAAAAATTAATAACGTACTGAATGTTGTCAGAAACAATAAGTGAAGTGCAACAACTACATAACAGGCTATACAAGATTATTTAATTTCGTATAGCCCTGTTTAAAACTTTACTAGTGTTTTATAAATTATATTAACTATTATATAAGTTCATAAAAACAAAATTGCATCTTCAGAATTGTAACACTCAATACATCATTTTCTAAAATTAAAGAAAAATAAAAAATTTTACAATACCATTGTACTCACCGCACACCACCCGGTCGAATGGACTCATCCAATCTGTAAGATTAAAAAAAATAATTTGGTTACTGGAACTTAAACAATTATTATTATAATTATAATATGTAACTGCATTTGCTAAATGCAAGTCTTTAACTAAGCTAATTAGAGTACAGAAGCTAACTAAACTGGCTGTCTCTTTACTACCAGCTTTGTTTTATTCCATTAAGTTGCAGAAGCAAAAGATTCTACACAATGTAAGCCCAAAAATTTCAAATTATTTTTTATTGGGAATTTGGGATAGTTTTTGAAAAAAGGAACTTATGCTTATTTTCGAGAAAATTAGGAACATTTGTTAAAAAGAGCGGTTTAATTTTGGTTTTAAATTTATTATAATTAAAAAGTGAAACATCCAGTTTTATAAATTTAGCAGTAACATTTAAATTAATTGATAAAAACGGAGGAATAAGCTTTTTTCGAATGAAAATTCGGGCAAAATATGGAATTGCAAAGGTTAAAAACTTTTATCAAAATTTGATGTTCTTTTTGAACCATACCGTAATTCAGTACCTAATTGTTAAAGTTTAAGGGCGGGTTATGCAAACAAGAATTAACAGCTTCAATTCAAATTAATCATTCGTCGAAATGAACAAACTCGAATCAAATTACAAAAACGGTATTTTAATTAAACATGCAGTAGGTAAGTTAATTCCTATACCAGTTGATTATTATGTATTATTTGAAATTAAATTATGCTCTTCAAATGTAACCAATGCTTTACCTCAACGATATTCTTAATAGTTTCTTAAATCAACCAGCTTACACTATACCCTTGAATCTTGTTTATCAAGATTCTGTTATTACAACTACACTCAAGGTTAATATTCATACGGTATTCTAGCTTTGCTTGCCTTTCATGAATACGCCGTTAGTACACCACCGGCAATTCAATTGTTGTTTGTCTAATAAATAATAATCAGTAATGCAACAATGCACGGTGCATTAGTAATTAACTTAATGCAGTGATGAAAATTAACAAATTACGCAATAAATTATTGAATAATAAAACTGCAGTCAATCTAACTTGTATGGAAATTCTCAAATAGGGACGAATTAACAGAGCTGAAATTTGCAATTCTGAAAAATGGGATGTTGAATATTATATATAATTAGTACTGTTTCTATGGTTATTGAAAACTAATAATTAATAACTGTTTAACATTTAAAACATTTTAATTGTTACCTTCTGAAGCTAATTGCTAATAGCCGTTGAGCTTCAGAAGTGGTTAGTTTATACAAACATTCGAAGATGGGTAAGGGAGTTGATGATTAATTTAAAGATAAAAAAGTAAGATAATTAATAATAGTTGATATTAAACACGCGCAATATTAGTTTTTGTATTTGCAGGGGAAGGGGGGCAGCCTAGAAAGTTAGTATTTGTGCATTAAATAACATTCACAGGCATAACTATTGCACTTTTTTATATTTTCTTTCAATAAAGTCACTAAAATACCGTGAATTCTTTTTTGATAAATGCTGTAGTGCATGGCTTCCGCGTTCGTTCAATATTACTGATTAAGTAACTTTGCAAAGACACTATGTAATATAAGTCGAGTATGCGCATTAGGCTTAAGTACCTAATGCTTAAGTTTACTAATTTTAATATTTTAAAACGTCTGTAAAAGTACTCTAATTTGGCATATTTTCCATTAAAGCGCATAGTATTAGTATGTAATTACTATTCTTCGTTGGT
The DNA here is from genome assembly GCA_963082815.1 of Melanotus villosus. Lineage (NCBI taxonomy): Eukaryota > Metazoa > Arthropoda > Insecta > Coleoptera > Elateridae > Melanotus > Melanotus villosus. Next base: position 68,387,370 of record OY720418.1, on the reverse strand, counting down.
AAAATACATACAAGGTGTTGATTGTGATCCGCGACATCGAACTTGAATTTGGAAAGGTAAACTATTTCAATTAAGGTACAACGATACTTTTGTAAGCATTTACGTTGCATATAACCTGTCTTTTATTTTCTATGAAATTAAGATTTTTGAAATTAATACCAGCAGCTATGATTTTCAGAACCAGAAACAATGGCATGGCAATTATTTTAGACACATAAATTCCAAATTTACTAACAATGCATTAAAAAAAAAACAAAAATAATATATTTATTTAAATAATTACTGCAGTTACAAATGCTTAGACAACTATTTTCATTTTATAGGAAATAACTTTACAATTAAAAATAAATGTGCATCTGATGCAGCTATTTTTGTTTAAATTATCTTAACATATTTCTTCTTTAAAATAATTGAGGGAGGTATTACTTACTATGTGTTAATATTCCGTCTCGGGTCTCAACCAATGTACGTTAATAATACCTTAATATTTATTCTTTAAATAAAAACCCAAGAGTTCATACGAAGCAATTTGGTTTCCCTCAAAGTTTCGACCTAATAATTTGACCAGTTGAATGAACTAACGCTCATAATTTCGTTTGATAAAACACGAAATTTTCTAATGTCCATCCATTACTAAACGTCATGTTGGTATCTTAGCTGCTGCTATAAATTACGCAAACTAATGCTTTCTCCTTTAAACGGATAAATTATTTCTTTATTTTTATTACCTGCAGTATAAGTTGATAATGAGTCTCATTTATATCAATAGGCATTCTTTTAAATAAAAAAAATAAATAAATAATGTAGTCAATGGTGCAAATTAAAATAAACCATTACACGCACGTATTTACATAAAACGACAGTTTTTTATATATCTCCGTGGTAATCTAATAATCTTTAGTGGATGTATGTGTATAGTGTTATAGGAACGTTCAAAACACAGTTATATGAAGGACTGAATATTTAGTTTTTCTGTAATTCCTAATAATTTTATACGAAATTGATTATACTCAAAATGACGTATTACGTATATTATGAATTCTTGTATTTTGCCAATACATTTCTACTTAAGTACTTTTCAATTAATTGGCATTTAAGTCAAATAGAATAACAGTAATTGAATATTGCAGATCCACATAAAAGCAATATAAATATTGGGGTAATCAATTGAATTAAAGTGAAAAAGTCTGGTAAATTTTAAAGTAAAAGGAGAGTAGTAAAATCGATCAGTTATTGGTTATTGTAATTACTATGCTACTATAATTGATGTTTGATAAATCATTGTTATTAGAATTGCAAATATTCAAAGTTACAAATGGTTATTGTTCATTGTTTTGTGTCGTAACTATTTTCCCGCCCTTTATTTTGCAGGCCAAGTTTTTTTTATCTCTACTAAATTTAGTTTTTTTGCCAATTTATACAATAATTAAATGCTTCTAAATTCTCTTTATGAATCATAGCCCTCGATAAGCATCCGAATAACCATAAAAATTCAAAAATAGCAATAAACATAATTATAAACGTTAAATCTTCATAATGATTGATATTAATTGTTCACTGTTATTTTAATGGTGTACTTCCAGAAATTTATCGCTCATTTATAGGTGCATAAGCACTGTTATTCATTACCTTAATTACTCTTTCACGAAGATTTTTTTGTAACAGCTAGTGCAAAGCTACCAAGCAATTACATATTGCCTATTGTTTTCAGTTAAATAAAAAATTAACATACCGGATCGTAAATTACATACTTTTTATTACAGCTTAAGTATATTGTTTTTCATATTGTTCATTATTATTGAAGTCACATAAAAATTTCAAGCTTAACCAAGCATGTACTGGCAATTTAACCGATTCTTGTAATAAAGAATTACCGGAATGATACCTTTAATATTTGTTTTTGTGAACGTTCGTTGTCCGAATTTCCTAAGCATACCTACATATTTAAATTACTTTTGTAACAAGAATGGCAAGCAATTGAAATGTATCGTGCAATGGACATTGAAATCGGCGTTGTATATGCATTGAAAGTACATTTTATGACTAGCTTTATTGTTATTGCCCGCTAAGTGGCTATTAAATGCGTGTTTTATTGGAGTTTTTGAACACAAAAGTCCAAATTGCGTCTACTAAACCTTCTTGTATAATATATAGTTATGATGTTCGTGCTACGTTAATAGACTAGTAAATAAATAATAAATTTGTAAACCAACTATTTCCTACGTTAAAATCTGAAAGAGAAGTGTGCCGTCGCTAGTAGGAATCAACAAGCCCGTTCGGTTACAGGCGGGCAAATCGAGCGACGCTGGTCTGGAAACGTACGTACCTCTGAATACTAAAGCAACAAGAACTAATAATAATTAACAAGATATCAATTAAACTTACCAGTAATAGACATCCAAGGGTATCTAGGTATATCTGGTAGGGGTTGGCCACCAGGTGCCGTGGGTTGCGAACATGAATTGAGTGGGTCAACAACAGCACTTGCTGCTTGATGATAAAATTGGGCCGCTACAGCCATAGAAGCCGATGCTGCACTTACGGAACTTGCAGCGGATACTGCCGCTCCATTTTGATGATGATGGCCCAAAGTGTAGTTAACCATAGAGTCTGTGGGAGCTACGTTACTTGTTAAACCGGCAGTATACCTGCAGGATTTGTCGTTAGCGGCGTCAACGGCTGCAGCGGCGGCTAAGGCGGCGGTGCTACTAGAAGAAAAAGCGCCGGGAACCATAGAACCAGATGCGGCGGCAGCACCAAACGCAACGGCTGCAGCTGCCTGCTGCTGATGGTGATGATGCGCGGCTGCAGTGGCGGCGGACACGTAAGGATACATTCTGGATGCTGGAGATGTAGAGGATGCACTACTATTGGAATGTTGCGGGGATGAACCACTAGGAGAACCGGAAGAACTGTAATTAACAACGGAAGCGAGGCTAGCTTCGATACTAGAGGTAGTTGAAGGACTCTGGAATAACTGTTGGTGATGGAACTGTTGATGATACTTAGGGAGCATACTATCAATAATGAATTTGGAACTCATTGCTGAGGGGCAATGTTCCATTCACTGTACCGCGCACTGGATGTCATAGTCCATAGTTTTAGCACCGCACACGCTTTACGACCGCACACTTAAAAGCTATTTTGACAATGTCGTTTAACCCTATAGCAGAGAATTTCTTACACGTTCTTCTCCTATACTTCTTCGAATCCTTTATGACCCATGTATGTTCAGTCTATAGCCCTCTATGCCTTATCCGCGGTACTAGAGCGGTAATGGCGCCCCTCCACGACGACGCCAATCGGAGCAGGTGCGGCTTCAACCAATGGGGGTCGACCGGTCGACCCTTTACCACGCGGCGGCGGCGTTCGATATACGCCAGTACCACACTGTAGAGCGTGGTATAACGTTGGGAATAGTATTGACATAGTAATCGTCATATGCTCATTATATGTATACTCTTTAAACCATTACCACGTTTAATTAACGTGCAAGTCTCACGTCTGCTTTAGACCAAAACAGAGCAGTAACAAAATTTTACACACGCCCTTTTGTTAATTAATTTAATTTGTAATTTGTAGTAAAATTGAATTCGTTCGCGTATCTACGGAACCCACTCGACACTGTCGTTGTTCGGTGTGCTGACGTATCCAATTCTTATTACAATTGGCTCGGCGGCATAAAATGCCACCGATGCGATGGCCAATGTTAGTAATACTAACAACACACAGAACAACCAGACAGTTTACAATGCTACATGCTACAACACACATCAACGAAAATACGAAAACTTACCCAAGCAGAGTGAAATTTTTCCCATGAGGCCTACGTGCCTGTAACAAAGAGAGCGCTGAAATTTATTGCGTCGTATACTCACTTTTATGTTTAATTAGATTCGAATATCTGTTAATTTAAACTCGTAAATTTTAAATGCAATTAAATAACTTTCATTAACAACTTCTGTACCTACACGTAGTATACGAGATTCTTTTAAGAACTATCACGGATACAGAACTAAGAACAGTTAAACTACATAATTATTACGTAAACGCACCTTAGATTAAGAGTAATTAGCGTGATAAATAAATTTAATTACCGGACTTTTATTTGTTGATAATTAAAAATACCTATAAAAATTCAGTGATTTTTGAATGGAAAAAGAATGAAACAAAAACAATAAATAAAGTAATGTATTTTGTCAACAGATAATATTTAATTTAACATTAAAGTAAATAACAATTAAACCTTCTCACTTAAAAAAAAATCATTCACAGAAATTCACATGTGAAACGAATAAGGCCATCTATGAGAATTTAATAGCACAAAAGATAGTAAACTCATACAATATTATCTCGATTTTTGTGACAAGTCGTTAAATTTGCATTTAAAAAAACTTAAGACCGTAACTGACTAATTAATTCACGTCAAAGGTGCCAATAGTAGTAGAATTTTCAGTTTATTGGCTATTCAAGTAATTTTACGGGATGTTTTTATATTATTTCATTAATCTACTCTTTCCATTAATATTCTCTTTTAAAACACTGTTGTTTTCTGTAGACTTCAAGAATATGTAGTAATAAAAAGCATATAAGTAATTTTTATTTGAACCCTCTCATAATTTTTTTTAGTATAGCACTTAACGTTGTCAAACGTTTCGATTTAGGTGAGACACTCTCGATTTTTAAGTTTACTTTTGTTAGTAGGTAGAGGTACATACCAATCTGCAAAAAAATAAAAATAAAAAACATTCTAAAAATCCAATCGAGATAAAAACGAGTTCAGAATACTGTAGTGTGTAGTACATACATTTGTATGGAAAATACACTAACGAATAACAATGTATTTTTAAATTATAGCAACAATTTCTTAAGGGCTCTTGAGGACGGTAATTCAAATTATGTACAACTTGCTAATGCGATATCTAACTGACGTACAAGTGTTTCGTTGCTGAAACCTAAACTCTGACAATCCTAAACTACTTTGCGAGTTATAGTTATGTGATAGTATTTCAGGTGCCAAATGGTTTTCATCCGGCCTTAATATTTGTTTACCTACTCTAAACTTGTTTCTTAAAGTAAAAAGTATTAACAATTTTCGTAAACTAGTTAAGGAAGCAATTAAATATCAATTAGTCGAATTAATCGAAAAAAATACCCAAAGACTTAATTTAAAGCGAATTTTTTTAATACTAAGGCTTGGATTAATGTACGAACATATAAGGGGAAATTTCAATTAATCAATTTAAAAAATTAAGTTGAGGTTTAAAGTCCTGTTATTTTCTCAGCGGTATTCCCATATATTAAATTAAAAATCTAATGACTTAATCAAGAAATTATGCAAACTATGTAGCAATTTAGTGAGAAGTTTATATAATTAGCAGAATCATTTATTAAAAACATAATGGAACAGAAATATGGCCGGAACTATTTATAATTAAAATTGTAATTAATATTAATGTAGTGTAGTATAACAACTTCAGTATCACTACTGCTTATATTAATAAAATAAAACTTAGTATTAACAGATTATTTAACTTGACCCATGAAGTGTCTTAGAAAACAATATATCTTCAATTGAAGAAATAAATAAATAAATTTGCGTCAGTTTATCATAAAACCTTACTGTGGTATAAAATAAATAACAGTAACTGTAAGTACATGAATTTGTGTTAAGGATTACCAGTAAATAATAATATTATTTATTTTTGTTCATTAGTTTGTCATTTCCATAAAATTTATTTAAAGTTCAGACTAGTCGTGAAAATTACTGTGATAGCTACAATGTGAAAAAAAAATCCTAATTTTTATAAACTGCGTGAGACAGAACTAATTTATAGGACGAGAAACTAACTCTAGCTAACTTTATCAAGAAAAATTTCCACCGACGATGGTAACTTTGTAAACCTACGGTTTCGGGTTCGATTTTCGGTCCAGGTTGGTGAGATATGCGAGATGAGGAAAAACTGTAGGTCCCTTACCAATGCAAAGCGTAAATTCTTTGGATTCAGCAAAATTATTGGCATTCGTAGCTTTAAATCTCCCCATACCTTTATTCATCAAGAATTATCATAATGTAACTTGTGTTTAGCACTTACTATGAAAAGTCATGGGTAAAGTTTCTAAATATAGGTACATACTTATACAGGTGTAGTGGTTATACATCTACAATGTATGATATGTTAATGTCTATAGTTAACTGCCTTTCTATTTATTTTTTTTATTAAAGTATGTATTAAAAATCAATTTTCAATTAAACTATGAAAAAATTTACTAGATTCAAAAAGAATTGAAGAGCATGTAAAAATTACTTTAATCTGTAATTATGTATATGTGCATCATTTGCCACTACAATAACCGAACAACATAAAGTATGATCAAAATTTCTGTTCATCAAGTATGGCCGTGGAAGTGCAAACCAACGCCTTTAAAATTGGCTTACATATAATATTAAATGTGACAGCTGTCAAAAAAGATATGTGAGCCAATTTTAAATGCGTTGGTTTGCACTTCCACGGCCATACTTGATGAACAGAAATTTGGATCATACTTTACATATATGGGGATTTGGAACATAGAGCTATTTTTCGGAAGCCATGGACTATGGAGAATAAATTGGCTGGAGTACCTTGTTTATTTATGTGGTAAGTTAATGTTTTGCAATTAAAGCGATTAAACAGTCATTTATATAAAAGAATTCAAAACAGCATTTAAGATTATAAAGTAAGCTTAGGTTTGGTCAACGGAGAATTCATATATCATAGAGTTATTTATGAACTCAATGCGAGATGACATTTTCGAATTACACAGTGCCATCATAAAAAACATAAAAACCCGCCATTTCGTCAAATATTATGTGTCATTTTAGGACTGAATCAGTGGTCTAATAAACCATAAATGTCATCTTTTACGAGTTCATAAGTGACCTAAAAGTAACGAAGTCCCCGTGTAATTACTAAAATTGAATAAATTTTATTTTATGTTTAGGACGCAGTATTTAAAACACAAACCTAATTTTACCTTAATTATATTTATTAGCATATAAAAAAAATCTTCATTACAGGTGAAAATTAAGTTTTTTATGAAGCTTATGAAGTTGGCGTTTAAAATGCATTTTACAAGATAAGTAAAAAGGAATTTGTGAAAATATCATCTAGACTAAGTTAAATTTCATGTGCTTACACATAACTTTTGCTTTTACGTTTCATTCGGGTAGGTAGCTTCATAAATGCATTTCTTTATTGTTTCAAAAGTACCGTATAAAAATAAACTGAGCAATATAGTAACAATATCTCATAAAAATCAATGACAGCATTGCACCTCATAATGGCATTCACCGATCATAAAATATAAGACTACCTTCTTCTCTTACACAGCACCCGTTACCGAGATACAATCTGGGCGAAGGCGGCTGCAAAAGATATCATAAAACTGTAAATGACCATTTTGTGGTTATTTTACTAAGTATGGTGTCATCCACAGGCCCATTGCGTCCGTCATTTGGTGTCTGGCTTAGCGGATCGCTGCTTACATCGCCGCCTCAGAAATACTATGTCAAGAGTTCAACGTTTCATGTAAGACAAAGGTAATTTTCTTTAAACAGCAATACGTATTTTATCTACAAAATCTCTTATAGTGCATTATTTACATAACCCGAAAATATCAGCACTGAGGATTTGATCGAAATGTTTATTTAACTGAAAAGTTACGAGTGGTGCGACCTTACTCGTATTTCTTGTGAGCAGGCATTGTAGGTGAATAGTGAATGTGTTAAGAGCCAAAAGCCTGGAACACTTCTATTTAGTACTAGCATACGAATTCACTTAATCATTTCTCCGTATAGTCTGTATATATTTAAAGTTTCGTGATTTACATGCTTTTGTTGGTTACGAGTACAATAACTAAAACCTCTTTCCTAACAAACTTTTTTTTTTTAATTTTAATGTAATTTAAGCTTTGGTATGTTTGTAAATATTTTAAAAATCAAACTATAATTACTAAAATCATGAATATGAAAAACAGGTGTCAAATTAAACAAAATGGTGCACTTTGCAATTAACATTTTCAGTTATTATAGTTTTTCATTGAAGGAAGAGGTCTCGATAGTTCAGAGTATTTAAAAGAATAAAAATTTAATGCATGTACCTATATCTCATTATAAAATAGAACTGGGATACATATTTAATTCTATTTCACTTAATAGGTATGTGGATAAATGCCTGACGTATCAGTTAACATTTTCTATCTTATTTTTGATAAGTTTTATAAATTCGAACATAAATTAGATGTCACACTTTGGATTAACGACCGATTTAACAGACAAATTAAAACAATAAAAAACTTTAATACAAGTTTAATTCATAACGTGACGTTTCGATCTTGGTTTTAGATCCTTATCAAACTATAACAATAATTAAAAATTAGTCAAGAAGTAAAAAACTAAAAAGGAGTTGTAATAGTAAAAATTTTTTTAGTTGCCAGACGTTAATTTTTTCAATTTATAAATTAGATGTGTCACAAAGATACGAAATATATTTTATTGTATATTACTGCATCTCATCTAATGTAGTTTGTAAAGTTTTAGAGTATTTAAATTTAAGTTTAAAGTCCTGCAGTCAAAGGCTTGCTAAAGTAGTGATATTGATTTATATATTACAGTATTTTTCACCTAGGATTTGGGTTGTGTCGTCAGTTGGATTGTGAATTTATCAATACTGCGTTGATAAATTCACAATCCAACTATACTGTATACTTCATCTCTTTCTAAACTAGGTTTTCATCACCTAATGCGCACAAATGCGTGTCTAAACAGACAGTTTTTGGACGGGGAAAGTTGACGTCAACCCAAATGCTAGATGAAAAATACTGTAGTAGATACAACATAAAAAATGATTGGGTTTTTTTTTATGTTAGACAATGTTTCAAGAGTTTCCTAGTAACATAATGTTTAGTTCGATTATTTTAGCACTATCAAATGAGTAAATGTTAATGTGAAGATGAGGTGCTGAACGAGCATTGACAAACCCGCCCAATTTACACCCGATTGAAAAACCGATCTTAAGAAGGTTTGAGTATTTATTTATTATGTGTATTGCATACTCTAAAGGCGTTTATGACAATACTTCAGCCTTAATATGTAATTTAGTATTATTCTTCAGACCCCTATTAAGGCTGCGTACTAGAGAATTCAAAAAAAGAAATCATCTAAACATAGGTAATATTTGTTTTTATGTTCAATCAACACCTATAAATAGATAATGCATTCAAAAATTGTAAATAAATTTTAAATGTTTGTATCAGATTAAAATGTAAAGGAGATACAAAACAATTGAATTTAGCTTAATATAGAATTTTAAGATTGATGCAAAGCATTTCTTGTACCTACCTATATCTATAATAATAAATTTTATTTTAACTTGTTTAATAAAAACAATAGTTCTTCTGACAATATTAAATATGATATGGCTGTAATAAACCTTCTATCTATAAAAATACACTGATACTATTAAGTGATCCAGTCTAAAGTCATTTTTAGTGACTTACCTGGCCAATGACAATTAATAATAAGAATCGCACCTTCAGTTCGATACGACGAGAGTCATATTTAATAGATCGCAATGTATAGTAGTGTACACATGTTTACTGAAACATGTAGACAGTTCATACAGGGAATTTTTCTTTTTAGTATACATATTCCCTATGTATACTTTTATAATAAACGCAAATAGGCAACCCACTATACACTATAAACGTCACGTCACGTGGTGCGTAAAGGTTATGTTTCATGTTTGTAAATAAAAAATAAATCAAAATTAGTGGAATATCAACATAATTTTAATTATTCTAAAACATAAAATATCAACAATACAAAACAGAAAGGAAAATAAAAACAGCAACAGTTAAAGACTAATTTTTTGACATTAACTTAATTTGATGATTTTTGCCACAGCATGCTAATTTTTTAACGTTTATAGTGTATAGTGGGTTGCCTATTTGCGTTTAATATAAAAGTATACATAGGGTATATGTATACTAAAAAGAAAATTTCCCTGTATAGATACAGCGTGCCCTAAGTTCAAGAAAAATGCATGGGTACATTTATTAGTTGTAAAGTTAAGGCAAAATACGTTATCCTACCAACTTTTGCTTAATAAATTTCAGCTCAAATAAAATAATGGGCTTCATCTCTCTTGCAAAGTTAAAAAGAAATTATCTGTAATTCGTTTTCTAAAACTCTTCAATCCTTCAACTGCGTAAATTGCCAGTTAATTATGGAGGCTTGGTTCTTGTTTTTCGAACCACTTCGGCACAAATATCGCAAAAATGATGACGGCATGTTATTTACAAACTATTTTTTTATTTGCAAGCAGCATTACAATCTGTTCTAATTATAACATGCGTATTTTTAAGTTTTTATAATTCCGAATTAATTGAGAATAATCATTAAATCTAGGCTTGGTTTAGAGCAAACATTCGATTTCTATACAAAATACTTCGTACTGCTCTTTTTAAACAAATGTATAGCTTTAAAGTAAATTACTAAATATTGAGATGATATTGGTGGTATTGATTTTAATGTTGAGTTAAACACATTTTTCTTTAATTCTTAATATAAGTCTTTATAAAATATAATTGTTCATTGTAGGATATGTTAATGCAGATTTAACTTTATAATTAAAAATTTTTTGGAATAATTTTTTGGTAAGGAAGATGAATGAATGTAGCTAGATGTACGGCTGTCCAATTGGGAAAAATCCAGTGTTTACAGTTGTCTGGTAACAGGAAGGAATTTTCTCATTGGAAGAGAATTATTGAAAAACCGGGGTGACAAGAAATAAGAGAGTGTGTGAATAATAAATAAATAAGTTGGAAGATAAAAAATAATAAGGGGGTTTCTTTGAAGCAAAATACCGAATAAATAGAAATTCCCATAATTTATCAGTGTTAATATAATAACATAATTAATTGTTAAATAAGTTAGTTTCGAATATAACTAATAATTCTGAGAATTCTTTCAAATAGAAGATAATAAAATTGTAATAAATCTGCATGTGAATTTATATTGTATTAATGAATAGTTATTAATTCAAAATATATAGGATTTATATTAATTTAGAATAAATATAATATAACGAACCTTCATGACGACTCTGATTTATATTAATACCCCAAATTATATTATTTAAAATATTAATCATAAAATTTTGCTGTGATTACATAGCATAGCAATATATTCAAACCGCCAGTAAAACTAATACATAGAGATAATAAAAATAAATGTCAATAATGGCCATCAAACCATCAAAACCTGGGCATTTTGTAGAATTAGAAATAATTTAGGTTATAATACATAGAATTTGTTCGTCCTCGAGTTAAATATTTAAGAGGAAAAAATGGTAAAACAACGTGCTGTATAAAAGATGAAAATCGAAACATAGTAACAGATGAAAATAGAATCTTATATTATTATTATTATCAGCCTGCAACATCCCTACGTAGGGCAAAGACCTCCCTCTTTCCCTCATTCTTTTTCACACTTCTTTCTTACCTGGAGCAAATACTACGAGGAAAAGTTTAAAACAGAAAGAAGTATGCCAGAAAGGGAGATTGCTAGAGAAGGAGAACTAATGGAAATGGAAGGTGAACAAACAGTAACCAAACAAAAAGTGACAGAAGCAATAAACCGAATGAAAATAGGAAAATCAGCTGGAAGGGATGAAATCAGCCCCGAGATGGTTAAGTATGGAGGGAGAAGAATGATGGAATGGATACAAAGAGTATGCCAACAGGCTTGGAATGTAGATGATATACCTATAGAGACTGGGAGGAAAATATATTAGTACCATTACCAAGAAAGGAGTGCGATAACTACAGAGCCACATGTCTATTATCGTGTATACAGAAAATATGCTCCAGAATAATAGAGGCTAGACACTACAAGAGGAACAAGCAGCCTATAGAAATAATAGGCAAGCCCAAGACCACATACATACTATCAAATCAATAGCAGAAAGGAAATTACAGGAAGGAAAACCTCTTTATCTGGACGTTGGAGATTTGCATGCAGCCTTCGATACTGTACCTAAAAAGAACGTAGAAAGCCATGGAAGCAGCAAAAATACCGTATAAACTGATAGAAGTCACAAAGAAACTATACAATAGAACAACAGGAATATAGAGGATAAAGGGAAAGGAGCCCCAAAGCTTTAACATGAAAAAAGGGACCAAACAAGGGGACTCTCTCAGTCCCTTACTATTTATAATAGTCATGGACCAAATTCTGAAAAAAAGTAAGGAGAGAGCACTAATAACAAAATTTGGGCATTGTAGAATGAAAGAAGTAAACTTCCAAAGTCTCGTATATGCAGACGACATAGTGTTGATAGCGGACAATATTAGGAAATTGCAAGCAGCGGTCCACAATTGGAATAATAATATACAAAGAGCAGGAAGGAAAATAAATACAAAGAAAAGAAAAATAATGAAAATTAGTAAACAAACCATCAATGATGAGGAAGACATAAATATTAGGCATGGACAGAACAGATTAGAGGTAATAAACTTCTATGAATATTTGGGAGTCATAATAAGCAATGACGGAACAAGAAATAAGAAATTGAACATCAAAAGCAATAAAGATAAACCTATGCACTATCAGATTAATGCAACATTAATAAATAAATAATAAAAATGACCAAACTGAAATGGGAATCGGCAGGCCACGTAGCCAGAATCGGGAATAAGTGGAGTCGAAAACTTATGGAATGGAAACCCTGGGGAAATAAACGAGGAATTGGAAGACCCCAAATGAGATGGGCTGATGACATCAAGAGAACAGGAGGATTCAAGTGGCAGGCAGTAGCACAAAACCGAGAAACATGGACAAATACTTAGGAGGCCTATATCCGACAATGGATAGAAACGGGCTTGAAGAAGAAGAAGAATAAATAAAAAAGAATCCGAAAAAGAAACGAAGCTGCATTTGTATAAATCAGTTTACGTACCAACGTTGATATATGAAGTAGAGACCTGGCTAATGCAAGACAAACACAAGAGTAATGAGGTATAACAGCTGTAGAGATGAGATATTTAAGAAAGATTGTAGGTAAAACACGAAGAGATAGAACCAGGAACCTAACGACAAACGAAAAAGTCGACGTAGAACCGTTCCGAATGGAAGAAAAGAGACCCCCGAAGATGATGATGGAAATTAGATGAGAAAGGAGGAGAGGAAGGGGGAGACCTAAAACGAAGTGGATGGACGACAGAAAGGAAAGAATATAGAAGTAGTAATGCGCGTGGCGCTCTGAAATGGATCGAGGGGGGCCCGATACCTTAGGCCCGGAGGGTATAAGGTATAAGGCAACTGTCAAATAAGAAGAAGATTTGTTCGTCCAGTAAAGAACAACAGCGATTTTAATAAAAAATACGAAGGCACAGATATATTCTTCCACCCTTTTTTGTTCACGAAAGTAGCAGCTTTGCGTTGCTAACTTAACTGTAAAGCCGTAAAATAAGACCTAATTAAAAAATGTCAAAAGAGAAGTACCCTCATAGGTTGTTCTTTTCCAGTAAATTTCAATAGCAACCAACGAGGGCCGAAACGAATCTTAAATATGCGTTTTTATATTATAGGAGGATTACTTATTTTAATAGTTAAGACAAAGAAGTGTCTCATTCGAAAAATGCAAAGAAAGTATTCTCATACGCTGTCTTTTTTATTAAATTTTAATAACAACTAATAGAAACCCTTTAACAGACCTCAAATATGAAGTAGGGCCGATTTGGCTCATTATTTAAGACAAAAGTTTGTTAAATCGCAAAAAGTAAAAAAAAGTACCTTCATACGCTGCCATTTTTAATGAGCCAATATAAATTTAAAGTTTCGTTCAGTTTAGTTCAATAGTTAGTACAAAAAACTTCATCTAGAACAGCGTAACAGACAGACAGACAGACATCTTTGTGGAAATGATCCAATTCGTAATTATTGTGATCGGTGTTGTAATGGCCACAAACTACATGCTTACTATACATCTCACAAAAATTAAGGTATCTAGATTTATCTAATTATTAAATATCATCGTGAATTCCATAGATCACTAAGGATGTAGTTGTCAGCAAGATACATTTGTTTACACTGAATTACATATTTTTGATCAGCAACTAGCAAGAAAGTATGAAGTCTTTCGAAGATTATATAGTTAACAATAGTTAAATTTAGCTTTAAATAATTGTTTTATGTTACAAAACCCTTCTAAAACGATTATTTCTTTTGCAGGTGGATTACCCAACATGGAGTAAACCGAGATGTAGGAGAACGTGAACCTGATCTTAATCTACTATACTTATATTTTTAAGAGCTACATTAAAATAAAGGTGGATTATTGTTTCCCACCTCAAAAAAGTTAGTTTCGCCAATTTACTGGTTTCATTATTTATGGACTTACTGGACTGCCTTGTATACAACGACAATGGAAAGAGTTTGAAAAAAATAACTAATTATATTTTTATTATACTTACATGTAAATTCTTAATGAAAACTGAACAACTTCAATATAAATCTGTGCGGTAACTTCGTTGTTTTATAAATTTAGAATGCCTGTTCGATAAAACAAAAAGAAGATTAAGGTGATTGTAAAAAACTACCAAGTGTTGTTACCCACTTTCTAAATAGGATTCTTGGAAGGGAGAAAGTAATAGGGGAGTAGAATGTCATACTCGTAAGTTCTTATATCTTTGTTGTAACCCAAGCAATAAGCGAAACAGGGATGGATACAAATAAAGGCAGGGAATACATGTATTAAATCAAACGATTATATATCTGACACTTTATCACTTTATCACCATCATTTCGTATTGCATATAAACTATAAATGTGCTGTACATGTAATAACCACTTTAATATGGGAATATTGAGATGTCTTCCTTGAACCTTCAATAGCTTGATTAAGGTATAAATTTAAGGGCGATTTTAAAAAAGAAATAATCATAATTCATAATCATTTAATAGACTATTTTTACCATAATTAATTAGTCTATAAAATCGCAAAATTTTAGATATAATATGTTTATTTTTATTTATCGCGTTTAATGTTAAGGCTTATCATAGAAAGATGTTATTAATTTAGACGTTACATTTAAAATTATTATAATTTTTATAGGTATTGTCGAAGTTTTAAAATTCGGAATTCTGAATAAAAACAAAACGACAAGAATTACTAGGTAAATTCTATTTTAGCGTAAGGGTGATTATGTTCATAATATTTTTTTGCTAAATAAATAATTTTACTTTATACCACGTGTATGTTTTACAGATATATTAACGTAGGTATGCTATTAGTATCGAGAAAGCTAATCCATTAGAGGAATCATACAGTAAATCTTGTGGACATTCCATAAATTACTACTAGTACCGATAAAACGGATCTTGTTTGTGCTAATTTCTATCGTGGATCCCATATAACTTGTTAAAAGACTAATAAGACATCGCTGACCTTTAATTGTATCTCAAGTACTTAATGCTGTACTGATATTAATTTTATTTTGATTAATTTAATTTTCTTGTTTTGGCAGAGTAAATTAATTATTTAGGTTACCTTTTACTCAACAAAAATGTAAATATTGATGGATAAGCAATTTAACTTAATAATAAACATAAAGAAGTGCAATTCTACACAGCTGCATAATGAAATTAATTTTATGAAGCTTTGAATAGTTCGTCTGATGAAAGAGAATGATGAATGATGAATGCGAATTATTTATTACAGTTCTTAAGCTATTTCTTTCTTAAGTAACAAATTCCAGTAAAGTAGTATCAAACTAAGGGCATTTTTTTTGTCTTTCGATTGATGCCACTATCAATCCTATCAACTCAAACGACAAGCAGGAATCTGCATATAGACGATTTCTCATGCTATTTCCATTTGTTCGTCTCTTAATACAATATTCTGGTTATATATTTTTGTTGTGGCGAGTTTGATATTTTATATTTCTTTATTGGGGTTTTCGCCACCAGTTGCTAAAATTAAATTATATTAATTAACTATAACTCACGTAACGTTTCTGGTATTATGTAGCTTGGTAAACTACTCGGAATGAACCAAATAACTTGATATAATAAATATAAATGAAAAAAAAATACATATACAGTGGGCCTATTTTCTTAAAATTTATATAGGTAATTTTTTTATTTAAAGAGTCACAGTTTAAACTAGGAAAGTTGTGCAGAAATAAATAGGAACATTTGATAATGAATTTAGATTTAGACTACATCGTAACATTTTTGGGCTATTGTGAAGAGACAAACTGTTATTTTTCTTCAATTTAAGTTATTTTCTTCAACGTCTCATTTAGCGCAAAAGTAAAAAAGTATTACTTTGTGCAGATTTTAGTAAACTTAGTAAACATTTCTTGGCACTTTCGCTTTTGATATTTTGTTTCCATTTACACCTTATACATACCTATGCCAAAACTTAAACTGCAATTTTGAAAGTATAAAACATTTCTTGAATAATCGACAACATATAGTAGGTACCTAAAATTAAAATATTTGTTTTTCGAATTTTTATTCATAAAATGTTTTTAGTTATTTGTCACGACTTGCTACTAAAGTATCAATGTTATATTTGTTTGTTTATTTATTTATACCAAGCAAGATGTAAACTTGCGGCTGCCGAGCCCCTGGAAGGAATCGTTATCATGCCTAACATTCCAATGGCACGGGGTCTATTGTTTTCCTCATATCCGAAAGAGGGCACAATTTTAGAGTTTTCCGCATTGAAAATCTCATCTGACCTGTACAAAACTTGACTCGTACTTGAGAACTTGGTATTTCCTACACCACCCCTGGCTGCTACTTTAACGTGAAAGGTGAAAGACAAATAAAATTGTTACAACGATACTTTATTTACATTTTTGCTGATAACAACGGAGTATTGTATTTTATAATAAAATCGTATTGCTTGGAAATTTTCACTGCAATGGATTATTAACAAGGAATGGATTGTTTCTAAAGAAAAGCCTCGTGCCAGACAATTATCTTGTAAACATTTTAATAAAGGAATAGAATAGAATAAAATAAATATTAAGTGATTTTATCCTCGTGAAAATTAACAACTTGGATAAGTTGTTGCATTATTTATTTCGTTCTCCGTGATTCACTCGTGTCATAAATAATTATTACTATAAGTTTCAGACATAATATATTTACTAATAAACGTTCAGTAATTCTGAAACGTTTCTTCAGTTAAAAATTGCCATTCAAATTATACACAAACGGGACAATAACGTCACAGAGAGAATGAACATTTCAGCAATATTTTTTTAAAATTTAAATATTAAAAAGTAGTCTTCTGTTCGAAGACAAACTTGAGGATTACGCCCTCGATTAAAAGATGATTTAGTTGGATTAGTTATGGTTCTTTCTAAAAACAACGATGATCATGCAAATTTAGAGTTTCTCATGTAAGCTACGAAAACAGTTTCAAAGGTCACTCCCCCTTTCTATGCCTAGTCCGCATAATTTCGCACTATCTATCGCGCTTAAATTATTATCGAGAATAGCTACAGCACGTAGCAAGCCATCTATTTTAAAACAATTTAAAATAAGTTCGTTAGGTTTCATTAAACTGTAAGTCTTCTATTGCTAAACAAAAAAAAAAACAAATCAGTATTTCAAAAAGAGTTTTAATCATTCACTCTGTAAGCTGAAATATACCGATCAGCAAATAAAGTAATCAATATAGTGGGTGTGGTGGATGGTAGAGGTGTAAGCGAACGATGTTAGCGTGTGTTTGACAGCAGCTATCATAGATCACTATCAGGCCATCATCAGCTCGACCAAGGGCCAGTGTGAATAATGGCCCATCGGAGTATTTAGATGGTAGGGTCACAGTCCTACAAGCGTCGTTTGGTCTCGTTTAGCGTCGCGACGTCGCACTGCTACGTCTAAGCTTAGGAATTTAGCGATGCTGCACAGGAATCCGAAGTCGTAACAGGAATAGAACCGAGTAATGTTATAGCAACTATTGTAAAGCCTTTCAATAGAACTGAACGTTGGCGTTTGCATGATAGCCTGGAGGATTGTTGATAACACACGAAATAGGTAAACACAGATTCATCTCCTTATTCCTGATCACAATAAAGCTTCCTTGTGATTTTTTTTTTGTAAGAAAATCGAAAGTTTATTTCCTTTTTTATTGTAGTTACTTATGTTCGGTAGTTCGGCACTTTGGTAATAAATGAAATCTGCTGACTTTTAATAATTAAAAATTTCAAAGTCAACAAGATTTCTAGTATATTAAATCCTTATTTGGTGACATTAGGTAGCAGATTAAAAAATAAGCCATAAACAAAGATTATATCAAAATAACTGGCTTTATTTGGACCAAATTTGGAAATGAAGGTTAACTACAGATTATATAGACATCAAAAAGTAACTATAAGGTTTTAGAGTTCTGCCTAACTAAGGAATTATAAAAATATTAACCATCTGCTTTGTAACACATCCACGGATGAACTATAAATCTGACACCTGCTGGTTTATGACCGTAGTTACATTAGGAATTTTTCACTTTTTTTAGAAATAGTTTCAACAATACTGCCTGCTTACTACTAACAGTGAATATGTAATTAATTTAAGATATTTAGATAGGTGTTTGTACGTACAGCAATAAAATTTTAAGATTTCCTTGGGAATTTATACTTCGTATTTATAGAAAATCCAAAATTGGTTGGTGTAATATTATTGAGTCACTTGGTTAAAACTCTTCTAATTTGAGAATATTATTTAAGAACAAAATAAATATCTTTAACGTATATATTACTTCTGTATATTTTTACACCTTCACAAACAATCTTTTATGCAATAAAAACGCAAACATTTAGACGACAAAATCCTACATTATTCCAAACTGAATTTATGTTATTTTACATAATGTTCAAAATTATAATTTATAGCAACCGTAAATTTAAAATAAGAAAAATCGTTTATGCATATATGAATATTATAGTAATTCTTATTTAATTTTGGTGGCTAAAGATTATTAAATTTCATTGATACAGCATCCGCCTGATGCCATCTATGTTCGGGTAGCAAAGTAATTTTACGTCTTAACGCCCTTGCTGTTCAAATTTCATGGGGTGAGGGGTGAGAATGTTGATATGCAACTTCATTTGAAAATATTTCAACTACAAATAAAAATATCTACTTACCACATATTTGGTGTTGGGATAAGACTGAGATTTGTTTGTGTACGTTAATTAATTAAACCTTGTATCATATTTTTTACACCTACCAAACTTAGTTAGCATACAGAATTAATCCTAAGGCGACAAAATAAACATTAATGTTTTTAATTGAGCCAATAAAATTTAAATAATGCCAAAAAAGATAATATCTTGAACCCCATAAATCTTTCTATATTCAATGGCAAATTTAATTACGTAATTATAAAACGAATCGAAGGTTTACCTAGTTGTTGGAATGTGTTTTGTAATATTTTTAGTAGGAATTATGTAAACACCTTGAAAGAACTGCTTTTATTTCCAAACAATTAGGAGTTGATTTCATTAGCGATTTAATTAATTTTTACCTGTATTAGTTTAATACGTTAACATTACAAATTTAGGTAAATAAAATAAATGGATTAAGTATTAAAAAACTAATTAGGTTACTTTTAAATTGTGTAAAATAATGTATTCTTGATTAATATTACGTGTGTTTAGTGACTAAGCATATTATTTACCAATTCATTAACACAATGGCTTGAATACAGGTCGCCTGATAGGAATATTAATTTACAGTTGCTTAAATCTTTGGCGATACTATTATATGAGTATATTAATTTAATAATTTTTAAATAATATTATACTACACAATCGTTTGGAAACAGGTAACCTGATAAGAATATTTACAGCTGCTTAACCTTTCGGTGATAATATTGTACTTATTAGTATATTAATGTAATAATTTTTAAATTTTTTATATTGTAAATAACAGAGAAATAAAACAGACTGTGGGTAATCATTTAGCATGCAAGTACTAATACTTCACAATAGTAATCATTTTGTTTTCAATGTTTGTTTAAAAACTGAAATAATGTGGGCTAACTGTAGTATTTTGTTACATCTCTACGAATATACAATTCTCTAACAGTCTAACGTGAGTAACTTTAGCATCTTTTATTCGATTTTAAATAAATCAGCAAGGCATTCATTAACTAAGAAACGCATAGGTACGGTTGTGAACAGAAAAACAACTGGACAGAATTGTTGTAGTGTGCATCTAGCTTTGTTGAAGTGTTTGATTTCGAATAGTAGATAGCCAATAGCAAAATATTTGTTAGTTATTTTAATTTTGAAAACATGTTGCACCCTATAAATATAAAAGCATTCTAATAGTATAAAACCATATTTTTTTTAATCATTCCTCTTTAAGTAGAAGTATACTTCTATAACCTTATAGTTTTAATTTTCTTTTGTTAGTAGCATTTTTTATTTTATTATCATTGTGTGCGGATCATTTAAATTAATTTAGTTATTATAGGCGGTTTTGCCAATGAAAGAGTTTAGATAATTGGAAATTAAAAGCCGTCAGTGGATGATGAAACATGTTATGTTAAGTAGAGTTTTAAAACTACTCTCTATTCACTATTGGAGATATTTGATGCAGAGAAGACAAAGGCTCATTTAAAAGGTTGCACTTAAATGCAAGTCTGTATGTATATAAATAGCAGATGTTAATAACGTATGTTCATTAAAAAAAAACTCGCAGCAATCCCTGGAAATGATTTTCATACAAGCCTAAGACATACTTAAAACATATTTTCAAAGCACTCTAAGTTTTTTGTTTTAATGAACATACTTTATTATCTATATTGAAAATAACTCTTTCAGCTAAAAGTTCTGTAATAGCACTTTGGTGGTGTCACCAAAAATGTATACGTTATTTTGCATTAACTACCGATAATATTAGTGAATCTGTGTTTCATAAAACGATGTAGTTAGCTTTTAACAATATTCACACGTAGAAAATAACGCCAAAGTAATTTAATAGATTTTAATCTTAAGACTGTAGTACGGGGCTACCAATTAACTAACAGTTTTATTGATCAAATAATTGACAAGCATAATTAGCTTCAGAGTATACAGAAAGTATTAACGACTACATTAACAATTTCGCTCTAAAAGTACTCGGTGTTTTTTGCTTTTGTGTGATTAGTTTGCTAAAGTACCTTTACTTTTGCTAGTGTAGGGTGTAGTTGATATGTGTCAGCAACAGTCTGTAATCTTTAAGAGCTAATTTGTTGTTGCTAAATTGCTAAGTTTTATTTGTTTGAATTGTTGTACCAACTTACTATTTTCATATTTTCATTATTGATTGAGGTCACTTAATAGGCGTTTTATCGGTCCAAAATACTATAAC
Source organism: Melanotus villosus (assembly GCA_963082815.1). NCBI lineage: Eukaryota > Metazoa > Arthropoda > Insecta > Coleoptera > Elateridae > Melanotus > Melanotus villosus. The sequence continues at coordinate 68,365,949 of OY720418.1, read as the reverse complement.
TGGAGCTTTCGTTTCTTAGTATAGATTTTTGATTATTAAAGCAATAGATCAATATTGATAATACTATAATACACAAAGTGTGGAAGTATACGGTTGTTAGCAAGTAAATAAAGGCACAATGATTGACTAAATATTAATCTGTAGTTACTATGATGCTAATGTTGAGCGTTTGAGCAATTTACTATATTTCTGTTTCTTATTAGGTTATGTCTCCATTATTTATTACTAATGCAGCCTAATATATAAATTAATAAGTTTCTTTAGTAGGTATTAGACAGAAGTACTGATTTTAGAATTAATTTTTTTAATTTAAGATTTACTACTGATAAAAAAGGTTTAAGCTAAAAATCATTATTTCAGTATGGTACTCTCAAGTACTTAAACAACGATCAGTTATTTTAGTGAAAACACTTACATATTACCTTCTCTTAAGTCATAAAGCAACTAGAAGAGATAATAACTGCCGGTTCGTTAATAAGTTTGTATAGTTCTATGCAAACAATGTTGCAGCGATTCTTAATCTGTGGTATGCGATGGTCTTACAGGTGGTATGCGAAAGATAAACTATTTTTGAAAAATTATATTTAAATAATTTATTCAAATAATGTAAAATTGGTATAAAAAAATTAAAACAATATCTTCATTATAGCGATTGCTGCCTTTATCTATTTTTTTTTAAATTTTGATACCGAATTTTTTTATAAAGGGGGGTGATACGGAGAAATTTTGATATTACATATTTAGGTGGCAGCAGGCAGAACCCACAAGGTTGAGAACCGCTGTCCTATTGCTCCTTCAGTAGCGATACACACATCGTTTCTGCTGTTTCAGAACATGTTCGTTTCGGTTACATATATATATTTTTCAACTTTTATTACAAATACATTACAGAAATAACGTCGGACATGACAGTAAAAAGTAAACTTCATGAGATCATGAGATATCCTTGTTAAATAATCTGAAACAATTTTTGAAATTTCAATTTTTCTGAAATAAATATTTTATATGTATGTTGTTGATATCGCATATGTATTGTAAGCATGAATGAATACCTACCTCCTTTTGAAATAAGATGGTATGTGAAATGAGATATTATTTAAAACCTTTTGAAATTCATATTCATAGCGACTAACAGGTCTTTAATTAATTTTCACTGGCATAACATTTTACAACTCTTCCCATTTGTCCGTTTAAATGGAATTCATATATACATTTTATTGCTCTTGTTCTAACATACCTACTTAAAAATTTTTATACTTCAGTTACCTCACGAGAAGGAAATGGGTAAGTTAGCGTATCTGAAGATTTTATTACTTTTTGTTCCCACACATTCGTAGATACGCAGGTATCAGTACTGAAATAAAAACGAAACGACTGCAGGGGCGTAGGTTTGGTTGTGATGATGCGATTTAGAAAACTCTCGATTTTACTTATGTCGTCATGTATGTATACTTAAATGAACTATTTTCTTTTGTAATGCGGGACACAATTTAAAAATATGTTCAAGAAAAGGAAAACTTATCAGTTTACTTCATGTCTCTGATATTAAATATTCTTATTATTCTCCGCCAACGATATTTTTAATAACTAATGATACAAAATAAGTGATTTAATTCTATTCTTCTTATTTTTTTACAGTATAGTGAATATAAGAAACGAACTGCAAAAGGTTCAGTGGTGAAGCTTTAGCTTAGTTGTTAGTAGTAGTTAAATTTAGAAGTAATGAAAAATTATAGTAAAATGATTAGTTCAACAAATTTTATTTTTGGTTTTTGTTTCCATCTACATTTACCATTATAATATTTCTTTTGCTAACTAAAAACACAATTTCGAAGTACGAAGTACGTAAGTGAAGAAGAAAATTGTTCTCTTTGGTTAACTTTGGTGCTATGCCATCTTAAACTTACTTTCAATTTAAATAGTTTTGAAACATTCTTTTTATATATTATAGTTCCACGCTAACATTTTCTTTACTCCTTTCTTATTATTAGTCTTACATATTCCAGCTATATACTTGCAGCTTACTCTTCTTTTCAGCGAACTGGTAGAAAGAAGTTAATCAAATAGTAGTAAGAATTGTTTCAGAATTTACAGTTTTTTTTTTATTTTTTATATAATTATAAATAAATAAACTATATGTAGGAGATGTGGGCTTATTTGCCATGACTTCAAGTGTTTGTTGCGAACTTTTATGAGTTTTGGTATTTGAACGCTGCATTTTATAAAATAGTATATTTAAAGTTGTAGATGCGATCTTAATTGAAAATGAAATAGAAGAGGATACAATAGATGAACCATCAAGAGAGAAGTTGAGAGAGAAGTAATAAAAGTCGTAATGGAAAAGTACCAGGGAAAGAGCATAAATATGGAATTACTGAAGTATATATAGAGGAGACGTATTACAAGAGCGAATGTACCGTACCTATGTATTAAGCTAAACGATATAGAAGGAAGAAAGAATGCCTGATGAGTGGAAGACGGGACAAATAATAACTATACACAAAAAAGGAGGCCAATAAGTATGCACAAGCTATAGGGGAATTACACTTCTGAATGTAGCATATAAAATTTAATCCACGCTAATTCAAAGACGGTTAAAAAAATGAACACGAGACATAGTTAAGCAATATCAATGTGGATTTATACTAGGCAGATCTAGAATAGATGTCATTCATGTAATCAAACAGATACCTACTAGAAAAAATATATGATTTCAGCAAGCCTTTGATTTGATTAAGAGAGAAAAACTTATGAAAGCATTACAAGAACTATCAGTAGATGCCAAGCTAAGAAGAGTAATCTGGATGACAATGAGAAATACGAACGTTAGCATAAAAACGCAAAATGGGGAAACGAAGGAATTCATAGTAAACAAAGGAGTAAAGCAAGGAGACTCGCTGTCGGCAGGTCTATTCAACCTAGCTTTACAATAAGTTTCGAGGAAAGTAAAAAAAGGAAGTTTAAGAACAGGTGGTGGATAAATAGCAGCCTATGCTGATGACATAATGCTGATAACCAAGAAAAGATCAATAATGACAAAAACGTTAGAAGAGATAGTAGTAGAAGGAGAAAAATGGTACTTACTAAAAATAAACCAAAGTAAGACCAAAGTAATGAGATTTGGAAGAACGCCAGAAAGTAAACTGATAAAAATAGGAGAATATGAATTTGAAGAGTTGAGAGATTTAAGTATTTAGGAGTCATGATATCAAACAGTGGTGAGCGAAAGACAGAAATTGGAGAAAAAATTATAGCAGCAAACATAGCGTACTTTGCAAACAGAAAACTATTAAAAAAACAAATTACTAACAAAAAAAAAAAAACAAATTGAATATAGTATACAGAACAATGATAAGACAAATCTTAATTTATGTTGCAGAAATAATGACAGTGGCTAAAAAAGAAGAGGAAGAACTGAAGATTGTGGAAAAAAAAGGAGAACCATACTTGGACCAAAAATTGCAGAAAATGAGTATCATGAGTATGTATTGATAAAACAAAAAACAACAAATGGTAAAGTGGTTACAACGGTAGCAGTACCAGATTCAATATTATTCTCAATGCTACAGTGGAACCCAGCAGGAAGAAAAAGGTGTGGAAGGCCCAGATTGAAGTGGTTACAACAAGTAGAGGAAGATTTGAGCAGGACAGGAATTTAAAGTATTTGCAATTCATTATTATGTTAATGGGTAAAATTTCACTTGCTCTCTCATTCGCTTTGACTCGTAAAAACCTATATCTAATCCCATGTTAAAAGAAATTGCTCACATCTGAAATACAGGATACTTATTCGATAGCAACCTGTTACACAAACTTTATGTAGAAATGTTGTCTGTAATTACAGGCCCTACAATCTTCAACGGGGTGTTCTAATTTCAGTAATTTCAAAGATTAACATAATATTGTTACCTACTTTAAATAGATATAACTTACAATTTTAAATTGAAAAGATGTATATTTGGTGTCTAAAGTCAACTGTTTTTGAGTTACTGGGAATTTTGAAAAAAATTGCTTAGATATAGAATTATTGGTTAATCAGAAAAGGCGAAAACTTAAAATTTGGCAAACAAATATTAGGATTTTTATTCGTATCCGTTTTTAAAATAAGTTTGCGTTGAGTGTTTTGATCATCGGCGTCCTGTCACATCCCGAAAAATAGAAGCGGTCAGTACTTTCCTCTTGTAAATTGTACATTCTGGAGATGTGGACCGCACTATACAGGGTGATTCAGAAATAAGTGCCGTAACTTTAAGGAGAGACTAATATTGACGAAATATTAAAAAAAGTTAAATATCTTTTTTTTTCTAGATGCGGTGGTTTTCATTTTACAGGGTGATAAAGGAGGTTCAAAAACTTTATATTTCGTCGAATATCTTATCTCGGCACACAGATTTCAAAAAAGGAACATGTTAATTATTCATAGTGTCCTATAAATTGCACATAATCTTGATAACTTAGAATATTTCAGTGGCGTAAAAACAGGGGTCACGGAATCCATTTTGTTGTAAAACTTTGTTTACACCCTGTATGTCGTGAGAAAAATGTATGCCCGTGATTCTCCATTCGATATCACGCAAAAACGGTACTCTTTGTTGGACTCACTAAAACGTTCCGTTTTCGAGATTTTTTAATTTTTCTTCAGCCCTTCACATGAATTAAGTTTAATTAGGTAATATTAAAAAAATTAAATAACACAATGCAGTTGAAGATGGAACGGATGAAGTTGCATATATGTTTCAAAATTCTCCAAGTTGTAGATTGAGATAGTACTGAACTACTGATTCTTGGATTTTCTTCTTTATCACCCTGTAAAATGAAAACCACCGCATCTAAAAAAAAAGGATATTTAACTTTTTTTAATATTTCGTCAATATTTACCTCTCTTTAAAGTTACGGCACTTATTTCTGATTCACCCTGTATACTAAGTATATTCGGCTTAATGTTAGAACATATTTATTTAATTAAAATGCTCTTCATCATAAGTTGCTGAAAACGAGTAACTACGAGAATTGTTCAATGAAAGCTCATTTGAAAAGTAATATTCGTAGTCAACTCACTGATGAATTGTTAACGTTTAAATGGAATTTCGAAGATGTTTGGTATAAAAATATCGTTTCTATTTCTAAGCAAGATCAGTATTTTTTGGTATAAGTCTTTTTTTAGTGGAAATTAAGGAGTTTTGGGTGCTGTTAACGTAGACCAGTTGATAAGGTTTTCCAAATTAACGGTTCGCTAGTATTAACTCATTTATTGTTGAAGTTACATAATTGGGAAAATTAACAAATTAGTACCTATGTAGTATTTTTTTACGCAGATTACTATAATCAAAGCCGAAAAACAATTGCTCTTCCAGTTTCTGAGATATTCAACAAAATAACAATTTTTAAAAAGAACATCCTTTATATTCATGTATTATTTGTACTATTTTGAGCCACCAATCTGTAACTGTTTCACATAAGTGCAAGATACTCATACTCATCACTAAGTATCTTTTAAATCTGGTACAATATTGTAATGAGTTTTTAATAAACAGGCTTCGCAATGTTTAGCTTACCACCTATTATTGGAAGATAGAACACAATATGATTGAGGGGCGCATCACTTTAGAAATAGAGCAAACAGTCTTCACAGGGAACTACTATACTTCTCGTCGTGCTGGCTACTTCTTGCCTTATTTTACCGAACAAAACAAATTTTAAATTTGTTCTTTTCTGCCTCCATCTTGCTCAATAAAAATTTTGTCGTGCTTGTGTCAGCATTGCATATTTATTGTGTTGCATATTTGCAGTCAGTATAATATTTCTCTAGACTGCACTTGTTATTGCATTTTTGCAAAACTCTTGTGCATTCATTTTGCAACTTGGGTATTCTCATATTGCAGTCAATCTCGTTACATTTGTCAAATTAAGGTGTTCGTTGATTGTTGAAATTTCTAGCTATCCTGATCATTAACTACAGTGTGATTTTAAATGGTTGAGGACAATTCGAATTTGGCGCCACAGTTTTTAGAGTATTTCATATTTTGTGTTCTGATACAATACGAAGATAAATAATGACCAAAATTAGTTTTTCTATTAATTATTAATATAATATTGACCATCCTATTCTACTACTACTACTATTCGAGATGCCACTGATAGAGCACGTCAAACGGATTGGATATTGCCAACATAACAGTAATTTAGTATGGCGCACTGTGCATTATACCATTTCTACTACAATATTTAATTTATATTTAATAAATCTAACACTATAGGTATTCGTATACAAATATTGTCACTTTGAAAACTATCAGGTTAATCTAGACAACTTAGTTCGCACGGTCAAATTATATTCGTTACACCTGCGTTAGTGTAGTTACCATACAAGATGAACTTTTCTCTAAAGTTATTTGTAACTTACAATTTTGCATTTTGAATGTAATAGATTAATTACATACTTATAAAAAGACATGTGTTGCATATTCAAAGGGAAGAAAAATTATTCAGTGCTATAATATTTGTTGCGTGATAGCTCACTAAATTCAATTCGTAGCACTTGAGAATTGTAAAATGCAAGTAAAACACTAGATTATATTTAAATAACTTTAATTGCACAAAATATGTATTGAGAACAAACAGCCTAGGCAGACACCCTTATTGTTAGAAATTCTGCTGCGTTCTGTCTTAGAACTGGGGGGTGACCGCCACAGGCAAACTCGGTGGCAGAGGGGATTTAAGGTGAAAGTACTGAACATGAACACTATTAAACCATTATTTCATACTAAAATATTTATCCCTATTGTTAAAAAAAATGAACCTGAACGATCAATATACAACCACTAGTAGATAATGCAGAGAAAAAACAACTAAACCGGTACGGGGGTACGGGCACGTAAGGAGAATGGGGGGAGACAGAATATCCAGATCAATTCCAGAAGCAAAACCAAGAGGTAGAAGAATGCAAGCAAGGCCTAGAATACAGTCGGAAGAGGGAATTAGTAGAATGGTGAAGAAAAGACGGACAAACATCCGTGAGTTAAGAAGAATCGCCGTCAACTGAAAGGAATATCGGAAATGGGTCGAGGGTCCTACGCCCTAGGACAAGGATTTCAAAGAGAAAGAAGAAGAAGAAGTTTTAAAAAATGCCACAAGCCTTTCTTTCTTATGCTATCTATTTTCATTTTCAGATCACTTTGGGCTTGAGATATGGTTGCGAAGTTCTAGTTTACCTATGAAGATGAGCCTTACAATATCTATTTCCTGTGCAAAAATTACAGTTGTTTTATCTTAATATTGAGTTTCTGATATTTTCTTGTAGGGCCTTGTACTATTATTTTTAAATGTAGAATCACCTCTTAAAGTTTGATATAATTTTAAGATGCGTTAATAATTAAATATGCAATCTAAAATTAGATTGATGTTATTTTTTACGCTTTTAAATTTTAATTTAGTGTTGTTAATTGCCATGCGAATTACTCTCTACATAATAATATTTTTCCTATAGCAAATTTATCTTTTTAGATTAATCAAACTTATGTACGCTTTAATGGATCCTTTGTTCCATTCAGAAATTTAGTCTAAAGTCATAACTAGTTCTGGAATGTTACAACAAGTCCGTTGTTATACTAGGAATTCATACTAATGAAGATGTTTTAATTTAAAAAGACATAAAAGATGTAGCTATTTAAAAAAACGTAAATATTTCTTGAAACATAATGAGGAATTGTAACGATAAACTTGTACATTTTTTTTGTAAGGAACAGTAACAGGAAGTTCAATAAAATTAAAAACAATTTTTTTCTGTTTTATGTTCGTGATCCTGAAATATTTGTGCTCAATTAATGTTATGGCGTCACCTTTTATTGCGTAATTTTTTATATCTAATAAACATTCAAATTGGTTTTCGTCGGAGACAGTTTAATTGATTCATATAGGTATACACGTGTATGCCAAATGGCTAGTGCAAGGGCATCTTGTGATATTTATAAAAATAAACAATCAATAAAATGCGCAATCTGACAGGTTGGTTGTTACATATGTTATGATCTTGAAGTTGTAGTAGGTATATGTGTAAAATGACGCCTTTTTGTTATTTGTCCTAATTTTTGATATTGGAGTTGTAGAATATTTTTAATAATACATGCTGATGAAAAGAGTAGCGATCTTGTAATTTTAAAGATTCACTGAATAACACTTTAGTATTTATTGGTTTGTTGATTTCAAATAGGAGAACATATATAGGCCGTTTCACTTTTAAAAATCCACCACCTGTTGAATTATGTTGACAAAATTAAAATTACCCTAATATTGCGATTTTTGAAATAAAGGGTTGGCATTATCATTTGTCAGATTTGAATTAATTTTCAAATTCAATTTGTCTAACATTTCTGGAAAAATGGGACGTAAGAAACGCAATTTATTAGATCGAAAGATGAAAAATGCGTTAGTCAAATGCTTTGGTAATGAAAGGTCATAGCGAAAGATGACAGAACAAATAACATCATAACATGATCATAACCTCTAGAAGACAAGCTGAAATATTTCTCACTAAACATTGTGGTCGGTTGTATTTCTAAGGTATAATGCGACGTTGCTGGTTTTTTAAAAGTGAAATAGAGTATAGCAAATGTTCTACAGGATGTCTCAAACGTAAAACAGTCTAACAGAGAGCAATAGATAGATAACTTCTAACCTCATCTTAGGTGAACTATTTATACCACCTATAGATAAAATTGAGGTAATGAGGTCTGTTATTTTCGTGTCGAAGATATACCACTCCTCGAACAGTGGCACATAAGAACAATTTTTAGGTAAAACTAAAATTAGGAATGAAGGTAAACTATTTCTAACTTCATTAAAGAAGTGTTGCCGTACCTACTAATTATTTCGTTTCATATACAGAGGCATATAGGGCTGAATTGTTATCTAAAACATTCCTAACAGTATGGGCAAATTGCCCCGGTGCCCCATCATGAGGAAAGCCGAAAGCATATAACTTATCGTGTAGCAAGTGGTACGTTATCTAACAGAAGCGGTAGCTTTTCGGTAAGAAACTGATACTAGAACTGGTATAAAACAATGAGATTGTTTTTAAATTACAAATGCAATTTAGTAACACTTCGGGTTTCATCAGTAATAATAAATTACAACATTCAATGGAATAGAACATACAGAATGTTCCATTTAAAATTTCTAATTTATATACAAATTTCTGATTTAACGGGAAGTCATATTACAGCACCCACTTTTTAATTTTATTCAAAATAAGCAGTAACAATAGGATTCCAATTTCATAAAAATACCGTTAACTGTATTTGAGATATTTAAGTGTTTTCATATTAAAAACGAAGAAGCCAGGGTGGCGCAATGGTAGAGCGTCAAGCTAGCGTTGTGCCAGTACTGCTAGTCCTTAGTTCCAATCTCCTAATGGGCAGGATTTTCCTGCAGCCTGAGGGTCGGGATCGAGTCCTGGTGACCATTCGTCGTTGGGCACCAACTTAACAACGCTCTCCTCCAAATACAGGCTTACGAGGTACACTAACAAGGCCTTACACATACACACGCTTACACTATACACATGGTGCAGTGTGTTGGTATTAAACGGCACGCCAACCACGTAACCCTCAGAGATGAGCCGTGTTGTGCATTACACCTGTAGAGCCTCATACTTTAACGCACCAGCTTTGACACCGCAAAGTATAAGAGGTTACACATAATACGTACAATACATTTATGTAATTTAAAAACGTTGATAAAATATTAAGTGTGTTGCCTGTTTCAGAAGCATGATGGCAGATGGCCATCCTGTATGATCACCCTTGCTAGATAACTCCATAGATAGCCTGTATAGCCATTTTAACGCCTATTCTTTGACAGCCACCTTTACCTAGCTGCGCGCAAACATATATTGTTACCAAGACATACTTCCTTGGACTACAGATAAATGCGTGATATAAAAACTTGTAAATTGGAGCTATAAATATTATAGGTTGTTACCGGGCTAAATTTGGCTACGAATCTCCAAATACAATCGGTGGTTTTTATCTTTTAATAAACACGATTTGTTCTGTAGTAAGGGCAAATAGAAATTCAAACCCCTTACCGCCGTATAGACAACACATGTTGCACAGTTGGAAATATTCTAAAATTGCAAGCACCCGAAAACTTCATTGTTATTGCTGTAACATCAGATTTCACTATTTGGACTTACGAAAATTAATCTTTGAAACATGTTTTAATAGTCGTATTGATCACAACTTACAAAAAAAGTCTATTTTTAAGCAGACATTTAAAAACTTTGGTTCATTGATGTTGATCATCCAGCAGGTTTATCTCGCGTCGTATTAAATCGTTCAAGAATATAATGTTTGCGGTTCATAAATGCTTCTTATTAATGTTTATTTATATCTAGGAAAGCTACTTATACAGTTGAATGCAGGCTTGTAGATCCAGGTACCATCTAGATGTTCTGATGTTCTATACCACTATCAAAATGCCAATTTAGCTCTAAAAGAACTACGTTTTAAATAACCGTGTAAAAAGTGACAACATGAAGGCACAGTAACCAACAACAAACACTACGAACGCCGCTGGCAAAATAATGCAATTTTAACCTAATAATTTAATAGCAGCTCAGAGCCGCCGATACTAGAAAACCATATTTGTCCAAAAAATTAAAATTAATAGTCACGTGGTTTTAATATATCTATCTCGCTCCCATTCAACACATTGTTATTTGAAAGAAAAAACACCATAGGCCGTATTCCCACCTCATGTTTAAAGTCTCTACCTAAAGTCGTGTTTAATGTAAACATAAAACGATATAGTTTGACACTGTTTTAAATACGTAGAAAAGAGAGGCATACTATTGCAATGGTAATTAAACATAATGTTAAATTTAAATATGAGGTGAGAATACCGACCTATTTGTTTAATCAGGCTACATATTTGATAACCTTCGACTTAAAAAAATTATTTCCACAGGGCCGAACTGATTCATTCTTCTAACGCTTCAATTCTAAAACCCTATCGTTCAAGTTTTCTTGTTGATTAAATACCAACTGAACTGATGTTTTCTTCTTCTTCTTTAGAAAAACCCTTTTGCCTCTAAGGCGTCAAGTTCATTATCCATTTCTTATATTGTTGGCGATCCTTAGCCATCCTTCTTAGTTCCAGTAGCGTAGTTTTGTTTTCTGCTATGCCACGGATGTCCTCCTCTCACATTTTTCTTGGCCTCTCAGTTGTCCTTTTCCCATCTATCACCACTTCACTCATTACCTTTGGTATTCTGTTATTAGTTATTATCCATATGGCAAAGCTGTCCATACCATCTTAACTATTGTTTTTCTATTTTTCTATTCCTGGTTCCTGTTCTCATTTCTTATCCTATCCTTTCACTTTACATAAGTCATCTCTACAGCCGTTATTTTAGATTTATGTTTGTTATTATTTAACGTCCAACATTCAGCCTCAAAAGTCAAAGTAGGTAAATATACTGTTTTGTAGTTTCTCATTTTTGTTCCCTTACTTATTGCTCGTTTTCTAAAAAGTGAATTGTTTATTAAGTAATAAATTTTATTTGTTTTATTTATCCTGTTTTCGTATTTATTCGTCAATTTTTCCATCTCGTGTTATTATGGATCCCAAATACGTGTAACTATTTACTTCCCCAATTACTCCATTTCTATACGTACCTATTTCTCACATCGCGGTTTCATTTTTATCAATTTTCATTACTTTATTTTTATTTAAGGTTATTTATAATTCAACTTGTTCTAGTTCTTCTTTCCATATTTGTATAGTGTGCTACAGTTCTCCTCGTCTTTTTCTGTCACTACCATATCATCCGCATAAAGTAAATGTTGTATGTGTACTGGTTGTAGTCTTCTATATCCTATTAGCTGTTTCATTATCTTAACATTACAAGAAGGCAGTAGCCTGGGGTGTACAGGTATTTTGTGGACTTTTGTCTCAAACATGACACGGTTTCAACCAGGAAGTCGTTCTGTTAACACTAACACCGACCGTGGAAGTCTTCGAATTCACTTAATACACGCTCACAAACTCTGCAGAAGACAACGGGAAACTACTGCAGAGAACACATTTCCCTAGAATGAAAGGGGATATAACAAAAGTTCACGACACCAAGTCGTTTAAAAATGTGGCTTTGATCCCCTCAACAGACAGCCAAACCGTCAGTACGTGATCTCCTGGCTACTAGTGTTGCCGCGAGACTCGAGACCAGTCTCAGTCTCGTCTCGTCTCGCCTTGAAAAGTCGAGACGTATCTTCTTTGAAAGAATTCTTAGAAACATCTGGGATATCAGAAGAAGATATTATAGGTACAGGGTGGTCGTGAAAGTTCAGGAAGTACCTACTTTAACTGTGTTAACTACATGAAAAATAGTGAAGATTTTTCAAATAAACATTGTTCCTAATTTGACCAGTGGTGTAGTTAGGGGGTATTACGGACATTTTTAATTAAGAAAAAATATGAAAGTCGCGTTTTTTAAACATCCTGTGTCGTATAATCATCATCATCACATCATCATCACAAAGAAAAATTAATTTTACGTAAAAAAGTTCTCTTGGCATTTTTAACTCAACAAATTCGTTTTTGAGATATACGCAAAAATATCTTCTAGGGTGGTGTTGCAAAATTGCTTTTGTGCAACAAATAACAACTTTATCTCAAAAACGACTTTGTTGAGCTAAAAATTCCAAGAAAACTTTTTTACGTAAAATTAATTTTTCTTTAATAATGGCTCACAGAGTGTTTAAAAAAAAACGTGGCCTTCATGTTTCTTCTTAATTAAAAATGTCCTTAATTCCCTCTAACTACGCCACTGAACAAATTAAAGCTTTCTTATTACTATTAAATTATGACTTTGGTAGACCCCCATTTACCCTGCAAAAATTAAAAATAAATCTCCAATAGTTTTCAAGTTATTCAAAAAAATCGATATTTTTAATTCAAATTTACAGGGCCGTAACTTTTTAATTAGACCCTTTAGAAAAAAATATTTAAAAAATCTTCACTATTTTTCATGTAGTTAACGCAGTTAACGTACCTCCTAAACTTTCACGACCACCCTGTATAATAATAATTTTCTTAAGATTGAAAAAATAATGATCAGATAGTTTAGAATGTATTACAAGAAGAAATATCGGATAGTTCTAGATGGTTAAGAAAAATTAAAAGAGAAATTTGGGAGGAAACCTTTTGGAAAACGTTTTGAACAAGAAGTCAAGATTAAGTTGTAATAAGTCACTACTTAAATGCGGTTGCTATTAGGAAATCCTGAAATAAAATAAGAACATACTTTGCTACAAAAGCAGAACTAAATTAATGACTTTCGACAGAAAACATCATGATTTACTTATTTACACAACAAAGTTTAACATGCATAGAAAACTGTGTTAATCGTAGTTTCTACGAAAATACGCCGCCCTGCAGCTAGTACCTCTGGAACTGGAAGAAAGAGGCGCTACACCCAATTGATCAAATGATTGGAGTTAGCACTTAGTTGAACTATCATCAACATCAGAAGTGCTGCAACGCACCAGTACATTTGATAGATTTTATCGGATCATTTTGCAAGGAAAGGGAACAAGTGTGTCATGGTGGTGATGAATCATTTACCAAATGGGGCAATGCTTTTACCGGGTGATCAACGGAATTTATAATTAGAGCAGGCTGTGATATTTACCATAAAGTTGGCAACACAGGATTGCAGTTTGAAATTAAAAATTTTAAGTGTCAGAATTGTGACATTTATTTTTAAAAATGTTTGATATTCAACATAAAATTTTTCTCACTGAAAGTAATTTCAATTTTTTCTTCAAACTTATTTTATTTCTGCGTTTCAGCAAAATAATGTTTACTATATCGTCACAGATCGTACAAAGCACGAGCATAACCTCAAATATAACAATATTAACAATTGTCAATTTATTATTAATTTCTCAGTGTGTCCAACCACACAGCATAAAATAGCACCAATCACAGCCTCCTCTAATTATAAATGCCGATGATCACCCGGTACATTCGCAGTTTAACACAACGCCAAAATCGATGAATAAACGAACAATTACACAAGTTACAAGTTAGACACCAATGAAGGCATTGTTTGATGGAAAACTGAAGATTATATGACCTGAGGTTTGATAATAATCTTTTTTTTATAAAGTTATTTAGCCGGTTCAGCAATCCATTGATATTCACAGCTGAGTTCACTATTAGTCCTTCGCTCACTTCTTTAATCACTCTAATGAGGTCCACTTTTATAAGCGCCTCCGTCACTTCAAATTAACTGATAACTAGAACTAGTTTGTTTCACTTTCGTTACATTGTTAACTTTTTGTGGTTTTAATCATCACTTTCTTCTGTCGACTTTGATGATAGGTAAAGATCTTGGGCTAATTTTCTTTTCAGTCTCCTGTGGATGTGTTTCATGCCTGTTTCGTGTAATGTGGCACTAGGGTACTCTGTTAATTTGTTAAAATATTTTTTCGCTGTTTTAGAAATTTGCTCACGCGTTGTTGGGAGCCCTGTTTCACGGTGTATTTGCGTACCATGGTGCGTTCAGAATTATTGTACGCAGCACCTTATTTTGAAAACGCTGAACTTTAGCTAGGTGAGTCTTTGAGGCTGTTCCCCAGATAGTGCATGCGTACATAATTATAGGTCTTATAATTGCAGTGTATATTAAGGTTCCACATTCATGCTTTAATGAAGAATTTTTGTTCATTATTGGGTTGAGCATTGAATATCTTGCGTGACACTCGTTCAATTTTCGGTTTATATGTATGCCCCATGTTAGTCTCCTGTCAAGGAGTACGCCCAGGTACTTTACCGCTCTGTCTGAGGGATTCCATGGTATTTCGCGGGCATCGATTTCTATATTTGCTGGTGTGTTTCGTCGACGTAATGTGAATATCTTCGCTTCACATTTACCAGGATTTAGCTTTATCCGCCACGTTTGTAACCATTCATTAATTGTGTTTATGCTTTCTTGTAAACGTTGGGTTGAAATATTGATGTCGTCATTTTGAGTTAGAAGTGCCGCGCCATCGGCGTACATTGCGGTAGTTGTATTGTCCAGTTCAGGAAGATCATGCACATAGATGTTAAATAGCGTTGGACCCAGTATTGACCCTTGGGGTACATCTGCATTTATACTTTTTGTTGTTGAAAGTTTTGCATTTACTCTGACGGCGAATTTTCTATCGGTGAGAAAAGATTTTATTATTAGAAATAAATAATTTGGTAATTTTATTTTTAACAGCTTGTAAAGTAACCCGTTTGTCCACACTTTGTCAAATGCTTGTGCAATGTCAAGGAACACCGCCGTTGTGTGCAGTTTTTTATCGAATCCCTTTTCTATGAGTTCTCTGATTCGTGATAATTGTTGGACCGTTGCGTGTTTTTGTCTAAAGCCATATTGAAAAGGTGGGAGTATATTATTCTGGGTCAAGAATTTTGTTAAGCGGCCATGAACGATTTTTTCCAATATTTTTAAGGTACATACATAAGGTACATAAAGTAGGTAGGCAGCAAGCTGATAGGGCGATATCCTGCAGTATCCTTACGATTTTTTCCGTGCTTATGAATCATTGTTATGTGCGCTATTTTCCATGAATCAGGAAAATAGCTTGTGTATAAACATGCGTTATAAGTGGATGCTAAGTAAGCGTATACTTTATCTGGGATGTTTTTTAAAATTATGTTCGTAATTTGATCATGCCCTGGTGATTTTTTGTTGGGTAAGCGCTTTATGTGTTTCTTGATTTCCCTAGGGCTGGTAGGTTTAATATTTCCTGGAGCCAAGGGTGTGTGTTGGTTTAATTTTATTTGGAATTCTTGGTTGAATGCTTCGTCGTCATCTTCGTCGTTACTAGTTGTGAACGTTGTTTCCAGGTGGTTAGCGAATAGTTCGCATTTTTCTTCATCTGAAGAGTATATTGCATCGTTTTTAAACAAACTAGAGGTAGTTTGTGGCTGTTTTAAAATTCGTTTCGTGGCAAGCCACATTGAGGAATCTCGTGGCTCCAATTCCTCGATGTATTTCCTGTAGGAGCTGATACGATTTTGCTCTAGTTCTTGTCGTACTTCCCTGATAATCCTGTTTAGCTGTTGCTTAATAGCTGATCCCTAGTTACTTGCCAGGTTCTTGTTAGAGCATGTTTTTGTTTTATTAAGTTTAATATTCGTTGCGGTGGAGTTAGGTAATCTAAGCTACGCCGTCGTCGTTGGACCGTTGTTGAAATTTGTATAGATTGTATAATGGATTTAATCAATGTGTTAATTGCAGCGTCAATGTCGTTTTTTGTGGCTAGGGTCGTTGGACATTGCAAGGTTGTGTTTAGGTGTTCCCGGAATAGTGTCGAATCCACTTTACCATTTATAAGTCGTGGGTATTGTTCCGTATGTTCAGCTATGCGGTCAAATATAACTATTACTGGTACATGGTCTGAGTCCAGTTCGGTTAAGGTCTTCTGGTATATAGGTGTATTAATTTTCTTGTGCAGAGTTATGAGTTATGAGTTTTGTCGGAGAGGATTATATCAACGCTTTCTAAAGAAAGACGAACGATATTCAAGGATAGGTGTGCCAAAATATTCTCAATGCTAGCAACAGAATGAAGCAAAGTTATGATTTCAACGCTGAGAACATTAGCTATCAATCAGATGATTTGGTACAGTTATACAAGTCGTACTGGAAATCATAGAAACATAAAAAAATAAACTAAGAAGAGCCATATTTTATTATTATTAACAAACTGACTAACTGAGGGCCCTAATTATTATTTTACTAACCTCTTATCGAGCAACTTCGAAAAACAATTCGATGTAACCTATACGCTGCCGCTCGCCCACTGTGTTGTTCAATACTTTTGAATATAACAAAGCACTGTGGTAGATT
Source organism: Melanotus villosus (assembly GCA_963082815.1). NCBI lineage: Eukaryota > Metazoa > Arthropoda > Insecta > Coleoptera > Elateridae > Melanotus > Melanotus villosus. The sequence goes on along the minus strand of OY720418.1, from coordinate 68,349,044 downwards.
TTAAGAAAAGCTTAATTTGATTAGAAGAATTACGGATACGAGCACCAAGCACGCAGAGGCGTAACTAGAAATTAAAGCGCCTGTGGCCAGTCAACAAAAATGCGCCTTTTATAAGTAAACGCGTATAGAATAATGGGATCTAGATTCTAGATATAATAAATAGTACCTATTCAAATTCATTAAAATGCCTGATAAAAAAAATCGCATTTATTAAAAAATACACATACACAATATCCATATTATAAATTGGCGATGTTGGTCATAATATTCTGAGTCGAAAATCTTAATACCAAAATGTTGGACAACGCTTTCTCTGTCCTCAGGAACCATTTTAAAGGAACGTACATTTGACAACATTGGATCCACACACCACAGATGTTTTGTTATAGCACGGTAACTTAAGGATGTCCGTTACATCGCTCTAGAATAATTATTGTTTTACAATTCTGCCATATGTATTTTTTACAATAATAAGTTAACGAAGAAATGTCTAAAACACGCTTTTGGGGCTGAAAAACAACATCTATGAAAAAATAATTTTTACAATTCTTCTTTCTTCTAATTTGCAGCTCTGTCTGTCAACAGATAATGAATTAAAATACTTATTAAAAGACTTCATTTTCAAACTTTGGGGATCCTCTGCACACCCAGGAAGCATGGTACAATATTTTGGTATTAAGATTTTCGACTCCAAATTTTATTACCAACATCGCCACGTGTAGTTCTTTCGCCAATTTATACACGCCTTGTATAAAAAAATTAAAATAGAATGTTTTATTTAAATAATTTTAATTTTTCGCGCTTTTGAATTTGCAAAATGACTGAATCAAAGTCCACTTCAGTAAATACATCATATTCTATAGAAAGTAAATTTAAACTACTAGATATTCCTAATTTGGTTCATACTTGATCTTAAAAAATTCTTGATAAGTTTTAGTTTACTGAAACTTCTTTCACCAGTAGCAACTGTTACGGGTAGACAAAGAAGTATCCGCAAAGAAGTTGTTATGTTTGGATATGATTCACATAAATCCCATTTAACCATTCCTTCTAGAATATGAAGATGATGAAGAGCTTTTAAATTTTTAAAAATACTTTGAGCCTGAGATTTGAAATCTTTAGTTAAAACATGCTCCTTCATCTGTGGCGCTTTCACCCGATATTATCTTTCGGCGCTTTTTTTTTATCCTCTGGAAAAGGCAACAATTTTCGCGCCTTTCTGTAACAAGGCGCCTATGGCCGGGGCCATATTGGCCATAGGCTATTTACGCCTCTGCCAAGCAGTGTCAAGGCTTTACGCTTGCTGGAGAATGACAGATTAATTTTCTACGTGGTGTCAAAACAGTTAACTTATGGTACTTTGTAGGAAGCAATTATTGAAGGTGTAGCTGAGGGTATATAAAATGTAAATGAAAACAGACTCGCCCTTTTTCTTAATATCATTTGGAGTTGAAAAATGAAACTTACAGGACCAAATATAGATGAAGGATGTGGTTTTTGAATCACAAAACAGTTTAGAAACACTTCCAGTTTCGCCAGAAATAACTACAAATTTCGATTTTTAAATGAAACATTCTATATATTATAAAATTTTTGGAATCTGGAGAAAGTTCTGAATGTGAATACCTAACATTTCCGATTTTTTGGAAAATCGAAGAGAAATTTCAAAATTATATTTTTCAATCAAAAGTGCCATGGTCCACAAAAAATGTTTTTTATTTATCTCCGTAATTAAATAAATAATAAGTCATTGCTGTAGGTTTTGTACGGTATGAAAGACTGGCGTCTGAAGTTTTTGAAATCAGTTATTTGGCTGTAGTGAAATTTTGTGATATTTCCTGCATAGAAAACTATACTTGTACCTATTAATTTTCTATATAGTCTTCGGCCAAATTCAGACACTTGTCGTACAGTAGCATCCGTTTTTGATATATCGGTCGCCAAAATAATAATAAGTATAACTCTATTCATAAATTTCTCGTTGGTGTCTCGTCGTTATTTACCTAGTTTTTAAGTTGGGTTTGGAATACTTAAATACTTCAAATACTTGAAATTTCAGTTAAAAGATTTCTGTATTTCGTGAATTATGCCTTGCAACTAATTAATAAAACTAATGCTATATTACGTAAATAATACCGAATTTTGATAATTAAAAATTCTTATTTATTTTTGAATTAGAATTAACTTCGCCAAATCATACATTTTTATCTTAACTGCGTGAAAATTCAATATGACGCCATAATGATGTAAACTATACGTAATATTTTCAAAAAGTTAGATCACTTGTTAAAGTTTAAAATATTCCTTAAGAAAGTGCTTGCGGTTTTTTTGATATTACTTCAAATACATAGGAAATTAAAACAAAATTTGGATTTTCTGATTTTCAGCCACGACTTGTAAACTGGAGTAGTTAGTATTATATTAAGCACAAAATTCTATAAAAGTGTCAAATGTAAACCTACCGTCTAACTGTAAGCGAGATTGTTGGCTCTCGAATTACCCTGTAGAGAGTATAGAGAATATAGTGGACATAGTGAATTACAAGTATCTATATCAGTGGTCGAAGTGGGGGGGGATGCGGGGGGATGGCATCCCCCTAGTTTGTAAAAAAAATTAAGCCGTTCCCCTACATTGAAAAGAAAGTTAAACCATCCCCCTACTTTGAAAAAAAAATTAAGACATCCCAGTGCTAAACTACGGGGTTTCATTCTTCAAATATGATATTTAAAATTAACTATTTAAGTATTTAGTAGGTAACCGGTATGTAAGTAACTAGTGTTCAATTCTTCAAAAAATATTAATCATTGTTTGGGTTTCGCCATTTAAATTTTCCTAAAGTGAATCTATCTTACACACGTAAATAGGTGGGGGGGGGGGTGTCACTGAATATTGGAAAATCTAGCATCCCCCTTGTAATGTTTTCCCACTTCGACCACTGATCTATATATTCTGTTTGTTGATTGTTAAACGTCGTAACGATATAGGTTATAAAACTGGAATAGTTTAGGATTAAATGTGTCAAACAAAATTATCAACATGTGTTTTTATGGAAAGAAGTTAGTTTTACATTGTATCTACGTATATACAGGGTAGTCCTATTTTATGAGCTTTGTATTTGTATTTGTAAACATAGGGAAATGGTTAAATAAGCGAAGTCGTGCTATTTTTATGAGTATATGAGGAATTCAGTGGCCTGAACAAATCTAATATATGAGGTGCGGCTAAACGGTTATTGATGAAAAATGAAAGAATCACATTTTCTATTATTCTGTGAGGTTCATTTAATTTTGAGAATTAGAAAAATATGTTCCAAATACGTGTATATTTAACAGTTTACCGTAGAATAATGCAGGTTACTGTGTTTTGTGATTCTTCTTTCCTCTGAAATTTGCTGTCATATTTTTAATTATATGGTCTGTGTTTTACTTCATGACTATCTTGCTTTATTGCCAAAAACCCGAAATATTATTTCATTGCAATTTTTTTTGGGAACAAACAGGGTTTATGTTACTTAGTTTCATAACCAACTGTGGTTTCCGTTAAAAATATGCAGCCTTTGCGAATATGACAATACTTATCAGAATAGTTAGCTATGTATGTAATTAGTAGATAATATAGAACTTTATTGGACGAGCCGCTGTTTATGGACGAGCGAGCGAGCGAGCGAGTCTAATAAACAAGGCGAGTCTATAAAGTTTTTTTATGTACGAATTACATAAAAAGCTTTATGTTCGACTGCTTTAGAGGAACTGGATATCTTCTAACATTATTTTTTTATTTTCCTATATAAAAATTCGGTATAACTTAGTGTGCTTTTCTAGTGTTGCAAATGTCAAAAATTGTTTAAATACGATTTAATAATTCATTATCTTTATACAAAGAAATTGATACTTTAGAAAGTGTAAAAGAGTTGGCAGCAAGTGCCAAAGAATAAATATGTTAATTTAATTGTTTGAATTTGTTATTTCATGTAAATAAAAAATTCCATTTTTGTGACAGTGACAGTTCTGTCCAATAAAATAAAGTAAAAGTACTAGTCCAATAAAGTGTCACATTATGTACACTAAATGCATCCATAAATCAAGTGATTATGATGCAGTCGAACATAAAATTATATAACGTTCAGGAAAGAGTATAATGTTAAATTTCAAACTTTTTGACTTTAAGTAGTAGGATGGTACAGTTTCACCTTACACACTATACTCCATACGAGTGTACAGGGTGTGACAAAATAGCGGTTTACTTTTCAAAATTTGTTTATAATGGCCATTACCTACATAGTACGTAAAACGTAGTAGTATTTTTCACGTACAATTACGATCATCACAACAGATAAACATTTTAGGCATTTGACTATTGAGATATTCAACTTACTTTTTATAATATAAACCACCCTATACTTATATTTCTTATCTATTTAAGGAAAATAGTTAAAACTGTTTTTTTTATGTTTTGTTAAAAATTTACACTCGTGGACAAAAAAAACGGACACTTATATTTTTGGCTTTAATACCGTCTAAGAAACTCAAATGACGCTTAAATATGATAATATTTTAAAAAATATAAGTGTCCGTTTTTTTGTCCACCAGTGTAGTTAAAAAAATTACAAATTAAAAAGAAAATAACAAATCAAAGAAAGATGCATATAACAATATAACTACGAGTACCTATATTGAAATTGATGGCAATATGTTGAAACATTTATGAGAGTCATTATTTAGAATTATTTTGTGGAACAGTTTCATATACATAATTATTTTAGTAAAGCCAAAGGATTATGTATGCAATCGGGATCAATCAAGCTTAGACCTGAAAAAATTTGAATGTAACGTGTGATCGAAAAAATTTCACCTCAAAGTTTGCCATGAAAAATATAAATCATGTCTTTGCTAAAGTCATACAACATAAGCCATTAGAACTACTAAATCTAAAACCACGCCTAATTGATAAAAATTAGAGCAGATTAAATTATTCTAAAAACTAAAATTAAATTCAAATTGAACAGAAACATGTTATTAACGGAAAATTATTTTAAAGTAGTTGAGTTATGTGACCTCCATTTTCTTGGTGGCAGATTTGAATTCTGTGTTTAATGGAATTAGTGACTTTTTATATGCCTGACAGCAAAACAGACATAACCTCACACACCTCACATAACCTATAAAACAACAGCTGACATAAATGGCTTAAAAGTCGACATGCCTAATTTTATGTTTTCATGTTTCATAGCCAACTTGAGGTGAAATTTTTTCGATCGCATGTTATCAATGTTTTTTTGAATATGAGCTGCAGCAGTGGACTTCGTTCCATTTCGATATTTGGAACGATAAAGATCTCTACCAAAATGGAATTCCTTGAATTCAAAAAATTCTATTTGCCAGCCCTTATGGCCATAGTAGCGACATACGTTGAGGTAATTGTCACTCACAGAACTCGCCCGATAAACAAGAAAACAAATATTGCGTATTCTATAAAAAAAGATATGAAAATAATACTACATACTTGTGAAATAGGTTGTCGATATACCACATTGTTTTTAATTTTTAATGTAAGTAGATATTTTCGAAAAAAAAATACTTTACTTTTTACTGAGGCCTTGAAATTAAAATTAATATGTGTGTTTAGGTTTAAACAATATTCTTAGTTTAAGTTAGAATTGCGAAATGGTTTCTAGTTTATGTAACTAATAATCCCAATTGTCTATACCAAATATCAAACAAATCAATAAACTTTTTCCGAAATACGTTTTTTTTTTAAATTCAAACATCAATTATTTAAAACTTAATTAATGTACTTACGAGGCCAGGAATTCGTTAATGAGGTTGTAGTCAATCACTACCCTTATGTAGGGACAATAAGAGGTAAATTAAATTTAAACTAAAATTTATTTAGGATGATTTCATTGACGCGGTCACTTAAATACTGAATTAACAAGGATCAGCTGCAAACTTGCAATACATGCGCCAAATGGTCAATATCATTGTGAGGCGATAATGCCGTAAATATTTGACCTTCTACGGCGATAATACTCGTGTGTAATAACCTGAAAATGTGTTGGTACACATATGCCTTCTGTGAATAATCAGGCAGTGCTTATTACAGAAAAAATGTTAGAGGTATTTTATTTGGAATTATGTATCTTTGCTAACGTTTGACCTTAGTTTAAAATGAACAATAAGACTTTAGTTGCTTAGTTCTTATTTAATTTTGTTATTTTTCGTATTATTTGATATGCACACGACCTGTAACCAGTGGCGGATTTACCCATAGGCGCACTAGGCGCGCGCCTAGGGCACCACTTCGAAGGGGGCACCAAACGAGGCGCCAAAATAAATATGAAAAATGAAATACATATTTTCGTAAAATGTTTATGAGTTATGACTATCATAATTGTTGAAGTATAATCCATCAATCTGCATTGCATTAGTGCAATGTTGTTACATTTACATTACATATAGGTAGATATCTTAACTATCGTATGATCAAAAAGTCCTTGCATCGAGGTTGCTGTGGATGCTACATTTTATCGGCTCTAAATGTTTTATATTCCTTTTGAAGCCTTTTAAATTACATTCTACTCACTTTCAAAGGATTTCAAGTAAACGTCAATGGCATAAAAGTATACAATTTCAGAGATAACTTAAATTCCACAACAACCGCGATGCAAAGACTTTTTGATCATACTATACATAGTACACTAGATGGTCAGTACGAGCTGATGCAGTTCTTGCACTCAGAATTGGTTTTTAATAATATCAAAAAAGCTTTAACTGAAATTAAAAATTTAGATACTACAAAAAATATTGCGAAACGTGAAACAGAGGGATTAATCAAAAAATTTGAAAAGTACGAAATAATGATCGTAATTTGGAATAAATTACTGCAACACATTAATGCAAGAAGTAAAAGTTTGCAGGATCAAAAATGCAATATTTTAAAAGGTGAAGCCTTGTTATCGTTATTTACTACATTCATCCAAGAAACAAGAAATCATTTTGATTTAATTGAACAAGAAGCGGAGGCTTTAATACAAAATAAAATTTATGCTGCTAAAAACAGTCGAACAAAAAACAAACGAATTTTTTCGATGAAAAGGTAAAGCATTCTTTATAGTGCATACCTTCTACGTAATATGCCACACATTGATATCAGAACTAAATTCAAGAATGTTAGTTTACAAAAACATATTTAACAATTTTCAAATATTTTTTGATTTTGAAATTTCAATTTCTAAAAAACAAGAATGTATTAATAATTTTAAAAATATATATAAAAATGGCATAGATTCCAATAATTTAAATACTGAAATAGAACAGTTTTTTTTATTTTTACGAGAAGAAAATGTATCATCACTTGAAGATATGTATGATGTCGTAAAAAATGGACTCGGCTCAACCTTTCCGAATGTCTCTATATCATTAAAAATATTATTAACGATACCTATTTCCAATGCATCTGGAGAACGGTCGTTTTCAGTTTTGAAAAGAGTCAAGAATTATTTAAGAAATACAATGTCTCAAACACGCCTTAGTAATTTAGCCTCCTTATGAATTGAAAGCGATCAATTAAACGAAATTAATTGTGATACATTAATAGATACATTTGCCAAAAATAAAGTAAGAAGCAGACATATTTAAAATTAAATTAAGTAGTTAGTGTATAATTTATTATAAATGTTTGATTTTTAATGATTAATATTTGTTTTACGATTAATGTTTTGTTTAGTGAAAAGTTATAACAAATTCATTTTCCAGTTTTTTCGTTTTATTACTTATCATAAGCAGGCATAAAAGTATTATTATGATTATAATTTTATAGAGGAGGGGGCACCAAAAGAAATTTGCGCCTAGAGCCCAAAATATTATAAATCCGCCTCTGCCTGTAACCAACTGTTAAGGTGCGAATCCACGATGAGATATTTTTATGAGAATTTTGTTTCACGATTAAAAAATCTCAGCAAAACTTAAATTTATAGTGGAAACAGTCGCGAGATGAATGAGACAGTACAAAAGTATCACAGATTAATATGTATCATACGAGTCAAATTTATCGACAGGTCTCGTCGTGTAAACGTGATATATGACAAGTCTCGTCTGAGACATTTATTTCAGCTGCAGCAAGTGAGTTTTCGCTCTCATGCAACATTTATCTCGGCGAACTTGTAAAAATTCTGGTAATAAGTAATAGTACAAGCAAATAGTACTTTTCAGAAGAAATAATTTATAAACTTTTTCATGTAGTTATATTACCAATAGGGGTAGCAACAAACGCCCTAAATTTTCCCACCCAACGAGTGTCTGCAACATCCCCCTTTTTCGTGAAAACTCACCTCTAGCGTGTATACTGCATAGGTTACAGTTTTTTAAAAATTATTTGTAACCCATTGCTCCGATTCGAAAAATGTATAAGAAATGAAATGTTTATTATTAAATTCTACACAAAAAGGTTATATTGTCTTTTTGGGTAATCTCCATCCAACTCTGGCAAATTGCGTTTAAAGTTAAAGGGATAGTTATAAAGTTGTTTTAAATGTCCAACACAAGCACTATATTATCTGTCTATTAACCGAATATTATTAACCACTGTATGTTATAATGTGTAGAATACGTAAAGTACCTACGTAAAATCGCTGCACTTAAAACCTCATTTTATTGATTTCTAACAGCGCGCTAATTACTACCCTGAACTTTAAACGTTATTTGGGCAAATTGGATGGAGATTAGACAAAACATCAATATAACACTTTTTGTGTAAAATTTAATAAAGAATATTTTTGTTTCTATAAACATTTCCGATTTAAACAACGGCTAAAGAGAAAAATGAGAAAAACAAGCACAATGTACGAGCTGGGGGGTGATTTTTGGTAAATAAGGGACATATATCAGTTGGGAACTTTTCGGGTTTTTGTTTCTACCCCTGCTGAGAGTGTATCTACGTAATATGAAAACTTTATAAATTATTTCTCCTATTCTATGTTTTAATGTTTAATTTCCATGTAACTATGTAATATGTACAATATTCTTAAAAAATATTTATACAGTTGGAATATTGAACAAACTATGGCGGCCAATGCGAGAAAACGTTCTACAAAATGCTCAAACGTGATCTTCTCAGAAGTAATACCACAAGTGACTAGAATTTTACCGGAAATTTTTTTGCCTTCACCAACACGACTGCTTGTTGCGACGAAAATCGTAACGAGTGCGACAGCACGAGTTACGATTTTCCAAAGCAACAAGCAAGAGTGTTTGTGACGGCAAAAATTTCCTGTAAAATTCTAGTCACGAATGGTATTCGGAATGATAATTCCTCGAATTAGGTATAATGAAATTACTGAAATACTTGTCACTCAAAAAATTTTGACAGACGTTATTGTCTCTAAGCAACGCTGCTAGTCGCAAAATTTTCTAGAAAATTTCACTAGTGGTATTTTCGATTTAATTCGATTGTGATTGGTTCAATTCACCAAAATACTGTGATTTGATTGGATGAGTGGAATAATCGTTGTAATTCTACTAGTAACTTTTTTCTAATACTGTCATTTTCTCTTCTGTTGATCCAATCCAGAACCCAACATTTATGATATCTTTTCGGCTTTCGTGAAAGAATTGCGTATGCACAAGCAGCAGCTTTTCGTCTTTGTTTTTTTGACATACTCACTCTTTAACAATATAATAATTTTAAAATACAGATCCGGAAGTCAAAGTATTCAATAATTAGAGACGAAATATTTAGATGCAATGTGGAAACGCAAAAATATCTCAGATGAGTTAAAAGAGATCAAGTTATCGTGAGAGACGTGATTGATGATATATTTGCCCACTAGTGGAAACAAAAATGAAATAATTGTTTCATGAGATTAAAATCTCAAGTAAATCTCATGAAATTTTTGTCTCTTCGTGGACACCTACCTTTATATTTATAACATTTGTATTAACAGTTGGGATGAATATTCATAGAGCCTTATAGTCGAGTCATACTAAGACTAGGTTGATAGCGGATCGCGCCGAACTTATCGAGCAAAGCAAACGCGCTTACGGTGCTGAACTAAGCAGCGCTGCGGTCTCGAACATCAAGGAACAAAGTGAAGAAAAATTTTCTGACTAGTTATTAAATTAAATAATATGTTTTTATACCGGGCGATCCAGAAAAAAAGGAATTAGAGCAGGCCCTGATTAAGCTGTTAAGGTTGGTAATATTGCTTCTCATTTTTTTAAATTTCATATCAATGGAATCTGATTTGTCACTTAAAAAATAAATTTGACATTTTAAGAATGTGATATGTGAGTGCTTCTTATCTGTAAAAAATGTACTTATTACGGCACAAAACTTTTCTTATTAAAAGTTACTACAGAAATGGCGTAAAGCTGGATAATGGAGAATGTACAAGGTGGTCCAAATTGGACACTTTTGATAGGAAACACCAATTTCTAGAGGAGATAGAAAAAAACTAACCTACATGTTACGAGCTCGATTTTTGTGAGAAAGTGAATGCCGAAAACCGCACATCGATATCTTGAACTGTTTAGAAGATATAGGGTGGTTTTCAATTTTGTGCATTTTTGACCCACCCCCGTAACTTATTTATTTATGAATATTTTTTGTTTCTGTAAAAACATTCTTAAGGCACTTTTTTTAAAGGAATCCAATGGTGTCCCAAGTTTTTTTGTAAAAAGAATGGTTTTGAAGCTATGACATAAACTTGTATTTTTTCTTATTGCTGTTTCTAAAATACTATAGATGAATTTTGTTAATCTGGAGTGCCATGTTGAACAATAAAACGAAATAAACTTACAGCTGTTATAAAATAAATGTTTAAAAAGGAAAGTAGCAAGTATTTTATATATTTAGAAAAAGAATATGCAAAAATATATAGGGCAGTCCATAAGAAAAAATACAAGTTTATGTCATATCTTCAAAACCATTCTTTTTACAAAAAAACTTGGGACACCATTGGATTCCTTTAAAAAAAGTGCCTTAAGAATGTTTTTACAGAAACAAAAAATATTCATAAATAAATAAGTTACGGGGGTGGGTTAAAAATGCACAAAATTGAAAACCACCCTATATCTTCTAAACAGTTCAAGATATAGATGTGCGGTTTTCGGCATTCACTTTCTCACAAAAATCGAGCTCGTAACATGTAGGTTAGTTTTTTTCTATCCCCTCTAGAAATTGGTGTTTCCTATCAAAAGTGTCCAATTTGGACCACCTTGTACTTATTCCATACCTATGCGATGCCCATCGATTAGACTTTCTTGGGAATTACAGCATCCAATTGAAAATTTGCACGATAATATTTTCTGATATTACAAATCGATTAAAATAGTTTTAAAATTTTATTAACTTTCGATTATACGGTGGACAGTGCCCAGTGGACATTACTTTGTTGTTTCAAATGGAACGCCCTACGCCCTACATACTTTTAGATATTTAGAATTGTCCTTCAATGACGAGTGCAATGATGTACAATTGCTTTTGAGAAACCTAACCTGACTGGACGAACGCTGCTGCGAAGCTAATACAAAGTAAGCGTTCTTTCTCAGGATTTCATTAAAGGACTCTGTGGCTGATGGAATAGCTAACTCGACACCAAGGTTTACCAGGATACAGGGTGATCGAAAAATACCGACCTTGATATTTCTAGAGTGTTTTTTATATAGAATGTCCCATATTCTATTTGCCAGTAAGATAGCCACTGTCTTAAAGATAAAGGTAACGGCATTTACACACCGCGAGGTTGTATGACCGGCAACATGGAGGGTTAAGGCCTCCTAAACCGCGTTCATACCTCGGTTGACTCGCAGCGTACGGGGAGATGTGGTAAGCGCCACGCCTTCGACAGTCGCTTACTTTCCCTACGTGTGAAATTTGATATATTACTACTAAGCTTTTAATTTATAATTTCTAGAAAAACGATGATCTCGGTATAGCTAAAACGGTGTTATCTATGAAAATAATACCGCGTTATTATTAAGCTCTAACAAAATATGGTCAAAAATTATTTCGTCTAGTATGGCTGTGAAATAGCAAACTGATGGCTCAGAGAGATACTTAAAAATAGCTGACAACTGTCACATTTTGTATTTGTGCTATGATCATTCTTTATTTGCCCCTTTTGCAACAATATTTTTTCAAAAGCAATTTGATTTCTGATTAAAACTTGCGACCTCTTAAAAATGGGGAGTGGATCCATGTTTGTGTATAAACAAGTTCCGAGGGTGTTTCCTGAAGTAGCAGCGTCTGTAGATTATTTCGTAGGTGAATTGCAGCATACTTTTACTTTTTTAAATGTAGTGTAGGCCACAGGACTAAAGTTGGTAGAAAAGCAATTCGAACGGATGATACGATTGAACAAATAAAAGGTCGAGTGAAGTGATCTTCGAAAACTGTCGCAGGAAAACAATCTTAGTTATAGTACTACATGCTATTTGAAAGAAATATTTAGATTTAATTTTTCATTAGGAATTGTTGCCGCTAGATTATAATTATTACGAGTATAAAGCTGCATTTTATTTTCCCTGGCTTCGAGGCATTCTGGGCGAAATGATTTTGATTTTCGGACAAATCGTAGTTTTATTATTCTGGATGTATTAATGCGAAAGTGATCAGCAAGGCACGGACTTGTATGCACCAAAAAGTGTTAAAATATGCGCATATACAGGCTGTTTGATAAAAAACGGAGCAAGCCGTAGCACTCTTATTTATTAACTGATTTTAATAAAAAAAATGTTTGGTCTTACAACTCATAAAAATCTACATTTTTCCGTAAAAAAATTTTTTTTTCGGCCTCATTGGTTAAGCGGGGTGACGTCATGATGAATTTTTTAAATTACACTCTATATATTTTTTTAGATATTCTCATAGAGAATTTTTTTCTCTTTTCAACCGTGTAAATATTTCATATGGTTGCATAATAAAACTTTCGAGTTAAAGACAAAAAACCAATACAAGACTGAAACATTACGAACTTGTATCATGTCCGTCAATTCATCAGAATCCATTTTCTAATGGTTTTTCAGAGGAAATGCAACAACGCTGATTAAAAACACAAAGAAAACACTTGACACTTCAGTAACGTTTAGGGCGACTGTTTTTTGTTTCAAGTTATTTTAATTTAATGGCCTACTGGCTTGTATTGGTATTTTGTTTTTAACTCGAAAGTTTTATTATGCAACCATACGAAATATTTACACGGTTGAAAAGAGAAAAAAATTCTCTATGAGAATATCTAAAAAAATATATAGAGTGTAATTTAAAAAATTCATCATGACGTCACCACGCTTAACCAATGAGGTCGAAAAAAATTTTTTTTTACGGCAAAATGTAGATTTTTATGAGTTATTCGACCAAACATTTTTTTTATTACAATCAGTTAATAAATAAGAGTGCTACGGCTTGCTCCGTTTTTTATCAAACAGCCTGTATATGCTCAAATTACATGCCAAATATGCAGTGGTTTTTATGAAATATGCTTTAAAATATGCAAATTACTGATCTTAATTATTTATGTATATATTTAAAACAGAAATTTTTGGATGAAACGAATTTATTTATTTTAATTGTTAACACATTATTAAATACAAATAGCAAAAGGAAACATAATTAATACTAAACTACTTATATCTTTATAGAACTAATGGTAATTTTAGAGAAAAATAATAAAATAAATCTTAACTACCTATTTTCATTCAATAGTGTTAAGCGAAACTCGAAAGTAAAACAAAAACTATCTAACGAGTAAGACCAACAACGGCCAAAAACATGAAAATCCCATGGTATCAGTGGTTCATTAGTCACTTCTTGGAAAGTTAAAGTTTTGTATGCCTGTCACAACCCTTCCAGATAATGAGATAAATTTTAAGCTGGTATTAGACGCCTGGGAAGTGGGCAGTTTTTAAAAGTACATAAATATTTGTAGGTAAATACCTCATTTTAGAAATTCCCAACAAAAATAGACATTTACCAGAGAATTATAGTTTCTCCGAAATTTAGACATTCTCTCATTTTTCTACATTTCTCGTATTTTAGTGAAACTGTGTAGCTACATTTATCTCTAACCAAATGTATAAAGAAATATGCTTTAATATGCTCTTGAAACAAATTTATGCACGATAAGCCTAAAATATGCAAAATATGCAAAAAAAATTGATTCCATTTAGGTCTGTTTTATTAGATACGCGTAAATACAAAAGCTCACTTAGCACATATTATTAGTATAGGATATGCATTTGCATAAAATCCGTGCCTTGGTGATCAGAATGTGAAGTACCGATAACCCCGATTTCGTAAAAAGCACTGTTTTTGCTTGAAGAGACTATACTACTGTCGAAAGATATCACATATCACAACAACATTCAATCATTTACCGATCAACTTAATGATGAGGAACCGCAACACGGGTACTTTCAGCAGGACAATGTCTGACCGCGTGTGGCTTGTAGGTACCACCTTGGAATTCTTGTGATAGTTGTATGATACAAGATTAATATCACAAGACTGCCTACCAAGATCGGGTGATTGTTTCCTGTTTTCCTTGTTAAAAATCACAATTTTTAAGACACCTGTGCATACTCTGAAAGATTGACGACGAAGAATCGTGGAAAAATGTAAAATAATACACCTCACCTTTTACAAAAAGTGTTTGACGACGGGAAGAGATGTATTGTATTGAAGAAGAAGGCAAACATTTCCAGCATATCCTGTAGTTTAAAATTTAATGTAAGTTTAGTTAGAAAATAAACGTAATGCTTATGTATTAGAATAATTTCCATTTTTAGGTTAGGCCATTGGCTTCGGCCGTAAGAGGAAGAACAAGAAGAAGATTAGATTTTAAATAGAAGCGTCTAGGTGTTGGTTTACATTTGCGCTGCCATACTAGATGGAAATATTTTTTATCATATTACTTTATATAGCAAACAAATTAATTATGTAATGCTGAAGCTCACATAGAGCAATAGAAAACTCCAATTGATACGTGTTGTGTTTTAGGTATGCTATCATTGTTGTATCTGACAAATGTTCTTTGATGTAAAAAGACGATAATATAATAATAGAATTAACGAAAGAGGAAGCTTAAAAACAACCAAAGCTCGTATATACAGGGTGTTAGCTAATGCTTCTGCCAAACTTTAGGGGTGGGTTTGTAACGCTAAAAGGAAAAACAATCTTATACATTTTTTTTCTCAGTTGCATAGATTTTGTAAAAAATTATGTTGAAAATGCGTCCCACAATGTTAAGGTACCCCTGTTTTAATTTTAATAATCGCGCATGCCATGATTAACCGTACATAAATATATTTATTGGAACGAAATTTGGCTGTAAGTTAGATATTCACAAGGATAACAAACGATTAATTTTCAAACTTCTACGTTGAGTATATGGTATATGTATAGTTATTCCAATTCCTAAAAGGTTTAATAATGAGCGTGACCCCCACGAGCTCTAATGCATTCCCCCACTCGGTGAATCATGGAGTTAAACAAATGTGAAATTTTCTCCTGCGGTATAAGATCTAAGATCCCATTCCACTTGCAGCCTTATTCAGCCAATTCATCAACCGTCGCAGGATTCGCATCGTAACTCTTTATTTGCCGACCAATGATAATCTGTCTTCTCTTTGTGCGTCATTCATGTTCTCCTCCATATCTTCTTTGGTTGGCCTTTTATTTTCTCTATCAAACATTTTTCGCTTAGGTACGATCTATTTTCACTTATTTTTTGTAAATAACCTTACTCCTTTAGCCGATAAAGCTCGATTAGTAAACCATATCTATAACTAGGTACTTTAATATTCTACCTCGAGTTTTCGTTTTAAGCGTTCGAAAATTTAACCTTTCTTCACATTCCACGTTTGTTTTTCAAACATGAGCAACTAGATTCTCTTCAGGTTAGTGATCAGGCTGTGATCTACATGAACAGGATAGAGCCGCGGCTGTTTGTATCATGAGTTCAACAAGAAATTACATAAGGCTTGGCCATGAAAAAATACAATAATGTCTTCTGTAAGCTTTATATACCAATTGACTAACATTTAGGCACAGTCTTCTTAGCGCAAGTGCCAGTACCTAACCGGCAGTGTGTTAATATTACGTTAAGTTGCATTGTAAATAAACCAATGTTTGAAGAAGTGAGTTCTTTTATTTCAATTTAGACGATAACAGTAACAACTAAATTACTACACTGTTAAACAAATCATAACAAGTAGGTAATCATTAAAATTGGAAATTATAAATTTTTTGATTTTACAGGTACCTACAGAAAAATAAACATAAAAACTTAAGAACCTGATTCGAGAAATGGAAGGCCATGGAAGTAAAAAAGTTTATTTTTATTTAGAGAAGTTGTCCACAGTCCAACACCTGTAAATAAAAATATAGTTTTGCTTTCATGGCCCTCTATTTTTCTGAATCAGGTACAATTAATAATTAAATGAGCCAGAACTCCCGAGGAATGTGTTTTTGGACTAACGTTTACAGGAATTTTTTCATCTTAATGACAAACCCAATCTAATCCCTAATTTTGAATTATTTGAAGACCACCCTGTATATTTACATTACAAAATTTCATTAGTACACAAAGCAAATAATTTTAGTTGAAGTGACAAAAGTTCTAGCAACTAAAAAAATTTGTTATAGCAACTAACATTTTGTTTGAGGCCATTTCCACTAAAAAAATTTGCTGCAGATACTTTTTTTTTGTTACGATAACTAAACTTTTCTTAGAGTGTGGAGGTGAATTTTGAATCCGAATTACAGGAGCAGGATGCTCAAAGTGCCGATAAGATCACCAATAAGATTATAGATAAACCATCAACATCAAAAAGAAGTAGACAACACGTATAATTACAATAAGTATTTTCCATATACTGGGGATACCACTTAAAAAAAAAACACGCGGCGAGTGCTTTACCGCTAGGTGGCGTGAAATGTGAAAATAGGCACAACAGGAATAAAGATATTCTAAAAAAATATTTCTAGGCACCAAGTCTACGTTAGTATTAATTTAAAAATATTAAAAACATTTTGGAACGAGCGGGATGTTGAAATGAAAGAAATATTAAGAACAATAAATATATGCTGCGTGCTTTGAATATCTGTAACTCTGTAACCAATCAATTAAAAGAAAAATGTTTCACATCTTTTTTGTAGACAATTTTATTTGCTTTATTTTCAATAACTTGATATTTTGCTTTAAAGTTAATCCAAACCGATATATTCACGAAAATCAATGAAAATGTCTTTTATCACGTGGTTTTTTCAATATGGCGGCAAAATCCGGGGTCGCTAGACCGTGCAAAATTAGTATGTCTTTTTGGAGGTCCCAATAAAGAGAATAAAATTTATTCCAACTTGCCACCATTTTTTTCAACAGTAAAAGCCCGAGACCTTTTATTTTTATCGATAAAATTTCATTTTGTACGAAAACGAAGTTGCCATGGAAAATGGACGAGAGTAGGCCTACATTAATTAAAAACCCGCGCCCGAAGGGCAAGGGTTTTTTTATGTAGGCCTAGTCGAGTCCATTTTCTTATGGCAACTTCGTTTGAGTGATACAAGAATGAAATTTTATCCATAAAAATAAAAGGTAGAGTGTTTTTTTAATTGGAAAAAATCCTGAAACAACAAACAAATTTTTATTAAACATTTTTTCTGACGTTTATTTTAGTAATTAATGTCAAATAATATTTTTGAAGTTTAGGTTTCTGTAGCAACAGAGCAGACAGAGACGCGTCGTTTTTTTCGATGTGCGAGAAGGACGTAATGATATTTTTTATCATGATAAAAATAAATGATTGGCTGTTGAAATGCTGATCCAAGCGTTGTTATTGGACAAAAGTGATGTCATGACAGTTGTAGGATTTTTCCCACAATAAACCCCTTGCCGACTGGCCTACTAATAATTATTCATAATAGAATCCATTCGCCGTTCTTTCGAACACCATTTGGAGAATATGATTCAATCATAAATTTTTTGTGTTCTATTGTAAAAATCATTATAACTGTAGCTTAATTAAATTTTCAATATAAACTTATGACAACAACAACAGAGATGACAGTTAATAAATTCTAAGCTTGCAGTAAACATTATTTTAGTTTTCCGTGGCCAAGCTACTTATGTAATTTCTTTTTGAACTCATGGTACAATGTTTTACACTAATAATAACTTGTATTTGCTGTGATCAGTCGTGTATTATGTAGTAATACTAATTTGAATGTTGCAAGTAGTGTGGTTTGCAGGTGCTTTACTTAAAAAATTGATTTTTTTCAATAGTTTCACACCAACCCCGGTATTTATTTCCAACATATTTCAAGCCGAAATGAGTGTATATGTCGTAGTCTCATGGTGAAATACGTCATTTCGTGAAAAGCCTAGGCATTACATGAACTGCCGGCGTATCATGAAAATTCTTGTTATTACACATTTTGCCTAGGCTCTTCGTGAAGCGCCGGTCTCGCCTCGACGCATTGTGTTTCCAGTAAGCTGTACACGATCTGTCGCAATTTAAAGATTGACGGTTCATGAAATAACTACCGATGCACGGCTGATTTTGTTGCTATTTAACGTGAAATTGAAGCCAAAGAAAATCGATAGGGATGAGAATGGACGATAAATCTTCATTGTACCAGGTGGCGCAAAAGTCATCACCCTATCGGAAGATGCTCTCATTTTTGCAAATGGCGTCTTATGTAATCGCGACTCTGACATTTGTGAAGTAAACAGAAGCAGAATACACGTAGACAAACCATAGATCGCTATACTCCTCAAGAACGCGGAATAATTGTGTCAATATTTTTGACAAATAATCGGTCGGTGGTTTTGGCTCAACGTGAATTTCGTCATCGATTCCCTGGTCGTGTGGCACCAACTGGGCAAACACTGCGGCGTTTAGCCGCTCACCTCGAGGAGACTGGCTCAACACGGGACAGTTGCAGAGGTGGCCGGCCTCGGAGCAGCCGTTCGGTCGAGAATATCGCTGAAGTGGCTGCAGATGTCCAAGAGGACCCTCAAACATCAACCAGACGACGGGCCATGCAATTGGGCTCAGTAGACGGTCTTTATAGTGAATTTTGGTGAAAGACTTGAAGATGTTCCCGTACAAAGTGCAAAAAGTGCATCAGCTATTGCTTAATCGCTTAATCTCTCGTTTTGGCGATTTGCACTCGCCCGCAAGATCACCCGATTTGACCGTTCCAGACTTCTTTCTTTGGGTTTTTTTGTAGTCTATACGAACAAGCCACAGACCTTGGCGGCCCTAAAGGAGAACATCCGATTAGAAGTGGAGGATTTATCGCCAGAAGTTTTGAGAAAAGTCATGGAAAATGCTGTGAAACGAGCCCGAATGTGCATCAACTCTGACGGCGGCCACTTGACCGATATTATCTTCGCGACTTAATGGAAAAAAAATTAAACGTCTAAATAAACATAATCAACAAACAGAACCAATTCTTTTTATTTACAAACAAAGTTACTGCCTTAGGAAATCGAGTGAGGACTTTTGCGCCACCTAGTACAATTAAAATACATTTATTTTATAACTGACAATTCGTATGACAGGTCTTAAATGATTTCAAAAACAATTCAGTGCATGGTCTTAGAATTTTTTTTTTTTTTTTATTTAACACCATGATATTTACAATCTGTCCGTTGGACAATAAGTAATTGGTTGGACAGTTAATTACAGATATGTACATACAAAAAATGACATGCAGGAGATGCTTCCAGTGAAGATTCTCCTTTAATATATATATCCTAATAAGGATACTGTGGAAACATAGATTACACACCGAGTCTAACTAACACGTATCTAATACTAGAATAAAAAAATTTAAAAAAAAATGGCAGTATAAAAGCCATATTATTTTTTCTCAAGGCACATATTCCGTGAGAAAAAATAATATGACTTTTATAATGCCATTTTTTTTTAAATTTTTTTATTCTAGTATTAGATACGTATGAGATTGCCGTAAACCTCGTATCAAGGACCAGTACTTTTCAAGTTCTCTCTAAAACGAACGATTTTATCAAAATTTGATAAGAGACAAAAAATAATCCAAAATGCATGATTATCTCAAAAAAAATAGCTTGGAAGTCACTGGCGTAGGTACTAAAAAACAGGGGAGGTCAGTGGGTACTGCACCCCCCGTATTTTGATTATTTGACCGTTGTTTTCGTTTTGCTTTTCTCAAAAGATGTGACTATTTATGTTGAAGCTCTGTACCAAATTTGAAGTTGATAGCTTATTAATTACTTCATTTATTAAAAATAATCAGTTTTAAATTTCAAACTTTGACGCCCTGTACATCGCACGTGTGGATCTAAAATCAAAAATGGCATTATAAAAGTCATATTATTTTTGCTCAAGGAACATGTGGTTAACGGATTGACCTCCTTTTTGCGGACACCCTGTAGATATAACAGAAACAAAGAAGAAGGGAAAAGGAATAGAGAAATTAAAAGGAGGACGCATACTCATATACAGTGGAGTGCAAAACCAAGAAAGGGCGAAAGCAGGAGTTGGATGTATAATTAGAGAAGATCTAGTAACATATCTTGTGGATTGGACAGCATATTCAGAAAGAATACTAAAACTTTCAATGGAAATAGAGAAAGACAAGATGATATATATTATTATATATGGACCCGATGAAGATAAATTTTGACAAGATCTACAGAATATACAGTGTGGTTGTGTGGTATACAATTTTGAATAGGTTACATAAGAAAAAATTCAAGAAAAACGGCCTACAAGTTCAAATAGTAATAACAAATGGACTAAGACATTTATGTGTTTTATTTTTTTAAGTCATTTCCAACAATTTTAACATAAGAAATGAATGTAACATTATCGGTTTTAATTTTAAACCCAGATAATAGGAATACTCGATTAATTTCGTTCATTACATTCACTACATATTTTAACTTGTAGGCCCTTTTTCTTGATTTTTTTTTATGTAACCTATACAAAATTGTATACCATTGAAAATAGATTAAAATACTCTATTGAAATAAAAAACAAAAAATATAGGACGCCATTTAAAAAAAATTGATGGCGTCATAACTTTTAAAACAAATGAAAGTTAAATCTGAAAATAACTTTTTCGGAGGTGCTGTAATTTTAGTCGCTACACTTCTTTTAAATTTCGTCTCTATCACAAATATTAACGGAGTTACCGAATTTATTTCTTACTTAATTTCCACACTATATATGAAATGCAAGAAGAGCCAATGTATATGTATAATAGGTGATTTTAACGTTAGAGTGGACAAGAACAATAAAGGAATAGAAAATGTATTGGGGAAGCATGGAGAAACACATAAAAATAATAATGGAAACAGAATGATAGATTTTTGTGTAGTCAACAGCTTAGTGGTACTAAATACGATGTTCGCACATAAAGAAGTACATAAACGCACTAGAGAAATGAAAATCAGAGAAGAGAAATCGATTTTATCGACTACATCGTCATCGTAACCAATAAACTAGAAACTATCACTGAAGATAGCAACCAAAAGCACAGATAGAAAAGAGAAGAGAAAAAAGTAGTTGACAAAAGAAGTGATAAAGTGACGAGAAACTTTGAAAGCATACAACATATAGAAGACAAAATATAGAAGAACTGTGGAATAGGTTTAAAAATGCACTCAACGAAGCAGCAAAGACGGTATGCGGTGTGAAGAAAATACGAAAAGAAGAAAAACAGACAAGCTGGTGGACACAGGAAATACAAAAAGAGGTAAAACTAAAGAAAATTAAATGGAAACAGTACCTGCAAGCGAACAAAATATTCAAGCAAAAAAGAAAACATGGGACGAGTTTAGTGAAAGAATACAGGCAAATTTTAGGGAAAATACGAATTTATTTTATAAAGTCATCAAGAATCAAAGGAAAGAAAAGCAATCGTCATTGAAACAAATTAAGGATAAACAGGGAAATATCATAAAAGAAGTAAACCAAATAATGAATAGATGGAAAGAGTATTTTGAGGAGTTATTAGAAGTCGAACAGCACAGGAACACAGAAGAAATACAGGAAGAAGAAATTAGGTATAACAGAAGAAAGGATAGAACAGATTAATATAAATGAAATTGAAATGGCAATTAATAGATTAAGAAATGACAAGGCAGTAGGTTATGATAATATAAAACCCGAACAATTGAAATACATTGGAGAGACAGGAAATAAGATGCTACATAGACTAATTAATCTTATTTGGAGAAAGAAAAAAATACCAAAATATTGGCAAATAGCAGTAATCCTAGCAATACTTAAAAAGGGGGACAATAAAATATGTAATAACTATAGATGAATATCATTATTATCGATAGTCGAAAAGGTATATGAAAGTATAATAGAGGGAAGATTAAGAACAGAAATAGCAGAAAAAATTGAGGATTGCCAAAGTGGGTTTAGGAAAGGACATAGTGCGCAGGATCATATACTTAGAATCAGACAAATAATAGAAACGACGTTGAAACATGATAGAGAAGCTTATGTTGGTTATTTAGAATTGGAAAAGGCATTTGATAAAGTAAGAAGGAAGTATGTATGGACAGTATTAAATAAAAGAAGAATAAGTAAAAATCTCATAATGACAATACAAGACAATATACAGCATAACAAGAAATTATGCAAGAACAGGAAATGCCTATTCAGTGTTGAGATGGCACAAGTCCTTTTTAGAGGGCTGAGAAGAAATGGAAGACGAACGAACTTCGTGCGGGAAGACCTCAAAAACGGACGATAATGTGGAAAGAGTAAGCACTCTTGTAATGTCAGACCGTTGATTGACGTTGAGTTAAATTTGAACCAGTTTACTGTCCACATCAGATTTAAACACAGGATTTGGGCATGAGAAAAGTGTGCGCCAAGATGATTCCAAAGAACCTAACGGCTGAGCAGTAGACCAATCGGAGGGATAAGTGTCTTGATCTTTTATACCGCCTTGAGAGAGAGCCAGAATTCTTCAGTCGCGTGATCGCAGGTGATGAATCATGGATTTTTGAGTACGACGCCGAGACAAAATCGAGAGTGGCACACTGCAAACTCTCCCCGTCCCAAGAAAGCGAGAATAAGCAAATCGACAATCAAATTAATGCTCATTTATTTTTTGGCAGTAAGGGGATGGTCCCCAAGGAGTTTGTGTCGCCAGGACAAACTGTAAATCAAACTTTTTATTGGAAAGTCCTTGAAAGGCTCAGGAAGAGAGTGGACGTGTCCGACGTGCGTTCCACGCCTCCTCTTCACCGGACCTCAGTCTTTGTGGCTTCTTTATTTCATTCCCTCGGCTGAAAAAACATTGAAAGGGCGCAATTTTGGTACTTTGGATAATATCTAGAAGAGCGTAACCGACGAGTTGAAAGGCATTCCAGTAAAAGCCTTCCAGGACTGCTACGAACAAGTGAAATAACGCCTCCATGGGTGTGTAGCTGCCCAAGGGAACTACTTTGAAAGGGATAACCTTGATTTGCAAAAAGAATAAAATTCATGGTTAAAACAAAATTAGTCTCATTGTTTTTCTGCCAAACCTCGTATTTGGTGTATAATTGATAAGCTGGCTATTTTTTAAATGTTAACAAACATAAAGTTACCTTACAGATAAGTTACCCTAAACTTCTTTTTGTTTCAATCTCACGCTATAATCATAACCTGATGATACAGTTAAAGTTATGATAGTAAAGACAATTATCATGCCAACCAAGGCAGTATAAGGGGTGTTGGATTGATAGCCGTATAATTAAAAATATTATTTTTTAATCAACGATTAGCAATGATTTAACTAATATGAATATAAAGTGCCAGGTCAACTATAACCACTAATGAATTCCAGCTACATCAATTCTCTGGTAACCTATACCATGACATTTTTTCTGCGATGTCCATAACATGTATTGTTGAGCTTACGGTTACTTCTTTCACAATTTTTTTTTAATTCTTTTAGACCACTTAGATGTTTGGAGTGTTCGCAATTTTTTCGACAAAGTCGATATTCTTAGGTTACAAGAACAATGTGACAGTCCCTCCATAATACACCGTTGTCAAGTCAGCCCAAAACAATGTCTTATATATTTATCGAGTCTTTACATAAAAGGAGCAAGTCTACGCTTAGCACACTTGTTTAAATACATTTGCGAAGTGTGTTTTATCATCATACGAGGGCTGTTCTCTTTCCGTTGAGCCTATCTAGCACGCCACTTGACAGTAGAAGCTAGTTGTTTACAAGTTTAATGACAGTGACAGTTGACAAATATACTTGAATATTTTAAAATACACAAGCTTAAAGTAATCCTTTTCGCCAGAAATCATGGAGTTAAACAAAGAACATTATCGAGCTGCAATTTCAAACGTGGCTTAAGCCGTAGACAATGTTTTGACGAAATCAATAGAGTATTTGGTGACAAGTCGTGTTCTTTAGCTACCATAAAGCGGTGGTACAATGAATTTAAACGTGGTCGACTTTCCTTAAATGACAGTTTTCGAGCTCCTAAGCGAAAAACAGCCATTACCGAAACGAATATTGGTCTTGTTCGGAACACGATTGAAGAGGACCGGCATGTTACTGTAAGGAGTATTCAAGCAACTCTAAATATTAGTGTGAAAGCAATAAATACCATTTTACACAAACATTTGAAGGTACGTAAGCTTGTAGTTGGATTCCCCATAATTTGACTCCAGTTCAAAAAGAAGATCGTGTGAGGTGGTGCAGATCTACAGTAGATCGCTTTGGCAGTGGATCGTCTAATCTGGTGTACAACATCATTACAGGTGATGAAACTTGGGTATACTGTTATGATCTAGAAAAACAGCAACAATCGACAGTTTGTGTCTTTGAGAATGAATCGGCTCCAACAAAGGTTGTTCGTGAAAAAAGCAGAAACAAAAAGATGGTCGCTACATTCTTTGGAATTACTGGACATTCTCTCACTGTAGCACTAGAGGATCGCCGTACTGTTAATGCCGAATGGTACACTACAGTTTATTTGCCTCAAGTTCTCCAAAATATTCGCGAAAAGCGTCCAAGAGGTCCAAGAGGAAGGATCATCTTGCATCAAAATAATGCTCGGCCACACACAGCTGCTCGAACGATTGAGTATTTGAATGCCCAGAACATTGAAATAATAGCTCATTCGTCGTATAGTCTAGACCTGGCACCTAACAATTTCTTTTTATTTCTACGTGTAAAGGATAAGTTACGGGGTTTACGTTTTACATCGGCCGAAGAAGCGGTTGACGCATTTAAAAATGAAATAAAGAACCTAACGCGGGAAGACTGGAGAAAATGTTTTGCAGATTGGTTTTCACGGATGCAAAAATGCATTGACTATGGAGGGTGTTGGATACTTTAACATATTAGTTGGATGCTTTGTTATTTTTATATTTTAGATTTAGATGATAATATTTTAGTTATGTTAATCATTTTCAATAGTTCTTTGGATGTTTTGCTTGTCACTTAAAACGCGTAATTTAGAATGCATTTTTTGTGTCATATTTGAGAAAAGGGTTAAACATGCATTCTCACAGCAAAAATAATCCAGATGGGGGCCACCCACCTAAACAATGATCTCTTGTTTTACGTGCCTGCTGTCAAGGTCTTGTTTAAAGAAAAGGGATTTATAAAGGCAGCCACATTTTGTTTTAGAGTAGAATAATTTGCACACTCGAAGCGAGAAGTTATTTTGTCCGTTCGATATTTAATGTTACTTTGTCAGTTTTTTTCTAATAAACAAGTTTACAATTAAATTGCATTTAATTCCTCAACGTGGAACACAACAAGGGGAATACTTTGAAAAATTATAAATAATAGTATATTATACACGACGCTATAATGAATGCTATTATTACCGAGGATAATGTTTGCAAGCGAGCGAGTTTTGCAATTATCCGAGGTAATAGTAGCCATTATAGCGAGTCGTATACTATACTTTGTCCACGAACACAAATACGAAGAATTTTTAATTAAAATTTAAATAACAACGCTACTAAAACCATGTGGTAGGACTATGTTAAACGAAGTGGTAAGATTAGGAACATAACCTATTTCCTTCATTATACACCATAGACAGTGATATTACCATGACACCGTGAATAATGATTATTCACTGCTGGCAGTGTATAATGGATAGCATTATGTTTGACCAAACACATGAATAATTGACAGATTATTGACTAGTCGTGGACAAATGTTTTTATCAATAAATTGCGTATTACTTTACTAGGCTCACCGGAAAGAGAACATCCTATGTAATATTGAAACCACGAAAGATGAACCCTGCCTCATCAATGCTATCCGTATGATATAAGATTTTACTTGTTAGTCAAATTAGCATCATTTGTATTCTCAAGGAATTATGATTGGCGCTTTAACCGGAAAACAAACAGCTGTCAAGTACTTTCAATACGAATTTTAACCTTAAATTATTAATAATCTAACCAATAAATGTACAACTGTATTTCTTCTGCAACGCAATAAACCAAATAAAATGTTCATTTATCTAAACCTCACAACCCAAATAGGTACTACAAAAACGAATTCCAATTAACATAGAAATTTAGATACCTAATAAAATAAAATAATGTAAATGTATTAATAATTTGACAGTTTGACGTTTTAGTGACAACACGCGCATTTGACTTAAACTACTCAAGTCAAATAAGCACTTTAATCATAACACAGGCTTATTGTAATGCTATCCTTTCGTGTGCATGGGGTTTGTGAACAAATGTACACGCGTGTTTGTCGTTACTAAATTCAGCGTGTGATGAGGCAAGGGTCATCTCTCGTGATTCGGATAATAGTTTCCTTTGTTTGGGTCGGTCCAATGGAAAAAATCTCTTTTTGGAAAGTTTAACGAATCAAAGGGTACACAGACTTGTACAATTTTTGTTAAGTTTTTTTTGCACTTTCCTTGAGTTTGAGATCTTCCTTTCATTAGAGTTTTGATTCTCAACCATTTGATTTTAGTATCAGAAACTGCCACCACCATTTTTGGGGGTGGCTTTTGTAGCTGGCTTTTCAGAGATTTTCTTATAAACAACTGATTGCGTTTTCTCATACCTCTATAATATGGTGTATACAGGGTGAGTATAAAGTATGGAGACGCCGATTTTCTGTCGTTAATATTTATTTTAGAAACAAATTTTCAATACAAAAGTTTTTTATGAAATTTTTATCTATGTATCTATTGATTATACACGAAATTTGTTTTCTTCAATTGTTTTTGAGTTATGACTTTGCGCGATATTTTTTTAAATGGGAACCTATTAATTTTATGCTACAATTGAAGAAAAAAATTTCGTGTGTAATCAATACATAGATAAAAAATTCATAAAAAACTTTTGTATTAAACATTTTTTCTAAAATAAATATTAACGACAGAAAATCGGTGTCTCCATACTTTATACTCACCCTGTATGTATAGTTAAACGAGTTGTTTGTTCTTTTAGAGTATAATAGTAATATATAAGATCTTTTGCTCTGTTTGCATGATTAAAGTAAAATTGTACACTACATTTCGCGAGCTTTTCATTTTTTTGTTGTCTCATAGTGAAAAGTGTTATTAAAACACAAATTTACCTTGGTAATTAAAAGTATATTATGACTTTTATTTACAATGCAATAGGCCTATCCATCATTTAAATTTGTTTTGGAAAATGTAATAGGCGTTTTAGATATTTTTGTACGGTTATTAACCGGACAATCCTTATGTCTTGCATTTCTTTGAAGTGCAAACTCTCTCTCTTACTTTAATTATTATCAATTAGATTAGAAATTGTCATAGAGCCAACAAATGATGCTGCAAAATAAACGTTTCCGTTTTTAAACTGCGAAATTCAAAAATGTCCTACCGAATGCAATTAAAATTAAAATTTCGAATGAGTTAGGTCCACAATAATTATAGCTTAACTAAAAGGATGAATATATTTCGTAGTTATAAAATTTTAAACATATCTATGTAATTAATTTCCAATTCTTTTTTAGGGACGCCCGACTTTAAATTTTATATCTCAGCTAGTAATTTATTTTTTCAAGCAAAACAGCATGCTTTCGATATTAATTATAACTGTGGTGTGGATCTATTAAAGATAATTTATGTGACACTTTGGACTTAAATTGAACACAATGCTTTTCAAACTGACGTGTTTCAGTTAGTCACTTATTTATGTATGAAGTTTGTGTACTACTTCAAAACAAAAGCAGTTAGGGTTAGATGATTTTCATCTGCTTACAAAGTGTTGACATTCAAGGGGAGACAAGCTTTAAATCTTAGAGCACATTTGTCTGTTGAACATTGCTGCTGTTTATTGCATTTTAAAAATAGTTCTGTTTACTCCATTTTCATAACTGATAGACAACCTAGGCTGGTGTGGTGTCGTTTGTTCCATTTGTTGGTTGGTTTCATAGATGGCTAGAAATTTTATTTATTGTAGAAAATTTTATAATATTATATGCCTGAAACTAAATATGTACTAAATTTTGTATTAATTATTTGAAATCTGAACCGTAGCAGATATACGTATGTATCAGGGTAATTTAAAATACATTAACAGAACAGATTGTGTAAATATCAATCCACACCGACTATTTGCTAGAAGATAAGTACAGTTTGGTGGGATATATAGACTATTAACAACACTTTAAGACTTAGGGTAACACCGATGTATTTTTTTTTGGAAAGGTGGGGGTTCCCTTCCTGGAATGTATGGATTTAGCAATCGACGTGACGTATTGGATTTATTTAGTGCTAGAACGAGATATAAACAGCACCGGCATGATATCGCACCATGTGATTATTTCACTGCTTAGTTCTTATAGTTGTCAGTTTTGACTGCAACAAAACATTACATTGTTAAACATGTATTGAAATATGAATCATTTCCTCAAATGTAGCGATTTCCTTCCATCAAATAAGGAAGCGTTTCAACGAATTGCGTTACTCGTTCATTTCTATTTGCATGGGATTGTTCAGCAAGAACCCACATTTCTCATACAAAATTTATAGTACAATAAAAATATGTAAAATCAGTGATTTATGTGTTTTGTAATGCTTCTAATTGAAATAAGTCTTTTAAAACATTTAATAAAGATACCGATTAATATTTCTTAAAATTTCCTATTTTTCCAACTTATAATTATTTTAGTGGAAGAGATAAGAAAGAACGTTATTGTATCTTTTACAATTCATTTTGATCTTCGATTATACTTATCGTTACTTCATTTCATATTATATCTAAATCATTTAATTTAGCAATAAGTACAACACTTTATTTGAATTCTTTAACAAAATGATCAGATAAATATTTTTCAAAATATTGTATGTATTATGATTATCAAGTACTACGTAAACAGCAGAACTAATTAACGATAACTCATGAAATTACTATCGTCACCCCATGTACAACGTTTGCACATGCATAATGTCTATTGATCTTACAATAAAACACTTTAGAGGTATTAAATATTTTATGCACCTGTTACAATCGATTAAATGAATATTAATTCGGTTTAAACTTAATAGCTTCACTTTAAATATACATCAAACGTTAAAAATTTCTGTAGTTACTACAATATAATGACGAACGTTTTGCATGGACTTAACAGTTTAACTTTTATTATAGTCTACGCATTAAACGTGCTTTAAATTATCTAATAAACATTTTATGTCGGCACACTTTATGGTTTCTTGTTGCACGGTTACTAAAAACGTATAAAATTATCTGAATGTTTTGTAAAATTATAACAGCGTTTTTAATCTTCATTGCAGTATGGAATTTCATGCAAAGACAATTGTTCAGTCGATAGTTGAACCAAAATTATTCTTTTAAATAATATACCGGGTGAATCTTATATGACGCGTGGTACACACTGTGCGCTTCTACATTAAAAACTGAATAAATAATTCTTATACCAAATGTATGTTAACCTTTTAAATATACTGGCAGTCAGAGGCGTAACTAGCAATTAAAGCGCCTGTGGCCAGTCAACAAAAATGCGCCTTTTATAAGTAAACGTGTATAGAATAATGGGATCTAGATTCTAGATATAATAGTACCTATTCAAATTCATTAAAATGCCTGATAAAAAAAATCGCATTTATTAAAAAATACACATACACACAATATCCATATTATACAGGGTGTGTATAAATTGGCGATGTTGGTCATAAAATTCTGAGTCGAAAATCTTAATACCAAAATGTTGGACAATGCTTTCTCTGTCCTCAGGAACCATTTTAAAGGAACGTACATTTGACAACATTGAATCCACACACCACAGATTAGGGCGTCCAATCCCGGAATCTCAATCCCGGGATCCCGGGATCACGCATGCTTTTTGAATCCCGAAATCCCGGGACTCGGAGGCTAAAAATCCCGGGATTTGCGGGATTTAATTTACATTGCGCATTGAACTGCGTGAGATGCAGAATCGCGTCATAAAATACAGCTACGCATTCCGATGAAATTTAATAATTTAATTCGTTGTAAAAAGAAGAGATGTCACTTTTTAAAAAAGAAGGTATTCGTGGACACAACCTTCAATTAGCTTATGAATTTCTATTAACAATTGTTCCTACCAGTGCTGAATCGGAAGGTGCATTTTCGGCCGCTGCTGTTTTCTGTACCAAATTCCGATCGTCACTTGCAGATAAAACCTTAGATAGACTTGCATTTATGCGTGCTTTTTTCAGTGAACATAGAAAAAATGCTATTTAAGATTTAACGTATTGATAAGTTATTCTTTTTATATTTTTTATGTTAAATTTTAATATCTTTGTATCCGTTTATATCCGCATTAAAATAATAAAAATTACTACTCAAATTTTCTGTATAAATTTTGGGATATATTCATAATTTGAAAATCCCGGGATTAATCCCGGGATCCCGGGATTCTACTTTTCACAGTCCCGAATCCCGGGATTTCAATTTTGTTTCGGGATTGGATGCCCTACCACAGATGTTTTGTTATAGCACGGTAACTTTTGGATGTCCGTTACATCGCTCTAGAATAATTATTGTTTTACAATGCTGCCATATGTATTTTTTACAATAATAAGTTAACGAAGAAATGTTTAAAACACGCTTTTGGGGCTGAAAAACAACATCTATGAAAAAATAACTTTTACAATTCTTCTTTCTTCTAATTTGCAGCTCTTTCTGTCAACAGATAATGAATTAAAATACTTATTAAAAGACTTCATTTTCAAACTTTGGAGATCCCCTGCACACCCAGGAAGCATGGTACAATATTTTGGTATTAAGATTTTCGACTCCGAATTTTATTACCAACATCGCCACGTGTAGTTCTTTCGCCAATTTATACACGCCTTGTATAAAAAAATTAAAATAGAATGTTTTATTTAAATAATTTTAATTTTTCGCGCTTTTGAATTTGCAAAATCATCTATGACTGAATCAAAGTTCACTTCAGTAAATACAAGAGCTTTTAAATTTTTAAAAATACTTTGCGCCTGAGTTTTGAAATCTTTAGTTAAAACATGCTCCTTCATCTGTAGCCTTTTCACCCGATATTATCTTTCGGCGCTTTTTTTTATCCTCTGGAAAAGTCAACAATTTTCGCGCCTTTCTGTAACAAAGGCGCCTATGGCCGGGGCCATATTGGCCATAGGCTATTTACGCCTCTGCTGGCAGTCTTTAGTTATAATCGGATCTGCTTGCCGTAGGATAATTCCAATAAATAGCTGTATTCAGGCGTTAATTAATCAACGGAATAAATAAATCGCATGTAGTTGTATTTGACATACCCCTGGTTAACCTATAAGTTTCATCGTTTCAACGTTTTTATCATTTCTGTGCTGCGTGTGCTTTAAGAAATATCAAATGTATATCTGCATATTCTACAGTCTACACAACAAAACGATATGGTAATTAAAACGGATAAAGAATGGGAATTAGAAGGCAACAAAATGTAATCAGGAAAACGACTACATTAACTGAATGAACACAATAAGTAAGTGAATAATCAAACACGACGTTATGAGTTCTGATCAGCAATGACAGTGACGCAAATATTATGCATTATCGTCTCATCTATTTCAATTAAATGTAAGATAAAGTAAAGTTTAAGTTAAATATTCCTTCTTCGGATTAAAATTTGACACATCTCCGTAAGAAATTTATTTCGTTAATATCCGCCTATTTTTCTTTACGTCACTCAGAAAACGATAAATGGTTTTATACAGTGTGTTTCACTTTACATGAAACCACCCAAATAACTATTTTATTTAGAACTGCCATCTCTTCATCAACTTATTTGGACTTCCAACCTCCTCCTTCTAGTACTTGCTTCAGTTGACGATTTTGCTGCCT
Organism: Melanotus villosus; assembly: GCA_963082815.1. Lineage (NCBI taxonomy): Eukaryota > Metazoa > Arthropoda > Insecta > Coleoptera > Elateridae > Melanotus > Melanotus villosus. The sequence continues at coordinate 68,316,717 of OY720418.1, read as the reverse complement.
TTTGATGCTTTGTACTTGTTTTACCAGACTTATTATCTTCTGGCAAGTTTTCATTTTTATTCTTATTAGGGCTAGTACTTTCAGCTAACTTCGTCACTTCGTCTTACTTCTTGTCATTATTCCTGTAGTTTCCATATCGTAGTATCAATTTCAAAGGCGCAAGGACCAGCACAGAGATTTTTATGGTATGAGAACGGCGGTCAACAGGAACCAACAATTTATGCCATGAGCGTAATGATCTTTGGAGCAATTTCATCACCTTTTTCAGCTCAATATGTTAAAAACAGGAATGCATTAGAGTTCAAAGAAGAATATCCAGAGGCAGTAGACGCAATATTTCACAAACATTACATGGATGACTATCTAGACAGCGTTAGTAGTGAAGAGGAAGCCATAAAACTGATAAATGAAGTAGTAATGATACATGAAGCTGGATGATTTGACTTAAGAGGTTGGGTAAGCAACTCTAAACATGTAATTGATCGAATTCCTTATGAAAAGAGAGCAACAGAAAAGTTAATGAATCCAAATAAACAGTCTAATATATCTCAGAGGGTTTTAGGTTTAAAATGGGATCCTGAGAACGATAATTTAACTTTTCCTTTATTTGTCCATAAAGTTGATAGAGATATTTTAACACGAGAAAAAATACCTACAAAAAGGGAAGTTTTAAAATTGGTCATGTCTCTTTTTGATCCACTGGGACTTATAGGTCAATTCATAGTCAGAGATAAAATGATCTTACAGGATACATGGCGTAGTGGTATCAATTGGGATGACGAAATCACCAACATCTTGTACAAAAGATGGAAAAAGTGGCTAAGTGGCTTAAAAGACATAGAAAACTTGCGCATACCACGATTTTATGGTTTTAAACAAAGAATATTCAGTTACACATCAGCACAATGTTGTATTATGCACTTTTACCTATAAATAGATGTATTAAGATCCGCCTCGAAGGACCAGCACAATGTTGTATTATGCACTTTTACTTATAAACAAGTGTATTTTTTGTGCTGTCTTTGTAAAATATTGTGCTGATGCTTTGAGCAGCACAATGTTGTATTATACACTTTTACCTATAAATAGATGTATTAAGATCCGGCTCAAAGGATCAGCACAATGTTGTACAAAGACAGCACCAAAAAATACATTTGTATTAAAGCAAAGATTTTTAATGTTAGCAAAGAAAAAACTCAATTTGTTTACAAAATTTTACACTCACTTGTCTTGTTTTTTATTTTATTTTTTAAATTCAAAAACTAACTAGATTATTAAAATCCAACATTTCTCCCCCTCGGTGAAGACTTCTTTTGAGTGTTCACCCATCTGTGGAGAGATTTTAGTCGTTTATTTCCAGGAGATCTAATTTACAGATGGGTGAACACTCAAAAGAAGTCTTCACCGAGGGGGAGAAATGTTGGATTTTAATAATCTAGTTAGTTTTTGAATTTAAAAAATAAAATAAAAAACTCATTTGTTTACACTAACCCTCCTGCTACCGTGTAAATTTTGTTTCGTAGACTACCGAGTGGGGTACATTCGTGACCCATTTTTTTTTTCCTTTATGGCACCAGGATATTGTTTTGAGGCAGGTTTATGAACTTTAGTTTTTGAAAAACATTAGTAGGAATCAAATTCGATAATAAAGGAGAATAATTAAACTTTTATTTTTCAATTTTGCAAAGATTACATACTATTTTTTTTTTGAATGTTGTGAACATACAAACTGGTAACATGTAACGCAATACTGGCGACACTTTCGGTCTTTGCCCCTTTCACACATGAAGCACCTTCCCACCGACTTTTCTGGGGCTACCTCCATATTTACTGCCTTCAGGAATTACGTCGCACATACATACATATATTGCCGAATAGTTTTGTGCAACTTCGGTTGTGTTCGGTAACGCCTGATAATGTTTTCTGTCACCAACGATTTTCCTAAAGTTAAGCAAAATTTTCGTCTTGCATCCAGATTTGACTTTCCGTTATCGGGAAACTTTATTTCCGACAATCTAAATGCATTAATTCCCGCAATATCCAACAGGTGTCCAAAAATTCCCATCGGCCAGCGATTAGTACCACGGCGTGTTGTGTATTGTTTGGCCATTTGATCAGTTGAATCTACTGCATCTTTGGTAGCATTATAATGCAATATGATCTCTGGCTTATAGTGAAACTGTTCACTAGATACAGAGTCATCAAAGTGCTCTCTAGATAATAATACAACGGCTCTATTTTTAGTTGGAACATAAGAAACCATTGTATGATTCTTCGTAAATGCAAATATGCTGGAGTGAAATTGGTTTATACCGGTTTGGTAGTAATTCTTTAGGTACCTATGTAGTTCTTGTTTTTCCGAACTGTACCACATACAGTTAAATCCTTCTGGAGAAGTTTATCAGCTAGAGAGAGGCTTGTAAAAAAATTATCGCAAGTAATACCATACCCTTTGCCTAAACGCTGCACTAAATCCATTACTACACGCTCTCCCTGATTTTTTTCAGTTGTATTGTTCAGTTTTCCTAAGTAGACCTGCATATTCATCGTGTACGCATTAGAAGCATTTGCTAAGGTCCATATTTTTATGCCGTATTTATCTGGCTTACTTTTCATAAATACTTTGAATGAACAAGGACCTCGATAACCAACTAACTGTTCGTCGACGGTTAGGTGAGTATCGGGAGTAAACGATTTTCTGCAGTTTCCGACAAAGATTTCAAACACATCCCGAATAGGTGCTAATTTGTCAGTGCTCTTTCTTTCATCTCTCGTTCGATAATCGTCGAATCTTAAACACGATGTCAAAAGCTGAAAGCGGGATCGAGACATTGTTGCAGGAATAATTGAACGTACATAGGATTTATCCGATCCCCAAAGAAACTCAACTGATTCACCACTATCCTCCATTGCACCTATGAAGAGAACTGAATTGATTGAATTGAAATGACGCTAAAAAAATACTTACCTAAAGATATCAATAAACCAAGGTAGGCTCTAATTTCTATGTCATCAGTAGGAGCCGAAAAACGTTTTTTATCAGGATGCTTATCATTCCAACTATCCATTACTTGCTGCGCTTTCCTATTGGTTTCTGAGACTACAATATTCACTATTTCGTCAGAGATGAACAGGCGAAATACTTCTTGTGGTGTAGCAAATTGTGAACTGTAAGCAGTACAGCCAGGATTTGTCTTCACCACTTTTGCTACTGTCCTACGTGATTTCCCGACAGGCAGTTTATTCCAAACTGCTCCGCTGGCTGTGCTATAAAGTAGACGGTTTTCGTCAGCACCATCATGCGGTTTTTCTGATTCAGCAGTGTCATCGCCTTCCAACAAATCATCAACTTCGTCCGTGATTTCAATTTCGCCATCACTATCGTCCTCCTGTACTTCGGCAGCTGCGAGCAGCTTGTCAAAGTCAGAATCAGTTTCACCGTACTCGTCATACAAATACGTTCTCATATCATCTTCGGTTAGATTGCCACTCATAGTACTGACGTATTATAAATTACTTGTAAAAATACAGGGACTGTTTCTTTTTAGTATACATATCCCCTATGTATACTTTTAAAATGAACGCAATATGTAGGCAACCAACTATACACTAAACGTCACGTCACGTGGTGCATAAAGGTTATGTTTCATGTTTGTAAATAAAAAATAAATCAAAATTAGTGGAATATCGAAATAATTTTAATTCAACGATTATTCTAAAACATAAAATATCAAAAATGGGTACAAAACAGATAGGAAAATAAAAACAGCAACAGTTATAGACTATTTTTTTGACATTAACTTAATTTGATGATTTAAAAAATTAGCATGCTGTGGCAAAAATCATCAAATTAAGTTAATGTCAAAAAATTAGTCTTTAACTGCTGCTGTTTTTATTTTCCTTTTTGTTTTGTATTGTTGATATTTTATGTTTTAGAATAATCGTTGAATTAAAATTATTTTGATATTCCACTAATTTTGATTTATTTTTTATTTACAAACATGAAACATAACCTTTACGCACTACGTGACGTGACGTTTAGTGTATAGTTGGTTGCCTACATATTGCGTTTATTTTAAAAGTATACATAGGGGATATGTATACTAAAAAGAAAAATTCCCTGTATAAAACAGACACTATAAACAACTCCACACTTGTATACTTTTCAGAGTAAAAACTAACAAATCTCGTGAAAGCTATAGGCACGTCGCGTCATACAAATGCATACGAACACAAAGCAACTGCGCATGACCGCCAGAGGCGCGTTCCGGAATTACCTACCGCCAGAGGTGCGTTCCGAATTACCTACCGTCTGAGTAGAATCAAATACACGTTGGAAGAATGTCCGGAAATCGAATATACAACCGAATAATTGTTAAAATTTTACATACACAAGCTACCGAGTGGGGTACAAATGCACCCCAAGCCGTATTTTTCTTCATACATCAATTATTTTTCATAACTGCAAGGTACTATACGAATGTGTAGGTTCCAGAAACTTCAAATGACAATGTCTTAAAAGCTTAAATACCGGAAACACCAATTTTATACATTAAACCAAGAAAAACTACGCTTGGGGTACATTTGTACCCCACTCGGTAGTAGGAGGGTAACACAATTCGTATAAAACTTTTACCAGTGATAGAGGCCATTAAGATGAAGCTTTTTTGTAGGAATGAAATTTTTTTAGAGTTCAAATCTAGCCAAATATGATTAAAGGCGTTGTCAACTTATGAAAAGTCGATTTTTTTTGTAATTTGATTGAGTAAACTGAGTATTGCACCTTCGCAAAATTTTACCGCCGAATTTTAATTCGTTACCGTGTTATGGGAGCTAAAAGTTTAAGCTATGACGTCACCTACGTCGGTCGCCGGTAAGAGCTCTAGCATAGCTACAAGCACAACGCTAAATTTAGGTTATGTTGTCGACACCAGTGACGTCACGTATGTAGGATCTGAATTTTATTTTGGTTTTATTGTAGTTATTATCAAAGATATTAAAATTCTACCAATGCGGGTACTTTTACGAGTATTTTAACTAACGTATTTTGATATTTACTAAATATGTTGCATAAGCTGACAATACCTTTAAAATAAAAACTGGCGTTTTAAGTAAAGTCATAGCAGCGATTAAGATAGAGCAAAAAAGTATTTAAAAAAGTTGTTGCTAATCACAAATATACTCCAAATATGAAGTTTCGCTGAAAAATTTTCATTTTTTAATTTTCTACATTTTTGTGTGAACTCTTTAAAAAATTCCTTATCTAAAATATCAAGTGTGCGATGAACAATCAAAACAATTAAAAATCATTTGAAACGTCAGCTCATAAGACAATTTACATGGAATTTTTGTTGTTTGATTAGTGATGGCTGAACAACGGTTAAGTATTCCTGAAAAAGTAAAAAAATTAAAATGAAAAATTTTCAGTGAACCTTCATATTTGGGGTATTTTTGTGATTAGCAACAATTTTTTTAGATACTTTTGTGCTCTTTCTTAATTGCTGCTATGACTTTACTTGAAACGTCAGTTTTTATTTTAATCATAGTTGGCTAGATTTGGACTAAAACAATTTCATTCCTACAAAAAAGATTCATCTTAATGGCCTCTATCACTGGTAAAAGATTTATACTAATTGCGTTATTAATAAAATAGTTATTTAGGTGGCTTCGTGTAAAGTGAAACACACTGTTGTATATAAGATAAAGATAACGATAATAAGTGCTGTGTTTACAGGTAAAATGTAAATGAAGAAGGAATAGCCCTTGACAAAGCAGTGTACTAATTCACCTTGCTGTAAAGACCAATATCGCATGTCTGGATTTCAATAGAATTAAATGGCTACTTAACTAACATCGTGGACATTGCAGCGGTTCTCAACAGTAACTACTGTTATTTTTTTTTGTAGTTTCTACATTTGTGTATTTATGAAATGCATTTGCTTTTTGTAAACGCCAAAATAATGGTTACACTAGCTTACTTTATTATTAAAAGACTACAGCTACTTCATTCTAGTGATTCAACAGGTGTGTATTATTGAAATAGATTTCCTACGGAGGTGGTGTCAAATTTTAATCCGAAAGAGGAATATTTAACTTAAACTTTACTTTATCAAAATTTAAAAAGTTGAAGCTTTATATGCACAATGTTTTTCGCATACAAGACATGCAGATGCTGACGTTACTCGACGACTGACGACTAGTTCAACGGATGCAAAAGACTGGAAGAACTGTCCCCAATCTAACGGCTGATAGAGGCGCTTCACGTCGAGAATTAGTACCAAACATTGTAGAAAACATCTTGAACGCAGTTGAAACCACACCGGGACAAAGTACGTGATCCATTATAAGAATATTTGATATTAGCCAAAGAATTGTTTATCATGTATTGGATGGTTTGCATCATTATCACTGCTAAACCATGTAGGGTTTGTTACCAGAGGAGTATCACTGAAAAGTAGAGTTCTGCACATGGTTATTACAACTGTCGCGGTTAGAGAGTTTGAGGAAAATAATCTGCTTCGAAATCTAGAAGAAGTATAATTCCTAGGTTTAGAAGATGTCTAGATGTTGGGAAGGCCATTCTGAACATTAATTATTGTTTGTTCTATGTTAAGAAAGTAAAATGTAATATTCATATGGACGTACTTTTTAATTTAGTGTAGGTATGCAATATGCATACTACATATTACAAATAGAATACTAACGGGCGTTTATTTCACCTCATGGCATGGGTTGAATTACGTGACTGAATATTTAACCTCTCATGTAATATTTTTAATTTGACATTTGTTTCCAATAGCACTCACGTTCTTGATAATGGAAAGTCATTATTCTTATATTAGTACTAAATTTTATTTATTTTTTAAAGTTTAATTTAGTACTAAATAACTAAGGATAATAGTTTTCATTATCAATAATGCGCATATTACGAGGGCGAGATGATAAGTGGTTAACCTTCACATAGGTGGCGCTGGTAGGTAAAATATTTATTCATGGTTTGAAACTTCGATCTTTTAGTTGGCCACATTGAAAATATAACGACAAACTTTCTAATCCACTGATGTCCATTAGATTCTTCCAATAACTATTTACATTTCATTCACAAGCTATGCTCTGCTTTTACACACAATACACTACTTAAGATCGAATGGTTTGGTTCTCTTCAGTCTTCGGACATGGTGTTGATTGTCCAGCAGTCGAAGAACCTCTGCATTCACGTGGAGGTGTAACCTGGCTTCATGCTTACCGGCAAACCTTTTGATTTCTTTTTTAACTGTTGGAATACCAAGATCTCGATGAATATCTGAGTTACGAACATACTACAGAGCATCAACTATGCTACGCAACACCTTGTTTTGTAATGTCTGTGTGGACTTAATGTTAGTGTCACTAGCGCAACGTCATAGCTGGATGCCGTATAGCCAGTGGGTTCAGGATCTGATTGTAGATCAGTAATTTATTGTGTATTGACAACTTGGAGTTTCTGCCAAGAAGCTAATAATAATGTTGTTTATATTTCAGACCAAGCTCAGCTCTTTCTTCTTCACATGCGTTTTCCATCTCAGCTTCGCATCTAACGTCATGCCGGGATATTTGGCATTCATTCTGATTCACTGTCAGAAGGGCAGTATCATCGACGAATGTAGCTACTGTTATGCTACCCAATGCTGGCAAGTCGCTGGTATACAACAGATAAAGAACGGGGCCAAGGACACTTCCTTGATGTACGCCTGTTCTTATTTGTTTTAAGTCAGAGTATTCTTCTTCCTGCTTGATTCTAAAAAGTCTATCAACTATATAAGATGTTAAGATTTCCAGATATAGTTTCGGAAGCATTTTGTTCAATTTGTGTATTAACCTTTTGTGCCAAACTTTGTCAAAGGCTTGGGCCACATTCAAGAAGACTGCAGAGCAGACTTGTTTTCCTCTAATGCTTGTTCAACAATGTCAGTGATACGATGCACTTGATCGATTGTTGAGCGCTTCTGTCTAAAGCCAAATTGGTAATCTGGGATTAGTTGGTTATCTTCTATAAGAGGTCTTAGGGCCGGTTGCACAAAGCTTTTGTTAAATTAACGAATGATCAAAGTTGACAAAAGAGCATCATTTTTTGTTTACTAATGTGTTATTTGCCATATGCATTCGAATTTTGATTCGATTTTGTTCACTTTAACGAATGATTAATTTAACCAAGCTGTTAAATCATGTTTGTGCAACCCGCCCTTAGTCTCTTAAGTAGAAGCTATTCAAATAGTTTTGAAACTATAGGTAAGAGGGAAATTAGCCTATACGACTCTATTTTATTAAGTGGTTTACCTGGTTTTGGCAGCATGATTATCTCTGCAACTTTCCAACAACTAGGGATATGTTTTACACTGAAAGCTGCATTGAAAAGGTCAGTAGGACTATACCTTTCCTAGGCAGTTGTTTTAGTATTTCACCAGTAATTAGATCGTAACCTGGTGCTTTCTTCGGGTTAAGGTTTGTTTTGATTTCCTCGGCTACTTCTTTCGGAGTGGCTAGAGTGATGTTTTCCGAAATTTGGTTGTTGGTTTCAGGCAGTAAATTTTCTACTTGTGTTTGATTGAGCGTAAAGATCAGTTAGATGTTCTGCAAACAGATCAGGTTTCTGTTTATTGTCTCTGGCCCATGGTCCCATATCTCTTCTTATTCGCGGTATGGATGTAATTGGTTTCCTGATCCTTCCGGTTGCTTTCCAAAGTGAGTAGTCCGTTTCTTCGTCAGTTGTCAAATTCTGCAGGTAGGAATTTATTGATTCTTCTTTGAGTTTTTGTATTTCTCTTCTCAATTTTTGAGCTCTATTACTCAAAATGGTTTCGTCAGATGGGTCTCTAGTCTGTTGCCATCTCCTTCTAGCTTTTTTTATTCTTTGACGAGTTCTCTGATCTCAGCGGGCTAGTTTACTCCTTTGGTATGTGAGTAATCTCCTTGGTGTTGTTATATGCCGCTGCCTGGACAAGTCTGGCGAAGTTTTCAGCTTCTTTTACTACGTAATTGCTCAGTTGTTCTTAGGTTAATATTCAGATTGATGTTATTCTGAAGATCAATCCGAAAACTTTCCCAATCAGTGGTTTTGTTAATAAGAGTGGATCTGGCTGCTCGTTTGATTATCTTTTCACTCAGTGTTAAAATGACGGCTGAGTGATCGGAATCCAAGTCAAAGTTTTCTTCGAATTCAGTGAAGTTAGAAGATACATTTCTTGAGATGAAGAAGTCTAGCAAGTCGGGAATTTTGTCTGGGTCAGTAGGCTAGTACGTAGGCTTACCTGTTGAATGATAATTGCAATTTAATTCTCTGACAGCTTTTTTCAGTTCTCTATCTTTAGTCGTCGTTAACCTGGATCCCCAATCTACATGTTTAGAGTTAAAATCTTCTCCAACAATGAATCTGTCTCCTAGATGTTGCAGGAGTGTTAGGTAATCTTCCGTTTTAAGATTATGTCTTGGTGGATAATAGACAGCACCAACTCTCAGCTTCTGTTTACTAGTTTTAATTCCAACCACAGTAAGCTGAACTTCTACTCGTTGTAAATGACATTCTTCAAAATGATTAACTGATTCTCTGATTAAGATTGCACTACCACCCTTAGCTTGGTTGTCCTGATGGATGGTGTGATACATTTTATAGCCTGTTATTTTTGTGTAGGACTGTTTTGTCATATGTGTCTCAGAGATAAGACAGACATCTATGTGTTGAGTATTTAGGAAGACTTCAAGGTTATGTTTTTTGTTTAGAATGCCATTGACATTCCATGTAGCGATACGTAGGTCTTGTTCCATAATCTTATTTTACCTTGGGTTTAGCACCAGTGCTCCTGGATTCTAGTTTGTCGAGTCTTTCATTGACTCGCTCAAGTGTTTTCATCATATTCTACATAAGCTGCATCATAGATGGTTCGGATGATGATGGACAAAATACTGAATCTGCTGATGGTTTTCGTTGGGTAACTTGGGCATAAGATAGGTACGCCGGTTCTGACTGGGTTAAGTTAAGGATAGCTAATCTTGATTGAGGAATTGTTTTCTTGGCCTTGAGAGCACTATCCCTTTTTTTCTGTAGCTCCTTAGCTATTGTACGTCCTCTGTAGCTAGCGGGGTACGCTTGAGAGCAGTTTATGCACTTGGCAAGAGTGTCTCTAGTTTTAGTACATGTTGCGGTTAGGTGATTTCCTGCACATTTAATTCTCTTTTACAGAATTTTCTTTGGCATATTTTACATTGTGGAATACGCTTGCTATTCGTTATTGCATCTATTTTGACTTTCATATAGTTGATAATATACTGGATATCATAGATTTTGTTGATATCTTTAGATCTGTCAACTACCAACATATACAACGGCAAACGAATGTGATTCACCCAGTTTTTGAACTACTTTTATGATTTTGTATTTTCTTTCTTTAAGTTCCTTGGCAATTTCTTCAGCAGAAGTTGAAGGATGCAGGCTCCTAACCATTACCTTAATAAGTCTCGCGGCTTTGTTTTCATATGTATGCCATTCAATGTTAGAGTCGTGCAACAACAACAACAACGTCACTACACTAAAAACAGACCAAGAACAAACGAAGAAAATACCAACATCAAATGGAGTAAGACAAGGTAACAGTTTAAGTCCGTTCCTTTTTAATCTTATAATGGACAAACTTATAGAAGAAGTAAAATCGCTGAACCTGGGATATAAATTGGGTACAAAAAAAGTTAGAATGGTATGCTACAAAGTCCATATACATAAATATACAGACTTTGGGTATGCTATGCAGACGATGCAGCGATTATTGCAGAGAAAGAAGAGGATTTGCAGCGGCAGATACACAAATTCTATCTGTCCACCAAACAATTTAATATAAACATCTCAATACATAAAACAAAGTGCTTAACTTTCTCCAGAGACCTATCTACATGTAAGCTAGTAATTGACGATAAGCCCGTAGAACAAGTGCTGAAATTCAAATACCTAGGAGTGGAGATACTCAGCAACTCAGCTACAATAGTACAATGACCCAGCCGGAGAAGTTTGAGAACAAACAAATAAGGCAATTGTGTTATCAGGCTGCCTAAGGGACGTAATATGGACAAACAAATACATGAACATCGAAAGCAAGACCAAAATATATAACACAGGTAGAAGGCCTTAAATTACATATGGTCCAGGACTGAGACACCGAAAACCAAACATATTCTAAGAAGCAGAGATGAAAACTTGAAAAAACAAAGGACATAATAAAGTGAGGAAAAACACGCAAAAAGTACTGGTATGAACATGTGAGTCGAATGGACGGCAACAGACGAGCACGGTTAGCAATGGAAAAAAAATCAGTAAACCCTCGACTCCCGGGCAGACCATCAAATAGATGGATGCATAGCTGGAAATCGAGTTCCCAAGAAAACTAAATTGGTTTAAAAACAGATCACTGATCTATAAAACGCAGAAGAAGAAGAAGAAGAAGAACTAATTATAAAATAGATAGATAAACAGCAATACTAATTATTTTTGGTTATTTTGATCTTCTTGTAGTTTATTTGTGAAAAGATTTATTCATTGTACAAGAGTCATAATAATTCATAATTGAATCCGATAATAATGACGTCATTATAAATAATGTAATGTGTAATAACTGTTAACAATGTATTATTTGCTTATGCAACCATATTATGCAGCATTTTTCATGGTTTTAAATGGAAAATATCCTTATTACTGGAGGTAGTGGATTTATGGGTTCCTTTTTAGCTTCAATTTAAAATCTAAAAACAAAAGTTTAACACATTTTTACGATTTTTAAATTAAAGAGAGAAATTGAAAAGGTTGCTATTTTGAAAACCTAAAATATTACTTTTTTTCGAGAATGTCTAGTGATCCTAAACATTTGACGAACACTTTTTACGTTATGAAAGCCTAAGAGGCTATCGCACCAACTTACCCATTAGATATCAGACGTTGCATAAAAATTAAGAAAAAAAAAAGAATTCGATAGATTAGATAGAGCGATTCAGACTCAAATACAGGATGCAAAGGAGCTTCGGTAAATACGTAAAGGATATACGTGTTTTACGTTCTTATATTCTGTGAATTCACGTAGCCGGAAAAATGAAATCATCTTCATCTGACTAAAGTCATTATAGTATATATATTATGCAATGAGCATTTAATGATAGCCATTAAATGCCAGTTGCATACACTATTTTTCTACGGCCAGTTATAATGATGAAAAAATAGGCACGTTCTGAAAAGCTGCTACCTAACCTTATTTTTGACAACAAAATACTTTGCTGCTATTGGTTATCTCAATTAAGAAACATCAACAACTCGCGTAACTATGGTTACCAAATAAAATACTTTGCTGCTATTAGTTATAAACTTGTATCTTAATCTTAATGAAAAACCTGTATCTTAATGAATATCATTAAAGTACAGGTAGTAAATGCTTAATAAATCAATTAAAGTATGGGAGTAGAAAAAATTATAAATAAACCAGTTAGAATATAAAATATTCTGTGGTAATAATCAGTTGGTAATAACTCATGAAAAATTGCATTTTATACGGATCAGATGCAGGCCTTCCTTCGGCACTGTCCTGAGACATGTATGCATTGATTTTGTAGGTTAATAGTTTAAAACTAAAGGCTATTTTACAACTTCCACAGTTTCTTTTCACCACGCGAAAGGGTTTGTGATGGCTGCAGATAATTTTTGTCTTTCATCTGAAAAAATCTCTAAACTTCGCCAATACATTCAGTAATAAAGCTTGGATGGCATATACCTACTCATACGCTATTTTCCTGAAACCTATAAGAAAAATATAATTTAATTGTTTAAAATCTTCTGCTCTTGTATAAAAATCGTTTTAAAAAGGCGATTTTAGGGTAAAGCTGTCAATATAATAATAATTGACAAATATATCTATGTGAATTAATCTAAGACACGGATTTCGTTTTTCATAGGTAACCAGAGTTAGTATCAAATTGAATACATAATTTGTGCTAAAATAAATTTCACCATAAACGGACGGGTTTCGGATTAGGTAATGTACGTATTCAAACAGCCATAAACTTATTACTGTTCCATTGTCTACAACAGCGGTTCTCAACCTTTTAGGTTCTGCGTACCTTTTACAAAAAAAATTCGGCAAAAAATAGGTCGGCAAATAAAATTTTTTTGTGAATGATAGAGAAGAGTTGACAAAGGCAGTAATGCCCGTAATCGATATAATGGAGATATAGTTTTAATTTCATTTTTTATACCAGTTTCGCGTACCACCGAAAATCGCTGGTCTAGAGCAATGGCAGTACCAACTTAACTAACATCAAAACGATGACTTCGAAATAATTCTTGGTTTATGCTGTAGGACTTATTGATATAACGACTACTGTTTCAAATTACAAACTTCAAGGTGTATAAATACTTAAGAAACTTAACAACTTTTGTTTGTTTTTATTTTTTTTTTATTTTATTTTGTAATAGATGGCCTACTATTTTCTTTACTTATTTTAGCCATAAATAATTAAGAATTTATTAAAATTATTTAGGTATTTAACACCAGTAAACTATTTTTGAAACTCACAATAAGAATGCGATTACTGGAGTCATAACCAGCTACGACCTATATTTAAAAATATCCTGTTGTGTTTAACTCTTAAAATATTGAATTTATAAACTAGGTACAGACTTCAGCTCAAAAATCTGCAAATATTTTTAAAAATGTTTTCGCAGTGGCTAAAAATCACAAAAGATGGCGGCAAATTTTTACTTTTGAGCAGGGTATGAAAAAAATCGATTTATTTTAAAAAAAATCAAAAAAATCGATTTTTTTGATTTAAATCGATTTTTTTGATTTAAATCGATTTTTTTGATTTAAATCGATTTTTTTGATTTAAATAGATTTTTTACTCAAACGGTTAGTTTATGGAATAAGTTCCAAAATATTTAACTCTTAACTTTAAATATGTCACGTTTTGTAAACTCTCTAAAGAGTTAATAATGTACTTTTCTCAGAATTTTTGAGTAATCAAAAGTGAATAATGCTTTGGTTAGTTTGTTTGGGTGTAATCCTATATTGCGGTAATTCCCAATACAAAACATCTTGAAGGCGGTACTTTTGGCGACTTTAAAGTTTAAACCAAGAACCATAAACTGAAAATCACTTACCTTGATTTAAATCATGATTTTTTTTTTAATAAATCATGTGATTTAAATCGCGATTTAAATCAACGATTTAAATCACTTGATTTAAATCAAACATACCCTGCTTTTGAGTCTTAAAAGGATTTTCTTTGGTATCTAATTACTGTGAGTAATTAGTTTTAACGTTGCCATATTATAATATTTAATGAACTGGGACTTAATGAAAAGTGGCTTTGAGGAACAGTTTTACTTTAATTTGCAATAAATTATTTGCATTTAGTAATTGTTGGCATTTATTAAACAAAAGTTATTTATTTATACGAGTACAATTTTTTGTTATATTATTTTAATTCTGTTCATTGCTATACCATCACTTACATTAGTTTTGAAGGTTAAATCTGCATTTCCATTGTTTCCATTCAATGTTTATTTTATTTCTACATTTATTATTTTTATTACCTATTTTGCATATTAAAAATTAAAAGGCAAGATTGTAAGACGTTACGTCCGTTTCTTAAATGCCAAAATTAATGATAGGCGAAAAGAATATTAGTGAATAATGGAATTCGGAAACAACACATCATATCTGTTAGTGACTTGATTTGCTAGGTATAATTAAAATGCGTGGACTTTTGTAGAATATTAAGTACTTTTACCATAAATTACTTAACAACAAATGATCTCTGTAAAAATAACTTTTCATTTTAATTTTGTTGCAATAAACGTTTCAAGATGATAAATGCTAAGATCGAAAATTCTGAATGCTTAACAGGTAAATATACAGAGGTTAACGAAAACAGAATTATGTCGATGCGGGGTAGATTCTCTGCGAGCTATAAAATCAACGTTCGACATAGTTCTCAAGAATTCTCAGGGAAACCACATGAAGGCGACCCCTTTGTGCTGAATATGGAGAAGATCCCAGAGAACAGACAGAATATAAAAGATTTTTAGAGTATATGAAAACGTGCTTAAAACATTACAGCACAATAGAAAGGTCATAGCGTTTAGCAGTACGGAGCTAAAATGAGGAGTTGACTCTCTAAACTACTGTCCAACATCTTTTGATATATTTTTTTCAGTGGCGTAATTACAGTTTTTTAAAGGTGTAGGACGTTTACTTAACATTCCTTTTTTCTCGGGAAGAAGCACTATTTAAACTTATTTGAGTGTTTATATCCTATAATAAAATCATTGCGAAGTAATTAAATCCTTCTTAGTTTTAAGTTGAAACGGATTAAATTAAATTTTACACTATAAAAGTGCTATTATAAACATGCCTCCTTCCCTATCAGCTTAGATCTTCCGAGTAAAAAATTAGTTTCACCAATTTTCTTATGAATGAATATTTTGGAAACCTTTGAAATTACAAAAGATAATTAAAAATTCAAATGCTGAAATTGACTTTCTGTATCTGTATCTCTTTTAATATTAACTTTTTGTCTAAGATAATTCTAGGTAAATCCCAATAATTTGACCCCATAAATCTACTGTTGCTCTGTATGTTATTATCGAAGGACCACCCTGTATAATAATAATAAGTGATGTGCTGCAACATATTAGATAAAACTGAACATATAAGTAAAACTGAAGGTACCTATGGTTTAATGTTTTAATCTATTAAGGTAATATACAGGGTGTTTCTTAATAACATGCTAATATTTAAGGAGGTTATTCTTGGGTCCATTTTGAGAAAAAAACTTCATATAAACATATGTCCTAAAGGTCTTAACTTTTGAGCTACAGGGTGCTAAAGTTTTAAGAAAAAAATCTTTTTTTTATGATAACTTTGGTATGACCCTAGATATTTTTGTGAAACGTAGTATGTATCTTCTATGCATCAAAAGGCATTTTCTGCTGTACAACATAATTTTTTATTCTTGCCAGTGGCGTTCGTGCGGGATTTGCACTGAATCATTTTAAAGAGAAAAGTGATACGCCACTGCTTTTTCTTAAAGTAAAAATTATTTTTGAAATCCTCATTCCTTTCTGAGCAAATCTGGTCTCTTGATTTTTTTCGTTTGACGTACGGTTTTCGCATAAAAAAATAAAATTCATTCATTTGCGTCTCGCTAGACCACTTACGAGAAAAAACAATTTATGTAACTTTAAACAAAAATTTATTTAAGAGAATAATTTTTAAACGGTAACATTATAAAATTATGTTGTACAGCAGAAAATGCCTTTTGATGCATAGAAGATGCGTACTACGTTTCACAAAAATATCTAGGGTCATACCAGAGTTATCATAAAAAAAAGATTTTTTTCTTAAAACTTTAGCACCCTGTAGTTCAAAAGTTAAGACCTTTAGGACATATGTTCATATGAAGTTTTTTTCTCAAAATGAACCCAAGAATAACCTCCTTAAATATTAGCATGTTATTAAGAAACACCCTGTATAACCCTGTAAAAAGGAGATTAATTATTGATTTGGAGAAAACACGATTGTGAAAAACTATAAACAAATTTGATTGAGTAAATTAATCAAATTAAACAAACAAATCATATTAACAGCTTACCAGGGCAAATTTTTATCTTATATAAGTACCTAGCCATGAAAAAAACACGTATCACATTGACAACCTTTTCTTTTTTCTACATAACTCCCTTCAAGACTTATACACTTATTCCATCTTTTTAGCAATTGTACCATACCCTCAGAATAAAATTCATTCAGCAACTCTGCAAAATATTGTACAACAGCTTCTTGGAGTGCTTCATCAGATGCAAAACGCTTTCCCCTGAGATGCCTTTTTAAGTTTTTCAATAGAGAGAAGTCTGACGGAGCTAGATCGGGGCTATAAGTTGATACCTGAACTCTATGAACTCTATTCCACCTTAATTTCACTCATTTTATTAAGAAATAAACCTTCCCAAATCTCTATAAATCGTACAAATTAAACACAACTTAGCATATGTACCTACTTCTAAACGTCACTGCTGTTTTCTGATAATTGCTTTGATTCCGTCGCTTTTTTGTTTCGTGGTTAGGGGGATAACATAAGAATACGCCCTCGTTTTTTTGACCGTTTAATCGATTAGACAACATTACGAATCCTATCAATCAGCCTGTCGTCTAAAATTGCTAATATCTTCAAAACGAGGCCTTTTTCGCTTCTTTTGAGTTGTACTATATATTATCAAAGTTTTTTACCCTTATTTTAGCACCCTATATAAATTCAACAAAATTTCCTTCTTGCATCTTAAAACAATAGGAACTTTTAAACATTAGTAAATAATGAAAATGAGACCATTATTATTAAGGTTTTTATATCTTTGTAATGTAAACCTTCCTATGTTCAATTAAAAAATATTGCGGAGTATGCAAGCAACTTTAGACAAGACAAACAAGAAATATTAAGATTTGATTTTTATAAATTACAATTCATGTCTCATAAAATAGTTCGATTATAAAAAGCTCGTATGCTCAGAGATACAGAAAACTCTCTGTACTGATATTCATTCGCAATGAAAGATAATAACAATTAAAACTTATTTTTAATCTTTATGAATATACAGGGTGTCATCGAAAGTATATATCTCATTTTAAAGAGAGATAGTTTATATAAAGACACGAAAAAATACTAATAAATTTTTGTGATATTAAACATAGTAAGGAAGTTGAGATACATTCTTTTGTGCTACCGTCAAGTTTGGATACAACTGTTTTTCTCGTAGGCTGTAAAAAATCTCATTGATCAACTGCACTATTGACCAATGACAATTTAGTTTTCATTTCCTGAAACTCGAAAGCTTATATCTCGCATAATAAATAAACAAACATAATTCAGAATAAATTTGGTTGAAATATGTAATTTTTAATAGCAATTTAATAATAACCATACATCTATTATCGTAATATTACCTAAATTAGATTGAAAACAAATTTATTAAATAAAGCAAAAAAATATTAAAACCATAAAAGCTGTTCAAAATGCTAGCTACTCCCTTGAACATTAACACAGGATTCTGCTCGTCGCATCGTATTTGATTTTCTCGAATGGCTTGACAGATAACTCCAAAATTTACCTACAGTGTTCAGTTCAGTGGCGTTTTTGATTGTTCCATAAAAGATTTACTATTGGGTAAGCACCTCATTGTTTGACGTACGCACGTATAGCTAGCGACAAATTCTCAAAAAATTCAGGCAAAGCATTTTCCAACAAATTGAGATAATTCGCACCAGATAATTGGGCTGATAAAATGTAAGGATCAAATAATAATCGCCACAAACACTTGCCCAAATTATAAACGTGGTCATTGCTATGGTTTAGTGTACCAACATCTGAAAAAGGTTGTCTCATCCATGATAAAATGTTGGACATAAATTCTGGATCATCTCTAATTCTTTCCAAAAGCCACTCTTTTACCATAATCATCAGGCTCTAAACAGTGTACTCGTATGTAATAAAATAAGGATACAATAACTTTTTAAGGTAATGTACACCAAATTGTGCGTCGAGATACGAGATAGTCTTAGTAATACTTCTTGTACTAACTCAAGAATATTGTCTGCAGCATTAATTAGTCTAACTGTTTTTTATCTACCACAGTTTATTAACTGAGGTTGAAGAGTTTCTTTATCCCGCAGTTGTTGATGAAGCCTCATAAAAGTACTTGCCAAAGGTTGGCGACGATTGGAATACCTTTCTTGGTACCTTCTTACCGCTTCTTTTGTATTTTACTTACTTTGGCTATAAACAAAATGCATGTCGGCATCTTCCGCGTTTGCATGGGGCTCTTTCATCTTCTTCGGTTAATTTTAGCTTTTTTGAATAAATACTTATTGGAATAAAATTAAATTTGCTTCAGAATACACATACTGCCAAATGCGGGAACAAAATTATAGCGGCATTTATTTATTTCATTAACAAAACTGTGGTATCTAAACGTGAAGGCTGGCCAAAAAGAAAGGTCTGTAACTACATTATTATGCGCTGTAGGTAAAAATTTTACGAAGTTTTTTATTTATTTTTATAAAAATTTGCCCATCTAGATTAGCTTTAAGTTTTCGATGACACTCTATATACATGTATTTTCTGCAACATTCGATATTACTTACATTATTTTGAAGGTTCCTAGGTCATATCTGCTTTTCCATTGTTAACAGTGTTCGAGTTAACATTTTGCCTAATAACGATCCATCTGAAATAAAAGAATGAATATTATTGGCTTGCTTACTTTGGTGATTACAAATATGATATTTAGTTTTAAAAATAAGTACCTAATCCCTTTCTGTAATTAATATTTAAGAAGATAAGTACTACTAAACCAACATCCTAACATTACAAATTTAAGTTTATGAATTGCTAATGATTGTTGATAGTGTTTAAATGATTTTATACTCTGTAAAAACTACGACGCATAGCTTTGATCAGAATGCTGAGGTCACGGAGTACAAAGGAGGGTGCACTTCCATTTAAACTGCCGACCGAGTCCGTGCCGAAGTTTGTCGGCTGAATTTGAGATAAGGATACAAAATGCGGGGCTACAGTACAGGAGAGCATATTAGAAACACACATAAAATTAATGAAACGCTGATTAATATATTTAAGTTTCTTTTATAGAGTGGTATTTATACGAGGTGTCTTAAAGTAAAATACATCTAGTATGCTTTGAAACAATATGTAGTGGCATATAAAAGTTTACATGCAAACAAATTTCAAAGCTAACTAGATGTAATTCTTTTTAAGACACCCGGTAGATTTATACTATACATAGAAAAATTCATTAGGAAAATTTGATTTTTAGCCCAACAATAGAAAAAACATGTTTAGTAGAGCTTATTTGCTTATTCCCTTCTGGCTGGCGAAAGAACGGTCAGACAAGGTGGTCACTTTTGCTGGTAACTCCGCCCTTGAAAAATAGTACGCCACTGTACTTCTGTACAACGTACTTTTAAGCGGATTATCGTCTCTCTGTCCCACTTTAGCCTAGTGCGCATCTAAGCCTTTCGCCAGCCAGAAGGGAATAAGCTCTACTCTAGCAAATTATATGTAGTTTTAAAGCAAGATTTGTTGAATTAGTTAGAAAATTAATAGAATAATCGGTTAACATTACACTAACCCCAAAATGAAGCAATTTAATTATGGTATTTATGAAAATAATAAAGATTAAACGTATTATATTATAAATAATGATACCAACCAGAAATAGAAGTTGAATAATGACAACATTTAATTTCGCTATTGGTACAGAAATACTGGGACCAACGAAAAGATGTATTCATATGTTACATCGACTATCAGAAAGCCTTCGATAACGTATGACATGATTTATTAACTATTATCTATTTTGCAATAAACAGGCATCGATGAGAAGGACATACAAAAAATCCATTAACTATACATATATTGGATCGAAACGGCAAAACTCTTAAATAATACGTTCATTATTCTCACCGTTGATTTATGACTTACAAGCTGTGTTCAATCACAAAATTGCAGATTTCATTACTCCCAGCTTTCTTTCTGCCAATCGGGACGCTATAAATAATTTATTTCACAGTTGAGTTGTTATTTCTTAATGAGGACAGAATTGCTATAAACAGGTGGATAAAAGACACTCTAAAAAATTCTTTGAAGAGAATTTCGAAGAACTTATTTCGCGTTGATCAAATTAGTGGGGATGTGTAAAAAATAAATGTTGTAATATTCAAGAAATGTAAAGAAATAAATGTTTTATAAACCAATTCTTAGAATTAAGTAAACACCCCTCGTAATTTTACTTATTGTATATTTCTTATGTTTTATTAATTTTCCAACATCCTCCATAAACAATCCACAAAGCCCCATCCCCTCTTATATGCATGCAAATATGTCTAAGCAAAATTTAAGTATGAATCAAATATATAGGGGCGGCAGCCTCTAGCTCGCACGCGGGCGCGCAAAGCTAACGGCGACCGGGACGTCATCACGTCATGTACCGAGGTATTTTTATTTGTGAAAATTTGTTGCAGCTATCATAAACTACTAAATCGTGATTTCAACGTTTTTAAGTTGCGCCAAAAAGTTCGTAGTCATACGAAAAGTAAATACAACTCGACTAGCATGCAAAGGATATTATTCTACGGCTACGGGGATGAAGCTTATAACAACACGAGTGGAGGCGACTGTCGTAATTCGTCCGAATGAATTAACACCTTCATTGAATAATATTTTCAAATTTAAGGGAACGACTGCTAATTATCTCTACGCATCTCTGTCATAAAAACACTATTTAGTTAGTATCTTTATTAAACTCAGGGGACTTTCGTCTTTGGTAGGGATCTTTATCATTTGGCTAAAAATCACATTGGTACGGGACCTATAGTTTTATCTTGTATTTAAAATACTTTCACGTTTTGTACCGCATAAAACAGTCCCAATTGAGATCGAGCTTCCAAGTTTTGTGTTAAGAGGCGAATTTTTCAGAGCTAACTATATTCTTAACTAAATAATAAATAAAATAAAATAAGACAAACTTATCTATAACAATTTCTGTATGTATTTGAAAAGAAAGATTATAGGTACCTACTATTATTATGCAGTAGAAACAAGGGTGGCGCAGTGGTAGACCGTCAGTGCAGTGTATGAAGACATAAAACGCAGTACCTACAGACCACGCATGACCCGCAAGAGAAGGGCCGTGTTGTGCGTTTCACACTTTAAGGCTACATACATCAGTTCAACAGAAATGTTTGTGCGGTTGAGATGCGCAAATATAGGCAGAGAAGAAATTAAGCAATAAAGATAGTAAATAATAAAGCAATCAGCTGAGTACCCCCACACAGTGAATTTGCTACCGCGCATCACTTACTCACCCGCACAGATATGTGTTGTACTGTAGGTTATGTACCAACCTCGACACCCTAATGCCGCTGTGGCGCTGTCCCCTATCAAAATTTTCATCAAGTATTTTTAGCAAAATGCTTTGACGTGACGTCATAACTCCAAGGCCATCCAAATATTTGAATCAGTGTCCCACTGTTAAATATTTTAATCAAACACTTACTCGTAACAACATTGCAGTTGGCAAAAAATTAAGGGAATGCATAATTTCCAAGTATCTTAAATTATGTTTTTTACTAAATAATAAGAAACAGCTTGCAAAGTAGAACTTTATACAGGGTGATTCATAATGAGTGTAACAAACTTCGGCATTTTGTTGGGGAGGTCATTTTGAGCAAAAAATGTCATATAAACATAGGTCGTATTGCAATTAGTTACAGAATTACAGCAGATCAAAGTTTTTATCAGTGTAGTAGCAAATAGGTAAACAAAGCATATAACGTTAGGAAGTTATAATGCACATTTAACTTAAAAACAAAAGAGAGTGTACAATTTATAACAAGTGCTCAAAATGTGCCCCTTGAGCCTGAATACAAGCGCGACACCTATGAATCATCGAATCATAAACACGAATTCTGGCATCGTCATTGCGAATTTGATTGGCTGCATTAATTATACTTTGGAGTAACTGTTCACGAGTACTGATTTCAACACTGTAGACTAGCTGTTTTAGGTGGTCCCAAAGGTAAAAATCTAAAGGATTTAGGTCAGGGGACCTCAGAGGCCAAGCGTTGAGACCCCCACGATCAATCAATCCATCTGTTGGGATAATGTATGCTTAGCCATTCGGTTACTTGTTTTCCATATAGTGGGCTGGGGCTCCATCATGGTGGTAGCACACTTGTCACCGAATGTGAAGTGGAGTGTCTTTCAGCATCTCATAGAGTCTTTCATCTATGAAAGTAGCGTATCGTTCTGCATTTAAGCGATCATCAAGAACTTCGATGTCAAGCAACCGACTGTAAAAATGCCAGCCCACGTATTAACACTAAAGCGATGTTGAAATATTGTTTGTACGATGGCATGGGGTTCTGGAAAGACCATAGATGGTAGTTGTGGCTGGTATTAATACCATCCGTCGTAAATTGGGCATCATCGGTCCACAGTATTCTACCTTAAAAATTTGGATCTTCGGTAATTTTATGTAGTAACCAGGTGCAAAACACGTTGGTCATAACCTTGTGGTTATAGTGCCTGAATTCGTTGAATGTGATAAGGATGCAGTTCTTTGCGATGTAATGTCCTCCACACAAAGCTCTGCGAAAGGTGGAATTGCGTTGTAATGCATCTAACGCTAAGTGTAGGATTGTCCAGAACTGCATCGATTACATTTTATTCATTATTGACATTACCTTCTGCAGCGTGATTATCAGAATTATTAACAGCAGTTGTACCAGTCTCACGGCGTCTTTGAAAAGTACGACCAATAACTTGATGAGAGGGTTGCTGTCTATTTGGATATTTGCGACGATATTCTCTGGATGCACGACGAGCGTTGTAATTACAGTAACCATACACCAAACCAATATCGGCATATTCAGCTGCACTGAAACTTGGCATTTTTTCAACAAACAACAATTGTTAAGTACTAATTTTATTCTTTTACAGCAAACAACTAATTGTAAAATATTAACTTTGTCAACAAACAAGTGATTGTCAATTATTAATGGACTGTATTTTCGTTTTCAATGGTAAGTTAGATGTATGGATTTATTACACTTGTAAAACTTTGATCTCCTATAGTTCTGTAACGAAGTGAAATAGGGCCTAGGTTCATATAGGTAATAGTTTTCACTTCAAATGACCTTTCCAATAAAATGCCTAAGTTTGTTACACTCATTATGAATCACCCTGTATATGAAATACACTTTGTAAAATCGAAATTATGTTCTCTACAGATTTTGGTAAAAGTATCCAGAATTGAAAAAGAATCACTTAGTAAAACGATAGACTGCTGTTTTGACAACATGCTTCTTAACTTTTAGAAGAGAACTGACGATTGGCGTATTCCAGTTTCTCTGGCAATGGTTCTTTGTCTAATATTAGGATCTCTATCTAATGCTTCTATAACTGCAATTTTATTTTCTAGTTTTAATAGTTTTTTGGCGAAAATCGCAAATTATGTGAGGGAAACCAAGAAGAAATGCAACTGCAGCTGGAAGACAATATCAAGGACTCGGCCGCGCTTTTCAAATCGACGCCTATATAAAAGATTTGGGAACAGAAGGATTCTGGAGAGAGATACGAATCTACACTCGCAAAGTAAGGAAGGTTCAAGAAACACGAAGCAGAAAAGTGGGAAAAAATTCTTCAGAGAAATGCAACCGCCAGAGTCAAAAATCCGAGAAACGTACAAATACATCAAGAAACAGAGGAGAGCCACCGCATTTAGAAGAGAATACCACAACAAACTTGGGAAGAACGGGAAAGAAACAAAATTATGATGAAGAGGAAAATAAACCGCATATATATCAAGAGAAAACGCAGACAACGAGGAAATAGAAGTAGAAGAAGAAGGCATAAATATCGACGAAAAATGCAGAACAGCGAATGAACAAATATCATAATAATAACATAACATTAAAAATAAGGAAACAAGGAATACGTATACCTGTGAAGTACAATAAAAATAAAAATATTAGTAATAATAATAATAATTAGACTAAGCTAACGTAAAGTAACATGTAACAGGGCAGGCATGTCTGTGCTAAGGCGTTTCATATCATGGACATAGGAAATTAGCGGATACACTATTAGTATAAGATGACAAAACATGTTTAACCATCTCGGTCATATATTCAACTCCCATTGAATATGTGATCTACTAACTACCTTGCACTATAGAAGCGGTGTTCTGAGGCAGGCGTCACAGGCATGTTAACGTTATACAGTGCTCCCAATCCCCACCTATCACAACAAATCCCTTCACACCCTATTGGCATGGGGTGGGCCTGGCGTAATCCAGGATTGATCCACGGGGATCTGCTCCATGTCAAGTGATGATGATGATGATGATGATATCTTCTTAATGAGGACCAGTTCTGGTATAAAGATTTTCCAGCCGTTTGAAATCATTTTTGGATGATACTCTCCTAAGCGGATACCTTCAATGGTATGTACGTACTGCTGAAGCAGCATTTTTACGGCACTCATCATAAATTAATATCATTTTTGTTTTTTTATTACTTGTAAACATTTTACATATGAATTACTTTAATAAAAAATGATGTTTACTATAAATGTCCGTCACTTTTTATGGTTAAGTAAACAACTGAGTAGGTATTTGTGAACATACGAAGTTTAGCAGAAAAATATTGAGACTGTGCAATGTGGGCGAACTGATAACGCTGCCTCCCCCTTCACCCAGCTGTTAGAATAACCCCTGCCGTAGACTCAGCACAAGTTTGAACTTGTTACAGTTGGTACGCCATTGCTGAGAGCGTCTGAAGTGAAGTGTTTGTGAGGTGCATTACGAAAATGGACCGGCAAACTCAACGTTGTACTATCAAATTTTGTGTAAATTTTGGCGAATCCACTACTGTAACTTATGAAAAGATACAACGGGCTAATGAAAAACATTCCCTATCCAGAGCATAAGTGTTCAGATGGCACAAAAGGCCTTTTAAGAGGGCCAAGAAGAACTGGAAAACGAACTTCATGCGAGAAGACCTACAACCTCAAAAACGGACGACAATGTGGAAAGAGTGAGGATTCTTATGATGTTAGATCGTCGATTGACATTGAGAATAACCAGTAGTGAGTTAAATATGAACCGGTTTACCGTGCATCAGATTTTAACACAGAACCAGGTATTGCACGCACATGGATGCTGCACCACGACAACGTCCCATGTCACAGGGCAGTCTCCATCAACGAATTTTTGCCAGAAAAAAGCATTCCTGTGGTTCCCCCCCCCTATTCGTCAGATCTCAGTCCCTGTGACTACTTTTTATTCCACCGGCTGAAAAACCATTTTGGTACTTTGGATAATATCCAAGAGAGCGTAACCGACGAGTTGAAAGGCATTCCAGCAGAAGTCTTCCAGGACTGCTACGAAAAATGGAAAAAAGGTTCCATCGCTGTGTAGCTACACAAGGCAACCACTTTAAAGGGGATAACCTTGATTTGTAAAAAGGATAAAATGGTTAAAAGAAAATCAGTCTCGTTATTTGTCTGCCAAACCTCCTATTTACTGAATCAGACTTTGTTTCTTAATTTGTAGATATTTCTAGTAGCTTTGGAAATATGTACTTTATATTGGGTTGTATTTGATGATTTTAAGGGGCGTGTGAAAATGACCTATAACTCTATTATTTGTCATTTTAGCGTAACAGTATACATAAAACACGTTTAGAAATTAGTTCTAACCAAAATTAGGTATAAATACTGGGCGATTCACACAAGACGCACCCCTTAACAATTGAAATAAGCAACCCAACTTACAAATTCAGAAATAACGATCTGTTTTTTATCTTCAATTAAACTTATGTAATCACAACCTATAACTTTTAAATTAAGATAAATATTATCAATAACGAAAACTGTTAACGCCAAAAAATATTCAAAAGAACGGAAAAAAATAGTTTTTATAGAAATCACTTTATTGAAATTTTATTTTCAGGATTAGAAATCACTTGTAATGATAAAATAAACAATAAGTATTTGTGAATATGTTTATTAGATCAAATTTGCATATATTTCCAGTAGCAAGGGGCACGTATCTCAAAAGCTCGAACTATAATTAGTGTTTTGTTATGGTCCAAACATACAAGTAATATGATCATTTAATTGTCCAGGTAACTCCATAATAAAAGGTTAGCAATAGTTAACAGTTGATCTGGAACATACTGTTTACAAAAATAACCTTGAAAATCTTGTGCCAATAATAGTACACAAGATTGTTTTTAAAAATTATAATTTCGAACTGAAATTGACGACAAATTATGTAAAGTAATACGTGTTACAAGCTGACATTTTTTCGTGCCCATTATTATTCATGATTCGTGTACACATCTTGTAACGTTTAATTGTTTAATTAGGCATGACACTAAAACTGTACAAGGAACTAAAAGTGTTGGGTCTGTGAACACTGTTATGAATATTATGTATTATCATTATATCTTTAGGATAAAATAGGTAATATCGTTTGTTGCGGATTAATCACTGATTAAAGTAGAACTGTAATTGCAAAATGGATTTGTATTACTTAGCATCGAAATAAATCCTGATGGTTTTAAATTTGAGTACCTATAATATAATGTGCTCTACTGCCTCTTCAGTCAACTTCTCAGAATAGGCAACACAAGTTACAATCTATAGCTGTCTTCGTCATTATAATTTATATTTTGTACGTATACAAGAAGTAAGCGAAAACACGCTCACCCACTTTTTTACTCCTAATTTCTGAAGTTAGAAAACTAAACTTGCAGAACTCAATACAATATAGAAAAAAGTTTTTGCTCTTAGGCCTGCAAAAAAAGGTGTTGTGGCCCCAAGAAATGTTTTTTTATTGAAAGAACAATTGCGGTTCGCCGAGTTATTCAGACTACGTATGCTTTTACAAATGCCAAGATCTTGAAATTGATAATGAATTGTAAATATACTATTAATACAAAACCGATAGAATCATAAACGTTAGTACATCATTGATATTTATTTAATATAGTTGTAGTTTGTAGTAGCTATCATTAAAAAAAGATTTTATTGAATTCAACTAAACTTCAATAAAACTCACTCACATTAGTTACCAATGAATATTTAAGAACTCAGGTTATTATTTCAATCTAAAATATTAGTTTTTGAAAACTATATTGTATTACACTTAATAGCTCTAGTTTTGAGTATGTGTAATTTTTACTTATTAAAGAAACGAAGGTAAGTATAAAAATCCCAAGTATACAACAAACAAAAAAAGTGTAGCTATACGTAGAATCGAAAACGTTAAAAGGGATGTTACTAAATTATGCCATTGACGGTAATGTCGCTACTCAATGGTGGATACACAGCTGTATCAAGCACAACCAAAGCAATCAAACAAAATAGAAGACTGAAGAAAATGTCTTTTCGTTGTGCTACATCCTCTTTAATTCTGTAGATTGCATTCCGTAATATATCATTTAGAAATTAAAGTTTTACGTGTAAGTTATAGTTTGATGGTTTTTTTCTTGGTATACAATAATTCTATACAATAATTATGCAATGTTAAATAACAACTCAAAAATGGATATTCAGTTGGTATTTGAATATCTTAGCTGCGGAAAGTTTTTTTATGAATTTCAAAATAATCAAGTAATCCATTAAAACAGAGAGAAGAAGTGATCTTAATAAAGTGAACGTGAAATCGATTATTTTAATTATAAGTAATGTGTCTAATTAAGTAAATAATGCGTTATCAATCAATAATTTTAACGAAATTCGCTAGCCAAGTGGTTAATTAACCAATCGGCGGTCTTAAAAGTTAATGTCGTAATATCGGACGAGTAACAATAACATAGAGTAACGTAATAGAGTGCTATTATATAGAGGACTAGATTAAAGTAATAGACTGTAGGGATATTATCTTAAATTATAAACAAATTTTTAAAACAGATGTTTGCATACAGAGTTCATGATTTTTTACCTCTTTAAATCAAAATCAAAATATATTATTGGTTCTTCTAATTATTTGTGGTTATATGCTATAAGTATAATTTATAAGTTAACCGTAATGTTAGAATCAGTTAAATAGCTCAAAGAATAGAACGTTTCAAATTTAAAATCAGTTATCCAACAAATTAACTAAATAAAAAAGTAAAAATCAATCCTCCTATAATAATAAAAAAAAACTCTTAACTGCTACAAATGATAATTTGTATATTATTTATATATTGTACAATAGTTGCTTGGGCATGTCTACATTACGATGTACACAAAATTTCAAATTTGGCGCCTGGTTCTCGCATCCTGGTGAAAGAACCTGAAAGCAATGCGGGTCAATACTTTGAAATCGCCCAATATTAAGATGACATCTCCACAGCGTCATCTGCAACTACTTTTACGAACTGCAAGAGGGGTTGTGTCCCGATCTGGATAACGTTTTATGTAACAGTTTCCTACAACTTACAGCAGGTTTGAAATCTGAAAATGGAACTTTTAAATTTTACTTGGAATTTAAGTCTTTAAAACTTTAGAATGGTCCGATTAAAATTTGTTTACCAATCTATCTGCGAGTGTTTTCACAGCAGAATTAGTTGTTATGGTCTTCATCAAATAAAGTCCATCGGATATTAAATAATACGTACTAAAAGCCGTCGTTGCTTTTGATAAATTTGAAATTGTATTTTAACATTTTCACACTTCTGTTATTATATCCAAACTCTAACTATTAAAATTGAATAGATAATTTTATAGTTTAATAAAAAAAAAAAAATTGAAAACGGTAAGCTTAGTTAAGAATAATTGTGTACCTTTTAATTCATCAAATAAATTACAGTTAAACATTTGATATACGGTAGTGGGTAGATAACACTCTATTAATTCTAAAATTAACAAAAAATCACATTCAAAATTTACGTATAGCTATGGATGTGTATATGTATAATCGTTCGGCACATGATTCCTAAGAAACCCTTTAATGTTCTTATTGTGTTGGAGATGACCTTCACTGTAATTACAGCACCTACTCTAAGAAGGCCTCTACTACGTTTTTTCAGGTAAAAGGCCGAAGAACATTTTTTCGGGATATTGGATTACTTTACAGCCAATTCTCATAAATACAAGAAAATTTAGGGTGCAAAACTTTCGATGGCTTTAAATAAAAAGCACCGTTATTATTGATAATGGCTTCGTTTTTTGATGCTGATTCCAGATTCTCTTTTGTCACTTTTTAGTTACAGACCAAAACAGAAAATATGGTCATTTTGAAAACTTGAAATAACTCATTTATTTTTAAAAATAATTAGCAATGGTAAATATATTTTTGGTGGACTTTTTTAAATAGATTACGGTGGTTAATTCAAATGTACTTTAATTGCCGTATTTTAGAAATGCTTCGCAGTAGACATGTCTAAAAAAAGTCACAGTAATAACTTAGTGTGCAACTTTTTATTGTTCTAATAAAACAGTAGGTTGAGCACAAAAATGTAACACAGTAATATTAAATAAAAAGTTTTCTTCAGCGAATTAAATTCTTAGTTACGAAAAAAGTGCTTCATTCGCGAAAATTACTTTAATACGTACCACATAGTTCCAAAATAATCGTGATTTTAAGGAAATCAACAGAACATGGCATTAAAAAGCTACCTACATCCTAAACACGATTGTTGGGAATATCGTCACTATGGTTCTTACTGTAAACTCTTTGGTATTAAACTGTTTTCATAAAAAAAAGGATCTACATTTTATTATTAAACTGACTATTTAAGATTAAAGATGGATTTATCCAGAAACTGCAGCTACAATTTTTTCAAGCGTTTATTATCAACTAGTTATATTGTTTTTTTACACCCAGCTTACTATACTCTTGCAGCCATTAATCTTTAAATAGTTATGCATAATTAAATTAGTAATAAACTACACATTTTTGGAAAGCATCGGCATAGTACAAATAACTAATTACAGTCATGGTCTACTTTACATAACTTTAAGTGATTTGAAATTAAATTAGATTTGAATTATACACATATTCAATTTTATAAGATGCTTAAATAAGATTGTCTTGAAAAAATAAGTTATATCAAGTTTGATTTCTAACTAAAATTGCAAATGGTTCTCACCTCATGTTTAAAGTTGGCTCTAACTAAAGTCATGTTTAACGTAAACATAAAACGATATAGCTTTATACTGTTTTTAATGTGTAAAACAGAGATACGCAATATAGCCATGCAATTAAACATGACGTTAAATTTAAAAATGAGGTGAGAATATCGACCAGTAAACCTTTGTTTCAGATTTGGAATAAACATTAAGAAAAAGTCCTGGAACCAACTTTTAGTTTTTATGGGTCTTCAATAATAAGAGGATTTCAGAACCTTCAAAACTGCTCCATCCCATGTACTTTAGGAAATAATTATAAATTTTCCTTGTAGTTTACTTATCAACCAACTATAACAAAAATTACAGTTTATTTATTTTATTAACAAGAGATTTCATTCCTCGTAAGTGAATAATTTTTCGTCCAGTATTTAACTCTTTATATTTGTATATTATTGTATGTAATATACAGTAATGGATATTTGATAATTATAAAAAAAGTATTTGTTAATTTACTACATATTTTTCAACAACAATGTTGCTAAGTTTCTATTGAGTAATTTTTTGCTTTTTAAATTAAGAACTGTCATTACAAATATATTTTTTATTATAGAAGTTATATTGAAACCAACACAGGAAACGAACAAAACCGGGTACTTCACTTGCTGTGCAGCACAGAGGTACCAATACAACACCATTTACTTGGAAGTGAAACTTTCGAATATCCCCTTGATTCCTATTTGTTCGCTTTTCCTTCTTATTTATATATGTAATTTAAGTAAAAAGGTGTGCCAGTTCAATATTTTAATTATAAATACGAGTATTATATTGATAGTATCCTTGCAACGTTCAAGAGTTTTTTTTTAAGATATGCAGGTTTACCTTCTGCCCATTTACGTTATCAGTACGTTTTTCACCTTCAGTAGCAAGCAGAGTGCCTAGATCCCATAAGTTGCTTGCGTTTTCTTATCATTTCTTTGCGCCGTCCCACATACTTTCTTTATAATCAAACTGATAAAACGCAACGAAAGAGCAACATACAAAGTACCGATAGAATGGAAATATATTTTCTTTTAGATTTAGAAATGTTAGACATCATAATAGTTATCAAAGCTAAAACGCAAGTGAAGTTATTAATAGGTATGCTGATTAAGTGTCCTGAATATGCCTTGCATAAGGAAGCTGAAATATTTTAATTTCACTTTTCACTGACATACAATTTAGTATTCTTTGTGAAGACGTACGAGCACCGTGTGAATTATTGAAAT
This sequence comes from Melanotus villosus, assembly GCA_963082815.1. Lineage (NCBI taxonomy): Eukaryota > Metazoa > Arthropoda > Insecta > Coleoptera > Elateridae > Melanotus > Melanotus villosus. The sequence goes on along the minus strand of OY720418.1, from coordinate 68,284,750 downwards.
CAGTGTGCTACCAATTTAAATATCTTTTGACTACCTTTTACTCAATTAATAAACCTACAAGTAATTCATATGGATGCTCTTACATTGGTAAACATAATAGTTATCGAGAACAAAATGGTCTTATTAGCGACTTCAAAGTCATATAACCGACATGTTCCAGACAATAATGTCCCTTCAAGTATTCATTATAGATACCTTCTTACATGAATAGAATATCCAAGTAGGCTATGTGAGATACATAAAAAGTTCGCTAGATAGTTTGTCTTTTTAAATCAGATCGACATGATTTACCCCAGGGCTTATGAATATAATTAAAACGTTTAATGCAAAGTTTAAATAAAAGTACCTCAATCGCTAATTACTGAGTTGCACTTACTTAAAATGCATTTTTTTACAGGATGCCTCTAAATTATACCGATAAATTTCTACAAGGCATTTTTCAGACAAAATTAAAGCATGTTGTTTACTTTTACTTGTTTCCAAAAATATAACCCCGCGAAGATACGGACAATCAAAGTTTGCTCTAGAATTTCAAGAAAAGGGGGGCTACTTTGAACAGTTATGGTAAAATTAAAGATTTTTGATGTATATTTTGTTTAAAATAAAACTGACATTCTTTTGTTTATTAATAGTAAATTAGAAAGCGACAACCTTTTTTTGCACTACCATTTCGTTTTTGCTTATCTGCCCAAATACCGTGTAGTTGAATTAAGATTATTCTTAAACACAAGTATTCAGTAGAACGATATTTTTACTAATAAGTTTTTTGCCAAAACGAGTCTCTTGATAAATTACTAAAGTAGGTATGCTTTTTTCATAACTTTTATACTTTTAGAGATAAAAAATTTTAGAGCAAAATTTGATTGGCAGTATCTACGCAGACCACGCAGAGGTGTATTTTAGGATATAGGTAAATTAGGTTAAGTAGGTTAAAATGCGACAGAAAATAAATAGAGTAAATGAAGTACCTACTGTATCTGGGCGCTCTGGGCAGCATCCTAGATGAAGAAAACATTTTCAAAAGGATATCAAACGTAGGTAGGATACTGAGGGCCCAAGTAACCTTCAACCAACTGAGAAGGGTATGATATGCAAATGATCTATCAATTACCAACAAAATCCGTATTTTCAACTCTAACGTCAAAAGTATACTACTTTATGGTTGCGAATCCTGGGCGCCCACTCAAAAACAGATTAATACTATACAAAGTTTCGTGAACAAATGTTTAAGAAGAATTTTGGGCATATGCTGGCTAGACACAACATACATACAACATACAAATGTGGCAGAGAACCAAACAAACATCAGTGAACCTAGATATCAAAAAAAGGAAATGGAATTGGTTAGACCATACATTAAGAAAACGGAACAATGATATCCCAAAACGACCCCTCGAATATACAGTTAGAGGTAATAGGAATCGAGGAAGACCCAAAAGAACTTGGAAAATATATACGAAATAAGAATGCAGAGATATAAATTTGGAATGGAATGAGGTGAAACGCATTACAACCAACAGAGACCAGTGGAAAACATATTAATCAAATCTAATTAACTAAGCTACTTAACTACATTAAAAATAAATTAAACAGTAATAATAATAATTTGAGAGTACCTATTTACTAGAAATTCAAGACTAGAACTCCCGAATTTCGGTGTTTCTGGGGTATTGAACCGCCCTAGGCGCCCTAAGAGAACGAGGTAAAATGTTCTCGGCCTCGCACACAGATGGCAGTGCTATCGATGAATTTTTTGTGATGTTGGTACATGTGTCACAAGAACGCACGTCAAGTTTTGAATTGATCTGTCAAATGGTTTCTTTATACGGCTTTTTAAAGTAGGTGTTGTGTGTGTTTCGTTGAAATGGATAAACTGGAATATCGTGCTGCCATAACATTCTTCGTTTTGGACCGTTTATCGCCAATGGAAATTCATCCAAAGGTGGTAAAGGTTTATAAGGAGTTTGCTCCTTCATTTTCAACAGTGAAGAAATGGGTGGCTGAATTTAAACGTGGTCATACATCACTACATCACTTGAAGATGGTCCACGTGAAGGACGATTAAAAACTGCAACCACAAAAGAAAACATCGAGAAGGTGCACACTATGGTATTGGACGATTGGCGATTAAAGATGTATGAAATAGCCGAGGCCATAGGCATATCAGAAGAAAGAATACGGTACATTTTACATCATGAATTAACTGTCAGAAAACTTTGTGCAAAATGGGTGCCGTATTTGTTAACCGCTGACCAAAAACACAGGCGCAAACGAATTTTTCCACAACGTTTGGACCGTTTTAAAAAAGATCCAACCGATTTTGTGCGTCGATTTGTTACTATGGATGAGACGAGAATTCATCACTACGCGCCAGAAATCAAACAGCAATCAAAGCAGTGGGTGGAAGTCGGTGGCTATGCGTCAAAAAGGTGAAGTCGATTTGATCTGCCGGAAAGGTCATTGTCAGTGTTTTCTGGAATGCAAAAGGGATTATTTTCATTGATTACCTTGGAATGGGGAAAACGATAACTGGCGAATACTGGACTCCTGGACCAACTGGATGAAAAAATTTGTGAGAAGAGGCACGGATTGCAAAAGAAAAAAATTATCTTTCACCAGGACATTGCACCTGCCCACAAAGGTGCTTTGACAATTAAAAAACTGAGGGATCTGAAGTACGAATTGTTGGAATATTCACCGTATTCACCAGATTTGAAGAAATTTGTGGCTGGAAGGCGTTTTGCGTCAAGTGAAGAGGTGGTAGCAACCTTAGAGGGGTATTTTGCAAACCTTCCAGAATCTCGTTCATTGGAGAAGCGTTGGACAAAGTGCATTGAACTAAAGGGCGACTATGTAGAAAAATAAATGCATTTTTTTTAACAAAAAAACACAGTCTTTCTCTGTCAGGCCGAGAACTTTTCACCTTGCCTTCGTATGTTTCATTAGGAATAAATAGGAAGAAGAAGAAGAAGAAGAAGAAGAAGAAGAAGAAGAAGAAGAAGAAGAAGAAGAACGTTAAAATCCGGATGAGTGGATAGTTAGGTATGTATAAAAGGGTTCGGTCTCTCACATAGGCATCTCAGATTCGATTTCTAAGAACGGCTATATGCCCGCCGGAATTATAGACGGCCGTACGCTTCTTTCTTCCTGTTTCGGATGGAATGTTAATCCGTCGATCCCGGTTATCATACTAAAACCTTTGTTAACCGTTTAATCTCGCAACACTGCGGGTTGATCTTCTTCACCTCTTTCGATGGGTAAGGTTAGTCTCCTGCCTAGCATAGTTGCAAAGGGGGCTTATAGAACTCATACTTATGAATTAATAACAGGCCACTGGCCTAGGTTTGGACCATAAGAGGAAGAAGAAAGTCAAAATGCTTTAATTTTGTCTGAAAAACGCCTTGCAGAAGTTTGTCAGTATATAATTTTGAGACGCCCCGTATAATATGTTTACACTCATTTCGTCCTGTTTCCTATTTTTGAATATGTAATTAATTATAATGGCTTATTTAAGGATAAACAAAAGGTATTTTCCTACATAGGTATCTTCTATTAAAACCTCGTAACTATTAATTAATTTAATGTCATGTAATGTACACAATAGTAAACCATTTGAAATTTTGATGCATTTCAGTTAATAATGCATTAAAAGCTAATTTACACTGGTACATACGTTTTAGTTTTAATGATATATTAAAAGTTACTATTAAATCGGCTCTATTGAATTTGGAGGAACTGTGGAGGGAATTTAGGTTACGAATGAATTTCAGGATGCTTCAAAGAAGAAGATTTTTTTGTAGAACTAAGTTGCCAAGTTTAAAATACATGCGATAGAATGTTTTCAAACCACTGAGAAAGTTTAATTAACGGATTCGATTATACAAGAAGTATAAGTGCCTACTTAATTCAGGCGACAGTATATTATTTACAATTTTCCAAACATATTATTATTCACAATCTGTAGCTTCCATTAGAACTCCCTTAAGTAAATCAAAAGCAAACTTGCGGTGATAAGTAGATTTTTGTATAATAAATTATGTAGTACGCCCATAAATTATCGCCTTATTTAATTATCTACCGTTTCCCTTTTTCATGTTTTTTTTCAGCTTATTTGGACTTGATACATTTTGAAATTTCATATTCATGAGAGTTTACCTTCACAGAGGCTGCTCGACTTAGGTAATAAATTATTAGTAATAACAACCAGGGCTAACAAGAAGTTATTTAACTCACAGTAGTTTTTAATTTGAACGTCGGCCGTTGCAGCTAGTAAAATGAAGGGAGCGTATGATATTTTCTAAGAAGGAGGAAAACCCATTTCTTTTCTTATAAAAATTTAAAAAATATATCCTTACGGCGGCATTTTTCTACTGAAGCTAAAAATCCTTTTATAAGCACCGAATTTACAACGCTTAGGTGCAATTTTACACTATATCCATTTATTTACTACCAGTAAATGAAGACAAAAGGATGAAAAAGTCATATCTGCTGGATATTTATTGTAGGCTCTGAATATTACAAAATGCCAGAAAATTTGTAGCTCGTAAAGTTAAATTAGACTGAAACAATCAGCCCACCGACATAATCGGGTTAATCTGGGGTTTCCAAAAATGCCAGCAGTTAAATAGGACTTATGAGGTGATTTCTAAACCATAAAAAGAGAAGTGCAGCTGTAAAATTTATATTTAATTTTAGAAAAGGTACTATCAAGTCTTATTAATAACATTATTTGTTTTTACAAAATAAACAAAGCCGTAGAAAACAGAATTTTATTATAGATAATCAATTAATCGATTATGTTATATAGAATATATGAATGACTATTATTAATGTTCTTATAATAACTTTGAAAGCTATTCATAATGTACTCGAGTTCCAAAGCAATATTTCTTTATAATACCATCAAATGGCCCATCCAAGTCTCATGTAAATAATTTTATCAGTTATAAAGTACATGCTGTATTCTGTTATCACCGTTGCGTGAAAAGCGACTTGCAATAAAATTACGTGTAAAACATTACATTAGGTCTTTAGAATGTTACGACTACGAAAGAAATTGTGAAGTGAAAATTAATGTGGCTATGTGGTATAATTCAATAATACAAGCAAGATAAACTTAGGTGTCTAGTAGTATTTGTGTGACCTGTGACGTATGGTTGGTTGCTAACTTTTTAAATATGTGACCTTGACATGCATACCTGCTATGTAAAGAGGTTATTATACTCTTGTGTACATGCATGTATACTATAAAGGTCAAATTAAAATATTTTGAGGAAGACTTTTACCTGAGAATTATAAATGAACTACCATTAAGTGAAACTTCTCACTTCCGTGATATTGACTGATTATTTGTTATAATTATAATAAAATTATATTGTATATTATATTATATATTTTATTGTTTCAATACAGCAAAGCTGTGTAAACTTACCATTACATTATAAAAAGGTGTATATAACATCATTACATGTAAAAAAAAAAACAACAAACAGATAAAAATAAACAGCAGTATAGATCAGGCTACAGTGATTAAAAATTATACGTATTTATATTATAGCTTATGTATTCGTCTATTAAGTAAAATGCCCTAATGTTCTGTAGATGCTTAACTTTATCTTTAAAAAAACGACAAATTTATAATAGCTGTTGGTAGTTTATTAAAAAACTTACTACCATAGTAATTAGTGCCATTTCTACTATTGTATAAACAATTTGCTGAATTTTAATTTGCTTAAAAAGTTCTCTAAAAAAATTATCATTACAGAGGACCTTTCAAAGTTGCATTAATCTTTTCGTAAAGGTTATACAAAGGAAAAAAGTCGAAAATAAAAGATAACACATAAATCAATGTGTGAGCATAAATTTAATTACGAAATATACACCGGATTATTAAGTAAAACAAGAATTAATTTACTAATAAGGTCAGAAAATTTGGGACTTTAATTTGAAAGATGATTTAAACGTAAGGAGTCAAATTTAGTGTCCACGTAGGTTAGACATTAGACTTCTACTTGGCAACTAAAAGAACTCAGTTTTGAATCTTGGTGTTTCCAGAAAAGAATTTTTAATTAAGCAGTGACTGAAAGAGGTCCGGACCATGTTAAGTGGAATAGGCTGAATTCTAGTAACTGATATCGTAATTTTTAAATTATTTGAAAACAGAGATAGAGTTGTCTCCGAAACGTTACGTGTTTATATTATTACTAATTAATCAATACAATTTCATTTTAGTAACTGGTGGCGAAAATCCCAATAAAGAAATATATTGAGATGCTATTGGTGGTATGATTTTAATGTTAATGTTGAGTTGTATACAATTTTTTATTAATCATTAATATAATTTTATGTTAATGCAGATTTAACTTTATTATTAAAAGCGTACCTACATAAGTTATTGTTAAGAAAGGCCAATGCGGCTACATAGGTATAGGGTTGGGCAGTGAGGAAAAGCCAGTATTTGCAGTTATCTGGGAACAGAAAGGAGTTTTCTTATTGGAATAGAATTATGTATATGAGAACCGGGGTTACAAGAAAACAAAAGAGAGGTGAATAATAAATAAAGATAAGTTGGGAGAAAATAAGTTGTTTCTTCAAGAAAAATAAGAAATTAATTTAAAATTCCCACAAATTTTGTGAATAACAATTAAATAATTGTTAAATAAGTTATTTTCGTTGAAGAAAACAAATAATTGATAATTCTGGGAATTCTTCTAAATCAGAAGAATTCGCAAATCGAGTCTTGTTGAAGATAAATGAAATATTTAATTACTTATTGTAAGTGTTTTTCGATGGAGTTCCATGCTGGAAAATTGATATTGGTGGAATTGGATGTTATATGAAAATTTGGAATTGGATATTGATTCGTTAAATTAATTGGAATGGTTTTGGGCAGTTGTGGTGTAACAGTGAGTTAATATGTATTTAGATTTGATAGGATTAGGGAGGATAGGAATTTTAGAGGAGAATTTTGTAATAAATCTGCATTTTAAATTTGTATAGTTTAGTAATGCAAATTATTAATTTAGAATATAGAGATTTATACTTATTACTTTAAAAATAAATAAAAATAAATTAACGAACCTTCACGACGACCCTCAATTAACATTAATACCCCAAATTAAAATAATTTTAGTGTGGCAGTTTTGACAAAATTGCAATCAAGGAATATTTTATAACAACAAATCTTTAGAAAATAAATACATACGGATAAAAAAGTATGACCTGCCTACTGATTAGTGATTCAAATTATCTTTCAAATCAAATCTTAAAATATATGTTATAATATGCTTTAATTTTTTACCTCATCCAAACTTAAAAAATGGGAAAGAGATTAAAAGTGCGTCACTTAATGTAGGTAGCTACATACATCATCAATAATCATGTCAGCTTTCATTAGGCAATATACAGTACGAAAAAACTAAATGTCATTTATGTTAGAACAAATTTATTCATTAATCAGTGTCTAATTGCCGGAAATGTGGCAGTGCTTGCTATATTCCTTCTATATGTCAGCAGCTAAGCTAACGGAATTTTCATTTTAAGAATATATCTGCCAAAAAGGTTCCGATTGCGAATTTGATGATAAAGCAGAGCAGTGGAAATTAAAAATTTATTGAAACTCATACAGTCACAACGTTGTATGCACTTAGTAAAGGATCTGCAAAAACTCATATGTAAGTATTTTAAAACGCGACAAGGTAATAAACAGTTCTGAATCATTTAACATCAAGCCTTAGGTACGACAAGAAGGAAGTAAACCTTGTATTTATAAGTCTGCATACCAATTCTTAAACAGAGAAAATTGGTGCTGCGTTTGTTACAGTCAAGTGTTTATCTTATTTAATGCCACATAAGTAAGCCCTTTTAATAGGAATGCTATTTCTTCGTAACTTTTCTAGCGATATCGTTTTGTTGTCAATGTTGCTCTAAAATCATAGTTGGATTTAGATTCTTCAGAAGTTCTCTCTTGTGACAAATCGATATCAGCTATTCGAGCTGTATTGTCAGAACTCAGAACTCCTGGAACATACTGTGGTAAACTTCAACATCTATATCAGAAATAAAAGTCTTGTGAATGCCTATTAGAAGGAATTGATCGTTTCTTTATATATTACGCTTGCGTTAAGAGTTCTGTAATAATTAGCTAAAAACTAGTTATCATTCTTTTTGTCCTTTTAGAAATTAATTTTGTAGTTTAAATAAAAGTTAAACTCAGTAAAAAATAACCACGCCATCGTATAAATTTGCATATTTTTTTAAATTAAAAATATGCTAAACTTGGTGTTGTTTTATAAACACAGCCTGTCTTTTAATGTTATTATGGTTATTATTATGTCAGTTTTAATTTTGAACAACACACTGATGTAGAACGTTTGTCAAGGCGAAATATACATATTAGAGCATGTAGAGGAAAATATACTTATTTAACCATATGTGTAGTTAGTTGCCCATTACTTTAATTGTTAAATCCTTGTAAACACTGCCGCATGCCTTGTTTAACTAACACGTAAATTACATTAATCCAAAACTGAATCTTAAAAGATTAGCTTTTGTGTCTGTTTGCTTACAAAGAATGCATTTATTTATATGCTGTAGCCGACGTTTATACAATGTGCAAATTTATATGCAGCTTCCTTGTTCGGAAAATAATTGAGATGGGTAATTCTAGAATCTCGATCCAACCCAAACAAATGCAAGTTGGTGCATACCTCAATATGCTACAGCCCCAGACACCCATCATCGGCGCCGTTACCTCAACAATAGTTCAAAACATAAAGAATCCAGCTATGGCAGGGCGTAGCCTGCCACATCCCAGTTGGTCGATATACCATCATGGCCGACGTCCTTCAACTCAACATGGCACCGGGGCCAAACTAAACCAAAACAAAAAAATCCAGGCAGTGTCACTTACTATTTGATGCAATCAACCTCTACACAAACACAAAATTTTCAAGTGTTCGTTCCAGTATTTTATTTATAGTTTGCGTGCATATGAGCCACATTTGATTTGTATCCTCGATGTGACGTCATTGACTCGTAGTTGAGGTAGGTCAGTGAGCTTTGTTATCAAAATATACTCTTATTTATTTTTTATAGATATCTATTTCTCTTTGTATGCATATAAATATTAATAATATGTTATTAAACATGCAACAAATGTTATTAAATTACAGGCAACATATACTTATGTAACTTTAAAACATGTTAAGTTTAAAAACAACCTCTTTGCATTAATTCCTTCAGTTTAATTTCAGCAAAGATTAATGCTACAAGTTAAAACTAGAAGGAGCAATCCAATAAACAGCATAAATTTATTACACGATCATTACAACTTTTTTGGCATTTTTAATTAGGTAGTTGTTACAAACTGCTTGTTTATGATGTCGCTATCTAATAATAACTTTAAAGTTGTCCCGTAATTACGCTATAAATCCACAAGTATATAATTTATGAGGATATAAAACTTGAATGTAGACACAAAAATTCTAAAAATCTTCCTGAATTAACTTCCGTTCACCAAACACCCGTTTGGTATTGTTTAAAAGTAAAAATTAAATACCCCTTAACAAATATTATTAATGTAAAGTTCATTCCTTTAGAAATGTATTTTTTATTTAAAGAAAAAAGTAGAAAATAAATGTTAACGCAAACAAGAAGTTTTTCATGGCATTGTAAACAAATTAAGGTAAATACAAATCGTGGGACTTTATATTTGTTTACAGCTCTTCAGTTAAGGGAAAAACTAAAGAAACAGAAAGAATACAGAACAACTACAGATAAAATACTTACAAACTAATAAAAGTTTTATTGCAGCGTATGAGCAGCACAATTTACGATTAAATTAAATAAAATCTTCCTCGGTACAATGATTTTATCACTTCATAATGTTCTCATATCAACTTAGGCATAAACTAAGTGTAACCGTTTAGCTTACTGTTTAACGAGGTAAGGTGTTGAAGTTATAATTTTTTAATTGCCGAAATACAGTCATAAAAATGATATATTCTGAAACTTAAATCTACAGATTTTAATACCGCACATTTCTAAAGGATTTTTATCAACAGAAATGAATGTTAAGCGTAATTTTTTATTGTATCAATATACAATAATTAAGACTATCTAGAAATTATACTAAATTAAGCACATCACGTTTATGTGTAAAATTGATTTTAATTTATTTTCCTGGAAGGTATAAATTAACATATCTAAATAGTTCAATTACATAAGATGTTCTTGGACTTAGATTTGCGCCAGAAAATAATCATTAAATAGTAGTCTTATCGAGAGCTTGTGTGACGTCCCAATTTGTATTTTCAATATCAGCATACGTTTATTGTACCTATACAGATTTCAAGCTTGAAACGCATCTTGTATTTTTATAAATATTCGTAGTACATATTTAATTCCTATAAAATAAAGAAAATGTTATTTTTTCAAATTAATAGATAACTATGACTTTTAAAACGAGAAGCAATTACACGGCAATAATTGTTTAGGTGCATTAATCTTAAATAAACAAATTAATAATTATTTAAAACATGTAAAATAGCGTAATTTTCAATGTATCCACGTAAATATTACCAGGAGCCACCCAATAAAATCCCGTTTATTATGTTTATAGTTATTGTATCAGGCGATCCAATTCAAATCACCCACTGTGACCCATGAAATTAAGGTATTAACTAATAACAACTAATAAAACTTAGGTTATCTAGATTTATATAAATATTATTTATTTTGTATTTAGTCAATGTAGCCTGAAACAAGTTAAAACACGACTTTTAATTCCATGGGTCACAGAGGATGACTTAAAAAAAATTGATCACTTCATATAAGCACAACGATTACTCTAATTAATTAAGTTGTCATTAAATAAAGTATAATAAAAACATTTGATATGATGAACTTTTTAGCACATATTGGAGGTATGTGTATTATGTGTAACCTCTAGTGTTAATCATAGTGTTAATTGAAAACTAAAAGGAGAAATCACCCATATACTTATTATAATGCATTAGGGCTTATTGCGTCTTCTTTTGTTCTTTTGCATACGTTGTAAGCATATAGTATCACAGTTTCTACATTTTTTCACTTTTAAATTACGGAGAAATACTCTTCGAATAATGAATAGCATTCCTTTTCGAGACGATACTAAGCATTTATGTATTATATTTTACAATTTTTATTGCAGGTAAAAACGACTTTGTCGAAGTACCAGATTATGTAGTCTGTCTAAAATGCAAACAATATTAAAACGGAACTATAGCTGATTATTAAGAACAAGAAATTGTTATAACAATAATTATGCTTCATTGTTTTGCGACGTTTCACTTGATAAAATTTTAGAAGACAAGTTTAAAACAGTCTAAAAACCGTTCTAGCTAAAAATGCAACGTTGTAGTTTGTATGACATGAACAAACTAAAAACTAAACCACATTTAAAAATGTTACCAGGAAAGGGGATAAAGAAACTGAGTTTATTGATTAGGGTGCTACAAAATAGGATCTGGTATTGTTCGTCCGTCATATTATGTTTGGTAGCCTCCGTGTTTTCGAAAACGTCTGTTAGCATCTCTGTATTAACTTTCTGTGTAACTTGCAAAGGAAACTCAGCATACTTTGAAATTTGAAAATTTTAAATTATCTTCAACAAATTTAAAAAAGTAAATGTCAAATATCATGACTGGTTAATTTAACTATTTAATCCAAATTTAAGGATGCTCTCATTATGTTAATGCTTGATGAATGAAGATGGCTTAATTCTGTACAACCGAAACTCTTGTTTGTTTGGTAATAAATATTTTTGGGAGATAACTTGGTGTCATATAATTAGTTGATTTTTTAATCTAATACCTAATTATATAATTTTAAAATGAACGTTTCCTACAGTGTTTTCATTTCTGAGAAGAAAGTTTTCGCTTTTCCATCGATTATTAATGTGCATGGCGGACCATTTGCAAAGGGATTCCAGGCTATAGTATATTCGCTACCACATTGGGATTCAAGGACAAGTCCGCTTGAAGCCACACCGTAGCGAGTTTTCGGTATCCTATGCATAAACTCCAGTTCCAATGTGGTAGCGAATATACTATATCTGCTTAACTATTGCACCTATACAAAAAGTGCCAAAGGTGCCTAGGCCAAAATTTGCGACAAATGTAATGGTGCAAACTGAAATTTAATATCGTCTTTTCTTTTCGAGTTACAAGCGAAAATTGAATTTTTCGGAAATCCTTTTCGGAGTTATAACTCATTTGTTTGCAGAGAAACAAAGAATAAGTAGGTACAGACATCCTTAGGGCACATGTAGGTGTATAATTTAATGATGAAATTAAATTTTTAATTGCGTTATAACATAAACTTGTGTTCTTTCAAACAGTAACCGTAGTTTTGGCATCATTAAATAGATCGAAGTTTTCAAAATATATGCTTTAAATAATGAATTAAATATCAACCAATTTTTCAATATTTAAGAATGTTACTCCTGAATTACAATTTTTACGTAATCTATGGAAAACAACGAAATTAAAACAAATAAGACAAATTAATTCGTTACTTATCAAAGTCAACAGTATTTGCTTGGTTTTTAACTGTATCTGAAAATATTAAATGCAAAGTGTAACTGGCTTTATGCGCACAATGTACCTAAGTATATGAAAATTTTGAAAAATATTACATCTTACAATGTTACATTAAGTGATAAAAGCAGTCCGATGTTGCAGCGAAATTATTAACAATCCAGGAAGTCTCCAACCAAATATATAAAGATATAATTTTGCATCTTTTAACAAATTACAGAATACATATAAAACATTTAACAATTGCAAGACACAACTAAAACCTTTTACAGTAAGTATCTAAACGCAAATCCAACTTACTCCAGCATATTGTATGCAGAATAATGTAGGAGTATTCCATATAAGGACATTGTGGATACTCAAAACAAAATAAATTTAGCCTCTATACAATACGTCTAAATCACCGTTTATACCGCAATATTCTCAAATATTGGCAAATTTATTAAGATATAATTTGTTATTTAGTATTAAACCGTATATTTAAACCGTCATATTCAATTACAGTCACAGTTACACTTTACACTTACTTTTACATAAATAAAGCTATGTATATGACTAAACGAATGCTATTGAATTTGACGGGACAGTCATTTATTTTGTTTTTTATTCACTTTTTTTATTTCCCACGTTTGCTTAATAATTTTTTACAATTGCAATTTATAAACATTAGGAAATTGTTGATATTTAATTCCTTATTTAAAATAAGTGTATTAAACAGTATATTTTTGAAAACGCCCAAAATCCACCTATTTAAAAGTGTCAAAGCCAATTACGGTTATTATTTGAAAAAAACACAAGCTTATGTTATAACACAAAACTTAATAAGTAAACTAACAATCAAATTTTACCATTAAGTACATTTTACACGAAAAAGTGCAATTTTCGCTTGTAGCTCGAAAACAAAAAACAATATTAAATTTCAGTTTGCACCATTAAATTTGTCTGAAAAATTTGGCCCGAGATACTTTACTTATTACTTTTTGCATAGGTGCAATAGTTAAGGAGAGTAAAATATTTCTAGCATATATGCATTTATGAAGTACATGCATTGCCCTAACCATAATTTTGATTTAACAGCAATAGATATTTAAAGTACTTATGTACTTATCAAAAAATATGCCAATGTACTTAAGTTATTATTGTAAATATGGATTCTTAAGAATTTCGGTTTGGGTTAATATTACCATTAAATAAGAAGATTATTCAGTGGTATTACGCATATGTTGTGTGTTCAGCAGTTCTTGTTTATAAGTCAGAATATCAACTGTGCAAACTGCAGTTTGTCGAATAAGCACCCATGATTTGAGAACGGACCATCGTTCTTCTAATTTGTTTTTAAACTTAAAAAAAAAAAAAAATGAGCGACTATGGTCATTAATTTGTAAGGGAAATTCTTGTGTAGCTCATACTTATCACTTCTTCTTTAGACAAATTCTACATTTATTGTCTCAATCATAGCCTGGGTGTGCATGTGTGCAATTGTGAGTTTGGCTAGTTTTTTCAGCGAGTAAGAACCAACAAATTCTGCTTTTTATTTTTCAATACAGTGCTTGTCTTATATTTTGAAAAAATAAATCAAAATGGACAGACTGTTAAAAATTTTGGAATGAACAATTAACTTTTCAATTTAACAGTTGTAGGCATGTTGCAATGTGATTTTAAATTAACACATATTTATGAAATGTACGTGTCTCACGATCTATAGGCATCAGAGAGTGAAATAACTCTTTGGTCACAGGTTATAATTATTAGTGATAATGTCATACCAGTCAAAATAAACAAACAGAAAGAATTCTTATTAAAGTAACTGTCATAGTATTAAAACTGGGCATCTCCTGTTTAACCGTTTAAGTTACAGTCCGTGTGTGGGCATTTACAAACATATTCTCGTAGGTTTTTGAATTTATCATGGAGTAGGTTCACCTGTGTCGGTATGCGTGGGCTTTTAAAGAAACGTTTTAAGTTGTTTTTTTTAAATTTCACTGCAAATGCTCACTCGAATCAATTTATAAAAAGGATAAGCTTTAATTTTCTTATTAATATTTAACGCTGTATTTAATAGAATTTTATTTAACTGTCCATTAACATTTTTGTAATAATATGTATTACATATCAACATACTAGATTATATCAAATACAACATAAAAAGTAGGTATATGGAGCTATAAAAATCTGTTGAGATAAAATACTATTTTAGAGTTTTGAACAATGGATATTAACGACAAAGTTTTGTCGGTGTTGTTCGTAGGTATATTAATTAGTTTCCTTATTTTAAAACAATTTACGTATAATCTACGTGCATAGAAATTTAAAATTAATACTACATATTATAGAAGTATAGCATGTCCTACTAATAACAACATGAATTTTGAAATGTGTGTAAAATAGATTTTATCCATAAAATTTTAATTAAAGCAAAACATTTAAACTATACATTAAAGGTTATGCAAAGGTGTATAGTAACATTTTATTCAATTGCATGTTTTGTCTAAATCCGATTTATTTTATTGCAAGAACTGACTGGACTTTTAAAAGTATTTAGAAAAGAATTTGTGTTATCTTAAGAGCACTTATATAAAAAAATATAAGGATTTAAAACATTTACGTCGTAGTTTTAGGTAACCTGCATATTTAAAGTTTCGAGCTGTCTCTATAAATCACTAATGGTTAATGCCTGACAGCCAGTGTGAGACTGATTTTGTCTTTTTGCTCTTTCTTGTTTCCTCTAACAGTCTACTACCTGAATAGATGTTGGTATATCTATGGATAAAAAATCGTCCGTTACACGACGGTTTGTTGTGTAGTCAAAGGACATAAAATAATTTACAAAGTATTTGATGCTGTAAGCTGTAAGTGACAAAGATGGCAAAAAATGTGTATTTTATTTTGTAAATGAGTACTTATGAATAAACGAAATAGTCGCACTTGTAAAATATTTTTTATGTAGTTGCCACTCACAAGCATTATCATTAATAATACTTATACATGGTGATTAGGGGAGAAAGCGCAATATTTGGAAAATGTGTTCAGAGGATCAAAACCGACAAAGAATCCTAGAATTATAGGTTCGATTATTCCGGAGATATAAGTTGCAATGATGATTAAAAATCGTAGTAGTAGTACTTAAGAAAAGAATTGTTTTTTGGCTAATCACATACATGAAATTGAAAAAAGAATACTTTGCTTAATATTTTCAAAATCACCATCGTCAACATCGACGCATCTGTTAGCTCGTGTGCGGATCGTACGGGTAGCCCGTTGGAATGCACAGTGATTATGTCTTATAGAAGTTGCAGAATTGGTAATTTGATCAAGAAATGCCCCTTTCGTTTGCACCTTTGTTGTATAAACTAAAGAATGTATACAACCCCAAAGACAAAAATCGAGGGAATATGGCTACGGCGACTTTAATGACCAATTTTTCGGACCCGTTTAGCCTATCTAAACGAACAAATAAATGTCAAAATAAGTGTTTGTTATTATAAAACATATTGCTTTACACAAATGACTTGGGAAGAATTAACAGAAAATGCTAGTAAGTCTTCAGAATGAACCTTTATTAATTACAACTAATATCTTCGTAGCGGCTTGGTTACAGAACTTTTTGTCATTTTGACTAAGCACATTCCCCAAATATTGCGGTGTCCTTGTTAATTACCCCGTATATGTATGTAAAAATCACTGTTTCAGGTAGATTATTAAAAATTCATGCGCGTTTAATAAAATTACTTAGTAATTATAGAACTGGATAAGGTTCCTTTTGAAAAATATTCATTTTTGTTTGTAATTTTTAAACACCGGTTTAAGAAAACATTTGGATTTTTTACGTAATAAGCATAGTCAAACTACAATACCGAGCCTTCTTTAAAAAATACTAATTTTATGCCGTGGAAATTATTCCAAATAAGTTCCTGTACTTCAAGAATTTAATTTGTTGTGCTGTAAATCTTATATTCAATTATTACTAGAATTTCTATTTAATGTATAATGTGTCTAAAACTATGATTGAAATATTTATGCTTATACTTATACTCGAACTCCCTGATAAATTTTGATAAAAACAATGTCTTAAAGGAGAACCAAGCTATTCTAATAAAAATTAAGTTTATTCAAAGTCAAAAGCTTTTAAGGAGTTTTATATGGTAGTAATGACTTCATTTATTTACGTCTCCGTTCTAATATGCTTTTTATGACCAATTTAAAACATTTACACTAATTTTACAAGTTTTTGGAAAATCGCGGTTAGATATAAAAAGAACATTAACTTTTTATGACTTTGATAAACGCATTGGAATCCTTAAGCTTGTTTTATTGTATTTTTATTTCCCCATTTTTACAGGAATACAACCATAAAGATTGTTCAAATATAATGAATAAATAAATAAAACTGCCTACCTCTTTTGGGTAATGAATCAGTTTATTCATTTTGTTGATTAGGATCTGTCTTTATGATTTGTACTAAACGGAGAGAATACATTTTTAAGTGGCACATTAATATAATAAAAAATATGTAAGTAACATGATTAGAATAACGCTTCGATTTTTCAGCAAACGTCATTACTTGAAAGTACCTAGATATGCTAAAAATAAAAGTTGCTTTAAGATTATTTTCCAATGAAAAATACATCATTTATAGATGGTTAAATCTATCTACAATACTTCAATATGACTAACTTATTTCTATAGAGTAGATAATTTAGGGAAAACTAACACAATGTTTTAGAACTATACAGTGTGTCCCCGGATGGAGTTGACAATAGGTATGATGGACCAAACATTTTCGAATTGGATTTTCATATTTTGGGATTAATCCCTGCTCGGCCTGAAACTTATTTTTAGTTTACTTTCGATTTTTTTAAATCGAGTAGGCCTTTACAGTTGAGCAAAAACTCTTTTCGTTTCAGGTAAAGTACTGTTTCCGTTCACAGTACGCCAATGTGTTACTAAGAAAAGTTGTTCAGAATGAAAAGTTATGGCGTTATGCAAATTTTCAGAACGATCGGCCTACTTTGATAATAGAAATTGACAATAGGAGAAAAATCTTTATTATTAATTTTACGACGAAAAGTCATTCTTCATTAAAAGTTAATAACTTTCCATTCTGAACAACTTTTCTTAGTAACACACTGGCGTACTGTGAACGGAAACAGTACTTTACCTGAAACGAAATTGACAAATAATGAATTTTATCAAAGTAGGCCGATCGTTCTGAAAATTTCCATAACGCCATAGATTTTCATTCTTAACAACTTTTCTTAGTAACACATTGGCGTACTGTGAACGGAAACAGTACTTTACCTGAAACGAAAAGAGTTTTTGCTCAACTGTAAAGGCCTACTTGATTTAAAAAAATCGAAAGTAAACTAAAAATAAGTTGCAGACCGAGCAGGGATTAATCCCAAAATATGAAAATCCAATTCGAAAATTTTTGGTAAATCATACCTATTGTCAACTCCATTCGGGGACACACTGTATATGTACCATAAAAAATAAAAACAAATTTATTTAGGTATGTAGTAAGTATATCGTTTACTATTTTTTATCAACAAATTATATTGAAATGGCAAAATAACACCTCAAAAATCCCATTTGTTTAATAGAATAATGAAAATTGATATCTACTGATTTAAGTACCGTAAATTGGCGCTTAAATTTTCGGCATACTGTTGTGTTTAGTTTATCTGCCTTTAACAAGCTATAAACATCTCTAAATATAGCAAAGTTTTGAAACGGTGTTTATTATGTTATCGCCATACAGGTAAGAGTCTACAAGACACGTTCACAACTTCGTGTTTATAGATATAAATTGGGCTTCTAATATGCAGGTATTTTAACGACAATAGAATTTTAAACGCATATATAATTAACAAGCTTTTTCAAAACTGTAAATTTATTTCTTAATATTGTTACTTATTTACAATAGAGAATCGTAATCTAATATATGTACATGAGAGGCAATTCGATATTCCGTACGCAAAGAATAAATTTACGGAAGTCTTACTTTTATGTTCAGTATGAAGAGCGAGATATTTGCTACAAAAATCCTATAAAGAATGAAGTTTTAGGTATTGCAGTACTAGAATTTACGACATACAAGCCTTTTATAAAGGAAAGGGTTGTAGAACCGATCGTTCTAAGTGAGGACGACGATGCAAGGCCATTTCGACCTTCCTGGCAGCTTTTTTAGTTGAAATTCTTTGTAACAAACTGTTATAAATTTGTAACTTCTGAAAGGGTTACCAAATATTCAAGGTTTACTGTTTATTGCAGGGTGCACAACTCCAACTCAAGTAATGCCAGAAACTGAAATAAATCACTTACACCGCAGCAACTTTAAGAGAATTTTATAGCAATTTGTGGCTAGTGTACCAATATTTTACAATCGGTAGTAAAAACGGCAATAAAATAAAAAAAATCTTCGTCCTGTTTTAATATTTTCGGATAAAACGTTATCACTGTAAAATAAATAAATTCTGTGATGTTATTACGATTATTGAAATCTCATGTACTACAGTACATTTAGGCGTTTTATTATTACATTAAATTTATTGCATAACGTAATATCTGCAGTGTTCTCAAAAGTTGCCTAAAAAGATAAATAAAATGTATTTATTTTACATAACATTTTAAACATATAAAAATACTTGGAAAACTAAAAAAAACGTGTTTTCCGCTAGTTGGAAATTCTGTTATATTTATCTCATTTGTCATCCTAAATAAATCGGCAAAATAACGATGTCGTAACTATTTTAATGTTATTAAATTGCCAATGCCAATACAAACAATTAAATACAAAATTTTAAGAATACAGTATTTTACCCTAGAGTTAAATTGGAAGCTGCAAACAACGGTTCAAGGTTCATTACTTCCAACATCAGGTCAAACTAGTTGCCTATCGTTAGAAAACAAAGGTATAGGAAAAATTCAGGAAAATGTCCGGCTTACACGAAACCTTTGGGAAATTAAGTGGTCTCAAGATACCCAAAGAAATTAAGTCAGACAAAGAAAATGTCATCAACAAAAATCAATAGCTGGCGTATATTATTAGATACCGTATTATACACAAGGCGCATCTACATTTGCAAAATACAAAGGTAAATTTCATTTAGAAAAAGCAATAGTTTTTGTTTATTTTGATTTCGCTATAATATGTGTACATGTTTGTTTGAAAAAAGTACCTACTAGGTAGGTATATTACATCGCACCCAATATAAAAAAAAAATTGAGAATTATTCAGCTACTTTAGTAATTGAAATACCAATGAACTAACTGTGCACAAATTAATTCAATAATTCATTTATGTTCATTTCCTAACTGTTAACGTGTTTTTTAAATACAAGTATTAACGTGGTTTTAAATTCTGTAGTAACCATTTAGAATACTTAACCTACAAATTACTTCTTGCAAGTATAGTTAAACACACCTTTTATAGATAAAAGAAAATATGTGAATCTCCAAATTTAGCAGAACCTTTTTTGAAATTAGATATGAACTAAAAGTATTAAATACACAAATATTTATGAACAAGGTATGTATGTATGTAATCGTTAACCTCTTATACCTTTCGGTGTTGAGGCTGGTGCGTTAGCGTATGTGGTCTAATTACAAGTGAAATGCACAATCCAGCCCGCATGAAGGTTTAAGACTTACAATGAAAGTGAAAATGAACCTAAAACCCATATACTATACCTAACTTTTACAATTACAAATTAAATGTAAGCTTATAACCAAGGTGATGTCTATTACTTCAGCTGCGACTGAAATATCAAAAATATTTAATCAACAGACTCTTATTCAGAATCTAAAACAAAAGGAATTATAAATGCCCAAATAACTTACCTACGAGTATTACTCCAGAAGGGAAACCAGTCAAAATTACTCATAATGTTTATAACTTGGCACTTTTTAAATGCTGAGAATAACTTGCAAGTTGACAAAATCCATACAGACTAAAGTAAAAGCTTAAAACATTACTAAAATCCATTTTAGTTATTCAAATTTACACAACCAAATTAGATAAGGATCAAGGTAAGCACGTGCGGTCACTGAAGCGGAATTGTGCTACCGTCAGGGAAAGTAAATTTTGTGTTAGATTCTACTAATTACAATAAAATGATAAACCAAAACTAGTGTTTGCCAAAATATTGAAACGCCGTTTGGATGATTATCATAGCCAAGCTAGCACGTTATTTTCTAGAATTTAATTTGTAAGTATAAACGAAGTCTGCAATAAATTGTAGAACTTTTAGTTATTCTACATATATTTCTATAACTACATTTTCTGTTTATTATCGGTATCTTTTATCTGTTGATTATGTTTTCATCCACACCTTTACAGCCCCTTTAGAAATTATTTACCATAGTTTGGTTTTTGTTTATTTAAAATTAATATAATTATATAGATTTCCAAACAGATATTAATAGTAAACAAGTATTTTTTTAAACATTATTACAATTGGAATTGCTAAGGAGGACTACAACCTTTTTGGATGTATACCTATTCAGATTAGGTTAGAAAAGTTATAACTAATAAAGACGATTTTTCAATGTACAGTGTGCCCAGGATGTACCATCGGGAGCAATTGAAAGTAAACGACTGATTTTAGCTTTATAAATGTTACTTGCAGGACACTAACCAACTTATAGCTGGTCTACCTAATCAAGTTTTAGAAGATAGGAGACTGAAAAGACTGTGGCCAGAAGATTTAGTTTAAATAAGCTCGGGTAAACCGTGGATGGATGGGATCTCTCTCAAGTTACTCTATATTAAATTTGAGTAGATTGTAAATTTGCAATAAAATATATATAAAAAAAATAAATTTTACTTAGTAGTATCCGCTACTAAGCAACTGACACTGAAACTGCGAAAAGTATTTAATTATTTAAAACGTCACGTTTGGCGGAAGGTCAAAAAATGCGAGTAGTAACCCTTATTGAGAATGGGACCTTCTTACAAAAGGCAATCAATGATGTGGGTATTAACAAACATAACACATAACATAACATAATCATTTTAATCTCTTATACCCGTAGGTGTCGAGATATCACTGATATCTATTCACTATTTTTCCACAAATTTGCGCCACTCTTTCCTATTTAATGCAAGCACTTTCATTTCAGTCCAAGTTTTTCCTTTTTCCTGTAATATCTCTCCCACACTGTTATTCCAGGTCTTCCTTGGTCGCCCTCGTTTATTTCTTCCAAATGTTCCTGCCTCCCATACCCTTTTAACCTGTCTGTTATCACTCATCCTAATTAAATGTCCTGCCCACTTTAGTTTCTTCTCTTTAATTTTATCTCCTAATGATTTTACCTCCAGTTCTTTTCTGATGTCTTCATTTCTCCTTTTATCCGTTCTCTTTGCACCTACCACATTTCTGAGGTACCTCATCTCAGTAGCCTGTAGTCGTTTCTCTTGTCTTCCTGTCAAAATCCAATTCTCTGCTCCATAAATGGATATCTGTAAATAGATCGTCTGGTATATCGTCATTTTTGTTTTATTTAATATTTCTTTGTTAGTTAGGAAACTTTTGTATATAGCAAAGTACGTTCTTGTTGCTAATTTGATTCTATTTCCAATTTCGTCTTCTTGTGTCCCTTTGTTATTTATCATTATTCCTAGATACTTAAATAGGTTGACTTGTTCAATTATTCTTCCTTCGATTTCAATGTTGATCTTAATTTCCTTATTTGCTATGGCCATCACTTTTGTCTTTTCAATATTAATTTCTAGGTTATACTTCTTTAGTTCTTCTACCCATACTTTCATATTAAGTTCCAAGTCCCTTTCCGATTTCGCTACCATTACTATATCATCCGCAAGTACACATGCGTCTACTTTTATTGGTTGTAGTTTTTTATAACCCACTATATATTTTCTTGTTTTTAAAATACTTTCTTTGATGACCTCGTCGATGACGGATATAAACAATAGCGGACTTAACACCCCTCCTTGTCTGACCCCCTCTTTGGTAATAAATTCTTGTGATGTTAAGTTACATGTTCTTACTTGATTGCTAGTGTTTTCGTAGAGGCTTTGAATAGTTTTTATAAGGTCTTCGTCTGCTCCTTTATTTCTCAAGCTTTGCCATATTCCAGTCCTACTAACCGTATCAAATGCTTTTCGCATATCCAAAAAACCTAAATATACTTCCCCGTTCTTTACTAGTGCCTTTTCTGTGATTTGTTGCAATGTGAAGATATGGTCCTGTGTACTGTGCGCTGGCCGAAATCCACTTTGTACGTCCGCCAACCTGTCTTCGATTGATTGTCTGAGTCTTTTTTCCAGGATTATTTCGTATACTTTTAATGCCGAGCCCAGCAATGATATGCCCCTGTAGTTACTACAATTCCTTGTATCCCCTTTTTTATGTAGGGGCAAAATTATTGCGATGTTCCATTCTACTGAAATTTTCTTACTTTCCCATGCTGTATTGAAGATGTCTTGTAATTCTTTTTTCCCATTTGTGCCAAGATATTTTAACAATTCTGTGTCCACGCCATCCTTTCCTGTCGCCTTACCTATTTTTAATTTTTCTAATGCTTCTTCTACTTCTTTTATCTCTATTTTATTACTCGCTTTTGTTTTTGTTATTTCCGTCTTTTCTTCTTTATCTTCTACGTTTCTTTCTGTTGTTTTGTCACTATTTAGGAGTTCCATAAAATATTCCCTCCACCGTTCTATTATACTCTCTTCCTCTGTTATTACATTCCCATTCCTATCTTTGACTTGTTTTATTTTCGCTTCTGTTTTATTTCTCATATTTCTCAGTATTTTGTAGAATAACTTTTTATTTTGTACCCTATTTTCCTGCATCGTTTTTCCAAATTTTTCCCACGATTGTTGTTTGGCTTCTTTTATCATCATTTTTACTCTGTTTCTCTGTTCTCTATATTCTCCATAATTTTGTTGACTTTTATCTTGTAAATACTTTTTCCAGAACTTTTTCTTTTCTTTAACTACTTTTTTAATACTATCGTTCCACCAGTTCGTTTGTTTTTTACGTTCGTTTCTTTTGATGTATCCACAAATTTTTCCTGCTACTTTTATCATTGTATCTTTAAATTTCTGCCATTTCTCTTCTAGTTTTATTTCCCTTCTAATTTCTTTATTTTTACCAAATTCTTTTTCTGTTTCTTCAGTATACTTTTCCCTAATTTTTATGTCTCTTAACTTGTATGATCGTATTCTTACTTTATCTAACTTTTTACTGTTACTTTTCTTAGTTAATTCTATTTTTGTCTTCTTTATTTTGGCTTCCACCAAAAAATGGTCACTACCTATCTCGAAACTTCTCTTTACTCTTACGTCTTTAATTTGTTTTCTATATGCACGGGGGACAATTATATAATCAATAATTGACTTTTCGTTACGCTGTGGGCATTCTCTTGTTATTTTGTGAATACTCTTATGTTCATAGAAAGTATTCGTTATTATTAGATCATTATCGGTGCAAAATTCTAGCAGTCTCCTACCATTTGTATTTATTGCATCCTCTCCAAATTTTCCTATAGCTCCTTGCCATTTTTCCTTGTCCTTACCCACTCTTGAGTTGAAATCACCCAATATTATTAATGCTCCTTTATATTCTTCTATTGCTTGTTCCAATTGACTCCAGAATTTGTTTTTCTCCTCAGCTTTGGCATCCTCTCCTGGTGCGTATACTATAACTACTGTAAGCACTTCGTTTTTATTTAATCTCATTTCTACTTTCAACAGTCTTTCAGTTATAAATTCCCACTTTCTCACCATATTGATTTTATCTTTTGGTATCAAGCATGCTACCCCTGCTTGCGCCCGATCTTTTTCCTTTACTCCACCATAAATTAATAAATTTTCATCTTCTATAATTTGCGTTCCTGTACCCTTTTTCTTCGTCTCAGTGATGGCAATCAGGGTAAAATCTGTATTTTTAAAGTTGTCGACTAATTCCATTTCTTTCCCTTTAATCCCTCTTATGTTCCAAGTTGCTAACTACCAATCCATGCTATTATCCCTTTGTTTAATTTGTATATTATTAATTTCCTTGCATTTATCCGTACTCATATCCATTTCCTTTGCCATTTTCCAGTCCGTCATCTTGTCCCGTTCCTTTAATAGTTTTTTGAATCATTCCTTATGTTTGATTTTTCTACTTTTTCGGTATCCTTATTCCAATTCCATATTTCATTATTTATTAGTAGTTTTTGATATTTTATAATGACCTTGTTTCCTTTATCCCTCTCTGCTTTAGCATATTCTTCTAATTTTTTCTGTATATTCCTCTCATGCATTGTAAGATCGTTATCTATAAAAATTTTCTTGTCTTTAATTTGTCTCAGCTTTTTCTTGTTTCTCATTATTTCAACTTTTCCTTTAAAGGTTTCCAATTCCACCTTACATTTACTTGTATTAATTCTCGATGCCGATTTTATCTGACATTCTACTGCCAAATATTTTCTAACAATACCTTTAATCTCATCCTTTATTACTTCCTGGTTTTCTGTTTATGGTGGTGGTTTATGGAGAAAATATTAAGCCAAGCATTAAGCACTCCTTTTTCATTTGCATCATGTTCTAAATTTCAGCAGTATTAATTAATTGAAAATTATATTATAAAACAAAGTGTTTTCAATTCGTATAATGTTAGTGGCATCAATTTAATAAACAGCACATTTTTAAATAATATTATATTTATTATCATATTTCATTTAAGAATCTCATTCACACATCCTAAAAATATTGCCAAAAACCAGAATGATGTGGTTAGCACCGTTTACCCTACTTTCAATAATTGCTCCCGATAGTACTTTACTCTTGTAAACTTTTTATTTTTGAATTTTCGAAAAAATTATTTTTTCTTAAGTTTCTTTGTCCTAAAATGTCATAAAAGCACAGGTCTGCTAAACAT
Organism: Melanotus villosus; assembly: GCA_963082815.1. Classification (NCBI taxonomy): domain Eukaryota; kingdom Metazoa; phylum Arthropoda; class Insecta; order Coleoptera; family Elateridae; genus Melanotus; species Melanotus villosus. Next base: position 68,259,282 of record OY720418.1, on the reverse strand, counting down.
GTAAACGTACCTACATTTTATTTTTATGTCATTTTATTATAAATGGAAACTTTATTTAGTGAAACATTTTTACGACTTACAATACTGCAGGTATTCTGCTTAAAAAATTCAAAATTGTTACCAATAAATCAACCACTTAAAAAGGCAAATCTTTGGTGGCATAACGCTTCATAAAATAACTAGCTCTTAGTTTCGGAAAAAATTCAAAATTTTTAATAATTTTGTTCTGCCCGAATTAGACGAAGAAAATGTAGTATAGAGAGAGATGCTCTATACATTCCTCAATAACAGTCAGAAATAGATTTGATAATAATTTTCCGCTTTGAACTAATACCTTAACCTTATCCTTCGTGATCGTTATATCTGTCCCCCTTTAGATTTTTTTGTGGGCTTAACTAAAGCAAAAAGTTTATGCAAATAATTTTAATGGCAACTTGTACAAGCTGTTTCTGCTACAAATGAAGAACTGGTGGAGTCTATGTACGAAGAATTTAGGAAACGAACAGAAACATTCCATTGTAAATAGTAAATTAATTAAAATCTATTAAAAATGTTGTTTTAATTTACTTTCATATTTAAGATTTCCTCTTTATTTGGAACAACTTTGGTAAATACGATTTTTCTCAAAAATTGAAAATTAAGGTAGTTTGCTAGAGATCACCTATTTTCGAATTTTCTGGGCGACTTGTAACTACACTGACCGGCAAAAAAATCCGGCCACCCTGAAATATTTTATAAAGGGTTCCCTTAACCGCATATTTTATAACTAAATAAAGAGCTAAGCTGATTTTTCTTAGTTATCAATGTTTTAAGATGCTTGTTCCATTCCAAAATACCCCTAGTTTTAATGTTAACAGGCGAGATTCTCTTCTCAACAGCATTAACATGTTACCGTAAATCACGGTTGAATGACGTAATTCAGGCTCGAGGAGGACATACAGGCTAATAATAATTTACCAGAAGGTCCATTAAAAACAGCCACCTTTATTTTTTTTGCAATTAAAAGAAAATCGATTTTTCACTGTTTCTTTTTTTTCAAATTAAATTTATTTCTGAGTTTATTTGTCTTATTTTCTTAGCTAATTTGTGCATGCCGTATCAACAATGAATGGTTCTTCAACCTAATGCCAATCCTTAGTTAAATTAATGAACGTTTAAGTGTTTTTGTGAAATATTTCAAGGTGGCCGGTTTTCTTTGCCGGTCAGTGTATAACCAATGATAAATATAATCCCCGTTTATGATATTCCAGGGCGAATCAATCTTTTAAGAAAAGAATTTAGAATAAGATGGTTTAGAAGAGTAAAGCACTGCATCTGAGAACAGTCTGTATAGCATGATTAATTGAAAAGTGGATAATATGAACAGCATAAACCTAGTTAATGTTGTTTTATAAAACAAAATATGTTTATTTAGAATAGGAAGTAAACAGAAATATTTTGATGAGTAAACATGAACGTTAATGTTTAGATAGGACGAAGAAAAAGTACTTTTACGCTACGAATATTAGTAATCAGATTGTATCATATACTGATGACTGCCATAGCACATATACCTTCTATAATTTTCATCCACTAGAAAAATGAGTAAACTTAGTATAGCAATTCAAGGGACCTTAACTTCAATTTCTTGCATGGTGACGGTGTATGGAAAATGAAAACGATAGTTTTAATTTGATAATCAGTACTTATATGCATGTGTTTTTTGCAACTATCGTACACATTCTAAGGGTTTATTTAGGGGGCAGTGTATTAGTAAATACTGAATGTGCATATTCATATTTATGGAATCAATGGCATTAAAAAATTAGAAATTGCTAAAAATTATTCTTATTGAACTCATTTATGGAAAGCAACTGAATGTCAGAGAAATACCATTTATCTTGAGATACTAATAAGATAAGATAAAGAGTAGAAAATGAGTGAAGAATGTCTGTTCAAACAAAATTATATAAGACTTGGCCATGGAGAGTAAAAACAATGCCTACTGCAAGCGTTGTACCGGGTGATCAACGGAATTCATAATTAGAGGAGGCTGTGATTGGTGCTAATTTCTGCTGTGTGGTTGGACACACTGAGAAATGAATAATAAATTGACAATTGTTATATTTGAGGTTATGCTCGTGCTTTGTACGATCTTAGATGATATAGTAAACATTATTTTGCTAAAACGCAGCAATAAAATAAGTTTGAAGAAAAAACTTTCAGTGAGAAAAAATTTATGTTGAATATCAAACATTTTTAAAAATAAATGTCTCAATTTTGACACTTAAAATTTTTAATTTCAAGCTGCAAGCCTGTGTTGCCAACTTTATGGTAAATATCACAGCCTGCTCTAATTATAAATTCCGTTGATCACCCGGTACATGCCAACGGCAAACTTAATCTAAAAATTGTAAGCCAACACTTTGATTGTATAAATTCTAAAGCTTGAAGCTTGCATCATTTTTAGTTTCCATGGTCAAGCCTTATGACGTTATTAGAAATTTATATTGTTTATATAAAGACCACCTATTTTTCAATCTACCAACAGAAATAAATTCATAACTATGTTGAACTGGAACTATCGAAGTGATACCTGAAAATTATAAGCAAAAATACTTTAGTCTTTTAGAAAAATATTAATTTGCGGGCTGTAGGTTTTGTTTATTTTAATTATACCAGGGGGGTCGGTTAAAACATCTCATCTTATTTCTGACCTGGCTGGGAAAATTTAAACCGCATATAACCTAAAATATAACTTCCACAAACCCAAAGAAATACCAACATTTTAGTCCCCGCAATAAAAAGTCTAACCACATTTTTCAGCAGATTATTGTGTGACCTTCGAGTGCAGTGACCGTCATTACTATAAAATACACTATTGACGGAAGGGTTCTACGAGTAAAAAATATAACAGGATCTCTGGGTAGGCGACTAACCCTTCACTTAAAGTATAATAAAAGCATTGGGTAACCGGGTAGAGGTATTTATTCGAGGACAAGGGGGCAATTTATTTAATAGGTACAAATGTTTGCGGAAATATTCCAAAAAGGGAGGAGGTTGCAAACATTCTTGCTAGTTCGTTTCCAGATTGCAACGAAGACACTTGTGCAAACATAACATCTCTGCTACACATGCAATGTATTCATTACTGCGCCTACAACCCCAATTATCGGTGAGTAAATCGGTCAGTTATCATAGATATATAAATTCGTGCTCAGTTTTTAATCTGAAAAGGTCATAACATATTACATAATTTTACGTAATGCACATCAGACAGGTATATTCTGTTTGGACTTAATTAGCTCCTATTTTGATTTAAAAGTTTCATCGATCAAATTTTTCTAAATTATCAAGGTGAAAATTATTAAATATGTTAATCTATAAAATGTTTTGATGAACCGAATTGGAGAAAACATTTTTCGATTGCTATCGTAATACACATTTCAAAAGTTTCTTCTTTAAGTTGCCATATATTTAGGTTGTGTTTTTGTATAGTAATGAGCGATAATTACAGTTACTTAACAAAAATTCCTAACTCAGAAGAAAAATTGTATAAAGATAGTATTTGTTTAGCTATAAAATATTCGGTTTTACTTGCAAACCCAATAATATTTATAAGTGATGAATTGGGGTGTTATAGTTCTTAATAAATATCATTAATAGTTCCTAAACCCTAAATGAAAAAAGACTTTTATCTGTTGAATTTACATGTAACGAACTATAGCTTAAATCTGCAAATTAATTATTAATATTTTCACAAATACGTACGTACGTATATTTATAAATATTACTTCATAGGTTAAACAGGTTTATTAATTACATATTAAAGCCAGTGCATATGCTTTTAATTGATTAGGTCGTATTTATTAATATGTAGATAGTTATTAGTTGTTCTATTATATCATGATCTTAATTAATCTTTAACCGAGTACCAACACAACTTTGAATAGCAGAAGTGGGTAATATAGACGTCTAAATAGCCAAACTTTTCTTCGTCATTACTGCATTTACCGTAAATAGCAGCGAAATTTAATAAAGGTGATCCTTTCGAAGGTAGTGGTGATAGATATTAGCAGACACCTTTTTATCTTCCTTTTTAAAGAAGCGACTCTGAACGCTTTAACCGCTACCACAATATTTTTCTAAAACGAAGGTAAAAATAATTAACTAATTATGTTGCAGCTCTAATACCTCATTTAGAAATTAAGTAATTATAGAATAGTTTTATGACTGCTACTTTAACTTTTGGTCGGTAATTTGCTTTTATTGCAGTTATGTTAAATATAATTTAAATTTAAATTTAAATAAGCAATTGATTAATTTAGTGATTAATTAATTAATAACATAAACACGATTATATTTGTTTACAACGATAAATTTAAATAAATCAACAAATTAATTATGTCGACATGCAATTTTTCCAGTCGGCTACATCATAAATAATTGATCGGAAAGGGAAAGTGCGAATAACGAATTTTAGATCTTGTAATTAAAGCATTAAGCGGGAATTCAATAACGTTCATTGTTGATTTTGTAATAGTTACTTTGCATGTAAAATGGAAGTTTTTTTTAATAGTCAGATACTTTTCACCATTGGTAGCGAAATACCCAACAAAACTAAAATGTTGGGACAAACGCCACAACCAACCTTTTGATTATAATTATGTTTTGGCGAGGTTGAAAATTCGATATCCTTATTAAAAAAAAAAAAAAAGTTAAATTCCCTAATATGCATAGAAAGGTAAAATGCGCAGTGCAGTAATTAAGGCATGTATTTGTGATTAGATATCGAGTTTGGGTAATCCCATGACATGTTTTGTGTGTGAGCATAAGTGCAAAAATAAAACGATCATAGAAAAAAATTTTTCGAAATTTTGGGTAACGTATCCAAAAAATTATTTTTATTTTATATGCATAAAGAGACAGTTACAAAATTTAGGGTTGGCAGCACTGCAAACAACGCCAAGAGATTTTTTTAGGCAATATTTATAACTTATTCACTTTAACAACCTTGCAACATCAAACATAGGTGATAAATCATTCTAACATGCAATTTCATAAGACTATTTTCTCCTGTCTGTATTTTAAGTTTTACACTAAACTATATTTGTAGTATTTGCAGTACTTACTTTCATGTAATATTTCGTAAAAATGTACCTCGTAGCGTTGAATTTAAAATTGGGGTGAGCTTCATAGTTCTGTTACAAAAAATTTTGCGCCGAAAATGTATATTTGGAAAGTTTTATGTGAAAACTTTAGAAACGATAAGAAATTCTGATTAAAATGTAACTTTTGACCTTAGGAGGGTTGTACAAACATAATTATACTTTGATGGGAATGAAAATTTCAGGAATGTATTAAATTGCTCGCACATCTTTTTAATATATGTATTTTTAATACACTAAAATGTAATTTTATTTAATTCACCTGTCAAAAATGTGTTATAGGCTTATAGAGATTAGATCTTGAAATACTTTTAATTGATAAATTATGTTTCAGTTAATTATTTATTAAATAGGGGATGACATAGTATTTAGAATCCCCAACTTCCTTTTTTTATATTTTTGGAGACTTTTATTATTTTAATTATAATAAAAGCTGAGTACTGTCAATTTATGCATCAAAGAAAATTATACATGTACCTATACTTAAGCTATAATAATTTGAACAAAGCAAAAAACTAATTTCATTAAATATATACTTTCAACATTACAGTTATTATCATGAGACAAAATTATACAAAAAAATTGTCTCTTAAGGTGGAACATCAAATGTGCCTTACTAAATAATTTTAATTAAAACTATCCCACTTAATGAACCAGTTTTCTAAGGCATATCTTCTAAATGTAATGTAACGTATAAAATTTGCATCATTTTAGCTACACAACCAGGAATATATGTATTTTAGATCCCGTTCAAAAGATATTTAAAAAATAAATTAGACTAATTCGGAAGGCATTCATTTATTATCGGTTTATTTTAATTTATTTACGTCAATATGCATGTTAATATAAATTCTGCGAAACTGTAAGTATTTTGTAGTTCTAATTATTAAAATTAAACAAATATTTTAAATATAATTATAAGGTAAGAAACGAATCTTCATTTTCAAATTAAGTTAAGGAAGTTCATATGTCAGGATAAAGTAATAAGAAAATGTATCTACATATTAATTAACTATCGGACGTAAATATTGCCGAACTTGTTTATTTATTACAACCTAATTATTTTTCGATCTAGGAACTGAATAAATTTTACCAGTATATTGACAACCATCCTTGTTGGTATGTATAATTAAAGAATGCCAGTGAATGTTAAAATTATGCTTGTGTCCAGGTTTCCTTTGTAAAAAGCCGTATATCTATTTCGATTGCTGATTGTACGAAAAAAAGAACATAAATTTCTTTGTCATGTCTTTCAATACGCCTGCTATTCGCAGTAGGCAGATTAACATGTCTCCTAATATAAATTAAACATTGTGTCATCGAGGCGTTTTGCATAAGAAATGCACATTTAATGCGGTATTTGTGTTTAAATATTTAAATCTAAAAAGTTATAGATAACACGAAAGTTCGGTGTATGTAGTAACGAATGTGGTTTTTATTCAAATGTTATTCACACTTCATTATTATTAATGGCACCGTTAGACAGGTAAAACGTTTAATTGTTGATAAAACTGGAATTTTACGTTAAGGGTCTTTAAACTCTACAGGTCAAGGTAGTAAACGAGGAGTTCAAAAAAATTTTAGATTTACTGGTGGTAGATAATTTATGTCTATCAAGACGCTTTGAATCTCGACAGGATTAAATATCCTGAAATTTATCTCCTAAGTACATGTTTTATGTGTTCCTGAGCGCATTTAGAAAGCGGCTGAAAACTGAAGTCACGTGTAGGCAATGATTAGGCAACGGATGTATATAAGCATCTTAAACGCTGCATGGAAAGTACAGAGCAAATTGGATAATATATTCAAGTAATATTTCTTATTAGTCAAGGGCAGCTGTGCACGCAGTCTGTTACAACTCGCAACTTACATTATAAGGTAAAACAAAGTAATTATCGAAAGTTCAACAAATAGAATGCTTACTGATTGAAATTTCTGAAAGCTTAGAAACAATAAATTAAGTACGTGCTTTCTGAAAGTGTTATCCTGAATTCCTAATGTCGTTCACGTTTTACTTTTAGTTACTGATATTTTATAAATAAATACTAGTAAACTGGTTTGTCAACATAATAGACGAACTTTTATGTATAAATCTTTAACCAACCAGATATAAATATTTCAATTTCTGCCTTAGAAATGTATATTTAATCTGCCAATCTGATCAAAAATTGTTGCTGATATAATTAACATAGTTATTTTCGCCGTTAGGAGAGCATAGGTTCCCATGAGGTTTGCATAGTAATCGTTGCGAGTTTAATCTAACCTCTCTAATTTTGAAAGTTAAGCATTTATAGGGATACAATGGGTTTTAATAAAAGGGACATTTCGATGTTCTGCATTGATATCCTTGTAACTATTGATTCGTGAGATAGTGGGAAAGACTAAACGCGAGTATTATGGCCGTTCCACACAATGTAATATAGAAGTGTTGGAGAGAAATGTATTGTTTTCGTTCTATCTTCCATTTGACCTCGCAAATTTAATAATATGAACGATGTTGAAGAAGAATCAACAGCAATAATCCTGTGTATAGTTTTGACCTGTCATATAAAATATTCTAAAAGAACAATTTTCTATTCGTTTACTTAAAACGACAAATAAAAAATATATTATTTGCTTAGTAAATTTCCTTCTTTGTTATGTTTGTTTCCACCTTATAATAGGTGGATGTAAGAAAAGTCTTTTCTCCCTCGCTGTATTATATAATGCAGTTTAATAAGGTGTGAGACACCTGCGACTTCCATTTATAAGAGGAGCGTGGCTGTGCATTCCGATTATTGTTCAATATTAACAAAAGTAATGCAAAAACTAAAGTTTATTTTAACGATAAGTAAACGTTCCTTAATAACACAAAATTTGCTTTAGTCTCTAACTGAATGAAGTTGATATTGCCACTTAATTTTAGTTTGTTGTTGTTTTGCTATAAAAAATGTTAATGCCATTTAATTAATAAGTTTTGTAAACCAACATTAACACATCTCATCACATATGATCATTATAGTAGTGCGTGATTAGAAAAATTATAGTTTATACTTTAACAGATAATTTAGACTTAGCTTAGCTTTATCTCATCCACACTTGCTCGGGGTTAATGGCTAATTGGTTGTCAAATTAATATTCTTCTTTAAAAAACTAAAAAGTTCTGGATTTTAAATAATTTCTTTTAAATTTAATTATTTTGTAATGTAATAAATACGAGTAGGTATATAATAAGCACACAACGAATACTAGAAAAAATACTAATAAAATAAATATCTGTAGGTTAAAGAAAGTACTTTTCTAACAACTTGTGTTAAGAGCGTGCTGATCTAGTAAAATTTGGGATTTTTTCGAATTGCTGAATATTTGACAAAGGTGTTTTTATTAAGTTCATAGAGTATTTTAGTTGAATTTATTATTGCCTTAAATTGGTAAATGCAGCGTGATTTTAGTACAATTTGGCAGTGGCGGATTTAGGGGGGGCACTAAGGGCACGTGCCCAGGGCGGCAAAATTTAGAGGTTTAGAGGGCGGCAAAATTCTAGAGACGGGTCAACAAAATAAGCTATGACAATAGCTTCCGTGAGATATTTCCTTACGTTGAAATAGCTCTGAGAATATTTTTGACGATCCCAGTGTCGAATTGTTCAGCAGAAAGGTCATTCTCGGTCTTGAAAAGAATAAAAAACTTCACAAGATCCAGTATGACCGAAGAACGTTTAAACGACGTGGCAATCCTTACCATAGAATCTGCACTGACAAAAAAATTAGACTTTGACAACATGATAGAGTCATTTTCCAGTATAAAATCACGCAGGAAGTTAGTTTAGCTATTTATGTTTGTTTAGATCAAAGCAATATGTATAAGAAATAAATAGGACAAACTTTGATTGAAATAAATTGTGTTTATTTTTTACTACCATCCTTATATGTACTCCAGTAGGTAGTTGAGTGTTTGTTAAGTAATGAAATAAAGAACATTACTTTTGGGAGGATTCGTATTCGTAAAATAGGGGAAGACATGGGGGGGGGGGTAAATGTAGGGTGGCTTTAGGGGGGGGGGATGAGGGGCGGCAGAAATTACCGGTGCCCATGGGCGGTAGAAGTGTAAATCCGCCACTGCAATTTGGCAATATGCAATCCGTTTGACGTGCTTTATCAGTGGCGCCTCGAATAGGGATGGTTAATATAATAATAATTTTGGTCATTATCTATTTTCATATTATAGTAGGAAACAAAATATGAAAACCTTCAACAAAGTTAGCGAGTTACTTTTGTTATTTGACAGCGAAAGTTGATTAAGTTTAGCCAAATTCAAAATATGAAATACACTAAAAACTGTGGTGCCAAATTCAATCATTTAAAAGCATATTGTATATAATCCCCACAATACCAAGTCGCTTTAAAAAAAATTGACCTAATCTATCAGACCCAGCTTTTGTATTACTTTATTGTTAGACATATATACTTTAAAAAGAGCAATTTAATAAAGTTACTATGAATATTATACAAGCTAAGTATGGACTTTTTATTAATAATCTTTTTATCTTAAGCACAAAGATTTTCGAAAATTTTAACAATTTAATCAAAAAAACTATACATATAAATTTAAATATCAATGCAGTGTAACGCACAGAAAACCTTGCTTTTAAAATTTTAGGTAGAGTCAATACCATAAACACCCTATTTAACTTCTAAATATGAATAGCGGTTTAAGACAGTAACAATTCCATTTATGTTTTCCATAATTTTGACCATATTACGATATAACCGATAAATTTGCTTTTTGCAAATATAAAAAGCAGAATGTTGTAAAAGTCCAAAAGTGTATAATTGAAATGTTTATTTCATTATTTGCTTAATAGTGTAACTTTATCTTAATGATACGTAATAAGTGCTATTTAAAATTTATGATTACTATCAAATTAATGTATACAATTAAAGGTAAAATTTATGACCCAACTTAATTCAAAGGTACATTTACATCGCCGGATAATCGTCTTAAACTCATCCTAACTAAAGATGAATGGTATTGTAAAAATCAGTAGCAGATAGTAACTATAATTTATCATTAAAATGTTCAAAGGTACACAAATATGACAAAAGGTGAAAATGATCTCTGATTTCTTGTAAGCTTTTGTAAGATCTGTTGTAAATTGAAATACCTTTTATTTTGTTACTCCCGCAGTAATTTACTAAAATAATGATTAATATTTATATTTTTGTCCTTCAATATGTTGTTTGGCACGTATTTTTAATTTATAAGAGTCAGTATACTATCTATCTTTATTTTTGAAATCATTAATGATTAATTCAATTTAAATCCTCTCCCAAGGCATTCAAGTGCTTAATTAAAAGTTTCTATTAGGTACTGACTTCTAAATAAAGCATTTTATTTTACGACCATGTTTTACTTACAGCGTTTAGAGTATTATGTAAAGTTAGTATTAGCTAATGAAAACCTGTATTTGCGAAACTCGAAAAAATGACGCCCGTTAAATAATAATATTGACTGTGGAATAAGTATGAATAAGTACAGGTTCCTGTTCGTTACGAAGTAAGATAAGAAAAGTCTCCTGGGTGGTCTATATTTCCAGCTTAAACTGAACAGCATGATGCTAAAATATGTGCAAGTTCACGTTGTAAACATATTATATATGTAAGATATTAATTTTATCCATAATCTCCTTATGCTGTTGCATTTTTTTAATAGTTTGTTATAAAAGATAACCTACAAAGCCGTTAACACACATTTTAATTGTAGTTTAATTTTTAATGCCCTGATTTTATTTTGTGGAGCCATATACGAGTACATATATTATTCATTTCAGCACATTGTTTGTTTACTTATTTTGTAAAAAAATAATTTAATGAACGTAGGTATTTTTTGCGTTGAAACAAAAAATAAATTTTATAAAAGAAATCTGTCCTTTACATGTTCCGAAACTGGTTGAATTTTTAACATTCCAGTTGAAATCCGTTTTTATGCAAAATAGAGTTACTTTAAAGGAGGATTTAGTCTGTTTTTATTTGGTGTCCTAATGTAGCTTTATAAGGTAACGTGTCGAAATAAAACAAATAAAACTCATATGCCAAAATTTCTAAAGAACTCCCATGTAGTTTACAAGATGTTTGAAATGTGAAACTTATTCTGTTTTTTTTAGAGCCGTTAAAATGTCAGTTCTATTATTTCTGGAAATATTTTAGAAAGTCAAACCAAGTTACTTTTTCTTTCTGATACGGCTTCTTTAATATTTGATTATTATGTTACGATTTTTAACGTACCGTTAAATATTAAAAACGTGCGATCCTTGTTTTAGCGTAGATAACAGAAGTAGGAACTATACAGGCCATACAGGGTGCCATATTTCTTGAACTTTATGTGGCCCGATTTTATTACAAAGTAAAATTACAATATGTTCTATGACGATGCAACAGAGTATACATTGTATGATTACTTAATTTACTAACTTACATCTTACAACTTATCTAACCTATCCTATCAAAATTGCACTGATGACAATAATAATTACAGGAAACCAAAATTCAACGTTTTTAGTTACTTTATTATTGACGAGCCTATATGGCAGATATTTTTTTTATTAAATGATAATTTACAATCTACCTAACTGATACACCTGTAGGGAAATCCATCTATCAATGATCTTCCTATTTGGATCTTGGGGTGGTGGTGAAAGTTTTATTTTTTTTTAGTTGTTGTCTAACTGTGGTAAGTCGCATGGCCACTGTCTGCTTAGTATTCGCACTGCATTTGGTGGATTGGCTAGTTCGGTGACGTATTAGTTCTCATGTCCCAGTAGTCTTTGGTGGTACGTTGTTGAAAATCTCTGAATTTCTTCTGATACAGGAGGAATCTTCAAGCCTGTGTGGAGTGTATGGTTCGAAACATACCAGGGTGCGTTTGTAGTTATTCGTAAGAGTAAGACCTTCGACTGGAATCGCTGAATGTATTTGGAATTTGTCAATTTTGTGATTTTTGTGGCAGATCTAACGGAGTTATTCTCTGCAGCCTTGATATATTATTACTGTTGTCCAGCAGGTTTATAGCCAGTTGGTTGGGGCGGTTTTCCAATTTGGTTAAATAGGTTGTTGAAGGTAGTAACATCCTTAACGGTTTCCATGTTTAAGTCTCTGTGTAGAGTCGCGAACGTACCATGTAGCATTAGTAATGATTCTAAGAATTGGTATCTTTGAAGAATTTCTATATTTAAAGTGCTTGATGTTCCCCATAACACTATCCCATAGGTCCATATTAGCTTTAAAATTACTTTGTAAAGTAGTAATTTGCTTTGTAAGGACGACTGAGATTTTCTACCTAGAAGCCAGTAGAATTTGTAGAGTTTACGTTTGTTCCAGATATGTGTTGCCAGATATTTAACGGAGTTTGCTTGAGGAAGTGTTTTATTATTTAATACAACTTCAGGGCATGTTTTTCTTCTGAGTGAAGGTTACATGAGTAGACTTTGTGTCATTGGCACCGATTATTCATTTCTTCAACCAATTTTGTAGTTCATCTAGACTCTTCTGTCGTTTTTGAGAAGCTCTTGTGAGATCTTGGTGGGAAGGCAGTATAGCTGTATCGTCGGCGAACGTTGCTGTAGTTGTTTGAGTGTTTGTTGGCAGATCGGCTGTGCACAGAAGATTCAGCACTGGTCCAGGGACACTACCTTGGGGTACACCACCTTTTATTGGAAACACTTTTGATTTACTGCTGAGTAATTTTGTATGAAATAATCTGATTTTATGGAGAAGTCCAACGTGTCACACTTTATCAAAAGCTGGGGTAATATCAATAAATGCCGCTGAACAATATTTTCCAGCTTGTAGGTATATCTTTTTCGATAGTATCGACCACTCCGTGGATTTGTTCCAGCGTTGAATGTTGTTCTTGAAACCAAAACTGATGCCGCGGAAATAAGTTATTTTTTTAAAATAATTGGCCGTAATCATTTTAGGAGCAGTTTTTCAAACACTTTCGAAAGAACGGGTAAGAGGCTGATTAGTCTATAAGATTCCTCTTCATTAAAGGGTCAGGTTTGGGTGTTAATATTATTTATGCTGGTTTGCACTGTGGAGGATAATAACCTATTCTCAATATTGCATTAAAGATGGCTGTAATTGTAGCTATGCCACGGATTGGTAATTCTCTAAGTAACTCGCATGTAATGAAGTCATAACCAGCGGATTTTTTGATTGCCAAAGTTTTGAAAATCACCCGAAGCACTTCTTTCGGCAGTAATAGGTTCCGCCATCTGCAATCGTGTATCCAAAAATTGTTGTATTTCCTCACTATAATCTAAATTCTCCGGAGGGTGCCGCGTGAATACCTTGGAGAGGTGTTCTGCAAATGCGTGAGCTTTTTCAATGTTCAAGAAATAGGAAAATTACATGTGAAAATCTCAGCAATGCTAACCATTGTTTTTGCTATTGTCTTGCCAATTTTATTTATGCCATTTTTTCTTTAAAATAGTAATTATTAACTTGTGGCAAGTCTGACATGAGATTGGCAAAAAAAGAATTGTCGTATGGACGGACTTGATGTACCCAATCTGCATATCAAACAGGAATTAAATTTTAAAACTTTGACATTAATTAATTATTCAGAATATATGCATGCATAAAAAACGAAAATAACAAATCATTCTCATAAATGTAAGAATTTATAGTTTTTAGCTCGTCAAATGAATGATCATTTTGCCTTAAATCCTGGTTAGCTTAGGTACTATCTGCTTATCCTTAAATCGGGTTTCCTTGTTCCTTAAGAAGAAAAATAACGAATTGACTTATATGTAGTATGATGTTAAACATGAGCTCGTTGTACTTATTCTCCAACGTTGAATTTTCAAAGTATTCAAGACTTCGAACAATAGTGATCGTACATGTATCTATGAGTAAATTATTTTTAATTTTTCAAAATAGTAATGCATAACGTATAACCTAAGATAAATGACAAATTGTCGGGACATTAATCACAGTTTACATCTTTGTTTTTCTTTCTCTTGCACTTATTACTTCGGATAAGTAGGCTTCCTAAAATTTAATTTTATACATTTCTATATGGTTATAAAATTCGCACACGACACCAATACGTCTATAAGATTTATAGGTTTACTTTTAAAAATTCTGTAATAAGGTGTGAGAGCAATGTTAGGAATTTTTTCATCAATTATGTTTTTAAAGTTTCAGAAGATGTAGATATCGATTGCCGAGAACTTGTTCTTTATTGTGTCGAAATGTCTGCTCCAAATTTATAATACCAATTTAATTTTACAGTTAACTGATTAACAAACTTAATTTTACGCGATAACATCGTTAATTCTCTAAATTAATTGAGTTATTTGGAAACTTTACTTTTGTTACATCAAGCACGAAAATATTTTTTTGCTGGATAATGTTATTAGTATCTAGTATTTTTTTATTTTGAATTAGGGTTACAGGATGTTAAACTAGAAATGACAATAATATAAAACGGTTTATTTGCTGTACAAAGGGCTTTATTTAGTCATAGGATGTAATTACTTTACTGTTACAATAATTCAAAATGCGCAATGAGAACTGCATTTTGCAGATGTAAACGTCATAAAATAGCATTAAAATGCAATGCAATAAGCTATCCATTACTGCATTAGTATTATGCGTCATATGCGTCTATGTGCACGGGGAATATGAAATTCTTAGAGACAATAATAAATATAATTTCCCATCACGCAACATCATAGATTATGATTCAGAAGCTATCATATTCATATATTCAGGGGAGGACACGAATAAGGGTCGAATGGTGTACCCTCAGTCAAGCGATGGCAGTAAATATAACTGTGATAGGGAAGCTCGGATAGTCGGATCGATGTTGCATATAAAACGGATCATCGCACTCCCCAATAGTGCGGCCATCTGTGTACGAGCCTGCCCTCTCACGGAATCTTTATAGTACTATACATCGAACATGTTGGTGGTTCCAAATGGATGGATGCACCATTAATTTTATAGATATTTGTTACGTTTGTAAAGGTAGCCGTTAACGAAATTTGTAGTTTATAATTTTTTTTATAAAGCCGTACACCATTTTATATCAAACGAGGCAACTTTTCTGCAAAATAATATTCAGTGGAACACGAATAAGAACAATAACTTGTGAAATTCTGAATATAACAGAAACCATTTGCAAGCAAATGCGATGTAACTTAGTTCAAAACTTAATTACAAGAATTTGGATCCCTTGGGCAGCATCTGCGAGAACCTCGAATTGTTAAACTTGTAGAATAGAATTATTTGGCGCCAACACTACATAACACTAATTTTATTTTGTAGAGTTAATGACGCACACAGGTCTATTATAATAAACGATGGGTATTATAATATGTATATCGTTTTCACAATTTGGTCGTTTAAACGCGGTAAATACATTAATGTTTTGTTTACCAGTTTACCATAACCAATGCGATTATTTGCAATAATTTTTTGCAACAACTTTACTTTTGAATTCTGCAAAATCTACAACCTACTGTTTACCGATTATGGTAAAACCTAAACAAGTAGCTGCTAAACTTTTATGTTCTGTCCTATAAAATAGGGTCCTATGGGTAATTTATAAGAAGAAATGAGGTGAAGCATGATCCTCGTAAAGTATAGCCAACCTCTTCGTATAGACCCAGAATAAATCAATTATTTGGCTATTTTTTAAATAGTCTCCTTTCCTATACAAATAGATAAACATATCCTATTAAATATGTGGAAAATCAATCTTACCCTTTTTGTGGTGTATAACCAAATTTCAACAAAGAATTGTTGAAAAAATTAGTCGATTTTTAATTACTTTTTACACGAGTTCAGGAGTTCCCATTGACATAAATTGATGGAAGTATTACACATCTATTAATGTAATCTTAAATTAATAAGATAATCTTTGGTGACAAGAAAATTATAGACATTACTTTTAGTAACTAGCTTTTCCAATTTATTAAATTATTGATTACTTTAAAATGAATTATCAACAACAAAAATTGAAAAGAAACTGATTGTTACACGCTGTAGCAAACCCAGAATTAAAAAAAGTAAATAATGCTAGCTCATCGAATTACAAATAAACGTATTCTTAAAATAGGTATGTGTACTTCATTTTACGATATTTTTTACTTAAAAGTATTATAGACCTTGATTTAAACGTGTTACTCGTTTGCTCTGTTTTGATATCGTAGGGGATGACTAAATTTAAATGGAAAATTAAAATACCTTATGCAACTAACTGCTTAGAAAAACAAGTTTAAAGACTAGTAGCTTTCAAACTAACAATAAATTTACTTCTTACCTTAAATTAAATATACGGCGTTTATTATTTTAAAGACGAAAAACTAGTTTTGAATTTTTGCCTACAAATAGTTGAGCTAAATCCTTGAGTGTGACCAAAATGAATAATGAAAAACAACCAAAATATTAACAACCAAACAAAATTTGAGAATTATGCACTTAGTTCGTTAAGAATTAAATTTCTGTTATTTGTTGTTCAAATACAAAAGTAATTTTAAAAAATAGCATTTTAATGTACTGTTTTACATTTTAGTTAAATGTTTGTTCATATTAAAGATAATGAAGTTAAAATTTAACTAACACACTCCTAATGGCTGTCTGTGGAATTAAGGCAAAGTACACAGTAATTTCTGAAAATGGGGCGAGCACTGCTAGGTATTCCTGCCAAAGCAATTTTATTTTATCCCATTTTTGTTGAATATTATAACCACCAAAAATTACGCCGTGTATAGCATAAAAACTAAACGTTTTTACACTAAAATATTCAGCAAATCTATCAGTGTACGTAAAATAAAGCTTTTTATATCTTCAAAGCACTACGTGGGGGATAAGTTTTACATGATACTGGTAAAATTAGTAGCAAAAACCCCATAACAGTTTTAACAAATTAAAGGAACAAGCAACTATTTTAGATTATTTCTTTAAATAAGTGTATAATTCATTTTCTTATCTTCAATTTCAGATTAAAAAAGTAGGTTTTAATTAAAATAATAACAAATAAACTGAATTATTCTGCCATTACTTATAGTATCTTATTTTAAAAGCAAGAAACGCAGTTAATAATCCCACACACCAATGCATGTTTTGCACATCGTTTAGTTTTGAAGTGATATAAATGATTTGATAGTTAATTTTCCTTCTATTAATATTTGCTGCAGTACCTATTTTAAGTTCTGGTTTGGCAAATTTAATATTTTTAAATTTTAATCTATCTATTATTGTTCTCCTGCATATTTTTATACAACTGGATTTTTTCTATTTTAATATTTAAGTGTCTTTAAGATTTTAAAATTCATGTATTTTACTGTATTTCATATAAATAAAATCATTATTATTGTGGTTAATATCAACTAGATTTGCAAATCGAACATTAAATTACTTTTTTTGGTTTGCAAGCAATATAAACTCCCAAAAACACTGACATCGTTTATATTAGAAAAATATTTTTTTCGGTAAAACCGGTTAATTTTGTCAAGTTTGAATTTTCAGTTATTTCTGGAATGCTTTGATAAAGGTTGCTGAAATACCATCTGTATTACGTCAAGGAAATCAGCTTTTGATAAACAGCTTGTTAGATCACTGATAAGCGTTACAAAAAAATGGGAGGTTGGTGTGTAGTGATCATACGTTGTTGAGCCAAAATATCTATTTTTTTAAGTTCTCTTCGCTTTCTCGATAAAATTTACATATAACAACTACAATTAAAAAATATATTTTTAAAAAAATATGTGCTTTACTTTTCAAGTAATATGCCGAAGAGAATCAAACTTCATTTACTTGACTTTTACCTATTGCTTTACTTATAGGATTATAGCCATATTCTAAATAACGTCTGGTCTCTAAGCACTCACCTAGTTTAATTAAGAACTTGGTGGAGCAGCAGAGACTGCACTAAAACTTCAAAAACGATCCAACTTAAGGGAAACTACCATTTGAAACTTTCAATGCGGTTGCTTCGCCTTTCTGTATAAAACCCTACGAAAGTTTTAAATTAGTACCGCTGCTATGATTTGAAAGCAATTTCCGAAGAATTCCTAAAATTTTAATTAAATGAAAATTTCATGTTTCTCTACGATAAGTACTTAACCGGCGGTTCGTATAAGTTCAGTAAATATTCTCGAACGTATAAAGTAAAACTGATAAAATAACCTACCTATGGAAGAATTATTTCAGAAAAATAAAAGTGACATAATTAAAACTTGAAACTTTAATATTAGCATAGTAATAATGAGGAGATCGTTAAAACCAAGTTTAATTATTTTATAAAACCAGTTTTCAGTTGTTCTTAGCGTACCACAACATTTACTATGAATTTAATTACAGTGTGAATAACCCACGTACTCATTACCGTTTAAGAAATTGCTAGTTTTATCTCAACAACATATACGTATATGAAGTTGTATCGCTTTTTAGAAGACTTTATTGTGGTGGATTTTGGCAAAACAAACAAAATTCCAATCACCGACACAGAACACGAAGACCATTGATGTATGTATATCGCGCAATCTACTATTTAGACAAAAAATCACTTGCATTCCATGATATCAGATCTTTGTGTTCAAAGTAATTACGTTCGCAAATTATTAGCTCTCATACAAAGCGGCAATTAGGTAATATCAGAAAATCTTGAATTTCCAGTTTAGTAATATATTAGGGCTTGGTTGTAGTTACTTGGTTGGATAAAATACAAACTACTTTGAAAAGTAAACGCTTACAGGAAAAATGATAGCAATAAATATATTCAATATGTAGGAAAATGAATCCATTTAGATTATCGGACGACCAATTTAAACAGTACCGCAGTTAGTTTCAGCCATTTTTCGCAGCCGGTGTGTAAGTTTGCATATCGGCCGAAGCGCGAGGCTCGCCGCCCGCTTTATTAAGACTCGTCCTGTCTTCTTATCTAAACCTGTATTACCAGTTTTACATTGGCGTAGTCTGGTACATATATTAGCTTTAATGCCTTAAATAAATTATTATTTACTATACTTATTAATCTGCCATATTAAATGATTTATAGTCCGAGTAAGCTTACGCTTAAAGTTTCAAAAGATCCAAATTCCTTTAATAATTCTTACATACTCAATAGAAGTACTACGCCATTGATACAGAAAGAAACAGAAACTCTAAAAGAAAGTCAGTCTAATCTTTGTTACATTTCACATTCGTGCGTTTTGTCTTTATCTGCAAGAAATATAATACTGTCGGAAAATTCGGTTCACGAGCTAAACTGGACTGCAGGGAAATAAGGCCCTATCTTGCATACGAATGTTAAAAGATGCAAAGTAATGTAGATAGAAGGTAGTGAAGATTCTGCATACTTTAGAATGCATGAATTTATGTAATTTAAATTCTGATCTCTCCTTTGTGCTTGAAAACATACTATCAATGTTGATATACGCTGTCAGCAATATGGAAAACTGAAATGCTGTCTTTTGCATGAAGTAATACATTCCGTTTGGTAATTGACTATCTTTTTCCCTTTGCCAATGGGCACCTTTTCGCAATTCAAATCTGTGTTGAATAAACATTCGTTGAAGATCTTAAATAGCTTAAGTAATTTCTATACATTAAATAGTTTTCTGACTGTTTTAATTTAATGTATTTTATGGAGCATTATTCATTCGTCAGATAAAGTATACTAAATGATACTAAAAATTAATTATGTATGTAAATGTATACGGATTTACAAAAAAATAAGAACCTAGTGAAGTAAGCGCTATAATTTCTATTTTATTGTTAATAGCAATTGAATATCAGCTTTGTTTATTTTGACGTTCACTCAAGTTAATGTTGCTCGAGGTTAGATTCAATGAGTCAGAAGTGCGGAGAGAAAACGTTGGGAATAAATTAATCGTTCTAATGCACTTAAAGACCAACAACTAGAATTGTATAACCTGAACTTAGGTTGTTTTTATGCGTCCTGTTAACAAGTTTCCAATAGGTATCTTATAAACTTAAAGTTAATCATTATTGTTATATTTATGTGACCATTAAAATTGGTTTAAGTACGTTAAGGTGTTCTAAACATAACTTAAGAAACTACAAAAATATCAGAAATAACTTAGATACAGTTAAGCATGGAATCTATCTGTGAACGTGAAAATAAACATTATCTTATAAACAAGAAGGATGTGAGAAAATATTTACGCAAGTTTTAATCTGTTTGATTAAAACATATACACAATAATATACCAATAAACATTTTTTTGACTGCCGCGGTACGGCTTTTGAAGTGGCTTCTGTTTTCTTGCTTTAATCTAAGGCTAAGGTAATCTGTAACAAAAGATAAATTAGTCCGAATGCTTTATATTTTTACTAACTGATCCACGAGGATCTGCTCCATGTCGATTGATGATGATGATGATGATACTGCTTCTGTTGATAACAAATAAGAGTAATTTCTTCCCCAAGGACGAAATTATTTTCTTTGAACATTATACTAAGTAATGATTTAAGATTTTTGTGGCACTTCTATTTTTATGTTCTACATTCTTATTTAAATGAAAATACGATCTGCTTAAAAACGAAATGACTGAAAAGACCCATTAAAATAAATTAATAAACTTATTTATCACTTATGTAATATCTCAATATCTGTTAGTGGGAAATAGTGAAAACATACAATAGTTGGTTCAGTTCTAAAGAAAGATTTTTTAAGCATTGCTTTGATTTTGTTTAACTTTAGCAAATGTACTGTAAACTATTAATTGATGTAATGTAAAACAATGACATAATTCAAAAGTATGAGAATTACTATTTTCTCACTAAACTATGGATATTACTAGTACATATAATAAAATATGAAGGTTTCGATTTCGATTATAAAACACTTTTTATACCTACCAAATGTTTATTTTTACTTTTTTTGCTTTAAATATTTAATTTAAGTTCTACCCGTTTTGGTGGTTCAAATTTTAATATGGAAAAGTAATGTTCTGTAAAGGTAATTAAGATTGTTTCTTGTAAAGTACTTACCTAGTATATTTTATTTATGTACCTACATATTATGTCAAAATAATATATTTGGATTTTTTAACAAATTTGCTATACAGGGTGATTCAAATTCGCGTGTATGCATGGGGATCTTGGAAACGGTAAGAGATAGAGAGTCGGTTAAATGGGGGCAAAGTTGCGTAATCAAAGGACCAACAATGTCCATTTAAAAAATCAAGGCTAACTTATTCAGTTTTTTAAATATTTGAAAAAAACTAAAATTTTGGAGAATCGTTTTTATTTAATTTTGACCTTATTTGAGGAGATATTGAAAAACGGAAAACACTTTCTCATGACCACTTTTTGTCCTCTTATCGAATAGCTTAAATGGAACAAAAATTCCAGGTCCGTATTTAAGAAAATGAACTAGATGATGGCCCTGAAATACCGAAACGTTGCATCAAAAACGTATTTAAGCTATTCGATAGAGGACAAAAAGTGGCCATGAGAAAGTGTTTACCGTTTTCCAATACCTCCTCAAATAAAGTCAAAATTAAATAAAAACGATTCTCCAAAATTTTAGTTTTTTTCAAATATTTAAAAAACTGAATAAGTTAGCCTTGATTTTTTAAATGGACATTGTTGGTCCTTTGATTACGCAACTTTACCCCCATTTAACCGACTCTCTATCTCTTACCGTTTCCAAGATCCCCATGCATACACGCGAATTTGAATCACCCTGTATACTATATTGTTGCATAAAAAACTAAAATTTGAAATATAAAATTAGGTTTGCTTTAATACATAGGAGGTTCTCTTTCCGCTGAGCCTAGTTAAGTAATACGCTATTTATTGATAAAAAACATTCATTTATAATTTTTCAAAGCATTCCCCTCCACAGTCAATGCATTTTTTCATCCGTGAAAACAAAAAAAAAATCGAGCAACTGTTTGTGGCCGAGCATTATCCAACGGGAACAAAGCTTACGTCCCTTCAAATGTTTGTGTAAAATGGTGTTAATTGCTTTCACACCAATCTTTAGAGTTGCTTGAATACTCCTTATGGTAACATGCCGGTTCTCTACAATCATGTTCCGAATAAGACCAATATTCTTTTCGGTAACGGCTGTTTTTGGCTTAGGAGCTCGAAAACTGTCATTTAAGGAAAGTCGACCACGTTGAAATTCATTGTACCACCGCTTTATGGTAGCTAAAGAACACGACTTGTCACCAGATACTCCATTAATTTCCTCAAAACATTAGCTAAGCCACGTTTGAAATTGTAAAAAATCACAGCTCGATAATGTTCTCTGTTTAATTCCATGATTTCTTGCGAAAAGGATTACTTTAAGCTTATGTATTTTAAAATATTCAAGTATATCTATCAACCGTTACTGTCAATAAACCTGTAAACAACTAGCTTCCATTATCAAATAAAATTTGTGGCAAATTTTAATGGCCCTAATAGATAGAATCAGCCCTCGTATACACTTTGCGCAATTTGATTAACCTGAACCTCCGTAATAATATTAATCGTTATATGCTGACAGTTAATTTCTGAAAGAAAATAGTATTTTTGTTCATCAGTTTAGGGAAAAAGACGCAATTCAGCAAAATTTCCGAATCTCTCGATACATCTGGGAATTTCTGAAACATTTTCATTTCTTCACTGCATATTACAATGCGTCACTTGATTAGCTTCAGTAATTATTTTTTTGGTTGCTGATCGAGAAGGCTGGTTGGTTATTTCTAACAGTTGCTTGCTTGCACAAAGAAACATTGTGATTTCTAGTTACAATGGGTCGTGGAAAATGGTTAAGTCAAGAAGAAATAGACAAAGAAGAAGGTTACTCCAACAGGCAAGTAGCATCAAGAATCCATCGTAGTGCCCATGTAATTAATAATTTCATGAAGGATATTGAAAATTATGGCCAAAATTATAAAGGACCTGTAGATACAGTCATAACACTCATAACGAAACGAGAATGACTGTTGATTCTTTGTGAGGCTCGTCAGTTACGACAAGGAACATTTAGGATGCAATGGGAACTTCTGCAAGCTTACGAACTGTCCAAAGGATAATAAACAATTGTGAACATTTGAAGCGACGTCGTCTCCGTAGAAAATCACTTCTAACTGCACGTCACAAGCACACGGCTTAATTACGCTCGAAGCCATATGCACTGGACCGATCAGGGCGATCAGTGGAAACATGTCCTTTTTACAGATAAAAACGATTTTGTTTAGATGGTCCGGATGGATTTCATCACTATTTCCATGATTTGAGGAAAGAACAAAAGTATTTGGCACGGCTTCACAATCGAATAGGTGGTGTTATAATATGGAGCGCCATCTCTTCCAAGGGAGCCGTTCATTTAGAAATCTTAAATAGTAAGCAAACGGCGGAAAAATACAAGCAACTTCTTGCGAAAACAAAACCGAAAATCGACATTATCATGGGGACTGCGCCATGGATATTTCAACACGATCACGCCGCTATTCATACAGTCAAGATTGTCAAGAGCCAAGAGCTGGTTTAAAGAGGAAGACACTGAAGTTTTAGAATGGACCAGTATTTCTTCAGAATACTATCGAGAACCTTTGGGGTTGGCTGCCAAAGAATATGTTTGCGGGTGGACAGCAATACCACTCTGTAGACGACCTCTCGCTGTAATTAGAACGACATGGAATGCAATACCCCAAAAGTTATTCGATTTTTGCAGTTATACAAAAAAGATTTCCATTGACACTGAGGTGTTTTGTTGTAGCCATTTTCAAGACTGAGGTTAATCATTTGTCGCGCTGAAAAACGCAGTCTAGCAAAAAAATCTTTTCAAAGTTTTAAATTAAAAAAATATTCCATTTACTTGTTTCTAAACACCCTAATTTTGATAATTGTATTGTCAAATTTCCAGTTATTGCCTTAATATTATAGTTTTGTTAAAAAAATATAAAAATTATGGGTGGGGTTAATCAAGTGTCGCGGAGTGTATGTATCTTCTTATATACAAATACTTTACATTTATTCAGAGAAAATCATCTTTATGGGTTATTTAGCAAATACATCAGAATATCTAAAAAAAAAGAAACACTTAAAGACAATGAAATTTTTCTTTAGGTATTTAATTTTATTAGGGGAGGCAGTACGGTAGTGAGTACATATATATGCATCGCTCTGCAGAGTTAAGCATCGGTGCCCCTGGTGAGAACCCGGACGGGTGACCCGGTCCAAGCTCAGCTCACTACGGCTCAGTGTGTCCATGTCCCCCTCGACAAGCTATGAGCCTTAATGGCCTGTTAAAAGCTGAATAATAATAAATTTAATTTTATTACATATATCCAGTGAACTATTCCGACGATTATTTTCAGTAACCGTTAGGGTTAAAGTAGGTACCGATAATATTTGAAAATTTATCAAAAATGGAAAAACGTACCTACCGTTGTTGCGATATCACACATCTTAAAATCATGTTTTTAAAAACCTTTTAATAACCACATCACAATTTCCCGTCATTTAGAGTGTGAAAGATATCTTACAAAATTCCACTTTAAATTTCTTATTTTAAATTACGTTTATTGGCGAGCTACCTACATCTTTACCTTTATCTCTGAAAATCAAAATGAATTTTTCGTAAATTTTCGTTTTTTAAGAAAGCGTTAATTCTACATATCAAAGCACTTTATTACATGGTATGTTTCATGCTGAATACCTCCATAAAACGAGTGTTTAAACAACATAACAAGTTGGTTCTTCAATGTAGTTAACATAAACTCAACTAATTTTAAAGCATGGCAGCAACAATTTGCTACAGATCTTTACAACGTCTTTTATTACATAGAACTTGCCGTTGGGAAAATTTTCTCTCTTATTGACTTCACACTTACTAAACTGGGAACTGAATATCGACTTCGCATCACGTACAATATTTGGGAGCACTTCAGCAATTCTTACGGGTATAGCTGCAGAATTGCAACCGTAAACAAAACGGTTCTAATAAAAATATCTGCTAAAGAAAAAATTATACTCAGCGCTCGGTATCCAATTAGTTGAATACAGTACGATTTCACTAGCCCAGCTGTATACTATTGCGTGGACTAACAGAATTATAGAAAATTAACGGCGGGTTTTTAATATAACTTGGGAATAGTTTCGAACAAAGACAAGCTAAAAAGTATTCGCAAAAGACTAAACTCTCCTGCTCAATTTCAGGTCCGACCCAAAGCACGTTATTTAATCCCAAACCAATCTTTTACCCTGCACACGCTTTCACACTTACGCCAAGATCTTTGCCTTAAATTTGTCTGAATAAGAAAATATTATCTTTCTGAACAAAACTTCCTCAGTTTTCAAGGCTTTTCGCTAGAAAACGCGTTGTAAATATTTATCAACTTTTATAATACAATGGCAACAATATTTTGGTAGTTTTGTTTTCAGACAATAGTTGCTTTCAATACCTTGTGCTTTCTGCATAAGTACTTGCGGGCTTTTAGAATTAAATTAAACCTTCCCCCATGTGTTCTTCTTCATTCCAGAGTGCAAAGTTCTGTCACGACTATAAATCTATTTAAGTGTAAATAAATAATTTTTAGTTTCTATCCAAAAAAATAATCATTATCAAAGAATTTAAAAATAACAAAAACGTTTAATGCTGGTACATCGACGATTACTTTATTGGAAGGTATTTCCTTGAAAGTGGGTTGGTTGCATCACAAAATCTGAAATGCAATAAACGATGTTTATTAAAACTGTTTGCGTAACTGAACGCTGAAAAAGATAAAACAAATATTTTAATATCCCTCTTAGGTACATACATTGAAATATTAAGACTTAAATTTAATAAAACTATTTCAGTTCCAATGAACTAAGTACTTAAACTAATTACTTCGTATAACATCAACGATTTTCTTGTTCTAAGTTTTAATTGAAATGTGACATATGTGATATATTATCCTCTTACATGTTAATTAGAAAAGTTTTGTAACCCATTTGTGCGATATTGCCTTTATAATTTTCAAACTATTTACAAGTTTTAGGAATTAGCATTAGGCTTCAGTTCTTAACTTAATTAAAGGACATTTACTGTTTGAACTATAAGAAAGTAAAGTGGTCTGTGCTCAGTTCAATTCACTTTGTATAACTTTTTATTCTTCTTCATGTATGTTAATAATATTGAAACTTAAGAAATCAACTGTCTACCAAAAACCAAACCGCCCTGTATAAAACTATAATGTGCAGCTCACAAATTTTAGCGTCGTATTGTCATACATGAGTGTTATTTTTTGCAGATGAAAACCTACAAGTACAATAAGAAGGAAGTAGAAGTAAAGGAATATTGGTTGACGTACTTGTGGAGCAAGCTTTTTGAAGTACGTGATTCAACGTAGCAGCACAAAAAAATGAGCTATACTAATAAACAAAACCAAGTTGGATTACGTTATTGTTTACGAAAAGGTATGTATCGTTTAAATTGCGAAGTAGGTGGAAACGAGCGTAATGGTGAATCAGTTGGGGCGAAATGTCCCTTTCATAGAAAGGGGACCTCCAAGTCGCGTGTTTGATACTAAATTTACAGTTTTAATCTAACATGTAGAAAATTGCAGAATACATTGCACTTAGAAGTTAATTTACGATATTTAGCCAATTACACAAACCCGAGTAGAATTTTTTACCGTTACACTTTATTCGGAATAAAATCGCAGTGCAGTAATATTCCTTGATAATAATTTAATGAATGCTTTTTCAACTTGTATCATTGTTTTGCCAAAAATTATTCGATAAATACGACGATTCAACTTTACGATTCTTTAATGTACTGGTATAAATGTGTCGGATAATCTTTCCATTAAAATCTTCGATAAGAAATTCTAGAGAATCCGAGGGAGGTTGTGTTGCCGAAGTAAGCAAATTTCTGAGAAAAATTATCAGATAAAGCAATTTTATTTTCGGACTTGGCGCTCGTTTTAAATATAAAACTTTCTCAATTTAAAAGTCATTTTCTAACTTCGATTCTAAACGAGTGGGTATATTTCGTGCAATAAAATCTTTGACGGATCATTGTCCACAATCTGTATACAAATATACAAAAGGAACTTTTTTTTTTTGAGAAAATCGATAAAACGTTTCTTTTAAACGGCGTATTTTTTGCAACCATTCGGAAAATCGAGTAACCACGAAATACAAATACAATTTTTAGGATTACGTTTAATCGTGCAAAACAGGGCAATATAACAAATCTTCAAATAGCCGGCTATTCCTAAAAATGAACACCCTTAGTATAACTCTCACGTTTTGCGATGTTATCCAATTCATGCCACGGAAGTGTAAGCCAGACACCCTCTTCACATTTTTCTACTGTTAGTTTGCTTCATTCATTTGCATGAACCTTTATTAGGCGGAGAGCTGCTAAGCTCGTGCTGGAATAAGCTGGTTTAGCGGAATTTAGAAGCATCTCGCGGCATCCATTACACGTTATCAGTGTAATTCAGAGGATACTCCGTGATAGTTGTTGCCTAAATGGTTCCGGTAACAAGACTCCCCGCTACAAAAAGTAATTTTACCAGCATGCATTGCTGATATTGTAGAATTTTAAAACAAGAAAGAAACTCAATTTCACGTTGTAGGTATTCCAACGGGTACTGCTAAATTAACACTGCACGTTTTCAACTTTAGTTTAAACATTGTACCGGAACAACGGAAATAGGCATTTAGTTACAAAATGCGAATTAAGG
Source organism: Melanotus villosus (assembly GCA_963082815.1). NCBI lineage: Eukaryota > Metazoa > Arthropoda > Insecta > Coleoptera > Elateridae > Melanotus > Melanotus villosus. The sequence goes on along the minus strand of OY720418.1, from coordinate 68,231,445 downwards.
CGGACGATTTATGCAGTAATTTTACCATATAAATAGCAAGATATCTATTTAGATTAAGGTTTATTGGTGTTTCGACAAAGTCATTCATGCTATAATGACACCAAAACAGTTTACCACAGACTCCACATACATTTACAAAATTCTTAGGGCCATTTTCTAAGAGAAAAAGCTTTTTACATTTTTTTAGTATTTTTCAATAAAATTAACTAAATTTCATTATGATCAATATGGTTGTTGTTTTCTTGTATCTAACATTAAAACATGCTATATTAAGATGATTTTTTAAAAGTTTAAACAATGATTTTTTCAGTATTCGACTTACAAATATCACAAGTAAGTACGAAATTGCAACTTACCGAAGTATAATTTATCCATAGTTCTAACTGTCATTGCAATTTTATTATTTTATATAAGCAATTTAAAAACTAGCTTTTTTCTTATATTTTGTCATATCTGCTGCTAAAACTTATAACTTGTTTTATTTGTTCATACATGTTAAAACTCTTTTTATATTATTGATTATGAGGTTGTTAAAGTTTACTATCATAAAAATTTAGCTTTTATAAAAATACTTTCGTGGATGACCAAAGAAAACCAATCGGTATCGGCAGAGCAGTAAAGACAAACCGGTTAAGTGATATATAGTCCACATTCTTTAATAGTTTGTCAACCTCTCATGATTTTTTAAACCAAACTTCTAACCACTTGTACAGTAGTTATGAATTACTTTTATTACACATAAACATTTATATTTATATCCGGCTTTTTCCATAATACTGAAATGCACGGCTAACAGAATTAATAGTTCTAAATTCACCAAGTAATAGTAGTATTTGTTTTAAAGTACTCAACACACGAGAACGTCCATTAGTGAGTCCATATAGGGGTCTCGAAAACCCAATATTGTGCATAAGTTACTTACCTACAAACTTAGCTCGTATCTTGCTGCAGTAAAATTCAGATTATATGCAACTAAAGTCTTAAAAATGCTCACAGTATGTTTGAATATTCGCATAACTTTATGCTAAAACATTAAAATGTGCCACAGTGTTTGTCGGCATACTAAATTAAAAAACAAATGGCTCTATTAAATTGCATCTGTATATTTTTAAGTTGTTTTCCCATTTGCTATATACCTTACTTTTATTTTTTGATTATAAATGGTACTTTATCTTTGCATTGTAAATTCAAAACTGCAGTGAAAAGATATCCACAGTGGTATACACGTAATGCAGTTTCCTTCCATGTCGAGATAAGAATGGGGTTATAAAGTTAATTTTTTATATGCGAGTTTCTTAAAAATGTTAAAGTTCAAACGCCATAAATTGTCGTTTCTGTCGTAATTTAAGTTTAATTTAATGGACTTTTCTAATTTAGTAATTACAAAATACTATATTTTAAAGTTATAAAAGAATTATTTAAGTTTCATTTTAACCCATAGAATTTTTGACATATCTAAAAACATACAGCCTTTTGCACAAATTTACAAAAGTATTAAAAGTGGAAGAGTGTTTGCATATACTAATAGTAGGTGGATTGCACACCGGTGTGTGTGTGTGTGTCTATGTTTGCGTGTGTCTTACCTCATGATTTTCAATTACTGTTTAATATTGCAGATGTTTCAAAATCAGAGTCATTATTTCTGCGGTACAAATGACGAAATATTAATGTAGCTGATCATAACTTACAGAAATGAGAATGAAAAGGCAAATCGTGTTTGAAATTTATTACACCAAAAGTATATACAGGGAATTTTTCTTTTTAGTATACATATTCCCTATGTATACTTTTATAATAAACGCAATATATAGGCAACCCACTATACACTATAAACGTCACGTCACGTGGTGCGTGCGTAAAGGTTATGTTTCATATTTCTAAATAAAAAATAAATCAAAATTAGTGGAATATCAACATAATTTTAATTCAACGATTATTCTAAAACATAAAATATCAATAATACAAAACAGAAAGGAAAATAAAAACAGCAACAGTTAAAGACTAATTTTTTGACGTTAACTTAATTTGATGATTTTTGCCACAGCATGCTAATTTTTTAAATCATCAAATTAAGTTAATTTCAAAAAATTAGTCTTTAACTGTTGCTATTTTTATTTTCCTTTCTGTATTGCATTGTTGATATTTTATGTTTTAGAATAATCGTTGAATTAAAATTATTTTGATATTCCACTAATTTTGATTTATTTTTTACTTACAAACATGAAACATAACCTTTACGCACCACGTGACGTGACGTTTATAGTGTATAGTGGGTTGCCTATATATTGCGTTTATTATAAAAGTATACATAGGGGATATGTATACTAAAAAGAAAAATTCCCTGTATATTATGTAATAATAAAGTGCCTTTAATAATTAATAATAAAATATAATATAAATTCATGGCTGCTTAGTTTACTGAATAAAAATAAGCTTTTGCTTAATAACCTGTTAACTGTTTAGCCACAAATGAAAATGAAACCTTAATTTTAAACAGTAGCAGCAGTGTTACTCTGTTGTACAAATATAAATAATATGAATTTATAAACAGAATAATAATTAACCGTATTTTGTTTATATTGCGTAATGCTGCAGTTTCTCTGGGGTCATAGATAATAATTATTAATTACTTTGAGCCCACGTTTACGGTGTAGATTTCGCAGATTATATGCCGCAAAAATATTTAAAACTTTGGCCATCAAAGAATTGTTTACAAGAAAATAAGATATTTTCTGAATTAGTTTTATCAGTTATCACAGGTTGTAATTTTTCATAGTAAAATTAGTAACGTTCTTAAAGTGATTAACATTCAGTATAAGTATAAAAATTATGCATATATTACAGGTTGTATTGAGGGATACTATTAAAATTGTTTAAGTTTAATAATAATGACGTTATGAAATTATAAATAAGCTTTTTCAAAAGGATATTGACGCCTTTTTAAAAAGGCATAAACTTGTTAAACCAAAATGTTTTTTAATATAAACCATCCATTTAATTGTATGTTAAATCTTAAACTTCCTAATTGAATAGGTAAACTGAAACCATCTGACAATGAATTGGAAGAAATATATTTCTGAGAACTTGACAGAACGAAGGATATAACAATTGTTTTCTACTTACCTGTATTGTGCCATCATTAGATTTGTTGTTTTGCTACCAAAATATTTGTTGCCTAATCTACAACAAAATCAGTAGTTCTGAAATTATTTAATTGTCTAATCTTAATATATACGTAAAAACAATTTAAAAAATGCGATTCTTGCTACCGTATAAAATAATATTGCATACGTTCGACGTTACATATAAAGTTCAGTACTCTATAAACATGTAAGGTATACAACATGATAGTAACGATTTTCTGAAAAATTTACATATTTAATCGTCACTGCAATTTGCAGTTTGTAATTCAGAACAAATACTAATTTTATTTTCATAAACGTCAAACGTACAATAAAAATAATAATTTCATGAACAGTAAAGCGCATTTTAAGCCAGTTTCGTTTAAAATATTCATACAATATTCGTGCAAGTCGAGTTTAAACGTATATTAATTATTCTATGCTAATGAGAAAATTAAGTACAAACAAATATTCAGTGTGGATAATATAATACCATGAGATCGAAAAAAAGATGATTCTGAGCAGGCCTTGACTAGTACAACACGATTGGCAAGACTGATTTCAAAATGTGGCAGTAGGTTAGAGGTTAATAAATGTCAAATAAATTAAAACACAAAACAGTATTTATTTAGGGAACAAACTGAAAACTAAGATGAATACATGTTAGAGTAGGTGTTCAAAATGTGATCGTTTACTAGTATTACAACGATAAACTTAAATAATTCTGGAAACAAGATTGCAAAACTGACTCACATTTGAAATGTCACTGTCACATTATAATTCATAGGCATTCTAGAACCAGTGTAACCAATCGTGTTGTACTAGTCAAGGCCTGCTCAGAATCATCTTTTTTTCGATCTCATGGTATAAAGGTCGCTTAAACTGGACTAAAACAAATCTGATAAATGCCGCCTTATTTTTTACGCTGTAGTTAATTGAAACTATAATAAATTATTAGATTTTATACAAAAAACTTATCTCAACCAGTAATTATAAGGGACCGATATTTTTATCTTGATAGGTACATATTTCATATGGACTACTAGAACTAGAATTTCTGAAAATAAATGTGAGAAAATACTTTCGTAATCTATTAAAGATGAAGAATTATTTTGGGTAGGTAATATTTATTTAGTTTATATCGTAATTTAGATAGAGTAAAAGCAGGATTTTTTCACATTATGAACATCAAAAATATATCCAGTTTGACTTTTTTTTAAAGTTTAAACCAAATTGGAATATGTACTACAACAGATATGTTTAATTCTACTCTGAAATTTTAACCCTTGCCAAAAAATTCTTAATATGTCTATATGTTTAAAAAATAAAGTTGTAGAATGAAGCAGCCATCCAAACAACAAAATACCTGCTTGATTACAAGAAAGTACAAAACTTATGTATCTATTTATACCGTTTTAAACTTTAGATTTCTTTGATATTTTGTGTATTCACGATCTGTTTAGGCCAAAGTAGGTTTTGATCTGAATTTATTGTGTTGGCATTAAACTTATTTGGATTTAACAGCGCGTTTTTGTGGCAAATGTGCAATGCGGTTTGTGGAAGATATCCATTGTTAAGTATATAATAAATCAAAATCGTAATAAGTAGTAGGTACTTATCAAAAGAACTGTATGCTAATCTAATATATGAAATTGGAAAATGGACATTTTAATTAAAATGCTTACAATAACAAAATATTGTTTTACACGATTGGCTGGGGAAGAAATGCATTAAATGCTAAGTTTGCAGAAATAATCTTTACTACTACTGATGTATAACGACTGACAATCGAACCTATGTGTCTAAGAATTTTTTGTGTTTTGGTTGCATGAACATATTGTTCAACTATTGCAGTAGGCCACGTTTAATTACCACAGTTTTTTTGATAAATAGGTAATTACCGATTTAATTATTGCAACATTATATTTAATTATTACTATTATGCCTTACGATTTGGTTCTTATAAATAAGTCATTGGAAACGTATTCAAAATTGAAAACTAAGGAACGGATCTATATGAAAGTGCAGCAAAACATATCAGAAACCTGGATGTGCCCAATGCAATTTCAGCAATCTTGATAACACGTGTGTAAAATCCTCAATATCACTCTGTGATACCTGGAGAAAACCTTATTGCATTCCTACAAAAAAGGTATTTCAGGTGTTCACTTCAACGATTCAACATCATTCTCGAATATGAATGTTTAGAATTTGTGACAGCGAGATTAACATTTTGTAGAATAGTAAAAGTATAACCTAATTTTGAATAAATTTTATTGTAGTTGCGTAAACAATCTTGATTTTTGTGCGGAATTGAATAATATTATGTTACTAAATAATACTCCTAAAATTTAATGCTAAATGAATACGTTTAAATGTATACTGTGTAATGTACAATTTGCTGTTTAATTTCGATTAGCATTGATGAGTAATGCTTATTTCACAAAATATAGTTTGTAATATAAACTTTAAACTGTTGGGTGGTACCTCGTTGTACGTATGAATGTATGAAACCTTGTTTTAAGTTCATTCCAGTTTCATTCTTGTGAGGAAGCGCAGTTAATAATTCCCTTTATAAATAGGTAGATGGCCGTTTTAATGCATAATGTATTCGTTAGGTATATGGGATATAGTTAAAAGAGTTAAATATCAAAAAGACATAGAACTAAATATTCAAATTCTTATTGCATGCCTTAATAAGTGCGCATAATTTTAAAAATAAATTGTTATAGTAAGTGTAATTTAATTTTATGTTATTAAATGAAACGAATTGTGTAGGCGGAAAACAAAATAAAGGCAATTGACGTTTCAGCTTCTACGTAGCTAAATACAAGTAGGTACATATAATAAACTACACATATAAATAGAAATTTTCCGTCCAAAGGACCCATAAATTTAATCATTCAAGGTAGATAATGCGTAATAAACGTAACCTTCAATAAGAAGTTTACAGCATCATAGCGTCGCAACTATAATAATAAGTTTTCATCGACGCTTTGTAGCCTCTAACCATAACAGAATTAGCAGTTTTATATTGATAATATTTGTATACAATTTTTGTACTTCTGAAAATAAATAACTAGCAAATTCCTATCACTGAAAAAGTAGCTTTAATTAAGTTAATGGTTTATGCATAATCACTGCAAATATTTCAATTTTAATAATTCCTTGAATAATTTATTTTCAAAATTCAATTTCAAACAATGCCGAATATTCGTAAACATACGTTTTGGCTGTGTAACTCAGAAACTTTTATTAAAAAGTATTAAGCATCCTGTGCCATAAGTAGGATAAAAATCTAACACTGTATTCTTACTCGATTATTGAAGATATTTATCAATTTTTCATTACATTAAAACCTATACATCCCTAATAATAGAACAGAAAATGTATTCCAATACGGTTTACATAATTTGCCCTCAGAATTCCAAACTTGCACTCTACGATGCTCAACTTCAAGCGTCGGCAAACCAACTTCGTGCTCGTTCTTAGTTAATTTAAATGTTCTGGCATTAAAATATAAAATTTACATTTATTACGCTAAATGAAAAGATTTAAATTCCTTATGTTATTTTTAATCACGATACTTTAAACTTAAATTTGTTCTGAAATACGCCGCTGTATTCTGAGAATTAACTAAAGAAAGTATCTTACAGTCATTCATAAAACTGTTATAAATTAATAAAGAATATTCCAGTTATCACTCTTATACTCAGTTAATTACATCAATACTTTCTTTTGTTTTAGAAATTTTCAGAGATAAAATAATTTTAGAACTACATGCCCATTCTAAATATCACAAAATGCTTTATTTGTTTAGTTTAATTATTAAGGGATTCAAAGAATTTAAATAAAGCCATTTAAAGCTATAAGCGGAAATAATAATTTAAAAATATTCATTTTATATATAAAAATTACTAATTTTTGAGTAAATTCTAACATAAAAAAGTACTGTTTCAGAAAACATAAATTTAATTTTTAGATTTAGAGTAGTTATGGATAGTAGGTATGTGATTTGAAAACTTTTGTTAAATCAAACAAGAAATATTTGCAACTGATTACAAAAAATTATTCTTAATAATTACTACATGCATTCAACGATTCATTAGAAAAATTAATACCTGCAGAAAGGATTTCTTGAAGATCTGTGTTGTGGTTATGTACCTTCTTCCTATAAATTTGAAAACGTGCTTTTCAAACAAACATGTGGATTATGAATTCTGGTGTTGTTTAGTACCAAGACTTATCAAATTTGTAACAAAAATTCTTCGAGCTGCGTTATTTTTGAGCCAAAATAAAAAACCACCTAATATCGTCACCCTTGCAGACGTTGGAGGTATTGATTTTGAATAACTTTTAATACATTTCTCGACAGGCTTGTGCAGACGCATTTTGCAGAATTCCACCTACAAACCAAAATAGTAGTATATATACATTCCATTATTTATATACACAGTTAAAACACACAGAGTGTACCTATTTACTTTTATTTGTTACAGACACAATCACATAATAATCACAGTAGAATTAGATACTGATGTCCTGCTTATTTTAGTTGCTATGGTTATTGCTGTTTCTTATTATAGGTATTACATAGCTTATAGAGGAATAATGTTGGTAATTAAGTATTTTATTTTATTTACTGAAGAACATGAAATACAAGCACGAAATAAAACGGAGATAGAACGTAAACTTCAAAATGTATGCTTGAAATGCAATAACACGGCATGTTTTTACAAACTTGCCACTTTAGCATCGTTTGTTTTGTTTTCAACAATTAATTTAATATGAATTCTATGATAAATCCATGTTGTAACTTAACAATATCGAAGATTTTGAAAGTTTAATTTGATTTACAGTCGGCCTAAATTTGTATTTGTAATTACACTGAATAATACCGTAGAAATACTTTGTTGGAACTGAGAAGACTGGCAAAATTTGTAAATGAATATTATGAAAATAAGTTAATAATTAATCTGTGGAGGTTATTCTTCGTAGTTGGTGGACAAACCTTCATAAACTTCATATTCCGGGATTATTTTACAGTAAAACCGCTTTTGTTAGTTAATTAAGCATTTAGTTAATATGTGCTTATTCTGAGTTTGAATTTCAATTTTAAATATGTAGAAAACTGTAAATGTGCAACAAAAATGCTTAGCATACGGTTTTTCCTTTTCATTTTAGCATCCCTTTAAAACCCCTTTTTGTTCAAAAATTCAGATTTTATCAATAGCTTTTGGTAATAAGGAAGAGAAACATCAACCAATCACTTCTTTAGGACATACATTGCTAAAACTCTATGTAGAGGATAGAAGGTCATTTAAACTCTATATGAAAAATACATAAAATAATTCTTAGGTACTAGAGAGAAGTAATTTCATTTGTCTATATTTAGGACTTCATATAGCTTACATATGAGAGAGCAAATAGCTGTATAATCTTTAAGTTTTTCTTAAGATGAAGTACATTTAACCCAGAAATTAGCTTATTATTTTCCAGTACAACCTTTTTCAAGGGTAATAAAATTTTGAAACAATCAATATGGCTTTTTAACATATAAACACGATTGTCATAAATTTCAGTATCTCAGAAGCATTCAGAATGACATATTGCGGTTGCGTGGTGTTGCGTTAAAGTTCAACTAGAAACAGACAACATACCACTATTAAGCGTTTGAAGTTGTCATACATGAATTTTTATTTTCAGCTAATCTATAAAATATATGTATTTTTCATTTTATGTATTTTAAATTACAACTAAGTATGTTTTAAAATGTTATTGACGTAATAAAAACCACATTAAAACTTTATGGGACCTCCAAAAATGCGAATAAAATAAAAATTGGTGCAGGATACAAAACAAAAAAAAGCTTGATGTCCCATTTTAGAATGGCACGCACAGGTAGATCCTATTGAGGTATTCTTAATTATACAAAAACAAAATAAGAACGTAAATATTTCAAACAGTTAATTTAGTTATTTTCTTTAATTAAATTAATCAACTTTGCAAAAATTCTATTTTTTTAACATTCTCTATTTTTCTAACTAAGGTATAATATTTTTAAATTTACATGACATTTATATCGTTTTCTTATGATAATATTACCTGAACTGGAATCAGGCTTATTCATAAGCCGGATATCATCTTTGGCCTCTCATTTTCGTTGTATGGACTTAAATATTAGTTAAGCAAATTAGAAAACTTTGTTTAAGGCTTTTAGTGTAATGGGGTTGTACGGTATCTAAATTTAATTCGTAATAACCTTTATTTTAAACTATAAGGGTTTTATATTTTGGTTTCGCACACCCCTTGTTTGCAGAAAAAATATACTCTTTAGATTCTGTTTTGTAAATCTGGTAAAACCAAAGGATTGCAATTACAATTCAGGTTGGCAAAAGTATAATTTTGATGAAAACCCCTCGTCTGATTTAAAGTTTTTCGAAAGCATAGTTAGAGGTGCCCTTATTACAAAATTTGTTTGTATGTTTGGTGTTTATATGTGCTCGTCGTATTGCCGTTTAACAACATTATTTGTGACTTACACAAGAAATTTCATATCTGTGGGTAGTTGATTTTAATGTATGTAAGGTTTTTTGGGACGTTTCTCAATTGTTACATGCAAAAGTGCAGCACATACACACAAAAATAGTTAAATATGTTGCTTATTATTATAAGCTTGAACTGTAGGGTAGCTACTGTTACATACCAATTTTTACATAGAAAACATTAGAAATATTTCAGGAGAAACCATATTGGTTATCAATAAAACTGTAACTGTTTCAGAATAACACCGAAGTTAACGTTACGACTGTTCATAAAACTGCATAATGCATACAATCTGGGGATCAGAACTAGCGAAGGAGTAAGGGATCCTACTAAAGTCAATGTTTACCACGCTCTATAAACTGTAAAATTTAAAGGCCCGTTCTTGCAACTACGGTAAGCACCTTGGTACGACAAACGGGCAAGCTTTGCCATTATTTGCAGACATTACACATACCCGTTGGGGGCATAAACTAGCTACTATACAGTGACGCATACGTCACGGCTTTTATCATGATATTCATCTGCCTTCTTTGTAGGTTGTGGGCTGGGCTTGACGAGGATGGACGGTGACAGCTGAAATGTCTACTTACAGGCTTGGTGACACAGTAGTGTGTTGCTTGACGTTCGTGGAGTGCTGGAGTTGTTACTAAATATCTACGCCCGTCGGATTCTGAAGTGGAAACTGTAGCTCGCGGCGCGACTGGTTAGATTAGTTTTTGTGAATTTTTTCCATCATTTATGACGAAGAAATACGTAATTATTGTAATGGTCTGCGAAACAAGTCGACATCCACCTAATACAGGTATACCATGTAATTAATTTGTAGAGGGAAATGTGACTTCCAATAGTTTATGTTTATTTTTTAAGTATTATATATTTCTCATTAAGTATTGAGCTCTTATTTAATAATGATACGTTTGACGGCCAAATGTCATTCAATAACAATATTTGATTCAGTACATTAAATTAAATTCCATAAAAATATACATTTAACGAGATTTTACGTTTTACAGTAATTCAAATTCTATCTCGATTTCTAGATAACCCTGAAATATGTCAAATGTTAAAACATTTTCTAACTAATATCAGGTTCTAGCTTTATAACTTGATTGAGGTTTAATATGTTTTAAAAATCTTGTTTGTTACTTATTTATTGGGAGAGATCTAAATTTGAGTGTGCCAAGTACTTCTTGCTATGGTAATTATTACTACGCAACTAGAATGTTTTTATAGTATGTCATAAGTCATTAATTACTTAATATTAAATATTTTACTTTTGGTTTTGGGACTGAGTAGTCTGAGTTTTAATAAATAGAAAAGAACTACATCTTTACAAGGTTTTATTCCCGACTCAGAACCGTATTGATTTTAAATTTTTAGTTAAAAATTAGCATATAAGAAAGGAAATACAAAAGTTTGTTGAGGTTAGAATAAATCGGATATCGTGCAACTATAATCATATTGATTAGAACGTCGGCGGAGAGCACAATGCATAAAGTGTTTTAGATTTGCATTTTATTCCAACAAGGTTATTTTATCTTCAGATGTTAATTACCCATGTTACTGTAATATTATTTTTATCTGCATTCATACCCGGACAACTCATGATTGCGGCTCATATGTTTTTTATTTATATTTTAAATTTCCATATTTATTATCATCTCTGCTCGTGGACCACGCCCTTTTATAATCGAAAATCGGATGCAAGTCCCTCCTTCTTTATGCAGCATGCAGTAATCTTTAATCTATGAGAATCCTATTCAGAAGGTGACTGCATCGGCGGAAGCTGAAATTCGTGGTAGAATGCTACAAAAATTTACACATTTTCCTAAATTTCTCCCGGGTACACATGTAACTGTAGGGTATTAAATTTAGATGTTTATATGCTAAGATTCAAAATACATAGAATGTAAAAGTACAGTAAGATGCGAAGCTTCTTTTGCAGAGGTGTATAGAGATGCACCCACCACACCCAACCTGTCACAGTCTGTGTTCAATATGGAACATAAAGTAGTAAATCCTGCCCACAGGGTCGCGGGGAAGCCACCCCTCGGATTGCGTCGGCGTCGATGTCTACAGTTGAACGCCGCGACGCGAGATCAACATACCGACAACGAACGTCCTCGAGGTTAGTCGCGCTTCCACCACCACCACCACCTCCACCACCATAGTATCATCATCATTATCACCATCGTCCACAGATATGCTTTGACGTGGAGATTCGACATTGGAACGCACACATGGGGTTTGTTATTGTCTGCCAGTTGACATTCCGAAACCACCTTGGCCGAACGAGTTTTAATCCAAAACATCTTGGAATTTCCGACTTCAGGTAAGCTGGTAAGTGCGCAGCACGTTGCACACCTACTAAAATATTAAATTCTTGCAGGTTTTGATTTAAAATCTCGGATGAAAAGAATCTAAAGGATCGAAAAGATTTCGGCAAGGACGGGCATTTCCTGCATTAAACTACGATGCGAATTATTATGTGAGTAGGGTAGGTGAGGGTATTTTACATACTTTACGTAGCGTGACTAGTAACGAGTTGAATTAAATTTGAACTGTATCGATTTGTGCTTGCTATACAATAAATTACAGCACCCTCTACTAAATTAGAAAAGTGCTTTGATCAATCATCATAAAACGTGCACGGATAGAATTGAGATTGTATAAAACGTTTCACCGTTCCATTTATACACAACTTTAAAGTGACAGCTCATAAATTTAACTTTAAATGTATCGTCTTGAGAAGCTTAGACTTTTATTTACAAAGTGATTTATGCTGTATGGAAGCACAGTCTAAACAACAAGGTACTTCCCTGGGGTTTAGCACCCCTTTAAATCTATCGCTATTGGGCAGAGATGTACAGAAAAGCGGGTTAAATTTAGTAACCCCCTGTGTATTTTCGGCAAGCAACATGGCTGCGAGCGTAACGAAATTGTGCACTGGGGAACTCTCAGTAAACCCTCTACTTCTAAAAATTAGTCCTTTGGGATTAGTAAGGTGGAATATCCATGTATTTTTCTCACCTTTTCGTGTTCTCTTGTCTTAAATTTTAAATTATATTTAATTAATATATTGCTTTACAGATTTTACAAAGTAATTAGAATATATACATACAAAATTTGCGAATGTTGCCTTTTTATGTGGTCCTGTATCTTCTTCAGATATCGAAAAATCTGTGGTCATGCGGGAAGCTTCGTCCTTTCGTTCGAAGATAGAATGTAAAACCCCCTGTACGTATACTGAATGTATCCTGAGTGTCTTCTGTCCGGTATACCTTCAGTATACGTAACAGGAGGCCACACTTTGCAACGATGAAGTCCATCAGCATCTTCGAGCTGCCGCAACAATTTTGGATTAACTATCGAATCGATTCATACCTTACCAGATTTTATATTATACTGTGTAACAATACTGCTATTGTAATGTTAAAATATGTTTATTTATAAATGTACACTATGGGCCATTAAAATGTAAATTGACACACATTCGTTATAAATAGATTTTAATTACAAATTAAAATTAATTTTATATTACTCTTGCTTGTTGTACCGTGACTTTATTAACTATTAAACCTTATTAGTAAATACGATATTAATGATTACTGTATTTGAAGTGTTTATTAAAAATGTTAAATATCTTATGCTTGTTTAAATATCAGTTATAAAACAAATTATTCTGTAAATAAATCGTTAAAAGGAAATTAGCTAGAGTATCATTATATTTTAAAATATGAAGTTAATTAGGTACTTGACTTAGAACATATGCAGAAATGCTGTAGTTAAATCAGTTATTTACTTGTTAAAGCTATTTTAACTCTAAAAATTGCATCTTACACAAAATTTATTTAATTATCGTTTGTATCAAAATTCTAGAGTTTTGATTAACATTTGTATTTAAAGGTCTTTTTAGAACTGTTGTTAAATTTAGTAGCAGAATGGAGAAAAGAAATACTTGATAGATTTGTATTTGGTTGTTATTCTAATTCAAATAAAGCTCGTGTATTAAAATTTATTTTACTAAAGTTTCAATGAAGAAAAATTATAATGATATCTGTGTAAAACTGTTAAATGTCATAATTAGGCAGTAAAGCAGTACGTTCGTTGTATACATTGAACAGAAAGTGTTTCACAATAACCATAAATTGATTTCTTTGGCAATAAATTTCTTTTACAATGCTTTATTTGCGTATTGTTTTCCACCTAAGTAATATAATTACACAATAATGCCCAAGTTTGTTATTAATAACTTATAATGGCTTAGGTATTGTTAGAAATATACCTACATACGTGCGCAGTGCAAGACTTACCAAAAGAAAGCATGTCGCCAAGCTACTTGCTCAAAAATTTTGTTAAAAATTTTAGAAAGTTGCAATAGGGTTATTTAATTATAGTACTCCCCAAAATAGCCCAACTCTACAAACTTTCTCTTTTTATATAACCCTTTTTTCACCAGTTGGCATGTAACATTTCAGGTTAGTTGTATTGAAGGGCAGAGAGAGAAGCATGTGGCAGAATAGATTGGGTGCGTTTGAAATTCATTAATTTTTAAGTTATTAAGAAAATGCAATACAGGTTGTGTTATAATTAAACAAATACAAAGTTGATATCAAATTTTATTGCTGTACCATGACAATTGTTTCGCCAAACGTTGGCATCTACAGATGGTGACTGTGAGTACAAGACTTTGTATTTGTTTAGTTATTGCATTATGGATTTTCATCAGGTAAAAGTCGATTCAATCAATTATCAGGTTGTGATAGTTTAATAAACGTGTAAAATATTAAAATACATTTGAAAAGTGCAACGAAACTTTTAGTCTAGAAACAAACCTAACGGTTAGGTATTTATACCGTCTAAAAAATTACAGATAAAAAGCCCAGTAGGTGGGAATGTCAACAAATTAAAAATCTGTCGTAGTGGAATAGTCCGCTAATTTAAATGCAAATAATAACCAAATGATGGTACCACACGGATTTTAAATTAACAAAATGCACGATAGAGGGAATTTCTGCTGTATCGATTTCCCATACGGGCTGCAGCGAAACGCATGTGCATTTCTGAAGCATTTATCTAGCTGCACAAAAGCGGTCTAACAACAAACCCTTGATCCGAGGGACAAGAGGGCAACAGTCAAATAATGGTGTCCCTTACTCCCTGATTGGGTGCCCCTCGTTACCATAGTAACATCGGGTGGGGTCGCAGCCATGTTGAAAGTCCCTGCTGAAATGCTTAGGCTGCTGAGAATCAGCCCCGAATGAGATACAATTTAGATGTGGGGATGTTGCGCTAGTACAGGATGACGCAGAAAAAAAGTTAGAACGAGAGTTGCGGTTAAATTAATTTTTTTAAAACATGCGTACCTTACAGAATGTGTGTAGAAGCTATTAATGAAACAGATGCATGGCAACTGCCCCAAAACTGGTAGGTAGCGAACTAACGGCATTAAAGAAGTAAAACCGGAATCGTTGTTTTTTTTTTAATTTGATGATAGATTCCAAATTATTAGTAGTTTTATGATACCAATTAATTTAAAAAGCATAATTTATAAAGACAAGAAGTAAAAGAGCTCTATAGAAAGCTTTTCCCCAATTAAATATTACCTTACCTGTCTTTACGAACACTAGATACATAATAGGAGCAACACTTTAATCTAAAGTGAATAGAATAAGCACAGGTTTATTTAAAATAAGCGTACTTTGCAGAAAATTTAACACGCAAATGTTATAAAGTAGGTATTCCAAAAATAACATGTTATTAGGGCTTTGAAATTTAACATAGTTTACTATAGTTTATTTATTATCCCTTGCTTTTGCTTAAACTTTTGAAGTTTATAAATTTATAAGATTCATAATGCATCCTATCTGCAAATGAAAAATTCTACTTGAAACATATTTTAGTTGATAAATTTCAAATGTGAAGGTCGGTAATTATAAGCCATTCGTCTATTGTTTGTGTTACACTTTAAATGCATCTGAAACAAGACAATATTGCTTTAAATGCAGAGAGACAATAATTTGAAAAATATTTTACAAGTGCATTCGTTTAAAAAATTGGAAGAAAAGCTTCACAAAAATTTGAAGCAATAAAATATAGTGTATAATTATATATTTTTAAAAAGGTATTCAATTGAATTTTGAACTTGAACTATAAGGGATGTAGTAATTTTCTAAAATATGTGGACTCTTTCTTTGTAAAATAATTTTGGGGGGTTAGTTTTATTCTCCTGCCTTTTAATTGTAGATACTTGTTCCAACAATATTTACTTATTTTTAGTTATGCAAGGAACTTTAATGAGCGTATAAAAAACATCCAGTAAAAATTTTGTATACCTAATACATGGAACAAACCATAAGTAAAATGTAAAATCCCTCAATTTTTAACCTGTGAGTTGTAACTCAATTTACCTGTGTGAAAACAGAATGCATGGTAGAACAAGAACGTTGAGATAACAGGATAACACACGTTGTAACAATGGTAATGCCTGGTAATTTATTGTGCGTTGTACCTTTAGTGGTACATATGAACGTACAGAGTTTTTTAATAAAAACACGGAAGATATCTTTATTCCCTTGGTTATATACGATAAAATGCATACCGCTAGGTTTGAAATGAAAACCTTTTTTACATTATATTAGAAAAATTCATAATCCGACATTCCTTTCAAATTAAATTCTGAAGCAACAAAATCCGTTTTCCGTAAAGAATATTTTCAATATTTTTTAAACAAAACAGCCGGGAAACAGTTCGAAATTTAATTTTTATTACTATTTGATTAAATTTAATTTTTGTTTTCGCGTATTCTGTTGTTATTAATACAAATAGATAATACAAATATACCGTGAGAACAACATTAAAATTGTCGGTTTTAAGTTTATTTATAAATTTCACAAAATGCTTGTTAAATAGGAACACAACGCACAACCGTATCTTGTTATTTATCTCGAAACAAGGCAAGTTAGTTTAAACTATTATATTATAGAATCAAAGGGAACTTTAATTTTAAAAGATTTTGTGCAATTGAAAAGCATCTGGAAGAACTAAAAATAAAATGTATGTTCTAATAGTAAAGTAAGAAAAGAAAAGTGAGTGAAAATTGCGTGAAATGTAAATTAATTGTGGCGATATGGCATCTAGAAAATATTAAAGAAAACTTAAAAGAAATATTTACCATTCTTGTATTAAATCTTGCCGTAAAACTCCGTTACCTGTAAAAGTAAAAATAAAGTAGATTTAATATTATATTAATGTTGCCATAAATATTTTTATCTTGTGTATAAAATAGTAAATATCAAAATTTCACACTTATATCAAGATTCAGGTTATAGGTTAAAGATATAAAAAACACCCTAATTAAGTGAGCATCTTTAAATAGTCATATATCATAAAAGACATAAATTCGCGTGACCCTTGATTTAAAGTTGTGTTTACAGCGCACTTTATTATAGTTTTACTGCCTATCTTGTAATAAAATAATCCGTTTACTACGTGTAATTTAATGGCATCGCTAAACTGACTTTGTTGTAAAGTACAATAAGCATGATAAAGCTGTGATGCTTCCTCACTTGTCACGTATCATTTAGAAAACACTTAATAAAATTTATTAAACCCGTTGAACTTACGTTAAATTGTATTAAGTAGTTACATGCTGTAAAATCAGTTTTATTAATCATTAAAAAGATGTGAATTAATCAACACCAAATTCTTGTGATATAAAGATTATATTGCTGAGGCATCATATTATATAGGGTACCCGTAGACTTCTGAAAGCAAACATAATTATTATTCCTTAACTTTGTACTAAAAAAACTTCAAGAAGTGGTAGTGAAATTTAAAACGATCTTAATCCCTAACTGTTTTTCTTAATTAAATATTTAAAATTTAACTCTTAGTAAATCAACCTGAAGGCAACCAGTGTAGCGTACGTGCCCTCTTAAAATTCTAGAAACACAAGTAGTAGTAGTAACAACACGTCGTAGCTGATGCAGAACTTTTACAAATTAAGGTTTTTTTGTTTAGTTTTCTTTGCAGGAAAAAAGTCTTGTTTTACGAGTGTTTAAAATGTATTAGAAATTTAAAAGAATTCACAGAATAATTATATGTAAAAGAAAAGATATTTTCAGAACTTATCATTTTATAAAACTTGTTGAATTATATCAAACTTTAATTAAGCCCCTAAAACTTATCGATTGCCTTAGAAACCTAAATATGAAACAAATTGTTTAAGAAAAACGAGAGGCGAGACAACCGATTATATTGTCAAGTTATCTTCAGGTTTTCGAAGTTAATCAACAAGCAAACCTTTAACGAAATAAATTATTAGAGCTTTTAAAAATGAATTTTTTAAGAATCCGTTCCTTCGGTGAAATATTGTTAATAGGTATATTCTAATGAATTACGAGTATATTCAGATTGTCGTATTTTATTAAAATTTATAGTGACTTTCAGTAACAATTTTTGCAATTTAAATTTTAAATGGTCTATTTGAAATCAAACAAATTATCTATAAGTAGGCCCATATAAAAAAATAAACTGAATGCACTCATTTTATAGAATGCACATAAATGGAAATGATGATGACGAAAAGATATAAATGAAGTGAAAGAATGAAAGACGAATTTCATAGGAAAACCAAAATTTTCTTTGAGGCGTTTTTAACAGTCTTTTATTACATCTAGAATTTTGCATACCTACATGAAAAATGCGTTTAATTCTGAAATAGTTTTAGTAGAAGATAATGTACAATTGTTTTTCATTGCCGATGTAAGTTCTAATTAAAATGTGTAATAATTTTTTACATAGCGATTTGACACTAATCAGTCAGTTGACCCTCTATTATTAAGAATTAAACAAGTGGTAGTACCAATCTACCTCTTTCAAATCTAATCAAATGCCGTTTGGTAAATACAACTTGCTAAATCGGCAGTGGCAAAAAAATACCTACATGTAAGAGCAAAATGTTATTTACATTTCGCTATCTTAATTTAATTAAGAATGCGAAATTGTAGAGGACACCCTACAGTTTATCTGAAAAATAATCTTTTAGATGCTACCTATTTAAAAAGATAACTACAGAAGGAACAGTAATGTAAAATGATAAGTGTTTTCTAACAGCAACGTGACTAAATTAAGATAAACATTTATTTTTATTTTGTAATGCGTCTTCCCTATCTAGTTACTAAAGTGCTGTTTAATAACCTTTCTCTGTAAAAGCTTCGATTTATTTAAATACTACGTTTTTTGTTTCTTTTTGAAAAAGTATTTAAGATTTTGATTAGATGGCTTAAAGTTTTGGAGCAACAGTAAATTATTAAATATATTTGTAAAAAGTAAAAACTCTGTAAACATCTTTGTTACACTTTGTAGGTGTGCTTATAAATCTTATATAATTATATAAACAGTAACACTAAAATGTCTTAGTAAATATTAATAACGTTATAAAGAGATTGACATCTGTCAGTTTAAAAGCCTGTCAGATGACACATTACCATAAAGTGGTAAAAGGAACATGAAGACATCAACCTGGATGTAAATGTGACAAACGAATGAGTTTTGTGGCCATTACATGTCAATTTATGTCGTCGTAAGATTAGAGTAAATGACGTATCCGGGTTTATATTAAAATAAAATTGCATTTACTAAATTTTTGGCACCTGAATTTTGGCATAATTTTAGAGTATGTAACCTATATTTTTAAAATATAAATATTCATAAATTTTCAAGAAATTATAAATGCATGAATTGTACAGGGAACTGGCTTTCATTTAAAAATAGTAATACACTTAGGCAAACCGATTACATTCAAAGCTTAATTAGGTATGTGAAATAATTGGCAAATGCTTAAAAGCAACTACAAAAAAATTCGTCTCTCTGATGTAGTTTGCTCAATTATAAATATACAATAGGTGTGAGATTAAAATAATATCTTTTGTTTGGTGTTTATGAAAAAAAGAAAAACATTATATATACCTACTAAGATCACTGATACTGGAATATAAACATTAGTACAGCTGTGAATCTGATGGAGAAAATATTTCAGATACTATCTTATCTGGAATGCTGGTGCTATTTCGCCTTTTACATTCTTCAAAATTGGTGTAGAAAATCGGTAGTTGTTAAATTAGTTATTATTTGTACTTATGCTGACTTTACGAACTATGTTTTCTTTGCAGTTGTCCCTGATATTTAAAGGTTGGCAAAACTATGACAAACATATGTTAAATTAATAACTTATAAATGAAATTTAAATATCCGCCTTCTAATAATATAAAAATCTTCTAGCAAAACAGAAAGCGAAGCCTATTAATAGGTTGGTTCAGTGTTTGAAAATAGGCTTTTAACATTGTCTTCCTCAAGTATGTACTAGGGCTTTTTAATTTTCATTAAATCAATGTTTTAATTACCTACTATTTGGTAAAAAGTAGCATAGTTTTTCATTTCCAATATAATTTAAATGCATTTCTGGACTATTAAAATTTCAATCCATTGTTATCAATTTTTATTTAAACAAAATTCTGGTTTTTATTGGCAAAACTGAGCTATGTACTGAAACAAGTAATTGCCGAAAAGCTTTTCTAGAACCTTTTTATGAAAATGTTTACTGAACACAATACATTTGAAAATTTGTTCCATTTTAAATCACTGCGAATGAGTTCAGTTTACGTAAGCTTAAAAAACTTGATTACAAATCACTAACATCAACCACTGAGTAAAACATGCAGTTAAGGGTTGCGTTGCTTTTACGGGAAGCAACCGCTGAAACACAAGAGGGCTATTAAAAAAATTACTTAGAACCACCCACTGGAAATACTGACCTTAAAAGGCTTCCCTGGCTGACTTTTTTTAGGCGGGGATTAACCCTTGATTTTGGAATAACGTAAAATATTTAGGAAAAAACGTTGATTGGGAGTAAATCAATTTGATTATTTCAAATATTAGATTCTCAATGTAATAACAGCTAACTTTAAAGGAAACCTAAAAATATTTGAAGATCTAAACACAACTAATTTAGTTAGTAATTTTGAATTTAATTTGAGTTAGTATATAAGCTTATAATATTCTAGTTATGTAGTAGATGTTTCCAAGACGTTTTCATTTCTGATTTTTTAAAATACATCTTTGAAACTCTGCATGGTTTAGTCGTTTACCCTTTTATGGTATTTCCTTTTCCTTTCACTACTAGTAATATATGTATAATAATTTAAATTCAGTGCCTCAAAGGTATAATTGTCCTATAACTTATAGGTAGATAAAGAAATATATTTCTGATTTGTAGTAAATCAGATAAGCTTATAAATATGAAGGAAATGTCCATACTTCCGATAATACTGAGGAAGTATACCGTAATATTGTCCTAGAATATAAATGCATAGTAGAAATATCGTAGACATTCACAGATGAACAGGACGGAGAGTGTATGAAATATATTACCTATAAATTCACAAGGATGTTAAACTGTTACCACCAATGCAGCATCGTCTGCATTTCAATTAATAAACAACAATTCCCAGTAAAAGCATTTCAGTAACTCACGTTGGAATGTATACGAACACTCACTAGGAATGATTTTATGATAAATAAGAAACTTGATTTTTAAAATAAAATTGTTCAGTCGGATTTCTAGCTGCATGAAATACGTTTGAATTTTAGTGTCATCTGCTTTAAGAAGCGAAAAAAGGGAAGAAAAGAGAAAGCTTTATTATGCCTGCCACGAATGGATATACGAGAACTAAAAAAATCATTCTTTAGCTGAAATTCAACCTAGCTAAAAAAAATAAATGTGTAGATCTGTTATAAGTTATAACCACCCAAGTACTAGTGTGATTTTTCTAAATAAAAAATGAATTTATTTTTACTTTAAGAAAAATTACTAACAATTAAATAAAAGAAATCTTAACGACGTTGAGCATTTTCTGAACATTTTAGATTTTATTTACTTAAAATTAGGATTTAAAATTGATTTTTAATATGGTTATGGATATTTCCAAACTAATAACTGATTCATAAGAATACAACAATGTTAATCGCACCTTAATTATATGTATATTTAGATTACTGTATTAGTAAGATAGAATAAAGCGCCCTTTTGGATTATATTTTGTACTTTATTTGAGTTAAACAGCTCAGCATTTACCAAGCAAGTAACATAATAATAGTTTTATTGCTAAACAGTTAATGCCGGCTTTGAGGAACAAGTATATGTATATCATGGTTATTATTATGTTCTGTGCTTAGGTAACGTATGTAACTAAAGTTTTGGGAAACATTTTCAAATCTAATAATACAAACTATAATTGTTTTACTTAAACTTATACTACAGAAAACTATTCTGTCAAGGTTTAACGATAATTATAATCTATCACATAGCAGCCAAAGGGCCATGGGTTTCAATGGTTCGCAATTATATTATATTATTTTTAATATGAAAACAATCATACGAAAAATTTTCCCAAAACTTTAGTTACATACGTTAGTTTTATTATTTGTTACTGAGTAATTAGTATTTTTTATATTTATTTATTGGGATTTTCGCCACCAGTTTCTAACCTCAATAAAGAAATATAAAATGTCAAACTTGCCACAACAATCTCTTAGAAAATAGTAAATAGTAATTCTAGCATTATTATCTTATTCTTCTTGTATCTCCTTACGTCCTTTAAACTTGGCGTCGGAGTAGTAGCTATTATTATCAAAAATCATTAGGAAGTTATTTAACAAGGAAATTTAATTTGATGTGAAGATTTAGTTAGAAGTTTAGAATGAAGATATAGAAATGCTTTGTAAAACGCCACTTCGTCGGTGTCCAAAAAAAAATTTTCTGCATTAATATTGTGTTTCAAGATCAAGTCTTGATGAATAGGTTTTGTGTTGTTCTCAGTGAAGATTTAAAAACAACAATAGAATCCAACAGTAATGAAATATAGAATATATTTAAAAAATGTATTTGTTCATTTACTATTCGATCGTGTTTTTGATTGGACAACTTGTAACTGCCTCATTTATCAAATTCTAGGTTATCCTACATGGTTAGTATTATTTCCTTTTTTTAATACTTCGAAGTTAGATGAACAATTCTCAATCTTCTTTATTGAAAATTCTGAAAATATTTGCCTAACATAGATTTAACTAATTTCAATAAATTTAACTATTAGGTAAAGGTTAAGGAATTGTGTATAACTGGTAGTGTTAAACCTATCTAGTCCCATAATGTTAAAACCAATTTAGAAGGATTTTTACTGAAATACAATAATTATTTCCATAATACGGCCTACCGTGGTATAAAAAGTTCCTGAATGTATTCTATACAACAATTGTAAATTTCTAAGCTTTAAAAAAATGTATCATACGATTCTTATTATCTGAACCGGTATAAATATCATGTAATTTTGTTAAATTTATACAAAATCTATTTAACCAAAACTCAATCAAGTTGGCTCTGCCTCTTTGTAGTTAATTTCTGTAGCTCTTGCCTAATTTATTTGGCATTGCAGTTAAAGGAATTCTCTATCCTACTTTAATGTATTTCCGAATATCTGTTCTCCCAAACAATGTTTTTCCGTGTGATACCTATATGCGAAAAAGTGCCAACATACCTGTATTCTAGTTACAAAAATATAAATACAACTCATACATAATACATAAGAATTAGCAAAGTAAATAGCGGTTTACGTATATTTGTACTAGACCATTCTTGACCTAGGTAACTATAACGACGGGAACACAAGTGTATGTTATCAATGACTGACAACCCCTCGCAGCCAGACGCATTACCAAAATGACGTCACAGCAAACCTCATTACAAGTTACCGTATCCTAACTCGCGACGCACAACCCTCCAATTTGAGGAAAACACAAACATTGTCATAATAACTATGCATGTTAGGATCAAACGCAACACAGTAAATTTGTTCTAAGAAAATTCCCAAATGGTAGAAATGAATTTTTTTAAGCGAAATTGGTTAAAGAGAAAAATTGCAACGTATAATAAAGAATCAATAAATTTGTTGTTTTTAGAATATATTATCAATAGGCGTTATGAACTAAAAACGGTTATGGAACCAAAGCTCGTGTGAACAGCAAAGCACAAAATAAATATATTAACAGAAGATGTATGGGGTCGGTCAATTTAGATAATTAACAGACGGCGGCGTGGAATTACAAAGCGTTGTAATTGAAATATGAGAATAAAAAATATGAGCACAACTACACTCGTTTATTTAAGTTATTTTGTTTTCCCCTATCTAATAATCAGTGCCTTCATTTAATATGTGTTATGTTTATTATTTATGTATGTAGTACGATGATAATAATAATCACAATCCTCATTTAGACGTGAAAAACAATTTACTTAATTACATCCAGCTACTTTTAACCGCATTTCACTTAATGTCATATTTAAATTATGCTATACAGTTTATAAAGGTAACTATTATGCTAACAACTACATAAAGAAAATAATCAGAAGTTTTGAGTAGACACTTCGGGGAATTAATGCGCAAATATCACGCTCACGGTGCAAATTTATAAACCAACAGTATATTAAATATTCTAAACGATATTGGTGTCCAAATAATTTACTTCTTTAGTTTTTCGTATTTCGTTTTGTAAAGTAAATGGATTATCTAGGTCCTAGGCGTTTATTTTACTTAGTAGGCGTTACTAAAAGGGTATAATAATAACGAAACGAGGAACGGGCATCTTGGAAAATATAAAAGAATAATTGGGCGAAAATTAATACTAATAAATAATAAACTAATAAATACATTTACATATGTTCGAAAGTAGATATATCTTTTGGTTTGAAATACCTAGGTACATTTTAAAAAGCTTAAACCTAGGTACAAGAAAATTTAGGGTATTTTAACTTAATTTACCCGTATCAAAGAGGAGCACTTTATTGAGGAGTTTACAGTCTTGTACTTATATGATAGGTACGTTTAATTAAAAAATACATTGTAAAAGCTGACTATGAACTATGATAACCTTGACAACTTAATGCGCTAAAATTTTCAAAATAATGGTAGTTGAGAACTTTTGGGAAAGGTTTGTTGATGGAATTATTTAACAAATAATAAGTGGAATTAGTTAAATGCTACAACTAACTACTTCTGAATGATATATAACATGTGAGCAAACGAAAACGAAATCTAGCTTAGCTTAGAAAACATTATGTTATATGCGTTACCACTTTTGGTGTTTTTAATTTAATATGACAGTTATAATAGTAGAAGTATCAAGTTTGAAATTTTACATTAAAAATAATGGTCAATCAAGAACACAAAGTTTTTATAATCTTATTTTGTTGCTGCGTGATGCGTGTTATTATATTACACGGAAATAACTTTAAGGAAACTTCTTTTTAAATGAAAAGATTTTCATTTGATTCCAATTCATGTCTGTACAGTTTCTAATAGGGATGTAGGGATGCATATTTAACTAAAATACTCGACTATTAGCAGAACACTGCAAAAAATAAAAAAATTGCCTTGCCGTTGGTAAGTTAAATTTAAAATATAATTTCAGAGAGTTTATGTTCTCCTTTATGCTCTAAAGACATTCATTCCTTTAAATTTGGTTTTCAATTTTATATATTTTAATTTACACAAAAGTCGTAATACTATTTACATAGTTTTCACATTTTCCCAAGTAATTGATTCCTTTTATATTTTAAAACTAACTTTAAGCACAAGCCACTGTGTCTCCACCAAAAAAGCTCTTTTGTGTAACTACATATGTATACAAATTAACATAATTAAATACTGTTTAGTTAAATCTATGAAGTGTAACTGAAAATGAAAAACCTTATAATGGCATAATATTTTTTAAAAGTATGCAAAACATGGGAAGCACTTTCATTATAATTTTTCAAAAACCTTTACTTTCGGCGCACCTCTTAAAATGTAAATAATTCAAATTGGATTGCAGTAAATTTTGTTTGTGGATTAATTGTGTATACGGTTTGGTTAAATCTAAATCAGTTGGTCACCAATGTAATTGGTCTTACGAATTATCAGACTTTAAAACAATCGAATTTGGCTCATACGGTTAGAAAGGACTGTAATCAGCATTATAAAACTTTACATTTTGATAATAAATAATAGTCACCCAGTCACTTTAGGATTTAACCTCTAAAAAAATCCTAGCGAAGTGGACTTTGGTACAGTTCTTTATTTTGGCATTATAAACAATATGTAAAAAGTCCATTGCGAAATTGTGTACGCTAAGCGAATTATTCCAGGTCAAAGGTCATAAAAATCGTTTTTTTGCAAAATTTCGTTATCTATTGGTTTTACGTTAATTTTGGTTATTATAAAAAATATTTATTCTGTACAAAAAAGGCTATATACAAAATTTACCTACCACCAATATTTTACGAGCTAACGAGCTCTAAAGTTTTGGAGCAAGGCGCATACTCCACTAATATAGTCTATCGTACGTACCTAAATTTTGTATATAACCTTTTTGTGCAGAATTTTATAGTAAATATTTTTCATAATAACAAAAATTAACGTAAAACCAATAGATAACGAGATTTTTGCAAAAAAAGATTTTCGTGACCTTTGACCTCGAATAATTCGTTTAGCGTACACAATTTCGCAATGGACGTTTTACATATTGTTTATAATGCCAAAATAAAGAACTGTACCAAAGTCCACTTCGCTAGGATTTTTTTAGAGGTTTGGCCATTTTTTCGCTTAAAATGACTGTGCTATAAGCAAACAATACAAACTAGCCCTTGAATTTTGAAATTATTCTTTATTTTATTAATTATTTTGAACAAAGAATTTTTGGTATAACTATAGCGAAAATTATAATTAAGGCATTGGCTGCTATAAAGCGCGACTGAAAATGAAAAACCTTATTATTGCATAATATTTTCCAAAAGTATGCAATAAATACGAAACACTTTTTGTATAATTTTTCAAAAATTCTTACTACTTGGACATACTTTAAAATGTAAAATGGATTGTAATACAATATACTGCTTTGCAAGAAAGTAAAAATGGCGACCAGAGCAAACTTACTTTTTCAAAATTAAAAACATGAACTAATAATAGACACTAGATAAAGCTAAATTACTTTTAAATACTCTCACGCTTTTCTAATTTCTAATAATTAATTAATATATTTTTTCATATTTTTCCTAAGTATAGTAAGCAACTGTTGTTACAAGGAAAATTTTCATTAAGACATCAGTATTAACTCATATTACCATTTGTTTTAAGTATAATTATGTACAGGGTGGTTAAAAGTAAAAGGGCTATTTCTAGTTAGTCGGCTTTGAAATTTCTTTGCATATAAATTTTTGGTGCTGCTACATTCTTTATTATTTTGGAATAACCAAAACTGTCACTGATTAATTAACGACCCTTTACATATGAAATCCAATTGATTTTTAAAAAATCGTTACACCGAATATGTAGTTTCTTTTCAACATTAAAAGCAACCAAAGTGCACTAAAACTCTCTCAAAATAATTAAAGTTTCTGTTTGCTGGATTTGCTGATTTTAATTAGCAAAATATCAAAAATCGTTCAGTAGAACAAAAAATGAGCATCTAGTTTAGAAAATTTGCCAAAATTGTTAATGTTTCTCTAAGTATATTTCAATATTTCAATTTTTGTTGCAAATGGACTACTTTTGTTGTGTACATGGCTATATTACAGTAGCTATTACAAAGACTACCTAAAATTAGAATACTTTTGAACGTTTTGAAAAATAAAGCTTGTTTACCCCTGTCCCCTGTGGTCAGTTGCATGATTTTGGGAAATAGCATGTAGATACCTATACATATTTTCTTTTTGGTACTTCCAGCCAGAGAAAGTATGGGTTTGAAATAAAATGTCAGTGATTGATGTTGTATATATTGCTAGTGCTCTTAATTAAACGCTAAAATAATAATAAAAATTTAAGTATTTACCCATATACTGGATCAATGGCTAATGGTTAATTTATATATCAGTCTCTGCAACAATTTCTTCCCAAAGAGCTTTATGTTGTGAATATTTTAACAGATGCTTGACCTGAAAGAAAATAATTTTTAATTCATATCACTTATGCAATAAACTGTATCATAATTGTTATATAATATAATGTTCACGTTCAAGAAATTAACCATGTTTAGAAAACTAAGTAGCTCTGAGGAATTGACATTAATAGTTTATAACTGCTTGGCTGAAATACCGAAAAAGTAAATACAAACATATATTGTTTTCAGGTTTTAGAGTGGATTTTAGAAACGAGGGCGCATATTTAATGTTACTTTGTAATACTAAATTTAATTATTATGATACATCAGATATTTTGTACGCGTGCATGAATAAGTATCAGGTTAGATTACAACAAATTATAAAGCAGAATAAAGGGGTTTGAAGTAACGAAAAACAAGTGACAACTAATACCTTCAAGTTTCCTTTAAGTGCAAAACGAACCCTAATTTCTTTATCAAATAAAGCCGAATAAGAAAATATCCATTTTTTAACAAGTTTGTAGAAGTTTTTAAACTTTTACTGGAAAAACTTAACAAGTTAACATGTTTTTGACTTATAAAACAGATCGAAGCCCTCTGAGATTTAGTCAACGTTACACCCCATGAGGTTATAGAAAGTTCGCCTAAATATATACTTTAAACACTTTTCACGTTTCACGATGTTAAAGTTTGAGGCTTGTTACGGCTAACTAGATATAATATCGATTGAACCTTCATCCCGATGTGGTAAAGTCCGGGCTTATTATATTGTGCCTCAATTTTTAGTTCGGATCGTCAAAACATCGTATCTGCAATAAGGGACAATCTAACCATTTGTATGATATACTTGTTCATTTTATGTTTTTGCCTACGGAAGGTCTACACCTACTTATAAATAAATCATTACGCTTTTTGTTTTTTATGTTAATATTGCTTAGGTTATTAAAAGCATTCGCAGAGTAAACCATAATAATTCGTTATTTATACTGTTTCGAAGTGTTACCCTATATACTTCACTTTTAATACTTATTTGAAAATTCTCTTCATAAGAACCAATCTTTTTTATCGAAAGATTGCGCTTCTAAAGATAAATGTCAATAAATATTTAGTATATTAAAAGTTCTATACAAAAAGTCTAAGAAAAATATGTTTTTGTAAAGTAAATCTGATTGTTTCTGTACTTTATAACTAATTTTTACTTCGGAAGCAGCTATAAAGTCAACATAAATAACTAGCGAACAACTCAGACAATTTGTAAGCGAAATTGGATGGATGTGTTGTTTTCAAAGCTATGACCGCATTATTGTTGTTTTAAGTCAGAAATATCTGTGTTTGTATATATAAACACACCCACTTACATACGTAATAACACTTACGTTAGTTGTATTTATATCTCCTTTAGATTTATGCATTTATGTTTCTCTCGGGCACTTTACATTTTTAACTCCACTACAATAATTTTTAGTTGTTTGTATCGTAATGTTTTGACTTTGAAAATGATAAAATTATTTTTAATGGTAGGAAACAATTTCCTTTTATCTTTCAGAATATGTCTGGTGGGAAAGCGTGAAAATGATTTCTAGTAATTTTTAAGGGTTGCTGTTAATTCTGAAGGGAAGTACCGGTATCCCAGACGTGAAATGAGACGATGTTTTTTTAACTCATAATAATTACTGATGTTAAATATTTGTTATAAATTTAAAGTTTCTAATTTATTTCATAATTTTATTTTCAACTTCTGTTAGAACCCTACAACCTTAATAATGAAAACAATGTAACATCCCATATCCCATATCAAAGGAGTGCATGTAATAAAATTAAGAAAGGATTTATAAGGAAATGTCACAGAACCGGCCTAACCAATTGCAAAATAATTTAGAAGTTTTATATTTATTACAGATTTCATACATAAAAAATATGAATAAATAGAAGAAAAAAAACGCACAATTTGACTGAAATAGGTAGTTAATTCTGGGACACCCGCTATCGATAAAGAGGTCATAGTTTTTGTTAAAATATAACAGACTAAATATAACAAATAGATTTAAAATACGGCGAATAAAACTAATATTAACTAATAGAGATTCCTATGAAAATTTGTGTGTTTATTTTGTAACTCAGATTTGCAATTACTAATTTTCATTTAATTCGATTTTTTTTTTAAATATGGAATTCTAAATTTAATTAAGTAATAATTACAAATTCAATTTTGAATATTAGAATCAAGAACCGTGAGTGTGGAACATTTTCTACAAGAAAGTAACTAGAATTTATGATGGTCGAATTTTTATAGATTTTTCTAAATAGTTAGTAATTTACTCGAGATAATGAGGTATTTCAGTTTTATAGGTTTGTTTGTTGCACTGAAACATTGTCAGGATTACTTGCTAGAGTTTTATCGTAAGAATACGTAGCTCATATTGCAGGGTACCTCACTTGTCACTATCGACCAAAGATTAGACTGTTATAAAAACACCAGTTCAGCGAATAAACAAGATTTCTTATTCTGCACTTTTCTAGCTCCTGCCTATATAAATTACAGGATAGACGTATGGTGCACTACAAATGTGTTTGGAAGAGTATTAGAACGAGTCTCGACCCAAGAACAATCCGCTTACAGATGTAGTTTATCGTGGAAATTCAGGCAACAATTGCAGTTTTGTAAACATTGCCTATTTCGTCGTTCACCTGTCCCCTATTCCTGTCCGTCTTGCGTACTTGTATTGCTTATTTCGTTTTATTTATAGAGTTATTTTGTTCGCCCTAGCTAGTATTTCGGCATGTTATTCGGGGAGATCGTGCTATAGAAACGAAGATTGTTCTTGTATCTATTCAGAACACGAAAGAATCTACCTCTGTTGCTTGAAAAAGTTTTGTATTTTAAAGAGAAAGTTGAATTCAATTCGTATTTCTGGCTGGTTAGAAAAAGGGTTAAAAGGGTTATACCTACAGGATTATAAATTCTTTTCAAAAAGGATGCATATTTGTAAAGCAAAAGGGTTGTAAATTTACTCCAATATAGCTAGTAGAGAAAGTTTCCCAGAATTGTCAGGTTCTGTAATATAAGAGAAAGTACACCACTAAATTATCCCCCGAGTTTCAAAGCTGCAGCAATTTTTAAATAAGAAATCCGAGGCAGAGAACAGGTCCAATTAATAAACTTTTTTGTTCTGATTTTATGTTAATAAAAGCAAAGAAATACTATTGGATAAGAACAGAAGACAAATACGATAATATTTATATAAAATTGCAAATTTATAAGTACTAAAAACGAATATCCACTTGCTGGTAAAAATTAAGTGAGTTTATATATTCCTCGAACGTGTACAGTAGCCAGTATTTTGTGTATTTTACGAGGAGAACTTGCACCTTAGGCTCCGTATAAGATGAGCTCATATCCCTGTCTCTTATCAGCGGAGAGGACTATCTCTGTCCGATTCCTCCCTAAGAGACTATTCGTACTTAAACATTGCCTGCCTCGACGGCCCCAGACAGTATAGATACAAATTTGTGTGCCTTTCCTACTCTATTTCTTCTTCTTATTGGATTCCGCAAGTTCGGTGCACCCTGTTCTCAAGAAGTTGAAGGTAGGACACTTTCAGAAAACCTCGTTCTGTACAAACAGGTTTCATTTACATCTGCAGATGAGGGCTTTTAACAAGGGGTTTGCAAATTACACTATCTTGTTAATCCATAGCAAGTGCATCATTTACCTATTACTTATATGTATATTGAATATTTATATTGCCTCGTCGTCAACCATATATTTAACCGCATTATAACCTTAGTTTCCTAATTAGCAGTAATCTAAATGAATATCTCCTGTTGGTGACTGAGTTTTAATTGTTTAATGAGACTCAGAAGGATTTCAACTGCAGTGGAGTTACATACTTAATAATTTTAATTTTTAAGAGATATTAATGCCCAAGATTTACTAAATAAGATTTGCACTTAATGAATTTAAAAGGTAATTTAAACCAATAATTAGTTTTATTCCACTAAGATTATTATCACCTTTTATCTATAAAAGTGTCGCTTCATTTATTTTGAAAGGAACAATTCTTAACATCTTAACTAACTTAAATTTCTTTAGCCTTTTGTTTCCGTGCGGATCCTTTATTTAATTTTTATTTGCACAATTAAGCTAACTGTCATTTTTGTTACGTAGTTCTTTTAGAAATAATCCTTTTATATATTGCATACAGAAGGCAATGTAAAAAAAACATAATTTTTTTAGAAATTTCCAATAGCCACAAACATAATCGTTGCATATCGTCCAGATGTGAAATTACTAATAAAAGCAGTCTCTTTATTTATGTTACATTATCGGATCTATTGAAAAATATAAAGTTACTTATTTCGTTACAAAGTAAATAAAGACAAATGAATTGCGTAGACCGAAATGTAAACGTTCAGTAAATTTTATATTAAAACAGTTAATGAAAACAAACTATGTATTCTTATTATTAAAACCGAAATTCATATTGGATTAATAACATCAGCTTTTCTTAGTTATTTTCTTAGTTTTTGTTGTAAAGTAATTCGTATTTAGGGAATATTCACGATATTAGAGTTTTTGTTATACAATCTATTTCCTTTGCTCAAATTTAATTTTAAGTTTTAGCAAAGTATGACTTTTTTCTATGCCTATTGAATGATACGTTCATTATATACGCGTTTCTTGTGTAATAATTGCCTTCATTATTCACACCGTTGAATTGTGACTTATAACTCACATGTTGCGTCCAATCACAAAACTGCACGTTTCATTACTCCCGATGTTCTACCAATTGAGAAGCCACAAATCCTTTATTTCACACTATCTAGCAGCCGTATATGACTACGCCATCCACAGCCACTGTTTTATTCGCAAAAAGTGTTGACAGCTGTCATAAATTCGTGATTTTATACGTCTTTAACTTGTACCAAAAGGTAAATAGTCGAAAACGTATAGCATTTTACTCGAGTATAATGGCCGTTACTCACTGAAGTGAATTACGAAATTCCCCTTCGTTCTTGTTGATTGATTACCATCATAACAGGCTCGTAGAATAATATACTTACCTACTTACTATTAAAACCAAGAAAATGTTTTCATCAAAACCGTTTGATTCTTAACGCAGAATATTTTCATAATTTTGTGGGATCAGCATACGATTTAAAATTTATTTTCTTTAATATTTGGAACTCTAATCTTCAAACAGAGTTAACCCAAAAGATAGAGAAGCTATAGAATAAATTGAGTTTTTCAAACTGTAGCTTTTATTAATATTTTAATGAAGAAAAACTAGATTGCCAAATAAAATAAGCATCTCCAAATTAAAGGAGCTGAATGATTAGTAAAGCAGATCATACCAAAGACAAACATGATTAATAACATTTGAATAAAAAAAATTCTTTATTAATCCCGTTTATGAAAAAAATTCACTTGGTTTATATTTTAACATCCCATAATAAGGTCGATAAAGATTGGCTCAAAAGGTTAATCTTAGATTTTTAATTCTGTATATAAAATCTTTTAAATTTTATTTTCAGCAATATAATCTTGCTATGAAATATCGTTGGTACTTGAAATATGTAAAGTAATTGCTGTATATCTTGAATTCGTGTCGAGTTTTCCACCTTCGCTTTTCATAAGTTTATTTTGCTGCTCAATCTATTTTTATATTATTTCCAGATTTTACTACGACAGCTACACGTAGGGCTTGGGCGTTTCTTTCGAGATACAACAAAAAGATATTACGTTAATAAAAGTACATTTGGTAAACATAGCCTGGGATAGCAGTTTTCGAGATAGTCCTTCATACATCTCGACAATTGTTGAGATAAATTCCGTTCCGGTCTTCCTGAAATAGGGCTGCCGCACGTGTTAAGGATTGCATCATAAGACGTGGAATAGGTACGTGAAACAGGTATGTATTGTCTTTTTAAAAAAATACAAACAAGAATATAGCAAACTTTGAAGATATTTTGAATTGGAACGGTAAGGGTTTAGAAATTTGCAGATTTAAAAACGTAATATTTAAAATTGTTGTACTTGCATATTGATTATAATTTGAAATCGTGACGTTAATATAAGACCATTTTTATTAAGAAAAAAAATATGAAAAGTTTAAGGTTACTTATAATAAATAGCTCGGTTCAGTATTTAAATACAGCCATTTGTGAACATCTCCGTAGGAATCTGGTTTGAAACTCGTTTTATTCAAAGGCGGGTTTACCACAAGATAAGCTTTCATAATTGTAAAAAGTACTGCGTGCTATGTACAGAATCAAACCGCGTAATAAATGGCAATAATTCTTACATTTAATGAACAACCACGACATAAACACTTCTTTTCAATGTATTTACTCACTTTAATTCAAACCCCGAGAAAAAGGCAAAAGATTAAAACCATATTTTTAAATAAATTGTGGCAATTTTACTGTATTATAAACCAATACAAAATATTCACTAAGAATATCAAGTTTATGACTGCCATATCTGGATTGTTTGCAGACAAAAGTTTTCTGTATCATTTTCTTAGAAATATTAAACTTCGACTTCATTAAAGTTCAGTAGAACTTTTACATTTTTACAGAGTAACTTAAGCCATTTCCGTACATACTTCATCTAGAACATGATAATTAAGTAAAATTTAGAATTAAAAAAGTTGCAGTTTCTTAAGTTTTTAAAAGGCATACTTGAAATGGCACACATAAAATGCTAAATCTTTCTGCAAGCGAAAATAACAAAAGAATGCACTGTATGGGTGCACTGCAAGACTACATAAGATTGAGGGAATAAACGACTTACAGACTGTGACTGCAGTTATTACAAATGTAAAGAAGAGCGAATCCACCAAATAATGACAATTCGGTAAGATTTCAGCAAAGTGTCCGAAAAATTAGTATAATGAAACCAATTTTCTTTTGTCTATTTTATTATTTATTTTCAATATACCTACTTTAAGTCGATGAATTTCAAAACATTAATGTAAATTGTGTGCGTTTATGCAAAATAACTAAATAACAAAACTTTAAGTATAACATAAATAACGAGTTTTTGTTGGTTTATAACTACATTACATTAGTAAATAATACTTTTGTATTTTATATAAAGCGACTGTTTAAATAATCAGAGTCAGGACAAATTATAATGAGCAGTTTATTAATTTTGTTAAAATATGATAAACATAACTATTATGTATATGCAAATATAGCATTCGTTTAATACTATTTTTGTAAAGTAGTTTTAAGACTTTTTTGTTTTATTTTGGATTTGAATACATTTGATGCTAAAATAAAAATAATTTTTTCTCACTACCACCTTGGTAAATTGACATTTCATTGTCAAAAAGTCGACAATAATGGAAACTAAAACATTTAGTTGAACAAAAACAGACTGTATCTAAGGGCAAAAAAGACGATTTACCGCGCCAGGTCATTTTCCGCGCATGGTACCCCATAACGCTACACCATAACGGATATAAAAAAAATAAATAGTTATAATGGAGAATACGTGCTTATTTATTAATATTAAAACTAATTTTACAATTGGAACAACGTTGAATGTTAAATGAAGGTGTATTTACAAAATGTTTGATTTCATTCTTTTCGTTACTGAAAACAGAAATTGCGTTTATGTGTTTGTTTGTACTATATAGCAACAGCGCCGTTAAGCTGTCATAAATATAAACGTCACAATTTTTGTTAAATTATTAATGAATTTTATTTTGTGGTAGTGAGAAAAACGTAATGCGCAACGCGTAGGTAAGTTTCTTTTTTATCCTCGGTGGCTTTATGGACCTCAGCTGCGCTTCGGTCCACAAATTACCACCTCGGATAAAAAAGTTCACTTACCATAACTTGGAGCGCAAATAACTATTTCTACTCCCACCATGGAAAGTGGGATTTTCAGACTTCGTCTCCATAGATACGAGTATTGAAAATGAGTGTTTGCCGAACAAGTGAAATTAGCGTGCGGAAAATTTACTTTCCGCACGCACATGCATGATTTTCGGTGCGGCAAAGTATAATTTTGCCGCACCGAAATCAAAATGTCATAAATGACATTTGATGAATGTCAGATTTGATTTTGCAGAAATATTTAAATTTTTTTATGGAAATGTGGTTGTAGAAAAAATAGTGTGTAATACATGTGTTAAAAGCTTGTATTTGCCACTCTCATGTGACTGCAGCACTCACTATCGTTCGTGCTGCAAACTTCACATTCGTGTGGCAAACGCAAGCTTTCAACACTTGTATTACAAATTACTATTAAAGGTTTTAAATATGAAAAGAAGTTCAGAAAATGTAACTTAATGCATTGCAATCAAATGGAATGCAACGAAAGTCTTAATTTTTAGTAAAACGATTTTTCGATTTCAAAGCCTGGCTAAAAAAATAACATTGCAGCAGATTAGAAAAACTGAAACAATCCCAACTATTATTTCTGATGTCTTTTTCTATTAAATATACTGAGAAACATGGCATTGTATTGGAATATAACACATTCGAGCAAACCAAATGTTATTACGCTGCAGTAATATTTTAAATTATATCAAATCTTTTATTATGTCCTGTAAAAAGTTTACAATTTTATTGTTGTTGTAGTAGGAAGAAATTAAGAATTAAAGGATAACGCAACAGTGCATTTGATGTATTTTAAACAACATCTACTAAATCCGTAAATTATAATACCTATCTATAATATTTTTGGTCTAAATTGCAATGGGGAATCTTTGTATATAATGATCAACACTTCCTGCATATTTCAGACCATCAAAAACTTGAAATCATTCTTTAAAAAATATTTTTCCAAAAATGAAAAATCATTTTTGGTTGGTTCATCACATAAATTATGAGCAAAATTGCGGTTGATTTTCTTTTGCCTATTTAATAGCTGGAGTATTATATGATTTAAAAAACTGAAATCTGAATCTGAAATCATAAGGCTTATGATTATGAAGAACGTGTTTTAATTTTAAGAAAGTTCGAATTAATTCTTTTTTTATGCAACATAAGACTGTTTCTGAAAAGCGAGGTTCTCTTTTTATGTTCAGTTTTTGATAAAAATTTTGCTTTTTACTGAATTTTAAATATTAGTTAATAATCAATTATAGTAGAAATATGAACAATTAAGTTTCTTAATACGACGTTTACAATAAATGTCGTGTATAAAGTTTATCTTCCTGAGTGTAGTTCGATGTTTCTATATTTTATTCAGATTTAGACCATTGCCGGAGAATTCTCTGTACTGTTGAAGCTGTTCAATGGGGAACGCACTTATTTATGCAACGTCCGAGAAAGGAGCACGCTTTGGGGTCGTAAAACGTTTATGTTTATTGAATTACTCTGTTACGTCTAACATTAACGTCCTCCAAATGCTGTTATTGCGCTTACCTTATATGTAGCGATCTGACATGTATCTTCAAGTTGTACTTTTAACTTTTCGCAATTTACGCTGATTACAATGGAATTTTAATATAAAATCAATGGTTTATTGTTATTTATTTATCGGGTATTGGATACCCTCATTAATGCTGAAAATATTTAAATAATTTCTCGATATTTATTTAGATAGCCGTAATCGCACTACGCATTACACTATATTAAATGCTAATGCAACATAAACTGCAGAAAACTGTTTAAATGTGTAAATCTACGGGCACCATTTTTAGCTTTACGCTAATGCAACTAAAATGACTGACAATACAGGTTTTCTTATATGTGAAATATTTACATTCCGTTGGAAACCTAAAGGTGAATATGCAAAAGTCAACTTCCTACATACCTACTTAAAATCTATTATCATAAAACTTACAAACATTTTTTTTATATTAAGTGAATTATTTGTTGTATCGATGTGGTTATAACCAATGGATTTTAATTATCATATTTATTTATTGGCAAACTTTAACTTGATAATATTTATAAATATTAATAAACTTAGCGTTACAGTATTCACATTAAAAATTAAATTAATGGCACGCTTTCCCTTCTAACGATTTTAAGAAGATTTTAATTTTGATTAGTCCTTAGGCTGTGCCTTACAAGTCTATCATAGTATACCCCATCCCAAGCTAAGTACCTAGTAAAAATTTTGTTGGAGTTTTGAACCATATAAAAACAGCTTTTCAATATTGTATATTGTTTTCCTTCTGCTTTTCATTGCTCAGCTTTGAGCTTGGTAACAATTTGACATCGAATTTTTGAAAATAGGTATGCTTTTCTTTTTTAGAATAGATAGCTCATCCATGCGTTAATAAAATTTATTATTCTAATAAAAATCAGATCTGTGAAAAACATTTTAAGGAAGATGAAATTGTGGAAGTGAGGACGCCTTCTGCCAAAAATACATTGGCAGCATTTCAAAAACAGAAGTAACCAACAAATTGATGTTAACAGACAGTAAAATATAAATATGACTAGACGTAGATCTGAACGGTAGTCTGTTTGAATCGTCCTTTAGTATTTGAGGTACCGATTAAAGGCAAATTATTTGTAGTAAATGTGTCTATTATAAGCATAATACATTATGAAAAAAACAAAAGTACCTAAATTTTGTAACAATTTTAACCCTTTTTGCAAAATACTAATAAGAAGAAACACTTACGTAGCAGTATAAGTACATAATTAAAAAAATCCCTAGATTTAACTGATTTACCCCCAACAATAAAATAAGTTTCGTAAAATGTTTATACCAGGATTGCGTCTTGCTTTTATACGAAATTTTATTTTTATTGTAGAATAAACATGTTGCTTTTTAACAAGCAAATCTTTGTGGTATATAGGTAAAAGTGTATTTACTAATAACAATGCTCTTATAAAATGTACAGCTATAACCTTTAATTTATCCCCTTGGGTGCTGATAGCTTCAGTTATGATGAGCTGTTAAGTAAATTAGTGGACATGAAAACTTTATAATGAAGTACCTTAAAGTTGCTAATTTTATTTGAATGCTGAAACTGAGTTCAAAGGCAAATTCGATTATCACGGATATAACAAATCTGACGCAGATATTAGTTTAAAACAGTTTTGAGTTTTGAATGTTATTCAAAAATATTATTTTGTTTGAAATGTTAACTTTAAACTGTTATACTTATTTCTCTTTAGTTATGGTGTATTAGGTACTATTTTTATGGATTAAAGAAGGTTGTAGTTAAAAAGGATAACAACAAAAACAAAATATAGTTAGCTAATGCTAATTTTACATTAACATCACAATCACAAAACAATGTTTATAAAATGTTCATGCCCTATACAGTATACAGTAGCTTGAGTGGATGTGACCGTATAAAGGGAACCGGCATTATATTATACTATCTTTTCCCCGCATCTGTTTTCTATGTCAACTATAATGTCCCTCCAATCGCGTGTTATCAAAGGGGGTTTGACTATATGGCATAGGTTTGATCAAGATTACGCTAGGTGAATTTGCTTCCTTTTCTTCATCGTAAATAAATAAAAAAATAAATACATGGTTGGGAGTTATGTCCACTTCATTGAAATTCAAAAGTATCACGAGAAATAGAATATATTTACGATGTACCTAAGTATAAATATAACATTGATAACTTTTAGTACTAATTTTATTAATAAATGCAAACGTGATTTTTAGCTTTTTTACTTATATTTATGTGGTTGTACGATACAATAATCACTTTTGTTTGTTAGCGGTGATACATTAAACCATAATTTAGTAATAAAAATACGTAGCAAATAAATCATTTTATATTAAAATAAAGCTACCACGAGGTTACGGTCAGTACCTTTAGTGCGTGCTAATATATTCAAAATAACTTCATTCTAAAAAATATTTGCATAATTTTATATATAAATATGTAAGCAAATCGTTAACAAAAGGGGTAGTAATTATATTTATTGCAGGTAGACTGAGCTGACACAATTTATATGTATTACAAAGAATTTTTAAGCAGTAGTAGAAAAACCAAGACTTGCATATTTTACAACTAAAAGATTATTTTTACAATTATTTTAGAAAATTAGGTTAAAGGTAAATGGTTCAGATACTTATAGATAAATGCTAAAACCACTTACGGAAAAGTTTACAAAACACAATGTTTTTTTTGGAAATCTGAGAGCCGTTGAAGGTGAAATGAATTGTAAATGGGGAGATTACTTATTCCAATAGAATACTGAATAAGTCCTAGCTATTATGTAGGTAACTGCTGCTTTTGGGATAGTTTAAAATGCGTTAATTGTTACGAGTATATGAAACCATGTGAGTAGCAAATATTGCATTGTATGTGCATTCAAAATTAATTACTTGTACCTAGATTTGTATATCAATTTTTAGAGATGGGATCGATTTCAACCTAGTTACTTGACCGTCAACGTAAATAATTACGGTTATAAAAAGCCTTTGCAGTTTCTTATTAATATGACTTAGAAATAGTATGCTTCTTTCATTTCGTAGTCTTTTCAATTTATCAAAATATGCGCTTTCGCAAGGTAAATTTTCAGTTACAATACAATCTTAGAAGAAAGCTGACTGTATAACCGAGTTTCTAAATTCAAACCCACAGATTAATAGTGCCTTGTCAAAGTACTCATATTTTATCTAATCCCTAAAGAACTACGTACAAATTAAAATTGCTTTAATTGAGAAGATCCATCATAAGAAATTAAGAAGACAGGAGATAAAATGACTAAGTACATTGATTTACTTCAGAAAAATTTAAAATTAAATTCAGTACAGAAATTGAAGAGCAAACAGCTATGGAATTATGGTGTAAAATTGAAGTGGAATTCTGTAGTATTCTTGGAGATCATTAGAAGCATATCTGAATGGTTTTTAAATTTTCGTTGATTTTGCGTGGGATTTCTGCCTACCAAATTTTGCTATTATCTTTAATATATTACTATTTATCAATTAAATAAAGGTAGTATATAACACTCTGTAATGTAGCATGTGTATTTACCTAATAGATGAGTTTACTTTAAAATAATAATAATACTGTATTTTTATTTTAACAGGTATTAGTGGAAGCCCAATAGGAGTGAAAACCGATTCAAAATAAACTCAAGACAGAATTTTATACTCATCAGCCAGGAACAACCATACAATTCTAGATTTTAGAGACGAAAGAGAAGAAATTAATACCACATCGTTGTTAATGTGTGGCTTAATAATTATCTTATTTTTTCTACGATTAATTATAAGATTATATTATACGTTAAAGATGTTGTAAATTATACTTTTGAAAGCGGTAAGGTTATTTTCTATTAATATAATAATATTTTTTTCATTTTATATTTATGGACTTTGCGTTTAGAAATGTGTTATGTAAAATTTAGTAGTTAGTAGTTACAATTTAAGCTAGTTTTAATTATAACTTTTTGTCCAAATATCTAAATAAATTTCGAATAAATATTTAGCCTGGATTCATGGGTAAATAAGTTTTTTATGTATGTTGTTCTGGTTAGAATACTAAAAAGATTTAAATTCCAAATCGCTGCGGTCGTTACATTCAACTTCAAAATTCGATGTCTCGGTAGCAGGTTTATTCAAATTTGCATAAAGAGTTTCTTGTACGTTTTTGCCAGTTAAGACTCTCATTAGATTAAACTGCCACTGATGTGCTGAAGTAAAAGGAGTTTATAATAAAGTAAATTTAAATGCAATTTTTTTAGAAAGTTGGGGCAAAGATTTTTAATTTTTGCCCATCCCAAATTACCGTTTTGAATTTCTTAAATCTTATTCTAATGAAATGAGTATTTAGAATTAAATGTATACGGTCCTATAAAGAGAAGCGCACACCCACAACGTTCTAAGCGGGAAGAATTTCATAATATTTATCTTTATGTCTAAAACGGATCTTAGAAACATAAACTAACAACATAAAACATGTTCCGCCTTTCGAAAACTGATGACGGGTTATCGAAAACAGCAAACTACGTGTTAGTTAATGGTAGGGAAAATCAAATGATTGGATAAATTGATGCTTTTGAATCAAATAAGCTTTTACCTTTCTCAGTTATTCATAAGTTTTACACATGAAAATTATATTCGCGGTTCATGAAAATATGTTGGTTTTCGTTCAAAAGTTTTTTTGATTATTACTACTTAACTCGCGGATAACCTTTAAATAACTATTAATGCACAGTTTCTTTAGTAATTTAAAGCTTTATTTCGTTAGAAAGGTTACGAGATCCAGAGGGCTTCTAATCCTAGTAGGGAATTTGCTATATCAACCACCACATAATATTCAAGCTAGTATACAAAAGAAGCCTTAATGTCAGATTGTTTCCGATTGTTTACCTTGAAATTTAACCCGAGACCTTTATTGTAGGTACATAACAATTACATTCACTATTATGCCGTCCAAACAAGCAGAATTCCAGTACCTATTCAAAACAGAAAATGACGGATTGCTTTTTATAACTTCGAATTAACAAAAGTGAACAAAAAAGTTATGAATTTCCTAATGATAAAATCAAAATAATACTACCTGTCGCCTTTTAACAGTTTTAACGTTTAAAGAGAACACAAACATTACCAATTGTCTAAAAGAATCATTTTTCTAAATAAATACTACTATTTAATTATTAACATTTGATTAACAACTCGATAAGCTCAATTTATTCGTTGTAATACGTACCTACTTTAGGACCTATTTAGAGAAGTAAATAGTATTTTATAAATTAAACAATATTTTTTGAGATAAGTAAATTAATTACCATAATTAATCCTGGGGGCAATTACTTAACGACAGGTATAACAGAAACATAAAGATTGTGGGTGGATGTGCGTCTGAAGTTCGATATTCGTTCAGGAATAATCAAAGGTACCAGGTACCAGGTCTACTGAGATCAAAAGTAATATATCTAACAAAATGAAATTTGGTTATTTAATTTTCTATATTTGCTTCAACTGTCTGCATGAAAATAACAAAATTATGTTCCTAATAGGTTCCTAAATTTCAGTTGTCAGAGTAAACTTTTCATTTTGACAAGAGGAAGGGAAGCCGAATGGAAATTATTAAATTTTCCAGTTTTACAACAGGTGTAAATGGCGCGGCGCGCTTGTCGCATTCTTAAAATTTTTGCCAGAAATTAGCAAACTGGTCAGGTTTTACTTTTAAAAAATGTTTGTAGCTCCATAGGAAGCCAGCAGCATTTAGCGAAATTCTAAAAACCTTACAATTACGTTTTAAGGACATTACTAATTTATTATTATTAGACGGAGCGTTAAACGAACTAAAATGATTTTATATTACCGATGCCCACCCAGCCTTTCGTTTGAGGTTTTAGTTACAATTTGAAAATGTAAAGGGATTTGGTGGAGAGAATTTATCTTATTACAGCAGTTTGCTTTTTTGATAATACTAAATACTAAATTATTAGAGGATATAAAGGCATTGTTTGAATTTTTCTATTCAATTCTGTTTTACCCAACAAATTCAAAATTAAGAAAGTTTAAATATTAACCGCCCAATTTGGTGGTGCCCTCTATTTGTGCAAAGCTAAACTTCTAGCTGAACGTCAGCATGATGGCAGTGTACTATCACAGCGAGCTCTGATTGGTCATGTGCGCCACGGCCATTATGCCTTCTAGTCACTTTACAT
The DNA here is from genome assembly GCA_963082815.1 of Melanotus villosus. Lineage (NCBI taxonomy): Eukaryota > Metazoa > Arthropoda > Insecta > Coleoptera > Elateridae > Melanotus > Melanotus villosus. The sequence continues at coordinate 68,188,234 of OY720418.1, read as the reverse complement.
AATATATGGTTTCAAAGCTCGGCCTCTTTATATACTCCAGCCAACCAATCGGTAGGGGTTTGGTTTCGGTAGTCGGCCATCACGATTTGGGACGGACTATACCAACAATAAAGTACACCCAAAACTTTTGGAGGGGAAACCCAAATTAAGCCATACAAACCAATCTAAGTTTGTCTTTGAAGATAACTTCTTTAGAATATAAGTTTTAATTGAAGGATATAAAATCCAGATTTTTTGGGTTTCAGCAAAATGTGTATATTGTCTAATTCGGTTATTTTATAACTTTGTGTAGAGAGATTAGCTTTGGGGAGTTTTTAACGGGAACATTTGCTGAAAACACCGTTTCTGTAACTACATGAAGCCCGATACGTGGACATACTTGTTGTATCTCCAAAATTGAATTTTTATTGTTGTGATTCTAGTAGGTAATAACGGCATTTCTTCATATCTGTCCATTTATTTGCAAGATAGTGCCCAAGAAAATTTTTCAAACACTGCGAATAGTTTCCTACTAAACCTTCTTTCAGCTAGAAAAATAGAATCATACCTAGCAACACCAGATTACTGAGAATAAGGGCGGGTTGCACAAACATGATTTAACAGCTTGGTCAAATTAATCATTCGTCAATGTGAACAAAATCGAATCAAAATTGGAATACATCATATGGCAAATAATATATTAGTAAACAAAAAATGATGCTCTTTTGTTAACTTTGATCATTCGTTAATTTAACAAAAGCTTTGTGCAACCGGCCCTAAGCCTACTAAAGCTAGCTTAACATTTCTGATTAGTGATTAATAATGGTGGTATATTTAAGTTGCCAGCGTTAATAAAACAATTAAATATGTCGTATTTAATGTACTTAGGTTAATTAATAACACATTAGAGTACAAATTTACAATATCTTAATATCATTCCAGGCGTTTTTACTAAGAACGAAACAGAGAAAAGAAACGCACAAAAACTTTATAGAATCGATCATACGATCTAAAAGTAGGTGCCTACTGTGGAAGTATCTCATAAACGGTTACTTTTATGCGTCGTAAAGTTTTAAGAGTCAATGAAATACGGTCTGAGACAATCAGTAACAGGTTGTTGACGCGTGTGTATCCCTGTACAAAGTGTAAAATAAGAACCATAATGTTAATATCACCTGTTTGTTCCTTTTTAACATGTTAGATGAAAAATCCCTGTTACGTAATATTCCCCAGTTTAGTTATTTTTGAACTGAAACCAAGGACATCAATAGAAATAAATTAATTGAATTAATCAGTTAATGAACCTAGCGTTTTTATATTGATTTATATACTTTTTAAATAGATTGTGATACGTAGATTTATTACATAAGACAGAAATCGCGAAATTGGTGGAATTTGTTTTTATAAAAAACAAGCACTTGGTTACAAAATTAGCTCTCCACGTAATGGGGAGAAGATTAATGATATAAAATTCAAACTTTTCTCCTTCAAAAGACACGTAAGAAATTCCTTTCATGTAACTTAATTATTGACGAGTACATTTTTAATTTCAGAATCAACTACTTGTTACTTGTTAATGCTAATAGGAAATAATTAAGAAGAATTTGTTAATAAGTAAAACGTAAAATGTCTGCAGTACAATTATTATAAAATGTTTCTTGTTATTTAACTTACAACACCACTTCAAATATAGCTAAACACTAACCTTTGATCCCTATTATCACATAGTGACCACCTAAACAACTCTGTACTTAAGTAATATATGATGGTATTCCACATCGATAGTGTAAACAATAACAAATTAAAGTAGATTAACATTCTAAACTTAAAAAAAAAACTTTTTAAAACTAAGAAGGCTATTAGCTTCGTGTCGATTACGTAAAAGGAATGTACCATGAGATCGAAAAAAAAATGATTCTGAGCAGGCCTTGACTAGTACAACACGATTGGCTACACTGGTTCTAGAATGCCTATGAATTATAATGTGACAGTGACATTTCAAATTTAAGTCAGTTTTGCAATCTTGTTTCAAGAATTATTTAAGTTTATCTTTGTAATACTAGTGAAGGATCACATTTTGAACACCTACTCTAACATGTATTCATCTTAGTTTTCAGTTTGTTCCCTAAATAAATACTGTTTTGTGTTTTAATTTATTTGACATTTATTAACCTCTAACCTACTGCCACATTTTGAAATCAGTCTTGCCAATCGTGTTGTACTAGTCAAGGCCTGCTCAGAATCATCTTTTTTTCGATCTCATGGTATTTAACTGCTGATTTTCAAAATCTTCCATAAATTACAATTCTTATATTTGCAGGTGAAACTCTAATAAGTAAACAAGTTTTTCAATAACACAACAATCATACTAAATGATACCTAAGTGTTACTAATTAATGAATGACAATGCCTGTAATAAGTATACGGTGAGATTCATTTTATTTAATTAGGCACAAATTATCAAATTAATAATGTGAAATAAAAGAATTGTATCACAATTTCCGGTATGTAATTGTCGTATTTCTCACAAAACAGAATAAAACAAAAACAATTTCAAAATGTCAAAATAGGTTCTCATCTTTATTATTTCTGTAACCACATAACTATGCTATAAAATGTTCGTTGTTATTAGAAATGTTTTGTACAACCCATCAGTTAGAGAATTCTTAACCTAAACAATAGCAAATGTTTCGTCACACCGGTCATACATTCTGCATTTAAATCAAGGCCGAACAAAGTTCAAGGTCACTGTTACTACACATCTAAACCGGAAGGAAGTCTAGTAACTAGTGTTGTTAGGCCGATGTCTATAAAATACTGGGTGCGGTGCTTTTACGGCGTACGACTCCTGACTATAACAGTGTTTTACGACCCGCGTCCTGACCTGCCTTAACCGTTTTATTCGCCGCGTTTATTGCGTTTTTATGGTCGTTATAGTGTAATTTGTAAATGTGGGACATTCTACTAATTTTGGATGGGTTTGATATTGCTTACAACTTTACAACTCACTGTAGACATGAATGAAATGTTTTGTATAATTTTTATGTGTGGAGTACATTATCAAACGCCATTTTCAGTTAGCTGTAATAATAGGGCGGCGATTATATGGCTACAACCTCTTATATTATTAACATCCAGACCTTGACATACAATTTATGGCGTTAACGGTACTCTTAACATGCAACTGCACTTTAGGGCATTAATCCCTAGTTCGTTTTTAATCGACGGTTCCTATTACTTAATCTGTTATATGTACAGTTAAGATATAAATCTTATAAGATATTGCCATAAGTTTAGTTTGCATCCAGAAATAATATAATACTTACAACAATTACGCAATAAAATTTTTCATAGCTTGCTTCGTTATACAATACAGGGTGTTTACAGTCTTCTTTGTATCCTTTTAACGGCCAATAGTACAGGTCAAAAGGCGTCGATAAACCTTAAAACACCTTATTAGTAAAAGTTGTCTAATAAGCGGGATAATAATTAATTCTTTTAGTTTTTACATTAAACGGTTAATTTGTTCTAGTAATCTACTGCTTGATCAGCATTAGTCCAGTCAATAAAGCGGAAAAATCGTCAAAACTTCTAAACCCGCAAAAACAGAACCGATTTTGATGAATTTTTTTTTAAATGTTTCTTATACTAGCGCTAGCGCTATCAATTATTTACATTGTTCAAATAATTTAAAAAAAAAATTTGACAATTTTTTTTTCGATGAAATTTTGACAAAGTATAAGTGACTAATTTTGAAAATTTAGTTTAAAAAATAATTTTTGAATTAAAAAGTTTCAAAATTTCCATTGAAAAATGTTAAATATTCAATCATTCGGATCCAAGAATTGAATTCCAAATTTGAAATTTTTGAAAAAACTTTGTATAATTTGTGTATCTGCACTCTCTTGTTATTGCAAATGCAACAACAATTAACTGTAGAGTCTACAGTATCTTGTTGCTGTTCCTGTAACATATAAAAGAATGTTGGAAAATGTTTTTAACACGTTTGATTTTAAATATGAGGATCAAATTCAAAGGGAAATAGCGGTAAGACAGGAAACATATTTCTAATAATTTAAAAAGATTTCATTACATCCAAAGAATAATTTAACACAAATTGTTTTTGCAAATAATCTTAACGACGAGCATGACGCGCGGAAAATTCAGTGAAAAAATTGGCGAAGAATCTTCGCTGGACTTTCCATACTTTTTATTTTTGAAATTTTTAATTTTTTTTCAGCTAGTTCTAATTCTAATCAGCCGAGCTAGAGGTACAATCGCCCAGGACGCAATTTATGACATAGAAACTTCGGGCAAAAATTATTCGATTACTTTTCAAATTCTCTATTGATTTCCTAAGTAAAATTTTGAAATTTTTTTCAAGGAAAAATCTGCGCCCAAAAAAACATGGCTAACTTCCGTTTCCGGTTCCGGATTTTTTTGAAAAGTTTATTTTACAGATGTACTGTAATTATAGGCCCGCATACCAAATTTGATGAAAATCGGCCCAGTAGTTTTCGAGATATGACGATAACGCCACAGTCATTCATAAAAAAGTAATAATTAAAATAAAAAAGCTAGAAATCGGTAACTCTTTTAGGGAAGGATAGTTAATTTTAAATCCTAAATTAGGATCCAGCAACACCTACAATAGCCAAAATATTACAGTAATTTTGATGACATAATTAAAGACTTTGCAACGAAAAAGTCCCGACAAGTTATTTAATAATAATCCTATATAATATGTAATAATGCTTTTATAATAAATAATTTGTATTTTCAACATAAATAAGCAGAGTAAGATAATATTTTTTTGAAAAAGTGGGTAATATAAACAAAAAAATATATATTGTAGTCACGCAGATTCGAACCTCCAACCGTATGCGGGTGGGAGCTTGGTCTCTTACCGCTGGACCAAAATACCGCCGTCGTTAAAACGGTGACTCCTGCCCTGATATTTATCTTCTTTCTTTGGAATGTGCCGTTTCCGACAAATTTTTTTTTGAAATTTTGAAAACTTTTTTCAGCTAATTATAATCAGTAGAGGTAGGGGTACAATTTGGCGTTAGATTTATAAAAATATGTCGATGCGTTTTTGAGAAAAAAAATGTTAAAGTCCAAAACTTCAAATGGTCATAAAAGGCGTTAGGGAAAAATTTTGGGGATGCGATCAACGCTATTTGAAAGGCATCTTGATTTACTATCGACCCAGAACATTTAAAAAAAATCGTGTGTGTCGTTTCCGAGAAAAGTTTTTTTGAAAATTTGAAAATTTCCCAAACTGTCCGGACTTTTTATTTTTGAAATTTTGAATTTTTTTTTCAGCTAGTTCTAATCAGCCGAGCTAGAGGTACAATTTGGCGTTAGATTTATAAAAATATGTTGCTGCATTTTTGGTAAAATCGGCCTTAAAGTTGCGCTTTTCAAAAATTTGCCGCGGGCGCAATTTTTGACATAGAAACTTCGGGAAAAAATTATTCGATTTCTTTTCAAATTCTGTATTGATTTCCTAAGTAAAATTTTGAAATTTTTTTCAGGGAAAAATCTGCGCCCAAAAAAACATGGCTAACTTCAGTTTCCGGTTCCGGATTTTTTTGAAAAGCTTATTTTATAGATGTACTGTAATTATAGGCCCGCATACCAAATTTGATGAAAATCGGCCCAGTAGTTTTCGAGATATGACGATAACGCACGCACGCACGCACGCACGCACGCACGCACGCACCCACCCACAGACATTTTTCAAAAAACACATATTTAGGATGCCTGGACCCTAAAATGTGTTTTTTTCGAATTTTTACGATTTTGAATTTTTGCACGATTCCAATACTTTCCTATACATGCGTTGCAAGTATGGAAAGTAAAAAGTACTGTAGAATTAAAAATATTACACTTAAAGGGCTAAAATTTTTAGAATCGTTAAATCAATATGTCCCAAAAAAGCAAACAAAATTTAGTTAAGATTGAGTAATTATTTATTAAACGGGAAACATTTTTTAACTTATATGCAACGCAAGCGATTTTGCTGTAATGATCAAAATTACAAAAAAATGTGATTTTACAGCATATAAATGTATCATAATAACTGTAATAATGTAATATAAATGTAACATAATAATAAGAATAATAACTCGATTCTTCAAAATGCATAAACAAACTTAAAAGCAAATATAATCCAATTATTTTGAATACAAACCAAGAATAAATGACATATAATTACTTTTTCCATCGTATTCTTACTTGTCTCTTTGCACTTTTTTCTAAATTTTTGTCAATAATTAAGTTCTCTTCAACAATTTTCACGAATATTTTCAATATTTAGTGTTAAAAACTTATTTTAACACATTAATAACCTCAAAACACACGCGTTCACTCCAAAAATTATGGTGAAACATCAGGAGTTTGACTTTGAATTCCTCTACCTGTGATACAAAAGGTCGATTTCTTGTGCGTGTTTAGGTATTCTTATAAAAGTATTAATTTTTTCAGTTGATAATATACCTAGGTATGTCTATATATTTGTATATTATCTTCTTGCATCCGACTGATTGAATATTAACATTTTTAAATGGAAATTTTGAAACTTTTTTATTAAAAAATTATTTATTATACTAAATTTTCAAAATTAGCCACTTGTAGTTAAAATTCCATCGAAGAAAAAAATTTTTTAATATTTTTTTTTTAAATTGTTTAAACAATATAAATACTTGATAGCGCCAGCTGAAATGTTTCTGATTTTGAATAATTTAATATAACAAACAATTTAAAAAAAAAATCATCAAAATCGGTTCTGTTTTAGTAGGTTTAGAAGTAAAAACCTTCATTGACTCGACTACATTGTCCAATTGTTATTAAGTTTGTTTATTTAATATTTATAAGATGTTATCTAATTAACCTTTACTATCACCTTTATTTGGATAAAAATTGTATTATTTTTGCCGCGTTATTTGAAAATTGAAAATCGAGCTGGTTATTTCTGAAATCGAATTAGTTGACAACAACATTGTAATAACTTCGAACAACTTTTGTAGAAATACTAAAAAATAATTGAAGTGGACAATGCCGATTAAGTAGATTACTAGATTTTTAAACAAATTAACCGTTTAATGCAAAAACTAAAAGAATTATTATCTCGCTTATGAGACAACTTTTACTATGATGTTTTAAGGTTTATCGACTCCTTTTGACCTGTACTATCGCACCTTAAAAGGAAACAGAGAAGACCGTAAACACCCTGTATATAAAATGTTACCTATCCAAATAGAAATCTAATAATTGCAATGGCATGTAGCAACTGTAAGAATTATGCAAAGATTAATATGCAAGTACAGGTTTTCTACATCCTGTTCATATGCTGTGAAGTTTTCAACAAAAGCTCGGGCATCCCCATAACTAGGTAATTCATAATAACGAAAAATCTGATTTGAAATTTAAATAGGAGTTCTCAAAAATATTTATGGAAAACCTATTTTTTGTTCTTCGGAACTGAAATAGAGTGGAATAGAAAAATGCACAGTATAACATCATGAATATTTAGGTGACCTTCTAGAAATCTAGGACAAACATGTTTTAAATTGACATTTGAATCGAAAACACACCTGATGCCTCCGCAAGTTTTATTTTTTTTTAACGTAACATCTGTATGTCCATTCCCAGCTAATGAGTTTAAAAGTCATGGAATGTGTTTGCCCATAACACGCACTGGAAATTCAGCCGAATAGGTGTAGTATGTAGTAAGTACTTAATAAACTTTTTCAGTAATCGCTTTATTAGATATTTATTCGAGGTGAGAGTTTACAAACGAAAACGATATGGTGTATCGAAATTATATTTTTCATTATTCATTGCCAAGGTCAACTAACATTAAATTCTGAAGGGAACGCATTTTTTGCCTTTTAATATTCAAAGAGTGGCAGTTATGAACGAACGGATAGAATGCAAAGTTAATAACAGAGTTTGAATTCATTATTTATACTGCAAAACACTGTTTCTAACGTTGTAAAATTGTTGAAAATTTAATTTCGTATGGTCGTGTACGCACTTGAATTTTCCAAAAAAGGACGGGTGTTGTTAAAAACAATATTTATAAAATGTAAACATATAAATTTGAGGCATGCAAAAACAAACCAATGCTTACAGAAACCTAAAAACTCAGCGGAGTCAGATGTGGTATTTTTGGAACGCCAACGTGTAGATTTTAAAATGAAAAATTTATTTGTACATTACTAGTTATATAAAACATATTCTGTACGCAGTAAAACTGTTTAGGGTTAATTTTATCGCATTTTAAACAAGTCTGTGAAAGAAATCACGAAGGAACAACTAAATTCTCAGTGAAATTGGTTAAACAAGATAGGCATTTGAATTGGCTGAATCTATTAATTTTTTTTTTAATTCTTACTGATGATATAAATATTTTGCCGAAACAACTTTCTCGCATAATACATACCCACAGTTATAATTAAAGTACCATGAGATCGAAAAAAAGATGATTCTGAGCAGGCCTTGACTAGTACAACACGATTGGCAAGACTGATTTCAAAATGTGGCAGTAAGTTAGAGGTTAATAAATGTCAAATAAATTAAAACACAAAACAGTATTTATTTAGGGAACAAACTGAAAACTAAGGTGAATACATGTTAGAGTAGGTGTTCAAAATGTGATAAACTTAAATAATTCTGGAAACAAGATTGCAAAACTGACTTACATTTGAAATGTCACTGTCACATTATAATTCATAGGCATTCTAGAACCAGTGTAACCAATCGTGTTGTACTAGTCAAGGCCTGCTCAGAATCATCTTTTTTTCGATCTCATGGTATATGGTGCTACCTGCTACAGCACATCTAACAAACAAGGCATTACCACTAAAATATTTCCTGTGACTTTGCTTAACTGCTTAACACAAAGACTAAAAGAATTTTGATATAGTGTTTATCTTGGAATCGTAATATTCCAGAATTTATGGATTTTACATAACCATCAGTAAAGTAATATTAATTTAGTTATATACCTTGTTCTTCAATTAAAAACTGTGTAAATAAATTAACAGATACTTTTGAATTGTTTAGTATGGAAATTCGCATCCCATAAATTTAAAAAAACACGGAAAATATAATAAACCCAGTTTTAATTTTAATAACTTCAATATGCCCCAGCTTGCGCAAGTTAACTGTTATTTTTTTCTACAAAATTAAGGAAAATGTCCCTAAACAGACCCTTTTTCACAGCAGTTTAACTTTTACTAATTTGCAACATAAACCCTTGTTCCAGAGATGTAAATTTTACCCCTTTAGGTATACCTTGTACAAGTTTATTTGTATGAAAGAACACAGCAAAAGGCAGATAAAAGAACTTAGTATAAACTAGAGAGAGAAAATGTACTTTAATTTTGTTTAGTTCATTTTAAAAAATTGGGAAAAGATATTTCTAACGATATGGTAAAAGCTTTGTCTCCAATAAATAAACTACTAAGTTTAAATTAAAATTAAATTTTTATTTTAACGCTTTTGAAATTTAATGACCAAAGTATGTAAATTTTGACTATTAACACCCTCAGTATATTAAGATCACTCCATTTATTCTCTGTCGTATTTAACACAAAACGTGTAGGGATTTCCTTATCAGGAACACAGCTATTCTAAAATATTTGCATAACAATTGCATTTCGAAACCGTATTTCAATTGAATATCATCTTCCTCTACAGAGATGCAATTTTAAGAAATAGGTGCCTTTATAAGCTAAAGAATATCAATATAGGTACCCGTAAATTATATAAACAGCGATTAAAAAAGATACAATATTAAACATTAAGCATCAGCAAAGTAAAAATGGAGTATAATTTTTTTTTCTGTTAATAGAATGTATAATGATTTGTCATGAGCAGAGCGCGGAAAAGTATGCACTATAAAATCGAGAAATATGCATTTTATATGCGGTTAAAATTAAGCAAAATATGCTCCTTCATATGCAATTATAGACAAATATATGCTGTCACTACCTAAAAATTGACACTATACATATATGCACTGAAAAATCGCATACGAAATTTAAATATTTATTTAAATTTCTATATTCATACAAAAGCACAAAAATAGGTATTCAATATAAAAATACAAATTAGTGGTATACATAAATTTGCAGGTCGCAATAAAATTTTTTTATTGCGACCTGCGAACAAAATTCCCGAGACCGAAAATATGAATAAAATTTTTTAATTGTGACCTGGGAGACAGAATTATCCAATTAACATGCTCGAAATCAGTTAAATATGCATGGATATGCATTTATGCGCTATTCCCTCAACATATGCATAAATATGCAAAATAAAATTTGCATAACTGGAATCCTTAAGATGTGATTCGGATAGATAACCTGAAAATTTTATTGTGCATATAAGCACAATTACATGCAAATGCATATTTTTCCGCGCTCTGGTCATGAGACTACAGCTAGTTTCCCTGTCGTTGCAACATATACCTATGTCTATGTACATCTATACATGGTTTTTCTATAGCGAATATCAAAATGGTTTTTATTATTTTTTTTAATTGTTCTGATTATTTTTTAAACAGTCCTGTCAGCCAATCATAATGAGAAAAAATTTCAAAACGACCAATAGCATCAAAATTACACTGACAATTTGCTAGTAGCTGATTACAGCGACAATTTTTTCACAATGTTTCATTGGATCACAGAGCAATACCTGCTCTGTGATTGGATCTTTGTTTAAATAAATGCATAAAAAGTTAGCTTTGACTTTGGCAAACATTAAGACTGTCATCATTGTGTAATAGTTTAAAAAATAATCACGCCGAATTACATTCGGGGTAATAATTTTTTTTTGATAATTTTAAAATAGTTAAATTATCAAAAAATTATCACCACTTATGTAATTACTGTTGATAGTTTTTAAAATGCAAAACATGAAAATGTTTTAAAAAATAGAAAATAGCTAGATAATTTTAGCTCATTTCATTTCATAGAATAGATTCTGTCCACTAATACATTTCATGAGAAATCATAGCTCTTCATTTACAAGGTGAATTAGCCCTTAATGTTTTCCAGTATTTTTTTGTAGAGATTGGTATGTTTTCGCTTGATAAACTAATTTTCTACATTTTTTCCTGTTTGTTATTTGTTTCTTCCACTGTTCTACATTCAATTCTTCTACTTGCTCCTTCCATCTGCTCTTTGGCCTTCCTTTGGGTCTACTATACATTGGGTTTCACTTTGTAGTATTTCTTAATGTTGACTTCTTCTATATAAGTACATATAGGCCCATGCCATCTAATTCTTCTCGATTTAATAATTCTTACTGCATTTTCTTTTCCTAATATCTCTTCAATTTCATGATTTAGTAATTGTTTATATTCGTTTTCACTTATTTTCTTTGGTCCTATTATTGTTCTTTGACTTTTATTTCAAATATTTTAATAAGCCCTCCTTCATCCTTTTTGGTTAGTGTCGTTGTTTCTGTTGCATATGTTATTATTGGTTTTACTATTGTCTTGTGGATTCTTAATTTAGTCTTTTTACTTAACTTCTTATCTTTCACTATTTGCTTATTACAATAAAACACCTTATATAATTTCCGAATCTTTTGTTTACATCTTGTTTTACATGCTTTCGGTTTACCAATACTCACAAACACGTCTTTGAACGTATAACTTCCGCATAATTATAAAGCTTTGACATTACCCTTTCTACTGCAGTACATATATTTAATTAATTCTTCATTCATTTTTAATCCTCTTTTCTTCGCTTCTTTTTCTAGCGCCTTCTTATTTTTTGAAATAATTACTACCTACGTCATCTGCATATGCTATGACTCTATAACTTATGTTAAGTAGGTATTTGTTGAGTGTTCCTGTGCCTTCTATTATTTTTTTATTACCACATCCAGTGATATATCGAAAAGTGCAGATAAAGCATCTCCCTGCTTTACTCCTTTTTTTTACTTGTATTTGTACCTAGGTATACCAAAATAATAAATCATTAATAGATGTTTTATTAAGCAACGTTAATTTCATATCGTTCTTCTTGAGAAATCTTCGAGAATAAGAAGTAAATATTTTTATTTATTTGGAAAACTAGCGGAACTGATAGAAGATTTAAACTAAAAGGGCCCTAAAAATTATTTTAAACTTCGCAATAGAAAAGTCATTAACATGAGGTGAAATTTATACCACGCAAAACTCACTGTGTAGCAGCATTTTTCTCAGAAGAAATTTCAAAACCGAAGGTTGGTCTTTCTTGAGTTAAAGTAAAAGGGACATTTTAATATTTACTGTCAAAGTAATTATATCGTACAATTAAACGTTTTGTAAAAGACTAAGTTAACATATAATTCAAAAAAAGATAAACCAATAAGATTTTAAATAATTGTACAGTGTGTCCTAAATTCAAGGTAGATGTATGCGTAACTTTGTTATTTGTACAGCTAGAAGGAAACCGATTTCACGTTCTCGACGTTTGAGACTAATGGTGGGTTACACAAAAATTTTGTTAAGATAACGAATGATCAAAGTTGACAAAAGGGCATCAGTGTTTGTTTGATAATGTATTATTTGCCATATGTATCCGAATTTTGATTTTGATTGATGAGTGATTAATTTGTGGAAGCTGTTAAAACATATTTGTGCCCTAAATCAAGGGTGTAAAAGTGGTCGATTCTCTTTTGTTTTCGAGTTATGGCGGAAAATTAAAAAATTACTCCAATTCTACTAAGTTTTATAACTTTTGTAATTATTATAGAAATATCTGAGAAATGGCATTGAGGTTATTTACAAATAGCGCAGACCTCATTTAAAAGGTCATTTTAAGAGGTTTCGCTGTATAGTGTCTTATTGAAACAAGATCGTTATCAACCATTTATGTTTAATGTAATAGTTAAATACGTAGTATGACTTAACATCAGATAAATGCGATTGTTTTCAAGGGCCCCCGTAATAGGAATTGGTTACCTACTTTCGCTCTGAATATACAGGGCGAAATTTCAGAATTTAGGAAAAGCCGATATAACAATAAAGATATGCATCAATTATTTCTTGAAATTGAGTGCATGTCAAGTCGAGCAAATTAAAAATAAATTCAAATAATAAAATTAAGTTTACCCAATTAAATATATGAGAAAAGATATCATCGAGTTTTTCATTTGTAACATTACTCGCGCTAAGTTCGGAAGATTTGTTTATACACTATAAGTATGTATTGTGCTGATATTAATTTGTATTTATATAAATTCTGTACTTAAGTTCTATACTTTGAAAACAGCTTTTATATTAGACTATGTATTTAGTAACATATTAATGTATTAGTATGTTATGTTAACATAGGTAGGATTAATAAAATGCAGGGGAAAATGAGAAATCTAATAAATTATCTTCTAAGTCATATAAATATGATATTTTATTGATTTCATCATAAATTCACACTTCTGCCTTTAATTTTTTAGATAACATATCACGTAGTCAGTATCTCAGAAAATAAAACATAAGTAAATCTTTATTTAATCTGTTCAGAATTGGTAACTAAGGCAAGATATGAAAAATTAGTTTTAGTACTGTAAGTATGAAAAACATCTGTGAAATTGCTCTTTCTTGTTCTTGCAATCAACAAGAAAACTTAAAGGTCGGATTCGAGTATACCATAATTTGTACTTTGAAAACAATTCTAGAAATTAATTGTTGTCATAGTTTAGCATTATTATAAAACACATAGTATATTTGTCTTAAGGAGTAAGCAGAAAATGTTTGTATTAGCAAAAATCGTGTAAAGATAGAAACTGTTCTTTCCATTTATATAACCTTTGTCATAAATTGCGTCAAGAGTTAAGTCACTTAAGTGGTTTTGATTGATATATATTACATTTTCAATAAAAATTACTAAATCGTAATGAAACAGCTGCCACAAGTTTCAAAATTGCGCTAAGAATAAAACAAACTAATATGATGGAAATATTACCAAAAGATAATTTTTTACTTTTAATTGGATGCAACTATTGAGTAAATGTTACATATTCCGTAAATAATGGTTACGAACGAATGAAAAGTTCTTCTAAGTGGGTAAATGACTGCTAGAATTTGAAATAAAACTTTTTTCATATGTATGTATGATTGATAAGAAGCATAATGCTTTGTTTAGAAAGAATAACTTTGTTAATATAATGAATTTTTCTGTAGAGACAATTAAATATATGTGATTATAAAACAAATGACTAATAACACAAGTCAGCGTAAAATAATCGGTCTGCTTCCCAATTTATTTAATCATATCAGGCTAAGTCCCAGGTTTAAGTAATATACCGAGTGTTTGACTTAAGAGGCGAACATATGGTCTGTTTTTTGTGAATAAAGTGCGAATTATTTATTACAGTTTTTAAGCTATTACTTTCTTAAACAAGCAACAAATTCAAGTAAAGTAGTATGAAATTAAGAGCATTTTTTTTGACTTTCGATTGACACCACTAGGTATCAATCCTATCAACTCAAACGGCAGGAATCTGCATCTACGTATACGATTTCCCATGGTATTCCCATATGTTCGCCCCTTAAGTCGGTATACAACTTATAATTATTATACTTATATTAAAAAAATGTAATAGCTCGATTTCGTCCAGTTAAAAAACCCAGCCATGCAAAGTGCATAAATAGAGACTATATTTGGAATAATTTGTTCCGTTCACTTGGCTGGAAGTTTAAAGGAATTTTAATTGTTCTATTAATATATCAACGGCTAGTGCTTATGCACTCATCGAAATAATTTAAAGTGATTTTGACTGCTTTCAAGTCTGAAGTTTACCATACTGTTTTAGCAAAACATTCATGCAAATATTAAATTTTAATTGAAAAGGAACACCCGCGAGTTCAGGCTGCCTTTGAAATATTTGTAGATAGCCCACATACACAAAGCAAACCAGCATCACAAATTTTTGTCAAATCGTACAAAATCCCGTTAAAAGCAAACTTCATCTTAATTTATCTTATTTAAGTAAATTTCTAGAATTTTAAACATTCCTATATATTTCCCCCTTTTCGTGACAGTCACGCAGACACGAACTTGGGCAGTCTTATCCGTAAGCTCATAAATAAATATATTCCCAGCCTAAACCAGTCCCTGAAGGTTTAACAACCTCTATATTCAAACAGAAATAAATGTTAAAGGGTTATGTAAGAACTAGGAAGCAAGTATTGTAGTCATAAATAGTTCACTTTCCATTTCTGTACCTTTTATACAACAAAAGGAGGTAAAATTCAAATACTTAGGAAAACACAAAATTTACATGCTTGTCAAGGATAGAACCTTCCTCAATATTTATGAGCTGAGTTTTTGTTGCTCTTCTTAATACACAACAAAAAAATTTGTGCAATACCTACTTCAAATAACATCCTCTTCCATAATTTTAATCTCTGAATTATTATTGTATAAAAAACAAAACATAAAGATTAAAATACCTGTTTAAAGCCTGAGGATTAAATTAAAAACAATTTTGTATAATTTATCTGCAAGCGAATTAAAATTGGCAAAACATTTTTTATTCTTCATATTTGCACTCAAGTATTATTTTAAAGAAGAAACGTTTTTTAAGAAGTCACATAAGAATCGTAGTATTAGTCTATCTACTGGCATTTTATAATTAGGGTAGATTTTAGTTGGTATGTTAGTGTTTGACATTTGTCATATATGTAAATTTAATTAGTAGTAGTTCGTTTATATAAAACTGAATTTGTCAGACATAAGCAACACCAACCCTAATCGTCCCTAATTATAAATTTATTGAATGGCACGATTTATTTTAACGTACAATTCAATATATAATTATTGCTCTTTTTCCGTTTTAAGAATAGGATTATTAAAAAAGTGTTTTGGTTTTTGTGTATACTTTTCAGTGAAAAATGGAAATTATAAAGACAAAAATATGAAATGTGATTTCCAGCTTGTTGATCTGTAGTTAAAGGGAATTTCATCCTAAGACTATTTCGGGTTAAACAAATTACAAACCAATTAAGTCTATTGCTATTTAACGTGAATAATTTAAGACGTGTTTTGAACTAAGTATATGTGAGGTTAGTTAAATCACGATTCGCAAGCTCGTGATGAAATTTGTTTTAATTACTAATAGGTATATTTCAGTATCACCATAAAAGTCTATTAGGAAATACGAGTTTTCATGGAAAATAGCCACTGATTATTTCAGGAAACTTAAATGTTTATCTTAGATGGGTTAGGTAGTTTGTTTTTCTATTGAACGATCATTTTATTTCTTAATCGCAACGTTTTATAATTAGTATTCTGATAAATTGAACAAGCGTAGCTGAACTGTAAGTAAATGTTTATTTAAATTAAGTAGAAACTTTAGACATCTGCCGACATCAGTTAAGTAATCGTATGCTAGGCTTACGCAGAAATTAACTATTGTTTATCGTGTACAGAATATAATTGTTTTATTAACTCTCAACAATGGAAGTTTTATTTGACGTAATCTTTAATCGTAAGACATATTTTAATTCATTTAGGTATATTCAGTAGAAACTTAAAACAAATTGAACATTACGGAACAAACGAGCCATTAATTGAAAATAATAAGTCAAAAATTAATTGCGTTAATTTCATTTGATTGATGAAGGTTAAATTAACTCGAGGAAGAACATGCTAACATAAGAACAGAATCGATCAAATAGAGGGGTTAAGTTATGTATAGCATGTAATTCATTTTTGGGTCGTTCTTCTGCAGTTAAAGGTCACTAATCTGGCATATACAAATTTAAGCTTGCTCTCAACTACAGTTAGTTCAGGCGTTCTTACAAATATCTTATTAACTTCAAATTGTTAAAAAGTTTAGTCAAAGTGTGAATCTTTTCAGAGAGAATTTCACAGATGCATCTGACTAAGCTGGAAACTCGTTTCATAATTTCCGTGTTAAAACAGCCGTTTCCTTTATATATCAACAGTTAAGTGTGGTTGCTTACATGAGAGTACAAAATGTATACATGAAACATCAAAGAAACTTATGATGACTAACAGATTCTTGTTGCCCCATATACATATATACAACATTATAAATGGAATCAGAAATACCGCCAACTTAGTTCTAAAGTTAAATTGCAAGTATTAATTTAGAAGTTAATGTAACTTGGTAACTAAATTAACAACTTCTCTTGTAGTTTTGAGTGCAGTGTTCATCTTGTTGCAATTTCCCCCTTCTAATAGTACTAAGAAATATTTGAGTCAAAATTTCTGTACGACTATGTTAACTTGAGACCAAACGGCTTGGTTTGTTTATTTGCCCCTTAAATTTAGCAACTGTCGTTTTGCATATTCTATAAAATATACAAGAAGTATTTAAGTTTCATCCACAAATATTGTCGCTGAATTATAGAATCATAGAAAATTTGTATTAATTAAATAAATTTAGAAGTTAAGACATGTACGTTAGTTGACCATTATATTATATTTCAGC
This sequence comes from Melanotus villosus, assembly GCA_963082815.1. Classification (NCBI taxonomy): domain Eukaryota; kingdom Metazoa; phylum Arthropoda; class Insecta; order Coleoptera; family Elateridae; genus Melanotus; species Melanotus villosus. The sequence continues at coordinate 68,170,792 of OY720418.1, read as the reverse complement.
ACTACAGGCCTTCTAGGCCCATGGCTTAGTCCTTATTACATTTTATTTATATTTCGATTTTTACATTTTACATTTCCTTAACCTTACTAGTTGACCATTGTTTGATTTTATTCTGTAGATGATAATAATTGGATAGCCATCTGTTCAAATCTGCTGAAATTTAATCGTTTTGAAAGATATTGTAATAAAAAAATAAGTATAATTAGCACTACAATAAGAACTAAGAACAAATCTGTGGCAGCTAAAATAGTACCTATTTCTTTAACGAGAATTTCGAACTGATAAAGCTGAAGCTTATCCGATTAAAAAATTAAAAAAGCAGAAAAGAAAAATAAGTTTAAATTAATTAATGAAAAAAATAAAAAATAACATCATCCTACAAGCTTAAAAACTTTGTGTTAAATACTATCTACATTTTAATGCTTTTGCAACAAAATGAAAATGGGAAGCTTTGTCGAACGTAATTCAAGAAGTAAAATTCTTGAAGCCACACTTACAAAAAAGTTGCTTTTATAAAGAAATCTATATTTATTAATTATGTTTCAATTTACAAGAACACTTTCGCATTCATTTTATCTTCATAAATTTACGTTATTCAAATACATAACAATTTTTTAAATGTTATGAAATGGTGTACGTTGTACTCTTTTCTAAGCATAAAAAAAACTATTTGTCTATCTATATATTTTTTATCTATTACGTTGAATGTATCCTTTAGAAAATTTGTTACTTCACCAAAAGGGATGCTGCAGATTCATTCGGGGTTTTAGGAATTTTCGATATTTTGTTCGCGAGATTGAACAAATACCTTCGTGATAGTATTACACCACGTGATCCTTTAGATTACACGTGTGTACTGAAGAAACGCCTACAGATACTGTCGGATGACGCACACACACTTCACGTACGTTGTTCGTAAAAATAATCCCAGTAAAACTATTCGAACCTTATAAAATTATTATATATATATCGATGGATACCTATATTTTATGAACTGCTAGCTTGAGAAATATTTATTTTCTAAATTAAAAAAACAGAATACCTATAAATTTTAACGAAATAGCATGTTTTAATAACGTTAAGGTTTTTAAATTTTAGTAGTGTAGATTGCAATTATCTGTAGTTGTTTCGTAAATCTTAGTGTAAGAATTATTTTGTTTTCTTTTAAAGTCTAACCCAACTACTACTGACTGCTGACAAAACTTGTTTTCTTGGATTTAAATTTGGCGTGAAATCAGTTTGAGATCTCGACACAAATTTAATTTAAGTGAAATCTTGATTTTCGCCTTTGTAAAGTAGACGAAAATGGGTTTCGTCTACATGCAAAGTTAGACATTCCAAATATATACATATTTATAATACGTATATAGGTACTAAAAATAAGAATTTGAAGTTTCTTGAACGCAGAGATAATGATAATGTTATTATGTGTTATATGTATTTAACGGCCTATAATTAGAATGAAAACAAATTTCTAGTAAGTACGGGCTAGAATTATAAAAAGGAAACATAGAGAAATAATTAAATAACGGGATAGGAGCTGCAATTAAGAAAAATCAGGGATTATATGTATAAAAAAAAATTGAATAACAGAGAAGTATCCAGACAAACCAAAATAATTGTGTATAAAACTATTTATCGACCAACTTTAACTTACGGAGGAGAAAAGTGGGTCCTAATTAAGGCTTACAAACAGAGATTGCAGGCAGCAGAACTTGGGTTTTTAAGAAGAATTCTAGATGCCAAAGATAAGATAGGATAAGCAATGAGAATATACGAACAGAGCTCCAAGTGAAAGCATTAAAAGAAACATTAGAAGAACAAAAACTAAGATGGTTTGGAGATTTAGTAAGATTGGAGGAATAGACAAGTTAAGAAAATGTAGGAAGCTGAAGCTATAGGTAAAAACAAAATGAGAAGACCAAAAGAAACAGGAACGAGGAATGGAATGGAATTAAGCATTGAGTTTGCCAAACGATAGGAAGGCATGGAGCAACTTCGTAAAACAAAGAAACTGATGAATGAGAAAATATCTTCAGCATCTTCGGGTACCAGAGGACCGAACTATGTATGTCTGTATGTTCTGACTTTATTAAGTTCTTTTTATATGTAAACTTCTCGTATGGGACAATAAACAAATACACTAAAAGTGAATATGCATACCTATTACTAAAAGTATAAGAATAAAACTCTTGGTCAACTTCCTCCTATTTTATAGCAACCAAAATAATGCTATATACTGTATGTCCCATTTCAAAACGCAACATAGGGAAATTACACGTGAATTATTAAATTTCAGATTCCGAATAAAGCATGTCTGCATTTAAATATGACTACAAAATATAAATGTTCCTTAAATATATCTTACCAAAAAATTAGCTACATTATTCAATAATCATCCAGTTACTTTGTTAAAAAACAAATTCTAAACACGTTATATCTAGAGATCCTGTATATATAAAGATAAGAGTTGGGAAAATGCCGTGATACAGCTTGATTGGTTTGGATCAATTTTTGCATGGACTACTTAATTAAAATGCATTTACTTGAAATCTGTTAAAATTGACACTTTTGATGTTTATTAATAAAGGGCCAAATACGACAAAATGACTGGCTGCAGCGCAAGAAATTGTAATAATAGAGCTGAAATAAAGGAAAATAATGTTAATCTGTTCAAATAAATCTTGTGTTAAAATATTTGCGGTTTTTATATTTGACTGGTTAAGTGACACTGTGATGACAATTAAAATGACGTTTGTGTTGATCACGTGTTTGGATCAAAAATTGCTGTCAAAATAGTCTCATTTTCCCAACTCTTATCCTAATATATACATCAGGGTCTCTAGTTATATCTACTTTTTCTGCTTTAACAACCATGACAGTAATAGAAATTTAAAAATTTATATGTATGGTGTTTTGAAACGGGACATGCGGTACACGTTTCGGCCGAAACAATTAGTTAAGTCAGTTAGGTTTAACTAACCTCCGAGATAAAACACTGTAAAGACTTCTAATTTGAACTAATTCTTAAATAACAATTTTTAATTCTTATTTATTACAGAAAATTAAAAAAAACAACAAGTATTAACTAAATAATTGATTAAAGTATCATGATCAATGGTAATTAAATTAAATTTAAACTTAAAAATCCAAAAATTTTAATACGATGTTAAAACTCCTTTATAACATAACGTCTTAGCCCGAAGATGGCCGATTTGTTAAACTTAAAGTATTTGTTTCGGTCGAAATATATAGGTACTTACCTACATAATTTTTGGTTAGAATAAAATAAGGGGAGTTGACTAAGAAAATTATTCTGGTACTACTCTGCTTACTATTTGTATCGATTTTAGAATTTTGTATTTTACTGAAGCGTTTCTTACTATGTGCTGCGTGTGATATTTTTTTAATAATTTATTTAAAAGTCAGCAATCACAACCAATACAATAAATACACATGTGCATTACTGAAAAATATTCTATAAGAAAACAAGGGATTCTGTTGATAAACTATGGCAATGGCCTTTTGTTATGATTAACATTTTTGTATTGCAACCATAGATCAGTATAATAATGTACTTGTTTACTGTCTGCTTATAGTTTGTGTTTCACTTGCATACGAACAAACCTAAATAGATAATAACTTAAGTTATGTTTGCTTTTTTACATTTTCATTATCTTAAAAGTGGAAATGAAGTTTTTGCTAAAATGCAGAATGTATTTTCGGTATAAATTTGTTGGCTGAACTTTCAAGTATAATGCAAAGTGCATCTAAGATGACATGCGTGAATTTTCGCGAAATGCACACACATCGCAATTCGTATTCACTTCACTAACTTTTAAAAGCTTTTAGCCATTGATGTCAAAAGAGATCGAATATTATATTTACAGTAAAATATCGTCTCAAAAATTTGAAGTATTTCAAGTGCTTATTTAGCAATTTTGCAATAGAGGCTTCACAGGGGATGCCTAATTTTATACTTATTACACCCTGTTTCGTTGTGTGGTATTATTAACAACGTATAAAAATGCAAGGCTCGTAAAACGGAATCCTTTAAGTGTCCATAACTGACGATGTGTATATAAGGGTAGATACTTACAAGAGGGTAAGAATTAGCGGGTCAGGGGTGGTAGATATTTGACCCTAATTATAAAGCTACGTTAGCAAAACATAGGCTGTCTTTAGCACCATAATTTGCATGTTATTATTAGAAATTTACACAAAGTCTAGGCGAATTTTCATATAAAATATGAACTTTCTTGCTAAAATTTTTAATTTCTTTACCCTTGTTATAATAAGAAAGAAAATGTTTGTGAAAAAAATTGTTATGCTTTTTCATCGTATAAAAACTATAAATTTATATATTCAGATAGATATGTCGAGTTACTCGTTAGGAAGAGAAAAGCAAGAGAAGAGAGAGTGTAGAGGTAGAAGTACAGCTTAACCGATCCCTCGAAATATACAAATAGGGGCCAGACCATGCTAATGAAGTAAAAGTCGTCTTATTAAAACATGTTAATTACAGCTTGCAGGTGGCCGTTATGGAGTGAAGACGTGGTGTGGAACCAAATTACGTTATTTCGTGGAGAAGTTCGCAAAAGCAGGGGTTAAACGAAATTGTTGTGAAATGCCTTTAATATCTTTCTGTTTACAAAGTAAAACAAACCAATTTTTGAAATAATAAAAAGTTTAACTGCTTCTAATGCTTTTTAGTAATTGTTCTGATTGACAATTTAAATAACATTTTTTATTAAAATTATACGAAATTCTTACTATTTAAGTAAAAATATTGGTTGCGCACATGGTTTCATCGGGGAAACTAAAAAGCAATACAAAACTATGTTAGAACGCTTTGGAGAATTCTATCTGGAACACGTGTTACTTACGAGCGAGTGACACGAAAAGGATACGGCGAGATGGTGTATGCTCTCGGTAAAGTAATGCAATATAAGTGGCCAAGTAAGAAGCGATCATATCAACGTAGCGGGATTAGCACAAGATGGAAAAAGTTTTTAATCTTTGGGGTGGGTTTATATCTACTAACGTTGCATGTTCCTTTTATAGTACGGCTTTCTGTAACTATAAACTTTAATTAATTGATGACTTCAGCTTGAAAAAGGTATTATTTTAATACAAGAGCAGACAATTAAAGATTTATAGTAAACTGTCAAAAGCTAAAGAAAATTTATAGGATTCACGTTTTCACAAATGTAGCTTTTCTAAATTTTAGTTAGGTACTTTTAAAATAATTACATTAGTTTTATTATTGTTCACTTATTGCTTAACTTCAAAATACCAATTCCAAAAACCATCTATTTTAGTACCTCATATGGTATACAATACAGTATTTTGTTTTGCTTTTATAGTTTTTAATAATTTATACAAATTTAATAATTTTAAAATATTGCACATACGAGGGGAACTAGAAAAAATATCTACAAAAGACATTCAATATTGTGATAATTTTTATTTTTCAACATAATCTCCCCTAACTTCAACGAACTTGCGCCACCTGTCCTGCAAGGACTTTATATCAGTAGAAAAAAATGATTTTTCTTGGTCTTCAAAATAGGCGTCAACAGCCTCTTTCAACTCGCTGTCGTCCAAAAACTGACGCCCTCTAAGATGTTTCTTCAAAGTTCTAAATAAAAAAAAGTCGGACGGAGCCAAATCTAGACTATACGGCGGGTGGTCTAGCTCATAAAAAATACACTCGCCTAAAACTGGTTGAACTTTCATTGCTTTGTGGACTCTGGCGTTGTCGTGAAGAATGAGGACATTTTCATGGCGCAAACCAGGACGTTTTTGGTCGATAACCTTACATAAATCTTTTTAATGTGGTACAGTAGGTGGCTGCTGCTATTGTGGTGCCCTTCGGCATATATTCAATGAGAATAATTCCTGCTTGCTCCCAAAAGACGGTGGCCATGAGCTTCCCAGCTGAAGACTGTGTGCGAGCTTTTTTTTGGCAGAGGAGAGCGCTTGCATGGTCTCCAATTTTGTTTCTGGATCCCAGCCATGGACCCAAGTTTTATCATCAGTCACGATCTTAGAGAAAAAGTCAGGGTCGGCTTGCAAAGATGCCAAATGATTTTGCGAAATTTCCTGCCTACGCAATTTTTGCTCGGGAGTCAACAATCTTGGAACCCATCTCGTTGAAACCTTACCCAAGCCCAATTTATGGTCCAAAATCGATAAAACACTTGGCTCTGATATATTCCATGCTTTAGTAATGGTAGACACTTTTAAATGACGATCTCCAAGAACCATGGCTTCCACTTTTCTGCTGATCAGGATTGGTGGCATCTGAAGGTCTTCCGCTTCTTGGATCATCTTCAATGGATTCACGACCTCATCGAAATTGTTTAGACCAATATTCTACCGCAAAATATGATGGAGCTTCATCTTCATACGGATTGTATGGATATTTTTAGGACTAGTTCCTTCCTTTGTCAAATTTTTTAACACTGCGATGTTCTAATTTCACAACACTCATTTCTTGTTTCAAAACACTTAATAGAAAATGTAATAATGAACGAATTCAAATCAAATTTGGCATACAAGTAGAAAAAGGTTGTCACTGTTTGGCGTATCAAGCAAAGCATCAATTGTTTCTGTCATAGCTAGGTAGATAATTTTTCTAGTTCCCCTCGTAATTTTAATATAACAATGGGGTTGGTTTTATTTTAAAATTAATATAAAATTAGAATTTTTGCAAAGTAAAGAGGGAGGCCTTTGCCCTACATAGGGATGTTGCAGGCTGATAATAATAATAATTAATACATATAGGTATGCTAGTTTTATTTCTAAAAACTGGTTTTAAGGGTTAATTGTAAATATATGTTTAAGGTTTAAGGTTTAATACGATGTACATTGGAACCGGATTCGAAATAAACAAATTGATTTTGACATTAATGTACTTATGCATGAATACGTTTTTTTGCTAATAAGAATAATTCAATTTGTTTTGGTAATTTTCATAAGTATTCGAAGTTCTTTAACAGCAAGTGTTTTAGTTAATAAATGGTACCTACTAATTGAAATTTTCCAATTATGTTACAGGATTATTATTATGATTGCTACAATAAAATAAACGTTTTTGTGGTTTTTAGGCATGTTGATCCAAAATTATTCGCTTATACGTGCAGACGTTTGTGAACAATCTGAATATATGTAACTTTTTAAGAAACATCATTTGAATGCAACCTGACGATCCCCTTATTTTGAAAAGAATGTTTGCGGTAGCTTCCATATAAATTTGAGATAATGCAGGCATTTGAAGTTTGATAAAGGTTAGGTCTGAAGGGACTGCTCCTAACAATAATGATAAAGTAGAATAATCGTGTAGCCAGAGAATGAAAAGGAAAAAGAAAAGTTCTCTAATATAAAACGCAGCACGTAGGTAATTTTCGTTTTCGTATTTCGAAACTAATGGATAGGTTTTAAACATTAACATAGCGAAAAACGTGTGCTTACTTAACTTGGGTTGAACGTGCAACGTACAGTCAAAAAGGATCCTAAAAATTGCATACTTGCTGAATTAAGGAGGACACAAAATGCAGTATTGATGAGTTGCGTGCGCATCACGTCGATAGCCAATCAGAAACCACATACCTTCCCCACTGTCTGTTTTCATCAGAATATAATGATGTAGACAGACTACTTTAATATGCACTTTCGACGACAAAGAAATCCTTTCAATGGAAGCTGCAAAGACGAAAATAGGAAGAAGCAAATCAATGAATTTGTGTTTGGCACGTACCAGAAACACGCTCAACGTGCCCAAAAAACTTATGAAGTCAGGTTCCCTTACGTTATTAAAAATAAATTCTCGGGAGTTTCACTTTCCTGCTTTTATATTTGTCATTTAAGCTACCGACAAACATAGAATAGATCACAGCTACTTAAAATGATTATTTATTTATATATTATTTTTAATAGTTCTTAGGCTTTCACAAATTTTAAAATAAATTCTTTAGGCCACTATTGGCTAACTCAGTATATTCGCACATTTTTTAGATTTTACTTAAAAAATATGTAATTACAAGCTCTGTTTCAGCTAGCAAATTTACTTAAATGAAACTATTAAGCTTAGTCGACGAATTCTGAGCTTAAGAAACCTTTAAGAATTGAGCACACAGAATGTGAAATAAATTAAAAATATGGAAAAGAATATGGCCCTTAAACATATTGTCTAGGGCCACATTACATTTTAAATTAAGTACATTGAAAATAAGTGACCAGTATCACAATGTCACTTTTTTTTAGTAGCTACACATTCAAATGGAATAATGCTACAATTTTATAGTTGGTCACAAGCAAGGTTCCAATATTTCAGTATTTTGAGTAGTGGTATCGACACTTACCAATAGAAAAGTTTGTCTTTGAAGGATAAAGATTTTAGATCTAAACATTTAAAGGGGCTCCTACAAATTCAAATTTCTGTTGAAGTTGTAAGTGGTTTGTGCTTTAATTTTGGTTCAAATTTAATAATACTATTTTTATTTAAAGCAAAGAGAATAAATTTACACGCAAAATTTAAAAATAAAACAACATATTTTTTAAATGTTCTTTTCGTGTGTAGTCTAGTGTCTTGGGAAGTGGGTCACGCTACGACATGATGTAACGTACACATAAAACATGATTTTATAGCGAGGCAACGACACGCGCCCGTTAACTGCTGTTTACTGCAGCGAAGGTCGTTCGTTGACAGTGAAAACGCATAGCAAATCAGAAATAAAAGAAAATGTGAAAAATATCTGAAAAATTCTAATAAATTTTCTTTTACGAATGTATTTTATTGCCTACCTGTAACAGAAAAGATTCCTGCGATAGTTTAAGAAGTCACACTACTCACAATCACATTCAAGAAACAAATGATATTTAACTAAAGATTTTAACTAAAACTGATCAAGTTCGAGGGAATACTGAGATCTTTCTAGTACCAAGTGGAAGTCTACGAAGGAATCGGTCATTGTACCCAAATATTCTAACTATACCAGACCTCGGACTCGTCAAACTTAACAAGGGTAGGGTTATACATAAATTAACTCTTCTTCTTTATAGGAATGAAAAAAAGGACAAGTTGACTTTAGAAAGTGAAATTTTTCAGGTGTAATAAAATGTACAATAGTAGCAGGGGGTTGTGTAAGGTATAAGATGGTTTTAAGAAAACCGAAAGCGAAAAACCACGTCTCAGGGTCAGTTTGCTTTTTGCTCTTGGTTAATGTATAAGCTACCAAGGCTATGTTGTGATTAATGTGTTTTGACTTAAACAAATAAGGAAAATGAACTTTGAAGGCTACATATAGGTAATACATCTGCAAATCAAGTTTTTAAACGAATGTAAAGCGAAACATCCATATCAGGTAAGAAAAGCTGTTTTCTCTAAAACGTAGTTAAGTATATTTACGAATTATGCAATAATTTCATTCTCACTTATTTTCATGGTAGTAGATTTGTTAACGACTGTTCCTTATTCGAACCATTATAAACTTAAGTCACTAACTAAAGCAATATGATAAAATTTGTTTATCAGTGAAATTACCTTTAATATAGGCAATTAACATAATACAATGATTTAGTTTGTATGTAGGGTATGTACCTACCTAATAGAAATTTACTGTACTTTTTGGTAACGCTTTTTCAGATAGCTTTAATCGTAAAATCTTTCAATTTAATTTATCTGCATTCTGTTAATTCTGTAAAATTATTAATTTACGCAAGAGAAGCTCAGAACAAATCTGATCATTAAAATATGGTTATTACGAGAACTGTAAACATTTTTCATATGCAACATGAAACTCTTCGTAACCATCGCATTTCTTGAAATTGTTTTTATTAAACAAATCCTACCTGTGATATTTAACCTAGTTATTTTATTTATATTCTAAATATTCTCACATAGTTCTTAGCATGCTTATCTATGCATGTAGCCAAATTCATTTGTACCTTTTAACAATGTAGTGCTGGGTGATTTATACAAAAATTTGTTTCTGGTATAATTTAGTGACTACTACAGTAATAACTGTTTTGTTTATTAGAGATATATAATTGCAATTAACAGGTACTATATTAAATGAAAGGCCAAACATGGTTTTATATATAAGCAAAAATTCGTTACTATAATTAATAAAACATTAGTTTAGCGTCAGTAATGTATCATAGTAATGTACATATATCAGATATTACTTCGGTACTGATTTACTGTCACGAAAAAAAAAAAATTTATAACACAGCTGCTGAAAACGAAAGCGCAATGGGAGCAAGAAAAATATAGGGGGGCTATTAAGAGGCAGGGGTTGCAAAGAATTAAATTCACTTCTCACCTATAAAGGGGAGAGAGAATGCGAGTAGGTAGTTTTAAGTTTCGTTTTTCAACATCAGCACACAAAATGGCTTATTTGTAATTTGAAAGATTTTGTAGTCTGCATCTTAAGTTTGGTTTATAAATTACGTTTTAACAATTTCCATTACTTACAACTATATTTTATAAGAAACAAAGAAATGGAGCCGGACGCCATACATTCATACAGAATTAGACCACCCAGTAAAACAAATATGACGAAGGTTTTTTAAACGCAAGCCTGACGGATTAGTAGTAGTAATTATGAAATTACCATATATGGACAGAAGAATAGCTAGAATAAACAACCTAATAAAATAGCGATTTTATATCAATTACCCAATATATCTTGCAAAATTTAATAATCGTAAATAATACGTAAAAGGCACACGATTGAAATATTACAACAAGTTGTATTAATTAAGGATTATTTAACCAAGGACATAAGTAATGAAAAGTTATTGTAAAAGTTCGGCGTATTAGTTTACGTATTATTTAATAAGTTTTACTTAATAACAATCGGTGCAACGCGTTAGATTCAAGTTGACTTTAGCGAGGTTACCTACTTATTTGGTTTCCATCTTAGTGGGCCCCAGCGTTTTCAACAAATGACGGGCTTTTTGGCGGGTTGGTCCTACGTCCTACGTGAACGTTGCATATTACAACCGTATCTTTATTTATAAAATAAAAACGGTTACAAGTGTACTCTGTAATGTGACTGTAAACAAGTCACGTGACCTGAGATAAGGTCCCATGGGCCAACAGATAGCAGCTGGTTATCATAGCTGGTCCCGTGTGCCGAAGTCTAGCCGCGAGTTACGAGACAAGGGCAGCGGTTTGAGACACGCAACTGCCGCGCTGGGACAGAAATATTGACGGAGGAGTCGGTTTGTGCTAAGTTATTACACACTGTCACGATATTATTTCATTTCTGGGGCACATCATCTTCGATATTTATTGAAATGTTGGGTGCTATTTTGTATGATAGGAGAACAAATAGGATCACGGACGTAACATTTCGATTAGTTTGACTCGAGAGGGTAAACAAAGTGCGGCATGTCAACCTTGATGGTTCATTTGAACTGGCGCATGCTTGAACGCGAAGAATTCCACTCAACTTAAATAAGCCATTTCTTTTTGTGTTTAATCAAAGCACAATACAAAATATTTGCACACGTTCGCATTTCGTCTGCAAACACCGCTCATAACATAAACACCCGCCATGCAACGTGACAAAACTCAATTTTCCCACTTCGTTGGAAATGTAATCAGCTGCAAAATACGCTCCAAAAAATCACAACCATATTTTTCCCGTATTGTTCCGTCGTGTGTATTATGTCTGCTATAAAATTACTGTAGAAAGGTTTTTATTAATTTTTATTCGTTTGCGAGTTTTAAAACGAAACTTTAATAAATGACACTTTTAAACACGACAATTTGAAACAAGATATTTTACGATATTTCCACTCAAATTTGCTATGGATTATTTCATTATTTATGCATGACTGTGGGTTTCTTAAAATGTTAAAAGTGTTTCATATTTCTTTAGGTCAAAGTTTATAATACCAAACTAAGAAGCACTTAAAAAGCATTTAAAAAACTTTAACATATTTTTAAAACAGAATTCTTACTAAAACTTAAACTACATGTTTGTCACATTATTAGAAAATAAAAAGTTAGATTTAAAATAATAAAAGCAATAAATAATGACAAAATTTAAAAAACTGGCCAAAAAATGAGTTATATGGGAACCTTTTAATTCACTTAGTCAGTACTAGAGTCGTTATTTTAATTGTAAAACGTTAATTTTTTAATAGACACTAATGAAAATTTCATGGAACTTATCGTCTTTTATTATTTTTTATTTAGAATATGGGACAGTGAGTTGCAAATAATCTTGGAAAATATATACTACTTAACAAATTAAAAACTTAAATCTATAATAAACTGGCTTAGTAAGTCTTGATTCAAATTAAGAGTTGATGTTTTTTGACTATCTTTCTTTCTGTTCATATACAGAGTATACGGGTTTAAAATAAGCATTAAGGTTCCTGCTTCCTGCAAAGCTATGGTTGTCGAGGTCTTGTTACAGCGATGCAAAACACTTGGCGGCAGCCGGTAAGGCAGCTGATTGTAAATTTACTTCGCGACCAATTTACAAAGGGTTCAAATTTCGTCGGTGGCTTGGAAAATTTCCACGAATCGCCGAGATGTGAATCCTGTTGGAAGTACTCGTATATGTCAGTTTGCCGGTATGACAGTGTGATAAATTAAGGAAAATGAAAAGAATGCAACATCATAATATTATTACGTAGCGTATCTTTTCTTTAATGTGTATTACACAGAGTATAACTAACATTATGGCCCATTATGGGTAAGCTTTGGGAACTAGTATCTTCCATCAACAGTCAACAAACGAACAAATCTTGTATACAACTCATATAAAGCTTAACAGATGAATAGACAGTGTAGGACCGTGATCGCGGTCCTTCACATTGTTATAACGTATGTTCATTAAAAAAAAACTCGCAGCAATCCCTGGAAATGATTTTCATATGTAACATACAGCCTAAGACATACTTAAAACAAATTTTCAAAGCACTCTAGAGTTTTTTTTTAATGAACATACTTTACATGGAGCCACTTAAAGTCTCATGTTTATAAAGTTTAAGTTTAACACGAAGATATGGCTTCACCAACTGATTTTTGCTTGACAGTCCAAGACTTAAAGACTGCGACTGTACAGTTAACCAGGCGAGCCAAATTACATTTTTAACATTTATTGTTTTTTTTTATTTAGTCTTTTAAGTTTTTCTTTAGAATTTATTTTATGGTTATTGAATACAGAATAATATTGGATTTTGATATTTTTAAGTTTTCTTCTACTAATTAAAAATGGTTACTGTTTTTCACAATAACCGATTGTTTCAGTTGCATCTTAGATGTTATACGTTTGTACTAAATAATCAGTTTCAACTGGTTAATTTAAAATATATCGTGAGTCGTATCCATCATAGTACCTAGTCTAGTTAATAACCAAGAAAAAAGAGACTTAAATAGGTATTAGTTAGGTAGTAATTCTATATTCAAAAAATTGCGAATTTGGTTTTAAACTTTCGACGATCTATTAAAGATAAATTACACATTGTCATTATAGTTAGGACGTCTGAAACTCTTTTTTTTCTGCTTGACTTTTCTGGTAAGCTTTATCCATTTTACTGGAATTTGCTCTACTTATTTATATTATAATCCGCAATATTTTCATCAGACTGTGTATGTAGATACTTATTGAAGGTTCAAGTACGCCAAGAAAACTTTCCTCGTTTTCTTTGTGAATTTTTCGTGTTTATATCCGCAGGAATTAATTTTTTGTGTCCGATTACTACCGAATTATCCTACGAACCAAAACTGGATTAGTTGAAAAAAAAATTTACGGTATTTTGAAAGTTACCCAGGACTTCTAATTGAAATTACAAAAACATAAATAATGTAGACGCAACCTAAGTTCGTTCGTAACTGTAAATATTTCGAACCACATCAATTAGCTATAATGAAAACATAAAATCAATACTTTAATATCCGAAAATCAATACTTTCAATATTTCCATTTTTAAAGTTTTTTTATACGAAAATGTGGGTGTAATTTACACCACTGATTATTACTAGCATTTCCAAAATTATTAAATAAAAGGACTAATTATATACAAAAATAACCAAAATATTATAACAAACTTTTTAATTAAAATTTAGGAGAACCTTGAGCTTGTTTTTCAAAAAACAATTTTTTAATATCAGACTCTATGTTACTTAGTTTTAAGAGTAAAGTAAGCCAAGTTATTCGCATACCTACCACCTGTAAGCTCATCGCGCACCGCCAGTGGTACGCGTACCGTAGGTTGAGAATCGCTGGTCTAGACTAGACTATACCGGGTGCCAATGAAGCCTGGGGCACCCCTATTTCTATAATTACATTTTTAGATGTTAAAATGAAATCTGGTATACTTATTTATATAACATATAGGTACTCTCAAAACTGGATTATTTGACGTAGAGCACAAGTTTCCGTCACTTCCGGTTTCATCGGAATTAGCCTCCACTTTGTTATTTTAAATGGAACACCCTGTATATTTTTCCCGTATGTTAGTATCAGGTTTGTAATATTTTGATGGCAAAGTAAATTTTTGCAGAAAAATGTATTTATTGATCTAAAGTGTCATGACCTGCGTAAAATGAAAGTTAGGATTTCCCAACACTCAAGACAAATTGTTGTAGAACTGTAGCAAGTATGCCACTTGTTATTGATATCCTTAAAAAACACTCGTTTGTATTATTCTACTGTTCTTGAAAAACTATTTTTGCCAACTTTAGGTCATTCTAACACATAAGTTTCATTTTACGCAGGTTACTCTAGAAGTCTAGACTAACAAATAAATTTGTATGCAATAATTTACTTTATTGTCAAAAAGTTTCAAATTTGATACTAACAAACGTAAAATTAAATGAAGATTTTAAAATTTTAGAGATACATATATAGGGTGTTCCATTTAAAATAACAAAGTTGAGGTTAATCCCGGCGAAACCAGAAGTGAGAGAAACTTGTGTTTTACGTCAAATAGTAATGCAGTTTTAAGAGTATATACCAAATTTCATTTTGATATCTCAAAATATAATTTACGAAATAGGGGTGCCCCAGATATACAGTACATGTCACTACGATTAAACGTTTTTTGAGAAAAATATAAATGAAAATTTGCAAGGTAGGGTTTTGGAATATTACAAATCGATTTAAAATATTTCTCAACTTGGACAACTTTCAGTTATACCGGAAGTAGACACTAACTTCGTTATTTCAAATAGAATACCCTGTATATTTTTAGATATTCAGAATTGTCTTTTAACGACGAGTTTAATGATATGGCACTATAGGGGCTACAGCTAACAGTTCAGTAGTTATTCAATTGTTTTTGCAAAATTTAACCTCACTTTGGACGAACGCCACTGCGAAATTAGTTTGAAGTAAGCGTTCCTTTTCAGGATTTAGTTTAAGGACTCTATCACTCATGGAATAGCTAGGATCACTCGACACTAACGTTTATCAGTATACAGGGTGATCGAAAAATGCCGACCTCGATTTTTCTCAAATTGTTTAAATGGAACGCCCCATATTCAATTTACCAGTTAGGTAGCCACTATCATAAGCTTTCATAAAATACCCAACTTGATAGGTCTATAGTTAATAAGTACGAAGTTATTCAAATACAAATTTCAGTATGTCAATGTTTTTATGTTACCGACTCATATCTCAGTTTTTCTTATTTCTCCACTGTTAATGCAATAACACAAAAAATCTAATTTTCCAAATAGAAACTCCCGTCTTATAATCTTTTTGGAGAAGGGTTTTTACACAACAAATTTCAACCAAGCAAAAAGAAATGCAAATAGAAAAACTAAGATACGAGCCGATAACATCAACACTTTAAAATTCAGTAACTTTGTACTTATTAACTGTAGACCTATCAAGTTGGGTATTTTAAGAAATCTCATGATAGTGGCTTTCGAATATCGAATTTTTCGATCAGCCTGTCTGCTGGTAAATGCTAGTGTCGAATGGTCCTAGGCAATACATCGTTGATAGAATCCTTAAATTAAATTCTGAAGAAGAATGCATAGTTCGAATTAATTTCGCAGTGGCGTTCGTCCAAAGTGAGGTTAGATTTTGCAAAAACAATTGAATAACTACTGGACTGTTAACGAGAGACGCCCATAGTGCCACATCATTGAACTTGTCGTTGAAAGACGATTATGAGTATCTAAAAATATACAGGGTGTTCTATTTGAAATAGCGAAGTTAGCGTCTACTTCCGGTATAACCGGAAGATGAGAAATATTTTGAATCGATTTGTAATATCAGAAATAGTTATCGTCAAATTTTCATTCGGATGCTGTATGTAAGTAATTCTCAAGGCACGTTTAATCGACGGTCGTCGTGACAAACCCTTTATGTAGAGCATTATGTAAGGATCTACCTATTTATTATCTGAAACCTCTTATACCTTTCGGTGTCGAGGCTGGTGTGTTAACGTATGAGGCTCTACGCGTGTTTTTGTTAACGTTAACTTGAAATGTTCCCTTATTTTTCTGTTCTTTTCAAAAACTATTATGTTTCTTGTATTCTCCTTTTTGTGAAGATTAAGTATTATGCAGTGAAAACTATTTTCTACAACTACTTTATATTTGCTTACCTATAATAATTTAAGCTTTAACATTCTTCGTCAAAAATAAAATAACACAGAAACTATGAAAGTAACAAAAGTAATAATTTATAGAATAATGACTTAATGAGTTAACGCTAACTATTAAATTAACGAAGAATACATTCCTCACTAATTATATATTTAAAAAAAAGTGACAATTTCAACTTTTGCACTTTTGTTTGAGTAAACCTTATACCTAGATGTTCGAGTAAACTTTAAATTGAGTAGTTACAACAGACGTAACAATTTATTATTAAAGCACTGACTGGTAACTTAACAAAAGTGTTGATTAGTGATTGGAATATTACCTTGAATAGTTTCTTAATATAAAAACTTTACTGAATGAAACTGCTTAATAAAATAAATGAATTCTGTTTTTACAAAAGTATTTATTTATAAAGTATTTCTAAAATAGTGTTTCGTTTTTTTGGGTTTACTAATTGGCATCTGATTAATTAATTACAACCCGACTGTTTCAAGGCATGCTGACTTCCTTTCATTATTTCAGAGAATTTTTAAGTAATTGAGGACCAAATTAGTCAAATGGCTACTTAATTAATATCTGTGAATCCAATTATTTTTTATCACACATCAACGATGTTTTTTTTACTAAATGCCAATTTCATTATTTATGTTACATTTCCGTTTATACCAGTTTCTTACCGAAGTTTTTAAAACACGCAACCGGAATTATAATTTACAGATCTGCTGGGACTAGGATATTCCTTTTATATAATTCCAGCTACTTTAAAGAGAACATAAAATTTGCATTTGATGCTCGAAAAGCACAATTTCAGAACAAAATTTAAACTTTACCTTTCTACGAAAAGTTTTTGTTCGATTTTCAATCTTGTTAGACAAATTCAGAATATTCCTTTTTTAATTAAAAAATTTGCATATTTACTGTAACAAACTGGATCAGGTGTGCTGCACTGCTGAATGAAAAAGAATAATTCATTAAGTACGTAATTTTCCTACCACGGTTGAACAATCTAGCAGGTTAGAAATGAGAAGTGCAAAATTTAAATCTGAAATTAAGATTATTGTTGTAGATATCGGTTGTAGTTAAAACAAAAGAAAGATTTAATTTATGCTTGTGCTAAAAATCTTTCAATAAGGACCATATTTTGTACAAGTTTATTAAGTCATCTTAGAAGTTATCTCTTTAACTTAAAAAAATCATTTTCATGTTTACAATGATATGGTTAAAATAAAAGGAAACCTTACAATTTTTATTTTAAAATAAGTGTTGACGAAAGTGTCTCTAGTTGATGGCCTTTGACATCGCGATTAAATAAGTTTTGCAATTATGAATGTGTTAGAATGTAGCTTATAAATTAATTCATTATAGCTTTTATTTTAGCAACATCGTTGTTTATTTGAAATTGACATGTTCTCTACTTATTACGATAAAATACGTTAACAAAACTATGGGAAATAAATTTTTTTATCTAAGATAGATATTCTCTAAAATGTTGGGTTCCGCATGAAAAGGAAACCCCAAAGGCTATAAAGTATGAATTCGGGTAATGGCAAATGTGTTAAAAGTGAGAAACGCTTATTTCCGCAACATTTATTTGGTCGTTTTCTATTATTCTTTTAAAGCAATATTGTAGTTATCAAGGATTCGTATTAAATGCCACCAATTTTTGATTTAACATTTATTAATAAAGTGCTCAAGATATAGACCGATATCTTTAACATGTATACAGATTTTATGGAAAGATATTGAACTTCGGCTTTAAGCAAAGGCAAATTAATTAATTAAATCGCAATAAATTCTTGTTTATTATTTTGTTAACTGATTTATAAATTAATTAAGAATAAGTTTGTTAAATATTAGCACATCAAAGGTTAGGTGGTTCATAAGGTTGAAAAAAAGATAACTAATGGTCAACAATATACAAGAACATAAAATTGTTATATAGAATATCACTTCAAAGGAAATTATCCAACAACTACAGCTAATTATGCTTTTTTGTAACATATTGTATATTAATATTTAATCATTTTGTCCCTGGTTCGTACAGTTTAAAACCCACTGTTCGGACGTTTTTACAAGTAGATAACCCATTTATTTAAATTTAACAGGACACGTCTAGAATTAGAAGCCAATGCATACAGAAGCATTTCTGTAGCTTACTATTCTTATTAAATGAACACGTTCCTAACCAAGTGCAGTTGCTATGCAGCTATCGCGCCCTGCTAGGTATTTCTGAAACGCGAGTTCAAGTTCGCCTACAGGACCGTAGTCTCGCATTTTACTTGATAATTTCTTCGAAAAATCAAGTCAGAGTGAAATTAAAGTAGTAAATAGTTTGCGAGAAATACGAAAACGGTTACCATATGACTGATCCTTTAGAATATTTTATTTACTTATATATTTATCCAAGGAACTGCCAATCCTAGGAGGGATCTTTAAAGTGTGAAACATTGCATTGTCACGGGACCTATAATTTTATCTCGGATCCGAAATGTTGTCCGAATTAGAACAACATTTCGGATTCCTTTGGAATTAAAAATTTCACCGACCTGGATCGGGAATCGAACCCCAGATCTCTGGTTTAATAAGTCTTCTTAGAATAAAACCTAATAAATTATTTACTTAAATTTTTATTTACTTCAACACTTAAATTCCTCAGCCTGGGTAGCTTTTAGTCAGGTAAGTGCCTGCTAGCTAGCCGGCTGCCGCGGGTTCGATTCCAGCGGTAACCATATAGTATTATGGAGCCGATTTGAGCCGAATTCGTTAATTAAGGCTTAGGTTTAAGGTACTTATATGAATCTGTGGTAGATGAAAGCTGGTTTGAGCGTGATGCAAGTCCAAAAAAGGACCCATCTCTTCCACTGTACACCAGCAAGTGTGAATGAGCCTCGACATTGCATAGCGGTAGAAGAGGAAATGGATAAAAAAAACAGAAAAACAGAGCAAGTCAGTTATGTAACATATACTTTTGGAAATAAGAGATCAGATTGAATTAAAAGTAATAATCGGTAATTGAAAAATCAGTTCCGACAAACTTAATTAGCTGTATAATTTCGATTAATCGCAATAATTATTCCATTACTCGGTTAACTGTGTAATTTATTATTTCTTCTTCTTCCTCTTATGGCCGAAGCCTAGGCCGATGGCCTGTTAGAAACTCATAAGAACGAGTTCTGTAAGCCCTCTTACACGTATGCTGGGCAGGAGGCTAACCTAACCCATCGAGAGAGGTGAAGAAGACCGACCCGCAGTGGTGCGAGGTTAACGGTTATCAAAGGTGTTAGTATGATAACCGGGAGCGCCGGCTTAACGTGCCCTCCGAAGCACGAAGAAGCGTACGACCTTCTAAATTCCGGCGAGGATATCTCCGGTATCAGGAATCGAACCCAAGATGCCTACGTGAGAGACCGAGGCCTTTTATACGCGGCTATCCGCTCCTCAATTTATTATTTGATTATCAATAAAGGGTATGCTTTGGGATATTTTTGTATTTCGCCTACCTGAACCGGAAATCAAACCCGAGATCTCTGGTTTACAAGTCAATTATGCTAACCTTGACGCCATTCAGGCCGCCGAATAAATAATTTATTTATTTGATTATCAATAAATTATTTATTCGACGGCCTCAAGGTTAGCATGATTGCCTTGTAAACCAGAGATCTCGGGTTTGATTTCCGGCTCAGGAATAGGTGCAATATAAAAATATACCAAAGCATAGGTACCCTTTTTTGGGTATGAATTAAAACTGTGTTGTTCTGCATCAATACGATGTTTGACACGATGAAGATAACATTCAAAGGTTGAAATCCCTTGGTTCGGCAAAATTTTAGTCGGGTAGTGCCAGCGGTCATAGTAATCGATGTACGTTGAAACCGGTAATAGCCAGCATAGATTTTGCCCAATAAATAAACAGAAAACAAATATAAAATATTAGCAATTCGTTATGTAAACTGTTCGTTTCATTATCTGGAAAAATGATAAATTATACCGGTAGCAAGTTCAGTTCTTGCTTTCATGTTTTACTTTAATATTTATTTATTTATTGTCTAAATAAATAGTTTAAAACGGAAAGGTGCAAAAGTACAAAAAAGGGTTTTATTTAGTTTTCTAGCCATCAAAAGCTGTTCTAAAATAATTAATATACATTTGAAAATGAATTATACTGATTTTTTCAAATAACTTTGTTGGACTTTTCTTCTAAATGTGAGATGCAATTACTTATTTAATTATACAGGGTGTCCCAAAACGTACCGGAAATATTTCAAGAATGAATTCCAGAACTTATTTAGAGCCGAAAAGTCCATATAAACATATGTCCTAAAATGCTTGGTTTTCGATATACAGGGTGCTAAAG
Source organism: Melanotus villosus (assembly GCA_963082815.1). Taxonomy (NCBI): domain Eukaryota; kingdom Metazoa; phylum Arthropoda; class Insecta; order Coleoptera; family Elateridae; genus Melanotus; species Melanotus villosus. The sequence goes on along the minus strand of OY720418.1, from coordinate 68,149,853 downwards.
TTTCTAGTACCTAGGGTCATTCGAGATTCCTCGCAGCTATCCTACGCAAATAAAATACAGAAATGCTAGTGATGCAGTTGATGTTCGATATCAATTTAAGAATTGGTAGTAATTAAATGCCACAGTTATTGATATGCAAAAAAAGTCTTCGGGAGGACGTATGTAAATAAAAATTTGATTAACGATTTTTTCCAAACGGTAAGTTATACGACAAAAATGAAACAGACCTTTTTTGTTTATGATTGATTGGTAATTAAGAATAAACAATTTTTTATTATACAAATCGCTGCATATAAAATATGTATAAAAAATTATTGAACATACCCATATCAACACTACCAAGATACTATACATGGATAAGACACAATTGTTAACTTATGAATGTTTTTCTTTCTCCACTAGTTAAAGTTTTATTTATGTATGCAATATCGTTTCCTTTTTGTATAAAAAAATCTTCATTTGAAATGTATTCTCAAAACGTATCCCAATACGGTTCTGATTGCCAGACTTGCATGTGAAATGCGATGCAATTTCGACGATGTGCAATTCGCATGCAGCGCTACTTGCGCTCAGACACAGAACTACCCACTCGCTTCCAAACTTGGTTAGCTAAAATTATGTAGACGTGCATTGTGCGCGCTAATCAGTCCATAATTTACCTAATTTACCTGCTAATTTGCATACCGCCATCCTGTTAAATTCTGAAATTTATTTTAGTTTACATCCCAAATTATGTAAATTTTTATTTGAAAATAATGCGATAGGTATTCGAATACGAAGAGTATGTTTTCGTCGAGATTTAAAAGAACCAAATTGTAAACCGGACTTTGAAATTTTAAAAAAGGTCTCCTGTAGTACGCAATGTTTGTTTATTTTGAACAGTTGGTAAAAATTCCATAAATAGGTACTGTTAATTTAGTAGTGGGTGGTAAAAGGAGCGACAAGCGTTTTAGGTTTGAATTAAATAATAACTTTAGGTGCCACTTTAATCATGGATTATTATATTTTTCGTCTTTCCAATTTGCTAAATATTTTATTTTGTAAATTGATAAAATAAGTAACTAAAATGCTTTTAAAATTAGTTAAATTTATATTTACATTTTTTTTAACATTGCATGTGGCCGGCCAATTTGTTGTATTTATCAAAATACAAGGACGCAGGACTTATTAATTTCAGTTTAACATAAATTTATCTTAAATTACTCTGAAACTGTATGCATGAAAGCAAACCGGTTTAAGTCTAATTCAGAGATTTCGTAATAAAAACCTAACGGCCAGGATTTACTATTAGTTAAATGTCCTACCGCAAATATGGAAACGATCTATTCAATAAGTAATGACAAATAAAATGTCTTTATATCTATAGATATATGAACACCATCTGCTTGTAGAACTTAAACACGTATCGCAGAAAAACGTAAAAACTTGTGATATTACCCTTTCCAGAATTCGAGAATATCAAACTAGAAAATGACTGCAGTTGCAGTACTAGCTTTAATAATATTTCAACAAGAGAGCGAGAACTTGACTTGCATGGAACAGTATTGACATAAATTTTCAGGCAGTGAACAGAAATATAAACCAAATAAAGTTCTCAGTTTGCAAGGCGAAGAAAATGACTGAATCGTGTAAATAAAACTTAATTATCTTAATAAGGTTAATTTGTAAAAGAACCACAACTCTGTCTGGTGTTAACGTGATGAGAGGAATTTAAGAGGACATGGAAATGGATGAGTATACTAGCAAGATAATAACATCACCACAACTGAAGTGTCATTCGTAAGGTCGTGGTTACTGTCATACAGAGGTGGACTCAGGATACATTCATTTTTAAATCAATTTGTTTTAATTTAGTAAACTCATTTAAGACACACATTTTTCATAAGTGAAATATATATGTTACGGCCAAAGACCGAAGTGTGGCCACTGACGATACTACCCGGCCAAAGACGTGTTTGCCTAGGGAATTTGGGCAATGCCGATATTAGCCGGATATTCGCATCATTGTTTCTATATTGGGAAATGTTGTTATTAAAATGTAACAGTGTAAAAATATCAACATAGACCGGCCATTGACATCGACTGTTGGTCAGTGTTGGAGACAAGGCGTTAATATTTTTTACATTTTACAATAATTAGAGATGTAGGTATATTTTTTTAGATCGCTCCAAAATATTTTTATTTTTTGATGTTTAAACATTTTTATTGTCGTTGAAATTAGTTTTTCAACAATAAATGTATTATGTATTATACAGGGTGAGTCATGAGGAATGTGCGAAACTTCTAGAATGTATTATACACATTAATATCTGACTAAAAAACCCAAAAGTTGTAATCCGATTTTTATTCGTTTTCGAATTACAACGTCTTAAACGTTTGAGTTCAATCAAATAAATTAACATACTACAATAAATTTTCAAATATCCCTCCGTGGACCTTCACACATTTCCTGGCCCGTTTGGGAACAGCACGTGTTGCTCTTCTAAGTACATTTTCATTTCCTTTTATGTGAGCAGCGGCATTCAAATACGAAGAATTAGTGCATTCCCACTATCAACTTTTAATTTGTACACTTCGCTCTTTAACCAACTCACAAACAAAAGTCTAATGGTGTAAGGTCCTGGAGACCTCGGCGGCCAGCGTAGGAATATTTGAAAATTTGTTGTAGTGTGTTAATTTATTTGATTGAACTCAAACATTTAAGACGCTGTAATTGGAAAACGAATAAAAATCGGATTACAACTTTTGGGCTTTTTAGTCATAGGTATATTAATGTGTATAATACATTCCCGAAGTTTCGCACATTCCTCGTGACTCACCCTGTATAATTTTTAGTTAACTGAATCGCAAACAATGTATTCCTTCTACGATTACGTACAGTTTTAGGGATAATGATGTCATTTGTGTTGTTTCCGCCCAGCGATAGCAGGTAAAAATAATTAGGGGACTTTCTGCTCAATTCATTAGCATCTACACATACTGACATCTGATAAAGCTTTACAAAAGAATTCAGTTTTTAAATACTATACCAGTAAAAATAAAAGTTGATTGATCGAGAAATGGCAATATGAGTATAGATGCTAATGATTTGGGCCGAAGTAAACCTAATTATCTTTACCTAATATCGCTAAAACAACACGAATGACATCATGAGCCAAAATAGCTATTAGATTCAATGGTAAATTGTTAGCTTATAAATATTTGCTCCCTTAATTATGATAGACCAAAAGTGCAATCAAGTTTTTTTGTAAAGAAAAGCCGATGAATCGATTAGGCAGTAAAATGATAGATAAGTAATTATTTCGTCGACCTTTGCAAATAATGACAAATTATGTACTTATTTCCATACGAAAAATGTAACTTTTGGCCTTTATACACAAATAATTATTATTCAATAAACTCAACAGGAAAGAAAGTCATTTTGTTCAAAATATTCAACAGCAAGGAAAGGAAGTAATAGTATCATATTACATACCGAGGTGGAAAGTAGTTCATTACTGTCGCGAGATAATTATAGTTAACCGAGACGCGCAGCGTCGAGGTTTACTATATCTCGAGACAGTAATGAAACTCATCACCAAGGTTTGTATACTATTTTATTTTCAACCATACATATAAGTAAGTAACAGTCAGTAAAAGCCAATTTATATATTTTATGTAATACGTGCTAGATATTGTTAGATTCCAAGGCATTACAGATTTTTGTGTGTGCAAGAACTAATTTTCCCAGTTTTTCTGTTATGAGAAAATCGAAACCACTGCAAAATAGCACCAACGGGGTATTTTCTCTACAAAAAACCTACTTACGGTTTTGGTCTAAAATAATTAGGGAAGATAAAAAATGCATGTTAAAAATTTACCATTGGAATTCATATGGTGCCCGAAGCCGCTCACCACCCTGTATATGGACAATAAAAAAAAGTTTTGCGGCCTACTATTTTTGATTGTACTAATAATCACACAGAAAGAAGTCCCTTATCTGCTGTTTATTTTCCCTAATTAATTAACTAATTAATAAACACAATTCGACTTAAACTGATGTCCAAATAAACTAACTATTTGAGGTTTGGCATCGTTTTGTATTGTCATCCAAATAAACGATCTTTCCATAATTTCATCTAAAATTAGAGCATACACAGATAACTAAATAAGCAAATATAAATTCTTCAATTAAGTATAAGAGCTGGAACTTCAGAATAAAATTTTACAGAGGAGCAGTACTTAGGATACCTCTGGCATTGTTTGTGTTGTTCTTGTATTAATTTAAGATTATTTTTTTAATTATAATAGAAATCATACGGAACCGTGTACGTCCGTAATATGTTTACTGGTATTATTGATTCTTATCTAGGAATTCCCACAGAATTTCTAGTCTAACTGAAGAAATTGCTGAATTCCTTAATAATCCCAAAATAGATTTGCATTAATTGCTTGGACTTCCTACATGATGTACCTACTTAATATAATGAGATTTCGCGGAGTCGTATCAGTAAAATAAGATATTTATGAGACAATAAGCAAGCAATATAATGATTATATTAACCAGCTTGTCGCGCGGTAAAACTACACAAATTATCTTACCACCATGACAAAATATGATTGCTATTACCTCACTGATACCAGTTAACATACCAACAGGTTTTCAACTTTTTAGGATTACAGAATACATTAACGTAGTTCATTAAACTTATAACCAGATAAGTTTTCTGAGCTCCTTTTTATAAATAACGTCATTTCGAAGGGAATTATACTTTCTTTTTATGCAGAAAAATCATCTTGGTAAAAACAAAGTTGTAAAGACCTCCATAGAACAAAAGTGCCTGCCAACTCAAAATGAGATGTTAGTTTCAGTCCTGTAACAAATCGCTGCCAGTTTACTCGCTATTTTGTCAAAATATCCTTGCTGCAAGCAGAATCTCCAACTCATTTCATCAAAGTATCCCGTGTTCGAGGTAGGAACTAGAAAGATTACCCCCACCATTCAAAACTTCCTGTTTTCTTGCTTTTGTTTTTAAAGAACATTCTTTTAGTTGGAATTCACAGCTGTGCTACCCTTTAGTTATACAACGCTTAGAATGGATATAAGATCTTTTGTGATGCACTGGAGGTTCACATTCTAACGGCAAACACAAATAAAATTTCAACTCATTTTGTTTTCAAAGATCGTAGCAAAAATATGACGTCTCGTTCACATACCCACTCAACTGATCGAATATTTCCATACATCTTATAAAAATTAGATCTCGTTTAGATGATCGTCATTTCTCGATAAATCTCCGAATATAGGGTAATTTTTGGTACCTAACTTTTAATACTTTTTGTTATAGGTAGGTATATTGTTCTAATACGATATTTTAGTTTATTTAGGTACCTACATTGTTTTTATATACTGATTATCTGAGAGCGTTAGGTACCTACCTACATACGGTTTAAAACTAAAAACAAGGTTGTTAAGTAAAATGCCACCAGTTGTGATTTATTGTACTAATTGGCCGAGGGTACTAGGCTTATATTTGTTGTAAATAAACACTACAACCCAGCTAAAAATTTCAAGAGAACTTTTTGACATAAAATTAATTTTTCTTTCATAATACGACACAGGGCGTTTAAAAAATGTGGCTTTCATATTTTTTCTTAATTAAAATATCCTTAATCCCCCTACTACATCATTTAAATCAATGCTTTCTTATTACTATGGAATTATGACTTTGGTAGACCCTAATTTGGCTGATGTTTAAACTTAATTATGATTAGGTACTTTTGTATTTTTGGGTAATTATAGATACGTTTTTGCTACTCAACAATTCACAACGTATTCGCTTTAAAATAACAATTCAGTCCCTAGGGAGTTTCGTTCTTTTACTTTAACTTTTCTTAATACGGTCGTTTTTCATACGAAGTCACGAATCGGTTGTTTATGCAACGCACAGATGCATTTAATGGTTAGAGGTATATTAAATGCCAAGGCACGTAATATCAAATTCAATTTTTTACGTTAATTAAAACCATTCAAGTCAGTGTATTGCAGTTCAACCTTGTTTTGCATAAATCCAATTACAATCAATTTACTTAGTTAATTTTTCTTTATAAAAAGTTGAATTGGATTCAAACATCGAGAAAATTAAGAATTGCGTTCATAATACAGACGTAACTATTTCAACAAAAAGTTAGTAGAGAATTATTCACTTGATATGTAGGTGAATATTATAAGTAGGTAATTGCATTGGTTCAGCATGGGCGTTTCAAAAAGGAAGTATAGGATCTTCAAGTTGAATATTGGCGCCAGCAGTGGGAGAAACGTCGAACTAAAGTTTGCCGAAGTCTTTACCTGTTGCTTGACTGTACTATTCTATACAAAAACGTTTCAAGTATTTTTGGCTCTTCGGCCTTCAATCTACCTAAAGTAAATAAGTAGACGCAGGAACAAATCCCGCTCTTTATGTGCGATTTTGAGGCTGAGTGCCAATAACGAATGGCAGAAGAGCTTTACTAAGGAAATCATTTCCAGAGTTCCAAAACTGGGCAATTTAAAAAAAATCGTCAATGATAAAAGTTTTACGTAATAAGAAAATATAAAACAGCCGGAGTTACTGTAAACCTTTTTAATTCGCAAACGTTCACAAACTTCTTTTTATTTTTTGTAGTAGAAGTAAACAATATTTATTAAGATTACCTTTATTTAAAAACAACCTTATTTAATATGCAAATCAGTATAAGAAAGCTTTTTATAAAATTGTTATTTTGCACGCACGCATAGCACAATTAAAAAGAAATAATTAAGTATCAAATCTGGTTACAAGTTGTAATATAAAGGTATTTTATTCAAATTGGATTTAATGGGACCACTTATAAGCTCGACAAAAATGAATTGAGAACTTAAAACAAGATAAAAAATTCAAACTAGTTTTACACAACCGCGATCACAGATGGCAGCAGCAGTACAAATTCCTTCAGATTACTTCGATCAATATGAAGGCTGTGCATCGACTGGTACACGAAACATGAATTTTTTCCAAGTTAATTTATTTAATAGGAATTTATATAGAAATTTGACTAAATAAAACATGAGGCACAGTAAGTAATTATCGAAAGGTTACTTATAAATTATAATAGGTACAATTTTTTTTTTCATTTTTAAAATGACATTCTGCTTTAAATGTCAGAAGAAATACAGAAAACGTGCCATTCAAATTAAAACGTACATGACTCAAGTAGTGCTGATTTTCAAAAATAATTTAGACGTATAAACATAGCTACCTAAGGAAAAAATAAAAAATTTTACAGTGTTCAAATTTATTAGCCATTATTTATACCACAGTTTAATTATTTAGGCTATTTATAGTAGGTAAGTAATAAATGCAATTTTGGAATTAAAATAAACTTTGATAGGGAATCCTACAGCAATTTTTATTAATCATGTAACCTTTTCGTTATTTGTAAAATTAACTATCGTAAACAATACCTACATTTTGGAGATCAGGAAAAAATTGCAAATTAACCCTGGCATAGCTGTCCACGATTTACATGTAATATAAGACTGCTGGCAGTAAAATCGTATAGGTAAGCAAAGAATGGTAGACAATTGTAAATTAAATATTTGAAATCTATACAAACAAGTGCCCTAAATCACCACCGTATCTTTTCAAACAACGAAGGAAACTTCAAAATATTAGTTTTTTGTTTATAACTCCAAAGTCACTAAAATTTTTGAATTTTCTAAGGAGATATAACCATATAACATCCTAAGATGCATTTTGTGTACCTAATTTAAACAACTCTGTACCTCTTACGGTTTTCGAGATCTCAGAAGGTGAGCCGATTAGTTTGGGCACCCTGTATATACATTTAATACATACTTATTTAAAGAAATACGATACATATTTTCTGAAGTACTCATTCAGTACTGATAAATAATTTCATTTAATTAATTTCTGATGAGATCAAAAGTTGTTTTTGTTAATTCCAACTAAAACGGAGATAATAGGGATTGAAACAATTAAAACTAAAGATTTCAGTTCTAAATGTTTTGATGTTCTGAATTCGTTCGTTAGAATTCATTTCTATTTATTATATTTTTGAGTTGTAACAAATTCCTAAGGAAACAACTGTTACAACTAAACGAACTTGAATCTATTTAGCAAAACTATAAAAAAAATTTTTTGTGAACTAAATATCCTACACCAGATTTCTCAATAGTTTCTCTTTTACAATTCATAAATCATTCGGAAGACGCTTTTGTAGTGAGGTGAAAGCGCTTTAAAGTTATTGGGTACGACAAAAAAAGTGCCTTGAATAGTACAAAATAAATGGGCGTACACTGCTGAAAAATATTTGGAAAAATATGGCCATCGATTTTACAGTTTCCTGGGGTACGTATTTAGTTAAAAACTTACGATTCTTAAGATCATTCGTACGTTTCTTAATTAGAAGTTTCCTTATGTTAAGCATAAATTTTATTTTGGTGGTAAATTACACATTAATTAAGAAATCATAAAACTTGTGTGGTTAACAATTGTGAAATGGGTTCATTAATAAAATAAAATCCAAACCTTTCAAAATTTGTTATCAATTATGTAGCTTTTACTGGCTGTAAATTACACAAGTTTACTCATAAAAAATTGAATCATCGATCAGATCATATTCCCCTATTTGGTAAATCAAACAGGTAGTACTTTGCAGAGATATTTAATAATGGAATTATAAAATGCAGCAATTTGTTAGAACTTTTCCACTTACAATAAGAAGGGGCATAAGTTAAATAAAATTATTTAAAGGTCAAGACATCTAAAACTCATATTTATTATTCTAAAAGTCTAATCTTTATTTATAAGCTCTTTAATTGAATTCTTAATCAAGTCTTATAAAAATTATGCAGTTAGAATTATGAAATTAATGAAGTTGTCGTAGAAAACAATTCCGTTATAAAAGGTCGGGAGAACTTGTTCAGAATATGCATTTGTTAATCATTTCTGGAATCCTTAGATTTATATAAAATTATTAAATGAAAATCAAACGGATCATAAGGATTGTTTTCCCAATTTAAACAGAAATTATTATGAAAAGACACCGCCAAAGATTACTTCAGTTAAAATCAGCTTAAAAAATTGTAAAAAGTTAAGTTCTGCTAAAACAATAAATTAAGCTTTTGACGTTTTTATGTGGACTGATAATTTAAATATACTTTGCATAATTACTGAATAACTAATGAAACTCAAAAATAACAATTTCCTAAATTATACTGACTTTTAAAATGATAAAATTACCTACTTGAAAGAATTTCTTATCTACAGTGAAACTACGAATTGCCAACAAAAAGTAAATCTAATCTGATGGAGGATGAAATTGGCACAACAACGACAGCACATCTGCATCTAATCCCACCAGATTGATGTAATTTGACTAACGGCACCACCGTCATTTTGTAGTTCCTATACTTGTTAACCTTACTCATCTCTTTATGGTAATAAATTGATGTTCTACATCAATTGCAGAATTTAAAACACAGGGGTGAATGCACGACGTTCAATACGATTAGAACGTTATCTTAAATATTCAGGAGTCATCGTTGTTGTTAGAAATCGATAATACTTTGAGAAGCCATTATTCAAAAGTCATTTCCATACATAAATAATATTGAATTAGTTTCTTTTATCGATGTATTATTTTAGGAAACCATAACGCGTTACCAGGATAAGTTTGCATGTAGAAGAGCTATAACCGAAAGAATTTTGTAGGATTACTTACAGATAATAAGGGAAATCAAATTCATGTTCTTGAAACATTTTATCATTCAGAAGTGACTACATTGTTAACATTTAAATTTTATAGAAACCTTGTCAGTTGTTAATTATTAAATGACAAAAACCAATTTTTCAAATTATTTTTAACACCAAATATTATCTTTTATACGTTATTTGAAGAGTTTTTGTAAGAAAATGTCTCAGTATAGTAGTCAATCAACCCTTCTCAACATAATGAGAAAAATAAAAAGTTTACAAATAAAACTCATACAGAGAAGCTAACTTTTGAAATAAATATTGCCGCACATTAAAATAAACCCAGAAATTTTAAATTGTTGAAAATATCTAAAGCTATTTAAAAAAAATCTGTATAAACTTTATCTCAAAATTCGGTAAATTTGAATTTATAAATTTAAAATTTTTATTATATTTATATACATAGCTAGAATTCTTTCTGTCCAGTAAGTATTGTTGGGTTTGCATTTTAATAAATTGCATTATTCAGGAGCTTTAAAATTCAGACTGAATATTTTATAGCCAGACAAGGTCGAAGGATGCAAGTTTATCGACTTTAAGGAAAAAGCAGATATATTTTCTGCATCATCGAGGTGAATAAATAATCCATTAATACAAATTTAATAATTATTACTAACAAAGCACTTTTGAAAATAAAACGTTATCTTCTAAATACTTAATTCACATAAGTCTAAAAATTGATATGATTCACTATTAAAAAAAAAACATATCTTTGATATACCTATTACTTTAAAGTATGTACTTTATAAGTAGGTATATTATGGATAAGTAGGTAAGTTACATACAGGGCGCGTCTAAAGTATGGAATATATTAAGTAATTAAAACCGAAACAACCCAGTTTTTGAACAAATCCTCGAACACGTCGATTTTATTTTAAGAAAATGCACATTTTTCCATTAAATTCGATTTTCGATCGTCATTTGTTTGCTAGTAATGGCGTAAGCGATTTTTTTTTAAATGGAACCGCCTTACTTTTTTCGTTATTTCGATAGATCTTTTAATTGTCAAAACGTTAATATAAAATGTTGATGTCTTACGTAAGAAATTTTTGAGCACTAGACAACTGATATGCGCAGAATTAGCCCACAAGTTATCGGAAATGTACAAGAAGAATTTGTAAGACGGCTCGTTTATTGTTAAGAAACCGAGGGATGGCAGTTCCAACACTTAATTTGATGTTTTAATTTGCTTAACAACAGTTTTTGTTTTTGTTTCGTTATTAATAAAATATGTTTTCTAATTTTCATTTGTCTTTTGTTCGAAAATTTTCTTATGCAAGGTGTCAAAATGTTATGTTACCGTTTTCAGAATTAAAGGACCTATCGAAATCACGAAAAAAAAAGTAAAAAATTATCGCTTACGTCATTACTAGAAAACAAATGACGATCGAAAATCGAATTTAATGGAAAAATGTGCATTTTCATAAAATAAAATCGACGTGTTTCGAGGATTTGTTCGAAAACTGGGTTGTTTCGATTTTAATTAATATAGTTATAGTCCATACTTTAGACGCACACTGTATACGAGTATATCCGAGTCATGTATTTAATTCTATACATTTCCTTTAGGGAAACATTGGGATAGTTACGTTCAAGATTGAAGGATTCAAGGATTTATATTTATAAAATTATGGGTTTGTCAGTTTTCCTTTTTAAAAATAAACTACAGAAATAAAATTATGGCATCATAATTTGTTATTTTTAAAATGCTTTTTGTTTATTGCTGTGGCTTGACTTTTTAGGTTTGCGTTAAAGCGCGAACATAAAAAGAACGAGAACAAAAGGGACTGCCGCAAGAAAAATTTAATTTTACGTATTTTGAAAGATTTTCTCTGAAAGATTTCTCTAGGGATTTTACAGCTTGAACGTGCTTGTGGAACTTATATATTGGTATTATTTACCTTTACCCAATTTAAAGGTTTGAAATTCAATATTCTGCGGAGCATATATATGTTGTTTATCTGTTACTCAATGGATTTATCAGAAATTTCAGTTGGACAAGGATAGCAACTTGGTTGCGCCATGCCATCATTTATGTTAAAAATATGTACATCGATAAACTAGATTTGTAGGATACGTACATTTACTAAGTAGGTATGTTAATTAATCCATAATTTTCAAGGTTTGTTTTAGCATCGAATTTTGCTCTTCTGAATCTAAACAATATTTGTAATTGTAGGTATGTCGTGATTTGTAATCGTATAGTAAATAAAAATAATTAAGTTTCGAAGGAAATTCGCTGCAAACACGCATATTTCGTTTACTGTAGGTTTGAATGTCAAAAAATGTCTTTCTCTCCGTTTTTAAATGGTATAAATATGATAATCAAATGATTCGTTTTTTTTCGAGATCAATTGGTATGCTGTAAGTAAAGCGCAAAGCGGACTTTGTAAAAGGCACGTCAGTTAAACAAAGTGCAAGTGAATGTAAAGAGGTAATTAATAAACAAAACGCCCGCGAGCTTTTGAACCCTAAGGCGCTTAAAGCAATATGCGTCACAAATAAGGAATAAGAAATAAGGAGAAACTCGTACAAAATCCAGCCAGAGTGAATAGAAAAATAAAACAAAAAGCCTTCCGCCCGATAGGTCCCCAGAGTTTCCAGAGCAAATAACAGGAGTCTGTATGTAGGTGGGAGGAAGATAAACATTATTCTAAGGATCTCATACTTCAAAAGACGAGCAGGAACGTACCTGCATGATATTGATACATACACTAGTATGGCATTATAAAGGTGTATTTGGAGGAGGATATCCAATATAGAGGACCGAGCCGAATGTAATGTTATATATACGTAATGCACCCGTCGGCTTGTATGGCCCTCATATACAACGTAAACGTCCAAAAGTCTTTTAGTCAGGCCAACCTGACCCGACTGGGATCACGTACTCTGAAGGAATTGGCGGCGAGGACATATCTGTGTGACGTGGCCAATGTACGGAACTAAAATTTATGTGGTCTAGTTTTTATGCCGTTCGTACAATAATAAAAATATTATGTCTCGGTATCGAGTTCGTTACTTATTAATAATAAAAACAGACTGCAAAATTTTTGCAATTCCTGGTATAGCTACCTGAATAAATAACTAAATAACTTTCCTCGGAATTGCCGAAGTAGTTACTTTATTTAGCTATGCACGTTGGTTCTTGATTGTGTTCTCGTAAACATCTTAAATTCTTATACAGTAGAAGGGTATTATTATACCTTGTCCACCCACACAGGAATTTGGATTTGGTTGTAATGCTGGTAATATTAATTTTTTTATATACGTAAAATTTCATAAACGAGAGTAAATTTAATGATTTCAGCAAACTATTCATATATCTTCATAACAAGAATTGCATAGCAAAATAAGCAAATGCACTTCCTGTCAAGAATGTAAATTGAATTATATCGTTACAAGGTGTAAAATTATTCCATTACCTTACTTAAAAATCGACGTTAATTACAACGAACATTGTTTTTATATGCTACCTGCTAAACACTTCATACATCCTGCTTATTTTTGTTTAATTAACTCTACCCTCATTTAATACATATACGCAGTAGTCTTTAACAACCTCTTTAGTTGTTAAACATCGCGTCAGTACAATGCAAAGTGACCATTAGTTTTTACAAGAAATGCCTTAAAAATTTAACACCCACCTGCATGTTGTTTTTAAACGATGATGGATTAGAATAAGAAATTTGATACGCATATTATGGTGGATTGTACCTCTTAGGCTGCATCTGTAAAAAAAATAACCATTTATACAGTTTGTTTCTTACCTTTATGGGTACGTATTTAGTTTTCTACAGGTGCTTTGATAAAAGGTATAAATAAATATTTCTTTATGTAATTTTGGCAAAAAATGTATGTGGGTTTTATAAGTTAATGAAACAGAGACGGCATTTTATTAAACCATATTTCCACTTGTAAGCAGAAAGGAATAATAAGTGTATGTAGAACATTTTTAATTAAGTAAAACAACTGTACCAAGTTACTAATTTAATGTAGATTACTAATTAAGTTGCCCTAAAGTGGATGTAGTTAAACATCTGTTTGCTATTACCGACTACATAGAATACAGTGACTAATTAACAGTAATGAATCTAACCATCTAATACACGTAAGTTACAGACCTCTTAACCAGATTTGTTGATTAATGGATTTAGTCTCAAACGTATAGGTACTTGTGTTATATACGTTGTACATACATACATACATGCATGCATACAACGTAGGTCGTAATTACGGTTAACGTAACATTGAATGTTTATGGAAACAGGTACGTTCGAAGTATTTATGTTTTTGATAAGAAATACAACCGAAATATTCCGTGTTTTCATTTCAATGGTTTCAGTCGTTTTACTTTTTTCGAATGCAAAATTATCTGGGTACTAATGCGTTCTGTGCGGGTTTATATAAGTATAAATAAGATTATTATCTTAATAACACATGAAGTTTATTTGCACTTGGGCATCTAGAGCTTAAGCTAAATACTCATTTATTTGCAGGAATTTGAAGCTTGTCCGTCGTATGTTACAGAAGCAATGGGGCGGTTCAACGATAATGACTGCGACATGAAAGCCAGAACGGAGTGCTTTGCCCAGGCGCATGTAAAGGACATGCGCCATAAGCTGCTGGAATGCACCTTGGATCCATACAAACGGCAGGAATATTTGTTTGCTGCAGCGCCATTTTGGCTGCACATTTAATTAATTGTTGTTTTCTACGAGCAAAGATAAAGGGAGTTCTTATTTGTATGTACTTTTTGTTCGTTACTAATCGCTAACTTGCCTGAACTTCCATTTGTCTAACCCTAAACAGTTAGTTTCAACAAATAGGTAGGTAAATTTCACGGTTTTACGTAAACAAGAATCTTAATAATGGTTAGAAAAACTAGCATGGATTAGTGTTTGTTGTTATTTACTAATAGCCTATTAAATGATTGCCAAATGAGATCATGTTTTTAATTTTAGAAAATATGTTGTGAAAAGTTATCGTTGTTTCATTTCATAATGTTTTAGGTACACATTGCTGATTAGTCTTAAGTATCTGTACAATAATTATCTACCTATAAATCCTTAATTAAAAACTAAACTACGATTGCCAAATTCAATTAGATGTTACTACGTGGACATTGTGTAAGTATTAATTAATTATAAAACAGCAACGGTTCATTCGATTATGGAACATTTTAAAAACAATTAAACTTGGGTACGTAGTAATAATTGTTTAGTTATTGCACAAATCTAAATTCGAAATACTAAAGCGATTGTATAAATTAACTGCAGTTTATGTACTAAACACAATCCTTAATAATAACGTAATAAAAAGGGCATCACCTAGATTTACTACAAAAATGGCTTACCTAATTATATAACTGTACAGTTAAAAATAATCCACCACTTTTCATGCTAAATTTAACTAAATATCTAAAAAAAGGGATTTAAGTGTTTACATTGGAACCAAAATACAAACTAACAGAAGAAAAGGTTTGACACATGCGCAGAAAATGTGATTAAACTTCATGTCTAAATAAATTAAATTATTAGAATGTTAAAAATTTTCTTAATGGAATGTGCCAATGTGCAATAAATTTACATTAAGACCCACGGCTTTCCTGTATAAAGTACATTTGCACATAAATTAGAATGGCTCTTAATTAAGTCTGTGGTTCTTTAAAGTAATTTTTAAATAACCTGTTATGAGTGCAATACATTAATCAAGATAATTTTTAATCGACTGACAAACGCTGCATTAAAAGTAAATTACAAGTTCATTTAAGAAACTCTCCTAATTATACAAGCCAAGTTATATTAGTACCTATGTGAATATTATTCCAAATTTAAATTTATTAAAACTATAATTACAGAGCAGTCTGTGTCTCTGTGTAAAATATTGCGAAATTATCTAAAATTTAAGGTGGCTTTTTTAAACAAACGTAATTAGAACGATTTTGCATTGCTGTAAAATCATTAATTATACACTAACTAACAATAACTATCTAAATAAAATATTGTTTGCATATAATATAAGAAACAACTCTTAAATTCACATAAGTGCATACTTTAAACAGCATTAGATGAATAATATTACTGTTACGGTTATAACTGACTTGCGACTTATAAGATTAAATAATTTAAACCGATTTGATAAAATAATTAAATAGCTGTATGGGTGGTCCGGTATGATAGCAATTTAAGTAATTATTACTTCTGTATGTTATCATAAAAGTTTATGCAGGTATTTTAGCAGAAACAGCGATATGTTTTGAATATGAATTTAGGAAGAAATTTGTTTGTAAGAAAAACTTTGGATTTATTTTTGAATAAAAAACGAAAAATATTTTTTATGGTAATTTCCCTTTTTTAGTAGGTATTTTGTTTTTACGTTGTAAACTTACTGATTATACATAAGTGTGTTATTCCTTTTTTTTGCTAAAACTATAGACAGAAGACATAATCTCCTTAGACCGAAATTAAAAATAAAAGTTTCTTTTTGATTCATCGCATTATAAAGCATTTTTTTTTTTTTAGTAGATACTAAATGCTGACTTAGCTAAACAACTCGTAAAAATCAGTTTTTTTTTAAATAGATAACCGAATATAGGTACCTATTAATGCAAACAAACTACCTATTTCAACATTTAGCGTTCCAAAACAAGTGCAACAATTTTCATACATTATAAAAATTAATGTCTCATGCGTTATGTGGTTTATAAAAGCTGAACCTCCATCGAAAAAAAAAATATAAATAGATGGTATAGAATAGTATATTACATACCGAGGTAGTTCATTACTGTCGAGAGATAATTTTAGTTAACCGAGACGTAGTCGAGGTTTACTATATCCCGAGACAGGAATGAACTACTTTTCACCAAGGTTTGTATACTATTTTATTTTCAACCATACATATAAATTAATATGAATCATTTATAATAATAAATATTTTGACAAGCTGTTATTTAATGAAAGTGACGCCGGCCGGGTGGAAAGTGATCAGCTGATTACTTTTCACCCGGGCGGAAAGTAACAACTTTCCACCCGGGCGGGCGGAAAGTGATCAGCTGATCACTTTCCACCCGGGTAGAAAGTAACAGTCAGTAAAGACCAATTTTCCAACTTACAAAACAATTAGTAATAACGTCATTACATATATGGTTGAAAATAAAAATAATTGTAACCCTACATCCCTTAATCATGAAACATAAAAGCATGCAGGCAATACTGTTTGAACTGCTGCACTGAATCTCTAATAGTCATTTCAAGTTTAGTTTGTATAAGCTTATGAAAATTGTTCTTTTTTTGGATACCCTGTACATGATAAAGTTATAGTTTTACTTTGTTTGTAGGTATTGTATGGTAAGTGATTTTAAAAGCAGTAGAATCCTTTATTTAGTGAAATTATTTAAGTATTAAATATACATATTAATTAGATAGTAATTTAAAATAAAATTTAAAAAGCCCTAACATACTTAATTATTTATAACGTGGACTACTGCTTTGTTGTTAATCATTTAAAGATGCCAACTGTTGCGAATGAATTATAAGTAACAATTTATGTCCTTTAAATGAGCGTAAACAAGGATTGCTTCAATAAATTTACAAACTTATAGTTACAGAAAACTTTAGTAATTTATTTATTTCTAATAAAACTGTAAATGGAGTTAATTTGATTACCTTACAACTTTAACGTTAAAAGAAGATTTCAATATAGTATAATATTAAGAATCAGAAAAATATTATTTATACTCGTAGGTAAGTGAAAACAAAAATAGATTTCTGTAGCATCGGAAATTATACAGGATGTTTTTGTGGTTATATGCCTCACAGAAAAAAGAAGTGGTTTGAAGAATCTCATTTTTTTAAATAAAAAATAAGAAGTACGTGTTTGTGGGCAACCTGTATAGCATTTGTGGTATAAATATTCTTACACACAGTGTGTCAATGTACAGGTAAACTTTTTCATTTCTCATTTTTAGAGAAAGTAATTCCTTAGTCATACTTTTATTAACACTTACAGGGTGGTTAAAAATTAAGGAAATGTGAAACGGTTCTAAGAGTAAAGTAACTTAAAAACTTCTTAAGTTATTAGTTGCTAATGTCAATATACACTTACATATGAAAATTTAACATTCTATCTAATAGTATTTTTGTCATTACGATAAAATTGTACAAAGTTTAACAAAATGCACGCTTTATTAATGACAACAACACAAAATTATATAACTGATAATAAGTTTATGGCACAAAAATTATTCACTTTGAGATACTACGTTAAAATTTCATATCTAAGTGTCTGTTGACATTAGCAGTAAGCTTTACTTAACAAATTTTTAATTTACTTTTAAATAACAGGTACTCTGCTCTTGGAACTACATCACATTTCCCTAATTTCTAACCACCCTGTAAGTGTTATTAACATTCTAACTATGGCTAAGGACTTTGTCAGACACGCAAGACTTTTTATAAGAATCGCTTTTTCTAGAAAAGTGAGAAATAAAAACGTATAGCTAGGTCTTACAGCAATTGGAGATAATAGACATAAAGAAAGGTATTTTGAGCCAAATTTGCCTAAGTAAAATGTTACAGGTTAAAGAGATACAGGGTGTTAATTAACTTTCACTTTCAACACCCTATATCTCGTTAACCTGTAACATTTTACTTAGGCAAATTTGGCTCAAAATACCTATTTTTATGTCTATTATCTCCAGTTGCTCTATGGCCCTTAAGTTATGGGACACCCTGTATAGTTTACATAATATATTTGGTTTATTATTAACTTTGAAAGAAGTCACAAGAAAAATTGTGTTATTGTTTAACGGGATAATCTTTGCATATAATGACCATTCTTAAAGTTGTAAAATCTAAACTTTCTATTCAATAAAATCGAATAAGTAAAAGGCAGTCATTACTTAATAATAATAATAATTAAAAAGAAAGTTGTTAGTGATTTAATTAATATAAAATATAAAAATCAAAAATATTCTAATGCTTTATGCTATTAGATGGGTTATGATGGATTTAATAAAATATAAATTAATTAATAACTAAACCCAAGTAGATGTTATTTAGTAGAGGATAAAATTAATTTTGAAAAATTGTATTTCTATGGATGGCTTTAAGTTATCTGTATTGCATACTTGGATATTCAGGATAATATAATCAAATTTTCTTTTGTTTGATAAAAAAGGACGATAGTCGTTTACCGTCTTTTTTTTAAATTCTGAAAATTCTTGAAAAATTATTTATAGGTAGGTAGTATTTTCTATGAAATGTTAAGCCTCATTTGCTTTCTTGAATTCACCGATGATTTGTTATTATTTTATTCTGTTAAGATAAAAAATTAAGTTTTAACCTTATATGGGCAAGGCTATTACCTGTTTGTTTTAAATAGTAAAGTAACCTTTGCTACTTTATTACACGCTGTAAATTATCGTGGTAAAATTAATAACAGCAGTTGTAGGCGCAGCAGTACACCACTGCTTTGCCAATAACATCTAAGTGTATCTAGTAAAGTATTTACAAGGATGTGACCGTAAACAAAGTAGGTACGTCGAAATAAAGACTACCGAAATGGAGTAATCAAAAGTGAAAGCAAAGAATAGGCGAGGGGTTCGGCCAATATGAGACCAAACATAGCACCTCAGGGATTGCACCTATTTTCCAGCTTTCCCAAAATGAAAGGTTTCATTGTTTCCAAACCCGTGTCCGTATATATCACCATCACCCGGGAACGCGGTGTGTTGGATGGCCATGATTCAAATAACATATTATATAGGTATGGCTTTTGTTACAGTTGCTGTAGGCTGTGGGAAGTGCTGTAAAGATTGATATTTTATAGATATAACATTCTGTATCCACAGCAAACAAATAAAGCAGCAAGATTATATAGGTTGACCTTATCTGTAATGAGAAAATCAGTTACGCTGATAAAGTATTAATTGAAAATCCGTATAAAAATCAAATTTTAACCGGTTGGCCTACATTCATAACTGTTATTGATAACATTATGTTTTTCAACTAGTACAGATAGCAATAATTAAAGGCATTGTATTTATGCTTTATTAAAATGCTTCTGCTGTACCTGCGATGTAAAGTTATTAATGTGGCAAATATGAGTACGTCACTGTAAAAATGTTTTTTAAAGCAAGTTTTAATTTTATTTACACGTGGTTCACTTCGAACTTCTAAAATTAATTTATTTTTTATTTAACAAAATTTATTAAAGATAGTATTACTTCGCATGAATTTTTTAGGGGCGTCTATTTTTATAATTTTGTTAAATTAAAATTTGCAACATCGTTTTGTTATCGTTTTGCACTCAATTTTCATTACTGAATTTTCTCAAACGATTTATTCGTTTTGCAAAGTGTGTAATAAACATTAGGTACCTATAAAAAATTTCTTAAGAAAAATATGTAAATATTTTAAATAGTTGATTTTTCCTTAAATATTCCTTTTGAATAGTAGTTTCCGTTATTTATTTATTTTAACTAAAGAATCGAAATTTCATCCCTATCCTTCTTTTTGAATGAATTTTGAAGTATTTATGATTATCATATATTTAATTTAATTTGCCTGAATGACGATCGTTCCCTTAAATGGATAGAACTAAGAAAGTTAGATATGTTCAGACTTTTCGCATTACTTCTCACACGAGCAATATATTTTGGTAGCGACGTAGGAAATTACTGTGTAAGTAAGAGATCATCTCTACCCACAAGCCAATTTTGCTTGCACCCCTTTAAGTCCGTTGCAGTTCGTAGGTATTGGATCAATAAGCGTCCTGCTTCAGTTTAGTTTCGGAGTGCATCTTATGTCTCATGATAAAAAATTACTTTAATCCAAACACATTTACGTGTTTTGTAACCCAAAGTTATAGAATGACGGAGACTGTGTTAAATGTTAGAGTTATAAAATAAAAATTCTTGTTATAGCTGGCGACAAGGAGAGGCAAATGCAATAATATGGTTCAATTTTCCAAAGTACACAAAGACATAGAATAAAATGTAACTCTTTTACTAAAGCACACCAAGTCAAGAGCGAAATGGAATTCAATTTATGAAATGAATTTGAACAAGAATTTAGAGTGCACAGATATTTGTTGTGCAAGTCTCTGAACTTGTAGAGGTAGTTCGCTTTCCGCTGGAAGATAATCAATTAAGTTAAAAACCTGTTTGTTCATTCTTCTCTTGACTGGCGCAAGCAAGTAGTTTTCATTTTTTTTTTTTGTTACAATTTCATAGCACAATTAAAATATCATAAACTTACCCTGAAAAAATCATATTAAAATCACGTCCTGTCGGTGTTCCTACCTGGTCAACAAACAATCACATACTGCGCAAAAAGGTCTTTGTTTGCCATTTTATAGGTTTTAGAAATTACTATAAGCATCAACTCTTATCAGAGATTTGATAAATAAATTTATTGTGAGTCACAGCTCAAGCAACCGTGGAAATGATCCATTGTATAGCAACGACAACAATCGTTCAAGCTGTAGGCGTAATTAATAATGCCACATAAAAGCATTTGCGATTCAATAATCTTAGGTACAATAAGGCATATGTAAACTACTATAGGAAGCTACGTTTAGTTGCATCTATAACAGTTTTCCTTAAAGTATTATTATTAATATTGTTATTAAAATTAATTTTTATTTTATTTTAGAAGTTTCAACTACACCCATTTTAACCCACGTACAAGAAAGCGATACTCTGCCTGCTTTACAAGTTCCTAAGAAATATGGATTAGCGTTTATCTCTCGTATGTGAAGTACTATTTGACAAGCAGAAACAAATACATTTTTAATTAAGTAATTTATGATAGTTTACGTGTAAACTGGTAATTAATTGTATGAAATAAATGGAAAATTACTGGGTTTTATTTATTTCCAACCTTGAGCTACATATAGTGAAGCGTTATGCTTCAAGGTAAGTTTAGGGTTTCAAGAACGTTAAAGATAGAAATTAATTGCACCCACCTAAATTTGCTGATAACACAGTCTCATTTATTAACAGTAACGTATTAAAATTTTTCGAAAAATAATCATGCAATCTTTTAACGGTTTTCGCATAAGCTTTCAATTAATTTACAATAGAAATAATCTATAATAATTTATTTACTTCATGATATGAAATAAAATTTTGTTTACATGTAGTAATATAGCCTATTCGAACGAGTAGTTTTCCACAATACCTAAGGTCGGAATTGTTTTTATAGATATCTATGTAAATAATGAATTTATGAATCCTTGACATACCTAAAGAATTTGAACTCTAAGTTAATTAATACATACATGATAAACTAAACAGATTTTACTGAAATTTCTTGTTCTTTTTAAATGATATACCTATTACTGAAAATTAAATTAATTTAATATAATTTTGATTAAAGTTGTTAGTAATATTTCATCCCAACTTATACTTATTTATAAAATTTGAGAGGGCATGTTATGTATTGTAATGCAACATTTCAGTGTCATTAAATACAAATTTAGCAAAGCTATGGAGCTACCAACTAAAATATAAAAAAGAGCTAAAACATGAAATTGTTTATCTTAGTTACATCTACAAATGTAGTGGTACTGTATTTACATATTTTTGTTATGTAATGGCTATAGCACCTTAAACAATCTAAACGTTCCTCAGCTGGGCTTTGTACTGCTTAAGAAGTACGGTAAACATTTTAAAACGTTAAAATATGTTACTTGAGAAGAAAATATGCTTCTAATTTTCGCTATTTTATAGTATCCATTTATAGTGTAGTCTTCACCGAATTAAATTTTATTAAGAAATATTTAAAAAGTTATTTATTTGTATGTTTTTTATTTCGGATTATGTTCTAAATGAAACTAATTATTAAAGTACATTTTCAATTCATATCTTAGTAAAGATGGCTTTATTTATTTTTCTTAGAGTTAGTTATTAGTACCTATTGAGTTTTTGGTTAATGAGTAGGTTTTTTAAGTACACTTTTTTTAAAAGAAAATAGTCAAATTCATTGTAATTTTTTTTCTAATAACGAAAATTAGAGATTGATCTGATTTAGCCTTGAAATAATGAAAATAGCGAACCATTCGTTACTTTGAAAACAAAGCTTAGTCGACAGGAAAACTTATAGGTACTTACTGTATATTTTTAAAATAATTAAACGGGTTTTTTGAACTGAAAACTGATATAATTAGGTGTGAATGAGTTTTATAGCTCTTATAATTTAACCTAGTGGTTATATTACTCAATTGTTGTATAAATTTAGCATTATTAACTAAAGTGCTTTACGCACCCATTAGACGGAGGCTAGTGTAACTATATGGGTTAAAGAAACAAAATATACTTCTTCGGTAAAAACATAATGTTAGTTTTGTTACAAAATAGCAGGCCGCTATTTTGGCGAGTTGCTTAATAGGCCTATTTTCTTGTTGTGAATTTTACAATAATGAACTTCTGGGAAAATTGCATGGACATGCTAATTAAATTTTATAAAAAAATAAATAAAGCCATTACTACTACTACTATTACTCACAGTTTTTCTCTTTTCTCCAGTATATGATGAAAAAGAATTCATAAAGTAGTGTTAATATAATTTAATCTTTGTTGTAATCAAATATGGCAGTATATTCTGTTAGGAATGTTATTTACTTATATGGGCGTTCATTACAACATGGAAAGGTATAAGTTTGTTCATTTAAGTCAAGTGAAAATCCATGATGGCCACCGCTCAGGTTGTCAATAGAAGTGATTTAAAAGCTTGATCTGGCCGACCATGAAACGGTGCCGCCAATGAGAAATCAGGTAGGTGTATAAGTTTTCTCGTGCAGATTATTAATGACTAATATAGAATTAAAGTAACCGGTTTTACGAAAATATTTTTATCCAGCATCTTAGTTTAAAATTTAAAATACGTACAAATTGTTGGAAAAAGGTAAATAAGCAGAAGTGCGAAAGTTATGTTTCGCATAATATATATATTTTTTTAAAAACATTATGCAAGCTATTCAAAATCCCTGAGCAAAGTTTTGCTAAATTATGAATTAAATAATTCTATAAAATCAGATTTTAATTAAAAAATTTTAATTAGGTCAGATTTCATGTAAAAAAATTGAGCAGTAAACATATGCCTCTAACGAAATATAAAATGTATTTAAAGTAGAACCGTAAAAAATATTCAGAAGTCCGTGAAATTTTTTCATTGTTTTTTTGAAACAGGTATTAAACAATTTACGAAAATTAAGCTGTCCAAACGATCTAATAAAATAAACATACGAGTATTAGTGTTCTCGCAGCAAAGCCAAATTTTAGCAACAGGTGTTTTAATTTGCTGTGTGTGTTACATCAATAAAGAACAATAGAGCCAGTGGCGTAGATAGAAATGGGGAACATTCAATTGAGAAATGCATGTAACTGAAAATAAATTATCTGACCTCGAATTCAATTTGGGTACCTATAGTTGTAACACGTTTAAAGGTAAATTGTGTAAACGCTATAATATGGTATAAGTAAGGGGAAATCTTTTAATTACTTTATTTTAGAAAAAAGAGCTGCTTGAAGGTACTTCTGTTTTTAATATTTATATTTAGTTTCTTTGTTAATTCGATTTAGCTTCGTATTTTATTCACAAAGTATCTTACTGTTGACAAAACTTAGAATATATTTTATGTAGATCGACGTGTAATTAACGATAATTTTTAATACCTACGTTTAAAGCCGGTACAAAAATATATTCATATTTCTCATAGAAACCAGTCTAAACATACACCATCAGTTCTGAATTCTTGATATTATATGTGACCTTTAATTAACCTATTAATTTTAATACATGGTGTTAGTTGCTAATATCGGCTTTAATTATGAGGCGTTATTTACTTAAAATGTTGCAGCTTGTAATAAAATCTAATATAAATTTTCTATTCTTCACTTATTAGGCTGGGAAACTAATTGTTGACCTAGCAATCATGTTATTTCATCAACACCAGAACTTTATTCTTGAAACACGTACGTTGGCAACAATGGCAGCTATCTAAGTAATAAAAGCTTAATAAAAAAATGTAAATTATAATGCACCTATTGTTATTGTTACAGCTTCAGTCCAAACTATAAATGTACCTATTGTTTATTTTCAACGCACGCAGTTTTATTCTACTTTAATCGCACAATTTTAAACATCGTACTTATGTTTGACAGCCAATTGAACCAATATTAGCATTTTGCTTCCTTGATTATAATAAATAAACTTTCCTAGTTATATAACTTCGTAATTTTTGCTAAAATTTAATTGGTTACTAATTAGAAGTGATCATATATTATTAATAAAAATAAATGCCAGACGATCAAAATGATGACATTAATATATGTCCCGATTGCGAATCTGACTTAATTACTTAAGAATAGTTTAAAGAAAGTAATTTATCAACAAAAATAAATTTCGTATAACGCCACTTGGCGCCATCCGGATGTATCTGGAACTATTTGGTAGTCGATACAAGACGCGCATGCCATGTCGCATTTCAAATTTGTTTAGCACGTGGGAGGGAATTCAGAATCATTCCCTGTCAATAAATAATCAAAAATTTATTTACGGTTTTTGTTAACATGTAATTTAATATGTGAAACACAAAGATTTTTAGAGCTTTATTTAGTTCTTCAGTTTGGATTTGAATTTAATGCTGTTTTTAATTATTCGAAATCCTAATTTCTTTTGAAATTTGCTGAGGCAATGCAAAGTTATCAGACATATTTTAATTGGTACAAATTACACCTTCAGTATTAATCATCTATGCATTTAGAAATAACAATTTTTACAATAAATTCTAAATCTGGCAAGCGAATATATCAGATTAATCTGAAGTACCTATATCAGGAAAGGTTAAGGGTAAAGTTTAAATATTTATAATACTAACGTTTGATTATTATTTCTAGTTATAGCAAATTCTAAAGGAAAAACAAAGTTGTAAAGTAAGAATATCAGGTCAGGTAAAGTAAAAATATCAGGTCAGGTAGCAAAGCGATATCAGCAAAATTTTTCCTATGTAAGTATTATAAATTATAAGCATTATAAACATATAAAAATATACAACACATGCAGAAGTATAATTTTTTTGGTGCATATAAAACAAAAGATTTCTGCATTAATCCACGTATTAACATCATAAATTGTCCTGGGCAGGTATATCCAAAAAGTATTTTATTTAATTTATTAAAAAATTACATCGGTTTAAAAGCTATTTTTAAATATTTAGTTTTGAAAAATGAAGATTAATTATACAGTAATGTAGCGAAAGAAGTTTGGCGCTACACGTGGAAGCGAGAAAAAGTTTGGACCTTGTCTTATCCAAACACAATTTTAGTGTTGAAGCGTTATACATTAACATACAATCAGATAAAGTTATCAATATGTTTGACCACAGATTCAAATTAATTTAGGTATATTAAGTCTCGATTTTTCATGCAAGAGCGCATCAAAAGTATGGACTGTTCATGCGTGTTCGAAATTTCCACTTGACTTCTTAAGTTGTTACAACGGACAATAAAAGTATTATGAATAGTTAGAAGTGGTACCTAAGCTCTGCCATAAACAATAAACACCCTACCAGGCACGGCTTTAAACCGTTTCCCCAAAATACTTTAACATTTTATAAATGAATTCTTCTATTTTGAGGCAGCTTTAAAATTTTTCTAGTCCAGCCTAGTGGAAATGATTTAGGATAGTTGTATTTAAATCTTGTAATCCACACTAAGCTGTAAAACGATTCCAGTTATTTGCGTGGGTCTCTTAACAAACTACGAGTAGGTACTTACTATATCAAATAATTTTTAATTTAGGATAATTTGGCTGAGATTAAGAATTTAAGTTATTGTTTTTTGCCATTTATTTTTATCACTAAATACTAGCTCTATAAGGTATAAATAGGTATGAAAAAATATCTACCAAATTAAGGAAAGTTAACTTGAAAAAAATTGAAACGCTTTTGGTAGGGGCTGGCTGGTTATTGAAATGGAAAATCAATTCTTAATTTATTTAAATTGCAAAAAAAAAACAATTTAAGTTTATATTGTTACTTATGCTTCCTATTTTTTTTTTCAAATTTATATCTAACTACGGATCTGTACAATTTATACAACCTGTTTATTTTTAAGTAGCTTTGTTTGATCATTTACAGGCAAAATTAATAATCAGCAAATTAAATCCCAAGAAGATAGTTTATATGTTATAGATTTACTTTTTGAATGAAAATAGTTTGGCCTGAGTAAAAGTTTCTTCATATTTCAAAGTTGTAATTTTGTTATTTTTAATGCACCTACTGGCATCATCAACGGGAATTAACTTTAGTTAACTAATAGTTTTGGTAAATTGAACTCATGTGTACTGAAACTTGACTAAAAGGATTTACATTTTTATAAGCATTTTACTACTTATTATTTGATTGTAATTTCTACATAATATACCTATGTATAAAATAGGGATTATAGATACCGGGTGCTTGACCTAAGGGGCGTACATAGGGAAATAGCATAGGAAACTGTATATATGCAGATTCCTGCTCCCCGTTTGAGTTGATAGGGTTGATAGTGGGATGAATCGAAAGTCAAAAAAATGCGCTTAATTTGATACTACTTTTCTTGAATTTGTTGCTTGTTTAAGAAAGAAACTGCAATAAATAATTTGCATTTTATTCACAAAAAGCAGACTAGTCATGATCAAATTTGAAGTAAAGTATAGTATCAAATTAAGCTCATTTTCTTTGTCTTTCGATTGATACCACTATCAACCCTATCAACTCAAACGGGGAGCAGGAATCTGCATATATACGATTTTCCATGCTATTTCCCTATGTTCGCCCCTTAGGTCAAACACCCGGTATATACAGGGTGTTAATTAATGTCATGCAGATATTTCAGGGGGTGATAGTACTCGGCAAAATAAGAAAAAAATGTTAATATACATATGATCAAAAACGTGCCATTTTCGACATACAGGGTGGCGAAGTTTCAATTTTTTCGTCGTATTTTGCGTTTTTCTCCTTTATGTTTTGAGATAATTATCTGAAATTTAGTACAGCTATTATCTTTCAGAATCTCTACAATAAAATGTCAAAATCATTAGTTGCAGTATACAGGGTGTTTAACACAAACAAAAAAAATTATTTTAACTCTACTTTATTTCGACTACACTTGGTTTGTATTGATCGCTATTTTTTCAAATAACTCGGAAACGGTGACAGATACGGGAATAACGTATGTAACTAAAGTTTTGGGAAAATTTTTCGTATGATTGTTTTCATATTAAAAATAATATAATATAATTGCGAACCATTGAAACCCATGGCCCCTTAGCTGCTATGTGATACATTATAATTATCGTTAAACCTTCACTGAATAGTTTTCTGTAGTATAAATTTAAGTAAAACAATTATAGTTTGTATTATTAGAGTTGAAAATTTTTCCCAAAACTTTAGTTACATACGTTAATGGATAAAAAAACCAAAAAGCCGGAGAAATAAACAGGGAATTCAATTATGATATAAAAATTTATACAGGGTGCCCCAAAACAAGTTCCAGAACGTAAAATAGACGGTGACCCAAAGAAATGTAACACCCTGTATACTGCAACTGATGATTTTGACATTTTATTGTAGAGATTCTAAAAGATAGTAGCTGTACTAAATTTCAAGTAATTATCTCAAAACATACGGGAAAAAAAACGCAAAATACGACAAAAAAATTGAAACTTCGCCACCCTGTATGTCGAAAATGACGCGTTTTTGATCATGTGTACATTAACATTTTTTTCTTATTTTGCCAAGTACTATTACCCCCTGAAATATCTGCATGACATTAATTAACACCCTGCATTTTCGGAAAGAAGCGATGAATTTAAAATGTATTTCAAAAAATGTAGTTCGTCGTACCTACAAACTAAAAGGAAAATACATTAAAAATATAGATTAAAACTAATTACTTGTGACTTAAATTATATAAGATGTTATTGTTTTAAAAGTATATTTCAAGTCCCTTTGCTCCTAAAATACAAGCAAACCAGCCTCTTTCTACTGGTTTCCGAGTTGGTTTCTTATAAAATCTTTTCCTATATTCTAAGAAAAAAGAAGCGTACATCACTATTTTTATAATTATATAATAAAAATTGAATTGAACAGATAGCCCGTTCTTACGGATTGTCTGTATAGGTATACCATATGTTATCCAATGAAAAGAACAACTTTGAAAGACTCGTACGGTTATATTATCTTAATAAATACTAACTTCTGATAAGAGGTTTATAATAACCTCAACTGGATATAACATATAAAAGCTCAATAAACGTTAAAATAAATAGGATTAGTTTAAAGTTATTTAAGATGCTCGTATTTTGGAATTTTCAACATTTCATATCTCTGATGATGTTTTAAATCCAATTATTATTAGTCTTTTCTATGAAAAACAAAATCAGTGTCTTAGATGTTTCGAACATAATTATAAATCCATTACCTGAAGAGCAATAAAAGCAGTTAAACTGAAGCCAACTGACGTTTTGTTTTTATATTATTTCCTTCTGCGCCAAAAGTTCTCGAATAATATACAATATTGTATTTGTACGCAGCAAAAATGCTTAATAAAATAGTCCCATGTTGGCTTTAGCAACTCCTTCGGGTCTACATAGGGATGGTGCTATTTATGTTAATGTGTATGATTTAAGCTTAGATTTACATAATAAAAATTAATCAAGATGTCGTACAGTATAAGATAAAATATGCGATTCAATTTTCAGGGCAATTTTCAATACAAAAAAAAATAAGCACCCGCTACATTAATCCAATTAATAACAAGTGTTTCTGGGAATTCTAGCCAGCCACTTACGATTAAAAGTATGTCATAACATGAATCACATTTAATAGCTATTAATAATACAAGTGCGAAAACACAAGCTTAAAGTTCGAGGTTGTTGCTATGCAACGAGACGAAGTCGAGTTGCTTATACAACCGAGATACTTTAAGCGTTTTCGCAAGAGTGTTATTTAAAATTTTTTTTGTTGGTCAACTACTATGTTGGTCATGAGCATATCTAAAGCTGATTACGAGAAGGTTTATTCAAGTTTCTGCCATTGGCGTAATATAGACAATTATTGTTGCTATTTTCTCCGTGTTTTAAATGTTTTTTAAAACACGTTGTTATGGGAAACGTGTTTTAAAATGCTGTTTATAATCTAGGATGGGAAACGTGTTTTAAAATGATGTTTATAATCTAGGTGACTTAAAATGTCACCAACAAAAGAACAATATTTTGGCATTCATGCATTGCCACCTGTGAAATTGTTAAAGCGGAAAAAATCTGAAACTTTACTATCTCTCCTGTACGAGCTAAAACTCTAGGTTCCTGGTGAAATTGACGTTTAGCAAGATAAATATCTTTTCCAGGAGTCCTTTGGGTTCGGCAAAATACTAGCTGGGTAGTGCCAATCGACGTATTTAGCAACAAATAAATAGCAATTAGGTACCTCTTGGTGTCTTCGTTATCCTTAGAATATACTATGTAGAATTATTAGATATATTTTGGCTATTCAAAAGTATATTTGGGCATTGCCAGAATAAAAAAGTGTTTAAATTTAACGTTCGCGTAAATCAATAATAATAACAGGGACGAATGGCTTTAGGGCTTAATAATTGAATTTCAACATTTTTTAACGTTACAAATTTTTTAAAACTACTTACATGTACAGGGTGGACCATTTTGGAAGGGATTCTAGACTTTCTCCTTAAGTATTATAACTACGCAAAAATTAATAAAGGTGTCTTACGCCAAATTTGCGAGACAAATTGAATTTTTCGGAAATCCTTTTCGGAGTTATAACTCGCTTGATTGTAGAGATAGAAACAAAAAGTACAAACATCTTTAGGTCACTCTTTCGTGTAGGACACGAGGGGAACTGGAAAAGTTATCTACCTAGCTATGACAGAAACAATTGATAGCGCTTTGCTTGAAACGTCAAATAGTGACAACCTTCTTCTACTTGTGTGTCAAATTTGATTTGAATTCGTTCATTATTACATTTTCTATCAAGTGTTTTGAAAAAAAAAATTAGTGCTGTGAAATGAGAACATCGCAGTGTCATAAAATGTTTGACAAAGGAAGGAACTAGTCCTAAACAAATCCATACAAAGATGATTGCAGTGTATGAGGATGAAGCTCCATCATATTTTACGGTAAAGTATTGCTCTAAACTAAACAATTTCAGTGGGGTCGCAAATCCATTAAAGATGATCCAAGAAGTGGAAGACCTTCAGATGCCACCAATTCTAAAATCAGCAGAAAAGTGGAAGCCATGGTTCTTGGAGATCGTCGTTTAAAAGTGTCTACCATTGCTAAAGCATTGAATATATTAGAGCCAAGTATTTTGTCGATGTTGCACCATAAATTGTGCTTGAGTAAGGTTTCAGAGAGATGGGTTCAAAGAGTGTTGACTCCCGAGCAAAAATTGCGTAGGCAGGAAATTTCTAAAAATTATTTGGCGTCTTTGGAAGCCGATGCTGACTTTTCTCCTAAAAGGTCGTGACTGGTGATGAAACTTGGGTCCATCACTGGGATCCAGAAACAAAATTGGAGTCTATGCAGTGGGTTCATAAGGGCTCTCCTACGCCAAAAAAGCTCGCACATAGTCTTCAGCTGGGAAACTCATGGCTACCGTCTTTTGGGATCAAGCAGGAATTATTCTCGTTGAATACATGCCGAAGAGCAGTACAATAACAGCAGCCACCTACTGTAACACATAAAAAAAATTACGTACGGCTATCAACCAAAAACACCCTGGTTTGCGTCATGAAAATGTCCTCATTCTTCACGACAATGTCAGAGTCCACAACGCAAACAAAGTTCAACTAGTTCTAGGCGAGTGTAATCCTGCTGAGCTAGACCACCCACCGTATAGTACAGATCTGGCCCCGTACGACTTTTTTTATTTAGAAATTTGAAGAAGCATCTTAGGGGATATTAGTTTTTGGACGACAACGAGTTGAATGAGGCTGTTGACGACTATTTTGAAAACCAAGAAAAAACATTTTTTCTACTGGTATAAAGCTATTGCAGGACAGGTGGCGCAAGTTCATTGAAGTTAGGGGAGATTATGTTAAAAAATAAAAATTATAAAAATATTGAATGTTTTTTGTTTCGTAGCTGGATAGATAATATTTCTAGTTCCCCTCGTATTAGGAATCAACCAAGATATATGTATGCATGATTATGACTTATTTAATAATTTCATCTATTATCTGTTCACTGGTTTGAAAGACACTAAATTAAAAAATCCAGTGCATTTATTTGTTATTGAATTGGCAGCACCACATGTTTTTAAAATTTAGTTAGATTTTTAGTTCCCTGAAATGTTGGGTTATGTTGACATGTTGATAACTATGGATGTTAAAATCAAAATTCAGTTAAATTAATGAATAAATGGAAACTTTATTTGTTAAATTATTTCAAATCAAAGATATATAAAGACACAAGATGAAATAAATAAGGACAATGGAATTGTTATTATAAAAATAATTTACAAAAAACAATGAAGCTTAAAAGAAATTATATCGAGGTAAAATTAAAATTCATAACTTGACCGTCATTTTCAGCATCCACACTCTTGTCTTCGATGTCGTTGTCATGGTCATCGTCGTAGTCATTGTCATTGTCTTCTGTCAAAGAAATTAGAAGAGGTGGAACATCACGCACATAGCATTCACTCATGTATTTAATCGAGTCACTTCGAATAAGCGATTCACAGTGCCCTATACAGTTTTGCCAAATATCTGCATTACATTTACCTAAAACTCCTTCCCAGACTTTTTCCTACCTTATCACGAGAATTTGGAACGGAAGCAATTATTTTATTGTAATGAGATTTACAGAATGCCCAAATCATTTCAATTGGATTATAAATACAGTGATAAGGAGGAAGGCGAAGTACGTCAATGTTATTCTGTTTTAGTAGCTCCTCTAGGTACTTATTTGTACATTTTATTTAAGAACCTTAAATTTTGTTGTATTATTTGCAATCTTTTTTTAAATTAACATTAAAGGGAATTTTATTGTTTTTAGCCGGTCAATTAGACCTTGCTTTCGGGAATTACTAGTAGGTCTCTTGTCTAACAGAACAGAAGGATATGGTGTATTATCCATGATTAACAACACACTTGCCATCTATGTTACTTGGAGAAGGAATCAACTGGGTCTCTACCCACTTTTGAAAAAGTTTTGCGTTCATGTTTTTATGATAGTGTCAGTGAAGATGTTCAATTTTAGAATCCCAAAAGAAAGTCAGTTGAACATCCTGCATGAAGCACTGCAAACCGTTTTCCTTCATAATTTAGAGTACTTTTTGCAAATGTTAAAAAATCGTTTAAATTAAAGTGTTGGTTTTTAGAATTTAGTTCTGCAATGCTTCTTGTAATTTCGTAATTAACCCAAGGATTTTTGGTTAGGGTTGATTTTGTTGTTAACTGATTTTCAGAATTATTCTCTTTCGATAAAATTCATGGTCATTATTTAGATTTTTAGATTATATTGCATGCAAATTTTTAATTTATAATTTTTGGGTACAAATACCAGATTTCATATTTTGATAAATTTCTCTCCATTCATATAGTAACCAGAAATAACAACATTACAGAGCAAATTTTCAATACCGATAGTTCGGTGCATGCCAACATAAATCTGGTGTTTTTGACATCAGTGAACAGAATATAGATACAATATCTAGATATGTTTTTATGAGCATTTAAAGATTAAAACTTCCACAAATGTTCAGGCACTCTTCTTCCATAAAGTCCTTGATACGTCCAAATGGATACGAGTGGTATACATTTAGACTTAGAATAGTTTGATAACAAATATTATTCTTGTAAAATGTATTTACTGTGCTAGGGAGTATTTTTATATGTATCAGTTGTAAATCTCTATCTCTATCTTTATCTATGTAGAGGTAGAATAGCAGTTCAGTAAATCACCCCAAAGCTACATTAATAATCCCATTAGAAATAGTAACACTGTAGACCAAATCAAACTAAACTTAATTACTTGCTTGGAAATGGTCTAATTAAATATGTTTTTCAGTTATAACCCCGAAAGCCCCAAGGCGATATTGCAAGTGATAGGTGAAAGAGCTTCAAAACAATGACTGACATACACTTAGAAAAATAATGCAATTTCCTATTCGAGATGTTTAGTATTTTATTCTTCCTCAGACAAAAGTGAATTTATAGAAGGTATGAAACACTGGAAACATATCTGTTAACGAATTAGAAAATACGAGAAAACATATAAAAAGATTGATAAAAATTGGAAAATGGTCGACAGATTCATAAATACGAGGAGCGTTCAAATTTAAACAGGAATTTATTTATAAAAAAAGTTATTACAATATTACAACGATGAAAACTATATTACTTTTCGACGTAATCTCCCTGCCTAGCGATGCACTTGCGCCAACGATCTGGAAGCTTTTTAATACCTTGCTGGAAGAAGTCTTTGGGTTGCATGCGTATCCACTCCTGAACAGCTTCGATAACGTCATTATTTGACTGAAATCTTTTCCCGGCTAAAAATTCTTTTAATGGGCTAAACAAATAAAAATCAGAGGGAGCAAGAACAGGACTGTATGCTGGATGCGGAGGAAGGTCCCAGCAGCGATTTGCAAACGATTCAACTTGTGTTCTTCAGTCAACAAGCGCGGAATCCATCTGGCACTCACCTTACGATACTTTAGCTTGTTTTTTATGATCTCTTCAACACTTCCGACATTAATTTGTAAATTTTAAAAAATTTGACGAACTGTTACCCGTCTGTGTTCCTGAATAAGGGTTTTAACTTTTTCTTCATTTTCACGATTAACCGAAGTTGCAGCTCGCCGTACATGAGGCTCATTTGCTAAATGCGTTCTCCCGTCTCTAAAGGATTTTGACCACTCAAACACTCGACCTTTTGAAAGACATTGATCGCCAAATTGTGCTCGCAGTCTTGTAAAAATTTCAGTCGAATTTACGCCTTCATTCGTAAGAAATTTGATTATTATACGCTGTTCCACGCTACAATGAACAGAACTTTCAGACATTGTAACTGTAACTGTCAAAATAATATTATATCGAAACAATTGCCATGGATATGTTAACAAAAGTCACGGCTAACCTTTAAATAATTTAATTTTTAGAATTGTCTTCAGATGGGGTTTTAATTTAAACATTCCTGTTTAAATTTGAACACTCCTCGTACATAACTAATAACTATGTATAATATATATCATTGTTAATAAAAGTTTGGATTAATTTTTAAATTCAAATAAAATACTACATAGTTTCAGTAAATGTTTACTAGAGTTATAAGCGCTTTTAATGCTATCTAATAATCTAATATTATTATGAAACAAGGCCGATGGCTCCTTGTCACCCTCGGGCTGGTTTACTATGGCCGATCTGCCCCTGAGTAATAACAATAATATTAAGCACAAATCACCTCAAAGGTATAAATTATTGCGAGACGATTTAACTTTAAACTCTATCTTAAAAGTTCACTATTAAAAAAAAAAAATCTACATGTAATAGACCCATTTTCTATGTAATCAATATTATTGAAGAATATCGATTGAAGGTTTTTAAAGTGTATACAGAAAAGGGCAAACGGGTACAATTTCTACTACTTATAGGTAAATTGTTCATCGTTAGAGAGTTGGTTTCATTCAGTTTAGTCAAAAATATTCTAAGTTTGTATCTAGAACTTCTACAAAATTTATTTAGATAAAACCTACAGAGGTATATACTTTTTGGCAAGCTTCGACGCTGATGAGTTACTGTTTACTGTTTTGTCCCACACACATCCAACTTTAATGCCTTATCCTTGTACACATGAAGCACGAGCACGTCATTTATTCAAGGTTCTGCAATCGTACTATACATATAGCTTTTATTTGGTACAGGTCACAGCACTACAAAAAGTTTCCTGAGTGTAATTTCACTGAGTAAATTGCACGGGTTCAAAGCATTTCTGGTATCTAAAGCAAGATCTGTAGAACAGAATAAACTAAACCATAGAGATATTCTAGTTTACAAAACTTTGTTTAATATGAACGAATGGACTGGATAAATCATTATTCATGTCAAACCAGTTATGACAATTCTTAAAATTTTTAATGTGAGAGCATATCATTAACAACAACTTTAAGTTGTACGTGATAATTAAATTATTGAATAATGAATCGAAAATTTCTTATAGCTATAGAATTATGCATGCAAAGTACATATTTAAGGAGAAACCTTAAAGCAATAGCCATTATGTAAGATTGTTCTCTATCATCTTTCAACAAAATAGCAAAGCGATACCATAAAGAACGACACTGCCGAAAGCCACATTGACGTTGTTGACGCCTCATCTATATTCTTGGACAAAATACTCGCGGACAAATTCGTGAAAATGTATTTTATGACTTTAGGAAGCTTTCGTCAAAATACATGTAAGCTAAAGGCTTTTTATATATATGATTGTTGAAACGGGTAATAAATATTACATCCATTAACAATTTCATCGTCAATTACTGAAAACAAAATTAATCTATTTAATTTCCGTTAACTTAATTATTATCGGTTTACCTAATGTTTATGGTTACTTTCGAAATTAATACTGAATATGTTTAGTTATAGAGTTTAATTTAAATATAGATATTTAAATACACCAAGCTGATGAAGGAAGTGAACACAGAAGTAGCTAAGCTTGATTTTCAACCTGGATAATTTTAGTAATTGAATTATGTTACACAAATTAACTTTTACTACTCAAATCAACTCATAATCGTTAATTTGTGATTTAGATTCAAAACACTGGACACATTAATTTGCAAGTTTTGAAGTTAGTTAATTTATTTACATTTATGGCAATTTTAAATAAACAACAATTCTGTCAATCTTCAAAACCACATAATTCAAACTGCATTCAATAAATTTTCTTTAAACTAGCGATAAATCATTCAAAACTTGTAGTAAATAAGTGATTTAAAGACATTTTTATCATGTACTATTTTCTTTTTTTTTTAATGTGTGTGATTTTTTGATAATAGGCGTGTAATAAACAGGCAGAAACTTTCCCATTCAATACATAAAACTGCTGTATACGCACACTCTAAATCTAAATGTTAATTAGCAACTATTTTGATATTAATATCTATAATTAATATGTGAAGAAATAGATATTAAAAAGTGTTAAAGAAATAGTTGTATTTGCCTTGAGTAGAGTACTAAAACAGAATTATGTTTCCGAAATTAGCATAAAACTCATATTATGTAGGGTAACGGATAACACCAAAGAAAGCAAAAAGCAAGAAAAACTATTCTTTTGGAGACCTCTATAATAGATAACGTGCATATTTTTACAAAAGTATAATAGACTGAAATAAATTAAAATCCTCTTCCGTTGCTTTGCTTTTACGTATTTTTGTTTTGTTATCTTAACAAAAGCAATAGTTTTTAGAAGTAATTTTAGGTTCTCATGTGTTTTTCATTTTCAAAAAATATTATTTTTTGCTTTTGGAAGCTTACTTAAAATTAGAATATAAATTGAAAATGATGAAGTATGCAGTTTCTAAATAGACTAAGAGCAGGTTGCACATAACTTTTGTTAAATTAACGAATGGGCAAAGTTGATAAAACTGCAGCATTTTTGTTTACTAATGTGATATATCTTCAATATGAATTAAAATTTTGTTTCGATTTTGTTCGTTTTGATCAATGGTTGTTCAATCCGCCCTCATCCTTTTACATTACGCTTAATTTTTCTATTATTCTCTGAATAAGAAATTTAACTTTTTGACAGTGCATGGAAAAAACAGACAATGAAAAATTGAATGTGGGTAATTTCGAATGGAAAAAATAAGCAGAGATTTTCGCTTAATGTCTTAGAGCTATTTAGGGTAGCAAAAGTAACTCCTTCATTTCCCAACCCTCTTACAAAATGCGAAAGAAGTGACTCGAAGTTAGCAAAAAACAAGTACCGTTAAGGATAAAGGGTTTCTGTATTGAAGTTTATATTGCTCGCCGGACAAAGCTTGGCAACAATAAGAAGCTGTGTACCGTTATGTAATGTTACGCATATTCTCAAGGCAAAACATGGACCGGGTTGTAAAATAGGTAATAAAACATGTAGGTATACTGATACGATCCCGTTATTCTTCTCCGTGCAGTTTAAAGTAATTTTACAGCTTAGTTTACTTAGCAACACCAAAAGGAAAAGTTCTCTAAGTAGTGAATTTTTACGATACATATAATTTGGTTATTTTGAAATAAAGGGTAAGTAATAATAGGCATGCGTAATAATACAAAAAATACTATTTGCTTATAAACAGAAGAATATTTAAAGACTTTTACAAAAGTTATAGCGATTAAGATGTACTTACACCATATAGATTTTTAGAAAACAAACACGTAAAAATTTAGATCTTTTGATAGAATAATAAAAATGGCATGTATATTTAATACAGCAAATGATGCTAATGTAAAAGAATGATAGATACACTTTGGGTAATTTCAATCAAGTTGATGTCCTCATTGGATTTATGTTAATTATCAAGCTTCTGTTATGGAAAATAATAAATAGGGGTAACGGTGGGTAACGTTTGTAATATACCTTTCATTTCTGTATACGTTAAAAAACTAATGGTATACTGTATAGGAAATCAATAAATTACTAAAATACAAGGAAAGCGAAGTGCAAGAATTTAAATTATAAATTTACCAGATGATAGCAATAATAATGCATAAAAGTGAAAGCTCATTGAGAGTCGATTTAAATTATAAAGTTTTATAAATTAGTAAACCTAATTATCATAGCAGAAGTGTAATGCAACATCGTTATCATTTCTTATCACTCTTTTCGTATAAAGTTTTTTCATAACATAAATATAAAAAGTTTTAATAGCTTTAAGAACTCTTCACAAGAATTTGCCTTTTAGTGCATTTTTGTTCAAACATCCGGATGAGTCAGCTCGCTTCTTTCAAAAGAAGAATTAGAAAGATTTGTATATAAACCGTTAACTTTGTAAACCATTGTATATAATTTAATTCAAGTAGGTACTCGAGCAACGAACTTAAAAAAATAATTTACGTAATAACAATCAAAATAGAATACAAAAAATTCCCACATAAATTGAGTTCTTTCAACAAGAACTTTATTATTTGCTTATGAACAGTCTACACTTATCAGAAGTTTAGCTATGAATAAATTTGGCAAAATGAATCGACTCATAGGTAGATAAAAAGTTGAAATGAAGTGTTTTGATCAGTAGGAAATATTATGTAACATGCACGATTTTTATTAGCATATCATGAATAAGCTAAAAAAAAAAACTAGCAAGAAGCTACTTTGCGAGCTTACATGTAACATTATACAGTATAATTATGTTTGCAATTTGGATTAATAGCTAGAGTTCCTTTTTTTAGAATTCATGTTTTAAACGAAACTGTAATTATATCTTTTTCACATTTCTTTAAAGATTTATTTATTTTATATAAATGGAATATAATCTTCATACAGAAAAGCACAGTCTCAAAAGAATAATAACTGAACCGCGATTTTCATTTTCATTTTATAAAAAACGGAGTGAATTAACAGTGCGCAAACTACTGCTAACTGCTAACAAAAAAAACCTTGACATCTGAATTGCCTTAAAAATTTATTTTTAAATACATCAAATAAATGTTTCTCTAAAGAACAATACATAATTATTTCAAAATTAATTTCAACAATTTCAGTAAAATCGGTTTCAGTACTAAATTATTTCTTTAATACGTTCATTGTCAACAGACAGATAATAATTCTATGAAGTGCAAACAAAAGCCTCTTTATGATATCATTATTTACTTTCTTTTCGACAATAGCTATAATTTCAGCTTATCATATTGACATTGAAAATCGGTTTTCCATAACCCAAATCAAGCTCTGTGAAATGGTTTAAAAGCCAAATAAAGCCGTATAAAGCTATTATTTACAACTTGAAATTAAATTAAATTTACGAATGATGTACTCTTACAATCAAAATAAAAGTTTCACCAATATTTGCTTAGTCTCACTAAAGCATTGGTTAAGATCTTGTAAATTAATATCAGTTTTGACTGATTTTTTATCTATGAGACAACTGAAACTTTAATAACAATGTTGATTTATACTCAAAGTATTGTTAACACCTACACTGAGTTCCTAACATACTGTGAGTTAAAGAGATTGTGAATGCACAACATATGGGTAATCCTAAACTTATTAATAATGAAATTAAGTAAATGGAGTAGAAATTATTGCAAGTTCGATATATCTCTGCATGTAACATTCCTACTGACAATAACCTTTTGTTAAACTTTAAAAATTATACTTACAAGTAAACAAATTCGTAACACAATTTTGCTACGTATTAAATTGTCACTTCCAGGAATTTCAATTATTTTGCATTAAGTTTAAACAAATAATTAAACATTTCAAATTTCACGTTTCTCGGCAATCGCGTGCTTTTCTTAAACTCTTTTATGATAACAGAAATGATTTAATAAGAAAAACTAATTAAATTTGATAACTGCTGTATATGATCTACAGGCTGAGTAGGATTAGAAACGTTGCTACAAATATTAAACACACTTGATAAGCACTGATAATTATAATACAGCATTAAATAATAAAGATAAATAATGAGAATGAATAACATTCTTATGGGAAAAATTGCTACGTATGTTAACGAAGCAATAAACTTAAACCGGTTAAGCAGAACATATAAATAGGCGCAAAAACAAAAATGTGGTACATAACCATAATTATTTGGTATTGACAGTACTGCTAATAAAAGTAATCTGACCTTTAACAGCCTAATATACTTAATTTGTATGATAATAAGTTGGTCAATCTTCTTTATCGTTACCACCAAATTACATTTTTCTATGAGAACAACACACAATAAAAAGAAATAACCGTTCATGCATATAATCACAACAAAGCTCAAATGATGCCTGAATCATCGCCATGTAAACATAGTTACAATTTATTACATTTGCATTTTATTATTACTGAATCATAACGCCTTCTTTATGATTATCTATAGCTGTAATAAACTGTAATATTTTTGACAGATAGATTTCTTAATGCTTCTCTTGATGTCTTATTCATAAGTTGCATAAATCAACTGTTAAGAAAAGTATCTTGAACGAGTAGAAATACGTCATGCGACAACCGAGTGTACAATTAGAAAGATACAATATGTACTTATCTGTTACTATGCATACAGTGTTGTGTTTAATTAATAGAAAATGTAATTCCTGTCCCCAGCTGGCTACATTACGAAATTAATTAAAAAATTTACAGCATTACTAGTATGTAAATTTTACAAATCGTCAATGATTTTTCAATCTGTATATTTACATATTTCACATAATTTCCTTAGTTTCAAGTTTATTTGACCTACACGCGACATTAACCAGTAGCAATTTACAATATTTTAAATACATGTCCTTATCTTTTATTACTCATCAGCTGAATATCTATTATTAGGGGAGGTGGGGAGTTCTGCTGCATTAATAAAATTAGCTTTCATTTTGTTAAATAAATTATGTAATAAACGCTTTTATATTTGCAGTTTAAAGAAGGAAATAAAAAAATATAAAAATAAATTTCATGGGTATTATGTATTTCCTCTTTTTAAATTATTTTATATTTTCTTCTTAAAAAAAAAAAAACTTTCTTTAAAGTGGACATTTCAATTTTATTTTCATTTAACCAGATGTTGTGATACGGTTATAGCTAAGGGTTCGTTAAATTAGCATAAGCTTATTTATTTAATATAAACACAAAGCGATCAGTAATTAAGAAATTACAAAAGTTGTGTGACATAGATAGAGTAAATTAAAAAAATAACCTAAAAGTTCTTTTAAATTATACGAGTATTATAAGGTAAGTTTCAAGCCTTTGAGTTTTGCAGGTCGTGGATCATTATGTATACAAAAAAAATCAAAGGAACGCAAACATTTTCCATATTTACGTTGCTTTAACTAGTTTAGATCTTAAAATAGGTAGGTAGTATATTAGTTTCTCTTTTTTGGCTTTATAACTAGATAGAAACGAAGTTGGAGTCGTACAACTTAGTTTCTATGCTTTACAATTTCTAAAAAAAAAATCAAAATACGAGTAGAATGTCTAATTTTACACGCTAAACTAATTTTCAAAATATTTTACATTTTGGCTTTGGTCTTACACGTGGAACTTCTTTTAGAAACGCACTGATGAAATAATAATAATATGGAAGTAAACGAGGCACCGTCTAGTCCGCTCCTTGATAAGTGAACCTTCGTTACTTTTCAATAATAAGTGAGAAAACTCGAGCACGTTCATTGAATGTTCGTCTGTACTGTACATTATTAAGTATCCTACGCAGTTTTAAGGTCAAACATAAACGAAAAATTACAACTTCGGTAAGTATATGTTTTACGAGCGTTACCATTACATCAATAGTTGATATTACCTTTACATGCAATTTTGATAATAACTTTACTGTTTTCAATTTAGAACTTGTAGAGTTTCAGACGTAGTTTATCTACACAAAAATTTAGATCAAATTTCATACAGGTACTCGTATATTACCTTCTGATTATATTTTTCTAAATATTACTGACACAACTTATATATTGATCTGATCAGTTCGGTTTAGCTTAGTTTTAAAACCATCTTGGAAAATTATGAATCGTACTCGTAGTTATATAAATTGTATAATCTACTGCTTACCTACTTGTTTAACTTGATTATTATTAAATATGTGGCATTTAAAACAGTTTATTTATGCACTACTCAAAAGAAAAAAGTAG
The DNA here is from genome assembly GCA_963082815.1 of Melanotus villosus. Lineage (NCBI taxonomy): Eukaryota > Metazoa > Arthropoda > Insecta > Coleoptera > Elateridae > Melanotus > Melanotus villosus. The sequence goes on along the minus strand of OY720418.1, from coordinate 68,107,241 downwards.
TCACTTTTTCAAACTCGCGTAAATTTACATCAGTAATAAAAAGTAAAGTAATCTAGGAAATTTCTGATAACAAAATATGATATCTTAAGTTAGTTTTACTTCATTATTTATGATAACAATACATTCAATACGAAGTATTGCCTCATCTTGTTGGAATTACTGCTTGACGGAGTCTTGGTATGCTACGAATTTGCCTAACCACATCCTGTGGGATGTACTACCATTCTTCTATCAGAGCTTTTTCCAACTGAGCAAGGATTTGTGGGGGGTTTGGACGAGTATGAACAGCTCTTCCCAGCATATTCATGTCCGGACTACATGCTGGCCAATTCATTGTTTGAATGTCTTGATCTTGAAGATAATTTATCACTACGTTTGCGACGTGTGGTTTAGCATTTTCATGCATGTAGACGAATTCCCGACCAAAATTTTGGGTATACGGACGAACATGTACATGTAGGCATTCAGGGCACTATTTCGAACAATGACAAGCTCAGTACGGGTATCTAGTGTGATGCCGCCCCATACCATTATCGATCCTCCACCAAAAGGAACAGTTTCACGCATTGTATTGGGAAGTTAACGTTCTCCTGGTCTTCGTCATACACGTGAACGTCCATAATTACATGACAGAAGGAACCTGGACTCATCTGTAAACATGACACGTCGCCAGTGTCTCAGTTGCCAGTTTAGGTGCTCTCGACCGAATTGCACACGCATTCGACGTTGGTGTCTGGCCAATCTGGGCGCTTTAACTGGTCTTCTGGACCTTAGCCTTAGATGAACTTCATGCGGTCTATTTCGAACAGTTTGGTCACCAATTATGTGCCCAGGAGCTTGTCGGACGTTTGTCTGAAGGTCTCGTGTTGTAGCTGTACGACTGCGAAGGGCTTGCAAACGAAGAAAACGGTCCTCACCTGCAGTAGTTTTTCTGTTTCCTCCACTACCAGCACGTCTAGTGAAAAGCCCGGTCTCCCTGTACCGTGTCCAGAGCTTTCACACAGTTCCCTATGCAATTCCCAATTGTTGAGCCACGTACCACTGAGATCGCTCTTGGTGTTAATTGCCTTCTTATTTGCGGTACATCTTCTTCTTCTTCCTCTTATGGCCGAAGCCTAGGCCGATGGCCTGTTAGAAACTCGTAAGAACGCGGTACATCTTGAATGTGTTTACTCATAATGTTAACAAGCAGTTTTAAGAAGTACACTAGCATGTATGCATGTAATAATAATGTAGTTACACCCTACTTTGTTTTTTGTTACTTAAGTTATCTAACTTATTTGGCAAAAGACACTTGATGATATTTTTGTATTATGTAGAAATTATTAAAGATAAAGGACAAGTGTTCACATATACAATGTGATTTTTTAAAAACTCAATTGCAGCAGGCCGTATTCTGTCTTAATAACCTTAGAACTGTCTGTATTAAGTCAGAATACGGCCTGCTGAAATTGAGTTTTTAAAAAATCACATTGTACCAAGTTTTAACAATATTCTTAAACTGACACTACTGACAGTAAATTCACGCCACTTTGGAAAAGTGACTACTTTTCTTATATTTTGACGGGAATTGCATAGGTACTGCATACAATACGTATATCAAATTATCAAGTAAAATAAGAGTTAAACTTTTAAAGGTCGAGACTGTCAAGATTGGGAAGATATCTCTATATGGGTCTAAATAGGTATATAAAAATATTAGCTGGAAAAAGTTAATTGACATTACGTAGTGCAGTGTGTGAAGCCGAAAGAATCAAAACTTTAATGATGTCAATAAATTGTATTTGACATTTAACTACAAACAATTTGCAATTGTTTTTACCCCTTATTGCTAGAGCCGTATCAACGCCTGCTGGAATATTGGCACTTTGTTTAAATACATTTTTGTTGAATATCTCAGTTATTTATTAACCGATTTTGAAAAAGTTTTTTTTATTGTATTTAGCACAAAAAATGCTATTAAATGAGGTATCACAAGGAGTACTTTGATAATTGAATTTTTAAAGTTGGGGTTGCTAGCGCTTAGGGGTTGAGGGATGGGGGGTTGAAAATTACATCTTTAAATGACGATTTAAAAATAAAAATCGACGTGTTCGATAATTTTTCAGAAAAATGTTTCTCAACCATTTTATAAAATTTATCCGTTATTTTCGGGAAACACTGTAGAATATATCTACTCGTATATGCATATATTAAATACGAATTTCTAATATCTTAAGAAAATGTTTCCCTTTGCACTGCTGAATTCGTTTCTTCGCTAATATCCAGTGATAGAATATAAGGTCATTCTCAGTGACCCATGGAATTAATAGTCAGGTTTTAACTAATAACAACTAATACAAATTAGAGAATCGAGATTTATGCGATTATTATTCCTTTTAACAATTGTCTGAAGCAAGCTAAAACATGGCTTAAATTTCATAGACTGGTTTTCGTAAAGCCATCCAACATGGCCGCTTCTTAAATATAGGTAGGTACTATATACAATCGCTAAAAGCTATGGAAACAGCGTTCGGCTGTGCAAGCTGTTAAGGATATAATTCTTAAAATTCAGCTTGTATAACGGGATCATATTCGATATACATTAGAGCAAAAAAATTTCGTCTTTTAAAATAGTGTTTGCGAAATGCCACCATCTTGGATTTTTTAAATTATATGATAGGTTGCATGATAGGTACATCTTTTTATCGTTACCAATATAGGTACTAATGTTATGCAGGTTACAACTAAAACTAAAGCAAAAAATTTTTGTTTACTCATTATTAAAACTCAGTAACAAAGTTTTTTTATCTTTACAATTTTGAAAAAACAAGTAATCAAATAAGATGTTCAAAACGTTGTCCCTTAACTTCCTGGTAATAATGCTTATCATGAAAATTTCTCAAACAATTTAGGATGAATTCTCGCGGAACCTCCCCAATTTCTTGTTAAATTCGAGTTTTTAAATCCTCTAATGTCTTTGGTCTATTGAAGAACCAAATTGTTAAGTAACCCCACAGAAAATAATTAATTGAGTTCATATTCGAATATCGTGGTGGCCGTTCAATTGTACCTCTTTTTCCAATCCATCTAAAAATTATTTGCAGTTTTTGCTCGCTCACGCTTGGTAGTGTCTTTAATACTATGAATTTCGTTGAACTTATGTAAAATTTTTGATAGTTGATTTGCATATTGGGGGACTCTCTGGATCCAGGTCGTTGAATAAATGCAAACTTCTTCAACTCTTACGCGATCACCATATCGAGTCATCATTAACACTTGAGTTATTTCTTTTTCAGTAAGATATGCCATTATTAAACATGAAACGCAACAGTTTAATTTTTGTTGTTTGGCGATTTTATAACACACAGTTAATTAAACAACAACTGAAATGATATACCACAGAAATAATTGCTGCACAAAATATTTTCTAATAAACTTAGAAACTTATCTTATTAAGCAAAAAATAAATCCTAAATGAGTTCCAGCACTGTCTTATCGCAAATTTGTTAAATTTAAATTTTAGAGCAAATTTTATTGAGTAGAATTTCGATAGACTAGTTCAGTTTTTAGACACCATAACTAACAAAAATTAATAATAAGTAGATAATTAATTGCAATTTCTAGGTTCCACTTTCTCTTACAACCTATGCCTATGCAAGATTGTTCTATTCCAAACGCAAAAAAGTAAGATTTCCAATGATGCATCATTTGACCTATCTTGTAATTTGAAAAAATTCAAGATGCGGTGTTACGTAAAAGCTATTTTCAGAAAAATATATTTTAAGCTCTAAAATATGTCGAATATGGTCTCACCACACAAGCTGGAATTTTAAAATTTTATCTTGAACGGTTTGCACACCTTGTATAACTAGATAATAATACCTAGCTATGGTATTCATTTCACAAAAGCTTTGAGCTGCTAGTTTTGTAAAAAATAATTTTTCCAACTATAATTAAAAAATCGTTATAGACTTAGCATACATATAAGATGTCTTTTATTGGCGCCAAGTTTTGTTAAACTACCAATTTAGAGAATTTCATAAATCGTGACTAAAACAAATTTCGTAGTCAACTAGACCATGAAGACCTTTAGAACCAAAACGCATTACTGAAATATTAAGTTCTTCTGGTAAACGGTTTTTATTACATTTGAACACTTTATGGGCCATTTTAAACAGTTCATGTTTTCGAACAAATTGTCCGTGTTCGTTAACGGTTCGCCGGTTAATTTGACTGTAGTGTATAAAATTACAATATGAAAGTGCAGATGACAACCCAGCTCTTTAGGGAGATTTAATGGCTGTAGTAGGAAATATGGAAGAAGAATCTGAAAATTTGTGTTTTATTAACCTGTTGACTACAACGGTAGGTTCAGATGTCATAAATTTTTAGAAAAGGGAAGTGGAAAGGGGCAATATTTTGGTTCGGGAATAAATCTGAGGCTGACATTTATTAAACAGTGCTCAAGCAGTACTTCGAGTTAAGACTGTACATGATGTCATTGTGTACATATAAAGGCGTAAAAGCAATAAAGTTTATTTGAACACCAATTAATCCAATAAAATGTGTTGGTGGTGTTGGCCATGCAATAATATACAGTGTTTGTTTCATTGCCATAAAGTCGTCTAAATTACAGAGGGCGTGTCACGCTCGATTACCATATTTCTTACACATAATTCTACAAAAATGTTATGGGAGAACGCAAAACAGGTCATTTGTAACTCTATTTCTTGGAACTGTTTATAAAAAAACAGCTAACGATAACACGTGGTTGAGATCAAGCAGTTTATCGAATCGGGGTTATGTTGCTTTTCATTCAAACGACTTTAAGCTCGATGAAAAGATTACGAAAGCTCTAAACTCGCAGACTTGCTTCGGCGAGGTATTGAAGTGTTCGGTGCGACAGGAAAACAAACCTTGTTTGCAGATCTTTCAGGGAGATTTAAGATCAAAGTCGCATTCACTTTGGTATTGACTCCCTGACTTCGTTGTGTGCGCATGCGAACTTTTCGCATAAGTTTAGCGCATTTTGGACATTTCACATTCTAAGCTTTTGTCTTTGGAAAACTGCAACTTCTTAGTAAATTACTTACATAAGACTGTGATCGTTTGGCTCATTTTCAACTAGAAAATGACATCGTGAAGATTCAAATTGTTGTTAAAATTAACCTTCTTCAGCCAAAGAACGCGATTTCCCGTAGGCAATTTAAAGGGAAATGTTCGAATTTGAAAGAAAAATAGGTCTTAACTACAGTCGTCCCAAATAATTTGGTAATTAATGTGCAACACTAACAAAAATATACTGCAGATTCGTTTTCCCTGTTCTCTTCTATTTACATAAATAATTTGCATCGTGAAGTAGTCGCCTTTCTGGAAGTTTGAATTTAACCGACTGCATAATTTTAAAGTAACAATAATTAATAACAACTGAAACAAAGAAGTTACGTGCTCTGAATTACGATCACTTTGAAAATGGGCTGTATTACGCGTATCGAAACGGAAACGATAAGAGGGTTTGAAATTTTTAAGAGAATTATGATCCAACCATTCGTATTCCGTTTTGCTTTTGGTGAAACGTGGAAAGAGTTTAGAATTCGTACGTAACGAGTTACATTTAGATGTTGATGAAAACCTGTTTAGAATGATATAGTAAAAATAAGGGGACAATTTTCTTATAAAATATTTCAAAATAAAGTTGTTGACACCTTGACATATAAATGACGTTTATTTGTAGGCGTAAGAAGTTTGCAGCGATTTCGAAATTGCGTTTCTTCGAGAACTGGATTTAGGTTAGGATTAGGAAGATATGTTTCTGAAACTTTTACAGATTTAGTATACTTGAAGTTTTATACTTAAGGAATAGAGTTTCTATAAAAGCAAATACTTGTTAAAGTTTTATCGGAAAATTACTGGACCATGCAGTAAACGGAAAAATCCAATCACTTCCGAGTCGTAGTTTACTCGGTGATCGACCATCAGGATCCATCCGCTCTGCAACATATATTTATATGAAGTCTTATAATATCAGATTTTTGGGACTTCCAAATTTAAATTTTTTGTAAATATTATTTAAGAAGTAGATCAGCACCCTCAGAAGTCTGATTTTCAAAACAGGTGTGTCTTCTCTGTAAACTTGCTTTACATTCTTTACACCTGTCAGGGATTTTCTAAGTAGTTAATAGCCATTATAGGTATTCCTTTACTAACCATTTCTTGCAGCGCGCCATTTTGACTTATTTATTTTTATCAAAAGATAAATAAGTTTGCATTTTATTGTTTTAATTAACGACTTTTCATTTCGTTTACATTTTATTGCCCCTCCCCAAGGTTGAGAATCACTGCTTTAATTAGTCCAAATTTCTATTTTAATTAATTAATTCAGAAATAGAGAAGTGCTATTTATATCTGTAGCGATTACGATTCTAAAAAACTATTTTCTTGCGTCTCATTTCCGAAGAAAATATATGAGTTTACATGCACGAACCTTGAATAATTGCTTCCGTTATATATCAGTAACTACTAATAGTACTAATACATTATTCGTTATTACTAATAACTTATTTTTGAAATACTTCTGTCACGTTTAATTAAGTATTTCCGAATGATTGCTATATTTCAATAATAAAACTGCCAATTACTTGTAAATGATCTAAATAACATTATTTGCTGGAAAATACGATGTTAATACAGAATTTGCATTAATATTAATTCAACTTTATTCTACGAGTATTAGTAACAAAATTTTTAATAAGTTCATTATCCTAAGAGGTTCAAGCAAAATTACAATTTATTTTATTAAATACTTGAACCGCTTCAACATATACACTCACCGGCATAATTATCACTTAACTTGTTATAGCTTGGACTTAACTTGGACTATTTGATAATATGCGCAAACAGAAAACAATTTGCTTCTCTAAACAGTAAGTTGCATTTTAGTTTCATGCTGCAAATGTATTAAAAACGTGTAGATTGTAAACGACACAAGTTAAACAATAAAACGAAGAATTGGGGGAAAACGAATAACAGGGTTTGACGTCAACACTACTATACCGATATTTTTGATCATTTCCAATCATTCCTTAATAAGTATAGATTAATATTCGAGTTTTACTTGAACTTACAGAATATTATTTAGTACTGCATTCAATAGTTAATTCTTTTTAGTACAAGCTTAATGTAAAAACACTTACATTACTAATTGATAATAAGAAACTGAATATATTTTTGTATTGCCCAGTTAGTTTTCAAGAAAATTGTTGTTTAATTCACTGTTATTTAACCTAGATAAATAAAATTGCAAACAAATGATAAAATGAGCTTCTTGAAACTTTTAAGAAGTAAGTAGAGCTAAAAATTTTCATTAGTTAGTAAACTAGATACCTTCTGTTGTAAATTAAAAACGTTAGCCCTAAAATAGAATTTGATATTAAATATTTGAACTTTAATTACAACAATATCTGCCAAAGAAGATTTTCTTGAATTATATAAAATTATTATAATTAAATCTAATCAATCGGAATAAAGTATAATATGCATAAATGCAATATTTTCAATTTAAAAAAAACAAGAGAAAAGCGTTTTATATATTTTACATAAAGTAAAAGCATCTACCATATAACGTGTAAAGCTAAATGTCCCTAGAAAATTAATAAGTTAAAGTTGTAAACAAAACTACGAGTAGTTAAAACTTCTTTGGTCACGACTTAATGATAATCGATAACTAGATAACTGTAACTTTTGCCACCTAAAGGATCATACCGACTTTTACTACCTTGACAAGTTTGATGTAACTTTAAGCATGGGCAAGTACCTATTAACAAAGTGGTCGTTCTTTATTAGAAAACCTTAACTGGTTTTTACAGTTTTATGACACATTTTTCGTTAAGTTTGTAGGAAAACGAAGAAGTAAGCATCATTTTTTTTAACAATATGATTGCCAATACGGATTCATACGACGTTTTTATTAATATAATTAAAACTATATAGAAATCATGTATTTAGTGTGCTCATTATGCGTAGGTTCTAAGATCTAAGGTTTAAGACAACAGACGCTGTATTCTGTTGTAAATAATGTCACGTACGAGGGCAGGGTGAAAAGTCAGTGATAATCGATCGAGTTGGCGTTGATATAATTAAAACAATGTTATTTTTGCCATTTAGCAACGTTTTCAGGCCGTCATTCGTATCTGTCAATTGGTATAGTTGTGGCAGTCATTGAAAGCAGACAAGTTAGGATTTCTTGTTGAGATGGAAAAAAGTGAACTTCCTGTGTTAATAAAACACTATTTTTTAAGGGGAAATCTGTTTCTGAAAGCAAAAGATAGCTTGAAAAGTATTATGGAGACTCCTCACCATCCTATGGAATGATTCAGAAGTGGTTTACTGAATATCGTTGCGGTCGTACGAGCACAAGTGACGCTGAGCCCTCAGGTCGTCCAATTGAGGTCACAACTGACGAAATGATTAATAAAATCCAAGATATCGTTTTGGCCGATCGAAGAAAAAAAGTGCGTCAGATTGCTGAGATAGTAAACATCTCAACTGAACGTGTTTGGAAGATTTTACATAAGCATTGTGTATGAAAAACCTATCAGCCAGATGGATGTCTTGCTTGCTGTTACCGGATCAAAAACGGGTTCGTTCGAAGATGTCAAAAGAGTGTTTGGAAAAGTTTAAGCACAATGAGAAGGAATTTTTGCGTCGATACATCACTGTAGACGAAACATGGATCCACTACTACACACCTGAAAGCAAAGTTCAGTCAGAATACTGGGTATAAGCTGGAAGAAGTGCACCAAAGAAGGCAAAGACGGTTCCATCGGCAGGGAAGGTTATGGCTACTGTTTTCTGGGATTCTTATGGTATAATCTTTATCGACTATCTTGAAAGAGGGAAAACCATAACTGGATGGTATTACGCAGCGTTATTGGACCGACTAGACAATGAAATTAAGAAGAAACGTCCGCATTTGAGTAAGAAAAGGTGCTGCTTCATCACGACAACGCACCCACCCACCATGTTCTACGGATCTGCCCCCCTGCGACTTTTTCTTGTTTCCAAATCTTACAAAATAGCTTGCTGGAAAGAAATTTCGGCCGAATTCTGAGGTGATAGCCGAAACATACGCCTATTTTGCGGAGTTTGACAAATCACTGAAGGCATAAAAAACTGGAATTTCGTTGGAATAAGTGTATCGAGCTAAAAGGAGATTATGTTGAAAAATAAATCAATTTTTGGCCCAAAAAATTAATTCTTTGTTTCATTTATCACTGACTTTTCACCCTGCCCTCGTATGTACAGGGTGTAAACTTAAAAGTTATGTCTTTATATTGCTTCCTATATAAGAATCAAATTACCATGAACTCATATCTAAAAAGTTCTAATTGCCATGGAATGTTGGCCTCTATATTATAAAATAAAAAAGTGGATGTTTTTAAGAAATGGTTTAGCGGATTAGTTTTATGATCAGCAAGGTTTCACAGCAACTTTATAAGATTTATCCTTATCTGATTTTTGCCTTTTGGGATGCGTTAAAGAGAGAGAGTATAGGTATACAGAATCGTATCGATCTAAAGCTAAACATTAGAAAAGTTATAGCAATGCAAAATGCTTTAAAAGTTGTTCAAATATGCATTTCTCGAAATGGAAGCCATTTAAATGATATTGTTTTTAAAACTTAGTTATCTTTTGTATTGTCTAGTAAATTTAGTAAGTTTAGACGCTATATAATTTAAAATTTTAAACAATTTTAGAATCAGAGAGGTATTGCATTCCATCGCGATGCACAATAATGTAACTTATATCTGCCAACGAAATATTCTACCCGCGAGCGTAGTCATAAAACAGTATTTGTTTTTGTTACTCCACGTGTGGAGGTGTATCAAAGATTTCATGTAATATACATTCACCTACAGGATATGTTTATGTTGCAGGAAAAAGGTTTCCTTATTCTAAAGGAAGTGGGAGTGGAAATAAAAAAGGCACGCCATCAGCCAACAAGAAAAATTATTTTCTGTGCTTTTACGCCATGGCGAGACAGAAACACAAATATAAAATATAAAATAAAAAAAGTTCGAACGTGCAAAAGGACAAGTAGCCACTAGATATCTGCTGTAAAACTCGGTGCAAACATTTGTCTGCAGGAAAATGAAGGCATTTGCAAGCAAACTGTTTCTCGGCAAATTTGAATTGAAAACATATAAGAGCAAGGTTTCAATGTCATACACAAGGGTAAACAGATCTTGGGATTTTGTAGATGCAAATGAGAAAAATGCTACATTGTAAACCCCACGGTAAAAATGCGCACTGATCTGTTAAATTAATTTTGGGAGCATTAAGAAATCTACAAACAAACCGAAATGTATAAATATTAATAAAGAGTTGACAACCATGACAATTTAATACAAGGACAACCGACGAAACGGGTGGATGTTGCATGTCTGGGTGGTCTGAAATAATTCCAGTACAGTTTTGCAGGACGACTTCGAATTAATGTAGGTTATTCAGCAGTAAAATTGCATACCTTTTACGGATAATACCGGTTTATGGAATGATAAAATATTTTAGTTTAAGCTAAATGAAATTTTTACCTTAAGCAGCTTAATTATTTAAAAATAAATATGCGAAACTGTCAAGATGGCTAAATTAGGTTGACCTATAAAATGGTGCATTGCAACATGTTAAAGAAGTATTCGTGATATTCAACGGAATTAATTGTCGTAAATAATTAACATTAAATTCATGCTGTCCTTAAAAAGCTTTTTTAATTGAATTTTCTGGAGAACGTAATTATAGTTATTAAGTACAGACGTAGGTATACATACAAAATTTTTATTGCTTTTAAAAATCTGAGCGAGATACGAACTGAATTTATTAATATTAATACATTTTTAAATATCTGCATGCAAAAATAATTACAGCTTACTGCAAATATATACCCGCTGCATGATTAATTGTAATGTATACAATGGGGATCCCGATTTCAATCTGGAAATTTATTTTCACGTCAGTCATACTATGTTCATTCAAAAAATGATTACGCGAAATAAAAACTTTTATTTTGTTTCTCGTCACAGAATTAGGGTTGGAGTAAATCCAGGCTTGTTAGATATAAGAAACGTATTCGGGTTTATTTGCGGTTTCCTTCTCTAACGTCTTCTGCGTTTTCTTTCGGTTGTCATATTTAGCTTAATTGTGGATTTACCTTTAAGCACAACAAATATTCGTCAAAACAAATTAATTTGACATATTTTAATTAGTTAATACTGCCCATTCAATTTGCTAAACTGCGTTAGTATTTATTATTAAAAAATAATAAGGTAATACAATAAACAAGTAAAAACACATTAAATACGAAGAAAAGCAATTAGTAGGTATACTTATGACAACCTAAAACTAAGAGCTACTTAACAAAGGTTTTCTTAGGAATGTGCAGTTGTTTTTTATCCACCAGTTAATAAAAGTTAGTACGATTTGAAGTTTCTTGATTTATCGTTAACTTTCAATTTAAAGAACCGGTTGACCTTTTTGATCGAAGGGTCGTGAACTTTCATAGTGACATTTACACTTGAGTTTGCGTAAAAATAAAGTTCATTTTTGCTTCATCAGATAATATTAGAGTAGATACAGTTTTTCATAATTAATATTTATTAATAAACATCCGACACTTTATATGTTATTGACGTATATTGTCTTATATCTATTCGATTATCTGCTTTGTTCGTTCGTACAGGAGGGAGGATAAATCGATTGCTTTCGACATTTAATTTTATGTAAGGGCAGATATTCATAAGGTCCATATTTTTCAGCTCCAAAGGGTTAATAAAGGCACGCAAAGTAAGGGTAGGATATTTACTGGAAACGTTTACGATAGAGGTTATTTTACAAGACTATAACTTTTCCGAAATTATTTCGGATAAAAATTATTATAATTTTTTTGTATCGGTTAGAAATAATTTAGTGGAAGCTTACTAACTTGCTTTTTTGAAAATTTTGGCTTTATAGGTATTTATTTTCTCTTTTATCTTTAATAAAACATTAATACCTACGCTATTACCAAAATCAATTATAACGTTGCCGAAAGTTTCTGTAAAAGTAAATAAAATAATCAAGAAATTCGTAAAAAATAACAAACAGTGCCTTTATTTCTGTCGAGCTAAGTATTAATTAGGTTTTGACTATAATTTGAAGTATAAATTGTTTATTTGGCGAGGACAAGAATTCCATAAATCAATTCGGGTTGCATAAATGGAAAAAAGATCTTTAAAATTTACCGCTATCACAACTAAATTCTAAATAATTTTGTTTTTGATGTATGCAGGGACGTGACAACGAGCACTATTTTCGTCTTATCACTCCTATTTTTATCACTCCAGTTGCGTTACGTGTATTTCAAATACGCAGACTAATAATGATTAGGCACTTAATAATAAGAATCCGATTTCACCACACATTGAATTTCCTGTATAATAAATCAGTAAATTTTTAAAAATGTGGTTAAGCTTTTGCAATACATTTTCTGGAAGTCATTATTACGCCCACGATTAAACTGTGTTCATTGTAGCTCAATTTTAAATGTATTCTTTTAACGAATTCTATTTAAGTAAAATGTAAAACTTTAAAGTTTGTCCATCGTTGTTGTTCTTTTACTATTCCAGAAATAAGAGAAATCAATAAATGAAAACCATTTAGGTACCGAGAGAAGAAACTTCCTAACAGTTATTTGCCTTAGTTCCTTCATGACGACTACACACGTGAACTGAATAAATAAATCCTCAATTTTGTTATCTACTTGGGTTTCGTAAAAAGAAAAATTTTTAAGACTGAAGTTTTTATGAGCAAGAAGTAGATGCTAACATAAAAAAATGCGGTTAAATTTTTCTGAGTTAAATTCATCATAACTGCATCTTCATTTAGCCACTAAATACACATAAGTGAAGTAAAAACCTGGCACAAAGTCAATTTAATCAAAGTTTACAAAATTCGGCTGACATCCGTCGTTCCACGTAAGTAAGCAATCCAATCATTGGTAGCGGTTCAATCTAAAGGGAGTAAAAAACCTTAATCGGTAAAAAGTGTTTTAATCAGATACCCACCGTGGCGCACCCTCACCGTAATACATCAGATACCTTACATGAAATCTTTTTTTCGAATGATATGAGTTTTAACACGTAATGACGATTCTTTTAAAAATCTTCGAAGTTATCTAGATATGTAAAGTAAGCTGGCATAATAAAACTTTTCCGATAAATTTGTTTATTTATTTCAAATTGATTAAACGGAAAACCTGAAAGTGTTCGAGCACTTCGGAACTTCTAAATTGTTGCATTTATATGCAAGTTGCTGGCTTGCAGTTTAGAATGTATTTTACAAGAAATGCTGTATCCGACGGTCGCGCCACACCCAGTGAAATGGCGTCTAAGCGACTACGCCATGTCATAATCTTCCACCCTGAAGCTGCATGACTGGCCGGCAATACACGTACCTCGCCCGGGCAAATCATCTATGTTACCCGGACGGTAGCAACCAAATGGCCTGATTATACGAAGGTTTGCAGTCTTCAGTAATAGAACCTGCTAATTAAGTAACTTACAGCTTTGTTTATACTATATGTCGTTGAATGACGCTCTGTAGATGCATATATATGATTCGTTAATTAAAACCCATTGTGTTCGTAATACCCTATTAATACACAAACGGTGCTGGTCAACAACTATTATTTTCTTTTGACACCCACACTCAGATCTCTGGAAATTTAATTAAAATCCCTTATCACAAGATTCGAAGTTGTAAGAGAAAGACAAGTACAAATACTCTACAAACCAGCCAATATTTGCGATAGAACTTACATTTATTATATTAAAACTACGAGCACTTTGCTTGTCAGCTAAAATATCCTTATTACTGAGTCGAGAGTGCATTGAGATCTAAAGAATGGCAATAATAAATTTGATCAAGAAATGGACTTGTTTGGAAGCAAAAAATATTCCGGATATAGTGTTTTTGTTCTTTTTTATTCTGTTCTAAATTTTTGCAGAAACAGTATCAAATAGGACCAAGCTTACTTTGAAAAATTAAACTTGATCGTAGAACGTAGAATAACTTGGATTGCAAAAGAATTTTTAAAGAGCTGTTGCCGAACTATTAAGTATGGGAAACAATAACGCTTTTACTCAAAGCTTAATAATTACATTGGAGATATGCAATCTCAATACATATAAATTAAATTTAAAAGTATTTTTTGAATAAAATTCATTGAAAAGTTAGAGGTGTCTTCCACTCATCGAAAATATGTGTATCTATTTTATTATTTACACTTAAATACCAGAGACACATGTGGGTATAATCAATATTTTACCGTTTAGGTCGACTTAGCATACATCAGAGTATCAGAGTTGACGATGTGTTTACCAAGAAAGTTGTCCTTAGTGACAGCTAACACAAGCAGCAGCAGCAGCGGTAAACTAAATAAAGCATAAATGAAGAGTCAAAGTTTTACAGTGCCCAACATAGGGTCTGTTAAGGGAAAATGCAATCTGCACAACATGAACAACAGCTGTTTCGGTTTTTTAAGGAGCTAGTTGTTATTTCATTCTACATGCTATAGGTTACTTTTATGAAAACCAATTGTGTAGTTTATAATCTTTATAGTTTAAAAGCAACATTGTCCTTAAGATGAAGTAAGTAGTTAATATTTTAACATTAAAAAGTATGGAGAAGGGTTCATTAACAGGTACTGCAAATAAAAAGAAATATATGTGCTACGTTAGTTTTCATTAACACTTTTGTAAATGCAAACTCGACTGAGAATAAAGCAAAAAATGCTAAATTCTTGGCAAATTCCTTAAAAAGCATTAGGCTTAGGCGATGTACTGCCTGTTCCAAATAACTGATTTCTTATCTGCCATCTGCCATTAACAATATTCAGCTTGAACAGGCTATTAAGACCCATAGCTTGTCGAGGAGGACATACCGAGTCGTAGTAGGTAAGCTGAGCCTGGTTCCAAGTTCAGACCATAGGCACCGATGTTTAAACGTTGATTGAGGGAATCCTCAATCAACGGTTTAACTTTGCAGAGCGATGCGCCGTGCCAATACTCACCACCGTACCGCCACCCCTTTAACAATTTTATATCTTCCTAAAATTTTTAAAAGCGAAATGTAGGTTTTCATATGTTGAAAACTTTCTGATAGTTAGCTAGAGTGAGTATTCTAAATTCGAATTCTAAAGACATGGCTCTACCAAATTACAAGAATGTTGACTTACACGATTCAAATGGTTTTAAATTAGTTTTACTAAATATTTATACACAGTTAAAGATATCTGAATAAGAAAAAATACTTTCTTAGCAAATGTATTTTTCAACGACGATTTCTGTATTAAATAAATTAAAATTGGAACATATTCTGAGCTTTAATGACTTTAGTTATTATGTAACCAATTTTTAAAAATGACAGACTATTCACATTATTTTTACTAAAAATGTTCCGTGAGCAGAAGGTCTTTGCAATGATCAGATCAATAACTATTACATTAAAGTCGGCCAGATAATAAAAAAGTTATAAAGGCCTCACGATAATGTGAGATTGAGAGGAAAATGAATTAGACTAAAACTTAACTAGGATAGCAATGGCAATATTGAAGCCTTATCAAAGTCAACCATAAATATAATTATGTTTGTTTGCAATAAAAATGACTAGTGATTTAAAACTGACAGTGATGGGCAACGGCTAAATCTCTTTTTTCAATTTCGCCTGTATAACAATTTCAAACCTATCTCCTGCACTATTTATAGTTTAACATTTTCTTATTTAAGTACTTATTCCCATTTTCTATAACATAATATAACGAGAGTTGAACCAAAAAATCATTTGCAAAGATAAAATTAAACAGTATCTAGGTATATTTGGATGCTTTCTGATTTTGTCAATCTCCACACTAATTTTGTATATTTCATTAACTCAAGGTTAATTTGGAGCTTTATTGTATCTCCCAATAATAGTATAATACCTTATTTTAATTTAGCAAAGTTTATTAACTTGAAGAAATTTATTTAATTATTAATTAATCTCATTACAATTAACAAATTAAAATTCCAAACAATTAAGATGCTCATTGTTTCTCTTTCTCTCTTTAATTACTGCATATATAATTAAGTATTTTATACGCTGTTTTGCATAGGTGGTTGTTTATTTTATTTTTGCATGAAATCCGATAAACGATATAAATAATCTTGTTTATCGAAAATCATAAGCGTTGATGGAAATTTCTCATGCTTTACGATAACATGTTCAATTAAAAGTTTAAGTGCATAGGCACGTCTGAATTTGGCAGCCATTAGTGACTACTACTTTTATTATTCGGACTGATCAATAGTGTATCTACTCGTATTGCTTTCCATAATTTGATGATTTTAAAATGTTTTAAAAAACAACTAGATACACTTTTATAACATCATGAAAAAATATTTAACATTAATATGATAAATTAATGGCAGCCTGGGTAGCTCAGTCAGGTGAATGCCTGCTTAGCTAGCCGGCTGACACGGGTACGATTCCAGCGGTAGCCATAGTATTATGGAGCCGATTTGGGTCGAATTTGTTAGTTAAGGCTTAGGTTTTAAGGTGTATGAATGTGTTGTGGATGAAAGCTGGTTGAAGCGTGATGCAAGTCCAAAACTGGACCCATCACCGCCACTGCATTGCGGTAGAAGAGGAAATGGATTATGTATGTATGTATGTATGATAAATTAATTAATATTACTGGACTATTGACATCTGCAGATCTCTACCATTATTTTAATAATATCGGTAGCAATAATTATGATTAACTTCTAAATTTAAGATTTGATATTTACTCCCAAGTCGCCTACCACTACCTTGCCATTCAAATGATTTAAATGACCTAAATATTTTTCAGAAGTATAATAGAAAGAAGGTGGAAGGACAAGTTATCCATTTTATTCAGAAGAGAGGAAAACAGAAAACAATTAAAGGGTATAAAACTTAAGGTAACTAGAATTTTCTATGGTTACAAGTGTAATAAAAGCTAAAATCCCCTAACAGTCTTGAGGAAAGAACCAGAAGAAGAAAAGATCACAAAGGGAATAATAGGCTAGCATCAGACAAAGTCAAGAAAAATAGGTAGATCAAGACGTAGTTATACGTACAGACTGAAAAGGATGGGTAAGTCAGTCATTTTATCAAGCTTTACGTAGAAGGGTACATATTACGTACATTTTTATAAATTTCTGTAATCTAAATATAAGGATATTTACCTCTCACGATGAATCTTGAACCACATTTAATTTTTAATTAAAATTTTAAATATGTTTTTCTTCTCTAATTTATCGTATTTAGTTAGAAAGTTTCAAAAAACCACGAAGGGCAAATTTTACAAAGAGTGAATTTTGTATTTTCCAAATTTATTAGCAATTCAGAGAACAAGTTATTCTTAAAGAGTCTTTTGAGATACCTTGTTGGAATTGTAATTTTTTATGATTAATTAAATAAAGTAGGTAATTACCAATATACACCAACTTTATACATTTTTTATTGGCATATGGTGTGAGGACGTTTGTAAGGGTAATATATTATACTCGTATAAGAATACCGATTTTAAAATATTAAAACAGTTTTTGTTATATAAAACAAGAAAATTTAAGACTATTTTGCAATGTTCTTTTTACAAGTGCAATAATATTTAGCTGCAACATGAAACTCATCTGAAGTATGTGGTTGATACAAACTACAATGCAAAACTGTAACTTAATAATGTTGTATATTTAAAAAGAAAGAACAGATTTAACCTAACATTTTTATTTTCAATGTAAACAAAACTCTTCAGCAACAACATTAAAAACATTTTGAATTTCACTATTATACAAGGTGTCTCAGAGAGTTTTGCACTTTTCTTTCGAAGTTTACTCAGCTATCATCAGTTTTCACAACTAACTTTATTTGGAACTTAAAACTACATTTATTGGAAATTCATGTATGGAAAATTATATCATCTAGATGTCGCCCATTTCTCCGCTGGCACTCTTCCAAGCGATGCCTTAGATTTTCCATTACGCTTGTGCATAAGTCAGGAGTAACGGCTTCAATCTCTTCCTGGATACGATTTTTAAGCTGAATCAAATTTGCTGGAGCGTTATTACAAACTCGACTCTTAAGATATCCCCAGAAAAAAAAAATCGTTTGGGGCCAACTTCGGGCTTCTTGGGGGTCAGTTGATGTCGCCTCTTCTTGATATCAATTTATCCGGGAACCATTCTCTTACAGCTTATAATGCGGTATTTGCTGTGTGGCTAGTAGCCTCATCTTGCTGGAACTACCACTGGTCATTAAAATCATCAAATTCTTGGAGCACAGGGCCAAAAAATTCACGGATCATTGCGGCGTACCTGTCAGAATTTACAGTAACTGTTTGTCCGTTGGTATTTTCAAAAAAGTATGGGCCTATTATGCCACTGGAGGATATTGCTGCCCAACCAGTAACTTTAGGGCTATGGAAAATGGCGTAATGGAAAATCGAAGGCATCGCTTAGAAGAGTGTCAGCGGCGAAATGGGAGACATCTAGATGATATAATTTTCCATACATGAATTTCCAATAAATGTAGTTTTAAGTTCCAGATAAAGTTAGTTGTGAAAACTGATGATAGCTGAGCAAAATTAAAAAGAAAAGTGCAAATCTCTCTGAGACACCTTGTATTTGCTCCGATAAGTAGACCCATAGTATTCATAAAGAAGCTGTTTACAAGCTATGGTTATTAACACTATCCAGCTAGAATGTATCCGAATCCAAGGGACTTCAACTCTTGGAAGCGATTTTTAATACTTTCAGATATTTTTATGAATTAAAAATCTCAACTACCTACTTGGATCGGAATCAAACCCGAGATGTCTGGCGTACAAAGCTAGTATGTTAATCTTGAAGTGACCGAGGCCGGAAACTTTTCAATTAAAATACAAACTTATAAAAAATAAATGTAGTACGATATGGATTAATAAGCGTATTAATTTTCAGAGTAGTTCCAGCCAGAATATACAGTTTATTTAATGTTCGACAACTATTTAACAAATTAAAAAAGAAAATAGTTTTAATTGTTAAGGGTGCTATCGCGTTTAACGGGTGTTGCCTAAGATTGAAGATACACGAGATTGGCATACTGGCACAAACTTCGAATACTTATACATAACAGTTTCTTTAAGCAGTCCTGAGGAATACTATTACAAGAATTTGAAACTTTTGTTATGGAGTTAACTATTACTAACATCCATGGTACTTAACGTCCCTTCTGTATGCGAGCGTTTCTATATAAATTATGAGAACGTCTTTTAAGCTTAAAAATTTCCAAAATATTTAAACATTATTTTCCCCTAAAAAACACTGCCCACAATACGTGATACGTATGTCTTCCTAATGGACCCAATGTACTGGAACGGAAGTTTGAAAGTAAATTATTTATGTTGATGATACTATTATCATAAAACTCTTATCTCTGATCGTATCAGATGTAAAATTTTAATGATAATTAGCCAATATGTTTATTGTTTCTCTTTATACGTTTTAATTAACATTTACATTTTATTGTTTAACAATTTGCAATTAAAAACCAAAGTGTTCAAAAAATAAAATTGTAAATAAATAATCACTGTATAGGTATACCCTTTTTTATTTGCAAAAACAAACGTCCCACTTTTGTTTTAACAATAGATTTATTTGTGATTGAAGTTACCTCTGTTAACGCGTATATATTATTCTTTATAAACATTAAGGATAGAATTTGAACTGGAATCAACTACAAGCAAATTATATCTTAATGAAGTAATAATTTGAGGGGCAGTTTTCTTTAAAATGTATATAAACAATTCTAAAGGTTTAAATAGAATTTTAGGTTTAATAATTTTCAATGTTCAAAAAAGTTTTTTAGTATTTTCGACTCTGTTTTTGTCAATTTTTAGAAACTATACGCCAGCATACCTACTATAATTTCACACCTTACTTTGCACGAATTGAGGAAAGAAGTCACTGGAACGAAAACATGAAAAAGCCTTTTCAAAAAGAGCCACTAGGAAAAAGTTTTCTTGCTAAATATACTCCATTAGGGATGAAGTCTAGAGAAATTCCGTTTTTAGGTCAGCTCCTTGTTATACTTTTGTTCAGAGAGGTATGGTAATAATTTCAAATTTGTTTTTGCACCTATGGAGTTATAAAAAAGTTGCTTAAGTAATGAAACAAATTTTGATTGAATAATAATTGCCATAGATGAAATTAAAATTTCTTGGTTCTCATGCCATTTAAAAAATATTTAAGTGAAATGTCAAAATTGGTCTAAATAGTGTCCAATATAATATGCATAAATAGTTTTTTTTGAGAAGCAAATGAAATGTTTCAGTAGTAATCAAGAAATTGCTTAAGAAACTTACTTAATAGGACAAAACGTTAAATTTTCACTAATTTATGTAGAATTCTTAATAATAATAATAATAATAATAATAATGTGCCTTTATTCATATTGGTTTACACAAAGCAAATATATTTTAAATACAAAACAATTCAGGCGAAGTTCAGCTTAACCCTAAGGTGTAGGCTGCTCTTCCACTTAACCCGAATAAAATAATAATAAAAAAAAAAACAAAAGAAAGAATAAAAATAAAATAATAAAATAATATAACCATACAGTAGTAATACAAATTTCCTGAATGAAAACCTAAGTGCCTGTGCGAGATATGTGCAGTTGAATAATTGTTAACATGTAAATTGAAGCGCAGACTAAATAACGGCCATTCTTTAAAAGAATTTTTACTTGAAAATGGCATAATATCAAAGGATTTACTATTAATATATTTAAAAATGCAGTAAGAAAATGATCGAGTAAATATGCGCTTGCGATGGCGCGGCATGGCCTATATGCGTAAATTTAATTTAATTTTCTAAATGAAAATATAATTAAATGATTATTATATTCATTTTTAAAACTAATCGACAGATTTCTTTGATAAATTGATGGAAAATTAGTTATCGTGTTTCTTAGAAATAAAGAAGCCATTTATAGATAAACCCTTTCTTAGTAAAATGAATTTGAAACCTAAAGCAATACTGATGCTTTTACCTTTACTTGAAAGTTTATGTATGCTAAAATTATTTCCTTAAATAAGAAATATGTATGTAAATTTGCTTAATAGACTTTTATGTGTTTATTACAGGGATAAAATGCAAAGTTTATTTTTCAGTGTCTTACAAAACAAAATTTGTTTTAAGAAGTCTCTAAGATAAAGTTGTCTGGCAGCGTGAAAACATTGGGTATTGTTAAAATAGGAATTGGCGCAGATGTAGTCGTAAATTGCAAGATTGGCGCCAAATTAATTAACTTGCAATTGCTAAAATGCATCGAGGAAAATACATTAGGTTTTTAGTTCGTCATAATTTGCTGCAACTCAGAGGATATATCTGACATAATGTTGAAGATATAATTACGAACGAAATTAAGTACAAGATGTAAACATCACTATCTCCCTGTTTACGCATTATTGCAACTTCAAAATAGTTTTGTAGTTAAATACGATATTTGTTATTTCCAGAAGAACATTTAAGCCGGAAGATTAGGTAAATGCATTTGCATGTATTCCGCTCGTTATTGCATTCCTGTGCCAACATAGATATTTACTGCAGCAAAGTACCTGCACATTAGAAACCTAAATGTTCTTTAGCTTCATGAATGTCAAGCGATAATTTTCATAACTTATAAAATCTTATGTTTTACATAAATATCTAACTGCTTCCTTATGCCAATAAGAAATTGTCAGCGACTTAGATGCTATTACCAGTCTCTTCTTATTTTGTATACTTAATATATTTTATCAGGGTTGTACGTAAGTAAACGTAAATCTGAACCATGCCGTTGTTTCTTTATTAAGCTTGTCCTTTGCGATGTTGGCAAAGGTACAAGGTAACAAACATAAATACGACAGTAAGTAAGATAAGCCAACCCTTCGAAATATTAAAGCAGAGGGATATTCGCCTATCCCTCTTGGCCTCTATAATCATCCTAAATACTTTTTGTCTAATTTAATGATAAAAAAAGTACAGCATATCTTAAAATTTTTTATTATAAAATGGCTTGTGTGAAAAAGTCATAAACTCTGCTTGTAGTTATTATCTGCATTTTAAGATTTGTAAACATTTTTTTTTTCAGTTAGAATGATACTGCTGTTTTCTTTGAAACGCAAAATAGTTACCTACCGTTTAAGTATGAGTTCTTCGTGCTCAGTTCATCAACCGCTTGTTACTGTAGACAGTGTCCTTCAGATATTTTAAATTCTCTAGGTTATATTTCAACAGAACCCGTTAATGCGGCAAATTTTTTTTCAAAACAAACATGCTGAGCGCAACGAATACCAAATGAGTTTACATTTTATAAGTTGGTTCAGCTACGTACAAAAAATCGACCATTCAAACTAAATTCTATAGAGTTAAATAACGACAGACCGTTGTTTGTTGTTACTAATTTAATAGTTTATTTAACACCAGAATATTACAAAAATATTTTTGAAATTCGACGCTTTAAAACAATACATATTGAAAACAAGTTTATGGATCCAATATTAAATAATTTTTATTTCAATAGCTAATAGCAAATTCAATAAATAATGGATGCATTTAAAATACATTTTCAGTTTGTTTTATTAGTTAAGAAAAATTAAAGAAAGAGTTCTCGTTGAACTTTCATATGCATGTACCTATTTATTAATTTAAACCGTCTTTAAGGAAAAACGAAATTTTTATTATTTTAAGCATTTATAATTTATTACAATTAAATAATTCCTCACGCCAAATAATTGGTAAAGAGGACTTTGGACAATATAATGTACCTATATAATTAAATAATGGCATCTGTTTAAGTGTCTTAAAATAAATAGCCACAAGCATATTTATTCCACAATTTAATAATGTTAATACTTTTTTGGCGAATAATATTTTTTTTAAATCTTGTGGAAAGCAGATATTTGTAATACAATTACATAGGTACGTAAATATTTTAACTGGCTTTATTAACTGCTTTGAATTATAGATACCTATGCTAAGTTTTAAAATTTCTGGATGACAATTAATTTAATTTTATTCGGAAATTAAAATCGAAAAATAAAAACCTAACTGTGATTTAGTCTGTAGTAGAATATAGAAGAAAATCGATAATAATGCTGGTAATACAAAATCATAAAAAACACTTTTATCTTAGCCGCAATGAAACATTTCAAAGTTCAGGAGCAACTTTTATTAAGAACCTTTTTCATATCTTTTCTCGTAGTGGACATAAACCGGGGTGTCTTAGACGTTGGTTTACTCTGTAAATAGCGTAGGCCAAAGAGGAAATTTGCTCTTGGTCTGCAGGAAATATGACATCAAATGTGAAAGCAGAAAAACGAGACTTTCTTACTTATATTATTTAACCAAAGTTAGACAAATTTTTATTGTTATTAAAACATTTGAACTTCCGCTTTTACTGAAAATACTTCTTCTTGGAAAGATTTACTAAATTAGATATATAACCAGAAAACTTTTGCATTAAAGTATATTTTTTATTAAAGAAGTTATTAAAATATTATTAGATATTATAAATACATATGTTGTGAAACATTGAAACATATCGTTTTTACTTAAGAACCAAACAATTTCTTGCGTAAATTAAGGCTACCCTTTTTGAAAAAAAGGGGGAAATAAAAGCACCGGAACTCATAATCATGAAAGTACGAAGTTTTACCATTGTAATGGTTAATTCATTTAAAATAATAAAGAAGCCGACTTCCTGTTGCGACTTAAAAGAATAATTAAAATGTTTTATTAAAATACCAAAACCTAATTAAAATACTCATTTATTTGTCTAATTACTTGTATGTGCAGCAAATTAAATTTTGCGTTACAAAAATATCTCAAAAATTAATTTGATAAGTACCTACCTATATGGTTTTTCATAATTTTTTTTATTTGAATACATACTATGTGTAATTTAAAAATCTGAAAATTTGGGTATTATTTGTTTATTGTAAGGATATCAATTTATTAGAGGTTAGTGAGGGTTGCACAAAACCTTTATTAAATTAACGAATTATCAAAGTTAACAAAACACATTTCTTCTTTCATCTTTTTTTAAATTAATGTGTTACTTGTGTTGTGAGATTCCATTTTATTAATTTTAACGAACGATTAATTTAAGGAAGTCGTTAAGTCAAGTTTGTGCAACCTACCCTTAGTCTATCTTGCAGGAACACCGTAATGAATGAATTTAATTTTATTGCCAAAAAAGTTCAAAGCATTAATTTTTTTTTAATAAAGCTTATAGGTATCTTCAGTTTTCACAATTTATCCAGACTATAGTTTAAAGTGTTCCCGGAGGTGATATTTTCGTGAGCATGCAAACCACATTTTCCTCTGACATCTCCCGCACTAATAACTGGAGGTTTCCGCATAGAAAAGATATTTTTATAAAGGGTGCCTATCTGAAAGTTTTAGGTAGTATACATGACATCGCACGAACGACTAGGTTTTTTTTTATTAAAAAAGTATTTATGGCGGATTTAACTAATAATTCAATTAATCGGCGGCATCAACGTTAGTATATCGATCGCTAGGATTTAGGATTTAATGCGGAAAAACATATGGAAAATATGTCCTCTTTCAAGTACAAGGTAAAACTGTAGATTTCGTGACAATATGTTACTTGAAACGATAAAGTTCCTTAGGTTTCGGAAAACCCTAATCGGATAGTGCTAATAACAGTTGAGAACTTGAGATCCCTAGCATCTGCAACCCTAGATGTTGCTCAATAAATACATAAATAAAGATTAAGTTAATGTACCAGTATTAGATATTACTGAAATGTAGCAATGGATGTTCTGATCTTAATTCTTGGAATATTGTAATTTGAAAACATAGTTGCTTGCGATATGCTACGTATGTTTTCAGCAGGTCCCTGTCTGTCCCATTGTTAATACCATAAATTCCCCCAACCTGGCCAAATATCTCGCTAACATTCTTAAGGCATATAGAGGGAAATCTTCTTCACATATTTTAAATTTTTCCCATTTTATAAACCTTATCGACAATCTCACAGTAGAACTTAATGACCTGCTTGCTAGTTTTGACGTTAAGTCTCTCTTCACCAAAGTCCCCATACCTTACTCAGTAGCTATCATCGAACAGTTACTAGTTCAAGAGGCGCTGCTATGGGTTCTCCCCTATCTCCGGTGGTTGCAAAGATCTTTATGGAATCTTTTGAAACAATAGCCCTGGAATCCTTTGATTTAAAACCCAAGGTAAAACCCGTTATGTATGTGACACTTTTAGTATCTGGCCCCATGGAGGACATAACCTTGTTTCCTTCTTAAAACATCTTAATAGTCATCACCCTGATACCTAGTTCACAATGGAATAGAATCGAATGGTTCTCTCCCTTTTCTCGACGTCCTGGTTACCCGTAAACCGAGTGGTCATCTTGCACACTCGGTTTATCGCAAACCCACACACACGGATAAGTATCTTCACGCCACCTCACATCATCATCCTGCACAAAAGCTCTCTGTAATCAATTCCGTCGTTCATCGTGCTATCACAGTGTCCCAACCCGACAGTCTTCATGTCGAGTTAGCCCAATATCTAAGAAAGTCTCGTCAAGAATGGGGATAAAAAAAGCGATGCTAGAAAAGTCATCCAAAAACAATTATACCCCGCACACCCTAAAACTCCTTAAAATACCTGTACACCCCAGTCTACTGCTTTCTTACCCTAGATTCGCCAATTTACTGATCTCATAGGTAGGATTCTAAAAAAAAACATAACATCAAAACCATCTTCAAGCTCCTTCTAAAAGTGTCACAGATACTCCCTTCAGTAAAAGATAAGCCTCAACCCTTGTCATCAAGAGGCATCTATAGCATCCCCTGTTCTTGTGGTTTAGTGTACGTTGGAGAAACTGATCGCTCAGTGCACACTGCACATACGTATCTGTGAACACAAACGTTGCTTGAAATCAAGTCTTCTCTCACACTCAGCTGTTGCTGAACATCATCATGACACTGGCCATCAAATATTGTTTGAAAAATCTACGATCATTGCCAATGCCACTTATTTTTTTAACAGAAAAATCTGTGAGGCCATTGAAATCATCAAAACCCATAATAACTTGAATCGTGACACTGGTTATCATCTATCCAATATATGGAAGTCAGCTATCATTACTGGTTCCACACCCTCCACCCCTGACCAATCGTCCTCACAGTCCGATACGATTCTGCTTCTCTTCAGAAGGGTTTCGCATCTGGCTTGGTTGACAAGTTGAGTTACCGTTACCCTTCTGCCTCTTGCTAAAAAAGTTTCGCCTCTGGCGTGGTTAACACGTTGAGTTACCGTGCTCTTTTAGTGCTCCCTTTTCCTCCTGATGAAGAAGCCCCTTAAAAAAGTGGGCGAATCAACAATGACACGGTCCCAATCCGGAAGACGTATTGTTAATAAATATAATTTTGTTGTGATTCTATTAAAACTATGATAGCAAATATAACCAGGTAATATTTTAAACTTTAAAATATGAAATTATATAATTATTAGATGCATTCGCAAGGCAAAAAACTGCACTTTTCTTTACTTAACGTGGTAGAAGATCCACTAGAACTATATTCTATTATTTTGCAGTGCCCAGTTTGTCATTTACAAAAAATCGTGGTATACTAGAATTGTAATTATTATAGATAATTTTTTAACTTGTTTTCTAAACGCACCTCATCTTATTAAAATCTTCACATGGGTGTTGTAATTTAACCACACTCGCAAAATTACTTTTTATAATATAGATCAGGTGTGTCAGGTGATAATAGTTATTTATTGAGTTGTTTTTATTTATAAAGTAACGTAGATAAGTCCTCTTAAAGTGCAAAGTTGAATTTAAATATTTATATTAAAATCTGACATATATTATTATTTATTATAAATATAAAAACTACTGACATTTAAAGGAAGAAAAGATTGACACACTAAATAGGTACAACAAGTTTGAAGTAAATTAGGTGGTTACTGTTTATTTGAAAATTTAAAGTATCTACCTAATTCTTTTAACTTTGTCTTATTAATGTGCGTTGTTACTATTTCATAGTTAATAAATAACTTTAAAAAATTTTGTTTTAAACAAATTACGTAATAAAATAAGTGTGGTAGACAAGATTTTGAATACTTATAATTTCAACGAGTTTCTTTTTAAATTGCTTCAAAATTAAAAAAACTGCCCTTTTTAAATTAATTTCTGTAAGTCTTGGTAGCGATATATTGGTTTGAACTTTGAGGGCGTTCAAACCAAAATGTTGTTAAACCGAAATCAATCCCGGAGCTGGCGAATTTTGGATTAAATATAATGTACTCGTACAATTCTGACTTTAAACACACTGTGATTTATTCGCATTAAATATTATTGTTTAATGTTGTTTGACATGAGTAAGCATGCATCCTTAAAGTTTTCAGAATTGTATGAGGAAGGTACAACGTTTAATCCGAAACCCGCAAAACTTAGAATGGCATTATGTCAAAATAGGTAGGTATTTACGAGTATATCAGTCAAATATTCGGCGATATTCGATTCATTAAATTTAATGATTAACTACAGATAACATGCGATCGAAAAAATTTCACCTCAAGTTGGCTATGAAACATGAAAACACAAAATTAGGTATGTCGACTTTTAAGCCATACAAATGTCAGCTGTTGTTTTATAGGTTATGTGAGGTGTATGAGGTTATGTCTGTTTTGCTGTCAGGCATATAAAAAGTCACTAATTCTATTAAACACAGAATTCAAATCTGCCACCAAGAAAATGGAGGTCACATAACTCATCTACTTTAAAATAATTTTCCGTTAATAACACTTTTCTGTTCAATTTGTATTTAATTTTAGTTTTTAGAGTAATTTAATCTGCTCTAATTTTTATCAGTTAGGCGTGGTTTTAGATTCAGTAGTTCTGATGGCTTATGTTGTATGACTTTAGCAAAGACATGATTTATATTTTTCATGGCAAACTTTGAGGTGAAATTTTTTCGATCACACGTTATGAAGCATTACAAAAAAATCCAAAAGAAATGCACTTAAGTATATAAAGAAATTGAATACGATTTTCATATCAGGAAAGGACATTGTTGTATTAGTAAAAATAATTATAACAAATTAGCATTAATTCTACCAAATATTGACAAAAAAAATAAGTGCGTTGGATTTTGCCGAGGTAAGAATATTTCTGGTATTCTGAGAAATCCGCTAATACAGAGGCTGCAGTTATTTCTACCTAAAATTGCATGCTATTAATTCTAAATTTAATCAGGACGCTTGGAATCCCAGACAAAATGGAAATACCTGACCCACAACAAAGAATGCATAAAGATCTCAACGAAATGAAGTTATGGTGCTTTATAAGACGGTTCAGAAGATCTTCGGTTATTAAATAGGTCTGAAATTGTTTGGTAGAATTAATTTTTGTTTAATTTCAAGTCTAACTTTTTAAGTACTTTACCGGCATCTTTTGTTATTACTTTAATGAAATTATTTGCTTTTTGTAAATTGACTGCAATTTTAAGTAAGTACAAATTCCCCAACTGCTTAGTTTTCGGTGAGAAAAATTGAAAAGTTGTCTAAATTATGAATAAAAATAGCTAATTAGGTACTGTAATGTTAAAAATGAGATGAAATTAATCTATGTTGAAGGGATAGTGTTAAAAAGGTTTTTGTAAGTGAAAACAACGAGCTTATTAGAAAAGCTATTTGCGTTGGCCCCGATGTGTTAAAAAATAAAGACTTCTGAAAAGCTCATAATTTTTCCTTACAAATATCATTTAACAGAGGTAAAAAGTTATAAGAAAAAGTTTTTTTAACTTATATTATTAAATTATTTCTAGAATGCCTACCAAGTAAACTTTCTCGAAAGAAAGTTTATTCTTTAACGGTGAAGTGAATTAATTTTGTTTACTTTAGGTTATTCATATAAAAAATATGTAGGATACCCATTTCAGAGTGTGGAGTCTGAAAGGTTTACAACAGGCAGCATATTAGGTCACGTATGTACTTATTCACTTTTAAAATATAACAATTACATATTACAATTTATAAAGTAATGTCATTAGTAGATACGTAAATCAAACCACAGGTCGTTCTTATCACAACCTTTAAATTTTATCATTTAAAAACGTATACTGCATTCCCCGGGTTGTGACAGTAAGATATGCAATCCAAATTACATATTTCCTAGGTAAGTAGATTCTTAATACAGGGAAATTTTCTTTTTAGTATACATACCCTATGTATACTTTTATAATAAACGCAAATAGGCAACCCACTATACACTATAAACGTTAAAAAATTAGCATGCTGTGGCAAAAATCATCAAATTAAGTTAATGTCAAAAAATTAGTCTTTAACTGTTGCTGTTTTTATTTTCCTTTCTGTTTTGTATTGTTGATATTTTATGTTTTAGAATAGTCGTTGAATTAAAATTATGTTGATATTCCACTAATTTTGATTTATTTTTTATTTACAAACATGAAACATAACCTTTACGCACATACGTGACGTGACGTTTATAGTGTATAGTGGGTTGCCTATTTGCGTTTATTATAAAAGTATACATAGGGGATATGTATACTAAAAAGAAAAATTCCCTGTATAATTTTTAATAAAATATAAACCGAAATGGGGGTTAGTATGTTTTTGGTTTCATAGAATACTGTCAAGCAATTGCACCAACACTGATGTTTGTATGTAAAATACGTTAATTATATATACTGTCGAATCTGATAAAATACTTAATCTATAAAGATTACATAAAACTAAACAATCTGGTTCTTTGGTCCAATTTTGCCATAAGGTTGCATTAGCAATCTAGTCACTGATGAAATATGCTATATAGGTTGCAGATTTCACTGTCAGAACTCGGTGAATAGAGTATACATGTTTGTAAGCTGTCGTGTGTGTTGCCTATTCACAAACTTTAAATAAGTAACCTGTATTTATATCACCTTTAGAATTATTTTGTAAATCAAACAGATAAATTATAATGTAAATGTGGTTTCTGTATCAAGGGAATATTTTACATAATATTCTGTAATTCTGATTTTGTTTGATACAGTTTAAAAGTATGGAAACAAATATAATTAGTACATAGAACAGGAAACAAAATTATTCCCTAACAATTAGAGAATCGAATCATTTAAGCATATTTAACAGTAGTTCACTAAAGCGTTAATGATGTACCTATTGTAAATTTTTGTTATTGCAGAAAGACAATAAACAACCATCTGTATTTTCTAATTAATAAAATGGAGCTACGATGAAACTAATTTCATTATCATTAAAACAAACAAAGGCTCAGGGTACTTAGCAAAATTAGCTGATTGTATAACTTCGCGAATTAGATTAGTCTTATTATGATCAAAAGAACAAACAGACTAGTCGTGGCAAACAACCAAATATGTTCCGAGTAGGTAATAAATACATGATGAATGACCTACCTTTTCCCCTCCACAGACTTGCAGTCAAGGATGTCAAAGCAGGGAGCTGGTGGAGACGCCGCCACCAGACACAAGGACGCCCACTGACGCCGACAAGCGCGCTACGCCGCACTGCTCGGATTCGCACCGCTCACCAACGCACCGCACTTCACTGCACACACGCGATATCTGAAAAGAAAGAAATTTGAATTTGGCAAAATAATAATATAAATTTATAAAATTGATGGTTTACACTTGTATGATTTTATAACTGTGTTCTATAGTTGCCATGCAAAATTCATAATTTAAAATATATTTGCCATTGTCGAGAATTTCGCAGTATAGCTACTCACCATGTAAAATTTATTTGCAGATTAAAAAGAGTAAACTATAAAAACTAAGGAAATACGACAGCTTTAATAATTAAGGTAGGTGTGTACTTAAGAATATCTTGGAATAAGAATTACCTTATTAATTATACTAATTTGCACAGTATCTCAAGTAAATCGTAAGCTTTTGCTTTGGCTGACGTAAGTACATAAGGCTCCAATTATTATTATCTAAAGTGTATTCTTAACAATATCATGATAAAAAAAAAAGAGTTTGCTAATTACCAAACAGAAAATCCATAGTATAAATAAAGTGCCACACGTGGAAAATAGTCCTGGCAAGAATATTTCAAACCTTAAAATTATTTAACGTTTATGATCGACAATTGATAGTGGTAGTAATATTAGTATCTAAGTTGTATAAGCTAAAATCTTGGACGTTTGGTTAATTTAGATACAAGAATTTATGTACACAGACGTACATATGCTCTATTTCGATTTGTATTTTAAGGTTAATGCAAAATTTAATACTTCGTCCCCACATCTTAGGGATAACAAGGTGGACTTGTATAAGCTGCAGTTTCATATCGACTTTATGTAGCTTGTGTTGCCAAGTTTGCAGCTGAGATAATGAAATGCATCTTATAATGCGTGTTTTCTTGCACTTTATATTCTAGTTCGGCTCGATGCTACTCAACATTTGCATAGTAATCGAGGATTAGGCTTAAGTAATGTACGCGCGTTGGATGGATATAATGAAACAAAATAAGTTTTTCTTTTATGATAATATGCAAAAATTCCACCATTACCAGTTGTCATTTTATTCTATAATATAACCGCCTCGGTGTAATCCCAATTAATTGGATGCACCATTTAAAGATACATACCATGATGTAAATTCATATATGAAGGTTACTTTTCGAATTGCCGGATAATCTTGTGAGAAGTATGTATTCAAGCATGATACGTAAAGACATTACTTTTATTCTAAAAAAGGTAATTTAAGATAAACACTATCCTTCGAGGTTTAACTTTCGACTAATGCATATCCCAAAAGATAAGATCTCTCATGCAGAAACTTGAAAAAGATAAATATTATGATGTACACATACCAAACAAGACAAGTCAGAGGGTAATAAATGGATTCCACGGCGTGGCTTTCGGTTTAGAAAAAAATCAGCTGATTCACAAGAAAAACCGACTTAATTAAGAGTAATAGAGACGGTGGCAGTGTCAGTGCCTTGCATCACATTCACTACGACTCGTCTATCAGACAGTCTGACGGCATGCTTTATACGTTCATTTTACAACAGTTTAGTATATGGGCCCGCTTCAAACGTACAGTTTTAGGGGCATGTATAACTTCAGGTTTAGTTCGTCGAAATGGTAAGGCGCACATCGAGATAGGTGTATTTGCAATACGGTACACATATATGTAGTAAAAGGGGGACAACTTCATAAACCATAATAAAGTTTTTGGAGGGGACAAAATATACAAAATAGTACTTAACTAAATTAATAAACTGTTGAGAAACACTTATGAGGAGGTACGTACCTTAAACATCACTTCATATAATGTTACTTCCACCACATCTAATTAGTGTATTCAACGTTCTACTTAATATCTTTGGTCGTTTCATTTATGATGCAAGATCAGCACATAGAGGCTTGCGTCGAAACACAAGGGTATAAAATAAATTTTCCGTTTTTAATACATCCTATAAACCGTTAATACAGCTTTCTATTTTCTCATAGTTAAATAAGGAAACCCTTGAAATATAAAAATGCGTTCGAACCTGGCTTTAGTACATCAAAACCTTCAACTTGAGGCACAGTAAACAGTAAGAACACCAACTCTAAACGTTTCCTAATAATTAATTTGACTTGGATAATTTTAAACTTTATTAGTATTTTTAGAAAATAACCACTTTTAAATATTTGGTAAATATTCTTGCTTATAAAATATTAATTATTAAAATATATTATCGATACATCTACACATTTTTTACGATAAATCCTTTATTATTGTTGAATGTCGCCTGTCTCATAAGGAAATCAAAGTCTTAACGCACATGAATGTTTAACCATAAAATACACGCTTGTGCACTTACTTTTTAAAGCACTATAATTAAAGTCATACTATAAAGGTTGTCGAATAATTAGTTTTTTAAGCTAATTCGCAAATTCGTGAAACACATGTCGATTTATCAAATCTAAATATATAATTTACATGTAAGAATGTAGTTCATAGAATGAATCTGAATTAACAAATATTTATTTTTTATTAGACTAAAATTTTACAAACTTTCTCCCTTAAATAAAAAATTACTTTCCTTACAAAACGTATTAGCCCATTATATGATTGCAATAAAATAATATATGGGTAATATAAGCACTGACGAAAGTCTAGAATGTTTCTTGTTAGATATAATACCAGTCCTTTAATAATTTTTTTTCTCATAATTATACTTATACATCCAACCAAATATTTTTAAATCCTAAAATGCGTTTTGATTCTGTATATACAGAGCGCTTATTTTAAATCGTAACCTCTTAGTCATTCTGACTAGGCAACAATCCATACTGCTTGCATAAGGTTTACCTGTGACCAGTAATGTGGGTTGCCTATTCAGAGCCAGTAAGAGGCCACGAAATAAAATCGGCCTAAGACCTTTAGCCTGTTGACAGTTGCAGTAGATTTTTATTTATTTCTAGCGTAACCTTTACATTTTTAAGTTTCTCGTAAACATATCAAAGAAGTAGGCATTTTAGTAAAATATTTCGTAAAAAACTTGTAGTCGTAGAAATTATGTTGAGATTTTAATAAGTCAGGAACAGCTACACACCGTGAAGTGTAGACATAAAGTTTCACTAGAGTAAACTGATTACTGACCACGTCCTTTTACTTTCGGAATGAATACTGTTATATGTTGTGAAACTATAATAATTTATTGAAACTGTTAGGTATATGTATAATATAATTACTAGTTTATTATGTTACTAATATAAAGCGCTATTTATGGTTCAACCTAATTAATATTTAATTTTTTTCTTAAATTAAAAACTATAAACTTACTTAAGTTTAGAAAAGTTTAGTAAATTAATTTAGATATATAATACTAGATATAAATAAATTTAAATGAATGTTCTTATCGAAGGTGTGCACCAATAAAATAAGCATATTTTTAGATTTCTTTATTAAAAATTACTAATTAAATACCTGATTATCTGATATTATTTACTAAAAGAAGTAAATCCTAAACCAGGGTAATTTTATTGCTGTCCAAATAATACCTAAGAAAGGATGAAAATCAATAAGGGCGGGTATTGAAATAACTATTTTAAGATACACGCATATTTAATGTTGTATGAAGCATAATTTGTTTATAATTATTTAAAAACCAATTCCTAATGGCAGTACAAGAGTGTAATATAAAAGGTACGTTAACTAAAGGACATTCACCTGGTATTATTCGTTATAAATGTAAGTCATCGATCGGATGTAATAAACTGTAGCAATTTTTTATTTCCGTTGCTACGACTCCTACACATTTATATCTGGAAAAATAAAATGGTTTAAAAAGAAAAACATAAAACTGAAATATTCACGTCTTGTATGCATTCCTCTAAGATTGGGATACACCGAGATACACCGAAAACGTTTTGGTCCTCGTAAGTTGGTGCTGCCACCCTTTCGCAGCGGAGAAACCCTGAACTCATTTAATGTTATTGTAGTGGCTGTGTGCCAATACGCACAACATATTTACCTACCCTTCTATAGGCAACGTTAGGCTTATAGGGTTGAATTCACAGATGGCTCTCTAGTGTTTATATAAAAAAATAATTAACGAGGACTATGCGTAAGTAGAAATTAACTTGAATAGTATTATTACTACTGAAGGTACTACAAACGGCATTCTCAGATATAAAAATTGTTGTAAGTAGGTACGTACTACGCGAATTTAAAAACTTACCTGCTGAATGAACAGATAAAAAAGTGAATCTGCCTTTTAATAATAATTATTATTTTTTTTTTTATTGAAAACAGCTTTCACTAGAGATACCTAGGCACACAAACTAAAAACAGAACTAACGTGCATGAAATACTTAAAACAAATAATACCCCAAAGTGTGGACAGAAGTAAAAATACCAAAGGGGGGACGAGAGTTTGATTTGATTGTCAGACTGTGACAGGCATGTGCCGATGGATTCTTAAAAAGTCGACAATCGGAAAGCCAAATCACAGTCTAAAGCACATTACAGCCGACCTACTGAGAAATACTCTACGATTCATATAAAATTCGATGAGAAAATGAATGGACTGCTATAACCATACACGCGACATAAATTCAAGTACACCATTAGGTAGTTATAGTGGTGAATAATAATTTCTCGATGTTTTTTGGACCAACCAACATTTTATGCCTATTGCTGTGATTAGATTAAACGCAGGCACAAAACACCGTAACGAGAGTGATGGGGTTATAGGTCACGGTATCAAATTATTCCAAGATGCTTTAATAATGCCGCTAAATAAAGAACTTAAATTCCCATATAGGTGCCTATTAATTCTTTCGCTTTACCCTTTTCTGCTTGTAATAAGAACATCTAGGTCAAATGTGCAATCAAGGAGCGCAGTTCCCCCAAAATAGAGTATAGCCAAAATAATTCTGAATAATAGGATCACTTCATACTGTATTCAAAGTATTTCAGTTCAGCTATCGCCACTGAGGAAAAGAAAGAAGGTTGCAAACCGTACGTCTTTGCTACATTCACCTAAAGCAAATCAAGTGAAACGCTTCTGCCATGATGGAAACAAGTACAACAAGGTATCATGTGACTAAAAATATGTTTGCTGCACCAATGGAGCTGGGGAGACCGTTCGATACAGTCATGGCAACCGCTACGTACACTCCCTTTAGAGCGAGAAGATACAAAAACCTCCAACGATTTAAACAAAGATGGGAATAAGGCATCAGAAGCTCATTGGAGTACAAATAGTAAAACTTTTATGATTTTGCCATGTTAAATGTTGCTTATGCTTTTTGCTGGTAGATGTAGGTATCTGTCCCTATTGCCAAACGAACAATGTAGGGATGCGTCGGAATCCAATTAAAAATTCTTACTTAATTTTTCAACTACAGGTAAGCTTTGAAATACTTCAAGTACGGTAAAACCTTCAATTTAAGCTTAGAGATATTTTTCCTGTAATTTAAAAACTAAAATTTTTATTTAAAACCAAAATTGGGCATTTTTAAAACAAATACTTAAAGAAGTAGTAATAAATATTTAAATCTTGAGCTTTCTATTAAATAAATAATTAATTAATTTAGGGCTTTCTGCAGGATTCCTCATTACTTTCATCAGGTTTTTTAAGATTAATAATAACATTATACAGAATGCCTTAGCGCATGTTCTTTTTTTAATTAGGTAATGCTTTGCAAAAAATTCAGTTATCGACAAATGATATAATATTATAATTAATAAGTAGGTATATTAACTGTTGGTTATAATTTTTTTTAAATTAACGAAAGCTTATAAATGATTTTTCAAAAACGTTTAAAAAATCGCAGTAATTCAGTTCTGAGCCCTTTCCCTAAAATATAGTTTTTCAAATATTTTATATAAATTTAATATTTGTGTTGATGGTTTCCATTGGTTCACAGGCTTTTATATAGGAATTTTTTTGACTAAATAACAACGTGATGGCCTCTGTATTCTGAGAAACGAAATTACAATTTAGGTGCCTTTTTTATCTTGCCTCCCTGAAAGCTTCTTGGCATATACCTACATTTAAAATGCAATTTGAGAAAATTTAGGATACAATAACTGCAGAAAAATGATTAAAAGGTCACATTGGTTAAGATAAAAGATAGGTACCACACTTTATTATCCCAAATATTTTTTGTTTGTTTGTTCTAGTGTATCATAAGGCATTTTTATCAATTTTTTTTTATTTTCGAGAATACAGTTCTTAAGAAAATCAGCCAATCACAACGCTTGAAAATGTTGTACCAATAAGTGAAAATAATTTATTGCCGCGATAATATTTTGTTATTTCCAATAGCAACGCTAGTAACGTAGTAACCACGTAAATATGACGTACAAACAAAAAATTATTTGACAGTTGAGGAAAAAACTGTAGCACCGATTAGTGAAAAATGTAATCATTGTATTCTCTTCCTAAATATAACTCGTGATTCGCTTAAAAATCGATAATATTTAGAAAATGCCACTCGTGTTAATCCCAATCTTTGGAAAATGCAACTCCTGCTTCGCATTCGGTGCATTTTCGTCGTTGGGATTAACATTCGTGACATTTTGAAAATATTATCGACAATAAGCTCACCACTTGTTATATTACCCTTGATAATTATATACAAGCATGTTTTAGTTCTTTTCGTAATAAATAACTATCCTACTAATTCCTGATGGATGGTCACCGATACAAAGAAATTGTGGCTAGGAAATATATAGATAACTTATCTGTGCAAATACAAGCTCATCAGGCATTGAATCTAGATACAATAAAAACGAAGTTTTAGTTAAACATGTTACTACAACAAATGCTAATTAAATAGATTCTTTTCGAATAACTATTTTGTTTGCTCTGAGCTTAGAGCATTTACAGATAATTCAAATTTGTAAAAAAACCGCAAATAAATACTTAGGTATGTAACTTATGCCTCGACGATGCAGGAAAAAATATTTTAAAATTTTTAAGGATTGGCTCTCTCGGAAGAAACTTAATGTATTTTAAGGAATTGCGAAAATTCTGCAAAGATGATATTATCTTACATAAAGTTTGTATAATTCGTTGAAACACATTAAAAGCTATTTGTTATAGTTTTATAAGTACAACTAACTTTCATTATTTCAAAAGTAAAACAGCCTAAATGAGTAAAATTGAAGTGTTAAAGTTTTATAGAAAAACTTTGCTAATTTTTTACTATTGCCTTGAGAAGTTAAAATCAAAATTTTTCTTAAGCTTCTCAAACAAAAAACATTTGCGTACGAGAAAAATCAATACAAGCAACTTTAATTATGCGTTTGCAAATTTTTCTAGTTTTAAGCAGGTAGGTATATTAAAAAATCTATTTATTATTTTCCGAGAAAAGAATAAACGAATTAAGTCAAGTCGTATAAAATAATACCAGTTCCATTGACTGAATTTAATTAAAAGGCACGTGTTTCACTGCTCACACTAATTTAGTGATACACGTCAATTATGTCCAGCTAAAAAATAAAATAGTATTCTTTTTTATTAAAAGGGAAACTTCTGTGAACTTACAGGTATTCGTCCTAAATAGTAGGTACATCAAAGAAGTGTAAATGTATGCGTGACTAGAACTAGTAAATTATAATACGGTAGTAACAACTTATCAAAAATACGGTGGGCATACTTATACTTTATTTTGAAACAGAAAATATTTACATTTCACAGGATACCGCCTACGGTTTTTTTGGCCTGTTGGTCAATTATAACAAGATAATGTCGGAACGCACATAGAAAAGTACAAGGTTCTTATTAAGTACGTTTTGCCCTATGATTTAGAAATTCGTTAGATAAAGTTTGTTTTGGCAACAATATCGTATGACGGTTTCTTTTAAACGGCAAATCTACAATAAACAAGTCCCTCGTTTTATTTCATGTTTTGAATTCTTGATGATTTAAAAAATTGCCATATATTCAACCGAGCATTTTAGCAATTCAGTTAATGACAAACATTATGTAGACTTCCATTTTCTGATGGACTAATAAAAGCAACAATATTTATGAGTACGCCTAACATTGATTAAAATACACGTAATTAAACTTGCAAACTATGCAAGATTATAATATTATCTGAAATGACATTTTAACATTAATACATATATGGATCGAAAAGTAGTTTTAGTTAGTAGGTGCTAATGCGAACGTGGGACTTCAATTCGCTTTAAATCGGAATCAGAATTTAAGGATTGCAAATATGCTATATAGGAATTCAATTGACTAGAATGCTTTAATACCAATTATGGTTGAAGTGACACTAAGAAATATATACGTGATATTGGTGGTATGATTTTAATGTTAATGTTGAGTTGAATACAATTTTTTATTAATCGTTAATATGATTTTATGTTAATGCAGATTTAACGTCATTATTAAAAATGTACATAATTTATTGTTAAGAAAGACCAATGTAGCTAGATATAGGGTTGGGCAGTGAGGAAAAGCCAGTATTTGCAGTTGTCTGATAACAGAAAGGAGTTTTCTTATTGGAATAGAATTATATGAGAACCAGGGTTACAAGAAAACAAAAGAAAAGTGATAGAATAAATAAACATAAGTTGGAGGAAATAAGGAATTAATTTAAAATTCCCACAAATTTTGTGAATAGCAATTAAATAATTGTTAAATAAGTTATTTTCATTGAGGAAAACGAATAATTGATAATTCTGGGAATTCTTCTAAATAAGAAGAATTCGCAATTCGAGTCTTGTTGAAGATAAATGATATATTTAATTATTATAAATGTTTTTGCATGGAGTTCCATGCTGGAAAGATCATATTGGTGGAATTGGATGTCATATGAAAATTTGGAATTGGATGGTGATTGGTTAATTTAATTGGAATGGCTTTGGGCAGTTCTGGTGTAACGGTTACCTAGTTAATAATTGGATTTGATCAGATTAGGGAGGACAGGAATAAGAACTTTGTAATAAATCTGCATTTTAATTTGTATACCTAGTTTTAGAAATGAATAGTTATTAATTTAGAATAAGTACCTATATAGATTTACATTAATTTAAAATAAATAAAAATAAATTAACAAATCTTCACGACGACCCTCAATTAACATTAGTAGGACCCAAAATTAAATTTTATATCCTAAAAATAATTTTAGTGGGGCAGTTTTGACAAAATTGCAATCATAGCAACATATATCTACATATAAAATTATACAATTGTTATCTACAAAATAGTGGCTTATTTTTAAGTATTTATTAAATAGTTCTTCATTAGAACTAAATTATAGTTAAGTTATACTTCAATGCCATACGAAAATTATGCATTGCAAAAATGGGTAGGTATATAAATAATTGAAGGCAATTTTAACTTTTACAAATAACAACACTCATCATTACCTCTATCTTAGTACATTAATTTCTAATTCTACACCTACAAATAATTACTAATTAATTAAGAGACGAGGTTATCTAATAACACATAAGTTGTTTGTTTATTACCTGTACTTCAGCAAGAAAAGCGTTTAAATAACAAATAAATTTAGAATAAAATAAATCGAAATTGATATTGAAATCGATCCATAAATACTGGATGATTCACATAAGACGCACCCCTAACAAATGGAATCTATGTTCATTTTCAATTAAATTTAGATAATCAGAGGTGGCTTATTTTACAATCATAATACATACCTAATTAAATATCATGTTAAGGTTATATTCTAAAGAGCTTAAAACTGAGGATGAAAACTTAATTGTCAAAATACGTAATTGTTTTTATTATCTAATAGTTTGTGGTTTAACTTATAATCATAATTTATAACTAGAAAATTAAGAAAAATTTTATCAATAACAAAATAAATTTATATCAATTGTTAATACAAAAATATACAAAGGGAACATTATAAAACGAAAAAAGGAAAAAAATAACGGCAAGAAATTTCTAACCAGTTTTAATGAACACATACATCAGACTCAAATTACTTTATCCCATGATCAACCGCAATGCACCTCTACGCAACGAATGCACAGTCCTAATCTATAAAACATTTTTTAGACCGATTGTAACCTACCTTGTCCTGTATGGAACACAATCTCGAGAATAAACTTAAGAAAGCTACAAGTCTTCCAGAATAAGATCCCAAGAATTTCAATAATTAACGCTCCTTGGTTTATCTGCAATACGCAAATACACAGAGAACTAGGCGTAGACAACATAAGTACAGCAGTTCATCAAACGATTCACAAAAAAAAAAATTCTGGATGACTTAAATAACATAAACAACAATGCTATCCTTCAAGAATTGGGCCAAAAGAACATACATACTCGATTAAAGAGAAAATTACCTCAAGATTTAACATCAAACTCGGACGATAGCAACAGTGAGTAAACTAAAAATTATAACCCTAATATAGTGTGTGAACCGATAACATTGGTACAAACGTGCACCTAGTGCCGTGGAAACATGTACCTACCTCCAAAGACAATTCAATAAATAAAACATTGAGTAACTACAACCCATTCATGTATAACACTGTAAGCTATTGAGCTGATTAACTGTATTAAAAAAAAAGAGGATATTTACGATGAATGTATCCACAGAGTTCAAATAACACTAAGTTAATTACAGGTAGCGTAATGAAAGGGACCTATATTGGGTGATTCAGAAAAGACGCACTCCTTAACTATTGGAATAGGCAACCCAATTCACAAATTCATAAATAACATTGATCTATATTAATCCTCAATTAAATCTATATGTAATCAAAGGTGGCTGCCTCCAAAATGACAATACATAATTAAATGTCATGCCAAGATTATATTTAAAATGAAAACTTTCATAATCTATAACTAGAAAACTAATAAATGTTATCAATAACAAAATATAAAATTATATCAATTCGATGTAAAAAATAAATACATAAAAAGAACATTACAAAACGGAAAAAGGCATAAAATAAACAATAAGTAGGTATTTGTAAACACATCTACTAGACAATTTTGTTTTTTTAATTTGCAAGTATTTCTAGTAACTTGGAAATATGTAAGTTGGGTTGCATTTGAAGATTTTAAGGGGCGCGCCTTATATGAATTGCCCAGTATGTAATTAATTCTTTCTAGTATGGTAAAACTTTATGTATTGTAAATATACTGCTCGTATACACTAGAATTTTTGAATATTGTAAAATAATGAATTGAAAACAAATTTAAAGAATCTAGAATTTGTATATTTTATGGCATGAACTAATCACCCATAGCACAGTGCAGAGCATAAGCGATTTGGAAGGCACTTCATGCAGGCAGTAACCCACCAAAGGTTAAGAAGTCACCGAAGTAAGTAAGTAAGTAAATAAGTATGTATTGTCCAATCAATTTAGCAATTTAAATAAGTATAATTTGAAAGATTATGGAATTTAAATAATAAGTACCTAGTACATAAAGATGTAAATTTTGCAAAGATAACATACTAAAGTGTGCGACTGATCTAAAGTTGTTT
Source organism: Melanotus villosus (assembly GCA_963082815.1). Lineage (NCBI taxonomy): Eukaryota > Metazoa > Arthropoda > Insecta > Coleoptera > Elateridae > Melanotus > Melanotus villosus. The sequence goes on along the minus strand of OY720418.1, from coordinate 68,065,181 downwards.
AAGAGGCTTCCTAGATTATTTGAAGGCAAACAAGTCGATAATAACATGTTTAAATTCTGTCCATTGTCAAGTTATAAGGCGATAATGTGTTTAGGTAAATGTAATCTGCAAAAACATATGGCGAGTTTATAGCTGCCCTAACAGCCAGTCCTAACAATTCAACGACACATGTTAGTGTGGCTTTTATATAGTTTCTGTAATCTAAGAATAAACTGAATAAATAAAAAAGATAAGGAAGCGCCTAACAAGCGCCAATCGAAATTGGAGATGCTACTTAAAGATATTACCAAATGTAAGAAGTTTAGTCAATAAAGCTCTACATAGTAGTGTTATTTGAAATGAAGATATTCTTTTAATATGTTAATTAGCAAAAATTATTTAGTAGGTTGCATAAAAAGTATAAAGTAATTTTTTGGTTTAGGGCGTAAAGTTATTAAGTCATAGGGAGCTGCAAAAACGTCTACATATTAAAACACTAATTTAATTTTTAATGTAATTAAGTGGTTAGAACAACTGCATAATCCCATAATCTCAAAAACTTTGATATAAAAAAAGTAATGGAAACCTATTCAGTTCTTAAACTATAAGGAAACTTCTGATAGTTGTCACTGTAAAGAAAGATTATGTTGAAGTACTGCTTAAAATGAAATTATTATTATTACTATTGTTAAACATCATTATTATGGTTATTAGAGATTCATATAAAACGCATAATTTAAAAATCTTGTTAATACAAAACGTATGCACAAATCTACTTTTTCAAACTTCTCGTTTAACCACACCGTTCTATTTTCAATGCGAAGGCAGTAATATATGAAGAACGTAAAGGATTCTGTAAGTGATGAAAATGACTAGTTCCAAACACAGAAGTTTATTATAGGCACTGCCATTAACTTTGATTTTAATAGATATCCTTTCGTGAAGTCTTCATAAATAAACCAGTATCGATGTTAAGACTTTTCTGGTAGTAACAATTTAAACTAAAACAGTTTTACTACATACAAAAGTAATATTTTAACGATGCTTATCTATGGATACGTGTGTAGTCATCTCAAGTCGTTTACAGGTGTTTAAATTCTAATCTAATATAAATTCTACACAATCTATACTCTTACCTTAGACTACCGTTACCTCCGTTGCGGTATTCAATACAAAATGGAGAGTGAAACGAGCCTGCAGAAAACGCACCTGCATTCGACCCGAGGATATCCGTTGGTTGTATTTCAAAGAATTTTATGGAGGAGAAATTTGTTTCAGAATTTTAGCAGCTTTCTTCTTGAAAGTCACAAACACGACTGATTTGTTTAATATTCTCTAAAGAAACTGTAAAATAAATCCCTTCTACTGCTTGCACATTTTTAATTGTTCCACCGCCATGTTCTCCCTAAAAACCCCTATACGGTTAAGGGCCGAAAACATAAACGATTTAAATGTCGAACTTCCTCTCCCCCTTTTTAATTATTAAAGCTTGACATTCGTGAACTGTAACTGATTGCACCATGTAGGTGTGTTGTAGAGCTAATCATGAAAAGATTACGTAAGATTTTGCGCGCAATAAATTATGTATGTACATCAACTTGCAAATTTATTAAACTGGTTAGAAAATAAGATTGTGCTTAGATATTAGAAAGCTGCCGACAGAACTCTTCATAAAAAAACTGTACCAAATTCCTATTGTTTATTTCCTGAGATAAAGTTTTTGAATCTGCTTTTATTATTGGCAAAAGAAGTAATCAGGAATAAGGACAATTAAATATAATAATTAGTACTAACGAAATTTGATGCCGATTTTTGCACTACTTAGAAATACAATTTTACAAGTAGGTAAATTCACAAATTACTAAAACTACAAATTGAGGTATTGACATAATAAAAGTGCCTTGATATGCTTTAAAGATTCAAAAGTTTTTAGGTTAGTCGAAAAGGCTTTTACAAGAACAAAATAACGACTTTACTAATTGTAATAAGTACAATATACTCCTATTACTCAAAAAAATTAGTTTAAAATGTGTGGTTATTTTGTTTACCAAAATACTCAATTTGTTTAATTTTTTAAATGTTAAACTAGACGACTAACTTAGTAAAAATATAAAATCTTTTCCAATGCAAAATAAAAAAAAAATCGAAGTATCGTTTTCCAACAGCGGGTTGATGACATTAGCGTAACTATTTCTAGTGATGAACCAATTATAAAGAACAGTTAGTTGTCTAATTGAATGTAATTTATTATTACCATTAAGCGCTAGAGATTTATTTTTAGATCAACTTGAAGACACACAAAAGACTTAGACCGATAATTTTTATGATCAGAAAATCTGTTTATATTGAATGTGACATTTATCGTATTAAATCATTTATACCTTCTTGCAAGACACATCGTAGATAATGTGGCCTATTACTAACTGTTCTATATCTAAATTTATATTTCAAGCTTTACCTACTTTTTATTTTATAATGATTGCTTTCTGAATTCAGTAATAACTTAGATAATACCAAAAAAAAATCAAATAAAAAGTTATACTAAGTTTCTTGTGATTACCAAATAGCTATGATAATAATATCTAATCATTACCCTGTGAAATTAACCTTAAAATATTTTTCGCCTCGGACTAGTTTTAGTAGTATCGCAAATCTTTAAAAACACTACTGCCTCATTATGTAATACTTATTAAATGCTGTAGTTTTTTGTTTTAAATAGATTCGTAAGAAATATTTCATATAACTTACTGAATATCTCTAAAACGATAATTGTAATGGCTTTGTAACAAAGTGTAGTTACTTAACAAAATGTCTGATTTTCCTGAACAGTATACGAAGAATTAAACGAACTTTATTTAATTAGACTTAAGGAATTCGAAGCCTTCTTATTAGAGATTCCGCTCGGTGCACCTTTTTCTTACAAGAGAAATTTAGTTTAAATTAAAACGACCCCGTTCTTTAACCCTATATTCGAAATATATGTATGAAATCGATACAGCAAGTGACCACACAGTGTCTGCACTTTAACTATCAAATAAGCTGATTATAATACAAAGTACATTAAATGAAGAAACGAAATGATATAAAAACTAAGCTTGTGTCAGTATTGTCAGTAATGCCTGGAAAATTGTTTCAAAATTTAGGCCAATTATTTTTTTAATAAAATTATTTGCTTTTTAGTGATCTTTGCTAAAACAGTTCACAAGTCAAAATTTTCTAAAAGAAAAACCTTCTAACTGATTCAAAACGGCACTACTTTAGTATCCGTTTATTAGACAAATATTTTTATGTTGTTTGATACTCATCTGCTTCAAAAGTCACGCAAGCGATATATCGTGAAAGTTGAACATTTAAGGAGTTGTTTCCATTTAGTATAAGCAAGGCCCGCTGAATTAATATTGCATATAAGGCCTTACCACTTTATTTAGCCAAGGCGAAATTAAAAACAACGGTGGTGCCATTTGAGGTGAACTACACATTTCGCCATTAAAAAATGTATAGTTCACCGCAAATGGCGCCACCGTTGTTTCTAATTTCGTCTTGGCTAAATGAAGTGGTAAGGCCTTATATGCAATATTAATTCAGCAGGCCTTGGTATAAGTAGGTACAAGTACTGACATCTGACGAACAGTGTATCGTATTGTTTATTGAGTAATTAAATTATAGACATAGTTGTAAAAACAATAATAAATAATAATAATCATAATAGTAAACTTGAACTCGTTTGCCGATTCAATCCGATGATCTACAACAGTGTTAAAAAATAAAGGTAATACTACTACTATTAATAATAATAAAAAGAATTACAAAAGTTTAAAAGTAAAAGGATTAAGATTGTGTATAAATGAACTTAAAATAAACAAAGAAAAACAAAGTAAATCAGAACGATATTATAGCTTAATTAATAATTCCATGAGCGGTAGAGGCAAAATGTACTCAAGTAGTTTTCTACATCGTTTGTTTAAAGCAGCCGCATAAACAGAAAAAGAAATGTTAACCAGCGCTGAACATCGTTCATCAATAAATCATTCTTTAAATAGATATTCCATTCCTGCTTTTTTTTTTTAGGGATTGCATCATTTCAATTTAAAATACTGATTGAACTGCTGTTAAATTAAGGATTGTGTTTCCATAACGTTCACCAATAATTAAGGAAACGTATTCAACTCAAGTGTGGTTCGTGACCTCTTGTAATAACGGATGGAATTCGCAAATTAATCACAAAGGGTTCCTCCTTATCGATAGAGTATAGTTCTAATTAAATTATGGTATATCATAAGATGACCTTCTTAGGCCTCGATTCTAGAGGGGCAATGTCTTATTAATGTGAATATCCTTTATAAAATTTCTATTAACTAAGAAAAGTTATGTTAGTGGTAAAAGGGCAAGGAGAAGCGTTATATCTAAGACTTTGTCGTAATATGTTAATTATAGTGCTAGATATTTTCATAAAATTTTTAGGCTTAATAAATTCAATAATCTTGATTCTTAATAGTTAAGAACATCGGGCGATTTGAAGTACAAGATACATAGAGACAATGTAATTTTTTAAAAACTCAATTGCAGCAGGCCGTATTCTGTCTTAATAACCTTAGAACTGTCTGTATTAAGTCAGAATACGGCCTGCTGCAATTGAGTTTTAAAAAAATCACATTGTACTATTCTTAACAGTAGCAAGGTCTAATTTGAGCTTATTCAGACCTTATTTTTAATTACTTTGATGCCTATGAACAGAGAAGTATCCCGTTTATAGAAGTATTATACCTTATAACGTTACCAAAGAGTCTTTCGTTTTAGGATTCATATCTGCCTGAGAGCGCAAGAGTTGTCGAACGCCCGTTATAACTAAAAGTACGGTTACACAATGTAGGAATTATACGTTCTTTCAGGTAGATACATATTTAAAATTTATGTAGCATGCAGAATATTTCCAAATGATGTAGAAAAATTACAGTAGAAAATCTGCAGATTTAGCTTAAAAATATAAGTAGGTACATATATCAGAATGAGCAAAAAGTAATCAATTTCAAGTTGTTGTACTGTGACCGGTTGAATAATGACATTTTGACATGAATTAAAATTATGCAAAAACATTTATTTTCAAGATTGGATTGGATTATTTTTGATCATTCCAAGGATGGATTCCTACGTAAATAGAGCTCTTTACGGGAAATTGTTCCAGACCATTTCTTTTAAATAGATTGATAAAGCAGTAGCAATCAAGAAATTTTAAATGTGACAATCACGATTATTTTATAGAATTACCTTAGTTAAAATTGGACCACAGAGGGCCTCGTACTCAAACATGTCTTAACAGTTAGTGTTAAATTTAGACAAAAATATAATAAGCGTTAAAAGATGCAAAAAGGTGAAGTTCTTTAGGTTTCATTTCGTTACTCACTTAGTCTGTCCTGCATTTTTCATTGCTCTCGTTATTATAATGAAGTATATCTTTCAAACAAAATTATTCTGTACAAATACAATTGAGTAGGAAATCTACACAAATAAAGCAAATGTAAATGTAAATACCGCATACCTAATTGAAATCAATATCACTCCACACTTCACGCACGTTTCACAAGCGAAAGCACTTCAAATACTATTTAAAATTAAAGAATTTTTAAAAGTCGACCTCAAATCAATGTAAACGCATCTGCTAAAAAAAATTTAGAATGTTTTGTGCGATAAGCAAGTGTACGTCCCAAATTCTACAAGAACGTATCAGTATAAAAGCAATAAAAGCGATAAAGAGCAATTGTGCCTCAGGAAACTACAGAATTAAAATATGAAGACTGGAACAGGGAATATTTAAAAAAGAAATGTAAACAATTTGACTGAGGGCGTTTAACCATTATTTTGGTATAAATTAATTGAAATTCTTTCTTTCTATCTTTTCCTTTTACCCTCTTACACCTTTACAGCGGCGAGGTTCAAGTTCTGACCAAGCAGGTCTTTCCTTAACTTTCGATATTGCATTACCACGTGCGTTCCCACTCTGTCGTACTGACGGCCTTAATTGAGATTCAAACTAGTTATTTTAACAGTCTTCTAATAGAACCTTGTAGGTACTTGAAGATAATTTATAGGTAGGTATCTAAACTATTTTAACGTAATAATTTAACTAGGGTTCTGATTGTTATCATTGAGACTAAGAAACTGATAAATCCCTAAAATAATCTTTAACATACCTACATTACTTAAAGGATATCTGAAAAATTATTTAATAGGTAATATAATTTGACAGTATTTGCCAGAATCATGAACATTTATAAAGAGTTGCAGATTCTATAAGTTAATTTAATAAAATTTAATTTGGGTTATATTAATAAATAAATATGAAAAGGAAAATAAGGAAATATGTTTTTTACTAGTTTTAATTAAGGGTTGAATTGATATCATTTGGAAAATAGATTACCTTTACTTCTCTGCCTTTGATTTTCAAATGCTGCGAATTAATTTTCTTTCGTAAAACATTTCAGCGCTATTTTTTTTTTTTTAATTAAACAGGTAACATTAATCCATTCCGAATAGATTTCATTAGTTCTAATTTAAAACTATTTTTAAAGATCTGGAAAAAATTATGTGGAGAAACATGTGTTTAGGTTGTTTTAAAATATTTTAATTAATGGAAATTTCAAGGACTGCAAATTTTTGTTTGCCTTGTTTAAATATTTGTATAATTAGCATGTGATATTATCCGGTATTTGTATAATAAGAACATCAAAGGAATGCCTCATAGGTATCATAACTATAGTTTTTTAAAGTGTCCGTAAATTAAAGTTAAATTTCTTATGTTTCATAAGAGTCTGAATTTAGTTCAAATTTATACATATAGTACTAACATCTTTTATTTGAGGAAGGAGAAAAGTAAAGCACTAATTGAAGTTAACAATATTATTTTACAGCTAATCCGTTAAGTTTATAGTCAATTCTACACCTGAAAAGGATATTTTTGTTTGTCAAAAGCTTCATATCATTGATTTTCTAAAGATAACAATTAACCATGTATTGATGAGGTAAAGATATACTTTGTATAAAATAACAACTCTTGATGTAAACCTTAGTATTTATGGATTGTTTTAAAAATAATAAATAAAGTTATTATAATATATTATATTACAATGTTGATACTAAAAAAAAACAAACTTGGTTAATTCTTTAAAGATTCCATTTAACACATTTCAGCGGGATTATATGGAAGGATAACTGTTCGAAAACCGTAATCTTCGACTAATAAATAAAAAGAAAAGGCTTGAATGGGCAAAAGAACATAAACTTTGAACAATAGATGAAGAAGAATGCTTTGTGGAGCGACGAATCCAAATTTGAAGTTCGGTTCAAAAATACGTGTCTTCATTCGGAGATCAGCTGGGGAACGAAAGTTGGATTAGTGCATAACTCCCTCGGTTAAACATAGTGGTGGGTCAGTAATGATATGGGGTTGTTTTGCGGGCACTGCTTTAGGAGACATCACTAGAATCGAAGGAAGACTACAAGCGGATGTTGGATCAACATATTATGCTTTCTGGAACATTTGTTGGTGAAGAATTCGTTCTCCAACAGGATAACGGTCCTAAGCATTCATCAAAACTATGTATGGACTTCTTAAGCAAAAGCAGGCAGAAGGAAAGCTTAACATTATGATGTGGCCACCGAAATCCCCTGATACTAATCCCATCGAACTCTTACGGGATGCACTCGATTGAAATGTTCGCAAGACCTGCCCAACATCACAACAAGATCTTTGGGGAAAATTGCAGGAAGAGTGGAGAAAAATTAGGTCAGAAACTTTGTAAAACCTGCTTAACAGTATGCCTCGACTATGTAAAGGTATTATCACAAAAAAGGGTGGCCACTTTGACGAGTCTGGTGTTTAAGCATTGAAGATTTTAAGTTTCCTCTTTTATAATTAGTACTATTTAAACATTCAAATAAATAATAAGAAGAACAAATGTTGCGTTTCTCTTTATTAATGCCTGAGACGAGACGTTGATTTTCGAAAATTATTAAATTAATATTATAACTATTTTCGAAGTTGTATTATAAAGAATTGCCTGATTATTTAATGCGTTTCTCTAAACCAAATCAAGATTAATATTACAGAAACAGCCACAGATACAGAGTAAGAACAAAAGAACAAACAACGTTACCTTTAGGTTTAGTAATCGAAAGCCATAGATTATTTCGATGCTGACTTTAGTGCGTTACTTTGTTATTTTTAATTAATAATAAAAGCTATCAAAATAATTTTTCCTTGAGCGTTGACCTAAAACATACTTCAAAATGGCAATAATGTCGCAAGTTAACTTACTGAGGTTTTCAATTGAACACCCGTTACCTTATAATCTGACAAAAAAAATCAATAACCTTTTCGATCTTTAACGTTGAAACTGTTCATGTAAGCTACAAATTGATGGGACAAGGAATACGTTTGTTTCTATGCAGATTACGAACTTTGACATCTTAAGGTTTTAACTGTTATACAACATCCTTTCCCACCCTAATAGACCCTACATAAATCTAGCAGCTGACACCGCTAATAGTAGACAATTATCTTAAGATATTTCCAAGATTATGAATCTTTTACAGCCGCAGTGTGAAGCGTTTATTGTTCTTAATGCAGTCATTTGCGTTTCTCTTCGTTAGTGATTTCCTACCTATTCAAAACTGACATAAAACATAGTTTTGAAATTAAGTAAAAGTTTGCAAAAATGTAACTTATACCTAACAGTTATGTTAGCTAAAACTGATTTGAAAATATTTCATGCGTTATACAAATCGACGGTGCATTTTTCCTTAGACGCTAAATATTATTTATATTATGTACATTAAACATGTAGAGATCTCTGTCAAATAATTCAATGAGACGAAGAGAATTAACAGTAAGGAAAGATCAATTAAGGAATTATTTTAGTATTGATGAAAATGTTAAATACAACGTTTTTGTTTAATAAAATTTTTTGTAAAGGTGATGGAAACCAAAGCAGCTGATAACAGCTTCCTGATGAGAAAAAAAGCAGCTAAAATTCCTAGCGAGAAATACATCTTTTAATAGCAGTCAGAGCTTTGCGCATCTTCATTATTCCTTCCTTGCTAACCCTCACTTCATTTCGGCAATTCAAACTTAAGTTGTTCCACACTCACATCATTTACTGGCGCGACAGGAGTTCAAGCTATTCACGGAGTCGAGAAACGACCGCGAATGGCGAATAGTTGGCTCAGCCTCACTAAATAATGAACAAATTGAAGATATTTTCAAAAAACTTTTACGCCGAGCGGCTTTTAAACGTAGCCTTTAGGAATAACTGAAACGCAAGAAAAGAAAAACGACTATATGTATACAGCTCTATAAAAGAAAAATTGTCTTAATTTTCTAAATAGTTTTGGTTTCTTTCAGATTTGCAAAAGTACTAGACTACCCCTATATAAACAGCAGAAAACTTCAGGTAAATAAAACGTTTGTTAATTACTTTAAATTATGCTTGATGCTGTTGATATATGTATCTTAAAATTACACAGAAGTGGACAAATTATTTGGGTAAGTATTTGAGTTCTTTGACTTTGAAATTCGTTATATCAAAACATTTAGAAGTTATAACTACAACTGATTTAAAGTAACTGCAAGAATATATTCTCTAATGTTTTACTGTTTCGTAAATCTAAGTTACAACTAGGTAGATTTATTTCGTACAAAATTCCATAGTGCCAATAATTTCATGGAAATCAGAATACTTTGTTTCTGAATTAAAACTGCGATTTATTTAAAGTAGGTTAGAAGGTTACTCTATTATTATTATTATTATTTATTTTTATTTAAAAAAAAATTGTTTTTTCAGTTTTTTTTTTCGTGGTTATACAATGAGGTACAGGCTATCCAAGCACCCTCATTGGTCGGCTAGAAACTTTCTGATCAGTCTTGTAGTGTTCATTATCGTGCCTTTTGCATGTTTATATAAATGTTCTTTGGCAGACCAAGGGTTTCGATGATCTTATTGTTATTATTATTATTATCTTCACTTTTCACGGTAAGTTGTTCGTACCGGTACTAAACAATCGAGGGAGAATTTACTTCTTCTAGTCTAGATGATTTATATATCTTACGACAAGAACAGTCGGACAATGTGGCAAGTCTGTTGCATCACTGCTTTTTGCATTAAATAAAATAAGCCACTAGAGAGTCCTGTCGCTTCAAGGTTAGCTTTCAGGTAAATTGTACATAGATACGCCCTCTACGGAAATTATTATATATAGGAATGATCTTAACTTCTTGTAATTTCCAACACCGTTTAAGTTTAATTTTTGAGTTTTTCTTGCTCGGTGTTATATAAATTATGTGTTCGCGGAATTCCCACATCAAATATTAGTGCTTTTTGTTAAGTTTATCAATAAGCACTATGTCAGGTCGATTATAGTCAACGGTCTTATTAGTAAGTATTGACCGATCCCAATATAGAACTGTGGTGTGGGATTCAAGAACAGCAGAAGGTGAGTACCTATTTATAATACGCTTCGGCACTACTTATTACCTATTATTATTCCTTGTTTTCTTCCGGTTATCCGATCTTAAACTGATTGTGAGCCTGTGAGGATATCTTTCCCAGCAATCAGTTGTCTTTTTTGTTACGGTTTCAAAAGTAGAACGGACTGACCCAAGCTCTATTATTTTGTTAAAATTATTCTTCTATGGCATTATCGACATTTGTACTTCTATAGCAACGTATCTATCACATTCTGATTCATTTCTTTGGTCCATTTGATACGTTTGCGTTGTGTTCCTGCTTTAGTGGTTAATTGATCATGGTCAATTAAAACACCTTCAGAAAATTCAACTGTTGTGCATGTGTGATTAGTCGATAAAGTGTTTTCGGCTGTTACAGTTTCAGATTGTCCGACCATTGCTTACCGTCAGGAAGCGGCTGTTTTCCGAGGCTTTGAACTGTTTTTCTCTCCATATTTAATGGATTTGCAGTATCTCTACAAGGCATTGTGATTTACGATATATTAGATTGTAACTGATGTAAGTATACATTTAGTGATTGTTTTAATACTATTACTAACTTCAACACTTACTTATCTATGAAGCTGGTCTTACAGGGGATGTTGTAGAACCTTATTAACATGCATTAACGTACGTGCCAATCTTGATAATCTTGATGGCTTCATTTAGTAGAATTTAGCTCTACTAATTTTTTAGTTTTGTTCTTTGACTGCAGTGTCATTGAGGAATCGGCGTGTTATGTGACATGTATCTAATATCACCGATTTCTGAATGTTGTAGTAAGTAGGTAGCTATATTAAGTAGGTATGTTTTCAAGTTGAAGTTGTTGCGATTGCTTCATTGCTTTAGTAACACATTGGGTTCTACTCCGGTTGCAGATATAATAAGTGGTCTTATATGTACTTTATTAATTTTCCATAATTTTCTTATTTTATTAGCTAATTTTGTACACTTATTTACTTTTGTCATGTACTTCTTGTGGAGATTGTTGTTAAGAGGTATCGCTATGTTTATTAATGTTACTTCATTTTTATTATTATTATTTAAAGTGCATAACGTAGTAAATTGCATTATTCCATATTTATTTAAAGCCTTATTTAAGGCGTTATTTAAAGTAATTTAATCTAAAGTTAGAAACTTTACGAAATTCTAAAAATACATTTAATTTAGGAATTATAATTGCTACAATCTATCAACACGATCTAACTAGCGTCGCTAGAAGTAGCCGAATGAATAAAAACTCGAGATAAATAATGTAATCGGTAGTATCACAAAAACAGGTATAGTAAAAGCCCCGATTAAAATCACCACGTGCTTCTGAAAAATGTACCATAAAAATAAATCTAAAATCACCTTCATTGTAGGTCTGCTTCTATTTTAATAACATTTGCATAAACTGCACATGTCAGAATTACAACAGAATAATTTGTGTTTAGCTTTTTATACATGTTATAGCTCTAAAGGAATTTAAATGACATCTTTATCATCAATAAAGCATAAAATGTACAGTTTATTGCTTTTGTTTATGTATTAATTAGTAATTGTCAGAGATATTTACAACATAACAAACATATATAATTACCATGTTAATAACCGCACGTATTTGTTTATTTATTAATTTGTACAAATTATACATAATCATATCAGTAAGAACATTTTAATGCAAAAATACTATTCGAAAAAAGAATTAATAATGAAGCATGTATGTTAATAACATACCTACTAAAGTTAACAGATGTGGATTTTGCTAATTAAAGTTTCTAATTAGTAAACAAAATACTTATTTAAAGTTAAAGATAATTTAGAGTCTGGATGTTTCTTTTTACACAACATGTCTAGATTAGGTGACTTCCATAAAACGCAAACTTTTCAGGATAAAAACGGCGCGGCGGGACTAATTTAACCATGCATAAATTCTGCTATCCATAAATATGACATTATGATATTAGTAGCTGTGTTACAAAAGGGATACTTCTTGAACGGAGAAACCTTTCAATTGTCAGTTTGAATAAGCATAAAGCACCAGCTTTCTAAATATATGAGAAAAAATGTCCTACATTTTCTTTAAAATTTCAGTCAGTAGCATTACACTTAAAGAGAAACTTGGGTTGTACAAAGTTCGTACAGTGTGCTCAGAACTTTGCGTGTGAGAAGGTCATTATTCTATAAATTGTGCAAAAATTGCAACAGCTTGACCGTATAAAATAAAAGTGTGCAATATCGACAGTGGAAGGTGTATGTATGATAGATTTTGTGTATGTAACTAAATAATTAATTTAAACAGAAGATAGGGTGTATGCCTGGAGGTACGTATTTTATTTTAGTCTTACCTAAATTGAATTGTTAATATTCATGACGGTGCTAAATTTTACCTGTTTATAAGGTCTCAATAATGAATTCTAATCCATATTGGTTTCAAGGTTTTAATTGAACAAAAGTTTAATTTTGAACTATAGAGGGATGAAGGGCAATTGTTCAAATCCCTGCAGAGGCGATAATTTTTAAATATACAGAGTTTTCATAATTTTTTGAGATTGATAAAAGGTTTATTGTATTAGTGTTCGTTATCTACTTAAAAGGATCTTTTAAAACTTTTACGTTCAATTAACATGGTATTAAATAGCCACATGTTTAAAAATCTATCAAACAAACTGTATTATTTTTTACTTTAAAGACTTTAACATTACAAAGAAGTAAATTTTGCCAGAAATGTCATAATAACAAAATAAAAAAGGATAGTTGAAAAACAAATAAAATTTATCTTTTATCTGTCCGGAATCAAAAGATTGACATCGTAAAATAAAATCCTTCAAATGAATAAAAATGTTTTGTTAACTGAATTAGAAATTACAAACAACGAAATCGTTTTTAACGCAACATAAAACTCGACAGAACTGTCATTTTCTGCGTTTTACTCAACCAAAGGTCATGTAATGAGAAACTAGAGGATTGGGTCTCAGAGCAATCTGGTTTTTCAGGTTCCTTTTTATTCATTTTTGAATTGGCACTAATTAAAACGTAGCCGATTTTGTTAATATTTTTTAAAATGGCAGTCTTAATCGGCATTTTTAACATCTGTGAACGCCCTTTTGAATTAAAAATTATAGCGACAGAAAGTTAATTATATTTTTTCAATCAGAAATCGCAGATTTTTTATTGAAATTATAATGCTGCCATATTATTAATCTTTTTTAAAAATTGACAAATGACTTATCTATGCGAAATTTGCTTTGAAATAAATCAGTACCTACCTACAGCTTTATACAGTGCGAGTGTAAGGTCTGGAACTATCGCAATAAATCTTTTATTAAACGTTTTTGAAAAAAATCCTCGAACACGTCAATTTTTATCTTAAATGAGACATATTTTACTGTAACCGTTTTTGAGTTATGACGTAAGCGATAATTTTTTTAAATGGAAACCCTAATGTTTTATGATGAATTTGGAAAGAGCATGAAATTCTAAGACCAAATATGCTAAAAAAGTATGGTACTGTATTTTGAAATTTTCGAGATAATTGCCGTTAAAGTTTTTAAAACAAAAATCTAATAACAATCAAGAGTTCCAAGTTTTAATAAAAAAATCAAGTAGCCATGTAACAATTGACAGCGTTAAAATTATGACAGTTCTTTATCAGTTTGTTTATCTGTTTTTATTGTGGGCTTTTTTACGTGTTTTCGATTTTTCATTACTATTATGTGCAATATCTTCCAAATAGAAAAATACAATATCAAACTTTTTTATCATATTTGGTCTAAGAATTTCATGCTTTTTCCAAATCTCAAAAACAAAAGACGATCTTTAAGTGACGATTACAGTAAAATATGTCTCATTTAAGATAAAAATTGACGTGTTCGAGGATTTTTTTCAAAAACGTTTAATAAACGATTTATTGCGATAGTTCCAGACTTTACACTCGCACTGTATATTTGCAGCTGTAAATCGCTTAAGGTAATATGTACCTACCTTAATCATTATTCAGTTAGTAAGCTAATATAAAAAGATCACTGAATCTAAGTAATTAAAAAATATTTCTAAAAACTGCAATTATGGATTTTCTGAGTAACAAAAATAACAGACCTAATACAAACATAACAGTTAGAAGATACTGAATTCAAAATTGTAAAATTATTGTTTTAATAATTTTTATACGGATCTGAAATTTATATTACAATTTATGTAAAATATTTATAATTTTTCTGTCATCGTGCAACATTTGATACATAAAAAACAAACAGGGAATGTACACGCTAAATAGTGCGGGTTATCGTTTCCATTTAGGAGTTGTGTGTATAATTTTAAGCAAATGTATTTTTTAATTGCAAAAATATTTGTACCTTAAATACCAAGATATTAAACGCTGAGTAAAATATTACGTGCCTTTTTACATGCGTGCAGAATAATCATTTGCACACTAACACAGAAAACGTTGTTATTTTGCTTCGTGACTTGAATGAACGTTAGTGTACTACCAACAAAAAATTTATTATTCTTTTAGCAGAAGTTGATGAATACTACAGTTCATAGCACAAAAAGGACAGAATTGCACATTAAGTAAAATGAATTAATCATAAAGATATTTTGATAGAAAATCATTTTTAGAAATTTTGAGAATTCTGGAGTAATAGGTAGGTAATAACTCGATCTTATGCTTTACCATATTATACAGTGCAAATTTTGTTACTACGAACATAGCAGACGATATGACCAATTTACAAATACCGAAAATTTGACGTTGACAGTTAACGAATTAGTCATTAATTGATTAATTTACAAAAATTACGTCGGCCTTGGCGTCTTTTTGGGTATACGTAAATTGGCCTTGATTTGCCTATGATCGCATTTCATTAGTGATATCGTCTGCTATGTTCGTAGTAACAAAATTTGCACTGTATAAAAATTTTAAAAG
Organism: Melanotus villosus; assembly: GCA_963082815.1. Classification (NCBI taxonomy): domain Eukaryota; kingdom Metazoa; phylum Arthropoda; class Insecta; order Coleoptera; family Elateridae; genus Melanotus; species Melanotus villosus. Next base: position 68,049,795 of record OY720418.1, on the reverse strand, counting down.
GTACCTACTAAAATGTAAAAATGCTGAAAAAATTGGAAATTCTTTCTTTGAAAAGATATACTACCTAATTAAAATTATGTAATGTAAACAAAGTAAAGGGATGATGATAATAACAATAATAATAATAATATTAGGTACCTTTGTCGCAATAATTATTATAAAGTATATTAAAACAGCCAAATGAAGGGGTAGTAAGTATATAAACTTATCAAGCACAAGTATTGAAATGAATTTTCTCACTAGAGTTTAGAACAAAAAATAAACACCGCCTTTACTACTAAGAAAGTTGTCGTAATATAGTAACAAACACCGGATAAAAGCGGTTCTTAAAGTTGTATGTGGGAAGTATATTGCTTAACCCGGAACCCGCCAGTATAGAATGAAATTCGCTTTATCAGCCACTCTTTTAGAGTCAATTGCTTGTCGATTTAACTACACAAAGGCAAAGACAATTTTGATTAATAATGTAGAAATAAACAGGACAAATTAAAGAGGAACGTTTTCGGCAGCAACTGGTGTCTTCACTGGGGTTAAAATACATCAATAAGAAAAGGAGCTAGTCGATCAATACATAATTTTTTTCAGCCATAATACAGACAGTAGTTTATATTTTAGCCTGTTAGTTATCATTGTTGTGTTTGAGTAAGGGTAAATAGGGGAACTGTTTGAGAAACGGTAGTCCGAAAGCTGTTCTTAAGTAAACATGGTATTCACAGGGCAAGTTATAATTGTTAAGATATTAATTTATAATAATATTTTGCGTTAACCAAAATATCAATCATTGATACATACATTTGAAAGTTGGGAATATCCTTTTTAAATAATTATTTTATTATTTACAATAGTTGTCTTATACTGTGGTTAGATCGAAATAATTTTTAAATTTTGATTTCCAAGAGTTTAACTTTTCACAATACAATTAATACATAAAGCCAAAATAACCCTGCTAATCATTTTAAGTTTAATATTTCCGATAATATTTTTCCTTTATAATTTACATAACTTTTTTTAAATGATATTTGCGTTTACGTGCACTGAGAAACCATGGTTAACATCTACTTTATTCAACAATTTAAAGTCTTCTAAATAGTTAGTATATAAATCCTACAAACAGTTTCTCTTTATAAATCTAATGCTCCTTTGTTTGGTTTACCAAGAAATGACGCGGTCTAACCGAATGTTGATGAGTGGTAGTCAGTTAAGAGCGCCACAAAACCTCTGGTGGTTTGTAGGTACATTTAGAAACGTAGAAATTTTAACAAGAATTATTTTCATACGTACTCCTTAAATTTTTTTACCCTACTGCATTCAAATTAGTAACAAATATTTTGCTAGTTTCTAATATTCGTTGGCCTGTTAAAATAAAACTCAGGTATAGGTACTGACTTTTGTTATAGATTTAATTCCTATCCATTTCCTATTTTTCTCCGAATTTTAAACCCCCAATATTTGTCATGCATAAAATGATTTTTGTAATAAGATTTCACAAATAAACTAGTGATAAAAACGCATAGGTATTTTTAAAATATTTACTTGGTCCAACAAGTATATTTTAGGGTTAGCGGAGCTTGATAAGTAATACGTTTATATGATGGGAAATAATAATTTATAAATGACGTTGGGTTTACAAAACTTTAAAAATTGTTTTGAGGATGAAGCTTTAGTTTTGAAAATAACCATCTTTAATGTTTCATAATTATTTTCTTTTTGCCTTTAAGTATTCTTGCCTTGACCGATTTTCGAAACACCTACTTATGTAGGTGTTTCGAAAATCTTTAATTTGTTTTTTTTGCAAAATTAACATTAAGAACAATTAATTAAATATAAATTAAAGAAGTTGAAAGAAAAAGAAACTGAAAAATTGTAAAGGTTGTTGGTTCTACCTACATTATGTAGTCATACTTTATTAATAAATTTTGAGAGACACAAGATGTGCAGATATTTGGTGAAAATGAAGTGTTGAAGGTAAACTGCGGGGATGAGTAAATTATGCACGGATGAGAAGCTGGCGTAGTATCTTTTGAAGCAAGTTGCCGAATTACGTAGAGATGTAAAACTATACTTATCGCAAAAAAAACTATAAAATAAATAAATAATGTGGTTCGTCTACATAAACAAACAAATGTTTACATATATCCTCAAAAGTTAACACCTTGGTTTCCATTACGATATCTTTAATTTATGACTTGCAAGACGAAACGCATTGCCAGAATTAACTTGTCACGGAGTTATGAATGTATAATTTAACATCGTACCGTACACCTAAAATCCTCATGTTCTTGTGGAGTAAGTGCAAATTTTAGGTCACGTTTGTCATAAATTCATTGCTTCGGGTACATCAAGATGGGCGATATCAGCAGAATTTTGCTCGCAGTTGTTACTCGAGGGTGTATAAGGGGTAACAGGTTTGCAAAGTGGGGTGGTTGTCATCGATCTACCCCGGTCACAATCGCCGTCATATAGACGTCTGGGGCGGCCCCCATATCAACACATCACATTCAATTAAGCATCTTTCATTTTGTTACAACGCAACAAGCGAATAACAATTTTCTTGACGAAACGAGTGTTCCCGCTTGTAAGAAACGGCTAATTTTTGTTGTCGGTCTAAATATTGTTTTTAGTTCCTCCCCTATATTGCTTCTTCCGGAGAAATTCGCTTTATATTCTTTGAATGGATTAACGATGCTGAACTCGTCTGAGTTGTACTTGTTCAGATGTTAAGTTATTCTATTTATATTGGATTTTATTGATTGAGTTGATTTTAGGAAATCCAATTTCGTGATTTTGTTGTTTTATGTATATGTAAATAAGTGTCTGTGTCTGAATGCAAATTGATGGGGCGATCCATTAAGAAAACGACGTTTAGTTTATTTGGATATTATGAAATTTGGTTACTCGTATAACCTACACAAGAAACTCGTTCGTGAAATTTGAAGAGTTTATTCTTGTAACATCCGCTAAACTCGCCTATAGAAATGTAAATCGATCAAAAGTAGATAAGGACATGAATTAATATGGTTGTAAGGTAACGTTACAACTGCTTTTTATAGAGCAGAATCTCTAATAAAGATAAAATTTATTTTGTTTTTGTTTATATTCGTAGAGTGTTTCGTTCGTCTAGCATTAGTATTTGATATAACTCGGTACCAAGGTATGTTATGGTACTAGAACTAGATAATACCTGGAACCCTTATAGTATACTTACTGTACACCAAGTCTGTGTATTATATTATACAAATAGGTTGTAAATTCCTTTCAAAAACAAACTGAAAGCGACAATGCTGCAACATGCATGCGAATCGGTAGGCATGCACAGGAGTGGGTCGAGAATACATCAAGCATTACTTGGCAAGCAACAAGCGGCGTGCACGCGCTTGCCGGCCGGTAATTGCCGACATGGGATGGTTCAAGCAAGGTATAATTAGCAAAGTAGGTTAGGTTGCTCACCTCCATGTTGCCCGCGGCTGTCGAACACGACTAATGACTGTCACAGCACCCTGCACTCGTTGGGTTATACCTATAGGTATGTGGCATGCGGATTGCATATAGCATATAGGAGGGGCCCAGCGCAGTCGTATACATCTTAGTGTTATGGCCGCTACTCACATTGGAAGATAGGCCATCAAGCATGCCGTATACCGCACAGCCAGCGAGCGATTGTAAAACTTTTAGGACACTTTGCGAACCCCCCTCGGCTGACGTCGGATCCGAACACTCTTTAATACCGGGATGACTGTATCCGTCTTCCTCTCACCCATTAGCACTTGTCGAGGTGAGCTATCTCCCTCATAAATCGTAAACATCCCCATCGTAATACCACCTCCCTGCACCCTTGTTTGCTAACGCGTGCAGTGCATATTTGCATTTTTGTTCATAACACTTCTAATTTCATCCTAGTTTAGTGAGTGAAATGTTTCAAAAGCACGTCATACATGCTTTATAGGTAGGTACCTAAGTATATTAATATGCAAGTGCATTCCTGCACAATATACATTAGCATGTCGTAAAGTAATAACCTAACATAATAATTTCCCAGATCCAAGACGGATAATGCTAAATATTAGCTACACAATTATTACGTATAATTAACTGATATAACGTTTAAGTTAAGTGAACTGTTAAATTATAGGGTAGGCTGAAAGCGGTCTCGTAATTCACGTGTTACCTACATGTTTTCTTCTTTTAACATTATTTGATAATATGTGGACAACGCAACTAAAAAGGTGTTATACAGGAATATAATTGATGTTTGACCTAGACAATTTACAACTCTAGATATTCGGAAAAATATATTTTTATCTTTTGCAAAACGTAGGATACAAGACTTTGGTTGCCCGTAGACCGGATAATTGTGTGAAAAGAACAAGAAGTTTTTTGAAACTGAATTTATGTTGTAATGGGAACATGTTACCTTTTTTACGTAAAGTATTCCAAAATTATTAAGAGAATTTAAATAATTTAATCATTCGGCACTATTCTTAGCAACCTAGTTTATCTACGAATCTGGATATAATTTTAACAAGTTCTCTGCTTTACCAAAAAGTTTTTAACGATATATCTAATTGACGAACAACTTAATGAGCAGTCAATTCCTGTTCCTTAATTATTGATCGACCCCTAGAAGGCAGAACACAAAGCATACCAATTACAGGCGAAATATCGCAATGTAAACACGGACAAGGCCTAGATACGCAAAGGCAGATTTCGTAGGCGGAGTTGAGATTCTGTTACAAAGGACGAGGCGTAAATACTCTAACCGCAAACCTTTCAAAATTTTATCCTGAGAGAAAGTTTAAATCGAGTTTCCACTTAGTTGGCGCAAATGAATTGTTTACTATGCGAAGCGAAGGGTAAGGGTAGGAGAACAATCTCATTCTGAATTTTCCCGTACTAAGCAATTACAAGGCAAATATGCTTGTAGAAATATGCCAGAAATTTATAATGGGATTTAATTTTAATTTGGGTTTAGTTTTGATTTAATGTGATATCTAATTTAGGGTATGTAAAGGTACAAAATATGCAAAAACAACGTTGTTATATGTATGTTAACAAATAAAGTTTAAGGATCCCTTTTCCGTCAAACAGGCCACATGAATATAAACAATAGATGGAATGTGTGGCTTTTTAAAGACATATCTAAATAGAAATTATGGCATGTAGCATGGGTTTTAAAATATAATTTGTCAATAAAAGACTAGAAAAATCAAAAACGACCTTTAAGTCAACACAACAGATGTATGAAATTGTGTCTTAAAGGTTTATTTTACTTGTAGACAAAAGAACAGTCCTCCTATAAAATCACATTTCCGTCATGGTGCAAAATTAGAAAATTGAGATTGGAAATACATTAAAACAGTGTACACTGGAGAACTTCCTGAGAAGCATGACATTTACCTATGTAGGTTAGATAAATAAAATCAAAATACGTAAAAAGTAGTTTTTTTTTCATTTTAAATTAATCTTATCAGCGTCGACAACTTGGTGATTTGCCTTCTAAACTTAATTTAACCTAACTTCACAAGTTCCAAGCCAACCTCGGAATCTGGACATCGTTGGGTGTTGGGTCCGAATCCGGGACCTTTCGATAGTCGCTCGCTAAGCCACTGAGAGGCCCAATACATATTTATAAATTGTCGCTTTCCTAACTTTTTCACATAAAGCGAATTCCATTTAACCAAAGTGACCTCACTCGGACAATTCTAACAACTTTAAGACACATGTTTAGACTTATTCAAGTCAAATTGTAATAGACTTTATTTACCACAGCGTAGAATAAATGCAGTCCTAACCCCGGTTACTGTTTCTTAACACGAATAAGTTAAGGTGTATTAAAGATACTAGAACTGCAGTAGGGAAGTATTTCCTTCAATTCGAAGCCTGAGCCTAGGATGAAATTTACTTTATCAAGCAATTCAATTTAATGTTGTTCTCAGTGTCTTGCAAAGTAATGTCTTAACTAATACCAAAGGCTGACCTAGGTGGTGTAGTAGAATGAAAGGTTGCTTTGTAAACTAAAGGCTTCGGGCTAGATTTCGACCGAACTTAGAGTTTTTTTAATTCGGGAATAACTGAAATTATGTCCTCTTTCGGATATGAGCTAAAATCATAGGCTCCTTGCAATACGATAAAGATCATTTCTAGGGGTGCAAGTACCGTGGGTTCAACAACATTCTAGTTGGGCACTGCAAGCTAAATTCTCGCACAATAAATAAGCAAACTAATGGCGACTAATAAAGATACAGTGCCAAACTAGCTTAGTACAGTGCAGCACGAACAGTCTTGGGTTCAAGCTTGAGTTAGAAGATATATATCCTACCCTACCCAATCGCTGAACATAATTAAAAATCGTAGCACAGTACTAATGAAATGTGTGATGTAGCGGCTACAACATCACACTACATGTTTAGCTTGCGAGACAACCGGCTAGAAAATTGACTCAGGAGGCCCCAACCCCCTATGTTGCCGTTTATAGAGTAACATGAAATTGGTTCACTTGATATTTAAAATATAGGAGTAATATTTTACTAAAATATAAAAGATAAATGTCATTTGCCATCATGTGCTTAAATTTGTCGTATCAATTAGCTAAATGATTATAAAATGTGTGGAGTTCTCCATCTTCTTTTTATTTTAGTTGGGATTAAAAGATACACTTGCCAATAATCAGGTAAATAGATAAAGATTGTTGCCTCTATACATTTTTTTGGACACTCTTACAGATAGCAATGTGCGTTGCCTCTTATAGACAGATTAGTCTAAAATAATAAGTAAAATCAATTAAATTGGCATAATTATTCGATATCTATAAGGATATTCGGATAAGCATTTTACTGTAGTATTTATTAATTTCTTAATATTTTTATGTGATAAGTAAAACAATTCGTAGAAATACGGAACCTTCAACAAAAAAATAATATTTTTATATTACTTCCATATTTATCTATTCCAACTTTAATCACGTTTTTTATGTATTTTTGTGTATGTTAGTTATTTGTGAATGCAATTTTAGAAGTTTACTGAACAGAAACGTTTGATAAGCATTAATAGTTTAAATTGCTCAGGTAGATTGATTTAATAATAGAAGCAGGTATTTATAGGTATACAAAGTGTCTTAAAATTAAATACATCTAATATGCTTTGATGCAATGTAGTGGCATATAAAAGTTCACATGCAAACAAATTTCAAAGGTAATAGATGTATTTTTTTTAAGACACCGGGTATTTAAAAGAGCTTAAGCAAGTAAAAAACTTGAGTTTTGGGATTTTTTATATCGGAAATATGTCAAAGATGACTGCCAAATGTTTTCATGTTTAATCAATTAAATCAATGTTATTTGTCTTACAGAAAGTTAAAACACAGCGCTAAATATGTCTTATAAAATCATATTTCTGTAATGTTATTAAATTAGAAAATCTTATAAGGATGTATTGTAGAATTTCGAAAAAGTATCATATCTACCTAGGTTAGATTATCATTGAAACTAATACTAGATCAACTAAATGTAGAGATAGTTGGAGGAGCACTATACAGGGTGGTTCACGACTCTCTGTGGATAGTGGATAGCATTTTTGTTATGTAGGTCCGAGGAAAACTTCATACAGAAAAGTTGTCTGTAATTATATACCTTTGCAGTATCTTAGAAATGGCTAATTTTGGAGACCGAGTAGGTATATTATATAAAGGGCGTTTCAGGTAAAGTGTCACTCTTTTTGATTATAAGAAATTACGAAATGTTTAGAATTAGGCCAATAACAAAAATTTTATTTAAAAATTAAACAAGAAAGCTTCTTATAAATAGTTAGATTATACTGCGAATGGTCACTGTTTGGCTAGAGTCAGCAAGTTTTTTCAGAAGTTGTTAAACACATTATTTCCTGATTCTGTCGCCACTTGGTTTAAAGTTCTTCGCCAAGTTTGCCCGAAACCTGGAAGGTCTTTTAATTTAGTTTTCTGTTGCAATTTAGCTTTCTCTAGTATAATTTGATTTGGCACACAGGTACAGGCGTAAAATTCGTGATCAAGAACAAAGAAAAATTGGTCCACAAATCGCAATTTCATTTTATAGGGCTTTCTAGTTTTCTTTTTTAACGGTTTCGAACTGGTGTGCTGCGGTCTTTTCTGCTTTCTTTTTGTTTTTATACCAAGTTTGGTGTTCTCCCTTTGGACCATGGCAGCTGAAACGACGGGTTTTTCTGAAACTAACGGCACAATCTTTTCAGTAACCTGGATAGGTGTACTGTTGGTACATATCCACATTTCCACATAGTGGTTTTAATTGGCTGCTACCCGTCTCTCTAAATCTTTTTAAAACTCGTTGCACAGCTTTTCGGGTATATTTTGGGACCGGAAGTGGTGGAGAGTAAGCTGTCGATCATAATTATGTTCTTGGAAATATTTTATGATGACCATGTTGCGAAATTAGGCGTCACTTCTTTTCAATTTACAACCATTTCCAGTACAAGATACAAGTTTTATTTCTACAATTAATATCTAAGCTATCAAGTGACATAGACATTAAATGACAGTGTATTCAAGGTACACTAGTTGTAATTATTTCAAAATAGCGACGCTTTACCTGAAACACCCTTTATGTTAGATTTGCAATCTTAAGTTCTATCCAAATATGTAAAATGGTATGTGCTATTAAAATAACATTGTGCCTTGAAAACTGAACTGTCTTTAAATTATATTGCATATAACTATAGACAATTTTTTTATGTCAAATTTTCCACAATTTGTGAAGTAAGTACACTTCCAACAAAATACGTAATCGTGGACCATCCTGTAAAAAGCATCATTTCGATATTAAATTTAATTAAATACCTTTACCAAGGACTCTATTTTATATAAGGTACCTGAGCCAAATAAGGCCCACCAGTGACATTTCCATAATTACAGAAATCTGCAAATATATGATACCATAAAGCCTTCATTTAGCATGAGTATATCTAATTCCTGTAGATGGCCGTGCCATATATATTGTAATTTCGCGGTAAAACGACAATGTTAATTGCACTTACCAGAGTTGTTAAAATCGGCAAAAGTAAGAATAAGATTTTACTGTATCTATTGCAAATATCTGTTTAAAAATGGCATTGTAATATTCCTTGAAATGTTCCTCCTCACTGCATTTATTTATTTCATTCCGCTGTTAACTTCTTTTTGTATCACATCTCATTACCTAAGATTTATGATGGTTTTAATAAGGCCCGGCAAATGCTAAATCGTCCTCATCTACAGAAAAGCATTCAACGTTTTCTACGGACCCAAAGAATAAAAGCCCCAGAAAATTAGATAAGGACAGTTGGTATTGTCCCATATGTAATACCTGTGAAATGTTAGGTATGCGAATGTGTAAGAATTGCTCTGTATGGTGTATGGTATCACGAAGCTTGTATGGGCCTTAAGGAACATGATGATTTGGATTACTTATGTAGTTCATACGATTAAAAGCTGTTTTTTAAAACTTATTTTAAGAGAATATAGCCTTTTCTTACCGTTTTCAGTGAATTCTGCGAGCGGGTCTAATTAGGCACAGTGTACGCAATAAGGCCCAGATGCAGTGTTTTCATAAAGACGGCATAACTTTTTTTTTAAATTATTTTTTGTTTGTATATTTTATATTAGTTATGTTAAGTAAAGTATAAACTTTCATTTGATACCCGTATCTGAAGTTTTTATTTGTTTTTACTAGCAAAAATATCAAAACAAAAATTAGGTGCGCCTTATTTGGCTCAGGTACCTTACAGTATTTTCCAAAAGTGATGGGCAATCTTTTTATAAATGACACCTCAAAAACGTTTGTTATTTTAGGACGTAAATTGTAGTACACTTATATGTACCGCAAATTCGGCTAAATGAAATAATTTAAATTAATGGCAAGAGTAAACTACCCCTATTTGTCAAAAATTTGAAATAATATTTTGATAAAAATTTAAGTGTATTCAAAAGATAAGAACTCAGTTATTGAGTTTGAATAACTTTTAATAATTTTTATATTTTTGGTTGGCAGTCCATCATCACAACAAAAATGATTGCTTTTTAGCACACTGTATGGTCGTTTGCTTTTACATGGAATTTTTTACTATTTCATACTCTACTATTTTATTATTCTGAAACTGAATGAGTGCATTTTAGTGCATAGTTTGTACAGATGCTAACTACTTTCTTATTGTATATCGTTTCGAAGGTTTTATTTAGTGAGTTTATTGTTTGTTTTTATTAAAAATTTTGACATTTCGCACATACAGTAGACACGCGGTAACGTGAACATCGGGTAACGTGAATATCCGGCTAACATGAACAACATTTTTATTATATTGACCACCGTATAACGTGAACACACTAACCCTCACTAACGTGAACATTGTTTATGATGTATAAAAACAATAAAACATATTGAATTTCTGACGTTTCCTGTAACTTGTTTACATGTCTATGCCGCATTAAAGGTATTTGCAGACATAACAGCGTTGACGGTGCACAAATGTGACTGCATAATATGTGTTTTGGTTAATTTTGGGTTGTCTACTGATAAGCGTTTTTATTTAGTAGACAGTTATTAAATACGGCCGTGTTCCATGGCGCCAAATCTCTTTTAAAGCTGATGCGATGCATTAAAAACGTAATTGTTGCTTGTGTTCAGTGTGTTTAATTTAGCAGTAAACGTTTCAATACAAAATTTTCGATTTTTTTTCCGCAACAGTAGTTTGTATTTTAATTAATATAAAACGTTAATAAACAATTTTTACTTTGTTTTTGATCTTTTTTTATCAGTTTCTAGTAGAAAATCGTTACTATTCGATAGCACGAACAAATCGCAAACGTGAACACGCCTTGTTTTATTTTGTTCACATTATCGCGTGTCTACTGTAATTTGTTTAGTTCTATCATAAGTCGCTTTAATATTAAATTTATCAAAGCGTGAATTAAGTTTTATTGATTAATCAAGATGTACATTTATTGTTAAGACCAGCCACACTTACAAGCAAATAATTGTACTTTGTACTTAAAAACAAAGAAGCGTAGGGTTTAGAAGTAATTTAATAGAAAAACATATGAATTACCAAAAGTTCAGATTTCAGCTTAGGTACCTATCATTTCAAATTATTCAAACTCGCCACGAAATCGTATAGGTATCGTACTTTAGTGCAATTAGGTTTTAAAGCATACTCGTACATACCTACATTTTTATCAAGAGTAAAATTTTTTAAGAAATCAATAATGCAAAATTTTCCAATTTATTGCATACGTTTTAAGATACACTATACATATAATAATACCTACTAATACTGAAATTTCTAAAACTTATTTCAATATTCAATAAACTTACCGTAAGCAGCACCTCTAGTTCAAAGATTTAGCAACAGTTTGAATACGTTTACCACTGATAAACCGTACTAAATAATTGAAGGACGTCAAACCGGTCAGGGCCTACTAGCTGATAGATAGTGATATAAAATGGTTTTATAGGTATAAAAGCGTTTATAGTCGAGATAGCGAATAAGTTGTGCATTTAAATATGTTAAGTGTTAAAGTGTGATTTCATGGGGCATGTGCGAAGATATGATACAATCCAAGCCTTTCAATGTAGGATACCTACAACTAGAAATTACACCTAGAATTGAATAAATGTTAACGCTAGAAAAAATAAAACTGTTTCTAGTAGACTGAAAACTCCACGAAATATAATTTTTATGTTACAAAAACTTATTAAAGAGTGAATTTTATGTGTTTATAATGTTATAACTCGTTTGTTTGTAGAGATGGAAACGAAAAGTAAAAACATCTTTAGTGTACTTTTTCAAGAAATATGTAATGGTCAAACTGGACTTTTAATTTGCTGTATAACATAAACTTGTGTTTTTTCAAACAGCACCCGTAGTTGGTTTTGTCACTTTAAATTGGAAGATTTTCTACGTTTATAAAAATAGGTATATGGTTTAATATACTCATTTTAAATAATGAATTAAATATCAACCAATTTCCCTATACTTAAGAATGTTAGCCCAGAATTACAATTATCAAGCAACCCATAGAAAAAGAAGTAAAAAATAAGATGGATAAATTAGTTACCTGACAAATAGTATTTGTTTGGTTTTTACTTTATCTGAAAGCAAATGTGAAGTGAAGGAAATTTTAAAAATATTGCACGTTATAGTGAAGGGCAACAGGAGTCCGATGTTGCAGCAACATTATACGTTAACAAACCAGAAACTTTCCAAACAAATATAAAGAAATATAAAAGGTACTCGAAAATAATAATTTAATCAGTTTTGAATCTTTTAGCAAACCACGAAGTATATAAGGAAAAACAAAGATACTACAAACGTTTTACAGTACGGAACAGCAAATCTAACTTGTTCCAGTACAGAATGATGCAAAGAGTATCCCATACAAAGACATTGCAGCTACTAAAACAAATTAAATTTATGCCATCAGAATACGTCTTAATCACCATTTATACCTCAACATCCTTAAAAAGGTAAAGGTATCGACACTAACGCCCCGCGAGGGAGCATGGCCGGCAACACGGAGGGTTAAAGCCTCCTAAGTCGCTTTCACACACGGTTATTTCGCACGCTATACGTATGTGGTGGTGTGGTAAGCACCACGCCTTCCACAACCTAAATGATTATACATTTATTGTATTTTTTATTATTTTCGCCACATGTTGCTTGATAAGTGTGTGCAACTGCAATTTGTAAGTATTAACAAATTTGTTGATATTTAATTCGATATAAAAAATACTTACTGTTTTATGTTATAACGCGAAACTTCAAATACAAACTAAAATTTAAATTTTACCATTAAATTGTACACGAAGAAATGCCCTAAAGATATCTTTTTTGTTTCTATCTCTACAAACAAACGAGTTGTAACTTTGAACAGGTTTTTCGAAAAATTCTTCTTTCGCTTCTAGCTCGAAAACAAAAGACGATTTTTTTTAAATTTTGGTATGCACTATTAAATTTGTCTCGAAAATTTGGACCGCTCCTTTACTTACTTACTTTTTGCAATGCTTAAAGAGATCCCTTCGAAAATGGTACAATATGAAATATCCATGAATATTAAAAATTGATACAACGGGCAAAATAGCTAATGTACTGATGTATATTTGTGTTATTAATCCAATTAAGAATTTTTACAGGATTTAAAGTATTCAAGTTTATGTAGGTACCTACTTATATTTAATATTATATCACAAAAGCTCGACAGTAATATCAACATATGCATGTCAACTACAGGATACAGCTTTAATTGTATCATATCCTATTATGTTTTTATTATTATTATTATTTACGTTAATACAATATATGTTTAATTTTTAACAATTTTAGGTAAAGTTCACACTTTCGTCAAAGCGTTTGTTTCGTTTATTGCCATGTTCTCAACGAATAGAGATAAAATAGAACTTAAACATAAAATATAATTTATGGGCTGCATTTTCCATGTAAATTAGTTAGTAAAATTAAACAATTTATACTAAATTAAATTTTTGTATCTCTCTGTTGACTATGCAATGCCCTTCAATTTAATATTCGAAGATTATTGGTCATTTTGGTGGGTTGCTTAAGCATTCCTAAAATTAATCATCAGCGAGAGTGAACTAAATCGAATCAGAATTCAAATCTATGTGATATATGAAACATTAGTTAATAAAAATAAATTTCTTTTATTGTTTATTTTGGTCATTGGTAATTAATATAATAAGCGTTTGGTGCAACATATCCTGTGGAAAGCTTAAATTTAAATGCCTTTTTTATTTATTTGTAAGGGATAATTATCCTCTATTGGTGGTAAATGATTTTATACAGTACTTTTTTTATTTAAACAAGAAAGTTCATCGATATAAACTAGATTAGATTGTTTTATAATGAAGTTTGAACGTTGACACTTTTTTGTCAATCTAAAATGTCTCTCATAATGCTATAAGTTGATATAATCAGACCTACATACAAGGAAAATTACGTATGTTAGAAGGATTGTCATCACTTTATTTAAATTTTAAAACAAAGTAACTGTTTCTATCTCATAGTTCATATAATCATGATAATCTTCATTATTCAGAATAATTTTTGTATTTGGTACAGACCTCAGTATTCCTCCAGTATAAATTAAAATGAAATAGTTGGTATCAGTCCATTTTTAATATAATCATATCAGAATTTACCCTTCGCATACCCAGGATGAATATTTATGTATACGTATGTTTCATTCAGAAAAACATTTATTTTTTAAATAGATATTTTTTAACATTCTTAATTAAATAAGTATTTAAATCACATTTATTTAGTTTCGGACGAATTTGTTCCATCTACATGAAACTAAATGTTTGTTATTTGGGAACTTGTACAAATTAACCACAATGTGGTAACCTACCACGATGCCAAATTCTCACAGATAAGTAATTTAGGGAATTTATAAGCAACGATAAAAAAGGTGATCGAATTCATAGTAATGTGCTTTTGTTAGAGATGTAGTAAGAAACCAGCACAATTCATTTCACAGTTATAATGTCACTTAAAGTTTTTACGAGCGTTTTTCTTTCCACAATATGAGTCGTTGTACAGAACGTTTTAGAAATCTCAACAACATGGGTATGAAAATAGCTACGATTATTTTTTCCACAGTCTCGAATACACAAAATTGGAAAGTAATTAAAAATTATAAGTTAAGATTTATAGAGCGAGCTTTTTCTTGGTAAGTTCTCTCTTCAGGAGAATAAAAATAATTTCAACAAGTGAAATCGTTTAATATTTATGTGTTCGAAATTCCAAGCAAAAGATTCATTTAATACTGAGAAACCCTTTTTGAGGAAGGAAAATCTGTTTAGTAAGTAGGAACGTATACAAAAGTCTTTACTCTGAAATTCGGCGTGATTTTTTATTCTTTGTTCAACGATTTTCCTTCTCTTAATGTTTTCTAATAAATCAGAAAATGCTTTCAACAATTAGCTTATCATTTTATCACACTTGTTATTTCAATGGAAGTGTAATTTATTGAATTTTACTTTTAACTTATTTGCAGTAAAGTAAGTCACATGAGATGGTTTCTAAAAGTTGCAGACATGTAGAAATAGTATTTTTGATTTAACCATTCAATTTGTTCAGCTGTTGTAATTTATTAATATAACACAAACCAGTAAAATTAAATACAATTACAAATTGTACTGTAATCGCATAAGTTTAGCATATGTACATAACTTGTTTTACTTATATTTAAAGTAATACTACACAGTACTTTATGCGAGTCACGATGATCAAATTAAAAAAAAGATTTGGTATAGCTATTATTTCCAAGCTGTTGCAAAACATTTCATTCTTTCACATGCTTCCAGTTTCATAAATAAAATAAGAACAAACCGAGCATAATCCATATCACATGCGAAAGATAATCCGTTTAGTCCCCAGACACTATAAAACTCCCCAAAACAAGCAAAACCATAATAACACAGAACTACCAATGGAAAACAGTCGCTTCCTTTTCGAACAAAGCCCGATACATAATTTATGAAATAATACATAGTAGTATGTTATTACTTCGCTGATTGTTTCCCAGAAGAAAATGTCGTGTTTTTTGGATATCAAAATTGTTATTTTTATACATGGTATAAAATACATATAATCAGTCAGCTGAAGGGAACACAATATCTACAATAAAAATAAATTAATAAAATAGTACGTTCTTTATATTTTAATGTATAAGAGTTACCAGCCCACGTTTATATAATTCACAATGATTTTAAGGAGGACCTACACCTCTGCCTCAGTTGCTGTGTTTACATTTATTCCAAGAATATTTAATTAATACATGAAAGAAAAAGTGCAAGGTTTGCTTTATGAGTTTCAAAATATATTAGAAATTTTCTGTGTTGAACATTTACAAACTCGGTATTTTTGTATAGCTAATCTATATTGTCTATAGTCAGCTTGTTTTGTTTCTGTAGTAATATTAACACGCACTATACGTATGGAAGAAAAAGTAAGTATTTATTGACGGAGTATCAGTATAAATTTGATAATTCGCAATTAGTATAAATTATGAAAACAAATTATTTGTATTAAAATACCAATAGCATATTTAAACTAATACATTTTCTTAGTGTAGAGATTTAAAAGTAATTGAAGAAAGTGGTATAGTGATTAAATCGAAATAATATCTGTTCAGTAGGCTTAACACCTTTGCAAATTATACCCCCTTGAAAAACTAAAATTAAGACGCATATTTGACATATGCTTTGACATTTATATTAATTAAAGAAAAATAATTAGCAGTTGTACTTGCTTCATTTAGCAATTCATGTATGAATTGGTGACCAATTGACTGTTTAAGTTCATGCAGAATATTAAAATACCTTTCCATTTAATTTCATGGTTAATTAAAATTATTTACTGAACGAATTAAAACCGGCCTTGATGGTGTAGGAGAGTGCAAGGTCAATCCTGGTCGAAATCAGGTGAAATTTGGAACCATTTCGTCCCGTGGCAATGCGATGTTTGGTACGATAACCTTTCCCTTCCAGGGGTTGAAATTTGTAGGGTTGTCCCAAATCTTACTATATAAATGACTGTAGTGATGACGCGCGTTGGGAGCCATGGCAATCTTAAATCTCGTCGAAAAAAAATATGCGTACCTATTAAAATATCTACTAATTTTTCATAGATAACCCTCAGTAGAATTTTAAATAATGGCGTACTTTGTAGTAGAAGGAATTAAAATACTTCTATAATTTTGTTACCTTATTTTTAACTGCATTAATTAATATCAATAAACTTTTATTTAATTGTCACAATAAAAAAATAACAGACAGAAACATCGTATAAAAATTGTTCATAAATAATTTACAGTTTCACGTTAGTTTCTGCTGGTGTTGACATGCTATAATTTAATAAATATAAATTCCAACATGTAACATACTATACCGCGATGTTTTTATTTAAAATGCAAATGCTCAATCACTTTTGCTTTTACTTACGGATGATTTGACGTTTACGAGCTATTTTATGGTATATTATGGGTAGTAAATACTTTATTAAATCACTTTTTATTTAATCTGTGTTGATATCGATACAATTTTGGTAAAATTATCGTTATCGTGTTATAAATTAGCATTTCGTTAAACGATGACTGCCTAATATATAAAATACAAAAAATTTATTTTAAATATAAATTTTATGGTAACTACTTCCGACTAACTAACTGTTTCTAATATACATATAAGCATTATGCAATTTTTTTTATATGTATTTAATAAAAGATTGTGAAAGACATATTTTAAAACCAAGGTATGTATGTTACTATAAAGACAAATATTTAAAACGATCTTTGAAACGTCAAACATAATATTATAATTAGGATAATTCAAATTTAAGCTGATTTTTACAATAAACCATAAGTATTATATAAGATATACTACAAATATTAAATTCCTGGTGTTGATTAATCCTACGTGATTGACTATACATGAGTCGATAAGTAACCAATATAATACACGGACAAAGAGAAATAATGTTTAGAACGATTTACTTATAAATTTTTCATAAGTCACTTTCTTGAAATAAAGTAAAATGAGAGTGTTGTAACTATAAATCCAACTTATAACATTAGAACAAGGGTATCACTGTCTACTGAAGAGAAAATGATGGATTATGATGAAGTACAATAATTATATTATTCTCATACTACGTTATTGGGTTCTTCATTGTAGTCTTTATTTATTATATGGTGATAATCGCAGGGTATTGGTGGATTTCCATGTAAAGTTATAAAGATAGACTAAATGTTTATCCTCATTAAGATTATTGTCCATAATTACAACAAATTAAATGTCATTTCTAAGAAATAATATGTGTTTATTCTTACACAAATATTTCTGGCAAAAGTAAGCAAATGTAATAGAATTCTGTTCGGTTGTGTTAATTAGTTTTGTAAATGAAAATATACAGACAGAAGAGCTACAGCACATTTCTTATAGACGTCAGTTTTTCATCAAGGCATGTTAACAGATTTAATCTGCACATAAATATATCACGTGGTTAAATCAAAATTTAAGATAATTTTATTAGATACTATTTCCCTATTATTTTTGCCTTCGATTATCGCTGTTAATTAACAAAATACTATTAATCAATAAAAATTCAAAATTTTATAAAATGTTATCATTTGTCGAAATTAACTTTATCAAAGCCTACTTTAAAATGTATATTTTTAGCGGACTTGTAGAGGCGTAGCTGTAGGAAGGCAGTTCTGTGTGGTGCACAGGGGCCCTCGAGTCCAAGATGCCCAGTGATCAAAAGGTAAAAAGGGATCGGTAGGTACCAAGTAGCCTACTCGATATAAAAATCTAGGGTAGGCGCAGGTCGCAATTTTTCGTTGGGGCCCAATTCCGACTCTTTGGAACCAGGAAATCTCCTAGAAAGATCTGAGAATGAATTTTAAAAAGTTCGACAGTCTTCATCAAAATTATCTAGAGATTCTTTCAGTCAACTTTACAAGCCAAATAATTAATTTAAATGGCAAATTGAATTAAAGCGAATCTTGAAAATAAATGTGGATACGTTGTTTTTTGAAGTAACTAATAATAAATAAATATTGAGTTTATTGAAAACAATTTTTTCGAAGTTTACATGGCATTTATATTAGTTCTTTCTGTGCCCCTGACGGTAGCAACTGAAGCGACGCTAGTAAACTAAAAATTATACAAAAAAAAACCTACCTAAGGGGAATTACTAGTCAAAGGAGACTTCGTAGACTTGCTTTGCTAACCATCGAGTACAAATTCGTATTTATACTGCGTCTAGCGAATATACAGCTCCGGGTTGTCAGCGCTGCTAGTTAAGCGAAGCGATGTCAAACTAGTGACATTCTCTTCTACATTACTGGTGTACTCGCCGTAAAATGAACACGTATGACTCAGTCATGTCGAAACTGAATCCACTGCATAAAGGAATTTTAAGCGCTAGAGTTGTATATTGGCTAGACGTACTTTATTAATAATTTTGAAAATATAAAGGCCAGAACGTAAATTTTTAATTTAGGCAAACCAATTTTCATACGTAGTATACTGTCAAAACTGCATTATTTCACACAGAACGCAAGATTCTATCACCTTTGTTATTTTAAATTGAGCATCCGGTATATTTATCCCTACTTACTTACGCTTCGGCGCTACAACCCTTTGTGGGTCTTAGCCTCTTCCACTATCCTATTTCATTGTCTCCGATTGTTCACCTTAGATCTCCAATTTGTGATCTTTGTAACCTTTAGGTCCTGCTGCGCTGCGTCCCATCTATCACGCAGCCTTCCTCTCATTCTGCCGTACCCTGGGTTTCAATCCATTATGCTCACAACTGAAATTATATCAGCGTATTTGATTAGATCATCTAGTTCCGAATTCATTCTTGTTCGGTAAGTTTTTTCCAAACGCCTCAACTTGTTTTGTTGATTTATCATCATGGCCCATATTTCACACGCGTACGATATGGTTGGTATATTTATCTTTTACCTGCTAATTGCCTGAAGAGGTCTTCATATTCTAGTGTGCTTATTCCGTGCCTTGGTGGGCTGTACATTGCAGCAATGTTAAAAGACCATGGTTGAGCAGTAATATGGATTACTGTAGCTTGTATCTTGTCTGTTTGAAACTTTGTTTCCTCATGATGTGGTATAGTATTACGAACTATTATGGCCGAGCCACCATGAGCCGTTCCATCAGGGTGGTTGGTACAGTATAAGGAATAATGTGAAATATTGAACATTGTTCTTTCGGTGATGTGTGTTTCCGATATAAAAAGTACATCTATTTTGTTATGTTGTAGAAAAGTAATTAATTCTGTTTTGTGATTGGCTAAGCCATTTGCGTTCCACTCGGCAATTCGAATTGATTTAACATCCATTAGTGAATTTCTTTAGCACGGTGGAGAGCATGCTTAAAATCATGCTGTTCTGATTTATGAGTCAAGATTATGTACGACAAAAGGAAGGAACTTGAGACAAGCCATCACAAACTTAAACAGTTCTTATCTATCTACAGGATACCCCACCTATTGGCCAACGGATCTAAATAAAATCCCAGACCTGCTTGACTTTTTTGTCCTTCGAGGTATAGCACCTAATTATATCACCATAGAAGCATCCTTGGTCCTCTCCACTGATCATTCACCCATAATCACCACACTTAGTACTCACATAATAAACCGTCCTAAAGTTCCAAAGTCCAAAACCAACTGGAATATATTTAAAAACTATATACATAACAACCTAAACCTGAATATTCCCTTGCAACAACCGGAAGATATTGATAGAGCGGTACATTACCTCACACAAACCATACAGGCAGCAGCACGTATAGCCACACCCCCTGAAAATCAGGCACAGAAATCAGAGAACAACATACCTACCTGTACATATAAAACACCTTGTTGCTCAAAAAAGAAGAGCACGGCGTATATGGCAAAGAAGTCGCAACCATAGAGACAAGAATGAATATAATAGATTAACACGCCAACTAAAAATAGTTCTACACGAAACCAGAAATGCCACATTCGAATCGTACATCACCAACTTATCAGCAGACGACCACAGCATCTGGAAGGCAACTAAATCATTTAAGAGACCGATTCAGCACATTCCGCCTTTAAGGAAAGACGACGGAAGCTGGAGAAAAACAGAGCAGGAAAAAGCATCAACGTTTGCTGAACATCTTTCACAAGTCTTTAGTGCACCTGAACATAACAATAACAACGATGACGACCTCATTAAAAACTTCTTGGACGCTCCTTGCCCGATGATGCTGCCGATTAAATTATTCATTCCAAAAGAGGTTAAAGGGATGATTTCAAGATGTAACAATCACAAAGCACCTGGCTTCGATCTAATTACCGGTCAGATCTTAAAACAACTACCCAGAAAGAGACTTGTTTTGTTAACCACAATTTATAATACTATCCTCAGACTAGCATACTTCCCGATCACCTGGAAATTTGCACAAATAATTATGTTCAACAAACCAAATAAACTTCCAAACAGAGTTACTTCGTAACGGCCAATAAGTTTGCTCCCGATCGTGTCCAAAACCATCGACAGGCTTCTACTTAAACGAATCTTTGAAGATACTGAAATACACATATTAATACCATCTCACCAATTTGGCTTTCGAGAAAGTCATTCGACGATACAACAATGTCACCGAATCGTCAAAACCATTCTCACAAGCCTTGAAGAGGAAAAACTATGTACAGCCGCATTCTTAGATGTTAAAAAAGCCTTCGACCGTGTATGGCATGACGGACTCCTATACAAACTTAAATCCTTCCTTCCAACACCTCATTACCTTGTCTTAAAATCTTACCTCACAGACAGATACTTTCAAGTATGAATTAACACAGCAATCACAAACTATTACCCCATAAACTCAGGAGTCCCTCAAGGTAGTGTCCTTGGTCCACTTCTTTACTTGATATTCACGGCTGACAGCCCAACTACAAATACTACCACAATCGCTACGTTTGCCGACGACGCCGCCCTATTATCCGTAAGTGAAGACCCACAAATGGCATCTGCAAATCTGCAAACGCATTTTAATCAACTGCAAGTTTGGCTGAATAGATGGAAAGTCAAAGTAAACCATACAAAGTTCACACAAGTCACATTCACCAACAGGAACTGCATCTGCCCTGCAGTCTTAATAAACGACGAGCAGTTACCGGTAACTACTGAAGTTAAATACTTGGGATTAACACTTGACCAAAAACTTACATGGAAGGCACACATCTCTGCAAAGAAAACCCACATGAACCTAAAAATCCGTCAAATGAGCTAGCTCCTTGGTCGCAAATCACAATTATCGACGGAAAATAAATTACTCCTCTACAAGTGTATCATAAAACCTATCTGGACGTACGGTGTCCAGCTTTGGGGGTGTGCTAAGTCATCCAACACTAAAATTATGCAGAGAGTCCAACCCAAGATACTTCGAATGATCTTCAATGCACCATGGTACATTAGTAATAAAACCTTACACGAAGATTCTAATATACCGTTTGTAGAAGAAGAAATTACCAGACTGACAAGGAACTACCTCGAACGGCTCCCTGATCATCCCAATGAAAAGGCCAGGCAACTATATATCCAACTTGAAATCACAAGAAGATTAAAAAATTGGCGAAGAATCTTCGCTGGACTTTCCATACTTTTTATTTTTGAAATTTTGAATTTTTTTTCAGCTAGTTCTAATCAGCCGAGCTAGAGGTACAATCGCCCAGGACGCAATTTATGACAGAAACTTCGGGCAAAAATTATTCGATTACCTTTCAAATTCTCTATTGATTTCCTAAGTAAAATTTTGAAATTTTTTTCAAGAAAAAATCTGCGCCCAAAAAAACATGGCTAACTTCCGTTTCCGGTTCCGGATTTTTTTGAAAAGCTTATTTTACAGATGTACTGTAATTATAGGCCCGCATACCAAATTTGATGAAAATCGGCCCAGTAGTTTTCGAGATATGACGATAACGCCACAGTCATTCATAAAAAAGTAATAATTAAAAAAGCTAGAAATCGGTAACTCTTTTAGGGAAGGATAGTTAATTTTAAATCCTAAATTAGGATCCAGCAACACCTACAATAGCCAAAATATTACAGTAATTTTGATGATATAATTAAAGACTTTGCAACGAAAAAGTCCCGACAAGTTATTTAATAATAATCCTATATAATATGTAATAATGCTTTTATAATAAATAATTTGTATTTTCAACATAAATGAGCAGAGTAAGATAATATTTTTTTGAAAAAGTGGGTAATATAAACAAAAAAGTACATATTGTAGTCACGCAGATTCGAACCTCCAACCTTGCAAGCGTATGCGGGTGGAAGCTTGGTCTCTTACCGCTGGACCAACACCGCCTTCGTTAAAACGGTGACTCCTGGCCTGATATTTATCTTCTGTCTTTGGAATGTGCCGTTTCCGAGAATTTTTTTTTTGAAATTTTGAAAAATTTTTTCAGCTAGTTCTAATCAGCCGAGCTAGAGGTACAATTTGGCGTTAGATTTATAAAAATATGTCGATGCGTTTTTGAGAAAAAAAAAGTTAAAGTCCAAAACTTCAAATGGTCATAAAAGGCGTTAGGGAAAAATTTTGGGGATGCGATCAAGGCTATTTGAAAGGCATCTTGATTTACTATCGACCCAGAACATTTAAAAAAAATCGTGTGTGTCGTTTCCGAGAAAAGTTTTTTTGAAAATTTGAAAATTTCCAAAACTGTCCGGACTTTTTATTTTTGAAATTTTGAATTTTTTTTTCAGCTAGTTCTAATCAGCCGAGCTAGAGGTACAATTTGGCCTTAGATTTATAAAAATATGTTAATGCGTTTTTGGGAAAACCGTCCTTAAAGTTGCGCTTTTCAAAAATTCGCCGCGGGCGCAATTTTTGACATAGAAACTTCGGGAAAAAATTATTCGATTTCTTTTCAAATTCTGTATTGATTTCCTAAGTAAAATTTTGAAATTTTTTTCAAGGAAAAATCTGCGCCGAAAAAAACATGGCTAACTTCCGTTTCCGGTTCCGGATTTTTTTGAAAAGCTTATTTTATAGATGTACTGTAATTATAGGCCCGCATACCAAATTTGATGAAAATCGGCCCAGTAGTTTTCGAGATATGACGATAACGCACGCACGCACGCACGCACGCACCCACCCACAGACATTTTTCAAAAAACACATATTTAGGATGCCTGGACCCTAAAATGTGTTTTTTTCGAATTTTTACGATTTTGAATTTTTGCACGATTCCAATACTTTCCTATACATGCGTTGCAAGTATGGAAAGTAAAAAACAGTGTCCTACAGATGTACTAAACCAATAGTCAATAGTTAATTTATTATCGGGAGTGCTATCGCTGGATACCATCTCCCCTCATGTATTGTACCTTAAACACATTTACTTATAGCTATCACTAGCAGGCTGTAAATATTCACCTTAATAAAAAAAAGAAAAAAGAAATATTTATCCTTAATCAAGTTATATGAATATAAACTAGAAATATCCATCTCGAAAACTAAAGTAAAGGCCTTCCTAGGTAACGACTCCATGCGATCAAAAATAGTATTAAATAATAAAACAATAGAAGAGGTAATAGAATATTAAGTCACAAGTTACAGAAGGCATGAGTCCGAAATTTGAACACAAGCCGCGAAGCGGCGAGTGGGCAAACGAACGAATGTTCGAATTGCCTTCTGAAACGAGAATTTTATACTATTTTCTCTGTTTCGGCTTCCATTCATATGATTTATTCATGTTTCTTTTTATAAAGATAGGTAGCTACTTGACAATTTTCAGTTGGAGAAATTTTGGTAAAATAGTTAGGTTGGTAATTAGATCTTTGCTTGATAGTTGACAGAAGTTTGACATTTGATGTTTTTGTTGCCTAGCAATGAATGGTTGCCTAGGTACTTTGTGTATTATTTGATACAGTATGACCAATTTCTAAAAACAAAATATCACCAAAATTCGTTTAAGAATGAAGCGCGTTCTAACATCAAAAATCGTGCTAGATACAAGATTCTATCTACTTTTAGATATGGTAGTGAAAGCTGGGTAATTAATAAAAAAGACAAACAAAGAATATAAACTGCCGAAATGAAGATTTTGAGACCATTAGCTGGATATAAATTACAGGATGGAAAAAGAAACGAGGAAATTAGGGACGAAAATAATAAGTACATTAAAACACAAGTTACAGAAGACAACCTTTTTGCGCACGAATCCGAAATTTGGGCACGAGCCACGTAGCGGCGAGTGGCCGAACGGATGAGTGCTCGAATGCCTTCTGTAACGAGTATTTTATACTATTTTCTCTGTTTTGGCTTCCATTTGCATTATTTATTTATGTTTATTTTTATAAAAATGCTTGACAATTTCCAATTGCGAAAATTTTGGTAAATAGTTAGGTTGAAAATCTACCACACTAATCAACGACCAATAGAAGCGTTAATATTGAGCATAGTTACTACGGCAACGTCCAAATTTCTTGGAATTTTTTGTCTCTAGCTAGACCAACCCAGGCGAAATTAATAAGTGGAAATTTTTATGTTAAATATGACAGTTGACATACAAGTTCCTATGGATACATTTCTAAAATTTAAATATGTACGGAATTATTATTGCTTTTAGTGGCGATGTCGTTACGATTTTCTTACCGAATCTGCACTCGAGCATTAATTCATGCCTGGGAAATTTTTAGTAGTGCATTCCAAAAACGTAATCGGGCCCTCGTGTTCCACTCGGGTCGATTAATACGTTGTTGAAATGCACACCTAAAAATTTCCAGAAAGAATTAATGCTCTTGTGAGATTATAAGTGATAATAGCGATTTTTGCTTGACAGTTTACAGAAGTTTGACATTTGACGTTTTTGTTGCCTAGCAATTGAATGGTTGCCTAGATATTTTATGTAGTATTTGATACAGTATCACCAATTTCTGACAACAAAATGTCACGAAAAATCGTTTAAGAGTGAAGCTCATTCTAGCATCAAAATGCGTGCTAGAATAATGCCATTCTAATGCCGAAACAGAGAAATATATTTAATATAAATGACAAAATAAAAGAATACAGACCAAAGTGGCAAGATGACCTGAACAGAATGGACGAGACTAAGCTCCCTAAAATATATTGTAACTACAAGCCAAGGGGAAGAAGAAAAGAGTTGCGGTAGCTACGCACCCCCAGTCCAGCACCATCAGGAGAGTTAAGTATCGTTGTGTCCGGTTAGTGCTGGAATAGGTAGTTCGATTGGTCCGTTAACGTGGTACCTCTCTTGTATGAGGACCGGTCACTATACGAAAGTAGATCAAAAACCCCTCACTAAAAAGTGAAGGAGGCATTTGCCTTATATAGGGATATGATGGGCTAACAAAAAGAACTGAAAATAAATGACCCTTTTCTTTTGAGAAGTGCATTAAGTGTATTACAAACATGTTGAATAATAACTACAAAACACTATATTCATTTCTAAAAAACGACCAAATTCATTTTATCTACGCAAATCCTTATATTTTATATTGCGTGCAAAAAATCGCTGTATGTATGAGATAAAGAAATGGAACCTCTTAACTGTGTTAAAAATAAGGCAAAGGTATCGGCACTTACACCCACGAGGAAGTATGGCCGACAACATGGAAGTTCAAGGTTTTCTATCAGTCGCTTTCATACCTGGTTATTTCAATATGCGTACGGGGTAATGTGGTAGGCACCAAGCTTTCGACAACTCTCTACCTTCCCTATTATACCACTGTGTTCGGTTTCCAATTTAGGTTTGAACCCGAGACCGTCCACGCTGTAGTCAAGTGTTTTTTAGCCACTCTGAAACTTCGGAGATGTATTAAAATACCACTTCAAAATCTAAAAACCCTTTACATTATGTAACTGATTTAACCAAGTGTAAATTTTTAAAATATACATGTTATAAAATAAAAATCTGTTTCAATATGATTCTATGTTTTATTGTTTAAAATATACTTCGTATTACATACAATTACAAGTCGATATTTTATGCATTTAGTTTGTGTGAATAAAATAAGAGTTTATTTATGTAACGATTAAGGCAATTTTTGAAAACAAACATATACGAAAAACGGAATAAGTAATAAAGACTTTTGTTGTTTTTTATACTCGTATTATGGTAATTTCTGTATATAGTATGTTAAATGCCTTTGCTCTTAGAATTCCATGGTTTTACTTAATAATATTTCTTACTTTCAACTTTAAACCTATTTGTGTATAAAAAGGCGAGCGAACTTCTGAAAAATAAAAAAGTAATTTGATAACGTAAGAGGCTGCGAAAATTCAAAACATTCCTTTCAACGTAAGGGGAGATATAATCAAGCTCTGAAGTGGAGCTACTTTATGATTTTGAATTTCTTTCTTGTGTAAGCTGTATCTTCTACGACAGCGTCTATTCTTAGTGTTACAACAAGCTTTGCTTGTATGTTTGTACAATCCCACTCAAAAGTTTAAATTACCCAGATAAATTTCAGTTGGTTTGGTATCTGATTTCGAAATACATTAGTTCACATTACAGATGTAGAATTGAGATTGTTGATATTCAAACTGCGGTTCTCGCTACTAATTTTGCTACTGTAGCTTCTAACGCGGATCAGTACTGGGGCGTGTAAGAATTTGCATTTTATTCGAATAACTGTTCGAAATGACCTATCATTGACATTATTGCTTTTAAAGATACTGACTAATGTTACAAATGAATACGGAACAGATAAACCGAAAATAGCTATGTAGGTGGTTGGCAAAATGTAAATTAGTTATGGAATAACATTTAAACTGATAAAAATTAAGATAAGTTCGACTTCAGTTTTAATAAACTTTAAGAGTATTATTTTATACAGTGCGTGCCACCATATGGAATTATTGTATTGTTTGTTTGAGCTTGGGTGAACCCTAAAAGGAACTATTTAAATTACATCAGATAACTTATAAGAAAATTGAAAATAATTTAAATTTATTATTTCAAAGCTTTCAAGATATGTTGACAGATAACTAACTTACAGAAAATGTGTGGATAAATTTAAAACTTTAATTTTAATTTAATATGAATAATATATAACAATAATATTTATTGTTTTTACATTTGGGCTTTCACTTATTCACCTTGTGATAATATTATTGAAAATGACTACCAGTAATAAAATTAAACAAGCCACCATTTTTTAAAAATTTTACTCAAACAATGTATATTAAGAAAGAAACGCAAACAAACCCACTGACAATTTTCTTAAATTAATGTAATTAAATGTTACAGTGACTGCAAGATTGGTTTCAGCGGTGGGTAGGATTTATCATCGAGTTTGGGATTGGCGGAAGGGTACAAAATAGAAGCTGTTGGAGCATGATGTAAGTTCAAAAAGGACCCGTTACTCCATTTCTCTCTAGTAAGCGTGAAGAGTACTTGACAGCGCAGGATTCTAAAAGAGCTGAAGACTTTTCTTTAAACTTTGAAGGTAATTTTAAGGGTGTGCGTAACTTTTTGTATATGAGTAAAATATTTAGTATCGCTGTAATTTAAAGACACTTAATATATGAAAAACTTCCACGGCCAGTGTCAGTATTAACAGAACGTCTTCCGGGTTGGGACCGTGTCATTGTTGAGACAGAAGAACCCAACGTTTCGGCCACTTTTTTAAGAGGCTTCATCAGGAGTAAAAGGGAGCACTAAAAGAGCACGGTAACTCAACGTGTCAACCACGCCAGAGACGAAACTTTTTTAGCAAGAGGATAACGGTAACTCAACCTGTCAACCAAGCTAGAGGGGAAACCCTTCTGAAGAAAAACAGAAAAGGCAGCGGTTTTATACCGGCTATAACCAGAAGGGTTTCGCCTCTGGCTTGGTTGACAAGTTGAGTTACCGTTACCCTTCTGCCTCTTGCTAAAAGAGTTTTGTCTCTGTCGTGGCTGACACGTTGAGTTACCGTGCTTTTTTAGTGTCCCCTTTTA
The DNA here is from genome assembly GCA_963082815.1 of Melanotus villosus. NCBI lineage: Eukaryota > Metazoa > Arthropoda > Insecta > Coleoptera > Elateridae > Melanotus > Melanotus villosus. The sequence continues at coordinate 68,021,287 of OY720418.1, read as the reverse complement.
CTCCTGATGAAGCCCCTTAAAAAAGTGGGCGAAACGTTGAATTCTTCTGTCTCAACAATGACACGGTCTCAACCCCGAAGACGTTCTGTTAACACTTGATATATGTTTGGTACATGTTATAAGCTATAAGATATTTCGATTTAGGTACGTAATACTACTACTTTTTAACACCTTCCACTTCCCTTTCATTTTTTTTCACTGTTGGTATTTTTCATTTGTTGTCCACAATTATTCAGCATTTTCCAGATATTCCTAATCTTTTACAAGATACCTACTTCTTTTATTTTTAGATTTCTTCCTGTTTAATTTTTGTTGTATAGTCTATCCATTTTTACTGTGCCTAATCTTCTTAAAACTTAACTTGTAATATTAAGTTGAACTGTTGGAAATATCTATGGTACAGAATGTTTAAGCGGATTATATCAGTTTTACATGATTTAGCTTGACTAATAACATTGCGCACAGTGAAAATGGATAGACTATAGGTACTTTAATTTTATATATTGCTTATCCTTTGTATGTTGGTTTTTCTTTCCAATTCTACACTTCAGCTTTTTGCAGTATTTGATGCGCTAATTATTGCTTACTTCATTATTTGCTTTACTAATACGAAATTTCGAGATGCAGTTATCCTTATAATTTATAATACATTAAATTAAAATAAGAAATGAAAAACAATGTTATAGATTCTGAAAGTTCTTTTACAAAAATAAATTTTAAAGAATTATTTTTGATTGCATAAATCTGGTCCCTATTTAATAATTATGTTCAGTCTATTAGTCTATTAAGATATTTATTTTCCTTAGTTCCTCATTCATTACATTTATATTGTGTTGTAAATTATCCTCTGTGTCGGCTAGGATTACCATGTCATCAGCGAATAGTTAGTAGCTCAAATATCTGTGTGGTTTCCATTTTTCAGTTTCCAAATTTAAACAATTTTATTTTTTGCTTAGGACACACCCTTGTTCTAGACCTATTTTTGATTGAAATTCCTTTGAGACTTCGATCTAAATTCCAACTACTTATATTGGAGTTGCCCTCAGACATTGCTTTAATGATCTCAATAGTTCCAGTTTCTATTGCTCTATTTTGTAAACATTTTCATACATCTTCGATTCTTATTCTGTCGAAGGCTTTCTCTAGATCGGCGAAACATAAGTGCACTTCTCTTTTTTGCTGGTGATCTTCTCACTTATCTGTCTTAATATGGATATGGAATCCTGAGTGCTTCTATCTTTGCGAAAACCATGTTGTCTTTCTTCTATTGTTACGTCTAACTCTTTCTTAATTCTTTCTTATATTATTCTAAGATTTTACCCGCAATACTTGCTAGCGTTATAAGTTATAACCCTATAATAGTTTGCACATTCTCTCGTGAAACCTTTTTTCTGCAACGGTATTATATTATAATTCCTACATTTAATTCCTTAGGTACTTTGATTCTTCTTTATCAGTTGCGCGTTTACCTATGGGCTTATGGGGCTTGAGCCCTAGGGCGCCGGGCGTGAGAGGGCGCCGGACGTCAGGGGGCGCCCACCGTGGCGTACAATTGGGCAAAAGTTTTTTGAAGTGAAACTTCTTCTGAGCGCGAGGTCGAAGGTTCGATTCTCGGACGAGCGGATTTTTTTTTAGCTCTATCTATAAATGTGATCAAAACAATGCAACGTGCAAAATTCTCTGTCTTTCCACAACACGAGTGGCGCGCGTATCCCCCACTAACACTGTACGCGCCGCCTCACGGCCTTCATCGACTCTCCTGCCAAGCGTCACCGAGCAACTCGTCAAAATAAAAAATAAACAAATAAACACGCTCACGAAGTGTGTGTGGTGAAGAAAGCGCATAGTGCGCCGTGTATTTCATGTTCATCCTCTATCACTGACAATAGTCAGTTCTCAGTTGTTTAGCTTGTTATATCTCTTCTAAATTTTTCCAAAATGTATAAAAAGTTGAGTGGTGGTGCAAGAAGAAAATTGAATGCAGAAAAAGTTCAAAAACAACAAGAAGTACTTGAGAAAGTGCCAAAAATAAATATTTTCTTTGCACAAAAACAAGATAATGAATCCGATGAAGCTAAAAGCTCAAGTAATATTGTCGAAAGGTAATTTTCTATTAAGTTCTTATTGCACTAGTATTATTAATGTAATACCGGGTTAAATGAGACTTGACGTTCTGAATTGATAGAGCTATTTTTATCATGTAACTCATTTATTGTTTCTTTATTATTTTTAAGATATGACCAGTTGCCCTTCTGAAAGAAGCGGACAAAATGGACGAAAACTGTACAAAAGCTCATAAGTTCTATAACCGTTTTTATCCGAATTTACGAGCTTTTGTACGGTTTTGTCCATTTCGTCTGCTATTTTAAGTATGGTAGGGCGCTTGAAGATCATAAGCCCCTGGGCGCTGATTTTGTAAACGCGGCACTGTTTTTTATGATTTCATTTAAAAGATCTCTCAGTGTTTTTTTTTTTTCCCAGTTGCGTCCATGAATGTTAACATCTCTGGTGTTTATGTTGTCTATTCCGGGTGCCTTCCCTATATTTATTTTTGAGATAGCGTTTTTGAGTTCCTTACTTGTTATGATTGAGCGTTTTGTTGGTCTTCTGTACTATCATTATCTTCTGTGTCATTTTGTATGCCCAACATCACTTCTGTTTCCTCTGTTCTCGTTAATTCTTCGAAGTGTTTTCGCCAGCTTTCCATAAGTTGATCCTCCATATACTATCTTCTTTGTCTTTTATATTTTTCATCGTGTAATAGGTTTTCATTTGTCGTAGCTGTTTTAATGTGTTACAAAATAGTTTCTGGATTTGAATAAAACTTTCTTTCATTTTGTTTCCAAATTCAATCCATAATTCTTGGTTCGCATTTCTTACTTAATAACCTCTTTTCTAATATCTTTGTACCTTTCATAATCTGTCGCATTTTTTGTTTGCAAATATTTCTTCCATATAATTTTATTCTCCTTGATTTTTTCTTTTATTTCTGGACTACACCACTGTGTTCTCTTCTTCATGTTTGTATGTGATATCTTTGTTGTCCCACAACTTTCTCTGGCTGCTTCCAATATACTGTCTTTTAAGTGTTTCCGCTGATTTTCTAGTTGAACCTTCAAACATCTTTGGTATTCTGTCCTACTTCCTGTATCCCTAAGTTTAAAGCTTGTTTTTTTCTTTTACTATATTATTTCTTCCTTCTCTTCTTCTATTATTAATTTATCCTCTCTATTGTAATCTTCTCTTGAGAATTTATGTATGTCTTTGTGCTTAAACTTCGTGCTCGTAATAGTTCGTTTTCTACACAAAACCCTATTATTTTTTCTCCATAATTATTTCTCATTACCTCTCCTTCTGTTCCCACGTATCTTTCTACTCTCTTATTGTTGTTTCCCACTCTTCCGTTCATGTCTCCTAAGATGACTTTGTTCGGTCTTCCGCCATCCACTACAATCTTTAAAGTAGTAAAGAATCTATCTATCTTTTTCTTTTTTTGTTGCATCATCATAGTGCATATGCTATTATTAGTGTCCATATTTCTTTAGTTCATAATTTCGTTTCCACACAAAACACAAAAGTAGGACCAATGCCAGAGGAATGAGATTTCTCAGAAAAATTGAAGGAAAAACAAGAAAAGATAAAATACGGAATGAAGCACTCACAGAAAACTTAAATGTGAAACCGGTTGGAAAAGGATGGTTGGGACAAATACATAGAATGACGGACGAAAGGCTAACGAAAAGAGTACTCGAAACAAGAGAGCTGGGGAAAAACAGGAGATGCAGACCAAGGAGAACATGGAAAGAGGAAAAAATAATTCTGCAAAACTTAACACGTGAAAGTTTGCCTTGGCGACATTGTAAGCAATGCTTACAATTTCAAAGAAGCAGCTGAGAAAAAAGGGATAAGATGAGAGAACATAAGAAATGCAGTGCAAGATACGAAGATGTGACGTGAAATGTACAAGAAATAAACTCAACTCAAACGGTCTTACACTTCACCGAAGAAAGACGTAGGATGAAGAGACGAGATATTAAGACCATAAAATTAAATATCTTATTATACTTTTTAGTTTCAAGCTCATATCAAGTATTGATGAAATCTTATTTGATCTACATTAAATTGCTTTCTGTATTTTAATCGAAATATACATAAAATACGAGAAAGAAACAGCGAACACGAATTCGTTGTTTTTTCTTTTAATAAAAGTTGATAAGGTATAAATCTATAAAATTAATTATATTTTTGTAATAGTTTAGTTATTTCCACGCTCTCATGTTGCACATAATAAAATTAACAATTATTTTCATTTGATCGACTAGAATTTCATTATTACCGATTTCACAATCGCTTAGATATGTTATTAAGAAAATATTTACAAAACAGAATAAATAATTGTGATATGTTATATTTTTAATTACTTTTTAATGGATTAAATTATTTAACAATATATTACTTGCAGATGGCAATAATCAACTAAATGTGTACCTGTATGTAGCCTTCTATATTTGTTTTTTTGCAGGTGTTAGATTTGGTTGTAAAAGTTTTGTATTATTTTCCTAGCAGTAGTAGTACTATTCTAGATGGTCTTTTAAGGGTTACTATTTCTGCTAGTTTAATTATCCAACAATCACCTTCAATTCTTTTTGTGTTATGAAGACGAGTTATAAGGTTAACAAGTATACTTAAATAAAACTTGAAAATAGTTCCCATAATAACGCATTAAAAATCTGTGAAGCAATGGCCGCTATAAGCATTTGAATTCTTTTAAGTTTTAAATTTAGAAATTAATATAATGGTTATCGAACAAAGGTCTTCGCGAATACAAAGAATCGCTCGTACATAAATATGAATTAAATAAATTATTGTTAGGTTTCTATTCCAGTAACCAAAACCCAATATTGTTACTATGTATTTAATTACGATGGTTTCTAATTATAAATTTAATTGCATGTGCGTCAAATGCGGGGTTTGATTATATTTTATTAATTAACTGTTTGTCTGTCAGGGCTTTTTTGTCTTGGTATCAGGTTAAATTCTTGATTGTTTAATTATACTATTATTATTAGCCTGCACATCCCTAACTATATAACTTTCCCTTATTATTTTTGCACTAACGCTATAGTATGCGGTTATTGTTAAATACTAAATGAAAATATTGCAGAATCGTATAATAGTAAAATGTTTTAAATATTTCTGTAACGATAGTCGTAACTATTTACTTGAATTTATATCATGTAAAAATATGTTTGAAATAGAAAAATAAAAATGGCCAATATGGGACAACTTGTCACCTGAAGAAGAAGAATTGTTTTATTATGATATTCCAAAATCTTTTATGTAGAAATTAATAACTAACTGTATAGTTGGCCATAACTACAATGTTCCCTACGTTTATGGTTAATAAAGGATATTTTCGGTTTGCCCACTCCAAAGATATGCACAACATTTAATTTTAGAGAACTTTGGCTTTTCTTTAACGAACATGTCAAATTGACGTGCTAGGAATTAAAAAGCATTCCTTAATCTTTGGATAAGCACAAACAAGTATCCTATTCCGTAAACCAAATAAGTTCATATGGTGCGCATCTTTTGGCATACATTGTATACTTCTATATGCTGTTGGATATACTTATTTTGAGATTTTTAATTTATTCCATAAATTACATTCACATCCAACTTAGTATCAATGCTGTTAAGTAGTAGATATTTAAAATTAACATTTCTCTGAGTTTATGCAATATTTTTGGCTTTATAATTTGCATGTTTACATTTAAAACAATTCTGGTTTTTCATAGCAGCTACAACAATTTCTTAGTAAATGGTCGCTCTTTATACTATTTATTTATTTATAACTAAAGCGTAATCATTTTATTGTCCATATCACTATCTACAACACTGTATTAATTACAGAAATTACATATGTTTATGCTCTTTAACGGTGAGCAGTTAAGTTAGTTGTTATTACAACTTCAATAGTATCGTACACAACGAAACAATTAATTTTCTGTTAATGAGTTCTGAATTCAAAATTAGGTTACATATAACTTTTATAAAAAGCAATGATTCTTAATTGCAAAATTACATTATGTTCGCATTCTGTTAATTTGTATTAGTATTACATATGTTAAAGAGTGGGCTTATGCGTAGTCATCATTGACTATTATCATTTCCTGGCAACTCGTGGAGCACGCGTTCGAATCACGCCGAGTTGCGTCGTTTTTCGACCGAACGATACTTACCCATCCTTCGCATCTCGCTAGCTCTAGCATCCTGCGTGGAAGTGAAAGTCTGAAAATATTTGCAGAAAACGGGGAAAACGTATATAAAACGTTTGAATGCTTTTACGCTGTTCCTGCTCGATTTGATTTCGTAGAGACTATACAACAGCTTTTAGCGATGTTTATGCTGAACTCCTGTTAATTGGAACATTTAATGAAGTAATACAAGTCATTAATTCTTTATTTATTCAGTAATTTACAATGGACAATATAAAACAGAAAATAGTAATGTTTATAAAACACATTTATGCGATACTTATATTATTTATATGTGTATACATTACATACATAAACACAACAATATGCATATTGAACACAACAATAATAGTAAAAAAATCTCGCACAGAGTAACATATTTTGGTACAAATAAATTTTGAAATTCGTTATTTTTAAATTGTTGTCTTATTGTACATGCAAACATTTTGAAAACGCCAAAACTAATAAACAAAGCACAATTACTCATTAAAAAGTAAAATCTACATTTCGAGTACGTCTTTTTGAAAACTTGTTTATCTACGTTTTTACAATAAAGTAAATATGTTCAATTCGAGATCTATGTATAAAATTTAGCAAATGGCGCAATTCAGTTATTGAAGTTTTCAGTAGCAAGAAATCGCGTTATTTATATTTATTTTAGACACCTTTAAAAATTTACTTCTTAAAAAGGTCATGTACTTTACAAATTGCACTAAACACAACCCTCTGCAAGAAATAAAATTTTACAGTTAGCAGATTAAATATTTACACATTTCATTTAGCTAAAACAAGTCTCTTGAGGGACTTACAGATGCGGTAATACATACACAGCTGACAAATGACTACCGTTTTATCATTTTATGATGCATGCAGTAGTTAATTATGAAATTCGGTTTTCTAGAGAAGTTTCATATCAATACACTAATAGTAAGCAAAAACACTAACAAAACAACATAAAAACAATTTTAAAACTTCAAAACTCAATATTGCTCGATAAGGATCAACAGTAGGACTTACGCTGCAAAAGACTCCAGCAAAACAAATTTTTTTCTTGGAATCTGAGTATCCTATGCTTTAGCCGTATACAACAAGCCACAGATATACAGGTACCTAAACTCTTACTAAGTATTATATACAATTAATTAATAAGTAAACTGCAAAGATAGCTGAAAAAATACGATTTGTACCATAATTGTTTCTCTTAAAAATTTGTTTGCAAAATTCTAAGCAGGAATTAAATACTTTGTATGTTTACAAAATCATCAAGTTTTTCTTTGAATTTCTTGCCGTAAAAGCAAATTACGTACGAATTAAGTACAAAGCTGCCAATAGCAATCTTTCGGTTTAACGACATTTAAAATGATTTACATTTATCACTTTAACTATGCAAAAATTTTTCTTTAAATCTAAATTAATTAGACACTACACATCGAACATTTGTTCCTTAATATTGGACATCTAACAAGTTCTTTGAACTTCTTCATCAGTTCCATAACAAGATCTTAAAGTGAAGTAGAAGAACTACCGCATTTTAAGTTTCTTTTTAATGAAATAAAAAACTGAATTGCCAAAGCTCTGGATTATTCGATTTAAAAATATAGTTTCTCCTTGACAAATTCGATGTTAGGGTGTTTCCAAATAATTAGTCCACTAATAATTTTCTAAATCAAGATAGTACTTAATTAAAAGAAAATTTAAAAATCTTAATCTCAATGAAAATATTAAATAGTAATGGATTATTAAATAGACAGAGTTTATTTCATTTATATAAAATATATGCAACAGCTACATTTTTAAAAAAATAAATATGTTACTTGATAAAGGTGAAACTGCGTTCTTTAAATATTTTCTACAAAACTCGTTTAGAGTTTGCAATAAAATATAACGTATACTTATGTCTTAATATTGAGATAACTGAATAATTTCCAGTAATTTACCGTACACTCTGTTTCAATATAACGTTGTTATTGCGGCGCTAAGAACCTGCTACCTGGAAACATTCTGCATAGTTTGTTTATTGTGGTAGATCAAGCGGATACCCGACTATTAGTAGGTTATCGACCCAATTGGTAAATTTTGTCTATTTCTTGTGTAGTAACCGGCTGCATGATAGTAGCAATTCCGATTTTATCGCGTTGAGGTAAAGCAGAAAACTTTGGTTCTTTTCTTTTTAGGTCAATATCAATTATAACAGATAACGAGAGGAATTGAAAATATCACTTTTGCATAAGGCAATCTTTTAATAATAACAATAATTAATTTTAATAATAAATTTTTAGTAGATATCTAATTACCAAAAATAAACAGGTAGTTAAATACTTGTTACGGTTAATAATTACAGCAAATTTAGTAGTCAGATTTTTAATTTTTCTTTCAGTTGAAACGGAAAAGAACCGAACTTACGTACAAATATATTTTTGTTGAATTTGCACAAAGTTTGACTACCTGATTATGTGTTTACAGAATTAAGAAGGAAGAGGTTAGTTATTACAAATTAACATATTTTAGTATATTTTAATCAAAAGAAAAGTTTCATAAACATCCTTAGATAATGGTTTTAACTGAACTAATTATTTCATTAAATTTAAATTAGCAGTTTACTTATCGTTGAAATTTCAGTTGAAAATAAACACAATATTATATGTAACTCACGGGAGCAGTTTCTTGTGCTCCGCCAATAATTATTTTAAAAGTTTGTTATAGTAAAAATATACTTACTAAAAGGAATTTTGTTATTATTCGGTCTGATTGTACATGAAACATTTTATATTTATGTACCAGAATTGTTTGCAACTGTAAAGAACTGAATTTTTAATTGGCAACTGACAACTGCTATTACTTTATAAACATACAAAGTACCCATCAAGTTGAAAATTAAGTAACACTGCGTACTATAAAACATATTGCGCAAATTTAGTATTTCTCTATATGTAATAATTTACTATACATTCAGATTACGAGCAATATGGATTACATAGTGAAATATCAATTACTTAAAACTAAGACAATGACAGTCGACATATGTACAGTGAATGGTTTACTCACGTGATTTCAATCACTTGAGCTACGATACTGGGAATTGCCCATTTTGTCTACTTTGGTGCTAAGCACCAATTTACATAAAACTTGCACAAGCCCAATATACTGTTCAATAACAACAAAGTTTTATGTTTACAAACTATTAAAACTAACACCGATTTGGTATCACGTACCTTTAAACTCATCTTTATTTATTATTTCTTTGGCACAGCAAAGCACTACTCTGGGGTCGAGGCAGCTCCTAACACCTTGTATTACATGGTGTACCTACTTGTTGCGAAAAATTCACGGACTGAAGAAAACATTAAATCAAAAATGGTGCTTAGGATGTCAAACCATTATGATGGTGACCTAATACAACCCCAGAGAACGTCATGGGTCACTGATGATGTTTGATAGTCCCGTTAGCTGCCACATGGTGGTTCACTACATGGTGTGGTGTGTGCGGATGATGGGTCACGTGGTGACCGTGATGATTTTGGTTGTTAGTAGTGGCGTTATTATTATTTGATTGTTGTTGTGCCTGTCTTTGCGAATTCTTCTTGTTTTTCATTCGTCGATTTTGGAACCATATCTTTACTTGTCTTTCAGTTAAATTTAAATTTCTTGCAAGCTCCCAGCGTTTCTGTTTAGAAACATACGCATTAAAGAGAAATTCTTTCTCAAGTTCTAACGTTTGAAATTTCGAATAAGGTTTACGTTTTTTCCTTACTGTTACCTGCCCCGTCCATTCTAAAGGATTCCCTCCTGTACCACATGGTACTCCCACGCCCATTGAACTTAAGGAACCTGAAACGGAAAATATTTCTATATAAGAATTAATAGAAAGTAATAAATCCTAATAGCTTCGGTCTTTTAATAATACAAAAGTCAATTTTTAGCAATTATTTTCAGTAATGATAAAAAAAGTAAATGATAAATAAGTAATACTTAAAAAAGAAATACCTTTAAAATATCCTAATTTTTAACAATAAAACTGACATTCAGTTTAGAGATCTTGAAGGTTAGCCAATTTGTTCTAGGAAATTGACAAAATAAGCAACGATTTATTTGAGTTGCTTTGGTTTACTTAAAGGAACTAAATATAGTATGTCTAAAGAAAAAAAGTCTCACCCCCTAATTGTTGAAAAGCGTAGAAGGCAACTTTTGGATGTGTCTGGTCGGAGGAATAAGCTTAAATAATAAAATATATTTTTGAAAATTCTTTGTTCTCGCTTTTATTGTAAATTAAATATATAATAATTGAATGGTGTAATTTTAACAGATTAATGGGACACGGGCTTTTTATTTATATTTATAGAGGCGAATTAAAAATAAATATTGTTAACTGAAGTATTAAATATCTTTTATGGCAACCATATACGTTATATTAAACTAAAACGTTATTCGTGTTAAATAGGTTATTTTAATGAAAAATAGACTAAACGACCTCTGACTAACTGATAGTAAAGCATAACTTTTTGCAAATGTAAGGCTATTATTTGTTTTCAATCCATATGGACAAATGCTTTTAAACAGTAAAATCAGGACCATAAATTCTTTTTTAATAACATAAAATGAAGTGGTTGTGATCGTAAGCTGAAAAATATATTTATTTAAATTACAAATAAGTCATTTTTCATTATGGGCAAATATTGGATAAAAATAGTGTTCAATATTTATACTATTGTTTTGATTACTGTATAGTGTTTATTTAAAAATGACAACAAGGACATTTGTTTTTCGTACCTGCACATATTTTTTATTCTCGTAGAATTCCTAAGATTCCAGAGCATTTCTGCACGAAGTCATAATCATAAATCCTCTGACATTACACGAGAAAGCTGCAATAATGCAGACGTATAGTGACCACCGTTGGTCGACTTTCGACTAATAAATAAACTGTAAACGATTTCTTTCCATACTTGGTCATCAAAGTCACCTTATAATTTTTATTAACAGATATGTATGAACCTTATATGCGTTTAGCCAGTGTACCTAGGGTTTGTTTTCTAATGTGGAACCCACAGTAAATAAAAAATATGTATTATTCTTAAACGCATGTGCAGTCAAATTTCACTAAAATTTTGGATTTATCGTTAAATTGTAGGGCATTCAAAAATAATAAAACATAAAGTAAGTACTCGTCTATTAGAGTTGATTTGACATGTTTTTGTGTGACTATTTTTTTTCATTGTTGAATTCTAAAATGTTATGGGGAAAAGTTCACGCGGCCCCCATGTGTTTGTTAGGCGTCAATCCGTTCAACGTTGTGTTTATCAAAAAACTAAATAAATAAATAAACAAAAGGGCAACTTTCGTGGGCACTGATTTTAGTAGAGTTTATATAGTTCAATGTTATACAGGGTGATGAAAAAGTAACGCAATATCACTATAACTCTTTTGTGGTCGACTTGTAGAAAAAATATTTTTAACAAAAGTTGTTAGATGGTAAGTACTTCATATATCTGTGGCCTTGAATTTGTCTTACGTCATCATGTGCAAGTACAGAGGCATGCAACTTTACTTTTTTAAATGGCAACTTCTAATTTTTTTTTACATTTTAGTTATAGTGATATTGCGTTACTTTTTCCTCACCTTGTATAAAAAGGCCGGTATCACCCTTGTTTTTATTATCAATCGTCTGAAAATGTATAATAATCTCATTGTATATTTTCCTTTCCCAGTAACATCTTCATTGTGATGTATTAATTGTCATTATTAAGAACACTTAATTATCTTATTATATTTATTTAATGTTTAATGATCTTAAGAACGACATAAAGAGTGTTTATGGTTCAGTTAAAAACCAAGACATTTAAAAAGTATCGAATATATTATGTTATATACAGGGTGGTTGTGAAAGTTGGGGAAATACTTTACCAGAATTAACTACATTAAAAATAGTGAAGGTATTTTTAAATAACATTTTTCCCTAAAAGCCCAAATTAAGTTACGGCCCTGCAAAATTGAAATAAAAAAAAATTATTTTTTGAAATATGAATATGCTTACCAAGGTCATCATTTGATAGTAATAAGCTAGTAAGACAGCTTTAATTTGATCAGTGGCGTAGTTAGGAGGGCTTAAGAACATTTTCAATTTAAAAATATCCCAAGTAGCACACTTAAGTTGGGCCAATATTGGCTTGCTTACATTGGTGTTATCTTAGAAATGTTAACGCTTTTTTATAATGGCAAAATATTGGAAACCAAGATTTATCCAATATAAGAAGTGCTAGGTACGAAATACATTGGAAAAGTAGATTGGTTATACATCTGTTCAGTATTTTGGTTAATTATTGGCTGCCAAGGTATTCCCAATATAAGACTGCATTATTGGTTAAATATTTGTAGGTAACAACGTTTCACTCTTGGCCGAATATATTGGTTATTTATTGGTAACTATACATATCCCCAATGTTTGTAGGTAACAACAATCCATTCTTGGCCGAATGTATCGGTTATTTATTGGTAACTAGACATATCCCCAATGTAGAATTGAATTGTTGGCCACTTATTTTCACACAATATTCATCATTTACGAGAAAACAAACACATTTGTGAATAATTTTTAATATCATATACTTTTATTTTTTGACAATGAAGTTTATATATTCTATCATGATATTCCTAGACAAATTACTTTCTAAATAAGTAAATATTCCTAAAACACGAACTACTGTTGAGAAGCACACTTACAATTTATTAGAAAATATTCAAATTCTAAAGTAACACATTATACTTAATTATGATTACATTGAACTTACAATTATTACATTTAAATTTTTTGTTTTATATTATAATTATAATAATTCAGTGCGGGAATCGTTTAGTTTCCGCTTTTTCCTTCCACCGTCGCGATCCTTGGCAGTATAAAGGAATGTGCCAACCCTGTAGTTAAATTCCGCACCAGTGACACTAGGAAACCTCTTTCGAATGGCTTCTATAAATAAAAAATGACACGTAAATAATTACATTCAGCCTCAAAGATTAGTGTTCTTCATAAATCTAAGAAGAGAACCAACAATAAGGAAGATTTTAATATTTCAGGAAGTGTTACCTTTTCTTTAAATGCTACCTTTTATTTTCTTATCAAACATACCAAAATGTGTAAAACTAAAAATGTTCATGAAGAATATTAGAAAATACAGTTTCTAAATAGTTTCGAGAATAAAAGCAGCGATATTCTAAAATCTAAGTTACTCTATTAAAGAAAATGTTTGTCAAATCCAAGTATGACTAGTACCTATATTATGCGAATTTTTCTGAACACTAACCCACTATGGCTATACATTTTTTTAATATGACCATCTTTTTTTATAATTTTGACAAAGCAAATGAATGTAAAACAAAAAATAGACAATTTTTGCAATTCAATACCTTTTAACGCAGAACTTATCTTCAAATCGGAAAATTAGTCCTTTTCCTGTCCCCCTCTTTGTTTTCCTTGCCCTGAGTACAGCAGAGCGACGCCCGATGGCCTGATAAAAGCAACTTTTTTAAAGCTGCGTAAATTGCTGTTTTATATGTATCGCCTCCCACTAAATACGAGATATCCACCTGTAAAATGTTAAAATAAATTACTTAACAAAATAATTTACAACAAAAATGTGGGTAAATTTACCAATAAATTAAACGAATCTTGCGATGCCATCATAGGTGCTACAGCTTGAATTCTTCTTTCGTTTTAGAAGGAAAGTTTTGATCATTCAAGCTTTGGGTTATAAAGTTGTTGTACATTTTATTTAGTTTCCTGTGCTTTTGAACTCGAAGACCAGACATTTTTTTCTATAAATTAAATTATTGTACTAGTAACTAATAATAATAATGCATACGTACCTTTGGAATACTTACGAATATATGCTCGTAAAACACAGTCAACTACAGTGATAAGTTCCGCACTACCTACAGGTTTACTAAACAGCACCGACTGACCGAAGCCATAAACCGGAGCCTCCGGTCCGGAGGCCTGCAGATAAATTTTTACCTGAAATTTGTAAAAGACGAACCTTTTCTGTAAAATTCCGAGAATTAACCAAAGTACTGCTCAGGTGCTTGTTTACCTCGCTTTACTGCGGCGTTTACTGTTTAAATTGCTATTTAATAATTTCACGTGGTAAAAAAGTAAATTCTACAAATAATTTGTATACATTTTTTATAATGTCGAAACAATTAAATGTTCCCTTATGATTTTATGAATAAGCTACCCGATGTTGAATAGCCTTAGGGCGGGTTGCACAAACATGATTTAACAGCTTGGTTAAATTAATCATTCGTTAAAGTGAACAAAATCGAATCAAAATTCGAATGCATATGGCAAATAACACATTAGTAAACAAAAAATGATGCTTTTTTGTCAACTTTGATCATTCGTTAATTTAACAAAAGCTTTGTGCAACCGGCCCTTAGTAGCTTAGTACAACCTGTATTGTATATTTTTCTTAGAAATACGACAAACTTTCAGCTTTGTAAAGTTTTCGCAGGCTTTTACAGTTTTAGCGTTGATTGAAGGATCAATCAACGGTTTTAGTTTAATTTCTAATTACGAAAGATAATGAGGTAGTATAAGTACCTTTGATATTTATTTACTTTTTTTAATACTAAAAAGTAGTAAACTGTTATAGTTTAATCGTAGCTTTAATAAAGTACAGGTTATGCTGGAATTGAAAATTCATTGTAAATTTAAAAATTTGTTAAATGTGATTATGTGATTAACAGTTAATTTAGAATATGTGGTGTTTTTTTTATCAAAGGAATCAGTTAATAATTTGCCTGATGATGACGGTGATATAAATACGTCGAAACATATGTAGCGATTGATAAACTTGCTTTTCATTAATACATTTATAATAATAATAATAATAATTTTATTGTATATTTTTAAAGTTACGTTCTTTTTGAAGACGTAGCTGTAAAAGCAATTGTTTGGTCCAGGATATGACAAAGTTTTATAAAAATAAATTAACAGAATAGTATATTGTGTTATTAGGAGTAAAAGTGTCATTTTGTGTGCCGAGCGTGACGTTTGAACGACGAGCGCTAGCGAGTCGTACAATTTCATGCGAGGCACACAAAATCACTTTTACTCCGAATAACACATGTTATTTTTTCTTCAAACGCACAAATTAAAAGCAATTCAGCAAGAAAATTTAAAAAAAGTCAAAAATGAACGTCATACCAGCTGTCGTTGCTTTGTTATAAAAAATAAAAATTACGAGTTGCCATTGGCTCATTAAGTGTCACTTTTACTCCTAGGAGTAAAAGTGAATGTTTATGTCACTTTTACTCCTAGGAGTAAAAGTGAATGTTTAACTGTGTGTATCCAAGGACACAAAGTCGTGTTTTTCTAACGTTTGAAGAAAAAAACATTTTGTGAACAATTTCATGTTAAAAATAAAAAACTAGATTCAACAATTATTTCATATAACGAACTTAAAATTACCAATGTATTAATGTAATTTGGTCATAATCCTGCACCCTGCTTAATGTCTCTATGTTATAGTACACATATTGCATTTATCTTGGCAAAATATTGATAAAAATGATAAGCCAATGAAAGAATAACATAGGACAACGATTATTGGATATATGTTGTCTTTAAGAGTGTAATCATATATTGGACTTTCTATATAAAACCGAAGTATATCCAATCTATGAAGATATATATTGTAGGGCCAACATTGGCGCTATATAAAATATTAGGGAACAGGACAATAAAGGTTTAACATTGGATAATCTTTATTGGCTAAATGTTGTCTTTAACAATGTAATCCAATATTGGACTTTCTATATAAAGCCTAGACATATCCAATATACGAAACTATATATTGTATAACCAACATTTACACTATATAAAATATTTAAGGGCAGGACAAGGAAGGTATAACATGGGATAGCCTTTATTGGGTAAATATTGGCTTTACTAGTATAATCTTTTATTGGAATTTCTACATAAATCCAAGGTATTCCCAATATTCGAAGATATATATTGTACAGCCAACATTGGCCCAACATAAAATATTTAAGGGCAGGACGATAAAATGTTTAGCCAATATATCATATACATAATGTATTGGCCCAATCTTGGCCCAACATTCTGTGCTACTTGGGATGAAAGTCACCGTTTTTGAAACACTCTGTAAAAATGTTAAAAGAGATCTTTTACGTAAAATTAATGTTTCTTTCATAATACGAGACAGGATGTTTTAAAAAACGTAGCTTACATATTTTTCCTTAATTAAAAATGTCCTTACCCCCCCCCCCGAATATGCCACTGATTAAATTAGGAAAAAAATTACGTATTTGAAAAATCTTTACTATGTTTTATGTAGTTAATGCTGGTAAGGTATGTCCCAAACTTTCACGACCACCATGTATATTAATAAACATTGTTATTGTAAATAAACCCCATTCGACCTCTGTCTGATATGGTTTTACTGTTAACTTAACTCAACTTAGTTCACACTTGAATTTTGAAAAATTGCCAGCATCTTTGCAACAGGTTACTTCGGTTAGATCACGGCGGTCTCTAGTGTTGATTCGTTCGACGTGTAGTTCTCTGAAGAAGTTCCAAGTTCCAAGTTGCATCTTTCTTTAACCCAAACAATGAGATACATTCTATTCCTCTGTTATGTGAAAGCTGTCAATTTCTCTAGGCCGGGTTCGAAATTTAAGTTTTAAATATACTAGTGGCTCGAGTAGACAGAATAATCCAACGTTCTGTGTTTGTTAGAGAAAAAATTATCTACAGATTTACCTATCTATAATTATTATTTTCTTGTCTCTAGAAACAGCTTTTTTGCAGAAAATTTGCTTTTAAAAGTGCAATACCTAACTTTAATCGTTTTTCAGTTTTTGAGAAAATGTTGTAAGCTTCTTTCTAAAAGTAAATTCCCTAAAAAATAATCTACTTATTTATAATGTTTGTTCCAAATTAAATTAATATCCAGTTCTTTTACCGTGTAATAATTTTTTTTATAAGTTAATTAAAAATATTTAAAATTTTTTGTTTCTACTTTTTTATTTTATTTAGAATTAAATTCACTTTTAACTAAACGAAGAATTACAGTAACTGAATGTGGTTTCTTATTTTAAAACTAAATAATCCATCGCAACACTTAATAAAAACAGCAGGTATTATTTAGGTAAAATAATGACATTATGAAGGGCCTCTTGAAATACGAACAATTCTTCTATGGAAAGCATTTTTCTAATTTAAAGACATCATCAACCAATACAAGATCATGGGCCACCCTGCCTAACAACGTTTTAATATACACTTCATTTCGTCGCTTTGGTAATCGTCTGTTTTATTAAAAATTAGAGAGAATGCATTTTATATATAATCTTTGAAACTAGAAAGCCAATAAAAATCACCAACATTTTTATACATTTTAAATTTCAAATCAAATAGTATTAAGACACTTCAACCAGTTCAAAATGAATAGCATACATCAATCTTCTAATTACATTCAGTTTCAATTAAGATATTTGTAAGATAGGGAATCAGATGAAAAAAAACTTCAAATTTATAATCTCGATTAGCGAAGTAAATAGAGCATAAAATAAACTATTCTGCTTGTAAATTTAGTAAAAAAACAGTCAATAAAATGTATTTTAGAAAAGTTTTTTATGTTTTAGCTTTGTATCGAAACACAGATGCTTTTCCAAATTATGTACAAAGTACCATAATTTCTTTTCTTAACAAGTAAAGTTTTTAAATTATATCTTCAAATTTTCAGTCCATGTTAATCTTTGAGAAAACATAATACATAGTTACTCTTTCTAATTATCATTTTAAGAAATAAAATAATTAAAGTCAAGATTTATCAACTTCACTGCCATTTCAATCTATTCTTTACGAGAATTTTTTATTTGTAAATTTTAAAAAAGCTTTTACTTTAGCCGAAACTATTTCGTCGGTGTTATGATTTCTTAAATAGGGTAATAAACTAAATTTAAGATTGAATGAAGAATAACGAGGAAGTTAAAAAAATTATGTTATCCACACTCGATTACATTCTCTCATTATACAATGATATACGATTGACATGTTTATTGGTCACGGAATAATTTAGATATGGGTATTAGTCTTTACTCCGCTGCTTTAAATCGTTTTTGTCATATATTCATCACCCACTTTGACTATCAAGCAAAATAAGCGAAGCCCTCAACTATCGCGAGTTTTACCTTTTAAAAGCCTAAAGCCTAAAGGAATGGATTGTTGGTGATTATTAAGTATTACAAAATTCTTGTGATAAGTTGTATAGCACAGTTTTCCCCTAACATGAGAGTAATTTCAAAATAATAAGTAATTACTTAATTTAAGCTGTAACCATATTACTATTTATTAAAAAATAAAATTTTAAAAATAGAATATTAAATTTTAAAACAAAATTTTCAACACAGTGAAATTAATTGCATAACCTCGTATTTGAGTGGTGTGTTTTAGTCTTATTAAGTATTGTAAGATTACAACACGTATTTATAATTTTTAATCCTGTATACGCACTGATATGGGTAGCAGTTTTTAGTAAACATTGCTTATCAAAAGTTCATGGTTGAGACCAAAGCAACTTTAGCGTAAGTGTGTGTGTTAAATCTTTAGTAGTAGGTAATAAAATTAGCGCAAACTATTTTTCTGGTAATTTTGTTTCCTGTTTCTGTTTTCTATTTATATCTGCAAATAACTAGAATTCGTTTCTGTATTTTTGTTATTAGTAAATATATGTATTAGGTTAATGAATTAATATTTCTAATTTACGCTACCTATTAATAGTTTTACCAAAATTATGTAAAACTAATATAACCACAAAAAAATTAAAGTGAAATAATATAGGCCCTTAATTACAGTAAATGACTAAACCTGAGAAAAATTTCTAAGGATTGGAACTTTACATAATTTAAAGGTTACAAACTGCACCGTTGTGGAGACATATCAGTTGAAACAAGTTCAGAAATGAGGAAACGTTTGAAGTAGTATATTAATTAATGCAGATGAATGAATTTGGGATAAAAGTAAAAATGATTGCTGCTTTGAGTTTTATATAAAAGAAAAGGAATATCTAGTTAGAAACAACCACCAAAACCGGAATACTCTTTCCGCCTCGCCTGATTTTGATTAAAAATTTGCGACTTTTTATAAAACAATCGGTTTATAAATATTAGGAAAAACTGATTTTTTGTGATAAATTTAAAATGTAGCATTTGTAATTATCTAATTTAATATAATGGCATCTACAAATTGACTATTGCGATTGATGTTTCGAATTACGTCAAAGCAGAAAAATGTCGTCTTAATTAATCGTTTTTAAATTTAAATATTTATTTAAATCACTTGCTTTAACGTTTTGGCTTCTCACGTTAATTTGTGATAAAGCCCTGCAGTTGCTATTCTGTCATTATTTAATTAATCAATAATCTCTATTCATAAATGAATTAGATTCCTTAATTAAAAAATTCTAATAATCGAAGTCCTTTTTGCGGTTTAGTTTTTACTGTTGGTACTAACTAATTAGTTTACAACGTACGTAATTAATTTAACTTGCAAGGTTGTCTCCAGCTTTTTGTGTCCAGTTTCGTAATTACATAATTTGTACTACGTTCAAATGAAAATGCTAGCCACGTGGAGAACCTGATCAAACAATGAGCGTGTTTTTGTTCTACCTAAAGATTGATTTTAAAATTTGAAATAATGCTTTTCCAAGCAAACTCGAAAATCAGTTTGTTAAATCACACTACTAACCTTTTATAATAAGGCAATTGAAATGCAAATGTTTATAAGATAAGATCTTTGCGTTTGCTATTTTTTTTTTTTTTGAGATTTGTATAAAACATTTCCTATTTCTAACTACGAATTCTTTGCGCATTATTTTAAAATAAAATAATATATTGAAACTATTGCCGGATATGTAAAAACGTTGAAATTATTTTTTAGATTAAAAAGTGCAAACAAGAAGTAACAAAATATTGAATTATTTACGAATGATACTCTTTGATAAATTATCAAGGTGATGGTTGATTCCAACAAATTTGGAACACATATGACTTATTTAACTGAAATGATTGAATCGTTTCCTTTTTTTATTGTTAATTAAAGCAGTTGCTCAGTTAACGAAATTTAAAAAAAATCCTTACCGTAACGGAATTACTTACATTAGCATAGAGCACAAGTTAGGATTCCGTTGTTCCTTCTTTGCAATATTATTTAAAAAGGTTATTTTTTAAATTTTCTATAAAGTGTAATTTACAAATTTCGTCAGCTGTTAAACCTGTATTTCATACAGTAGCATCGTTATTACTGTTTACTATAATCCTTTTACTATTACAACTACACGGTTTCTTTGAGTTAATAAAATAGAAAATAAACCAACGTCCCAAATAGGAAACAATTCGTAAACATTTTAATAATGTTCAAAATGCTAACTTATAAAAAAGTTGTTAACTGTTGACAGATAATGTTTATGGGTAATAGAATGAAGTGTTATGTAGTTGATTGGCAAGTTTTTTTGAGTTCAAGGCTACTATTCAGTTTTTCTATAAATGTGGGCTCACAGTGCTCCTACAACTGTAAGAAATAAAAATAATTCTTGGCTTTTCTTCAATTGCATGCATTACGACTGTTAAGTATTTATACATTAATTTTGACTCTATGTTATGAGTAAACTTTATTTTATGTACAAAAAAATCATTTATAAAAAAGGGGGGGAAATATAGGTATATAAAAATATAATACCAGGACTATCGTAATTTGTTGAAGAACGATTTTTCTAAATGGACGTTTTTGTTCATATTTTATGAGCCAACTAATTTCGACCTCGGCCTTGTATGTGCTATATAAAAATACATTATACGATGCCTGTAGTAAAGGTAGCGGGCCTTTTCTGAATTTATGCATCATACAGAGTTGTAAAATTTCGCCCTCATAATTTTGCTGGCCCTCATTTTCATTGTAAAAGGTACAGACAAGTGAACTATGAGCCACATCTATTTAAATTTAATTATAACTGTGTATTGCAAAATTTTTGTATTAATTAATCGAATTCGTAAGGGCGCAAATAATGCCCAAAATTTACCGTTGCATTTTTATGCTTTCATTCTGTTAAATTGCAGCAACAGATTCCCACTTGCGCTTCTTCGTATTCTACAACTCTCGAACGGCCCAGTGCGTGACAAGTGACAGTCAGCTGTGCGGTCACGTTAGTGTCGAGTGACGTCATCTGTTGTAATGTGGGGGTCGATATTCTGGTCGTTCTATACTACGCGCCAACTAGTATAACTACTTAGAAGAAGTCCCGCAACAATTAATGGATTAAGTTCAGATCTATTAATGTAGCCGAAAAAAAAGAAAGAAAAAGTTTTCAACGTCACTAAAAAAGTGGGTGACTATAACTTAGAATAAGCATGTAAAACATTAACTCTCTATAATTTCCGGCACATTAATAATCAATTATCAATATAGAAGTAAAATCAGAAGCTTAAACACGCATTATCCATACTTTAATTAAAAGCAGTTAATTATGATGTGATTGGTGAGATACGATGCAGTTACGAATGTAATAAGTGCAGCAAAACGACAGCTTTACTATTATACTTTTACTATGTAATAAAACTGACCTAGACAATGAAGTCATTTAAAAATGCTGAATGAAGAGCTATTAATTATTATTACACGTCTATAAAATACTTTATAAATAGAAATAATTTGGTTTATAGCCCTAAAATCGTTTTTATAGCTTGTTTGGGAATTGCGCGATTAATGTATCACACCGCATATCTTAATGTGCAAAATATACATTTCATCCTTCTATAAATTCTTTTATTTGTTTTAAATTAAGAAAAAGTGAAAAATTAAAACATTTTATTTAAATCGTAAAAGTGTCAAAACATTAAAAAACCAAGTATTTTATTGCTGTAACACATTTTAATAATAAATAATGATTTGTTTTAAATCGGTTATCATATAAAAATGCATATCATATAAATTTTAGTTTCACATGGACCCGTTAAGCAATAATAACAGCCATCGGCGATTATTATTTTTAATAAAACCGTAATTAATTTATTTATGTGACATGGGTTATTCACAAAAGGTCGGCTTAAAAGGAGTGTCTACAAAACGAATTTATAATTTTGATTTTTGTAGCAGCATGTTATTATATTAATATTAGATTTCTTTTTTCAACTTTTGTAGCAAAGGTACATATTATCTGCAAAATTAATTAAATAAAATAATTTTTTGAAAACGTTCATGTTTCATATTAAGATATATTTAATACTTGTTAAGTAAATTTGGGATATTAATAATAATATTTCTAATACATAATCACAAAATTAAATAACACTCATTTCAATGTAATTTATATCTGCCTGATTTTTAATTGTTTGTAGAAAAATAATTTAAATAAAAACACTACCAAGCAGAGAAACTCCTGTATTTATCAAGCAAGAAAACACTTCAGACACAAATCTTGCTCCTATCAGAGTGGCATCGAATATTGACCTCATTCATGAGTCTATGTGAGGGTCCACCGACTCGACCCCTCTATAGCCGAGCGTATGTGTTGCTGCTTGTAGCGTTACGTGAGCTGTCAGACACGAGCTATTTATATTAGGTTTTGAAAATGGTATGCCATCTATCGTTACAGTTTGTAGTTGTATAGGGAATGAAATGGTACATTGAAATATTTTTGGTAAATTCATTCAGAAAAAGAAACAACGACAAGAATAACTGCCGAATGCAGCACGTGGATTATTTAAATTCTTTAAGCGTAAACGAGTGAAACTGTATTTATTCATAAAGAATTTATAGACGGATGTATAGTTATACGTAATTAAATACAAACATATATAATTATGATACTGGTATATTAATGAGAAACATACCTGGTGGTGGATAAGGGCCTGTAGGAACGGGTTCAGGTCCATAGTTTCTCAGTCCATAACCACCATCATGTGGATGAGCAAACCCCGCGCTTTCTGCTACCATGGCAGCGGCCGCGGCTACGCGACCGCGCTCATCTGAAGGTGTCAGATATGGGACGGGCTGATGAGCCTCCACGTGGTGTCTTCCCGCCGAAGAATACGGCGAATAATTACACCAGGAGGAGGAAGAAAAACTTTGGTGACAAGAAGATACTGCGGGATCCACGCTAGGACCAGCAGCTGATACGCTGGAGTATTTGTACTCTGGAGTGCCGCCTCCAGCTACTGTGGCAGCGGGAGACCAGAACGATAAAGCACCGGCTTTACGACTATCTCGACCCCCTGAGGGGTCTGCGGCGAGGTTATAATACGTAGGAGCATTAGCGTACTGATGGTGATTTAAACCAACAGTAGGCTCAAATGCCGTTGCCCCTGCATGATGGTTATCTGATGGGGAGTAGTTCCAGGGCTGACCATGATGCGAGTGCCGGATAACGCTCGGTTCGGCACATTCCCCATAACCGGACGTTATCCTTTTAGCTGGTATATGCAAGGGACCTGCAGAACCGCTGTTACTGGTTACGCTAGAGGGTGAAGAACTGGAAGTAGCTGAAGTAGTCGCCGTATGAGGTGGTGCTGTGGCAGGACTTGTCATACCGCTGTTGCTGATCGGCGTGGTTGCAGTCTGAGGGGCAGGCGGGGGGCTTTCTTCGTATAAACCTCCGTTCATCATTGACCACCACGTCACCCCGGTGGAAGTCCCCGCTCCGGTGGCTGGGGAGGATCCGGGGGGATGCACATGGTCGTACAGGGTGGGCGCGGCGCACGCCACGGGGTCCGCGATGGTGAGGATGATGATCGCGCGAGGGGATCACAGCATCGGAGGTGGCGGGGATCAAAAACACGCGGGCAACCCAGTTGCGGGCCAAACGTCGAAGGGATATGCACGTACGGATCCAAAAGAGGGATGATACGTAACAGCAATTATGAAACAAACAGTACCTTTTTTAGCAAACGAGTGTATTGTAAAAGGAACAGCTGAGCCAGTACAACCTCCACCAGCAAAAATTCATGTAGATTTGCGGAAACAATCTTTTCTCTTATTATTAATGTCACTGTGTCATCACGCTAATCGACCACACTTCAGGTGTAAACGTAAACATAAATCAAAACCATACACAATGTATACAACAACTACACAAGTTTATGAGTCATAAATTAATTTATTGGTGGTCATAATTTTGATGTGGATGGTACACACTTTTTGCCAGTTCTATCTACGTCCAACACAGATTACAGTCAATATAAATACTACCAGTTACTTATTTTTTGTGTCTTTAAGCGGTGGGTCAAGTCAGACCCAGATGACAACCCCTAATAAAGGAACCAAAATACCGCTGTTAACAATAGCACGGCACTGTAAACAACCTGACACTATCTTTTCACACCAAGGGTCCAGTGGACCACTACGAGTATTATTTGTAAAGACCGGCGAATCAGATTTATTAATTTTATGGTTGGCTGTAGTTTCACCGATATGAGGATGTTTTTATGAATTTTAAAAAATATCTTGTAAAGGGCCTGACAGATCTCGCGATGTCATATGAGCACACGTACGTGGCAACTGACAGCAACGTACAGGTTGCAGACACATACTGAAGTCGCGCAACGCGCAGTCCTCGCGCCTAATACAGTCGGTTCGGATCGGCGACGCGCGTGCGATCTAGCGGCTACCCGTCGGAACCGCTTCGATATAAAACCTCGTATCAATGCAGTAGAAGCTATCTGGTATCAGCAAGAAGAGTGCAAGAGGACCTTTTTGTAAGACAAAGATAGACATTTGAAACGGCGAATATCATTAAACCCTTCAGAATTTCAGTTCAATTAGAAAACATTTTTCGTTTTGGTTTATAGTAGGTAATATTATAATACGCTTAATTAGTTGTCAATTTAAAATACGGGGACGCTCACGTGTATCACGGACAACCCACCTTAGATACACTTATAAATTGTCTAAGCGCTTCTATTTCAGTGTCATTATAATACCTATTTTCTGCATATTTTGAAAGTATTTTGGAGTTCTAAAATATTAATAAGTAGGTATTACATTAAAATTCTATCTGTGGTAGTACATACTCCTAGAAAAGGTATTGGTTATGTAAATACAGGAACACCAGCAAAAGGCATTTCTTAAGACAATACAATGTTAAAAGCAAAGTGATTACAAAAAAGAATTAAAAACATTAACGCTTTAATTAGAATATATCTATAACCGAAGTTTTCTTTAAATTACTTAGATAAAAGCATTCGTAGTATGAGTCTATGAGTCATATTACTTATTACGAAACGAGGTGTATATTAAGTTAACTAGGAATATTGTACAACCACTGATGATTTAATGATCTATGAATAAACGATAACACTTGAATTAATGACCCATTACAACAGTCATAATTTCGTGGAGTTTCGCTACTGATGGAGCGATCGGGTGCGCTTGTTGTTCCTGTGTTAAGAGGCTACGAGCTGAGCTGAGCTTAGGAACTTATGTGAGAAAATTTTATGGTTTATTATTGATAAATACTCAATATATATATGTAAGTCGTAATCTCCATTGCTCCATCCATATCTACAATATTTTTCTTCAGTTTCTTGAACTTTGTTCTGTTATTAATTCGTGCGGTAAGTATATAAAAGAACTCTGGTAAAACATTTGGTATGATTAATAAAGCGTTTTGTTAGACATTTTTATTCGTAGTATATATCCCACTGTTGCAGTATTCAGTCGTTCTCTGTAATAAATTAATGTGAATGGTATTTGTTATGTAAAATTCTAAATCCGTTAATTAAGTTAAACTAAGATATGTTGTATGCATTGAACGTCGTTTATTAAGACAAGAGAGTAATTTAAAATATGACAACTGACCCATTACAGTTTCATTATTCAAGGGCACTTCAACGTAGGTGGCATTTATGTATTACTCAGATTTACATACTTCATTGTTTTAAATAGCTACCATCAATGATAGTGACAAATATTAATGCATTCTTGGTGTGGTTTGAAACAACATACTTAAATCCATCCACTTCTTGTTCTGTGGTTTTTTTATTACACATGTTTCGAAATATATAGAATACTAACTTTTTTGTATACAGGGTGCCCATAATCTATCTCATTACATGGGTAACTTTCTTAATATAAAAGATAGAGGATCCGTTAAATGGGGAAAGTTGGACAGAATTACAAGCAAAATCTCATGCCATTTTCAAATTTGACATATGCCGTCAACTTTTTTTATTATTTCGAAAAAACTGAAAACGGTCGTTTTTTTCAATGTTATATCATCCAACGACTATTTACCTTAGAGCTGAAGTAAAGGTGTCATCATGTAGACATTTTTGCGTAGAATTCGATAAAGTTACCCAAAATGTCATGGCCCTCTTGGTTTTCGAGATACAACATAAACTTGCATTTTTTTAAATAGCAATCATAGTTGGCTGTGATCTCATTAAATAGCTTTTGTTTTTCTGATTTCATTGGTATAAGGTTCGATATACTTTACTCTCATATTTTCTTTTTAAATGCCGAAAGAAGTTTATTGGTACAATTAAGCAGCAAAATAATACACAGGTAGGCTTTGGAAACAGAAGCTTCAAACAAAAACCCCCGTTGTCAAACAAATTGATTTACATAAGTTGCGTTACTGACAAGGTGATTTATTTTATGAAGACAAATTTGTTAAAATAAGCAATGTATACAAATGAAGAGAAAAACGACATGCTTTTTTGTTACTACGCTAGTAACAGAAACAATAATGAAGCTAGTGAAATGTATTTGCAAAGATATATGGAAAGAAGACAACCGGATAAAAGACTTTTTTCCAAATTAGAAAACAATTTAAAACAATATGGATCATTTATGAAACCGAAAGATGAAAAGCAGAAATTTAAACAAGAAGACGAAGAAAGAGTTTTGGCATATGTAAATTACAAACCAACAACATCTACTCGTGAAATTGCAAGTGAGTGTGCTATTTCTGCAGAAAAAGCTCGTTTAATTTTAAAACAAAATCAATTCAAGCCATTTAAATCTCATATTGGAAATACCTTGTATCCTGCCGACTCAGAAAGAAGATTGCATTATGCTAGATGGTTTTTACGAGAAACGGGCAACAACCCAAATTTTTCACGCGGTATTTTATTTACTGACGAGGCAAAATTTACCAACAACGGCATATTTAATAGGCACAATCACATCTATTGGTCTGAAAATAACCCCCATTTTACTGTCGAGAGGCGAGATCAGCATATTTTTTCAATAAATGTGTGGTGTGGCATCCTCAGTAACAGAATAATTGGCCCATTCTTTTACGATAGCAATTTAAATGGAGAGCGATATTTACAATTCCTTCAAAATGACCTGGAGGACATGTTAGATGAATTGCCATTAAATTTGCTTCAAAGTTTTACTCATTTCCAACATGATGGTGCTCCTGCCCATAATTCATGGGCTGTTTCTGAGTACCTCTCAGAACGTTTTCCAAGCTGGATTGGTAATGCAGGTCCTATAAGTTGGCCGGCAAGAACACCAGATATGACACCTCTCGATTTTTTCCTATGGGGAGCCGTTAAAGACAAGGTGTATAAGGAAAAACCCAATACCGTCGAGGAATTAAAAAACAGAATTACATTAGTTATAAGAAGAATTCGACTTGACAGTTTGGAAAAAATGCATAGAGAGATGGTTAGAAGATGTCAAATGTGCGTACAGGTTAACGGGGGCCATTTTGAACATTTAATATGAAATTAAAATTTTTGTACATAATGGAGATTTAATTTATAAGCTGGTTTTGTAATAATGCACTTAAAACCATTAATAGTACATATTATTATCAATAAAAATGTTGTTTTCAAATTTAGTCAACTTGTTTGATTGACAACCAGGGTTTTTGTTTGAAGCTTCTGTTTCCAAAGCCTACCTGTGTATCATTTTGCTGCTTAATTATACCAATAAACTTCTTTTAGCATTTAAAAAGAAAATATGAGAGTAAAGTATATCGAACCTTATATCAATGAAATCAGAAAAACAAATGCTATTTAATGACATCACAGCCAACTATGATTGCCATTTAAAAAAATGCAAGTTTATGTTATATCTCGAAAACCAAGAGGGCCATGACATTTTGCGTAACTTTATCGAATTCTATGCAAAAATATCTACAAGAAGTCACTTTTACTTCACTTCTAAGGTAAATGGTCGTGGAACAGTGCAACATTGAAAAAAACGACCGTTTTCAGTTTTTTCAAAAAATTTAAAAAACCTGAAGACATCTGTCAAATTTGAAAATGGCATAAGATTCTGCTTGTAATTCTGCCCAACTTTCCCCATTTAACCGATCTTCTATCTTTTATATTAAGAAAGTTACCCATGTAATGAGATAGATTATGGGCACCCTGTATAATTCATAAATGATAAAATCTGTAAATGAGTAAACATTAATTGAGATGCGATCAATAAAATACTTTTCTTAATTTACAGGAAATAAAGAGCTAAATTGCTATTATAACCTATCAACAAGCTTGAAATAGGCTGTTGTCATCCTAGATAATTAGGGAGATATATGTAAACGTTGTTTAGAAGTGACAATAATTTATAACCTGCCCTCGTAGCGTGAATCCTTAGGCGCTGATCTTTATAATAATACAAAAAATATGATGAGTTAACTTTAAGGTTTCATTGTTATTATACATAATTATAATTTTACTACGAGGTTCTGGAATGTAAGTACAAGTTTTACGTAGTTCATTATTGTATTATCTGTTTCTTAACAAAATTTCAAACGAAAAAAAGAAATAAAAAATATAATTAAAAAGAAGAAGTAGGAAAATTAAATTTGTACCTACTTATTTTATTGAAAAAAATTTATTGAAAATGTTCGAATTTTACTTTTCGTTTGTTTGTTAATCGAAGAAATACCTACTTAAATAGTATCTAAATATGCACAAACAAAACCTCAATTACAATTTGGAAAGTTGAAATTTCTAGTGAATGTTAATAATATAGAAGAAAAAAGTTAGATATCGTTCTTTTGTCGTAAAATTTTATTGCATCAACAACCTTTTCAGCCTACACATTATTACAGCAATTAGTCTAAATAGTTTGCTTATTTACGGACAGTTTAACGGAAAATCTAACAGAAAGGGTGATTAATTATCCCTATTATCTCACCTTTTCACATTTCTTATTTCGCAACACGTGGACTCCGTAAATTTATAACTGGTTAAGAAATAAATGAATCCTGGCTTTGAAAATAAAGTAATTTTCAAACATTTGACCTAAAATTGTGATTTTGCAAAAATTATTGTAGTTTACAATTACAAAGGACCTAAACTTTTCGGATTGGCACACAGCCATCAAATATGGTAGTGCATACAGCATGGCGCATATCTCCGCCCTGGACGCGGGGGTGTGAGCCAATATTGCAGTACGGCGCCCGTCACTAACTACATATTGGATGAAAGCTCAATTCGTTGCGCTCCGATACCCGCCATGAACGATTTGCTGTCACATGGAAATTGGATAACGTAATGCAGCACATTTCTAGCATACAAACCATCCAATATACATACATTTTTAAATTTTATTGTTTTGAAGCATTTAAGAGGGGGTGTAAACCCCTACGTCCATATTAAGGTCAGGTTTAGGACAAATGAGTTTTAAACTTGAATTAACTCTCAACCTTTTATATGTAGGATTCATGTTCATACTCCTAAATTGAATTGAAAAAATGAAAACTTGACTGTTATATGACTTACGGTAGTATAGATAGAACCGGCTTCATTTGATTTACAGTTTACACAGAGTAATGATTTAGTTATTGTTAAATGCATTTTAACCATCCTTATCCACATAATTTTTGCTGGTGGAAGCTGTTTGCATTCGTTGTTAATACAAACTCAGCGGAGTGTAGATTTAGTTGGTTTTTTAAAGTTAGGAATTAAACATTTTACCTTGGTGGAATCCGGCAAGTGCTGATCCAGGGAATACTCTCGAGAGTCTAAACATAAATAAAACTGTTCACTTGAAATCATTTAACAACAATAATAACTTCTGTTATTAACTAAAACTATAAGATTTAGTTCTGTAAATTTCTTAAATCGGGAAGCTGCTCCCATAAGACTGTAAAAACAAGTAAAACAAACTTTCTGTTGTGGTGTATACTCACATTACATTACAGTACCACCTGACACCATAAATAAGAATTCTATTCCACCATTTAGCCGAAAGCGATAAGAGTTTCAATTTTGGCACAAACTAAAGTCTTGGGGCGTAGCTCAGATTAGTTATGTTCTGTAATATTGTCTAAATCTTTCGGCTTAAGCTGAAAGCACGTTCAGAATAGTGAGCTTATGAGAAACCAAATGGAATGGCATTCTCGCTAAATTGTTTTTTCCCTGTTTTAGTAGAATTTTTATAAAATAATGAATATTATTGTCTTTGGTTTTTAGTTACTGCATGTTTTGCTTCCAGACTAATTAATTGTAAATTTTAATTTACCAACCTGCTAGACAACTCGAAAGGATGAAGAACTCTTTCCACGTCTCCGAACAGCTTGAAGCATTAGTTGAAAACTCGTAGAAAAAAAAGTGAGCCTGAAACAAAGAGAGAAAGTAAATGACGTTCATAATATAGCTGATTTTTTATCACAAATATTAACTCTCTCCTGCTATACTATTATTGCTCCGGCATTCTTGCTCTAATCAGAGTTTATGGAGACATCTTGGGGTGAGATAAAGCGCAACTGGACTGGAACCATTTCATTTCTTGGGGACCTCAGCCACAAATATCAATTATAAGGTTAGCCCGATAAAGCCTTGACTTGAAAAGGAGGGAGTTATGATGACAATAATAAAAAAAATTCATTTCTTTTTTCGCCGTTGAAAATTGTTTTTATTAGCTCAATTCCAAATACGTAAAATTAAAAATTAATAATCAAATTAAATTACGTTTGTAGAAATTGTTCCAATCGCACGCAATATTTTGCAAAAGTAGGTAAGATGTACATGATTTATCTATTTATTGTGTTTTTTCTCATTAAAATGTTTCCAAGATTTTGAAAAAAATTATAAATATTTCTCGCTATAAATTATAAAACAAACAGAAAACTTTGTGCCACTTTAATTTTCAATTAAGAACTATCAACGGTTAAAAACATTTAAGAATTACGAATAAGTATAATTCAAATGATACTTTTAATAAGCATACGATAAATGTATACCTTTATAGGTACCTACCTCTTTTGTTATGTTATTAAAATAACGTGGGAAACAGATTTACACACCGAATCATTAAATCTCTTGTTATATTAATATTATTAGCGAATTTAAAAATTTGATTATAATATTGCGTTAAAATATTGTCACTAAGTTACTTTATCGGCTATTTTAATGTTGTGCAAATGATGTATAAAATAACATTGACGTGAAACGTAGACATTAATTAAAACGTTTAGCAAACATTGTCTGTTTACAAAATTTATTTTGTTTATTATAGTTAGGAATTATAATTAGGTAAGACGGCTATTGTTCTTATTTAAGAGAAGATTTTCTCTAACAGTACATATTTTATTTGTCAACTCGTAAAAGTAACACTTTCGGCAGTTCCTAAAATATCATTTCATATGTGTTTCACTTTTTTCAATGCAGTATAACAGTTAACATTATAATGATGAAAATGTAATAATTTTATTATTTTTCAAATTTATTCCGAGTGCTATTACTCCTAATACCAAGATAGTGGATTCTATCCGACTTAATAGGAAATCTATGGTTAAGATGTTTAATTTTATCCTCGGAATATTTAAACATTGATTTATCACGGATTGATCACTTGATCACAATTGTAAACAAAAGAATCATTCCTTTGTCGTACTTCAAATTTATTCGTTACCACTTTATACTGTAATGAATAAAAATTAATAAAGTGAATGGGTTACAAGGTGAGTTAACGCAATCGATAGATTATAATCACTTGTGTCCTCTACTAAACGTTAGATAAATAAAATATTAAAGCCATATAATATTTCTTTATCCTTTCGCTTTATATATTTTTCTGATGTGCCCACTTGAAGCCGACAATGTTTTATGCATTAGTTTGTTTGTAGCTTTTGTACCGAAAAGAAAAAAAGCCAAATTAAATCCTCCTGGAACTTTTACGTATATTCGTATTTATTGATATTCAATTATTATTATTCTGTCAGCCGTTGACACAAAATGGCGTAGCAGGGTAAAGATTGTAAATATTTACGGGCAAAATGTACCTACTCAACCATACTTTGTATAAATATATGACAGCGGACTGAATAAGCCACAAAAATTCTATTCAAGAATACGTTTTAAAAATTTCATTTTGTTAAAGGTCAGGTTAATTCGCCTATAAAGAGCAAATACGGATGATTTAGCTCACATATAAAAATTCCAGGAACAGCTTTTGCGAACCAATGGTCAATGAATAAATAACATATAGATCTGCGAGCCAGTGAAGCTGGTTCGGTTTATTGTTATATCTGAGCAGGGAAGTACACGAGAAAGCTTTCGGCCTCTGGGGCGCACAAACGGAAATTGGATGTATGAGGCTGGAATTAGATGAGCTTGGATCCAATACACGGTTATTTAAACCTTTATACACGATTGTTTTGCTCGCGTTTAAAACTGAATTAAAACCGAATTAAGGTACTTTATTTTGTCACTTACTTTAAATTAGGGTTACAAACGCAACTGCCTAAATCCAATTTTATTCTGTTGTACTTCATAACTTATTTAATTGGCTTCTTTAGTAAATTTTCACATTAGATTATTAATATGTAACTTGAAATATAAAATTTAGAAACTACTTTAATCCATGGTGCTGCAACAAACCATCATTTTCTTTTAATTTATTTTTCTTTCAGAATAGCAAAATTTTTTCTTTTTGTCATTTATTTCATGAACGTTATGGCGTTGTCGTTGAGTTTCTTTAAAACAAAAACAGAATTATTTTAAATCCCCTTTATTACGAATTGTAGAAATATTGATTATTGAATTTCAAGGAACTAACAATAAAACTTAAGAAAATTTGAAATGAAAAGGTTTGCTTGCCCACAAAGCTTTTTTTTTTGATTCAGCAATATGATTTTACAATTAAATCTTTAATTTAATTAACAACACTTTTCCAGTTTATATGATTAATAAATATCTATATTTGGGGAAGTGCTTAATTTTTTTTTATCGGCAGGGATGCACGGAGAATGCAATCAGTGATTGGGCGCACTACCATTATTTTAATTTCTGTTATTGCTAGTAGGTACATAAATAAAATAGCCACGAAATATACAAACAACTGAACGGTATTAAAAATTACAATCATTGAAGAGTGAAAAAACTAGAGAATTAACTCGTATAATACGAGTCTCAGGTTGACAAATAAGTAAGGATACGTTTTCATAAGTCCAAAAAAGTCATACTCGTACACTCTCATTTTACATACCTGCTTCTTGTAAAAGAATTCAAAATCCCGCGAAAACTAATTAAATTAATCAAGGAAACACTCAACGAGTCATCAAACAAAATCAAATTTAACAATTAGTTATCGGAAAGTTTTTCCACAACGAAAGGGTTACGCCAAGGAGACCCATTGTCAACCATCCTCTTCAATTTAACGTTAGAAAAAATAATAAGAAACAGTAAGATAAATAGAGCAGGAAATGTGATAAGGAAGAGTCACCAATGTCTAGCATATGCAGACGACGTTACACTAATTGCGGAAACATTGGAAGAGTTAAAAGAAATAACAAGAAGGTTAGGAAACGAAAAGCAGGTTTGCAAATAAATACAGACAAATCTAAAGTAAGGAAACTAGCAGGAAAAAGAGTAGGTAAGAGATGAAGATATCAAAATTAATATAAGTTTGGAAAACGGCCAAAAGCTTAAAATAAATAGTGTGGAAGAGTTTGTGTTTCTGGGGACAGTGATAACAGAGGATTTGGATTATAGTAAAGAAATTTGGGCGAGGTTAATAAAAGGTGATAGGTGTGCGCGATCGGTTAACAAAATTTTAAAATCAAAGGTAGTGTCTCGTGCGGCCAAACTAAGACTGTACAAAACAGTAATAAGACCGACAGCAACTTACGCTTGTGAGACTTGGGTGCTATGGTGAAAGAAGACCAAAGGAGGGTCAAAGCATGGGAGACAAGAATACTACGGCGAATCTTTGGCAGAATGAAGGTGGGAGGAGTATGGCAAAGAAGAAGGAATGAAGATATAATGCACCTATATGGAGAGCCGCAAATAACACAGTTCATCCGAGTATACAGCGGCTAAGATGGATGGGACACATTCTCAGGCTACCGCAAGGAAGAACAACAAAAATGGTGCTGAGCAAAGGGATAGATATGGCAAGAAGGAAGGGCAGACCCAAAAAGAGATGGGGACGTGCAGTTTTGCAGGACCTTCGTGAAAAAGGAATCGCCGATTGGGAAACGAAGGCTATGGACAAGAAGCAGTGGAGAGATGTCGTAAAACAATGGGCATAAGGCCTATCAAAGCTTTACATATATGTATACTTCTTGTAGAAATTATTAGTTATTACTTAAATCAATGAAGTATTCTAATGAAACAATTCCTTTTAGTTATATTAGGAAAACAAGTTTGTCTGTTACCTATGTATTTTGTCTTAACCGAAAAACGTTTCAAAGTCTTGTAATATTCGAATTCAATTTTATTTTACTGCGTATTATCTATTGTTGGTTGTATATTCTTGTAAGCCTCCGTTTCTGTTTTTACTATTGTGTGCTTTAAGGTACTAATGCCTTGTATAAGAAAATAAGTATTTTCGTTATTCTTCTTTATCATTTTTTAAGATTCAAAACATTAGAATAACCGATTGTATTGGTCCAAAAAAAATGGAATATTATCCGATCAAGTAGACTTATGCAAGAATTATGGAAGTGCAGATCAGGGTAAGCCGCGCAAAAACAGACAAGTTTTAACGTTAGTATGAGTCGCAAAGGTGACATTTCAGATGCCGAAAGGCAGATAATTATTTCACTCGGAAGAAATGGTTTCAAAGAAGTGGCCATTGCAAAAGAAGTTACTTAAGTGTTCTCAAACGACGGTGCCCAGAATTTTAAAACTGCATAACAGCAAGATTTTTGAAAATAAACGCAAACATTGTGGACAAAATCTACCACATTGCGTCGACTTCATTGTATAAACTTGCGATGCCGAGTACCTAAAACTATACCCTTACTTACTGTCAAACAGAAGAGAGCAAAGCTGGCTTAGTGCAGAGAAAGACTTCATTGGGGTATCTACTGAGATTTGGAAAAACATTTTATTCAGCGATGAGTCCTTGTTTTGTGTGTCCTATGGATATAAGGGTGTGCGATGTTGGCGATTTAGTCATGAACAATTTGATAATGCCTGTCTCAGAAGATCTGTAAAGTTTGAAGCCTCAGTTATGGTATATGGAGTTGCATGTCTTCGAGAGGTGTAGGAGACTTGTGCGTACTAAAGTCGAGAGTAAACTCTGAAGTTTATACATAAATACTGAAAGATTACATGATTTCATCTTCAGAACATCTCTGCCCCGAAGATTTTATATTTCAACAAGAATTGGTTAAACGACAATAATATTGCTAGCCCTCCGTGGCTTGAAAATTCTCCAGACTTAAATCCTATTGAGAATTTGTGGAACTTAGCCAAGAACCAACTACAAAATAAGGCCCCTAACACAAAAAATTAGGTTATAGACACACCAAAGAAAGTTTGGGCGTCCATTAAGCCGGAAGATTGTTTAAAATTGATTGAAAGTACCCATGCCAGATCGCTTAAGAGCTGTAATTAAAGCAAGGGCCGATGCGACTAAATATTGACTATGATTAACATATCAATAAATAAATAATAAATCAGTACATATGTGAAATTGATATGTAAATTGTGTATTCAAATAAAATATTCTAATAATTTGGACCAATATTTCCATTATTCTAATTTTTTGAATTTTTGCAAGTGTTTATAGAGGAATAAAAAGTTGTATTATGTTTAGACAGAAACTTGAAAATGTATGTTAAACTTTGCATTTTTTAATATAATACCTGAACTTACTCGTAGATAAGCATTCACCTATAAATGTTTACTACAATAGTTATTATACCTACCTATTATATTAATTTTTTGAATCAATGTATAAAAATGGCGATTATTCTATGTAAGGTAATTAAATGGATTATGAATTTCAAAAATTGATAAAGTCGAATACTATAGAATCCAATACTTATAAAAAATAAAATCTTTGTTTATTAGTTTTGAAATCTCCATGTTAAATTTAATAGAATAAATAATTTTTGAAGTCAGACTAGCTATTTCCGTTGTTATTGTATATTATAAATCATTTTTATGATAGCATCCATGCTTACTGAAAGTGTTTTTGCGAGATTGCGTATGGTAATATTTCCATTCAGTAAATTGATTTTTTTATAGTGGCAACTCAGATGGCAGTACGATTTTATATGATTTAGAGTTATAGAAACTGAAATGGAGAAGCAACTTACTTCCCAAGACAAAGCTTCGTTTCTAATGGATTAATACCGTGTCTAACCATCATATGCCAGAATTCCGAAATATTTACCCTTAGTAACTAAAAATTAGCACAAACTAAATAAACCCTGAGATACAGGTTTAGATGTTTTCAAATGGAAGACGATTTAAGCACATTGCTAATAGAAATTATTAACAAATGTTTACATTAAAGCACTAGAGAGCTTTTAATTTTGAGTATATAAAGGCCGCTAAGTCTAATAGGGTTCTGATTTAAAAGCTTTCAGCGTGCACTTAATGTGATTTTAGAACTATTTTTATACAACGTTGTTTAGATTATAAATTCAACAACAGACCAAACGTTCATCATAATGCCTTACCTATTTAATGATGCTTCTGAACTATAACAACGGTATTATAGTTTTAATTATTTCATTCAATATGCTACAAGGATAATTAGTGGCAATTAATTGTCATAAAGTAGATATGAAATTAATAACATAAGTAGTATTTAACTTCGTTATACATGCAGTTGCTGGCCTAAATGCTTACAAACTACCATAACTTACTTCGTCAATTAATTTAACAAGATTGATCTTATAATTAAGGTAAATCGTATTCCATCTATTATTTTTCCACCTGTTTAGAATTTGAAGATAGAGAAATATTTCATAAGCATAACCGGGAGTTTACGACTCGACAGCCCGTAAAAAGCTACACATGCTTCTTTCCAGGTTAACTATGAGACTGTGCAACATATGTTGTGTTAAGTTAACAGTAAAACTGGTATCTGTCACAGTCTAATCCTGAATACGGCGATTCGGTATAATCTTTCAGGAGGTAGGTATGCATTTTGCTAAATTGTACGTAAGTATGTGCATTCTGTTCCTCCTTACACCTGTTGTTTTTAGTCAGCTAAAGCTAATGTATTATAAGGTTTTATTATTTTTAGGTATTCCAGCTGCAAAAAACTAAGAAAATTGCAAGCTGTAATTATTTTTGTATTTTTATTGCATACTCGGGGCGGTAAGAACTGGAAACTGCTCTTATCGGAAATATTTATTTTATGTATCTGCCTACCTACCTTTAATTTGCATACAAATTGATATCGTGGTTATTCCAAAACGTGCACAGCACAGCACAGAGCAACCATATCCCTTACTTACATTTAGGTATATTTCACAAGGAGAAAGGTTTTTATTTCGGTTAATAAATTTTAGACTTTTTTGTAACAGAAATCTTAAATCTTGGCGAGTCCATAGAAAGCTCCTGAAAGCGCGAAATGGTATAAAATCCATCTGGATAGTTCAGAGTCAGGCAAGCAAAAGCACTTAGCGAGATTCGCACAAGAGTGCACGACTTTACGATTAAATCCTATTTCGAACCAGACTCGGCATAACAAGAACTCTAAGTGCTCTTGGGAATATTGAACAGTTCAATTTACTGATAAAAAGCTTACTTTAGTATACACGAGTCGGCCACGCGGGTTTTGTGTTTTATAACTATCTGAAAAAGGAACTGCCCATACTGATCCTTGTTACTGCTTTACGAATTGCCTTGATTTTCTGCTTTATTTAGGCTTCTAAGTAGAAACTACCAGACTTATGACTTATCAGCAATTTATAAGATAAATTATGTGCCTCGCTTTAGGAAAAACAATTAAGAATAAAAGAGCACTTGTTTGTATTTTTGTGTTCATGCTATTTTAAAATATTAAATTTCCATCAACGGAAATCAGCTTAACCTAACATAATAGCTAAAAGCACATTAATGTTAAGATTTATTACTGCATGATTTAAGATCTCGAAGGATCGTGACAATTTTAGAAATGTAGTAACAATAAATAGCATATATGTTGTAATTACTTATTTGTACTAAGTACATAAGTACAATTGCAAAATCTTCCAATGTTAGATAAATATGGGCTTATTTTATTAAGCTTGCTTTAATTTAACAACATTGAAGTAAATCTGAGGAACAGTTAAAACTAACTTGTTATTTGAGCAAGTTCGACAAATATCACAATGAGAAATACCCAGCGAGTTAACTTAACAAAGTGCAAATTAATAATGTATTCTATCCTTTGTGTAGAATAATTAAGTAAACCATTGTGTCATAATGAATGTACCTAAAGTTATCTTGAAAAAGACGATCCAACTTCCAGTTGTGCACTTTTTCCAAAAATTATTATCGTTAATTTGTGCTATTCATTTTGTTAATTCTATATTAAACATGGGAAAATATGGAAATTTTGTTGCCTTATGTTGTAGTTTCAATTCTAAAAGCTAATAAAATATACTTTGCAATGTTTGTTAACCATATTCAAAAAACGACGTTCCATAGATTCCTTGTGTTTATTAACGCATAAAATTTGAAGTATGTTGGTTATTAGTTATTATTTTTATGTGAACTTTTGATATTCGAGTAATGGAAACAATTCTTATTTTATGTGCAAGTCTTGAAAAACTGGCCATTACAAAGAAAATCCTCAAGCATTTGCTAATGAGATCGAACCTTCCCATTTTACTGTTTAAGACGACATTGCAAATGAATGTAAATAACCTAATGAATTTTCCTTATTATCTGCCACAGAATTATAGAGTCAAATAAAGCTAAGCACTCCAGAAATTGGATTGTAAACTTTTATCTTATTAAAAATCGATTGAATATTTTATTGCAGGGTAAGATTCATAACAGCTGGAAAAATTGAAGGTGACATGTTTGCAATCAAAGACAAAATTGGTAGAGTTACACCCACATTATATCGTTATTGGCTTAAAGAAAATACAAGTGTTATCTGTGTCGAAGTCGCTTATTAAAAAAATAATCTCATTGTGTTCATGCCACTGCTGGGCCGGCTTTCATCGTTATGGCTTTTTAAAAGTTCGTTTTTCTAAGACAGCTATAAACATTTATTTATAGCGACATGCAAAAGGTGTCTGATGCTTTTACCTGTCCTATCAAAAAGTTAAGTTGTAATAGACGCAATTGCACTTGTTTATGTTTTCGTTGAAAGTTGTGTTAGCCTATAACGATATATCCTAATTGTAACTAAAGTGTCCCAAATTTTAGTTTAAAGTATATGTAAAAATAATTTTGATTTATTGTAAAATTAACCAGAGGACATAGCAAAATCAGCTATACAGGAATGCCGAATTTATTAATCATTATTAAAAGCTGCAACAGTTGCTGTTAAAATTACATAAATTAACGCAGCAACAGCTCATGTTAATTTAGTTTATTTTAGAAGATTGACATAAATATACACAATAACTATTATATGCTCTTTTACTTCTGTAGGTTTTGTTAAAATTCATAACATGCGTTGTAAATTTAACTCCACGGAAGAGCAACAAATTAATTTTGATCTAACACTAGACTTTTTGCTTTGTACAATTCTAAACAATTAATTTTGTTGTAGCTCATTTTTGCCAACTTTGACTGTTTTTGGTATTCTAGTAGTTTGTAATATGCTCAATTAAAAAGGTTTAATTACATTTTTTGCTTTGAAACATTAAAAATTAATATAAGTGGAACATCTTAATTCGCCACTGCTTTCTTTAAAGTTCCAAAAATGCATTTAAAAAGGTTTACTTTTAGCTAAAGGTTCAATGATATTCTGAAATATTTGCGATCTTTTATTTTTCCTAAAATTAAACTGTTAAAATTTACAGTGCATTAAAAGTTTTGTTGTTTTAGGAATAAAACTGGATAAATCCTTTATATCGTTCAAAAAAATAGTCTAAAACCAGTGCATCTGAGGTACCTATAATACGACTTCATATTTTATTGAATTTATAGCTACATATTTATGAAGCAACATGTGTACTTTATAAGCTTTAAACTCTATAGAATATGGATTTCAAATACAGTTATAGCTTGGGCATCGTTTGGTGTAGGTATTCGCTATGTAGGGTTGCAGGACTGAAAATCAATAAATAAACATTTAGGAATTAAAAGTTGCTCGATATCGCCCTCGATTTTAGATGCAAAGTGTACTATGTCGTTAATAACTACTAAAAATGTCTTTATAGCTGGATGAAAGATATATATGTAAAATCGTAAAGATCCTTTAATTTTAAAGTATTACTTCAAGCTATCCGAATATGTACCTAATTGGGTGGGATATAGTTGTGCAACATTTTGTTTATTTTTATGTGCTGATATTAATTTCCGTTATATTAAATAGTTAGTTATTAATATAAAGTTAGTATTTTTAATAAATCGCTGGTCACAAAGAACGAATAATTACAGTTACTATACAGAACTCCCAAATTAATTCGTTCAGAATTACTTGCTTGGCTTTGAACCTATTTCTATTGAGTTGTGAGCTTTTAGTGGTAACCTTTTTATTTTTCATGTAAATCGTATGGTTTACTAGAGTTTTCTTGTGAATCAATGAAGTTATTAGAAAAAAAGTTTTAACATTTATTCGCAGATGGAGTGGATGTATTTATATGTATATGTATCGATGTTAGTTGTAGTTAATATACAAAAAAAGTGATCTAGAAAGCGTCACCCTTCTACAAAAGAACAACACTTTACAGTGATTACTCAAAATTCAATTCAATAATTGAAACAGCCTTCTTGCTATTTGGAGTTACAAAGTAAAATTACCTTTTTAATTGAGGTGATTTATTAAAGAATTGCGCATTCAGCGTAATGTAGGTAACAATCAAGTTGTCAGAGTTTTTCTATAAATGAATTATTACTTACAGTTTCGAAGCTCAGATTTTGCATTAACAACGATTAATATCAATATTAACAGATGTATATGTTCTAATATTCTTTTGTTAGGTAGGTACGTTTCTTATTGTTGTGATTGTTTTTTATCAAGTTTTAATAATTTGTTGCAATGAATAGTACTTGCTACTGATCATAGTATGTTTCGTTAATTTTGTCAAACATTTTCGATCCACGTTACCACAAATACATGTCAAAAAATATATTTTATAGTTACTTTGCCATTAGAGAAATTATATAATTTAGAAGTCGGGAAACAGACACATTCAAAATGAAAAAGTTAGAATTATTATCTTACAATTGAAAGGAAGAAATAATGTTGAACTCTGCATGAAAGTTTTAGTAAAAAAAAAAAAAATCGTTGGCGTGTCTCATCAAACAATCGTGATATGAAAAAAAATTTGAATTCAAAATTACACTTTTTTGTTTATAACTCCAAAGCTAACTAAGACTTTTGTTTGGTTAAAAGACATGTTTTGTTACCTTAACCAACTCTATCTTATATACGGTTTTCCAGATACCAATGGTAAGCTGATTAGTTAGGGCACCGTGTATATATCTGTAAGTACGTATTAGAATAGTAGGTAGATATTTCTCAATGTAAATATAAAGGATTGTAATATTCATTTTTGTGTACCTAATTAAAATTTAAAAAAACAACGTTTTTCATTAGAAAAAAGTTTTTTTTTAAATCTGAGAATCGCAATTCTTAATGTAACAATTTCTGATATTATTAATAAAAATAAAAATCTGTTAAACTTACGTTTTATTTTTTCTTTTTTATTGTTTAGTCGGTTTCATTTTATTATTATAAGTCATGAACGTCATGTTACTATAGGCATTTTTAATAAATTCGGTTCTTCTAATTATGGTTGAAAGAAAATGCATAGCGTTAACTAATATTTTCCGCCTTTTTGAGTAGGTTGCCCGTGGCGTTCTTGCTAAAACCTCGCCATAAAAAAGTACTAGAAGATATCAAAAGATTAATGCGGGCCTGCTATATAAAGTAAATCGTAGATCCATCCTCTTTCATTGCTTCAGGGTTCAGGGGGATTAATAAACTTTAAATGAGATTGCTACTATTTTCATAAATCTGTGTATTATAGATAAGGGTTAATTTACCTGCATCTTAGATATTTGCATCTTTAAACTTGGAAATTTCTAAATTTATTTGAGCAATTAACTGAAATTCTATGATGAATCTAAAAAACAAACATTTAAAGACGAAGCTACTTATTTATTAAAAGAATCGTGAAAGTTTTTACCGCCACTGCAGAAGAAAATGTGAAATAGTTATCATACAAAGGACAATGCTGGGAGGTATTCCGACCCTTAACAGTAACTGAGGATGCAATTAGACTTTTAATGAAGTTTTGTACATTGAGACAAAGAAGCACCTATAAAGAAACTTGGTACTCTAAATAAAGTATGCCGTATTGTAAAAATGTCATTAGAAGAAAACTCTTGGAATAAGAAACTGTCGTAAAAAATATCTTTTTACATTTGCATAAATTGGTAAGTAAACACAGTTTTGTTAGTTTAAAACATTTTCTACTTAGTGTTTAAGAAAAAAGCTAGTTTTTAAAAGAGGAAATTTGTTGTATCGAAATTTTATGAACACTTTAACTGTCGACAACTTTTTTCTACCTGTGGTACTTTCCTAAATAGACCT
Organism: Melanotus villosus; assembly: GCA_963082815.1. Lineage (NCBI taxonomy): Eukaryota > Metazoa > Arthropoda > Insecta > Coleoptera > Elateridae > Melanotus > Melanotus villosus. The sequence goes on along the minus strand of OY720418.1, from coordinate 67,978,102 downwards.
ATATTTTTCCAAGAAAGGATAAGGCTAAATGCTAGAAAGAATGTAGACGGTAGCTGAATGCAAAAGGAGGATTTAAGGAGACGCGAGGATTTGGTAGGACTTGAGCGTTTTCAGTTTATGGAAGGCAACTTCCGGCGCACGCGATAACTGGTTCCGGAAATAGAGACCCTCTGATCGAATGCAGGTAGGGGGTAAGATACGGGAGAAATACAAAATGCATTTTTCTTGATATTCTTGAACAGTTAGTCGTTATTGAACTTTAAAAAGATACAACTTACGTTAAAATATATTTTAATACGAAAACACGAAAACTAATTATTTATCATTGAAAATTTTTTAGCACAACTAGTAATCCTTAGGAAAATCCTATTTAGGAGGTGTTGTGCTTGGTTTATACTATTATTAACGTTTAATTTTCAGTTTTTATGAGTATTTCTCCACCAGTTGCTGAAAATTATAAGTTAAACAGGTATCTGACTATTAAAGATAATCACCGCAAATAACCTTCAGAGAATAACTTATATAAGGGTAGAAATATCTTATTATTTATAAAAAACAAATAATATCAGTTGTTAATGATTCTAAATCACTTAAACAAATGTATTTTTTAAGTTATAGGATAATTACCCAGAGATTATAAGGACGAATGCTAAACTTAATAGAAAGGGGTTGTTGGTTAAACGGTTGTAACGAGTTAAGTATTTTCAAACAGTGATGTACTCAGTATGTTCAGTTGCACATTCATAGTTAATTTCGCATGAAAAAGTCAACTGTTAAATGAGTACCCTGCTGAACGTCTATTTAATTTAACCCTTTCCCGAACAATGATATAAAGCTCCAAAAAGGACGGCTCCATTGTTCTTCCCCCTTTCCCAAAGGACAGTCTCTTTCTCCATTCTTCCAATCCTTTTCGTAATAAAACACACGCGCTTGCTTGTAGACGTTTTACATTTCATTAAACATTAGTAGGTACGCCCCGTCATATATAAGGACACAAAGAGAAAATGGTATGAAAACTAAAGCTCGTAAGATTTTTCATTCTAATGTATTTCACAAACGACCTATGAAATTTATATGTGTACAGAAAAACAACTGGGGCATTATTGGTTCGAAACTTGATTCCCTCCGGCTTAACAGAAATATTAAATAACAAAAATATAAAGCCGCCTTTGTTATTTCTATTCACTCGGTTACATAGTAATAATTAAAAGCATGTGTGAAATATATGGTTTTTGGAGTTATTTACGAGATACCCGGTCTTATACACGGCTCATAACCCTTTCGAGACCCCGTTGGACTACATTGTGTAATGTCTTCTTTAGAGCGGCAGAGCCTTTGAACTTTAAATAATGGGTCTTCCTCCACCTTAATTTAAAAAGTCTTGGCATTTGAACGTTCGACAGATTTATAAATTAAACACATATTGAGGACTAATTATATATTAGTTAGTATACATGAAGATATTTATGAATATCTGAAAGGAATTAGTATGGCACGAAGCGGAAGATGGAGTAATTAAACGTCTGAAGTGTTTCAGTCACGTTTCCGTCATCCCTGCTTTTCGGAAACTTATGAAATAAGTAATGATTTACGGCCGTATAAATTTTTATATACAGTTTAAATACGGTTCGAATAAAGACATCATTTGTTTGGTTTACAGAGCGTGTAATAAAAGCAAACCAAACCGAGCGAGCAGTGAACACAAAGGGGCCTTGTCTGCAGTTTCAGGGCTGGAATGACTTTGCAGGGTGGCGCTTTGCGGTATGTCACGGAAACGAAAATAAAACTTTAAGAATTTTATATCTAATGATGGCGTACTTTTAAACAGACGAAGGTATATTTTAGTCAGAATACCCCGAAAAGGGAACCCTATTTCGTGCATACGTGGGTTTATGTTATTCAAACGCTAGCTGCTGGATCCCCAATATATTTATTCAGTTATTTTTCCCTTGTTAATTGTACAAACAGTAATTATTCATATTTTGTTAAAATACGCAATTTATTAAATTAATTTTCTATATTCCACATAACCCAAGGTTTGTTGGAGGCCTATAAAAAATAGGAATTAATTTATTCTTAACGCATTCGTACTATAGTTAAATATATTCTTATTTTGATTTTCGAATTTTCGATTTTAATTTTAATTTTTGAGATGCATCTCGCAGTTACGTAGTAGTGAACTATCTAAAAACGAAGCGTTTTAATTTTCTTATAAGAAAAGTGAGATATCATATGACTTGTTTCTATTATTGTATTTAGAACGGCGGAAATATTATTAAAATATTCACTTCTTAGCAAACAATTAGTTTAGGGTTTACACTTAGAAATGAATATTTTTTATATTTATGTCGACGAACATTACGAATATAAATTTGCTGAAAATTTCATGGACAACGACTATAATCATTAGTATTAGTATTAACAAAAATATACAGAAGTTGTGGAAGTAGAGGGAAATCACATTAAGCATAACTACAATTTGGAAAAGTAAACCTAGTAATTAAGGTAATATAGGTATCATACTAGTATAAATGTTACATTTAAACGAAAAGGTGCGGTCATATAAGAAAAAGACTGCAGAATGAATCAGTTAAATAAGGTTGCAGTGCACAGTATACAAGATAAAATTAGCAATCCCTAAGAAGGGAAAGCTTATTGAAAATGACTGTACGAATAGAAACGTTTGCTAACGTTTTAGTAACTGAAAAGGGCTAACTGAAATCTTTTATAATATTCAAAAGAATGTCACCAAAGAAAAAAAGCATAAATCGATATTAATCTTAGGAAAAAAAAGAAAAAACTATAATAAGCATTATATAAAATTTAAACTACGAACACATTTTTTTATACTTAGATATAAATAATTAAAAGACAGAAACTGTTTTTAAGTGAAATAGAAACATCTTTGAAATTTTTAAGTTATAAATTTCTTTCACACGGTATATTTATTTAGGTACTATTCATATATTTTAAACGCCTCATACTTTAATAGATTAATTACAAAACTCTTATTTTGTAGTATATTCGGCCAAATAAAGAAAACAGTTCAACATTTAAAACATTATGTGTTTTTAAATAACAGATGACGCCATTTGACATCAACCTTTGCGAAGTGTATAAATGTTTCAGTGCCAGGAATTTTCTGTTTTATAATTATTAATTATGATGTCTATGAATTGTGTGATTGCATAGATGAATGGAATTTCTAATAAAATAATTGTTTATTATTAATTTAATTGTCATAATTTTATAACTGAAGCTTATATTAACAATAACTTAAAAAATTATACTCATTTATAACAATCATACTAACTATTAGGAATCGCTGTAAAGAATGCATCTGTATTGTAGTTCACAATTACACTGCTTTCTTAAATTTTTAAGGCAGCATATTCTTCTTCTTCTTCTTCTTCCAACAGTTCTCGTTCGTTGTCTTTCTCTTGATGATAAATTGAAGCAGTTAGTGTTTGATTCCTCTCATAATACGGCAGAGATATTCTAGCTTTCTCTATTTTATATATGGATAATATTAGCTCTCGTTCTTTTCTTATTTTTCTTAATATCATTTCATTTGACATCTCTTAAGGGGGCGAACGTAGGAAAATAGCATGGGAAATCGTATATATGCAAACTCTTGCTCCCCATTTGAGTTGAAAGGATTGATAGTGGTATCAATCGAAAGACAAAAAAAATGCGCTTAATTTGATACTACTTTACTTGAATGTGTCTGCCCATTTAAGAAAGAAATAGCTGAAAAACTATAATAAATAATTTGCATTTTATTCACAAAAAGCAGACCAGCCATGATAATTTGAAGTTTTTTAAATCACGAAATGTGCGTAAACTGGCGCCAGTATAAAATATTTTGACAATAAATTCCCTCTCCTCATTGAAATGTATTCAACATTATACTATTCATAGTAATTAGGTAGATACATAAATTGATAACTGACAGAAAATAAAATTTATTTTGGCATGAAGAAACTTCAAATTTGATCATAGCTGGTCTGCTTTTTGTGAATAAAATGCAAATTATTTATTGCAGTTTTTAAGCTATTTCTTTCTTAAACAAGTACTTACTTACCTATATAGTATCAAATTAAGCGCATTTTTTTGCCTTTCGATTAATACCACTGTCAATCCTATCAACTCAAACGGGGAGCAGGAATCTGCATCCTATATAGGTACGATTTCCAATGCTATTTCCCTATGTTCGCCCCTTAAGTCAAACACCCGGTATAGTCAATTTCTTATTAAGATTTGTACGGCAGAACGGTTTCTTCAAAATATAAAATATGTACATATCTGAAGAATTGTTTTGCTCATCGTTGATCTTTTTTTATATGTTCATTGCGAATCATCATTGTTGTTTTAGTGCAAATCATAAATTTCGTTTTCTTTAAATTAATTTTTAACTCATATCGTGGACTCATGTGCCATGTTTGTCAATTATTATTATCCCAACCGATTCGTTTGTTTAATAATTGTCTCTGAATACAAATTGACCAGTATTATATTAGATGATACACATCCGTCTTTATCTCGATCTCCTTTGAAGTTGCTTTATTCAATCTTATACTGCTAGTTCTTGATTGCAATAATGATTTTCGAGTATTCCAACATCGGCTGTGTTAATGATGTACAAGATTTTTAACAAATTCATTGGTACTTCGTCGAATACTTTTGGTAATGTACAAAACACGTATACATACCTGCACCGTTGCACAAGTACCTACATTAACACTAAAGAGAGTTACTCTTGTATTCAACCCACATTGAAAGTAAATTTGTGTTTCACTTACATATTCCTCTATCTTATCATAGATCCTATTATTGATTCTTCACGATTAATAGTCCTAAGTATAATTATTACATTGTTTGGCATTAGCCTTAAAGCGTCACATCAAACATTAATCTCACCCATTCTGATGGTTTAAAGCCACTTGTACGTATTAAATTAACCTACAATTTAGTTACTTTTCATGAGTTTCAGAAGTCTCGATCATTATCTCCATATTTTTCTTATTCCTTCGTGATACATGGTACTATATAGGTACCTTATTTATTTGGATTATTACCACTTACGTTTTATAAGTTTATCAAGCACACTTTTGTATGTATAGGTACTCCATCATTTCTTTGAAGGTGAAGATCGGTGATAATTTCCCTGTTTGTTATAGCCAATTTTTTTAATTAGAGAGTCAATTATGCAACACACAGTACAAATTTGTATAGAAATTAGATTGATGCATTAATACTACCTACATTGTTAATATCTCTTAACGAGTTGTCAGTTTTGCTACATGGTACATATCATTATTTTGTCAAAAAGACGGAACTACGTAATATTTTGGTATAGACCGAGAATTATGAGAATTATAATTTAATAAAATACATTATCTAGAAATTATTAACTGTACATATAGGTACGTATTATTTTTTATTCAACATACTTGAACTAACGTTATCGTCACTATCATTGTCATTTTTCTTATCTTAAACATTAATAGGCTGCATATTATCAATTACCTATGTTAATCAATTTCAAAATTATTACTTCTAGACTGAAAACATAATATTAACCACTTCTTCGAATTCGGTGTTGCTTCTTCATATATGTATTATTATTTTATTTTATTTAGTTTTGGGTTTCTAGAAAAGCTGTGTTTCTTTGCTGAATTATTTTAAAAATGCATGCAATTCGATACCCACAATAATATCTGCAGAGAGGTCTGCACTGACGTAATACTAAACTACTTTTATCAGAAGTAAGTACAAATAATTTTGTTCATGTTGCTGGATAATAACTTTTTAAATAATCAAATCAAAAAACAGTCATAAATTGTTAACTGAAAATGCTGGCTCCTTTTTTTAAAACATTAAGTCAGATCTTGTAGTTTGAAATGCAATTAACATTTAGGTTATGTAACTTCGATACCTTACTAAGTATTACGTTAATTTAGTAATCTGTACTTTGTGGTATAACTTACTCTCTATTTTTAATAGACTAGGGCTAGAGTTATTGAAATTAATAATTCCAAATAAAATAACTTTGAAATTCAACCATTAAGGCCATTCTGTTTAACAGCTAAGCTGTTGTAAGGTTTGCTAGTGTTAGGTTTCTGTTCTTCTTTTTAAGATTGTGCCAAATGAAACTGTATAAAGTACACTACGTAATATACTACATATATAACATATACATGCAAAATCTAAACAAAATTTCTTCAGAAAGCTTTTAAGAGTTATTCCTACACTTGAACAATTTCAAGCAACTTTACTTATTTTAATTGCTTTTGCCATTTATAGTTTAAATATTTCTTTTGTTTGTAAGTTTATTTTTAGAATAATCACCAGAAGTGTAAGTTAAACAAACAACGTTTAATTAACGGGCTTTTATTCGACCATGATTGTATATTTACAAATAAATAAATAATAAAAACAATAAGTGCAGGCTAACTGTATCACGTATCCTTTTGTTTTTTGTTATTCGTATATGGTCTATAATTCCTTGTATAATACTCACAATTATAGCTTATTGGTCGTTTTCCCAACTTCATCGTTTTATTGTTTAACTCTGGCTATTTATAATCTACACGAGTCTAATCAATACACTTGTAGTATAAAACTAATACGTAACTGAACCTTTAGGGTAGCAATTTTCTTTCTGTTTGCACAATATTATCAAATAGTTGAAGCTATAGTAAGTGATGCGGTAATTGTGCTGCTGAGTGTATAGGTATAACGTTGTTTATGTAAGTCGTAGAAAGGCGTTTATTATTGTTTGCCTATATTTGAAGACGAAAAGTTATAAGTGTAGGAAAATAAGTTATTTATTCGTATAATATTTGCTTGTTTGCTTATTAAATATTTAACTAATCTAAAATGTAGGTACCTATTGTAATACATTATATTTTATTACTAATTCAGTTAATTATAAGCTCCAACATCTGGTGCTTACGACGGGTGTACCAAAATAAGTGTGCCAAAATAAACAAAAAGTGTTAGATTACCAGGGGTCTGCAAACAGGTTTTTTAAATACAGGATGTTAAAGATTTACAAAAGAAATCGTTTTTTAAATATTTCTAGGACTTTTACAAAAATCTTGAAACTTGACACCATGTTTGCATTAGTCCACAATCTATTTATGTACCTACTGTTCCATTTCAGAAAATAAAGTAGGTATTCTTTCATCTTCATTTTTGTCAATCGAATTGTTTTCACAAAAAAATTAAAAATGTACCTACTGTTTAGTTTTTTTTTATATATTTTGTAGTTTTTGAACATTTTTATGGTAAGGTCAATTCAGTTTGTTAATTTTTATTTGACTAGTTTATTCTTATAAGATAATGGAAAACTCTTAAACAAAGATTTAATTGGTCGTTATCAATTTATTTATGAATGAGCAAATAAGAACAGTACTGAGGCTCATCGCCTGTACCAGGAAATTTCTCTCAATAGAAGAACTCGTTCCAGGAAGATTTTTCAGTACCTATACATAAACGACTGAGTGAGAGTTGTCTGCGTTCTTTTTTTTCATTTATTAAAAACTTGGGTATTTTTTTAAACTACAAAATCTAGAACTATTGTAACATTACATATTTTATAAACTTAATTTTAATTAGGATGGAATTAATAAAAAATGTAAGTAAATAATAAGTCAGTTAGAGATTGAAAATCAAGTAAACGAATATGAATAAATTTAACCAGGACAACGAGGAAAACAGAGAATAACAAATAATTGAAAGATATTAAGAACAGATTTTTCAAATTGGAAAAAGAAAAGCTTTCAATATAAAATAACTTCAAATAAAGTTTATTACTGATCTTAATTAATCTTATATAAAAGTCAATTAAAGTATAAACGATCATTATTGTGGATTACATATTGAAAATTATCATAATTGAAGTTGAGTAATTCGATATATTTGGATAGTGCAATTATTATAAACAATTTGGAAGTATAAAGAAATAATATGGATAGCAGTCTACGCTTGTTTTGGTTTTAAAAGTGAGAACATTGAAAAGGAAATTGTACATTGAAATATCAACATAACGTGAGCGATTTTATTGATAATTAAAAGTTAGATAATAGTTTAATTTATAATCATATTTGTTCTTGTTAATAAATCTGTATAAGACATTTTTAAATTAACTTTATTGATACAAAATAATAAAATTAATTTAAAATTCATAGAAACACCAAAAATAATAACCTCTTCAACGCCCAACAAATATTGAGCTAACCGGTGCATAATTAAAGATAATAATAACAAAGAATCTGCCAGGGTAAGTAAATTTAATTAAAACTAACTTAAAAAGCTAAAAGAATATCAGTCATAGCGCTATATACTTATGGTGTGTGCATTTTTATTATAATTTATATAAAAAACTTTTTATTTTAAGGTTCACATTAAATTCGCAAAGTTGTGCACATCGTTCACTTTTCGAATTATTTTGAAGAAAAAAAAGACAACCAACTGGGTATTTTCATGGCTATTTAATTTAGAGCAAAAGTGAATAAGCCATCTTACCAATAATTTTATGTAGAATTCGTTTAAGTTCAACTTTCTTGGCATTTTTAATTTTCACGTCATAACACAAACTTCTTTCTTTTTAAACAATAGTTTATTTTGATGTCATTTGAAAGCTGATTTTCCCCACTTTTCAATGATGTATCATACGATCGATTTATCTTCACGATGTATTAATTTAACCAGTGTTACCGCAATAATATCAGGTTAAAAAGCTTTAGTACTTAATAAGAGTGCTACAGAATTACATCTAGAATTAACGAAATAAGTTTGGATAATGTAATATTTCGTGTTTGTTTATCTATCACCGTAGACTTGAACATGTCAAGGCATATATCGTTGGAAAAAGGAGGAAATAAGCCTTTCATTGGTCTAAAAATCAGTTAAGGTTTCCATTCCCATAAAAAAGTAAGTTAAAATGTTGTAATTCGGAAATTAAGAGTGCTATGAAATGATATATAAGATGCTGTATTGGTTTTTGCCGTCAATTAAATGGTCAATTCCTCATAGGTAATACATACCTACTTCATACACAAACCTATGCATAATAAGATAACTTTTGAAGCAGAAGGTAATAGGAGAAACTCGATTATATAGTCCAAAGAAACGAAAAGCGAAACGTTACGAAAGAATACAGAGGTGAGAAAACTAAATAGAGATGAAATAAGAGAACAATTTGCAAATCTCCTGATGGGGAACTGGATCAAAGAGCAGAACAGAGCCTAGATGAAAGATGGGAAACTCCCAAACAAACCATTCCAATAACAGCAGAAGAAGTATGCGGAAAGATAAAAATCAATGAAAACAGAAAGAGGGGGGCAAGGTAGTGGAACAGCATAGTTAAAGAAAAAATAGCGTATAAGAAAAAAGACTGGCAGAAATATGCGAAATCAAAACGTGAAGAGGGCAGATAACATACGACGTAAAAAGGAAGCAAAGTCGTAGAGACAAACTCAGCCTGGTGGGAGTAATTTCGTGTAGATGTAGGAAACAAGTTTCAGGGCAACTTGAGAATATTCTGGGCTATAATATAGAAATTGAGAATTGAGTATGGAAAAACGATTAGAAGTGTCCAAAATAGAGAAAATAAACTCATATCTAATGAAAAAGGGAGCGAAGACATGGAAGAGTTATTACGAGGATAAATATAAGGAAGAAAGAACATATGGAGAAGTAGACCCAAATAACGAACAAGAAAGAGCTGAACATGAGGTATGGAATGATGAGAACGTAGGAGAAGAACTTAGTGATAAAATAAAAGAAGAAAATGTAAAAGCGGCAATAAAAAAGCTAAGGAGATGTACAGCAGCAGGCAGCGACAACATCAATTAATTAAGTATGGGAACAAAACTAGCGAGTCACATAACAAAACTATACAGTATGGTATGGAAAACACAACAGAAGAGGGAGATAAGTCCAGGATCAGCTTTTACATCAAGACTAGCAATAGAAAAAACGCTAGACAGAGACAGGAAACTGTATCAAGGTTTGCTAGATCTAGAATCAGCTTTCGACAAACTACCAAAACAGAAACTATGGAAGACCCTAGAAGACGAAGGTATATCAAAACCGTTGCGGAAAAGAATATAAATCAATTACAAGAGTACAAAAGAGGTTGCCACGATGAATGAAATAGAGTCAGAAGAATTTCAGATGGAAAAAGGTATTAAGCACGGAGATAGTCTGAGCCCGCTTCTGTTTGTCATATACATGGAAGAAATGTTAAAAAATGTAAAGGAAAGAACATCTAAGACGTACATAAGAAACTGGAACATGAACCAAGTGAATTTACAAAGCCTAGTATTTGCAGACGCCATAGTGGTCATCGTTGACAATCCAAGGGACCTGCAACGCTCACTTAATGTATGGGCTGCCGAAACAGATGCGAAAGGATGGAGTTTAATGTAGAGAAATGTAAAATATTGTGTAACTAAAGACGAAGAAGAGGAAGAGGGCGGAGAAGTATTCAGTATAAATCAAAAAGAAGTAGAAAAATCAGTAGCTACGAATACCTAGGAACAATCTTAAACAAAGATGGAAGGATAGATCCAGAAATCCAGAGCAGGATAGGCAAAGCAAGCAAAGTCTATTACCAGTTGCACGAAACAGTATAGGCAAGAAAGAAATAAGCACAAAAGCTAAACTACATATGCCGGGTGGGGAGTTTCAAAACGGAACATAGCAAACTAAGTTAGTTACACTGTTGCACCCCATTTCAACATACAAAAATGGTTATGGTATCAATGGATAGAGAAAAATAAAAAAATTAACTTGTAAATATTATTTTTAACTAAAACAAATTATCATAAAAATCACAATTTAGAAAAATAGGTACCTACAGAGTGTCTTAAAATGAAATGCATCTAGTATGCTTTGGCCGCTCTCGCGCAATGCTGTCATGCTAGTAGACGGAAGTATTAACTGTCCTGATCGAAAATACTTATGCCTCAACAATAAAAATCTTTTCTTGCACAGTGTACATTTTGTGTTGTATTAACAAATTTAATTAAACTAATATTTGAAGTGAATTAGTTTACCTTTTAATTTTACAATTAGTTAATGACAGCTGTGGATAATGCAGTACCAATAACAATGTAGTGGCACATAAAATGTTACATGCAAACAAATTACTAGCTGTAATTCTTTTTAAGACACCGGGTATAACCATGACTTCTCAGATTTTTCACTTGTCGGTTGCTGATTGTAACTATGTTACTATTTAATAACGATATTTTGGCATATTATAACTTAAAATATAATTACATATACTGCCATTGTTCTATTTACCCCCTAGACTATACAGTAAAGAATATTTTGTTAAACTTGCATTAATTTAACAGAATTATTAAAGTAGCTGAGCAACTTCTACAAATTCTGAAATCCTTTAACAAAACGCAATGTAAAGTTAAAAACATATTCTGCCTTTTGTGTGGGGAGTAAAGTTAACTGAAATATTTTGTTCAAATGTAAATTAGTTTTGAAAAAGTTAGACTTTTAGAAGTCAAGATATGTACATGTACATCCAGTTTTATTGCTTTCCCTAACAACTATTGTTGGTAAATTGTGCTATTAGTGTTGTTGTTTTAAATAGTCAAACTGCACATTTAACTATAAAAAATAACAAAAAAATGAGATTTTGGCGATCTATGCTGTAGTTTTAACTCTGGAAGTTAATCAAATGGTGAAACAATTTCTAATATTAGCACTTAAAACACATAGGTACTTTGTTAAATGGTAAAAATCAGACGATCAATAGACCCATTCTCTTTAGTGACTTGGCAGTTCTAATTGCACTGGTTATTGTTTTTGTGTGAAAAGTTGGTATTTGCCTAATGGAGAGTTAATCTTATTTTATTTGCAAGTCTTGTAAAACTGATCATTATAACGAAAGCATTTGACATACGAAACTGAACGAAACAATTAATGAGAATGAACTTTTCCGTTTTGATGCAACTGAAAAACTATTTAGCAGCACAAATAAAAACATCGCGGCTCGTGTTTGCTGTTTTTTCTGTCATCTTAAAAAGCAAAATTTCAGTTGAACGGCCATTGAGATTCCACCTATGTTTTCCTTAAAAGCTGTTTCGACCAATAACCGTAATTGCACTACTCCAAATTGAACTTTAATTTAAAAAAAAAACTCTAGTTAATGTAAACTTAATCACATATCATAAAATTATCTATATTTCAGTATCAAATTTACTAAACCATTGTTATAAACAACAACAGTTGATCTTAAAAATTACCCAAATTTAATAACAGGTCTTGTTAATTGAACAAACTCCGGTGCAAAATTTACAGGAAATATGAATACAACGAAACACCTGTTTTATTAATATAAGTAGTGCTATTTACTCTAGCTGGAGTAAATTATGACTCTTAAATTTCACTATATTAATTTTGTAAATTTAATTCTAACTAATAGTAGACCTGCTGGTACAACAACTTAGTGTTAATACAACACTAGATATTTTATTGTGTAGGTTTTTTTTTGCTTCGTTTAAACTTAATCATAATTTAAACTGAAAATTACTATATTTAATAAAATGCAAAACGCGTTCATCCGGATGACCTGAAAGTATTTCTCTCATCTGAGAAGCGCCAGCGCTTAAATATATAGTGTTCATTAAAGTGTCAGGAAGCTTCACAGCGATTATCCAAATACCACAACCCTTTCGTAGCTATTATGCGGAAGGAGGAGAAGAGAAAGGAGATTAAGGAAGTATACGGATAAATTGAACTTGTAGGGGGTTGGGGCATTAGATCAGGGTGGACACACAAAGTTGCTCCAGTCACGTGGCATCAGTTTTATGGTTATGTGTAGACCTGCTGGGGCCACCAATGAAGGATGGAAGATATTTGGAATTAAGGAAAACATATAGTTTAAGAAAACAAAAAAATTCCAATAAAAGAAACTTTTCGGAAAACTCTATTAAGTTGATTAAAGGACTACAGCTATTCACGTAAAAGGTTTCCTGTGCAATAAGTCAGGAGACGTTCTCTTAATTAATTGAATTATTTGTGGTTTTGTTTATTTCCATATTGCGGAAACTTTTGATCAATCAAACCTATATGCAACTAGTACTTCTAAAAGTTTTATTTTGTTTCAGAATTACATTTTACATTGAGGTAGTGCAGGTACCCAAATGAATATATTGAAAGAGTCTTTACTTCTGTAAAAGCAAATTTTTTAAATACATTTTTACTTTGCACGAACAGCTAAATTTAATATTCTTTAAAGTTTTATTTGTACTTCCAATACATAAACCTTTGTAAAAGAAAAACAACGCTATCAGCAAGTGCAAAGTTTTCATGTAAGTAGTTTTTAAAAAAGCATTTTTGCACTTTGAATTTGAAGTAAATATTTATGATAGTTAAGACCATTTGTATAAAATTTTCGCATAGTACACCTAAGGGCATTATTCAATTCTAATTTTATATAAGTTCTACCGTTTTTATTGAACTTGATTAAATTAAAAATGTTATAATTCGTAGGTATTTTTAAAGATCACCTCAAAAATTTCACTGCCGTCTGCTCCAATACTGCATCATATTTCAATTCGAAATTTATGTCTGCAAAGTATGTATAGGTTACGTTTACCCATTTTAAACATATTAACTAATAACATTTTCTATAATCACATCATAATATGAACTCTGGTTTCCAACAGATAGTTCTATATAATATTTTCGGAGTTTTAATATAAACATTTCAAAATTCTCACTAGGTACCTGAATAATATCGCATCTGGGTCCTTTTTGCTGAATTAACAATATAATCACGTCCAAACGTTATTATCAGAATGTGCCCTTAACTAGGGACGGCTTGGAGGGACAAAATCTGCTATTGCGATTATATTTCACATCAATTGTTGTAACCCAAAAAGCAGTCTTATGATATTTTGCACCGATAAGCATTTATGTTTAGGTATTAAAGAATATTTGGTTATGTACTGAATTTAAATTATGTTTAAGCCCGTATTAGAGCTGTTAAAACAAAAAATCATTTCTTTATTATACTGGAAAGGAATTTCAAAACATAAGAATTTTTAGAAATGAACAAAATTCTGTTTGTTTTGTAAAGGATTAAGAAAAAATATAATCAACATGCCAAAATAAAATGATCCTATAAATAGCGAAAATGAATAATAAAATATTTATACTTGCGTAATGCGTATGTACATTAAAATTTTGCGTAAATTAAAACACTGACTTTCAAAGCAACGGAGATCTAAAAGTTATGGGTACCTTTGAAATTATTTTAGCAATATGCATTTACGCTGACAGCAGTGCATACTCATTTAAGCCTGCTAAAAATAAACAATATGTAGACCAACCTACATTACAAATGCCAAGTAAATTGCATACCATGACGTCATGCAATAATCGAGTTGCAGCAAATGCAACTGCGGAGAAGTGAGATAAACCATGATCGAGTATAATGCTTTTTTGTTCGCTTGAAGAGGATAATTTACACGCAGAAATATACCAAATTAACTAAGTTGGCTATTTTTCTTAATGGTTTAGTAAGAAATATACATTGCTTACATCTTACATGCAGTTTTAACGGGAAAAAAGCACCTAACGTAAAATTACACGCGTGCAAGCTTCACTAAAGTTAAATCTGATATAACAGAAATTTGCATTTAAATTAACGCGAGAAAAAAGGATCAGTTTTCCTGCTGTGCACTTGGAATATTTAAAAGTAGTTAACTCCTAAAAAAAATTATAAGAATAGGAGTTATCCTAGTCCAGCTACTTTAAAGTGTTTTGTTTCTACATATTTGCTGCGAAGTTAAAATTCACGATTTATTGTAGTTTATCTCATTATTATGTTTATTTGTCAATGCAGTCCAAAAATGGAGCAAATACGATGCACTTACTTATTTGTTAGGTTATTTATTAGGTATTTTAACTTTTTTGTGGTCAACAGCAAAAGTTGCGTTAATTGTTCTTTCTCTAAAACCTAATAATTTTGAAATATTTTTAATTTTCTAACAATGGCAGTATTCCAGTATTTATTTCATATATTCAACGAAAATTCCTTTTCATCTTATTTTCTTAAAAATATCATGGTCATCTTAAATTATTTTGTAATCACTTAATAAAATAGTCTTGTTTAAAAGACTAATTCATTAAATTAGATGCGGAAAAATGCAAATAAGTTACGTATTACGCATTAAGATATTAAGAAATTATTTAATGCCCTTTTATTTAATTCGTTAAGAAATCATAATTTAGGCCTTTTTAATAAAATAGAAAATTATACAACAGGAGAATGAGTACTCTATTAATTCCACTATGTATCATATAATTACTTTGAACAAAGAAAATCTATTTATCGCTGTAATAGTGACGCTTTTAGCACTCTGTGAAATTATCTGCAGCAAATACTTGTATGTAAAACTGTAACAAACTGTAAACCTACTAAATAGGAATTAAGGGAGATTACGAGCTGCCAAAGAAAAAATATCAAGCTTATTCGAGAATCCAAGGCAAAAATTTGACAAATATTAATTTAATAGATAATAACGACAACATTTAACATTTGCAATTATTTATGTCAAAAAATTTGTATACGAAAAGATTAATATTGTCAAAACGTTAACTTTCTGAATCAAAAAGAAACAACAGATACATCGCTTTTTTTAACATGTTGTTGGTACTTATTAAAAAGAGGAGTGATTGAAATTTATAAAATTCTATGCAAAACATATTTTAAATTGTTTTAAATAGAAGGATTAACACAATTTTTATTTACGTATAAGTACCTATGTGTCTCAAGAAGAAGAAGAAATAGTATCAACATCATAACTACAATGTATAGAATAAATTGAAGATGGACACTATGTAGTTACTTGAAATTGTTTCAAAGTACCTATAGGTAATTAACGTTTAAAATGTTTTTCAAGAAAGTAACTAGAACAGTATCATATAAATTATAGATAATTATGTTTATGCAACGCAAATAATAATTATAATTATTAACGTTGACGTAAATATACCATAGACATAAATGTAAGCAAGGTTGATTTCGTTGTGCAAATGCTTTCATTATAAAACCAGGTATGATGCATGTTGGGGGGAATGGGGAGGTCGTACCACTTTGAGTTAATTTTGTTGCATCCCCACTACTGCACTTGCAACTAGATATGTTCTAGCGGGAACTAGCCTAGACAAACCGTTGTTCGAGCACCTCTAACCGATGCTGCTCTCCTGCCTCGAAATATATTCAGAATGCAATGTTATTAGTTTAAATAATACAAAACAATTGTTTATTTATATATATTTTATATATTCACAACATTTAGCCATCTCTTTCTAAGGCGATTTTATATCAGACTGTACTAAAATTTGGCAATGACGTCACAAGTGGGGATTGCGAATTGGTGGGGAGATTGGTCCTCCAAAAACTTAATAGCTAGCAACTAACACGCAATCTGCATTGTATTGTAATTTAATGGTATACGGGTTTTTCTGCATTAAATGCATAATCTTCAATGTTATCCCTTACCGACAAAAATGCTTCAAATTTTTAGAATGCGGCACATAATATTAGAAAAAAAAGTTACGTATCGACGTTATTGTATCAGATTATCCTAGCAATTTCACAAACCCAAAATAATCCCGTTTTTTTTTAGTGAATTTACGAAAGAAAAGTTTAATCTGTATTTATTTTATCCTCGCATATTTAAGATGCATTAGATATGAGCAAATTTCGGATTTAAAATGAATTAAATAATTTGTTTATATCAAGTACCATTTTATCTCATGGATACTGAAAAAATAAAAATATATATTTGGAATTAATACTCAAAAATGTTACAGAAAGTGGCATTTGTGCGTGCATATATTACTCTGAAAGCGACTATAAGGACGAGTCTCTGGGTATGCATGCATCGGATGCAACTGCACTTTAATATTATCAGTAATGAACATTTCTAGCATAAGTAGAGAGAAGTGCGGTGCAGCATGGGTATGATCTATTCCTACATACTCAGTACCAGGCTTACAGGATGCAGCAGCTGGTTGTGGATGATCATGTGTGTACTTGGAGGGCGTACACGTAACATACACGATCATGTGATCATACATGCAGTACTAACTACATACGTGTATGCGTGCATGCAAGTGCAACATACTTATAAACCGGATTGGTAACCTGACACAATCTGCAATCAGCTCTGCAAAAATATCCGCAGTATCACAGGTTATAGTCTGCATTTTTATTCATGGAAATTATTTTAACAACGCAAAGCTAAAATGTTAATTTACATAATAAAGTTGGAAGTTAATGATGTAAGTGCAAGTTTCTTATATAGCAATTTCTACGGTCAATTTAAAACTGGATACTCATAGACGATATATTCTTATAAGCATTCACGTAGAATTTGTAGTACCTATCACTTTTAAGTATACATGCTAATTAAGACTTAAATGTATTAACTTTTCACCACGTCCGGACTCAGGATAAAAGTAATTTAGACTACCTTTAATATAATAATGTTATTCTACCAATCTTGTTGGTGTAGTTGGTAATTTATAAATAATTTTCTATTCATTACCGAGAAATTTGAAATCGACAAATTAAAATTACTTATAATAGAATAGAATACTTGAAAATGAATAAGAAAAATATATAAATTTTTGAGCACACATTTGATAATTGCATATTTAAATGACAGTTACTAATTTACATACATACCTATATGAAATATGAGGAAAATTCTAAGAATTATTAGAACTAGTTCTATTTCCCAAACCTTCCAAATGCGAATTATTATTAGCTAAGTTAAATTGCTAATGGCATCGATTGTTTATTCATATGGCAGCAATCAGCACTGTAAAATGAAAATGTGCATTCCATATTAGTTGTATATTTGCAGTTTTTAGAATAGTAGAGAATGTTCAGGCGGTACGCTCTGTTTAAAAATTGCAAAGTTAAAACAATTTTTCACAATGTAGGTAAGTACATTTTAAAACAATTTCTTGATACTTACTATAATTTATACGTGTGCTTCTTAACATTTTTATTTAGAAAGGCGAATAATTATTAATGAAGGAATTAAAACAATTTCTTCGTTATTTTTAATTATTTCTAGAATATTTTTGCATGTATCATTTGCGGAGGATGTAACATAAATTAAATCGAACAAGATATTTTCAATAAATCAGTTATTAAACTTTTTAGTGCATTTCAAACAGTTCTTTTTTCATAAATATGTTTTTCCGACAAACGTTTAGGAATGTTACTTTCGACTTTCCCACACTCATTTTGCGTGCGGGAAAGTGACAGCGATTTCTGAAAAATCAGAAAATCGCATAGCAACCATCCTTACTAGATTATTACTTTAAAAAAAATGTCAAATTTGACAACTTGAAAACTTACAAAATGATAGTTTAGGACGATTCCTAAACGTTTGTAGGAAAAACGTTGTTCACAACACGTGCGGGAAGAGCGATTCCGAAACTCATGCAGGTCCTGCATTCGTTTCGGAATCGCTAACTTCCCGCACTTGTTGAAAATAACTATATACCAACTTAACTATGTATTATTTGAACATAATTCTATGTTCATCAGTTCTAATGTACGATAGTTCAATACAAATTGAAAAATGTAAAAAATATATCACCATCAATTTCATAATCATAATCAAGATGTTAACAAATTAAGATGTAATTTGGACGCTTAGCCAGATAAAAATGGACTACTACAAGGCAGGTAGAACGCGCTTACGTTGGGTGTTGAACATTTTTACATAAATCTTTACCTTCCAGTCTTGAATAGGAAAAACCTGAATTAGTAATAGCAATTGAAATAGAATCGGACAATCCGCAACAGAAATCAGCACAGTGACATAATGTTTTTTGAAAGAAAGGCTAAAAAAATATTGAATTTAGCTTACGTCTTCTTACAGCTAACAAATGAGCTAAAACACAAGGAAGAAGTGGTGGAAGAGCAAATAGCTGACATGTATATGGTGAAACTTGAAAGTAATAACAGAACAGGTAGCCATAGACATGCTAGGATACTTCCAGTGGAAAGGGTAAAACTTTTGGTTTGATTCAGAATGCGAAAGGGCGACAGAGGAGAAAAATATAGCCTACAAAGATATACTTCTAGAAGAATGCGCAACTAACATAAGATATAAAAAAATAAACGGAGGGAGGAAAAGAAAGTTCACAAAAAGAAGAAAAAGCTGTATCAAAAGCTAAATAAATAAAGGAAGAGCTTTAAACCAAGGACAGTGTTGTGTAAGGATAAAGAAGGCAACATTATTAGCAGTAAGGAGAAAAGATTAAACAGATGCAGTGAACATTACAAAATGCTATTAAATCAAGATGGAGTAGGAAACTGATTAAGAAATGAAGTGGTAATAGACGAAAATGAAATGGAGAAAGAAGGTTGTTAACCTCCAACGTTAGGAGAGGTTAAAACGGCAACATGTGAGCTCAAATTTTTAAACCGGGAGGTGCAGAGTGTTCCTATTGAGTGGTTTTAGAAAAGAGTCGAATTACCCCATGAGTGGACCGTATATATTATTTGCCCGTTGCATAAGAAAGGAAATCAGTTAAGGACGTTAAGGTGTGAAAAGTACAGAGCTATCACGCTCTTAAATAAAATATTCTTCAAAATTCTACACTCAAGAATAGTACCACAAGTGCAAAAAGAAATAGGCAGTTACCAAAATTGTTTTCGAAAAAATAAGTCAACAATCGACCAGATATGCGCCGTTAGACAAATTATGGAAAAAATCTGAGAAGCTAACATAGAAACACACCATATCTTTGTAGTATTACTCAAACTCACTTTGAGTAATACTTACTACAAATAGTGTTAGAATCCAATGGAAAACATATCAAGCCCCTTTTCCTCAAATACAGGGGTTCGGCAAGGCGTTGGCTTGTCATGCTTACTCTTCAACATAGTACTGGAGTACACCATCAGATTCATCATCATCATCATCATCAACTTTCATGGATTAGACCTTAACGCTTCTTCCAGTTCTACGTTCTACCTCCTTCTTGGGCGACCGACTTCCCGTTTTTCTCTTAATCTGTATTCTTTTGCGTGTTTAGGAAGCCTAGTATCTTTCATCCTATTCATATGTTGTTTCCATCTCTCCTTCTAAGTATATTTTGTCTTTGATGGTATAAATTCCAAGTTCTTCCTAGATTATCAAAGATAAATGTAGAACGCACAATTTTTAGTAAGCTCATACAGATCCTCGTCTATGCGGACGATTTTGATGCGATTTCAGGATTAAGGAGTGAACTAAATGACGCAATAACCAACCTTATGTGTTCCTATGAAAATGGGTCTGCGAATAAATAAACAGAAAACAAAACATATAGTCCAGTCAACGAACGTTCAGTAGGGGAGTGTAGAATGCATGGAGGGTGTCACAATTTTTGACTTCAGGGCTTTGTTTGGAGTCGTTAGGAGGTAAACATACTAAAAGTCCCCGGACATAGGTGGTGAGCGGGGTGCAGGGGGGGACCGAGAAGATCCCTTTTTTAGGTATTTTGCTTATATCTTGAATAAGGTGCGTCTTAGCGAAAAAGTCATTATGTACAAAATCAAATCTGACAAAATTTCGCACATTTTTGCTTGGTAAAGTTTTTTTATATCTCCAACCGTTTGTGGGATATCCGCTATCAAAAATCCTTATAATTAGAGAAATGTAGTATTCTCTGATTGGCTCTATTCAATATAGCGGTTTGAATCTTTGAATTCCTAATTTTGGTTTCGCTGCTTCCAATGGTTTTGGAGAAATTTTGAAAAATATTTTGGATATATCCGCTTTTGCTTCAAAAGTAGTATAATTGTTAGGAGAAATGCTACAAAATGGGCCTAGAAATTTTTTATTTATTACAATAATATATGAAATACAAGGGAACAAGAAAATTCACAAAAAAAAGAACAAGAAAATTCACTAAAAAAACAAGAAAATTATACCCGCTTTTGCTAAAAACAATGGATTTGTCCGGGTTTGCTCGCAAACACGAACTTCAAACTGCGTTTTAAAACGTTTTTAGTCGGTTTTTCTCGCAAACAACGTGAAAAATGGGTAGAGGAGGTCAAAATTATACTGTTAACATGTAAAACTCAATATGACCAAAAAATGAATTTATCCGCTTTTGCACGCAAGCTCCTCAAGTGTATGAATAAAATAAAAGATCGTTCATTAAATAACTAAATGCTGAATAATAATAGCTAGTTATGAAGAAGTGCGTGAATTTATGGTCATGGATTTGGACGTGTTGCTAAACAGTGAAGCAACATTAGCGCTGAAATACAACGGTGTGTAGCTCTAGCTAGCCGTGCATATTATGTAGTCTTACCCCATCTTCAGCCAAACTTTTGTCAAGAGGAACAAAAATACGAATTTACGAAAGCTTTATTAAACCTGCCCTGCTTTATGATGCAGACCTTGGGAAGTAAGGATAAAAATACTCTTGGTGTTTTTAAAAGGAGCGTTTTTCGAAGATAATCGGCCCTGTGCAAGAAGAAGGACAGCGGAGGTCAAGATATAATTTATGAATTTTACAACTGTTGTAAGAAACCCGATATTATCAAATCAATAAAGGTTATGCGTCTACGCTAGTTAGGGTATTTGGTTCGATTAGGAGATACCTCGCCTGCTGGGAAAACTTTCCTTAACTTCCGGGAAGGCCAAAGATCTGTCGGACGCCCACGAAGCGAGGTGGTTTGATGAAGAAGGCCTCGCGGTGCTTAGCGTAACAGAATGGAGACAGAAGGACTTGGAAAAGTATTCTGGAGCACGAAGGGCTGTAGGGTCGCGGATGTATGTATTCTTACTTTGCTGCTAAAATACGATATGATATTAGATATGGACTAATCATTTTTGTTCCTTATTGCCTTTGTATTTGTTGGTTAAGAGTGATCTACAAGCGAACTTTATACAAACCATATTTCGTATACATTTAGCACTACCTAAATTTGCACACAAAAGAAGATGTATACGTAGTCACTACTTAATCTTCCTTTTTAACAAACCATTGTGCATGTAGAAGAATAAGTAAAGTGTGTCCTTTTGTTGCTGAAATATTACATGAGTAATAAAAAATCCATATTAAAGAACTAACTATTCTATATGTTGTAAAATTCTAGAGGACTCATTAAATACTTATAAATGATATAGTGCGTGCGAAAGTCTTTCATTTTCCTTGTTCTTGCCCAAAGCTATAGAACACGAACAAAGAAAACGATACAGGCTTGCACTCTTACACTGTTCACGGTAATTTACAGATTAAAGGTAAATTAAAATTTATTTAACCTACTATATATTTTAATAAAATGCAGAATTTTATTTTAATAACGTTTAAGCAAAATGTGAAAATTAACTTAAAGAAAGTGCCATCATTGAGAAGGTACATGTAAAAAAAGGCGTAAAATTTAACATTTAAAACCTAAGCCTTTATTTTTCAAAGAAATCATTAATAGAAAATATTTTGGAAACGGTTAACTTTAGCGAAATTTTAACTCTATAGCTTTTTTGCATTAAAAAGATTAGGCAATTCATTTTTTTCGGTTAAATCTGCTATGACTCGAATTACAAAAAAGTGTTTTTAAAGATATTAGGCGTAGCAAAAGTAACTCCGTGTTAGGTCCTACATTAAAATCGAGGACCGATCATTGTTTTTCCATCGCAAAAAAGTTAGTTTCCCAAGTTTCTTATGACTATTTCGAAAACCTTCGTCCTCATAACTGGACATGTCCTCTTGGGAAGCAATATTTTTATCCGGTAAATATTTCCTTCATCGTTATTACCGTTAAATGTGTTCTTTTTTATCCTTTAATTCCCATGTATTATACCTATTCCATTCAGTTTAAATGTTGTTAATAATTTAAGCTTAATTTTCGTAGAACTAGTGGTACTTCTTGGCTTCTTAGTTAGATTTATATATTTTGGCTTATTCAGAAATTGATGTGTCAAATATCATGATATAGTACCTACATATTATACCTATTTTTGTTTTATTACTCTTTTTGTCTCAAGCAAATATAGTTACCCTATACGAAAGACACTAAGTTGTATTACGTACATGTAACTACTTTTTTTTTTTATGAATGACCGTTGGCTTTTACATCACTAGTCTAGTTTAAGAATTCACTAACTGGGCAGGCACCTCGCAAATAGGTCTTTAATCAAAAATATGCAAGACAAGAAATATAGACACAGACAATATTTTGTTGTGTAAGGATGAAGCTAGAGACCAGAGATACTTTAATTTCTTGTCGTATTGTACAAGAGGAGACAAAGAGCAGGAAAACGAGAAATTTTGTCTTATGTAAAACATTATAATGAAATTTGGCACTGAGGCTAAAGAGCACTATACTGATTTTATATACCTACTGCTAAACAAAGACAGTTGCTAAGTTTGATGTAAGTAGAAACCAAAGATTTCAAGTGATTTCATGGAAAATGAATATACTGACGTTGTTGCTGAGAATAGAACTATCCCAACTTTAATACATAGACTCATAGACACAAGTGCAAAAGTGTTTCAAATTATGTTTTTCGAGTTGGGTGGCATAGGTACTTACTTATATTTAAAAGTCTAGGTTTTGGTAAAAATAATTATAATTTACCTATATAACTATTAGTACTACCGGCAGTACGGCAGAGTGGGAGTGCACGTAATACTGACATATAGGAAGTTAAGCAGAGGCCTGCTTCGTCTGAACAAGGGAGGCTCGGTGTGTCCGACCCCCTCGCCACTGCAAAGGTATAAGAGGGTAAAAAGAGAAAAAGAAAGAACTATTAGTATTTAACTAAAGCAGAAATGTAGCTATTTAGCTTAATTATGAACAAAATAAGGCATTATACAACAACTCATATATACATGGTGTTAGTAAATGATGTATTAGCATTATTTATACAGGTGAATCTAGTGGTGAAAACGTGACATCTAAGCCACAGTTCAAAGTTGCATGTCTACTACTACTACTATCTCCACCAAATGTATTTTAAATTAATTTAAATAGAGCATTCCAAAATAAATATGTTTGTACTTTTCGTTTTTTTTTTATTTGTTTAAGAACTGAGTAATGCACACGCAAAGGTCTTTACCAGATAAGAACGTTTCACGTCAAAGCCTTCTTGACTTATTAAGAATAAAAATTTATCGTAGTACGTGTGCAACTTTGGACTAAGGTGTGTTTGTCTCAATCGTTAGGTTTTACATCTTGATTCACCTGCATAAATTATGTTGCTTCATTTACCAACATCCTGTATATTTACAAGCTAGCTACACTTTTCTAAACACATGTGCCAGCAATGAATGATTGTTATAAATAGTATCTAAACCGTGATAGCTGATAATATTGCCAAATATTGCTGCTTACTTAAATGCAAATTCCTTATCAATTGGTGTAACTTTATTACAGCGGCGTGCTTTAAATTTTTTCTTTAAAACACGCCACCATGTAAACTATTATGTTTGTCTTATTATATTATGTAACAATGAAGCTATGTTTTGTAGTGCTTATTATAGCTTTAGGTTAGATATAATTCAAATTAAGATAGAGAATCGTTTTATTTGTTCGAAGAAATTATAAAAAATGTCTTTGTTAATTTTTACAAACGCACTCCTTTGAAAGTTACTAATTCCAAATTAATGACAGGTTGCAGATTGGCTGCAATTACTTATGATTAATAGGTAGGTATTGTATGTAAACTGCTAACCTAGTGAGGTGCGCATACCCCTGTTTCTCCGCAACTGTCCATACCGGCTAACTTCACATCAACTTTGCTGTTGATTTTTGTTTTCCATGCATTTATTATATTACCAGCATTATAGAAAAAGTACTACACAGCGAATTTATTACATCACTGGCTATTATTTATGTAATGCACTTTTAGTTAAACGCTAGTAAAATGCCGTTCAAAATAAAATTAAAGCTGTTTTTTTCTAAAATTTAGTATAAATAGTTGCAGAATGGAAAAGCAATTAGTAGAGTCTCCTTAATTATTTTTATAAGGGTTGAGTTCAAGCTAAAGTTCTGTTTAAATTTACATTCTTGGAGCATCGCAGATATCTCTGCGGAAGTACCAATTTACTTAATAGTAGGAGAGAAATGTTTTAAACTGAAAGTTTCTAGACATAGGCTCCCGAAGTAAAACTTTTGTAATATCCTAGGACGACTAAACGACCAACATATGTTGAACAAATAAAATAACCTAGTATGAAGTTCAGCAATTGGGATAGTAGATAGTCGTTGCGGGATATCTGGAAGCTCTTCTCGTTTCAAACCATTTTGAGTAAAAACGAGACTACTCCGAGAATAGATCTATCCCCTTTTATCCCAACAACTTACACAAATGACACAAAGAAAATGGGAAAAGGGACATGAAAATATTTTATTGTATTGTTCTTTCAAGTTTACAAACGTATGATTTGTATTTATACATATACAGAAAAATATATTTCACGCAAATGAAAAATGCATTACATTATACAAATTATAAAATTCTTAAAAATCTTAATGCGTCTGTCTAAACGTCAATTATGCCTTCTAATTTTAGATTATTACATAATTAAGCAACTTTTTATAGTTACTTCTTAATTACCGATTTAATATTTTTTTATATGTATGAAAACGTACACGTTCGATAAGAAGTGTCTTCAATCAACAGATACGTTTGCCCCTTAAAACAAAGCGTTTTAAGTTCAGTCAAAATAAACTGCTAAATCAGGAAAATTTCTTTATAGATCGTTTATATTTCTTACAGTATCAGATCTATTACCGGTAACCAAGTTTAACATCCATAAAACCAGAAATGTGACGGAATCCATCCATTTTCTAAAACGTGTCCTAATTTTTTGTCGTCTTATCCTTTATAACCGTGGCATAAAATGTCTATTATTCCAGAGATGGTTGAAGTAAAATATTCGTATTTTTTGTGGCACTAAGTGGGTAATGCATAAGCAAAATAAAGCATTTAAATGCATAGAAGAATTTTACAGTTCCCAGGAAAGAGTTTCACAAATTCAGGAGCAAAAAATTAGAAAGCCGTGCGGTTTTATATAGGTATGCATGATTTTGTAGAGGAGTTTGGTTGCTTTGTATTTCGGGATTCTCGAGAAAGTCACTTGTCGTTGCAGAATCAGTGGTTTCTGTGCATCTTACTTGGCGTGTAGAATAATTATAGCAGTGAGTAAGTAGTGCCGTTTTAGGGTTTGCATTAAATAAGACTGTACATTAAATATGCAATTTAAAATCAGTGTTAAAGAAACGTGGGTTTAGTTTGACACAAATAGCATGAAGTTAGTAGACGCTAATGCTAATTTACAACGATTGCATCCAGTTGGCCGAGACAGGAATGGCCGCCCGTTTTATTATGGATGCGGAATGGGGAAAAGACAAGGTTTTAAATTAAAATTTAAATAAAATGTCTGCATTTTGTTGCTTTACTTGTTTTGGTGCATAACCCAAGCAGCTTTCAGGTCAATGCATTTTGCGCTGCACTGAGCTGCATTGGCAATGTGTTTATTTTTAAAATAACTTCGAACTGGCTTAACAACACAAACTCAGTTTTTGTAAATAACAACGGTTAATATCTATATTCTAGACGTACGTACGAATTGAATACGTGAACATCGTGAGATGCGTAAGTAATCATTATTTAAATTTATGTTCCATATAAAAACATCTGTTAGGTGAGAAGATATCGCTAAGGAGCTACCAGTATCTGTTCAAAATACACTTGAGGAACGTCCCAAGTTTAAAATGCTACTTCTTATGCACTTGGAAATAAGGGCGTAAATTTAAATGCTTCTTGTAATCAGTACACAAAGCTTAGCGAAGATGCTGTTCGTAGCAGACATGACAAGTTGATCATAAAATGCCCATAAAAACTAATTTTATTATTCGTATTATATACAAGAGTATGACCGCGGCGGGAAACTCAAATTTTGCAGAATACTGACGAGAACTACTGACACTGATTGCTTTGTTTTTCATTTTATAATGACTGGAAATTAGTTAGTGAAGAAACGTCTGTTGTCGCTATATTCACAAAAAAACTAAGTACCTACTAACATGTTGTATAAATAATTTTTGCTCTTTAGTAAATAGTTAGATACATGACAGGGAAATGTATTATCGGAGGTTTTAAAAAAGTTTAATTTACATATTAAGCATGTTTTGTAGTATAAGAAAATACTTTTTGTAATTAAGTCACTGTATAATATAAAGAATTAATACTCTACACCGTGATAAGCTTACATAAATCTCACTTAGAAGTAGCTAATAGTCGATCTCTTTTCGTTTTAGTTTAGATGAAAGAAACAGCAGTATCCGTATACTGAAGATATGTAATATTGCCGTATGCATTAATTTATATTTAAAGAAGTCAGTTTTTATCCTCAGCTATTAAGTTTCAAATAAAAGCAGACCTCTATATGTATCTCAAGGAATTAAAAGAAAATCTAAATCAGTTTGTATTTTCAAAAGATGGAATGGAAATACGTCTGACTATTTCTTTATTTACAAGTTACACAGATTCAGTTAACCATTTTCGTGTAAACAATTTTCTACTTTTGTTTTAAATGTAGGTAGGTACCTACAGAAATGTAGTGTAGCAAATGATAGTTGCTGCCAAGTGTCTACTGAGAATATTTTCGTGTTAGTTTTAAATTACTTCAGGTATCTTGGTCTGTATCTTAGATACAAGCGTTTCTCTTTTGTAATATTCCTCGGTTACTTACGAAATAGATAAATTGAAATCCTTCTAAAAATCTAATGTTTTGGTTTTTATATTGAGTGTTCGATCTACTCCGGCAAATGATTAACTTTTGGGTTTGTAAATAGAACGTCTCATATAAGTTTCAGTTAATTTATTGGTGCAAAGGTAGCATATTATAGAATTTACCCACTTTATCTCATGAGCGAAGATTTGCCAAAGATACTTATTGAGTACCTACTGTAAAAATTTCCAAACTTATTTTTTATATTCATATTTTTCAGTGGTCGGTTTTCATTATTTGTCAAATGTAAAATATTAAATATACCTACATTAACATTAAAGCATAATATCGGTTGTGTTATGTAGCGAAATCAACTTAAAAAAGTAATTACAAAAAAGACCTTTGACTTTTAAAATTGATTTACTGAAGCTGAAGTTGCAAACACTTTAGATTTTGAGCACTTCAGTTTAGTACATCACAGTTCTCATTGATTAGCATTTGAATTTCCTTTTTGGCAGGGCCCAGTAAAAGCATTTCCTTTAGTTCAACAAACAGGCTACTGAAATGTAAAATCAATAGGAGTAATTCCCCATTTTTTTTACAATTTAAACAGTTTTGAAAGCAGATTGGAAGCTAGATTACTTTCGATTCGAGGAGTGCACTTGCACAAGTTAATTACTATGTTAATTTTCTGGCGATGAGTTTAAATTGTCTACGGGTTTCATTTAGCTTTTAAGTTTATTAAAAGAAACTTTTTAAAATACGCTGAACTTGTTAGTTTTATTTTGAAGATTCAATATATCAATATAAATTAATTAATCAATAGTATTAGTTACTTACTAAATGATTGCTCACTACGTACACATACTGCAAATGCAAAGGCTGACATTCAGTCACCTTTCGAAAGAATTCTAAGAAATCTTAGCTTTCGTCTACACAAAAGTTGGAATGTGTAGATGGTCACGTGATCAACGTCAGTTTATAATATTCTCACGAACTCGTATAATATGTGACATCTTACTTACGACTTAGGGAGCTTAATAATTAAGGATGTGTTGTCTGCATCAACAAAGATACTGCAACAGTCTGACAGGCTCTTAAAGGTTAAACACTTTAAACGATTATTTCCAGACACCTTCAATAATTTGTTATTTTGAGGAAAGTTACAGGTTACAGGTGCACAAAAATTTGACCACGAATGTGAACGCTTAATAAGAATTTTCGCCGACACAGTTTCAAATTTAATCTGAGTTGTAGGTGTAGTCTGGTTTTAAATTAATACGGAAACAGAAAATTAACTGATTTATGCGAGTCTGCTTAAAGAATTAGATAACAAACTAACATTCATCAGTATAATAAGTAATTTAAAACACTTGGTAGTCTAAACTTCTACAAGTTTGTGTAAGCAGGAACATAGACTTGATTGATAGATTTGATACCTGTTTACAGTGTTTTCAGGCAGACGTGCATATTTTTTAAGGTGGAAGGACTATAGCGAATAAAATATAAAAGAATAAGTCTTTTGTAAGATTAGTATAGTATTTTGAAGGATTAATTATTTAAAACTCGTAAAATACTTTGTAGCAAAAACTTCTTTAAACTTCAATGAGTTTTGGAATCCCTAAACAAAGACAAGAACATTAACAAAGAAGCGTGTTTATAATCAAAAATTGTGTTAACTTCATGAGAGAGTTTTAAAGCTGAATTGTCACATCTATTTGTTTTTTTTTTTTTTAAATCTAATTTATAACGAATAGATATTTCGCATGTGTTTTGGTTACAAAGAAAATGTAGATACATTTTCTTTGTAATTTTTAAAACGGATGAAATATCTACAAAACGTATTACAATATAAAGGAGAACGCAACACGAAAAATGAACATAATTTTATATCGTAAGGGTATTATTTTTGTTCGAGTAAAATTAATTAAAATTTTTAAAAATAACTGGCTATATTACACCTACTGCTATCCGTCTGAACATCAATACAGATTCGATTAATTTTTTTTCCTTAACTCTGAACTAACATAACTGTATTGGTAATCCAAGTTTTTTGCCTCATTTGCATATCAAGGTTGATTAAATTTTGCATGTTAAAGAAAAATTATAACCGAAGTTTGACAAAGTTAAATTTAGCATAACTCGTTTTTAAATATTCAACGTCACCTAATTTGTAATTTCTTAAACACGACAATTTTTCCTATTTTTGGGATCGTGTAAAAAGATCCCTTATTTATTGTTTAAACTAAATACTTAAAGAAAAATCAAGTACTCGCATATGTCTAAAATATTCATTTACATCTAGTTTAAAAACCGGAATTTGTTTAATTACAAACATAATTTTTAATATCGATAGTAAACATCGAAATAATCCTTATTTTTAAATTTTTGTAGAACACTGCAACCTAAAGGTTATGCTTTCATGCTACAACATGGCCTCGCAGATGTATTTGGGATCCCACAGAATGACTTCTAACCCGCCTTGCCACACCATGGCTAACCAGTCCCTGACGCCATTCTTGTAAACAAGCAGTGTGTTCATCTTGTATGTGTTTTCAAAGTGGAATCAACAAAAACACAGCAGGGTAAGTAAACAAATTTATACTACATAAATACCTTAACACTCGATATTAACCAGGTCACGTTGAGATAAAAATATAAATAATCTAAAGAGCGTTGAAAATATGAACACCATTCCTTTAAGAACCGTTTGCTCAAGCAACATTCCAAAAGTACGCCTAAAACTGTGAATGTATTAAATTTCGTTTTTATCTAAGGTTTAAT
This sequence comes from Melanotus villosus, assembly GCA_963082815.1. Taxonomy (NCBI): domain Eukaryota; kingdom Metazoa; phylum Arthropoda; class Insecta; order Coleoptera; family Elateridae; genus Melanotus; species Melanotus villosus. The sequence continues at coordinate 67,947,568 of OY720418.1, read as the reverse complement.
TTAAATTATGTTATAAAATGCAAATGCATGTACTTATAATGTTAAATTGATAATTAGTATTAACCTAATAAACTTAATTTTCATGTGCGCTTTTAACACAAGTTTACCCTAAGAAATAGGTTGGTAGCTTCCATTATTGCTAATATTTTAATTTTTGTTTCGGAGAATGAAACTAAGTATATTCTTGAGATAAGCTAATAAAATACCACTGCTTGGGGTTATAGGTATCTACCTAAAATCAAGGAAAAGAAACTTGATCATTTCTAAGAATATAAATAAATGTTAATCATGTATAGATAATTTAATTTTATTTTTTATAAAATCAGAATTTTTGACAAGTACAGTATGAAAATAGAATATATTTGTTTTAACTATTGTATAGATTTTTTAATTACCTTGTACTGCGAAGTCTATGTTGAATGAATTCTCAATTTTTACTATATTTATTTAAGCCTGTATTGAGTTAATTCTCTATATCTTCAAAGTAAGAAAAAAAATTTATGTAGGTTTTCCTAGAAATGGGTCTAAACCCTAAAGATAGGAATAACAGAGTCGCTCTTATTTGCTTAATCGAATATTTGGAAGGTTCACTTTGATTCAAAGGTTCAAACTGAACTTAGTAGGTTTGCATACCTACTAAAATACATTTTATATCATATATTTTATAAATGATTTTACATAGCCTTTAAAAGCCTCAGATTAAATAAATAACAAATGCTAATATATACTGCAATTTCCCTAAGTAAAATTGCTTGTTGCAATTATTATTAGCTGTTTAGCAAGTCACTTTGTAGGTAGGTAATATGTTTATTTGAATATGTAAATAAATTGAAACGTCAAATGTGGGATACAAAGTTGTATTCTAATACAGAATAAAATCAAGCAACACGTTTCTAATTAACTACTTACGTTTATTAATTTCAGTGACATAATATGCTACAACTTCCAGCTATCATTATAATGATAAAATTGGGGCGGTTCAGTTGTAGAGCAACACGTCAAACAAAAACACAGGGAGTTAATTTACTAATCAATATTTTTAATCAACAGTTCTGTATACGACTCGGAGATATCGAAACGTTGGGATATCAAATTGCTATAACACGAAAATGCTATTACATAGAAATTTAATTTGACATTGAACGTTTTCATTTTAACGAATAATTGAATAAACGAGTGCACATACAGAGATGAACATTATATTAGTAGCAATTTAAGGTTAGGGTCATCTCCTTTATAAAGTAATTATGAATGTGCATTCTATAAGTATTCTACAAGAAATGTTTTTAAAACACTGTAACTGATTTGATATCTCCATTTTAATGTGTCTTAAAGAGCTGTAATAAATTAAAATATAAAACAGGAACGTTATAAGTATGCCCCATATTTTGAATAAACATAGAAAAATTAACAAGCAGTTTTGACTATGTCTTTAGTGGTATTATAGTCAAAAAGAAGAAAATTCTAATTTGACAAAATTTTTAATCTATTTTGAAGTTTCAAATCTGCTACAAAAAATACCAAAATCACAAAAACATGAACCTCAAACAACTACATATATACCTACAAGATTATACTTATCCGATAAGGTTTTGAACTTTTTCATAAAGTAAAGTAGCTACATATTTCCTAGCAGTTTAATGGTAATTTAGTTTAATTAGTTCAATTAAAGATTCAGCAAAAACCATTACCTAATAGTTAAATCGCTGATACGAAATTTTAGTAATAATAATTTAATTTCGATCCAAATACTTTTTTAATTTTGGGTGCTTCACTTTATTTTCGTGATGTAGTTTTTTCTAGCAGCACATATTTTGAGAACAATTAGGTACTCGTGGAAATGTTAATAGGTACTGGTGTGATTATGTTAATTATAAATATAATTTCATTTATATAGAGCAGAAAAAACAAACAAATTAATATATGACACTCAACCATGTTAAAACTATTTTTAACTTATGTGATTATTTTTTTATCAGTATGAAACAAAACATCTCTTGTAAAACCCGTTTTTGTGTCAAAACAAGCCAATGTACTTAAGACCTGGAAAGCCAGTGAAATGATTCAGTTATAAACGTAGACGCATAAAAGAAGTTTATAATTATGAAATGTGTCACAGTATTGAAATAAACTGTATAAAACATGGATACTTGGCGTAATCGCACGATGTTAAATGTTATATTCTTGCAAACTTTATATCAATGCAAATACATTTATTTCGCATGCATGCATACATACACGGCAGATTGTTAATGCTTCCCACAACTTGAAACAAAAAATGCATGTTAATAACCCAGCGTATGGGCGCGTTTTTGAAATGCAACATAAATATAATATTTAATAATAACATTTTGGTTTTAACTGCAGTGCTGCTGAATATATCTGCAATATCGGCTTTTTATTAGCTATTTATCGTAGAAAACTGTAATAAGTAAATGGGAAGTAGTTTGTACAGTATAATGAAAATAATCCAGACATAACAATTCAATCTGTATGCAATTCTTCCAAGTCCAGTTCACATGTTTTTCTGCTCTGTTGTTATATAAGTACTTATTACCTGAAATATCTGGTTTTTAATGAACTTCGTAATTGTTTTTAAACTTTTTAATAAATTCCGCATTTTCTTTGTTTGCAGTTGCCTCTTTATCTAAAGCTACCTATATTATAATATAAGACGATATAGCTTTATGAAATTTTAATGTAGCCTATAGAGAAGAGACACACACTGTTGCCATGGTAATAAAACATGATTTTAAATTTAAACATGAGTGTCTATTTTTTTGTAGGTTTATTTAAAGAGCTGCAACGAAGGCTCAAGGGATAAAGTTGCGCCATTTAATAATATTTTTAGATATATTGAAAAAACAAAAAACTGCATGTTTTATCAATGTCTTGTAGTTTCAGAACCATTTAAGATAGAGGCGCATTGCTTGATTAGAAGTGGCGCACTAAACTCCAGAGAAAAATTGAAAAACTATTTTTGAATGTTCATAATGTTTAAAATGATAAAATAATTTAAATAAATTATTTAATAATAATCTTTACTTTTTGAAATAATTTTTGTAACAGTCAGTTACTTATTACTTTGCAAAATAAAATGAACAGAAGGTGATAGCAAGCGCCAGTTTAATGAACTGTGGGAGAATGAGTTCTTATGTAGTTATTGCGGGTCCTCCAGGAAAACCGTTGTGCGTTGTATTGTTTGCGAAAGCACTCTCTCAGATAATAGAAGATGATCTTAACAGATGCTATAGAAAGCACCAAACTGAATTAGAAGAAAAACTGAAGTTGTTACAGTTCCTGCGTCTGAGTTACGGGAAGAATATGTGGTTAAGAAAAAGGAAAAAATCAAGAAGCGACAAAATATATGTATTTATGAAACGAAGTTGGAAAAGTATGGCAATGCTGGAAGCGTCTTATGAAATTCCCTTTGTGTTGGCTAAAAAACACAAGCCTTTCTCTGATGGAGAGGAAGTTGTTAAGCCCTGTCCCGAAAAATTTGCAAAATGTCTTGGCGATAAGAATGTTGAAAGAAAAGTAAACGAAATTGCTCTGTCTAAGCAAACAGTTACAAGACACATCAAAGAACTTTCCCAAGATGTTACTGAACAATTGAAAGATCATGTTCTTTCTTTTCCTTAGCCTTGGACGAATCCGCCCACATATGTGGTGTAGCCCAAATGAAGCATTTTTATACGAGGAATTGATGGTAATTTTAATATCTTTGAAGAACTTATCGATTTTGAGTGACTTCATTGAAAACCAGAGGGTCGGACATATTTAGCAAAGTAAAGACGTATCTAGAAAATCAACTAGATTCTAGTAAACTCATCAGTGTTTGCACTGATGGTTCACCGTCAATGGTAGGTAGAGTTTCTAGCACTGTAACTTTACTTGAAAGGTTTTTAAGCCATTCTCACTGTATTATACACGAAGAGTCTCAGTGTGGAAAAACTCTAAATTTGAGGTATGTTATGACATCAGTTGTAAAGTGAATTTGAAGCTGCAGGGCCAGAACAAATTGTTTCCTAGCTTAGTGAATGACATCAGTGCATTTAAAATGAAATTAAAACCGTTCATCTCCCAGTTATAAAACGAGGATTTAAGTCAATTTCCACATTTAAAAGAACATAGTGAATCCGTTGAAGATAATGGCAACTTTACAGAATATACTGAGAAACTAAGATTATTGCAAGGGGCGTTTAACAGTCGTTTAGTGATTTTGCTGAAGAAGGCTGCATACTTGCATTTATAAATCCCCCATCTTGACGATGTCTAGTAACATACAAATGGAACTCATTGATCTCAAAACCAATTCTTTACTGAAAATGAAATTTAATGAACTTCCATCACTGACAGATGCTTCTGATATAATTAATTTCCGGCCATCGTTGCTCTGTAAACATTTTCCAGAACTAAGAAAATTTGCTCAGAGTTATATCTGTCGTTTTGGAACAACGTATAGATGCAAACAAGCATTTTCATCCATGAACATGATTAAGAACAAATAAATTGAGGTCGCGACTGACTGATTCAAATTTGTAGAACTGTTTGTTGCTTTCTGTAACTGATTTAACTCCAAACATTACAAACTTAGCAAAAGAAAAGCAATTTCAAAAGTCTCATTAAAGTAAGTAATGTTTATCTTGTCTTTATATGAAATCCTTTTATTTAAAATTGCGAAAATGTCTATATTACCATATATACCTATAATAAATCATTTTATGGATAACTGTTAAACATACCTATCTATATTACCATATTTTAAAAGGGCTGAAAAGGAGAATAAGATTGTGTGGCGCATCTTAACTAAAAATTGAAAAAATTGACGCATGAACTATAAAAGGTTGGCCACCCCTGGGCTAGATAATAAATGAAAATACACAATAAATTAAGGTTTTCTACATACATTTATTATAGAACAAATGTGTTTTATCTTTCTAACACCCTTGCATTAAACTGAAAATTTAAAAAATCTAAAAATTAACTTTTATATGATCTCAGTTGCAGCTGAATGAATCGATATTGTGAAACACTTACCTATTTAGTATTAAACGATTCAAACATAGTTCTTTTTTTTAATATCGATTTGTTTTATTTAAAATAAAATCGATTAAACGCCCTTTCTAAAGATGTCAAATATTTATATCATTTTGTAAATCTGTCATTTGTTTATTGGAAAATGGCTAAAAAGGGTTATTACATAATCGTAAAAAAGAGCTGTAGTAAAACAAAAACTAAAAGTGAAATTTTCTCTGTTGTGTAGTTGAATACAACCGTCAGCGTTATATTTAACAGCTCACCAATTGCTGAAATGACCTCATAAACTTTCATGTTGTTTTTATTTAAGGGGTATATTAGCCGTTAATATCGAAGAACTTACAAACTTGTCGCCGCTTTAAAAGACTTATTATAGGTTGCTTATGGCTTGTTCTTGCACTGATTTTTTCAGCTATTATTTTTCCATTCAATGAATAAATAATTAATAACACCTAATACTTTCTAAAATGCTAAAAATGAATATTATTATAAACATCGGTATTTTCAAATCGATTTTGGAACCTTCGACAAAAGATCAACGTTATTATAGTCTAAAAATGACTTTATTAATTGTTTTTAGTGTCACTGAACATGTAAGACCGATAAGTGTAGGAGTGTTATGTTGATAAGTATAATATTTACACATCCTTATGCTTCGCTTTATTTTTGCGAATAGTGAATGCATGATGCATGCAAGTTTAAATGGCAGAGTTAATAAAAAGCTTTCACAGATTACGACACATGAGCTGTTTAAACCGTCATCCTGAAATTAACATTTAGCACCGTCAAAAGGCATTAAAAAAAGATACGCTAGTTAAAATCAATTCTAAACCACTTGTAGCTTGCTACACTTGGTTCAACCATAAAACATTATAGCTACGGCTTTATGATCGATTTAGCAGTAAAGGTATTATAGGTGTTTATATTCTTAACAAATTGAAGTCACTTTATCATGTTTCATATCCACGAATGTAAATTCCGAATTTACATTTGAAGTTGCCACGGTTTGTTATAGTTTGCTGATTATAATAATATTATTTTTAGGAGGTGTAATGTATCTAAAGAGGGAAATTGAAGTTTAGGATTAGTAAGCCTGGAATATGGAACGGAGATACAACGGAAATTGCAAAATATGGTCCAGAAGTTCGGCTATCATCTGCAGGAAATTATCACCGTAAATAATAATATGAATTCCTATTAAACAAGATTAACTCGCACAGAAGTTATACACGATAATAATTGCATCTGCAGTGTAAGTATATTTAAGTACGTTTTACCTGACGTTTAGTGTTTTCTAAAATTAGTTAAAGATAGTAGATAGATTAAATCCAACGGAAGTTTGTAATGTATTTGTAGGAGATTAAAAAGGGAAATATGTTAATAATTTTAATTTAAAATTTAAAAACGTTGGTATCAGCAATTACTTAATAAAAAATGCCGACGAAGTTCAATTCGATGTTTTATTGCAGCTGTTTATTTATTTGATTTGCAAATAGACACTAGAAATGTATGCATTTTACGCACTGTAGTATAAGCTAAGACATGTGTTTAAAACACTACAGCCACCCTTGGCCAAAGATGTGTTTAATCGAACTGTAGAATCTGTATTTAATGTTTAGTTTTAATGCTTTTCCAATTAATTGTTATAAATTTCAGGATATAATCTTCGGTTATGTATGTAAATGTTTTTGACTATGTAATACTATAGCAAACTTCAAATAAAATAAAAACTATTTTACATAGATGATACTGGAAATGGTAGTAGAACACAACATAGAATTTTGAAAATTAGTTTTCACGGTTATAAACATTTATATGCAAATTTTGATATTACTAATTAGTTAATTGCCTATAACTCATGCAGAAAAGCTAGTGATTTAAACAATTGCTGCTATTTTGTGGCCAAATCAAAATTGTTGGACTTATTTTAAATTTACAGATTTACTTCTTTATAATATTATTAGTTTCGGATTTATGTTTTTTGCTTACGCCACTGTCACATATTTTTTTAATATGTGTCATATACAGAAAGTGTCAGGGTTAATATATCATAAACGACATCAATGCGTAGCCTTAGCGGGTGAGATGATAATAACGCGGAGTGAACAAGAGATGAAATTAACACACACGAGATTGGAGAAAGCAGACCAACGTTTAGGCTTAGTAATAAATGAAGACAAAACCAAGTACCTACATGGTTTGGGAAGATGGAGAATTTGCGCAAAATAATTATTCAGAAATAGTGCTCGACAGGGGAAAGTATATCAATTTGAAGAAGTGGAGAGTTTTGACTATCTAGCAACAAAAATTGGCACATCACCAGGAAGTAGCAGCAAGATTAATGAAGGGAAACAAATGTCTCTACTTGATAAACCACATATTAAGGAGAAAATCAATTTCAAAAGCAGTGAAAATCAGTATTTATAAAAGGTAATAAGACCTGTAGTGACGTTTGCGTGTGAAGTGTGGACCCTAAAGGAAATTGACCAAGTGACCTTAAGTGTATGGGAGAGGAAGGTACTGAGAAAGAATGGGGGGAAAGAAAATCGAGGGCAGATGAGAGAGAAGAACTAACAATGAGCTGAGGGCGCTGTATGGTAAAGCCGATGTAATAGGGATGATTAAGGCTCAAAGGTTACGATGATTGGGACACATCATGAGAATTCCTGAAAAGAATTCCTATAACTAGAATCGATGCTCGGAAGAACACTGAGAAGAGGGCGGCCAAGAAAGAGATGGTTCGGTGAATAATCGCAAGGAATGGCAGTACACAGTCAACCAAGCCATATTTAATTCGTTATTTAAAATAAGTATCTAAGTAAGTATATAAAGCATCGAAAAGCGACCTATTAAAAGGCGTTAAAGCCAACTACGGTTGCTATTTAAAAAAACACAAGTTTATGTTATAATGCAAAACTTAAAAAACAAATTAAAATCAAATACCACCATTAAATTTTACATTAAAAATGTACCCCAAGGATGTTTTTATTTTAACTCCAAAAAGGATCTCCGAAAAGGATTTCCGAAAAATTCAATTTCGGTTTGTACCATTAAATTTATCTCAAAATTTGGGTCGAGATTTCTTTATTACTTTTTGCGTAGGTGCAATAGTTAACCTTTCCGTACCCGTGCGGGGTATTTTACATACCCCAGTGCAGTTTTTTTACTATAACTTTTTAATAACCTTGTTAATCGAATTGAGCCTTTATGTATTCCTCGGTATATAAATGTTTATCTGAATGGTAAAGTATCAGTCAAAATAAATTATATGTTAGCAAAGAATAAGAAAATAATTTTCAAATTTTAGGTATTCCCCGAGATATAAAATAACTTTATAATTCTAAAATTTGATTTAAAAAAAATAATTGTTAGCGTGTCAAAACAATTAATTTTTGTGTGTATAATAATAATTATTTTTTGAAATATTTTACCCGTTGATAACAAAATCCGAATGAAACCAGTTCGTGCAGCTGCGCACAAGTTGAGTCGTGTAAAAGCGTACAATTGCCTCATTAATTTTAATTTTAATTTGTATTTTACAATAAACTTTTGTGTTGCAAGAACTAAATTGTATTAATTTTATGATAAAAAGCAATAACAAAGCCAAAATAAGTCGTAAGAACGAAAAAACACTGGGGTATCTGAAATACCCCGCATGGGTTCTAAAGGAAGATTCAGACCACGGGTACGGGAAGGTTAAGGAGCCTGAAATCCCTTCGAAACGGGTCCACCCTGTACATACATATAGAAGAAGAATATCTTTTGAAAATCTTGTCAAACTAAGTAACCTAAAGTTTTACTCCAAATTATCGACGATAAATTTCAGAATACATCAGAATTATATGTAGTTGATCTCACTTTCTAAAGAATATAGGTACTTATGCATTCATTTATGGCTAACTTTTGATTTATTTACCTAGAAAATATTGATTACTGAAAGTGCTCATAAAATTGAGAATGCAAGCCACAGTCTTAAGATTTTTTTATTAATCATTATAACAAATAAATTAGTATTCATTCTGCATATTTTCTTTTTCCTAAAGTTTATTGTGGGGAAATACAAACATAGGTACATGTTGGTTAGTTGCACCAATGCTTTAATATTAGTTTTATGTCCGAGTATTCCGATATGAAAATATGTTGGCGTTTTAAAAGGTACTTGAAAAACATGCTCAGTTATTGACAGTATTGACAGTAAAATTAATCTTTAAAATTGACCACTGCTAATTTTAGAAAGAAACGCTGTTAATAACATAGGAATTAATTCTGACTGGAAAAAAGGACGGACTTTAATTTTACTGCGTTGATTGATAAATCAAGAAGGATTTAAATTTAATCACTATGTCTTGTAATTTATTAAATGATACGGATCTTGAGATGTTAATAAGAAATAAGCTACCTAATAAGGGGGCTGGCCATCAATTAGACCACCCACCGACTGAACATAATTAGCATAAATACTGTAGCCTATCGTAGTTTTTACACCAAGACAGGCATTTCTAACAGAATAACTTTCAATTTAAGTAGGTACCTACTAATTTTTTGCTATCTAATAAATATTTTTGTTTATGATGTATAATAACATATTACGTACATATACAATAGCTTCGAGTTGTAGTTTTTAAACACAACGTAGTCATTTCTTTGTAGTTTCGATAATGTAAAATAATAACAGTAATTTGTTTTTCAGATATTTAACGTTAACACAGAAGAACGTAAATAGATACATACAAAGTAGGTCCATTTGCAACACAAGGTTAATTGGTAACATTCTAGGAAGTGATTTCGAGTAGAAAACTTATAAAGATGCTGTATGCGGATGTGGTGAATGTGAGTAGCATTTATCTATTATAATGAGAAATAATAGGTGTTGTAAAGGGACAAAGGTTTAAATTTCTAATACCTTGCGTAAGTAAATCATAATATAGTACTTATGCCAGTGTAGTATCTTTCTAAATATTTTTAGATTTTTAACTCGGCCTGGGCAACTTGATTCTTTTAATGCGGCACGTAATTATTTATTATTTAATTGTCAAAAGTGTTAAAAATGTCGTACTGTTGTCAACGTTGGAACACACCGATAGAGAAAAATTAGAGACAGGCAAACCTACCAAAGAACCAAGAACAGATATGAAACTATGGAGCAAAACAAAACGAAATATTTAAAGATTTCACCCATTAAATAAATGGAATTAAAGAGGTATTATATTTAATTACAGTTGTCAGTAGATTATAAATATTCAACGAAGTATAATATTAAAAACTTACATTTATTAAAAGAGTATGTTTTTAATTTATTATTTAAACATTTCGGTAACTTACATTATTAATATAAGTATTAGTTTTGGTTGTAACTGAAACGCTGAATGTACTAATCATTTTTTAAGTTTGTTTATATGGTGGAAATTATTTTAATAATTTGTCTTAAGTTGAATGATAGGAAATAAAGCAAAGGTTATAAGCTTCCAAAAAACAAAGCATACACGTAATAACTACCTTTTTCTTAAGGAGATAAATTAAGACGACAAAAGAATCCAATTAAAGAAGCTTGCTATGTCGAGGAATTTAATCATATTATATTATTTAATCATAAAGAGGTTGTAAAGAAACTGGGACTAATTGTTGTTTTTGAATTGAATGGTTATACCAATGTATTCTGTATAAATCTCTTGATTTAAAGTAGATGTTTAACCTTTTCTTGGCCATCAAAAGGAAACGTTGCAGGTTTTAAATTAATCTAACATCTTTATTAGGTTGTCTTCATAAAGCAACAAGAAATCTTAGTCGATTCGATGAATGTCTAGTAAATATTATTTTTTTAATAACCTTGAAAATAGAATTATCAAATTTTCTGGAGAGATGATGAAGCTGATAATATCACCAATCAGAATAAATGCAAAATTAATTACTGTCTTTGTCATTTATGTGCAGTCTAAACATACTAATGAGATGCTAATTAGTAGTCAACTATGCAATTAACTTTTTTCGCTGTTAAAAAAAACTGTATTTCTATTTGAAGTAGGATGTTTGTTAGTTGATTGATTAAGTTTTAAAACCAGATTTTCTAGTAATCGTTCCAACCTATTTTACTAATTACTTCTGTTTACTTATTTTAGTCACAGAAGGCTAATTGTTGCTCTTACTAAACGGTTTTGTTAACTGTTTTATTATTTCTTAGAAAGCTAAATGGTTAATTATTCATTACATAATTTGTATAAGCTATAGATTTTCTTTGTTTTAGATTTTAAAGCATATCAAAGGAATTTTCCATGCGAAATGATGTAATTTACACCTATAATGTGGTGCTATAGCGTGTCCCAAATGTAAGCATGTCATTTTATTCAGTAAAGGAAAATATGCATACGTAATTTTGCTTCGTGATAAATGAAAATTATTTTGCGAACTGTAGTTTTAGTTAGCCAATATATTGATTTCTGATTTGTCAGTTAAATAAATTGCTTTCATCGAATTTAATTAATAACTTTGTACTGACGAATGAATATCAAGACCGTTTAATTTTATTAACGATTGATATTAACCCCGTCATTTTAGTTCACATTCCTGACAATATTTTAACTAAACTTACGACATTAATTCAATTTAAAGACTATAAAGGTTATTGACGATAAATCTGTTTTTTAATCAATGATAATTGAACTAAAACAGATGCGAATCATTTTGAAGCATTCTATAAAATTCCTAGAGTTCGTGTTTCGTAATGTAAAAATTGACCCCTTTTAGTGTCTGAAAATGTGAAAAACTTAAGAGCGCCCAAACTGAGTCTATCCAATTTCTTTCGGGTAGAGTTTAATCGACTGTGCTATTCATTTTGCTCTAGACCGGTGCTTCTCAAACTGTTTCCTGCATTAATAACATGGATATTCTTAAAATTGCATTAACATATAATCCATTCAGAAAACTCCTGTGACATAAAAGTCACCATGTGTTGGTTAATATGAAAATCCCTATTAGGCTATTAAAAACTTTTAGATTTGAGATTGGTGCACCTTTAAATTTAAATTTAATGGTTTTGTTTTTTTTTGTTTTCACTTTGACACTTAAATTATTTATTATTCAAGTTACGTTTTATAATTCATAATCTTTAGAGAAATGGATGAACAGAAGCACCAACGAAGTTTATTATCAAACATGTATTATTAATAAAGCCATTTTTACCTTGTTCTACTTAATTTTACAAAAATGACAAATGATTTATCATAACCTTACATTTCAGTTTGACGTTAAGTACATTCACTAAAAAAGTTGATAGGTTCTGTACATAAAGTACACTCCCAAATTTTCATTTGACAGCGTAAACGTCACAGGAGTTTTCTGAATGGATTATAGTTATGTTTATGCAGTGGTTATTACTAACAATATAACCGTTTCTGCTCTTTGTGAAGGGATATAATTAGACAAATAGTTGTTCATACAAACTCTTGTTCAGTTAAACTGCGTCTACTTAGTAGCATTTTTGTGTTAATAAACAAGCCAATATTTGTGTTTACTTAGGACTTCTAACATCATTTTGAAATGATTTATACCGGTGGAGGCAAAATTAACAGATGTAAAATTTTGTATAGTGTAAAGGAGTGTTATTAACTTTGCGGTATCACACCATCTTATTAGTCTGTTTCACATCTCGCTGATTATCTAATTACAGCAATTAAAAGAAATTAGTTACAAAGCATTTCCTTCTTCCTTTAAAAAATCCAACACTTTGATTCATAGCATCGGGTTTGTTTTAATAACTATAATGAACAGCTTAGCATGTTTCTAACGATTAAAAACTTCTTAATTTATTTAATCTTCGGTGAAGTGTAACACAAAGTTAATTAATTAGTACCTCCCAAATTAATCTGCTACGGCATCACATAAAAAATAAACTGGTCCAACCTCTTAGATGATTGTATTTTAAAATAATTATCTAATAATAATAATTTAGTTATCTACTGACAAGTTATTTCTGGCACGAGGAATTTTATTTTGCCAGTTTCAAACGAATGGGCCAGATAAATCGTAAAGTGAATTGAATTTGCTAAAGGTTATAATTTTCAGACAAGAAGAAAGCAATTGGTCTGCGCAGTAATTAAGAAGATCAAATGCTTGAAATTGTGACGTCAGCATCTTGGGTGGTCGTGGATGCTTGAGAGTTCGTGCTTGGGAAGGTCAAAGGGGGGAACAAATTGCAAGTATAAAGCTGACTTGGAGGCGTCTTCCACCAAGAATATTATATCGCCGCCTTTCTAAGCTATTCCAAATAGCCGTTAGATACTAAATTATCTCCGAATACTTTGTAATTTTCAAATTAAACTTAATAAGTTCATTGTTAATTGCAGGTTATCAGTTAAGTGTTCTGTACATCGAAGCGAATATTTAAAATAACACTGGTAAACCGACCCCTTCAAAAATGGAGGCAGATAACACGAAACAGTATGTAGGTAGGTATGCGGATAATTGCGATCTTATGCTTTGTATCTAATTTCGTTTAACAAACCGTTATACAGCTGGCGTAATTAGTACAGAGCCAACGTTAGGTAGGGGTGTTGTATTACATTCATTAAACGAAATTGGCCCCTTTGGTAGGTTAATTCACTCGAGCTTTTCCTGTTTCAACGAAAGTCGTACCCGTACCATTTAGCCCTTGAATAAAACAGCAACTGTACACTTTAACAATTTGGGAATATTACAAACGTAAGGTCGTCTTTATGCAGATACGTATTATACCTTCAATTTAATTTTTATATTAAACTTTTATATAGTCATTTAGATTAAGCGTATATTTACTATTCATTGCAGGATATAAAGCATCAATACATAAGTAGTTAACTTGTAGTCTTTGATTAGTTTCTACATTTATGTAAATTACCATTACTACTTTAAATTTTTAGGCTTTTTGTTATTTTATAAACGATTGAAAATCGAAGGTTGGGCGTTAATATTTTAGCAGTTTTATTTTTTAGCAAAGAAAACATTTCATCTCATACGTCGAAAGTCTTGGGCACATCCAGATTGCTTTTATCGTAACTACTACCCAGCAGTAACTTTGGTGATAGAAAGTTTCCAAGCAATCTGAGTTAGAACTAGATCAAAGTAAACTTTAGTCAAAGAAAATAAAATGGAATTTCCTATTTTAAACACTTTTGTCATTTTAAAAATTAATTAGTTTTACTTTTAAATGTTCGGAAAGTAATCTTTAAGTACATGAGTACTTTTGTAATTAACACAAAGAACAAGTTATAATAGCTAACTCGTAGCTATAACAGTGATTTTAAGATAATTGAATATTTAGGGTTATCTACTAAGATACAGCTTTTCCATTTTTTCTCAATACAATAATTATTCTTAAACACTTGGTTAATATATTTATTTTTCATGTTTCTTCATTTACCTATATACAATTTAATGTAGTAACATATCAAGTATTTATGTAAGTTTTCCAAATTACTATATATTTTTTTAGTTGTTTGATCATTTCTTTATTACCTCAAATTTAATGTAAATAGGTATAAAATATGAACGTTAGAGAACCTAATTTTTTAATGATATATAGAAAATTGTCTATCCATGAAAGAAAGTCGCCAGGATAAGATAAAATTATCAAATATGAAATAAGTTACTGAAGTATGGAGATACACCGTAGTTAGAACTGCTAACAAAAGTGAAACATGCTATAACAGAACACCGAGTAGAAAAATAACAGGTACAATGATTCGATATTCTGGAAAACAGAAGGAAGTAATTGATTAAATACGACATTAAAACTGACAACGAACGTCATAACCAATGCAATTACAGCCAATGAAATACTACTGCTACTACAGCTAACAAAGAAGCTTCAAAACTCAGTTCGGAAATATTGTGCTAATGGGGTCTTTATCTTTAAAAAACTCTATAATATAAAATTAAAGGGAAACTTACCTCTGTTTTATTACCTAGTATGTAATTTACGACCGTGCCTAGAGTATGTTTTACGACTTCCAAACAGTGTGTAAAGTTCCACCTTATATCACTAATGCGATAATGGAAACTCAGTGCGTGAAGTGAATGCCAGAAGTTACTTTACACACTGTTGACTCCGTTTCTATGGTTTTTTATACTAACGAATAGCTTGATTTCGAAGGTGAAATTTATATTGAAATAATATCGATAATGTCTCTGTTCATATTTCCTTTTCTTGTGGTTACAGATAAAACAGTATACGCAACACACATGTAAAGTGTCATTATGAAATTCTTTAGCCTATTTGTTCCATAGTCACGTAATTCGTAATTGTTAGACAGGAATATACAGGGTGCTGCATTGATGAACTCAACATAGGAAATCCCATGTTAATTTAGAGGTGTTCAAATATTGGTTTCCCTAATTATTTTACAGCAAAATTCCATTTAGGTTTCTTAAAGTAGCTACTCTTCAAGATGCGCCTGTATATGCACTATATGCAGGTTGAGAATTTTTTATTTGTTCAGTTTTAAAATATACTACTCAAAAATGAATAGGGATAATTTTTACATAAACAACAATACATGAAATATCCCTATTCATTTTTGAGTAGTTTATTTCAAAAAATGCAACAACGAAAAACTCAATTCCAAAGCAAGTCATCAATACGGCTTTGATAAGTGAATGTTAAAACAAATGACTGGAAAACATTAAAGTAACCTGAGTTTATTAGTGTCAAGTTTTGTAAGTTGCTTAATAGATAGGTATTTGTACTCCAAGTGAGCTAAGATATCGTTTATTCATGAGAAGAAATTTCTTCGAATGAATAAACAGTCTTAGCTCACCTGGTTTATACAATATTTTATTCAATTTTGATGAAATAACCACTATGAATTTAATTTTGACAAAATAAAATATGCCATAATTTTGACGTTTTAAACTGTCATCATTAACTCCATAGCAACAGCTAGGATAAGTAACTGTTTATTTGTTGCATAGTGATTTAAAATTCTGTGAATGATTTAAATTTGTTTTAACTCACTAGTAAATAAACAGTTACTTACAGCTGTTGCTATGGAGTTAATAATGACAGTTTAAAACGTCAAAATTGAATAAAAATACTTAAGTGTACGTGAAGCCTTTCTTAAAAATAAGGTACACCATATCAAAGAGAATTCTCTTAATAAAGTTGTATTATGCTGGAAACAGCTACCAAAATGTATCTTGATATTTTTTCCGTGCAATTTCCAAATAGACCGATACCTAACAGGTCTACTGTGCAACGTCTGGTAAAGAAATTCGAAGAAAAGGGAACTGTTCTGGATAATTGCAAGTGCAGAGAGGACAATCCAGAAATGGAACAATCAACGGTAAATGAAGCAGAACTAGATGTTTTACTGTCTGTAGAAGAAAATCCAGGAGTAAGTACCAGGCAGCTTGGGGACAGAATAGGAAAACAGAGTGTGACAGCTTGGAAAATTAAAAAAAAAACACAATCTGAAATCTTACAAATACGAATGCCACCAGCCACCAAGAGTTAAGGGAAGGGGGTGCAGAAAGAGGGAGTGCATTTTGTTATGACATGATGGAACGAGCAAATAATGATAGAGAGTTTTTAAAAAATACTTGTTTCACTGATGAATGCACATTTACGCTGAATAACGAGCCCAACGTACAAAACTGTAGGTACTGGAGCAAGAACAATGAACATCGGCTTGTCGAAACAAGAACCCAATACCCCCATAAAGTCAATGTTTGGACAGGAATATTTGGTCACCTCATTATTGAACCTTTTTTTCTAGATGGAAATTTAACAGGCGAAAGTTTTTTGGATTTGTTACAAAATCGTGTGGGGCCAGTTTTGGATGATGTTGTTCGAGAAGATCAGGGGGTCTGGTTTTAGATGGATGGTTGTCCAGCACATAAGACACGTGCGGTACGAGAATATTTTTAGCGAACACTTTTTCAAATAATGTCATTGGACCAAATCACACTGTTGATTATCCAGCCCGATCTCCTGATCTTTCACCCAACGACGTTTTTCTCTGGGGTAATTTAAAATCTAAAATTTATACAAATACACGTTTTGAGAACCTACAGAATGCGATAGAATCTCACATTATCAACTGAGTAGCGTGCGAAATGAGTTTTACAATCGTTTGGGATATTGTGTAGGAGTAAATGGGGATTTATTTGAATATTTAATTTAAAGTTGTTTTTATTGTTTAGTTTACATGAATTTAGTGAACATGTAATACAGTTCAATTAATTAATAGCTAAAAGCAAAAATAATGTTAAATTTAGTTCAGACGTTGTACTTAATAAAAAGCTTATTTTAAGGATGAACAGCTTTTTCTATCAATCTTTTTCAAAAACGATTAGATTTATCTATCATCTGTCAAGTTTTAACAATCACTAATCAAGGCCGTGCTGATGGCTTGATACACCTAAATTGAATTTGGTTACTGAATCTTTTTAAAATAAGTATTTTGAAACTGAGCAAATGAAAAATGCTAAAAACTGCACAGATACTCATCTTGGAGAGTACTTTGAAAAACCTAAATGGAATTTTGCTGTAAAACAATTAGGGAAGCCAATATTTGAAAACCTCTAAATTAACATGGGATTTCCTATGTTGCCTTCATCAATGCAGCACCCTGTATAGAATATATACTCTTCACGAAGTTATCAGAAACATATATTCAGGAAATAAATTTAATAAAGCGAATAAAGAGATTATACAAGGCAAGTCTCTTGCTATTTGATATGGTAATTGGTAATTAATAAAGAAAAAACTGTAAATGGTAAAGTACAAAAATAATTTGATACAGAAGCACTCATTCAATATGATAGATACTGAATATACTCATCTCAACAAATAATTTAAAAAAAGAAAACGAAACCTAGAAACGGATATAGATGCAAACTGCAGGCAAATAAAAATGTTTCAACAGGTTATGAGATTCAGTTACCTATACAGAATACTGAAAATAAAAATGATAGCAAGTAGCAGTAAAAGTACATAGCGTGACAGTTTTGGGGAGAATAATTGGAAAAGAGAATCTTCAAAACAATTACCAGACCAATCATGACCTCATGACAACTTCGGCCGAACTATAAACAACACGCGTGAAGTGAAAATACTGCTGACAAGGAAGGAAGTGAAGACAGCAGAAGGCGATGCAATGTAGAAAACATTAACGAATGGGCGAATGAAAGAAAACTGAAATAAAGAATCTATCTGCAGGCAAGTATGTAAAATAGCATCAATCAATGCACTTTTGGTCTAAAATAATTAGGGAAGCTAATATTTACATATTAAAAATTTACCATTGGAATTCCTATGCTGCGTGAAGCAATTCACCACCCTGTACACCCTATGCAATTTTTCAATAGAGAGATGGTTATATTTCGATCAGTATGTAAAAATTTAATTTGCAGTATTCATGGTAGTTTTCATCCCCTGTTTTCTGTTACCTAAACTCTGTAGTTGCATTGAATTACATTTACTCATATAAACAAGTAAATCAACTCAAATTTGTACATGATCCTAGTAAGAAATTGTTTATTGATTTTTGAAAGAGTATTTTAATTCTATATTCTACATGAATAAGTGAAATCGTTTTTGTACGTAGAAATCTAGAAAAACTTTTATAATTTTTCAAAAGGTTTTGAACGGATCCTCTTTAACAGAATATTTATTTGCGAACAGCCAGATATTGATTGCCTATATGTGGATGCTTCCCTTCTTTTAAAAGCGTCCACAGCTGTAATTTTCTTAAATTTAATAGATATTCTTTAAGCAATAATCCATCCAAAAAGCTAAGTTTATTTTATATACTTAATTAATAATTAGAAATCAAACCAAATTTTGAATCTGATAAAAATTTGGCGTTAACGTTGCCAACAGCAGAAGAGAATACAAGAAGTTGGAAAATTAGAAGAGAAAATGCAGTCAGGAACATTAGAAAACTCAAACTCAAATAGATAAATTGAATTAATACGTGTTTCTGGGCCCAGCTAAAATTATAAATAACATCAAATTAAGGGAAATATTATTCTAGAAAATATTCGGTGGGAAAACAACATAATTTAAAAACATTATTCAGTAGACTTGTAGCTGTAGTGTGACTACTAACCCTCCTAAGGAGGACCAAGATGCATAAAAATAAAGACTAGTCTATATTAGTTTATAGTTTGGGTTAGTTGCATTAGAAATTCAGGAGAAGCTTTAGAATAAGATTCTGTAAATATAAGTACTTATTCGTCGGACTTCAATAACCCGTGTATGTAAGAAGGTTATCAATAAAGTTGAATGTAAACCCCTGGTTAATATTTTCAAAATATAATTTGAATATTTATTTATAAATTTTGTTGGCATACATAGTACAATTATATTTTAAAATATGAATTACTCCTTTTGGTAATAAAATAAGTACCTACATTTCAAGTTTAAAATTAAGTTTGAAAATTAAATTATAAACCACATAAAATATTTAAGATGCATATTAAACAGCATAAATAATAATTAGTAATATCTGAGTTGCATTCGTTGATTAAATTAAGTATATTGTAGGTAATATGTAACATACACGAGTCGTTGTAGAAGTTAAGTTTCAAGTATTTTGCCGAATACTTAATAAATTTTAGAAAAGTAAACTGAAGCACATATCTCTTCATCTGTATTGTTGTATATTTTTTATTATTGTTTTTATTACTTTATTTACATAAACTGCAGCAAAATAGTCCAGCGAAAATAAATATATTGGTGGTATGATTTTAATGTTAATGTTGAGTTGAATACAAATTTTTTTATTAATTGTTAATATGATTTTTATGTTAATGTCGATTTAACTTCATTATTAAAATGTACATAATTTATTATTAAGAAATACCAATATAGCTAGATATAGGGTTGGGCAGCGAGGAAAATTCAGTATTTGCAGTTGCCTGGTAACATCAGAAAGGGGTTTTCTTATTGGAATAGAATTATATGAGAACCGGTTACAAGAAAACAAAAGAGGAGTGAAATAATAAATAAAGATGAGTTGGAAGAAAATAAGTTGTTTCTTCAAGAAAAATGAGGAATTAATTTAAAATTTCCACAAATTTTGTGAATGGCAATTAAATAATTGTTAAATAGGTAAGTTATTTTCGTCGAGGAAAACGAATAATTGATAATCCTGGGAATTCTTTTAAATAAGAAGAATTTGCAATTCAAATTTTGTTGAAGATAAATTAAATATATAATTATTGTAAGTATTTTTGGATGGAGTTCCATGCTGGAAAGATCATATTGGTGGAATTGGATGTCATATGAATATTTGGGTATGGATGGCGATTCGTTAAATTAATTGGAATGGTTTTGGGCAGTTGTGGCGTAACAGTGAGTTAATATTTGGATTTGATAGGATTAGGGAGGATAGGAATTTTAGATAAGAACTTTGTAATAAATCCGGATTTTAATTTGTATAGTTTAGTAATGAATAGTTTAGAATATAAAGATTTATATTAATATAAAAATAAATTAACGAACCTACCTTCACGACAATCCTCAATTAACATTGTTACTCAAAATTCAATTTTGTGTACTAAAAATAATTTTAGTGGGGCAATCATAACAAAACTTTGACCTTAAGTGTGGGTCTGTTAATAAATTTTGAATAAATTGCAGTCATAGCAATACATTTATAAGACAACATTTACAAGGTGCTGCAATTTACCAAATTATTTAACTAAATTTGGAAACTCTAACCGTTACAATATAATTAAGCTTTTCTAAAAGTTATGTCTTGGAATTAAAATGAACAAATAATATTAATACCATGAGATCGAAAAAAAGATGATTCTGAGCAGGCCTTGACTAGTACAACACGATTGGTTACACTGGTTCTAGAATGCCTATGAATTATAATGTGACAGTGACATTTCAAAATTTCAAATGTAAGTCAGTTTTGCAATCTTGTTTCCAGAATTATTTAAGTTTATCGTTGTAATAGGTACTAGTGAACGATCACATTTTGAACACCTACTCTAACATGTATTCATCTTAGTTTTCAGTTTGTTCCCTAAATAAATACTGTTTTGTGTTTTAATTTATTTGACATTTATTAACCTCTAACTTACTGCCACATTTTGAAATCAGTCTTGCCAATCGTGTTATACTAGTCAAGGAATGCTCAGAATCATCTTTTTTTCGATCTCATGGTATTATAAACTTGGTATTATAGCATTTTGGATTTTACATCAAGGTATAGCTTCGACGTAATAATGTCCTAATATAAAGGGTGATTTATTAGCTCTATGACAAACTTTGGGAAATGAAAGGTGGTGCTAGTAACCAAAAAATGTTATATGAACATAGGTACGATTCGTCTTCGTTAAGAAGTTATAAGGTTGTAAAGATTAACATGGTTTAAGTCATAAAAATTTAACAAAACAAGAAATACTGAATAATTGAAAATTTAAAAAGTTACAATAGGTGTTCAAAATCATGCCTCACATCGACGAACCAAAGATTCTGCAACACGACGTATAGGTAGTATCTGGAATACCTCATAAGGTACGTTTTCGTAAGGACGCAACATGTCGGCCGGCATGTCTGCCGACTTGTCTGTTCTAATGTAAACGAAATGCATTTCATGTCGGGACAGTCGAACGACATGTTAATGTCGGATGCAAAAATTAGCCGCACATGTCGAGTCGGCGTTCGTTTGTCACTACGTAAACACTCAATTTTTAATAATAAGAGGCGCAACTAGGTGAAGTAGCTGTTCAAACTCGGTGAAAGACATGCGAACGAAGTTCTCGTATCTACTTTGCAAGCGAAGACCATTCATTAACGAGCTATATGCACCTTCCAAACGTCTCTCCGGTAAAAATCTTCCAACGTACCATCTTTTGCGTTTCCGTTTTGACTTTCTAGTATCGCATGGCTTCCTACCAAACTATGAAAGTTGATATAACCTGTACTACTTCATCGTCTGCCATCTTGAAAACTGCAGATTTCGATTCGAAGATCGTTCTCTCGACATGTCCGTTTCAGACAAGTGACAACATAAACACCTGTCAATTTTACCAACTTGTCGGTCGGCAAACATGTCGGGCCAACAAGTCGCCCCGATTTGTCCTTACGAAAACGTACCTTTAGAAGTATATGATTAGCTGCATCTTGAATTCTGTCAAGTAATTGCTGGCGGGTAGTAATTTCAACTTGGTATACAAGCTGCTTCATTGTTCCCCAGAAAAAATAGTCTAATGGTGTTAAATCTGGCGACCGTGGTGGCCAGTATACTGGACCTCCACGGCCGATCCATCTATTTGGGAAATGTACATTAAGCCAGTCAGTAACAAGCATACCTACTCTTATACATTTTTGAAATTAAAAACCAAAAATTTTTGTTATTATTACAGGCAACTGATTCTTGTTTTATCATGGCTCTCCCGATTTTTCAATTTTTTTTAATCTTTAAAGCCGTATAACTTCTTAATGAAGACGATCGATCCTATCTCCATATAACATTTTTTGGTTACAATAGCATCACCTTTCATTTCCCAAAGTTTGTCATAGAGCTAATAAATCACCCTGTACCTAAATGCATATTTAGTGATTTTCAGGAATCCTAGCAGAACATACCGATTTCTGGAGAAGTTATATTTCAATTACTTATGATTTATCACTTTCATTATTTCTAACATAAGGTTTATTTTATTTAATACCTTTTACAGTTTTGTAGGTATATAATCATAGTAATTATTAATTTGAATAGATATATTAAGCTAAACATGATAACATTGCTACGTTAACTATGTTTCTCCTAAGATACGCATCTCTGTCGCTTTTGAAAAGTAATAGCTGGGATTTGAACCTACATAAATCGATCATAAGCAGACAGTAATGTTCTACACCATCTATGCCAGAAAAAGATTACAATTTCGTTGAAAATGCAGGTAAAAATATTAGTGATTGTTTTTTTTTTGTTATCAAGTGGACATTGATTTTCGTGGAGAGAACAATGTAAAAACAGGTAAATACATAACGTGTGATCGAAAAAATTTCACCTCAAAGTTTGCCATGAAAAATATAAATCATGTCTTTGCTAAAGTCATACAATATAAGCCATTAGAACTACTAAATCTAAAACCACGCCTAACTGATAAAAATTAGAGCAGATTAAATTATTCCAAAAACTAAAATTAAATACAAATTGAACAGAAACATGTTATTAACGGAAAATTATTTTAAAGTAGTTGAGTTATGTGACCTCCATTTTCTTGGTGGCAGATTTGAATTCTGTGTTTAATAGAATTAGTGACTTTTTATATGCCTGACAGCAAAACAGACATAACCTCACACACCTCACATAACCTATAAAACAACAGCTGACATTTGTATGGCTTAAAAGTCGACATGCCTAATTTTCTGTTTTCATGTTTCATAGCCAACTTGAGGTGAAATTTTTTCGATCGCATGTTAGTTATGCAATATAAAACTAATTCATATACAGGGTTACTGGTAATTCGGTACATTCCTTTGGAGAGTTGATGGGACAGGAGCTAAGAAACAAATTTAACCCTAACATACATTATGCAAAACTTAATAGCTTTTGAGATATTTCAATTTTTGTGTTTTTCTCAAAAAAGTAGATCTTAATGTCTTTAAAGTTAATTTAAAAAAATCTACTTGACGTTTTTCGAACTTTTTTACTGGATTACTTGTCCCACTCTATAGTCATCCGTTTGGAATGGAAAATATCCGGAAACATTTCGATTATCAACATAACAAGCGTACAAATGTTACTGTTAAAGCTCCTGCCCCATCACGTCTCCAAAGGAATGTATCGAATTACCAGTAACCCTGTATAATCAACTAAAACTATTAAATGAAAATTCATATAAACAGCATATTTAAATTGTGTGGCGTTTTTCGAACTTTTTTACTGGATTACTTGTCCCACTCTATAGTCATCCGTTTGGAATGGAAAATATCCGGAAACATTTCGATTATCAACATAACAAGCGTACAAATGTTACTGTTAAAGCTCCTGCCCCATCACGTCTCCAAAGGAATGTATCGAATTACCAGTAACCCTGTATAATCAACTAAAACTATTAAATGAAAATTCATATAAACAGCATATTTAAATTGTGTGTAAGCAAAATAGGTATAGTATGTATCTACTAAACATGTCAAACTTATTCGCTTAAAATGCAAATTACATGAACAATATAAAGTATGAATAAGAAATCAAAATTTCTATATCAAATTCTAAATATTAAATATGAATTCTATGCACTTCAAATTTACTAGTGCGTACTAAAAGATATGCAACGGCATGGAAATCCTATTCATATTTATAAATATGACGAAGTTCACGTGTCTATTAATAAACACTTGAAACAATTATTATTAACATTACTTTCAACTACGTTTTAAAAAAAATTCTATAAAAGCTGCTACTTGAGTATTGCAGCTATTGCATTTTGAAATTATTTTAAAATTGTTTTTCCTTTAGCAAGTTAATATAAATATTTAGTATTGTCAATGTTTAACAGTAGGTACTTAATTATATTATCAACACAATAAAGTGTTTCACTGCAGTTATTTAATTAAATAAATTTTTATAGTAAATTAAATTTCAATAGCTCTTTGTTGCCTTATTCTCTTAAAATTTAAATTACACTCGGGTGAAATGTGAAGTTTCAAAATGGTTGTTAAGAATATAACCGAGGACTCGAGCCAGAACTTCAACCAATTTAATTAAGAGAAGCGAACCTACTTTGCATCCGAATGGCCAGAGATAAATCCTCTGTTCGTCTAACAAAGTCGTCTACATGTCATTTTCCGACATTTTGCTATACCTTAACCCCATTGCTTTGAAAATGATATTGCCGTTCAACATAAGCAGAAGAAGCAAACCTTAAAAAAATTCAATTTCTCTAATTATTTTCAAACATTCCAGGAACGTAATCTACGAAATAGGGCTCTTAAAAGGTATTATACCAAAATTAACTGTTTTTAGTTAAAGCCCAAAGCGCACGATGGATAATTTAACGAAATAAGGTAAGTTCCAGGAAGTAATTTAGCTCCTGATTAATTTTTCATTACAATAGTTAATAGAAACGAGATCCAGTGCTTTTTCTAAAACATCTGATTTTAGTGAATGTATACCTACATTACATTACCTTATTTAGTTTACTTAGTTTTTATCCTGTTTTGTTAATTAACAATATTATTTTAATTTTGTAAATGGAAAATTATCATTTAGAGTCATTTAGGGCTTTTAGTTGTTAATTAAGACAAAAGTTTGTATAATTAGCGTTTTATCTGAGGACCGCTTATTACCTATTAGGCAATAAACCACCTAATTTAGTACAGAACTTGATCTATTACGGAAATTAATTTCACCTTTCGTTATACATACAAGCATCTCAGACATCCTGCAAAACAAATCGGTTAGATTTTGTTAATGAACATATTTCACGTTTTCAAATACTAGAAATTTGTAATCACATAAAAAGCAGACACGTTAGCTGAATTAAATCGAAAGACAAAAGTTTCTCATTTTAAAATACATATAGCAACTATCAATAACTACCACATAAAATGTGGTGGATTATGTTTGGTTTTATTTTAATGTGTCGGTATGAACACATATACACTTCGATTTCAGAAAAATTTTAGAAAATTTTGGATCGCCTTGTTCTCTTTCTACTTTCATAAGGGGATTGATTTTTATGTACTTATACAGAACGAATGTATCAATAATCAAAAATGTGTCTAAATGATAAGTGAGTTAGGAATTTAGTTCAAATTGAATCTATGCTACGAGATCGACAAGTACGACAGATAATAATTACTATTATTGTTGATAACAATTATTAACGAAATGATAAAGTTTCACACTGCTGAACTCGTTTTATAATAAGAAGGTAGGTAAATAAATATTAAAATAGGTGTTTCAATGTAGACGTTAAATAAATTCAGAGTAGTTGTTAACGTTTGTTGTTTCTCCAACCTCTTTTTACATTTTTATAAAATTTTATACTAAAAAATTCAACAATGAGACAAACGAAAAGATAATAACTGTATAAATAACAATAATGCATTTCATTCGAAATCCCACAGAAAAGGAAATTTTGTTCTATACAGGGTCCTGCAGCTCACCTCCCGTCTTATGTAGCTCATTTATTAATAGACATAGAATTTTTATATATCGCAGACGTTGTCTGTACCCGAGGGCGCATTTCAGGAAAATATTTTTGATTATACAGGATGTTCTCAAAAAGTGTGACGTCATTATGATATATTTTTTTAGATTACACGCCCGATATTTTTTTGCATATTTGGGTTCCTCTTGTGGTTACCTACATACCCCTAAAATTTGGTTGAAATCGGTTCAGCGATTTCAAAAAAAAAAAAAAAAAATAGATAAAAAACTGTTTTGCACTACTGATTTTAAAACTTGATAAAAGATACAAATAGTGCCTCGTTAATAAAATTAAAAGAGGTACCTATTAAGTAAGATAATATCAGTTTCGTTAACCTAGTTTGGTTGATCCGAATTATACAGGGTGTCCAAAATGTAGTGTCAAACTCTTCAAACTTTAAAGCAATTTATTTCCCTTATTTTCAATTGGAGCCCCTGTATATTTTTATGGAATTCGATGCTAAATTAAAAAATAAACATTTTTTCTAAATACAACCCTATCAAAATTCCTAACACATTAAAAGTTATTCGGCGAAAACTCATTTTGGTAACAAACTATTCCAATAGTAATTTCAATGAAAAAAGGTGGCATTGAAAAACAATTTATTGATATCATATGTTTTTTCACGTTTCATACGCTAATGTATTACATTAGTACACTCAAAATCGTGGAGTAATGGGTCACTTTACAGTATAGCAACCATTACTGCATAGCAACGTCAGGTTTCATTAAAATGCAATTTGACAGCTTCTCGGGCAGCATTTAAAATATCTTCTGAATGGTTTTCCAAGTTATTTTCGTCACTCAAGTCCATTTCGGAATTAGATTTCCAAAAAAAATGTATTTATTTGTTTGAATTGAATTCTGTTATGTCAAAAACAGTTCCTGTCAGATTACTATGTTATCGAGAATCCGCCTACTTTTTTCAGTGTTTTTATTAATTTTATTCAGAATGTATCTCAATAAATTTAGATAACTTTTTATGTGAGAATATAAAATGCGAAAAAATAGTATGGCATTTAAGTACTCGCTATCGCTCGTACTCAAACCTGCCATACTCGTCTAGTAAAAATCCACTTTTCTGCACTTGTCACGTAATCTACTATTGTAATTACAAAATTATGTCAAAATCCGTTAATATTAGTAGGCATTAATTGGAATAGTTTATTACCAAAACGAGTTTTCGCCGAATAACTTTTAATGTGTTAGGAATTTTGATAGGGTTGTATTTAGAAAAAATGTTTATTTTTTAATTTAGCATCGAATGCCATAAAAATATACAGGGGCTCCAATTGAAAATAAGGGAAATAAATTGCTTTAAAGTTTGAAGAGTTTGACACTACATTTTGGACACCCTGTATAATTCGGATCAACCAAACTAGGTTAACGAAACTGATATTACCTTACTTAATAGGTACCTCTTTTAATTTTATTAACGAGGCACTATTTGTATCTTTTATCAAGTTTTAAAATCAGTAGTGCAAACCAGTTTTTTATCTATTTTTTTTTTTTTTTTTGAAATCGCTGAACCGATTTCAACCAAATTTTAGGGGTATGTAGGTAACCACAAGAGGAACCCAAATATGCAAAAAAATATCGGGCGTGTAATCTAAAAAAATATATCATAATGACGTCACACTTTTTGAGAACATCCTGTATAATCAAAAATATTTTCCTGAAATGCGCCCTCGGGTACAGACAACGTCTGCGATATATAAAAATTCTATGTCTATTAATAAATGAGCTACATAAGACGGGAGGTGAGCTGCAGGACCCTGTATAACCAATGCAATTATTACAGTTTGCATTATATTCCTAGGTTTGTAATCTTAAAAGCTTCTCACCTTCAGAACCACAATAGCTTATGTGAAGGTATAACATTTTTATATCAAATCGTTTCAAATCAGTTAATATTTTCAGCACATTTCTTATATTTTCCTGCTTATTATTTTATCGTAAGTACGAATGTAAGGGAAAGAACAAAATCTTACGATATAATTATTTATAAAAAGTAGCATGAGCCGCAAAAGTCTACGAATCATCGTTTGTCATGATCTCATGATAATTCACTGTAAAGCTTTTGTTGCACTTAACATAATTTTTTACACTTTGAGCTCCTTTTTTGATTTAAACTACTTATATTAAAATTAAAAAGATGTTCGTGTTTTAATAGGGAATATATTGCAACGACAATCTGAAATAATTCCAAAATTCAGAACTTATATAGGTAAATTTGTTTCGGTTTTAGTTTTGTAATTGTCAAATCATTAGGTGCTATTTTCTGAAGCTTTAATATTTCACAACTAATCTAGTTTCAAAATATTGTAACATGCAGAACTTTATACTACCTAAATGTAAACGGAACAATAATCTACTTTGTTATTTATCAGTTCTCAGGAGCGGAATTCTAATTTCAAGACTTATTTTAATTCCCGCCAAAGCAAACTCAACGTGCGCCACCTAACCATCATACGCCTAAGTTCCAGAACAGTCTTCGCCGGCTCGCTTGATCAAGAGATTTATTCATAATCAAGTACGAAAACTGCGATTCTTCAAGATTATACTAAATGAGAAAATTTGTTTACGACATTTTATAAAACAGAGACATTAGATGTTAATAACATCTACCTATAAAGAATCACCGAGCTAATATGCGATATTAAAAGACTAGAAAATACATAAATCAATAAACTATAACTGTCGCATATTATTTTGTATAATTTAAAAAGTAAATCGTAAAAAAGAATTTTAAAGCAGGTAATTAAGCAGAATATATGGTTTTCATTAATACACCTAATGGCTATATTAAAGAGTTCGGAATATGTTTATTATACCAGCTACAATTCTATTAAAACATAATTCCGAAGTCAGGTTTCTAAGCGACTCTTAATTCTTAATTTTTTAAAAATCAACTTGTAAAAATAGGGAAGTATTTAAACGAAGCTCTTAGGAATTCCTAATAGCTTTGAAATTTTGTATCTTATTAATTTATGACTGGAGAAGTTCTTGTTCTTAATTTTTTTTTGATAATCATTACTAAGGTTTAGGAGACAAGTTAGTTTTTCAGTTATTATTTACCTAGTCATATTATATAAGTTGATAAAAAATTTCAACAAATTAACAAATAGCTCTTTTTTACCGCATTTAAATTCCGAAGCAAACAAATGCAATACTTTACTTATAAAAAAAACCCACCTACAAAGAATTGTTCAACAATTCAACAATTTCAGGACAAATATAACAATTCTTCTTTTATAACTGTAATTTATTTATGTTGCCAAAACGATACCTATAGGTAGCTACAGAAATTAAAGAAATTCCAAATTTTCAGGTTTATAAATGTAATAAAAGATTAAGGAAATAATTAAGGATATATTACAAACTAGGGATTTCTGGTTAAGGATTTTATTACACATATCACAATTAAACGAAATTAATTAAACAAATAATTTAGACTTAGTAGATTGCCAGTTATTACAAATAAGTAGTTAGTTTTTCTATGTTACAGATAAAAAGCAAATATTTTTATCTTGTTTACTACTTATTTACTTTCAACTTTCTTTCATAATGTAGTTTTCTATATGCATGTAATAACAATAACTTTAGTAGTTATAGCTGTTTTGAGAAACATCTTCCCTATTTTGTTGTGTTTTTATTTAACTTTTATTTTATGATACATCATAAAACCACTAAAATAGGATAAATAAAAATATTTACCTATACATAAAATTATCTTAATGTAAAGGGTCATGCTCCAATATTATCGACATGCCGTTCTAAAATCCTCACCAACTTTGTATTTAACTGTTGTTATTAGGTACCTATTGATATATTTATTTTAACTTAGTTGTTGGTAATTAGTATACCTACAATATTGTTTAGATATCACAAAAAGATACATTTATATTAATTTAGTAATGTCAATTCACTGAAATACAAAATTTTGATCTATTTTTGTTGCCTAGGTACTTTCTTGATCTTAAAGGTTTTTTAACGTGAAAGAGTGTCGTGCCTGCGATTGCCAACTTATTATGAAAAATGCCTGAAACAACTTCAAAGTTCAATGCAATTTCTTACAATTTTACTAGTCACTCGTCATCACTACATATCACCTCTGTTGAAGCTAGTTGGACATAAGCCAGTCAACTATTAATTGTAACCACTTGTTTGGCGGTTAAATCCAACATACAAGTTTTTTGAAATTTATTGCTCAAAGTATTTTTAAAGTTTCTAAATAAATTCTGAAATACGCAAACAAAAAAGAACAGAATTCTTTTAAAGAAAAGAAGAGAAGTAAAGCTTGAATCCGTTGTTAGCAAAGAGTAGGTAAATCACCTTCTTTGCTTCTTAAATTTTGGTTACCTATTATTCAATCCGATTAATACAAAAAATTGATTAACGAACAGAATTGATTTTATCGTTATACTTTAAAGAAACGGTTTTTATAGAACCCAAATCATACATTCCGGCATTAAATTTAGAAAAACAATGTGCAATGGTAGGATTTCGAATTGTCGTTTAATTAATCAGTATTCTTCTATCGTGTTTTATTGGATCAGATACACGTGGGGCACTAGTCGAAAATTCAATTTGCCACACTCAAAATTATTTAAGTTATAATTATTGAGCATAAATGAAACACATATGAAATCTTAAATAATCAAAAAGCAACAAACTTAATTTTGCAGTTATACATGTGTTTTCAAACAATAAACCCCAGAAAATTGGTTACTAAAAATGTTTAATTAATTTTCAAGCACTTAACAAAATTAATGTATTTACGTTTCTTTTTGATTTAATTTTTATTTCATACGCATAAGCAATGCATTGAATTGAAGCAAGTCGAATTCATTTAATAAAACTGTATTTAAACGATTTAGATATTGTAAAAATTGCCTATTAAAGGACAATTTCGTAAAAATAAAGTAAGGCTACAAAAAGGTTATTAACTTACGCATTAGTTATCCAATTAAAGGGAATCACAGACAAGTGCTAATGTTTTTTGTGTAATAAGTATAAAATTAGATCAAAAATTAGAGCATTTTCAGCTGTGGGGGTTTTTTGCTGCAAAACGTTTTTCTTCTAAATTTTGGTTTAACTATACCAAGAATAAAAGAAGTAAATTGAAATAAGAGATTTTGGGTTACATATTTAGTAACATTTGGAGAAGCCCCGACTCTAAAACCAAAAACGACGTCGACTATCATTTGCAATAAAAAATACATTATATCAGACGTAACAACTTTAAACAAATTCTATCTGGGGAGCGATCACAGACTAATTAGGGCATAAGTAATTATCAGCACCAAACAGGAATGAAACACACTACTACATCCACAGACATTTTCAATATATGAAGAATTCAAACAACATAAAGACCAATATCAAAAAGACCTAAACGGAAAACTCATGCTAACAAACAAACTACGATGGAAATAACCGAGTTGGAAAATAATTTTCGATCTGGCATAAAAATAGCAACAAAAAAGATATGCTCAACTAAGAAACAAAATAAAAGGAAAATAACATCACATAAGTACTAGAGACTTAATGGAACAACGAAGAAATATGACTAAAGGTACACTAGAATATAGCGAATTAAACAAACAAATAAGAAAGAAGGTCAGAGCAGACATCAGAAGCTACAATAGAGAGCTTGTTAAAACTAAAAATTACAAGGAAAGTTATAAGATTTATAAACTCAACCGGAAGAACATAAATAGGTCCACCAATTAAAAGATGGAAAAGGGGAAACAAAACAGAAAAAATGTGAAGTGGTTCGCGAAAATTCAATGAAAACCTATACTCTTCAGTAAATCCGAGCCCTACTGACTTACAGCCGCTCAGCGTTAGAAATGTCGGTTTAGAAGATACACCGAATATTTATAACAAATGAATTCATTTGTTATAAATATTCGGTGTATCTTCTAAACCGACATTTCTAACGCTGAGCGGCTGTAAGTCAAGAGACCATACTTGCTCTTTAACAAATGAAGACGTACCTCTGGTGAAGATGTCATTACCCAAGAAATGTTACAAGCAAGAGGTATTGCAACAATATAACCAATGAGGGTCCCCCGAACAAATGTCTACAAAGTGGAAGAATTCCCGATAACTGACACAATGCCCAAGTCGCCCTCTTACATAAAAAGAGTGATAACTTGAATATCGAGAGTTACTGACCTATAAGTCTCCTTCCACATCCGTATAAACTGCTCGCAAAAGTTATCACCAACAGACTAACTAATAAGTTTGACAGCTATCAGCCTCCGAAACAAGCTGGGTTTCGTAAAGGATATATTACTGTTGAGCAAATACAAAACATCAAAACACTAACTGAGAAATGTAATGAATACAATATTCCAGTATACTTGGCCTTCATCGACTACAATAAAGCTTTTGATTCTATCGAATTATGGGCCATATGCCAAGCATTGAACAATGCAAGAATAGACTCACGATATATTTAGAGAGCTAATTAAACACATATACGAAAAAGTAAAAATCGAAGACGACGTAATTATCAGCAAGATAGCTGTCAAACGAGGAGTAAGGCAAGGAGACACAATCTCTCCGAAACTGTTTACACTATTAGCACTAACACTAGCACCAGCAATATACCTACTTTAACAAAACTGTAAGGGATGCTCTCAGATTTAAAATCAGTTTTGGAAAAGATAGGTCTAACAATGAACTTAACAAAGACCAAAATTCTAACTGAAGATGAAACATCAATTCACGTCGGAGATTAATTAGTTAAGAAAGTTGAAGAATATAATATAGATCCTATACCTCGGTCGTCTAATAAAACTGGGAAAAGAAAATCAACAAGTCGAGATCAGTAGGAGAATTTGACTGACTTGGGCGGCTACCGTATTTAAAAACAGTAAAATTGCCATTAATTTAAAGGCCAAGGTCTTTAACTCTTGCATACTCCCGGTGATGACCTACGGACTTGAAACATCCACAGATCCACACATACGATTAAAGCCGCAATTAAACTCGGAACCATATAACGTGCGATCGAAAGACTAATGCTTGGTGTAAGTCTTAGGGATCATATACGGAATGAAGACCAACGAAAGTAGAGGTGTAATGCATTGCTACATCAAAATGGACTTGGGCAGGTCACATCACCAGACAAGATGATACAAGATGGACAAGACATATCACACAATCGAGACCAAGATTATACAAGAGAAGCGTTGGACCTTCCAAAAGGTGGATGGACGATATAAAAGAGATAGCAGGCAGAAACTGGTACCAGATGGCAAGAAATCGACAGGAATGGAAAACGCCAGGGGAGGCTTCTATCCAGGAGTGGGCGGTAAAAGGCCGCTGAAGAAGAAGAAGAAGTAATAACATTTCGTAATTTTATTAGTTTTCGGATGTATGTTTCCGTTTCTATCCCCTTAAATTACCCAAATATATTTAGAACTGTAAATTAAATTTAGTGGTAATTATTAGTTACTAACTAACTGATTCAATATTTCGGTCTAGTTCTCTAGTTTGTGCCTCTGCAAACTCTGTTGTATTTTCACGCGCGTCCGGTTTTTCAAAATTAAAAAAATGAACTTAACTAAACCCAGGGTTATACAGAGAATTTCACGTAAGATGCAACATACATTAATTTTCACGTTCATTCCACAGATGGTTCATTCTGTTTTAAATAATTTTTATAGCCGTTTAGGTTACTGTTTGGCTGTTGATGGTGGTATTTTTGAGAATTTGTTCTAATTTTGAAATAAAAAGATTGTTTGTGATGTAGGTACCTATGTTCTTATTCAATGTATGTTGCATTTTAAGTGAAACAATTTTTTCTAATGCATTAATGATCGATTGTTATTAAGGATCCTGGGCAACCTAAAATGTTGCACGTTATGTGAACTTCACTTAAAATTTGGTATCCTTGGTAATGATCTATCATATTTATGTTGCGCATTATGTGAAATTCCCTGTATATTTAATAAAATGTACTATA
Organism: Melanotus villosus; assembly: GCA_963082815.1. NCBI lineage: Eukaryota > Metazoa > Arthropoda > Insecta > Coleoptera > Elateridae > Melanotus > Melanotus villosus. The sequence continues at coordinate 67,913,394 of OY720418.1, read as the reverse complement.
TTTTCACATTTTACTGAATATAAAATTGTTATCATCTTATAAAAATTGGGAGGGATAAATAATGCTTATTACATATTTTAAATATTCCTGAAATACAGAAATCCGGGATTTCTTTGGGTTTAGACGAATGTTGATAGTTTCTAATTATTTCTAGTTTTTTCTACCTCTAGTTTAATAATATTTGCATTCAGTACTCATAAACTCATAAATCATTAATAACTCCGCTAAAGTAAAAATTCATCCTAACAGCTTGTAGGTTAGCAGTAAGGAACGTATAAATCTAACAACTTTAAGAGAAGACACATTCATTTGCAGCATTGGTTCTTATTTCAATAAGTATTACCGTACCAAACCAAAAATTATTTCGAATTCGTGATTTGTGTTAAAGTAGGTTGGTATTATCTTTGTTCTACACAGTGGTGAATCCTGTCTGTTGCTATTTGACGTGAATAAGTCAGGGCATGTTTTAAAATTGTCAGAATTTAAGAGGGTGGAGGGAGGTACGCTGCCTAATCCGATGGAATTCACTTTGTTGCAAGTATTTAAGCACACTGTAAATCTTGAATGTGTAACGAAAATGTAAATTATTTTTAATTATTCATAATAATATAGTATCTAATAATATTTTTTTATTTACATAAGTACTACAAAATAAATATAGGGGAAACACGGCTAATTCCGTGATCGGAATTATCCTGGTTATCACGAAATTATACGAGCTTCACATTAGCATCAAAGTCGTCTTGGCACCACAATAAAATTAAAAATTTCGTAGTTACAATTCATAGTTTTAGTCCAGTCAAATTAGACAAGTATGAGGCAAAGCTTTGGAAAAAATAATAGTGAGCTAAATTTTCGTGTACACATTTATTTAGTGTTTTTAAACAACATATCAAAAGTATCCTTGATTTGACCTTGAGCTTCATGAGTTATAGGACGTAAAAGGTGCGAAAAATTGGTTTTTCGCTTATCTCTTCTTTTCTATTGACTTTAAGTATAGGATAGTCTATAGAAAAATGTAAGGCTATAAAATTCTGTACAAAAAAGTACTCTTGTAGTTTTTTCGTGGTACCAACCGTTTTCGCGAAAGCTGGCCATAAACGTTGATCCAAAGTATAATATTACAGTTATACCCAGTTCCACAACCCTTGCTCGTCAGTTTGCGGTCATTGCCATGGACAATCGTGTTTAAATGCTAATAACATCGAAGATATCGTGGAAACAGAATTTGATAGAGAAAAAGGTGAGGGTCAATTAGAGACTCTTTCTACGGATTACCTGGAACAATGCGACATGGAAGGAGAAGAAGAGGAGGATGAAGAAGCTTAATGTAACTTTATTTTGACTTTTTTTTTATTAAGCATTAAGAATATTTGGACCGGCTGAGACAGTGGATACCACGTAAAAAAAACGCGCCTCGTACTCAACCTCAAAGGTGGTGTGGAATGGGGTACTTCGTTAACCTTGACTTAAACGTTTAACATCACATTACGCGAAAACGGTTGATCCCACGAAAAAACTACAAAAATACTTTTTTGTACATAATTTTATGTCCTTCAATTTATCTATAGACTATTTAATACCTAAAGTCAATATAAAAGAAGATATAAGCGAAAAATCAATTTTTCGCACCTTTTACACCCTATAACTCATGAAGCTCAAGGTCCAGCTAAGGGTACTTTTGATATGTTGTTTAGATACACTAAATAAAGGTGTACACGAAAATTCAGCTCACTTTGAATTTTTCCGAAAAAAAATTGTTATTTAACTGGACTATTTGTAGATGAAGGTTGTACCTTTTTCAGAACACAAGCTTCCTTTTGCTCCTTTTAATTTAAGGATGTTACAATGAAAATAGCTCTTAATATAACGAAATTAGCCAAATTTCCCCTACAATTTCTAAATAAACATTAAAAAATAAATGTTCTATTACAACTTATAAGGGTTTTCAGGAAAATTTTCTTTTAGTTATTTATAAATTCAATATAAATTTGAATATTGTTTAAAGGATCGTTATATTTCTTTATTTTCGCCACCAGTTTCTAAAATAAAATATAAAATAAATGTGGTGTATTATTACAATGCGCTTGGTATAGGTAATACTGGTAATAGGGTTTATTGTTTGTGACAAATTCTTTAAAATCAATTCTAAACTACTGTCATACTCAGTGAGTTTTCAAATAAAATTGACCGCGAGAAATCCTAAATCCTACATTGCTTTATGAGTGACACGACCAACATTTTGTAAAAATCTGGAAAGTACCTACCTAATATTAATCTTTAAAAACTTATTTCTTTTAAGTTTCACTGTGCTTTTGATTTGTCATTTGTTTCATTACTTACAGTAGTATAGAACCAAATTTAATTACAACATGTAAGTAATGTGAATATGGAAAGTCAGCATTAAAAAATAACAGTCACCAAAATGACTACATTTGTATATGAATGATAATATTTCTAGTTAAATAAATTTGACACTTAATATGAATCATAAAATATGTTAAAAGTTGTCCTTTGCATAGGCGTTTGATTTGTGATATCACTTTTGTCGTGTGCCAATCTGTTACGGTTTAGTGTAAAAATATTTTTCTTTTATGATAAAAATTATTTTTTGTCGTGTCGTAAAAGGATCACGCTATTATATTATAACATCACGATACTGAAACGCCACGACAAATTACTATGATGTGAAAATGTCATTACTTTCAGCATTTTATTTGATATAACTGCCATAGCTTTACCAACAGTCTGGTTTTAAATTGAAACGTGTTTAATTTCTGCTTGTTTAGTTTCTCACTATTGAACGACATAAACATTTTATAATGTATTTTCTGTATATATACACTATTCTAATTAGTTCATTATACGGTACGAATTCTTATCATACATAGAACAGGTTAGACTACTTAAATCGTTTCTCTTATTAGTGGTCCACTGATTACAAATTGCTGTTATTTAAAATAAAATAAAGCTTAAATGAACTATGTATAATTATTTCATTTTGTTGTAATAAAGAAGCTCTACTAGATACTTTGCTTTCATTGATTCAAGGTGTTGTATTACTTTTACAGTATGAGGACATGCATATACATGAATACATGTGCAATTTCTTAGATATCATATACACGGTGAATTTCTTTGCATTTGTATTGTCTTTCTTCAAAAAATTTTATTAAACATTTCCTTAAACCAAATTTTTTATTTATCCTAAATCTAATTTTAGGATTCGATTCAGCAATTAAATATTTGTAGGTATATACGAGGTTTGGCGGAAAAATAATGAGCCTGGCAACACTGTGCATGAACCGACAACGCTGCGGCATCCCCCTTTACATGAATATTACGACAATTAGAATAACTCCTGCCGTAGACAAGTTTGAACTTGTTACAGTTGCTGTCTGGTTGTTGAGAGCGTCTGAAATGAAGGGTTTGTAAGGTGCGTTACGAAAATAGACCGGCAAAAATTTAAGCAACGTTGTGCTATCAAATTAGGTGTAAAGCTTAGCGAATCCGATACTGTGACTATGAAAAGTTACAAAGGGCTTTTGGAGAACATTTCCTATCCAGGGCACAAGTGCCACAAGGTCTTTTTAGAGGGCCGAGAAGAAGTGGAAGAGGAACTTCGTGCGTCAAGACAGTCAGGGGATTATGCACAAGGAATTGTGCCGCTAGGTTAAACTGCCAATCAAACTGTTTAACGAAAAGTCCTTGAAAGACTCAGGAAGACGGTGGCATGTGTGCAACCAGGAATTGCACGAACTTGGCAGTTTCCATAAACGAATTTTTGGCAGAAAAAAGCATTTCTGTGGTTCTTTGCCCCCCCCCTCCCCCTATTCGCTGGATCTCAGTCCCTGTGACCTGTGACTTCTTATTATTCCCCCGGGTGAAAAACCATCTGAAAGGGCGCCATATTGGTACTTTGGATAATTCCAGCAGAAGCCTTCCAGGACTGCTACGAACAATGGAAAAAAACGCCTCCATCGTGTGTAGCTGCCCAAGGGAACTACTTTAATGGGGATAACCCTGATTTGTAAAAAGAATAAAATTCATGATTAAAAGAAAATCAGTCTCATTATTTTTCTGCCAAACCTTGTATGTATGTACAAGGGGTCGAGCAAAAAGTACCGTGTATTTTATAAGTAGAATAAAAATTAACTGAATCTAGTTAAAAATGCGTCACCATTTTTAATTAAAAGAAGCGTTATACTTGTTTCACTATCAAAGTGCGAGAGTAAGTCTGGAAATTGTGCAAGAAAGATTTCCGAATTGGTTAATTTTGCTAACTGATGTCGTAGCGATATTTCTGTGTCCGAGTTTATCGTTTGGGATTTTTAAAATATCGGGTTTAAAAATACAAACCAGAAACCAGGAAAGGTTTGAGGTAAATCACGAAAGATGAAATTCGCGATATCCACCAAGAGGCATTGCGCACTACGTTTGCAAATTTCATCGCCCGTGTGGACGAGTGCGTTACCGAGAATTTCGGTTTATAACTATGTACACACATTTCGCCACAGTTAAATAAGAAGCTATTACAGATTAAACCTGCTCAGTGCTTTTTGTCGGACCCGGTATATTGTCAATTTTTCAGTATTTATCAGTACTGCTAAAATGTGGTCTATGCTTTAAGTATTGTAATTAATAACTCATTTAAATGTAAATTTAACATAACTCTCACATCCTAGAATAATTTATATACATTATCCATAAAGACACGAACAGTACCTATTACTTAAATCCAATTAGAAAGTTGTCGGTAAATGCATACATAACTGACGCTTTAGAAATTGGACATTGGGAGTGTCAGTATTGATGGTTATAAAATATCTCAGTGTACTAAAATCGTAACAAGTTACTTAGACAACAGCAGGTTAATAATTCAAACTCAACAAGAGAATCGTAGATTTTTAATATAGCTACAGCGTCATTATTAGGTAATGATTATAGTCGAAGTAGGCGGTGTCCGTGGTAATGAAATTGTGCCGCTTTATACAAGCATAATTATAGTGCAGGGATTTTTGTAGTGATTTTTATTTTCCAATGGAAGTGTCAATTGTCACTCGTATGTCATTTACTGTATTTACTGTGTTTTTGAATAATTACATTTTGTGTTAGTTTGCCAGTTAAAAGTCTACGTGAATAAAAACAGTCTTAATTAAGACTACTGCTGATTCCAGAGTGTTAATACGTAAGTGTCATTAAAGACAGTCATAGAAATTTTAATCAACAAAAAGCAATATTTAGGTTTAAATCAACGGTTTAAATCTGCATAATGGTGTTCCCTTTAGAACAGAAGACCTTTATTATTAAATCTTACTATCGAAAGGGTGTATTAAATGAAGACGGGCAATGGATACATTCTGTTCAAGCATGCAAAAATGCATATCTCGTTGCGTTTCCAGGTATAGATATTGAAGAGGAATCTTTAATGGCTCATATTCGGAGAGTTGTGGACAAACTTGATAATACTAGGAACGTTTCCAAAGGGAAGTCGTCAGGAAGAGCTCAGGTCAACGAAGAAGTTGTTGAAGATTTAAGACAACAAATGGAGCAAAGTCCTAAAAAATCTTTGTCAAGATTGTCTGCACAATCTGGTATACCATACAGCACTTACTAGAAAATTCTAAAAAGGAAGTTGCATATGACACCCTATAAAATAACATCGGTTCAACAACTCAAACCAGCTGATTATCTGCGTCGTGTTGCATATTGCCAATGGTTTCCGCATCACATGAATGACAACAGAATTTTGGATTTGTCCTTTTTTTCTGATGAAGCATGGTTCCATCTATCTGGATATGTAAATTCTCAGAACTGCCGAATTTGGAGTATTGAAAATCCACATGCATTTGAAGAAACGCCTTTACATTCTGCGAAAGTGGGTGTGTTGGTTAGCTGTATCAAGAAGAAGAATAATTGGACCAGTATTTTTTCAAGATACAATTAATGGAGTGAGGTACAGAGAACAAATATTGGAAGTTTTTATCAACCAGTTGGATGATGAGGAACAGCAATTTGGCTGTTTCCAGCATGATGGTACTACAGCCCATACCACAAAGGGGAATATTGCCTACCTCCAAGAAATTTATGATGATCGTTTAATAAGTCAAAATGTCAATCCAGAATGGCCTGCTCGTTCCCCTGACCTCACTCCTTTGGATTTTTCGATATTTGGATGGTTAAAAGATAATATGTACAAACAACGGTTATAAAATGTAGAAGAATTAATTAATGAAATTACACTATGTTGTGAAAACATCGGTGAGGTAATATTACAGCACATTTTTGAAAATAGAAAAAGAAGAGTGGCGCTATGTTTACAGCAAAATGGAGAGCACTTTCAACATATATCGTAAATAAACATAAATAATCATTATTAAATAAGTTTTGGATTATCTTTGTGTGTGTTTTTTAGTAATATGAATACATTATTAACTATGCATTAACAATGAGTTCATTAATCAGAGTATAGTGTAGATATGTCTCGGGTTTGTATCGATTATTCTTTAAGTGAAAATTATGATAAGAAAATTTTTATTTCACTTAAAAATGATTTTAACTTTTTTACTTAAATATTGAGTCGTTATGCAACCAAGTTAACACTTGAGTATAGAACAGTGCATATCCAATATAATTTGAATCATTATTTTTGTGGAGCAGAAACAAGAACTTTTACATTTAGATTTACGGCCTACTTCGACTTTATAATGACGCTGTATAACTGGTTACTTCTGCTTTGTTAGTTCGAAGGTTATCCGAAAAGTTGATGCGAACAAATCACGTACCATATAAGCTCTGACATACAATATTCGCGAGGAAATAAAACATAAATATCAGTTGACATTTTACAAAAAGTTATACTGAATATGGCAAAGAAAGCACAAATTTCTGAGCGCAGTAATGATGATCATTTAGTATTTAGTTTAGTAAATGCTATTATTTTCTACATCTAATTTAAAAAAATCGGTAACATACCTATCAGTAAAAAACTTTATCGTCACCCTGTACAATCATCTAAAGCAGCGGTTCCAAATTGTGGTACGCGTACCACTGGTGGTACGCAGAGTTTCTTACGGTGGTACGCGAGCCGCAGTTTAGTAGAGTTTAGACTCAGTCACGTATCTACAACTAACACTCACTCTATCTAAAGTTCTAGAGTGAGTGTTAGTTGTAGGTACGTGACTGAGTAGTTGCACACATGTGTGGTACGCGAAAAAAAAAGTTTGAGAACCGCTGATCTAAAGTATTTCTATTATTTTAAAGGTAATACATATACAGCTGTAACATTTTATAAAATCGCAAGATTTTCTCTTTCCAGTGGACGGTTTTCACATTAGTGTTTGGACATACATAATATGTAGTTTTAGTTATAACAAAGTGCACAAAGTAATGTAGATAGACATCATTTAAACTTGTGCGTGACTATTAATGGGCAAACAAAATATTGCTTGTTTTTAGTAGTTATTACAATAATAAATTGTAGTGAGGTTGAACACAATATGAGAATACAGAACATTAAAATCTTTTAATTTGTTAAATTTTGTTTTGTTAAATGAAGTACCCTGCAAAATAGCGATTTAAAGATAGCACGCCTTACTTTCAAGTCTTGTTTTGTTTCATTGAGGAATTCCTAACAAACATTCCCTTTTTCTAGTTGAGTACCCATAATTAATTCTTTATTATTATAAAAAAAAGTGAAGGAGATATGTTATTATCTAGCTGTACGTACATTTATTTAATGTTGAGGACATTTGTATCTGAAAAGAGTAATTCACTCGGATGCGATGGTGCAAATTTGTTTTATAAATTACTTTAAGTACTCATTCTGCAACTCTCATTAAAAATAAAATTCGTTAAATGTTATGTATGGTCGACATTGATATACGGTATGGAGGCCTGGATGCTAATCCCATATAGTCCAGTCAATAAAGGGATTGTAGAATGCATGGAGGGTGTCACAATTTTTGACTTCAGGGCTTTGTTTGGAGTCGTTACGAGGTAAACATACTAAAAGTCCCCGGACATAGGTGGTGAGCGGAGTGCAGGGGGGGACTAAGAAGGTCTCTTTTTCTGTTTTTTTGCTTATACCTAGAAGATGGTGCATCTTAACAAAAAAGTTATTATATACAAAATCAAAGCTGATAAAATTTCCTACATTTTTGCTTGTTTAAGTTTTTTTCTATCTCCAACCGTTTATGAGAAATCCGCTATCAAAAATCGTTAATATTCGCAAGAAAATATTTTGCCGCCCGTTTTTCGTTAAACTTTTCTCTCTAGCACCTCATCTCTTCGGTTTACAGAAAAATTCCCACAAAAGAAGTTGTACAGGATTAAATTTCCTTCAAAATGGTATATACTTTTTATATTTTTTTTTCGAAAATTTGCGATTTTTGATAGCGGATATCGCATAAACGGTTGGAGATATAAAAAAACTTTACCAACCAAAAATGTGGGAAATCTTAACACCTTTGAATTTGTATGTAATAACTTTTTCGCTAAGACGCACCTTATTCAAGATACAAGCAAAAAACCTAAAAAAGGGATCTTCTCGGTCCCCCCCTGCACCCCGCTCACCTCCTATGTCCGGGGACTTTTAGTATGTTTACCTCCTAACGACTCCAAACAAAGCCCTGAAGTCAAAAATTGTGACACCCTCCATGCATTCTACACCCCCCTATTGAGCGTTCGTTGACTGGACTAATAGAGAAAGCATAAAGAAAAGCATAATAAATAAAATTGAAGTATTTTAAATGTGGACGTCGCGGAATATTAAAAATTCCAACGGTGGATAGAATAAGTAATTTTGAGGTACTAAGAAGAATAGGTATGGAGAAAGAATTAGTCAGAAGTATCAAAAAAAGAAAAACTGCCTACTTTGGACATATTCTCAGAAATGATAAATATAAACTGTTCCAAATTATTGTTAAAGGAAGAATACAGGGAAAGAGATCAGTGGGGAAAAAGCGACTGTTAGGGCTATGTAATATCCGTAATTGGATGGAATTGACTGCAGGACAACTGTTTAGAATAGCTAAAGACAAAGATCAACTCAATCAAGTGGTAGCCAACCTCTGAAAACGCAAAGGGCACATAAGAAGAAAAGGGCTCATTCGGTCTTTAGACCCCTGCACATTAATTAGATTTTACCTAATCGTTGAGCAATGTGCGAATGATTTTTACATCATATATAATTCTGTTTAGTTTTATTAATTGAAATTAATTTAATTTAATTTTAAATTAGATTTCTAAGTATTGTATCGAGTTATCGATTTATTTTACTTAAGATATATTACAACATGTAATTTAATATCTTTAACTGAAAGATCTTAATTTACATTTAATGAAATGTGTAACAATTTTGTGATATTGAAATTTATGGTGAAAAGCTCTTATCATCTGTGTATGATACTAGGCTAATACAAACTGGAAACAAGTTTTACTGACAAAAGAACATTTTTATTGAATTTATATTACTTGCGAAACCTTTTTCGTTTATACATTTTAAAAAAATCAAAATCTTATGCTCTGGTTGATATCGAGTTCAATTATACCCCTAAACGAAGAAGCAATAAAAACCTACTTTGTACACAACAGTGAAATTGTGCTAGGACTAAATGTATTTCTATAGATAACCATCTTTTTTTTTAGTTATAAGCGAGAAGGTTGAATTCTCATATTTGGTTAATATTAAATAGTCACGTCTCAGGAATTTAACAATTAGGCAGTTCTAAACCATTGTATTCAAAGTGTTTTTGAATAAATTTTTATCACTCTTTCTAAAATTTCAAAACCAAAATTTCTGTAGACCCCTACAATATGAAAATTTTATTATGGATTGATTTAGTAAATCCTTTTGTGCTTGGCTACAAAATAAAAAGACATTACTTGAACTTCCTTTATACCGAAATGTTTGAAAAAGGGTTGTTTTCGCAAATCATAAAAAACCTTAACAAACCTTATAAGATTAAATTTTGGCTTCGCATACACACATGCGCATTTTTAGATTAAACTCAAACTAAAAACTAAAAAAGTTTTCTCTTAAAAATAGAAAAGCACTAATTACGACATTGAAGTGATAATGTAAAAGTTTTCTATACGTTGAGTTTGAGTTTTGACGTATTTTGCCTCAATACGAAGCAACGAATTTTATTTATTTTATGTTTGTTGTGAATGTTCTTATTCCAGCAATATCTAGCTTCACAAACAATTGTAAAACGGATTTTGCACCAAAATGATACCACGTTTGTAAAATAAAAGAAATACCTGCAATGAAATTGATAAGTTCTTTTAAAGCTCAGTAATCTCAGCATTTAGAATTTATGTGAGTTTCCAATCTATAATTCAAATAAAATCGTGCTAATCCGAACAGTTTGTTATTTTCCTTTATCATTAAGAGTAATCCAAAGGTGTTCACGTCAAAGTTATCACAGGGAAGAGAGGCAGACAATTAAGCGTATCAAACCTTATACCTAATACATTGACGTTAGAGTGTCAGTAACTAATTGTCAATTTACAAGCTTATTACTATAATTTTCACACAAAAACATAATTATTTCTTGATTTAAAAAATCTAGTAAAAATTCAAATGCATAAAATTTGTTACAAGGGAGGGATTTTTAATTAAAGCAATTTCAATTGATTATTTTGTTGTAGGAAGCAATTTCATCATGTTATTTTCGAAGTAGGGTGAATGTAGGAGGTGAATTGACATACTTTTTGCTAATGTTGTTCAAGATTTTCGAAATAGATTTCCAAAATTAACGTGAAATAGTGCCGATTTACCTTTACCTATGATCAATTTAGAGAAACACTGACGTACACCGTACAGTTATTTCGAGAAACAGGAAATATAAATCGCAAAAAGGGAGCTGGTGGCCACATTATCTACACATTTAGTTTAGAAATTCATATATTCAAAATTTGCATTAAATACTTCTAATTTTATTTATTGCATGGGAAAATTCCAATCTTAATGAGCTACTTTACTCTTTAGTAGTTATAATGAACTAACCTCTATGGTTGTTGTAAAGTCATATTTCACTTATTCCACAATGTTTCGAAAAGTGCCTGTCATGCCGCAGAGAAAATGGAATTCCGTCTTAAAAAATGTAAAATATTGTTCTGTGAAATTCTGCAGTTTTTCTAAGTAAATTATGATCTTCGTAGCTACTTTGTAATATTTAATAAAAATTTTATTTTGTTGTCTCATCAAATTTACCGATATTCATTTGCTGCTATTAAACTTAACTTAACAGAGAATGGCACTAGAATTTGTTAATCTGAGCATGGGGCGGCCCCAATTAATTCAAATTTACACTGTTATCGTAAATTTGATCAGAACTGCAGTGTCTAAGGATATTTTCCTGTGTTTAAACTGGTCTGAAAATTTGCACGCGAATACTAATTTTAATTTTACACAGCTTTACAATGTCTTTTTAAAATTACAAACAATAGTACCGTTTTATTCAATTTGTTTCTGTTTAAAAATCTAATATGGCACAGCTTTTTAGGACGCAGTGTATGACACATTAAAAAATAACTTGTAATGAATTGTTTTTAGAAAGAGACAGAAATATTATAGTACCATAATTACTTTCCTGTAATTTTATCTAATAGTAATAACAACAAACATTATTTAACTATGGTGTACGTATAATTATACCGATGGATAATTACACACTACGTTACATAATATTTCTTTAAATTTGCACATTTATGAAGAATTTTACCAGATAATACGAGTATATGTATAAATCCAATGAAATAATAGACGGAAAAATCATTGTTGTCACAATTAGCTGCAGTTAGTCAATGAATATATTATCTGTGCCAAATTATAAGAATAAAGTAGCTCAACACAAAACTCTCCTCCTTTTATAACTTTGTAACGAGCATATTTTTCGGAGTTCTGTTTCTGCTTTAATCATCCTTACCTTTGCAGTTTGGTAAACGGAATAACCATCTTACTTTATCAAAGAAATTTTGCAACTGAAAATGGCATTTTGGTTGAAAAAATACGTATTTGATTTAATAATTTGTTTTGGTTTTCAGGATTCATTCAGCCACATTCCAATAGATTAAAACTCAGGCTTCATTTTAGGTTTAAAAAAATCAGTAATGATTGATGTATTAAAACTATAAAAATCGTTGAAAAATACGAAAGCGTACTATGTAGCCATGAAACAAAAAAAACCATGATGTCAAACCAATTATTAAATAGCTATTTATGCAACGAGTTGCAAAATGATGGACTTTTTATCACCAGGCGTGAAATTGTTCGTCGAGGCGAAGCCGAGATGAACAACACGCCATGTGATAAAAAGACATGTTTTGCAACGTGTTTCATACAAGATTTTATCCAATTCAGATAACAAAATGTAAATGCCACATCTTCTTAAAAAAGTAGTTGGGTCATCGTGATAAAATGGGAGTGATAAAATGGGAGCATATTTTGTAACTAGTTACAAAATGAACCACTTTTCGCAACTCAAATCATCTTTTTGTAACTAGTTACAAAATGGGAGCATATTTTGTAACTAGTTACAAAATGAACCACTTTTCACAACTAAAATCAATGTCGAAATGTTGACATTTCGTAACTGAATTGGATAATAGCTATTTATGCAACGAGTTGCAAAATGATGGACTTTTTATCACCAGGCGTGAAATTGTTCGTCGAGGCGAAGCCGAGATGAACAACACAACACTTTTCACAACTAAAATCAATGTCGAAATGTTGACATTTCGTAACTGAATTGGATAAAAATAGTTGTGGCATTTAGAAGTACATGTGCTGTTGTATTTGTGCGGTTTATATTTGCGGTTTACTTCTTGATAGAATAAGAAAAATTAAGGTGGAACATCGCAGCGTCATAAAGTTCCTGACAAAAGAAGGTAATGGCCCAAAAATTATTCATATGGGAATGGTTTCTGTGCATGCACCATCTTATTTTCAAGTTAAATTTTGGTCTATATTCTTTCGATGACATAGTCGGGGCAACCGGTGGAAGCTCGAATTAAATAGATGGTGCGAAAAGTCGAAAATTTGGTACCGCAAGATCGGCGTTTAAAGGTCTCTGTTATTTTCAATGAAGTCGGTATATCAGAAACAAGTAGGTATCTTGAAAATTTTGTATGACGATTTGGGTATGAAAATGGTGGCCACGTTGGAGAGGAACAAAAAACTATTCTCTCGAATTGGGTACATCACTGGGACCCTTCCACTAAATATGAATCCATGCAGTGGGTTCATAAGTGCTCTCTACCACCAAAAATTCTGGAATGCTGGGATGGAACACAGAATTCCAAATTTAAAAACTGCTCTTGAGAAAGGTCCACATTCTTATTCACAAAAAAATTTGTTGCTGCACGACAATTGTCGGGTTCATAAAACGAACAAAGTCCAGCAGATAATCAATGACAGTGGGTTCATAGAGTTATGGCATCCACCTTATAGCCCTCATCTAGCTCCGCCAGAATCATTTCTATTTAAAAACTTAAAAAAAGCATCTCAGAAGAAAGCGTTTTGCATTTGATGAACCACTCAAAGAAACTGTTGAACAATACGTCCTATTTTGTAGAGTTACCAAAAGATTTTTTTTTTCGGAGGATATGGGACAATTGGAAAAAAGATGGAATAAGTGTAGTAAGTAAGTGTTGAAGGGAGTTACATGAGTTGTTAATGTGATACGTGTTTTTTTTTTCATGGCTAGGTAGACAACTTAAAGTTAACATGAGCAGTTAGTTATCATAATGAGCAATGTTAATCTTATAAACTTTAATTTGAAATAAAGTAAGCGAACTGAAAACCCCACTATTTTGCAACATTATTTATTTTTTCTAACACTAATATCTTATACTGTTTCTATGGTGCATAAGAGCTCACTTGTTATGTTTCCTTTAAAATATGCTTTCTCTATAAAATACGTCGTCAATGACAACGTATTTTATAGGCCTTTAAATACGTAGTTGCCTAGCAATCTTCGCATTTTGTGTATTATAACGCGTCTCAAATAATAATTTAGTAAAATTTCTAATAATATATTAGTGAAAGAAAATGTCTGATATTAGTGTTAGAAAAAATCTTGAAGACAACTCGTGTTTTATAGTTTAAAAATCTCGGTCTGTCAAATCCTCGGCTCACTTCGTTCGCTCGGATTTGAACTACGACCTTGATTTTTAAACCTTCTATAAAACACTTGTTGTCTTAATAGCTATTTTCTAACACTAATATCTTATACTGTTTCTATGGTGCATAAGAGCTCACTTGTTATGTTTCCTTTAAAATACGCCTTCTCTATAAAATACGTCGTCAATGACAACCTATTTTATAGGCCGCCTTTAAATACTTCGTTGCTTAGCTACCTTCGCATTTTGTGTATTATGACGCATCTCAAATAATAATTTATTAAAATTTCTAATAATATATTAGTGAAAGAAAATGTCTGATATTAGTGTTACAAAAAATCTTGAAGACAACTCGTGTTTTATAGTTTAAAAATCTCGATCTTTCAAATCCTCGGCTCACTTCGTTCGCTCGGATTTGAACTACGACGTTGATTTTTAAAGCTTCTATAAAACACTTGTTGTCTTAATAGCTATAAAAACAAGTGGTAAATATAAAGTAATAGTTATTTGTACAACTAGTAATGAAAGCAATACTTTTTTTCATGAGTTTGAAACGAGTGAAAAAAAGATGCTTTCATACGAGTTGTACACAATATTTATAGTTGTCAAACTGACAATTTACAATATTTTATTTAAAGCATACTTACTTAATGCAAAATGTAAAATTAAATAGTTAAAAAAAGTGTTGCTTTCTTTATGAATTTTTTAATAAAGAAAGTCCACTATTTTTGTCAAAATGCAAAAAAAATACTTTTAAGCTTTTAGTTAAAGCACCTGGTTCAGCTGTTACTTATGTAATGTGCTGTAATTAAGAACAATATTTGTAGTTTGTATTTACCACTTGTTTTTAAATAAATAAAGTTCCAAAATAGTGCGGATTTTCAGTTCGCTTACCTTGCCGGGTGTATCAGTTTAGTTGAGAAATATGTTTTTCTTTTTGTAACATATTAACGGCCTGTTATTTATATCTGAACAATATGTCCAAAGGTTTGTTCTTGTTTAACATAAGCCACAGATAGGGACAATATATAAGTCAGAAAGATATCTAATATGTTCCAAAACTTAAACAGATTTCAGAAACCGAAGTATCAATGGAACATAAATCTTCGTCGGGACCTTTAACATACTTCATTAAAAAAAAGAAAAAACAAAAACAGAACAAGAAAATCCGATGTGGAGGCGATTCTGGTGTAAGCATTAATTTTTAACATTCTTACAGTCATAAAGGAAAAGAGGGTCAGAGTGATTATTCAAATATCATGAAATTGTGATCCAAACGAATTTTCGAAGCAAAGCAGTAATTTTAAGCTCGTTTTAAAGGATATCAAAAAATATATAAGCCGGTTTTAGTAGACGAAACAACGATTTTTGTAACTAGCCCAAATTCATGTTGTGGCAATGACAACTTAAAAACAAATGTATCTGAATTGCTTCTCATAAGATGCAGGATACCCATTTTCTTGAGCATTATATAATAGGCAACTTTTTTATTTAAAAAGCTACAGCAAGGAAAAGTTAATCATATTTCAGATTTAGACTGTTTGGGATATTTTGAAAAAACAAAAAACTGTATATTTTTCAATTTCGTGTATTTTCAGAACCATTTAATTTGGAGGTGAAATGAATACGCTTTCTTAAAAACTTAGTAGCACTTTTGTTTTTCGAGTTAGAACATAAGCTTGCATTTTTCAAATCGAAACGATGTTTTATTTTAGTACCATTAAAAAGCTTCCTAACAATAGGTATATCACATTTTGATCTATCTTCATATTTTTTTCTCTAACTTAGCTTACTGTTATAGAGAAATAGTATAATATTCAAGATGCATGTGATCATTTACTGTCATTATTAACCCTTTTTAACGCCGAATTATAAAGAGTGCGACAAAACTCCCTCCCCGATTTGAAGGTTCAATAAAAAATAGATGATAGAAAGTAAAAAATATTTGATCATATGGTGTAAATCTACTAAAACTCAGGTGGTGCCCATTTGTGTAGCCCCAAGTGTAGAGGCTTTTCATGAAGTTCCCGAGGGTTGTGCTCGCTCCAACAATAAAAGTTTTGATTATTCACACATCCGGATAGGTGAAAATGTGTTTCGTCACTAAAGAAAATAACAGCATCACGTGGAAGGTTTTGAAGGATATTTTCACAAATTTCCATACGATTTGGTCAATTACGTTCGAACTGAAATCGCAAGTCCTGAAGCAAATTTCTCCGCACACTTCGATTAGACATTGAAGAGCTGTTGCATGTTTGAGAGCACATCGCTTTCGAGGCTGAAGAAACGAACGTCTAACTGCCTCAAAGTCTTCTGGAGTTCAAGCACGGTATGGTTTTCCTCCACCTTCCGGAATGCGATAAGTGAAGAAATCGCGCGTATTCCTCCAGAAATGTTGGTAAGAGTGATGGAAAATTTCCGAACTCGCCTTCAGCAGTGCATTGACAACACCACTTGAGCGATTTACTTTTCAAAACCAGTTAAAATGTACCTAAATTAGAATCATGTAGATTTACACCATAAGATTAAATTTTCTTTACTTTCTACCATCCATTTTTTATTGAATCTTTAAATTGGGGGAGGGAGTTTTGCCGCACCCTAGTTACATCGTTTAATTTAATGTAACTGTAAAAAAAATAATCATCATTTTGAGGATCTAAATAGCCGAATAGGAACAGAGGTAATACCAGGAATTAAGCAACGCTACAATGAAGAAGAAAAAACCGACAATGGGGAAACATTAATCGAATTCTGCTCACACCACCAGGTGCGAATCAATAACACTTATTTTAAACATAAGTCACAACATTTATCTACATCTGGGAAGCAAGAAACCAACGGCCAGTGATTGACCATGGAATAACTAATCGGGCTATCTTACCAACAAAAATTATCGATGAACGAATCCTTAAAACGTGACAGCACAAAAACCTCTACACCCAACGACCAAAGAATAAGAACAAGAAAGCAACAGACTGATGGTGGAAGACACCGTGGAGGTAATGTTGGAAAAAATAAAGATCAATATAACTAATGCAGCCAGTGAGGCATTGGATTATAGAAAAACAAATATTAAAGCCGTTAATAACTCGCCATGGTGATATACACGAATAAGTGAAGAAACAAGTTAATAAGGCCGCAACAATATTTGGCGCACTTAGAGACATGATATTGCGAAATAAAGATCTGAATAGTAAAATAAAAATATACAAAACCTGCGTTAGGCCAGTAGTACTCACATACAGTAAAGAAATGAGATCGGACACTCGGAAAACGAAACGAATATTGAGGATCAACGAGATGAAGATATTGCGAAATATAACTGGCAGAAGGTTAGTTGACAGAGTAAACAACCTCACAATAAGCGAAGAATGTGGGGTGGGGGACATAGTAAGACGGGGAAAAACAAGAAAAAAAGAGAGAACACGTATAACGAACGGAAGATAATAAAAAAAACTAAGATAGTTATGTATGGCCAGCACACCACATGGAAAGATGCCAAGAGGCGGAAGGGTGGACCTCCACATCTCAAGAACAAGGTTGAAGTAAACCCCGAAGTAGAACAGGTCAATGCCCTATAAAGAAAAATAAGCAAGTAAGTAAAAAGTAAGATAAATCCATCGAAAAAGGGGAAAAATATGATTTTCGAAGATATTAATAAAACAATTATCATTTTCATTTAAAAAATGTAAATTTATGTTGTAACTCGAAAATCAATAGTGGAAGATTAATTACTTTTATTGAATTCTACGTAAAATTATCACTTACAATGCCACGAGTGGTCAAAGAATTGTCGATTATTTTTTTGCTGTAACATCACGAATGTTCCTTGTGTTTGCATATAATGGTATTCGCAATCACAAGGAACATGTGTGATTTTAAAGCAAAAATAATCTACAATTCTTTGACTACGAATGGTATAGGGACTATTCAACGAAAAAAAAAAACATTTCCATCGAATCATTTTTCATAAATTAGTCTATATTCAAGTTTGTTTACATGAAAATTGTTCTCTGTGGGATATAAATAGCAATAAACTGTGTTAAAAAAATTGTCGCTTCGTATCACTAGTGAAATTTTATCGACAATTTTTTCTAGTGAAAATTGTCGATACAATTAGTTTTGATTGGCTCAAAAACATCAAATCTTGCATTTTGATTGGTCGATTTTTGACAGATGACATATGAGTTGAATAATCTTTTCAATTTTTCTCTCGAAAATACAAGAAATTGAAAGAGCAGGCAGTTGTACTACAGACCTGAAAACGTTATTAGATTTGCCTGCGCAATTCTGCGCAACTTTCCTAATTTAATTTTTAATGTATGTGTATTTAATTAACAAATTGCCTATATAACTTTCAAGGTACCAGTGGCGGCTCGTGGCTGGAAATCATGGGGGTGCTGTAGCTTTCGAAATATACATACCAGTAACGATCCTTGATATTTTTAATGTGCTTTTTAAGAAAAACAAAACAAATCGAAATTGTACTCAATTCATAAAAAAATTAGCTTACAGGAAAATGAAATAAAAAGAATTTTTATTTAAATATAAAATCCATTCTCAGCCACACCCATTCCAATACAGTATCTTAGTCAAAAAGTAAGCAAGGAAAACAAAATAGAGCATTTCTAATTTCGCAACCAGGCAACCATTTTATTTTTTCGTGCCAGTCCTTGTTAAAAGATCTAGTAAAATATTTTTTGCACTCCCCGGCGGAAAGTTATTTCTTTACGCCCGCGAAGAAGGGCGTAAAGTTAATTATTGTAGACCGCAGGCGCACTTTACGCCCGCAACCCGCAACAAATTAATAAAAAAGTAGATTACCTTAGTTACAAAACAATTTTTATATACCTAACTTGTAAAATCACTCTTGCCGTGAATGCGTCAATTTGACATTTTTAAAAATGCCATTAGAAAATTTTTATTAGAAATTAGAAATCAAAAAATTTAAATAAAATCTTCGTCCGTCCAAAAATATTGTATATTATGTACCGTGGGCTAAAATCGATATCCTTACGCCCTTGATACATAAATAACTAAAGTATGATCAAAATTTCTGTTCATCAAGTATTGCTGTGGAAGTGCAAACCACCGCCTTTAAAATTGGCTTACATTATATTTACCTCAAAATTGTTGACAACTGTCACATTAAGTAAATATATGTAAGCCAATTTTAAAGGCGTTGGTTTGCATTTCCACGGCCATACTTGATGAACAGAAATTTTGATCATACTTTATTTTGTTTTTACTAACTGCTTCAATTTTTTCACGTAATGACAATTGGTAAAATGTAATTTTTTAAATATATTCAACAGTAACATATCCATCATAACATATTTAAAATAATATTTATTATTTAATTGTATTTTTCTGTAACAAATATTTAAATGTTAGAAAAAAAAACAGAATATTATCCTACGTACCTATATGAAAGATTAAGTCGCTCTGAATAAAAACATACAAATTAAATCACAAATAAGCTGACGCTGCTTAGACAGCAGATTTCGGACCGGTTATTTTGCTTACAAATTCCTGGCGAACAATGATGACGCTGTACCGGCTGTACAGAAAGCAGCGTTCGCGCTGCTATTACCGTGTGTTTATTAAGAACTAACAAGCCTGCGCGGAACTTGCAGAGAAATGTACGTTTTTGACACTACTACATTTTGCAGCGTCTCGGAACTCCGCGGAACTTTCACCGACGCGACGTACGTTTTCGACAATATTACATTTCGCAGCGTCTCTGAATGGAATCTACAGCTTCGGTTAAAATAATTCCTTTTAAAAGCGGTTTAATTAATTAAATTTATGTAATAATTATGCAAAATATTGAATGATTGTTATATTATTGATATTTTCAAGTACAAATTTAATAGGTAATTAATTTTCGTATTTTGTTCTGGGGGTGCTGCAGTGTCGCAGCGCTTATGGACCAGCCGCCACTGCAAGGTACCCTATATAACTTGTATCTGTATCGTCAAATTTTTGTACCTTTTCAGTGTCGAGGCTGGTGCGTTAACGTATGAGGCTTGTAGAAAGTAAAAGGACAAACAAAATCAAAGTTATGTTAAGAATATTGAAGATGCAATTTTTGGTGGCAACGAGAACAAGCCATTGATATTTTTGCCCTAGTTACCTTTAGTAATAAAACATTGGAGGAAATTCTACTGACAGCGAATGGGAAATCGATAAAATTAAGTAATTGTAAATGAAAAGAGCATTCTGTTTAAATTGTATTTAGAAATTCTGCGCAGATGTTAATTTACTTCAACTTATCTTTTTATAAACTAACAATGATAGGATAACCTGCTTATCAAATAACGTAAGCTGTAATGAAAATATTTAAAACCTGTCATACTGTCAAAGCTACTTAAGTTCATAGAGAACTGTTGCTTTGTTGACTATAAATAGATTTATTGTATGCATTATTCGTATTTTTATATTTTAGAACTGCGAAAACTATCCATTTTGCAAACCAATTAACTAACTAATATTCAGTTAGTTCAGATCAAAATTAGTCAAACTAAAAGGATGTAGCCAGTTGTCATATTTGTAAAACAAACACTTTTTTCTAAAAGTTCAACAAAGAATATTTATCAAAAATTAACAACTTATCTTATTGAGGGGCTTAGAATATTTATATCTTTTGAATCGAGAGCCCAAAATTCAAAGTCAGTTGGGACGAACGGGAAATAAAACATCTTAGTTTTTCGCACTATAAGCTTAGTTAGAACTTGTAAAATGAATACTCAACATTTTTTAGTTAAGTGAGCGACTTAGTTTTAGCTTAAGCCAAACTTACTTGTTGTGTATTTATAGTTTCATATTAAGGAACTTCCTTACCGAGTGTGAAAGTTGGATTTTGACTAATATTTAGTATCCAAGTAAATTTTTATATTTGATATAACAAGATAATTTTCTGTACATTTTCTGCTTTTTTGTAAAATCTTTCATTATTTTTTATGGCCGATGAAAAGGAAATTATTGTTACCATAATTATAATATGTTTGTTTGTTTGTTTTTATAAACCTGTCGAACTCTAAAATTCAGTTAAAAAGAACGACATTTATGAAAATACGAGTATCTCATTCACGGGGTACTTTCCAAAATTAGTATTATTTTTATATATTTTAAATTGTAATGTTTTATTGCCAAATTTCATTAGTTTAAAAACGGAGATATTGATACTGATTATATGTACTAAAAATGAAACCCGTTATTAGCAATACTTACACTCTCGTTGTTTTTTAGTGAAACATTAGTTTAAATGATAAGTAATTAAAGTAGTATTTTTGGTAAAGCAATGCAGAAATTTACGAAATTAAAAGGCTGTTAAAGTTAAATATTGGCAAAACGTTTGTATTTATATCACAATACATATAATACAAAGGTATTTATTTTTCTGGGTATATGATCACGTACCTACTGATAATTATTTACTATCTTTAAAATGTCCATATAAAATTTTCGTGCATAAAATAACCTGTAGTAAAATTTTGAGTTCACTTTTAAACGTAACGTTTCCAATATAACAGAGGCCGCCATAAGCACAAAAACTTTTAAGCATTTTAGTGACCTAAAATGCCTACCATTTAACTACAGTCGAAGTCCTTGCATATCGCGTCCTATTCAAAGGGTATATAGTATCAAAAAAATATAACCTTCGGAAATGAAAACCCTAGTCGTAAAATAAGGGTATAAGGCATACTGCGTGTTCAGCATAACAATACCTACATTTAGGTGCGCTTTCGCTTCTCGCAAAATATCCTTTTACTTTTAGACATTTATAGACGTTATCTGTTTTACAATACTTCACCGTACATGTTTCAATACAAATTGTTTAGTTTTCAAAATATTTTTGCAGATTTAAAGCGGTTTCCATGTACGTTTTATATGCATAGAAAAATATTTGTGAAAACTAAAACCTTTTTTGGCTACATATTTAATTTTTAGTACATAATAAAAAGTTTCGAAATACGACATACTCTGTGTAGTCTGTATGCTTAATTCTGAGAATAGATATTTTTTATTAAGTTGTTCATTGCTAATTTGAAAGGTAAAAAGGACTGAAATAAGCTGCCTGTACGTTAATACAAAGTTTGCAAATATTGTTATTTTATGGACTTAGTTCAAAAACACTTATCCTTGGTAAAGTACATCTAAATCAAAACTTTTTTGTGAACTGTAATAATCTGATCGAAAAATATAAAATCGCAGAAAAAATCAGTGGGAGATTAAAACTGTGAGACATAACCTGCGGATAATTATTTATTAGGTACTTTAATTAGCAGATTCCTAAAAATCAAAAATTTAAGTTATTTCCAATTGCCCTCGTGTTTGTCATTAAGATTATCTAAATGCGTATACAAGCAACCCTGAATAAAATTTATTTTTAGCTAAATGCAGGAATTCGTTTCGATAAAAGAATTTTTATAGGATGCTTGCATATGTGTAATTAACTAGCAGGAGATAAAGGTAAATGAGAAACAGAAATGTATCGAATATCTCGCATGCCAAAGAAAATAAAAATATTTCCAGCAAAAACATTAGATAGCAAGTTAATGAAGCTGGCTGACGGATACGAGCTCTGGAACCAGAACCGCGGCTGATAAAACCGGCTGTATCAAATAAATATGTCAACGAGAACTCCGCCTTGCTTTTCCAATTACCGAGACGAGGCCGCAAAAGGAACAAAATGTAGACTCACCTAAGATGGCTGGATGGGCAGATGTAAGATAAGTTATATAGATGTCTTCTTTACTCCATGCTTGATGGCTCCAAGTACTGCAACAATACAAACTTTAATTAACTTTGCTGAACTGCTCATATTATGTTTGAAAGAATCTCATTTTTTCAGTGCTGAGCTAAACTGCTGCGTTGAGATTAAAGATTTTATCTTTCTCGCCAACACAGTTGAAGTAAACTAGATAGTCTCAGCTTCTGCGAATTAACTTGATCTGGGAATGTACTTAATAATTGGATTCTGAATATGTAACTGAAATCTTTATAGAAGTATTTAGCGCATTATGTGTATTTATTGTAATGTTAGCTGTACTAAAGTTAAAAGCTACCAGGTCTATAAATTATATACAAAAGAGGTGTGTTTAATGGCAAACCTTTTAACCTTTAATTTAAATAAGAAATAAAGAAACGAACACATAAAAACAAGTATGTTAGTAAGTAGACGTCAAACAAAATTAGATTTAGTAAAGGGATCGCTGCTGCTAAAGGGAGTATTCATCTTTTTTTCGGTTATCATTTAGGATTTAACATTTAAGTAAATGTTTAAAAGCGAGTCTGACATAAAACAGTAATTCTTTTCTACTGTGTACAAATAATTATTTAGTTTAAAAATAATTTTGTTTGGCCAACAAGAGAATTCGTTAACATTATAAATATTAAGACAACTGCAAATGTAAACAGGCTGTTCCATAATCATGAGTGCATTTAAATCAGTACAATATTGTTCTTTATGCTTAATTTCAAGCAATATAAATAAACTAAAATAATATAAATAAAATCTGGAAATCAAACCCACTTAATTAAACTAAGGTACATATCGTAAACCGTCCAGTTGGATATACTTTTAACAAAACATTTCTCATTAGTTAACTTAATTAATATTTCCTGAGAACGATTTCTTAGCTGATTACAAAAATCGGGGCGTCAATTATTCATTTCAGGAAGAACAACGGTAGTCATATATGTTGATGAATATTTCTCGTGTGACTTTGTTTCAACTTCTTCAAACGAAAACGTTATCTTCATTAATTAGTGGACGAAGTCGGGAATAGAATGAAATTCATTTCGAATTGTTTGCATTAGTAAAGCTTTTCTGTCCTTAATTGAGAATTTAAATTGGCATTCTACAAATATGAAGATTTCGTGTTTTAAATTAGTGGAGTAACGATTTCAGCTTTTACAGATATATCAAGAGCAGTTTCTGGAATTGGTATTATACGCATCAATAAACATTTACCTTAATTGGGCATAAAAACTAACTAACTTATAAACAGACAAAGCCTAGAAATACTTTAACTGACCGACAACTTGAATAAATTACCTTTAAAAGCCGTAACAGAAATCGATATTCTAGAGAGAGGTTTGTAACCTCATCCATTTACAACAATAAAACGTACTTTAAGCTTTGCAACAATACATTAATGATCTATGATAACATCATCTAAATTTGCTAATACTATCCACTTACACAAATGGACAGAAATTGGTCCTCATGCTGATTTTTATAGTTATTAAAAAAAATTGGTATGTAAAGCAGTTATAAAACTAATCTGATAACAGTGGTCAAAAATGGACTTGACATTGCCCATGGCTAATATTAACTAATGACAAAAAAGGATATCTTTAGAAAGATCACAAGATATTTATGTTAATTTTAAATAAATAAATCGATAATTTATTCCAAATGCATAAGAAAGCTTTTCTGCTCTTGAACTTTATAAACGGAATTTTTACAATGTTTTCCGTTTTTTCAACGCACAATATATAAAATATAGACATTAAAATTTTTTGTACAAAGAAGTTTATCATGTTAAAATTAAGATAAAAATTCGTTAATCTGGTTCCTGTTTACCATTCTCAATTTAAAAACAACATTCATGAAATATAAAAGTTGAACAACATATCCACTTAAGTTGTTTAAATTCTTTAATACTTGTTATAGAACAGGATTTAATAAAAATTCGAATAATGTAATCCATAAAAAGTCCTGTTTATAATTTGCCTTGTAGGGAACCTTACAGCAGCAATATAGTTCGGAAGAAAAACTGTATGGAAGAAAAACAGCTGCGAAATCATCTGCATGCAACAAAGTAAAAGATTAAGGTGTTTTTAATTATACTGTCTGAAGAATTAATAACATGAAATATAGCTACGCATATCGCAACTTCCGTTTCAATATAATACCATATTTCCTGCAGGCTGCAGATTTCCCTAGATTATGGTATCTCGGGATACCAGTACCACGTCTGGATGCATCAGGACACATTAGAGCTGTGTTGATTTACGAGCGATGTAAAATGACGTAGCGGTTGCTGCCGTAAAACACACTCAGACCGACAGACGCCTCCAGCGCAAATATTGCTATATAGATATTGCAATAACCGCAGAAATGAAAATATCCTTAGATTGCAGAATTTTATTTTCAATTCCAGATAGGGTAAACCTATTTTTTCTTTTCCAGTCACATCTCCAGCGTATGCTTTTGTAATTGAAACTGATATTTGTAAAGCGTTTTTGTATGAATAATGCTACCTGTTATGCTACCGAAAAATATCTAAGTTTGAATTAAGTAATCGTTTGGGTGAGAGGATATCCACAATTTTTTTGGGTCCACGAATGTAAAAGCAGATTTCAGGTTTGCCTTTCACCTAATTTCCATTTAAATCGGACACGATTTCTGGAATCTTTATACCTATTGTAAAATTTACACGCGGAATATTTATTAAAAACTCCGATTATTCTACATACCTACGTTTCAGTTAGTAACAACCTAAAGATATAAAACAATAACTGGTTATTTTCGCGTAATAGAATACACATACGAAATTGTGCAATTAATTTGATAGCATGACGTCGATTTCATTATAACGTAATTATAGTAAATTGCTGCGTTGCAGGTCTAAATACTTACACGCAAATATAACCAATTTCTTTTAACAGCGATTTCAAGATAAGGCATTAATTCGTGTTTTCATGCAAATATAACTTCAATTAGAGCATAATATCGTGTTTATAATTAAATAAAAGAAATGTGTTTTCAGTTCAAATTGAACTGTGCTACATTTTGATGTAAATTGTAATAGAAAATGGCAGTACATTCATGTATGTTAAAGTATACGTGGTACATGTGGGCGCTTTATATTTAACAGAGAAGAAAATTGAGTACACAGTAAAAGATACAATCTGGAAAGATATTTTATGTTTAATTCCGCGAATTAATGGAGCAGAAAATTTAAGTGAAGTGTGCTTGCAATAAACCATTAAATTTCAGTCGTGGATTAGCAACAAAAAACCAAATAAGTATACTGAAGTTACACTGTGCAAAGATAATAGGATTAATTTTTAATAAATAATGATTTGCTACTTTACACTTGAAATCATTGCTGTTGATTTACTGAACCTTTTTGTATTCATTACGTTTAATTCTTTTGTCCATGTTTAATGATTTACCAGCAATATAACGCATACGGTGACAAAATATATTGAGGATATAAAATAATTAATGCGATAATAAACGTAGCAGAGGTTAATCATTCTCAAGACCACTGAATTTGAAGATTAAAAATGTGATAGATAAAGTTATAAGCCATACGAAATGTTTGTTTTTTTTTGTGGAAATAAAATTAATTTTATATGAGAATTACCCCAGCATAATAAATAATATATGCACCTGTCTATGCAACTTTTACGACAAATAAACCCTAAACAAATAAGACAATTACTAGTTATGTAAAAACCTTACTCAAAATTGCCATGCTAAAACTTTCTCATTGTAAAAGATTATTTTTTCTAATATAACAATTCCAGTAATAACTAACTTCATATTTGTGTGAACCTGAAAATTTTAGAATTATTTAGAGAGACATGGGCCGCAAAGCTGTTTTAAGTTCCAAAAATATCAATCATATCCGTAAGGTGGGATACGGCTTTCGGGTATTTCGTGTTTTATCGAAGTTACAATCCATATGATACAGGCTATGGCGACCTGATAATACCTTAGTTCTTGAAATGATATTCCCAAGTGGAAAAGTTTGCGGTGTGTTACATTTTGTCGTCCTAAATAAAGATTTTTCTTTATACTACGTCACGTAATCTGTTGTAATTAACTGATTTTTCTGATATTTCTTTTTTCTTTAGTTCAAATATTAATAGGATTAAGAATTTCAACATATCTATCTGAAGTTAATACTGAAAAATATAACCTACTTGTATTATTAATTATAGAACCTAAAGGTGTATAAACTTACTACATCAGAGTTATTCGCGAAAGGGCTGAATAAACTAGTGCCATATGAAAATAGAATTTTACGCACATCAACCTTGGGGAAAGATTAAAGTAGTTGTGGTAGTAAATTTAACACAAGGCGCGGCATGAATGCATAAACTCGTAATATTACTGCACCACTTTGACAACTAATGTGTTGGATATTGCAAGCGTGGTTTTCAAAGAGAAACGACACAACTTTTTTTTTAAGCGAGCTTTTAAAAGATCATGTTTATGTACCTGTATGGCTGTGAAACCTGAAGCAAAATTCCTTCTTTATCTTATTGAACATAATTTATCGTTAATTTCACTCAACACTTGACCTTATCCTTATATGAAAGAACGTTTTTAAATTGCGGCTTCAGTTTTTGCTTATATAAAGATTTTGTTACCAACGTATACCGAGTAAAAGATTACTTTTGACCTACTAAATGAACAAGCAGATTAAAATAATGAGCCAGCGGTGAAGAACAGTAAACTAAAAACACGGTTAATAACCAGGTGATATTACATCACGGAACCTAAACCCTAAAACGAGTAACGGGGCATTTTTACATCAAAAGTTACACAAAGCGAGAAAAAAATTAAATGTATGCTTTGTAGATTGTTTCGCATGCGAGGGCCTCATAATTACTAGATTAAATTAATAAAACCGAAAATATTTTAGATGTTTCCGTAATATGCTGAAGTACTTATATGTGACCACCCCTTCAAGTGCACCTTGACTAAATGGTTTCAACAGTTCTCAGCCGAAGGTTGAAATGAGAGAGAGTCTTAATTTTTTGCTGTATTAGAGGGAAAGTTTTAGTCAGTTTAAATGGATAATTCTAATTTCAGGGTTAGGACGTGACACACTTTTAGAATCGGTGGTGAAGATTGTCAAAATATTTATCAGTTTGAGTCGAACGTATTTACAGTTAGCAAAATGTCCTGATGTGCTTGTGAGTTTTAGATCAGTGTAACGCGATATGTTTATCTTTGTTTTATTGTAATATTAAAGAATTGCTACAGTTAATAAGAATCAGTGATTAGTGAGTGTTAAAACGATTTAAAAATTATAACGACTTTAGATGGAAGAGATCGTTTGCGTTTAATTTAATGAGTCGGCGTATTCACAAAGATAAAGTGTCAAAGGCCAGTTAAAGGCTGAATTTCGCACAGATCATTTAACAATACGTTACTGTAACATATAAAGAACTTTATTTTTAATATTAGCATGGGAAAACATCATTAAAATATTGTTATCGTGAAGTATTATGAATTGCGTGGAAAACCTCAATTACTTTACTATTCTTAATCTAAATATTGGTGTTGTTAGTCCGTTGCGTGGTCAGTTAAAATAACTTTCACGATCAAAGTTTTCTCAATATTCCGCTTTATACTTGATAAAGAATACAATGCATGGAACAAAAAGTGGCAAAAATCTAACCACCGATCTGATATTTCATAATTCTTGATAAAATGTTATTTTCAGGATAACTTCGACTATATTACGAGAAATTAACTACAAATAGGTCTTTAAAACAGAGTGTTTCGCTTGTAGCAAAAAACCGGCATTTGTTTATTTTAAATTATCTCAAAAGTGACAATGTTTTAAATCGATAGAAAATGATAAATGATGAAAAACTTCTGTTAAGAAACATACGTATAAATGTTAATGAAAATAAATAGCGCTAAAGTTCTACAACCGGGCCCTTCGTTAAATAAATAATTATTATTCAATTTTGCCGTATAAACTGACGTTTATTTGTTTCTGGCCTGCCCATAAAAGTTGATGTTTTATAAACAATCGTTTAAAATTTTTATTCCGCTAGCGATTTAAAATTTTTATTCCGCTAGCGCTTTAAAAATGTCAAATCGCTTTAAAAATGTCAAATAAACGTCAAAATTGAATAAACAGTTGTATTACACTTGCGGATTAAATTAATTTATTAACTCGCGGTATCAACGCGCTTGCGGCTACCGCCGCTCGCGCGGTTGAACGTACCGCTCGTTAAACATTAATTTAATCCGCATGTATAATAAATAACTATTATTAGTCCATACATTCTTAACACAGGGATGTAAGGCATCAAAAATATATATTATATATTACTTATGAAAAAATAAAACATATTTTTTTGCTTGCACTTTTAAATCGGTTACCTTGAATTCAAACGGTTTCAAAGCGAACAACTCAGTAAAAGCAATACAATAAACTTTCTGTTTCGTTATACTATTATTTCTATACCTACGTTACCTCATTGCTTTTAAAATTTATAGTTTACTCCAGTGCATTTAATATTAAATTATAGGTACCTACCTACTTATACTTAACGCTGGTTCTCGTCTTAAAATAAGAACAAGAATACTATGTACTAATTTCATAATAAATACCAATATTATACGTGTTTCTACTAAAATCCTGGATATACTTTTTATTTTCCAAAAATTGCATAAGTATTCTTATTTGTGCACAACTACAATACTTTTTAATTTTTAAATATTTTTTAATTGATGTTAATTTTCTTGTAAGTTAAAATACGAACTTGAATTGTTTGGTTTATTTAGTCACAATTATTATTTCTTTATTCCGAACAGAAAAATCTTGAACTCCTTTTTAAATGTTCTTTTTGAATTCAAAATAGATCAAAAATGTGTCTACAGGTGGTTATTCAAATTATTTATCAACATTTAAATCAATTTTCTAGAATAACAAAGAGGGTTTAATAGAAGTCATTATAAAAATATCACAGGTCACAATTCCATAAAAAGAACGTTTAGTCTTAAACAAATGGTAATTGGTTGCAATTTTGTATAATACACAGCCAGTCGTAATAATTTGTGGGGTACTAAAATAATTATGTCAAGTTTTGGCCGCAAATTATCAGATCTTAACACATAAATAGTGTCGTAGAAATTTTTTATTATACAACTATCGAACTTCTGTTCCGTTTAAAAAGCAGGTGTGTGTAGGTATACGAAATTTATAAATCTGCGTTTATTTAAATCACTTATCTGCAAAAACCCACATCTCATGAATATTAAAAATACTTAACATTCATAAATTCAGTGGGCAATTTTTATGTGGGTGACGAGTTATAAATGGTTTTACGTGAAAATGTCAATGGTTTTTGTTTTGCATTGGAATTTATTCACACGGTCTCTAGCTATTTCAGTTACACATTTGCCTTAGCCGGTATTGTTTATGAAAGACCATACATGTACAACTTTGACTTATACTTACTACTATGTATTTTAAAACATGAAAATATTGGATAATCGCCATTGTCTTAAGTAGTAGGTACGTACCTACTGTAACCATATGAAATCCACTGAATTCTCTTTGCTTTTTTTTCGTGACATTTATCTGTATTTTCTAATAAGATTTCGTAAGCATTATATTGTATGAAATTACCATGTAATCGATTTTTCATCATAATTTTGGTTCCCATTTAGTGATTTACAGGAAAATTCATGCTAATTTTACATTTTCCAAACTTTTGTTAAAATATTAATTCATTTTTTAAAAGATGCAAAAATAATTGCTTTAAAATACGCATTTATTTATATTTTTTTGAATATTCGGGTAAATCACTACAACATATTTTTAATTTTAGTATTTCTTTTAGTGTTGAATATTTTGTAATGTAACAAAATCAGTCAGAATCTATATATAAATATGACTAAAATAAAATCTCAAGGGAGAGCGACTTGATGTCTGTTACATGTATTTATTTTTGGTGAGTTAGTCTTCAAATAGATTATTTCCTTTGGTGTTACGAATGATTTAAATTTAAATTGATTTTAAACATTCAAAGAACCGGAAAAATGTACCGCTTGGAAGAAATTACAAATTGTTTTAGGTATAACAATTTCTTGTTATTTGTTGTTCAGGGCGTTATTGTTATGTACAACTTAACTTTATTATGTACATACAAGTTCTAGAACTTCTAAAATAAATCCAAGAAACTACGAATAAAAAAATAAAGCCACATAGGAAATGTAGTTAGGCATGTCATTAAAAGAAGGGTTCAGTTCCGCTTACCTATCTGTAGTACATGAATGAATCAGTCTTATTTTATTTATATATTTTTATGTTAAGGGTTTCAATCTAAACTTAAAAATCTAAAAGTTCATATTCCAAACTAATATTATCTACTCTTAAACACTTTTTGTTTTGGCGATTTTCTCTTTAGCTTTGTTTATGGTCAGAAACACAAATTCTTTAAAGAAAGTTTATTTTATGTATCTACAACATAAGAAATTTTTTTCAACATTTATTTTTTTATATATACTAGGTATATTAAATTAAAGTTCCTCAACTGCAAAGGTCATTGGCACTCCCACCTGTGCATTAAAAACGTCTTATAGTACATACCTACACTAAACAACTTAATTTCTTTTAGGTATGTTATCACTTTAAATAGCTCGCTAGGGGTATTTAATACAACTTGGAGATTATTGCTTGACCGATTACACATTAATCTTTGATCGTTATATTTTAGAAGTCAGTTCAGAAATGTTTCACTGTTAATTGTTTATCACAGTCCTCGCAACGTGGTAAATTTTTCTTTACCATATAAAGTGTCCATGTGTGAGATGTGGATGTCCCATCCTTAGTCTTATTGTAACGACTTCTTCTTTCAGTATTTTAATTTTTATCTAAAATCAAAATCTTTAAATAGCGATTAGATTCCTGTGAGGAGGAGGTATTGGTAATGAGGCGTATTTCTTTTATGCTAGCTTTTTTAATACCTATTGGAGATGATCCTTGAATTTATATTTGATTTTGCGGTGGGTTAAAATCGAATGTAAATCTTTGAGTAGAGCTAGAAGATCTTAAGTATTTGGCATAAATGCCCTAGCTGGTTCAAGTGGTTTTGGCGATTTTGTTATTTGTTCAAAGAATTCATCAAACTGTTCATATGTAGAAGAATGTAGGGCTGGTTTATCTTTTAGTAATTGCTGTATAGGTTTGAGCATTCATTTTAACGATATTTGGCTAACGCCCGCAGTTGTTTTAACTTTTTAATTTTTCTATCGTTTTTGTCATGATTTCCAATGCTATTATTTCAGACATTTAAGTTATCCTTGTACTTAATCGGTTCAATTTTTTTGGGATGAGGGATTTTAAATACTTCAAGGTTGTTCATAGCTGTATCCATTACTTCGGGCGAAGGCTCAGTTGAAGTTACTGGTAGAGACCTCTTGTTATTTTGGTCTTGACGTATTTCGATTGGGGAATTTTTGCAATTTAGTGATATATGCCCTATATGTTTCCACATTTATAGAATTTTAATTCATCGAATTCTAGGAAAATCCGATATTCATCGTCTTCAAATTTTATTACTGTTGAATCGAAAAAACTTGTTCCATTTTCGGCATCGAAAACTGATTACATGTGCATAGTTTGTTTGCTCCAGTGCCGCCTTGATAAGGTATACCGGTGAAACAAGTTGTAAATGTAAATTCTCTTTTAGTATTTTCGCTATTTTTTCACTGTGTATGAGGGGTGAGACGATTGAAATTATTAGTTTCTTCACTGGGGTAACCAGCTTTCGTATAGCGATGTTATAATCTCCAATGTTAATATACTTTTGATTTTGTACAACTTTTTCTACAATATCCTTGCTGGTTAGGTGCCTATAGTGGGATTCGATCTAATTTGACATTACATGTGCTGAACCGTTCTGAACACAGTAAAACAGTCATTTCATAAATTTCAGAGCGGCCATCTGCAAGACTTGCGCTCGCTCTAATAGCCTATACGAACTAACACACACATGCCAAATTAAATCGAATCCGACTATACACACACGTTCGTTAGATATGCGCGAGGCCGCTAGAATATTTTTGGGCTGTAGGTACTAAGTTGCCGATAGCCTACAGATATGTACCTATTCCTTAATATTTAATACCTTCTAAAGCGTTTAGCAGGATGCCTTGATTTTTTAATTATTTATTATTTTTTAAATACTGGAGAAGTTTTAACAACTTTTGAGTAGGTGGATGGAGCATTCAGTTGGTTTAATTCTGGATGTTCTACAGTGAAACCCCTACGGCTGAGGGAGTTACTGTTAGCTGGTGGGTACATGGTGATTATTCTGTTTAATTCCCAATCCGAGGTTGGGAATTGTTACCTACTACTACAGAGTACAGACCTCCGACGATTAAAAATAAATATACCGATACCTTCATTCTAATACCACCATATCACATATGAGAGTTTTTAGGGAAATTCAGGTTTTGAATGTATGTATGATTTATAAATATCTTAGCTAAATTATTTTTAGGAATTATTTTATTTTAAATGATATCTTTGTAGTATACCTTATGGAGACAAATGCAAAATAACTAAATTAAAATATGTAGCAAAGCTGAAAAATTTGCTTTTCCTTTCCCCTGTAAAATGTTGACTTTTTCACATACGTGGTATTAGAATGAAGGTATCGATATGTATTATCTGTTCACTGACCTCGCGGATACTAGATTTATGTTGGCATGCACTGAACAATTGGTACAGATAATTTGCTCTGTAATGTTGTTATTTCTGGTTACTATATGATTGGAGGGAAATTTGAAATCTGACATTTAAACAAATTAATTAATTATAAAATAAAAATTTTCATGCAATGTAACCTAAATGTTGAACCATGAATTTTACCGAAAGAGGACACAAGGCATTTATCTATGTTACGAAGAATTAAAAACTGCATATGGAACTATTTATGAAAATTTTGATTTTGATATCTGTCAACATGACAGCATAACCCAACATTTCAGGGAACTAAATATCTCACTAAATTTTAAAAACATGCAGTGCTGTCAATTCAATAACAAAAAAATGCACCAGATATTTCAATTTAGTGCTTTTCCTGGTTGTGAATAGATAATACCTACCTATACCTGTAGCACATGCGATAGACATTAATTGCAATTTACAATGCGCCCGCACTCCACAAATGTGCAATCGAGATTCCTTTTCAAAATTTAAACAATGCTGAAGTTATATCAATTTTTGTCTAAAGTCAATGAAAAGGGTTGATAGAAATTGTTGATAAATTGATATGCTATAGGTAATTTTTATTATATTTAACGAAAAATTGTCTAAATATTGTAGTATGTACCTACCTACTACACTAAAAACACGAATTATAATTTCTTTTATAAATAATAATGATTATTTGGGAAGTTCTTGCTAAAACTTGTTGAAAATTTTTGGTAAGCTGTTACAATTCGATTTCACGTATTACCTAGCATAGGTTTTAATGTACCTATTTGATAAAAAGAAGAACAAAAATATACAGAAGATGAATATAAAAAAAGACAACTCTGGCTACTATTTGGAACTGAATGTTAAAAGAAGAGTTTCAAAAGAAATTTATTTCTGAAAAATAACATTTTACCGAAGATGATTTGTATCTTGTAAAATAAATACGGAGTTAGAGGAATCTGATAATAAATTGTATAAGGAAGATTGTTGTTATTAGCAAAGTAATTATAAAAATGTTTTTAGTTTAAAGTAACACAAAAAGAACAAAATATCAGAAGTATTAAGTTTTAATTTAGTTTTAAGTGTCCGTATTTTGTCAAACGGTACTTATTGGCCAAGATACCTACTGTAAACTGTGCACATGTCATTTTAAAATTACATACATGATAAGAAACAAACTGTCAATATCATAGGCCTAGGCTTATGTAGAATGGTTTTTGTAACTAAATATTTTGTACCCTTTTAAAAATTAACTTGTGTGGAATGAATAATACTTAATTTGAATAAAAGGAGCCATTTAAATTGATTTTCAGCCATTAAAAAAATGTTTAAAATTCTAACACATTTAGTGGCCAATTTAAGGATATATGTGTGACAAATTTCAAACCTTTTTTGTACCTACGTCTCACTTGAAATTAGGCACTAATCTTGTCTGGTATGGAAATCAGAAAAATTAAATTACTAAATTTCAATTTAATTACAAGATCGTTCTTTTGTTTTTATTAATTTATTAACGACACTGTATGCCCTATTGATGATTAGCATTTAATACTTGTTTCACTTACCAAATCGAATGCATTTTAATAAAATATACTTGCACATCAGAAACACGCACATCGTTCTCGTATCATCGTGTGGTGCACCGACGAAAAACAAAATACAAAGAAATAGAGAATGTTATTCGATTTTAGAGTCTCTTCCTGTTGTTTGTTCTTGGAAAAGATATAAAGGGAGAATTCCTTTCATATGAATTTCTACAATGCATATACATAGTTACATTACGAAAGAAAAGTTAAGATGGAATTCTTGGTTATTGGCTTTGGATAAAGTTCATAAATTATAGTAATAAGATGTTTACTTTGAGGGATGCCACACCCTCTCCAAAACAATTTAGCAGCTTCACCATTTCGACTTCTTATGTTTGTTTTAGGGTGCTGGGTTCCAATACGGTTTAGTAAAGATTAGCACCCTCATAGTGTGGGTTGTTCGAAGGTAAGAATCTATTGATTTGTTATTTTAAGCATGCAAGTTCCTTGTTAAGTTTAATTAGTATTCTTTAATGAAACATTTAAGAATTTTGAAATTACTTGGTTTAATTAAATTTCTTTACAAGAAAAATCTGCGGTTTTCATTTTATCTGTCGGAGTAATATCTTCAAATCGTCTATTAAGCAGAAACTGGGAGATTATCTCGCTTAGCTAAACCAAAAAGTTCTGCAGCAGCAAGCGTACTTTTGCAATTTATTTTATTTCCGGAATCCGTATACCAAAGTCCAGGCACGTATTTGTTTTAGCTGAGCTAACTGTAGCCTTTATGGCAGTGTAGGTTTCGGTTCATTTTTACAAAATCCTCACTGTCTAGGCAAGTGGAAGTTCAAGCAAGCTCGTTGCTGGAGGCGAATAGGCCGTTAGAAGAGCAAATACTGTTGCAAGCAGAGGACAGAGAAAAACATGGGGATGACTCTCACCAATGTGCTACGGACCTGCCGAGACGGAGGCCATCTTGTCTGGTATGGATCAATACAAACCCGGGCCGACGCTCGATACAGCTTAAACTGCATACTCGCAGGCATGCGCGTTTACATAAACTGTGATGGGGTTCCGGTGATTTAGTTTTAGCATATTCAGAAATATCTGATTAAGGTAATTATTAAAAAAGCTTATCTTACTAAAAGTTTGCATTAAATTACGGTTTTTCAAAGACTTGTTAAATCGATCTAATCTAGGTTTAACAAAATCGGTTCAATTTTTTTTAGAAAATAATAAGAAACAGGTACCTTAGGATGCTTTTTCTAATAGTAATTTTTAAATTAATGCCCTTCTACAAATTTTAATACATCTTACTAAAGACGAGATTAGTGACAACAGCATTCCGGCATTATCTGATGTGATAAAACGAAACTTTTTATTTTTAAACGAATATTAAGTAAGATCTATAAATCTACAGAGTATATGCATTACTGTCTTTTATTTAGTATCAAGCTTCCTCTAGAGCAAATTATCATTTTATGAAGATGTAGCACCCACGCACTTTTAAGAGAATTTTCGGTTAAGGAAAAGTAACCAAAAAAACAAATAAAATCTGGAAAACAAGAACTCTTTGTAAATGCTAAATAAAAAATCTTTAGTTATTTGGTAATAAAACTACCGATGTAGTTGCAATAAATTTTTTATCGGTTTTATGGCCTTAGTAGTGTCCCTTTTTACATTAAATTTACATTTATTAAAGACGCATACGGTATTTAAAATTCCATTACGGGAAATCGAAACTTACTGTTACTTTTAGGAAGATATATTATTTATATGTAGCGAAGTTTTAATACTTTCTTATATTGATTTTAAATTACATTTTTATTTAGATATTAAGCAAAAAAGTCGAATTTTCATAGTAAAATGGAATTATAAGATACTTAACTTCCAAATTTTTATTGAAAATATGAAATTAAAATATGGAACGTTGAAAATGTCTTGGACGTAATTACACGCACGAAATTTTCGAAAATATATGTAGGTACCTATCTATAATTTTCCCTGAACATAAACAAAGTCAATCCAAAGATAAGCAAATTAGTAAGTTATAAAAGCATTAGGTATATTTTTATTATTACGCGGTACGTTTACCGCCTCTCAGATGACCAGTCCCTTATGGGAGGAAAATTGAAAATAGGAAGCTTGTGTGAGGTTGTGCTTACCAAACCGTATTATATTTAAGTACTATTAGATTCGACCAATTTATCACAATTTAGTAATAGTAAAAATATAGTTTGATGAATAAACGAATAATCATAAAGCACAGGTCTAGTTAAAGTTCCTTCATTTTTACGTTGAAACTTACTACATAAAAATTCAAAGCATTTTTGCCACCAACTCAATATAAATTTTCTATACAAAAATGATATTGGCACAATAAATCATCAAATAGTAAATTTCGAAACAGATACTTTGTAACATTAAAATATTGCTTTGGAGAAAAAAAATTAACAGAAGTAGTTGCACTAAACAAAGTCTCTTTGAAAATAGATGCGCATATGTTACTACATGAATTATAGTTACAGTTATTTGATATTTAATTAGGTGCTGTTTGCAGTAGGAAGAAATAAATAAGCAAGACAAGAAATTGTTGCAATACCTACTTCAAAGCATTACAAATTATTGGGAATGCCGCATATTCATAAAAACATAACTTTATGTACAGCTGTCAGTTGGTAACTGGGAGATCAGTTAATAATTCGATTTAATTAAATGCCGAATATTTCCTTGACACTGTAATAGTTAAAATTTCGCATTATTAACAGAAAATATTTAAGAAAAATTTGTGTTTTATAGTAAACTTAAATTTTTGTATAGATTATAGATAATCCTAGTATAATCATTTATACCTACACAAAATTTTCTTAAAGAATTGTGTTTTGAAAACCTGTTTTTGCTGTATTAAGTTATAAATAAGGCATAAATATTTGATGCAAAAAATTCCGGAGAGACCGCTGTAGTAAACGTCATTTCGCGTCGACCATAAAGTAACGTGTTTATCGTAGTAGGCTCAGCAACTGGGGTTCTCTTCTTAATAAATTGTACCAACTCAGACACAAGTGTAGGCTGGTGTATATATATATATATATATAGGGTCTATATTTTCTTGACTTCTTTCTTAGAGTTGGAGTTAATTAAATAACCCTAAGGTTATACTAACTTCTGAATAAGGAGAAACGATTTCTTGAGAAGGAACTGAATTGTTTCCACTAAACAAGAAAACGACTTGTTTCTTCAATCCCTTTGTCAATTATTTTTGAAGTAATTCGATTTCCAAGTCATCTTCCCAGAGATATGAATAAATCAATGTCAACATTATGCACCTATATTAAAAGGAAAATGGAAAGATTATAAACCTTAATCCAATTGCCGTATAGGTACCTACCTACTTAGTTCCATAACCTCTAGGGTAGCGTGTAAAACTTTTTCCGAAATTTTCGGAGACACTTAGGAAGATTTGAAATAATAATATTTAGTAATTTAAAAAAAAGAAACAAATTCAAAATAGGTTGTACCTACTTCCGTTCTATGTTAAATTAATATAATATTTTTGTCTTAACTTATACTCATGTGAATTCACGTCTCTTGTTAGTTTGGTGTTTCTGATTTGTTGCATACATTTTCTTTTTTTAGTGCCTATTTTAAATGTACTTAAATTAATTTGTTTGATAATATAATTTTTTTCTCATTCTTTCCTATTACGAATTAGGATTCATTGGTCAAGTTAACATAACAGTTGATGAGTACACAATACTTTGTAAAGCTTTTTTAAATTCAACCAAAAATATACATGATGTAATAATTTTTATATATTTTGTTTTTGAAATTTTACATAGATATTTACCTAGAAATTAAAGACAATTTCAGAAATAAAAAAAATTACTTTTAAAACTAGGTAAAGAGTTGATACCTATGACAAACTTCCTTTAAATAATATACAATTTTTTCTATTTCTATACCTATATTTATTCTTTTATCATAAAAATCTACCATAATTTACAAAAGAATTTTTAATTGAAAAATAACAATAGGTAATAGAGCAAATAAACGAAATTGTATTGCAAAGGATGATTATGTAATTATCAACTGTCATTTAAACTGGTACGATTTACCTACTATGAAAAAACAGTTAACAGTTATGGTTGTTATATAATAAATATTGTTGTATTTATTATATAACAGATATATTTTTATCGTTATTTCACTTCCGGCGGATACCTGACAGGAACGCATCGTAAATATCACCTTTATTTCGAATGTTGTAAAAGCGGAAATAACAAAATTACCAAAACTAACTTTAATTTTCTTCAAAGACGTTATATTTAACCCAGTTTGTTCGTTCTTTTATTTCAAAATACGTCTAAATTAATTTGTCGATAAAAACAAAATGGCTTCTGTTGAAATTCGTGAACCGTCGGATGCAGTTTTCATTCTTTAGAGCTTTTAGAGTACTCTTATTATACGAAAGTGTGCTTTCACATTATAAGTAGGTACCTAAATACAGAATTAAATATCCAACTACTATACTAGAAAATAAACATTAAGACTTATTTTGAGTTAGTTACAAATTGGTATTTATAAATTTTAGATTATTAGGTCTGAGGTACCTACTCTATAAATATTTTACAAATGTTCAGTAAAGTTTAAAATCTCAAAATGGTTCTTGAAAATCAAATACTTGTAAATGTCCAAACTAAATTGGTTAAAGTAATAAATTCTATTAGGAGAGAAAACAGAAGAATGAAATAAATTAGATTTTCTTTCACAGAACATAATTTTATTCTTTTCATTCAAAATTATTGTGTGGAACACTAACAATTGTTCAATTTATTATGTCCGTAAATATTTATTTCTAACAAGATATTTAATTTTACTAAGCGTTTATTGTTAGGCGACATAATTCCCACGATGGTTTATTGACATCACTAGTTATGAGTAGTTAATTTTGCAGTCCAAGCTATATAAATAAGCAAAATTCCTAAAGTAGGCTACATAATATATAAAGTACTTACAATTTGATTAAAAGCTCCCTTATAAATCTGCTTTATACTAAAATAAAACAAGTGAAAACCCGTAGAATTACGAAAAATGTTGGTAGATTATTCATTCTTAAGTAACAGTAGTCCTAACTTCTTCGGTTTAATAAAGATAGGGGCATTGCTTTCGAATCCAGAATAATTAATCTGTTAAAAAGGTTTTTTGATTCTTTATAGGTATTGAGTACCAACTAAATTTCTAAATAATTAAATTTAAGAATTTTGCTTAATTAAATTAACTAAAACTATTAATATTCATATTTATTTAATTTACATTAATATGAAATTTAAAAAATGTTATTTAACTTATCTTAAAAGTTGTAATATACAATTAACATTTACAAATTACCTTTTCTTAAATATTTAAGATATTACAAATAAATTTCTCAATAAAGTTGTTACATAAATAAATCACAACAAATTCATTTCTATAATAATCTTAAAGTTAATGAACAAAGCGAATTCCGTCAAAATATTTTTCTTTTTCGGGACAATTTAGTGTACGTAGGTATTGTGTAAGTGAATATTTTATCAAATACCAGTTCTATAGTCTTTTATTTTTACCTAAGGTTTAATAGCTTTCGAAACTTTGTTATTCCATTATTTAATAATAATTTTGCGACTTAGTATAATTAATATTGTAACGAATGTTCAAAATTACTTCAATATTAACATTATAATACAGAAAATTGTAAATCCTGTGTGTATTAAAGCAAACACAAACAACTTACATACGTGAAACTGGAAGAATGCAACTCTTGGAGTAAAAATAAGATAATGCTCGAACATAATGAGAATCAGTTAATTTTATTTGCAGTTAGACATAATGTTCACATACAGTAATTAACTTTCTTCTTGATAGCAGCAATAATATACCAAGATAAAGCTTTTAACTACTAATGTCATTGATTCAAGAACTATAATGTACCAAACAGCATAACATTTTAAAACTTTGTGTTTTCTATTGCAGAAAACCAAGATATTAGTTATTTCAAATAAAAATTGAAATGTTAAAGTACGAGTATTAAAACATGTTAAACCGAGTAACAGTGCAATATTATAGGCTCACGATAACTTAGGATATGTATATTTAGAAATGATTGTCATTAAGCATCTAGTTTTGGTAAACTTCTACTATTACGGACAAAAGCTGT
Organism: Melanotus villosus; assembly: GCA_963082815.1. Taxonomy (NCBI): domain Eukaryota; kingdom Metazoa; phylum Arthropoda; class Insecta; order Coleoptera; family Elateridae; genus Melanotus; species Melanotus villosus. The sequence goes on along the minus strand of OY720418.1, from coordinate 67,872,067 downwards.
CTCAGTGATCTTAAGATATATAATATTTTTACCGAAACGGAAAACAAACGAAACAAACCAACCAAAGGGATAGACAATGCTGTACAATCTAAATGTTCGATAAAATAAAACGAGTTGGTAAATAATTCGATACTAGAAAAGCTTCCAAATCCGAACATACGAGGTTTGGCAGAAAAATAATGAGACCGACGACACTGTGCGTAAACCGACAACACTGCTCTCTCCCCCTTCATACGGCAGTTAGAATAACCGGCAAAAGTTTGAGCAACGTTGTGCTAGAGGTTGTTCCATTCTAAGTGGCGAAGGACCGGTCAGAAAAGGTGGTCAAGTTCACCAATAACTCAACCCTTCACTGCCACCCGTGCCACTGTGCTTCGGTACAGCGTCTTTTTAAGAAGATTATGTCGCTCTTAAGTATCTTAAGACGGCCCACTTGGTCTACTGCGCAACCAAGGGTCTCGCCATTGAGATTGGAATAGCCTCTATCAAATTTTATGTAAAACTTAGCGAAGTGGAAGACGAACTTCGTGCGGGAAGTTCTGTAACCTCAAAAACGGACGATAATTTGTAAAGAGTGCAGATTCTTGTGATATCAGACCATCGATTGACGTTGAGAATAATTAGTAATGAGTTAAATTTGAACCGATTTACCGTCCATCAGGATTTGGACATGAGAAAAGTGTGCGTCAAGATGGTTCTCTGTTCGCCGGATCTCAGTCCCTGTAACTTCTTTTTATTCTCCAAGCTGAAAAACCATTTGAAAGGACGACATTTTGGTACTTTGGATAATATCCAGAAGAGCGTAACCGACGAGTTGAAAGGCATTCCAGCAGAAGCCTTCCAGGACTGCTACGATCAATGGAAAAAACGCCTCCATCAGTGTATAGCTGCCCAAGGGGATACCCTTGATTTGTAAAAATAATAAAATTCATGGTTAAAGTCTTACCTATTATTTTTCTGCCAAATCTCGTACAATAAGACTACTAATTCTTTCTAATAGCAGACCACTAAACAAAAAAAAGCAAATGTAATGGTATAATTTTATCCAACAAAATGTTTCCAGTTTTAAAGATTTATATAGTGTGGCTAAAGATACGTATACTTAGTACAAAAAATATACTATTTGTTAATGTATGTAATAATTAAGCTTTTAATATTAAAATGTGATTTTTTTTGATATAATTAAGATTACTCTTACAGTTCTAATTTTCATATTATCTTAGGTCACATACAGTTTCTTTTGTATTCCACCATTTAATTAATTTTATACATTTTGTAAGAGGTTCCTTTAGCGATATTTTTTTTATTCGCTCATTTAAATACTAACAAAAAATTGATTAGTTTTTGCTTGATTATGAAATATAATTCCTCTTACTATAGGCTTTAATGTTCTTCCTTTTTCCTGTTACTAAAATTATCATTAGATTTTAGTTTCCTTTTCCTTTGTTGTTTAACAGTAGGAAAGTAATTAATTAAAAGGTTGTAATGCCTGTTTGTTTCCCATTTTTCTTTTAATTTCAATGTTTTTCTTATCCGCTATTTAATCGTTTGTGTATTATAGGCTCAAATGTCAAAAATAGCGAAACTAGTACCAAGCCCCATTAAACTTTAAATCTGATACCATTCCTGAAAGTTAAAACATCACAAAATTAAATTAAATTACATGTATACTTTAATGTAAAGCGGTTGTTGTCTTGAATATATGATAAACAACAAAGTGGCCAGAAAAAAACAAACGCTTTCTGAAAGTATATTTATAATTTGTACATTACATTTGTTCAACGACAAAGTACATAAAATACAAGTCAATAAATACTAGAAATGCATTTATATCAGAACAAATAATATTCGTTACGGTATTAGGTTTAATTTTAGTAATTTACAAATAGTGTTTTAGTATTTTCACTTAAATCAGAGATAATAAATTAAACCTGTCTATAATATAAATATTAATTATTTCTGCAAAATCATAGTTAATTCATAAAAAGTACTTAAACAGCATTAATTAATTTCGTTATAATTAATCCGGTTTGTTTAATTAAGTAGTTCAACTTTTTCTGCACTAAAATAACGACTAATAATGTTTTTCATCAATTTTAAAAACCAGTTATTAAACCCGAGCTAGATTTCCTTGGTTTCAACAGAATGAATTCTGTTTGATAATCCCAGTTGTATTGAATCTGAGCCACGTGAACCACACCCTGTTCCATTTCGTCGGAAACTCTTTTCAAATCGAAACTTAAACCTATAAATAGCTACGGCAGCCTCTGTGATTGTCTGCCAGATTTTAAGTAGAATTTTGTTTAAAGCTGAACAGTTAAATCTCTTTGTCTTTGCTGTAATAACGAACCGACAAATAAATTCCTTCAGTAGCTCATATAAATAGAAATGGAAAACGTAAATAGAGTGACTAACGAATGGGAATTGTTGATTTGTAGCAGTAAATATATAAAATGCTTTCGTTACTATTGTAACTTTTGTGAAACTAAAATAAAAACTGCAAACTCGGAGAGGAACTATAACCCCGGAGCGATGATCATGCGAATACATTGATCAATGGGTTGGAAATTTACGCGTCGTTCGGTTGGATTTTTCAGATCATGAATTTTTATTTTTCTACTATAAATTCCGTAAAATACTGTGACTCTTTTTGATTGCACGAGACCATCGCAAAAATGATGAATATTTAAACTTTTTGAATAAGTTTCTAAACATTCTAAAATAAATTTAAGAATATCTAGTCAACCGATTGTTGTTACTGTTTAAAATAAATGTTTATTGATATTCAGTTTACTAGCCAATTCTTTATTTAACTGTATTATTGAAATGAACGATTATTTTATTTCGTTTATGTTTTTAAATACATACCCATAATGAATTTTAGTACGTGTTTAATTAACATAACAAGCAACATTTGATTCCAGATAATCTTAGGTCACGAAGTAAGTATTTTTTTAAGATAATGTAACAATAAAATTAATATACAAGACAATTTATCTAAATAACTTCTTTTTAAAATATTAAAGACTATTTGTACCATGCTAGCTAAAATTTAAACTTGGTTTAGGGTCAAGATTTTCTACAAGAATATGGTAAGCAAGGAAATTTTGATTTAAACCAAATTTACATTTTAAATAAGAACCATTAATATTTATATTAGCATCACAGGCAAAGCACTACTGAATCTTGAAATAATCAATTAAAAATCTGAAATCGTTTATTACTTATTTATTACTTCATATGCAACCTACAGAGACTGAAAATAAGCTACTTGGCCTCCTTAAACAGAAGAGTATAGGTAGTAAGGGAAACGAATTCAAACAAACTTCATTCTTGCTGTGAAAATTAATTCTTGTTTCGAGAAAATACAAGCAATGGAACACATACAATAACACGAAATTAATACATATGAAAGAAAATCAAGAATATTGTAAAAGCATTGCTACACTAACAGAAAATAAATTGTTTCAGAATTATGCATAAAACTTATAATTGCTTTCTTCGTCTCTGTGAAAATTTACGCAAGATATATTACAGACATCAAAGTGTAATTGTAGGGTAAACGTATATAACCAATAAATCACTTTAGTTCGTGTGATTAATGAACTGACCCAACTCAACTTCGGGCACGTTAAGTTCTAACTTTAACTAATGATCCAACAGGTTCGTCAATCATATTCGAAATTAAATTTTTATTGGCGTATAAAAGCAGTGTCAAATGTTTAGATGTAGTAGATAGGTTTATTGATGTAACAATATCATTATGGCTCGTTCGGCCACGTGCGAACTACCACAGTAAAGTGGCGATAAAACTTTTTAATGACACATGCCTCTTAGACATCGAGTAAAACGCACTTTCGCGAAAAACTGACTTTTCTGTGTTATTAATTAATCATTTGCTTCAGATTTCTATAAATCATTCGCGAAAACTTAATTTATGAACATCATAAAATTGTAAATCATATTACAGCAAGAAAATATCTGTTCTATTTGTAGTACATACAATTTGTTACGAAATAAACAATAATTTTCCCATATATTATAGGTACCTATATACTAAAAGTTATCGTTTTTGGAGACAGAACACTAACAAGTGTTCAACGCCATTATTATTTGCAGCTTTATCAGACATTTAACATTCACCGAAAGTAAAAATTAGAAAAATCTCCTTATGTCTTTAACTAAAAAAGTATAATGTGTTTTGGTATTTCAATAAAAATATTGAGCTGGTTTAAGGAATTTTCGTTTACAATACGTTTATATACAAAGTGCTTCTATATGTTTGAACACACATACAATGTAGATATACATGTTAATGCATTGCCTTACGAAGTATGCAAGTAACTTCTGATAAAACAAATTTGTCACTGATGTCATTGTATCAAGAGATCCAATTTAAAGTAATCCTCAGTGACCCATGGAATTAACAGTCATATCTCAACTAATAAAAATTAAGGTATCTGAATTTATGTAATATTTGCTTATTTGTTTTGTATTTCGTCAATATTTCCTGAATCAGACTGAAACACAATTTTCCATTTTATGGATCACTTGATAGTTCTGCTGTTGTAACTTGCTGTCATTGCGATTCAATAATACTCAACCTAACTAGTTTAAGCTAACATTTACGGTTCATATTCACATCACACAAAAGAAATTCCAAAGGTAGGAATAATGATATACTATTTCAAGGTTAAAATTAGTACTGGATTTGGGAAATCAAAAAGCTGCTGTACACAGTGAAAACTATTTTGTTAAACTTGCATTAATTTAACAATATTATTAAAGTAACTGAATTATAGTAAATATTATTTTAGTTCAACTTCTACAAATTTTGTATTGTGAAATCCGCAACGAGTTAACTTAACAAAACGCTATGTAAAGGTAACAATATATTTTGTTAACTAAAATATTTTCTCCAAATCGAAATTAGTTTTGAAAAATTTGATCTTTTAAAAGTCAAGATAACTTCCAGTTCTTCCAAACAATTATTGTTGTTAATTTGTGCTGTTAATTTTGTTATATTAAATAGTTAAACTGCCTATTTAAATATTAAAGATAACAACAAATCGAGATTTTGACACTTTTGCAGTTCCAACTGTGAAAGTTAATGAATGAAATAGCGAAAAAATTTGTAATGTATGCACATAGTTTGCTTAAGTGGTAAAAGATAAGACAATCCACAGATTCATTCCCTTCAGTGACTTGGCAGTTTCAAGTTATTGTCTTTACCTATGTGAATTTTTAATATCTGCCTAAAGAAAAGTTAATCTTATTTTATTTGCAATTCCCGGAGAATTGATCATTACAACGAAAATTATCAAGCATTTGGTATATGAAACTGAATGAAATTTTGGATTGTTAATAAGAAGGAACTTATCAATTTTGCTATTTAGGCAGTTATTGAAAATAATCGTGAATTTTTTCTGCATTACCTACACATCGCTATAAGCATTTTATAAACTGAATCGTATTTATTTTGTTAATAATTTAATGCCTGTGTTATTACAGGGTTAGATTTAATTGGGGATCTGTTTTAGATTAAAATATGATGGTGACACCTTTGGAATTCAAGATAAAATTGATATAGGCTGCAACCAAGATAAACCGTTATTGGTAAAAAAGCAAATGCAGCTGCAAAACTATTTAGCTAGCCAGAAGAAAATACCAGGGCTCGAGTTTGCTGATTTTTCCTATTCTATTAAAAAGTTAAACTTTGATTGTAACGGCCATGGAGATTACACCTAGGTTTTCTTTAAAAGCTGTTTCGACCATTAACGGCATAGCTTGGCCGCAATTACACTGCCCTAAATTAAGATGTAAGTATATGTAATAATAAACTCATATGGTTAATTTATCATGGTAAAATGAGCAATATTTCATTAGCAAATTCATTAACTTTTGTTATGTGGTACCAAAGCTAAAGCAGAAACCTATTAACAACAGGTGGTGTTAATTTTTTACTTCTGTAAGTAGTGCTATTTGATTGTTCTTTTTTTTTAATATCGAAATGATTAGATACACATTGTAATCATCAAAACCCCAGAATATAAAAATATTCCTTGTAAATATCTGAAAAAAGAAATTACTATCTCATGTGAAGTCCCCCCCTTAATTTAGCAATCGCCTTTAAATTTTTAATTTTTGTGATAGGTACTACCTATAACATTAAATTTTGAGAATTACAGATTTTCTTTCGTTAAAACTTTAAATTATCATATTTTGGATAAAATGCTTTTTAATTTCACCAAAACATTTTAATTATTTCAATCTTAAATAACATGACGAAACAACCATTTGAAATTAAAATATTTTATATTAGCCATTGTAGTTGCAGAATAAATTCTATCTTTTGATCGGAAAATGTAACGTTTTTTGCTGAAGATGCACATTATCCTTCGCACATTCTTATATAAAACGATGGCTTTCTTCATGTCTATCATAAATAACACATTCCCAAAAAAAAAAAACTAGGAGACCGTGGCTAATGTTAATATTAAATTAAAAATTTTCATACATTAATGCAAATGCAGAATGTATCTAATAAATTCCAAAGCGATTACATGAATGAAGAATTTTGTGTTCAAAACTTATTCTGTAAATATAACAAACACATAAGTAATTTATAGTTTTACAGTCAAAGGAGTCTTCTAGATAAAACAAATTAGCGTTTTTAAAAATTATAAATAATGCTTATGTTGCATCACGCATGTGGTTTTCATAAAGAAGCAAAATAATACAAAATTAACCAGCTTATAAACGTATAATTCAAAGTAACTATCTAAATCTTAGGAACAAAATTTAATCTACGTAAAAAGAATTTTGAATATTTTTAGATTATAAGCGACTCGCTAAAAACTTTTCAAACTGGTTTAGTTCAAAACTCGCTTAAGGCAAATGAGAAAATTACCAAGTGGTAAATATTCGCAGAAGCCAATTAACTCGGATTATTATAGAGTTTGTTTATCAAATATAATATAAACTTGGGCAAGGTAGCTATAGTTTATATTATATTTAATTAGGCTTACATCGATTACTCGACCAATTCTTTAATCGGTGATTAAAATTATAAACGGATTAATCGGTATTTAAAGCTTTCAATTAAAATGAATAAATTAAATACGCATTGACAACGTAGGCAGTACCAACGTCTGCTCATTGCATTTCGGAGAAACGAACTTTAGAATAATAAGTGCGCCTTTTAACTTAGTGTATCTTCATGTATGTGATTAGAATTGCCCTTTTCGTGAAGGATACTCGAAAAATCGTCCCTGGAAAAGATCTCACGCAGAAACAATTTTTGGAAATTTCATTTAAAAATAATCGTTACAATTATTCCTGTAAGCCGAGCACTTTTTTATATTATTTCTAGAAAGTTCATGTCCTTATTCATAATTGCTTTAAACAGCGGGCGAGATAAACGGTACTTAAGTGTGTATATTTTATACGAACCATTTATATTTATGCACTGTTATGAATTCCCCAAACCTTAGCAATGAAATGGCTATCATAAAGCCATTAACTTTATACAGTGCCATTACGTTAAATATTATTGCTCCTCTCTGTATCCTATGTAGTATAGGCTTGGAGCGGCATCGTACTTGTTCTGATTTACGAGGAGGCCAAGCAATAAACTAATGCATCCTTCAGTAGCACGCCTTCCTAGTACAACGTTTTACAATGTTTTTTCTTTTTATAAACTATTCTGAATTTGTAGTAAAATTTAGTAGACACTATAAATAACTAATTCAATGACTATATATAATTATAGTTAATGAAGTTATCTATCTACTAAACAAGAAGGAACTGTCATAAGTATAGTGAGTTAAATAAAAGTTAAACTAATAAATTATACCTCATCATGTCCACCATTCACTTTTAGGTTTGTTTGCCATGTATAATGAATATTTTCAGATAATAATATATGGCATGTTACTATTTTAAACTGGAAGGAAAATTGCAGTAAAACCGATTAACTGATTTTAAAATAAAAACTAAGTGAATTGTATATTTTATATCGTACAAATAAGCAAATATTTAATTACCTATATTTTATTATTCAAACGAAGAAATATTCAATTTGTGTATTTTCTTATTTAATTTTAAAAAATCAGTATTCCTTCTTATTCTCTTCTAAATTAGACAAACTCAATATTCATAAAATATTACCTTTGTAGAGTTTGCAATTACCTTTCGGTTTTTTTTCTGAAATGAATGAATGAATAATAGAATAATCAAAGATCTAAACCAAAATAAAGAAAAAAATTTAAAAGAGAGGGAGTACAAAAATGAAATATAAACTTTTGTAATGTTACACAGTTTAATATTTTAATAAAGTTTATAATAAATACTGATCTAATATAATTTAATTTGTAATTATGATTCGTGTAACTAATTTAAATTGCAACAAATAAGAACAATTTATCAGAAATCATCTCCATAAACGGTAGTACGTTTTGAGTTGTACATCAAATTTAACTGCACTAGATAGATACAAAATATTATTGGTTTTGTACCTTTTGAATGACTCTACAGATAAGATAATTTTATCATGTTTGAAAACAACATATAATTTTTATGAGCATTGAGCATAAATGTAGGCATGTTTAGGTATGTGCGTATATACTACATTTTAAACTATCCCACTCAGTCTTCGAATCTAGAGCTCCGTTATTTAATGATGTACTTCTAGTATGTGTTCGATATATGATGTTGCTAATTTTTAATTATTTTTAATAAAATACCTATTTTTCTTTTTACGAGGCAAAAAATATACCTAATCATACTCTTTGTTGTAACGAAACATTATGTTTGGAGTTATGCACTTCAGTATGTTAATAAAATGTGTCCCTCACTTCTAGAAAAGTTTACTTATTAAATAAATTCAGTTGAAAGCTCGTTTTTTTGACAGTTTCTAGTAGCAATTTTGCGAGTTTGAAGTAAAAGCGTTCAGAGATACAAATTTTTGATTTTTGTGATTACAAACTAGGTTTAACATAGTTATGACCATAGTCACCAAAATTTAGTGGCAGCTTTTGGCGACCATAGTCCCTCATTATCCACAGTTAGTTACTGGTTCCGTGAATTTAAACGTGGAAGATGTACGTTAGAAGATGTACCTACGTTAGAAGATGAACAAAGACCTGGACGATCTGCAGTAGCTGTTCGTGGCGAAAATGTTAGTGCCACTGAGAAGCTGATTAAAAAAAATCGGAATATCACTCATCGAAACATTCAAGAAGAATTAGGCATTGGATCATCTGCAGTAGATTGTATTTTACACAAATATCTGACTGTAAAGTAGCTGGCAAGTCGGTTTCGCATTTTTGAACCGAAGAACAGAAACAGGCGCGTGTAGGTGCAGATTTATGTTATAAAAGTTTGATGGAGGAACTTCAAAGCAGGTATTTCATATCGTTACAGGTGATGAATCTTGGATATACAATTATGACCCCGAGACAAAACAACAGACAACTGTTTGGGTGTTCGAAAATGAGGAAATGCCAACAAGAGTTGTTTGCGGTAATGGTGCAAACAAAAAATGGTTTCTTCAGATACAGTGGTCCAGTAACAGTAATTCCTCTTGAAGATCGTAAGCCTGTAAATGCCGATTGGTATATAGAATTTTGCCTTCCTCAAGCGTAGTAGTCGCCCAAGATCATTTTGTTACACTACGACAATGCAACTCCGCATACGGCTGCCAAAACTTTAAATTTTGTACACGAATCCGGAGTCCAACTGGTCCCTCATCCACCATACAGTCCAGATCTTGCCCCTAATGATTTTTCTTGTTTCCGGCGATTAAAAAAATTATGCGTGGTAATAAGAGATTAGGAATTCAATGCGGCGGTTGCTGAATTTCAAGGAATTTTTGACGACCTTCCAAAAACAGTAGTTTTCTGCCTGTTTCGAAAAGTGGTTTCAACGAATGAATAAATGTAGTATGGCTAAGGGGGATTACTTTGAAAAACAATCAAATTAATTTCTTTCAATATTCCATAGTTTTTTTGTAACTAAAAATTAACAGAACAACTCTCGTACCAAGAATCTTGAAAAAAATATTAAATCTTCAATCGATTGCAATCTTTTTTAAGAAATATAAGAACCTTTTTGCGATAGAATATCTGTCGTTCTTTGTAATTAATCAGATCATTTGTTAACTTTTTTTGCTGTTTAGGTCATCACTTTCTAAACATAAAACGTCTGGTTATATGCCATTTTCAGACGTTCTCCGCACGGAGCTGGTTACCGATGGAAATAATCATTCTTACTGGACAAAATACGGATCAGGCGAATTACTAGCTTTTTACATTTCTTAATTGGGCTTTCGCCACCAGCTGCTAAACTAGAATTTAATTAATTAATTAATTAATAACTCACTCAATGTAACAAGCTTTGGGATTTGTTTGAAAACGAAAATAGATTTGTCTCCGAAAGGTTATTAACGTTCAGTGAGTTATTAGTTAACTAGTAATTAATTTAATTCCGGTTTAGCAGCTGTTGGCGAAATAGTATATTAAAACACATGTTACAGAAGGCAAAATTTTCGAACACGAGCCGCGTAGCGGCGAGTGGTTTAACAGACGAGTTCCCGAATTGACTTCTGTAACGAGTGTTTTATACTATTTTCTCTGTTTCGGCTTTCATTTACATTAATTATTTATGTTTCTTTTTATAAAAATACTTGACAGTTTCCAGTTGGGGAAATTTGGTAAAATAGTTAGGTTGGTAACAGCCAGTGTTGCTTGACAGGTAGATATTTTATGTACTATTTAATACAGTATCACCAATTTCTGAAAACAAATTTTCACCAAAAATCGTTTAAGAATGAAGCTCATTCTAGCATCAAAAAGCATTCTGGAATAATGTCATTTTAATGCCGAAACAGAGAAAATCAATTAAGGGCCGGTCTTTCAGTCTCCCAATAAACCTCCTAATAAGCTATTTGGCAAATATTTTCTATTGAAACGATTGTATTAACAAAGGTTGCCATAGAAAATAATAGGAGGATAAATTTATTAGGAGATTGAAAGACCGGCCATAAGAAATATAAAATGTCAAACCACCCCAACAAACCTTAAAAAAATAATTAACAGCTGCCAATCAATGCAGCTCAGTTTCAAACTAAAAACTGCAACTAACGTCATGCGGAGTACATTGGCATAATATACCGGGTGTGGCCTGACATGTGAGACATAGGTGAAATGCATGGGAAATTGAACATATGTAAATATTATCTTCTTGGCTAACTGTTGCTTATGTTGTAGCTATTCCTCGAAAAGTACTTTTCTTTTCCAGTCGATTATAGTACGAAATTTATCTGAAATGAAGGAGAAATGGTATTTTTTGCTGATTATTAGACTGATATTAATTTTACAAAAATTTGATCAACTAGACTTGTTCTGATGAGCTGCAGCATCACTATGGAAATTTCAGAATTTAATACGAACAAATGATGCGCAGCAGGCTTAAGCAAGATGTCATAAGGTGCATGTGTGACTTTTTATTTAAAATATTTACTTTATTTTACGTTTAGGAGCCAAATTTTCCTAATTAGTTAAGAATCAATTGCTTAATAGCGTACTACTCATTCAAACAAGAACGTACAAAAACTAAACGGTGCAACTGGAGAGATAAAATTAAGCAATTATCAAAATCGTATGCATTTCTCCTATGTTTCACAAGTCAGGCCACACCCGGTATAGAATGCCCTTTTACCCCCTTGTGGAGCATAGGTTCTCCACGAAGCATCTCCATTATTTTTTGTCCTTAGTCAGTATAGTTAACTCACTCGTCCAGCTCTTCTCAGACCTCCTGCGTTCATCTTCTGTTCTTCTCCTCTATATTATTTGTGGCTTTCCTCCCTTTCTTTGTGCCATTGATACCCATTTAATTGCCGGTTTTGTAATGTCATCATTACCTACTTTTCTTTAGCGTATGACAAAACAATAACATTACAAATTTAATCCTTATTTCTCGACATAGCCGCCTTTCGCGATACACTTTTGCCATCTTTCCACTAGCTTTCTGATTCTCTTTTCATAGAAGGTTTTTGGTTGTTGTTGCAGTCACAAATGCACAGCTTCGAAAACAGCATTAATTGGGCTCAAATTTTTGGTCGCTTAGCTGTGCTTTCAAGGGACCAAACAGATAAAAGTCACATGGCGACAAATCAGGGCTATAAGACGGATGTGGCAAGGTTTTGTAAAGTTTGGACTGTTGCTGCCGCCGTGTGGGAGCGAGCATTGTCGTGGAGTAAACGAACACTGCGCATTTTTGAGCGAAAAGCTGGTTTGACTTTGTTTTGCAGCAAATTGCTGTAATATGAAGCGTTTAGAATTCTACGGTGTTTAAGAAAATTAGTGAAAATTACTCCTGGTGAGTCCCAGAATTGATTTCAGTCACAGCGGTGGAGGTACGTGGAGTACGTGGTGCGTTAGTTATACCTTCTCCTTGGTGGCTTTTGAAAATTTCGCACAAGTCATAAACTTGGGCATTGGATAAATGTGTTCCTTGAACTGTGTAGAAAGTTTCATCAAAATTTCTGACAGTTTTACCTCTTCTCTAACTAAAAACTTTATGCTTACACTTTGTGCAACAGAACTTGAAACGTCCATGTTCAACATTCAATAATTTTCTTAAATAAATGAATGACTGGTGATCTGATTCCAACAATATGTCAGAAAAGGATAAAATTTTAATAAGAAAAAAGTTCGGTGACTTGGTAGCAACTAGAATTTAAGAAAACTAAAAATTCTGGTTATGAGTTGTACATCCCTCGTACTTAAATGTATTTCGTGCTGGTTCTTGGTTGGTGCTTTTCCATAGCTCATCGTTGGTAATGGTATTAGGCTAGAAAACATTTTCTTAAGGCATTTGTTTATAAATACTTGAATCCTTTTCTGATTTTTTCCGGTCATGGACCAAGTTTCGCTGCCATAGAATAAGACCGACTTGACATTGCTATTGAAGATTCTCAGTTTCGTGTTTTGATTAATCTGCGATGATGCCCAATATTTGTCCCATAAGTCTGTTGTGCCTTCCATATTCTTCGTGTTATATTATTTTACATCACATAATGGTATTTTTAAAATATGATCAGACCGATTAACGCTGTTTTACATTAAAATCTAGGAGGTTGTGGTTTAAGATTTAAGATATTATATTGATGTGCACCTTCTTTTTACTGTATTTTTGAAAAACGGTAGTTATTTTAGACATCATAATTACCTGCGAACGTAATACTTAACCAAATATTTTGTATTAATCATGATAGACATGCTGCATACCAATTTTGGAAAAAACAGTCTTTAAATGGGATTTTCCTTCCTGATTTAGAATTCAAGGTAATTAACTAAGCATATCATAATAACAGGCACAAGTTACATAAAAGTTTGAGTCTTGCGGTACAAACTAATTACCAGTGTTGGGCTTCGTAACTGAAAATTTTAAATAATGTTTAAATAAACTCAAACTTCATTAGAAGTTCTCTTTCATATTGTTTTTAAATAACACGCTTGTTAATTCATCTATTATTGCATTTATTTAAAAAAGTTATAATTTATATACCTATTGTAAATACTGAAGGAGCCTCAACAAAGTGTATCTTAAAAAATATAGTCTAATTTAAAAGAATTTTAAAAATAAAAATGAGAGTCGAATTTTACTAAAGATATTTTAAAGACGTAATAGCTTTCCGTTGAATATTTCCTACGGCAACTAACATTGTTAGATTATAATATGTACTGAAAATTCTGCCTTTTCATTGATAGGTTATACTCTCAATCTGTAGTTATGGTACGAATTAAAAACGGATTTTTTTTCGTTAAACTACTTACATATGTTAACATTTATATTTTGAAACTATTCTGTTAGAAAAGAGGGGTGTGGTAAATACAAGTAGCTACTGCTATAATATGTAATTTAGAACATCATTCCGTAGGTACATACTTTCAAAATAGCATTTTCAAGCTGAAATAATAATCACAATAAAGATGCATTTAATGGTAATGCCTAACCACGTTTGGCTCTACACTGCTAAAAAAATTTTGATTGAGAAAAGGTGAAAAAAAGTTTTAACTCATTATGAAAATTTCAAAAAATAAGGAGTGTTCATAAAGTCATATTATCAAATTAGCAATAAATATAAAAAGACATGTAATATAATTTAATATCAAATGTTAAATAGATAAACTGAATTATTTAACATAGTTATTTTTGAATTAAAAAACGAAAACGTTTTTCTATTTCTCACAAATTCCACTAGCAAACTTTCAAAATAAATCTATTAGATAAAAAGGTAAATTGAACTAAAATACATTTTTAACAGATAACCAAATAGGATGCATGTTGTCCTCCTTAGCTATATGTATTTAAAAAGTTATTTCGAGTTATTTAATAGTAATACCCCTACGCTAGTTAACCATATACGACCAGTTCGTAGTTTGTTCTCGATAGATATGCATTTATCATAGGACGTTGTATAAATAAATGTTCAGGACTACAGGTTGAAGGATTAACTTAGTAATTTTATAGATTAAATTTTTAAGAATTCGCTTCTTTGGAGAAATACTTTTAATGAATTACGTATTTTAATGAAATACACCAACTTAACAATATGTAATAACGAGAAGTTTTTAGTTCAATATCATTCAAAGCTAACGGTATGATTTTTTTTTAATTGATATGGGAAATATTAATTTTCGTTTTTCTAAAATAAACGAGCTAAAATCTTAAATATGAGATAAAATAATACCCTATGTCAATAAGTACACTGCGGGCAAATGAAAATGCAACACCTATAGTGCATAAATATATTGGAACGAAATTTGGCTGTAAGTTAGATATTCACAATGATAACAAACGATTAAATTTTCAAACTTCTACGTTGAGTAGGTATATGTATAGCTATTCCAAAAAGGTTTAATAATGAGTGTGACCCTCAAGAGCTCTAAGCAAATGTGAAATTTTCTCCTGCGGTATAAGATTCCATTCCCCTTGCAGCCTCTCTTCCAATTCATCAACCGTCGCAGGATTCGCATCGTAACTCTTTATTTGGCGACCAATGATATCCCACACATGTTCAATTGGTGACAAATCCGGAGATCTAGCCGGCCAGGGAAGAACGGGCATATCAGACTGACGTAAAAAGGTCATAGTCACATCACAAACATGCGGTCGTGCGTTGTCCTACTGGTATATGGCATCTGGAATGTCTCTTATAAATGGTAACAACACCGGCTCCAAAATGTCATCAACATAGCGCTGACTAGTCAAAGTGCATCTTATAATCACCAAAGGTGATCTACCATCATAACTGATAGCGCCCCAAATCATAACCCCTCGAGTAGCAGCCGTCTCCCGGTTTTTGATGCAGTCCGTACTGTATCGTTCATTTCTAAGCCGTTTGACCTGTATTCGGTCATCATGCCAATCTAAAAAGAACTGAGATTCGTCGCTAAACACCAGTCATAACTACCAAATTTGAGAAAAATAGGATTACCACTTATAGGTGTTGCATTTTCATTTATCCACAGTGTATAATAAAGATTTCTCATTTCTACCAAGGATGTAACCGACCTGGTATATCAGCAGACCACCGCCGTTTTGGTAAGCTGTATCTACCATGTAACATTGAGATATATGAACTTCCAAACAGGTAACTATTGCTTTTGTTTTTATAAATTAATTTAGTAGCAATTAATACCAAATTATTAAAATAACAAAATCTGTTTAAATTTTTTGTGGCATTTTATATTGGCGGTGAATATTGTACTTATATAACGTGGGAGTTACGAGATTTACTCACTAATAGGTTCAGGTTGCCAAATAAAGGAAATTGATTTTAATGCAAGTATGTAACGTTAGGTATATGTATAATAATTTATATTCTTCTATTTGTTGTTAAATTCATGTCATATTTTAACATTAAATAAATTTTATTTACAACAGAGCAATTAAATCATAAGACACCAATAGTTAATAGCAAATTTTATTCAATTAAATAAATGAAACCAACAATTTTAACAGTTTTACTTGTGATACTTTGTTGACTCTACATACACGATCAAGTACGTATTTTTGTCCTTAGTTTGCAACAATGTAACACAATCGAGTTGCAGACTTTATAGCTTGCAAGATATTTTACTTCGGTGACACAACAAAATAATCAGAACATGCTTCAACACATGTCCTTCGTCCATATATTATAGTCAGCTAATGCATTCTCTACACGCAATAACATTGAAATTACGTTAAGTTTACATAGTAAAAAATCTAATGGTAGTATCGTCCTATCGTGGGAATATGCATTTTCAAGAGTTTAATTTAATCTACATATATCAGTATGTCTGTTGGTTTTAAAAAGGATACGCTTGAAAATACTATAAATAAGATATAAACATTACAAAGTTCGCTTATCGAAATACAAATTTAAGACGAAAACTAATATATTTTTATAGATTTGTTTGGTGTTATCGATAGCATACAAAAACAATATGTCGAGGATTTCTGTAGTATGGAATATTCTTCCATACAACTCCAATTACACGCCTCTTAAAATCAGTTATTTTTATTTTCTGCATAATGAATTTGAAAAATGGTATTTTAAGGGACTATTTCTGACTATAGCAGCCACAAAGTTATGTTTTCATTAAGCTGTAGAAACGGAAAGGTGTATTTAAAATCTAGCGTGTATTCGAAGATATAAAAATTTCACTAATTACCGCGATACATTTTTTAAATCTCATAGGCACAACCTACATAAACATAAAAAATAATTTACACTCTGCTTAAAATTTTCGCAGAATTCACTTCGCTGTTATTCCAGTGATTAATATTTAATTACTTAAATGTAAATTTCTATCCGTATTATTAGTATATACAATTTAATAATATACCATGAGAAACCGCAAAAAATTCATATGGCCTACATGTATTAACATTAAATTGCCTAAAGTGTTATAGTTTTTGATTTTTAGAAGTGTAGTTGTTCTGTTGTTCAGACTGGTATATTTTGTTGCGCCTTTATTATTTTTATTTGCATATTTCTTATTGTTAAGGATTGGAAAGTGGCTAAATGATCGGTTTTTGTGATGCTAAAACTTTTTAAGCCTCAGGTTCCATATTTTTTTAAACCTATCATCTTCTTCTATTTAATATATAGATTAGCAATAAATTTATCTTAAACGATAACTGTGGGTGTTCAGAAGAATAATGTATGTCAATTACTACAGAAAATATAAAAAAATAGCAAAAACAATAAAATATCGATTAACTTTCTGTTTTGGATTTTTGAGACCTTTTGTCACGCGAAAGTAAGAATAACAATCTCCACGAACAAGAATCTTAAGGAAAGCTATCTGAAATTCTGAACTTATTTGTAGTATTTTACTGTTTTAGGTGACTTCGACTAAGCAGAAAGTTTCTGAACGTGATTTTAACAAAGATTTAAATAGAAACTCAATCAAAACGGGTAGAATTGTAACTTTTCCTAGGCTTTTAAATTTATGCTGATGAATTTCTTTTTAAGTTTAAGTAATGCCGATCAAAAAATCATGTACTTAATCATTTCCCGCTTCTGCTTAATGAACTAAACCTAGTAATTCGTTAATTAACCATTTAATGATCTTGTTATACTAACAAATTTCGGCAGTTTACTTTAAAGGCAAACACAGATTTGATTTTAAAACCAGTTTTCTGATAATTGTATAAAACTTTCCGTATGTTCTTCGTTCAATGTAAACTGCATTGTTTGTAGCCAATTTTTAACGAAGGTTTAATGTGTATCAGCGGGAATCAGACACGCAATATTTTCTTCGGGATGTTTAAAAGTAAAATTTATAAATTTATAATATACTTAATTATCATAATACATTATGTATGTTTTACTAATGAAACTCGGTAGAGTAATACTATAATAGGAATTAAAAAAATTAATAGCCTAGGATCGTGTAACTTCAGCTGCAACAGAACTCGAGACCAAGACCAGATAATCATTGTTGCAACAATGTTGCAAATTACAAGCAAATGAACATGTTAGACAGTTTATGTGAAATAACCACACGTTTCGTATTTTACCTGTCTCAGATAGCAGTAGCTTATATTATAGAAACAGAAAACACGGCGTTATAACGTGGAGTTGGTTTTGAAGCGAATACAGGCTCTCATGGCGAGTGGGTCGGCATTTTATATACAGGTGGAGTAGGCTGTAAATTATATTCAATAATATTTATGGGCCTGCCTTTCGGGCTCTGATATATCTAAATAATGCATCATACATGATTACAGAATGCGAAAGAGTGTACACGTATACATTGACCACATAATGTGTACCTATTTACTCGCAACAAGAACTTCATTATAAATACTGCCTTTCTCGTTAATTTATGTCGAAAATAAAAGACTACATTTTTAATACCTGCATAATACAGAAACTTATTATAAATATACTATTATTTGAATGACAAGCTACTGATTCAAAGAATGCATTAAATTTTTTAATAAAATTGTTACTCTTAAAGTTTCTGTATGTTTATTTAACAAAATTATTAAAAATTTAGTTGAATTAAAATATATTAAATTTGGGACATAAGTATTGGGATAAACATGTCAACATTTTCGTTATATTTTTCAAAAGTAATTCTTAATAAGTACCTATGTAAAAAGGTTTTTAAAACATATGAACCTGTGCGCAAACAAAATAAAATTGCTTACCTTTCAAAAAGCGACGTATTCGAATTATTACTGAACGACTTCAGTTGGAAAAATACCTGCAAATAAATAAAACTAATAAATTACCGAAAATAAGTTGATGTTTAATTTATCATTTTTTAGAAAAGCAGCTGTGTAATTCATGTGTTATACACGTCCAACATCTATATATCGTACAACTAAAATAAAATCATTACATAAATATTTTCCAATATCTGTTTGGAAACTCAAGTAATCATAATAAACATGTCTAAAATTTTATGTCTTGAATTTAGTCGTAAAACCCTATTCCAGACGTAAACCGTTACTAATTCTTTCATCTAATCTTAAAATATATTTGAAGTAAAATCCAAGTTGGTAACTATTACTAAATACTGCTTATTTAAAATGAAAGAAAGGTGTACGATTGTTTTAAAATGAAAAAGGATAAGTCTATCACACAAGTAATGCAACCACCAAAATTATGTTGCCATGCAAATGTAGGTAATGAATCATTTCTGAAGAAGTAATTAAAAATTGATGTCTCAATAAGTTAGTTAAATTATTATACCTAGTATTTGGTTTGGAAGTCTTTATTTTCCAATACTAAATGGCATTCAACATGAGTTACAAAAGGGTCAAATATTTGAACTTGAAACTACTATCACATCGTATTCTTTAAATGTGAATTTATTGTTCATTTTCATCTTACATATAATTTGTGTTTCAGGAAATCCAAGAAATTAAAATCTGTGGATTACATCATCAACGAACAGTTTCTGATTCTTTTCTCGTTAAAATTTTCAATATTTTTAGAATTTATGACTAAAGAACACCAAAACCATAACTAAAAGATCTCTGAACCATAACTGTGGCAGAAGGCGTCGTTCGCGAAACTCTAAATATATGAGAGAGCACACGATAAACATAAATATTCAGGGTGAGTAGTAAAATATGAAAACCTTGAAGGAAATTTACACTAGTTTTATGTTTGTTGCACGTGTTTCCAGCGTTATAGCGGAAAATATTACCGTGAAATGATCAAACCTATTGAGTGATACGTTTTTGTGGTCACATACATTTCGTGTTTTTACCGATAACACAATCATTGCATATCACCGTAAAATGAAACATTTATTCACACTTAAGATTTCAAAATTATTACGTGTTATTTAAACCACTTTTGTGTTTGTGTTATATTTCAAAGAAGTAAAAAGTTATGCATTTTTTAAACGGTTCAAATTTATTCCTAACCTGACTTTTCTTTTTCAGTTTATATGTGTAAGAAACAAAACCCCCGTAAATATCTTCTATTTTAAATAATACCAATGTCCTTCGGTCACAAACACTTTCACTAGGAGGCAAAAACTAAAAGTCTATAACATCTTTTAAAGTTCAGTGTCCTTTTCACAAAACGCACCATGAAAAGGTACAGCGAGTGAATCTTCGAATGCATTTAACAAGGCAACACACTGCTTGAATTAGAAAAGAATTGAACCATGTCGTAGTTAACCAACCAGCTTTCAGGCCCCTCAACCAACTTATAAAGGGGTTGACTACGACCCCTCTGAGTTTCCATTTCGATAAAGAACCCATACGTCTTGTTTATGTCCTTATCTAAAGTTAAGCAAGAACCCGACGCACGTCAAGTTTAGTAATTGCCGGCTAAAATGAAGACACCAATAAGCTCATAAAAAATGCTATCCAATTGTTAAAAGAGGTCGGGTTCTAGATTGAGAAAGGCAATTTCAGAAACAGTTTACTACTCCCAAAGTTTGCAGTCATATATCAAACGATATTACATCATCTCTGCATATAAAATAAGCAAGACGCACAGAGTGAAATTGGTTTAACTTTTCTTTAGTAGCTGATAAAGCAATAAAGCAATAAAGTTAACCGAGTCAACCCCTCTATTTTAGTTACAATTTCAACGGCCTGTCAAAATTTTTTGTGTCCACCACCTACCCACCCTACAAAAAATGTGAAATCTATCCACCGCAAGTTTTCACTTTTGGTTGTAAAAAAATTCTATTATTGTGGTTTTATTTCAAAACCGCAAGTAAATACGAAAAGGGAATGTAGTTTGCCGAGGTCCTCTCTTCCGTAAGCATCTACTTACTCCGGTTGTTAAGTTAAAAATTAAATAATATAAAATAAAATTCTTACTCGAATCGTATGGTTTGACTAAACGTTGCGCTAAACTAGCGTTGAAACGAAACTAAACGCACACACGAAACAAACTAACAAAAAATTTAGTAAATTATTAATAAAACAATCTTAACTTCAAAGTTTTATTATTAAGATGTTCTGCTAGGAAACCATCTTGAATACGACTCAACTTAGTGTAGGTTAAATATTTTAAAGCAGCATGGTCAAGTCCACCGACGAACATGGCGTCCATGCCAAAAAGAGAAGGATATCGCCATTCACTTTACGTTAGACGAAGACGCCTGGAGGTTTAATCTGGAGATCCAGTAGGCTCCGCCAATGCCTGGCTTGCTGCGACGGGAGGTAAAACAAGTTTGATTTGTGTTGTGTAGTATTATTTACTAAGTTTTCCACGAGTATTTTAAGAACTGTTTGATTCTTTATAACTGAGAACATATAATGTTGTACTGCTTCCAGTACTCTGATTTTAAAGTTAGTTATTACCGTTATTATTATGGGTAACCACCGTACGCGTTCTCCAAAAAAATTGATAGGTAGCTTTTATAGTAGCATAGTTATTTAAAATAATGAAGGAACTAACGAAATGCTGTTTGCTATCTTTTTTAGATCTCATTATCACATAACAAAAATAATTAACATTTTCTACCTCACACGTTGCTCACACATTTTAAATTCAAACTTTAAATGAAAATTTAAATTGTTGCTGCATTCGATAAAAGAACGTCCAATTAGTGGCTGCGTGTAGATTGTATATCCACAATTTATGGCTGAATTAATAAAAGAAAATTTGTGTTTTTTTAATCGCGGACTTCACTTTTTGCAGCTTAATTAATATTTATCGTACAACAACGCAACCATGCCGTTTGCTATTTCAAACACAACTGCACATATATAGGTAGTTTATTGGCAACAGAATACACGGCTGCTCGAACAGAAGCAATAACAGTTTTTGATTCGCTCACGCATCGATCATTCGTTATACGCATTATGTGATAGCTAACATCCCCCTTGTTGCTGATATTTATGTTTTGTTCTAGTGCTTTCCAATGAATCTATGACCATATTTTTTGTCACATTATTAAAGAATTGCCAGTACCTCATGTTCGCACCACAAACACTTTTCAATAACATAGCAATTGATTATTGGTGTACCTACAGCTTTAAAAATTTAATAAATACATAACCCAGAGAAAAACATTTAAGTTTTAAAATCAAGTTCTGATAATTAGATACACCGTCATTTTCATCAGAAATCCAATGTGTAATCTGTACATAAAATTAATGCACACCTAATGAGGATGCAATAGAACGTGATGCAGTTCCAGTTATTTATGTGGAATGTGGTATTATTTGTTTAAAGTTAAAGGTACGGAAGCTCCCTAAACTTTGGTTCCTTCGTTGTCATTACATTTAATTAACGATAATGTGAATATCTCGTACTTTCTTATATTCAACAAAATTGCTTTTCAAAAATTTGGTTCACCTTTCAGCCATGTTCACACCAGTAGTATTTCGCTTATTTACCTTACCTAAAATCTACCCTTTATTTAACCATCTATTTAAATATTAAGTAGGACATGGAAAACCTGTATTTTCAAAATTACATTTATGTATGATAATTCCTAATAGGTACATAGATTGGAAATTATTGCCTTTTCTATTTGAATATTACTTTAATTTGTTAACGATTACTGAAAATTTTGGCCTTGTAGGTAATAATCATGATTTTTGATTTAAACTTTATTTTTAAATTAGTGATTAATTTTTTAAGCCATTAAATTAATCAACATTGTGCGTTTCCCAACAACAGCCAAAAAGGAAATTATCATCACAATTTATTTAACTGTTTAAGAATCATTTATCGTTTATAAACAACGTTTTATTTTTTCGAAGTATTTTAAGATAAATTTTTACTACACGGGATAGACAACAGGTGGAAATTTGAAAGAGGCTCGCCAATTATTTTAAAGTTGGGAGTCTCGAAGGTTATACTCTTTCAGTTTAACAAAAGTATATTATTATCGAAATTTAAATTATATTTAAGATTGTCTTGCGATTTCACATATTTATGTCTAGGTCATTTTCAAGTTATAATTACGTTGAGTTTCTGTAGTAGCTTTTAGTGTTTAATGCATCTACATAATATACCAAAGGAATCGACAAGTGTTTTTAAAAGTTATACGTAAGTAGTAAAGATTCAAAATATAATATGAGCAAAAAAATTCATAAATGTTTGCCATGGAATTTTGAATTTATTACAGTACCAGAAAAAAAAACAAAACAATCACACCTCTTTGACAGCAACAGTTGTTTTTTTTTTATTTTGTAGTGTACACACATGACTTCAAAATTCCATGGCCAGCCCTTAGGAATTTTCTTTTTGCCCATACTATAGAAAACAGAACACTACTGCGCTGTACAAGGTGAATCATTTTCGAAGGTTTTAAATTGGAGGTATCCGTATAATCGAGATAGATAAAAAACTGATGTCGTAGTCCAAGGTTCTTTTTGATGGTGATTCGAATTCTTCCGCTATCTTTTGTTATTTTTTAGTTATAGGCGAAAACTCAACATTTGGCCATTTTGAAAACTTGAAATAAATAATTTGTTTTAAAAGATATTAAAAATGATACAAACGTTCTACAGGCACTTTTTCAAGTAGAATGCAATAGGTAGTTAATTTTCATATTTTAAAAATTATGACGTAAAGTTGGTACCTATTTATTATAATAGATATAAGTAGTAGTTCGCCATGATACTACTATTTATTATTTATACTATTTCTTCTTATTTTAAAACATTGTATATACCTTGTAGGGACTACATGCAGTAACAATACACTTTTTTAATAAAATCAGATTTTCCGAAGGTGTTGTGAAGTATGTAGCAGGCAAATACAAATTACACATTTAACACTACAAAACAGATTACAAGATCTTAAAACTAAATTAATAAATTTTCAAACTACGACATTCTTATTAATAGGTACCTACTCAGTACACGCCTACGTTTTTAGGGCATTTCGTAGCATAATTGGCAAAATTAACGTTTTTGTTTTGTTCTGTAGTTCCCTTACTTTTCTTATAAAAATTGTCTTTGATAAAGCCTCATATAAAAATATCTAGGAGGATTCAATCTGTGTAGTTGTAGTAGACTGTGTCTTGAAATTAAATCGCTTAATTTTAATAAAAGTTTTAGAAATCTGTTTAATTTTTTTTTGTCTGTAGTTGCATTGCTATTGTCTTTTAATAAGACAAAAGCTTTTATCAAATCATATATTTCATTTTCAGAGTAATAATTGGTTGCCACATATTTATACTTATTCAACTAAAGAAACTTACTTAACTGCTTTAAAAACTGAGCTAAAGACGTATAGACTATTCAAGCACAACTATTTGATTTTTCTTAAAAAAAAGGTGTTGTTACTGTAGTTACAAAGTATGTATTTTCGGAAAGTAGTAGAAATGTGCGATTTAAATGGGAACATTAAAGAATGTCAACTTTATGTCAATTTTTAAAGTATAAAAATTAGAAAATATCAGAAAAAATGCCTGTAGAATGTATTTTGATATCTTCAAAAACAAAAGGAATTATTTGAAGTTTTCAAAATGGCCAATTTTTGAATTTTAGCCTATAACTAAAAAACAAACAGAAGATAGGGGAATTTTGTTTTTGGAACTTGAATTAGCATCTAAAACGAGCACTGGACTCCGGTCTATTTCCAATATTATGGTTATTTCCCATTAAAAAGCATTGAAAATGGTTTATCTTGTAGGTACAGCTAGCACCTTAAGATTGAGTTTTAGAATTTTTGTTATAAGCGTTTAGTATTGTGCTTAAGTATAGAATAACTTTCCGAATTTTGGTAAGTACTCTAAATTCGAAAGACCCTGTATATACTTTATAAAACAGAAATGTACATTTTTGATACAAATATTTCATAAATTATTTATATGCTTCTATAACTGAAGGTTAAATTCCACTGCGCTAGTTCTATATTAAAAAATAAAATCTATTTGAAAAAGCTTCTTCGACGATAAGTAAATAAATATCAAACAATATTAACCTCGGAGACATGGAGCAAGTTATAAGTCGAATAAATAAATTACCCTTTATATGTAAGCTTCAACTATCCTTATTTATAGGAGAACGTATTTTTATGTTCAAAAACTACTTTAGATATATTATTTCTGCGTGGGATTTTTGAATCGGTTCCTTTTTGGTTAGAAGTAAAATTTCTACGCATTGGTGCGACTAATGACCTCTCATAAATGCCAGTGGATATGATCCACGGTTCTGTAGGCTGAAATACCTGCTGGGACAACCTGCTAAAATGCTGACTTCATTAATAAAATCGAGTTGATTAGAAATGCTAATATGATAATTTTTTAAATTACTGTGATAAAAAATAATGAATAAATATTTTAAGTTTATAATAAGCTAATTACTGAAACATTAATTATACCAGCTACGCTTATATTTATACAACGAAATTACATTCTTCCTAGTAGAAATTACTAAATTCTACATCGAATTATAATTAAGGTATTGAGTAAACGGGGTTTTATAAAACGGCAGGTTTTATTCCATATAAGCTAAAAAGGATAAATCCTATTGGTTTGAAAACAATGATACAAATTCGAGAGTGGTACACATTTAACAGGAGCAATAAAACTGAAGTTATTAACGCATTTAGAACACCAGCAGTAAAATTGCGTACTCGTGCTGTACCACTGTTTTTCAAGTAATTATGGTCATAAAATAAAAACGGTGTATTTACGAACTTGATTGAATCATTTAATTCGAAGCGTATAAATGTCTTAATTTCGCTGCAGCGAATTTTCTTACGTTATTAATTATTACCCTGTATAGAATAAAGTCCTATCCCCCAGTTTTTATACATGTTAAGATAATATTAATAAACAAGTAATTCGATAATACAGTCCTAAAGTTAACTCCACTCGATACACTAATAATAGTTTGCTTTTTATGGTGTTAGCATAATTCAAATGCTTAAAAAGAAAATTCTTTTATATACTGTAGATAACCTGATGTACAAAGGGGAAATTATACTGGAAAAAGAAAATATATGTTATCTTATAGAATACTTCTTCCAAACAGAAATAATGAAGATAAGTTGTTGGGCGGAAACTCAGCCGAAAAGGTCAGAAGGGAATAGAGGATCAGGAAATAAAACCTTTCACCCTTGCCCCTTTTCTGTCTAAGAAGATAAATTGGACCAGATATATTTATGTAGTAAAGTAAATAACAGGAAAAATAAGCTCGAGCGACGTCGAATAATATTTTTGACAAAAGTAGTCCGCTAAAATGCGAAATGTAAAATTGTTCCTCATAAACCCGAAGAAAATAAAATTAAATGAAAATGCGGTTTCGTCTACTGCGTGCACGAACTGCGATTATATTTAGAGATTGAAAACAGAAATTCAACGAAAACCTATAAAACGAGTCAGATAAATTGAACAAGTTTTCAAACAAGATTACAGATAAACTTCCCAACTTCGAAATCCATAAAATTAAAATTGAGTGCACATTGCTGCAAAGTATTTTTCGACATTAAAATGACAAAAGGCTGATCACAAAATTACTTGCAAGGACAACATGTACTGAAGGAGAACGTTTTAAAAAATAATTAAAAATCGAACATATTGCACCTCATTCCTATCGACAGTTATAAAAGCCAACGTTATAAATAGAAATCTACAATTTAATCTATGTGCAAAGATAAACAAGATCTAGATATGTAGGACCCTATAAAAGCTGCTACCTACGTCTTTTGAGATATTATCGAACTTTTATTCCTCTGTCGATTTTATTGAAATTAAGATGACGTTTTTTCCTTTGAAAACTGACAAACGCAACCGCCGTTTAGAAGATTGTGAATTAATTTCGGCTTCTATGTACTACATCAACTAAAAAAATGTCTGTCGATTATTCTTTTTATGGCAGTTTTAATTTTATATTATGTTATTGTTGGTTCTATACAACCACTTTAAAGTGGAGTTTGAAACTATAGGGATTAAGAAAAGTAAGATGTGGAAAGTAATTATAAATCTTTTTACGTTTTCTCGTACATAACATTTTTAAATATGTATTACCTTAGCCTTTATTAAAACGTAGAATTGACACTAAAGGAAATGATCATCGATTGGTATCTCCTTCAATTATTTGATCTGTAAGTAGGTAATCTTTACATTTTGTTGGGTTTTTTTTCTTTACTCTGATCTTATTTTTGGTAGAATACGCTTTAAGACGTTAAGAAATGTTTCAAGTTGAAATTAGGTCACCGAAACAATGACGAAAAGAGAACGTGAAAAATGTTTCGAATAGGATTTAAAAGCATTTATTTCCTACGGTATTTAATTAGAAACGTTTGTCCTTTTAATGAGCATTTCGAAATAGCTCCAAATTGGATACAGTTCATCTATATGATAACACCATAATCGTAGAAGGTATAACATAAACTCTCATCGTATATTTAATTCACGTAAAGAGGATTACAACTGAAACTAAAAACGGAGATATGCTTAGTGAGTGGGCTGAAGAAGGAAAGGGCAATTAATGTCGGTATCAAAACTGAGATGCATCGTAATAGTTCAAGCACGAACTCTTCTAATGACCGAAGGGTCGCGATAAGGACAACGTTTGCGCTGATGAGACTTGGCAAATAATGACTTGGAAGCTCTCCGGAATCGTATCCTGAGTCGTCCTCCTCAGGAAAGCAATCAACCCCTTGCGTGACGTCATAAAGTGCCCTGCTATTCCCTGACGATGTGAAGTGTGACTTTGAGATACGTGAGCTTGGAAGACATTTATAGAGAGGACGTGGAATAACAGGACCCTTTTTAACATCGTATAGTTTCCTCTGTTTAAAATTGCCTCCTTGAATGCTTAGTAGGTACAAGGGGAATGCATTTTATAAGGCAAAATATTTAAAAACATGCCATTCTTTTCTTGATTTACAACATTAATTGTGCTCATTTTGTTAATCGTTTAACTCGCGCGCTTTTGAAAGAAAGAACTTGGAACGCTATTTTGTTTATAGTTATTTAAGTAACATCCATTTGCACTACTTTTTATTTTACTATCATTGTCCGAAATAATTTCTCATCTAGATGATGATTCTATGGCTTGTAATTAAAATTAAATCCTTATACAATGTGTATCGGCAAAATCTTAATTAATTATAACAAAGCTCGTGTTTTATAAAACTAAGTAAAAATACGTGCATGTGTTTAACAGTAAACCCCGGAGATATATGTTCCGTTATACGTACATGTACCTAACCTATAACATCGACTTTTCTTTTTGTTCTTTCTCAACCAGGTTTTACGACATAGTCGCCCATTTATACGCGTTACAGCATTTTTCTACTTTAACGTTGGCAAGTAACTAGACAATTACTTCTAATTCAAAGTTTTCCACACAACTTCTCCGTAATCTATAGTACTTCAAGGAATACACGTTGTTTTCTGGTTATCGCATAAGAAAACTAACTGTGTAAATCTCGTGAAGAAAAATTCAGCAAGAACATTGAGGTATTTGAATTATGTTTGAAACTGAAAGGGGACCACTTGGTTCTCTACTTAAAGCAGAGTTTCATTCTTGCTGTGCTAGCTTACTGTTTTATACCAACGTTTGTTCTCTAAACTCTAACTGAATTTTACGTTGCTCGGTACTATTTATAATTCCGATGGAGATTACTGATTTAGAACGTGTTTACATTAGCAAAGAAGTATAAAACAAACTAGAAGACTGTTGAAATAAAGGTAGCTCCAATTATTCGTTTTCAATTACAAAAACCTGTAAGTAAGAATGAAGCTGAATAATTATTAAGGGCAGTATAATCATTAAATGATTATAAATGTTTCAAACAAACATAATTTATATTCAATCATAAACACAGTATAGTTCTAATCGGTTTAATTTTATTGCAATTAAGGTATAATAATAGACTTAATTAACGTTTCAATAAATAAACCTTTATTATATCGTTTAATTGTGTTTATTCCATCCACGTGCCTATAAATATGATACCTGCATTTACTTCATTGATGAAATGAACTGAACAATATTTATATTAATTCAAACTGAGGGATTGTGTATGATTTAGCGAGTAATTATTTGAAATAATTAAATATAATTGTATTTATGAGCAACCAATGGAGGAAAATAAGCATTTAATTAGGTGCTTATACAAATAATGGTAGACCAAATTATGAATTTTTATTACATTAATAATTATGTTAATTTACTCCAGACCGACATCTTGCAGTAACCAAAATAACACGCAGAATTCCGTATATACGTGCATATATCTTTATAAAATTATCACTTGGAACGAATGACTTATTTAATATAACTTATATGAAACTGGCATGAAATATTCTAATTAAAATCTTTGTTAAAACAATAATTTCAGCTCAGTACTGGTGTTAATAAATAGCTAGTTTCTTAATAACAAACAAAATACTATAGAAATAGGGAGGACATAAGAACAATGCTGTATTGTTGATAATACCTTGCAAAATTTATTGACTGAGATATACAGATTGTCCGAGAGCACTATTGCTAAGTACTTAATACGCCACCAGTTGTGATTATTGTGATGTTAGTTACAAATGTCATTTTATTTGTTTGTTTATTGGGAAAAATCAAGGCTTGTGGGTGCCAGCGACTCCCAAGCGCAACGACTGCTGTGGTCATTGATACTACCTGACTAATATTTAGCCGGGCCCAAGGGATTTCCACCCCTGGAAGGGTTCTTTATCGTGTCAAACATCGTATTGGCAAGGGACCTACTGTTTTACCTCGGCATATTCCTCAGCAACCTTTTTTTTTAATTTTAGGCTGTACACCTAGTGCCCTCAGACAATATGTATGTGAGACTATAAGGATGATAACTACCTACCTAAATATAACTGAGTAAAATTCTGTGAAACGGAACATGTAATTTGTTTTCTCTATTTTCATATAACAAACTAAATTAGTTAATATGCAAATTAATGATGGATAAAAAAGACTACGAAAATTTACTTTAAAGGTAGACGTCGACAGCGGATAGAGCGGCTCTCGACAAATCTGTCCAGGGTTCTGGGGTGGGTAATTTTCCGATCCCTACGGGTAACGTCACAAGAAATTCCCTGAGGTAGACGCGGCTGGTGGTAATATGCTTACCAGCGGGCATACTACCATTTAAAAATCTGATTCGTTCGATGTGTGCGATCCACACCACCTTAAAGATCGATAAATTCAATTTCAAGAATACTTTTAAACGCCGCTTTAGTGCAGCATGTTCCTTAACAATTATTTACGTTGCAAGGAAGTTAAAATGAGATTTCCTCTATCAACCGTAGAAGAGCATAACATGTTGCAGAACAGGATCTAAGACACAACTTTAAATTTGGTTACAATCACTAATTTTCACTTTGGTCATAAGGCAAAACTTGATCACAAACCCCAACTTTTAAATTTTAGTCGAAACGTTCGGTTTAGCCATAACCCTAAACTTTAAATTTGGTCACAATGTTCAGCTTGATCTTACGTCTAACGTTGCCCATTGCGCGAAACATTCGGCGACGCCTGCAAGGTTCTCATCTTGATCACATTTTAATTTAGATTAACGCCCAACTTGGTCATAACTCCCAATTCTAAATTAATGTCAATTGTTGTCCATGCAGGAATTCTGATTGCTGTTTATTACAAAAAAGCACCGAATCCTACAATGTGATTTTTTAAAAACTCAAATGCAGCAGGCTGTATTCTGACTTAATACAGACAGTTTTAAGGTTATTAAGACAGAATACGGCCTGCTGCAATTGAGTTTTTAAAAAATCACATTGTATGTTAATCAGTATATTAAATTTTTTTAAAGGGCTTTCAAGTTTGTCCTTTAAATTCTCTAATTTTTATAAGTAATAGAAGCCATTATTGCTAAAGAAAAAGAGTACCCAATGTTTTTCTTCTTTCCAAACGAAGCTGCAATACACTTCTCTGCCACTCATAACAAAAAAATTCTGGTACACCTAATATGTTCTATCGTACGTACTGATTTATAATCGTTGGCGTGAAAATTCTATGATTATTTTCTTAGCAATTTGTCAAATATTTGTCATATTGTGTTGTTGAAAAATACATTGTCCATTGTCCATACAAATGTGTCAATGCAATTTTTTCTATTAACAACACTTCTAAGAAAAGCTGGGTTCGGTAGCTAAAGGTATCTATCAGGCAAGATGATAAGGTAAAAGGTAACGGCACTTACCCTCCGGGACGGAGTATGGCCAGCAAGATAATTAGGCATTAATAAAATTTCCTCAAAATTATATCTTTGCAACTTCTGTAAGAGCTAAACAATTGAAACAAGCACTGTTTAAATTCTCTAACTTATAAAACTGTTCTACAGTTACTAAATTCTTTTTAACCAACGCCCATAAATAAAAACGACTTCAGTTTTCCCAGCAGTATGTTAATGCAGGTGATGATTTGTAGAATAATATAATCTTTTCGGACGAAAACACTTTTCAGTCTTACCACAATTGTCGCGTCGCGTAAGCGTACATACTAGTCTAAGAGCAGCAAATATTCTCAGCGCTATATAAAGAAAATCTGAAGAAGTGGGCGGTTTTCTGTCAAATGTTTGGGCATAAATAAACATTCATGGACAAGGAGTTTATTGGCGCATTGGGTGTTGTGATTTTAGATAATATTACCTATGCTACCGTTAGTTACGCAAATCTTTCCGAACAATTTTACCTTGAACGCGATAACTGTCCAGTGCACACTTCGATTAGGGAATTAAGCAATAAGACTATTGCCGTGGCCAGCAAATAGCTCAGATCTCAATCGTCAATCCAGTTGAAAATATGTGACAAATTATAAAAAAGTTATACTAACTTAATGTACTTATTACTTCAAAATGTTGAAGAGCTTGAATAGTAGGTAAATTGAAAATATTTGGAACGAGATCAGCCCTGAATATACAGTGACTGGAAAAAAATTCGCAACATATGGGAATCATTTTTATAATTAGAGTTTCAAAAACACTTTTCTAGGAGATCGATTAGTCATGTCCAATAACCTAATAATCGAGTTTGACGTATGTCACGTGGCCAATGGTATGGCGGACAATTTAAAAAAATCACTGTAAAGTCGCAAAAAGTTTTTATGTTATCTACCTAGGCATGAAACAAAAAAGCGACTATATCAAACCAATTATTAAAAAATAGCTGCGACGTTCAGAAATACATGTGCTAAGTTGTGTGTAATTTGTGTGGTTTATAGAGATTTGGGAAGGTTTATTTCTTGAATGAGTGAAATTAAGGTGGAACGTCGCAGTTTATAAAGTCAGATAATCAATGACTGTGGATTCATAGAGTTAAGGCATTTACCTTATAGCCCTGGCCTAGCTCCATCAGACTTCTTTCTATACAAAAACTTAAAAAGGCATCTCTGGAGAAATCGTTTTGCATCTGCTGAAGCACTCAAAGAGACTGTTGAATAATATTTTGCAGAGTTGCCGAAGGAATTTTTTTCTGAGGGTATATAATTGGGACAATAATTGGAAAAATGATAAGTGTTGAAGGGAATTACGTAGAAAAATAAAGGGTTGTTAATGTGATGCGTGTGTTTTTTCATGGCTAGATACATAACATAAAAATACGCCCTCGTAATTTAATTTGAGGCCCACATGAAAATATTAATATTATTTGTTTATTGATAAGTTTATTTAAAAAAATTGAAAATCGTATTTTGTTTAGAATATTTATTTATTAATTTGCAAATACCAATATTTCTTTAAATACCATGAGATCGAAAAAAAGATGATTCTGAGCAGGCCTTGACTAGTACAACGCGATTGGTTACACTGGTTCTAGAATGCCTATGAATTATAATGTGACAGTGACATTTCAAATGTAAGTCAGTCTTGCAATCTTGTCTCCAGAATTATTTAAGTTTATCGTTGTAATACTAGTGAAGGATCACATGTTGAACACCTACTCTAACATGTATTCATCTTAGTTTTCAGTTTGTTCCCTAAATAAATACTGTTTTGTGTTTTAATTTATTTGACATTTATTAACCTCTAACCTACTGCCACATTTTGAAATCAGTCTTGCCAATCGTGTTGTACTAGTCAAGGCCTGCTCAGAATCATCTTTTTTTTGATCTCATGGTAGTTTGATTCGGGTATTTGGAAGACAATGGAAAAACTTTCTCGTTTTTTCCACCACTGACAGGACTAAATCTAAAAATAAGTTTCTGCAAGGATGCTCATTGTTGCAGTGGTGTGTAGTGAGTACCTAACAGCTGTATCAAATCTTGATGCCAGTGCACTTACAAGAACCTAATTCCCTTGGTTGTGGGCAAAATTTATCTCTTTATAAAATACGAGGAGTAAAATGCTAAAACCTTTCTTTTCTGTTTCATTTTTCTTTTACATAATATTTCAGAGAGACTTATTCAAGGTTATCGGTGAAAGTTTCTTTATGAAAGATAATCAAGAAAAATAGTCTCTTCTAAGCGCTCTGACAACAATATTTCTAAAATTTTGATACAACTGTTAGATACAAACTATTGCAACAGTGAGCGTCCTGGCAAAAACCTATTTTTTTAGCTTTAGTCCTATTAAGTAAGGAAAATATGAGAACGGCCTTCCATTGTCATCTAAATTTTACATAGGCTTCACTTCAATCAAAGTATTTAAAAGGAAGAAGTTGGATATTTCTAAGTTAGGGAATAAGAAAATACAAGAAAAATATGTGATTCAATTTTCTTTAATAAACATTTGAAATTTTGCATATGGACGTAAATTAAATTCTAACCAACTTTGCCTAAGAGTGTTCAGGCTGTAATTGATAATGATGGTGGTGTGACAAACTATTAAAAAATAAAGTTCTGTTGGTGTATTTGCTTACGTTCCTATATATTAGGATTTATACAACAAATATAATTATTTATAATAAAGCTGTTTTTAAACTAATCAATAACTTCTAAATGTACTTGTAGTGTTATCTCAGATTTATTTTGGTGGCACAGTACATTGAATTTAATTGAAATCATTTCATTTTCGCCATGGTTTTTTACATTTACTAACAGGAAAGACATTTATACCGCATTCACCGAGTTCTGATAGTAAAATATGCAATTCAAATTACTTCTATATATTTCCTAGACAAGTTAATTCTTAATATGTACAATGTACGAGGAGGGTTCAAATTTAACCCAGAATTTTGCCGCCATATACAAAATAATTTGTATATGGCGAAATAGCTTTTTTCTATTTGGGTGCTAGAATAACTCCATTCTAGCACCCAAATGACGTCAGTTGAGTGTTAGAATAAGTCGTTGGAGTGCTAAAATAGACTAGTAAAATTTACTGTACTGATGTTGGTAGCGTTGAACTGTCAACTGACATACGTCAAAAATTCTTTTTCATACTGGGATTTGGACTTGTCCGGCAATAAATTTTCTAACCTAAAATTACGCCAACATAAACGTCACCAACCACCGCAAAATTCCCTAGATTTAAAATTTTTATTTTTTAATTTATAAAATGGTATAAAGCGGCAAAATAGAAAAAATAGTATAAAATACTCGTTGCTGAAGGTCTTTCAAGCACTCATTTGTTCCCCAACTCGCCGCTATGCGGCTCGTTTCGGAATTTCAAATTCGTGCTTGAATAGATGCCTTCTGCAACTTGTATTTTAATATACTATTCTTGATAATATACTGGACAATCTAGAAGCCGTGTGTGCTGTTGTTATGGTTACAATTGTTTTTGTTTAGCATCTGCAGCAATGACGAAACAACCATTTCATAATTCTGTTGAGCAGCGAATTATCATTAAATTTCTTATTAATGAAAGCTTTTCTAAACTCAATACTGGCCTGTGACAAAACCTGGGTACACCATTTTGTCCCAGAATCCAAAAAATTGAGCATGGAATGGAGATACAAAACTTCACCGAAGCCTAAAAAAGCAAAGGTTATCCCTTGAGACGATAACGGCCACTGTGTTTTGGGACGCAGAAGGAGTTTTGTTTGCAGATTTTTAGAAGATAGGCATTCAATTAATGCGTCTTATTACGCCTAACTATTTGCCGAGAAAATTTATGCCTTCATTCCGGACGAAAAACGGAAACGTTTGGTTAGGACTGTGGTTCTCCTCCACGACAATGCTTGCCCACACACCGCCCAATTGACTAGGGAAACTTTAGAATATTATTATAATTACACTGGGAGACACTTCCGCATCCTCCTTACAGTCCAGATTTGTCTACTACTTTCAGTCGTATGGGCCACCCAAGGAAGCAATGGGTGGTATTCGATTGAAGATGACGAGGAGTCCAAAATTTTGTGCCAAACCGGCTTGCCGCTCGGAAAAAAACTTCTACAAAGAAGGAATTATGAAGCCTCCAAAGATATGGCAAAAGTGTGTAGAGTTAGAAGGGGAATATGTTGAAATGTAAGATAAATCATATTATAAAGATCTTGTTTAAATAAAAAGTTACAAAACAAATCCCGGTTAAATTTGAACCCTCCTCGTATATGTATAATCTGTAACCTCATATAGTACCTTACGTTATCGAGGATGGTGCATTAATGTATGAGGCTCTACGGATGCAATGCACTCGGCCCGTTTCTTCGAGTTAGGTGGTTGGTGCGCCGTTTAATACCTACATACTGCACCATGTGTGTTTGGGTGTGTAGAGTGTAATGTGTGTTTGTATAGGACCTTGTTACTCTACCTCCTAGAACTGTATTCGGAGGAGAGCCTCATCAATTTGGTGTCCAACGATGAATGGTCACCAGGCCTCGATACCGAAGACTGCAGGAAAATCCTGACCCTCGGGAGATTCGAACCAAGGACTAACGTAACTCTAGCCTGAGGCTTTACGACTGCGCCACCCTGGCTTTAGATTCTTAATATAATTTTTATAGAATATAAATCCAGATTACCATTCTTGTTTTTTGATTTCATGCAATAGTGTCAAGTAATTTTACTACATATAACGTTGCAGTTGCCATCTAGTCACTAATGAAATAATGCTACATCGGTTGCAGATTTTACTGTCAGAATTTGGTTTATCGCGATTATACCCGGTTGCTAAAAAACCATACAATACTGTGCGAATTAGTTGGGACAAGTAAAGGAACTCGAAGTTTAGACTTGCAGCAGAGCAATATCTGCAAGTCTATACAATTGTATATTGCGTTACTCTACAATTATTTACACTTCCACTTTAGTCGGAAAATTTGTTTTATTAAATACAACATGGACATCACCTCTCGTAAATGAGCTAAAATATTCACTTTAGGCGAAAACACTTCACTAGTTCACTTACTGCTAGGCAGATCAAAAAAAGCAGTTGGGATCGGAAAATCCAGTGTTTCACGGACCACGAAGCTGAATAAGGAGACAAGGTCCATGGACAGTGGACACGTCCCATAAAGGATGTTGGGGAAGAAAAAGGAAAACCACCACTAGAGATGATAGTCTAATTCGAAGAATTATTATCGTAGACCCGGAGAAGACCAGTGGAGACATCAAAAGGAATATCGCGTCTCATGGGGTAAATATAAATGCTATCACCGTACATCGTCAAATTCTGGAGTGTGACCACCGGGCTCGACACCCCTCCAAAAAGCAGCTTTTGACACCCGCTATGAACCAAAAAATGTATCCTGGGTAAAGAAACGTCGAGACTGGTCTGTGAAGGATCGGGAAAACGTGATATTATCCGACGAAACCCATTTTGAGGTGCATGGCTACAGGTCAAATTTCATCCTCCGCTCGCCTGGAGAACCTTTTCGATCCGGTCACATCCAGCAATCTCCCAAACACCCACCCAAAGTTATGTTTTGGACATTTTCCACAGCTTCCGGGCCACAGACGCTTCACCCCATTGAAGGAATAATGGACTGCAAAAAGTACATAGGCGTTCTGGAGGCGAAAATGGACCCAACATTGCGGAAGCTGTTTCCTAACAGCGATGAGATATTTCAAGAAGATCTGGCTCCACGCCAAAGAGCCCCTTTATCCAGCAGAATTTTGAGGTATTGGAATGGCCAGGAAATTCACCCGATCTAAACCCCATTGAAATTTTGTGGGCCATTATTAAAGCGCGCATATTTAAGATGGATTGCACGACAACAACCAAAATGATAGAAAGTGTCATGAAAGTGTGGTGAAACGATCCTGAAGTGAGGGAAATGTGTGGAAAGTTAGTGGCATGAATGGTTGAAAGGGTGGGAGAAGTAATTAAAGCTAAGGGGGGGGTATCACGTTCATTATTAACTACACTATTAAACAAATAAATATTTTAGTCTTTGTTACTGTATCTTCTTATTGTCCGAACTAATTTGCATAGTACTACCTATACGTCTAGCTAGATGGCTGTGATTTTTAATTTGTCAGCAACATGAAAATGAAATAAAATTCAAAAACCAGTGCAGATTAAAAGTGTGTAATACATATCAGAGAATTATAAATTTGTTGAAATTAAATTTTGCATGATATGCAAATAAAAGTAATTTCTTTAATTCTTTTCTGTTTCAATTTCTTTCAAGCCAAGTCAAATGTATTCTAGTGATACTAAGCACAAAAAGGCGTATATAAATGAGTATTCTCCAATGTTTCTCTTTTTAGATATTCTCTGTAAGGCAATAAAAAATACATATATTTTTGTGTATTATGTACTTGTTAGAAGAAATAAAGAGGAAACCATATCTACATTAATTCTAATTTCATTTTTTTATCATTATATTAAACTTGTACCATTACAAATTACAAGTCATATTTAAACATGTACATCAGCTCTACACAGGCAGTATAAAACCTTGTTTAAAATCGTTGGTTAAATTTACCACAACATATTTTTAATTAAAACTTAGTATTATATCTCCCGATATTACTGCCTAGTTTCTGTGAACTAAAAACATTTCCTAGATGTTCTTGTATTATTAGCTTATTAGGATCTTAAAAAAAGCTTTTAGTTAATCGATTAACGATTCAGCAATCGCTTTCGGTCACAAATTACCTTATTAGTAGTAGCTGTGGTCACTCGAAAGATCATTTCGCATTAAAATTCACTTTAATTAAACCAGTTCCTATCTATCTATCTATCTTATTATCTTTTAACGATTGAATCTTTCTATCTAACAGTAATGATATTCTATGGGTAACCAACACAATTCCTTAATACTGATACACTTTACTATTGCAATGTTTATAATAAAATTAAAAAGTAAATAAATAACAGATTAATTTGTATTTATTTTATATACGAAAAACAACAAAATATTTATCAACCATTAAAATAAATAAACAAACACATCATAATAAAATCCTTAGTTAAACTCTAGATAGACTAAAAATAGTAGTATAGGTCGTTACAACGGGAAAATGCGAAATAGCTTTTAAAATTTTTATGTCTCGTTTGCGGAAGCATGCATCAAACAATAATTCAAGCTTTAATTGATTATGCTTGAACATCTATTACAAAAGTTGCCTCAAATCACACACGGTCTCATTAGAGGTGTCTTTATGACTAAGTTAGTGTTTGGTGGTTTACAACCTCTAACAGCCTACTGGAGATACACGATAAAACTAACATCGCTAACGTTAAAGCAAAATAAAGTAACTTTATGGTATATTTAATGGGGTTTAAAGTTGTCAACATGAAATGAATCGGTTTTTCATTGGACGTAAATTTAATATACCTTCCTTCAAGTGTGCAGTTCGTCATTTGTTGCAACCTTTACTCGGTTAAGATTTGATACTTCGCATAAAATCTACTTAGTAGCGTATTTTATTATTCCTTAATTTTCAATTTCAGATTCCATGAACTTTATTCAAAATATTTTGAATTATCAATAACAACAGTTGAGTTAGATACATTTATTCAAGGAATGAGAAAATTCTGCAAGTAAAGTTGAAAAAATTAGTTTGCACTTTGTAATAATTAAACATGTGATTAATACTAAAATCATTAGAGAACTTTTAATAAATAAACGTACGAATAATTGAAACGAGGACTATGCCTAGTTATATTCAAATTTAATATTATCAAGACCAGGAAGGAATAATTATCTTATCAAAACGTTTCCACCCCTGCTTCGCAGACTTTTATTTCCATTCCAGGAATATATTGATCATTCCTGTAATTAGGAAAATACGATTTGCATGTTCGCACATTCTTTCCAGCACAACACGCACGTCCATTTTTCTATTATTATTAATAACGTGGCATTCCTCTAATAGTTTCCTGAAAGACCTAGTTAATGCTGTAATGGAAATTACAGTTTTTATAAATCAAAAGGAAAAACAGCCAATTGTAATTCTAAAATTTTTAAATAGCATAATATATTTCTAGTAACTTTTGATCTTTTAAACTATGCTTCCCCAGAATAATGATTAGTTATTTCTGAGATGGTAGAACTGAATTTTTGTTTTACTTTCTACGGGTATGTTTCTAGTGATTACCGTATGTAAATAATGCTGAAAGGATTATAGTATTAAGAAAGTTTTATTCTTTCAGACAGTACAGTTTCACAAAATAACAGGGCATACATAAGTATTTATAAAATTCTGAAATTATACTAGAAATCGAAAGTAAGTAACTGAAAAGAAAATGAAAACAAACTTTTAATATTAAGGTTTGAAAAAATATGAAATGAGAGCATTTAGATTCTAATTAAATTCGACGATAAAAGCATAACTATTATACTAAACAAATAATTAAAAGAGATATAGTTAAATTTTATGTGGAGCTGAAAATCCTAACATCCTACCTCGGTTATTGATAAGCAAGGGTAAATTTATGACACAAAGTCATTATGGGAGCAAGAGGTCCTGTGTTTTAGATAAAATAAGAACTCGGGCAATATTTTAACAAAAATGACAGTTAAAATGTTGCTTAATTGATACCAGAAGTTCAAATTTTATAAAAAAAAAATTATCCAAAAGCCAAAGCCCTATAGCAACATTTTTTAGAGCGATAACTTGGTATTAAGATATATTTTGTACGTAGTCGTAAAATAAAATATCTGTGACGGTAAGTGTGAGAAAAAGTTACAATAAAATATTTTTAAAATTTCATCATTAATCTGTCTTAGGTATCGCCATAAGGGTAGTCCCTCCTTTTCACCATTTATTATAAAGTGTCAAGTCTTATAAACCTAAACCGGATTTATTAAGCAGATAAGTTAAGCAAAGACCGCCCCATAAATTTGTTATCCTTTGTTGCTCTTTTGTAAATGTTAAAGATTTATTGTTGTTATTTGTGACAACACTCGTAAAATTAAATGCTTCCAAAATCAGCACCCTTCAATTTATTTATATGTTTGCTATGTCTACTTAGATAAGAAATTACTCGGAAACTTTTATGGCGCAACTGATATCTAAATTTGAAGTCATTGTCCAAGTAGTTGAAGCGGTTCAGGTTTAATACTAAAACATTTTCAGCTTAGGACGTCTATTCGAAAATATTCAACGGTAAAAAAACTTGTTCGCCGCATATATGTGCAGTCATGTATTCCTTTTGTGTAACGAGTAAGGCGCGACTACTGATCCTCGAAGTTAATATGATTTACCTCGAAACTATTCATTCGTAGTCGCCATTGTAATTGTTTATTTATAATTCAATTCGTTATTGAATATTCGATAAGTACGTAGTGAATGCAGTGCTCCTACGCTAGCTATTGTTTGATAATTCTGCTTACTTCGGCTAATTTATTTATATAAGGTGCATGGCAGGACAAAAATAGCAAAACTTAATTTTATTAGTTATAGTAGACCGGATCCAAAGTCGAACAACACATGAATAAGTGACTCAAATTACAAAACTTTGCAAGCTCCACGTCTATTTTTCTCTTCAATGACATTATTCATGAGCTTTAAACAACTTTCCATGTCAATTTCTCGACTTCCCTGGGGAAATAATGTTTCCGCTTACAAAGAGTCTCAGTTCATTCCTTTTCCTTCTTTTACGCCTTTTTGCTATATTATGAATTTAATTAAGGTGCTAGCTCGTAAAATACGAAACTAGTACCTACGTATAATCTCGCTTGTGCGTGTAAAAAGTTTTCATTTGCAGACAAAATAAATTAAAGAAATGCTTCTTTATTCTTATTAGAAATTTGTGGAAGATCAACTTCAAAAATGCAGAAAATTTTGTTCTAACCCCGCAAGATTATTTTTTCAGAAATTAATAGACAAAAGAGTTAATTTAAAACCTCTGTTAAAATAGTTTACTAATAAAATAACTAAAACAAATGCTTGCTTGCTTTGTAATCTTTACTATAATTTACAACAACATAATGACAACAATTTTCTCACGGAATAAAATTTTCCATACACTTAAAATCCTTAAATATTTAACGTTTATATGAATACTAACTTTGTTTAATTTTTTTTATGAAAATACTTATGTATCTGTACCACAGGACCCAATCTAATACTCGCATATAAAAATAAAATTAAATTATTGTTTCTATTTAAACTGGTTTAACTAAATACTTCTTTAAGATTTATTTGATATTCCCATGAATATGTTTGAATAAATTATGAAAAACTTTTATAAAAAATAGTATCACCTTCGTAGGGATTTGAACCTCAAATTAACTAAGGTAATAATTTTGTATTTTACGTGTGTAAAGATACTGTATTCACAAAATTGAGAATATTTTAGGTTACAAATGTCATAAACTGTGTAGTACATCCTGTAAGTTAAAAATTTTTTACAAGAGTGTACAGAAAATTTCCTGACTAATTAATGTACCAAACTCTATAGAACTATATAAATGATATGCATTAGTTGGTTTAAAATTTTTTTCTTATACTTATTTATTTTATACTTCAATTTTATTTCTATTTCTTGCTTTCTTTTTTTTTCAAGGAAATTAGTTTGGCAATATATTTTTCAGACACGTTAACTTCTTCTTCTTCGGTTGGCGCTACAACCCGGGGTCGGTTTTAGCCTGCTCAAAAATGGTCGGCCATCTTTTTCTACCGGTGGCGATGGTCTACCAATTTCTGCATCCAAGTTTCCTAATATCCTGTGTTTCATCATCTTTCCATCTTTTTTTAGGATCTTTCTAAATCCATTCTTTGTATATGGTCCAGTCATTCAATTCTTTGGGATTTTACAAATCTCACTATATTTCCTCCGTGTATTAGTGCATTTGGTTCGTGGTTCATTCTGTTTCTCCATGTTCCATCTGCGCAGTACTCTTCTTTCAAATATTCTTAAACGATTTTCATTTGCTTTTGTAGGGTCCATGTTTCACATGCATATGTAACTGTTACGGTCAATGTGGTAAATCCGGTCAGTGTTAGCAATGACCGGTCAATGTGGATAATGTACTTTTATTTTTTTTTAAACTGTTCTTCCTCTACCTCTAACCTCCAATAAACACCTCTACTGTTTTGGTAGAGGCATTTATTGGAGGTTAGTGGTAGAGGAAGAACAGTTTTTTAATTGCTATACCAAGTACGTTATTCACATTGACCGGTCATTGTTAACACTGACCGGATTTACCACATTGACCGTAATATAACTATTGGTCGTATGAGGGTCTTATATAGCCTGAGTTTTGCTTATTAGTTGCGATGATATTAGGTTTCTTGTATATACATACATATGCTTTTGGCTCTGGCTATGCCGGAAATTAGGACAAAATTGTCCTAATAGCTTTACTCATATCGTTCCTGTTGTGTAATTTGGAATCCAGGTAAACGCACCTCTTCAGACAATAATTGTACTTCTAGTTTGTACTTTTAGTTTAGTATGTTGATTGGAGTGCTGTCTTATTACGGCAGGATATTTCGATATCAGCTGCATGTGTACATAGTTGTTGTTTTGTGCTGAGTAGGCTATTCCCCAGGTTTAATTTTCTCACTGTTAACTCTAGAGCTAAATTGAATAGTAATGCTGATAGAGCATCCCCTTGGCGTACTCCACTGTTACCGCTAAAACTTTCGGTTACTTTGTCTTAATATTGCGACTACTGTTCTTGATTGATAGTTGTTTCGTTAAGTATATTTGGTCGTTGGTGGAACAGTTTGCTCTGAATCCACATGGATATTCTCCTAGTGATGTTTTGCATACAATTCTGTTGTACACATATACGTTAACTAATATTCAATATTAATATTTAAAGCATTTTACAGTATTTTTTCACATTGTCAGTATTCATTAACGGTATGTATGTCTGTAATCTCTGAATTAAATGGAAAAGATAAAAAAGTATTTATACAGTGCATCCCAGGATTGATGTTACGATGGACTAAAACTTTTTGAATTTTATTCTAAGATTGTGGAATTGAGCCCTGCTTGGTTTGAAGAGAATTTTAAGAATATTTTCAGTTTTTGAAAAATAAGTCGGTCTTGACATTCAAGCGAAAACTATTTTCTTTTCAGGTAAATTAAACTTTTTGTTTATGATACGGCAAAAGTTTACTAAGAAAAGTTGTTCAGAATGAGAAATTATGGTCCTATACAAAATTTCAGGAAGATCTACGTATCTACTTTGATTAAACTGTCATTTTTTAGATTAAACAAAATAAATTTAGATTAAACAAAATAAATTGTACCTATTTATTCCAAATTTTATTTGTAGAACATTGAACGAAGCAAATAGTGTTTACAAGAAATTTAACTTACGAAACGTAATAACAACATTGATCTACAATAAATTATTTATTCCACATAACTGCCAGGGGGCCATGAAAAGACTATCGTTGACTAATCTTCCTGAAATTTTGT
This sequence comes from Melanotus villosus, assembly GCA_963082815.1. Taxonomy (NCBI): domain Eukaryota; kingdom Metazoa; phylum Arthropoda; class Insecta; order Coleoptera; family Elateridae; genus Melanotus; species Melanotus villosus. The sequence continues at coordinate 67,828,422 of OY720418.1, read as the reverse complement.
ATAGGCCTCTCATTCTGGCCCACTTTCCTTAGTAAAATTTTGCCGTATCATGAACAAAAAGGGTACTTCACCTGAAAAGAAAATAGTTTTCGCTTCAATGTCAAGGACGACTTGTTTTTCAAAAACTGAAAATATTCTTAAAATTCTCTTCAAACCAAGCAGGGCTTAATTCCACAATCTTAAATAAAATTCAAAAATTTTTAGTCCACCGCACCGATTGTAACATCAATCCTGGGACACACTGTATAAAAAAAAACTCTACTGGATTTCTTATCTAATATAGTCTTTTTTTTTTGAAAATTCAATGAAATTCAATAAAGGTAAATCTCTATTAAATATTACAAACAAAAATACTACATTACACTGTTTTTCATATGCGAAAGTTCATAAATCATAATAATAAATTATAAATCATAGTAATTATAACTATACTGAAGTAATTTAGGTAGGCCAGTCGTATGCCAAATTAATAAAAACAATTACCTAGAATTAATGTAATTGAAAAAGTTATTACACCTTTGTAAAGCTTGACTAGTACCTACTTCAATTTATTACTTTTTGATATTTTGCGGCAGCTATACTAACAACAACAGTTAAACAATACCTAAAGACTATTTCTTAAACTTTTTACAAATAGTAGCCGCTATTCATCCACAAAATGCCCACCATGAAACTATCGGCTAATAGGTATATGTATGTCTATACTAATGTTAAGGAATGGACTACATTAGTTATTTATAAAAAATAACAACTTAATTCAAACTTCAAATGACAAGGCATAAAAAAGCTTAATAATAAGCAGAAGTATTTGTACAAATTAAGTTCATTCCTTTTGCTGGATTACATTAATATTATTTATAAACTATCACTAACCAATATTGTTATTAGTCAATTCGATTTCAATGAATTTAAAGATGTTTTTTCAACTTTATTTTGGACTTTTGAACGGAAATATTGAAAACTAATATTGTGTCTGAAACTTCTAAGTTAGGTTAGGTATATTTCTTCTCAGTAATTTATATAATTTTTGATAGAGAACGTTGATGTTAACATAACATAAGTCGTTTCTAATGTTATAATTTATAAAATTAACAAAATACTATTATTGAGATTAGCAAGGCTAGAAAATCAATTGTAAAATCTTAACATTTTCGACATATCTATTTTTCCAATCTAGATATTCTTTAGAAAAGTATCAGTAATTTTACATTGAATTTAATTTTTTTAGAGAGTAACAAGCACATGAGTAAGTAAAACTAATATAATATGTCTTAATTAAGCGAACGAGGGTCACCTTTAATGGTATGCAATAAACATTTTCATAAAAAATATCGCACGTTGTTTAGCATGAAATACTGGAAAAAATACTTGTAAGACATTAATAAAATAATCTTTATGTAAAAGGTTCGTATTACAACGGGAGCTTTGTGTTTGGTTTTTGTCGAAGCGATTGATAATAATCATTGCTTGTAGTGAATTCCTAATGTGAAATAAAAACGTTTAATTTAAATGCGTAAACTCTAATAAAATCTGAAGTGAATGCTGTTCCAAGAGCAGAATTCTGGAGGTAGAACCGGTTTAGCATACGGTTCTCCAAGCCATACGTATATCCAAAGCGTAGATTGTGTATCATTAAACCCTTAAAACAACATTATATGGTCCTGGCTCATGATAAACTTATTCGAATTATTACCTTCTGTTTGGAGTTCACCAAAACAACGTAGGTACCTGATATTGCTTGAGATGTTATGTTTAAGAATAGTTTTGTTTTTGTTACCTATCCTACGAGTTGGGTATTAACTCTAACGCCTCCTTTTTAACGAAGTTGTCAACATTTTTCCTTGTAAGAATCCTAGTAAGATGTTTAAGTCTGAGATTTCAATGTAGGTTTCTGTTTTTATTTATACTTTTAATTTAGAAAACAAAAAATAAGTGCATCAGTTTAATGCGCTTAGTGGTTTGTACGACTAATTTTTTTATAAAGATTAAACGTTAATAGTATTATCATTTCTGTTTATCCATCCACCCCTCTATCGTTATTGATCCGGAAAACTGATTAAAAGGAGATTGTTGACCTTCCTAAGTAGGTACTAAACGTATACACAGAATGGCGAAGGTTATTTCATTTTTAATTAACATCAGGATACTTTTTAATCGATAATGTCAATTTCCTGCGTAACTAAATATATTCACCTGTACAATATTTTAGGTATGTATCTTAAATAATAATTTTGAGGCAACATATGGGTAGTAATTTTATGTTACTAAACCGATTAGATAATTCTGAAAAATTTGAAAACTTTCTAGAAATTTGCTCTTGGAAAAAATTTACCATTCTGAAAGAAAGGCATACTGTCAAAAAAAAAAATGCAAATTTTATTGTACCATAGCCGCTTCTTAGATTCCTACAAAATTTTTGGGTTGAAAAATTAAATTATTTATTCAGTTAACATCTGTTAATTTTACAACCTTATTATTATTAATTTATTTAAATCAGACACGTTTTAAATATCTCAAATTCATAAATAAGTTATATACTTAGTTAAGATAGCTCATTCATTATTATATAGGTAGATGTTCATAAAAATAAAACTCTAGAGTGCTTTGAAAATTTGTTTTAAGTATGTCTTAGGCTGTATGTTACATATGAAAATCATTTCCAGGGATTGCTGCGAGTTTTTTTTTATGAACATACGTTATTTGTTAAAAAGAAATTAAAAATAAAATTATATTTTACATTTACGAAGAGTGAAATATTTTGTCTAACTGAATTTAGCATAATACACCAAATACGTTTTTCAAGGATGAAGTTTAAACTCACATTGTTAACAATTTTTTAAGAAGTTCAGAGATCAAAACCCATTCTTAGTAGAAATATTATATGAATGTCGTGCGACAAACAGACCAGTCATTTATGAATAACCGAATAACGTCAATCGACATGAAAGTGAAAAAATAAACTTATCTAAAATCTTAGGTTATATTAGAGATTCCTTCCAATTATTGCAAGTATCTCAAAAAATATATAGCTATGCACGTATACTAAAAGGATTAATTTTTTAATTAAAATAGGCCCCTCTACAGTTAATATTTCTCTATATCTCTATCTTTGTATGTATGCATGTGAGATTGTTAATTGTAAAAGTACTAAACCGCAAGTATTAAAATGTATCCACTTCGATATTTTTGCATGTCTCCTAATTCCTCTCTAGCTATAAAATAAGTACACATGGCGTTCTATAACGTCATAAATAAACGGCATGCATAGTCGTTGTATCTCAAGAATTTCAAGTGCTGCTTATCGAGAGTCGGTCATCGACATTCTGGGTATGACATTTTTGGCATACGAACCAAGTAAAGTTAATAGAGATTATAGTACGAAGTAGATAATATCGGCAACTTCACAGTACATTTCTAATTAACTTTATTTATTTGCTAAGTTCAAAGGTTAAGAATTGATTAGATGGGAATTTGTAAAATTATAGCTTTCAAAAGTGCCGGTATTAACGTTAAAAGGAATTTTTTCATCGATCTGTATATATCTTTTTTTATAAATTTTTATTTTATTTAGGTTAAGTAGAGGCTTAGGTACTTAATACTGCGATGAATAACATCTTTAATTTTTATTTTCAAGAAATAGAGGTCTTATAATTTAATAAATCGCAAGATTGTTAACAAAACTAAAAAAAAAAAATTACTTCAATATTGCTATATTTACGAGTTCCTAAGTTGATATTATAGCGGCACTTAAATCAAAATTTAATTTGTTTATGTACAGGGTGAGTCGATTTATATTTCGCGGCTGTAATTTAATTTTATTTTTACGAGTGATATATCAGATATGTTCCACAACAGCGATTGTCAACCTTTGGGGTTCCGCGTACCACCCAAAGTAGGTATATTAAAACTTCTTCGTGCCACCACCCTTTTATAAAAAATTTCAGCATCTAAATAAAAAAATAGGTGGGCAAATAAAAAATATTTATTGTAGTTTTTTGGTAACTAAAATACAATTACCATAATAAAATTTAAATATTTAATTTATATAGAAACAAAATATACCTATATTATTATTACTAGCATTTTCAAAGTTACTACATAAAAAAAAATAGATAAAAAACGATCAAAATATTATATTACTTATACTCGTAAGTAGTTTTGCAAAATACAATGTTTTAATATTGGGCTCTATGCTACTTAATTTTAAGCGTAAATTAGGCTCAAGTATAACATCATTGACAATTTTCGAATAAATAGCTGGTGCAAAATGACATTGAAAAATTAATAGTTTTATCTGCAATTTATTTAAAATCGGTCTTTCTCCGAATCCAAAAATTTACAAATGTGCGAGGAGGATTCAAACTTAACACGGAATTTCTTTGTAACAAGAGCTTTACAATATGATTTATCCTATATTTCAACATATTCCCCTTCTAACTCTACACACTTTCATCAGCTGAAGTGCATCGATGTCGGCCTTGGCCTGCCCTCTGCATGTAAGAACCAGTCTCCCTGAAGCGTCTGATAGCGTCCCGTACAGTTGTTGGCGGTACTCCAAGAGTCCGAGCGATGCGACGTTGGCCGTACCCTTGATCACATAACAATCAGATACGCCAAGTTAATGTAAAATTTGGTAGGCAGTTTTATGGTTAGTTTGCAGTCGGTTGCCAGGCGGCGCCACCATAGTACGAGCAGATGCGACTCTAACATGCTTGGAATCAGCCATGTCTTTAGAAGCTTCAAACTTAACTCGGAATTTCTTTGTAATAAGAGCTTTACAATATGATTTATCCTACATTTCAACATATACCCCTTCTAACTCTACACACTTTTGCCATGTCTTTAGAAGCTTCAAACTTAACTCGGAATTTCTTTGTAACAAGAGCTTTACAATATGATTTATCTTACATTTGAACATATTCCCCTTCTAACTCTACACACTTTTGCCATGTCTTTAGAAGCTTCATAATCCCTTTTTTAGAGAATTTTTGTGGCTGAGCGGCTAGCCAGTACAAAATTATTGGCCTCCTCATCATCTTTAAATCGAATACCACCCATTACTTCTTTGAGTGGTCCAAACAAATGAAAGTCACAAGGAGACAAATCCGGACTATAAGGAGGATGTGGAAGTGTCTCCCAGTGTAATTTATACAAAGTCAATCGGGTGGTGTGCTGGCGAGCCTTGTCGTGGAAGAGAACAACTCTCCTAACCAAACGCATCCGTCTTTTTGTCCGAAATGCAGGCTAATTTTTTCAGCAAGCAGTTGAGCGCAATAAAGGGCATTAATTGTACGCCTATCTTCTAAAAAAATCTGTAAACAAAACCCCTTCTGTGTCTCAAAAAACATTATCTTCCCAGCTGAAGGGAACACCTTTGCCTTTTTAGCCTTCGGTGAAGTTTTCTGTCTCTATTCCATGCTTGATATTTTGGATTCTGGGACAAAATGGTGCACCCAGGTTTCGTCACAGGTCAGTATTGAGTTTAAAAAAGCTTCTCTTTCTCACTCGTATCGATGAAGGAGTTCGGTCCGTCTTTGTTTCTGTTCAACAGAAGTGGCTGTGGGACCTTGCACAGATTTTTCGAAATTTCGAATGTTTATGGATTATTTCTTCAATACTACCTATACTTATCTGAAGTCTGTTTGATAAATCACGGGCGGAAATTCGTCGATCACTTCGGATCAGCCTATCAATTTCTTGAAGGTTCAACTTACTAAGTGAGGTTCGTCGTCGCCTAGCGTGGGATACTTTTTCCACCCAAGTTTGGCCTTCTCTGAATTTCTGGCACCAGTGATATACCTACTTGAGTCTTTGACAGAGTGTGTGCCCCAAATTGTCATCGAAGTTGTTCAAGAACTTCAGTAGGCTTTCTGTTTTCATTAATAAGAAATTTAATGCTGATGTGCAACAGAATTACGAACTGGTTGTTCCGTGATGGGTACAGATACTAAACAAAAAAAAAGTAACAATAACAACAGCACACACAGCTACTAGATTGTTCAGCATATTATCAAGAAAAGCTACTTCGCCATAGGTACAAATTATTTTGTACATATACGGCGGCAAAATTCCGGGCTAAATTTGAACCCTCCTCGTATTATTTTTAAAATCTTCCATCAGCGAACATCGGACGAAATTTCTATTAACTGTTCTTTCTCTTTGGGCGAGAAGTTTTCTGGTATATTTGCAATCAGTGGATTTCTAATCCAATTGTCATTTTCATAGTTTTCCGGAAAATGTTTATTGAAGTTGTTTATTAGAAAGAAGCAATGATTTTTATATCTGACGCTAAATCATGTTAATATTTAATGTATTTTCTTTCACGAAACCTTCTAAAACTGATAATAAACTACATTCATTTTTATCCAATTCTCTTATTATTAAATTGAGTTTATTGTTGCAGTAATTTTATCTTTAACTATTAATAAAATAACGTTTAGTCCCTGTAGGGCTAAATTTAATTCAATTAATTTTCGGAAAATATCAGCAAGATATGCTAATCGTGACAACCACAATTCATCAAAGAAACGTTTTTTTAATTCGAAATTAGAACCACAAAGGTAAACCCGAACTTCTAATCTAAGCTCAAAGAGACGACTCAAAACTTTACCTTTGAATAGCCACCTGACTTTTGAGTGTAACAGTAGTGTGAATTTAATGCTCGGCTTATAATAAAATTTACAACCTTTACAGACCGTACCAAAACAGTTTTCAATCTCTCTGTAATGGCTTTTGTTACCAAAGCTTCATGATGAATGCTGCTGCAATGAGTAAATGAAGCTTGTGGGGCAACTGCTTTTATTTTAGATAGAACGCCGTATTTTTTTCCTGGAAAATCCCAAGCTCCAGCAGTACAAGTACATACATACTTATTACAAGGAATGAAATATCGGACATAAAATTGAATAGAACATGGATTTTTCACTAACTGTTGTTCTTTCAGCAAGGGATGCGTAAAATAAATATTCATCTGCAATTTTTTAATATCAGTTTTACATTATTTGAATAAATTACCGATTTAAATATAATTTTTCAAAAACAGTTTATCTTTCACGTACCACCTGCAAGTTCATCGCGTACCACCGGTTGAGAATCGCTGCGCTACAACATTATGAACACTCATCAAATTTACCTTTTAAAATTGTGGAATCAGAAGTCTAATTTTTTATTTTATTTTATTTTTCAGCATTTTGTATGTTTTTATTTATTTATTTATTTATTTTTCCCAAAAAAAAACTGTTGGTTGGTCATAGCTTGCTTTCTCGACTAATGTCTTAATCGAGTCGGCTTAGCAAATAAGTACTTGGTAAAGTTATAAAAACTGGCAATTTATTGTGAGTAATAAAGTTATTAACCTTTTACGTTAAAAAGTGACGTAAGTAATTATTAGATAATGATAACATATGCTTGCTGTATAAAAAGGTAAGTAAATCTTTGAATACACGAAAGCAGCACAACGACAAATTCAGACTATACCTATAAAGAAAGAGAAATTATTTCACATAAAGTAAACGAAAAATTAAGAAAATAAATATTGGAAGCTTCTTGAAACTACCAATTTTGATTTGATTTGAACATACATCATACAATCGTCACTTTTGTAATTTCTAATCATATCAACTCAATAATTAAAACAATAGTTTAAAAGGCAAAGCATGGTCAACTAATTGGTTCTTCTCTTTTTTTAGTTTATTGCGGAAATTTCGTTATATAACAAAGGAAAAATTTTATGAGAAAGAAAACTAAACCCTACAAAATGACAAAAAAACAAAAGAGTTTACAATTTAAAAAAAATTATCCTGATGTCATTACTCCTCTATTTTAAACGATAAATTTGACTGCTATTGATAAAGTTGTGGAGCATGACTAGTACACTAAAGTAAAACAGAAAATCAAAACTTATAACACTCGCAAGTACTAAATAACAGTCGCGGAATATAAACTAACTCACCCTGTATATGTATATGAAATATGAATTATTAAATACAAATACAAAATTAATATCTACTAGAAGCATTACAGTACCCCAACTACTAACTACTAACTAATTTTTTCTCTATAATAGATGAACGAAGAATGTGTACATGCTTTTTCTGCTTTGTTTATGTTTTTTTATGGCGAGTATTCGTTAAAGTACAAAATTACGTTTAAATGTGTTCTCATAGTTTGCATTTGCATCATTAAAGCAGTGTGATTGAATAAGATCATAAAATTACTTGATGCAGACCTAAAGATTATATAACAAATTGTTCATTTAACACTTAATTATAATTTGTTAGCGAGAGATAAGTATTTGTATATATACATAGAAACACTCAAATTACTGAATGCAAACAAACAAATAGTTAAGCTGTCGTATACGGTTGGTTTAACAAAAACGTTCGAACAAAGTACTGAATAGAATAATTTATGTTTACCTATTATCTTGTACTGAAGATATTGCTAAACATAAATTACCGATTTTTAATCTGAAATTGCAATAAAGTTAATTCTGCATAATAATTTTGCACCATTTGAAAGTATGTAGGTTCCATCCGCATGGTTTCACTGCGCATAGGCAATGTCCGCCAATAAATGTCTACAGAGATTTTAATAAAATTGAGGCTCATAAAATACGCTCGTTTGGAGATACATTTATGACAAACATTTAGAACGCCAGTGGACGCTTTAGAACTTAAAGTAATATACAAATGTTACGTACACGCCCCTTACTTTATGAATATGCAACCAAAAATGTAAATAATTTGAAAGGAGCGACTGATTTATAAACTCCAAATGTAAATTTACGTTCGCACTATTTTCCGGAAATTAAATTCCTGATACCAAGTTCTGTCTATAGACCCGTGAATTTCCACTTTATGTCTTTCGCTAAATTAAGTTAGTTATGTTTATAGAGACGAGATGCACTTAAGTTACGGATTATGTCCACTGATACGAAGTTATATTGCAAAAGTTTTAGATTTGTCAATAGTAATTTCCTTTTTATAGTAAAAGTTGAAAGTTTAGGTAAATTTAGTTACAGAAGAGAAAATACAGAACGACTGTGAAGCAATTTAAGGTTTTAGCTACAGAGGGAATTAATGCACTAGTTTAAACACATGAAGGGTTACTCTGCATAAACGTAATTGCTCTATAACCATTATCTGAGAGGGCGTGGGTTTAATTACAGGCCCATTTAAAATGCGCCCCTTTCATTTCCATGCAGGCAAATGATAAATGTTTCTACTTCTGACATTTAAAAAAAACTAAATGACAAAGGCTTACTTGGTTGTTTGTACTTGGTAGGATGTCGTATGCTGTCACATAGATTTCTTAGTACCTAATAATTATCATAAACAGCATTGAACTCCAAAAAAATTATAACAAAGTTGCGACATATGGAATTATTGTTATAAATATTAGATTTTTCAAATGGATGGTGTCTACAATCTGACTCGAAAATAAGGTCTAAGTAGTAATTTTTAAGCATTGAAACTCGCTTCCTAGCATGGCCTACTGCAGGGTAAAAAGACCCTAAATTTAACTTCAAAATTAAATAAAAAGGCCTATACTGTTGTATAATGAATATTGCTATAAAATAAATCTAAATATTGCAAATTAAAACTAAAGAGCACCGTAGAATCATCTGTAATCTCTGGGTAACATGTTTAATTTATTTATTTTCTTAACTATCAACAAAATTTAACGAATCATTAAATTTAATCGTACTAAATTGAACTTGTAACCTAAACCGTATTTACTTCGCGACAATTATTCTTCTATTTGTTGTTTGATACATACTCACGGGTCAAGTTGTATCTTTTCTGGCGGCATCTTTCAAGGATATTAATATTAATTGTTTTGAAATTAAACTCTTTTATTTAATCGACGACAATGGAAAGATGTGCACTGCACGAACTTTCCGGTCTATGACAAATCATACAAAAGAAAGTTTTTTTTTCTATATGGGCATACAGGCTCTCGATGGACCAGACTAGCTTACTTTCTTAATTTAATTAAGAGCATTTTGTGATACAGAGTTTTCACATTTGGTGTGAGTACTTAAGTGGCCATGTGTTTTACCCTGTGGTTTAGTTGAAATTTTATTGCACATCTAGCGTTGTTTATATCAACTTAGTCCATTAATAATAAAATATTTTTATTTTCTATATTGTACTTATGTATTCCTATTGTGATATAGTAAGTGTTAAAAGTAAAATTTTATTTTGTGAGTAGTAGAGCAGGTGAAGCGACCCCACAAACAAAATAAAATTACTTTTAACACCTATATCATCCAACTTTTTTATACGACTGCTAAAATTTAGTGAAAAAGGATAAATTAAAATTTTGCATTACCTATCTGTCATTTTTAACAGGTTATCAAATTTGGCTTTTTTGACAGAACTCATACTTATGCGTAATTAACAGGCCATTGGCCTAGGCTTCGGCTATAAGAGGAAGAAGACTTTTTTAACAAATGTCACTAACAAACATTACTGTTAAAAATATTTTAGCATGTTAAATTATTAGGTTCAATTTTTAATCTAGCTTCAAATTCAAAACGGTTTTAAATAGAGTCGTACAGTTTTTTTAAGTAGGTATATCTTACATATTAAAGGCCAATATTTGTATCTGTTAATGTGACTATGGAAATAATTGTATTTATATTAATAAAAGTTACCAAATTCAATATTTGGAAGTTAAAGGTTATCAGGGGAACGAAGACCGGTTTGAGGGATAATAAAAATAATTGCCTAAAGCAAAAAAAAAATAAAATTATTAAACTAAAATATTAATTTTCACTTATTTAGACGTGGTATGGTTAAAGAATCAAATTTGTTTTCGTTGTGTTTTTTTTCAACCCATTCAGCCAGTCAAGATTGCTTTTTATGTCTAAATCCAATTATAGAAATTATTACAGCAAATTTTAAAATTGCGTGCTTTAATAATAATGTATTTGAACAAGAAGAAAACCAGAATATCGAAATCAGTTACGCTGAGTCTAAAATGTGCCCGAGTATACCCAATGCCAAAGCTTTAGTAATGGAATATTGGAGGACGTTCACCCCAAGTTTTCATCAATTTACCTTCCAAATAGCGATTTAACCCTTACCAAAACGAGCCGTTTAAATTACTATGTTCAGTTTAATATGGTGACTGTTCAGACTACCTATACAGACTACACAGACATTTTTTGTAGTAGACTGTTGATATTTTCCTATGTTGTACCTACCTATAATCAAATATTTATGGCTATTAAAAATTATTGAAATGTGCCGAAATGTAGATGATGAATACGATTTAAACATGTAACATTTCTCAAATTAACTATTTTAAAATAGATTTTATTATAATTAATTTTATACGCATCCCGCATTTAATCCTATCTAAAATTAACGAATTATTTGTTGTTGCCTAAGCACTTTACAAAGATATTTTTACATTTGTTTTATTTTTAAGAGATGTTCTAGTTATTGTTAGGAATGTTAAAGAAGACCATAAATTTAAATATTGGTGTAAAATTTTTAGTTTTTTTTAATAAAGTACTATTTTTCTATAACCCGTTTTTGTTTTACTAGCCTAAGTAAATATATGATGCTTGATAGGTATAACATATTAAAAAGGGTATGCTAAATTTGACAAGTATTAACAAAAGAATTAAAAGAATTTCGTTTATATTAAATTTATCTGATCACGAAGCAACTTTAGGGATGTAAATGAGTGTTGGTATTTCGTTTAGATAAAAATTTGCATCTTAACTTATTAACTTAACTAATTAGACATGTTTTGTAAGTACAGTTTTGTATGCTGCCAAACAAATAAAAATTCAAAACCTAGTGAGAATTGCAAAGGACAAATAGTATAGTACAGATAACAACTAATTTGACTCTGTTACTATGCATAGATACGTACTTAGTTATCAAACTTTTTTGTACTTATTTTAGATTACAAATAATTCAATGAACTTTAACTAAGTAGTGTTAGCCTATCAATGACTAGGATGTTTTTTAAATTATCACATGTAGGTATGTAACGCTAGATAGTGATTTGAGTTCTAACTTAATATTTACTCTCTTTGTTGCAAGATATAAATTTATTTTCAGTGTAGAACGTTAAAAACCGCTTAATGAAAGCGAGGAAAGGCTAGGAACCAATTAACTTGAATAAAAAAGTCATTCGATTATAGAAGGGCTTAAAATTACCAAGATTTATCGAAAAAGACCAATAAAATGATATAGTTCATGATATATGTGCAACAGCTTGTAACCTGGTACCCGTATCTCGTTAATTTGTATACAAATTGGTTTTAATAGAAGTTATTATCGATTCAATACCGAGGTACAAGAAAATAAATTTTGTACTTTACGCATTGGATATTTTATATATTTGCATATAAACTAAGAGACTGAAAAATGTAAATATAGCTGTGCAGAATATAAATTATTGTAACTCGGGTCCGTGGATGTAATATAACTGCCACCGTTGCATGGGAATGACTGTTTTACCGACGGGACGCACAGCTCATGGCGACCATTAAATAAACGTGGGCTGGCTCAGTTGGCAATTAAACCCTGCTTTAATCCCTGTTTTGACTCCCTTATCCCTCACATTTCACGGATATAAATAGCAATACAACACCCCTATCCTTGCCAACATCTAATGCTGGCTCTGCTGGTAGATAGTCGACCATTGTTTCTTCATGGACATATAAAAGGGTTGAGTAAAGTGATAACTTTAGAAACAACATTACAACAAGCATGAATATGTTGTATATACAGTGTCATCCATAAATTTTGTTACTTCAAGAGATCATTTCTGTTATATAACTGACGCAAATTTTATAGTTTCTAATATTACATAGACACTGGATTTGATTGCCATTACCTACATACAAATACTTGCACAAAAAACACCTTTGTCTTAAGGTAAACAAATGCCGAGAATATTAAAGCAATAAATACAATATTAATTTAATAATGGTAGATATTCCAAAACAAAAAAATTGTCTTTGGATAAACTGTAGGCTACATTACCGATATTATGTAAATAACTTAAGTATATGTTAAAAACAGATTTAACTTGTTTTAAAATTCGACCTTTGATTTAATGTAAGTAATTAGTGTCGTTGTTTAGTGTTGATGGAGCATAAGACTTTATTATCTTTTATTTTTAACGCGAAGGCAATTTCTAGATATAACTAAATGTAAAAACATTTAGACAGAACCATAGAGATTCGTTTACAAATAAATCTATTTAATTCAACTCAGTCCAATCCATTAATTACACAAAATTCTACTTCATATGGCAAATAGCATTAATCAAAATGTTATGTTCTTATGTTAACTTTGATCATTCGTTAACAAAAGTTTTTGTTAAATTCCATTCTAAGCTTGTTTATTTTTTTAATTTTTAAAGTAATTGCAGGTTTGTAAATGCTGCATACGCATAGGTTTACTTTGATAGAACAACTTGAACAGAGAAATTCAAAAAAGTTATTTATAAAGAGGCCTCCCAAAATAGTCCAGTGGCTTCTTGACATTTAAAAATAACCAATCGAACCCAGTTTTCAGCTGGATCGACTAATTTGTGCGAACTTTCCTAATTGCGTTTAAGGAAAATTATTGAAACATATGTTTCTTCTTGGAAATTTCTTAGATTAATTCAAATGTTCTATAAAGTCTTTCGTAATTTTATGATTATGTATTTAGTTAATCGAATAATTTTATACATAAGGTACCTTGTACCTATAAAAAAATACTCCGTACTTTCTAGGACAACTTTAATTGAAAAACACTGCAAAAAAGATTCGTAACCAAATCACATCAACAACGCCCGTAAAGCATATTAGAAACGATTTAAACGAAGGCCGAGATGTGTTATTGTACTTTATGACAGGAACACAAATCTTAAGATATATGTTCATGGTATTTTAAAATTCCACGCAACTTCGGATTGCGTTCATAATTTAATGTCGGGTTGATTTGAACAGATTTCATCAAGCGGAATTTTATTGTTAGGTATAACCACTGTAACTAACTATAAGTTATACCTACTACCTACAGTTCGGTATATAACGAATTATGTATTAAAAGTTACAAAACATATTGGCTTAAGTATACCTATGTCTACGCATATAACATTTTGGTGGATATGCGATATTTATAGGTAAATCTAAGATCTACTACTTACTACTATGTACTTAATACAAAATTTTACAATTCCTTTCGGTAATTATTTACATCATTTACATCATTTATGTATATGTTACGGCTAAAGTGATTACTTGGCTAGTTTATAAAGTAGCTGGATAGTATACAAACTATCCAAATGTCTGATTATTTTGATGGAAAATCATCTTTCCACTAAAATAGCTACGAATCTTGGCTAGGTTGTATACTATCCAGCTAATATACAAGATTTGCCGCCAAAGTACAAACTACAAGGAAAGTACACAAAGCAACCAGTGTTCTTGGCTAGTTTGCAAAATATCCATAGTATTTGAATGAAGTGTGAACTTAATATTGCTAGTAATACAAAATAACCAACTCGTTGTAGTCACCATCCCGTCTAGTTTGTAAGTCGATGAGATCGGTTTGGCAGCGGGTTTAGATGATTTGAAACAATTGGCTTAACAGCAATCCCTTTTTTAGTTTTTTTTTCGTTTGAGCTAACAGTTTTCGCAAGTTTCAATGAATAATTTCACTATTTCTTCTAAAACTTTTCATTTAATAATTTTGTTGTTGCTTGACGACCCCCATGCCCAGTTACCTGATGGGCAACTTTAATGGCATCATAACATTCGGGCAAACGTAAAATAATCTTTCCACATCTTTTATGTAACATTACATAAGATGATTCGATTCTCTGTAAATCATAATAATCACTCTTGCTACTAGTATCAGGTCCAGTTTCACGTATTCTCTTTATACGTTGCAAAAGTTCATTGTAATCACTGCCAGACATTAATTTTAAATTTTGAGCCATTTGCTCGTAGACTTCCAATAGTAGCTTTTCAAATTGTTGCTTTTGATTCATTATTTAATAGATATCTATATATCTATTCACAACTAAACTAGCCAAGTAATCACTTTAGCCGTAACATATATAACATATTGTTAACTGAAGTGAGCACTTTTGTTTATAAAGTTAACGTGTTACTTAATTAGTTTGAAGGGTATAAAAAATAAGTTGCTGCTAAGATAATGCAATATACGACTTTGAGAAATTCCCGCTAATTATGTTTATAAAGTAATGTAATTTGCAGTTTGACTAATGAGCTTTTAAGTGCTAAATGAAATCAGCATTAAAATTAAATACACAGCAACAGCAGGTTTCACGTTTTTTACTTATACTATAGTAACTATACGATTGAAAAGTGTCTTTGTTTATAGGTAATTTAAAAAAAAATAAGTTTAATTCGACTTTTTATCTACGAAATACTTACTTTAAAAACATTCAAGGAAAAAAATTAATAAAAATTTCAAATTAATTTTTTAACCAAAATATTCATGTAACACTAATTTCAAGAAAAAACAGTCGCTAATTGCTTCAATAAAATAAATGTATACCAATCAGTTACGCCATTTTATTTTGGTAACTTGTTGAATTTATTTATGTGTACCTGATTGAATCCCCTGTAGCGTATAAATAAATAATAAATATTTAAATGTAATTCTTAAAACATATAAATAATTTATGAACGATTTCGCTTTCTTTATATTTGCAATTCAACATATCCCTCTATGAGAGATGGCTCGAACTTCTTCCTAACTTCTGCTCATCACTTATTGATCGTGAGTGAGATTTATGTCCATGATACGAACTGCAATAATACAAATGTGTAGGACTGTCAGTTCTCTAAATCGAACTGTGTTTGAAAGTTCTACGAAGATTTTTAATATCTATTAATTTTAATTCCTGTATCTTCCTAATGTTTCATCACATATTCTCGTGCTACACCATTATACTAAACTTCTATGTTGGTATAACAAATAAACAAATTAGACATTTATGTAATTTTGCCAAATGTACCAATAGAATTAGTTTTTATTAGTTAAGGCAAAAACTAAAAACGGCAGAAGATATTTATTCATAAGAAAGCGTTAGAATATGGAATCCTTCTTTATCGGTTTAGCGAGTAGCTTAACCTTATTAAATAGAGAGCTATAAAGGACCTTACAGATTTCTTTATTTTAAAGAGGTATTCTGTTTTATTTAGTTCAAAAGCAGATTGTTTACAATTAACTTGAACGAAAATTAGGAAACTTTATAAATATTATTAAAAATAGGTATATACAATTCACCTGCAGACGAAAATATTCTGATTTAATTCGTTAATACGAATTTTATATTTATATAACAATGTACCCCAAAAGTTTTTTTTTTTTAATATTCTATTGTTTATTTACAAATTTTGCAAGGACACTTTTACTTCCTTTAATGTGTATTGTTTGTAAGGATATCTACTCTGAATGTAAGAGAGAAAAGGTAAATACTTTTGTAGTAGGGATAAACTAGAATCTGGATTGGAGAACATTTTTAAAGAAGCAGCGGCCATTACTTGATTACCCACAGTGCATCGGGTAGCCTACGAAATCCACGCCTACTTCGAAGCCATCATGGATTATGTGACGTCACTAACAATACACCGCTCATGGCCGTCTAAAATACACATGCGCAGAAAATTTTTGAGAGGCTTGGAATACTTTTAAACTTTTAGTGTTGAAAATAACTTAGGATTAGAGGAACGCTACAAACTAACCAGAAATATCAACTCCAAACATTTTAGGTAAACACTTTTGGTTGAAAATCAGCACTAAAACTGATTAGCTGATTATTAATTCTGTCCATTTAAAATGTAAGACAGCCTAAACCAGGCAAAATGTAAAGTAAGTAAATATCGAGCACATTTTATGTGTCTAATTTACAATTTTTATTGTATCTCAAAATTTAACTATTCTGTGTAGTTAGGGACCTATATACGAAACCGACAATTCTCTATAAAGTTGCTGCGAACAAATTTAAAACGGCGAAGTTGCCCTTCGCAAAATTACCTACGTCCAGTGGCTTGTGAAAATAACTTGTTGATATTTGGATTAAATTTATGTAATTTCAAAATTTGAAACTATTTTTATTTAAATGTGATATTCAATAATATTGAAGGAAAAATTATTATAGGTATTGGGAAATAATGTCCTTTTATGTACCTACCTATTAATAACCACCTCGTGTCACATGTCAGTTAGATAAGTACAAAAACACACTTAGGGCGGGTTGCACAAACATGATTTAACAGCTTGGTCAAGTTAATCATTCGTTAAAGTGAACAAAATCGAATCAAAATTCGAATGCATATGGCAAATAACACATTAGTAAACAAAAAATGGTGCTCTTTTGTCAACTTTGATCATTCGTTAATTTAACACAAGCTTTGTGCAACCGGCCCTTAATGTATAATTTTTGGCCTTAGTTGTATATTTTTAAAAATAAAAACTAAATATCTTCGAAAATGAATTAATTAAAAACACAATCTAAATAAAGCACTTACAATAAAATACTACTTAATATTTTAATTTATTATTTTAATTAAACTTATACATAGGTATAGTGGGATGGATTACAGCAAGCGTTTTGATCTGGGTCCTTCTAACACGATTATAAAAAGATTTGGTTGAAGAAAGTTTTGTTTACAGCATAATATTCAAATGTGTAAACATAACATTAAATATACAGCATATGCTACAATTGTGAATGTTTAAATACAGGAAAGGCCTAAATTGATTAATGAAAGAAAATGAAGCGATGTTTGATAGTCGACAATAACGATTTGCAGTTAATTATGGGTATTAGGATAGAACGTAAATATTATAGTGCTAACCCATGAGCGAGGGCAACAATCACTAGTTTTCTGCACCAGTCGTAATTGTGTACATGCATTTTATATAGGTAGTATTTGTTTGGCATTTTACTTACTACACGCATAGGCACTAACAGAAAAAAGATACCTTTCAAAATAACTTCAATTATAATTTAAACTCGAGGTCACACAAATTAACATATATCCTAAAGAGTAGGAACATTGAGGTTTTAATACGGAATTAATAGAATGACTTGATAAATCCCATATAATATCTACAGTGTCTAATAGGTAGGTATAATAAAAAAAAAACCTTTGAAAAAGCAAGACGATGATCTGAAATTGACCGAAAAATACAAACACCGGACTCACTGGCAACTTGTAGTGAAAAGTCCATACATGTAAGTGTTTTATAAACATACAAAACTGTTACTTATAATTTATGTATTACGGCTATTTTGATACAGCAGAATTTACTAAAAAAAATGAGCTTCTTCAAATTACTGTTATTTTATTTATAGAAAATATTTCAAGTTGTTGCCATTACATTGGATCACAAACTACACCTTGAAACGATTGTTGCATTGTCAACAGACTTAGCTTCTTCAAATTATGAATTTAAATAAATAGTCAATGAATTTCAGTTACATATTACCAATTGATTCATCTTATGCCCTGACTTATAAAAATAAAACTAATATAAAGCAATATACCAGTGATGATGCTGTTACACTTACAAAAGACGAAAAAATATGGTGATATCGTGTAGGAGTGTGTACTAAATTCGAGATGGATGTACTTTTTGAGACAAATTCAATGGTGGAAACAGAAATAGGCGATCTCCTTTGTTCTCGGTCAAAATAAACTCAAAAACATCTGAAATAAAAACAGCGTCTGCAGGAGTGCCCCAAGGATCAGTATTAGGACCCATATTGTTTAATATATATGTGAATGACATTCCTGAGCTGGAAAACACCGCGCTGGCCATGTTCGCAGATGACACTGCTATTATCAGTCAAAACAAAGATATTAACATGGCAATCACACAATTGCAGGAGAGCGTAAACATAACCAGTAGTTGGTTCAGTAAATGGCGCTTACAGCTGAATACTAGCAAAACCGAAGCTAAAATTTTTTCATTGAGACGTAAATGCAATCCACATAACATAATATTAAACAACGAAGTAATTCCGTGGAATTAAAGACGATGAAGCCATAAAATACCTGGGCGTCTATCTGGATAACAGATTGACGTGGGGTTACCATATTAATAAAAAGCTCAACGAAGCACATTCAAGACTCGTGCAGCTTTACCCACTAATAAATAAAAAATCCCATCTTAAAATCAAATGTGGCACTCTTATATCCTTGTCTATTATTCGACCGGTGATCATGTACGGATGCCCTGTATGGGGAAGTGTGAGCGAGACCCAACTCAGGAAGCTTCAAACGTTTCAAAATAAAGTTTTGAGAATAGTTTTAAACGCTCAGTGGTTCGTTAGAAACAATCAGATCCATCGTGAAGCGGGAGTTGCTACTATTAAAGACGCAATCAAGGCAATATGTAAACGCCACTTTCTTAACATTAGGGAATGTCCAGCAGCTGCAGTCTATTCTATCGGTGAAAGGAAAATTCATGTGAGGTTAAAAAGAAAACTACCCCAAGATTTATACTTATCGAATTCAGACGACAGTGAATAAATCTCAAACAGAAGCGAGTGTAGTGAGGAGGTGACTTAGTGCCTTCATAGTGCCGTATCAGTGATAACACTTACATCATCAAAGCCATGAATAGCAACACCAAGTGCTGAACTGGCTTAAACTCAAAGTTAAAAAAAAAAAAAAGATAATTGAAAATTGAAAATTGCCCCATTTCTACTAAGTTTTATAACTCGTTTATTTACATAAATATTTCCATATGGTATACAGGTTATTGATAGATTCCAGTGGCGTACGCAGATTTTTTGTATTTTCAGTTGTAGCACATTCTTTTTTATGGGACTCATAATCGACGTAAACCTCATTTAAAAGGCCATTTATTTTAAGAGGTTTTCAAATATATGTAGTTTATTATAGTTAGTGTTTGAAATAAGATCGTTATCAGCCATTTGTATACTTAAATTAACAGTAGCCTAAGCAAAGCATCTTTTCAACTTTATTCGTAAAATTTCAGATATATTGGTTTTGTCTTGCCAGTTACTACTTACAGTACGTGGTCAAATTATTATGAGCACTCGTTCACATGTGACTAAATAAAGTATATTTGAATATGAACTGAATAGGTACTACTACTACTTCTCTATATCTTTATGCAAGGGGCACCTCCTTGCAATATCGCTAGAGACATTCCTTTCAAAACATAAAGCACATCTTTTCCCCTGGCCTGGAAATTCACCAGACTTTAACCATATGGATGATCTCTGGGAGTACTTAACGAGAAATAGCAAAAACAATTATTACTACTAGGACAGAATTGATTAAAAATATCTGGAATAGCCCTCAAATTACTGAAAATTAAAAAAACTCTATCGGAAGTATGCCCAGAATACAGAATGTTAAAAATGCAAAGGGCGATATGACCAAATACTTAATGTTCATGACTTTATAATTGTGTTTTAAATAATGTGAACATACTTAGTTTTTATTGCATCTTAATGTTTAAGTTAATTCAAATATCAAAAATTTTAAAAAACCTTCACTTAAAACAAAATGAGGGTCGATTATAACATAAAACTACAAATTTATTTAGTGATCATAATAATGTAACTACGTACTGAAGAAGTGACGTAGAACGTTCATTTTCACAATCGTTTCCAAAATTTTGAACAATATCTTACCATACATGCAGGGTGTCAATGAAACCTGGGGCACCCCTAATCAGGGCCGGCGCTAGGGGTGAGGCGGTGAGGCGACCGCCTCAGGCGGCATTTATATTGGGGCGGCATTTTTTGAGTACGCGATATACTGCAAGCGATCAAAACGTGACCATCCACGGAAGTCTTTGAAAACAAATGTTGTGTCTAGTCACATAACTTTGTATATAAACCCTAGCCGTTATGTTGCAATGTTGCAGAACATGAATTAATCTATTAATAGAGGATTCTTTTTCGTATTAGTTTTTCATATTAGTTCCTTTATGGTAGAATAGAACCTGATTTTCTATAAACAAATATACCTATGTAGTTGCAGCAGGGGAGGCTCGTCTTTAAGAGCTGCAGAACCACCAAAAATAAGATTATAAGTAATTAAAACAATAAATTATCTATTAATAAACTAGAATAATTCACAGCCTATCCTCGCACTTTTTTAATGTTAATCCTATGTAAATTGTTGAACCAGTCAGCAAAATGAATATTTTAATATAAAGCCGTTATGAAACGTTCACTAAACAGCTGTCTTATTTTGTTGTGTTCGTGCTGCGTTCGAAAATCTGCTTGTTTGGAAGACATCGCCGCGTTACGATGGGGCCCGAAGTAAAAATTAAGGGTAACATTAACGTAGAAAGGAGCTGCATGTGATGCAGCTCAAATTGTTAATATGCTACATTTTAAACGGGGTGTTGTAGTATTTTGACTGACTAATTCGTGAATTTTTTTTGTACGATTATGTTTACAAACAGTCCTATAATGGATGCTATATTTAAATTAAAGGAAAATAAGTTCCGTAAAAGCTTATAAAATACACTTTCTTAACTCATAAGGGTATACATTTAAGGATTTAAGTAATAACATTTTTAAGGATTGACTGTCATTGTAATAGGAAAAATGTTTTATTTTATTTTCCCTATGTGTTATTATTATTATTACTTCTTTTTTAATGCAGAACACCCAAAAATATTGTATACGAGCCGCCCCTGAGTTGCAGTAACTGTAACACAAGATTTTGCCATGCGGTGGTATCAAAAATGTATGTATGTGTGTATTATCTGCAACCTCTTATACCTTTCGGCGTCGAGGCATAGTTAACGTATGAGGTTCTACGGGTGCAATGCACAACTCGGCCCGTCTCTACGGGTGACGTGGTTGATGCGCCGTTTAATACATACTTACATACTGCACCATGTGTATAGTGTTAGTGTGTGTTTTGTGTAGGACTTTGTTACTCTACGTCGTAGGTCTTTATT
Organism: Melanotus villosus; assembly: GCA_963082815.1. NCBI lineage: Eukaryota > Metazoa > Arthropoda > Insecta > Coleoptera > Elateridae > Melanotus > Melanotus villosus. Next base: position 67,806,463 of record OY720418.1, on the reverse strand, counting down.
CGGAGGAGAGCGTCGTTGATTTGGTGCCCAACGACTAATGGTCACCAGAGCTCGATACCGACCTCCAGACTGCAGGTCTGGAGATTCAAACCAAAGACTAGCGTAACACTAGCCCGATGCTCTACCATTGCGCCACACTAGCTTGTTGGTGTTAAAAATAATTTAGTTATTTATTTTTCAATTATTTATTAGATATCTGTCTAAATTCTGTCCACGAAAGATTTACTCAAACACATAGACATCTATTTGAGTTTTTATATGACAATCAGTCCTTAAGATTTACATATAGCACTGCCGGATGATCTAGAACTTTTAAATCTACATAGCGAACTGTTAATTATGAGAAATATATTAGATAAAGGTGTGACACCACTGAATGTTTTAAATTATATACAGGGTTATTGGTAATTCGATACATTCCTTTGGAGATGTGATGGGACAGGCGCTAAGAAACAAATTTAACCCCAACATACATTATGCAAAACTTAATAGTTTTTGAGATATTTCAATTTTAGTGTTTTTCTCAAAAAAGTAGATCTTAATGTCTTTAAAGTTAATTTTAAAAAAATCTACTTGACATTTTCTGAACTTTTTGACTGGGTTACTTGTCCCACTCTATGGTCATCCGTTTCGAATGGAAAATATCCGGAAACATTTCGATCATGTGGAAATTTTAAATAAAAACTTATCAAAAATAATTTTTAAAAATCAGCTACGAAAATTACCTGTTCGTTTTTCTCAGAAATTATTTTTTTATTTTTGCATAATGTATGTTAGGTTTAATTTGTTTCTTAGCTCCTGTCCCATCACATCTCCAAAGGAATGTATCGAATTACCAGTAACCCTGTATATAGCCCTAAACTATTAGAACATTTTTCAAATATTTTTGTGTCATTGAGAATTCTGCTAACTCTCCCTGTATAGGTTGCTAGTGGAGAAAGATGTTTCTCTAAATTAAAATTAACTAAAAATTATTTAGTTCAACAATGGCACAGAAGAGGTTAACAGAATTAGAAATATTGTCCATTTAATCTAATCTAGCGTCAAACTCGAATATGTATGATGTAATTGATAATTTTGCTAAAGACAAATCTCGCAAAGTTCTTTTGAAATAAATCATGTACATTCAACGTTTATTTTTAAAATAGCATGTTCTTTAATTTTATTGTATTGTTTCGTTTTACCTACAATACAATAAATTATGTTTTCTTTTGAGATGTATTTGTCTCAACCAAAAGGGCGGCAAAAATTTTGCTCGCCTCAGGCGACCATATTTGACGCGCCGGCCCTGCCCCTAATAATTTTTTATTACTTTTTACTCTCTCTTCTTCCGGTTTAATAACCCTTATCCGGGACTTCCGGCGTCCCTCCACTGTCCATCCTGAATGTGTCGAGCCCGCACTGCTTCTTGCATGCCCTGGTAGGCTGGTACCATTCTTTTCGTGGACGGCTTCGCTTTCTTCTTTGCGGAGGCAACCATTCACTGCTTTTTTTTAAATTCTGCTGTCTCCCATACTCTGTACGTGTCCATGCCACACTAGCTGCCTTTTTTCTACTTCTTCAACTATGTCATGGTCTACTTGCATTATCTCTCTAATTCGTGTATTTTTGATTCTTTCTCTATGTGATATACTCGCTCGTCCCCAATCCATCTCTATTGCCCTAAGTTGTTTCTTATGTTTGTACTGCCACATTTCCGTACCATATAAAATTGTACTTTGGACCATTGTTTTATATATTTGTGTTTTTTCTTTTCTGGATAATGTTCGTTCCACAATATCCCATTTAGGGCTCCTATAATTTTTCTGCCGCATTTTATTCTCTCCTTCACTTCTACATCATACATTCCCTGTACTGCTATTTTCGATCCAAGAATTTTATTAGCTTTTAAGACATCAACATGAAATTTGGTATAAGTATGTAGTACTTAGTGTAACTACTCTTAAAATTGTATTATTTGATGCAGAACATTGGTAAGTTTCTACCACTTTCGGTTTCGCCGGAATTAACCCCAACTTTTTTATTTTAAATTTTTAAATAGAACACCATAGAATCTGAATTTAATTTTGATAACAAAGTAAATTTTTGCAGAAAAATTTATTTATAATATAGGTAAAGAGCCATCCATGACCTGCGTAAAAAGAAAGTCAAGCTTCCCCAACATTTAAGACAAATAATTGTTTTAGAACTGTTTGCATTAGTGTATCAGAATGACCTAAAGTTGACAAAAATGAGTTTTTGGCAATAACTTTATTTTTTCAAATGGTATTATAGTGGGATATTACGATATTTAAAACTAGTGTTTTTCAAGCATTTAATTGATACCAATAACGTAGCATTAAACTGAAAATTTGATTAGGAAAACACTCTCCAGAACTGACGGAAACTTGTGTTCTATGTCAAGTAATGAAGTTTTAAGAGTATATTACATATTTACTATAAATTGCATTTTGATATCTTAAAAAATAATAAAAATATAGGGGTGCCCAGTTTTTATTGCTGACACTCGATATAATTTCCCTCGTAACCAATTTGTAATTAGCCCATTTAGAATTAACTGATTCGTATTAGGTACTTATTCATATTTTTAGAATCGTGTAGGTACCTAGGATAGGTATTCTCTTTCGAATAAATTGTTTTTACATTTTTATCTTATTTAATACAAGTAGGTTTTGAAATTTGAATACCTATCGTGGTTTTTCTACGAATATTTTATTTTTAACAGCACATTTTAGCTGTTTTTAATGCAAAAAATGCACATTTAAATAGACACTTTATTTTGCAGATTTTGCAGTCCCCTAATCATAACAAAATGAACAATTACTTAGCCATAAAACAATATAATGGTAGATATACCTAAGTAATAAAATTTAAAAGTGTATTAAGTAATCTATATTTTGATATTTTATCCTAAATTTCTGTCAAAAATAGAATTATGTAGGTATAACAATAACAATAACAATAATTCTATTCTGCCCACTCTTCATAGTGGTCGGAGGATGAGCTCCTTATAAATCTAACAAGAATTTAATAAATTTATTGTTATTCAATAATGTGTGCAGATAAATAATGCAACGCTAGGAAAATAAAGCATGATTATAAATACAAAGTAGTACAGAAATAATGTCACATCCTGTAACTCAGTTTCAGTTTCATATATTGTTCTTCTGATATACTGTTCAAAATACTTTTCGTTTACCCTTAAACACAAATACATACATATATCTTAAAACCTCTTAAAATGGCCTTTTAAATGAGGTCTGAGCCGACTATCGTCCATTTCTGTTTCTACCACTGAATTAATGTCTCAAAAAGTTGGGACGATAACGTGCATACGGTTTCGGCTTAGTTTCTCAAATAACAAAATTACCCATACATCCACCTTGAATTCAGGACGCACTGTATAGTTACTGACGCCCTCACGCAGGTGAGGTGAGTACATTGCAGTTGATGATTTAAGTTTTTCTTACGTAGTTTCGGCAAATCTCTAATTATCGGATTACTAATTACAAGACGCAGAAGACATATTTTCAAGGAAAAGATTCATTTACTCCACTATAAATAACGTTCAGCCGATAACGGAGTTTCTATCAAATAAGAAGTTATATTTAATAAAAAGTTTTCGTTGATACTATTCGTATTAGTTCTGGCAAAAATGTTCATAACCGATAATTACTTAATTGATTGAAGTGTAGATTTTAGTATTAATTGATTACTTAATTATGATTATTTGATTAATCATGACTATTGGATTAATCGATTAATTATGATTAGGTTATTAATTCGATTAACTGCATATACGTATATTCGCAAGTACCTACTTAAGTATAAGTACAAACTATTAATTAAGCGTTAGGTATATGGAAAAATAGTAATGTTTTGCGACAATTGTTTTAATGGATGCCTTGTTGAATTTAAGGAATAATAACTTAATATTAATTTATATTAAATTTAATTAACTAAAAAGTTCATATTGGTACCTTTAAGCTAAAAACTGAAAATATTGTAATAATACCTGACACAGTAATCGAATCGTGATTATTCCACTAATCAAAATAATTGATAATCGCGAATGACTGAATAATTTATCGAATATTCATAATTAAGTGCTTACTAAAGTAACCGAATGCTTGAAAATCAATTAATCGATTTTTAAAAACCATGATCAATAATCGCGATTCTGGAATAATCGATTAATGATTTTATTCGAAAACTTTGCCGACCCTAACCCGCACAAGTTTTAGGGAAACACTACCACAATACGAATTTAAAATTAATTGTAAACAGATAAAGATTTATTGTATTTAATAAGGTATAAGATAAACTGAAAGCCACAGAAATAATTTGTAAGTTAAAGAATTGTTTAATATGAACGCTCCGATATAGGATATTTGGAAAAAATAAATATATGTCAATGGATTACAAAGTTAAGAATTACCTAAGAGATACCCGATTGTTTGTGCATTAAACGAGAATATTGAGTTGTAAGAACTATTTGACACATAGCAGGTAAAAGTTAATCGAACAGAACAGTCAACAGAAAAATTAGAAAACGCATAAAGATTTGAATGATGTGATAGAAATATGTCCTGCAGGCTGCAGGTCGCTACTTTTGCAGTTTAATCACTCCAACATTTTAGTAGCCCAAATAAAGAGTTTATCCAGGTAGAACGAAAAAAGTTAAAATCCGAAAGCCTACCAGAAATACCTCTAAAGCTATCAGCAAACGAATTAGATTGTTTTATTACAGAGCGCCCGTAAAAAAATAAAAAAGCATTGAGGGACATTAACCTCATAGAAAAGTTAGTAGAAATTTACTGAACTCAGAATATCATAGATATTGTTTCTTTTTATTGATGAATTAAGTGCCTAAACTTCATGGTCTTCGGTCTTGTGGTACTAAAAATTTTAGGAACATAGGAACATAGGATTAGATACATACTTAAATTACACATACACATGTAGTTGCATACTTGATGTTAAATACAGCATACTTTATACCGTGAGTTCAAAGAGTCTTTACATAAGGGTTGGCCATGAGACACAAATATAATGTCAATTGCAAGATTTAGAATTTATTAACTCTCATCATTATGTTGCTGGCATAATACTGTTGTGAAAATTTCAATAAAATTGTAAAAACAAAGGTTGTAAATCTTGCAGTAGGCATTACATTTCCCTTATGTAAAAACTTTTTGAACTCACGGTATTAAATGGAACAATTTTGTGTCCTTGAAAAACTTTAAAAGACTGTCACTTTCAGAAAGCACCATTTGAAGGGTAGCCTCAGTAGGGAAAATTTTTTGCACTTCCTTCCATTTAAGACATTCTAGCAAAATGTCATAGATATTTTAATTTCTAGTTTATATTATTGGACCTTAATATTAGTATTAAGTGTAGGTAGTTGTTATACAGGTTATAATGGCTAGGTAGATTCTGAAGATAATATAATTACTTATGGGGGATTAGAACACAATATTTGTTTTTGTTTTCAAAATATATCTGTTTATTTTAAAACAGAGGATGTTTTCTAATATTAACAAAAAATAGTTTATGTTTCTGATTAATATAAGAATTATTTTTTATATCAAGGTTTTTGTTCTTCTTGTTCTCGTTTCCTTGTGTCCCTACCGGAGAGTCGGATTGATGATCTTACTTTATTCCTGTACCCATTTCTCGCTTTGATCCCCTCAACTGGCAGCCAAACCATCACTATGTGATCTCCTAGCTACAAATGCCATACGCTAAATAAATAAATACTCCTGTCGGTTCCTAGCTAGTGCTTTCATCTGTACCATCGTTTTTCCTATCTTCTTTCCTGTTTCCTTCATTCTGTCTATCTATGTTTTTCTCGACGTTCTCTTTCTCCTTTTCTTATCTCTTCCAGCTTTCATAACTCTATAATTGACTAATATATTTTCGTTTATTCTCGTTATGTGCGCCGGCAGTTTGGTTGATCTGTTTCTATCTTGTACAATATCGGTTCTTATTCAATCTTATTCCATATGATTCCTTATGTCTTAATTGTTTAGGTGATCCCATTTTGTTAGATTTACTATTTTTCTGAGATACATCATTTCACCTGCTTTTATTTTGCTTTCTAACCCCTTCGTCAATGTCTCATCAATGTATGTCAATATTGGTAGATTGGTACTGCTACGGTGTTGTATTTTTGTTTCTTGATTTTAGTATCCATTTCCCTTTTTCCTAGTAATGTTTTGCCTTGTGCGTAATATGTTGTTCTTGCTTTTCGTACCCTGTTTATTATTCCACTATCAATCTTTCTTTCACTAGTGAGTACGCTACCTAACTAAGTATTCATATTCTGTTACTATTTTCAGCTTCTGTCTATTGACTATCATCAGATCATCACGTTGCTTTTGTTAGTATTAATATTCATCTTTAACTTGCTAATCTCCTCGTTCCATATATCGACTAATTGTTACATTTTTGTTTCCGAATCTGCTATTAGAACTATGTCATCCGCATACATTGAACTCTCTATCTTTATCGGCATGAGATTCCTATAGTACCTTATCACCATTGGCATATTCTGGGTTCTGGGTTCTGGTTTCTTTGTATTTTTGATTAGCCTGTCCTTAATCACTATGAACAACAGTGGGCTTAGGCTATCACCTTGTTTTATTCCCTTTTTCATTTGTAACTCTTCCGACCCCTCTCCATTGAGGTGAACTTTGCCTAGTACCGTCTTGTATATGCTCCTCGCCACTTTTATCAATTTCTCTGGTGTTTTTATTAATTCCAGTGCTCTTTCCATGATATTTCATACTTTGAATATATTATGTCCCGGTTGTCTGTTGCTTCTGTACGCTGCCTGTTCATCTTCTAATTCTTACTCTATAGCTTCTCTTACCCTTCTCTCGTCCATTCTTTGGTAAACCTTGAAGCTCGTAAATGATAAACAAATAAAGTATGATCAAAATTTCTGTTCATCAAGTATGGCCGTGGAAGTGCAAACCAACGCATTTAAAATTGGCTCACATATCTTTTTTGACAGCTGTCACATTTAATATTATATGTAAGCCAATTTTAAAGGCGTTGGTTTGCACTTCCCCGGCCATACTTGATGAACAGAAATTTTGATCGTACTTTATATACCTCTCCTTTTTCCAGTGCTCTTTCCATGATATTTCATACTTTGAATATATTATCTCCCGGTTGTCTGTTGCTTCTGTACGCTGCCTGTTCATCTTCTAATTCTTACTCTATAGCTTCTCTTACCCTTTTCTCGTCCATTCTTTGGTAAACCTTGAAGCTCGTAAATGATAAACAAATAGCCTGTAGTTTTCGCGTTCTGTTTAGTTTCCTTTCCTATAAACTGGAATTATTAAGTTCTTTTCCCGTTCCAATAGGTTTCTGTTCCGTCTCCAGGTTTCACTACATATTTTTCATAATCACTTCTTCCCCCATCCACTTTATCATTTCTGCCCTCTCCACTTACTTTTCCAATCTTGATTTTTGTTAGTGTTTCTTCTATCTCATCCTTTTTTATTTCTTCCAAATTGTCCTGTATTGCATTTCGGTCCATGGTTCTTTTATTATTTATCTAATCGAACTTTTCCTCATAGTACTCCCACCAGGTCTCCAATATTTCTTTTAAGTTCACCATTATCTGTTTATTTCCATCCCTTATTTTTCTAACGATTTTGTTTGTTTCTACCCTCATTACTTTTATTAGTCTACTTCAGAATATTTCGTTATCTATCCCATATCCTGGATTTAGTTCCCTTCCGAATTCTTCCCATGAACTTCGTTTTGCTTCTCTAGCCGCCCTTTTTACTTGTTTCAAGATTTTTAATATTAATTTAATTTCATTTACATAATAAGAAAATTTTAGCAAGAATAATCACATTAAGGAAACTACGAGTATATTGTTTTAGCATTATTTAACTTGGTTACGAAAAGCAGAGCTGCTTTTAAACTAATTTAAAGGCTGTTGATTATAAATGAAATGAATTTTAACATTCACGTAATGATAATCAACTTAGTTTCGCATATTGTATTAACTTAAAATCAAGTTAATACCTACTATTCATTTCAAAGTAATTCAATATTTTACATGTATCAGTAGCGTTGTGGATACAAATTTTGCTTTATAGTCAAGAATTGTTCAAATCGTCGAGATAGAAATTCTGTTGATTAAGTCAAATTGATAATTTGGTGCTTTGAAAATAGCAAAAGAGTTTATTTATTACTTTAACATTAAATGAATAAAATGTTAAATTTTTTTTTCGTCACGAAAGAATATCTATAATAAATATGCAAGACGTTTAAATTTAAATTTTTTTATGTTCATGAAAAACGAATATTGAATCTACAAAAAGTATAACTTTATAATAATAAAATTATATATATCTCTGAGAATAAGTACGTACACAATTATTTTATTTTATTTTAGTCATAAATTGTAAATGTAGGATGGAAGTATTTTTGTCAGTTAGATTAGTTTTCCAAATTCTCTAAAGTTCCAGTTTACATTGTTTTACAATATAAATTATCCTGGTATAGTGGTATAAATTTAATATACAACTAATTCCAAATTAGCCATTGTACTTTAATATAGTAGGTATACTTCTATTAAGTCAAAAACGATTACAAAATATTTTCATAAAATTAGTAGGTACCTAACTTCTAATAGGTATACGAACGTTTTTAATTTCATATATTGCATTTGTTCTTCCTCTTCTTACTCTTTTATTTAGGCTTAGTGCCTGTTTTTCTTTATACGAATTTAATATGCAAAATTATAATAAATCTCAATTTCATGAACAGTGTGACATTTTGCTTTATTTTACGTTGTTACAATGTTTTTGATTTTACTATATTTTCTTACAAAAATGTATTAGAAACGAAGAACGAAATATTCGAATAATAAGAATAATATCTACATATAAAACTTTTGCCTTAAGGTGTAGGTACTTTTAAAAGGTCGTTCGCTACCTATTTTTGTTGCCGTGCGAGTATAACATGTCCATAAAATTTATTTGGGACTGTTTTCTAATAAAATTTTTAATTCGTAAAGAGGTCACAGTAGTACCACCGATGTGTTGACCTATAAACAAGTACCTACATCTCTAATTTATTACCGGTACAACGATTAAGTACACAGAATGACAATCCAATTCACATAAATATGTGACCTTAAGAAATGCTTGTTCGATAATTTCGATATGAGTATGCGTATGTGGGTTTGATGGTATACAACGCGTAGGAAGTACACTTGAATGATAATCCCACAAAAATTCTCTTAAAAAAATATTTTGATCATAATTCCATGGTTATTAAACCGCGTAGTTTTAACTTTTAATAAGTAGTTTAAACAGAACGAGGGTGGTTTAATGGTATTTAAGTTTCTTAAACAAACCTTAAAGAAGAACGATATTGATATGCAAACACGTAAAGTGTATTAACATATAAAATCTTATAAGAAACGTTGCTGTTCCACGAACTAATTGGCAATGCTTGTTAATATTAACTAAAACTTACTGCTTTAATTGTGTACGTATATACTTATTCCTTATCTAATATAAACAATGCTTTACTCTGTGTACACGGTCGAAATTAAAAACGCAAGCTCTTTTAATGACTACGTTTGTAATTTAGTATTTGTATATGTTTAGGGTATTCTATATGTAGTGGATGATTCTAATAACTTGTAATACAGTTTGATACATAAGATTAATTTGTTTAAATGAAATATATTCTCTAGTAAGGGTTAAACTACTTAAGTGATCTCATTTACGCTATAATAATTTCCTTGGTATGACTTAAACAATTTTACGAAAATTTAAATATGTTGTAGATACAATCGTTTCGAATTGACTTCTTAATTCTCACTACGAAAAGAAACATCTTAAGTTAAGGATGTCACCTTTTTTTAAAATTTGATCTACTAATTAAATTTAATCATGAACTTGGCTTAACAATAAGTTTACTTAGATCAGATAATTTAATAGAAATTAGTATTAACTGAAAAAAGATTTATTAAATTTTATTGCAGCTGCATAGATAAAACTGTCAAATCTTCTAAAAATAATGTGATATTTTTTGTATGTACGTATTGTTACCTACCTAATTCTTCATGAATATTTTTTATGTTTATTATATCTTCACCTGCCTGAAAGAAACGTTTGAAATCCATTCGTTGAAAGAAAACATTATTTACAATAATCTCAAGGGAAGAATTTTTTTCTGCATTTTTTAGTTATAAAAGTAAGAAACCGATTGGAAAGCTTGTCTCCACAAAATAATAAAGCTTCATAAAAAGTCTCTAAATGGTAAAGAATTTATTAAACTTTAAAGAATCTACATTCCAATTTGATTTAACATAAGCAAGTTAGAAAAAATAAAAAATATCTCATTAATACTAAACTCCGGGTTGTAAGCTATTAAGAGCTTGTATTTTAATATTTGTGGTAAAATCATTTCCATTCTAAATGTAAAAGTCGAAGAAGATTATTATGTTTAATTGAAAAATTCATCAAATCTTTATAAACTTTCATTTAGAGAAATAAAACTTGTAAACAGTTTGGCAGAATCGTTATATTTAAAACTTACAATTACTATTCAAATTTATTTTTGTTTTTAGAGCTGTCCAACATACAGTGTGTCTCACTTTAGACGGCACCACCCCAGTATTTTTTTTATATATTATCGATTTCAAAAATTTCTTTTTTCTGATTATACCCCTTACTAAATTGTAGTTTTAGGGTATGTTACTTTCCCTTCACGGTAAAATGCTAGCCTACTACGATTTAAAATAGACAGCAAAATTGAGGAAGTCGTCGTATTAGGGATTTTTTTATCAAAACATCTTGTTAATAAAAGTTGTTCAGAATCGTTCAAATAAGCCAAATCCGAAATTTCATTAAAAACAAAAAATTTTGAAAAGTCCAAAAAATAGAAAAATGTATACTTACGTGCTAATGGTAATTTAGTTGAAAATACTGTTATTTAAGTGATTAGTCATCGTTTTTTGTTATTGTATTGAATTAAAACAATAAAATAAAAAAACATGGCAAACTTGTGAGATTATTATTCGAATTTTCTGGACTTTTCTGGATTTTCAAAATTTGTTGTTTTTAATGAAATTTTGGATTTTGCTTATTTGAATGATTCTGAACAACTTTTATTAACAAGATTTTTTGATATAAAAATCCTTAATACGACTTCTTCAATTTTGCTGTTTATTTTAAATCGTAGTAGACTAGCATTTTACCGTGAAGGCAAAGTAACATACCCTAAAAGTACAATTTAGTGAGGGGTATAATCAGAAAAAAGAAATTTTTGAAATCGATAATATATTTAAAAAATACTGGGGTGGTGCCGTCTAAAGTGATACACACTGTAGATGCATACCCGTCTTGCACTTATTAAATTTCATAAGGGTTCCTGTATTACTTTTTGAAGTAAATGCTAAAAAAAAATGTATAATTTAACGTAAAATACGAGGCAGATTGCTAGGAGCTTATATTTAAAATTATACCAGCCTCGACACCGAGGTTGACGATATAGTAACGAATTTTAATTCACTTACATTCAAAAATAAATTATATAAATATTAGGATAGTCTTTTAATTGTATCATAAGATTGGCGGTTGCAATACGTTTATTGCAGTTTTAAAAATAAATGATAATTTATAAAATTTCTTAACAAAAGAAAAGCCTATTACAGCAATCGTAAATATTTTCGAAAAACAAGCCATAGAGGTAACTCTACCGTAGATGTAAGTAGTACGTAAGTGCCCACATTATAACATATAATTACAGGCCAGTTTCGCATTTACATTTTTGCTGTTATAGTTGGTACGCAACAGTAATGGTAATTTACTCTCAGCCTGTATGTATAATCTTTTACTGCTATTATAACATATTGTTGTACAGGAAGTTGTAATCATTATGGCAATTAGCAGGGTAATTGTCCCAGCGTAGGAATTCGAGTAAAGTACGCTTTAAACAATATCATACCTTCATAATTAATGATTTTCAAATAGAAAGTATTAATAATGATTATATAGGTTTTTAAATTAAGCCAGATGCATGCATGTTAACAAAAATATTAAAACCGTTATAAAGATTCTTGCGACACGTAATAAAAGAGCTCTAGGTCCTGACAGTGTATATGCCTAAACTCTTAAGGTCTTAAGCTCATAATTTTCGAAGACGGTGCTGGTCTAAATCTTATTACGACAATATTCAACGTAATCTATAGAGCGGGCAAAATATCGCCAGACTGGCTAAAGTCTACGTTTGTCACCTTGCCACAAAAGAGCAATGCCGTACAGTGCGACAACTGTCGTATGATCAATTTAATGTCTCAAGCACTAAAAGTGTTCCTGCGCATCATACACACCCGGATATACAGAAAATTTGAGCAAGTGGTTCAGTATTCAATTCGGATTAGAAACGGAATGGATACACGGGAAGCCCTTGGAAGAAAGGGAACTGGATACGGCAGGAACGAAAAAGGAACCTCCTATACTACGGATGCGAGAGCTGGACCCTCGATGCAACCATGGAAAAGCCAATTGGTGCATTTGAGATGTATTCCTACAGGCGAATGTTATATGTTTTCTGGTTAGAACGTAAAATTAACTCAGAAATTCTCGATGGAATGACAAAAAATAAAGAGCTTTTCCTGACAATCAAGGAGAGAAAACTGAAATATCTGGCTCACATTATAAGAGGCGAATAATGCGAGGTTCTTCGCCTAATAATCTAAGAAAAATCCAGGCGAAAAGGTCAGTTGGCCGATGACAGAATTCGTGGTTAAAGGAACGCAAATGGCTTGGACGGACGTCAACCGAGATTTTCAGAGCTACGGTCTCCCGCACTATAATAGCCAATTGGATCGCCAACCTCCGTGTGGGGACGGCGTCCTAAGAAAAAGAAAGATTCATGGTCTTTGTTAACGATATTTTCTTGTTTCCAATATTTGCATTCAAAGTAGCCCCAGCTAAGTAAGTTTGTTTGCGCATGGGCTACTTTTTGCACCCTTAGAGGGTAAAGGGAAGACCAACCGCGTCAGTTCCCTGTTTGTAGCACGCTACGACAGATCTTGCTTTTCTTGCTCATAATTTATAATTACTAAAAGTGTAAAGTGTAAATATATATATATTCTTAAATCCAAAACGTCTTGCTTACTTCACTTATACACTAACAACTTCTTGCTACTGAACCAGCATTAAAAATAACATCAAACTAAATTAAACTTAACATTTTGGTCCTTCGAGCCGGATCGGAAGATTAAGTGCATGTGATGTGATGTGAGTTCATGATTGACACTTGTTGACGATTTATCTTTCATAAGAACAATATCTGGACTAATATATTAGCTTAGTGTTTAATTTTTATTCCTATAATATCTTACTTGTAATTATTTTATTTTACTAATTTGTATTGTCAATTGAATTGAACTGGTCCGTTCAAGGCGGGAGAAATGTTAACGATATTTTCTTGTTTCCAATATTTGCATTCAAAGTAGCCCCAGCTAAGTAAGTTTGTTTGCGCATGGGCTACTTTTTGCACCCTTAGAGGGTAAAGGGAAGACCAACCGCGTCAGTTCCCTGTTTGTAGCACGCTACGACAGATCTTGCTTTTCTTGCTCATAATTTATAATTACTAAAAGTGTAAAGTGTAAATATATATATATTCTTAAATCCAAAACGTCTTGCTTACTTCACTTATACAGTAACAACTTCTTGCTACTGAACCAGCATTAAAAATAACATCAAACTAAATTAAACTTAACAGTCTTACTGAAACATAGCAAAATGATAATGTTAAGCAAAATATTTGAAACGTTGAACTAATCACCGATTTAAAAATGGCAGTAGATTTGGAAAGCCAAGATGAAAAATGCTATAAGTGAGTACAGATCATATTTTATGCTGTTCAAAGCATCCACAAAGAGAGTAATAATGGCTGACCGTGCCGTGCCGCCTCCTTGAAAAATGAACATAGTAAAAATGTGCCGCTTCGTATGTATGAAGTATGCACTGCACCTACACTCGTGTCTATTTTGACATTTTGTTTGTCGTTTTAGGTTAAGCTCGATGTATTGAACTAAATGGTAAATTATCCCATAACAATAAATCAATAAACAATAATTGCATTCATTAAGCTTTAGATAACAAATTCAAGTATGTTAAATAGAGTTTATTGACTAGCTGATACGAGAAAAGGCGAAAAATTAAACCTGCAAGGCAAACGTCAAAATGCCAAACTAATATCACTCTGAACCGCAAGACGCGCATAAGCAAAGTGGATGTACAGATTGGTAATACCTGCCTTGGAAAGTAGTTTTCTTTCGGTCAACCTTTTTTGCTCTCACAGTATTATACAGTTAAGAAATTATTTAGATGTTTCAATTTTACCAAATATACCTTCTAACAATATATTATATTACCATATACCTCAGAGATTGTGGAAGACCTGAGTCAATTAAACGGATTCTGGCACCTTACCTAAAGGTTTTAGAATTTCGAAATACAGTTAAAGCCAGTTCCAATTCTAAGCTGGCGGATCTCAGATTAAGCAACTTCAAGACACACCTCGATTTATTAACGTATTTTCTTTCACGTTCGTAATTTGCAGCATTATGTCTGTATAAAAGTATTTGTGCACCAAATCAAGAGTTAACTATTTTTAATTCTTAACGGTCGGTTAACACTGTTTTCTTCCACAGTGCTACTTTAGACTAGTGCTATTTGATGTAAATAAGTCAATCTTATACCTATCAGCAGAGACCGTATAGTTTTATAAAGATCATCTCAGATTTAAAAGGAGATGAAGTTACCGCAAGTGGTTGTTGAAACAATGCCACCATATCTAATTTTTCTTCCTAAAAACGAGAGTAATGCCCAAAGATAAAGAGACCATCAAATATTAATCTGGGCTGGTTGTTTCCGATAATACATCACGTTGAGTTAGCTGCAATTATACCAAGTATATGTAAAGATCCAGAACGGCATTAATATCACATTCTTTGTTAAATTGAAAAAAACTCTAAAGAACAGATTTCGAACCTGTATTAAGTGGGCCTACCCGACCGGCGAGCACATCAAAAAAGGTTGCGAAAACACATAAAATTGTCGAATAGAATTGACGTCTGGATACCAGAACGATTCCCAACATGAGAATAAAAGAAAGGTAAAACTTCTTCGCGATCAGTTGGACATGTAGAAGCTCTGTGGCGAAGTATCAAAAAAATCAAATTTGAAGCAAAACTATCGACAGATCCTATACGAACTGACGACAAAATACTTTCAACGCCATGAATGAAGAGGGTGCGAATGAGTAAGTCTAGGTTAAAAGCTATGTTTTATAGTGTTTCTTCGACATTAACTTTCGTAAACGTCTGTTGAAAAAATAATTCCAACTTTGCAAGAAAACCACACTTAGATCTGCATCAGGATAATGCACGCCTATACGCCTATAAAGCAGTTCGGGTCTAACAAAAAAATTGCAGTACTGAAATATCAAGATTAGTTGCCGAATTTAATACCTTGTGATAAAAGGAATCGATATTCATGTCGTAGGTAAGCTCAAACAAAACTGCATCATAACACTGTAAATTCTATGTGCAGTGTATTATACAGGGTGATTCAAAAGTATTGCCATTAAATTAAATGAGTACATGCTGACATTAATAGAAGTACCTACATTATAGCAAAAATTTAAACTTATCGCGATTTTTGTTTAGTTTAAATTTTGTTACACACTTTTGAGAACCGCTGGCTAATATACATTTAAAAACCTACGATAAAAATTTGACCTTGCAAAAATAAATGGTTATTACACAATTATGTAATGAACTGACATTAACCTAGGTGCATATACCCGGACTTTTTTATCAGTATGAACAAGAAAGGCGTTTGATAAATTTAGAGTTTCAATGTAAACAAAACGTACCTAATTCCAGTGACCCCCCAATCAATTTTTGTATTAGTCTTTTTAATTTTTTTCTGAGCTTACCGTTTACAAGCGACACACGGTTGTTCTATTTGATTTGCTCTATCTACTCTTAAAATTAATGACAATACTTTGGAATCACCCTGTATAGATAGAGAAGAGCAACACATTGAAGGAAATATGGACTAATTTATAACACTTTTAAAATAAATTATTTTTATGCTTCTCATTCACACAGCAAGGAGATAGTTTCTATTACTGGTCAGAAAGATAGAGCATTCAATATGCGTGACAAGAAAGTTAAATTATTTACGTATACGTATATTCTGCATCATTAATTTAATCATTTGTTTGACATTTCACTAATTGTATAATTACTACTAAACGAATTTAATTAAATTTATTAAAAACATTTGAAAGATTATTCTCTCTGATTTACTTACAGTACATAAATCTATTAATGATGCGCGCACACGTCTGTCCAAATTTCGTTGAATAGAGTCATTGTTTATTTCACAGAATTAATATATACCGACAATTAACAAATACAGCGAGCAATTTATTAATGACATAATACGGACATTTCGTTTCAACATATTCATTACTGCGTTGTTTATTCAAATACAACCTAATTTCTGCTATAATTAGACATAGCATTGCCTTTATAATTACTTGATCAAACTGGTTTACTGATTTGTTCTATGAAGATTAACATAATCAAATACCCTACCACCTGCACCTACATAATATGTAATAAGGTCAGCTTAAAGAAACCCATTCCGTCGTTTCATTGACGTATTTTATGCTAATTTATTGCTTCCCTACAAACAGTGCGTGATAGTTACCAATACCATTTAAATATTACAGGTTAATTGTTATGATTATCCAATTATATAAATCATTAAAACGTGCCTACACTAACAATTTTGATTCAGATTGTTAGGTGGGCATTACTCAGATGCTGCTGTCTTAGGATTACAATAGATTAATTTAAAACTATCGGCCTACTAGCGTCATTTGAAAAATCTGTTTATTATTGTTTTTCAATTTTTATATTGTTCTTTTTGTATAAAATAAACACAGATAACCTCCAGCTAAAAAATAATACCGTATATGCAATATGCATGCCAACTTCTTGAATGGGGAAGTAATTTATTTGTCGCAAGAAAAATATGTAGTAGCATATTCAGAAGACATACATAACTTATGAATAATTAAGTACATACATTTGCAATTTGAAACATGTGTAAAAGTATTATATCTCCCATTAATATTATTAACTTAAAAGATTTATTGCAATTGTCTTCCAGAACGGGGTAACAACCAAAGTATCGTAACAAACGTGCTCTACTTTTACATTGAATATATTCTATTCTGATTCATAAAAAGCGTAAGTGTAATCGGGCACTTCTGATTAGATATGTAAAATATTTAAGGACCAGGATAAGCAATCTTTAGATTAACGTGGTTAAATAGAAGATAATTATTGATTGATTTTTAAAATATGCGCATGTTTAAGATTTCAACAAAAAACATTTAATAGGTATATTTTTACCATACATATTTCCCCCCTTCTGTTCTAACTCTCCACATAATACCACATCCACCTAATTCCCTTGATCTTGCTCCAAGCGATTATTATGTTTTTAGGCGTTTGGCCCGCTTAAAGAGGCATTGGGTGGGACAGAATTTCATACGAATGATGAAGTGGTTCAGGCGGTGCATGAGTGGTTGCGCACACGACCAAACGTTTTTTTTTTCGGGTATTCAAGCACTTCCTAAACGATGGAGGACGTGCATAAAAGGGAATGGTGACTAGGTTGAAAAATAACATACTTGTTTCTGATATGGCTTTAATAAATTTTATTTAAATATCGTTTTTAAGATTTTCATTTGACTCTACCTCGTATATGAAAAAACTTTGTGCGCGATTGTTGACCAGCGACGAAAGAAAATTTCATCGCCGTATTTGGTAATGTTTACTCGTAATCCGAAGGATTTCTTACGGCGATTCATTACCGTAGACGAAACATGGATACACCACTACACATCTGAGACAAAACAGCAGTTAAAACAGTGGATAGCGAACGGTGGAAGTACACCGAAGGTGATGGCCATTGTTTGTTGGGATTCACAAGAAATCGTCCCGTTTGATTACTTGGAGAAGGGAAATGCAATAACAGGGGCCTATTATGCAACTTTATTCGACCGTTTGAAAGAACAGCTAAAACA
The DNA here is from genome assembly GCA_963082815.1 of Melanotus villosus. Taxonomy (NCBI): domain Eukaryota; kingdom Metazoa; phylum Arthropoda; class Insecta; order Coleoptera; family Elateridae; genus Melanotus; species Melanotus villosus. The sequence goes on along the minus strand of OY720418.1, from coordinate 67,788,298 downwards.
AAAACGCCCAAGATTGGCACACAAGGAAGTGCTGTTCCACCACGACAATGTGCTATCGAACAAGTCGATAATTGCATTGAAAAAATTGCATGATTTAGACTTTGAATTAAATCCTCATCCAACCAATTCTCCGAACTTAGCCCCGAGTGCTTTTTTCTTCTTCCAAAACTGGAAAATTTGGCTAGGTGGGAAGAAATTCGCATCTAATGAAGCTGTCATCGCCGTTGTCAATGAGTATTTTACAGCCCTTGAAAAAAGCTACTTTCCTAACAGGTTGAAAAATTTGGAATCTCGTTGGACCAAGTGTGTAGTAGCACTCAATGAGCACTATGTTGAAAAATAAAATTGTTTTTTTCCCACAAAAATGAGTTTAATTTGCTTTTTTACCCTAATTATCAAAGAACCCTCGTATACTAATGGAGGATAATGCGGTATGAAAGCAGAATGCGAGTGAAAATTGGCTGGACAACATCAAAGAAACAAACAAGGTGTTTAAAAAGACTGAAACATAACACTAAACACCAAAAAGAATCTTGCAAAGATCATAATTTTCCTACCACTGATATACCTCCCCAAACATAGAAATTGAAGGCTAGTGAGGAAATAAAAATCAACGGCTTTGCAGTATCGTGTTGGGAATGTGTTCTAGTGATCGCATTGATTGATAGAAGAAACAATCTTTCGCTGAGAAAATCAAGAACTTGATCGGTTATCAACATTAATATCGCGGACTTGGCTGCTTTGGGTTGTATACAACAAAAGAGCTGTGATAATCTGAAACAAGCAGGGCGATGGTAGGAAGCAAAGCGGGAAAACATTCTCTAAAATGTTGGACCGATAAAGTGAAAGAAGTAACAGCTGGTTCAGTTACTAATGCGGGAGCATTTAAAAACAAAATTCACTAATAATAACGGAGAGACAAATAATTATTAATGAAGCAGAAATATAACACGGGAGTATACGACATCATAGCAATGGTCTAAGATCTGTAATTAGGTGAAGTAGAGCAAACTCTTGAAATTTAAAATAAAATTCGTAATAAGAGTACATACCAAAAAACAAATAAGCTCTAACACCAGATGATATATCTTTTGAACAGCTAGAAGTGATTAACGGAGATAACATTCAAATTGTATTGAAACTGTATAATGCCATACATGAGACAGGACAAATCCCAAATTAATATTCACCGTTGTAGTGATACCAAAGGGCATTATAATTATTATGGTAACTTTCGTAATAGTGATTGAATGAAGGGTTGCCTATTATTATTCTTATTATTATTATTGATTCGTACTTGTGCCAATAATAGAATGTACACGTCAGTAATTATAATAATAAGTACACATAACAGAAATATGTAAATACATCCTTATAATAAATTATTATATGCAGTTGTCGTAGAGAAATTCGCTAACAGAATAATTAATAGGCTTTGGCAATTAAAATTGACTTTACGGTCTTTTTAAAACATGTAAGATTTAAGCTACTTATATGCGCTGGTAGCTTATTAAACAGCCTTTTGCTGGCATAATATGGCGATTTTTCATATGCTGAATTCTTATGCGCGTCATTGGTAAACATTTGACAGTGTCTGGTATTGTATGAATGGAAGTCTAAAAGTTACGTGAAAAATTATGTAGGTTAACTTTAGCGTACATTAAACATTTAAATATATATATTGATGGAAATGTCAATAATTTATGTTGAACAAAAGGTACTCTGCAGGTATCGCCAGCTCTGATATTAAATATCAATCTAATTATTCGTTTTTGACAAATAAAAATTCTGTTACTATACGACGCATTGCCCCACAGTATAACGTTACCTATATGTAAGATATGGATACGCCAGACTATAATATACGAGGGGCGTTCAAAGTGTGTTGCAATTTGGGGGTATCTAGCAAAATTTAGATTTTCGTTCAAATTTTGTTTGATACATTAGATCTAGTTACCCTTGCTTGCAAAAATTGGTTGTCCTATCTGCTTTTGTTTTCCTTCTGTCAGTTGTGAAATATGGCTGAGTGTAGTTTAAAGAAGTACGAGTAGGTATCGAAGCATCATCAAGTTTTTGTGTAAAGAGGGTGTAAATGCAAAGAAACTTTTGGATCGCTTATCGAAAGTGACCGTAGCATACGAAGGCGCATCCGATCTGTACACTTTCGATAAGCGATCCAAAATTTCCTTTGCATTTACACCCTCTTTACACAAAAACTTGATGATGCTTCGATACCTACTCGTACTTCTTTACACTACACTCAGCCATATTTCACAACTGACAGAATGAAAACAAAAGCAGATAGGACAACCAATTTTTGCAAGCAAGGTTAACTAGATTTAATGTATCAAACAAAATTTGAACGAAAATCTAAACTTTGCTAGATACCCCCAAATTGCAACACACTTTGAACGCCCCTCGTACATTCACTAACATTTTTGGCAACAGTATATGCTTTAACTGAGAAATAGCATAGTACGAAGAACTCATTTTTTTTGCAACAACATTTAGTTGATCTTCCCAATTGAGGCAAGAATCAAGATTAATTTCCAAAAATTTAATAGATTGTTTTACGGACAATGTTATATTGTTAAAATTCAGATTGATATTATAGTTATAGTTAATGTTTCTGTAGTATGCAGGTAGTATGCAAGTATGTACCAAAAAAACACTTTAAAACATGACAGGTAACTAAGTAACCACTTTTTACCTTCTTTTCAATCTATTGATTATATGTTTAGGAGTTTTAACAAATTATTTTACTTTAGTTGCTATCTTTAACTTCCCAATTCTATTTCTCGCTTTTATGGTGTTCCAAAGCAAAGAAAATAAATTAAACTTCTTGTTTAAACATAAACAAAGATGTAAATAAAAGAATATCAAAAATAATTTTGTACATTTTTGTAGGTTGCCTGCTTAATTAAACTTACATAAATATGTACCTACTTATTGTAAAATGTGTATTTGAAAACTTTACTTCCAATTAAATTGAGATAATTTCTTGTTTTCTTTAATATTAATTTAGTGACAGTCACAACAGAAAAAAATTTGCACCTCGTGATAATAAATTATATCACCATCACATAATGACATAGGGTTGTCACCTTTTTGAAATCCGGAAACAATGTTGATATTGGTAATTTCCAGATAGAAATAAACAAATAACTTAGTATACTAAATAGTCTTTATTAAATAATTTTTACATAATTTTATCGGGAAAACAAAAAAGACACTGACTTGGAGGAAACACAACAAATTAAGCCAGGGGAAAGTTTAAAGTTTTTCAGCTGTTTGTTGAAAGTGAGAATAAAATTAATTATATAATAGTTCGGGCTTAGTTTTTCATTTATATTTCTGATCCAAACAATAAATCACCCGGTAGAGGCAAAATTTAAACTACGAATACTGATAGAGTAGAATTTTGAGGGTTGGCAACCCTGTAAGTGACATAACAAATAAAATGATTGATGTCCACGTGCCCCCTTTTTTGCTTAAATTCTATCTTTAAAAATTTTTCGTTTAATGTGAACCACATGTGTAGCTTGCCTTTTGTATATTCAGGAGCCCCATACTTCTTCGGTTGGTGGGGTTTCCTTCTTTTCAATTTGTTTAATTTTTAAGTCACATATTTTTAAGTCATATCTTTAGTTAAGTTGTAAATGAAAGTGTAAGTTAAGTTAAAGTTCAATTTATTATGTTTTTCATTGTTTTCTAGCAGGTAAGATTTTAACGTTTTGATTTTAAGAACACAGTGTTATTATTTCCCTTTTTATATTACAGTATTTTGTAACATCTGATGATGTGCCGGAGTCGGCACGAAAACGTTCATGAATAAAATCTAAAATTATATATATTTGTGGGAACTGACTTCGTGTTATTAATTATTGGTATACAATTTATTATTTAAGTGACATAACAGTAACAATAACCGAATTAAATCATTTTTTGTTTGCTTAATGCGACGTATGTATCTAGACTTATACTTTAACATTCTAGTGCATCAAAGAGAAATAAGGAAATTATGAATTGATGAAGTATACTCTTTGGCAGTATTAAAAATAATTGTGTTCAATATTTTTTCAATAACTATAAATAAAAGGTAGCACCAAACAAAGAAGTATATATAACACCTGAAATGTATTTGCTCTTTACTTACTCCTTATTGGATTTTTCGTCACGTGTAGTGCAATATTAACCACTCGAGGTCTACGTGTCGTCCCTCTGGCAGAGGATGTTAATAGCTAAAAGGACTGGCCATGCAAAATGCAGATTTTTACGCACCTATTTTAATGGACGTGAAAGTCCCGTGTTGCCAGATTGTGAATTGTGACGCACAATATTTTTTCTTAATATTATAGATTGTTTACTTAAGAGATCTGCGTTGAGTTACCTTTAAATTGTTTTATCTACACCTGCTAGGATAAGAACCTATTATATCATTCATTTGAGTTCGATAATGAAGTTTATTATCGCACTGAGTGAGATAATGAATTCATTATCAAACTCAGTGGGATAAGACATTATTTATGACCAAAAGTTTTATTTTTTATGAAGAAAATACCTTCGTTGCAGCTTCTTCTATGTCCAACGGAATACTTTCACAAATATTTATCGGTTTTTCTCCACAAATCAAGGAAAAATTAAAAATACAAAATTATTGACGTACAAATTATTTAGTTGCTATGACGAAAATAAATTATGCAGACACGATGCTACTCTGATTTTAAATAAAAAAGATGGTCTGTCAAAATTATGTAATTTTTTCAAATTGAAAATTTATCTAATTTTTTCAATTTTGAGCAGTCATAGATAAAATGTTGTATTATATACGTGTGATAAAGGCCATTAACATACTCATGCTCTTACTCCGACTCGGGCTGACGCCCTCGTCGGGCAACTCAACGCATTCGTATGTTAATGATGCCTTTAAAAAATTCTATTTCAGGGTTCTCTTTTTTTCTTTTTAATAGTAATGGACTAAATATAGTTTGAAGATTATTTTATAATTTTTACTTATTTTGAAGGAGAGAATCCAAAGACACGTAAACACGAATATCACTGAAATATTTAACAAAATTACTGATAAAGTTAATACTCTTCGTTTGGATTTCACTGATTTTAGTATGTTATTTACTAAATAATTATAAGAATATGCTTTCTTCAACCATTACAATTTATTATTCATATTTAATTTAGAATTTCCAGGTTGCAGATCAACTGAATTAATTAATGCAATTCATCAAGTCATTTTAGTTGTAATTCATGGTGTAGTTCCAGCGTAATTACTGTTTAGATACGTTTATTTTGTTTATAGTATTTACATAAATGTTTGCTTCTAGAGCAGGGGAAATATATAGAATTAAACGTTAGAATAAATTTTTACATATCTATATTAAAAAATAGCTAAACTATGCGCTTAATTATGCAATTAAAAATATAAATGTTACACATTCTAGAAGTATTTGGTGAAGGATTTAAGGATTACCCAAACTTTAGATAATGTGAGACAACAATCAAAATCCGATTACGAAATTTAGGTACTTGACTTGCTGAAAATTCTACTTATTCAGGTTTTCAAAATAATAAAAGCATTTAAACGACAAAAGATATTCACAGAAAACTGTACGCATAAACTGGTACCTTAAATAAAAATAGGAAAAACCAGGGTTCTTCTAAATCTTTTGAATTGTATGCTTAGGGATTTCATAAAAGATTATACCTAGATATTTATCTAAAAGGCAACCTTCTTTAAAAGACCTTCTTTATCCTGCACTATGAGTACAGATACACAATTTCCAATTTTAGTAAATCGAAGTCTTACACAAACTGAGATTAATTAATAAATACAGGATGTACGTATTTCTTTATGCGGGAGCTTTACCATTTTTCTCAATCTAAAATATTTAATGACATAATTTAATATGCGTATTTTATGGAGGAAAAAGTGCAAAGAAGCTTTTAAGTTTGTAGATGTTCCTTGGTTTATTAAAGATAGCAACTTTAGTAATCAATATTCGGAAAGCCTTTATCGGTATTTTATGAAAATAACAGAAGTATATATTTTCTAAAGGATTGTTGTTGCGAGTTTGAAAAAAAAATAAAATAAAAAGACACACACATATTCATAGTTTTGCATGTCAAATTAAATTACAAAACTTGACTGGTTTTCAAATCATCTTGAATTGTTTGAAAACGGAGATAGAATTGTCTCCGAAACGTTACATGTTATTATTATTATTAGTTTATATATAATTTCATTTTAGAAACTGGTGACGAAAATCCCAATAAAGAAATAAAACAGAATTCTGTACATTTTTAATCAAATATTCACTTATCCAGAAGGAATTTACAGAATTAGGAATTTTAGTTTTTTTTTGCAATAATTCCTATTTTCAATAGATACAGTTTCCTTCAAGCAAAGAGCAAAATACAATAAGAGGCTTAACCAACTATTTATACAAATAAGTAAGCACTTGCTTGTTTAACAATTGTTATTTTAAGATTTACGTATGATATTGCCAATTATCTAAATTGCGCCCAAAAATAAATACGTATAAGTTCACATTAAAAATGTTCAAAATTGCTAAATAACCAAGTGCTTACTTATTGTTCAAACAAAGGACATTATACTTAAACAATATCAAATATTATGACTGTATCTATAATCAAATACTTTCTATACATATTTTCAAAAAACAAATCGTGTTAGGCATTTTAATAATGTAATAAGTATCAAGTAGTTCTTGTGTGTTTGGAAATAAAAACTATAAGAAATAGGTACCCACAAAAAATGTATACACGACGTTCTCCGGGAGAAAGATAAAATAATATAAACATGTAAAATTGATCTTTAATACTCCTATGATTTAATGTAGGCTTCCATTTTGAGATTAATTTGACAGTATATTTGCAAATATTCTTAAATTAAACTTATTGAAATAGGGTGTTTTCTGTTTTTATTTGTTTTTGGGAATTCAAAATAGCTATTTGTATTACTAGGGAGGAAAGTGTAAGATAGCCTCCCGCAGATGGTTTTTATGCACGAGCGAGCGATAGCGCCGAGGGCAGAAATATAATCTAAGGGAGGCGATAACCCTTTCCTCCAGAGTAATACATATGATTTTTTGGCCACCTTCACTAAACGAACCTGACATTATTAATGTTGACAACTAAAAATATGACATTTTACTACACAACTCGGTTTCATTAAAAAAAACTCGTAGATAGCTTGAGTATACAGGGTGTAAACAAAACCAGGAACACCCCCCTTTTTTCCACAAGTTTTAAGTTAATTAAATGAAATTTTGGGATGTTGAATTATTGGTAAAAACGCATTATACGATGTATAAATCACTGAACTAGCGCTTCCGGTTTAACCGGATGTGACAACAACTTCAGATTTTTAAATAGCACCCTGTATATTTTTTAACAGATTCTTGTACTATTCGAAATTCTCCTTTCAATGGTTTTTTCAAATTCAAAATTGGTAAATAAATGGCGTAGAAAATTGCAATTGTTTCTCTGCAGGGAGATGGCCAGGAAATCAATGTTCAAGTTAGCAATATTTAACAAGTGGGCATTCAAAATTATTGTAAACATGTTTTAGTACAATTGTGGTAAAAAATCGAAAGTAGTTTAGACCAATAGTCCCAATATTTTTAAATTTTAATGAAAAATTCTAAAAAAAAACTTTCGTATGAAATAGCTGGCTATAACTCCATTTTTTTAAATGGGACCTACCAATATTTTTTGTTTTTTCTTAAAGAGTTTTTAATTGCTTTCCTAATGACATATGTAAATCATATTTTTACTCACAAAAATTCCAATGAAACGGAAAATAAAATATTAAGTGACTTTTTAGCTCTTAGTGATACCTATACCTACAAATTTAGTTATAGAATAATTTCCATTGTTTTAACTGTTGTTTTTGTTTAATTAATTGTCAAACAGTGAAATTGTTGTAGTTTGTACTTTAAAAATATTTCTTTTGTGTTTATTTAAATTTAAATTGCAATGATATGGAAAATTATTCGAAAAATGAAAAAGTAGAAGTAGAAGTAGAAAAAACGCAGTTGCTGCTGCTGTTTTATACCCAGAACGATTTCCTGATAGGCATCATCCTCACAGAATCTATTTTAGTAGAGTTGAGCAAGAGTTTAGAACAGAACCAGAAAATGAAGAGGCGAATTTTATAGTAAGTGAAGAAATGGAAATCAATGTAATAGCTTTTACGGAAGTAAATCCGACCTTCTCAACGAGACAAATTGGTATTCAATGTGGAGTTACTCACCAAACAATTTGGAAAAATTTGAAGAAATACCGATTTCATGCATTTAAATACCAATTACATCAGCATTTATACGCTAATGACTACATACGACGGGAAAATTATTGCAATTGGTTATTACAAAATCATGTGGCTAACAATACATTTCATCTTAACATTTTATTCTCCGACGAATCACGTTTTACCAACAATGGCATATTTAACCGAAATACGAGGGCTGTTCTGTAAATTGTTAGTTAGAAGAAAACTTCGGAATTTGTAAAGAAAATAATTTTATTGTTTTTCAAAGTATTCCCCCATAGACATAATACACTTCTTCATTCTTTGAAACCACTTCTCGAAACACGCTGAAAACTCTTTTTTTGGAAGGTCGTCAAGAATTCGCTGAAATTCAGCAACAGCCGCATTGGCGTCAGGAAATCTCTTACCACACATGAGTTTTTTAATCAGCGAAAGCAAAAAGAAATCGTTAGGGGCAAGATCTGGACTGTATGGTGGATGAGTGACCAGTTGCACTCCGGATTCGTGTAAAAAATTTAAAGTGTTTGCGGCCGTATGCGGAGTTGCGTTATCGTGGTGTAACAAAATTCCACACAAACCAGATCTTGGGCGATCACTACACAATTTCTCGAAGACTTGAGGAAGGCAAACTTCTGTATACCAATCAGCAGTTACAGTTTTACGATCTTCAAGAGGAATTACTGCAACTGGACCACTGTATCTGAAGAAAACGGCAATCATTTTTTTGTTTGCACTTTTACCTCGAATAACTTTTGTTGGCATTTCCTCCTTTTCAAACACCCAAACAGTTGATTGTTGTTTTGTCTCGGGATCATAATTATATATCCACGATTCATACCCCGTAACGATACTATATACCTGCTTTGAAGATCCTCCATCGAACTTTTCTAACATAAACCTGCACCAGTCTACCCGTGCTTGTTTTTGTTCGTCGGTTAACAAACGTGGAATCCATCGACTTGCCAGTTTTCTTACACCCAGATGTTTATGTAAAATGATATCTACTGCAGATGATCCAATGCCTAGTTCGTCTTGAATCTCTCTATGAGTGAAATTCCGTTTTTCCTTAATCAGCTTTTCGGTTGCAATAATGTTTTCTGCACAAACAGCTACTGCAGGTCGTCCAGGTCTTGGTTCATCTTCTAACGTACTCCTTCCACGTTTAAATTCACGGAACCAGTAACTAATTGTAGATAATGATGGACTATTGTCGCCAAAAGCTGCCATTAAGTTTTGGTGACTTTGGTCGTATGTTAAGCCTCGTTTATAATCGTAGAAAATCATAGCCCGAAAAGCATTCCGCGGCACTTCCATAATGCTTAGTAATAATCAAACGAATTATAACAATCAAAAATTAGGATCTCTATATGCTTTAACTTCAACCTTGCAAAATTGCAACTGGAAACTGTCAAAAGAATAAGCTTTCGATTGATGCAAATGTTTTTGTTTTTCTTCGTATCCATGGCCTGCTACTAACAATATACAGAACAGCCCTCGTAATACAAGATATTGGTCTAGAGAAAATCCAAAACTTCTGAGAGTGGGAAATTTTCAGGAAAGATTTGGCTTTAATGTGTGGATCGGAATATTAAATAATCGTATTATTGGACCCATATTTTTTGATGGTTCATTAACTAGCCAACGATATCTACAATTTTTAAGAAATGAAATAGAAGAGATTTTGGAAGAATTGGCATTGAGAATCTTACCTTTAATTTATTTTCAACAAGATGGAGCCCCTCCACACGATGCAAGACGGGTGTATGAATACTTAAATCACAGATTTAATGACCATTGGATTGCTACAAATTGACCTGTTCGATGGCCGGCAAGATCACCGGACCTCATACCGATTGATATTTTTTTTGTGAGGATACATTAAAAATATTGTATATCGCACGCCACCTACAACAATTGATGACTTGCGAAATAGGGTGAGGGTAGCGATTAATGGTATAACCCCCAACCAGCTAAATCGTGTTAGTCGAGAAGTTATAAGAAGGGCACAGATTTGTAGAGACAATAACGGACAGCATTTTGAACATTTGTTGTGATTGTAATAATAAATTTAAATAATTTTATACATATGTTTTTGTTGTTATTTTTTGTGTTACGTTGATAATAACTTTGTTAGATTAAAATCATTTTCTAGAAATTTTAAATTTTTGTTATAATAAGAAAACGAATTTTTATTGGAATTTTTGTGAGTAAAAATATGATTTACATATGTCATTAGAAAAGTAATTAAAAACTCTTTAAGAAAAAACAAAAAATATTGGTAGGTCCCATTTAAAAAAAAGGAGTTACGGACGGCTATTTCATACGAAAGTTTTTTTTTTAGAATTTTTGATTAAAATTTAAAAATATTGGGACTATTGGTCTAAACTACTTTCGATTTTTTACCACAATTGTACTAAAACATGTTTACAATAATTTTGAATGCCCACTTGTTAAATATCATCTCCCTGCAGAGAAACAATTGCAATTTTCTACGCCATTTATTTACCAATTTTAAATTTGAAAAAACCATTGAAAAGAGAATTTCGAATAGTACAAGAATCTGTTAAAAAATATACAGGGTGCTATTTAAAAATCTGAAGTTGATGTCACTTCCGATTAAACCGGAAGCGCTAGTTCAGTGATTTATACATCGTATAATGCGTTTTTACCAATAATTCAATAATTTCATTTCATTGACTTAAAACTTGTGGAAAAAAGGGGGGTGTTCCTGGTTTCGTTTACGCCCTGTACGTTTCCATGGTGACTGTACAATTAATATTAATCGTAAAACATGTTTACTCATTTTGCCACCCGTTTCTAATGGCAAACTGCCGGGTGACAAACGTCCACTTTCGATGTCAAAAATTCATTTGACAAGGTATGGAAAATGTCACTTTCGAACAGAGGTGGCTAAAAAATTATTTTACGAGATCCTCCAAGGAGTTTTTATAACAAAGTTTCCGTAATCTTTTCATGTAAAATAGGTTAATTTCGTTCATTTTATAGTCGTTATATATAGCCAACGATTTCATGTACCGAGTGTTTGACTTAAAGGGCGAACATATGGAAATAGCATAGGAAATCGTATGTATTCCTGTTTACCGTTTGAGTTGATAGAGGATTGATAGTAGTATCAATCGAAAGACAAAAAAAATGTGCCTAATTTGATACTACTTTACTTGAATTTGTTGCTTGTTTAAGAAAGAAATAGCTTAAAAACTGCAATAAATAATAATAATTTGCATTTTATTCATAGAAAGTAGACAGCTACAAAAAATTAAGAAAAATAAAAAAAAGAATTTATTTTAAAAATTGTAGCCATAGAAAAGATTTACGCAGAATTTGTGGGTTAATTAAAAATCAGGAAAGCATGTAAAACTGTAAAATGTGTATTAATTATGGTTTTTATGTATAGAAAATTTAATCAGTTTTATAAAAAATAATTGCTTATTATGTAATGAAATCTAAAGAGTAGATATTTCGTTAGAGCACTCAGAAACCAAATTATTTCAAACAAATCTTACAAATTTAAACTAAAAAAATGTACAGGATGCAGCCAATTAATCACAAAAACAAATCAGTAACGTAGTGTTTCGATGCTACACCGTCTGAATTTACTGTAAACTATTAGGTATATGTGCTTTAAACCAAAGTCTATCCTAAATGCTTTATGTACAGTTTGATATTTGTTTTTGTATGGTATTGGTGTTATACTTTTTTACTATAATAGTTAAATATTTTATCATCTGGATGCTTTATTATTTTAAACTCGACATAAAATATGTGACCGCTAATATACATAGAAAGATAATATTATTCAGTACAAATATAAACAGAACCATCCAAGCTCTTGGGAATAAAAAAGATGAAACAAAATCCGAATTAAAAGTCTTTTATGCACGATCGCATTATAATGTGTCAATTATGTCTGAATTTGTTTGACATAAACGTCTATTTATAGCCCGTGGGTGTCTTTATAGGCCGCCGGTCTATAATGAAACGTCAAAAATTGATAAACAGTTTAACAGTCTTATAAAGAAGTTTTTTAAATTAAAATCGAATGTATGCTCTTTATTAGAACTCTATTTAGGGTAATTTGTATTAACAACACAGTTAACACAATTATTTATGTGAATATTCCTAGGCGTAAATGCTTCAACCATTTGACAGTTGTCAGTAAAAAATTAAAATAATTGAGCAACTAACTACTCGATGTGGGTAGAAAATTAATTTATTCCTTTTATTTCAGTTTTAAAATCTTCGATCGTGCATAAAATTATGTATGTACCACTGGCGTAACTTGCTTTTATGGCTTTCGACGTGTCTTTAGCCCTCGACTAGCGTCTCGGGCTCAAAATCACGTCTCAAGCCATAAAAGCATCTTTACGCCCTTGGTACATAAATAACTATTATAAATATATACTTGCTAAGCTGTATTATAGCGAGAAACGAATATAACGAATATAAATGCAATATCGTCAACGTTCTTCAATGTCGCGTAACTTCGACAACGCTGGTGCAGCATAAGTTGTACCCAAAAGGAATATTAAAAAATAAGATTGTGTTCTAAACTAATTTTAACTTGTTACTTACCAACTAACGGCTGAGGTAATTTGGTTATACCCAAACATCTGAAGACAAAAAATGCAATAAACAATTATAGACGTCTAAGCTTGAACTAAAAAAATAAATAGGCCACAGAATAAGAAATAAGTGTGAACAAAACCTTGAGGTAAGGTATGGATTTAGGAAAGCTATTAGAGAAGCATTATTTGTATTTAATATATTACTTCAAAAGTGAAGGGATCAATGAAGCAATATTTTCACTTACTTTATCTCCGATAGGGTACAGCCTGATAAGCTTTTAAAGTACTCAAAACCACCGTAGTCGACAACAATGGCCTCCGTATAATAAAAGACTTAAGAAAAATATGTTTCAATCAAAATTTAATATAGAACAACAAAAGAAATAAAGGTAAAACAACATGGATTAAGGCAGGGGTGGGTTTTGTTTCCAACGTTATCAATCTGTACCATGCCTTACTTTCAAGAGAGCTTTACTTATTAATGCCAAGAGTGGTAGATGTGAACAATACAGTTATTGTATTTGCTAGTTTGAAAGGCAACGCAGCAGCTGAAGATATAAATATGTTTGACTATAAATCAGGTTAAACATGTAATATTGTTCTAGTTGAGTTAGTGATTTCACCTTAGCTATTTATTTAAGATTTATCATCAATGATCAATTCCACTCCGACAAAGATAGGATGGCAGATAAAGATAATTAGTACTTTCGGCCAAAGCCATTAGCATCTACTCATACTGACTCATAATAAAGATAATGCCCTTTTGTAAAATGTTTACAAAAGAATTCATCTTTTAAATGTTATACCAGGAAAAATTAAATTTGACTGGGAAAAATTACATTTTCAATATGCATACCTACAATTGGATTAATGGTGCTTTTATATTTGTCTTCTTTGTTTCTCTTTTACCCTCTTACAGTGTCGAAGGGTTATATTTATATAAAATTTAAATTTTTGCGTCATTTTTATACTTAGGTAGTAATAATAATTAGCGAAACAAACACGGCAATACTTTGAAGCTATTTCTTTAGATGTGAACTGCAATTGTCTACGTTAAAACGTTTTCCTAATTAATACGATTAAAGCCAGTTTTATTCAGTTTATGAATATTTTACAAAACACTCAAAACAAGTTTCCATATTCATTCGACTTTTTCCGTAAATAGTTTAAAAACTTGTAAATCGATGTAAACTGATTGAGAATTTATCAGTTATGAATATATAACTATAAATATAATTGTATTTTTGTATTTATTATATATATTTGTTTTTATGTAATACAGTTTATAAAAATGTAGTTTTTGTATATTATTCTTTTTGTAGAAATAAATATTATTATTATTATTATTATTATTATAACCTACATTTAGCTTATTACGACAAAAAAAAATTAATTATATTAAATTTGCATGTAACTTTTATAACCTTCTTATACGAATTCACATTAATCAACAAAGGAAAACGTTTAATTTACCTACAGATAAAATGTGAATTACAAGTATGTCATCATTTTTCTTTATGCTTGAAATTCGACTTTTTTCAATTTAAAATATTTTAATGATATAATAGGATAAACAACATTTCTTGTAGAGGAGAAAAACTTTTAGATTTGTAAATGTCTGTCTCGCTGGCGTCAAGGTTTAGCATACTTGCTTTGTAAGTCAGAAATTTCGAATTCGAATCTCGACCCAAGTCGGTGAGACTCATAATGTAGAAAAAATTTGAAAACACCTTCTTTTTTTAATACGAGGTAAAATCGTAGGTCTCATACCGATATGCTGATGGCACGATAAAGACCCTCGGATTCGGCAAAATTCTAATCGGGTTATGTCAATATGACCATAGTATTCGACGCAAGGTGAAATCCGTCGTACCGGCAAGCTTACCAATAAATAAATAGGTACTTATCGTAAATACTACAAATGTTATTACTCATTTTAATTTTTTAAACTTCACAAATATTTTAGTTTGAACGCAGTGTAAATAATATAAAACTATCATCTAAAGATAATTTAAAATTATAAATTAACTAACGTTCTCAATTTAAATACACTTTTAGTATTTCAATTTATTTTTTTGCATTTTGATAAAAAAAGTGGACTTTTTTTATCAAAAAATCTTAAAGAAAGCAACACTTTTTTTAACTATTTAATTTTACATTTTGCATTAAGTAAGTATGCTTTAAATAAAATATTGTCAATTCTCAAATCCTTTTTATCCTGTTTTGAGGGATTTAAAATGTAAAAATGCAAAAAAATATTGTGTACAACTCGTATGAAAGCATCTTTTTTTCACTCGTTTGATTGATGCACTCCGGCTTCGCCGTCGTGCATCAAACTTCAAACTCATGAAAAAAAGTATTGCTTTCATTACTAGTTGTACAAATAACTATTTTCAAACTGATGTATTTGATAAAAATAATTACGATTAATAATAGATACAACACAAAGGGAATATGAAATGTTACTTCGCAACGACCAAAATTAATTGAAGCCAACCAAGAAATATGGACAAGTTTTAAACATTTTTGCAGCTTATTACGTTATTAGTACTTACTGGTAATTGTTAATCCCTAAAATTCTCAGTACTACTAAAACCATTTAAAAGTAAAGCAGAGCATTAAAATCAGTTCTGAACAAACTTGCCTATACACAAAACGTTACGACTAATGTCTAAATATTTAAAACAATATAATTTTCGTGTTAAAAGAACGCCTTCCGAGTTGTTGAGAAAGAAGAACTCAACGTATTGCCACTTTCTTTAGAGGCAAAGAGGAAAAGGGCGCATTAAAAGAGCACGGTATAACTCAACGTGTGAATCAAGCAGAGGCAAAACCTATTATTTTCAAAATACTTGATCAATTTTTATGCTAAAATATTTATCATGAACACGTATGATGCAAAATTTGGCAAAATGTTTTGATAAGATATTATAAACGTCATTAAAAAATTTGCACCGCTAATACTAGGTACTTAGCTTGCTCTTTTCTGAACGCATATAATTGTTTTGAAATAAAAAGCCCGATTGGGTGTGATAATAAAATTGAATCAAATAGTTTTAGTGCCTATTTTTAAGAAAACTCTTTAACATTACATTTTTAAATAAATAGATGAATGAATAATATGCATGAAAATGAGGAAATCGGCATAATTTATACTAACTATACCTGCGGATAAATAATCAAACATACCGTTCTTCAACGTCGTTGTACAAAAGTAATTAGATTTTAACAACTAAGACATAAAACATGTACCTATGTAAATTTTGTTGAAGTACATAAGCATAGTCGTATCAAAAGATTTACTACATTTTTGTTTTACGAGGAATTCAAATGAGCTGATCTTTTAAAAGATATAAGTTGTAGCACTCGTCTACATTTTATATTTGTCCGCAGATGGCCTATGTAGATTAACACAAAATGTTAATGAAAATTAAACCACTTCAACAATTACAGTTTTTGTGTAATACAAACTATGTTTTTGTTGTTTAATAATTAATTATATTGTTGTAGATATTAATATTTTATGTTTCGTATAGCTTTATTGCTGTGTTCACTTTTAGGGTAATCTAACTGTACACTAGACAATTAATATCAATATCCACTATCTATTTGAATAGTGTTATAGAGGTGGCTATATATTAGCTACTCTATTTTAAGCTTTATACTAACTACAGCCACAAACAAACTTTTACGATGCACTTTATGCTAGCAGTGTATAGTGTGTAGGTCAGTTTTTACTACTTTTACTTTCATATTGTGTAAATACTTAGTAGTTAGCCATATAAATTAAGCTAAGTAAACTTGTAAACAAATAAAAATGCTAAATGGCATCCATAAAAATACCATGAACATACCTAAAGCATATTGTAAAGACGAGTACTAGACGAAGCCCAGACATGTAGATGTAATAAGAATAATTAACGTTTGGTGGGCTGTTAATTGTTATACCTGCCATAAAACAATGATATAGTCGTTTTAGTGCGTGTTTATATTTGATGTAACTGTGTGCGGAAATGTGCGTTTCCGATTTAAAATTCAGAATAACTATGGCAATAAATAGCGGGTACTATTTGCCTTAATGCTATTTTTAATTGGCATTAAATAATCTTAAACTCGTTTTGCTTATATGACTATTGTAAAACTGTTCTTTATATTTATATGACAGTAAATGGTATAAATGGGCATTTAATAAAACCTTAAATATTGTTTGATTTAGTCGCATGATCCATGGAATAGAAAAAGAAGAAATACCTATCACGAACTAGGTATCAAATCTGTATATTTTAATAACAATTTAACAATCCTAATTGTATATACCTTCATAACTGTATATTGCATAATTTTGTATTTTCTTAAAACAATACAGAAAGCACTTCTGAAAGTTAATAATTATATCTGTGACCCTCATGTTAAATTCAAGGACAAGGAATCAAATAAAATTTATTTAGCTTTATTAGATTAGACTATTTGGTGCCAATCGAGGTTCAAATTAATTTTCTTATACATACCAAGCGTTAAACATTGTATACATTAATCTGTCTTCAACTGAACTTCATCACATTTTTTCCAGTACACTGCTTCATTTGCTTTCAAACAGTGTTTCCATTGTATTCCTGTATTTTATTGGAATACATGAGATTTTATTTAAATTTAGTACCTAAGTGTTTAGTAGTAATTTGATCGATTTATTTCCGATTATGCTGAATATTATTTTTCAGAACTGTAACTATTGCTGCTTTGCATTATGAAAATACATAAGGGTCATCGAATATACGAGGAGCGTTCAAATTTAAACAGGAATTTATTTATAAAAAAAGTTATTACAATATTACAACGATGAAAACTATATTACTTTTCGACGTAATCTCCCTGCCTAGCGATGCACTTGCGCCAACGATCTGGAAGCTTTTTAATACCTTGCTGGAAGAAGTCTTTGGGTTGCATGCGTATCCACTGCTGAACAGCTTCGATAACGTCATTATTTGACTGAAATCTTTTCCCGGCTAAAAATTCTTTTAATGGGTTAAACAAATAAAAATCAGAGGGAGCAAGATCAGGACTGTATGCTGGATGCGGAAGAAGGTCCCACTGAAGTTTGTTTATGGTTTCAATTGTTCTTGCAGCAGTATGAGGACGAGCATTGTCCTGGCACTCACCTTACGATACTTTAGCTTGTTTTTTATGATCTCTTCAACACTTCCGACACTAATTTGTAAATTTTGAGAAATTTGACGAACTGTTACCCGTCTGTCTTCCTGAATAAGGGCATTAACTTTTTCTTCATTTTCACAATTAACCGAAGTTGCAGCTCGCCGTACTTGAGGTTCATTTGCTACATGCGTTCTCCCGTCTCTAAAGGATTTTCACCACTCAAACACTCGACCTTTTGAAAGACATTGATCGCCATATTGTGCTCGCAGTCTTGTAAAAATTTCAATCGAATTTACGCCTTCATTCATAAGAAATTTGATTATTATACGCTGTTCCACGCTACAATGAACAGAACTTTCAGACATTGTAACTGTAACTGTCAAAATAATATTATATCGAAACAATTGCCATGGATATGTTAACAAGAGTCACAGCTAACCTTTAAATAATTTAATTTTTAGAATTGTCTTCAGATGGGGTTTTAATTTAAACATTCCTGTTTAAATCTGAACACTCCTCGTACAACGTCTAACAATTAGATTCCAGGTACTTCTTACGAAACCAGATATAAATAAACAGAAAATGTTCACACTTTTGGTTTCTTTTTTTAAATACTTATCCAGTTAGTTTATCCTGTTGCATGCAAAATATAACTCAACTACAACAAAAAGTATTTTTTACACAAAATTATTCATTTATCAGCTTGGCTTTTCAAGATCCGGTTTTAAAAGTTATTTGTTGTGGAACAAGTTTTGTGCATTTCTTAAAAAAATCGAAAACAACTTTATTTTCAAGGTTTTTATGGGACTTTGCATTGATTTGTACAGTGTGATTTTAAATAATTGAGGATAATTTGAATTTGGCGCCATACTAATTTACTGTTATGCTGGCAACATGCAATCCGTTTGACCTGCTGTATCAGTGGCATCGCGAATAGGGAATAATTAAAAAAAAAAACTAATTTTGGTCATTATTTATTTTCATATTGTATTAGAAGACAAATTAAACAAAATATGAAAACGGGTTAAATGAGAGTTGCTCCTGTTATTTGATAGCGAAAGTTACCTAATTGATCCAGTTTAGCCAAATTCAAATTGTCCTCAATCATTTAAAATCACACTATATTTTTGAACTAGAATGAAAAGAGCTCAGTTATGTTTTTAGATGTATGGACCCGAAGATTTTACAAGATAAACACGCATATTTATTCCATTATTACTCATGCTATTTATACTAACTAGAAGTTCAAATATTGATTGATACAAGAAAAATACAAATGAAAAATTTTAAACTTTGTATTGTTTTCTACATGGCCCGAGAAGATCAACTTTTAAAACGATTAGAAATAAGTTAATTAAAGTTATCGTTTTTCACATGATTTAGAGAAAGCGTTGAATTTAACATTTTTTAAGAGTGTAGGTAGAAATAAATTCAAATAGGTATAGCACTGTTTTGATTACATTCATTGCTCTTGAAATTTAAATGCCATTTAATACATAAAGGCATATGAGAGCATGTCACACATTGCAATTCTTTTATTTTTGAAATACGTTTGGTCACTGCACTTATTGTATCTAAGTATGCGCTATTTGTTTAATTATCTTTATAAATTTATCATCAATTTAATTATGGGTTTATCGCAAGTATTTTCCAAGAGAAAAAGATAGGTAAATTTCTGATGGACGTTATTAAAATAAACAGGGTCGGTTGAGTGAGTGTGTAGCGTCGAAGAAAGCCTTGTATTTAGGCCGAAAAATACATTTAATGCGGAAAAATCTGAAACTTTGTCCTTCTTTTGGATACCGTACAAAACGTAAGTCAAGTGTCAAGTAATGTTTGGAACAATAAAAACGGATTCCAAAGATGGAAGTAGGTAGTTTAGGTTTAGCAAAATTTAGAGTAGAATGAGTGTACTCAATGCGTATTGAGATACGATAATAACGAAAACGAAAAAAAAGTATTTTGAGTTTTTATTACTTCATGATAAACGGGAAATTTATGGCAATTAATTGAAAACGAATCGAGAAAACATTAATACCTATACTTATAGTAAAATATAGAAGTATAACAGAGTAGGGCCTAATATAAAATATGTAAGTACTTATAAGAATAGTAATTAATATTTAGATATGGAAATTCAGAGGTACCTAATTATTTATGCGTTCTTCACTGTGATGTAGGTTTATTCGGAAAAATCATGTACGTTTGTGAGTTTAATTTAATTCCCAGAAGAATTGTTTTATTAGAAATGCCTACAAAACCATGGATATAAAATATAGAAAATTATTACTAATTAAATTAATCCACTAAATACATAAAATGTACATTTCCATTGATGACTGGCTTCTTGGGGAAAACGCTTGAAACTGACAGTTGACTAGGCCAGATGAAGAAGTTTTGCTTCAAAAACTAGAAGGTCATGGACTCAAAATGCTTAGGATCAATCATCTTCCGTCTGAATTCTTATATGGAATGATTCAATACTGGCCTTGCTACATATTAGGATTCTGATTATCAAATGATAAGTACTCAATTTACAAATGTCAACACATGTTTTTCTATATTACGTCGAAAAGAATCAGCCTAGTATATGAATATGTCATTCTTATATGGTATTTATTGACGACAAGTCAACAAGATCAAACTGATCAAACTGCAAATTGCATGTATTGCAATTAAAATACCACAAAATTTGAATTTATGTGTTGCGAAAACGTAATTCAACGCTAATTTAGTAGAGAAGATGAAGTTTTGTTTGTGAATGCATACAAAATTACTGGTAAATATTCACTCAACCTTTCTGTTATAACAAGGGCCACAGGAAAGTAAATGATATAATCAATTTAGACTAATCTAAACGTTACAAAGTGTTTATACATTGTAATGTTAGAATTTTGAATAAAATACGAGAAACTTTTAGTTAGATTTGGGGTTATGCATAAATAAAAACAACCAGAAATGATTAGTTTTACATTTTCTTTCGTTCCTCAGACGTGTTAAAAAATATCACTTAATGTTTTTAACTGTTGTAGATCTGATACGTGATGTTTAATAGCTAATTATGCAAATTCTAAGCGACGCCATAATTTCGGGAAGCATTTTTGTTTGCATTTAATTTATAAAAGGTATGATTCGTCATTCAAGTTTTCTTTTCGTGTAACAAAAGAGAGATTAACAATTTATTTAACAAACTCTTGGTTTACAATTTTCAAAATGTCAATGGTGAGTCAATTAATTTGAGCATCAATTTTCATCAAAAAATTGACCAGTTTAGGCCTGCAGTATTTTTATCGTGTGAATATAGGACAGACTGCAATACCTTCACTTTTATCAGAATGTTTAATTACAATAAACCTAAACAAATTTAGCGAGGTTAGTTTATATATTCAGAGAACAAAGGCTTAAATAAATTAATAAATAAATAAATTCAAGTTACTGTTAACTACTTTTAAAGATTAGTTATTCTTTTGAATGATCGCCATATCTTGTATTGGCAATTTTTTAATAATTCCAAAAAACCAATAAATTATTTTAACCAAAATTAATACATATCTTACGACTTAAAACTATAAAGCAGTTAATGGTTAGCAATTGATTGATGTTTCGTATTGTAGTGATAATTAAATATAATAACTCAGCTTCATATTGTCACTCTTTTATTCGTTGTAATTTAATCATGAATGCAACCAAATACAAAACTTTCAGTCATAATAAAGTGATGGTCTTACCACTATTAAATAATAAGGTTAAAGCGAAGCTATTAAACAAATCTTTGTTGTAATACATTTGTAAGGATGTAGAAGTTGGTGCTTGCTTAACGATAAATAATAGGTAATTACTGTTGATAGTTTATGCTAGGCAATCTTTGTATCTACTGATCCATAGATCAGCGAAAGGAACACTGGAAACGATAAAGTTTTCTGGATGTAACGTCGGACAGAGTAAAACTATTGTAGTACAATATGTACAAAAATGTTTTTTTCCTAATACAACAATTTTATTTGTCTTAGCTATAGGATATATTTGTATTATGTGGACCAGTTTCTCTATGTATAGAAGTCGCCATAAAGGCATCACATTAATTAAAAGATGAGTGGAGCAGCTAACTCTACTTGTAATTATGATATTAATAAATTTCCTGTGCCCTTCCTGCTCCTTTGGGCTATTATAACAATAGCATAAACAAATAAATGTAGGTATATCTTAATATTTATATACATATATTACCTACATGGCAATTTTGCTAAAGTACCTACCCCACAAATCATATTGGTGCTTTACCTTGTACCTATATTCCTATATATAAGTACTAACATATATTTTTAGAAGTAAAGATGTAAACATGCGTTCCTAACTCATTTATATACTAGTCTATGTTTGTTGTAGCACCATCATCCAATAGCAATTTTAAATGTCATAAACAACGTAGTAAGATTTTGTTTCGTTTTGTTGTGTTGTAATGGCTTAAAGATTTAAAAGCAAACCTTTATGAATGAAAAATACTGTATACAGTATAATAATTTTTTCTAAAACCTCTTTCATAAACAAAAAATAGCATATAAGTAAATTGTAAAAAATTAAAGTTTTCGATATTGCTTCGGTAACATACAGAGAAAGGAACGAAATATTTTTATAGTCCACTTAAGAAAAACTGGCAATTACATTTAAATTTAATTGCCCAATCTCAACAGCAATAACTATAGCAGCATAAATAATAAAGATTAATTGAGAGTTATGAGACCGCAAAGCGTGGCATCAACACATATAAAAGATCCTGCCAATCTTTTTTCTGTTTTTAATTCGATTTGATTTTCAGCAGGGCTGTAAAATGTTCTCCAGCATTCTTCGACTTATATAAATTAATAAAAATTGCAGACATAAACGGGAAAATACAAATATAAAACTTACAAGAAATTTCCACTGTTGAATGTCGTTTCTATTGAGCCGCTTGCATGGGACGATTCATCATCACAAAGAAAATCCATAAAAGCTAAATAAAATTTTTATTTTCACAATTTCTTTTTAAAACTATTATCACTCACTGTTCACTTGTTAAGTTGATCCCGCGGCCATGGCAGTCAGCCCTAGCTTATTTCAGAGTGGTTACGCCCGCCAAGCAAAGCTCTTACGTTAACTTAAAAGCGCTTGCGCCATTGAAAAGAACACATTACTAATGTTTCATGGTTTCAAGACGACTAATAACTGGTCCTCTATTCAAGCATGCGCTTTCAAATAGGTTCATCTCTGTTCTGAACAAACTGTTTCACGTTTTTCGCGCCCTCTCGAGCTACATAGTACATATTTTCAGCCATTACCCCAAAGATTTTATAGGGTTTTAGGCCTGCCTGAGTGATATATGTTTGAACGAATGGTTATGGGGTATTTTTGGATTCATTAGTTATTTCTGCTGATTTATTAGTTTTGGGCACGACACCTGTTTTAAAAGACTTGTATGTTAAACAATAATTGGTTAAGAGATTTGGACGATGTACACTTATACTGCTAATGTAATAATCTCCACGAATACACAACTCAGTTTTATTTTAATATTTTGAAAGCAACGACCTTCATCTGTAATTCGGTAATTAAGTTGTTTTGTTTTAAATTTTATGGCACATTTACAACCTCTACGTATCGGGTGCCCTGCGTTTGTAGGTTTGATTTAAAAAAATAAATAAATAAAATTCAAAATTAAACGAATTCACCTAGGTTTACTATGAGAAACATCCCCTGCAAGGAGAGTTTGTTAAAAAACCGTATCAAAAATTAGAGGTAATAAAAGAAAAACTAGAAATGTTTGAATCTTTGAAAACTTCAGATGTTAACTTATTTAAATGTTGGTTAAAGAAAAAATAAAAACATTCATTAGGTGTATCAAAATAAACAGGCATAAAGCGAATTCTATCTTTATAGTTTGAGAGTTTCTGATGAAGTCTTCCAAAATACGATTAAGGATTGATTTATTCACACCAAATAGCACAAACAGGCTTGATGTACTAATTGGCTGTAGTATAGGTACTTATTGTTACACGGATTAATAGTAAAATTGACATGAATTCAAGTTTTAAAAACATATAATAAATTATACCAACCAACAGAAAAATGAAGGAGGAACTCTACTCGATCTGAAACCCAACCGTTACTAAGGACACGTAAGTAAACACGCATGGATTTCAATACATTTCATATTTAATTCAATAGAAATATTGATTTTCGTGCATACTAAAATTTTATAATTGTGTTCCCTTAATTTATTCACTTGCTTTGGCTCAGTTACACCTAATATGTAACACGTTCTCAAAACGAAATAACAAAATTCATATGACTATGGATGTTTTATATAATCAGTTAACCAACTGGTAATTTTTCAAATGGTAATTTAAATTATATTTTAAAATGTTTCAGTTTATAAAGTGTTTACATCACATGTATACTTACCTAATATAAGTTTAAAAAAATAGTCAAAATAATACCGGGTATGTTTTACATCGACGAATTTGTAAACATTTAAAAACAATAAAATGTTGTTTATAAATCAAAATCAGTAATCTTTAACAAATGAAAATATAAATTTAATTTAACACATTCTTTTTAAGTTTTACTTACTACAGAAAGTCAACTTTTAATAAATATTTACAAAAAGTTTTCAGATATTAGGTACCTAGGTGTTTTATGTCTAAACTTCAAAAATATCACTCGTAGGTATAATGTATTTTTACCATAGGTGTACCTAAAACAAGATATAAATACATTTTAGCAATTACAAAATTTGGTTAAGTTATATCTCATACTCGATCTTTTAGGGGGCCAAAGCTTTCTGGTTGTAAAGTTTTTTATATTGAACGCATTTACAATTTGGACAAAAATAGAATAAGCTCTTACAGTTGTTTTTCATACCTAATATTAAACCCTTGACAAATTTCGTGAATTACTTCGAAAATAAATGTTTTCTTTATGAACTGATGTTAGGTAAATATTTAATTTTCAGTTTGACATGCAATACCAAAATTGCATTATGTATTTGAAAATACCATGAGATCGAAAAAAAGATGATTCTGAGCAGGCCTTGACTAGTACAACACGATTGGCAAGACTGATTTCAAAATGTGGCAGTAAGTTAGAGGTTAATAAATGTCAAATAAATTAAAACACAAAACAGTATTTATTTAGGGAACAAACTGAAAACTAAGATGAATACATGTTAGAGTAGGTGTTCAAAATGTGATCCTTCACTAGTATTACAACGATAAACTTAAATAATTCTGGAAACAAGATTGCAAAACTGACTTACATTTGAAATGTCACTGTCACTGTCACTGATTATAATTCATAGGCATTCTAGAATCTAGAACCAGTGTAACCAATCGTGTTGTACTAGTCAAGGCCTGCTCAGAATCATCTTTTTTTCGATCTCATGGTATTTGTTGCCATCTTATTTCCAGTTTCCATTCTTGTAATATTTATTAATATTTCTTTAATAGCTTTAACTTTGGGGTTTCTTAAAAAAATTCTAATCACTGAAAGATCGAATTCAAAACCTTTGTGGTTGAAATTGGAAACTTATTCTCAAATAATCTACTGTTTGCATCTGAATTCTGCAACATAATAACAATTTCTACTTAATAGAATAGAACGTTATGTAATATGCAATATTAATAATAATATCCTATTTGATTTAATTTTATTAAGATAA
This sequence comes from Melanotus villosus, assembly GCA_963082815.1. Classification (NCBI taxonomy): domain Eukaryota; kingdom Metazoa; phylum Arthropoda; class Insecta; order Coleoptera; family Elateridae; genus Melanotus; species Melanotus villosus. The sequence goes on along the minus strand of OY720418.1, from coordinate 67,762,560 downwards.
ACGAACTGAAAATCCGTGCTATTTTGGAACATCATTTATTTAGAAACAAGTGGTAAACATTAAGTACCAGCTGAACAAGAAACACTTAATGTGCTTCAACTAAAAACTTCAAAATGTTTTTAGTTTGTATTTACCACTTGTTTTTAAATAAATATTGTTCCAAAATAGTGCGGATTTTCAGTTCGCTTACCTTGCCACTTCACTTCTCATAAAGCCTTTTACTCTAAACAAATCGCAGGCATTCAGAAAAGAACAACCTAAAATTGACGAAGCAAATTTTTTGAAAACATTAATTGGAATCATCCCAACGTACAAAATTCATTCTAAAATTAAGAAATTTTAACAATTTTTCTGAAAGAACTAATCAAAATCTGCCAAATTGTCTATCATTGGTACCTAATATACCTATACAAATGTCTTTATGATACATATTTTTGTTGTTTAACTTTTACATCAGTTAAACATTAATTTCAAATATTTAGAGCCCCAGTTTCTTTCTTAACATCTTGCATAAGCAAATTTATTATAACTGGCTTTTATCACCTTGTCTAATTTTAAAGAGCTTTAGTACTTAGTATAGGGTATTTTAGGGATTAGCAATAAGTAACAGTTTTTCTGAGTTTTTCCTATACAAAAAAATGTCTTTTATGAAATTATTTTATTAAATATTTTAGACCGATTTGTTTTACAAATAAGAAAACTCTTCTGCTCTTACTAATAACGTGAGTTCGTAGGCGATTATAAAAGTTATATGCATGTTTAATTAATATTTCTTTGTAATAGGTACGCTAAATACATATTTCACAAATGATAAATTCTTAATACCTATTTTTTCATTGACTTACAAGAATGTTTTTGTTATGTACTGAAAATACTGAATGAATATGAAACTCGTTTTCAGTGTTTTATAAACTATCTAGAACTCGTTAGTAATGTTAATCATCAAAACGTATAAACGTAAACAATTGCAGTTCACACGTAAAGGTTAAGAATTTCTTCATAAACTTGGAAAAAGATGAATGCTACTTGGCTAGAAAGATAATGTAACTGTAGCTGAACCCAAAAAATGGTACAGAGCTCTAGCAAATAAGTTTTATAAGATAAATATGAGTAATCAGAGAAAAATCACCATATTAATTGTATTCGTTCTACCAACCGCTTAAGATGTAACTACTTAAGTCAAAGTAAGGTGAGCCAAACAGACAGCTGCAATCTTCTAAAACCAACAACCAAATTGAGGTTCTTTTACTTCTTTATAGTCTAAACAAGTTACATATGCAAACCATTTATTAAATAAAAAAACTTTTCCGATCTACTCTGATAACCTAAAACATAAATTAGAATATTTGAGTTATATTTTCAAAGTGAAAATTTAAAAATTGGGATTGCTTGGGATATATTCTACCTACAACCTCAGTTAGAAAATTGAAACGAATATGTAACATTTCGCAGAGAAGCGAGCAACTGACTTCAATCAAACTTTATACCTATAGTATGAAAAAACTGCTTAATTCGTAAATACGTTATATTTTTCGGGTTACACTGGCGTGGCGATCTAAAGCATACTAGAATATTTAAGTTACATTTTTGATATGAAAATCCAAAATTTTGGGTTACTTGGAATGAGATCTTTTTATCTACATCAGTTGGAAAATGTAAAATGATCATGCAACGTTTCCTAGACTGGCTTTGACAGCCAAACAGTTGCTTCTGTAAATAAAAAAAAAACCAAAAAGGTATTAGAAAACTGCTAAATTCGCAAATAGTATTTCGGGGGTTAATAAATGATAATTGGTGGCTTCGATCAAGGGTTGAATAATTATCTATAAGGCAACACAAGCTAAGTCCTAGAGCTCACAATAATCAAAACCCTTTTAAGCGACGAAAAGCGTACACTTATGTTTATTTCTTACAAAATAGCCGGCTTCTCAAAATTTTATCAACTTTTATTGAAAAAATAGTTTTGAATTTAAGAAGTTATTTCTAATTAAAAACAATCTTTAAAAATATCATGTTTAATATGAAATTCATTACTTTTCAAAAGCACTCGGCTCAATTAAAGTACCCAAATCATTTATTTGTTGGTGATATTTTTAACCAACAGTAAAAGTAAATGTACAACAAAAAATAATACCTTATAAAATTATATTAGAAGACTATGAGGTTTGGTATTTAAGAGAAAGAAAATAAAATTTGAATAATCTATGTTTCAATACTTACAAAACAAGTTGACGACAGCGTACAAAAAGTTTGCCTTCAATTTCTTTTTATTTGCTGTAAAATTCGCAGTGAATTTTTCAAAACTCATTATTTTTAAGTCCTTGGAAAGGAGAATTGTTGACAGATCGTTTAGCAATCTTCTATACACATAGTGCCTATTTTTTTGAAAATTGCCCAAGCAACGTTTTTATTTACAGAATTAAAGCTTACATTATCAAACTTGCACAAAATTAAAAGGCGTCAAATCCGATAATGTTTTCAGATAGAAAATATCTCCTAACATTGTCGAGATATTTTGATCTTATAGTTTAACTACACTTTTTTTAATAAATCTGTAGCGGCTCTATTAATACAAACAATGTAATTGCTATAGGAATTTAAAAAAACTAATTATATGGTAATAATCATAACTTTGTCCAAAATTATTTTAATAAGCTAGATATTGTTATATTCCGCATTTGTTCATTTATCACAGTAGACTCATCAACAAGGTAGAAAAACATGTCGACTGATATATCATTTGAATGGGGAGAAAACAAACTTTTCAGTGGTGTGAAAATAAATATTCTAGTTTGTAGTTTAGTATAACTTGAAATTCAATGTCTTAAAAATAAGACGAGGACTTCCAAATTTGAATATATTATGAAATTTCTCTTGCAATAACACGCAACTTTGCTAACTTAAGCTTTGATGTTCTTATTAAAATAAAAAGCTACCTTTGTAGGTATGTAGCTTTAAGAGAAAATAAGCACTCTGTATATTATTAAGGAAGTTAAACTAATCTGCTCTGTGGTAATACTGAAATATGTATAGGTATATGCCACCTCAGTAATGTAAGGGATGTTCCCTTTGTAGGTATATGTATTAACTCAAAAGAATTCCTGTTTTTATTTTTTGCTAAATCAGCTTATGCTACATCTTGGATAAGATAAAAAAATTGTTTTGCTATCCAACTTATAATTTTTTTATAGCTCATTTTTTTCACCTTTTTAACCAACATTCAGTTTTCTTTTAAATTTACCTCCGCATTTATTATCCTGTAAATAATTAAAGGTCCCAGCTGAAGTAGCTGGTTGTAGCACAAAATAAATCGATAATAAATCTGAATTTTGTTTCGAAAAGTTATAATAAATAATTAACAAATTTAAAACCATTACGCGTAGAAGAGCCTACGCAATAATGCAAAATATTGATTTTATTCATTAAAAAGTATAAACCTCCTATTTTATCTATATTTTGTATTGTTATTCATTGCATTTATTACCTCTAAGATTTAGGTTAAGAGCAAATTGGTAAAGTAAAACTGGCTTTTCAAAACGTCGTTGGAAAAGGCGTTCCAAAAATTTGGAAGCTTCACAGACATTTTGATCGTACTTGCTACATTACGCATAATTACAGTCAGCATAATTTCAATTTTACAATTATCTATACTTTCAGTTTTCGTTTTCGAGTATTTGAAGAACTTTAATTGACCAAATCCTGAAACATAATTTTTAATTCTTCACTTTTAATATATTTAGTATGATTTGAAAATGACATAAGTAGATATATTTCAACAATATGCAAGCTAATAGCTGAGTAGGTACCGTTATATTTCAGAAATATCAGTAAATTAAGATGTGGTAAACTAACTGAATTGGCTGTACCAAGTAAACAGTAAAATATACACTTGGCAGGGAAAATAAACTTATGTGTTATATGTACTCGTACTATCATAACACATATGTAGATGTGATAAAAACAACAAGCAATGAGTTTACAGTTTAACAAGTTTGGTATGAAGCACCTTTGCACGTAACTTCCTTATTTCACATTAGTGTAAATTAACCCCCGTTGAACCTTCTAAAGATAAAAAATAAGGCCGAGAACTCAAATATTTAAACATTTTTAATTATTAAGATGCAAAGCTCTTCTAAAGCGAACCAAATTAGTATCTTATTGGTTGAATGTAATTTTGAAATTTTGTTTTTGGGATACACCAAACACAAAGAAATATCTGTTATTAAAAGTTTATTTTTAAATGATCCATGAAAAATTTAGCTGATGTATTCCGCAAATTATTATTTACGCATTTAAAATACACCCACGTATCTCTGTGTAAAATAAACAAAAGAAACCAAAAACTGAAACAAAGTATGTACATACATGTCTGGTTACAATTTACAATATTAAAAACAAATTTGCTTAAAAAATTGTCAAAATAACAAATTATGAGAATGTCAAATTGTCGGTTAGAGGATTTGCCGAACTCACACAGAGGATGTGTTTATTTAGTTTTCACTTTTTTTGTTAGTTTTTCTGTGAAACATTGTTTGAACGTCTTGTGCCAAAGTAAACAAACCTACTATATATGAATGTGTGTGCCCTAGAGTTGAAAGTAAATGTTTACAAGAATACACAAAATATCCGTTATATCTACAGCTTTTGTGTATACACGTCCTCAAATCTATTAGTGTATACATAGTTATACGAACGTGTCTGACTAAATTTGCAGCTTTGCTGTTACATACAGAGTTTACAATTGCACTTTTCAATAAACAGAATCATTACTTCATTAGTCTTAGATAAATGAAAACTATTTAAACTACAAAATTCCTATAAATTAACACAACATGAATAAGCTAGCTCGCAATTAGAAATTTACCTCTAAATTATGAATAATTTTTTAAGCTGCGAATTTATAAAAAATCATTGATTGTATACTATGAAGGGTGCCCTATTTCTTGAACGTTGTATGGGCAACTTTTTTATTTATTAGATAGAGGATAGAGAAACGGTTAAATAGGCAAGGTGTTGGTGTAGTTTTTTTTATGAGGAATTCAATAAATTTTATATACGAGGTATGAGCAAAAAGTCATCGGTGAAAAACGGAAAAATTGCTTTTTCAATTATTTGATGTAGTTCATTTAGTTTGAGAATTGGAAAAATATGCTTCAAATTCTTTTGAAGCAACTTTTCATAAGTATAGAATAATTAGGCCAAATGTTTTTTTTTTTTAATTGTTATTATTTTCGAGTCATAGGCATTTTTATAATAGAAGCCAGCTGTGACATAGTTGAAACGCATTTTTTCTATCTTCAACCATGTAACATAAGCTACATGTTTAATATGAAAAAAACTAAGAAATAATAAATTATTCCTATACCTATGTTTTTTGTTGCTAAGTGTTTAGGTTTATAATTCCTTGATAAAAATCATATTAGTTTTGAGTAAATAAAACCTTAGAAGTCTTTTTATTTGAGAAATAACAATAATGCATTAGACGCAGTGTTTCTCAAACTTTTTTTTCACGTGGAACACTTTTTTGTAAATGTAAGTTGTGTGGAACTGGACCGAAAAATTACTAACTATAAACAATTTAACTATCTATTAATTTGTTTTTACTGCACTGCACTTACTCATATTGACTATATTCCGCCGTGCCGCCAGACCGTCTTTATACAGGGTGTATTGTAAATGGCGTATAATATTCGCACCACGCGATTCTGCGTTAAAAACTGGACAAAAAATTGTATAACTATTTTAGGCCAAAACGTGTAGTTTTTGAAGAATTGTTACCTAATTAAAGTCTTGTAAACTTAGCAACACTGTGCGGTCAGTCATACTACGTTACCTGTGATATCACCAATAGCAACCCGCATTATTTAATATAATTGCATTGTATATCGTTGCAACATTTATGAAAAGCACAAGCACTGCAAAAATTTCACACTTCGGATGGACATTCTAATTAAACGAAGGGTATGTTGAATACAATTACAGATTAGTTATTTTTTTGTTTATTAGACTACAGCTAAAATCATTATTTCATAAAAATATGACACGACCAGTAAACCAGAATACGACTTAAGGCTGCTAATAACTCCATAACTAAAGAGTTAACAGCAAATTGGTACTAAAGTTTTTTGCTTGGATTTTGACATAGAATCGCGTGATATAAATATTATGCGCGATTTTCGATACACTCTATATACCGTCATCGAACTATTTCCAACAAAAACAATCCACGTCCGCCGCGAATTCACATATCGATGCATTCCAGAATCTGACGTCACGACCGTACATTAGTCCGAGAGATTTCGTTACAATACGGTAGTAACAAAAATTATTTTTTTGTATTTTGCGGGACTTTGCGCGAAACCCTTGGCAAGTACTGATGGAACCCTAGGGTTCCGCGGAACACACTTTGAGAAACATCGCATTACAGCAAGTGACTATATTTTGAACAGTTATTTTAACTGGGATTAAAGGTTGTTTTAAGTTGGTAGAAATATTATTTTTGAGATGTAGACGATCTTGTCAATGACGGCGTGTTGATGCTTGTCAAGAACTTTTGCGATGGTATAAAGCAGAAGAAGATGCCTTTCTAGCAAGGATTATGGCTGGGGATGAGTCCTGGGTGCACTATCATCAACCCGAAACCAAGAAAGCAAGTAAGGAATGGCGTCACACCTCTTCGCCAAAACCGAAAAAATTTCGCACACAGTTGTCGGCAGGAAAGGTCGACCCTTTTTTGGGTGGGGTAATTTTGGAGGACTACATGCCTAATGGGGTTACTGTTATTAGTCCCACATACTCAGAACTTTTAAAAAATTGTTTTAAGCCTGCTATCAGAACCAAAAGGCGCGGATTTCTGAGTACTGGCGTTCTCCTACAGAACGACAATACGTGGTCAACATACTGCACAATCAACTGTGGCAACCATTAAAGATTTGAAGTTTGAGTGTCTACCACATCCTCCTTATTCCGCTGATGTTGCTCCAAGCGATTATTATGTTTTCGGTCCGCTTAAAGGGGCATTGGGTGAGAAGAAATTTCATACGAATGAGTGGTTGCGCGACCAAAAGCTTTTTTCTTCGGGTATTCAAGCACTCCCAAAACGATGGAGGACGTGTATAGAATGCGATGGGGCGTACGTCGAAAAATGACATACTGTATTTGATATTGCTTTAATAAATTTTATTTAATAACTTTTTTAAGATTTTCATTTGACTGCATTATATTTCTGTGAAAAAAACAAACCCGTTGTTTTCTTATATTTGTTGTGTCATCAGATTTTATTATTGGTTTGATTTGATAATAATTATTTGCACATAAATTGTTAAAACGATAACTTACTACCTGACTAGGTATATTATACAAGATGGTCGTGAAAGTTTAGGACATACTTTACCAGTACATAGTAACTACATAAAAATTAGTGAAAGTTTTTTATGTAACATTTTTTACTAAAAGGCTAAATCAAAAAGTACGGCCCTGTTGAAATTAAAAAATTTATTTATCTGAATAGGTACCTACCTATGTTAAAAACCACCGGAGATTTATTTTTAAGCTTTACTGGGTAAATCAGGGCCTACCATGGTTATAACTTGATAGTAATACGTGGTAATACGAAAGGTTTAATCTGATCAGTGGCGTAGTTAGGGGAGATTAAGAACATTTTTAATTAAGAAAAGTATGAAAGCCACGTTTTTTAAACAACCTGTATCGTATTATGAAAGAAAAATTAATTTTATGTAAAAAAAGCCTCTTGACATTTTTAGCTCAGCAAACCCATTTGTGAGATAAAGTTGATATTTGTTACACAAATGCAATTGTGCGTATACAAATAACAATAACACATTGTAAATTATTTTTGAGTAAATCTCAAAAACGACTTTGTTGAGCTAAAAATGCCAAGAGAACTTTTTTACGTAAAATTAATTTTTCTTTCATAGTACCTACTGCACATGATGTTTAATAAACGTGGCTTTCATATTCGTTCTTAAATAAAAACCTCCCTAACCCCTAAACTACGCCACTAATCAAATTAGGAGAAAAGTTTATTTAAAAAATCTTCTCTATTTTTTATGTAGTTACCACTGGTAAAGTATGTCCTCAACTTTCATGACCAACCTGTAGTATATTTATTTATTCTTATCTGAACACTTACGATTCAGCTCCAGTGGTTACAATATAACAAAAAAACGATGATTTTCCTCCTGATTTTAATTGAAAGTTCTTAATGAAAACTTCATTCCATATTGTTTGATGTTTGAATTATAAATCCTTGAGAATTTATACAGCTTTTTGTAATTCTAAAGCATGTAACCTAGTAAAGGTTAAATATGTGGCCTAAAATTTTTCTTCTCAGTTAAAAGTCTAACACCGCCGATAATACCAAAATATGGTCACTTGAATGACATTTAAAATTTCAAGATGGATAAATTAAATTAAAAAGTGGTTACAATATCTATAATTCAGCCATTTATAAAATATGTACTGTTTACTGTGTTGTGCAATTCAATAAGAAGAAAAAATCAATAAATATTCTGGTATTATTGAAAAATATGATTAATGAATGTATCCTACAGTACTACATGAAGAACAAACAATAATACTTTCACGAAAACTTCAAATCTTCTATATGTCATTTATAGTACTAAGTATATTAAAGTTTACTTTACGAACGTAAACCATTTTTGAAATAGGTGCTTAATGCTTTTCATATGTACAGAGTGTCTTAAAATGAAATACATCTGGTGTACTTTGAGACTTTGACTTCCCCATGTAAAATAAAATGTGCCACATGCAAACAAATTTCAAAGGTAACTAGATGTAGGTAATTATGTTTAAGGTTTAAATATACCTAACAAGTGTGAAACTTTTACTGATATTTTACTGAAATTAACTTCATAGAGAAAATATAGCTTTTTATGTTATTGATTAGCTTTATTGTCCCTGATTTTGTTTTTTATATTAAATTTAATTTTAAATAAAGTAGAGGAAGTTTTCCAGTGAATAACTGGAAGCTGGAACTATGAAGAAATTTAATCATTCCTAACCCGTCATGTAAATCAAAGTTATAAATTAATGCAGTTTAATAACTGATTCCTGCTGTTCCAAATTTATAGTAGCGTTAACCGTGAATATGTCGTATTAAAATATAGCTACATAATTTTCTTACTGAACAGTAATACCTGTTAAAGTTTGATTATTGAAGCACAGGAATCCGTAGGCTTGTGTTAATAACCTGCGCCTAAAATTTATTTCCATTTCATAGCCCTGTTTCTTGTTCCATCTATTCAGAGGAGCTTTGGGTACTGTATCTACTATATCACTCTTGACAAGTCTGCTAGCGTCGGACCAATGAGCTCCGCTTGCTGGTATTGACCGCCATGGCCCGGGCATCAAGGGTTCCACAATCCCGCATTCTTTAAAACGTTTTGGATTTTCATATTAACGCGCTGGTATGAAGCAGAATCTCTTTCAGTTTTTAAATATAGTTTAAAACCTACGTGGTTATTATTCACGATATATTTATAGTAAATAAAATCTGTCGTGTTATAGATTTAAAGCTTCATCGATCTGATGTTACATTTATAGTTCTATGCACACCTGTTTAAATAAAGTCGCTATAAAACTTTTCATTCAAGTTCATGGAAAAAACAGACGTCTTAAATAACAACCTTTTCTATAAGCTGTTTATTACCATGCCCGTCAATTGGGATGTACACAATCAAGGAAAAGATACCCCAGATGTTCTATTTTTTAAAATTCTCCCTTAATAAACCTTCTCTCACACATGGCAGATGTAGACACAACACTAATGCTGGTTTAAATCTTAAATTTTCCATATGGTTTTCATAAAAGTCTTCCCACGCTCGTCCTATTTGCCACTTTAAACGCATCCACATAAAAAATACTAACTGCGATGTAACGTCAGTTAAATAAAATAAATGACAACACTATTGAAAGAAACACTTGCACATAAATAGATATGTATATACAACACGTCTTTTCTTTTAGACTTATCGGGTTAGTCTGATAGAGAAAAACTTTTTAAGTCTGGAACGGCTTTGAAATGCATCAAACAGCTGAACGATCATAAACTCATACAACCTTTAAAGCTTCGCTTAGGTCAGACGCAGCTGGCTTAGGAATTTCTTATAGAAGTGCTAATTAGTTAGGTAAGCACCGGTATCTTTCTTTCGCCGAAGTGCTTTTTTGCTGTTGGATTTCTTTTATTCTTTATTACACCATCCTACTGTCTGCATTCTACAAAACTTGATATTAAAAATAATTTTTCAAAGGACAAATACGCAGCCTATTTGTTTAGCTTCCAGGAAAGGGGTTAGATAACATTATTAATGCTATTAATGTTAGGTTCATACCGATCATAAAGCTTAGTCAAAAATAAATAATTTTAGAATTCAAACCAACCTAACCTCTATCACTAAAAAAAATTAATATTTTTATTACATAACATCGCTAAAATACATAGTAAGTAATGCTGTAGAAAACATCAATTATTCACATTAATAAACCACACCAGTTTGTTGCGGAGTATTTTAAATGCCGAAATCGTAATTATACTTAGAGTAATGTTATTTATTTGGGAAAATGACTAAAGTAAATATTTTATTTGTGTTATATTCTAATAATTAAAAGCAATGCAATTTTATTATTACTTCTTTAAGAAAAATCAGAAAAGTAGAGAAACAAAGATCTTAACATCTAACAGTAAGACTACCTCCTTTTGAGTAGATTTATAATTTCCAATGGAAGTGATTTAGTAACTATAAATTCACAAACAATACAGATGTGGGAGTTATAATGTCCACTTGTGAGATTATTCATCCTAGATGTAAAATTGTGATTTTATAAGGATTCAATGTAACATTCATTCATTCAAGCGGTGGACGTTCTCTGTAATATATTTTTACCTTCTTCAGAACAATGAATGACGAAGAAATGTATAATAATGATCATTTTTTTGCTTAAAATAAACATTATTATTACATGTAACTATATGGTTAAGGGTTATCCCATATGTAATGTCCGTTTTTTATTATTGCAAAATAAGACGCGCGTATACAGATTCAGGCATGCTTACACCGAAAGACGCACACATCACAGAAACGTTGACGATTACTTTGCTCTATAACTAATGCTTTATAATTTAGAAAAAGCCTTTTTTAAAACGTGTAGTGAAACTCGATGAAAAGTGGATTTTCTGTCGTAATATTAAACATAAAAGGCAATGGGTCAGTGCAGGTGAAGTAGTTAAGGCTCGGACACACAGAACGCGATCTGTCGCGGCGGGCAACGATCGCGCGATCGTCGCGGCGGTCGGCGATATGGTAAGCCACACAGGTCGCGATATCTTTGTGAGCGATCCAGTGTCGTGGTTGCTTTCTAGCAAGCAGATTTGCTAAATTACTTAGACTTCTTTTGCAGTTTTTGTTCAGGAATGAGCAGTTCGGGCGAGGAGCAACTCCTTATTCAATTAGCACTACAAAGTAAAAAAAAAAGACGATGTTAGGTACATGAAATCAATACAAAAAGAGAAAGATTTGGGGAGTACCACCGCCTTTGTATTGATCTACAAACTGCAATCTCATTCCACACTTCTGGTTTCTTTACCACATTTCTGTACGGTACGTGGGAAGTGTCGTACAAATATATGCATTTCCACACTTTTTCAATAAGCAACTCGGTTTCTTCCCCCATTACGCCTACTGATCGCCGTGATCGCGCGATAATTTTGTAATTTTGTACAACCGTATCGCCGCTCGTCGCGATCAAAACTGGCCCGCTGCGACAGATCGCCCTATGTGTGACAGGGATGATGCAATCTTGTGTAATACAACTAGATCGCCCGCCCGCGGCGGGCAGGGATCGCTGCCCGCCGCGACAGATCGCGTTCTGTGTGCCCGAGCCTTTAGACCGCAAGCAAAAGCAGATCTGTATCCCAAAAAGGTACTGTTAAGTGTGTGGTGGGATTATATGGAAATAATACACTTTGAATTTTTAAATTCTAATGAAACCATAACAGCTTGCAAATACTGTGAACAACTGGATCGTTTAATAAATAAAAATAAATACATGTCCCTCTTTAATTATCGGAAAGGTGTTATTCTGCATCAAGATAATGAGCTTGATCTGGGTTGGGAATTATTACCACATCTACATCCAGCATATTCAGCAGATACCGCCTCATCGGATTTTCATTTACTTCCTACTTTACAGAATTATTGAGATAGTACCTAGAGAACTGAAGGATTTTCAAAATCTAAAAAACGTTATATCTTCATTTTTTGAATCAAAACCTCAACCGTTTTATTCAAATGGCATATTTCAGTTTATGAATAGATGGCAAACAGTTGTAAACAATATTGGAAATTATAGTATTGATTAAAAGTTTTGGAGTTTTATTTATCAACATATCAACCTTAAAAAATGTTTGTAGAATTCGGTCATTACTTATGGGATGACCTGATAATATCCTTCGTGTAATAATTAAGTTTATTGAGTCAATAATCTTGTTATTATTTTGAAAAGTTATTGTTAATATTAAGCATAACTTGTATGTTTCATTTTCATCCAATATGTTGAAGAAGGTGTAAAAAACGTAGACTTTGAATGAATTAATGTAATCATTGGTCCAACATCACCATTTTACACCTAGGATAAATACATATAACTCGTTTATGAAGAACGGAATGGTTAAATTAGCGTATTTATATACATTTTTAAACAGATTAGGATTATAAAAGTAACTAAAAGATACCAGCACTTAGCTTTAGTGCAAATGGTCCCTCGAAGTAATACTTTATATGGTGCTACATATCAAGTTTATAGATGATATAAAGCACTCCAAGGTCACACTTCACCTTCGTTTATATGAAAAAACTGTTTATTAACTTACTATTTTTCAACAGCTAAGCGTACTTTATCTAAAAATGCATATTTGCATGTGACTTTGGGTTTACATAATTTTTTTAAGTTCTACAAAATGCATTAAATTTAACTTTTAACGCTACTGTAAAACAGAACAACCACAAATAGTTCTCAAGTTTAGTTAAAAAACATAGAATACATATTTTCTATGAAATTGCCTCGAATATTGTAGCAATTGCCAAAAAAAAAATGGCATTTTATTAAAACTAATAAACGACTGAAAATAATTTAAACCTATTACAGTGATTATAGAATAATTAACAGTAATTTAAGCATTTTAAGAAAAAAAAACAAAAAAAACGTTAGCTTCATTTACTTGCTTACGGTGACTAAATACTACTTTGGGAAGTTGATATACAACAGCCACAAAATAAGAGAATATGAACATCAAAACAATTACAAACATACCACATTTAAACTTACACTTACTTACTTCAGAAATAATCTGAAAGTAAGGGAAAACGAAAAAACTGTTTTAACTAAAAAATTTCTCTTTAATTTTAATGTTATCTTTGTATGAAGCTTTTCTTAATTTTTATCAGAGCTTATTAGAAATCCTTTGTCGACAGTTTCTTATAGGTACAGATATCGAACGCTTATTACGGATGTATGCGATTTAAAATGACTTTACTAATTATTTTAATTTTTATTAACAATAAGATGGTAAGTAACAAACAAATGTATATATTCAAAGTAGTATATTGACCTATTTCCATTACAATAAATAAAGAAAATGCAGTAAGTGCTAACTGTTAACATTTTTTTTATAAAAGGATGTACTGGTTTCACAGGTTCGATATGGCTTTATTGTTAAATGTCTAATAACACTTAGTAAGGGTATCATGTATTTTACAATCGAATAGCTTGTCATTCATTTATCATTTTCAGACGTATACATATAACTAAAGATGATTCACTATTCACTACATAACAACATTAACCACTTAAGTGCTAATAACCTAAATAATAAATTAAATTTATTATCGTTTACGACCACAACATGTATGCAGTGTTACTTTGACAGGCATCTTAATTTTTTATAGTAACAAATTATTGTCATTTTTGAGACTACTTTTTATTAATGAACATACATTTTTTATTAAATAATAAACCAACAATACTAAGGTGATAATAAATAGACTAACTTAACACGTACTACTGACCATAATTTCGGTAAATAGACCAAATTTTAAGGCATTTTTACGAGGTAGCAAATCGTAAGTAGTCAAAGATTTTTTACATTTTATGTTCTGTGTATAAGACTGTCATCAATTAACTTTATGGAGTCATTATGATATACGAGCAAAATTTTATTATATTGTAAACTTCTGTTTGAAATACGGCTACTGAATTTATCCCCCAAATGCATGGAAAGGAAATGGACAGCAAATTTGTATTCTAACTAATCTGATCAAGATAATTTACATAAGAAAAATCTGTTGTAAAGAGGGGCTTGCTCAAACTGATTTCAATAATCTTAATATTTCGCAGCTTCTTTGAAATATTTCTTATCGTTGTTCTTAGTAACAATACACATATAAAAAATTTTATTCGGGAAAAGAATTTCCAGAAAAAACTCACCCGTTTTGCGAAATTGTGCAGAATCTAACTTTTCTTTGTTTTTTTTAATCTAAAGAAAGTTAAATTATGTTCGCGGTATTAATACGAGAACAAGAATATGAAATTCGATTTTTCCCGATTAGGTTATCTTTATGAGAAACAACCCTAGTTAAAACAAGAACAGCGTTATGTAAGCGTCTATGAAAATTCTTTCTAGATAACTACGACGCTGCATGTAGGTAATGCGTTGCCTTCTTGGCATATTTATTGCCTTTAACTTTTACAATTTTAACTGATACAAACCACCATAAAAATAAAAAATATATTTTTAACTTTTAAGTTGCGTTCTGCAAACAAAGATCAAAAGTACAGACCACGTTACTTATAAGTAGGTACAGTGTTAACACCATATTTGTTCCACCTAATTCATAAATTAATATTCTTAAATCTATTGAAATAAGTCGTAGGGTAGACCCCTACCAGTCGTAAAAATCGCCTAGACCCTCAAACAGCTTTGGCAAAAGCTAAAACTAGACCTTTTAAGTCCCCTTCCTTTTCAACTGAAGCGAAATGTTATCCAAATGTCACAATTCTTAATATATCGCTCTAAGTTTATGTCTTCATCACATCAAGATGGAGAATAATTTGATCCGTTCTGACTCATATTTCTACACGTACAAAGAATTTGCAAAAATCGAGCTTCCCGCTGTTTTCCCATTAATATAAACTTAATTAGAGGAACGAGTGTCATAAAATTTATATCCCTGCTATAAGCAGTTATTCAAGTCTAATGGAATGTTGTTTTCATTCTTCGATTCCTTCTACCTGCAGTTACAATACATCCGATGGGTAAAATTAAGTAGAAACACGATGATTAATTATTTGTAGGGAATTTATAATAAAATTTGCACCTAATATAAATACAACTTCTAATAATATCAGCGTTGTATGTTTCTGTAATTTATGTGATGTTTAATCTCCTAGTTTAATTTTTTGCAACTTTTGAAAAACATATATTACTTTTAATGGTCAATAGTAAGAGAATTCTTCGATGTAAAATGATTTTAGACGCTTCTGAAAGCTTCTAACAAAATGAAGAGGCGTTATTTTTAACTCTGAAGCTTACCAGCGCTAACAAATTCAAGGCAGGAACATACAGTTATCTTTTTTTTGTTGATTTTATACAGGCATAAAGGGTTAAAAATATACTAAATCCTCTTTATTGAAATATAAATTTATGCATTTTACATAATAATTATATCAAAAGGTGTTTTTCATTGCCAAAACTTTTACATTTTGAGAACCTCATAAAACAAAAATAATATTTATCTTATGTTGCTCAATATTTAGTATCTAAACATTTCCTTAAATTTCGAAAAATGGAAGGATTCATCTTTTTGCTAAAAGACTTCGGTTTAGGTTACCGTTGATTTTCGCACCTCTCGTTCGTTTTAAATAGGTACCTATAAAAGCAATGAGAAAAAGTTGCGAAATAACATTTACGCAGATTTTTTTTTCACATTCAGCTTATCTAGCACTTCAGTTCTATATTTCGCAATACCTAATGTATTTATAACTTTCAACGAATACGAATTGGTAACCCGTTTGATTTCAGATTAGAATTCTCTTTTCAGTAACCATAAAGAGATTGTTATTAAATGTAGTTCGGGAAATCATACAAGCTATTTATAAAAAATGTTTTTTGTTAAAGCAGAAGAAAAAACGGGGCATTCTCGTGCTCAAAATTCAACCTAAGTACAATAAGAATCCTGAAAAAATGTACTCTAACTATCATACATGATTATTATTATTTTACTAAAAATAAACAGATATCAATAAGATTTTATTGTTTGTCTGTGTATATCTGCCAATAACTTAATATTTCAAGCTCGTTTCTGAGAAAATAACCAGGTTACAAAACAAATGGGTAGCCGGATTTTTTGTAACAAACCCTTTAACTCATACGGATGCAGGCGGTAGAATTTATTTTTACAGCTTTTAGACCCATATCTTTTATATACAACTTTTATAGTACTTTGCGATATGTGCCCAAAGCTTCCGACTTTCGCTTTCACTCTGTACCCTGGGTTTTTGCTGGTGTTTTTGTGGTGATAATTCGGTATCTTAAAATATTTCCGCATTCTACAACTATTCATCCTTTGCTTACCTAGATTTTGTAGTTTACACCGTAGGATGTATTGTTAAGAATTTTAAAGTGTGTAATCGGTAGCTGTTTGGCTGAAATAAACTAAACCTGCGTGGTGTATAGTTTGGTTTACCCAAAAATATTTTAAAATGTGCTGGTTGCTTAAAATGTCTTATATTTAGTGCTTTTTAATTACATAAAGCTAGAATTGGAATAATTAGATTCCAAATACCGCGGTTTATAGCTAACATTTTGATTGAAATTTTCCAAATTAACGTGAATTTGTTACGAATTGTTTTTGATTACAATGTGGATTCTGTCTGAAACTATAAGAAATAAAACTTAGCGTAGCCTACTTGAACCAAGAAAATTTGAATTAGCTTTTTATGTCCTCAAGTTGTTAGTTGACACATTTAAATTTTAATTATCACATGTTTTCATGATTGTATTATAGCGTAATTACACTTATTACTAAATTTGTTTATTCTACATTATTGATAAACGTGCAACCAGTGGGGAAGAGGTTGAGATAAACTCAAAAAAGTAAATTAAAGTTTGATATTATTTAAATAAATTATATACCTACATAAGACTTTTAAGATGCATAACCATACCTACATTAACTACTATTAGCTATTTAATTGTTTATTAATTGAATCTTTTCAGGAGCACATTACAAATGTAAGAAAAAGTAGGAAATAACGTTTTTAAAATGTAGGAGAAATAACTACAGTACCTAACGATGACGTAGTATTTTAATAATATGGAAAAATTATTTATTATTTCACTTACCTATTCTCTAATTTAATTTTAATCCCAAAACGTCTGCGGGGTATTTTTCATGTTCTTATTCGATACATTAATGTTACAGGGTGCCCATTTTATTAAAAGTTATATAAGCAAATTGTTCTGAATGAGCCACGCCAAAGGTCAAATTAGCAAAATTGTGTGGAATTAAAAGAAAAATCTGATGTTCTTAGATTTGGAATAGGTACCTAAGTTTTTTGAGATATTTTGAAAAAAACTGTTAGTTTTTCAATTTTATGTATTGTTAGCTACGACTACCTATTTAATTTATAGCAAAAGTTGTGGTTATTAGTTTCTATCTTTAGATTACAGTTACATTGTTTAAATTAACACGGTCGTTATTCTGTTGTTTCTAAAAATTGGAGATAAACCAATTGAGTAATGTGTCATTAAAAAGTGAATGAAAGAAGTTTGTCAATAGCGTATAAATTAATCTTTGTTTCCATTAGAAAACAATTAAGCTTGTGTTATATATCTTGAAAATCAAGAGTTTATAGGATTCCACACAAACTTATTCATAAAATCGCGTATTCCCTTTCGC
The DNA here is from genome assembly GCA_963082815.1 of Melanotus villosus. NCBI lineage: Eukaryota > Metazoa > Arthropoda > Insecta > Coleoptera > Elateridae > Melanotus > Melanotus villosus. Next base: position 67,744,564 of record OY720418.1, on the reverse strand, counting down.
TCTAAATACATAGAAGTGAAATATTTTGACAAGCGGAAAAATTTAAAAATTTTCCGCTTGTCAAAATATTTCAAAAGTTCTGCAAGGTATTCCAAATCTGAAAGCATTAGATTTGTCGAATATTTCTACTTAATTTTTGATTCCATAGTTTTAAATAAGGATGAAAATTGAGAATACATATTTTTATTTAATACTGTTTGAAACAACATTGCGAATTAGATTATAAAGGGTTACATTTGTGAACGAGTTGAGACTTTAACATTGCCAAAATTCTTCCTTTGAATTAATACCTACCGTTTTTGGTCAACAATATATACAAAATTAAGTTAATAAAATAGATGAACTATTATGTGTAATTTTAGTTATATCTAGGATGGGTGATATTTAAAATTGTAATGTGTAGAGCAGCCTAGAAATTTAGATAAATAGGTAACATTAAAAACAAATTTAAAAAATGTTAGATTGTAAATTATCAGTAAGAGCATCAGGTTAAAGTTGGTAGGTAGTGAATATAATCAGTTGAATGTTATAGTATGCAAATTGATTTGTGTGACCCATAGTTTATACAAATTGATTTAAATTACATCATAGCCAAGAAATGAATAGAAGCTGCTTTTCCTAAACGATTGTTGTATTCATTATTACTCTTCAGCCCCTACGTATCTTTCTGAATGCAAAGACTAAATAAGCAAATATTAAACTATACAGATTAAAGTGCATACTCCTAAATATCTTCTTTCCAACACTAAAAGGGAGGAACAAGAAGACTCGAGATACGAGCAGCAACTAGGATTAAATGAAAGGAAGCATAAAGAAGAAATTATGGTCAGAGAATGTTATACTTAAAAACTTTTTAGAGTAATATACTCCAGTAGAATAGAGTCCGTTGGGCGGCCATTTTGTTTTTAATTGGGTCAATCAATTTAATCGATTGCGCAATCAAGGTCGAATTAATGGGATTAGCGGTTCAATTCGCGGAATTTTAGATCGATTTAATTGGATTAACGGTTTAATTAGATCATTTCGCGGAATTTTAGGCCGATTTAATGGGATTAGCGGTTTAATTAGATCAATTCGCGGTTTAATTAGGTCGATTAAAAGTTCGATTAAAATCTCGATTAAAATCGGCGGTTTAATTAGGTCAATTAAAAGTTCGATTAAAAACGGCGGCCATCTTGGATTTAATCAAATTAATCAATCAAATTTAATTAGATCGAATAAAAGTTGGATTAAAATTTCGATTAAAAGCGGCGGCCATCTTGGAATTAAATCAAGACTAGACCAATCAGGTTAGCGGTTATCAATCTATCTCACTCTCACACTGTACAAATGGGGCGTGACCAGGAACCGGCGGGGGTTGCGTCTGAGAGCAATAAGTGTCATATTGAATTAATCTTTAATCAAAGTTATCAATTTAACCTGGTGTACGGCGGATTCGGTATCAATCCGCTGATTAAATAAATATGCATAATGTATCACGAAAAAGCACGGTAGATCAATCAGCGGTTTATCCCAAAAACTAAAAAAAGAAACGCAGGTCTTGACTTGTCTGTTTACACCTGTCAATCAAAGCTTAAAATTTCGTAAATGACGTCAGGGAATATTGCGAACAATAGGTACCTTTCATCGTCCTACGAAATGTTTTTAATTCGGGCTGAAAAGTTTAAAAGGATATATCATTTGTAAACACAAAAGAAATACAGCTATAAAATTATTCATTTTATTTGCAAAATCGCGCTCACTCCAAAATGGCAGAGGATTGACAATTTATGAAGTTAAATATTAATCAGAATATAATTAAAATGTTGATTAATATGATAACAATGCTTTTTTAAGTAATAAACGTGTTTTCATAATAAAATAAAAATAAGTCATAAGTGTGGCAGAGTTCCATATCCAGTAGGAAGTGTAATGTGGCCCACCTGGAGCCGCATCATATCTCGTGCAAAGAAATTTTCGTTACTTTGAAGTTTGAGCGCCGACATCCCGACTCGACCCTGAGGCATGGCGACGGTTTTAACATATTGAATGTTAGTGCATTCTGTAAAGTAAAGGTAATTTTTTAACATATACATATAATTAAGAAGAAACATATTTTTAAGAACTTTACGATATTTCCTATAAATTAAATACAGTAAGTCATCAGCATTTTGGTAACGTGTTTATTATCAATAGTTTTTTCCCACGCTAAAATGATAAAACAGAATTTCGAATAAAAGAACGCTTAGGGAAATTCGATTTTTAAAATAAAAATTTAAAACATGATTTTAGATAATTTTTTGAATAAAAGTATACGGTATTCCGTGAGGGCTTAATATCAATTGTTTCTTAATTTTTCTTTGTGGAGATTAATATCAAGAATTTGCCGTTATTAAAAATATTAGAAGTATGAGAAGGGGAATTAAATAGACTAAATCGAGATTAGCGATAAAATCTACGGCACTTCTCGTATATTCGATATTATTTTCGGTTTATTCCTGGTAAACCTTCAATTTATACCTAATATTTGTTATTATAAAAAATATAAATTAATTTCTGAATATAAAATTGAAGATATGGACCAAATCTAAGTTATTATTATTTCTTTCACTTATTTAATATTTAATTATGTATTTTCATTTTTAGATATATTTTATTCCCACTGACGAAGAACTTTAACGTTCGAAACGTTTGAAAAATATAAAATTTTTTCAAAAGAAATAAAACCTTTTTTATTTCTGAATAATTGGACTACAATGATCTCTTCCACTTTTGTATAAATTAATTTCATTATAAACTTACTCTTTTTTAATGTAGATTCCCCTAAAGTAATTGGAAGATGTAGCCCTCGCTCTACGAGATATGTTCATATAAAGTGCGAACTTCCGGTTTATCGTTGGTAACGTCTTCTAATAACATCTTAAGACAAACTGTGTAATCAGCCTTAAGAATATCTACTAGCGTTAAGAAACCCATATTTGAACAAATTTAGTACGCCAGAAATTGATAGATTCGTAAAGTCCACCTTGAATGTTTTAACACTAAAACCACTAAAAAGTATGCCAAGCGAAGGCAACACAGGGACGTTTTCTGACTAGCTAGTTCGACATCCCAACTATATACGCACGGGTGTTTTGTTAAGAATGAGTCAAACCCATTGTCATTACTATTATCTTTCCCATTGTCTTGTTTCGGTAAGTTTCAACTTGTAGCTTTCCTGTATTTTACAAAAAAAAAAATGCAATAAACATCTGCAAACCTCAGCTAAAACCTTTCACACGGTACAAGTTTGACCTTCAGAATTCAAATTTAAGTACAACTTATTTTACAAATTTAAAACAAAAAGCCATTATTATCTTTTAGCATTAAAAATAAAACTGTTTTTCTAAAAATCTTGCGACCAAGAGAAAGCATACATTTAAAAATTTAAATCTGTTATTGTCGACGTAAAAATATTTTATAAAACAAAAACTGTGAGTACGTTATTTTAATAAATTTTGAATAAAAGAACGTTTTGTAAATTTTAAATTAATCGTGCTGTTAAACCCGACTATCATTTTCTGCTGGTAATGTTTGTCTCAAAAAATATCATTTGTAAACACAAAATAATTAATTAATGATTTTCTTCCACGTAAATTAATTTGCCTTTTAAGGAATTCAGATATTCAAGAAAAATAACTGCCTAACATATTTAGCTTTTAAAAATTCCACGTTATTGTAAAGAGTCCGTTTAAAAATTCAACGTTGTGAAGACAGAAAAACATATTCGACGCAATACTAATTTGGAAGTGTTATTCTTTTAATAACTATGAAAAATATTATCTGTAAACGCAAAAGAAATACATCTATAAAATTATTCATTTATCGACAAAATAATAAATAAATTAGTACTTTTACTGACATGGAGGTATCGCTAATTATTATAACATCGGACTGTAAAAAATTAATAACCAGAAAAACCTTGTAGAGATAATCCCAAAATAGCTAACACTGAAATTTAGGACTTCTTTCACGCTAATAAAGTAAAGGACGTCTTTTACTCTAATAAAGTTAAAAACTCTAATAGCTTTCTCTTCTGCTAAAAACTCTAATAGCTGCTTTCTCATCTGCATCGTCTAAAACGGAACGTTCATGGTTTTGTTTCAAAGACAATTGTCAAATAATCTTGAGAAAATATGATGCTATAACATTTTGAATTCTACACTACTTTGCAGACGGTAAAATCTGTTCTCGTTTGTGAAAATGGAGCACGGATTTTATCTAACTCTCTTAAGCAACAGTTCAATGAAATATTTACCCAAAAACACTTCATCCTGTTCTACCTCTTAGAATACACTGTAAATTGTTTTCAAGCAAATAATCAGGTAAGTTGTGTTTTTATAAACGTACACTAAAAGTTATTGTAGGCTAAATTTTACCGATGACTAATTATCATTTAAAATTTTTAAATATGAAATACTTTGAAGCTGCCAGTCAACACGATCATATTACCTGCTATGTCTTTAATAATTCTTGAAGTTTAAATTTACTCTTTTGCAGGACTAGGGTCTGTTTTATTATTCCCTGATAAAGTTAAATTCCATATATCTACAATTGAACCAGCAAAAGGTACGAAGATACAAATGTTCCTAAAACCACATTCCGTTAATTAAACAAGCAAGAACGACCGGCCAGGCGAACTTGCTAACAAGTTTTTCAAAATTTAGTAGTAAATATTTTATGGAATGACTTTTAAAGAAAGTATTTAGCTTGTGTTCACTTATAACCTGTAAAATAAGTGATTTCATTCTTCAGAAATTTTTAAAATTATAAATTAATTCACCTAAAATGTATTCGTTTTTTATAATCTGATATATAAATATCTACAATCACAGCGGAAATAAAAAATCGTTAAACACGTGCAACCATCTTATTTTAGTATTCATAATAGCATTGGATTTATTTTCAGTCGAAAAGACTTCACACACTTTAAAAAAAAATAATCGCATGATTCACAGAAACCTTGAAGAACTAATCGCAAAAAATAATAAATGTTTAGCTTTAAGCTAAATATATACCAAAACAAAATGCCTGTACTAATAACATTGAACAATAGGTACAACATGACTCATTGTTCTTGAGTCCCTTACTACAAAATAGTTTAAATCTAGATCGGATGGTGGTACAATCGTACACTTGATGATGCCCTCTACAGAATTAAGATCAATCTGTTCACATTTATCCCGACCCACATGAATTTTAGGATGCCCTATGGGGTATTTCCCATACTTATTAAAATTTAAAAGAAAAAACTAAATTCTATCTGATTCATAATTATTTTAAAATAAATTTTGGTTTTAATGTAATTCTTTGCTTCAAATCAACTTCGAGCGTTGGATAAAAAATTAAAAAGAAATAAACTAAATTGCATCTGCTTCATAATTATTTTAAATAAATTTTGAGCTTTAATGTAATTCCTTGCTTCAAATCAACTTCGAATGTTTGAAGACTTTTAAAATGAAGATCAATAAAAAATATTGAATAAAACATATTTTTGAAAACCTTAAACAAGATTAAGTTTGAAATAAACAAAAGAATATTTTTAAAATATTGAAAACGTAATAAAATTAAATTAAAAAAATATTAAAAGAAAAAAAACAAAATGAATTAAATTATAAAATAACTTTTTTAATAATTAATGTAAACCATTATCTTTAACTTTGTCACCTCTGCTAACATTTTTGAATTCCTGTATTACAAAGTGCAATTAAAATGTAAGATATTACGAAGACCTTTTCGTATTTTAGAAAAAAAAGACAGTTTACGCTTATTTAAGAAAATCAAATATTTAAGAAAAAATAATCTTGAAAAGCTTGAATGAAGTTAAATTTGAAATAAAGAAAAACATTTCAAGAAATTGAAAAACTTTTAAAATGAAAATCAATAACAAATATTTAATAAAACATGTTTCTGAAAACCGTAAACAAAATTAAATGTGAAATAAATAAGAGTATTTTAAAAATATTGAAAAGTTTGAATGAAAATAAATTTGAGATAAAGAACAAACATTTTAAGAATTTGAAAACTCTTAAAATGAAAATCAGTAAAACATATTTCTGTAAAATTTTTAGTATACATTTTATAATATCTACCTATCTATTATAGATATGTTGTTCAGGTCCTTGAACGGAGGTGAGCAGCTCATGCCTCGATGCATCCAGCGACTGTTGGGAAACCCCTGGTAGGTCTACCCCAAACGCGAAAGACTGAAAATATTTTAAAAAAATTTTAATTCGATATACAGACAAACTGAATTGAAACTTCAATTTCTTAAACTGGAGATATACGTAAAAGCTGAGTATGAAAAAGTTACTTACACCCAAGTACTCGCTGTACTCCCAGCAGTTCTGTAATATGCCGGTGAAGTTTTGCGAAAAACTGCGAATCAGATGCATCTAAAACAGCACCCTCGTGCATTAGTTTGGTTTCACACTGCTCTTCACCAATTATAGTAATTCGCGTGCGGTCGACACTGCTCACACTTGTGAATGCGTACTGTAGCACGTCGAAGAAGACAACGGTCGATATGGTGAACCCGACAAGCACTTTGGAGACTTTAAAAAACATTAGTCATTACCCTGGTCACTCAAAACAGTTAATCATCGTAAATACTTCCGGACGTTTTGCATACTGTAAATTCTTAACAGCTGCAGTCATCAAAAAGGACGCCAAAGTCTTGTTAGTCCTGAAATTTGTAAGGACTTAAATTTGAAAAATAAAAGAATATTTAAATTATAAAATAACTTTTTTAGATGATATTTAATATAAAATAATTCTGAAACGCTTAAATGGAAACCATTCACGTGCTGTAGTCTCGACATATATCTTCTTCTCGTCTATAATTAATGAAAATCATTATCTTTAACTTTGGCAGCTCTGCTAACATTTCTGAATTCCTGTGTTACAAAGTTTTCTAAATTTGTTAATGCTGGCAAATTTTAAATTAATATTCTATTTTAGTATAAACTCTCGAATGTTTTACAAAAATTTAAAAAGAAAAAACTAAATTGTATTTTACTTCATAATTATATTAAGTACTAATTTTGAAATAAAAAAGTAATAAACTTGTTTAACATTCTGGTATGAGCAAAGATGTAGCGAGTTCAGATTACAATTTATTATTTACAGGTAAGTTGAGCAATATGGTTTTTAGGGATTATTGAAATTTCTATCTTATTTATTTAATATGCTACAAAAGGTGAATTATTTTGCTGAAAAAGAAATCAATACCAAAGCTAGATGATTATCAATTTGAACTTGTCAGATTCTAATATTGAAAAATTGTTTGGAATACCAGACGATGCAATTTATTATAAAACCAAATCAGGAATTAATATTCAAAATAAGTAAATTGATAGACACAAGTGATTTGTGTGTGCCTATATTTAAATTTTGTAAAAGGACCAATATTTAGATTTGTAGTAAATTCGTTGCCTAGGGTACTTACATAAAATCAGCTAGTGTTATCCTTTTTATAGATACATAATATTGAACTGTTTGATAAATTAACTCTTACCTTTGAAGGAGCAGTACGTAGGTGAAAATGTAAATAACGTTAGCGTTTTGATTGATTTCAATAAATTTGATGATCTGAGTCACGTATTGGGATATATGGTTTCAGGGCAGCCGAATTCATTGACACAAGCGGTTTCGGCAAAAAATCGCCTTAATCACAAGTTATTGTGCTGGTACATTGTCTCACGCACCATAGGGATTTCAATGTAAAATGGATTTGAAAGACTTTGAATTCAAAGAAAGGGTAAAGAATCTACAAGAATTTAAAATTGAAATTAAAGAGTAAATCAAATGATCGTATTATAGTTTATTATGATAAAGCTGGACGATTATCAATAATAAATTGAGAAATTAAACAACACTTTCAAAACTTACCTCAAAGCGTACTCGGGCAAATACCAAACTACAGCGGCCCCCGTCAAGACTTTAACTAAACTCAGTCTAGGATTCTTCTTTTATTTTCAAGTTATTTGTTAATCAGCTGTTCAGATTTTAATACCCGATTCCAATCAAATCAATTTAATTAGTCCAGTCAATTTAATTAGTCCAGTCATTTTAATCTAGGGTAGGCTAGCTTAACATGTTACGTAAATAAACTATTAAAATAGGTAAATTCAAATCTTGACCATTTGTTACAGGTATGAAGACATTTCAGGTTAGGCTAGGTTAGGTTAGCTTATTTCAAGTTAGACTAGGTTAGCTCATTTCAATCTAAGTTAGGTTAGGTTAGGTTAGCTTATTTCAAGTTAGGTTAGGTTAGTGCATTTCAATCAAAGTTAGGTTAGGTTAGGTTAGCTTATTTCAAGCTAGGTTAGGTTAGATCATTTTAATCTAGGGTAGGTTAGTTTAAATAGTTAAAAACTAACCTACCCTAGATTAAAATGATCTAACCTAACCTAGCTTGAAATAAGCTAACCTAACCTAACCTAACTTTGATTGAAATGCACTAACCTAACCTAACTTGAAATAAGCTAACCTAACCTAACCTAACTTAGATTGAAATGAGCTAACCTAGTCTAACTTGAAATAAGCTAACCTAACCTAGCCTAACCTGAAATGTCTTCATACCTGTAACAAATGGTCAAGATTTGAATTTACCTATTTTAATAGTTTATTTACGTAACATGTTAAGCTAGCCTACCCTAGATTAAAATGACTGGACTAATTAAATTGACTGGACTAATTAAATTGATTTGATTGGAATCGGGTATTAAAATCTGAACAGCTGATTAACAAATAACTTGAAAATAAAAGAAGAATCCTAGACTGAGTTTAGTTAAAGTCTTGACGGGGGCCGCTGTAGTTTGGTATTTGCCCGAGTACGCTTTGAGGTAAGTTTTGAAAGTGTTGTTTAATTTCTCAATTTATTATTGATAATCGTCCAGCTTTATCATAATAAACTATAATACGATCATTTGATTTACTCTTTAATTTCAATTTTAAATTCTTGTAGATTCTTTACCCTTTCTTTGAATTCAAAGTCTTTCAAATCCATTTTACATTGAAATCCCTATGGTGCGTGAGACAATGTACCAGCACAATAACTTGTGATTAAGGCGATTTTTTGCCGAAACCGCTTGTGTCAATGAATTCGGCTGCCCTGAAACCATATATCCCAATACGTGACTCAGATCATCAAATTTATTGAAATCAATCAAAACGCTAACGTTATTTACATTTTCACCTACGTACTGCTCCTTCAAAGGTAAGAGTTAATTTATCAAACAGTTCAATATTATGTATCTATAAAAAGGATAACACTAGCTGATTTTATGTAAGTACCCTAGGCAACGAATTTACTACAAATCTAAATATTGGTCCTTTTACAAAATTTAAATATAGGCACACACAAATCACTTGTGTCTATCAATTTACTTATTTTGAATATTAATTCCTGATTTGGTTTTATAATAAATTGCATCGTCTGGTATTCCAAACAATTTTTCAATATTAGAATCTGACAAGTTCAAATTGATAATCATCTAGCTTTGGTATTGATTTCTTTTTCAGCAAAATAATTCACCTTTTGTAGCATATTAAATAAATAAGATAGAAATTTCAATAATCCCTAAAAACCATATTGCTCAACTTACCTGTAAATAATAAATTGTAATCTGAACTCGCTACATCTTTGCTCATACCAGAATGTTAAACAAGTTTATTACTTTTTTATTTCAAAATTAGTACTTAATATAATTATGAAGTAAAATACAATTTAGTTTTTTCTTTTTAAATTTTTGTAAAACATTCGAGAGTTTATACTAAAATAGAATATTAATTTAAAATTTGCCAGCATTAACAAATTTAGAAAACTTTGTAACACAGGAATTCAGAAATGTTAGCAGAGCTGCCAAAGTTAAAGATAATGATTTTCATTAATTATAGACGAGAAGAAGATATATGTCGAGACTACAGCACGTGAATGGTTTCCATTTAAGCGTTTCAGAATTATTTTATATTAAATATCATCTAAAAAAGTTATTTTATAATTTAAATATTCTTTTATTTTTCAAATTTAAGTCCTTACAAATTTCAGGACTAACAAGACTTTGGCGTCCTTTTTGATGACTGCAGCTGTTAAGAATTTACAGTATGCAAAACGTCCGGAAGTATTTACGATGATTAACTGTTTTGAGTGACCAGGGTAATGACTAATGTTTTTTAAAGTCTCCAAAGTGCTTGTCGGGTTCACCATATCGACCGTTGTCTTCTTCGACGTGCTACAGTACGCATTCACAAGTGTGAGCAGTGTCGACCGCACGCGAATTACTATAATTGGTGAAGAGCAGTGTGAAACCAAACTAATGCACGAGGGTGCTGTTTTAGATGCATCTGATTCGCAGTTTTTCGCAAAACTTCACCGGCATATTACAGAACTGCTGGGAGTACAGCGAGTACTTGGGTGTAAGTAACTTTTTCATACTCAGCTTTTACGTATATCTCCAGTTTAAGAAATTGAAGTTTCAATTCAGTTTGTCTGTATATCGAATTAAAATTTTTTTAAAATATTTTCAGTCTTTCGCGTTTGGGGTAGACCTACCAGGGGTTTCCCAACAGTCGCTGGATGCATCGAGGCATGAGCTGCTCACCTCCGTTCAAGGACCTGAACAACATATCTATAATAGATAGGTAGATATTATAAAATGTATACTAAAAATTTTACAGAAATATGTTTTACTGATTTTCATTTTAAGAGTTTTCAAATTCTTAAAATGTTTGTTCTTTATCTCAAATTTATTTTCATTCAAACTTTTCAATATTTTTAAAATACTCTTATTTATTTCACATTTAATTTTGTTTACGGTTTTCAGAAACATGTTTTATTAAATATTTGTTATTGATTTTCATTTTAAAAGTTTTTCAATTTCTTGAAATGTTTTTCTTTATTTCAAATTTAACTTCATTCAAGCTTTTCAAGATTATTTTTTCTTAAATATTTGATTTTCTTAAATAAGCGTAAACTGTCTTTTTTTTCTAAAATACGAAAAGGTCTTCGTAATATCTTACATTTTAATTGCACTTTGTAATACAGGAATTCAAAAATGTTAGCAGAGGTGACAAAGTTAAAGATAATGGTTTACATTAATTATTAAAAAAGTTATTTTATAATTTAATTCATTTTGTTTTTTTCTTTTAATATTTTTTTAATTTAATTTTATTACGTTTTCAATATTTTAAAAATATTCTTTTGTTTATTTCAAACTTAATCTTGTTTAAGGTTTTCAAAAATATGTTTTATTCAATATTTTTTATTGATCTTCATTTTAAAAGTCTTCAAACATTCGAAGTTGATTTGAAGCAAGGAATTACATTAAAGCTCAAAATTTATTTAAAATAATTATGAAGCAGATGCAATTTAGTTTATTTCTTTTTAATTTTTTATCCAACGCTCGAAGTTGATTTGAAGCAAAGAATTACATTAAAACCAAAATTTATTTTAAAATAATTATGAATCAGATAGAATTTAGTTTTTTCTTTTAAATTTTAATAAGTATGGGAAATACCCCATAGGGCATCCTAAAATTCATGTGGGTCGGGATAAATGTGAACAGATTGATCTTAATTCTGTAGAGGGCATCATCAAGTGTACGATTGTACCACCATCCGATCTAGATTTAAACTATTTTGTAGTAAGGGACTCAAGAACAATGAGTCATGTTGTACCTATTGTTCAATGTTATTAGTACAGGCATTTTGTTTTGGTATATATTTAGCTTAAAGCTAAACATTTATTATTTTTTGCGATTAGTTCTTCAAGGTTTCTGTGAATCATGCGATTATTTTTTTTTAAAGTGTGTGAAGTCTTTTCGACTGAAAATAAATCCAATGCTATTATGAATACTAAAATAAGATGGTTGCACGTGTTTAACGATTTTTTATTTCCGCTGTGATTGTAGATATTTATATATCAGATTATAAAAAACGAATACATTTTAGGTGAATTAATTTATAATTTTAAAAATTTCTGAAGAATGAAATCACTTATTTTACAGGTTATAAGTGAACACAAGCTAAATACTTTCTTTAAAAGTCATTCCATAAAATATTTACTACTAAATTTTGAAAAACTTGTTAGCAAGTTCGCCTGGCCGGTCGTTCTTGCTTGTTTAATTAACGGAATGTGGTTTTAGGAACATTTGTATCTTCGTACCTTTTGCTGGTTCAATTGTAGATATATGGAATTTAACTTTATCAGGGAATAATAAAACAGACCCTAGTCCTGCAAAAGAGTAAATTTAAACTTCAAGAATTATTAAAGACATAGCAGGTAATATGATCGTGTTGACTGGCAGCTTCAAAGTATTTCATATTTAAAAATTTTAAATGATAATTAGTCATCGGTAAAATTTAGCCTACAATAACTTTTAGTGTACGTTTATAAAAACACAACTTACCTGATTATTTGCTTGAAAACAATTTACAGTGTATTCTAAGAGGTAGAACAGGATGAAGTGTTTTTGGGTAAATATTTCATTGAACTGTTGCTTAAGAGAGTTAGATAAAATCCGTGCTCCATTTTCACAAACGAGAACAGATTTTACCGTCTGCAAAGTAGTGTAGAATTCAAAATGTTATAGCATCATATTTTCTCAAGATTATTTGACAATTGTCTTTGAAACAAAACCATGAACGTTCCGTTTTAGACGATGCAGATGAGAAAGCAGCTATTAGAGTTTTTAGCAGAAGAGAAAGCTATTAGAGTTTTTAACTTTATTAGAGTAAAAGACGTCCTTTACTTTATTAGCGTGAAAGAAGTCCTAAATTTCAGTGTTAGCTATTTTGGGATTATCTCTACAAGGTTTTTCTGGTTATTAATTTTTTACAGTCCGATGTTATAATAATTAGCGATACCTCCATGTCAGTAAAAGTACTAATTTATTTATTATTTTGTCGATAAATGAATAATTTTATAGATGTATTTCTTTTGCGTTTACAGATAATATTTTTCATAGTTATTAAAAGAATAACACTTCCAAATTAGTATTGCGTCGAATATGTTTTTCTGTCTTCACAACGTTGAATTTTTAAACGGACTCTTTACAATAACGTGGAATTTTTAAAAGCTAAATATGTTAGGCAGTTATTTTTCTTGAATATCTGAATTCCTTAAAAGGCAAATTAATTTACGTGGAAGAAAATCATTAATTAATTATTTTGTGTTTACAAATGATATTTTTTGAGACAAACATTACCAGCAGAAAATGATAGTCGGGTTTAACAGCACGATTAATTTAAAATTTACAAAACGTTCTTTTATTCAAAATTTATTAAAATAACGTACTCACAGTTTTTGTTTTATAAAATATTTTTACGTCGACAATAACAGATTTAAATTTTTAAATGTATGCTTTCTCTTGGTCGCAAGATTTTTAGAAAAACAGTTTTATTTTTAATGCTAAAAGATAATAATGGCTTTTTGTTTTAAATTTGTAAAATAAGTTGTACTTAAATTTGAATTCTGAAGGTCAAACTTGTACCGTGTGAAAGGTTTTAGCTGAGGTTTGCAGATGTTTATTGCATTTTTTTTTTGTAAAATACAGGAAAGCTACAAGTTGAAACTTACCGAAACAAGACAATGGGAAAGATAATAGTAATGACAATGGGTTTGACTCATTCTTAACAAAACACCCGTGCGTATATAGTTGGGATGTCGAACTAGCTAGTCAGAAAACGTCCCTGTGTTGCCTTCGCTTGGCATACTTTTTAGTGGTTTTAGTGTTAAAACATTCAAGGTGGACTTTACGAATCTATCAATTTCTGGCGTACTAAATTTGTTCAAATATGGGTTTCTTAACGCTAGTAGATATTCTTAAGGCTGATTACACAGTTTGTCTTAAGATGTTATTAGAAGACGTTACCAACGATAAACCGGAAGTTCGCACTTTATATGAACATATCTCGTAGAGCGAGGGCTACATCTTCCAATTACTTTAGGGGAATCTACATTAAAAAAGAGTAAGTTTATAATGAAATTAATTTATACAAAAGTGGAAGAGATCATTGTAGTCCAATTATTCAGAAATAAAAAAGGTTTTATTTCTTTTGAAAAAATTTTATATTTTTCAAACGTTTCGAACGTTAAAGTTCTTCGTCAGTGGGAATAAAATATATCTAAAAATGAAAATACATAATTAAATATTAAATAAGTGAAAGAAATAATAATAACTTAGATTTGGTCCATATCTTCAATTTTATATTCAGAAATTAATTTATATTTTTTATAATAACAAATATTAGGTATAAATTGAAGGTTTACCAGGAATAAACCGAAAATAATATCGAATATACGAGAAGTGCCGTAGATTTTATCGCTAATCTCGATTTAGTCTATTTAATTCCCCTTCTCATACTTCTAATATTTTTAATAACGGCAAATTCTTGATATTAATCTCCACAAAGAAAAATTAAGAAACAATTGATATTAAGCCCTCACGGAATACCGTATACTTTTATTCAAAAAATTATCTAAAATCATGTTTTAAATTTTTATTTTAAAAATCGAATTTCCCTAAGCGTTCTTTTATTCGAAATTCTGTTTTATCATTTTAGCGTGGGAAAAAACTATTGATAATAAACACGTTACCAAAATGCTGATGACTTACTGTATTTAATTTATAGGAAATATCGTAAAGTTCTTAAAAATATGTTTCTTCTTAATTATATGTATATGTTAAAAAATTACCTTTACTTTACAGAATGCACTAACATTCAATATGTTAAAACCGTCGCCATGCCTCAGGGTCGAGTCGGGATGTCGGCGCTCAAACTTCAAAGTAACGAAAATTTCTTTGCACGAGATATGATGCGGCTCCAGGTGGACCACATTACACTTCCTACTGGATATGGAACTCTGCCACACTTATGACTTATTTTTATTTTATTATGAAAACACGTTTATTACTTAAAAAAGCATTGTTATCATATTAATCAACATTTTAATTATATTCTGATTAATATTTAACTTCATAAATTGTCAATCCTCTGCCATTTTGGAGTGAGCGCGATTTTGCAAATAAAATGAATAATTTTATAGCTGTATTTCTTTTGTGTTTACAAATGATATATCCTTTTAAACTTTTCAGCCCGAATTAAAAACATTTCGTAGGACGATGAAAGGTACCTATTGTTCGCAATATTCCCTGACGTCATTTACGAAATTTTAAGCTTTGATTGACAGGTGTAAACAGACAAGTCAAGACCTGCGTTTCTTTTTTTAGTTTTTGGGATAAACCGCTGATTGATCTACCGTGCTTTTTCGTGATACATTATGCATATTTATTTAATCAGCGGATTGATACCGAATCCGCCGTACACCAGGTTAAATTGATAACTTTGATTAAAGATTAATTCAATATGACACTTATTGCTCTCAGACGCAACCCCCGCCGGTTCCTGGTCACGCCCCATTTGTACAGTGTGAGAGTGAGATAGATTGATAACCGCTAACCTGATTGGTCTAGTCTTGATTTAATTCCAAGATGGCCGCCGCTTTTAATCGAAATTTTAATCCAACTTTTATTCGATCTAATTAAATTTGATTGATTAATTTGATTAAATCCAAGATGGCCGCCGTTTTTAATCGAACTTTTAATTGACCTAATTAAACCGCCGATTTTAATCGAGATTTTAATCGAACTTTTAATCGACCTAATTAAACCGCGAATTGATCTAATTAAACCGCTAATCCCATTAAATCGGCCTAAAATTCCGCGAAATGATCTAATTAAACCGTTAATCCAATTAAATCGATCTAAAATTCCGCGAATTGAACCGCTAATCCCATTAATTCGACCTTGATTGCGCAATCGATTAAATTGATTGACCCAATTAAAAACAAAATGGCCGCCCAACGGACTCTATTCTACTTACTCCTCTCTCAGTAGGATAATTGCCATCATCTGCTGGAAGAATATATTTAGTTTACATCTTATTGAAATATTTGTTTGTAGCTCATTATTGATATAAAAGTAAGTTGACTATATTTGTAACTTTTGGAATGCATATATTCGAACAGGTAACATTGCTACATTGTGGCCAATTACGACGCATGTAACACGAGAGCCATCACGTTGGCGATGATCTATAAGCCATAAAGTAGACCTGTTTACTGGCGTCACCCCTACTTTTATAATTAAACTTGCAATAATTCCTAAGTGCCTTAGCCTCGTAAACTTGCGTCTCCAGCAAGTCTAAACGTTTCAGCTTGTCGATTTAAATTTATGACATGTTTTACTTTACATTATTAAGTTTGCTTGATGTGAATAATACAATTTGCTTCTACGGGTATTTTGTAATAATCATGAATATAGCGCTTCATAAAGAATTATACAGATACGCGGGATTACTACAGGACTATTCGCTATGAATTACCATAACAACGTGCCTGATTGTAGCATTTGCAAACATGTAACTGAAATTACTCTAGATTATATTTAATTACACCGGCAAAATCGTTTCCATACTTTGCAGTTTAAATCCAGAACTAGTAATAAAGATTTTAGAATTTCAGATGTCATCTGCTTTCAACTTTATCCGATGTTAAAGACTGTAAATATTTTAAGGTTCCTTCAGAGATTAATTCATGGATGTAAGAGGGACCTGTGTTTGAAAGTGTAAGAAAATTTACGTTTAGTGATCTTATCATCAAATAAATTTAAAACTTGCAAGTAAAGCGAACAACTTATTGTTATTACATTAACGTTAAACTAATTTGAAAAGTAATTTTTCTACAGAGCAAGATAAGCTCGCGGATACAGTTCATCTCCATAAATATGAAACGCATGTTATTTGAAATGGCCCAGTATGCTGTGATAAAATATTGACAGAATAGCCATTTTCTGCTTTCTAAAGCTTTTAGCGAAAAGCGAATATCTATTTTTAATTACATTGAAAAAATCTAAACATTTCCTCAAGTACTTGTGTGGCAAGAATTAAATATTTCTGAAAATTTGACCACCTCTCCAAAAGAAGTACCTATACATATAGAAAACACGTTTGAAACTCTATTAGGTACTTAGTGAAACGAAATATGGTAATTAGTTTTAGCTCTTTTCTTAGGTTTAAAATTAAAATCTATTGAGTAGTTTGCATTGTTTAATTATGTATATTAAAAAAAATAATAATAAGTAAAACACTACTACCCTCCAAATATGTATTTAAAAATAAAATGCATTGCTTACCAGCACCTTGTCTATCATAGTCTCTAATTAGGTTGTAAGTAATAATATTTTACAAGCATTCTTACTCTACATTAAAAACTAAAAGAATGTTTAATGGTGTTTTATATCACATACTTTTCAGTTTTTAGCCTTTATCTTTAGGTACGTCAGCTTTTAAGTGAATTAAATTACGGTAAACACGCAATTTCATCCTTTCGTTGTATAACTGCTCATAAAAGATTGTAATCGTGATGTAATAACATTTCTGATTCATGAATTCCTCAAAAAAGTGTGTGACATTAGTTACCTACAATATTTTCTGTTAAAAAGAAATTTAAGTATGGTCTAACAGTAAATATAATTTTATCACAAATTGTGTACAATATTTTATCTAATTCCGTTTTGAAAAGTTGAATTTTACCTAACCTTTTGACGTTATGAAACGTCACTTTTTACCTAATCGAGTGTTGAAAAATCTTTACGTAACTGAGTTACGTAAAGATTATTACACAACCCAATTTTAAACCAAATGCCGCGCAGATGCCTACTATAATAATAAATAAAATAATTTATTGCTTGTCAGATATTGACAATGAATTATTATTTAGAACGTGGAAGAACGAAATTACGAAATTAGATAAAATTTTGTACGTAATACGTTATGAAAAGCGATATTGTTTGACTCACGTAATTTGCAAAACTCGCTAACGCTCGTTTTGGCAAACTTACGACTCGTCAAACAATATCGCTCTTTTCATAACTGATTACGTAAATAACTATTATTCTCGCATTGGTTTTGCTGAAGGGTTAACTTCGTTTATTTATGCTATACAAATTAAAATGAAAATTTTTCTATAAACTGATTGATTCCATCCTTTGGAAAATCAATTTTAAAGAATTTTTATTAATTTTGAAAGTTTTGTACATTATATTTCACACATTTCCAATTACTACCTACATACAGCATTACCGGGTTAACAAGAGGTATGATGGACTAAAGTTTGCAAATCTCATTTGGTTGCTTGCAAACTAATTTTGAGCAAATTAAAAATAATCATACAAGCTATTGAAAAACTATTTATATCGTCAGGTAAAGTATCTTACTCGTTTGTAATTCAGTAAAGTATTCTGAAGAAAATTTGTTGTCGGAATGGAAAATTATGACTTTGGGTCAAATTTCAGATAAATCAGTCTGAAGGTGTGAGAAATTGTTACCTTAAAATTAAAAATTCATTTGCTTTATAGAGTGTACATTTGAACAATCAACAAAAAATTGAAGTTTTATAAATTAAAGTAAAAGTTAAAAAACTATAATTAATGTTCATGTTTTGTAATTGCTGTGCAGCATTTCTCAACCCATCATTCTCATAAATCGACGTGTCACAAAGTACCTAATATTCATAACTAATTTTTACTCTGTTGTTAAATTGTTAGTACCTACTACATTGACGTTTTAAATTAAATACTACTTCAAGCAAATATTAATGTTAAACCGAAAATCAAGCAAAATATTCCATATAAACAATATTTCCGACAGTAACGTTTAATTAACTTATTGTTTTAATCCTCTGGTATGTTGTGAGCTATAGGAATATTTCATTGTACTTATAAGTAACTGCTTTAAACTGAGGTAAAAATTCAAAAACATTTAAATAATATTAGAAGTATCTAATTTAACAGAGTCCAATTAATGTAAGTAGTTTATTTATTTGCAGTAGAATTACTTCACTATTTAAAGTGCGAATACAAGATTCAAAATATCTATCATCGAGTAGTATATCAACTTTGACACACTTGTTTTATATGAAGTTATGAGAAAAAAACATTAAAACAATGTCTAGTTGCCATTACATACCCTGTTGCAATCGATGTAAACCGAATCTTGAGAAAGATGAAGTTTTGCAAACCGTCTTATTTTTAAATTTGTAAGAAACAAATCATTTTGCGAATGATAATATTATCAAAATTTTCAAATATTACCAAATTTCGTTCATCTTGTACAGCGGCAGTACAACGCTGTTCAAAGAGGGAACAAAGATTTTTTGCTGAAACGTCTACTATTCATCCAGCAAGATCCAAGAGCCAATTCCAATGCTGAACCTGTAAACTTTCATGGCTTCTCGGGTGGGGCCGAGTAAGTTATGTGACAGCTGTTCACGGTGAAATCATGACTGCCTGCCTGGTTTCTGCTTTCTGGTTCGACTGGATGAACCAGACTTCAAAATTCCTGAACACGTACATAAGTTTTTAAATGAATGTTCACTTCGAGGCATATATCAGAGATTCAATTAGCGGTTGGATTTTATTTACGATCTAGATTATTTTTTAATTTATCGTCACCACAATTTCGTTAATTAACGTTAAGGCCCTGTTATAAATGTAATCGCTTTAATTATCTCGGCTCTCCGAATTTTTAAAAAGAGGCTTATCATTGTATAAATTCAAGGATGTTAAAAAAACCTCTATTATTATTTTTTTTGTAAAGACGTGCACCATAATAAGATTACAAAATTTACCTTTAAATTTATGCTAAGGTAATCATGTAGTAAAACACCAGTATAAATAAATCTGTATAATATTGAATTGTAATGAGTTGTATATTAAAATAATTTTTTATAACTTTCTGAAGTTGTAATATTGACAATCATAAGTTGTTACAGTATGCAACAGAGGAAATGAGTTTGAATCACAGCAACCAGTTCTTAAGACTGGTCAATATTAGAAGAAATCCCCGTAAATTTTAATTTTAAAAGATAAATAGGTTTGGAATTTTGAAATTGTTAGTTTCAAAATTTCAAATTTGGAAATTAACACATAAAATATAGTTCAACTCTCAGTATTAAATATTTCTTAAAATTTTATCGTACTTATTTTTTTAAATACATTTTCGACAAAAATTTCTTGAACTACCTAAACGAAGACAAAAATATTGCAGTACCTACCTATATCTGAGTAACTTTTTTTCTTCATGCACATATTAAATAAATAAAAAATCGCAGAGTAATGTAAGCCCTTTCTATCATTTTGAAATGCGCATATAAAACATTAATTTAAGGCACTGCTCGCTATACTTAGAATAAAAATATAATTGTGATAGGTACATAATAAATTATTAAAATCTAAAGTTTGTAAAGATTTTTTTTAATAGCCAAGCTAAGAAAATAGTTGGTAGGTACAACTTTCTTAAACAGTGTAATGCTAATTTTTAAAATTGTTCGTATCAGACTAACATCTTAACATCTTTTATAAAAACAGTCGAAATCATTATAAATCTATATGGCGATTTTGTTTACATAAAGTTTCAAAGATACAATTGAAGTACCTAATATACTACATTGTATTTCTAGTTTAGAATAATTAGTGTTTCTTATATTAAAAACCGTCTGATTTATCCACAAAACTTATAGAAGTTGAAACCATGTTTTAATTAAAACTAACTCTAAAATTTAATACTCCTTCCAATTAAACTGGAAAATTTAGTGCAGCAGCAATTTGATAATAGAATAAACCCACATCCTAACAAACCGGGTTATCTCAGAGTTTCCTCTCACGCCATATTCCCTGAGTAATCAACTGATAACTCTTGGATGTTAGCTAATGCAATATTTAATCAAGTTCCCCTACTGTACACAGCTATAACCCAGGTCTGATTTAATTGGATCTCGGTGCGAAGATTTAAAATGAAAGGAACTCTGTGAAATAAATTTCAGCTCTCTGAAATATCGTAGAAACCTAAATAATTAAAAAGAGTTTCTTGAAATAAAACCTGAGGTTTTCCTGGTAGGTATACTTTAAGTTTAAGCGGTTGTTTTTATATTTGTCCATTATCAGGTACAGATATAGGTATAAAATTTAATAGCCTGTTATTTTAAATCCTTAAACGTGTTCTATGACATGATAGAAATCTTCACATAGAAAGAATGTGATCTCATTACTGAGTTTTAAACCAATCGATAAAAGCCATTACATTTTGACACATGTGCACCTAAACGATATATCTTCATCTCCTTTGACGGTATTATATTGCCCAATAAAACAAGGAACTCAAATGTGCCACGTAAACTAAAATTTTAACCAAGAGAAAATTCATCGCTTTTACGAGCTTTGCCTTATCTGTTCAATTTACGCGCCATTCGAAACAAAACAAGCACATTCGTTATCAACTAATTGCAGTGGGCCATGAAGCATTGCTCGTGCTGTTAAACCTAATTTAAAACTGTATAAACAGTTTAACCAGAGTGTTTATATCGTTATAACTTATAACGTTTACGTTTATTATCCGTTTTCATGCTCGTCGTTACATTCAAAACGAAAAATTCTACCTCCACAAAAAAACACCAATAGTAAATAAACCTACTCCATAGTAAATAACGACTATTACAGTTTACATTATTGCCAATTCTTGCCAACAAATTTTTGTCATAACAAAATGAGCCTAAGACACTGCAGTACCATTTTGCATGTTTTCTAAAACATTATTGCTAACTGTTTATAACAATTTATAAAAACCAAATTTGTTTGCATTATTTTTTATAGCCGTCTACTAACAACAATTTCAAACTTCTAAAATTGTAAATTAGCTTTCTATTATGCATACAGTTCGCCGAAAAAAAATTATTGTAAAATGTTTATACAATATTACACGCCGGCGCAAAATTAGTAAGCAGTTGAGAGAAGAACAAACGTTATAATGGTATAATTTATAATACATTATTTAAATGCCTGATAGTATGCCTGGGTAACACTAAATTAGAGAAAATTCTGGCGAATCTTTACTAGAAAATTATGGCTACAATAAATTGGCAGTTTACTGCTTTCATAACTCCCAACGTTTTAGTACCCTTAAATGTGGGAATTGCTAAAGTTTTGTCTTTGTATCAAAACAAATCTATTCATTTTAATTGTACCGGAAGGAACCCCCTCTTGCTTTTAGTTACATTGTATTATGAGGTTCGAATATGTAGTATTTGATTTTCATCCTTTTAAGTTACTAATTTGTAGCTCATATCCGAAAATTTATATAGTTATGTATTAATTGTTGACAGGTATGGGGGATATTTGGAGGATTTTGGTTGCATTTGGCGTTGAAACGGAAACTCTGTGAGGTTTCTTTTCCCATCGATTCTGAGCATCAAACCCGTTAGAAAAATGTAAGTTGATGGAAGAATATGAATCACAGTAAATGTATTTCTAATAATTGTATTAAGTTATAGGACGAAAACTGCGAAATTACTGGAAGATGGAATCGCAAAAACTGTTTTCTTATCCGTGCCAATGGAGATTTATTCTGAGATGGTGAAGGCTGCATATAAGTGTTATTAATGAAAATCTCGAGCAATAATATAAATTGGCGTAGGCTGGAAAATCCAAGCTTTTCTCATTTTCTTGCAGGATATATGTACTGCACCACGGGAACTTCAGCAACCTGGAAATGCTGAGAACGTCGCAATCTCATGAATAAGTTACTGGACTTGGGAGGCTGCCGCAAGCCTGAAGGAGCCAAATGAATCTCAAAGGTTTGAAACCAGAAACCAAGTGTATGAGCTCCCTACGAAATAAGGTTGTACAAAGAGGGCCATTTTCAAAGGGATTCCAGGCTTTTTAACTAAAGACCAACCGACCAACGAAAAAAATAATAAAGGAAACAATTCAATTCTACACGAAAAAGTGCCCTAAAGATGTTTTTACTTTTCGTTCCTATCTCCTTAAACAAACGATACATATAACTCCGAAAAGAATTTTCGAAAAATCTGATTTTCCCTTGTAACTCGAAAACAACAGATGATTTTAATTTCGGATTGCACTATTAAATTTGCCTCGAAAATTTGACCCAAGACTCTTTTATAACTTTTTTATTAATTAAAAAGATCCAGAACCTCTAAGAGCTGGAAAGCTGCAGAACCACCAAAAATAAGATTATAATTTAAACTATAAAATTATTCACAGCCTATCCGAGCATCTTGCTGAAATGTTACTTTACTTTGGAAATGATGAGCCAATCAATCAAGTGAATATTTTAATATGAGGCACTTTCCAGGGTTCACAAACCAATTATCTTAGTCGTTCTGCCCTATAAAATCTGCTTATTCGGTAGATCTCGCTGCTATACGATGGGGCTCCAAGTTGCAAAATTTAAAAGCTAGAATTGAGCTGCTTGTGATACAGCTCGATATGTTAACAAGCTGCCTTTTAAACTAGATTTATAGTATTCTGCTGACCTGACTTATTCGTAAATTTGCATTTTGTTGTACGACTGTGTTTAAACCAGTCATAAAGTAGATGTTATATTTAGCTTTAAAAAATTCGAATTAAATTAAAAAATATAAATTAGTTGCTTAGATGAACATTTTTATTGATATCCTTTTTATTGTAATTTTTCTGTAGAACAAAAATATTGAGTACAGACCATCATTCCTGGAATTCCTTTGAAAATGGTCCACTCTGTACTTCTATTGCCTGAAAACCTATGACATTCTCACAGCCTATCATTCTTACACGTGATTACAGAATTTTACTGAAGGCTACATATTAATATTATACAAAATAGCTATTTCTATATCAAGAGCTTAAAAAAGCTGTTTTTGGCCCATGGCGTGAACATGCGCTAACGGTCATAAACAGCATGTTACATCTATGGTGCATATAAAATTGTTTGCACAACAAAGACCTCAACTTATATCATTTGTATTTTTATAATCTGAAATTTTCAAAATAAATGACATTGGAAAGCGTATTATGGCAAGCTTGATATTTAAAATTATTTTAAAATATACCATAACTAACAAGAAACATTTACTAATTTATTAAAATTTTCAAGGGGTAAAGTGCACTCTAGGACGAACAAGACACACTTTACGCCCAAAAGTGCAAAAACTGTAACATTATAACTCATCTTTTTAACCCAAATCTTCAACTACTTTTCAGCATTTTCCAATACTGAAAGATATTTTCAGTAGACCAACATACAGGTAATTCTTAGGACTTTTTCCTTTATTATTTTTTATAAGATTAAATTGTTCGTATGTTTATTAGATCGCCTAAAACGTTAGGTATATTATATATTATATAATTTTAAAAAGAAGCAAAAACTTGGAAAGCACGTACCTATTTATTCATTCAATTCTATTGTTGTAACAAGAAAACGATGGCGTTAAAAATCAAGATGTTAACAATTTATTTCGGTCAAATTTAGACCAGAAATTATATGTATGAATGAACTAATGATGTGTGTGTTTGGAAATTATGGATTTTATTTTTGTTTTATTGCATTGTCGTCTATAATTGTGAATATATTAGTAAACCACAGCCCACCCACTTTTAGGTTTCCATTCTTCTTGTATATTGAATTATACTTTTTATGAGTTATGCTCTTGTGACTGAATTGATAAAGCCTATTTATATTTTTTTTATTATGTATTGGATAAACGTGTTATTTTGTTATTCTCAGTATTTTACATTTGTAACTGCAGCCAAAATAATGCTAAGGGTTTGAAATACACACGCTAGAAATTTTTCTAGATCATTGTTACTGGTTTCCGAATTTACAAATAAATTTGGTGTTATAAGTGATTTCTTTGGATAAGAACAACTCTTCATTCTGTTACTACAGTACTATAGTATAATCTCTGAAACCGGTAAATCAAGTAATGTGAACAAAATTATTATAAAATAAAAGTGCAAAATTTCTAACTAATTATTTACTTCAAGTATGCAAATGCCCTACGGTAATGCACCTCTGTAGGATCGGCACTATTTATAAAGATGCGTGATTAAATCATCATATTTTGATAAATGAGATTTTTAACGTGGAAAATATCTTAAACTGAAGGACCCGTGGCTATGCGATGTTTAGCACCATAAAGATTTCTGCCTAGAGTGAAAGTCGCTTGAATTCTGTAAATTTCTAGTCGGGTGTGCTAATGACTGTAGTAGTCAACACGCATTGAAATCCTTGCAAGCCTAAATCTTGTCTAAAAAATAAACAACAAAGAAAGAAAGGAAACAAATTAAATATTTTTAAGGTGGTTGCTAAATCCATTTTGAACTTTAAGTCATAAATATTACTTCGACAGGAATTATTTGGTGTACTGAATATAATTAGCCAAGGCAGCGAAACTAAGCAGCAATTAGTACACAACCACTTAAGTAGCAAAATAGCCGCAGCTATTGATCATGTGCGTTCAATTTTAAAACCGTCTTTATGCAAATGTTAAGACACTACTCTCAGAATGCAATATATAATTTTAACGCATAAAGCTGCTCTTTCCATTGGGTAATTTAATGTGTTAGATGCTTATATGAAAGCTATAAATTATATCCGGTTTTTATAGCTACATGTTTTTCCATACATTGTGTGTAGTTTTAAAACCATTAAAATACGTACGAGAGTACGGTTTACATTCTTTAAGCTTTCAATAGTTGTTGCATCTACTTTATCCAGCAGCTAACTCATCGACATATTCAGATATCCCCATCTGCTAAGTACTTTAACTTGTTTTTACTATCAAATTTATGGCTGGGTTGATAAAATCAAATTTCATTCAATAGCATTCGAAAATTCTATATTTTTATTGACATTAATTTTAGATAAATACCTTAATAATAATTTCAGAATCTGAAATGTCTAAAGAATCATATGGCAGATACCTAATATTGCTACCACTGATTCACAAATAAAGAAAACCCTCAATAAAAATATAAAGAAAGTAAAAAGAAATAATGACGAAGGTAGTTAGATATTAATAAAATGTTTTTAGTTTTAGATAAATTTACTTCTACGAACTAGGAAGATCCCCTCAACCAATCAATTTTAATAGATATCTTAAATCGAAGCTATATAACCATTAAGCAACGTAAAAACAGGTTTGCATCGAAAATTTCAAAACCAATCCAAAGAAAGCGAGTCCTATTGGAGCAGGGAGATATAAAATCCAGAAAATATGCCTACTAAATGTCAGCCTTTTTAAAGGTATCAGATAACATAATAATACTTGGTAAAATATGTGTTTATTAAATATAAAAATGGTGAACACTGATAAAATCTTTAATTTATGTTCAAGTTTACTTTGAATCCTTGATAGGTGTAATTTATACGCAAGATATCCATCCTAACCTGAAATGGTATAACTATCTAAAAAGAAGCATTATACGTACACGAAGGCGTATTGGACAGGTAGTTATATCAGGTGATAGTTTTATACCTTGACATCTCGCTTCGAGACAAGTACCTGCCGCATAAAATACGAACGAAGTTAACGTCGTTTCATTTGCATATCTTATGGCGCAAAGGATAAAAGGAATGAATTCTGCGAGGAAAAGAAAAACAAAATGTAAATTTAAACTTATAGTGACGATGAAGCTTTTATCTTGACGCTCATCTTGCAACCTACGAATAATTTTAAAGAATTTTACTGCAAAATTGCCAATTCAACTGCCACATAATCAAATAAAAATAGATAAGGAGTAGCTATGAACAACAAATAATTAATGATAATTTAGATTTTAACTAACTGCATTTGATAGTTGTTAAATCTAAATGGGAAAAACTTAACTTACTTAATGATTATTAAATTGTAATGTACATTTTCTTATTTTTCTTATATATTTTTTCATTTTGATTCATTGAGCTAATTGCACAGTTGCTAATTTTTACTGGACATAATCACATAATTAAGTTCGTCGAATCAGAATTGATAAATATGCATTAAACACCAGAATCTGCGATCCTATTTACGTAAAACAATGTTATTTTGAAATATTCTTCACTAAGTTTAAACATACAGGCATTTATAACATTTTTGCATTTGTGTGTTATTTTTGCACTGTTTTAAACAATACGTAGCTATGCAAATATACGTATACCTATATACACACTTATATCATTGTGCCCACGAATCGGAAACGTTCTTTTCGCAAAAATATTTCATTTACTTATTGTGTAAAATAAATCACACCGTAAATTTTTAATGAATATACAACAAGGAAGTATTAAATTGGCAAGATCGTATAACTGTGTAGTTTAGCGACGGTAGCGTTACAATCAGAATAAGGGTTAGTTATAAAATATACATCCTATTAAATGATCATGTAATGCATATATTAAATAGCTGCATTAATAAACAAGGACACTGAGTGGTCTTTAAATTATTAACTCTACAACCGTAATTGTATAGGACGAATTTTTGCTTTATATTAAAGATTTTACATTAAATAGCCCTTTTTAACATAGGTATAACTTCATGAAATACACCTATTTTGCTTATTTAATTTCATGTAAGTAAAGTAACATTTCAAATAATAATTGAAATAATATAAAATTATAAAATTAAAATTATCTATTGCGTAAACATTTCAACAAGTCACTATATTAAGATCATATTTGAAAATAAAGTTAATGTGCAGAAGAACAGATTATGTCATATTTAGGAGGTCAAACAGATAACTTTTAATATACCTACCTAACTCTTAATGTTTATAACATTATAACATTATAACATATGAATTTAGCTTATTAGCTAAATATGGTTCCTAAATCAAATATACGCAGATATAATTTTTAGAGTGAAAATTAGTGACATCCTATATTTACTTCACTTTTCGATGTTTTCCTTGTCTTCTTCTTCAGCTTTTCTTTTCTAAAACATTTCCAACTAACTTTTCCTATCTCTTGTTACTTCTGCAATTTTTTCAGATTGTCATCTGAAAACGTTCTACCTGATCTAGTTAATGCATTTTCAGGAAAGCTGCTCCTTTGATTAGATCTTACACAAAGTAACATGTAATTAATATGTATGATTCTTGGAATCTTTTGATTAGTCATTAGTATTAATGTTTTATTTTGCTATTACAATGAAAGTAAAAATTCGAAATGTTAAATAAACGAATGCGTATTATTTAAGTTTTGCATTTCTACTTGGGAGCAGTTCACTATTCTTTAAACACTCTTTTAAACTACTATTAGCGCAGAATGAATAATCGTTAGTACATGTACCAATTCGAACAATTACAATGTGCAATGTAAAATCAATCTAATGAAAAATCTAAACTCTTAAGAACGCCGCACGTTAGATCGGAACGGAAACAAGAAGTTGATATGAAGCCACATTTTGACGGATTTCGAAGCGTTCAATATCGGATGTGCATACGTATTTCAGGTGCATCTATTAACAAATTTCAAAATGCGTGTTTAAAATTTATTTATAGCATAAGGAAATATGATCACATATCGTATAAACTTGCGGATGCTGGTTGGTTAACAATCAATGAAGACACGTAGAATTTATCAATGTCAAGTCGTTTACCATAACTACCAAATTTACCAATATTTATATAATAAAATAACTTTTAGGATTGACATACATAATATAAGTACAAGATTTAGAGGTCTCATATCATCATCACTTCATGCCTCGGCTCTGTTTGAAAGATCATTTTCCTTCCAAATTTACAATATTCTCAACCAGTACAACTCATATCACTTAAATGCATTTAAAACTAAATTACGTTGTACCTTGTTCAGGATCAGTACACTCAATAAAACTATCACTTTATCAGAATAATATATCAATTGCAATGATCTATTGCCTTTTGGTTTTGATAGCGGTGCAGTTTTCAGATTAATATGTAATTAATTTTTATTTCAACACATAATTTGTTAGTTTGTAAGTTATAGTTTAATTTTAGGCATTTTATTGTTATATTACTTTTTGTTATATATTGAAAGTTTAGGTGGTAGAGGGTAGAGCAGAGGGCAATTTTTGTTGCTCTTCTGAACCTCGCCTTCTGGTTTTCGTTTTTTTTTAAATGTATGTCCTATTTTAATGAATTAATGTTTCTTATGTATTACTTGAAAATAAAGATTATTATTATTATTATTATTTGATAATCGTCCCAGTGCAGTGATGCATTTCCGAAACGTCATGTCTTGCTTTCTTAATGTCTGGTTCGTTTACTGATAATAATTCAGAAAATTGTTATAGCTCATTCGGAAGTAATAAAAGAATTTCTTACTGACTGCTTGGTGCTGTTCTTCTTTCTTTCCTTCAGTAGAAAATGCCGACATCTCTGTCATTATTTCCTATCAGTCATGCTGCGACGCAGTGATAAACCAAGTTAGTAAAAAAAGACTGTACAACAGACATTATCAAAAAAAGAACTCATACTACTACTAAATCCAAAGTTGATTCGGTTCCGGTTCGAGCAAATGTGCGGCAATTTTTAGTGCAGCTCGGAGCGGAAGATTTTGTGGGGGTGGCGAATTTGGTAGTATCAAAGAAAAACTGTTTTATTTCGCAAGAGTGACAGAAGAATTAAGTAGGTTTTTGGTATACACTGGAAATCTTTTTTTATTAAGTACATAAGACTAACAAAAGATGAAGCAACCACTGTTAATTTTAATTACATCTCTATCTAAGGATAAATAATATATAGACAACCTTTATCTTTGGTATTTAATGCAACATTATTTTTACGATGTGCTTAATGATGTAAAAATATTACTATAGCTGACCTCATAATTTAGTGTTTCATGAAAACAGATTTAAGGGAGTAGCAAATGAAGCTCAAGATGTAATTTGTTTATGTTTTTATACAATCAATGAATCAAGTGGATACATTGAAGATTTTTAAATATGTTTTGATATACCAAATTTTCCTATAAATGTTTGGCAGGAAAGCTTATAAAACCGCAAATGAACCAATCGATTGAAAATCACTTCCAAAACAGTAGTAATACTATACCTATCTCTGGAATTATTCTTCTAAATATAAATGCCATCGATTTTATTACTTTGCATTTGTAATCAAATTCCTACACCCTTAAAAAGTAATATTATGCAAAACATTGCCTAGGATCACGCAAAAAAGGAGATAACGTTTAGGTATCAGTGTTGTGAGTTAAAAAATATTAAGATTACTAATAATTGGAAGTTTTATCTGACTTCTTGCCATGAAAATTAAAAATGCACAATTCATAATTTTTATTTAAATTATGAAATCGGGCTGTAGATATACAACTACAGTAATACGTAGAACAGGGATAACAACTGGCTGTGAGTAGAGATGGTCGTAAGAAATGAATGTTACAGGCACTTAAATACTTTGTGGCTCTTAACACACTTCAACAGTTTATTACTATGTACTTGTGGTTATATACAGGTGTGCAGAAAAACCATTGTTACACTTTTTCAAGTTTTTATTTTTCATATAAAGGATATGACTTCTTGGAAAAAATCCACTTTTGGCTTGACATGGACCGTAAACATATATGTAACTACACACATCACAAAAGTCTAGGGATATATTTTTTTTTATGCAAAACTGTCAAGTATTTTGATTTTTTTTAGGTGGTCTGCATATAATAAATTAACACAATACTTTTACAACATTCTAAATTAGAAATTTAATTTAAAACAAAAGAAGACAAGTTGAAAAAGCTTTAATGAAACTTATTAGCAAAAAGTTGATTTTATACAATCATAAGAAATTGAAGTGTCAGCACTTAAAGTATTCATTAATTAAATTTAGTAGAGAGTATTTCCTCCTCTTTGGTTCAAAACGGCTCTGCATCTTCTAGGCATTGATAAAATTAAATTATCTATTGCATCTTGCAGTAACTGTTGCCAGTGTCTTACAAGGGTATCACGAAGCTGAATCCGAGTATGAATTTCATCCAATTCACTTTCAATGCTTCTTCCCAACATGTCCCACACGTGCTCAATAACGTTTAAGTCTGGGGACTGCGCAGGCCATGGTAAAACAGAAATGTTTTCGTCTTCAAGCCACTCGGTAACAGTACCTGCAACGTGTGGGGTGGCATTATCATGCATTAGAATGAACTCAGGTCCAACAGCACCTGCAAATGGAAGCACTATAGGCCGCAGTACCCTATTTAGATACCCATCGGCATTTAAAAACCTCTCAAGAAAACAGAGATCTGTTTTTCCGCCAATGCAGATACCACCCCACATCATTACGGTACCTCCTTTATAAGAATGGACATCTTGAACACATCTGAGCCTTTCCAAGTTACCAGGTCGTCTCCACACTCTAACTCTTCGGCTGTCAGGGTGTATTCCAAAACGAGATTCATCTGTGAACAAAACCCTAGACCATTGCTCTTCTGTCCACAGAATATGCTCTTCAGCCCATTCTACTCTACGTGCTCGATTACCATGTCGAATTGGTGGGGCTCT
This sequence comes from Melanotus villosus, assembly GCA_963082815.1. Classification (NCBI taxonomy): domain Eukaryota; kingdom Metazoa; phylum Arthropoda; class Insecta; order Coleoptera; family Elateridae; genus Melanotus; species Melanotus villosus. Next base: position 67,713,180 of record OY720418.1, on the reverse strand, counting down.
TATTGGACGTCGGGCGTGGAGATTAGCTTCATGCAATCGATTTCTGATTGTTTGAGAACATACAGTTACATTATGAGTAGTCTGAAGCTGTGAAAGCAATTGTTTAGCCGTAATTATTGGTCGTCGTCTAGCTTCCAATGTTAAGTAGCGATCTTGAACTGCGGTAGTAATGCGTCCACGACCTGGATGTTGTTCGCTAGGATCTCCGGATGTCCTATATCTACGTCACAGTCTGCTGATAACACTTTGAGAGGTGTTTAAAGCTGCTGCAACGTCAACTTGTCTTCGGCCAGCTTCTAGCATACCTACAGCTCTGTTCATTTCAGCTAAACTTAAATGTTGTCGTTGTTGATTACCTTCCATAATAACAGCACCAATAAAACTTAAATCACCCCAATATAAACGTAAATTAACTGTAAATGATGATTAAATTATTCCCTAACAACACTGAAATTGCTTTACTTTTAGTTGAATTGACAATTAAGCATTTGCATTTGTTTGTTTATTATTGAAACAATTGCTATCGCTAGCCCAAAGACTAGCACTAGCATACTTGATCAATGGTAGAGATATTTAATAACAAAATTGATTTATATCGATAAAAAAAAATATATATCCCTAGACTTTTGTGATGTGTGTATAAATGAATAGTTGTGAAATGTCAATAGGGTGCAGTTTATTTATAACATCAATGTTTTTCGAATTTTATATACTTTAACATGAAATCATGAAACATTTACATAAACGTTTTTTTGCTTATTTACCAAACGTCTGCCAAATATCTCAACACGTATCGACTGCTTAAAATGGTTGAGATTAAAATAAAATTGATTTCGAGAACAAGTGAAAAACATAATTAGTATCTTATTCTTCTTTGTCAAGGTAAAATTGAACTATTTTTAGGTATGTTTATTTGATCTATTATTATTTTCAGTGACAATGCAACTTACTATATGAATACGACAGTTCTTCGTACATTTCGATATATGCTTCCATAAAATATTTCTATATGCTAATTTAGTTTGATTTTAACTAACGGGTGTCCATAAACTGTCAACATCCCAGTAGGTTGTGATTTCAGAAACATATTTCGTAATTTGATTCAGAACACAAAACCAAACCTCAAGTTTTGTAAAATGTCATTGTCTATGATTTAATCTAAGACTTGTAATTTGTTTTTCAAAGCAACCGAGATGACGACTGTTTATGAACACACGTTATAATAAGCACCTTGAACTCTTTTGCCAACATTCCGTAAAAATTTGAAAGATAATGTTAACCTTCAACTGCCGTTTGTGAGTTCTGTTATGTCAACTTAAAGTATGTTGTAGATTTAAGCAATTATTGAATTATTAATGATTTTCTCGATCACGTTTATTTCAAATTTTAAATGTAGTAAAAATACAGTGAGTATTAAAAGTTTCTATCCTTGAAAGGAGTTGCAATCGTGCCAAATATATCACCGGCAGGAGCACACTTCCAAATATTTTCTATACTACACGCCTCATAGATATACATCTGAACAGTAAATCGAACTCAAAACTTTTGTTTTGCGAAGCATTGCAATCGCAACACCATCGAGGTCGGCGTTTCCATAACTAAAAATATCATTTTAATATAAAGACTCGAACAATCTGATAATTATAAATAAAAATCCAATTAAAGAATTCCAAAATATCAAGATATGATTACTACTATACCAGTTTAAGATACAGATACAGAATACTTCTACATATTTAATTAACTTTTATGAATTACGATAAATATGTTATGTTATACTAAATAACATTCTGTAATGTGTTTGCCCGAATAACTTTGAGTTTGCTCTTATTAACACTATTCAAATTATCCTAATAATATTTAAAATAAAAATATCATATAACTGCTGCGATAAATTCTATGCCTAAACCAAGGAAAAGAAAATTAAAATATGTATGTATATAAATTCTACCCTAAATCAATATCGAACACATTCTCACATGCAAGTAGAATTGTAGTTTACTAAACAATCGTACACGTATAATTATAAATCAATTGTAAGCTTTTATAAACGGAACTGAAATTTCAAAAGCAAATCATGGAACACGACTGCTGTTAGAGTTCTTAAGTTGCTATTGTGTAAGAATAATTAGATGTAAAATAGGTCATAAAGCGTTTTATGAATATTAACCACTTAACTACTGATTTTACTAACAGTAATAAGTTAATCATTATTTCAGAGAATAATGAAGCTGAATACACATAGCTTAGGCATAGTTACTTGTTTATCAGACTCCGTATCGCATTTAAACATTTAAAAGGCAGTAAATTAGGTTATGTATTTTTCCAAAATCCGCGAATAATGGCATTGGTTTTATGGTACTAAATAGATTATAATACCCAATAACTACGGTTGGTGAATTTAATTACTTAAAGTAGTTAGTGCGTTTACCATTTATTTTTCGTGGTTATTAACTGTAGTACATAGCAGTAAACAATTATTATTTGGCAACTAAGAATTGTAAAGGTTAAGTGATTCACTCTTTTGGGTATATACTTTTAATGAATTTAAATTAATAAAGATAAACTTGTATTCTAAAACAAGAAAACAACAGTCCAGTTCCGTAGGCGGAAACGAAAAAAATTATCTTTTCTCATCTTTCATGATTTTAACTACCTGGAAAAGGAGTATGCAGGGCCGCCTTTACAGCAAGGCGATGTATTCACGTGCCTAGGGCCCGTAAATTTCAGGGGCCCGGATCTCAACATATACATATATTTTAATTAAAATAAAATGATAGCGGCAACGTCGCAATACTCGCCATAGCGCTCGCACATTTTGTAAACGATATCAACAAACAAGACAGATATGCCATATGCCCGTATATATCAGATATGGGGGGGGGGGGGCAGGTTTCATGCGTTGCCCGTGCCTAGGGCCCGAAAATGTTTTAAGGCGGCCCTGGGAGTATCTAATAAAGTATATTTGCACTCGCTAGTTAAAATAACAATCTTTGTTATTTTTACAGTTTAAACTGTGAAACCGTCTAAACTATTAACATTTTACACATTTAGAGTTTCTTTGGTACAGTGATGGTACAATGTTTATTTTGTTTGACACAAGTGAAATGTCCACTGGTTTTAGAAAACGTAGTTGATGCAACGGCGTAACGGTAATTTTAAGCGATAAGTTAATAAAGCTATTACTTTAGATTGGCCATATTCAAAATTAATGGAAAATTAAATTTATTCCTATATGCAATCCCAGCAAATTAAAAATACTTAATTTGTGAAATTCATCTACCGCGATAGGGTAACAACATTGAGAATATACTTTTTTGTTATTAACCTTTTAATCTAATATACGTATATCTTCATTTGTTGATATATTTTGCATGGTTTTTAGTCTTTTTAAATCTAGATTGAAAAGATATTCTTTTTTACAATTCGCGACTTTACACTGGTATAATATCCAAAAAGTGAGTAGAAAGGAAGAAGTGCGAAAAGAATGAGGGGAAGAGGGAGGCCTTTACCCTACATAGGGATGGTGCAGGCTGATAATAATAATAAGAATAATATGCCGTTACAACATATGTAATTTTATTTGAGTTCTTTTTATAAACTTTGCTTTTACTGTATAAGCTATGCAAAAATATATTATTAATTTTATTTTACAGTATCTTGCTGTATACCAACAGTTATCGTTCTTTATAGATAATAAATATTGTTTAAGTTACTTATTGTAATCAGTTACATTTTACATCTTCATTAAGCAGACTCTAGAAAAAAAAAGTAGATCCTAACACTACCACTACAGTACTCCTAACTACTACAATACGCATTTATTTTTAACAGTATCCTGCTGTTATCCCTATTTTTACTCATGATTCTAATAATATTTACCACAGCGCGCGCGTAAGTTCAACATTAATTAATTGTCGGAATTTAGTTAAAGGTTTTCCAAATTTCTCTCAGTAGGATGCCTCAACTCTTTATTAAATTTGTTTACTTTATGTTACTACCAAGTAATTCAAGTTAAAATCATTCTCAGTGACCCATGGAATTAAAAGTTAGCTCTATTCAAAAAATACTGACAACATAAAAACCAAATAATAATCACATATGTATAGCTAGGTACCCTACCCTTTACTACTTGTCATTAGTTAAGACATTTGATATTTGATATTAACAAACTGCTAAATATCTCCCCTTAATTTTCACCTTCATCAGCATTTTATATGTAACAGTACACATACATCAAATGAAAGACAATAGTGGAGTTGTTAACGTCATCAGATATCAGAGACTGTGAAGGAATACTATACAGAATTATACTCTTCTGTTATACCGGAACCTGACACCAGAAATTACCAAAATAGAAATTGAAAAGGCTCTAACTCAGATGAAGAACGGAAGAGATTCTGAAAATGACGGTATTACCAAAGAAATTATAGCAATGGGAGGAACGACTACTCTAGAAGCAATTAAAATCCATGGCGAAATGCGAGGGTCATATTAATACATAAAAAATGAGATAAATGTAACATACACGTTGTCTCCTGAAATTTTGAATACGGGCATTGAATGCATTACTTGGAGCTTAGTTACCACGCTCGTTTTTTGAATAGGTAGTTGAGTCAAATATTTTAATTCACTAAGCTGTTGAAAGTACTGAAAACGAAGTCAGAGAAAGTCGGCTTGAAGAAGAATCTGAATAAAACCAAAGTGATGACAGAGGAAGATACTAGAGTGGAAAAGGATGGAAATGACATCGAGAAAGTAAATGAATACACTTATCTAGGACATAAAATTACCCCTGGTAAGCAAAAGTAAACTGCAGAAATTACTAGAAGAATACGCATGACCTAGGCTGCGGTGAATAAACTCAACATGGTTCGAAGAAATTTAGAACACCCATTAGTCTAAAGAGAAAGTGTTGCCAGCCAATTAAGAATGACGCAACGGGCTATTGAAAGAGCTATGTTGGGAGCCTCTCCGAGAGAACACATTCGGGGCGAAGATGTAAGAAGAAGAAGAAGAATGAAGGTGGAAGATGTAATCGGTATAATCGCGAAGGTTAAGTGAATATCATCCAATGTAGACCAAGAGAGCACAAACAAAGTGTGAGAAGACAACCACAACGCTGGCTGGAAGATATTAAAGCAGTAGTAGGACGAAACTGGCACCAGCCAAAACAGACAGGAATGGAAAACTCAAGGGGAGACCTACATCCAGAAGTGCATACAAAGGGGTTGTTAAAGAAGAAGAAGTTCACATGAAGATGATAACTGCTTGACAGTGGAAACATGTTCTAGTCCGTCAACCGGTTACTTTATGGTACTATTTGTGGAGAGGACCAGAAAAGTTAAAGAAACTGCAATTCTCAGTTTTATTTACTACTTTAAGTTAAGTTGTGTCATTTACTTTTAATAAAGTGTCGGCTTCAGAGGTACACTGCAAAGTTGCCTGGAAAACTTGAGGTCTCGGGTTAATGCTATGTTGGTCATAATAAAGATCTCTGCCAGGAGTTTAAATCCCTTGGATTCGACAACATCCTAGTGGGGTAGTAGGTATTACATAAAGATAGCAGTACGTGCGATTTAAAATCCTTGGTACCCGCTAGCCTAGATATATGGTCCAATAAACAAACTACTTAATATATGCTGGTTAGAAATCCATACAGCTAGTTAAATGTAGATTTATCATGTAAAATGGAATATGGCACTCTCGGGAAATGCTATTATACGTAGGAACATTGCCATTCTCCATTCATAAACTGACCCGATCAGAAATATGCCTCAATAATGAAAATGTTTTCTCGAAAACTGTACATTTTACTGTTTGTATTAATTAATTAAAGTCATTTCTGTATTCAGTGTCTTCTTCTTCTTCTTCTTCCCCCTCTTCATTTTTAGTTTCTATGATACCCACTGTTGGATATTGGGCTTCTCATATTCTTTCCATTTTTGTCTGCAGTTTGCTTCCATCTCATCGATGGTCTTCCTACGCTTTTACTCGTTTGTCTAGATCCCCATTCTAATAAGTGCTTTGTCCACCAGTTGTCCCCTAATCTTGCAATATACCCAGACCATCTCCACTTTAGTTGTCCCACTTTTTTTATTATGTCTTTTACGTTTGTTTGCTGTCTGATTCAGTAGTTTGTTCATTTATCCTTTAATGTTATACCCAGAATCACATGTTCCATGGCTCTTTGAACTCTACTTGTAATTTATTAACCGCTTTTGCTGTTAGCGTCCACGTTTCAGCGCCATATATTAGTACGGGAAGGATACAACATTCGAATGCCTTTTTCTAAAGCTGACCAATCCAGTTTCATCCTTCTTTGAATTTCTTGCAACTGACTGTCATTATTCATGCTTATTTGTTGGCCTAAATATATGTACATAATTTTTCACACGTTCCATAACATCACCTTTTATTATTACTTATCTGTTGTTCGGAATTTCCACGTGCATCATAATTTAGTGTTGTTTTTTAATTTCCAGTCCTACTTGTTTGGATTTTTGGTTTAACTCATGCAGCATGGATTGTAGTTCTTTCTATTGTGTGATATTAGAGTTAAGTCATCGGCAAAACTCAAATTATTTAAACACTCGCCATATATATTGAGTCTATAAGTAGATCCGCCAATCCATTTCTTTAAAATTGTTCTCTAACAGCAGCGTAAAAGCCTATATAGACATTGTGTCGCCTGGTCTAACTCTTCGCGTAACTTATATGGGATTAGAATCTTTCTCTAGTCATATGATAGTTCTGGAATTTTTGTAGATGTTAATACATAAGTGAGGAATATCGACAATCTATTCTTACCTGAAATATAGAGCAGCGTTCAATGCTTTACGAAAGTTATAAATACCTACTAAGAAAAGCGCCATGTTATACTCTTGTTTTATCCAGTAGTGGTTTTATTGCTTGTACGTATGTGATCACGAGTTCCAAATCCTTTCCTAAAACCCGCTTGGTCTCTAGTTCGATATTGATCAATTTATTTTGTGAGGCAGTTTATGACTATTTTTGAAAACAGTTTGAATAATTGCTATAAGAGGCTTGTTATGGATTAATAGTTTTCTAAATTGGTTCTATCGCCTTTCTTATACAGTAAAATTGATATGACGGTTTCCATTCCGCTGGTATATTTTCTTGATGTACACATTTACTTAGTAGTTCGAGTATTTTTTATTTCATATCTTTCCCGCATAGCATTTCTGTAAGTTAGTATACGTGTCAGAAATTGACGTTTGTTAAGGATACCTCTGGCTAATTCGAGAGCAATAAAGAATATATAGGCACACAAAAATTTAAAATATATGCAAATAAACACATTTCAAAGCCAACTAGGAGTAGCTCTTTTTTTAAGCACCTTACATAATGCATTTAATTTTGATTAAGTAAAAAAAACTAATCCATTAATATTTTACGACAGTAATAGCGATCTATTCAATATGACGACTGATTGTTTCTTTTAAATTATTATAATTACATTGATTATTGCAAATAGTAGCTTACAACTCGTCAGCGGTTTGATGGTATATTACGTAACAAAAATCGTGAGGTGCAACTTCTTACAACTAGTTAATAAATTATCTTCATTCCATTTTTTCTAAATAATTAAGTTTTTATGCTATGAAGCCATATGTTTCCTATGTGAATCAACTTCTACGTACATATATTCTGTAATATTACGTCGCCAATTTAAAGTGCACGTACGTATATTTACTTTTTCTTATCATTTTTTTCAAATGAGTACAGAGTAAAGAGTAACTGTTTCTGTTTTTTATACATGCTGATAATACAGTTAAGAGTTATTCTCGTAATGTAAAAGCTTGAAAATGTATAACACATCTTCTATAATAAAAATAACAAGATAACAACAAATGTCATACCTACACATACAGTACACGTAAAAACATTTTAAAACATGCTTGATGGAATCGCGCGGATTTGTGTGTTATTACAAAATTAAAACTAATTAAAGTTTGATTAAGTTCTTAAATATTCCCTCCGTAACACATAAAACCAACTTTGGTTTTGAATTTCATTTTAGGAAAACTTTTGTTATAATGTTTAATTTTCTAACAGGGTTTGCTTAAGCCCAGTTAATAGCTGTTCCAGGGATGGCTATGAAACCATCAGAGCGAGAACTAATGATGATGGGCCCGGCCGGGGTGGAATTTAGCAAGCCGCCAAAGGAAGCAGTAAACCACAGCTCAGCTTATTCTACTTCATCCCCTTTCGGATTCCTAAAATTGCGTTCACTTAGAATGTGCATATCCTTTGAATATTTCAGGAAATAAAGCTATAATATCTCCGTAAAGACGTTTTCTCAATTTCTGATTTAACTAATGTAAACCCTTCAATGCAATTTTCTCTTCCAACTATATCGATACCGCTCTTGTTCGGTCTTTTTTTCTGTAAAAACGTAGGAAGCTTCATGTTTTATTGACGCTTTTAATGCTCCAGGTTCCAACTTTGTCACAGTCTAAGAGGTGCAGAATCGCATCACGTCTAGCAAAGAAAACAGGAAAGGCGATATCCGAAACGCAAACGACATCGAGGGACGCCTGTCGTAAACCGGGAAATTGAAAGAGCTTATACGAGTTCCACTCAGCTCAGCTAAAAATAACAAAAAATACTTCCAGATAGCCAGTTTTATTCCCTTCTAAAGCGAAACAATAATCTTTGTTCTAAAAAGGGCATAAAATAGATTTTAATTAAAATTTTTACTGAAAAATATAAAATTAAAATTCCTATTATCGTCTTATTAAAATATTTTACGACTGAAGTTTGAAAACAAAAGAACGTATATAAATGCAAATCGCAAGTTTATCTTGGTAGGTTTATGCGATCATTTGAAGTTTTAATGGGGCATAAGTAACGTTTATTGATCTATAACTGAGTTTTATTCAAGTTAATACAGCTTCCAAATGGATCAGACTTTTTCGCAGAAATTGAATCGATTGTAGAAAAACTTACTCTGCTTATCTCGATCATAAAAGCGAAATAGATACCATTGATACTCTAAATCTATCGTTAAAGCTTTATCTTAATAATTTTGCTAGATCACTATAATCTCAAAAGTTATTCTGAAACTGTAACCAAAACTAGCTAGCTAATAAATGCCTACCGATCCATAAAAAGCTGCCGAAGAATAAGAGCTAAATAACTTTCTGCTGCTTTTTATAGCTGATTCTGAATATAAAGATACGATAGATAAAGTGCTTGAAAAGAAATGAATAAATTAACATAATAATATGAAATTATTTAAGTGAAAACTCCTTCATGAACTCTTATTAATATTCATTATAGGGATTGGAACCCATATTAAATACAGTTGTATGTACTAAGTAATAAATAGCTCGTGCTTCTTTGAGCAGTTCGTTTCAATTCTAGTGCTTATTATACGGCTTCATAATAATTTTAAAAACTACATATCCCAAAAACTGTAAAACAATTATTTACAAATAGGTATATGACATATTCCAAACATTTAAAGTTAAACTGTATATGCGACGTGATAGGTACTTACTTATAGCAAGAAACAATACTTCCACTAATAAGGAATCAATGATCTCCAATTTATGTCACAAATATTCTTATCTTAGAAAATGCCAAGTACTAATCTTAATTCATCCCATCATATAATTATTCAGATAATAAATAGAATGTTGCATTATTTACTTCAATAGCAAATATCTTTAGAACGGTTAACTTTAGCGACATCCAAACAGTATTTTTTACATAAAAAAGATAAGACAATTTTTTTTTGTTAAATCTGGCGTAACTTTAAATATAAAAAAAGGACGTAATATTTTTTTAAGAGCTTCATTAAAATCAAAAACGAATAATTGTTGTCCGTCCTAAAAGGTTAGATTTGCCAATTTTCTTAAAAATATTTCGAAAAGCTTTGAAACTACAAATGAAAATTAAAATTATAATTTTGACTTTGACACCTTATATCTATTTTAATATTAACTTTTGGAATAAGGTAATTTTAGGTAAATCGTAATCTTTTAGCCGCACGAATCTACTTTTGGTATGTCTGCAATGGGACGCTTAGAGCGATAGAATAATATGGCATACAGTTTTATAATTAAAATTAAATCATAGGTTAGCAATTAAAAATTCTAAAATGTGTAAATATGATGTAAATGCCATCAGCATAATAAACAGGCTGCCAAGTAGATGTGTAACTTTTTATAATTAAATATATGATTGAAATGCTATGAACGATCAACTATTTTAAAGCTTGCCTGAAACCACAATTAACGTTGCTAAATATTTGTGTTTTTTAGGGATTTTTTACTTCTAATTTTTCCATTGGTTAGTAGTTAGGGACTTCAGATTCATATTTGATATTTAAAGTATAGACTCTTAAATTTAATAGATTAAAATTCAGTTCTTATATTTCGAATCTATAATCTTGTTTCGAGATAAAATTCCAAACGGAAATAATCATCTTAGGGTGAGTTAATTTTCGTAAATATAAATGATTCTGTACGTAAATTCGAAGATTTACATTTTCTGGGTTCTAATTCTGAATACTTTTAAATATTGACCCTCAGCTATGGTTATTGCATATCCATTCTCTCACAAAAGCAAAACTATAGGATTAAATCATTTCGTCTAACTACAAGTAAACAAAAATAAAATAAAATAAAATAAATTTCACAATATTTATAGAAGGCAAATAATTTAAATTTAAATTATACTGGTGAATTACAAGCCAAAGCATGTGATCCATGAAACCCAAAATAAAACCTAGGATTTATTTTCGGAAAATCTACTGAACAATATCAACTGGCGGCATACCACCGTGGTCTCGCAAATCAGTTGATAACAGAAAGTAATCTCAAAGATTTCTCCTCCCTTATTTTGGATAACAATTATTAGCCCTGACATTGAGTTACTTTCTAGAAGTATTTGTATTTATGAGTCTGTTGAGGACTCGCACTGTAAAAGGCTTTGGGTGAAATATACATTTTTAAAAATGAATCAAAAAGCTTTATATAAGTATACATGACAAATATTTTATAATAATATTACTGAATAACCAGCTAAAGATGTTACAATTGACACTGGCGCGACAATTAAACTAAAAATAAAAGTTAATTGATATTTTAACGCATTCATAATAAAGTAATTAAAGGGTGAAACGAATTAAGGTAACTAAGTCAAATATGTTTGATGATAAAAATAACCGTGTATTATCCCCCGACCTGTGTGGCGCAGTTAAGTCATATTATTGTTAATTTTGTGGAGACTTAGCAGGTGCCAAAGATGTCGGTTGTCATGATCATTAACACAACCCGGCCGAAATTTTTTCAAACAGCATGGGACTTCCACCCCTGTAAACACTGAATTTGGCACGAGACCTAAAATTTTACTTCGTATCCGAAAGAAAGCAGTTTCAGCTGTTTTCTCCTAATTAAAATTCTTATCTAGCCTCGACCGAAATCAAACCCAGGATTTCTGAATATATTTTGTTTTCATAAGAGTAAATGCTAAGATTTTAAAGTTCTATTACCACAAAACAATAATAATTATCAGTATGATAAATATGGTGACATTTTGTTTCAATTTTTGATGCTATAATTTTTGTTACTATTATAATTATTACAGATAAAATAAAGCAGTTGCTTGTTAGTAGGTACCGAGAAAACAGTTCAATAATTAAATTTATTCAATTTTGCCGTATAAACTGACGTTTATTTGTTTCTGGCCTGCCCATAAAAGTTGATGTTTTATAAACAATCGTTTAAAATTTTTATTCCGCTAGCGATTTAAAATTTTTATTCCGCTAGCGCTTTAAAAATGTCAAATCGCTTTAAAAATGTCAAGTAAATGTCAAAATTGAATAAACAGTTGTATTACACTTGCGGATTAAATTAATGTATTAACTCGCGGTATTAACGCGCTTGCGGCTACCGCCGCTCGCGCGTATAAACGTACCGCTCATTAAACATTAATTTAATCCGCATGTATAATAAATAACTATTACTTAAGATGTTCTTAATTTTATACCTTTTATATTATTCGAATCTGTAGTACATAGCAGTGGCGGCTCGTGGCTGGAAATCATGGGGGTGCTGTAGCTTTCGAAATATGCATACCAGTAACGATCCTTGATATTTTTAATGTGCTTTTTAAGCAAAATAAAACAAATCGAAATTGTACTCAATTCATAAAAAAATTAGCTTACAGGAAAATGAAATAAAAAGAATTTTTATTTAAATATAAAATCCATTCTCAGCCACACCCATTCCAATACAGTATCTTAGTCAAAAAGTAAGCAAGGAAAACAAAATAGAGTATTTCTAATTTCGCAACCAGGCAACCTTTTTATTTTTTCATGCCAGTCCTTGTTAAAAGATCTAGTAAAATATTTTTCCGTATCCATGGTATGTAATTGACAGATTATTTATCTCATTTGAGGTTAACAATGGCGGATGGCGGGTAAATATGAAAAAGCGGGATGATATGAACATTTGCGGGTTTTTACCGTGCATGCTATCGACGTGACATCTACCGATAGAATTTAGAATCAAAATTATTATTTGATTATACAAAAATCTTCATTTGAGTGATTGATAAGTGTAATTATTTTTTAAAATTCAAGCAAATACGATTATTTTTTACATAAATTCATTATAGAAATTATTTTTAATACGCAAATTTGACATGTGTAATTTGAGGTTATATGTCAAAAACATAGGTACGTATTATATTATAACTATTTTTATTTAATACGAACTTCTCATGGATGCGGAAAAATAACTTGTGCCCTACGGGAATCTAACGGCATATTTCATCCCTTAGCTTTTGCTGCCCTCGCTCACTACGTTCGCTCGTGCAGCAAAAATCTTCGGGATGAAATATGCCTATATCTTCCCTTATGACGCAATATACTATTTTGCACTCCCCGGCGGAAAGTTATTTCTTTACGCCCGCGAAGAAGGGCGTAAAGTTAATTATTGTAGACCGCGGGCGCACTTTACGCCCGCAACCCGCACCAAATTAATAAAAAAGTAGATTACCTTAGTTACAAAACAATTTTTATATACCTAACTTGTAAAATCACTCTTGCCGTGAATGCGTCAATTTGACATTTTTAAAAATGCCATTAGAAAATTTTTATTAGAAATTAGAAATCAAAAAATTTAAATAAAATCTTCGTCCGTCCAAAAATATTGTATGTTATGTACCGTGGGCTAAAATCGATATCCTTACGCCCTTGATACATAAATAACTATTTTGTTTTTACTAACTGCTTCAATTTTTTCACGTAATGACAATTGGTAAAATGTAATTTTTTAAATATATTCAACAGTAACATATCCATCATAACATATTTAAAATAATATTTATTATTTAATTGTATTTTTCTGTAACAAATATTTAAATGTTAGAAAAAAAAACAGAATATTATCCTACGTACCTATATGAAAGATTAATTCGCTCTGAATAAAAACATACAAATTAAATCACAAATAAGCTGACGCTGCTTAGACAGCAGATTTCGGGCCGGTTATTTTGCTTACAAATTCCTGGCGAACAATGATGACGCTGTACCGGCTGTACAGAAAGCAGCGTTCACGCTGCTATTACCGTGTGTTATTAAGAACTAACAAGCCTGCGCGGAACTTGCAGAGAAATGTACGTTTTTGACACTACTACATTTTGCAGCGTCTCGGAACTCCGCGGAACTTTCACCGACGCGACGTACGTTTTCGACAATATTACATTTCGCAGCGTCTCTGAATGGAATCTACAGCTTCGGTTAAAATAATTCCTTTTAAAAGCGGTTTAATTAATTAAATTTATGTAATAATTATGCAAAATATTGAATGATTGTTATATTATTGATATTTTCAAGTACAAATTTAATAGGTAATTAATTTTCGTATTTTGTTCTGGGGGTGCTGCAGTGTCGCAGCGCTTATGGACCAGCCGCCACTGGTACATAGTATGTTGCCAAAAAAGCACATGTAAATAAATTACTTATTTACTTATATTTCTCCTGCAAGTGTAAGTAAAATATATTTTAAACCTGTTAAAATTTTCTTACATTGCACTAAGACCACAACAACAAGTACTAAACCTTTACAGCAATAATAAAACATCAATAAATTACCACCTATTATGAATTCTGCAATAAAATTTTACTTCTGTTGTCTGCTACAGTGTAATTGACTTGGAGCATTACATTGCTTCGTTTTAGTACAATTTAACCTTTAAATGAGTACTAGTTTAGTTAAACTGTTTCGTCTGTAAATAACCATTATTTAACACTTCTACACTATTATTTTAATATTTAATAGTAAAATAATCAATTAAACGTATTCCTTTTTAGTCTGACCCTTTTCTAATGCTTAGAAATTATGTTACATTTTAAGCTTATCAAAAACAGTTTTCTGCAAAATTATATCAAAAATAGTTCGTGACACTTCTAAAATTCAACTTACTTGCACATTTTCATACTTTTCACTCCTTGAATAATTTAATTTTATTTGCATTGTACAAAATCTGAAAAATAAAATTGAAACGCTGTATTTAACTTGAACGTTGATCGTACAATGAACATAATAAGAAGAAAAACTTATATATTTTATAATTTCACCATTTCCTGATGACTAATAATTCGAAGACCACAAAGAACCAAGAGAGCTGAAAGGCAGGCCATATCCCCCTTGGGACAAAGAGCCTAAAGAAAAAGAAGATAATTAAATAATTTCATTCTGGCAACCTACTCTTTGCAAAAAATATAATCTCTAACAAAAAAATACACTTCCTGTTGTACATTGATTACTTATTACGAGCTCAGGACCTAGACAATTAGGTGAATTATGATTAAATTTTAATATATTAAACGCAATGTACCTAAATCATTAGCGTTTCTAGTATTAAAATGATGTACGTCTTTATTCAATATAAATGAAAAACTTCCGGCATGAAAGAATTGTGTTTTGAAAGGAAAGTTAGGGTGAAATTCAACGTTCTAAACAAAATAAAAATGATTTTATTTCAAATAATCTCCATGGAGTTGTCGAAAAATATTTATACAGTTCGAAGAGCACTGCTGGGGAATTTTAAATTATATAAATTCAACATTTCATAGAACGTCAACTCAGTTGGTGGGGTCATATACAACGAATGAAGAATAATAAACAAGTAAAATTAGTGTACGAAGCAAGAATACAGACAAAAAGGAAAAGGGGTAGACCAAAACAAACATGGAACACAGTAATGGGTAGCATACTCCATAAGAGAGGCAAATCCTGGAAAGAAGCAGCAACCTTAACGAAAAATAGAAAAGCATGGAAGGAATTTATTTATGGAAAATAGATATAAACTTGAAAATGTAAAAATGTTGAATGTAAACCCGACACCTTATGGTACAAGGGTACATGATTATATACAGGGTGTAAATTAATGTCATGCAGATATTTCAGGGGGTGATAGTACTCAACAAAATAAGAAAAAATTGGCGAAGAATCTTCGCTGGAGTTTCCATACTTTTTATTTTTGAAATTTTGAATTTTTTTTCAGCTAGTTCTAATCAGCCGAGCTAGAGGTACAATTTGGCGTGAGATTTATACCAATATGTTGATGTGTTTTTGAGAAAATCGGCCTTAAAGTTGCGCTTTTCAAAAAATCGCCCAGGACGCAATTTATGACATAGAAACTTCGGGCAAAAATTATTCGATTTCTTTTCAAATTCTCTATTGATTTCCTAAGTAAAATTTTGAAATTTTTTTCAAGGAAAAATCTGCGCCCAAAAAACATGGCTAACTTCCGTTTCCGGTTCCGGATTTTAAAGCTTATTTTACAGATGTACTGTAATTATAGGCCCGCATACCAAATTTGATGAAAATCGGCCCAGTAGTTTTCGAGATATGACGATAACGCCACAGTCATTCATAAAAAAGTAATAATTAAAAAAGCTAGAAATCGGTAACTCTTTTAGGGAAGGATAGTTAATTTTAAATCCTAAATTAGGATCCAGCAACACCTACAATAGCCAAAATATTACAGTAATTTTGATGACATAATTAAAGACTTTGCAACGAAAAAGTCCCGACAAGTTATTTAATAATAATCCTATATAATATGTAATAATGCTTTTATAATAAATAATTTGTATTTTCAACATAAATGAGCAGAGTAAGATAATATTTTTTTGAAAAAGTGGGTAATATAAACAAAAAAATATATATTGTAGTCACCCAGATTCGAACCTCCAACCTTTCAAGCGTATGCGGGTGGAAGCTTGGTCTCTTACCGCTGGACCAACACCGACTTTCGTTAAAAGGGTGACTCCTGCCCTGATATTTATCTTCCGTCTTTGGAACGTGCCGTTTCCGAGAAAATTTTTTTTGAAATTTTGAAAAATTTTTTCAGCTAATTATAATCAGTAGAGGTAGGGGTACTATTTGGCGTTAGGTTTATACCAAGATGTTGATGTGTTTTTGAGAAAAAAAATGTTAAAGTCCAAAACTTCAACTGGTCATAAATGGCGTTAGCGAAAAATGTTGGGGATGCGATCAACGCTATTTGAAAGGCATCTTGATTTACTATCGACCCAGAACATTTAAAAAAAATCGTGTGTGTCGTTTCCGAGAAAAGTTTTTTTGAAAATTTGAAAATTTCCAAAACTGTCCGGACTTTTTATTTTTGAAATTTTGAATTTTTTTTCAGCTAGTTCTAATCAGCCGAGCTAGAGGTACAATTTGGCGTTAGATTTATAAAAATATGTTGATGCATTTTTGGGAAAATCGGCCTTAAAGTTGCGCTTTTCAAAAATTCGCCGCAGGCGCAATTTTTGACATAGAAACTTCGGGGAAAAATTATTCGATTTCTTTTCAAATTCTGTATGGATTTCCTAAGTAAAATTTTGAAATTTTTTTCAAGGAAAAATCTGCGCCCAAAAAAACACGGCTAACTTCCGTTTCCGGTTCCGGATTTTTTTGAAAAGCTTATTTTATAGATGTACTGTAATTATAGGCCCGCATACCAAATTTGATGAAAATCGGCGCAGTAGTTTTCGAGATATGACGATAACGCACGCACGCACCCACGCACGCACCCACCCACCCACAGACATTTTTCAAAAAAACACATATTTAGGATTCCTGGACCCTAAAACGTGTTTTTTTCGAATTTTTACGATTTTCAATTTTTGCACGATTCCAATACTTTCCTATACATGCGTTGCAAGTATGGAAAGTAAAAAATGTTAATATACACATGATCAAAAACGCGCCATTTTCGATATACAGGGTGGCGAAGCTTCAATTTTTTTTTAATATTTTGCGTTTTGAGATAATTATTTGAAATTTAGTATAGCTACTATCTTTTAGAATCTCTGCAATAAAATGTCAAAATCATCACTTGCAGTATACAGGGTGTTACAAAAAAAAACAAAAAGAAAATTATTTTGACTACACTTGGTGTGTATTGATCGCTATTTTTTCAAATAACTCAAAAACGGTGACAGATACGGGAATAATGAAAAAACTAAAAAGCTGGAGAAAAGAACAGGGAATTTAAGTAAGATATAAAATTTTATACAAGGTGCTCCAGAAAAAAAGTTCCGGAAGGTAAAATGGTCAGTAACCCAAAGAAATGTAACACCCTGTATACTGCAACTGATGATTTTGACATTTTATTGTAGAGATTCGAAAAGATGGTAGCTATACTAAACTTCAAATAATTATCTCAAAACATAAGGGAGAAAAACGCAAAATACGAAAAAAAATTGGAAACTTCGCAAGCCTGTATATCAAAAATGGCGCGTTTTTGATCATGTGTATATTAACATTTTTTTTCTTATTTTGCCGAGTACTATCACCCCCTGAAATATCTGCATGACATTAATTTACACCCTGTGTATACAGGGTGACATTGAAAAAACTACAATGCATAGTACCACGCGATAGAGGACCATAAAATAATAAAAAAAGTTCTTATACGCTAATGTCCGATCGCCTTTGTTTTTCAAGATACTAGCCAACAACAGGAAAGCATTTCAACGCGTTAAAAATATGATAATATTCTAATAATACTCGAAACAAAGTAGCCACCTGCAAGGGCATAGTGTGCATCAATTTTGGTTCAATTATGTCTTCACAATCGGAAGAAATTTAAAAAAAATTAAATTTTCTAACAAACCTTTAACATCCTGTATCTTAAAAAAAAAAAAGACGATCGGACATTAGCGTATAAGAACTTTTTTTATTATTTTATGGTCCTCTATCGCGTGGTACTATGCATTGTAGTTTTTTCAATGTCACCCTGTATAAATTTAAAATAGTATCTCAACCTACATCAATAAATAGTGAATGATAATAACACCACACCATTCAGCTTGAAGGTCAGTCTACGTCATCTCTACATAGAGCAGAATTAACGATTAAAAAAATTCTTCAAATTTTGTGTAGGTAATTCGGCAATTAAGGGGAACATATAAACCATCGTTTACTGTAGTACAGTAAACAGGGAGGTGTCCGCTTGAAAATGTCGACCCTGAAAATCTTAAAGTGGGAAATTCACTTACTTAATACTTAATAAGTACATCTCAAGCAACTACATTTTTAAACTATAATAATTTAAAAATTAATATTGGATGACGCATTATTTTATTTAAATATGATACATTAATTTGAAACATTAGTTTAATGTGCTGTATATATATATTTTTTAAATATGGTAACGAATTTAAAAGCCATTTGTGGGTTTTGAGTGAAATTAGTTTATTTTAAAATTACAAAAACACAACCGCTAACACCAAATTTATGCACTAAGTTAAACGATAAAATGAAACTAAACTAATACTAATTTAAGCCAATTTATGCTGTACATTTTCTTGCACACAGTATAGGGATTTACACGAACAATGTATTTCGTAGTCTTTTAGAAATAAGATAGAGTATCTTAAGCCAGATATGTAGGTACTCTGTCTGCAACACTCTTATAATATTATGTTTATTTAATGACAACAAGGATTTAAGCTTTTCTTTAATACGATTGCGTAAGTGTTCATTAAATGCGTTGTACGGTATAAGGCACTACGAAAGGACATCACAGCTTGGCCATATAAATACTAAGTTCATTAGAACCTATTGCATTAGATTTATTAATTTAACTCTTCATATAGAAGCTCGACATGCAATTCAGAAATGTTATCACGAATTTTATTGTTGTTGTTGTCGTTAAAAAAGTGTGTCATTAGGCTGTTGCCAAGCTTCTGGCAATAAGTTAGATCTATTAGGAATGATCTTTAGGGATTTCAAATGTTTCCATAATGTTTTAGAATAATAATTCTTAATTTTAAAATTAAAATGACTTTTTTTAATCAGAGTGTGAGAAAATTCTACAAAGATGTTAAGCGCCTTGTGCGATTGAATATTTGTTTTGATTTGAAGTGACGTTAGTAAGCGAACTAACCAGCGACTAACCGAGGGGCCTTAAACTTTTTAAACTTGAAGGTTTTATAGAGTGAAAATGTATTAAATAACTCTACTACATATATGTAACTGTTAAAATGGTTAAGTTTATCATTTAAATTTTCGGTTAAAAATATGTTTTCAAATGATATAGTTATTACATAATTGTCTGTAAACTTCTCCTAAATCTAGAGCTTTAAAATTACAGATGGTGCTAATAACACTAGGCTCGCTCCTACGACCCTTTTACAGCCAATACAACAATAGACAAGTACATAATTAGACCAGTGTATGCCTACAGCATCAACTTGACTAAAACATGCAGTATCAGAATAGTAATTAACGTCAGAAATAATAGTAATTAACGTCACAAGTCCGGGAACTCATATTTTACAGTACGAGTAAGATGTTTAAAGACGAGGCGACGCAAGGAGCCGAGTCTTGAAACTCGAAACGAGTACTGTAAAAAGAGTTCACGGACGAATGTCGTTATGTATTTTATTTCATACTGTCTGGTAAATTCAGTTTCCCGGCGCCATTTTGTGTCCGGAAAATGAGCTATTACGGTATCAGAGCCGGAAAATGTTGCTTGGCAACATTTTCCGGACTGTTATTTTATGCACCCAAATCAGGCCCGTAATATGTAACCAAGCCACACCTACCGGCTTTGACACAGTAATGTCACATGTTGACGTTTTGAAAAAGCGTCACATGTAAAAATTAAAAATCAAATTGTTGACAGTATGAAATAAAATACAGTAAGATCGATAAGTGTTAATATATACACATAGTCCGACTTTTTGTTATGGGTTCGTTGACAATTTTGAATAAGATTTAACGACTATATTATTCAATATTATCAATATTAATATCCCCAACACTTATTGTCTGATCAGCAAAGACTATTAATTCATTTATAAAAAATGTATAATCAAAATTTGGAGGCCTTATTGGTTTCATAAATAATAGCTAATACAGTAAGTACGTAATTCAGAACAAACATGCTAAATCTGGAATATTAATAGCAAAAACACAACACATTACAAATTACAAATTACGTTACAAATTTAATTAAAACACGGCATCTTTTATAAATATAAATAAACAGAAATTGTCAAGTTTAATACTTATAATCAAGGCACGGATTTTATGCAAATGCATATCCTATACTAATAATATGTGCTACGTGACCTTTTGTATTTACGCGTATCTAATAAAACAGGCCTAAATGGAATCAATTTTTTTTGCATATTTTGCATATTTTAGGCATTTCGTGCATAAATTTGTTTCAAGAGCATATTAAAGCATATTTCCTTATACATTTGGTTAGAGATACATGTAGCTACACAGTTTCACTAAAATACGAGAAATCTAGAAAAATGAGCGAATGTCTAAATTTCGGAGAAACTATAATTCTCTGGTAAATGTCTATTTTTGTTGGGAATTTCTAAAATGAGGTATTTACCTACAAATATTTATGTACTTTTAAAAACTGCCCACTTCCCAGGCGTCTAATCCCAGCTTAAAATTTATCTCTTTATCTGGAAGGGCTGTGACAGGCATACAAAACTTTCACTTTCCAAGAAGTGACTAATGAACCACTGATACCATAGGATTTTCATGTTTTTGACCGTTGTTGGTCTTACTCGTTAGTTAGTTTTTGTTTTACTTTCGAGTTTCGCTTAACACTGTTGAATGAAAATAGGTAGTTAAGATTTATTTTATTATTTTTCTCTAAAATTACCATTAGCTCTATAAAGATATAAGTGGTTTAGTATTAATTATGTTTCCTTTTGCTATTTGTATTTAATAATGTGTTAACAATTAAAATAAATAAATTCGTTTCATCCAAAAATTTCTGTTTTAAATATATACATAAAATAATTAAGGTCAATAATTTGCATATTTTAAAGCATATTTCATGAAAACCACTGCATATTTGGCATGTAATTTGAGCATATATATGCGCATATTTTAACACTTTTTTGTGCATACAAGTCCGTGCCTTGCTTATAATGTTATAATCTATGGTATTTACCTACACGAGTAAACATAAAACATTTTCTAATCGTCCTTTGCTCGTCTAACAGTTATTTATGATTAGGAAGACTATATTGCATGGCAGTTTATCTCCTTCAAGCTCGGTTAAAATGAATTTCTAACATATCTAAGTCTGTACTTGAATTAATTTTATAAATTTTAGAGTTAATTTTCCCATTTTTTAGCCAAATATTTCCACTACAAATCAATGAAGCACATTTGAACAACTTGACGATTTAAGAGTTCTTTAGGTTTTTGTAACAACAATAGGTTTATTCTGTGATTCTCGCGCCGGAAGGTCGTAATTACAGTCAATGTCTTCCACAGATATATCTAGACCAAGTCTATCTTTACAGAGTTGAACGACTGTTTCTTCTACATTTTCGCCATTTTTCTCTGGTACACCAAAAATTCTTAAATTCTTATTTCGCGAGTACTGTTCCCCGTTAACGCTTCTTATCTTCAGAGCTCGTTTCTGTTTTCTTGTAGGTATAAAACTTGAATTTTAAAACGAAGCTGATCTAAAACCACAGAGAGGTACACACACACATCCACTCGAGTCGGAGGATTATAACAAAAATACTAATTTCACATTTAATGCTAGAAAATCTCTAAACTAAAATAATAAATTACAGATATTTTTAAACTGTGCAATTCTTATTAGTACACAGTTCACACTTGTCTTATTGAATTTCGGGCAGTTCGAAGCATGATTCGGCGTTAACTATCTATAGACAAATTGACGTTTTTTACTTAATTGTTCTATAAAAAATACCTTTATTTAAGCCTCACCCAGAACAATCTAGCAGTTTTAAACCAGGCGACAAAGTTGGTCCTGAAGTTCCTATCCACTGATTTGGAGAATTGTGAAACAAATCCTGCGTTACCATCTGAGAATTACGCCCGGTATTCGATTTTGTCGAAATAAAATATTGTTCTGGCGTGCGCTACGCTAAAGAAAAATTATCCAAACATTTTTCTAGATAATTCTGGAGGATATCAATATAAAATTTTTTATTCGCAAATATAAAACCAATTTGTCCTGCCGTTCGCAGTATAAATCCCACATAGCTGTTATTGTCAGGCCAATAATGAGAATTATAAATAAATACTGAAAGTTTCGTCGCTATTAATATAAGTTTTATTGGCCCAAATAATGAATTTGTAACAATTTGACGAACTCTGAATTGTCTTAAGTAGCAGCAAAAATTACAACCGCTTCATTTAATATTTTTTATTGGAAGAAAACTCTATTTTCTAAGTTTGCATAGATGATATTTATGTTTTTTTTAAATTTTATTCGGGAGATCCCAACATCTACATTTTCAGTTTCTCTGGAAGAAACTGTTAGCTCAGCTTCCACTTTACATAACACTGCTACCTACGTCTTGTTCAACATTCTTTTCTTTAAAACGATTATTACGTGTCGGTGTATGAAAGTAGTCATGCAGGAAATTTTCTTTCAAATTAATATCTATGGTATTAAGGCTTTTAATTTTAATAATAAAATTTTTATAAATACCGTCTAAATATTTTTGTTGGCCGGCTACGGCTTTTCTCGACAAGTCTATATTTAAATTCCCTGAAAATT
The DNA here is from genome assembly GCA_963082815.1 of Melanotus villosus. Lineage (NCBI taxonomy): Eukaryota > Metazoa > Arthropoda > Insecta > Coleoptera > Elateridae > Melanotus > Melanotus villosus. Next base: position 67,690,107 of record OY720418.1, on the reverse strand, counting down.
ATTCGCCCCATACAACAGAATCTTCCTGGATAGATATCTCATGTTATTAATTACATCACAAGAATATACAAGGAATGGAAGTTTTTTTTTGTCCCCCAGAGCTGTAGAGAAACTTTGACGTAAAAGTTTTCACGTGATAACCATCAGCTCAGGAGAAAAAAGTTTTTTCGGCAGATGGAGCGCGTGTATATATGTATTATTATATTTTTCGGGATAATTTTCTAATTTTCGTATTTCGTTATACGTTATATGTATGTCACAGTGTTTTTAATTACGGAAGCTCTAGGCGATTTACTTCGTTCGAGAACTTACAATCATCTCAACATGCATACCATTTTTTGACCTATCTGCCCTGCAAAGTACAAAAGGCAATTCTATTTTGTTCCTTTTATATTGCAAATGCATACAAAGCAGTATATTGTCGCGTATCACCAAAGTTTGAAATATGATCACATGGAAGTAAAGTTGAAATAGCTTGCAGGAGATCTGGGAATCTTTCAACGTTAATTAGTATTGATTCTGTTCCATGCCCAAAATTTATTGAATTCTATATGTGGTGTGTGGTGTCTACTACCTAAAACAGTTGCACAAAACAGCTGTTGACTTTTGCCCCTAGTAATGCATTTCTACGAGGAATATTGTTTATAATATTACTTCAGTGCTTAAGCGACCAGTGTTAGGGAAACTATCCTAATACAAAATTAATTACCGTTAACAATTTTCTAACTGTTCTTCCTCACAATAATTTAAGTCAATTTAAACATTATAGATAATATATTGTTATTTTCTATATGAACCCTGTATAAAACCTAGCAAATTGTTTTACTGCAGAATTTTGTACAAAATACCACTATTCACGATGTTGTAATAAATTATGGCATATTACGTACGAAATAATTCATTTTGTAATATTATCTATTAGTTGCAGATGCTCTAATAAAAAATTCTTTAATAAAAATGCTTTTTTGGGCTTTGTTACACGGAGGGTGACCGAGTCGTAGTTTTAAAAGAAATATACTGCATATTTTGCATAAAACTTTGCCAATGATACCGCAGACTTCATTTTAATGACAGGCAGGGTATGAAAATGCCTCCAAAAAGTGGAAAGTCATGTATTAAGCGAGGTGATCCTATATTCATGGGGAGTTATATGATATGACGAGCTCGTAACAGAGGTGTAAAACAGCAGTAAATATGGTTGCTCGTGGAAAACGCATTCTCATGTTAATTCCACAGTAGTTTCATGAATTATACATACACTAAAATGTTCTTCTGGGGTTACTGTAGACATTCCCTATTTTTATGTTATCAAGATATATAAATCTTAATAAAGAGAAATAGACTTAGTTTTATGATACTATTCAATTGTAGATACTATGTGCTATTTGCTATAAAAGATATTTTTAGTAAAGATGTTCACTTTTGAACTTATATTAACAAAGCAGTATCATATAATGCATTTTTATATTATATACTAACAACAATAATACTATTAAAATACTAACAGCACATGCCTCTGCTGTGCTTAAATAAAAACTTGAATTTATTTGTCCTGAGTATCCAAAAAATGGAGATTTTGTAAAACCTTACTGTTTGTTATTTATATCTATGTCTATTGTTTAAACAGGTACAGGTAACGATAAGAAGATTTATTGTTGTTTTAGGAAACTGATAAAAAGTATTTATTAACTTAACTTGTAAAAAATAAGAAGTTCCCTCTAACTAAATTTGAATGCCACATATTACAAAATTATATCTTTTAAAGACGGTTATGTAAAAATTATTTATGAATTGTACAATAATGGCCACAAAAAATAACGGTAGTAGTAATTTATTTATTAATATACAATGACCGACAAAAAGTTCGCAACATAAGGGGAAATTTTTATTATTAGAATATTAAAGAAAGTTTTCTGGGGATCGATTCCGCATTTCCGATAACGTAATAATAAAAAAAAACACTACCATGTCGACAAAAATTGGGATTAAATTACAAGATATCGAAGAAAATTATTTGAAAAAAGTTGTTTAGAGTTATATTTTAGGCCCTTAGGTATAAAGTTTTAAGCATTTATTGAAAAATAATTGAAAATCAGAATTTTTTTATGTTAATTTAGAAACATCCTTTTTCTTTTTCTTTTAAATAGCTTGATTGAAGTTTAACCATGTATTTCAGTAAAAATTGAAGAACTTTCTCGTTTTTGCACAATTGACAGGATTAAATCTAAAAAATAGCGGTTGTAATCTAACAGCTATGTATATCAAAATTTTAAGAATATTTTTATTGCCAATATCACAGGCACTAGGCCCTTCTATATTTGTAGTAACCATATAATAGCTATTAATATAACAAGAATATTATGCGATTTATAATAGTCGAGTACGTTGCTAGGTGATAAGGCGCAAGCCGAGTCAACTACGCAACGTCCGAGCCGGTTTAAATCGCAAATATTCGAGTTATATATTTCAAGCTTTATCGTATCATTGACAACAATTCATGTACACAAATAGTGTTTGTTTGTATTATGTAACTAACGAATTATGACGTTGCTATGTTATTATGTGATGTAACTAACGAATTATGAAGTTGGAAGTTGCTATGTTATTATACCGGGTGATCAACGGAATTTATAATTAGAGCAGGCTGTGATATTTACCATAAAGTTGGCAACACAGGCTTGCAGTTTGAAATTAAAAATTTTAAGTGTCAGAATTGTGACATTTATTTTTAAAAATGTTTGATATTCGACATAAAATTTTTCTCACTGAAAGTAATTTCAATTTTTTCTTCATACTTATTTTATTTCCGCGTTCCAGCAAAATAATGTTTACTATATCATCAAAGATCGTACAAAGCACGAGCATAACCTCAAATATTACAATTGTCAATTTATTATTAATTTCTCAGTGTGTCCAACCACACAGCATAAAATAGCACCAATCACAGCCTCCTCTAATTATAAATTCCGATGATCACGCGGTATTATGTATAATTATTAATAAAAGTTTAACATAAAGTTGTCTTTATAATCAATGATACGATAAAAACAATAAAAGCTAATGTTTATTATTTACTGGTTTCCCACGTATAACTTTATGAAGCCAGATACTTTACAGCACTTCGATTTCTTTGATCATTCAGTAGAATTCTATTAAATTGCAGTTGCAAAAAATGAGGTTTTGAAACTTATATAAAATTTAATATAATGTTTAACTAAAATTTATTAATAAAAGTTCCCTTTTCTCGTCGATTTTATATCTTTGTAAATGATCCAACATGTGTTTTAAATATTAATCGGTTTCCTTGTGCTACGTAATATGTACAAGGTGGTCCAAATTGGACACTTTTGATAGGAAACACCAATTTCTAGAGGAGATAGAAAAAAACTAACCTACATGTTACGAGCTCGATTTTTGTGAGAAAGTGAATGCCGAAAACCGCACATCGATATCTTGAACTGTTTAGAAGATATAGGATGGTTTTCAATTTTGTGCATTTTTGACCCACCCCCGTAACTTATTTATTTATGAATATTTTTTGTTTCTGTAAAAACATTCTTAAGGCACTTTTTTTAAAGGAATCCAATGGTGTCCCAAGTTTTTTTGTAAAAAGAATGGTTTTGAAGCTATGACATAAACTTGTATTTTTTCTTATTGCTGTTTCTAAAATACTATAGATGAATTTTGTTAATCTGGAGTGCCATGTTGAACAATAAAACGAAATAAACTTACAGCTGTTATAAAATAAATGTTTAAAAAGCAAAGTAGCAAGTATTTTATATATTTAGAAAAAGAATATGCAAAAATATATAGGGTAGTCCATAAGAAAAAATACAAGTTTATGGCATATCTTCAAAACCATTATTTTTACAAAAAAACTTGGGACACCATTGGATTCCTTTAAAAAGAGTGCCTTAAGAATGTTTTTACAAAAACAAAAAATATTCATAAATAAATAAGTTACGGGGGTGGGTCAAAAATGCACAAAATTGAAAACCACCCTATATCTTCTAAACAGCTTCCTAAGTAAAAAAGAGGCTAGCAGACGGACCAAAATTAAAGTTTACCGTGCAATATTCATCCCTACTATAACTTGCGGCAGTAAATCATGGGTCTTAACACCTAGGCAAAAGGAAAAGCTCCAAGCTTGTGAAATACGTTTTTTGACAAGGATAGAAGGAGTTACTAGAAGAGACCACGTCGGAAAATAAACTATACGCAGCAAACTGAAGGTAAAAAACTGCAAAAGGTTGTACAGAAAAATCAGCTTCGGTGGTTTGCTCACATGGTTAGAATATGGGACGAGGGGATAGTAAAGAAGATATGGAAAATGGGAAACGATAAAGCTAGGAAGAGGGATGTCCGAGAAAAACCTGGAATAGTGAAGTAGCTGATGTACCTACTGGAAGAAAATGGTCTGAGCTGGCAGCAGGCGAAGAAGCACTGATACAAAAATGTGGAGAAATTGGTGGAGAACTAAATAGGCTACTACTACATCTACACCGCAAGGTTGAAGAGAATACGATTATCTATGTATGTATAGGTATGTATTAGTTGTAATTCCACGCACTATCAAAGTAGCTGAAGCACAGCAACGACTGATATAAAAGAGATTTTTCTTTCGGGATGTATATGTGTAAGAATTTCCATAAACAGTAATTCGAAAGGAATTATCAAAAATCATAAAATAACAATTGAAAATTAACTAAAACTAAGCAACTCAAATTAATTCAAATCCGCTACAGTTACCTCCCCTCCAGTGTCAATGTATTCTCTAAACCTTACTGGTTGTTTAACAATTCTTCCCAATCGGGAAACTCTTTCATATTTTACCAACCTCAAATTAATCAATTAAATTCATTATGGATGTGTCCTCCCTGGTTATTTACTACAGCTTGCAGCCTCCAATGCCACTGTCCAATTGATCGGTTAATAGTTTCATGGTCGAATTGGTTCCAACAAAAAACTATCCGATGTTTTAATTCATCGATAGTGTTGAAAATAGTGTTTTCGTGAACCATGGCTTCTAATGTACTCCAACTATTGTAATCAACGGGGTTAAAATCAGGGCTATTTGGGGGCCACATGTTAGGTTCGATAAAATCTGCAACGTGTTCTTGCAAATACGTTATCGTACTTCTGGAAGTATGGAATGGTGCGCCATCTTGTTGGAAGGTAAAGTCGTTCCTAATATTTTCAATATTTCAATGTCAGGAAGCATATTGCTTAAAATATTTCTTTGATAAATTTCAGAATTTATTTTAACACCAGCGTCTACTAAATAAATTTCTGTTTTTCCCATCATTGATACTGCTAGTGAAACCATCACTGAGGCGGAAAAATGACTCCTTTCAACCAAAAGTAAATCCAGCGGTATGTCAGATTTCTTCGGAGCATCACAGTAAACCCTATTGTTTTGGGGTTTTGGTTGGCGCAATGAAAAAACTTTTTCATCTGAAAACCAGATTTTTCCAATGTATTGTCTGCTTCTGAACCTCCTTAATAACTGACTACATCTTTCAAATCTTTTATTCCTTACATCTGCAGATAATTTTTGACAATAAATTTTTTTGAATGGTCGCTTATTCAAGTCCCTCCTTATTATTCTACGCACAGTTGTACGTTTAATGTTCGTTATTTTAGATTTTTTTTTTTGAACTAATAACATAATTTGGCCCGACATTGTTAAAAATGTCCCTTACCATCGCAATGTTTTCATGACTTCTGCCAGTATTCTTTCTTCTGCGCCCTGATTTCATTTTAAGGAAACCATCATTTTCCCTCAAATGTTTTAAGAAATAACTGACTGTGCTAGTGTGCTCACTTTCCAGTTAAACTCCGGGAACATTTTTACAGTTCTTTTGGCACCATAATTTTTTTGAGTTAAAGACTTTATTAAACTTTTATCTTCAATTGTTAGGTAAACCATTGTTAATAAAGATAACACAAAATTAAAAACATTATTGTCTGATGACAGTTGTTATAAACAACGTCAAAATTTTGTTTCAAAGCCTACTACAAAAATCGTTATTAATCCGTATATCGAAGATTAATTAAAATAAAAAAGTTTTATAACAGCGCTAGCAAAACACTAGCAAAATAAAAGGGTTTATTACGATATACGAAAGCAATCTGAAATTTCAATGGATTTACCTTTTGAATTAAAAAATAAATTTAATAAAAATAATATTTATGGCCTTCAAGTTTTTTAATACGATTTTAAGGCTAGTCTTTCCGGATACTTATTAATAGTTTTTACTATTTTTTTGAATTTAAATATTAACAGGGTAACTTTTGCAACGACCTTGAAAGCAAGGCTTTATAAAAATGCCCCTTACTTAGATCCCCCTTAAGTTTTTCCGTTAGTCTTTTACATTTTAACTTAAATATGCTCTATTAATGGGTTTCAAAGTTCATCAAAATCGGACCAAAACCAAAAAAGTTATTCAAGTCCAAAAAGGGTTCCAAATAAATTTGGACCGTGTATATGAGGTACAGTAAGGTGTAGAAGTAATGACTACTGCACAATTTCTATTTCTGCAATAATTGTTTACCTTGCCGAAATGGTGATAGATGGGCTGCATATTTGCAAGGTGCAGTAGTCATTACTTCTACACCTTACGCAATAATTGTTTACCTTGCCGGAATGGTGATAGATGGGCTGCATATTGCAAGGTGCAGTAGTCATTACTTCTACACCTTACTGTACATGTGGTCAATGGTCACAAAAGGAAGGTAGTCAATTTATACAATAAAAATTACATTGAAATAATATCATTTTCGCGGGGACTAAAAAAAAGTGGTCAATATGAGCAGGCGGTCAGTTTATACAGGTGGTCAGATTTACAGGTTCTACTATAATTTGTTTTGTTGCGATATTATAATAGTATATGAATACTATTATTACCGAGGATAACGTTTGCAACACGAGCGAGCGAGCGAGCGAGTTTTGCAATTATCCGAGGTAATAGTAGCCATTATAGCGAGTCGTATACTATACTTTGTCCACGAAGAATGTTTCATTAAAATTTAAATAACAACGCTACTAAAACCATGTGGTAGGACTATGTTAAACGAAGTGGTAGGATTAGAAACATAACCTATTTCCTTCATTATACACGATAGACAATGATGTTACCATGACACCGTGAATAATGATTAATCACTGCTGGCAGTGTATAATGGATAGCATTATGTTTGACCAAACACATGAATAATTGACAGATTACTGACTAGTCGTGGACAAAATATTTTGTCCGCGACTACTTAATAATCTGTCAATTATTCATGTGTTTAGTTAAGTATAATGCTATCCATTATACACGGTGTCATGGTAACCATCATTGTGTCATGGTAACCATCATTGTGTCATGGTAACCATCATTGTTTATGGTGTATAATGAAGTTTATAATCCTACCACTTCGTTTAAATATAATCCTACCACATGGTTTTAGTAGCGTTGTTATTTAAATTGTAATTAAAAATTCTTAGTATTTGTGTTCGTAGGACAAAGTATAGTATACGACTCCCTAGAATGGCTACTATTACCTCCGATTACTGCAAAACTCACTCGCCCGCTCGCTCGTATTGCAAACATTATCCTCGGTAATAATAGCATTCATTATAGCATCGTGTATAACATACTATTATGCATTATAATTTGACAATTAAGTCTGATTTTTTTTGACATAAACGTTCTTTATAGGCCGCGGGCGTCTTTATAGCCCGCCGGGCTATAATGAAACGTCAAATATTGATAAACAGTTTAACAGTCTTATAAAGAATTTTTTTAAATTAAAATCGAAAGTATGTTCTTTATTAAAAGGGCAATTTGTATTAACAACATTTATTTATGTGAATATACCTAGGCGCAACTGCTTCAACCATTTGACAGTAGTCAGTAAAAAAAAAAAATGAGCAACTAACTACTCGATGTGGGTAGAAAATTAATTTATTCCTTTTATTTCAGTTTTAAAATCTTCGATCGTGCATAAAATTATGTATGTACCACTGGCGTAACTTGCTTTTATGGCCTTCGTACGCCCTTGGTACATAAATAACTATTAGGGTAAGTATTGAAAAGTAGTGCCATGCTAAGAAGAGATCATTCGAAAAGTTTTCGGATTTTAGCCAGAAAAACATAATTTTATTTTTTAGACATCTATTCTTACAATAGTTTTTCGCAAACAATCTTGTTTTCCATTTTTTTGTTAAGAAAAAACTTTTCAGTCTTTAGATGAGCACACGACTACTCCAAATTAATTTTTATTAAATCAGTTAATATAAAAATATTCCATATGACGCGAACTTTTTAGTGAACATTGTATTTAATGCATTTCTCACTGCTATTTATGTATATTTGTAAGCTTAATAGAAAAAGTTTATAATTTTTCTCTCAAATGAAAATCCGACGTCGAAGGTTTATTTTATTCTATCCACTGTTATGCGAGGGATATTTCATAAATAATGCACAGGTTGGCAACACTGCGGAGCGGATGATACAATCGGAGTGGAAACTGAGGTTAGTTGTAGTTTAAGACTTGAGGAGTGAGCACGTGATTTTGTTTCATCTGTAGTGCACGTCATTTTGATTAAACGATTGCGTCTGCAGGCGCCTCGGGCACTGCACCTGTTTAAGATCAAGATCTTGCATGAAAATTGAAACTCTACGTGACAAAAACCCTACAGAAATTCGCAGAGCTTTGCGTAAAGTTTGTGGGGAAGAGACAATAGACCGTAGTTCAGTTCCCCGTTGGGCTTGTTGTTTTCGTGAACGACGGGAAAGCATACGTGATGATCCAAGGCCAGGAAGGCCAAGAACATCAACTGATGAGCGAAGAGCGAAGTGTGAAACTTGTGTCGGACTTTATTGACAAAGATTGTCGAGCGACGTGTGAAGAAAATCGGCAGCTACCGTAATTTCAACAGCATCTGTATTCCGTATTTTAAAGAACGATTTGCAGAAAAGAAAAGTTGTGGCTCGATGGGTCTCACACTGCTTGACAACTGAAAAGCAAAAGAAACGCCTGGACGTTGTAACAATATTAAAATAAAGGTTTGTTGTTAAAGGGCAAGCATTCCTGTCTCGAATTGTCGCTATTGATGAAACGTGGATTAGAGACTTTGAGCCAGAGTTAAAATCTCAGTCAAACGAGTGGAGAAGTCCATCATCGCCGCGACCCAAAAAATTTCGACAGGCGAATCACAGGTCAAGCAGATGATAATCTTCGCGCATACGATCACCAAGGAATTATCATGACCGACAGAGTTCACGGTGGAACAAGTGTGACGGCAGCGTGTTATCGTGACTTCATGCAGAAATTGCACAGAATAATGCACAGAGAGATTACTGAGAACCAAAGTAGAAATTAACACCAAAATGGAACGAAGGAAACTAATAAAAAGACAACTCTTCCCCACCACAGATATAATACAACAGAACGCACAAAAATGCCAACATGAACTAAATAAAAGATTATTTGACAAAGAAACGCTTGAGAAAATAGATGTTAACCAACTAGAAACGAAAATAAGAACTGACATAAATACAGTAAATAAGAAGATATGTATCGCAACTAGAAGTACAAATACAAAAATAAAAAATGAAACAATAGAACTTATGACAAAACGAAGGAAGCTGAGTAAAGGAACTCCAGAATATAAAGAACTGAACAATACTATAAAGAAACAAAATAGACAAGACGTAAGAGATTATAATACAAAAATTGTGAAAACGGTAATAGAAAATAATAAAAATATGAAGATTCTTAGAACAGCTAATAAAAATGGGAGACCAAGAATACATCAACTAAAAGACTCAGGAGGTAACATCCATAATGACAAACAAAAAATAAAGCAAATTGTTGAAGAATTCTATGGTACACTATACAAACAAGGAAACCCAGAACCCCCTAATAACATCTCTGAAAATATTACGAATGTCGGTTCAGAAGAAAAACCCGAAATCACCAATCAAGAAGTAAAATTAGCGTTATCTCAAATGAAAAACGGTAGAGCCCCGGGGGAAGACGGGATTATGACCGAAATGATGAAAGCAGGAGTACTACACTACAATCTAGAAAGATACTCCTCAATAAATGTCTTACAGATGGCAAAATACCAGAAACATGGCAAAACGCACAGGTGATATTACTATATAAAAAAGGAGATAAATTAAAAATTGATAACTATCGGCCTATAAGTCTACTACCTCATCCCTATAAACTGCTAACTAAAATTGTAACAAATAGATTAACAAACAAACTAGACGACTACCAGCCACCGGAACAGGTTGGATTTCGGAAAAACCGGGCACTATCGAACATATACAATCCCTCCAATCATTAATAGAAAAATGCAATGAATATAACGAACCACTACATCTTGTATTCGTCGACTACAACAAGGCGTTCGATTCAGTGGAGCTGAGCTATCTTCAAAGCCATGAATAATGCAAGAATTGACTCAAGGTATAGAAACCTACTCCAAAATATATACGAGCATGCAACACTTGCAGTAAAAATAACAGATGATTTAAAAACAAATAAAATACCGTTAAAAAAAAGGAGTTAGGCAGGTAGATACCGTCTCTCCGAAATTGTTTAATCTTGGGCTGGAAGACGTTTTTAAAGCAATAAACTGGAATGAAAAGGGAATTAAAATTGACGGTAGATATTTAAGTCACCTCCGTCTTGCGGATGACATTGTCCTATTTAGTCAAAATGTACGTGAATTACAAAATATGCTAGAAGAACTCGAAGCAAAATCAGCCGAAATTGGACTACAAGTGAACCTTAGTAAAACAAAAGTCATGACCTTAGAAGATGTAAATATAAGTGTCGAAAATGAAAATATAGAAAAAGTAGAAGAATATGTTTACTTAGGACATTATAATTATGTTTACTTAGAAAATCGGACTGGGCAGGGAAAATCAGACCGCGGAAATAAATAGGCGCATTCGAGTGACATGGGCAGCAACAGGAAAATTGACAAATGTATTACAAAATGAATGATATCCCAATTAATCTGAAGAGGAAAGTATTTGACAGCTGTCTTCTTCCCGTGATCACATATGCAATGGAAACCACAACGCTCACAGTAAACTCGGCAAAAAAGCTCAGGACAACTCAAAGGGCAATAGAGCAAAGAATGCTAGGAGTAAGCCTCAGAGATCATGTTACAAATGAGAAAATCAGACAGACAGCTAAGGTAAAAGACGTCATAACTCATAACTCGTATAGCGGCGCTCAAATGGAGTTGGGTTGGACATGCCGCTCGACAGGACGAACATCGATGAACAAAACATGTAATACAGTGGAGCCCCCGAAGGTATAAGAGGAGCGTTGGAAGACCTCAGAGACGCTGGGGCTTGATGATATCAAAAATAAAGCGGGAAGAAGACGGGCCGCCGCTGGTTTGCTTGTATCAAAAATACATTTGGCAATATTGCAAATTAATATTAAAATTAAATTATCTTGTTGTTACTGTTTTATTTTTGTTTTGCTTTAACTAATAATCGATGAGGTGGCTGATGGCTGCGTTTGTAAATGCAAGGTTGTCAAATTTAAATTTCTTATTGTCATTCTCGGGATTAACTCAGCGTCTACGAGTCTACGGAAAGCTTGGACGCGAGTTTTTACACACCCTGTATATACAGTGGATTTGCTTTGTGATACGGCCTATTACAATAATATGTAATTATTTAATTTTAAACGGCATCATGCATAATCTTTATTAAATATTATATCTATTTTGTTTTCGACAATATCCATTGATATTAATTTTTGCCGAATTTAGCTAAGACAATTAGAAGAGCTTTGTATTTGATTTGAAATAATTATGTATTTCAAATGAACACGTAAGTATCTAGTAAACAAAAATGTAAAATGATTACTTCAAAAATTTTCTAAATAAGGAGTTTTAGAATTAATGATTTGTCATTGCTATCAACTACAAACGTGAAAACAATGTTTTATTGATGTAAAAATCATGTATAAACCGATACATACTGCACTCTATTAAGAGTGGCTATCTTCGTTTGGACTTGAAGATCTCGATTCTTATTATATTTACTCCTTTTAGTTTAAAAACAAACTATAGGTAGATAGGTAATAGGAGAAGTATATGTTAAACCAAAAATAACTGATCACGACATAATTGCAGTTCATGTATTAACCAATCAAACTCAAAAATTTTCTATAAACTTTAAAACTATAAGAAATTACAGTGATTCAAACTTAAATATGATTAACAATAAACTGATGGAATGCGATTGGTCATACAATGCTAACGATATAAACATATTGTATAAAGTATTTGAGGATAATATTGCTAAGGTTGTAAATGAAATATGCCCAAAAAAGCGTGTTAAATCTGGAAAATCTAGAATTCCTTGGTTTAACAAAAAAATGTTAGATATAAAGGTGGGGCGAGATAAGGCTTATCAGAAATATAGACATACCAAAAGTACTGATGATTGGAAAATTTATAAACAACTTAGGAATACTTTTGTTATGAACTTGAGAATAGAAAAAAGTAAATATTATAAGAGGCAAATCGATAATTTTAAAGATCAACCACAAAAAATGTGGAAAACATTAAAAACACTATTAAATTGTAAAGATTCTCAGAATTTTGATCTGTCTATGTTTGATAAAAATAAAAACTATGGAAGTTTAGCTTCTGCATTTAATGACTATTTTTTAATTAGCGTAAAGGGGATTGTAAATAGTATTCCAAGTACCAATACTGAACATAAAATTGAAGGAAATGTAAACATACAAAGTACCTTATTTGAATTTAAAACAATTAACATGAGTGAATTAAAAAATATTGTGTACAAACTTAAGAACAAAGTTAGTAGTCAATTAATTAATACATTTTTAATTAAAAGAATACTTGATACTGTAGGTTATCCTTTGCTAAATATAGTTAATGAATCTTTGAAAGCGGGACAACTGCCCTCTGCATTAAAAATAAGCACAGTGGTTCCTATTCCAAAAATAACTGGGGCAAAAAAAGCGGATGATTTTCGTGGTATTAACATATTACCGGTTATAGATAAAATAATTGAAATTGTTGTGCATGATCAGCTTATAAATTATTTTGAAACTAATAAATTATTGTACATAAATCAATCGGGTTTTAGAAGGAAGCACTCCTGTGAAACTTCGGTGCAGTTTTTGATAGATGAATGGCTAAGTGAACTAGATCGAAATAAAATTATAGTCGCCGTTTTCCTTGACTTGCGACGTGCTTTTGAAATTGTAGATAGGAATATCTTAATAAATAAATTGAGGTACTATGGTGTAGATGGGGTGGTTCTTAAATGGTTTCAAAATTATCTAAGTGATAGGTTGCAGGTAACAAAACTTAATAATGATATATCAGTGCCTAAAGAGAACATTTACGGTGTACCGCAAGGAAGTGTATTGGGCCCGCTTCTTTTTATTATTTATATTAATGACATAACTTTTAATTTACCCGATGTTAATGTAAATTTATTTGCTGATGATACACTTCTCTATATATCAGGTGAAAATATACAGCAGCTAATAGATGTTTTACAAAGGAATATGAATACATTAAACAAATGGATAATCAATAACAGACTTCAAATTAATGTTAAAAAAACGAAAGCAATGGTTGTGGCCCCAAAAGCAATATATAAAAAGATAAAAAGTACTCTTTCAAACTTGATAATGAATAATGAAAAAGTAGAATGGGTTTCACAAATAAAATATTTGGGTATGGTATTTGACAATTACTTAAATTTCTCTAAACATTTCGAATATTTGATTAAAAAAATTGGCAAAAAAATTGGATTTTTTTCCAGAATAGCTCAAACTCTAAGTATTGGAACTAAAACTACAATTTACAACACTATTATTAAACCGCACTTTAATTATTGCAGTACAGTATTATTTTTATTAAACGATACTCAACTCAATAGGTTGCAGATTCTTCAAAATAAGGCTATGAGAATTATTTTAAAATGTGATAAGTATACTTCTATAGCTTTAATGTTACGAAATTTGAATTGGCTTTCTATTAAACAGTTATTAAAATTTAATGTCATGATCTTTGTATTTAAAATGTATCATAAACAAATGCCAGATTACATTAACAAAAAAGTTCAACGTAATAATGATATTCACCAGTATCCGACTAGAATTAACAGAAACATGAAAGTAAAAAAGTCAAACAAAACGCAATTTCAAAACTCAATATTTATTAAAGGAGTTACAGATTTTAACTTACTTCCACCAAACATAAAAAATGCTACCAATACTAATCAGTTTAAGAAATTGTACCTGAAGCATCTGTACCATCTAAGTAACTAAAAGCCTGTAATTTAATAAATTGTAATTGTATTTTAATTGTAATTGTTTTTTAATGTGTATAGCTGTAATAATTGTAGCAAATGTGCTAAATAAATCTACTTACTACTACTACTACTACTAGTCCATATTTATATAAGAAATGCGACATTTTGTTTCTATGTGCCTCTCGATATAAAAAAAAGTGTTTGATTACTCGTTAATTTATCGCATTAAGTTTTGTTCCGTTGTTTACCATAAAATTTTTGAACCGTCTGCTGAGGAAAATTAGAAATTAATAACCTGAAAGAACTAAAAGTACATGTTATGTACGCGTACAATTAGAAACATTTGGTTAGAACGAATTGTATAAATACCGGCTTTTTATTTACACGACAGCAACTAATTTAATTTACACCGCTGTTTTGAAGAACCGCTCTGTGTATTTTACATGTACTAGATGATTTCATTGAGTTACTACTTCATTAACAACAAAACCAGCAATGTCTAATTCATTAAATCCATATTACTTACGTGTGCTTACTTAGAAACTGTAATTGATAATTATTTCACAATTAACTACCTAGAAAATTAACCAACATGGTTAATGTATCCTGTAGGTTCTATAAACCGATCCATAACAATAAACATGGTACTTAGAATAAGTGGTAACCATTTCAGAAAGAAAATAGCACGAACAGAGCTAGTTTGTCCATCAACCTCTTTATGGCAGTTGAGCCCCCTTCATCAGCAAAATTTTATCACCACTTCACCCGTCCATCATACGATGTAAATAAAAACACACTTTCTGCTGAGCTTTTCATTTTCCTTTTCGTTCTTTTGTTATTGTGTATTTATCACGACTCATATAAAATGGTCTTATAAAGTTTAGTAAAGCGTAAGTAGACATTTACAACAAAAATGCACACAGATATATCTTTTAAATGAAAAAATTTCAAACTCGAAATATCGTTTGGGTTTCAAAGTCATTCTTTTTGTCACCAGCGCAGGGCTGTTTGCCTTAATGATTGTTGGTAAAGTGCGTTCGAATAAGTATACAGAGACCTGAAGTCAATAACGTTACACTAGGCACAAGAGTAGTAGTAGATAAAGAATGATGTACACATTTACAATTATTTATCTTAGAGCTAAATTTCTTTTAAATTTGTTTCTTACGACACTAGTTAATACTGGAAATTCAGTGACGTAAATGATATAGATTACTTTGCACGCTGTTGACTCCGTTTCTATACTAAGCAACTCGAAAAATACAGAAACGAATAATTTGATTTCGCAACTAAAATTTATATTTAAAAAATATGAATAATTGTTCTCCCCGCATTTCTTTTTCTTATGGTCGTAGAAAAAACAGTACACGCAACACGTGCAAACGAAAAGTAGAACTCGCATGCCTTCAGAACTCGCCTTCGGATCGTGCTGAAATTCGCTTATTCGTTTCACTTTACGCACTTGTTACGCAAGGTGATTTTATGTTCTTACAACTGAAAGTACTTTAAATTCATCTGTCAAATAGTATATACGCACAAATCGTAAACGATTGACCAGCAAAGTCACAACTTATTGATAAATAGGGATTTTTCATATCTAAACTACTCTTCATACACAAAAACTATAGTAATAAATAGATACGATTTACATTATTCAAATAAGTATAAATTGTTAAGATCTCTGTCACCTGCAACCCTAGATCTTATCCAATAAACAAATAAAATAATTAAAGAAAAACTTGTTTAATTTAGTCCAGTCAACGAAGGAAAAATAGGGGAAATAATTCGTGTAGTCGCAAATTTTTGTACAGTGGAAGGGGGGAGTGCCATGAATAACGTACTAAAAATCCTGACCGGTGGGGGTGAGCGGGGGGGGGGGGGGGGCGTTAAAGGTCTTTTTTCACGTTTTTCTTGAATAACTCGAAAACCGCAGCCTCTAGAGAAAAATTGTTTATGTCCAATATTAATCTACATGAAATTTGTTACAAAAAAGGTTCTATTCATTTTTTTCTCTAGGATGAATAGTTTGCGAGATGCAGGGGATGGAAGAATCGTTGATTATTAAAACTAGTATAAAATTAATGTTAAATGAACTTAGAACTAACAGAAAAACTACATTACTTATTAAAAACAAACACCTTATCTTGAGTGTGTACATTTCAAAAATCAACAACTGAATCATCATCGTGATCATCATCTTGCAGATTGAGTAACGGTGCACCATTCGTACACGTACCTTGGCACGTGCCTCACACCATGGTGCATGGAATGCCGGCTTTTCGGCATCCACATCGTCCCCCACACCCAGTAGAACATCGGCAAAAGATTGCATATTGAAAATGACCGCTTGCATGGAAGAATGGTATCATGTACTGAACACAGGCCAAGTGGCCATTTCAATCACCACGGCGCTCAGAATCTATGAACTTCTTCATCAATGAAACCATGTGAAAATATTGCACCCACAAAGCAGCGGTAGATCCAACGAAATAAAAAAAGAAGGAAGGAAACTAAGGTATTATGGTGCATAACTACAAGTGTAACGGAAATACGTCACACACGCCATATTGAAACACCAACCGGCACGAGTTTTTATTGGTAGTCTAACTGTTTGTTTACGTTTTTGTCTTTGACAGTTGACGTATTTAGTGTTCTCAGCCAATGAGCTTCTAAAATCCGCCATATTGAGACACCATCTAAATTGCATACTGTTGGTGTTATGGTCCTTCCTTCTTTTTTTATTTCGTTGGGTAGATCCGTTCTCCTTGAAACGATCCAGCTCATTTTGAATTTATTTAAAATTGATGCCAACCAAGCGTCCCCCTCAATGTTTTGTACAGTAAGATCTTCCATATTGCTCAAAATGCTGATAATCTCCTTCTTTTCTTCTTCTGAGACGCTGGCTTCTTTCAGAATGAGCCGAGCTAAAACAGCTTGAACGAGGAAATGTCCTCGAACGGCTCTGTTGTAAGTATGCCTAGTTAAGATGTTGTCAACTGAATTTGCAGCATAAACTAGGCATAACCCTTCCTTCAGCCCAGACCCTGCCATTGTGTGACCAATGCACCCCATGAAGGACATGAGTGTATGAAATCCTCCCAATCTCACGGAAATTACCCTAGACTGGATTTCTCGAGCCTTTATGTACAATGGTTGGTCGAAAGTAACAAAACAAATTGCGGCACCTTGCTGCTGGCTATCGTTGGCAGCGTATTGTAAAGCCGTGTTGTAGTCACTTGGTCGTGAATTAATGAATGGCTAGGAAAGTTACTGCACTTCTTTCACCAATAATTATGTTACTGACAAACTGCATAAATCCCTTCCATTCAGGAATTGCTGTCACTTCTGGAGTGGGCTGCACTGAGTGGAGCCACTTACCACACATCCACAGTAAATTTTGCAAAGTGGGTATAAATATGTCGGCTGGAATGGGATTGAGCATGTTCAAGGCAAGAACAGTAATCTGCCGTAATGCATTGCTTGACCGTTGTTCGAATGTCTGAACTTCCATAACACCTTGGTGGCCTACTTCTGTGGCAGAGGGAGCTCATTTAAGCCTCTGGACCCCTTCAGATGGTGGGAGAGCTGAGGCTGGGATGATGCATTTGATGCCTCCCATGCTGTGAAAAGTATTTCAGCCACCGATAGTGGAGACATTGAAATCGGCATTAACAGAATGTTACACTTGAGGCAGGCTCTTCAGTGTTGTAGACAGTTGATAGCTCCAGCTGTTGAGCTTCGTGATAAGTTCCAAACCAGCAAGTAGAATGACCAAGTTTTTGGATCCAAACTTTCTGTGAATGAACAGAGCGACAGCATGTAGGATAGGAGATATGAAAGATCAAGAGCGAATGGCAACAATGAGGCCATGGGATATAGATGTCAACTTCTTTTCAATTTTCTGTTTTGCCCTTTTTTTTGCTGAAAAGTCCATGAAGACACAGAGTATACGGGGTACCATTTCCTCAGCCCCACTACAGAATTTGTCACAAGTTGGAAAAACAGAATTGTCATATGCTATTGACTCAATATCTTTCAAGATTATTGCGGCAGCTGCTTTTACGATTCTCTCCCGTTCTGCTTATTCGTCTTTGCACCTCGAATAATACCACATATCATTCAAAAATTTGTCACCTGCACTACGAAAGCACACAACAGTTTTTCTTGTGCGAATTGTGCGGAAAACAATTCGGACCCCATATTTTTGTCTCATTCTCTCCTTGATTGTCTTTATATGAGGTATTGTTCCCGAAACTTCTTCCATCAACTCCTCCAAGGAGAACTGGCCGTTGTCATTTCCTTCTATGTAATTGAATATCTCCCCCATTGATGCCGAAATTCCTTCACCCTCAGGACGTCCTTGTTTTCTCGATGTAGGTGCAGAGGCTATAAAGAACTTTTTATAGCAATCCTCATGATAGATTGCATCTTCAGCGTGTAGATCCCCAACTGAGCAGATACGTCTTAGGATGGTGTCTCCCCATTCATCCTTCATCTCCTGTGCACGAACTGTACCTAATTGTATTGTCGTAACTGAATGATCGAACATTGTAAACCTTTCGCCGCAAATGTTGGGGATTTTTCTTCTGTTTATCATTAAATTCATCGTCAATAGCTTCCGCACAAAACAGACAGTTAGTTTTAAAATCAAATTTCACTTCAGCTGACCGCAAACGTGGGGCACCATGTGACGTTGAATGCTGTTGCTCTGAAAGAGCTTCTCTCAGAAATCTTTTAATTGAGTCAGCTCTGGTGTACTGTTTTCTGCAAGATTCATGAACAGCACCGTGTTTCTTGTTCCTGAAACCTTCAGCTTTCCCATCTTTTCTCGCTCATCTGCCCTCCAACCCTCCGCCCCCCCCCCCCCCCGTAACCCCAGCACACAATTTATCCCTTAATACAGCACTACTGCACTTAGATGTTGTACAGACATTTAATATTCGGTCTGAACCCACTTCATTTAACATTAAACATTAATTTTATACCATTAAAACACTATTTTTAATAATTCGCGCTTTTTCCATCCCCTGTATCTCGCAAACTATTCATCCCAGAGAAAAAATGAATAGAACCTTTTTTGTAGTAAATTTCATGTAATTTAATTTTGTATATGAACACTTTTTCGCTAGCGGCCGCAGTTTTCGAGTTATTCGAAAAATACATGATAAAATGACCTTTCAACGCCCCCTCCCAGCCCCGCTCGCCCACAACCGGCCAGGATTTTTAGTATGTTGTTCATGGAACTTCCCCCTATCACTGTACAAAAATTTACGACTACACAAATTATTTCCCCTGTTCGACCTTTTTTGGCCTTCGTTGACTGGACTAATTAGTTACGCTTTATTTTTAATATCAGGCAAGAAACAGCACTAGGAAATAGCACAGTCTACCATTTAAAATCACCTTATACATACATGTGTATAGGGTAGACCATATTCAACGGTTTTAAATGGGAGTACCCTTAATATCGGAGTTAGACAAAAACTATATTTTGTTACTTTTTAAGTTCTAAGCTAAAATTCAAAATTTAATCATTTTGAAAACTCATTTATTGTTAAAAATATCCAAAAACGGTAAAAACATTCTAGAAGTACTTTTTCAAGTAAAACACGATAGTTAATTCGGACATAATTTTTCATATTTTAAAAATATGGTATACGTAGTTGATAATTTTCAAATTTTAAGTTTTAGTTGGCCATGATACCACCAAATCGTACAATTTTCTGCTTTCCAAATATATATCCTTGGTAGGGATTAAATGCAGCAACTATACCTTTTTGGTCTATAACTAAAAAATACCAAAAGATAATGGAACTTAAATCAGCATCAAAAAAGAGATTTGGTGTTCGACATAAGTTTTTGTCTATCTTCGATAATAAGGATACTTCCCATTCAATACGATCGAAAATCTTCCACCCTGTACTGCCAGGAGTTTTTCGGCCGGTGTGTTTTTGACACCCTTAAATTTAGGCGTTCCTATCTAACGCTCCATGACAGACTTCCCTTTTATCTCTTCTGAATGTATGCCCGACTTACTGAAATTTTCTTTTATTAACTTCTTTTTCTGTATGGATCTGATCTGTTGTCCTCGATAGCTTTTCATTGGAAATAAGTAATATTTGGTCGCCAAATCATCTTCAATGTACAGTGTGTCCCAGGATTGATGTTACAATAGGTACGATGGACTAAAAAGTTTTTAATTTTATTTTAAGATTGTGGGATTAAGTCCTGCCTGGTTTGAAGTGAATTTTAAGAATATCTTCAGTTTTTGAAAAACAAGTTGGCCTTCACATTGAAGCACAAACTATTTTCTGTTCAGGTAAATTGCCATTTTTGTTCATGATATGGCAAAATTTTACTAAGAAAGGTTGTTCATAATGAGAAATTATGGTCCTATACAAAATTTTAGGAAGATTAGTCAATGATTATTTTTTCATGGCCTCCTGGCAGTTATGTTGAATAAATAATTTATTGTAGATGAATGTTATTATTACGTTTCGTAAGTTAAATTTGTTGTAAATACTATTTGTTTCGTGCAATATTCTACAAATAAAATTTTTAATAAATACATTTTATTTTGTTTAATCTAAAAAATGATCGTTTAATCAAAGTAGGTAAATCTACCTGAAACTTTGTATAGGACCATAATTTCTCATTCTGAACAACCTTTCTTAGTAACATTTTGCCGTATCATAAACAAAAAGGGTACTTTGACTGAAAAGAAAATAGTTTTCGCTTCAATGTCAAAGCCGACTTGTTTTTCAAAAACTGAAAATATTCTTAAAATTCTCTTCAAATCAAGCAAGACTTGATCCCACGATCTTAAAATAAAATTCAAAAATTTTTAGTCCATCGCACCTATTGTAACATCAATCCTGGGACACACGGTATATGTCTTAAACAGCGATTTATTTTATTGCTTCTCCATACACTTCTTTATTTTGAAAAAGTACCCCGGGTTTTTAGGTGCACATTTTAACGTCTTAATTTATATCCACATTACTGCTCAGGTAGACAAAGTTATTCTTTCTTTCAATTGCCACGATGTCTAGTGTTATTAGGTTACTTATAACTTTTTTCATTTCTTCTTTTAGGCTATTTACTTTATCTTGCATGTGAATGTGCGTATGTGAGAGCAACCATACGTTGTCAGCATAATCAAGGTCTTTTCGAAATTCTGTAAAGCTTCATCTAATTGATCTATTGCTATAATAGTAAACATCTCTGTCTGACTACAGATATGGATTCAAAGGATTCAGACATGGCTCCTTCATGTAATTGCCTGAATTTGGTCTGACCCTCTTTCACTAAATTAACAATTCTCTGTTTGTAAACCTATTTTATGGAGTTCTCCCCATGCTTTCTGTATTAATGGCATCAAAGGCCTTCTCGAAGTCTATGAATAGAAGGTATAATGGTGATTGCCACTCGATTGATTATTCAATTACAATCTAAAGGCTGTTGATTTGATCTATTTGACCTCTGTTTTCGATCCGCTTGTTGCTTTGTGATAGTCTGGTCTATTCTATCTGTTATTTTGTTCAATATAATTCGGCTAAATACTTTCTGACACACACTAAGCAGTTACAGTTGTTAGCTTTTTACAGTTTCTTAGGTCTCCCTTTTTAGATATCTTGACTATTATGGCTTCTTTTCAGTATTGAGGGTACACCTACTATATCCAAATATCACGAAAGAAAGGAAGGGAATAGATCAGCGCTTAATTCAACATCAGCCTTGAGAGTATCTGCTGTAATGTTATCAATGCCAGCAACTTTCCCATTCTTCACACGCTTAATAACCGTAATTATTTCTGTTCATAACCGCGGAGAAACTTTTATTCTCAACAATACTGCATTCTTTTCCTGTTCTTCGTTGTTTTCGTCAATCTGTTTTTCATTGTTTAGGTTTAGGCTCTCCTGATCCATATTCCCCATAAAATGTTTTCTCCATCTGTTGAGTTGCTGTCCATTAGCAGGTAATATTGCCTTATTTACTCGTAACATGAACATTTCTATATCTTTGCTCTCCTGCAATTTTCCTGATTAACTGATATAACTATCTCCTTCATATCTCCATTCCCTGCAGCTTTCTGGGCAACATCTGGTAACTTTTCCAAGTACCGACTTTTGTCTCTTCTTGTTCGTTACTTTAGTTCTCTGTTAAGTAAGGAGTACGGAGCTCTTAGTTGGCGCAAACGTCGTTAATCATATTTGTTTTTCGTTCTTTTGTAATCGCCCACGTATCTGCCGTGATCTATTCCTTTTCACCTTTCTTCTTTGGGCCGACAGCTTCGCTGGCCTGATTTAACGCCACCTTTATATCTTGGTCACCTTTCTTCTACTTTTTTCTCTTTCCCTACTTGTAGATTTCATTTTTTTATTCAAGTTCTTTGTAAAAATTTGTTTTATTTAAGCTATTTTATTTAATTCCTTCCGCTTAAAGTTGTTTCCTTTTGGATACGTCTAATATTTATATGTATCACGTCAATAGCTGCATGCACACGGAAAGATTTATTAGTATCGATATATTGTACTAACTAATCGCCAGAGAAATTTGTATGAAATATCGTTGAGATAATTTGACCTTAAGCTACTAATAAGCAGTTTTCTTTAAGCGAATTACTTATTGTAGAAAATGTATGTGACCATTTACTCGTTATGTATGTGCTGTTGACAACGATTTATCTTTAAACTGGGAAGATTTATTTGCAATCGATGATCTTTGATGAAGATTTTGAATTCTTTGCCTTTATAATATTTTTTGCAGTACTCCACTAATTCCTTGTAGCTATTATTTTTTATGTTTGCTACAAAAACTTATCAAAAGGATAATAAAAAGCCAAAAACATTAACAATTTATTTTTTTCGGACTCAATTCGGCGCAAGGCCAGGATTCCAATTAATTACAAAAATTAAATGTTGAGTAGAAAATGGATTAAGACTTGATAAATAAATACACCAAGTTTAAATATACACACAAATATAAATTTAATATTAAATACAAAAATATTAATAATTCATTCATGAATTAGTAGCAGACAAAAGGCAAAATTTATAAATAAAATTTAAATAAGAATCTAATTCATGATTGAATTAATCTACCATAACTTTTACAAAAAACCAATTTTATAAATAAAATTTAAATATTAAGATGTATAAAAAAACTAACAGGTGGACACACCTGTGAGGCATTTAATCTGAATAATATGTAAAATTTTATCAAAGACAAAAAATATTAATAACACTTATCTCAATAAACCTTCCTTGATAATGGATCATGAGAAATCTGGAATTCAGCAACACTTGAGATACTATTCAAATGGAAATGTGGTTGAACAGATATGACATCTAAACGGCATACGAAAATGGCGTCCCTCCACGTGTTTCAAAATTTACAAAAAGTTAATTTCCAAAGGAAATTAAAAATTCCATCCAGGAAAATACACAAAGCTCTTCCAGACGGAAAATAATTCTAATTAACACCATATAAATTTAAGATAGGTGCAATTAGGAGCACTAATAGTGCGAAAAAAAACCTGTTAATTAAGCATAACAGCAAACACTTCCGAACATCGGAATAAATAATAAATTACGTTCATTAAATATGAAACGTAAAAAATGATAAATTTCAACTAAACTCAAACGTGCGTTCGGCAGGAATTTCTATCGCCAAAGAGAACGAACTCGTGTCAAAAATCACGACACCTGACAGTAAAACTACTGCGCAGATTCAATACGTTAATAACACCAGGATGACACTTATGCAAATCAAGCTGCATAACAAATAGGCAGAAATTTCACTAAGGAAGGCATTTAAAATGAAAACAAATAAGTTATGGTAATTTGGATAACACAACAAGAGAATATAAGAATAATAGACTCGGAAAACCAGAAAGAATTACTTTTAAACGACAATAAAGACAAGCACATGGACTAAATAACCAGGCATCGCTTAAAGATGGAAATTTAAGCGCCGGCACAATGGAAATAAAGTAAGAAAAAGCAGTCAGAACCACGAATAAAAGAAAATCTTACAAAATAAGAAAAGGGAAAATAATGAAATGAATTAATCAAGTAAAATGGGAAAGACAACACAGAAGAAGGAATAAGAAGGATACTGGATAACCAGATAAAGGATCGTGAGATTGTCTTGTGATTAAACAGAAAATTTCTAAGAAAATACCAAAATAGACGAGGATATAACCACGACTAAAAAACCCGGCATCGTTCCCTAAAGAATGTCAACACGCAATATAATTTAGAAGACGTGATTATAAATAAATCTTACTCACTATCTCAGTACCTTAAGGTAAGGCAATTGATTCAGGAACAATCAATCCCTAAAACTACTTAAAATTGACATAAGCAGGAGGATAATTAGCAAAAAATAGCAAAGTTTTAAATGTAGGGTAACAACCACAGTAACATGAGAGGAAACCTCTTTTACAAAAAAACATTTAGCTTATCAATCAACCAGAAATGTCGATTGATAAGAGGAAACGAGACAATTTGAAACGAAAAGCTGGAAAATTGTAACATGTTTTTATTTGTGTATTCGGGTAAAGTTACTTTCCACAGACACTGGTGACTACGATAAAGCTCAATTAATCCACTACTAACTCCTTAGATGATATGTTATTAGTATTATAGCAATTCACTTCACTACACTTTATCATCTTCAGGTATATACTAATACGTTTTCTCCTCCGATATTTCACTGATGCCTGGAGAAGTTATTGCTGAGTGTGTATTGAGTTATTTGTAACCAAATAATCTTGATCAATTTATTTGTCGCCAATTTATCGTTAGATCTTTCAAACTCCAACAAGAACATTAACCTGTAGATTTATCTGTAAATTTGGACAAACTTACAGGTAAATTGTTCAAATCACCCAATAAATCTTCCCGTGTGTATGAAGCTATTGACAGGAGTATTCCGCTAAATCTGACTTTGGCTATTAACTATTATCTGGAGACACCCATGTCACCTTATGCACGTCCTCGAGAGAGAATAAAGTTCCACCAATTTTTAAACCGTGGTTACCATAGGCCTCAATAACAATGTGGAAGACATTTCTTACATCTCTTCCAACTCTATCGTTAAAGTTGCCCATAAATACGACTACATCTCATTTTCTAATATTTTTTAGTACCCTAACTAACTGGCTGTAGAAAGATCTTTGGTCTCCATCTCCGCATTATCAGTAGATACATAACACTGAATTCTAGAAATTTTTCTATGCTTAGAATTTAGTCTTACTATAACTATTCTCTCTGATATGAATCTCCATCCTAATAGGCACGAACTAAATCTTTTGCTTAAAATAATTCCTAAAATAAGGCTTCCGTTGCTTGTAGTGATTTGGCCTTCTCCGTTCCAGCGCATTTCAGTAATTCCAAAAAAGTCTATTTTATAATTCTTCATTTCATTTAGGACCTGCGTTAACTTTCCTTGCTGGTACATGGTTTTAATGTTGCACTGCCCAATCCGTGTTCATTTTTCACGGTAACGTCCGGTACGGTTTGGTACGCTTCGGTACCGTCTGGTACGTTTCGGTCCGGTTCGGCACGCTTCGGTTCGGTTCAGTACCGTCCGGTACGGTCCGGTATAGTCTATTTACACTCAATGTGCGCAATCTTATTAGTCAAGCTAAGCCATGTAAATCTGATAATATAATCCGCTTAAACGCCCTGTACCATAGGTATTTCCACCAGTTCAACTTAATATTACAAGTTAAGTTTCTTGTCAAGTGTGAAATATTTTTAAGTTTTAAGAAGATTACGCACAGTGAAAATGGATAGACTATACAGCATAGGTGATCAAGTAATTCGTCCGGTTTTCTCTCCTTGTAGTCCTTGTTGACATTTTGCAGATAAAAGTTATCGGCCTATATCTTCAAAGTCTGATGGCAAGGTTGCTACTTAAGGCCTTATACTATCTGTATTCCAATACAAGTGGCACCAACACAAACTGCCTGTATGTACTCTGATACAAGTGGCAAAAGTGTTTCCTCCAGTACCGGTGTTATTTCGCTTTTTCTTTGTCACCAGAGCCTCGTTTGTAGTAACAAGGTTCATCACGAGAAGGTGAGGTTGATGTTTGGGAAGGAGAAAAGGCAAAAGCGAGAGACAATTAACGAGTCTACAAGAAGTCTCGAGCAGTGAAGACTACTACATTCGCAATACACAGAATCAGTACTAGTTATAAAGTAAGCATTCAGTATAAATAAATTAGACTGAATTAATATTTAATTCTCTTAATCTAATTAAAGGTTTCGATAGCATCAAATCTAACATACTTGCTTTGTAAACCAGAGATCTGGGGTTCGATTCCCAGTCAAAGTCGGCGAGATTTTTAATGTGGAAAATATATCATGTTTGGACGATAAAGAGCACTACCAGGGATGGAAATTTCTTGAGTTTAGCAAAATTCTAGTCCGGTAGTGGCAATGATTATAGTAAGCAGCACCTTGGGAACCTTTAATACCCCCAGGTTAGATTTCGCCCAATTATTTAACAAACGAACAACAAGTATGATGTTATTATAATTATCTAGTTTAATAAAAACAACTCACACAGATGAAACCGTTGCAATACCAACTACATGCATTACATTAACAAGATTGGTTGCTTTTACTTAAAAGCTTATTAATTAATTTTAAAAATTTGGGTAATGTTGAAATACTTACCTTGATTTATTTTAAAAATTTTAATTTGGAAACTTTGAAACTTAAATTTATGGCTTTTAATTTAAATTAAGTAATTTGATGGCTATGCCTTTTTGAAAGCATCCGAAACATGCAAGAGTCACAAATAATTTCGAATGTGGAAGGAATGTTAATTACTTTACTTACTTTAAATTCCTGTAATTTTATTTAAAATTCCTGCAAATATACATGGTTTATTGGAGAACTACATGTTTTTGTTGACCAAATTACAATTTAAATTCATAGTATTTAAACGGCTATGTAACGAAATAACTTTTTATATCGTATATTAGAAATCAATATAAAACCAAGTGTAATAATTATCGTATTAGTACTGTCTAGAAATGGTGAATATAAAAAGGAAATTAATTCAAATAAACCTACAATAAAGTTATCAGAATTAAATCTACAGCTAACTGTATAAATTTACGTTCCGGTTATATTCATGTCAAGAAAATTCACACTACCAGGCATCTGCTCTTGAGACCTTTTAATAGGTAATAACTAAATATCTAAGCATGCAATCGCAGCACATTAACAAGCTTATTAAAGCCAAACTCTTAAACATTATAATGTGAAAGTTATCGAAGTTATTAAAATTACATTGCGTATAAAATAAATGGTTCCTCTAAATTTTTACACTTAACCATAAGCTAAGCCCTAAAACCATTAATCTTGTTGACCAGTTTTTCAAAAGTGAGTCTCTTCAATTCGGCTGCAAACATTATAAAGTAGGTAATAAAATTAAAATAAAGGTTTTTATGAGTTACTTAATAGTTTGTAAATAAGTTTGAGATACAAACATTAAATTGATTCGCTAAACTTATTTCATCGCGGCTAAATTGCGATTTAATCAAAAATATTTGTCTTAAATATAAACATTTTAAAGATAAATTTCGATGTCCATTAAAATTCTTCGGCTTGATAAGAGACCTTATCGGATGTAGGTGTACGACACTAATACACGTTAAAAGCATTAAAACATCCTGTGTATAAAGCTTATTTATAGATTTTTAATAATACTATCGAGATGTTTGTAGATTAAATATGACCAGCAGTAAAGTTATTTTATACACACTTCTGTTCTTAATGTATTATAGCTGATAAAAAATTGTTATAGAAATTAATCTGAACATCTGTTTATTTACTACTTGTAGTATAACAACAATTTAAAACAATGATTAACGCTCTTTCAAAATATTGCAAGAACTACGTCGAATGTATTATTATGTTTTTATTATGTATTCCCCTGCTCCTTTCGATTCACCCCGTTTTACGGTAACTAATGTTAGAATGTTACAAATATTATGTATAGTCAGACCTATTAATTTAATGCTTTATTTGGGAGCAGTTGAAGTTCTGGGTATTTGTAAGACTTTTCAATATCTTGTCTTATCTTACCGGGTCAGCTTAAAAATGTTATTAAAATAAACAATCCACTGTAATGGTAGTTAAAAGAACGCTCATTTCCAACTTGCTTAAATTATGAGGGATGACAAACACACTTTTTTACACACTTACCTTTTTAAATGGACCATTATTTTATAGACTGAAAACATACTCTTCGTTTATTCACTGCCATATTTATCCTGTCAAACATTTTACCAAATGTCCAATTGGTCAGTATGTAAAGCTTAACCCCAGGTTAAAAAAATATCCAGAAAAAAGATATTAACACTTTTTATTACATTTTAATAAATTCATAGTAAACACACTTTTTGTGTGTAACTGATTAATATTACATTTCTACATAATAAATAATTTTTCCAATAATAGACGGCCCGTTATTTTATTTACGGAATGAATTTAATAGAATCAATAAATTGTATTTAATCGTATTCAAAAGTCTTAAATCAAGGCAAAACAAGGCTCGCAAAATAAAAATCAAGATTTGAGCAACTATTGTAGTATTGTCTTGACGTCAGTATTCACTGTTACAAAAATCCCAAACACAGAATAATGAAATTTAAAAATCAAGGCTAATAAGCATAACTCTTGGCTAAGTTAAACAAAACAGCTAATCAGGCTGCAGTGACCTCGTTCGGTCAGTAGCTGAACAAATAACTTATGTTGTTATCCTTGCTACTTTAAGGGAAAAGGGTGTGGCAAGGCAACAAGTATTGAACGCGGGATAATTTAAAAACATGTAAAATTATTTTAGCAGTACATTTCATGTATGTTAAATTCTTTTTTCCAACATTTGTAAGAGGGCAGTGCAAGGTTTCTTACACAAAACTAAAATAAAATAAGTAATAAAGCAATTCACTTAAAAATATTTCCATTTAATCATCAATACTATCTATTACTACAGTATTTTTCACCTAGGATTTGGGTTGTGTCGTCAGTTGGATTGTGAATTTATCAACAGTGCGTTGATAAATTCACAATCCAACTATACTCTATACTTCATCTCTTTCTAAACTAGGTTTTCATTACCTACTGCGCACGAATGCGTATCTAAACAGACAGTTTTTGGACGGGGCAAGTTGACGTCAACCCAAATGCTAGATGAAAAATACTGTACAATAATGCAAATTATTCAAAATTACTAAAAAACATTTGCAGATATCAAAACTTCTTTGTACATACATGAGTGTCAAAATTAAATTAATAACCTATTAATATACTGAATGTAACGTTTCGGAGACAAGTCTATCTCCGTTTTCTAATAAATTAAAAAGGTTAAACACTGGTAAAGTTTTGTAATGTGAGATGTCATACAAAACTATAAACATATGTATCCATATGAGGTAGTTATGCAGGTACATATAGAAACAGTTATTAAGGAAAGAATTACTATGCTACGTCTACGTAGGATATAATGGTATAATCTGTTTATAGTGTTATTATTTTTATTATAGAAACAAAGTAGTTTGTCGTTTGAAGTTATTATGTCAGTGCATAGAAAATTCAGGTTGTGCATCTATTTATAAAAATTGCTGAATTTGTAATAATTATCGACAAGATGGTAATAATAATACCTAATAATAAAAATTCTGAGATATTTTTTGAAAAAACTTAACAAATACAAATTAGAATACAAATAACAAAATCATTTTCGGCAAATTACATTCTGAAGAATTTAAAATTGTACTTAAGTAATAATTAAGAACACCACAAATAACAAACAGAATAAAGAAATATGCACGCCGAATGATCTTCAGAACCTCCTCGTTTAATCAAATAATATACCATCATGAATCAGATGAATCTCATTTTGATTCAGTATCTGATTCAGGATTAGATTGTCCAAGAGAAATTATAATTGGAAGAATGTCATGGGCACTACAGTTTCTCAGATATTTTGGTCAACCATCCATAATAAATAATAATCCTTACATAATAATTTATACTGTTTTGCCGCATTTCCCCAATAAATTTAAAAAGCGCTTCTTGCCATAAATTCATAACCCTGTCTCTTAACAAGTGTCATGAATTATAATATGTCTCACAAGAATTCAATACCTATCATTTCAATCATTTCAATGGGGTTATACTGGAAATGGCATGGAGGAAATTTAAGAATATCATATCCATATGCGTTTAGTAAGGTATCTCTAACAAACTTTTTAAATATTTTTTTAAATAGTTTTGATTGGCCAAAACTCATGGTTTGATCATGCACTGCATTTAAGGTAGGAAGCAGTTGATCCTTCACTCACTTCTTAAAAATTCCGCCATTCCTATTTTGATGATAATTAGTATATTAGGTATATTATTGCCCAAAATTAAACTAAACCTCTTATTACACTTTTTATATTTAAAACAAAAACTCATACTTCTAATAATTTTGACCCTTGAAGTTCTAATTCTTGTTTTCGAAATTTTTCTGAATTAAAGTACCTATATCTCATTCTTATGCAATTCTAAAATTTTTCGACTTAAATCCTCTTTAAAATAATAATCCTTATACTACTTGGATGGTGATCGTCCTGGCGTTTTGGTATTTTTTGCATTTTTTATGGCATTACCTTTTTCAAAATTGTTAATTAATTTAATGCCGAGACATAAGATACCATAATCATTCTAGTCATCGCAAAGTTTTATATTTCGCCTTCTATGATTTTAAAGCAAATTGAAAAATAGTTTATTGTTTCGTTTCGTTTTTTTAAGTAGTACTTCGTTTAGAGCATTTTTATCCATGAATTATAAATTTAGTTTATTTAAAATATTTGAATTTTAATATTGCATCCTCGGATCAAGAAGTCGCGTCACCACGCCACTGCATTATTGGCATAAGGAAAATGTAATCTCCTCAGTATGCTAATGCATCTGAATGCAACAATTTAACTACACAGATAAAAGTATCAGAAACGGTTGTCTTCTGTATGACTTATTAGCAGCATTTTTGGGAAGAGATTAAGAAGGTGTGATACTGAAACAGTACCTACCCAACAAAACATTAAACTTTAGTTGTAATGGACCACTTATGTTTTCCTTAAAAGTGTTTTCAACCGATAATGGCATATCTTGGCTGTAAAACTATAGTGTCCTAAGTCTTTTAGGTTCAAATTAAACTTGAAATATTTAAAAAGGCTCTGCTTTAATTTAAAGTTAATCGGAATGTTTCAGTTGCAGATTCACTATCCATTACTATAAACAACAGTTGATATTAAAATTATCTAAACTAAAGCAACAACCTAACAACAGATCATGTTAATTTAACAAGCTTCGTTGCAAAATTGAGAGTAAATATGGGCACAATTAAAAACCTTTCTTACTTCTATAAGTAGTGCTATTTACGGCAGTAAAAGTAAAATAATGGCGCAATCTTGTTAAAATTTAGTATACAGGTTTTCTAAATTTAATTACAAATAACTAGTCTGCAAAGCGGGGTTAATATAGCACTAGTTATTTTTACTCTTTTAAACTAATTTTTAGTACGTACATACCTACATATTATATTCCATCATAGTTTATAAATCCGACTTTTACCAAATATATATTAATTAAAACAGAGGAACATATGTGATGATATGTTTTTAATTTGTAACTTTAGCTGCAGAAAAGAAAGCACATCGAAATGAATGAGCTCACTTCTTCATTACGATTTAATACCGGGTCCTAAAAATGACAACTGTTATTTGATTACCTGTGTAGTGTGTAATATTGACATACAAATTAATATGGTTAAGTAGTAACAACATAAATTTCCAATAACCAATACAGACGATTCTGATCGTGCTGCTATTAGAAAAATTATGTACAATTTTCATAAACTGAAAATGAAAGATTAACTTTGGAAAACTTAAAGAGAAAATTAAAAACTGATATAAAGGTATCGAATTCAAGTATACTAAAACATTAATGGAAAAAGGCAAAGAATAACATCAAATTATTAGTTGAAAAAATTGAAATTACAGTGCAAATAAAATATTTAAGGACCTTAAAAGATTTCGAAATGAAAAGAAAAATATTGTTTTGATGAATGAAACATGCGGGGTTTAGCAGAAACAAAATGAGACTGATTTTCTTTTAACCACGAATTTTAATCTTTTTACAAATAAAGGGAATCCCCTTCAAAGTAGTTCCCTTGGGCAGCTACACACCCATGGAGGCGTTTTTTCCATTATTCGTAGCAGTCTTGGAAGCCTTCTGCTGCAATGCCTTTCAACTCGTTGGTTACGCTCTTCTGGATATTATCCAAAGTACCAAAATGGGGCCCTTTTAAATGGCTTTTCAGCCGGGAAAATAAAAAGAAAACACAGGAACTGAGATCCGGAGAATAGGAGGGCTGGAGAACCACAGGAATTTCCTTTTCTGCCAAAACTTCGTTGATGGAGACCGCCGTGTGACATGGGCCGTTGTCGTGGTGCAGTATCCAAGTGCATGCAATGCCTGGTTGCATACGTGCCACCCTCTTCCTAATCATTTCAAGGAATTTCCGATAAAAAGCCTCATTGACAGTCCATTTTCGTAACACACCCCACAAACACAACTTCATTTCAAACGCTCCTAACAATCGCGTAACAACTGTAACAAGTTCAAACTTGTACTGAGTCTACGGCAGGGGTTATTCTAATTGCCTTGTAAAGGGAGAGGCAGCAGCGTTATCTAAATACTGGTATGATCGAACTAACCCTGGATTAAAATCAACTGGATATTATCATGGGACAAGAATTACGAGATAGGAATAAATAGTTTATTGTAATAGTTTAATATTTTAAGATTTCAATTTTAGTGTTACGAAAAATGGGTTAGGAGTAAGTGAAATCAAAATTAATTGAGAAGGAATAAAAATAATGGATAGTGGATATACACTAAAATATTCAGGAGTAAATGTAAGAAACAGAGCAAAAGAGGGTGTAGGCATAATAGTAGAACTGGAATTTGAGAAAAAGGTATTGGAGGTGGAGGCAGTAAACTCAAGAATAATAATTAGAATGAGACTGAAACTGACCAATATTATGAGTATAATACAGATATACACTGTGTCCACATTTCGATGCTCACCATTGGTATTTCGGTTATTAAAATATATAGAGCAACGGTTAAATGGAGAATGTTTTGGAGAATTCAATACTCGCGACAAATCTCATTTCAAATTCACCCTAACTTTTTTAAATTTTAAGATAATTTGAAAAAACCAAAATTTGCCGATTTCAATTTTTCTCAATAACTCGATAACACCTAATGTGACCGCCTCTAAAGTTTTACAATGTTCAGACACTTTTTTAAGACAAATTTTTTGATGCAAAGAGAAACCCCCGATTGTCATTTGTTTTCAAGTTATTAGTGCTATCTTTTGTTTTTCATATGGAATTTTGGATTTTTGGTTAGTTAGATAGTCTTTAAAAAGAACTTTTCAACGATGTATATCATACCTGAAAAATTTTTATTTGTGGGGGAGATATTAACAAAAAAATAAATTAGTCTCTAATATAAAATTAGTAGGCTATGAAATTAAACTCCAATGAGTAATGAAAGCGAAAAGATATGCTGATATACGTCGAAATAATATTTTGCTAAATGTTACGAACAATCCAAGCACATCAGTTCGCCGAGTGGCTCGAGAAACTGAAATTCCAAAATCCACTGTTTACAAAACCTTGAAGAAAAACAAATACCACCCTTACAAACCAACAATTGTACAAGGTTTAAACGATAATGGCTATCACCGAAGATTACAGTTTAGCAGGTGGTAAGTATCTATAAAAATGTGAAGATGATGCTAATTTTCCTAGGAAAATACTGTGAACCGATGAAACACGATTTACCACGAGTGTTATGGGCCGGGCAACCATCCTGCTGGAACCAGATGTTTTGCATGTTGTCAGGATTAATACCTTGTCTCAAGCAGGCATTATCTCGTTTGTTAGTAGCTCCAAATATCTGTTACCAGTTAAATTGTAATCAAAGATGAAAGGACCGATTAAGTGGTTATCTAAAACGAAAAGAAACTCAAAAAACAAAAACAAATGTAAACAAAATTCCATACCAATCAAACTGCACCAGAGATTAAAACCAAATCGAACTTGAAATCTTCTTTGATTTACCAAATGTGGATTTTCAGTAGACTAATGATGATAGTTATATGCCTATTGAACACTCCACAATAATTGGTAAATTGTGTTTCATCTGTCCACAGTATTTTCCTAGGAAAATTAGCATCATCTTCACATTTTTGTAGATACCACCTGCTAAACTGTAATCTTTGGTGATAGCCATTATCGTTTAAACCTTGTACAATTGTTGGTTTGTAAGGGTGGTATTTGTTTTTCTTCAAGGTTTTGTAAACAGTGGATTTTGGAATTTCAGTTTCTCGAGCCAATCAGCGAACTGATGTGCTTGGATTGTTCGTAACATTTAGCAAAATATTATTTCGACGTAATTTCGTAGCCTACTAATTTTTATATTAGAGACTAATTTATTTTTTTTGTTAATATCTCCTCTACAAATAAAATGTTTTCAGGTATGTTATACACCGTTGAAAAGCTCTTTTTAAAGACTATCTAACTAACCAAAAATCCAAAATGGCTGCCATATGAAAAACAAAAGATAGTACTAATAACTTGAAAACAAATGACAATCGGGGGTTTCTGTTTAGATCAAAAAATTTGTCTTAAAAAAGTGTCTGAACATTGTAAAACTTTAGAGGCGGTCACATTAGGTGTTATCGAGTTATTGAGCAAAATTGAAATCGGAAAATTTTGGTTTTTTTAAATTATCTTAAAATTTAAAAAAGTTAGAGTGAATTTGAAATGAGATTTGTCGCGAGTATTGAATTCTCCAAAACATTCTCCATTTAACCGTTGCTCTATATCTTTTAATAACCGAAATACCAATGGTGAGCATCGAAATGTGGACACAGTGTATACGCCTACGGAAGACAGCACAGAAAATGAAAAAGTGGAATTCTACGATAAGTTACAAGAAGTGACCGAACTGGAAAGAGAAAGAGTTAGCCAGGCTATAATAGTGGGAGACTGGAATGCGAGAACCGGTAATAATAAGGAAAAAGGATTTGGTACGATTGGGAATTATGGGGGAGAACAAACCATAAATAATAACGGACAAAATATGATATAATTTTGCGTAGAAAATAAATTTTTGATTGGAAATTCATTCTATAAACATAAACAAATACATAAGACCACATTTGAAGCAATAGAAAGGAATGTTGAGAGTGTAATTGGCTACGTAACATTTAGCAAAACCTTTAAAGCAGCCGCAAAGGACGTCAGAGCATACAGGGGAGCCGAGTTAAATACTAGTCATAAACTGATTATGACCAGAATTAAGAGCTGTGGAGAAAGTAAAGTAGAAGATAAAATATATGACAGAATAAAAATAGAAAATCTAGAAGAGAAAGAAAATAAACAAAGCTAAATAGATACACTACAAAGGAAACTACAGGAAGAAGAAAGAAATCCTATGTATGGAAGAAGAAATATTGACGAGAAATGGGAAATACTGAGAAGAAATATATGGGAAACAGCAAAACAGGTCTGCGGAAGTAAAGTGGTAAACTATAGATATAAGAGAACAAAATGGTGGGGCGAAGAAGTTAAGGATAAAGTAAGGAGTAAGAAATAAGCATGGAAGAAATACTTACGAACCAAAACAGATATACATAAACAGAAGAAACGAAGCAAAGGAAGTAGTAAAAGAAGCTAAAAGGAGAGCGTGGGAAGGGTTTGGATATGAAATACAGGAACAATACACTGACAATAGAAAGAAGTTTTGGCAAACGGCCAAAAGACTAAAGGGTAAAAATACAACAAAAATACGAAATATAAAAGATGAAGAAAACGACATTCTTACGAGCAAGGAAAAGATTGTAGAAACATGGAGAAGGTACTACGAGAAAAAGTTTGAGAAAATTGAGGAAGGAAGACAAGATGAAAAGTTAATGAATAGAGAGGAAAAAGGTACAGACAGCAATATTACACTGGAAGAAATCGAACAGATAATAAGAACAATACGATGTGGGAAAGCGGCCGGAAAAGATAATATAGCAGGTACCAGAAATGATCATATGGGGAGGAAGAAAGGTGGCAGAGTAGTTAACAGAGATAATAAAAATGTCATGGAAACTAGGAAGAGTACCACATGAGTGGGAACATAATGTAATATTACCACTCCATAAAAAAGGCAGTATGTGCAGCTGTGATAATTATCGTGCGTGTTTATCAGCAGTACCTTTCAAAATCTATACTAAAGTACTGGAAAGTAGGCTAAGAGGGGAAATAGAGGGTAGGCTAAGCGAAGAACAAACAGCATTTAGACCAAACAGACAGACAAGTGACCATATCCATACATTAAGGATGATTATAGAAAAGAATTTAGAAAAAGGTAAAGAATTAAGGTTACTGTTTCTGGATTTAAAAGCAGCATTTGACAATGTGGATAAAAATATACTGTGGAAAATCTTGGAAAATTATAAAATAGATACGCAACTACTAAGGGCTCTAAAATCAACATACAGTAACGTTAAGGGTTATGTAAGGACCAATCAAGTAATGCCTAAAAGCTTTAAAATGTGCAAGGGGATAAAGCAAGGCGACAGCCCCAGGCCTCAGCCCATTATTATTATTCATAATTATAATGGATAAAGTAGCAGAATGATGTAAAAAACGGTTAACGCCAACAAAAATTGGAAACAGAAGATTGGAACCGGTATCTCTGCAACATTTTATGTATGCCGATGATATAATTTTGGTAACTAAAACTGACAGAAACATGCAAAAGGCAATAAGCGTATGGAAGGAGGAACTAGAAAAAGCAAATTTAAAAATTACATACAGAAGAGCAAAACTATGAAGATAAGTAAGAGCCAAACACCTATGCAAGAAATAAAAGTGGAGAATAACAGAATGGAAGAAGTAGACAGCTGCACATATCTAGGCACAGTAATTACAAATAATAGGAAAATAGAGCAGTAGATAACCAACAGGATAAACAAAGCGAACCATATATACTACATGATAAACAACACAATAATAGGTAAAAAAGAAATTACCAATAAAACAAAAAATTAAATTTATAACACAATATACTCACGTATGCGGTAGAAAACTGGGTGCTTACGGATAAGAATAACAGTAGTGATGCACCTTACTATAAGGCACAGATTGATCGCACTCCTATCTAAAAAAAAAATATGATTAAGTGGCTTGAACCGAAAAAACAAAATTATGATAAAGATATGCTAAAACCATAAAACTAGTATAACGAGTGTTAGAAAACTCGTTTTATCAGAGTCGCATATGAAAAAATATTAAGTGTCTTAGATTAATTCTTAAATATCCACTATTCATTAGAACTACTGACAGCTGCTGTCATTTAACTAATTGTGATTAAGTCTACTTGAAAATTAACTTAGGTACCAATACAGGACCAATACAGGACATTTTAATAAGCATAGGTGACTCTGATAAGACGAGTTTTCTAACACCCGTTAGTTATTTAAGCTACAAGGAATGTAAGGACGTATTAACATTTGAGGCAGGCGAATACGAGCCGAGGCGAAGCCAAGGCCAGTGGCGGATCCAGCGAGGGGGCGCACCGGGCGCGCGCCCCCCCCTCAGGAGAAAAAATGGCCAGAAGTGGTATAAAAATGAAGATATCGCTGCTAAAATTTTCCGGGAATTTCCCGAACCATCCTTTACCTGAGGGGTATACCCCTCAGGCCCACCGCTCCGCCCCCCCCTCATAAAAATCCTGGATCCGCCCTTGGCCAAGGCTTGTCGCCTTCTGTGTTGCTTATAATATTTTTTTCGCTACCATTAGGATGTAGTTTAAAAGAACAAGAAAATATTATTTGCAAAGTATGAATTACTTTATGACAGTTTTTGTGGTAACTATGCGTCCTATACTGGGAAACGTAAAAAAACAATATAATAACAGTGGTAACAATGACAACGGTAAGCTTACATTTCTGTTACCATTATTCATTATTTTCCTAGGAACGTAAGTGACACTATAAAGTTCCGTCGTCAAGGGTAACTACAGCTCGAATGTTATTAGCCACTTACACTACTT
This sequence comes from Melanotus villosus, assembly GCA_963082815.1. Taxonomy (NCBI): domain Eukaryota; kingdom Metazoa; phylum Arthropoda; class Insecta; order Coleoptera; family Elateridae; genus Melanotus; species Melanotus villosus. The sequence continues at coordinate 67,651,587 of OY720418.1, read as the reverse complement.
ACAGTCACTGTTGCCATGGATGTAAGGCCTGCTTACTGTGCTGGTAGCGAAAAAAAATATTAAACTGTATAAATCCAAATGTCAAACGAATAAAATTGACAACATTTTTATTGAAAGAAGTCGCACAGTGTTGTTTACCACCTTACCATCTCATCCAATGGACTGTTATGTAGTAATATAACGTATGTTCATTAAAACAAAAACTCGCAGCAATCCCTGGAAATGATTTTCATATGTAACATACAGCCTCAGACATACTTAAAACAAATTTTCAAAGCACTCTAGAGTTTTTTTTAATGAACATACTTTAGTTCAAAGAATGTAAAATTAAAATTGAATGAGGCTATAAAACCTGCAGGAGAAAAATTCAGTTAATAAGAGTAACAGGGTGGATTTCTTATTATAAACATGCAAAAAAATATGAAGAAATGTATATACGAGCTGATAACATGATGGATGGTGTTTCTAAAATGATTACTTACTTACTTAATCGCTGTCTCTGGTACCTTTCGGTGTCGAGTTGATATAAATGATATAACAATCTTCTCCACTCTTTTCTGTTGAGTGCTATTCTTTCAGCTTCTGTATTCTCGTATTCTCTTACCCTCTACTTTGGTACTATATACAGCTTTCGGGATTCTATTCTTCAACTTCAACAAAATTCTTTGAAAATACTGCATTGTGTGAAAGTAGTGAATTTTACTCACTGGGAACTAAAAGCCTTCATACCCGGTTAAAAAGACAGTTACCGCAAGACGTTTATATGATATCAGACAACAGCGATGAAGACTGATTTATTAATAAACTGCTTATAGTGTAGTGTGCGGCCGTATTGTACAAATGTACGATAACATATTAGATAATGCTAATGAATTGTCGTAGTATTTAGTTACATCTTATCAATTAACACAACCATGTATGACATTGTGATGTCGATCTGGTAAATATATGTATTAAAAAAAAAAAAAAAACGTATTACTACTTCTGTTGTTTTCACTATTTATATCACGAGAGCATAGAAAATAATCGAAAATACTTTGACGAGTTACGAGGCAAAGTATTTGATTATTTGCGACTGCTCGAGTGGTATATAATTAGATTATATAATGAATAAATAACGAAACTGAATTTTATGTGCAAGTGACGTTTGTTGATAAACAATGTAAATATGGTTGCTACGAAAAAATTGAAAAAATACTCATACTAGATTCGAGTTTTCTATTGTTTGGGACCAGCCGAAACACCAAAGTGATTATACCACGTCGTCAAGGGTATATTCACTTATCAATACGTAGTAACCAAGCAAAATGCTTGATGCTGATTGGTTAATTATATTATGAATTGTATAATGACAGTTGAAGTAACAAGTTTCAAATTTCAAATTTCACATTACAAATAATAGCCGACTGTAGATAGTAACAAAAGACACATATACCTACTATACACTTAACATACGCTCACAAACTATGCAGAAGGCAACGGGAAACCAATGCAGAGAACACATTTCCCTAGTATAAAGGGGATAGACCAAAGTTCACGACGCCAAGTCGTTTAGAAATGGGCTGTGACTCCCTCGTCAACGTCCTTAAGAGGATATGACACAAAAGAAGAAGAAGAAGAAATAATATTCAATCAAGAACACAAAGCTTTCATAATCGAAAGCTATTTTCGAAATGGAGAAAGACTTGAAAATCAAGAATGATCTTATTCTACAACGAGTTTTTGAGAACATGGAACGGCGAGTAAATTTATATTTAAATTGCAATGGTGAACACTTTCAGCAGTTATAACTATAATCTAATACACAAGTAAGCGATGCAGCGAATGTAATATTGTTTGTCCGATGCCCAAATTCCATTCACGTTTATTGTTCCAAGATCCTTCTTGCAGATTCCGTGCACTCATAGCCTTTCTAATACCATCGCCCCACTTTCTCGGTGTTCTTCCTCTTCTTCTTCGTGCAGTTGGATTCCATTGCAGAACTCGTTTTGGAAGTCTTTCATCAGTCATACGCTGCACATGTCCATACCAAATCAATTGGCGTTGTTCTATTTCGTCTACTATTGTCTGTTGTAGTCCCATATTTTGCCTGATGACTTCATTCCTGACTCTATCTCTTCGAGATATTCGTGATGACCTTCTTATGGCATCCATTTCAGTGGCTAGCATTTTCTTTTTGTTTGCTTCACTTAAGCGCCATGTTTCTGATCCATACAACAGAATGCTTTTGATAATGGTGTTGTATATATTATATTTTCTCTTTTTCGTAACAGTCTTACTCCATAATATACTATTTAGGCAACTTATAGCTTTTCTACCTTTCATTATTCTTTCCTTTATTTCTAGATCGTCTTTTCCTGTTTTATCAAATAATACCCCCAGATATTTATATTTTGTGCTTATTCTGATTGTTTTGTTGTCGTTTAAGTTCAGGTCAGTATCATTTATGTCGGTTCCAATGCACAAGTATTCTGTTTTATCTATATTCATGGTAAGTCCCCATTTGCTGTACTCTTCAGTTAGTTTCCGAGTCATATATTCTAGATCCTCTTTGTCTTGGGCTATTACTACCTGGTCATCCGCAAACTGTAACGTGTACAAACATGACTCGCCTATATCGATTCCCATACCCCTATACTTTCTTTTCCACATTGCTAGAGCTTTTGATATATATATTTTAAACAGCGTCGGCGATATACAGCAACCCTGTCTCAATCCCTTGGTAATACTGATCTTTTCTGATATTGTCTTTCCAATTTTAACTCTAGATGTCAAGTCAGAGTATAAGTTCTGAAGCGCTGTAATAAGTTTAACGTTTAAATTAGATTCGTGTAAGGCTTCCCATAGTTTCTGTAAAGGAATATTGTCATAGGCTTTCTTAAGGTCAACAAATAATAAGTGAACTTCTTGATTTGTTAACGTCATCTTCTCGATTATTTGCTTCATGCAGAATACGTTGTCATTACACGACCGACCAGCTCTAAAGCCTTGTTGTTCCTCTTCGTCAGTATACTCTTGCTCAATTAAGTCTCTTATGATTCTACCGTACAAGCGACTCATTGTGCTTGTTATTGATATCCCTCGGTAGTTATTTGGGTCTTGTTTGTTGCCTTTTTTGTGGATCGATGTTATATACGCTTCTTTCCAAGTTTCAGGTACGGGAGTTCCATTAAGATATTTTTCAAACAAATTGGTAAGCATTTCAAATAATTTTTTTGTTCCATTTTTTAAAAGTTCTGATTTTATACCTTCCGGACCAGGAGCTTTACCATTTTTTAGATTTTTCACTGCTTCTTCCATTTGTGCTACTCCCAGATGTATTATTTCTCCTTCTATGTTTATGTTATCTTGTTTTGTACTTTGACTTACATATTCTGGTCTGGTTTCTGTTAAAAGTTTTTTGTAATGTTCTACCCAATCTGTGATTGTTATCATACCTATAGATGTTTTTTCTCGTTTCGATGTTTTTATAGCTTTTATGAATTTCCATACCTCAGAGCATCTCCTTCCACCAATATATGAGTCAATTTCGCTACATTTCTGGTCCCATATGTTATTTTTTTCGGCTATTATAGCTCTTTTTGTGTTTCTTTGAGCTTCTTTATATTGTTGTCTATCATAGTCGTTTTTAGTGTTCAACCATTTAAGGTAAAGTTCTTTTTTCTCATTTACTTGTTTCTCAATTTCTTCACTCCACCAATAGTTTTTGTAATATTTTTCGTGTGTTTTAGTTCCTAATGCTTCGTAAGCAGCTTCATTTATACTAAGTACAATGTGTCTGTATTCTTCTTCCGGTGTTGTACATGTTTCTGGTTTTAGTTTGGCATCTAGCCTTTGCTGGTAAAGCAGTATTGTACTTGCATTAGAAAGGCTATCTACATTATATTCTGTTGTTTCTATTTTATTTGTCTTATCCATATGTTTTTTTGTGTAGACGAACTTTGGTTTTTTCTAAATCTAAATAAAATTTCAGCTTTAACAAGGTAGTGGTCAGATCCGCATATTGGTCCTCTGAACGCCCTTGTATCATTTACTTTTAATTTCGTTTTTTGGTTTACAATAACGTAATCAATTATGGATTTCAGATTTCTCGTGTTCTGTAGCCATGTATGTTTGTGTATATTTTTGTGTTTATAAAAACCATTTGTTATTTTCAACGCGTGAATTTCGCATACGTCAATCAATCGTTGGCCACTATCGTTTAAGTGTTCCTCTCCAAATGGACCTACAACACCGTCATTTTGTTTGATGCCAGTTCTAACGTTAAAATCACCTGTTAGTACGATTTCTCTTGAATTTCCTATTTCAGTTAATATCTCATTTGGTTTATCGTAGAAGGCGTCCTTTAGATTGATCACTTCGTCATTAGTTGGGGCATAGATTCCTATTACTGTCATCCTATAGCCTAGTATGTCTATATTCACCTTAATTATATTCTCATCCACTGCTTCCCAGCTAGTAATTTTTGTTTTATACTTAGCTTTTATTAGTAAGGAGACTCCTTTTTTTGCTCTCTCTTCCTTGGGTACGCCACTATATAAGTGTATATAATTTCCAATTGTCTCTGTACCATTTCCCTTTTTCTTGGTTTCTGTTATCGCAATGATGTCCATATTCATGTCATTACATTCCTTTATTATTTCATTCATTTTTGCTCTGCACCCTTGCACGTTCCATGTTCCAATTTTCAGTGTCCGTTTTCGTCGCTTATTCCTTTCTTCGTTAGATCCGTCCTTTCCGAGGCTTGTAATGGGCTTTTTAGTAAAATAAAAGTTTTTATGGGTACTGGGCTACTAACCCGACGCCCCAACCCCCAACCTGGAGGACCAGGTATTTTGATTTTGGAGTTTCCGTCTCCTAGGTGGATTGTCTTTCACAACTATAGAGCTCCTCCTGCCCCCACCTCCTCAGTTGATCCGCGGGTGCTTATTTGGCTAGCCTTATTCACACCGGTCCTGCATATCTACAGGAACTTTCCCTATCAGCCATATGGGACGCGCCGTGTCGGGGTTGAGGCCCCCCATCCCTTGGTGTCCTGTATATGAATTTGACCAACCCCTACTAGGTTCAGGACCAGTCTCGTATACAGGCTAACCATAGGCACGGTCAAACATAATGCTATCCATTATACACTGCCAGCAGTGAATAATCATCATTCACGGTGTCATGGTAACATCATTGTCTATGGTGTATAATGAAGGAAATAGGTTATGTTTCTAATCCTACCACTTCGTTTAACATAGTCCTACCACATGGTTTCAGTAGCGTTGTTATTTAAATTTTAATTAAAAATTCTTCGTATTTGTGTTCGTGGACAAAGTATAGTATACGACTCGCTATAATGGCTACTATTACCTCGGATAATTGCAAAACTCGCTCGTGTTGCAAACATTACCCTCGGTAATAATAGCATTCATTATAGCGTCGTGTATAATATACTATTAAGCGTTAGTGTTTATGTTAATTTTCAAATAAAATGTTGACGAAACAGTCGGTGACAGTTGTTATGCAATGGTTTAGGTTATGTACGTATATTTCAATTATTATAAAACATTAACATAATGTAACAAACAGACATATATTTTATTTTTCACAGCTCAGCTTGATTTCGTTTTCATTGGCTCACATGTTATATCTCAGTATCTACTCTCAGTGTCAAAACTGGAGAGGTTAATTAGATAGACAGTTTGTCATTTTTGGGACCGAGTATCAATAAAAAAAGGGGATCTCATTCATTTCGATATTCTACAGCTAAAAAAATTGTACTATACCTTCTAATTCATAATGCTGCTACCTTCTGCCTCCGTTTGCACATACTTTTTATTGCATCGAGCAATCGTCTTGTACCTAACTTGTCTTGTCGGTAAGTTGCCACATATATTTAACATACCATTACTGATAAACTGGTATACAAAATTAAAGTTTTTGAATGTTACATGAACTAAAGTGGGTGATTCTTATAGAATTTTTCCTACTAATTCCGAATCTGCTTTCCAAACTTCCGCAGCACGTAAGATTTTTGAATAAAACTCACTCGAAATTTCAGAACTTTTAATTTTTTAAGGAATACTGTAGGTACATAATACTTATATCGTAATTTATTAACAAAACATATTTCTATTCGACTTTAGCCTGTATTTCACTGCTGACTCGTCTCTTTTAAGGCCCCAGCAGCAGTCCGCAGCATGCTTTCGTTCCAATTTCTCTTGTAGCGCGATTCAATTTGGCTGATATCTTGGTGAAATCTCTCACCATGTTCATCGCTCACATCACCAAGATTGTCTGGAAAACCATCCAGATGTGAATGGATGAAATGAATCTTCAGGGACATATTTGCTCTCAAATCTTTGTAATTTTGCAGCAATTCATCAACCAGCTGTTTATAGTTTTCAGTTTTTTTATTTCCGAGGAAGTTTGTTGCCACAGTTTTGAAAGACTGCCTTGTAGGTGCCTCTCTATCATCTAAGGTATTGTCAAAACTGGCATCTTTGATTAGGGAACTAACTCTTTGATTTTAGTTTTACTTATTCTGGGAAATTTGTTTTTTTTTTAATATAGAAAACCTTCACCGTCTCTGTTCATTGCCTTTATGAAGTTTTTCATCAATCCCAATTTGATGTGAAGAGGTGGTAGCAGATTTTTTTCTGAATTAACGAGAGGCTCACAAATGACATTCTTAAAACCATGAGTAAGGGTACTTCTTCTTGGCCATTGCTTCTTAATATAATGATTTTTTTCTGTCACTCACACAGAAAACAACAAAACTTCGTGTACCCCAACTGCAAACCCAATACTAGGGCTACAGCTTTTAAATCCGCACAAATTTGCCATGGAAATCTCTGGTACTCTGTTTTATCCAGTAGTAGCTTCATGCTTTCATAAGACTCCTTCATGTTGACAGCATGAGCAATGGGAATAGAAGGTTTCCATTATGAAGGAGAACAGCTGTAAGACTCGTTTTCGAGGAGTCTATAAAGAGTCTCCACTATTCTGGATTGTGATGCTAGCCCATTGCCTCTAGTAAAGCGTTGACATCGTTACAGAATACCAGTTCATTCAATAAATGCTGCAGTTCTTGCTGCCTACTACGGAATGTGCATATTCTTGTCCCGTTGTCTAATAAATTCCATCCTTTGAGGAGCCTTGAAGCCAAGAGTTCTGCTTGATCTTTTGACAAATTCAGATCACGGACTAAGTCATTTAAATCTGAGTGACTTATTTTATGCGGCTCCTCGGACATGTCAGCAAAGTCAGGGTCCGTTTCCTTGTTTTCTTGGCACTCAAAGTCATCTAGTGGGTGCTCCTCAGGATCCAGAGTCCATGAATCTGGTGAGGATGGTATGGGAAAGTCCGTAGTATTGTGCAGCACAGCTGAAGGGAGGTTTGTATGTTTTACTTTAGTTCTTGACTTACTTGATATGCCAGCGATTTTAGTTGTACAAGAGTAGCAGTCTGGAGAATTGTCCCTTGGCTTTCTCCATATCATTGGAACTGCAAACGGCATGTGACGAGATTTTCCATTCGGCCAGCCAGTGAGCCGGAAAACACATGTTAAACAGCAGATATGTGGGGCCCAAACCGTATCCTGATCTCCAACTTTATACCCGAAGTACAGTTCATAACTTTTTTTGATTAGTGGGGTTATATTTCTTTTTTGAGGCTTGAAAGTCACTTCACCACACACGTAACAAAAGTCGTCAGGACTGTTCACACAGTTGCGTGGCATTGTAACGTTAAAAAATAAATTGTACAAAGCTTGAGTGGTTCACAAATTTGGTTAGTCAAAGGGCCGGTCGCACAAAGCTTTTGTTAAATTAACGAATGATCAAAGTTGACAAAAGAGCATCATTTTTTGTTTACTAATGTGTTATTTGCCATATGCATTCTAATTTTGATTCGATTTTGTTCACTTTAACGAATGATTAATTTAACCAAGCTGTTAAATCATGTTTGTGCAACCCACCCAAAGTGTGATACGGGTAATATTAGAGTATCATAAACGGCAGTAAAGAAATGAACATAACTCGTCATTCCCAAGCACGCGTAATTCCCCGCAATTAAGCATTGCCGGGGAACCCCAAGTCGCTCGCTTAGTCCCCAAAATCAGATTTATCCAGACTACTACGCTATTGGGGGAATAAAAATGTATGGTTAAAGGAGCATTGTTTTAAATAGGCTTTGAAAATTAGAAATTCCAAGAATTAAATATAAAGGCCAAATATGCTAATTTGGGGGTAAAACATACAATTACAAAAAAATAGTGGGCGATGGACAAATTCTGATGGCATATTCGGATTCAGCAGGCAAAATTACATAAAAATCAGCAAGAATTGTTCCTGTAACAAAATCTTTGTCTACCAGTATAACCAGAGCCGATAATATTTTGTTTGCCATAACAACATTTTTAACACCTTCATAATAGTTTTCTTAGCATCAATAATCATATTAAATAACTTAATGCTTATTAGTTCGTCGTTCTCAAGTAATTTGATTCAGTTTTTGCTACACTCTTTAAAAAATATATTTTACTTACTTATTTTAATATATGAACCTTTAACTTTGTGAAATAATATATTTAAGGTTATACCTACTTGAAATTTATTCTGAAGTCCATGGTTTCTTTTTGCGTTTACCCGCAATAATTTGTATCTAACCCTGCGTAAAAAGAAATTTCTCACCCTTGACGTATCCTAATTAATCGGTTATTTAGTTTCTATAAAATCGTAAACTACCTATTGAAAATTGTGTAAAAATAGAAATTTTTAGTTTTTTTCATATACATACATATAACTGCTTACTAACTTAAAAGTTAGTAGTAGTTTAAAATATCTAAGTCGAAATTACCCACCTTTTTTCAATTCTGAGATTTTATTTTCTTTTATTTTAAATATGCAAATTACAGACGTCTTTGAAATAATTTAAAGTGTCTCTTTTCTCAATTTCAGAAATCATGGTTTATTGAAATTTCCTATTAAAATATTAAAGTTATTTTAAAAAACGATTATGAAGACAGTCGCAAAGTTATAATTAGGTAACTGGGCGTTTTCCAGGATTCGATCGAATCGTTGTTGAAGGAGAAGAACTCAACGTTTTTCCTACTATCGTAATGGGCTTCATCAAGAGTTAGTTCTTCTACCTCAACAGTGACTTTATTATATATTTATAAATTACAAAACAGCTGAATTCAATCCACAAACATAATAATTATTTAAGCGATAAGTAAGCGGAGTTCTACTTTTTTCAACGAGCGGAAAGATTACATCACAAGCGTTTCAAAACAAAATTCATATTTTGCTACATAAAATATAAGAGCAATTTAAGGAATTACAAATGTACAAATGGAAAACTAAAAAACAGCAATCGGTAACAACAAATTTTTGAATGTACAATCTTGAATTAAGAATTTGAAATTTACATAAAAGAATGCCTTAACAATATACAAATTATTATTTAGTGAAACTTTATTTTAAAAATGAGAAAAGCGTAGCTTTCAATACAATAAACTGTACTTCAGCAACATTGATCAAAAACTAACGAAGCCTAATTTTAACATTAGATATCCAAACAAAGGTGTGCATTACTATAGATAGTAGATGAATAATAATTGTTGTGCTTCACTATCTTCTGCAAATAAGCAATTTAAAATGCATAATGCAAGAATTATCAGCACATCTTATCAAACGCTGATTTTGCCCTAACGCTTGTGATATAAACATTCTGCTCTTTCAAAACTTTACTTATTTGTTGTATAACTAAGTAACCATTTTCTATTTCTATAAAATCATACGTCACGCCGTTGTATAATGACTTATAACTCACAGGCTATACAAAATCACAAAACTACAAATTTCATTAATTACAGTTTTCTGCCAATCCCGAAACTGCAAACCCTTTATTTCGCAGTTGCCTAATAAAGATAATAATTGTTTTATTCGTAAACAATTGTTGATAGCCGTCATAAACAGTGTTAATTCGTAATTTTATATGTTTTTAGCTTACACCTAAAGATGCGCAGTCATGGAAAAAGAACAGCATTCTACTCGCTTGTAATGGCTATTACTCCCTCGGGCGGATAACAACACTCGCCTTCGCCTCGTGTACGAAACGTAGCCCTTCTTGAGCAATAGCTATTATTATTAATATAGTCTCGTTGAATAATCCACTATTACATATACAGAATAACATCTACAATTCAACAAATAGAAAATCTTAGGTTAAAACCGCTTTAATATTAAATCATTTCGTCTCCTTAACGACATCAAAGTAGTGAAATTATTTCATTGGCATGCTTTTTGTGATTTAATATTATTCAGAGATAACTTCCATCTAACGATGTTTTAAAGGATTTAAAAAAGGAAAGATTAATTTAAATTTTTTTTTTTTACAATACGCTATACGCAAACATATATTTTTCCTTTGACAGAAAAACTAATTTTTCTGCTTTTTACTAGTGTTGCGATTAGGAAATTCCAGATTATTATTAATAGGTTAGTGTACCTATATAAAACTGATTTATTCTTCAGAAGATAATTTAAAAATTAATCTTTATTGAATTTTACAGAAAAGCCGCAATATATCCTTTACTTAAAGAAATGTTGTATGAATAAAAGATCATCAGGAAATATCTAATGCTAAAGATGCCATAGTAATGATGTGTACGATTTTTATTAATTATCTTTAATACGTAGGTATTTAAATTCGTTTTTAGATTATAGTATATTATTTATAAAATATTATAAATATATAGGACTAGCACAACGCATTAAAAAATTAATCCGAAAAAGTAGGTATATCTATAACCGTCTAAGCTAGTCAGTTCTCCAAAATAGTTATATCTTAGGCCCCTTTTAAATGCTCTTTTTTAATTTTTAAGGCCTCTAAAACTATTTTACGACCAAAACGTCCTCGTAGATATTTAATTTTGCAACAAACTGCATTGTGAAGTTGTAGTTTGTGTAACTGCTATTCTGAAGTTTATGTGTTTTATATGGCCTTTTTTACAGCCCTGAACACGTGAACCAGGGGCAGTTCCTGGTTCAAACATTTTACAATATTCCGAACCTTAAGTAAGGAAAGGGTTGAAAGCATTAAATCTTAAATACATCTAGTCAGTTACGGTTTTGAACTAAACGAATGATACAAAGTTTAGTTTAATTGCATTACAGTTAATATAATAAATCAAAATACAAGTAAGGTGGCAAATATTAATCCAATAAATAAGACATAGTTACATTTAAAAAAATCGTACAAGCAGTAAACGTAACATAAATAATAAGGTAAAGAGTGAACGACCACTTTATTAAAGGAACACCCAGAATGTCATTAGTTATGTTATTTGTTCATATCCACCTATCAGAATAATTCCTTATACTTATATGCCAAGCCCGTGTATTTCGGAAACTTACATTACTTTGAACTCTCATCTGAAATTCAAATAAAAGCAATAAAATTGGAAACTTTTATGACTTTTTAGATTAACATAACAAACCTTATCAGAGAAAACATAAATCAAATTGTAAGTTAAAAAATAAATTAAGCGTGAGAAGTTTTCAAAGGCGGTCCTGTGTCGGCCAAGATTTGATTTGTGAGGAGACTTCAATGGCAGGTAAGAAACCATAACTAAATTATAGTGTTCAAGTCTACCAGTTCATTGCTATTTGTAGATATTAACAAATTTATAAGTTATTATATTTATAGTTTAAACATTTTTGTTGGACGTAAACGGTACTAAGGGCCTTAGGGAGAGTGCAAAGTCAAAAATGTATCAATCCTACATCTACCCTTAAATTTAAACGGATCGATTTTATTTCGTCATTCATAATATGTGTAGTTACACCATTTGCATTCTTAAGAGTTTCTATTTACCCAAGCTTACAAACTTGATTTATTTTGAATTTTGCAGATTTCGCATGCTTCGCAAGAAGTACATAATTAAATAAACTGAGTATGATGTGCTTTACGACTACGAAATTAACATTCTACAAGCATTCTCGGGACATCGGAAAGCTTAACGGTTTAAGCTTTGTCTTTCTAAACAATTATCGTTTATCTAAGTTTAATTCTAATTTTTACTAATAAGCGTTCAAATGAAAATTTATTTGGAGTAGGGTTTGGTTTGTAATGGGATATCCAACGCCAGATTAAAGGAATGTCCTTCTGGACATGGCTCCCAAAATTCCGTTTCTCAGAGTGCACTAAACGATCATCAAAATAATAACGCATAGTTTGAGAATCTAATGTACCCTGAGAGGTGTATCACGCTTAATCCATGAAAAAGCTTTATTTAGCATATCGTTGTTATTACGAGGGCGTATTTTTATGTTATCTACCTAGCCCTGAAAAAAATACGTATCACATTAATAATCTTTTATTTTTCTACATAACTTGCTTCAACTAATCCATCTTCTTTCCAATTGCCTCATACCCTCAGAAAAAGGTTCCTTCGGCAACTCTGCAGATCATCAGATGCAAAAAGTTTTCCCCTGAGACGATTTTGTAAGTTTTTTGATAGAAAGAAATCTGACGGAGCTAGGTCAGGGCTATAAGGTGGATGCCTTAACTCTGTCGACCCACAGCCATTGATTATCTGCTGGACTTTGTTTGCCTAATGAACCCGACAATTGTCGTACAGCAATAACAATAACAATGTACGCATTTTTGCTTCAGAACAGTTTTTAAATTTTGAATTGTGTTTCCAAATTACTTAAATTTAAATGTGTTAGTTTAATTTAACCAATTAAATTCAAAGGATGTGAAAATTAAAAGTAAATTGGTAGAAATTCCTAAAAGTTGAAGCCATTTTCCTCGTTTTACATTCCAAAAACTATTTCAAAAATTTTTATGTTTTACTTAACTCACATCATTCTAGGATTCAAATTAGATTTATGTCACACTTCATTAATACCAATTTACTACTAATAACTAGTTAGTTCTACAAACCACACATTTTTTTGAAATTTTGTTTCTACCCTATAAAAAGCACGTCTACATAATTAAATAGGTATTATTTTCGTAGCATTTTTTATGTGTCCGATTCTTTATAGTATTTTGCTTAATAAAACATTTAACGTATGTCACCTAAATTATATGTAAGACTTTTTCATTACCAGTTTTATATGCAACAAAATGAAACGCTGAACATAGTTTATTCGGTTTTTAAACAATCGTATCGAGTTACCTATTAGTGTAAGCGTGTAAGCCATATAACTCTCATTGTGGAGTTTGTGAATATTCAGCTAACCTATAAATGTTTTAACACAAAAATATCAACACGTTCGACAATTTATTTTTATTGCACCGATAGCTTTTATGATGATTTGTTTCTGAACGTAATAAGTAGAAGAGCATTATAAAAGGAAAATGCAGTATTACACATCAAACGTAAGGTAATTATTGAAAGCAATAAAGTTATGAATCTTCAAACAACTTTACTATTATAATTTAAAATCAAAAGCTGTGACGCCAGACATCAATAAATATTAAGTAATTAAACGTAGGGTTTTTTTAATTTTAAAATATTTATTCCATGTATATACTAATAAAAACTTATCGATTTTTAATTGTAAAGGGAAATCGGTTTAGATACATTACTGTAGGTAACTACTTATTTTAAAAATGATATAATATTTGTAATTATTACTTTATGTATTATTAAAAACCTACAAAAAATGTTAAATCTGAACAGCAATTTCTTTTTAATATCATTTCTATTTAAAACAACTTTATACCAAATTTTGAAATAGATGGCTGTAGGATTCAATAATATAAAATCTCAAGTTATTAACATTCCTAAAATGAAGAATAATATAATTAGACGACGATAGATACAGAACAGAGAAGATGAAATAAAACAAAAAAGAATTTCTAGTGTTGAAAATATCCCTTTTACCCAGCAATTTTTTATTACTGTTACTTTCAGTCAAACTTTTAGTAACTTTTCAAAAGATGTATAAATTAACAATTAAAAATACACATAGATACATCTCAGTTTCATTAAAAAATATTAGTCGCACACTCCGAATTTAATTACTTAATAAAATAACTAAATCTATGTTTTGATTTCTATGTTACAATCAGAACATTAGTGATTTGAATTTTGCGCTAGATTTAATATTTAAAATAATTCATTAAACAATTTTTCTGTGGTTTTGTTAATAATAAACTGTCTATAGGCAACCTTAAATACACATATACTAAGCTTGAAGCATACTTAATAGTCTAAAATATTACGGAACATCAAATTCACGTACTACATTGCTTTATTCCTTTATATTTCCAATAGTTTTAGTATGTTATACGTACCTACGTATAAAAATATGCTATTAAATGTGTTCAGTAAGAAGTTTTTGAAAACTCCAAAGGTCAACATTCGGAATAGGCGAGAAGAAATAATTGTGAAGGTAAAATTGTTGAACTTATTTAAGGATAAATTATAGTTAATTTTTTACGTTTTTGCTTATCGCAAAAAAATTTTGTATCTACGAAAAACCAATTCCTATACATAAGGTTCTCTAAGCAAATGATTCGTTCACATAATGAACTGCATCTAGAGAATGGCAACGGATAAAAATAGTTTATGACGTACTTATGTTGAGTTTTAATTTTAATTTTTAATTTCTATTTTGACTTTCTTTCATCCCTAGTAAACCGTACATCATATTTCCTAAACCCTTACTTACTCGGTAAAATGGACACTGACAATTCGGCATTCAAATAAAGAAGATTTGCGGCAATCCTAGAACAAATTAATTACATAATGTTAACAGAGTTGGGTGCCGAACGAGTTTAAAAAACGTATAAGTAAGTGTGAAAGTAAACGCAACTATATAAAAAATAAGATAACCAAATAAGACGATAAATAATCAGGACGCTTATTACGAAAACAAACGAAAACTGAAGGTGTCAAAAGCGTATTTGTGAGAACCTGCAGTTATACAGATGATGAAACAATAGCAAGTATATTTCATATACCTATACTATATCATCAGCAAATGGAGAGGACGACAAAGAGAAAGAAAAATGCAGAAATTAATAGAAATGGTAGTTGGGATAATGAAAGAAGTGACAGATATAAAAAGAGAACAGCTTGGATACAAAGAGGAAAGTTAGAAAAAAAGGAAAGAGTTAAGACAAGAAAATGAATTAATTAAATAAGAAAACATAGACAAAGTTTTAAAACGAGGAAAACCAAAAATAAATTAAAAGCACGATGGTCAAGGTAGAACAAATGGAAAAGTATCAGCGAAAACAATGTTGTAATAACGGGACTAGAAATAAATGAAAACGACAGGAATAAAATAAAAGGATATAGAAAATTTCATAAAACACAGCTAGAAATAGAAGTAAACTTTAAAACGGCACAAAATATAGGGCGTAAAGCGTGGCTTTCTGCAGATAGACACATTAAAAAAAATACCAATGATGAAGAACAAAAATAAATTGAGGAACCTGAAAAGTTTTACATAAACAACAATCTAAAACCAAGGAAGAAAGAGAAATCCAAGCACATATCAGAAGCCAAGCAAAAGAAGAAATAAATCTGTAAAAATGCAAAAATAAGGTATAGGAAATAGATGAAATGGAATGCCATTAGTCCAGTCGCTAGGTTCGTAAAAAGGTCGTTACCTTGCAAAAGGTCGGGTAGAAGATTTTCTTTTCTCTACTTGTATATATTAGGGCCAGCATTGAAAACCCAAGTTTTCCAATTCGGATGACCTTGGGGCAACTTTCTGTGGCCAAAAAACCACGAAATTTTAAGACTGTTCTTGGTTTTTTCAAGATATCTCAGATGTGGTTCGGTCTAGCGCTTTCTTTCTTCTTATCTTTCTTAGAGAGGACAAAATTTCTAACAAATTTTATTCTTACGACTTTTTTCTAAACCCAGTAAGAAGCGAGCTACAGCATCCGATATATTGAATTTTTTTCCCAAGTTGATGAAAATAGCACACTTTATTATTTTTAATAAGGTGCTATTTTCGCCAAATTGGGAAAATATTTCAATATATCGGATGCTGTAACGCGCTTGTTATTGGGTTTAGAAAAAAGTAGTAATAATGAAATTTGTTGGAAATTTCGTCCTCTTTAAGAAAGATAAGACGAAAGAAAGCGCTAGACCGAACCACATCTGAGATATCTTGAAAAAACCAAGAACAGTCCTAAAATTTCGTGGTTTTTTGGCCACAGAAAGTTGCCCCAAGGTCAGCCGAATTGGAAAACTTGGTTTTCCAATGTTGGCCCTAATATATACAAGTAAAAAAAAAATCTTTTACCCGACCTTTTGCAAGGTAACATGTACTTACTTATTCACTGGACTACATAGACTTGGAACAAAAAAAAACGAATCTAAGTAAATCATGAAACCAAGAACAATGTCCCAAGATCAAATTCCAGAAAACTCTGAGAGAAGAGATAGCGACAATAAGAATGTGAATACGAAACAAAGAAAAAAGGTACGAGAGAAATGGTCTTGTAAGATGGACACCTACTCATTTACAACGGGGTAGCAAAATGTAAAAGAGCAACTGCAGGAATTGGGTGCTCAATAAGTAAGAAACAATGAGGTACAAGATTGGAAAGGATAGACTGAACGAATACTCTCAGTAGACCTAAAAGATAATATTCAGGGAGCGAAAAGACAATAATAACAGTTTAAGGGCCTAATGACAACGAGCTAGTAGAAATCTAATACAAATTCTGGGAAGAACTAAATATTACTACAGAAAAGTGTAAAGGAAAAATCTATGTTGTTGGTGAGTTCAATGCTGGGGTAGCAGAAGAAATGCAAAACACACTGATTTAATTTGTGTACACGGAATATGACTATGAATATACAGATATAAGTACATAAATTCGCAAAACAGGGGACACTGGAAACAGACAGGTTAATTATTCACTATACTTATAGGTACTGCTCGCAGTAGAGAGTAATAACAGAAAAATGATAAGGGAAGTTAAAGTAATGAGAGGTCCAGAAATACATAGCGATCAATATTTGTTAGAAGCGAAAGAGAAAAACTGAATACGAAACTATAAAGTCATATAAATTAAAGAACATAGAAACAACTAAAAAAATACAAAAAACAAATTGACAGCACAATCAAAAGGTCAAGAAGAACTATAGGCTTAGAACAAACATCCAAGAAAATCGTTGAAAGCACAGCAATGGAAACATGTGTCGCTAGTAAAAAAAGTAACAGTAAACAATAAATTAGTTGGTGAAATCCCAAAGCAAAAGAATAGCAAAAGAGAAGTGGAAAAATACGTAAATATCGGAATTGAAAACAATTATTAGGAATATAAAGAACAGCAGAGAAATCTAGTCAAACTGGTGATAAGATGGTAAAGAAGAAAAATGGAATGATTTTGGAGAGCAAGTGGAAACAAGTAGTACGAAGGACCAAAAGCTGTTCTATAGTGTATTAAAAGCGGAAAAAAAAGGAGAAAATACCCAAGGATTAGCAAACAGGGGTCATTCTAGCAATATTTAAAAAATGAGATGCAATGTATTGTAATAATTACAGAGGCTTAACACTTCTAAGCGCTGCAGCTAAAACTTATGGCTATGAGAGAATACTACAAAATAAAGTCAGACAAATTACAGAATCAACCCTATTAGAAGCACAGCGCGGTTTCAGAAAGGGTAGAAGTGTGCAGAACTATCTATTAACGACGAAACAAATTATACCCAGGACGCAAGTAAATAAAAAACTAAAAAGTGATCAAAAGTCTAGGTAGGTATATAAAGTAAATATAAATTATATCCTAATCAAAAACTGGAAATCAGAATCGTTCAATATTGTATATATTGAGATGATATTAATTGTGTTATGAGATGATTTTGGTGGGCTTGTGAGAAGATGTTTAATTGGTATTTGCAAGTTGTTACTAAAATAAAATTTGGTTTATTTGTTAATGTGGATTTAGTTATTTTAATAAAATATGTAATATAAAAAAGGTTTGAATAGCTAAATAGGGATACTAGATAAAAAGGTGTTGTAAATACGGTTGCCAGGAATGTGAAGAAATGTTTTAATTGGATGGGGATGTTTTGAAAAACCGGGGGAACGAAAAACAATAGAACAAATAATATACAAGTGGAAATTTAATTTTTCACGGGAAGGAAAATAAAATCTTCCAGATTAAAATAAAGTGGTGAAAAATAATTAATATTTCATTAGGAAAAAGATAAAATCTCCCACAATAAAATAAAGTTGCGATAAGAATAACTTTACAAGAGGGAAGATAAAATTTTCCAGATTGAAATAAAAGAAGAATGGTATCTGGATAAAATAAATTTAGTTACTGCATTTGAATTGGATATTGAAGATAAGTTTTGTTACTGCACAGATTGGTTATTGGTAACCTGCATCAAATTTGGAATTTTATATAGTGGGAACTGTTGGACGAAAATAACAATCTAAACTTTCAAAATAACCGCGAGTGTAAGATTAAGTTAGATAAATTAATAGGGAATTTAGGGAATAAACTTTTAATTGTAATAAATCCATATTAAGTAATAAAATTGATTAAGTTTATTTTAAAAAATATAACTGAAAATAAAGATTAGATCTTTAATAATAGAAAAGTAAAAGTAAGAACCTCAGTAACGACCTGTGTCAAGAGTTAAATACCAATTATAAAATCATAACATTTTGACAACACAACGTTTAAATTTTAATAAATCAAAATTAATATCACATCAATTTATTATTCTGAATATAATAAACCAGATGCTGTATAATAACACCTCAATATAGATAACATAGTAATGAGAAAATCTAAATCAACAATTTAAAAAACTGCACGTAGGATACGGAAAGTTACAGCCCATAGAAGTAGCTGAATATATACTTGCAAATGACGTAATAATAATGGCGGACAGTGAAAGAGATTTACAAGAGAATTTAAACAAAAAGACAAAAGTACTGGAAACATCAAAAGACCCGCAGAAAATAGACATAAATATAAACAACGAACAAATTGAACATGTAGACAATTTCCAATAGCTAGGGGTTATCGAGAGAGAGTAAAGGAGGACAAGAAATTAAGATCAACCAAAAAAAAAATAATAATAAAAATAATTTTATTGATAAAAAGAAAATTTCTAGTTAATTTTTTTAATTTGCATATATGGGGTGCTAACAGAAAATAATTCCAACGAAACACCCACAAAATACAAAATTTATTTATTTATTTTATTTTTATTTACATATATGGGGTGCTAACAGAAAATTATTTCCAACAAAACACCCACAAAATACAAAATTAAACAGTTTGAAAAATTTGAGTAATACAAATGTAAAAGAATTAACACAATTTAGTATGCATAACTATATTAACAATGATGATCATTAAGAGGAGCTCTTTACCTGGATTTTAAAGGATTTAAAGGAAAGGGCAAATATGTCGATGTGATTGTAGTTGTTATTGTATGTGTTCATCATTCTTAAAACCGGTGCATTGATATAAGCGTTAGTATGAGCAAACGGTACAGCAAAAAGTACGTTATGCCTGGTCGCATATTTCGAGACATTAAAGTTCAGCGAGGCAAGAATTTCGGAACAGTCTACTAAATTAGATATTATTTTATATAAAAAAATACAATCAGATATCTGACGACGCGCAAGCAGCGTCTTTAAACTCAGTTCTCTGCAAGAGGATTCATAATTAATGTACGGTCTGTTGAACTTAAAATTAATAAAACGTACAAATCTTTTTTGTATGGATTCCACTTTATTTATGTATACCAAATATTGCGGATTCCAAACAACACTTGCATAATTAATAGTACTATATACATATGCATAGTATAACGCCATAATTGTTTTAAAGTTTATAAAATCTCTAGAAATTCGAATAACAAAACCTAAGTTTCGGGATGCCTTTTTTAATACGTAGTGCACATGTTCATCAAAAATTAATTTACAATCCAGAATCACACCTAGGTCCTTAACTGAGCTTACTGATTTTAGTTGATGTGGACCTAATGTATAATTAAAATGAAATATATTACGGTTTCGGGTAAAAGTAATGTGGTTACATTTATTGTAATTAAGATATAATTTATTTTTTGTACAATACTCATCAAGCCTTAAGAGATCCTCTTGCAGCAAAACACAATCATCTAACGACTGTATTGTGCGATATATTTTCATATCATCAGCATATAAAAGCACTCTAGAGTTTTTAAAGCATTGTATTATGTCGTTTACATAAATGATAAAAAACAAAGGACCTAGGTGTGAGCCCTGTGCAACGCCTGATGTTACAGACACATATTTCGACATGAATCCATTTATTCTAACTGCTTGCAATCTGTGCGAAATATAAGACTTGACCCATCTGAGCAGATCGGAAGGGAGACCAATCTCATTTAACTTTCTGATTAAGCAAAAGTTTGAAAGATTTAAGCAGTACAACAATGTAATAGTTATAAATTAAAACACAATTTAGTACTATTAATAATGATGGTCACTGAGAGGAGCTATGGACCAGGTTTTTAAATGATTTAAAAAAAGGGCAAATATGTCGATGTGACTCGTATATTTGTTATTATATGTGTTCGTCATTCTTACAACCGGTGCATTAATATAAACATTAGTATGGGCAAAAGGTACAAGCAAAAAGTACGTTTCGCCTGGTCGCATATTTTGAGACATTAAAATTCAGCGAGACCAGAATTTCGGAACAATAATTATTACTTTGTATAAAAAAATAAAATCAGATATCTGGCGACGCGACGTGCAAGCAGCGTTTATAAACTCATTTCTAGGTATAGGATCTCTATCCATTTGCATGTTTTTTCTGCTTATAGCAAACATATGCAGGTTATATTTCTACATATTTAAGCCACATATGAATCACATATGTCAATTTGAAAGTGCATATAAATGCATATTTAGGCGTTTTTTTATAAATGGATGCAATTTTAGCATTTTTGAACGATAGTGCATATTTTACCACTTTTTGGGCGCTTTACATGCTTTAATTATAAAATTTCTAATATTTTTAGAATAATTTTAGTAATTTAGACAACCAACCAAGGGCGGTTTAGTTGAGTCTAGGAGAAACCCATAATCTAAGCCGATTGTTAAATACTAGGCTTTAAAATATTTTACTGTTTTAACCATCTGTGTACTTGTTAATATTTTCTAAGAAAGAAAAAGTTTCAACTAAAATTTAAATACTTACATCCTGCGGTAATATGAAAAATAGGTATTAGGAAATTTCAAAGACCCTTTGACAACTTATTGTTCATAGAAAAAATTACCTGTACTTTTGTTTACTAATCTTTCAAATAAGACAGTTCAGAAAGGTTCAGAGGTGTTGTATTGTACAGTACGCGACGATAAAGTAAATGCAACAAAACGCTTTCAAGTTACACAACATCTCAACACGGTTCGACATCAAAAGTCCATATATTTATTAAAAATTTCTAATAAACGCATATTTCATGATTTTTTAAGTGCATATTTAAGTGCATATTTAACGTTTTTATAGTGCATAAGTGCATGCATATTTCAGCATTTTTAAGTGTATAGAAATCCTATACCTACTCATTTCACTGCAAGAGGATTCATAACTAATGTACGATCTGTTGAACTTAAAATTAATAAAACCTACAAATCTTTTTTGTATGGATTCCACTTTATTTATGTACTTATACCAAATATTTCGGATTCCAAACAGCACTTGCATAATTAATATTACTACCTAGCGCTAATAGTTTAAGAGTACTAAAGTACAAAGACAGATCCTAGAGAACAGTAAAATTCCGATCAGAAAATATTATGAGAGAAAATCCATTGCTAACAATAGCAACCAATCTATTTGCCGTTTGTCCTAACGGGTAGAAACAGTTAAATAAACAAATTTGATATGCGAGGTGCAGTTAAAAAGTTATTGACGAAAAACAAAAAACGAAAAACTCGCTTATTCTATTATGTCACGTATAGTCGAATTGTCAAGGCAGGTAATGCGCGTCATCAATTACATGATCAACGGTTGGTGTTACCAATAATGCGCTATAAAAAAATACAAAATGTAATTGCTAAATATAAATTATTTTTGTAGTTTTCTAAGATTAGGCAGCCGTGTTTAATGACAAGGTCTCTAAATTTTAAAAAATAAAAAGAAATCGGGTTTTTATTTTCTAATTTAGCTCATATTTATTTTTTGTAAAGTTAGTATTATTTTTAGCATGTTTATATTATTTCACTTACAAATTTTTGACAGATCGTGTTGTATGTCATTGTCATTGCGATAGAATAGGGAAATGTCAACAGAAAATTTAGGTTATAAAATTTGTAAATCGTTTGAAACTTCATGTAGACGTACCAAGTTATGATGTCATAAAATTTATGAATGACGTGCATTACCTGGCTCGCCAATTCCACCTTAATTGATTTGTTTTTAAATTAGAAAAATATGCTCCAAATACTTTGAAATCGCTTTTAAGTAAAATAAAAATAAAATCGTTATTCCTCAATTTTTTTCAAATTAAATATATAACTTATGTTACATAGTAGAAGAGAGAAAAGAACTATGATTTCCGTTGAAAAAAATACAACTTTGGCCAACTACTCGTAAATGATACTCCTAACAGTTATCAAAAAATCATGTAGCCTACTTTACTCGGGAATGTTGTAAATCTATGATGTATTTTGTCTTGCCCGTGCAAGTAGTAATTCATTTAATTAAAAATTATAAAAAATAATTTAGTTACAACTAAGTATTGCACTTTCGGCTAAGCATGATCATTTTTTATTGAAAACCTATTTTTGTAGTGGCGAGTGTGGAGTTAATGGAGAAAAGCATAGATACCTACTCTATAATTTCTTGTGTTCAGCAATTTCCAATTTTCACTTTGGATTTCCATATTATGGCACGACATGTTTACCGTCTTGCAAATAAGTTCAGACAAGTAAAAGATTGAAAAGAAAATCTTCAGGAAGACCACTTCTTCTCACTTAAGAAGTTATTGGGGATATTTGTGAGTGAATGGAAGCAAGTCCTAGTAAATCACTTAGAAAATTAAGCGTATAAACTGGTACATATTTTAAAATATCCTTACCAACAAAATTTCTTCATTAACAATTCGTTAATAGGTTCATCATATGGTTCATGCCACTGAGCTTTAAAAAAGCAACTCCATTTCACAAGACATTTACAAGATAAGTAAGACCCAATAGCTATTTCTTTTGGATTTTGGAAAACCAGTTGAATATTGTAAATGGCTTCAAAACAATTTAAACAACGATGTTGTGTTAAACTACGTTTTTCTCATATAAACCTGGTGCTATTTAAATGCTTATATTAGCTCGTAGAACTACCGCACGTGTTCAGCTGAAAATCCCCGCACTTTTCCGAAGGATTCTTTACACACTGCTACGATTGGTGTTTGGGATTTGGGTGAAAATGCCCAGACGAAGAAAAATTGAGCCGATATTTTTTAACTATAAATGCCTCGTTATAGAGAACAAATATACAGGGTGTATTAAAAATCGCGCATAATATGTACCTATATCACGCGATTCTACGTCAAAATCCAAGCAAAAAACTCCAGTGCCAATTTGCTGTTAACTCTTTAGTTATAGAATTATTAGCAGCCTTAAGTCGTTGCTATTAGTGATATCGTAGGTGACGTAGTATGACTGACCACACAGTGTTGCTAAGTTTACAAGACTTTAATTAACAATTCTTCAAAAAGTACACGTTTTGACCTAAAACAGTTATTCAATTTTTTGTCGAGTTTTTAACGCAGAATCGCGTGGTGTGAATATTATTTTACGATACACCCTGTATATAGGTCACTTTATTCAGCAATTCCTTGATGATGAATATTGCACAACGGCTATTTTCAGCAGGCTGGGGCAACAGTGCACACATCACATGAAATTTTAGGTTACCTTCAGCAGTATTTCGATGGCAGAGTCATGAACAAAAACAGTTTCCACCGCGTTCGCCAAGTTTAATCCCACTGGACTGTTTTTTATTCGGTAAGTTAAAAAATGGAATTTACGAAGAGCATTCCGTAGACTGTAGAGGAATAACAAGAAAGTATTATAACAGTTGTCAATGACAAGCAGTGGCGGATTTACCCATAGGCGCACTAGGCGCGCGCCTAGGGCACCACTTCGAAGGGGGCACCAAACGAGGCGCCAAAATAAATATGAAAAATGAAATATACAGGGTCCTGCAACAGTGCGTCGGGCTTTCCTAGCGCCCTTACCGTGAGAGATAGAAAAAAAAGTTTAAAGCATAAAATTATTGGTTCGAAGAGGTCTACGTCGCGAAATTATTTTCAATAATACAGGGTGTTCCACTTTTGCGCTATAATAAAAACATACATTTTTTTAAATGCAACACCCTGTAACTTTTCATGTCTTCCGATGTCATTTTTTAACCTCTACATAACTGTCGATCCACTTTTGTATTTTGTGTCAGTGTTACCAACTTATTAATTTTTTTCCGAAAAATCTTTCATAAACAGACTTCACTTTAAAAATCATAAGCGACCTTGATTTTTGAAGTAGAGGGATAAATTTTAGCAATAATTGTAGTCCGGTTAAAGAGCAACATTTTGATATGAGAAAATGGGATTCAGTTGATACAGGGTGTTACAAAAGAAAATGCCAAACTTTCCAAACTTCAAAGTGACATAACTCATTTTTTTCAAATGGAACCACCACTGTTTTATTTCGCGAATCGATAGCTTTTTTTGTCCTCTTTAATTTTGTATTTGGATGTCCGATACCTAAACCCCGTAGTTTTAGAGATATTAAATACTTTTCCTAAAGTAACAATTTAATTACATTTTATGCACCGAAGTGGGCCGTGCTAATGCAAAAAACAAAAACAAAATGTAAGTAAGCCTCAATGTAACATTTTAGTAAATTTAGAATCAAAACGGATAATACTTATGTAATAAAATTAATTGTTTTATTCAAAAACTATGAAAAGTAACAAAATTCAAAATGCATAAAAGAAAAACGACTACAATAAATGTTCGAAATGTCTTCCATTTTCATTCAGGCACAAAACTTGATTTTTTTTGTGGGGATACGTGAAGGGAATTGTTTATAACGAACCACCGACAACACAAATAAATATGCAACAACGAATTGTTGACGCTTTTGCAAGTATTTCACCTGAAATGTTACGAAGAGTGCAAAGATCTTTTCAGCAGCGAATTGATTTGAGCCTGAATGAAAATGGAAGACATTTCGAACATTTATTGTAGTCGTTTGTCTTTTATGCATTTTGAATTTTGTTACTTATTTTCATAGTTTTTGAATAAAACAATTAATTTTATTACATAAGTATTATCCGTTTTGATTCTAAATTTACTAAAATGTTACATTGAGGCTTACTTACATTTTGTTTTGGTTTTTTGCATTAGCACGGCCCACTTTGGTGCATAAAATGTAATTAAATTGTTACTTTTGCGAAAAGTATTTAATATCTCTAAAACTACTGGGTTTAGGTATCGGACATCTAAATACAAAATTAAAGAGGACAAAAAAAGCTATCGATTCGCGAAATAAAACAGTGGTGGTTCCATTTGAAAAAAATGAGTTATGTCACTTTGAAGTTTGGAAAGTTTGGCATTTTCTTTTGTAACACCCTGTATCAACTGAATCCCATTTTCTCATATCAAAATGTTGCTCTTTAACCGGACTACAATTATTGCTAAAATTTATCCCTCTACTTCAAAAATCAAGGTCGCTTATGATTTTTAAAGTGAAGTCTGTTTATGAAAGATTTTTCGGAAAAAAATTAATAAGTTGGTAACACTGACACAAAATACAAAAGTGGGTAGACAGTTATGTAGAGGTTAAAAAATGACATCGGAAGACATGAAAAGTTACAGGGTGTTGCATTTAAAAAAATGTATGTTTTTATTATAGCGCAAAAGTGGAACGCTCTGTATTATTGAAAATAATTTCGCGACGTAGACCTCTTCGAACCAATAATTTTATGCTTTAAACTTTTTTTTCTATCTCTCACGGTAAGGGCGCTAGGAAAGCCGGACGCACTGTTGCAGGACCCTGTATATTTTCGTAAAATGTTTATGAGTTATGACTATCATAATTTTTGAAGTATAATCCACCTATCTGCATTTCATTAGTGCAATGTTGTTACATTTACATTACATAGATATCTTAACTATCGTATGATCAAAAAATCCTTGCATCGAGGTTGCTGTTACATTTTATCGACTCTAAGGGCCGGTTGCAAGAAGCTCTTGTTAAGTTAACGAATGATCAAAGTTGACAAAAAAGCATCATTTTTCGTTTACTGATGTGTTATTTGCCATATTTATTTGAATTTTGATTCGATTTTGTTCACTTTAACGAATGATTAGTTGACCAAGCTGTTAAATCATGTTTCTGCAATCCGCCCTAAATGTTTTATATTCTTTTTGAAGCCTTTTAAATTACAATCTACTCACTTTCAAAGGATTTCAAGTAAACGTCAATGGCATAAAAGTAATAAAAGTATATAATTTCAGAGATAACTTAAATTCCGCAACAACCGCGATGCAAAGACTTTTTGATCATACTGTACATAGTACACTAGATGGTCAGCACGAGCTGATGCAGTTCTTGCACTCAGAATTGGTTTTAATAATATCAAAAAAGCTTTAACTGAAATTAAAAATTTAGATACTACAAAAAATATTGCTAAACGTGAAGCAGAGGGATTAATCAAAAAATTTGAAAAGTACGAAATTGTACTAATGATCGTAATTTGGAATAAATTACTGCAACGCATTAATGCAAGAAGTAAAAGTTTGCAGGATCAAAAATGCAATATTTTAAAAGGTGAAGCCTTGTTATCGTCACTTACTACATTCATCCAAGAAACAAGAAATCATTTTGATTTAATTGAACAAGAAGCGGAGGCTTTAATACAAAATAAAATTTATGCTGATAAAAGCAGTCGAACAAAAAACAAACGAATTTTTTCGATGAAAATGTGGAAAATGAAATAATTTTGCAAGGTAAAGAATTCTTTATAGTGCATACCTTCTACGTAATATGCCACACATTGATATCAGAACTAAATTCAAGAATGTTAGTTTATAAAAACATATTGAACAATTTTCAAATATTTTTTGATTTTGAAATTTCAATTTCTAAAAAACAAGAATGTATTAATAATTTTAAAAATATATATAAAAATGGCATAGATTCCAATAATTTAAATACTGAAATAGAACAGTTTCATTTATTTTTACGAGAAGAAAATGTATCATCACTTGAAGATATGTATGATGTCGTAAAAAATGGACTCGGCTCAACCTTTCCGAATGTCTCTATCTTATTAAAAATATTATTAACGATACCTATTTCCAATGCATCTGGAGAACGGTCGTTTTCAGTTTTGAAAAGAGTCAAGAATTATTTAAGAAATACAATGTCTCAAACACGCCTTAGTAATTTAGCCTCCTTATCAATTGAAACCGATCGATTAAACGAAATTAATTGTGATACATTAATAGACACATTTGCCAAAAATAAAGTAAGAAGGAGGCACATTTAAAATTAAATTAAGTAGTTAGTGTATAATTTATTATAAATGTTTGATTTTTAATGATTAATGTTTTGTTTTACGATTAATGTTTTGTTTAGTGAAAAGTTATAACAAATTCATTTTCCAGTTTTTTCGTTTTATTACTTATCATAAGTAGGCATAAAAGTATTATTATGATTATAATTTTATAGAGGAGGGGGCACCAAAAGAAATTTGCGCCTAGAGCCCAAAATATTATAAATCCGCCTCTGATGACAAGCTAGAAGACGTTTCATCAATTTTTGATTGTAGCGGTGGTTAGCAAATTTCGCACTGATTTAGTAATAGTAATAGTAATTTAACCGTTAGATAGGTGATTAATTTTATTTTTAAGTATACTTAAAGCTTAATCTAATCTATAATTTGGGAAATTAATGAATATATGGAATGTCTTGTTTTTTGAATACTTCTTCTTCTTCTTCTTCTTCTTCTTCTACAGCTTTCATCTCCAATACTGAACGTAAGCCTAAGTTTCCCTACGGTTCCCTATTTTTCGCACGTTGTGTCAAGTTCAATCCTCACCCCATCGCATCTGTGGGCGTCCTCTCGTTCTCTTTCCGGTTCATAGTCATCTCTGTGAACTTAGCAACCAGAACTGGTAACCGGTTTTACGAAGTTTGCCGAATACCACAGAAATACTAATAATAGTAGAGTGCCCACTACTATACATAACCACGCGGTCTAATACAATCGGTCCCTTGTATACGTAGCATACGGACCATTTTCCACTTAACGGGTTAGAATAACCCTTCACACAATAGACAAAATGCTTTATAACTGGTGTAAAACATCCACCCTTAAAATATAATGTGTACAGCTATGTAACTGAAATACGTAAAATTCTGTATCTCGACCCATACAACGTGCTCCACCTTCGAAACGACGCAGGAAAATCGAGAAAACTGCCTGCTTTCCGAATACCCACACGAAATTTCTTGCAATGCCGTCCTCGGGGCTGCAATCCGCTCCCGAAGAACAAAAATTCTAAATGCACTACGTCCGCAAACAATTAAAAATTCTATACCTCGGCCCGCCCAAGGTGCTCTTCGGACCGACGCAGAAAAATCGAGAAAACTACGTGCTTTCCGAATATCCAAACGAAATATCTTGCAATGCCGTCCTCGGGAGTGCAATCCGCCCCCGAAGAACAAAAATTCTAAATGCACTACGCCCACGAAGAATTAAAAATTCTATACCTTGCCCGCCCAAGGTGCTCCACCTTCGGACCGACGCAGAAAAATCGAGAAAACTACGTGCTTTCCGAATATCCAAACGAAATATCTTGCAATGCCGTCCTCGGGAGTGCAATCCGCCCCCGAAGAACAAAAATTCTAAATGCACTACGTCCACGAAGAATTAAAAATTCTATACCTTGCCCGCCGAAGGTGCTCCACCTTCGGACCGTCGCAGAAAAATTGAGAAAATCACAGTAATATTATTTAACCAAAATAGGTTGGGCATATCATGTGTTTAAAAGGATTTATTATACTATACCGAGTGTTTGATATAACTATCAATTATATCACAGTATAATACAGTAGGGTTACTCTGTCAAAAACGCGGCTTCAATCTTGGAAGGTGTCGCCATATTGTTGGATGCCTGCAGTGGTGACATCTATTAGGCATATAGCGAAATCCTTCCTCAATGACTCTACAACCAACCAATAACTTCAAAAGTAATTTAGCGGGAAGTAGCATATTACGCTTATTGGCCAGTAAATGCTAAACAAATTTTAACCGCCTCTGCAAATTTTTGTAGTATGTGCTTACAAAGCAATTTTATACGTTCAAGGATATTGTACGCAGTTTTTATGTAATGGAGATTTATGCTATTATGCCTATATTACGAATATGTGTTATTCAACTGTTTCAAAATTATTTATTATACTTTACAAAGAGGCCAATTGGAATAATTTCTACACGTTTTTTATTAACTTATTTACTGAAATTATATTTACTTAGTGGAATGAGAATATTTTGCTGGCCACTGGTTGAAATATTAATAAGAATTTTAAGAGTACTAACAAAATAATAATGCGTACATTTAAGTAAAAACGCCTGCAAAGGAAAAAGACAATTATACATGATTTAAATGTTTGCTTTGTTTTTTAAAGTAAGCCTGTAAGCCTCTATTCAGCTATTTTCGCATTTTGTTTGTGTATTAATACCTATTTTCGTTTGTTTTTACATTATCTTAATACATATTTCGTTATTTGAACTTATTTATGTATTTGTAAATTGTAATATTGTTTGCAAGTATAACTAATCAATTTAAATTAAAAATTTTAGCGCCTAATTTCCCCATACTTCGCCTGCGCGAATAGTTTTTTTTTTACATCCAAGAGTATGGCGATCGCTTCGAGGTCATTCGATTTCAATTTTTGACATCAAAGGAGCCGACACGGAGTAACCCTACTGTTCTTTCTTATACTGTGATTATATCAACTCAAAGGGCAAGCAGGAATCTGCATAATATACGATTTCCCATACTATTTCACTATGTTCGCCCCTTAAGTCAAACACTCGGTATAGTATAATAAATCATTTTAAACACCTTGATATGCCCAACCTAGTTTGATTGAATAATATTACTGTGATTTTCTCAGTTCTTCTGCGTCGGTTCGAAGGTGGAGCACGTTGTACGGGCCGAAATATACAATTTTACGTGGTTTTCAGTTACTTAGCTGTACATATTATATTTTAAGAGTGGATATTTTATATCAGTTATAAAGCATTTTATTTATTGTGTGAAGGGTTATTCTAACCCTTTAAGTGGAAAATGGTCCGTATACTATGTATTCAAGAGATTGGTTGTATTAGACTGTGTGGTTATGTCAAGTAATGGGCACTCTACTATTTTTAGTAGTTCCGTGGTATTCGACAATTTTGTATCGGTTGCCAGCTCTGGTTGCTAAGTTCACAAAGGTTCCATAGTAGGGTGGAGTGAAAACGGGCGATATTTATCAATTTTCATAATTGACATAGCCTATATGTGGAAAAGTTGCCTTTTGTGGCTGCAAGTAACTGTGCAAAATTTGGTTTTGATACGACATCATCTTGAGCTGCCCAAATGCCCTTGAAGATTATAAAAATTGGGGTTACCCTTATATTGTGGTTAAATAGTGAAATCGTGTATTTTAGTTTTTTTTTTTCATCTTGTGCAATGTGCAGTTGTGCAGCTCTTCGCTTGTTTTTGTTCAAAACAACCCAGAACTCACCACGTGGAGGTGGCTGCATATCGAGTTCCACCCCTTTCCCACCCTATAATATACCAACGTCCAACACTCAACTTAGTAGATATTACATTTTATTGTTTTTAAAAACTTGAACATAATGGGTCTTCGTTTCAAATTTGGGCAAAGCTTTCCTAGATGGTATCCTGGCCCTTATAAAACCATCTCTTGCCTCACCACCACAAACTGCAACTGACGATTCTGTCACTAATTTAACGCATTGTTCGACGGCTTGCGAGTGGTAAGGAAATTTTAAAAAGTCAATTTCATCAGGAACAGCTAATATCATTTCTTTTAATTCTTGATCAGAAATGTAAGCTGTTATTGGTGGTTCGGTAATACTTGCAGACTGCCATTTAATCAAGTCACTATAATCTTCTGCATCAAAATTAAACAGTGGTATTTTGAACTCACGAATTCTCTTTCTTCTGGAATTTGATTGCCGACATTTCATCAAGCGCCTCAGTCCTAATTCACGTACTCCCTGACGACTGTCTGTCAGCATAGCCAGGAGTATGTTTTCTGGATGTCCAAAATATCCATTTCGTTGGATAACTAGATGAATTATTTTTTTTTGACTCGATTGGCAAATAACGTGATTTTTGGATTATTCCAAAAAGATGCCTGATGCCATCCCCACATGATGGACGAAATTTAATTTCGAACCATGTTACCGCATATACTTTCATATCGAATTGTGTTAAAAATTTTAAATTTTCGGATGGACTGATCGTTGAAACATAAATATAATCTTAAAATACGGTTAGCCGTTGTTAGCCATCTGGAATGGGCCATTTTTCCGGGTTGTCTTTGGGATAAGCTTGAACTAATATTTCCTGCTGATATTCCTTGGAAAATTTCGTAGACGTACTTCTGATCTGTGCTCAAACTGCTCAATTCTTCCAAAATAACTTCAGGTAGATTCGCTTCTATTTTCTCAAAATTAATTACAGGTAAGTTCTCACAAGTTTCAAGTGCTTTTCCAATATTTCCTGAATATTGCTTGGAGCCAGTAGTGTTTCCATCCAAATGCTGGAATAGGTGGTGCAAAGGCAATTCGTTGGTATGGAGCAAACATATAAGCCATTGGAACGGTCTTCCTACAGCTGTCTCAAGTTGTCGTATAATTCCATTTTTAGAACAAGTGTTTACAACTGTGCCGTCGCATTCAACAGCCCATAACTTAGACAAATCGACATTTTCCTGTAAGAAATGCTGACTTTAATGTTCTTAGAACTGCCAGATATTGGAGTGACATGCCCGAGGTAAGTTGAGCCTGGTTCGGATACCAACACAATATGTTCTTCAACTACTGTTTTTCTACTAACCTGTTCTCATTTCTTCCCCTGAACTATTGTTTTATCTTTTCGGCCGTCAAAAAAGATTCCATAAACCATCAGCTCTATCTCCTCGTTGATTTTTCTTTTAAAATTTGTGCGGCAATTCATTCATTCCCTTCTTATTTTACTTCGGTCGACTATTTTAGATGAGTCTTCATTTGATATAATTCCCAGGTCTTTCAGGGCTGCACTTACTAAAATTGCTGCTGATCTATCCGAGACTCCAATTCTATCGCAAGCTTCTGCCACACTAGGTAATTTTGTTCTCATTTGCGGAGTGATAGCAGAACTGACAATAGTAGAACGAGATGGTTTGTCTAAATTATAACATTCAGCAGTAGAACAAGGCAGTTTATTCATATCCATATTAGCCATATAGTAATTAGAAAATTCAATGTCACTTTCGCTGTCGTTTGTTGAATCGAACTGATTATCTGATTTCGTTGGTGATATGTCATATATTTGTTCGCATATATTTTTTTATCTAACTTCTTATTCTGTTTTCATACCTCTGAACATCTTTGAATTTTCGTTCAAACTTGTTTTGAAGTATTACGCTTGCTTTTACGTCGACTTTGCCTATTTCCATCTTCCGTGTTGTTCTTTGGTCAGTTAAAAATTCTTGCTCAGCTGCAGGCACTTTTATTTTACAAACACAAGAAATAAAGTCTTTACATTTACAAGTTGCTATATCAAAAAGTTTTATTTCGCCAGTTTCCCTGAAATCAGTTACTTTTCTTGAACAATTCTTCTTACCATCGCTTTTTAAAGGTTTTTTAATTGCCCTGTACTTCTTGTGATATTCCTTTATTTTATTAAAAATCTGTTGGTCTGAAACTATAGAGATAGAACTCTTTTCCCATAACAATTTCAAATCTTCTATTAGCTTCCCACACACAGCAGCTAGACTCGGCTCCTTTTTCGTATCTTCCAATAACTCTGAACGGAGAAACAAGTAATATTTTATAACGTCCGCATATGTTGGTGGTAACACGTTGTCTTTAAATGTTTTTGGTGCACCAAACACAGGGCATACGGTTTCAAAACGCGTTTTAGGCATTTTCTTTCAGGCACTAAAGAAATACAGTAATTAACACACAACACACACTTTACAGATGAAAACAAGCTCGCACTAACAATTCAATCTAATTAAGCAACTTTTCATTAGACATTACTTTACGATAACACAGTATAAAAACATGGCCGCCAGTTGCGAAAATGGGAATGCGCTATTGCGCAGTTTTTAACGAAGGTCGAAGATGGGTTAGGTACTGTGACGTCAATTAACATTACTAGCGACATCTGTTACTAACACAAAACAATTAATATTTATTAAAAGCATGGAGAAAACTATAAGCAATTTTTTAAAAAATCCTGCAACTTTGATGCCATTTGGGCAGCTCAAGACCAAAACCGATTTATCCCAGGTTTTGCACGTGATATAAGGTCATTAAAAGACAACTTTTCCGCATATAGGCGTCCCGAATTTAAAAAAAAATTCTTTTCGCTCCACAGTCTCCACTTGTGAATAATGTTGTTCCACCTGTTAACTGTGTATCTTTCATTGTGACCTGCCCATTTCCATTATTGGCGAATAACTACTTTTGTAATATCTTGTATTTGGTGGATATTCCTTATGGTATATTCGTTTGCGATCTAGTAATGTTATTCCTAACATGGACCTTTCCATGGATCGCTGTACTTTTGCCAGCTTGTCTATGTTTCTTTGTGTAAAACCCCATGTTTGCGATGCATATGTTGAAACTGGAAGCACACATGCGTTAAAAACTTCACATTTTAAATGTTGGTGGGGGATATTTTTATTGCTTAAAATTTTATTCGGTCTTCCGAAGGCTGCCCACCCTAATCGGATGCGTCTATCTACTTCAAGTGTTTGGTTGCTTTTATTAGGTTTCATTGCTTGACCTAAATAGATGTATTCAATAACCCATCCTAAAGTTTTATTTCCCAGTGTTATTCGTTCTGGATTCTCTGTACTTGCCATTACCTTTGTCTTTTCCACAATTATCTTTAGGCCTACTTTCTGTGATTTTATTTGTAGTGTTTCTAGCATTTGTTGGATTGGAGGTCGTATGAGTTATCAGATATTAAAACCACATCATCTGCATACTGTGCATACCTTAGATGATTTAACCTTTCACCATTTATGTTCATTCCTATTTCATCCCAATTTAGGTTTCTAAAAAGATATTGAAGGGCATTTGTAAACAATTTAGGAGACACTGTGTCTCCTTGTATGACTACCTTCTTTATTGGTACTTGGTTTGTATCATTGTATCTGCGTGTAATCGGAATATACTGGTTGCTTGATTGTAACAGCTTTCGACGAGTTGGATGACATGTAGCGTGTGTCAATTCTGCAGTTTTGCATAGATCTTTTTACTACCCAAAATTCTATGTTATCGAAAGCTTTTCCGAAATCGACAAAATACAGATAGAGCGGTATGTTATATTCTGTTGTTTTTTCAATAAGCACGCGTAGAGCTTGAAGGTGATCACATGTTCCGAAAACAGTTCTAAAAGCAGCCTATTCTTTTGGTTGATATTCATCAATTTTTCTTGTTATTCTTTTAGTTATAATCTTTGTGAGAAGTTTATATATTTGGGACAATAATGAGATAGTTCTATAGTTATTTGATTGACTTTTGTCTCCCTTTTTGTGAAATAAAATCACCAATGCTTCACTCTAATCTGACGGAATTGCACTTTGTTGGAGGCAATTATTTAGTAGGTTTGTTATTTCTTTAATCGGCCTTTTTCCGCCATATTTCATCATTTCTATTAATATTCGTATTTCATCTTTACCGGGTGCTTTGTTTAGTTTCATTTCATTTAATGTTGTTTCTACTTCACTTTCGTCGATGTCTGGTATTTCTTCAGAATTTACATTTATGATTTGTTTTGTTAGTTCTTCTTTTACTTGTTCTGGTGGGTTTATGTTTGAGCTGTAAAATTTTCTATAAAAGTCTTCAGTAATTGTTAGTATTTCTTCCCTGTCGCGAATTTCTTTATTGTGTATATCTTTAAGAGATATTATTTGCTGTTGTTCAGATTTTCGTTTAAATAGGTTGTTGCTTTCAATAGTCTTTTTTATTTATTCTTCTTGGAATTTTCTTTTATCTTGTCTAATGGCTGCTCTAATCTGTTTGATAAGGTTTCCAAGATGGCCTCTGTTAATATTGTCCTTGCTCAAAACATCTTCTCTCCTTTCCATTAATTTTTTGGTATTGTCACTGAGAAAGTTCTTTTTCTCTTTAGTTGTCTTTGCCACTTTTTGGGCGACTATTTTCATTACTTTATTATATTAGTTCTTTATTTAGTAGTTCAATATTATTTGTGGTGTTTTGGTTTTTTGTTTCTAGTTGCTTGTGTATTTCTTCTTGGTAAACTGCTGTCTATATTTAGTTTTTTTATTTTTAAACCTTTTATATCTTTCGAACTTTATGTTTAAGCGTAGCTTCCAACAGTCATTTTATTAATGACTTCTGTGTTTCTTATTGATGTTTTCTGTTATGTCAGGATATAATCAATCTGGTTCTTTGTATTGCCATTTGGGCTGATCCAAGTCCACTTTCTCTGGTCTTGTTTTTTGAAAAAGGTGTTCATTGCAAAAAGATTCTCTTTTTCAAGAAAGTTCATTCATTTTACCCCTTTCGTTTCGGGTTCCGTAACCATGGTCGCCTATCTTATTTTCGGTGTCTTCGTGTTTTTTACCTAATTTTGCATTGAAATCTCCTGAAATAATTAGCATGTTGGAGTGATTTTCTGTTACTGTTGCTTCTTCTTCCATCTGGATTCTTTTGATTTTATAGTTTTTGGCAATTCTTAGTATTAAGTATGTATGCTACTCGGTTGGAGATGATTTTATACAGTGTTATATTTTATGATATCCTTTTAGTTATTATGAATCCTACTCCACCGATGCTGCCTTCTTCATCTCCTTTATTTCCAGATGGAAGAGTGAGGCATTTCTCTTCCCCTCTTCTTACTTCACACAGCCCTAATACATCCCATTTAATTTTTTCCAGTTGGGTCTCTAATTCTATGAGCCTTTTTTCGACATAAACGTTCTTACATTATACGTTAGTATGTTTAGTTTACAATAATTTGGAGGCAAGAAATTGACTGTGAGGCAGCCTGTCGAGACAGAGTGTGATTCTGGAATTTGATCCCTACTCACCTGGGGTATCCTATTTGAGATTGACCTTTCCATGTTGAAATTATTTAGAGGGTATTTGGCCGTAAATCGCCACGCTGGCCAGACGAGTTGGCGATTGTATGCCTTATTTTGCCCTTATTTAAGTGTTTCTGGGCTTTTTGGTGGCTACTGACAGTACGGCTTGTCTAGCATATCGTAGCAAGGGATTTGTTGTCATTTATAGTTTCAGACTTTTATTGTGAGGCATGAGTGTACCCTTGCACTTACTTAATCTTTGAATACATGTAAGCAAAATATGTATGTGTTTATATAAAACGCAAATCGTACTACAAATTATATGGCTACTTTAAAAACTTCAAGTATTTAAACTGCAATATAAAGCGTCTAAGTTCTCCATTTGTTGCATTGTTCATAATTAAATTTCTAGTTATAATAAAATTGACCACAATAATTTTATGGAAATATAACATAACTGAAAGTTGCTTTGACATATAAAAGATTATCTTTTTTCAAGAATAATTTACATTTTGGCAAGATACTTTAAATAAGTTTATACTTACTCTATAGCTATCCATTCTCAACCTAGGATACCAGTAATCGTTTAGGAGTACGCGAAAAAAATAACAATGGCGGAAAAATATATGCATAAAGCGAGCCGAAGCAAACATGAGAGTCGGAAAATATGCGAACTACAAGAATTTTATTTAAAATATTTTAAGCGGCAAGATATTCAACCAATCACGTAAGAATATTTAGTTCAGTACATCCACAATCAAAATTACGAGTTGTCAAATTGGTATCGTTCTTGACAGCTGTATTTCTATTTCATAATAATTCGTTTTACAATCATAATAATTTGTTTTACAATGCATCATTCCATATTTTATCAAATTATCAATCATTTATTTTAACTCCACGATCTTATTTTCTTATATAGTTAGAACTGCCGCCGAAATCCTTTTTAACCTGAATGTACGTTGAAAACGACTGCAACGCTCGCCACGCCTCCTCAGCTCTCTTATTTGCTTCGGTCAGCTGTACTTATTAATATTAACAGTGAAAAACATAATTTTAAAAATTTTAAACTTGGTTTAAACAGGAAATTTATGTTGCTATTGCCTTTTTGATTTAAGCTGTTTTAGTATAAATGGCTGTAACATTAAATTTACTTAAAGAATATATTATTCTATGAGCGCGTTACGATGGTAATTACTCAATCGAGTGAGTAATAGCCATTGTAAATGGGTGAAATACTATACCTACTTTTCTAGAACTAGAGGGTGATCCAGAAAAAAAGAAATTAGAGCAGGCCGTGACCTAGTTACCAAAGTTGGTATCCCGTGATTCGCCTACTGTGAGCGTAAACAGTGACACTATTGACCATTGAAGAGGTTACGTTGACTGTCAAAATCATGCAAGAATATTATTGTCCGTGTTTTGAATAATAGTAAGTAATTGCCTGTTTGTAGGCAGTCTAAATAAATAAATAAATAGTTTTACTTTATTTACTTACTTACTTCTACTTCTTAATAGGTCGTTGACCTGTTTTACTTCGATTTTCAAGCCTGTTCTTTTGATCCAGAGGTCCAGTTTTCTTTCCACCTATTTGGGGGTCTTCCTCTTGGTCTATTTCCATGTGGTATGGTGGTCATACATATTTTTGCGATTCTATCTTCCTCCATTCGCTGAACATGTTCCCTCCATTGTTTTCTTCTTTTTCTTCCCCATCTCACTACGTCCTCTACTTCACACTCTTCTCTAATATCTTCGTTTTTTATTCTGTCTATTAATCTCTTTCCACTCATACTCCTTAATATTTTCATTTCATTTGTTCTTAACAGCTGTTTTGTTTTTAGTGTGTCCGCTCTAGTTTCAATGCTGTGGATTAATATCGGCCTAACGCATGCTTTATATATTTTCGTTTTGCTCTCTATACAGGGTGATTCAAATTCGCGTGTATGCATGGGGATCTTGGAAACGGTAAGAGATAGAGAGTCGGTTAAATGGGGGCAAAGTTGCGTAATCAAAGGACCAACAATGTCCATTTAAAAAATCAAGGCTAACTTATTCAGTTTTTTAAATATTTGAAAAAAACTAAAATTTTGGAGAATCGTTTTTATTTAATTTTGACCTTATTTGAGGAGATATTGAAAAACGGAAAACACTTTCTCATGGCCACTTTTTGTCCTCTATCGAATAGCTTAAATGGAACAAAAATTCCAGGTCCGTAATTAAGAAAATAAACTTGATGATGGCCCTGGAATACCGAAACGTTGCATTAAAAATGTATTTAAGCTATTCGATAGAGGACAAAAAGTGGCCATGAGAAAGTGTTTACCGTTTTCCAATACCTCCTCAAATAAAGTCAAAATTAAATAAAAATGATTCTCCAAAATTTTAGTTTTTTTCAAATATTTAAAAAACTGAATAAGTTAGCCTTGATTTTTTAAATGGACATTGTTGGTGCTTTGATTACGCAACTTTGCCCCCATTTAACCGACTCTCTATCTCTTACCGTACACGCGAATTTGAATCACCCTGTATTCATACTTGTGTTTCTCCATAGGTACTACATCTCTCAACGCGCCTGCTACTACGGCTGCTTTATTCACTTGCTTCTTCACTTCTTCGTGTATATCTCCGTAACTAGTTATTAACACCCCTAAATAGGGGAATGTCATTACCTGTTCTATCACTTTACCATTTGCCTCCAATTTGCAACGCAATGGTTCTTTTGAGGTCGTAAGGCATTTAGTTTTGTCGACATTTATTATCATGTTGTATTTTTCTGCTCCTTGTTTAAATTTGTTCAACAGCCTTTGTAATCCATCCTCATTTTCCGCAAATAACACTATGTCGTCTGCATATCCAATTACTTTAATTTTTTCGGCGCCCATTCTGTAGCCTTAATTTACTGTTGTAAGTTGTTCTATTATTCTGTCCATCAACAAGCAGAAAAGTAGCGGGCTTAGACTATCGCCTTGTCGTATTCCTGTCCCTATCTTTATGTTTTTTTATTACTTCGCGTTTATATTTTATCTTGGTGGAGTTTTTGGCGTTAAGTTCACGGATTATATGTATTATTTTTTTTGGGATGTTTAATTCATGTTGTATGGTTACTATATCTTTCAGATTCACCCTGTCAAAAGCTTTAGTCAAGTCTATAAAACAAAGGAATGCAGTCTTTTAAAATTTTAAAGGTTTTTCTCCAATTTGCCTCAATATAAAAATGGTGTCTGAAGTTCATCTATTTTGTCGGAATCCTTGTTGTTCCTCTCTTATTGTTGTATGTTTATTCATTTCGTCTTTGAGAATGGCGGTAAACAATTTCATTGCCGATTCTAGCAGGGTTATTCCTCTATAATTCGCCGGTTCTCTTTTATCGCCCTTTTTAAATATCGGAATCGTAGTGCTATTTTTCCAACCTGACGGTATTGTACCTTGTGTGATTATTTTTTGAAATAATGCTGTTATTTCTTGTACCAGTGCTTCTTCTACGTACTTTATTAGTTCATTGGTTATCCCGTCTTCATTTGGCGCTTTTGTATTTTTAAGTTTTCTAATGACTTCTTTTACTTGATATTCCTCTAACGTAATAGTGTTTTCGGTCTCATCTTCGTCTTCTTGGGGTTCTTCTTCAACTTCACTTTCTAATTCGTCTACGTTATCATTGTTTAGGTAAAGCTTTTTGAAATAGTCTTGCCACTGGTCGCATTTAATTGCATTGATTTGTTGGAATTCAGTTATATTCTGTTTTCACCTTCTTAGCATTTTCCATATCTTTCGCTGTGCTCCATATAAATCGCTTTCCATACCTTTAGTAAAGGCAGCCCAGTATTCTTTCTTGATTTGCCTTATTTTCGCATTTACTTCGTTTGTTATCTGTATATAATTTTGATGTTCGTCTTGGATTCTGTTGGAGAGATATCGCAAGTATGCTAGGCGCTTTTCCTCAGCTAACATTTTGATTTCTTGGTTGAACCATGGTGTTTTACCATGGTCAGCATTAATATTTATTTTTATTGTGCCCAAGGCCTCTTCGGCTGCAATCAGTATATTTTTTCCCCAGCTTTGTTCAACTGTGTCATTTGTTTTGGTCTTGTCATTTTTAATTATGTTTTCCAATCTTTTTGCGTATAATTGTCTAGTGCTGTCATTTTCTAACGATTCGATATTAAGTTTGTTCGCATATTTAGGTAATTTTCTTCTAGATAATTGTATTTTTATTCTTGTTTTACATAGCACCATTTTATGGTCCGAGCCTACGTTAGGCGATGTGAGAGCTCGTACGGCGACGATTTGTTCTGGTCGAACAGCTCTATTTGTAATTATGTAATCGATTACAGATTCTTGATCTCTTGAGTTCCAAGTATACATGTGTTGTTGTTTGTGGGGAAAGTAGGTATTGTTTATGCGTAATTGATTGTGCGCACAGAACTGTGTTAATATTTCTCCGCTCTCGTTGATTTCTTCTTCGTTATATCCTTATATCTTTGTTTGACTCCTTGTATTATTTCTGTTCCTATTCTGCTATTCAGGTCTCCCATGATAAATATTTTGCTGTTATTGTTTAACATGTCTATTTCTGACTGTAGTTTATTATAGAAATCTTCCCTTTCCTCTGGCGGTTTATTGGTGTCTGGCGCATATACTGATATCATATACAGGGTGAATTTTTTTCGATTTTTACTATGGGGATCTCGGAAACTATGGCAGATAGAAAAACGGTCAACTGGCGAAAGTAATGCAGAATTATTAGCCGAACTAAATGACGTTTTCAAAATTTCGAAAAAAGTCAAGGCCTACTAGATATTTTGAAAAACGTAGTTTTGGTTATTTTCTTTAAACTGATTTTTCTTAGTTGTTATAAATGATAGAAAAAAGCTTTAAATATGAAAGTTTTAGATAATTTCAAGCTGAATAAGCAGAATTAAGCAGCAACTGCCACCCCTGAACGTTCATTTTCAACTATGAAAAGGGTCAAATCGTTGCCAAAAAATAATATGGGTAATGAAAGGTTGAGTTCATTAGCTATTCTATCAGTCCATTAAGATATAGAAGTTAACCCTGATATGAGGTGCTAAATGTAATGAAAAATAAGAAAATAGGCGCTTACACTTGTAAACAATCATTTTTATTTTTAAAGTAGTTTTTAAACGTTTATTTTACACAATAAGTCTATTAAAATTAGAATTAAAATGTGTGACTTAATTGACTGTGTTCCTAGTTCCTATTTACGCATGTAAATCACTAAATTATAATCTTTTCCAAGTAATCCCTTTGCGCAAAGTTCATAATTATTGATAGGGGTTTATAAAAATTCTTTTTCACTTTTTAAATGTATATGTATTTTCATAATTTATACCTATATGTATATGTTTCGACTCCATTAATTATGTTGAGTCATCGTCAGATGTTAAACATGTACCTACATGCTTTAGCAGGAACATGGAAAACACTAAATTATAGTGTTTTTCTAACACTAATATCTTATACTGTTTCTATGGTGCATAAGAGCTCACTTGTTATGTTTCCTTTAAAATACGCTTTCTCTATAAAATACGTCGTCAATAACAACGTATTTTATAGGCCTTTAAATACGTCGTTGCCTAGCAATCTGCGCATTTTGTGCATTATGACGCGTCTCAAATAATAATTTATTAAAATTTCTAATAATATATTAGTGAAAAAAAATATCTGATATTAGTGTTAGAAAAAATCTTGAAGACAACTCGTGTTTTATAGTTTAAAAATCTCGGTCTATCAAATCCTCGGCTCACTTCGTTCGCTCGGATTTGAACTACGACCTTGATTTTTAAACCTTCTATAAAACACTTGTTGTCTTAATAGCTATTAATCTGAAACAATGCGCTTTTAATAAACTTTAATAAATCGGACCCCCTCCGAACAATTTTTCTGGCTACGTGCCTGACGTACCCGTATACAATAATGCAACTATGAAATAAAGGATTTGCAGCTTCACGATTAACAGAAAGCCGGGAATAATGGAAACTGCAAGATTGTGATTGGATACAGCTTGCGAGTTATAAGTAATAATTCAACGGTGTGAATAATATAGGTCAATATTTAACACGAAACGGATGTTTAGGTACCATGAGTTCAAAAAGGAATTAGGTACATAAGGCTTGGGCATGGAAAAATAAAATAATGTCTACTGCAAGCTTAGAATTTATTAGCTGTCATCTCTGTTGTTGTTGTCATAAGTTTATTTTGAAAATTTAATTAAGCTACAATTATAATGGTTTTTACAATAAAACACAAAAAATTTATGATTGAATCATATGTTCGAAATGGCGAATGGATTTACAGTGCGGTGTCATGTTTAGAGGAATTTCGGCAACAATTTCCAGATATTGCTTTCCTTGAAGGAGATTTTTACAGCGGACTTAGAAGATGTGTTGATTTATTCCGGGATACAGGGAGTATTACTCATAGAGATAGAACTGGAAGGCCAAGAGTTCGTACTCAAAATACAGTTGATGCTGTTCGTCAACGTATGTACGGGCAACCCACTACATCACTATGTACACTTTCGCAAGATACTGGTTTATCATTAGAAACTTGCCATACTATTGTTAAAAAAGATTTACATAAAGCTGTTCCCATATAAAAGTCTTGCTTTACATGAGTTGCTGCCAACAGATTACAATAGGCGAATTGTGTATTGACAGTGGTTTCAACAAAATTTAATTAATAATGATGAATTGTCAAATTTAACGTTTTTGTCTGACGAGGCCTGGTTCACCCTTTCGGGATATATAAATTCACAAAATAAGAGGTTATGGAGTGCTCAAAATCCTCATACTTTTGGCGAAACTCCCCTTCACCCGTTAAAAGTTGGTGTTTGGATTGCTGTGTCTCGAAGACGTATTATCGGACCCATATTTTTCCACGAAACTGTTACTGCTAGGAGATACCGGAATATTGTACGTGAATTTATTAATCAGCTTCATGAGGATGAGCTCCAGCAAGGCTACTTCCAACAGGATGGTGCGACTGCCCACACCGCTCAAGAGACCATCAATTACCTCCGTGAATTTTTTGACAATCGAATAATTATTTTACGTTCAAATCCAGAATTTCCACCTAGATCACCAGACTTGACTATTTTAGATTACGTTATCGTCTAAATTGAAATAAAAGAACTCATTTCTTCAAAAATTGGTTTATTTACAATGCAACTTAACCTAACATTAACACATTGCCGGTTAGGCACTGGCGCTTGCGCTAAGAAGACTGTATAAACGTTAGTCAATTATTGGTAGGTATATAAAGCTTGCAGTAGACATTATTTTATTTTTCCATGGCCAAGCCTTATGTAATTTCTTTTTGAACTCATGGTATAATAGCCGTATTATTTAATAATCATTTTTTTAAAGCAAATTTAAATGATATTAATCGTTTAGCAACAACCGCACAATTGAAATAAATTTTGTCCATTATTATATTAAATTTAGAATTAAAATAATTCGTCTAAATTCCTAATAATATGCTTTATAATTATTTCAGAACAGTTGCACAGTACCTAATTATTAACGTTCATGTTCTTATTTTTGAATTACATATTTAACTGATAAAACTATTTCATTTTCAAATGTCTTATTTCGTTTACAAATGATGTTCTCTCCAAAACATTGCCTTGTTTTTGGTAGTTCGCTGTCTGTTTGAAAAACTCATAAAAAATAAAACACAACAAAATTGTTTCGCCAATTCCATCTGTTTAGAATTCATCCATAAATAAAAAATGAATTGCAGTTCGTCTAATCAATTTCCAATATGCTGGTTATCATCATCAAATATTTCTGTATTTACTCAAAACGTGAATAAATCTTGATGGAATTCAAATTTCATTATTTTTAACATTCTGGCGTCCTTTGCTGGGATATAATTTTATACCTACCACTCGTTATGTATGTACTTAATTAATATTAGTTTTTCGAAAACCAGATCTTCTAACAAGACTAAAATTATTTTCGTTATGCTCTTTAGATGCTTATTGCTAAATCTAAGTTTTTATAGCATTTTATGGAATTTAGTGTCCCTATTCTCACTAACAACAGCTAAAATAATAGGTATTGAAAGTGAAATACATACTTTTTTG
Organism: Melanotus villosus; assembly: GCA_963082815.1. Lineage (NCBI taxonomy): Eukaryota > Metazoa > Arthropoda > Insecta > Coleoptera > Elateridae > Melanotus > Melanotus villosus. The sequence continues at coordinate 67,607,136 of OY720418.1, read as the reverse complement.
AGGTAAAATATCCAATAATGAATTTAGAACAAAAACAATTCTTCTAATGAAAATTTGAATATAAAGTTCTATCTATCATTAGGACTCTTCCAAAATTAAAAAAGTTGCTTTTAAAAAAGCAACAAATTAGTAAACTTTTTCCATTAATGTTTTCTGATAGTCTTGTTAATATATATACGTATTTGATAGCTTAACTATATTTATGAAATAAAAGTGAGCGGATTACACTAAACTTTTAACGTCAAGTACGCAAAATCTATCGATTTTTTAAAACCCCAGTAGAGCACCCCTAAAATCCACCAATAGAAGAATTAGATTAGAGAGCAACCATGACAAAATAGGAGTGTCTAAACTGCAATTCTTCCGCTCCTGCGCAAGTTTTAACTGTTATCAAAGCTTGCTGAGTAGTATCCAATCGCATTCAGGATAAACATTGTCAATATTGATTTTGTACACTAAACGTAGGAATTTGGTGTAAAACGTTTTGTAAACATTTCAACAAAATGCGAGAGGATATCCTTCTGTAGAATGTAGGCTATTTTCAGATCATGTTGCACACTTAGGTGGTTGCTAAGAATATTTATAAACTCTTTTTTAAAATAATAATACCAAACAAATGGATACCATCAATGCAGTTTTACCAAATGTTTAGCCATATACTTTATATATTGTAGTTAAATTATCAATATTAAATAATGTAGTAAATATACAAATTTAACTGCAGGATTTACACTGCATTTAACTAATTTTCGAAGAATGGAACTGGATTACTTAATAATTAAATTAATAACCAAACCATCATTAGTTGAACTATTATATTTTTTAGAAATAATGGTCAAATATTTTAATGAAACACTAAAAATCGCCCCCTAATATAAAAAAATAATAATTTATTTTACCTACGACTACCTATGGGTAAAGGGGTTTTTACACCATCCAAACAATGTGTAAAGTTTTACTTATGGTACTAGTGCGATAACGGAGACGTTACTTTACGCAGTGTTCATTCCGTTTCTACGAAAAATATAGAAACGAGTAACTTCTAATTTCGCAGCTGAAATGTGTATATTTAAATAATATCGATAATTCTTCTCCTCAAATTTCATTTGCTTATGGTCGTAGAAAAAACAGTAGGTGTACAACACAACGCCTACATAATGTGTCATTATGGAGCTCGTAAGCTTGCAGCACTCGCCTACGGCACTTTACTTATTTACATGCAATCATAAAAAGTAGATTTTTTTGTTTCTTAACAACCTTTAAATTGCACATGGTGTATTACATTTATTTCCATTGTTGGATTACTTGAATTCCTAATAAAAAGCACTACTTTTCCCATTTAATCGTTTCTTTATGTTTAACTACAAAATATTGCCTATGTAACGTTGAATCAATAGCACACACCGTACGCTGTCAATATTACCTGTGTTCAGATATACAGGGTGATTTATAACGAATATGTACCAAACTTTAACAGTTTGTTAGGGAGGTCATTTCAAGTGAAAAATGTCATATGAACATAGGTTCTATTCTATCTAGTTAAGCAACTACAACAAATTAAAGTTTTATTAGTGGCATAGTAAATTTATCAATTTAATAGCAAGTTACTACCGTTGAAAAACAAAATAAAAGAGTAAATAATTTTACAACAAATTTTCAAAGTGAGATCCTTGAGCTTGAATATATTAATAAGTAAACAAATAAACCTTTATGTTACGACACAATAAGAATGTCTTACAATGCACTGAACTCGAATATTTTTTACTTTGTATCAAAATATGCTCATTGTTATGCATCGTGTTTGAAAAGTATGGAATATGTTACATACTTCAGCAAATAAGCATTTTATCGAAAAAGGTTTCAAGTAAAAGTTGTTCGTTATTTAATTTTCTATTATAAGGTAATAATAATTATTTTATTCAAAAACAAAACCGCAACGCATAACACGTTAATTTCTTTAAATGGCAGCGTATTTTACTCATTTAATAGAGATTTATTTCTCTTTTTGATGATGTAAAACTCTAATGCCCTTGCTTAAGTAAGTTAAAAAATATATATAAAAAAATGTAGGTACTCTCAGGTCTATATTGTACTTAATCAGTATTAATCCGTAACAAACAATGTAAGAGATTCAAATAGGTTTGGAAACCACATAGACGTTCAAACTGTGCTCCATTCACAGTTTCACAATGATAAACTCGCCAACACTTGAATTTCTTACATTGATACAGATTAATACTAATTAATTATAGTAGATGTAAGAGTACGTTTCTTCATTTTGTTGTTCTAAATTTACTTAAAAAAGGGTGTCAAAGTTTTACATCGTAAAAAACAGAAAAAAGTTCTACAATGATTATATGGGGGTTCCTTGTAAATTAAAGAAATTTTCTAACGTGTTATGCGTTGCGGTTTGTTTTTAAACAAAGTAATGAATAACTATTGCTTTATGATAGAAAAAAAATACTAAACAATTTTTATTCCAAAAATATGTTTCAATAATGTTTAATTACTGAAGTATGTAGCATGCCCCACATACAATGTGATGTTTTAAAAACTCAATTGCAGCAGGCTGTATTCTGTCTTAATAACCTTTAGAACTGTCTGTATTAAGTCAGAATACGGTCTGCTGCAATTGAGTTTTTAAAAAATCACATTGTACTTTTCGGACACGGTGTATATTAATTTCAGCTGTTCGATTTATTTTACACTTCTTGTTGCAGACAATTAATTTTCAATAATTATACTGTAGTACCTTAAACGATCCATGTTTTATAGTGTCCTAACTATCTTGTTTTGTACTCTCCAGAACCGATTAAGATACATGTTTATCGTGTTTCCCAAATTGTTACTTTCGACATATATAATTAGCACAACTGTTGTTGATACAATTTTTTATTGCGATATTCGTATGGGCAGTCCACTGTAATTTATTATCAATATGTAACCCTAAATACTTCTGCATCATTTCTGAGTTGTTAAACTGTTACAATCTTACGCTTTTTGTTTTATAGCAAAATAACATGTAGACCGTTTTTGAAAAGTCATATTTAGTTTAAAAAGCTCAGATACTCCCAGTAAGATAATAAGTCTATGTTAATTAAACTTTCTACTGCATTTATATTCGTATTTGAATACACAAGTGCCGTATCGTCCGTAAATGTAAAGATTTAGCTGTTAGAACACTAAATTTTAAATTGTGCACATACACATACGCAAACTAAAGTATTGGTCCTAGAACAGATCCTTGTGAGACTCTTATTGCTGTTAATTACACTTACTGTTCTACAATGTTGTCCTCCTTGCAAATTTTCAAGAGCTCTTATGACTCTCTTGTTCCTATATATAGAAATGTAAAACCAAAACTTATTCAGCAGCAGATCGATACTTACATTATCGAACGCTTTCTATAAATACGTATTTTTTTTATTGGTTGCTGCCAGGATGTATTCCATGAGGTTTATTATAACTCCAAAAGTTCTACTTTTTTTACAGATTCATATCGTAATTTGCCGAAGCCAAACGGTATTATTTATGAAGTTAACGAGTCTTGACTTCATAACTTCTTCAAGTATTTTTTAGAACATGGTAGAGAGAGAAAGAGGGAGAGATAGAAAGAAATACAATTGTATTTTGAATTTAGCCAACATGCCAACGTCGGACAAAGGCCTCCTACTTGATTTTCCATTTAGAACGTTTTCTGGCTAGCATCCTCCAGTTACTTCCTGCTGCTGTTCTGATTTCCTCCTCCCATCTCCTGCATGGTTTGCCTTTCGGTCGTGGGTTTGTTAACTCCCAATCAGTTGCTTTCTTGGCCTATCGGTTATCGTCTGATCTTGCCAGATGACCTGCATATCTTCACTTCGCAAAGTTTTACACATTTTTATTACGTCTAGGTTCCACTTTTTTCACTTATTAGGGTTACTTTGTTTTTAAGATATGTTGCAGCAACCAAAATGTGAACCAAACTGCCTTATTTCTTGTTTGGATTTCTTTTGCGAATCTGTTATCAAAAGATATTGTTGGTCCCTAGTAGATTACTTCATCTGTGTTATTTTTATCTTCTTGTCCTCTATTATTTATAGATTTTCTGTTTCTGCTCGCTTGTCATTAGTCAGTATATTGGTCTTTAGGTAATTGATTTCCAGTCGCATTTTTCTGCTCTCGCTGCTTAGTTGTTCTAGCATTAGTTTTAATTTTTCTAGTTATTTTGCAAAGGGTGTGACATCGTCTGCGAATCCTACGTTTGTCAGTGTTTTCCGCTGATCTTTATGCCTTACACAGTGGTATTATTTTTTTTTTAATTAATATATCTGGAAATTGGCCGGACCTTATTCGTCAGTTATAATAATTTATCCTATATAGATGTTACGTCTTTTTTTCTGTGGTTCCCTCAATTCCACCATTTTTAAGAGTATTTATGGTTAAAGGTAATTCAGCTGTTGTACACAAGGCATTAAGAATATAGTAGGTACTGCCTGTGTATATCCGCAGTGTTTGTGCTACTAATTAACTTTTCAATACAATGAATCCAAAATATTCGTTTAACATTGTTTTTAATTTCGGTTGTTATCATCAGTATCCTAGTCCCAAGCGGCAGGGTTTAGCTCGGCAGAGAGGAGATTAAGAAACAACAGTTTGTAACAGATTTTGTACAGCAACTTAAGAATAAAGCCTGTAAAATATTACTTTTGTATTATTTGCCTATTACCATCGGACATCACGCAATTAATTCAAATTGTGGGGGTGTAGGGTTGGATAAACAAGCCGTAAAAGAAAGTTAAACGTACTTCATTTTAAACACAAAGGAATACAAAATTCAAGCTACTATTGAAACGGTCCTTAATAATAACGAAACTGTCACTTTTTTAATACAAAGCACTCCCTCGTAACAAAAGGGAACTCGCCCGTCAAGGGTGGCGTCGTCGTACAAAATGCTTTTTTATTATTTACTCGTCCTTAGTCAACTTATTCATCACTATCCGAGTTTGTTTATTATGAAAATTGGATGATCCAAATTGCTTTTCAGTCCAAAGGCGCTTAAGTTTTTTGTGAAGGTTGTTAACTTAAATTTTTGCTTTTTGGAATTTTTTTATTTAAATAATTTAAAGGGCGCCAACTACATAGGGTTTTCGCACTTCTACACATTACCTAGTTAACTAATATTACCGTATTATTACAGAATACATTATGATTAGTTTTAAATAGTTCATAGTACCACTCATGTCTGCTTTGGTTTGCATCTTCATCATATCCTGTATATTCCGGTCTTTCGTACTATCATCTCTTTCCATGTCAAAACTGATACTCATAAAGGATGTAGTAAACTGTGAATCTCTTATTGCATGTTTCGCAAACAGATTTGTGGATTCTTCATTAGGAGGAACTGAGGTGAAAATGTACAGTGACCAATTCTGAGACGATTAATAATCTGAATATTCTGTAATCTTTTATAGAATCCGGTGCAAGTAAAACTATATTAGTACTATAATACAGGATAGAGATTTGATATATAGATTAAGCATGTGAAGATTGTGATGACGAACAAGGATCGTCTGGAAATTTTTCTCGGAATATACATTTCTGTAGATTAGAAGTTATTGTTGTAAATCGGTATTTTATTTTTTTGTGAGTTAATAAACTGTGCGTGTCTTTCAGTGTGGCAATGAGATTATCAATGTCGTCGATGAATGTTCTTGCTACATCAAGCGGATTTTTTGCTGAATATGCTTCATCAAAGAAGTTCCTAAATTTATCGTATGTAAATGTATACTATTGTGGGTTATCACTGTTATCAGTAAGAGCTCTTTCAATTGATGCTAACATTTCATCTAATGTCGGCTGATCTTTTGTTTCTTTATGGATTCGTTTCTTTTTTGGTGGTTTTCGAAAAAGTTCGATAGATGTTTGGTTTTAAATTGGCAGTACAGGTGGAAATTTAATTTGTGAGTTTTCTTCTTCAGCGATAACGGACTTTTCCATAATATAGGAATCCAGAATTTTAGGTGATGATTCGGTACTTGTAGGCAAAGGTTTCTTATTCCTGATTTCATTTAAATTGACTAGAAGGTTAGCATTGCAATTAGACGAGCGATGGCCGTTTTGTTTACAATGGAATCATTTCATATCATCTGGTTGTAGAAATATTCGGTAATTATCACCTTGAAATTGTAGTAGTAGTAGTGATTTTGATAAGGAAGCGCTAGTGTCTGTATATGAAACACTGAACGTCTCTAGCTTATTATATGTGAGTAATCTGCTTCCTGTAAACCTGCTCTGACAAAATTCACCGTTGATGTTATTAAATCCCTATACCTTTTAGGGATTTTTCTATAACCTCGTGCAGTATCGATGAAGGGCAAACGTTGGAGATTATTAGCTTTAAAAACGGTGAAATCATTTTCCTAATGTTTACGTCTTGTCCTGATACAGTAATTAAACTGAGTTTTTGAGTAAATTCGTTTACTACATCTTGGCTCGATAAGTAAATACATATTCTTCCATTTGAGAGACGATAAGCTTGACCTCACTTCCAATAGCGAAAATATAATCTTTAAGTTGCAGACCATCAACAGAGTTCAATATTATTTCTTGTTCTTTCTGTGGGTATTGGAATGCGAATTTATTTTGTGTTGTAGTCGAGGTTACAGAGGAGTGGGACGTAGTTTATGATTAGAATTAGAGATTTTATCATTGGGAGTAATAATTGTAGAAGAACCTCTTTGGCTGGGGGTGTCGTTTGCTACAGTACAGGATATTTTATAGTAAATTATGAATTATCTCTCGGGGATAAACTTCCGGATTGACCGGTTAGAATACAAAAATATTAGGATGCAGTGAGTTGAATTAGTTTGTTTGAATTTATAGTAAAATAATTTAAGAAGAAACTTGCCAAAACACACTGTAGACTTGTCGTCTGATAACAAACCGTGAGGTTAAGAACACATCCAGTCACGATCGTGGTCAGACACTAGCTCCTTTTTGGAAATTCTTATTCGATGTGTTCATTTCCTGGTAACTCGTGTCATTATGAAATTTGTCTCGGATTTTTATTTTTTGCTTAAGTTTGTTTGTGACTCAATCACAATTATTACCACCTAATATTATTATAACGTATGTTCATTAAAAAAAAAAAACTCGCAGCAATCGCTGGAAATGATTTTCATATGTAGATAACATACAGCCTAAGACATACTTAAAATAAATTTGCAAAGCACTCTAGAGTTTTTTTTTAACGAACATACTTTATATAAAACGTTTGTTAAAAAATCGATGTTTATGTATTTATAAGTATTGTTATGCTCTTCCACTTAAAAGAATTACATACAATTTTTAATTATTCTTCCGGCTAGCTCAATAATAAGATTTAATTAATTTTTTTCAGAATCTCCTAAATCAAGGTCTTTAAAGGGTTCCCTTTGACGAATTTCAAAATTTATAAAAATTCACCAAGATAAAATTTTAAAAAATATAACACCTTTCAAAATTATGATAAATTTTTACAAAGAAATAACAATAAATAATTCTAATAACAAACTAAACAATTATCTAAAAATTAAAAATATAAACTACCTTTTTTATATTTGAAAAACAACTTGAACAAACAACACTCCCTGGCTTGACTTCTAATGTATCCAACTGTTGAACCAACCTTTTCACAATGAAAGACTTTCCCCTTTAACTCCAACTCCACCAACCTGACTGCAACTCCACCAACCTTACTGCAACTTCACCAATAACACAATTTCCTTCTTTCAATTTTATTTATATTTGTGTAATATCCAAATTTTTATATAAACTTCTTCAAAAATAATAATTTTTATTCCAAATAAACTTTTATTAAATTACAATTCCAAATTATTTTGATATAATATAACTTCTTTTCAATCTTTATTTGTTTACAATTTGTTTTCAGAATATTCTTTTGGTACTTTAATACGTTTTCAAGAGTTTTTAAAAAAACTCAACTTACGTTTTTCCAAAAAAAAATATTCAACTGTTTGTTTTTTATTTGTTACCCTAGTTTCTTAAATTTTAACACTCTACAAAATTATTTTTATGACATATTTACAAAATTACTATCTAGATTCTATCCTACTTATTTACAATTCATTTTCTAACTTATAACTATTTACAATTTTATTTACACTAAATTTTCATACTTTCAAAAGGTGTTCATTCACTTTATCCAAATTCAATTAAAACAATATCACCTCAGTATATACTTGTAACTTGTCTAATTCTATAATTCTGAGATGACGTCTAATTTTAATGCACTGTGTAAATTGTATTTTTCTACTTTGTCGCGTGCATAAATACACAAGCTTCAGTGAGCTGTTTAAAAAGAAGTAAATTTTTTCTAAATAGATTTTACAAGCAAATAATATTTTCACAACTTATCCGAAATGTTATGCTACCAGTAGTTCAGTTTTACTTGTTTAACTTTTAATTTTTTAGCATCTCCCCTTCTTTCATGTACATTTAATTCATATAATTTCACATAATGTGCAATTTTTTTTGTATAAAATTTGTGATAACCGATAGATTTTTACATACAGATAAATAAAAAGAAACTGATACTAACGTGTTAGTACACCCGTAATTTCATTCATTTGTAAAATTTACAATATATGAGAGAAGTTTTTCTTTCAGGAAATCTTAGTTTATTGGAAATTTTCTAAAATAAGTAGCGAATAAAGGTAAACGTCTTGTCTAATCTGCACTGGAGTCGTATAAATTTTCCAATAATGCTTATATAAGTAGGTAGAATATGCACAACCAAAGAATAATGGTAATAACTTCCGCATTCTACTACATTTTATATTTTTAATTCAGCTCTAGTTCAAATCCAACTAGGGATATATAACAAGAAGCGTCACATAACGGAAATTGCGCTTCTCCGTAATTTACGATATGGCCGCCATGTCACGTTGCCACTAAACATAAAAATGTCGTGAAAAGAAGCCGCAATATACAACGAACAAATAAAATTTGAGGGACTTGCAAGACCAGTGCTCAGCCTTTTTCTTTAAAGGTTTAGCTATAAAAAGCATGCTGTGCAGTATCTTTTTTAGCAAAACGAAACTCTTTCTTGTAGGTAACCATAAACCACGTCATTTTGTTACATTGTGACCTTACATTGCAGAACTTTTTATTATGTGCACCTGGTTAACCAGGTTTCAATTGCCCATTGTTAAAACAAGAATTTAAAATATTTATAAAAGACATTATAATACCTAAAGCTTAAATAATTGATGAATCTAAGATAGTTCGATTTTAGCAGTTGTGTTATTTTGTGAACGTTTGTTGAGGACAAGTTTTTTGACATTTTTTATTTAACTAAATATACTAGTTGGTGCTTTCATGGCAATACAACTATTTCGTTGCATAATGCTGAAAATTTCGATTAACTTGTGAATGATGCTAATACACTATTAATATAAACAAATTAAAAGATAATGTCCCTGATTCAGCATGCAGGGGTATAGAAATAGTTTACGCGCGAATGGAATATCAACGGTAATTTCTTTATATCGAAATATTTGCTCCCTTAATTATTTTGAAGTAAAGTTATAACTAATTATTAAAAATGCATACTCTACTCTACAAAAGTAGATGGAAAAATTCTGCATCTGTTCGTGTCCTGATTTATTTTTATTTTAGAAATATTAATCTAATCAACAAACAACTTTTTAATATTTAACTAGTATCCCACATTTGTAAAATCAAAAGGAAATAAAACAGTAAATACAAGAGTTAGTTCTGACAATTGTTATAGAACTTACAAAAATTTCCCGTGTATGTCGTCAGCAGTCTGGACTGCTCTTAATTTCTGTAAAAGTATAGGACATTTTCCTAATATACATAGGTATACATCTTATAGCTTTATAGGTAGTATGCACATTTTTTTCTTTTATCCAAAAATGTTCTTAGCCCCTTTCCCTCTATCAGTTAGGAAAACAATCTTATTTTTGCAAGACCATATAAATCTCCAGTGGCTGCTAGTTAAATTTTGTCAAAAATATACGATAACATCATATCGCTTAATTAGATTTACATCAAGCCTTTTCTGAATTGTCTAATAAATTTACAAGAGATTTATATTTAATTAAAAGTATCTCCATAAAAGAGTGAATCCTTAAAAATGTTAATTTCTAAAGAGATGTACTTTTTCCTTTTTCAGTTTTACTACTACATAATTCTGCGTTTTATACATTTCACATACTTACTTTAATCTTTATTTTACACAAAGCGTTCATATTTTAAAGTAAATACCCGCATAGCATTGTCTTTCTACTAATGATGATCAAAATATGTGATCTAACATAATAGTATTTTATGTATCTAGGACGAAAAGTAAGTCTTTAAGGTATGAGCAAGTTGTTTACGGCCGAGGCGGGTAGCCTCGGCCGTAATTACTTGCGAGTACCTTAAAGACACTTTTCGTCTGAGGTACATACATAATTTTATGTCATACTGTTTCTAAAGTTGTTAAATCATCAAAAGAAATCTCCAGCAATTTGTAGCAGCATTCGTTTTAAGTAACTAACTAATCTAAGACGCAACAATTCATATCTCCTAGCAACGAGCATTTATAGAACAAAAAGTGACACTTTTCGTTCTAGGACTTTAAAATGATACTAGCACTTTAAAGTGTCACTTTTCGTCCTATAAATCGTTCGAAAAACGTTGCTTTAGAAACGAGTATGACATAAATTATATTATGTTTGCATAAACAAAAGAGGAGGTGGCATTATCTCGCATTTTGCTTAAATTCAATTTTTCTCAGCAAAACAATAAAGAATGATGTGTTTCAGAATAACTAATAATACCTACTAACAGAACTATGCTTGCTGTAGAGATTTAAAGGATATTTTTATTAGAGATTTTCAATTTTTTTATGATTTTCTATTTTAGAACTGCTTGTGATATTTTTTTAGTCATTCAAGCCTTTTTAAGTATGTAGTCTTAATAATACTGTCATTGAATATTGTGTTTGTATTTTTCTTTCTTTTTGTGTAATCTCTGAATAATCTGAAGTCACTGAAGTGCTATATTATTTAAAAACAGTTATTGTTATTTTTGGGTAAGATGAGATTTACTTAAACCCAGTGGCGTAGCCAGGATGTTTTCATGGGGGTGGGTTAACTAAAGGGAAGATATAATATCAATATATTTTGAAGTAATATAATAACTTTATTAGAATTTGTAATAAAATAAAGGCCTTTCCAGGTTCCCATGGGGGGGGGGGTGAACCCCCCCTAACCCTTACCTGGCTACGCCACTGCTTAAACCGTTTAAATGTTAATTATTGTTTAAATCCCTGTTCAAATTGTCTTGGGAACTAATTTAAGAAAATATTGTATATACTATATTATGTTCAAAAAATAAAATACATAAGACTTAGTCAAAGAAAACAAAAATTATGTCCTCTGCTAACTTTAGAATATACAATTACAATATCAGCTTATAATGTTTATGTTAGATTAGCCGCTGGCCTGTAATAATTAAATTCACAACAATGATGACAGCTGACAGTCAATTGATTGCAGGCTACACTAAAATACATTTTTGGGAGTACCTACCTGTACCTATATTTTAAAAATTCGCCTAGTATGGTAAATTATTTTTTTAATGAAGTTTCTAATTCGCTTTGTTGACTTAGGACAACTTTGTACATTTAATGGCAATTTTAACCCCATCAGCAATCAAAAGTAAAACGATAAAATAAACTGACAATAATCCAATACTTAAATTAACAACTAACTACAAAAATGATGAATTTCTGGCGACAGCTAAGAATTACTGCAACGAAATGCTAGATCTACTGCGAAGAAAATAAACTACAAATATGTATTGAACAAAAATTCGATCATTTATGTTTGAAAGATGGCCGATCTAAAATGTGTTGTATTAAAAATGTAATGGATCTCCAGAAGTTGTAACCGTTAAAGTTCTTTTTGTTTGTAGATAATATAAATATCTTTTGTTCTGATATAGATAGATCTATTAATCTACTCTCAGAACGTTCTTGGCCTTAGGATAAAGACCACTACCTACTACTTTTTATAATAACATAACATGGATATGATATTGTGTTTTACGGAATTTTTTAAACGGTGCTGTATCTGATAATGAACTGACAAATTACGCTGTTTTTATAAGCAACAAGGAAACAACTGTTTCATTACTGATTACTGGATCATGGTGGCGTTCTTATATCAGTAAAGAATTCTCTTCCAAAAGCCGTCGAAGTCTGAAAGATTTCCAAGTGCTCTTTAAAAGTTTGAAACTATAATGTTAGATCGACATATCGACATTCTGTAATTTTGTAATCTACAGGGTGTCTCTAAACGATCTGTACAAAATACTAACACATATTCCAGAGACCAAAATATGTACGATTCTTTTGCAGCAAATCAAATTTATTTTTTTCTGTCCAAACTATGGGAGATAACTAAATCTAACAAGTGACAAAAATACGGTAATATTGTTTTGAGGGCTATTGCTTGATGAATGATTTTTGCTGCGATGATGTGTCGTTCAGTATATGTAGTTCCAGCTAAATTGTACAGCCTCCTGTTATACTGTTCTAATGGTATATTGGTGAAGATGGCATTTTCTGTATGAATCGGTTACTGTTATATTTTTCATAATATGTCAACTTCTTGTGGTTATTACTTCATCTTGTATGGCAAGAAGAAAACCTTCGGTTTCTGAAAAAAGTTGACCTTTCTGCAACCATTTGTGTCTTGTTTGGTTATACGAGGAGGGTTCAAATTTAACATGTAATTTGTTTGTAACTTTTCTTTCAAGATTTATACAATAGTAATGATTTATCCCACATTTTAACATATTTCCCTTCTACACACTTTTTCCGTCTCTTTGGAAGCTTCATAATCCCTTCTTTATAGAAGTTTTTTGGCTGAGCGGCGAGCCAGTTTTGCACAAAAGTATCCTCATCATCTGCAATCCCACCCATTGCTTCCTTGAGTGCCCCAAACAAATGAAAGTCACAAGGAGACAAATCCGGACTGTAAGGAAGATGTGGAAGTGTCTCCCAGTGTAATTTATTTAAAGTTTCCCTAGTCAATTGGGCGGTGTGCGAGCGAGCATTGTCTTGGAGGAGAACCACACTCCTAACCGAACGCTTCCGCCTTTTCGTCCGAAATGCAGGCTTTACTTTTTTGGCAAGCAGTTGAGCCTAACAAGGGGTATTAATTGTATGCCTATCGTCTGAAAAATCTGTAAACAAAACCCCTTCTGCGTCCCAAAACACAGTGGTCATTATCTTCCCAGCTGGAGGGGTAACCTTTGCTTGTTTAAGCTTCGGTGAAGTTTTGTGTCTCCATTCCATGCTTGATTTTTTGGATTTTGGGACAAAATGGTGTACACAGGTTTCGTCCCAGGTCAGTATTGAGTTTAAAAAAGCTTTGATTAATAAGAAATTTAACGATAATTTGCTGCGCAACAGAAAACTGGTTGTTCCGCCATGGCTGCAGATACTAAACAAAAACAATTGTAACCACCTATTATCAAGAAAAGCTATTTCGCCATATGCAAAGTATTTTTGTTAACTACGTATTTGTGAGTATTTCTAAATCTGTTTTTGACCTTATAACTCCGAATTAATATGTAGGTACCTAAGTACAGATATGGCGAATGGATTTATTGCTTCGAATAAATTTTTTTAATTTAAATTTGTTTACAAAAAAAGCGTCAGACGATTTTTATATTGTTGCATCCTAAGTATTTGTAGGTTTCAACTTCTTGCATGTTATCCGGTGTTTGATTATTAAGTGTTTCTGGTGGTATTTCGTCTTTTCATTTCCCTTTTTCTATTGTTAACACGTTAACAGTTTACATTTGCTTATGTCGAATTCCATATTGATATCTGTTGTTATTTCTTCTGTTATTTTTAATAAGCCTTTCATCTATGTTTTAGTTGGTCCATATATCCATCATCCATGTATAGCAGGTGGTTTATTATATATTTTGTTATTTTTTGGTGTTTATTTTGGAATCCATATGTTGTACTGTGTAATTTGTTGGAGAAAGGGTTTAAGCATAGAGAAAACCATAAGGCACCCAATGAATCACCTTGAAATATACCTCGTTTGATGTTTATGTTTTCTGTCTGTATGTATTCTATATCTGTAGATAAATGTATTGTTGTTCTCCTTATTGTCTAATTGTATGTGGAAAGATGGTTTCGTATGGTAAAATGTATTTTATAAATACGTAGCACTTTATTCAGCATGAATGTGGCATCGAGTCAAAGGCTTCTTTATAGTCTATGCCTATAGCATATTTGTAAGTTTCGTTGATGTTTTACTACTTGTTTCATAATAAACACTGTCTATAATCAACTGGTCTTTGCATCCTTGACTCTTCCCTGCAGCCTTTTTGTTTTGTAATGTTATTTTTAGTTAGGTATTGTTCTATTTTTTTACATATCATGGATGCTATTATTTTAGATGAAGTTTGGAAGCAGGTTATACGCAGGTAATTTGCTGGGTTCTTTGTTTCATTATTTTTTAGAAGTAGGTACATATGTTTTTGCTTCTGCTAGACATTGTGGATCTTCTATTATTTTGTTTATTTGCTTTGTTAAAGTGTATGTTGATGATAATTGTTTATACTAAAAATTTTGTATTTGATCTGTACCAGGGCTTTTCCAATTGTGTGTATTTTTTGTAAACTTTGCAAGTTCTTCTGTTGCTATTTTATACTCGTTTTGTTCTTTTATTTCCGTGTCTATTTTCTTCTTCTTTAATCCAAGTAGCTGAGTCATTATGTTCTACACTATTTGACCATACGTTTTTCCAAAGGTTTGTAATTTCGTCTTTACTCGGCGGTGTTACCTTTATTTGTTAACCTTTTATAAAGTAGTTTTTTTTTCTGTCGTTAGATGACGTAGACGTACCGAGTATACTGCTAGTTTTTGTTTGTAGGTGTCTAGTACTTCCAAGGGTGTTAACTTATTGTCTTTTGTCTTTTAGTAAATTTCCTATATGCTTCATTATTTTAGTTGATCTGTTTCCATGTATATTGAGATCATATCAATTGGTGGTTGCATGTTATATTAAATAGAGGTTACTTTTATTTTTAATGAATTAAAATTAATGATTATTTTTTATTCAGATTTTAATGTAAAATAAAAATGTAAATAGAGTTAGTTAATGTTATTGTATTATAAATTTAATTTAAGATAGCTAGAAACGTAGAAACGTGTATTTGAAAGGACATTATTATTATAAGTAAATAAGTGTTACCAAGGAAAAGAAACGAATATTTTAATTGGAAGAAAATATTGGCGAACCAGGACAACGGGAGTCAAGATAAATAAACATCTAGAATTTTATTTTCTGAAAAACCAAGTTGTGTGTTTTTCCGGGAGTTTAAAAAAGGAAAATAAAATAGGAGTGCAATTTTATTTCCAAAAGGAAATTGCATTCTTGGTAAGAAGAAAATAAATAAGTGGTTTCTTCTAAATTAAAAAGAAAGAATAAGGTGATATAAGAAATAAATTGGGTTCCTGATCATCTGAAGATTGAAATTGGATTCCTGTAGGTACAGTTAAATATTAAAATTGGAGTGGTAGTCGATCACTGCTTATCAACTGATTTGGATTCAAAAATTGTATCAACTGGTTTGGATTCAAAAATTGTATCAACTGATTTGGATTCAAAAAATTTATTTGGGAAGGTAGGATAATAAAAAAATTTGTTAATAAAACTACCGGGTGATCAACGGAATTCATAATTAGAGGAGGCTGTGATTGGTGCTATTTTATGTTGTGTGGTTGGACACAGTGCGAAATGAATAATAAATTAATTATTATATTTGAGGTTAAGCTCGTGCTTTGTACGATCTTTGATGATATAGTAAACATTATTTTGTTGAAACGCAGAAATAAAATAAGTTTGAAGAAAAAATTGGAAATTTTTATTGAAATTACAATAGGTACCTACTTAAATGTTCAAAGTGTGTTCGTCAGCTTCAATGCACCGGGTAACCTCAATTCGGACACTTCAAATTTTTAGTTTCAAATGCAAGCCTGTGTTGCCAACTTTATTGTAAATATCACAGCCTGCTCTAATTAAGAATTCCGTTTATCACCCGGTACATAAAAACATATTATTGAACTAAAAAGAACCTCTTCAACGACCCAAGGCTGAGCTAGCCGCAATAAAAAAATTGATACAAAATTACATTAACAAACTTGCAATTAAAGTATCAAATTGGTATGATAGCATATTTACCGGTACAACGTGTTACTGTTTTAATGTAAAACAAAGGACCGTCATTGCAATACATATATTGGATTGTTCTGCCTATGTTAGTTTTTAATTTGCTTATATTATTTTCTATTCTTCTTTGGTTTACTGATTATTTTTCTTTTCTGTGGTTCTTGCTCTTATATTTTCGGGCCATTGCACATTATAACATTGTCATTGCTTACTCATAGACCCAGGGCCGTAGATAAAGGGGGGGTTTGAGGGGTTCAACCCCCCCCCCCATGACAAAACCTCACATGAAAAAATAAGTACCAAAATATTTTTTAAAGATATAAGACATTAATTATTGTGACTCACAACTATAACAACTATAAGAAGTAATATGTATAATCTCCCAAGAACGGCTATTCATGAATTTTTAAAAGCAGATGAATCATTTTTTCCAATTATTAAAGATCTCTTACAAGTACCTACTAGCCACTTTACCTAGCTTACTCTACAGCAACTCCAGAAATATCTTTTTCTGCTCTAAGATGTCTAAAATTTTAAAATCTTGGCTTGGAAATTCAATATTAAATGAACGATTAAACGGATTAGCTCTAAGACCTGTATACATAGAGATATTTATAATAGTTCCGAAGATGTTATAAATAAATGTTGTGCTAAAAAACGTAACCTAGTTTTGTAAGATTAATACCTATATCCTATATACGAGGTAGCGACCAAATATTCCTGGCCTAACCCGCTTGCAGTTGTTTGAGAAATAAAAAAATCTGTTCATTTTTCAACATAATCACCCTTTTCTTCAACACACTTCTTACATCTTTTAATAAGCAGCTCTATACCCTTATAAAAATACTTTGGAGTTTTGTCTTCAAAATGCTGAAAAACAGCCGCCATCACTTCGTTATCATTGGTAAATTTCTTTCCCCGTAAATCCTGCTTAAGTTTATTTTGACCAACTTTTTACAGTTGATAACGATGGTCCACTGTCATCGTAAACTGCATCCATCCTTTGTTTAATTTGATCTGGCATCAAACCTTCTTTAGTGAGAAACTTAATCACTGCGCGGTACTCTAGTTTTTCCATTTTTGAAAAACATTCCACTTGTTGTCGGTCTACTGACAGTTATTTGTAAACAACGCAATGGAAACAAATGAAAATTTATGTGGAGCTTGAGGAACAATGTAGCCTACTATTACTTATATTATTTTGCATTTCACGCTTCTAGAAGTAGGTCGGGCCAGGAACATTTGGACGCTACCTCGTATCTAAACGAAGCACTAGTACCTATATATTTTTTAGTGTTATAATCACAATGTAAAATGTTTCAACATTATGCGCTTTTTTATTCTCCTGAAACACCCCCTATCGCCAACGCCTAGCTTCGGCCCTGCATAGACCATAGTGTGTATGTCTTCTAGATTACTCGAATGATTGATGTATTCTGTTATAATTTCTTCATTCATAATTTTAGTTAATGTTTTTGTTTGTTGTTTATAGGTATATTGCACTCTGGGTAATATTGGTCTTTTGTGGTGTTGCTATGTCTCCAGTTCGTCAGATTTGTTTCCATTTTATTTTCTAAATTTTGTTTTAAATTATTGAATATTATTATCATTTGTTTTTCGGTTATTTCCCCGGTCTTAAACTGATTGCGGAAATATCTTTCCCAAGTTATTAGTTGTTTATTTAATGTGTTAAGTGCCAACATTGAATAGGAATTATTATTATTATTATTTGCTTTTTTAAACTATATTTTGCCAGAATTTTACATATCTCTTATTACTTTTTAAGTTTAACATGTTAGTTTTTAGATTTCCACGTTACATAAGTTTTATTTAAAAAAATACTCATAGTACCTACCTAAAATATTTTCGTAAATAAATTATTCGAAAATAAAACACCGAAAATATTTTAAACGCTTTTATTAATTGTTAACTGTCTGCTTTGAAAATTAAATTGAAACCGGTACAACCAATAATTAGCTTTTGTAACTCCTATTGAAAGAAGAGCATTTTCTAAATAAGCCCTTCTTTCTTTAGTTCCGCTTCCGAGTAGATATCTAAATTATGAAGAAAGATCTATGTCTATGTGTGTCAAAATACATTTGACTGATTGATTTCACACATAAAGTAGATAAAGTTTCGCTAGTACCTTCGTTTCCTTCTGCTTCTTCTCCTCGACTTTCTAAGCTAAAATTAATATCCTCTATAAAATGCTTCATTTACACGCACAAATGAAAGTGACTTTCTACCTAATATCAAATAAACATTAAGGCTTGTTAAGGATTAAATGTGAACCATTCAAAAAAAAAAAAAACAATTCAAACAACGTCTTCTCCACAAATAATGTTACCTATTTGTGGAGAAGACGTTGTTTGAATTGTTTTTTTTTTTGAATGGTTCACATTTAATCCTTAACAATTTACTCCACCTGAAATATGGACTTTAATTTTATTAAGGCTTGTATTCAGTAAGGCAGTCTTCTACCGTAAAATAGCAAAACTGGAACTTAAATATTTCGCTTCACAGGAGCATGATCAAGAAACTAATTACAGGGGCATTTTGAGTATTCTTTTCTCTAGCGCGCTATAAGACAAAAATTTTGTTTTTTTGAAAGATGTGGATGTGAGCACGTTGCACATAAAAAAATGTAAATTAATTATTGTAGGTAACATAATTCAAATTTACATATTTTCTTCATTTACCGCGCTAGCTATAAGTATTTCATCGACATATATGAATCGATCTAGTTGTAGATGTGTCGCGGTGACGAATTATTCACACTCCAGTTTAAAAAATTTTACCTTATTTTCGCGAACTTTGGCAAAGTTTGCCGTGAAAATAGGCAACACCTTAACCAACACAAAATTAACTAGGATTACTAGCAAAGCTGATAAGGGGATTAAAAACCCTTCTGTAAACTGCAGGTAGAAAGATATTTTCAACCTGTAGGCATACATACATCGGCGAAGTTAGGTGATTCAATTTAGATACATTTGGTGTAGGTAAGGGTAAGAATTTTATCACTTTTTTTAAGGTCATTCATCTGTGTAAAATAATTTCTAAATTGCAATTTTTGTGGTTGGTAAGGGCTTTTCCCTGACTGAAAGCGTGATGAGTTCATATTATTTAATAATAATAAATTCTGTATTCCCGTATCTTTTTAATATGGTACTACATTTTTAATTAGAAGGGGGCATTAATTAAAAGCAGTACTAAAAATCATATTTACGTAGGTATAGGTATACAGGGTGTTCGGTACATCGATAGAAAGTTTTTAAGGGTATAGATATAATACGTAATTTTGAATCTACAATGTGTCTACGGATAGGTGATACAAGAGGAAAAACTTTTTTATTATTGATTTCTCAGAAAATTTTATTCTTGATAATAATTTTTGCTGTGTTTAATAGTCTTATTTCTCATGTTACTTTTCCTGCAGGTAATCATTTAAGACTTAAATTCACAATTTTCCTCAGTTTTAGACTTTGAAAAAATTTCAGAAATTTTTTCAAATTGCGAATTTAAGTCTTAAATGATTACCTGCAGGAAAAGTAACATGGGAAATAAGACTATTAAACACAGCAAAAAGTATTATCAAGAATAAAATTTTCAGAGAAATCAATAATAAAAGAGTTTTTCCTCTTGTATCACTTATCCGTGGACACTTTGTATGTAACCCTATATACCTATATACTAAATGTTACCGTTTTCCAGATATCGGCCGTTTTGAATATTTTTGAGAAATAGGTAACTATTTAAAGTAAAATTAATTTGTAAATGCTTCTAGGCTTTTTTTTATTAATTTATTATGTCCAATTTTTCTAAAAAAAACATGATAACAATAGTCTGATTACATCTGGATTATTTTAAAAATGAGATTAATTAGGAAAAAAAATTAAAGTCCTAGAAGCATTTACGTGCCCACAAATTAATTTTATTTTAAATAGTCACATACTTATTTTGCAAAATATCTAAAACGGCCGATATCTGGAAAACGGCAACACTTAGTAT
Organism: Melanotus villosus; assembly: GCA_963082815.1. Taxonomy (NCBI): domain Eukaryota; kingdom Metazoa; phylum Arthropoda; class Insecta; order Coleoptera; family Elateridae; genus Melanotus; species Melanotus villosus. Next base: position 67,586,878 of record OY720418.1, on the reverse strand, counting down.
ACAGGGAGTATACAAATTGGCGCAAAAGCTCCAGGTAGCGATATTCATTATACAATTCTGAGCCGAAAACCTTAATACTAGAATGATGTGTTATCGTAAAAAAACTACTTAATTGCGTTTGAATAATGTGTGGGGTACTTCTAAGAACAGTCTTCTGTATTCGTTTCCTCACCACCTAGCGGTAGAGTACCCGGCGCGTTTTTTTTTTAAGTGGTTTCCCCAGCAGGCCTAATCCACGTAAAGAAGGTTAAATTACATAAGATAAAAACCTATTTAATTACATCCATATTTACATTACTTATACTACTATAGACTCTAACGCGCACGTCAAGTTAAAAAACTATCTCGAATAGGTAGCTTCCTGGATTGCCTTGAATCTAAAATTTCGGGTAACAATGCCGAATTAAAAAAATGTTCCAGTTTCGGAACCATTTTTTGTTCCCAAAACGAGGCATCATTTTTTATCACCTCCACTGAAATACCACTGGGAGTCCAAATAACAAAATAGTAAATTGTTTTTTTTTTGTGTGATATTTAATTGCCCTTGGATTTGGTACATATAGTCGTCGTTTTCTTTCAATTTTAATTCTCCTTCTTCTACCCGACAAAATTTAATAGTTTTGTTAATAACGGCTCCCATGGGTGTACACATTCTTGCACTATACGGACATTTGACTTCCAAAAGTGCATTGTCACCTACCAGGCCGTCTGGGGACGCTGCCAAAAATGGGTGTGCTTCATCAACGAATAAACCGCAAGGATTAACCTTCATTTTTATAACATTTTGGAAATCTTCAATAGCTCGATGTTCATTTTCTTTTCCATATTTCGTAGCAGCGCTCCCTGTAAACTGCTGGTACAATAAACTTTTCACAACGCAATTTACAAATCCGGCCAAAATTGGATGCGGTCAATCTTTTCCGCCGTTCTTCGTACCACCGATTGCTTCGGTGTTCGCCAGCAGTTTCTCTTAAAATTTCTTCAGGGTCCAAAGCTAGAGCCTGTACAAATTTTTGTGCCGCTTCCTTTAAATCTTCCTCAAGCATATCCGGCGCTACTTCAGCAACATTCGGTCCATAATCTGCATCAGCGAAACCGGAGTACTTAGTACGATAACCTTTCACATTTCGACTGCGGAGCATTTGTATGCGTTTTTGTTTTTCGCAAAATTCTTTGGTATATTTTCCAGGTGTTGTATTGCCTGCAGTTTGTACAATTTCGGGGAGTGTTCCTACTTCATTATGCGCTACTACAGCAGCTTCACATCTATCTTGATAACTGCGACGAAGAACGAAATTCACTCTTTTGCCACCAATAAACTTTGCAACATGAGAGTTATACAATTCTGCGGAATTGTTGGTAACATCGTGAATTAAGCTTTTGGAATGGTAGGCGACATGGCGTACTGCAATCATGATTTCTTCAAAGTACCCGCTCTCTTCTAACTCAGGCACCATATTTTTTTCGTCTTTAGCACCGGTACAAAAATAATGCCGATCTCCGCATCCCGAATGATCACCAAAGATGTGTTTTGGCCCATTTAAAATATCAAATTACAATTCCCTAATTTTCGTGTTTGTAGTCGCATCTTGTTTTTTCCTATATTCAATTGCTTTGGTTGCATCAGTACGAAACCTTAGAATATTTTGTGAAATTAGGTTTTGAACTTTGTTATTTTTGGTTTTAATTTTTTTACCGGTATACACCACAAAATAGCACACTTTTTTAGGTGTATGCATTTGTTCTTTGTCAATAACTTAAATTTATGATCTCTAGCAAAATGACAAAAAATTGCATGTTTATTTACAGGCTTCCCTTAGAAATGTAGAAAATAAATATCCCATTTGAACAACCTAGTCATTAACTCTACTAACAATAAAGATTACAAGTTGAGATAAGAGGATTTACTATTCGAGCAAAACATCTTTAAATAATACCTGCTTTTGAAAGTAGACAACGCGTTCTACAGAAACTAAAAATTTATTTTAACTAAATACAAGCACATATTACACAATACTACAATACATATTACTTAGTCGAAGAAGTGTATTCAGAATAATTCTATACCTTTAACGGGCTAGAATCCAAAAAAGTTTTAATAATATACTAAAAAGTTAGTGCGTCTGCAATGTAGCGTAATAAATACTCATGTTAATTGTTTTGAATACAAGGACTAAGCATATGTCATTTTTTTAATCTAAGCTCTAAGCGCATCTAACAATTAAAAGACGTTGATTATTTAAAACTTACGGTAAAAGCAAATGGTAAAACCTGTGATGATTAAATAACAGTCGTTAATGAACATTTTACTTTTGATATTTGCAATTGAATATATTGAGATATTTGATGGTAATTAAAGAATTTTTAATTGTTAATAAAGTTTAAGTTATGGTTAATTAAAAGTATTCGGTTTTAAAATGAATTTTATGCTGATTTAAAATAATTTCAATTAAAATGTAATATAAAATAAAAATATAGATAGTTAGGGTAGAATAAGTTAATTATTAAGAATGTTGTCATATTGTAAATAAATTAAATTAGCCAGAAAAAAATAGGGTTCAGAATGAAAAGAAATTTATAAATTATAAGATTATAACGGTTACCAAGAAGAAGAAGGATTATTCTCATTGGCAGAGGAAATATCAGAGAACCAAGGAGACTGGTGACAAGGGAAAAATAAACAACATAAAAATATCTTCTTTAAAAGGGAAGACGTGTTTTTCTTTCTGAGAAGCAAAATATGATAAACTAAGTAAGAAGGTGAAAGTATTTTCTTAAAAGAAACTTGTGCTTCGCTTTTAAAAAAGCAAATCCTGTAAAAAAATTATTAATACTGGCTATTTGGATAATAAAGTTAATTGAAGGTTATTTATACTAATTAAATGGATATTAATGGTAATTGAAAGAGTTTCCTGTTAAATTGGATAGTGAATATTGGATAATAAAGTTAATTGAAAGTGATTTATACTAATTATATGCATATTAATGGTAATTGGAGGAGTGTCCTGTTATTTGATAGTGAATATTGGATATTGAAATATTTTAAAAGATTGCTGATTGGTGAACTTGGAATTTGGATTTTGTATTGAGCAAGCGCATTTTCAAATATTACAATCTAGGTTAAGAGTAATAATTTTAAATATAAAAAACTTAGCTACGGAAGACAGGGAAATAAAATTTAAAACACTGTTAATAAATCAGCATAAAAATTATAAGAGTTATTATTGAACAAAAGGGGGCCTCTTTAACGACTCTAAAAACGCTGAGCTAATCGAGGTATCATAAGTAATTGTATCAACTTTAAAATATTCAAAAGAATAAAATTTAACCATCTATCATTAAGATAACAGATACATTACAATATATAAACACTTTTAAAACGTTACACAGTTAAAATGAAATTGAGAATTAATGTTAATTGTCATGAATTTCAAAATAGAGATTATTCAATTTAAAACGTTAAATATTAAAACCAATTATTGCAGCCTCATACAGGAAGCTGTCAATTTAGTACTTTTTCTCTTATATGACATTAAATTCACTTCCTTGATTATATAACTAAGACTGTCAGATTTTGATCGGTGAAATTATACCATGCAATAATATTAGTGTTTAAATAGAAATTTTATATTAGATGTCACCTAGAAATGTTTAAAGTAAAGTAGATATGTATAAATTTAAAGAAAAACTATAACTTTAAATTATATTAAGAATATATCTGTTGGTTGCACGTCCATTATTTATTAAAAACTTTTTAAACTAATGTACAAATTTAAGTAAGTAATGGGAAAAAAGAAATGCTAACATTGTGTAGTCACTAAACTAACACTTTCTAGTTTAATTTATATCATAATTTGGTTAAACTTAATATGTTAGTTATTTCCTGTGCGTTATGTGCTATTTATTAGTGATGTCAAATATATTATGCGCTTAGATTAATTTAATAAGTGTATTTATAAAAAAAGCAAGACTGCAGTAACGTTATAAGAAAAATGGGGTTGTCCTTCTACCCATTACTATCTTAGAATAATGGCGTTCCACGATGTTAGCAGACCGTAATTTATACGAGGGTTTGATCGTAAAATTAATGAAAGTTATATATCAGATGAAAATTATCAGGGATATTACTGGATTATATTAAACGTAGAAGAGCGCCATGTGCTTTCTCAGGATAATAAAAAAAGTTACGACAAAATCTTCTACCCTATTGGTTCTTCGCTCCCAACAAAATAAGAAAAATAATGGAAAAGAGGGTTGATGTAAAGAGTCGCTATAAATTTAGCCCAAGATAGAACACAATGGCATTTGGGGTGAATACAGAGTAGTGCTTGGTCCGCCATAACTACTCTTTTGGTTACGTTTTCTTTATGTTATTTCTGTTACATCACATACAACCTATAATAATAAAAAATTAGCTTTATTCGTGAACCAGAAACGTAACGACCCATCTGCCATTTTCCTCTTCTAAATTAAAATTATAATGTAAATCCATTTCACGTTTCTTTCATTGAGATAATCCTTTTAAGAATTAAATTATAATCTAATTACAACGTTAGCTGTCTATTTCTCTTACTTTTTAAAATTGAGATATAAAAATACTGCAGAAGTATTAGAAAATTATATTATTATAATTTTGAAAGCAAAAGTTAATTATAAGCAAAATATGTCTAGGTACTCTATTAACTAAAATTTAAAATCAAAATAGAATATAAGATAGGCATATAATTTCGGAATTTAATACTTGCTAAACCAGAGTTTTACAAAATACCGATCTATATTTTATGTCACATTTACACATAAATATGTTATCATCGTAACGTTAAAATGAAACAATATAGATACTCATATGTTTTACCTTTACGATAAAAAAAATTGCATGCATGGCTGTTATATAATATTGCTGGTTAAAAAAAATCTCGTAGAATAATAACATCGACTGTTAAAAATATTCTACATATTTTATTTACACAAATAGTAGAAATGATAAGTAGTAACACTGACTAATATTACCGTTTTATTTGTCTCGCTTTAATTTCATTCTAGTTTAATCAACAACATATACGAACTTTTCCGTAGGGTAAACATAAAATTTTATCAACTGTTTCTGTAATACCATCGATGTGAACTTTATTCATAAAGTACTTAGTTTAACTTTAGTAGCCATAGAAAATTTATTGCATATTTGAGTCAAGATGAATGTTTGCTATCAACAATTTTATAGCATCAATGTGATCAATGTAATATGCCCTACAGAAAAAGTTTAGTTTATCGTTGTACAAAAACTTTTAGAATAGTTTAGTTTAGAATATTTGAGTAAATTGTAACATAATATAAGCTGCAATAATTTCGCTACCTAAGTGTTGTGGTTTTAAATTATTAGTTTACAAATATTCATTCGTGTATTTTGCACACCCATCCGTCATCCGTATTCTAAATCAAATCAAGGAAATTGAACTAAAAATATTCTACGTATTGATATTCTGTATGTTTTTCACTATAACTTGTAAAAATTCTGTTTGGAGTTGATTTTTTTTTTTGTTTTTTATGCACTTTGTCTGGCTTCACTAGCCACATAGGCTATTATATTTTTATGCATAGAAGGCATACATCACAAGCAACAATTAATGATAAGGTCAAAATAAGTTGCATGTAATAAAAAATAATAGTTTTTGTACTTTTTCAAGTAGCAGCTACAAAATAGAAGTGTATTTAGTCAATGAAGTAGTGATGGGTAAGTCGTTCAATTTTAATGTGCGCGCACATATCGTTCAGCACACTTTGATGAGTCGTTCAGAGCGACTCGTTCAATTGAACTAGATAGTCATATTGTGCTTAGAGGGAATATAATATACGACACTGTGCGTTACACACGGGAAACAAACAGTTCAAGAGTCATGATGTCATACGAAAACAATTAATATCTAACAATTTATGATATCATTAAAAAATATTTACAATCTACGGCTGTGTACGAAATATATCCCATCAAAAACTCAGTTAATGACGGATCAATCATTATAATTGACATTTACTTAGTATATATTTTCCTTTGATTTTTAAAATACGCCGTAAAACACATAATTTAATTATTTAAATTTAGTTGGATACTTTGTTATTTTTATATTTTAGATGATAATATTTTAGATATGTTTAACCATTTTCAATAGTTCTTTGTATGTTTTGCTTGTCACTTAAAACGTATAATTTAGAGTGCATTCTTTGTGTCATATTTGAGTAAGGGTTTAAACATACATTTTCACACAAAATATAATCCAGATGGTTTAACCCAGTTAAACAATGATCTCTTGTTGTACGTGCCTGCTGTCAGGTTTTTGTCTAAAAAAGGGATTTATAAAGCAGACACATTTTTGTTTTACAGCAGAACATTTGCACTTTGCACACTTTCTAATAAACGGTTTACAATTAAATTGCATTTATTCCTCAACGTGGAACACAACAACTGTAATATTTTAAATACTATGATTTCTTTTTATTGACACTTGACACTCTTGACAGGGGACTTGTTTATGATCCAAGGGGTATAAACACCATGTATTTTGTCAATTATGCGTGAAAACCCATATAGCCTAATATTTCTAGTAATAAATAACCACCACCACTTGTGTCTTAATTTACACTGGCTTTATTTTTAATTACGGAGGTGGATCTTTTTGCTTAAAAAGCAAATGCCATTGAACGACATTAATTTCGTTAGGTCATAGTTTACTATTTGCATATTTTCTTACTAAACCTACGAGCACAAATAATAAACTCTTGTTTATTTTTATTAGTACCCCGAATTAATAAAGATCAAATTATGTACGCAACACGTACGAAAACAATTCGGTCATTCGCTGTGCCGTAGCACAGTACAGTCAGTATCCCTGTTTTACACATATAGAAAGAGCTAACCAATTTACTCGGCAACGAAGTGTGTATTGAGCTGAAATGAACGATGAACGTATCGTTCAGTAGAAAAGAGTCATATTCGCACCGCACACTACGGTGAGTCGTTCAATTTGAACGACTCGCTCATGAGCGACCCATCACTACAATGAAGGAGTACAGATTGTTAAGTGGTACTTCGAAGGAAATTCTCTTCGGCAAATTACTGACCTGTTTCTAATTCTATTTGAAAATCGGCCAGTTCCTTCTGTTAGGACTGTTCGAAGAATTATAGAAAATTTTGAAGTTTCCGGATGCGTTTCACCTAAAAATCATAAAAAACCTCGCCGTGAAAAAGATGCTGACTAGGAAAACATGGAAATACAGGTATGTGCTGCAGTAGAAGAAAATAAATTTCAATCTTTGCAACATGTGAGTAGCATGGTCAACATGGTCAAAGATCGTGTGAGGGCCATTTTGAGAAAGAACAAATACAAATGCTTCAAAATTCGAAAGAACCAGGAAATATATCCAGAAGATTACATAAAACGAATGGAGTTCTGCGAGACTATGATGACCATTGCAAATGAAAATGAAAATTTTATTAATAACATTTTGTTCACTGACGAAAGTACTTTTGCTTCCATTGTACGCTACTGGTCCCGTACCAATCATCATGAGCATTATAACTACCGGACGCAAAGCCCCAAAAATTAAATATCTGGACTGGTGTTTTAGGTAACAGGATCTTTGGTCCTTTTTAGTGATGGGTCGCTCATGAGCGAGTCGTTCAAATTGAACGACTCACCGTAGTGTGCGGTGCGAATATGACTCTTTTCTACTGAACGATACGTTCATCGTTCATTTCAGCTCAATACACACTTCGTTGCCGAGTAAATTGGTTAGCTCTTTCTATATGTGTAAAACAGGGATACTGACTGTACTGTGCTACGGCACAGCGAATGACCGAATTGTTTTCGTACGTGTTGCGTACATAATTTGATCTTTATTAATTCGGGGTACTAATAAAAATAAACAAGAGTTTATTATTTGTGCTCGTAGGTTTAGTAAGAAAATATGCAAATAGTAAACTATGACCTAACGAAATTAATGTCCTTCAATGGCATTTGCTTTTTAAGCAAAAAGATCCACCTCCGTAATTAAAAATAAAGCCAGTGTAAATTAAGACACAAGTGGTGGTGGTTATTTATTACTAGAAATATTAGGCTATATGGGTTTTCACGCATAATTGACAAAATACATGGTGTTTATACCCCTTGGATCATAAACAAGTCCCCTGTCAAGAGTGTCAAGTGTCAATAAAAAGAAATCATAGTATTTAAAATATTACAGTTGTTGTGTTCCACGTTGAGGAATAAATGCAATTTAATTGTAAACCGTTTATTAGAAAGTGTGCAAAGTGCAAATGTTCTGCTGTAAAACAAAAATGTGTCTGCTTTATAAATCCCTTTTTTAGACAAAAACCTGACAGCAGGCACGTACAACAAGAGATCATTGTTTAACTGGGTTAAACCATCTGGATTATATTTTGTGTGAAAATGTATGTTTAAACCCTTACTCAAATATGACACAAAGAATGCACTCTAAATTATACGTTTTAAGTGACAAGCAAAACATACAAAGAACTATTGAAAATGGTTAAACATATCTAAAATATTATCATCTAAAATATAAAAATAACAAAGTATCCAACTAAATTTAAATAATTAAATTATGTGTTTTACGGCGTATTTTAAAAATCAAAGGAAAATATATACTAAGTAAATGTCAATTATAATGATTGATCCGTCATTAACTGAGTTTTTGATGGGATATATTTCGTACACAGCCGTAGATTGTAAATATTTTTTAATGATATCATAAATTGTTAGATATTAATTGTTTTCGTATGACATCATGACTCTTGAACTGTTTGTTTCCCGTGTGTAACGCACAGTGTCGTATATTATATTCCCTCTAAGCACAATATGACTATCTAGTTCAATTGAACGAGTCGCTCTGAACGACTCATCAAAGTGTGCTGAACGATATGTGCGCGCACATTAAAATTGAACGACTTACCCATCACTAGTCCTTTTGTTATCAATGGTACATTGAATAGCAATAAATACCTAGAGCTACTACAGAATGAAATATTACCTACAATTAGGACTGCAAATGTAAGGTTAGAAGATATTTGGTACCAGCAGGATGGCTGTCCAAGGGTCCAGCTCACGAAAGCGCTGCTGTAAGAGCTTTTCTTGGCACTACGTTTCCTGGACACGTAATAAGTAGACGGGGAAATATACAATGGCCAGCTAGGTCACATAAAAAATTGTATTTATACCGCCAACAGGAAACACGTGCTACAAATGTAGATGACATAAGGGAAAAAATTATTATAGCTGCAGCTTCAATTACGCCGGACATGCTAAATCACGTTCGCCAAAATTTTTACAACCGCCTGGGATATTGCTTAGCTCAAGAAGGTGGCCTGTTTGAATACTTGTTGTAACATTTTGCTTTAATTTTTTATTATCTTAAATGGTAGTTATTTCTCACCTTTACAATATTTTACTATTTGTACAATAGAAGTTAGCAGCATAGACTTCAACTTTCAATCGTATTTTTTTCGAGAATTTTCTTATGTAAGACCAATATTGGTTTAGATGGTTATAAAAAGAATAAAGAGTACTATCAGAATGAAAAAGCATAGTGTGCAATTTGAAAAAGAAAAGTTGAATATCGCTGCCATAATATGAGTACAGATTTTCTAACAATTTCTTTCCCCATCTTATAGAGAATTTGCTCCCATTTACGAATATATATAGTTTATTTATAGTTATTTTTAAAAATAACAAAGTTATAGGCCTGGGGAGTCATGTCTGAGACACCCTGTATAACTATTTTGCATGTTAATCAATGAAAACGACATTTGAAAAGTACTTACTTGACTGTCAACAACTTGTGTAGACGCCTGCACAGAAAAGATCTTTCTACACAAAAGAAATATCGTTCGAAAATAATTTTCGAAGCGTACAACACAATGACAAGTGGCGCCACCACTTGTGACGAGTTGCACTAACATTATGTTACCACGACCCGCTGAATTAATATTGCATATATTAATTCAGCGGGCCTTGATGTTACTAGGAACAAAATGAGTTCCATTATTGTATTAGTAACATAATGGAGTATTTTTACCTTGTGTATTCAGTAGCAAAATGTTACAATTATGATACGCTTGAAGAAAAAATTTGTTATCGTTAACCTCTTAAAGGTGGATTCACAGCTCCGCGTTTTGCGTTTTCGGGCACCGCAATTTTTTAAATAACCGCTCGTCATTGGTTGGTTTAAAGCAGTAGTAGTGAAACCCAAAGCGCGGGAAATGCACCAACCAATGACGAGCGGTTAATCAAAAAATTGCGGTGCCGCTAATCGCGGAGCTGGAAATCCACCTTTATACCTTTCGATGTCAAGGCCGGTGCGTTAACGTATAAGAAATGTAAGTAAAAAAATGCCTAATTCTGTTTTTAAATGCTAAAATTGTATCTAGTCCAGTCGCTAGGTACGTAAAAACGTCGTTACCTTGCACAAGGTCGAGTAGATTTTTTTTACTTGTATACAGGGTGTTCCGCAACACGGGGGGCATAGTGAATTTACATATTCCTGAGGTCATTGTGGATCAAAAAGTCCTCATGAACATTTATCCTTAAATGGACCGTTTCCAAGTTATGGGTACATTTAAATTCCAAGTGATTGTAACAGTAACATTTTATTATTATCTATTAATATCGGGAACAGTAGTGGGCTTGAAACACAACCTTGTTTTAAGCTTATTTTTGCGTCAAATTCGGTGGCTTCGTTATTTCGCGTTCTTACTTTATTTCTGTTGTTTTTATACAGTGCGTTTATAATATTTATCGTGCTTTTCTCTACACCTCTTTTTCTAGGCTTTCCCATACATCTTTTCTTTTTACCCTATCGAAAGCCTTTCTTAAGTCCATAAAATATGCATTTATTTTCCTTTCCTAAGTAATTTTTCTGTTAGCTGTCTCATTATAAATATTAAGTCTTGAGTGCGTCTGTTTTGTTTTTAATCATGCTGCGATTCCTCTAGGGATGCTTCTAATTTTTCCCTTAACCTGTTTTCCAATGTTCTTGTTAAGGTCTTGCCTGGTATACTTGTTAGCGTTATTCCCCTATTAGTCCAGTCAAATGGTCGAAATAAACAGGCAAACTTTGCATTTTGGGTAGGCAGCAATTTTTTTTATCGTTGTGTAGAGGGGTCAGTGATGAGTCTAAATCAGGGTTTTCGGGGTGGCAACCCCCTCCATTCGGCCGCCATTTTGAAAAGAAGGGTTAGGTGGTTTTTGGGCTATATCTCTGTAGTAGGGAATCTCACAAAAAATTAGTATACAGCTTTTTTGTAGAAAATCGTATTATGCACGATTTTTACTCATAACTTTTTTACATAGCATTAATAATAAAAAAGTTATAAGCTGGAAAAGATAAAAACTTAAGGGCTTATAACTGTTTTATTATTAATGCTACGTAAAAAAGTTATTAATAGAAATTGAAGAAAATATGGTTCTCCACAAAAAAGTTTTACACAAACTTTTTGTAAGACTCACGACTACAGAGATATAGCCGAAAATTGAATTAACCCTTCTTTTCAAGATGAAGGCCGACTTGGGGGGTGGGGTGGTGGGGTCATATTAATAAAAGTTGTATATAATACGATTCTCTACAAAAAAGCCATGTAAAAACCTTTTGTAAGACTCACGGCTACAGAGCTATAGCCGAAAAATTAATTAACCCTTCTTTTCGAGATGGCGGCCGAATGGAGGAGGTTACCACCCCGAAAATCCGGATTTAGGCTCATCACTGACCCCCACATACATCGCAAAAAGAAAATCGCTGCCTACCCAAAATGCAAATTGAATTACCATTTCTAGTCCAATCAAATGGTTGAAATGAAAAGGTAAACTTTGCATTTTGGGTAGGCAGCGATTTTTGACGATGTGTATGGGGTCAGTGGTAAGTCTAAATGAGGATTTTCGGGGTGCTACCCCCCCTCTCCATTTGGTCGGCATCTTGAAAAGAAGGGTTAGTTAGTTTTTCGACTTTATCTCTGTATCCGTGAGTCTTACAAAAGTTTTGATTAAAACGTTATTGTAGGAAATCGCATTCTCTATAAGTTTTATTAATAACTTTTTTACGTAGCATTAATTATAAAAAAGTTGTAACCTCTAAATTTTTTGTCTTTTCCGGCTTATAATTTTTTATTATTAATGCTATGTAAAAAAGTTATTAATAATAAATAATAGATAATACGATTCTCTACAAAAAAGCTTTATACAAACTTTTTGTAAGATTCTCGACTACAGAGGTATATCCAAAAAACGAATTAACCCTTCTTTTCAAGATGGCGGCCAAATGGAGGGGGCTACCACCCCGAAAACTCTGATTTAGATTCACCACTGACCTCTCTACACACCGATAAAAAAAAAATCGCTGCCTACCCAAAATGCAAAGCTAAATTACCATTTGACTGGACTATATAGTTTGAACACTTTTTTGTGTTTCCTTTCTTATGCTTTGGCAATATTAATCCTACGTTCCACTCTTTTGGTACTTCTTTCTTTATTAGGATTTCGTTTAATAGATCTAAGAATTTTTCCTTCCCTATAATCTCCCCATGTTTGTTAGCATTTCTGCTGTAATCTCATCTTGGCCTGGGGCTTTTCCTAGGTTTAGCTTATTAATTGCTAATGTGAGTTCTTCCATTGTTAGATATTGGTTGAATGTAATTTTCTTCATCATATTCTATTTGTGTTTCCTCTTATTCCTTTTCTTCATGGTCGAGGTTTGCCAATTCTTCGGAATATTGTCTCTACCTTTAGTACTTTTCCATTATCTCTCTTTCCTCTGTTAATATATTTCCCCTTTTATCTTTTACGTTCTTTTGCCTCGGTGTTGTCTTTTTCCTCAATTGTTATAATGTGCTATAGAAAAGTTTCTGGTTGTCTTGTTGGTAGTTTTCGTTCATCTTATGTCCATACTCTTCCCATGTATATATTGTTTTGAAATTTTTATGGTTTGTCTGATCTCGTTTCTAGCGATTTTATATGTGATATAGTCTTTCTCTTTCCCATTTTGTAAGTATCTTTTCCATTTGACTTTCTTTTCTTTGACTTTAAGTTGTATATCTGGTGTCCACCATCTGCTTTTTTTAAAGAATGTGTTTGGTATTTTTGATACCCCACAGCTCTCTTTTGCTGCACCAAGTATGATTTATTTGAATTGTTTCCATTTAGCTTCTATTCCTTGTTCTATATTTGTTTCCCGTTCAAACCGTTTTTCCAATTTGTCTTGGTATATCTTTTTAATTTCTGTATTTTTTAGTTTATAACTTTTTATCTTTTCTATAATTCTTGTTTTTCTTTTTTTATATTGTGCGTCCCTTTCGGTTGTGTAAATTTTAATTTGTACTAAATAATGATCACTTCCTATTTCTGCGTGTCTTTTTTCTGTTACAACCTTTACTCGTCTCCAATTCTCTGCATTTATTATTTATTTAAGGCGGTCGTGGCTCAGTTGGTTCAGCGTGCGTCTGACCACTGAGATGGCCCGGGTTTGATTCCCAGGGTCACATATACACCGAAAATACCCGGCCGCTTCCCTCGGAAGGCAATGGCAAACCACCGAGGTGTATTCTGCCTAGTAAAGTCCTCTCTGGAGTAGAAGTGCAAGCACTTCGGTTGTTCGGAGCCCATGTTAAGCTGTAGGTCCCCTATGTCTGTAGGCTACTTGACACGCACACCACAGGCATATGGAGAGAGGATCGGCAACGCCCTGTAAAGGGTATTGTAGTATATTAAGTGTTCATTAGTATAGGAAATGTATGTTCGAAAACATGTATAAGGAAGGACCTTGAATAGGGTTGTGAGGGGTTTGGTTAAGAATTTTGTAACTGATTTTGTATTTGTAGTTTCCCAATAAAGTAAGAGTAATTATTACATTTTGGCGACGAGTGAAAATTGCCCATCAAATAGAATTAGGAGGAGTGGCACCCTTTGACTGTTCAGGTGATTCTGCAAGTGTAGGACAAAGGTGGACAAGGTGGCTGCGTTCATTCCAATATTTTATGAATGGGAAAGGGGTTACAGATGCAAGTCAGAAAAGAGCACTATTTCTGCATAGCGCAGGAGACGAAGTGCAGGATATTTTAGAAACTCTACCACAACCGACTGTTGCAGAAGGCGAAGACATAGACGTTTATGAAGCCACGGTTAGCATATTAAATAAGCATTTTGTTCCGCAGGCAAATGTTCTATATGAAAGGCATGTGTTCCGTAGTCTTAGTCAAGGTAATGATGAGTCAATACACCAGTACGTTACTAGGTTAAGGAAGCAAGCAAAACTGTGCAACTTTAATCAGAGTGACGAGGAAATATTATCACAAATAGTAGACAAACGAAAATCGAGCAAACTTCGCAGAAGACTGATGGAAAAACCAAATATCACGCTGACTGAAGGCTTGAATATGGCAAGGGCAATGGAAACCAGCGAAAAGCAAGCAACATCGATCGAGACAAGAGCAACATCCCTCGATAGTGAAGAAGTTAACAAAGTGACCACCAGGAAAATAGAAAAAGGGAAAATTCAGTGTTTCAGGTGTGGGAAACTAGGACATTACAGTAACGACAAGAAGTGCCCAGGTAGGAATTATACATGCAAACAATGTGATTTAAAAGGACATGCAACTGAGATTTGTCGTTCCAAAAATAAAAGAAAAACCGTCAAGCAAGTACAGGAACAAGAAACTCCAGGAACTGATTCTGGTGATTTTGCTTTCACAGTCACAATAAATGCTTTGGGAGCAAATCAGGATGAGGGTAACATCGAAGTAGAATTAGCAGGGGTTATGTTAAAAATGCTGATAGACTCAGGGGCAAACTGTAATGTGATTGATGAAAACACTTGGGAAATATGTAAAAAGAATAAAATTGCATGCAAATCAGAAAAGTGTAACCAAGATAGATAGATAGATAGATAGACACATTTATTCAAAACAAATTGGTATAAAATATACACAAGTTTGAATTCGTCAAATACAAGTGATTATCATATAAAAATGTAAAAAATATATAACATAAAACATGACACAATAACAATGTAAACATAAAACAATAAAGACACAGCTGAGACTGTGAAATACGCCTTTACACTTTAATTTCTGTGATTTAAAAATTCTGATATACTGTAGGGTTCTATAATTAGAATGTAGTTAACTAATTCTCGTTTAAATTGCCTAAGAATTGAAACATTTTTTATTTGACTAGAATTGAATGTTTATAGTACCGAAAATAAAGTCAGAGTTATAGGAAAATTTATAACTAAATGTAAGTTGGTAGATAAGCAAATCACGATAGGTGATGTCGAGATTTTGGTAATCGATAGGGCAGGAATGCCAATTCTAGGTAAAGGTACGTCAAAAAAACTGGGAGTTCTGAAGGTTGGGTTAGACGTTAATTATATAGAGGTCGGGAATTTGGTTGAAAAGTATCCTAAAATTTTTAGTAAAGATAAAATAGGAAAATTGGAAGATTTTCAGTTAAGTATTCCCATTGACGATAAGATAAAACCGGTAGCTCAACCACTCCGACGAACACCTTACCATTTACGGGAAAACCTAGAAAACGAAATAGAAAAATTATTAAAAGCATATATTATAGAGCCCATCTCAGGCCCCACACCTTGGGAATCTAATATAGTTTTGGTACCAAAATCTGATAACAGTGTTAGACTTTGCGTGGATATGAGAATGGCTAATCGTGCAATAATCAGAGAACGATTCCAAATGCCAACGTTTGAAAAAATAGTTCATGAAATGGGTGGAAGTGAGATATTTTCAAGAATAGACATAAAATGGGCATACCACCAAATTGAAATCGAGCCAAATTCGAGGAGTATTACCATTTTTAGTAGGTACTCACCAAGGACTTTACCAATATAAAAGATTAAATTTTGGTATAAGCTGTGCACCAGAAATGTTACAAAGGATAATACAGAATTTAGTTGCTGATGTACAGAGGGTTACTAATTTTCTAGATGACTTAGTAATTTTTGGGAGAAATGAACAAGAACATGACATGAGACTTCACAAGTGTTTGACAAGAATAAATGAAGTAGGATTGACATTAAATCCAGACAAATGCGAGTTTGGGAAGAGAAGTATTACATTTTTAGGACACGTATTATCCAACGAAGGTTTTAAACCTATAAAAAGCAACATGGAAACCATAGAAGAATTTCGAAAACCAGAAACTGGGGAGGAAGTTAGGAGCTTCCTAGGTTTAGTAAATTTCTGTGGGCGATTCATTCCAAATATGGCAACACTAACCGAGCCATTGCGAGAACTAACAAGAAAAAATGTAAGTTTTCGATGGGGGAAAGAACAAGAAGAAGCCATGAGGAAATTGAAAGAGACACTAACCAATTGTAAAGTTTTAGCATACTTTGATAAAAATGCAGAAACCAAATTAATAACTGATGCAAGTCCAGTAGGGTTGGGTGCAGTATTGATTCAGGTACAATCAGGAATTCCACGAATTATAAGTTATGCAAGTAAGAGCCTAACCGATGTGAAAAAGAGATACTCGCAAACAGAGAAAGAGGCATACGCAATTGTATGGGTATTTGAAAAATTCGAAATGTATTTCATCGGTAAGGAATTCCAGCTACTTACAGATCATAAACCTCTGGAATTTATATACTCTGCAAAATCACGTCCAAGCGCGAGATAAGAAAGATGGGTTTTACGATTACAACCTTATAAGTATAAAGTGATTTATCAACCTGGAAAAAAGAATATAGCAGATCCGCTGCCTAGTTTATTGAAACTAACGGACGAGCAAGGAAACGCTAAAGTAGATTATATAAAATGGATAGCCACTGCTGCAACACCACAAGCAGTAACTACACGAGAGTTAGAAAGAGCATCCGCAGAGGATTCCAAACTGAAAGAGGTTAGAAGAATCCTGAAGGAAGGGGGTATATTTAATAACTCATTAAAACCCTATATCCTTATTGTAAATGAGATGTGTTATATAGGTCAGCTACTTTTACGTGGTAACCGTATAATAGTACCAAGTAAATATCGAATGAAATTACTTGAACTGGGACATGAAGGTCACCCAGGAATTTCCAAAATGAAAGCAAGATTAAGAAACAAGGTTTGGTGGCATAAAATAGATAAAGACATTGAGGAATATTGCAAAAGATGTCAAGGATGCCAATTGGTTGGAGTTCAATCAAGACCCGAACCAATGCAGAGAATGGAATTACCGGAAAAACCTTGGGGAAAATAGCAATTGACTATATGGAAGCGTTACCAAATGGACAATATTTATTTACCATGATTGACTATTACAGCAGATATATGGAGGTGTATATAATGAAATCCATAACTACAACACATACTTTAAAAGTAATGGATGAAATATTTTTGAGAGTAGATTTACCGACATATATTTATTCAGTTAATGGACCACAATTTAGAAGTCAGGAATACGAAAATTTCTGTGAACAAAGGGGAATAATTATACATCGAGTAACACCTTTGTGGCCTCAGAGCAACGGGGAAATTGAACGTCAGAATAGATCTCTTTTGAAAGTACTTAAAATTTCAACAGTACCGGAGTATCCTTGAAATCGCAACTGCGCAATTATTTATTAATGTATCACACAACACCACATTGTACAACTGGAACAGCACCAGCAGAATTGTTCTATGGTACGAAGATAAGATCGAAATTACCTGAAATAGAGATTACATCCATAAATGGCGAAGAGGTAAGAGACCGGGATAAAGAAAGGAAGGAAGTTGGAAGACAATATGCTGACAAAAGGAGACAAGCAAAACATAGTGATATGGAAGAAGGTGATCAAGTTTTATTGAAGCTACCCAGAACAAATAAGTTGAGCACCAACTTTGGCACAGAAAAGTATATTGTTACAAAAAAGCTAGGAAACGAAATCGAAATAAGAGAGAAACATAGACAAATGCTTAGAAGGAATTCAACGCATGTTCGGAAATGGTATGAGAAACACCAAGTGATTGACAACAATCAAATAGCTAGTGAACGGGAAGATAATATCAATAGTGATATGGCGTAACGAACTCCGCAGTGATAATGGTGATGGTGAAGTACATAATGAACTCCGTAGTGATAACCAACATGTGACAACCCGAATAAAACCTGAACGTGAAGACACGGTAATCGTGCCGGATATGAATAGTGATACTACTGTAGTGGATAGTCGACCAGTGCGTATTAAAAGACTGCCATCATATTTGAAGGACTATGAACTTCTTCAAAATTAAAAAGAAAGGAAAGATGTAGTATATTAAGTGTTCATTAGTATAGGAGATGTATGTTCGAAAACATGTATGAGGAAGGACCTTGAATAGGGTTGTGAGAGTAGAGGTTAAGGAGTTTGGTTAACTGATTTTGTATTTGTAGTTTCCCAATAAAGTAAGAGTAATTATTACAAGTATGCCACTCTAAGAAGAAGAAGAAGAAGAAGATTGTTTATTTATTTATTTTTATATATTACTTCGTTCCTTGTTTTCATATCTATTTTATATTTATGTACATCTTTGTGTGCATAAATTTTGTATTTGTTATAATAAGATCGTTTCCTACACAGAATTCTATTAATCTATTTCTCATGTCGTTTCGTATTTCTTCACCGTAAATCCCCATAACTTTTTCTTTCCCTCTGTTTTCATTTTTCACTCTTTAGTTCATATCTCCCAATAGGATGATATTTCCTCCACCAATGCCTATTTCTGTTTGTAATATCTCAAAGAACTCATCATCTTTATCTTCTTTTTTGCATTTTTATTTGGTGCATATGCTACTGCTATATTCCATATATTTTTATCCATTTTTATTTCGACTATTAATACTATCTCGTTTGCATATTTTTCTTTTAGTATATTTTTTACTTTTTGGTTTCACTATTAGTGCTACTCCCCCTACTCCTCAGTGGTGTGTGTCTACTCCTGACCAGTATAGTCAGTATCCATCTTTTGGTTCTTCTATACCGTTTCCTTTTTTTTTATTTCCGTTATTCCTAAATAATCTAGGTTTTGTAGTTTCATTTCTTCGATTATTTCGTCTTCTTTCCCCTTGATATTTCTCACATTTCATGCACCAAATTTTGTGGCATTATGTTGCTTCTTTTATTATCTCCATTGTCCTTTGCCGTTGCTTTGTGCTTCCTCTTTTTTAATATTATTTTGTCCTTTTCGATGTCCTTTTTCATTGCCATTTTTGTCTCCGTATATACATCCTGCTTTCTCTCTATTATCGCTAGTTTTTTGAGAAATCCTTGAGTTCCATGCTAAGTTTCAACTCACTCTTTTTTCGTTCCATTTATACTCTCTACCGTCTATCAGCAGTTTTTTCTAGACTATTCTTGTTTTTCTTACTTCTGCACGGTATTTGTTTGATTCCTGCTTTATCTGGTTTTGTATTTTTCTTTCTTCTGGTGTTAAGTCGTTTTCTATGAAGACTTTTTTATTTCCTAGTTTCCTTTTGTTTTCCATCATTTTATTTTTTTCTTCTAAAAATTGGAGTTTAACTACTATTGTGTTTCTGGTTTCTGTATGTATTTTTTCCTATTTTATAAGCAGTTTCTATATTTACTTTTACCTCTACTTCCTTTTCAAGAAATGTGCTCACCTTTTCTTGTAGCATATCGTCTGGGTGATTTAGTCCCTTAATAACCAGGTTTTTCCTTCGTCTTGTTTTTTTTTTTAATCTCCATTTTATTTTGAAGGCTTACAATTCTTTCTACTGCGACAGAGGAAACAGGAAATTAACGAGTACTCACAATCGCAAGTAATCACTAAAGAGACCTGGGTGCGATACTTCCGACAGCTCTACGAAAGGGAAGACAACGAACCCAGAGACAGAATTCCACTAACAAACGCCACAACCGAGATCAGCACCAACAAAGTGCAGCGCCTCTCCAATGTACTGAAAAACAGAAAAGCCCCTGGACACGATGAAATAAACAACGAACTCGTCAAATATGGAGGGACAGAGCTACTTGCACAACTGACAAAGCTATATCAATAACTCTTAAACACTGGGGCAATATACCCAATGATTGGAGGAAAAGTATTACCATCCCCGTTTTAAAAAAGGATATAAGAAGCAAACGAAAAACTACCGAGGGATAACACTCCTAAGTAGCTCCATGAAGCTAATTAACCGCGTGATAGCTGACATCATCACAAACCTGATACCCGTTAGTGAACAGTAAGGTTTCAGGAAGAACAAGTGCTGCACCGACGCCATATTTATCTTACGGCAAATTGTGGAGAAATCCATTGAATACGACAAGCCAGCATTTTTGTGCTTCGTGGACCTCATTAAAGCTTTTGATAGAGTGGGGTTAACGGACATTGTTGATATCCTAGAAGAAACGGACATATCTGAAGAAATTCTCAGCGTCGTAGAGGCTCTGAACTGCGACCACACACATACCTACTGGTCAACGGCGAGATCACCGAGGAGATACCCATATCTATCGGGATAAGACCAGGGGACTCGCTCAGCCCCCCGCTCTTCAACCTACTGATGGACAAGATGACCCAAGATGTGAAGAAAGCGGGGCACGCATTCGGGACACATAAAGTAGAGGTCAGCATACTCTGTTATGCAGACGATGCTGTACTGATATCAGAAAACGAGGACAAGCTACGACTTCTGCACCAGCTAAACCAGACGGCCACACGATACAACATGAGCATCTCGGTCCCCAAGACAAGATCTATAGTGATTGCAAAGCAGCCAATCAGATGCAAGTTAGAAGTGGACGATGCTATTGTAGAGCAGGTTATGTCCTTTAAATACCTCGGTACGGAAATATCCGCTGATCAAAACAGGATAAGCGAGGTGCAGGTACAAGCCAATAAAGTAGCAAGGATATCCGGCTGCCTGAAAGACATAATATGAACCAACAAACATATGAAACTGGAGTCAAAAACAAAGATTTATAAAACCTACCGAAACCCGCATAGATACTAACAAAACGAAGCAAATCCTCCGGAGCACGGAAATGCGCACCCTCCGAACCACTGCGACACACACTGCGGGATAGGATCCCTAATACCCAGATCCAACAGATATGTAACTTGCTGCACGTCGTCAGATGGACCGGCAGAGAAGGCAGGGATGGAACGCACATGTAACAAGGATGGAGAACAATAGACTAGCCAAGATAGCGAGGGGCGGCAAGCCGAGATCCAGAAGACCTCCAAAGCGATGGATGGACAGTTGGACCTCGACGTCTCACGACCAACCGTGAACACAAAGAGGGAAGAACAGGCACTAGCCTATACAGAAGTAGAAGACGAAGAAGGCAATTTTACTGTTAGCTGTTTCTTTTCTTCTTCCCATCTTGTTGCGCGTTGTATCATCTCTTCATTGTTCTTTTTGAATTCATTTGATTGTTTCTTCCAACGTATTTACCTTTTCTTTTAATTCTTGAATTTCTTTGTTATTTCCATCAAAACCTTTGTTAACTACTTCAGTCAGATCTTTTAGCATCTTTTTTAATTCCTCCATTCCTGCTATATTTGCTTCTTGGGAGATGTTTTTGTGTTGTTTGTATTTTGGAGAGGATCTAAGTATTAATTTTCTTTTTTTAAATATTTCTTCTTCTTTATTATTTTCTTCTTCTTCTGTACTCTCCTTTCTTTTCCTTTTTAGAAATTCTGCTAATATAAGGATACGATACTATTTCGTTTTGGAATACTTATACAATGCATTTGTTTTTTGGTCAATATTGAGGTGATATTGTTTTAATTGAATTTGGATAAAGAGAATGAACACCTTTTGAAAGTATGAAAATTTAGTGTAAATAAAATTGTAAATAGTTATAAGTTAGAAAATGAATATTGTAAATAAGTAGGATAGAATCTAGATAGTAATTTTGTAAATATGTCATAAAAATAATTTTGTAGAGTGTTAAAATTTAAGAAACTAGGGTAACAAATAAGAAACAAACAGTGGAATATTAATTTTGGTAAACGAAAGTTGGTTTTTTGAAAATTATCAAAAAACTTCATTAATTACCATAAAATAATATTTTAAAAGCAGATTAAAAATATAATTAGTTAAAATACTGTATGAAGAAAGTTGTTGTTATATGAAAATATAATTTTGGATTTTTTAAAAATAAAAAAATCTTATGAAATATAATTTATTTCTGAAGAAGCTTTATAAATTTGGATATTGGTGACGAATTAATTTAATAAAAAGGGGAAAGCTTGTTGTTGGTTGGAGGATAAGGCAGATTTTGGGTGGAGTTGGAGTCAAAAGGGGAAAGTGTATTGTTTGAAAGAAGTTAGAGCAGCGCTTGGTGAATTGGAAGTCGAGGCAGGAAGTGTTGTTTTGTTCAAGTTGTTTAAGTGAAAAAGGTAATTTATATTTTAAATTTTAGAAAATTGTTTAGTTTGTTATTAGAATTATTTATTGTTATTTCTTTGTAAAAATTTATCATAATTTTGAAAGGTGTTATATTTTTTAAAATTTTATCTTGGTGAATTTTTATAAATTTTGAAATTCGTCAAAGGGAACCCTTTAAAGACCTTGATTTAGGAGATTCTGAAAGAAATTAATTAAATCTTATTATTGAGCTAGCCGGAAAAATAATTAAAAATTGTATGTAATTCTTTTAAGTGGAAGAGCATAACAATAAATGGCGCCCAACGTGGTTGCTTTGTCACATCAATTATCTTAATAATAAATGGCGCCCAACGTGGTTGCTTTGTCACATCAATTATCTTAATAATAATTGGCACCAGAAACCTGGGGCTTTGAAAAGTGGTTATTCATATAATTAATGAGGCTATTTTAAATTTGACATTTATAAATTAAATAATTTGACAATCCAAAGTAGAACGTCAAATTATTTTAATAATAATTGATGCCAGAAAAGTGAGGTTTAATATTAGTTGTTATTAATAATTTTGAAGGAGTTATAAAACTTGGTAGGGTAAAAATTAGTGAATAAAATATTAACTAGAGAACAGAAGTAATAAAAACTTGGTAGGGTCATTCACAGTTTTGAATAAAAGTTATTTAGTAATTGAAATAATACAGATTTGAATCAATAAAGAAAAGTATAACGAATTTAATTGTAGAAGATATTTCCATAAATATTGAATTGTTTCATAATAAAAGTCAGTTTGAAGTTTATTAAATTTGACAAATTGATAAAATTGACAAACTTGATTGTTCATTGTTTTGTGTGAAATTTTTGCTTAAATATTCAGATAATAAAATCCAAGAAACGAGATACAGATATTTTGACAAAGTTTAGAAATTGATAATTGAAGTTTAATATTATCAAGAGAATTTGAGCTTTGACTTTTAAATAAATAGGACATTTAATAATAAACGAATTTAAAACAAAGTAAAATGGCAACCAAAAGTACATCTCAAGTTACGATAATTAAAGATCAGTTTGAAATAATGAAAAGATTATTTGATGAATATTTTGAAGAATGTAAGAAGTGGTACAAAGAATAGAAAATGGAACAACAAGAGGAAGAAAACGAAATGGAGGTGATTCAAGTTCGGACATCTCAAATTTATTCAACTGAAGACTTCATGCAAATGATGATGCAACAATTTACGGAATTTAAAGAAGAAAGGAAGAAACGATATGAAGAATTAATGCAATTATTTAATAAAGATAAACAAGATGAAAGGTCAAAGAAACGGGAGGAAGAAGCAAAGAAAAAACAAGAAGAAATTGAAAAAGTAACAGAGAAGCGTGCAGATTTAAATGTAAAATATGGTAAAGAAGAGATGTTAGAAGAAGAATTTGAAGAGTATGTTCAAATAATTCAGGAAAAGGTTAAAAATATTAACAATCCTGAGTATAAAGAAATGAAAATTCAGTCAGTAAAGGTTAATAATAGTATGGTAATTGAAAAAGCAAGAGAATCTGAACAATACAAGCAGCAATTTTTCTGTTGTCAGAAGAAATTGGACACGGTTTTAAGCCATAATGACGAGTTTAAAATCAATGAACAGGACATATTTATTGAAACTGTTAAAATGGACGAAGAAGAAATTTTAGAGGAAATTGATTTAGGTGAAGAAACTTTATTTTTGTTTACAGAAGACATATCTGGAATTCAAAACAAATTTAAACGTGGGTTTATTAATTACAAATTAATTGAAAAGTCCATTTTAGTGAATATCACAGTATATTGGTTTGCAATGATCAAAAGGAAGATTAAAAAAAGATTAAAAAGATATGTAAAAGAGATACATGGACCGCCATGGGTCATTTTAAATTCGTTTACTTGTAAAAATGTTATTTGTTAATTGTTAAATGTTCTTAGTTAAAAGTTTAAATGTTATTGTACTTAAAAAAAAAATGTTAGGATCAAGGTAGAAAAATGATGACAAATGTCAAAAATGACAAATATAAATTTTAAAAGTCAAAAATGACATAAATGTCAATAATGACAGATATAAAGAAAATTCAAAATTTAACTTAACCTGAATTTATATGTTAAAATGACAAATAGGGTTGTTAACTTAACGAAATTAAAATTGAGAAAATGTGTTTGAAAACAAAAATTTCACAAAAACAAGGTAGGGTTTTGAGGTGATATTGTTTTAATTGAATTTGGATAAAGAGAATGAACACCTTTTGAAAGTATGAAAATTTAGTGTAAATAAAATTGTAAATAGTTATAAGTTAGAAAATGAATATTGTAAATAAGTAGGATAGAATCTAGATAGTAATTTTGTAAATATGTCATAAAAATAATTTTGTAGAGTGTTAAAATTTAAGAAACTAGGGTAACAAATAAAAAACAAACAGTGGAATATTAATTTTGGTAAACGAAAGTTGGTTTTTTGAAAATTATCAAAAAACTTCATTAATTACCATAAAATAATATTTTAAAAGCAGATTAAAAATATAATTAGTTAAAATACTGTATGAAGAAAGTTGTTGTTATATGAAAATATAATTTTGGATTTTTTAAAAATAAAAAAATCTTATGAAATATAATTTATTTCTGAAGAAGCTTTATAAATTTGGATATTGGTGACGAATTAATTTAATAAAAAGGGGAAAGCTTGTTGTTGGTTGGAGGATAAAGGCCAACGCGCACTTAGCCACGCCACGGCGCGCCACGCCGGACGGCAATTTTAAATTACATTGGTTGTTATGGAATAACGCGCACTTATCCACGCCACGCCACTGCGCGTTATTCCATAACAACCAATGTAATTTAAAAATTGCCGTCCGGCGTGGCGCGCCGTGGCGTGGTTAAGTGCGCGTTGGCCTTAAGGCAGATTTTGGGTGGAGTTGGAGTCAAAAGGGGAAAGTGTATTGTTTGAAAGAAGTTAGAGCAGCGCTTGGTGAATTGGAAGTCGAGGCAGGAAGTGTTGTTTTGTTCAAGTTGTTTAAGTGAAAAAGGTAATTTATATTTTAAATTTTAGAAAATTGTTTAGTTTGTTATTAGAATTATTTATTGTTATTTCTTTGTAAAAATTTATCATAATTTTGAAAGGTGTTATATTTTTTAAAATTTTATCTTGGTGAATTTTTATAAATTTTGAAATTCGTCAAAGGGAACCCTTTAAAGACCTTGATTTAGGAGATTCTGAAAGAAATTAATTAAATCTTATTATTGAGCTAGCCGGAAGAATAATTAAAAATTGTATGTAATTCTTTTAAGTGGAAGAGCATAACAATATGTTACTGTTATTCACGGTAGTTGTTTGTGTTGCCTACCCACTCAATAGTTTGTTATTTAATTTTATGATTTAATTTACACACCTGCGTTCTGTGGGTTGTCTACCCGCTTTTCAGATTTTGCTTAGGCAAAGATAGAGTTCCGCTGCATAGTTACAGCGGATGGTCAGATATGGCCACTTATAGTTTTCGCCAACGGAAATGCAAAAAAGTACTTGAGATTTACATTTATAATCCCTTGTAAAACCTAATGTAGGTGCCGACTGCAGGTAGAAGTAGCAGAGCCATATTTAAGAATTCTATTTAAAAGCAGGAAATAAATACCTAAAAGCGAAAAGATATTTCGGTATAACTGTAAACCAGTTATTCCTAGAAAATTTATTAGTACAGCCCATGCCGACAAGGTGCTTGCAATCTAGTTAACAGCCGCTTACTACTGGGTTTTACAAGGCATTATAGATGTAAAATCTCAAATACTTTTTTGCATTTTCGTTGGAGGCAACTTTACTTAAACCAAACTCCGCCTAGTCGGATCAGACCGACCAGCGTCGTCCATGTTGACCGTGCTGTGGGCAGAGTTAAGCTGGTTGTAAACTATTGTTAAGCAGCTTTGAACTCAGCCGTTGGTCTACGGCGCACACTACCCTTCCGTCCCTTCCGCCGTAACTGTTTGGCATTACTCTACACAGATAGAGCTTATTCTCTTCTGGCTGGCAAAAGAACGGTCAGACAAGGTGGTCACTTTTGCTCGTAACTCCACGCTGAAGTGCTACTATATTCAGTGGCGTACGCACAAGCAGTACAATTTTTACTTAAATAATATATAAACCTGTATTTATATTGCGTCTTGATATTTAAATACCTAAATCTATTTCGTACGGAATTACAGCCGTAAAAAACTTTGTTCGGTAACTAAATAATCTAGGTAAAATTTAAATAGTGGAAAAATAGTACGCCACTGACCACTGTACTTCTGTACAACGTGCTTTTAAGTGGATTATCGTCTCTCTCAATAGTTAAGACAGCCCACTTAGCCTAGTGCGCATCTAAGCCTTTCGCCAGCCAGAAGGGCATAAGCTCTAATACAACTCAAAACTGGCATCATTCAAAAGAAACTTGTTTAAGGAAAAAAGTACACAGAGCAAAAATGGAAAACATCGATTATAAAATTATATTAAAAAGTTATTTGTATTACACAGGACAACTATATATATTTACACTTTTATCTTCAGACACAGAAACAATTTTGTTGCTGTCAGGATTATACCTTACTCCCCATACCTGAAACAAATACTATTAAGTAAAACTATAATAAAATATAATTTAAATTAAAAACTACATATTTATAGGATCTTTATCAAATGCAGTATTATTTTAGAGTTACATATTCATTTAATTTTATATAAACAGAACTGACAGCAAACTTTGTAAGAATCAAAATGTTTATATGAAGCCACAAATAACTTACAGAAATTATTCTAGATACCATAATATCAAATAAAAATGAGCCAGAGCAAGTCATAGGATTTTTAAATCATGTCTTAGACAAGTTGTAGATTTGATAATTTATAAAGTTTTTTATTAATTTACAAATACCTAATTCTTTTATTTTAAGTAGCTTAATTCAAGTAAAACCTATGTATTTGCAAAGAATATAAAGACTATAAAGAAGTACAACGCCTGTATATTCTAGAGAATAGTTGTATGTTGGGTTGCATAAGGAAAAATTACATTAAAAGCAACAGATTTGTATGCAGTGTCAAATGCAGTCAACAAATTCGCAGAATCTTTACCTGCGTTTAACCCTTATACACCGTGGTTTAACCCAAACTTGCTTCTCAAACTAAGGAATTCTTTGTCCGGGCAAGTTTAACTTCTTAACATTTTACAGTGTTGCTGTCACGTTGCTGTTTACAACGAAGCTTCACCAGAATATATTATCGTAGCGGCCGGGGTATTTTTACTATTGCATTATGGCTAAAGCTTTTATGTGTGTTTAAAAATAAGTTCGTAATTAATACCAAAAAGAATAAATAATAGTTTTATATTCTTTGTTAATACTTAGAAATATGCTTTTTAAATACCTTACACACCAGTAACGAACACATAAATAATAATTTATAGAAAATGTTTTTAAATAGAAATGCAGGGCAGTGTTCTTAAAATAAAACTACCTGTCCCAAATCATCACAGGGATTATGTTAGTTGAAACGGATAATGAATTCGCAGAAAATGTCTCACAAGGCTGTGGATATTACCTTTAAGAAAAACAGGAACCTTTCATATTCTGAAGATGTTTATAAGATTTCAGCTCATAATGTTATTTGTGCCTTTACAGCCCAGCGATGGCACGTAAAGATAATTAGGTGTACTTTTCGCCCAAGTCATTGTCATTATCATCCCTCATACTGACATCTAATAAAGATAATCCTCTTTAGTAGAAGAAATAATTTGTTTTTCTGTTTACAACAAAACTTGTTTGTCCGAAT
Organism: Melanotus villosus; assembly: GCA_963082815.1. Lineage (NCBI taxonomy): Eukaryota > Metazoa > Arthropoda > Insecta > Coleoptera > Elateridae > Melanotus > Melanotus villosus. Next base: position 67,558,691 of record OY720418.1, on the reverse strand, counting down.
AACACATAGAACTACTGTATCATTTTTTAATTTTCTTAGTAACTTCGGAAATATTCAAAACTATTACCAGCTTTGGTATAAAACATTTCAAAAACTACAACAAACCAAAGAATATAAAGACTATATTTTTATTCTCTTTGAACAAACAAAGAAAATAAAAAACAGGAAGCAAACCTGTAATTTATTAAAAAAATTCTAGTTTTAAAAAATATTTAAGCATAAAAATTGTAAGTTAATAAAAATACAAAACACTTTGCTATGAACAATTTATTGGAATTTTCAACACAAACTGTAGTCTTAGAAGAATTAATAGTTACTACTTATATGTATAAAATTCTAAATAAAATCATCTTTTATAACATTATAATTAATTAACACGGAATAATTTTTATAATTTATGCAATTACTATTTACAAAAGAATAATAAGTTTTCAAGAAATACAAAAGGGAATCCTAGTTTTACTGAAGTGTTAAACTTAAACATTACACAAATGTTTGACTTTCTTGTTATTTGTCGTAATATTATTTGTTGATCTTAAATTTTGAGACAACCACTTTAGAGATTTGTGAAGCTTACAAACTAAAAGATGTCGTATTAAAAACAATTTGTGTTCGTAGCACTCATTTTCTTGTAGCCATTCTGGAAAACACGTATTCACTTTATTTATACCGCTAGCAATTAGAAGCTTTTTAAAATTTGAACATGATTTTTTAAGTTTAAAATACTCCTCAAAATGGTTGAGAAATAACTCAACAACTGATTGTACAATCTTAGAGGGCCTTTTTAAATAACGGACTCGATTTTCGGTACCGTAATCCCTTTCTACTAACAAAAGTTCACGTTTTTCTAACAAGTACCCATCACTGTTCATGTCACAATCGCATTTTTTACACTTAAACCGTTTTATTGTTTTGTACACCGTATACCCCGCAAAGTAGGTAACCGCACATGTTTCCAAATTAAAGTCGTTTTTAATTGTCAGTTTTGTTGATTTGTTCTCATTCTCATCGTTCAACGGCAATAATTGAACTTCTTCAGTTGGGATTTGTGAATGGGTTTCTTCAACTTCGCCGTTATTTTCTTCAACTACTGTGTCATTTTCTTCGGTATATCGATCTGCCAAATCAATAGTTTCGTCTGCGTCTAATTCACAATTTGTATTTTCGGAAACCTTCTGCAGTCTAGTGAACATGGTAAACTGAAGCCCTTGACGAAAAGCTGTAGCAGTAGGGTTGGAAGAGTTTCCTCCTCGGTACCGCAATGTTGCAAATAAATTTTCCAAAGGGTCTTGATTTAATCTAGCCGTTAAAAGAAAGTGGTAACCTTCTGCTTGCAGGTCTTCCCATAATTGCAGCGTTGACTGAATCGATAATATCAAACCTTTAAAACAATATACTCCTTCTTGTGGTTTGTTATTCTTGGAAAACGTTTTCCAGGATTGCACCCACGTCATGTATTGTTTTAAAAGATTTTCGTTTTTTTTAGAAAGTGCACTCTTCTGTGTAGTTCCGCCATTAAATATTTTGCTATTTAAGCAATCAAAAAGATCGTTCATTTGCTTCACAAAAACAGCAGTGTTTAGAGCAGTACTACTAGGAAGTTCGCCTGTTCCTACTGCTGTCTTAATGGCAGCGCTCATTCTGTTTGAAAAAACCTGGGTGGCAAATTTAACCCGCATTTTCTGAAAACTATTCGGATAAATGTGAGCATCTGTGATTTTTACTAGTGCTCTAGCAGTAGTAGACGCCGTATCAATTTTGTAAGTGTTTTCAATGTCACGCCAGGAAATTTGTTTATCATCCACATAAAAATCTTTGGTTAAAAGGTTATTCCGAACACTTTTAATTAGATGTGGAACATCATACATTGCAAAAATTTTGATATTATTGATATAAAAGAAAGGCTCTTCCGTTGTTATTCCTAAACTCACAAGTGCACTCCTATTTGAAGCTGCTTGATCGCAGGTAACAATGCGAACGTGAAGACCTATTTTTTGTAGAGCTTCTATATTTGTTGTAATAATTTGAGATAAAGGTCCGTGTTTAGTGGTACCTGATGATAAATAATAACTGATTGGAATTTTCCAGGAATAAATTAATCCTCGTACCATCAGTACCAACGCGTTTGTTGCAATTCCGGTATTTCTGCCGAGATGGCCTAAATCCTCGAAGCCTTCAATAATATCTTGATTTGCGTTGTATTGCAAATTTTTCTTTAAATGTATTTCGTCTAACAAAAGAACGCACTGTTTCTCGCTTTCAGACATGGTTTTCACTTTTACCGATAATTTTTTAAAAAGTTCTGTATTAGTACCAGTGTTTTGCTGTACCAGTTTCAGCCATGCAACAATGGTAGATTTGGAGGGAAGCATAAATTTTAGTTTTTCCCTCATAAAAAGATATAGTGCTGGCGACTTGTAATACAGATTTAAAGCGAAATCTTTTTCATCTTTAGTCCACGGTTGGCTAGGTTTATGAAATAGCTGCATATTTATAAAGACACGAACGCTTTTTGGCTTCTTATTTAATATATTCGCATATTTTTGTGTTGAGGCCTTTTTCTTTGTTCGAAAAATTACAGAATTCTTCGTTGTTATTTTTCGCCTTAATTTTTTTATGCTGGCAAGGAGGTCTTCAGAATTTCGGCGTTTTCTTTTTTTTGTTGGCGTTGGCATGTCCAACATGGCCTGAAAAAATGATTCGAAGTTAAAAACTTTCAACGTAATATCAATTTTTACAGTCGGCATGTCAAGTGCTATAAAAAATGCTTGTAAGGGAAGGGTGATAGATTATGTGAATAAAATTTAAACTTTTTATTTGAAATTTGATGTTCAAAAATGAGGTTTCTGGGCAAGTTGTCGAAATAACTAATTATTTAAGTACAAATAATTTTTGATCGAATTATCTTACTACACTTACAATTAAGTAAAGGGCAACTGACAAAACTCACCTGCATAATAGAGGAATCCTGTATATCGTTTAATTCTGTAAGCGAAATGTCATCTGTTGATAAATACTGAGGTTCCAAATTAAATGGCACTTTACTGTACATTTTCGGGGAGGCTTCTTTTTTAACTGTTAATTTTTCTGGTGAAGCGGGTGAAGTTTTTTCGACAGATTTAGTGACACTGCTTTCATTATTTTTATAATTTATTGGTATAGCATTATGAACTAGTTTATTATTACGCGAATTCATAAAATCGTTTTCACGAAAATGGGAAGCACATATCCTCTTCTCTCGCAATTGATTTGCATTTAAAGTGAAAAGATGTGAATTGCCGCAATTAACTAACCACATTTCACCTCTAAATTTGTCCACAGGAAAACGAAAAAAACTGATATCAGAATGAGTTTTCTGGTTTTTTTCACAACTAATGTACGCACACGTATTAACCATTTCGAACGCAAAAAAAATATTTAAAGCAACCAGCGAACAATTTTCTTGACAACAGAGAAACCTGAAGCAAACAGCACGCGTCAAAGGCGACTTTAAAACTAATCTGAATTGCAATATTGTTTACTAGCCTTCGTTATTCTACAAATCCTCTTAAAGTTTAAATAATTCTGCAAGGCATTATATTACTTTAAACCAAAAGGGATAAGAATGCTAATAGATAATGAGATACTTATGTACTTACGAAAAATCTTAGAAATATTTAAGTAAGGAGGGGTGCTTGGGAATCCCTAACATTATTATAAAATTCATGAATTTCCTTATCTTACGTATTATTTTTCCACAATTAATTCGCTTGCATTATGTTTCAGAAGCTATACACGCCAAAAGTTTATAAAAAGTATTCAAATTTCTTTACGTTAAAAAATCTAAGCATTTTTAGATTTTTAAGCGATGTGGCAACATTGCGTTGTTAAGGTAAAGAAGAAATCTGCACAAATTTAGTTATTTTAAAATAAAGAAGGCATGTTTAGTTCGTTACCCCAACTACTAGAGGCGTTAACAGTAATCTCGTAGCGGCCGGGGTATTTTTACTATTGCATTATAACCCATAAGGCTAAAGCTCTTTATATTTTTATTCTCTTTGGTATTTGGAAGACAATTTCTCGTTTTTTCCACTACTGACACTAAATTTAAAAAATACATTTTCGCTTGGACGCTCACTGTTAGAATGGTTTGTATGGGTTTTAAACAATCCCTGTTAATATAGACAACAACAATTACACTCACTTAACATTTTTATGTTCAAGTGATTTTTGCTATTAAGGGGGGGTTTTAGTAGCATGTTTACGCGCTGAAAATTGTGTAATTTTAAAATAACGGTACGGTTAAATAATGACAGTTGAAAAGAAGGACGAGTATGAATTAAAATGTTTAGACCCCTCCTTCATACGCTACAAGGCCAGAACGACCAATTTTAATATAGTAATTAAATTATGGCCTATTATGAAAAACTTACGAAAAGGGACTTGCACAAGACATCGATCAACAATGTATTGATTTTCGCATGTAGCGGGGTAGGTTTCAATATTACCTTCCTATGCATGTATCGACCCTTTTGCAAATTTGTATAATTTTGGCGTGATCTTTATTTAACTTTAGAAAAAATTGCGTATAAATTTTTAAAAACTGATTTAAGATAGGCAACCCAACATTCACCGACTCTGTCAATGTGACTGTCAATGTTTACAAAGAGGTTTAAGAGATTAAAAATCGGTATTCGCAAATACTTATACTGAATTTTGAAGTTTTGTTAGGTAGAAGCAATACTAGAAGATCCAATCCTTTCTTGGCTGGTTTTAAGTCAGGCAACCCAAAATACTTAAAAACGAAAAATATTTTAACTAAAACCCACCCTTAACTTCAATATTATTTGCATAATTTGATTGCATACTTTAAACTAAGTATATCACTGCTACTTACTTGATCACTATGTTCATTAAATGAGTGTATACACTGTTTAGTAGCGACTTCCCAAACTTTAACAGTTTTATCTGAACTTCCGGAGACAAAGTGTGTTCCATCAGGAGAAAATGCAACACTTAATACCCATGAGGCATGGCCCGACAAGGTACCAATTACATTTGCATGTTGCCTGTAACATTAATATTATAAACAGTTTATTGTACTAAGTACAAAAGTATCAACCATTACTTACACATCATACAGTTTCATATGACCATCGTCTGAAGCTGTAAGTAAAAGCTGGGAATCTGGAGAAAAACATAATGAACGAATAGGCATCGCATGTCCTTCTAATGTGTGACATAATTTAGTAGATGTTACATCAAAGATATTTATAATACCGTCAATGGCTCCACTTGCAATATATTTTCCATCAGGACTCTGGAAAATAAAACATATTAGTTTTCGTTCTAAACAATACTAAGTACGAATATCTTACAGTAAGAGTGCGTTTATAACCAGGTTCATACTCAGTTAACAAGTACTTCCCTTAATATAAGTAATAATAACAATAACAACAATAATGAAATAAAATCTTCCAATATTAACCTAGTTAATTTCTGAAAACTTACATAAGCTATACTTAAGGTAAATTTTCCTCTTGTCTCTAGTGATTGTTCAACTTTGGAAGTTTCTACACTATAAAGAGAAACTTTACCAGCATGTGAACCTGAAATTATATGCTTGTCATCTGGACTAAATGCTACTGTCCATAAATCTACTGGACCACAGTCGATAGTTGCTATTTTTTCTCCTTTTTGTAAATCCCAAATGCGCATACTTGAGTCAAGAGAACTAGACGCACACACTGGAAAAAATATTAATTTGTAATTTTATCTAAATAGTAGCTACGAAAAAGGTCTCTACTTTGAGTGCTTATAGAATAAAGGATGTTTAAGAAATAAGGGGAAAAAGTTCAAATTCAGGTTACATCTGAACTTAAGAATTATTTCAAGAAAATAAAATAATTTTTTTCTATTTACAACTGATTAAAATTACATGCTTAATGCCATATTAGTTGATTTGTTTTACTATTTTTACATCAACAATTTTCCATGCTTTTCTGCAACTGTGGTTAATACTTTTTTCCAAACAGATCTTCCATGGAGTAAACTTTCTGATATGAAACTTATGCCATTTTCGGCAAATTAATAACAACATTTACATAATGTGATGTTGATAATTCCAACTAGAACAAAGTTAGATCTATAATGTAGGGTGACCAGACGTCCCGTTTTTCCGGGATTGTCCCGGATCATACCTCTTGGTAACACAATCTGGGAATATAAAGTTATGCATCTAACATAATTAAATTTTTTACTAATATTATACAGTGCCAAGGTGGTACAGTGGTAGAGCATCAGGCTAACGTTACGATAGTTCTTGGTTCGAATCTCTTGTAGTTTGGAGGTCCGTATCGAGTCCTGGTGACCATTCGTTGTTCAGCACCAAATTAACGATGCTCTCCTCCGAATACAGGCCTAAGAGGTAGAGTAACAAGATCCTAGAGTACAAACACTCACACTATACCTACACATGGTGCAGTATGTAAGTATTAAACGGTGTACCAAGCACGTAAGTCACAGAGACGAGCAGGGTTGTGCATTGCACCCGTAAGTCACATACGCTAACGCACCAGCCTCGACACCGAAAGGTACAAAAGATTACGAATACAGACAGACAAACTAATATGATAATCATTTGATATTAAAATTCAAAAAAGTTACACAACTTACATTTTCCATCATTGCTCACAGCAACTGAAATTACACCCAAGGAATGTCCTTCTAATTCATGCTTCATTTTCAAAGAATCGTCTTCAAGTTCCCATACCTTAACTAGATCGTCGACGCCACCTGTGACTATATATTCAGCAGATCCATCATCAGAAACTATGGAATCCCTTTAAATGTTACTTACAATTAAAAATTTAGTTCAAAATTTAAAGCCCAAACATTAACAAACTTAAAAAAATACAGAAAGTAAAATTTGTAAACAGATAATAATATGTTCTTTACCTGGAATGTTCTCCATCCTGATCTTGGGAATCCTTCTTTTTTGTATGTTTTCCCCAAGCACAACTCCAAATGCTATCATTATGTGCAGTTTCTTTCTTATGTAGTAAAGAATACTAAATAAAATTTTCATTAAAACACAATCAAAATATTTGCCGCAATATCCAAACCAGAATAATATTTTATAATTTGTTAAACAACTAAAGTAAATATATAATGCTTACCATGTTAAATATTAAAAAAATTATTACTAAAACTGGACAAGCCACACGATTTACTAATAACGAATGTAACAATAACAAATAATATGGGTTCTTATATCTTATTTCATAAAAATATTAGGTTAGATTTAACGGTGTCGTTACCGCAGTGCAGCACAACGGGGTAGTGGTAAATGTGACGTTATCGGATGACTTAATCACGTTTAATTTTATTATCGATACAGTGGTTATACAGAGTGTTTTAAAATTCTACGGCACAAATATAAGGGCTTATTCTAGAGCAAAAAATAAGAAAAAAAACTTGATAAACATATGGTCTAAAATCATTAATTTCAAAGATATCCTTGATCAAACAATTAAAGATGGCAATTCTTATTGGAAACGCTTGCATGATTTAATATGTTGGTATTTTAGACGTTTTAAAATTGTAAGGCACTGTTCTAGGGACGAGTTCTCTAGAAACAAAAAAAGTTCAGATAAGCATATGTATCAAATTAATTTATTACTTACCGAAAAATTAAAGGGTAAAAAGTACATTTTTAACAATACAAAATTCAAAGTAAATATTCAAAATGGCATCCATTTTGTTGAATCTACATGGCGAATCCACACTTCTCTGATACATCTTATAGCATCTAGTCATCTGGACTTTCTGTCATATAAAAAGAGACAAGTTCTGACAAAAATGGTTGTATTTTGTATTATACAGTGCTTTCGTAAAGTAGTGAATAAATTCGATAAAACATTTTAGAAGGGTATTCACAGAAAATCCTCGGATACGTCAACTTTATTTTTTAAAAGTGCATCTTTCTTGATAATTATAATTTTACGATCGCCTTTTGTTTTCGCACTATGACGTCATCGGCAATTTTTTTAAATGGCACCCCATATTTTTGTTCAGGAATTTGAATACAGCACATTTTTCTGAGTACTTTACGAAAGCACTGTATACATTTAAATTTTGAATTAAAGCTAGTGCTGTACCTGTAGCGCCAATCTCTTTTATATTTTTAATACATTGTTGTCACAATTTAAAAGTTACAGGTAGTTTCATCGCCACTTGTTAACTTCAGGGTATATTTTATTCTACCGACGTCGATATATTATACACTATCAGTTTTTGCATTGGCCAAAAATCAAAATTCAAGTAACCTCAAAATCTGAACTGTGAATTGTGTATCATATCATTCCAGTTAATAAAAAGTCACTTTTAAGTGAAGTGCCAATTGTATTTTCAAATTTCATAGCTTAAATTAAAATGTCAGGCTATTCCAACATGAATGAAAGTGATCTATTCTGGAATCCCCAAGGTGAAGCTACAAGAAGATTTAATCCTAGTCCATACTATGACTCAGAATATCATCTGCTCCAGAATCAGCAATTAGGTAAATAAATAATAATAATAATGAATATTCATTGCAAATAAAGCTATTTTTGATTGTAATTGATACAGAAACATTTTGATCATAAGAAGATGTTCATTAGATGAATTATTTAATAGTAGGTACCTACCATTTACTAATTCACAAATAACACAATTTAAAAAATATACAAAGTAATAGATTAGAAACTTAATACACATATGCAGTCAAATATGTTTTAAAACACAAAAAAATTATAATTACGTGTACCTTCAAATATACAGATAGAATTATGGTTAATCTTAAAATTATATTTAATGCTATTCGTTTAAAGGACTGACTACCAAAACATGAATGAAAAAAAATTCAGTGGATGACTGCTGGATTTACAAGTTCCAAATACGTACCTGTATGTTTCTTGTATTGAAATTTTTACTCATAAAGTAGGTATTTTCTAACCTGCGCTGATAATAAATTGAACTCAAGATATTTAGTTTAGCAAGTAAGCACGTTAAACCAACTTTGTTCTGAACACTCATTTTCTTTCAATGATTCTGTTCTGCTTTCATTCATCAAACTCAAACTGTTTGAAACGTGCTATGCCGTATCTATTTATTATCGAATGGAACATTTAAAGTTAACTTTTGTTGCTCGGAACAAATGGTTGGGGCTTGAGTATAATCCAACTAAAGTGCGATAAAATTGAAATATCTATTAGTTTGTTTCACTGCTTATAATTTATTGTATCGTATGCCAGAAATACAAAAATATTATCAACTAAGAAAGTTATGTAATATATCACAAAATTTGGCGTTTTTACCCAAGAAAATGTGCTCTTTTAAATGGTATTGTTAAAAGAGGATGTTGCCATTTAAAAATCTGATGATGACGTCATAACTTGAACAGGGATGATGTAATAAAAAATATACGTATAGGTACCAAAAAATGCGCATCTAAAAAAGAAAATCGACGTGTCCGAAAAGATTTTATCGAATTTGTTCCAACCTTTATGTGCGCACTGTATAATCAATAGCCTTGTTTGCCCTTAGGTGTAAGGCATTACATTTCAAACATGTTCGTATTTGTATATTTCATGTCCTATAAATAAACTTTTTCCCCTCCTTTCTTTTCGCCGTGGTTGATGCTTAGCCCATCGTGAGCCCTCTGTTCTTTTACTATCTTCTCTATATTTCGATTCCACGTTGTCTTTGGTCTTCCTCTATTTTTCTCATTTTGACTTTTAGCTTCCCACACTCTTTTAACTGGTCTGATCTCATTCATTCTCTTAAGGTGTCCATACCATCTCAATTGGCAGTCCTCAATCCGCTTCATTACTGGTTGCACCTTTAGCTGTTCTCTGATAGTGTCATTTCTTATATGATCTCTTCTTGGGACTCCTAACACCCTTCTTAGTTATTTAATTTCCGTACTTTGGATCGTGCTCTTTAGTCTCTTCGTTAGCACCCAGGTTTCGCAACCGAATGTTAGTATAGGTACAAAAATGGCTCTGCATAGACTCATTTGTGCTTTTATAGAAACTTCTCTCTTTCCCAGGAAATTATTACTGAAGCTATGATACACCCTCGATGCACTCTGCATTCTGTTGTTGATTTATATGTCATGATTTCCCTTCTTATCGAGTCGTATTCCCAAATATTTGAAGGTGCCAATTTGTTCTATTACCTTTCCATTTCCATTACCTCGATGTTAACCTTTGTACTTATCTGATTTTCCACTAACCATGATTTTTGTTTTCTCTTCATTTATCTTTAGTTTCTTCTCTTCTAATTTCGCAATCCATCTCCATCTCTAGGTTTTTCTTAAATTCTCTTTCATTTCTCGCAAATATAACAAGGTCATCAGCAAACTCACATTCACTTATCCAGACTGGTTCTAAATTTCTATACCCCACATTCAATATGTACGTTCTTTTCCTCGCTTTTTTTTATTACATCGTCTATGACCAGGTTACATAAAGTTGGACCTTGCCGAACACCCTCATTTATCGAGAACTCACTTGATCACATATTATCGGTCTTATTAGTTTCACGTCAATTTTCTTATTAATCATACTTTCTTTTATAATTGCTTGATGTTCTATCAAATGCCTTTTCTTGATCATGAAAAGCTTGATAAATTTCATCATTTGTGTTTTTTATTCTTTCTACCCTTTGTTTAATCATGAATATATGATCTTGTATGCTCCTGCCTTTCCTGAAACTACTCTGAGACTGTTCGAACTGTGGTTCTAGTTCCCGGTTCAGTTTTTATTTCCAAAATTCTTTCATATACCTTTGACGCTATACTCAGCAGGGTGATTCTTCGATAGTTACAGTCTGTCCTGTCTTCTTTCTTGTATATTGACACAATGACACCCACCTCCCAGTCTTTTGGTGCACTCCCTTCCTCCCAGGCCATATTACATATTTTCATTAACATATGTACTCCATTTGTGCCCATGTTTTTCATCACTTCTCCTGTTATACTATCAGACTCGGCGGCCTTTCCCTTTTTGAGCCTCTTTATGGCATTCTTGACATCTACTTGTATTTGTTCTCTTTGTTGTTGGATTTCTTCGATGTTGCAGATTGTTTTATTGTTCTCATTATTTTCCTTGTTCAACATATTTTTAAAATACCTTCTCTTTCAATTATATTGTAAGATAGTGGATTAATTAATAAATAACTTAAAGCATTACCATCAGAAATGTATTCAATAAGTTAGAGTTTGGGTGTATTTGATATAATAAGTTTTGCAATCATTACAAAGTAAGGATCGTTAAATCTGTTTACTAACTAAAGATGCACTTGTATAAATATGAGTCATATGGACAGCTGATTGTATTACGCAAGTATAACATTGTAATACAAAGCTGTATTAGCTGACCTATATTCATACAATGTAAGAATGAATGGAACCCTTGTACTAACATAAGCAGATGTTTAAATGTAAGAGAGAAAGAACACATCTTGGGAGTATAAATATAGGAACCCTGCCATAGGGAAATCAGTCTCCTGATAGAGTCTCACTACGATGTCTGATTAAGATCTAGACGAGAGACCCTTACAGGAACAACCCTGGCCATAAGCCAAGGGTTGGTTTACATACATTTTCCAATGATTGTTACCAAGATGTGTGCCTTCTTAAAGATGATCATGTAAGATAAGTGTTTATTATTATAAATTGATATTAATGTTTTGTACGCCGTATTAAGTCAATCAGACTTAAGACTTGTTAAATATTTGGATCACGTTTGTTGAACAGTTAAATAATGTTTGTAACTAGGTTGTACCAATATATCTGATGTTAGTTAATTGGGTATTTTAATATATCCTCTTGCAAAAGCCAAGCCTAAACACTCGTAATGAAGTTTGCTATAAGTCTCTACCATCATAATCAATAATGCAAAAAGCACTTCGTTACAATATCTTCCTCCACAGTCAGTATTGCTCCATGTTCGTCCTTAATGTGCTTAAATACTTCATTTTTGTTCCCTGGCCTTAGGTTTTTGGATGTTTTAAAGAACAATTTTTGATTCGTATGGAAATCTATTTCCATTTTTCTTCCACATTTTTTCACAAAAGATATTACCATAAAAGGCTTTTGTAAATAATTGGTGTAATAAAGATATTGTTTGTTCATTTATTGGATGAATTCTGAAAATCTCAAGGTGGGTTATGCCATGCGAAGTTTTTAGAGATGCATTTGTGAACCTTCTAGTAGCATGCAATAGGATATCAATGCGTTTGAAATAGGGAATTGAGACATTCCCGTCATAGCTATGGCTACGAATCGAAAGCTTCAACTGCGGCGTTCAATATAAATAGTAATGGAATAATAGACCTCTTTTAGATTTTCATACATAAATTAATATTACTCAGTGTTGGTTATGTTCATTTTACTGTTTTCCTTAGTACTTAAGTTACTGCTGTATTTTTAATTTGTTAATAATAAATAATTCAAACAGACCCACTAAGTGGCTCTTTAGAATCGTTTCAATATTAAAAAAATCAAAATAATACAATTAGAAATAGTTTAAACATCATATTTTATGCAAATTAAACATTAAAGATTATGATCTCTGTTAATAGATTTTCAATCATTTGGAGAAGAACAACTCCAACATGAAAAGTATCAAGCTCAACCCCTTGGAGGAAATTCTCCCAGCCAAATATTAGAACCCGGACAGTATGGTTATTCTGAAATATATCCTGCTGCTACTGGAGATTACAATGGCACATCTGAATATGATGAACCACCACTCCTGGAGGAACTAGAAATTTATCCAGATCGTATAATAGAAAAAATGATAGCAGTACTAAATCCATTCCGAGCTCACAGTTTAGCAGATGATTCCGATTTTTTAACACAAGGAACTGATTTAGCAGGACCTGTATCTTTTTGTGTTATATTAGCTCTATGCTTATTTATATCAGGAAATAAGGTTTATTTTGGTTATATTTATGGATTATCGGTAATGTCCTGCTTAATGATGTATTGTTTACTGTCACTTATGACTATCAACAATGTATTTACTTTGGCTAGTGTTACTAGTATTCTGGGCTATAGCTTGTTACCAATAGTAGGATTATCATTTTTAGGAGTCTTTATGGCTTTGCACGGATTTCTTGGAATTGTAATAACTATTATTGCAGTACTATGGTCAAGTTTGTCTGCATCTCGACTGTTTGTTGCCATCTCTGGAGATAGCGATCAAAGACCCTTAATAGCTTATCCATGTGCACTAGTATGTGGGGTCTTTGCTTTATTAGTAATTTTCTAATACCACCCAGTACTGATAAAATATACACTTACGTAGCTTTATGTATTATTTATTGAAAAATTGATTTTATAACTATATTAATATACCGAAGAAAATACATATTTGTCTGATTTATATTCCTTTATGTTATCCTTCTCTGCTTATCTTTAAATTTGGTCACTAAATATATCAGGTATCAGGATAGATTGAAAATTTCTAGCAGTTTGATTTTTTTTGTATTTTTGTACCTTTGTGTTGGCAACTCTTTCAAATGAATTTAAAAAAAAAATCAAATCGATCTATCAGTGTGTGTGGTAGTGGCAAGCATTCGAGTTCCTGTGTTATCACTTATGGATAACATAAAAATTCAATCGGTCGTTAAATTCTTTCATTTGGAAGGAAAAACTGCAACAAAAATCAGATAGAGGTTGAATATGGGTTTTGGACATTCATCAATTCTATTTTCTACCATCGTCCAGAAACAGCTACCACACCAGAAATCTTCAATAAAAACCATGATACAGTTTTGACTTTTGACAGATCGTCGAGTGAAAGTGTGTGAAATTCAGGAGGCCATAAGCATCTCATAGACCACATAATAAATTGGGTGTGAGAAAACCTTCTGTAAGATGGGTGCACATTTTCTCAATTTAGAGCAAGGATGCATTCGAGCCCACATCTCGGCCGAATCTTTAGAAGTCTAAGAGGAATCCCATGATTTTCAAGTGGTAATTCTTGATTATAGATGGACTTAAATTCACCACTACGCATAATCGAAAATATAATCAAAACACTAGACTGAACACGATGAATCTGTTCTGTAGCAAGCAATTTGCTGTCTGATTATTTAGAAAAGGGAAAAACATATATATACAGGGTGTATCAGAAATAAGTAGAGGAGGCGGTACAGTAGTCAGTATTGGCATGGTGCATCGCTCAGCACATCGGTGCCCATGGTCAGCGCTCGGATTGGTGGCCCGATTCAGGCTCAGCTCACTACGGCTCGGTGTGTCCTCCTCGATAAGCTATGGGCCTTAATCCTTAATGGCCTTTTAAAAGCTGAATGATGATGATGATCAGAAATACGAGTAAGTACATTAATTTTTTCAGTGGCGGAACTCGTCAAGAACTACAACATTTCTTATTAATTTTTTTTAAATCACATTTATTTTGCATTTTTACCCCCCCCCCACCTTAAAATAACTAGTTGTTTATGTATTTTCAAAATACAGTTGAAACCTCTTAGAACGAGGACCGCATATAACGAGATTCCGCTTATAACGACAATTTTACAGACTCTTGATTGATTTGCCATTAACCCCTATTTAGTTTTAATCGTTTACTACGAGACCTCATACAGCGAGAATTCGCTTATTACGGCTTCTATTTTTGGACGAAATCCTGTTACAGAGAGATAAATCACTACTGTATTATATTATTATATTATATTATTCTAAGAAAGTCTGCCAAAAATGTGGCAGCTAAGCGTTATCAAAGCTATTAGCCATCTCGAGACCGGAAACCCTAAATAAAGCATTAAAATGATCCAAGTTTGCAACAGTTTCAAGTTTCATAATAACTACCTACTAATATCCTCTACTTATTAATTTCAATTTTTATTGTTGTATTTAGTACAATTAGAAGAGAGATATCAAAAATAAAATTAAATTTCCAAAAAGCACTAGTTTTCCTTTTTACAATCAGTGGTGAAGAGGGGGCGCGCGCCCACCCTGAAATGGTCTAGTTTCGCCCCTGTAACTAACCTATTAACTATTTGTGTTGTGTTGTGTTATTTTATACTCTGAAATGTTTAAATGACGTCGTATCTTAAAACATGTTTGTGTTCTGTTTTACACCATATGTGTTTGTATTATGATAAAATAAATTTAAAAATAACGAAAAACTGTTATAACGAGATACCGGATATAACGAGATTTTTTTATTCCCTTCAGTGCTCGTTATAACCGGATTCTACTGTAATTAAATACTGCTAAGCTTAATTTTTAACTAAGTTGATTTACTATGGTAAACATACTTAAGTTTTGTGCCGGACATGATTTCCATTGGCGGGTAATGAAATTTGTGATAAATCTTTAAATAATTTTATCACAAAATCTAAAAAGTTATTAAGAAATGTTGTAGTTCTTGACGAGTTCTACCACTGGAAAAATGTAATGTACTTATTTCTGATACATCCTGTATATGTCTATTGTCAGTGGTACTAAAAATGTATTCCAAAATCAATACATATTGAAGGCCCTTGAAGAATTACAGACAAGCCCAAAACTAATGAGAATAATAAAAGGCATAAATAACAGAGTAGTCGTAGTAGTTAGAACAAACGAACAAAAATCAAGCAATTCGATATAGGAAAAAGGGCAAAACAAGTTGATAGCCTGAGCCCTTGCGCTTTGTAACTTACATGAATAGTACCTATAATAAGGAAAACCAAAAACGAAGTAATATGAAAACAAGACTAGGATACTACAGCATAAACCCTACTATGACCCCAGGGCCGCCGAGAGCCATGGTGGGCCCCGGGGCAAAACACTGGCAAGCCCCCCCCCCACATATTGTAATCTATTTTTTTTACCTACAAACTCTTCATGTTCTACTAAAATGAGTGTACTTACTAATTAGGTAATGTTTGTAAAGAATCGTAATTTCTTTGTGAATTGCTACAGTTTTGATCTTGACCAATTATTGGTGAAGCAGCTGAGAAAAATTCATCATTCTTAATACTAGGACACACCTACTGACCTACAACCTACAACCTTTAACATCTTTTTAAGGTTTGTGAAATTGTGAAACACAAAAAATTTTGCTAGAGGTAGAGGCAAAGTGTAGGCGCGAAGGGAGGGAGAAGACTGAGAAGAGGAGGGGTGGAATACGTAGAAGCACAATATTATAATTTTTTATGTCACCGTGAACTTTAAACGAATAATAAAAGCTCTTAAATAGGCCTACATAAAAAAAACTGCAATTTTAATTCTTCGTTCTATTATTATACGACTAGCGGTGAGTACTCTCTAAAAAGCTGCCGGGCCCCCCCCCCCTGGGCTCGGGCCCCGGGGATTTTGCCCCCCCCCCCTCTCGTCGGGCCTGTAATGACCCAGAACCTTATATACGCAGATGACATTATGAACACAATAGGAACGTATTGAAAAGAAATCTGGAGGAAAAGGGAATGAAAATCAACATACAAAATAGTAAAATAATGTACCTATATCAACAAAAAAGATAGAGAAAGAAGTGTACTCATCTTACTAGAGGGAACACCACTTCAATATGTAGAAAAATATGAGTAGGTACTTAGGAACGATTATAAAAAATGACGGCGGACTAGATGAAGAAATCTCCGCGAGAATTTTGTACTATACATTTTACATAGTTGGAAATTTAAAAAAAATGATTAAAAATAATACCGAAGTCCGAATTTTTAGCTGAAAATTTGCATACCGACGTAAAATGCCATTCTGAACAACTTTTCCAAATTAAATCTTTCGAAAAAATCATAATTAAGGCCACTTCTGAAGATTTTTTTCAAAAAGTGTCAAATTTGACAGGTACAGAATGTCATTTTATGAAATCTGTGTGCACTCTTTTTAGTCCTTCGACCAGTACAAACCAACGCCGTATTGATTTTTTTAATAAATACTTTAATAAAAAGAAGTCCCATATGATCCGGACTTTTTGGCAAACCCTGTATAACTACTAATTAGGAATAGAAGCATAAGGGACGAGCTAAACCAACAACCAACTATACAGGAGATTGAAAATAAACAACTAAAATGGTACGGACATCTTACTCATATGGGCAATGAAAGGTAGCCCAAACTAAGTTCTGAAACAAGAAGAGCAAGTGGTGGACCACGAGTCCAGTGAGAAGATAACATCAAGCAGACGGCTAGAAAGAGAGGAAAAACCATCGAAGAGGTAAAGAGAATGGATAGAAACACCTATAGAAGATAGATACAGATACAATAAGGCCTAACTGGGAATGAGAAAGAAGAAGAAGAGAGAAAATTTTTGCTTAGCAATTCTACACAATATTTTTTGAAAATGACAAAGAAAAAGTAAATGAAGTTTGAAATCCTTCCATCCCCAACTGCGCTCAATACCTTAATCGAACAAAAAACCCGGAATCGCCATCGCGAAATATGGTTTGGAGCTGCTTAGCGGCGTCGAATAATATACGGATGATTCAAATTCGCGTGTATGCATGGGGATCTTAGAAACGGTAAGAGATAGAGAGTCGGTTAAATAGGGGCAAAGTTGCGTAATCGAAGAACCAAAAAGGTCCATTTTAAAAATCAAGGCTAATTTAATCAGTTTTTGAAATATTTGAAGAAAACTAAAATTTTGGAGAATAGTTCTATTTTAATTTTGACCTTATTTGAGGAGATATTGAAAAACGGAAAACACTTTCTCGTGGTCACTTTTTGTCCTCTATCGAATAGCTGAAATAAATTTTTGATGCAACGTTTCGGTATTCCAGGGCCATCATCGGCATCATCGACTACATTTTCTTAAATACGGACCTGGATTTTTTGTTCAATTTTTTGCAAGACCTTATGGTACATGATACAATAATATCTTATCAACAAAATCCAAATAGAGACGTTTCATCCCTAGAATTCCATCTTCAGTTACTCAATAACGAATTTATTGTTTTTCATATTAAATTTCCGAATTTATTGAAATCTCACGCGTTTTAAGTGTTTTGCCCAGAAGTATTAAAGTGTAATTTGAATTTATAATAGCTGTCAATACCGACTACCCACTAAACATATTAAATTCCAATTACTTGAATGTATCGAATTTAAGATGACCATCAATACTTGGGTCGAAAACGGGACATTTTTAAAATTCATTTTTATATCACGAAAACGGCCACCACGGTTGTTTATAAATAATATAAATTACATACTAATATAAACTAAAAATGCTAAGGACAATGATAAAAAAAAACAGAACAAAAACTCTTGTCATGTAATAAAAATAAAAAACGAAAACAATTAATGATATTTTTCCGTCGACGAAATTTGTTTTTTGTGCAACCGGACGCGAAGTGGTCATTTCGCGTACGCAATACAGGACGCGAGATCCGATTTCGCGACCTGTATTGCGTTACCCTTAGTAACGGCCGCGAAACGCGTTTTATTTATGTTGTTTCCATAGAAACATTGTGACGTGAAAGCCGACTCCATTTACATTCATTTATGATAAAAATTTGTAATTAGGTATTTTTTACAGCTGCACAAAAAATGTTGTGTATACTTCGTCCGCAAAATTCTTTAGCGCCCTCGAGATTGTCCTGCCTCGGCCGCAAGCGGCCTCGGGGACAATTTTTCTCTCGGTACGCTAAAATGGAATTTCGCGGCCTTAGTATACAAATAACTATTAATCTCTCTCTTCTTCTTATCTTAGAAAATTGTAAAATTCCAGACAATCCATCTGAATGTTAATTTTTGTTGCACCACCAATCCGAAATTAGTTCTAGTGAGCTTTGATTGGTTGGCTTGGCGACTTTATACTTTGTAAGCCAGATCATAGAGGGCAACATATCATCTGCTACAAACATTTCGAAAGTTTTTCGGAATACGTGAAAAATTACGCAAAATATTATTGTTTGTTAAACAAACGCCCGTCCCGATGTAATTCATTGGGGACACGGGACACACTACTGTAAAACGGGACTATCCCGTTCAAAACGGGACGTATGGTCACCTTAGAATAGGACAATAGGTATACTAGTAGGTGTAGGGTGAAAATAAACAAATATTATCATCTTGACAGTTTACATGTACAACAAAGTTGGCACATAGTTCATAACAATATTGAGCAAAATGTTTACTAAAGAGAAAAAGGATATGATTTCGATTTATTACCAGTGTCATATAAATGTAGTTGTTGTGGCAGAACAATATTTACAAAGATATCCTGAAAGGCGACAACCACACAGAAACCTATACAGAAAATTGTGTGCAAATCTGACGGAATACGAAGCGTTTGAAAAACCTAGAAGAAAGTATGGCAATAAAACTCCACGAGCTGTGAAAAGAAATATTTGTGAACAAGTATAATAAACATCCCCATTAAGGTAATTTTTGTTACATTAGAAATATTTTCTAGATAAATGCAAATCATTCAAAATCAACCCGGCAAATAGCTAGAGATCTTCAGGTACCCCAAACCACAGTATGGAGAGCATTGAAAGAGAATACCTAATTTAAAATGCAACAAGATTCACTTGAATTAAAAGTTACACCCCAGGGATTCTCAGAGGCGATTAGAATGGTGTAATTGGTTGAGAAACCAGACAAATCATGACCTTAATTTTTTACTCAAAGTGGTCTGGACTGACGAAAGTTCCTTTTCTAACTGCGGCATCTTTAATAGGAATAATGAACATATTTGAGTTACCGAAAACCCACGAGAATTTCGTGAGGTACGACCTCAAGTGCGCTTCAGTTTAAACGTTTGGGGAGGGATTTATAACAATCGAATCTTTGGTCCCTATATTTTCGAGGGAACATTAAATGGACAACGCTACCTTCAATTTTGAAGAAATACATACACACATCACAAAAGTCTAGGGATATATATTTTTTTATCGATATAAATCAATTTTGTTATTAAATATCTCTACCATTGATCAAGTATGCTAGTGCTAGTCTTTGGGCTAGCGATAGCAATTGTTTCAATAATAAACAAACAAATGCAAATGCTTAATTGTCAATTCAACTAAAAGTAAAGCAATTTCAGTGTTGTAAGGGAATAATTTAATCATCATTTACAGTTAATTTACGTTTATATTGGGGTGATTTAAGTTTTATTGGTGCTGTTATTATGGAAGGTAATCAACAACGACAACATTTAAGTTTAGCTGAAATGAACAGAGCTGTAGGTATGCTAGAAGCTGGTCGAAGACAAGTTGACGTTGCAGCAGCTTTAAACACCTCTCAAAGTGTTATCAGCAGACTGTGGCGTAGATATAGGACATCCGGAGATCCTAGCGAACAACATCCAGGTCGTGGACGCATTACTACCGCAGTTCAAGATCGCTACTTAACATTGGAAGCTAGACGACGACCAATAATTACGGCTAAACAATTGCTTTCACAGCTTCAGACTACTCATAATGTAACTGTATGTTCTCAAACAATCAGAAATCGATTGCATGAAGCTAATCTCCACGCCCGACGTCCAATAAGAGCCCCACCAATTCGACATGGTAATCGAGCACGTAGAGTAGAATGGGCTGAAGAGCATATTCTGTGGACAGAAGAGCAATGGTCTAGGGTTTTGTTCACAGATGAATCTCATTTTGGAATACACCCTGACAGCCGAAGAGTTAGAGTGTGGAGACGACCTGGTAACTTGGAAAGGCTCAGATGTGTTCAAGATGTCCATTCTTATAAAGGAGGTACCGTAATGATGTGGGGTGGTATCTGCATTGGCGGAAAAACAGATCTCTGTTTTCTTGAGAGGTTTTTAAATGCCGATGGGTATCTAAATAGGGTACTGCGGCCTATAGTGCTTCCATTCGCAGGTGCTGTTGGACCTGAGTTCATTCTAATGCATGATAATGCCAACCCACACGTTGCAGGTACTGTTACCGAGTGGCTTGAAGACGAAAACATTTCTGTTTTACCATGGCCTGCGCAGTCCCCAGACTTAAACGTTATTGAGCACGTGTGGGACATGTTGGGAAGAAGCATTGAAAGTGAATTGGATGAAATTCATACTCGGATTCAGCTTCGTGATACCCTTGTAAGACACTGGCAACAGTTACCGCAAGATGCAATAGATAATTTAATTTTATCAATGCCTAGAAGATGCAGAGCCGTTTTGAACCAAAGAGGAGGAAATACTCTCTACTAAATTTAATTAATGAATACTTTAAGTGCTGACACTTCAATTTCTTATGATTGTATAAAATCAACTTTTTGCTAATAAGTTTCATTAAAGCTTTTTCAACTTGTCTTCTTTTGTTTTAAATTAAATTTCTAATTTAGAATGTTGTAAAAGTATTGTGTTAATTTATTATATGCAGACCACCTAAAAAAAATCAAAATACTTGACAGTTTTGTATAAAAAAAAATATATCCCTAGACTTTTGTGATGTGTGTATTTGCTGAATACTTGACAGAAATACCATTAGCCGAGTTCAATCAATTATGGCTACAGCATGACGGAGCTCCGCCTCATAATTCAAGGGAAGTTTGGCAATTCCTTGATGCTGAATTTCCTCAGAGATGGATTAGGAATCAGGGCCCTGTAAGATGGCTGGCGAAGGTCTCCAGACCTTGCCATAATGGACTTCTTCCTATGGGGCTCTATAAAAAATAAAGTATATTCACTCCAAAATAATACCATTGAGGACCTCAGGGCAAACATAATTAACGCATTTGCATCTGTCAGAAGAAGGGACCTTTTGCGTTCACTCAATAATATTATTATAAGAATAGATAAATGCATCGTACAGGATGGAGGCCACATAGAGCATTTTCCCAAATTTTAGTTTTTTTCAAATATTTCAAAAACTGATTAAGTTAGCCTTGATTTTTGAAATGGAGATTGTTGGACCTTTGATTACGCAAACTTTGCCCCTATTTAACCGACTCTCTATCTCTTACCGTTTCCAAGATCCCCGTGCATACACGCGAATTTGAATCACCCTGTAGAGCTAGTCGTGTTACAATGGTTTTATTTACAATATAGTCCAGTGAACGAAGGGATTTTACCCTACAAAAGGTCGGGTAGTTCTGAATTTTTGATATGTTGTATAGGATGGTTGGTTAGTGAAAAATCCAAATTTCCACAATCCCCCCTCCACCGCTCCCTCCGCCATCGTGTGGAAACCACCGAAAATCGGCACTTCTTTCAGTTTTTTGCCTATAACTTCTTTCTGGTGCATTTTAGCGCAAAAAAAGTTATTTACCGACTTGTAAAGGACAAAATTTGCTTCAACTTCAACTTCAAATAACAAATTTGCAGCAAATTTTGTCCTCTACAAGTCGGTAAATAACTTTTTTTAAGATCGCTACTTTTGCCTTGTTGGGACTGTTGGGAGCGGGGAGCGGTACAGCTCCACCGCTATTGGTTTCACAAAAGACATAATATGCCAAAGTTTTAGAAAATTGAGTCTTAGAATATATTGTATAATACTCGGCAAATAACTCATTCTGAGCTGAAGAGCAGTAGAAAGAAGTCGAGGCAAATAAAAGAAGGAAGTGCTGTTTTTTAAAAACTTTTTTCTAGTGGTCCCACGAGACTTCACTGACGTTCGCCAACACATAATTACATTCATTTTGCATCTATGTATACAGATTATTCTGTTTGAAATAAAATGTAATACTTTTATTATTAGAAAGTTGCTGCACTAAACATGAAAAAATCGCCTTTTTCGTTTTTTTTTTGTAAATTTCCCCCATTCCGTTGCATTGGTCCTAAAAAAAATTGATACACGGATTGTATAGGTAATTAAATTCTCTACAAGATTGATTATAAGGGCTTTTACGTTAAAATTAAGTGTTACGGAGTTATTGCGATGTAAAGTGGAAACAAACTCAAAATTTTGCTAAGTACTCAATTTTAGCCTTTTTTGGAAGCTTCATAGCTCCGTTGATATTAATCGTACAAAAGACTTAAAATAACATATTTGCAGGAAATTTTGTCCTCTACAAGTCAGTAAATAACTTTTTTTGCGCTAAAATTCGCCAGAAAGAAGTTATAGGCAAAAAACGCCTAAAATTACGCCACATAAACGTCACCAACCACCGCAAAATTCCCTAGATTTAAAATTTTTATTTTTTAATTTATAAAGTGGTATAAAGCGGCAAAATAGAAAAAATAGTATAAAACACTCGTTGCAGAAGGTCCTTCAAGCACTCATTTGTTCCTCAACTCGCCGCTATGCGGCTCGTTTCGGAATTTCACATTCGTGCTTGAATAGATGCCTTCTGCAACTTGTATTTTAATATACTATTTGAGTGCCGTAGCATTCTGACTTCCATTTTACGCAGGTCATGGCATCCTAGATTAACAAATAAACTCTTCTGCAAGTATTTACTTTGTCATCAAAATATTTCAAACTTGATATAGCATACGTAGAATGAAATGGAAATTCCAAAAATGTATAAATATACAGGGTGTTTCATTTAAAATAACGAAGTTGATGTCAATTCCGGCAAAACCGGAAGTGACAGAAACTTGTTTCCTATGTCAACAACTGACATTTAAAGAGTATATTACATATACCAAATACATTTTGATATCTTAAAAAATCAAGAACTTATGGGTGTGCCCCAGGTTTCGTTGACACCCGGTATACAGTTCGAGCTTCGAAAATCATCTGAATATACAGTTTGCGTACTCGATGTGTTACCTGGAAACACAACTCCAGCTGCGGTGTCGTTGTGTTTCCTAGGCAACACGTGTCTCATCCTCTCAACTGTATATTTAAAAAAAAAAGAAAAACTTCTGCATTTTGTTTACCAATAATAAGGCTACTTTCCATTTAAAACCATACACAAAAATTATTTAGAATACTCCATCATCTTATACACTAAATTATAAAATATGCAACTTTAGTGAAGAAGTTTTATTTTCTTTTTAGTGAAGAAATTACATTCGATATAAATAAATCGCTGACTGCAAAAACTCCTCAGTCCATTTTAGATAGTTTTAAGTAAAAACTGTGACTGCATAATAAACTAGCTAATTAACCAAAACTTATACGCTGGATATTCCCCATATTAATGAAATGTTTCTGCAGTAATAACAAAAATAAAATACTGTCAAAACCTAAATCTCCCTAAAAAGTGGACTTCAGCTATGTTTGCATTTAGCAATTCAAAAAATTCAAATACATATTGTTTTCTTTAGAAACTGAAACTTATAAAATAAAACATCTACAAAAGAGGAAAAACAATCGTTTAATGAAAATACGTAAATTACGTTAGGGGCTGGGTACTAAAATGGCAAAAGTTAGGCCACTGTGTAATTAGAAATTTTTATTTAATTTCTGTTTTGCACAGCATACAAAACTAGAAATGAGAAACGGTTCTACATTATAGGAATAAAACGTAACCAATAACAATAAAATTGTACACCTTTAAATAATTAATTACACAAACACATTACAGTTTATGTACAAACACTGCACTTTTCTTTCTCATAAAATACTGGCAGAACTAATCCATAAAATCCCAGTTTTCAACAAAACTGTAGCAGATATGAACAAACAGTATACTGTTAATTAGCAAAAACAAAACATAAGTACTTCATCACACACTATATGCACATTCAGACAAACACAACTTTCTATTAACTAATTTATTTATTTTGAATTAGATAACAACACAAAAGGTTTCTTTTCTGTAAAGAAATTCTTTAAAATAAAAACTTGTCCAACACCTATTACCAATACAGCAAGTGTTTCAAGAATTGACCACCACAAAACTCTTTCGTTCAGATCTTCAGCTCGTTTTCTACTTTGTGCTTCTCTTAAACGATGATGGGTTTGAAAATCTATAATGCTATTCAAAGCTTTATGGATATCTTGAGCCGATGACTCCATCTAGAACCAAAGAAGTTTAATATACATATGTTACATGTTGCATCTACAGAAGTGTAAGATTGATTGTAATGAAAACTGGAAATCTACAATCTACAAGGGTCATTTTTTAAATAAGAACTGTTGTGGTTTACATTAAAAAAAAAAAGATAACATTATTTCAATTTTATTTCTTCAGTTTGTAACAACCTTCCGCTACTTTTCAATAAAATCTTCGTTCCGATCAAGAGATTTTTCGAAATGCGCAATGAGTTTAACAATCCCTCTTGTTGTAGAAGTCAACTGTCAGTCCATTCAATCAGCTGTTGACAATTTTGGACTTCATCGGTCAGCATGCAGAATCAAATCAAATTGACACCGCATACAATATCCAGACAATGCCTTAAATCTTTTTTAGATTTGAGAAGTTATCATATTACAGATGTTAAGATTATTTGATACTTCCGCTGCACTCAGAAAGTACCACAAACAGAATAGCAATACTATCTCCACCCTTTTTATTTTCTGGAAAATTGAAAATATTTTGTGCATCTGAATATTGGATATTCTTGACAGTTATTAAAATCGGGTAGCATTTAACCAACAGTGCATTAATTTTAGTCTAGTTCTAGAAATCAATAAGTATACAGGGTGTTAATGAAGCCTGAGGCATCCCTTTTTGAATGCAATTTTGCTATGTTCTGTTTTGAAACTCCCCACCCGGTATATTTTCAATATATCTTGAAAATCTCTGTCGTTGACTTATTACCCATCAGTTGTAATCAAAAAAACATTGTTGGGAAATACCCATGTTATAGTCTGAACTATTGAATTTGTACTCTGTTTAAAGTCATTCACAGTTATGACTTTTAAAATAAAGCAGAAGAAAATACACGAAATTTAGATACCTCAGCAGACAACTCAGAAGTTTTCAGATATTTTTCCGCAGAAAAAATACTCTCATATAATTGCACTTGTATGATTGTAGCAGAAAGGGCAGCAGCCGCATGGGATAATAGAACACTGTATGAGAGTATCAGGAAAATTGGCGGGACAAAAAGGACACAAAAAGTAATAAAAAAAATAAGAACGGTAAAGTATTGACCACAGTTAAAGAGCAGTTGGTAAGATGGATACATCATTTTTGAAAAGTGCTGAATGTAGGAAACATCGTGGAAGAAATGAGGGACAAATAGAAAACCCACCAAGTTTCGACGAAGTAGTGGAGGCGCTGAAATATTCCAAGAAGGGAAAGGTGGCAGGGATAGACCAAATAACCAGTGAGATGTTGAAAGCTGACATAACAATGCCTATGGAAATATTACTACTTCTTTTTGTGAAAATATAGTGTGAAGAAGTATTTTCAAATGAGTGGAAAACAGGTATCCTTTCTTTCTTTGTCCGGTAAAGTCCCGTATTACCCTTTAGGGTGTCGGGAAAACAGGTATAATTGTGAAAATACCGAAAAAATATGCGATAACTAGAGAGGGGTAACACCGCTCAGCACAACATTTTAAATAGAATCATACAAGCATTAGATGGTAAAATGAGGAAGGAACAAAGTGGATTCAGGAAAGGCAGAGTATGTATGGATATGATTGTCCCCAAGAATAAATGTAGAACAATAATACCAGTCCCCACTGTACCTGTTGTTCATCGATTATGAGAAAGCCTTTGATTCGGTGGACAGAGGCTGCATGTAGAGGGCGCTTAAAAACAAAGAAATGCTTCAAAAGGTAATAAAAATAAATGAAGGATATAAGAACTACAAATGTAGAGTATTATACTAGTGAGTACTATCGAAAAAATTCCAGACTAATGCAGGAGACAAGGGTGCATATTGTTGCCATTACTGTTCCTAATAGTAATGAACGAGGTACTAAAAGAAGAGGAATAGATTTGGATTTAACGAAAGCCTAGAAGACATGGACTTCACCGATGATGTATGCTTGCTCTCACATAACAGAAACCAAATGCAAGGAAAAGTAGACCGACTGAACATAACGTCCAACAAAATGTTATTAAAAATTAACAAAAAGAAGACCAAATTGATGTGTATGAACCTGAAAACAATGGAAGGTATCACAGTAAATGGAGAAAAAGTAGAAAGAGCAGAAATCGCCAGGGGACAAAGTGCTAAAAGACGCAAGTGCTAGAATAAACAAAGCGCATAGTGTGTTTATAAAACTTAGCAATGTGTGGCGTTTCAATAATATTACCCAACGAACTAAACTTAAAGTGTTTAGAGCAGTGGTCACCAAAGACCCCAGGGGTCGCTGTAACATTGTTAGGGGTCGATTCGGACTCAAAGGTTGATAGCAAGATATAAGACATCAAAAGTGAATCGTGGGAACAGTGACATGAATAGGACCTGTAAGATGGTGCAAGGTCATGAAAATAGTTCCGGAGGCCAATCAAGTAGGCCAAAGTGACATATTTACCAATACACGGATGTCGGTGGTTCCTGCCCGGCCCTTGGCAATATAATAATATAAATATACTATATTATACGTACAATAAACATTGTAACTATAAAATAAATAATCTAAAAACTTACGCAACCGTCTTTTTTGCTTGTCCTATTATAATTACGTAATAGTAATATTTTAGCATCACAGTTCTTGAAACAAGAAGACAAACAAAAACGAATAAAAGAATGGTATGATAGAGATTGTGAAGAAGCAGTTAAGAAGAGATTACAAGATTAAAATGGATAAACTCAAATAAAGAACAAGACAGAGAAGCATACAAAGCAGCATGAAATAGGGCAGCAATAATAGTAAAAACAAAAAAAAAAATGAGTGGATAGATAAAAAGCTAAAAGACATAGAAGACGATAGAAAAAATCAAAAAATAAGACAATTTTATAAAAAGATCAACGCTACTAAAAGTAAACCTGTTATAAAAATAAGAGGAATCAAAAACAAGAAAGGAATACTTAACAAATAAGTAAAATATGGAAAGAATATTATGCCACAACCCTATTTGTAGAGGAAAACAACACGGTAGCTAGCCACACACAAGAGGAAGCCATAATAGAAGAACTGGAAAATGAAGTAGCAATCGCCCCATCCCTCGAAGAGGTTCAGGTAGAAATAAACAAAATGAGAAATAACAAAGCACCCGGGGAAGATGAGATAAGAATTGAATTACTAAAATATGGAGGAAAACAATTGCACAAACAAATACATTCATTAATAGAGCAAATTTGGATACAAAATAAATTGCCGGCAGAGTGGAACATCGGAATAATAGTACCTATCCATAAAAAATGTAACAAAGAAGAATGTAAAAACTATACGGCCATAACACTTCTTAACTCAACATATAAAGTTTTTTCTAGTTTACTCAATAACAAACTAAGAACGTATACCGAAGGAATTCTGGGGGATTACCAGAACGGATTTAGACCTGGGAGATCTATGTCTACATAATACAACAAATATGTCAGGTATTCTGGGAATATAATAGGAATATACACATCATTTTCATAGACTTCAGAACCGCCTTTGATAAAGTAAACAGGAATTTATTGCTAGAACTGAAACATCTGGGAATACCATTAAAATTAATACAACTGGTGGAAATATGTCTCAACACAAAAGCAAAAGTGCAGTTTCAAGGTACAAAAACTGAAGAGTTTGACATAAATGTGGGAGTAAAGCAGGGCGATGCCCTGTGCCCAACACTCTTCAACTTGGTGCTAGAAACTATTATCCGCAAAGCAAAGTGAAATAAAAATTTTATAACCGGCCAATTCCAAACTATAGCATATGCAGATGACCTGACGATAGTAGCTAAAACAAAAGAAGATTTAATAGATGCAATACAAAGACTTATCAACGAAGCCGAAAAGTTTGGGTTAGAGATAAACGACCAAAAAACAAAGTATATGAACTTCGGAAGGAATAACACTACGGATAGACCTTTAACAATAAACAAGCATACCTTTGAAAATGTAACGTCCTTTAACTACTTAGGAGTAGTGATAGGAAACGCAAAAGAAAGAATTCAGAAAGGAATTAAATCATATAGCATCAACAGACCTTTATTAAAAACCAAGAACCTAACTAAAACAAAAATCAAAATTTATAAAACGCTGATTAAAACAACAATCTCATATGCAATGGAAACTACTTATAGCACTTAGCATACTGGAGGAAGAACAGCTAAAAAGGCTAGAAAGAAGAATAATGAGAACAATACTGGGCCCAAACGTAACAGAAGAAGGAGAAAGAAGAGCAAAGACGAATCAGGAGATTAAGAAATAATGGAAGGAGAAAATATAGTGCGACACTTAAAAGCACAACGCCTAAACTGGCCAATGGGTAGGGCATGTTATGAGAAGGCCACCAACGGACATAATAAAAAAGAACAACACATTAGAGACCTCTTCATCAAAGAGGGAGAGGTAGGCCAAGAATAAGATGGTGGGACGATATTGAGAAAGATATAAAAGAGATGAAGATAGAGAATTGGAAGAATGTATGTAAAAACAGGAAACAATGGAAGGAAGTAGTTAGAAAAGCCAGGACACAAAAGAACTTATAATGGGAACAGTCGAGGAGTGATCCACCTCAGGAAAGGGATTGCATCTCTCTCTAACTAGTGGGGAGAAGAAGCCATAATCCGATGGATTGGGAAGGCTCGATGATGATGAATATTTTACTCTATTGAGGGGGTCGATAAAAAGTCAAGCAACTCTTGAAAGGGTCGACCATCAAAGAAGTTTAGCGACCCCTTGTTTGGAGCCACTGTGAATGCTTACCTTTATACAGGGTGAGTTTAAAGTATGGAGACACCGATTTTCTGTCGTTAATATTCATGTTAGAAAAGAATGGTCAATACAAAAGTTTTTTATGAAATTTTTATCAACATTTTGATTATACACGAATAATTTGTTTCTTCAATTGTTTTTGAGTTATGACTTTACGCGATATTTTTTTAAATGGGAACCTATTAATTTTATGCTACCATTCGATAGAGAATTGTTTTCTCTTTACAATGGTATACAGATTTTATGGGTTTGCATAACATTTCTTCGAGAAATTTACAATTAACTTCCCGATTCGTAACAATACAGCCAAGATAAGCTTAAGCGGAGCGATAAAGAAACAAAATTGAAATATTTGACGTAAACAATAACAAATGCAGCCTTAGTGATATAGTGATATCACATATACCGGGTGTCAACGAAACCTCGGGCAGCCCCATAATTTTTTTATTTTTTAAGATATCTAAATGAAATTTGGTATATGTAATATACTCTTTAAATGGCATTTGTTGACATAGGAAACAAGTTTCTGTCACTTCCGGTTTCGCCGGAATTGACATCAACTTTGTTATTTTAAATGGAATTTATACATTTTTGGAATCTCCATTCAATTTTACGTATGGTAGTATCAAGTTCGAAACATTTTGATGACAAAGTAAGTTTTTGCAGAAATTAATCTAGAGTGCCATGACTTACGCAAAATGAAAGTCAAGGTGCCCCAACACTCGAGGAAAATTGTTTTAGAACTTTAACTATTTTAGTTGCTGTATTAGAATGGCCTAAAGTTGGCAAAAATGCTTTTTCGAGAATAACTCTATTTCTTCAAATGGCACAAGGGTGGGGCACTAGGATAATAAAAACGAGCGTTTTTCAAGGATTTTATTGATACCAATAACGCGGGATTAATTCGAAAATTTAATTCGGAATAACACCCTCCGTTAAAAAAAATGTATTTTGAACATTTAAATCTAGATACTGGGTTTCAAAACAAGTGAAACAAATGAAATGCACAAAAAAAGTGACAGACTTGCTGCAATTGAAGTGCTAAAATAATTTGTTTTGAGTGTCGTAGCTCCCGGACTTCCATTTTACGCAGGTCATGGCATCCTAGATTAATAAATAAACTCTTCTGCTGGTACTTACTTTATCATCAAAATGTTTCAAACTTGATGCTACTATACGTAAAATTGAATGGAGATTCCAAAAATGTATAAATATACAGGATGATCCATTTAAAATAACAAAGTTGATGTCAATTCCGGCGAAACCGGAAGTGACAGAAACTTATTTGCTATGTCAACAAATGCCATTTAAAGAGTATATTACATACACCAAATTTCATTTAGATATCTTAAAAAATAAAAAAATTATGGGGGTGCCCCAGGTTTCGTTGACACCCGGTATTTGTGTTTTATTGAATATTCTTTTCTAAAATGAATATTAACGACAGAAAATCGATGTCTCCATGCTTTAAACTCACACTGTATATCTCCAATATAATGAATCCTCAAAAATATGATTTTTAATATAATAAAAAAAAGGGAGTTTGTTTATTTTGTTATTTAGTGCAGGTTTATCTAAAATTCAGATATGACGGTCACATTTTTGGAAACATAATGATATTTCTCAAAAATTGCTATTATAGTTTTTGTTAAATGATCTACAAGTCCCTCTAATATCTCATATTGTACATTGAAAATTCACTGGCCAATTTTTATGGCAGTGTACTTTAAATATGAGTCACGATTTGCAGTAACTAGGTACCCCAGTCCGGTACAATCAGAAAAGTTAGGTTTTGTTGTCTCCGGCAAGTATTAAAATGGGTGGCCTGATTGCTCTGTTAACACGGGCACTTCTCTCCCACAAGGACCGGTCACTATGGAAGAGTAGACCAAAACCCCCTCACTAATAAGTAAGTAGATTTGAAAAAAGTGCAAAGAATAAGAGAAAAGAGGGAGGCCTTTGTACTAATTTAATATTATTAGGTTATTATGAAAGTTCAGGGTATGAAAAAAATCGATTTATTTTTAAAAAAATCAAAAAAATCGATTTTTTTGATTTAAATCGATTTTTTTGATTTAAATAGATTTTTTACTCAAACGGTTAGTTTATGGAATAAGTTCCAAAATATTTAACTTTTAACTTTAAATATGTCACGTTTTGTAAACTCTCTTAAGAGTTAATAATGTACTTTTCTCAGAATTTTTGAGTAATCAAAAGTGAATAATGCTTTGGTTAGTTTGTTTGGGTGTAATCCTATATTGCGGTAATTCCCAATACAAAACATCTTGAAGGCGGTACTTTTGGCGACCTTAAAGTTTAAACCACGAACCATAAACTGAAAATCACTTACCTTGATTTAAATCATGATTTTTTTTAAAATAAATCATGTGATTTAAATCGTGATTTAAATCAACGATTTAAATCACTTGATTTAAATCAAACATACCCTGTGAAAGTTATAGTGTCCGCTTGTGAAATTATTTGTCATAGATGTAAAGTGGTGATCTTATTGGACCAAGAATTAAATGAAACATTCATTCAAAGTTGACGTTTCGGTAATTTTTACTTTCTTTAGGATACTGAATGATGATTAAATGTACAAATTATGATTAATTTTAACAACTTCTTAAAATAGTAACATTATTGACTCAATAATAGTTATTTACGTAATCAGTTATGAAAAGAGCGATATTGTTTGACGAGTCGTAAGTTTGCCAAAACGAGCGTTAGCGAGTTTTGCAAATTACGTGAGTCAAACAATATCGCTTTTCATAACGTATTACCATAGATAAATTAACCAAGATCTCTGACCTACGGTTACGTTTTTACACTACGTTCAGGAGCTCGTTCTAAGATGTCGCCTCAGTAGCACGAATTACCGTTGTTAGACTCGCGTTACGTCGTCAGTTCTAGAGAAACGAGTGAAACACCACTTCCCAAGTCATTTCTTTTACCAATTCAACCATTTTGAGACTTTATTTACCGTACCTAAGCGGATTAAATAATGCATTCTTAAAATTCTTTCTTTATGTTCTTACGTTACTGAGCTTAAGCCTTTGTATTGTTTAATATTATCTTCTGCAGTAAATATTGCTTCAATTCAAATTCTTAAATAAAAAAAATGGACTGTAAAGTTGAGTTAAAAATTTTTGTAATAAAAATTGAGTTTATTTAAACAAATATTCCGAATATTTTATTATATACCGTATTGTAGTTTTTAAGCTATTTCTTTCTTAAACAAGCAACAAATTCAAGTAAAGTAGTATCAAATTAAGCGCATTTTTTTTGTCTTTCGATTGATACCACAATCAATCCTATCAACTCAAACGGGGAGCAGGAATCTGCATATAATACAGCGTCACCGTTAAAGTCCGCATCATATGGGACATTTTTTTATTATTTAGTTTACGCAAATTTAGATTTCATGAACAGTTTTTGCTTTGAAAAAATCCTACAACTGTCGTGACATCACTTTTGTCCAATAACAACGCTTGGATCAGCATTTCAACAACCAATCATTCATTTTTATCATGATAAAAAATATCATTACGTCCTTCTCGCACATCGAAAAAAACGACGCGTCTCTGTCTGCTCTGTTGCTACAGAAACCTAAACTTCAAATAGTTATTTGTACAACTAGTAATGAAAGCAATACTTTTTTTCATGAGTTTGAAGTTTGATGCACGACGGCGAAGCCGGAGTGCATCAATCAAACGAGTGAAAAAAAGATGCTTTCATACGAGTTGTACACAATATTTTTTTGCATTTTTACATTTTAAATCCCTCAAAACAGGATAAAAAGGATTTGAGAATTGACAGTTGTCAAACTGACAATTTACAATATTTTATTTAAAGCATACTTACTTAATGCAAAATGTAAAATTAAATAGTTAAAAAAAGTGTTGCTTTCTTTATGATTTTTTGATAAAAAAAGTCCACTTTTTTTGTCAAAATGCAAAAAAAATATTATTTGACATTAATAATTGCTAAAATAAACGTCAGAAAAAATGTCTTTAATAAAAATTTGTTTGTTGTTTCAGGATTTTTTCCAATTAAAAAACACTCTACTTTTTATTTTTATGGATAAAATTTCATTCTTGTATCACTCAAACGAAGTTGCCATAAGAAAATGGACTCGACTAGGCCTACATAAAAAAACCCTTGCCCTTTGGGCGCGGGTTTTTAATTAATGTAGGCCTAGTCTCGTCCATTTTCCATGGCAACTTCGTTTTCGTACAAAATGAAATTTTATCGATAAAAATAAAAGGTCTCGGGCTTTTACTGTTGAAAATAATGCAAAATGACGTTGACGATTTTTTTTTTATCGATCGCTTATACCTGTCAAAATCGACATATTTTCAAAAAAAATACAAAAAGTTCGGTTATTTTTCAAAATTTCGAAAAATGTTAAGTACAAAAGTTGTTTCTTTTTCAGTTTTCTACCGACCTACCAACTTTGAACAAATTTGGACAACCTTGATATTTTTCACGTTTTCCTAACAATATTTTGTCTCATTCGAATTTATTAAAATCCGAAAAGACCCGTAAAGATGTAATACACTCATCTGCCAAAGAGATTTTTTTCTGTTTAAAAATGTTTCTAATTGGAATTTTTCAAAAAATATTCCAAATATGCTAATAGAATTATGTCATACTTGATGCAAAGTTGCTCTATATAGTTTCAACATTTCACAGCAAAATTTGCTTTATTCATTTTTATCACAGTATAAAAGGTCATTTCAGTTCAAAAATGCCATAAACCGAAATTCTCAAATCTATTTGCCAAGTAATAGACCTCCAGTTTGCTAAATTAATTTAATTAAATATTTTTCTGGACTAGTACTTAAAAATTAATCATGAATCAAGTTGCCCTTGAGCTAAGAAGTATGCTATGGAAAGAAAAGAATTAAATGTCGTGGAAATTAAGAAAACAAAATGTTTGACAGTTTCTGTAAAATTATGAAATAGTGATTTTTATCAATACATATTTTTTAAAATATCAAGGTTGTCCAAATTTGTTCAAATTTGGTAGGAGGGTAGAAAACTGAAAAAAAAACAACTTTTACATTTAGCATTTTTAGAAATTTTGAAAAATAACCGAAATTTTTGTAATTTTTTTGAAAATATGTCGAATTTGACATGTATAGGCGATCGATTAAAAAAAATCGTCCACGTCATTTTGCAGTATTTTCAAAGCAAAAACTGTTCATGAAATCTAAATTTACGTAAACTAAATAATAAACAAAATGTCCCATATGATGCGGACTTTAACGGTGACACTGTATACGATTTCCCATGCTATTTCCCTATGTTCGCCCCAAGTCAAACACACGGTATATGGAAACAACTACCTTTTTTTCATGTGTGCATAACGTTAAGGTTTATATTAATATCTAAAGCTAACTTATAAAAATAACTTTAACATTCATTTCATTCAACAAATTTTATTAATTCTAGATGTAGCAGAAATTAAAGAAACGTTTCAGTTTCCGAAACTAATCAATATGAAACGAGTAATTTCTAATCATATTCCGAAAATTTGGCTTACTCAACGCGCAATTGCTTATTTCTTACTTCCAACGTTCTAAATTTGAATTTTGTATTTCAATTATTTTATTTAAAAAAAAAAACTTCGCGAAAATTAAAGACAACAGTTGTAAATATGAACACAAGAATACATTTGAGGGCATTTTTTCGTGTAAATATGTATTTTTTCTTGCACTTTGTCACAGTTTTCCGTTTAAAAAGACAAAATTTGTCTACTAGATTACCATAAGAACAGTACTTAGTTGTAAAATTATTATTAATTAACTCATATTAATAAGAGATGATTTCCAAAATCAAAGAGTTTCTTTCAATTATTTATAAAATAAATTTTTTTCCTCAGTTTTAAATCACATAATGAAAAAAATTCGTATTAATATATGATAGTACGGACTTTTTGAAAAATGACATGAAAATTAAAAGCATTCAAAAAGACGATAGTGTTTAAACTTATTTTAAAGCCATATCCTTTTATTATTATAAAAATTTAAATATGTATTTTCACTTCCCAACGAAACACAAAACTAAAATATGATAAAATACGGACTCCCTTTAAGTTTCTTGTTAAATCTGTGTGAAGGCATAGATAAAAGATCCCTTTAATCTATGGTGAAGGTCAGTTGTCTAATCTGCTGACGTCACAAGAATTTTACAAATGACCACACAAATAACATGCAGCTTGTTGTTTTGGGCTACTGTAACAATACTGGTTATATAAAGAAAATTTCAGGCAGTGCCATCTTTAACCGTGC
Source organism: Melanotus villosus (assembly GCA_963082815.1). Classification (NCBI taxonomy): domain Eukaryota; kingdom Metazoa; phylum Arthropoda; class Insecta; order Coleoptera; family Elateridae; genus Melanotus; species Melanotus villosus. The sequence continues at coordinate 67,522,778 of OY720418.1, read as the reverse complement.
TCCAAAAGTATTCATACTGAAACCTAACGCACATTGACATCAGAGATCTTGGTTAATTTATCTATGGTATTACGTACAAAATTTTATCTAATTTCGTAATTTCGTTCTTCCACGTTCTAAATAATAATTCATTGTCAATATCTGACAAGCAATATAGTATATTTTACAACAAGACATGAAAATGACGTTTTTTTCGTGAGATGAGAAGTTGCCCACGAGCTGCGTTAGCAGCGAGTAGGGCAATCATGAACGAAAAAAACGTATTTCAGGTCGAGTAGTAAATGCTATTTTTTCTACGACATTTTAATTATCTGTTTGAAATAAGTTTTAATTCGACTTAATTCAAACCGAATTGTGTCAATGCAAATTATTAATTGTTTGTTTAATCGGTTCCATAGTAACACACGCATTTTTTTATTTTGTTGCCATAGATTTGGAATTCTTGTTTTCATCTCTAGAAGTGAATATGTTTTCATCTCTAGATAGAAAATGTAGCGTTTTCGCATAGGGTTTATCGTGAAGAAAATACTTGTTTTCGTATCATGTGTAGAAAAAATTATTTTATTTATTATTATAGTAGGCATCTGCGCGGCATTTGGTTTAAAATTGGGTTGTGTAATATTCTTTACGTAACTCAGTTACGTAATAGTAATTTACGATACTAGTAACGTTATGAAGCATTTTACATTACGAGAGAAAAGTTTGAAAGAACGAGCGACGAAGGAGCGAGTTCTTTTAAATCTCGAGTAATGTAACAGCAAATAACGTTACGCGTGTCGTAACACGGTTTACATCATCCTATAATAATTTTTTCAAAAAATAAAAAATTATTTTCAGTGACAGTTCAATGACAGTTCAATGACAATGCATAAATAGTAACGTAAAACAGCCATAACAGCACGTTATAAGCTTTATCTACTTTCATTTCGTAATATCAATATTTCGAAACGAAAAATCGTGTTGTAATGAACTATATTACCGCACTAGTATCGTAATAACTTTTGACATAAAAATGACAGATTGACAAGAGAATTCATAGTTATTTTACTTGTTATAAACATTTATTATGCACTTTTTACGATTTTTACGATATGAATATAGTACAAAGCTTTATCTACTTGCATGAAATTATCAAAAAATATGAAATATTTGCCAATAATTAATTACCTTATGCAAAAGTTGACTGTTCCAATTTTCATTCAAACTGACAGCAACCAACACCAAATAAACAAAAAATCAAGCCTTAACGTATTAGATTTCAATGAAAATTGGAACAGTCAGCTTTTGCATCAGGCAATTATTGATAAATATTTAATTTTTTTGCTAATTTTATGAAAGTAGATAAAGCTTTGTACGATATTCATATCGTAACCTCGTATTACGATCCTCAATGGATTTGTCAAACTCGACCTGCGGTCTCGTTTGACAAACTTTCCATCTCGCATCGTAATACGAGTTGTTACGATACTCATATCGTAAATAACTATTACAACACTCGATTAGGTAAAAAGTGACGTTTCATAACGTCAAAAGGTTAGGTAAAATTCAACTTTTCAAAACGGAATTAGATAAACATTATTATTACATGAAGAATATTGGTTACACATTAAAATTATTTATTCCAACCTATACATGCAATTTTTAATGTAGCAATAAGGTAAAAAGGTATTACCAAAACGTCGACTTTGAATGAATTTAATCCTTGGTCCAATAATGCATGTGATTTTTGTACTACATTTGCTTTGTACTGAATAATCAAAAAATCGAATCAGGGTTAGTCATGGAAGTATAAACCAATGCCTTATTATAATTATGATTGGCTTATTTATTGCTTAACTGAAATGGTCATAACTGTTATTAACCAGTTAATTTTATTAACGTTATAAAAGATGTTGAAAATTATGATCGTTATTCTTAATACATAAACCTACTCTTTCATATTTTCGAAAACCTGTTCCAATATTTAAGTGAATTACACATTTCCACAATTTTATTTCTTAACTCATTTAAATTGAAATAAAAAGTAATCAAATGCCCAAAGATCTTTACTAATAATTCTGTCGTCATAATACTCTGCCAAAAGTGCTAAATTTTCTTCGGTTATATGTGGTATTGCGCCATCCTGTTGAAAATAACCTTCCTGCAGTTCATCATCATTAGTTCATTTATACATTTATAAAGGGCTGTAAAATATTGTTTTGGCACCTTTCACTATTGTAATTTGAAAAAATGAATCTCCTTCCGGACATGGTAACCCAAATTCCAATTCTCAAAGTGCATCAAACGCTCATCAAAATAATATGGATTATGAGCACTACAGCAACGCAGTTTGAGAATCTATGTACCTTGAGAGGTGTACCTATTACGCTTAATTCATGAAAAACGGTTTACTTAGTATATTGTTGTTATTAAGATGCTCCATGAACTTTTTGCAGTATTAAAATACGGTGGTTTCAATTCCTGGTATATTTGCAGTTTGTAAGAAAACATTTTAAGATCATTTTTAGCAACAGAATGGCAAGTACCATAACTCAAGCCCATTTCCCGAGTTAACGTTCTAATTGATGTTTTCGATTCACCATCCACTTTTACCCTAATGTTCTCAGTAATGTAGTCAGTTCGAAGTGGGTTTCTTCCATTTTTTTTTTATGGTCCACACTTCAAACTAAAAGGTTTGGTGTTTTATTTTCAAAGCCACACCTGATTACGATCTTTTTGACCATACAGGATTTTTTACTACTGTAAAGGTAGGGCAATGGCTACCCAATATTTCACAATGGTCCTTGCATAAACGTTTAAATGGCATATGAGTTTTCATGGCTACACGAACGTAACTTCGGCCTGCACCAAAACTTTATTTAACTTACAACAAGCTGTTAATATATTTTAGTGCAATATGAAATGCTAATTTGTGTAAATTTCCAACGAATTTTAATATTTGTTTAACATATTACCTACAATAATATAAAAAGGACTGACTTTGGTTGTTGTCAATTTCCGTTTCAAAATGCCAGGATACTATTATAATTATTACGATTTACTGTAATTTTAGTTAAATACCATTATCTCACCTGTGTCATAACAGTTACATGTTCCCCGATACCTGGTAACGGTTGTTCATCTCCTATTTGAAAATCGAAATATACTAGTTTATGTGAAAATGTTGAAAATTCGTTACTAAAACAGACTGAATAGACACCGATTTGATCTGCAGTAAAGGTATGAGAGTCAAATTGCATTTTAACTTGTTTATAAATAACTTGTTTTCTGGGATCTTGTAAAGACACATCAACATCATACTGGCCACCTGTTACGACCTAAAAAGACATTCGTATTACGTGACTAACAAATACAGCGATAGCAATAATTTACCTGAAATTCTAGTGTTACCGACGTATTCTTTTCTTTAATATCTTGATAAAAACATTCCCTAGCACTATCAGGTAATTCAAAGGTTAGTTCAGTTTCTTCGGAAAAATCAAGTAAAAGTAAACCAGCGAATATAACAATTATAAAAAATCTGGGTTCCATAGCTGCAATGCTTCATGTATTTGAGTTTAAATAATTATTTTTGTTATTCACTTTGTAATTAGGCACAACACCCCGACACGAATCTCATGATTCAATCATTTTTCATAACAAAACGTGGCCGGAAACTTCTTCTCTTCGAACTGCCATCTTGTACCATTCGTAGGAACCACAGATAATATAAACGTCGCCTGCGTTGATTCAAAACGGGGTTTATAAAGCCTGCCGAATAGGGCCGTTTGACAGTTAATCGACTAGTTCAAATTTTCTCCGTGGCGCTACTTATCCTTTCACTGACAGCTGTATTTCTAATTTAAATTTGTTAATTTTTGGTTATTCCTATAGTTATACAACAAAAAGTACGTTCTAAAAATGTCTTTTTGCATCCCTCCTTGCCATAATTCTACAGATTTAGTTTTATATTTAAGCTAAATAACCAGTCCAATCCCTGGAAGGTCTTCCTGGTTTGTGCCGAGGTAAAGTAGTAAGTATCTGCACCCTTCTTACAGTTCTTACACTCCTATTTAGTTAATTTTTTACACAGTCTCATAAGGTTCTGAAAACCTGCATACAATTGAAATTTATATTGTAATACACTTTCTGGATTAAATATTAAACATCCAATAACCCGTATTTGTTGTAAATCGTAAAAAATCAAAGCCAGTTGACAGCTGTCAACGATGGATAACTAGCGCCACAAGCAAGCAGTGGCAAAAATTTGCATAATGGCCATTTTTGCTATTCGGCAGGCTTTATAAACTCCGTTTTTAATCAACGCAGGCGACGAATATAAAAGTAGGAACTTTCTGTAAAAATTTGTCACGACCTTTTTGATTTTATGAGCTGAAGATTATCTACGGCACGTAACGTATGTTCATTTAAAAAAAAAACTCGCAGCAATCCCTGGAAAATTAGCGCATGTCCAGTCTTAGGGCATGCATTTTTAAGAAAGTTTTATAATGGATATACGATATACGGAAAGCGAAATTACGGAATAAGCAGCTGTTTACAGTACGAAAGAAGGGATGTACTAGTTGAAATCGTACTAACCGTGGTAGTTTTACAAGAAATGTTAATCCGTATATGCAATTTTGGGTAACGTTCTGAGATATTCACAATTCAATTCATCATTAAATTTCAATTGATAACCACATCTCGTTTCCGAAATATCTCTTCCAAATAATCTTACCGTGTAATTTAATTCCTGCATATCGCTCTTCGGCTGTCATTCAAGTGTCACTTAACCTCAAATTGTCGAACTTTATATGTAACATACAGGTTAAGACATACTTAAAACAAATTTTCAAAGCACTCTAGTTTTTTTTTTTAATGAACATACGTTATATTATATAGCATGATCAAAAATTACTGTTTTATTGCTTTTTTGCAGATATCATCGACGTAACTTGCTAACCGGATGTATTAATAAATTTGACATAACGTCAATTAATATGTTATGCAATGAATTCCAAAGAGATAGGTGGGTAAAACAACAATTTGAATACTAAAGCTACAGAAAAAGGCTAAAATCTGAAAATACTGTTCGACCTGAGCGCAGTGTCTTTGTATTCGCATATTTCAATTATGTATATTTAAACTTCCAAATATTACTGTCAATCACTGGGAATAAAAGTTAACACTGTTGCCAGTTCTCTTTAATCTCTTTACCTGTAAAATTCTGAACAGTTACGAAACTGATCCAAATACCAAATAGATGTCATCGCAGTGCAAGAAATAAGATACCTAAAGCGCAGCCGCAAAATCAGACGATGCACGTCTGCAGCGATCAGATTTGTCCTGCGTCTATCAACATGATCTGTGGTCTATCAACCATCGTGCGAGCGAGAAGTCTAGATAGAGAAAGCAAACGCCGGCCGGTGTAGTAACTTTGAAACACAGGAGATGGAAAGCTCTCGCAAACTTGTACAAAAGAAACAAAAATAAGCTTGCTGAAAAAAAATCACGGCTGTGCAAAAATCCTAATCAGTAGTAACAGATAGACGAGAACGTTCAGGAAGCTGTAAATTCCTGTAAGTGACAAACGATTGCCTAAGGATATTTTACAGTTCTTTTAATACGTGACCTTGGCTAACAAAACCCTTTGTTGTGTGGCTTGCCTATGGTATTACTATTCTACAGAAAGTGGTTAAACGTTCCCGTAAAATAACATTTTGGCTAAAACTGTGGAAACGTACGGTATTTTGAAACAGTTCTCGATACATTTTTTCAATATAGACATGCTAGTGATCGCACGTATGGATTTAGAATTTTGATATTTTGCTACATTACGATAATAATTGATTAATCAAAAAAGTAGTTTTTTCCGTTTAGGACCGAATAAAAATAATTTTTCGAAAAAAGGGATCCAATACATGCATTTATCTTCGACAAGTTATTGTGAAAAACTAGCGAGCAGTTTCAAATTAATTTTTGTAAGTGATTTTGGACAAAAGAATCGCATTGCCATGCGTAATTTATACTAACACAGCGGGGTTGCCTACCCTCTCTTCTTATACCCCTAAGGGCTTACGTCTTACTAATTATTAAAACATTATGTTAATCAGGCTAACCATATCAAAGTTAAATTTATCAGATAAAAGAGGACTAGCCCTAAATAATTTATAAAATAATACCAGTTATAAATTAAAAATAAACAATCGTGCAAGAATTTGAACCATTGCAAATGGAATAAAAGAACAATAGCCCAATTTATTACCCTTTTTTATTTATAAATATACAGATGCCAAACAAACCATACACACAAAATAAGAATAACTACAAAACAAAGCAATTTACAGGTGATACACTTCTGAAATTTCCAGCCCAGTATAACTTTTTAAATGTAATATTATTTTCAAGCATCTAGCTACATACATTACAAAACAAAGAGTTATACTGGGCCAGTACATCGAATGCAGCAATAATTATATACTGTAACAATATTTCTGGCTGTAACATAAGAATAGTCTCTTAGGTTGGCACGATATATGCAATAAAAATACTTCATTTTTACACAAGTTTAGGTATGCCAGCAACAACTGAACTAAAGAAAAATGTAGATAAACGCCATTAATTTTCAAAAATGTTTAGTCTGAATCACCTTCAGCCTCTAGAAAAGCGTACTTATTAGATGCAGCAAAATTTGGAGGTTCCGGTTCTTTTAATTTAGGCATTTCTCGATCATGATTATCTCTGAAAACGAAAAATTCTATTAAACCTTCTGATATAATTAAATTACCGTATTTCAAAAGTAAGTGGATTAATGTAACCTAGTTGAAATGGTAAATATTTTGGTTTTGAGATTTAGCAAATATTCCTGAACACGTTCGCTGCCAATCATGCCGAGTGGCGGTTGTCGGCAACTTAGTACTACATGCCGAAAACGCTGCGAGGTGTAATACACACATTTGCTATTTATTTGTCTGGCATTGGCAACTAGACTATCTGCTTTTGTCGGCATTTGGCAAATTCAGGCCTTCACAAGCAGAAAGCCTAGCCGCTAATGTCAGACAAGTAACAGATAAATAGCAAATGTGTGTATTACGCCTCACGGCATGGTCAGCATGTACAACTAGGTTGCTGACTACTCCGCGGCAGCAAACGTGTTAAGGTAAAATGACATTGGACCGTATTCTGATCTTATGTTTAAAGTTATCTCTAACTAAAGTGGCGTTTAGGGTAAACATAAAATGATATAGCTTTATATAATTTTATATGTGTATAACAGAGATACGCGATGTTGCCATGGTAATTAAACACGACGTTAAATTTAAATGTGAGATCAGAATACCGACCAATATCAATATTCTCTCTAAATGTTATTTGTAGCAAATATCTCAATATTTAACGTGTTTTTAATTTATTTGTAAACCATAATTTTCTCTGAAACAATGTTGTTTTATAGTAGAGATACCTTATTATCTTGTAATTTTCAACATAACTAGTGGCAAAGTAACACACAAAACTAAAAATTTTAACATTAGACCCCCCACCCCTATTAGAGATCAAACTAGTGCCAAACATTGAGGCTACCAGTCCATTGGCACCAAATACGTTAAAAGAGATATACCGCTGACGATCTTTTATCGTGAAGCGCATGCACCAATACCTTAAATTTCGTTGGCTACTCAGCATTTCGCGGCTTGTCGTTGAAACTGAGTTCTGTTCGTAGATGTACGCCACGTCCTCGTTCATCGTAAAACGAACCGTGTTTACACGAACCACAGAACATTCCCTGTTCTGTGACACGAACTTAATTGGTGCTCATGCGCAGTTAACACATTCGACACGACAAGGATAAAAGATCCCGTACGCTAGCTTTGCATTGCTGGGATAGGTGGTCGGCGGTATATCTCTTTTAACGTATTTGATTGGCACACAAACCATTGTTTTAGTGCATATCAGAAAGAAAGCATACTTTCAAACGTTTTTCTATTAAAAGTATTACAGATCTTAGCCGGAAATCAAACCCAAATGCTTGATTTGCAAAAGTAAATATGTTGATTACTACACCACCAACACCATCAATAATATTATCCAATTATATTAGATAATTATTTTTCTTTTAATAAACTAGCTTGATCCAATTACTTTTTGAATACACAGTCCAATATTAGTTATAATCTGAAGATAGTAATTATTAATCTTAAACAGGTTTGAAAACTGTAGTTGTGCTCATTCACAGTTGAATACTAAAAATTGTGCTTTACTCAGCACTCAAGACTAGTTTATAATATAGATACCTACAGCACACATTTTACACTGCATACAGTTGGCCCATCTGGTATAAAATGAAACCAACTCGTTCAGCTATACCAAAAACCTAAGCCTATTAACTGTATATTCGATATGTAAGTAACTAAACTACTACAAAGGTCGTGATTTTCAAAAAATACAATAAAGTAAATGAATTTTTTCCTATAAATTTTATCTTAATTCTACAATATAAACATAACTCGAATATTATTAAATTACCTTGATACTTTTTCATCACGCCTCGGCTTTTCTTTATCATTTTTTAGGGGAAGAGGCCTATCATTTTTAGGAGGTCCTCGCTTATCTTTATCATCTACAACATGAAATTTATTAGTACGCAACATTTTTTATTATAATAAAAAAATTATAAATAAGGTTTTTAGTATTACCAGTTTTACGTTGATAAGAACCTCGACTAGCCTGTGTATGATCAGGAGACCTTTTACGACGTTCTGGTGAAGAATTTCTCTTGTGATCTGGAGATCCCATTCTGCGTTCCGGTGATTCTCGTTTACGCTGTGGTGACCCCCTTCTACGATCTGGTGAACCCCATCTACGATCCGATGATCCTCTCCTATGATCTGGCGAACCTCGCCTACGATCAGGTGAAATCCTTTTGCGATCTGGTGAAGTTTTTCTATATTCAGGTGAGCTCCTACGATCTGGTGATGCTCTTCTACGATCAGGTGAGCTCCTACGATCTGGTGATGCTCTTCCACGATCAGGTGAGCTCCTACGTTCTGGTGATGCTCTTCCACGATCAGGTGAGCTCCTACGATCTGGTGATGCTCTTCCACGATCAGGTGAGCTCCTACGTTCTGGTGATGCTCTTCTACGATCAGGTGATCCTCTTTGACGGTCTGGAGAACCTCTCCTATCTGGCGAAATTCGTTTATCATCTCCAGAGTCACTTCTATGATCATAAGAACCTTTATTGCGATTTGGTGAAGAATCTTTATAATCTGGAGAACTTCGTCGAGGAGAATATCTCCTTGGAGAATCCCTTCTTTTCTCTTGTGACCATCTTACATCTTCCTATGAAAAAAGAAAAACAACATAAAATACATATAAATTATATTTTCTAAAGGATTGTTGAGAAGAGTTTTGCATTTTATATTTCGTTGTTGGGTTTTATGCCACCAGTTGCTAAAATGAAAATACAGTAGACACGCGATAATGTGAACAAAATAAAACAAGGCGTGTTCACGTTTGCGATTTGTTCATGCTATCGAATAGTAATGATTTTCTACTAGAAACTGATAAAAAAAGAACAAAAACAAAGTAAAAATTGTTTATTAACGTTTTATATTAAAATACAAACTACTGTTGCAGAAAAAAATCGCAAATTTTGTATTGAAACGTTTACTGCTAAATTAAACACACTGAACACAACGCCATGGAAAACGGCCGTATTTAATAACTGTCTACTAAATAAAAACGCGTATCAGTAGACAACCCAAAATTAACCAAAACACATATTATGCAGTCACATTTGTGCACCGTCAACGCTGTTATGTCTGCAAATACCTTTAATGCGTCATAGACATATAAACAAGTTACAGGAAACGTCAGAAAATCAATATGTTTTATTGTTTTCATACATCATAAACAATGTTCCCGTTAGTGAGGGTTAGTGTGTTCACGTTATACGGTGGCCAATATAATAAAAATGTTGTTCATGTTAGCCGGATATTCACGTTACCCGATGTTCACGTTACCGCGTGTCTACTGTATGTATATTAATTAACTAACAATAACATGTAACGTTTCGGAGAAAATTCTATCTCCACTCGGACAGGTGACACAATTCAGGCCCAGCTCACTATGACTCGGTGTGCCCTCCTTGACAAGTTATGGCCCTTAATGGCCTGTTAAAAAAGCTGAATAATAAATAAATAATAGATACCATGTAAAATGAAATTTCAACCAGATAAGAGAAAGCTTCTTGAAAACAGCTTAACATCCCGACAGCAAATATTAAATAATATGTTGACTACAAAAAACAGTCCCACTAAGCAAGCCCTATTTTCAAAAGATTTAAGGAATTTATTTTTAAGTTGTGATATTCCAATTCATAAGCTAGAACATAGTGTGTTTCAACATTTTCTGAAGAGCCACTGTTATCCAAATGATTCGTTCTTCCACGATCAGAAAGAAATATGTTGATATAAATTACCCAAAGGCTTTAGGAAATATTAGAAACGAAACTCTAGGAAAACATTTGTGGATTTCAGTTGACGAAACCACCGATAACATGGGATGTTACATCGCTAATTTAATTGTTGGAGAGTTGGATGGTAAAAACACTACTAAAGCAGATTTGGTTGCTGTGAAACAGTTGGAAAGAACAAATAATGAATCTACATCAAGATTTGTAAATGATTCTTTAATTCAGTTATTTGTACCTGAAATGTTACCTACGGAAAAGATTTTACTGTTTTTGAGTGATGAAAGTAGGACAGAATCTTAGTATTTTTTTCCCAAATTTGATTCATTATTTTTGTTTAGCACATGGTCTTAACAGGGTGGGGGAAGCGGTGCGGTTACAGTTTCCATTAGTAAACAAGTTAGTATGTAACGTAAAACAAGTTTTTGTAAAAGCACCTTTACGTGTTCAATTCTATAAAGACAAGCTTCCAAACATCCGTTACCTCCAAAACCATTGTTAACGAGATGGGGAACTTGGCTAAATGCTGCTACATTTCTATCGGATAAATCGGTATTATTTATATACAAATTTGATCATGGCTGGTCTGCTTTTTGTGAATAAAATGCAAATTATTTATTGCTGTTTTTAAGCTATTTCTTTCTTAAACAAGCAACAAATTCAAGTAAAGTAGTATCAAATTAAGCGTATTTTTTTGGTCTTTCGATTGATACCACTATCAATCCTATCAACTCAAACGGGGAGCAGGAATCTGCATATATACGATTTCCCATGCTATTTCCCTATGTTCGCCCCTTAAGTCAAACACCCTGTATATGTGTATATACTGTATTTAAATCCAACTTGATGGCGTATTTAATTCTTATGTTATAAGGAGTTATTCTAGCTCAAGGAAATCACAATAATATTAAGGGTTCTACGAATATCTAGTCAGAGCTATTGAACAGGGTAAAATTTTTACTTTATCAATAAGAATTGAAGCATTAAATATAAAGAAAATTTTAGTAACAACTAGACGCTCACAACAGAAAACTTATAACGCGTAATAAACACAGAGTTACAAAATAAATGTCAATTTCAACATACCTCTCTTTTTCCCCAATCCTTGCGATCAGTATCGCGTCGACTTTCTCGACTAGAATCGCCTACAGATTTTTCGCTTTCTTTAGCTAATCTGTCTTCTATTTGTCTTTCACGAATACTTGTGTCTACTGGTTTAGCACTACCAAAAATAGAACTAGAAGAAGCAGGCACTATAGTTGGTATTATTTCTTGTGGAGCTTCCGGTTCAGATTCTGTTGCTGCAGGTTTTGATCGAGGGGCTAATAGAAGTTTAGGTCTGGTTCGTGGTTCCACTATAAAATTTAAAAAAATTGTTATAAAATTACATTCCTTCAGTGACATAACAATGTTACTAACTTTTTTCTGCATCATCTCTTCCACCTCCTCGAGAGAATTCTCTATCATCACGATCACTTCTTCTTGGCCCAAAACCTCCTCTTCGTTCACCATCTCTGTCACTAAAGCCTCCTCTTCGTTCACCATCTCTGTCACCAAAGCCTCCTCTTCGTTCACCATCTCTGTCACCAAAGCCTCCTCTTCGTTCACCATCTCTGTCACTAAAGCGACTACGATCACCAAAACCATCACGTTGTCCATCCCTAAAGTTTCCACCTCTGCTGTCTGAATCTCTATGAAAGCCTCTATCTCTATCCATTTCTCTAAAACTAGGCCTATCACTGCTGTCTCGCCATGATCCACCGCCGCCACGCTCAGCTCTTTCTCCACGATCTCTTTCAAAAGGTGGTCCTACCAATATTTGATATCTCTCGTTTATTTAAAGTAAATTATATGTTTTATAAATAAATCTGTTACTAAAACACCTTACCATTATCACGATCACGATCTCTGCTAAAACCACTACTTCTATTTCTTTCAGGTTCGGGTGGATCGACTCTGGGTCCTGAACGCCAATCACCAGATGTTATTTCAGATCTGTCAGAACGATCACGATTACTATCCATACGACCACCACGCCTTCTATCATTATCCAGATTTGTAGCAATTTCAATTCTAATCCTTCGATTTTTCAGCGTCTAGAAATGAAAATATAATTTATTACAACAAACAGTCTCTTAATTTGCTTTAAGATTTAAAACATGAGTTCTACACTATGTAGCAAATTACGTTGTTTAATTTTACACTACATTGGTGTACGCTTGCATGGTGTGTCAGTGTTCATCAACTCAAAACAATCACACAGACCACACCACATCAGTGCGGATTATAGCTATACCAGTTCAACCAAGTACAGTGATTTCAGATGTTTACTTTTATTAAGTAAGCTTTAAACTTACGAAAATTAAAAATAAATACAAAATAAAATAAAGGAAACAGCAAAGCAAGAAATCGAGAATGGAAATAAAGCAAAAATTGGCTACAAAAAGTTAACAATACATAACATACAGTATGAATGGGATGATAAGAACGGAAAACTGAAAGACACAAATGAAAGACCGGAACTACAGCCAAAAAACTGACAAAACAAAGTTCGAATGGATCTACGGAAATGACGGCGAGAAAATGGACAACGAACACAGGTAACATAAAATTCAGCAGGAATAAAATATTAGAGAAATGCAAAAAGAAACCAAAAAAAATTTCATAAGAGTGGCAACGTGGAATATCAAAAGTTTACTTATACCAGGAAAAGTTAATCCGATACAAGATAGACATAGCAATCCTCCAAGAAACAAAATGAAGTAATGACGGGGAAATACAGAAAAAAGACTTCATGTTTGTATATTCAGGAGAGAAGAAACAAGGAAATAATGTATAGTAACAAGAAGGATGACAAAGAGAATTATATACTTTAAACCAGTAAATGGCAGAATAGTATATTTGAGAATTTAGAGAAAATATAAAAACATATTGGTGGTGAATGCCCCAAGCAAAATAGCTTAACAAGGTTATAAAAGAGATATTGTATGAGGAAATTGAAAAGTTGTACGAAAGAATACCAAAAAATGATAGTTTAATGATTAATGGAGGTCCAAGTAAGAAATGAGACCTATCAAAGCAGTAGCAGGTAAGCACACACACGAAAAATACAAGGAGAAGAAAAAATCTAGAAGAAGGCGAAAAAGAATATATTAATGAAATGATTTAGAAGGAAAATATACAATATTTGCGGACGACACTGTGCTAATATACCATGCAAAAACCAAAACTAATCTGGAAAGGTTGATGAACGGAGATTTGGAAAAATTCTGTGTTTGGCTGCATGGAAACAAACTCACAATAAACAAAACTTAGACAGAATATATGATCTTTGATCAAAAAAACAAACCAGTTATAGAAACAAAAATAGTCATTGATGAAACTACGCTGAACAGGGTCCAAAAAGCTAAATACTTAGGGATGATTATAGATGAAAAGCTAAATTGGACAGAACACATGAAGAAAATCAAAAAGAAAGTTCTGCCACTGCTAGGGGCGCTCAGAAGATGTGGAAAATTCAATCGGCATGTAAGTGACTTGATTTACAATGCTCATGTAGTACCGCACATCCGTTACAATTGTGGAGCCTGGTCCCAAGGTCCGAGATACCACATTACAGATATAGGCCGTATCCTTAACAAGTCGATAAAAATCTTGTACGGAATGCACTGGCGAACTCCAACGACAGAGGTATACAAAGTAGCGAACAAAATGGACGTATATCAAATAATACAACTGGAAAAGGCAAGATTAGCATTCCAACTATCGCAAGGTAAAAGCAAGCACAACATTCGTCTCTGGAAGAATAAGGATGTTTACCATCACGATACAAGAGGGGCTCTAAATCTCCATATGAACTGTACGAGAACAGAAAAACGCAAGAGAAGTATCAAAGTGTGTGCAATTGAGGTTTTTAATAATCTACCAGATGAAGTGAAATGTGCTACAAATTATAATAAGTTTATGAGAAAGGCAAAAAAACATATTAAACAGTGTATGGTGTAAATAACATAATGCGAACTAACCTAGGCTACGATGGGGAACTTACTCTAATACCAGTGATAACTGTCTGAGTGGCCCAGAGTAGTTCGGAAACCTCAGATCAGATCATCAAATATTCTTAGTTATTATATAAATGTTACACAATTACTATTTACTGTAAAACACTATTCAAATTTCTTTTGCATCTGTATTGAATTTTCCGTTATTAATAATAATAATAATAAAATTGGGAGATAAAAAATTACACAGAAGAATATTCAACCTTATAAACAAAATACAAGTAATCAAAGAAATGCCAAATGGGTAAAAGCAATGATAATCCCAATATACTAATAAAACAATGTTTTAACTACAGAGGTATATCTTTACTAAATGTGACATAGAGTGAATCAGAAATAGAAGAGTACCAATACGGATTTCGTCCAAGAAGATCAACCACCAATGCCCCGTTTAGATTACAGCAAATACTGCAAAAAGAATATGAACATGGAATAGAAATAAAATGCTATTTATAGACTTCAAGCATGCATATGATAAGATAAACAGAAAAGAATTATTAGAAAATCTGAAAAGTTCCAACATACCAACTTATTAACATGACTTTATCAAACACGAAAGTAGTAGTTAAGGTAGCAGAAGGTATGACAGATGAATTCACAATCAATACAGGGAGACGTCAAGGGGATGCGCTTTCAACGACGCTACTTAACTATACGCCTTAGGCTAAAAACAGACGGGGCGATTTATGTTGAGTCGACTGTCGCCTCGACATAAATCGCCCCGTCTGTTTTAGCCTAAGGTAACAGGATACCATCAAATCGACACCGTTTTGACATGGGTGTTCCGTGTGAACCAAAATAAAATTCGTCGACTCGACACAAATCTCTGTTTTTACCCTTAGACAATAGTAATTAACGTCACAAGTCCGGGAACTCATATTTTACAGTACGAGTAAGATGTTTAAAGACGAGGCGACGCAAGGAGCCGAGTCTTGAAACTCGAAACGAGTACTGTAAAAAGAGTTCACGGACGAATGTCGTTATGTATTTTATTTCATACTGTCAACAATTTGATTTTTAATTTTTACATGTGACGCTTTTTCAAAACGTCAACATGTGACATTACTGTGTCAAAGCCGGTAGGTGTGGCTTGGTTAGACTTTTACGGGCTCTGATTGGGTGCATAAAATAACTGTCCGGAAAATGTTGCCAAGCAACATTTTCCGGCTCTGATACCGTAATAGCTCATTTTCCGGACACAAAATGGCGCCGGGAAACTGAATTTACCAGACAGTATGAAATAAAATAATAAGGAAAACAGATATGGAAGGAACGATAATAAACAAAGAAGTTCAGATCATGGCACATGCTGACGATGTCCTGATTATAGAAAAAATACGCAGAGGACTAATAGAAACGTTTAGGACACTACAAGTAGAAGCAAAAAAACATGCATTTAGAAATAAACGAAAACAAAACAAAAATAATGAAATTTCAAAGAAGCAAAGGTACAATGCAGGAAATAAACATAGATGATTATAAATTCGAAGGAGTAAGAACATTTAAATATTTAGACCTGCAAATCAACAACAAGGACGACAATGAACCGAACATAAAAAAATGATTATTGCTAGGGAACAGAGCTTCAGCAACATAAAAATGCTTCAGAACAAGAATATCAATAAACAAGCCAAACTTCGCTTATATAAAACCTGTGATCACATATGCGGCTGAAGTAATTTGCTTCACAAAGCGAGAGGAGGAACATTAAATTTGTGTATCATTGAAAGAAAAATACCGAGGAAAATATTGGGACCCAAAAAGTTTGATAATGGAGAAATACGCCCCAAGATGAATCATGAATTGAACGAGGAATTTAGGGGAAGAAGACATAGTGAGATATATTAACACGTTCGTTGCCAGTTTGCATAGACAGCGTGCTGGTATCACTCCAATATAAATGTTTGCAGTTTTCTACTCCAAATTGCATTTAGTTAACTAGTGGTACAGTATTTATTTGTCAGAGTGCAACACTGAAAATGAAGCAAAATGCCGGATAGTCTCATGTGCAGGACCAGTCTAAAAATGTCTAGCGTAAGGCAATCCATGTCTGCAACGCAATTTTGCGCCCGAGGCACTCAGGTTCAAGCCGGGTGGACGCAAAATTGCGTCACTGGCAACGAAAGTGTTAAAGCCCACTGTATAAGATGCCTGGGACATCTTATGAGAAGTGACAACAACAAAATTAAACGCATATTGGAATGAAAGCCAAATGAAAATGGACCATGGGGAAGACCAAGAAGTTCAGATGATGTAGTAAAGGATCTATGAGCGATAGAGATTAATGACTGGAGAAGAAAAATGTTAAAACAGATCAGAATGGAGAAAAAAAATTGTAAAAGCGGCAAAGTCACATCCCAGATTATAAATTATCAAGTCAAGAAGATGGCAGTCAGGGAATGCGAAGACTAATCCACCTCAATAATTGGATTTTAAGCTTCAGACCGAAGCGGCTATATTCCAATAAGGAATGTGAAGCCTATATTATTATTTATGTCATACTCGTTTCTAAAGCAACGTTTTTCGAATGATTTATAGGACGAAAAGTGACACTTTAAAGTGTCATTTTAAAGTTCTAGTTCTTTAAAGTGTCACTTTTTGTTCCATTTCCGTTTTGCTAGGAGATACGAATTGTTGCGCCTTAGACTACTTACTTAAAACTAATACTGCTACAAATTTCTGGAGATTTCTTTTAATAATTTAACAACTTTAGAAACCAGTATGACATAAAATTATGTATGTACCTCAGACGAAAAGTGTCTTTAAGGTACCCGCAAGTAATTACGGCCTCGGCTACCCGCCTCGGCCGTAAACAACTTGCTCATACCTTAAAGACTTACTTTTCGTCCTAGATACATAAAATACTATTATTGTCTGGTCACTAAGGTTATGTTTAAAGTTATCATCTGTTGTTAAAATAATGTCTAAAGGGAGCGATCGACATGAAGGCATGTAAAAGTTCTTTGAAAGACACAAAGAAAAGGAAAATACTTTGTTGTTCATAATTTTACTGAAGAGGTATATTTTGAAGAGACGGGAGAATGGATTATCACCACCAAGAAAGTAGGCTCAAGAACAATTTCCAAAAGGTTTACTCCAGCAAAAGTATCCAAACTTGAGGCAGCTTAATAATGACCGAATCTTGATTCCTGCTACTACAAAAACCTTCAAAACAATCCACACTATATTTATAATTTATAAAGGTACTAGGTTTGGATAGCAATAATTGGTCCAAGAAGTTTGAAGAGACCCCTGATTACTCCTTCTGGTATGGCAATAACAGCAGAAATGATAGATTAATGTTAACAAAAAAATTGGTTCCATACATCAATTTTAATTACGCTGCAAGACCATATTGTCGCTTGACGGGCAAAATCTCCTATGCGTCATTTTGTTCTGAAACAAGGTTTTTGTCTATTTCGATTATTTTGGCCTTTCTGCAGTGTTTGGTAAAACCTCCTACGTGCTAGTGTATAAAAATTATTAAAAATAATTTTACATTGAAGTTATGAATATTACAAAGCGTTTTTTGCTCCGCCTTGAAAATTTTGTTTTTAGCACATAGAAGTTTTCTAGAATCGTGTAGAAGGGAGGGTGGAAAGTCCAAGGCCATCAACAGTTTATACTCAGAATAAATACTGCCTCTAAAAAATGTATCCAGATTTTAAACAAAAGTTTGCATTTAGAACAAAAAAAAAAATAATATATCGGGTATAACGCCATGGAGTAGTAGTTAAAGTTAGGTCTTAATATTTTCGATTTTCTTATAATAAAAATACATATTAATCAAAAAACAAATTGTTTCATTTAAACTGAAGTTGTGTGGATTTTATTTTGTATATGAGGAAAGGTATTCCAAGTAAGTTATGTATTAACTTCAATTTAGTAACTGAAGCCAGCAAAAACATTGTATTAACAACAGAGGCGTAAATAGCCTATGGCCGATATGGCCCCGGCCATAGGCGCCTTGTTGCAGAAATGCGCGAAAATTATTGATTGAGATTTTTTTCCCCATTAGGTATATTTAAATATTTTAAATAATAATAAAACAGAAAAATACTTGTTTTAGTTTCTACCACTTGTAGTTAAATTAGAATTGAAAGTAAAATTGTTGCTTACTATCACGACATTATTTAATTTCATTTTTGCTTTGATAATGTGGTACAAAATTTTGGGGAAAATAAACATCGTAAATAATCAGTTGCAAAACAAAACACAGGATATAACGCGTTCTTCCAAATTAATAAAAAGTTTATTGCACGTCTTCAAACAATTTAGAAACGAAGAATTATTTGATGGTATAATGGTTGAATGCAAAGAAAAATGTGCAATTCTTGATATACAGCCTTTTCCAGAGAATAAAAGAAAGCGCCGAAAGATAATATTATCAGGTGAAAAGGCTACAGATGAAGGAGCAGATTTTGTAGCTAAAGATCAATTAAAATATCTCTTTTACGAAGCAAATGATGTGATTATAAATCAGTTGAATAATAGATTTGAAAATATACATAACATCGTTTTTTGAATTTTTATCCGGAAAAGCTTTGGATGAAATGCCACTTCCAGACTTAAAAAGACGCAGCAGCTGACTTATGCAGAGAATATGAGGAAGAATTAGATTGTATTCAATTGCAAAATAAGCTACAGACTGATCGTAAATCATTGACCTTGCCGCTTTATAGCGTGGAGGTGCTGAATTCAGAAAAAATGGTGTTTTGCCGCTCTACACTTGTTCTGGTTTAGTAGTAAAATTTTGTGGTTGGTTGGTTGTCATTTCGAGTTGCTTGTGTTAGTTTATTTTCGCCGTTTTTGCATTTTGAAGCCTCTTACTCTTTACAAAACAGTCGTTTTCACGACTACCAGTTCCAGGAATATCCTTGACTCGTAAGTTTTGCATGTAATTCCAATTTACAGCGGTAAATATATTCCAATTTTTGTTAGGTTAACTTTCTACAAAATGCCAATTTCTAACAGCAGGAAAGATTTATGGTTGAATCTTATTTCCGAACAGGCGAAGAAACCAACGGGGAGTGGAAATATTCGATTATTTCTTGCATAGCACAGTTTCGTATAAAATTTCCAAAATTTGAGTTCGACGAAGATGTTTTCGCACGACATGTAAATAGAATTGTTAATCGTTTTCGAGAGACTGGCACTGTAACTAAGAAGCACCCTACTGGCAGGCCAACTGTTTTAACAGAAGAAGTTTTGGCGAATGTGCGGGAACGATTAGATGTTAGTCCGCATAAATCTTTGCGGAAACTGTGCGCAAACAGGTAATTTAGTTATAAGTCACTGTAACGAGTTTTTATTACCTATGTATTGCTTTTTTAGGTTTGTCGTACGGTACCTGTCACTCCCGATTTTCAACGACTTGTAGAATTTTGCGAATGGTTTAATGCTAACCTCAACCGTGATGATAGACTGGACCTTACTTTCTTTCCGAAATAGGATACATACGCTAGAAAAACTGCAAGAAGCGATTGTTCAAGAAGTCAACAATATTAGCGAACAAATGTTACACAATATTTTTGATAATTTAAAGCGTAGAATTAATTTATGTTTAGAGGTAAGCGGTGAACATTTTGAACAACTTCTGTAACAAAAATTAATAAAGCATTAAATTAATGTTTTAATTATTTCAAATGGGTGTGAAATAAATTTCCTTTATTGTTAATTTTGAGGTTATGCTAATTTGTTTATGTTTGACTGCATTTTCAAGGCAGCGGCGCTGCCAACTTAAAAACTGAACTATGAAGCGGCAAACCGTAATTGAGCAAGTCATTACAATAGAGCGGCAAGGTCAATGTAATACGATCACCCTGTAGAATGTTTTAAAACTCAGGCACAAACTATTTTTAAAAATTTAAAAGCTCTTCATCATCTTCAAATTCTAGAAGGAATGGTTAAATGGTATTTATGCGAATCATATCCAAACTTAACAACTTCTTTGTGGATACTTCTTTGTCTGCCCGTAACAGTTGTTACTGGTGAAAGAAGTTTCAGTAAACTAAAACTTATCAAGCATTTTTTAAGATCAAGTATGAACCAAATTAGGCTTAGTAGTTTAAGTTTACTTTCTACAGAATATGATGTATTTACTGAAGTGGACTTTGATTCAGTCATAGATGATTTTGCAAATTCAAAAGCGCGAAAAATTAATATTATTTAAAAAAACTTAATTATTTTATATCTATGAATATTGTGTAGGTTTATTTTTTAATAAATGTGATTTTTTTTATCATGCATTTTAATGAATTTGAATACCTACTATTATATATATAGAATCTAGATCCCAAAGGGATCCCATTATTCTATATGCGTGTACTTATAAAAGGCGCATTTTTGTTGACTGGCCACAGGAGTTTTAATTGCTAGTTACGCCTCTGATTAACAATTATTCTTCAAAACCTTTTTTCATTGGTCTATTATTGTTTTGAGATGTTTATAAAAAAAAAGAAGTTTTATTCATTTCTCACTATTTACTTAAATATTTAGATATGCCAGCTGTAAAATAATCTTTGCAACATGTTCGATAACTTGTGGACAACCAATTTTCGTTATGCTATATTATAATTTTAATCATTAAGTCACACGATGTTTGTTCAATAGAAACAATTTGGAGGCTGAAGCATAATTTTTATTAATTTAATAAATTTCCATTAATGTTAAACCATGAGTCCCACTGTTGTAGTAATCTATAGATTCCCTGCTGATATAATTCTTACGGTTGTTGACAAAATAATTTTTTTGTCAGTTTGCACTTCAGCATCTGAAGTCAATTGATCTTCCTTTACCAATTGTTTTAGGCCAAAGACATGAAAGTTACATGGGGTTAAATTGAGACTTTAAGGCGGGACATACACATAATAAGAAGGATTTAAGCCTCTTGGGCCACATGGGGGGAAACCATTATTATGCAAAGGAATGACACCATTTGTGAGTTTACCGGGACTGAACAGCAATTTTGTGATAACTAAAAGATGAATGATAGAATGACCACTTCCTATACTGATGCTCATCACTTCAGAAAGTTCTCTGATTTTAATTAGTCTAATTTGTACGTAAAACTGTTTCATTTGAAGTTGCACTACGAACATACTCTGGACAAACTCAAATCTTTAGTTGATTATCCTTCTTGTTGCAATTTTTTGCACCATTCAATCACCTGTGTGAGGCACTACAGTCACCATACAAAGTTTTCATTCGCCCACAGAGTTTTAATGGTTAATGTCTGTCGACAGGTAAAAATTAAATAACAGTAAGCATATTATTTTTTGACGGATTTTCTATGGTAAATACTATTTCTGAGCTATAAAAGTTATGGCGGATTTAACTGAAAAAACAATTGCCCTGGTATACTGTTTAAATGTCACTAAAGTTACCAGCTTTCAACACATTTGCTATTAAAGAAGTGATGCACTGTGATATAAAAAAAAATAGTAAATGCATAATAAATCGTTAAGTTTGGGCATGTCTTAACTACTCCCCACCAGCCCTACTATAATCAATATAATTATAGATGCAGACTTTTGTTAAAGATAATATTCTACTTACACAATCAGTAATACTTAAAGCACCAACTAAACTTTCGCGATCTTCAAATTCAACATATCCAAACCCTTTAAGCCTGGGAGCTTCACCAGGACGATCTTCCTTGGGTATTCTCATATTGGAAATCTAAAAAAAAACAAAGAACATCTATTAAATAATCAACTAAAATATTAATATATTCGTTAAAAAACAAACTGCATCAAGCAAATGTTAAGTATGTACATCCTAATAAATTCTAGTTGCCACAGTGAAATAGTAAAAGTAACATTACTATTATATTTTACCTCATTGCTTACATTATAATTAACTATGAAAATAATTTTGGCAAAAATAAGTATACTGTTAATTATTTACTACATTGAAACCTTACCTTCAGCTCCCCGAAAAAATCAGCAATTTCATCTTCATTAACGTCATAAGGTAAATTTGAAAGATATGCAATATAAGGAGGTTGTTGAGGAATTTTCTCACTAAATTCATCGAATCCTCGTGAAGCTTTTGGGGCAGTTGGTAATACCACATTTGCCTTAGGTCTGCTATCATATTGATCTTGAAAAAAAAATAAAAAAAAAAAGGTTAAACACATATACTTCAAAATTTACTAATGCATTGAATACCAAATTATTAATCAGTTATGCTTTTAGTCAATAAGATAAATAAAAGGTCTGTAACAGACTAGTCTGAATTGAGTTCTGGTAAATAATACCAGCTCGCAAATTGCACTAAAACAGCTGGCCGTAGGAGATTTCAACAAGCAGAAAACAACACCTCCTATTTTAAAACAATCCTAGGCTACGAATTCTACTTGCATATTTCTGGTCCTCCTACTCTGCAAATATACAGATACCCGGCTAGAGTATTAGAGCCTGTCTCAGACCTTCCCGAGGCATAGTGGTAACAAGTACCCTGTTTGGAAGCCCCAGATGCAAGATTATTACAGACCTTCAACTTACCAATGACATTTTGAGCATAGTTAATCATCATAAGTACATTTCCATATACCATTCCATGGTTGTTGACAACAGATTTTTTTTTAATCAAAAATTTATTAACATTCTTAGGTTTTTGCTATTAAATTCAGTTTTAGGAAAAGCAAAATTATTAAGTTATCTACCTAGCCATTAAAATGACGTCAGACAAAAAACACTGCTTGGCTGTTAAATTGCTGTCGCTGTTCTAGGTACTTCGACAAAATTTTGTACGAGTTCGTTGGGCTTTGCAGTTTTTAAGATTTTTTTTCTTCCGAAAAATGAGTGAAAGTAATTTGGAGCATCGTGCAGTGATAAAGTTTCTCACTAAAGAGGCCCAAAAGTTATTCATGAAAGAATGGTTGCTGTGTATGGAGAAGATGCACAATGTTATTTTCAAGTAAAATTTTGGTATAAATGATGAACTGAGGAAACCATCAGGCTTGTTGAAGATTTGCTGCTGTTAGATCGACGAATGAAGATCCCAGTGCTTGCTAAAGAAGCTACAGTTTTCAAGATTGTGCACGAAGATTTAGGGATGAAAAAGTTTCTGCACGATGTCATCGAGACCAACATGATACAAACAAAATTGTGAATATGAGAGTCGGAAAAATATCAAATGAGAGAATAATAATTGACAATAAACAAAGAAAAGTTCTGTTCCTAGGCTCCATAGTAACACTAGATGATAGGTGCAAAATAGATAAAGACCCGAACAAATAGCCAAAGATGTCTTTCACACATTGGCCTTGGTATGGAAAAATTCTACTCGGTATTCCAGGAAAACTAAGTTCTGAATTTTTACAGGGCCAATAATTACGTATGCAGCAGAGACAATGACTGAAAAAGGTGAACAACAACTCAAAATACTAGAAAGCAAAATTATAAGAGCAATAACAGGACCAAAGAAAATAAGCGAAAATGAGCAGAGGCAGGTTATGAATCATGAAATTGATGAGATACTGGGTAAGGAAAACATAGTAAGAGTGATAAAGGGGATGAGAATCAGATGATACGGCCATGTATACAGGAGTAAGAAGAAAACAGCTTTAAGAATCATTACAGATTGGAGTCCAGACCCAAAGGAAGACCAAAGTGAAGGTGGAAAGAACAAGTAGAGGACGGCATTGCAAGGTTAAATGTGAGACAGTGAGAAATCTATGAACAAATACCATGAGATCGAAAAAAAGATGATTCTGAGCAGGCCTTGACTAGTACAACACGATTGGTTACACTGGTTCTAGAATGCCTATGAATTATAATGTGACAGTGACATTTCAAATGTAAGTCAGTTTTGCAATCTTGTTTCCAGAATTATTTAAGTTTATCGTTGTAATACTAGTGAAGGATCACATTTTGAACACCTACTCTAACATGTATTCATCTTAGTTTTCAGTTTGTTCCCTAAATAAATACTGTTTTGTGTTTTAATTTATTTGACATTTATTAACCTCTAAGCTACTGCCATATTTTGAAATCAGTCTTGCCAATCGTGTTGTACTAGTCAAGGCCTGCTCAGAATCATCTTTTTTTCGATCTCATGGTAGAAAAGAATGGAGAAAAATAGTCCATCAGGCAAAAACGCACCATTCACTATGAGACAAAAAGGAGGAAACAAGGGCTAATCCCCCTGAAGAGTAGGATAACTTAACTTCTTGTACAATAACAGCTACTATTTCATATGAAATGTATTAGCTTATTATTATTGTTAACTATCCCAACACTTATATACAACAGTGAATCTTGGGTAATGCCAAAGAAACACGAAAGCACATTAAATGCAGCTGAGATAAAACCACTCAGGAAAATAGCTGGTTTGGGCATATAGTGACAATGGACCAAAGAGGGTCGTAGATGTAGGAAGAGAAAACAAAAGGAGAAAAGGGTGACCCAGGAAAATATGGATGAAACAAATAGAAGAAATAGGAAGAACAAGAGGAAAAACAATAGTCATGGAAAAAATGAATAAAAGAAGGTCACGAATAAAATGAACTCCGACGCTCGCTGAGGGCATAAGGAGGAAGGAGAAGAAGAAAACATTACATGAAAAGAATTTTCACTACCTCTAATTTGAGGTTCAGCATATAAAAATACCTACATAATTGTTATTTTACGACCAAACTAAGCGAAGGTTGAGCATATCACGGACTTCGATTCTAAACGTCATACTTAGTCAGCACTACACGTAAAAATAGTAATATCTAATATCAATGGTAGGATATAATATTTAAACGCACCACTTCCATAGCAGCCTCATATTTTCTATATTTTCAGGGTAATCTAATACAGAAGTCAGAACACAAAGCCACATGAAGCTCCCCAGGGGATAATCACCTGCACCAAATCGCCCATATTCTAATCTCCAAAAGAAGAGCAGCAGTGGTGCAAGATGTGCGCATTTATTACGGACACAATTATGATTCAGATCTCCTTTCAGACCCCTATGTAAAGAAAACAGGAAGAAAATGGGGCATACAAAAGTTGAAAGAAAGAGAATGCAAAAAAATATGAGAATAGTTTAGCCCACGGCTAACAGTGCGTAGCTCAGAAATCAATATAGTTGAGGAATGGGGATGAACGTCACGAGCAATTGTGGAAGCCGTGGAGAGCATGATAGGCTACACAGGAATGTAGAATGGTTCAAAAGGAGTATAAGGATAGCGTGGAAAAGAAAAATAAAGCACTACAGAAAATGTTACATAATGATACAGAATCGAATAGGAATGAATACACACACCTGAGAAGGGAAGCCACTAGGTTATAAAGGCAGAAAAAGAGAGATGTGAAGGACAACACAGGTAACTTCAATGCGGTCACTTATGAATATAAAAACAAGGAAGGAATTGTCCTATCTGGGAGAGGAGCAATACTGAACAGGCAGAGAGAGCATTTTGAAAGTTTACTAAATGATGAGGGTGAAGAGCATCTGGAAAGCAGTGACGGAGAAGAGGTGCAACGTGAAGTTGCAAATCTAAATAAGGAGGAATGCCCATCAATGGACGAAATAAAAGCAGCTATTAAGAACAACAAAAACAGTCAGGCACCCAGTCAAAATGGAATAGTAGGTGAGCTAATAAAAAAAATGGTGGCCGGGATTTAGTAAAACAGCTACCTATACCACATAATTGAGTTAATCTGGCGGGAAATAAATTGTCGGAAGTTTGGAAGTGCGGTGTAACAGCGCCATTGTACCGGTGTCTTAAAAACAATTACATGTACTGGCCGGCCGCTGTTAGTTGGTGAGCCCCGGCCCATATCAAATGTTTACTTTGTGCGATTTCGAGAGCGAGCTTGAGTTTGAAAGTAATGCAGTGACGTAGGTGATTTATGAGTGCCGCAATTGCAACAAATTTGTAGGTAGTATTTGGTTAATGACTGTTTGTGCCAACTTTTTAAATTTATCAAAAATTCCAGTCACAAAATTATTTATTATGTTTTGTTAGTACTAATTACATATTGGTATTTGTACCCTACATGTGTCCAGTAAGATATTTTCAAGCATTCTCTATAATCAGCTGGTTAATTAAGCAGAACAACAACAATATTAGGAGACTACCTATCAAAACAAATTTAGGAATAAAAAATCAATAACAAGAAAGTATATTTATTATGAGATGAACCCTGGAAAAACACATGAACACAACATCGAATTATGCAACCTATTCATTGATTTTAGACAGGTGTTCAATAAAGTACGAAGAAGCAAGATAACAGAATGGTTAAAAGAACTGAAATACCTAACAAGCTTATAAGACTGCTGTTTGATGATGCAAGATTTAAAAGCAAAGATGCTGATTCAACAGCAGTTTTCAGACTAATTCGTGATAAATATAAGAGTAAGGCAGGGCAGGGCGGGGCTCTTTCAATAATGATATTTAATTTAATACTGGAGTCAGTAATTAGAAAACTGAATATTACAGGAAATATCTAGACAAAGATGGTACAAATTAATGAATATGCGGATGACCTGGTGATTTCAAGCAGAAACCTAAACCAGCTCAAAATAGTGTTTAGTAAACTGGAGAAAGCTACAAAATAGGTCAGACTACAGGTTAATGAGGCAAAGACTTACATGATGTAATTTAATTAAGTGACAAGAGTTCGTTTACCTAGGTTTGCAATTAAATGGAAACAAAAGTTATTCTATCCATAAGGAATTCATGCAACCAAAAATATTAAAGCATGTAACTAAATGGAAAATCTATAAGACAATGATAAGGACAGTAATCACTAATCACATATGGTTGTGAGATTTGGTCTTTAACAGTTAATGACCGAACAGCGGAAAGAATCATAATGAGGGAGATTTGAGGCCTAGCCGACGATAGAAATGGATTGCGGTGAAGAATGAATATATGGAATTAGATGCACTAAATAATAAGTGGTACAGATATAGTGCATTTTGTGAAAATCCGGAGACTAAGGTGGGTGGGGCATGTTGAGCGGGGAGTGATGGCAATGGGAAGTGCTATGGAATGGAGGCCAGACTATGGGAGAGCAAGAGGCACACCCAAGGAGAGTTGGCTGGATGGTGTCCAACAAGACTTTAGAGCACTGAGAGCAAGTTGCTCAAGACAGAGTCCAATGGAGAAGAGGCTAAAATCCACAAAGGATTGTAACCCCAATAAAGAAGAAGACATACTAGAGCATTTCTTCATTCTTCTTATGTTTGTTTTTATTTAAGTTCACTTCGAGGAAAACAATATATATACTTATAAATAGAGGCCGGATTTAAGGTGACATTTTTAGGTGATGAGTCATCCAAATAGGTAAATTTAGCTAAATCCATAAGCGCACTAAATATTTGTAACTAAGTTGCCCCCACCTGTACCGTTATGTTTCTTCAATAACAAATGATTGGTTTGGTGACTCAACGAAAGCTTGGCGACGCCTATTGTACATACATTGCACCATAATGATTGGTGAATTTTGCCATTATATTTTAGGAAACACTACTATAAATTCTAGACTGTTTTAGAAGTGCTACTTAAGTGTGCCACTCTACTGAAATGCTTTTACTAGATCATGTCTCTACTTATAAAGTATGCATGTTATTCTTTTCCCATTTTTAACCTCAAAATAGGTCAACCCCCAAAATACCAAAAGAATCTTGCAAGAATTAGTTTCTTAAATCGCAATTCTATGGCCAATTATTTCAATCACTGGCTATTTAAATAAAAACCCATCAAATTTTGTTTACAAATGTATAAGATTTGTTTAGTTATGGTCAATTATTTCAATCACTAGTTATTTTGAACAAAAACCCATCAAATTTTGTTTACAACAAACTGTATTAACCACCTTGAATTCGTAACGTTCGATCAATATGCAACTCTGTAAATATGTGGGAAGTGGGAATAACAATTCTGGCATATTTGAAGATTTTCTGAGAGAATTGTATCAGAAAATTTTCCAATTAAATCTAATAATTAAGATAGCCTTTTTACTAAATTGTTGTTCCTCATTTAACCCTATGATGCAGAACTCGGGCTTGCCAGGCCCAGAAGTCCCTTCGTTGCTGTATAATTCTGAAATTTCTAAATTCACAAATTTGTGGCTTCAGTAATGCTCCATAGGCTTACTTATTAACACACTTTTGGGGTTATTAATGAATGCGTCTATGACTAATTTAACAAATTTCGTTACTTTAAAGTAGTTATGTAAAAATAAGTAAATAAAATTGTTTTTTGTAAACATATATGAGTTTTAATGCAATATTTTATAATAACTGTACCTACATAGCTACAGCAATAAATAGGAACCGGCTTCCCAGGCCCGGGTTATCTAAATCCGTATATCAACTAGGTTCTGCATCTAAGGGTTAAGTTCTACAGTGAGTTTGGTCTGCAAAAAACACAAAGCACAAAACTTTTGGAACATCTGGAAAGCCTGTTTCATGGCAACTGGTAAATTTAAATAATTTAGATTGGCGGCAGTTATCTTCATTCTTTAAAATTTAAAAGACGGGTAAGCCTAAATATGAAGTGGGAATTTTTAGAGATTATTATATTTTTGGCTGGTAGTGGCTATCGTCATAATTAAAGTGATAACAGTAATAAGAACAACAGCTATTATCTACCTTTAATAGTATTTTTTGCAGTCAATTGTTAACAAAACCATTATAATTTTCAAATCTTTGTATTTAAATGGTGACATTATACATGTTGATGGTTGATACCGATCGTAACTGACTTAGAAAAATGCTACCTGGCGTTAGATTTATAAGAGGCTGTAGTGAATATATGTGGTTTCACCACTTAGTTATAAGTATAGCAATTTGCGTTTCAAGCTGTAAATCAGTAGGCTTAACACGGTTAACGCAAAAAAAAACTTAAGTGTTCAAATTTCCATGACTAACTTGAAGTAGTAATTTTAATTATCGTAGGAAATTCTGGTTTACACAAAATTAATTCTATCTAACATGGTACTAAAAATTAGAAAGTTTGTCTATATAAAGTTTTCAACCTCATATTGTTAAAAATTATGCTACAAATGTGCCTTTATATTCAGCATTAAAAAAAAAAGAAAAGTATGTTGTATATGTTTTCGAAGAACGACATGTAATTTCAAGTCTATGTTAACTAAAGTTTTGATTAAAACTACAAAATGGCCTGTATTGTACTACACATTTCTTATTAGGAAAATTGGAAGTGATTCAGAAAACCAATACTATGTCAAAACTCATACAGCAGCAGCTGTTTTCAAGGACAAAAAGTAGTACTTCCTACCTCACCCATACACCTTTTTCTAATATGAATTCCAATTCTTGCAGATGCATACAGATTTTATTTTTATGTTTTATAGTAGTTTAGTCCTATCAAATAAAAATTTTATTATTTTGATTTTAGTACCTACTCTTAATATTTTTATACTGAGCATAAAATTCTGTTTATTACTTCTTTTTAAAAAAAAATAAATTAAAATTTCGTTATACATTTAAAAAAAAAAATGTTATCAACTGAAATTCATAACATGATGTAACTCTTACCACAAACATCTTCTACTTCATCAGCCCAATTGAGATTGGTTTTACGTATCGGTACAGTTGGAGTTGATCCAGGCGTCTCCTGCAGAAAATCAGTTAAGGCAAGAGTTTTGCCTTTGGTTTTTTTACCCTTTTTTCCTGCAGAAGAAACATAAATAAATCAGTTATAATGCGACAAAATTTCAACTATTATCGTTTTATAATACCGCTGATTGTTAGTTTGCTGCGTAATTTATATCAAAATTTTCAATTAATAAACATTGCGAAATAACATAGTTTTGCAAACCACATTGTAGCCACGCGGTGACTTCATGGCCGAATGCACGAAGTTGCTAAAGAAATTAATTCAAATTTAAAATAATTTGAACATTACAAAATGCTATAGCAAATTCTAAATTTAATTCTACAACTTTGAACAAAATATGAACACATAAGAACACTAAAAAACTATAAATAGTATAACACATATGACAAATAAATAACCACACTAACCTGATGAAGCCATGTTGGGATTTCCGGCAAAAAGTAGAATGACCAATGCAAAAGAGCAGCGATACCAATAATATAACACAAAAAATTCCTATACAACAGTAGCAACCAGAATATACAGAGTATTGCAACCAATATTGCAACTAATCAATTTGTTATCTATCTGACTAATTAGAAATAGTCAACATAGGTACTACGGTTAGGTGCATATATTTTTTTAATAAACATGTAGAAAGTAGAAATCATTTTACAGTGTATTATGCATGAACAGTTTTTTTAAATAATGGTCAAAGCGTTACAATATTGGCAGAAGTGTAATTTTGACATTAAGAAAATTTTATGTCATTATAGGCAAAACTACCTCATTTTTATGTTTAAATTCCCATTTGAAATTATAAAAGCACATATAATTTAAAATAATTCGGCAACAGTTACAAACGACAATATGAAGGTATTGTAACAAAATATAAATTGTTGTCATAACACATACAGTATAACTAGAATTTGAAATCTAAAAAATTTGATTATGTCAGAGACAAATTATGACGTTGAGAATTTATTGACATTCACCTAGTAACTTTTAGTTTCATACAATTGTCTGCGTGCTTGTTTATTTACAATAATTGTGATCATTGATCACCGATCAATAAACAATGTTTCATACAGTTGAAGTTGGTTATATTTAAGATTGGTAGCAAAGTAGGTAATTGTATTTCCTGTTGCTGACGTTTAAAAGTTTAAATATAATTTATGTATATAAAATAACGGTGCTCTGCCTTGAAAAATGTAAGCCTTTTTCTGTATTTTCAGCAACAAAGCCGCTATTTTACTTGAGTCCTCGTTACTAATCACATAACTAATTGAGAATTGAGGTTCTGTGGAATTAATTGACATATCCTGATTAGCTAGCTGTGTCAACTGAAAGCAAAAAAATACTACAATTTTATTGCCAACCGAAACAGTAGGTATTTCTTGATCTTACTGTATTAGACAAGCCTAGACCCCGCCCAATAAATAAAAGATATTTATGATGCAAGTAGGATATGAGCATTATTAAGATACGCGTTTGAAATTTGCACAACGAGGCGATAGCCGAGTTGTGTAATTAAACAAGTTTGATTATCTGTGGTGTAGGTGTAAAATGGCGCAGAGATGGCCCTGCCTATGCATTGCATCTTTAGAGCTTCATACATACGTTACGGTACTTCGATACTGAAAATTGGAAGAGGTTGACAATACAGATACAGAAATGTGGTACCATAAATTATATATACAGGGTGCCAGGATAAAACTGTCCCACACGTTTTGAAGCATAAACGTAAAACTAAGACATATTTTTTGCAATTTTAACTTTTTATGAGTAGTTATACAGTCCAAGATTAGTACAGGGTGGTCCAAATTGGACACTTTTGATAGGAAACGCCAATTTCTAGAGGAGCTAGAAAACAACTAACCTACATGTTACGAGCTCGATTTTTGTGAGAAACTGAATGCCGAAAACCGCACATCGATATCTTGAACTGTTTAGCAGATATAGGGTGGTTTTCAATTTTGTGCATTTTTGACCCACCTCCGTAACTTATTTATTTATGAATATTTTTTGTTTCTGTAAAAACATTCTTAATGCACTTTTTTTAAGGGAATCCAATAGTGTCCCAAGTTTTTTTGTAAAAAGAATAGTTTTGAAGCTATGACATAAACTTGTACTTTTTCTTATGGACCACCCTGTATATTTTTGCATATTCTTTTTCTAAATATATAAAATACTTGATACTTTCCTTTTTAAACATTTATTTCATTGCCGTTTCTAAAATACTATAGATGAATTTTGTAAATCTGGAGTGCCACATGCTTGAAAAATAGAACGAAATAAATTTACAGCTGTTATAAAATATTTATTGCCTATTTTTTAGTAATTTATTGATTTAATTAAACAACACAAAATAACAAAAGCAAACAATATAACATTAAAACTACATTATAAATAGTTTTTTCTATCTCCTCTAGAAATTGGTGTTTCCTATCAAAAGTGTCGAATTTGGACCACCCTGTACAGTAAAACTATTTAAGTTTAATTTGCTTTCCTCGAAATTAACTTCATTGGACGTGTTTAATTTTATGAATTTACAAAACAAAATTTGTATTAGTAAAAAAATCTGTGTAATTTCTTTATATCGAAATGTTTTCTCCCTTAATTATTTCAAAGCAGTTACTTTATAATGGTTTAATTTAAACTTAATGACAATCTGCTAAAACTTTACTAAACCAACTTGACACATTTCTTTTTTGTGTGTATAGCTAATCTGCTCGGAACCGCCTTTAGGCACTACTTCAAGTCATACGGCTGTCATGTGTGTTACTACGTGTGTAGTTGTCTTGTTACTCTATCTCATACACCATTCTTCCGAGTAGAGCACAGTTAATTAAGTCCAACTGCGAATGGTTTCACCAGGCCTAGCACCAATCCCAGAAGCCTGGGAAAAAATTTCCACCAACGTAGGGATTTGAACTCAGAACCTGCAACATGCAAGCCTAGCCCTCTTACAACTGAGCTACCTAGCTTACCCAACGTGACACATGCAAAACGAAAAATTATAAATGAGGACATGTATAGACAGAATTTTTCACTCTACAAAAACTTATTCACAGCTTTTCTAAAATAATTAGGGGAGCAAATATTTCGGTATAAATTACCACTAAAATCCGTATGTTGCATAAACCATTTATACGCCCTGTATGGGAGCATTGACAATAACAAAAAATGTCTTTTATTTTAGATTTGTTTGAAATAAAATTTTACCACTAATTTGTAATATACAGGGTTACTGGTAATTCGATACATTCCTTTGGAGATGTGATGGGGCAGGCGCTAAGAAACAAATTTAACCCTAACATACATTCTGCAAAACTCAATAGTTTTTGAGATATTTCAATTTTTGTGTTTTTCTCAAAAAAGTAGATCTTAATGTCTTTAAAGTTAATTTTTAAAAAATCTACTTGACATTTTCTGAACTTTTTGACTGGATTACTTGTCCCACTCTATGGTCATCCGTTTCGAATGGAAAATATCCGGAAACATTTAGATCATGTGAAAATTTTAAATAAAAACTTATTAAAAATAATTTTTAAAATTCAGCTACGAAAATTACCTATTCGTTTTTCTCAGAAATTATTTTTTTATTTTTGCATAATGTATGTTAGGTTTAATTTGTTTCTTAGCTCCTGTCCCATCACATCTCCAAAGGAATGTATCGAATTACCAGTAACCCTGTATAAAAATAAAGATAGAATTAATTATTCAGTATAATCCTTTATTTGCAATAAACTTTTTACATCAGATAACTTGCATACATATATTTATTTTCAAATTTAAATATCTGCCAATTCAACAGAATTCTTCAATAATTATTTACTGAAGCATTATTGATAATTTCTTCTAACGTCACAATCCATATTTCTAGCTTCACTTCTTTTGTTGTATGTATCGACCTGAAATTAATTACTGTTAAAACTAATGTTTATATGAAATATACTATTTAGTTGTAAAATTATTTATCAGTCAATATAAGGGTCATTTTTCAGCAGCAATTCAGAATGGTGCATGACAATCATCATAAAGTAGACATACATAGCATGCGATAAAATTTAAATAATACATAATGTACCATCGCGTTAAAAGAATACTGGTACAGCGAAATTTTGGCTGTTTAAATTTGGTTTGAAGCCACATAATCAATTGCGTTAGCAGGCTATGACCATGAAACATCAACGTGACAGTTCTATGAATGAAAAATCTAAAAAACTTGTCAGTTTGACAAATACTTAACCTCTATTTGACATATCCGATTTACACACAAAAGAAGTGTGTGGAAGTGTCTACATCAAATTTTGAGTTTTGGAAGTGTCTGCAGTAACACACTGTACCAGTATTCTTTGAACGCGATGGTATAGTGAATCATTTCCCAATTTAGTAAATATACAGCTGGTGCCAAAAACATTTGGTATATTTACTTTTTCCACTTGGAACTTAAAAATTAAACAGTGGTCTGTTACTTACCAAAGTTTCGTTTGATTACGGCAATGACATTTGTATTTTGTGAAGGTATAATAATTATTTACTGAAGCATTATTGATAATTTCTTCTAACTTCATAATCCATATTATTTATAGTTTCACTTCTTTTGTTGTATGCATCGGCCTGAAATTAATTACTGTTAAAACTAATATTTGTATGAAATATATTATTTAGTTGTAAAATTATTTATCAGTCAATATAAGGGTTATTTTTCAGCAGCAATTCAGAATGGTGCATGCCAATCATCATAAAGTACACACACACATAGTATGTGATAAAATTGAAATAATACATTATGTACAGGGTGGTCCAAATTGGACACTTTTGATAGGAAACACCAATTTCTAGAGGAGATAGAAAAAAACTAACCTACATGTTACGAGCTCGATTTTTGTGAGAAAGTGAATGCCGAAAACCGCACATCGATATCTTGTACTGTTTAGAAGATATAGGGTGGTTTTCAATTTTGTGCATTATTGACCCACCCCAGTAACTTATTTATTTATGAATATTTTTTGTTTCTGTAAAAACATTCTTAAGGCACTTTTTTTAAAGGAATTCTATGGTGTCCCAAGTTTTTTTGTAAAAAGAATGGTTTTGAAGCTATGACATAAACTTGTATTTTTTCTTATTGCTGTTTCTAAAATACTATAGATGAATTTTGTTAATCTGGAGTGCCATGTTGAACAATAAAACGAAATAAACTTACAGCTGTTATAAAATACATGTTTAAAAAGCAAAGTAGCAAGTATTTTATATATTTAGAAAAAGAATATGCAAGAATATATAGGGTAGTCCATAAGAAAAAATACAAGTTTATGTCATATCTTCAAAACCATTCTTTTTACAAAAAAACTTGGGACACCATTGGATTCCTTTAAAAAAAGTGCCTTAAGAATGTTTTTACAGAAACAAAAAATATTCATAAATAAATAAGTTACGGGGGTGGGTTAAAAATGCACAAAATTGAAAACCACCCTATATCTTCTAAACAGTTCAAGATATCGATGTGCGGTTTTCGGCATTCACTTTCTCACAAAAATCGAGCTCGTAACATGTAGGTTAGTTTTTTTCTATCTCCTCTAGAAATTGGTGTTTCCTATCAAAAGTGTCCAATTTGGACCACCTTGTACAGTGAATCATTTCCCAATTTAGTAAAGATACAGCTGGTGCCAAAAACATTTGGTATTGGAACTTTTAAATTAAACAGTTTAGATAATTTTAAACGCAATGGTTTGTTGCTTACCAAAGTTTCGTTTGATTACAATGACATTTGCATGTTGTGAAGGTAGTTGGTCATATACTATCCAGTAGCGTGTCAGTGTCCATTTTGTTTTTTAAATTTCTGAAAACAAAGCATCAATCTCAAATATATGGAAAGTAAATATATGAAAAGGATTAATTTTTGTAATAATTCAGACATCCAAGGAAGTTAAATATAATCACTTTTAGTTTCAGTTTTTATAAAAATCATCATTTAAATAATTCTAAAATGTATAATTATAAATAATACAAATATTACATACCTTTTAGTTTTTACCAGGTTCTTGTTCTCAAAATACAAAAGCTTATTATTTTTTGGCGACTTGGAGTTAGGAACTTTGCTGTATTCTCTTGAATTAGGAAAATTTATTTCCTACCATGCCTTTTGATAGTTATCCGCTTGCATTAAAACTACTGACAGGATTACTCTGTAAATAAAACAAACATCAGAAATGAGTACTTTTATAAAAATTCATACTCACCACACACCACCAAGTATTTTCCATTCAAATTTTCTAAAAAAAAAGCCTGAAACTGTAAAATAATTTCATTAAATGTATACTATCAATAAAACCACAAAAATAAACTTAAAATTATGTAAATAATGGTTTATTTTAAGTTCAGTACATTATACAAAACAATGTACAAAATACAATAATTAAGTTCATCGTTTTCTACGTAATTGAAGAGAATTTCTTCTACGCCATGCTGCTGTACGTGAACCTCCGATTGTTTGAGAATATCTATGTCCTTTGCCCAATCCTCGGGATGACCTTCCAGATGAAGTTTTACCACGTAACTCACGATGTTTGTGTACAGCATTAACTAACCAATTGATCTTTGCATCACGGCGAATGGCCTAAAATTGAATGCCTAGATTAGAAGAAGCAACGACAAAGTTCGACTTTTTAATTGTCGAATAATAATTCAGTTGAACTAAGGCATATTTCTCTGCATCCTTTTAAGCTTAGAATGGTGCATGTCCAATCATCATTTTGTAAATTTATTGATGTTAAAGATATAAAAGAACATTTTTTTAAACAATTTTATCAATTCTTTATAAATTGTAAGTTAGCACAGCACAGTAGCCTGTTTAAAATAATAGGAAAATCTGACGCTCTAAAAGGGCATAAGGATAAAGCTAGATTCGCAGCTGTGCGTTCATACGTTTCCGTCGATCTGCTGACCAATCAAAACGTAGGAACGTATGACTACGGACAACGCATCTACTAAACGGAAAAGTTGGTTGAAGTTCAACAATTACGCACGAACGTACGAATTCGTCCGATATAAGGTTATGTTTTTGTATAGATTCCAGGACCGTTCAATGTCAACGGAAACGGATCGCTTCCAACCGCCTGTTTTTAATTCGTCCGTCAACGGATTACGGATAGCGGACAAACGCAAAGCTGCAAACCTTGCTTAAGGCAAAAGACAAAAGTATAAAATTATTGTTATCTAACAATGTATCCCTGGCAGATGTGGAGGGGGGGATGGGTGATCCTACACACGAATTTTCTGGCGAAATACATAATGAAAATAGCAAAACAGAAATTTGATATATTCCTAGTATTAGATCTGCTATATACTAAACTATCTGTATATCCAAAGATTTTTTCCTGTTATTACCAATGTATTAACTGTCCCACCCCCACAGGCTGGATCCACAATTGAAATGAATAAAGTTAATTGTTTGAATGTACTTTTAGATTTTTAAGTTTGCTTTATATTTTTAATAAATTATCTTATAATAGTGTATTACAAACATAAAAAAATAACTTACATTGTGTGCTGGATCAATAAGAATTACTTCAAAGTATTTGTAGGAGGAGTCTTGTCCTACCCAGTAAGAATTTAAAACACGGAGTCCACCACACCGTCTGCCTACACGTTCCTTAAATTGAAAAAAAACCATTAGAAATATAAGGATATGGCTTGATACCTACTGTATTTTATTATATAAATTTCAGACATCCAAGGAAGTTAAATAATCACATTATGCTTCATTGACGCATAAACTGTCATCATATAGCAAAGCATGGTAATCTTGTAGTTTATTACGGACTTATTAATGCGCCTAATTTATATATTTACCAAAAACTTGTAAGTTGCAACACAAGTACGTTATTCCCAGTATAAATAAATTATAGCAAACCTCTGCTCTACTCTATTTTATACATAAATAATAACTACATATAATCCATCTCTTTGGTGCAACACACGCATTAATAGGTCCTTAAACCGCAAGATTACCGAAAGTCAATTTTGAATGAAATAAAATAAACCAATAATACCTCTGCAATAGACTGCAAATTACGTGTTGGTTTTAGCTGGTTAACACCATGACTTTTGGGTTTTCCATATGTAGCACCTTTAGGTACTGGACGCTTACGACCACCACGTCGTACACGAATGCGGTAGATTACATACCCTTTAAAAAATATGTTAATATATGCACCTAAATAAACACCACATTTTGCACAAAATTTTATGGTAACACACCTTGTTTAGCACGATATCCTAATCTACGGGCTTTATCTGGTCTTGAGGGTCTAGGTGACCGATGTAATTTGGTCAGTTGACGATACTGCCAAACACGTACTCGCAATAAAAATCTAAGCACATCACTTTGTTTTTTGCGATATAGTTCTTGTATGTATTTATAGGCTCCCATGTTTCACGACCTACAATACAAATAATAACATATAAAATTAAAAACACAACCACACCAACATAACCCCCAAAATAACACAAATTAATTTTCTTATATGCTATGTAACAAAATTATATCAAACAAAAGTACCTGTGCTACATGCATAGATTTAATTTCTACGGAAATTATGATGATTTTCACAACGATGGTAAGTTTAATAGAAGATTAAAATATATGCACAAAACTCATTACAAAACCTACCTTGTCAGTCAAACATAGGAAGAAAAGGAAGCGGATGCTTTTCGATATTTTCGTCGTCTGGTGGTAGCTTGCTGTACTTCCCGCTATTGCCGCCAAATTTAAATTGCTGCCGCTGTATGTTTTCCGCCTTATCGTGGAGCAATTAAAAATAAAGTTTGTCCTTTGTAGTTAGGGTTTCCATTTCACTGATTATGTACTGAATAATGTAAAATTCTGATACCTGATTGAATTTTTGTTCATGGTAATTTACAATATTGATGAGCTTAATAGCTCCCCATAGTTGAGATGAAAAATGCCAGAGACAAAATCACTTTCCTATTACACTTTACTTTGATTTTACACACACTAATAAATTGAAGGTATTACCACAGAATAGAAAATTGTGGTATTACTGCAAACACAAACTTTTCAGGGTGTTAATTTGATCTTTTACTCCCCGAAAACCTTCTAGTCGTTTCAAAATATTAAAATTGTTTTCTTTAAATAATTTAGACATCCCAAATATATCTCATTCAGACTGTTCAAAAAACAATCATGAAACAAATGTAGGTATTACAAGTTAATGAAAAAAGTACATATTTTTGGCGAATTGTGTACCTAATAATAATAATAATAATAAGCTGTTGCACTTGCACTTCAAACATGCCGTCCCACCTAACACGAAAATTCTTATCCAATTTTGGCATTTAACACATTAAAAGAAAACGGTTGATTACTTACAATCAGTTTAAGACCCAATAACCGAGAAAAAACAAAAATTAATAATTATTTTATTTAAAAAACACTATAAACAAAACATAACTTTCTCAACTTGTTTAAATTGGCCATTCGTCCCAGGAAGGTACAGTCTTATATCTTATTTTCGTAGGTATCTGTAATTCTGCATTACAAACGTCCCACAATTTGATTCATTATAAATGATAACAGATAATAAATTTTAAAGAAGTAAACAATCAGTAATGTTGCAATCTGTTGTTTATTAATCACAGAGATTCCCTTTCATCTAAAGTTAGTGACCATATCATGTATCATACATCTTATGTAACTTGTTGATTCCCATCACTTTTACTAAATAATCTAGTGTTATTTCATTGTGCCCATAGTGGTCTGAAAATACCTATGCTCCTTATGTTATGAATTTTTTGTAATGCCTTGAAGCAGGGGTGCAAGATTGGTGGCCTGTGACGTTCCGAGGAAAGATGCAAAAATAATGATGTTTGGTTTTTATAATAAAACAGAAATTTCAATGTTATTTGTTTTCATACGACATTTATAGTTGCAATATGCATGAAATTACTGGTGTAATAGGTATTATAACATAATTGCAATGTTTAGTCGAAAAAGTTTGTGCAACCCATTTAAGATTCACTTTAGGTAAAATCTGTCCAATAGGCTAAAGAACTGAATTTTATAAATTAAGTGAAATCGTTTTTACATGTAGTTGAGGGGTCACTTATAAGCTACATAATTAAAATAATTAAAAAAAATTTTATCCCCGAAAAAAAATAGAAAATTATCTCAGCAATTTTGAATTGCCGCGGGAAAATCGAAAACGGCATGTGACGTACCGCGCCGCACGGATCGGTGTTGCCTGGTAATATGCATAAAATAGACTCTGCAGTGTCAAAGTGACTGGAAAAAATTTAAGGTTAGTATCATGTACCTATTCATTAGGTATAGATAGAAATATTTTGCCTGGTGTAGAAGTAGTACTTGTTAATTTTCACAGGTGAAGGAGGTAAATAAACACGTTAAATATCGCGCGTCGCGCTACAACGTTCGCGTATGTTTTGCTGACAGCTGACAGCCGACTATTATTGGTTATCTATGCAGCTGACGCGTTCGGCTACATACGTCACAGCAATACGTGCTCGTTTTGGCGGGAAAAATTTTCATTTGAAATTCCGAACCTTTTTTACGCTTCTTAATTATTAAAAAAAATTTTTTTTTGTCTTGGGTCTTTTTAATACGGCATAAACATTAAAAAACATTAATTAAAAAAAAATAATTCTGTTGCCCATTGAGGGGTGTAAAGTCTGTAAAGTATAAATAAACAAACTTAAAAGTTAATACATTAATAAATCGACATACTTAAGTACAAATTTTTAACTTGAATTGCCAAGTGTCCTGCATTGAACATGTTTGGGAATGATCACGTTAAATTTGTTTTTGCTTTAATTAAACAGTAAAAAAATCCGCATATGGTGTTGACCTTTTGATATACACTTGTTATCTTATAGACTAAGAACAAGCAACAACAAATAACTTTAAATATGCATATTATATCTAAATAGTAAAAATTATGCGTTGATAGATAGTAAGCTCCCAAGAAGAAATAAATAATAATTATTATTTGCATATTATTTTATTTCATATGTGTATTTGGTGAGTCAATAAAAGACATTATTATTATTATTATTATTAAATTCGTTTTCATGTTTTTCAGTGAAAACCCACAATGGTTATTTATATGAATAAAGGAAAGATAATTCTATTCTTTTAGAGAATTTCAGAGTAATCTTTCAATGCATAATTAATACCATGAGATCGAAAAAAAGATGATTCTGAGCAGGCCTTGACTAGTACAACACGATTGGCACGACTGATTTCAAAATGTGGCAGTAGGTTAGAGGTTAATAAATGTCAAATAAATTAAAACACAAAACAGTATTTATTTAGGGAACAAACTGAAAACTAAGATGAATACATGTTAGAGTAGGTGTTCAAAATGTGATCCTTCACTAGTATTACAACGATAAACTTAAATAATTCTGGAAACAAGATTGCAAAACTGACTTACATTTGAAATGTCACTGTCACATTATAATTCATAGGCATTCTAGAACCAGTGTAGCCAATCGTGTTGTACTAGTCAAGGCCTGCTCAGAATCATTTTTTTTTTGATCTCATGGTACTATGGTAATCAATGTATGGTTCGTAATTGTCTCTAGGTACAAAAGCTCAGAATAATCTTATCTAAACCAGTTTTAATGCAGCTTACAATTTTCGCTTTCAGAAAAGTTTTTGTAAAAAGATGTTTTATGTAGCACAACTGCACAACACACTTGCAAGCATGAAGTTAGTTAACCAGGGATTAAAAAAATAAACAAAATTAAACATTTTGTTGAATTTAACTCTGAACTACTTAAATCACCCCTCACAACTACGAGTCCAAAATTATATGTATGAGTATACTAGTTGTTAATTTTTTAACTTAAGGCCTTACAAAAATTAATAAAGTTAGAAATTTACATTATATTGACTAACTTTTATATTTATGTAAGTAAAATTTCATATTATTGTATGGCTCTTTAATCATATTGGTTATAGCCTCACCCCGATGGTTGTTATACAATCCTTTTTAAGTGTTGAGGCGGATTGGTCTTCATAATTTTTCCTTTATTACTCTAACTTATGGTGTGATTTGGCTGCCTCTATCATTTTTCTCCATACTTTTCTATTGGTGCACTTCTCCCTCCAATCTATTGTTTCCATTAGTCTCAGAGTCTTAGGCCTATTAGGCCCTTGAGCACTTGGTCCCATCACATGCATCTTGGTCTTCCCCTATATGTTTTCTCATTTGGTTTCCATTCTGTGATTTTTCTAATGGTTCTAGTACTTTGGCATGGCATATGTTCCAACCAGCTCAATATGCTTTTATGTAGGTATCTCACTACATCCTCCCCTTTTCATTTTCCTTCTAAGCATGCCGTTCCCCATCTTAACTGATCCTAATATTTCTCTTTAAAATGAGTTCTAAGTTTGCATTACATACGTCACTATTGGTATTATAAGTGTCTTGTACAAGGTGGTCCAAATTGGACACTTTTGATAGGAAACACCAATTTCTAGAGGTGATAGAAAAAAACTAACCTACATGTTACGAGCTCGATTTTTGTGAGAAAGTGAATGCCGAAAACCGCACATCGATATCTTGAACTGTTTAGAAGATATAGGGTGGTTTTCAATTTTGTGCATTTTTGACCCACCCCCGTAACTTATTTATTTATGAATATTTTTTGTTTCTGTAAAAACATTCTTAAGGCATTTTTTTTAAAGGAATCCAATGGTCTCCCAAGTTTTTTTGTAAAAAAAATGGTTTTGAAGATATGACATAAACTTGTATTTTTTCTTATGGACTACCCTATATATTTTTGCATATTCTTTTCTAAATATATAAAATACTTGCTACTTTGCCTTTTAAACATGTATTTTATAACAGCTGTAAGTTTATTTCGTTTTATTGTTCAACATGGCACTCCAGATTAACAAAATTCATCTATAGTATTTTAGAAACAGCAATAAGAAAAAATACAAGTTTATGTCATAGCTTCAAAACCATTCTTTTTACAAAAAAACTTGGGACACCATTGGATTCCTTTAAAAAAAGTGCCTTAAGAATGTTTTTACAGAAACAAAAAATATTCATAAATAAATAAGTTAGGGGGGTGGGTCAATAATGCACAAAATTGAAAACCACCCTATACCTATCTTCTAAACAGTTCAAGATATCGATGTGCGGTTTTCGGCATTCGCTTTCTCACAAAAATCGAGCTCGTAACATGTAGGTTAGTTTTTTTCTATCTCCTCCAGAAATTGGTGTTTCCTATCAAAAGTGTCCAATTTGGACCAACTTTAGGTCATTCTAATACGGCAACTAAAATAGTCAGTTCAATAAAACAATTTGTCTCGAGTGTTGGGCCACCTTGACTTTCATTTTGCGTAAGTCATGGCACTCTAGATTAATTTCTGCAAAAATTTACTTTGTCATCAAAATGTTTCGAACTTGATACTACCAGTGGCGGCTGGTGACAATAGAAACAGGTGGGGCCAGGGGACAAAAACAACTTAATTTTTTAATTCTTCTAGACTTAATAACGAGAAACGTTATTCCGATAAACTATCAATTTTGTTCATAGTTAAAATGTATCGTTTATGGACGTAATAAAAATTTAAACTTTAAAATAGATTATAACAAAAAACGACGACAATAATTAAACACACTAAAAACAATAAAACAGATCAACGAGGGAAAAATAATAAGGAAATGAAAGAATCGCGCGCTATTTTACATACAAACGTAACGACGGGCCAGACTAAACGGGCCCCAAGATAAGCTTTGCGCGCGGTAAGCAAACACGATTGGTAGTGCACGCACCTCCAGTGCATTTTTTAAGCCAAAATCACTGGGCGACAAAGCCCAAAATATTTTGAACCTAACCTAATTTTACTGTTAACGAAATGTTAGGAATTTTACCTAATAAAAGGAA
Source organism: Melanotus villosus (assembly GCA_963082815.1). Taxonomy (NCBI): domain Eukaryota; kingdom Metazoa; phylum Arthropoda; class Insecta; order Coleoptera; family Elateridae; genus Melanotus; species Melanotus villosus. Next base: position 67,478,749 of record OY720418.1, on the reverse strand, counting down.
AATGATTTTCAATTATATTTTTATTTAAAAACGGATTCACTTAAACATTTAAATTGTTGTGTTACATATTAGTGCCAAAAAACTTTTTTTACAAATTCTCTATTTCTATATAGTTCCGTATCTGGAACACTATATCGGTAGTGAACTGAACTGTGTTGCGTTTGTTATTGTTTGGCAGAAAAATATAACGCAATAAATTGACCAAATTCTTTGTCGCCTAGTACATTAAAATTTCTATCACTGGGCGACATTTGTGTCGCCCACTTCACTAGTTCAAAAATGCACTGCGCACCTCATAAGTACATGCCCCGTGCTCTACACTTACAAAATACACGGCTGGCCTCAAAGACCGTACTAAGTCGCATTATATACAATATTGCCACAAAATACTACAGTAATTTTTTTATTAAATAATGAAACGTGTTGGAAATAGATCAAAAATAATAATTACAAGAAATATATTTTTTAAAACTACAATTATTGGGTTAGTTATACAAATATAGGTGGGGCCCGGCCCCTATACACGAGCCGCCACTGGATACTAGCATTGAATATCCAGCTCCTCTGGATATTCAATGATACTACCATACGTAAAATTGAATGGAGATTCCAAAAATGTATAAATATACAGGGTGTTCCATTTAAAATAACAAAGTTGATGTCAATTCCGGCGGAACCGGAAGTGACAGAAACTTGTTTCCTATGTCAACAAATGCCACTTAAAGAGCATATTACACATACCAAATTTCATTTCGATATCTTAAAAAATTTATGGGTGCCCCAGGTTTCTTTGACACCCGATATTGTCTTCATCTTTATGAACTAGCGGTAACTTTTTTTGTTTTTTGAGAAACTATCCAATTTAAACATAAAATCTATAGGTATTATTTTACAATCTACAAATTAATATTTTTACTTAAGTTAATAAAATTAGCGCAGACTTTGTTCTTATTTGATTTATATTATTTATTCAACATTAAAATGCAAAAAACTGGAAGTGGATGAGCTATTTAGTAGGTACGATTTTGGGCTCTTATGTCGACTACCAGTTAGATATCTTGATATTAAGTATATACATAATTTTAAGGTATTTAATGCTGGAATAGGATTTCTGCAAAGTTACATATGAGTTAACCATGAATTAATAAATTGCATTAAAATCAGTTTCTTGAGCAAAAGCAGATTTGGTTAATTTCCATATTACAGTAGGTGGCCACCGAATTAGAAACTTTCAATAGTTATTTGTATAACTAGGGAGGAAAGCCATGTATTCTCTCCCGCGGATGAAGTTTAATGCCCGACGCGATAGCGGAGGGCATTAATCATCCAAGGGAGAGAAGAAGGCTTTCCTCCAGTGTTATACATATAATTTTTTCTACGACTCACTTTTAAAATCATTTCGATGATTTATTATTTTAGATTTCCTTCTGAATTTCGTTTATCAAGATACAGTATGTTGTGCGTCGTTTCCAAGGTAGTGTTGCTATAATTCTTCTCCCTAGGGAGGACATTGCCTACTTTCGGCTCTAATTTCAGGGAACAAAAGCCTACTTTCGAAACAAGGAGTAGAAAAAATATTTTTTGTTATGGGCACAATGGACCAAAAACATAATACATTTTGGATTCTGCTCCAATACACCTATCGGAATAGTACTAACACCTTTATGTAAGATTCCCTTTGTGCCACACAGCAGAATCTATAGACGTTGTTTTGAATGTAACATCACCGTTCTTCCGTTGTGTGGCAATTCACCAAATTTGAATGCCATTGAGAACTGTTGTTGGGCTTTAGTTAAAAGTAAAGTTTATAGTTTTAGAAACGATAATATAACAGATTTTAAGAATAGAATCCTAAATGTATGGCAGAACGATCCTGAAACTGGGGGGGGTTAGAAATTAAATATGTGTACATTATATAACCAATAAATGTGCTCTAAAACATAATATTGAAAATTACAAGTTTCTAATTCGGTGGCCATCTACTGTAGGTCGCCATTATATTTTCTAGTACAGTATTAAGTTTCATTTCTAGCATAAGCATAGTTTACTGCCATACTAAGCCCAAAAGCGGCAACTCACATGATCGGAAAGTTGAATAGTAAAGTTTCCCCATACTTTGCGAACTTATTGCTGGTCACTGTATATTGATCGTTATTTGTAGTGAAAGCCGACCGTTTTGGCTAGAAACCGCCCAAAAATTCTAGCAATATATGCCCTAGTTTCACAGTAGAAGTATACATGTGTTAACTTTCTCAAAAATGTAGTTACCACTTTTGGGCTTAGCTGGGCAGTTTAGAGGGTAAACAGATTAGATTACCTTATTTTAATTCTTATAGTGAATACTTTACATTATTAAGTTGGCCATTTACAATGTGCATGAATTGAAGTCCTTGATTTCTTTAAAGATTATGAACTTCTTTATGGTTATCATACCACAGACACTATAATACCTACCAATAAAGTTTCTTCTACAGCAATTTATGATTTTATGAAGGAAAAGCCAGTAATAACAGAACAATTTTATTTATGTTACATATGTTGTCACATGCAATAACTGTGAAAGGACAGGACAATGAAATACCCAAAAATAAAAATAAAATTAGCCTTAATTGACAAATAAGACAACTAAGGAGTTTATTAATTTCTAATGCTGTACAGTATGCAATAGTGCTTGTTTTTATAATCAGTACACAAAATTACAATCAACCCCCCATTAAATATATGCCAAACATATCTTACATTAAGCCCAAAATCACCAGATGTTTCACAAAAATTGAAAATATTCTGTCATACATTTAACTTGGAGTAACATATCTACGTTTGATTAAAGTCCTATTGCCAATGAAACAAAATAATGACGTCGCTACTTGATGGTACGTAACGAGAATGATGGAAGTATGATGTTAACATTATGACCCCCCTTGGCAGTGTTTAGAAGGCGAACAGCAGGAGGAAAGCCATCATAAGACAGAACAATCCCATAGCCTCAGATAAGGCAAATCCTAAGATGGCATATGAGAACAGCTGTTGTTTAAGGGAAGGGTTCCTCGCATAACCAATGATCAGTGATCCAAACACTGTTCCAATTCCGGCTCCTGCAAAAGCATAAATTAATTAGATACGAATCAAATTAATACCTTTAATCCTGAAATACCAAACCGATAAAAATAATAAAAATTCTACAAGTATAATAAAATAAATTAAAACCTACCACCAAAGTACCCTTCAGTTCTGTTATTTTACATGTGAAACCCATATTAAAGCAAACTACACTTTACTCATTAAAATTATGTAATAAATAAAAACAAAACTTTTAAATAGAAAATTAAAGTGCAAACAGCATAAGAAAAGCAATCATAAGACAAAATAAACCCATAGCTTCTGACAAAGCAAACCCAAGAATAGCGTAAGAAAATAATTGTTGCTTTAATGATGGATTTCTAGCATAGCCAATTATTAAGCATCCAAACACAGCGCCAATCCCAACACCTGTAAAATGTTAGTTATGATTAATTTTTGTGTAAATTGGTAACTATTTATTACAAATCTGAAAGAATTAAGAAAATTTTTATTTCTCAGACTGGCACAACACATTGCAAATTTTATTTTTAACTCATAATTTTACTTCAGTTTTCCATTTTCTACCACTCGAAAAATCTGAACAAGCTTCAAATTTATGTTACATTACTGTATTGTTAAACTATATTGGGTGTACCTAAATTTGACAGATAACCTTTTAATATTTAACACAGAGGTTACATACTAACTACTGTCAGGCACTGATCATTTGCTTCAGCATCATAGTTTTTAAAATTACACTTGTTTCAACTTACTATTAAGATAACAATGAAATCATGCCCAACCATTTTAATATTGCTACAGAAAGATTTAATTGAACTGAAACCCTGTTACTGAATGTACATATTACGTAGTCATTTTTGATACATATTTACTATGGCTAGAACGGTAAATTTCCAGTATACGCTACGTCGTACTTGGTAAAGCAAACCGTAGCGTATACCGGAGTTGATCCTTCTAGGTTGGGAATACATGTGTGAATCAAACCATATAGCAAATTAATTTCTTTAAAAAAACATTAGCTCTGTGTGTAATTAACATATACCCTGTAGTGTTCCAATCTGTTTTGTCAAAAACTTAATTTTTCGATTTATATCAAATTTAAATCTAAATTTAGAATAAATTATGTAACAATACTATCTTACCATCAGACACTTCATGTTGTCAAATTCGAGATTAATAATAAATTTTCTTTCGCCAGTCTGAGAATTTTAATAATAGAATTTAGTAATGTTACCTAATATAATAATAAAAGTATATCTACACTTGTACTAACCTGAACCAGCAACACCAACTGTGGCTGCTCCGGCACCAATAAATTTGGCAGCGGAATCAATATCTCGTGATACTGCCGATGTTTGGAAACTGCGTAGCGCAGGTAAAAGCGTTGGCTTTTGTGTGTGCTGAACTGCAGGACTTTGAACTAACAATTGGCTACTTTGACTTACAGTACTGCTTAGTGGCCGTAAATATGCTTTAGAATTGGAGATTAGCTGAAAAAAAGACTTTAATATATTCCTTGCAAAAAAGGCAATTATTTGAAATCCAATATAAAATTGAAATCATTTTAAAATCTAAATCTTCGTCAATTTAAAAGAAAAGTATTTGAATATACTGCGTATTATGTAATAACACTTTCGTGACTTTACATAGTAATCTATCCCATTATGTAACTGAAATTATTAAATTTATATGATAAAATAAAAATATACTGAATCATATTTACGTTTAAACTTCACAGAAAATATGATTATGTTCACAAAATTAAAATACTCACAGCATTTCTTGCGAGAGGGGCAATGACTCTGGCGCAGGCGAACATTATGGTGTTTTGCGGAAAAATTGTTTTAGAAACCTACAAATAATAAGTATTAATATCTAGCAGTATCTTCGTCCCAATATGAAATCAATGCTTTTTTTTAGCGGTTGAAGTTCATCCAATACGAGTTACGTAATAGGACGTCTGCTAACAGTTCACGATAAAATTGCATAAAAGATCAATAACTTGCTTCACGGTGCTATTATTTAATTACTCGACGAATTACCGACCGATTATAATTGGTAATATTCGTAAAAATTGACGTTTCAAAGGACATTATGTCAAACGAAAAATGGCTGATTTTGATTCTTCACTTAATTTTACGAAAACTTTCGAGAAGAATCATTTAAAATACTATCGCAGAAAGAACAACACCTTTAGATTTAAGTTTAATTTAACATTTAAACACTCGATGATCTCAAATAATAACAAATAACTTTGGAAATTACTCACACAACACAAATACACCAACCTACCGAAGAACAGTGTCAGGAGGAGGACACCCGGCGTTACCTTTGGAATGTGATTTCGTGAACGACTGCGTATAGCTCGTACGGTCGACCAAATGTACGAAGATAGGACACAAAATCGATTTCGTGCAGGGTTGGCTCCACGTATTCGCGCTAAAGAGCCATCGTCAACGATAAAACATTTCTCTGTATTATCGATATAATATCACATGACTTGAAATGGTAAGTGACCGGCAATGTCGTACATAACCTATAAACTCCGAAATAATAAATAATTATTCTAAATTTTTTAGAATTAATTCTGTTAAATATGGCTGTGTTTTTTATTAATGACTGCAAATTTAATGGCTGTGGTAAAACCTTTCCAAGCCTTTCTAGTCTTATTGAACATATAGAAAACGTTCATATAGGTAATATGAAATATTGTTCATTAGATAATGTACTGTAAAATTGTCAATGTTTACAGATTTTGATGCCAAAGTGGCTGCTGAATTTGAACAGCAACGTCCTTCAGCACTTCCATTAAGTTATGTACTTAAATATTCACAATGTAGGCAGCAAAAAGGAGCAAGTATAGATATACGAATCCGACTGCTTCAACATGCTTCCAAATCCGTTTTTGAAAAACGAAATAATAGCTTTGGTATATTCCTATATTTCAGTTATTATTAAATGCACTTAAATTATTTGCTTTTATATAAAAAAAACCTATTGTTATCTTCAGTATCTTTTTGACTGACAGAAATTACACATGCAAAGATTAATTATCAAAGTATCTTGACGGTGCAGCGAATTAGCCGTTTGCGTTGCAACAAGCCACCTGAGCTTTGATCCTAGTTATGACTGAAAAATTGCTAAGATATATACTTTACTTGTAAGTTTAGCTAAGTTTAGCCATATGAAATGCTTAGGTGGTGTAATGAATTAATTCAAAGAATTATTTATATATTATAACTCAGTTGACTCCAGCATTTTACTAAAGTAAAGTACTCCTGTCAGATTCCGCATTAAGGAGAGTTGGTCCTGACAGATGAGTTGCCTCCCTATAATTCCGATGTAAAGCAAGCTAGAGGAATCATTTTTGTTGTGACCAAAATTCCTGCGATTTTTACTCTTTACTTTACTGTTGAAGTTATCTTGCTCTCAAAATATAACTAGAGAATGTTCATTTCTATACTTTTCGTACCCAAATTCCTGTGTGTTTTACTCTACTTTGTTGTTGAAGTTATCATGCTCTCAAAATATAACTAGAGAATGTTCATTTCTATACTTTTGTTAGCAAAATTAGCAAAATTATGTATGAGGATGGGACCAAAAATACGGTACACTTTTAGAAAATATATAAAATATTTGTTATTAACACATTAATATGAAAGTACATACAATTAATTCTCTAATTGTCTAATACGTTACAACATTTGTCCCAGCGGTTCTTGAATTTAAAGATTCCTTTTTGTGAATATTTCATTTAAGTGTATTGAAAAAAGAAGTTACTGCTTCCTGAAATTGTTCTTGATTTTAAAACAGTTTTCCAGCAAGAGCAGTCTTTAAAAAACCAAAGAGATAGTAGTCTGAATGGGTATGGTCCAGACAGTGAGGTAGATGAGGCAAACTTTCCCCTGATATCGCTGCATTGACATGTGCGACCTTGTTCCATCATGCAAGTGAATAACACCATTCGACAATCTTTATCCACAACACAGATATCTCTTTTCGTGAATTTCTCTGAGATTTTATCTCTTTGCATTTAAAAAATGAATTACAGCACGAATTTCAACTTTGGGGTGTGACTCCAGTGTCTGTTACATTTTAATTACAAACTAATTGATAACAAACAAACCAAAATTATCTATGTGTTGATAGACCTACCTTACCTATATAACATAATGAAACCGTTTGTTTCTATGTACTGTATTTACCAAGAAACTAATTGGTGTACCTTATTTCTGATTGTAAACTCGTACCTATACAACGTCACCGTTAAAGTCCGCATCATATGGGACATTTTTTTATTATTTAGTTTACGCAACTTTAGATTTCATGAACAGTTTGTGCTTTGAAAATAATGCAAAATGTCGTTGACGATTTTTTTTTATCGATCGGCTATACCTGTCAAATTCAACATATTTTCAAAAAAATTACAAAAAGTTAGGTTATTTTTCAAAATTTCGAAAAATGTTAAATGCAAAAATTGTTTCTTCTTCAGTTTTCTACCCACCTACCAAATTTGAATAAATTTGGACAACCTTGATATTTTTTTTAAAAATCACTCATAATTTTAGAGAAACTGTCAAACATTTTGTTTTCGTAATTTCCATGACATTTAATTCTTTTCTTTCCATAGCATACTTCTTAGCTCAAGAGCAACTTGATTGATGATTAATTTTTAAGTATTAGTCCAGAAAAACATTTAATTAAATTAATTTAGTAAGAACTGGAGGTCTATTAATTGGCAAATGGATTTGAGAATTTTGACTTCTGGTATTTTTGAACAGAAATGCCCTTTTGTACTGTGATAAAAGTGAATAAAGCGAATTTTGCTGTGAAATGTTGAAACTAGAGCAACTTTGCATCAAGTATGACATAATTCTATTAGCATATTTGGAATTTTTTTGAAAAAATTCAATTAGAAACATTTTTAAACAAAAAAAAACCCCTTTGGCAGATAAGTGTATTACATCTTTACGGGTCTTTTCGGATTTTAATAAATTCGAATGAGCCAAAAAATTGTTAGGTTAAGAAAACGTGAAAAATTTCAAGGTTTCCAAATTTATTCAAATTTGGTAGGTTGGTAGAAAACTGAAAAAGAAACAACTTTTACATTTAATATTTTTCGAAATTTTGAAAAATAACCTAATTTTTTTAAATTTTTTTGAAAATATGTCGAATTTGACAAGTATAGCCGATCGATAAAAAAAAATCGTTAACGTCATTTTGAATTATTTTCAAAGCAAAAACTGTTCATGAAATCTAAATTTGAAAATCTAAATTTTCGTAAACTAAACAATAACAAATTTTCCCATATGATGCGGACTTTAACGGTGACGCTGTATATGTATTAACAACTTCATAATTTAAACCAATTGAGACCTTTGGATTAATAAATTATTGAGATTGCTAAGAACACATTTCAATAAGTAAACAATTATACAAGGATGAAATGGAGCAAATGAACAATGGTAAATTTGATAAAATCATCATCATCATCATCAATTTACACGGATCCCCGTGGATTAATCTTGGATTACACCAGACCCACCCCATGCCAATGAGGTGTGAAGGGATTTGTTATGATAGGTGGGGATTGGAAGTACTGTATAATGTTAACATGCCTATGATGCCAGCCGCAGAACACCACTTCTACAGTGCAAGGTAGTTAGTAGATCAAATATTCAATGGGAGTTGGATATATGACCGAGATGGTTAAACATGCTCTTTTCATCTTATACTACAACAGTCTTTCTAGTATTACCGCTAATTTCCTAGATCTATGATATGAAACGCCTTAGCATAGACATGCCTGCCCTGTTACATGTTACTTTATGCTAGCTAAGTCTAATCATTATTATCTATTCTTGGATACTTATATCTTCTTCCTCTACTTCTATTTCCTTGTTGTCTGATTCTTCTCTTGAGTCATATATGCGATTCATTTCTCTCTTCATCCTAGTTTTGTTCCTTGCCCTCTCTTCCCAGGTTTGTTGTGGTATATTCGATCGCTCTATACCTTGTACCAGTGCTGTTTCCCACGTGTAACAAGGTCTTGCCACCTTCATTGCATCTGTTGTTAGATTATAATATATGCTTTTTTCAATGTGATCTTCTCGTATTAGCATGTGTGCCCAATATTTTAGCCGTGCTGCTGTTAGCTTTTTAGTTATTGTTTTCCCATCTAGTACTTTGTGTGCTGTCGCCCCCTCGTCTTCTTTTGGACTTATTTTGAAAAGTTTTAGAATTTTGTTCTCCATTCTTATTTCCATTTGTCTTTGCGCTGGCTTTTAGTCCGTATAGTGCCGTTGTTCCGATTATCGTTGTGTAGATTATCTTCTTCAGTCTGGGAGTCGGTTTATGCCTTTTTAGTGTGGGTAGTGTGGCGTGGGCAGCTTGGTGGCTTATACAGGGTTGTGACTCGAACACCCGAACATAGGGATTTAACATGTAAAATCATATTTTCGTAATTTCCTGCTCCCCTAATTATTTTAGGTAAAAAAGCTTCAAATAAAAGTTGTAGAGAACAAAATTCTGCATCTGAATCAATAAACAAAATTAATTTTGCGTGTCTTGTAACCCCAGAAATTAGGTATGAAAATGACGTAAATCACCCCAAAAATAGCGATAGTCATGGAATTGAAACAAAAATTAACAAATGTTAACAGGTTATCTGTCAAGTTACGCTGCGTTAGTTTATTTTTATTATTACTTGTAATTACTGTTGAAGTGAACAATAGTACATAAATTTATTTTAAATAAAAAAAAATAAAAATAATAAAAATGAACTAACGCAGCGTAACTTGACAGATAAACCGTTAACATTTGTTAATTTTTGTTTCAATTCCATGACTATCGCTATTTTTGGGGTGATTTACGTCATTTTCATACCTAATTTCTGAGGTTACAAGGCACGCAAAATTAATTTTGTTTATTGATTCAGATGCAGAATTTTATGCTCTACAACTTTTATTTGAAGCTTTTTTACCTAAAATAATTAGGGTAGCAGGAATTTACGAAAATATGATTTTACATGTTAAATCCCTATGTTCGGGTGTTCGAGTCACCACCCTGTATAAGCTCCTAGGTACTTCATTTTTCTGACTTGTTTTATTGAGTTTTCCATCCTTTTGTCTGATGGTATATGCACCCCTATAAAACTAATGTGGTTGTTTATTTCTACTGTCACTGAGCAGATATCCTTGGAGATTCCTTGATGAGCTGTAACCGTTACGCCTTTTCTAACTAGAACCGTCGACGCGCCTCTTCTTGTTTGTTCTTTTTCCCTCTGCTGAGGTAGGTACCATCTGTAGTTTTTGGTGTCTGCCTAACCGGTGGTCATGTATGTTTCCTGCAAGAATGCTGCGGTGATTTCCTTTTGGTTTAGTAATCTGTCTATTTCTTCACGCTTTTCAGATCTTCGCGTTCCTCTTACATTTCACGAAGCCATTTTCACTTCTGTAAATGCTGACAATTTCATTTGCCTATAAGTTGGTTGTGTTTGTAGGGACAAGTCGTATCGTCCCGGTTGTATTCCTATTAGCTACTTTTCTATTTCTGCGTTCCAACTCCCGCTTTGCGAGTCTCTTCTTTGCTTATTATTTTCTTCTACCTTTCTATACTGTCGTAGTGGTTTTTCGAACCGTTTACTGAGGTCCTATATGCTATTTTTATTTTTGTCGGGTGCCCTCCCGTGCTCTTCGGTGTGTGCTCCGATTTGTAACCTGCCTCGAGCTTTTTTCTTGGGTTCTTCTTTGTTTCTTCTGCCTTCTGTTATTTGGTCCGTTATTGCTGGAAAATAGACAGTTTCCATCGCCTGCTATTTTCGTTACTTGAACTAGTTGGAGGTGTACCATCGTGTTCAAAGAATACTGGTACAGCGAAATTTTGGCTGTTTAAATTTGGTTTGAAGCCACATAATCAATTGCGTTAGCAGGCTATGACCATGAAACATCAACGTGACAGTTCTATGCATGAAAAATCTAAAAAACTTGTCAGTTTGACAAATACTTAACCTCTATTTGACATATCCGATTTACACACAAAAGAAGTGTCTACATCAAATTTTGAGTTTTGGAAGTGTCTGTAGTAAAACACTGTACCAGTATTCTTTGAACACGATGGTACATTGTCTCTCGTTCCATTCTGTTTTTCTTGCTGTCGTTCTGTTTCTGGTATAGTTTACGTTGATTCCTTGAATTTATGTTTACTTGCTAATTATAAACCCTACTTTTGATCTATGTATATGTACAATTCGCATGCGTCTATTGTCTATTATATAATCTTTATAATACTACGTATTATTATTATTATTCTATTTTTATTTCATTTCTATTTCCTATTTATGCACTACCCTATACTTCTTCTTCTTCTTTTGCTATCCCTTTTGCCCATATAGCGTCGGGTTATTTTTGCACTTTAATTCTAACTAACACTATTTCCACTATTTTCAATCCATTTTCTGTACTGTTTCCTATCTCTTGGTAACACTTTCACTTCCTGTATTATTTTTCCCTGCTCATTCACTAACACTTGTAATTGTTTCTGCCAGGATATTCTAGGCCTCCCTGTATATCGTTTTTCTTTTACTTTCATTTCCGTAGCTACTTTTGGTACTCTTTTCCCTTCCATCCTGTTTATGTGACCATACCATTTCAATTGTTTGTTTTTTCAACTTTTTTCACCAGCGGTTCCACTTCCATTATAGTGTTATTGTTAACCATGCCCCTCCTGCATCCCGTTGCTTTCCGTAAATACTTCATTTCGGTTGCTGTTACTTTTGATTTTAGTTTTTCATTTAATATCCAGTTCTCTGCAGCGTAGGAAAGCACCGGCATGAATATGGTGTTGTAAATTTGTCTTTTGGTGTTTTTGTTTATTTCCTTTTTCCCTTTTATTGTTTTGTTGATGGCATTGTATATTTGATTAGCCTTCTTAATTCTGTTTATTATTTCTTGTTCCGTTTTCCCATCGTTTGTAATAGCTTTACCTAGGTATGTGAAAGTTTCTACCTCTTCAAGTCTATTATTATTCAGTAGGATATCATTCATTAGTGTTTGGCCCTGCTGATTTTCATAACCTTGCTTTTACTGCCATTTATTGTTAGGTTTACTTTTCCCAGTTCCTCTTTCCATATGTCTATTGCCCTTTGTAGTGCCCTCTCGTTTTTTTGTGATTAGTACTAGGTGGCGCAAAAGTCCTCACTCGATTTCCTAAGGCAGTCACTTTGTTTGTAAATGAAAAGAATTGTTTCTGTTTGTTGATTATGTTTATTTAGACGTTTAAATTTTTTACCTAAGTCGCGAAGATAATATCGGTCAAAATTATTTGTCAAAAACATTAACACAACTATTCCGCGTTCTTGAGGAGTATAGCGATCCATGGTTTGTCTACGTGTATTCTACTTCTGTTTACTTCACAAATGTCAAAATCGCGATGACATAAGACGCCATTTGCAAAAATGAGAGCATCTTCCGATAGGGCGATGACTTTTGCGCCACCTGGTATTACATCGTCTGCGTAGGTTAACTGCCCCAAGCACGCTGGTTCAAGGTGTCGGTTTCCAATCTTTGTTTTGGGCAGATTTCTACTGCATTCGGTCATCACCTCATTCATTACAATTATAAATAGCAGCGGGCTTAATCCATCTCCCTGTTTTACCCCTTTCTTCATTTTAAATTTCTCTGATGTTTCCGGGTTTATTCTGACATATCCTTCCACATTTTTGTACGTGCTTTTTACCACTCTGATTAGCTTCTGGGAGACTCCATACCTGTCTAATATTTCCAAAATTTTTCTCCTAGAAACGTTGTCAAAAGCTGCGGTTATTTCTTTGAATGCCAGGTACAGATCTTTACCTCTTTCGATGTTGTTTTCTAGGATCATTCTTAGTGTATGAATGTGGTCCTGGGTTTGCCTGCTGGGTCTGAATGCAGCTTATTCTTCTCTTAATTTCTCTTCAATTTCGGCCCTTAATCTTCTCTCTAGTATTTTTGTATATAACTTAAATATAGTTGAAGCATATTGCTCGATAATTTTCACAATTGCTTGTACTTCCTTTTTTATATAGTGGCACTATTATATTCTGTTCCCACTCTTTGGGATTTTTTTCGGAGGTCCATGCTGTTTGACATACATATATCTGTAATCCATTCCACTGCCTTCTTTCCTCCCATTGTGATCATCTCTGGTGCTATTGCATCTTTTCCTGCGGCTTTTCCACATCTTATTGTACGTTTTTACTGCATTTTCTACTTCTTCTTTTGATATGTCATTTTTTCCTTCCCCATGTGTTTCATCATTTTTCTGTTCCTCTACTTCTGTTGTTTTAAATTTCCCTTCATAATTTCTCTATACATCTACTATCTTTTTCTTATTAGTAACCAACTTATTTTCATTGTCCTTTATGTTCCTTATTCGTGTTGTGGTGCTTCCTTTTAGTCTTTTAACCTTGTGCTAAAAGTATTTCCGGTTTTCCCTATAATTTTTCTGTATCTCTTCTCCAAACTGTTCCCATGAATTCGCTTTAGCTTGCCTTACGGCTATCTTTGCTGTATTTCTCTTATTTCTGAAATCCTGTCTATCTTGTTCGTTCTTGCTTTAATGTAGTTCTTCCAGGCTACTTTTTTTTCTTTTATTCTCTGCTTTACCTCTTCGTTCCACCATCTTGTGCTTTTAGTTCTAGATACCTATTATTCTTTTTATTCCACATATTATTTTGCTAGTTTCTACCAGTATTTTCCTAAATAATTCCCATTTTTCGTTTATATCTCTATTTCTGTGTACCTCCCTGTTTTCTTCTTTCCTTAGGTTTTCCTTTATTAACTCCATATATTTTGGTCTAGTCTCTTCTTCCCTTAGTTTTTCTATTCTTATCCTTTCATAGCTTTTTCCTTCTTCTGGTGGCTGGGTATTGAATTTGCATTTGGCTATGACTAGTCTGATATCTCTATTTAGTTCGGCTCCTCGATATACTCGGATATCTTTTATTGCTTCTTTCGTGTTTTTGCTGAATGTTAGGTTGTACGTAGTCAATCACGCTTTTTGCATTTCTTTGTACATCTTCAAAAGTGATTTTATGTATTTCCTTATGTTGGTAGAATGAGTTGCCTATTAATAATTGATTTTCAGCACAAAATTCAATCATTTTCTTCCATTATTATTTATTATCTCCTCCATATTTGCCGATAGTCCCGATCCCCTATTTTCGTTATTTCCTGTTCTTGCATTCCAGTCTCCTAATATTAGCAGGTGCTTATTTTTGTCTCTTTCGTTTTCCGTTACTTCCTGCAAACTATTCTATAACTCAGTTTTTCGTCTTCACTACTATCTTCTCTCGGTGCATACAGTGTGTCCACATGGTAATGTATAAAATCGATAAAATGGTTAAAAATGAGTTTACGAAAAATCCGTCGGACATGTCGAGCGATTTGTATTAAATTCTCTATTTTGACAGGATTCCTGATTTTTCCCGCCATTTTTCTAATAGCTATGACGTCATCGATATTTTTTTAAATGGTAACCCCTATTTTTTATTACGTCATTCGAAAGAGCGCATTTTTTTACAAATGGTGAGTTAAAATTTATAGTAGGATGCATTATAAACTTCTTCAGCAAAAATTATTTTATAGTAAATAAATTTATTTCTTAGAAAGTATCACGTGTAACATTAAAATAACATTAAACTAAATCAGGTGCTCAAATTGTGCTCCGTTTACAGCTTGACAGTGTGCAAGGCGTGTGATCAGGTGTTCAAACTTCTGTTCAATACCCTATAGTTGTTGTAATCCACACACATTACTTAAATTAAAAAATAAAAGAAAACTTAGTCAAGCATTTCGCTGTCAACTTCCGTTCTGAAATAAGTAAGAAGAATGGTGCGACTATCCGAGAGGGAACGGATTGAAATACTCACCATGATTGGGTTTGGTGACAGAGTTCGGACACAACAGGAGGTAGCCCGTTTATTTAATGAAATTCATCCTGATCGTACCCCTATTTCTCAAACGATGGTAAGCAGAATTGAAGCCAAATTTAATGAACATGGACATTGGACATGTTAGGGATCTACCCGAACCTGGTCGGTCAACAAGTGAAGATCTACAGTTCAACGTATTACTGGCTGCACAAGAGAATCCACATTCGACACTTAGAGAAGTGGCTAACAGGTTTGAAGTGGGGAAATCTACAATCCACAAAATATTTCGTAGACACAAATATCATGCTTACAAAGTTCATCTGATACATGAGATGGCCGAAGACGATTTTGATCGTCGAATTCAATTTTGTGAACAGTTAATGGAAATTTGTAATACCAACCCAGATTTCGTAAAGAAAATTATTTTTTTCTGATGAATCAACTTTTTGTCTGAATGGTGCAGTTAATAGACAAAACTGTCGGTACTGGGCCCAAGAAAATCCGCTTTACAAAACTAAGCCCGTAAACTTAGAGGACTTGAAAGAACGAATTCGACAAGAAGTCCGTCTTATAACCCCGGACGTCATCGACAACGTGCAGCAAGAATTTATCACACGCCTTGCACACTGTCAAGCTGTAAACGGAGCACAATTTGAGCACCTGATTTAGTTTAATTTTATTTTAATGTTACACGTGTTACTTTCTAAGAAATAATTTTTTTTTACTATAAAATAATTTTTGCTGAAGAAGTTTATAATGCAACCTACTATAAATTTTAACTTACCATTTGTAAAAAAATGCGCTCTTTCGAATGACGTAATAAAAAAATAGGGGTTACCATTTAAAAAAACTATCGATGACGTCATAGCTATTACAAAAATGGCGGGAAAAATCAGGAAATCCTGTCAAAATATAGAATTTAATACAAATCGCTCGTTATGTCCGACGGATTTTTCGTAAACTCATTTTTAACAATTTGATCGATTTTATACATTACCATGTGGACACACTGTATATTAATTTGTATTATACATATGGTGTCGTTTAATATTAGGTTTATTTTTATTATTTTTGGGCTGATGATTTCGTAATTTGTTACTGTTAGCTCTATTTCCGGATCTGTTATTATCCCTACTCCTCCTTTAGCTCTACTTGTCGGTTCCACCCCTGCAAATCTTAATGTGTATCCATTTTTCAAAGTCCTTATTCCTTGTCCCTTTTTCTTGGTCTCACTGATTCCTAGTATCGGTATTTTATATTTTTCCATTTCACTTATTAATTCCCGTTCATTTCCCTGTATTGTGGTTATGTGCCATGTTCCTAATCTTATTTCTGGTACCTTATTTGCCCTTTCTACCTTATTTAGTTGTCTCTTAATTATCTTTGTTTGTTTACCGACTATTGTTAGATTCGCTTCTTCCTCTTATGGCCGAAGCCTAGGCCGATGGCCTGTTCTACACTCGTAAGCACGAGTTCTGTGTTAGATTCGCGTTTTCCTTATTCATTGCCTTGTTCGTCGTATTATTTGTTTCACTATTCGTTTCCATTTTCATTGCCTTGTTCGTTTTCTTGATCCATCCTCCTTTCTTCCTTCTTAGTTTTTTGAGCTTGGGTCCTCTTTTTTTTTAATTTTAGTCTTCATCCATCTTCTTCTGTCCATTCATATTGTATTTCATTGATTCTTAGTTTTCTATACCCCACTTGTCTTCTTTTTCCATTTTCTTATGTTCGCTTGGATCAGTTGTTCTTCTTTCGTTAAATCGTTATCTATGAAAGTCTTATTTTTCCCCAGCCTTGCTTTGTTCTTCTACAAAAAGTATCGCCTATGATACAAAAAGAAGATATTGTACTGGGACAGGTTCTCCCTGCAAGATTTGTTTCAATATAATTGAACTCTTGTTCTCACATTTCAAACACCGTTCAATTTCATTGAATCAATCCCGTTGATCAACCAAAGTAGACCTGCCTTTCACTTCCATTGAACCGAAAAATCATTGATCAATATCGTTGAAATGATGTTCACATTATTCAATTTCTTTACAATGGCACAGATTCAGCCTCATTGATCAATGACATCGACTAATGAGAACCCGGTTTAAGCTTAAGAAATACAATTGAATGCGAAACTTGTTCACACGTTTCAAGGGCATTGAACATTCAGTCCAAGGATCAATTTTAAAAATGGCTGCAAAGAAGAAAATTGTGCGTGCTGGAATCCGTATTGTGTGTAAATATTTAATAAGCCAAATCAAAAAGTCTAAAACAAGAAAACCACGACATTGGTGGGTGAGGGAATGGATATTACGACGGGGATATGAAGGTGCTTCGGTAAAGCTATTACCAAAACTAACTGCAGATGAAGAATACATATGACAACATGGAGGGAAATATACGCCACAAATCGATCATATATTAATTACAAAAAGAAGAGCCAATAATATAGATAGCGTAAGATCTTATAGAGGATGCAACTGCGGATCTGATCATTTCTTGGAAAAATCGAATATGTAGAGAAAAATGCAACATAACGAAAAGCAATGGAAAACACTGGAATATAGAAAAATTACAAACACCAGAAGTAAAACAGAGATATGAAAAATATATCACAGAAGAACTAATAAAACAAACAGGAAAACAAGACACAACTCGAATGGGACAGGATTAAAGACACAATATGTAGCAGAAAAATAAATAAATAAATAATAATAAATAATAAATAAATAATAAATAATAATAAACTTTATTAGTTAGCAAATGCTAATTTTTACATATACATTACATTTACATTATTCGTTAATACTTATTTTTTATAATACAACTTAAAGATTTTTTAAAAGCTCTAATATTATTTTCATCCTTTACATTTTGTGGAAGATCGTTATATATTTTCAACCCTTTATAGAAAAAAGAATTTTGTGTACTTGATTTTTTGCATTTAGGTAGCCTGAAGTTACGACAATATCGGGTATTATATTCATGAAAATCGGAATTATAACTTAAGCCCTGTGACATATAATTTGGAAGTAAGTTTTTTTATTGCTTTAAACATAAATACCAGGGTATTGAAGTAAATTCTTTGTTTGACACTAAACCATTGAAGAATGTCCAGCATCAGCGTTATCTTTGTAAGCTTAGACCATTCGAGGATCACTCTCATTGCTCTATTTTGTTGTATTTGTAGTCTTCTTAAATCTTTTTCTTGACATGTAAATAAAATGCTCGAACAATAATCGAAATGCGGAGATTGTTTTGTAAACTAAAATTCTTGCTTGCATGCTCAGCTTTTTAGATATTCTACGTAACTTTTAAAAGTTAGTTTATTATCTATTACAACACCTAAATATTTAATCTGCGGCACCAATTCGAGTTCAGCACCTTTAATCTTGATTTTAGCTAAATCAGTTTTCCCTTGCGATATAATCATCGCCTTACTCTTATCTACGTTTGACTTAAGCTTGTTTACTTGTAACCAATTTGATAAAACTTCTAGATCAATATTAATTTTACAAATAGCTTCGTCAGCATTTAAATTCGTTATTGACACCAGTGTATCATCAGCGAACAAGTTTATAGCTGAATGTTTAATATTAAGCTCTAGGTCATTTATGTAAAGTAAAAAAAACAAAGAGCCTAACACAGATCCTCGAGGGACGCCTAAATTATTTTGGATACTTTTTGACTCCATATCTCCAAATGCTGTATATTGAAATCTGTCAGTGAGATAACTCTGAAACCATTTGTTTTCATATCCACGTATACCATATTTTTCTATTTTTTTAACTAATCTGTTCCTATCAATGGTTTCAAATGCACGCTTATAATATAGGAATACTGCTACCACACACTTATTTAATTCTAATTCACTTTTCCAGTTTGCTAACACTAAATTTAGTGCTGATTCGCACGAATGTTTATTTCTAAAACCTTATTGATTTCGGGATAGGAATATTAGAGAAAGAAGTGAATGGAACGATGGGGAATGGAAAAGAGCAATCGAAGAAAAGGATAAGTTATGGAAAAGATATCTCTGTACCTCTACAGAAGAAAATCAACAACTCTACAACAACAAGAGAACCGAAGTCTATAGAATGGGAAGAAGAAAGAAGAGAGAGTTCCTAAATAACAAAATAAAAGAAATAGAAAACTACAATGTCGTACAAAACAGTAGAAAATTTTACAAAGCACTAGGAGAACAAAGTGAATATAGCAATAAAACAGCACATAAATGTAAAAATTAACAAGGTGACCTACTAGAGGAAGATAAAGATATACTTAAGAGATGGGAAGAACATTGTAAGGAGACAATGAATAGAGGAACACTAGAACTGGAAATGCACATAACAAGAGGCCACCAGAATGAGCCTATAGCGACACCTACCAAAGAAGAAATATACATGGTACCTAACCAAATGTTTAAAACACAGGAAGGCACCTGGGAGTGACAACATTGTAGCTGAATTGGTAGTGAACGGCGGAGAAGCACTACAAGAAAAGATATACAACTTGATACAAACAATATGGGAAGAAGAAGCGTTACCAGAAGATTGGAAGATGACAATAAACCCTATATTCAAAAATTGCGATAAAAACTAATGCGGGAACTACCACCCAATCACTCTTCTAAATTAATGTAGTTTATAAAGTACTATCGGCAACCATAAGCAATCGACTAAAGCAGCACTATGAAAACATCTTAGGTGAATACTAACATGATTTCAGAGAAGGCAGATCGACAATAGACTGCATCCACATATTAAGAAGAATCGGAGAAAAAGCACAAGAGTACAATATAGATATACACTATCTTTTTATTGACTTTAAATAAGCCTTTGATAGTGTAAACCGCCAAAGATGACGGAAGGACTGTGTAAACTACATATCCCATCAAAACTAGTTAATCTAATTTATATGACAATAAAAAAAAAACAAGAGCAAGGGTTAAAGTAAAAAATCAACTAACAGAAGATTTTGCAATAAAATCTGGTGTAAGACAAGGAGATGTGCTATCTGCCCAGCTATTTAATCTAGCACTTGCAATGATGATAAGTGATAAGAAACCTGGAAATTGAAGACTCAATAAAAAATAGAGGATTACAACTACTCGCCTATGCAGATGACATAGTAATCATAAGTCATAACAAGAAACTGTTAGAAAAGACGTTTAAGAAACTAGATGAAGAAGCGAGAAAATTGGGGCTCGAAATCAACGAGAAGAAAACGAAATATACAAAAAGCTCAAAAACTAGTAGAGAAGATGAAACCATAGATATAAGAAAATAGAAAATTGAAACGTTACAACAATTTATATACTTAGGATCAGAAATAAACACCAGAAACAAACAAAAAGAAGAAACTAAGAGAAGAATATTACTAGGTAATACATTATACTTTAAATCCAAAAAATTTATGATGTAAAAAATGCTAAGTAGAAATTCTAAAGTAAAAAATATATAAGACCATAATACGCCCAGCAGTAACTTATGGTGCGGAAACCTGGGTTATGACAAAGGAAGATGAACAAATGCTACTGAGGTATGAAAGAAAAATAATAAGAAGAATGTATGGGCCCATTCAAGAAGACGATGGAATAAGGATAAGAAACAACAAAGAAATTGAAGTAATATTAAAACACGGAAACATAGTCAGATTTATAAAATCGCGGAGAATCCGATGGTATGGTCAAATTAAAAGAATGCTAAGACAAAGAGCAGTGCAAGAAATAACGGAATGGAAACTATTAACAAAGAAACCAAGTAAAAGATGGACAGAAGAGGTGGAAAAAGACCTGGCATATATGAAAATAAGAAACAAAGACATTAAATACAGGGTGACATTGAAAAAACTACAATGCATAGTACCACGCGATAGAGGACCATAAAATAATAAAAAAAGTTCTTATACGCTAATGTCCGATCGCCTTTTTTTTCAAGATACAGGATGTTAAAAGTTTGTTAGAAAATTTAAATTTTTTTAAATTTCTTTCGATTGTGAAGACATAATTGAACCAAAATTAGTGCACACTATGCCCTTGTAGGTGGCTATTGTGTGTATTTTAGTTTCGAGTATTATTAGAATATTATCATATTTTGTACGCGTTGAAACGTTGGCTAGTATTTTGAAAAAAAAGGCGATCGGACATTAGCGTATAAGAACTTTTTTTATTATTTTATGGTCCTCTATCGCGTGGTACTATGCATTGTAGTTTTTTCAATGTCACCCTGTATAGTGATAGAAAAGAATGGTACAAAGTTGCGGAGCAAGTAAAAACCCACGAAAGGTTATGACTTTATGAGCTTTCAGAAGAAGAAGAAGAAGAAGAAGAAGAAGAAGAACTGCAGATGAATTGGATGTGTACAGAAACCACTTAAGAATGAGCGAAGAAAAATTTGAAGAACTTCATAATTTCGAGCTATTTTTGAAATGAGGTTATTTCTGCTAGTACTACTTGTCTTTCCCCTTGTTTCCCGAAGGCGGATGTCTTCTTTACGTTTATATTTACTTGTAGTTTTTTTGTATAAATCTTTCTACCTCTTTTTCCTGTCTACCGGTGTTTCCTAGCTCTAACCCTTTTATTACTATATTGTTTCTTTTCCTGTCCTTTTCCTGTCTTTCTTTCTAGTTTCTCCTTGAGATTTTGAACTTCATTTCATAGTTCTGTTTTTCTTTCTCCCACTTCGTTCTTGATTAGCTCTTCTTTGATTTTTTGTAATTCATCTCCATGTTTTATAATTTCCTCATTGTTTGCTAACTCTTTTCTTTTCAATACCCTATACATATCTTTTAAATATTCTCAATGCCCGCTACCCTGCTCGGACCGTCGCGTCGTGTCGTTCGTGCTGGTCCTATAAATAGAATTTATGGCCCTCTGGCTCGCTCTTCTTTTCTGTCCGAAATTTGCGTTTCGGCCTTACCAAATCCCTGAGATGGTTCTCTGCACCATGTTTTAAAAATTGCGTAGATTCGCCGTGTTTCAACGAATATCTTAAATATAACTAATGTGTTTGTCACAGTACAAAACACAGTATATATTTACACTAATTCCAAATATCTTGGAAACAGTTAACTTTAGTGACATTTAAATAGTATACTTTTTGCATAAAAAAGATTGTTACTTTTAGTTAATTCTGCCATAGCTTTATGTAAAAAAAATGTTGAACCTTGTCAAGACATCATTGGGCATAGCAAAAGTAACATTTTTTAAAACTTACATTAAAATCGATCCCATCCCAAAAAAGATAGTTTTACCAATTTTCGCAAGAATATTTCAAAAACTTTTGAAATTATAGAAGAAAATTAAAATTTTACTTTTGACACCCTCCTTCTTTTTAATATGAACTTTTGGACTAAATTCGAATATCGTAATATTTTTACTCCACGAATGTACAGTGGGTGGTCTTTGAATTAGGAATTTTGTTCAAGGCATTATGCGCAAAGAACAATATCTGATTGTGATAAATAATAAACGAATGCCTCAAATGAAAGAGTGATTTCCTAATAATGATGGTATTTTCTTGCAAGATTAGGCCGCTTGCCACACTGCTAAGGTTGTGATTAAATATCTTGCTGAACAAAATATTCCGATTCTCGATTAGCCGGACATTAGCTCAGATATGAATACAATCGAATATGCTTGAAAGAATCTGAAAGATTTGATAAGTTCTAAGCGTGTTACTACCAGGAAGCCCTTATGGAATAAATAAATGATGTGTGGCAGTCAAGCAGCGAAATTAGACAACTGCATAAAAAGCATGGCGTATTGCTACAGTTATTGCATCTAAAGGCAGTTGGACTAAATATTAAATGTTCAGATTATGTCTAAATGTCAAGATAATTATTTAATCACCATATACCAGTTATGTGTTAGTTAGTTTGATATTAAAATAAATTTACAATTATAAATTAAAAAATTCTTAATTCAATAACCACCCACTGTATTGTTGATTTGTGCCCCATTCCTGTATATTAGCATTATGTTTTTCACAAAATTTTCTTTTTTTTTCAGAAAATGAAATAGAAGAAGAAATAATAAGTGAATCAGAAAGTAGTAATGATTCTTGGACGCCAGCTAAGGGAGTTCATTTAAATGGAAGGTAAAGAAATATTTCTTACGAAAAATTTAAACATTATTTAAAAAGGTACAACATAGGGTGGGTCAAATTTGATGTAATTAATGGGTATATTAATAACCACGATAGATAGGAAAAAACCAAATAGGCATCCTTGGGCTAAATTTTGATTGCATATCTCATATTAAAAATTTCCTCTTTTACCATTTTTGTGTTACAAAAAGAACATTGATTTTCTGTAATTTTGAAAAATCAAAATAGCATTGTTATTTCAAGGAATAGGTAAAAATGTTGCCGGAATTATATATACAGGGTGTTTATTAAACACGCGGCAAAAATTAAGGGGGTTATTCCTTGGCCTATTTTAAGATTTTTGTGTCCTTGGATGATTTTGGGAAAGACGCTTTGTTGCGACGATACAGGGCGATAAAAACTTTTCGAAAAGAAACAGTACTTTATTACTTTCAAGATTCTTAATTACAAAAACTGCTGAAAATAACTACCACCAGCTAGGATGCATGCACCCAATCTTCTCCTCATTGACTGCCGAACTCTTTCAGAAACACCAGGGGTGTTTCTTATTGCATTACACCCATCAATTATTATCCTATTTCTCAAATCTTCTTCATTTTCCACTAGAGTAGTGTACACTGATGTCTTCAAATGGCCCCATAAGAAAAAATCCAAGGGATTTATGTCTGGGGATCGAGTAGGCCATAAGTGAGATCCACCTCGGCCAATCCAGCGATTTTCATATTTTGCGTTTAAAAACTTACGAGCAACCACATTAAAATGTGCAGGTGCACCATCGTACGTAAACCATTCTACATTTCTCGTTCCCAATTGTACATCCTCTAGAAACCCAGGTAGTGATTCTTCCAAACAATTTTGCTACATCTCACCGGTAGGTAACTCTTCTCGGTAGAAATACAGGTCCAATTAGCTAGTCACCCACAGTTCCAACCCAAACGTTTAATGAAAATTGATGTTGGAAACGATCTTCAAGTACCGCATGTGGGTTTTCATCAGTCCACACATAGTTATTATGGAAGTTCCTAGTTGCATTTCTGTGCATTTCTGGAGAAATTTTCTTCATCGGTAAAAATAATCAGCGCCAGTAGTTGAGGCATTTGAACCAATGTATGCAGAAGCCATTGACAAGATGCAATACGTGGAAGAAAATCAGCAGGAATAAGTGCCTGAACGCACTGAATATGGTATGGATACAAGCACTGTCGCTTCAAAATTTTCCACACAGTCCTATTACTGACATTGAACGTATTTGCCATTTTTCTGGTAGAAATACCTGGATCTGTCTCTACCATGTTCAGCACATTTTCTTCAAATTCTGCCGTTGTTACTGTATTTGGCCTTCCTGGTCCTCCATTTCGTTTAAATGTGCCTGTTTCTTGAAGACGTTGATGAATACTTTGGAAGGTTTTTCTATCAGGAACATGATGATTGGGAAATCGTTCACTGTATATAACCGCCTAGCCTCTAACGAATTCCACACAAACATACAAGACGCAATCAATTTTGACAACTTTCAAAGAGAGAAAATGACAAGTAACAATGGAAACGTAATCAACAACGTATGAAATCTACGGTAAAACTATAGTTATTTGTTTCATTAGTACAAAAAATCCATGATTTCGGGACAAGTAAAATACAGATCGCCGGACGACGCGCAGCGGAGTCCGGCGAGTCTTACGCGTCCCGAAATAATAGATTACGTGCCAAGTGCAGAAAAGTGGATTTTTACTAGACGAGTATGGCAGGTTTGAGTACGAGCGATAGCGAGTACTTAAATGCCATACGAGTCTAGTTAAACCACTTTTCTGACGCGGGGCGCGTATACTATTTTTTCGCATTTTATATTCTCACATAAAAAGTTATCTAAATTTATTGAGATACATTCTGAATAAAATTAATAAAAACACTGAAAAAAGCAGGCGGATTTTCGATAACATAGTAATCTGACAGGAACTGTTTTTGACATAACAGAATTCAATTCAAACAAATTACAAATAAATACATTTTTTTTGGAAATCTAATTTCGAAATGGACTTGAGTGACGAAAACAACTTGGAAAACCATTCAGAAGATATTTTAAATGCTGCCCGAGAAGCTGTCAAATTGCATTTTAATGAAACCTGACGTTGCTATGCAGTAATGGTTGCTATAACTGTAAAGTGACCCATTACTTCACGATTTTGAGTGTACTAATGTAATACATTAGTGTATGAAATGCGAAAAACGCATTTTTTGTGCGAATGAAACATACCATTTTTTCTCCAACTACACATAAATTCGGTAATATGAATTATTATTTAGAATCAAATATTTTTGTGAACTGTCATTGCGGAAATAAACAATCACTATACGGAGAAAATAAACAACAACGGCGACGATTGCCGAATGTTGACGAAGCGTTTGTTTTTTATTTAAAATTTACCGTTGGTGAACATCCCGAAATGACTTACTTTTTATATAAAATTATTCGACAGTATGGCGCCTTATTCGTGTGGTTGGAGAAAAATAGTGTTTTCGCTATCTGCGCTAGCCTGGTATGACTGCAAATAATATCGGAATGTTGTTAAAACGATAAATACGGATTTTTGGACATTTCTTGTACTCGATAGGCCCAGTGCAGTACACCATCGTTTTACTTAGGCTACATTAAATTTTTTAAAATATCCAAACTTTTATCGTCCTGTATCTTTGCAACAAAACGTCTTTTTACGAAAATCATCCATAGAGCACACATTTCTGTCACTTCCGGTTTCGCCGGAATTGACATCAACTTTGTTATTTTAAATGGAACACCCTGTATATTTATACATTTTTGGAATTTCCATTTCATTCTATGTAAATTATATCAAGTTTTAAACATTTTGATGACAACGTAAATACTTGCAGAAGAGTTTATTTATTAATGTAGAATTCCATGACCTGCGTAAAATGGAAGTCAGAGTGCTACGACACCCAAAACAAATTATTTTAGCACTTCAACTGTAGCGAGTCTGTCACTTTTTTGTGCATTTCATTTGTTTCACTTGGTTTGAAACCCAGAGTCTAGATTTAAATGTCCAAAATACGGGTTTTGAATGGAGAGTGTTACTCCGAATTAAATTATCATATTAACTCCGCGTTATTGGTATCAATAAAATCCTTGAAAAACGCTCGTTTTTAATATCCTAGTGTCCCACCATAGTGCCATTTGAAAAAATAGAGTTACTGTCGAAAAATCATTTTTGCCAACTTTAGGTCATTCTAAAGCAGCAACGAAAATAGTTGAAGTTCTAAAACAATTTGTCTCGAGTGTTGGGGCACCTTGACTTTCGAACTTGATAGTACCATACGTAAAATTGAATGGAGATTCCAAAAATGTATAAATATACAGGGTGTTTCATTTAAAATAACAAAGTTGATGTCAATTTCGGAAAAACCGAAAGTGACAGAAACTTGTTTCCTATGTCAACAAATGCCATTTAAAGAGTATATTACATATACAAAATTTCATTTTGATATCTTAAAAAATAAAAAAATTTTGGGGGTGCCCCAGGTTTCGTTGACACCCGGTATAAAACATTAAAAATAAATTGAAAAATGTTTCAGAAAAATTGGTCTTGCTAATTTCATTGGTAAGGATAAACCATATGCATGTTCAGTACCTGGTTGTAAGAAAAGGTATAAGAATATTAATGGTATAAAGTATCATTGCAAAAATGGACACAGAATTTTTGAACTGTAAGTATAAAATATATACTTGTATGTATATGTTATGGACAAAGTGATTAATAGGGCATTATTCATAATGACTGGTCAATGTGATAAATCCGGACCAAGTGATTAATAGTCATTATTTATAATGACTGGTCAATGTGATCAATCTGGTCAGTATTAATAATGACCGGTCAATGTGAATAATGTACTTTTATTTAAAAAAAACTGTTCTTCCTCTACCTCTAACCTCCAATAAACACCTCTACTGTTTCGGCAGAGGCGTTTATTGGAGGTTAGAGGTAGAGGAAGAACAGTTTTTTTTTTAATAAAAGTATATTAATCACATTGACCGGTCATTATTAATAATGACCGGTCAATGTGATAAATCCGGTCAGTATTAATAATGACCGGTCATTATTCATAATGACCGGGCATTATGCATATTGACCGGTCATTATTAATACTGACCGGATTTATCACATTGGCCAGTCATTATGAATAATGACCAATTAATCACTTAGTCCATAACATATATATACAGGGTTGCTCATTAGTGCGTCAAAGTCCAATATAGGCTTTATTAAATAAAACTGGAGGAATTTATTTTATAAAAAGTGGCACAGTAACAAAAAACACACATTTAAAAAATAATTTGAATTATACAGGGTGTCGCGCTAAAGCGGGGCACATTCGAGAATATTTTTTTTAAATGAAACACCCTGTATATTTTTTGATTTTTCTAATCTGCTTTAAATTGTCTTTTCAACGATCCCTTGGTTTTTGTTTTTGGATGACGCATTGTTGAGTTATTAACGACAATTTAAAAAAAATGGTCGCGACAAGGTTTACCATACTAATTCCGTGCGACAGTATTACGATTAGCTAAGACAAAATTATTTGGTAAGTATGCACCCAAGGGATGTGTTGAACCTACAAAATAATCAAACATTAATTTTATTATACAGGGTATTTGTTGCGATGCAGTCAATTTTGCGATTGTCAAAGAGCGTTTACTGAATTTTTTCAAATGGAACACCCTGTATATTATTAAATTTTTGAAATGATGCGTTAATTGCGCTTCATTTTTGTTAATAATGTCCTATATCCAAACCCAATAATTTCAGAGATATTTTTACTTTTTCATTACAAACCGCTAAATTATTTGTTTTCGATTCGATCTAGTGTACTGGGCAAACGCTTTTAAAAACTAAAACAAATAAAGACAGAAAGTGTCAAATGTTAAAATCTTAATTATTGTTGCTAATTAGGTGTTGTATTAAGGATTTCTTAAGTTTCTGCCTTTAATATTGTCATTGTATTATTTATTGATTGGATTAGTGGGTACGTAGTTTTCTTGCACATTCGTGGTTTGTCACATATTATTATTACGGTTTTTAGTTAAGTCAATATGCAATTTGAAAGAAACGAACTCGTTGACATGATTTTCATTATGGGATCTGCCCAACAAAATTGTGTATTAACTCAGGGAATTTATGCGCAAAGATATCCTGACAGAAGACAACCTTCAGTTACAAGTTTGGAAAGACTTTAACGAAAGATCATTAGAACAGAAAATGTGAGTTATGAAAAGTGTGAACGGAGAAAGAGGACAAGTGACGAAGATAAATTGAAAGTCTTGTTATCAGTAATTGAGGAGCCCTCTACTAGTTCGACCAAAATATCAACAGAAACTAATGTATCACGATCTACTGTTAGCAAGATTTTAAAAAATAATAAATATCATGACTACAGTATATCCTTTCATCAAGAACTGTTGGGGCCTGATTTAGAGACTAGAAGGACATTTTGCGAATGGGAATTAGAAATTGAAAGGATAACACCTAACTTCTTCCAAAAAGTATTATTTACTGACGAATCGACTTTAACTCAGAGTGGTAGCCCAAACCGTCATAATCTTCATAATTATGCAACAGAAAACCCAAGAATAGCAAGAGCGGTTGATAAGTAGAGACAATAGACTGTAAATGTTTGGGGTGGTATTGTGGTCAACTTTATAATTGGACCACATTTCTTTCATGGACATCTAAATGGTGCATAATATTTGAATTTCTTGCAATATGACTTGGCTCAGCTTCTACAAAAAGTTCCTCCAGTTCTAAGGGAAAATATGTGGCTCCAGCACGACGGTGCTCCTGCACATTTTGCACTAGATGTCCGACGATATTTGAATCAAGAATTCGAAGGTCGATGGATCGGCCGCGGTGGTCCCATTAGTTGGCCACCTAGATCGCCAGATTTGACGAAAATTTAGGTCACTTTGAGAATTTATTGTAAATATTACCTCTAACGAAATTACAGTTTGATACTTTTTATCTTTATTTGTTTTTGTTTGTCAAAGCGTTTGCCCAGTACACTAGATCGAATCGAAAACAAATAATTTAGCGGTTTGTAATGAAAAAGTAAAAATATCTCTGAAATTATTGGGTTTGGGTATAGGACATTATTAACAAAAATTAAGCGCAATTAACGCGTGATTCCAAAAATTTAATAATATACAGGGTGTTCCATTTGAAAAAATTCAGTAAACGCTCTTTGACAATCGCCAAATTGACGGCATCGTAACAAATACCCTGTATAATAAAATTAATGTTTGATTATTTTGTAGGTTCAACACATCCCTTGGCTGCATACTTACCAAATAATTTTGTCTTAGCTAATCGTAATACTGTCGCATGGAATTAGTATGGTAAACCTTGTCGCGACCATTTTTTTTAAATTTTCGTTAATAACTCAACAATGCGTCATCCAAAAACAAAAACCAAGGGATCGTTGAAAAGACAATTTAAAGCAGATTAGAAAAAACAAAAAATATACAGGGTGTTTCATTTAAAAAAAATATTCTCGAATGTGCCCCGCTTTAGGGCGACACCCTGTATAATTCAAATTATTTTTTAAATGTGTGTTTTTTGTTACTGTACCACTTTATATAAAATAAATTCCTCCAGTTTTATTTAATAAAGCCTATATTGGACTTTGACGCACTAATGAGCAACCCTGTATAGGCATAAAGACATTGTTAAAATATATTTTGAGTTATTAGTTTATTATCACTATGGATTAAAACGCCTAGTAATTAATTTTCTCACATACCTAATATATTTGCTCAATAGAAAATTGTAAACCGTTATATTGAGACCATCCATATCGGAAAATTGTAGTTGTAGGATATTTTATTGAATACCTACATGATTAAATATTTAATTTGCGATAAATATTGGACATACGCCATAAAAATAGTAATCTTACAAAAATAATAAATGCCTAATAAATAATGTATTCATGATAAAAATAAATGGCCGACAAATAATAATCTGACGTTTTACATAATTTTTTTGACAAGTCGAAAATTAATTCAAATAGTAGATGTAAAAATGGACAAATCCATGACGACCACAGTGAAAAATAATACCTTGATAAATTTTGAATATTTATTTTTAAAATTAACGTGATTTTCGTGAAGTACACAAAAAATAGCATGTTCAACTCGTAAGAAAAGTGGTTCTTCCATGCTCGTGTAAATTTTTAATCCACTCGCAAGCTACGCTTGCTCGTGAATTAAAAATTTACACTCGCTGGAAAACTCTCACTTTTCTTAACTTGTAAAACAATCTACTATAGTACAGTGAAGTTTTCATTTTCTATTTTCTTTTTTTTTAGATCCAAGAAGACGAATAATAAGCATATAAAGCTTAAAAGAAACAAGTCAGTTAATTGTAATGCAGTTTCTCAGATTTGCCAAGATGAACCTCCAGTTGTTCAGACATTAGGGGGAACTGCTGCAGTTAATTGTTTTACTTCTGAAAACAGTATTATTAACCTAAAGTGGAATGGTAGTGAAAAAATCAAAGAAAAGGTAATAGTAAATGGACAACCAAAAGAAGTTATGAGGAAGACTATCAGTCCACTAACTTTTGAAAACCACGAATCTTTAGATGCCAAAGGCCCTTCTACATATATGAGCATCAATACTCGCTGGTCTGCTAGTGATATAATTAATAGAAGTAACGTGGCAATAATATCAACACCACATGGTAATAATGTTCCTAATCAGTAATTAATTGAAAAAATGTCAGCATGTCTCGAGTAAGTAATAATGTAAAAGTAAAAACACCGGTGATAATTATTTTTTGTGCTTAAAGTTGATGCAATAATTAATTAAATTTTTTTGTTATGCTGCTTAATAAAAGCTCATCGTATAAAATACTAAATTACCAAAAAAATTTGCAGAGGTGATGAAATTTATTAATTATTGGGGGAATCAGATCTGCATAAGAATTTATCTGTGATATTTACGAACAGTAGACTGAGCCTCTGTGATGCTAAAAACTATATGTATATGCTGTAATGCTTTAATAAAGTAAATAATCTTATGCTTAGGTATACAAGTGTATCTCAAAAAGTGTGCAATAAATAGGAAATCTTTATATTTTATTAGCTTTCCAAAAATTTTTACTTTTGATAAAGTGATATCAATGACTGAAGGACATTTTTGAAGTTGGAGGGAAGATTAATGTTCTCAGAGTCGAAAGAGCAAATGTTATTGTAAGAAAGCAGTATGTACCTACAGATCCAGTAACTTCAAAATTTAGTTTAAAGTAAAGTTACTACAGCAATTTGCCTTGTTTTAATTAGTTTAAGAGCTGCCGAATTGGGCATGTAACATTTATGAAGCAACAATAAAAGAAACTCACTGTATGTATCTATCAATTCACATATAGGTACTTAAAATAATCTTGTAAAATGACTGAAAATATGTCGGTACCTACCTAGTTTATAATTTTTCTCTTGCCTATTAGTTGTGCATTTTTACATTTAAAGGTGTCGAAATATTTCAAAATTAAGTACTTAATTGGTATTTTTTGAAATTGTCTTTAGCAGATTGAATATTTCAAACAGGTTTCACAGTTAATTTTTTAAACCTATGATGTTGCAACAGCTAATTCAAATAGTTGTGATGAAAACATAATTTGCAAAAAGTGATTCAACAGAATTGTTATTATCAAATTATTCAGTTACATTTCATTTAATAAAAATTATTGCGGTAAAGTTTCATAAAAACTATTTATAATTAAATCAAAACATGAATATAAGATATTTCAATGTAGCTATTCTTAATTATTTTTAACTGGCATTTACCTGGCTTGGTTGTGTAACATTTTGTCTCTGGGCAAGTTTGAAATTGGATTTTTTCATTTTCATAGTAAAATTTGTAGGTATCTGTTATGTTTATGTTACTTGTCAAGCACACACTAAACTAGAGTTTCTTTATAAACAAAAATAAAAATTCATAGTTTCTACTATAGATTGTTCCTATCCTAGAAAGAAGTACAGGGCTTATGGAGAACAGAGTTGCCACATGCAAAACTATGAGCACCAAAATACAACATATTATTGTGCGCATAATAAAACTGGTTTATTAGCACCACAGGCTTTATTTACAATGTGTTTCCATTCTTGTCTGTTTTTTGTCAAGTTAGTCCAATTCATCACTTTTAGTTCCACTAAATCTTTTTGCACACACATCATCCAAGTTTTCTTTGACCTTCCTATATGGTTTGTGTCCTCTGGTTCCAGCTGTAACATTTTCTTTGATATGTGTAGGATGTAGGTACTATTCTCCGGTATCCTGGTCACATGGCCTAACTGTCGTAATCTTCCTTGCTTCAGGTACTATGTTCACAATATTTGCTTCATTATATATCTCTTGTACCTCTAGATTTGTTCTTCTCCAGCTTTCATTCACTTTAATTCCTCCATATATTCGTCTTTCCCATATTAATAAACTTTTTAGATTTTCTTAAAACCCATAGTTTTACTATTGTTTTATATACTTTCACTTTCACTTGTCTTGATACTATTTTAGCACTAAGGATTTTTTAAATGCTGTTGCTGATCTTGATTCTTGAACCCGATTTTATTCTTCTTTTAATCTCACTTTCACTTCCACTATCTTTACTTGTTATCTCCACTCCTTCTGTTTGTTCAAATTTATACGTTGTGTTTTCCTGGAGGTTAGTAACTGTTATTTTTATTATCCATTGTATTTCTCGCTAATACCACATATTTTCTATTCTGTGTTAATACCATATAATGTGTTTTATTTTCGTTGATTTCCAATCCTGCTAACCTTGCCAGGTTTTGAAAAGTTTTTATCATGTATTCTTTAGTTCTATTCATTATAAGCACATCATCCGCGTAGGCTAAAAACTGCTAGGCATTTCTGAATATATTGTTACTTTTCCATCCGCATTTCCGTATAATATGTTCTAAAACAACATTAAATAGTGTAGGCGAGATTGGATCTCCTTGTCATAAACCTTAATTTATTGATAACTTTCCTTGAATTCTCACCTGCCTATATGTTTCCTTCAATGTTGTTGCCACCAGTTTTACTAACTCTTGTGGAAATTCCAAATGCTTCAATTCCTGCTGTTCTTCTTACTGTATCATATGCCTGTTTGAAATCTATGTATAACATATGTATAGTTAGGTTCTTTTTCCAGCCTTTTTCTTGAATTTGTTTCATAGTGGAAATCCGATCTATTGCACCTGAACCCACACTAATAATCTCCTATTAATTGTTCAGCTATTGTTTTCAACTTTCTATTAGTCAGGGTGGATAACATCTGGATAATATCATGTTATGTTGAGTAGTGATATCGGTCTATAGTTTCCACAATACTGTTGATCGCCTTTTTTAAAAATAGGGTGTATCACTGCTAATTTCCATTTTTCTTTCCATATACACGTCAACTTTATTTTTTAAAAGTGCATTTTTCTTGATAATTATAATTTTACGATCGTCTTTTGTTTTCGCACTATGACGTCATCGACAATTTTTTTTAAATGGCACCGCATATTTTTGTTCACGAATTTGGATACAACACATTTTTCTGAGTACGACAATGTCAAATACGTATGACCTTGAAGAGAAAAATTTTCGAAATACTAAATTTAAGGTAATGATTAAATTCAAAAAACAACTAAATTAAATATTCAAATTGTGCACCGTTGACTTCCTGACAGTAGCCAAGACAAAAAAAAACGTCTTTTGTTTCCAGCGCTTCCTTGATAATTATTAATGGTCTACTCTAATAACTTTATCATACATTTTTGAAACTTTGGGACTGATTATTTCGAAAACTTTCCTCTTCAAGGTCATACGTATTTGACATTGTCGTACTCAGAAAAATGTGCTGTATCCAAATTCGTGAACAAAAATATGGGGTGCCATTTAAAAAAAATTGTCGATGACGTCATAGTGCGAAAACAAAAGACGATCGTAAAATTATAATTATCAAGAAAGAAATTTTGTAATATCTACCACTAAGTACGTATCTGGTTTATGGTTATGTAGATGCAAGAATGGAACAAATAGTTGGGATTGAGTACAATTAAACCAAAACTTGTATATTAATGTGTTTTGTTGCTTGTAATTTTGTATATCATATTCTATTAGAACATTTTTCTAACTGATTAATTTTGTGTTCTTAATTATACTAAAAAATTACCAAATAATTAGGTAGGTTTAAACTCAAAATTAATGCAATTTTAATTACTAAAGAAGTTGAGTAATTGTATTATAAATTAGATGTTAATATAAAGTAACCCAATTTCAGCCTTTTAATATCTTAACCTATTGTCACAATTAAACTTAAATTTTACTTATTTTTATTATAAACTAATGTATTCATAAATTTAGGATGATGCTTTAAAGAATGCCAAATTGTGCCAGTGAAACAATTAAATTAAAATAAGTGCTGCAAATCATTCAGTTATTATCTTGCAAACTCTGTATGCTCTAACACAGGGATGCACAGACTTGTTAAACCCGAGGGCCACATAGCTATGCACTCAACACTGTAACTAATGGGAGGGCCGCAAAAAAAAAAAAACAAGAAAGTTATCTAACATATACTGGGTGCTGAAAAAATGGCGAAACAACGCTATAGCAAACTATTCAGGGACACCCCCTGAGTACTAGAAAAATGTTAAAAAAATTCTATCTCGTGATTCGTTGAAGATATGGAGGTTATAAGATCGGAATTTAACATTTTTTTATTAACCAATTTTGAATATTTCAACAACTTTTGTTGTGAAAGACATATTTAAAATGATGTTCAACAATAATATTTATTTAAAATCAATAAATAGTACCTTTAGGTATATGAAGTTTTATTTTTTATAATGATTTTTGTGCAAAACATGAAATATAAAACTTGAAATAAAATTTTTTTTAACATTTTTCTAGTACTCAGGGGGTGTCCCTGAATAGTTTGCTATAGCGTTGTTTCGCCATTTTTTCAGCACCCTTATATGATTTATTTTATTTATCATATATTGTTACAAAGAAATAGTAAAAAGGAAATACAGAATCTAATTTGATGCATGGCATTGCATTGATTTAACAATTGTTTTAATATTTGGTTCGATTTTTGTAGTAGCCAAGCGCAAAGTTGATTCTAAATTTTCATTAGTGAAGCGGTTCCTATTTTTCGATTTATTAATATTCATGACTGATGTTATACCTATGTGATATACATATGTTGACCCAAAGGGGCTTGCGCATTTTAATGCATTATCTAGCAACGATTTATAATTGTTTTTATCGACACGACAGAAATTTAACAAATTGTCTTCATTAAATTTATTTCGTAGGTTCTTATCATTTTGTATGTCGATGAGCTCAAGCATTTTCAGACAAAATGGCAAAAGGGTTGTCAAATCTAGCAACGGTTTTATTTTTTGAAAATCAGAAAATCGATCCTTAACGGCTGATATCAAATTATTAATCTTTTCAATATATACAGTCTTAAAGTTAGCATTGAACTTTTCAGAAAATTTCTTGTAATTTGGAAAATGGACGTAATTCCCTGACTTTAATTGGGATTTGAATAGATTTAACTTGCACTGAAAGGACAAAATGTGGCCATAAAGTTGGGTAATCAATTGATCTTTGCCTTGAATTCGCTTATTTAAGAAATCTAAATGATTAGTAATGTTAACTAAGCTAAGTCACATAACCAATCCCGAGTTTTTATATTGGGGACGTTTTTGTTTTTTTCAGCCATGTTGGTGGATTATACAAGGAAATTGTATCAACTCATCGCCATGCTTTCCCAAATGCTGTTTCAATAATGTTACCTACCAATCCAGAATTAGTTCCTATCATGAAAGGAGTTCCATCAGTCATAATACCAGATAATTTTGTCAGATCTAAATCAATTTTGGAACATTGTTCCAAAAGCTCAGTGAGCATGTCACTACTCTTTGTTTGATCTGACAATGAACTCATACCAATAAGCTCCTCACTCACTTCAAACTCGTGCGTTATTCCACGTGCAAATATTAACAACTGGGAGGTGGAAGTGATGTCAGTTAATTCATCAATAGCCAATGAAAAGTAGGCCGTTAATTGGTTCTTTATATTTGCTGACATTGCACAGTTATCTGGTTTAACTGAATTTTCTCAAAATTTTTGACTGAATCCGCAGAATGCGCATCCCTGCTCTAACAGTAGGTGGCCTTGCTCCATCATTACCTACCATAGTACTTCTTACTAGAATTATTTCAGCTTCAATTTTTATTTGAATACAATTGAAAATAAACATTTTTGAGGAGTGGGTAATATAATAAGAGTTTTTTATTTATTGCATACCCTTTTGAGAAACACTGTATGTACTGCATTCACAATGTTTTTACTGCGGTTGACTTTGGATGCGTATAAATTTGATCCAATATTATGACAGACATGTGATTTCAAGATTGTAATTGGTGTTAGAACAAGTCCAGTTAATTAACTTTTGTTTAATATATCATAAAACTGTGAAATTAAATTTTTAAGTATTTATTTCTTTGGGGAAATATTTTTAATATAGTTTAATGAATTATGAATATTTAGAAAAATTTTACCTCCACAGTGATTTCTACAACTCGGCTTCATCTCTACGTGCCAGTGCTAGAGCTGAAGGGCAGTTGTTTAAATTCCTGCAGAATAATATTTTTCTGTGTATGGAATTTTTCATAATTCATTAAAATACATTAAAATCATATACCTACATCGTAGTATTTTATAATTTAAAATTTATATGCAAATATATGTAAGTGGCGAATAAAGCAATTGAAAATTGCCGAAGACAACTGTTATGCAAAAGTTATCTATTGAGTTATTGATTTTAGTTTTTGTTTATTTAATTGTTCAGTTCTTATAACATTACATTGAAATTATGAAACAGGCATAGATTTATACAAAACTGCTTTTCCAGTGCTGGTACCAAGTTGATGTAAATGTATAGGGGAAATTACTTAAAATTAGAATGCAGTATTTTATTTATTTTCTAGTCATATATTTCTGTTTGTTAGCTATAGTTTTAATTTTCAAATATTTAAATTCAGTTTTTCCTGTATGGATATGTTATTATTTCTTAATAAACCAATTTGACTTAAATTTATGTGTTTTCTTTTTTATATGAACATTATATCCAGGGCCGGCGTAAACTTTTGCGGGGCCGGGTTCAAAAATTGCGCGGGGCAGAAAAAACACTTCTAAATAAATTATTTATTATAAACGCATTATATAGGATCATAGAGTATTATAATTAAATGTTTTTTCTGGCCTTTTTCGTTGCAAAGTCTTTAATTATGTCATCAAAATTTACGGAAATATAAAGCGCGGGGGCGAGTGGGGCAAACATGACCAAAACCTGGCATAAATTATAATTTCAACTTTTAAGGGTAGATTTTCATATTTCTACACTAGGCGAATGTAAATTTACTAAATCGCTATTACTTCCGGTCAAACCGGAAGCTCAAAATTATTAAAAACATTCAACGCAAATACACAATTTACTGTAATATCTACCTACCAAATTTCATTTCGATATCTCTGAAAACTCCAGAGATATTTACTTGGTTCCACACATTTGCCCAACACTGTACATATAATCTTCCAGTTAACTTAAATTATAATCAAATTATTTATCTGATGAATATTCTTCAGAGGAGCTGCTATATTCGGAAGAATTTTCGGTCGTTGACTGACCAAAAGATGAGAAAGAAATTTGTGGGGTTTCTAGCATTTTTAGAACTTCTGCAGGGATTTTTTAAAACTTTTTTTGCGGAAGCTGACGGAAATTGGAAATATATGAATCTGAAGATACCAACAGCCAATGAAGAATATCTTCATTTGTTTTACAACGGAGACGTCTTTCTTGCAAAATTTTGCCCATACATTGTAAAATCTTGGTTTCTGGCTTCTTGGGGTAGGCTATAATCTCAATGGGCAAAAACGGGCAAGATTTTATTGCAAAATCGTCAAGTCAAATGATGACTGAAGTCTCAAAAAAAAGACATTTTATCCGGCAATGCCCGGAACATAATAAGAACTTCATATACATATATGTATATTGGTGTTTTTTAAGGGTTGTTTTAAATTTTTATTATCTCATGTTGGGGGTGGTTCCAAAAAGAAAAAAAATATGCATTTGTATACTTATTTGAAGATGTAGTAGCCATATTAATTTCGTTAAAGAATATTACAAAGTAACTATTTTATGTGATTTCTAAGTCAAATGGTTTTATTCACATAAAATAATGCTGCACAAAAGACTCATATTATTGCATTAAATTGCTGTAATAGTGCACGTGATCATTAAAACAAGGTGTGAGGTACTGCTTCCTGGAAATAAAATACTGAATTGATCGAAGTAGATTCTCTGAATTTATGCCAGGTTTTCATTTCCTTTGCCCCACTGTGGGGCGTTTAAAGTGCGGGGCCGGGTTCCGGGGAACGCGCTGAACCCGCCTCGCGCAGGTGTTGATTGTATCTGTTTTTAAAATGTACGATTAAACCCTAAAATTTTTATCAATAGGGAGAATATTTTAAAAAGGTATAACCATATAACATAGCTTTTTTTTATTATTATGGAATTCAGAGCATGGTGTGAATTCTTGTAATAGTGTATCGTAATTTCAGGTTAGATATCTTTATAATAAAAATTAGTAGGTAATGCAGTAATTTATTTGATAGGTCCCACTTTCCAACCACTTCATAAAATCATTGCCATGCATTATGTATGTACGAGGGTAGGGTGAAAAGTCAGTGATATATGAAACAAGGAATTAATTTTTTGGACCAAAATGGATTAATTTTTCAACATAATCTCCTTTCAGCTGGATACATTTATTCCAATGAAATTCCAGTTTTTTTATGCCTTCAGTGCACGAGCCCCGACGCAAAAATTTCGTTTGGTGGAGCCGGTTTGGTCGAAGTAAACCACAATTGAAAATAAAATTCATAGTTAGCGAGTTTCATAATAATGTAACATACAGTAGCCAGCAAAATTATTCATATACCAGTACGTTCTTTAAATAAATTCACGTAAATAAGTTAACAGTTCTTATGTCCAGTTATATTTATATTTTCTGAAATATCCACTTGTTTGCTCTACATTTGGTAAAAAACTGTAAATATTTTTGCTTTATTATTATTTTTTAATAATTTAATTTACAATAAGATGGTATGCTAAGGCAGTGAAAGTATTCATACATCTAACAGTTTCATTCGAAATCACCCTTACCTTGAAAGACAAACAAAACCGAAGCTATTGGCATGGGGCAGCTGTCAAACGCTTTCGTTGTTGGTTACTTCACCTGAACTCTAGAAGAGCTGGTAGACCAAAAAATTTAACAGAAAGGGAAGGTCGCAAGATTATACAAAGCAGATCCAAAGACAAGCGCTGTAAAGTTGGCAACCCAGATATGTGAAATGTTTGATAAAGTAGTTAGTTCCGATACAGTCCGCAGAGCAATAAAAAAGAGCTGGTTATAATGCACGAGTGTCACGAAAGAAACCCATTATTAATGAAATTAACAGAAAGAAACGTTTAGAATTTGCAAAAATATACTGGAACAAACCACCCGAATTTTGGAATAGGGTAATATTTTGTGGATGAAAGTAAATATAATATATTTGGATCGGGTAGACCTCGTCTAGTTTGGAGAAAGTCATGAGAAAGTCATGAGAAGTACTGAAAAAAGAAAACCTACAAGGTACAGTCAAACATGGAGGTAGATCAACAATGGTGTGGGGTTGTATGGCGGCGAATGAGGTAGGAAATTTGGTAATTATAAGTTGTATAAGCCAAAGCTGTTCAAGAGTGGTTATTGCACAATACTACAAAGCTACTTAAAACACCTCTCCAATCACCAGATATCAACCCCATTGAAAATGTATGGCAACGTAGATGCAGATAAGAAAACATGATATTACAAGTAAAATTCAGCTGGAAACTGCACTGAAAAACGAATGGGCGAAAATTCAGGCCGAAACAACACAAAACCTAGTAAGATCCATCCAACGACGTTTAAGATCAGTTATTGAGGCTAAAGTGTATCCAACTAAGTATTAATTGAGTTGAAGTTCATTTTTTGGTTCTATCACATTTTCTTCTAATATGTATGAATACTTTTGCAATATAATTTAAGTGAGTCTTTGTTAATAACATTGAAAATGAAAAATTGAACAGACAATTTTACATGTTTTATTGCTAATATAAGAAAACTAAACATATATTCTAAAAAACATTAGAGTAGAGGCACATTACCCTGTAACAGGAAACAATCTATATCAATTTATTTAAAAAAAATGTTAGTGTATGAATAGTTTTTCTGGCTACCGTATTTGTGAAAACTAATTAATTTATTCTAACTTTTTGAACAAAAAAAACAACACTACTAGAACATCAATGAAAAAGAAATTAGAAACAAAAAACATTTTAACGCAAACTAGTTCGCCTACTTAAAAAATGTTGCAAAATAATTCGTCTAAATAACAACTACGAGTATGTTGTCTTAAATTGCGTTTTCTACCATTTTGCGGTGTCACTCTTATTGTCTATGACCGGTTTTATTATTTTTGGCATTGTATCTACTAATTTTCTGCATTCTTCCGCCGATACTCCGTTCTACATTTTCAAAATTCTTTGTCTAAGTTCTTCTTTCATTTTTGCTGGTTGTTGTCTTAATTCCTTCTTCATGTTCTACCACAAAGTTTCAACTGGTTACAAATCAGGACTATTCGCAGACCAATTCATTACAGGAATATTTTGGTTTTCAAACCAACGTTTGATTGACTTTGCCGTGTGGCAAGAGGTCCTGTCTTGTTGAAATATGTATTTCGCATCGGGAGTCTGTAATAAGCTAATAAGGGAATGAATGGCAGCAAGCACTCCTCTAATAGAGATTGATATTTGAAAGCATCTATAGTTCTATCTACAATTTTCAAATGGCCAACACCACCAGCTGATATGCAGCCCCATATCATAATTGAAGAAGGAAATTTAGCAGTACGTTTTAAACAGTCGGCATTGAAAGCTTCTTGTGAAGTACGGATAACTTTTTTCTAATATCACCTACGGATATTTCAAATCTGGATTCGTCATTCTAGATAACGATTTGCCATTGTTCCTTAGTCCAATCTCTATGTTGCTTTGGAAAATCTAGTCGCTTTTTCTTTTGACACTTGGTTAATAGCGGGGTTTTTCCTTTGATTATTACAGAAAACAGTCACAATAAATTGTTCTTAATTATAACTAATTATTTTTAGAGGTGTGGAAGTAGTCATTTTCAGTAAGTTTTTTTAAATAATAAATTTATTATTTAAGTTTATATGTTGTTTAATATTCATACGTTTCGGAAATAATTCCTTTATCAATGAGTGACATTTTAAAAATTATACAGGCAGTACATCTAAAATATTATACAGTTTTATTAAATTAGAAATAAGCGAAGGAATACATACTTACTTAAAATCATTTGGTTTTAATGAAACATTATAGTAAATATACAAAGATTTGTACTTTTCTTGTTAATAAACTTCAATTTTTGATTTAAAATCATTTGGAATTAGTGAACCATTAAAGTAGGTACATATTATAAAGAATTTCCCTTTCTTGTTAATAAACTTCAATTTTTGATTTAAAATCATTTGGATTTAATGAACCATTATAGTACAGATTACAAAGATTTTTCTTTTCTTGTTAATAAGACTTCAATTATTGACTTGTACGTTTGGTGTTTGTACGTGAAGTGTGTTATTTTATGAAAGTATTGAGATATCTGTATAGCTGGTATGTGTGGATAGTAAAGGTTTTTGAAAAGTATAAAGTAAAAGGCAAAACTTTTTAAATTAAGTTTATTTGAGATATGGGTTATTCCAGTAAATTATAGTAGATTGTGTTTAGGTTATCTATATCTGTTTTGTAGTTAATTGCGTTTTTATTTTTCTTAATTTCAATACTTTCTGTTAAAATTCGTTTATTTAAATTTGATTCATGTTTAAGGATTATTGGTTTATTTATATTGAAATTATGTAAGAATTGATAAGCATGGTTTGCATAAGCTGTATTGGGTTTATTTGGATTTTTTATTTTTGATTGAATTGATTGTTGGTGTTGTTTGATTCTTGTTTTTAAGTATTGTTTTGTTTGGCCTATATATGTAGCTTTACAATTGTTGCAGTTTAATTGGTAAACAAGATTACTTTGGTTATTAATTTCGGTTTTGTCTTTTAAGTTATGGTATATTGTGTTTTTTAGGGTGTTAGTATTTTTGAATGCTGTTTTGATGTTGACTTTTTTTAATTCTTTTTCTATTTTTTCAGATAGTATTGGTATGTAAGGAATTGTTATGTATGTAGGTTTTTCAAATTGGTAATTGTTGAATTCATTATTGAGAAAATTTGGTTGTAAGTTTATAGTATTGTTAGTGAGGGTTTTATTTTGTTTGAATTTTAAGGTTTTTAGTCTTTTATTGATGATTGTATTAACGAATTGTGGATTGTAATTATTATCTTGTAGTATGTTTTTGATTATATTTATGTTTTGATTGTGATGTTTTTTATTTGCTAGTAAGATGGCTCTATCTGTTAAGTTTGAAATTATACTTTTTTTATATTTAATAGAAGTGCAGGAATTGAAATTTAAATATCTATTTGTTTTTATGGATTTTCGGTACCAATTTGTTGTTATTGTTTTGTTGTTTTCTCGTTTAAGGGTGAGGTCTAGGAAGTTTATTGTTTGATTGGTAGTTTCTGTTTCTATTGTGAATTTAAGTCTGTTGTGAAAGTTATTAAATGTTGTTAGGAGGTTGTTAATTTCTGATTGTTCTGCAATAATTATAATGTCGTCAACGTAGCGTTTGTAAAAGGAAATATGTTTATTATAAAGTTTGTTTATATTTGATTCTAAATTCATTAAAACAAGATCTGCTATAGTGCTTGAGATTGGTGATCCCATTGGTACGCCAAATTTTTGGTGATAAATTGTGTTATTGTAGCTGAAATAAGTGTTGTTTAGAATAAATTCTGTGACTTCTATGAATTTATTTAAGGGGATGTTTGTGTATTTTTTAATTTCTGTCCAGTTGTTTTTTATAGTGTTAATGGCTATGTCAGATGGAATGTTTGTGTATAAGGAAATGATATCAAAGGAGTACATTTTATGATTTGGTTTTATTTTGGTATTATCTATTGATTTTTTTAAGGTCCAAGAATCTTTTGCATTGAAAATGTTATTGTTTGTTATGTTAGAAAGAATTTTTGATAAAAATTTTGAGATTTTATAGGTGGGACTCATATAAGAAGCAACTATTGGTCGTAATGGAATGTTAATTTTATGGATTTTAGGGAGGCCGTATATTTTGGGTGTAGTGCCATTTGTACAGATGATTTGTTTGTATTCTGTGGTGTTGATGTAATTATTTTTTAATAAATATTTACAGAGGTTATTGTTTTTATTTTGTATTTTGGTGGT
Source organism: Melanotus villosus (assembly GCA_963082815.1). Lineage (NCBI taxonomy): Eukaryota > Metazoa > Arthropoda > Insecta > Coleoptera > Elateridae > Melanotus > Melanotus villosus. The sequence continues at coordinate 67,435,133 of OY720418.1, read as the reverse complement.
TGGGTTTTGTTGTAAGATTGTGTATGTATTATTATCTGATAATAGGTTATTCATTTTATTGTTGTATTCAGATTTGTTAATCAGTATTGTTTTCTGTGTTTTGTCTGCTGAGGTTATCAGGATATTTGGGTTATTTTTTAAAAAGTTTTTTGTTTCTGTTATTTGTTTTTGAAGTTTTATGTGGTTGTGTAGTTTTGTTTTTGGTATTTTTTTATTGTTAGGTTTTTTTTTATAATTAGTTAGGATATTGCAAATATTAGCTCTTGTTTTATTGATTTGGTCAGATTCTAATGTGTTAAGTTTATTTTCTATATTTATAATTATTTGTTCGATTTGTGTGTCAATAATTGAAGTCTTATTAACAAGAAAAGAAAAATCTTTGTAATCTGTACTATAATGGTTCATTAAATCCAAATGATTTTAAATCAAAAATTGAAGTTTATTAACAAGAAAAGTACAAATCTTTGTATATTTACTATAATGTTTCATTAAAACCAAATGATTTTAAGTAAGTATGTATTCCTTCGCTTATTTCTAATTTAATAAAACTGTATAATATTTTAGATGTACTGCCTGTATAATTTTTAAAATGTCACTCATTGATAAAGGAATTATTTCCGAAACGTATGAATATTAAACAACATATAAACTTAAATAATAAATTTATTATTTAAAAAAACTTACTGAAAATGACTACTTCCACACCTCTAAACCAAGATAATCAGTAAACAACAAATCTACATCAACTTAGAACCCTTGGAAGTTGGATTCTACATATTATCGCTCACAATATCCTTTTTTTATTTAAAGTAAATATAATCCACTATGTAAGTAATTATACTAAGTAACATAAGAGTAATAATTAATTATATTTCCAAACATTGACACAATGAACAGCTCAATCAAACAATTATTTCAATACATTACTAATAACTTTAACCATAATTTTTTAATAAAAATTAAAACTTTTTTAAACATTAGCCTCAAATATGTAAAAATAAGCGAAAGAATATATTTTTTAAAAAAATGTAAAAAACATATGATCACACCTATATTCCTACAAAAAAACTTCAATCATATTATTTTTAACAACTACAAAAACTCCTTTCTCTTCAAAAACTTAATTTCTGATTTCAATGATAAAACATTAAAATTATTAATTAAAGATGCATATAATACTAAAAATTTGATAAAACAAAAAATTATCCACACTCAAAAAATATTAGACACAATTCTAAAAACAAAAGATGCAAATCACATTTTAACAACAATAATACAACACATACAAAAAACAAAAAATACACTAACAACAAACCTAGATAAAAAATTTAATCACTTAGTACACAAACAAATATACAAAACAAACAAAACAAATCAACTAAATAAACATAACACAAATAATAACAATAAAGATTTTCTTCTAAATTTAACAACAACTCACATACCACCACAAATACAAGAAATCCTAAAACTAGGACCTAATTTCAATACTTTCAATACTTTCAACCCCCAAAACACACAAATCGAACAAATAATTATAAATATAGAAAATAAACTTAACACATTAGAATCTGACCAAATCAATAAAACAAGAGCTAATATTTGCAATATCCTAACTAATTATAAAAAAAAACCTAACAATAAAAAAATACCAAAAACAAAACTACACAACCACATAAAACTTCAAAAACAAATAACAGAAACAAAAAACTTTTTAAAAAATAACCCAAATATCCTGATAACCTCAGCAGACAAAACACAGAAAACAATACTGATTAACAAATCTGAATACAACAATAAAATGAATAACCTATTATCAGATAATAATACATACACAATCTTACAACAAAACCCAACCACCAAAATACAAAATAAAAACAATAACCTCTGTAAATATTTATTAAAAAATAATTACATCAACACCACAGAATACAAACAAATCATCTGTACAAATGGCACTACACCCAAAATATACGGCCTCCCTAAAATCCATAAAATTAACATTCCATTACGACCAATAGTTGCTTCTTATATGAGTCCCACCTATAAAATCTCAAAATTTTTATCAAAAATTCTTTCTAACATAACAAACAATAACATTTTCAATGCAAAAGATTCTTGGACCTTAAAAAAATCAATAGATAATACCAAAATAAAACCAAATCATAAAATGTACTCCTTTGATATCATTTCCTTATACACAAACATTCCATCTGACATAGCCATTAACACTATAAAAAACAACTGGACAGAAATTAAAAAATACACAAACATCCCCTTAAATAAATTCATAGAAGTCACAGAATTTATTCTAAACAACACTTATTTCAGCTACAATAACACAATTTATCACCAAAAATTTGGCGTACCAATGGGATCACCAATCTCAAGCACTATAGCAGATCTTGTTTTAATGAATTTAGAATCAAATATAAACAAACTTTATAATAAACATATTTCCTTTTACAAACGCTACGTTGACGACATTATAATTATTGCAGAACAATCAGAAATTAACAACCTCCTAACAACATTTAATAACTTTCACAACAGACTTAAATTCACAATAGAAACAGAAACTACCAATCAAACAATAAACTTCCTAGACCTCACCCTTAAACGAGAAAACAACAAAACAATAACAACAAATTGGTACCGAAAATCCATAAAAACAAATAGATATTTAAATTTCAATTCCTGCACTTCTATTAAATATAAAAAAAGTATAATTTCAAACTTAACAGATAGAGCCATCTTACTAGCAAATAAAAAACATCACAATCAAAACATAAATATAATCAAAAACATACTACAAGATAATAATTACAATCCACAATTCGTTAATACAATCATCAATAAAAGACTAAAAACCTTAAAATTCAAACAAAATAAAACCCTCACTAACAATACTATAAACTTACAACCAAATTTTCTCAATAATGAATTCAACAATTACCAATTTGAAAAACCTACATACATAACAATTCCTTACATACCAATACTATCTGAAAAAATAGAAAAAGAATTAAAAAAAGTCAACATCAAAACAGCATTCAAAAATACTAACACCCTAAAAAACACAATATACCATAACTTAAAAGACAAAACCGAAATTAATAACCAAAGTAATCTTGTTTACCAATTAAACTGCAACAATTGTAAAGCTACATATATAGGCCAAACAAAACAATACTTAAAAACAAGAATCAAACAACACCAACAATCAATTCAATCAAAAATAAAAAATCCAAATAAACCCAATACAGCTTATGCAAACCATGCTTATCAATTCTTACATAATTTCAATATAAATAAACCAATAATCCTTAAACATGAATCAAATTTAAATAAACGAATTTTAACAGAAAGTATTGAAATTAAGAAAAATAAAAACGCAATTAACTACAAAACAGATATAGATAACCTAAACACAATCTACTATAATTTACTGGAATAACCCATATCTCAAATAAACTTAATTTAAAAAGTTTTGCCTTTTACTTTATACTTTTCAAAAACCTTTACTATCCACACATACCAGCTATACAGATATCTCAATACTTTCATAAAATAACACACTTCACGTACAAACACCAAACGTACAAGTCAATAATTGAAGTCTTATTAACAAGAAAAGAAAAATCTTTGTAATCTGTACTATAATGGTTCATTAAATCCAAATGATTTTAAATCAAAAATTGAAGTTTATTAACAAGAAAGGGAAATTCTTTATAATATGTACCTACTTTAATGGTTCACTAATTCCAAATGATTTTAAATCAAAAATTGAAGTTTATTAACAAGAAAAGTACAAATCTTTGTATATTTACTATAATGTTTCATTAAAACCAAATGATTTTAAGTAAGTATGTATTCCTTCGCTTATTTCTAATTTAATAAAACTGTATAATATTTTAGATGTACTGCCTGTATAATTTTTAAAATGTCACTCATTGATAAAGGAATTATTTCCGAAACGTATGAATATTAAACAACATATAAACTTAAATAATAAATTTATTATTTAAAAAAACTTACTGAAAATGACTACTTCCACACCTCTAAACCAAGATAATCAGTAAACAACAAATCTACATAACTAATTATGTTTGATTTACTGTATACAAACCGTACCCCATTATTTTTAAGGCTTTTTTCAACAGAATAGTATATTGTGTTATTAGGAGTAAAAGTGTCATTTTGTGTGCCGAGCGTGACGTTTGAACGACGAGCGCTAGCGAGTCGTACAATTTCATGCGAGGCACACAAAATCACTTTTACTCCGAATAACACATGTTATTTTTTCTTCAAACGCACAAATTAAAAGCAATTCAGCAAGAAAATTTAAAAAAAGTCAAAAATGAACGTCATACCAGCTGTCGTTGCTTTGTTATAAAAAATAAAAATTACGAGTTGCCATTGGCTCATTAAGTGTCACTTTTACTCCTAGGAGTAAAAGTGAATGTTTATGTCACTTTTACTCCTAGGAGTAAAAGTGAATGTTTAACTGTGTGTATCCAAGGACACAAAGTCGTGTTTTTATGACGTTTGAAGAAAAACATATTTCTTAATAGCTGTACGCCATTTAACGGTCAGTTTTCGCGCACGAGAACGACGATTCTTTTTAATACTGTCCCATCTCTGTCATCAGTGATTCTTGGGCGACCCGTTCTTCGCTGTGTTTCTAAACTTCCCGTGTTTTTGAAATATTCAATGATTCTGCACACTTAAACGGGGTATATCCAATTCTTTTGAAATTTTATAAAATGATTTTCCCTCTCTAAAGGGTTTAATGATGAGTTCTCTAATTTTTATGCATATTGGTTTACCATGAACCATCTTTACACCTTATAATATTTTATTTTTATAAGTAAAATCAGATGGACTGACTAAGATTTGCTTTAGAATAGTAAGGTGGGGTAGAAACACAAGGGGCACAGTAAAACATTTTAAATTTCGCGGTTATGGAAGGTTTATCTACCTCGTAGATATATCAGCTGATGCGTGGTAGTCACCAGCGTTCACACAGTCAACTAGGAGGTAGATAAACGTTCCATAACCGCGAAATTTGAAAATGTTTTACTGTGCCCCTTGTTTCAGTCTACCCCACCTTACCCTACTATCAAATATTTTTTGTTTGTTGTTTTTAAAATGGTAACTCAATGTATTCATGTTTTTAAAATATTATAGACGAATTATTTTGCAACATATTTTAAGTAGACGAATGATTTTGCGTTAAATAAGAATAAATTAATGTGTTTTCATAAATGTATCTCATTATTACAAAACTTGTCAAGTATGAATTTTATTTTCAATTGTAATGTACTTCAACCGAATCGTCTCTACTAGAAGTACTAGATGAACTATTTTGCAGTGGGGCTCATAGTAGGATTTGTCAAACTCTGTAAAATAGGCGTTTGTTTCGGCTATTACCTCAGAATTTCTTCCCAGCAAGCCATTTCTTTAGATTTGGAAACAGGAAGAAGTCGCAGGGGGCCAGATCCGGAGAATATGGTGGGTGGGGTAGCAATTCGTAACGTAATTCGACCAGTTTAGCTGTTGCAAGAGCCGATGAAGGTGCATTGTCGTGATGAAGCAGCACTTTTTTCTTACTCAAATGCGGACGTTTTTCCTTAATTTCATTGTCTAGCCGGTCCAATAACGGTGGGTAATACCCTCCAGTTATCGTTTTTCCTTTTTCAAGGTAGTCGGTAAAGATTACATCATGCGCATCCCAGAAAACAGTAGCCATAACCTTCCCTGCCAATGGAACCGTCTTTACCTTTTTTGATGCGCTTCCTCCAGTTTCTACCCATTGTTTTGACTGAACTTTGCTTTCCGGTGTGTAATAGTGGCTCCATGTTTCGTCTACAGTGATGTATCGACGCAAAAATGCCTTCTCATTGCGCTTAAACTTTTCCAAACACTCTATTGACATCGTCGTACGAACCCGTTTTTGTTCCGGTAACAGCAAACGCGGCGCCCATGTGGCTGATAGCTTTTTCATACACAAATCCACAAATGCTTATGTAAAATGTTCCGAACACGTTCAGTTGAGATGTTTACTATCTCAGCAATCTCGCGCACTTTTACTCTTCGATCGGCGAAAACTACGAGGGCTGTTCTGTATATTGTTAGTAGCAGGCCATGGATGCGAAGAAAAACAAAAACATTTGCATCAATCGAAAGCTTATTCTTTTGACAGTTTCCAGTTGCAATTTTGCAAGGTTGAAGTTAAAGCATACTAAGCATTATGGAAGTGCCGCGGAATGCTTTTCGGGCTATGATTTTCTACGATTATAAACGAGGCTTAACGTACGACCAAAGTCACCAAAATTTAATGGCAGCTTTTGGCGACAATAGTCCATCATTATCTACAATTAGTTACTGGTTCCGTGAATTTAAACGTGGAAGGAGTACGTTAGAAGATGAACCAAGACCTGGACGACCTGCAGTAGCTGTTTGTGCTGAAAACATTATTGCAACCGAAAAGCTGATTAAGGAAAAACGGAATATCACTCATAGAGAGATTGAAGACGAACTAGGCATTGGATCATATGCAGTATATATCATTTTACATAAACATCTGGGTGTAAGAAAGCTGGCAAGTCGGTGGATTCCACATTTGTTAACCGACGAACAAAAACAAGCACGGGTAGACTGGTGCAGGTTTATGTTAGAAAAGTTCGATGGAGGATCTTCAAAGCAGGTATTTAGTATCGTTACGGGGGTGAATCGTGGATATATAATTATGATCCCGAGACAAAACAACAATCAACTGTTTGGGTGTTTGAAAAGGAGGAAATGTCAACAAAAGCTATTCGCGGTAAAAGTGCAAACAAAAAAATGATTGCCGTTTTCTTCAGATACAGTGGTCCAGTTGCAGTAATTCCTCTTGAAGATCGTAAAACTGTAACTGCTGATTGGTATACAGAAGTTTGCCTTCCTCAAGTCTTCGAGAAATTGTGTAGTGATCGCCCAAGATCTGGTTTGCGTGGAATTTTGTTACTCCACGATAACGCAACTCCGCATACGGCCGCAAAAACTTTAAATTTTTTACACGAATCCGGAGTCCAACTTTTCACTCATCCACCATACAGTCCAGATCTTGCCCCTAACGATTTCTTTTTGCTTCCGCTGATTAAAAAACTCATGCGTGGTAAGAGATTTCCTGACGCGAATGCGGCTGTTGCTGAATTTCAGCGAATTCTTGACGACCTTCCAAAAAAGGAGTTTTCAGCGTGTTTCGAGAAGTGGTTTCAAAGAACGAAGAAGTGTATTATGTCTAAGGGGGAATACTTTGAAAAACAATAAAATTATTTTCTTTACAAATTCCGTAGTTTTCTTCTAACTAACAATTTACAGAACAGCCCTCGTATCTATATCTTGGATTTTATTAATCATTTTTTCAGTTGTGACCTCAATTGGGCGATCTGAGCGTTCAGCGCCACTTGTGCCACAATGAAATTTAGTAAACCACTTCCGAATCATTCCATAAGGAGTCTCCATAATACTTTTCAAGCTTTGTTTTGATTTCAGAAATGGTTTTCCCCTCAAAAAATAGTGTTTTATTAACACAGGAAATTCACTTTCACTATCATCTCAACAAAAAATCAAAACTTGTCTGCTTTCAATGACTGCCACAACTGTACCAATTGACAGATATGAATGAAATTTTGTATGACGGCCTGAAAAGGTTGCAAAATGTGAAAAATAAAATTGTTTTAATGATATCAACGCCAACTCGATCCATTATCACTGACTTTTCACCCTGCCTTCGTATTTATGTATCAGCATTTTGTAGGCCTTTTAGGTCCAAAGCTTAGTTATTATCTTAAATTTTTTTCTATCCTTAATCTCACTTCTCCAGTTATGTACACCTTTTTCTCTGAACTCTTTCTCCACAGCTTTTCTTCATTTCTTTTTTGGTATTTCGTTTTTCTTCTTGTAATCAAGTGCCCTCCGTGCTATTTGTTTTACCATCTGACATCCTTTCTCGCTCAACTATTGCAATCTGAATTCTTCTATAATTTCGATTGATTTCCTGTTTATTGAATCGTACACATTTTTAAAGTCAATCAACAGTATGAATGCTGGGATCTTGAATTCATAGCAGGTCATTATCACTTCCTTTAGCGTGAATATTTGCTCCGTAGCCCCTCTACCTTTCCTGAAATTGGCTTGATAGTCTCCTATTTGCAGTTGTGTGAGTTGCTAAATGGTGGAGCGGAAGAAGAAGAAAGACGAGGAACAAGGGACACCTGATGCGACTGACAAGTGTCTCTTTTACTTATTCCCCGGATGCGTCACTTATGGGATTTATCCGTAGATCTACGGATTTTAGATACTATTTAGCTGCGGACATGCGGACTCTTGTTAGAAAACTACGGATATTTGGTTTCTTCTTCAATACATACATATTATACATTCAACTGTCAAAGAAAATCCACCTGTTTAAAAGATGCTAAAATAATATATTAATTTTTATAATTTTGGGGCCCCTAAAGATCGGGGACCTTAGGCGCGCGCCTAGTGCGGCTTTGCGTAAACACTCCGCTGGGCAAACGTGTTTACCGATAATCGCAACGTTCTAATAGTTGATATTACGCGCTAATAAAAGTCAGACCCGCAATCCAGGAATTTAAAAATTAATTGAATTAATAATGAGCAGCGACGATTACATTAGTGAGAACGGAAATAGAGAGAAAGATATACCAAAGATTTTTGGAAGAAGTACTAAAATTAGCAGAACACCGAAAAAAAAATGGATGAATATACAGGGTGCCCCAAAAGTAAATGGTATACGTCAGCCATAGATAGAAAATTCAATGCTGAGTAAAAAAGGTTTAATGAACTAGTGTCCTATTTGCTGTGGTTTAGAAGATATAGGTCAGCAAAGTATGTAATGAATTTAACTTTGTGAACAAATCAATTATTGTATAATGTCCACGATACGTCATATCATATAATTTGTTTATTACTGTCAAAGCTGCGGCAACACAAATTTAGTACTAGAAGCTATTTCAAAATGCCAAGACACAGGTTTGAGAATAGGGAGTACGTCAAAATGCATTTCGTTTATGGTTTATGCAATGGTAACGCGAGACGTGCAGCAGCAGAATATCAGCGCCGCTACCCAACCCGAAGAGTTCTTCATCCTTCTGTTTTTGCAAGAGTACACCGACATTTATTGGTAAATGTAAATTTTAGAACAATACATACTCTAGGAGGACCGCATGAAAACATAGAAGATGAAGAACTAGTAATTGATGCGGTCGGAAATAATCCTCAAGTAAGTTTTCGCCAAATTTCGAGAGACCAGAATTCCTAAAAGTCGAGTATGGCGCATAATAAAATACCAACTGCTCCATCCGTATCACTATCCATGTATTGCGTTTTGCCATTGGATTTTAGAAAATCAAGGCACATTGAATAATGTGCTATGGTCTGATAAAAGCCAGTTTACGAATAATGGAATTAAAAACTATGGAAATATGCATTTTTGGAGCGATGTGAATCCCCACTTAGTCCGAAGACATGATTTTGCACAAAGGTTTTGTGTAAATTTATGGGCCCGGTATAATTAATAATCAATTAATTGGACCATAAGTATGTGTTACCCAATCGTCTAAATGCTAACAGCTATCTCGATTTCATACCAAATCATTTCAACAATTTACTTGACGGCGTTCCATTAAATGTCAGACGAAACATGATATTTCAGATGGATGAAGCACCAGTTCACTTTGGAAGAAACGTCCGTAATTGGCTGGACGAAAACTACCAAGAAAGTTGGATCGGACGAGGCGGTCCTGTGTCATGCCTCATGGCCTTCTAGGTCACCAGATTCATCCTGTTTAGATTTTTATTTCTGGGGCTAGGTATATGAAGCAATTGGTTTACCAACATGAAATTAATACGCAAGATGAATTGATACAAAGAATTGATACAGCAGCAATTACCATACGCCAAAATCTACAGGAAACATACAATATAATGAAGTCAATCACCAGACAAAAGAGAGAAGGAAGAAGACAAATTGCAAACAATTATAATGATGATCCAAGACTTAAAAAAATAGATCAGGGATGACATAAAATGTATTAGAGCAGAATTAAAAGAAAATAAAGAGGAAGTGAAAAAATGAAACTACAAAACAGAAGAAAATGAGAAATTAGAAAAATAAATTCAGCTTATTAATAATAAAATATAAAAGATGGATCGTGAAAAGAGAAAACATAACATCATGGTTCAAGGATTAATAGACAAAAACGATCAAGAGACACTGAAAGAGGGAATAAGTAGAAATAAAAATCAGAAACGCCAGAAAAATGGGAGAACAAACCTGCTGGTTTGAGCTAGAAAGTACTACAGATAAACAAAAAGTTATGAAGAATAAGAATAAACTGAAGAACTAATAAAAGACAACAGATATTTATAAACGATGACATGTTCAACGAACAAAGGGAGATACAGAGTATAATAAGAAAAACGACGATTGAAAGGAAAAACAACTAAAGTAAGATATCAGAAGTTAGAAATAGACAAACACACACGGATCTGTGCCCAAGAAAAAAAAAGTTAAACAACGCAAGATGCGGGAAGAAGGAAAATAAGGCGATAATCCAAAAAACTAACAAAACACAATGTTAAAAACGGACGAAAAAAAAATGGAAACCGACTCCGCTATGACAAAGGACATGAATAAGGAAAAATTAAATAACAAAAGAAAAGCAGGAAAAAAGTTATAAAGAATACTGTGATAAACCTTCTCTCTTACTGTTGGTTGTTGGTGAAATTAAAACATCTTGTTAAAATTAATATATATTTAATATATTTAACGAACTTGTTAACTCGACTTGAGTAGGAATAGGAATGTATCCTTTTTTGGTAACGTTCCGTACTTTTCCAATAAACAAGACGTTGCAAGAATTATTGCTTATGTGGTTAAGTACGCAACGCTCCAGTTTTGCTCTACATACCAATTGTTACAATAAACTGCTTAATCTACTAAATAGTAACTAATTAAATCTAAGCACTTCACAATACGATTGAAATAGAGAACAAAGAGAAATCTATACAAGTGAAGATAAAGAAAAACACGTGGAGGATTGCAACATGGAACACAAGAGGAATAAATAGAAAAGAGGAAGAACTAATTTACGCAATGGATATTATAACAATAACAGAATCAAAGAAGAAAGGAAAAGGATGCATAGAGTTAAGAAACGGATACATTATGATATATTGCGGAGTAGAGGATGAAGATAGGGCCCCGTCAAGTGTGGCCTGTATGATAAGCAGACAAAATGTCAGAGGAATAAAAGAGTGGAACAGGATAACAGATAGAATATTAAAATTATAAATAGAAAAAGACGAGTAACCATATGCCTTTTTAATAATACTTATACGGACTAAAGGAAGGTACCAGAAAACAAGAAGTTCTGAGGGTATTACAAGGAGAACTAGAGAAGACAGCCAGAAGAGGAACATTAATAATAGTTGGTGATTAAATAGACGAGTCGGAAATTGCCCAGAAAGTTCAGAAAGATGAGCCAATAAAATTGAAGAAAAATATGCTGAGTATAAACAGCAAAGAGAAAAGGTAAAACATTTAGTCAAAGAAGCAAGTGAGAGCTTGGGAAGAATTTGGACTAAAAATGGAGAGAGACGCTACAGAAAATGCAAAGATGCTATACCGTACCCTGAAAGGACTGCAAAAGGGTAAGAAAACCTCACTGAAGAATATAAAAGACAGGGATGGCAAAATCCTTTCTGAAGAAACAGAGATACTAGAAAGATGGAGAGAGCACTTCAGATATTTATTGGAAGCAGAGATAGAGGAAAAAGATGAAATAGTGAAGGAAAGAAAAACACAGATAATACAACCAAACCAGATGATGAACAAGAAGAAGAGATACAACTAAAAGAGGTAAAAAAGGCATTAGAAGACTTAAAATTGGCAAATCCGCGGCCATAGACGACATCAGACCAGAAATGATTAAGTTTATAGGAGAGGAGGGCACTAAACTATTACGTAAGATTATATCACTAGCATGGAAAAATAACAAAATACCGAAGGAATGGAGAACGGCAGTAATTATACCAGTATACAAGAAGGGAGACAGCGCGGACTGTAGTAATTATAGAGGATTATCGTTGCTGTGTGTTGCCTATAAAGCGTACGAAAGAATGATAGAAGAGAGAATTCGAACAAGAATAGAGCGTTCACTAAGAGTTTCAGAGATTCAGAGTGGGCAGATCTACCACTGATTGGATTTTTGTAATAAGGCAAATAGCAGGAAAAATAATAAATACAGACAGAAGATTATACTGCTGTGCAATAGATCTAGAGAAGGCCTTCGACACTATACAAAGAACAAAGAGAGGAAATATGGAAGATAATGTCGGAAAGAGGAATAAATAAAAAAAAATATTGCGGTAATACGAAGCTCATACCAGGAGTCAGAAAATGTAATTCGAATAGGTGGAGAGATAACGGAAAAATTTACAACGAAAAGGGGAGTGAGACAAGGCAGTATTTTCAGCCCATTACTTTTCATTATGATAATAGGCGAGATATCTAGAAAAGTAAACAACAATGAGAAGGGCGTACATATGGGTTATAGAACGCTTAAACCAGTTAAAATTAATGAACTGCTATACGCAGATGACCTTATTCTCTTCGCAAAATAATAAAAACGAACTTGAAAAAAGAATACAGAGATGGAAAGAGGCGCCTTTACAATATGACCTAAAAATTAATTTCAAGAAGCCAGAGACTATAAAGATATCAAACGAACCCGAAGATATAGACATTAACTTACAAGGAGAGAATATAAGACAAACAAAGCAACTGACATACCTAGGAGCTATTATAGAGGAAACGGGAAAACTAGAGAATGAAATAAATAATAGAATTAAGAAGGTCATGTCCCTATACGGTGCACTATATACTTAAGTCATTCTTTAAGAAAAAGGAAGTGAGTAAAACTACGAAGGTTAAGATATATGAGTCGGTACCAGTGCCAATGCTCATATACAGAAGTGCGTCGTGGGTGCTGACTGACAACTTAAAATGTAAAATTGTGGCATGTGAAATGAAGATCTTAAGAAAAGTGGAGGGAGTTACAATAATGGACAGAATAAGAAGTGAAGTACCTAATAAGAAAGAGCCTAAAACTAAAAAGAGTAATAGACATATTCAAGATACAGAAAATGAGGTGGTTCGGCCACATGGTAACGATGAACGAAGACCGGTTGGTACAGGAGATATGGGAGATGGAATCCGGTCACAAACGAAAACGTGGAAGACCCCGAAAAACACGGAATAAAGACATTGAAAAACTTTCAAAGAAAAGGGACTCAGCTGAACTCAAGCGAAGTAAGAAGCAAGAGTTGGAAGAGGATGGAGACGGATCTATGCCTCTACACCCCAGAGAAGAGGCTTTGGGATAATAACAAAAATAATAATAGTCCAGTCAAAATAGTCACAAAAGTGTCCAAAGTTCGACATAATTCCGATGGTTATTATAGTTCTAAACGAAATGTCAAGTCTCCATGGATCGGTGTGCCGTTAAAAATTTTATGTGGGGTCAAAGGTCATAAAACGGTTTTTTGAGAATATCCCGATAACGGTTAGTTTATTTGTAAAAATATTTATTATCGAATTTGTAGTTATGCAATTTTCTACAAAAAAGATTTAATTACTTTTTTTCGGAGGAGTGACCATTATCGAGATATAGCGATGTCAATAATTGTAAATAATAGTATATACTCCTACGCGGCATGTACTATACGTCATTTAAAAATTTGGTTTGATTCCATTTTTGATACATAATATATTCATTATGTACATAGGCATTTTTAGCACAACGTTATCATAGTATTCGATGGTTATAATAATGATTATAAAGAAAACATCAAAGCTGCAGAGAAACGTCGTCGGGGTACTAAAGTCTCTTCATCTGTTGATATTTTCTTTGATCGATTTATGATTGTTCCTACGAGTCAACGGTCAATGCTAACAACAAGAATCGATTTATTTCAATGTTGTGCGAAACAGTCTCCTGCAAGAACAAGTATTGTTGTAGGTGAAGATGTCGACTTACTTACTAGTAATATTGACTGCACGAACACCTGTTGATAAAATAATTTACTTTTTGTGCAGCCGGACGCGAAGTGGTCATTTCGCGTACGCAATACAGGACGCGAAATCCGATTTCGCGGCCTTACCCTTAGTAACGGCCGCGAAATATTTTAACGGCCGTTACCCTTAGTAACGGCCGCGAAATACAATTTCGCGGCCGTTACTAAGGGTAACGGCCGTTAAACTAAACGTCACTTATTTGACCCATGAGAGTTGACATAACAGATAATATGAAAATGTCGGTTTTATTATGTATTTTTTACGGCTGCACAAAAAATGTTGTGTATACTTCGGCCGCGAAATTCTTTAGCGCCCTCGAGATTGTCTTGCCTCGGCCGCAAGCGGCCTCGGCGACAATTTTTCTCTCGGTACGCTAAAATGGAATTTCGCGGCCTTAGCATACAAATAACTATTTTAAAACCTGGAAAAGCGCAAGTAGAAACAAAAATGTATTGTTCACAAAGTTTGGTCTCATATCCACAATGTCAAGCTCACACCTTACTCTTGCATGCCATTACGGGTTGCGATACTACTTCAGCTCCTTTTAAAAGAGGCAAAACTAAAGTCTTCAAATTATTTGAAAACCGTACTGACTTAATTAATTGCGCAAAAGTTTTTACAAAGATTGACTGTACTCCAGACATTTTCAATATTGGAATACGTTTTCTTGCTATGTATGGAGCCCCCAAGAAGATTGATTCGATTGACAGTTAATATTTAACTTTCGTTAAATGTACACGGCTTAACATACCTGTGAAACTGTTTTGCCTTCCTTCTACATCTAGTGCTGCTCAACAGCAATTACATCGGGTGTACTGGGTACCAAGTACAAATATGGCTAGGCAACTAACTGGCCCCTGAAGACTGGGGATGGGCATTGAAAACAACGTTTTGGAGCCAATTCAAACTCTGCTCCAACCTGCTCCAGACATTCAACTTCTGAACACTATTTTTTGCAATTGCATCAAAGGTTGTAATTATAATTGTGGTTGCAGAGAAGTAGGTTTACATTGTTCAGTAGTATGTGGCAACTGCCACGGTCAATCTTGCACCCGATATAAAGGACGACAACGTGTGCGACATCAGTGAAGATGTAATTGATCCATCCTATTTCTTGGTGCAGCCTGTGGATTTACATCAGGAATAAGAAGAAGAATATGTAACCTTAGAAATGGAGTATGAACAAGACTAATTTTATCAGGAAAATCGTGGACTAGGCCTACTGGGGATACCACATTATAAAAAAAAACGCGCCGAGTACTCTATCGCGAAGGTGATGTGGGAAATAGTGCATTTCTTCAAAAATATGAAAGTTTCAATTTTTGACATCGTTGTATCTCGATAATGGCTACCCCCATGAAAAAAGTAATTGAACCTTTTTTTATGGGAAATTGCCTGAGCTACAAATTCGATAATAACTCTTTTTACAATAAAACCGGGATATTCGCAAAAAACTTTTGACTCCGCGTAAATTTTTTAGCGGCACACCGATCGGCGGGAACTTTTGACATTTCTTTTGGAACTATGATATGAAGGCCCACAAAAATCAGCTCCATCGGAATTATTCCGAACTGTTATGTCTATTTTGACTGGACTATGTGTAGAGTACCCAACATGTAATACGTAAATCTTTTGCCTTTACTTTTAATTTTGAACGGATTTGCTTTGATTTTGATACAAAGTTAATTTTTTCATTAATAGTTCCCCAAAAACTTAATTTTTACCTTGTAAATATTTATTAAGAGGACGACCTAGAAAAACGTGGGATAAGCAAATAGTCGGGGTTTTAAGTAAAAATAATAGTGAGTGGAACAGTGCCATGGGGACAGCAAAGGACAGAAAAAAATGGAAAGACTTTTGTAAGGGAAATCAAAACTTAACTCTAAATCCTCTACACTGAAAGGTAGAAGAGGACCGGATAAGTAAGTAAGTAAATATTTATTAAAATACATCTACTATTAAAATTCTCTATTAGTCCAGTCAACGAACGCTCAATAGGGGGTTGTAGAATGCATGGAGGGTGTCACAATTTTTGACTTCAGGGCTTTGTTTGGAGTCGTTAGGAGGTAAACATACTAAAAGTCCCCGGACATAGAGGGTGAGCGGGTTGCAGAGGGGGACCGGGAAGATCCCCATTCTTGGTTTTTTGCTTATATCTTGAAGACAGTGAGTTTTAGGGCAAAAAGTCATTATATACAAAATCAAAGCTGATAAAATTTCCCACATTTTTGCTTTGTAAAGTTTTTTTCTATCTCCAACCGTTTATGAGATATCCGCTATCAAAGATCGCTAATTTAAAAAAAAATATATATATATAAAACGTATATACCATTTTTAATGAAATTTAATCCTCTACAACTTCTTTTCGAGGGATTTTGCTGTAAACCGAAGAGATGAGGTGCCAGAGAGAAAAGTTTAACGAAAAACTTGAGGCAAAATATTTTTTTCGAAAATTAGCGATTTTTGATAGCGGATATCTCATAAACGGTTGGAGATAGAAAGAAACTTAAAAAAACAAAAATGTAGGAAATTTTGTCAGCTTTGATTTTGTGTATAATAACTTTTTTGATAAGATGCGCCGTCTTCAAGATATAAGCAAAAAATCAAAAACAGAGACCTTCTCAGTCCCCCCCCCCTGCACTCCGCTCTCCGCCTATGACCGGGGACTTTTAGTATGTTTACCTCCTAACGATTCCAAACAAAGCCCTAAAGTCAAAAATTTTGACACCCTCCATGCATTCTACAAACCCTTTATTGACTGGACTATATGTTATATCTGTATCAATCTCTGGACGTACGCTGTGTTACACTACATCAAAAATGAGTATGAATTTGAAATTTAAAAAAATGCAATACTTTTTAATACAAGTACATAAACAAATAGGTATTTTAGCATATTTGTTTGCCATAAATGTTTAAAATTTTTAATTTAATTATAAGAAAATATCAGAAGCAAATCCAGGAAATGCGGAATAAATTAAAATTTGAAAGCCCTATGAATTTCCAACATACTTTTTCTACCTGTTATACGTTTTAGCAAGAATTCTACCTAATAATTATTAGTAAATGTAACCTTAACATTTAACATGTAAACATTATTGGAAAAATTAAGTTGAACTTTTGAACATGTAAATATTTTCTCCCTAATTATTTTAGGCCAAAATTTTAAATGTTTTTTGTAGAGAAAAAAGTATCACATCCGCTGATGCTATTTTACAGTGTTTTCGATTTTCCTATAACAGAAAAACTGTGGATATTAATTCTTGTGCTTTGACAAAAACCAGTTCTGCCTTGAAATTGCTAAAACTACTTAAAAGCAATTATTTAGTTGTCAGTCTAGCTAGTCAATAATTAGTATCGTAACCGTTAAGTATTTTTTATTTAAAAGTACCGTACTCCACAGGAAAAGGTAGAAATTATCAAATAGTATTATTTAGGAAACAGGACACTTGCAGTAAGCGACATGTTTACTGCAAAATATCCACAGAGGCCGAATCTGCTCTATAAAACAAATCAACCAATACTATAATCAAGAAGTTTGAGAAAGTAGACACTTGAATAAATAATGGTAAGTGATATATCAATATGTAATGGGATGTAAGAAACGATAACGAATTCAGTTTAAATAGTAGCCAGCTGCAGTTACCCAAAATGCAAATAGTTCGGCAGGTAACTAACCATCATTCGACACAATAATAGTTTCAACAGAAAAATAATAGCCTGAGAATATGATATTTTTCTACACATGATACGAAAACAAGTATTTTCTTCACGATAAACCCTATGCGAAAACGCTGCATTTTCTATCTAGAGATGAAAACATTTTCACTTCTAGAGATGAAAACAAGAATTCCAAATCTATGGCAACAAAATAAAAAAATGCGTGTGTTACTATGGAACCGATTAAACAAACAATTAATAATTTGCATTGACACAATTCGGTTTGAATTAAGTCGAATTAAAACTTATTTCAAACAGATAATTAAAATGTCGTAGAAAAAATAGCATTTACTACTCGTCATGAAATACGTTTTTTTCGTTCGTGATTGCCCTACTAGCTGCTAACGCAGCTCGTGGGCAACTTCTCATCTCACGAAAAAAACGTCATTTTCATGTCTTGTTGTAAAATATACTATTATTAGCCCGGTCAAAGCCCTGACATTTCTCCAAAATCAAAAATACCGTCAGGCGATTTGAAAGTTTGGAATAGTTAAAGGATGCTATTAGAGATCAAAGCGCTAGAATAACTTCCTATCAGTTATAATGATTAGATTACTATTTAACTGCATGAGATGGTTTATGTGAACATTTGCTACAAATAAATTGTAGTTATACTTGTTAGGTTACATAAAATAATTACCTGCAGCAATGAGTAAAGTAAAACTACATTAGCTCAGTAGGTAACTTAAATTGGATATATTTATTACTTCAACCATAATATCAAACAAATTAGTGAACCTTTATTAAACGATGTGTGTATGCATGTATGTCCTTCTTGCTCCTAGTGGAGCATAGTGCGTCATGAGGATATTTCACTAGCAAGTTCATATAGGTGATTAGTTTGCTAATTGCTGTTCTCTTTGTATGTGGGTGTATGTATATGATCTTGTTACTCTACCTCTTAGACCTGTATTTGGAGGACAGTAACGAACGACGAATGGTCACCAGGACTCGATACCGACCTCCAGACTGCAGGAAAATCCTGCCCATCAGGAGATTCGAACCGGGGACTTTATTAAATTATAATACACTTTAAATATGTAAATTTATAACATAATTTTTGAGAGACGTTGTAATTTCCCCTCCGTTAGATTTAGAAAAGCTGTATTATTGTTGATTCATGCCTGATATACTAGGTTGTATTAGTGTATTAGGCAACACTTGTTTTACTATCTCCATTTTTTGTTTAATCAAATTTTCTCTGTAACCTATAGCTGTATAAGAAGATCTCCACTCATCGTGATATTTGATTGTTCTTATATAATTTTCAGAATCCGCAAGTAATGTTACTGAAGTTCTTATAAACCAATGCCCAGTATAACATTTGGAATTTGGTAAATTCGGGAATAAGTTTAAATTTTCCTAGTATATTTATTCCCACTGTTGTTTTGTGCATGTTTCACAATAATATTGCACAAAAATCATCGGTGGTCGCAAGAAGATGACTTACGATAGGCCAGCATATTTTCTAATTATTTCAAAAAAATTAACAGTACAGTATTTTTCATCTAGCATTTGGGTTGTGACGTCAGCAAATTCCGCCCAAAAATTGTATTGGCAGACACCACAGATAACCAAACTTTGGTTATCTGTGGTAGACACGCGTTCGTGCGCAATAGGTAATAAAAACCTAGTTTAGAAAGAGGTGAAGTATAGTTGGATTGTGAATTTATAAGCAGCGCGTTGACGTCCCAACCCAAATCCTAGGTGAAAAATACTGTAGCTGTCCCAGTAACAGTAAAAGTATGATGTATTTTGCTCTACGTATCAGGAAGAGTAACAATCAATACAGAACCAAGGTCCTGTAGATCATCAACACGTCTTTACTAACTGATCGCTGCGACAAGCCCCAAAAACCACAATAATAATACTTTAGACTTCTTAGGCCGATAGCCTTTATTCTTGATTTTATAGAAAAGACTTTATTATAGCAAATTTGCTAATATATGACCCAGCTTTACAGACCTAAAGGCTTATGTCTAATATTCTTTTTTTCGCAATCAGCAAAGTAAGCAAGCCTGACAACAGTGACTGTAAGTGGCTAATAACATTCGGGCTTTAGTTACCCTCACTTACGTTCCTAGGAAAATAATGAACAGATAACAGAACTGTACGTTTACCGTTGTCATTGTTACCACTGTTATTATATTGATTTTTCTACACCTATTTAATTATATTGCAATTATTAGCATTTTTTTTTGTGAAAAATAGTACCTATAATTCACTGCAGTGAATTATGGAGTGAATTATGATTTCGGCCAATCACAAATACATAAATATTTCGCTAATCCAATCATATTTTAAATCGCCCTCGATCAACTCCTTCTGCGGCTGACAATCGACTCGCGTGACACGCCCAAGTGTGTTGTCATATTGCTTGTTTACAAAGTTATCAAATTTGACTAATTTGAGTCTAATATATTTGTTTAATAGGTGTAGAAAAAGTATCGTATTACATTCGCGATTATGGCCATTATTCGCTCAGATGATTTGTGCCACTCGCCTGACGGCTCGTGGGCTCAAACGTCATCTTCATGAATAATGGCTGTCATAATCGCTCATATAATAATATACTATTTTTAGTGATTAGTGACTAAATTTATAGTAAGAGAAGCGTGACGTATGCATTATTGCATGCAACCATACAAGCTTATACAGGGTTTTTCAACGAAAACTAGCCACCCTCAGTATCTTCCAAAACTATTTTTTGCTTGAAAATCGCCAAAACATGTCAACAAAGACAGCAAGAGGGACATCTTTTTACGTCAAATCCGGACATATGCCATCAACCCCTTAGCCGTCACAGCCACCCCCTCTAAAATTTCAAATGGCACCATACCATGTGTGGCACATCGCTGGAAAGGTAATTTCATAAGGAATTAATTCTACCACTTATTTTTTTTATTCACTTCAAATTGAGACATAAAAAAAATAAAAACCATATTTTTTTTATTTCGGTTAAGCTGCTGAATATAGCAATTACCGTTAATGTAATTGTTCAAAATGACTTCCGTTAACTTCTATACAATAATACAGACGACTTTGAAAGAGAGAACGAACATTTGCGAGAACTTGCGGTGTCAATTTTCGACATTCTTCTATTATTCTCTGCTTAAGATCTTCAATGTTGGCCGGCTGTGTTGCATGTAGTTTGTATTTCAAATGCCCCCATAAGAAATAATCCAACGGAGACAGGTCGGGTGATCTAGCCGGCCATTCGATGGGACCACATCTTCCAATCCATCGTTCAGGAAACCGATTGTTCAAAAATTCTCGAACGGGAAAACTAGTTCATTTTCAAGCAAATTTTCGTCATTTTCCAGTAGTTCTGTTGTACGCGGATCAACAGTGGTGTCAAGAAGCTCAAGGTAAATAGTTTCATTCAAATTACCGTCAATAAAAAACGGGCCAACGATGTGGCCTCCTAGAATACCTGCCCAAACATAAGTTTCTGTGGATATTGTGTATGGGTTTCCCTAAACAAATGCGAATTCGTGTCTGACCAATACCTACAATTATGCCTGTTGAGTTCTCCGTTCAAAAAAAAAAAACGTACACTCATCGCTGAAACAGATATTGTACAACAAGTTCACATTGTTCAATAGATTATTTATTAGACATAAATAATTTCGCAAAACTCTAGTCTTCGATCATTGTCGTCTTTGTTTAGTTCTTGAACAAGTTTTATCTTGTATGGGTGAAATTTGGGCTTTTTTAAAATTTTCCATATAGGTACTGCTTGTTGAAACCCCCGATGCCTGGGAAAGTTAATTTGAAGACTGATTGTTATCCCTTGCAACTTGTCCCAAACAGCAATTTCAACAGGTTCATTAATAATTGGTCTTTCTGGTTGATGTTTTTTCTTTGTCACTGAGCCAGTTTCCATGAATTTTTGCATCAACTTTATAACATACTGATGGTGAATGAATTTATCGGGATGAATTTCATTGAAAGCACGCGCTGCAGCTCGTACACAGTCGTTTATTTGAAATAAAAACGCACAGTCGCGATTCTTTCGGCAGTGGTGTAAACTATGTTGAAACTTTTATAATATTGAAATGAACTGAATGTTGACTGACAGATGAAAAAACAAAAGATAAAAAAAGGATCTAGGTACTGCTACTATATTCAGCAGCTTAACCGAAATAAACAAAATATAGTTTTTATTTTTTTATGTCTCAATTTGAAGCGAATAAAAAAATAAATAGTAGAATGAATTCCTTATGAAATTATCTTTCCAATAATGTGCAACACATGGTATGGTGTCATTTGAAATTTTAGAGGGGGTGGGTGTGACGGCTAAGGTGTTGATGACAGACGTCCCGATTTTACGTAAAAAGATGTCCCCCTTAATATCTTTGTTGACGTGTCTTGGCGATTTTCAAGCAAAAAATAGTTTTGAAAGATACTGAGGGTGGCTACTTTTCGTTGAAAAACCCTGTATGTAACTGGGAAGTCTAAATATACAACCAGACTAAAATAAATCCGATAATTTACATAAAACAGCAAGCGAGTGATTTCTACTGTAACAATCTAAAAATAAGCAATGTACTTGGGTTTTTTCCTGTTACATTTCTCTTGAATTTGTTTTATAATAAATATATGGCCAATAACCGAATTGTTTCTCTTAAAGCCAGCCTGATATTGTCTAATTTTTTGTTCAATTTTGGAGATTAAAGATAAGAGATATTTTTTCTCTGAAGTTTTAAAAGGTTGCCTTATTGCTGGTTTACAAGACCAATATTTTAAATCTTTACCTGTAGTCTTTACTTAATTAAGTTCGACAACACTTAGTCATGTTTAACAGGGAAATGGCAATGTAATGTAATTATCTAACTTGTACTTATTTTCTTTTTATGCACTGGATTAATTACTGACAAGGAGGACCATTCAGAGGGCATGTTCCCTTTTCGCCAGATTTCTGTAATTAAAGAGTATATTTATATTTTCAATCAGTTCCACGTTTTCTGCTTTGAATAGTTCTATCTGTAATGCATCTGAACCAGGGCTCTTATTATTTTTCGTTTTAGATATAACCTCCTGTATTTCTTGTATTATAGTTTTTTTTAGTCGCCGTTGTGGTGCGTCTGATCACTGAGATGTTCGGGGTTCGATTCTCAAGGCCACACATACACCGAAAACCCGACCCTTCGGAAGGCAATGGCAAACCTCCGAGGTATTCTGTCTAGTAAGTAAGTCTTCTCTGGAGTAGAAGTGCCAAGCACTTCCGTGGTTCAGAGCTCACGTTAAGCTGTAGGTCCCCTATGACTGTAGGCCACTTCACATGCACACCACAGACACATGGAGAGAAGACGCCAATGCTCTGTAAGAGTATGCCACCCTAATTGTATGTGCTTCGCGGTGCTTTTCCCTTGTTATCTCTATTTGTTTCCCAGAAGATACCGGAATCGCCAAGGAGCTTCGAGCCAGAATCTCCTCGTTTTTAAATGGCAGAGAAAACGTCCAGCTAGTAGAAACACCAACGGCAACAGCAACTCCACAACCGAAGATGGCGGAGAACTGCAACGTCGTCCGCAAGTGGGGTGTCAAGTTCGACGGCTCCTCCGATCCCATTTCGTTCCTAGAGAGGGTCGAAGAGTTGAAAGCATGCTACCAACTTGAGGATGCAAGTATCTATACTCATCGCCCTACCAGAGCTCCTCAAAGACAAGGCCCTCCTATGGTACTGTAATAACAAGGCCGAGTGGGACTCTTGGGACAAGTTCGTAACGAGTTTCCGAAGCCGCTTCATGCCACCCAAGCCCAGGTTCTGGCTCGAGGAGGAGATCCGCAAAAGAACCCAAGGGACGAAGGAACGAGTAGTCGACTACGTGACGGATTTGCAGACGCTATTGCGGCGCTCTGGAGAAGCGAATCCGGACAAGCAACTGGAGAGGATCTACAAGAACCTCCGACCGGAGTATAAACTCTTTCGCCGGAAGGATTTCAAGAACCTCCCGGAACTGGTAACTATAGCGGAAGAATTCGAAGCGCTTCAGGTGTAAAGTACCGAGTATAGTCCACCGGCGAACCCGAGCGAAGCATACACCTTCAAGACGGCCTACAATCCAACCAAGTGGAAGAAGAAACCCCTCGGTAGGATACCACACGTCTCGGCGATTACAATCCCGGAGGAACCCGCCAGTAGGCCCGACCAGAAGGTGAGAGACTACGTCCGAGAAGACAGGTGTTGGCGCTGTGGCCAAAGAGGCCATTTTAGACAGAGGTGCCAGGATCCCTGGAAGCTCTTCTCTTCGTATTTTTGCAAGGAAGGCGTCCTGACGCGGGAATGCCAGTGTAAGCGGCCGGGAAACGCCGCCGCCCGATGAGAGAATTAAGGCACCCTTATCGAGGGGTGAACGTGGCCTCCTCGAATCTAGTCAAGAACGCAGATTGGCAAGAATGGATATCACGGGTAAAGAAGGAATTTTATTTATCCAAAATAGAAATCAAACGCGTAGCCACCCTGGATTCCCGCCTATTCCTGTCGGTGGACATCGGGGGCAAGACCTTTAAAGCCCTAGTGGATACCGGAGCCACACCATGTTAGATGACGGAGCCACACCATGTTAGATGACGGAATCATCGAGCCTTCTGCCAGCCTCTTTAGCTCCCCAGTAGTAATAATCAAGAAGCCCTAGGGGGAAATACCGGTTCTGTATCGACTTCAGGAAGGTCAATCAGATTTCCAAATCCGATGCGTATCCCATCCCATTCATAGAAGGCATCCTGAACAAACTGAGGGATGCCCGGTACATCAGTACGTTGGACCTAAAACATGGATATTGGCAGATCAGTCTGGAAAAGGAGAGCAAACATATTACCGCTTTTACCGTCCTAGGTCGAGGACTATTCCAGTTTACCGTGCTTCCTTTTGGGATCCATTCCGCCCCCGCCACCTTCCAGCGGTTCCTGGATAAGATCATCGGACCTGAATTGGAACCTAAGACATTCTGTTACTTGGACGACATTATTCTGGTAGGTAATACCTTCGAAGAACACTTGGACAATTTGAAGGCAGTACTTAGACGGCTACGAGATGCTGGGTTACAGCTGCAACCGGAGAAATGTCAGTTCTGCCAAACAGAGTTGAAGTATTTAGGGCACATGGTTAACCCGAGAGGGATACGTACCGACCTAGAGAAAGTAGAAGCTATGCAAAAGATGGACATCCCGACTAACCCCAAAGCTGTGAGGAGGTTCTTCGGCATGGTTTCTTGGTACCGAAAGTTTATCCCTAGATTTGCAGCAATCGCAGCCCCGTTGGACGAACTGGCGAAGAAGAAGGCCAAGTTTCATTGGACTAGCGATCAAAACCTAGCCTTCCAATAGTTGAAGAGGGCTCTGACCTCCGCCTCTATTTTAGTCTGCCCCGATTTTAGGACACCATTCATGCTGCAGTTAGACGCCAGTGACACCAGACTCGGTGCCGTCCTCACCCAGGAGCACGACAGAGAAGAAAGAGTCATCGCTTACGCCAGTCGCTCCCTGACTCCGGCGGAGAAGAACTACGGAGAAAGAGTGCTTAGCCGTGCTCTACGCGGTCAAGAAATACAAGGGGTACATAGAAGGGTATCACTTTACCGTCATTAGCGACCATCGCAGTTTGAAATGGCTGCAGAACTTCCCGAACCCATCCGGAAGGTTGGCCAGGTGGGCATTGGAACTGCAACAATATGACTTTGAGGTGACACACAGAAAGGGAGCTCTGAACCATGTAGCCGACGCCCTTTCCAGAAACATCTCGAAGGTTCCAGCGGACTTAGAAGAGGGAACGCCGGTAGCGGCACACCGGCCCGAAGATGACCTTGACTGGACTGACCGGATGATCCTAAGAGTAGAAGAGGACCCCTAGAGCTACGACCAGTTTAAGGTCGAAAACGGAGAATTATTCCGCAGTTTCCGGAGTATCGGCGAGGAGATCGCGTCAGGATTCCAAGTCGACCGGAAGCTCTGCGTACCGAAAATCCGGAAGACCGAGGTACTTCGAGAGTGCCACGACTCCCCAGCAGCGGGACAACTGGGAACCAATAAAACCCTGGCCAAAGTTCGGCAACATTATTACTGGCCTGGGATGAAGCGAGACATAGTAAGGTACGTCCGTTCTAGCAGGTTATGCCAGGAGTACAAGTCGTCCTAACAACAACCGGCCGGCAAGATGTGTTGGTCCAGAGTTCGAGGACCATGGAAGGTGATTAGTACCGACCTGATAGGACCTCCCTGGGAAATACCTGTCTCTTAGTGTTCCAGAATCGGTTTACAAAGTGGGTGGAGCTACACCCTCTTCGAAAGGCCACCGCCAAGACCGTCATCAAAGCGCTAAAGGAGAGAATACTGTATCGCTTCGGTACTCCGAAGGTAATTATGTCGGACAATGGACCCCAGCTCGTCAACCGCAACTTCAACCTCATGGCCCGGGAAATTGGCATCCAACATAGGCTGACTCCTCCATACACCCCACCCCCCCAGGCAAATCCAGTGGAGCGTACCAACAAAGCCATCGGCACTATAGTTTTCCAACTAGTTCGGGGAGACCAGAAAAAGTGGGACGCCTGGCTACCCGAGGTCAACTTCGCTCTCAACACCGTCGTCCACAAGTCCACAGGATTTACCTCGGGTCTTCTCAACCTAGGCAGGAAAATGCTGGCGCGCCGAGTTCCGTCCGAGCCCATGCAGATGTCGAGGTAGATGTGGAAGAACCGGGACCGCAGCCCAATGAGTATGCAAGACAACTGCAGAAGTTACAGGACTTACAGGAAGTCGTCCGCCAGAACCTGGTCAAGCTTTCGCCCAGCAGAGCCACCATTATAACCTTCGACGTAGGGTTTACCGGCCGCGGGTGGGGGACCAGGTTTACAAGAAACAACGAGTGCTGTCAGACGCCCAAAAGGGGTCCTGAAATTTGCAGGGCCGTATGAAGTCAAGAAAATTGTGTCTCCCGTCATCGTGGTGTTGCAAGACATGGCACGGAACAAAAGTCTAGGTCCAATCAACGTTAAGGATATCAAACCGGCCCACGAAGACCCTACGGGACGCAGCATCGACAAACCGAGACCCGATCATTAACTGGTTGATAACACCAGATCCTTCACCCTAGAATTAGTATCCCTCCTATTCACCCGACCGCCTTACCTGAAGGGGTACTGATAAGGGTTCCGGACGGGTATGAAAGGGGTTACCCGCAACGACAACAGCCAGTTGAATCCAGTCCGTGCGGTAAATCACCATGGCTCCCGTTACGCAGAGGAAGCGCGATACAACTAGAAGCTACACCAGAGAGAAGAGAGCCGGCACAGGAAGGTTCGTCCATCGACGGGAAAAGCTCTCATGTTTGAATGGAGCCCCGTACCTAAACTTCTGTCGCCATTATCGTCGACACCGACATCTACAGTGTCGATGCTGCTTTTGCCGCCGTCCCCCGATGAATATTTGACAAGGAGGATGGAGCCCCTCTTTGCGAAGTCCCCGGTGGCATCTAAAAAAGAACAGGTCAGAAAGCCCTGTATTATTCGCCAAAACCTACAATCCCAGAAGGTCTACCGGTTACCCCGAGGACACCGTCCCCAATGATCCGCCGCCAGCTTCTGGGTACCGCCGAGTTACCCTGTAGGATCAATACCAGCTCCGGTGAAGTTTCCTCCTGGGCATCCGCTGAGGACATCGTTCTGCTTCCGCAGATCGTCCCCATTGAAGCCCCAGTCTCGGAGCCAGTTATGGGAGATCCCGTGCTCAGTTTCCCCGAGCCCATGGAGGTGGTTCTCCCCGACGCCGTCCCCGTACGCAGGGGCCCCTCATTCCTGACCTCCGGGTTTCCGACTCAAAAGAAGAAGAGAAGGGGGCGAGCCCGGACGTATCTTTGCCTGCCGGCAGGAAAGCGCCTGAAGATACTCCACGACGACGCGATCCACTGTGGGATCATCCAGATTCCACCTAGTTAGCCGCTCCCAGGTAGTACAGTGGTCAGTATATTATTCGATTCTCCCCGTCTAGTCCAGGTCCCAGTTTTTTCTTTTTCTCCCGAAATAATGGGGATATGTAACGTGCCACCTGCAATTAAAGCCTTCTATATTATCTGTGAATAAAATTTCACAATATTAAATCAAGTACAGGTGTACGTTAAGCGGAATGTGTCGCTGCATGGCCTACGTGACTGTCTAACCTCTTCCCCCGTATAAGGCCGGACAGAGACGACCGACCGGGAAAACGTATACACTTTGTCTGGCTTCACTAGCCACATAGGCTATTATATTTTTATGTATAGAAGGCATACATCACAAGCAACAATTAATAATAATGTCAAAATAAGTTGCATGTAATAAAAAATAATAGGTTTTGTACTTTTTCAAGTAGCACCTATACTACAAAATGGAAGTGTATTAGGCAATGACAGAGTACATATTGTTAAGTGGTACTTCCAAGGAAATTCTCTTCGGTAAATTACTGACCCGTTTCAAATTCTATTTAAAAATCGGCCAGTTCCTTCTGTTAGGACTGTTTGAAGTTTCCGGTTGCGTTTCACCTAAAAATCATAAAATCCTCGCCGGGAAAGAGATGCTGACCAGGAAAACATGGAAATACAGGTATGTGCTGCAGTAGAAGAATAGTTATTTACATTACAAGTTGCGAAAGTTTATTTTTAAGTTCGAGGTGTTTTTGAATTCCGAGGCGCAGCCAAGGCTAATTAAAAACTCCGAGCACCTAAAGGGGTTTCGCAGCGTGTAATGTATTAAATTTTTCATGCTCCCCTCAACATTTAACCACCGTAAAAGATGAAATTATAATAAAATAAAATGATTCAGTGATTAATAAGGTGGGTTGTTGTCAACATTACTACGGTAACAATACCGTACTATTTATTTTCACTTTCGCCCGCGCTACCAGGCTACGAAAGTAACACTTTCGCAGGGGGGAGCATGAAAAATAAATTTCAATCTTTGCGACATGTAAGTAGCATGGTCAACATGGGCAAAGATCGTGTGAGGGCCATTTTGAGAAAGAACAAATACAAGTGCTTCAAAATTCGAAAGAACCAGGAAATATATCCAGAAGGTTACATAAAACGAATGGAGTTCTGCGAGGCTATGATGACTAGAGAAAGGAATATATGCAGTAGATTATTACTGAAATATGCGCATATACATATATGCACGCTATTTTAAACATATGCAATAGCAATGATCAATTTTAAAAGTCAAAAACATATACAGGGTGAGTTTTTTTCGATTTTTACTATGGGCATCTCAGAAAGAATGGCAGATAGAAAAACGGTCAAATAAGGAAAGTAGTGCAGAATTATTAGCCGAACTAAATGACGTTTTCTAAATTTGGAAAAAAGTCAAGGCCTACTAGTTATTTTGAAAAATGTAGTTTTGGTTATTTTCTTCAAACTGATTTTTCTTAGTTGTTATAAATGATAGAAAAGAGCTTTAAATAGGAAAGTTTTAGATAATTTCAAGCTGAATAATCAGAATCAAGCAGATTTTTTCTAGCGACTTTCGTGTCTGAGATATAACACAAACCTACTTTATTTAAATAGGAACCGTAGTTGGCTGTAACTTTATTAAATAGTTTATTTCTTTCTCTATTTGACCGTTTTCCTATCTGCCATAGTTTCCGAGATGCCCATAGTCAAAATCGAAAAAAACTCACCCTGTATATTATATACGCATTAAAATTCACCAATAAAATAATAGCAAAACATGGTTAATGTGTTTTATATACGAAACCGCGTAACTGCGAGTTCTCACAAGTCAGGACAGCGTAAGTCGGGGTATTACTGTAATTAGACATTTTCCGTAATCCCTTGTTGAAACAGTAGGCGTGCCATTTAAAGTACCTATACGTCACAAGGGCTGTAGGATATATTGCACTAATAATGCTTAATTGGTTGATTTTTTAAATGATTTAATATACAATGATCTACATATAATAAACAAGGGCTTAGTGCAGAACCTGGTGTGGCTATAAAGGCTATGTGTACTCGACCTTCTGAGAAAATCAATTACTTTTAGAGTAAGCTGTCTGTGACCTTACCCATACCAAAAACAATACAAGGTATGATGTTATGAAAAACCACTATTACATAAAATTGGAAACCAATTTAAAAAAATGAAAAATATGAGCACTAGAAAGAAATGAATAAAACCAATAATTTTTTAATTTCTCAGTTAATTTTCATGTTAATGTACGTGTTTTATATCATTTGAAAGAGAAAAAAAATCTCTAGTTAATAGTAATAAAGACAACTTTGAGCCCCATACGAAAATTGAAAGTTAGTATGAATTTCTGGAAAACGGTACGGGCTATAAAAATTTGGAACACAGTTGTGAATTCTTCATAAAAAAGTGCCTGAGAACGTGCAAATTAGAAACTTGGATGAATTCGCACAAAAAAGTTATAAGCCAAAAACAAAATTGGAAAAATTTACATTTTCGCTTCTATCTACTTACCTGTGCATTTTAATGGGAAAACAAAAACACATCTAAGATGGGCCCCCAATGAGACAACTTTGCCCCAATTTAACTGACTTCGTATCTCTTACGGTTCTCGAGATCCCAATGGTAAGCCTCGAAAAACGGACACCCTGTATAAGGTTATTCAAAAGTAAGTTACATTTTGAAGTACATAGTTATAACATTTGTAAGAATTACCATTATTATATACAAAATAAAAACACATTTATACTCATAAAGATATGGGGTTCATTGGATTCAGGTTAAATGTTGAATATGTCCGCCATTTTGTTCTTCAACAAGCAGCAATCTTTCTTCTATGTTGTGAATAGCAGTTTCTGTTATATCTCGTGGAATATTTTAAATTTCTTGCGAAATGGTATATTTTAGTTCGTTGATAGTCGTGGGATTAGTTAAAAAACTTGTTCTTTTAAATAACCCCACAGCCAAAAATCTGCTGGATTGATATCAGGGGAACAGATTATAAACAAAACCTATTACCATAATAACCAAAACGAATAAAGATAAATATAAATGTGTTATTATTTTGTATATATGTTAATTCTTACAAATGTTATATCTACTTCAAAATGTAACTTACTTTTGAATAACCTTATATTTTATAAACTTGTACATTTAGTTGTTTACATTATAAGTTACTTTGCATTAACCAGGAATTACATTTTTCTTTATTATATGGATTTACAAAACCTCTGTGTTATATATTAGAGCTGCGACACAACCCTGGCCCAAACCGAGCTACCCAGGACCACTACCCTAAAGTAGGGTGTTACAAGGTGTGATGATCTTCATGCTGCGTAATTGTCACAGTGTCATCTGCGAATAGTGCGCTTTCACTCATGTGTGGGATAGGAATGTCATGAATGAATATATGTTGAACAGTGTCGATCCAAGAACACTTCCTTAAGGGACTCCAGCGTACCTATATATTTTTTATTGGTGATACGGTGGTGTTGATGCGAACTGCAAATGTTCTATTTTCCAAAAACAAAAATAATGTCGTTACTAGATAATGGGGTGGAGAGCTTTGCAGTAATTTATATTTTAACCCTTCTGCCCAAACCTTGTCAATAGTTGTCTTTTCGTATCCCTGTCTACTATTCTTTGCAACTGTTGTACGGTTGAATGCCCTTGTCTGAAACCAAACTGAAGTGGAGGAATTATTCAAAGGTCTTGTAATCATGTGCCGAGTCGATGGGATATTATTCAAATAGTTTTGATAACATCCTTAGTAAGCTTATAGGACGGTAGCTGCTACAATCGGTTTTATTTCTTCCTTATAAAACACAATATGGGCAGATTTCCATTTTTCGGGAAAACGGCCAATAGGCCAGTTACCGTAGACACAAAAATCGCGTTAGGTCGCAAAAAATTGCACCGTTCTGATTTTTTGGGATGTTGTTAGTATAGATACCAATAGTGGAAAACCAAGTTTGCAGCTTCGGAAGACCTGTGCTAATTCCGTGATGCTCGAAAAACCTCGAAATTTTCGGACTTTTTTTATTTTTTGGCTTACAACTTCTAAAAGGTGCATGTTACGAAAATAGTCATTCTGTACACTTTTAAAGAAAACAAAATTTGCTAAAATTTGAGCGCAACCGCAGCTCAGTAGGTCCAATAGGTCCCCAGATACAACACTTCAAAGATTGCCCATTTTTTCCAAAAAGTTCGAAATTGTAGTTTTAGCCGTCTTCCGAGCAGAATATCGACTAAAATACTCATCCATTCATAAGAGAAAGGATAAGAAAAACAGAACTCAGTGGAAAATGGAAAGACAAAGTACGAACCTTGGCAGCAGCCACCGTCAAGGTGCACAACAAGCAGGTTGCTATAGACCCTCTCACAATATTCCAACGGCTGTGTATAATGAAACAGTCTGAAGCCGACCTAAAACACCACTTTACATACGAGTTGGCCCCATATCCCATGGCTCTATTCTCCGAACAGGGAATGCAAAAAGGAACAAAATCATCGTTCTACTCTGCCTTCACGCCCCTCCCAGAAAACGTCGCTGTTGGAGAAAGTACGTTTGTTGTAGTGGATGAAGGGTACTTGCTGCACAAGGTTATATGGCAACGGAACAGCTCAGTGAGGGAAATAATAGCTGCTTACATTACCTACACGTTGAACCATTTTGGGAAAAATGTGTCAGCTGTATTCGATGGCTACCCAGAAGAAACTGTTTTCTTCCAGAAAGTGGCAGGGGTGGAACAGGTTGTGAGCAGTTCTCTTCAACATCATTCATTCGAGGAGAGCCATTTCCCACTGGAATAGTGTTGTTCCTTCACGCCTTCACTGGTTGCGACACCACCTGTGCCCTTTTCTGGCAAGGGAAAATGAAGATGTTGTACGTCCTTTCAAAACAGCCAGACCTACTTGAAGCGGCTAGCACGTTTCTCAACCATGGCGCCACTCATGAGGAGATAGCCTCTGCTGGCAACAAATGTCTCGTGGCGCTGTATGGTGGGGGAGAAGACGACTCCCTCAACGCCCTGCGTTACGGGATATTTCTCCGATCTGCTGCCAACGACAAAGTCCACCTCGGTCGTCTGCCCCCAACCGAAGAGGCTGCTGCCCAACATTCCTACAGAACCTACCACCAGGTGCAGAAGTGGTTGGGGGTAGAGAAAGAGCCCACCAACTGGGGGTGGACAACGAACCAGCAGGGGCTGACACCGGTGACCTCAACCAAGGAACCAGCGTCGCTAACCCTCCTGAAATTCCTGTTATGCAGGTGCCAGAAAGGGTGGGGAGGAGGGAGCTGCTCCTGCCAGAGAGCTGGGCTGAAATGCTCTGCTCTCTGCAAAGTTTGTCAGGGGAAGACCTGTCTGAATACTCCTTCCTTAGACATGGCTGATGAGTCGGATGAAGAAGACCACGTCGACGACCCTTTACCATTAGATCCGACAACACAGGAGTCTCCGGAGTCCCAAGAAGAGCCGTCTGACGAACCTGGGCTTTCCAAAAGAACACGACTGTCTCGCTAAGTGCGTAAAGGTAAGCCTAATATTACATACCTACTCCTTCGCTGTAATTTATTATAAAATTGATTACGCATTTAATAAATACTAATTTACATTGTGTTGTTTATTTCTGTCGCAGGAGTCATATCAGCTGAGGTCCCGCCATCCATCACTTCACGTTCAATATTTCATGACCCAGGTCCCCCAAACTATCAAAATAATTTTTATACAATTTTGATACATTTATACCTTATTATTAATTGTACTCAATTTCATTTTGCATGATGTAAACCATTTTCCACTGAGTTGTGTTTTTCTTATCCTTTCTCTTATGAATGGATGAGTATTTTAGTCGATATTCTGCCCGGAAGACGGCTAAAACTACAATTTCGAACTTTTTGGAAAAAATGGGCAATCTTTGAAGTGCTGTATCTCGGGACCTATTGGACCTACTGAGCTGCGGTTGCGCTCAAATTTTAGAAAATTTTGTTTACTTTAAAAGTGTACTTTTTTCGTAAGATGCACCTTTTAGAAGTTATAAGCCAAAAAATGAAAAAAGTCCAAAAATTTCGAGGTTTTTCGAGCATCACGGAGTTAGCACAGGTCTTTCGAAGCTGCAAACTTGGTTTTACACTATTGGTATCTATCCTAACAACATCCCAAAAAATCAGAACAGTGCAATTTTTTGCGACCTACGATGTCTTAAATGACTGGCCTACAATTCTCAGACAAGAATTATAGATTGAAGCTAAATAAGCAAGCGCTTTTTTTGGTGAGATATTTGAGTACTGTATTGGATATTTGATCGTGACCAGGTGGCTTTTTTAGAGGTAAGGCTTTTATACTACTTTCTAGTTCTTTTAGTGTTGTGGGGCTGTTGAAATCGTAGAACATTTACCATTTACCTGCGATACGTTGGAAAAATAATCTAGGAGGACGTTTCCACTAATGTTTTTAATTCCTTTTGTTGCCCACCACTGTTGGAATTTATCTATCATATTGAATGTCGTATATCTTTTTGGATTTTTGTGGAAGTAAATTTAACACAGCACCATTTGCAGTCTCCAAAATATCCAGTTGCATACGGTCAGAACCACTTTTTTCACTATTTCCCATAGTTTTCTTCAGAAAATTCAACAAATCACATAAAAACAAAACTAAAGATTGTTTATTTACTTTGTATTATGTTACCATGACATTCAGCAATTTTTGTTTTTTTTTTGTTTAAGAATTGTGATGCAATGCATTTATTTTTTAAAGTGTAAATTTCAATATTTTTGAAATTTCTTACTGTTGGTGACACAATTTTATATACACATGAGTAAAGTGTTTTTTATTTTGATCGAGCAGAAAGTTTAAATGAAGAACGTTAGCGATGGTGTTTTGATGTTTGCTTGATGAAATAACTTTAATTATTAAAACTCTTCTCTCATTTAAATGTAATTAATGAATAAATGTAGAAATATTACGTATATTATCACGTGGTGCTTATATTTATTTCTTCTATTAATATACATAAATTATTGAGTACAGAAATAACATTCAGCTTATATTTATATTTTTAACAGCACAAAACCTTAAAAAATAAAGTATTAAGATATTTAATTATATTATTAGTGCCTAACATTTCAATACAATTTTTAAACAGTATCTGCTTGCACGTTATCTTAAAACATATATCTGTACTCTGAATATTTACATACAACTACATCACAGTTACAAAATGTCAAAATTCGTTTTATAAATACGGTTTTAAGTTCTTTAATCCGTGAATATTTTAAACTTTAAAAAATAAATCCATAACTTTCTAAGGATATTTATATTTAACATTCTACAGTCAGGAGATAACTTAGAAGAAAATAGACAGATAATTAAAAATCGACTAGCTTAGTCAATTCTTAAAATGTTTAATTATGAAAAATAGTAAGTAAGTAAATACTTCTTCCTAATTCGTAATTTTCATATTATAAATACATTTAGAATATTAATGGTAATTTTTACAAATAATTTAATCACTGTACCTGTGGTTGGGATTCTGATCTGAAGTTATGGTTATGGTTTTTTTAGCATCTAATTAAAATACTTCACTCATTTTTAGTATTATTTAAACTCATACTGAAATTTGCTTACTTTCTTCACAATAAAGTAAAACAATAGTTCTATTACGGAAAATGCAGAAAAGATTAAAATCTAAGGATAATGTTTGAATTGTTCGTCGTTCTGCTCTGTTCATCAGACATTTTATATTATAAATGCCCGTTTAAAATAAGTTTCACGGTACTGTAATAATCTGATTTCACTTAAATGTTAGAACCTACAGAATGCTAATGTTCTAATCACGACATAGTTAACCCCGCATTGGATTTCAGAGTACTCCAGATCAGAATTCTAAATGCAGCCTATATTGGAGATGTAAAAATTTAGATCAATTTTAAAACAAAATGGCAAAGTGACAAAATTTTTGGTCCATATTTTTTAAAGAAATAAAAAGGTTTTCATACTATGTTATAATTTTAATTGTTTGAATCCATGTAACATCGAAGACATTTAAAAAGTAAATATATGTAGGTACTTGATATGGCATAAAAAGCATTTTGTGACTTTTAAGTTATATATGATCAAAAATTAAATTTAAACTACAATTTAGTATTATAAATATACTGACTAGGAAATTTAATTTAAATATGGAGGTAGGCATAAACTTGTATATTGATGATAATTTTTATTTCTATTGCATTTAAATTTATATATTAGGTACACAGTTTAAAATTATGAAATATTTATGAAAATAATTACATAAAAAAGAGTAATCATGTAAAAATCAGTCGATTTTTTTATATTACCTATATACAAAGTAAGACAAACAAACCTTTCAAATAAAATTATATATAAAGTTTCTACTGATTATAATTTTTGTGAAAGGTAAATTAATCGTTTTTTTTTTGGATCGGAAAAAATAATTATCCGATGTATTTTTACTGTCATGTATTTTTGTTGTTTCATACTCTGATTATATTTTCTCTTTAAGTTGATATTTTCCAAACTTTACTTTACTTGTTAAACAAACAGTTCATTTAATTATGTTGTGCTCACGGTGAATGTGGCGTTGCGTCCCTAAATTAATGCATCCTATTAAAGTGGCATAGTAGAAATGTATTGTTGATAAATACACTAAGCGAATTACATGTACTTATAACACATCACTGGTTACATTTAGTGGTTACAGAAAAAAGAGATTCAATTAAAAAATCTATTTAAATATACCAAGGCATAGAAACTTAGAAAGTGCTATATAAACAGAAGGCAAAAAAACAATAAATTAGAGAGATGTAACTGAGAAACATATTTGAATTATTTAACAAATTAATTTAGAATAATTTGTATATTCCAAATTAGGAATCTGTTTTTATTTTTAGAAGAGGTAACTACAGAATATCGCATTCCCTTGCAGATAATTGTACTGCGGTAGTGTGCACTGATCACGTGACTGCACTTTACGAGTGTAAAATAGTAGTTGTCAAACAAACACACTGTCCATAAGGTCCAGGTGTGGAAAACACGCGAGTGTACACCATTTCGGTGCGTATTTACGAACTGAATATACAGACTGAATACACTACATCAGTGCACATTGGTGTTGCACCAGTGCAATCAACGGAATTCGGTATAACCAAACCAAAATACATTTGAAACCAGTCAAGGTATAACTGCAGGAACCAAGAATGAAAGTTAGATTTTAAATTTATTTAAAGTTTAAACAATGATTTTAAATTATTTTCCAATACATAATAAGTTAATAACTTACAGACACATTTTTTGACTTGCTATAACTCTTAAGTAAATTCATCAAATTTTTATCTAAGCTTTTAACTGTAGGAGCAGCTGACGATAGTTATTTATATAAATGGTGTATCCGAAAATATGTATGTATGAAACTGTACGGAGTGTAAAAGGGCATATTAGATATGACAAGCTAATCAAAAAAGATCTATCAAACATTCTCACCTCATGTTTTAATTTAATTATCACGGCATTATCGTGTTTTTCTGTTATAACTACACACATAAAATTATATCAAACTATATCGTTTTATGTTTACGTTAAATACGACTTTAGTTAGAGACAACTTTAAACGTGAGGTGAGAATACGGCTCATAATCTGTAGCTACTATTAGTTTGAACATTCTGTTCAAAGAAGCATTTCTGCTATCTCATATTCCTACAGTCATTGGGCTAGATCAAAATTTGCATGCTACAGGAACTTTTCAGCTGCAATAGATTCAGGTATACATACCGATGAGAACTAAATAGTGCTAAAGAGGAAATTTTGCACACTATTGAAAGTAATTCCTGTTTAAATATAAGAGTTGTCACTGACAATGTTGAAATTTCTCGTACTAGCATATAAGGAACATTACATAAAAATTTCATGCACTCATACTATTTTCAGAGAGTGTAACTATTAAATCAAGACGATTATTATCAAAGAGTTGCACTTTGTGAATGGCTTTTGCAGTAAAACAGGCATAATCTTTTTTCTCCCAAAATTTGTTTGTTACGGACAAGGCGTGCTTCACTTTTCAGCGTGAGCTTCTGTAAATGTTTGGCAGGAATCGTAAAGAATTATCTGACTGGATTTTATGTTTTACTACTATTACTACTAAAACTGTGTTCATAATCTTTTTTAACAACTATGCTGTCAGATTGGAAAACGTTCCCAAACTGGCGCAATTTGTGGAAGTGGATTTTGATTTAAAACAAAACGCACATTAAATAACAAAGCCCACAATCAACTTTCTAAACTTTTTGATTGTTTTTTGCATTAAACATTTAAAATAAACGGGCCAATTTTAATTAAAATGTTATTTGTTTTCCATCACATTTTCAGAAACATCTTGTAGGTATACTGGGAGCACGTGTGTTATGCAGTCAGTTGAAAATGTTTTTTTTTTTATCGAAATGCATTCTAGATTCAACAAATCTTTAATACAGTGCAAACACTGTAGTTCCTACTTCAGGTAAATATAGTATTAATTCTATTGTCATAATTAATTTAATTTGTAAGTAAATGACTATTGTTTACTTCTAAGTAACTTTTATCAATTGATTTATGTTTTGATGCATGACCTTGTCTCTGCCAAAAAATGCATACACTCGGAAGGATTTGGGAAAGTTTAACGTGGTGTCTGGTATAGGAAAATGACAATAATTGTTTTAATTTTCAGTCAGGCATCAGCATTTTGCATTGTCTCCAAACTAATTTTGAGTTGATACATTGCCATTTTTTGTCATTACAGCACATTAAAGTTGCTTATTACTTATTAATTTTGATTAACTTTTTTCTCTCAAATCTCCTCATTACTGCTTTATCTCTATATTTACTTCATTTTTCCTTTTTTTATGTGTTGTTAACAAATGTCTTACTTATTGCGAGAAAGCTATTGCGGTGTCATTGTTTCCCGATGACAGTTCGAGCTCCTATTATAAATTTGGAAAATTTTCATATAGTTTTTTTTGAATTTTATAGGAAATAAAAAATGTGTAATGCATGCAGGATTAGCTATGTGGAGTCTGTCTCTAAATAATTAGGAGAATCAATAATTGGTATAGTACGTCTAGCGAATATACAACTCTAAGCGATTAACATTCCTATGCAGTAGATGCAGGTGCGACGTGACTGAGTCATTAATTTGAAATCTGCACTTCGCCGCTTTTCGTCTCTACCACCACTGCATTGTGTAATAAACTGGGACCACAATTCCGCCAACTACGTATCAACGAAAATAGGACCCGGAGCTGTATATTCGCTAGACATACTATATAGTGTATTTTTACAGGTTAGTGTCAGAGCTTACGTAATCAGTGCCGGTTTCAGACTTATGTGCTTACTGAGGCAACTCATAAAATTTGCGCCTCTCCGTAAATTCTTCCATAATTTGTGCCCCTTTAAAGGCTGTGCCCCGAGGCAGTCACCTCACGTGCTTGCCCTCTGAAACCGTCACTGCATGCAATATTTTGTGTGATCAAAGAATTGGAATAGTTTTTAAAGAGGTGACTCTGTGTCAGTGCATTTGATATTTCCAATAGGGCTTCTGTGACCTTTAAACTCTTGTCCAGTATTGTATAGTTTGTATACATTAATATGAACACCAAAGCAAAAACCAGAAAAAGTACAACTTTACATACCTATGTATAACTTCCTAGAAAGTACGGGAAAAAAAACCAAAAAATGTCCTTACACCCATAAACTTAAAGTGGGCATCCGTAAAATCTTTTTTTACAAAATATTTTATGGATGCCTATAAATGCATAGGATGTCCCTTCATGGGCATTTAATAGCTACACAGAGCTCGGTGATGCTAAAAGCATATCGTCGCTTGACGGGCAAAACCTCCTGTGTGCCAAAAACAAAATTTTCAAGTAGGAGAAAAAATCGCTTTGTAATGTAAAATTATTTTGAAAATTATTTTTATACAGTATTTAGCACGTAGGGGGTTTTATCAAACACTGCAGAAACGCCAAAATACAAAAACTCCATTTCAGAACAAAATGACACATATGTAGGAGATTTTGCCCGCCAAGCGACGATATAATGAATAATCCTTTCCTGAAAATCCATATGAGACTGGTTTGGACATTCATCACATATCCATTAAATATTACTTATGGATATCCATCAGATATCTAGGTTTTACTAATTTGGATGTTCATAATATGTAAATAACATTTTCTAAACTCGTACTTCAGAAACAAAGGCTGTTTCCATTTTAAAAATGTAAATTTGTATTATAACTTGAAAATCAAGAACTCCGAAATCAAAGAGCAGTTGCTTTTTGCCAAAATTAAACAACCTAACGCAGAAAGGAAATTCGAAACTTAAGGAAAAGACCTTTATTATTATTAGCCATTTCTCCACGCTTCCTTCTCTCTTACCGAACTTTCTTTTATAAGCTTCTTTAAAAATTATTCCTACTCTTTTATATGATAATGAGTGAGTCTACGCGTTTTTGTTTGGCTATGACCATCCAGAGAAATTGTAAGGTTAATAGTATAGTGTTAAAACATGTTGGGAATTTTAAAGCCTTTAAACATCAATTAAATAAATAATACAATCTTTTCATTTCCTTCTTTTAACCTTTCCTAATATAATTGATTCAATGGTAAATATTTATCAGGAAAAGAGAACATCAGCTCTTATCAACATAGGTCAGTAAATTAACTGTTTTAGTGATAGAATATAATATCCATTTCAGATATCTTTGATTGTCATTTCCTGTAGGTACTTTAAGGTTATGATTTTTGGTACTTATGGTTTGTGCAAAATTTTACTTTTGAAACAACTGAATTGGGTCATGTACTGATTAATACTTCAATACTTGCAATTTTTATTTACCATTATAAGTATTTAGAACTTAACTTGTTTCTTAACACTTTGTATAAAAAAGAAAAATAATACAGATATAGTATGATTACAACAAAAAAAGGAAGTTTACGAGAATGACAACATTCAGATAATTCACAACAGGCTAACGAGCATTTATATAAAAAATCATTTGCAATAGACTTTGGCTTGTAATGGTATATCTTCTTTAAGGCTTTAAGCTCAACTTCAATTATGTCAAATATAACAAAAATTTGACTTTGGACAGTAACAAATTATATACATGTATGTAAAAATAAAATTAAAGGTGATATGACATTACAAGCCAAGGCATGTTGCAAATGAGTTTTCATTTGAACACCCTTCACTACAAATATGTAGGTCTCAAATGTTTTGTACTTGCTTAGAAAATTATCGTTGTTAGTGTAATGAGTTTAAATATGAAAACTGTTACTAACTTTTAAAGAAGAAATTATGAGATCACATTTCAGATATAGTTTGTAAATGCGGTACCCATTCGAGCTAGGCTAATTCGTTATTGACTTCTTCCATGTACTGTGCCAACTCTGAGCTATTAAATTCGCTTTCATCCATGTCCTGCAGACTAGAATTACTTATAGTATTTGTACTATGTGCACTTTCTATACTTCCTTGCCTTGAAAAGTAACTCCTATTTTGTGCATTTTGTCTGTTAAATAACTTAAACATACCATAACTAAGTATACCGTGCTTACGCCTGTTTAAATAATTTCTTCCTTGATATCTGGATTTTAAAACATGTCTGTGAACAGTGCTTATACTTCTACCTAAAGGAGGATGTATTCGAGTTTCGTTTTTTATATCTGTAGATAATGATTTACTTAAAGTGGTAAGAACTGTAGTTTGACTGGTTTCAGAAGCCATTCGTGGACGAAAATTACCATTTTCAGGGGTAATTCTTGAAAGAGCAGTTTCTTTCGTTGTTTGTTGATTGCAGGTCGGCTTAAATAACGCCGTGCTATTATTTTCATTTTCAGTTGCAAATTCTCTGCCGAAGCAAGAAATATCTTTCGGTGGAATGTGTTCCGTTGCATTTGAAGTTGCTTTGAAACTTCTGAACGACTGAGGATGTCTTAACAACGACGAATACATTTTCCTGTCGTGTCTTCTACTTGAAGCGGATCGGCAAGAAAAAGTTGCCTGAAAAATAAAGAGAAATCTTCTTTAATTAAATATCTAATTATATAAATATTTAAGATCTTATTCGAGCATCAAAACAGCAAATTAAAATACAAGAATTCTTGTAATCTCTATTAAATAATACTATCCGCGTAAATCATGAAAGTGGATTTCGATTTTAAACAAAACGCACATTAAATAACAAAGCCCACAATCCTTTTTATAAGTAAACTTTCTAAACTTTTTGATTGTTTTTTGCATTAAACATTTAAAAATAAACGGGCCAATTTTAATTAAAATGTTATTTGCTTTTGTCATTTTAACTGTGTACGATGTTATACACAAAAGTTTAAAGTAGACATTTTTCGTAATGGTGCAACATTTTTTTAATGAATCTAACAGTAATAATCAGTAAGGTCTAGATTTGTTAACGAATTAAGGAAAGTATTTATTTAATAGACTATTTGTAACAGGGAATAATAGTATATTATATACCAAGGTGGAGAAGATATTTTTCTCAGCCGAGCAGTATTATTTCCCGACATGCGAAGCATGGAGGGAAATAAGTTGCGAGGCTGAGAAAAATCTTCTATCAACAGTTTAAATAAAATGCCAAACAATTCGTCTTAAATATTTCTTTTTAATTTAACTTCATCTAAACCACAGTTGGCATTAATTACTGCCTTATAATTTAACATCATCTTCATACCATCATATAAATGACATGTTCCGTTAAAATGGTTAGAGATATAGATTTTGCTTGGTGAATGCGCAGATTTCAAGGACAAAAAATATATTTTTTTAAGGAACAGTTTTTTACAGCTGCCACCTTGAATTTTTAACATTGGAAATGTTTATGCGCTCGCATATTGAACAGAGTTACAAGAAT
The DNA here is from genome assembly GCA_963082815.1 of Melanotus villosus. Classification (NCBI taxonomy): domain Eukaryota; kingdom Metazoa; phylum Arthropoda; class Insecta; order Coleoptera; family Elateridae; genus Melanotus; species Melanotus villosus. Next base: position 67,392,400 of record OY720418.1, on the reverse strand, counting down.
TTCAGTAGGTTTCATTGGAAATGTTTATGCGCTCGCGTATTGAACAGAGTTACAAGAATTTCAGTAGGTTTTGCGACATCGGCACATCAAAGCGAACCCGATGATCTCATAATAACAAACATTAAGCGGTCTTAATGTGTTTTGAATAACCAAATATGTAACAATTGAGTTTCTAAGAAAAGCACGTTTTGTTGAGGCTAAATACGCACCGCGTTGATGACGGAATTCACGAGTAATTAAAATAGGCAGATACCGTATGTTTATTGTGTGTTTTAGATGAATTTTTGGTGTCGTTTAAAAAGCATTTAACGCGTTCGAATGTTCGAAATGTGGACGAAAATATTCCAACGTAAACAATAGAAGACGACACGAAAAGTTTGAATGTGGGAAAGTTGCTTCGATCGTTTCAGTGTCTTTATTGTCCTTATAAAGGTAAACACAAGCATAATCTGCATACTCATGTTTCACTGCACCATCCTTCGTACGTAGAGGAAATCAAAATTAGATTTAATAACTTCAGGTAAATCAAAAGAATAAAAATTGTATAAAGTCTTTTTTCTACACCTATTTAATTATATTGCAATTATTAGCATTTTTTTTGTGAAAAATAGTACCTATAATTCACTGCAGTGAATTATGGATTCATAATTCACTGCAGTGAATTATGATTTCGGCCAATCACAAATACAAATCCAAAAATCAATATTTCGCTAATCCAATCATATTTTAAATCGCCCGCGATCAACTCCTGCGGCTGACAATCGACACGCCCAAGTGTGTTGTCATATTGCTTGTTTACAAAGTTATCAAATTTGACTAATTTGAGTCTAATATATTTGTTTAATAGGTGTAGAAAAAGTATCGTATTACATTCGCGATTATGGCCATTATTCGCTCAGATGATTTGTGCCACTCGCCTGACGGCTCGTGGGCTCAAACGTCATCTTCGTGAATAATGGCTGTCATAATCGCTCATATAATAATATACTATAATTCACAAAAACAAAGCAACGTTAGTATAAAAGATTTGTCCTCACAAGGCCGCCTTGGCCAACGGGCTTATACATAAACACCACGCAGGCACGCACGATATATGTGTAATATAAACAGGAACATTAAATAGTTCATATTTCCTTGCATCATCACTGCGAAGACGGTCAAGGCTGCTCCAGGGTTAACAGATTTAACTTTATTATGTCGAATGTCAATTGATATGTCGACAATATTTTACTATTTGTGCAATAGAAGTTAAGCAAAGTTATGCATTCCTTTTTCGTTGTGATAAGTTCGTTAAGAAATAATATATTGTTTGTTTGTTGTATATTTTGTAAGTAGAAATTTTCTAGTTGTCTTGGATATATGGAACAGGATCAGTACCTATGTGGCTAGTAGTTTCAGACAGACTGTATGTATAATATTAATTGTCATTAAGTGGCCCAGTGATGCGGTTAACCGGGGGCTTCGCTATGAAGGCCCCGGGTTAACACAACGCCTTCAAAAATCGCCTACCTTACTCGGCCACTGTGTCACAGAGCACCCATCCTTACAGAGAGGAAAGCTACGGCGGTGCCTTTGATCTTTAGGGGTCTATTTTCTGTGACCTTGCGCCATTGTTTAAGTTTGAATGTTTAAGTGCCAAATTTGAAAAGATGTACTTTTCATTCTGAGTTATACCGTGTGTTTGACTTAAGGGGCGAACATAGGGAAGTAGCATGGGAAATCGTATATATGCACATTCCTGCTCCCTGCTTGAGTTGATAGGATTGATAGTAGTATCAATCGAAAGACACAAAGAATGCGCTTAATGTGATACCTACTACTTTACTTGAATACGAATAATGCAAATGTTTGGTATGAGATCACCAAACATTCGTAATAAACTAATAAAACTGCGTAAGAAGAATAGACAACTGCTACAAGTGTAAGGAAATACGCATAGTCGTATTCGTATTACAAACAGGTACAAACTGATTGAATATGTATTATCTTTTATTTATTTAGTTTATTAGCTATTTATGGTACCAGTGGCGTACCTATCTTTGGGAGGCGGAGGGAGCAATATGTCTTGAAGGCGCCTTAGGATATTTTAGGTCATAAAAGTGTAATATTTCTTTCTACAGGAATTAAAGAGGCCACACCGCCACTATTTAAGAATATAGCTCACTCGGCGTTCCGTGAGTGAATAAAGAAAAATGTTATCCAGGAAAGGAAAAGTTTAGCTCACGAGGCGCAGCCGAGTGAGCTAATGTCCTTGAGCGGATAAAATCTCTTTATGAAACAATAGCTAGCAACCTAATTTAAAAGCACCATGATTTTCATTCTACAATTCACGTCGTCAAGGAAAGTGTGAATAAAATGTTTATAGAAACAGTGTCGTCAAGGAAAGTGTGGATAAAATGTTTATAGCAACACTTTATCCACCCTTCACGTTAAAATGTTGCTTTGATAACGAGATTTGACACATTAAAATGCCACTTTTTAATGTACTCTCAGAGGTGTGATAGTTCCACAAATTCGAAGTCGTAACTGAGGTAAGTTTATACGTTTTATGTATTACATAGGGCGGCACTGGTCAACAATCTGGGTCCCTACTGGTGTGCTTTTCTATTAAAAAAACTTTCCTGACTTACTTCTAACCTGTAAGTATATTTGGTTGCCTAACCTTGGGACCCAGATAGTTGACTAGAGCCCATATGGCATTATCATTTCCAATGTATCCGATGGTTGCAAGGATTGCGAAATCTGTGAATTTTTTAAATGGCAATTGAGGATTTATGATACACCTTCAGAGCGGTTAATTTTTCCTTTTCTAATCAATCATAAATGACCAAAAAATTATGAATAAACGTTTCTTTAGTAGTCAAAAATAGGCAAACTTGCATACAATAAATTGCAAAATTTACCTAAATAGTAGGATATGCGGACGATGTGGCGATCATAGGAATATAAAAGAACTTGAAGTAGAATGGTGGAAGAAGCATTTAAGATGGGTCTGCAACTAAGCCAAGGGAAATGTAAAATAATGAGAGTAGGAGAATCTTTTCCCAACTTAAAATTAGAACTAATCACTAGTTTAGGGAAAATGGAATTTGAAGAGGTTGACGAGTTTATTTATTTGGGTACTTGAATATTAAATAAATATGAAGAAGAAATTGAAATAGATTGAAGTCTAATGAAAGCGCCGAAGTTTTAAGCCAGTTACTAATGGCAGAACAAGTATCTCAAATCGCCAAGATCCCACTTTATAAAACAGTGCTGATGTTAACAGCAATGTATAACTGTGAAATTTGAGTTTTAAATAGGAAAACACAAGAAAAACTGTCAAGACGGGAAAGTAAAATATTGAGAAGAATATTATGAGGAAGGAAAACTGAAAACGCGTATGAGAGAAGACCAAACAAAGAGATCTATGAAATATACCATCTATAGACAAGGTAATAAAAGCGAGAAGACTGCAGTGGTTGGGTCACATTGAAAGAATAGCAGGGGGAAGGTACCGAAGACGATAGCCTGGGAAAACCAATAAACCCAAGAAAACGATGGTGAGAAGGTGTTACAGCAGACTTTGAAGAAATTGACGTACGAAACTGGAAAAGCACGCCCATTAACTGAAAAGAGTAGAAACAAATAACGATAAGCTGTGGGCATAAACGGCCTGCGCAAAAGCTATATAGTAAAGTTACTTTTAATCACCCTGATCTGTATTCTTCGTTTAAAGTACCTGTGCTAGCATTTAGCAAAATTCCGATATTACTTACGCCGGTGATTACCGATATTCATTTTCGCTCATGTTGCAAATTTCGTCCTTGTTGAGTAATTACCGTCATAAAACGTAGAATAATATCCTATTTTCTCTTTAAAGTTTCGGCAGAAATGTCATATTACACTGTGCAAAGTTTCAAATCTATATTACTAACCATTTCAGCAGGAAAGCTTTAATTTCAAACCTTTTTTCCACAATGTTTTTATTGCAGGATTATATAAGTATAGATTTTCAGAAATCTTTTGGCACTAGAAAATATCAAAATTAAAGCATAAAAAAAAACATGAAGACACGAATGAAGGAAATTCATTATCGCCTTAATTTTCAAAGTTTTAAAACACACAAAGTGAACAACCAAACGGCCATAGCCTCCCGAAAATTAAATAAAGGTGTATGGTTTATGTTCAAATAGTGTTATGGGACATGAACGTGATCAAATGTTCGCCTTCTGGTAATCCAGAGTTGAATTGGAATTTGTTGTAAAGCTTACGTAATCGAAAGCAATTTCCTGCCTATACACCGAACTATTCCATCAAAAGTTTGAAACATATGAAGAGGCTAATCGATTTCCCTTACGCTTATTTAGTATTTTTCTTTCATTAACAGATTCCATACCGTACAATCCTAGAAATACTGTAACATTTCAAATTAAAAATTATTTTTAAAATACATATTGAAAATCGACACTCCAGCGGAAATTTGGGCAAACAAATTATTTTGACTTTAAGCTGGGCAAATAGGTTTACAAAAATGGAAGTTAAAATAAACTTTTATCGAGTTTATCGCCTTTCATTGGAATTAGATATCATTTCTACATAGGAAAGGTAAAAATATAAATAAACAAAAAAAAGAACATATTTGAAAAATGTAGATGATTATGGTGTAGTCAAGGAAAAATTAAACACAGGTAATTTTGAATATAAAACCAGCATGATGAGCAACAACCAAATTGAAGTTAATGTTAACTCTTATGAAGAATATAGAACTCATACAGCTCTAATAAACGAGTCTAACATTGAATGGCAAACATATGAAAACAAAGACGCGAGACCTATTAAGGTAATGGTTATGAACCTGCATCCTTCAACTTCTGCTCAAGAAATTGCCAAAGAACTTAAAGGCAGAAAATACAAAATCATAGAAGTAGTTCAAAAACTCAAGAGAACTATCTCTAATAACAGGGTGAATCACATTTGCTTGCCGTTGTATGTATATGTTGGTATTTGACAGATCTGAAGATATCAACCAAATCTATAATATCAAAAGTATCAACTATATAAAAATCAAAATGGAGGCAGCAAGGAATAGCAAGCTTATTCCACAATGTAAAAGATGCCAAAGACATGGACATACCAGGAAATTCTGTAAAAAAAAACCAGCCTGTGTTAAATGTGCAGGAAATCACCTAACCGCAACATGCACTAAAACTAGACACAAACTGCCCTCAAGCGCACCTCGCTAGCTACAGAGGATGTACAATAGCTAAGGAGCTACAGAAAAGAAGGGATAATGCTGGCAAGGCAAAGAAAACGATTCCTCAATCAAGATTAGTTGTCCCTAATCCAGTCAGAACCGGGGTATCTTTTGCCCAAGTTACCCAATAAAAACCATCAGCAGATTCAGTATTTTGTCCATAGTCCGAACCATCTGTGATGCAGCATATGCAGAATATGATGAAAACACTTGAGCGAGTCAGTGAAAGACTCGACAAACTAGAAGCCAGGAGCACTGGTGCTATACCCAAGGTAAAGTAAGATTATGGAACAACAAGGCCTACGTATCGTTACACGAAATGTCAATGACATTCTATACAAAAAACACGACCTTAAAGTCTTCCTAAATACTCAGCACATAGATGTCTGTCTTATCTCTGAGACAAATATGACAAAACAGCCCTACACAAAAATAAGAGGCTATAAAATGTATTACACCATCCATCCGGACATCCAAGCTAGGGTGGTAGTGCAACCTTAATCAAAGAATCAGTTAATCATTTTGAAGAATGTCATTTATAACGAGTAGGATTTCAGCTTACAGTGGTTAGAATTAAGACTACAAAACAGAAGCGGAGAGTTGGTGCTATCTCTTGTCCACCAAGACATAATCTTAAAAAGGAAGATTACCTAACACTCCTGCAACATCTAGGAGACAGACTCATTGTTGGCGGAGATTTTAACTCTAAACATGTAGATTGGGGGTCCAGGATAACGACGAGTAAAGGTAGAGAATTGAATTGCAATTATCATTCAACAGGTAAGCTTACGTACTGCCCACAGATCCAGACAAAATTTTCGACTTGCTAGACTTCTTCATCTCAAGAAAGGTATCTCCTAACTTCACTGAAGTCGAAGAAAACTCAGCCGTCATCTTGACACTGAGTAAAAAGGTGATCAAAAAGCAACCAAATCCACTCTGTTAACAAAATCACTGATTGGGAAAGTTTCCGGATTGATCTTCAGAATAACATCAATTTGAATATTAAGCTAAGAACAACTGAGCAATTAGAAAAAGAAGCTGAAAACTTTACCAGACTTGTCCAGGCAGCGGCATATTACAACAACAAGGAGATTACTCAGGCTGTGAGCAGTACAAGGAATAAATCGAGCATTACCATTAAAATAAACTGAAATTTTGAATGTCCCATTGAAATTACATGAAACATCGTAGTTTTCGTAAGGGAAATGAGCGCCCCTAGAGTTTGTGCGTGTGTGGCAAATGCCACCTTTGCCACATCCTAGCTACGGCACTGAGAACATGTACAACGGATGGACGATGCTAGAATAACCAAGATATGCATCAACAACACTCCACATGGAAAGAGGACAAGAGGGAGACCCCCAAAACGCTGGAAGGACAGCTGGGCCTCATCTTCGCAAGAACAGGCATAAACCCAAAGTAAAACAGGTCAATGGCCTATAAAGAATAAGTAAGTAAGTAGGTAGGTAAATCTATCAAATCCACCAGTTATTTACTAAGTTGCTGGTTATGAAAAGTCTGAAAATCATTTGTCTAAAAATACAATTTTTACATTAAAAAGAATGTGAAATCTTAAAAAATTATATCATAAATATTACTTTGTGACATTTTCAGCATGTATTAATATTTTAAATGGAATATTCCATACCCACTTGTTTGTTTGTTCACCGAGTGGAATTTGCCTATTATGTCAACGACGAATCCTTATGCCAAATATTGCATTGAAACGGAACTTTCTGTGCTCATGTTTGGAAGGAAATGTACATTTAATGTTTTTTACAATTAACACCTATAATAAATGTTTTAACAAATTGTCTCAAATTTTAATGAATTTGTGCATCTTTCTATGATTGTTTTAACTGCTAAACAGTTAAAAATTATGGATTGTATGTTTTTGCTTTTTAGGATTAGTAATCTTCCAGAGACACATTTAAGGCCATTTGAAAAGAGTGTAATCCTACAAATCTTCTACGAAACGAAAGGCGGTTCTCATTGTTTTAAGTTAATGTTTGTTTAAGACATTGCTGTTACTTAAAGAATTTAAATTAATTCCTATTATGCCTTATTATGCTCAACATAAAGCAGCGCGAAAGACACTTTATTAGGGTATTAACCAAAACAAACGCTTCGTGGTTTTAATAATTCCTTGGAGTTTGTCGAAATATTTATGTACGATCAGTACGATTTATCTTTGAGCAGAAACTTAAAATGTTAAAAGTCAGTTTACGGTTTTGTATTATCTATGTTTATTTTTAATAATTTAGCAACAGCTTTAGAGAGATACGAATTAAATAAGCATTTAATGTCGTTAGTCGTATAAGTTCTTTAATGAGTTTAATGTACACAGTGTTTACAACATGACTTTATCTAACGAGGGTGCCAATATAAATAGATGTTGTTTTAAAAATTATAATTCTAATGAATTATACATTACTTGACGACTGTAAATTGATTGTCGTCCGCATGACTATAATTTAAATCTGTGTCTTCTGTTCACTCTTGTCGGTGTTGTTGTGAATAACTCATACAATAACAATTTGTTACAGTCCGAAACGAGTTGTGTCATGACATTTCAACGAAATAATGATATTGTTAGTAAGCTTCTAAATATGAGGTCAAATACCCGTGAGAGCTGTATATTTTTAATATCGTAAACGTCCCAGGGTTTTCTGACGGGGTCTAGACAACTTATTGTATCGAGTTTCATAAATTCGACCTCTACAAACGAACGGAATTTAATAAAAAACAGTTTTACCGAAATGCAATTATTGTTTATCTGAAATATTGTTGTGTATAATTTAATAAACAATAACAATGAGAGTTGCGCAGATACTTACTACCATTTTATAAGGTGCAGGGGGAGGGGGAGGTAATTTTCGTATTTAATATAATTATATTTCCTAGAGAAGGAGCATCATTTAAACGTATGTAAAGGTGTTTAGCTGTAGTGATGAAAGCAGACAAGAGTTTAGATGAATTTTGAAATTATTTTAAATATTTTAAATGTTTTGTCCTGAAAAATCAGTTGAATTGGCAGTGGCGGTTGCTCCATAAGGCCGCGCGGCCGCGCGCCCTTCCTAAGAAATGCTAAGGAACACAATTTTTTTCTTAATTATTAATATTTATTTTACATACATTCTATGACTAAGTTCAAATTTCAACAAAAAATTCAACTCTATCCAAACATCCGCTCCCATCTCTAATTGTCCGTCCTCGTTGAGATCTCTAATTATCCGCGTCCTCAAGCAACGGCCGCGGAAAATCTGCGGCCTTTAACAAACATTATACATTGCCGCCGAACGACTCCGGAGACTAGCCGATAATAGCCGATTGTATAAGTTACAGCAGGCCGCGATTTTAACGCGGCCTGCTGTAACTTATTGTTGGAGCAATGAATCTTCTTTCATTTAATCGGAGCATCGCAAAGATTCGTACTCGTCTACTCGTAGCTATTCAAATCCTGTTATTTTATTAAGAAACGTTTTACAGAATTATTTCATAATAAATGCAATTAGTAGATATATTTTTTACTGCAAGAAATAAAAAATAACTAGTGAGCCTTTTAGAACTTTAAATTTGTAACAAAAAGATGGTTTTCTTTAAGTTACATGAAATTGTTTGTTTCAATTTGTATATCATTACAATATTCGGTGTTCAAGAACATTTAAAGAAAAATATCATATTATGAAAATATAGGTATTTTAAAAAAAAACAAACTAAAATATGTACGATTGCTTAGATAACTAAAAATATTTAAAATTTTATTTACAGTCGATTTAAAATATCTAAAAAAGTGGGTCAAGAAGGATATATTCAAATCTAAATATTGTTTGGGTTTCAGCTTCGATAGCTTCAAATTACCATCAAATTTATTTACGCAGTTAGTAGGTGTATACTTCATAAATTACGCAATAACCGTCATGCAGTCTAATATTTGTTATGACTGAGAATGAAGTAATCGATACCTAATTATTTTGAAAGCAATTATTAGAACTCGTGAAAGGCCGAGTAAAACTACCTAGAATGATAATAGTAACTAATCACTAGAAGTACCGAATACATTTATTTGCGGTTATAATATTTACTTAAATGTGCCAATTTTCAGATTTGTATTTATGTAAATTGGTTCGGAAAATAAAGAGACAAATTTTCCCGTAACTTTTGGTAGGTTATTTGGTGTTTGACTTCTGGTGCGCCCCTCCAAACTCAAACCCCACGACACGCCACTGTGAATTGGTAGAAAAAACTGTGGAAAGGGCGTAAAAAATAACACTATATGTATTCTACTTTTTACTTTTGGCTAGTTCACTAATCTGATTTGATATATCCATCCATTCAAATAGACAAATGTTGCTATTGTTAAGGGTTATTCACCGAAAACGAATCCTTAAAATTCAAGTCTATGTCCTTGAATTAATAGTAAATAAACATAAATAATTTGACAATCATTCTAAATCCATTATAATTTGCTATGCTTTTATTTATAGTTCGAATAACTTATTTTCCTTTTTTATGGGCACGTTCATAAGTGCTATTACTATTATGTGCTCTCACTAGACTTATATCCGTATAGTAACGATTTTCGTATTTAGTGTTGACTGTCAGAAACTTAAAAAAGTGGTAAATGAGCTCCAATCCAAGGGCGTACCTAACTTAAGAATCGGACAATATCCCGAAAGGTGTGTCTGACTGCCTGTCCTGTACGTTGTACGTGTCTACGTGTATCTGCATGTTTGTCATGCTGTTTGCGATTAACTTTTTCTCATTAATTCACTACCTAACAAATCCCAACTTTTGGCAATGTCATAGAATAGCGTATAATATACAGGGTGTATCGTACATGGCGCATAATATTCGCACCACGCGATTCTGCGTAAAAAACTGGACAAAAAATTGTACCTATATAACTGTTTTAGGCCAAAACGTGTAGTTGTAAACTTAGCAACACTGTGTGGTCAGTTATACTACGTCACCTGCGATATCACCAATAGCAACCCGCTTGATTTAATATAATTGCATTGTACACCGTTGCAACATTTATGAAAAGCACAAGCACTGCAAAAATTTCAAACTTCGGATGGAAATTCTAATTAAACGAGGGGCATGTTGAGTACGATTACACATTAGTTATTTCTTTTGTTGATTAAACTACAGCTAAACATCATTATTTCATAAAAATATGACACGACAAGCTAACCAGGATACGACTTAAGGCTGCTAATAACTCCATAACTAAAGAGTTAACAGTAAATTGGTACTGGAGGTTTTTGGTTGGTTTTGACGTAGAATCGCGTGTTATACATATTATGCGCGATATTTAATACACCCTGTATAATAATATATATATAATTCTATAGCTAAGTTAGTTGTAAATTTTTTTTTTCATATTAATTCTTACATTTTACTTCAATTTACACCGATAATTATTCCATCTAAAAATGTGTTGAAATATTATATTATATTTTATAAACTACATGCACAACTTCCTTTCTTAGCAGCCAAAAGTTAGCACAACAGCATTCCATTAGTCTTTGTCCCTTGCTCCATACCTAAAATGTCATGGTGGAAAATTTTCTCTAATTATACTAATTCTTGTGTCTGGGCCTGGTGCTAAAAAATACCCTCTTAGTTATTTGTTATTTTTGAAAACTTTTCTCCAAGATATTTGGAACCATTGCCTTAACAAAATATTTTATCAGTCCAAGGAGCGCTATTATAAATATTTTCTTTTTCCATTTGAGACATGCATTGTCCACTCTTGGCGCAAAGTTCGTTCGAAATGGTTTTTGCTACCACGACTATCCCAAAAACACAAGAAGCTTGGTGCATACCTAAACTACTTGCGATAAGCTTAAAGTCAGCACATATGTGCCAAGAATAGTTTTTGGAGTTTATTTTCTGGAATAGGATTTTTAGGGTCTTTTACGGGAAGCAGCCGGGTCTGTTGGAACGGAAAGATATGAATTTTCATTATGTAATAGTACTGATTTGAGGTTGGTCTTGGATGCATCAATGAACAATTTTGAAGAACTTGGACCGTGTTCTATTCCGAAAGTCTCAAAAAGTTTATAAATATCATTGCATACTATAAAAACCAATCATGCGGTTTTTGAAATGATAACTTTGGTCTTGCCTTTTAGCCGCCATCCAAGAAGTTTTGCTTGTGATTTTGATAAGTTCAAATCTCGCACTAAGTCATTTAATTCAGCTTGAATCATTACGTGCGGTTTACATGATGTAGATGGAATAAAGTTAGGATTTGTTGAAGCATCAACATTTTCGAAACTAGTATTCTAACTTCCCCGGGATGCACTGACGGTTGACGGTTGAGGAACTGGATAAAATTCACCATATGGTTGAGGTGAAGTTATTTCCACATAACCATGTTTTCTTTTCTTACGGCTATTGAATCCCACAGTCATATTTAGACTGAAATATGAAATATCAATCTTCACTCTTCACCATAGTTCCGTTGTTCTCTTTACAGCATAGGAATACCGAAGGGTAACGAAGATCTATGGTCAGATAATCAGTCAAATCAGTCAAATATTTCATATTACATGCGGCACCCACGGTTTGTCTTTTTTTGACAACGATCCCAAAATAAAGTTCATAAGCCTGATAATGTAGGTTTCAACTTACATATTTCCGGAGCTTGAGCTAAACTAATGTTGTTACTTTACCAATAATAACGTTTAATTTTATGAATCACTAATTCTAGACAAAAACTTTGTTGATCAGTTTTACCTCTATTCTATAGTGTCGAAGGCTTTGTGAAAGTCAACAAAAGCCAGTATGAATGCTCTGTTATATTCCACTGATTTTTCAATAAAGACTTTTATACATACATTGCAGATGGTAATTAGTTCCATAGACTAATCAGAAGCCGGCCTGTTCATTTGATTGATAGAGATCTAATTTTTTTTTCCAATCTAGATGTTAAAATCGTGATGAACAACTTGTATAGGAGATTTGACAAGCTAATAGGTCTGCAATTTTCAAGATTCGCCTTCTTCTCGTAATATAATAGTTAGAGCGTTGTTCCATTTATCTGGTATGGAGCCGTGTTGATGAGGTTTCTTATTCTTTCCAAGAGTACTGTGCCTGCGATCTTGAATGTATCAATTACTACACCGTCTTCTCCTGGGAATTTGTTATTTTTCATTTTCCTCATGGCGTGTCTTATTGCCTCTTTTACGACATCTAGCAATTTATCTGAGTATACATATGTAGTTCTGTGACTTCTGTATAGTTCTGTGTAAAATTCATCATTATATTCAGTATATCTTGTCTATTGGTGTTGGTTTCCCCTGTTTTATTTTTAAGTTTTGATATTTCTGCTTTTCCTTTATTGAGTCTTCTTCTGGAACTCTAAGACTTGCGCTCGGCCGTCTGTTTTATGGCTCCCGTATTGTACCTTCCTGATGGCTTTATTTACTTTCTTATTTAATTCTCTTAGTTGTTCGGTTTCAACTTTGGTGTTGCTTATCATTTATCTTCTCTCTTTCATTGGTGCTTTTGTTTGGTGTATCATTTTTTCATCTCTCTTATGTTTTGGGCAATATATTTCCTGACTGTCTTCGATGGTTTTGATTATTTGGTCGTTTAATAGATTTTGTTTTCATTTTGCACTGTTATGTGTTCTAATGTTGTATCAACTTGTAAACTTGTTGATGTTATCTGGTGTAGTCCAAGTAGGTTTTGGTTTGTTTTGGAGCATTCTATACCTTTCCTTCCCCAGATCTACGAGAATTCGGGCCTTCACCATTCGGTGGTCGCTTGCCGTTGTAAATTTGTTCAACACCGTTACATCTTTAACATATTGTAACGGTTTTAAAACGTTTATTTAAAACTACGGTTCGTGGTGTGAATTATTTATTAACAAATATTAAAATTATTAAACAACGAAGAAACACGAAATAACAACTTACACTAAAATTCAACACTAATATTAATATCGGTAAACTAACTAATTTATTTAACAACTTAGTTTACGCACTTATTTATCTTCACCGACGCACGTATTCGCGACCGTTTTGTAGACTTGATTAGACTCACTGTCGACTGCTTGTGTTCGTTGGATCGCGCCTTATATATCCCAGCTTCGTCGAGAACTGCATTCCAGAAAGTTCCCGTAGTCGCGCGTGTATGAGTAACCGTCGATCATTCTGGAAGCTTCTCGGTGGATAAGGCATGTGATCCCACACGTGTGTTGACGCATCTCATTACAATATTTTATCAAATATTATGTAATCTATTTCATTACGTGTTTTAACATTAGAAGTTTGCGACGAACATCTTCTTGTTATTTTTTTTATGAAAGAAGCTGTTCATCAAGAATAATTTGTTTCGTAAAAGGAACTCTAACAGTATTATCCCACGTTTACTTCTTCTTGGTGTTCCGAAGTTTTCTAACGCTTTTTCCGATTCATCCCACTTTAGCCCTATTTTAGCGTTGATATCTCCACTTAATATTGTAAAGTGTGACTTCGTATCGTTTAAAGCTATAGATATTTCTTTATAAAATAGGCCAGTTTCTGCGTCAGTATGTGTTGTTGTCGATGCATGTGCCTGGATGATTTTAATGGAGTATCGTTGGTTCAGTTTGACGATGATATATATTGTTTGTTCTTGTAGTGTTTTATTTTGTGGAAAATGAAGTCGATGTCTTCGATAGATTCTGTCTCATTCCCAAAGTGGTATAGGAGATCACCAGACCAGTATACGGATTGAGTTTTATAAAATTCATACCTGTATGTACGCATTTTATTTACAGTTTTCGTACGCAACATAATAATTACAGATTTTATAACGAAGCCCAAAAAACATTTATGGTAACGTTAAGACAAAAAAAATATATAGTAGTAAATTTCTTTCAATTGGAAATACTCAGCTGCTGATATTTATTATGAAGAAACACGAAGAATTACTTAGGACATAATAACATAAATGAAGACCAAAAGAGAGTTTTCACAAAGTGTTGTACGGAAGTTTAAATTAAAAACGGTTGTACTTTGTTTATAAGGTTTAATGAAAATAGTGGACTGTAAATGGTGTACAGCAAAGATTATGTCCTTTAAATCGAACGTCTTTGGCCGTAATGCTGCTTCTTCGCAGCGTTACGCTCTAACAACTAAGAATAGGGGGGGAAATACAGTTTGCACAAAAATAAATACATAAAAGCGGTAATATACATAAAGAGGCGGTAACATGCCCCCCGCCTTGAAAGGGTTGAAACACTTTCAACAAAATAGCTAAACAGGAATTATCAATTAAATAAACATGAAAGCATGGTCAGTCTAAATCATTTAAAAATGCACAAATACAACGAACGGTAAATAAAATACGGAAAAAGGCCCTTTTCACTCGCGCACTAACTTAAGTGTCCACGGGAAGTGGGCATATCTTACTAAATGAGCGTCGGGTGACCCCATTGGTAGTGTCGATGGAGGCTACTCTGGCTATCCCATCTTGGCCGGGGTGGAGTTGTACAACTCTGCCCAACTTCCATTGCAGGGGAGGCAAGTGGTCCTCCTTTATGAGGACCATAGCTCCTACACGCAGGTCTGAATGGTGCAAATGCCACTTGGAGCGTAGCTGCAGTTCTGCTATGTATTCTTTGCTCCGACGGGACCACAGTTGTTGTTTAAGTTGTTGAACTCGCTGATAAATATTCAAACGAGATGCAGGTATCTCTTGTAAGTCTGGATCTGGGATTGTCGTCAGTGTTCGTCCAACCAAAAAATGGGCAGGAGTAAGGGGCTCAAGGTCGTTAGGGTCGGATGAGAGAGGAGCTAACGGCCGGGAGTTAAGAATAGCTTCTACCTGTATCAGTAAAGTGCAAAGTTCTTCATAAGTAAGAAGCGCGTTACCCATAACTCGTTTTAAATGGTACTTGCAGGACTTTATTCCTGCTTCCCACAGGCCGCCAAAGTGCGGACTGTACGCGGGAATGAAATGCCAGCTGATTCCCTCACTCACACTGGACTGAGCAATGGCAGCATTTTGTTCCTTGAGCAATAGTCCTAATTCGCGCAGCTCGGAATTAGCACCCACGAAGTTTGTGCCGTTATCTGAATATATATGGGCGGGTTTGCCTCGTCGACCTATGAACCGCCTGAGGGCAAAAATGAAACAGTCTGCGGAAAGGCTAGTGGCCAACTCGAGGTGCACTGCCTTAGTTACAAAACATATGAAGAGGCATATGTATGCTTTGGTGCTTTTGCAACCACGACCCTTACGGTCTTTGATCATGATGGGACCTGCATAGTCAACACCGGTTATTCGGAAAGGTGGTGATGGGTCAATGCGTTCAGTGGGGAGGTCGCCCATGATCGGTTTAGTAATTTGCGGCGAAAATCGATAGCACCTTACGCACTGGTGGACTACCTGTCTGACAAGATTTCTGGCAGAGATGATCCAGAATCTTTCTCGGATTATGGAGAGTAACAATTGGGGGCCCGCGTGGAGCAAGCGTAGATGCTCTCTTGTGACAAGAAGTTTTGCTTTTAGGGCTTGATGTGAGAGCTTGGCAAGAAGAACTGCTCCGCACAATTCAAGCTTGGGTATAGTGAGGGGCTTTAACGGTGCGACTTTCGATTTTGCACACAGAAGGTAGGAATGTGTTTCTCCTTCCTGGCTATTGGAGCGCAAGTAAATTGCAGCTCCGTATGCGGTAACGGAAGCGTCGCAGAAACCATGAAGCTGAACTTCGGTATGCCCTTTTGCTAGGACATGGCGCGGAATCTTGAGCTCATTGAGAAGAATAAGCTCCCTACGGTAGGAATTCCACTTATTTTGGATGCTGTTAGGGACTTGATCATCCCAGGACAGCTTCTCCAACCATAATTGTTGCAAAATGACCTTGGCAGTGATGATGCACGGTGCCAAGAGACCTAGTGGGTCAAATATCTGGGGAATCTCGGAGAGGATGGCACGTTTGGTCACCCTTCCGCCTGTGTAGGCTGATATAGAATATATCAGGCGGTCGTTGTGGAAGTGCCAGGTTAAACCTAAGGTACTGGTGTGCTCATGAGATCCGAGGTAAAGAATACCAGGGTGGATATCAAGTGGGCAGATATCTTGCAGGACTGCGGGATCATTGGAGATCCATTTTCGCAGCTTGAAGCAACCTGAACTTAAAACCTTGTGGAGATCGGCACAAAGGAGTCGCGCCTGTTCTAGGGTGTCGGCGCCTGTGAGTAGGTCGTCGACATAGAAGTCTTCTCTGATGATTCGAGAAGTTTCTGGGGCTGCGTATGCACATTCAATGCCCAACTGGGTCAAGCAACGAATGGCTAGGAAGCTAGCCGATGCAGTTCCGTACGTGACCGTATTTAGGTCGTACGTTTTAATGGGTTCCTTTGGAGAGGGCCTCCAAAGTATACGCTGAAGAGGGCGTTGGCTATGCTCGACCTGAACCTGCCGGTACATTTTCTCGACGTCGGCAGAAACGGCATAAGGATGCCTCCTGAATCGAATTAGGATCGAGAAAAGATCCTGCTGTATGGTTGGGCCGACCATCTGTATGCTATTTAGGGAATGCCCTGTAGAAGTGGCTGCAGAGCCATTGAAGACAACTCTGAGCTTAGTGGTGAGGCTTTCCTCTTTCAATACTCCGTGATGGGGTAAATAGAAAGAAATCTCGGTGGGAGTAGGGCTGACCTTTGACATGTGGCCAAGATCTTCGTACTCTTGCATGAAACTCTTGTATCTTTCAGACAAATCGGGATTTGCCTGAAGCTTCCTTTCAAGTGATATGAACCTTTTTTGAGCTGTCTGATAGGAATCGCCCAATACAGTCTCAGGGGTTTTTAAAGGGATTGCAACGATGAATCTACCGTCGGGGTCCCTTCGGGTGTTTTGCACGAAATGTGCTTCACAAGCGTTCTCCTCCTTAGAGGGAACCTTCTCTATGGGGTAGTGTTCGAGTTCCCAAAATCTGAGAAGTGGGTCAGCAGTGCCTTCCAGGCAACTCTGATTACACTGCACTTGGCCTTCCAAGCAAGTGGTGGTTGGACCGGAAACGATCCATCCAAAACGGGTTTTCTGAAGTACAGGGAGGTTTGGGCCTAAGGTGATTTGCCCTATGCATAGTAGCTGCCAGAAAACTGCTACATCTAACAGGATGTCTACCTCTCGAGGTAGATGGAAATTGGGGTCAGACAATTTGATGTTGTCCGGGATCTTGAGTTGCTTGTGATCAACTCGGAAACCTGGCATGATGCCACTTATCTGGTCTATAACTAGGCACGATGCTGCTATAGAAAACTGTGAATGGTGTGCGAATAGCTCGATGTTGCATCTCGAGTGCACTTGAGATTTAGATTTGCCTAACCCTGAGACAAGGATGTTTGCATCCGTTGTTGGAAGGTTCAGTCTACGACAGAGACTGGTAGTGATGAAGTTAGACTGAGATCCTGAATCCAACAAAATTCGTACGGTATGAGCCGTTCCGGCAGAGTCCATGGTCTGCGCGGAAGCAGTGGGCAATAAGGTTTGTACAGTGTTTGTACAAAAGGCAGAAGTGGTACTGCTGGGCTCAACAGGGGTATTTGCTCTTGCAGCAGGCCCTGGCTGATTGGCAGCAGATGCATGGGAATCCTCGTGAAGGAGGGTGTGGTGTTTCACCTTGCATTTTCTGCAAGTGTATTGTGAAGAGCATTGGGATACGAAATGGCCCCTGGATAGGCAATTGAGGCATACCTTTAGCTCCTTTGCCTTGGCTGTGCGTTCGCGCACGGGAATCTTTTGAAAGTCATCGCATTTTGCTAGAAAGTGGGACTTTTTGCACATTGAACACGAAGGTGTGTTCGTTACAAAAGATTTTGAATGTTGGTTGGATTTAGCAGGGACAGGTTTGTCCTGCTTGGACTCTAGGGCTTCTAGAAGGTCCGCAGCGTCCTTGAGAAAGTCTCTGAACTCCTGAAGTGTAGGCAGTTCAGTGCTGGAAGTCCTTTTGAGAGCCTCCCAGTGTCGGGCTGTTTTAGAGTCTAGCTTTTTTGAAATTACGAAGATGATAAGTGTTTCTAAAAGGGATTCTTCGGTGGCTAAGGACTTTAGCGAAGTGAGGTGCTTGAAAAGTGCGTCATTTATCTTTCGTAGTGCTTGGGCAGACTCTTTGCTTACAATTTCGATGTCAAAAATGGCTTTGAGATGATTGTGGACCAACATTCGGGGGTTGTCGTACCTTTCACAAATGCTACGCCAGGCTACGGCGTAATTGGGTGCAGTGAATTCCAAGGATTTGACAATATCTGCACTTTGTCCGCTTAGACTTGCCTTCAAATAATGAAGACGCTGGATGTCATTGAGGGATGAGTTTTCATGGATTAAATTTTTGAAAAGCTCTTTGAATTCAAGCCACTGAGAAATGTCACCACTAAATTTTGGTAAATTTATTGTGGGTAATTTAATGACTGGGTTTTTGCTGGCTGAATGGGAGCCCGAACAGCATGATGAACGTGGTGGACTCGTAGTAGGAGAAACTGGGCGAATTTGATACTTATTGATTAGAGTTTTAGCTTGCGAAATGGACTTGAAATATTCATCTTCAAATTCTTGATAATATGTATCAATGCTCACTTCAGGTTCTCCCGCCGAGCTTGCTTTGGCTAATTCAATTTTGTATTGAACTTCTTCAAATTCTGTCAGAAGACCAGTAATTGTAACTACTCTTTCCTCTAGGGCGCAAATTTCAATTTGGGAAATGGTTTGCTCGGGGTCTGCATCTTTGACCAAGAGCTCTTTTAGTTTCTTTGTAAATAAAGTTAATTTGCGTTTGATAAAACCACGCGAGGTTGTTAACTCCATTTTTGTTTTTGTTAAGGAGAAAACTGAACGGAAATAATACAAACAACGCTGTAAAATATGTGAACGACGCAGGGATAAATGCGTACGTCACCTGGGAAGATTTAGATGCTTAAATGAATTTATTCAAACAAACGGACACGAACTTTATGGTGCAAACTTTTAATAAATATAATAATAATTCGAATCTGTGCATGCAATAATCACGTAAACTTTGCATGTGTACTGAAAGCGATAGCGCTATTCCTTTTGTGTAAATAGGAAAAGGATGGAATGTACTCACTCTTAACTCGTGTCGAAACTTGTTTGCGACAACAGCTGGCGCAGCTCGAACAGGTGGATGCACTGGCAAGTGCAAGTGCACTGACGGTAGCGTGAGTTTGCTGTCTTCAACGCGTGCTTGTCTGGGACGCTGTCCTTGTTGCGCTCGTTGGAGTGAAATTGTTGCTTGCAAAATGCACTTGTAAATAATGCTTTTGCAGTTAAATCGTAATGTTGAATCTTGAACAATCTTCATAAAAAACACTGATTTTATGCGAATTGAAGCTCAGAGATCCGCATCGTAGGACCAAATGTTGTACGGAAGTTTAAATTAAAAACGGTTGTACTTTGTTTATAAGGTTTAATGAAAATAGTGGACTGTAAATGGTGTACAGCAAAGATTATGTCCTTTAAATCGAACGTCTTTGGCCGTAATGCTGCTTCTTCGCAGCGTTACGCTCTAACAACTAAGAATAGGGGGGGAAATACAGTTTGCACAAAAATAAATACATAAAAGCGGTAATATACATAAAGAGGCGGTAACACAAAGCGTGCATATGTATTGGATTTTTAAATTTTCTCTTAGGCCACCCCTTCCTACAACTGAACATAGCTGTTTCTCTTAAGCGGACACCTCTAATAAACGGAGACAAAGTATGTTCATTTATTGGAGACAACCTGCACGGACGATTATTACAATGCGATATATTTAGCGTGGCTATCATCTTATCTATACATTGAATAATCTTCTTATTCTACATTATTATGAGTTTTGCATGCATTTTCTTGAAAGTACAATTAATGTATGCTAAATTCGTGCCTATCTGCGAGAAGAATAAATGCATGTCTTTAAAAACGTAATATTTGACGGACAGCAACGTTTGGTGATAGGTTAAACAAAAATGCCTTCGTTTAATAAGCGTAAATGTAACATGTTAATTAATCCTTTATTTTATATATATTTTATAATTAAGCGTTTATTTCAGTGTAACACGGACATTTGTTGCCACTGTGTACTCTATATTAAATTTGTAAATTGGGAAATGTTTTAAGATTAAAAATTGATTTATATACATTTTTTTTCATAGAGAAAGTCTATCGTCATATTTTTTAAATTCCATAAATATCTTCATAAATTCTTTAACCTGCATACAAACTATTTTTATTTAATTGAAAGTACAATAACGCAAAAAAGAAAGCTAGGGAAGATATACATTTTACATTTACATTTTTATCTGTAAAGGTTAGAGTGGACTTGAATTTAATTCCAAGTTAAACTTTTCTTATGGTATTACATAAGTCTATGTTCTTATAAGGTTTTTGTTGGCTTTCGTTTTTAATATACATATCTTCGTCATATATATGTATACGTATTGAAATGTCAAATATACAATGCTATAAGTTATTATTAAATTTGAAATTCTTCAAGACTTGAAATATTTAATAATAAATAAATAAGTAGTATTTAAAAACTGAAATAAAATTCTATTCTTAGTCCTGCTACTTGAATAAAGAAAGGTGTTACATATTCACCCTAGATTTTTTTTATTAATAACTACTGTTAAAACAATTATACAGCAATTAAATTTTAAATTTATAAAAAGGGAGTCTATTGCATAATAATGTTTAAATTAAATATCGCGATGATCGTTGTTAGAATCAGAAAGTGAGCTCCGCACTTTCTCCTAAAAATCTCTACAAGGAAACTGTGAAACTGTGATTTTTGTCTGAATAAGTTAAATAAATCTTTATATAAAACTACAGTATTTTTATGTGTGTTTATATACTAAATTTTTCAGTGTTAGAATAAGATTAACGGTCAGTTATAAAATACCGAATTACAAATATAAATAAAAAAGCGCTTCGCTTAAAATGTGCGTTATTCGAAACACATTTGTAGTATGACATTTTTAAGTAAAGATTAACTTTAAAAGGCACCTGACGATGACATAAATGTAATTGATACTCTTTTAAATATTTTTATAGAATTTAAAAGAAACTGAAATTATAAAGCAATTTTTTACTTTTTTTTGCATATTTGTCACTCCAGAAATTCTGTAGGGATTATTATTTCCAACGCTTTACAACTTTAAATTTTCACTTTCATGATTTTATTTTACAGTATAATGGAAAATTAAATTATGTTCATTCACAATGATAAACAATTAGTTTATAATATTTGGAATCATTTCCATTTCCTATTTTTCTCAAACATTAGTCCAAACATTCTTTTGAAACAGTGTTTCTTTGTTTTTGTTGTACTTCTTGAAAATGTTATCAAATTTAGTGCCCCTTAAAACGGTAGAAATAATTTTATGTCAGTTTAAATGCAGATGTTTCATTTAAGAAACGTAAATGATTCGATGTATTTAGATGAAAATGCCACATTTATTCAAATGTAGTAGGTAGTTGAAATATAAGTCGTCTAAAGTAAATATTTATTACAGGCCACACAAAATATGTAATATCTAAATTTTCTCGAATTTTAACATTCCTTCCTCTGAGGGATGAACTCTGGTTTGTTATGAACGCGTTATGAATGCAGATGGTTTGAATACTTCGACAACATTTTAATTTAAGGCTCCCAAACTAAATTTTATACGATAATTTTGTTACTCTCTCTTTCCTCTAATCTTGATTTCTTTGTCATTTAATTATTTCCTTGTTTCGTTAGCATATCTATAAAATAATACTAACAAAAATTTAATTGTCTCTCAGATTTTACTATATTCGGCTTCACGAAAAATCATTAAGATTTTGCTCTGAATGGCCTCCTTTAAATAACATTTTGTTTTTAGAATGACCTTCAGTTTGTAAGGACAACCTAGAAGTTAATCAAAAATTAAGTCGTTAGAATGATAATGTCATTCATTAGCAGGTGAATTAATGTTATGCAAATGGAGCCTATTAAGAAATAAAAGTTGCTTAATTTGTTCAAAACAATTATAAACAAAATGTTCATACATTTAAGCAATAAAAACATCCTTGCCAGAACTTGAATTTAGATCTTTACAATGGAGATACTTTTATCACGTTTACTTTTTATTCTCCGCATATAGATAGACACGGATTAATTTTTATTTATAATATAGAATGTAATTCGTAATTAATACGGGTGGATAATAAATTCTACTTTGTTTTAATTCAACTAAAAAAACGTAATATTGTTTTCAGTATTGGAATTTTAAAGCTTTGAAAAGAAAAATTCCATAATAGCTATAAAATAACCGTGTCCAAATATTGTTTGAAGAAGTATTAACTGGATAAACCGATCAGCTTAAGTAAAAATTTTGTTAAAAATATTTTTGTCGCTGTTTTAAGATTAATGATAAAAAATGAGATAAATTTTGAACGTAACTGAGTGCGTCGGTATTTGTTACCTACCTAAACTTTATTCGATAAAAGTGTTGTGCTGTTATTATCCACTCCTCTTTAGTACGATATACATTTTTGATTATCTTGTCTCAACATGTATACTTAGATTTAGATTTAAATGATACTTTTTGTTAAATTTATTGACCAACATTGGGTTTAGAAAATAATCAACATCTGATAATCAATGTATTGTCTGTAACCTCTTATACCTTCCGGTGTCTGTCGATGCTGGTGCGTTAATGTATGAGGCTCTACAGGTGCAATGCACAATCCGGCCCGACTCTGCGTTTTACGTGATGCACCACCGTTTAATACCTACGTACCACACCATGTATTTATATAGTGTTAGGCTGTGTATGATAAGTTTCTAAATTAAGTAGGGTTTAGCTAGTTCACTGATTAAATCACGAGAAATGATTGAGTCTATTGTAAAGTTTTTGTTTAAAAAGTATGTTCCAGGTTAATTAAATCAACAGAGTAATAACTATTTGGAACTGAACTGAAAGTGTGTTAAATTTCTTAATAATTTTTACATCATTATCCTGAGTTCAGAGATATCATAAAACAGTTACAATGGTGTCATACACGCCTGTATTTTGCTATGTATTATTCAAAATTTGTATCCATCACGTGTCAGATCAATGACAATCAATGTAAAACATAAACAGCATCAAAATTCATTTCGCATTTGAATTTCCGTCTCGAAAGCCGGTTTTGTTTTACCTATTTATTAGCTGACTCAATTGGGAAGCTCATCGATTTATGAGTGTAATATCCTGTCGCGGCTTTACACACTACCAAGTATCGATGTTGCTTGTATTTATTAAGGAGCGCAACTCTCGATGTTCTCGAATAATTGTTATTTATGGCTGAATCGTTTTCTCTACTTTTCACAAGTTCATTTCCTTTCAATTTAAGCTTCGAACTTGTCGGACCGAGAACAATTTCGTTACCCTGTTTTTTGTACTAGGTACACCACAAAGACTATATTGTTCAGATAGCTTATTTTGTATGTGATTATGCGACCAGAAACGATTTTTCTATTTAAAACATCATTATATTTATTACAGTACCGAGTAAAGCCAAAAGAATATTATACGTCAAAGTTCGTTTGCATCCAATGCATAGGATAATCGGATTGATTGTAAAAGGATCCTTTGGAGGTTGCTACTGGTGTCTGTATCACATTTCTAAACTACATATTTATTTTATTCTATTTTCCTTTAAAGTTTCTTTATGGAACTTTGTAAAAAGGAAAGTTAGTTTGTTTGGAACTTCCTCTTAAATATCGATCCTTCAAGGTAATTCTACACCCCCGATTTTGACAAACATCTTAGATATCAATTTAAAAGCTGTTTTTTTAAATCAAATACGTAAATAAATTTGTACAAAATGCTTTGCTTAAACTACCTATGTATGTATTTCCATATCATTCATTATTGTTTCTTTTTTATTTAATAAAATGATGTTATATTTAATTAGTTAATTTATCAAAGCTTTTATAATTTAAATAATTAAATTTTAAAAAATTAGCAGTTTCTAAATTGTTTCTAAAGCTTGTGCGTTCTCGAGTCAAAAAGACGCTAAAAAATCCCAATAAATTAATATAGGATAGCCAACAAAACGGATAATCAGATTTAGAGTTAATGCGTCATTTTTATTAGAAAGATGTTAAATACATAATATACAATAAATTCGAAAGCTGTTTAATTTAGTGTAAAAGTAAAAATATGTTATGTATAATTTTATCTAAAATTTAATACACTTACCAAACCGTTTTAAATGGAAGCACTAACTTATAACGACGTAAAAATCTATTACTTAAAAATACGAACTTATATTAATATTTAATGACTAGCAGTTTATAAGTTGTTTGTGGTTTTATAAATTAAGGAAGCGACTTACCTAGAAGTTTCAAGAAATAAATAATATATGCCAAATTTTAAAGAATATATTGGATAAGACAAGGGGGCGTGTATTTAAATGTAATAAAAGTGTAAATACTCAATTATCCGACAGCTTGTTTTCTTTGTTATCCTCTCCAGAACATAATTAATTTGTTTATTTTGGAAAATTGTTTGTCGAATTATGGAACAAATATGTCAGGAGAATCGCCGATGAAAAAAGGGCTCGAGACCAAATACATTAGTTATATGCAAAAGCTATTTGTTAAAACACGAACTTGTATATACTGAAATGATATTTTTAGTTTAATTATATAAATAAATATTTTTTTTTTATTTTGATTTTGAAATGTACAATTTAAAATTATATAAGTATAATTTTAATAAAATGTAAATAATGAATAGGTTAAAATGTTAATGTTGTTGTATGATTTAAAAAAAAAAAAAATGTACAAATATTAGAGTTAAGTGAATGTTGTTAAATTAACGTTTTAATTGATAGAGGTTTTATTATATTTTAAAAAAAAAGTAATAAATAGGAGGTAAAATAAAAAATATCCAGGGAGATGAGAATGTTTAAAAAAACTGAAAGGTTGTTGAAAATTACAGTTTTTGAAGTGAAGATTCTTTTTTCAAAAATTCTAATTTTGATAAAGAATTATAGTTTAAAAAAAAAAAAATTAATAAAACCTTTATCAAATGTATTAAAGAAGATGTTTAATAATATAAATATAAAATATATGGAAAAATATTTATAATTTTGAAAAAATATATTAATTAAATACAATTATTGAAGTTGGAAGTTTCTTTAATGGATAAAAATTGAGTGTGGGATAATATTGATAGGAGTAAACGAGTTTGCAGCGATTGTGGAGATCGATAAGAAGTTGGGATAATATTGATAGGAGTAAAACGAGTTTGTAGCTGTTGTGGATATCGATAAGAAAGTGGGATTACAGGATTGTTAGTGTGATGTTTAAATAAAAGTGATTAAAAAGGTATTTATTAAATAACAAATTTTGGTATTTAATGACAATTTAATTAGATAATAATTTTGTGTGTTAATTTATCAAAAGATTTGCATTATTTTTTTAATTTTTTATTTGGTTTTCGTTAGATTGTAATGAGACGATCCCTTTAACGTCCTTTGATGAGAGTTCTTATAAAATAATAAATTGTAAAATACAGGCTGAGCTAACCGGAGCAATATGTATGAAATGTGCTAGTTTTTCAAAAATAATTAATTTTACAAATAATTTCAAAGAGGTAGCATCTAATATCATTACAAATCGAACCCAACGTGGGGCGATATCATCACAAATGG
Organism: Melanotus villosus; assembly: GCA_963082815.1. Taxonomy (NCBI): domain Eukaryota; kingdom Metazoa; phylum Arthropoda; class Insecta; order Coleoptera; family Elateridae; genus Melanotus; species Melanotus villosus. The sequence continues at coordinate 67,366,488 of OY720418.1, read as the reverse complement.
CGCCAGCAACGTGAGGCTCATTACAAATTGTGCTCAAAACGTAGGGGCAATTCAATTGAATTTGAAAAAAGCCAGTAAATTTATTTATATTAATAAATATTATGTCATTTTGACAAGTAAAAGTCAAGAAATAAAGTGATTTTAAAGGGATTTATCGAGTCACTGTCAGTGTCAATTTTAATTGTCAAGGTGAAGTATTGTGCATATTTTAGTTTAAAGGGTATTAAGTTGTTTATAAAGGTAATATTGTTGTTTTGAAAATTTATATCAAAATAATTATTCATTTGAATGAAATTTTGATAAATTTTTAAATATGTCTGAAAGGAGATCTTTGAGAAGTGCAAGTAGGAGGAATGAAGGGGAATCGGAAGTCGAAGAGGATTTAGATCGTGAGATAGAGGCCGAAGTTCAACATTTAGGGGATTATGAAATAGAATCTACTAATCCTATAATTTCAACACCACAAGCTCAAATTAATGAAGATTTTATGTCAAATTTTATGCAAAAATTATATGAAAAGTTAGATGCAGATCAGAAAAAACAAGAAGAACAACGGCGAGAAGATGCAAAGAAGCAAGAAGAACAACGGCGAGAAGATGCAAAGAAGCAAGAAGAACAACGGCGAGAAGATGCAAAGAAGCAAGAAGAACAACGACGAGAAGATGCAAAGAAACAGGAAGAACGAGAGAATAACCGAGATAAAAAATTAAATGAACAGCTTAATGAAATTAAAGAAGAGTCAAAAAAGTTATTAAATGAAATAAAAAATGATATCAAAGAAGATTTGAAGAAAAGACACGAAGAATTAATAGAAGAATTAAAAAAGGATAAACAAGTATCTGAAGAAGTTAGAGAAGTATCTGTAGATGTACAGAATGAAATTGAGGGTGTTTATGATGTTAACAGTCTTGATTTTGAAGAAATCAAAGAACAGTCAGAAAATGTAATAAATGGAAAAGTCGAATTGGATGATAAAGTTGAACTGGTAATGGATGAAAATAAGAAATATGGAAATGTAGTATTTATGAAGAAAATGATTAAGGATGGCGAAAAAGAAAATTCAGGAGTAATCAAATATGGTACTCTAAAGAATTATGCAAGAATAAATAAGAAGAATTTAATTAAACAAAATATTAAACTATTAATCAAAACTGGAAAATTAAAATATGTAATGAAATTGACCAAACAGGTTAAAAAGGGGCTTTCAAAAGTAAACAAAGTTAATATTATGAAGAATTGTGTAAAAATGGGCAAGAAGATATTAATTCATAAAAATACTAAACCATTTATTAAAACTGGTGTGCAGAACAACAATTTCGATTCAATTAAAAAGTCTAGATTAATGAACATTGAAAAACGGGGATTTTTAATGATTAAAAGACATGTTAAAAGCAAAACTAAAATGGAAGTAAAAGAAATTCATGGACCACCGAACATGAATAAAAGAAATGAATGAATTTTAAAAAATTATCAAAATCCTTCGTAATAAATTTTAATTATATGCACCCTAAAGAATTTTTAATTGATGATGATAATGATATTGAAACACAGAATTTACCATTCTTAAAAATAAGTTTCCTAAACAACAATTATATTACTTTAGTAGATACGGGGGCACAAGTTTCTCTTATAAAAGAAGATTTAATAAAGTTATACGGAAATGTCCTAGATAAAAACATTTTTAAGATTTCAAAGTTAGAATTGTTAGCAGCAACTAAAAGAAAATTAACTTTTATTGATAAAGTAATCAATGTAAAAATAAAAATAGCTGATAATGAATATTTAATCAGATTTTTTATTGTGCCTGGTTTGCAATTCGATTTTATATTGGGAATTGATGTTATTGAACAGATAAAAATGATCATTGATGGTAAACAAAGATGTTTTATTATAAATGAAGTCAAAATACCTTGGTTAAATAATGTAGATTTTATTAAAGAAGATGTTACATTAAATACTTGTTTGGTCGAAAATTTAATTCAAGATGAGCAAATAGGAGAAGAATTTTATTATATGAAAAATGAATTATTAATATTATTGAAAGAAAGAATTAGATTAATTAATGACGAACCAGGTTTAGCTAAAGGTTATATACACAATTTGAAAGTAGATAATGAAGCATCTTTCAGTGTGAAAAATTATCCAATTCCTTTTAAATATAAAGATCAGGTAAGGCAGGAGATCAAAAATATGATTAAGAATAATATTATTGAACCGGCTGTTACTAGCTATATTAATCCGTTGGTAATTGTTAAAAAGAAAAATAATTCTATAAGAATTTGCCTTGATGCAAGGAAGATAAATTCAATCACAAAACCTCAATTTGAAGCTCCTCAAGCAATTGATAGTTTGTTAGGTAGAATTTCTAATAAGAAAATTTTCTCAAAGTTAGATCTTAAAAATTCTTTTTGGTTGATTCCACTACATGAAGAAAGTAGAAAATATACTGGTTTTAGCGTAGATGGTGAGATTTTTCAATTTAAAGTTGTTCCATTTGGTTTATCCACGTCATGTGCAGCTTTAGTTAGGGCAATGCAGAAAATATTAAATGTTTATGAAGAATTTTGTGTTCATTATGTGGATGACGTACTTGTTTTTAGTGAAAATCTAGAAAGCCATTTTAAACATTTAGAAACTATTTTGATCACATTAGAAATGAATGGTTTAAAACTTAGCTTAGAAAAATGCGAATTTTTTAAAAGTCAAGTGACATATTTAGGTTATAAAATTAGTGACAGGGGTGTACATATCAAAGAAGATCGGATTATAGAAATTAAAAATTTTCCAAGACCTACCAATCTGAAAACTTTAAGACGATTCTTGGGAGTTTTGAATTATTATAAAAAAATTCATACCGAATTATTCTGAACTTACTATTTCTTTAGTTGAATTATTAAGAAAGAATGAAAAATGGAAGTGGGATGAAAGGAGAGAATCAGATTTTATCAAAATTAAAGACAATTTTTATAATGAATTACTATTACGTTTTCCAAACTTTGAACAAACCTTTATACTTAGGACGGACGCATCGAATTTTTCTATAGCTGCTGAATTAATTCAGATACAAGAAGAAGGTGAAGTACCGATTTGTTTCATTTCAAGAATATTAAAAGGATATGAAATAAGATACACTGTATCAGAAAAAGAAATGCTTGCAATTATATTTGCTATAAATAAACTCAAATTCTACTTAACTGGCAATAAATTCATAATTGAAACTGATAATTCAGGCTTAACATTCATGAAAAAGAAAGATTTTTTAAGTAATCGTTTGTATCGTTGGGCATTGTTATTGCAAGAATATGATTTTGAAATTAGACACAGACCGGGAAAAGATAATATATCTGCTGATTTTTTAAGTAGAAAGGATATAATTCCTAAAACAAATCAGATAATAATTGCAAATCAATTAATATATGAAACAGGAAGATTTTCCTTAATAACAATTAAAAATCAACAAGATCATCTAGAAATTGTTAAGATAAAGGATGAGCTACAATTGAATAACAATTTAGAAAATAGAGGTTTTAAAATAAATCAAGATAATATTTTGATTAAAATTATAGGGGAAAAAGAATTATATGTGATTAATAAAAATTTAGCAATTGAAATTATTGAACAACTTCATTTAAGTTCTGGACATGCAGGAATTAGAAAAATTTGGTTGATGTTTAGGGAATGTTTCTATATAAAAAATGATCTTCAGTTAATTAAAGATTATGTTAATAAATGTAGAATTTGTATTTTCACTAAGGATAAGAACTTTAAGAATGCAAATATAATTAAAAGCATAAAAGTTGAACAACCATTAGAGTTAATTGCAATTGATTATATAAGTAATTTAATAACAGGTCAAGGTGGTTATAAACACATTTTGATATTTTTGGATGTATTCACAAAATATGTTAAACTTTATCCGAGCAGAAAGTGCAATACAAATCATGTTGTTAACAGTTTAAAGAAATATTTAACAGAAGTAGGCAAACCTAAAAGAATTCTTGCAGATAATGCAACATATTTTCATAATGAGAGGTTCAAACAAAGTCTTAAGAATATGGGAATACAATTTTCATTCTGTAGTATACGTCATCCACAGGGAAATCCAGCAGAACGTTATATTAAAGAAGTTGTAAAATATTTACGAGTAATAACTTTTGACAAACATAATGCGTGGGTTAAATACTTAACAAAAATAGAAAAATTCATTAACGATGTACCTAATACTGTAACAGAAATCTCACCAGTTACCTTAATTAAAGAATTATTACCAAAAAGACCATGGAGGTCTGAACAATTAGCTACTGATGTAAATCATTTATTACAACGAACTAAACAAAGAATTATTAGAAATAATCTAAAATATGAAGCCAAACAGAATTGTAAAATCAAGAAGAAAAGTCAATTTAATGTAGGAGACTTAGTGATTGTGAAAAATATGAAAGTTGCTAATAAACAAGAGAACCGATGTGCAAAATTGCAATTATCTTATATAGGACCTTTCAGTATAACAAGAGTAATTTGTGAAAATTCATATGAATTAAAAGATATGGTTACTAATAAGATTAGAGGAATTTTTCATGTGTCTATGTTATATCTGTATTCGGAAACATTGGAAAATCAAATTTAAAAAAAAAATAAGGGGCAATTTGAAATGATATTTTTAGTTTAATTATATAAATAAATATTTTTTTTTTATTTTGATTTTGAAATGTACAATTTAAAATTATATAAGTATAATTTTAATAAAATGTAAATAATGAATAGGTTAAAATGTTAATGTTGTTGTATGATTAAAAAAAAAAAAAAAATGTACAAATATTAGAGTTAAGTGAATGTTGTTAAATTAACGTTTTAATTGATAGAGGTTTTATTATATTTTTAAAAAAAATAATAAATAGTAGGTAAAATAAAAAATATCCAGGGAGATGAGAATGTTTAAAAAAACTGAAAGGTTGTTGAAAATTACAGTTTTTGAAGTGAAGATTCTTTTTTCAAAAATTCTAATTTTGATAAAGAATTATAGTTTAAAAAAAAAAAAATTAATAAAACCTTTATCAAATGTATTAAAGAAGATGTTTAATAATATAAATATAAAATATATGGAAAAATATTTATAATTTTGAAAAAATATATTAATTAAATACAATTATTGAAGTTGGAAGTTTCTTTAATGGATAAAAATTGAGTGTGGGATAATATTGATAGGAGTAAACGAGTTTGCAGCGATTGTGGAGATCGATAAGAAGTTGGGATAATATTGATAGGAGTAAAACGAGTTTGTAGCTGTTGTGGATATCGATAAGAAAGTGGGATTACAGGATTGTTAGTGTGATGTTTAAATAAAAGTGATTAAAAAGGTATTTATTAAATAACAAATTTTGGTATTTAATGACAATTTAATTAGATAATAATTTTGTGTGTTAATTTATCAAAAGATTTGCATTATTTTTTTAATTTTTTATTTGGTTTTCGTTAGATTGTAATGAGACGATCCCTTTAACGTCCTTTGATGAGAGTTCTTATAAAATAATAAATTGTAAAATACAGGCTGAGCTAACCGGAGCAATATGTATGAAATGTGCTAGTTTTTCAAAAATAATTAATTTTACAAATAATTTCAAAGAGGTAGCATCTAATATCATTACAATACATATAATTTTTGAAACATTGTCCATCATCCGGACAAATTCACGATTATTTCAAAGTAAACTAATATCATTGTATGTATTATGTGTGCGTGTACTATATAATAGAAATTTTATTTTGTTACATTATGAAATTTATCGTTGTTCATTTACTACTTTTTTTTAATAAAAAATCCATATAGGTACCGGGTGTCCACTCTCAAAGTCGAACATAGGCAATTAACAATTAACATGTACATAATAAGTATTAAGTAATAAAAGCTTCAAATAATGTTTATTAAAAACTCAGAAAAAAACAGTAGTAAGGAAAAATAAATAATAATAAATATTCAAATAATCCCCCGTTTGAGCTAAGCAATACCCTAGTCCCTAGTCCGTTGTAGAAACTATTTCTTTTTCCGTTAGCTAACTGCCTGTCAGTAATTAACGCGCAGTCAGCAACTATTGCTTGGCTCAAAAAATTATTAATATCTGGGTAGCGTTTTTTGTAAATTTTGCTTTTAAGGTGTCCCCACAAGGAGAAGTCGCAAGGTGCTAAATCAGAAGATCTTGCGCACACTCCTATTTTCTTCGTCAACAGCAAAAATCTCTTGAGGGCATTGTGGCTTATAGGGATGATATTTATATTTCTTCAAGAGAAATTTGCCTCAAACTGTATGTTGGGTGCGCATTTTCCATCGCCAAAACACGCTTGCTTGTGCGGTCAACTAATTTGTCGATTTACTGATATGATTGTTATTTAGGACATTTTATTTCTTCAATAAAAATTGTTATTACTCACCACTCCTACTTTCCGATTCTTCCGAAATATTTGCAGATCTTTCAAATTGTACATATTTTTGAATAGTACCAACTTGCAGATGGTATAGGTCTTGTATTAAATTTAACGGCAAACAAATCTCGAGCTCTTCGTAAACTAACGCCACTACAAAATGTTTTTACCATAAAAACTCTTTCTTTGTGGCATAATTATTCATTGTTTCGTAAATAAACCTTAATAGACGCCTAAACGTCGAATGCTTATTAACAAACAAACAAGCAGTAGAATAAAAATTTACTGATTTAAACCAACTAATTATAATTTGTTTTTGACAAATGCTGTCGAATTTTAAAATTAAGGGTAGTCTGCTAGTCATATTTGAAAACTACTGTCAAATTTTAAATTAGTATTTTAAAATAGAAATCGCACTTTTAGTCTTGTTAGTAGTATCATTTGAATCGCAATAATTTTCTTTTTGTATTGATACCATTACCTTTCCTGTAACTTAAATTGGCGAGCAACAATCAATAAAAACGTTTGATACCATGTTAGATTCCTATATTCGACTTTGAGAACGAACGGACGGTATAGTTTATTATTTAATGTACAGGGAAAACATGTTTTTCTTGAATTTACACGTCTGCTCGCTAATCTAAACAGTTCATGGCCTGATCTCTTTTAGTTTGAATTGTTAAGTTTACACTGTAATTTAACATTTAATATGGTTTATTTAATTGTAATTTATTAAATAGGCAAAACGTTCAACACATGTAGTTGTATAAAACATCCCATTTAATTAAACGGTGGATATACAGAGTGTGTCAAAAGTAACTAATATTGCCTGTAACTTTTTAATTTGAAGAGTTGCAAGAAAAAGTTGCATACGAAAGTTTTTGGGCTAATTACGGCGCATACTTTTTAAATATGCTAAGAAAACATATGGTTGCCATTTAAATAAACAAAGTTGGTTGCCATAGCAACCAAACAAAAAAAGATACTAACAAAATAAAAACGTCATTGTATGCGCCGTAATTAGCCCAAAAACTTCCGTATGCAACTTTTGCTTGCAACTCTTCAAATTAAAAAGTTATAGGCAATATTAGTTACTTTTGACACACTCTGTGACTCTGTATTGCATAGTTCTCAAGTCAAAATCCAGACAGTTTTATTATTGAATACCCAATGCTATTTATTAATATTAACTTAGACGTAATAGGTTTGATAATCGCCGTTGTTAGATTCAGATCTACATATAATACATTACGGCGACAATACCACAATACAGCCACTAAGTATTGCAACAGGTGATGTCGTATCTAGCATATGTACCTAAGGAAAGGGTTCTTACGATTATTATTCTCTATATATCTTTTAGAATATTTTGGTTTCCCCCCCTTTTCAATAAAGCAACTTTCTGTTATACTGTAAATAAGAAATGAGCTTGGATTATAAGTTTGGTAATCCGATTTATATTAAGTAAAGACGCCCTTTTACTAATGTATGTACAACGTAATTTAAACTTAAAGCTACTAATATCTAATAATAATCCAATTTCCGGTGTTATACCCTAAGTTGTCTAAAATTCATGTTTAACGGTTATTAGACTTCACCTTTAGTTAAAGTAGATTCGGGTCACCAATTTATTAGTAATAAAATGCGCAATTCGTTTCTACGGTATACGTATATCTTTAATATTATATTTTTTGATGGCAAGAGGAATAGGTAAATAAAATCAGATAATTTGGATTTTATACAGGGTGTTTCAGAATTGCACGGCACTATTTTAGGGATGTGTTGTCTAGTACAAAATATTATGATTTACCTAAAATTACCTTAGTCCAAAAGTTAATATTTAGGGAGATACAGGATGTTAAAGTCGAAATTTTAATTTTAATTAGTTGCTGTAATTTCAAAAGTTTTGGAAATATTGATATGAAAATTGGGAAAGCTACCTTTTTTGGAACGAGAAACAATAATCCGTCCTCAATTTTAACATTGCTCTTTAAAGAACCTTATTTTTGCTACACCTAATACCTTAAACATACTTCAACTTTTTTATACTTAAAGTTAGGACATATTTAATTGAAAAACACAATGTCCTCATCTTTTTTATACAAAAAAGGTATAGTAGTTAAATGTTTCTAAAGTTAACCGTTTCCAAGATGTTTGCTATTGATGCAAGTAATGCAACATCTTTTTCATTTTTTAAGTATTCTGTAACGCAGTAGGCTTGTATTTAAAACAAATAATTGACATATTCTTGTCAAAAACAAGTTAAAGGTCACAAAGTATTAGTGGATCAGTGGAATATTTGTCATTAACATTTTTGAAGATTTTGGTGTAATACAAGTAATGCTGCAACTGCAACTGCAAATGTAGCATCACTTACTTCAACAGCAAATATCTTGGAAACGGTTCTTAGAGACATTTAACTAGTGTACCTTTGTTGTACAAAAAAGGCGAGGAAATTGTTTTTTTTTCAATTATATCTGTCACAACTTTAAGTACAAAAAAGTTGGAAGTATTTTTAAGGTATTAAAATTACAATTTCGACTTCAACACTGTGTATCTCTCTAAATATTAACTTTTAGACTAAGGTAATGTTAGGTAAATCGTAATATTTTGTACTAGAGAACACATCACTAAAATGGTGCCGTGCAATTTTGAAACACCCTGTATAATTATGTCAGGTGTCAATGAAACCAGGCGCATTCCTATTTTTTAAATTATATTTTAAGATATCAAATTGAAATTTGGTGTAAGTAATATAATCTTAAAACTACATTATTTGACATAGAACATGAGTTTCTGTCACTTCTGGTTTCACCGGAATTGGCCGCACTTTTAAATGGAACACCCTGCATATTTGTACATTTTTGGAATCTCCATTTAATTTTACGTATGCTAATATCAATTTTGAAATATTTTGACGACAAAGTACAATTTTGCAGAAAAATTTATTTATTAATCTAGTGCTATAACAACCTGCGCAAAATGAAAGTTAGGATTCTCCAACATTCAAAACAAATTGTTTTTGAATTTCAACTGTAGCAGGTACGCCACATGCCACTTGTTTTGTACATTCAATTTGTTTCAATTGTTTTGAAACCCAGTGTTTAGATTCAAATGTCCTAAATACCGTTTTTCGTTTTTCTGAGTGGAGAGCGTTATCCCAAATTGAATTTTCAAACGAATGCTACGTTGTTGGTATCATTTAAATCATTGAAAAATAACTCTATTTAATATCCTAGTGTCCCACCATAATGCCATTTCAAAAACCAGAGTTATCCTCGAAAAACCATTTTTGCTAACTTTAGGTCATTCTAATACATACATCAACGTCCAGAGTCTCTCATGGTCTCAATTGTATTACAAAACGCATTCCATGTGTCCCTTTGTCTTGGCCTTATTTCTTTTTTGTATAGTTTTTGGTGGTGTTGACCATATCTCTAGTCCTTTTTGTCTTATTCTACAGTTTGTCCACGGTGGATTTCAGCTTCCCAAGTTGTCTGCACCACCATAAGGCGGTACGACGTGTTGAGGCTGTCTCCACTAGGCATGCCCGTTCAAATGATTTTATGATAGAGGTTTGAAGCAAGCCTGTATCTTCTTGCAGCTCTTCTACTGTCAAAACTCTTTTTGAAACAGGAAGATCCCGTAGTTCATTCTTCAATCGCTCTATAAAGAGTTCTCTGTCGGTTAGCCTGGAATTCCTGTATTCCTTTCGAAAGATCTCAGCCTCCAAGCCCCCAAGTAGGGCGGATGATCCAATTCGAACCTGAGTTCATGGATTTTAGCCATGGAAAGCATTAACGTGTGAACAGGTACATTGTCTTAGTCTTCATGAAAGAGGATTTTTTGGCAAGGTAATATCACTTGGGTTGGGCGTGTGTTTGAAGAATCAAACTTATCGGCTGTGCATCGGTTTTGATCATGGTGCTGCCATCTCTGCGTCGTTTACCTTGATTTTCAAACCACCCACGTACATAGTGGCCTGAAAGGTGGAAATTTACTAAATCTATTTGAATATCATTAGTTATTTATGATTGGTCGACTAAGGTTTATCAAATATTAAAAATACTAACTACTATTTAATGTATTGTGTTTTAGGTATCTCCATAGTTGTATTAAACATTTGCACTGAATTATCGGTGCAATTTAACCGATTTTTTTTGTTGGTTCCCCAATATGTATTTTGACTGGGCGGTCATTTTAGTGAAGCAACCGAAATGTTGTAAAAAAAGTACTCCTACTAAATAATACTAAGTACAGTATATACCGGGTGTCAACGAAACCTGGGGCACCCCCATACATTTTTTATTTTTTAAGATATCAAAATGAAATTTGGTATATGTAATATGCTCTTTAAATAGCATTTGTTGACATAGGAAACAAGTTTCTGCCACTTCCGGTTTCGCCGGAATTGACATCAACTTTGTTATTTTAAATAGAACACCCTATATATTTATACATTTTTAGAATCTCCATTCAATTCTACGTATGGTAGTATCAAGTTCGAAATATTCAACGAAATAAAAAAAGAAGGAAGGAAACTAAGGTATTATGGTGCATAACTACAAGTGTAACGGAAATACGTCACACACGCCATATTGAAACACCAACCGGCACGAGTTTTTATTGGTAGTCTAACTGTTTGTTTACGTTTTTGTCTTTGACAGTTGACGTATTTAGTGTTCTCAGCCAATGAGCTTCTAAAATCCGCCATATTGAGACACCATCTAAATTGCATACTGTTGGTGTTATGGTCCTTCCTTCTTTTTTTATTTCGTTGGAAATATTTTGATGACAAAGTAAATTTTTGCAGAAATTAATCTAGAGTGCCATGACTTACGCAAAATGAAAGTCAAGGTGCCCCAACACTCGAGACAAATTGTTTTAGAACTTTAACTATTTTAGTTGCAGTATTAGAATGACCTAAAGTTGGAAAAAATGCGTTTTCGGGAATAACTCTATTTTTTCAAATGGGACTAAGGTGGGACACTAGGATATTAAAAACGAGCGTTTTTCAAGGATTTTATTGATACCAATAACACGGTATTAATATGAAAATTTAATTCGGAATAACACTCTCCGTTCAAAAAAACCGTATTTTGGACATTTAAATCTAGACCCTGGTTTTCAAAACAAGTAAAACAAATAAAATGCACAAAAAAGTGGCAGACTTGCTACAGTTGAAGTGCTAAAATAATTTGTTTTGAGTGTCGTAGCACCCTGATTTCCATTTTACGCAGGTCATGGCATCCTAAATTAATAAATAAACTCTTCTGCAAGTATTTACTTTGTCATCAAAATGTTTCAAACTTGATATAGCAAACGTAGAATAAAATTGGAATTCCAAAAGCGCACAAATATACAGGGTGTTCCATTTAAAATAACAAAATTGAGGGCAATTCCGGCGAAACCGGAAGTGACAGAAACGTGTGTTCTATGACAAAAAATGCCATTTAAAGAGTATATTACATATACCAAATTTCATTTTGATATCTTAAAATATAATTTAAAAAATAGGGGTGCCCCAGAGGTTTCATTGACACTCGGTATAAACTATTTTTAGTAATATAATTTATTCAACATGGTCAATTTCGATTTCAAAACACTCCTTCCATTGTTCTACAGTTGCCATGAAATATGTAGTGTAATACTTTCAGTTGTTTTGTATACGGTTTAATTCTATTAGTCTATCAATGCATGCGTTTTTTCTAGCTTTTAAAATAATTTCGTTTATGTGGACCAAGCCTTATGTTTCATAGTTTGTGTATCACTTTATTTGATGTTTTATTTATTTTATTTAATTGTATGTAAACATTAAATACCTATGTTGTAGTTTTTATATTAAATAAATCAAGCGTATTTAGATTTTAACATACAGAACAAAATAATGAATTTTAGATGAGCGAAGTTGCAGTCCCTGATCAAATTATTAATTAGCCCACCTTCACCCTTTTAACAAAAAAAAACTAAAAAATCACGGCAAACCAAGCAGTTGGGTAATGGTTTGGTAACAATGAGAATGCAGTTTTTCTGCAAGATTGTGCTCCTTGTCAGACTGCCAAATTAGTAACAAAGTTTCTGTTACATAGTTGAATATCTGTTCTAGACTGGCCGGGCATCTCGCCCGATCGAAGCCCTACTGAAAATGTGTGGGAATTGTTTAAAAGAAAAATAGCGAAGGTAAATTTTGCAAATAAAGGTTAACTAATAGAAAGAATCGATTGGCACTGGAACTACAACTGATGCCTGAAAGAAATGGCTTTAATTTGTATTAGTAAGTAGTATGTCACGGAGATTGGAGACTTTATTAAAAAATAAGGGAAGCCAGATCAAATACTGACTTACGATTTGTTGACCACTATTTTATGTTTCTTAAAATGTTGCACATATTGTTTCTGCTTTTTATTTATTTACGGTACACGATTTAATCCCGATAGAAAAACTTGTATAATGCAAAAAATGAAATGCTGGGCCAATCATTCGACCAGGGACTGTATATCATAAAAAAATCTTTAACAGCGAGGCAGCTTTATTTAATGTGGAAGTAATGTTCAAAGATAAGGTTATTTACTTGAATAATAAAACGCGTTTCCTTGTTGAGTCATGGTTACTTAAACTAAGTTGTATTTTGTATGGTGATAATTCCACTACTATATAAAAAACGACATTTAAAAACGTCAAAATCGCAGTTTGCTATCGATAAAATAGGAAGGAAGGCAAAATGCAAGTGGATAAATTGGATATTTTTTTATTTACCTTCTCCATGGTAACGCATTGTTTTCAATATTTTTGATATGTCAAATAAATAACTTTATTTTCAATTCTCAGTTTATTACTTGAAGAAGAAATGAATTCTCGATTTGGACATATTTCTAAAGACAAAATATTAAGTGAAATAGAAAATACAGTTCCGACAAACACCAGGAAAAGCAAAAATTCTATTTGGAATCAATTTACAGATTTTTGTAAGGAACGAAATTTTAATTTAAATTCTGCACAACCGGTCGAAAACGTGGAATTTTTTTTATTGGATTGGGCTTTTAATAATATGAAAAAAGAAACGGAGAGGAATACAAAGAGTTAGTTACACAATTTGGCGCCAAATTCAAATATAGTGATTTCAAATAATAATGGTAATGTCAATGTTTGTGATACGTTTATCGTTCCTTTTTATGTTTCAAATAATTACGAAGACTGATTTGCAGTGAAAAACTGCCAATTTAGTAATTTAATTTGTAAAATCGATTTATTTTCCAAAATAAATGTAAAATTAGAATATGATTATTAATAGTAATATTAAAAAATAATAATAATGATGTATGAAATGCGTAAAGTAAACACATTTTCATAACAATAAATGTTCATTTGTATGATTTCCATGTGCTAAAAAAATAAAAATGTAAATTATTTGATTACAACAATGCAAATCCTTTCTCTTCTCCACACTGAATTCTTAAAAAACGAAGTATAACAAATAATGACGTTCAAATGCTGTTTAGTCGTGGAATTATCTTGACAAATACCACTCGATGTTTGATTTTTAGCACGGAATATTTTTTTATTTATAAATATTCACACTTGGTTTCTTGATGGCAATTTGTTTCAAAGATTTGTCCTGTCAAAATCACTCGAGCTACGCTCTCGTGATTTTGCCGTACAAATCTTTTCAACAAATTGCCAAGCAACCAAGTGTTCTTATAAATAAAAAAATATCCGGCCAAATCAAACCTCTAGTGGTATTACTATCGATAATATCTTTTTCAAAATATACAGTGAGCGGCTAAGTATGGAATAAATTAATTAAAACTGAAACAAACCAGTTTACGAGCAAATCCTCGAACACGTCGATTTTATTTTACGAAAACCTTCTGGTAGAAATTTTTATCGTCTCAAATATTGTATTGACATGATTCTATGTTTTATATCGTATCTCAAACAGGACTTTTTTTAGTTTCATTTTGTTTACAGTAAACATCTCCACCAACCCCGGCTAAGAAAAGAAACTTTTTGGCTTACGAATATTCAAAAGCAGTAAATCAACGCCGGCTCCATAAAAAGTAATTTTTGGCAAATATTTTAATTTAATTTAAAAATATTTGGAATTTTTGTAAATATTTTTTAATTATGGTGAAATTAAATTAATGATAATGCGTTACTTTAGCTCTTTGATACAATAGAATGCCACTAATAGTGTAACAAGTTCAAAAAAATTAAGTTTTTTTAACACACGTTGTAGCAAAGTGATTAGTAGTAATTATGAAGTATGGGAAAGACAGCGAAGGTACGTCGCTTTTTATTTAAGTTCCCGTTTACGTACAGATTCAGAAGTCGACCTGCAGGTAATCACAAGGGTAAAGTATGCGTTTTTAGACCGTCCTTCTATTTAAAAACAAGCAGGATATAAATAAGAAATATCTTTAGTAATACGCAGTGGCGTGCGGTCCATGGAAGCGATGGAAGCACCGCTTCCCTTGCTTTCACAAAGCAAAACAATATGATTTATTTTTTTTTTTTTGTTTCAGCGGTAGGTTAAAATTATTTATTTAATTTTCGCTTTGTATAATATAATGCGCATATTCATTGTTAAAATTAGCGCAGTTAGTCTCCCGGCAGCGGGACTTCATACACGGGCATTTCAGTGAGTTTTGTTCGTAGCTTTACGCCAACCGTCGAGCAGCGTTTATATGCCCGAACGCGACAATTAAATTGCTTCCACTTCGTGCAGTACAACTGCGCAAGCTATAGGAAAGGGTAACGCCCTTGTAAATTCCGTATACGTGATTTTTGTTTCAAGAAAAGCGCTAGATTTATCGCATCCGCAGCTTTAGGTTTGTTTATTTGGTCTGTTCAGAGCAAGCGCATGTGACGTCATAGTGCAAGTTCTGAACATTTCGACCTGGAAATGAACGCATTTCGTACATCTTATGGACATATTTCTTTTAAAATCGATATATTTCTGAATTAATTGACAAAGTCAAAATTTTGCATTAATATAGACAAATGGCATCTTATTGAAGGTATGAAGGTTAACAAAATTACAAAATCAAATAATTTAATTTAATATTTAGTAGAAAATCTCGCATTATCTTAAACAGATTTTAATTATCTTGACATATGAAAATTTTACATGTTTGTACGTAAACCTGGCGTAATTTTTAGTTCCCCGTTTTTCTTCTTTTCTAATTCATGACAAAATTTCAATTACGTTCATATCAAAGCAATTGGTCGCGCGGGGGCATGGAAAATTTTAAGTAACTGGCAATTTCGAAATTATGTAGGCTAAACCTAGTCCATCCCCCAAATCTGCTTAACAGCTTAACCACATCTTAAATTGGTTTGATATTATAGAATTTTCTTTCTTGTATTGCAGTTATTACCCCGGCTCCACACTTGCATTGCTCGTGTACGAATATTCGCTATTCGGATAAAATGCCGCAAGTGTGGATGAAAAATTCGTATTCGTATATGAATATTCGGCTAATATCACGTAGGATATAGGAGGGTATGTTCGACAAATATTTGTACACGAATATTCGTCAACTTTAACGAATATTCGTTAACGCAGGTGTGGAGCCTGGGTTACAATTACTAATATTTAAGAACTAGTAAACTATACTTGTAACTTGTGAATCCTATCGTGCAATAACATAAGTAAAAATCTCCATGGAACTCGAGTGGCTTTTCGGACCTAAACAACTTTCACAAAAATGTGTACTTATTAGTAAACCAGAAGCGCTTCCCCAAATAAAAAACTCACCGCACGCCACTGGTAATACGTTAGTGGTTATTCGCCAGGAACAAACTGGATCTGTCAAACCGTTCTGAGATATTTTGTGAAATAGCCCAGAATTAATTTTTTTTTAAATTTACTTAAATTATCGATTTATATTAGTAATGACTACAACACTTTTTCCTATTAACCAGACAACCTTTGCTAAATCTATGACAATCTACTGAGAAAAATTCCGGTGCCTTACTTCTTGAACCAACATATGAAATATATGTACATATAATAATATATTTAAATTTACATTACCCTAAATGACGAGTCAATTTTAAATGTTTTTAATACTTTTCAAAATGTATTTCCGTTTTTATATGGAACTAAAGGGCATAGTTTTTTTTTTAAATTTTCTTATTAAATGTAAATATTATCAAACATAATTGACCTGCAAGAGATATAATAAATTACAACTTTTTAAATAATTAGGTATTTAACATTTATGTTAATTTGAGTGAACTACGAAACATTCTGCAAATGCGTGGCATATACAGTGTGTTTCACTTTACATGAAGTCACCTAAATAACTATTTTATTAATAACGCAATTAGTATAAAACTTTTACCAGTGATAGAGGCCATTAAGATGAATCTTTTTTGTGGGAATGAAATTTTTTTAGAGTCCAAATCTAGCCAACTATGATTAAAATAAAAACTGGCGTTTCAAGTAAAGTCATAGCAGCGATTAAGATAGAGTAAAAAAGTATTTAAAAAAGTTGTTACTAATTACAAATATACTCCAAATATGAAGTTTTGCTGAACAATTTTCATTTTTTAATTTTCTACATTTTTGTGTGAACTCTTTAAAAAAATCCTTATCTCAAATATTAAGTTGCCATGAACAATCAAAACAATTAAAAATCGTTTGAAACATCAGCTCACGAAACAATTTACATGGAATTTTTGTTGTTTGATTAGTTATGGCTGAACAATGGTTAAGTATTCCTGAAAAAGGAGAAAAATTAAAATTAAAATTTTTCAGTGAAACTTCATATTTGGGGTATTTTTGTGATTAGCAACAACTTTTTTAAATACTCTGTTGCTCTATCTTAATAGCTGCTATGACTTTACTTGAAACGCCAGTTTTTATTTTAATCATAGTTGGCTAGATTTGGACTCTAAAAAATTTCATTCCTACAAAAAAGATTCATATTAATGGCCTCTATCACTGGTAAAAGTTTTATACTAATTGCGTTATTACTAAAATAGTTATTTAGCTGGCTTCATATAAAGTGAAACTCATTGTATATAATTAAAGAAGGATGTATTTAAAACTTTAATATTATTAGTAGATTTATTTTTAACAAACCTTGCACATGTATGCTTTTTAGGTACACCCACATTTCTTGTCGGCGATTCAGTTTTAAATTGTTTACTACAAAAAAAGAACTCTAAAAATATCACTTACAATAATTGCTGTCTAATAAATTATTTCCGCATCTATTTGTGTTTTTTAAAAATAGTCTCGCGGTCTAAATATAAACTCACCTACTAAACTAAAGAATCTTTCATCTTTGTGTAAACATGTGGTTTATTCGCAAAGTTTTAAAGCATCATATAAAAGACGTTTACATTTCTTATTCATGTAAAATGCGTATGCATACATATGTATAATACGTCCTGTAATATGAAACAATATGAATTTTTTATAACAAAAAAAGTATGAAAGGTAGCAAATGTAGTTAAAGAAAAACAGCTCGTTGCACATTTTCTTGGTTAAAACGTATAAGCATTTCTTTTTAAGTTGTCTTTTACCACAATTTTTAAAGGTTATTTTATTGGGGAAAATTCCTAGAGTACATATACACGAAAACAGCAATATAAAAGTTTAGAATTGAAAAGTAAAGAGATTTATTTTTATGAAAGAAGATAGCTTGTAAACAGGTTGCGAGCTTTTTTGGTTTAACTTGTAATCATCAAAGCTATTCGATTCCATCACTCTAGAACAGTAGTCCCCAAACTTATTTTTCCGCGGAACCCTTATACAATATTTCACACACCGTGGAACCCCCGCCATATCTACAAACATCCTAATCTTAACTAGACATTAAAAAAAATAAAAATTACCTACAACTAATGTATTCAACCATGTTTTTAGACTTCAATATTCTCTGAAAATTTGACTCGCGGAACTCCAAAATTATTTCGTGGGACCCCAGGGCTCCACGGAACAGGGAACACACTTTGGGGCTTTGGGCACAGAGCTTTGGGAACTACTGCTCTAAAAAGACAGCACGAATGGAAACTTTCAAAAAGTTTTTACGGCGAGATAGGTAACATAAATATACGTTTAATATTGTTTCAAAGAGTAATTTAGGTTAAATAAACAATTATTTTTATTAAGTAAGTAGATTCTAGAATGGCAGTTTTATTTCTTCAGCATTAACAGATTCGTTAACTACAATAAATTATCGGAATTTATAAATACCGATATCTTCTTAATAGACTACTCTAAATATTGTTAATAATACATAATAACGGAGCATGCCAATAAAAATATATGTTTATGTAGTACAGTGTTCTTACTTATTTATAGGTTTTGTAATTACAGTTTTGATTCAATTCATTACTTTGCCTGAATTTTTTGAATTTGGTTACTAATTTCATAGCAGCAACCAGAGACTAAAAAAATAAAGAACAAAATTAAATATTTTCAAAAGGCTTAAAAATAGCATAAAACCACTGATGTACCTAAGCAAAGTAGCTTTAGCGCAATAAACGTTCTTTTTTTGAATACAGTTATTTTTACGTTTGAAAAAATAATTTTAGGGCCCCAAAGTTTCTTGCGCCCGGGCCCCTTTATAGAGAAGGCCGGCCCTGCCAGCAACAATGCTCATGGCAAACAGCATTTTGACACGATACTGGATAAAACTCTGTTAAGTCTGCAGTTTTGCACCACGCATGTAGGGGATTCCCCGTGCATTCAAAATTGTTCTGGGAAGAATTCAAGCAGCTCCAAGTTTTTCTATGATTGATTTATTGGAATGTGTGTTTCGAATAAGACTCTGAAGGATTTAATCATACACGCGCCTGCGACCGGCTTTAAACTGTTATGGAAATTATCATTCTTGAAAGGCATAAAAACTATAATTTACATATCTATAAACAGGACTTTAATAGTTAGAATGTTTAAAAAAAGAAAATTTCAAACAACCATTTTTTTAAAAACATTTTACGAGTAATAGTTAATAATAATAAGGTATGAGTTGCAACATAAGACTTTCCAAAAATGTTGCTATTCTGCATACCACTTTTTGTTTTTTCAGCAATCTGTGTATTTGACTAGAATTTAGATTAATAAACAAAACATATGCAAATTTATGGAATCTACAAGGTGTAAATCGCCGGAGTGGCGGAGCGGTTAAGGCATTCGACTACAGTGCGGACGGTCTTGGGGTCAAACCCGAGTCGGATACTCGGCGGATGGCTTACCCAGTTACTGAAAATAATTGGGAACCGAAACACAGTAGTGAAGTAGGGAGGATAAGCGGTTGTTGAAGGCGTGATGTTTACCACATCACTCCGTACGCATAGCGTGCGAAGCAACCGGGTATGAAAGCGACTTAGAAGGCCTTAACTCTGCGTGTTGCCGGCCATATACCCTCGCGGAGTGTAAGTGCCGATACCTTTACCTTTTTACAAGGTGAAAGGAAACAGGAACACTCTCTGTACTACATTATCGTTTTATGTTGTCGTCTGAAACATTGCAAAAAATAATTGATAGTGGTAAAAAAGTATGTATAGGTATATGTATGTGTCTGACTGCCACACTGGGACAACTTTTTTGTAGCAAATATTAAGATAACAAAACAAAACTCTAGATTTGCATTTTATAGCTAACGAAGAGAGTTGCTGTTGAAATTTATTAAAAAAAGGAAACTTATTTTTTAATTTTATTATTTTTGGTGTAGACCAACTTGTTTTTGATAAATATTGAGCTCAATAAACAGTATTTCGTATCTGAGGTGTGTACGAGTCCCCATTGTTTGATACTGAGCCCCATTAGTGCCGTTTCACATGGAGCGTATGTTCAGCACTGATCGTCAGCGCTGACCATGCGAGCCATTTCCATACGCGACTTACGCCTTTTCACATGCATATCGTATGGTCAGCAACCGACAAGTCGCTGTTGCCATTCTTGCTGATTATGGGGATGTTCATTTGACAATGTATCGACGTAATAGAATATATGCACCTTTGATTTTCTATTGTGCAAATTAATATTTCTGTATCTATTTTATAATTCATGGCGGTGGTGCAGTATATTATGTACTAGAGCTAGACGGTCACGTGTTTACAAGAACAGGGCAAATCCGACAACTAGGCGAGATGGTACGAAACGGACCATCAGTTCTCATGTGAAGCTACTCATTATAAACAACGGCCCGTGCGCGTGCTGACAATACGACGACGCAAGGGCTCGACGTATGGCGGTCGTACCAAATCACGCGGACTGATCATACGCGCTTCATGTGAAATTACTCATTTAAACACATGGCGCTTGGTTATACGTCCTGACGATCCGTCCGTATCATACGCTCCATGTGAAACGGCACTTAGAAAAGGACAGCGTACAAGGGCACTTCTCTTCCTACATTTTTTGAAACAATCTTTTTGTCTTTTATCGAGCCGAGTAAACCATAATTCATATTTGAGGTTTTGTATGGGCCTTTATTGCTTACTATTGAAATACATCGTGAAAGGTGAACGGTACTCTTAACGTTTTTCAATTAACGCCTATTTTGTTTTTTTAGTGTCGTAGTAATATAGCCAAAATGTGTAGATTAGCTACATGAAAAGTTATCTTCCTTGGTCGTGTAAATGTATAAACAAAGCGAGATATTATACTTTTCTCTTGCAGCGTTCGACTAATTGCTTTTCGGAATGACAATAAAGAGGTAGACACTGAAAAATAATTATAATTGTACAACTAAGCTAATAACAATTTGTACAAGTAGGTTGATGTATTGCAAATTATGGTATTTTGTATCTAAAAATGTGCCTACTGTGGTATTAACTACTGCAAGGTTGGTAGACTATCATAATACACATTGCCCGTAACACATACACTAAACAATTAATGTTCAGTAAGGAGAATGGAAATAAATACCTACCTAAATAACACCAAGCAAATGTCGATGTTAAAACATTTCTCTATGCTGTATCAATTCAAAATAAAGGCCATTTTACGATAATAATGTTATTTTAAACTAAGTTGTACTTAGTTTGATAATTATATCAAAGGGATTAGTTATAAAATAGCAATTTTATTTATTTTGTAAAGATATGTTGAAAGTGTATCACGACTTTAATTGTATTTACTATTTATTTAACAGTTTTTTAGTAGAAGCACCTCTGCATGAAAAGGAATTGAAATATTTGTGCATTATATCGTAGAATTAAATTGGTAATTTTGTTGGGTTTAGAATAGTGTTTGGTTTTATGATTTTAATGCGTAAACACCTAATTTGATACCAGTGATTTGGAAACGTTTTAATAAATGTTTGTATTATGAGGGCCTCGACACCGAAAGGTATAAGAGGTTGCAGATAATGCAATGTATATAAGAAATATTTTGAGTAAATAACACTAAACACTATGTTCTATTTCCTACGCTGACTATACAGGTCCCATTTCTTTGAAAATTGTACAGTAACTTTTATTTACGTTACGCAAAAAGTAAAATTAGCAAAGTTGCGTATTATTATAAGCGAAATCTGTTGAGATATTTCGAGAAAACAAAATACTATAATTTATAGATTTTATGCAGAATTCAGCAAATTTAGTAAAAATTTCACACCACTCTTGATTCTCGAGTTATAATACAAATTTATATTTTTAAAAATCGGAACACTAATTGATTTTTACATATCATTTGAAAGCTTCCCTTTCCAACCATATATCATTCGCCATGTTTATCTTCATTTTTTCATGCTGTGATAGATAAACAAATGCGAAATATCACAATATTCAAGTTTATTTTGATAATTTTAGATGTAGTAAACCGTAAATAAAGGTCTACTACAAATAAATGTTTAAAGAACTAATGTGTTTGTAATTAGCATCATTATTTGTAAAATAAACTAAAGTATAACAAACTAGACATTTTTGAAATCAGGGAAAAAGTATACGGTTCCAAATTAAATATTTGAAATTTACACAAAAAGTTGTCTTCATATTGTAAAAAAATCGTCTTTTCAAACATCGAAGTTACGAAAGAATTTTGAAAATACAAAATTTTAGTTTTTTGTTTGTAACTTCAAAGTCCATGAAAATTTTTGAATTTTTGTACAGAGAAACCATAAAGTCTAATTTAAGTAACTCTTTATATTTTAGGGTTTTCGAAATGGTGCGCCGGTTATTTGGGGTACCCTGAATACATAATCTTGCCTTGCCAATCAGTAAAACTAACTACAAGTAATTCAGAGTAGTTTGTTTTAGTTATGAATATAATTAAGTACGTTTTCAGAAAATTAATTGCTATTTTCAAAAGCAATTTGTAATTCTTAGTTACGACATCTTTCAAAATCAAAAGTACTGTTAAACTGCATGTCACTTTCACATTTAGGTTTATTTGTATTTCGGCTAGCTTCAAAGTCGAGATTCTTCCATCATTATACATTGTTGAGATTTGTTTTTCCTTTTATTAAAATCACAATCAAATATTTTCATGCTTTATTCATTGCTTATTTTGGATTTCTTTCATATACTTTCCGTCGTAGTAAATTATGAAAAGGGGGTTTTGAATTTAGGTTATTATTTTTTGCGCTCTCGTCATTTTAATAAATTTAAAATTTCAGAAGTATTTTCAGTACATCTATTAAATTTATGGGCTTTTTATTTTATACAGTATCCGAGTACCTTAATATTTTTAGTATGAAATATCATTGCCGTTAAGGTATCTGTTTTTCTCGCTCGGTTTACTTTTAAACGAATTTTTACAGTACCTGAAGGTGCTTTAGTATCCTTAAATACCTTATACCATGCGACGGTTTAGAAATTTAAAGAGTAATTTGATGATAGCCATGCTACAGACGTGCAACGTTGGGATAATTGAGTTTAGATTATGAAGGGATGGAGTTTTTAAAAGGAAGAAAATATTTTGTACAAACAAAGCGTGTTTTCTTTTCATTTGCTTATTATTAATTTTATAGCGGACATTTACGTTCAGTGTTAAAAAAAAACATATTACATATATTTAACTTTTCATTTGCATTTAATAAATGCTGTTAGAAGAAAGTATCTGCTTACTTACTAATGTTAGAAATAACACTTATTATGAATGATAAACTGTAATTCAAATTTACGGTTTACTTACTGAATTCGCTTTGAGATTGTATCTAATACGAAAGTCTTATTGTAGCAGCTTTATGGATTCCAAGATGAAAGGACAATTTTGCATATTATATATGTACAACGGTATGAATGCATGCAAGCATATCATCAAAGAGGCAGGAAAGTGATTAAAGGAGACGTGAGTTTATGCCATAATAAATCTTTGGACAAGGGTGGGGTGTTTTATTTAGTTTATACCGCAAAAATTAACTATCATTTTGATTTTAGAACTTTGGAATTACTAATTTGTAATTTATAGTTTATTTTAGATTTCTGTAACTGTAGGCATCTATTTGAACATAGTATGTATGTATGTATGTATGTATGTATGTATGTATGTATGTATGTAGTATAGCAATCCATTTTAAAGAAATTGTATAGTCCAATGAAGCACGTAATCGGTGGGTGTGCTTCTGAAGCGACATTAAAGTGACCAGCGAATTCTGGAAATCTCGGGACGCTACGCGAAGTTTCTAGATATGTGAACCTTCTAGTAGCATTCGATAGGATATATGAGGTCTGTCATTAAACTAATGAGACTGGCAACGTAGCGTTCGATCCGGCAACGCTGGAGACGCCAATTAGAACTTTGGAATTACTAATTTGTAATTTATAGTTTATTTTAGATTTCTGTAACTGTAGGCATCTATTTGAACATAGTATGTCTGTATGTATGTATGTAGTATAGCAATCCATTTTAAAGAAATTGTATAGTCCAATGAAGCACGTAATCGGTGGGTGTGCTTCTGAAGCGACATTAAAGTGACCAGCGAATTCTGGAAATCTCGGGACGCTACGCGAAGTTTCTAGATATGTGAACCTTCGAGTAGCATTCGATAGGATATATGAGGTTTGTCATTAAACTAATGAGACTGGCAACGTAGCGTTCGATCCGGCAACGCTGGAGACGCAAAACTTGGAGGGGGTTTAGGCGAGCATGGGAGCTGCCTTCAGTACGATTTTGAACACATTAGAGTCAGTTGGTTGTCCGTAGTGATTGTTTTCGTGAAACAGTTTGTTCTAGGTCGTCACGAAAATGAGTGATATTAATTTCGAGCAGAGGTGTGCTATCAGGTTTTGTTTCCGGCTTGGGCACAGTGCAACCGAAACTTTTGCAAAACTTCAGCAGACCTACGGAGATGATGTTCTATCAAGGGCCCAGGTTTTTCGATGGTTTAAGGCATTTTCAGAAGGAAGAGCGTCAATTGAAGATGAACCTTGCAGTGGAAGGCCTTCAACTTCAAGAAATGATGGAAATGTCGACAGAATTCGGGATCTTGTGCGTTCAGATCGCCGGTTGACTGTCAGAATGATTGGAGAAAGATTGAATTTGAATCGCAATGTCGTTCATCAGATTTTAACCAATGAATTAGGCATGAGAAAAATCTGCGCGAAAATGGTTCCAAAAAATCTTTCGCAAGAGCAAAAGGACATCAGGAAGGAAAGGTGCGTTGATTTTTTGGACTTCGCGACTTTTCCTTTTCCCAAGTTTGAAAAATCACATCAAAGGGCGTCATTTTGGGACACTGGAAAACATTCAAACGTCTGTGACCGACCAGCTGAAGGCTATTCCAGTATCTGAGTTCCAGCACTGCTATGAGGAGTGGAAGAGCCACACATGGCTGGAGACGTCTGTCTCCAGCCATGTGTGGCTTCCCAAGGGTGTTACTTTGAAGGTGACAATGTGGAATTGTAATTTTATTGGAATAAAAAAATTGTATAAAATCAATCTCATTACTTTAATGACAAACCTCGTAAGCTCGTTAAAAGGAACGGCTTAGGCAGTCCAGAATATAAATAGTAATGAAATAAACAGACCTTTCTTGTTGTACATAAATTAATATTTGTTTCGTTCATTTTTCTGTTTTTATCAGTGAATAAGTTTGTTATTAACCGTTGATATGTTTTTAATTTTTAAGTATTAAATAATTCACACGGACCGGGACCCTCCCAATTGTTTTTAAAATCGTTCCAATAGTGTTTCACATTATCCTGCTAAATTTCGTATCTACGAGTAAACTAATTTCGCTATTGTACACACAAAAAACAGAATTGAAGTAGTGTACCTCAAAATTTCTATTTATTTTTAAAATATAAATTACGAAGGTAATATTTAGGTACCTTGTTGCTTTTCGGGGGGGGGGGGATGTCTTTAATAAACATCACTTCACTTTTCGTATATCTTTCCAAGTCATGGATTTTATGTCAATTTTAAAATTAATTCCCAAAGTAAAATAATTTCAAATGCTTTTTAATATTACTTGAAAATTTCACTGAACAAATTGACTAATACCTATAACAATTTGGAAACGTCTTGGAAAATTGTAAGCAAAAGAAAGAACAAATTGTTTTCTACCCAGAAGTGGCGTTAATAAATGTTTAAATTAGTTACTTATTTCGAATTTCTGTGATAAATTATTTGCCAGAAAAAATTGTACAAAGGTAGTGACATCAAATTAAAAAGAACGAAAGTTTTATTACAACAAAAAGTAATGGAAGTTATAAAGTTCTTAAAACTGAAATTAATTGTAAAACTTCCAATAGCATACATTTTAATTTAAACCTGAAGTAATTAATAAGTAGAAAATATAAAAACATTGATTTTTAATTTACTGATTAGTCTTTACTTTTTTATTATAATATCTGTAACTTCTTTTAAAAGTTGTTCTGGTTATCGTTTTATCGATCATTTAATATTTCTTATAAAATGTACCTAAGTAACAAATACTTTTTCATTAGGATATTGATTGAGCATTTTTCATTATTTTTTTTAGTTTATGACAAATAAATAAACAATATCCGCACACTAAAAAACTAGTCCATCAGTTCGCTGCAAAAAAGGCCCTGTCCGAGACCGTCGATATTTAGTTATCGACGGTCTCGCCCTGTCTCGATTTTTTGCTGGCCCTTTGTCAGTAGTTGCAGGGGAGCGGGGTGAACATAGGGTACTATGTCCGGGTGGTGGAACTGGTCTTACTGGTCATGTGATTTGTTAAATTCAAATTGAAATGTTACATCGTTGTTTTGTTGAGATTTTTCGCTTGCAATGTGAAATATGTTTTCAGACATCGAGAACAATTCAAAAATACCTCTGCCAGCGTTTTCTGTGGTGAGGTTTGGCGCCTAGGTCCTGCTTTCGGAAAGTCCGGAAAGCCGACCCTCGGCGCCATGGTGTAATGGTGAGACTTTTCAACGAAATTCGGGATATAGCTTAACCGTGGGTTTTCTGAAGCTAAGGTGCTATTGCCAGCGTTTTTTTCTGTCACCGAAAGCGGTAATATGCAAAAAAGTATTTTGCAACTTGGTCTAACGTACAGTATTTTTCATCTAGCATTTGGGTTGACATCAACTTGCCCCGTCCAAAAACTGTCTGTTTAGACACGCATTCGTGGGCAGTAGGTAATGGAAACCTAGTTTAGAAAGAGATGAAGTATAGAGTATAGTTGGATTGTGAATTTATCAACGCACTGTTGATAAATTCACAATCCAAGTGACGACACAACCCAAATCCCAGGTGAAAAATACTGTAAACTTGTTTTGCCAAGGGTGTAAAACCGGAGTCAATAGTCGAAAAAGGGTTTTTTATCTTTCAAAATGTTTGTATGACTCTTAACTAAAAGTATTACGCTTGCAAGCGTTTTTTATCCAGTAGTTTTACTCCATACACCCCGATATGCGTCCCCATAGGCACTCCGGGATTCCGTGAAACACATTTGCGAAAATGTTTGCGTTTTGGGCGCAGGCTACAACTGGGTAAAATTACTGGATAAAAAACGCTTGCAAGGGTAATACTTTTAGTTAAAAGTCATACAAACATTTTAAAAGATAAAAAACCTTTTTTCGACCTTTGGTTCCGGTTTTACACCCTTGGTAAAAAACAGTTTACGTTGGACCAAGTTGCAAAACACTTTTTTGCATATTTCCCCTTCCGGTGACACAAAAAAACGCTGGAAATAGCACCTTAGCTTCAGAAAACCCACGGTTAAGCTATATCCCGAATTTCGTTGAAAAGTCTCACCATTACATCATGGCGCCGAGGGCCGTTTTTCCGGACTTCCCGAAAGCAGGGCCTAGGCGCCAACCTGACCATAGAAAACGCTGGCAGAGGTATTTTTGGATTGTTCTCGGTGTCTGGAAACATATTTCACATTGCAAGCGAAAAATTTCAACAAAACATCGATGTAACATTTCAATTTGAATTTAACAGGTCACATGACCACTTCCACCACCTGGACATAGTACCCTATGTTCACCCCGCTCCTCTGCAACTACTGACAAAGCGCCAGCAAAAAATCGAGACAGGGCCTTTTTTGCAGCGAACGGATGGGCTAAACGTGAAAAACAAAAAAGGCGTTTAATTAACAATCTTAATAATGATTGCATTTTGTAAATGGAATTGGATTTATTGAAAAAAAACTCTATATAACTCTAGCTACAATTTTTCCTTCCTCAGTTGAAACACCATTACAGGAGTAAACTGTGAATAATTTTGGAGTATAAAACGCTACAAGCTTCACCCTTATTATGTAACGAGGTGTTTCCTTCTTTTTTTTTAACACAAGTATTTAGTGAATATTTTTGCATTCGGTTCAATATTAACTTCAGCAGTTTAGATATAACTGCTAATAAGCTGATTGGCCTGTATGAATGGACACTGTTTGGAAGTTGATTGGGTTTTAGTATGTATTAATATAATTCGTACGATTATAATTTGTGGTGAACACATCCCGCTACATCAATTTGGTTTTAGAAAATTCCACTCCACCATACAGTGCCATAGGATTATCAGCACAATCCAAAAGTTCATAGCAAGCAAGAAATATTGTTCAGCAGTATTTTTAGACATCCGGCAAGCATTTGACAAAGTATGGTACCAAGGACTTCTTTTCAAAATCAAAAATATTCTCTCATATCCGTACTATCTCTTATTCCAGTCACACTTGCCAAATCGTTATTTTTAAACGAAATTCGGAAGTCCTTACTTGCAACTTTACCCAATCACAGCTCAGGGCAGCATTTTGGGACCACTGTTGTATATTCTTTTCAGCGCTGATCTGCCACGGCGAGGCACCACACCAATGTTTGGCAGGATAAAGATTCTTCCTCTGTTTCGGGAATGAACTTAATTCTTAAACGATTTTTGATGACATACATGGTCAAATACCTAGCAATACCTACTGTTCTATATTTCATGTTCTGCAATAAATACATATATAAAACGTCAAACTTCCTTCAACTGTTACACACAAATCACTGTTACAAACTTCATAAAATTTCCTAATTGAATTTGTCAACTATTTTCATTAAAAAAATATAAATAAATAATGGAAATGAAAAATAGAAAATAGTATAAATCATTGGTTACAGAAGACAATTCGGCTCGTGCCCAAATATCTGACTCGTTCGTGAAATGGATTCCTTCTGTAACTTATGTTTTTAATATAGATGTAATATTCTAGAAGAAGGTGGAAGACCCTTTATTTGGGCTTGGGTTTGGCAAAATTCTAGCCGAGTAGTGCTAACTAACCATAGTGGTTCATGCGCAGCCAAGATCTCTTGAATCCGCAATGGTTCGATATACTCATGAAAAATATTTGGTTTCGCCAGGTTGGGATAAGAATACATCAATAAGGGAATAGGCATAACACGAATAGTGTATAGTGTATATGTACCAATGAAACGTTCAAGTAGCCAGTATAATCACCTGACTTAACTCCGCTAGTTTCTCTCTAAGAAGAGTATATAATGCATCCATTGAGAATTTGGGCGATTAGTAGGTATAACAAATTTTAATTGCCTGACAGTGGTGGAAAAGTTAGGCGGTGTAACCGCAGTGGGTTTGGAGGCCCATCAGAAAATAAAATTATTTATTACCCAGTAAGTATTTGATAACTTTTTTATTAGGGTCCTCTGCTTATTCATTGTTCTGCCACTGGGTGTAGTAGGTTGTTTTAAAGCTTTTATGAGTATTAATCATATGCTTTATTATCTGCCCGATGCGTAAATCGATATTACTAACTTTGAACGTTGTAAATTAAGGTAGAGCCACGAAGTTTAAGGGAACAAAACAAACTTTGAATTTCTAAGTACATTTTCAGAACGACTTACAAGTATGAGAACAAAGGCTTTACTTTGCTAACTAGACTTTCGATCAGCTTATTTACTATTAATAATTTCCCTAATATGTAACCTACATCTTGTTAACATTAAAATTCTTGAAATTTAAATGTATTCATGTGGTTTCTCTTGCACAGTTATTTTCACAATATCAAAAATTAACAGGCATACATTTGAAGAGCCTTCATTACCACAGAACATTACAATATGAATAAATTGTAGTATTGTTTTAGATTTCTGGCGTAGGAACGGCGAAGTTGAGTCATGTTGAAACAAGAGATATTTTTGATTGAAAACTATAAACATTTAAACCTTTAGAAAGCTTAATACATTATAATATTGTTCGACTTTAACAATTTTTAGACTTTATACACTTGTATTTTTTGTATCATTATAAAATTATATTTAAAAAAAAATTGAAAGTTGAAATGCATTGCGTGCTTATTTGGTAAATAGATTTCTAAAATTTTATTAGTTGTACAATTCAACATTTCTAAAATGTAGGTCAAAACATATTTGTTTTTACTAAAACAAATAAGTGATGTATAATTTTCGCTATATTTCTCATCATTGCTAATTACAAATTTAGCTTATCAATCGGTAAGGAGAATATATTTCGTTATCAAGCTAAACTAGTTAATACATAGTTAATTATTAATTAAAATAGTATTATTACAACAGGATCTCGCCTGATAGATAAATAAACAAAAAGGCAAAATGCTCTAAAATTTGACAATTTCTTTAAAACTTAAAGCTAACGTTCCATTGGTTTTGTATGGCAAAGATGTGACTTTCCTACAGTTAAATTTGATTTTTCCTGATTTGAAAATTTGCAACTAAATAAATCTTTCATTTATGAAACTTATGAAAATCGGATGGGGACTTGCTAAGATATTAATAATCTGGGTGACAAGTATACCCGCTTAGGTTCCACTAGAGTGAAAATAATGTCTTCTTCTTCTTCCTCTTATGGAGGAAGTCCAGGTGAAGAAGATTGACCCGCAGTATTGCGAGGTTAACGGTTATTATAGGTATTAAATATGATAACCGGAATAGGCAACTTAACGTATCCTTCAAAGCACAGAGAAACCTACGAGCTTCTAAAATTCCGGCGGGGATATCGCCGGTCTCGGGAATCGAACCCGAGCTACGCAAGAGACTGAGGCCTTTTACACGTCGGAAATAATGTTATGAATCGCAATTGGACTAAATTTGCACAAGGCCGATAATTTCACGGTGTTATCTCTTAAGGATGTTGGTTTAAAATAAATATAAAATAATCTATTAATCCAATTGTACTGTCAATAATAAGTTATTATGACTTTAATGCGTTATTCTAAACGATTTATATTTATGGTAGTGTCAAAATATTCCGTCAATATAAATAAGTAAATAAATAAACAAATAAATATCATTTTACATTCTTTTTAAAAGTAGTATGTTTAATATTTCAAACAGATAGGCACTTCAAAGATTTACAATTTAATAATAGGTTTTTCTAGAACTCATTACAGCTGATATAATATTATAAAATAATGTATCTACTGTCGTTAATCTCCTCAGTGAGTATAGACCGTTTTCCTTATAAGCGAACGCAATAGAAAAACGTAAACGTAAAACCAAATTTTACATTATTTATTGTTAAACTGTGCGCTGCTACATTTTTTAAATAAAATGTTATAATTAACAAATTCTTATAAGAGACTGAAAATCTAGGTTAAATCGAATTGTTCAAAACTTAACCACAGGTTACAGCATTTACATATTTGTTGGGTTAAATCTAATTTTTCCAATTTTTGACTTTTATAAAGAGTTATAAAGTTTACATAGATTTATAAATTACACTTTATCGATGTATTTTCTTTCGTTGGTCAAAAAAGTGGCTTTTCTTTTTGTTAGGAAAAAGTGCAAAAAGTCTTTAAATTATCATAAATTGTATTAGAGAAGAATTTACAGATGCAGCCAACGCCAACAGGAAGATACTTTATTGCAGCATTGATTAAATAACATTTAAAAATGTGTGTATGCAATTTTCTGCTCGATTTTGACGACAAACGAACGTCTTTAAATGGCCTGTTAAGTTTTAAAATCTACCATTACGACTTTGTGCTCCGCATAGCGCTCAATATCTTCCTGATCTTAACTTAACTTAATTAAACAACTGCGAACTGTCAGCATACTGTCGAATGTAAATAAATATTATTATACCGTTTAAGAAAATTTAAGGTACCTAAGTATATTATAATTTTTACTCAAGGTCTCTTTATATTTAATAAAATAACATTATGAAATTAGTTTATAATGTACAGTATTATGGCATGCATGCCATCATACTGCCCTATAAACGAATTTCATATACTATTTTATCGTCGACTAGCATTACAATTATCTATGTATAAGAAATTTAATTTAGTTTTTTTTGCTAAAATAATAATTATTCAGGTTATATAAAATTATGGCGTATTTGTCACAAAATAGTATTTGTTACTATGACGACTGATGTGATTGTTAAGTAACGTTTGTTTATTCCGTTGTTATAACAACTTTATGGCACAGTGCCATAATAGTATATTATACACGACGCTATAATGAATGCTGTTATTACCGAGGATAATGTTAGAAATACGAGCGAGTGAGCGAGCGAGTTTTGCAATTGTTCGATGTAATAGTAGCCATTATAGCGAGTCGTATACTATACTTTGTCCTCGACTAGAAATACGAAGAATTTTTAATTAAAATTTAAATAACAACGCTACTAAAACCATGTGTAGGACTATGTTAAACGAAGTGGTAGGATTAGAAACATAACCTATTTCCTTCATTATACACCATAGACAATGATATTACCATGACACCGTGAATAATGATTATTCACTGCTGGCAGTGTATAATGGATATCATTATGTTTGACCAAACACATGAATAATTGACAGATTATTAACTAGTCGTGGACAAACTATAATATTATGCACGATTTTCTCTATAATAATGGTAGCATTATGATGCTGGTCGACGATAAAAATTATTACAATTACAGTTATAATATTTTTCGGGATAACGGTTTATAAAATAATGGTTTTTATGCAGTATCCTGTTTTTCCAATATTTGTTAGTACAATCCTTCAAAAAGGTCTAAAAAATGAGAATTTGTCTAAAATAAAGGCTGTTGTGGAAGCCATTGACTTTCAAATAATAAGAAATTGCTAATCACAGTGTGGGAAATGCACCAGATTGTAATAACTTTCTCCCTGAGTGTTTTTCTAATAATAATTTTCAAAATGAATACTACAAACACAAGCAGTTTCAGGTATTTTCGTTAAAAAAGATATGTCATCAAATAGAAGTAGACTGTATCTATCTATGTATATTAAGAAATATATTTTAATTCGTATTACAGAAAATTGTATTTAAACTGCAATATGTTACCAGAATGAAGATGTAATTTGTTAAGATATTTCTGAGTCTGAACGAAAGTTTAAGAATGATTTAAATGAATTGCAACTTGCGGCCATACACGTTGCGGTATACCTGAGAGCTTTACTTGCACAGCTTACCTGCACAGGTAAACCGGAGCGTGTATTCCTATTAGGCAGCAGTCTCACTGCAGCGACTACCACCCACCACCACCCACTGCCATCAACCACCACCAACTAAAATAATCCTGTGCAGTCCCACTGGAGCAAGTAGTGACCACCAGTATTAGTTAAAATTTTAAATTTCGCGCTTGTTTTATGTTTTGCCAACCTAGCAAGCTTAGCATTGTTATTATTATTTCCTATTAAAATAGGTTATGTCTCCATTGGGTTGCGTCAGTGTTTGTTTACTATGCTTAATAAAATAATTAACCGAATTATTGGAAAATATGTCATCATCAGACGATTCACGCTAGCACTACCAAAAACGAAAATCCCCTGAACACGAAATGTTCAAATTTTTAGTTGTCATCAAGTCCATTAGCGCTTGCGCAGTTCAACCACCGCACCGCTGACCACCAACCACCAAAATTCGAACGTGGAAATTTCAAACTGGTGGTCACCGTTTGATGGCAGTGGGTGGCTAGCGGTGGCTTAGTGGGACCAGCGCTATGATTTAACACATGTTTAAATTTTAGTTGATGGCTGTGGGTGGTTGATGGTGTCTCAGTGAGACTGCTGCCTTACTGTAGGTAAAACTGTACAGATGACCAAGAAAGAATCGAAAGTTAATTCTTTTTACCTGCGCCAGAGTACAGACCGGAGCGTGTGTGGCACACGCCTACGCAAGTTTCAGTTGTCAAGTAGATATTCTCCAAGTCCTACATTTATCACTTCAAGAACTCCCGCCACCGACTCTGCTAGACTACCAACAATCACACAGCACATCACCCAAGCTGAAGCAACTCCTCAGCAATCCAATGAATCGGTTCGAGTACACTCATACAGTTCAGAAGGAACTATTGCATCTTACGTATCTAATTTCAGTGGTTTTTGACTTGACTTTGATTTTTAATATAAATAATTGAGTAATTTAAATGAAATTGTTTTATTATACGTACATACCTGCAGATAATCTTGTCGCATAACTTTGTACATCACAAGTCTCAGGAATAATTTTACTGGGAGCTTGAGGTGATATTATGATTGAAAATTTAAGGCATTCATATGATCGTCCTGTTCCTGTTGCAAGAAATCTCAAAATAGCTGTTAGCCCTTCGTGTGGAGAAATAGTTCTTCTCATAATTGTATCTTTCTTCTGAATTAATGGAGGCACCATTTAAAGCAATTTTAGGTAAACTGATTCGTTCATCCGCAAGTAATTAAGGTAATCTGTAGATTCTACATCTTAATTTATTTCTTTCTCTTTTATCATTATGCCTTTCTGGGCGTCGTTCATTCATCTGGCCACCCACTGTGTCTTATCTACTTGTATTTATTTATTTATTTATTTATTTACAGCACAAAAACAGTTTAGTAACTGGTACCTGTGCCTTACACAGTTTCATAATATAGTTTCATAACATAGTAACTAAATTATTTTTTACAAATTCCCAAAAAACAAAGCAATTCATTTAATACATAATATTGAATATTGAATAAGTTATGTTATGATTTTAAGATTTTACGTAGGTAGGTAGGTAGATGGCAAAGTTTTGATTTTCTTATGAAATATATATACATTTTTTGCTTGTTTAGTATGTTCAGGTAACCTATTATATGATTGTATACTTCTGTATAACGGAGTATCTTGCGTCATTTTAGTTCTACGATATTCATTTCTAATATTTGTTCTTGATCGTACATTATGTTGATGAATTTCTTCTACTCTTATTATGCTACAGTTACATTTTATTTTGCCATGCACAACATTATACGCTAGTTTAACCTGTTCGACATATTTAATAGTTCTTATATTTAAAAGTTCAGTATCTTTATATAGTTCAACAGATGGTGTAAAATGATTTAAATTAAACAATGCTTTTACTGCCTTGTTTTGCACTCGTTGAAGACGATTTATGTTAAATTCCGCAGTATTTCCCCAGCAGGGTATTAGATACCTGAGAACACTGTCTATATAGCTATGATAAAGCATTTTTTTGGTTTTATTATTTATGTAACTTTCGCAGCGTTTAAAAGCACTCACTATACATACAATTTTTTGTAGTACTGCATTCACTTGTAGTGACCACTGTAACCTGTTATCGACATGCAAGCCTAAATATTTATGTACATCCACTGCCGTAATCACTATGTTATTAAATTTCAATGACATTTCTTCGCGACTTTTATTTTTATGGCATATTAACATGTAGACAGTTTTTTTAATGTTTATACTTAATTTATTGTAACCCACCCATTTTGAATATGTTATTAAGTCATTATTAACCACATTTTCTAATGATTTTAAATCACTGTTGGAATAAACAAGCACTGTGTCATCTGCAAATGTAAAATATTTTGCCACTAGACCACTATATTTTAAGTTATGCACATACAATAAGTAGAGTATAGGGCCCAAAACTGACCCTTGTGGAACACCTATTTTCACGTTGATCATCCTACTATCCACTCCATTTACTGTAGTATAATGTTGACGTCCTTGTAGGTATGTTTTTAGTAATTTGTAGGCTACTCCTCTTATTCCCATACTATATAACTTATCTAGCAGTAAATCAATGCATACAGTGTCAAAGGCTTTTTTTAAATCAACATAAACTACTACAACGTATTTGTTTTTATTAGTTTCTTGTGAAATATGTTCAGTGAAATCTGTTATCACTCCAAGTGTGCTACTCTTAGCTTGAAATCCATACTGATATTTATCAAAGTCGAAAGTTTTGACAATAAAACTTACTAATCTAGTTTTTATAATTTTTTCCAGAATTTTTGAAAAAATACTCAATAGTGATATCGGTCTATAATTTCCAAGTTCATCTTGTTTACCGTTTTTGAAAAGTGGGACCACTTTGGCAACTTTTAATTCTGTGGGAAACTGTCCCGAGTTTATTACGTAATTAATTAGTTCTAGTAATTTCATACTAACTATGTCAAATAATTGACCTACTCTCTCATTTTCACCATGTTGAAGGGAGGTGCCTCGTTGACGGAGTAGTCGGGCAACCCATCCAAGTACTGACCCGAGACAACGAAGCTTAGCGCTCGTGATCGCACTTAAGTGGCGAACCTAGCTACCGCAACTCGGGACCTACATAGGTTCTACACTCAATTCTTGTAATAACTTAATATGAGTGTATTGATTTGTTTTCAACAACCACTCTTTACCACACTTTTCACGTTTTTCTGGGTTGTTTCTTACGGTATTCAACAGCGAGTAAAAGACCCCTCAACGCGAACACGTCATCTTGTGACGGTGGCATTGTTTTTAAACCGAAATCCTCAGTGGTTTACCCTACCGCGTGTGAGCTCTTTGCCTGTGCAGGCATACCTGTGTGGTTTGCCTACACAGGTATATCCGTGAAGGCAAACCGCAACGTGTATGGCCGCTTTTTTTTAGAAGGCACTATTACTTTGAAGTTTTAGTTACAGCTGCCAGTAATAACACAAAAATATTCTTATCAGTAACTTAATAAATAATAATATAGCATTAATAAACAACAAAAAAATAGAGACAATAACATAAAAATAACAATAAAAATAAAATAACTACAACAAATATTAAGGTAAAAAACACATTTTGATAGCAAGCGCGTAAATCCGGGTTTTCGAACGTTACTTAAATTTAAAGTTGTTGCAATCTGTCATATTTGATATAAAACAATTTCCGGCGGTAAGTGTTCCCCTTTCTTCTTCTTCTTTCGGTGGTGCGAAGTAGCAGCACTCAGGCCCTAGTTCCATTGTGCCTTCACACAGACCGGCACCTAGTCTAAAGGCCAAGACC
Organism: Melanotus villosus; assembly: GCA_963082815.1. NCBI lineage: Eukaryota > Metazoa > Arthropoda > Insecta > Coleoptera > Elateridae > Melanotus > Melanotus villosus. The sequence goes on along the minus strand of OY720418.1, from coordinate 67,329,465 downwards.
TCCCATAGAGGCACTTCGTACGTCGTCGGGCTCTAGAAGACCAACACCAAGTAGGTGATGCCTCAGAAGAAGTAGCCTGGGGCATCGCAAAAGGAGATGAAGGGAGGTTTCATCTGCTTCGTTGCAGAATTTGAAACTTGGGTCCTCAGAGAGGCCCATCGGATGCAGATGTCTTTTAAAAAGGCCATGGCCCGTAAGGAGGCCTATAACTATCCCGAGGTGCTTCCTACTGAAAGAAGCTGTTCGGACCTATTCTTTGAAGGTCTGTGGATGAGTAGCTTGGCTTGCCTCAGCCCAGGGCGGGAAGCCCAATATGAGATGAACTAAGAGTGAGCCCAGTCTCTAATTGTTTGCAGTTTGCTGAGCAGTGGGGGAGCATTCGTCCCTTGCAGGGATAGTTATCTTGTAATTTCTGATGACGGAATAGCAGGGAGACACTACATCGCTGCGAGCACTAAGCAGCAGGTCAAACCTATCAAACGAGTCATTTGAAAATGAAATTTGGACAGGTCGTATAACGATGTTTGTGGTCAAAATCGAGCAGGCCGTGGGAGCATCAAATATTTATCTAACCACCCGTCTAGCCATGTAGCCATGCACAAATACATACTTTTCATTAAACATATTATGTATTTCGGGTATCTGAATCTTTATCGTGCTTTTTTCAATTTTTTATGAAGTAAAACTTTTGAACTCTTGATTCCTATATTTCCCTTGTTTGCCCAACAAGTAAGAAAGAAAAAATGAAAATTATATCGAATCCTGCACATGTGACGTTTACATTTTGTTTAGTTTTAAACCCTCACATTTTAAATAAGACATCGAATAGTCAATTAAGGTTAATACATTGCCGTATCAGACAAAAATGTTATATGAATTTTGATATTTCCAGTTTATAAATTTCGTAGACAGATATACAGAAATAAATAAACAGTATTTGATATATATTTTTATATTAGAAGACGACTTGGTGGATACACTTTTTCTGTAAAAGACGATGGAAGAATTTTTCTATATTTTTAGCTAATGCGCTTTTCTTAAAAAAATGATAAAGTTGTTATTTACGGTACAAGACAGTAGGGTTCTAAACTTGAAAATAATTACATAATACAAGCATACATGGATATCTTTACGGAATGTCAATTTTTAGAAATTCATTTTTGTTAATGATTTGTCTCTCCTTTTATTTTTCGATATTCTTTAGTGATTTAAAATGTATTAATTATAACAGGTTGATACAGAATAAAGTAATCTTGTTATGACACGTGTATTTTAATTTGATTGCGCCACGCGTATTCCAATTATTTTAGGAAGTTTCTTTCAATTATTGACATACATATATTCTAAAATACTTTACAACCTTGTTAACAGTTCACTGGGTATAGCCTTTTCGATATTTTCTCTATACTTCTAAGTATAATGAAAACAAAAACCGCTTATTGAGAAAAGCACCTGAGAGGGTTTTACTTACATTTTTATATAAAGGCTAGAAGTACGACATTTATATTGTTTTAGGGAATAAGCCATCCTTCTCAGTGTTTTACATTTGTCATCTAGAGATCTAGATAGTAAAGTGAATCACACACGCTTGAAAAACCTTTTATGTTTTAAAAACTAGTAGGTAACATCTTTTTTGCCCTCCCGGGCGCAAAGTGATTACTTTTCGCCCGCAAAGAAGGGTGTAAAGTTCATTATTGCAGACCTCGGGTGCACTTTTCGCTCGCGAAAAATTAATTTGAAATATCACAAAAATACCTTAGTTACAATACAATTTTTATAAAATCACTCCTGCCGTGAATGCGTCAATTTGACATTTTTAAAAATGTCATTAGAAAATTTTTATTATAAATCAAAAAATTTAAATAAAACCTCCGTTCGTGCAACAAATATTGTATGTACTACAGGCGTAATAAGCCACTTTGGCCTTGGGCGTGTTATAACCCTCGGCTAAAGTCTCGGGTTATAACATTCACGCCGCAGGCCAAAATCGCCTTCTTTACGCCCTTGATACATAAATAACTATTTTGCATTTGTGCTCAAAAGTGACATAATCACGAAAAACAGCATCAAAGGCCACTTGTCACTTTTGAAACGAATGTGGAAAACAAAATCGGGTTTGAAATTTTTTTAAATTATGGATTTTCATTTGTTGCGTATGTAACGTGCTAAAAGGCAATTTTTACGTTAATGCATGTGTGTAATAAATTTGCAGTTTTTGCCTTGTTACATAGTATTCGTGTTTTGAATTTTACTTTACAAAACAAAGATCGGAAATTAATTGAACATAAAATATTTTTAGTCCTGTACTATAAATATACACAAAGATTACCGTAACACTGATGTTCTTGATATAAAATATTGTTTATAAATTTCGTGAAGATTACATAAGTGAATCTTTGCAAAGATTACTTGATCTTGTTTTGCACGCATAGAAGGAGAACTGATTTAGCTTAAGCTATAAGTGCAAGATGACATTATTATTGAACCGTTACATACAATGTTAGCTAAGTATGTTGCTTATTTTCTTTTTATACATTTATACTCGTCGACTGACAAAGAATTTTATTAATATTTTGTTTTGTCTTCTTTACTACGCGGGATGGGCTTTTCTATGGAGAAACTTGAAAATGTTTGTTATAAGTAGAAGTTGTTGGAATATTTTATATGATTCATAACTGATTAAATGATTACGTTTCATCGCCAATATGCAAATTATGTTTATGATAGCTACTGCAACACTGTAACTTCAATGTCGCATATTATGTTGATGATACTGTTAATGTAATAAAACGAGCTTGTAGTTATTCATTTAAACATAACCTCAGTCTATTATTTTCAAACTTAAGTAACAATTCAATTCTAAATTCAGGCATAATGAAATTGATATATCTCATGGTTTTTAATGGTAGTACTCGTAATAAATTATTTCGTAGATAAATCGTAAAAAAATGTTTGCAAGCTATTCTAAAAATCAATACTTTAAGGTACTGTTACTGTGAATTATTTTATTCATTGTCCCTTTTTTGTTGGGACAATGAAACTAAACTGATTTCAGAGTTGCTTCATTGAACTACATTTCCGCTAGATTTAAAGGAACTATCGAGTTTGATAACAGGATTAGTTTTTGTACTAGGGATCGTTCTTGACTAATGAACAAGTATAACGTTGAAGGACTGGATAAAAATAACATTATAAAAATTTTCGCATAAACAACAGAAAATTTTCATTTAATATCAAAGGCAAGGTTAATATTTTTATGGGTACTAATTCTATTTTAGATTTTTAAAATCCATAACTCATATTTGAGTTTTCTGTATGTTATTCTTGAACCCGTATGTTAATTTAATATTCTTAGTACCTTGTTTTATTATGATATTAAATTTTATTTGAGGAAATAACTATCATATTATACGTCTAATTGTACGAGGTTGTATTTATTCATTATTTAAATAAGTTTTATTAAGCAACAAAGGTAATTATATTTAAATAAGTACATGTAGAACCTAGAATAACGTTAGAGGACATTTGAGACCAGTAATTTATAAAGTTTTTGGTTTAGTGAGTATGAAGGAAAAATGGAATTAAAAAGAAATACGATTTACTTCTGTTTTGTCAAAAGAAAAATATTTCTTCAACTTCAATGTTAATTTTGTTGTAACAAAAAAATTCAGCTATCAACATGCTATTTATCAAACTTATGGACGTAGCATTTGTGATGTATTAAAATAAATTGATTTTCAGTTTAGAGATTAATTATGTTTTAAGATTAATGTTGAAGCTTTATGTAACAAAAAATATATACCATATATCCGGTTTCAAAATGAAACACAAGGGATATTACCTGTAAAATCTTAAATTTCGGTTATGTATTTTACGGAGAAAAAAGTAGATTTTGTAAGCAATTCTTGCGAAGTACAAGCAAATAAAGCAGGCGTGAAACACATAGAAGATGTATTTAAAGTAGACCGCCTTCGACAACCGCCTACCTTCCCGAAACAGAGTAGTGGAGCTTTGTTTCGGTTCGCAATTATTTTCAGTGCCTGGGTAGTCCACCCGCCGAGCACCTGACTCGGGTTTGACCCGGAGACCGTCCGCGCTGTAGTCGAATGCCTTAAGCCTGGGATACACAAATACAGATGCTACTTAGCAGCACGCTACTTTCGAGAAAATGCTACCTAATAGCAAGTTATTAGCACATGTATACGAAAAGAGCAATCGTAAAATAGCACGCTACTTAATCGCACGACGGTCTATTTTTCTGTGCTAGTAAGCATGCGGTATATGGTGGGGGTAGAGTGAATTGCGATATTGTGGATTTTCCAACTCTATATAATGCTTCCAAAGAGGCATACGAATCACCTGAGGCCAAAAATCTTAAAGTAATTTCCAATTTAGTCATGGCTGGAATAGCATCTCTCAGATGAGTTTCTTTATACGTGATTCGATGTTACACAAAGATTCATCAAATTTTTCAGGTTGCATTCGCAAATGATTTTTATAACCGCCAACGCCTTCTTGCCGCATTTCACAAAATAAACCACTGCTTGCTCCTAGATCTTGTTCTGCTATAAACCAATTACGCACCCAGATTTTTTTTGTTTCGTCTAGCAGCTTTTTTTAAAACAAGTTTTTTTATCAAATGCACTGGAAGAAGTACTTAATATAATATTATTTAATTTGATTCGGAAAACATACATTCATTTTGGCTGCCAGTACTATACTAGCATGTGCATCTCGGGCTTCCTACAAGCACCATGATGCTCATACAACTCATACAAGTACCTCAAGTTGTGCTCGATCACTGGCAAATAATGTATACACACTGAAAACTAGCATGCCGCCTAGTAGCAACTAAGCATGCCTTTTTGATAGCATGTTTATCCCAGGCCTTAACCACTCGGCCACTTCGGCGATTACTATTGTATGTACAGATGAAAAATATATTTACTACTTAATGTTTTCTTACCTACAAAGTTTTATAATAGAAACGAGAATTTTACAATAAAGCGGGAATTTAACAAATTCATAATTTACATTATAGTGAGATTATTAATATTAATAAGCTAAAGCCAATTTATTAAAGGTAGATAGTAGTAAAGTATTTGAAGGTAGTAAATGTGGTTAGCACATTATACTTCAAACCGTTTACTTTACTATTACTACTACTAAATTTCAGAACCTGGGTGCATCTTAAAGCAGAAAATGCCAAAGCTGGTGTTAGGAATCGAACCCATAACTTCTAGTTTCGTAGCCCAGCGTTAGACCACTTAGCTACACTGGCCCCGAGTACTGATATTGATACATTTAAATAAGGAAAACAGGGAATATCCTGAACTTGACTCTGAAATTTTTAACCAGTATATTGATACATTTAAATAAGGAAAACAGGGAATATCCTGAACTTGACTCTGAAATTTTTAATCAGTATGTTGTACCTATGTATATTTGGCGATGACGTAAGCGTCAGATTTCTTGAAACAAAGACAGTTTTTCTTAAACGACACATTTAAAAGCGTATCCGAGTTAGGAGTTATGGTTAAAAACTTTGAACTAGGTCAGAATCTAAGGGAGAGTCGGTCACGGGACGCGTTGGCTTGTAAATGTGTTAATGAATGCAAAAAGACCAAGTGAGTTTGTGTATGGTGCGCAGAATGTTAATTAGTGGTGCATCGATGTAAAATGCAGTTTGGAGGATGGGTTATTCACATAGATGAAAAGCTAGTTGATCTTGAATTGAATAGATGTGATTGTATGTCCGATGATATAAGGTCGGTATGAACAGCTATGTTGTTGGTGTTTCTGTTGTTATTGCTATTGTTGTTGTTGTTGACAAGCAGTGACGCTTGTTGGGCACATGATGTTATTTGAGCATGAGGCTCGTTATTGTTTATTAAAGCATGATGCTCTGAGGCCCGATATAGCCGGCTATTTGGCTGGTACTTTGATAACTAGGCGTAAGTTAACTATAAGACCCTTGACCGTCTGAAAGATACTCAGACAATGACGCCCGGATGTGTGCCCTGGAATAGACAGGGAGTCCCGTTTCTCGTAGCTCTGTCCCATTGGTTTGGGGTCACCTAGGATGGATGGAGTAGTGATATGGGTGAATTCCCATTGTCGACTACGGTCTGCCATGGTTGGCTCGCGCGTATATTACGGTTTCAGGTTCATACGTAGCTGAAGCTGCACTCATCGTCATCACTTCTCAATATTCCCGAGGGTTTTTTTACTATATGCAACGTGGAATTCCATGTAAGGGATTACTCCCTACCTCCTGTAAGTAACCCTATCCGAATCTATACTGCTAAATGTAGTAATGTGTGCTTGTTTTGCTTTCATGTATCGCTGCTTCTGTATTATACAAAGTGTCTTAAAATGAAATACATCTAGTATGCTGTGAAACAACGTAGTGACATACAGGCTGAGTATAAAGTATGGAGACACCGATTTTCTGCCGTTAATATTCATTTTAGAAAAGAACGTTCAATACAAAAGTTTTTTATGAAATTCTTATCTACATATTGATTATACACGAAAATTTGTTTCTTCAATTGTTTTTGAGTTATGACTTTACGCGATATTTTTTTAAATGGGAACCTATTAATTTTATGCTACAATTCGATAGAGAATTTTTTTCTCTTTACAATGGTCTAAAAGTTTTACGGGTTTGCATAACATTTCTTTAAGAAAACACCGATTAAAGTATCTACAATTAACCTTCCTATTCGTAAATGATACAGCCAAGATAAACAAAAGCGGAGCGATAAACAACCTGTGATATCACTAAGGCTGCATTTGTTATTGTTTACGTCAAATATTTCAATTTTGTGCAATTTATTGCTGTTGGTAATTCTCTCACTTTCACTTGAACCCGCCATTGCTAATGCTAAATCTGTTCTTAGTAATTTGCTGACTGGGGTTTCACATTTTAGTGTGTTTACTGTATTATTGTATTGTGTTTCTTTTGCCTAGGTTGTTATCAATTTCCGATTTCTATGCAGTTAGTACACTGGTTTTGTTTATGCTCATTATAATAATTAATGTTTCATTCGATTCATTCTCTTTTTGTTGCGTTTTCTTTTGTTTATTTTTTCCTATTTCTTAGGGGTTAAGTGAAAGAGCAGACGACCGCGTAATGCAGTCGAACTGAACTTCGCCCTTTTCTGTAAGATTATGTAATATTTTATTTAATTAATAAATAAAGGCATTATTATTATGCAAGTCCTTTTAAGACACCGGGTATAATTGCCTGGGTGATGTGAGCATTAATGTGCGTGTCAGGCTTTGGGTGTACACGAGACCTGGTCGAGGCTACGCATTAATCTAACTTTGGTGGAATTAACGTTATTTCTTGATAAGTTGATCGAATGTGCTTTTATAAACATTAATTTCTTGACATTTTCAATAATTAAATAAATAACCAAAACCGAAACCGCAACCGCCGTCCGCTCATCATCAGTCAGTCCCCCTCCCTCAACCGACCACTTCCTACAGTATTATTCACTTTCATAAAATGATGATACTCTGAAAACGCACTAACTTTTTTAACTGACTTTGAAAAATCTGTGTATAGAAAAATATTACCTTTAACCGTTGACTCTTGGCTTTAGGCGCCAATGTTGCAGCGATTAATTAAATTAATTAAAGTTTTGTATTTAAAAAAATTATAAAAATCAGTGGTTACGTGTATTTTTAAGGATTTTTAATACATGCAAAATAGTTTGCAAATACGTTTTTTACACAACTAACATCTTTAAATCTTTGTTAATCCCATTATTTATAGTCCATTTTACAAAGATTAATTCTCGTACTCTACATAAATCTGCCAACAGTAGTTTGTTAGGCTTTATATATGTAAATTACTTGAATTTTTATTAAAAGATTGCAGAAACAAGGTCGTTCGGTAACTATAAAAACAGTTTTGTTAAGAGAACCAGAAAATTTAAATTAATTAAATTCAAAATTATCTTAAAAAGGACTAGATATGGAAAATTTTAATTTAAATTTAAAAGAAATTTTATAAAATCTGAATAACAGGTTTTAAAGTACTTTTTTCTTCAAGCGTATCATAATTGTTACATTTTGCTACTGAATACACAAGGTAAAAATACTCCATTATGTTACTAATACAATAATGGAAATCATTTTGTTACTAGTAACATAATGTTAGTCCAACTCGTCACAAGTGGTGCCGCCACTTGTCATTGTTTTGATCAAGGCCCGCTGAATTTATATTGCATAAAGGCCTGCCCACTCCATTTAGCCAAGACGCAATTAGAAAGGACCATAGCGCCATTTGCGGTGAACTATACATTTTTTTAAGGGAGAAATGTATAGTTCACCGCAAATGGCGCTATCGTCCTTTACAATTGTTTCTTGGCTAAATGAAGTGGGCAGGCCTTATATGCAATATTAATTCAGCGGGCCTTGGTTTTGATTACAACTGTCAACTTTGGATAAATACAGGCAGTTGAAAAGGTAAAATTACTTCAAAAGCGTGTTATTATTTTCGAACGATATTTCTTTTGTGTAGAAAGATCTTTTCTGTGCACGCGTCTACACAAGTTGTTGACAGTCAAGTAAGTACTTTTCAAATGGTCTGTCGTTTTAATTGATTAACATGCAAAATAGTTATATAGCGCTTGAAGAAAAAATAGTATATGTCACTCGGAGTAGAAAGCTCCTTCTTGTGCTTCGCCCAGATTGCTTAGCCTCGGCTGTCGCCTCGGCCGCATCTTTCTGAGCTCAGCACAAAAAGTGAGCTTTCTGCTCTTAGTGACGTAATATACTATTAATCACCTAAGCTGTATGTTAATATAAAATGAAACATTTTTCAATTTATGAATTAAGTGTCAAAAGTTTTAGATTTTATTTTTTTTTAAATTATTATTTATAGATTTTAATGAAAGTGAAAGTAAGATTAATAACAAAAAGAAAAAACCTCAGCGATTTGCCAGACATTTAATTACAATATGGATATTACATTCTTAATTAGATTTAGAGTAGGTATTAGTTTTTTTTATATAACTAAAACCAGTATTATTATAATCGTAATGGTTCTTACACGCGCAGGTCTTAAAAGTACGCCGAACTTAAGAAAACAAGGTTCAGGTTTGCGTAGAAATTAAGATCAAAGAAGAAATTGGTACTTACAAATAGAACAAGAATCCGACGGGTCATTGTTTTCTGCATGCGATACAAATGGATTATTACAGTTTTTATTGACGCCGATTAACATTGTCCTTGGAATGTTCAAGTTGCCTTTGTGTAAATTTCTAAATTGTCACAGTAGCCAGACATTCACTTCGTATTTATGAAGGATATCTACATGGATACTTGCATTCTGCTGAATTTTTGATAGCGACCGCCGTGACCTACAAATACCACAACTTGTTTCAAGTTCAGACACCAGTTTTCCGTGTCAATTAACTAGTTATGAAAAGAAAATTACCGCTCTTTTGTTTTTGTAATAAAACAATTCCTATACCGTGGATAAAAACCTATCAAAATAACAAAGCTATGTTTATATGTTTCCAAATTGGTAGAGGTAAGGGTCAATGCAACAGACATAAATGGTAGCCGAAGACATTTAGGTGTGCTGGTGGGAGTTGACTAGACGGTTATTACAGTTCGTGGTTTGGCAACGTTAAAAGCAGCAATTTACTCAAGAAAAAATATTTATAAACTGTTGCCTCATTATCCTCGACGACCTACACTTGATTCATAATGGTTAGTGATTGAATAACTGCCTAGTTTTTAAAAGGTTTAAACTTTATAGAAATGTCATTGATTATAGTAAAGGATTACTATATTACATAATAAATTAATAATGGATATGAAATGTTATGTTGTTATTTCTCTTCTTTCTGTGCCTTATCCTCTAAGGACGTTGGCAAGGGGGTCAAAGCCACATTTTTAAACGACTTGGCGTCGTGAACTTTGTTATATCCCCATTATACTAGAGAAATGTGTTATCTGCAGTGGTTTCACGTTGCATTTTGCAGAGTTTGTGACCATGTATTTATAAGTGTATTGTGTATGTACCTATTTTGTTACTATCTGAAGTCGATCACTCTGCAGACAGAATCGTTAATTGTCACCAAACGATTAAATAGCTTCACTCGCTCAAGTACAGACTTCAAAGAGTGGGGAATCTTTATAAAAATCCTTGCCACTACGTGAGATTCGAATCCAAGCCTCCTAGCTTGGAGCTTCTTTATGTTGTTATTTATTAGAATAAATTATTAGTAAAACGGATATAATGTACCTTAGTCATTTAAAACACCACCATACAAAAGGAGTAAATACGTAGGAATAGTCCAGGCAACAGGGAGATAAAACAGGCCTTACCTGGAAAAAATTCAAGGAGTTTTGAAAATTGGCAGTTTTACTCAGTTGAGTGACCCGACCAACATACTATATTTGCGACCTTGGCGGGTGTCCGCTCGCTCCGCCATATTGGAAAAGACCGACCAAAATCCAAGTTTTTAACAATATCTCCCTTCCAAGACGTCCTATTCAGAAAATACCTATTACACAAATTGTAGAGGAGTAAATTCTCTACAATTTTTGTCTGAAACATTTTTTTTCAAAATAAATTGTTTTGAAATAATCGCATTTGAAGTGCAGTGTATTTTTAACAACTACGTAAATGCTACCTTGCCACCCGAAATTTTACTCGCTATCGATTTAGTTATGATCAGTTGTCATTTTTACTCATTTCCACACCACCATGAGGTAGAGTAACTGGCGCGATCTTTTATTGTGGTTTCCCTAGTAGGCCTAATCCACGTCTTTGCTTTGGATTCACCTTTATACCTTCCTCCGTTTCGCAACTCTGGATGGACCAGGTGTGCTCACGTCTACTTCGATAGTGCTTGGTTGAGTGGCGTCCTCCTCTTCTGTAATCTCTTCTTCAGAATTCTCTTCCTTATCGAACCAATTAATAAGTTTGTCGACATCCTCATTGTCACGAATAAATGCATGAGCTTCTCATGTCAACGTGCTGCTCAGTAGTTTGCAGCGATATGTTGCAAAATCTCTCAATTTCGTCACACACATTGTGCAGGAAAGCCATCCCTAGCGTCCACTTTGTCAAGACAATATCTGTTATTCCACGTCCGTGAGTTAGTCCACCAATACTTTTCATCGTTCTCATCAATGTCTGTTCGATGGTCATATCTGACCAAATTCCCGACCAAAATTTGTCAGGACGCCTAATTGTGAAGAATCCTTTTGTTGTAAATGTTTCGTATTCGTCAGGATGCATTTTCTCTTGCAAAGTCAACATATCCTGTAAATACAAATGACAGGACTTTGCGCAATACCAGTGACCGCTTGCGCCGGCTACTCTACCTCATGATGGTGTGGAAACGAGTAAAAATGACAATTGATAATAACTAAATCGATAACGAGTAAAATTTCGGGTTACAAGGTAGCATTTACGTAGTTGTTAAAAATACACTGCACTTCAAATGCGATTATTTCAAACACAATTTATTTTGGAAAAAAATGTTTCAGACAAGAATTGTACAGAATTTACTCCTCTACAATTTATGTAATAAATATTTTCTGTGTAGGACGTCTTGGAAGGGAGATATTGTCAAAAACTTGGATTTTGGTCGCTCTTTTCCAATATGGCGGAGCCAGCGGACGCCCGCCAAGGTCGCAAATATAGTATGTTGGTCGGGTCACTAAACTGAATAAAACTGCCAATTTTCAAAACTCCTTGAATTTTTTCCAGCTAAAACTACTTATTGCTTGGGCTAGAAGGTGTGTTACCTATCATTAACATTTAGCAATGGAATAATAATCTCAGCTACAAATTCACATACAAAAGAATTCTACATGCTACTCTTATTTTTATCTTTTGAATAGTTTTCTAAATTTTAAATAAAAGTTTCTAATTTAGCTATGTAATTTTGTTTGTTTTTTATTTATTGGGCGAAATTTATTTAGATTTGCGGGTGCTAGGGATATAAAACGCGTGGACTACTATGGCCATTGGCACTACCCGACTAGAATTTTGCCTAATTCAAGAACATCTGATTGGTACGTGATCTGCGGTATTACATCCTGTCCGAAGCACAGCATACTTTCGGATATTTTTTCGCATTAAAAATTCCACCGACCGGGACCGAGAATCGAATCCGAGATCTCTGGTTTACAAGGCAAGTATGCTAACCTTGACGCCATCCAGGTCGTAATACGTAATTTTATAATAAAAACTGGAAAATATTTAAATTACACATACTGCTGACTGACTTCGATTTTAAGGTTATATAACTCAGTTAAAAGTAAAATTTTATACTTCAATTGCGGAGGCCCCAGATTGAAACGCATAATTAATAGAGCAGCGGTTCCTAACCTTTTTGAGGCTATTACCCATAAAGCGGGTTAGATATTAGCAAATACCCCCAAAAAGTTTAGTTTAAAAAACAAGCTAGCTATTGCACTTTTTTCCTTGAAATTACGAATAATAATAATAAATAATACTTTTAATTAATTGTAATCATTCAAACAAAGAAAGCACCTGTTTTTTAGCAATCTTTTATTAAATCCAGAAGTAATGTAAGTCGGTGAGACGGTTGATATTGATTAGTTCTAACAATTTGTTTAATATTCGGTGCAGTTTCGGCCAATGCACATCGTAAGTCGTGCTCCAAGTTCAATCAGTTCCTTGCTTTTGTTTTCAGTGTCATCATTGTTGAAAATCCACTTTCACCCCTGTAAGTTGTGGCGAATGGGATCAGTATATTCAAGGCTTTTTCCGATAATAATGGATACTCGCCACCAATGTTGCTAGTTGTGTGTTTTCGAAATCTATTTTCAGTGTGTTGTCTTCGCGAAGTCCAAGGAATTGTGCTTTGGCTTCAATTTCAGTATCTGGAAATATTCCTTCATCCACTGAAGAGGGTCTTAGCACCCAAGCATTTACTTGGCGATTTTCCAAATCAGGAAACTATTTGCTGAAAGAATGTACTACTGATGACAAATTATTTCATCTGTGAATGAGCATTTTTCATTTCTTACGTCGAGCACCATTGTTAGTTCTGGGAACATCGAAACGTCCTCAACTCCAGCTCTGCGTTGGTAAAGCTGCAATTTGCGAAGAAAATTGGCAACGATCGACGAGCGAGCCGATAGACGCGCAATCTAGCGGCGCTGCGTCGCAGGCTTGTATTCGTATTTTAGGTAATAAAATTTAGGTTTGATAAAGATGATTTTGTTAATAATTTTGTTTTGTGACTGAACGATGACCCAATCCTTGTCTTTACCCCTCAGAAAATCCTATTTTACCCCTTAGGAGGTAATTACCCTCAGGTTAGGAACCACTGTAATAGAGAGACTTCGTTTAGAAGGAATTATTTCTGTTTGCTCTGATTACATAGCAGTGCCTATTATGCTAAAGCAACAATGTATTTATGTTTAAACATATTTATTATGCGAGCAGGAGGTGAATTCTAATAAGTAAAACAGTGTTTATGTTAGTATGCTATTTAAAGTTCAAAGTGCGCATTTGCTAAGCTGCGGTAACGTGAGGTCGAATACATTTTATGAATGAAGTTGACAAATTAATTTAGATTTTAATGAACACCATTCAGTATTCCGAATGTTTTTATAATTTGCAGTCTGGTTACATTAGTTCAAGAGTTTCGAAATTATTTTTTTTAAACGACAAAAATACGCATAAATTGGAAATTAGATAAAATTTTATCTATATTTAGATGATAAAACAGCTAAACCTTTATCACATCTGTGTGTTATAAAATCACGGAATTGGAGGCATCGGTTGTATAGACGAGGATGTGGTTGCCTTGCAAACCAAAGTTCTTGGGTTCGATCCTAGCTGAGATCAGGTGAGATTTTTCGAGCGGACAAAATCTGAAGTTACGACCTTTTCCACATGCGACGTAGAAATGGGTAATCGATATGAAGTAATGAGTCCCCTATCGTTGTGATAAAGGTGGTCCTTACTAAGAGTGTAAGTCCAGTAGTTGGATTAACGAAATTATACCATGAGATCGAAAAAAAAAGATTCTGAGCAGGCCTTGACTAGTACAACACGATTGGCTACACTGGTTCTAGAATGCTAGTCAAGGCCTGCTCAGAATCATCTTTTTTTTTATCTCATGGTACAATTTATTTATGTTTTAGTGAACAAACGGAAAGTCTGGCTACGCCTGTTATTTATCGTGAGATATAATTGAAATTTGTAACAATAAATATGTCTATTATTATTTATTAATAGTGCAAAATTATTTATTCATTTACGCACAAGAAAAACGTAAACTAAAAACTGTGGACCAAGGGTAAACAGGTAAGAATATAAAATACTAATAATTATTTAGACTGTTTTTTAGAACATTTGCTGTGAAATACTAACATGTTGTAAATTAAACAGGCATATTATTTACAAATACCTGTTATCTAGAGCGTAACTAATTGCTATTTTAGTAAAAGGGTGCACAAAAAATTAAACGTTGTCAGAGTAACGCGCTAATGTTGTGGCTATATGCTAACGTAATTTATAAATTAAAAAACAAATTAATAAATAAATTAATAAACAAATTAATAAACAACTATTTTAAAATGGTTCTGTCATCACTACATTAAAATGAAAGAATCTAAACCAGTTTTAAGAGATTTAAGATACATATGTTTTTCTTCCGCAAACAACAGATGCGTCAATTAAGTTGCTATTTTATTAGCATTGAATCTAAACGCATTTTGCCTGTAACATTGTTGATTCCCTTGTCTTTAGAAATGACTATAAAATGCAGTGTTCGAATTATAATCACATTATACTTTTAAACTGCTTCTTATTTGACAGGTAAAAAGCGAGACATCATTTTAATTACCATATAAATCGAGGTCAAACATTTTTCACAAACAAGATTTAAAATTTTAAGCCGTTTAGATACTCAGTAAATTATTTTAAAGAGCAAATTATTAAACATTCGCTGCTTTGATGAGACGTTTTCAATGAATCAGAATGATTTTTTAGAAAATTGATTGATTTATGTATACAGGGCGATTTATAATGAGTGTAACATACGGCATTTTGTTGGGAAGGTCATTTTAAGTGAAAACTGTTATATGAACCTAGGTCCTATTTCAATTCGTTACAGAACTATAAGATCACTAAACTTGTTTGTTGACAAAGTTAATATTTTACAATTAGTTGTTTGCTGTAAAAGTGCAGTGAAAGTTAATAACTTCTTCTTCTTCTTCTTCTTTAACTAAAGCCTTATGCCTTTATGGCGTTGGCTGTGAAAGTTAATAACTGAATTTTATAAATTAAGTGAAATCGTTTTTACATGTAGTTGAGGGGTCACTTATAAGCTACATAATATTTAAAATAATAACAAAATTTTATCGGCAAAAAAAAAATAGAAAATTATCCCAACAATTTTGAATTACCGCCGGAAAATCGAAAACGGAATTGTGACGTACCGCGCCGCACGGATCAGTGTTGCCTGGTAATGTTTCGTTAGGTTGTGTGCATAACATAGACTCTGCAGTGCAAAAGTGACTGGAACCTAATGAAAAGTTAAAACTTTTTGTTATTTCTGAACACAAACGGACCCCCGCAGCACAAAGTGTTGATGACAGCTAATGTTCGGCTACATACGTCACAGCAATATGGCTCGATTTGGCGGGAAAAATTTTCATTTGAAATTCCGACTTTTTACGCTTAATTATTAAAAAGAAATTTTTTGTCTTCGGTCTTTTTAATAGGGCATAAAGATTAAAAAACATAATTTAAAACAAATAATTCTGTTGCCTATTGTTGTTTGTTGAAAAAATGCCAAGTTTCAGTGCAGCTGAATATACCGATATTGTTTTTGTGTATGGTTACTCGTCGCGCATCCAGAGAATATCGTCGCAGATATCCAAATGGGCAGCAACCCTCTCATCGAGTTTTTGGTCGTACTTTTCAAAGACTCCGTGAGATTAGTACAACTGCTGTTAATGATGTTGGTAATTACGCTGCAGAAAGTAATGTCAACAATGAAGAAAATGTAATCGATGCAGTTCTGGACAATCCTATACTTAATACTAGGCGCATTGCAACGCAATTGCACCTTTCGCAGAGCTTTGTGTGGAGGACATTACATCGCGAAGAACTGCATCCTTATCACATTCAATGAGTTCAGGCACTACAACGACAAGATTATGGCCAACGTGTGGAGTTTTGCACCTGGTTGCTACGTAAAATTACCGAAGATCAAAATTTTTTAGGTAGACTACAGTGGACCGATGAGGCTCAATTTACGAGGGATGGCATTAATACCACCCATAACTACCATATATGATCTCTCCAGAATTCCCATGCCATCGTACAGATAAGTTTTCAACAATCCTTTAGATTTTTACGTTTGGGGTTACCTAAAACAGCTAGCCTACAGTGTTGAAATCAATACTCGTGAACAGTTACTCCAAAGGATAATTGATGCGGCCAATCAAATTCGCAATGACGATGCCATAGTTCGTGTTTACGATTCGACGATTCGCAGGTGTCGTGCTTGTATTCAGGCTCAAGGGGCACATTTTGAGCACTTGTTATAAATCGTATACTCTCTTTTGTTTTTAAATTAAATGTTCATTATAAGTTCCTAACATTATATGCTTTGTTTGCGTATTTGCTACTAGACTAATAAAACTTTGATCTGTTGTAATTCTGTAACTAATTGGAATACGACTTACGTTCATATCACATTTTTTGCTCAAAATGACCCCCCAACAAAATGTTATTATGAATCACCCTGTATAAAGATAAGTAAATCGGATTTAAGTTACTTCGAAATAATTATGACATATTTATAGACCAATTTAGAAAAATTAATTTAAAGTTAATTTCTGATCACTAAAAAGTATGTTTAAGAATATAGATTGTTCAAAGTAAGTATTTTATATAAACTCACACAATATGAAAATATTTATTATGTTGATATTAATTTGCTCCTTGACTTGTAAACTGTTGCATTTTCTAAGCTTTTTTTCATGCATTGCCGAGGATTAGTAATTTAGAGGTTCATTTATAACTTCGCATTTATTTTTAATTAAAAGTAAAGCATATCGTGAAAATTTTGAGAAATATGTATTTATATTCGACTCATCAGTAACTAGATTAACATAAAAGGCTCGCTTTAATCTTCCTTGATTTCCTTGTAATATTAATGATATATTTGGGTTTGCTTTCCATTACCGAACTAACCACTTTCAGCAATTTATCTTTACATTAGGACACTACTTGCTTATTCAGTTGAAACCATATGTTTTGCATATCCGTTATACCGAAATTAGAATCTTATTCGTATTACTATCGTATGATCAAAAAAGATGAAAATCGTTAGTTACTTTCAATATAAAGATTAATGTCACGGGAATGTAATGGGTTCTAACTATTTTTGAGATATTTTTCAAATATTGGCTGATCAAAACTGCATGGTTGGCATCATGGAGGATTAAGGCCTCCTAATAAGTCGCTTTCATACCCGGTTGTCTCGCATGCTATGCGTACGGGTGATGTGGTAAGCACCACGCCTTGATAACCGCCTCCCTTCCCTACTCCACTACTCCGCCTAGAATTCGACTCGGGTTTGACACCGGGATCGCCCGCGTTGTAGTTGAGTGTCTTAGCCATTCTGCCAATCCGGCGTACTTCCGACATGCATTTATTCATTTTCAGAAGAAAATCAATGTCAGTTGTCATCTTGTTAAAAAGAAGGCAGACTGATTGATATTTGCATCGTAACCTATCAAAAAAGTTACATATTTTATACTCGTAGTGGCATAGTGTATTGCAAATTCAAAACGGATCTACTGACGGTTACTATTAAGTTATTCGAACTCGTGAGACTTTTTATTACAGCCATAAAATGTATTTATCGAAACGAATCAGTAGATGTAAACAAACTAAAGCAGCATCTATCTGTTAAGAAGGTTATTACTGTATTATGTCTTGTTGTTGATCGAAAACGTAATACCTTACAGCTGCGTTTATATGCTGGTAGGTTATGCAACCGAGTTATTGACTAGTTGGGAATCTAAGCTTTTCAAAAGACGCTACTAAAGTATCGAACCCATCCACTCGAATATAGGTAGTTTTAAAAAAATATGCACCGTGTCTGATAGGACCTTGTGGGCCTAAATGTGGAGGGCGTCATTTTGTCCGCGATTACAGAAAAGTATAAAAAACGTTCTTCGAATTTTTTTTTATCCTGAAAATTTATTAATTTTATGTTTACTTTGCAATCACAAGTTTTTTAATCTTTCTCAATGATTTTTAAACCGTTGAAAAGCTTACTCTTCCTAGATTCAGATGCTGCCAAATTAATCTGGACATTGTTGTTAATAAATGCTACATAAATTGTTTAAACAAAGCGTACTCGAAATGTGCGGTATAAATTTCAGGTATTTACTATTGCACATATTATGTAGATGCATACAAGCATACTTCTATCGTACGAAATGTGTGGTAAAGGATGAAACATTTTAGTAAAAGAATAGCTTTATTATTATTATTAAAAATAAGATTGTTGTTTTTTTTTATTTGATCTTGCATGGTGTAATGCGATATTTTTGCACAGGTTTCAAAGACAAAAAATTAATGTTTACCTAATGCATGGCGGCAATCTCGAATTTTTTAATTGGCAATAAATGCTAGTTACGTATCAAAGGAAAGTCTGCTTTTTCTATCTAACTAATATAACATTTTATGAGAAAACATCTGAAAGTTATGAAATAACGAAATATTTAGTGAAAATTCTTTGTTAATTTCTCAATTTTATTTTTGTAAAGTCCTAAGATAGATAATAGTTTTGTTATTGCGAAATTCAAAGTAATTTTTAGTACACTTTTTGTTTACATCTTTTTTCATCAGTTGATGGTCGTGGAATTGTAAAAGGCAAAGGCATTTTAAATAAAAAGGAAAAAACTAGCTAATTTTTGCTCATTTTAAATCCCTTTGAAGTTGTTTGTGTCAAATGGCGGCAAAATGAATTACAAAACTGACAAATTGAACAATACAAATACTTCTTATTTCTTATTATTAAAGATTTTTACATAAAAAATTAAGAAATTGACCATGTAATAATATTATGTATTTAATAAAACATTTTACAGGTGAATTCTAAAGTAAATACCTAACCTTAAAAATAAACTAAATTTATCTATTTTATTCAAAACATCTTTAATTTATACTTTAAAAACTATCATAAATGATAACACAAACGCAAACTAAAAGTGTATTAAATATTATTTATCCAATTCAGTTACGAAAGAAATGTCAACATTTCGACATTGATTTTAGTTGTGAAAAGTGGTTCATTTTGTAACTAGTTACAAAATATGCTCCCATTTTGTAACTAGTTACAAAAAGATGATTTGAGTTGCGAAAAGTGGTTCATTTTGTAACTAGTTACAAAATATGCTCCCATTTTATCACGATGACCCAACTCCTTTTTTAAGAAGATGTGGCATTTACATTTTGTTATCTGAATTGGATAAAATCTTGTATGCTAGGACTTTAAAGTGTCATTTTAAAGTCCTAGTTCTTTAAAGTGTCACTTTTTGTTCTATAAATGCTCGTTGCTAGGAGATACGAATTGTTGCGCCTTAGACTACTTACTTAAAACTAATACTGCTACAAATTGCTGGAGATTTCTTTTAATAATTTAACAACTTTAGAAACCAGTATGACATAAAATTATGTATGTACCTCAGACGAAAAGTGTCTTTAAGGTACTCGCAAGCAATTACGGCCTCGGCTACCCGCCTCGGCTACCCGCCTCGGCCGTAAACAACTTGCTCATACCTTAAAGACTTACTTTTCGTCCTAGATACATAATAGCTATTTATGCAACGAGTTGCAAAATGATGAACTTTTTATCACCAGGCGTGAAATTGTTCGTCGAGGCGAAGCCATGTGATAAAAAGACATGTTTTGCAACGTGTTTCATACAAGATTTTATCCAATTCAGATAACAAAATGTAAATGCCACATCTTCTTAAAAAAGGAGTTGGGTCATCGTGATAAAATGGGAGTGATAAAATGGGAGCATATTTTGTAACTAGTTACAAAATGAACCACTTTTCGCAACTCAAATCATCTTTTTGTAACTAGTTACAAAATGGGAGCATATTTTGTAACTAGTTACAAAATGAACCACTTTTCACAACTAAAATCAATGTCGAAATGTTGACATTTCGTAACTGAATTGGATAAAATACTATTATGTAATCTGCTCATCAATGTTATAATATAGGTATTACATTATGCTCTATATACCGGGTGGCTAGAAAAAAACGAATCCTGTTTAAGCTCTCACATCTCCGGAACGCTTTAAGATGGCGATTTCAGTTTTCGCTTTCTAAGAGACAATGGATTGAAAATTATTCCTGCCAAATTACAAACAATTATTTTAAAAAACAAAGGAATGGCGAATTTTTTAATATCACCTAGAAAAAATCAATTACACGTTGACAATGTTCTTAAAAATTCTACCAATAAACATCTTGTATAGTGTATTCTACTCATAAACATGTTGTATGGGACCTCCATTTTGTAAATTCACAATTCTTAGTCTATGTTTAAACTGTAAAATTGCTCTTCTGATTAAATTTATAGACACTTCTGGCCACAGATCTTCTAACCGTCGGCGCAGGTCTTTCAAGTTTGCAAATGGTTTCCGTCGTTCAGCATACACTTTTTCTTGCAATACGTTCCACACTGAGTAGTCTAAGTCTAAAGGATTACAGTCTGGAGAATTAGGCGGCCACTGGTTTGCTCGAATAAAAGATGGCATGTTTTCTTCTAAGAACTCTTGTGTCCTTGCTGCTCTGTGGGATGGAGCATAATCGTTATTCGGGTACAACCGATGCATTTCCGGTAGTAAATTGTCACGTAAATGCCGTATGTAGCTATCTGCGTTTGTTTTGGTTAACTGACGATCAGTAAAAAATAGCCATTGCCATTCCAGGATATTACCATGAGCGATTATGTTTTTATCCAGGACAGCGCTCTATTCCACAGAGCAGCAAGGACACAACAGTTCTTAGAAGAAAACACGCCATTTTTTATTCGAGCAAACCAGTGGCCGCCTAATCCTCCAGACTGTAATCCTTTAGACTACTCAGTGTGAAATGCATTGCAAGAAAAAGTGTATGCTGAAAGACAAGAACCATTTGCAAACTTGGAAGATCTGCGCCAGCGGTTAGAAGAGGTGTGGCCAGAAGTGTCTATAAATTTAATCAGAAGAGCAATTTTGCGATTTAAACATAGACTAAGAATTGTGAATTTACAAAATGGAGGTCCCATACAACATGTTTATAAGTAGAATACACCATACAAGATGTTTATTGGTAGAATTTTTAAGAACATTGTCAACGTGTAATTGATTTTTTCTAGTTGATATTAAAAAATTCGCCATTCCTTTGTTTTTTAAAATAATTGTTTGTAATTTGGCAGGAATAATTTTCAATCCATTGTCTCTTAGAATGCAAAAACTGAAATCGCTATCTTAAAGCGTTCCGGAGATGTGAGAACTTAAACAGGATTCGTTTTTTTCTAGCCACCCGGTATTTAATCATTTCAGCAGGAAAGCTTTGTGATTCCAATTTTTTTTCACCCTGTATGTTATCAAAGGTTAAAAGTAAAGTACATATTATATGTATAGAAAATACCGACAAAAATATTTTTTTAATAACACGGCCACGGGTGGGCCAATCGCAAAGCAGACTTATTGTGCTATTGAAGCCCCCGAAACTTTTGAACGAAAAAGCCAGGGTGGCGTAGTGGTAGAGCGTCAGGCTAGCGTTATGCTAGTCCTTGGTTCGAATCTCTCTGATGACAATTGGTCGTTGGGCACCTAATTAACGACGTTCTCATCCGAATACAGGCCTAGGAGGTAGAGCAACAAGGTCTTACACATACATACAAATTACACTCTATACATAGTGTGCAGTATGTATGTAGGTATAAACGGCGCACCAACTCCGTAACTCGCAGAGACGGGCCGGGCCGGGTTGTGCCGGCCGGGTTGTGCCTTGCACGCGTAGAACCTCATAAGTTAACGCACCCGCCTCGACACCGAAAGATATAAGAGTTTTCTTATTGTACAGTAATATTGCACGGACAGTTGTATAAGTTGATGCAAGTACACTGAAAACACGTTCTAATTACTATACCTAGAAATTGCAAATAGCCCGTGTGTCAATCTACAAGATACATTTCGGAAGGCGACGAGCCTTGGCTTCGCCTCGGCTCGTATTCGCCTACCTCAAATGTGAATACGTCCTTATATTCCTTGTAGCTCAAATAACTATTAGAACGTGACTCGATTTGTAATTTTTTAAACCTCAATGTCAACTAAATGTCAAATAAAATTTATTTTATAATTTTTTTCCTTTAAAGTAAATGCTATAGAAAAAAATAGAGTATTATACACGACGATAAAATTTAATTATCTTCTGGAGCGTAATTAGCGTCTCGACTGGCGTCTTGACGCTAAAATACGCCCTCGAAGATAAAATACAATTTTATCGTCTTGTATAATAAATAACTATAAATACAAATACCAATATAATGAAACTCTGTCATACTAAACTTCAACAACCTATTATTCGGCGAACATTTCGTTAGAGTTTGGTGGAGTATAATTACATTTTTCATCTTTATGACATCTAATGCGAAAGATAGACATTTTAGGAAGATAAATGACTTATTATAGTTAGGTCTCAGAATTATGTTATACAAAATCTATACAACTGGTTATATTTGTTTATTGCCCCAAAGTTTGACAGTGACTTTCCTTGTTCTACTCGTATACGACGTATATACAGCTATAATGAAAGAAACAATAATTGACGGTGATAGCATAATTACCGATATTATTATTTTCTAATTAGCGAATTACTCGCTGAAGGTAATTTTCCCTTATTTTCAAAAAGGCTTTCACTTCTGTATCCAGTTTTCCTTTATTCCAGTGAAAGAGAAATAAATTGTTTCCTTTGTAAGCATTTCTCCAGCTGTATTAATACATAACATTTTTTTCATTTATTGATGGAGTTATCGTGTGAGGAAGGAGATTCGTTTGCCATCTTATTTGGGATCATCTAAAATTTATTTCTCTTTCCCTGAACTTTTTCCAATATACATACATTAGAGATAATCCAATTAGGTCAACACAAGGTAAGAATAAGGTGAAGATAGTTCGTAAACCACCTTAATTAAGAAAGAAGGCAGTGGCGTAGGAACGGAAGGGGCGGATGTTAAAATGAATTAAATAAACATACTTCATATTATGGATTACATTATTATTATTATTATTAACACATCCCTACACAGGATAAAGGCCTCTTTCTGTCATTCTTTGTAATTTTTTTTAAATGTTCTCACTTTTTGTGAGCGGTTTAGGTCTACTCTTCCATAGTGACCGGTGCTCGTGGGAGAGAGATGCCGCGTTAATGGAGCAATCGGGCCACCCATTCCAGAAGAATCCCAAATAAGCCTGTATTTCTGACGAGTTGTAAGATGCTGAAGTAACTGTTCAAATAGAATGTTTGTGACAAATAGTAAAATGTACAGAGATATCATCGCGAATTAAAGGAATCGCACTGCTTCTTGCATCTCTGAAAGGAATAAACAACTAATAATTAATTTGTTTTTCCGGAAATAATTTCGTTGAACATCAGTTGTTCAGCTTATTAGCACCAATAGTTTAAGCTATTCAAATAAACATTCATATTTTAGGTCAGGCAGTTGTTTAGCGATATGCATATATGTAGGAACTCGTAACTACCATAAAATCTATTAACCAGTCGCAACACTGATAAAGACGATATTGATCAGTTATAAATGTTTTGATTTGTTATTTGTTATTTATGGCTTGAGTATAAACTACATATATTTATAGATCAATTTTAGGAATCCTCTCTTGAATAAGGATGTATCCGTAAAGGATGAAATTACACATAATTTTAGGTGTTGCTTAAATTGTGAAATAATATTAAAATTACATAAAAATATCTGGCGTTGGTTGGTGCGATACATCTATTAAGTATTATCTTGTTGTGATCGAGTTCAATCACCTTTGTACGAATTTTAAATCGGTGGTCTACGTTACAGCTCATTATCGTAACGCATTGTACTAATTTTGAACACGGTTAACCCGATTTTCCAACATATGTTTACAAACACGAGTTTAGCTTTACAAACCGCAGAATGCTGTTTCTATTTAATCACTCCCTTTGATTAATTCCAGTAGGTGTTTTTCTGATAATGAACGAATAACGTATGTTGATGTAATTTGAAGTAACCAACCAAAAAGGAGAAAAAGTATATCAGCCTGAAGCGGCTTTGACATGATATCATGTATAAAAGGATGTTAGTATTTTAATTATTTAAGTATTTAATTATTTAATTAGTCATGATTTATTTATTAATTGTAGGATGGTGTATGCGAGAGGGCTGCGGTTTCCAGCTTACTCTACTTATTTTTATAATGGCGTATTCATATTTACTAAAACACATTCGATCAACTTACCAAGAATAAGGTTAATTCCACCAAGGTTAGATTAATGCGTAGCCTCGACCAAGTCTCGTAAACAATCAAAGCTTGATACACACATAAATGCTCACATCATCCAGGCAATCATATAACACAGATAGCAGCGATACATGAAAGCAAAACATGCACACATTACTACATTTAGCAGTATAGGTTCGATTAGTGTTACTTACAGGGGGGAGGGAATCCCCCTATGGAATCCCACGTTGCATCTAGTAGAATAACCCTCGGGGATGTTGGGAAACGGTGAGTGTTGGGTGCACCTTCTGTAGCTACTTATTAACCTGAAACCGGAAGCTCGCGTTCGCGTTCGCGTAAACCGGAAGCCCGCGTACGCGCGCCAACTATGGCTGAACATAGTCGACAATGGGAAAAACCTCCCATGACGATGTCCTGTCCATCCTAGGTGACCAGTAGGTCTAGGAAGTCCAACAGAACAAAGAATATGTGGAGGTGCGCCTGCCTTACCACTCCGGGGAGCACAGCCCGGAGTCACTACACTAGGTAGGTCGAGGATCATTACAACTATGCCTAGTTGTAATTCTCCAAGCAAATAACCGGTTATTCTGGTCCTTAGGCCTCATGATCTAATCGACGACAAGAGCCTCAAGCTCGATAAACATTGTGCTCCAACAAGCCGCAGGGCTTGTCCACATTAATAACAGTCACATCAACAAGAGCAACTTACAAGCCAAGCCAAACCGCTTATCAACAACAACAGCAACAGCAAGCTTCCCTGCTTGTCCACATCCATAACCAATACAGCTGTTTATACCGTCCGTATCTCATCGGACATAGAATTACATCCATTCAACAAACACAACTACTGGTCATTATCATTACATAATTACCCACCAGCTTCCCATCCTTGCGTTACTAATTATACAGAAATGCATCTTATAGTCAATGCAGCACTCGTTCACATCATACACAAAACTTGGTCACTTCAGAATCACATGTGTAACCTAACGGGTCCCGCAACCGACTACCCTCCTTGAATTCTGACCGAAGTCGAAGCCCTTAAACCGTAACTAATTCCCTTACTTTAAAATGCTCTCGTTTGGGTTTTGTAAACATGTTTTAAGAAATTGGACGCTTACGTCATAGCCACCAAAAATTACGTACAACATAATTATATGAAGTTAATGTTGATTAAATGAATTATGCAGTTTTAATCAAAATAAAAAAATTAAAATAAAAGAATCTAGATAGACAATATTAGAATTAGGGCATCCAATCAGGGCCGCGCCAAGCCAGTTCGCCGCCCGTGTGCAAAAATAAATTTTGCGCCCTTGCAGATAGCTAATTATAAATTAAAAGGTTTACCTATTTACCTTGTTTAACTGTTTTATAGTTAAAGACGGTAAAATATGTTTCCTTATATACAGGGTGATTTAAAAGTATTGTCATTAAATTAAATGGGTATATGCTGACCTTAATAGAAGAACATTACAGCAAAAATGTAAAGTTTATTGCGATTTTTGTTTATTTTAAATTTTGTTATACACTTTTGAGAACCGCTGGCTAATATGCATTTAAACACCTGCAATAGAAATTTGACCTTGCAAAAATAAATGAAACATCAGACAATTATGTAATTTACAGGTTTCACTTTCCTTTCGCATTTTTTCAGGCTTGAGACTGGCATTAAACAATAATTATTGGCATGTTTAAAAAGTGATATTAAAAAAACTGTTGTAAATAAAGAGAAACATGACAAAAATTTTTCAAATGTTCCTCCATTAACTCCTATACAAACACAAATATACACAACACAAACAAAACAAAATTAAGTACAATAACATCAATTCATTCAGTTGTTAAAAGGTTAACCTTCCATTAAAACGTTCGATGAATGCACTCTGAAAGCTAAGAATGAACTGATATTAACCTACTTACGTATACAGCTGGTCTGTATCAGTATCAACAACAAGGGCGTTTGATAAATTTAAATTCCAGTAACCACCAAATAATTTTTGTGTTGATATTTTTAATTTTTTTCCGAGTTTACCGCTTACTTGCGACACATGCTTTATTGAGAAAAGTTGTTCTATTTGATATGCTCTACCTACCCTTAAAATTAATGACAATACTTTTGGATCACCCTTTATGTAAATGTAAGTGCACTGTTAGATGTTTATGAACCACCTAAACTTTTTTTATTGAGAAAAACTAAACACATAACAGATGACAATTGTAAAAATTATTTGCATTCAATTAAAACGATTCCAGTGTTCCGTAAAATTTAAAATAAATTTTATGTTTAGTAGCTTTACAACTATTGAAGAAAAAAAATGTGGTTATTAATAGAAATGTGTAATAGGGGCATTTCTCCAGAGTAGCCATATTTATAACATTTTTTTTCCTTTGTCGGTTTCCGAAAAAGAGCAAAGAAGTCGATAGAAAATAAAATAATTAAAGTTAGCAGTTTAGCACAATACCCGTTTGTTTTTGTTTTTACCGCGGCCGCTCTAATTCTAGCCACGTGCCAATTCATGCTTTTGTTTATTCGTGCTTTTTGTTTATGTTGTCTGTCTGTCTGTCGGTCTGTCGCTTTATCGGCTGTGCCGTTTTGCCGCCTTTGGTGTGGCCGCCTGTGTGCGGTGCACGCCTTCGCACCCATGGCGGCGCGGGCCTGCATCCAATCCCGAAACAAAATTGAAATCCCGGGATTCGGGACTGTGAAAAGTAGAATCCCGGGATCCCGGGATTAATCCCGGGATTTTCAAATTATGAATATATCCCAAAATTTATACAGAAAATTTGAGTAATAATTTTTATTATTTTAATGCGGATATAAACGGATACAAAGATATTAAAATTTAACATAAAAAATATAAAAATAATAACTTATCAATACGTTAAATCTTAAATAGCATTTTTTCTATGTTCACTGAAAAAAGCACGCATAAATGCAAGTCTATCTAAGGTTTTATCTGCAAGTGACGATCGGAATTTGGTACAGAAAACAGCAGCGGCCGAAAATGCACCTTCCGATTCAGCACTGGTAGGAACAATTGTTAATAGAAATTCATAAGCTAATTGAAGGTTGCGTTCACGAATACCTTCTTTTTTAAAAAGTGACATCTCTTCTTTTTACAGCGAATTAAATTATTAAATTTCATCGGAATGCGTAGCTGTATTTTATGACGCGATTCTGCATCTCACGCAGTTCAATGCGCAATGTAAATTAAATCCCGCAAATCCCGGGATTTTTAGCCTCCGAGTCCCGGGATTTCGGGATTCAAAAAGCATGCGTGATCCCGGGATCCCGGGATTTGAGATTCCGGGATTGGACGCCCTAATTAGAATAGCTTGATTGTTGAGAACATTATGTAACTATGAAAAGAAGTTAGTTAGCAACACAATAATAAAATTAAGAAAGAATGTAATTAAATAAGATGTATTACCAAGGAGAATAATATAAATTGAAAATAAAAGAAAATCAAAATGAGCCAAGGAGGCGGTAGTATGAGTAAATAAAACAAGATACCTTACTATGAAATTTTGTTTCTGTGGAAAGAAAGCGATGATTTCTTAAAAAGAGAAAATTAATAATGTGTTTGTGAGTAAATGGAATTAATCCAGCTCCGGTAAATAGTGGATATTGGAAATAAACGAAAAATATAAATAAATATATCGTTTATTAATAATTATTGGAATTAATTCAGTTCTGCTTTGGTAAATGGTGGATATTCGGAATAAACAATATAAGAAAATAAATAATGTATTTGTGAGTAATAGAAGTTAATTCAATTCCTTTAAATATTGGATATTGGCAATTTGGTAATGGAATAGTCCTGATCAGTGGTGGCAATAAGTTTCAACGTGTTAATAGTTGCAGAAATAAATAATAGTGAAGATCGTTAGTTACGTGAGTGGAACTAGTATTAATTGCTTTTAAATTTAGTTATAACAATTAAAAATAAACAAGTTAGGGAAAATTTAAGGAAGGTTTGTGAATAAAACTGCATAATTCTAATTTTGTCGTTATTTATCAATGTTAAATAATTAAAAGGGCAAAAAGATAAAGAAATCCTTTCAACGACCCAATACTGAGCTATCCGCAGTAAAGAAAATTTAAAATTGTGGCATAATCATAGCAATATAGAGAGACAATATTACGTAATTGCAAATGCAAAGAAAATGAATTGCTCGATATCTTATAATAAGGTAATCTACACAAAGAAAGACTTTTTTAATTGCCAATTTGCAGATTGCTGCCAATACTCAAATTGGAATGGGAATTTAAAGAATATAAAATAAATTTTAGAAATTAGATTAGGACTTAAATACTCTAGGTAGGGAAAAAAACTAGGTAAAACGGCTGTTAACTCTCTGGAATAGTTTAAAACTGCAGGATTTTACACAATCCTGAATAAAATATGCATAGAACAGTTTGTACTACGAACTTTAAGAGGCATGTACCACAGCCGTCTTACAAAGACGGCTGTGCATTTACCTACTTTACTGCTCGCTAAATATTTAATAATTTCAGTAGAACCCTCCTACCTTATCAAGTTTTAATGATGAACATTTTACAAATTATCGCATCACTAAAAATGTAATGATTTTTTGTGTAAATATAGGTTAAGTCTACAATAAAAATGAATAGAATATACAAGTTATATGGGTGTTATCGAATTATTTATTACCTATGGTGGTAAAGCAACCTTGAGCTACATAACAAACATTACTTAATAATTACAGAAATTTAACCAATTTGATGTGAACTTTTTTATTCAGCCTTATAAGCTGTGTATTGTACGCAAATTATTTTCTCTCGAAATGAAGTGAAAACTCTTACTAAAGTGTAGCATTAGGTAATTGGGTGTTTGAATTTAAATTTAAGAAATTAAGGTCTGATGTGCCTTTTTTGTATTTAACTGTTGAAGTTGGCATTTAAATGTTAATGTTTTTGTCATCAATATCTTTTATTAGTTTGCATGCTATTTTGCAGCGACTCTTTTTATTATTACTTAATGTTTATAGATTTCTTAATAACATCTAACATTTCATATTTTTTTACATCGAGGTGTAGTTTAATAGCTAACATTCGTTTGTATTCTGCCAGTACAAGCGAATACTCACGAGATTAAAACTTGTAGTGGACACTTCAGACCCTAATTGATCAACCCTGCAACGAAGCGGAGAAAATAAGATATGTTATTTAATCATGATCCTAATATTGAAGAATATTTGGAATTTCTGTGAAAAGGCTATAGATTAATCGAAATACTTTTATAATCGTAGAAGTAATGGTTAAGATTATTTTAGAAATAAACCCTTTTAAGAAAAAAGTCTTTCAAATTTCAGTTGGTAGTTGAATATAAAATATAAGAAACAAAAACCACAAAAGTAACATTTATTTCGAGATAAATTTGCATAAAGTGTTTGATTATGAAACGAGTACGCGAATTTCAGCACAAACCGTAGGCTTATGATTTAATAGATATTTTCGCTAAGAAAATAGACTAATATTAAATGTATAAATGCGTATAACTAACCCTTGGAACTTGATAACCTATGGATTTATAAAAGTCTTTTTGTCGTGTGATTAGCTTTATATCTCGTAGATAATGTGAAGACTACTGAATTCGTTATTTATTAATTAAGTTTCAATTAGATCAGTAAAATCACCAGAGCAGTGATAGTTACAGAGTTTGCAATAATTAAAAAAAAAACATACATAAATAACTAAAATATGAACTCCTACACCAATGCAAAGGTAAGTTAGTTTATGGGTGACTGATTTACATTGCTCATTGATACTTATTTTTTATAATACAACTTAAAGATCTTTTAAACGTTCTAATATTATTTTCATCCTTAACATTTTGTGGAGGATTGTTATATATTTTTAACCCTTTATAGAAAAAAGAATTTTGTGAACTTGATTTTTTGCATTTATGTAGGCGGAAGTTACGACAATATCGGGTATTATATTCATGAAAATCAGAATTATAACTTAAGCTCTGTGACATATAATTTGGAAGCACGTTTTTAATTGCTTTATACACAAATACCAGAGTATTGAAATAAATTCTTTGTTTAACACTAAACCATTGAAGAATGTCTAGCATCAGCGTTATCCTTGTAAGCTTAGAGCATTCGAGGATTACTCTCATTGTCCTGTTCTGTTGTACCTGCAATCTTCTTAAATCTATTTCTTGACATATAAATAAAATGCTCGAACAATAATCGACATGCGGAGCGATAATTGTTTTGTAAACTACACAAGCTAATTTTACTTCCTACTTTTTTTACAATGTAATCTACATAACTTTTAAAATTAAGTTTATTATCTATTATGACACCTCAATATTTAATCTGCGGCACCAATTCGAGTTCAACACCTTTAATCTTGATTTTAGCTACATGAGTTTTCCCTTGCGATATAATCATCGCCTTACTTTTATCTACGTTCTACTTAAGCTTGTTCACTTGTAACCAATTTGATATAATTTCCAGATCAATATTAATTTTACGAACAGCTTCGTTAGCAATCAAGTTCGTTATTAACAACAGTGTATCATCAGCGAACAAGTTTATAGCTGAATGTTTAAGATTTAGCTCTAGGTTATTTATGTAGAGTAAAAATAACAAAGGGCCTAACACAGATCCTTGAGGGACGCCTAAATTATTTTGGAGATTTTTTTGACTGCATATCGACTACTGCTGTATATTGAAATCTGTCAGTGAGATAACTCTGAAACCATTTGTTTTCATATCCACGTATACCACACTTTTTTAATTTTTTAACTAATCTGTCCCTGTCAATGGTTTTAAATGCACGCTTACAATCTAATAATACTGCTACCACATACTTATTTAGTTCTAATTCACCTTTCCAGTTTGCTAACACTAAATGTAGTGCTGATTCGCATGAATGTTTATTTCTAAACCCTGATTGATTTCTGCTTATCACATTATTTTTTTCTAAGAACTTTTGAAGTTGATTTTTAACTATTATCTCCAAAATTTGCTCGTAAACAGGCAATACATTGATTCGACGAAATTCCTAACATTTTCTAGTTCCAATGACCTTTTGAATTGGGATTACTCTACTTTATTGCCAGGATTGTGCGAATATTCCTTCACATAAAGACTTATTGATTAATTCCACAAATGTATTCCCAATTTCTGCTAGCGCATCGTTTATAACTTTTACAGTAATCCCGTCAAAACAACCCTTTCTCCTTAAATAGCCGATCGCTTCTTTAAGATGAGTTTCAGTAATTTTTTAAAATTTAAATGTGTCATTTGTTGCAACAATTTTAACTTCATTAAACGCAACACTCGAGTCTATCTATGTATACTAAAATTTCCAATATTTCATCTTCTGCATAAAACCCGTAAGTAAGAATCTATAGAAAAATTACTAATATACGTGAAACCCGATTAAAGCTTTGCACAACGTGAAGTAGCATCTAAAGGAGGGATTTTAGACGTCCAGGAAGTTAGAAAGGGTTTTATGTTGGCAAGAAAAAGCTTAGGTAAGTTTGTTTTGATGACATGATATTCCTGTTGACGTCAGACGAATTATTAGCCGAGTAGAAGTTAAGTATATCTTTAAGTGTCTTTAAGAAGTTTTTAAATTAATTTTTGTTAATATGTACCTATGAAAGTCTTGCTTGTACTTTTTATAATCTCGGTTTTGTTTAGATATTTCGCCGTTGCAGTATTATGTGTTTACTAAGAAAATATTCCTGGAAAAATTAAGATACTAAGTACTTGAAAACTAGCGTGTACCTATACGCTGTATTTTTAAGACTCTTGATTAAAGTAGAGGAATTGAACAGGATAATTCCTGACAGAACTGTATTAAAGAGTGAGAAATACAACATCAAGGAAAGTTTCTCTATTCATCTGCGTTTGACAGTTCTATATTCTCATTCATTCAGCAAAATTTTTCCGCTTTAATACTACATCGAGATAATAAGTTGTCGTGAGCATGTGTGCTTGAAATTTTATTAGAATTCTCTTTGTTTACTGAAAGTTAACACAATTTTATATTTACTAGCTCGGTTTCGCGTTTATCAATCAATTGTTTCTCTCAACAGCGTTACTATAAATATTGTGTAGTAGTTTTTTCAGACTTCTGGAAAACTTGTAATGGAAGTAATTAACTGTTATTTAATTGTAATTACTAAATAGGTTTTTAATAAATAAGTATATTGCAAAGGTTTGACTTTAGTTAATACAGTAATTATCACAACCTATTTAGACTAATTATAACGATAATACATTAATTTCTTTTGCAGTTACAAACTCCATAATATGTGGAGTTATTATTTTAATCTTATACGAACGGTAATATAAAGTCAGTATGTATATTAAAATAGAACAGACTTACATAAATTGGAAAAACTACTACTTAGCGTTAAATAAGCTAGACAGAAATTGTTTAATAATTTTAGTCTTGTGTAAAGCATAGTATACAGGGTTAGGTAAAAAGTACAACCGATTTCTTTTTGCCATAACTCCTTTTCGAGAAGTTAAAGAGCATTTATGATTACGGTTATACATATACAGATATGAGTTGGGAAATTTATCGTTAGTGGTGGTAGTACAATGGTCTGTATTCTCACCTCATGTTTATATTTATTGCCATATCACCGTGGTGTTATTGTGCGTCTCTACACATTAAACACAGTTAAACATAATTTTAGTTAGAGACAGCTTTGCGCATGAGATGAGAATACCGACCAGTATCTTTCACGTGTTTGTTTATGCACACATTTTTCGTTTATTATGCATCAGCTAATTAGTTTGTTGGAGCCTTTATATGTTTAAGTATAATTTAAAGAGGCACTGGTTGTCACGAAATTGTAATTTTTTTATAGTTAAAAACAAATATTATAATAGATTGCAGATTATTATATCTAACTGTAAATTTCATTTATTACAGTAGCATATGCGTAAACCATCAATTACAGATTTCCAAAAATTGCTAACAAAAATATCTGCATAATATTTCAGGGGTTTAATTAAAACGTTTTCGAGTAGGTTTGATTAATCAAATATATTACCTTTTGGCGATAACGAAGCCATGATATTACAGCAAGATATTATCATAATTCAAAATATATAAATTTAAGTTGTGGAAATTTTGTCACGACTTGATACCTCAACTTTCGGTAGGTTATTAGATGTGGAAAACAAAGACACGTATCTTGTTTAATTATTACATTTTACTTTGCGTAGTTTGTTTACTTTTATTTAAGTAGTATCAAATATGTTTGAAAATTTCTTTTCTATTGTGATGTTAACTCGTGTCGAATAATTAAATTTTTCCCCAACTCTAAACCAACGGCGCGGCGTATGGATAGATTTTCTAATCATCATCATCACCATCAATTGAACATGGAGCAGATCCCCGTGGATCAATCCTGGATTACGCCAGGCCCACCCCATGCCCATAGGTGTGAAGGGATTTGTTATGATAGGTGGGATTGGGAGCACTGTATAACGTTAACATGCCTGTGACGCCTGCCGCAGAACACCGCTTCTATAGTGCAAGGTAGTTAGTAGATCATATATTCAATGGGAGTTGAGTATATGACCGAGATGGTTAGACAAGTTTTGTTTTTCCTCTTATACTGACACTTTTTGTAGTATTACCTCTAGTTCCTAAATCTATGGTATGGAACGCCTTTGCGCAGACATGCCTGCCCTGTTACATGGTACTTTATTCTAGCTAAGTCTAATCATTATTATATACAGTGCAGATTCCGCTACCACAAACCTATCAGACGATATGACCAATGAAATGCGGACATAGGTAAATCAAGGCCAATTTGCGTATACCCAAAAAAGTACGCCAAGGCCGACGTAATTTTTGTAAATTAACTAGTTAATGACTAATTCGTTAACTGTCCACGTTAAGTTTCTGGCCGTTATAAATTGGTGATATCGTCCGCCATGCTCGTAGCAACAAAACTTGCACCGTGTATTCCTTGGTCCTCCGCTTCTATTTTCATTATTATTGTGGTATCGGTTCTTTCCCCTTTCCTTCACATTATTTTTCGATATTTATATCTTCCTCCTCTGCTTCTATTTCCTCGTTGTCAGAATCCTCTCTTGAGTCATATATGCGGTTCATTTCTCTCTTCATTCTAGTTTTGCTCCTTGCCCACTCTTCCCAAGTTTGTTGTGGTATACCCGATCGCTCTATATCTTGTTTCAGTGCTGTTTTCCATGTGTAGCAAGGCCTTCCCACCTTCATTTCGTCTGTTGTTAGATTGTAGGCCTGTTTCAATATGTGATCTTCTTCTCGTCTTAATATGTGTGCCCAATATTTCAGCCGTGCTGCTGTCAGCTTTTTAGTTATTGTTTCTCCTTCTAGTACTTCGTGTGCTGTCACCCCTTCGTCTTCTTTTGAGTTTATCCTGAAGAGTTTTAGGATTTTGTTTTCCATTCTTCTCAGAGCCACTCTATTCCCCTTTGTTATTGCGCTGGTTTTTAGTCCGTATAGGGCCGTTGTTCCGACTATCGTTGTGTATATTGTATTCTTCAGTCTCGGGGGCAGTTTATGCCGTTGTAGCGTGGGTAGTATGGCGAAGGCGGCCTGGTGAGCCTTTGTGATTCGTTGATTTACCGTTGTTGGTCTTCTAGCGTTGGAGGCCTGCTTAGAGGCCAGTGGTCCGCTTCTTTTATTTCTGATGTCCCTTGGTGTTCTTCCGTTGTGTTTAGTTCTTTTTCCCAGTTAATCATTGGGATGTATTGCCTTCGAGATGCGGTGTCAGCTCTCCCCTGTTTCTTGATGTATTTGTAGGTTTCCCGAATTCTTGAATCTGGTGGATGTGATTGTATCTCTTTAAAGAATTTTTCCCATTTCTCAGTTTCGTGTTCTTCTTGAGCCTTTTTCCTATTCCTTATGGACTCGTTAAGTTCTTCCTTGCTTTCCGCATTTTTCCTTGTTCCGTTTCTGAAGAGCGCTTGTTGGTATTTTGCCTGCGCTTTCCTCCTTCTGGGTGTCATTGTATGGATAGATTTTCTAATTAGGAAATAAAAGCAAACTCTTAGAAAAATGTTGTTTATACGTTATACCGTACATTTAAACGCCTTCTGTTTAACGGTTTGGGCCACTGTCTGTTATAGTATGAGGTAATGATTTATTCGACCTGTGCCTTCTTGATGTTTGGCTTTTTCTTGTTTGTTTCTAAGAGTCACAATCATCATAGTAATATATTATGCCGATCCCTAACATTTTAGAGGTTGGGAAATACGTCATTCCACTTATTCCTAACTGTAATGCCAATCTCTTGGGTGGGAAATAACAGAAAACACTTCC
Source organism: Melanotus villosus (assembly GCA_963082815.1). Classification (NCBI taxonomy): domain Eukaryota; kingdom Metazoa; phylum Arthropoda; class Insecta; order Coleoptera; family Elateridae; genus Melanotus; species Melanotus villosus. The sequence continues at coordinate 67,293,594 of OY720418.1, read as the reverse complement.
CACCCACGGGCGGGAAATGTTTATGTACGGTTGCCTAGCTAGCCTAGATACTGTCATAGATCTATATGTTAAAGTAGGCTAAAATAAATTATAATAGAGATGTCGAAAAGTATTAATAAAATTAATTTAAAATTCAATGATTAATAATTGTGAATAAAATAGTATAGGTACAGTTGTGGACAGAAAAAAATAGGACAAGTCGAAAAATCAAGTAAACTTTATCCTATAAAATTTAGTAACTTGATTTTGGCTTTTATTATAATTATGACATTAATTTGTCACATTGACTTGCAATCAAATTACAACACAGGGGCAATTTTAAACTAGAAAAAAAACACTGTCCTATTTTTTTCTGTCCACAACTGTACATACCTCGGTGGGAGTTTCATCACAGCCTCGTGCTATGTCTGACCACGAGGCTTCGTCTCTCGGTCATACATAAACCCTCGGCTGTAATGAAACATTTCCCACCTCGGATGTAATGTACTATTTCTTGCCTACAAGAAATGTGTATTCTAATTTGCATTTTCTACAGCAAAAATCGCATACTTTTCAGTTTTTATAGTTAAATATAAAAGGGTTTCATTTTATTAAACAAAATGGGGATGTTTTTAAATTTTGTGGTGGGCTGGTGAATATCTTAATTTTTCTACTCCCATACTTTAATTATTGATTTATTAAACATTTACTACCAGTACTTTAATGAGATTCATTAAGATACAGATTTTTCATTAAGATACAAGTTTATAACCAATAGCAGCAAAGTATTTTGTTGTCAAAAATGAGGTTAGGTAGCAGTTTTTCAGAAGGTGCCTATTTTTTTATTATTATAACTGGCCGTAGAAAAAATAGTGTATGCAACTCGCATTTAATGGCTATTAAGACACTCGTTTTCATTAAGACATTCGCCTGCGGCTCGTGTCTTAATTCTCATACTCGTGTCTTAATAGCTATCACTAAATGCTCATTGCATAATATACTAGTAGTATTACCAATAATTACAAGCAAAACCGATTGCAGCTTTTTACATCATAGCAGGCCAGGATCCAATTTATTATGTTTTCTGGGTTGTCCCCCCCCCCATAATTCTTCTTCTAGAAGTGGCATGCCCTTTACAGGGCGTTGCCGATTTTCTCTCCCTATGTCTGTGGTGTGCATGCCAAGTAGCCTACAGACATAGGGACCTACAGCTTAAAGTGGGCTCCGAACCACGGAAGTGTTTGCACTTCTACTCCAGAGAGGACTTACTAGGCAGAAAAAACTCAGTGGTTTGCTATTGTCTTCCGAGGGAAGCGGTCGGGTGTTTTCGGTGTATGCATGACCCTGGGAATCGAACCCGGGTCATCTCAATAGTCAGACGCACGCTGAACCAACTGAGCCGCGACCGCGACCCCCTCATAGTTATGTGGTTGATTTTCTTCTTCTTCTTATTCAGATATTCATTCATTTCTGAATATACTCCTCCCTTAGTTGTTTCCGTTTTTAATTCTTGCGTATTTATGTCTGGTATATCATCCGATCTCACGTTTATTATTCTTTTCGGTGTTGTAGATTTACGATTATTTGTTATTATCTGTGTACTATGTAATTCTTCTATTGATGTCAGTATTTCTTGTCTGTTGTGGTTTCGGTCCCGTTAGTTTCTTTAGTTTAAAAATTTTCTTGTTTCCCATTATCAATGTTCTCTTCAACACTCTCATGTTTGTATGCATCATCCTCTATTACCCTTTCAATTTCGTCTTCATGGTATTTCTTCATATCTAGTCTTATTGCGAATTTAATTTAATTCCAAATATTCAATCGTATCGTGTCTAATTATTTATTTGTAACTTTAGTCTTTCTTCTATTAGTTTTTTATTTTTATTCCTTATTTTATTCTTCTTTGTTTATTTAATTCATTTGGCACTATGTTTTTAATAGAGTTATGTATTGCATTTTTTTATGTTTGTGTTCATATCTTCTATTTCATTATTGTTTTTTTTAGCAGTAATTCTTTTGTAGTTCTTCTTGGTATTGCGAAGTTTTTGATTTTAAAACATTTAGTTCTAATACCTCCTGATTTTTGCTGTTAATTAATTTTAGTCTTTCCAGTCTAGTAAATATTTAGAACTACCTTTGCTCTGACCATTCGATTATCACTTTCTGCATCTACTGTATTTAATACTGAGACGTCATGTATTATAGCTTTACGATTTGTCATAATAAAATATCTACCATCCGGACTTCTCCGCGTCTATTTACGTTTTGCTTTCTTTTTAAAGAAGGTTCTCACTACGCAGATATGAAGTTATGTTTTAATATAAACGCCGCTAGTTCCTCGCTTCTTAGGTTTCTTTTTCCTATTCCATAGTGTTTTCCAATCCTTTATTGAGGTCTTCGTAGAATTGCTGAAGCTCTTCATTACTATTTGCTGTTCCCGTTGGTGCAGAAGCCTGTTTTACTATTAGTTTGTATCTCACGATTATTTGTAATACACATATACACCGAGTAAATAACACCGAATAAGCCTGTCTTTATAATAAATGTTCAAAAATAATATTTCATTGGGATTTGGTTTGAAATAATATTTAATATCCAACTATATTTTCAACCCGCAAATCTAGCAACAGGTGACAGCTTTAAATAATAGCATTTTTGATAACAATACGTTGATTTATAGCTTACAGTTACCTATCTAAAATGTTGTCAAAATTGCAAATTTAATAACCATGAAATTATAAAACCTACGCTAGAGGAGTCGAGACTTTATTCTTTTATTTTGTATTAAAGCCAAGCCATTTTACATTTGAACGATATGAAATTGCATTCCTACTTCATATATTTTGAAATGGAAGCTTTCTAGATATTTTCAGCGTAAGCATTACAATTTTTTATCTTTCAGATATATTGTCTGTTCAGCTAGTATTCCAAATAACTGCAAAGCAATGAAAGGAAACTAAAATTAACGCAGTTAGGTTATTTTCGGAGTTAATTTCATCATATGTTTAACACCGATTTATTAGTTTAGTTTTTAGATGGTACACATACGTACTTTCATATATTTTCATCATCGGTCAATGTCGTAAAAAAAAACAGTAGTTATTACCATACGGATTGGAGAAACAGTTTTGACACTATGTGTACAACAATATAAGACAAAATATCAAATTGTTTAAAAAGTGGCAGTAGATTTAATTTTATGTTTAATAGTCAAGCCAACCCTTCTCAACATAATTCTTGTTTGTATTGTACTATATTTTCGTGTATTTAAAATTGTAAACTGCAAATGTAATTAACTAAACCATATAGCCCAGTGGCCAAGTACATTTTACCTTGCAAAAGGTTATGTAGTTTTGGATTTTGGATATGTTGTATGTACCTAGGCCCTTATTAAAAATCCAAGTTTTCTAATTTGGCACGCCTGTGCGCGAGTCAGTACGACCACTTTTGTGTCACTTTTTTCGGTGTTCGCTCAATTACTCTTTACTTGTGCGTCCTATATCAAAAATTACTCTTACCTTTTTCGTAGAGCACAAAATTTTCTACAATTTACCCCCATAACATGTTTTTCTAAACCTCATAGTTACCGAAATACAAAGCTTCAAAGCACAAAATTTTTCCAAAAGTTAGGGAAAACTACCAAAAAAACACAGTGTCCATCATCTTAACGGTTTTTTGGTTCAATTTAAAGACAAAATGAGTAACACTTTGTAGCCATATGGTAGATATGTGCATAAAAAATTACAAATAAAACCAAATACATGGAATATACCGGGTGTCAACGAAACCTGGGGCACCCTCATAATTTTTTTTATTTTTTAAGATATCTAAATGAAATTTGGAGGTTTAATATACTCTTTAAATGGCATTTGTTGACATAGGAAACAAGTTTCTGTCACTTCCGGTTTCGCCGGAATTGACTACAACTTTGTTATTTTAAATGGAACACCCTGTATATTTATACATTTTTGGAATCTCAATTTAATTTTACGTATGGTAGTATCAAGTTCGAAACATTTTGATGACAAAGTAAATTTTTGCAGAAATTAATCTAGAGTGCCATGACTAACGCCAAATGAAAGTCAAGGTGCCCCAACATTCGAGACAAATTGTTTTAGAACTTTAACTATTTTAGTTGCCGTATTAGAATGGCCTAAATTGGCAAAAGTGCTTTTTCGAGAATAACTCTATTTCGAAATAATTTTGTATCCAAATGATAGATATACAGGGTGGTGACTCGAACACCCGAACATAGGGATTTAACATGTAAAATCGTATTTTCATAATTTCCTGCTCCCCTAATTATTTTAGGTAAAAAAGCTTCAAATAAAAGTTTTAGAGCATAAAATTCTGCATCTGAATCAACAAACAAAATTAATTTTGCGTGCCTTGTAACCTCAGAAATTAGGTATGAAAATGACGTAAATCACCCCGAAAATAGCGATAGCCATGGAATTCAAATAAAAATTAACAAATGTTAACGATTTATCTGTCAAGTTACGCTGAGTTAGTTTATTTTTATTATTACTTGTAATTACTGTTAAAGTGAAAATATGGCCAACAATTATACAATAAGTGAAAAAAATCAATTTTTAAAGTTATTTTACAGTGGTAATAGTATAAGACAAGTGCGACATCTATTTCCGAATTTATATCGTCATATACCAATTCCGTCGACATCAACAATCCATACCATCATCAATAATCAAACAAAATATGGGTCAGTGTTCGTCCCTTGCAAGAGTTGTACTAAAAAACAAATAAATATTGCACGAGAAGAAGATATTGAAGCTGAAGATCATAACGCTAACGAAATCAATGTATTAGCTGCGGTATCAAATAATCCAAATGTGAGCCTTAGAGAAATTAGATCTGGATTAGGTTTGCACCACACCACGGTCCTAAAAATATTAAAAAAACACAAATTTAAATCTTTTAAATTTTCCGTCCACCATGAAATTTGACAGATAAACCGTTAACATTTGTTAATTTTTGTTTGAATTCCATGGCTATCGCTATTTTTGGGGTGATTTACGTCATTTTCATACCTAATTTCTGAGGTTACAAGGCAAGCAAAATTAATTTTGTTTATTGATTCAGGTGTAGGATTTTATGCCCTACAACTTTTATTTGAAGCTTTTTTACCTAAAATAATTAGGGGAGCAGGAAATTACGAAAATATGATTTTACATGTTAAATCCCTATGTTCGGGTGTTCGAGTCACCACCCTGTATGTATAAAAAATATACAAATAATGTGTAATCGTTTAACCTCTTATATCTTTCGATGTTGAGGCTGGTGCGTTAGCGTATATGGTCTTACGTGTGAAATGCACCATGTGTATACTGTATAGTGTATGTGTGACTGTGTGTGTACGTATAGAACCTTGTTACTCTGCCTCGTAGGTCTAAAATAGAAATAATACAAATTATTACAAATAAGGCGTATATGCAAACAAAATTTTTTGTAGAAAAATACTAAACTTTAGACTTTTGATTTTTTGGTTCTATCTGTAGTGTCACTTTCATTTCTTTCTATAACAAAGTTAAAATGTTCAATGTCTTCATTTTCTTGGGCGATCAGCTGATCAATTATTGAAGCCGCTTCTTCCTCCACGTCATCGTCATTTGTAATAATCTCAGGAGCATTTAGGCATGATGGTCCACAGCAATTCTTACAAATAATAGAGCAATGCAAACCAGCCTTTCTGCAGCTGCAGGCCTTAGCACACCCTTTCTTACATTGGCAAAAAATAGTCTGCAGCCTTTTTTGTTGATTTAATTAGAGTCAGCCCTCGCCTGTTTGTCGTCCAGCCCCAATCTAAAGGGTTCTTTTCCCTGCCCATGTGCCCATCCATGTTTGGACTTGATGATATGTGCGTAATGCGTGATACCAGGCTGCATCTTGCGTTGGTGGCAGTCTAGCAAGGTGAAACTTGCTTTTAGTCACAGACTTTTCAAAAAGCTGACAGCGTAGATCGTCAAGAGTTTGAGCATTCATGTCCACACCATACAAGGCTACGAGAAATTTCTCGTAACTTATGAAAAACTTTTTTAACTTTGAGGCCCTGTATTTCGGTAACTATAAGGTTTAGAAAATCATGTTATTGGAGTAAATTGTAGCAAATTTTGTGCTCTACAAAAAAGGCAAGAATAACTTTTCTGTAGGACGCACTATTAAAGAGTTATCGAGCAAACACCGAAAAAAGTGACACAAAAGTGGTTGTACTGACGCGCGCACAGGCGTGCCAAATTAGAAAACTTGGATTTTTAATAAGGGCCTAGGTACATACAACATATCCAAAATCCAAAACTACATGACCTTTTGCAAGGTAACCCCCCCTTTTCACGACCTGGCCACTGGGCTAATATCAAAAATCAAAATATCTTGGGTAAATCTCTTACAAATATTTTTTTCAACTACTTGCACAGTAAAACTGATTTTATGTCAAAAGAAAAGATAACAAAAAGTTTTCTTGATCTAACTTTTTTTATAGCTCTAATGGCTTTACAAAATAAACAGGTACGTAAATACACTTACGCAGTCTAAATTAGTAAACATTAATTTAATTATTATTATGTGTGTTAAAGGATAATAATATCAAAGTATTGTTTTTAAATAATATTTTCTTTAAAAAGGTGTGAAAGATGTAAGGAGACCACCGTTTAATATTGACGTGGCATTACATAAATATACCGGGCAATTCTTTTAAATATTTTAGTTTCTAAGTAGGTACTTAAACTACATACTTAAACTTACTTAATTTTATAAATTAATAGTTAGGTATTACGTTCAGATTACTTTTGGTGTGAGCTAAGGCTTAATGGAATGTTTCAATAAAAATTTGGGAATTAACTAATTTTTAGTAATAATCTACGCAGCACGTTTTCAAACTAAACTGAACTTAATAGAACAAAACAAATAATAGTAACAAGTGCATCTATAAATTAAGTAAGTACCTAGTAAATCTAAATTATGGAGTATTTTAATCACCCTAATCTCTAATGATTTTACGTGTTCAAACATTATCTTACAAGAATATTAATCAAAATCTCAACATGAGACTTATTCACGCTGAGCCAATGTCATCTAGAAGTTAAACCTGCTCCTTGGCAGTATTTTTATATAAACTGGCTGCTGAACGCTAGATTAAAATCCGTTAGAGGTTAGGATATCTAGTCTGGTATGCTGTAAATTACAAATGCATGAAGGTCGACAAGCAACTTCTGGATTTTAAACTTAAACTGAAATTCGAAAGCTGTAAATGTATTTCCTAGTTGATAACCATCACCTGTTTACTATTGACTTGTTGCTAAAAAATTTGTAATTATAGACTTTTAAAATTAAACAATAAAATACAATATAAACTGAACCCATAAAAGTGATTAATGCATTATAAGTTACAACTCACATGTACAACGTATGTTTTTGATTGTTCAGTTAATTAAGACCAATTTTTTATTATTTTAATTAATGATTTTTATTTTGAAAAAATTCCTGAATTAATTATAGTGCAACATGAACACTGTAATCGAGTTTTAATTGCGAATAGATATTTTCTTTTTTCTGAGTGTCATTTCACGTATAAAGTTTGAAGATGGTCTTTTTTACATGGACTTAGGAATGCGAAAGTTTACGTCATTTTTAGTTCATTAGCCTTACTATGCCTCCGCTGGAAATATTTACATTTATCATAATAATTATTTCTAAATTCTAGGATTTTCCCAAAATACGTGGAAAATTTGTCTTGCAATCATCTTTATTTTAAAGGTGATATTAATTGTAAAGAAAAATTCTTTATTATTTAAGCAACAATAAATATTATCCGAAAATTAATTTAATTTATTGCGATCCTGTTAGATATGGAACGTATTTATTCGTTCACGATCCTTTTCCTAGCAGTTGGTAATGATTTTGTTTTAACACTTTGTACCAATCAAGACCTACTGTTGATGCAACACTTTATAGTAACAGAATGCACATTTTTGTATACTCTCAATCTGACATCGATATGTGTGTATATTTTGTTATTATTTTGACATATACCGCCAACGTTGTGTATTCTCTAGGTATGTGTTTATTAAGTTTAAAAATCAACTACTTATTACGACAAACAAAAAATTATATAATAATAATACCCGGTATATTGTATGTATGCATATACAATATACATGCATATCGTAAACATGGCCCTAAAAATGATTTGTACGTATGCACTTCAAACTATTACATTATTACCATAACTAGTAAAGTAACAAAGCTTTTGACACAAAACGTAGCCAAACAACTTTCTATGTTATAACCTGAAATGTTTTCAAGGTGACAAGTCTAGTATACAACAAATAATATGGTTAAATTATATTTACATACACCTTCCACAACCACCTCTGAGGCAGAAAGATACTAGCAAAGGGCAAACTTTATTGCACACATATATTTAGGTTTTTATGTATATTGAACACATTATTGCGTTAATAAAAAAAAATTAGAAAAGTAAAAGCTCTATGCAGTAATAAACTTTTGAACGTTTGCACAATGCACAGTAGTGGCTGGATTAAAATTGAGATAACATTGTTTAGATGAAGTATTCACTTTATGCAGTAATAATAGATACATACGGCTCAAAACTAAAAATAAGATTGCTAAGCAACAACCATCACTTGTAATTATTATTGTATTGATTGACTGAGAGTTCTCGGTACATTTGTTTTCAATATAGACTTGGACAAATTTTGACCGTAACAACCCCGATTTTTTACTATCTTTCAAACAAGAGAGAGGAACTCCATTTAAAACTGTGTTTAATTTATTATAAGCCGTATGTAACCTAGTGCTCTCAGATAGATAATGTAATCTGTATAATGAATTCAACATTCTCATTTCTTACCTTAAAAGCTTCCCTAAATTTCTTAGACATGATGTGGTATAATACAGGATTTACGGTAGTCGAAAGAAAATAAAGGACTCCTGAGGTATACATCAGAACGATGTATAATTTAATGAATGTTTCCTGAGCTTCCGGAGTTGCACTGGATAGATATACGGCTAAAAGTCGTTGAGCGTGGAAAGGTGCCCAGCATATAAAAAATGCAACCACAACGGCAACTGTAAAGGAAAATAAATTGTTAGATTATCTCGCGTAATATTAAATGTATAAATATTATAATTATTATGAATGTCGATTATCCAACTTTATGTTATTATATATAATAAGTGATTATCACCAAAGAAAAAAAATTATGCAGTTTTACACAGAAAAACCTAAATGCGTTCAAACAAACCAGAAGTAAAATCTGTTATCTATATATTAAGAATATTATCGTTTATAAGTTTGACTAAGTATGCCAAATAAAGCTATCGCCTTTTCAGTTCGATATAAATAAAGTACAAACAAATTAGAACCACTTTATATTCGTGAGATAACAATAAAGAAATGATCTGAATGCGGAACAGCCAATTGTATCCCCGCCCGCATAATCAGAAGTAACAGAAGGTTACCGTTGTTAGGGAATACTCTGACTTAATTACATATAGATCTTTCTATAAAATTTATTACTTAAAGTACCAGTAAGTATTGCAAGTTTGTTGAAAAGTTGAATGATATATTTATTTGTAATTTCAATAAAGCCAATATTTTAAAAATAAAAAATACTGTTATGTAAAAGAAACTGTACAACGTATAGACATGTTTATATGTGTCATACTGAATAATTCCCACTTCTTTAAGTTTTGGGTTTGTAGAATAATATTAATCAATTACAAAACATAAAAGCAAGTTTGATAAAAAAAAGTGTAATACAAGTCTAAGTATTTTTGTTCACATGTTCACATTGTAATTTAGGCGGTAATATTTAATTACATCCACAGCTATTGCTTTTTTCTTACCTAAAGAAGCAACATGTAAATTTGTATGTATCAATGTATCAATGTATCAATTTATTTAAGTTTTGTATCAGAGAAATCATTTTTTAAACATCTTATATTTATTTTTATAAAAAGGTAAATTGTGAAACTCATAAATTACTCCTTTACTACAAAGTTGTTTATTAATGTTTTGAATATTTTTATTTGTTAAATATACAGGGTGTCCCAGATCGAGTGGGATTGCATGGGTAACTTTCTTATTATTGAAGATGGAGATTTGGTTAAATTGGCAATGTTTTACAGTTTTATATGCTGATTTAAAATCTGTTTGAAAAAGTTCAAAATGTCGATCCCGTCAGAAGTTATTTAAAGAAAACTGAAAACTGTCATTTTCTTGTATGTCAAATATCTTCGTAAGTATAAGAGATATGAAAAAAAGTTTCATATGAAAGTTACTGTTTTCGATAAAACCAACTTAAAATTGATGTCGAGAACAAATTCAAGATGGCTGCTTTTGAGGTACTCGTATCAACTTCCTTAAGTTAAATGGACGCCATATTGGATTTTTTGGTTACTGAAAAGGATTTTTTATTCTCTTTTCAACGATGTAAGATAACTTATTATTGAATAAAAAATACCAGTAAAATTAATTGTTTTTACATTTTAATCAAGTAGGCTTACATGGATACCAAACAAAATTAACTTAAGTACCTGCTTTTTGACAGATTGTGATAAACTTTGTTATTGTTTTTCATCATAGCTACTTACCTACTTGATTATACATTTAAAAAGTAATGTCATGATGTTTTTTGTGGTTCAAGTACCATGAGATCGAAAAAAAGATGATTCAGAGCAGGCCTTGACTAGTACAACACGATTGGCAGCAAGACTGATTTCAAAATGTGGCAGTAAGTTAGAGGTTAATAAATGTCAAATAAATTAAAACACAAAACAGTATTTATTTAGGGAACAAACTGAAAACTAAGATGAATACATGTTAGAGTAGGTGTTCAAAATGTGATCCTTCGCTAGTATTACAACGATAAACTTAAATAATTCTGGAAACAAGATTGCAAAACTGACTTACATTTGAAATGTCACTGTCACATTATAATTCATAGGCATTCTAGATCCAGTGTAACCAATCGTGTTGTACTAGTCAAGGCCTGCTCAGAATCATCTTTTTTTCGATCTCATGGTACTTAGTACTGAATTAACATGTTACTAAGTATTATAGGAATTACATACAAATGTTTTCTAAAATAAATTTCACTTAATTTTGTTTGGATTCATGTAGGCCTACTTGATTAAAATGTAAAAACAATTAATTTTACTGGTATTTTTTATTTAATAATAAGTTATCTTACATCGTTGAAAAGAGAATAAAAAATTCTATTCAGTAACCAAAAAATGCAATATGGCGTCCATTTAAATTAAGGAAGTTGATACGAGTACCTCAAAAGCAGCCATCTTGAATTTTTGTTCGACATCAATTTTAAATTGGTTTTATCGAAAACAGTGACTTTCATATGAAACTTTTTTTCATATCTCTTATACTTACGAAGATATTTGACATACAAGAAAATGACAGTTTTTAGTTTTCTTTAAATAACTTCTGACGGGATCGACATTTTGAACTTTTTCAAACAGATTTTAAATCAGCATATAAAACTGCAAAACATTGCCAATTTAACCAAATCTCCATCTTCAATAATAAGAAAGTTACCCATGCAATCCCACTCGATCTGGGACACACTGTAGACTGGTCTTATTTTGTTTTTCTAGTTCTTTTTTAAAACTGACAGTTAAAAATAGAGGAGTTGGCATATAAATTCTCTTTTAAGTAAAAAATTGAAACAATATTGCAATAAAAAAGTAAAAAAACGTGTAAAATGTATAACTTATAACAAAATAGATATATAAATAAAACAGGTATACCCAATCTATCAATTTCTAAAATTTGTTGGCTATAATTAGTTACAATGTGTTATAAATAACTTTAAAGGTTTTAAACACTAAAAGACACAATAAATTTGGTAAGTACCCAAAACCAAAAGTGATTTAATTGGAATCAATTTATAAATAATAGTATGTTATTCAACAAGCGTGTTACGAGAGCTATTGATTAATGAGGGCGAAGTTTTCGACGCGGGAAACCGAGGACTTCGCGAATAATAGCCATTGCAGGCGAGTCCTATACTACATTTTTATTTACAAACACAAATAAGCACATCACTTTTTAATGAATAAAACAACCACAGAAGGTGGAGTTCCCATAATTGTAAAATAAAAAATATGCAGCTTCGCGATTGTTAAAAAACCGTGAGTAACATGGAATCTGCTATTTATAATTGGACACAGCCTGTGGGTTATAAGGCATTCAACAGTATGAATTATAGAGGCCATCATTTAACAACAAACGCGTGTATAATGGACGTATTATTTGACAGTCATAGAAAAAAAGTTTTTTTTCTGGTACGTATGTAAATCAAAACGTTTTACGAATATGGAAAAAAAGTGTGGAAATATGTATGCGTAATAATATACAATATAGTACGTATAATAGTTTGTGTTAACTTGTAACACAAATACTTATAAAATGAATTACTTTATCATTGTATCATAGGGATTTACATAGTATACATCTTACCTCGTGTAATGATTTTTCTAGAGTTGTCGTTTTGCTCTCGAAGCGTAAGGTTGTGTTCGAATCCGTTTGGGGCTAAATAGCAATGTAAAGTGCGACCTTCGAGTCAGAATGTTATATTTTAAATCTAATTTTTAATTATAACATTATAAGGTCAGTATGGCCTACTACTAATCTTCGAACAATACAACGAATCTAAACTTATCTTTTCAAAACAGTGTCACATATCAGCAACTGCCTCAAGATTCCGAATGGTAATTTGTAGAAAGGAAACGTATCCACAAAGAAATCAGTGATAAGACGATTCTCTAGACCAAGCAGGCAAAAACCATAAGCTATCGGTTGAACCCTATCAATCGCTATGGATCGTTAAGGGGCGTTCTCACGGTTCGATTTTTCTTGATCAATTTTAGTTGATCAACAAAAATCGAATAAAGAATGATGTGAGAACCTTTATTTCAATTTTAGTTGATCACCTTTAATCGATTCCACAAAACTTTTGTTGGTCAACTCACTGCAATTTTTCGATCAAGTTGAAACCTGTCTGAAACGTGTGAACCTTCCCAATCTACCTGAATTATAGATTGTGTAGGTGTACTCATGCACAGGTACTACAGGTAGGTAGTATGAACATTCTTTATTGTAAAAATTTATTTTTGAGGGAAGTTATCATGATGAAGTTTCTGGAATTGTATCACGAACACGACTATCTTTGGAATCATCGAGGTGAAAATTATAAAAACAAAGATGCTAGAGAAAACGCCCTACGTACCATTGTCAAAGAAATGTATGTAGCTACCTGGCCTTACTACAGCTGATATAAAAAATAAAATAAAGACCATTAACAACTACATTCGGATAAATACTCGATCAAACTTAAATAATTATCAGACACAAATATAGAATTTCACATTTTTATCAACGGAGACAGGAGCGCTCTTAGAATACGAGGGCTGTTCTCTTTCCATTGAGCCTATCTATTAGGGCCATTAAAATTTGCAACAAATTTTGTTTGACAGTTGCAGATAGTTCTTTATAAGTTTAATGACAGTGACGGTTGACAAATTTACTTGAATATTTTAAAATACATAAGCTTAAAGTAATCCTTTTGGAATTAAACAGAGAACATTATCGAGCTGTGATTTTTTACAATTTCAAATGTGGCTTAAGCCGTAAACAATGTTTTGAGGAAATCAATGGAGTATTTGGTAACAAGTCGTTGTCTTTAGCTACCAGAAAGCGGTGGTACAGTGAATTTCAACGTGGTCGACTCAGTGGCGTACCTATCGTTGGGAGGCGGAGGGGGCAATGTGTCTTGAAGGCGCCTTAGATATTAAAAGAAAAAAAAAATTAGTTTGGGCTAATTTTAGTAGCGCGTTTTTTTGTCTATTTTTTGCACTTGAACAACGATTTTTTTGTTTTTTTAAATATACTAGTTCTAGTTCAGTTAAAACAATTTAAAATGCGTTTTAAGCATGGAACATAATATAAGCAAATCTTTACTCTACAAAATCATACTGTAAATTGCCGAAATGAAAAACAGAACACTACTCTATTCTTTTTAATTTTGTATACATTACGTCTGCATTTTGACGGATCGGCGGCTCTTTTAAAAATAAAGTTGCACATAAAAGGGGTTCTTTGCCGCCGCGACGTAAATCGTAAATAATGAACTTTTTTGTAAATATTACCGGGAAAGATGAAATGATGACAAAGGACAAAAGTTACCGCCGCTGCCTACGCCCACCAGTGCGACGCCTTCGGCAGGTTTCTAGATAATTATTTCTTTGTATAGACAATTAAAGCGGCCACACTGCCACTATTTAAGAATATTTAAAATGAATGCAGACATTATTTATCAGGGCGGTAAAAAATAAAATAAATACAATGTGGGGGCTCGGTTCTTATAAGGAATATAAAGATCTTGCTCACTGAGCCATTTTGATTATATCACGTCTATAGAATTATGTAATAAGAATAATTATATTTTTTGTTTTGGTTAATTAAAAAATAAAATATCAAAAAAATGCACGGCGCCGAAGGCACTAAAAGGAAGAAGGCGGAGGGGGCAGACTGCCCCCCCTAGCCCCCCGGTAGGTACGCCACTGGGTCGACTTTCCTTAAATGACAGATTTCGAGCTCCTAAGCCAAAAAAAGCCGTCACCGAAAAGAATATTGGTTTTGTTCAGAACATGATTGAAGAGGACCGGCATGTTACTGTAAGGAGTATTTAAGCAACTCTAAAGATTGGTGTGACAGTAATTAACACCATTTTACACAAACAGTTGAAGGTACGTCTCTTTGGATAATGCTCGGCCACACACGGCTGCTCGAACGATCGAGTATTTGAATGTCCAGAATATTGAAATAATGGCTCATTCGTCATATAGTCCAGACCTGGCACCTCTTTCTTTCTTTTTGTGTGTGTCTTTTATGCGTGTATAGCCAATCTGCTGGGATTCGCCTTTTTTAGGCATTACTTCAAGTCAGACGGCTGTGTCATGTGTGTGTTACTACGTCTGTAGTGGTCTTGTTACTCTATCTCACAGACCGGTCTTCCGAGTAGAGCACAGTTAATTAAGCCCAACTGACTGTGAATGGTCTCACCAGACCTAGTATGGATCCCAGAGGGGGCTGCAACATGCAAGCCTAGCCCTCTTACAAGATTGGAGAAAATGTATTGAAGATTGGTTTTCACGGATGCAAAAATGCATTGACTGTGGAGGGGAATATTTTGAAAAATTACAAATAAATGTTTTTTATCAATAAATTGCGTATTACTTTACTAGGCTTCAGCGAAAAGAGAACATCCTATGTAGGTATTAGAAATCTCCAACCCAAGTACAAATCTAAAAGAATTCAAGGATGAACTGAATACTCACGGACATCAGGTTTTTAACACCTGGAATGTAAAGCAAAGAATTATGAAAAAATAATTAACACTATTTGTCATGGAATTCAAATCAGCTGATAATAACAAAGATATATACTTATACCGAGTGTTTGACTTAAGGGGCGAACATATGGAAATATAATGGAAAATCGTAGATATATGTGCAGATTCCTGCTGGCCGTTTGAGTTGATAGGATTGATAGTGGCATCAATCGAAAGGCAAAAAAATGCGCTTAATTTAATATTACTTTACTGGAATTTGTTGCTTGTTTAAGAAAGAAGCTGCAATAAATGTACTGTAATAAGTAATTTGCATTTTATTCAAAAAAAGTAGACCAGCCATAATCAAATTTGAAGTTTGTTTACGCCAAAATAAATTTTATTTTCTGTCAGTTATCAAGTCACGTATCTACCTAATTACTATGAATAATAATGTTGAATATTTTAATGAGCAGAGGATATTTATTGTCAAAACATTTTATACTGACGTCAGTTTACGCACAGTTCATGATTAAAAAAAACTTCAAATCATGGCTGGTCTGCTTTTTGTGAATAAAATGCAAAATATTTATTACAGTTTTTAAGCTATTTCTTCCTTAAACAAGCAATAAATTCAACAATTCAAGTAATGTAGTATCAAATTAAGCGCATTTTTTGCCTTTCGATTGATACCACTATCAACCCTATCAACTCAAACGGCAAGCAGGAATCTGCATATACAGGGTGAATCCTAAATGGCTAATAATATCTGCACCACGCGATTCTGTGTTAAAAACTGGACAAAAAATTGTATAATATTTTTAGGCCAACACGCGTAGTTTTTGAAGAATTGTTAATAAAAGTTTTGTAAACTTAGTAACACTGTGTGGTCAATCATATAACGTCACCTGCGATATCACCTATAGCAACCCCCTTGATTTAATATAATTGTATTGTACATCGTTGCAACATTTACCTATGAAAAGCACAAGCACTGCAAAAATTTCAAACTTCGGATGGAAATTCTAAGTAAACCAAGGGTATGTTGAGTACAATTACAGATTAGTTATTTCTTTAGTTGATTAAACTACAGCTAAAAATCATTATTTCATAAAAATATTACAGGACAAGCAAACCAGAATACGACTTAAGGCTGCCACTAACTCTTCATCTAAGAAGTTAACATTAAATTGGTATACGACTTTGCTTTGTTTTTGATGCAGAATCACGTGGTGTGGATATTATCGGCCATTTAGGATTCACCCTGTATACGATTTCCATATGTTCACCCCTTAAGTCAAACACTCGGTATAAAATTGACAGACTTGCTCACTCAGTAGTGAAAATAGAACAACCCCATGTGAAACGTCAACTGCTCCAGTGTGCCAAATGCCAACATACATGACGTACTACAAGCATTTAACCTCTCAATGCCAGCGTAAAGACAGAAACAATGATGTAAGATGCGTCAATTGTAATGGGAATTGCCCGGCTGGCCCGGCTAATTGTAGGAGCTGCTCTGCACACAAAGAGCTACAACAAAGAATGTTCCCCCCATTAAGAAAGAAGCAGTTTGCAGTTACAACTCAAAATCTAATTCAATAAAATCTTACACACGCCCAGGTCGTAAGAAGCAATCTTCCAATGATACCACAACAAACCTTGACGAACAATCCTCCCGACGACATAAATGAGCCTAAAAACATTATGAAGGAATTGATGGAGCAAATATTAAATCTACTAACGGTTCCTGTCGCGAAAAACAACAATGGGTCAACATCTTAGATTAGCTGAGTGGAATGCCAATTGCTTGTTACAATATCGTGATGAAGTAATTTCTTTCCTTCAAAACCAACACATTGATGATATGCTTATATCTGAATGAGTCTTCACTGATAGAAGTTATTTAAAAATTCCAGGGTATGCTGATTATGCAACACAACATCTTGATGGCGACGCTCATGCAGGCACGGCAGTAATTATTAAAAACGCAATGAAGCATTATGAACTCCCCGAATATATACAAGCGCATCTACAAGCAACTACGATAGTTATTGAAGACTGGACAGGGTCAATAACAATATTAGCAGTGTTTTGGTTTATAACCTATTTATGTAATGCAATACTAAAAGTATGCTACTTCTCCGCGCAATGGAAAGTTGCCATGATTATTCTGAGTCTTAAACCAGGAAAGCCTAAGGAAAACGTTGCATCATACAAGCCAATCAGTTTATAATTCCTGATTACCAGTTTGGGTTCCGCAAACAACATGCTACCATCGAGTAAATTCATAGTCGATAAGATAAAATTTTGAAGCAAAAAGGTACTGCTCAGCCCTATTCTTGGCACAAAGGCTTGCGTTAGAAAATCAAGGGCAAAGTTCCTCCAGACTGCTACCAACTTATTAAATCATATCTAACTGAAAGACATTTACTTGTCAAATTTGGCGAACATCAAACTACTATATTCCCTATCTGTTCTGGAGTCCCTTAAGACAGCGTCCTGGGACCGATATTATACATCCTGTTTACAGTAGATCTGCCTATCAACAGAAATACAATGACTACAACGTATGCTGACGACACAGTGATCCCATTCTGGCCCACAGCTAGCATCGCAGAACCTTCAGTTACGCCTGAATATGCTACAACGGTGGTTAAGAAATGGCGCGTTAAAGTTAATGGTACTAAATCACTTCATGTAGCTTTCGCAATACGTAGGGATACTTTTACGCCAGTCACACTAAATAGCAAACAAATCCCATATTGTGCATATGAATGGTGATAGATCTGAAAGTCTAATAGGGTACATTTGTTCTTGTTAAAAATGATCTTAGTGCTTACCAAATCATAATAAAATTACTAAAGCATATGTTTCAATGGGAAATCCTTGCTTACTATTTTCATTAAGTTCAAGTGTAAAATTTCATTATGATTAAATGTAAAAGGTGTTAATTTAAAAAATGTATAATACGAAGTAAGTAGTAAAGGAATGGTCAAGGAGACTGGTTTCTTATGTCTGCGTTAACGTTTCTTTTACGTAACCAGCTACAGGTCAGCTGTCAAACATCTTATCATTTCTTTCAGTAATTTGATTACCTGTCTTTATGACATTTAAAGGTAAAGTTATATTGACTGCAATATTCATTTTATAAACATTCGGTATTAAGGGAGTTATTGTTTATTTTTAATTAAATTTCAATCTATTAACATTTGGTAATTAATAATCCTCGTTGAGCTCGGCAAATGATTACTTTAATTAATTATAGAATTACAGTAGTGTCTTTCGCAGCGGTTAGCCTGCGGTTTCTGTCTGAAATCGGCAACATCAAAGATACCTGTATTTGTAGAACTCGTATATTTGAGTCTTTATGGTTATATGGTTAATTGTAATCTACAAGATTTGATTGAAGGGTATACGCTTTGTAATAGTTATAATACCAATCGTGCGAAAGACTACAACAAATACTTTCAATTTACCGAATATTCCACTGAAAAGGTATAGAAGGAAGGAAGGATACTGTAAATAATTGAAAATTTTCACGTGTAAGGTTGTTATTAATTTAATTAACTTCATTCCATATAAACCTTGAAACCTTGAGCCATGTTGATTATCTTTGAAAACGTACTCCTGAAATTAATAACCTTGTATTTCAAATCCAGCAACGACAAAAGAAATCTATTATAGTGATTTTGCGATTTTGTAGATAAAACGAATGGTTCTTAATTTTGAATGATGATTGTAATAATTGGAATGCCGTCATAAAAATGGATGGATCTTGGGCGTATAAAGGGGAAAGCCTTTCCAACATTTTCTAAGCTGCTATTTGTGAATGTATACATGGCGATAAATTAATTCCTATAACATAATATAAATTCATCTCGTGCTGTAGTGAAAAATATGCGTTTTTTCTGCAGTTGTTGTACAATAACCTATTGTACTACAAGCAGTGGCGTAGCTACATATTCAGCGCCCTGGAGCAAGTAAAATCGGTGCGCCCCCTTATTTCTCGGAAGGGGTCTGGCGAAATTTGTTTTGAACATTTACTTTAAAAAACATTTAAAAATGTACTTATTTCGATTTAAAACCTTACTTAATAAGAAATTCAAATTTAATGCGCTCATCTACTTGTAATTCACCAAAGAATTTTTTCACACGACGCAATTTTTTTTTTTTTTTTTTGAAAAGAAGGTTCAATATTCCATATAGCTGATAACTCAAGGGCATCATTTTTAACAAACTAGCAATTATTCCTTAAGTTCTGGAATTGGGTTAGGAGTGATGAAAGCATCTCAACGGATTTCCCTATATCTTCATGAGCACCTTGCAGCATTTTCCAGACTGTATTAATAGGTTCCAGTATTTTACTCTGTACGAGGTATATCCACAAATTAAGTTCCGATTGATCATAAAAATTAGAAGATCTTCTTTCTTTCATTTTTTTTATTAGTATTTGCTTAAATGTATATTAAACTACTTCTCTACATAATCACAGTTTAAATTTAAACATTTATCATAGCGTGGCACAAGCTTTTGTATGACACTATCTGTGAAATTTGCGTCCAAGTTTTTCATCCAATCCTGAACCAGAGTTTTTACTTCTTCATCAGTATTGCATCGCTGCCCTGCTAAAACTTTCTTAAGGTGAAGATTAGATGAAAATCACTTGGTGCAAGATCGGGGTTATAAGACGGATGATCATAAATTTCCCAATTAAATTTTGTCAGCAGTTCTCGTGTCGAAGCGGCTACGTGAGGTCGGACATTGTCATGCAGTAAAACAGTCCCCGAACTGAGAAGACCTGGCCTTTTGTTCTTAATGGCCTATAATGGCCATCGTAACCTTGACCACGCAATTATGATAGATCGGTAAAATTTTCGATAATTTTTAAAACTGTTGTTTCTAATTGTTGCGATGTTTGACCAGTAACCTGAGTAAATCCACAAAACGTTTCCTTTATTTGCAGCTCGATTCGTTTTTCAGTTTCATCTTTTTTTATTAGAACATAACGGAATATAGTACTTAGCTGATCAATTTTTGATAGATCTTGCGTTGTATCTGTTACTATTGTTATGAAAGCGGCCTCTTCTATTTCACTTTTAATTTGGACATTAATTTCGTGGGCAATCAAATTAATTAATTCATTTTGTATATCCAGACTCCCGAATATTTACCTGTATAAATTCTGCGCCGATGTTAACATGCGCTCGTGGGATTCCCCGGATACATGTACCTAACTTCTTTGCTGTAAAACACTACGTATGGTGAGGGCCTATGGTTTTGTGCTTTTAAACATTGTTAGCAATCATCATAACTTTTTACAGGTTTAGGTGTATAAAATGTTAAATTTATAATGTATATTTTCTGAAATCAAAATTATGATAAGTCAAGTGCATACTAAAATATGTAGGTGCTGATAGTTTTATTTATCTAAAAAATATTTTTTTTTTTTTTTGTATATTTTATAGAAAATCTGGCAAATCGAAAATGTTTTTTATACAAATGTTTTTTTAAATTTTCATTTCGCCCTTTCTAATTTTGCGCCCTCATGATTCGTGCGCCTGGAGCAGTTTGCTCCAACTGCTCCACGGTAGCTACGCCACTGACTACAAGAGTGAAAAAGTGAGTGTTCAGAAAGTATGGATCGAGAATTTTAAATTGATATAAAGGTTTTGACATTTGTCAAGTACTAGGTACTGTGTATGATATTTTAGTTGTTGGAATCAAATACATGAAAATAAGCAGTGTTTTAATTCACGCCAAATTTAGTACTACAATTTCTTGCCGTATTCGGTGACATTTTCTAATGCTATTTTGAGTTTTAATAGATCGATTTTTCGTCACGTCCGTAGGAAAAATATTATTAGACGTTTTTATTATTAACTTTGGGTACACAGTATAGTAGAAAATGGATTTTGCTTTGACACCTGCCCGGCATCAATCGCTACAGGTTAACACATTTACATTTCCGTAGTACACCTTTATTAAAAGTTATGTTGATTATATCGTTTATCAAAGACAGTAATAAGCATAGTTGCAGATACAAAATGCATAATCTGATATAAAACCATTAAAGAACTAAAAATAATAAGAAAAGCTATGAGAAATTGAGAAAACAATAATGTGTTTAATTTATTCAAGTAAAACGTCATGGTACAATAGCTATTTATAGTACAAGTGAATAAAGAGAAATTTTATCCACGAAAGGAAAAGTTGAGTGGATAAAATGTCTTTATTTAAGTGTAGCATACAATATTTTTTCCAATTCCTACATTAAAATTTCTAAAAAACAGTTAATCATCAATTTATTGCTTATTTACATAAATATTAATACTACAGTAGTTTTTAAACAATGCATAGCACTCTAAATTTAAAGGCACCATGATTTTTATTGTAAAACAAGTAGTTTAATTACGTTGTCGAGGAATGGGTGAATAAAATGTTTATAGCAACACTTTATCCACTATTCACATTAAAATGTTACTTTAATAACTAAATTTGACACATTAAAATGCCACTTTATGTGTAGGAATTGGAAAAAGTAATTTACAAAAAGAGTGTTTGAAACGCGAGTGCCTGGACAAAATAAGAAAGGAAGACCAAGGGCCAGATGGATCGACAGAATCAGAGAAGAAGCAGAGAAAAAAGGAATGATATGGGAAGGAATACGAAATCTAACCCAAGATAGAAAACAATGGAGACAAAAATACATGACTCAACTCCACCAGCCTTACACCTAAAGGTAGAAAGGCCTAGGACTAAGAAGAAGAAGAAGAAGAAATTTACCAGAAAATAACCATTTAGTTTTTTCTCAAAAATAAGATCCTATTGTAGCCATACCAAATTTATCGGTTAATAAAACTAGAAAATACAAAATAAGGGTATGTTAATTAGAATAAACGTTATTTAAAACGTCTAGTGTATTTAGGTCATGTGACAATTGTTCAAAAAAGGTTACTTTGAAGTGTGGAAATGGTTTTTTAGAGGTGTTTAAAATCTTGTATGTCAGTAGTACATCAGTTATGGATTAATAATTATGGAAATTAATTCTTTTTATGTATTTGTAGTACTAATATATTCTAACCCAAATATCTATTGTATATGATAATTTACATATTTACCTAAATACATTTTTTCAAACTGTTTACTAAATTTTTGTATGCAATATACCAAATTGAAATACATATTTGATTTAAACATTGTTACACTATATTGATGAAAGTAAGTGGTGTTAGTTTTTTTGATGAAATTAATTTAAATTCAGTTCCCTCCTTTTTAGAAACTATAACATTATAATTTATTGTCTTTTAAATTATACGTTTATTTATGCTTCCGTTAATAGTGTTTTTCATATGACTTAAAGCGTTGAATTATAAATTATTTCTTAATGAGACATGCCAAAAAAATTGAGGAATATTATTTTTGAACATATTTTTTTAATCGTTTAAGTGTAAGATATGAAAAATTTAGCTAATTTACATATAGCTATAATATTTTCAATACTACTTATAATTTATGATTCCTCCTTTTCTCTTTCTCTGAAAGATCTATTTTTAATTTCCAAATGTAAAAACCATAATACGGTAACTGTGTAATTATCGTTTAGAGATATAGATGGAAATATTATTGACTTGAAAATCCAAAAATCTTGTAGTCGTGATGGCATGACAAAAAACTAGATTTTCTTACGAGGTTCAGAAATTTAATTAATTCGCACGAGAGAACTCCCTACCTTTCATGGATCAAAGAATTTAGAACGAACAAATCCACATTCAAAGTGATACTGATTATATTATTATTACTTTATATTTGGGCCGTTATCTTTGATTGAATGGGTTTAGGAATACTGAATCGTAAAACAGTATTATCTTGATTTAGCCCAACTTAATGAAGGAGTAGGGGAGAAAGGCCGAATTTATTGATACATTGTAGTATATCGATTCTGTATCACAATGTGACAGCATTTAGCATCCACCGTATTCGGCATGTGAAGATCTGAAGATGAAAAGCGCGTTAAAGCCCATCTTAAATATACACCGGATTATACATAAAAACCGGTAGACCTGTAATTTTTCCATTGAAGGAATACTGGTATGCAGCTTTATATACATAAGGAAATATCATTATTTTACTGAATAAACCGGAACAAAAACAAATACCGCCTTGTAATTATTAATTAGCCATTTATATTACTTTTCTTTATGGTTTCAGCCTACAATCCAGCTTTCGAATGAATCCCTTGCCTCAATTAAAATTAAAAAATATAGGTAAAACACAAAAACTAAAATGCGTGTAATACGTGTTAGCTGTTATGTAGGTATTGCATAACCAGAGTTACTGCATTATGTATTAATTATAAGATATGTATACACATTTACTTAGTTTAATTATTAATGAGGGAATAAATTTCTTTCTCAATTTGCTATTTCAATAAAGTGGGTTTCTGAAAGAGAATAATACTTTATTTGCTAATTAATTAAAATATTTAGATTCATACTGCGAAATTATAGCAGTATATAATTCTTTTTACCGTTAAACATTATATTTATACAAAATTAATGTACTGAATTTTGAATTAAGTTAAGTAAATATGAATTAGGAAACACGAATAGATCCTTTGAAGTGCTTTCCATCTATAGCTCTGGAAAAGGTTTTCAGCATACAAAGGCAATTCAAATAATTCAGCAGCGGCTACACTCGAGGAGAATATGTTAATTTCTTTTTCAGGACATAATCGAAAGGTTATTTATAGGGACTAACCTTTTTGTTATTATTTAAAGTCGACTGAAATGTATGATATACAACAATATTTTTAATTAAAACTGAAAAAATAAAATAATAAACTAACAACATATAAAGGGCTGCCCAAGAATCTCCTAGCACAAACTTTTATTTGATTAACGCTATTTATCGATATATTATTTTATCCAACATCTCCTAATTATAGAACCATAATTGTACTGATTTCAGTTGAATTATATACCCTATAAGTCACTAGTGAGTTATAAATGATTCATAACTCACGTCAACGGATATCTTAAATTTATAAATAAACACAACAATTTCAGGTACTAAATCATTTAATAATTATTATTATATAACAACAATAGATGAATACATAAATATATAAATATTAGAAACTATTAGGAAGATTACCCTCCCAAGAAAGTTAGATACAGAAAGTTTCAAATTGTAGAAAAATGATACCACCGCGGGGAATCGAACCACCGACATAAGGTTAAACTCACCAATGCTCTCACCATTGAGCTACGGAGGCAGGTCCCCGAGAAAGCGTCAAACTTCTACACATGAAACTGAAAATTGAAATCTATTCTAAAAGTCATTGTTGTTTAGCAATGTCCTTTTCTTAGTTTTCCAGGTTACTAACGTCTCAACGATTTATCAATTTTGGTTGATATCAAAATAAAAAGTCATAATAATTGCACAAAACCCTATGTGTTTGAACTCGCAATTAAATGCTATACCCAAATATTACAAAATATACTAGTTATTTAAAATTTTTAATTCCCATGCAAGTTCTGGTTTCGTCGTGTCGCAGAACCGACTTTTCCATTTTATTCAAAACAAGCGGTAATGTACAGAAACTAAATATCATAAGAATATTTTTAACGGTATTTGTAACATTTATATAGGTGTTTCTATACTTTTCCCCACACCTGTATAATTAAACTGGTACTACGACTGTTAAGGTGGCAATGTCGCTAGACTGAAAAAACCGCCGAGAGGCCAACGAAAATTTAAAAACAAACTGATGCACATTTAGAAAAATTAATTGTGATGGGTAAATTATTGATCGTCGCAAAAATCATTACGTGGTGGAGATTTAATTTTATTTGAACGAACTTACCGCTTCTTAACATTAACTATAACAATGGAAGACCGTAATCTACATTGTTAAGAGGAAAGTTACCTAAACGAACTGACCCATCACGCTGCGTTTTATTTATATCTGTCAGCGTGACAAGCAGACCAGACAGTAGCGATACACATATTACAGAGAAACTTCCCGCTAACTTGAAAGAGAAACTAGCTGATAAAAGGAAAGCTAGCAAAAGATGGCAGTTGACAAGAGCTGCAACTGATAAACAAAAATACAATAAATTAGCGAAAGAACTAAAAAAGTTTCTCCATAAGCTGAAAAATGATTCACTACAAGAATACCTTGAAGGACTAACCCCGACTGAAGCCACGGATTTCGCCCTTTGGAAGGCTACTCGTAAAATAAACCATCCACAACAGCAAATACCACCGATCAGAAAACAAGACAATACTTGGGCGAGGACTAATAAGCAAAAAGTTACAACTTTTACAGAGCACCTTAACACAGTATTTCAACCAAATCCATCTCAGTTACGAACAGCAGAAAAAGAAATTAGCAAACTACTAGAAATTCCACACTAGATGGGGATAAAGAAAACAAATCAACTGCAGATAGAAAAAATAACACAAAATAGCATTAACAAAAAAAAATGCACCGGGATAAGACCTCCTTACTGGAAAAATTCTTAGGGAATTGTCTGAAAAAGGAGTGCAGAAATTGTCATGATACTGAAATCCGGTAAAAACCCAAATTACGTCACGTCATATCAGCTCATTAGCCTTTTATCAATCCTCTCTAAAGTCCTAGAGAAAATAATCTTGAAACGAATAACACTAATAAAATTAATAAACATCAGCTCATACCTACCTGTTCATCAGTTCGGTTTCCGAAAAGGCCATGGAACCACAGAACAAATACATCGGCTGGTAAAGCAAATCAACCAGGACTTTGGAAATAAACGATATTGTTCAGCAGTAAGTGTGGATATAAATCAAGCCTTTGGCAAAGTTTGTACTACAAACTGAAATGCGCGTTTCCACATCCAGCGTATGTACTTTTAAAATCCTATCTCACACCTAACAGAACCTTCCGAGTTAAATATCAAGAAGCGTACACTAAACTGTTCCAATCTTATCAGGAGTACCAAAGGGAAGTATCCTTGGCCCTAGCCAGAAACCCCTCAAACAACTATAGCCACCTACGCCGATGAAATGGCAATCTTAGCATCGCACGATCATCCATCCCATTGTCGCTTCTAGAAGTCTCCAAATACACCTAGATCAATATGAAGAATGGTTACAGCGCTGGAGAATCAAAGCAAACGAAACTAAATCCGATCATATTACCTTCGCACTTAAGCATGAAAACTGCTCCCCAGGTACACTAAATGCTACCTAAATACCGCAGAAAGATGCAATTAAATACTTAGACCTGCATCTGGACAGAAGATTAACATGGCGGCATGGCGCACACACATCTTCACTAAGAGAAAACAGTTAGGTATGAAATTCAGTCAAATGTATTGGCTACCTAGCAGAAACTCTGTACTATCGATTGATATATAAATCCAACTTAAAACCTATGTGGACATTTGGAATACTACTCTGGGGTATTGCAAACAAATCGAATTTAGAAATAATAGAAAGATACCATGATATGTAGGTACCTAACACTGTACTATATTCTTACTTAGGTATACCAACAGTACGACGAGAAATTACAAAATTCAGTGCCACATACAAAGACAAGATTTTGACACACCCTAATCAACTGACAAACACGCTGTTCGATGAGGAAGAAGCCAAGAAGATTGAAAAGGTTTAAGCGAGCAGACCTTGCAAATCACTTTACTTAAATATTCTATTCATTTCGCCATATATTCTAACTAGAACAATATATCATGCTTACTGGCGCATCGCCCTTTATGACATGTATATAGTAGTGTAAGTTTTGGGCTAAGTATCTACATAAGATGTATTTATTGTCCGTAACAGCGGACAGATTGTACATAAATTAGGAGTAAGTAAAAAAATTCTCTTTTATTATTTAACCAAAATAAAAAATCCAGAAAACACAATCATAATAATTATATAATTAATGGTTTAACAAAGACCTCGATTTTTTAAAAGGTTTATAATTAGCTGCATAAAAGAAAGTAAACTATTTTTCATCTAGCATTTGGTTTCTGACGTCAATAAGCTCCGCCCAAAAACAGTATGGGTAGACACGCCTTCGTGCGCAGTAGGTAATGAAAACAAGTATAGTTGGCTAGTGAATTTATAAGCAGCGCGTTGACGTCACAACCCAAATCCTAGGTGAAAAATACTGTAGGTAAATTTTACGAATTTTGTGAAGTATGGCATTCGTAATTTCCAAATTACTCTGAAACTATAGTAGTAAAATAAAATCTTCACGAAAGAAGCAGAGGTTTAATGAAGGTATCCACAGAGTCTAAATTTATAAACTTTATGTTAATAATTAATCTTGTAACATATAATAAAACACCGTCCCATACCTACATATCAAATTTAAAATAATAACAGTTAAAACTTTTGCGTTTATGACACTCCATTAATTTTATAAGAAAAGCGTATAAATATTCCAAAATAGCATACAACGATGTGATATTAATTTAACCTTTCAAAAATATTTTTCAGAAAATCACATAGACTGCCATAACTTTATAAAAAAATTTCGGTAGTTGACTTAAAATGAACTTGCTTTATTTAAATTTATTAGATAATAATTTTTGCACTTTTTATAAAATTTATTATTTACGTAGAACAAGCACACAAGTTTCGTGTAACGTACTCAGTGTGCCTCTTTGCCTTTTGTTTGTTAATTTGGTGAAATCTAGGCTTGGGGATGTCAAGGATTTCAATTTTCAATACGCGTCGACTACTATAGTTATTGGTATTACCTGACCAGAATTTACCGAACATTGTACTAGCACGGAACCTACGGTTTTATCTCGTATCTGAAGTATACCCTCTTACTTTCAAATAATTTTTCCACATTAAAAATCTCACCGATCTGGACTGAGAACCGAACCTGAGATCTTTGGTTTATAAGCCAAGTATGCTAGCCTTAACGCTATCGAGGTTAGAATCATTCCCTTTTTATTGACATTAAAAAACTGTATAATGACAGTATGCTGAAATTGTAGATTTCTCACATTTTGAGTAAATGCAATTCTTCATAAACACTTTTTGAATTGTCTGTTTTCGTATAGGGGTGCCATAAACTTTTGAAAACCTTGGCAATGTTGAATAAAGTACATACCTTGTAAAAGAAGTACAGTTTGATTTATTATTTATATATTATACTACAGCAAATTACATTAAAAGTAATAGTTTTATGTCATTTAAGAAAAAACGGAAGTAAATCCTTTTTGAAAAACAGGCCTAAAACCAGTAAATAAAATAACACACTATTTAAGTTTTCAATAACAATTTGATATTTTGCTGAGGTTATTTTTTTTAATCCAATCACTTTGTATAGATCTTACTATGACTTGCCAACCGGAAGTAAACTTTTCCCGTACTTTAACGATTTTAACCTTAGAAAGTTCATTTTATGCGTATACACAGGCCTTCTTTTAACTTCACTTAAATGTCATGACCAAATAGAACAAAATTTAAATTTGTACCGCCTCCTTGTAAGTTGTAAGCCATGAGAACATCCTGAAATTGTAGAAAATAAAACTTTTAATTTGAAGTTGCTTATTGTAGAAAGTTAAATTGACAGCGGCATTGTTTTCTGCTGACGTTATGAAGAACCTTCAAGAAAAGAGATTACTTCCTATTTGAATACTTGATTAACTTTAAAACTAACTCCATAGGTTTGATTTGTAGTATCTTTTAATTTTTATCTATTTAAGTATATCACAGATCCAAACAGTGTTTTTGGTATACAAAGTAATCGAAGCATTAGAAAAGAGTGTTTATGATTTTTCATTACAAAAATAAAAATGGATAGCTGGTAAAGCTAAATTAAAATTTCGTGACGAAAGTTGCCGTCACAAAAACATCGTGTGATCCAAAAAATTTCACCTCGAGGCTGGCTACGGAATAAGTGAAGTACGTCTTTGTAAAGTAGGTATCTACGTACCTCATGAAAATTGGAAATTTCCTTTGCAATGAATAAAAACTTAGAAACTTTTAATGAAAATTTTGAATATATGCATTTTTAAAATTAAATAGTAATGTTCCTTTTTGTGATTTACATTTCCTGTTTCTCAAAATAACTGTACAGTGCATTTTAGTGTCGTTCTAAGTCGGTCATAATTTACGTTAAAATTTGGAAATCTGTTACGAGAGCCTCGAAAAGTAGGTATCTATTCATAACAAAATATGCTCATTTACCACCTATATTCACCATACTTCGAAAGAAAATAACATTCTATTAGGAAAGACTATGTTCTTGATCAAATTGCGTACTACCATGAAATAATCAATTTGTTGAATTTAACTAACTCCTGTAGGTACTAAATTTTACATACTTTTGTAATTAAGAAATAATTATATTTTGTATACACATTCTATTTAAGTAATAAACTAGTAGACTGACAGTTAGTTGTTGACAAACAACCTAACTAACCTATGCACGTAATCACCGTAAATTAGTTAAAATTCGCTGTGAATAAGTATACCTAGTTGCAGGAATAGGCCAGGCCGGAGAGTTTTGCGACATCGGAATACAGAAGCTCATCTCACGCCACGAAAAATGTTTAGCCTTGGGTGGTGACTATGTAGAGAAATAAATTAATGTTCATAATGTATAAGAATTGTTTATTAATCGTTAATACGATTTTATGTTAATGCAGATTTAACTTAGCCAGTATTTGTAGTTGTCTGGTAACAGACTTCTTATTGGAATAGAATTATATGAGAACCGGAGTTACAAGAAAACAAAAAAGAGGTAAATAATAAAAAAAAAGTTGAAAGAAAATAAGTTGTTTCTTCAAGAAAAATAAGGAATTAATTTAAAATTCCCACAAATTTTGTGAATGACAATTGATAAATAAGTTATTTTCGTTGGGGAAAACAAATAATTGATAATCCTGGGAATTCTTCTAAATAAGAAGAATTCGCAATTCGAGTCTTGTTGAAGATAACTGAAATATGTAATTATTGTAAGTGTTTTTGGATGGAGTTCCATGCTAGAAAATTGGTATTGGTGGAATTGGATATCATGAAAATTTGGAATTGGATGGGGATTGGTGATTCGTTAAATTAATTGGGATGGCTTTGGGCTGTTGTTGTGTAGCAGTGAGTTAATATTTGGATTTGATAGGATTAGGGATGATAGGAATTTTAGATAAGAACTTTGTAATAAATCTGCATTTTAAATTTGTATAGTTTAGTAATGAATAATTATTAATTTAGAATATAAAGATTTATATTAATTTAAACATAAATTAAAATAAATTAACGAACCTTCACGACGACCTTCAATTAACAAATTAAATTTTATATACTAAAAATAATTTTAGTGGGGCAGTTTTGGCAAAACTGCAATCATAAAAATATGTATGTATTGATATGCCCCACGTTGCTGTGCCAAAAATTGATATGAGTGATGTTTAGCCTTACGTGGGGCCACCAAACATTGTTATGTACCCACAAAATTTGTAATGGCTCCCAACAATTTCAAATTTATCTTAAATTATATTCAAATGTGCCCCAGCTTTCGTGATTTGTATTTCAATTTAGATTTAGCTTTCTTTTTAAATGAGTTACTCCTATCTCAGGTCGTTCTCAGGATTCGTTAAATGGATTTCAAAAAAATAAAAGTAAAATAAAAATTGCTCATAAATGTTTCAAGATATAAATTTATTACAATGATGATTCCCTAAATTACCCTAACTTATTTAAAATTAACTAACCTCACTGACTCTCACTATTTGTATTATGGTTGAATACAGCTTCGATCTCAGTTATCTCCACTTATTCTTCACTATATTTTCAGTTCAGTTTCCAGTTATATTTTAATTTGCTTTTGGTTTTAATTCCATTTGTAATTCCATGCCAGATACACTTTCCAATTAACTTGTAATTATATTTCTTTATAATTTATTCTTCTTTAAATTCAATATTCTTTTAATTAACACTTTCAGAAGTTGGTTTTGATTATTTAATTTTTAATTTGAATTAATTTTCTTAACATAATTTAGAGGAGCAACTAATTTTACGTCCTCTCTCTATTAATTCAAAATAAAACCTCTCGTTTGCAAATTTTGTTTTTCTTGTTTTCCGTATCCCAGGTCCTTTTTAAATCTGTTTACCCATGGTAAAACACATTCATTCAATCATCAAACACCCTAACAACGATATCTAGCTAAATACAATAATGGTACAATATAACAATCTTAAAATAATAGTCAAATTACAAAAACAACACTTAAAATCTAACTTTGACTATTTTAAAATTATATAACAATTTTTATATAATTAAATTTGCATCCTAATTTAGAGCAATCTCCATTTTCTTTTATATTCAAAATTAATATTAATTCAAAATAACATCATTTGAAAATAACACAACAATAGTAATAATATTTCAAAATTTTTAAAGTTACAGTATATTGTTAACTGGTTAAATAATTTTGTTTAAAAGTAAAACGGGTATTAGATTCTGGATGACCCTCGTATTTTAATATTAAAAGTGTTACTTTTAGTATTTTATTTTATTATTAAAAATCCAGGGGTACAATGGAATGGCATTCTATGGAATTTCAGTGGAATTTACGTGGGATTCTGTGAAATTGTGTTAGAATACCTTGGGAGTCGATGTATTAAAAGTATAGCTAAATGGAATTCCGTGGAATTGCTTATCATGTTTTTATCGATTGCCTGTGCCATGCCGGTGTACAAAATTTTAATAGCGGTTTATCCCTCGTTAAAAAAGCTTTACTTTTGTAAATTTGAAAATTACACAGGTAAAGTTAGATGTGTAATTTTCGTTGTTTTTATAAACGAATAGACAGTTTTGAAACACATACAATATTAATTAAAAAGTTTATCACGTTGGAGATCATCTGCAGATTAATAAATAAAGGACATTTTAACGAAAGCGTATAATTTCTTTATTCTATTTTTAAGATAATATTTAATTCCAGCGATACTTCTCTGGTTTCTTATCTGAAAATGAAGCCTACAAGGGAAGAGAAGATAATTAAGTCGAAGGGAACCATTAAAAATTAAATTAGAAATTTTTGTACAACTGAATGATGCTGCGGGAACACTAATCAGCCATAAAGAAGAATAATATATTGTTTAGGTTAGCCTGATGCTGTTGGACGTGTATATCCATGTAAATTCAGAGAACATCACCCTGAGGGCATTAAACACATTTTACGCACGAGATACACAGACTTTTTTTCCAATATTATTAATACCAACATCCGCAAATTACTTTAGCGGACGTCGTCAATGGTAACATCCGATAAAGTAATGCTTTGCTAAA
This sequence comes from Melanotus villosus, assembly GCA_963082815.1. Classification (NCBI taxonomy): domain Eukaryota; kingdom Metazoa; phylum Arthropoda; class Insecta; order Coleoptera; family Elateridae; genus Melanotus; species Melanotus villosus. The sequence goes on along the minus strand of OY720418.1, from coordinate 67,260,924 downwards.
AAGTGGAATTATGCGTATCAAATAATCGCGTACGTAAAGGACTTTTTTGACAGTTTTGAAATAGTATATTATATACCACGGGACCAAAGTGACCCATTTAATCCCGCGAGTGGAGTTTGTTGCCCGAGGGCTCTGCCCGAGGGCAACATCCACTCAAGGGATTAAGTCACTTTAGTCCCGCGGTATATACACTATTTTTTGCACTTTCGGGAAAATTATTACTAAAATTACCTATAGATATAAATTTAAAAACATCTGTCAATGTCACACTTTAACACGTTCGCGGACACTGAGCATTTCGGAGTGGTTCGTAGAAACGCACATGTGTTGCTCAAATACTTCCCACTTTTACCGGTTATTATAGACTAAAATCTATTCCCTGGGACAAACTGACACAAAAATCTTTTTTCTGTGGGACACAATATCACACCTCAATGGAAAAATGCCTATAACGCGAGCGGCTGTAGCCGTCTTGTCCCTGGAGCAATAAAAGCGAATGACGGCTACAGCCGTCTTGTCCCTACACTTCGCGCGGCTGTAGCCGCCTTGTCCGTGAACGTGTTAATTTAACAAATATCTATCAGGCGAATATTTTATTAGTTTGCTTTGAAATAAAAAAAGTCACTTAGCTACGGTACAAACAAACAAGTTGTAAGCGTCATCAATTTTCGTGATAACAATTTTCGAAATGGAAGATTTTAACTTAAAGAAAGCTGCTGAAGAGGCGGTAGAAGGTATTTTGCCGACAAAATCAAGGAAAATATACGAAGCGCAGTATCAGATATTTGTAAAATGGTGCTGTGAACGAAAAGTGGAAAATTTCAGCGAAGATGCCTTGCTTGTGTTTTTCACAGAGAAATCCAGGACTCTTTCTGCTTCAACACTTTGGGCCCATTATTCCATGCTGAAGACCATGCTCAACGTTAAAAATAATATCGATATCAGCAAATTTCACAAATTGACTGCGCTGCTGAAAAGAAAAAATGAAGGATATAAACCGAAAAAAGCGAAAACACTAACAGGAGACCAGGTTGACAAATTTTTATTGGAAGCCCCAGACAATCAGTTCTTAATGATAAAAGTTAGTGATTGCAGTAAAAATTAGTTTGACAATATTCATAAATTAATAATTTTCAGGTAGCACTTATTTTTGGTATTGCAGGAGCTTGTAGGGGTAATGAGTTAGTTCAGTTGATGGTGAACGATGTAACTGATTTGGGTCACTCAATTCTCATTAATATTAAAAGACCAAGAACAAGATAGAGAGGAATTTTATTGTTAAAAATTCAGATCGAAATACAGTCAATTTTACTGAACTGTGCCGGAAGTACATGGGTTTAAGAAAGGCTGAGACCCTTCATTCAAGATTTTTCGTTCGTTATCAGAACAATCAATGTACTGTGCAGCCAGTCGGTAAAAATATATTTGGAATACTGCCCCAAAAAGTAGCAGCATTCTTAAATCTACCCGATTCATCATTATATACTGGACACTGCTTTCGACGTACATCCGCCTCTTTATTAGCTGACTCTGGTGCATCTGTGGATGTTTTAAAAAGGCATGGAGGGTGGAAATCGGCAGCCGTCGCCGAGGGGTACGTTGAAAATTCCATAAATAATAAAAAGACCATCGCCGACAAAATTTTTGGACATGGTGACATGGAAGCATCCCAAATTCCCGGACCTTCTGGAAACACTCCCAGACAAGCTTTTAGCCTAGTTTCTGAAGCTGTCACATGTACTTCTACATCAAACAGCGTTGTACAGCATACCGTCGACGAAACAAATCGATTATTTAATATTGTAAATTGTGCTAATGTAAACATCAATGTAAATATAAATAAGTGATTACAATTTTGTCAAATTTGACGTTTTTTAATTATGCGTTGCTAGGATACACTTTAGTCCCTAGGGATCAAATGAACCATTTTAGTCCCGGTTTGGAGGGACTAAAAGACATGCTTTAGTCCCGAAAGTGCAAAAAATAAATTAAAAGCATGAAACAGTCAAGAATATAATCAAAATCGAAAACTATAATAAAAATTTAAATTAACAATGTTAGAAATACGATTAAATGGATGAAAATTTCTGAAGCTTTGATTACATAGAAAAAATATAATCAGGGTAAGATAGCTAAACAAGTTGGGAATTTTTGTATTTTAGTCTAAACGTTACCCCCAACTTAACATTAAAGACTAAATTATTAGATAGTATATAATGCGTATCTTTAAGATCTAACTTTTACTTTAGTAGTCCAAACAACGAAAAAAGTTTCTATAAACACATTTCATTCGACGCTTTAGCAATTATGGAAAAATTAAAGGTTTTTGATAGTTTTTGATGTACGTTTTGTTTAAAATAAAATTGACATTATCTTGTTTATTAACAATAAAACGTGGCAACTAGATTAGATTGTTTTATAACTCATTTCATGACCATTTAGTTTTTGCCTATTGTTTTTTGTTTATTATTATTTTATTCCAATACCGTTGGGTTTAACAAAAAATGGCAAGAAACAAAAACGTTTTCGTATTAAATTCAACAAAAACAGATGTTGTTGAATTTAGGTTATTGTTAGACACAAAAAGTTTTCCATGTGTTAATGTAACCCCCACACCCCAGAAAAACCCTATCAGTCGAGCGAATTTTTAGTCTTTTTCCAAAATGACCCTTTTGATAAATTACTAAGGTGTCCCAAATGCTTTCTTTATAACCTCTATACTTTTGGAGATAATAAATTTTGATTGGTCGTATCTTCGCAGAGGTGCATTTTTGAATTCATCTCAAACAGTTGGCACGATACTGATAAGGTGTTGCTTAATTTATGCTCTTATTTTTTAAACGTGCCTGAGGTACGAATTTCACCATAATGTATTCAGACCGTCCTCTGATTACCATACCGGTACGAATTATAAATGAATTATTAAAAGGGCCTCAGTTTATATAAATGCGGGTTAGGCGAATATTTATTGAAAATTTCAGAGGGGAACTTAATGGAATTATTAGGCAAATTAACTTCAGGTTATCTACTTTGTGGTGTTAAATTGACGGAAATCAAATGGTGGTTTCTAAACCATTAGGTACTTATTTTTTTTCTAATAAAAAGTTAATAATGCTAATTTTAGTTTTTGTATAGTCAAGTCAAGTAGCAACCGTATTAGTGATATTACGAAGAACTATTTTATTATATCTGCTGCACTACAATATATTTTTACTGAATTGTTGGATCTAAAAATTTGACTTTGTATTTAACTTGCGGAATTTCATTTCTACTCAGACTTATGGAACTTCTCAAACGGCATACGTGGTTTTACGGTTCTTTTCAAAGGACTTCGTTGCCTCATGTTGTTGTAAACTTTAACAAACAAAGCAGTGAAACTGACAAGTTGCTTTCCAGGCCGAATACACGAACCTTAATTTAAGGTTAGTCCCTCATGCTAGAATACATATTAGGATTTTTTGGTATTTTAATGAAATTACTTTGACCACTAAAGCGAAAATAAATTGCTAAGCGTGATTCTTTCACAAATTAAAATTAATATCCTGGGTTATGAAACAACAAACAAAAGGGTTAAACATAATGTGTTCTACAAACCGTCCAAGTTTTTGTTATACGAGTACGACTAATTAGTGGAAGAGATAGCTGCTATAATAAAACGAAAATTAATTTAATAAATAATGCTGTGCTCTAATGTTACCGAAGCCGCTCTTTATGAAACTTATTTAAAAGAAAGTTTAATTGAAAATTTCGAGGAAAACATTGAATCTTTCCTAAGTAACCATTGAATCTAATTAGCACACAGTTTAAAGCGTATAATTTCATCTACAAATGTCTCACCAATTTTAGAAACAAAATAAAACAATTTGGGGATATAATAACTTTAGAAATAGGTCAAAGCTATGGATATTAGGAAACATATTAAAACACTGTTAATAATAAAAACGCTGTGTTCAATATAAGTGCATATACTTATGTTAAAGGTTGAGTGGTTGAGCATTGAACAGACAGCATAACCACTAGCCACTCACCGAACTTCTACCAATAAAATTTTGTTATATTCTAAATTTATCTCTTCCAATACAGATAATTATTATTTTATTATTATGTATCCCGTAAGTAAAACTTTGGGATACATATACCCATATGTCCCATATACGTATAAAGTGAAAAACGTCGAAAATTTCTAAAGTTTCTCTTGGTCGCCAGTCTCAATATAAAATTAAAATTTAAAATCGTACACGATGTTGTTTACTCAGATCATACTAAAAAAACTTGTTCAGAAGGTTAATCAAAATCACTTTAGTAAAGAAAAGGGCATGGGGAAAATATGCTGAAAAAATGCGGGTGGACAAAACGTTTCACAATAAATGTTATAAATAAACTAGAACAAAAGCCAAACTATAGGAAATTTCACTCGCAACGATTATCTAACAGTTATTTCTACTATATTTTTAAATTACGACCTAATTTTTCAACATTTATTTATGTTAGTCTATTTTCGCTTACTAAACTATGTTTTATCAATATTAGATAAAAATAGATTATTAACATATGTTTTAGTTTAATAATTCTAAGATATAATTAAATAGGCTAAATAAGGGGGATATAACAAAATTCACGACGCCAAGTCGTTTAAAAATATGGCATTGATCCGGTGCCAACCTCCTGAGAAGGATACGACACTAAGAGGGAAACTAAATAATAATGAAATAAAAATTATGGTTGATTAATAATAATTAAAACTATTTTACATAATAAAAGATAGCATTTTTTATAGCACTCAAGAAAAATGAATTTTATGTAGAATTTATAAATATTATTAATAAATTCTAGGTAAAATTTATTAATATTAGACTTTATACTTTTTCTTTTCCATCTGGAAAATTTTAGGCTCGTTAATTTAGTTACATCGGAAACTTTTGCTTCCCAGAGACATTATATATTAGCGCAGAGTTTCAAAAAGTAATTTTTTTCTCAATACATCTGTTGTACAAAATTTGAAAGGATTATTGTTTCCACAACATACACATTTTACTAATTTTATTAAAGGCGAAACTATATTTCGACTTAATTTCAGTCAATATGATAATTATAGGTTTTGATTATAACCCACGAATTATAACTGTTAGTCTAATAATCAAAAATAAATAATTACCTACATAAATATGAAAAATGCCTTATTATATTGTATTCAAATTGTTATTTAAAACTTGGAGGGTAAACATATTTATGGAATTTTTAATTAATTCGTGATGAAATACTAATTTCAATCGAAAATTTAGTATACCTACCTAGTCAAGTTTATTTTACTTGTTAAAGATATCGCTGATGTTTGCGAAAGGAGCTTTGTAAAACACTAATTAATTAAATTAATTATGCAGAATATTTTGAAGTTTCCTTTCATCTCCACATCACAAAAATGTTTCGATACAGTAGACATGTTTTAACTACTTGGCAAGCAAGGAATTGTTGAATATTTGACAGTTCTGTAAATAGAATAATATTATAGTTCTTATTTAGTTTTTTCAGCTGGGAATTAACTAAACGGCCGGTAAAAGTACAGACTTATTAAAAACGTAATAATTAGTTCTAGTTTAGTATTGTCCTCCAAACATAGTTTTTGGGAGTTATATTAAGCCCAGTACAAATTTTTCTTTGAAGATAAATTTAGGATTTGACAGTGTAATTTAAAATAAAAGTGATCGCAAGAGCCCTTTGAAAACAGAATCTATATTCTGCTTTGTAAAGGCTACCTATATGTTTATTTGATCTACTTATTCTCAAAGACAAATTTAATTTAACCTATTAAAATACAATATTCTTTTCATCAAATTTTACAATTAATTTGTTCTTTCAAAGAACATCTTCATTTCTCATTTTGTAATTCAGCATCATTGCGAAAGTGAGATTCTATATAAAAAATATAATAGTATATTATACACGATGCTATTATTACCGATGATAATGTTTGCAACACGAGCGAGCGGAGCGAGCGAATTTTGCAATTATCCGAGGTAATAGTAGCTATTATAGTGAGTCGTATACTATACTTTGTCCATGACTACAGATACTATTTAAATAACCACGCCACTAAAACCATGTGGTAGGACTATAAATTAAACGAAGTGGTCGGATTATAAACATTTGCGAGTGGGCATTATACACCATAAACAAAGATGGTTATCATGACACCGTGAATAATAATTATTCACTGCTGGTAGTGAATTATGGATAGCATTATCATTGACCAAGTAGTCGTAGACAAACATATTTATTAAATATGTTGTATTCTTTCGTGAAATTTAATTCAAATACTATTTGACAGTTCTATTACCTATGTCATTTATAGCGTTTATTTTAAATCACTCTCTATAAGTCCTTTTAGGTTGCTTTACTCATGATTTTATACTTCACTCTTGTTTAAATACATATAACGAAATATACAATATTCGTACACTATAATTATTGGAATTACATTTCCTCGGCAAGTTCATTCATTGTTATTACTAATTTATTATTGCATGTTTCACGATAAAAATATAAAACTCTACCGTTAATAAATAAAGATGGATCATGTATTTAGTAATCATGTTTAAATTGAAAACACTTAGAACTTTTACTTTGTTTGTAAAATTAAAATACTTCTTATTATATAAATGCTTAACCGTTCAAACTACCAGAGGTTTCTGTTATTACACGAAACTTAAAGTAAGGATTAGCTGAAAATACATATAATTTTGTATAATAAACTGTAGAGTTAATAAGCAAAATAAGATAAACTCTAGGTGGAATTTTCAACGAATTTAAATGAGACGTAACCCACGTGATCTGTGTTATTGTCAAAGTTTCTTAATGAGATTCGTACTTAAGTTCTGCGGATTTAATTATAGCAGATACAGTAAATGTTAGGGCTTTGCGTTGTTTTTTAAGTAAATAAATAAAACTAAAACCTTTAATCTGGAAAAATTATGTATTCTTATTGGGTTTTAAAACGGCGAATAATTATTATATAAATTAATTTCTGAAGTTTTCATTTTTTTAATTGAAATGAGAGAGCTATTTGGAGTAAGTATTCAGTTTGAAAAGTTTTGGCGTACACTTTCTGTTCACGTTTATTTTCTATGAATTGTACTGCTAGAAAGTAAATATATTTTTTTTAAGTGATTGGGGTCGATTTAAGTCGATGAGATGTAACGTTAAATTGACAATAATTATGAAGGTGATAAATATGTATGTACTTATGTAAATATACACTTTGCATTAATAATATCAAATGGATAATAATGTGGTAAACAGCGATAATACTTAGTGCGATTTCTACAGTAAATCGATTTAATTGAAAGTCCTATTAATCTTACGTATATTACAAAGATATAAAGGGCTTTTAATTTTGTATGGGCATTACACCTTCAGCTGCTAAAATTAAAAAAAGTATCTGATTTTAAAGCCTTTTCTAGTTAGATAACTTTTCTACTGTTAATTTTTAATAACTGGTGGCTAAATATCTCTAAAAAAAAAATGTCCAGATAATTACCAAAAACATTTAAATAATATTCAAAGCATTCTTAACTTTATGAATGATAAATTATAATAATGTTGATAAATAGCTATTTACAATTACGCTCAGCCCTTAATTTAAATTATTTTAAGGTTTGTTTAACTTTAGGTAGTGATATAGTGTTATATGAAAGAAGCAAAGAAATGCATATTATATTAAATCTTTAAATGAAATTAATGTTAGATTGGCATGTAGGAATCGAGGAGGAACAGGAAGTAACCCTCCAATTTTTTTTTAAATAATCAATATGTATGGTCGCCTTACTTCGTACTTAAGCTTTCTTAAATGATATTTGATTGTTCCAGAAATCTTATAAAGTTTCATCGATCAAAAACCAAGATTCATTTAAGGAAGTTAAGATTTGCTAAAGAAGTTTTATTGAAGGTTGTTTAACTTTTGTTGATTGTTGACCTATTAATTAACAGAACAATTAGGCCAAGCTTAGATGAGATGTGTCAAATACAGCAGCTATTGTCTGATAACAGGACTAATGGAATAAATTCAAAAACAGATTGTTGTTTTTGTTTTGTTTACTTTGCCTAAATTTTCAATTTGTATTAATTTATCTATATTGTGCAGTTATTAATAAACTTTTTAACTTTGGTTATACTTTTATTTTAGAATGTATAATTATGATTGCTTATATACATAATTAAACTGACACTCTTCCGTTATTCAACAAGATACCACAAATTTTAAATGTTCAAGGCACAAGTTAGAACTGAGTGAATAAAATATGCAATAATAAATAGAAGGTAAGTTCAAATAATTATAATTTTCGAATTTAATTTGAATAAAATCATTAATAGGAAGAATCTTCTCGGTTCTTAGTCAGAACATTATATGAAGCTTCAATCAGTTACCTATTTCTGTATAAATGTAGATAAGATTGAAACAATTTCTGGTAAACTTATTTTAGTTGTGTTTAATTTAGGAAGCTTCCTTGAGTAATTTCGATTTGTGGAAATTATTCAATAAATAATGAAATCTTATAATGTTAAGCAACATTTCAGATTGCTTGAATTTTAATGCTGTGCTAACAACAAAAGAAAATATAAAAGGAAACTAAAAAGTACAAATGTAAATTACAAATGGATGTTTGTTTTTAGACGGAAAATTTTTTGTATAATTATTCTATATAAATATTTAGATGGAGCGACTTTATTTCTTTTAATTTTGAAATATCATGGGCTTGCTTTTTCATAATTGAAATAATTCAAATTGTTTTAAAGCAAATTTATACATTATACTGTGTATTTCGTACTTCTGGTTACATCTTGTAAAACAAAAAATCACACTAAACTGATCTTAAGGTTATGGCAGAATCAGCGTTGCAAGCTGTAAACTTAATTTTATTATTTAAATTAGAGTAATTTTTACCATCCAAACTGTATTTGGCAACAGCATATGCTCTACACAACCTAGTACTTAACATTTCATGAAATAAGAGGCTGTTCAAATACATTTAATACTAATTTAACACATGGGCAGTATGGCTTACATATTATGAATGCCAATATAATACTATATAGATCGTATTTGGATTTTTAGAAAGACGATTTTTAGAAAGGCTTGGGACAATAAGGATAGCAGTACAAGCAGGAATAAGTAGTATATAAGGTGTCGCTTAAAAGTATGTCGTAAATGGTAGTATGGCTTATACATTCTAAAAAGATTATGAATGCTAATAACTATAATACTATATAGATCGTATATAAGGATAGCAGTATAAGTGTAAGTAGTATATAAGGTGCCCCTTAAAAGTACATATGTCATAAATTTGGAAATATGTTCAGAGACTTAAAATAAGAAAATAAGTTCAATTGCCATTTGTATATCATTGTGAAGCGTGTTTTGATAACTATGCCCTTAGTAATTTACACCTACTATCCAAATAGATTACACCATTGAAGAATAGCTGAAATGCAACTTGCTTTGGGTACAGCTGATAACAACGCTGTTGAAGCAGTACGCGTTTATGATAATATCGACAATATTCAGATACAGGGCGGTTATTTACATTTACTTTAACTGTAACCCCTTAATATACCACAATCTTATCATAATATATTGGCGATAAAAACAAAATGTTTTGTATCTTTAAAACAATAAGTCATAGCTGATATATATTGTTATTCGATTTAAAAAAATCCCGATTGACGACATCTAGATTTGTAGATTTCAAGTACTATTTCAACACTCATCCTTGTTTCTATTTCGTCTCTCTAAATGCCGAAAGGATATGTGAATATAATGATTAAACAGTTTATAACGTCTAACTTGAATTAGAATTAATAGTAAAGAAATTTTAACCCTTCAAGGCATAGGCGCCGTTTCGTGGGGTGCATGGTACTTATGCACCCGACAAAACAATTTGTTGGGTGCAAAGGTATGTAATTGCACCCCACGGGACAAAGTCATCTAGTCGGGGTAATACAGACTACAGAATCAAGGCGCCGCTCTGCCAGGAGCATTTTCCACCCCATCCTACATAGTCATTACTTACTCATGTTTTGTTAGTTTGAAGCCTGAAATCGATGCGTGTGCGGCGTGTACGAATCGCTCTGCAGCGCCGAAACTAGATGGGGCAGGGGGGGCACGTGCCCAAGGCGGCAAATTTTAGGGGGCGGCATATTTTGAAGAAACGAAAAATGCTTTGCAATATATCTGTTGTAGTTTTTGTGTGATGCACTGTGATGTAACAATAATTAAGGATTAAACCAATTCTGGCAAGAGTAATAAATAAAAAAACAATTGTTTACCGGTTGGAACGGTCAGCCGTCCAGCTCGTTGAGAACGGTAGTCAAACCGTACTGCGTAATCGTAATGGGTCGTACTCGTACTGTACGTATACGTCAACTAATAATACCACCGGCACCGGCACCGACCACCAGACAGTCCAGACTCCAGATGTGCTTGCCGCCGTCTATACCAAACACCCCCCCCCCTCCACCCTTCAACACATCCAACAATATTGCATTGCTTAACGCATTCGAAACTGTACTGCTACGTCGCTACGCTGCGTTATTTTTTATGTTTTTCGGAGCTTAAATTAGATAATTAGTGGCAAAAATATAGTCAATTGGGAGCGTTAAAACTGTGTATTTAAACTCAAATTTTTCAAAAAATTTTGGGGAAGGAACCCCCCTTTCTACCTGGGGGGTACTCTGTACCCCAGACCCCCCGGTAAGTATAACCTTCAAATGAAAATTTGCACCCAACAAAATTTTCAAAATCCGGCGCCTATGCTTCAAGGTGAATTACAGCGAAACACAAATAGGAATAGCTGTAGATTTAAAAAGAAGATTTATTCGTATATGATGAGTTATGACAAGAACGTTTGTATACATGCATATATAAGATAATTTTTAAATTGACAGGCGATTAGTTAGCAACATTGACAGTTTTCGAGTCCACTTAAATATACTGACATGACAGCCGTATCTATACTGAAAACCATTATTACACAAATTAGTTAAATAAAACAAGTTTGACCTTATTTGAAAATCCATAGGTTAAGGTGTTATGATTAATTATGAAAAGGGAAAAATAAAGAAATAAATCTTAGGGATTAGTAGAAAAATCGGTTTGAAGCAACATTTCACTTTATTTAGATTTTAGGTTTATTATTATTTGGGGTTGTTTGTTAAGCGCTTATTAATTAATTTTTAGTCATGTTTTTTATCTATCAGAAATAAATCTAGAAGATTCAAAAATAATACTTAATAATAAGCTAGAGTAATAATAATAATAAAACAAAATAAATGAATTACTAAAAAGGTAATTTTTTGGTCACAGTTTTTGCAATACTTGGGTAATCTTGTGCGTCGTTCAATATACCTATGTATGTGTAACTAATTCTGATTTACTATATCAATACAACGGTCATAGTCTGATTAAGTTGTTTATTAATAAAGCGCAATCAAATGTAAAATACAACTATGTAAATTCGTAAGACCTTGAACTTAATTTCATTAAATCATGTAGTTTGGCAACTTTTATACCCGTCTAGAAGAAATGGCAAATTAAATTTTCTCAAGTTGGAGTCGCACATTCTTAAATTGAGAAATGAAACGTAAGTAATATAGTGTGAAGAAGATAACTTAATCAGACGTAAAAGATTAAATTTTGCATCGGATTTCTAAAACTGTTAGTAATACCCCACTTCACGATATTCTATAATTATAATCACTGCAATCATCTTTTACCCTTGATAGATAAAAGTATACTTTTTATGACAAATTAAACACATAAAACAGGTATTATCTAGGTTATTGCTTATTCAGAACAGAGTAGAAAAAGCAATTAAAAAAAAATCAAAAATGTATCTATGTTTCGTTTAAAACGTATTTTAAAGTTCAAAGAGGTAATAATTAATTACAAAACATACTAATAATCGAACAGTTGAATAACAATGAAGGTTAAATTAGATTGTAGAAAAAAATTATCATGCAAGGAATATCGAAATTTCATTATACTCCCTTTGAATTGGTTTTGTTAAAATAATTTGCAACTTACCCAGCATTTTAATTACTCGTTTTTGTGCAGCAGTACTTCTAGATGTTCTGGGCGTACAGGATTCGTCATTTCCATTATTAAGAGCTGAGATCCTCTTTTGCATGGAAAGTAGTCTAGATTTTCTTAATTTCAAGGCGATAAGCACGTACAACACCGTAATTAAAGTCATTGGTCCAACAAAAAACACAAACGTAGAGATTTCAAACGCGTGTTGAAAATAGAACTGAGTTGAAACAACCGTGCACCTACTCCTCTGTAAACCATCCCTTTGTTCATATTCTACACCAAACTGCATTGCCTGAGGTGCAGCAAGACAAAGAGCCGTTAGCCATATTGCGATTACGTATTTTATAGCTCTAGAGAGTTTGGACATAGTGTGGGATAAAAATGGATGGCATATCGCTAAGTAGCGTTCTACAGTAAATGCCGTAATAGTTAGTACTGTAGCATTAGCTGAAGTCTCCGCGGCAAATCCTTGTAGTATGCAGAAAGCTTCCCCGAATACGTAAGTTTCCGGTGACCATATTCTATACATTTCCGGAGGAAGTCCAGAAACCAGTAGCAGTAGATCCGAAATTGCGAGGCTGAACAGATAGTAGTTAGTGGCGGTGTGCATCGATTTATTACGTGAGATAACAATACACGTACTCACATTTCCTATCAATCCAGTAAAAAAGATAATGACATAAATAACTGTAATTGGAATGACTAGAGTTATAGGGTACAGTAAGTTTTCTTCATTGGTTACGTTGATGGCAGATTCGGTGGAATATATCGTGTTATTAATCTCAGTCTCATTTTCTCTGATAAAACTTACATTTCCAAAAGTCATTCCGATGAAAATTGTTTACTAATTTGCAACCATCTTCGGTGCACTTTAATTTAAACAACCACTCACTTTTTAGATGAATGTCAAAGCTTTCTCATTCCTTTCAGATGACTTTATATTAAGTTCATTGAATATTTCACCTCTCGTACATGTTTCTGGATCAATTTCTTTCTTGTGGTAAATTCTGAAAACAAACATAGTATTAACATTTTTTTAACTTTTGTTTAATTTTACAGATAATATTATAAATGATCTCCAATTATGTTAAAATAAAAAATACCTATTTTTTATATAAGGAAAAGGCGGCCAATTTACGTAAAAGACTCGATTATAATTTTCTGCGTAGGCTTTTTTTGATTGCTGGTCATTTAAAAGCATATAACGAACGATAAATTCAAATGAGACGCGGTCTCTAAGTGGGCAAACATCCACACCGCACCGAACGTCGCGTTAAATTGAGCGTTCTCTGCCTCAATTCCCAATTTTCGACACCCCACTCTTTATTTAGAGCCGGTCTTTTAGCGGAACCAAACGAACCGCTGGTAAAATTAACCAGAAAAAATATCAACAAAAAGTTATTAGTAGGATATCATCACTAATTAAAAGCTTTAAGAGCTTTTTGCAACTGCATGAGGTTGAATATACCCTGACAGTTAATTTATACATAGTTAAGTATTTCTAACGTTTAGATTCATTTTGTATCTTGTTTGGGTTGTTTGGAATATTCACTATGATGTAAACTTTATGTTAATAAATAACTTACAAAGCTTAAAAGTATGAAAAAACATGTATTTACCTAATGAAATAACTGTAAAGTTACGACCAAAAAATAAAAACGCTTTATTAAGTAAGAAAGTAAGCATACCAAATTTTAAAAAAAATGTGTGTCTGTATGGCAAATAACTGTCGAATACCATTAGCGATAAGATGAGATGATATGTAAAAGTTAATTACTTTTAAAACTAATAATATCTTAATTGTCATTAAATAAGACGTTTAAATACAAATAATTAAAAAGATTTAAAAAGACTTTTGTGTTTTATATAGCATTCAATTACATTTACTTTTAAAACCAACAATATCTTAATTGTCATTAAATAAGACGTTTAAATACAAATAATTAAAACAAATTAAAAAGACTTTTGTGTTTTACATAGCATTCAATTACATTTACATTGCAACTTGTTTTCGCAAGCCACTAGACCAGCGGTTCACAACCTTTTGGGTGCCAGCGTACCACCCAAAGAATATCAAAATTTCTCCGTACCACCACTTTCTATAAAAAATTTCGGTATCAAATTAAAGAAATAGGTAGGTAAATAAAAAATAATTATTTCAGTTTTTTGGTAAGCAAAACGTAATTAAGTACCTACCATAATAAAAGTTAAATATTAAATTTATTCAGAAACGAAACGAAACGAGACTAGCATCACCAAAATTATTACATAAAAAATTATATAAAAAAATTAAAATATTAGCAAAAACATTTTAATTAATGAGAACCTTGAGCTTGTTTTGCAAAACACAATTTTTTTATATCAGACTCTGTTACTTACGAGTAGGGAGTTTTTATGCAAAAATTATAGGTTCCAGTATTCGCGTACCACGTACCACCTGTAAGTCTATCGCGTACCATAGGTTGAGAATCGCTGCACTAGACAATACTAATCATGCAAAAGGTAATTTTAACATTTTAAATTTATTGGCCGTAATTTATGTATAACAGTATGGTGACACTGAATAACATCTGATAATTACATTATTAAAATTTTCGGTTATTACCGCCCATTTCAAAAGTCATGGCGAAAACAAGTTATCAGTAGTTACAGTACTCCAATAAGAATTCGCATTACGGTGGTTTTTCACGACACCTTGTTTGCTCTGTTGCCATGAAATTCAATATCCGTCAAGAATAAAAAACGTATTTGCATATTTACTTTGTGAAATTCTTATATGCATACTACTGAAAGATTATAAAATACGTCTAAAAATCTTAATTCGTGGAAACGCTCGTGTACCCAAAAATTAGTGTCGACAATTATTTTATAAGCTCTATTGTTATTGCATATGGAAATTTAACAAATTAAAACTAGCGTTGATATGATTTTTAATTTTTTTCCTTTACAATTCGAAAAACTAGACTGTTACTGCTATTTTCAAAATTTCAGATTTTGGTTGGAACAGCAAATGACAATAGAAATATTTTAGCGATATTTATAGTTTAAAAGATCTACAAATTTTTAACAAGGAAAGAATGCGAATTCAACAATGAATAAGTTTTCCATTTCTTGAAAACTGTTTGAACCATTCTATATATTATAAGTAAAGAAAATTAGTTCAATTTAGTCATATAAGCATTCTTAAATTTGCAATTTTTACAATTACACTCTAATTCAATAAAATTAATTATGATATATGTACTTTGAGTGTACAGAAAAAGCGAATGACTGAGTTTATTTATAAAATTGTCAAGCACTGAACTGAAAGCGTTGGTACTATTAATATCTAGTTTAACATTAAACAACAGTTAGAATATTTATATAACATGGCTTACTAAAATTAACCGTCCTGTACGGTTGTCTCATTTGCATTTTGGTAAACGAAGATGTTTCTAGTTGGGTAGCACCATCTATGAACAGCACAATTAGTACATATAGCAAACTACGCAATAAATTTCGATTTTGTAACTATGTAATTAAATTCAAAGATTATAGAAACTTGTTGTTTCCTATTTTGAGATATATTTAAAAATTGTAGGTACTTAAAATAACTTTACATCCATAATCTACAAAAATTGTTATCAATTAATTTCTTTTGGCAGCGCTTCCACATTCAAATAAGTCAGTCAGACTACTGTTATGGTCTGTCAATTTTAGGAGTACTTTGATTTTCTGATTTCTGAAGAAACGAATGAAGTGTTTCACAATTCCTCTAATGTTCTTGTTCTTTCCAAAATGCTTTTCAGGTTGTGTTTTTCTGATGAGTCAATTTTCTCAATTGGCCAAGAGAGTGGGAAATATGTTCGCAGATCACAAGAAGAGGCATTTCACCTTCAGTGTATCGTTCAGACAGTAACGTGTGATGTATAAATTATATTATATGTATACAGGGTGATTCAAATTCGCGTGTACGCATGGGGATCTTGGAAACTGTAAGAGATAGAGAGTCGGTTAAATGGGGGCAAAGTTGCGTAATCAAAGGACCAACAATGTCCATTTAAAAAATCAAGGCTAACTTGTTCAGTTTTTTAAATATTTGAAAAAAACTAAAATTTTGGAGAATCGTTTTTATTTAATTTTGACTTTATTTGAGGAGGTATTCGAAAACGGTAAACACTTTCTCATGGCCACTTTTTGTCCTCTATCGAATAGCTTAAATACATTTTTGATGCAACGTTTCGGTATTTCAGGGCCATCATCAAGTTCATTTTCTTAAATACGGACCTGGAATTTTTGTTCCATTTAAGCTATTCGATAGAGGACAAAAAGTGGTAATGAGAAAGTGTTTTCCGTTTTTCAATATCTTCTCAAATAAGGTCAAAATTAAATAAAAACGATTCTCCAAAATTTTAGTTTTTTTCAAATATTTAAAAAACTGAATAAGTTAGCCTTGATTTTTTAAATGGACATTGTTGGTCCTTTGATTATGCAACTTTTCCCCCATTTAACCGACTCTCTATCTCTTACTGTTTCCAAGATCCCCATGCATACACGCGAATTTGAATCACCCTGTAGATATTATTTTATTATTTTATGTGAAGAGGCAGTTTTTATAAATTGTTAGAGGTCATTATAATAAACGTCTAGCCATAAATACTGTCACAAAACCTGATGCATTTGTTGTGAACCAGCTATTAATATTTTATGTTAACATGGTGCAATATGTCAAATTGTATTTACAGTTTGTGACTTAAGATTAGGGACATATCGTAGAACAACGGAACACTTACCGACAGAGTCTCTGGAGAAAAACAGGTTGAAAAAACCAAAAAGACTACTCAGCGGCACGCCTATGAAAAACATCTTCACATTCTTTATACAGATGAAATGATTTTCACTGTGGAGGAAGAGTACCCGAGACGCGTCCCAGGTGGTTAAAAAGGTTCAAAGAGGTCATCATTCGGCCTCAATTATGGTTTGGAGGTAAGTCTGTTATGTTTTGCGAAAAAGGGGAAGACCTCAGTTAAAGTGTATCAAGAAACAATCTTTGAATACGACAATACTCGAAAATCGGTGGTGTTAGGTCACAAATCCAAAACTTGTTAAAAGAAAATGTTCCGGATGTTAAATGCGCCGAAGACTGGCCTTCGGCAAGTGCCAATCTTAATTCGTTGGATTATAAGTTATGGTCAGTTTTGGAGGACATGGCTTGCTTCAAAAGGCATCCAAGTATTAGATCCTTAAAACGTTCACTAACTGAAGCAGTGGCCAATTTTCCCACCGATGTCCTGAGTGCCGCAATAGATAACTGGCCAAATAGACTAAAAACGAGCGTGCAAGCAAAGGGCGGCCATTTTGAATAAGTTTTCGTTTTTGTAATCTGCAGCCTTGTCTTATAATAAAAAAATTAAATTAGCAAAATAATGTTTTATCGTTCCAATTTAGAAGGTCCAAATGGTGTAACAGTATTTATGACTAGACTAGATATTTTAAGAGTTAATGCTTGGACAGTGTATTACACTATTTGTACAAACATTTTTACAAAGCTAATATTTTTTACAAAAATTAGCGGAAGGCGTTTAAATGAAGCACCCAAGATTCCCAAGAACCCTGAAAATCACAAAAGTATTAAAAGAATGTGTATTTACTTTGACAAATAAATTGTGAAGTTAGTCTTTGAAGGTATTCTTTTCAGAAAAGTACAACGGTAAAATTAGCCAAAACGGAACCTCAGAAGGATCGCTGTTCACTAAACCAGAGGCAATTATCTTAACTTACAATGGTATTTGCTCCTATATCGTTTCCAGGTGGATGGTATTTGATAATCATGCAATAGATTCAACAAAACATATAACTCAGAACTTTATATCGGTCGGAAGTCTTTGAATAATACCTAATTGTTTGTTTGTTTGTTTTTTTGTTTGTTTGTTCGTTATTGTTAACCTCTTATACCTTTCGGTGTTGAAGCTGGTGCGTTAGCGTATGTGGTCTTACGCGTGAAATGCACAATCCGGCCCGACTCTGCGATAGTTTTTAATCTTAGAAATGAAAACATTCTCAATAGAATTTAGCTGCTTCTGGTGCAGACAACGCCTCCCCAATTTCACAAATACAGTATGATTTTAAATCATAGAGGACAATTTGAATTTAGCGCCATACTAATTTATTGTTACGTTGGCAATTTACAATTCATTTGAGGTGCTCTATCAGTGGCGTCTCGAATAGGGATGGTTAATATTATATTAATAATTTAAAAAAAAACTAATTTTGGTCATTATTTATTCATATTGCATTATAAGACAAAATAAACAAAATATGAAAACCTTCAACAAAGTTAGCGAGTTGCTCTTGTTATTTGACAGCGAAAGTTACTAAATTGATCCAGTTTAGCCAAATTCAAAACTTGAAATACACTAAAAACTGTGGCGTCAAATTTAAATTGTCCTCAATCATTAAAATCACACTGTATGTTCATCTACACTCATGTTTTAACGCTCTTGAATCTGGAATACAATCTTGTTATTTGTATGAATAATTTAAACAAATTATATCTTTAAGCCACATATTCTCTTAATTAAGGTTGTTTTTGCATTTTGTTTTTTTTTATAAGACAAACAATATCTATGTTATGTTAATATATACCATTAAAGCCATTAATACAAAGAATGTTATTTTTAAAATCAAAATTCAATTTAAGCTGCTGTATAACGTTCAGAATTTGAATATATTATCCTCCCAGAAAAAGATAATTAAAAAAAAACTGAATCGAAGGACAATTTTCATTTATTGTTACCATTAAGTGCTGGAAACAAGTACTTTTTTGTAGTTTAGCTGAATATATAATAACAAAAGATCAGTTAAATTACTACTCTTAGTGTGTTTATAACATGTTGAAGGAATATTATTTGAAAAGCCTTCTAGTTTTAGAAAAATTTCTACTAATTGATAGGTGTAATGTAATTCTAGGATTGTATATAAAATCTGAGAAAGCTTGTAGTAGTCACTGGAAGCTAAATAGTTTTCTTTTAATGTACGTTAATATTATATTAAGATAATTACATTTTAGTATCTTTTGAAGGCTACTAATTAACGAGTGTTAAAAAGCAGTAAAACAACAAAGTAAAAGAAAACATAAATACTTCAAAAAACAATTGCTAGTTATAAAAAACATACATTACACAAAAACTACGTAAGTAAATAAGTCTTAAATGGTGTATAATAACTTTAATAAATGCAATAACATGACCAAAGCAAGGAAATAAAAAGAAAAAATAAACTAAAATGACGAAAACGCAATTAAACCTGTTTGCAAAGTAACCAAGTCTAAAATCTAATGGCATACGTTAATTTAATTCTGTTATAGTAAAGTTATTATTTTAGTTGCTATTATATAGGTAGCTGATATAAAAACAACCTGTCCCTATTTTAATATTATCATTTAACATAGAGCAGACCGTAGGCTAATACTTTCCGGCTATTTGGTTTACAAATACATGTTTAGATATTATCCTAAAATTATTTCGCCTACATAATTTGTTTAGCTTTTACTATTCTGATTCACCTGTTTACCTTGATCAAAGAGTAGATGAAATTCTTAATTAGAAAGAAACTTAAAATCAGAAAGAGATAATAATTCTGCTTAAATGTCTTTTTTACAGTTCAAATTTAATCGATGCTCATGGGTAATGTTTTTAAAAACGAATGGTTGGATGCACTATGCACTTCACATGGAATAATGCTTGCGCAAAATTAAGATATTATCTGATAGATAAGCGATAACTACTAGTTTGAACGCCACAATACGTTGTGATTATATTTGTTTGTTTGTTTATTAATTAGACAAAATCTAAGCATATGGGTGCCAGGGATTTCAATGCATGTCGATTACATTGATTGACACTACTCAACTAGAATTTTGCCAAATCCAAGGAATTTTCACCCGTTAATGTGCGAATGTGATCTTTATCATGCCAAGCGCTTCTAGATCCCATTTAAATAATTAAACAGTTATTAAAAATTATTGATTCTAACGAAGAAAATTATCTGTAATAGATGGTGGATCATTAAAAATTAAGGTTAAAAAGATTGGCAAAAATAAATTGAGATACCAAACTATTGAATATTGGTAAGAGTTTAGAGATTCGTTTAGAAAATATACTTTTTAAGAGAAAATAACGATAAACCATTATGATAGATTACTTACTTCAAGAGGGTAAGACTTTCTTCATGTTTTTCGTTATACGGTAATCATAATACCTAAAGTAGTATTGGAACGAACGAATAAGTTTCCAATATGTTATGTTTTAGGTTATATTTTTTTGTTACTTGATTTTTTTCTTTTGATATACCACTACATTGTGTATTCATATATGAATGTAGCACTCGTTTTGCTTTCACAAAGTAAAGACGTGCTTGACCAGTGTCTTGAAGTGTACGAGTGCGTGATAGCGATAACGACAATTGACCGATAGCGCGCGGTCACCGCGCTAATATTATCCGCTTCTAAATAATATTTAATATTAAATATTGAACTCCTAATATATGTAAATAAAATTATTGTGCAGCTGTTCTGTGGCATGTAATAAACTTAATAATAATGTTCCCTATTGGCAATGGGAACAGCTTGCCATCACAAAGTAATTTCAATATGTATCAACACTATGGCTACCCACCTCCCTATCAACAACAACAATATATTGTAAGTAATAACATACAACCAACGCCACCAGTACAATCCTCTTCGTATCTCCCAACACCTATAACGCAATACCCGGTATCGTCACAAACGCAATTATCTATGCAACAAACTTTGACGCAAAATAATCAATCAGAAGAAGATCAGCAAGAAATTCTAAGTAACACCGATGAAGATATAAATATGGCTGATGATAATAACACTTGGCAAGTGGTTCCTGGTAATAAAAGGAAAAGACGAAAAAATAACCCAACACTAACTCAACCATTTAACTTAACACAAACAAACAAATTCTCTACTTTAATAGAGGAAACAGACGTAGCAGGCACTAGCGGCAACACTAACACTACGGGTCAAACTGTTCAACTGCCAAAACCACCGCCAATATTTGTTCAAGGAGTCGAAAACTATCAACAAATGATAACAAGCATCACGCCCATAGTTGAAAAGGAACAATATACCACCAAATCTATGTCCAATAATGTCGTTAAAATCAATGTCCTCACGTCCGATTCATACAGAAAATTGACCGGCCATTTCCTAGATAACAACGTCATTTTTCACACATATCAAATCAAGCAGGAGAGGGCATATAGAGTAGTTATACGGCATCTACACCCCACAATTTCAATAAATGAAATAATAACAGAACTGGAAACAAAACATCATAAAGTTAGAAATATTACCAATATCAAACACAGACAAACTAAAGAAGCCCTGCCGTTATTCTTCGTGGACTTAGAACCGGCTGATAACAACAAGGACATCTATAAATTGCAGTATCTGCTGAACCTAAAAATAACCGTTGAACCACCTAGGAAAAATAGAAATATAGCCCAATGCACAAGATGCCAAAACTACAACCACACCAAATCATATTGCAATCGCCCATATGCGTGCGTCAAATGTGGCGGCAACCACGACACAAGAACGTGCATCAAAAATAGGGATACTCCGGCAACATGTGCCTTATGCAATGGGCCACATCCTGCTAATTACAAGGGCTGTATGATCTACAGAGAATTACAAAACAAGATCTACCCAAATACACAACAACCAAAGAAACAACCTCCACAGTACAAGCCGGATACAAGAAACTTTCCTCCTCTACCAATATCAAATGTTTACGCTAAAACTCCGATGCCTTCCTATAGCCATATTACAGCAAATAAGCCAGAAACATCCAATGATCTTACCCTCGTACAATTCCTTGCTGAGTTTAAGGGAATGTTCAACCAATTGCTGCAACAAAATAGCATGATCCTTAACATGCTTACAACAGTAATTACCAAATTAGCTAAATAATGACCAAATTCCTAAGAATTGCATTATAGAATGCCAACGGCCTCCAATCAAAAAAATTGGAGGTAGAAATTTTCCTTAAAATGAATAACATTGACGTGCTACTCATAAGTGAAACACACTTTACAGCAAGAACGTTCATAAAAATACCCCATTACTGCATCTACCACACTGTACACCCAGATAATACAGCCCATGGTGGCGCAGCTATTATTATTCGCGACTCAATCGTTCACCATGAATTACCAAAATATGAAGAACCGTTCCTGCAAGCTACCGTTATCGAAATCAGTAGACTTTCTAGTCCAATCACGCTAGCTGCTGTATATTGTCCTCCAAGACATAGATTAACCAAGGACATGCTACAACCATTTTTCAACACCCTCGGTGTGAGATTTGTGGTTGGTGGCGACTTCAACTGCAAACATACAAGGTGGGGATCTAGACTAATAACTACAAGGGGTAGAGAACTCGAAAAAGTTCTTACAGATAACAATTACATATACTTATCAACTGGTACTCCAACATACTGGCCGACCGATGTGAACAAAATCCCAGATTTATTAGATTTTTACATAGCCTCGGGCATTTCAACGACATATATGGATGTCTCTCCCTGTTATGACTTAGCTTCAGATCATAGTCCTGTATTAGCTGTCATTAGCACTACAGTCATTCAGAAACATCCCAAACCAGTACTCTGCAATAGACGAACCGACTGGGTTAAATTTAAAGTACACGTACATCAACAGATAAATACTAATATAAGCTTAAAAACACCGGAAGAGATAGAGGGTGCAGTTAACCACTTTATAACAACAATACAGGAGGCAGCATGGAGCGCTACACCAATGACTAATCAAAAATCAGAGTCTTTTAACGTTCCTAAAGAAATAAGTGAACTAGTAAAAGAAAAAAGGAGAGCAAGGGCAATCTGGCAACGTACACACAGTATCAACGATAAAACCAAATACAATCAACTTAATAACAAACTTAGGAAGAAGATGTTAGAGGCACGTAATGAAACATTTCATAACTACGTAACCAACCTATCCAAAGATGATTATAGTATTTGGAAAGCCGCCAAAGGGTTTAAGAGACCCCAACAACAAGTCCCACCATTACGTAAGAATGACGGCTCCTGGGCAAGATCAGATATAGAAAAAGTCGAACTATTTGCCCAGCACCTGGCAGAAGTATTCACACCTCACTCTGACGTAATTGATGAAGATGTTGATAGCTTTCTTGATGCACCTCTGCAGCTATCACCCCCTATAAAAAAATTTACAATTGGTGAACTGCAAAATGAAATAAAATGGCTCAATAGTAAAAAAGCACCAGGATATGATCTGATTACGGGTCTCATACTCAAGCAGTTACCACGAAAAGGAGAACAATTCTTATTAGCACTTTTCAATGCCATACTACGCTTAACCTACTGGCCCCTGCAATTAAAGTTTGCGCAAGTCATCCTAATCTTAAAACCCGGT
The DNA here is from genome assembly GCA_963082815.1 of Melanotus villosus. Lineage (NCBI taxonomy): Eukaryota > Metazoa > Arthropoda > Insecta > Coleoptera > Elateridae > Melanotus > Melanotus villosus. The sequence goes on along the minus strand of OY720418.1, from coordinate 67,237,373 downwards.
AAGCCACCAAACGAAGTCCAGTCTTACCGCCCAATTAGTCTGCTCCCTGTCGTGTCAAAACTCTTGGAAAAATTAATACTAAAGCGAATTAACGAAAATAATCTACTAGAAGAATGGATTCCTAACCACCAGTTTGGATTTCGGAAAGGACACTCGACCATACAGCAGTGCCACAGAATAACTAATATTATCCAACAATCACTCCATAGTAAGAAATATTGCTCTGCAGTATTTCTAGATGTGCGACAAGCGTTCGACCGTGTATGGCACAATGGACTTCTGTTTAAAATTAAACACATCTTCCCACATCAATACTATCTCCTGATGAAATCTTATCTTACAAATCGACACTTTCAAACCAAAGTCGAAAATGAAAACTCACAATCGTACCCAATCACGGCTTGTGTTCCCCAAGGAAGTGTGCTGGGACCACTTTTATATCTGATTTTCACTGCAGATATACCGATTACACCAACCATAACGTTGGGAACATTTGCAGATGACACTGCCGTCCTTGCATGTCATGAAGATCCTCAAACTACAACAAATATACTGCAAGAGGCACTAAGTACAATAAAGGGCTGGCTGGAAAAATGGAAAATTAAGGTCAATGAGACGAAGTCCACTCACATAACCTTTACAACAAGACGATCACAATGCCCACCTGTAAGCTTAAACAATGTTCCCATACCGCAAACAGACGAAGCTAGATACTTGGGCCTTCATATGGACAGAAGATTAACGTGGAAGCCACATATATTAAAAAAACGTAAAGAAATGGACATCAGACTTAAAAAAATGTATTGGCTTGTAGGAAGAAATTCACAACTTTCAATAGAAAATAAATTATTGGTGTATAAAACCATCATACGACCAATATGGACCTATGGTTGTGAACTATGGGGTTGCGCCAGCTACTCAAATATTGACATAATACAGCGCTTTCAGTCAAAGACACTGAGAAGTATATTCAATTCTCCCTGGTACGTTTCAAACCGTATACTTCACTCCGACTCCAACATACAATATGTGCGGGACATAATCAGGCAGAGGGCTATAAACCACCATGCTCGACTAGTAGGACATGCCAATAATGTAATTACACCGCTAACGCAGCAACCAACGATGAGACGACTAAAACGCAAGTGGCCATGGGACCTGACAGAATAAAGAATTAAAGAAAGCAGCTACATCATCCCCCCAACCTTAAAATGGAGGATAACGAGACCGCACCGCTGGGTGTTCTTCTCTTCAAGTCTTTCACAAAGCACCAAACAATTAGCTCATAGAATTTATTGTAATTAATTCTGATTGCTAATGTCTATGAATTCAATAAAAAAAAAAAAAAATATATATGAATGCTATTTTAAACAACAATATAATTTTATTTTTTAAAGTTATGTTAATTTATTGGTAGGTACATTAAAAGTTCAAATTTCAATTGGTTTTTAAACGTACAGCTCCATTGATCGGATACAATAACAATAACGGTAGGTGTTAGCGTGTTAGCTTAACTCTCCCATAATAGCACCTAGCACGGATGACATACATAACATATGTCATCCAGCCCCAAATTTTCTTCTATAACTTTTAATTTATAGAATGCTGAATATCACCGCTCTTAGTACCTTCCTAAAAATTTCAATTATCAGTTATCAATGCTTAGTCAGCCCTTATAATCTACATATTTTCTAAAAAATTGACTACGAGTGTAGAAGACGATGGCCATTGGATTGCCTCATTTTGCTTTGCTTCCAGAATTTCGTGGAGTGTGGGTGAATTTATGCTAGAGCAATGTGTTCGTATTTCTGCAAGTCTTTTATAACAGTGAAGAAAGTGAACTTCTTGTAAGTTGTTCAATTTGCTTTCGAATTTCATGTAAATTATAGAATTTGTGTTGTGATAAACACTTTGTGTTATTATAAGTTTTTTCTAACAGTGAAGACAAAATGGTCGAAGGTAAAAAACGCAGAGTAGAGTACAGTAAAGATCAGCATATGTGGCTAGAATGGTATCAAGAGCTAGAGGAGAGGAGAGGAGTTTGATTGTGACAAAAGTGATTTGGGAGAAGAAGATCGCGTTTACGAAAGCGAGCATGGCCTGAGAGCAAAAAGGTGATCATAGCGAAAATGAAGACGTAGATATGGAGATTCAAACAAATAACTTTTATCTTAGAAGAGATAGATGAGTAGCTATACTAAATGGCGAAAAACGAAACTTTCTGTAAAAGTTAGAACAAGGCCTTGTAACATTATAATATAAGTCATTTATCTGGTCCAAAAGATGAAGCTCGGCATACAAAAAGTGAAATTGAAATCTTTCATATGTTTGTTGATGAAAATATTATGAAGATAATTGTATATTGATATTGAAAAGGTACCTGAAAATTTTACTCGCGAGAGGGATGTTCTATAAACCCATGCCACAGAAATCAAAGCTTTTGTTGAGTTGTTACACTTGTTTGGAAGCATGACGTAACCGAGGAAAAATTTGTATAATTTGTGGGGCAATTTAAGAAGAACTGGACTAGAACCCTGTTATCTAGCTACGACTGAGAGACGATTCAGATTTTTTCTCCGATGCAGAAGGTGTTACAATATTCACGATAAGGAGGACCAATTGACTTCGATTAGAGAAATGCACTATTTGTAACAATTTTTCAGAAATATTTCACTTCAGGCAAATACCTAACGGTCAACCAACAGTTGCCCGCATTTCGTGGAAATTCACATAATGACATAATGTAGGAACCATCTAAAAACCGATGAGAAGTACCGAAAGAGCTTTTGCCAAATAAAGGCAGACTAGAAAATTTTCCGATATTTGGATTTCAGGTAGATTGTACGATGGTACCACATTACCCAAGGAAAAATAAAGTTGTTTTGATATTATCGTCCATACACTTTCATGACACCATAGATCCACAAAAAAAACAACAAAATGGCTACTTTTTACATGACTATATGACCAAAGTAGGTGTTGACTTATTAAATTAACTATGGCATTTTCGTATAATAACTATATAGACATATCTTTAATCTATTGAATATTATGGCAATTAATGCCTTTTATATTTTCAAATACCACCAGTGTGCATCAAACTCAACTAGGGCTGAATTTTTGGAAAACCTAAGTTAGCAATTAATACAGTCAAATGCAGCGAAGATCTGATTTGGAGACTTTGCCCGCCGAGCGAAACTGCTATTTGGTGACCAAGCATCAGAACCAACTTAATCACGTTGTAGATGCCATACTTGTGGCCGAAAACGAAATGAAACGGCAAGAAATTGGTGTCTAAAGTGTATAAATTGGGCCTGTGGAGACCAGACCATATAAGGAATATTTGTGTGAACTGTTTTGAAGATTAGTACTCAGTTATATATTAATCTTTGTCTGTTTTGCAATGCTACATTACTTTGCATTTTCACATAAAGATAGACTTGTTAAATATACACTGTAGTATCGTGAGTTCAAAATTTTTTTAGATAAGGGTTGACTATAAGCCATAATAAACTAATCAATAAAGCCATAATTTTTAACAAAATATAACAAGGGCGCAAAGAAGCTTTTATGGCCTGAGCAGTGGCGGTTGCTCCATAAGGCCGCGCGGCCGCGCGCCCCTCCTAAGAAATGCCAAGGAACACAGAATTTTTTTCTAAATTATTAATATTTATTTTACATACATTCTATGACTAAGTTCAAATTTCAACAAAAAATTCAACTCTATCCAAACATCCGCTCCCATCTCTAATTGTCCGTCCTCGTTGAGATCTCTAATTATCCGCGTCCTCAACCAACGGCCGCGGAAAATCTGCGGCCTTTAACAAACATTATACATTGCCGCCGAACGAGTCCGGAGACTAGCCGATAATAGCCGATTGTATAAGTTACAGCAGGCCGCGATTTTAGCGCGGCCTGCTGTAACTTATTGTTGGAGCAATGAATCTTCTTTCATTTAATCGGAGCATCGCAAAGATTCGTACTCGTCTACTCGTAGCTATTCAAATCCTGTTATTTTATTAAGAAACGTTTTACAGAATTATTTCATAATAAATGCAATTAGTAGATATATTTTTTACTGCAAGAAATAAAAAATAACTAGTGAGCCTTTTAGAACTTTAAATTTGTAACAAAAAGATGGTTTTCTTTCAGTTACATGAAATTGTTTGTTTCAATTTGTATATCATTACAATATTCGGTGTTCAAGAACATTTAAAGAAAAATGTCATATTATGAAAATATAGGTATTTAAAAAAAAAACAAACTAAAATATGTACGATTGCTTAGATAACTAAAAATATTTACAATTTTGTTTACAGTCGATTTAAAATATCTAAAAAAGTGGGTAAAGAAGGATATATTCAAATCTAAATATTGTTTGGGTTTCAGCTTCGATAAATTACGCAATAACCGTCATGCAGTCTAATATTTGTTATGACTGAGAATGAAGTAATCGATACCTAATTATTTTGAAAGCAATTATTAGAACTCGTGAAAGGCCGAGTAAAACTACCTAGAATGATAATAGTAACTAATCACTAGAAGTACCGAATACATTTATTTGCGGTTATAATATTTACTTAAATGTGCCAATTTTCAGATTTGTATTTATGTAAATTGGTTCGGAAAATAAAGAGACAAATTTTCCCGTAACTTTTGGTAGGTTATTTGGTGTTTGACTTCTGGTGCGCCCCTCCAAACTCAAACCCCACGACACGCCACTGGGCCTGAGACGTGATTTTGAGCCCGAGGCGTCGAAATTTTTTGATTCATCTGTTGTTATGATTTAATACATGAAATTGTTGTGTTTATTTAGAAATTTAAGATTTCAGTTGGCGCGAGTTATGAATCATTTATAACTCACTAGTGAGTTATAGGGTATTATATAATTCAACTGAAATCAGTACTATTATGGTTGTATAATTAGATGTTGGATAAAATATTTAAGTCTGTATTTACCACTTGTTTTTTAAATAAATAATGTTTCAAACTGGTGCGAATTTTTAGTTCGTCTACCTTAACCACTCATACCGGACCTGTCATGCAATATCCAACAAATATAAACGCATGTGTAAGACTGCATGTAGTTAAAAAACAATGGAACATAGATAATCAATATGCTTGTAATATCCATAAGTAAGTGCTATTTAGCTAAAAAAAGACGGATTAAAGCAAACATTATTAGACAATATTAATATTAATTTAAAATCTTTTATTTCAGTGAAACAATTAATTTAATATACCAGTATAATAAATATGATAATAAAGACATAAAGCACTGTTTATCATTCCCGATCTTGTTAAGTGAGTTTTGATCTACAAATTCCATTCTTTTGTAACATTATTTATTAATTTCGGTCTTCACTCGCTTAAGTTTCCTGAACGACGAACCAAACTTAACTAAGCGTTTCTGAGAAGCGCTATTTAATTACACACAGATCCTTAAGAACCGACCGAGAACTTCTCAGACACTTGAGTACTCACGGAAGAAGAAATAAATTGGCACTTTTATTTATTTATTTACTGCTCTCTGATCGTCGTTAGTTTCTTTTCTAAGCCAATAGTAATTATTCATGGAACAATGTTGGGAGCTTTTACTTTGCGATTTGTGAACTTCTTTAATTATTTACTTGGAATTAAATATTATTTTTTGCAGAACAAAGAGGTAATATAATTTTCAGGTTTAATATTATAAGTAGTAGATTTATTATATATTTAATATTTTGGATATGTCCTAAGTTAATTACGAAGTTGAATATGCTAGTGTGAGCCGATATTCTTAAAACAATATTGATTATTAAGCCGTAATAAACTGTAATTATTACATAATAACTGCTGGTTGATAATAAATTAGTTTTTTTTTTATGTTTGACAAAGTGAATTAAACTACTAAAGTGAATATACGGATTTCTCTTTTTAACAAGACTTTATATTACAAATAAGATCAATATATCAAATTATTTCACGTACAATTAATTTATCACATTAACATCTGTTACACTTGTTTCATAACAAGACTTTATAAAATTTTAAAAATCACTTGGTGCAACTAATAACCAACCTATGGAGAGAATACAGGTAAAGGAAGTAAGGTTACTATGAAATTTCGAGTTACGTGAAATCGTGTTATATGAGACCAAGAACTGATACAGAAACAGGGGTTATGTTTTAAAACAACAAAAACTGTCTACATATTTGCAAATTTATTTTTATACTTATATGACTATTTGGAACTTAATTTTTATTCAAAACGATTCCGCTTTTTCTCTGGCAGAATATCTTCATCTCTCTGTTGTGGTATCTAAATCTTTGGTATTTTCAGCTGCTTTGTTTAAAAAGTCATAACTACTAATAACTTTAAACAAAGCACAAGTTCAACAGCACAGACAAAAACACGGGAATTTCTCATCAATGTCTTTTGATATCCACTAATGGGTAATGAGTCAACGACAGAGGTTCTCAAAATGTACTGGAAATATATAAAAAATATAAGAGCAAAAATTTCTTTCTACAAAAAAATTATAGAAAATCAGGTTACGGAAGGATTGCCCGAAATATCTAAGCGTGTTAAAAAGAAACTGTAGTTTAGAAGTACCGCGTTATACGACGGTTACCTGAAAGTTGGAGATACTATAATACTAAGCTTATTTAGATAATTATAGGTGTCGTTATGCTCGATATATTTTGAGTTACGCAGAGTTACAGAAGTTTTTTATCAAGATAAGGTATTTGGCCTGTATAGAGTTTAGTTGATATATTGATTGATTGATTGTCGGTGGGGTTTTCACCAGGGTGCAAGCCTAGTATTTGCACTTCGACTCTATGGTCTTTTTTGCATTCCCTATCCTATCTCTGTCAAGGTAGTTCCGTGCCGCCAACGAGTTTTAGGATGATACTTACACGTTTTTGTGTATAACAGCTATTCCACTGAAAAATTTCCCGAAGAGTTGCTGTCTCCTACGGTAAAGGGCAGGACAGTCAAAGATTATGTGCGACGCTATTTCCTCCTCTTCTTCACATAGTCTACAGAGTATATCTCCTCTGTATACACCTATTATTTTTAGACGTCTTCTCAGCTGGCAGTGCTCTGTAACAAGTCCCACCAGCTGTCTGATTTGGGTACGTCCTAAACGGAGTACATCAGTCGTTAATCTGTGAAAAGCCATTCCAATTTTATTTCTTTCCCCAGTCTTTGTACCTGTGTTGCATTTCAGCGAGAGGCATGTTGTGTTCTGGTCCATGCCACTATTGCTGTCCGGGTGCTTCGTTAGTGTATTCCGAATACAGGTTCTGGTCCTATAGAATGGATGCGCCAGTTTTTGCGAGGGTGTCTACTTTTACATTGCCCCTCCCCACCTATGTGTTTTGGAACCCATATGAGTCGAACCCCGTACTTCTCGTTAGTTTAGAATTAATTGGATAATGGTGAATCAAGAGCTTTAAAGCTGCTTGACCGTCAGACAGACTACTTACGTGTTATCGAGTATACCCACGTTTTACATTCTCTTGTAAACATTGTATTATTAGTATTTCAGCTTGGAAGACTGTGGCGTTGGTCCCAAGAGATAGGTACACTTATGTTCTCTTCTGGTCTTACGCCGTGTATACCTGCCCCTGTACCCTATGCTGTGTGGAATCTATCTGTAAACCAGACGAGTCCTTTCTTCAGATAAGATGGGGTTCCTTGAGCCCAATCATTGCGATCGTATCTCGCAGTGAATGGTTTGTCAGAAGAGTACGCTGATTTGATGTAGTCAGTGCCTGCATTCGTTTGTGTCCACACTGTTCATTGTAAATGTGCCTATTACCGGTGAATTTCATTCTATGTACTACAATCCAGGTGTTCCCTTTCAGATAAATATCCAGAGGGGTTAATTCTAGATATGCTTGCACAGACGCAATTGGAGTGCTTCTCATGGCTCCACATACGCTCAAACAGGCCAGTCTTTGAATCCTGATTAGTTTCGTGATGGCTGTTTCTTGTACTGTCTTTGGCGACCAGATTAGGGTCCCATAGGCGATCATGGTTCTAACAACCGTGATTTGTACCATGGAACCATCTTTGGTTTCAGTCCCCATGTATTACCAAACATGCGTTCCCCCTATATGGGGCCCATATTTGCTCTATTTGCAATGTTATTCAGGTGTCCACTTCAGATTAATAATTCAGCGTAATACCCAGATATTTTCACTAAAGACTCTAAGGTTGTTGAATGGCCCTATCTTTCTTCCCGGTGAAAGGTATTAGTGATGTTTTTCTAGGGTTTACCTTTAGGTTTTCCCTTTCACACCACCTTTGCGTAATGTTAAACGCCCTTTGTATGAGGGCCGCAATGATATTCGGGGTTTGGCCCCTGAGTAGGATGTCTATGCCATCCCTATATCTTTGGGCGTAGAATCCCTCTTCATTGACAACATCCTCTGGTAGTAAAGCCCTTGAGGGATTCTCTCCCCCCCCCCCAGGTTAGCGTGTATCTGGCGATCCACAGAATATACTAACGTTAGATGGAATTTTGCGGAATATAATTGTACGGGCGTAATAAAAAGGTAATAAACTTCGATAGCAGCTGGCATGGCTCAAAGAAATGAAAAAGTCCGAATAGCCTAATACACATGGTTTCGCAAATGACTCGCTTTTAAGATGTTCGCAGTTTTGAATGGAGGTCGTGTTCGCTTTAGCTTGAATTTATGGTTAGGCTAATTTAGGCGATAGGCTAATTGGGCCCATGATTTTGCCTAACAGATTAAATGGTCAAGAATATCCAAAGTTTTTAAACAGACACGTTGTCTCTACTACTGGAAAACAGATTTCTCATTAGGGGTTTGGTTTTCAGTTCATTTTAGTGAACAGTACTACGGAAGGTGCTTATGCTGTGGTGGGCCGATTGCATAGCTTTCTAGATTTCCTAATCCCAGCATGCAGGATTTTTCCATGTGATGTAAAAAGCTAGATGTAAACAGCACCAGTAATTACTCTTTAACTCCAAAAACGTAATGAACGAGCGTGCTTTATGTTGTGTGGTGAGTACGTGATTCTTTCGTATGCAGATGTTGGTTGTGCATCGAAAAGGACGGAGGGTATATTTTGAGCACTTACTTAATTAAGGTACAACACTATCATAATAGTGCTACCTTGTTTCTTGAAACTGGAATAAAACAGTTCTCAACGGTGCCTAACACAACTGATACCTTTAAAACTAATTGTTCGTTTTTGGGTAATGCTATCTGTCCTTTTTTTAATGCCCTGTATGTAATATCGTAAGTAGGAAAAGCAGTGCCAATTAGTTTTGAAGTTCTATTATAAATTTTTATTGCACGTGAATACGAACTTATTTTTTTACGATGTTCCCTTGGACACATAGGTATACCGGGCGATTCAGAAAAAAAGGAATTAGAGCAGGCCCTGATTAGGCTGTTAAAGTTGGTAACATTGCTTCTCATTTTTTTAAATTTTATATCAATGGTAATCTGATTTGTCACTAAAAAAATTAATTTGACATTTTAAGAATGTGAGTGCTTCTTATCTGTAATAAATGTTCTTATTACGGCACAAAACTTTTCTTATTAAAAGTTACTACAGAAATGGCGTAAAGCAGGATGCATTGAAGATTTTCGACAACAATTTCCGAATTTCCCAGCGGTGTACCAACAAATAATAAGACAACTTTATAAATGGTTAAATTTATTTGACGAAACTGGAACCGTTACACGAAAAAGTGGTTGTGGAAGGCCTACAAAAAGAACTGAAGATAATATTCAGGATGTTGAAGCACGAATGACTGAAGCTCCAACGACATCTGTTCCTCAACTTGCTCAGCAGAGCGATGTATCATAAGGCACATGTCATCGAATCCTAAAAAAAGATTTACACATGTTCTCATACCGTGTTCAAGTTGTAAAAATACAGTATTTAAAAACAGGCACAACGATTTAAATGACTACATAGAAACAATAGTTCGTAACTACAACGCGTTTGATGGTCAAACTTTACAAAATGTATTTAACAATATGAAGAGACGTGTAGCATTATGCATTGAAACAGAAGGTGAAATATTTGAACATTTACTGTAAATTATTAAGTTGCCAGTTTCCCTTATTTTGTAAATAAATTTGTTTACTTCCAAAATGTTGTTTTGTGTAACCTAAAATAAAAACATTAGTGGACGTAATTACATTTACGGTTATTAAATAAAGTAAAATTATTTATTTATTTATTTAGACTGCCTACAAACAGGCAATTACTTACTATTATTTAAAACACGGTCAATAATTTTGACAGTTAACGTAACCTCTTAAATGGTAGATAGTGTCTCCGTTTACGGGAATCACGGGATACCAACTTTGGTAACTAGGTCACGGCCTGCTCTAATTCGTTTTTTTTCTGGATCACCCGGTACGTTGGATTGAGTTTACTATAGGTATAATGCATAAAAAAAAAATCTTTCAGAACGGTTACTATAAAGTATGATCTATTAACTTAGAATAATTTGTACAGGGTGTTGTAAAAATTACATTACAAGAAATGATAATAATTATAACAAGTATTGAATGATTTCTGATAGAAAAGAAACGGATACGAAATTAAAAGTAAATGTTGTAACTTTTATAATTGAATGCATTATTTTAAAATAGTTCAAGCTCATTTTAGTTGTCGTTAATGATAAAACTAATGTGTGAAATTTTTAATTCCTTACATTTTTTTTTAGTAATTTGTATTTAAAAGTAAAAAAGTACTCTATAGCATATTCGCTACCACATTGGGACTGGGTTTATGCATAGGGTACCAGAAACTCGCTAAAGTAAATAAATATTAGGCCTTACAGTATTAATATTAACAATGCCATGTGTTTAGAACCGCTGGAACAAGCTCTGTAATCTCTAAACTCTTGAGTCATACGGTGTACCTTCTGTACCTTCAAGCGGACTTGTCCTTGAATCCCAATGTGGTAGCGAATATCCTATAATTCCAGAAGGGTTTCGCCTCTGGCTTGGTTGACAAGTTGAGTTGCCGTTCCCTTCTTCTCTTGCTAAAAGAGTTTCGCCCCTGGCGTGGTTGACACGTTGAGTTACCGTGCTCTTTTAGTGCTCCCATTTTCCTTCGAAAGAAGCCCCTTAAAAAAGTGGGTGAAACGTTGAGTTTTTCTGTCTCAATAATGCCACGGTTCCAACCCGGAAGACGTTCTGTTAACACCGACACTGACCGTGGAAGTCTTCGAATTCACTCTAATTTTCTTATTGTGAGAATATTAATAAAAACTATACAGTGCGTAGAATTGGTTCACGCACCATAGGGATTTCAATGTTAAATTCTTAATTTTTAAATATTGGCTCCCCAAATTATTTTAGAGAAAAAGTGTAAACATGTTTCTTATAGAGAAAAAAATGCTGTATACAACCATATCATTACTTATTTTTTTACTTTCCATACAAGGGTTAAAATTAAGGAAAATAAAACTGGTACTTTAGCAAAAATAGGTAGTGCCTTGGAATCGTTGAAACAAAAAACAATTGTTAGTTAGCTGTCATGTTAGCATCTTAATAATAAATTTAGAAGTATTTTAAGTAATTCTGAGTTAATATTATGTATTCGTTGAATGAAAAGATCCTAATGATAAAATGGTACTATTCTGGTAATAGCGCACGTGCACTGCAGTAAGTGATATGTTTGCTGCAGAATATCCGAATCGACCAATTCCAAACCACGCTACTGTTGAAAGAATGATCCGCAAATTTGAAGCAACTGGTACTGTAAATAATAAGTGCAAATGTAATGAAAACGCCCTACAGAATGTAAGACATCAAGAAAATGCAAACGCTGTCAAACGTATTACTTTCAGTAACTGAAAATCCTAATGTAAGTGTACGCCAACTAGCAGAAAATATTGTGATACACCACACTACAGTACACAAAATTTTGAAAAAGCACCATTACCGTTCCTATAAATATCAGTGCCATCAAGAATTGCTTCCAGGTGATATGGAGAGAAGGGCTGAGTTTTGCTACACCATAATGGAAAAAGCAAACGAAGATAGAAATTTTTTTAGGAATGTGTGTTTTACAGATGAGTGCACGTTTACGCTTAACAATGAGCCAAACGCGCAAAACTGTAGGATTTGGGCTACACAAAATCCTCATAATTATTTAGAAACGAGGACCCAATATCCTCAAAAATTAAATGTTTGGGCCGGTATCTTGGGGCATCATATTATTGGACCGTTTTTCCTTGGCGGAAATTTAACGTCTGAACGTTTTTTACAAATATTGTCCGAAGAAATAACACCAGCTATAAATGAGGTTGCACCAGAAAATGAAGAAGTTTGGTTTCAAATGGATGGATGTCCTGCACATAACAGTCGTGTCGTCCGCGAATATTTAAATCAAAGCTTTAATGGCAAAGTTATTGGTAGAGGATACGAAATTTGTTGGCCTGCTCGGAGTCCTGACCTTTCTCCTAATGATTTCTTTCTATGGGGAAATTTGAAATCAAACATTTACAGTGGTAACCGTTTTGAAGATTTGGAACAATTGCAAACTAGTATTCAAGATCACTGCGTAAGAATTTCGCCATATCAGTTAGCAAATGTCAGACGAGAATTTTCTGATAGACTGGGTTATTGTTTAACAGTGGATGGAGGCTTATTTGAACATTTATTAGAGTAATTGTTTTTTTTGTGTTACCTACTTAATTCGTTAAATAAAATTTGCTTCTTGTTCTATTGCAGAGTATTATTCCCATTATTTTAAAAATTTTTATTATGTAAGAAAAACAAGATTCCACTTGTCAGAATGACAGCGGCCTTGTTTCAACAGTTTATCAAAGCATAGCTGGTTTTTGTTAAGGTGGCAGTTTTAGTTTCCCTGTTTTTAAAACTTGTAAGAAAAGAATAGTTATTTGTACAACTAGTAATGAAAGCAATACTTTTTTTCATGAGCGAAAAAAAGATGCTTTCATACGAGTTGTACACAATATTTTTTTGCATTTTGACATCTTAAATCCCTCAAAACAGGATAAAAAGGAATTGAGAATTTACAGTTGTCAAACTGACAATTTGCAATATTTTATTTAAAGCACACTTACTTAATGCAAAATGTAAAATTAAATAGTTAACCAAAGTGTTGCTTTCTTTACGATTTTTTAATAAAAAAAGTCCACTTTTTTTGTCAAAATGCGAAAAAATAAATTTTCGGCACTAGAATGCATTGTCTAAACGCAAAATTACTTAAAATACGTCTAAATTTGTGATTAAAATATTAACATGGCAGCTAACGATCAACGGGTTTTTGTTTCAACAATTCCAATGCACCACCTATTTTTGCTAAAATATTTGAACATTAAGAATTTAACATGGAAATCCCTATGGTGCGTGAACCAATTCTACACCCGGTATAGTTAAAATAAAGCAACAGACACTAGCTAAACTTCTTAATTGATCTTATGTATGTATATTTTAAAAGTAATTAAACTTTTCCTATGACATAAAAAAGAAAAATAACTTTTATAGCTTCTGGAAAATAAAAAATTATTAAAAAACAGTGATTTAATAATAATACTCAAAACGGCTGCATGAATTCAAAAAACTGTGTAAAAAGTGTAAGGAGAGTAAAAAAGTAGGAGTATAAGTTTTATAAAATTACTCGTGTGGTTTTATTTTCTAAGTGTAGGTTTTTAAGTAGTAGGAAGTAAAATCAGAACTCCACATTTGGATAGTGGCCTATGAATTTATACGACAGTAAAAAGTTAAAACACGCCAACTTGCTTCCTTATATGTAAAATTTTTGCAATATGAATCATTGTTGTTTATGTTTTTCATTATAAATAAATCTAAATATGGCAAGTAGGTAACGCATAGCAGTAGGCAGTAGAAATACATAGTTACCGTTTTGTTAAAAAAGTTAGTTTTTCTACACCTATTTAATTATATTGCAATTATTAGCATTTTTTTTTGTGAAAAATAGTACATATAATTCACTGCAGTGAATTATAGATTCATAATTCACTGCAGTGAATTATGATTTCGGCCAATCACAAATACATAAATATTTCGCTAATCCAATCATATTTTAAATCGCCCGCGATCAACTCCTTCTGCGGCTGACAATCGACTCGCGTGACACGCCCAAGTGTGTTGTCATATTGCTTGTTTACAAAGTTATCAAATTTGACTAATTTGAGTCTAATATATTTGTTTAATAGGTGTAGAAAAAGTATCGTATTACATTCGCGATTATGGCCATTATTCGCTCAGATGATTTGTGCCACTCGCCTGACGGCTCGTGGGCTCAAACGTCATCTTCGTGAATAATGGCTGTCATAATCGCTCATATAATAATATACTATTATTTAACTTATAAGTACCTATTGATATTCAGAGAATTTCGGTCATACTAAATGTTGCCGAGTGAATTTTTCCATATACAATTTTCCGTACACAATAAACCACTGAAGAGGAGTTTAATAATTTACTGAAAGTTTATTTTTGTAATTTACAACATACATATGTGAAGTTATAACGTCTAATACCGCAAAGATTCTTAATTAGTAATATACACTAATAATTTCTATTTTAAATTAACTCACAGAATACCTTTTTGTATACTCGGCAATAATAAAAACTTGTTTTGTTATGGAATATTGTATTAGGTATTAGGTATACATTATACAATGTTGTAAGAGAACAAAGTACTTTTTCATTCCTGAGTATAACTTCTAAAATATACTTAAGTATTTTTAACTTAAAAATGTACTAAATTTGTTGTTTTGCAACACACATTTTGAAAATAAAAACTTAATAATAAATGTCCTATGCATCTAGGCTTTATCCAGTAGTTTTCTATTTACCGTTCTTTTCTTTTGTAGAGTCTATTTTAAACCCTACCATAACTGGTTTATTTATTTGAAGCAACAATCTGTGGATATTTTATAAAATTTATGTTCAAATAATAACTTTATAAAACTGAAAAGGTAATTATGATATAGCTAATAAGTACTTCTACCGTTTCATTGAATGTACTTTCAAGATTAAATATTTGTTGTTTTTATATTATCTTATTATCACAGAGCAAATGATTTTAATAAACATTACATAATAAGATACCAGTTAGAGAAACGTCTGGTGAAGACGCTCTATATTCCTAATAGGAATGAATGGACCGAAGAAGAAGAAGAATAAGATATTATATTTTTTAATTAAACTATTATTTTTAATTATTAAACTTAAAAAAATAAACATTATGGCGGAGTGGTAGAGCGTCAGGCTAGCGTTGCGCTAAATAAATTAAATAGTCCTTGGTTCGAATTTCCCAGTGTGCAGGGTTTTCCTGCAGCCTGGAGGTCAGTGAATGAGTTATTCCTGTTAATTTAATTAATCTAAAGCGTTTATTTTATTTTAATTACAACCTTTCCATAGATAACAAATTTGAATAACCAAATTATTACCTTATTTGTTTAATATTTATTTTATTTTCTATTATATTTACGGATTAATTGTATATTAAATTAATAAGGTTGATATTTAAAACAATGCTCAAGAGCATGTGTATTATCAAATAAAAACCAAGCCGCATCACACTTATAGATGCCCTATATTGATCAATAAAAAAAAAATTAAAACTGCATATGGTGCTTAGGTGATGTGTATACTGTATAATATTCACCGAGTAGACCAATGAGATGCTGTGTATACTGTGCATACTTGTAGTTAATTTCCATAAAATCTTATTTAGTATATAAAGTCTTTGTATACTTGTTGCTAGTATAAAATTCCACTATAAAATAATTAGGACAATGAACTGTAATATTTCTGATAAATTTAAATACGTCATTGACGCAAGTATCATCTGGAACTGATCGCTAATAATTTGTAAGTATGCATTTAATTATAGAGCTTAATGTGTTTATTTTATGATTATCGTCATATGGTCCTACCTAATTTATAAATACATATATTTTGTTTACAGGTAAGGTTAAATTGGAAATATTGCAACATATAAAAAGGATTGACTAGGACAACGACAAATTTTAGTGCTAAAATAATTTCTAAGCTGGTCGAATTTAAAATTCATAGTTTTATTGTTACTGTTTTATTATTTAGGTGAAAGGTAAATATAACATATAGAAGAATAGCTGTTTGAAGTTACATACATATATATAACAATCGAAAAGTAAAAGTTCTATTTATTATTTAATTTTTTGTTTCAAGAACCATTATCTGCCTATTGTACGCCACTACAGTAATATATTTTTGGTCGTTCCTTTAAAATCCCTACTTTTTTTTTTAATAAAAACTTTATATTTGAATACGTAGAATATCTCCGAAGTGGAGAAGAGAATAAAAAAGCCGAGTTATCTTATCCTAGGGAAACTGAATTGAATGTCGCAGCTAATGAAACGAGGGATTTCCTCAAAAATCTATTTAAACACCTCATTCGCTATACATCGTTAATTTTCGATGTTGTAGGGGGCGTTTGCTTATAATTGATTTATTACATAGAGTATATCATACTCGTATACGTATATTAGTCGAGTCAATGAAGGTTTTTACTTCTAAACCCACTAAAACAGAACCGATTTTGATGATTTTTTTTTTTAAATTGTTTGTTATATTAAATTATTCAAAATCAGAAACGTTTCAGATGGCGCTATTAAGTATTTATATTGTTTAAACAATTAATAAAAGAAAAATATTAAAAAAATTTTTTCTTCGATGAAATTTTAACTAGAAGTGACTAATTTTGAAAATTTAGTATAATAAATAATTTTTGAATAAAAAAGTTTCAAAATTTCTATAGAAAAATGTTAATATTCAATCAGTCGGATGCAAGAAGATAATGTACAAATATATAGACATATGTATATTGTCAACTGAAAAAATCAATACTTTTATAAGAATATCTAAACACGTACAAGAAATCGACCTTTTGTATCACAGGCAGTGGAATTCAAAGTCAAACTCCTGATGTTTCACCATGATTTTCGAAGTGTACGCGTGGGTTTTGAGGTTATTAATCTGTTAAAATATAAGTTTTTAACACTAAATATTGAAAATATTAGTGAAAATTGTTGAAGAGAACTTAATTATTGATAAAAATTTAGAAAAAAGTGCAAAGAGACAAGTAAAAATACGATGGAAAAAGTAATTATATGTCATTTATTCTTGGTTTGTATTGAAAATAATTGGATTATATTTGCTTTTAATTTTGTTTATGCATTTTGAAGAATCGAGTTATTATTCTTATTATTATGTTACATTTATATTACATTATTACAGTTATTAAGATACATTTATATGCTGTAAAATCACATTTTTTTGTAATTTTGATCATTACAGCAAAATCGCTTGCGTTGCATATAAGTAAAAAAATGTTTCCCGTTTAATAAATAATTAGTCAATCTTAACTAAATTTTGTTTACTTATTTGGGACGTATTGATTTAACGATTCTAAAAATTTTAGCCCTTTAAGTGTAATATTTTTAATTCTACAGTACTTTTTTCACTGAATTTTCCGCGCGTCATGCTCGTCGTTAAGATTATTTGCAAAAACAATTTGTGTTAAATTATTCTTTGGATGTAATGAAATCTTTTTAAATTATTAGGAATATATTTCCTGTCTTACAGCTATTTCCCTTTGAATTTGATCCTCATATTTAAAATCATACGTGTTAAAAACATTTTCCAACATTCTTTTATATGTTACAGAAACAGCAACAAGATACTGTAGACTCTACAGTTAATTGTTGTTGCATTTGCAAAGAACAAGAGAGTGCAGATACACAAATTATACAAAGTTTTTTCAAAAATTTCAAATTTGGAATTCAATTCTTGCATCCGAATGATTGAATAATTAACATTTTTCAATGGAAATTTTGAAACTTTTTAATTCAAAAATTATTTTATAAACTAAATTTTCAAAATTAGTCACTTACACTTTGTTAAAATTTCATCGAAAAAAAAATTGTAAAATTTTTTTTCTATAATTATTCAAACAATGTAAATAATTGATAGCGCCAGCTGAAATGTTTCTGATTTTGAATAATTTAGTATAACAAACATTAAAAAAAAAAAAAATCATCAAAATCGGTTCTGTTTTTGCGGGTTTAGAAGTTTTGACGATTTTTCCGCTTTATTGACTGGACTATATACAGGGTGAATAAAAAGTAAGGAACCTCGATGCTAGAGCCTTTATTATTAGTTTTAGAACAAAAAGTTTTAGACAAAAGTTTTATAACAAATTATTTTCCACAAACTGACGGTTTTAAATATTTTTTTAAAGGTCATACCTTTGCGCTATGACGTCATTGATACTTTTTTTAAATGGCAACCTATATTTTTTAGGTCGAAATTTTATAGCATTTTTTTTTCTCTTTATGACCATCTAAAAATATCATACGGTTGCATAAGCGAAATTTCTAGAAAAATTAAGTTGAATGTTATTCGTACCAATATCTAACGTACGTACTTTTATCACAAAAATTAAACGCATGACTATTAAAAACAAATAAAAACAATGTTAAACATTATTATTATTATTTTATTATTTGGATACAATTTTTGAGAATAGGTGGATCGGTAGAAGGGGTAGTATCGAATGGCCAGCCCGATCGCCCGATTTGAATCCGTTGGATTTTTTCTTGTGGGGCCATCTTAAAAGTAAAGTTTACACAAATAGGCCCAGAAATTTATAAGAGTTAAAAATTTGTATTCGGGAAGTAATACGGGCAATACCAGCCGAAGTAATTCGGAATGTATTACAGGGATTTTCACATCGAATTGGACATTGTCAGATAGTTAATGGCGAACAATTTGAACATCTTCTGTAATAAAGTAATGTTAAATATTGTTTGTATTTGTTTTTAATAGTCATGTGTTTAATTTTTGTGTTAAAAGTACGTACGTTAAATACTGGTACGAATAACATTCAACTTGATTTTTCTAGAAATTTCGCGTATGCAACTGTATGATATTTTTAGATGGTCATAAAGAGAAAAAAAAATGCTATAAAATTTCGACCTAAAAAATATAGGTTGCCATTTAAAAAAAGTATCGATGACGTCATAGCGCAAAGGTCTGACTTTGAAAAAAATATTTAAAACCATCATTTTGTGGAAAATAATTTGTTATAAACCTTTTGTCTAAAACTTTTTTTTCTAAAACTAATAATAAAGGCTCCAGCATCGAGGTTCCTTACTTTTTATTCACCCTGTATATGCGAGAGTCTGTTGATGAACTGTTTCGAAGTAAATTATATAATGGTGCTTTTATTTTATTTAAACGTTGAGTTCTTCTGTCTCAACGATGACACGGTTTCAACCCGGAAGACATTCTGTTAACACTGACACTGACCATGGAAGTCTTCAAATTCACCATTGGGTAATTTTTTAGGGTAAATAGCATGCGTTTTAATTTTTAAAGTTAAGATCTAAACTTGTTAAAAATATTTTGTTTGCGTAGCCTCGATGGTACAATTAGTGATGCCAATCTTACTAAACGACGTTATGCCCTTACTGCTACAAAATTAAACTCACGTTACCGCACCGTTTATATCTGGGATTGCTATTTTAACACAGAAAAACAATAAGTAATAGATTAATAATATTTATTATATAAATTAGTGATAAATAAACCATGAATATTCTTCAAGAAGGTAAATATAACAACAAACATAACCTAAAACTTGATATTATGTATACCTAATACAAAAACATTAGATTCTGTCTTTACATGTAAAATTCACAGATAGTGGTGATAAGTTAAAGAAAAAAGTGTACCACAAGATACTTTTCTGAAACGTTTTCGAGTCACTACTTCACAAATATTAAAAATCAACCATGAACAGACTGTAGACTGAAAATTTTCATGTATAAACAGCCGCCTTTGATGTATCGTCTGAATGAAGGGAATCAAATTCTAACGGTTGCCTTGTAAAGCATTTGAAGTTATTAAGTAAATTTCGAAAATTTTCCACAAAATATTCAGAATATCGGCACTTCTTTTTAGTATTTTTCGCTTAATCGTAAACCTTAAGTATGCATTGCAAGAATATTAGCAATTTCTGAATTAGAAAATAGCAGCTCAACAGGTAAAATTTTTGTTTCGTAGTTTGTACTGATGAAGGGTGATCATATTTTATATTTTGCAAATCGGGACATTTTCATGCAAAGAACACCAAAATTAATTATTAAAGCTTGCTTGAAAAGAAAATTTTATTTTCCAGTAAACAAAAAGGAACAACAAGAATATAAACGAATTTTGTGCAGCCGGACGCGAAGTGGTCATTTCGCGTACGCAATACAGGACGCGAAATCGGATTTCGCGGCCTTACCCTTAGTAACGGCCGCGAAATATTTTAACGGCCGTTACTAAGGGTAACGGCCGTTAAACTAAACGTCACTTATTTGACACATGAGAGTTGACATAACAGATAATATGAAAATGTCAGTTTTATTATGTATTTTTTACGGCTGCACAAAAAATGTTGTGTATACTTCGGCCGCGAAATTCTTTAGCGCCCTCGAGATTGTCTTGCCTCGGCCGCAAGCGGCCTCGGCGACAATTTTTCTCTCGGTACGCTAAAATGGAATTTCGCGGCCTTAGAATACAAATAACTATTATTTGAAACAATAAAAGAATAAAAATACATTTCTGATATGTCCCAATGGTTTTAGCTTTCCCCAGAATTTCTTTATTGAAATAAATTCAGAAAATTCAGGACAATCCATATTGTAATTATATAACGTTTGCAGAATGCCTTCCAACAACAGTATTTTCATCATGTTTCTTCTTTTATCGAACATTCATCAGACAAAATATTCTTTCGACATTGCCAGTGTGCGACAGAATCGCGAACAAATATTGACAAAGTTTCAGGAATTCTGTATATCGTTCGGAGTATTAGCACTTTTGGAAAATAAATTCCCGCGTTTCGTTTCATGCAATACCAATGCTACTGAAGTGGGAGGTTCTTATTGTAATTTAAAAGCCGGGACATATAAATGTCTCGAAGAACATTTTCGGAACACCGGGATTCTTTATTAAAAACGGGGACAATTCCGGAACACCGGGACGTCTAGTCACCCTATACTGCTGTGAATAGAAACGCATGTATGCATGCTTAACTGAAAGGAACATACACTTTTCCGATAAATAAACATCGTAGTTACTGAGGTGTTATTTTTCTCTTGTTTGTTGCAGAGCGGGTAAGTTGAGCGGACACTGTGCTGTACGAGGGCGTATTTTTATGTTATCTACCTAACCATGAAAATAAACACGTATCACATTAACAACTCTTTATTTTTCTACGTAACTCCCTTCAACACTCTCACTTATTCCATTTTTTTTCCAATTGTCCCACACCTCCAGAAAAAAATTCCTTCGGCAACTCTGCAAAATATTGTTCAACAGTTTCTTTGAGTGCTTCGTCAGATGCAAAATGCTTTCCTCTGAGATGCGTTTTTAAGTTTTTTAATAGAAAGAAGCCTGACGGAGCTAGGTCAGAGCTAAAAAGCGGATTCCGTAACTCTATGAACCCAGAGTCATTGACATTATGAACTTGTCAAGGCTTTTGGAATTTTGCGTAGATTTAGCCTAATACGACCCTGTTGTTCGAAGTTTAAGCCGGCCCTGAAGCTTGCAGAATCCGTGCGAGTAATGCCAAATTTAAAGAAATCGCAAATACGATGACCAAATATGTTAATGTAATATTTGTTTAGTGTATTCTTTGTTAAGAATCCAGGGAATCACCGGATCCCGGGAAACAACGCCAGATTGGCGCCGTTCAAGGTTTCCCCATCGCGTAAAAAGGCGCGTTTGTCCATCTTCTTCTAACATCCATTCGCTTTACGAAAAGTAAGAAGACAAATCAGAGTATAGCCAGCTTTAACACCTAGCGGTTGTGCAAATTATCGTTCCGGCTTTGGTAGTAAAATCCCGTATTTGTCAACCTATCGTTCTCGTGTAGTTTTGGAAAAACTATCTTACGACATATTACCGGATTATCCCAGAGAGTGCCTTATTCGTATCGGGGGGAATATAATTTCTGTGTTGGAAGTTCCGTTTAAATTTGATGTTTGGTGAAGTATCGTTCCACACAGTTTCGCTTCGGATTAAATAACCTACCAGTTGAGGACATCTTGTTGTCTTCGCACCTGCTTCCGGAAAATGACTCCATCCCTTTTCTACGCCGACCGCTGCTTTCTCTCCCTGGAGAAGCCGACCATCGCTTACATTGGGCCACCCTCAATAAAGCCCTTCTTTCCAGGTAACGAAATTTAAGGCTGCTCTTTTACTTGCCGGTTGTGAGTGTACCAACTCAACCCCAATTCAGTTCAGTATTTTATCAATTATTACTCGTAGACAGGCATCAGTTAATTTTGTTCGTAATTCAAGTACATCAAGCATTCTTCTTTGTTTAATTTCTTCGGCGAAGTGTTTAAATCTTCAAGTAATTTGTATTACCTTTTGCTTTAGCGTTAATAATTCAGAAACAGTGAGAACTATCGCGATGAATGTCTATTTTATGTTGTATGTGTAAAATTATTTGTAATCAGATTTGTAGCTTAAGTTTTATCATCGCCATTCTTTTGATTGCGATTAAGAGACTCTAGCTGTTAAATATTTTTTGCCATAACTTGAGTAAATGTGGCATCCCTTAATCACCCTTTTTGTATAATTTAAGATAGAATTTATAGAATCCCTTTTGTGTCATATTTTAAATATTACTTGCATTCATTAAATTTCATTGTTAATTCATTCTTGCCTTTTATTTGCGTTTGTGTTCATTTTGTAAAAATAACTGTTTACAGCTTTGTGAGCCTGACTACCAGTACCAGTGTTTTATTTCAGTAAGTAAGAGTAAGTACATCCAGCAGTAAGGTGCAGCTACCCTAACCCCCTTTCGAGCCCAAAGGAACAATCTGCGGTACGTTCCCCGAGACCAACTTGGGTTATTTCCGCAGTGGCGCCCATTTTCCTCCCGATTAGGATCTCCCCTATTTGAAGGGTTTAGTTTAGAGTTTCGAACCCCTCTTCTTCGACTGCTTGTTAGTCGCGAGCCTAAGCACATCGTCGTCCCCTAAAAGTTGTCGTAGTGCGGAATTACCGCGGGACAAACTCTATGTCACTGCAATGTTCCACATTAGTTTCATTAATTTTATCAAGAAGTAAACCTTCCCAAATCACTATAAACCCCACAAGATAAACACAACTTAGAACGGTCTAGGACATTTAACCGCGGCCACTTCGGCGCGGCGGTTAAGACGCGGCCGTTTCGGCGCAAACATACTTGATCGCAGGGACACTACGACATAGGGAAAAAATAACGCAGTAATTAGACCGCAGAAACTTTAGGACGTAGGGACATTAAGCCGCAAAGTTTCGGAACGTTTCGTTCATAAAACCAAAGCCTAAACGTTCAACATTTGTTTTCAAAAATGAGGATTTCTTTTACTAGTGACATATTTATGTATCCCGCTTACACTTTTGCATTAGATAGTTATTTCGTCTCTTATGCATTTGTATATATGACAACTCAACTATTTAAAGACTGCTTAAATATTTTAAAATCAATATTAGTTAGTGGATTTTTTATGAAAAATTTGGTTACAATCGAAAAGCAGAACAAAATATGCCTGTTTAATTTAGTTTCAAAAAATGGATTCTTCAAGAAACATAGACTTATACTTTATATTAATTTTTACATAGAAAGTATTTGAGTAAAATATAAAAAACGACGAATTAGCCATTTTCGGTTATTTAGGGAATAAAATAAAATATATAACCTGTAAATTTAAAACCTGCCATTTATTCTGAAAAATAGAATTTTAGGAAAATAAATGATACATTTTCATACGGTAAACAATTTCCCACTGTAAATGTAAATCATGCTAAAATAAGCAGAATAATTTTTTAAAAAACTTTAATTTGTTATAATATACAGGGCGAATAAAAAGTAAGGAACCTCGATGCTGGAGCCTTTATTATTAGTTTTAGAAAAAAAGTTTTAGACAAAAGGTTTATAACAAATTATTTTCCACAATCTACTTATTTTTGTGATATTTTATATTAATTTGTCGCAGGCGTAAAGTGCACCCGAGATCTGAAATTATTAACTTTACGCCCTTCTTCGCGGGCTAAAAGTAGTCACTCTACGCCCGGGAGTGCAAAAATTTATTTTTAATTTGTGCAGAGTAAATTAGTGCCTACTCAGGTCGTAATTTAATTGTTTTTAAGTCGCTTTTCATACCTCGGCTGTCTCGCACCCTACACGTAAGGGGTGGTGTGGTAAGTACCACGCCTTAGACAACCGCCGACCTTTCCTACTCCTCTATTGTGTCTCGGTTCTCAATTATTTTCAGTGACTGAGTAGGCTACCCCCCGAGTATCCGACTCTGTTGTAAAGTTTTTTTTAATGTTTTCAATCGATTTGTAATATCGGAAAATAGTATCGTGCGCATTTTTATTTGCATGCTGTAAGTAATTCTCAAGAAACGTTCAATCGACGGTCGTCTCTATAGAGTAATTCATATAGCACGTAAACGATATACGTATCGTATGTAACTTGCAGAAAATTACAATTACCAGAGATCTAAATATTTCTATAAAATAACTCAGGGTACCTATTACTTAAAAATAACGCAAGTAAAAACCCAAACAAATACTATCGTAACTCTACTGAAGAGTATCGATCGGCAATATATGACTAAGGTTTCACAGTATATTGCTGCTCATCAGGTATGCCTAGCCAACTAGCACCGTTTAGTAGAAAAGCAAAAAGCTAATAAGAAACTAATAAAATAATAATAAAATGACTATAATACATAATATACTAATTGTAAAATATATTTATACTTCAAACTTCAACAGTTTAAAATTAACTGAAAAATGTTTCAATGTGCATTATATGGGTAACCTTTCAGTATAAAACCCTTAAAAATTTTATTTTTCGCCACACACTATTTCGCATACGCTCTAAAATTTGAAAATTCTTCGAATTTGATAAAACGTTAATGAATGTCCAGATTAAAGAGGCAAGTAAATACAAAAGTGCCTGAATTACAAACTTGTCCTGATTACTGGAGTGTCCGAATAATCGCGTATCCGCGTGATAAAAGTTGAAAGTGAAATTTAAGCACCCCTACATAAGCCCATGCACGTCTTCGCTATTTTTTTCTGTTTTTCTTTACTGTCTTAAACACATTAACAATCTTTGCCAGAGATATATTTCCTCTCCTACTGCTGATTTTTGGATTTTATTCAGCACTGTACAACATTACACTGTAAAAGCCTCCTCTTCAACGTTGGCGGTATGAACATAACGATTTCTAACGTCACACAACACAACTAACTAAGATATCAAAATAAATTTGACATTTATGTAAAATAAATAGTTTTTATAGCCTATTTTGTCCTAATAAATTTCCAAACAGAAGGTCGTCTGGTCGAATAACAGATCATCAAATCATTTACAGTTTAAAGGTATTTTGATCTTTTCAAGTGCAGTATCCTCCAAAGATAAGACAAAACAAGTGGTGTTAAATAAAATGGCACATTTTTATCTGTAAAGTGACCTGTATAATTTATGTTATTTCCTTTTACTAATACCCTGTATAGTCTAGAATTAATATTCACTTAGTCTTGTCGGAGTTAATCTGCAGTTAAGAATATGATCCTGGCTAATTAGTGCGATTCTAAATAGTTCCTAAAATGTGTTGTATTCATGATCAGCAATTCAGTTTAGCCATTGCTGTACTGAATTCAGTAAGTTAAAAAATTAAAAGCAAAAAATGTCATACAATTTGTGGAGTAGGTATATAACCAAACTTTTTGAAGTGCATAGAAAATTTAGTAAATTTGGTTAAATTAGATAAAATTAGTTAACGTTAAGAAAAAGAAAAGGAACATAAAATTAACAATTCCCTAAATCAATCGAAGGAGTTAAGAGTAACGGATCTAACTATCATTAAAAAAAAAAAGTATTTTCATGTATAGGGTATTAGCTCTATAAATTCTAGGAAGCGAATTTGTACCCCCTAGATTTTAGCTGCAATTTTTAAAAGCTTTATTATAAAAACATGAATTTATCGCCCCGATGATGTACAGTGGGTGGTCAGTGAATTAAGAATTTTGTTCAAGGCATTGTGCGCAAAGAACAATATCTGGATGTGATAAATGATAAACAAATACCTCAAATGAAAGAGTTGTTTCCTAATAATGATGGTATTTTCTTACAAGATTGGGCCCCTTACCACACTGCTAAGGTTGTAATTAAACATCTTTCTGAACAAAATATTCAGCTTCTCGATTGGCCGGACAACAGCTCAGATATGAATCCAATCGAGAATGTTTGGAAGAAACTGAAAGATTTGATTAGTTCTAAGCGTGTTACTACCAAGGAAGACCTTACCCACACAGCATAAACAGCTTGCATCAAACTTGCAGCAAGCTTGTCGTGTCAAGTCTGAAGACTTGCTGCAACCTTGTCATGTCAACACTCAAGGTTGTTGCAAGCTTGCAGCAAGCTAACTAGTCACCACCTGACAAGCTTGCCATAAGTTTTCAAAGCAAGCTTGCCATAACCTTTCATGGCAAGCTTGCCATAAGGTTGCATGGTAAGTTTGCTATAAGCTTACACGGTAAGCTTGATATAAGCTTACACGGTAAACTTGATATAAGCTTACACGGCAAGTTATTAGGACCACTTATCATTTTCTTAAATATTTGTATTTCTTTCATACTATTATTCATTAAAATGCATTTTTGCAACAACTAACATTTAATAGAACTTTGTAGGTTTCCACATTTTTGTTCTCTAATCTTTATTATGAGCTTAATAAACGTCCTTTAAATTTAGCCAGCTAGACTATTTAATCTATTTATTCGAATTTATGATTGATTTTGAATTTTTAACCACATTCATTGAGGTCATGTCCGTTATAACACCACACAGTTAAACAAAAAATATCAAACTGTTTTTGACATTGATAGCTGTTATTAATAATTTTTGACACTTTTTATAATTCAAGCTGAGTTCTGAAATATGTATTAAGCTTGGAAGCTATAAGGTTTGTCAAAACATATTAGTTAAGTAAAGTTTTTAAAATTAACCTATTATAAAAATAATAAAAAAGTTATCGAGAATAAATCAAATATACTTTATTAATCAAATATATAAATAAATGTTATTAAATTTTACTTCTATAAAATAATTTGTACCGCCTCTTCTTGCTTTTGCTGTGCCCTTTGTTCTCTGCAATTAGAAAAATGAAAAGTTTAACATATTTTTGTATGGTGGTCAAATTAATAATGTATCATATCACAACTATTTATTTGCTTATTTTCGTGTCCTTCGCACCTTTGCTTGTTGAAGCCACTCAGAAATGGCTTCTTTTAATATTTCGTCGGTGGCATCATGGTACATGTTTCGTACACTGGCTATGCAGAAAAATTGCAATTAAGTTTTTTGTAGATTAAAAAATTCTACGTCTATTCATCTCATCATTTGGCATTTTGGGAAACTGTAACTTTGTAGCCAAATAAACTTATTTTTGTTAGTATTTATTTCAGGCAGTAGTAACACCTAATGGCGTATCTCAAAAATTAATACAAAAAATTGGTGTACCTCAAGGATCGATTTTAGGTCCGGTATTCTTTTTAATATATATTAATGATCTACCTGTTAATGTAACATCGGAAAAAACTATCCTATTTGCGGATGATACGTCATTAGTCAATACAGCTTCTAGTTTTGAAACCGTAAAAACAAAAGAAAAACAAAGCTTAAAATCTGCAAAAAACTGGTTTCTATCTAACAAATTAAAAATGAACTCGGAAAAGACGCAATCGATACTATTTACAACAAAAACCATAGGCGAACCATCATCAGCAAAATTTCTAGGAATAACGTTAGATTCAAAATTGAATTGGCATCAACATATTGAAGATTTAACAAAAAAGCTAAACAAAGTAGTATATCAAATGAGCAAACTTATTAGACTGACTCCTATAGAAACTGTAATCGCATTTTATTATAGTAATTTCTACAGTATAATAAATTACGGCTTATTGTTATGGGGAAATTCCTCGGAAATTTTGAGAGTATTTATAATACAAAAAAGAGTAGTTAGACTTATAGCCAATGCACAACCTATAGACCATTGCAGACCTTTATTTCGTAATTTGAAAATCATGACAGTTCCCTGTTGTTTCATTTATCAGTGCATATTATTTGCAAAAGAAAATATCAACACTTTACCAAAAAATTCCGCATTTCATGATTACAATACACGAAACAAGAACTCAATAAGCATTCCATACCACAGACTTAAAGTAACCCAACATTCTATAAATTATTTGTCCATAAAACTCTTTAACCACATGCCTGTTTATTTTCAAGAAATGTCACTTGGAAAACTTAAAGCAAAACTAAAGGAAATGTTAATAGCCAAAGCTTTTTATAATACGCAGGAGTTTTTAGATTTCAATTTCATTACCTAAATGACACACAGTAAAGGTATTACTAGATTTTAAAAGTAATAATAGCTTATGTGTTTATATGCGTGTATGTTGAAAATGTATGTGTTTGTATATTTTGTATAATGACAACCTTAAACATATTTTGTATATTTTGTATAATGACAACCTTAAACATATGTATGTAAAATTGGGCTAATATATTATTATTATTATTATTATGATTATTCATTTAGTTTGTGTTTATGTAAACTTCCGAGCATTTGCTCTGTCAAAATAAGAAACATCGGTCATTTTTTAGCAAGTTTAATAGGCGAATAATTTCAAGACACGGAAAACGATGATTTTTATTATTTAATTTTTCCGGTTTCCCGATGTTGAAGATGACAAATGATAAATGATGATTGAATGAATTATCTAAGAATTTTTTAGTCTACAAAAAACTTATTTAGATTTTTTGCTCTAAAATAAGGGGAGGCAATATTTTGATATAAATAAATTACCACTGATATTCGTAAGTAGCGTAAACCATTTCTACACCCTGTATTTATCAACGAAATAGAAGTTTCTAAAGTGATCAACGCTAAATAAAAATGCATGCACAGCCTATTATGCTTGAGCCAAAAACACGTGGTTACGCCATTAGGTATGACATAATATGTAAATAACTATAACTTACAACTTTCCTGGTACAATGGGTAGTATCGGTAGTACACACTAAATCTAAATTTCACAAAAGAAAACCTAAAATAAATTAAATAATGTAAACTTAATAGATAAAATTTATAGAAACTTACCCGGTTCAATCGTGTTCTCGTTTCAAATTCACTTATAACTATATACACAAAAATCCATAAAAACAATACAAAGTCAAAAATAATTATACTAATATTATAAGAAAAATAACTAAATTTAAAGAGCACACAACACAATCTAAATATCTTCTCTAAACACGTGGAGCTGTTCAATATAGGTGCGAATAGAAGACGAAGACGGTTTGTTTAAGCGACATAAACTTGAACTTGAAGCCGGTTAACCTCGAGATCCAACCAACTCGCAATTGGTGGATAGAGTCACGTGAAAAAAATGATGGTCCAAGCGAAAGCGCGCGCATCTCATACTGAATTTTATAAGGCATAACAACCTTGCTGTAAACTTGCAAGAACAAGCTTGCAACTGCAATTTTGCAGCAAACTGGATAATGGCTTGCCAAATCAATGCAAGTGTAGCAAGGTAAAATCAAGGTACGTGCAAGCTTGCAACAAGCATTGATGCTGTGTGGGTATGGAACAAATAAATGAAGTTTGAAAGTTTAGCAGCGAAATTAAGAAATTAATAGACAATTGCATAAAAAGCACGCCCAGACGTATCGCCGCAGTTATTGGCAGTTGGACTAAATACTAAAACGTTCAGATTATTACCTAAATGTTAAAATAACTATTTAGTCATCGTATACTAGTTCTGCGTTATTTAGTTTAATGTTAAAATACATTTACTGTTATAAATTAAAGAATTACTAATTCAGTGACCACCCACTGTAGAGGATGCTCACGGTCAAATAAGATTTTTAATGAAGAAGAAATCTGAAAACTTGCTCTTTTTTTCTGATAGGAGGTAAAACAGCAGAGTCCACGTCATTGCGATGCTTGCTACGATAGAAATAATTCCTTCCAGGGGTGGAATTTCTTAGGATTTGGCAAAAATTCCAGCAACTAATGCCAGTGCTCTGAGATGGTGGGCTCCCTTAAATCGAAAACGCCGAGAACTAGGTAGATCAAATGTTGAAGAAGAATCTCCACCTCGAACACGCTATACGGTTCCCTGTGTTACACCCCTGCAATATCCTTTTGTCATTGATAATACAGCAAAGCTTACAAGCAAATTAGGATTATATTTTAGATTCAAAATTTTGCTCTACAGGCTCACATAAATAATGAAAGCTACATTACTCGTATTAATTCTTTTTGTTAAAGTTTCTATCAGTATTGGTTGTTCACCGTCAGAATATAACTGATAGGAGATAACTTTATACATACACATAATAACATTTTCCTTACTTAGTTCCTATTAAAAAATAAAGTTGTCCCATTCAAAACTTAGACTGAATAATATTAATAAAATTAGATCTACAGGTGAAAACTCAACCCTTATAGGGAAAAGAGTACACTACGAAATCAGTAGCACAAATGAAAGTAAACGCGGAAATAAGCCAAAAATAAATGATAGAATGACTAGAACATTCACACTACAGCATAATACAAAAAATACTGCAGACAAGTAAGTACATGAATTCAGAATCAAACTAGGAGGAAGGAACATTTGAACTTGAAACTAACTCATATAGCAATTACAAAAACATAGGCAGTGTTCAATGAAAATAAACGCGATACCGACCGAACAAACGATAAAAGAAAATGATACTATTAAGTCAAACAAAAACAATCCTCCACGATAGTTGATCCCCATGTAGACAAACGATCAATTCCCTCCAATGAAAGTAATGAATACAAAATTTGTAAATAAATTAAGAAGAAGTGCTAAACCTACTTCATTTTAATTGGACCACAGTAGGTAAGGGCGAGAAAATATAAAGAAAAAATCACAAAAACATCAGACGAGACCGAAACGTTAATTAAAGAACGTGACCTGTTAAGGCGGAAAGAAAACAAGTCAGATAAAGAAAAGACAGAAATTAAAAGGTAAAAAAACGGGTGACCGAATACAACGTAGAAACGTATAAAGAAAATGTCACAAAATAAATAATTGCTCACTCAGTATCGA
Organism: Melanotus villosus; assembly: GCA_963082815.1. NCBI lineage: Eukaryota > Metazoa > Arthropoda > Insecta > Coleoptera > Elateridae > Melanotus > Melanotus villosus. The sequence continues at coordinate 67,206,128 of OY720418.1, read as the reverse complement.
CGAAGAAGGACAAGGGAAAAGCAAAATAATTAAAATAGCAACAAACTACTATCAAAAAATATGTCTAGGTATACAAGTAATTTGACGGATAACGTCGACAGTATAAAGTTAGAGTTTTGTTAAGAAATAGATCCTATATCTCAAAATGAAATGGAAAAATGTCTTAAAGGGACGATGCCAAATAAAACCCCGGGAAATGAATATGCTAAAACAGGCAAAATACTTACTACGTGACCTCTAACAAAAATCCTTAATATAATTTTAAAAGATGATACGCTTCCAAAACGATGGTTAACCTTTAACATTATACTTCTTCAAAATAAAGGAAATTAATATCTTGTATATATATAAATTATTTAGTAAAGTGACAAAAGGATTCTGTACAAGAATCGATTCATAACAGCCTAAAATACAAGCAGGTTTCTGCAGCTCTTATTCTACAATTGACACAAGGTTACAAGTAATAAAGAAATGTATGGAATACAATATAATACCTGTTGCATTCAGACGACTGTTCTAAGGTTTTGACAGTGTCAAACACTATAGTTTAGTAACTCTAGGAGAGACTAGGGAGACTTGAGAGAAAAATTACATTTTATTGTTTTTATGATATTTATAATATGTAAATTGAGGACTGTAAATGGTGTAGTTAAAGAATGTACATTTTAGTGGCATTTTCCAATTTTTTCAAATTCCCAAAATAATATTTGAATTATTTGCATTTTTTTTTGTAAAATGCGGTATATAGTCTCAATCCACCCCAGGCGAGGGAGGATTGAGACGATCAATGGGGAGGATTGAGACGATCAATGGGGAGGATTGAGACACTGGAAATCTAAACATAGATTATTTATTAAGTATAACTGCAAAACAAAACTAATGACAAAAGATTGCAGGATTCAACGTAAATTGTTGTAATAGCTGAAGTCTACACCAAATGACAATGTGGATTTCATTCATTGTGTGCCGCCTACATTTTTTGGTCATTTAATTTTTACTTTCAACCTGTATCTCTTTAACCTGTAGCATTTTACTTGGGAAAATTTGGCTCAAAATATCTATTTTTATGTCTATTATCTCCAGTTGCTCTATGGCCCATACGTTATGGGAAACCCTGTATATAAACAAAGTTTGACCTGGATTTGCTATCATCCATGAATAATTTCACTGGGAGTTACTAAAATTTTTGAACGGAAAATAAACTGCAACATCTAGTGGCTGCAGTTTATGACTGCAATGAGGAGGGAACGTGAGCATCACAATGCCATTTTCTTTTGCCTTCGTCAAGGAATCAATAGAGATATTACTGTCAAGGTTGTTCATTAGTAGTAAAACTTATTACTAATAGAACAACTAGTGTGCCTTGTAAAATGATCCAAGGACTTTGTGAAATTTTCTGCTGTCATCCAGCCACTGGGATGCGCCGCTCCAATACTTCCCGGGAATGCACCAGCCAACATGTAGTTCTTCAAATTCACCCGGGGGAAGACGAAAAATGGTGGGATAAACCATCCTCCGGCACTAATAACACAATAGGCCGTTACCAAAGTGCTTCGTTCAGCAGATGTTACTTGGCCCACTTGTTTAACACCTTTAGCTGATAGTACTTTGGGAGGTTTGTTCGCGCCAAAGCATGTTTAAACTTCTCGGGCTTTCCACTCGGAAGTATACAGTTGTTACAGAAAATGGCCGCCGCGTTTTTCCGCAGTAGGCTTCCGCAAACGAACGAGACTGGACCTGCTCATTAATCCAGTTTTATGTGTTTAATATTTATCTTTGTTTCATGTCCATATTTCTGTGCTATCAATATAAAGTAAATATACGTAATTAGTTATAACAGAACAGTGTCTTATTTTTTGTGAGAGAAAGTAAATCCAGCGAAAGCAAAAACAAGGTTTATGGACCGTTGTAAGCCCAGTCTCATCAATATTCCAGACCTGATGGGGCTCGAAATGTTCACGTTTGAGAATTCTCTCCAAATTACCAAAAAATTTAGTAACATTAGTTCGATTAAAACTAGTAGATCGTGAGAGACTGGTTGATTCTGGTGCCCTCAATGATAATTCAGGATGACGGTGTAAAGCCACGATACCAGTCGTATACCGCAATGGATTTTCGTCCCATTTTTGCGGATATTTTTTATGGTTTGATTTAGCAAACTGGAAAGCTAGTTCAAGTGCACATAAAACTGTTAAGCTATGATGCATTTGCGAAACCCGTACTAAGTAGTCAGATAGCATAGCTTCCTCCTTCTTCCTCTGAAGTAAACACTAATGCCGTTTTAAAATCAGGTGTCTAAGAAATACTAGCCGCAGGTGTACCCGGAGTAGTCTTCTTTATATATCTACTGAGTGTTTGTTTGTCTATATCATACTTTCGTGCAGTGGGCTGCAATTTGGTTCTTCCTAAAAAAAACTCCACAGCTAACTGCATAATGTCTGGTGGGGGAATTACTCGATTTTTCTTCTTTGTCAAAAATTGAGGCATATTTGCCTGAAATACAATTTTTAAATTATTTTTAAATACCAAATATGGTTGCCCAAATTTTCCAGCAACAGTTGATAGGGAGGCTTGAGACGTCTCAAAGCTCCGTAGACCAACTGTCTCACACCTCCCCAAGTGAAGTTTCACAAAATAACCTAACATAATTTGTTTACTGAACATCTGATTCAATTGATAACAACTTGTCTAATTTTAAACATACATTTTGCCAATAACGTCGGATAATCTGTTAAATTTACTCTTGTATCTTCGTCAATCAACAAAATAACAGTGGTGCTAATGTAAATTCCAACATAAATTTTACATGTGATGAAGTCAGTGGATTGTGTATAAGCTAACGACTGTTAATAGATCGGTGTTATGAGAATATATTTGATCAAACAATTCAATTACTGACCAAAAGGTGACTCTACTGGACTTATTTTATGCATTAAATGCATTGTCTCATGCCTCCCTTGTCTCAAATCTCCGCAGTTTCCCTTATTACAAGAACAAAACGCCGAAGACAAATATATTTCGAATTTATCAGAACTCATCAGAAAGAATTCAACTTGGCACAACAGAACCATTCTTTAAGATATTATGGGGAGTAAAGCAAGACCCTCAAGCTCTTTAACGTGACCTTGGATAAGGTATTTTAAAAACTAAGGTGGGAAAATAACGGAATACAAGTAAAAAAACATAATTTAACTAATTTAAGATTTGCGGATGATGTCACATTATTCGCAAAAATACATAACGAGTTGCAAGGTACAATGTGATTTTTTAAAAACTCAATTGCAGCAGACCGTATTCTGACTTAATACAGACAGTTCTAAGGTTATTAAGACAGAATGCGGCCTGCTGCAATTGAGGTTTTAAAAAATCACGTTGTATGTTATGTTAACACAATTAACTGAGGTGAGTCAATCAGCCGAACTTACTATTAACATGAAGGAAATATGACTTCTCACTCGTAAATGTGAAAGCTACCGTACGATGACATTGATAATGCGTTTTCAAAATATTGACTAGAATAATACATACAGTACACTTTAGACGGCACCACCCCGGTATTTTCTTTATATATTATCGATTTCAAAAATTTCTTTTTTCTGATTACACCCCTCACTAAATTGTAGTTTTAGGGTACGTTACTTTCCCTTCACGGTAAAATGCTAGCCTACTACGATTTAAAACAAACAGCAAAATTGAAGAAGTCGCATTAGGGATTTTTTTATCAAAAAATCTTATTAATAAAAGTTGTTCAGAATCGTTCAAATAAGCCAAATCCGAAATTTCATTAAAAACAAAAAAAAATTGAAAATCTCTCTCAAGTCCGGAAAATAGAAAAATGTATACGTGCTAATGGTGATTTAGTTGAAAATACTGTTATTTAAGTAATTTTAAGCATCGTTTTTTGTTATTGTATTGAATTAAAGGAATAAAACAAAAAATTAACAGATCTCGCAATCCTTGCAACCATCAGATACATTGGAAATGTAATGCCATATATAATATTATATAAAACATACTGACTTACGACTTCGAAATTGTGGAAATATCACACCTCTGAGAGTAAATTAATATTTTTTTCCCCATTCTTACACATAAAGTGGCATTTTAATGTGTGAAATCTAGTTATCTGAGCAACATTTTAATGTGAAGGGTGGATAAAGTGTCGCTATAAACATTTTATCCACACTTCCTTGACGACACTGATTTTATAAATATTTTATCCACACTTTCCTTGACGACGTGAATTTTAGAATGAAAATCAAGGTGCCTTTAAATTTAAATTGCTAGGTATTGTTTAATAAAGACATTTTATCCACTCAAGGAAATTAGCTCAATCGGCTGCGCCTCGTGAGCTTAACTTTTCCTTTCCTGGATAACATTTCTCTTTATTCAATCAAGGAAATTAGCTCACTAGCTGCGCCTCGTGAACTAAACTTTTCCTTTCGTGGATAAAATTTCGCTTCATTCACTTGTACCATAAATAGCTATTAAACTAAATCAACAAAAGAAAATACCATTAGTCGGCCGGTATAAATTCCTTATAACAACTGAGCCACCACATTGTGTTTATTTTATTTTTGTACCGCCCTGATAAATAATGTCTGCATTCATTTTAAATATTCTTAAATAGTGGCGGTGTGGCCGCTTTAATTTTCTATAGAAAGAAATAATTTTCGCCTGTCATTTTTTCCCTATAATATCTAAGGGTTCTAAGTTCTAAGGCGCCTTCAAGACATATTGTCCCCCCGCCTCCCAAAGATAGGTACGCCACTGGTACCATAAATAGCTAGTAAACGAAATAAACAAAAGAAAATACATATTTAATCAGTTTGTATCTGTTTGTAATACGATTATGAGTTTCTTGTAAAATTTCCTTACACTTGTAGCAGACCTTGTCTATTCTTCTTTACGCAGTTTTATTACGAATAATTCTAATGTTTGTTATTATGAGATCATCGGGTTGGAGTCGAAGCTCGTAACACACTCTCGGTTACGGTCACGTACCCACACATTTGATGTCGCGAAACCTACTCAAATTCTTGTAACTCTGTCCAATATACGAGCGCATACACATTTCCAATGTTAAAATCATGGCAAACTTGTGAGATTATTATTAAAATTTTCTGGATTTTTTTGGCTTTAAAATTTTTTTTGTTTTTAATGAAATTTCGGATTTAGCTTATCTGAACGATTCTGAACAACTTGATAAAGAAATGTCTAATACGACTTCTTCAATTTTGCTGTTTATTTTAAATCGTAGTAGACTAGCATTTTACCGTGAAGGGAAAGTAACATATCCTAAAAGTACAATTTAGTGAGGGGTATAATCAGAAAAGAGAATTTTTTTAAATCGATAATATATAAAAAAAATACCGGGGTGGTGCCGTCTAAAGCGAGACACACTGTATATCGCAGATTCGAGAAAACAGTAAAATATAACAGAAGATTAGTTTGGTTTTAAGAAGGGGCCCGGAATAAGAGAAGCAATACTAACAGTTAGATTGGTAATACAAAAAAATATGGCAGTAAATAAACAATAGTTATTTATGTAACAAGGGCGTAAAGATGCTTTTATGGCCTGAGATGTGATTTTGAGCCCGAGACGCTGGTCGAGGGCTAAAGACACGTCGAGGGCCATAAAAGCAAGTTACGCCAGTGGTACATACATAATTTTATGCACAATCGAAGATTTTAAAACTGAAATAAAAGGAATAAATTAATTTTCTGCCCACATCGAGTAGTTAGTTGCTCAATTATTTTAATTTTTTACTGACAACTGTCAAATGGTTGAAGCATTTACGCCTAGGAATATTCACATAAATAATTGCGTTAACTGTGTTGTTAATACAAATTACCCTAAATAGAGTTCTAATAAAGAGCATACTTTCGATTTTAATTTAAAAAAATTCTTTATAAGACTGTTAAACTGTTTATCAATTTTTGACGTTTCATTATAGACCGGCGGCCTATAAAGACACCCACGGGCTATAAATAGACGTTTATGTCAAACAAATTCAGACATAATTGACACATTATAATGCGATCGTGCATAAACATATATTATATCGCGTTTATTGATAGAGAAATGGCTTTTGATAACATAAAGAATGAAGCGCTAAAGCGAGAATACAGAAAGAAAGAGGAATGACATTAAGATATACTGCGATCTAGCTTTACTAGCGGAAACGGAGCAAGAGCAGAAAAAAGCTCTGTTGGAGATTAATCCGATTCTACAAGAACATAATATGAGCAGTGGATAGCCACGTGTAAAAGGCCTCGGGCTCTCAGGTAGGCATCTCGGGTTCGATTCCCGAGACCGGCGTTATCCGGAATTTTAGAGGTCCTACGCTTCTCCGTACTTCGGAGAGCACGTTAAGCACCTTTGATAACTATTAACCTCGCAACATTGGTGGTCGATCTTCTTTGCCTCTGTTGACGGATAAGCCTAGCTTCTTGCCCGGCACACGTGTAAACAGAGCTCACATAACTTATAGTTATGAGTTAACAACAGGCCATTGGCGTAGCTGCGGCCATAAGCGGAAGAGGAAGAGAAGAAGAACATAATATGGAGAAGTAAACAAAAATCATAACATGCAGTAAAACAGGTATGGTTTAGACAAATATCAGAGTAGAGGAAGTGGAAGACATTCGGGAATTCTGCTACCTCGGAACTAAGTAGTAATACAGAAATTAATTAGAACAGAAAACAAAGACGATATTAAATTTTTGTTTGCACCATCAAATTCGTCTCAAAAAGTTGTCCCGAGATACCTTTATTACTTTTTGCGAAGGTATAATAGCTAAGGAGATGGAATTCCTTTGTCCACCCCGTACAGTATGATACCATCAAGAGAGCTGAGAAGACGAAGAAGATCGCGACGACGTTGGGAGGATGAACTGGATACACAACACAGGCAGTGAACGATCCCGAAGGATGGGAAGAAATGGAAGACGCCCTAACTTATAATAATTATTAATTAATTATTATTAATAAAATTAAAGTAGTACTACTTTTAAATGGGTGGCTATCCAGTCACTGAAAATAATTGGGAACCGAAACATGGTGGTGGAGTAGGGAAGGTATGCAGTCGAAGCTGTAGTGCTTACACATACACATTACACATCACTCCGTACGCATAGAGTGCGAGATAATTAAGCGTTAAAGCGGCTTAGGAGGTCTTAACCCCCCATGTTGCCGTCCATACTTCATCGTGGAGCATAAGTGCCTATACCTTTACCTTTGCTTTTAAATGGTTAGCCCAAAAACTTGGGTTATAGTCAACGTTTGTGATATTTTATTTCCTTCTGTAGTATAAATGTAGGACTGTGTAAGTAAAGTTAAGTTTTAACTCGTTAAATCAGTTTAAGTAATTTCAATTTTGCGGAACTGATAATTATTATAATTTATTGCTTTATTTTTTCTAAATCGAAAAGTTGTTAATAGTTAGCAAATAAGTACAGAACAAAAATATTATTATGCATAATGTTTAAGTTATTTTCTTCCCGTTATATCCAGACGATGCCGATCGAAACGTTAATAAAAAAGTTTTTGTAGAAATAACGTAGTTTTTATTATTTATGAGATCCTATAAACTAAGGTTATGAATTTATTACTTTGTAAAAGCGCTACGGAAATAAATAAAAAAGAAGAAAACATCAAAATGTCCTAATTCTAAGCATCGCTTAGTTTGTTGATCGTATTAGGATTAGACTTGCCCATCAAGTGATATGATCATCAGCGGTAGCAAGTAAGAATTTTGACAGATTCGGTTTACACTATTGGTAAGGATTTTTATTGTATCAAACTCCGCATTAAAAGGAAGCTATTGTATTACCCCATAGTAGAATAGTACGAGTTTTTTTATACTATTTTCTCTGTTTCGGCTTTCATTTACGTTATTTATTTATATATTTTTTATAAAATTAGTTGACAATTTCCATTAGGGAATTTTTTGGTAGAATAGTTACGTTTGTAACAGTGATATGTTTGACGTTTATGGTTTTGCACATTAATATTTGAATGTGTATTTTGTACGCACTTTGTAAATTCGAATTTGTTATTAATATTGATAAAATTAAATATATTGTAATGTCGGATGAACAATTGAAGGGCTCGGCGCAACAACCGGTCAGATCCATTTGTTTGAATTTTACAGTAGGTATCAAAAACAAACTGTTTAAAATATGATAAGAAAATTTTAACAAAAATAGTTGTAATATGTAGATATTGCTATCTTCAGATAGTTATAAGGGAAAATGATTTTATTGTCAAGAGTAATGTATAGAATTTTTAACATTGGAAATGTTTATGCGCTCGTATATTGGACAGAGTTACAAGAATTTCAATAGATTTGAGCGACACCAAAAGTGTAGGTAAATTAATAATTTCCGTAGCGCGTTCTTTTGCCTATTTTTTTCAAATAGTAGCTAGGTATTGGATAAAATTAACTTTTGAGACAAGTGTAAGAATTTATGTAACAATTTAATGTGCTTTTAATAACCAAATAGGTAATAATTTAGTTTCTAAGAAAAGCACGTTTTGTTGACATTTGAGTCTAAATAAACAGCAGCGCGGCGTTGGTGACGAATTCACGAGTAATTAAAATAGGCAGATACCGTACGGGCTTTGTACTGACAAGACGTTCACCTACTTTTTATTCTAATTATTGTATTTGTGTTTTCATAATTAAACTTCTTTTATCAAACATTAGACTTTTATTGCCCACAGAATTATAACACAAGTACAAGTATTTTAGGTCATAACAGTGTAATATTTCTTTGTATAGAAAACTAAAGCGGTCACACCGCCACTAGTTAAGAATATTTCAAATGAATGCAGACATTATTTATCAGGGCGGTGACTTTGTTAGGATGTGAATTAAGATAATAATTAAATGAGAACAAAGTTTAATTCGATAAAATTTTACAAGAAACTCATAGTCGTATTACAAATAGATACAAACGAATTAAATATGTATTTTCTTTGTTTATTTAGTTTAATAGCTATTTATGGTACAAGTGAATAAAGAGACATTTTATCCATGAAAGGAAAAGTTTTTTGCTCAAATGGAGCTGTCCAGTTTTTGCCCCAAGAATAAAACACAACAAAAGAAAATGAATGTTATGAATGTTTATTAAGGAAAAAAAGCTATAAAAAATAGTTTCTCTATGTTTAACCCATGTCAACTTCAACATCGTCGGTTACAGGTTCTTCTGCTGTCGCTACAGTATCGTAGTACCATTTATCATTTTTGGGTACATATTTGTCCGTCAGAAAAGACACATTTTGCAGTTTTTTTATTTTAATAGTTAGTGGATACGTAGCATATAGCTTATTAGTTGGTAAAGAAAATAATGTAGCTGACATTTTCTTAAAACTGTACTCCGGAGCTGTTTGGTTCTTGCAATGAAAAGGTAGCCAGGCAGCTCCATTTATAGTTATATCGCAGTTACTACGTTTGGGAGCTGTCCAAGTTTTGTAGCGAACGATGCGCAATGTTTTATAGAGCTAAATCCATTCAAAAATCAATTTTCGCCTGAAAGTGGAGCTGACAGGTTTTTGCACCGAGCCCTTCAATTACAAGCAACACTGCCGGAATTGCGAAAAGTGGCAGCAAGCGCAGTGATTAATTTGTTGCCGAGTAAATCCAAAAGCACGTATGAAAAGGAATAGGACAAATTCGTGGTTTGGTGTACCGAAAAAAAAAACGTACAAGTACGTACAGAAAATGTTTTGATTGCTCTTTTATACTTTTACCGCGCTGTATCTCTGTAGGATTTTTTTATGCTAATAAAAGTAGGTGATATAAAACAATTAGAGTTCGGCAAATATTACCCATTTTTTAGTTTTTATAAATAACGTTTACACGACTGAAAAATTGCTGAAAAAAACCTGACGAAGTTGTACCGATTTTGGGACAACTTCGTCGCCTAACTTGGGTTCACCTAAAGACGAAGTTGTACGTTTGTAAAGTCAACTTCGACATAGTATAAACAAAATATATAAATTTTGGCATCAGTTTTTATTTTTTTAAGTTATATTAAAGCACAAAATGGCTACAGTATAGGTGACGCTTCATGTTGGCCGCTGATCTTTGGGTCAAGTTGTTTCGTTCCATGAACCCACACATGAAGTCGTCTCCAGGAAAATTGTCTCGAAAAATCGTAATTACAACTCCCTGTTTATCGAGATAACCTTTGATAATAATCAGTCTTATTTCAAACTTTGTTAACGGATAAGACCAAGCCGAAAGATTTATAGCAGCAACGACCTCCTCCTCCTCGAAGGTCGTTAGGGCTGTTGGGTGGCCAACTGGTTTAATATGCCTGCCATGCCACTTGTCCTGAAGCGTTGTTCGGAGGATTCCATATTTTTCACTGGCAGCAGACACCGAGAGGCCATTTCCAATATCTTGCAGTGCGTGTTCAACTAACTGGAGGTTATAACGCTGGTAACTGCTACATGCCAACACTTTTCTATTTCTTTTCGGCATTATTTTCAAAAGTACTAATCCTACGAAGAACAAACACGCGAAACGCAACGACAACGGATAGTGTGCAGGTTATATTTACACTGTCGTACATTCAACTTCCGAACTGACGAAGTTACCCGAGATGACGAAGTTTCCCCGCTTTACGGTAACTAAAATAAAAGATATTTTTTAGCTTTTAAATGCTTTTTTTAATCTAATGAAAACTAGGAATATAAACAATAAAAACGATTTAATCTAAGCCAAACTAACCCCGATTATTAAATTTAAAAATATCTTGAAATTAAATGTAACATATACCATGAACTTTAGTGTCGGAACCACTGACGATTCACTATCATCCTGATTTTGATTGACCTTAGGATGGGGAACACAATCAATTTGGATTGGTCTGAATCTCTAAAATTATAGTTGCATATAGCTAGAAGTGATAATAAAAAAACTTATTTTTAGGTTATGCCAACAATAACCTTTAAAACGTTTTTTTTTAAATTTTATCAAATTATAAAACAATTTTTATACTATAATATAAAGTCCTATCTTTAGCAATATAGTTTTCACTCATTTTCCTAACCAAAATACGATTTAAAGAGTTTCCATGCTTTCTTCACTTCACTAGCCGATTTCCATAGATGGCTTTAAAACATCGAAAATCACTAGGTTCGTTTTGCCACCAAGCAAATAGTAGTTTTAAATATCGAAATTCTAATCCCTTCAGTTACGTTTTTGCTAAATCAAAAAGTATTCATAATTTCATAGCTTTATTTATTTTGTTAGTTGCTTAGATACAGTGTAGCATACCAATTCCCGAAAACAAAATATCACCAAAAATCATTCTAATGCCGAAACAGAGAAAGAAATTATTGTTTCAAATTTTCTTTTCGCATTAAGCTTTTACCGATGGATTCAGATCGAACCATACATTTTTAATTTATTAGTGGTTGATGCATTAGTGTTGATTACGACATTATCTACCCCGACAATAAATAAAAACAAGCGATTTTTGACACAAAAAGAAAAATCAGCGCCAATTCTGCTCATTTACAATAACGACGAAAATTTAAGATATCTATTTAATATGTTAGCGTTATTCTGCATCAAAGTATATAACGTCGTTGAGAATTTGAACGTCTAGTTATTTTATGTGAACGAAAAACAAAAGATATGAGTTGACATTTGCTCAGATTGTTTTCGGTCAGTATCATCTGTTATGGAGTGACCCAAATTGATACTTTACGATGTAGGAAACCTTAAAACAAAACTGGGAAATTGCTACTACAGGGAACTAAAGAAAAGAAAAATACCGGGATAAATAAAATAATGAAAAAGTCTATAGATTTGAAGTTTATCCTGTATATTATGGATTTTTCTATAAAAAATATGTCTTTGTGCCTTAAGATATTAGGACACTTGAAAAGTGTGGTTTTTGTGATTTCTCTTCTCTGATGAAAACAAAGCAATTCAAGATTAAATTAAATGTTGTATAGGAAGTTTAGTAGTCTAAGAAAAATAACTTAACTACTAACAGTAGTATAGAATTTAACATTTTTCTGCTTTTGTCTGCACCAATTTAATATAATACGATGCTACGAACACGAGTGCTGTTTGAAACTTGTTTGCCGTAATACAGATTTCAATGGAATTAAGTTCAAATTGAACAACTTATGTCTATAATATCATCTATAGATAAAATGAAAAGTTGAAAAATTAAGATTTCTAGTTGGCTTTGAGCTAAAAAAAGAATTTGTGTTTTAACACACGACAGGTAGGGTAGGGTAGGTAATATTGTTATTTCTTATAACATCATTTCGGTTTATTTATACTCGCGTATATTTAATAAACACTTTTAACCTCCAATAATCTAGGAATAAAGAACGTTTTTAAGTTATATGATAATGCTGTTAGATACAATGTGATTTTTTAAAAACTCAATTGCAGCAGGCCGTATTCTGTTTTAATAACCTTAGAACTGTCTGTACTGTACTGTCGCAAAATTGCATCCTTGAAAAGCTGTCTTGAGGAAATATTACCTGAGTATTTTTAATTTTAAGACATTTATATCCATTGTCTTTTAATATTTTACGAATTGTGTCTTTTCCCACCCCTCTAGTTCAGCACTAACTCGCCTGAGAGATCTGGAAGGATTTTATTCCAGTGCAGCGCATACAGTTATTTCTTTATTGACGTCTTCTACAGTTTTTTCAACAACGATTTTATGGCTTTTCGGATTAACGCAACCAAATCGTTCAAAGTTATTAGCTATTCTTCTGATAGTAGTTACAGAAGGCGAAGGTAGATTTAAAAAAAACACAAGCATACCTGCAATTTGTCGCAAGGAATGTTCTAATATGCGCCATTTAACAATTTGGACTTCTTCCTCGACGGAATAAACATTCATATTAAACAACAGCCCTTACAAAAAACAAATTAGGTAAACAGAGTATTAAAATACAAGATTATATGTACTTCTTTTTATTTGAAATTATGTACCACTTCAAAAAGGCATATACAATAATACATTAATCACAAGGGTGTGTTGCTTAACAACCACTTAAAATTGTAAACAGTCTCTGTATCTAGTTACCGTTTGTACCTAGTACCGCCAGACAAACTGTATACGGTTTTCCATGCTATTTCCATACGTTCGCCCCTTAAGTCAAACACTCGGTATAACATAATACATTAATTCAAGAATCAAACTTGAAATTCTTACTACACAAAGTAAACAAAGGGAATATGAAGAGCTAAATACTAACGCTTGCTTTAAAAAAATCCCCGAATATACAGGGTGTCTCAGACATGACTCCCCAGGCCTATAACTTTGTTATTTTTAAAAACAAGTATAATAAACTATATATATTCGTAAATGGGAGTAAATTCTCTGTAAGATGGGGAAAGAAAATGTTAGAAAATCTGTACTCATATTATGGCAGCGATATTCAACTTTTTTTTTCAAATTGCACACTATGCTTTTTTTCGGTCATTCTGGTAGTACTCTTTATTCTCTTTATAACCATCTAAACCAATATGGCTCTTACATAAGAAAATTCTCGAAAAAAATACGATTGAAAGTTGAAGTCTAGGTTTGCCATGGAAACAACTGATTTTTGTAATTTGTACTAGTCGGCAATGAAAACAATAGCGTAAATCCTACCCACAGAAGCCCTTGATATGTCACACTGAGTACTGAGATGCAACGGTGTTAAGCGAAGTATTAGGATATAATTGAACATAGGTATCCCAAAACTGCCGCTGCATGAGCATCATCTGTAGCGGTTGGTTTATTTAAATTTGGAATTTTCTTATCCTTTTTAAATGACCCATGCTCAAGAAGGTTCGATGCTAAGTTAATAAATGTTTTGTGATCAGGATGTATTCTTTCCGGATACCTTTCTGCATACAACCTTGCTGCTCTTCTTGCATTCGTCTCGTATAAACCATAAATAAGGATCATATCAAGCTTTTCAGAATTAGTGTAATTCATTTCTAATATAATTTTAAACAAGAACATACAAATACAGAAAGAACATCTGTCATTCTTTGCAATGTAAATTGCAATTGTTTTACAACTATATGCTATTGTTTTCATCGAGTACAAATACAAAAGTCAGTAGTTGTTGCCATGACAAACCTAGACTTCAACTTTCAATCGATTTTTTGTCGAAAATTTTCTTAAGACCCATATTGGTTTACATGGCTATAAAGAGAGTAAAGAGTACTATCAGAATGTCCGAAAAAAAAACATAGCGTGCAATTTGAAAAAAAAAGTTGAATATCGCTGCCATAATATGAGTACAGATTTTCTAACATATTCTTTCCCCATCTTATAGAGAATTTGCTCCCATTTACGAATATATTGTTATGACCCTCACTCTGGGGTGCAATTATTGCTACAAAGCACCTTTCAAAAATCGTGTGACTGTTCAATTTTAAAAATATAATTTTGACATTTCCAGCTAGCTCAATCTTTTTATAATTTAATTAATTTCAGAGAATCTCCTAACTCAGTGTCGTAAAAGGGATCGCTTTGTGAACTTTAAACTTTTATAAAAATTCACAAAGTTATTTTAAATAAACACATTCTATTCAATTTGGATTGGTCTGAATCTCTAAAATTATAGTTGCATATAGCTAGAAGTGATAATAAAAAAACTTATTTTTAGGTTATGCCAACAATAACCTTTAAAACGTTTTTTTTAAATTTTATCAAATTATAAAACAATTTTTATACTATAATATAAAGTCCTATCTTTAGCAATATAGTTTTCACTCATTTTCCTAACCAAAATACGATTTAAAGAGTTTCCATGCTTTCTTCACTTCACTAGCCGATTTCCATAGATGGCTTTAAAACATCGAAAATCACTAGGTTCGTTTTGCCACCAAGCAAATAGTAGTTTTAAATATCGAAATTCTAATCCCTTCAGTTACGTTTTTGCTAAATCAAAAAGTATTCATAATTTCATAGCTTTATTTATTTTGTTAGTTGCTTAGATACAGTGTAGCATACCAATTCCCGAAAACAAAATATCACCAAAAATCATTCTAATGCCGAAACAGAGAAAGAAATTATTGTTTCAAATTTTCTTTTCGCATTAAGCTTTTACCGATGGATTCAGATCGAACCATACATTTTTAATTTATTAGTGGTTGATGCATTAGTGTTGATTACGACATTATCTACCCCGACAATAAATAAAAACAAGCGATTTTTGACACAAAAAGAAAAATCAGCGCCAATTCTGCTCATTTACAATAACGACGAAAATTTAAGATATCTATTTAATATGTTAGCGTTATTCTGCATCAAAGTATATAACGTCGTTGAGAATTTGAACGTCTAGTTATTTTATGTGAACGAAAAACAAAAGATATGAGTTGACATTTGCTCAGATTGTTTTCGGTCAGTATCATCTGTTATGGAGTGACCCAAATTGATACTTTACGATGTAGGAAACCTTAAAACAAAACTGGGAAATTGCTACTACAGGGAACTAAAGAAAAGAAAAATACCGGGATAAATAAAATAATGAAAAAGTCTATAGATTTGAAGTTTATCCTGTATATTATGGATTTTTCTATAAAAAATATGTCTTTGTGCCTTAAGATATTAGGACACTTGAAAAGTGTGGTTTTTGTGATTTCTCTTCTCTGATGAAAACAAAGCAATTCAAGATTAAATTAAATGTTGTATAGGAAGTTTAGTAGTCTAAGAAAAATAACTTAACTACTAACAGTAGTATAGAATTTAACATTTTTCTGCTTTTGTCTGCACCAATTTAATATAATACGATGCTACGAACACGAGTGCTGTTTGAAACTTGTTTGCCGTAATACAGATTTCAATGGAATTAAGTTCAAATTGAACAACTTATGTCTATAATATCATCTATAGATAAAATGAAAAGTTGAAAAATTAAGATTTCTAGTTGGCTTTGAGCTAAAAAAAGAATTTGTGTTTTAACACACGACAGGTAGGGTAGGGTAGGTAATATTGTTATTTCTTATAACATCATTTCGGTTTATTTATACTCGCGTATATTTAATAAACACTTTTAACCTCCAATAATCTAGGAATAAAGAACGTTTTTAAGTTATATGATAATGCTGTTAGATACAATGTGATTTTTTAAAAACTCAATTGCAGCAGGCCGTATTCTGTTTTAATAACCTTAGAACTGTCTGTATTAAGTCAGAATAAGGCCTGCTGCAATTGAGTTTTTAAAAAAATCACATTGTATTTGAACAGTTTTTGCTGTGAAAATAATGCAAAATGACGTTGACGAATTTTTTTATCGATCTGCTATACCTGTCAAATTCGACATATTTTCAAAAAAATTAAAAAAAGTTAGGTTATTTTTCAAAATTTCGAAAAATGTTCAATGCAAAAGTTGTTTCTTTTTTAGTTTTCTGCCAACCTACCAAATTTGAACAAATTTGGACAACCTTGATATTTTTCACGCTATCTTAACCTAACAATTTTTTGGCTCATTCGAATTTATTAAAATCCAAAAAGACCCGTAAAGATGTAATACACTTATCTACCAAAGGGATTTTTTTTCTGTTTAAAAATGTTTCTAATTGGATTTTTTCAAAAAAATTCCAAATATGCTAATAGAATTATGTCCTACTTGATGCAAAGTTGCTCTAGTTTCAACATTTCACAGCAAAATTCGCTTTATTCATTTTTATCACAGTACAAAAGGGCATTTCAGTTCAAAAATACCATAAGCCAAAATTCTCAAATCCATTTCCCAATTAATAGACCTCCAGTTCTTGCTAAATTAATTTAGTTAAATGTTTTTCTGGGCTAATACTCAAAAATTAATCATCAATCAAGTTGATCTTGAGCTAAGAAGTATGCTATTGAAAGAAAGGAATTAAATGTCATGGAAATTAAGAAAACAAAATGTTTGACAGTTTCTCTAAAATTATGAAAGTGATTTTTAAAAAAATATCAAGGTTGTCCAAATTTGTTCAAATTTGGTAGGTGGGTAGAAAACTGAAGAAGAAACAACTTTTGCATTTAACATTTTTAGAAATTTTGAAAAATAACCTAACTTTTTGTAATTTTTTTGAAAAGATGTCGAATTTGACAGGTATAGCCGATCGATAAAAAAAATCGTCAACGACATTTTGCATTATTTTCAAAGCAAAAACTGTTCATGAAATCTAAATTTGCGTAAACTAAATAATAAAAAAATATCCCATATGAGGCGGACTTTAACGGTGAGGCTGTACATATAAGTACATTGTACATTTCAAATACAATGCGATTTTTTTAAAAACTCAATTGCAGCAGACCGTATTCTGACTTAATACAGACAGTTCTAAGGTTATTAAAACAGAATACGGCCTGCTGCAATTGAGTTTTTTAAAAATCACATTGTATCTAACAGCATTATCATATAACTTAAAAACGTTCTTTATTCCTAGATTATTGGAGGTTAAAAGTGTTTATTAAATATACGCGTGTATAAATAAACCGAAATGATGTTATAAGAAATAACAATATTACCTACAGATGGCGGTCCTAAGAGAATAGCACGATTTTCATGCGTTATAAAAGCTAAAAGTAGAGGTAATTGCTAAAAATGCGTTGTTTCCTTAATACGATAATTTAAAAAAACAAACTATATTTTGTTGGACGTTTACAAGCGACGATTGTTTGTTTCAATCTAAAACAATGGTAGTTTTTTCATTTGTCGATGGACGATTATGTGCTTTTCAGTGGCGTAGCTACGTATTCAGCGCCCTGGAGCAAGTAAAATTCGTGCGCCCCCTTGTTTCTCCGAAGACGTCTGGCGAAATTTGTTTTGAACATTAAGTTTAAGAAACGTATATGTATTTATTTCAATTTAAAACCTTACTTAATAACAAATTCAAGGCATTTCAGCAATAAGATATTCAATTTAATAAATACAAATATAATAATAAAACAAAATATAATTCTTTAAGTACGGAGTACCTACTAATATTTACTGCATATTTTATAAAACGTTTTAACAATAAATATGCTCTCCTCATTAGAATATTCAACATTATTATTCATAGTAATTGGGTAGATACGTGAATTGATAACTGACAGAAAATGAAATTTATTTTGGCATAACTTCAAATTTGATCAAAGCTAATCAGTTTTTTGTGAATAAAATGCGAATTATTTATTACAGCTTTTTAGCTATTTCTTTCTTAAACAAGAAACAAATTCAAGTAAAGTAGTATCAAATTAAGCGTATTTTTTTCGTCTTTCGATGGATATCACTATCAATCCTATCAACTCAAATGGCAAGCAGGAATCTGCATATACAGATTGTCTGCAGGTACTAGGTACACACGGTAACTAGATATAAACAAATAAAATGGAAATATTGTTATATTCAGAAGATAACTGTATTTCGTTAACAAAAAAATGCCGACACGGTTTGCATAAAATTAGAAAAATGACATAAATTAAAGTGTGAGGCCGTACATCTTCTTGCCGATAGATATAACTTTTAATGTAACCCCAAATAAAATAATCGTTCATAGATAGGTCGGGAGATCTTGGGGCCAATGAAATATCTCCCCTGCGGCTAACTAAACGTTCCATAAATGTGTTGTGTACAAATTCTTGCACAACTACACTTCCGTCAGCTGGGCAGCCATCTTGTTGCAGCCAAACATCTTCTATTCTAATATTCTGCTCATGAAGGGCAGAAATTATGTGGTTCTCCAATAGATCTAAATATTTGTTTCCATTTAATGTGCCATCCATAAAAAATAGACCAATGTGTTTCCTACAACTCCAGCCCACACGTTTAGCTTTTCAGGGTATTGAGTGCGGCAGCTATAACGTTGATGTAGATTTTATTTGGACCAATATCGTACAACAGATGCATTATGATGGCCATGAATGGGAAAAGTACTGTTGTCAGTGAACAAAATGTTATTAAAAAAATTTGGATTTTAATTGCATCGTTCCATAATGCTTTCGCAAAATTGCATCCTTGAAAAGCTGTCTTGAGGAAATATTACCTGAGTATTTTTAATTTTAAGACATTTATATCCATTGTCTTTTAATATTTTACGAATTGTGTCTTTTCCCACCCCTCTAGTTCAGCACTAACTCGCCTGAGAGATCTGGAAGGATTTTATTCCAGTGCAGCGCATACAGTTATTTCTTTATTGACGTCTTCTACAGTTTTTTCAACAACGATTTTATGGCTTTTCGGATTAACGCAACCAAATCGTTCAAAGTTATTAGCTATTCTTCTGATAGTAGTTACAGAAGGCGAAGGTAGATTTAAAAAAAACACAAGCATACCTGCAATTTGTCGCAAGGAATGTTCTAATATGCGCCATTTAACAATTTGGACTTCTTCCTCGACGGAATAAACATTCATATTAAACAACAGCCCTTACAAAAAACAAATTAGGTAAACAGAGTATTAAAATACAAGATTATATGTACTTCTTTTTATTTGAAATTATGTACCACTTCAAAAAGGCATATACAATAATACATTAATCACAAGGGTGTGTTGCTTAACAACCACTTAAAATTGTAAACAGTCTCTGTATCTAGTTACCGTTTGTACCTAGTACCGCCAGACAAACTGTATACGGTTTTCCATGCTATTTCCATACGTTCGCCCCTTAAGTCAAACACTCGGTATAACATAATACATTAATTCAAGAATCAAACTTGAAATTCTTACTACACAAAGTAAACAAAGGGAATATGAAGAGCTAAATACTAACGCTTGCTTTAAAAAAATCCCCGAATATACAGGGTGTCTCAGACATGACTCCCCAGGCCTATAACTTTGTTATTTTTAAAAACAAGTATAATAAACTATATATATTCGTAAATGGGAGTAAATTCTCTGTAAGATGGGGAAAGAAAATGTTAGAAAATCTGTACTCATATTATGGCAGCGATATTCAACTTTTTTTTTCAAATTGCACACTATGCTTTTTTTCGGTCATTCTGGTAGTACTCTTTATTCTCTTTATAACCATCTAAACCAATATGGCTCTTACATAAGAAAATTCTCGAAAAAAATACGATTGAAAGTTGAAGTCTAGGTTTGCCATGGAAACAACTGATTTTTGTAATTTGTACTAGTCGGCAATGAAAACAATAGCGTAAATCCTACCCACAGAAGCCCTTGATATGTCACACTGAGTACTGAGATGCAACGGTGTTAAGCGAAGTATTAGGATATAATTGAACATAGGTATCCCAAAACTGCCGCTGCATGAGCATCATCTGTAGCGGTTGGTTTATTTAAATTTGGAATTTTCTTATCCTTTTTAAATGACCCATGCTCAAGAAGGTTCGATGCTAAGTTAATAAATGTTTTGTGATCAGGATGTATTCTTTCCGGATACCTTTCTGCATACAACCTTGCTGCTCTTCTTGCATTCGTCTCGTATAAACCATAAATAAGGATCATATCAAGCTTTTCAGAATTAGTGTAATTCATTTCTAATATAATTTTAAACAAGAACATACAAATACAGAAAGAACATCTGTCATTCTTTGCAATGTAAATTGCAATTGTTTTACAACTATATGCTATTGTTTTCATCGAGTACAAATACAAAAGTCAGTAGTTGTTGCCATGACAAACCTAGACTTCAACTTTCAATCGATTTTTTGTCGAAAATTTTCTTAAGACCCATATTGGTTTACATGGCTATAAAGAGAGTAAAGAGTACTATCAGAATGTCCGAAAAAAAAACATAGCGTGCAATTTGAAAAAAAAAGTTGAATATCGCTGCCATAATATGAGTACAGATTTTCTAACATATTCTTTCCCCATCTTATAGAGAATTTGCTCCCATTTACGAATATATTGTTATGACCCTCACTCTGGGGTGCAATTATTGCTACAAAGCACCTTTCAAAAATCGTGTGACTGTTCAATTTTAAAAATATAATTTTGACATTTCCAGCTAGCTCAATCTTTTTATAATTTAATTAATTTCAGAGAATCTCCTAACTCAGTGTCGTAAAAGGGATCGCTTTGTGAACTTTAAACTTTTATAAAAATTCACAAAGTTATTTTAAATAAACACATTCTAAATCATGCAAACCTTTACAAATTATAAAAACTAAACAATTTTTTTTAACACAATTAACAAATTTAACAACTACCTTTTATAATCCACCCGAACAACACACCTCCTGTTTTTCTTCTAAAATTTATCAGCTTCTCATTTACTTCCTCCCACCCGTAACAAACCAATTCCAATTACATTAAACAGCTTATCCAACTTCTTTTTTTAATAAATCCAAAATTATAATTGTTATTCCAAGTAAGTATTTTATTTTATGATTATCCCATATTTTACAATTCCAAAATTACATTTTTATATAATATTTATAATCTTCCAATTAACTTTCAATTAAATAATAGTTTTATTTGCTTTTAAGCTATATTTATATGAAAATAAATTACTTTTAAGCTTTAGTTTTCAAAAACCAAATTCTGTAATTTATAACCACCTTCTTCTATTTATTTATTTTTATATCTCCTTAGTTTCTACATTTTTAACACACTATGACTATTTTATATGACATATTTACAACTTAAGCAACTAGATATCTACCCTATTTATTTACAATACTAAATTTCTAACTTATAACTATTTACATTTTATTAATATTAAATTTACATTATTTTAAAATTAACAATTAACATTTTTACATTAATTTTATATTACTTTAAAAGGTGTTTATTTATTAATATTATCCTAATCAAATTATAACTTCCTGTATTAAGAAACTCTCTAAATATATCATATCAATATATAGTTTATTATAGTTATTTCTAAAGATAACAAAGTTATAGGCCTGTGGAGTCATGTCTGAGATACACTGTATACCTGTATTCTGCGCCGATGCTAATATGCACTCGTGGGATTCCCCCGATACATGTAACTTCTTTGCTGTAAAACACAACTTGTAATACATATAGTGAGTGCCTTTAGTTGTGCTTTTAAACAATGTTAGCAATCATCATACAGTTTTACAGGTTTAGGTGTATAAAATGTTAAATTTATAATGTAAATTTTCTGAAATCAAAATTACGGTAAGTCAAGTGGATCTAAAATATTTAGGTGCTTATAGTTTTATTTATCCAAAAAATATGTTTTTTATTTTTATTTATAGGAAATCTGGCAAATCGAAATTGTTTTTATACAAATGTTTTTACAAATTTTTATTTCGCCCATTCTAATTTTGCGTCCTCATAATTTGTGCGCCTGGAGCAGTTTGCTCCAACTGCTCCACGGTAGCTATGCCACTGGTGCTTTTCTAAGCCATCGAATTTCAGTTAATTTTTCTATACTATATTAATATAGAATAATAAATTCCATTTTTAGTATCTTTGATAACAGACCGACTACAAGGGTGAGTCACGAATTTGGTACGCCTTGCAATTACCGTGTCTCCAGCTAATTTTGTTCTACGGAGAAACACCTACATATTTTTTTAGAAAAGATGCGGGAAACCTTTGGAAAGTATAGAGTTCGTTGTTTAACATATGTTATTGCGTTAGCCAAAGGTCAGAGAGAGCTAGTAGAAGCAGAGTGATATGTTAAAGTAACTAGCAAGTAATTATTTCACTGTTTACTTTTAATATTAATCAATTATAACAGGGATAAAACCATACATTTTGTTAGTAATTATTGTTTGTTTTTAATTAAAAATTAATTTCCCGAAATGAGATAGGTATTTTGGTTTCAGTACTTTTAAACCATGAATTTACTGCCCTAGCTGACTTGCGCAGTTTTATGTGTGGGACGGTTAACCAAGAATTTATTAGTTTTTATGTGAATATTTCTGCATGTTTCAAACTAAATTTGTCTTATTACGATATGACGCAGTACAAAAGCAAATGTGATAATATTATGTTCAAAATATTTTAGATTAGAAGTAAATAATTGTTGCATTCATGAAATATTTCTTGTTCCAAACATTCAACAGTGTAAGAGTATATGAGAAAAAGCAGCAAGTTGCCATAGCTCGGATATTAAGTTGAAATAAGAAAATCCGACGGGAAATTTATGAATAAAAGTTAGCCAGTTTTAAGGAGTGCAGTTTAAGTTTGTAATGGTTTTCAACTCAATGTATATTACAAAGATCATGTAAGTTATTTTAGATCTAAGCAGTGCTGAATTTATCTATTTTTTTGTTATATTAAAATATAGCGTAATAGCGTAATATGTTTTTGGGTAACACGTCTACAGGTATATGAAACTAAAATGATTTTGTACCTAGGTAAAAAGTTGTATTTAAAATAACGCTTCTTCTTCTTGGCGCCATGTCACTTGGCCTCGTGAACTTTATACTAGGAAAATCTCTGAAGTTTTCGTTACCTTTTGCATATTGTGACCGTCTACTAAGTGTATAGAGCATGTTTTCTTGTAACTGTTTGTAGTCGAGCATTTCTTAGATAAAATCATTAATTATTAATTAAATGGCTTATTCACTCGCTCAGGTACCGATTTCGAATAGTAGGGGATTTTTGGAAAAGATTCGAGTCC
This sequence comes from Melanotus villosus, assembly GCA_963082815.1. Classification (NCBI taxonomy): domain Eukaryota; kingdom Metazoa; phylum Arthropoda; class Insecta; order Coleoptera; family Elateridae; genus Melanotus; species Melanotus villosus. The sequence goes on along the minus strand of OY720418.1, from coordinate 67,182,600 downwards.
AGACTCCTAGTTAGAAGTATAGTTCTCTTACTAGTGCGTCAACAGGTATTAAATAAAAAAAATATGTAGCTGTCTGCAATTTTTATAAATGTTTGAGTAATACACATTTACGGAATAATTATCTGTAATAGCTTTAGTTTGGTGCTGATTTTCGAATTTTAAGGTAAGATTTGACTTAAACTACGCTTTAGTAGTCCTCTATTCCCTTGATCTCTTTGTATCCTGAATTAGCCCCCAGTTTGTTTCGACTTCAAGGCGGAGCTGTGTATATCTTGATAATTCCCTTTAACCCTTTAACGCAACTGAAGGCATCCATTTAAATAAAAATAAACTAAGCACTGCTTGACCATCTGTTGATAAGAACTATTTTATAGCATGTAACGTATACAGGGTTATTGGTAATTCGATACATTCCTTTGGAGATATGACGGGAGAGGAGCTAAGAAACAAATTAAACCTAACATACATTATGCAAAAATAAAAAAATAATTTCTGAGAAAAACGAATAGGTAATTTTCGTAGCTGATTTTTAGAAATCATTTTTAATAAGTTTTTATTTAAAATTTTCACATGATCGAAATGTTTCCGGATATTTTCCATTCGAAACGGATGACCATAGAGTGGGACAAGTAACCCAGTCAAAAAGTTCAGAAAATGTCAAGTAGATTTTTTAAAAATTAACTTTAAAGACATTAAGATCTACTTTTTTGAGAAAAACACAAAAATTGAAATATCTCAAAAACTATTGAGTTTTGCATAATGTATGTTAGGGTTAAATTTGTTTCTTAGCTCATGTCCCATCACATCTCCAAAGGAATGTATCGAATTACCAGTAACCCTGTATATCTACCACGAGAATTCTGTTTCTCATCTTAACTCTTATATGGACTTTAATCTCTTAGGAAAACTAGATATTCGCGAACAATTCAATAGTGCTTATTTGCAGCATAAATTAATTAAAGTGCAATAAAGACGTAGAGAAAAATCGCCATGTTTTACGTCGATTAATAATGTGTATTAAATTTTGCCGAGCTTTTGAATTGGCCTTGCGGGGCCATGATGAGACAAGTTCTTCAGACAATTCAGGTATTTATGTAGGCTTAATTAACTTGGCTGCGGAATTAGATTCTATCCTTGCAATACATTATTTGAAAGACGCGAAAGTGTTTAAAGGCACTTCCAAAACTATCCAAAATGAGTTGTTGGATGCAATGTTCGAAGTTTATAAAACTGAATTAATAAAACAAATAAAATCTGCAAACTTTATTGCTTTGGAAGAGGATGAAACTACAGACACGTCCAATCAGCAGCAAATGGTTGTTATATTCCGATATGTTTTTAATAGAGAAATCTGTGAACGGTACTGGTCATTTATTAACCCGGGAGGATACACAGCTGATGACCTAGCCAAAACCCTGCTAAAAGAATTATAACTAATATTAAATTCTCCTGGCGATAATCTTAAATTAGTAGCTCAAAGTTATGATGGCGCATCATTGATGAGCAGTAAGAATAACGGTGTTCTGCCATTATTAAAAAGCATATCCAAGTGCTCATTTTATTCATTGCTATGGGCATCAATTCAATTTAATTACGGAACGAGCAACTCAATGTAATAGAGAAGTAAAAATATTTTTTGCAAATGTGCAAGCATTTTCAAGTTTCTTTTCTCGATCGCCGAAACGTACAGCCGTTCTCGATGAAGTTGTTAAGCGAAGGTTACACCGTCCTGTTGCTACACGGTGGAATTTTAAGAGCCGAATAGTGAATACAGTTTTTGAGTATCAGGATTCGTTGGAATAATGTTTAGAAAAAATTATTGATGAATTTGGAGCAGATGCCAAAACAATAAATGAAGCATATGGTCTTTTAAAATACTTAAATTGTTCAGAATTTCTTTACTGGCTCAATATTCTCCATTCTATCATTCCCCACGTTGAAATATTTTTTCATCAAGCCCAGGCGCGTGGGATTGAAAGTTTGCAAATGCAGGGCGCGGTAGAATAATTTGAAAGACAAATTATTCGTATGAGGTCATCAATTGATGATATAGAACCTAAAGTGACAGAGGAGCCTCCTATTTAAAGAAAGAAGATAACACCCGCCGGAGATAGAAAACGTGTTATTACCAAAGAAGTATGTGATACTATTTTAACACAAATTAAAGACCGATTTGAATTTACGGATCACTTGTGCGCAACAAAATTATTTGATTCCAAAAACTTTAAAATGTATAGACAGGCATTCCCTCAAAATATTTTTGACTCAACCGTGAATTCTTATCCTACGCTAGATAGTGTAAAGTTAAAAACTGAACTGAGCAATTTATGAACGAGAAGGTATGTGTAGCGTAGGTGGTGTTTTGTCACTTTTGGTGTTTATTGCTGAAAATAATCTCACAAGAGTGTTTTTAGAAACTATAAATTAGTTGACATTATTTAAACAACACCGATGTCTACGACTGAATGTGAAAGATGTTTTTCCACTTTAAAGCGCATAAAAACATTTTTGAGACGCACCAGGTCTGAGGACAGGCTCAATGCACTGGCAGTGTTGTCGATTGAAAAAAAGTTTATACAATCGATCCCCGATTTCGACAATAAAGTTATTGATGTATTCAGCAGTAAGAACAGAAGGATGAACTTTCTATTTAAGTAGGGAGGTAAGTGTTTTTAGATAATGTTTCCAGCTCGGTTTTGATGTGCCATCCCACTAAAAAAACTCACGAGCCGCCACTGCGTGTTGACATGGTAACTAATTCATATGAAGATCTCAATGAAACAGAATTGAGGAAGGTGCGAAGCCGAATTTACCAATACCATGACGTCTTTGCCCTTGATGAAGATGAAAAGGGACGAACAGTGTGGTACGACATAAAATTAACACCGGGGAATCCAGACCCATACGACAACATCCGAGACGACTTCCATGGGTAAAACATCAAGAAGCTGAAAAGATTATTTCCGACATGGAGAAACAAGGGATCATTGAACCATCGAACAGCCCATGGACATCACTAGTGGTTCTGGTTGGCAAGAAGGATGGATCAACGCGTACCGGCAGCTGAATGAAGTCCCGAAAAAGGACAGCTATCTCTTACCGCGCATTGATAACACATTGGACAGCTTATCCGGTTCCCGGTGGTTTTCGACACTGGACTTGGAGAGTGGTTATTGGCAAGTTGAAATGGAACCTGAAGACCGAGAGAAGACTGCGGTCACCATCGGTTCAGGATTATGGCAGTTTACAGTCATGCCCTTTGGCCTATGCAATGCTCCGGCTCCTTCGTGTGCCTAATGGAAACCATTTTGAAGGGATTGTCCTGGAAAACCTGCCTGATGTATCTGGACGACATGATTGTAGCTGTCAATTTGTTTCGAAGAACACCTGAAAAACCTGAAGGAAGTGTCCCAAAGACTTCGTAGAGAGTCAATTTGAAATTGAGTCTAAAAAGTGCCACATATTTAGAAAAGAAGTTAACTATCTTAGACATGTTGTATCACGAAATGGAGTAGCAGCCGTCCCTGATAAAATTCGGTGCAAGAATAGCCAGTAGAACTCTTTGAAGATAGAAAACGGACTTCTGAAGGGAGAACTGCAAAACGAGGATGAAACTATCGTCAGGCTTCAGCTCGTAGGGCCAAGAAGCCGAGTGTCAGAAGTGCTTGGACATGTTCAGGATGGCACCTCAGGACCTCAGGAGGACATTATGGTGTGAAAAAGACTCTCGAGAAAGTTAGAGAAAGATTCTATTGGGTTAACCGCAAAGAGGACGGTAAGGAATGGTGTCGCAAGTGTGAGCTGTGTGCCGCAGGTAATGGGCCGCTAGGAAAAAGAAGGGCACCCATCAGATAGTACAACGTGGGGAATCCCTTAGAGAGAGTGACCATAGACATTGCTGGACCATTTCCCGAGATTGATACGGGAAATAAGTATATCCTGGTAGCAATGGATTATTTCACCAAATGGACGGTAGCATATGTACTACCAAATCAGGGAGCCGCAACGGTCGCGATGTGCTAGTTAAGGAGTTCTTCAGCGGCTTTGGTGTACCCTTGGAACTACATTCGGATCAAGGCCGTCATTTGAATCTGCACTCTTTTGGAAATTTTTGCCGATTATTGGGCATCCGTAAGACTCGAACTACTCCGCTGCACCCGCAGGTGGAGCGAATGAACCGCACCATGGGCAAATATTTGGCCAAAGTTGTATCTGACCATCAGCGAGACTGGGATCAATACTTCCAACTGTTCTTAATGGCCAATCGCGCAGCAGTTTACGGAACCACTTGTCAAACACCGGCTTGTATGAGGTTTGGACGCGTCTGCGACTACCCTGCGACCTCGAATTTGGTTATCCTCCTGCGGAACAAGAAGTAGCAGGTGTTGATTACATGAGTAAATTAAAAATTAAGTTGAATGACATCCACGATCGGGCCCGCGGAAATACTCAGATTGTTAGCGACCGATGACGAATTCCTACGACGTAAGGACCTGAGAAGGCGGATTTCAGTCTGGAGATTTGGTTTGCCTGTACAACCCGCAGAGATGTCGTGGTATATCACCGAAGCTACAACTGAATTGGGAAGGTCCGTATCAAGTAAAGAAACGAATAAACGACGGGATCTATCGCATTCAGAAACTACCCAAAGGGAAACCAAAAGTGGTACATTCCAATCGTTTGGCACCATACGAGGGGAGTAACAACAGAACCGCAAATGTTGAAGACGAGGTCAGAAGAATGGAGCCTGCAGGAAGCCGACCGACTTTTGAAGAATTCATGTCGGCATTTTCAGGAACAGGGAAAGCACGATTTAGAGTTACGACTGAAGTGCAGCAAGGTTCCCACTGACTACTCGATAGCTCACTGAGTTTCCAAGGGCCTTCTTGGGAAGAGGAATTGCGGTTGTATTTAAGAAGAAGTTTAGGCGACTAGACGAGCTCCAGAGGCAGAACCCCACGCTCGGCAAAGCCTTACATCTCCCAGATCAACAACCATTCGTTTATTATTTGGTTACGAAACAGTCCCATTACCAGAAATCGGATTACGGAGACCTCTGGAATGCTCTCTGGGATTTAAAGAAGGACCTGTTCGCTAAGGGCATTAAGAAGTAGGTAGTTCCTGCTGGTGCAGTTGTTTCCATGGCAAACATAGACTTTAACCTTCAATCGTATTTTTTTCGAGAATTTTCTTATGTAAGGCAAATATTGGTTTAGATGGTTATAAAGAGAATAAAAAGTACTATCAGAATGACCGAAAAAAAAGCATAGTGTGCAATTTGAAAAAAAAAGTTGAATATCGCTGCCATAATATGAGTACAGATTTTCTAAGATTTTCTTTCCCCATCTTATAGAGAATTTTCTCCCATTTACGAATATATATAGTTTATTATCGTTATTTTTAAAAATAACAAAGTTATAGGCCTGGGGAGTCATGTCTGAGATACCCTGTATAATGCCATTTAAGAAACATAAAGCACAAACAAAAATAATGTAATTCAGGTGTGAAAAATGATTCCATACAAGTTGCGACCGTTCTTGTCCAGGCATTGTTCCAGGCCGGTGGAAAAATTGTCCATACACCTTTCAAGCATAGCACGTGGAAATGCTCGAATTTCTCGAGTTATGGCTTGCGAAAGAGCTTCAAGAGTCCGTTTTTCTATGTAAACCTGAGCTTTCAGGTAGCCCCATAAGAAATAATCACACGGTGAATTGGTGAAAGATCCACGGACTTTCGAAGCTCTTGCGGAAGCCATAACTCGAGAAATTCGAGCAATTCCATGCGCTATGCTTGAAAGGTGTATGGACAATTTTTCCACCCGCCTGCAACAATGCCTGGACAAGAACGGTCGCCACTTGGATAGTCATTTTTCACAGCTGAATTACATTCTTTTTGTTTGTGCTTTATGTTTCTTAAATGGTACTATATAGGGTGTCTGATTTTTCATTGACCAGCTTATATCTCGTTTATTATTAGAAATACAAGAAAAAGTCAAAGGAAATAGTTTTTTAGTAGTAATTCTTCTATAAAATGGCATAATTAATTATTTTTCATGGCCTACTGTTTTTCAGGAAAAATTTATAACTTTGGTTTTTTAAACAGAACACCCTATATACTTATTCGCTGATAGATCGAGTGTCAAATTCGGTTTTCAAAAATATATCACATGTGATATTTTAGGGTTCATTTTTAGGAAAAACTCAAATAATAGAATCGTACTAGCACAGAGTCTGCTATGATGGCACAGTGTGCCATCATAGTCCAACATAGCATGTGCCATCAAATCCGAATATGCGTGTTACTACTAAAACTGTTATTGAAGATAAAGCACGCTGTTTGGCGCCTAAATTGTTACACTGTTTTGAGGTTAAAGCAATACACTACTATTGTAATTCAAGAATCCAATCTTCTTTAACTACGACGACAGTTATGCTACTTTTTACTTACCATTAAAAAAAGTTCTTGTACCACACAAATCACTTTTTGTATTTTTTTCTCTCCAAGTTCGACTGACATGCACCACATTTGCAGACACGAATGTTTATGACTGAATGTAATTTTGGTTGCCTATAACAGCTCGCCAGGATTGCTAGAAAAAGAGAAAACCCTAGTGTGCCATTATAGCCAGTGTGCCATCATAGCCCGATTTCCCCTAAGTATATGAAATGAAACTAATTATAAGAATTTTCATTACCAAAAGTCCGAATTAATGGTTCAAATTAATATACCAAATCATAATTAAAAGGTGGCCCAACCATTCTGGTGTTACAAATTCTAATTTTTTTTGCGCAGGTTTTAAGGTTCGTTTTCACGTGACATCAAAGTCATGGCATTTGAAGTTGTGACGGCGTGACACTTTATGTCACGACTGTTTTCATGTAAACTGGTCTCGGGGCATTTCTAGTCAGTTTCAAATGGCGTCGAGTGAAGTGATTATGGCTGCTGGCTAACCTCAAACAACACTCTTTACATCAGGCATGGGCAGCTCTAGGGCCAAATTATCATTCTGTCTCCGAGTCAAAGGCCGGACTAAATTATTAAATAAAATAAATTAACATTAAATTTATTAAAACAAGTTGCTACTTTTTATTTCATTTATTTATAATATAAGACTCTGGTATAAAGCTTACCTTAAATACTATGCAATACTAATGTGGCCCATTTTCGATGTTTTTAAATGGGAAGTACCCTTAATATCGGAGATAGACAAAAAGTGATGTCGGAGTCCAGGGCTCTTTTTTGATGCAGGTTCAATTCCCGAAAACAAAATTCCGTTATCTTTTGTTATTTTTTAGTTATTGCCCAAAATTCAAAATTTGGCCATATCGAAAACTTCAAATAACTCTCTTGGTTTTGAAGATATCCAAAAACGGTAAAAACATTCTACATGCACTTTTTCAAGTAGAATACGATGTTTAATTCAGATATCTTTTAATTTTCATGTTTTAAGAATTATGACATAAAGTTGGTATTTTTTAAATATAAGTCGTAGTTGGCCATGATACCATTAAATTGCATATTTATTCTGCTTTCCGAAAATATATAGTTTATAGGGGTTAAATGCAGTAACAATATCTTTTTTGAACAAAATCATATTATATGATGTTGTTAGAAATTAGTAGGCCATGGTTCATGATAGCAAAACAAAAAATAATAGAGCGGTTGCATGTGACGTCACTAGGCCATCAGCTGAACACTTGAAGGGTAAACAAAGGGTAGATTTGTATACACCGGTATACTAATTTTACCAAAAAGAAAATATTACATATTACAATATCAAACTGAATAAAGATGTGTTTAACCAGATGAAGGATGGTTTAGCCTACATAATTACGAAATTTTCAGTTACCTACTTAAAATTTTTCCCGCGGTCAGTTGATACGAACGTAATTGAAATTTTTATCGTGAATTAAAAGGAGTATTAGGGAACGTGATATTTCCCAGAGAAAGCAGTTAGAGAAAAGCTCTGGAAAACAAGAAACTAAAAATTTTGCCAGGCTATACGTAGGAACTTATAAAATCTCCATATCTCAAGATAATTAAAAGCTGTTAAAGATAACGCGAGATTTTCTACAAAATATTACATTAATTATTATTTAGTTTTGTTAACTTTCAAAACTGTCGTTCATTTTTAGTCGGGCGCGTTATTGTGTGCCTGGTGACGTCACATGCACCCGCTCTATTAGCTTTTGTTTATTGCTATCATGAACCATGGCCTACTAATTGCTAACAGCATCATATAATCTAATTTTGTCCAAAAGAGGTATTGTTACTGAATTTAACCCCATAAACTATATATTTTCGGAAAGCAGAAAAAATATGCAATTTAATGGTATCATGGCTAACTACGACTTATATTTAAAAAATACCAACTTTATGTCATAATTCTTAAAACATGAAAATTAAAAGATATCTGAATTAACTATCGTACTCTACTTGAAAAAGTGCCTGTAGAATGTTTTTACCGTTTTTGGATATCTTCAAAACCAAGAGAGTTATTTGAAGTTTTCGATATGGCCAAATTTTGAATTTTGGGCTATAACTAAAAAATAACAAAAGATAGCGGAATTTTGTTTTCGGGACTTAAACCTACATCAAAAAAGGGCCCTGGACTCCGACATCAGTTTTTGCCTATCTCGGTTATTAAGGGTACTTCCCATTTAAAAACATCGAAAATGGGCCACCCTGTACTTGTTAAGTTAAATGCTATGATATTTGTGAATTGAATTATTGTATGGTATTTTAAATTTGAAATGAATTAAAAAAAATTATAGACTGCATAAATACTGAACTTTATAAAAATTCTAAAATTTGTAAATCGAATCAGAATAAAACTTCGCTGAGATGGATCAGAGCCGGATTAAAAGAAGTAAAGGGTCGGATCCGCCACCACACTGTCGTGGCAATGCGACACTATCGTTTTCACCAAGTAAAGCACGTGACACTGGCTTTAAAATGTCACCCAGAATCAAAGCGGGTTTGATTTCATGACATTGATATCGCGCAATGTCATGGCAATATGACTTTTAAAGTTTTCTCGAAGTAAAATGTCGTGAAAAAGGAGAGGGAAGTGTGTTAAACACTTCCTGAGATGTAAACCTAAGGTTACTCCACTACCTACCAGGGTTCATTCCATTTCTTGATCTGTTGGAAGTTTATGGTCGAATTTCAATCTACTTTTCACTTGGTGATCTGGGAGTTAATTTGCTTCTTCTTACCGTGTTGTTTTTTCTTGATTATTATTTCTTTCGCGTTTCTCCGTTTGATTTTATGTTGTTTTATTTTCTGTTCTTCTATTAGGTTTTAAGGAAATATAATGTTATTATTTTATCCGAAACTCTTTCAATATACACAAAACAATAACTTGAAAATTATACGGCGTCTTTAAATGGCGAAGTGTCCGGATACAAGATTTCTCGTACACACTACAACTGATCCGCCTGCCCAATAGCCAATTATCACTTGCGTTATTCACTACAGTAAGTTTAACTAATTTATCGTTCAATTTACATTCAATTCCTACTCTTTCACAACTTTTCGCTTAAATTATGCACTTAGAACACTTAAAATAGTTTTTGTGAGACAAAGCCGATGTTAACGGTTATCACGTCGTCACTTCATCCCATGTCCCATTTAACCAAAATATATGTTATAATAAACAACCTGTATGTTGAATTCCACAAAGACGTATGCTGAACGCAATTAACATTATTTAGAGCAAACAAAAACATTATTAGGGCGTTGTTATCTGTAAACAGAGAAAAAATTAGGATAAACTTCTTCTTTAGTTAAAATTACTCAGAATTTTATATAAATGTGAAATTGTTTATAAGCTCTAAAAACCTTTGCTTTACAATATTTGTGGTGTATAAGATAGGGAAATATTTTATACAAAAGAGTTTCGGCTTTATAATTTGAAAATGCTTTCTGTTATACATATAATAGGTATATTCCAGTGTCAGTGGATGCATTTAACTTAGTAGGTACTTTTAATAATAATACAATGTTGTTAATTACACACTTAGTTATGACTTCTAAGATATGGGCTGCTTAAAATATTTAACTTTTAATAGGATTAGTACAATGGGAGTCTCAATGTAATATGCAAAAGTTAAACAAGTGGCATAATAAAAAAAATTATTAGAAAACATGTTTAGATGTTTAGGTTTTCCAATTAATATTAATTATCGTCTGTATGGCTAATTAGCTGTAACATTGGTAGAGCTATAGAGCAAGTAATACCTGCTCTGTGGTAGAGCCTAAACGGTATATTTCGGACTACGTGGAAGTTTTTGTTCAATTAACAGAGTTATAGGTTTGCAACAATTGTTTTGGTGTGACAGTAGTTTCATCAGCATACTAAAGTATGTTCCTTTCGTTGAGCTGCGACATTTACATTGTTTACGTATTTTGTTTTTGGTTTTCTATTCATAATAAAACTAAGCAATTTTGATTCTTTCGAACTACAGAAATTAGAAAAGTTATTCCTGTTACTTTTATGCCGTGCTTCTAAGGGGCGCTAAGCCAGGCTGCCTGGCCTGGTTGTCATACCAACCTTCTCCTCTTCTTTCGATACGCTGTCAAGAGGGCTCACAGTATCTACATTTATAGGTAATAATAATAACACATTTAGGCTTCGACGAAAGAAAGAAGACGATCGAAACTATTACAAGGATCAATGATGAGAGAAAATTAGAAAACTAAGACTTGAATGTTTTCAAATAACATAATTACCAGAAATAAATTATATAGAAAATTAAACGTTTGTGTCTTTCGAGAATCACTACGAACGATTTTTTATGAAATGAATATTAAAAAAGTTTTCCATTTGTTGTGAACTTTATGAACCAGCCTATGTACGCTTGTGTTGTATTTACGGTCCAGTTTTATGAAAGATTTCAGAGCGAAGCGTTGGCGTTGCTGAATGTTGCTTTTTCTACTATAATATGTTTTAATCAGTTTGACAAGTAATAAATAACATCACCTTAAAACGAAAATAAAAATCTGAATCTGTTCTTTTTTTAAGAACATTCAGTCTTCCAAAATGACTCCTTATAATCGCTCCTTTTTAAATAATTTGGTAACTTCAGATATGAATTAGTTATGTATTTTTTTAATGATTTTAAGTGATAAACAATACATTTCGACTTTATTTATGTTTTTGGCTTAAGCTAATGTAAACTATCTCGTTAAAGTTTGGTTTTTCACTTTTGGAACTGTATTTATTTATACTATAAATAATATACAGGATGTTAGCAAATGAACGCTACTAATACTGTTGCCAAAGACGTAGAAACGTATTTTTGACAAATTAAAGAAGTCATGCAAGCATCGTTCAACAATGTATGGGCAATGTAGGTACCTACCTATACAAAGTAAAACTGCAGCTATAACGGAGTTACTAATTATTAGCATTATGTGCAGTAAATCACTAACTATAGGACTACATAGGTACATTTTTAACTTGGTCCCTGAACTGTACCACTGCTTACTGCATTTAAGTACTCGTATGATGTACATGAAATTGCGTCAAATGCCAACTAAAATATTAATAATTATTAAGTCACCCTTAAACTTAATATTATTTAATTAATCATTCACACCTAAGAACTTGTTTCAGGCTACTGTTCTGGTTAGGTTTCTCTAGTAATGCTTATTAAATTACCTAAATAGCGTAGATAAGTTGACATAACGTTTGGTTACAGTGAATCTGTTATGTAATATTTTTATTACAGCGTGATCAATAAATACTGTTTGAGCTGGCAATAAGATTATAGTGATTGTTGTACCAATCGACTAGTCTAACTTGTTAAGTCAATATGTTGAATAATTTGACAGAACGCCATTTAATAGCACATGTGATGAATGACAAAGAATCAGGTATGATGAAAATAGAGAAAAAACTGAAATGTGAAGATATTACTGGAATTGTGAGTCGTTTTTTACATGCATAAATTAAATTCAAACTTTCAGTGGCACTGATAACATCAGGAAGTTTTTAGTATTCAAAAAAGAACAAATAAGAATATAATTTCATTGTGCTAGAAAGTTGCTTACTTGTTATGTAAATTCTATATTAGTGCGGTTTATATGTGTGTTTTTTTAATGGATAAACGAAGCTTAGTCTTTAGGTTTGGATAAGTCTTATTTTTATAGGTCTTCACTGTCATAGAAAATCAACGTCGTGACTGGCGTTGTGGGATTTAATCGCGTAGGTTGATATAATACGTGGTAGCGACTTTTTAGATCTTCTGTTTAGTTGTCATTTCCATGAATACCAAATGGCAGTGGATATGGCATTTTCGAAATACGGTATTCAATACTTCATCTATAGTTTTGACACTTTCAAATTATTCGCAATAAAATCAGTCCCTTAAAAGCTGTTGAATGTGTATGTATTCTTGCGAGATAAATTCAGTTGAAACATGTTTATACTATCATTTTATCGCTTCTTTATCGATTTGACTGAAATCTTACATGTGATATATCCTCTTCGGGTAGGTTCTAATAAAAATAACATTTTTAAACTGGAATTATTATACAAATGGGTGTTTCGCGGGACATACCTTTTTAGAATTTTCTTTTAAAAAACGCATATTCTTTACTTACTTAGAGTAGTATCCTCGAATAATGACGTCATGAATCATTTGTTAAATGGCAACCCATATTTTTTTCTATTTACATTAGTTAGTCATATGAAATCATGTTATATGAGACTAAGAATTAATACAAAAATGGGGATTTTGTCCTAAAATACATACATAAAAAAGATATTTACATATTCCCAAATTTATTTTTATACAGGGTGTCCATTTTAAAACTTCAAGCCTAAAACTCTTTAAATAGGTAATGCATAGTTCAAGTAAAAAGTACTTGGAAAACATAGTACCTATTCATATAATTAAAATTAAAACACAATTTAAAAATCTGAAGTGACTTGTGTGTTGCCTGTTTATAGAACTTCAGGCTCGCAATTTTAAAACGGGAACCTGTATACCGGGTGTCAACGAAACCTGGGGCACCCCCATAAATCTTTTATTTTTTGAGATATCAAAATGAAATTTGGTATATGTAATATACTCTTTAAATGTCATAGGAAACAAGTTTCTGTCACTTCCGGTTTTGTCGGAATTGACATCAACTTTGTTACTTTAAATACCTATGTATATTTATACATTTTTGGAATCTCCATTCAATTTTACGTATCAAGTTCGAAACATTTTGATGACAAAGTATATTTTTGTACAAATTAATCTAGAGTGCCATGAAAGTCAAAGTGCCCCAATACTCGAGACAAATTGTTTTAGAACTTTAACTATTTTAGTTGCTGTATTAGAATGACCTAAAGTTGGCAAAAATGCTTTTTCGAGAATAACTCTATTTTTTTAAATGGCACTAGGGTGGGACACTATGACATTAAAAACGAGCGTTTCTCAAGGATTTTACTAATACCAATAACGTGGGATTAATATGAAAATTTAATTCGGAATAACTCTCCGTTCAAAAAAACCGTATTTTGGACATTTAAATCTAGACACTGGGTTTCAAAACAAGTTAAACAAATGAAATGCACAAAAAGGTGACACACTTGCTTCAGTTGAAGTGCTAAAATAATTTGTTTTGAGTGTCGTAGCACCCTGACTTCCATTTTACGCAGGTCATGGCACCCTAGATTAACAAATGAACTCTTCTGCAAGTATTTACTTTGTCATAAAAATGTTTCAAACTTGATATAGCATACGTAGAATGAAATGGAAATTCCAAAAATGTATAAATATACAGGGTGTTCCATTTAAAATAACAAAGTTGGTGTCAATTCCAGTGAAACCGGAAGTGACAGAAATGTGTGCTCTATGTCAAAAAATACCATTTAAATAGTATATTACACATAGCAAATTTCATTTTATCTTAAAATATAATTTAAAAAATAGGGATTGACACCCGGTATACGGTTCAATTTAAAATAACAAAATTGAGTGTAATTCTGGCGAAAGTGACAGAAACATGTGTTCTATGCCAAAAAAATGCCATTTAAAGAGTATATTACATATACCCAATTTCATTTTAATATCTTAAAATATAATTTCAAAAATAGGGGTGCCCCAGGTTTCATTGACACCATCTGAAACTTAATTTTATTGAAAGTATGTTACAATAACTTATGACAATAACTGAATAAACACCTTACCTACTCCTACTAGTTAGTATACGCGATATATTTGATAATGCTAGAACAAAAATTTGGTGCTCTTTTTTATCGCTACGGGATATAATCGTCTCAAGGGCGAAATCTCGATCTGGAAGTACTGTTATATACGAGGGTTACCTGTACTATAAAATTTAGTAGTAGTAATACTAGTCATAGGCGGAGTTAGACTGCCAAACGTGGGGGTGCTAGAGCTCTTCACGAGCCAAGCGAGCCGCCTACTATGGGTATTTTTGAAATTTTCAAGGTCAAGCGCTCTAAGGAAAATTTAGAAAATCGCGATACAATAATATTTTCTCCAAAAAATAGGTTTCTTCAAGGAAACTTTTTTTAAAACACATTAAAGAAACCATTTGTTGATTGACTATTGCATCAAATATGCGGTAATAGATATTAATTCGGAAAGGACAAGGACAGGCACAGTGTGTAGTGGTGGGGATGGATCAAGAAACGCCTGTAGTCTAGGCTCAGAGGCTGGCTGTCAGCTAAAATTATTTTCGCCCCGAGAATACATATAAATAATAAAAAATAAAGATAAAAAAACTTAATTTGGGGGTGCTAATTTTAAAATTGGGGGTGCTAAGCACCCCCTAGTACCCCCCTAACTCCGCCTATGATACTAGTAGTAGGATACATAATAATATTTTTTAGAATATCATCATAGAACATTATTCTATTGCAGACTTTAGCAAGTACAATGTGATTTTTTAAAAACTCAATTGCAGCAGGCCGAATTCTGTCTTAATAACCTTAGAACTGTCTGTATTAAGTCAGAATACGGTCTGCTGCAATGAGTTTTCAAAAAATCACATTGTATGTAGTTAAACGGTCTACAGTTTTTGAAACTTATGAAAACTGGCATTTATATCAATTTATTGATGTGATTAAAAATGGGAACTGGGTTTCTAATTTTGTCTGTAAAACAGTAACCTATACAAAAATATATATCGCCGAAAAAACGATTAAAATCGATATACTAGGTACGTAAAGAAAAATAATATTATGTTATTAAAAAAAATTGATGGCGTTATTATTCAATTATACAAATGCCATAGAGACAAACAAAAATTAATATTTGCGATTTGATCAAATTTATTCCAAACTTTATGAACGCAGTGTATATGTTACTGTAAAAGCTCGAATAGTGGCAAATGTTAGGTTTTACATGTAAATCTTAGGATTTACCAAATACGAGTTAGCAAATCTTAGGACTGAAAGAAAAGAAACAGATTTTTCGGGGTTTTACCACTTGAGTTTGGTACAAACTAGGATTTACCAATGGCCATTGGTAAAGGTTGTTTTTGTGAATAAAACATGGTAAAAATGGACAGATGGACAGTATTTATTAAAAATAATTATAGAATAAGGTCACATCAATAATGAACACGAAATAAAGTAAGTAATTATAAGAAATAAGTAAAATTTACTTATTAGACACCCGGTTATACAATATACAATGCAATGTTTTTGGGATAAAATTCTTAAAACGTAAGTAATATTTTTATACTTATGTAATATGTAAAATCAGCGTCTATAATACGAAATAATTTTCATATCAGACTAGTCAGCAAGTCATTAATTGCTTACGCACTCAACATTTACCATGTCTCTGAGGCAAAACCTAAGATTTACCAGTGAACGCTGGTAAAAGTACGAAATAAACAACTATTTTCTAATATTTCGAGGTTTCACCATTTCTACTTTGTCAATCTTAGATTTTACTGGGAAATTTTAGGATTTACCATTATACGGGCTTTTACAGTAACATATAATATAGCGTGGTCATTTTCTTGAACGTTGGATAGATATAATTGTTGTTCGACGTCAAAAACTGTGCAAGGTTGTACGGAATTAAGAAGAAAGTTTGATGGGGCTTCTAGATTTGAAAGCCTTCGGGAACTTTATGAAATATTTTGAAAAAACGAAAACCGTCAGTTTTTTTTAAATTCATAGTTTTTTTAATTTAATTTTAAGCGGAAGTGAAGTTATACGACAATACAACTTTAAAAATTTAAATAGCAAAGTACTCCACCGATTTTGTAAAAGTTTTATTTATTGTATTTAGCATAAAAATGCTATTAAATGAAGTATCACAAGGAGTACTTTGCTATTTGAATTTTTAAAGTTGGGGTTACTAGCGCTTAGGGGTTGAGGGCTGGGGGGTTGAAAATTACATCTTTAAATGATGATTTAAAAATAAAGATCGACGTGTCCGAGCATTTTTCTGAAACATTTTTCTCAACCATTTTATGGAATTTATCTGTTACTTTCGAGAAACACTGTACATATCTTTTATCTGAAATCATAGTATTCTATAGACACGTTAAAAACTTTATTTTTCCGCTTAATAAATAAGGAAAACAAACAAACAAAAAACAACTTTGGCAAATATTTGTCGAAACCAAATTATAATCCAGTAAGTGATACATATTAAAACGATAAGTGATTTAAGTTTCTTTTTAATTTTCTAGACAATCTATACTCTACGTATAACATTCAACAGTAAAACTGCTAAGCGAGAATGCACTAGCGTTTTATTGTACTTATGGGTGATTTATACTGGATTCTATTTCTTTTGCTTGTAGTGGCTAGTAACATTAAACACAGCTTAAATAAAGACAGTTATTTATTTGGTATGTCTTTTCTACTTCGTTGTAGAATTACCCTTGTTAAAAATAAATGTGATAAATTAGTAGGTGTCCGTTAGACGCTTTTATTTTTAATTAACTCAGTAGATATGATAAAGGATTTTAATAATCTGGAATAAAATCAATAAGGCACTGCGTATACGGCTGAATGGATGAATGAAGTTCCGAAACATTTATTTTTTAATTCAAATTAGAAAAGCCCAAAGAGGTGTTGGATAAAAGCGTCTTATTATAAAGGTAAAATAAACAAAAAAATGTAAATTTATTATATAACGTAAATAGATGCAAATTAAATATATTTGTGGTTTTTATCAATAAAGGAATGAATATACCTCTTGCCGGTTATACGCAGAGGTTAAAAATAATTTTGGGAATAATTGAATTTGGAGATAGGTATTTGGTTATTTAAAACAAATGGCGTAAAAAATTTTTACATAGTAATACTGGCCCATATTCTCATATCATGTTTACATTGTCTCCAACTAAATTTCTATTTAAAGTAAGTAAATGGTAAACGGATTGTCTCAAAAGTTTGGAATAAAATTCATTAAACATTTACTACTGATTTTTTTAAAGAAAATCTCAAATATGTCAATTTTTATTTTCAAAACACCATCACCATAGGTTATTTTAACTCCCTACCACTAATCAGTTAATCAGTTAAGCCCTAACCCAAAACTTCAAAATTTCAAATAGGAAGGTAGGTATACCTTGAGATACCTTGTTGAAAGCATTTCTTATGCCGAATATAACAAAAAAAAAAAGATTTTCAGGTTTGGCCGATAAATAACAGGCATCTGCAAGGAAATGTTGTTTGAATGCCATTACCCACATGCGAGCAGGATTTGATACAGATTTAGCAAATAGGGAATTAAAAACAATTGCAAGTTCGCATTTGAAAAGTTAAACGGTATAGATTCTAACTAGCCTTGCTAATAATGTAACTGTACGTGCCCCAGGTGTGTTACCCTTTACACTTTTACACTATAATCGTCTAGTTCTCACTAAGATTTTCTTTACCCTCAACCCTTATTGGTTAAGTGAAAATCTTACCCTTTATTTAGATAACTGACTATTTAGTCAGAGGACCCTTAATGTTGTCGTGATTCGTTGATCTAGAGTAGCTCATTTTATAAAACAAGAAATAACTTCATCAAGTTTAATACATAACATATTATAAAGTAATATTTATGTACAGATATTTACAAATATAGTAAATAATTATGCATAGTGATTGAATATCAAACTAGGCAAGTTAAATATGGGCAGTGGCTTGAATAATTATTATTAACTTGTTCTATGATTTTTATGTAATCAGGGTGGCCTGAGTTCGGTGGTTCGATCACAAGAAATTATACGGTAAGTCAGTGCGTCAGTCAGATAAGCGATACCAGGTCGATCTTTTGTGGGATTGATACTAAAAACTATCGTACGCGGCCGGAGCCGAAGGTGGTATTAACCTTTAAAGTTGCACGACTCTTAAATTAACGAACATGTACGCTATGCACAACTCTAAATGTACGAGAACACTGGGTACCTTGTATTTGTAAGGGATGTTTATCCCTATCGTTGATTGAGAATCTGCGAGAGGGCAACCCTAATGTAATTTTGACCAAGTATAATTTTCAATATGTTAAGTATATTAAAATTGACTACTTTTACGTGGTGCGTTAAATTTGGATTTCGCTGGGAGACCCTTCAACTGGAATTACTTTATTGTAACCCTTTGACCAATACATGCAACCGAAAAAGCAATGCTTTGCAGCGGTGTGCGTGTGATGATTAATTTCTACAGGTTAGTGCAGAGCAACAAAGTGCAATACAACTAACTGTACAGTAATTAGATACAGGTATCAGCGTAGAAATTCCAGCCCACTATACAGACGGACTGAATAGCCAAGACTGTATCCTATAGTAAGATTTTGTAGCGTATTTATACTAAAAATCCGTGATACTAAAGGGGTGTTAATTAAACGTTCTCATCTGTAGTTATAAGTGTGTGTTATTGTTTTCTACTGTTACTTGTTTTCTATTTATGAGTACAACTTTAAAATGTGTTGTTAATTATAACGAATAGGTATAAGAAATCTTTCTTAATGTATTGGAATTTTTCCAGAAGACAAATGAGAACTAAAAATTATAAGCGTTAGCAATGATGATGGATATTCTTCTTTAGATGATTATAGTGTTGAAGAACATTTATTATAACAACACGTTGAAACCATGCATCATTTTAAAATATGTATTAATCAAGGGCACGGCTTGTTTAATTAGGAGAAGGTTTTTATTCAACCTGTGTTTTCCATATGCAAGACACTTTTCTAATAAAAATTATGTTCAAGACCAACATGATAATATTAAAAACACAATTTTTTTAGTGTTAACCTTGTTAGTGGAAGACACATTATGGCTAACTACAAAATAATCTAACATGATGCTCATAAGAGTCATAAGATATAAAATACTTGATGATGGTGTAATACAGTCGATATGTTTTTTCAACATTCTGATTACATTACTTATTGGATCTAAAACAGTTGCTTTAAGAAAGTGCTTTTAGCTTTCTGATAGTACTCGTCGTATTTCAAATAATGGTGGGAGAAGTGGAAAAGGAAATTTGGACTTTTTTGTTCTTCAACATTATTCAGAAACGGATGTAACTAACTAAAGTTTCTTTACAGGGTTATATTAAGGACAAAGAACCAAATTTAAACCTATCTCTTATAATAAGAGCGAGATCTCCAAGTTTGAATCAGCCTATATAAGGGATAGGTATTCTTTTCGTAGCAGTATAAAATGAAATATTCCCCTCACGCGAGTCTGCTTGTCAAAAATTGATCTTTAATTATTGACAGCTCTGGCTAATTCAAGAAAAATGGAGAAGATAGCGGCACAAATAGATTTGCATCAAGGCTCACTGTATCAATAGCGACTTCGTCCCTATAAGGCCGCTCCACTTCGCATTTTACAAATTTTTTGATAGGACCACGACCAACTGCATCTATATACTCCGTATATACGGCCAGTCCACTCTGCCTAAAAATAGGTTTTGTGACAGTAGGCCATAAAGACCGGATAGTGGTGTCATCTATTAAATAAACTATAACCAATTCGGAAGATACCTGTAAATTGTCGAATGTCAACCATTTGTCAAATCGATTTAAATTATTTGGTCGATATTTATTTCTTACAAAGAACAAAGTAATCAATTAAAGCAATTGTTCGAATCTGGCGTTTGTATAAAAATAAAAATTCACCATTTTTCGAAGTTCATATAAAACTAAATTGTCGCGTTCTTTCAAATATTATTACGGTAAGAAAGATTTACAAAGCACAACAATTATCATAATACTGTTAACCGCTATTATTACATTCTTCAGCTATCCCAAGAGTCACTGATTAACGAACTAGTTAAAAATAGCACAAAAATAGGACTAAAAATGAACAATAAAAAATCCTGTTTACTTATGTTGTGAACGCAACATCTATGCTCATGGAGAAGAAATTCAATACAAAGGTAAAGCTAAATGCTTAGGCCAAATTATTTTATTCTCAGAAAACCGAAACAATATAGTACAAGAAAGAGTACATAGCTAGTGGACAAGTGGACGGAATAAGTTTTGGCAGCTCGAAAAGATCTGAAATGAAACAACTAACTTAAAACTTAAGAAAAAGTAATATATTACCGGCAGTGACATAAATATGCAGCACAAACGTGGTGTCTAATAAAAAGCAACAGCAAACAAATTGTGACAGATCATAATTATGCTAAAAAAAATTCTCAAGATCAGAAGAGAGGACAGAGCAAGAAATGAAGATCTTCCATAAAAATTAGTATTAGGTACATTTAATAACTACCTAGGTAGTCTAGGTACCGCTATTAGCAAACTGAAATGGAAATGGCGAGAGCACATAATAAGGAATAACGGGCATTATGGGCAAGTAGAACTACAAAATGACATGGTATCCATCTCTATACGGGAGAATAAGGGACCGCCCAAGAACAAGATGGAAGGAAGATTTCATAAGATTCTTGGGCTGCAACTGGGAAAATATAGCACAACATGCAGTGGAAACGCCATGAAGAGGCATTTGCCTGCGAGCGGGATTAACTACATTAACATTATTATCAAATATTAAATAAATAAATAAATAAAAATTCAACTACCTACTAAATTTAATATTCTTTTGAATTGTTGCACTCTATAAAAGTATTAATTGTGTGCTTCAACACATTAAAACTTTTTGAACAAAGATCTACTTTCACAATGTTTTTTAATAAATTGGTTGACAACTAGTTGACATTTGTAATACACTGTTGACAGTTATAATAGTAACAACAACTTCCTAAAGGGGGCATTAGTTTCTGGTCCTGTCAAAAAATTTGTAAAACGCGAAGTGGAGCGGCCTTATAGTCTCTATTGATACAGTTGGCCTTGATAGGACCAGAAACTAATGCCCCCTTTATGAAGTTGTTGTTACTATTATAAATTATAACTGTCAACAGTTATTTGTCAATCAATTTATTAAAAAACAAATATTTGAAAGTTTTTGCTTCGATAATAATTATCATTGCTCATATGTAAATCGGTTTTATGATATCGGTAAGCTAATAAAGCGTTTTTCATTAAACTTGGTTGCAACAGTGGTATAACATATTTTTTGATAGGTACTTCAAATACGGCAAGCTCTGTCGTACATGATTAGTAATTTTCTGGGTTAGTTCCGTAAAGAGTTATTTTGGGCACGCTATACCCATGATCCTGCAGAGAAATTAGTTGTAATAAGGGCATAGATTAAGGAGATATAGTGAATAAGGGTCTAAGTAAGGTGGTTAAAATTAATGGTGCAATACATCTGTCATATTGAATTTTTTGTAGTAAATTTTTATTTTTACACTAACGGCAGATTCGAACCATAGCTTTATTTAATTATTTCATAAGATCAAATAATTTAATCAATTTCATGTATATACTTGCCAAAAATGCTCGACATTTTACAATCTACAGTTATCTTCCGAATTGGTTACTAGTTTATTTAATAGACGACACCACTATCCGGTCTTTATGGCCTACTGTCTCAAAACCTATTTTTAAGCCGAGTGGACTGGCCGTATATACGAAGTATATACCATATGAACAAGAATTATTTAGATAAAGGGTAGCTTTGGAATTCTGAACGTACCTATCATGTAGAACCAACAACAAGCTGAACCAATCAAAGGCAGTGATTTTGCTCACCATGGCCATCCCTTATCTAAATAATTTTTTCTCCAACCACACGAATAAGACGCCATATTGTCGAACAATTTTGTATAAAAAGTAAGTCATTTCGGTATGTTCACTAATTACCATGGCAACTGTGTACTTTTCGATTCATTTTTGTACTAGTACAAAAATTGACGCAAGATAGGGTTTTTACATGTTAAGTTTTATAGTATATTATTATATGAGCGATTATGACAGCCATTATTCACGAAGATGACGTTTGAGCCCACGAGCCGTCAGGCGAGTGGCACAAATCATCTGAGCGAATAATGGCCATAATCGTGAATGTAATACGATACTTTTTCTACACCTATTAAATAAATATATTAGACTCAAATTAGTCAAATTTGATAACTTTGTAAACAAGCAATATGACAACACACTTGGGCGTGTCACGCGAGTCGATTGTCAGCCGCAGAAGGAGTTGATCGCGGGCGATTTAAAATATGATTGGATTAGCGAAATATTGATGTATTTGTGATTGGCCGAAATCATAATTCACTGCAGTGAATTATGAAGCCATATTTCACTGCAGTGAATTACAGGTACTATTTTTCACAAAAAAAATGCTAATAATTGCAATATAATTAAATAGGTGTAGAAAAAATAAAAAACGAACGCTTCGTCAACATTCGGCAATCGCCGTCGTTTTTGTTTATTTTCTCCGTATAGTGATTGTTTATTTCCGTTGTCAAAAATATTTAATTCTAAATAATAAGTCATATTACCGAATTTATGAGTAGTTGGAGAAAAAATAGTATGTTTCATTTGCACAAAAAATGCGTTTTCGGGACGCGTTAAGACCCGCCGGACTCCGCTGCGCGTCGTCCGGCGATCTGTCTTACTTGTCCCGAAATCATGCATTTTTTGTACTAATGAAACAAATAACTATTTGTCCATATGGTAGATGCAGTTGGTCATGATTTACATGCAAGCAAGTTTCAAAACCAACTGGATGACTATCTAGTAGATGTAGCCCTTTCTTAACCACCTTATAATTTAAAGACGCATCCATATCAATATTTATGTATTAAACATTATGTATTTTTTCTAAATATTAGAATCTAAAATAAAAACCGATTTTAATGTTTCCCGAAAGTTTATCGTTAAAGTGGTCTTGATTTCCATAAGGGATGCTGATCTAAATTTGAATTTAAGTTAAAACGCACAAACCGCGTGAAACGAATAAGACAAATCAATAATTATATGTTTATATTATGCAGATGATTAGAGTTTATATTGTTTTACAAATACGCAAAATACGCAAAATTAAAGCAAATGCCTGGGGATTTATAACGCAGAATTGAACACGTACCTATATAAATCCACATCGATTTGGTGGGAATGGGAATTATGAATATACCTTTTTCGACTTAAAGGAAGGCAAGAGGTATAAATAATAGCTATTACACGCAAGTAGAATATTATACGTTTTAATGACCATCTATACTTTTTGGCGTAAGTTTAAAACGCATAAAATTGTAAATTTGCATAGTGTGGAGACCGAAGAATTAGTAATATTATTTATGATCACATTATCTTAGTTACAAGTTACTATGGAGAATTATTGATAGTGACAGTTAGATGTTATGTAAAGATTTTGTAAATTAGAGCAGAATATAAAAGCATACACCACATAAAAGTAGGAGTGTGAGTCACGGCAAGACGTAGACCACAGTGAGCTATAGGCTACATAAAAGTAGGAGTGTGAGTCACGGCAAGACGTAGACCACAGTGAGCCATAGGCCACATAAAAGTAGGAGTGTGAGTCACGGCAAGACGTGCACCACAGGTAGACGTTTGTGAGCAGCATTAGAAATTGCGAGCCACTTATTAAAGAAGTTCTGAGTCACAAAGGGTGTGAACCGCAGAAGTAGAAGACAGCAAATTGCGAGCCTCTGAGGAAACGTCAAAAGATAATATGGCTGACACAGGAATTAAATCTTTCTTGTGTGACAACATAGATAAAGCTCTAGTAAGAGGCGAATGGGAAAAGTGGTTACGATCATTGGAACTATACCTAGCATCCGAAGAAATCGTTGACGTAATAAAAAAGAGAAATAAACTACTTCACATAGGTGGTGCACAACTGCAGGAGGTTGCATACAATATTCCTGGGGCAATAGGAACATATGATCCAAATGAAAGGAATGACGTGTTTCGAGTGTTAGTAGAAAAATTGAATGAGTATTTTTCACCCACACAAAATTCAACTTTTGAACGACACATCTTTAGGAACATGAAACCAGAACAAGGGGATGGTTTTAATAAATTTCTTCTTAAAATCCGTCAACAGGCAGCAAAATGCACATTTGGAAATAATCCTAGAGAAGCAGCAGATATCAACATGAAAGACAAGATTATCGACAGTTGGGCACCTATAGATTTAAAGAAGAAGCTATTAGAAAAAGAACGTTCACTTAACGAAGTTATCGAGCTTTGTCAAATTCACGAACAAATTGGAAGCCAATCAAAGGTAATGGACTCCACAATAGCCGGACCAAGTACTCTAACAACAACAATTAATAAAGTTACCGTTCACAATAAACGGGGGCCAGTCAAATGTATAAGATGCGGTAAAATCGGGCATGCAAGTTATTCAAAGTACTGTCCTGCTAAATGTTCAAAATGCAACAAATGTGGAATAAAGGGTCATTTTGCTACTACTTGCAGAACACCGGATGAAAAACAACCATCCACATCGACATACCAAAAGTACAAACGAAGACGGATAAATTTTATCGAAGAGGAATCAAACTCCGACTCGCAAGACACGGACAACAATATCCGGAATTTCGACTGTTTTAGAATCAAGAAAAAAGTTCAAAAGGGTAATTCAAGAGACGATTTAGTTGAATGTAGGATTGGAGGAATACCGATAACTTTCTTGATTGATTCTGGTTCAAGAGCGAACATTGTTAGAGGCGTAGACTGGGAATTATTAAAACGCGAAAACGCTACAATATTGGACATCAGTTCGCAAGTAAATGATATTTTAAAACCCTATGGCTCAAGAAACGAAATAAAAATAAAATATCAATTCAAAACGACCATCGGGTTATTAAATCAACCAGAAATTATTACTGATTTCTACGTGGTAGACAACGGTGATGTCTCTCTAGTAGGAAAAGAAACGGCTCAACGATTGGGTATCTTAAAGTTGGGTATGAATATAAATCAAGTGGAAAAGGTAACGGCTTTTCCAAAAATTAAAAATGTCATCGTTAAACTAACCATAAATCCACTCAAAACACCAATTCAGCAACCTGTCAGACGAGTACCAATAGCCATTGAAGCTAGAGTAGAAGAAAAACTAAAGGAAGCTTTAAAAATGGATATCATTGAAAAAGTAACTGAACCAAGTTCGTGGATTTCACCGATAGTGGTAATATTTAAACCTAACGACGATATTCGGATCTGCGTAGATATGCGTAGAGCCAACGAGGCAATTTTAAGAGAGAATTATCCACTACCGACTTTTGACTCATTGATGACGAAACTCAAAAACTCACAATATTTTTCTAAATTAGACCTAATGAATGCTTATCATCAACTCGAATTGCACAAAGAAAGCCGTCACATTACCACATTTATTACCCATAAGGGCATGTACCGCTACAAACGATTGATGTTTGGTGTTAATTCGGCACCAGAGATATTTCAAAGGGTATTTGAAGGACTCCTGTCTTCATGCAGAAATTATTTGAATTACCTAGACGACGTCATAATTTTTGGAGCTTCAGAACTCGAACATGACGAGTGTTTAAAAAAGGTATTAGACGTTTTTGAAGAAAACAATATTGTCTTGAACAAAAATAAGTGCTTAATGAAAGTACAAGAGTTGGAATTTCTGGGACACACATTATCTAGTAAAGGTATAGATGCGGATGGAAAGAAAATTCAAACCGTCTTACAGTTCCGATCGCCTATGACTAAAGAAGAAGTTAGAAGCTTCTTAGGCCTCGTCACCTACATGGGAAAATTTATTCCTGACTTAAGTACGATTACTGAACCACTTCGAAGCTTGATAAAAAAAGACGTGAAATTTTCGTGGAATAACATCCACCAACAAAGCTTCGATCATTTAAAACGGACATTAGCTAAACTTCCAACATTATCATATTTTGATATCAATCTGAAAACCCGATTGATAGCGGATGCGAGTCCCGTAGTATTAGGTGCTGTTCTTTTACAATTTGATGAGACTGAAACACCACATGTTATCTCCTTTGCCAGCAAGAGTCTTTCCAACGTAGAACGAAGATATTCCCAAACAGAAAAAGAAAGTCTGGCACTGGTTTGGGCTGTTGAGAGATTTTATTATTATTTAGCAGGGATAGAATTCGAATTAGTTACAGACCATAAACCCTTAGAGGTTATTTTTAAGCCAACTTCTAAACCTCCAGCACGAATAGAAAGATGGGTACTGCGACTACAATCGTACAAATTCAAAATTATTTATCAAGCCGGTAAACTTAATATAGCCGATTCAGTTTCAAGACTGTGTGCAATAAATAATGAGTGCTCATTCGACAGAGAAGGAGAGAGACACGTCTACAATTTGTTGGAGCAAAATACACCTAAAGCTATACACATTTCCCAAATTATTAATGAGAGCAAAACTGACCGCGAAATATCTGAAGCAGTCACGAAAATCAACAACAATTCATGGGAAGCCGCTGACAAAAATATTTATTTCCCATTTCGCTTAGAGTTGACAACCCTCGGTCAAGTTATTCTACGAGGAAACAAGATAATAATTCCAAAAACATTACGAGACCAAATTCTGAAACTGGCACACGAAGGCCACCCAGGGGAAACTGTAATGAAAAGAAGACTTCGAGCAAAAGTTTGGTGGCCGATCATCGATAGGCAAGCAGAAAATTTTGTAAAACGCTGTCGTGATTGTTTACTTGTCACACAACCCAACAAACCTCCAACGATGTCGAGACACAAGTTTCCAGAGGGACCGTGGCAATGTTTAGCTATTGATCTTATGGGACCACTACCTAACCAAGAACAGGTCTTTGTGATAATTGATTATTACTCTCGGTATCAAGAACTTAAATTCATGAAAACAACAACATCAGCTGCTATTATAAACCACCTCAAAGAAGTATTCGCACGTCTAGGAATTCCAAAATCCATAAGATCCGATAATGGAAGACAATTTGTTAGCCTAGAATTCAAGACATTTTGCAACGACAATAATATTGAACTGATTCACACCCCACCATATTGGCCCCAAGCAAACGGCGAAGTGGAAAATATGAACAAGGCTATTTTGAAGCGACTACAAATTTGTCATGCAAACAATTCTGATTACGTCACTGAACTACAAAAATGTATACTAATGTATAATGTCACTCCTCACGGAACGACAGGAAAATCTCCTTCAGAGTTGTTGTTCAATAGAAATATAAGAGATAAAATACCCTCGCTAGCCGATTTGATGACAGGAAACATAGATGAAGAAGCACGCGATTCGGACATATTAAATAAACAAAAAGGAAAAGAAAGGGAAGACAAGAAACGAAGATCGAAAGTCCTTGAGATACAACCAGGGGATAAAGTAATTGTGAAAAACAATAACTCCTCATAAACTCACACCAAAATTTAGCAACAGCGAATATGAAGTCATAAGCCTACAAGGTAGCGAAGCTACGCTACTAAGAGACGGCAAACTAATGAAACGCCACGTTTCGCATCTCAAGAAATTACCAGAACTCATACCTCTACCAAGGCAAACATCGGGAACGCCCCCAGGACTACAACAAGAACCAGCACAAGATGAAGCCACCATATACCAAGAAGAGGAATACCAAGAACCCATAGAAGTCGAGCAACCCAAGGAAGCTACAGTCCAGGATAAGGTTAAACCACTGAAGCTGAAAAAAAGGGACGGAATGTGGAGACCGAAGAATTAGTAATATTATTTATGATCACATTATCTTAGTTACAAGTTACTATGGAGAATTATTGATAGTGACAGTTAGATGTTATGTAAAGATTTTGTAAATTAGAGCAGAATATAAAAGCATACACCACAGTATTTACTTCTTCATATAGTGGGGTACCACACATAGTTTCTGACAGCTGTTGACAATTTTATTAATGTAATAATGACATAACGTCACGCTACTACGTAAAAGTGCTAGACAAAACCAATACGGTAACAATAGCAAATTTTATTAATGAATCGTTAAGTAGCTTTTATTTGCCTAACCCAATTCCAACAAATAAGATTTTGTTGATGGTTACAGGTGCTGCATGTATGGTAAAGGCGTCACAAAATTTAAAAAGTCTTTTTTCCAAATTAATCCACTGTACGTGTTTTTCTCACGCTTTAAATCGTGTTGCTGCAACTGTCCGGTTAGAATATAGTTTGTAAATGGTTTAGTTTCAAATCTTAAAAAGGTTTTTATTAAAGCCCCTCTTAGAATTCAGATGTATAAAGAAAAGTGACCTGAACTCCCTTTACCGCCGGAGGCCATTTTAATCAGAAGGGGTAGCTGGTTAAAGTGTGTAGACTTTCTGGCAAAAAACTACACTGAAATTAAAAACGTTATATGCCAGTTTGATCTCGAAAGCTCAGCTGCAGTTGGAACTTGTATAAAGTATGTTAACAATCCCTAAATTAAAAACCAGTAAACTTATATTAAGTCTAACTTTATTTGTATCGCAACTGCCATTCAACAATGAGAAAAGCGGGAATTTTCACTAAATGAAAGTCTATCAATTAGTGAATCTCTAAAAACTGAGACTACTACGGGTGGTTGTGCAAAAATAAAAAAAAGTTGAAACAAAGCTAAATTCTGTTTTAAGTAAAAATGTAAATATGTTAAGAAAATTTAATGATGTATTAATGGTAGAGAGTGCCACCATTTGTTAGATTTGGACCAAAGTAGGATATGTTCCTTTAAATGCTCACCTGTAACTTCTTGCGAAGTTGAGCGTACATTTTCCAGTTATACACATTCACTAAATGACCGAAGACAATCTTTAACTCATAATTTAGAAAAATATTTAGTAAGCCACAGTGCAGAATCGTATTGTAAAGACTAAGCTTTAACTTGTTGTTAATATTTTTATTATAAGTTTGTACTATTATGTTTTTATTATTTTATGTTTTTAATGTTCATTTTTTATTTTTATTAAATATTAGAACAAAAATAATTATTTTGAGTGGATATTTGTAGTATTTCTTTTTTGTAATTAAGCATCAGTTATAGAAAAATAAAACGTGTTTTTATTTTGCATACTTTAATGCATAAATGTTTATTTTGTGCATATTTTTGCTATTTTTAGTGCATATTTGCATGCATATTTTACGTTTTTTAGAGCATACAATCCAAGCTCTAATTATCATATTATGTTTAGTAATAATATTGTATACCCAATAGAGAATGTCAAATAATAATAATCAATGGACTTATTATAGATTCGGCATGTACTTTTCCTAAATTCAATTTAATGTGCGGTTGAATATAACAGCTGTCTTTAAATTAATATCGAATATCATTTTACTAGGAAGCCCTAACTTCATTAGAGTAGCGAATTTTATATTAAATAAGTTTTAAATAAGCTTAGGTATTTTATAGAAAGGGGCGCAATTAAATTATGCAGTCAATAACCGTTTCACTAAATAACCAGGCAATAAAGATTAATAAATTGGTATTAATATTAAAAACATTTCAAACGTTTACAGGCGTTATGTGTATGATGGAGTGGTTTGTACGTCGAATTTATGATCACAGTTTACATCGAACCCCATGTATTTTATAAAGAGGTTGAGCAACACATTTTAAATAAGATATATGCCTTCTAGCTGATAACTTTAATTTTATAATGCCAAATGTGGATCGATATACCATGTGTTTGACTTAAGAGGCGAACATAAGGAAATAGCATGGGAAATCGTATATATGCAGATTCCGGCTCCCCGTTTGAGTTGATAGGGTTGATAGTGGTATCAATCGAAAGACAAAAAAATGCGCTTAATTTGATACTACTTTACTTGAATTTGTTGCTTGTTTAAGAAAGAAATAGCTTGAAAACTACAACAAATAATTTGCATTTTATCCACAAAAAGCAGACCAGTTATGATAATTTGAAGTTTTTTAAATCAGGAACTGTGCGAAAGCTGACGCCATTGCAAAATGTTTTGACAATAAATACGCTCCCCTCATTAAAATATTCAACATTACTATTCGTAGTAATTAGGTAGATACGTGAATTGATAGCTGACAGAAAATAAAATTTATTTTGGCATAAAGAAACTTCAAATTTGATCATGGCTGGTCTGCTTTTTGTGAATAAAATGCAAATTATTTATTGCAATTTTTAAGCTATTTCTTTTTTAAACAAGCAACAAATTCAAGTTAATAAAGTAGTATACAATTAAGCGCATTTTTTATCTTTCGATTGATACCACTATCAATTCTATCAACTCAAACGGGGAGCAGGAATCTGCATTATACGATTTCTCATGCTATTTCCCTATGTTCGCCCGGTATATATATTTTTTTAATTTAATTTTGTAATTAAATTTAACTCAACTTTTAATCAAAGAGGCGTCGGGGGATTTGTTCCAGTTTTATATACAGTATTTTTCACCTAGGATTTGGGTTGTGTCGTCAGTTGGATTGTGAATTTATCAACACTGCGTTGATAAATTCACAATCCAACTATACTCTATACTTCATCTCTTTCTAAACTAGTTTTTCATTACCTAATGCGCACGAATGCGTGGCTAAACAGACAGTTTTTGGACGGGAAAAGTTGACGTCAACCCAAATGCTAGATGAAAAATACTGTATTTGCCCTCTCATATAAAGGTATAGCATGCTCTAAAAGTAATGGAGAGACTAAATAAAGAACTGTTTTGTATAGGAGTAAGGCTATGCTATAATGTAAATTGAAATCCATCAGTCGCAATTTATTGTATCGCGAAGGGTTAATAACTTCTAAATTGACACGTGCAGGTTACTGTAGAATTCTTAGTTAAGTTATAGCGTTTAATTTAAACTGAATTAAAATAAATTACTTGCCGTGATTGATTTGAAATTAATTCCCATGTGAAATCAACGAAGCTAAAGAACGTTCTCGTGTATTTAGGATTAAACAATGCGAATTAGGTTATATAATCATTTGAAAGCGCATATTTTTGGGAATGTCATTAAAAGTGTAACACAATATTTTATTCATCAGTTGCCGGCAGATGAACATTTCCAATTTTGTTATTTTGCAGTATTACTGGTTTTGATCACGTGGCTACGTCTCTATTAGAGATTGGAAGTTCGAGTCCTTTTGGTGAATCGATTCATTTGAATCATTCATTTCAAGTGATTCGTTCACAAAGATTCGTTTTTGAATGATTCACTCATTCACTCGTTTTGTTTAGACTGACGAGTTTTAACATAGACCGAACCGAAGCAAGGGTAAATGTACCGGCATGACATCGTACATTCCAGTATTCGTATTCACTACTCAAGAATATAAAATTGAATAATTTTATGTTTACATCGCATTTACAAGCTTATTTGTAAATATTTCGCAATGATTTTTAAATCGTTAGAAAGCTTATTCTTTCTAGTTTCAGATTCCGCCACAATTATCTCAAAATTGTTGTTAACAAATGCTACATAAATTATTTAAACAAAGCGTAAGCGAAACGCGTAGTCAAAATTTCAGCATTGAAGTATTTTTTAAACTATTTCACATAGATGGGTAATTATATCGTATGAATGGGTAGAAAAGAATGAAAAAGTTTTTAGTGAAAGAATTACTTGCATAGCTTTATTGTTATAAAAAATATGATTTATTTTTGTACAGCGCTCCGCTCCGTTGTATTTCGTAACGCTGGCATAAATGTACGCTGTAATAAATTAATTTAAATAATCAACGCCAAGAAAAGAGAATTATAATTACTGATTTACTTATTTGCCATTTTACATTAAATTTTAAATCTACTTTGAAGAGGGTATAACCACGCATTGTCAAATTTTACACCATCAAATCCGATTTGCTGGTCGTAGAAACGTTAAAGGACTCGAAACTCGAATGAATTGAACGATTCACTTCTGAATCTGTTCACAAAAATACCCGATGGCTCTGCGGGCTTCGATACCGAGTCGAGTGAATCAGTGAATCGATTCACTTGAAAGTAAAGACTCGATTCATTCGATTCAGTGTACTGATTCGTTTTTTTTTTCTAACGAATCGTTCACGACGGACACACCTCTAGTCTCTATATACTTCCATACATTATGCATCTCAATTTACGCTCAGTCGATGTTTGTTATAAAAACAGGCATCGTTTAGTTTCAAGCTTATAATAAATGATGTAAGAAACAAAACTCCATTTAATAAAGATTTAGTGGCACAAAATATCAATTAATTTCATAAGAAAATTTGAAGCGTTGTTTTTTATTTTTAAAGACTTAAATTTTACCTCAAAAAACTTCCTTTAGTTTTCTGAGAAAAAGAATCACACACAACGATCCTTTTTGAGCAAGTTGAAGACATGTGTGCAACACTGATATTTGCAATGCGAAGTTTCACAAAAAAGTATAGGATCTTAGTTTTTTTTTTCCGAAATGTCCTTATATTTGGTGGTTTGCTATATGCCTCATTAAATATAATTTCTGTTATCCCTTACCACTAGTGGCGAAAGACAAAGAACGGAATTCATTGTGATGTTGACCATAAGTTTAAATACTAATTCATTATTTTTCTGTTTTTAGCATCTTTTTTATTTATCAGAAATTCATTTTCATTTTCAGTAGGTAAAATAATGTTTCAATACATTTTATACTTTACTTACACCGAGTGATCAATCCGGAACGTAGGAGGTTAGCATGAATACCTTTCATAATCACATTTAAAAACTACAAAAAATAACTTCAAATATGTATCAATTAAAATTTAAAAATTTAATTAATTAATTTAATTAAATAATCAATTTTTACAACTTAGACAAATCGTTTTCTATCGTTTTCAATCCGGGACATAAAAATTCACAAAAAAGGGTCAAATTATTGAATTTAATAGCATTTTAATTACAAACTAAAGATTAAAAACAAATTGAACATTTTCTTAAAAATTATAGTAAAAATTCAAATAACCCTCCATTTTGTGCTAAAACCCCAACCTATTATAAAATTCATTAATCACATTCGTTAGTGTTTCAGCGTTAATATGCGTATATTCTTTAAAAATTGAATTCCTCAAAGAATCCATATTTTGTTTTTCAGCTGGCTTCACAGAAAAAATCACAGGGCGCTAAATCAGCCGATGTGGCGGGCCAGTTAGTTATTCCACCACGACCAATCCAGCGATTTGAATAGGTTTGGCCTAAATACTCCCCAATATCTACTTCAAAAGGCGTTGGACAGCTATCGTGTTGAAGCCAAACCTCCTGAATTTCACATGTTGCTTCTACTAGGGCAGGGCCAACATTTTTGATTAAAAGTTCTAAATATGATTCGGAGTTTAAATTTTCAACAATTTCGAATGGTTAAATAATTTTATTAATGAAAATTCCAGCCAAATATTGATTTTTTGAGGATACTGCATCCTTGTGCTAAAACGAATGTATTTCTTGGGCCCAGTGCCCAGTGCCTAGTGTTTTGAGTATTGGGCTCGCTGTTAGAAGTAAACGTGCATTCATCCGTGAAACAACTGGACGAAAGAAAGTTAGAATCTTGATTTGTACGTTCTTGCATTTCTTCGATGGCACTAAATGTTGTATGGATGATATTAAACCTTTGGCGTATTGCATGAGGATTTTCATGTGTGAGCATTGTGGAAGTTGAGGCTACCATTCCTGGTGAATCACCATTCGCCAGTTACCACTTAACGTTGCTACAAAAATTACTTAGCGGTACCTACTAAATGGCAAACTTTTTTTAAGACTTTTAAACCACTGTAACTTTTTTGTTATTGGGTTTTTGTCAAAAGTTTATTCTGAAAACATGTTTACTTTAGTCCCCTCTATCTACCTTGAAAATCTCCCCCGTACGCTAGAAACCGCCCTGTATATTATACGTTTACTCGTATATGCTCTGGATTGCCTGAACACAATATTTAAAAATGAATTGTTTTATATACTACTATTTTAAGGTGGTAAGTTTAATAATAAATTACAAATCACACTTAATTTCTAAATTTTTAAGTACATGAATATAAATTTCACAAATTCTCAGTAGATTGGATTTATAAACACCCAATTGTGTCAAAAATTATTATAATTTTGAATGGCAGTTTATACGAGTATACTTAGTAGTGGAAAAGGCTAATCGTTAATGTGTACTTAATTTTCACCAAAACCCAGACTTTCCCTACCCTTGGACTATACAATGTGTCCAAGATCAGGATGAAATGCATGGGGATCCTGAAAACGGTAAAAGATACAGGGTGGCTCAAATTACAAAAAAGTTCCATAATTTTGAGCTCAATAAAATGCTGCTTCAAAATTTGAAAAATTTCGACTAATTCCGAAGATATCCGGAAAAAACGAAATTTTGGAAAATTTTCCACTCTTCATTTTCGATTTCTTTTATCCCCCTGAATCAAATTCCAGAAGCACGGGCGTCAATTTTGAGACACTCTGTATATTCTTGTTTTGCTTTCACCATTGAAATATTTATTTTTCCATATGATGTCTCTTAGGCATCCTGATATACGCGACGCCTTTATAATTTGTTCTTTCACTTCTTGTTAAAGTTTCTATCAGTTATTATTGTTGCTCCAAGGT
Organism: Melanotus villosus; assembly: GCA_963082815.1. Classification (NCBI taxonomy): domain Eukaryota; kingdom Metazoa; phylum Arthropoda; class Insecta; order Coleoptera; family Elateridae; genus Melanotus; species Melanotus villosus. The sequence continues at coordinate 67,147,722 of OY720418.1, read as the reverse complement.
AAATAAACTGCCTGACCTGTTCAATTATTTTGTGATCAGTCTCCAGCTTGCATCTCGTCGGTTCTTTTGATGCCACTAAGCATTTAGTTTTGTCAGTATTAATAATCATATTTAGTTGCTTAGCTTCTTGATTGAAAGCATGGAGTAGACTCTGTAAGTTGTCTTCAGAGTCAGAGATGAGTACCGCATCATCAGCATTAGCTATAACGTGGAAATAGGTATTTCCCATTTTATATCCTGCTGTTCTGGGTAGTTTTTCGATTATCTCGTCCATTATCATGTTGAAGAGAAACGGGCTGACAGAGTCACCTTGTCTAGCTCCAGTGTTTATTTATACTTCGTCAGATGTTAGGTGATTTACTCTGATATTTGTTCTGCAGTGTTGAATAACTTTGTATACCAGTTGAATTAGCTTTTGGTTGACTGCTTTATTTTGCATAATTTTAATAATATCTGGTAGGCGGTCTCGGTCAAACGCTTTGGTCATATCTACGAAGCACATATAGGCGGGCTTGTTAAATTCCAGGGATTTTTCAAGTATTTGTTTGACTATGAAGATTGCATCAATGGTGGGACTGTTTCTACGGTTCTGCAGTTTTGCTTAACACCTCTAGCATCCAGTCAGTGAATACTTTCATAGTACTGCCGAGCAGGTTTATTCCACAGTAATTTTCTGGTTACGATTTTTGACCTTTCTTGAATATAGGGATCATCGTGCTGCCTTTCCACTCATTCGGTATTTCTTTTTTGTCTATGATAGACTAAAATAGTGTTAAGATTTCTTTATGTAATTGTGTTCCTCTATATTTCAACATTTCATTTGTTATTTCGTCTGGTCCGGGGCTTTTACGATTTTTAAGAGATTTAAAAATACTTTCAATACTGTCGCCCATTATATTTATATCACCCTCTTCCCCATTTTCTATTAATTGTTCAGGTTGTTCTTCCTGTGTATTATACGAGGCCTGTTCAGATAATAACCGAACTTTATTTTTTTAAACTTTATTATTCATTTTATAGATTATTGGTCCTTGTCCCCTTCAAAGTACTCCCCTTTCCTATTCACACACGTTTCCCAGCGGTGTTTCCATTTCGCGAAGCAGTCCTGGATAGCTTCATTTGAGATGGCCTGTAAGGTCTGTGATGAATTTGCTATGATGTCATCAATACTCTGAAAACGGCGTCCTTTCAGCACTGATTTTAATTTCGGAAATAAGAAAAAATCGCATGGAGCCAGGTCTGGCGAGTAAGGAGGGTGCGGGAGGACAGTTATCTGATTCTTGGCACAAAACTAACGAATTGACAAAGCTGTGTGTGCGGGCGCATTATCGTGTTGCAAGAACCATGAATTGTCTTGCCACAACTCTGGTCTCTTTTTGCGGATTTTTTCACGCAACCGTTGCAAAACGCCTTCATAGTATACACGGTTCACTGTTTCACCTGGAGGCAAGAATTCAAAATACACAATTCTATGAAAGTCGAAAAAAACAGTGAGCATCACTTTGATATTGGATCGAGACTGACGTGCTTTCTTGGGGCGTGGGGATCCTTTGCCAATCCATTGTGATGATTGAACTTTTGTCTCAATGTCGTAGCCGTAAACCCAGCATTCGTCTCCCGTTATGATTCTTTGCATGAATGTTTCATTGTCATTGGCTTGTTCAAGGAGTTGCCGACAAACGTCCACTCGATTTTCTTTCTGTTGTTCAGTCATCAAACGAGGAACAAATTTTGCTGCAACTCTATGCATGTTCAATTTTTCAGTCAAAATTGCATGGCATGACCCAGTTGAGATGCTAACCTCTTCTGCAAGTTCTCTGACAGTCAATCGGCGATTTGCATGCACCAGATCGTTGATTTTCTGAACGTGGGAGTTATCAATTGAAGTGGAAGGCCTTCCTGGTCGAGGATCATCTTGAATTGACTGACGACCACTTTTAAATCGTGAAAATCATTCGTAACATTGTGTACGACCCAGAGCATCATCTCCGTAAGCATCTTTCAAAAGATTAAACGTTTTTATGAACGTTTTCCCCAGTTTCACGCAAAACTTTATGTTGCATCGTTGCTCCAGAAAATCGCACATTTCAAAAATCGCCACTAACACTTAAACACATTGCACTCAAATAAGAATATCACGAAAACTAAACGAGATATCAACAATCCAAGAACATGTGCTTATGCTTACAAAGGAGGTTATGCGCAAGGCAGTGCTGCCAGCAGCATATCGTTAAATATCTCCACTGTCGCGTAATTCAAAATGTTCGGTTGTTATCTGAACAGGCCTCGTATAGGTTATCAAAGTAAATCTTTCATTCTTCTACCGAAATCTTATTGCTCTGTGCGGTGTCTTTTATTTCCAATTTGTTTTTCCTTAACATGCCCCATATCTTTTTTTTAGCTTCCATGCATATCTCTCTCTATCCCTTTTGTATATTGTCTAATTTTAACTATAAGGTGAAAACCAATTATTTAAATTAATTATGCAACATTTGTCACAATTAAACAATCAATATACGTAAAATACACAAATATTCAAATTATATTAGGTAAATCGAGGATGGGTTTTAGCAGCATGTTTACGCGCTGAAAATTATGTAATTTTAAAATAACGGTATGTTATATAATGACAATTGAAAAGAAGGACGGGTATGAATTAAAATTTTTAGACTTTTCCTTCATACCCAACAAGGCCAGAACGACCAATTTTAATATAGTAATTATATAAAACTAACAAAAAAGGACTTCCACAAGACATCCATCAACAATGTATTGATTTTTACATGTCGCAGGGTGGTTTTCAATACTATCTTTATATGCATGTATCGACCCTTTTGCAAATTTGTATAATTTTGGCGTAATCTCTATTTGACTTTAGAAAAAATTGGTAATTTTTTAAAAACTGATTAAAGATAGGCAACCTAACAGACAACCGAACATTCACCGACTCTGTTCATCACTTTCAATGTTTACAAAGAGGTTTAAGAGATTAAAAATCGGTATTCGCAAATATTATACTGAATCTTGAAGTTTTGTTAGGTAGAAGCACTACTAGAAGATTAAATCCTTTCTTGGCTGTTTTTAAGTCAGGCAACCGAAAATACTTAAAAACGAAAAATATTTTAACTAAAACCCACCCTTAGACGTTTTCGGAAATTGAAGCGATGTAAACCGCTAATTAACCAAAGAGTTCGTTAAATACTACCGCATTTACCGAATCGCGTTCATTATTTTATCCAAAGTAAAACATCGCATCGGGGCGGGTCTTAGTGTCTTAATTCGTATCTGTTTTCTCTACCTCACCGAGGTCAGCTTAAAATCGCGTTTGAATGTAAAGATTATTTTGTGGTTGTCATTAATTTCTTTGCTTTTATTGTAAAAGTATGTTTAATATTTCTTCCACTGGACAGTGTGCCGTATGCGGTGTAGAAGAGCCACTAAATAAAATTATAAGGTATTATAATTAAATGCATATAAAATCATCTCTAATAAGTTTTCCAAATTTGAATATGGTAAGTAGGTATCTTTAAGTACGAATTCCGACAGCATGTTGAGGATATTATATTACTTTCTTTCTGAATTAGCTAAAACTAATGTTTAAGTGAAAGTAAGAGCCATTGAAGAACATTTCGCTTCATTACAATAATGGTCGGATGCCGGGTATTTTGCTCCTTGATTTGTACGAACACGAACACCTATTTAAATCTGAAATGTGGAGTGCAGTTGCTCAACAAATGTCTAGTTATAGACAAAAGTTGAATAATTGAATAATATAAAGTTAACATCAAGTTCACGAATTTGGAAAAGAGAATAAAAACCAGAAGGTGTATTTTGATTTTTTTGATGAAATAGTTGGAAAACATGATGATGAAGAACCTATTGCTGTTTCTAGTAACACAAGCTACTCAAAAAAGTCTGATGAAACATTTTCAAACAAGAATATAGTGTTAATTTATTTTGTACAAACATTGTAATCTATCAGATATTAGTAATTGTTTTATGTGTTACATATCCACCTAGGTCGGTTGACAACATTTAAGAGAATTATTCTAACAAAAAGTTTAATAACGAGTCCTACTACGAGTATGTACCACCAGACGATATTTCTCCATTTCTCTTCCAGTGGCGAAAAGAATAACAAGGGCCTGATGAAATTGAGAACGGCAAATCTCCAGGAGAGGATGGTATCATGACAGAATCCATAATAAAAGTCGACAAAACGATATTCCATCAATGTATTTTAAAACCTATACACCACTGAAATAGAATAATGTCACAATAATCCTTCTATATAAAATAGGTATGTTTAACTAGCGACCCATCAGTCGTCTCCATCACTTCTATAAACACTTTATGAAAATCTTGGCAAACCGTTTAACACTGAGATTTAATTTTTATCACACCGCCCAGAATAAGTTGCATTTGGAGAAGGCTTTACAACAAATTCTAACCTTTTAACAAATTACTACCTATTGAAAAATATGTCGAATACAAGAAACCTTTAATCTTTATCTTTGTTGATTACCTTTAAAAGCGTTTTTAGAGTTGGTTGAGCATAACAAACTTTTAAAGGCATTATGCGAATATCATCTTCCCAAAGCGTTTTATAACAGTTCTGGAAAACATGTTCAATAAACAAAATAAAGGCAGCACAAAGCCATCTTGAAAAAAAGGGTTAATTAGTTTTTCGGTTATATCTCTGTAGGCGCGAGTCTTACAAAAAGTTTGTATAAGGCTTTGTATAAAGAATCATATTCTCCACAATTTTAATCTTTTTACGTAGCATTAATAATAAAAATGTTATAAGCCCTTCACTTTTCCGGCTTATAACTTTTTCATTATAATGCTATGTAAAAAAAGTTATTAACAAAAATTATAGAGAATATTTACAAACATTTTGTAGGACTCACGGCTACAGAGATATAGCCGAAAAACTAATTAACACTTCTTTTAAAGATGGCGGTCGAATGGGGGGGGGGGGGGTACTACTCCGAAAATCCTGATTTTGTCTCACCACTGACCCCCTCTACACATTATAAAAGGATTCGAACCCGAGGTGCCTACATGGGAGACCTAGGCCTCTATCGTGGCTAGTCCCTGCTCTATTTAGAAATTATGGCATTAATTACCAAGAACCACATCATGATCATAAAATCGGCTTCACAAGCATTTTTTAGTTTTCAAAACTGTATTTTTTTCACTATCTTCTTCTTCTGGTGTTAGGCATAAGACCTGTATTTTCGTCTTTCCGTGTCCATTAATTTTCACTTTAGATATGATCCGGTTCATTATCAGGTTATCAGTGGACTCAAACTGCTCCCTTGCGCTATTCTTGTTTTGTTAGTGCTATTTGTTTTCTATATTTTCTATAACCTATGACTTTGATAATTTGATCAGAAATATGCTCTTCTTTCGTAATGGTAATACTGTTTTTTATTCTAAAGCGATCGAATGCCTTGCTCAAACCGATTAAGCATATTGTAGGTAGGTAAGCTAAATTTAAACAATTCTTACAGTTTGCTTTACGATAAACATGGCATCTAGCGTGGATCTCTTGCATCTAAAACCCTCTTGTCCCTTGCTGACACTATATTTCTGTAATATTCTATTACCCAATAGTTTTGATAGTAGTTTCAATGTAGTGCTTAGAAGTGCATTTTTTAAATAATTAGCTGGTTTTCAGTATACGTACAGTGATACTAGTTTTCAATTCTTACAGCACCTATAGCTCCTTCCTTCCATCTTTTCGTGAAGAGAGTGGTGATATTTCCGCTTAGTTTTTGCAATCGTACATCAAAATTTTAATAGGAATGTTGTAAAATCCAGAGGTTTTTTTGTTTTTATCTTTCTTATATTTTTAAATATTTCTTGCAAAGTCAGGGTTACCTACGTCTTCAGCACTTGAATACTCTCTTTTTTCTTTACCGTGCTGATGTATTTCGTTATTATATGTTTGTTATATGTACCTACGATATCATTTCTTGATTTATTTATTTTGTCTGCTATTGTTCTCGCTAACAGTGTTTTGCAAATATACTTTCAAGGAGCCATATAAGTTGTTCTCCATGTTCTTATTGAAGTGATTCCAATATTAAGATATGTAATTGTTTGGTTCCCTCCGTTCCTCGCAGTGTATTCTCGATAATTGACTGGTGTTACAGTATTTCAATATTTCAGAAAAGCCTTTTGTTTTCACAATTTTCGCCATTCATTATCTGTATAGCCATCTTATGGTATCCTATTCAGTAATTTCTACAATTAGCTTTTCCATGTGTTTTGGTAGTAGTACTTTAATGGATATTATTTTTATGACTTATTCTCCTGATAGTAGTGTTTGTAGTTGGATCCGACGTTTGGCAAAGTTAATGCTTTTGCGTATAAAATAGTATATCGCAGACCTGTGACTTTGTCGTCAACTACGTAATTTATGTTGTGGTTTATACAGATAACATGCATTATTTATTCTTAGGGAGTTGTGTGCACAGAAGTTGATCGTAAATCTCCTTTCTGTTTATGACTTTTTCAATGAATCTTTGTTTGTTATTTATACTATGATACCCTAACATAACTTCCTGATCATTTTTATTCCATGGCCCGATAAAGCAGGATGCTATTCGTACTATTAATATAATCTTATTTTATTCGATATCCTATTTCTGATCTTGTTCGTCATTACGTCATTAGCAAGTTTTGTATTATTCAGAGCTTTCTTTGTCGGTTTCATGAGCATTATTATTGTTTTATCATGGGGTACTGGCGTTTCCGGCAATTTTCATTAACTAAACTAAAATGTTGTCGCAAAAACTTGTAAACATTAAGTACCTACGTGTTTCCATGTTTTATTTGTTTGGCGGCAAATCTTTAAATTGTAGGTACTAATCTACAGCAACAAATATACTTATTTGCAAAATTACTAGTTACCGAAGGTTAGTTATCAGATGTATTTTACTGATAAACCGGTATGCGTTTGAGAGTTATATACCGCTACAATTTAAGAAAATAACATGCCTAATTATTTTCATGTCTTGCATTTGTCTGGGAGGAAATTAAAAACACGAGTCGTCCGTCCATGATAGTGTAGAATCACTTAAATAGTCCGAGTAATCGTGAGTGGTTGTGTAAATAGTGTTACCCAAAAATCAAATCATTTGTTGTGTCTCTATTTGCTGTCAATATGAATTAAATTAATAATAAACATAAAAAAAGAATTATATACCCCGTGTCCACAGGGTTTCGCACCATGGAATCAGCGCAACGGTAATTTATCCCAAAGATCAGCTCTTGCTTTTACGAAAACAGCATAGCAACAAAGTCTATTATATTTATTTTTGTATGGCAATAAACGATTAAGTGGCATTCAACTTGACGTATGGTTTGAAACAAATCAAGTCCTATTTGAATTTATACTAAAATCGTCATGAATATTTACACTGTGGAAGAAAAAGTTTAAATAGTGAAATGGGTCTACACGGGAAACAGTTACAGGGAAACGTGTAGACGATTTGCAATGACATATCTCAACAGACCTCGCCCTGCACACACTACTGTTGGAAGAATCATAAGCAGATTTGAAAATACTGGTAATGTTTGCTCAAGATTTGTAGCACATGATATCATTACTCCTGCGGTTCATGATCGTGAAATTGATATAATGGCAGCTGTTCGTGCTAATCCCAACATATCAGTACGGAAATTAAGTGCAGAAAATGGCTTAAGTAAAAGTTACGCACGTAATATTAAAGAAATATAAATTTAAATCGTAAAAATATCAGCCTCATCAAGAACTGCGGGAGGGAGATTCCGAAAACAGATCTGCATTTTGTAAAATTATGATGGATAAATGCAACAATGAACCAGATTCTCTAGAAAGAGTGTGCTTTACTGACGAATATGTACGTTTACTTTATATAATCAACCACATTCTCAAAATTTTCGATATTGGAGTACCGACAATCCTAATTTAATTGTAAAAACACACACACAAAGTCCACAGAAGGTTAATGTTTGGTGTAGAATATTAAATAACGTTGTAATTGGACCTTATTTTATTAATGGAACGTTGACCGGAGAGACTTATTTAGAACTTTTGACTGAAACTATTTGTCGTGCAATTGAACATATAATGCTTGGAGATGAGCGACCGATATGGTACCAACACGATGGATGTCCCGCTCACAATTCAGCAGTAGTTCAAGAATTCCTAAACAATACCTTTCATGAAACCTGGATTGGACGTGGAGGTGCAATTGGTTGGCCCGCTCGGTCCACTGATTTGGCTCCGAACGATTTTTTCTTATGGCCTTATTTAAAATCTAAAGTTTACTCTTCCCGAGTTCATCCTAATTTAGATTCTCTTAAAGATAAAATTACCGAAGCGTGTTTTAATATTAGTCCCCGATTGTTAGATAATGTTAGACGTAATTTTTATGATAGGTTAGGATGCTGTATGGCAGTAAATGGAAACTTATTTGAACATTTAATTTGAATACTCCAGTTGTAATTTGTTTGGCTGCGAAATTTATTAAATTATTTATTTTTGTTGTTTTTGATTTTTGTGTATTATTTGTTACTTCCAAATTAAATTTTAATGGTCAATGCTTAGCAACAGTTTGACTATCACTTGCCACCGGAAGAGTAGATCTTTAAAATAAACTAGCATCACTCCAGCGTCATGGTGCGACGTCTCGTGGACGCACGGTGTAACTACTGAGTACCATCAGTCAGTACTGCTATTCTGATCTATATTTTTAGTATTATATGGTCTATTTCATCTTTGCATAAAAATATAAAATACAATGTGTAGTAACTTCTGAATACGGTAAAGCAATTTTTAATTCGTAACATTAAACTGAACATAATTACACTTATAGTACTTTGAAAGACGAAGTTTTTAATTAATGGCAATTTTGTTTAGTCGGAATTATTAAAAAGAAACTTTTCCCAGTTTTTGTTTTAAAATTAATTAAGTAATTTAAGTTAGCAAATGAGTAACGTCTATGATGATAATTAATGCCTATGAAGAAAATACTTATAAAGGAGAAGTAGCATCGTTTATTATCAATTAAAGCTGTGAATTATATGCAAAAAAGAAGGGAAAAAATATGCGTACTTAACATATATGCTTTAAATTATTGCAAAATATGCAAAGGATCTTCGTATATAACGTGGGGATAAGGTCCTATCCCAGACATAATTTTTGACTTTCTTAAAGTAACTAAAAGCACTGGGCAGATTTACTAGATTGTTTAAGTACTATTTGACAAATAAACATTCAAAATTTAAAATAAAAACTAAAATTATTTATTAACGGTAGGTAATTCAAAGACTTTCATAAATAAGCACTGGCAGTTGGTATTTTACGTAAATCAGTATGTTAAATGTACTTTTAATTCTTGTTTGTTAAACTCGTATCTTAAGGATTGTCTAGAATTACTAAATTGTAATCCTTACGATTGACAGGTATCATTTATTTTTAACAAAGGGTATTGTTGGGGTACTTTATTTAAAACTTTCTAAGAAAACTTAACGCATAACTAAATAAATGTACAAGGAAAGTTTGCAAATAGGCACACATAACATTGTTTACATAGTTAAAAACATTAATATGAAATAACAAAAATTTAAAAAATATACATGGTTTTCATGTTTCATATAAAAAATGCAAGAAACGGCCAATATATGCAAAATATGCTAAATTAAATGGGCTGCAATCAGTGTAAACTATCTCAATGTATTCATATTCAAAAAGTTTGTAGCAGAAACAAAAATAATATGAAGTTTGCGTAAATTCAGTGAGATTTTTCTGTAGAATCATGTTCTTTTGGATTCAAGGTCAATCAATAGATTTCATCCCAAACTGATATTTGACACGATAAATATTCTTACCAGGTATGGAAACCCTTTGAATCGTTGAATCCAGTTTCTAAAAGATAGTATCTGATGGTGATAAACTTATAGCAATTGACGTGCGTTGAGTTACTTCAAACCTACATAGATGTTGGTCAATAAATATATTCTGTAATTAGTGTTGAAGTGAAATACGGCATTAAAATAACGCAATTCTGAAAGATACGTCTTTATGTGAATAAGATTAACGAAAAGAGTATAATAGACTGTTCCTCATCTGTATCCGGCAAAGATACTGGAATTAGTTTATATTAGGTTTAGATGCTTTGTTTCTGTGCTGATGTTAACATACACTAGATCAGAGGTTCTCAACGTTTTGGGTTCCGCGTACCACTCAAAGAATATCAATTTCGCCGTACCACCACCCTTTACGAAGACGTATTTTGCTAATAATTCTTTTATATTCAAAAAATTCTGTTTTTGTTGCAAATCGGGTTTTAAAAGTTCACGGTGATCTTTTAGCAGTAAACTACACATTGCCAGTATAGTTATGACGTCTGAAACCTATTTTCTTGGAATTTCTGCTGAGCTTTATCCACTTTACTAGAAGTTGCTCTACTTATATTATAATTTGCAATATTTTCGTCAGATTGCATATGTACTTGTCGTAGGTACAAGTACACCAAGAAAACTGTGACCTTCCTCCGTACATTTGCGAATTTTGCGCTTTTGCGCTCCACGTAGAGTCTTACGTTTATATCCGCGAGAATTCAATTTTTGAAACTTTTAATGTTCGATTACTACCGAATTATCTTACGAACTAAAACTGGGGTAGTAGATATAAAAAATAAAGTTCACGGTATTTTGAAAGTTACTCAGAACGTCTTATAAAAAGGTTGTGTAGGCGCAACGTAGGTTCTATCGTATTTCAAACCCCATCACTTAGCTATAATGAAAACGTAAAATCAAGTTGAATTATTGGACTAGTTAAACAACCTAAAAATTTCAATCTGAAATGGGATATCTTAATATCCGAGAATTAATACTTTCAGTATTTCCCTTTTTAACGTTTTTTTTTTTTTTTTTTTGGGGAAAATGGGCCCTCAAAAGTCCTGTTCCCCACAATGCAGACTTTGCGGAGGTGTGTGTGTACGCTATTGGTAGCATTTCCAAAATTATTAAATAAATAGGCTGTATAAAAAAACAATCAAAATATTATAAAAAAACTTATTAATTAATATTTATCAGAACCTAGAGCTTGTTTTTCAAAACACAATTTTTTAATAGCAGACTCTATGCTCCTTAGTTTTAAGAATAAAGTAAGTTGAGTATTCGCGCACCACCTGTAAGTCCATCGCGTACTACCAGTGGTATAAGTCGATTCTCTCAGTTGTGTCAACTTGCTGGAGGCATTTTACAATTTAGTGGTGGATTATGAGATTTAAATACACCCATCATAAATCATTTTAACTAGGCCGGACTCGAAAATTTTTACACAGAAGAATTTGCTTTTAAAATTTTAAAAGCAAATTCTTCCGTGTTCAGCTTGGCACAACTGAGAGAATCGACTTATACCACTGGTAGTACGCGATGGACCTACAGGTGGTGCGCGAATACTCAACTTACTTTACTCTTAAAACTAAGGAGCATAGAGTCTGCTATTAAAAAATTGTGTTTTGAAAAACAAGCTCTAGGTTCTGATAAATATTAATTAATAAGTTTTTTTATAATATTTTGATTGTTTTTTTATACAGCCTATTTATTTAATAATTTTGGAAATGCTACCAATAGCGTACACACACACACCTCCGCAAAGTCTGCATTGTGGGGGGACAAGACTTTTGGGGGCCCATTTTCTCCAAAAAAAAAAAAAAAAACGTTAAAAAGGCGAATGAAAGCTCTATACGTGTACCATAGGTTGCGAACCGCTGCACTAGATTATACCGTTGATTGACGTATCAATCAACGATTATACCGAGTGGTGACTTGGCAAACGCACCATAGGGATTTCAATGCTAATTTTTTAAAGTTCAATTATTGTCTCCCCTAATTATTTTAGAGCTAAACTCTGATTATATTTCGATAGAGAAAAAAAATCTGTATTCATCCGTATTATTATAAATTTTTATCATCCGGAACGGGAAAAATCAAGAAAATTGTTAATGCTGGTTTTACAAAAATCACAAATACCATGGAATTACGAAAACAAGTGTGTATTAATAGCGGATTAATAATGGCTAGCCATGGCGACAATACTGACAGTTAGGTATATTTTTCACCTTTTTAGCCAGTTTATTGATATCTTTTATTTTGTTAGGGAGGTAAAAGTAAAAAGAAATTATTTGTCATTTTTGGGTTATTTGTCAGGCATAAGTTCGTTTATTACTTAGTTATACAGTGCTTCCCGAAAGTAACGGATAAATTCTAAGTACAAAATGGCTGAGAAAAATTTTTCTGAAAAATGCTCGGACACGTCGATTTCTATTTTTAAATCATCATTTAAAGATGTAATTTTCCACCCACCACCCCTCAACCCCTAAGCTCTAGCAAGCAACTTTAAAAATTTAAATAGTAAAGTACTCCACCGAATTTGAAAAAGTTTTATTTATTGTATTTAGCATAAAAAATGCTATTAAATGAGGTATCACAAGGAGTACTTTTCTATTTGAGTTTTTAAAGTTGGGGTTGCTAGCGCTTAGGGGTTGAGGGCTGGAAGGTTGAAAATTACATCTTTAAATGATGATTTAAAAATAAAAATCGACGTGTCCGAGCATTTTTCTGAAACATTTTTCTCAACCATTTTATAGAATTTATTTTTTTTATTTATTTTTTTTTTTAATTTTATTTTATTTAATCAGCAATCAGAATATAAATACATTCTATGAGCTAATAGTATGTGATAATTGGACTTGATAGGTAGACTCCCATTGGAGTCATCCCTTCCTTAGACGGTTAAGTCTTTTGGCCATTTCTTCTGAAGGCGTCGATTTTGTGGGTTTGCTGTCAGTGGTGCCAGGGTTTCGTTTGGGTGATGTTCCAGTGTTGTTTGATGTTTGATGGCATACTCTTTGATTAGGTCTTTTACGTAGGGGATGTCAAGGTCTGCGTGTAGTGTGCGGTTTGTCACATACCAGGGTGCTGATGCCATATTGCGGATAGTTTTAGATTGGAACCTTTGAATGATTTCGACATTGGATCGACTTGCGCAGCCCCAAAGCTGGCATCCGTAGGTCCATATTGGCCTGATAATAGCCTTATACACACATCACAAAAGTCTAGGGATATTTTTTTTTTATGCAAAACTGTCAAGTATTTTGATTTTTTTTAGGTGGTCTGCATATAATAAATTAACACAATACTTTTACAACATTCTAAATTAGAAATTTAATTTAAAACAAAAGAAGACAAGTTGAAAAAGCTTTAATGAAACTTATTAGCAAAAAGTTGATTTTATACAATCATAAGAAATTGAAGTGTCAGCACTTAAAAGTATTCATTAATTAAATTTAGTAGAGAGTATTTCCTCCTCTTTGGTTCAAAACGGCTCTGCATCTTCTAGGCATTGATAAAATTAAATTATCTATTGCATCTTGCGGTAACTGTTGCCAGTGTCTTACAAGGGTATCACGAAGCTGAATCCGAGTATGAATTTGATCCAATTCACTTTCAATGCTTCTTCCCAACATGTCCCACACGTGCTCAATAACGTTTAAGTCTGGGGACTGCGCAGGCCATGGTAAAACAGAAATGTTTTCGTCTTCAAGCCACTCGGTAACAGTACCTGCAACGTGTGGGGTGGCATTATCATGCATTAGAATGAACTCAGGTCCAACAGCACCTGCGAATGGAAGCACTATAGGCCGCAGTACCCTATTTAGATACCCATCGGCATTTAAAAACCTCTCAAGAAAACAGAGATCTGTTTTTCCGCCAATGCAGATACCACCCCACATCATTACGGTACCTCCTTTATAAGAATGGACATCTTGAACACATCTGAGCCTTTCCAAGTTACCAGGTCGTCTCCACACTCTAACTCTTCGGCTGTCAGGGTGTATTCCAAAACGAGATTCATCTGTGAACAAAACCCTAGACCATTGCTCTTCTGTCCACAGAATATGCTCTTCAGCCCATTCTACTCTACGTGCTCGATTACCATGTCGAATTGGTGGGGCTCTTATTGGACGTCGGGCGTGGAGATTAGCTTCATGCAATCGATTTCTGATTGTTTGAGAACATACAGTTACATTATGAGTAGTCTGAAGCTGTGAAAGCAATTGTTTAGCCGTAATTATTGGTCGTCGTCTAGCTTCCAATGTTAAGTAGCGATCTTGAACTGCGGTAGTAATGCGTCCACGACCTGGATGTTGTTCGCTAGGATCTCCGGATGTCCTATATCTACGCCACAGTCTGCTGATAACACTTTGAGAGGTGTTCAAAGCTCCTGCAACGTCAACTTGTCTTCGACCAGCTTCTAGCATACCTACAGCTCTGTTCATTTCAGCTAAACTTAAATGTTGTCGTTGTTGATTACCTTCCATAATAACAGCACCAATAAAACTTAAATCACCCCAATATAAACGTAAATTAACTGTAAATGATGATTAAATTATTCCCTAACAACACTGAAATTGCTTTAGTTTTAGTTGAATTGACAATTAAGCATTTGCATTTGTTTGTTTATTATTGAAACAATTGCTATCGCTAGCCCAAAGACTAGCACTAGCATACTTGATCAATGGTAGAGATATTTAATAACAAAATTGATTTATATCGATAAAAAAATACATATCCCTAGACTTTTGTGATGTGTGTATATCAGCAGCTTGCTCTCCAAGGATAGTATGGATTTTTTTCCAATGAGCCAGTACATCTGCTTCATTTTTAGGTCCATTTGTTTCCGCTTTTTAGTGATATGAGTTTTCCATGTTAAGTGTTTATCAATGTGGAGTCCCAGGTATTTTACTGCAGTAGACTGTGGAAGGGTAGTGCCATTAAGGGTTACGGGTGGGCATTCTTGATGTTTTGTCGTGAATGTGACATGTACCGATTTAGTCTCGTTGACTTTGATTCTCCACTTTATTACCCATCTTTCGATTTGGTTTAAGTGATTTTGAAGTGCAGCTGATGCTGCTACCGGATCTGCATTGCACGCGAGTATCGCCGTATCGTCTGCAAATGTGCCTATTTCGGTAGATTCCGTTATGGGTAGGTCAGCGGTGTATAGTAGGTACAACAATGGCCCCAGGACGCTCCCCTGTGGTACGCCTGCTTTTATTTCCTTGATTTGGGAGACATCTTGGCATATCTTTGTTTGAAAGGTTCTGTGCGTGAGGTATGACTGTAGCAAGAGGTAATATTCAGAGGGAAAAGTTTTCTTGGTTTTGTATAGTAATCCTCTGTGCCAGACTCGATCGAACGCCTGTCTGACATCTAAGAATGCAGCAGTACAGAATGCTTTATTTTGTAGCGCAGTTTGTATGATGTTGGTTAGTCGGTGGCATTGTTGGGTGGTGGAGTGTTGGTGCCTAAATCCAAACTGGTGGTTAGGCAACCATTCTTCTTGTAATGAATTTTCATAGATACGCTTTAGAACTAGTTTCTCGAGCAGCTTGGATACTATAGGAAGCAGGGTAATGGGTCGGTAGGAGTTGGTTTCGTTGGGAGGTTTACCGGGCTTTGGAATCAGAATGATCTGTGTGAACTTGAAGTACAGCGGCCAGTACGTTAATCTCAAGATCCCGTTAAATAAGATTTGTAAGAATTTAACTCCTTGTTCTGGCAATTGTTTGAGTATGGTTGCTGTAATCAGGTCTTGACCTGGAGCTTTTCCATTTTTTAGCCATTTTATCTCGTTCTCTATTTCTGTGGTTGTGATCTTTCGTATTGGTAATGACATTTGTAGTGGTGATTGCAATTCTTCTTCAATTTCATGATCGACCGTAGAAGAGTTTGGTTGGAATACTTCGGCTAGATGGTCTGCAAACGTTTCGGCCTTCTCTTTGTCTGTTCTTAACCATGTTCCCCCTTGTTGTCTTAGTGGAGGAATATAGGTTCGTGGTTTTTTTATACCCTTGGTAGCTTTCCAGATTGAATTGTCATGAACATTTAGTGACTTCATGTAAGTTTGAAAGGATTCATTTTTGATAGATTTTAATTTATTTTTGAGTTGGTTATTTAGTTGATTATACCGTCTTTTGTCTTCAATATTATGAGTGCGTTGCCATCTAGCCCTTGCCCTTCTCTTTTCTTTCACTATTTCCATGACTTCATTTGGTATGTTAGGACTAATTATTTTTATGTTATCTGGCTGTTGTGTGGCGTTCCAGCCCGCTTCCTGAACTGTTGTTGTGAAATGGTTCGTTGCTAAATCTATTTCTTCTGCTGTTTTTAGACTAATATTTGTAGTGAGATGTTGCATAATATGATCCTTGAAGATTTCCCAGTTAGTTTTCTTCTTGCTGAGAGAAGGGCTAGGTGTTTTGTATATGATGGTACTGCTTATGGTGGCGATGATCGGTGAATGGTCAGACATCATATCGTAGTTGGAGGTGACGTCCATATAGTTGGAGGAAAGGCCGTTTGTTACGAAAAAGTCCAACATGTCTGGTATTTTGTTAGGATCCGATGGCCAGTAGGTTGGGCTACCAGTTCACAGAAAGTAATTGTTATCTGTAATGGTTTTAAGTAGTGTTTTGCCTTTGGTTGTAGTCAAACGCGAACCCCAGTGCGTGTGCTTGGCGTTGTAATCCCCGCCGGCTATAAATTTCTGCCCTAAACTCGCAAAAAACGGCTGGAGAAGTTGCTGGGTTAGTTTGTGCTTGGGAGGACAGTAGACAGCCGAGATGTTGAGTGGAGTTGTGAGTTTTTCAACAACTTGGATTGTTGCAGCTTGCAGGTAGTCTGTTTTATATTCTGGTGGACCCCACGACACCAAAACATGCAGCAAAACCAGGGACACTGAGGCCACTTGCGTATTATGCGAAGGATCGCACCCGGCCAACTACAAGGGGTGCTCAGTATATCAGGAACTGCAAAACAAATATCAACCTAATCACCAACCAACGGGCAGAAAACCTACCCAGCTAACATCACAAAATTTTCCGATCCTAAATTATCAACAAAATAATCAACAACCTAAAACTCCACTACACCCATCTAACCTTACCTACTCCCAAATAGTCTCAAATCAGTCAAACCAAAACCACGACCTAACCCTCCAAAAATTTCTCGATGAATTTAAAGCCCTCTTTAACCAACTTCTTCAACAAAACAGCATAATTTTAAATATGCTAAGTACCGTCATCACCAAAATAACTCATTAATGGCTAAATCTCTTCGAATAGCTTTGTGGAACGCCAACGGGCTTCAATACAAAAGCCTGGAAATTGAAAACTTCTTACACATAAACAACATTGATATCTTGCTCGTGTCAGAAACACAATAGAATTTATCCGTTACTTTCGGCAAACACTGTATATGTTAGTCGGTTGTGTAAACTCACCGCTAACCTCTTGTCTTATTACGTAAGGAGCTGGACAGAAAGCGGGGTACACAAACAGTGCAGTGCGTGCAAGCTTTTGAGTTCCAGTGGCGGCGCATTCGCCATTGCCATAAAACAAACATTAGAATTACTGCTCTGCAAAGCTTACCACTTTAAGGTGTACTCACCGGGGGTTCCCGACCCCCTCGTTTCGGTGCGCCCCTCATTGGATACAGGTTTGCACCTACTACTCGTATTACTTCTTTGGGTTTCCATAAGTTATTCACGGGCTAGCCCTCGACATCTTGCGGAGCTCTATCACAGAGCTCCTCCACTTCTTCGCACATCTGGAGTCACACAGCATCGGATGTAGTTAATGCCAAAGAGTCGATGGGGTACACACTCTCTGCAATATCTAATTGCGTGCCACAGTATCTCCGGAAAGACTCTGTACCCCAATCTCAATATCTGCCTAGGACCACTAAGGTAGTCTGTGACCACAAAGGTATAACTAGAAGCAACTAACACGAGAGCTTGCTACCAACCAGTACCTCTTTGTAAATGATCTTTCCTGTAAGTTAATCCTTTGATTAGACATGCACAACATCCAACACAAGCAAGAAGCACTAAGTCAGAGGTACCACTCTAATTATTATTGTCATGTCGCTGCAAAACATAATTCAACTGTCGAGGGTTTTGCCACCACTGATACTCTACTAATCCTCCACCCCTCTTGGTTATCGAAGCACACGCACCCCTCCCTTCTTATATTCTTAAGTCTATATATTTGTTTGTGCTTAAGTCAACCCTTGGGATAATTTATGGCTTTCGCATGGGAAATACTAAACTAGAGATAGATTTTTAGATATCAGTACGCCGTTTGGCAGTCTATCCCTGCTTGTTCTTAAACTCATTTTAAGCAGACTTTAGATTTTTTTTAAATCAAGGAATCTGTGTTAGCACTGTTAAAACGAAGGTGAGGTTTAGGTAAAGTCTTAGTATTTTAACAAATATGGCAAAATAGTATTAGAGTAAAGTTGTTCAGAACACAAAATTACGCTTGTGTGCAAAATTTGAAGTTGTTCAGACAGAATTGATTTTTTGTTAGTTTAAGGCTTTTTTTGTGCTCGTAGACGCTTCAAAAACACAAAATTAGGATATGCTATGTCGAAAACTTTATTTTGAATTGAAAGTTTCAAGAATAAAGGAAACACAAATATCAAAAGTATTTAAAAGTTTAACCTCCCACTTCTACATAAAATTTCCAAAACTGAGGAAAATTGTGAATTTAAATCTTAAATGATTATCTGCAGCAAAAGTAACATGAGGAATAAGACTATTAAACACATCAAAAATTATTATCAAGAATAACATTTTCTGAGAAATCAATAATAAAAAAGTCTTTGCTCTTGTATCACCTATCCGTGGACACATTGTATATGCGGTAAAAATAAAATCGTATAAATTTAGAAAAAGACTCAACATGTGGTTATGTTGTACATAAAATTGTTATCGGTAGATTTTAAAAATAACAACAGAAAACATTCCAAACATAATTACAAAATTGCGGATCTTAAAAAGCCAATTCTTCGCGCTTTGGATGTCATTTTTCAAAATCGGCGTAATAGAAAACCTAGTTTCATATTTTGGCTAAAATTTACTGACAACTAGTTATTTCTAAGTTTTATAGAAAAGCCATTTTGTGTTTTCTACAAAACCCTGTTTTCAAGCGATCGTGGTTGGGGTGTACACCTTTAATATTCGCACTATTATTAATTTCCTGGTTTTGCTATTAAGGCATTTTTAAAAAATCGTGATAAGTCAATGGAGAAGCTAATTATTAAAAAATTAAATCAGATCTACTATTTTGTGATTTTGTGTCAACTGAGAAGAAGTAAAATAAGAAATAGTTAACTAACTTTTATAAAATTAAATTTTGTAGGCGTATGGAGTTCCTGTAAGAATTCTGAACGATGACTATAATATATGCAACTTCAATTATTATTCTTTATTTCTTATCGATTAATATTTTTGATGCATCATCGAACTTTAATATGTTGCTTATTTCATAATAATTTCTTTGCATTAACATTTCTTACATTAAATAATATTAATAACCTTCTAGGTTTTACAGACGCGTTTAAATTTATTTTAGGTGTAGCTTCATACTTGTGGCATTTAGATTTATCGCCTATTGTGTGGTGCAACTAAATGGGTTGTAAAAATAAATGTGTCCATAAATTTCTTTGTAGGCAATAATACAAAAGACTTGTACACTGCTTGGTTCCGGATTTCGAATAACATAGCAAGGTTAATATGTTGAAGTGTCTAATTATTGTTGGCTATTTTGTAATTTGGTGGCAATTCTAACATAATCATTAATTTATGTTATGTATATTAAAAGCAATAACAAACTCATTATTATTACTTTTTACGGATGAGAATTGTGAAAATATGAAAATTTTTAATATTAAAATATCGCATAATATTATACCAATTTGGTTGTGATTATGAAATTTATAAACTTATCAATTAACTTAATAAAATTTATTTAAAATTAAATTAAATTTATTTAAATTTATTTGTCTTACAATACGTGAAAGCAAATTTGAGGTATGAGATTGTTGGACTAAAAAAGTGCAGATGAAATCTTTTGATGGTATAAAATACTTCGTGCTGCTGCTATTTCGATGTTATATTTAGAAACAAAAGCATAAGCAAAGAAAATCC
Organism: Melanotus villosus; assembly: GCA_963082815.1. Lineage (NCBI taxonomy): Eukaryota > Metazoa > Arthropoda > Insecta > Coleoptera > Elateridae > Melanotus > Melanotus villosus. The sequence continues at coordinate 67,127,663 of OY720418.1, read as the reverse complement.
TGATTTGGTTTCACGTCGTTCCTTTGAACTTGCCAAGTTCTTTGGAACAGAATTTTTCTTTACATCAAGACTAAATAAGAGTTCGGCCGACGTTTGGTGACCTTTCTTGTTTAATGGGCCAAATACTGGAGATCCTGCTAACAAAGGAAATTAAATCCCAAAGTTTCCTGAAGAATAAACATCAATTACTTTTATATTGGCAATTTAATACATTTCTTACAAAAAGAACATATAGTTATTTGTTTAGTTTAAAAATTCTAATACGGTACGATACAATTCTGGTTGTTCTGTGATTTATTTGTGGGTTTAATCTGCAAGTGTTTCATTTTTCAATATACAGAGTGTAAGCGAAAACCGGCTCTCTTTTTTTCTCATGATTTGTTGGAGATTGAAAACGAAATTTACAAGGCTGAATATAGCGAATAAATTTTGGAAAACACTCATCTGAAAAATATTTTTTGAAAAAATATTATTTTAGAATAAAATCAAATGTACCACTTTCAAAAAGTCATACACGCGTCAAATAAATAAATAGAATTTATTGTCCGTCAAAAAATGGTGTCGTTCGTGACATTCATAAATATTTATACTTTGACTTTAAGTTTTCGAATATAAAGTTCTAGGTAATATGCAAATACGGTTAGATATAGTAAGCTTTTCAGTTATTAGAAAGGTAGTCTAAAATTCGAGACACGTTTTAATTACTAAAGAACTACATTTTTTAAATATCAAGGATCAGAGTGTTAAGTACCTACTGAATGCAAAATGTAAGAAGTTTTTGGAATCACTAAACAATTTAGTAACACTTCCAGTTTCATTGAAAATGACCCCAACTTTCAATTTTCAAATGGAACACTCTGTATATTTTTACATTTATAGAATTTGGAGAAAATTCTGAGTTTATATACCTGACTTTCTAGATTTTTAAAGGATTTCAATTTTTAAAAATTTTTGTTCCTAGTCTAGAGTGCCCATGGCATACATTTTGTTATTCGAATATACTATGTTTTTAGACGGTTCTAAAATTTTGAAAATCTGTTCAGTACTTTTTTGGAGATTAAACCCGAGAATGAAAAGATAATGCACGTTATCAATTCAATGACATTTATTAAACTTGGAAGACTTTGAAGAAATAACGAAAGAAAAAAACTGTCAAATGCAGTTCAATTGCCTCAGTCAACGGTTTTCATTGCTTTTATCAAAGCCTTTTAAGTTAAAGATTTTTTTTTAGTTTTGCCTTGTCGCTTATGCTTACATAGTTAATATACAAAAGGTGCTGAACGAATTTTTACGATCTTAATACCGTTCGATTTGTAAAAATATAATCTGTTCGAATAACTCGGTGAATTACATTTGGAAAAAAAATTGAACTCTAAAAACATGGTTTGTGGATTTTCACATTCTTGGGTTGAAAAATAAATTTTTTTACAGTTTTTCAAAAAATCGGAAAAATTAGATAATCAGATTCAGAATTTGCTCAGGTTTCCAAAAATGTAAAAATGTACGGGTAGTTTCATTTAATAATTGGAAATGTTACTAAATTGTTTTGTGGTGCAAAATGTAGCATAGTTTATTTAAGATAAATAAAGTTCTGCATTGCTCCTTGAAAATGAATGACTTTGTATGCTTAATGCTAATGGTGACCCTTGCATTTACGATGCCAGTGTTGACTGCAAATATTATCATATCTAAAACTGTTTCTTCTAAATGCATGCAAAAAGTCGAATTCTATTTATTTTTATAACAAAGTTGATGTTAACCTGTTTTTGTTGTTTTGCAGTGGATATTTACACATGTTAATGGTACCGTGGAAGTACAGTTCTTTACTATTATATTCCTTTATAGTTTTGCTATATTAGTTACCAAAAGCATTATCTTCTACATCTATTACACATAATTTTATAACTATACAGGAAATTTTTCTTTTTAGTATACATATTCCCAATGTATGGTTAAAAGAAAAAACGTGTCAAAAGTATCTATGTAGGCAACCAACTACACACTAAACGTCTGTCTGGTTGTGAATTTAGGGACATTAGTTTTTATTTTTTGTGGTGTGTAAAGGTTATGTTTGTAAATAAATCAAAATTAGTAGAATATCAAAATAATTTTAATTCAACGATTATTTTCAAACATAAAATATCAACAACACAAAACAGAAATTAAAATTAAAACGGCAACAGTTAAAGACTAGTTTGTTGACATTAAGTTAATTTAATTATTTTTGCTACATCATGCTATTTTTTTCTTAATAGTTATTTATGGTACAAGTGTGTTATAAGGGAAAAAACGGATAAGCCACGAGCACGTAGTGCAAGTGGCTTTGTTTTTACGAATGACTTGTGACCGATAACACACGAGTTCCATACATAATTTTATCCAACATCTCCATAATTCGCTAAAAACTAATGAATTAATTTGCACCGGACAGCCAATATTTGATGACAAAGGTAATTATTATTTACACAGATCGATATTATCAATCAAGAATTTCTTATCTTTTGAAATGTTAGTTGCTAGGAGAATTTAATTCAATTGTCAAATGTCACTTTGAAATTTCCTTTTACATTAATTTAATGTTAATGTTAATGTTAATAACTAATAAGGAATAGGAAATTTTTTGATTCATGTACCTATTGTTGTTATATGATAATAATTATTAAATGATTTAATACCTGAAATTGTTGTCTTTATTTATAAATTTAAGATATCCGTTGGCGTGAGTTAGGAATCATTTATAACTCACTAGTGAGTTATAGGGTATATAATTCAACTGAAATCAGTAAAATTATGATTGTATAATTAGGATATGTTGGATAAAAAATTAAAATTTAGTGCATAGTTGGTTGCCTACATATAGGACTTTTGACACGCTTTTTTTAAAACCATACATAGGGAATATGTATACAATGTATACTAAAAATAAAAATTCCCTGTCTAATTCTGAAGATTAAAGTTTGTTTCTTATTATATTATATTACACAATATTCTAGACTCACTAATTAAGAATTTTGAAATTTAAAACTAACAATAGAAATTTTGACATCTCAGGATCATTGAAGGATTCGTTTTTGAATTTTGAAAAGTAACTAACGTAATAATTGCAACTAAACTTTTAGAAATGCAAGATTTATTTCTAAACTCATAATTAACTCAAATCTAAAACTAAAACACTTACTCATCACAACAACTATTCCTTGAATTTGAAAAGTTCCACCAAAATACTGTTCTCTGTCCAATTTATTATCTGTTCCAATTTGTAATTATAATTTCTTCAACCAATTTCCAATTTAACTTTTCTCCAACACATCCAATTTAATATTTTCAGTTTATTTCAGCTTGTAAATATTCTTTATTAATTATTCTTCAGTTTTCCGTTGATATTTTATTATTATATTTTATTGTCAGGTGAAAACTCAAAACACGTCTTTTATGTTTCATTCAATAAATACTTAAATTAATCTTAATTTATTTACATAATTAACTTTTTAAAACTTGTATCCCAAAAGGTATGTTCCAAATTTGTATTTTAATTAATGAATATAAAATTTTCTAGCAGTGTATATCACTTCAATAATAACTACTTTAAAGTATTATTTTATTTGCAAAGTGTAGGATTTTAATTATTATTAATTTGCATTGCACAGAACACTATCCGGTTGGTGCGAAATATTAGAAATCAATTTAATCTTCAAATGAGGTAAGCGAACTAAAAATCTGCACTAATAGTTTGGAACATTATTTATTTAAAAGCAAGTGGTAAGTACAAACTAATAGTATTTTATGTATCTAGGACGAAAAGTAAGTCTTTAAGGTATGAGCAAGTTGTTTACGGCCGAGGCGGGTAGCCGAGGCCGTAATTACTTGCGAGTAGGTACCTTAAAGACACTTTTCGTCTGAGGTACATACATAATTTTATGTCATACTATTTCTAAAGTTGTTAAATTATTAAAAGAAATCTCCAGCAATTTGTAGCAGTATTAGTTTTAAGTAACTAATCTAACGCGCAACAATTCGTATCTCCTAGCAACGAGCATTTATAGAACGAAAAGTGACACTTTTCGTTCTAGGACTTTAAAATGATACTAGCACTTTAAAGTGTCACTTTTTGTTCTACAAGTCGTACAATATTAATTTTATCTACGCCCGCGCAAAATGCAAAAAACGTTTAAAAATAATCTTACGTTTTACATATTTTTTTTTTGACAAGTAGAAAATTAATTCAAACAGTAGCTTTAAAAATGAACGAATCCATGACGACCACAGTTTAAAAACAGTGCAGTGCGGCAATGAAGTCCTTACCGCCCGCAAAATGCGGGCGTTGATAAAAAAATCTAAAACACGAAAGAAATAGCAACAATAATTGTCTATATTCCGCCAATGGCAGAAACTTGAATAAAACTTCTCGTAAGCAGCTTTAGATATGCTTATGAAGAACGTAGTAGTTGAGCAACAAAAAAAAAAAAAAAATTGAATAACACTCTTGCGAAATCGCTTAAAGTATCTCGGTTGTATATGCAACTCGTCTCGTTGCATAGCAACAACCTCGAACTTTAAGCTTGTGTTTTCGCACTTGTATTATTAATAGCTATTAAAGTTTTTAGTTAAAGCACATTAAGTATCCCTTGTTTAGCTGGTACCTAATAACCAAAATAATGCGGATTTTTAGTTCGCTTATCTTATTAGTAGACTTCACATTTAAATAAAATGCAAAACTTTGGAATTTGGTAAAATACCGAAAACATGCAATCAAGATTTAAATTAAAATTAGATTATGCAGAAAAGTTAATTTTGATGTTATACAGGGTGTTAAAAAAAAGTGTTCGGAAATTTTAAGGGCGTATAGTATAGACCAAAATAAGTGAAAAAAGCCTAATAAACATGGGTCCGAAAACTAACCGTTTCAAAGATACTATGAGCTAAAACAGAACACAACAAAACAAACCAAGTTACTACACATGCAATCAAGTTTGCTGTGATTAACAGTAAAAACAAATCGCCAATACTTAAACAAAGTACATTGCGCAGCGAAAACGTCAATAGTGTCATAGTGAACTTTCCCTTCTGCCGTGATTAAGGTTGATTTGTCATCATGTATTCTAACGAGGAAATGGCAGAGATGCATTTTATGTATGGCCGCGCCAATGGAAATGCTTATGAAGCACGTCGTCTTTACGCCGAAGCATATCCAAACCGAACATGTCCTTCAGATAAGTTATTTGGTAAATTACATCTACGGCTACGTGAAAATGGCTCTTTTGTTTCACGTATCAATGATCAGGGCCGACCTAGATCTGTTTCAACTGCTGAAATTGAAGAAGAAGTCTTGCGAGTAGTGGATGAAAATCCACAAACAAGTGTCAGACGAATTTCAGCAGCTGTAGGTATAAGCGCTCCACTTGCATGGAGAATTCTTCACGAGCAATTATTGCACCCTTACCATATCCAACGTGTACAAGCCCTTACTGCTCCAGACTATGGAGCGAGGATGATATTTTGCCAATGGTTCCTAAGGCAACGAGCAGAAAACCCAAATTTTGCCGCCAACATCTTTTTTACCGACGAGGCTGGGTTTACAAGAGACGGTATCACAAATTTTCATAATAATCACGTATGGTCAGACGAAAATCCCCACGCCATTGTTGAATCGCGACATCAACATCGATTTTCGTTAAATGTCTGGTTGGGCATTCTGGGCGACCGGCTGATAGGACCATTTTTATACCGAATCGACTAACAGGACCAGCATATCTCGACTTCTTGGTTAATACTTTACCCGGATTGTTAGAGAATGTGCCCCTTAATGACAGGTTTGCAATGTGGCTAATGCATGATGGAGCTCCACCGCATTTTTCTGTTATGGTTAGGGAACACTTAAATCAAAGGTACACAAGATGGATAGGACGAGGAGGCACAGTGGCATGTCCTCCCAGGTCTCCTGACTTAACGCCTTTGGACTTCTTTGCTTGGGGATATTTAAAGAGTTTAGTTTATTCTACTCCAATTAATAATGTAGCGCACTTACAAGAGCGAATAGAACATGCCTGTGAGATAATTCGAGTAAAACCGGGAATTTTTGAAAAGGTGCGAAACTCGTTTATAAGAAGATGTGAATCATGTGTTGAGATGAAAGGGGGACATGTAGAAAACCTATTGTAAAATGGTTTAAATAAAAAACGTAAATTTGATACCACACACTGTTTTTTTATTTTCTTAGATAGTACATTTCTGGAAATAGCTCATATCTTTGAAACGGTTAGTTTGCGGACCCATGTTTATTAGGCTTTTTTCACTTATTTTGGTCTATACTATACGCCCTTAAAATTTCCGAACACTTTTTTTTAACACCCTGTATTGTTATTAGTATATTTTTTGTAATTTTTTAATAAAAATTTCATCTCTTTATATTTATCACATCTAATATAGAAATGGCGTCCCTTTTGATTATTTAAAAAAGTAAAAGTTCTTTTCTTTATCTTTTCAGAAAGCCTTGTCACCAAATTAGTTTTTCTTCTCGAAGTGACTTGCTCTTTACAGTGTGTTGTCGGGCTTCTCTCCATATGTCTGTAATATTGTGTGTGCCAAGTAGCCCACAGTCATAGAGGACCTATAGCTTTACGTAGGCTCCGAACCACGGAAGTGCTTTCACTTCTACTCCAGAGAAGATTTGCTCGGTATAATACCTCTGGATGGTTTGCCATTGCCTTCCCAAGGAAGCGCTCGGGTGTTTTCGGGGCATGTGTATGTGTGGCCCTGGGAATCGAACTCGCGCCATCTCAGTGGTCAGATACACATGTTGAACTAACTGAGTCACGACCGCGACCACAAATATCTACGACTCTTAAGAAAATGCTATCTTCTATGGATTGTGCACCCTAGTGTGTCCAATTTTTACGTAGAATCAGAAAATTAATTAGTAAGTTTTGACGATTCCTAAAGACCAATATCATTTATTAATGTTGATGCATTTGGCTAGGAAGTTGGCTCGTTCGTTATCGGTAATCTCTTATAAGTATGTTTCGGTGTCGAGGCCGGTGTGTTAACGTAGGTAGATTTTACGCACAACCCGGTCCGACTCTGCGAGTTACGTGATTGGTGCGCTGTTTGATCCTGCATACTGCACCGTGTGTATAGTGTAAGTGTTTGTACACATTGGGCCTTGTTATTCTGCCTCTTAGGTCTGTATTCGGAGGAGAGCGTCGTTAATTAGATGACCACCGACAAATGGCCAACAGGGCTCGGTACCGACCTCCAGACTGTAGGAAAATCCTGCCGATTGAGAGATTCGAACCAAGCACTAGCGCAACGCTAGCCTGACGCTCTACCACTGCGGTACCCTGGCAGTTGGCTAGGAAGTTATGACTTACAAAACCAAATCTGAACACAGTTAAGAAACGAACGTTATTTCTTCAAAAATTTTAATAAAAAATTGTAAAAGGTGACTATTAAACAAAATGTGATCTTAGATGTTCGGAGGGTGCGAAGAATCCCCGGGTCAACTTTAAGAATAGGCACTTGGAATGTAAGGAGCCTGCTTAAGGCAGGAAAAATTAATAATGTTACAGCAGAAATGCAGAGATTGCAACTAAATATTCTGGGAATCAGCGATTTACGATGGCCTAGAGTAGGTCAAAACTTCATGGATGAAGGAGTCATTTACTACTCGGGCAGTATCGACAGTAAAAATAAATATGGAGTCGCCATCATAGTAGACAAAAATATTCATAAATCGGTGACTAGTTTTCTCCCCTACTCAGATAGGGCGATGATGATTCAGATACAGGGACAACCAAGAAACATAAATATTATACAGGTGTATGCGCCAACGGCTGACAAACCTGAAGATGAAATAGAAGAATTTTATCAGCAACTAGATATACTGTTAAAGGCCACTAAAAACCATGATGTAACGATCATTATGGGTGATTTTAACGCGAAGATTGGAGAAGGAGCTACAGAAGATATTAGCGGAAGATATGGCCTAGGAGAACGTAACGAGAGAGGTGGCAGATTAATTGAATTTTGTCAACGTGACAATCTAATAATAACAAACACATACTATAAACTACCAAAACGCAGACTATATACATGGACATCTCCACTAAGCAAGGATGACAAAATAGTAAGGAATCAAATCGATTACATATTAATAAAAAAGCGTTATAGAAATAGTATCATATCAGTGAAAACATATCCAGGTGCCGACGTAGAGTCGGATCATAACCCTGTAATTGCTAGAGTAAACATTAAACTCAAGAAAACAAAAACAAAGGCAAATAACAAGAAGATAATAACCGAGAAACTAAAGGATGAAGAAACCAAAGAACAAGTTAAACAGCTCATACATACGAAACTCGATGAAATGAATAAACAACCAACAACAGAACTAGATGCAGAGCAGAAGTGGAAGAATATTAAAGAAGCATTGATCAAGGGAAGTAAAGACAAACTATCGCCAGACAAAATGCAGGCAAAACAAAAATGGATGACAAAAGAAATTTTGCTTCTCATGGAAGAGCGCAGGATACACAAAACAGAAAACAAAGGTAAATACAAAGAATTGCAGAAGATAATTAAGAAGAAAATCCGAGAAGCAAAAGAACACTGGATATCAGAAAAATGTAGATACATAGAAGAACTCCAAAGCAAATACGATAGCCGTAATCTACATAAAGAAATTAAAGATCTCACAGGAAAGTTTAAGAAACGACAACCTGCGATTATTAAAGATAACAAAGGGAAAGTTATTATTGAACAACAACAAAAACTTATAAGATGGAAAGAATAGATAGAAGAACTATTCCATGACAACCGTAGCAGTAACAATGTCAATAATACAGAAGAAACGGGCCCGGAAATAACAACGGATGAGGTTCTCTACTCTATAAGAACTCTAAAAAGTGGAAAAGCAGTGGGGCCAGACGAAATCCCGATTGAAATTATTAAGTTAATTGAAGAAGACCAGATAAACATAATAGTAGACCTATTTAATACCGTATATAGAACAGGCATAATTCCAAAGGAATGGCTGACATCTACGTTTATAACTATACCAAAAAAAAACAAATGCAAGAGAATGTAGTGACTATAGAACAATTAGTCTTATGAGTCATACCTTAAAGACGTTTTTAAAAATCATCCATAAAAGAATATACGCAAAACTAGAATCAGATATGAGCAACACACAGTTCGGATTTAGAAATGGTTTTGGTACTAGGGAAGCATTATTCGCTTATAACGTCCTAACCCAAAGATGTCTAGATATGAACAAAGTCATTCACGCCTGCTTCATGGATTATGAGAAGGCGTTCGACAAAGTACGACACGAACCTTTGGTAAACCTCCTGAAACAGAAACGTATTGATACTCGTGACATCCGCATTATAGAACACTTATACTGGAATCAATTAGCAGCTGGACAATGAGCTGACAGAAGAAATAAAAATACAAAGAGGGGTACGGCAGGGTTGTATACTGTCGCCGACGCTGTTCAATCTATACTCTGAGTCAATATTCCAAGAAGCGCTGGATGATGAAAGAGCAGGAATTATAGTAAACGGACAGACAATCAACAACATAAGGTACGCGGACGACACGGTGATTATAGCCGATAATGTAGAAGACCTACAAAGAATGGTAGAACGAGTCAAAACCGCTAGCCTACGATTCGGACTCAAGATGAACTTAAAGAAAACTAAATATATGATCGTAACAAAGTCACAGATACACAATGATCTATATATAGATAATATACGGATTGAGAAAACAACAAAGTACAAATACCTTGGCACTTGGATTACAAACAACAACGACCAAACATTAGAAGTGAAAAGCAGAATAGAAATGGCTAGAAATGCATTTTTTAAAATGAATAGGTTCTTCTGTGATCGGAACCTAAAATTAGAGCTCCGCACAAGAATGCTGAAATGCTATATACATCCCATCTTACTATACGGATTAGAGGCATGGACGCTAAAACAACAGGACATTAAAAAACTTCAAGCTTTCGAAATGTGGACATACAGACGTATTCTAAAGATACCATGGACAGACAGAGTAACGAATGTCGAGGTATTAAATCGAATGAAGAAAGACCTTGAAGTTATTAAAACCATCAAAAGAAGAAAATTGGAATATTTGGGGCACGTAATGCGAGGACAAAGATATGAATTGTTACAACTTATCATAGAAGGAAAGATACTTGGCAGGCGGAACATCGGAAGACGCAGAACGTCATGGTTACGCAATCTAAGAGAATGGTGCAACTGTACATCCACTGAACTACTTCGAGCGGCAGTGTCCAAAATAAAAATCATCAAGCTAATTGCTAACCTCCGATAAGGAGAAGCAACCTAAAGAAGAAGAAACAAAATGTGTATTATATATGCATTTCCTGTCAAATAATGACACCCATAATTCAAACCATTGAAGTATGACCTATAACTGGCACACTGCGCCCAGTCACAAAACTGCAGACTTCATTATTACTCGCGACTTTCTGCCAATTGCGAACCTGCAGATCCTTTACTTCACAGTTTCAATATTATCTATCCATATTATCTATCCATACACATCATGTAAGAAAGCTGTCCTAAACTGTGCTTTTATACATTTTAACCTGCACAAAAAAGTAAACAGAGACAGAAAAGGTGTAGTATTCTATTGTATACTACTCGCTTCTACTATTATTGTTTCTGTATAAATTCCTAGCAATAGGTATCAAAATATAGTGTTATAAAGGGCGTTTGTTAAGTTACAAAAGGAACAAAAGACTAATTTGAGAAATTGATTAAGAGTTCAAAAGTTAAGGAAGTATCAAACTACAAAGGCATTTAAAATACACCAAAGTATTAGGATTTTAACACAACTATGAAATTTATTAGTTTTGGGCCACGTGTCACTCATGGGAACGTTTTGATATCCACCCGCTTAGGAAAACTCCTGTGAGAACGTGTAATCTTCGCCCCGCTGTATACAGATTTCTCGGTATAAATACGCGATCAAATTTTACCAATGGATCCAGTCTTGATTATTCAGTCTATCTGTATAGCCATCTGAAATTTCGACTAAAACGCTAATTAGTGTATCTAATTACTGTAAAGTGTACAGTTAGTTGTGTTGCACTTTGCTCCTTTGAATTAACTGATAGAAATTCTTCATATTATGTACACCGCGGTCTAGCCTTGCTTTCTGGTTGCGTATTGAGTGATCAAAAGGGTTACAATCCGTAATTCCAGTTGAGGGGCCTCACAGCGTGATCCAAATTTAACATACATCGAAAAAGTTTGAAATTTTAATATACTTGACATATTCAAGATTAGACTTTATCAAAATTACATTAGGGTTGCCCTGTTGTGGGTGATGATCACAATTAATTACAATAAAACGACAATTTTGACTACTTAGATATGTCGTGGGCATATTCTCAATCAACGATAGGGATAAACATCCCGTAGAATCACGAGGTAGGTTATGAGTTATACATAACGTACATTCTCGTTATATGAGAAGCAACGCTTACATATGTACATTTAGAGTTGTGCATATCGCATATAGTCTATTGGAGGGAAATTGCACCCTTGTCAAACTTTAAAGGTTGGTTGTAATACCACCTTTGGCTCCAGCCGCTTACGATTGATTTTAATATCAATCCCATAAAAGATCGATCTTGTATCGCATATCCGACTGACTTCCAGCATAATTTCTTGTGATCGAACCACGTACTTAGGACACTCTGATTACATCAAAATCATAAAATAAAAGAATAATAATTATTCAAGCCACTGCTCATAATTGACTTGCCTAGTTTGATGTCCATTCTCTATGCTTAATTATTTACTGTATTTGTAAATATCTGTGCATAAATATGACTTTATAAGAAGATATGTATTAAACTTGATGGAGTATTTATTTATTGCTTATTAGGTGAGCTACTCTAGATCGATGAATGACAAAAATATTAAGGGTCCTCTGACTAATAGTCAGGTATCTAAGTAAAGGGTAAGATTACACTTAACCAATAAGGGTTGAGGGTAAAGGAAATCTTTGTGAAAAACTAGACGATCACAGCGAAAAACTCTAAAGGGTAACACACCTGGGGTTCGTACGGTTACAGTATTTATGTATATAATTCATGTTACAAATGTCTTTTTTCACTCATATGTTGTACTACACAAACAATTATTTATTATATTTTCATTTAACCGTAAAAAAAATTTTACGTTAGATATTTATTAATATTCTTTCATACAAAAATGCAGGTCGTTTATTCATCATTGAGCTTTGCGGCTTTTAGTTAAGCCTTTGTTTCGCACAAACTAATCACTAATCAGCTTTCACTTGTTTTAGTTATTTAAGGATGACTGATTAGTAGAGTGCGGATTGCTCGTTAGTATGCTACACATAGAATCAATAGCAGCACAAATTCCCTTAGAAATACATACGATTTGCAGCGAAAGAACTAACATTTCATAAGGTTTATTATTATCATTTTTTACTGTTATTACGCTAACCTAATATCTTTATTTTTTTTAAATTTTAGCCTAACAAGTTGAACAAAATTTATCATTTATAAAGCAATTGTTAGCAATTCCACACAAAAATAGAAAAACATGGGTTAATTTGTACATACAAAATTTTGAAATAGCAGTATCAAATATTTAAGATGCGGATGGGAAAACGTGCACAAGAAAATGAATAACAATAAGGTATTGTTAAAAAATAAGAGTAACACAATGCTACAGACAGTATCCTCTGTTTTGAAGGGATTTTTTAAAGTCATTTGAGTCTAGAAGGATTGCGGATTAAGCAGTTTTAGTACGGTATGCATTATAAGCGTACAATTTTTCAAATTTTAAAAGCGACCGCAGACCAAATTTTACCGCAGAAACTTTAAAAACACATACGAGTATTTTTATTAGCAGTTTCAGGGATGATTCAATGAATATTATAAGAAATGTTTATATTTTTGCCTATCTTTTGTGGTTTTTAAAGGTACAATAATACACTACATACATTTTTTTTTATTGTAGTTATAGATACTGAGGTGAAAATTGACTAAAAATTATGCATAGATTTAGGGTTAATTAAATAATACATCAAATGCCAGATGACAGAATAAAAATTCTAGAATTCACATGTTAAACTAATGGTTGCCTAAGATTATTAAAAAATTAAACTAAAAATATCATATATTATTTTATTAAAGAACATTACAATATCTTTACGCGAATATTTAAACTTCTCAACTTTGTAACATCTTTGTTATTGTTACCTGCATATTTTGAACTTTACTTCTTATACTTAAAAGGCAATTTATCGAAGTGTATTAATTACTAAATTAAGTGTTTGAATACGTCGTTTACGCTTTGATATTCTGATAGTTTCGAAAATGTTTTTGGAGCTTTATAAATTATCTGAACCTAAGCTACGCTAATCCATTCAAATAGGTTAAAAATATTACAAATATTGAAAGCACCTCATTATAGGTTAACACCTTTATTAAGTTGTATTTGCTTTATATACGGTTTGTGTAAATCACAAATACAGCTCTTATCGGTGGTTGACTTGTTATTGAAAATAATGAGCATTATTTATATAGTAATATAGGACATTTATATATATGTATATCAAAGCTTAATACGTTAATCTTTTTAATCTGAACTTGGGGCCTGAATATTTCCTTGAAAGGTTATAGAACAATAGAACATTAAACTAAACAAAAGTTCAGTTTCAGTTTTCGTTTTCTGTTTTGCACCGTTGGAAATGGTTTAGTTATTATGCCAATGTAATATAATATGTATATATTACAAAGAATTCAAAAGAAATAAAAGGTACCCTTGTTAAAAATATTAAGGTTTTCAGAAAGTGCGATGGCAAATGACAATATTGAGCCTAGTGAAGAACTGGTGAGACCAGCAAATGCTCCCAAAGCGAAGCGCCAATTAGAACCCCGACGTAAAGGTCATAAAACTGCCTCGAAAGAACCACCCCAGAAATTTGAATGTGTGAGATTTCCGATGATGAACAAAAACGTATTTTTGAATATCTGTGGAAGCCAAAAACGTGGGAAGAAAAGAAAATTTTCGTATCTGGCATTGTTTTACATATCCAGGCGAAACATGAGAGACGAAAAACTGTGGTCAAAGAATCACGAAAAAAAAAGTTTTAAATATTACTTGATATTAACAAGCGAGCGTGAAATAAAACTATAAAGACTATTCAACTCATATGTTATTTGTCAAAAATCGAGCAATCAAAATGCAAGATTTGACGTTTTTGAGCCAATCAAAACGAATTGTCCATAAAATTTCACTAGTGATACGAAGCGACAATTTTTTGAAAATAGTTTAGTGCTAGTTATATCCCACAGAGAACAATTTTCATGTACACAAACTTGAAAGTGGACTAATTTATGAAAAATGATTCGATGGAAATGATTTTTTTTTCGTTGAATAGTCCCTCAAATACCATTCGTGGGCAAAGAATTGTAGATTATTTTTGCTGTAAAATCAGTCATGTTCCTTGTGATTGCGAATACCACACATGCTGCGCACTCGTGATATTCATATGCAAGGAGAAGGAACATTCGGGATGTTACAGCAAAAAAATAATCGACAATTATTTGACCACTCGTGGTATTGTAAGTAATTATTTTTGCTGTAAAATCACTCATATTCCTTGTGATCGCAAATACAACCATGTGCAAGCACAAGGAACATTTGTGATGTTACAACAAAAAAATAATCGACAATAATTCTTTGACCACTTGTGGTATTGTAAGTGACAATTTAATTATGCAGGATGTGTTAAATACTGAAGTTTTTAAATTATTAGAGTGGCTTTGTTATAATAGATTGTTACTTAATTGTTCTAAAACGAATTTTATGTACCTTCAGACCACACCAGATACAAATATTTGGGCCTCAAGTTGTTACTCCAAAATGAAAATCAAGCATAAATCAAGTTGAAGAATTTAAATTCATCTTGAAAGCACCTTGTAGTACAGTATGTCCCCGGATTGAGTTTACAATAGGTATGATTGACCAAAAATTTTCGAATTGGAATTTCATATTTTGGGATTCCGCCCTGCTTGGTCTGAAACTTATTTTTAGTTTACTTTCGATTTTTTTAAATCAAGTAGGCCTTTACACTTGAGCAATAACTCTTTTCGTTTCAGGTAAAGTACCTTTTCTGTTCACAGTACGCCAAATTGTTACGAAGAAAAGTTGTTCAGAATGAAAAGTTCTGGCGGTGTACAAATTTTCAGAACGATCGGCCTACTTTGATAAAATTCATTATTTGTCAATTTAGTTCCAGGTAAAGTACTGTTTCCATTGACAGTACGCCAATATTTTACTAAGAAAAGTTGTTCAGAATAAAAAGTTATGGAGTTATGCAAATTTTCAGAATGATCGGCCTACTTTGATCAAATCCAGTATTGGTCAGTTTCCTTTTGTGTCAACTTCATTTTCAACTTCGTTTTGTGTTAACTTTGTGTCAGCTTGACTTTAAAGAAACAAATCTGCAATTGAAACTACAATCATACCTTGAGATGAGTTAATCATCACAAAAACAAAAAAATATAAGAAATTTTTAATAAATTATTAAAACAAAAAACAAGTATTAAGTTATTCTACTAACCCTCTACCTTCGTCGCTGCATAATTCAATCCTCCGTCGCAGTTCCTTAAAGCTATTCCGTATTCCCTGAATTGGTAAGGCGGATATAGCATCTTTTATGCGATTTTTTAATACCTCGGCATCATTGGGTAAAATTTCTGCATACACTAGTTGTCTTAAACGTCCCCACAAATAAAAATCGGCAATAGTCAAATCTGGGCTCCTTGGGGGCCATAAAACTGGACCATTCCTACCCATCCAACGGTGACCAAATTTACGGTTTAACCAATTCACAACAATTTGTGAATAATGCGCCGGACAACCATCGTGTTGGAAATACATTGATAGCCGATAATGGGCAACAGAATTATTTTTTTTAAATTAATGTTTTTTAATGTTTATGCCGTATTAAAAAGACCCAAGACAAAAAAATTTTTTTTTTAATAATTAAGAAGCGTAAAAAAGGTTCGGAATTTCAAATGAAAAATTTTCCCGCCAAAACGAGCACGTATTGCTGTGACGTATGTAGCCGAACGCGTCAGCTGCATAGATAACCAATAATAGTCGGCTGTCAGCTGTCAGCAAAACATACGCGAACGTTGTAGCGCGACGCGCGATATTTAACGTGTTTATTTACCTCCTTCACCTGTGAAAATTAACAAGTACTACTTCTACACCAGGCAAAATATTTCTATCTATACCTAATGAATAGGTACATGATACTAACCTTAAATTTTTTCCAGTCACTTTGACACTGCAGAGTCTATTTTATGCATATTACCAGGCAACACCGATCCGTGCGGCGCGGTACGTCACATGCCGTTTTCGATTTTCCGGCGGTAATTCAAAATTGCTGAGATAATTTTCTATTTTTTTTCGGGGATAAAATTTTTTTTTATTATTTTAAATATTATGTAGCTTATAAGTGACCCCTCAACTACATGTAAAAACGATTTCACTTAATTTATAAAATTCAGTTCTTTAGCCTATTGAGAGGCAACTCACCTAATTCGTCATCGAAGAAATTGTCTAGCATATTTAAGTGTGTATGCTGGTTAACGTTGTTATCAAAAAAATATGGCCCTATTATTCCATAATATGAAATAGCACACCATACATTGACTTTAACAAAATATTGGCGATGATTAGTAATTTAAAAAAAAAAGGATTAGTGTCACTCCAATATCGAACATGTTGCGAGGAAACAGTTCCATTGGTAGAAAATGTAGCCTCGTCGGAAAACAAAATGTTTCGATAAAAATAACGATTACTTGCTATTTTGCTTCCTATCCATAAACAGAAATCTAGACGTTTTGCTTCGTCTTTCAAAGCTCGTTGTATGTGTGATTTACTAATGCCTAAGCGAAGCGACCGCTTCCTCAAAGACAATTTTGGATCATTTTGTACCGAATCTAAAATTAGCAGAGTAGCGGCATAGTCTTCATTATGTATTCTCTTAGTTTTCTTTACATTTAGTACTGAGCTAGTTCTTAAAAATTTCTTAATAAGCTTCTGTGCACCCATACGTGATACATAAATATTTGGAAATTTTTCATTAAATTTTTCAATCACGTAACGGTAACTTTTTCCACGTCCATAACACTGTACTAAATATATTTTCTGTTCTAACGTTAGCATTTTATTGTAAAAATATTATTGTCATTACTTCGCAATGAAAATCAGTTTTGTGATATTACTTTAACGATATGAAAGATAACGGCACATGTCATACTACAATAAACACTTGACATGTAATCGATGTTTTTTGTTTTTGTAATTATTAAGCCACCTCATGTTATTATTGCTGTTTCAATTGCAATACTGACCAATACTGAATTTTATCAAAGTAGGCCGATCGTTCTGAAACCGCCATAACTTTTCATTCTGAACAACTTTTCTTAGTAACACTTTGGCGTACTGTGAACGGAAAAGGTACTTTACCTGAAACTAAAAGAGTTATTGCTCAACTGTAAAAGCCTACTTGATTAAAAAAAAAATCGAAAGTAAACTAAAAATAAGTTTCAGACCAAGCAGGGCGGAATCCCAAAATATGAAATTCCAATTCGAAAATTTTTGGTCAATCATACCTATTGTAAACTCAATCCGGGGACATACTGTATAATAATCACTGCCAATAATTTATACGTAAAATTAATCCACTCTGCTATAGAGGTGGAAATTTAAAATACACTATTAATTTTGATAATTTAAAATCCTTTTATTATTGTCAAATATACTCCAGATTCTGTTATGGAAGGAATTTCTAATTGAAATTCAAAAAACAAATTATATGATGCCCGATTTCGGTCTCTGATACTTCATGTAGAAATTATTTAAAATATGCAATATTTTACCTCTTCCATCTATTTACATATCATTAATTAACGAACTTTTGTAGTCACAAGGCGAAATTAACAATGCGTAATAGTATCGACCACAATACCAGAAATGTTAAATTATACCTCCCTAAATATTATTTAGAAATTTTTAAGTGCGTATGTCCGTCGTAAGTTATTTAAGTTGATATCACACACTGCATACAAAATATATCTAATTTTAAAATTTTCAGACGTTGTGTAAAATAGATTCTGATTAGAAAGGGATTGTATAGTCTTGACGAATTTATATCCTATTTTCGAGATAAATCTTAATTTAAAATTAGTAAGTACGTACTACATATATGTCGTTTTTTTTGTTTTGTATGTTTTGTAAGTGCAAGGGTAGGTAAATCACAGCTTAAGTAAATAAATAAATTTAATAATAGTGGCTAAAAATATCGAACAGTGTTTCAACAGAACAGAACATGTTCTTCTCTTGGAAATTTTTTCTAGCTGCCGAGAGATTTCTAATGAATACATAATTTGAACCATTACGTATCTTATTAAAGGTAGCCAAAATATAAAATGATCTGATATGGCAGTGTGCTAAAAAACAGTGGCTTTTAAAATTTCTCGAGGACTACTATTTTTATAGCTCAATAATTTCTTAAATGTAAATACAAGGAAAATATTATATTTGCATAAATTAATTAAGTTTGCTTAACTTTCATTAACCGTAAAAAACTTACAAATTATTGCGCTTTTTACGGGACGTTACTGATCTAGGTGGTTGGTAAATCTTGATTTTATGTGGCTGTTGAATTACTTTTAATTAGGATCTGCCTACGCGGTCAGCATTAAATTGAGAATACGCTTGAGCTTGGGAATAGGATCAGAATTAAAACCGTAGCTGTGAAAATAAATGTCAAGCAGCATGCTGGGAAAAGGTGTGATATTACTACAAAATTAAAAACCTAACCTTAAATGTATCAATTTCAAATTAAAGATTTTAAAAAATTGAGATAAACAACCTTATTTATTATTATTATTATTAACATTAATTTCTCCAATTTATTAGTTAAACCAATATTTTTTTATAAACAAAGAGCTAAAATTAACTTATATTGTGAAAGATGGTTTATTTCCGCTATATACTGTGGGTTGTACTGTACATATTAATAAACATGATACGCTACAAAATTCTAAATATTCTACATAAAGGTACGTAATTAAAAGCTGTGTTTATTTCTAGGGTTGAAGTTAAAATGTCAAGCAAAAACTGGAAGGTAATATTACTGAATTACATCTGGACATAATGTGTCCAATACAGGATTATATAATGTTATTTTGCTTTAATTATAACTCTCATCACCAACTCACCATGTGCTATTGAAGGGTAAAAAGTCTACGGATTTTATCACTAAGATATGGTGTAGAGTGCGCAATTATTTTTGGATTTCATATATACACGATAAAGATAACTTTGTTTTTACAGAATGAAGACGATTTCCGGGGATACTTGTAGGTGTTGTCATGTGTTATTAGAAATTGTTGGGCATTCTATGAAGGTATATAGGAGTCTCGCAATTTTCTTGTAATGGGTCTAAATGATTGTCTCGGCATTTTAAATTTTGATATATTGCTGATAACGTTATAGTTTTAGTGAGTGCGAATATTTACGACAAACTGTTATGAGAGGTAATGTAAGCAAATTTTATTTATTTAAGAGGTGCCATAATATCATCGATTTGCTGAAATAGCTTCGCAAATTCTAAATTCTTAACTTATTATGTTCATCGCGGTTTGATGGCGGCCACATATGTACAATCATTTATGTTTGTAATAAGGTAAACAGTGCTTAGCAGTACTATTAAAATTAAAATTTATCTTAGATATTTCCAGGTTAATGAAAATTTACTATATTATAGCTTATCCATTAATGACTTACAATATAGCGAATGTGAATCTTTTTATACCTTAGAAGTAAATCATTACTGCGATGCGTGCGATGCGGTGCGTGCAATGCGGCCAACGTTAATAATAAAACTGTATAACTAAATGAATATGTCCAAATTGACTACGGTGTATGTGCGTTTAGCACGATGTTGCGTTTCCGCATCGCACGGATGGTTTGAATATTCAAACGGTTTGATTTTTCACCGCAGTTGTCGTCCGGTTGTCACAATGGAAGGGATAATTTCCGAATTACAAAACGTAACGTATTATGGAATAATTCTCGATACAAAGATCGATTAATTGTTGATAAGCAATGGGATTCAGTATCGAATTTTTTCCACAATATAGTCGAAGGTATTTATGGTCATTCTGGTGTACTGGCGAAACGTCTTTTCGTCCGCTCGTAACTGGGAATACAGGTGATGAAATTCTCCGTTACTCAACCTGTTCCTATAAATTATATGAATCTTTTCTCGATTGTTTTTTAAATTTCTTTAATATTCTCAGTTTCAACGAACTATTTTCCATTAGTAAAAGAGAACGTGTTAAATTCGAAGGCATTGTTGAATTTGGAACACTTTTCACTATTATAAAACGCTATTTAACACGCAGTGACTTATTGTATTGTAATTTGACACATCCGCATCGCACGCACCCGCATTTTCCTAGGACTCGACGTTATTAACGTTGGTCGCATCGCACGCACCGCATCGCACGCATCGCAGTGCCCGCGTTCACCTAGGACACGGCGTTAGGGTAGCATGTAATGTATCTGCTTGCAAGCAGTTTCTAATTTTACAAGTTTTTTTAATTTTTCCATATATCCAGATATATAAATTGTTACTAAATAAAGCACTAGCCTCGACACCGAAAGGTAAAAGAGGTTACGCAAACAGATACAGATACTAGCAATATACTACTCATAGGTATTTAACTTGAAATTGTTTAATGTTAATTTATCCTAATGGCACCTTAATAAATCATCATCCTATAGATGCATCAAGACGTTTTTGTGAGTGTTTTATAAAGAACGTGTCGGTAACCAACGTTCAGCGAGCTTTGGAATACAGTACTAAATTGGGCGAAACAATGGCAGCGAAAGGGTTTTGTACAGGATGAGGTATATTGAGCTCAACAAAAACAAAAAGAGCCAGGCATTTAAAAATGTAGAGCGTTTAACTATCCCACTGGAACGAAACCATGAATATCAGGGGGACGACACATTTTGACCCTAAACATATGTGTGGATTTTGAATTTTGACCTAAATGTCCATTTTTATAAGCTCCAGTGTACTCCCCATCCGGAAATAAAAAGCTGATAATTAAAAAATATATTGAGGAAACCTTCCGCTAAAACATGTTTAATACCATGATGAAACACTTTTTGACAAATGATTACGAAAAATTACTATTACTGTTTTCCAAATAGAATTTGTATAAGTATGCTAGGTACGGCACTGAGACATGATACTGGTATTAAACAAGTAACTGAAACAGAAAGACGTAAACGTTTATCTATATGACAATATGACAACAACAGGTTTTTACACTATTGGTCCGATAATGGCTCAAAAGCGTACCATCGACTACTACTTCAAAATCTTAAGGTGGTCGTTTGCTGAACTGGGGGTGTTTCGTAGTTATTTACCTTTATTTTTGTTACGTTCAGAATGGTTCAGTAATAAGTAGTTAATTTCGAAAGATGTACCTATTGATAAGTTTAATAGTATATTACATACCGAGGTGGAAAGTAGTTCATTACTGTCAAGAGATAATTATAGTTAACCGAGACGCGAAGCGTCGAGGTTTACTATATAACGAGACAGTAATGAAACTTTTCACTAGGGTTTGTATACTATTTTATTTTCAACCAAAGATATAAATTAATAAGAATCATTTATAATAATAATTAATATTTTGAACAAAAAAGCCATCATTTAATGACAGTCGGCGGGCGGAAAGCGATCAGCTGATCACTTTCCACCCGAGTAGGAAGTAACAGTCAGTAAAGGCCAATTTGCCAACTTACAAAGCAGTTAGTAATAACGTCATGTATATGGTTGAAAATAAAATATTTTTTGCTCCTCTTCAATGAACAATGGAAAGGATATGTTCCTAAGAATGGATGAAACCGCTGCGTAGACTGTTTATAGTCAAGTAAAATTCTAGCGGGTAGTGCTGTCAACCGATTCCGAGTCCTAGAATCGGAATCGATTCTTTGGCCTAAAGAACCGGTTCTAGGTTTGTAACAGAATCGGTTTTCCGATTCTGGAATCGAAGAACCGATTCGCGATTCTAGAATCGAAAAACCGATTTCCGATTCTAGAATCGGATAACCGATTTCCGATTCTAGAATTGAAAACCCGATTCTCGATTCCAGAATCGAGGAACCGATCCCGATTCCGAAACTGTAAAATCGATTTTCGGTTCTGGAATCGAATATCCGATTTTCATTTGATCACCCGATACATACTTCTTTTTCTTTAGTATTTGCTAGAAAGGTAACTTAACCATAAAAACAGCGAACCAATTTTAAATAGGTCAATGAGAGATATCCACTATCCAGACTACACACTACACATTTCTTTTCTGCATTATATATACGCTTTTATTTTTATGCTTAGAACCTACGTACGGTAATCGAAAATTACCTTAATTATTTTCGTGGTGGTTTAAAAATAGTTTAATTCATTGTAACACTTTTTATTTGTACTTAATAGCAATTCGGTTTTAATGTAAGACAACAACAACAAATGCTTTTTCAGTGTAATAATAAAAGATGACAGTACATTTTTATTCTTTTTCAAACCTCCGTCAAAAACCTCAGAAGACAATACCAACCAACATTCGAGAACTTCAAGCTTGAACGTATTACAATGATTGTTCTTAGTACTTGGGGTATTATAATAGTTAACCTACTGTTAAACCTCTGCACGCCAGATCCCTTGTACAATACTCAATGTGAATTATAGCTATAAAATGAGCTGCATAAGATTTTGTTACGAATTTTTAAAGGGACCGTTACCGTCTTAAATGGTTTCAACAAGAATTGCATTCCTTTGAATTTTCTAAACAAGTTCATTTTTCTGCGAAATACTCAGCTACTAAGTGCATTTACCTGTATGGAATAAGATAATCTCTTCAAAACACTATTGAAAAACCTTTTGAATGTTGTTTCAGTTTTTAAAGTAATTTATTTTACTTTTTTTTATCAGAGAATACTGAGAATAGACGTCTCTGTCTGAAAAGCAAGTCTCCGATTCTGCACTAGCAAAGTGATTTTTGATTATAACAATTGAATTTAGATCCTCGTCTTAAAGAATCAAAACTACCAATACCGATTCTCGATTCTCAGAATCGAATTTCGGTTCTCGATTCTCAGAATCGAATTGCGATTCTCGTTTCTCAGAATCGAAATCCGATTCTCGATTCTCAGAATCGAAAACCGATTCTCGATTCTCAGAATCGAAATCTGATTCTTTTGGAATCGATTCTCTACAGAATCGAGAATCGGTTCTACTATATTTCCGATTCTTGACAGCACTACTAGCGGGCGGTTTTTCTGTTTGGATTTTTTGAGAAATAAGTTTAACGTTTAGGATATAATTAAATATTAAGTATTCTTTTTTGATAATAATTTAAACCACTTTCTGATAATGACACGTTACATTTTTTTTTCGTTGGAAAGTTAGAGAGAGAAACTAGAATACCAACATTTAATGTATTCGCAACAAGACGGTTGTCTTGCATACTATTTCTACATTGTTCGTAAATACTTAAATTTTAAAAATATTAAACTAATTTAATGACCAACATTTATGTAATTGTTTTACTTTACGGAATTATGAAAAAAGTGCGTATAATTTTAGATGAGAACTTTTATTTCATTTTTTATATTTAAACTTATATTTAAATATTTAACATTTTTTCTATTTACACTTTTCTGTAACATGTACCTTTAAGGTGATTCACCCTTGTGAATATTATTAAAAATTCGACTTTTCAAAAAGCACCAGGCATAAAATAGTAAATGTTTGATTTTCGTTAAATCATTTTTTTATAAAGCAGGTCTCGATCTCATTAGATGGATTTTTTAAATACAATTTTTATTTAAATTCACGTATTGGTAACTTAATGCCATCATAACAAACATGTACATTGTAAAACTTAACATTTTAAGACAGTGAAATACTGACCGTGCAGATAATACGAGTATTTTAAAACATATCAAATTTTTATATTTACAGTCGGTCGCAATCGGCGAATTATTGCCTTTATTACTTTTCCAGACAAGCTCTTTTGTGGAATATCGTAACAAGCGTCTATCAAAGCAACCTGGCGATTTGTCGGTGGGTAATAAGCCTTGGGCAATTTATTTTAAAATTTTTAATAGCAGCTTGTTGTTTCCGACTACAGAAAATTCCGACATAAATTATTTTGAATCGTTTACATTTAATCTTTAAACAACAGAATATGAGATATTAATTTATGCCGAATTTAAATTTTCTAGAATATAAAAGCAATTCAGGCTTGACTTGCTGACTTATTTCAATGCACGTATTTTCCGTAACTGATCTAAACTAGGAATCCAATCCGAGATCCTTAAAATACAAAGTAAGTATATTAAACATTAAATCTGACCGCCATCGAGGACTCCATAAGTTGTATTGTATTTGTAATGTGTGTTGCATAATGGAAGCGTAACCTACAAACCAGTAAATCTACACCATAATACGAGAGTTTTCTATACTATGATATGAGTACCTACATGAAAAAGTCTCGTTTGACAAACTAGGATTCCGTTTAATTCGTCACTAAACTAATCCGTTCAAATTGACCTGGCCGTTCACTAACAATCAACCTATTTCTAGTATGTAGAAGAATTAAATTTATGAATGGCTAATTCTTGTGGTGTTTGTTTTATTTTAAATGGGAAGACGCCACTGCAATTTTAAGCGAAATGAACACTTAGATTCCACTGTTTAGTTCATTAATCGCAATAATATTACAGGTTGCTATACAACCACCTGTTTTATAAAGATCTAATAGTTTACTGGGGTAGTTACAGCAACGACCTGTTGCAGGTGCACGGGTTGAAATTAAGAAACTTTATGTCACGTGGATATTGTACGTCGAGTCATAATAATTGGTTATTTTTGTCTTTCTGTTTAATTGTTAATCGAATTTTATCCTTACAAATATTTTATCCTGAATTAAATATCTTTTATATGACAATTAAATAGTACGCCCATTATACAGTGCGCACGTAAATTGCCCCCCCCC
Organism: Melanotus villosus; assembly: GCA_963082815.1. Classification (NCBI taxonomy): domain Eukaryota; kingdom Metazoa; phylum Arthropoda; class Insecta; order Coleoptera; family Elateridae; genus Melanotus; species Melanotus villosus. Next base: position 67,102,486 of record OY720418.1, on the reverse strand, counting down.
CCCATGCTAACTTTTGAAGGGATTGATTTTTTAAGAACATTCAAAAGTAACCTTAAATAAGACAACAAAAACTACCTTTTGACTGTCTCTTTTTTCCCATGAAAGTTCAAGATGTCACGGCTAGGACAAAAGGGCCACTTTTTTTAAATGGAACCATGGGTCGAGTAGCACCTCAAATTAAAGATATTTCAAAACTGCATTTAAGGGTGTATTTAAAGAGCGGTATTCGCTCACGTAATATTGTGAAATCAGATCTGTTACACCGGCGGATTTGTCGGAACAATTGACGATTCAAATTTACCGTGCAGATTCTATATAAATTCGTTTGAGCTTACGAGCGGGGTTCACTCACGCGCACCGGCAAGGGGCAATGGTTATCACTCATCAGTCAGATATTTAATGACTTTAAAATGCGGCAGAAATATTAAAATAATAAATTGTCCCGTCAGTTGTACAACTGGTTGCTGGAAGTAACTTTACTAATCTCAATTGTTTATTTATATCTATGAACACAGAGGCTGTGCATATTGTAGAATTGGCCTCTAAACCAACAAGAGTGTTTATGACAAGTTTAAACACGTAAACCAAAAACGTTTACCCTGATAACGAGTTAGACTTTGTTGCTAACGATGAGATTCGAAAAAGTTACATTTTTTAAGATTGTTGTATAGAATCTTATCTGGAGAATCGCATTTTGAATCGCTACTTTAATATGATTTTATTTCAATTTCCATTTTTATCCAGAAATAAAAGCCATTTTTGGTTTAATTTATTCCTGCTTTGAATCATTTTATCACCCGTATGACAACCTGATATTTAATATAATATTATCAAGAAGAGTTTAAGTAATTTTTAATCTGCTGCTAAAATTTGAAATCAAACTTGTCAATCGTAATACACTATCTGTGGGTATCATAACTCATGACAACTATGCTCTGAATTATATGTTTCTCGATCTCACGGTACCTACTTTGTCATCCCATTAAACATGCATTTTCTTAACTCAGGTCTCACTAAGTAATCTGGAAGATTGAAGCTAATAAAAAAATAATCAAAGAAATTTATCAGTTTGAGGGTATGAATTTTTTATTGAAAGATATTGTCGGAGAAGGCTTATTTGGTAGATGCTGACGTTGGAAATTTGTCTATTTGCATTCAGATGCTAAGAAAATATTTTACATTTTAGAAAAATCATACGGTAAGGGCAGATTCAAAAATAACAGATTTTTACCCAACTACTTCGAATAAAGATAATTTTAAAAGTTTAAAAGACGCTTCGGTAGAAAAAGTAAGAATACATAATTACCTTTTTATTGTATTTCAACTGTGATCATTTCATCTTCAATATCAGGGCAAGAGTAATTGAACATTTTTGAAATGCATTATTACAAAATTCTAAAATCTTACCGGCTTTTCTTTCGCACTATATGCATAAACTTGCGCACAAAATTATGAACTAAATGATTTCCATAATGTTATTTATTCAGATGAATATACCGGTAATACATTCACCGAAGCGATATTTGTCTACATATAGTAAGTGGAAACTGTGAAATCTAATGTGCAAAATAATGGCACGTGCAGCATGTCCGTGCTTGGCGGTAAAACAACATTAATTTCTTAATATTAATTCCTAAATAGCTGGCCACTGACGATCGTTCCAAATGTAGTGGCGAGACAGCTGAGAGTGGAGCGTCTGGAGCGGTTGGAGTGAAGAAAAATTTCGGGGGGTCATTGACGATCGCTCCACTCCATTCCACCGCTCCAATCCTCCCCCATGCCACGGGCGACTATGTATATCTATATACAGGGTGTCCCAAAATTAGGCCGACAAACTTTGGGTGGTTATAAAGATACCAAAACAAGCAATTTTTGATGATAAGCCCAGGTCCGCAAATGAGCCGTTTTGGCACTAGAGTGAATCAAAGGCAGTTGATACGTACAATTATTTCAACTCCGAAACCGCTCTAGATACGACCTGGAACTATAGAGGTAAACTTATATTTGCGGACATGGGCTTATCAACAAAAATTGTTTTGGTGTCCTTTATAACCACCCAAAGTTTGTTGGTCTAATTTTGGGACACCCTGTATATCAAATCTGTGGCGACCACAACCCAGTATTGTGTTTGCTTTCCTATTTTTGTTATATTTTTTGTAATAAAACAAAGTTTTTTGCTGATACGAGTCATGGATGAAGAATTGCTCCTTGTTTCAACGGCTGCTTGCTTGTATGTGAAGTCCCAAGTAAACAAAGATTTCGCACTGACGAGCGCGCCGCGCCGTGCCAGTCCATCACATCACCTTTTCACATTCACGGTCAGTTGGAGTGATGGAGTATTGGAGCGGCGCGATGGATTTTCAGACTGATGGAAATCCGTCCGCTCATCATCACTCCAATAAATCTACATGAGATTTAACACTGACGGTCGTTCTTTGGAGTGGTACGTTCCATTTGGCTTGGAGTGATTGAATTTTAACGATCGTCAGTGGCGGCCTTAAAGGTAATAGCAAGATAGATTACACACTCTTGACTCTGTTTCTATGAATAAGTCGAAATATAGAAACGAACTGCTTGATTTCGCAAGTGAAATTTATATTCAAATAATATCGATAATTTTTCTCTGTGTATTTCTTATGGTTGTAAATAAAACAGCATACGTAACACGTACGTAAAGTGTCTGCAAATGCATATTTTCTGTTTTTTAAGGAATAAATTCATATTAAACCCAATTTTATAATAAATGCATATTATACCTAATATTTCTCCTAACTGTAGATTTTTTTTCTAAGCAAATTAAGACATAGAAATGGAATTTTCCAGTTTTTAAAACTTTTCTTTGCCCTTCCTTAACTTTCAGGTTGATATATTAACAAAGACCCTTAGATTCAGTGGTTAGTGAGCCACACTTTGTACTGTAATCCGGTAATCCCCCTTAAGCTACAGAGTTCAACATCTGTTTTTATAAGTAGGTACTGGTACTTAGAAGAGTGCCTTTCATTAGGAAATACCATAAATTAGAAAAATTCCGGTTGTAAAATGCTATTTGTTTATGGTCAGTGCAGAAGGTGTACGTGCTCGAGTTAACTTCGTATTCGCTAAAAAGGGATGTCCTTAAAATGCCAAAAGAAAAAATACACCAAGGAAAATATTCCCGATGAATCACCACTGCGGAAAAATAATGTTCCTGTAATATACAATGCTCCCTAATAAAAATTAAGGGAAAAGATGAAAGACCACAATATTTGGGTATTACTGGACGAAACAACCGGCGTGGCTCAAAGGAGTGTTGCAAATTTCGTGTTTGGTGTATTAGGAGTTGATGAAGAAATTGATAAGTCGTATTTGGTATCGACAAAAGTGTTGGATAAGGTCAATCATTCAACAATTGCGGCATTTTTTAACTTCTCTTTAAGTCTTCTGTGACTATCGGGCATTTTTTATGAACGAATGTTAGTGGTATGTACTGATGCTGCTCCTTATATGTGTTAAGCAATGACGGGGCATAAATATTTCATGTGTAGCGCATGGACTACATCGAGTAGCCGAGTTAGCGCGCGCACTTTACCTAAATGTGAATTTATAAATAGCGACTGTGAAAACAGTTTTTCTTAACCACTAAGTCGTTTGGAACCATGTCGAGAAATTGCGGGAGATATTCCACTTCCTCCTTTACCTATAGTTACCGGATGGGGATCTTGAATCGATGCTGCAGCATATTATGTCGGTAATTTTGAAATTATAAAGATAGTTGTGAATAAATTCGATCCTGAAGTTGCACAAAGTATCGAAGAAGCTCAGAGTATCTTAAAAAAGAAGGGCATTCTACTTTTTATTCGAACCAATCTGACATGAATTTCAACTGCAGTGAAGGAACTCGAAACCAAGGGAATGCCAGTCGAAGATAGTATTGCTGTAGTGGGGGATGTCGAGGAGCATTTAAAAAAACTCAAAAAGAAAGAATTTATCAAGAAACTCACCAATGTATTGTCAAAAAACACAGGTTACGGACAGTTAAAAAGTATTAGTGAAGCGCTCCAAAACAAAGGCTTAATTGATAGTAGCCTTAAACATTTATCAATTAAAGACATATCTGATTTAAAAAGTGGTCCAATCATATCATTCGACGTAGAACGAATTTTTTCCGAATATAAAAATATTTTAGCCGATAACAGACAAAAATTTACTTTTGAACATTTGATGCAGCACGTAGTAACTAAATGTAACCATAATCTTTAATCTGTTAATTAAATATCAATTTTTTATTGTAATACTCTAGTTTAGATTTTTACTATTAAGCAGTTAAAACATTGTACGGAAAATTGTTGAATAAAAATAAATAAATGAATTGTACGTATAATAGGTACGTTTTAATAAGGGTAATGTTTTTTTAACATATACATACATAACTAGAATGTTAAGAAGATAAGTATGAAATAAGTACAAAAATAAATGCATGTAAGGGTATATTTTGAAAATTTTTAGTGCATATTTGCATGCAATTTTCCAATTTTTTTAGTGCATAACTATCCTAAGCCTAGTCGTTACCATAAAATGCGTAAGCTTTTGCACACTTGCTTATAGCTGGTGCAGAAATCCGTTTAATCGTTTCATAGTAAATTACTTTAGGTAATTCTTATGTATTATAGTATTTAACTGAATTAAAAGCTAAATTAGCTCTATCGTACACTGATTCTAAAAAATGAAGATAAAAATATTAACTTAATTCTTTTGGCAGCAAATTTATTTGCTTAATCCAAATTAAACCTTGACTATAATTTGTATTAGGTAGGTATACGGTTTTGTTCGTCAAAGAGTACAAAGGTAATGCGAAAACGCTAGGTTTGGTTAACAGCCATCGTAATTTAACAACTGGAATTGACCAAATTAACCAAATGCAGCTCTTTGATGTATTCTCTGAAAAAGTATCGGAAGGTATTCAACAACACAATGTGGTTTTACGAATCTTTTCAAGAGATTTTTATAATCAATTTCTTTTCAATATTTTGGGCGTATAACATTCATACATTCCTAATATCAAAGAAACTTAACATATTTATGTGCTGCCGAATATTTGTATCGTAGCTAGGTATGAGTTGAGGAATAGTTTTATGTTCGTACCTATTACATAGGGTGTCTCAACAGTAAAGGGCAATGCATTAATAGTAAATAACAAAATGGTAAATAAAGTCGGGATCTACTGTTTTTGGTTTAAGGGACACAGCCTTTAATTGTTAAATTTATTTTCTTTTAATTATCTCGGAAACTATTTACGTTATGTTTGAAACCTGACAGAAATGCTTAAGCATTAGTACTACTCATCATTACTATTAACAAACATTGTATACTAAAATTTATAGTTTTGCTTGGCTCGTTTGACTGTAGGGTTATTTATAATGTTGCCGTACACACTAAAAGGCATATCTCCTTCGTCGAAAAATTAGTGGCACTTATAGTGATATGACTACTAGAGAATCAATAGGGTTTACGTATTTCAGTCTACAGAACAGCACTTTTTCTAAAGGGGTCGCATTATAATTGTATCAAAGTCTACAATAAACTTCCCGCTGATATTAAAACAATCAGTGAAATTAAAACTTTAAAAAATGTTCAGTAAACTTTTTAATTAATGAGGCCTCTTACGAAATAAATCAGTTTTAAATACTCACTGCATGTTATTATATTATTTAATTACTAGAGTACTTTCATAAATGTTTAGTTAAGTGGCTTTGTATTTTGACGTTGCCAATGTTTCAATATGTAAACCTTTATTACGCATTAAATACAATTAGTATTATTATTATTATTATTATTATTATACTAAAACCCTTCAAAGTTCTGCTTTTCTCTGAAAACTTCTCAGAGTTCTGCCTCAACCAACATTATTTTTATAATATGGCGAAGAGATTATTAAAGATTAGCTTCAGCCTACTTTTCAGAAATTAAAGTTTTTAGGATTCACTCTTGGGGAAATACGTTTAATGTACTTTAACAACTATGAAAATATATAGAAAGATATCACATCCGCAGGGATTTGAATTTATATACAGTAATTGAAAACTGTGAAATCTAGTGTACATTAGAGCCATGGAGGTGACTTTTTTTTATAGACATCGAATTTTTAATATTCGCTAAAATACCTAAAAGTATTTCAGCCTACTTTGTCAAAGAAGTTTTTCCATAAAGTATAAACTCAAATTACAGTTTATGAATATTAATTTTCGACACAAGAAAATTACAATTTAGAGGATTTAATTACTTCTTTGGTACAGAAACGTCGGGACCGTACCTTGCCAAAAATATTGTCTTTCATCAGGGCAATGCAGCCTCACACGTCAAAGGTTTCCACGGCTAAAATCCATGAGCTCAGGTTCGAATTGTTAGACCATCGCCCTACTCACAGATTTAGCCCCGTCTGACTTCTATTTTTCCCGAACATCAAAAGATGGTTCGTAGGACAACGATTTTCCGACAACAATGAAGTAGTTCATGCTGTGAACGGCTATTTTGTAAACGAGGAGAAATCACTTTATAAAAGCGACGTAATGGCTTTGGAGCATCATTGGGCAAACTGTGTCGAGCTTAATCGAGATTATGTTGAAAAATAAACACACAAGTTGTTCAAATTTATTCGCATTTTCTTTTTCATTTACCTTACTTTTAAAACTACCCACGTATGATCAACAAAGGTATAAGACGTTACGTTGAAGTTAGTAAATTACTGGAATTTGATACTTCGAAAGGTTAAGTTAATTATAAAGTTTTTGCAAATGTTTAATCGATGATAATGTAAGAAGCTTATTTTAAAGAAATTGGTTTTATAGAACCGGTTTAATATTATCTTTCAAATTTGCCAGTTTAATTTAAGATAAAACTAATTTTAATTTGTGAAAATGTATATGTTGCAACACTAGAGTTCTTATAATCGGTGAGTAACGATGGTAATTTTGTACCGGTTGAATGCAATTTTTTTAATACAGCAAAGTGTATTCCAATTTCCATAACGGACATGGGATTTTCATTCGAATTACACTTCTGAATGAAAACTAGATTAAATGAAAACTTTAGTTTACGTAAAGTTGAAAAGAGAATTTAATTTTAAATAATCCAGTTACAAAGCATAAGGGGTTCTATTTAGAATAACAAATTTGTAATCGTTTATTTCAGAAAGAGATATGAATAAAGGACCCTTAATTTGACCTACGTCTTAAATTTAAAGTTTTCATCTTTCTTGGTTAGCCAAAAACTTTAATTTTCAGGGATATTGGTATCCGAAGACATTTTTACAAAGTTACATGTGTAATTTTAGACACTACGACTGTTGGGTGATTGTTATTTTAATTTTTAAATTCTGTCTAAAAATACTATAAATAAGGGATCCGCTTAGAATTGTAAAGCTACATATTCCTCCTTAGCAAGAAGACTATCAGGATGGAAGTGGGTTACTATAAAATGGAACGAACGCATAACAATTAGTGAATATGTATTTGCTGACGACATAGCACTGATTTCTGCACCGAAGCAAAATTACAGCATAATCTAAACATCTAGATACAAGAACTTGAAAATAGGAGTATGAGAATACAAACAAAAGTAAAGTGTTAGTGCTCTCAAAAACGATTAAAACAAGTAGAAGAGATTAAATACTTAGGAGTTGTTTTAATAAAACTGAGAAAGACGAACATGAAATTAACAGCATACTAGCAGCCACAGCCAAAGTTTACCGTTCCAAAGAGTTTTATAAATAAGAAAGAGGTAACAAAGAAGACTAAACTATCAGTATATGAAGCGGTATATACACCAATACTATCTTATGGCAGTGAATCTTGGACAGGCAATAAACAGGATTACTAAATTGCAGACAGTAGACATAAAATATTTGCGACGTGTTGCAGGATACACAAGATTAGATAGGAAGAGGAACGACTTCATCAGGGACCAGAAAGTGTTAAAAAGTGTGTAGAAAAGTTAGTGCTATGGTGATGGGGCCACTTATGTAGATTACCAAAACAGGCAAGTTAAAAGGGTATGGGAAGCCAGAGAAGAGGGAAGAAGAGACAGGGGAAGATCAGGAACCAAATGGAATACATTAGTTACAGAACTACTAAGAAAAAATGAATGGACATGGAGAGAAGCAATGGAACGCGCGAACAGAATGGAGAAAACTTATCAATATATGTAGTAGAAAATGAACCCTTCTTAAAAACGGAACCGATTAAATAGGGAGTCGTGGACCACCATGTAAACAAACTTGCATGGTGTTACAGTTTTCATGGTATATGTAAATGAGCACCTTTCTATTATTTGTATGAAATTCTATCTAAATTACATTTTCTGTCTGAAACACCTGCTCGTACAGGGATATCCATTATTACTAAATATGAATAAGTTTCTATGTGTGCATTTAATGCCCTCAGTTATATTTGTGGCCATTAATTAAATCCTATTTTACATAATGGGTATATTAATTACAAATTACAACATGAATTTCGCAGAGAAATTGATACTCTCTTGCGTTATGTTAGTTGAAACAAAAAAAATACTTACGGTTATTATTGAAAACTTCTGTTTGTGTTATGTTTGAAAATGTTTGGTTAAACTTTACATTTAGGATGATTATTAAATAATTTAGTAATTCATAAAAAAAAACCTTTAAATAATCTCGCTTAATCTTTATCTTTTTCGTATATCATTAGAAACTTTTCCGGTAGGCTTTACGTTAGCATTATACGTATAAAATTGTTTCGTGTTCTGTTGTTCTTAAAATTTGCATGCTAATTAGATTATTTACCATAAGTATAAAACCATCTATTTGTAGGAACAATTTTAAGGAGGATTGGATCTGCTATTTGAATTAGTTTATAGATTTTAATCTCAGTATTTCAATTTTTCATGAGCGATTCAGACCCTTTTACGTTTAGTTTTAGATATTTGTGTAAAATAATAGCACTAATTAAAATATTTTAACATTAAAAATTGTTTTAAATATTTTTATACTGAATAAACATGTTTGAGTTATTCATTAAAATAAATTAAAAACATTTTGATAGTAGGCTCGAGGGGTTACTTACTATAAACTCAAATAGATGTACGAATGATTATCTCTGAGCAAAGATGATCACAAAATTAACCCTGTAGTAATTTAATTACCATTTTGACTCATTGTATCGTAGGCTAGGTATACTTATTTAAAAAAAATCATTTTTCAGAAAACGCAGGAGCGAATTTACTCAATTAAAATTAATTGAGCTTATCCCAAGATTCCAAGGCTATAAACTTTAATGTTCAGTTGTAGAGATACAGGGAATTTTTCTTTTTAGTATACATATTCCCTATGTATACTTTTATAATAAACGCAAATAGGCAACCCACTATACACTATAAACGTCACGTCATGTGGTGCGTAAAGGTTATGTTTTAGGTTTGTAAATAAAAAATAAATCAAAATTAGTGGAATATCAACATAATTTTAATTCAACGATTATTCTAAAACATAAAATATCAACAATACAAAACAGAAAGGAAAATAAAAACAGCAACAGTTAAAGACTAATTTTTTGACATTAACTTAATTTGATGATTTTTGCCACAGAGCATGCTAATTTTTTAACGTTTATAGTGTATAGTGGGTTGCCTATTTGCGTTTATTATAAAAGTATACATAGGGTATATGTATACTAAAAAGAAAATTTCCCTGTATGTATAACTAATAAACCTTTATACGAAAAATAGCTTGTGCAGTGCATGACAACATGTTTGTCGAAGTAACTTCAAACTGAAGTAGCTGATATATCCATAATTTATTGCTAGAGTATCTAGACTGGTAGATCTACAATACATTCTAATTTACCATTGATTGTGCAACGTGCTACAGGAAATGCATTACATACACTATAATTTCAATTTAATTGCATTTCAGTTTCTAGCAGCGACACGTACCAGCTGGGGACAGACTACTGGAAGTGTTGTTGTACCCATCATGCATAATTTTTGAAAATAACGAACGCGCTACCATTTATTTTTAGTTTACACGACAAGCAGAGAAAATTCAGAGGCTGTCAGGTACAGGTAATTTATCATAAATAAGTAAACAAGCGTTTTAGGCTTAAGCAAAATCGCTTTATTTCTCCAAATTTTAGGATGGTGGTTACATTCATAAATATACCGAACGTGTTTTATCTTTGAACGAAAACGTATTGAATTATAATGATGCTTGAAATGGAGTAATGTGTTTTAAATTCCGCTATAAATTCGCGAAAAATCATTTGAATGTAGTAGTTTCATATTTTTATTATGTTTGTTTGTTGTACGGTTTAATAAATAGTGCATCGAATGAAGAATAAAGTAAATAAAACTATTCGTCTATTGAATGCCATCTAGATATTGCCATGCGCTTTGGATTGTCCCAACATTAACCGATTATAAATTATCAGTTGGTTGCTATTTTTGACTTCGAGCACAATGCAACTGCAGTTATGGCTTTTTTTCCGATATAAAATATTGATGCTGATATGAAAAAGGAGTTTTTATAAATGATGTACCTACCGTCAAAAGAGTTCTTACTACTATATCTAAACTTATTAAGGGCGAAGGTCGTCTGAGGATTAGTCAGCTACTTTCACTGGCAAATAAGTAAATAATAGTAGCTTCCATTACCTTACAATCCACAGCATAATACAAGCGCGGCAAGAGTTTTGTTGCAAACTGAATATGAAAGTTACTACCATTAACATTATTTTGTTTTGTTAAGTATGAATGGATTTAGAATCTGGATCATCTAAGTATCGCAGGATCATAAGGAACTTTGAAAACATTCGGCGAACTAATTTTTCGATAGCAGAGATATTCAGAATTAAAGACAAACTCTCATAAAAGTTAAACTAACAAATGAAATTACTTTTTTTACATTAGCACGAGGAAATTTTTTTTTCACTAGTGCGTCAAAAGACTACATTTAATGTACATGTTCTTATAAGAAAACTTACTCTACGTTGTTCTACAGTAACGTAGCAAAAATAATTTTTTCTATGACAGTAAATAATGCGCGTTTCCTTTTACATAGTGGCCTCCGTTATTCGCACCGTTAGATTATGAATTATTACTTACAGGACGAGCCCAATCACAAAACTGCAGATTTCAATTTTCATGGCTTTTTACCAATCACGAAACTGCAAATCCATGCATTATTATTTAGTAGTCATGTATGGGCACGCCATCCACCGCAGTTTCTTATTCGTAAAAATTGTGGATGGCTCGGCTGTCATACATTTGTTTTTAACTTGCACCCAAAAGTAAATAGTTATAGAAAAAGTATAGCTACTCGTGTACAATGGATGTTATGCCTTCGAGCGAATTATAGTCAGTCGCATTCGCTCATGTCGTAAACTTCGCTTTTGTTGAGTGATTACCATCATAAAATGCTCAATTGAAAACATAACCCGTAACTGCGTATTTTGCACGATTTTGGATTAACCATTGTTTAGGAAAAGCTTTTTCCATTATTCTTTAAGCTTTTGTTTCATTAGCAACAGTACACATTAACACATTAAGGGAAAACAACAGCTTATATATTAATTAAATAGAGTGGTTTTAAGAAATTGCATGTATAATCCACGCTAAGACAGCGCAGTGCGCCTTTGAGATTAGTTTAATTTTAGAAAAACATTTAATATACCCAAATAACAAGAAAAAATATAATATACCCCAAGTGAGTGTTAAGTCAGATTTCTTAAAACCGTGGGAGGAGGTAGAACTACTATGTATTCAAAAAGTAGCTCAATTAAAGCAAGCCTTGAAAATCCAAAATTGCATCTTTGGTAGAATCATAGGCTCAAATAATGTAACTTTAGAAACTGTTACATGTTAAACTGACAAGATGTGTGAAATTAATCTTGTTGAAGGTTTTGAAAATTTAATAAAAATAAAGAACAAACATTACAAAAACTATTAAAACTGTTGACCGTTATTTTCCAAACAAAGTTTTACCTTTTTTGTCATGTTTTCAAAAATGTTCACTAATAGTCCAGTCAATAACGGGGTTGCAGAATGCACGGAGGGTGTCACAAGTTTTGACTTCAGGGCTTTGTTTGGAGTCGTTAGGAGGTAAACATACTAAAAGTCCCCGGACATAGGCGGTGAGCGGGGTGCAGGAGGGAGGGGGGTGAGAAGGTCCCTTTTTTTGGTTTTTGCTTATATCTTGTCTTATCGAAAAAGTTTTGTTTTCAAAAATTTCACGAGTAAAATTTATATTTTCTATGGTTGTATGGGCTGCTGCTGGTCCAGCAAAAAGTAACCGATCCTGAACTCATCATCGTGCGGTTCCCTGAAAAAGGACATTAAGATATTGGAACCAGGCTTCGTCCAAAAAAAAAGTTGCATCCAAAATATTGTTATTATTCAAATTTTAATTAAACCATTGACAATAATCGACACGTATTTGAGAATCTCAAGGTAAAATTTCGTTATACTTATGTACACGTGAAATTTCTAAGGAAAGAGTCCAATATCAACTTTTAAAATTTTCTGACAAGTTCCCACAGATAAATTTGTTTCCTGGCAAATCTTCCTTATTGATTTTCATGGAGTTCTGTCTATAATCTCCCTCACATTATTTCAGCTATTCTCTTATTCTTAGGTCTGCCAGGTTTTTAATTCTGAATAGAGCCACCCTCTCTGAAAGTTGAACACAATTCATAAGACAGCTGTAAAACATTTTGTAGTTAAGGTTTGGAATTTTGTCTGGAAATCTTGTAAGAAAGTCATCAAGCACTGCAAAAATTTCAAACTTCGGATGGAAATTCTAATTAAACGAAGGGTTTGTTGAATGTTGAGTACGATTACAGATTAGTTAGTTCTTTTGTTGATTAAACTACAGATTAAAATCATTATTTCAGAAAAATATGACACGAAAAGTAAACCAGAATACTACTTAAGGCTGCTAATAACTCCATAACTAAAGAGTTAACAGCAAATTGGTACTGGAGCTTTTTTTCTTGGATTTTAACATAGAATCGCGTGATCTAAATATTATGCGCGTTTTTTAATACACCCTGTATACCAATATCATTAATACTGTGTGATTTTTAAATTTTGTTATTAAGTCTTCCATGGAATTTTCAATAAGTAGTGTCTTAGTATTTATTTTACATAATAACAGTTGTCAATATCACAAATGAATTAATTATAAATAACGTGCTAGTTTTCACTACCAATAGTTTATTTTTATCTGTTACAAATTCGCGGTTTTATATGTTTTTAACTTTCCCCAAAAAGTAAATAGTTGTATAAAAAGTATAGTATTGTATTTGCATATAATGGCTATTAATCATCTAGGCCAATTATGATACTCGTTTTCGCTCGTATCACAAACTTCGCCCTCGTGAAATAATTACTATCATAACATGTTCGTAGAATAATACAGGGTGTCTCCTGAGAAAACCGACAAACCTTTACCATGTATTCTAGGGGTCATTCTATTTAAAAAAGTTCATATAAGCTATGGATCAATTCTTCTCCGTTTTAGAGATATCGACAGAAACACGCAAAATCTTTAATAATAATCAAAAAGTCTATTCTAATAAGACTGCTAAGTAAGTAGCTATTGTTTTATTTTACGTATCAACAGCACGAACTGTTAATATAATCATTTAACAACTATGCCTAGAACTTTCACTAATATAGAATATCCTGACAGGGTCTTTTTGTATGTTTTTTGTAATGGAAGCGGTCGAGCTGCATTAGCAGAATACCGTCGACGATATACAAATCGCGTAGTTCCACATCATACAACATTTTCAAGAGTTTTCAATGTTTGAGAGAAACGGGATCTTGTCAACGTCCACATTTAGATAGGGAGCGGGATTATCATCAACAAGCTAATATTGTGTTAAATGCAGTTGAACGAAGTCCATTTACAAGCATACGCAGAATATCTAGCAGGACCGGTGTTCGTCGAAGCCAAGTTTGGAGAATTTTGCATTACGATGGGCTTTATCCCTATCATCTACAAAAGGTTCATCATTTACTACCTGAAGATTTGGAACGCCGTGTACAGTATTGCCAATGGTTGCAGAATAATTTAGAAGATATTCCGCGTATTTTATTCGGCATAAAGAATAGTATATTATTATATGAGCGATTATGACAGCCATTATTCACGAAGATGACGTTTCAGCCCACGAGCCGCCAGGCGAGTGGCACAAATCATCTGAGCGAATAATGGCCATAATCGCGAATGTAATACGATACTTTTTCTACACCTATTAAACAAATGTATTAGACTCAAATTAGTCAAATTTGATAACTTTGTAAACAAGCAATATGACAACACACTTGGGCTTGTCGATTGTCAGCCGCAGAAGGAGTTGATCGCGGGCGATTTAAAATATGATTGGATTAGCGAAATATAGATTTTTGGATTTGTATTTGTGATTGGCCGAAATCATAATTGCTGCAGTGAATTATGAATCCATAATTCACTGCAGTGAATTATAGGTACTATTTTTCACAAAAAAAATGCTAATAATTGCAATATAATTAAATAGATGTAGAAAAAACCAGTAATTCGCATACTTGGGCGCATCAGAACCCACACAACGTGCTTGTAGGATATCATCTACGACGTTTTTCTGTATACGTATGGTTTGGTTTGCTTAATAATCTTATTATTGGACCGCACTTTATTAACGGACGTCTTACGGCAGACTACTATCGCAATTTCCTGGATAAAAAACTGCCAGAGTATATGGAGAATGCTCCTCTTGAAGCTCGACACAGTATAATGTTTCATCAACAATATCAGAAAACCTGACGCGCGTGAAGAGTTGATTCAAAAAATAATTGAAGCAGTGGATCCCATCCGAAATAAACTTCCAGAAACTAATTGGCAGCATTCCGTGGCTCGAAGAGTAGTAGCATGCCTAGATAATAGAGGCGAACATTTCGAGAAATTATCATAAAATTTGTTTTATTTTTTGTTTATTTGTTTGTTTATTTTTGTCGATATCTCTAAAAGGAGAAGAATTGACCCATAGTTTATATGAACTTTTTTATTTAGAACCCCCTAGAACAGTGGTCGGCAACGAGTTGCCCGCGGGTTCCAAGGTGCCCGCGGGTTCCAAGGTGCCCGCGAAGCAATTTTGCAGTGCCCGCCGTTCAAATTTCTAAATTCTAAATTTTAGATATTTGAACAACAAACACTTGTAGTTGATTATGATAGTCCAGTCAATAAAGGGTTTGTAGAATGCATGGAGGGTGTCACAATTTTTTACTTTAGGGCTTTGTTTGGAGTCGTTAGGAGGTAAACATACTAAAAGTCCCCGGACATAGGTGGTGAGCGGGGTGCAGGGGGGGGGGGACTGAGAAGGTCTCTGTTTGTGTTTCTTTGCTTATATCTTGAAGACGGTGCATCTTTTCTAAAAAGTTCTTATATACAAAATGAGATATGAGATATCTGCTGTCAGAAATCGCTAATTTTCGAAAGAAAATATTTTGCCTCACGTTTTTCATTAAACTTGTTTCTCTAGCACCTCATCTCTTCAGTTTACAGAAAAATCCCCAGAAAAGAAGTTGTAGAGGATTAAATTTACTTAAAAATGGTGTATGCATTTTAAATTTTTGATAGCGGATATCTCATAAACGGTTGGAGATAGAAAAGAACTTGACAAAGCAAAAATGTGGGAAATTTTGCCAGCTTTGATTTTGGATGTAGTGGCATTTCGTTAAAACGCACCGTCTTCAAGATATAAGCAAAAAACAAAAAAAATGATATTCTCGGTACCCCCCTGCACCTCGCTCACCTCCTATGTCCGGGAACTTTTAGTATGTTTACCTCCTAACGACTCCAAACAAAGCCCTGAAGTCAAAAATTGTGACACCCTCTATGCATTCTACACCCCCCTATCGAGCGTTCGTTGACTGGACTATGAATAATTTTAGTAAAAACTGAATCTTAGTGACATCTAGATAACACTAGATGACTAGATGAATCAATTTTCGACTACTAGAAACATCTGATTCAGCATATAGTGAACTATTTTCTGTCCCCACTATCCTCATGTATTTTAATGTTTAAATAATACACCCCCCCCCCCTCTTCTTCATTCCTTGGTGCCCGCCGAAAACGCACATTTCTGAGATATGCCCCCCTAGTAAAAAACGCTGCCGACCCCTGCCCTAGAATTCATGGTAAAAGTTTGTCGGTTTCGTCAGGGGACACCCTGTATATTATTTTACATTCATGTCATTTGTTAATGCCAAAGGCAAATAAACTACTTACTGTTTAGGTTATGAAACACTTTTTTCTGTTTGGTAACGGCGTATGCTGCCGAAATGGTACGAAACCTTAAGATGCTGCTTATTTTAGCAAGACTCACTTGCATTTTTACCCTCTTCTCTTCTGTTCTCTACTAGTATCTACATTTGCCATTTTGACTAGTTAAAGTGAATCTGCAGCTAAACACGTGGCTTTTATTCAATATCTCGTCCACTTCTGTTATACAATTATTTATTATAATTACCATTAAAACATTTACTAACTCAACAGTGGATTAATTAAAATAACCAGTATTACAATAATTCCAATATGGTACATTCGATTCCGTTGAAGAAAACTATTAAAACATTTACTATTAGACATATTTGAACTGAAGCTTAAAGGTGATATACCATTACAAATCAAAGTCTACAGAAAATTAATTTTCTTGTACGATCCGTCAATTTGACATGTTTACTGATTTAATTATGACAATAGTAAGTTATGCTTACAAATTACTGATCGGTAAGCATTCACTTACCGATCGGGCAGCGGTAAGTAATAAAATATAAAAATTTGAGTGTTTTTTGTCATTTTAGATAGTGGGATTTTTAGATAATTTTACAGTTATCACACAATTATTGTCCCTTTGACATGAACAAATTTAGATTCATTTAATTTGGTTATTTCATGGATCATGCAAAAATTGTAATAAGCATCACGGGCGTAGGTGCTACCGGTCTCGGGTAAAAAATGGAGACCTCCGCTCCGCGTCGGTCTCCACACATTTACCCTCGACCGGTAAAACGCACCTGTACTACTCTATTTCATTTTTAAAAAACCACCAACGTCGCATTATACCTTAGAAATACAACCGGCAACAATGTTTAGTGAGAAATATTTCTGCTTGACTTTTAGAGGTTATGATCAGTAGGATCTGGATTTTAGGTAAAATGCCTCTTCTTTCAGATTTAAGACCCATGAACGAGAGTCATCTCTGAATACATTTAATAGAAAACTGAGTATTTTGAAAATAAATAGGCCCTAAAATCCTAAAGTGGCCATACATGTCCTAAAACTTCGTTGGTGTCCTATTTTATCCTATTTTCAGGACTTCAGACCAGTTCAGATTAAAAATTAATAATAAAATTTGTTTTTAGCTAAAATGTAAATAAATATGTACCTACCTATAACATTTATATAAATGTGATGTAAATTAATTTCATTTGCAAAATGGCACCACCGATTAGGGAAATTTAATGTCAAGTCGTTACTGTTATAAAGTGTTCACGACCGTGGTTGTGTTGGTCACTTTTAACGGTTGCAAGCGGTTGTCCGTGCAAAAATTCTACAAACACGACAAACCTACGAATAAAAGAAAAGAGAAAGGAGCAAAACACCAACAGTATGCAATTTAGATAGTGTATCAATATGGCGGACTTTAGAAGGTCATTGGCTGTGCACACGAAATACTTCATCTGTCAAAGACAAAACCGTAAACAAACTGTTAGTCTACCAATAAAAATTCGTGCCGGTTAGTCATATTATGGTGTTTCAATATGGCGTGTGTGTCGTATTTCCGTTGCACTTGTAGTTATGCACCATAATACCTTAGTAATACTAACATAACCTCACACGCGAACTAACACTACCAAAACATGTAAAATTGTGCAATTTATTTTTTAAAGTTTTGTGGAGTAATTCGCTATTTTATTTATTATTATTTTTTTATGGTATGTTTCAGGATTTGTCCTATTTTCAATTTTTCGGTCCTATTAAAGGACCTTATTGTCCTATTCTTTATTTTTTCGATCCTATTATAGGATCCTATTTTTTAACTTTTAAGGTCCTAAAAATTCGGACCCTAATGATCAGTTACGATATTATTTTTTTGTTCTGTCATCTTTCGCTATGACCTTTCGTTACCAGATCATGTTGTACATTGTACAGAATTTGTAACTAGTATTAAATAATATCATTATACGGTCAATTTTGCTTAATCTTGGGGTGCTGTAAAATAGTAAGTTAAAGAAATAATTCTAGTTCTTTTAAATAAACCTTTTAGATCACAGAGAAGGGGCAGTGTAAGAACTGAAGCGCCACACTTTAAGGACTCTATAACGCAATCACTGAAGGGAAAATAAACTGTTTGGAATTAATCCGTATCTTCAGCTTCCTTAATTTCCATGTATACATCTGGATTATTTTCGGAAATTGTAAATATTGTAAATAAAGAAACATGATTTGTATTTACCGAAAAAATATTCTCTAATTTTTCGTGAATCTGTCTATCACTTATGTCTGGTGCCAAATATTAAATTTTAACTCTTCAAAGCATTTGACTAACGTATTTTTCATCTTTCGATCTAATAAATAGCGTTTCTTACGTCCCATTTTTCCAAAAAAGTTAGGCAAATTGAATTTGAAAATGAATTCACATCTGACAAATGATAAGGCCAACCCTTTATTTCAAAAATCGCAATATTAGGGTAATTTTAATTTTGTCAACATAACTCAACAGGTGGTGTTTTTAAAAGTGAAATATACTATACCGCCCTTGATACTTAAATAACTATTGTATGAACGCTCGTGATAATAATTTGTCCACAGCCGTAATGATAAACAAACATTCATTTGGTTTCAAATGTTCTTTTCTATAGCACATTTGTTATTGTTTTGAATATGTACTAAACAGAAGCATATCAATACAGATTTGAACATGTTATACTTCATTAAATACGGAATTTAAAGGGGAATCTAAACATGTATGAATATGCAGGATTTTCCATTTATTTGAAATAATAAAGTTTCTCTTAAATGGAGATGGTATTTAAATAACAATTAAGCATACATGTTTGTGTATTTTTTATTGCGTAAACAACTACCCAAATTTGATGTAAATAGTAGTAGAATTATAAATATATTTGAGGTCTACCAGAATCTAGTTATACCACATCTGCTCTGTGGTTGTACCCAGTATAATAAATTCAATATAAAGAGGTGGGAATCGGTTCCAAGATTGTCTAAATATTCTAGCAACTTGCTTATGCCAATCAAACTTACCTTATGAAGTTATATAGATACATACCGTGTGTCCACTATAAGATGGAACATGGGGAACCAGCAATGTATTTTTTTAGAAAAGATCCGGATTATCTTTGGAGTGTGTACGGATTCAACGTTCAACATGCGTTATTGGGGTTACTTACTGTTAGACAGAGATAAAAATAGCGTCGGAGAGTTAATTTTGACAAGTACAAAACGATAACCGGAAACTTGATTCCTATATGTTATTTATTAGTTATTTTTGGCAAAATAAAAATATCACTGTGACATTTCGTTAAATGGGAAATTGCATAAAATTAAAATATGAAATAAAACGGCCTTATATTTTTTTTATTAATTATTTGGAGGAGCACTTTTGTTTATTTAAAAAGAGATGCTAACCTTAACCTATGAAGTCTTGCATTGCATATGGGTAAAACCCCATAAAATTTATAACAACTAACAGAGTAGTTAAATATTATAAATACAGTGTATTGAAAATTACGCAGCATATGGGATTTGTTGTTTCATTCAATGAATAATACATAAATTGGAATAGTCGCTTATATCTGTCTAAATCTCTAAATACTAATAATGAGCTATTTGTGATGTTTTTTTGCATTCCGACTCGACTCACAATGGGCACCTTGAATTTTTATTTGTAGTTTTATAATTTATTTATTCCATTTGCTTTTTTATTCGTTAAATATTAATACAAACGTATACTCTGTTTTAAAATTATCAAATTTTCATTTATAAATTTATTTTAGTATTAATAGTTTATGTTCAAAATCAAAGTAATTACTTGTAAAAGTAACACATTCAAATGTACTTGTAAATTTTAAAGAAACTTTATGCAGAAAGGAACCACATTTTTAATTTACTCTCGCTGTCTTACAAAGTTATGTAAAATCGATTTGTGAGAATTACAAACGGAACTCAATGACATTAATTACGCTCTAAAGAAGTGAAATAAAGTTTAATAGAAAACGGAAATGAATGTGCAAACGTTTTGAACTATTTATAGCCGAGTAATTCGTTTACTCACCGATCATGAACTGGTATTACTTCATAAACTTCACAAGCATTAAACTTCTATCCTTAAGGGCAATTAAGTCGAAAACGCAATCAAACAGATTTTCATTAATCTGGAATTTGTAGTGCAAGTTAAATGAAGATAACTGAAGCAGTTTAATATATTATAATATTACTACCTACTTCGGTTTGGAGGAATTAATATGAAGACCTATGAATTTTTCCTTTTCTAAATTTTTTCAGTTTCAAACTTGACTTTTATCATAGAATAAAGAATAGAATAGATACGCAACGGTACCTTTCTATATGTAACCCGAAAAAAATTCTGACAAAGAGATGGCAGCACCTTGGCCATCTCTGATCGAGAATGTGAAACTAAAACATAGACATGTTTTTAACCATCATAGAATAAAACCGATATATCAGTAATGCTAACATAACAACAACATTTGATCAATCAAAATACGTGCGTTATTAGTAACGCTGTATTAGGCGTATTGATATTAATGCCATGCGAATCCAAGAGTGTTTATAAAATAAGTACGTATAAGATATTATTGTATGGGTATATTTATGGATGAAGTTATTTGTCCCAGACACAATTTATAATTATCTTATTATCTTATGCTTAGAATTTTATTTACTGACTTCGTTTTCTACTAAACAGCAAATTTGCAGTATAATTATGTGTTAAAAATTTGGACTAAAAATATGTACGTATATTTAACAATTACAAAAAAAACGCAGTTACGTTGCACAAAATTTTGGTAACAAAACTTCAGTGAGTTCAAAAAAATTTTAGATAAGGCCTGGTCTGGCAATGTAAAAGAAAAATAATGTCTACCTACTGCAAAATTTAGAATTATTGTTTTTGCAATTTTACTGATATTTGCAAAACAAAATTATGACAACAACACAGTGATGTGATATGTGATGGCAGTTAATAAATTCGAAATCTTACAATAGACATTATTTTTATTTCTCAGGGCCAACCTTTATCTAATGTTTTTAACTCACGGTGTAATCTACCTAAGTAACGATTTGGCAAAGGATCTTGGAACAGCTGAGTTAAAATTTTAACCTAGTAGCTCAACAGAACGAATCTAAACCCTAAAGTCGGCAATCGTATACATGAATACATGTTTTTGGTTTTTGAAGGAAAAAACGTATTTATAAATTACGAACCATATTTGCCGGTACATTACCTTACATTTTCGTAGAATTTACTTGCGTTTTCTTTACATGTGCTATTGCAATAAAATAAGGCCAATTCAATTAACAATAATACAGGGTGAGTTTTTTTCATTTTAAGCATTGCGATTTCGGGAACCATAAGACATAGAGATTCGGCTAAATGAGGAAAGAGTTGTCGTTTTAAGAGCTTATGCAAGATGTGCTTTTGTTTTTTGAAAAAAATGCATAGTTTAGTAGATATGAGCAAAAAAGAAATTAGCAATTTTTCTTTAAAGTGTTCTAAAATCGTTAATATTAGAGATACAGAAATATGATAAGAACAAAAATTGTAGATATTTTTCCGCTTAATAAGATACATTTATTAATTTCAATTCCGCTTTTATAATTTTCGAGTTATAACGCAAACTTACATTTTTCTAAATAGCAGTCATAGTTGGCTTTGACATTTTTAAAAAGGACAAATGTTTCTCTTTATAACGATATAAGGTTTGCTATACTTTGATAAATAAACGCGATGCAGGAATTTTCGTATTATTGAGAGGTAAATAGAGTTTGCCATGGAAAACAATAAACAAACAAAGTACTGCTGCTCATTGTTTTAGTTGAAATTTGACAGTTCTGTAACTTCTACAATTAAATTAAAGATGTTTTCTAATCGCGAAAAACTTAATATGATCGAATGTGTTTTTTTTGTAATAAAAATAATGTTCTTTCTGCCGAACGGTACCTACCAACAATTTTATGAAAATCGACGTCAACCGTCTGTACCGACGTTCAACAATTTATACCGAAATCTGAGGCAGTTTGGTTCCTTTTCGAAACCAAACAGGGATAAAGGCGTTATTAACGAGGATATCCAAATAAATGTAGGTATTGGTCTACGTTGACCAGAATCCTTCTACTTCGACCCGACAAATAGCAGCTGAAGTTGGTGTGTCGCAAAGCACAGTCATGAGAATTTTGAAGAAGTATAAATTTCACGCATATCACTTATCAGTAGGACAGACACTGCATCCAGGAGACCATGCTTCAAGAATTGGCTTTAGTAATTGGTACAGTAATATGATTCAACAGAATCAGAGTTTCAAAATCAAATTTTATGGACTGATGAAACCAAATTTACCAATTGCGGTATATTCAATAGGCCCAATGAACATTTGTGGATGCAGGAAAATTCTAGAAGACTTCGTGAAAGAAGGCCCCAAAGAAAATTTGGATTTAATGTTTAGTTCGGAGTTATTGGATCGCGAATTCTCGGACCTTTCATTTACGACGAAAATTTCACAGGCCAGCGTTATCTTCATTTTCTACAAAATGAATTTCAAGATATGTTGGATGGCTTAGATATGGAAATACGACGTAATTTACGCTGGTTTCAACACGACGGTGCTCCGCCGCACTGCTAACTGCAAGTAAGAGAGCACCTAAACCAACTGTTTCCAAATTCTTGGATAGGTAGGAACGCGCCGGTCCTTTGGTCACCAAGATCGCCAGATCTTTCAATTTTGGATTTCTTTCTTTTCGGTGTTCTAAAAGATTTAGTTTATCAGCGAACGTATGCGACAAAAGAAGAACTACGTGATGCTGTGGTAAATGCCTTTCGCAATTTAGATGGTAGGAAAATAAGGAAAGCTGTAAATTCTATTGTGGAAAGGTGCCGCTTGTGTGTAAATAATAGTGGTGGACATTTTGAACATTTGCCGAGATAGATTAATTTTTTTACATGTAATTACTTCAAAGTAGAAATTTAAATGTAATAATTCGTAGTTTCTTTGCGTTTTTGTTCTATTTGAGGCCCTAAAGTTTTTAGGTGAAACATTATAATAAACTAAGTAATTACCTTAAGAGGAAAAAATTTTTTTCCATGGCAAACTCTGTTTTGCTACTCTCAATAATACAAATAGCCCTGTAACGTGTTTATTTGTCAAAGTAAGTACAGTTATATCTGTGTAAACAGAAAAAAATACACTTTTTAAAAATGTCAAAGCCAACTATGACTGCCATTTAAAAAAAACGAAAGTTTGTATTATAATTCAAAAACCGTAAAATCGAGAAGGAAATTAGTATGTTCATCATGTTAAGCATTAAAATGTCTAAAACTTTCATTCGTGTCATTTTGTTGTATTCCTAATAATAACGATTCTACAACATTTAAACGAAAAATCACTAAATCTGTTATTCGCTCATATCTAGCAAACTGGATTTTTTCAAAAAACAAAAGCATATCTTGCATAAGCTCATAAAACGGCAACTCTTTCCTCATTTAACCGAATCTCTATGTCTTATGGTTTCCGAGATCCCAATGCTTAAAATAAAAAAAAAACTCACCCTGTATGAAGAATGCAGAAACAGCTATACCGGGTTTGGCATGACATGTGAGGCATAGGTGAAATGCTTGGGAAATTGAACATACATAATATGTCAAAGTCGAAATTTTAATTTTAATTTTCTTCTGTAATTTTAAAAGTTTTCGGGATATTCATATGAAAATTGGTGAAACTACCTTTTTTGGGACGGGAATAATAATCCGTTCTCAATTTTAATGCAGCTCTTAAAATAACGTTATTTTTGCTACACCTAATACATTCAAAATACTTTTTTGTAGCTAAAGTTAGGGCAGATCTAATTGAAAAAACAATTGCCTCATCTTTTCTATACAAAAAAGGTATACTCTTTAAATATCTCTAAAGCTAACCGTTTCCAAGATATTTGCTATTGAAGTAAGCGATGCAGTGCCTTCTTCTTAAGCACTCTGTAACGCAGTAGGTTTACATTTAAAACAAAAAATGGACATATTTTTGTCAAAAACAAGTAATAGGGCACAGAGCAATAGTGAATCAGTAGGATATTTGTCATTAAAAAATTTCTAAATTTTATGTGTACCGCAAGTAATGCTCTTTTTAGCGAATAAAATGTAGCATCACTTAGTTAAATCGCAAATATCTTAGAAACGGTTAACTTTAGGGACATTGAAATAATACACCTTTTTTGTATAAAAAAGATGAGGCAATTGATTTTTCAATTAGATCTTCACTAACTTTAAGTAGAAAAAAGTTTAAGTATTTTTAAGGTATTAGGTGTAGGACAAATAACGTTATTTTAAGAGCCGCATTAAAATTGAGAACGGATTATTATTTCCAGTCCCAAAAAAGGTAGTTTCACCAATTTTTATATGAATATTACGAAAACTTTAGAAATTACAGGAGAAAATTAAAATAAAAATTTCAACTTTGACACCCTGTATCTCCCTAAATATTAACTTTTGGACTAAGGTAATTTTAGGTAAATCGTAATATTTTGTCCTCAGCAATCTACTGTTGTAATCCATTACTTATGGACCACCCTGTATAGAGCCCTCAAAGAGATCATAATATATGACGCAATATACGTTCTTTTTGTCGAATACTGTTATTTTTACCGTTAAAAAATTGTTTTAGGGCCCCTTCATGGAGAAGGCCGGCCCTGCGTCTGACAATTTAAAAGTACAAGAGATGGGAATTATTCTTTGGGTATTTTATGCATATTTTTGAAGTTTAACTTTTTAAGAATTTAATTATTAATCTTTTACTCATGTGTATTAAAATTAATGTTGTAAGCTGACCAAAAGTTTCAATTTGTATACATAAGCTCAACCAGTCGATTATTACGTGAGCTGTTCGCGTTTACTATTTTGTGTGTATATTTACTAAACGTTTACAAACATTATGGAATTGTATTAATTTCATTTCGGTGTTATCACGCTACAATCAAGAAGTATACGTCTAAATGGAAATAATACCGGCGGGCGGGGTAAAGTGAATGCAGTGCAGTTCCTTGCGTTTATGACAAATAGTTCATAAATATTTTGGGGCAGCACCGATCGAGGTTACCGTTCGTCATCTCCTTAGCCCCCTTGTCTAAGTAGACACGGGTTACCCTTTCGCCCGTAACGTTGGATTTCTATTTACATTATTTCCTCTATCCTTTTATGAAGATTTAATAGTTTAAATGGTTGACTTATATTAAAAATTAGAACAGTGTTGTTTCTGAAAAATTCTCTAAGTATACGTACCATTGTTGTCGCTGTTGATACTGGGCCGCACGTTTCAAGAGCCCTTGTTCCTGTGAAATTAAAAGATATAAAAGTTAAAAATGTTTGTCTAAATTGCTTACCAATCTATTAAAATAATCGCTTACAAAGTAGGTTAATAATGAATTTAAAAATTAGTTGTGCCACAAGTTGGTACATCCGACGTAATATAATTATAAGTTTTCCTAATTAATATCTAATCTATTTTTAATTCAGTATTCTAAATTGAAATGTGGCCTTATTAAAATATTAATAAAAACTCCAAATTTTTGCGGTTAGCGCAATTATTAATTTTATTCTTTTATAAAAACTGGGAAAATACTTTTTGCTGACCTTTTATTCATATGAAACATGATTCTGCCTTTCGATTTTTAAATTAAGGAATCTAATTCCGCCGTGTCAATATTGTTTTGGAGTGAATAAGTTATTTTGCAGGATGGTGTTTGCTATGTTATATTGTTACGATAGACGGTTACTCCTTCTTCATTCTATTATGTTAAAATTATGAACTTTCCATATTGTATAGTCTGTATATCTTAATAAATGGTAAAAGTTGAGTACAAATCAATATTTTTAGATTTAAGATCCATATTTTGACTACTTCTGCATATTCAACCTATTTTTTGCATTTTTGAACAGACATCTATTTACCTCTTAAATTTGTATATTAATTGTGTCTACAAAACGTGTAATAATCAATTTTTATTTGTAATAGAAAACAATTTTTAGTTTTAATAATATTAATTACACTAAGTGGATTCTCGTGCCGACCGGGCTACAGAGCGCATCCCTTTTACAAGAGCTCCCGGCGGTTTCAATATTTTTAACAGTTTCTTTAGAAAATGCAGTTCTATAAAAAGGAATAATAATAATAATAATAATAATAAATAAATAAATCATATACCTAGCACGCGGGAGCTACCAAGCAATCACAAAGTGCCAGTAATTGTAATTATAATAAAACTAGCGAATAAATACTAACTTCCCTTTTCGTAAATTTAATATGTATGAGTTAATAGACTGAACATGTTTTGAATATTTTTTAGTATAATTGTGGCATACTTTCATAAAAAAATTTATATTTCAGTAAGAATTTGTTGCACATATTCCATTCTCAAGATGTACGTAGACCAGTGGAATGGGGTATTAGAAAAGCTCAGAATGTTAAATTATACTCGAATTTTTAATAATGGACACTGTATTCAAAATTATAAGATAGCAGAATTTCAAGAGAGATAGAGAAAAAAAGGAACATTTCTAATTAATAGTATTTAATGACCAGTCTAAAATAGTTCTAAGTAAATTATTTTAACATGGTAGACATTTTATGTAAACATCATATTCACTTGGTTCATTTTGTTCTTAAATTAAATAAGCCGATGTAAAATAAAGCTATGTTTAAGGTTACCATCCTTTTTTAAGTTATTAATTTTAGTGGTCTAATTAGTCACGAAGGAATGATAATGTTAAAGGAGACCAGAAACCCTGTAATCTATCGTTCAGAGTTTAAAACATTAATTCTGCCTCTTCTTTATAATAATCTACATATTGTAGGTGATTCTACGGTTTCAATAGTTCTGTAATGGCCTTGTAATAACCTATACAAGGACTTCAGTTAGGTATGTAAACAGTTATGAAAAGTTAACGTTACATTTTATGAAATTTGGAGATGGGATCAAAGCTGGCTTTTCTCGTCAGTCGAATAAAAGAGGACAGGTAAACAGGAGAAATCTTAAGAAACCTTAAGAAGAAGATTAAAAAAACAAAGATTAAGTGACATCACGTTTTTAATGATTTTGGGGGTTACCTCTAAATTTCTTATATTACAACAGATTTCAACCCGTGTAATTTAAATTTTACAGAAGAGTTTATCTTTATGATGTTTTAAGTACCTTCGTTAACTGGACACTATGCAGTATGCACTTACGTATACTGTACAGGGTTGTCTATAAGTAATGGGACACAGACCAACAGTATTATTACGATTTAACTAAAATTACCTTAGTCCAAAAGTCACTATTTAGAGAGATACAGGGTGTCAAAGTACCGAAATTTTATTTTAATTATCTCCTATAATTTCAAAACTTTTCGAAATATTGATATGAAAATTGAAGAAAGAAAGTGTTTTGGGCTGGGAAAAATTAATCCGTCCTCAAATTTAATGTGGCTCTTAAAAGAACCTTACTTTTGCTATACATAATATCTTGAAAAAGCCTAAACGTTGCTATACTTAAAGTTAGGGCAGATCTAAGATTTGAGAAAAAAAAATTCTGATCTTTGTATACATATAATAAAGGTATACTACTTAAATGCCTCTAAAGTTAACCGTTTCCAAGATATATGCTATTCAAGTAAGTAATGCAACAATGTATTCGTTTTTGAGTAATATTTAATGCAGTAGGCTTGAATCAAAAATGACAATTTTGACATATTCTTCTCTTTTTTTTTTTTTTTGATCAAGAACTACAATCTGCCTCATAGACGCATTCAGTAAATGTTGTAACAGTATAAATATAAATAATGTAATAACTAAGACATGTTGGAAACAGCACAATGGATGTTTCCATTTATAATACTAAATTACAGTCGGCCTAAATTAGTAGTTAGTAGTAATAGTAATAACAATAACAGTACAATAGTAATGACATATACTTCTGACATATACTTCAGTGCATATTCATTCAAATCGTTTCGTTAGGTCAGATGGATTGAATCTCTTGAGTCTGGGTTGATCGTCATCATCTTCAAGTAAGGGTATCACTAGCGTGCTTGGATGGGCACTGAGCCGATCACGATAACGAACACTGTATTTTTGGATTTCATCAGTTACTGTGGGAATAATTAAGTCTCGTTGGATAACATAATTTGGCACAAACCAAGGGGCATTTACCATAGATCTTAACACTTTAGATTGGAAGCGTTTTAGAATGTCTATATTTGAATTATTGGCTGTGCCCCAAAGTTGAATTCCATAAGCCCAGATCGGTTTGATGATGGCCTTGTATAGTATTATTTTACTTTCTATGGAAAGCTGTGATTTTCTTCCTAGGAGCCAGTACATTTTCTGTAATCTGAGGCCAAGCTGTTTTCTTTTCGTCCATACATATATGGTTCTTCCATGTCATTCGTCGATCTAGATGCATTCCTAGGTATTTAACTTGTTCATCTTGAGCTCCACCATTGGGCTGTATCATGTTACTTGGTTTTTACAAGAATATGTCAATTTTTTGTTTTAAGTGCAAGCCTGTGCGTTACAGAATGCTTAAAAAATGAATAAGATGTTTCATTGCTTTTACTTCAGTAGCAAATATCTTGGAAACGGTTAACTTTATTCACATTTAAAAAGTATACATTTTTTGCACAAAAAAGACGAGGTAATTGCTTTTTCAATTAAATCTGCCATAACTTTGGGTCCGTGAAGTTAGCAGGACATTAAAAGCACAAATAATTTTATTGTGTGCTATCGTTTGTGCTTCGTTTGTGCTCTTTTGTGCCGTTTTCAGTTTTTCTGCCAGACCACCCACTTACGAGATAAACGTACCCCCCCATGCGCTGCTAACTTCACGCCATTTTTGAAAGCACAAACGAAATCGTTTATGCTAATCGTTTGTGCTTCGTTTGTGCTCTTTTGTGCCGTTTTCAGTTTTTCTGCCAGACCACCCACTTACGAGATAAACGTACCCCCCCATGCGCTGCTAACTTCACGCCATTTTTGAAAGCACAAACGAAATCGTTTATGCTAATCGTTTGTGCTTCGTTTGTGCTCTTTTGTGCCGTTTTCAGTTTTTTTGCCAGACCACCCCCTTATGAGATAAACGCACCCCTCCATGCGCTGCTAACTTCACGCCATTTTTGAAAGCACAAACGAAATCGTTTATGCTAATCGTTTGTGTTTCGTTTGTGCTCTTTTGTGCCGTTTTCAGTTTTTTTGCCAGACCACCTCCTTACGAGATAAACGCACCCTCCATGCGCTGCTAACTTCACGCCATTTTTGAGAGCACAAACGAAATCGTTTATGCTAATCGTTTGTGCTTCGTTTGTGCTCTTTTGTGCCGTTTTCAGTTTTTTTGCCAGACCACCCCCTTATGAGATAAACGCACCCCTCCATGCGCTGCTAACTTTACGCCATTTTTGAAAGCACAAACGAATCCGTTTGTGCTAATGATTTGTGCTTCGTTTGTGATCTTTTGTGCCGTTTTCCATTTTTGTTGCCAGACCACCCCCTCAGAAAATAAACGCAACCCCTTACACCGGTGTACTTGCGCTGAGCCCCGCACTGATCAAACTTCGGACTTATTACTCGTACTTGCTATTTTAAAAATATGAAGTAGGTATTTGAATTTTGCAAATACCTATTTTATGATTTTAATTTTAATAATAATTTGTTTTATTTGTGTTAATTTTTAGTTAAGAGAGCTGACAGTAATTTCTTCTTAACAATTTATTGGTAATAAATTGCAAAAAAGTGAATGTATTATTTTATTTGCCTTTTTTAAATTTTTTTAAGTATTTAAATATAATGCTACTAAATTTATGACTTTATTTTCTAAATACATATAAGGGGGCGGCAATTTTATTTTTTTGCACGGGACAGCAAAAATCGCAGGAACGGCCCTGTATATCCCCTAGTGGTAGGTTTCTCCTGCAAATAAATCTAAAATGACTTGCAAATAAAAAGTAAGTACATACATTAGTTTTTATTAAACAAAATTTATAAAATTTATAAAATGTGACTTACCACAGCTTTCATAACTTCGCGATTCTGAAGTTGTCTAAAGTTAGTCGATTAATATTACAACTTCGATTAATTTGGGCGGGATTTTGAATGCAATTTAAGTTAAGAATCGTCCGCATTTTCTAATCCGCCTTGTTTACAATTTCAGTTTTTACCTGTGCAGAGACATACTGTCATTATGTATATAAATTAGCATATGTAACTGATATACAGGGTAATTGACATATACAGGGTGTCCCATAACTTATGGGCCATCGAGCAACTGGAGATAATAGACATAAAAATAGGTATTTTGAGCCAAATTTGCCTAAGTAAAATGTTACAGGTTAAAGAGATACAGGGTGTTGAAGGTGATAGTTAATTTTCGAAAAATGATGATAATTTTAAAACGGTTGAGATATCGAATTCAAAATTGGTATAACTAGGTTTTCAAGAATGGGAAACTCGAATTTGGTATTAGTTCGAAGATACTTCCTAGAGGGCGCTTGCTACGTGCTTCGTGCTGAATTAATTCACCCATATTTTTTTTACCCCTACAGTTAGTAGTAGGTATGTATGCTTTAAACTAAAAGAGCCAACATTTTTACGTAAAAAAAGGACTCTTGGTCGATCTCGATATCTCAAGCCGTTCCCCAGATTTTCGCATTTGAAGATAAAAAGGCAGAAAAAAAATCAAAATGTAACGAATTTCGTCAACATTCAAGGCACACTTTGTGAATTAAATAGTTTTCAGCCATCGACTGAATGTGCAATGGAACATTCAAATCTGAAAATCTGGGGATCGGCTTGAAAATTAGCTTTCACTATCAACACCCTGTATCTCTTTAACCTGTAACATTTTACTTAGGCAAATTTGGCTCAAATTACCCATCTTTATGTCTATTATCTCCAATTGCTCTATGACCCATAAGTTATGGAACACCTGTATAGTTGCTTAGAATTAGTAGTAATTATACTTATGGATGATTATCATTATTTACACCAATTGCAGAAACCCTACAGTTTTATTAAGACAAGTTTGACAACCTTTTTAATACGAACAATTATTTACTTTCAATGAACAGTTAGTTACTACAAAAAAGTCAATTGTCCTGTAGTATATGTACATCAATTAAAAAAAGAAAAACAGAATGAATACTTACCAGTATAAAATTTAGGAATGCACAAATACATATCAATAAATAATTATCAATGTGAATTGTCTTGCATTGTTACTCAATGCACAAACAGCCACTAACTACCAAACCAGCGAAGACTGAAATTTTAAAATTTGTTTCTACTTGAAGCTGAAATTTTTATATAAGTAATATTTTTACTTTTGCATTAAATAATATTGGTCTTTGACTATTCTAGTCATTTCATCTATATTAGCTATCCGGCGTAGGTAAATTACCTACTAAGAAGGATTAACCTTTCTGAGTAAAATACAGTGGTACTTAAACCTTGAAGTGTTTATCGAGACTTTAGCTGCATGTTCATATGTTCATATATCTAAATTTTCTAGTAGAATCTCTGCTTCTAACTGAAATTCTAAGTTTCCATTTCGTCTGAACTTTCAAAAATGGCGTGAAGTTAGCAGCGCATGGCGGGGGGGGGTTAGCTCGTAAGGGGGTGGTCTGGCAAAAAAACTGAAAACGGCACAAAAGAGCACAAACGAAGCACAAACCATTAGCATAAACGATTTCGTTTGTGCTTTCAAAAATGGCGTGAAGTTAGCAGCGCATGGAGGGTGCGTTTATCTCGTAAGGAGGTGGTCTGGCAAAAAAACTGAAAACGGCACAAAAGAGCACAAACGAAGCACAAACCGTTAGCACAAACGATTTCGTTTGTGCTTTCAAAAATGGCGTGAAGTTAGCAGCGCATTGAGGGGTGCGTTTATCTCATAAGGGGGTGGTCTGGCAAAAAAACTGAAAACGGCACAAAAGAGCACAAACGAAGCACAAACCATTAGCACAAACGATTTCGTTTGTGCTTTCAAAAATGGCGTGAAGTTAGCAGCGCATGGGGGGGTACGTTTATCTCGTAAGGGGGTGATCTGGCAGAAAAACTGAAAACGGCACAAAAGAGCACAAACGAAGCACAAACGATAGCACACAATAAAATTATTTGTGCTTTTAATGTCCTGCTAACTTCACGGACGTATTTTTGAGGTATTAGGTGTAGCAAAAATAAGGTTCTTTTAAGAGCTACACTAAAATCGAGGGCGGATTATTATTTTCCGTCCCAAAAAAGGTAGTTTTGTCAATTTTCATATGAATATTTCGAAAACCTTTGAAATTACCGAAGAAAATTAAAATTAAAATTTCGACGTTGACACCCTGTATCTCCCTAAATTTTAACTTTTTTTCTAAGCTAATTTTAGGTAAATCGTAATATTTTGGCCCTACGAATCTACTGTTCGTCTGTGTCCCATTACTTATGGGCCACCCTGTATGTATACTAGGCCATAAACCTTAACAGATGTTGTTTTAAAGTTTCAAATGCCCTCCAATAATATAAACATATGAAAATTTAGGATTACGAAATTCATACGAATTCTGCTAGAATCCGTTTAATAGACATTAGAAATTATATAAGTAAAAGGATGACATTGATACCAACATGAGACGGTGATTTCGGAGTCACTTTAAAGGAATTTAAAACAGAATTTTTATTCTATTTATTACGAAAAGCCATTTAGATATTAGAATCCAATCGATAATTTACGTTCCGATGGAATAACTTACTTATTATTAATTCAGTTTAAGTGTAAATTGTTTTATATAATACAAGTAGAAAGAAATAAACAGAAATTTACTGAATTAATTGTTGAAAAGTACCTATATTTAAAAAGGCCAGATGAGAACTACATAAGAATTTATAACTCTCAGTTATGGATTTATTTTCACAAAGTTCAATTTTAAAAATAAATAGACTCTAATGAGGCGCAAATAGGATTACAAAATTTTAAGCAGAGCACGGTATGCGAATAACTGTGGTAAAAGTATCTCGCGTAATTAGGCCACGAAGCAACGCGAAGTTAAATATTAAATACTACTAATGAAAGACGGGAACAGAATTTCAAATTTCGTCTCTAACTGATTAACACTGCGTAGATCATGAAATATGGGCAATCTTAGTTGAAGTAGTCGAAAATACGAAATTAGGGTACTGAAAATAAAATTGATTTAGATTTCTGATATTTTAAATACATACATACAACAGTTTTTCGAAATTCTTTGTATTTTATTTGTTCGCTTGTCTTGAGATTTTTCGATTTTGATGGAATTTTGCTACAAGTGTTGAAATAAAAAAAAGCAAAAGTTGTTTCCATTTTTGTCGTTAGTTGATTGTCAGGATTTAGCTTGTCGCAACCATTACGAACATCCCATTTTTAAAGAATTTTTATTTCTTTACATAAAAACTGAGAAACCATCAGCCAAGCCAACAAGTTTAATATTAATCTGAAAAGCATCATTTATTAACTATACGTTCAAAGAGAAAGAGAAATCTGTTCTCCGAAGTATTACATTTTTTGAAAACTAAATACGTGTTAATTTTTAATTACATCGCTGGTGGTTATTCCTTGGACAATAATAAGGCGAAATTCTTATGGCGAAAAAGTCACCAGATGCTTCCTCAGCTCGTGCCCGTCTACGAACATTTTTCTAATAAAATTGTTTTCTTATTTTTTTCCAAGGAATAAAGTTACGGAGAGCTCGTACGCGAGTTTTTACACACCCTGTATATGTTACGTCGAATTTACGGAAGTGCCTAATGCATGTGAATGGAAAATTTTTACTTACTTTGCGAAATAGCCGCTCCATTTGAAGATTGCATGAAGTGAGCAAGTTTCATAGACAAGGCTGCATATTTAATGAAATAGACAAAGCAATAATGTGTTCATACAGCGGATTTTATTACAAATTAAAAAAATACGTACAATTTTTATATAATAAAATTAATAATGATAATAAGGTCCCGAGTTGCGGTAGCTACGTACACCAGTCTAGTACGGACAGGAAAGTTAAGTTTCGTTGTCTCCGGTCAGTACTAGAATAGATGGCTCGATTGCTCCGTTAACGCGGCACCTCTTTCCAACAAGAACCGAGAGTAGACCAAAACCCCCGCGCTAATAAGCGAGTAGATTTGAAGAGGTACAAGGAGTGAGAGAAAAGAGGGAGACCTTCGCCCTATACCGGGTGGTGCATTGTCCGGAGCCGGACGTTTAGCCGCGGCCATTTCGGCGCGGCGGTTTCACCGCGGCCGTTTAACCGCAGACCTACTTGGACGCAGGGACAGTAAGACGCAGGGCAAAAGGCCGCAGAGACATTAAGACGCGAAACAGTAGGACGCAAAGACGTTAAGGCGCAGAGACACTAAGACGCGTGCAGTTGTGTTATTTTAACAACTGTCGTTTCTTTAGGCTTTACGCTGTAAAATGTAAATGTAATTACCCATACAAAATAAAATACGTGGCTGTATATTTAAATGAAAGTCCTTATTGAGATCTTAACAAATATTAGCAATTATTAATCTTGTAATTATGAAAAAACTGTAAGAAACAAAAAAATGCTGTTACTAATTACAAACAAAATTTTTCAACAGTTTTCTGTACAATACAGAGTTTATTATTTTCTTTGTACTTGCTAAAATTAAACGAATTCTATATGAATTTTAATAACTATAAGTTCCTAGTGGTCGGTTTTTAATTGTTCCGCTAAAAAAATTTATCTGTATAGCTTAGGATACCCTGTACAATAAACGATTTAAAACTAGAAATAAAAAATTAAATAGTCAGAATAGTTGAAGGTGCATAATAATTGGGTTTACATAATACTAAATTAAATAAACGCTAAGTTATTTTTACCTAACAATTTTGCGAATTAAAAATATTAAGAGTAATTTTAGGCATATCTTCACACTCGTATATCGTTAAATAGTGATTTTTAAAGACCTGTAATTGTAATGAGAGACATATTTATCAACCATTTTCACTAAATGTCACTAATTTAACTATATTCGTAAGACGGAGATAAACATAGTAGGATGGTATTGAATGTAAGATAGAAACAAAACGACTTAAAAGGTCCTAAACCCTTAGTAGGTAGTCACTTCAAAAAGGGATAAACTGCCTACCGAAGATTATCTTCGGAATAAACGTTACAAAGACGACTATTTTCAAATTGCTTACCATATGAATATTTGTAATTTATTTTCCTAAAATTGTATTTTTCAGAGTAAATAACAGGATTTAAATTTATGGGTTATCTACAATATATTTTATTTTTATTTCCTAAATAACCGAAAATTTCCAATTCGCCCCTTTTTATATTTTACTCAATTACTTTCTGTGTAAAAACTAATTTAAAGTATAAATGTC
This sequence comes from Melanotus villosus, assembly GCA_963082815.1. Classification (NCBI taxonomy): domain Eukaryota; kingdom Metazoa; phylum Arthropoda; class Insecta; order Coleoptera; family Elateridae; genus Melanotus; species Melanotus villosus. The sequence continues at coordinate 67,066,794 of OY720418.1, read as the reverse complement.
TATGTTTCTTAAAGAATCCAATTTTTGAAACTAAACTCTTACAGGTATATTTTGTTCTGCTGTTGTAACTTAGTTTTACATAAAAAATCCACTAACTAATATTGATTTTATATTTAATCAGTCTCTAAATAGTTGAGTTGTCATACACATACATACAAATGCATAAGACACTAATCACCATCTAATACAAAAGTCCAAATGTGTTAACGAATACATAAATATGTCAATCGACAAAAGAAAGCTTCATTTTTGAAAACAGATGTTAAACTTTGCGGCTTAATGTCCCTACGTCCTAATGTTTCTGCGCCCTAAATTCTCGCGGCCAAGTTTACTGCGTCATTTTGTCCCTATGGCGTAGTGTCCCTGCGTCCAAGCATGTTTGCGTCGTAACAGCCACGGTTAAACCGCCGCGCCGAAGTGGCCGCGGTTAAATGTCCTAGACCGTGCATTGTCTCATCCACCATAGGGATTTCAATGGTAAATTTTTAATTTGTAAATATTTGCTTCCCCAATTATTTTTGACCAAAAGTGCAAATATGTTTTTTGTAGAGAAAAAAATACCCAACCCAATGATGCTATTTTGCAGTTTTTCAATTTTTCCGTAACAGAAAAACTGTGGAAATTAAATCTTGCACTTTGATAAAAATCACTGATGCCTTGGAATTACTGAAACAGTCTGGCTTGTCAGTTAGTTACACTTGCTAAAATTGTCACATAATAGTTATTTGTATGCCAAGGCCGCGAAATTCTATTTTAGCGTACCGAGAGAAAAATTGTCGCCGAGGCCGCTTGCGGCCGAGGCAAGACAATCTCGAGGGCGCTAAAGAATTTCGCGGCCGAAGTATACACAACATTTTTTGTGCAGCCGTAAAAAATACATAATAAATACATATTCATATTTCGCGGCCTTACCCTTAGTAACGGCCGTTAAAATATTTCGCGGCCGTTACTAAGGGTAAGGCTGCGAAATCGGATTTCGCGTCCTGTATTGCGTACGCGAAATGACCACTTCGCGTCCGGCTGCACAAAAAATAATTTTATTTTCCGTTAAGTTTGATTTAAAAAGTAATTTCCCTTCCTGTTGAATTTGTTGAATAATGGTTATTTATTTTCCAAGACCAAAAAGTTACATTTTTCGTATTGAAAAATAATTTCAAACTGCCATTATGACAGAGGGGTGGAGCTAAAAAAGTGTCATAGCTCCACCCCTCTGTTTCAAAAATTTCATGGCATGCATTAGTGATTGTTGTCAACGTGCTAGAATTAATCCCCACAGTTCTTCTGTTACAAGAAACTCGAAAATTGTGTAGAGTAGCATCAATCAATGCAGTATTTTTTTCTCTACAAAAAACTTAATTACACTTTTGGTCTAAAATAATTAGGGAAGCAAATGCTTACATATTAAAAAAATACCATTGAAATCCCTGCGTGAGGCAACGCACCACCCGGTATAAGGATTTGTATAGGCTAATAATAATAAAAATAATGATGATAGTAATGATTAGATTAAATTAGCATAAAGTTACATGTAACCTAGCGGGCATACATGTGCTAATGCGTTTCATATCATAGTCCTAGGAAATTTGCTGTAATACTAGAAATACATAAGGTGATAAAACATGTTTAAGCATCTCAGTCATATATCTAACTTCCATTGAATTAGTGACTTACTAACTACCTTGCACTGTAGAAGCGGTGTCGAGCGGCTGACGTCACATGTATGTTAACGTTATTCAGTGCTTCCAATCACCACCTGTCATAAAAAATTCCTTCACACCATGTTGGCATGGGGTGGGCCTGGCGTAATCCAGGATTGATCCATAGGGACCTAGTCCGTGTCAATTGATAATTGCCTTTACGATTTGTTTTACTTCATTTTCATAATCTTCAGTCTATAACAACTTCTTATTATTCTATATTGTAATTACAATCATTTATTCTTTTTAAAAAAAGGCATAACAACGCTAACAACAATAACCTAAAATTGTACGTTCTGCTGTATACGTGTAAAGCATGATTTACATACAGAGAGATCGTAAATGGTTGTCGGAAAAAATTACTTTCCATAGAAATTATATCAAAACTTACATCCCCATTAGAAGTTAGTTACTTCTAATGGGGATTAAAAATCAAAGAGGGGGAAACAAAAATGAGGGAAATTTGAAAATATGGAATTGTTTATGTACAAGCATTTTAAATTAAAATTAGAAAAAATGAAAATATCTCAATTTTAAGACTTTATTATAAAGAACTTTTAAAATTAAATAAAAAAAGGAAGCGATTATTATATTCATGTTCAAAATGACCAATATTGTTGTCAATACAGCATGCTACTCTCCTCTTCATGCCGTTGAAAAGATTTTGTAGGTGTTGTTGTGTTGTATCGGCAGTAGCAGCAGTGATCGCATTCTTTAATTCTTCAACCGTATTCATTGGAATGCGATATATTGTATACTTTAAATGTCCAAAAAGAAAATAATCTAAAGGTGTAAGATCTGGCGATCTCGCAGGCCATAATCCTGAAGCTATAATACGATCATCATAAAACTGTTGCAGATATTCATGTGTTCGTATGGCTGAGTGTGTGTATGCGGTTACATTGTCGTGCTAAAAATATCCCTGGTGTAATTCGGTGTCGTAAAGCTGATTTATAAATCTCTCCAAAATTCCGATGTAGCGATCAGCTGTTACAGTATCATCAAACAATATGGGGCCTATAATACGTCTACGCGACATGGCAATCCAAACACCTATCTTTAATGGGTGCAGCGGAGTTTGTAAAAATTCGCCAGGAGCTTCTGCAGACCATATCCTATAATACTGTGAATTTACATAGCTTGAAAGATAGAACCGAGCTTCGTCAATTTCATTAACTATATTTAACTATATTTTGCATAATACGGGGGGGGGGGATCATTTCCGTAAATTCAGCGTCATGTATACAAAATTCGAAATTAATGAAGAATTTCTGAGATTTTTTAAATTTTGAAAATTTTGTCTATATTAAACATTTTACCTTTCTTCACATTACTACATTATTAAAAGTAAAAAAAGGTTACTGTATGTATGTATATGTCATAATTATAAGGATTTTGCCGGTTTAAGTTTGCTAATTAGAGAAGAAAGTTATCGCTGAAACAGAACACCTGTGGCTTTAATATATTAACAGATAATTACGCTGAATTCAAAGCGACGCCCACTAATATTGTTAGAACAAAATTAGTCTCTAGAATGCTGTCGTACTGTACAAGTTGTTAACAACTGAAATAGAGAATAATTAAGTTGGCTAATATACAGTGGCGGTCCGTGGCATTATACGTGGGGAGGGTTAAATAAAAAATACAAATAAGAACAGATACCATAACAGTAAAATGTGTCACTGTTTTATTGTACCTGCTTACTAAATTTGCGACGTTTTAAATTAGTATATTAAAATACAAGTTGCAGAAGGCATCTATTCAAGCACGAATTTGAAATTCCGAAACGAGCCGCATAGCGGCGAGTTGAGGAACAAATGAGTGCTTGAAAGACCTTCTGCAACGAGTATTTTATACTATTTTTTCTATTTTGCCGCTTTATACCATTTTATAAATTAAAAAATAAAAAATTTAAATCTAGGGAATTTTGCGGTGGTTGGTGACGTTTATGTTGGCGTAATTTTAGGTTAGAAAATTTATTGCCGGACAAGTCCAAATCCCAGTATGAAAAAGAATTTTTGACGTATGTCAGTTGACAGTTCAACGCTACCAACATCAATACAGTAAATTTTACTAGTCTATTTTAGCACTCCAACGACTTATTCTAACACTCAAATGACATCATTTGGGTGCTAGAATGGAGTTATTCTAGCACCCAAATAGAAAAACGTTATTTCTTGACATGAAATTCTATTATCCTATTTTTTATCACTAATAAATTTTATAATGACCTGCTCATTTAAGTTTGGAATTGTATTTGATAAGGTCTTTTCTACTGACAATATAATCAATGCCGTCACTCTCTACCACCATAGTTTTTTAAATAAGATTTAATCATTTTAAAAGTCGAAAGGCATCTTTCCGTTTCTGCTGTCCTCATTGGCCATTGTTTTCTGTACTAATTTTGTGCGCTAAAATTAAAGAAGTAAACGATAACTTTTTAATTTCTACAAGTTTCATATTATATGTATGCAGTGTAAAGAATGTTTAGGGCTGAAGATTTTACGCCCGCACAACCAGTTTAAGCATGTGCCTTTGCATTGGAAACGATGCGTGGTTCCTTTGAAATATCGGACTTAGTTTTGTCAGCCTCATTTGAGTGCAATCATAGACATTGTCGTATACAACACAAGAAAATAGCAATAAAAAGCACATATTTCCAACATAAAGATGTGCATAACGTAACATGGAAAGCAGCCGATCGCACCTATGAAAACCAGATAGACCATGTATTGATAGAAGGAAGACATTTCTCAAGTATAATAGACGTAAGATCGCAAAGAGCTGCAAACATCGACTCAGATTACTACCTAGTAAAAGTGAAAGTTAGACAAAAAATGGCAAGAATAAAAACTGATAGAGGCCAAGCAACAAAGAAGATAAATGTACAAAACTAAATGAATAAGAGGTAAGAAAGGAATACAAGAATCAACTGCGAGCAAAACTAGGAGAAGATGCACAAACTATAACACAATCGAAGAAGAGTGGGACAACATCAGACAATCAAAAATAGTGACGACAGAAAAGGTAGTAGAAAGAGGAAAAAAACAACGCAGAAAACAGTGGTTCGATGCAGAATGCGAGGAGGCACCGAAGGAAAAAAAATGAAGTCAGGAAAAGATCACTCGTAAGAACCACCAGAGCCACAACAGAAGAATACAAGAGGAAAAGAAAAAATGCAAACAAAATAATAAGGAAAAAGAAAAGAATATGAAGATCGAGAAATTCAAGAATTACAAGCAATGAAGGATCAAAACGAAACAAGGAAATTTTATGAAAGAACTAACAGCCTAAGGAAAGGCTTTAAACCTAGGGTGCATCTGTGTAAAGATAGTGAAGGTAACATAATAAGTGAAAGGGAAAAAGTGTTAGAACGGTGGACGGAATACTTTCAGGAACAATTAAACACCCAAACAGAGGAAGATAGACAGCAAGAAATACCAAGATACCACACAGCAGAAACCTACACAGAGGCACCAACCTACGAGGAGGTAGTTGAGGCAATTAAAAGGTTAAAAGATAATAAGGCAGCAGGGTCAGATCAGATAGCAGCGGAGCTAATAAAACAAGGAGGCACAAAGTTATGGCGAAGATTGCACAAATTAATGGGGGAAACATGGGAGCAAGAAAGAATACCTGAGGATTGGACAATAGGAAGTATATACCCAATATACAAGAAAGGAGACAAGATGGAATGCAATAATTATAGACCAATCACACTCCCGAATATAGCGTATAAGATACTAGGAAAAATACTATACAACAGGTTATTACCTTACGCGGAAGAAAACACAGGAGAATATCAATGGGGATTCCGCCCAGGCAGGTCAACAACAGACCAAATATTTACAGCAAGTCAAATACTTGAGAAGATGGGAGAATTCAGTGTCGAAATCCACCACTTATTCATAGATATGAAGGCAGCTTATGACTCTGTAATAAGAAAGGAAATCTGAAAACCATGGAAGAGTTTGGATTCGCAATAAAATTAATAAGATTCACAAAGATGACACTAACAAACACGAAAAGTACAATAAAAATACAGAATGTAGAAGCAGCCAAAGAACATTTTGTAAACCTGGAAAGGGCAGCGAAAAACAGGGGCTTGGAAGTTAATTAAAGTAAGACCAAATTCATGACAACAGGAAGATACAGAAACAGGCAAAATATAACAATAGACGAATACAACTTCGAAGCAGTCGGAAGTTTCAAATACCTCGGCACAAACCTAAATGCAAGTAACGATCTAGCGGAAGAAATAAATGAAAGAATAATACTTGGAAACAGATGTTATTACGGACTGGCTAAAGAACTAAAATCAAATGCAATAAGAAGAAGGACAAAAGTACAACTGTATACGACGTTAATTCGACCAGTAATCACGTAGTGATCAGAAGCATGGTGTTTAAACATAAAAGAGGAAAAGAGATTAGAAACGTTAGAAAGGAAAATTCTGCGAAAAATTTATCGCCCAATCCAAGAAGGTGAACAATGGAGGAAGAGGTATAACTTCGAAATTAAAGCCCTATATGACGAACCAGATATAATTAAGCATATAAAATGTAAGAGATTATGGTGACATGTGACATGGACATGTGCACAGAATGGGGAAAAAAAGAACACCAAAACAGCTCATGAACGGCAAACCAGAAGGAAAAAGGAAAGTTGGCAGACCAAGGAACAGATGGATGGATGCAGTGGAAAGAGACCTCAAACAACTGAACGTAAACAACTGGAAGAGGATGGCAGAAAATAGGGCACGTTGGGGAAAGATGCTGGAGGAAGCTAAGATCCACCTAGGATTATAGAGCTCTGAAAAAGAAGAACACAAGAGAATGGCCAAGCATTGCGAAATTTTTTTGATCATTTTAGTAATTTTTTTTTATGTTATTTGGGTAAGAGAGTAAAGGTAAAGGTAACGGCACCTACAATGCGCAAGGGAGTATGGCCGGCAATATGGAAGGTTAAGGCCTCCTAACTCGCTTTCATACCCGGTTGTCTCGCACACTTATGCGTACGGAGTGCTGTGGTAAGCAACACGTCTTCGACAACTGCCTACCTCCCCTACTCCACTACAAGTGAGAGAGTACAGAACATAATTTTCCTGAACTTTTTCTATGGCCCTATAGGCTATAGCCCTCTCCCACCAGCCGGTATTGCTAGTATAACGTTCAGTTTTCTTATAAAAAATTTTCATCAGTGAATTTTAACTTTACAGAGATTTCGATAACATTAGTAATCCTTAATTTAAAAATTGATTATAATAAGAAGCTTACTTTTTGTATTTATTTTAAGTTAAAGTTTTCTTTCAATATTTTACGCAGAGTGCTTGTGTTAACCGTTTCAGAATTAATTTAATTGCTCTCAGTCAGTGTTCTACTACTTTATGATTATGTACAGGGTGGTTAAAAAAGCCATATTATCTAGTAGGCTGTGAATTTCCCATGTACAATGAAATATACCGCTCCCGCGAATTTAATTGTAAAAAATTAACGTTTAATTAGTGACGAAACAGATGTAACTTGTGTAATGGATATTAACGTCCATTAAACTTTTGACTTTTGGAATAAGTAATGAGTAATGATGATAATAAAAACCCACACAAAAATTTAAAAATGTCCTGAGGTAACAAAGAATAATTATAAGTTGTACTAGAAAAGCTAAATTAATAATTATCTTAAAATGAAAACGAAACTATGGAAAATGTATCAAATGCAGAATATTTTCATAAAGTAATAATTTGCGAAATCTTTATTTGGAGATAAAATGAAGGAAACCTTTGTTTAATATATTATTAAATATGATTTTTAAACGTATAAGTTGGCTCAAAAAGATTCAATAACTCATAAAGTCAAAAGCTAAGTAATAAATTAATCTAAAAATAGACTGTGCTTTGGGTGTTTCAACAACGAAAATGCTACATACGTCTTTGTTAATCATTATTAATTATTTTATAATGAAACTTAGTTTCACTAATGGCCGATCTCACCGACAATACTTATCACTAAGGCTTAGCCAAGTAGTTCTTAAAATAAAGTTGTTCTTAAATTTGTGTTTTGTCTCACCAAGCGAGTTAAGTCGCGACTTAGACAAAGTCTAGTTCGATTTCTGCCACTAAAGCGGCAAAGGGCTTTCACATTGGCTATCACGTTCGAAATCGATAAACGGAAGTACCGCTTCATACAAATGGGGATATGACCATTTTTTGAGTTCCACTAATTTTAATTGACAGAACGCGGCGACTTATAGGTTAAGTGCCGTTTTTAGTCACCGAAATTGGTAACTTATATTTAAGACGTTTTTAGAGACATAAGTAAGACTTGTGGAAATAATAAATCGTTGTCCAAGTCCATTGTTTGAAGTTCCACTACTTTTTACTGACAGAACGCGGCAACTTATAGGTTAAGTAGCGTTTTAAGTCACCGAAATTGATAACTTATATTTAGGACGTTTTTAGAGACATAAGTAAGACTTAAATTGACGGTGAGACCGCATAAGTATGTCTTAAGCAACTTAAGTCTTTCTTAAATTTTAAGAACGCTCGGTGAGATCGGCCATAAGTATTGTTAAAGGTTAAAGATCAACAATTACGGTGTCTCAGGTGGATAGCGACTATTTGAAGAGATATGAAGCAAATTGTTATTATCAAAATTAATTAAAGGCGGATAGAGCTACGTAAGCTACGTATACTTAGTATCAGTTTTAGATTTTAACCTTCATTTTTATTATTTAAATGATACAATATCTGTTGCTAGAGCTTGGGTTGTGCATAGAGTTTTCTTTATTCCACCTCATAAAAATGTTACAGTCTTATACAATAATGATAGGTATTAAGGTATTGAAAAAAACATAACAAATTTACCTTGAAAATGCTAATAGCCAGAACGTGCATGAGCATGATGTTGACGAAGTAGTTGCTGTTACTAGAGCTGTAGAAAGTAATCTTGGAGAGAGTACTCGTAGCATATCACCGGATGGTGGATGTAGGACATTTATAAAATAAAGCAGTTATATATTTTTCGACTGTTCCAAAAGACGTACATGGTGGTGTACACAATAAGATTTAACAGGTTTGAGATTATGAGAAAAGATACTTAGTTTTTTACACGTTTTGTATAATTAAACTGAACTGGAACTGTCCGTTACAACTAGGGCATCCAAATGAAAGCTTTTGCAGCAACAGTAAACATTCATTCAGTTGTATACAATGCTGTTTATTTATAACATTACTTACAAACGATGATTTTATTTATCATTCACAAATGTGAATGGAAACTATACATATAGATAAAATCCTCAAAACTTTCACTTTCTTCTTGAAGATACAAATAAAACCACCTTGTAGGGCTATTAAGAATCGCCTGAAAACCCTCTTCGTTAATTCTGTTTGCCACACCTTACCGTAATGTTTTTAAGTTCAGAAAAAAAGTAATCAAATGGTATCAAAAAAGGAATCTCTGAGGATAATTTAGAGACCGTATATTATTTAGTCAATTGTCATAAACTTGAACATTAACAAAGTTTAAATCTAGAAAATCGTTGTTGTCTTTCTCTTCTTAGCTTTTTACAAGGCTTTGTATGTGAAGTTTTAATATTGTTACTTAATGTTTTCCGTGTTTTTGTTAGACATGGAATATTTTGATAAAAGGTGTTTCAATAATTTTATAGGTATATATCAATCGCCGGCCATTTTCACTTCTTCTGTTCGTAATTGTTAGCCCATTTTATTACATTATTTACGATTCACATTTACAGTTTCCTGTTTGTATAGTTCCCGTTCTACATTATCTTTAAAAATACATTAAAAAATTGCTTATTTCAACTGGATAGAGTGGTGTGTATTGATTTTATATTTTTAAATATATCACATCAAAAATACGACTCGCTTCTGAACATTATTTCGTAAAACCATTTCGATTTGGAAACTTTCAAAAAGGCCAAACCCCAAACAACAATAATAAAACGAAAAACTTCATAGGAACCGGCAAATAAGCGTCAAACACCTGCAAATCAAGACTTTTATTTTCTCCCCTTATCTAAAACATTGTAAAGCGTATGGTATAGCGACCGGCAAAAAGTTCGCAACATATGGGGAACAAACTTTTTTGGCAGATCGGTTGTGCATGTCCGATAACCTAAAAATCGAATCTGTGATATGTCAGTGACCACTGGTATGGCGGCAAATCTAAAAAAACCACAGCGAAGTCGCAAAAAATGAGGTTATATAACAAAATATCAAAGAAAATTATTTGAAAAAGCTACTTAGAGTTTGATTTTAGACCCACATGCAAAATTTCAAGCTTTTATTTAAAAAAGTTGAAAATCGCAATTTTTCTTAAATATTTTTTTATTTCTTTACAAATACCTAAGTTTTTTATTTTGAATAGCTTGATTGAAGTCGAACCTATGTATTTAGATATCAGTGGAAGAACTTTCTAGTTTTTTCCACAATTGACAGGACTAAATCTAAAAAACAGGTTTTCGCTAGAACGACCTCTCTGTTGCAATGGTTTATATCTAATAGCTGTAGAAAATTTTTAGATATGTTTTTATGCTAGAGCACTTAGGAAAGATCATTTTTCTCGGTAATAGTCAGGTTTTACCGCTAACTGTGGAAAAATTTCCTTAAAATTGTATAGAAGAAAAAGGAAAAAGCAAAATTATGTAAGGAGGGTGGTTTTTAGTTTATTGGCTAATTTGTGTTTTATAGATTATGAACTTTGACCCTAATCAAGAAAATTGAGCTTTTCTAAGTGCTCCAGCATAAAAATATTCGTAAAACTTTTCTACAGCTGTTAGGTACAAACCATTGCAACAGCGAGTGTCCTAGCGAAAACCTGTTTTTTAGATTTAGTCCTGTCAATTGTAGAAAAAACTGGAAACTTCTTCAACTGTTATCCAAATACATAGGTCCGACTTCAATCAAGCTATTCAAAACGAAAAAATTGGGTATTTCTAAAGAAATAGAAAAATGTTTAAGAAAAATTGCGGTTTTTAACTTTTTTAAATAAATGCTTGAAATTTTGCATGTGGCTCTAAAATTAAATTCTAAGCAACTTTTTCAAATAATTTTCTTCGATATTTTGTCATATAACCTCACTTTTTGCGACTTTACGGTGGTTTTTTTAAATTTGCCGCCATACCAGTGGTCACGTAACATATCCCAAATTCGATTTTTAGGTTACCGGGTATGCAGAACCGATCCCCCGAAAAGTTTTTTCAATACTCCAATAATAAAAATTTTTCCCATATGTTGCAAACTTTTTGCCGGTCACTGTATACAGGGTGTCTCAGACATGACTCCCCATGCCTATAACTTTGTTATTTTTAAAAATGACTATAATAAACTATATATATTCGTAAATGGGAGCAAATTCTCTGTAAGATGGGGAAAGAAAATGTTAGAAAAACTGAACTCATATTATGGCAGCGATATTCAACTTTTTTTTTCAAATTGCACACAATGCTCTTTTTCGCTCATTCTTTATTCTCTTTATAACCATGTAAACCAATATTGGTCTTACATAAGAAAATTCTCGAAAAAAATACGATTGAAAGTTGAAGTCTAGGTTTGCCATGGAAACAACTGATTGTTGTAATTTGTACTCGTCGGCGATGAAAACAATAGCGTATAGCTGTAAAAGAATTGCAATTTACGTTGTAAAGAATGACAAGTGCTCTTTCTGTATTTGTATGTTCTTATTTAAAATCATAGGAGTATTAGAAAAGAATTACACTAATTCTGAAAAGCTTGATGTGATCCTTATTTATGGTTTATGCGAGAGGAATGCAAGAAGAGCAGCAAGGTTGTATGCAGAAAGGTATCCGCTATTGTTTTTATCGCCGACGAGTTCAAATTACAACAATCAGTTGTTTCCTTGGCAAACCTAGACTTCAACTTTCAATCGTATTTTTTGGAGAATTTTCTTATGTAAGGCCCATATTGGTTTACATGGTTATAAAGAGAATGAGCGAAAAAAAGCATAGTTTGCAATTTAAAAAAAAAAGTTGAATATCGCTGCCATAATATGAGTACAGATTTTCTAACATTTTCTTTCCCCATCTTATAGAGAATTTGCTCCCATTTACGAATATATATAGTTTATTATAGTTATTTTTAAAAATAACAAAGTTATAGGCCTGGGGAGTCATGTCTGAGATACCCTGTATAGTGTATACTGTATATATATTTTTGATTAGTTAGAAAAAAAAATCAGTCAAATGAATATAACTTTGGATAACAATATTTTTTAAGGCAAATAGAATGAAATTTCTTTTTGTCGGTACAAAGGACACTTTAGTATTTTAGAGATACTTGATAACTGATAAAACGCAATCATGAGTTTGATTCATTGTTCATGATAAATGCTACATTTCATGTCAAAACCGAAACTTCCAATAAATTTAAATTTCAGTTGTGGCTTTTTCATTGCAACAAAAATATCTGTTATTCATTACATGCTACCTCTGATCGTACAGGCATTATTAACAAAATTTTCAATCTCCAGCCAAAAAAATGATTTTCATAGATCGTGGAAGAAGAATAAATGGGAAGCAATATATTTACAACATGATATTTACGGATATTTACGATGAATATACAATATATAATAAATTGAAAAAAGTACTTGCCACATCACGGCACAAATTACGTTACGTCCAAAAGTGATGTAATAACGCAATTATTACTGATATTTGCGGGTACTGATAAGATTATGAGTTGAATATAATTGCAAATATCATCTCAATATCAAAGTAATAATTGCGTTTACTGAAGATTATGAGTTGAATATAATTGTTAATGTATTTTAATTTATAATTAATAGTAAGTTAATTTTGTGCAGATCTAATAAGATCATTAAAAAAAATGTAATAAAACACAAATCTAGATAGTTAGGATAAAATAAATTAATTGTTAAGAATGTTATATTGTAAAGATAAGTTAGTTAGATCCCTGGTATGTAATAATAATAATTATCGCCAAGAAGAAGCAAAGAGTATTTTCATTGGAGGAAAATTATAAGGGGATCAAGACGACAAAAAAATGAAGGGACGAAAGTAAATAAAAAAATATTGAAATCGTCTCCTCATAAGAGACGACGTGTTTTTCTTTTAAGAAGAAAATAAAAGTTAATAAGTGTAATTTTCTTTGAGGAAAGTGAAGTGGTATTATTTCCAAATAGGAAATAATAGAAATATCAAAATAAATAAGCTGGTTATTATCCTTGTGAAAGAAAAGGGAAAATCCTGTTAATTTTTGGATACTGGCAAGAATCAAAGTTAATTTGAGCGTCTGGAATAATTATAAATATATGGGATTCATATTTTTTGGACATTGAAGTTTGAATTGAAGATTTGCAAACGATAATTTGGAATTTGGAATTTGGAACTGTGACTTGGAATTTACCTGGATATTTGTGTTACGTGAGCTAAGTTAAAATTGTTATTAATGAAGGTTCATAGTAAATAAATAGATAGGGTTTATAGGGATATTATTAATAAAAATGTTAATAAATCTGCATATAAATTACGTTGTTGTAATTGTTGTTAAATAACAGAAAAGCATTTATATTAATTGATCAGATTAAAAGCACCTCCTTAACGACCAACCAACTGAGCTATTCGAGGTATATATTGATATGCCGATTTTAGAATATTGCATAGGTACAATTTTAAAATGTTCCGATTAGCTCAAATTGTATTTATAATTAAAATTAAACTTTAGAAAACTCTTAACTCAGGTCGTTAAAGGGCTCGCTTTTATGAATTTAAAATTCATAAAGTAAAATTAAATAAATACCTTCAGAATTCTATAAACCCTAGACTATAATTAACAACAAATTCTAATAACTAACTAAACACTTTCTTTTAAAATTAATAAATTTATAATCTACCTTTCACAATCGACTTGTCCAACACACCTTCTGTTTCTTTCCAAAAATTCACTAGTTTCCCACTCACTTTTCAATCCAACAACACCCCGCAACAATCCAATTCCACCTTTATCAACACCTTATTTAAATTCTGCTTTAAAATCCAAATTTATAATTTCGTTTCAAAAATAAGATTTTATTTCATTAGTATTCACATTTTATAAATTCCAAATTATCATTTTTATACAGAATATTATTAATCTTCAGTAACTTCATTAAACTATACTTTATTTTACTACATTTATATTATTATATGAAATTAAATCAATTTTAGTTTTCAATTTCATAAAACCCAAATCGGTTATTATGAAAACCTTCTAATGTTCTGTTTATTTTCATATCTCCCTGGTTATATATTATTTTAATCTAATTAACACACTATACAAAATTATTTTATAAAATTAGTTATCAAGCTAATCTATTATATTTATATACAAAACTATCTATAATTAACAACTATTAACATTTTAACACTAATTTAACATTATTTTAAATTAACAACTAACATTTTTACATTATATTATTTTAAAAGGTGTTCATTTATTTACATTATCCCAATTAAATTATAACTTTCTGTATCAAGAAATTCTCTAAATATATCATATCAATATGTAATTGTGTATGATAGTCAATTGACATTTAATAATTAAAATATAAGTTGGTTTATTAATAAATCAAAACGATATACGATTTTTTTAATATCATATCAATATATATCATTTACCAATATTGCGTATTTTTGCAAAAAGGTTTTTAGTAAAATAAGGGGCATAATAAAAAATATGATTAAAGCCACAGTTAATGATCCTAAATAATAAATTTTGAAGAGAAAGTGAATTGAGTAATTAACGAATCGAAGGTTCTTAACGACTTCGTGGTTTTTGTAGGAGCTGTAATTGTACTTTGTTCCAATTAGAAAGCATTTACTGGGAAGAAATTAAGTAAGTAAAAAATGGAATTCTGTATAAAGGTTGGAACTGCGTCATATTATCAAGTTATCAGGTCTCTAATCGTACTAAAACGTTGGAATAGTTAGTGTTTTACTGATAAAATTGATCAAAATGATCTAAATTACTATAATTGTTTTGTTTCTTGTAGCATAAACAAAGTGCGTAATGGAGGCCACACACTATATAAATCTGAAACAAAATATTTAGCAAAGAACGCAAAATATATTGCATAAAAATACAATACGCTGTCTAACTTTGAATCCGCACATCAATGGAAGCGTCTTATATGATGTCATAGGAGAAATAAAAGCTGCAGAAACGCGTTGCGTAAAACAGAATTTGTTCTATCTTTTGTGTTTCGGTTTGATGTGATTTAACGTTATTTGTTTAGGGGAGTAAAATAATTGTGGTGTAAATGAGAGACACGACAAGAATGTAATGTGTCTTTTATGTTGGTAGGTAATTAAAAAACATGTGTTGTATAATTTATTATAACTATTCTAACAGAGATTAGCCTGGCAACAGGTTATTGTATTGTTGAAGTTAAAGCCACAGGTGATTAGATTAAAAAAAAAATTCACAGTCCTTCGCAAAGATGCAACCGGAGGAGACATTGAAAAC
This sequence comes from Melanotus villosus, assembly GCA_963082815.1. Classification (NCBI taxonomy): domain Eukaryota; kingdom Metazoa; phylum Arthropoda; class Insecta; order Coleoptera; family Elateridae; genus Melanotus; species Melanotus villosus. Next base: position 67,051,593 of record OY720418.1, on the reverse strand, counting down.
GGTCTAGGACGTTTAGGCGCGCATCTTTAGGCGCGCACCATACGGCGCGAGCTATTAACCGCCGGCATTTTAGGCGCAGGAACCTTTAGGCGCGGGGACGTTTAGACGCCGGCGTTTTTTGGCGCGGGGACGGTTAGGCGCCAGGCATTAAAAGCTATACGATCTGTTTTAAATTGTACCTTCTGAACGTTGGAAGCGTATTTGAAACTAAATTGCTTTATAATAAGAGATTCTCTTCTTAATTATAAAGGTATAAAAACTGATTTAAATTTAACTAGTTACAAATATGTTCCATAGAACCAAACATGTCATCGGGCAAAAAAATTAAGTATAAAAAAATTAAGTAAATTATTATTCGAATTACGATATTTATTATTAAAATTAAAAATTAATATAACTTGATTTTAGAGTTTATATTCTAAATAGATTAAACTAGTACTAGAATATATTTCAGTTTTGAAAGATAAACATAGTTTACTGTTATTAAGTTAAATTTTTCGAATTTTTTAAAAATAAAAAATGTTTTTCGTTTTGCATACGTTTTGAGAAATATTGTAAAACTGCAAAATGGTGAGACTATAAAACAACAATTATTAACAATATTAGTAAATATAAGTGTTTACATAAATTCTAATAGTTACGTATATTAGTTGTTATTCTTTCAACTAAGTATTAGTATAAATACTTTATAAAATAGGTAACTTTCTATTTTTCTTTCTCTTGTCTAATTGCTGAAATTATATTATATGTTTTTATTTTTCAGTGATGATAAAAAGTGCTTTAAACGCATGCTTAATGCTGATAGAACGTGTTAGAAAATAGTAATTAAAAAACAAATGTGTAGTTTTATTTCGAAATATTTGCTGTTTTTGAATAATTCGCACCCAAACGTCAAGTTGCAAGTTTTTGTTTTAGATACACAAGTGGGTTAAAATCTGGACAAATATATTTTGACAGATGTATTGAATTCCGGTCATCCTTCTTTTTTATTTCGCTGTCATTATTAGTTAACAGTTATCCCAGTAAGAATGGACATCCGTTTGAGAATGAAAGCTACAAACAGCTTTAACCCTGAGCCTCCAATAAATGCAGTTGCCCTAAAGTATTCCCATTATCTTAATTTATTTTCTTGAAGGCAGACATTCGTCTTTCTTGAAATGCTATTATTGACTAACTATAAATAAGTGCAATGTTTTAAACCATTCTCCTAAATTTAAACTAAATTCTAAATTACTTAAATTCCAAATAGTTTTCAAGTTAAAGTTTATTTATTTTCTTTTAAGTTTCGTACTTTTTCTATCGATTTTATTATTTACACAGGCATTTCTCGCTGCACTCAACAATTTTATTGCACTTACTCAGTTGTTAAGGTTACAAAATCTATTTTTACGTCCATGCTCCACATTTTTATTAAAAAGTATGAGAAATTATTCAGCGCAACAAGAAATGCTTCTCTAATTGATTGTATTTTAAAAATTGTCATAATAAATAAAATAACAAGAGCATATTTACTGGTAGTAATTTTGTTTAAGTGCTTTTAGATGACTTTGTTTAATTTTGTAAAGATGCTAATTGTCATTATTAAAACGAAAGCATTGCAGTTTGCCACATTGAATCAAAATTTTTCTCAGTTTATATTATTTATAGATAATATTGAGAAACCCTACCACGTTTTTGATATCTGGAAAGACCTGCAAAATTGCAATATCTTTTGTTCCAAAAGAACATGCGCATTTATAACACGCAGGTATATTATAAATAACTACAAACAAAATAAATGAGTCAGAATTTTTTCTACCTTGGTTTTTATCTTTTAATAAAACGTTTTACAAAATATATACATAGTAGTTACAGGTAAAGATGGTTTTAAGTATGCTTGTTGATGCAAGGTAACTATCCCTGATTACTATTTTTTTTAAAACCAATTTAAACATAATATATCGTCTTTTCCTTATAAGACTGATTTAACGCTAGATGGTAAATATCAGTATAAAAGTTTCCAGCGCCTAAAGGTTCGGCGTCTAAAGTGTTCGCGTCTAAACGTCCCTGCGGCCAATGACGTCCGCGCCTAATGGTGCAGCGCCTAAAAACTCGTGTCTAAAAATGCGCGCCTAAAGATGCGCGCCTAACTGTCCCTTTCCGGCCACGTTGGATTGATGCAGGTTTACAAAACAAAGGCGGTGTTACACAGTGGTAAAGCGGCCTATTCTTTGACAAGTATTTTCTATGACGTGTACTAAAATTATTTGACATTCATTTAGATTAGTTTATAAGTTCAACTATGTTTAAATTCACTCTAAATATGTTAAAATGTAATATCATTTGCTAAATAAAACATTATAGTTATTTACATTCATTTAATTTACACGGAGTTAACTGTTATAACTTTATCACTTTGGAATATTTAACGCTTACTATCTAATGTTATATTTGTAATTTAAATTTAGTTTTTATCATTCAACACTTATCTATTGTTTGTAATTCTCGCACTTGGGAACTTTCTGTTCAGTTTATTATGAATTTACTTTAAAACTATTTCTAGAAGTAATATATTTGTATCGATAACTTTGTTAAAGTCCACGGTATAACACGTTCTTATCAATAAGTAAAACGTATATAAACTCAAATGATATATCATTCTAAACTGTTCATTCTAAGTCAGTCATTCTAAATACAAAATTCAAAAATTGTTAAAATCGCAAATCATTAAAGTTAAATTCTTCTTCTTCTTCTTCTTCCTCTTATGGCCGAAGCCTAGGCCGATGGCCTGTTAGAAACTCGTAAGAACGAGTTCTGTGAGCCCTCTTAGCACGTATGCTGGGCAGGAGGCTAACCTAACCCATCGAGAGAGGTGAAGAAGACCGACCCGCAGTGCTGCGAGGTTAACGGTTGTCAAAGGTGTTGGTATGATAACCGGGACCGACGGCTTAACGTGCCCTCCGAAGCACGGGGAAGCGTACGACATTCTAAATTCCGGCGAGGATATCGCCGGTCTCAGGAATCGAACCCAAGATGCCTACGTGAGAGACCGAGGCCTTTTACACGCGGCTATCCGCTCCTCTAAATTTAGTTAAATTAAAAAGTAAAAGTATTTTCTTGCAAGAACCAATTGTTCTACATAACATAACACACTAAAAATATAAAACATAGCAATGGGCGAACTGTTGTGCAATAGGGCTCGACTTCCAATTCGAACTTTAAATTAATATTATTGTACATGATTTACAAGAAGGTCACAGTCTAAACTATACACAGTCTTAGGAAAGAACCGACGCTAGTATAGAGAACTTTTTATAATTACCGCTCACAGTCTAAGTCTCTAAGTTATCGGGAAGAGTACATACAGCGCCGAATAGCTCCGAACGCCGCTCGGTGGCTCTCGAAATGCAGCAAATGCAACACGAAATTTTAAGCGAATTTAAGCCCCTATATACGCGAAAACAGAAACATTTTCAATGTTAAAAATTAGTTTAATTCAAATATTTTGACTGTTGCATCATATGTTGTTGGATTCCCTTATTAACGTTGGTAATTTTATTTCTGTTAATTCGCTTACACCACGAGAGCAGTTTCCGCTTTAGCTTTAATATTTCATGTTTTAAGTTTAATTTCATTTATCACGATTTTGTTTTTTTTTGTGTGACTTACCTTAAATAATCCTTTTTGCTCTACATTAAGTTAGTGGTAAATAATATTAGATTACTTAAAAGGTTCTAATTTTGTTAACATAATAATTAATGCGCTATATTTTCTTAATGAAAATATGTAAGGTTAAAAACAAATTTGTAGTAGTCGAGAACAACCGCATTAAAAAAATGGTATAAACAAAGAAGATGAGAAAGCTTTAGTTAAATCTTTCTTTAATTTGCACGACAAAAATATTTCTCTTTGCACCTGGGAAATTAATGAGCCCTGACGTGTTGCTAAATGAAAAAGCATTCTGATGTAAAATAAAGAGAACTTCAAAAATAAATATTCTTTCGGTTAGTTCCAGTTTCAGTTGTGTGTATATTTTTTAGTTATTTGACATTTTCATTTTTAAACTTTGTATACATACGTATATACGGAGTGGGGTGCGAGGGTCTATTTTGAAAAAAATACTTTACTCCATTTTAAAAACGAAAGTCGGAGTTATTTCTGGCGGCACAGGAAGTGTTACTAAATTGCTTTGTTGTTCAAAAAGTTCAGTCCTGTAGGTTTAATTTGAACTCCAAATTATAATAAGAAAATAGGGAAAAGGGTGTTTTCGTTTGCAACCTGTATAATTTTCTTTTCCATTTACATTTACTATATTTTTTTATAACAGTGAGCTTAAAACGTCATTGCCATGGCACCAATTTTAAAAATAAATGAGTTTTGAAGATCAACAAATCAAATTGGGTAACTAAAAACAACAACAAAACAAAATTAATTTTTTATTACGTAATAGAACTTGTAGAAAACTAGTGTATGGTATTCGTGTAAAAGCGACTTTATTTTGTTCCAGATTCTAGGGGATGGCTACGCGTCACGACTTAAACATCCTTCATCGCAAAGTAAAATGGCTTGAAGTATGATTAAAAATTATTTTGATCTAGTACGGTTGTGAAGGAGCAAATTAATACTTTTGAAATTGGCTCATATACAGTGTGTCCCAGGATTGATGTTACAAAAGGTGCGATGGACTAAACATTTTTTAATTTTATTTTAAGATTATGGGATTAAGTCCTGCTTTGAAGAGAATTTTAAGAATATTTTCAGTTTTTGAAAAACAAGTCGACCTTGATATTGAAGCAAAAGCTATTTTCTTTTCAGGTAAAGTACCCTTTTTGTTCATGATACGGCAAAATTATACTAAGAAAAGTTGTTCAGAATAAGAAATTATGGTCCTATTCAAAATTTCAGGACTTTGATTAAGCCGCCGTCATTTTTTAGAATAAACAAAATAAATTGTATATATTTATTAAAAATTTTATTTGTAGAACATTGAACGAAACTAATAGTATTTACAACAAATTTAACTTACAAAACGTAATAATAACATTGATCTACAATAAATTATTTATTCAACATGACTGCCACCATTTTCTGTACAGGGTGGTCCATTTTCGATGTTTTAAATTTGAAGTACCCTTAATATCGGAAATAGACAAAAACTGATGTCGGAGTCCGGCGCTATTTTTTGATGCAGGTTAAAGTCCCGAAAACAAAATTCCGCTATGTTTTGTTATTTTTTAGTTATAGCCCAAAATTCAAAATTTAACTCTCTTGGTTTTGAAGATATTAAAAAACGGTAAAAACATTCTACAGGCACTTTTTCAAGTAGAATACAATAGTCAATTCATATATCTTCTAATTTTCATGTTTTAAGAATTATGACATAAAGTTGGTATTTTTAAAATATAAGTCGTAGTTGGCCCTGATACCATTAAATTGCATATTTTTTCTGCTTTCCGAAAATATATAGTTTATAGGGGTGAAATGCAGTAACAATACCTTTTTTGAACAAAATCAGATTTTATGATGTTGTTAGCAATTAGTAGGCCATGGTTCATGATAGCAATAAACAAAAAGTAATAGAACGGTTGCATGTGACGTCACTAGGCCATCAGCTGATCACTTGTAGGGTAAACAAAGGATAGATTTGTATGCACCGGTATACTAATTTTACCAAAAAGGAAATATTACATATTACGATATCAAACCGAATAAAGATGTGTTTAACCAGATGAGGGATGGTTTAGCCTACATAATTGCGAAATTATCCGTTACTTAAAATTTTCCCCGCGGTCAGCTGACACGAACGCAATTGAAAATTTTATCGTGAATTAAAACGAGTATTAGGGAACGTGATATTTCCCAGAGAAAGTAGTTAGAGAAAATCTCTGGAAAACAAGAAACTAAAAATTTTGCCAGTTTATACGCAGAAACTTGTAAAATCTCCATATGTCAAGATAATTAAAAGCTGTTAAAGATAACACGAAATTTTCTACTAAATATTAAGTTAATTATTTGGTTTTGTTAACTTTCAAAACTGTCGTTCATTTTCAGTTGGGCGCGTTATTATGTGCCTGGTGACGTCACATGCACCCGCTCTATTAGTTTTTATTTATTGCTATCATGAACCATGGCCTACTAATTGCTAACAACATCGTATAATCTGATTTTGTTCAAACAAGGCATTGTTACTGCATTTAACCCTATAAACTATATATTTCTGGAAAGCAGAAAAAATATGCAATTTAATGGTGTCATGGCTATAACTAAAAAATAACAAAAGATAGCGGAATTTTGTTTTCGAGATTTGAACCTACATCAAAAAAGAGCCCTGTACTCCGACATCAGTTCTTGCCTATCTCCGATGTTAAGGGTACTTCCCATTTAAAAACATCGTAAATGGTCCACCCTGTATACCTCTCTATGCGATGTCTGAATTCACTGAAACGAATTTCCTCGATGTGTATTTGGCGTACGCCGTTTCTTATCATTTTTTTAGTATTTCTCTACTGTTGGGCATTGGTTGAGAGTAAACTAGTTGTTTGAGGCGACCCCATAAAAAAAAAAAAAAAAAAAAAAATCTAATATTGTCAGGTTGGGCGACCTTGGAGGCCACGCAATCGGACCATTTCTAGCTATCCACTTTTCCCGAAACACCAAATTTATCCATTCAGCTAGGCGTGCTGTCCAATGTGCAGGGCATCCGTCTTGCTGGAAATAAATTGCTTGTCTTTCTGTTAGCGGCAAGTCATGTAAGTACTCTTCCCGAAATTTTGGTAATACTGTCTTCTAAAATTGATCCGAAGTTTGGATTTTCTGTAGACCAGTAGCGACAATTTTGAGAGAAAATAACGCCATTTGTAGTAAAAGTTGCTTCGTCTGAAAATACTATTTACAAAAAAAACATTCGTTCTTCAATACATTTCTCCCCGATGGTAAGACAAAATAATAAATCTACGGCCTGCATCACCTTCTTCGATAGTGTGCACAAATTTTGGTTTGAATGGCTTTACCTTGTTGGATTTATAAATTCTTTGCAATTCCGATTTACTAACATTAAGATTACGTGAACGTTCCCTCAATGATAGTCTGGGATGTGCTTCCACCGAATTAATAGCAACAATAGTTGCTGCATCATTTTCGTCATATTTCTTTTTTTCTCTTAACGTTAAGAATGCTGCCAGTTGCAAGAAATTTCTTAACTATTCGCATGGCAGTCATACGTGTAAGATTGCAGTTGAGAAACCTCTCTTTAAATTGCCGCACCACTTCTCTTAACTATTGCAATTTCTCCGAGCCCATAACACTGAACAACGTACATTCTTAACATAATCTAGCAGTAATTGAAATTTGCTTTACTCTCAACCAATACCGAACAGTAGAGAAATACTAAAAGAAAGGATAAGAAACGACGTAGGTACACCAATTACACATAGAGGAAATTCGGAACAGTTTCAGAGAATTCAGACATCGCATAGAAAGGTGTGCAGAAAATGGTGGCAGTTATGTTGAATAAATAATTTGTTGTAGATCAATGTTATTATTACGTTTCGTAAGTTAAATTTGTTGTAAATACTATTTGTTTCGTTCAATGTTCTACAAATAAAATTTTTAATAAATACATATACAGGGTGTTAATACTAAGTCGTTACACCCGAAAATAGCAGTTAGAACTCAACAAGAACAACTTTTCTTAGTACCAATTTTTGATTTGGTGCCCCGGTTCGTAGTTATTGGAGTTCCTTTGTTTTTCGAAAAATCGTCATAACTCCCTTATTTAAAGGACTATTGAAAAAATGCAAAAATTTTCAAAATTATCTTTCGACTCTCTAAAACATTTACATTTACAATTATTTTTTATTTTGTCAAATAACAAAATGGCGATCGAGCAAAGATTTCAAAACAAGATTTTTTGACAACCACTTCATCGATTTTTGAAAGTAAAACATTTATAAAATCCTTAAACTATCTACTACAACATTTGTTCTAAAAAATTTTTTCGATCTATCAAAAAAAAGTCTTTATTCGTTTACTTGAATTACAGATAAGTATTAACAAACTAAAAAAAACGATTTAAAACGAAGTAGCTTTCTACCATTGAACAATGAAACAAAAGAAGATTAGATTTGACAAGTACACAAAGCCGAACAAGATACTTCAAACTTAATGCACGTGTGTTTTCTAGTTTGTACGTTGTAAACTTAAATACTTTTTAAAGTTAATCATTTGTGTGCGTATTTTGCATAATTTGTACGTAAAAATGAATTATTATCAAAACGTTGAACTTCTTGACATGCTTTTGGTTTTTGGGGAGACAAGGCGTAATGCACAGGCAGCTCGAAGAATCTATCGGAGAAGATACCCTAATCGCCAACAACCAAGTAGCCATAACAAAAAAATTGTCAGAGACTAGTTGTTTTTACCCAACAATTGGTGGGAACGCCAACAGATTAGGCCAAACCCCTGGATTTGAAGAGGCTGCACTTGGTATTGTTGAAGATGACCCATCGACGAACACAAGGGTAATCGAAAGGGGTAATCGTAGGGGAGCACGTAATCGGGTCTTACCTTCTCCCAAACCGCTTGAATGGGGAAAATTATTTTATTTTCTTAGATACTGTGCTACCGGAGCTTCTTGAGGACTTGCCATTAAACATCAGACGGAGACTTTAGTTTCAGAATGATGGGGCACCGGCTCACACAACGCATTGCTAAATCGAGAATACCCAAATAAGTGGATTAGGAGGAGAGGTCCTACTGCGTGGCCAGCCCGGAGCCCCGATCTAACTCCACTAGATGAAGACCTCTGTATACGAGACACGGGTGAACACAGAGTTAGAACTAGTGGCTAGAATAGCGGCTGCAGCAGAAGATATAAAACAGAAGCAGGCAGTCCTTGCGAAGATCTCCACCAACATTAAAACATGCTGCCGGGCTTGCGTTGCTGCGAATGGTGGCCATTTGGAAATGTATTATAAATAGTGTACATGTCAAATCTAATCTTCCTTTGTTTCATTGTTCAATGGCAGGAAGCTACTTCGTTTTAGATGATTTTTTTAGTTTGTTAATTTTTATCTGTAATTCAATTAAATGAATAAAGACTTTTTTTGGATAGATTGAAAAAAATGTTTAGGACAAATGTTGTAGTAGATAGTTCAAGGATTTTATAAATGTTTTACTTTCAAAAATCGATAGAGTGGTTATCAAAAAATCATGTTTTGAAATTTTTGCTCGATCGCCATTTTGTTATTTGAAAAAATAAAAAATAATTGTAAATACAAATGCTTTAGAGAGCCGAAAGCTAATTTTGAAAATTTTTGATTTTTTTCAATAGTCCTTAAAATAAAGGAGTTATGACGATTTTTCGAAAAACAAAAGAACTCCAATAACTACGAACCGGGGCACCAAATGAAAAATTGGAACTAAGAAAAGTTGTTTGTTTTAATGAGTTCTAACTGCCATTTTCGGGTGTAACGACTTAGTATTAACACCCTGTATACCGGGTGTCAACGAAACCTGGGGCACCCCCATAAATTTTTTATTTTTCAAGATATCAAAATGAAATTTGGTATATGAAATATAGGTCCTCTTTAAATGGCATTTGTCGACATAGGAAACAAGTTTCTGTCACTTCCGGTGTAGCCGGAATTGACATCAACCTTGTTATTTTAAATGGTACACCCTGTATATTTATACATTTTTGGAATCTCCAATTAATTTTATGTATGCTAGTATCAAGTTCGAAACATTTTGACTCATCATCGGAAAAACATGCCAAATCCCTTTCTCTCTTATTGTATTTCTTATACTCACAAGATTGAACAGTTCTTCTGTCACATTAATTTGACTATAAACCTCTAATAAAATTAATAAACTAAGCAATACGTAAACTCTTTTGAAATTATGTTGAACGTTGTACAAATTTTAGTTGAAATATTACAGGGTTGGCGAATATATGCCGTTCGGTTCTTTGAATATAAAAAGCCAGGAAGGAATACTAATATCTAGCGACTGTATTCAAATTTGCAACGAAAGTGGCCATTTTTAAAACCCATTTATGTTTGATTCATTGTTAGGTGTTGTTGTGGTTGTTTCCTGCGCGTGTGACTGATCATTTCTGTTAGGTGTTTGCAGGTTTTCGCTTTTAAATAAGAAATTATGCTATTTATAGATACTTATGAGAGCTGATAATTATTCTGGTGTATATGGTTCGTAAATAGTATAATTTCGTAGATAATAAGCGATGTAAATAATGCGATAGTGTTATAGATTAGGTTAGTTTAGTTAGTGCCACTGGCGACCGGAAACGTCAATCCGTCATATACAAAAAACCCATCGCGGTTTTAAATTTGTTTTGCATATGCTCTTTCCTGGGTTTTTATATCCAAAGGTTCGGTTTATTATGCCTGGGCGAAAGTTTGTTCCGGTTATTTCTAGTTGTTTCCCGCGCGATCTTGCGCTTTAAAAGGTAGTAGTGTTTAGCTTAAGGTGGGAAGATACCTAAGCTGAATCCGTAACAACTACAAAATCAAAAACAGGCAACCCAACTTACTTAATATTTTTAACTTACGTATGCCGTAAAATGCTACGTAGCCTAAAATATTAACGAAAAAGATAGGTACTTAATCTTTTGTATGCAAACTGTGGTGTGATGGACCTTTCTTTATATTGTGTATTACTTTGTTTTACAAAAGGAACTACCTGTGTATGCAGTTTCCGAATTTGTCAGCTGATTTCAAAATATCGTTCTGTAAATGAATTATAATTAATTAAAAATAAATAAACACATCAATTGCAGAATTTATTTATTATGACTTAAATAGACAAGTAAAATGTAAACGAAATAAAAATACAAACTAATAAATTACAATAGGTAATTACTAATTACAATAACTGAATATCACATAATTAATGAAAAACTGAAATTACTTATTATTTCTTTTTTGCCGGTTTTCTTTTTCCTTGAGCGTTTATTATTAACTCCGAATCCCTAGCTTGTAAACCTCTAGGAATTCGTGGATCCACCAGCTCCGGGAGCATACAATTAAAAAAGAATTCATTTAATCTTGGCAACATAATATTACTCCAAAATTCCTCGTCTTTTACAATTCGTATTACTTCCAAATCTACATCTGTGTATAAAACTAAGTCACAATAAGTTCTACCTACTATATTTAATTGACCCTGAATTTGATAAAAATATTGGTGATTTTTTTTCAAAAGTAGTCTGCCCTCCTGAAGTTGTACACACAAACTTTTTTGTTTATTTTCTAAACTTTCCTTAACTTTGTGTTTTCTTATAGAGTACAAACATTTCACTTCCACTAAACCATCATCATTTACAAGTCCATCAGGACTAGCACCTAAATAAGGGTATTCTTTCGAAATAAAGAAACCGCTTGATACGACTTTTATCTTCTTGATTTCCTCATATTTTTGTACAGCTACATTTTCGTGTGTTCTTCCATAAACTAGTGCATCTGTTGTTAAATAAGGTGAATTATAAAGTAGATTTTTAAGTTGTGAATGACAGGAAGTTGTGTCCCTTCGATTACATATCCGTCCAAAAGAGGAAGCAGTAATTCTGTTTCGTCGTACTTCATGCCATATTACGTTGTCGTGTTGTCCTACTGTTTCTGTAGCTATTGAATCTGCATTATCACTTTTTAGACGCGATAAAAGTTCTTCTTTTTTTACTTTCATCTCGTCTTCTGGTAAATCTTCTTCTGCTGCATTTGGTCCGTAATCCATGTGTATTCCCGCATTGGTATCTTCTCCAAATTTTTCTTCTTTTTAGGGTGAGCATGTTTATATTCATTGAGGTATTTTCTTTTTCGGGCAAATATGTTTAACCTATGTGTTTGGTCTAAAGATGTGAAACCCTTTAAGTGCCATGATGGTCCTGAATTAAAGGAGAGTGCTGCTCCATAGCATCGTCTTTGATAGGAACCTCTTAGAACGTAATTAATCCTCTTTCCACCAGAAAATTTTGCCACAAGACTCATATACCTCTCAGCATAGTTGGTAGTTACATTTCTTGAAAGGCGATTTGCTTTTCGAACAACATTGTCTATTACTTTCGTTGTTTCTTCAAACAGTGCACTTGTTTGCAGTAAAGGTATATAGTTCTCTTCATTATTAGTTTTTCTTGTGCAGTATTCATCCCTGCAATTTATGTGATTACCAAAAACGTGATACGGTATGTTTCTCAGGTCTTCACATAACTGCCTTGTATCATCTGCCTTCGCAATGGACTTTCTTACCGCCGCACTTAGTCTTGGTAATCTGCATTTTAAAATTCGTCTAGCAGAAATTTCAAATTTTGTATTCACCGCTAATTTATGTATATTTGAAGTAAATGCTCGTGTAATATGATTAGCACACTCTAACTTCATTACGTATCTCCCATAAGTTACGTTTTGTAGAATCCTAGCGTAAACACTAGAATCACCGTCACCAACAACGTATTTGTATCGTAAATCATACATCACTTCACTTTCATTAAATCCCTGTACTATAATGTCTTGTTCCATACTTGAAGAAGCTCCACTGAAGTTTTTAAAACACTTATGAGCACTTGGGTTCTCGTTTTTACTTGCGGCTACAGCACAAATAAGGCAAAATTTATTTTTTATTCCTAAATAGACCAATTTTTTAGTCTTTTCTCCGATGATACAGCCTACTCCTGATAAAGATAAAAAGCCATGCCCATACGAACGTTTAGCCCATCCACCGTCGACAATAACTGTTATAAACGGTACTCCATGCTCTACATCACCTCGTTCGATAGCCATCCTCCTTTCTTCTTTTGCCGCCTCCGCCATTTCTAGCTGAAGTTTTGTCTCCCAAATGACTCCAATTTCAGTATCAAGTTTTCTATAATATTTGGGGGTTACACACGGTATATTCATAACTGACAACAATTCATCAGCTTGGCCATAACCTATTCCAATTGATGTTGCGCCCCAAACAAACGTTTGATTTAAAGTGTTATTTGCTGGATGCGTAGACAAAGATAAAGTTTTCTCGCAGGTGCCGCAGTAATAATAGAAAATCGAAACAAGCCCCTGTTTTCTTTCTTGTTTAAATTTCATTTTTCCCATAGTGCACTTTGTGTTGTGATCGTGAAGTTTTCGTGTTTCTTCAATGAAAAACGGGATGTCAACAATTCTATAACCTGGCACAATTGGAGCGTCTTGTATACAATTCGCTTGCTCGATTTCCAGCTCTGGTAGAACCTCGTCCGTCAAACTAAAAAGAAGTACAAATGCATCGTGTTATTTCTATTTCTTTTGACATTAGTAAAAATTGTGGAAAGTGCAATTAAAAGTAATTCATTTCCATTCCACACAATTCAGAATAATTCAAATTATACTTTTATGTCATATATACAGTGCGTGATAACTACTTAGTTTTCAAAAAATCTAAACCACTTGTAATTTTCTTAAAAAAATGAAAAATAACGAAAAACTTACTTTTCAAAATATTCAAGATGTGTATCCTCAGCCACGTAGTCGTCACTTTCACAAGCGCGAAGCGCTTTTTCGCGTTTTCGTCGACACCGTTGAGATTGCGATCTCTTCCCACGCTTTTTTACAGTGCAAGTACTTCGCATTTTATAATAACAACAAATGAAAAATTGATAAGAAAGTAGCACAACCGGCAACAACAATAACAAATAACAACAACAACAGAGAATAACAAAATAATAATAATGATAACAGAATAATAACGAGTAACAACGAATAAAACACCAACTACAACACGCATACCAAGCAAATCGAAATCGAGACTGAAAATGGATACTAAGATACTTCAAAAAATCTGCACTTATTTGAATACAAGGGGTTTTACGAATTTGACGTCATGCGTTTTTCCAGTTTTTGGGATATTGCTTGTGCGTCATTGGAACACAATGAAGACAATAATCCTCTTAAGAATGTAGTTAGAGTTCTCTGTGGGCTTTAGGCGCACATAGTTTAAAGATAGTCGTAATTATTCATTGAATAAAATTCTAAAATTATAAGCTGATATACCTAAGTATGGTACCAACCTCGCCGCTATCCTCTGTGCTCGCCTATAATCAAGCATTTACAAAAAACATCAAAAATGTGTAGATCTTCGAAATCTAATTTCAATTTCAAGTTATTCAAATTTTGTCTCAAAATTTCAAAGTTCAATTTTCAAAATCTGATTTTGAATATTATTTTAGAGAATCAAGTTCAAATTTATGTAAGAAGTTTTTACAATTATTCAGTTTTGTTCGCTTCTGTAAAATTCTATTCTAATTTCACTAAATCCTTACCTGCCCGTTTTATGGCTGTACCTGCTACCTAAGACCTTCCGTGGTGAAGCCTATGCGCTATCTTTCTCTCATATTTATGCGTTGCTTCAGTAATTATTTTGGACATTTACACCTTTAGCTTTTAATTAAACTCATTTAAAAAAAAAACAATGATGTAAAAGTTCCTAAAGCAAGTAGTGAAAAAATATGAAAATCGTAACTTTATTAGAAAAGATTATACATCTGGTTATTTGAAATTGATGTATATAAAGAAGCTGTAAATAATTATATAAATAAAATAATAACAAAAAAAATATATCACACCCTAGAAACCCTTATTCTGCACCTATTGTTAAAAGCAAAAATTAATTGAACGTAAATTAAGCGTGTGCGTATCCAAAATATTAACTATTAAACTACAATTGATAGCGACTTTGTTTTTGAGAAATAATAATTATAATGAAAACAAAAGCTTTCACTGTTATCAGAATCAAAAATACACCCTTTATAACTCAGGAAAAAAATGTTTTAATTTCAAAAATTGTAGGGTATCTTCCCACCTTAACGTTTCTGTGAATATAGGCGAGTCTAACATCCGTATTATGTGTGCTGCGTAGCTGTCAAACTGGAAGCAAATAACGAGCATTTTCGACACATTTTACTTTATTATTTCAAAAAAAGCAAACGTGCTGCGGAGACATAAAAAAATATGCTGCGTATACGGGGATGCCTTAGCAGAATATGTAGGCAAAATTTTGTTCTGGAAATTTTGAAGTCAAGAAGGCGCCTCTATCCGATTGCCTGACCGAGATTTATTTGAGTGTTGTCAAGACCACTGTCGATCAAAATCCATCCCAATCAGTACGGGAGATTGCTATGGCATTCAAGATATACCACACAAGCGTAGAAAACCACTCGCATAGCCATCTGTGATTCACTACAGCAACGCCAAGAAAACTACCCATTCTTGAAGCGGATGGTGACGGTCGACGAAAAATGGGCCGTTTTCAATAATGTAACGCGTAAAAGATCTTGGAGCTGCCGCAGTGAACCGCCGCAAAAAACTTCGAAAGCAGGATTGCACCCGAAGAAGATCATGCTCTCCGTGGGGGGAGGTTTTATGGGCGTCATTTTCTACGAGCTGTTACCGTCATGCAAAATAATTGCTTCAACTGTATACTGCTCGCAATTAACTAGATTGGACGAAACAATCCGCATAGAACGTCCAGAACTGGCAAATCGGAAGGACGTTGTCTTCCACCACGATAACGCCAGGCCCCATACGTCTTTAACCACCCGAAATCAGTTGCTTACTCTTGGCTGGGATATTTTACCTCATCCGCCGTATTCACAGATCTGACCCCTTCTGATTATCATCTAACTATTCCGTTCGTTGCAGAACTCTATGCAACGGAAAACTTTCAACAATGAACAGGCCGTCGAAAAGCACCTGGATTGGTTTTTTGCCGCTAAGTCCACGACCTTTTATAAGCGCGGCATAATGCAGCTCGTGGAAAGATGGCAAGAGGTTATCGATAATGGTTAATGCATAACTGACTAAAATTTATTTCGTGTGCCAAAAAAATCTGTTTTATTTTTAGTACAAGCAAATTAAACATTAAAACACAGAATAGGAGAAATAATTTATAAAGGTTTCATATTACGTAGATAAATTATTATTATTTACCAAAAATCACCCCCCAGCTCGTACATTGTGCTTGTTTTTCTCATTTTTCTCTTTAGCCGTTGTTTAAACTGGAAATGTTTATAGAAACAAAAATATTCTTTATTATATTTTGCCGGAGTAGGATGTAGATTAGCCAAAAGGACAATATAACCTTTTTTGTGTAGAATTTAATAATAAACATTTCATTTCCTATACATTTTGCGAATCGGAGCAACGGGTTAGAATTTTTTTTATTAAACTGTAACCTATACACGCTAGGGGTGAGTTTTCACGAAAAATGGGGATGTTGCGGACACTCGTTGGATGGGAACTTTTCGGGTTTTTGTCCTTACCCCTATTGGGAATGTAACTACGTGAATATAAAAACTTTATAAATTATTTCTTCTAAAAAGTACTATTTGCTTGTACTATATACTCTAAAAACCGAACGAACTTATTTGTCAACCCAATACTAATTCTTGATGTCATAGTTTTACTGTTATAAAAAAAGAGCAGAAATTAATTAGAAGGACAGAAACTCCTCAATTGGGTAGCGGAATACACCAGTTTTAGGCTCATATTGACATAGTATGTTGTACTGAAACGTAAAGTAATTTAATTAGTAAAGATTTAACTTTACCCCCACACGTAATGAATTCATTATTGTTTTACGTTATTCTGTTAGCATTTTGGACATTTTGGTAGTAACTAGCAATTTTCTAGAAGTTGTACAAATTGAATTTTGTTTGTTTATTAGCACAGTCTTTCGGTATGTTGATAGTACAGCACGAAATTAAGTTATTTAGTAAGTTTTTACCGAATTTAATTGCTAAGATGAAATAATAAATTACAAAATTCAAGGAAGTGATTTAAATCAGAAGTATAGAATTTTAACACGTAAAAATAAGCTATTGCAATTATTTATCGGTTACCTTAAATATTTATCAAAACAAATGTGTAGAGATACTCGTGAAACATTAAAAACAGTATTTAATGGACGTATTGCGTTTTTAGTGGCATCTTTAATTACATTATTATCGGTCGCTATCAGTGACGTCTTATAGATGGACTTGCATAGACTGAGCTTTAAGATCAAATCGGTTGCCATCATACATATGCAACTCTCTTCACCAGTGCAGGGCAAAAACGAGTCAACTGCATATGCTGCAGCACAGCGAATATTCGAATTCTTATTTTCAAACAGGTCATACAGTAATTTTACGGACAATAAAAAGCAATGGTAATTTCTTCTATCACTTATATTTACATCTAAAGATTTTCAGTTATATTTTTCCGCATCTAAACACAAACTTTACATTATTTCTTCGGTTGTCTTTCGATAATCTAGTGAAATGAAGTAAATATTATATACCGCGTGCCCGTTCTCAAAGTCGAACATAGGGATTTAACATGGTATTGTTTATTTTTGCTGATTCCTGCTCGCCAATTCAACGTACAGAAAGGGTAATGGTATCAATAGAAAGATAAAATTATTGCGCATAAAATGATGCTAAAAATAAACGCAAAACTTAAGGTTTGTCTTAAAATACTAATTTGAAATTTAACAGTTTTCTAATATGATTTTCAAATTAAGTAGGCGAAATTTGAAACAAAAGTTATTTAGTGTGCTTATTATTGGAACCATGACTGATGACCCTTGCCTCATCACACGCTGAATTTAGTAACGACAAACACGCGACAAGGATAGCATTACAATAAGCCTGTGTTACGATTAAATTGCTTATTTGACTATTATTAAAACATTTACATTATTTTATTTTATTAGTTATCTAAATTCCTATGTTCATTGGAATTCGTTTATGTGGTACCTATTTGTGTTGTGAAGTTTAGATAAATGAACATTTAATTTGGTTTATGTCATACTGGTTTCTGGTTTCTAAAGCAACGTTTTTCGAACGATTTATAGAACAAAAAGTGAAACTTTAAAGTCCTAGAACTTTAAATAGTCCAGTAAACGGAGCCGAAAAAGGGGGGTTACCCTACAAAAAGTCGGGTAGTTCTGAATTTTTGATATGTTGTATAGGATGGTTGGTTAGTGAAAAATCCAAATTTCCACAATTCCCCCTCCACCGATCCCTCCGCCATCATCGTGTGGAAACCACCAAAATCCAAAATCTCAATTATATCACAGGAAATCGACAAATAGTTGATCACACAGAAGAGCGTGTACTAGCAATGGTCAATGCGGACCCAACCTACAGTTTACGACGAATATTGCACGAAGTAGGTTTCTCTAAGCCGCGTGTATGGAAGATACTAAAGAAGTATAAATATCACCCATACAAACTAAATCGTCATCAAGAAATTTTAGAAATTGACGAAGGCAGCAGAAGCGCATTTTGGTATGAAATGCAAGAGCTCGCTAATCATAATCGCCGGTTTTTGTCGTCAATATGTTTCACCGATGAATGTACTTTCCCATTAAACAATGAACCAAACGTTCAAAACACGCGGTTTTGGGCACAACAAAACCATAGAATTAATATTTCCACCAGGATTCAGTACCCTCAAAAAATTAATATCTGGACTGGGATTTTTAATAACAAAATTATAGGCCCATTTGAAATACATAGAAGGTAATTTAAATTCAGACACGTATTTAGATTTTTTAGAAACAAAAGTGGACCTGCACTGGAAGAAGCTGCAAGGGAAAATCAGGAGATCTGGTTTCTACAAGACGGCTGTCCAGCACGTTTTGGCTTACATTTTAGAAATTTTTTAAACGATTCATTCCCAGACCGCAGGATTGGTAGAGGTGGAGCTAGCAATTGGCCACCAAGATCTGCTGATTTAGCACCTTGCGACTTCCTGTGGGGTCACCTTAAAACCAAAATTTACAAAAGACGCCACCCAAATTAATTTATTCTTTGAGGAAAGTAATAGTAACCGAATGTGCTTTAATTAATGAAATACAGTTAGCCAACGTCAGAAATGTTTTTACGCCAGACTAGGATACTGCTTGGTCCAAAATGGAGGGTTATTTCAGTTATTTGAATATCTGTTTCTTAGTTTCATTACTTTTATTATTATTAATTAACTTAAACCTGTTTATTGTTTTATTATAAAAAAAATGAGCAGAACTTCTAAAAGGGATATGTACCTAATGTTAATTTGTCTATGTTCGGCTTTGAGAGCGGACACCCGGTATATGTATTTATGAATTATGACATTAGATTTTCTGTCGAGTCTGAACTGAACAAAACGGGAAATTTTGGTAGTGGCTGAGGACTTGCTAAATGAAGCAAAACTTTTTATGAAGAATGACTGTTGTTCCTAAAATGCAAAATAAGGAAGTTTACAAGTAGGTATAATTAGGTCCATCCGGGGACACACTGTACATTGTATATTATGCAAAATAAGGAAGTTTACAAGTAGGTATAATTAGGTCCATCCGGGGACACACTGTACATTGTATATTATGTAACGGGTGATCAAATGAATTTTACATCAAGTAGCCTATTTATTTTTTAGGCATGTCTTAGTTTAATCTTAAATGTTTTGTTTTATGAATTGTCAAATTCAAATTATAGTGCGCTATAGTACTCTAAGACATGCTCTTCACTTACAGCGCCTGCCCTAATCTGAAATTCATTTGATCATCCGATATACCGGGTGTCAATGAAACCTGGGGCACCCCTATTTTTTAAATTATATTTTAAGATATCAAAATGAAATTTGGTATATGTGATATACTCTTTAAATGGCATTTTTTGACATAAAACACACGTTTCTGTCACTTCCGGTTTCGCCGGAAGTCAGATATATATATTTATACATTTTTGGAATTTCCATTGCATTCTACGTATGCTGTATCAAGTTTGAAACATTTTGATGACAAAGTAAATACTTGCAGAAGAGTTTATTTATTAATCTAGCATGCCCTGACCTGCGTAAAATGGAAGTCAGGGTGCTACGACAAGCAAAACAAATTATTTTGGAACTTCAGTTGTAACAAGTCTGTCACTTGTTTTGTGCATTTCATTTGTTTCAATTGTTTTGAAACCCAGTGTCTAGATTTAAATGTCCAAAATACGGTTTTTTTGAAGAGAGAGTGTTATTCTGAATTAAATTTACATATTAATCCCGCATTATTGGTATCAATAAAATCTTTGAAAAACGCTCGTTTTTAATATCCTAGTGTCCCACCCTGGTGCCATTTGAAAAAATAGAGTTATTCTCGAAAAAGCATTTTTGTCAACTTTAGGTCATTCTAATACAGCAACTAAAGTAGTTAAGGTTCTAAAACAGTTTGTCTCGAGTGTTGGGGCACCTTGACTTTCATTTTGCGTCAGTCATGACACTCTAGATTAATTTCTGCAAAAATTTACTTTGTCATCAAAATGTTTCGAATTTGATACTACCATACGTAGAATTGAATGGAGATTCCAAAAATGTATAAATATACAGGGTGTTCCATTTAAAATAACAAAGTTGATGTCAATTCCGGCAAACCGGAAGTGACAGAAACTTGCTTCCTATGTTAACAAATGCAATTTAAAGAGTATATTAGATATGCCAAATTTCATTTTGATATCTTAAAAAATAAAAAATTTATAGGGGTGCCCCAGGTTTCGTTGACACCCGGTATACTTTGTCTGGCTTCACTAGGCACACAGGCTATTATATTTTTATGCATCGAAGGCATACATCACCAGCAACAAATATTGTTTGTTTGCTTGTTTGTTGTATATTTTGTAAGTAGAAATTTTCAGACAGAGTGTATGTAGTTAATGTATGTTCCTTTTCCCTCCTAGTGGAGCATAGGGCGTCCTGAGACGTTTCTTAGCAAGGTTTATATTGCCATTAGTTTGCTAGACTTAATGGCACCTTTCTTGTTTAGTCTACTTTTTCTGTGTGTGGGTGTGTGAGTGTATGTGTGTGACCTTGTTACTCTACCTCTTAGGCCTGTATTCGAAGGGGAGCGTCGTTAGTTAGGTGCCAACGATGAATGGTAACCAGGGCTCGAAACCGGTCTCCGGGAAATCTTGCACCCAGCGAGATTCGAACCAGGGACTAGCGTAACGCTAACCTGACGCTCTTACCACTGCGCCACCCTGCATAAACTTACATCAATTTAATTGATTTAAACTTTAAATATTCAAATACGGACTGCTTTTAATTAATTATTTTATGTAACTTTTGTAACAGTAAAATTAATTAAATATTATTATTATTAAAGCTCGGATTTTAGGCAAAATGCCTTTTTTTGCCGATTTTGCCTATTTACCTGTTTTTTGCCCTATTTTGCCTTTTTTTACATTGGATGCCTATTGTTGCCTTTTTATTAAATTCCACGCCATATTTTATAAATTTTAGCAAAAATGGCTTATTTTCCGTTTCTGAGACAAGGTTTTTTTAAGAAACACTACCCACATAATCGCAGTATGAGGTGTAGTAAGCCGTAAGTAAGCCTTGAGAGATTATAGACTATAATCTCTGAAGGGTTTCAGCAATAAATGAACAGGTAGGCTGTTTTACGACTCGTCCATCTATACTTTCTGATATTTATTAATTGTGGGGAATTTCCTTAATCCCCTTATTGTCGGAGGATGAATAGAAATGTGTATTTACGTTGTAATATTTCTATTTCATATTTGTGGTAATTGTGCGGGAGGGTCGAAAAAGTTCATGAACGAAAAGTGCACTTCATTTGCATTTAAGTAGTGAAAAGAGTAAGAGTTGCCTTCGATATGCCTTCAAAACTTTGTGCGTGGATACGTTCTCATCCTGTGCTTTGAAAAATAAAATAACAAACCCAAAATAAAAGTTTTATTATGCTGATACATAAAAGAATAAATTTTGTAACCGTTATTCTGCGAGTTAGAACAACTAAATGACTTTAAAAAAGTTTTTTTAAAATTCGCCATTTTGCCTATATTTTTGCCTATTTCGAATTTTAGCTGCCTAATTAATCAAAAATTCCCTGTCTTTATAGGCGCCTATTTGGCCCTTTTTTTATGCCTGTAAATCCGAGCTTTAATTATTATTATTAAAATACTACTAAATTACAAAGTTTGTTTTTAATAACTGTTATGGATAACCCCATATTAGTAAACTTAAAGATTTTAATTACTTCTACTTCGGTAACAAGCAAACCCTAGAACCCTACGAAAAGTTAGTTCAGCCTTAAATATTTTTTCGCAGGTATTATTTTATGACTTGATTTTCCGTTATATGAATTCCAGACATATCAAAATACAAAACGAATTGCCTTTTTAATACATAATACATGGAAGTCTTAAATCCGTTTACAAGGCCTGTGTGGAGATAATATTGATTTGTTTGTTGATATTACTGCGCGATATCTAATTATACATTTCGATTCTTAATAAATTTCATTATAGAAAAGTAATTTAAATCTTGAAACTTCATAACTCGTACACAAATTAAATTTGAAAGAACTGGAAAATGAAATTTAAATTTGTAGATAACTAATTTTAACAGAGTTTAAGTTGATGTAAAGAATATACTCCTGAATTATAGTAATTTACGATACTAGCAACGTTATGAAGCATTTTACATTACGAGAGAAAAGTTTGAAAGAACGAGCGACGAAGGAGCGAGTTCTTTTAAATCTCGAGTAATGTAACAGCAAATAACGTTACGCGTGTCGTAACACGGTTTACATCATCCTATAATAATTTTTTTCAAAAAATAAAAAATTATTTTCAGTGACAGTTCAATGACAGTTCAATGATAATTCATAAATAGTAACGTAAAACCGCCATAACAGCACGTTATAAGCTTTACAGCACTAGTGCTGTTAAATGTATCATAACATAACTCGTTGCTAAGGAGTTATTACCATGATAACGTTATAGGATGATGTAAAATAATTAACAACAATGATTATAATCACAGTACGTACTTTTAGTTTTTAAGAGTACATTTTATTAATTTTACATCATCCTATAACGTTATCATGGTAATAACTCCTTAGCAACGAGTTATGTTATGATACATTTAACAGCACTAGTGCTGTAAAGCTTATAACGTGCTGTTATGGCTGTTTTACGTTACTATTTATGAATTGTCATTGAACTGTCATTGAACTGTCACTGAAAATAATTTTTTATTTTTTGAAAAAAATTATTATAGGATGATGTAAACCGTGTTACGATACGCGTAACGTTATTTGCTGTTACATTACTCGAGATTTAAAAGAACTCGCTCCTTCGTCGCTCGTTCTTTCAAACTTTTCTCTCGTAATGTAAAATGCTTCATAACGTTACTAGTATCGTAAATTACTATTACGTGTGGCATGATTAGCTTACTAGTCCAGTAGCAGGGTAGTTTGAGGTTGCAAAAGGTCGCATAGTTTTTATTTTTGGATATGTTGTACATTTGGGGGTCCTAATGAAGCATCCAAGTTTGTGACCTTGGATGACTTCCGGGATATTGGACGAATGGTGCAATATTTCAGTTTTTTCGAAATATCTCGTCACGGATGGGCCCTAGGGTAAAAATATGTCTAATCATTTTTGAATTTGACAAAATTCCCCACTACTTTTGTCTGAAACATTTTTTCGTACGACAAATAGATAGCGAGCGAGCGAACAACACGTCAATAAATATTAAAAGACTATCATGCTGTCTAATTCAGACGAAATAATGAAAACAAATGCGCTGAAAGGAGCGTTGTGTGAATGTTTAATATTTTTCCGACGACCACTATGAAAAATGACTCATTTCACACGGTTTACTAGTATTGAAAATAACAAATTTCGCATAGCAACGAAACTGTGTGAAATGCCCGTGTGCAAAACTTTGCACACGCTAAACCACACAAAGCAGTCGGCGGGCGACGTCAAAAGTCGTCATTTGTTAAAAAATAAATATTTAAAACGTCAAAGTGTTGCAAGTGTGGTGCTGGTTCAAATTTTTTTAAATGAAAAATTGGAAAAATGGTCTTCGGAAAAGTATAGTGTAAAACACGTGCTGAAAGGATATTTCACACTCGTGTGATTAAGCCACTCGCCAGAGGCTCGTGGCGCAACTTTCACACTCGTGTGAAATATTCAACTTTCAGCACTAGTTATACAATATACTATTTTTATACTTTACAGCGCTACAGCTCGCTATCTATTTGTCGTACGAAAAAATGTTTCAGACAAAAGTAGTGGGGAATTTTGTCAAATTAAAAAATGATTAGAAGTATTTTTACGCTAGGGCCCACCCGTGACGAGATATTTCGAAAAAACTGACATTTTGCACTATTCGCCCAATATGGCGGCTGCCCCGGAGGTCATCCAAGGTCACAAACTTGGATGCTTCATTAGGACCTCCAAATGTACAACATATCCAAAAATAAAAACTATGGGACCTTTTGCAAGCATATGTCTCTTTTTTGTACCCTGCTACTGGATTATACCGTATATAGGATATTCAACATAATTTTCTTATTCTTTACTTAGACCATTCAAGTGAGCGATAAATCGCTGTCAGCTGTCACTGTTACTTTTCGTACTATAATACAATATGAACAAAAATTATTTAGATAAAGAGTGGCTTTGGAATAATTCTGAACGTACCTTGCATGTTTGATTCATCGTCAGTAGTTGAAATTATATAGGTTATGTAAGCTAATCAGCTTGTCAAATAAAACTTAGTTATTAAACTGCGGGTTTATTTTCAATTTATTACATTAGATGTTGAAAATGGCCACCATTCTCATGCAAACATAAATTTACACGCCTTTTCATGTTTTCAAATGCGCTTCGGAGCATTTCGGGTGTGATATTAGCACATTCTTCAACTATTCGGTTTCGCAACTCAGGAAGTGTGTGAACTGGTGTCTTAAAAATTGTGTTTTTCAAATGTGGAAAAACGAATTAATCTAGGATACTCAAATCAGGTGATCTTGGCAGGAATTCAGGTACACAACGTAAACTGATCAGACGATCGCAAAAAATTGTGAATAAGCGAAAGATTGCGGAGTCGTGTGAGAAGTGGCACCATCATTTTGGAAATATCCCTGTTGTAGCTCGTCTTCGTGAAGTTGGTTTATGAAGGGTTCTAAGATGTTGTCTCGGTACCTTCGGGCATTGATGGTTCCTTCAAAGAATATGGGTATCAATCGTCTGCGAGAAACACCAATCCATACCCCAACTTTCTAGGAATGCAACGGAGACTCACGAAATATGAGAGTTTTCAGCACTCCACATCCTCATGGTTTGTGAATTGATATACCCTGAAAAATGAAACCACGCCTCATCTGTAAAGAATGTCAAATCCAAGAGGTCATTGTTGTGCAATAAATGTTGGGTGAACCATTGGCAATATAACACGCGCCTGTTATGATCAGGCGGTAACAATTCATGATAAGCCTGCATCTTGTAAGGAAATAAACCAATGTCCCTCCTCGAAATTGTTCTGCAGGTACCATAAGATACGGAAACTTGCTGTGTGAGTCTTCGCAATGATGTTGTTGGTGCTTCATTCATAATCTCTCGAACATTTTTAATAGTCTCCTCTGTACGGACCGTTGGGTTGCCACCACCGTCCTTATGTGTTACGCTTCCCGTTTCTCTGAACAATCGCACACAATTCCGCATCACATTGAAAAAGTCAGCTTCCAAGAACACAAGATCAGGAAACTGTTGTCGAAATTCAACCAGGAAAGCTCGAGTACCGTATATCCATTCCTCATTTTCAAGATTTCCATTACGAAAATAAGATTCAATGATGAATCGCTTATGTAATTGCGAGAATACCATGATGAATAAAAATTCAAATCGAAACTGATATTTAATTGACACGTAGAACCATCAACAAGCTGAACCTATCAAAGACAGTGATTTTGTTCACAATGGCCATCCCTTATCTAAATATTTTTTGTTCATATGGTATAATAGATATTTACGATACAAGTGGGATATGAGCATTATTAAGATACGCGTTTGAAATTTGCATTTGAACGAGGCGATAGCCGAGTTGTGTGACCAAACAACTGTCTTAATAATGCATTATCACACGTGATCGTACAATATTTTATCTGCGCCCGCGCAAAATCTTAAAAACGTTTAAAAATAATCTGACGTTTTACCTAATTTTTTTTTTGACGAATCGAAGATTAATTCAAATAGTAAAAATGAACGAATCCATGAGGGCCACAGTTTAAAAACAGTGCGGTAATGAAGTCCTTATCTCACACAAGATGAGTGCGGTAACGGACATACAGTCTGTCCCAAATTCAATCCCCACCATTAGGATCTCGGAAACTATAAAAGCTACAAAGTTGGTTAAATAGGGAAAGTTTTAGGAATTTTAATGCTCATTTCATAACCGTTGAGAAATCGCAGCCAACTTTGATCGTTTTCGAAATATCTTGAAAAAACCGAAATTTGGAGTTTTGTATTTTCCAAAATATCTCGGAAAGTATTAAGTTATTAGTTTCAAGACTTGTACATTGTGAAGGCACTTTTTTACGGAGAATCGGGTGGTACCATATGTTTATATTTATGACGCTTTGTTTCTCTTCTATGAACAACTACTTTTGATTTTCATATGGACGCCATATTGAATTTTGTCGTAACTAAACTCAGCTCTTTTTTGTCTTTTCAATGATGTGTCACACGTACAGTTTTTTTGAAGAAGAGCGGGAATAAAATACATTTTTTCTTTATTCGCGTAGTAGGCTATGATAAAAAAAATGTATTTTATTCCCGCTCTTCTCCAAAAACTCCGTAGGTGTGACACATAGCTGAAAAGAGAAAAAAGAGCTGAGTTTAGTTACGACAAAATTCAATATGGCGTTCATATGAAAATCAAAAGTAGTTGTTCATAGAATAGAAACAAAGCGTCGCGTCGTAACTAAACTCAGCTCTTTTCAACGATGTGTCACACGTACGGAGTTTTTGAAGAAGAGCAGGAATAAAATACATTTTTCTTATCATAGCCTACTACGCGAATAAAGAAAAAATGTATTTTATTTCCACTCTCCTTCAAAAACTCCGTACGTGTGATACATCGTTGAAAAGAGAAAAAAGAGCTGAGTTTAGTTACGACAAAATTCAATATGGCGTCCATATGAAAATCAAAAGTAGTTGTTCATAGAATAGAAACAAAGCGTCATAAATATAAACAAATGGTACCACCCGATTCTCCGTAAAAAAGTGCCTTCACAATGTACAAGTCTTGAAACTAATAACTTAATACTTTCCGAGATATTTTGTAAAACAGAAAACTCCAAATTTCGGGTTTTCCAAGATATCTAGAAAACAGTCAAAGTTGGCTGTGATTTCTCAACGGATATGAAATGAGCATTAAAATTCCTAAAACTTTCCCTATTTAACCAACTTTGTAGCTTTTATAGTTTCCGAGATCCTAATGGTGGGGATTGAATTTGGGACACACTGTATATCTCCCAGCGTTGATAAACTTAAATTTAGTTTAGTTCAATCAAAATGGATTTACTAAATGTAAAATGACTTTTGCCCCATGTTCTCAATTTTTTATGGCCACAAATCAGTGGCTTTGTATCAAAATGTTTACCATAACAAATTTTGTGTTGTATAAAAATGTAAAGCAAGTAAATGAATACTTAATTAAATAATACATATTTACGATACAAGTGGGATGTGAACATTATTAAGATACGCGTTTGAAATTCAAACAAGTATCTTAAAGGCATTGTCAACTTACGCAACATATTTAGTAAATATCAAAATACGTTAGTTAAAATACTCGTAAAGGTACCCGCATTGGTAGAATTTCAATATCTTTGATAATAACCACAATAAAACCAAAATAAAATTCAGATCCTACGTACCATCGTGTTCAAAAAATACTGGTACAGTGTGTTACTGCAGACACTTCCAAAACTCAAAATTTGATGTAGACACTTCCACACACTTCTTTTGTGTGTAAATCGGATATGTCAAATAGAGGTTAAGTATTTGTCAAACTGACAAGTTTTTTAGATTTTTCATTCATAGAACTGTCACGTTGATGTTTCATGGTCATAGCCTGCTAACGCAATTGATTATGTGGCTTCAAACCAAATTTAAACAGCCAAAATTTCGCTGTACCAGTATTCTTTGAACACGATGGTACATGACGTCACGAGTGTCAACAACATAACCTAAATTTAGCGTTGTACTTGTAGCTATGCTAGAGCTCTTACCGGCGACCGACGTGGTTGACGTCATAGCTTAAACTTTTAGCTCCCATAACACGGTAACGAATTAAAATTCGACCAAAAAATTTTGCTAGGGTGCAATACTCAGTTTACTCAATCAAATTACAAAATAAAAAAAATCGACTTTTCATAAGTTGACAATGCCTTTAAAATGTTTTTAAATAATAAAAATAATAATAATAATAATAGTCGAAAATTAATTCAAATAGTAGCTGTAAAAATTGACGAATCCATGACGACCACAGTTTGAAAACAGTGCGGTAATGAAGTCCTTATCGCACGCAAAATGAGTGCGCTAACGGACATTATATCTCCCGGGCGTTGATAAAAGATGTAAACTAACTTGGACGCTGTTTTAAAAGACTAGAATAAGATGTATTCAATGACATCTTCCTGCTTGTTGACTACTTACGTTTTTCAAAGAAAGTAGCAATCCTTTATTTGAGAACTTATTAACGCAGGTGTATTGTTAAAATATTATTTTAAAATAATAGAAATTATAAGTCTTTTAATATTGTTTTAGTTTCAAATTTTTATACGTGGTAGCAATATAACTTTTAATTGTAGGAGAAGTTCTAAATAAATTTGGAACCAAAACAGTTCCTAATGTTGCAAATTAAGGAGCACTAGTGAATATTCGTTACTAACAATGTCATCTAGATTTTCTGATTTATGTTAATAGTATACCCTAGTTGATATGGCATGTTTGTGCTCTATTTTATTTCTAGGTCAATGTCAGTCGCCATGGCGAAGTATCTGGAAAATAACTTCGAGGAAATAAAAATTTCAAGTCTCATTTATTTTGGCTTAGTTATAGGGGCAAGATATGTCTTGATACAATTAATGATTTTTTATCGTACATATGCGTCTATCTTTACTGAGTAACTTTACTATTAAAGATTTATAAATCGTTGGGGAGGGTATGGCGCCAATATCAGAATAACGGCGTCAGCATATGCGAATGATTATTACTGCATTATTCACTGAAGGGTTTCGAATGCATTATCGTATGGGATGAATATCGTCTCGATGATGTTGTTTATCCTACTATGGCAAATGTATCTACGAGTATAACCAAAACATAACTAAATCTAATTTTAAAAGTTTAACATACTTTTTAAGAAATAGGAAATTTTATAAATTTTAGTGTCAGTTCTGCTGACACGTATTTTTAGTATAATTGTTATCAGAGGTTTATGTCAATCTTTATAGTCCTTATAAACGGTTCTTTGTTTAAAAGAACGATAACAAATCGTCTTAATTAGATATTTGTTCGTCATAGAAAGCAGAGTAAATTTGGAAACGTATTTTCATAAATTAACAAAAATCACAGGTTCAACTCGACACGATGAGGGCATCGTTTAACAGTGAAATCCTTAAGCATATAAATTAAACATTAGATATATGCACACTTGAAATTATAATTAACATTTAAACAAGTTATTAAATAAATAATAATCAAATAAATGCAATAATTAAAAACAAATTTTGTTTTCAAAGCAAAGTGTCTATGTATTTATACAGGGTGGTGAATTACTTCGCACACCATAGAAATTTAAATGGCAAAATTTTAACGCGTAAATATTTGCTTCCCTAATTATTTCTGTAGAGACAAAAATACTAGAGTACATCATTGACGCTATCTTGCAGTGCTTTCTCGTAATGAAAAAATTATGGAAATTAATTCTTGCACTTTGACAAAAATTAGTGATGCCTCGGAATTACTGAAATAAAAAGCAATTGTTTTTATCATCACTATAACTTGTTAATGACTTTATCATATCATTGATTATAAAGACAACTTTATATTAAACTTTTATTAACAATTATACATAACATAATAACATAGCAACTTCCAACTTCATAATTCGTTAGTTACATAATATAAACAAACACTATTTGTGTACATGAATTGTTGTCAATGATACGATAAAGCTTGAAATATAACGCGAATATTTGCGATTTAAACCGACTCGGACGTTGCGTAGTTGACTCGGCTTGCGCCTCGTCACCTAGCAACGTCCTCGACTATTTTAAATCGCATAATATTCTTGTTATTTTAATAGCTATAATTAGTTACATGGTGCGCATGAAGCTGTATGATGGGTTGTATAAGAAAAAGTAATACTAATGGATGCATTTCTCTTTGGGGAAACCTCAGGGACAATTAAAAAATTCATAGAATCTTACTCAGTTGCTAAAATCAACAGAGGCGTTGTTTAACTTCTTTAAGACTTTCAACGTTGCTATAAACTCATATATTTTCAAGGTATATTCTGCAGCATTTTTAGTATATTTAAAGGAAAAATAATGTAGATAATGTCTATTTCCTGAGATAACTAAGAAAATAGCAACAATTAAAGGTATAATAGTAAGAAGGAAATGTCGCGGTGTTTTTAAAATACGTATATTAATAAATATACCCCTGGTAATTGGGAGGGTAAAACAAACGTGTCTTGTTTACCCTTATAATAAGTAGCTGTTTAGTAATTCAGGGCCGGTATTTCAGTTCACTTTTAAATGTAAGCTTAGGGTTTTAAAAGGTGGCTCTAGGTGTCAGAATATACAGGGCGTCAATGAAACCTGGCCGCGGTCGTGGCTCAGTTGGTTCACTGAGAATTAAGCGGGCTATACACCTGTCGATTTATCGTCATATGGATCGCTGAAAAATATCTGGCGCTCCAAGTCACACATACACATTTTAAAAATTCGTACGATATCTCATTTTGTGTCGTTCCATCTTTAATGAAAGTCGAAATTCTTAACTTAGCAGCGTTTACCCTTGCGTTGCATGAAAAATGAAAAAGCAAAGAAAAAGAAGAGGTTTGACGAAGGCTTGGCTGCTAAAAAGAAAAAAGTAATCACATGTGAATATAATTATTAACGAACTTAAATTTCATCCACAGGATTGGAACAATTACTTGAGAATGTCAGAAGACATTTATCGTGAGCTATTGCAAAAAGTGTTCCCAATGATTGTCAAAAAAGGAATCATTATGAGAAATTTCATTTCCCCGAGTGCCGATAGTGTCATAACTACCTGCAACGCATACAGGGGCTCGCATCGAACTGAATATCTGACGATACGTCAATATACGGCACGATTTGTTGTTCGATTTTGAAATCGCAGGCAATATCTCCTTAAAATTTGAACAATCGGCGATTGATCTGATGATTCTAAAACTCTCTAAATCGCCCGATAGATCTGACAATAGATCGCTAGGTGTATGGATACCTTTTTTGATTGGCTTAGGTGCGACTCCCAGTGCCACACATACACCGAAAACGCCCGACCGCTTCTCTCGGAAGGGAATGGCAAACCACCGAGGTATTTCTGCCTAGTAAGTCTTCTCTGGAGTAGAAGTGCAAGCATTTCCGTGGTTCGAAGCCCACATTAAGCTGTAGGTTTCCTATGTTTGTAAACTACTTGATACGCACACTATAGACATATGAAGAGAAAACCGGCAGTGTCCTGTAAAGGACACGCCACTTCGAGAAGAAGAAGAATGAAACCCAGAGAACCCCCTATTTTGCCTCGTATATTGTAAGAAAAGTGCATTTCTGCCGGGCGCGGTGTATACGCTTTTGTCCTCGCGATTTTTAACTGTCAAATTGACACTCTCTGTTGTTATGCAACACGTTTTCGCAATACAGGGTGTCCCATAATGGATTTCAGTTTTTAAATTTGAATTACTGGTTACTCCTGCAAGGGAGGGGGATCGGACCGTTGGCATCTAGTGTAGGAGAGGGGCAGATTTGTTAGTAAAGCTGGATCACTGGATGGGCGAGCAGCGTGCTTTCTTTGTTGAGGCATATTTTAAAGCCAATGATCGTTGCGTGACTGCCAGAAGCAAATTGATTCCTAGCAAATTAATTTCCAAAAATGGGGACATAGACTATCCACCTAGATGACCAGACTTAAGTCCTATGGACTTTGGGGATATTTGAAAGCAAAAGTGTAGGCTACTACCCCTGCCAATGTATGCGAATTAAAGCGCCGCATTCAAGAAAAAATCACCGCTATACTACCTGATATGTTTTTACAAGTTTTTAAAAATTTAAGGGCCAGCTTAGAAGAATGCCTATAAGGAAATGGAAAGCATAATATTATATTTAAGAAATAAAATCTTCATGCATGGGTTGTAAATTGATGTCATTAATAATTTTTTTTAATAACTTTTGTCTTTGTTGTATCCATTCAAAAACTGAAATCCATTATGGGATACCCTGTATAACCGAAAATTTGATATAGTGTTTAACAAGATTATTAATTGATAAACACAACTGTATTAAAAAAAAGCAAATTAGGATCCTGATTGTTTTTTAGATAATAAGCTGTACATAAAAATTATAAATACGAGGATGGCGTAATAAGTGATGAGAGTAATAATGAGAAACTAAATAGTTTTATACTTTTAAAATGATATTTATTTTTCAACATAGTTTCCTGACAGTGCAATGCATTTTGTCTAATGATGTTCTAATGCTCCGATCCCATCACGAAAGGTATATAGACGTCTACGACGGACTTGACAGTTGAAAAATTTCTGTCCTCCCAAGAAAATCTTAAGCTTGGGGAACAAATGAAAATGAGAGGGAGCTGAATCCGCCCAATAAACTGGATGCGGAAGCAAATCGTAGTTTAGTTTCTTGATTTTAGCCATTACAGTGATGCTGGTGTGGGGGACGTGCATTATTTTGATGAAAACTAATTTTTTCGCGCTAAATCTAGTCTTTTTCTTGGATACTTAGGTGCAATCGTTCAAGGTTAGCGTAGTATTCATTATTTATAGGTTGCCCTTTTGGGGGAGAATCCCTTTGGCATCCCAGAAAACCCTATTACCTTGTCAGCTGATTTTAGGGCTATTGCTTTCTTTGGAGCTGAGCAACCGGGTTCCGTCCATTGTTTCGATTATTGGAGTTTCGTCACTAGGGTATAGCTATGAATACAGATCTCTTACAAATCGATGCATAAAATCGGTTGGATGTTTTTAAACGGTCCGAACACTCTTGGGAAACTTGCACTCGAAGACGTTTTTGAACAGGGGTAGGCAATCGCGGCACCCACCTTGTTGAAAGTTCTTCTGTTAAAATATTGTGCACACTCTTTTGAGATCTTTGCGACGGCAGCTATTTCAGTTTGAATCGTCTTGTTTTAACAGCAGAGTGTAAAATTTGTTGACTATTTCTGGCGTTGTGACACTGTTTGGACGCCCAGGGTACTGTTTGTCTTAGATGCTTGTACGGCCGCGTTTAAACTCGACCACCAAATATTTTTAAGGCCGCATATGATGGAATACTTTCACTATCCACACTTTTCATTTATTCGAAAATTTCTGCACCTTTTAACCCTTTATACATATAAAAAAAAATTAATAACGACACAATGTTCAAAAAACAAATGTAAAACGCGTTTTCGTTGCAGAGTACCTAACTAACACCAAATTATTGGAAATATAACCGTTATATTTTCAGTATTGCCAACTAAAGATCGAAGTTTCAAACCAAAAATAAATAATTTACCTACCAGGGCCACCTATGTGCAGGCTAACCACTTATCATTCCGCCCTCGTATTTTGTCGCCACGGAATTCTCAGAAATTTATCGAAATAATTTAATATAGGATAGGTCAATTCGGCTTTCTTTTTGGTCATGATATCTGTGTGTAAAATAATTGTGAATATTTTTTATCAGTTATTGTTGTTAACTAAGGTAGGCGTTTAAGGCCGATATAAAGAGTATGTAGCGCCTGTATTTATTTCACATAGGTAAGTATAGTTTAAAATTTTCTTTATGTGCACTCTTGAACAATAAATAAATTTAGTGATTTTAAACAATATAAACTTCTTATAAAAAGTTGTAACTAAGATGTAACACGAAAAAACATTTTCAACAAAATTACTTGCTAAAGAGTAGGTACCTTTAATTTGAAAAATTACTTTCTTCTCCCGCTAATTGCTTTTGATAAGTCCTTTAATTATGACCTAAGGAGATACCGGAATTTGCTTAAATACTCTCTTGAGAAAATTTAACGACTAATGACAGAGTTAACTCTCTAAATATCTAATACCAAAACTAATATAATAATTGGATGTAGAAACAATTAGTTTCTATTTTCATTGGTTTAGTAGAAAGTAGAACCCTATTACTTTAAAGACAAATATAAACATTGTACTAATATTTCACAATTATTATTACTGTTATTATTTCATCACGAAATTTAATTTATACTGACTTCGGTTTATATCATGAATTAATGAGTCGAAAACTCTGTTATTTTTAATTTTTCTTGCATAAGTTTTCTGGTTGAATAATTAGTGTTTTATTATACGTATTAAAAAGATCAATTCTTCCGTACGAAATTACTAAACAAACATTTAAAGTGCTGTAATTGCTATGCCTGGTAAAAGGTTTTGAGTTTTGTTGAAATTTCCTATCACTTTATCATTCTGATAAAAGTATGGCAATACCGGTTTTGTAGGCAGGTAATAACCTGTAGGAATCTATAGTAAAACACCTTCTCCAAACTAAATATTGGTTCTACTTATGTGCTACTAATAGACGCAATAAAGTAAAGAAATTATGATTATGATGAATTTAAAATATATTATAGTCGTTAAACCTCTCAAAATTTAAATTTGGATTAAAGTGCACATCCGCGAATACTGTCATAATTATGTGATATTCAGGGTGTCCCCAAAAGTTCAGGTAAACGTCTTTTTTCTGAATTCTTAAGGCAAAACTATAAGAAAAAATGTCCTCTGCAGCTTAATTTTCTTGTACGAGGGTGTTAAAGTTCATATCTTTAGTACTGAAATTTATTGAAGTTTAGCCAACCGATTATGAGAAATTAAGTAAAACATGTATTTGAAATTGAAATTAATTTTAAAACGGTAATTATTATTGAATTAAGCAATTTAGTTCTTCTTTTGGAAGTACTGTTAAAAATCATACTTTTGGTAAAAGTACAATTTGACAACAATGTAGGTGCATGGTACTGTGATATTAAACTTCGAAATTCTGATAATTTCTTGTGGAAAGGATTTACAAAATAACTTATTTTGCTTATCCATCATAAAAGTTAACTGTTTGTTATGAGTGGTTTGCAGTTTTACAAGTTCTGTCCAGATATACGGGGTGTCTCAAAATTGACGCCCGTGTTTCTGGGATTTGATTCAGGGGGCTAAAAGAAATCGTGGCGTCAATAGACGAAAATATGCTACAGAGAGTTGGTGCTTCAATGATAAATCATGTGAATGTTTGCCTTGAGGTAGGAGGCAACCGATTTGAACACTTTTTGTGACAGCATATGTAGAAAATAACTTGTTTTCAAATATTATTCGTTTTTAATAAAGTTTAAAGTTTATACTTAAATTTTTGTTTTTTATTGATAGCTCGATAACAAAAGACAAACGAAAAATTTTCTATTCTTCATTTTCGATTTCTTTTAGCCCCCTGAATCAAATCGCAGGAGCACGGGCGTCAATTTTGAGACACCATGTATTCCAAATGCCGTTTTGCTTTTTGGCTGTTTCGTTATATTGAATAGTTATTTATTATACAAGTCGATAAAATTTTATCTTACCTCGAGAAGATAATAAACCATTTTATCGTCGTGTATAATACAAAATTTTATTCTATCCTCACCATTCTTTACATATATTGAATTAGTTAATTATTTTGATTGAAAATAAATTATAAACGTCAAAGTCAAACGTCAAATTGTTTGTAGCTTTGATTTATAAAGAAGAAAGTGAATATGCAATTTTTTCCTTCTAGATGATAACATTTCATTTTAACGTGAAGTAAAGAGTAGATAAATACAATTTTAACAGCGAGGATAGAATAGGGTACTTTTTTTGAGGTGAATCAATAACAAAGTGATTACGATCTTCAAGTTTTTGCGTTTAAATGGTAACGTCATACATGCTACTTAGCGGTTGATACCGTTCGTAAAAGGTTTGCAAAGCATTGGGTTAGATTATAAGAGGGTGTTTTGGGTATCTGCAATTTTACTGCCACTTATAAATCTACATTTTTATGTTCAAACCACTGACGACGTCTTTGTTAATTAGTAGGTTTAACACGGTTAAATGAAAAAAACTTTTAAAAGAAGAAGAAAATCTAAATGTAACCGAACAGCCGGTAAAATAACCAATAATTATAATATTAACTGATACACAGGGCTTTGCATAATAAAAATAAATGCAGATTAGGGCCATCAAAACAAATTATACAATTTTGATAAACAACAGGTACTACCATTTGTGGTTTAATTGAAGAAATCAATTTCAGCTAATCTCATTTTCTTATGTATTGTAAATTCAGTTAATATATCTGTGAGTCTTATAATTCTAATGATACGTACACCACAGGCATATGGAGGGAAGATGGCAACGCCCTGTAAAGGGTATGCCACTCAAAGAAGAATACTTCTAATTGCATGTGATCAACTATTGCAGCGTATAAACGATGACAGTCTTGCACCTCGAACGATATTCAGATTATTCAGGAACTTTACAGTGATAAATTTGTTAAGCAAAAATTTGCTAACTACTAGTTATTTCTTTTTTTACTATTATAGCTAACTAAATACCTTGAGACGGTCCCTTTAATAATTATTTATTATACAAGGCGATAAAATTGTATTTTATCCTCGAGGGCGTATTTTAGCGTCGAGACGCCAGTCGAGACGCCAGTTCTAGACGCTAATTACGTCGTGTAAAATACTTTATTTTTTTCTATAGCATTTATTTTAAAGGAAAAAAATCATAAAATAAATTTTATTTGACATTTATTTGACATTGACGTTTAAAAATTACAAATCGAGTGACGTTTTAAAATGTCATTAGTATGGGCGTACTTTATCTACCCTTGCTATTATAGTAGTACTTTATCTACTCAAATTAGTAGATAAAATAGCACTTTAACAGCTGCTATCGAAAAAAATATTGTTTGTGTTATTTGCAGCGTTTGATCGTTAAAAAGTTTTATATTTACGTTTCTATTTATTCAAGTGTGAAGATAAACTGAGAGATTGACGGTTACCGGTATAAGGTGCTTTCGTAGGTTTGAAATTGCAAACCAAAATTATAAGCAATTTCTTTAATACAAGTTTTGAATATCGTTTAAAATTTCAAAATTAATAGAAGACTGTTTAAATGTAAACTGCAGGAATTTCATTAAATATAGTTTGCTTGTAGCTTCATTTTACAGTCTTAGCTTAAACCAATATGTAGGAGTACTTCATATTATATAATATTGGTAACTCTGAGTGTAGTTTAAACCGATTCTATAAGTTATTAAACTATGTTTAATAACATGTTAAGACCTTAAAGCTTCTGACTTACGTACTTAAACGCACAGACGGTATGGAGCAAAGTAAATATTTAGCAGCTACATTGAAGTAATGTTCTCAACGTACCAGATATTTAAGTTATAGTTATATACATTGTTATATTCTCAGTATACTTTGAGGCTGTGTTATTTGGAAATAATAACATTGTACTACCGGTGTTTTTAAATCACTCGAAGCTGTAGTGTTTATTTCAAAACTTTAGCGGATTTCATATTTTTTTTCATTAATGTATTTTATTTTAACGAAAATGATATACGAAAGTTCTAGTCACAAAACTGATTCAAATTAATAGGGACGTAACTTTAAAACTACTTGGATTATTAAAAACTGCAGAGAATTAACAGCTTTGATTGAGTTGGATAAAACGGATAAAGCGAGAAGTATTTCGAATGTCAATTAATAGCTTGCTATTAATAGAATCACGTAGCCTGTAGCCCATTAGATCGAAAATCGTGTTTAAATATGTTCAGTGACGATATTAAAATAGATAAAATTTGTGAAGACTTGCATAATGAGAGTAGGAAAATTACTGAGTAAATTAATTGTAAATTAAATTATAAACATTTTGTTGTATCTAATATCCTAACTATACACTATACGGCAAAACAACAAAACAGTTACTCAAAGATTAACTAAAATGTGAAAGTGAATAAATAATAATTTTTTTTTCAGTTTAGGGGAAACATACAAGGTGTTTCTAAACAACACACACCAGTTATTCTTTAGACCAAAAAAGGAAAAATGTAATCAAAGTTACCTTTATCAAAAAGTTCGTAAGGCGCTATCGAACATCAAAAATCTCCAAAGGCGCTTTATTTTTTTAAATATCAAAATATTGTTTTTTGCATTTTGACAAAAAAAGTGGACTTTTTTTATTAAAAAATCATAAAGAAAGCAACACTTTTTTTAACTATTTAATTTTACATTTTCCATTAAGTAAGTATGCTTTAAATAAAATATTGTAAATTGTCAATTTGACAACTGTAAATTCTCAAATCCTTTTTATCCTATTTTGAGGGATTTAAGATGTCAAAATGCAAAAAAATATTGTGTACAACTCGTATGAAAGCATCTTTTTTTCACTCGTTTGATTGATGCACTCCGCCTTCGCCGTCGTGCATCAAACTTCAAACTCATGAAAAAAAGTATTGCTTTCATTACTAGTTGTACAAATAACTATTTTCTACTCCCATGCATAAAGTAGTAGTTTCACATACTGATCGCAGTACGTGAAATCGTATTTTTTACATCGATGCGTGAAGTGCAATGCATTTCTTATGGAGTTTATTTTACGTATTTCTGCCATAAGAGCCTATACACTTTTCGGCACGGGTAAACACTTGAATAGATTGCTGTGCTTGTTTTTTGTTTGGACGACGAATTTGTCAGAACTGTCAAGTGAAGTGAACGTTTGCTAATTTAACTCATTTTTTAAGTTTGAGTTGAGGTCGTAGAAAAAGTATAGTCTGCAACACATACGTGAAGCATTTTTTATACTCGTGTGCCTGTGACACCCGCCTTTCGGCTCGTGTAGCAAACTGCACACTCGTATAAAAAGGTCAGCTTCACGTACTTGTTACACAATATACTATTTTAGCGGCGGGGATTAAAGCCGGGATATGGTTTTGTACTTGAAAAATATGATTTTTGACATATATGTCTTTTGCTCGTGAGTGTTACGTAAGTGGTCAAAAGTTGATCATCCACATGTAAAGGAGCTTACATATTTTTAACGGTTTGGTCAAGATCATAGCTGTTTTTACATATAAGCCATGTTATTTCAAAATCTGTCTAAAATTTACAAATACACTACTCAAAAGAAAAAAGTAGTCACCTTTCAAAGTGGCGTAAATTTACTGTCAGTTTAGGAATCTTGTTGAAACTTGGTATATATGTAGATAAATTGTTTATGTGGATAATGCTATATATTTTTTAAAAATTTAATTAAATTTGTAATCTTTGCATAGCTTATAACTTATTAGTAACAAAAACTAAAGTAATTAGGAAATTTCTGATAACAAAATATTATATCTTAAAGGCATTGTCAACTTATGCAACATATTTAGTAAATATCAAAATACGTTAGTTAAAATACTCGTAAAAGTACCGGCATTGGTAGAATTTCAATATCTTTGATAATAACCACAATAAAACCAAAATAAAATTCAGATCCTACGTACGTGACGTCACGAGTGTCGACAACATAACCTAAATTTAGCGTTGTACTTGTAGCTATGCTAGGTTTTAATTGTATTAAATATCTGTGTTTGCCTGTTTAGACAATGTTTGCTTGTTTAATTGCATTTGCTTCTTTAAAGAGGCATCTCACGTTAGAGCTCTTACCGGCGACCGACGTAGTTGACGTCATAGCTTAAACTTTTAGCTCCCATAACACGGTAACGAATTAAAATTCGGCCAAAAAATTTTGCAAAGGTGCAATACTCAGTTTACTCAATCAAATTACAAAATAAAAAAAAATCGACTTTTCATAAGTTGACAATGCCTTTAAATTAGTTTCACTTCATTACTTATGATAACAATAAATGCAATACGAAGTATTGCCTCCTCTTGCTCGAATTACTGCTTGACAGCGTCTTGGCATGCTTCGATTTAGCCTACGAATCACATCCTGTGGGATGCGCTGCCATTCTTTTATCAGAGCTTGTTCTAACTGAACAAGGGTTTGTGGGGGGGTTTGGACGAGTGTCAACAGCTCTTCCCAACATATCCCACATGTGCTCTATGGGATTTATGTCCGGACTACATGCTGGCCAATTCATTGTTTGAATGTCTTGATCTTGCAGATAATTTATCACTATGTTTGCGACGTGTGATCTAGCATTATCATGCATGTAGACGAATATTCCCGACCAAAATTTTGGGCATACGGACGAATATGTACATGTAGGATTTCATTTATGTTACGTTGTGCATTCAGAGCACCATTTCGAACAATGACAAGCTCAGTACGGGTATCTAAAGTGATACCGCCCCATACCATTATCGATCCTCCACCAAAAGGAATAGTTTCACGCATTGTATTTGGAAGGTAACGTTCTCCTGGTCTTCTCCATACACGTAAACGTCCATCATTACCTGACAGAAGGAACCTGGACTCATCTGTAAACGTGACACGTAGCCAGTGCCTCAGTTGCCAGTTTAGGTGTTCTCGGCCGAATTGTATTCGCATTCTACAATGGTGTCTGGCCAATTTGGGCACTTTCGCAGGTCTTCTAGACCTTAGATTAACTTCATCCAGTCTATTTCGGACAGTTTGGTCACTAATTATACACCCAGTAGCTTGTCGAACGTCTGCCTGAAGGTCTCGTGCTGTAGCTGTATGACAGCGAAGGGCTTGTAAACGAAGAAAACGGTCCTCACCTGCAGTAGTTTTTCTGTTTCGGCCACTACCAGGACGTCTAGTGACAAGCCCGGTCTCCTTGTAGCGTGTCCAGAGCTTCCACACAGTTCCCTGTGCAATTACCAATTGTTGAGCCACGTACCGCTGAGATCGCCCTTCTTGTAGCAAAGTTACCGCTCGCATAACCTGTATTGGCGGTAATTGCCTTCCTATTTGCGGTGCATCTTGAATATGTTCACCCATAATGATAACAAGCAGTTTTAACGAGTACACTAGCATGTATGCATGTAATAATAATGTACACCCTACTTTGTTTTTTGTTACTTAAGTTATTTACCATATTTGACATAAGCACACTTGATGATATTTTTGTAAAGGTGGTTCTTTACACAGGCCAGAAATCCTTTAAAATTCACGAATTTTATAATAATTTTACTGCTCAAATTTAATAAATGAAGAGGTTATCGAACTCTTAAACTATCTAATACGTTATTCTAAATTACGCTACGAGGCTATTTTTTTAAATTACCAATTAATTGAATGGTAGTTAATTAATTTGTTGAAATGAAATATATGAAATTACAAATAAACTGGTATTTTTATAAGGGTTTTATTTGGACCTTCATGTTAAGCAACTGATTCTCTACTACGCTATGAAGCTAATTTTCGTAAAAGATAATTATTAATTAAAATATCTTAATTAGAAAGATCTGGAAGTAGGCAACACACCTTACAATGTAAAAATTCTCAAGTTAGAAATTTGTAGTCAACGCAAGGAGATTATA
Organism: Melanotus villosus; assembly: GCA_963082815.1. Classification (NCBI taxonomy): domain Eukaryota; kingdom Metazoa; phylum Arthropoda; class Insecta; order Coleoptera; family Elateridae; genus Melanotus; species Melanotus villosus. The sequence goes on along the minus strand of OY720418.1, from coordinate 67,010,003 downwards.
GGATTAACACGTTCCAGCAGGTAAGAATCCCTTTTGTTTAAATACATTATCTGGGGTTTTCCAAAATATTTTTCAACTTCAGTTTTAGTTTTAGCATATATTATGTATTCTGTGCTTTAGTATGTAGGTTTGTCTTTTGGAGATTTTAGATGTTTGATATTTTAGAAATACTATACTTTTTCAATATGCGAAATACAAGGAATTAAATTAGGTTTCAATGCTTATGTTAATGTTAATTCTAGTTATTGGAAAAAAATTATGATTATGTGACACTTATTATGATACTTACAGAGATGAACATAAAGGAAAAATTTCATTCATGAGCCTCAAACCAATTTTGTTGCACTTCCAGTTTCACCGGGAACAACCTAAACTTTTAATTTTCGAATGTAATACCCCATATATTTTTACAATTTCTGAATTAGCAGAAAGTTTTGAATTAGAATCATCAACATCAACTAAATATATAAACCTTGTCGGTTATATATTTAACTTCTTTCAAAGACAAACGCAAAAGTTACAATTAATTTATGTTAAACGAATACAAAAGAATATTGTTCGAAACACGAGCGTTGTCACTTTTTAGGTACTCGGCTTTTTTTTTAATTTTGGCGTGATTTGACAGCGCACTTCTATCGAAAATAACTATTTTGGGTGTAAGTAATTTTCTTCGATAGAGTAGTTTGCTAGATTATTAGAATAGTAGGATTTTTTAAACCAACAATACCAAAGTCTTGAAAAACGCATTAGTTTTGTTGATAAAGATCAATAAGCCTTTTTCAGTAGTAAAATAAAATGAAACAGAACTGCATAATAAAACAGGCACAAAAATGTAGTAGGTAATATTTAATAATAGTACGTGATAGCATATACTTATACAAATTGCAATTTTACAATTTTACAAAGAGTTACATAATGCAGACACAGATAATAATATTAAGTTTCAACTGAAAGAAAACTATAAGTCCATACATTTTATATCTCGAATTGGTAAAGTTCTCTTGAACCTTGGATCGACTAATTCAGGAAGAAGAGCCCCAAAATAAAATTTTTCTAATCGTGATTCCATTTTTGTAGACCAAAAGATGTCATCTCTTTCTATTTTTTGGAAAACCATATCGTAATTAGTATAAATTATGAAATAGCAGTAACCTCTGCCTGTTATTTGTAATTGACCCTGTATCTGATACATGTAATTGTGATCAGGTTTCAATTCTATGGTATTTGTATTAGGATTAATTGTACAATAATTGATCTTTTTTGTTTGTATAGCTTCTAAAACCGTCATGTCTCTACCGGCATATGGACATTTAACTTCTACTATTCCGTCATCTTGCAAAAGCCCATCAGGTGAAGCTGCTAAATATTTTTTAGAGGGATGAATGAATAAACCACACTTATCCACTTTTAATTGAAGTTTTTTTTCGAACAACTTGATAGCGTTTCCTTCGTTTTCAATGCCGTGGTCTGTTGCTTTACATTTTATTGACGAATATATAATTGCTTTAACACTATTTGCAGTCGATGTATTTCGTTTCATTTTATAAACCCGACCAAAATTGCTTGCTGTAAGTCGACAGGACTTTTCTTTGAACCACAATGGATTAGAACTTTGGCCCCTGGTTGCTGTTTCAACATCTTTAATGTCAACTGCTCGAATTTGATCCAAAAAGTCTTCTTTTATAACACGAAACTCGTCTGCCTCTTTATCTTCGATATCAGTAGTTTTACCATAATCTTTATCTGCATCGAAAACCTTTGTACATCTCTTTTTTAGTGACTTCTTTTTTGTTTTTGTCCTTCCTACACAGTATCGTTTAGTATAAACGCCAATCTTACCTGTAGTAATTTTGTTATGTACTGCATCTATAAACGTGCCACGTTTATTGAAACTCGCTGCTGCTGCATTACATCTGGCCTGATAAGATCCTCTACCAGAGAAATTTATTCTTTTGCCACCTACCAGCTTGTTTACAATAGAATTGAAATTTTCAGCAGCATTATTATCCACATCATATAATAAACTAGATGCGTGGTGTGCCACGCGCCCTAAACATTTACTAAATTCCGAATAAATGTTGCTGTTTTGAAAATCTTCAAACATATTTTTTTCAGAGGGTTTAGGTCCATTACAAAAATACTTATATGTTGCATTTGTTAATCGGCATCCTTCATGATCTCCAAAAATATGTTTTGGGCCATTATATATGTCTTGTTTTAAATTTTCAATTTTAACGAACGTCGGCACGTTTTCAGCTTTTCTGTGTTTTATTGCGCTGACTATTGCTATCCGAAATCGCAAAATGTTAGATTTTATAAAGTTTCTAATCGTTAAACTGGCTTTGGTAGCTTTACATAACTCCTTTAGTTTGTTGCAGTAATTGCGTAATATGTGATTACGACATTCAATTTTTTCTATATAAAAATTAGATCCATAGGGTTTCGAATCACAAATTTTTTTATGTACACTACTATCCCCGTCACCTATAACCTTTCCGTATTTTATTCCGTGCATTGCAACGGAATTCTTAAATCCTTCTACAATTATTTCGGACTCCATGGAAGTTGACGTTCCTATCCAATTTTTAAAACACTTGTGGTCTGGGACTTGAAGTTCTGAACCAGCATATTTTTGACAAAGAGAACAATATTTATTTTTGACCCCCAAAAACAGAATTTTTTTAGTTCTAGCACCTATAATACATGCAACACCAGAGAGAGCATTATAATTTGTTTTATATGAGCGCTTACTCCAAGCTCCATCAACTATTACAGTGATAACTGGTAGTCCATTGATGTCTATATCATCTGCTTCTTTAGCTAAACGAGCTTCTTCCTGTCCAGCTAGCTTCATCTCTTCCCAAGCGGCTTCTGCAATAGTTTCTTGAACATCCGCTTCATTTTTGTAATACGTCCGTGTCGACATATTCGGTATGTTTAATGAAGAACATAGTTCATTAAACTGGCTATAGCCTGCCCCAATTGCTAATAAACCACATACTGCTGCTTTATTAACATCAACATTATCTTCTGATTCAGTGGTAAATCTATTTTCTGCATTGCAGACATTACATTTTACCGTGAAAATGCTTTTCAACCCTATTCTCTTTTCAGTTACTACATCCATGTCAAAGAAGCTACACTCAAAACCTGAATGTCTCAAAGATTTTAAAGCAGAAAAAAGGTGTTGAATGTCAACAATTCTTCGACCGCTAATTCCTAATTCTGATTGCCCTTGAATAACTTCGTATTCTTTTTCTAAGTAGAAATCCGAAGAAGTGTCATCGTAGTCCATATCTTCGGAAAACTGAACTTCTGAATTCCGTTCTGTGACTTCTTGAACTGCCCTTAAAAATTAATTAAAAAAGTAAACAATTTTGAATTTACGGAATATTATAATTAAAAGCATTTTTAGAATCAACTGAAAAAACTTCTAAAGCAAATGTCACAAATAAAAATCTGTATTTTGGTTTAATTTAAATTTAATACACTTATTCGCGAAACTAGATTAAACTTTTTTAATCTTAAAACTTAAAGTATTCTGAAAATGATAAACAAATTTAGGTAACATAAAACTTTATACATCTTTTCGTTTACTATAAGAACAATAATAACTACAATAAACACTGATACAAATTAAAAACAAATAATGACACTTACCGCTTTTTGTTTTTAATCCTTTTTAAAAAAAGCTTTTTACTTTTTCTTTGAGCACCACATGTTCTAGTTTTATTTGCACAAAGACCCATTTTTAATAAAACAAATTAAATCAGTAAGAACATATAACCAGCAAACCAAGTTCACTGTGTCACGCACAAAACCGTTTACCAAATACTAACTTTAGCAAGAAAAACTAGTAATAAATAAGTAGGGATAAGTTATTTTTCGAAGAATTTGTCTATGAAAATTACCACAAACCACGGTGGTACTTTCTATACCTAGCCCAAGAATCTTTAAATACTCAACAATTTTCTAATTTCACTCTTCCAGTTTAGTATATGAAGACCCCTAACGAACTTTTACAGTATATAAATACATCGCTTTATAGTATGCTTAATTAAAAATGATTTTTTGCAGTTATTGGCTTTACTAATCATTTTAGAGAAAAATTGTATGCATATTAGGTTTTTTGACAGCATACCCATTTTCTATAAATAAACAAAAATCATTTGAACATTTATAATTTTGATTTTTGAGGAAATTCCAGATAAGCTTTTTATTTCTTTTTACTACTTATTAACAGAGATTGTTCTCTATTATCTGCAAAATCACATAGAAAGACTGTTATAATCTCTCTATTTGGAAACGAAATCAAGCTGTTTTAGAATTGGAATACCTACCTTTGTAAACAGTAGTGTTAAACAAAACTATAAATATATTCATGGAAAAGTAAATAAATAAACGTCCACAAACTCGTCCCAACAACCTTGAGAAAATGTTTAAGTGTTTTTGGAAATTCCTATCCTATCGGCATAATCGCACAAAAGGATTACTGTAAGTCTCAGGTATTGAGCTGTCAATCATTGTTATTATGTTCTCGAAGACAAGAAATCCGTTTATTATTCTTATTCAAAGTATAGTGGGTTGCTAGCATACCAAAATGTAAACTTAAGCTAAGTAAAGGGTAGCCTTAGATACCGGTGTGAAGACAGCAGCCAAAAGCTAGCAGCCGAGACCTACGAACATTGCCGAACGGTGCATAGAATTACCAAAAAAGGTAGATTAGCGGCTAGAGCGCTACTTAATATAAACCTAATAAGTAACTGAACGTTGCTTTCGTTTACATTTAAGATAATTACAAAAGCAAATAATAACCTATAACACATGTAACTCGAACGAATTTTTGTGTGAAACACCCACTAATATAGAAGATTAAGAAAAAATAAAAATTTAACACTTGCCGAACTTCTGACGGGGGAGACTGGGGGCTTAAGCAAATAAATTGAAAAATTCGCACCGTCAAAACGGCACATGTAACTCGAACGAATTTTTGCTAGAAACACCTACTAACATAGGGGATTAAGGAAAAATAAAAATTTAACACTTGCCGAACTTAGGGCGGGGGGACTGAGGACTTAAGCAAATAAATTCAAAAATTCGCACCGTCAAAATGGCACATGTAACTCGAACGAATTTTTGCTAGAAACACCTACTAACATAGAGGATTAAGGAAAAATAAAAATTTAACACTTGCCGATCTTAGGGCGGGGGGACTGAGGACCTAAGCAAATAAATTCAAAAATTCGCACTGTCAAAACGGCACATGTAACTCGAACGAATTTTTGCTAGAAACACCTACCAACATAGAAGATTAAGGAAAAATAAAAATTTAACACTTGCCGAACTTAGGGCGGGGGGACTGAGGACTTAATCAAATAAATTCAAAAATTCGCACTGTCAAAACGGCACATGTAACTCGAACGAATTTTTGTTAGAATCACCCACTAATATAGAAGATTAAGAAAAAATAAAAATTTAACACTTGCCGAACTTCTGACGGGGGGGACTGGGGACTAAAGCAAATAAATTCAAAAATTCGCACCGTCAAAACGGCACATGTAACTCGAACGAATTTTTGCTAGAAACACCTACTAATATAGAGGATTAAGGAAAAATAAAAATTTAATACTTGCCGAACTTAGGGCGGGGGGACTGAGGACTTAAGCAAATAAATTCAAAAATTCGCACTGTCAAAACGGCACATGTAACTCGAACGAATTTTTGTTAGAATCACCCACTAATATAGAAGATTAAGAAAAAATAAAAATTTAACACTTGCCGAACTTCTGACGGGGGGGACTGGGGACTAAAGCAAATAAATTCAAAAATTCGCATCGTCAAAACGGCACATGTAACTCGAACGAATTTTTGCTAGAAACACCTACTAATATAGAGGATTAAGGAAAAATAAAAATTTAATACTTGCCGAACTTAGGGCGGGGGGACTGAGGACTTAAGCAAATAAATTCAAAAATTCGCACTGTCAAAACGGCACATGTAACTCGAACGAATTTTTGTTAGAAACACCCACTAATATAGAAGATTAAGAAAAAATAAAAATTTAACACTTGCCGAACTTCTGACGGGGGGGACTGGGGGCTTCAGCATATAAATTGAGAAATTCGCATCGTCAAAACGGCACATGTAACTCGAACGAATTTTTGCTAGAAACACCTACTAACATAGAGGATTAAGGAAAAATAAAAATTTAACACTTGCCGAACTTAGGGCGGGGGGACTGAGGACTTAAGCAAATAAATTCAAAAATTGGCACCGTCAAAATGGCACATGTAACTCGAACGAATTTTTGCTAGAAACACCTACTAACATAGAGGATTAAGGAAAAATAAAAATTTAACACTTGCCGATCTTAGGGCGGGGGGACTGAGGACCTAAGCAAATAAATTCAAAAATTCGCACTGTCAAAACGGCACATGTAACTCGAACGAATTTTTGCTAGAAACACCTACCAACATAGAGGATTAAGGAAAAATAAAAATTTAACACTTGCCGAACTTAGGGCGGGGGGACTGAGGACCTAAGCAAATAAATTCAAAAATTCGCACTGTCAAAACGGCACATGTAACTCGAACGAATTTTTGCTAGAAACACCTACCAACATAGAGGATTAAGGAAAAATAAAAATTTAACACTTGCCGAACTTAGGGCGGGGGGACTGAGGACTTAACCAAATAAATTCAAAAATTCGCACTGTCAAAACGGCACATGTAACTCGAACGAATTTTTGTTAGAATCACCCACTAATATAGAAGATTAAGAAAAAATAATAATTTAACACTTGCCGAACTTCTGACGGGGGGGACTGGGGACTAAAGCAAATAAATTCAAAAATTCGCACCGTCAAAACGGCACATGTAACTCGAACGAATTTTTGCTAGAAACACCTACTAATATAGAGGATTAAGGAAAAATAAAAATTTAATACTTGCCGAACTTAGGGCGGGGGGACTGAGGACCTAAGCAAATAAATTCAAAAATTCGCACTGTCAAAACGGCACATGTAACTCGAACGAATTTTTGCTAGAAACACCTACCAACATAGAGGATTAAGGAAAAATAAAAATTTAACACTTGCCGAACTTAGGGCGGGGGGACTGAGGACTTAATCAAATAAATTCAAAAATTCGCACTGTCAAAACGGCACATGTAACTCGAACCAATTTTTGCTAGAAACACCTACCAACATAGAGGATTAAGGAAAAATAAAAATTTAACACTTGCCGATCTTAGGGCGGGGGGACTGAGGACCTAAGCAAATAAATTCAAAAATTCGCACTGTCAAAACGGCACATGTAACTCGAACGAATTTTTGCTAGAAACACCTACCAACATAGAGGATTAAGGAAAAATAAAAATTTAACACTTGCCGAACTTAGGGCGGGGGGACTGAGGACTTAATCAAATAAATTCAAAAATTCGCACTGTCAAAACGGCACATGTAACTCGAACGAATTTTTGTTAGAATCACCCACTAATATAGAAGATTAAGAAAAAATAAAAATTTAACACTTGCCGAACTTCTGACGGGGGGGACTGGGGACTAAAGCAAATAAATTCAAAAATTCGCACCGTCAAAACGGCACATGTAACTCGAACGAATTTTTGCTAGAAACACCTACTAATATAGAGGATTAAGGAAAAATAAAAATTTAATACTTGCCGAACTTAGGGCGGGGGGACTGAGGACTAAAGCAAATAAATTCAAAAATTCGCACCGTCAAAACGGCACATGTAACTCGAACGAATTTTTGCTAGAAACACCTACTAATATAGAGGATTAAGGAAAAATAAAAATTTAATACTTGCCGAACTTAGGGCGGGGGGACTGAGGACTTAAGCAAATAAATTCAAAAATTCGCACTGTCAAAACGGCACATGTAACTCGAACGAATTTTTGCTAGAAACACCTACCAACATAGAGGATTAAGGAAAAATAAAAATTTAACACTTGTCGAACTTAGGGCGGGGGGACTGAGGACTTAATCAAATAAATTCAAAAATTCGCACTGTCAAAACGGCACATGTAACTCGAACGAATTTTTGCTAGAAACACCTACCAACATAGAGGATTAAGGCAAAATAAAAATTTAACACTTGCCGAACTTAGGGCGGGGGGACTGAGGACTTAAGCAAATAAATTTAAAAATTCGCACTGTCAAAACGGCACATGTAACTCGAACGAATTTTTGTCAGAAACACCCACTAATATAGAAGATTAAGAAAAAATAAAAATTTAACACTTGCCGAACTGCTGACGGGGGGGACGCGGCGCTTAAGCAAATAAATTGAAAAATTCGCATCGTCAAAACGGCACATGTAACTCGAACGAATTTTTGCTAGAAACACCTACTAACATAGAGGATTAAGGAAAAATAAAAATTTAACACTTGCCGAACTTAGGGCGGGGGGACTGAGGACTTAAGCAAATAAATTTAAAAATGCGCACTGTCAAAACGGCACATGTAACTCGAACGAATTTTTGTCAGAAACACCCACTAATATAGAAGATTAAGAAAAAATAAAAATTTAACACTTGCCGAACTGCTGACGGGGGGGACTCGGCGCTTAAGCAAATAAATTGAAAAATTCGCATCGTCAAAACGGCACATGTAACTCGAACGAATTTTTGCTAGAAACACCTACTAACATAGAGGATTAAGGAAAAATAAAAATTTAACACTTGCCGAACTTAGGGCGGGGGGACTGAGGACTTAAGCAAATAAATTCAAAAATTCGCACCGTCAAAACGGCACATGTAACTCGAACGAATTTTTACTAGAAACACCTACTAACATAGGGGATTAAGGAAAAATAAAAATTTACCACTTGCCGAACTTAGGGCGGGGGGACTGAGGACTTAAGCAAATAAATTCAAAAATTCGCACCGTCAAAATGGCACATGTAACTCGAACGAATTTTTGCTAGAAACACCTACTAACATAGAGGATTAAGGAAAAATAAAAATTTAACACTTGCCGAACTTCTGACGGGGGGGACTCGGCGCTTAAGCAAATAAATTGAAAAATTCGCACCGTCAAAACGGCACATGTAACTCGAACGAATTTTTGCTAGAAACACCTACTAACATAGAGGATTTAGGAAAAATAAAAATTTAACACTTGCCGAACTTAGGGTGGGGGTACATCTATGTTAGTAGGTGTTTCTAGCAAAAATTCGTTCGAGTTACATTTGCCGTTTTGACAGTGCGAATTTTTGAATTTATTTGCTTAGGTCCTCAGTCCCCCCGCCCTAAGATCGGCAAGTGTTAAATTTTTATTTTTCCTTAATCCTCTATGTTAGTAGGTGTTTCTAGCAAAAATTCGTTCGAGTTACATGTGCCATTTTGACGGTGCGAATTTTTGAATTTATTTGCTTAAGTCCTCAGTCCCCCCGCCCTAAGTTCGGCAAGTGTTAAATTTTTATTTTTCCTTAATCCTCTATGTTAGTAGGTGTTTCTAGCAAAAATTCGTTCGAGTTACATGTGCCGTTTTGACGATGCGAATTTTTCAATTTATTTGCTTAAGCCCCCAGTCCCCCCCGTCAGAAGTTCGGCAAGTGTTAAATTTTTATTTTTTCTTAATCTTCTATATTAGTGGGTGTTTCTAACAAAAATTCGTTCGAGTTACATGTGCCGTTTTGACAGTGTGAATTTTTGAATTTATTTGCTTAAGTCCTCAGTCCCCCCGCCCTAAGTTCGGCAAGTGTTAAATTTTTATTTTTCCTTAATCTTCTATATTAGTAGGTGTTTCTAGCAAAAATTCGTTCGAGTTACATGTGCCGTTTTGACGATGCGAATTTTTCAATTTATTTGCTTAAGCCCCCAGTCCCCCCCGTCAGAAGTTCGGCAAGTGTTAAATTTTTATTTTTTCTTAATCTTCTATATTAGTGGGTGTTTCTAACAAAAATTCGTTCGAGTTACATGTGCCGTTTTGACAGTGTGAATTTTTGACTTTGTTTGCTTAAGTCCTCAGTCGCCCCGCCCTAAGATCGGCAAGTGTTAAATTTTTATTTTTCCTTAATCCTCTATGTTAGTAGGTGTTTCTAGCAAAAATTCGTTCGAGTTACATGTGCCGTTTTGACAGTGCGAATTTTTGAATTTATTTGCTTTAGTCCCCAGTCCCCCCCGTCAGAAGTTCGGCAAGTGTTAAATTTTTATTTTTTCTTAATCTTCTATATTAGTGGGTGTTTCTAACAAAAATTCGTTCGAGTTACATGTGCCGTTTTGACGGTGCGAATTTTTAAATTTATTTGCTTAAGTCCTCAGTCCCCCCGCCCTAAGTTCGGCAAGTGTTAAATTTTTATTTTTCCTTAATCCTCTATATTAGTAGGTGTTTCTAGCAAAAATTCGTTCGAGTTACATGTGCCGTTTTGACAGTGCGAATTTTTGAATTTATTTGCTTTAGTCCCCAGTCCCCCCCGTCAGAAGTTCGGCAAGTGTTAAATTTTTATTTTTTCTTAATCTTCTATATTAGTGGGTGTTTCTAACAAAAATTCGTTCGAGTTACATGTGCCGTTTTGACGGTGCGAATTTTTGAATTTATTTGCTTAAGTCCTCAGTCCCCCCGCCCTAAGTTCGGCAAGTGTTAAATTTTTATTTTTCCTTAATCCTCTATGTTGGTAGGTGTTTCTAGCAAAAATTCGTTCGAGTTACATTTGCCGTTTTGACAGTGCGAATTTTTGAATTTATTTGCTTAGGTCCTCAGTCCCCCCGCCCTAAGATCGGCAAGTGTTAAATTTTTATTTTTCCTTAATCCTCTATGTTAGTAGGTGTTTCTAGCAAAAATTCGTTCGAGTTACATGTGCCATTTTGACGGTGCGAATTTTTGAATTTATTTGCTTAAGTCCTCAGTCCCCCCGCCCTAAGTTCGGCAAGTGTTAAATTTTTATTTTTCCTTAATCCTCTATGTTAGTAGGTGTTTCTAGCAAAAATTCGTTCGAGTTACATGTGCCGTTTTGACGATGCGAATTTTTCAATTTATTTGCTTGAGCCCCCAGTCCCCCCCGTCAGAAGTTCGGCAAGTGTTAAATTTTTATTTTTTCTTAATCTTCTATATTAGTGGGTGTTTCTAACAAAAATTCGTTCGAGTTACATGTGCCGTTTTGACAGTGCGAATTTTTGAATTTATTTGATTAAGTCCTCAGTCCCCCCGCCCTAAGTTCGGCAAGTGTTAAATTTTTATTTTTCCTTAATCCCCTATGTTGGTAGGTGTTTCTAGCAAAAATTCGTTCGAGTTACATGTGCCGTTTTGACAGTGCGAATTTTTGAATCTATTTGCTTAGGTCCTCAGTCCCCCCGCCCTAAGATCGGCAAGTGTTAAATTTTTATTTTTCCTGAATCCTCTATGTTAGTAGGTGTTTCTAGCAAAAATTCGTTCGAGTTACATGTGCCATTTTGACGGTGCGAATTTTTGAATTTATTTGCTTAAGTCCTCAGTCCCCCCGCCCTAAGTTCGGCAAGTGCTAAATTTTTATTTTTCCTTAATCCTCTATGTTAGTAGGTGTTTCTAGCAAAAATTCGTTCGAGTTACATGTGCCGTTTTGACGATGCGAATTTTTCAATTTATTTGCTTAAGCTCCCAGCCCCCCCCCCGTCAGAAGTTCGGCAAGTGTTAAATTTTTATTTTTTCTTAATCTTCTATATTAGTGGGTGTTTCTAACAAAAATTCGTTCGAGTTACATGTGCCGTTTTGACAGTGCGAATTTTTGAATTTATTTGCTTAAGTCCTCAGTCCCCCCGCCCTAAGTTCGGCAAGTGTTAAATTTTTATTTTTCCTTAATCCTCTATATTAGTAGGTGTTTCTAGCAAAAATTCGTTCGAGTTACATGTGCCGTTTTGACAGTGCGAATTTTTGAATTTATTTGCTTTAGTCCCCAGTCCCCCCCGTCAGAAGTTCGGCAAGTGTTAAATTTTTATTTTTTCTTAATCTTCTATATTAGTGGGTGTTTCTAACGAAAATTCGTTCGAGTTACATGTGCCGTTTTGACAGTGCGAATTTTTGAATTTATTTGATTAAGTCCTCAGTCCCCCCGCCCTAAGTTCGGCAAGTGTTAAATTTTTATTTTTCCTTAATCCTCTATGTTAGTAGGTGTTTCTAGCAAAAATTCGTTCGAGTTACATGTGCCATTTTGACGGTGCGAATTTTTGAATTTATTTGCTTAAGTCCTCAGTCCCCCCGCCCTAAGTTCGGCAAGTGTTAAATTTTTATTTTTCCTCAATCCCCTATGTTAGTAGGTGTTTCTAGCAAAAATTCGTTCGAGTTACATGTGCCGTTTTGACGGTGCGAATTTTTCAATTTATTTGCTTAAGCGCCCAGTCTCCCCCGTCAGAAGTTCGGCAAGTGTTAAATTTTTATTTTTTCTTAATCTTCTATATTAGTGGGTGTTTCACACAAAAATTCGTTCGAGTTACATGTGTTATAGGTTATTATTTGCTTTTGTAATTATCTTAAATGTAAACGAAAGCAACGTTCAGTTACTTATTAGGTTTATATTAAGTAGCGCTCTAGCCGCTAATCTACCTTTTTTGGTAATTCTATGCACCGTTCGGCAATGTTCGTAGGTCTCGGCTGCTAGCTTTTGGCTGCTGTCTTCACACCGGTGCCTTAGATAAAGGACAAGTGTTCACATATGCTAAGTTTCAACAAGATTCCTAAACTGACAGTAAATTTACGCCACTTTGAAAAAGTGACTACTTTTTTCTTTTGAGTAGTGTATATGGATTTAGTCATAATTATTACTGTGGACGATTGACACTTACAATTTAATAACATTTTCAAAGGCGAAGCCTGCTTTGTGTCTGTCCCAGATAAGTAATTTTGTTTGAAGTGCATGGCGTGCAGCATAGCAAAATTATATTTTTCTATCTAAACTATGGCAAATAACCAAATCAAACTTTACACAGAAATGTTTGAAATGAGGATATCTGTCTGTAAAACATTTTTCAAAGATACTGGCCAAACCATTCAAAAAATATAAGCACGTGAATGACCATTTACATAACCTCCGCGAATAAAAAATTATGTCAAAAAACAACTTTTTCCAGTAAAGATTCACATCCCGAATTTAATCCTCATTTCTAAAAGCAATCTTTTTTTTTGAAGATTTTTGACATTTAACAATGCCTTAACGAAGCACCTTCGGATAGAGGTAAGTTTGATTATATCGTCCTATTTTGTTCGCGAGAGTATGTGGTAGCGTTTTAACAGTCCTTTTAGGGACATCCTGATAGTTGCAGAATCTGAACATCATACTGGGATAAACTTGAATGGCTAGTATCCGGAACAACACGATGAATATAAAATTATAGATTATAAAGTTAATTTAGTTTAGTTTTCAAAATAATTTGATTTACATGGCTAAATTAAAAAATAACAAGATAATTACCTATAAAAATTTATAGAAAAAAGTATTTAATGTAAGAGTCAGTACGAAGTTGTAATTCTAACTTCGCGCGATTTAAAAACAAATTGTGAATAATAGCGCATTTCTTTGGATTTCTGATTTTATTTTAAGACTATAAATTACATTGTAAAAATGTATACTTGCATTTATTTAGAAGCTGTGCTTATTTCCATTTATGAAGAGGGAAAAGTAAAATGCTGTGCTCCCAAGATGCCTTTTCGCTTCACTGTAATTTGTATGTATATCTGAGATATAAATCAGGAAAAGGGCTAGTTTACAAAAACAGACAAGCTGCAATAAATATTTTCGCTCGAATGCTGCTGAGATGTGGTATACAGGGTCCTGCAACAGTGCGTCGGGCTTTCCTAGCGCCCTTACCGTGAGAGATAGAAAAAAAAGTTTAAAGCATAAAATTATTGGTTCGAAGAGGTCTACGTCGCGAAATTATTTTCAATAATACAGAGTGTTCCACTTTTGCGCTATAATAAAAACATACATTTTTTTAAATGCAACACCCTGTAACTTTTCATGTCTTCCGATGTCATTTTTTAACCTCTACATAACTGTCTACCCACTTTTGTATTTTGTGTCAGTGTTACCAACTTATTAATTTTTTTCCGAAAAATCTTTCATAAACAGACTTCACTTTAAAAATCATAAGCGACCTTGATTTTTGAAGTAGAGGGATAAATTTTAGCAATAATTGTAGTCCGGTTAAAGAGCAACATTTTGATATGAGAAAATGGGATTCAGTTGATACAGGGTGTTACAAAAGAAAATGCCAAACTTTCCAAACTTCAAAGTGACATAACTCATTTTTTTCAAATGGAACCACCACTGTTTTATTTCGCAAATCGATAGCATTTTTTATCCTCTTTAATTTTGTATTTAGATGTCCGATACCTAAACCCCGTAGATTTAGAGATATTAAATACTTTTCACAAAAGTAACAATTTAATTACATTTTATGCACCGAAGTGGGCCGTGCTAATGCAAAAAACAAAAACAAAATGTAAGTAAGCCTCAATGTAACATTTTAGTAAATTTAGAATCAAAACGGATAATACTTATGTAATAAAATTAATTGTTTTATTCAAAAACTATGAAAAGTAACAAAATTCAAAATGCATAAAAGAAAAACGACTACAATAAATGTTCGAAATGTCTTCCATTTTCATTCAGGCACAAAACTTGATTTTTTTTTGTGGGGATACGTGAAGGGAATTGTTTATATCGAACTACCGACAACACAAATAAATATGCAACAACGAATTGTTGACGCTTTTGCAAGTATTTCACCTGAAATGTTACGAAGAGTGCAAAGATCTTTTCAGCAGCGAATTGATTTGAGCCTGAATGAAAATGGAAGACATTTCGAACATTTATTGTAGTCGTTTTTCTTTTATGCATTTTGAATTTTGTTACTTTTCATAGTTTTTGAATAAAACAATTAATTTTATTACATAAGTATTATCCGTTTTGATTCTAAATTTACTAAAATGTTACATTGAGGCTTACTTACATTTTGTTTTTGTTTTTTGCATTAGCACGGCCCACTTCGGTGCATAAAATGTAATTAAATTGTTACTTTTGTGAAAAGAATTTAATATCTCTAAAACTACGGGGTTTAGGTATCGGACATCTAAATACAAAATTAAAGAGAATAAAAAAAGCCATCGATTCGCGAAATAAAACAGTGGTGGTTCCATTTGAAAAAAATGAGCTATGTCACTTTGAAGTTTGGAAAGTTTGGCATTTTCTTTTGTAACACCCTGTATCAACTGAATCCCATTTTCTCATATCAAAATGTTGCTCTTTAACCGGACTACAATTATTGCTAAAATTTATCCCTCTACTTCAAAAATCAAGGTCGCTTATGATTTTTAAAGTGAAGTCTGTTTATGAAAGATTTTTCGGAAAAAAATTAATAAGTTGGTAACACTGACACAAAATACAAAAGTGGGTAGACAGTTATGTAGAGGTTAAAAAATGACATCGGAAGACATGAAAAGTTACAGGGTGTTGCATTTAAAAAAATGTATGTTTTTATTATAGCGCAAAAGTGGAACACTCTGTATTATTGAAAATAATTTCGCGACGTAGACCTCTTCGAACCAATAATTTTATGCTTTAAACTTTTTTTTCTATCTCTCACGGTAAGGGCGCTAGGAAAGCCCGACGCACTGTTGCAGGACCCTGTATAATTACTTGCAATATTTTACTTCTGCAATGATTTCGAGTTTGGTTTGCTACTTTACTATCCAATGAAGAATAAATAATGCTATTTCTTAAGAATATCTTGAACTTATTTTTATACTTTTTTCATCTAACTTATGAAAGGTGTTTCTGAGATAAAGAGTTATGAAGGTACTATTAAATTCATACTCTTATATTTTTTATCATCTTTCAGATGCCACCGCGAGTTTCTACATATAAGTGAAATAAATAAATTAATCAACTGGAAAACTAAGTGATAAAAGTAAATGCTGTTTCGCAATGTTCAAATTTTATTTTAATTGCTACTCACTACCTTTAATTTTGTAGTATGGGGATGAGAGGTCTTTCTAAATTTTTAAGTAAATTGTTTGCTATCTAGGATATCCTTTAATAAATGCTTAGATAGGTGTTATCTGCCCACGATATTTGTGCTTGGCGGTTAGCTATAATTTCCTTTTGGGTGTATGCTAAGAAATTTATTTCTTCTGATAATCTACATTGTATGAGGCTTATTTAAGTGAAATCCGTCTCACAGCCTTATTTTTATAAAATTATGAATGTGTTCAAAATTACCTTGTGTGATGGTATTGGCACATTGTATGTGATAGTTACATCGCATCACATCAGTACTGAGCCTCCAATCTTTTTTTTTTGAGATTTTAGTGGCACTTAAGGATGTAATTTTCTATTCTATCATAGGATGGCCACATGAAACCATCAAAAACCAACGCCCAAGAAATTTAACAACAGATATAAGTTTGCTTCGCAATAATGCACAACCATAACAGTAGGAGTATGCTGCAGTGACTGGGGTGGACTATACCGGGCCATCCAGTCTTTAGTCACGAGTTATCGTTCTGCATTTTTCACATATTTGGTGAGCTGAAGAAAGTGTTAAATGGTCTTCACTACTCCCCAGGTTCTGACTTTCACATTAGCAACGTATCCATCGCATGGTGACCTTTAAAAAAATATTGCTGTATGTGTATGTAGGTACTTACAAAAAAATGAAGATGAATTTCAATTGAACCAGTTAGAGCTTGTCGTGTAGCTTATTATAATGTAACATGTTCTTCTATTTTTACGTTCTTATTAAATTTTGAAACACTTCAAAGTTAAACATTTGCTATTACAAAAGTTGTATGGGATGTAACAGAAGATCAACAAAAAGCCAATTAGGGTAGGCTGTGAAATTGAATTATTTTGAATTGGTACTTTAGCCACATCCACAGAATGACATTTCTGACATGAAAATTTAAAACTGAACGCTCTTGTCAAATGTTTTAAGTTTTTTATTTGATGAAAAAATTTAAAGTTTGAAAAAATGGTATTCACTACACAACAAAAAGCGAAAGCTATTGAATGTTTCTTTCGAACCGGCGTAAGAATAAATGGAGAGTGGCAATATTCACTTCATGACTGCATGATTGATTTTCGTGAAGAATACCCCTATTTAGTGTTCAATTACAATTATTATCGCGATGTTGTAACTAAATCTGTGCAGTTATTTAGAGAAAGTGGCAGTGTCGCTCGTAAAAGTGGAAGTGGACCGCCGCTTAGATGAACAGAAGCAACGATTGAAGCTGCCCGGCAGATTATGGATGAACAGCCAAAAACTCCCATTAGAGTATTGGCTCAACAAATACATTTATCTTATGGCACAACTCGAACAATCCTAAAAAAAGATTTAAACCGTCATGCATATAAACTGCAATGTTTTCATGAACTTTTACCAATAGATCCTCCAAGACGAATAGAATTCTGCAATTGGTTTCAAAATAATCTCAACAATGAAGCAGCTCTGAACACTGTATTTTTTTCGGATGAGGCCTGGTTTTATCTTTCTGGATATGTCAATTCACAGAATATGAGGTGATGGTCAAGTGAAAACCCTCATTTTTTTGTTGAACAACCTTTGCATCCTCAAAAAGTTGGTGTTTGGGTTGGAATTTGTCGAAGAAGATTGGTGGGTCCCATTTTTTTTAAGGCACACTCACTGCTGCACGATATCGGGATGAGATACTCGACCAATTCATCAATCAGCTAGATGGCGAAGAATTACAAAATGGGAATTTCCAACAAGATGGTACTACATCACATACCACTAGAGAAACACTCCGATATCTTGCAGAATTTTTCGATAACAGAATAATAGGCAGGAATGCTGAAATCCCATATCCAACTAGTTCTTGCGATTTGAACATAATATGTGATTTTTTTGTATGGCCTTACATTAAAAATTCAATTTATTCAACGCCAATTCATAATCTGGAAGAACTGAGAAATCGCATAACAGAAAAGTGTGAAGAAATCAACAACTGACGTCAAATGTTACATAGTGTTTTTGCTGGATTGCAAAGAAGAATTCGTTTATGTTTAGACGTAAATGGGCAACATTTTCAACAAATCCTATAGTTTTATGTAAATTTCAATATCGTAAATTAATAATTTTTTCATTTTTTTGTTTCAGTTTCAATTTAAGGTTATAAACTTTGTTTACAATAAAAATGTCAAATTACAAACGTTATAAAATGTCAATCTGTGGATGTGGCTAAAGTACCAATTCAAAATAATTCAATTTCACAGCCTACCCTAATTGGTATTTTTATTGATCTGTTGTTATTAATGCTATTATTCATTTATTTATTGGGAAGATCTAGGCGTGTGGGTGTTAAGGTTCTTAATACGTATTGACATTGACTGATATTGTTATTGTTATTAGCATTGCCAGACTAGAATTTTGTCGAACTGAAGGGACCTCCATCCCTAGAAGCGATCTTTATGGGTAGGTACGTGACTTACACTTTTACGTCATATCCAAAAACCGTCATTCATTCATATATTTTTAGGAATTAAAAATTTCATCGACCTGAACTGGTATCGAACCCGAGATCTCAAAGAAAGCATGAAAACTCGACATCGTTGTTATTTCCTCTTCAAAATTAACAACGCCTGAAGCCACTTTATTATGATTACTAAAACTGACAATTGAAGACAAAAAACTTTTACACAAAATATATACCCCGTGTCCACAGGCTTTCGCACCATGGAATCAGAGCAACGTTAATTTATCCCAAAGATCAGCTCTTGCTTTTACGAAAACAGCTTAACAACAAACCCTATTATATTTATTTTTCTATGGCAATAAACGATTAGGCGGCATTCAACTTGACGAATGGTTTGAAACAAATCAAGTCCTATTCGAATTTATACCAAAATCGTCATGTATATTTACACTGTGAAAGAAAGAGTTCAAATAGTGAAATGGGTCTACACAGGAAAGAGTTATAGGGAAACGTCTAGACGATTTGCAACGACATATCCCAACAGACCTCGTCCTGCACACACTACTGTTGGAAGAATCATAAGCAGATTTGAAAATACTGGTAATGTTTGCTCAAGATTTGTAGCACCTGATATCATTAATCCTGAGGTTCATGATCGTGAAATTGATATAATGGCAGCTGTTCGTGCTAATCCCAACATATCAGTGCGGCAATTAAGTGCAGAAAATGGGTTAAATAAAATATTAAAGAAACATAAATTTAAATCGTATAAATATCAGCCTCATCAAGAACTGCGGGAGGAGATTCCGAAAACAGATCTGCATTTTGTCAAATGATGATGGATAAATGCAACAATGAACCTGATTTTCTAGAAAGAGTGTGCTTTACTGACGAATGTACGTTTACTTTAAATAATCAACCACATTCTCAAAATTATCGATATTGGAGTACCGACAATCCTTATTTAATTGTAAAAACACACACACAATATCCACAGAAGGTTAATGTTTGGTATGGAATATTAAATAACGTTGTAATTGGACCTTATTGTATTATCGGAACGTTGACCGGAGAGACTTATTTAGAACTTTTAACTGAAAGTATTTGTCCTGCAATTGAACATACAATGTTTGGAGATGAGCGACCGCTATGGTACCAACACGATGGCTGTCCCGCTCACAATTCAGCAGTAGTTAAAGAATTCCTAAACAATACCTTTCATGAAACCTGGATTGGACGTGGAGGTGCAATTGGTTGGCCCGCTCGATCCCCTGATTTGGCTCCGAACGATTTTTTCTTATGGCCTTACTTAAAATCTAAAGTTTACTCTTCCCGAGTTCATCCTAATTTAGATTCTCTTAAAGATAAAATTACCGAAGTGTGTTTATATATATTTCCCCCGATTGTTATATAATGTTAGACGTAATTTTTATGATAGGTTAGGATACTGTATGGCAGTAAATGGAAACTTATTTGAACATTTAATTTGAATACTTCAGTTATAATTTGTTTGACTGCGAAATTGATTAAATTATTTATTTTTGTTGTTTTTGATTTTTGTGTATTATTTGTTACTTGCAAATTCAATTTTAATGGTCAATGCTTAGTAACCGTTTGTGGACGCACGGTATAAGCAAATAAGTAGCTTACAACGGTTATAATTCTTTAACTTTCAATTTTTTTTAAAACAAACTAAAGGAAATACTATTATGTTAACATACATCAATCGTCGTTGGATCATGCCAATAAGGTAAAAAAGAGCGAGTTACACGAAAGTTTTGTTGGGCTAACGAATGATCGCAATTAGCAAAGGAGCACAATTTTTACTTACTAATGTGTTATTGCAGTATGAATTGGAATTTTGATTAGATTTTGTTAATTTTGATAAGTGATTAATTTGACGAAGCTATTAATTCATGTATGCGCAACCCACCTAAATGCTGTTCTATTCATGAAATAGCAAGTTAGTGCTATATTATCTTGAGTATAGTCCATATTATGCCAAAAACTCTTTATCAGCTAAACACAATGAATATTTTAAGGCGTATGATATTTGATATAGTATATTCGCTACCACATTGGGACTGGAGTTTATACATAGGGTACCGGAAACTCGCTAAAATAAATAAATATAAGGCGTTACAGTATTAATATTAACAATGCCGTATGCTCTGTAATCTCTAAACTCTTGAGTTATACGGTGTCGCTTCAAGCTTGAATCCCAATGTGGTAGCGAATATATTATATACTGTGAGTTTATAATATTCTTTAACAATTATGATTTTTAAAAGGTAGGAAGTAAAAGCATTTTAGATAAAATAGAAAGTAATTAGATATATTTAGTTTATTTCTGAAGTTAATAGACTATTCGCATATTCCACAATAATAACAAAATTGTTAAAGAAGTGTTTTTTTTGTTAATAAATAATGTTTTCATATGTTAATATATTGTTATGCTCTTCCACTTAAAAGAATTACATACAATTTTTAATTATTCTTCCGGCTAGCTCAATAATAAGATTTAATTAATTTCTTTCAGAATCTCCTAAATCAAGGTCTTTAAAGGGTTCCCTTTGACGAATTTCAAAATTTATAAAAATTCAACAAGATAAAATTTTAAAAAAATATAACACCTTTCAAAATTATGATAAACTTTTACAAAGAAATAACAATAAATAATTCTAATAACAAACTAAACAATTTTCTAAAAATTAAAAATATGAACTACCTTTTTTTTTTTTAAAAAAACAACTTGAACAAACAACACTCCCTGGCTTGACTTCTAATGTATCCAACTGTTGAACCAACCTTTTCACAATGAAAGACTTTCCCCTTTGACTCCAACTCCACCAACCTGACTGCAACTCCACCAACCTTACTGCAACTTCACCAATAACACAATTTCCTTCTTTCGATTTTATTTATATTTGTGTAATATCCAAATTTTTATATAAACTTCTTCAAAAATAATAATTTTTATTCCAAATAAACTTTTATTAAATTAAAATTCCAAATTATTTTGATATAATATAACTTCTTTTCAATCTTTATTTGTTTACAATTTGTTTTCAGAATATTCTTTTGGTACTTTAATACGTTTTCAAGAGTTTTTAAAAAAAACTCAACTTACGTTTTTCCAAAAAAATATCCAACTGTTTGTTTTTTATTTGTTACCCTAGTTTCTTAAATTTTAACACTCTACAAAATTATTTTTATGACATATTTACAAAATTACTATCTAGATTCTATCCTACTTATTTACAATATTCATTTTCTAACTTATAACTATTTACAATTTTATTTACACTAAATTTTCATACTTTCAAAAGGTGTTCATTCACTTTATCCAAATTCAATTAAAACAATATCACCTCAAAACCCTACCTTGTTTTTGTGAAATTTTTGTTTTCAAACACATTTTCTCAATTTTAATTTCGTTAAGTTAACAACCCTATTTGTCATTTTAACATATAAAATCAGGTTAAGTTAATTTTGACTTTTCTTTATTTCTGTCATTATTGACATTTATGTCATTTTTGACTTTTAATAAATTTGACGTTTGACATTTGACATAATGTTTCTATCTTAATTTTTTTTTAATTTTCAAATCGATATAACATTTATATATGAAAAATTCCTCTAATTTTTTGTGTATTAATTTCAATTAACTCGTACGAATTTTCAAATATGACTTTATTTATACGAAAAGGTCCTATAAATGGTAATTGTAATTTTGCACATTTATTTAATTCTCTATTTGCCACTTTTAAATTTTTAACAATAACTAAATCTCCTACATTAAATTGGGTTCTTTTTTTAATTAAATTATTATATTTCAATTCATATTTTCGATTAGATTTTCGAATTCTCTCTTTAGTTTTCTCTAATAAATTATCAATATTTGTTAGAATTTGTTCTGTTCTCCAAGGACGTTTAGGCAATAAATCTTTTATTAATGTAATAGGTGATATTTTCGTTACTGTATTTGGTACTTCGTTTATAAATTGTTCTATTTTAGGAAGGTATTTTACCCAAGCATTATGTTTGTCAAAAGTAACTACCCTAAGATATTTGATAACTTCTTTTATGTATCTTTCAGCTGGATTTCCTTTTGGATGACGTATGCTACAAAATGAATAACGAATTTCTAAATTATTTAAATTTTGTTTAAATCTGTCATTGTGAAAATATGTTGCATTATCTGCTAATATTCGAGTTGGTTTACCTATTTCTACCAAAT
Source organism: Melanotus villosus (assembly GCA_963082815.1). Taxonomy (NCBI): domain Eukaryota; kingdom Metazoa; phylum Arthropoda; class Insecta; order Coleoptera; family Elateridae; genus Melanotus; species Melanotus villosus. Next base: position 66,987,338 of record OY720418.1, on the reverse strand, counting down.
ATTTTTTTATGCTGTTAATCACATGATTTGTATTACATTTTCTGCTTGGATACAACTTGACATATTTTGAAAATACATCTAACATTACTAAAATGTGTTTATTTCCACCATGACCTGTAGTTAAATTACTTATATAATCTATTGCTACCAATTCTAAAGGTTGTTCTACTCTAATGCTTGTTATTGTATTTGAATTTCTAAAATTCTTTTCTTTTACAAATATACAAATTTGACATCTGTTAATGTAATTTTTAATTATTTTAATATCGTTTTTCATATAAAAACATTCCCTGAAAATTAACCAAGTTTTTCGTATTCCAATATGTCCATAAATTAAATGAATTTCTTCAATAATTTTAATTCCTAAATTTTTATTAACTACATAAAATTCTTGTTCTCCTATTGTTTTAATTAAAATGTTATTTTTAATTTTATATCCCTTATTTTCCAAAATATTATTTAATTGTAAATCATCTTTTATCTTGATAATTTCTTGATGATTTTGTTGTTCTTTAATTGTATTTAAAGAAAATTTTCCATATTCTTGTATAAATTTAGTTGCTAATATTATTTGATTTCGTTTAGGTAAAATATCCTTTCTACTTAAAAAATCTGCTGTTACATTTTCTTTCCCAGGTTTATGTTTTATTTCAAAATCATATTCTTGTAAAAATAATGCCCATCTGTATAATCTGTTACTTAGAAAATCTTTCTTTTTCATAAATGTTAGACCAGAATTATCAGTTTCTATTATAAATTTATTACCTGTTAAATAAAATTTCAACTTTTTAATTGCAAAAATAATTGGTAACATTTCTTTTTCAGAAATTGTATATCTAATTTCATACCCTTTTAAAATTCTGGATATAAAACATATTGGTACCTCTCCTTCGTCTTGAATTTGTACTAACTCAGCTGAAATAGCAAAGTTTGAAGCATCTGTTCTTAATATGAACATTTGTTCAAAATTTGGAAAACGTAATAATAATTCATTATAAAAATTTTCTTTAATCTTTATAAAATCTAATTCCCTTTTTTCATTCCAAATCCATTTTTCATTTTTACGCAATAATTCAACTAATGACAAAATAAGTTCAGAATATTTAGGAATAAACTTTTTATAATAATTAAGTATCCCTAAAAATCGTCTTAAAGTTTTTAAATTAGTAGGTCTACGAAAATTTTTAATTTCTGAAATCCGATCTTCATTGATATTTACACCCATGTCAGTTATTTTATAACCTAAATATGTCACTTGACTTTTAAAAAATTCGCATTTTTCCAAGCTAAGTTTCAAACCATTTGTTTCTAAGGTAACCAAAATAATTTTTAAATGTTTAATATGACTTTCTAGATCTTCGCTAAATATAAGTACATCATCAACATAATGCACACAAAATTGTTCGTAACAATTTAAAATTTTCTGCATAGCTCTTACTAATGCTGCACAAGATGTTGATAAACCAAAAGGTACCACTTTAAATTGAAATATTTCTCCATCTACACTAAATCCAGTATATTTCCTACTATCTTCATCCAATGGTATTAACCAGAAAGAATTTTTTAAATCTAATTTTGAAAAAATCTTTTTGTTGCTAATTCGCCCTAATAAAGAATCAATTGCTTGTGGAGATTCATATTGTGGTTTGGTAATAGAGTTAATTTTTCTTGCATCAAGGCAAATTCTTATGGAATTATTTTTCTTTTTAACAATTACAAGAGGATTAATATAACTGGTAATTGCTGGTTCTATTATTTGATTCTTTATCATCACCTGGATCTCTTCTTTAACTTTTTCTCTGTATTTAAAAGGAATAGGGTAATTTTTAACATTGAATGGTGCATCGTTATTAACTTTCAAATGGTGTATATAACCTTTGGCAAGTCCTGGTTCATTGTTCACTAATCTAATTCTTTCTTTTAATATGCTTAACAATTCATTTTTAATAAAATAATATTCTTTTCCTATCTGACTATCTTCAATTAAATTTTCAATTGAACAATTATTTACTAACATCTTTTCATTAATAAATTCAACATTATCTAACCAAGGTATTTCAATATTATCAACAACAATGCATTTTCGTTTACCATCAATTATCATTTTTATTTGTTCAATTACATCTATTCCAATTATAAAATTAAATTGTAATCCGGGAACAATAAAGAATCTCATTGAATAATCAGTTTTTCCCAATTTTATCTTTACATCAATAACTCTATTAATTTGAGTTAATTTTCTTTTTGTGGCTGATAATAATTCTAGTTTTGAAATTTTATACATATTTTTTAACAAATTACTTTCATACGAATTAACTAAACTTTCTTTAACTAAAGAAACTTGAGCTCCTGTATCTATTAATGCAATATAATTTTTATCAAGAAAACCTATTTTAACAAATGGTAAATTTTGAACTTCAACATCTTCCTCTTCTTCTAATAAAAACTCTTTTGGATGCATATAATTTGAATTTAAAAACAAACACCTTAACAAAGTTTTAAAATTTACGTTTTTTTTTTATTAAAATCGGGCGGTCCATGAATTTCTGCAATTTCTATTTTATCAAATTCATCTTGACTTTTCTTTAGACACATTTGATTAACCACCTTTTGATTATTTTTCTCATGAATCATGTCATTGTAAGATTTTCTATTTTGATCGTTATTTTTATACTGAGGATGTTTATAATTTTCCTCATTTTTATTATTATAATGTGGATTATAATTTGGTCTTTGGTAATTATAATATGGTTTATTATCTTGATATTTCTTTTCTTTGTTAAAATTTTCCCATTTCGTATTCTGGTAAGGTTTATGTGTATTAGTATTTCTTGTTTCTTCTTCGGCGCCATTTCTAAAATTCTTCTTATTCCCATGTGTAACTGCATCATAATTTCGTAACACTTCTAATAAATCTTTCAAAGTTTTAATATTTTGAAGAGCAATTGATCTGTTAACTTCATCTTCCATGTGTCTTGATAAATGTTTTACTAATTCTTTTTCACTCATAATGGGCTTCAAAAATCTTGCTTTATTATATAAATTCATTACATAATTTTCTCTTGTCATTTCTTTTCGATTGTCATATTTTCCCATGGTAAGTTTCATTCGTACCTCCATCTGATGTGTTTCACTCCAAAATTGTTCAATAAAATTCTTACGAAATTCTTCATAAGTTTTGCAATTTTCTTTTATCATATTAAACCAAACTTCAGCATGAATTTTTAAACTCATTCCCGCTATCATTAATTTTCTTTTTTCATCAAGAGTGTTTTCCATTATGGTATCTAATTTTGACAAGAATGTCATTGGAAATTGACCTCTGTATCCTTCAAATTTTGGTAACATTTCAGAACTAAATTTACATGATGAAAATATGTCTGAAGATATTCCTGGTGAATTATTTATGTTTCTTTTAATAATTGAAATTTGCTCTTCATTTTTCTTTATTCCACTATTAGAAATTTCAATTTTATCTTGAATTTGAGTTATTTCTAATGTATTTTGTGTTGTTTTAATTTGTACTTGTTCTAAATTTTTCAAAACATCTTCTCTAACCTTTTTCACTTGACTTTCAATCAAGACTTTTTCATTAACAATCTTCTTTTCCATCTCCACGACTTCCTTTCTTAACTCTTCACGTACTTCTTGTTTATTTTTCACCAATTCTTCTTTCAATTCATTAAATTGCTTGTTAATTTCTTGTTTCTGTTGTCTATTCTCTTCTTTAAATTCTTCAAATCGTTTGTTATTTTGTTGAATTTCTTCTTTCAACTCTTCATGTCGCTTCTTTGATTCTTCCTTAATTTCATTTAATTTTTCATCTAACTTATTATCCAATCCACTTAACTGTTTCTTGGTATCTTCTTTGATATCTTCTTTCATTTCTGTAAACTGCTTCTTGGAATCTTCTTTCATTTCTTTAAACTGTTGCATCATCATTTGCATAAAATTCCCGTCAAATTGAACTGGATTTGTAATAATTTGAGAAGTTTGAACTTGTAATTGATCACCAACACTTTGAGGTTCCTCTTCTAACTGTTCACCTGCATTTTCATGTTCCTCTTCGATTTCAACCACCTCCATTTCATTTTCCTCCTCTTGTTGTTCCATTTCCTGTTCTTTGTCTTTCCTAGAACTTCTTAAATTTCTTCTGCCCTCACTCATATTATCAATTTCTAAACTTTGTCAAAATATCTGTATCTCGTTTTATTGAATTTTATTATTTGAATATTTAAGCAAAAATTTCACACAAAACAATGAACAATCAAGTTTGTCAATTTTATCAATTTGTCAAATTTAATAAACTTCAAACTGACATTTATTATGAAACAATTCAATATTTATGGAAATATCTTCTACAATTAAATTCGTTATACTTTTCTTTATTGATTCAAATCTGTATTATTTCAATTACTAAATAACTTTTATTCAAAACTGTGAATGACCCTACCAAGTTTTTATTACTTCTGTTCTCTAGTTAATATTTTATTCACTAATTTTTACCCTACCTTGCCTTTCAGAACCCCTTCAAAATTATTAATAACAAAATAATATTAAGCCTCACGTTGCTGGTCCAATTATTGTTGTATGTATGACAATAATTGTTAGAATGATGTATGCAAAATTATCCTGTCACTGTCAAAATAAACTCTTCGGAGCCCTAAGTAGCCCTACGAAGTCCTTTCAAAACCCCACGAAGCAACCACGTTGGGCGCCAATTATTGTTATGGTACTGTAAATTTTCACTTTCAGCATAATTTTGACATTTTCACCTAAATCTTCACAAGGCCCCAATCTACCTTACGTTACGGTAACGATTATTACTCAAACTCCTCTTTTTATTAAAAGCCCCACGTTGTTAGCGTCAATTATTGTTATGCTCTTCCACTTAAAAGAATTACATACAATTTTTAATTATTCTTCCGGCTAGCTCAATAATAAGATTTAATTAATTTCTTTCAGAATCTCCTAAATCAAGGTCTTTAAAGGGTTCCCTTTGACGAATTTCAAAATTTATAAAAATTCACCAAGATAAAATTTTAAAAAAATATAACACCTTTCAAAATTATGATAAACTTTTACAAAGAAATAACAATAAATAATTCTAATAACAAACTAAACAATTTTCTAAAAATTAAAAATATAAACTACCTTTTTTTTTTTTAAAAAACAACTTGAACAAACAACACTCCCTGGCTTGACTTCTAATGTATCCAACTGTTGAACCAACCTTTTCACAATGAAAGACTTTCCCCTTTGACTCCAACTCCACCAACCTGACTGCAACTCCACCAACCTTACTGCAACTTCACCAATAACACAATTTCCTTCTTTCGATTTTATTTATATTTGTGTAATATCCAAATTTTTATATAAACTTCTTCAAAAATAATAATTTTTATTCCAAATAAACTTTTATTAAATTAAAATTCCAAATTATTTTGATATAATATAACTTCTTTTCAATCTTTATTTGTTTACAATTTGTTTTCAGAATATTCTTTTGGTACTTTAATACGTTTTCAAGAGTTTTTAAAAAAACTCAACTTACGTTTTTCCAAAAAAATATCCAACTGTTTGTTTTTTATTTGTTACCCTAGTTTCTTAAATTTTAACACTCTACAAAATTATTTTTATGACATATTTACAAAATTACTATCTAGATTCTATCCTACTTATTTACAATATTCATTTTCTAACTTATAACTATTTACAATTTTATTTACACTAAATTTTCATACTTTCAAAAGGTGTTCATTCACTTTATCCAAATTCAATTAAAACAATATCACCTCAATATCAACTTCCTACTAGAAAACTCTTCTCTTCTCTAGTACAGCATTACTTTACCAACATAACAATTGACGACGTCCGCTAAAGTACAGAGTGGGTATAATTATCTGTGATCCCGGTAGCCATGGAATTAGCTACATAGAAATGATGACTAGCACTATGTTTCAATATAGCAATGGCAGTTGTGACAATACAAATGACATTTGTAGGTTAGATTACGTAGTTGAATTCCTCAACTTTATTATGCGGTGATAATTTCAAAGGTAATAGGTACGATCACGAATATTTGTACCCACCCGGTATTTTATTTCATACTGTCCGGTAGTTTCAGTTTCCCGGCTCCATTTTGAGTACGGGAAGTGAGCTATTACGGTATCAGAGCCGGTAAGTGTAACAACAAAACCTCAAATCAAACCTATAGAAAAACTGGTAATGTGATTTAATACAAAATGCACCCAATAATCTCACGTTGGTGTTGACGTTATTGAAAAGTGTCACATGTAAAAATAAAAAATCAAATTGTTTACAGTATGAAATAAAATGTTATACGAATGAAATGACTATATTTCTATTTAAAAATATAAATCGCGAAAATCTTTTGTATCTTTAAAACGCCATTTTTTAATTTATAGGCAACCAATAATTCTTGGTATAACTAAGTTTTGTATAAGTGTACCTATTTAAAGAATTTTAGTTTTTCCAGTCTAGTGTTGTTTAGCCTGTGAATTATTATGCGTATCACATTCTTAAATTATTATCAATATCTTTTGGAAATGTCTACTTTTAATTAAATAATGAACACCTAAATGATAACTCCCATAATAAATAATTTATTCCTTTTATAGCTGAGAAAAACAGAACTGTGCGTTTACTGAAGGCAAAACTAGCATCGCTAAACTTTTTCTTAGATGAGAACTGTATGTGTAGGTGCAATCAAAGAAAATATTCCTATCCTCCTATTCAAAGTGTCGCTTTTTCGCTAGAATTCCGCAAAACAAACTGTTCGCTTGGACGAAGCTTTAAAAGGAAAAAGTTATCTTAGACGTACATTCACGGAACGTGCATTGAAATATGAGTTTCTTTTTGTTACAGGAATATTTTATAAAATCTTTGATTTTTGTTATTTATTTGCCAATAACTTATGTTCTTTTAGAACAACATGAAGATATGGGACTCTTACATAAATATTTATTTTTTTTTATGCTGTATATAACTTTTGAACGTTATGGTCTTGAGAATTTGTAAATCAGTTTACATGTTTATATTGAGTATTTTTATTTTCTACGACAATCTTGAACATCGTTTTACAGTGGTTTTAAATACTTATTATAGCTAATGTATTCATGTAATAGGTTAATGAAAAAACGAGTCGAAGCAAGTTAATACATATACATACATAAGTTTAAACAGAATATTCTTATCATGTATTACCATGATCCATTTTAATCAGCTTTTTATTTTCTGTTAGCATAAATGTCGCCTAAAAATGATTATTATTGAAAATGGAATAGAATAATGAGAATAAATCAAGCTATTATTTTCGCTACTACCAAAATTTACATCTACATCTAACGTCTAATAGTATCTGTCTTTTGTTATATTATCAGAAACGGCTTAGTTAAGCTTATACTACGAGTATATAGTCTATAGATACAGAGATATTTTTCTAAATTGTTAAGTAAATTATTTACAATCTAGTATATCTAGTACTACCCTTTCATAAACGTTTAGGTAGGTGTTATCTACCCGCGTTCTTTTTGTATTGATATTAGCTATGTTTTTATTTTGGTAGGTTGGATGATAACAAATTCGTATTTTCTGTACTAACATAGATTGTACGATGCTTCTTAGATTGAAACCCATTTCAGAGCCCTATTTTTTCTATAAGTTCTTATTATGTTGTAGTATAACGACTACAAAGATACCAGTGTTACAAGAACATCGAATGAATATTATCGTGGCTACTCAAATTTATTGTGTAAAGACAACAAGTACATCCTTGATTCGGGAGAATTAAGGGTTTGTACGATTTTTGGCCCATTATTTTCTGCTCCAGATAACGCTGGAGCTACAGTAAATTGGATATTTAGTGTAATGAGTAATGACTAAATCAGTTCTGTTCTTATTATGTATAATGACTACAAAGATACCAGTGTTACAAGATCACTGAAGGGATGTGGGCGTGACCACTCAAATTTGTTGTGTAAAGACAACAAGTACATCCTCGATTCGAGAGAATTAAGGATTTGTACGATTTCTGGCCTATTACTTTCTGTTCCAGATAACGCTGGAACTACAGTAAATAGATATTTAGTGTAATGACAAAATGAGTTCTTATTATGTTGTAGTATAACGACTACAAAGATATCAGAGTTATAAGGTCACTGTATAGATATGGGCGTTGCTACTCAAATTAGTTGTGTAAGGACAACAAGTATGTCCTTGATTCTTCAGAATTAAGGGTGCCGCTAGCCTATTGTCAAACAGTTAGGTAAAACAAAGGAAAAAACTAACCTTCGTCCGAATTGGTATCAAGTTCTTCACTGGAAGAAACGTCAATCGTACGTCTGGGACGTTCTAAATCCCTTAAATATTATCCTCCTTTTCGGAATCTGCCACTGTCTCTTCGATCTGGATGTCTTTTTGGCATCGTCAAATTAAAAATCACAATCACAGCACCTATGTGAAACCGATGTTCACCCAACGGGTACAAATAACGAAGTGACGAATCTGGTGTTATAACACATCATCGTCGATATTTCTTATCGTTTGCTTCAAATAAAATATTGTACCAATGGGTGTGAATCAACGATACTACATTGTGTAATTATCAAGGAAGAAAAGCGAAAGAAAATTGATTAACTTACCTGTAGGAAGGTCAATTTTAATTTTCCAAGCTTTTCTTCCGAAGGTAATTACAACCCTCCCTCCCTTATTTACCCAGTGCGATCTGATAGCACAAATACCGAAGTGACGAATCTGGTGTTATAACACATCATCGTCGATATTTCTTATCTTTTGCTTTAAATATTGTACCAACGGGTGTGAATCAACGATAGCACATTGTGTAATTATCTTCGGAAGAAAAGCTTGGAAAATTAAAATTGATCTTCCTACAGGTAAGTCAATCAATTTTTCAATTATAAATGCGTTTAAAATTACCTTATCTCATGATACTGGCACATGTGATAGTTGCATTGTATTATATCAGTACTAAGAGGTTAGTGACAGTGATGGAACTTCACATTGTAAATCCATCTAAACAATATCAGTGTGCTGATATTAACATTTTTCTTCGGTATTCAAAGTGCTTTTAGTAGATTTTAAAGCATCTAATGCAAAAATCAACGCTGAGCGTTATGGTCACAATATCATACCATGACTACCTTTTGTTAAATTTGTACCTTATTTTTTTAAAATAAGCGTCCATTCATGTTGTCATGATGAAGTCGAAGTCGAAGTTGGTAAAGATACCTTTTCAATTTTCAGAATTATATGGAAATGTCCAATATACTCGTAAAGCTATGTAAGATTTTTCATGGACAATTCAATTGTTTTCATACAGTTAAAGATAGACAGGTTTACAAACTGTTTTTAGTACTGTAAAAAAAAAAACATGTTTTGTCATGTGTTGCCATTTTTGAGATACCCCCAGTAGCACACAATATTGTACTAATGTATTAAAAATATTGAGACAATATTTGAATATTTTGAATCTTGAATCTTGAACCATAATATTACGAAAATATTTTCTCAATGTTCATGACCAATCTTCTTTTTAAATATTGCGGGAATATCCTAGGAATATTTTAAAATAATATTTGAAATTAAGTATTCAAGGAATATTCAGCCAATATAAGAACCGTATGTAACAGCAATATTATAAAACAATGTAGGGAAAATATTATTTTGAGAATTGCAGAGTAATATTCAACATCCAGTTTCCAATAATATTTGTTAAACATTATTACGTAATATTTGAACAATATTAGAAATAAAGCATGCTTAAACATTTTATTCTGTTTTCTGTGAAATATTTCTTTTCAAAGATTGTTGTGATATTCTGTGGATATTTGAAGATGATGTTGTAGCAATAAATTCAAACATATATTGTTTTCGAAGGTCTTAAAAACATATGCAATTAAAAAACAACTATCTTGAAACGTGCGCCCTATTTACCTGCCTTCTAGGTGATGTAGCTTTATTAGGTAATTGTATTTGTTTATTTAATGATATCGGTTTAAATGTATAGAATATTACCTATGACGTCAATATTCTTATAGTTTTGTAGTTTGGGCATTCCTAGGAAGGTTACGGAAATTTCCGTTTTCTCGGTAAATTATTTAACAAGTGAATGATGGTTTTTGTAGCATTACTTACTTGGAAAATTGTGTTTAGTTCCTCCCGGAAGTGCAATTCCTAAACACTTAACTTCTTTTTGTATTCTTTATGTATTTTAAATATAACTTTTATTTTTGTATTTAGTTGTATGACTCAATTATTGTAAAATAACTATTCGTACAGTGTAGTTCTTTTTAGAAAAACTTGAAATACAAACAAAAGAAAATAAGCTACCATGATAAGAACCCTTTTCTTATTTCTATGTTGTTCTCTGTCCTCTTTCTGGGAACTGTTTAGTTACTTTTAAAAGCTTAGGCTTAGAAATTTTTACAGACATTCTAGAAAGATTAAAACGAGATATGCCTACTAACAAAAATATCGGTATTTGCATTTTCGAGTTTTAGTTGAAGACAGCTGTCGGAAAGTAAATTTTGCTTTTACGTGTCTCCAGGATTTTTGTGCTTGTGTGCTGTTCAATTTAGGTAAGTAACTTAATTTTTAATTATTTCGTTTTTTTAATTAATTAATTTCCTTTGCTTGCAGGTTCAAATATTATTTTTAACTGGGGAATACAACACTTACAAAAGTGCATTTTTGCAAATGGTGAAATTAATTGCAAATGCTGTGGCCGTGAATTATTCCGGCATGGGAAGAAAGGAAAACTCCCTTTTTGTGAACTAAAAATGTACAAGGCCGTTGTTGGTAAGTACTGTATATCTGTTAAAATAAAATTATTAACAGTAAATATTATTTACAGCGGGCACACAATGATCGATATAAGGAGGTGATGGAAACAGACAAACAGACATAAAAAAGGCTGTAAGTCAATTTCAAGCAAATATTAAAGGTCGGCTTCCTAAGGAAAACTAAAATGTTATTTATATTGTGTTTATTATTAATTTATTTTATGTATGTATATTGTATTATTATATTGCATTATATTGTTATATTGTATTATACTGTATCGAATTATATTATATGTATTATATCACAGGAATAAAGTAGAATTATAATATTTTTTATTTATTAACAATCAATGGTTTCTAATATAAACGATAAATATTATCAGAATTTATTAAATAATGTTGATGAAATACCAATGTATTCTAAATATTTGTCGAAAATATTACAGTAACCTTACCAAGCAATATTAGATGGAATGTTGTGACTAACATACCTAATAATAATACAAGATAATATTTATACAATATGAACTCGAAATATTACCCAAATATCCTAATATAATATTTGTAGAATAAAATTCACGAATGTTGCTTAAACATTTATGGATAATATTCATACAATATTAATTTCAAATATTTTGCTAATATCATAATATAATATCTATAGAACAAAAACCACAAATGTTGCTTGAACATTTGTAAAAAATATTCATATAATATTCATTTCAGACATTGAGTAAATATTTTAAAATAATATTTGATAAATATTTGAAAAAAATATTTAGGGAATATTCAAAAATGTTACATTTAATGTTACCACAATATTGTTTTAAAATATTGTACAAACATTTTGTGCTACTGGGGACATGACAAAATTGAAAATTTAGTCATCTTGAAAGGTTTAACTAATTTGTTTTTGAACATATCAAAACAACAGCCAGTATTTTGGGAAGCTCCAAATAAATTATAATTTCAATATTTTAGGAATTATAACATAAAATCGTTTTTTTTGAAATTTAGATTATTGTTATGGTTATGGCTTTAATAAATGGTACATTTTTTTTATTACCTTGTAATTTTCCATTATAAACGTAATCGTATATTAAAACACTCGCTTTTTTACATTATTTATATACGTACATTTCTTATTATAAATACAAATAGTTGACAACTTCTAATAGGGAAAAATTGTAACCTAGGTTCTTTGTGTATTATTAAATGCAGCGCACCAATTTCAGAAAACAAAATGTCACCAAGAATCGTTTGAGAATGATTTCAATGCCGAGATAGATAAAAGCTAGATATTATTTTTTTTTAAATCGAGATAGAACTATTGTTAGCTAAGCATATGGCTGTTGCATTGCCTTAAATTAAACAAGAAAATAATCATTCAGAAAGACGAACAAGGAAGATGAAAAAAGAGACTCGCAAAATATAAATAACTTGTTTCATTGAAATAATAACAAAAAGTTGCTGTAATTAGAGTTTATTTCAATCTCCGACAGCACTGATACGTAAACGAGCATGTGATAAGACAAAGATATAAAAATCAAAAAGCAATTGGGAATTATGAGATATGATCCATGAGATAGGATAAAGCAGTTGCCTCCTTAGCAACTTTCTTCATATATTTGTAGTACATGATTTGATCTGCAGTTTCAATTCAACAATACTTGACTAGAAATAATGGATTATGTTAAAATGTATTTTTTGTTAGGTTATTGTAGTAACCATAAATGATTCTCGCTTTTTGTTCGGAGGCTGACAGTGCAAAAATTGATAACACTGATGGTAATTTTATGTTTGATTGGATTTAAAATCGTGGGTTTCCCATCAGTGTTATTTTTAAATAATGTTGTCAACTTTGGAAAAGTCATAATTATTTATAGTCAAGAATTATTGGCACTAGAATTGCTTTCTTCTATATTCACTATTATTAGGGAGAAGTGAGTATAAATTATATTAGAGGTAGTCACCTTCAAGGTCTATGTACTTTTACCAACAATCCGACAGTCTCCGTAAAGCTGCTGCAAACCATTCTTTGCGTGTAGCACGGCACGACTTGTGGACAGCTAACTACAGCTCGTCGTTAGATAATAATTTCTTATCGCGCACTGCCTCTTACATTGTTGTCAAACAGAGTGTAGTCGCTTGGTGCAAGATCTGGAGAATATGGGATGTGGAGGCAGCACGGTGTACCCGGAAACTGACATGTAGCCGCGCATTGTCATGTTAAAGCAACGCGCCGCTTCGTCTCCATTTCCCTAGGCGGCGTTGTTGAATACGTCGACGGAATTGCTTCAGTAACTCGCAGTACTACTAACTGGCAATGCTCTCACGAGGGAGCATACCGCTCATGATTATCTGCTTCCAGTGTTTTTCGCTTTGTCCACGACTGCACTCGCAGGGCTGAACGAATAGCTCACTACCTTTCTTTCTGTGCGTTACAGCAACGCCATTTGGTGCCATCATGTGGCACCGTAGTCTATCTTCACACACGCGCCTGGCGCACATTTCAATCTGCGACACAACCGGAGTTTCGAGGGGGAGTTCCTATCCGTTTTGAACGGCCCTAGTAAATACTCATATTGAAATGCAATTTTATGTTATTATTTAGCATAATCCTCAACTAACACTTTGGGATTTTGAAAAATTGAAGTACCTATCTTTTTATGTTACAAATAAATTGTTCCATTTACACCTCGTACATGTAAATTTTAGCCACTTATTTTTACTTTCGATCGTGATGTTATTTAAGTTTTCCCACCTTTTATGTGCCATAAACACCGACTGAATTACCAAATGACCACCAAAGTGCTCGCGGTATTAACATTATTGACACTGCACAGTTAAAATCCGAATAGGGTAATTTGTACATATTTGACACCGGAAACAGAAACAGAAACGAACAAAACATTATATACATTGTCTAATTCGTGACATTAGTAGAACGTAACCGATTGCAGCTAAAACCTGCGTCATTTTTGTTTGTACAATAATTAGAGAAGATAGTTTTGTCCATTGAAAACCAAACTTTTACATTACACTATTTTTTTCCTGCTGTAACTACGAAAATAAAATGCATCTCAAAATCTAATTTGAACTCGTAACAGGATCATTAGAATTTGACGTGGAAATTTCCTTAGTCAAAACTTCGGACGAACCATTTTTGATTTATATTAATATCTTTAATCTAAATGTTTTTATTATCAACCCTAAAATACGAAGATACCTTTCCAGGTGCCTTAAGTACTGACATGGATGACAAATTTGTAATTCATAAGCATAACAAACAGTAAATTTAATCTCATAAACTCCATCAAACCTACTTTAAACACGTTAAACACAAACGTACGTATTGCAGTATCTCAGTTTTTTAAACGAAAGTTGTTTTACGTACCAATAAAAGAAGTTTAGGGAAAACTTTATATGCATGAAAGAACCTTTTCGTAATTTTCGGATGGAATAAATTTTCTGGTTTGGTTATACTTTCTTGAAAGATTTTGGGCGAGCGGTATCATTTCCTTATACGAAATTTTTAAACGTGATAAATAAAACTAAAATTTTTTATCCTACGATATCAAGTGATGAATATAATTTCATTAACATTTAACAATATTTTGTGGGTACAGTGTGTCAGTGAATATTGTTTTATATATTAGAGGAGCAATTTTAAGTGGTAGGTATGTGTATTAGTATAAGCAATAAAGAGTAGGTTTAAACTTGGCAATTTTGCAAAATTTTGTACTTGTCCCGAAACTCCCACTAAAGCTTCAGGTAACCTTTTTTTTATAATGAAAGATGAACACAAAACTGCAAAAAATTGTCCTGCGCAGCTTAGTTTTCTTGTACGGTGCATTGACTATAATTTGTTTTAACTATTCGTATTTCGTTTGTGAAATGGTGTTAAAAGATAAGAAATTTTGTTAAAATTAAACATGACAACAATGCATATTTTGGTGACCTAATATGAACAAAAAATAAAAATGGAAATAAAAATTCAAAATTCTTATGTCAAATTTTGACTGCCAGTTGTGACATCAGAAGATTTATTCCAGACTGTAATTTCACTTGCGTTTGATTTGCTTCAACCATAATAAACTTGTTTTTGCACCACGGAGTACGCGGCATATGAATATGCAGATATGATATGGGTTTTAGGAAACTGTCAAGGAAATTTTAATGAAGCTGCAAGGGTGTACGCCATACGTTTTCCCAACAGAAGGCATCCCTCTGCCCTCTCGTACTCTGATAAGCTGATAAGAGATGCAGATCGAAGACTAAGAGAAACTGGAACTATTATTCCTGCTCCTGATATGAACGGAGGTTGACCAAGGATAAGGGAATCCAACTCAGAGGAAAACGTTTTACAAATAGTACCTAGCTGAAAATCCAGAAACCAGTATAGGAAGTATTTCTAGAAATTTGGGTGTTTCTAAAAGCCGTGTACATAGGATTTTAAAAGATGATGGACTGTATCCTTACCACAAAACGAGAGTTCAGAATGCTACCTGATGTTTTAGTGGGAGTTTCGGGACATCCTGTATAGGTCTCGATATCTGTCTATCGCCTATTCGTTATTGTTAAAAAAGTGAGAAACTTCACATTCCCTTTTCCATTCCTCGCACCGTTGTTTAAGTAAACATAATTTTAAGACTTTAAACTTTACTAAGTGATGTAATCAAAACCTTTAACAAAGTCGCACATTTTACACCATTCCAGTTCTTTTTAAACTATTTTCAAGACCAATGATCTTTAGTTAAACATGTCAGGTTCGTTATCGTTAACCTCTTATGGCTTTCGGTATCGAGGCCGGTGTGTTAACGTACGGAGGTTTATGCGTGCAATGCACAACCCGGCCCGACTTTGCGGGTTTCGTGATTGGTGCGCTGCATACTGCACCGTGTGTATAGTGTAAGTGTGTGTGTGTGTGTGTTGGACCTTGTTACTCTGCCTCTTAGGACTGTATTCGGAGGAGAGCGTCGTTAATTAGGTACCCAACGACGAATGGTCATTGACGGTTGGGAGATTAGAACTAAGGACTAGCGCAACGCCAGCCTGACGCTCTACCACTGCGTCAGCCTGGCATTTATCTTTGAGTTATACTCGTAGTAGCAAATACCTAAGAAAGTGAAATTGGTTTGCATATAGTATTAAATTTATGAGATACAATATAATATATGTAGTAGGGTTCTGTGCGTGACGCGGACGAGGGAACACGTGTTTCGAGCGGCTCTTACCGTTTCCATTAATTTCAAAGAGTTTTTCTCAGAAAACGCGATTTGCTAAAAGTCATAATTACAAAGTGATACTAATGCTCCTACTTAAATATCAAAGTAGCGGAATAAGTGAATAAATGAACTACATGGAGGCGTGCTGCTTGCTACAAGAGCGAGGAATACCCGTGAGAAAAGTAGAAACAAGCGGGAAGGAACCTAACCACATTTACGCGGAAGAGAAACTGAATATGGATCTTGTTCACCTGAAATTTAATGCAGGAGCATATGTGAAACCAAAACACCTGTCGCACAAGATAAGTCGTAGTTTAAGCATTATCTAGATTATTTAGATAAGTGTAGATTGAACTACAGTCGGATGATAATGATCGCACATCTTCTATTTACATTTAAGTCAGTAGCACATGTACAAAACATTTGAAAGAACAACCATAGAAAGGAAATCCAGAAGAACAGCGAAGAAACAAATATCATAATAATAATAATAACAATAGAAATAGAATACTAATAATGGCAATACTAATGATTAGACTAAATTAGCAGAATGGAACATGTAACATGATAGGCGTGTCTGAGCTAAGGTGTTTAATATCATAGGCCTAGAAAATTAGCTGTAATACTATAAATACTGTTAGTATATAACATGATAAAACAATGTTAACTATCTCAGTCATATAGCCAACTCCCATTAAATATGTGACTTACTAACTACCTTGCACCGCGTCTAGCGTCACAGGCATGTTAACATTATGCAGTGCTCCCAATCCCCACCTATCATAACAAATCCCTTCACACCTTATTGGCATGGGGTGGGACTGGCGTAATCCAGGATTGATCCACGAGGATCTCCTCCATGTCAATTAATGATGGTGATGATGATGATGATGATGATGATGATGATGATGATGATGATGATGATGATGATGATGATACAATAAGTAGTAGAATCTTTAAAATAAAAATTTAATCTAAAATTCTGTAAAGAGAGCGAACGATAAGATTGTAAGTTGAAAAAATTACGGCTAGATTTATATTACATGATAAAAATAATGTTTCATAATAAAATTAAGAATAATGTTACACTTACCACTAGCGTAAAATATACCTAATTTGAAAATTCAAAGAGATATCGTAACTCAGCCTTGCATTTAACTTCTGCATTTTTAAGTAAATATTTAAAACAATACTGCGTTTCCAAGACTATTCAAGTATTCACGTACCCTTACAAGTAAGATATACTGTATGATTCACATAAGACGCGACCTTTACTGGTTTGAATAGGCAACCCAACTTGCAATTTCATAAATAACGTTGATATGTTAATCCTTAATTAAATTTATATAATCAGAGGTGGCTTACTTCAGAATGGTATAATTAAGCATAATATCAAGGCCATATTCCAAACTGAAAACTTTCATAGCTTATAATTAGAAAATTACAAGAAATATTATTACAAAAAAAAATAAATAAATTTATGTCAATTATTGTTACTGTAAAAATATACCAAATGAACATTACAAAACGGAAAAACGCGAAAAATTATAATTTTATATACAAATCACTTTAATGAAAAATTATTTCACCATTAGAAATTTCTAACCGTCACTTTTGTTTTAATGAATAAGTAAACAAAAATCGGTGAACATATTTACTAGATCAAAATTTGTTTTTAATTTGAAGATATTTTTAAAGCTTTGGAAATATGAGTGTTGGATTGCATTTTAAGTTTTTAAGGAACGCGTCTGATGTGAATCACCGTGTATCTACATAATTATACCGGCCTCGATTCCCAGTAAGATTTTTAATGCGGAAAAATATCTTTTTCGGATATGAGGTAAAACCCGGCTTCGTGTCAATACGATGTTTGGAAGTTCTTTAGGTTCGGTAAAATTCTAATTGGGTAGCGTTAATTACCGTTGCGGGTTGTGGTCAAGCCATGTTGAAATCATTGGTATTCGCAAGTCTAGATGTCGCCTAATTAATAAACAAACAAACAAGCATAGATATCAATGCTATGGAAACAAGCACACGGATTTTATTTGTTTGTTTGGAACACTTACACGTGCTATTTTAAAAGGCGTTGGAGGTTAAAATTTTTAGGAAGTTATCAAAGTGATCCCTTTTGATCTGCTTATGAAATTCTAATACAGAATGCTTTCTACTTCAGAGTTCTAAACTTCAAAGATCATTAACATGGCTTTCCAGAAAATTCGACAAGTGGAACTATGCTTTTGAAGTGAAATATTCAGCAAAGCTTTTCCTCTTGTTTCTTGAACTTTCTGTATATAAAAGTGGAACTTACGACGATGAGACTTTGTTAATTGGTCGATGGAATTGTAACGAAGCGCATTATCTATCAGCAAGAACTCGTGAATATTCTCGGTCGTTTGAAACGCGTTATCTGTTGGAACTTTCACGAATGATCTCGTTCTCCATATAATACTCTAGTGTGATCCAGAATCAGATCGAAGCCTGCGGTGGTACATAATGCGCGTTCAACACATAGCCTTAAGTACGAATAAGTGTATTGAACGCTCGGTTAACATAAATGTGCGCGGGTTAGCATACATAGTGTTAAAATAAATAGACATTCTCGGTGTAAATAAATTATTTTAAATTTTCGCAGAACTTTTAGTTAATGTAATTTTGTTTATTAATAATTAATGTGTTGCTGCTACTGCTGTATTCTACTGGTAATTTGCTATGCTATTATAGCCTATCATAATAAATAATAGGTACAGCGTGATTCACTCAGCCTTTTTAATAAAAAGAAAAAACGAAACAGAAAACAGATATTATGTAAAATTAGTTTTATTTGTAATCATGCCGTTAATAAATCTTACTTTGAGATTGGGAAAAGAAATTATGGTAAGCTACAATAAAGAAATTAGTAATACAGTTGACAGAAGCAAACAAAGTCCCCGAAGGGGCGTGTTCTGGTGGCTCTACATTTGAAGAGTACACTCAGGGTAAAAAGTATTTTGGCGGTAAATTTAAGTGTTTTATGGATGGCGAATTCAGAATTTATAAAGTGTGTGCAATAGGTCTATGGAATGATATAAATATCTACTTAAAATATATAAAATATTGTAAATCGATATTTAAACAAGCATGTTTACTGTTTTGGGGTTATGAACTCTAAAATCATATTATTACTTAAATATTTATATTAAAAGATATATGTATGTACAGTTGTGGACAGAAAAAATAGGACAACTCGAAAAATCAAGTAAACTTTATTCTATAAAATTTAGTTACTTGATTTTGGCTTTATAATTATGATATTTGTCACATTGACTTGCAATCAAATTACAACACAGGGGCCATTTTAAACTAGAAAAAAAACACTGTCCTATTTTTTTGTGTCCACAACTGTACATAATACATACAGTTTTTCTTAAAAACCACTAAAGAAAGAGCCTTGAAAAAGATTTTTTTTATAAATAATTAACAAAAATTCAAAACACAAAAATAACCTGCCAACGCAAAATACAACGACTAACAAATTGACGCAATCTCGGCGTGTCGGTGCTACTTTTGCTTGGGAATGTACGCTCTGAGAATTCGTACTGATGATTGGACGAACGTTTTGCCTCTGCAAATTTTTAAATTTAGTTCCCATATTTTCCGGGGACTTTGTTTGCTTCTGGGAGCTGTAGCAACACTGAGATATAATTGACAGGTTTCAATATTATGGGCTTTAACTTTAACTTTCACTTACGGCTTAACTAAAGACATGACTTAAAAAATAAACAAATTGAAAAGAAGCTTGATATATAAAGGATACCCCACAAACCGAAGAAGTATGGGGCTCCTAAATATGCACAAAGGCAAGCCAAACATGTGGTTCACATGGAACCACACTCCCATTTGGAGTAGTATGGACATCAATCATTTTATCTAAATACAATTTGGTATATGTAATATACTCTTTAAATGGCGTTTTTTGTCATAGGAAACAAGTTTCCGTCACTTCCGGTTTCGTCGGAATTGACATCAACTTTGTTATTTTAAATAGAACACCCCGTATATTTATACATTTTTGGAATCTCCATTCAGTTTTACGTATCGTAGTATTATATTAAGTTTGAAACATTTTGATTACAAAGTAAATACTTGCAGAAGAGTTTATTTATTAATCTAGGATGCCATGACCTTCGTAAAATGGAATTCAGGGTGCCACTACACTCAAAACAAATTATTTTAACACTTTAACTGTAGCAAGTCTGTCTTTTTTTTGGGCATTTCATTTGTTTCACTTACTTTGAAACCCAGTACCTATCTAGATTTAAATGTCCAAAATATGTTTTTGTCAACTTTAGGCCATTCTAATACAGCAACTGAAATAGTTAATGTTCTAAAACAATTTGTCTCGAGTGTTGGGGCAGATTGACTTTCATTTTGCGTAAGTCATGGCACTCTAGATTAATTTCGGCAAAAATTTACTTTGTCATCCATATGTTTCGAACTTGATACCACCATACGTAAAATTGAATGAAGATTCCAAAAATGTATAAATATATAGGGTGTTCCATTTAAAATAACAAAGTTGTAGTTAATTCCGGCGAAACCGGAAGTTACAGATACTTGTTTCCTATGTCAACAAATGGCATTTAAAGAGTATATTAAATATATATACCAAATTTCATTTAGATATCTTAAAAAAAAAAAATTTATGGGGGTGCCCCAGGTTTCGTTGACACCCGGTATACAGGGAGCTTTTTTAACATTTTAATGTAAATATTATTATGTTCAATTAAAAAAAATACACGTCAATACATTGCAAGTGTGGCGGTTTAGCTGACTTTAACTAAATAATAAGTAATGACACGGCGATCATTAAGAGTTTTATTTACATACACTATAATATACAATATTTGCAATGTTAATGTAGCACGTGAAACGTGGCGCGGAATACTTGTTGCGGTCTGGAGTTGTGTACCCGTTCGTGTTGGTCGTGGCTTTTCGTAAGACGGTTGCTTCTCGCTCCCCTAACTCGGTCATGCCCCTCGCGTCTATACATGTCGTACCAGTGGCGCACGATTTAACTTGTTGTCTGTTAGCCATACAAGGTATACAAGCAATCAGCTAAAACTAACGAATTCCAATCAAGAATGCAAGATTTGGGTTACAAAATTGCAATATATTTATGTATATCTAATACATTTTTTAATTTAAAAAAAATCGAAAATTTTGCGAGATGTACAAGTTCAAACAAACTTATTTAATAATGATCATATAAATATATTCATTATGAACTCCCTCAAATTACTATTGTGTGATGTTAATGTGAACGATACACCTAAATTAATATTAATTATAGGTTGAGGATTATTAAATAATGAATAATAAATGAGAACTCGTTTGTTTCGGCAAAAGTTGTGTTTTTATTTTAAATTCAGTATAGGAATATTTGCATTTGATGTTCAAATTAATAAAGGCTCTTTGTATATTATTCAATTTTTTGTTTCTAAACCGCGAGTGTTTTGTTTTATTCTTTTGATATGTTACTACATATTATGGTGCTTTTTTGAATATACTTTTTAAACACTACTATAGATATAAAGATATAAGTATTGTATTGTTATAAACCCAATTTGATTTATTTTTATACGCTTTGCATGTCTAACAATACATAAATACATACAAAGTTAATTCTTGTAACCTAAACTACTACTACTAATTGATAACAACATCATATAATCTGATTTTGTTTAAAAATTGTATTGTTACTGCATTTAACCCCTATAAACTAAATTTTTTTCGGAAAGTAGAAAAAATATGCAATTTTATGGTATCATGGCCAACTACGACTTATATTTAAAAAATACCAACTTTATGTCATAATTCTTAAAACATGAAAATTAGAAGATATCTGAATATATTCAGAAATGTCTCTTTACTCGGGCAAACAACTTTATAACGTGTATCGGGATTCTACCGACAAACTTTTAGAAGTAATAGGGCGCTTCAAGGGAGGTAAATAAGGTAACGATGTTAATGGTGTCGAAAAGTGCATGAAAACGCTCTAAAAAGTAGATAACCACTCATTCATAATTAAGGACGATTATATTGCTTATTTCAATTAAATCATAGAGTTTGATAATAATTGATAATTATTGCAGTTTGCTTGTTTGTTTATTTAGTGTGTCAGATTTGGGCTTATGCCTACTATATTACTGCGCGTGAATGGCTACTGGCTACTAGAAATTTCAGCCAGTTTCAGAAATATATTACTTTATTTCGTATTCTAAAGAGGGCATACATTCAATTTTTAGGTTAAGAAAAAGAAAAGAGTTTTATATAGTTTAGCTTTCCTAGTAATGTCTGCTCATACATCTACTTAAGCAAAGAAAACTACCAAAAAAGCCATCACTTGGATTCGTTGGCCTTAGCCCATATGCGATTCAATCAAAGTTACACCAAACAACTTAAATTAAACCTACCGTAGGGTTCTTCCAAAAAAAGTTAGAAAATCTATTGCTTTACATAATATTTTTCCATCTACTTAGTTTTTACAAAGTTATGGCTATTTCAAAGTGTAACTTTATTTTGGCTAACCTTATACTTTATATAAAATAGTAATTGCATAGGTTACAAATTCCTAGTAATTGCTTATTTTTTTAGACTACAAATATCACCGATTTAAACCGAGAACATAGAACCCTATTTGTACTCAATTTCAAACGTTTTGGTTATTTTTGGGAAATATATTGAAATGTTCGAATACTTTTAGTGCTTTTGAAACGTAAATACCTTTTTCTCTGAATACTATCCGAAGCAGCAAAATCGTGCATCATCAAACCTTACGTTTCGCTGTTTTTAGTTTTCAGTTCCTAGTTTTCTTATCTTAGTTATGACCATGTTGACGTTTTGATTCTGCTGGAATTGTTTTAAATACTACCCAGTTTTGAATATAAAATAGGAAAAAGCTGTTTTATGAGGAATACAGGTATTTGGTTTGTAGTTATTTGCAACTGAGAACCGAAAGCACTAAGAACTATTAGTGTCGCATTTAGTTTTAAGTTTCGCACCACTCTTGCTGTTGTATGTTTTTTAAAGATAGAGAGAAAATTATGTAACACACACAATAAATTTATACGGAAACTAGATTACTATCGCTGTGCAGTACATAGTAAGATGATATCATGCATTAATAATTGGAATTGTGGAAGCCAAGAAAGTGGTTCTGTTCATAATTACATAACCATTCAAATAGAAAATATTACTACTGAATTTAATCTTACAAGTAGCACAGATTTAATTAGCGATGTAGAAAAATAATTGAGTAATAAGGTAAGCAAATGAAGTCATTCACGATATTCAAACCCTATTCTTTCTTTCCTTCTTTCTCTTTTTACCCTCTTATACCTTTACAGTGACGAGGGGGCCGAACATACCGAGCAGCAGAGCGGTCACCCATCCAAGTTATGGCCAAGCAGACCCTTGCTTAAGTCTCAATATTTCAGTATTACGTGCACTCCCACTCTGCCTTACTGCCGGTTCCAAACCCTATTCTAAAATGCTAAATAAAAGATCGGTCCCTTGGTGGAATTCTGACTTAACTATTCAGAGAAAAAAAAATAAAGCATTGAGACGGAGATATTAAAGAAGGAGAAATAACTCTCCCTTGAGAGAAGAAAGGAAACTATTATATTTTGAGGTACTTAGCGAGGATAGCAGAGGAAAAGATAAATTCTTGGAAAGAATATTGCAACTTAACCTCATCACTGAATCCTTGGAATGCAGTATACAAATTAGCGCCGGGTAAATTAAACTCTGGTGTAACAATATCAAGATTAAAAAGGCGTGATGGTTCTTTTACTGTAGATATGCAAGAAACTGCAGAACACATGATGGAACTATTTATTCCTGCAGATGATTCTGAAAGGGACACAGCGCTCCAAAAGGAAGTGCGAGAAGGATTGAAGGTAGAATGAAGTAGTTAGTCAAAACGATAAATTTACACAACAAGAAGTTGGTAACGTAATTAAAAACATAGATTGTAAAAAAAGTCCAGGGGAGGATGGCATAACTAGTGCAATTCTGCTGCAATTATTTAGTTCAATCGCAAATACCTTAGAAACGGTTAACTTTAGGGACATTGAAATAATATACCTTTTTTGTATAAAAAAGATGAGGCAATTGTTTTTTCAATTAGATCTGCCCTAACTTTAAGTAAAAAAAGTTAAAATATTTTAAGGTATTAGGTGTAGGACAAATAACGTTATTTTGAGAGCCGCATTAAAATTGAGAACGGATTATTATTTCCCGCCCCAAAAAAGGTAGTTTCACCAATTTTTATATGAATATTACGAAAAATTTAGAAATTACAGAAGAAAATTAAAATAAAAATTTCGACTTTGACACCCTGTACCTCCCTAAATATTAACTTTTGGACTAAGGTAATTTTAGGTAAATCGTAATATTTTGGCCTCACGAAGCTACTGTTGGTCTGTGACCCATTACTTATGGACCACCCTGTATAGAACCCTCAAAGAGAACATAATATGTATATGACGCAATATACGTTCTTTTCTTTATACCTACTGTTATTTTTACCTTTAAAAAATTGTTTTAGGGCGCCTTCATGGAGAAGGCCGGTCTGACAATTTAAAAGTGCAAGAGATGGGAATCATTCTTTGGGTATTTTATGCATATTTTTGAAGTTTAACTTTTTAAGAATTTAATTATTAATCGCTTACTCATGTGTATTAAAATTAATGTTGAAAGCTGACCAAAAGTTTCAATTTGTATACATATGCTCAGCCAGTCGATTATTACGTGATCTTTCGCGTTTAACTCTATTACGATTTTGTGTGCCTATATTTACTAAACGTTTACAAACATTATGGAATGATATTAATTTCATTTCGGTGTTATCATGCTACAATTAAGAAGTATACGTCTAAATGGAAATAATCACGGGCGGGCGAAGTAAAGTGAATGCAGTGAAGTTCCTTGCGTTTATGATAAATAGTTGATAAATATTTTGGGGCAGCACTGATCGAGGTTACGTTCGTCATCTCCTTAGCCCCATTGTCTAAGTAGATACGGGTTACACTTTCGCCCGTTACGTTGGATCTCTATTTATATTATTTCTTCTATGCCACTACTTTACACCACAGAGGTTGGCGTTTGTTTATTTGTTTAGTTATTGTGCTGTATCTGGACTTGCGGGTACCAAGGATCTTAACGTGGTTTGATTGATTTTGGCCATTTACTACTAACGGCCTAGAATTTTGCTAATAAGGCAAAGATGTTAACATTGATTTAAATGAGACATTTTATTGGTCATTGTAGCGTTGTTATGATCTTCGGGTGTTCAAGCTTTGTTTAAATTTCAATTAAATTTGGGGAAAATGGCACAAACGACTTTTTTAGATAGTAGAAAGATCAGCCCTTAATTTATATTCACGTGCAGAAGTCGCCTAGCCTTAATACATATGTATGTATGTACTAACTTCAAAGGAAGAACATGTTTGTTTGGCAGTTTTTGTAATCAAAAAATAAAAATGTATCCGTACAGAGAGAGGGTGGGTCGACAGTGTACGCCAACAAACAATTATAATTCGGAATAGCATTATACTGAATTTTATTCATTTTAATTCGTTTTAGAAAAGTATATCATTTTATTCGTTGTTTCATTACGATATCGCGAAATGTTAGTTAACACGACGTATTTACTTTTAAGGAGAAAAATTCTTGCTTTTCAGAACTAAAGTCATCCTAAGGCTTGTTTATAGAATCAATAGATTTAGGATACACTAACAGAGAAGTTGTTCTAAAAACCAATACCAATTTGTTAAAGTTGTGTATTTTAGTCCTTTTGCATCTTTGAGCATATACTGACAATTTAACCGCTTTTGAATCCGAATTAACTTATTTGGCTCTTTATTATCTATTTAACCTATTTTTCAGAAGTTACATATGTATTAGCAAAAATTAAAAAAATATTTTAGGTACCTAGGTATAGTTTTTTACAAAAATTTGAATTAAAATTGTTAGCTATTTTATAATCGTTATATTTCAATTTTACCCAAATTCAATATTTTAAACGACGCCTTAGATTGATATCAATATTATTTTCTCTGCCCTGTGAGGTTAGGCAAGATATTTTATATTTAATCGCCCTGCTTAGATGAAATACCATCAGTTTTCATGAGTATATGTCGTAATGAAAATTCGGATTAAGAAAATTAGTGAAATTTGCCATTTGATAACTTAGTTTTTTTTAACCTAAGCTGTATTAACTAAAATAAGATTCTGTAAATCAATAAAATCTTAATACTAAATCGGATTATGCAATATTTGTTTTCCGGTGTACATAACTACAACGTACAGCGTAGATGCGTAGCTAATTGCGAAATTAATTATTTCTACCAAAAAGGTTCTTTGAATTAACTTTGTAAAATATATGTATGTATTAATTACTTATTCATTAAGATGGTAAATGGTTTTGAATATCTTTTAATTTATTCATTAGCTTTTCGATTTTTACCTGGTTTTTTATTTTCCTATTCATATACCTCAATAATCTTTTATACATTTACTGTAGCTCCGAATTAATTTTAAATAGGTATGTATATGATAGAATAACGCGAAAAAGCTGGGTAAATATTTCTTGCAGATTTATAAAGAACCTGCTGTTTTTTATATACCTATTTTTGTACGAATTTCAAATTTCATTGCAATATTAAATATACTAGCAAGAACAGAAATTAATTTTATATAATAACAATGCAAGATTTATTATTTTAAAAAATCGGTAAAATATTGCTTAAAACGTATTCCGTAATAACTATCTAATAAGCGCTTTGATTAGTCACCTCTAAAAGTCTCCCCGGAAGTTAAATTAGAACATTAAAAATATTCAGGGTTGCAAAAATTTAAACTAGTATCAAATGCAATACCTTGTACTCCTACGCTGCCTAAATAAAATTCTTCGACACTTCAAACAGCATAAAAAATTAGGGAGGACTTATATTTTTAAAATATTTCACTGCCAATATTCAACGTTTGGTTTTTCTGTCCGAAATTACGAATTAAACCATAAATGTGTATCGAGTGTAGCCAGCGCCATACGTAGGGCAGCTTAAAGTTAAACTAGGTACCTACCTAAGCAGTATTTAATAGTAGCAAAAAGACTAATCATAACTACTGTTATACATGGTTTATATTCAAATCAGTACATAAAAATAAATGATTGAATCGAGAAACGGTTGAATTTGAGTTTGCATGCAAAATTTAATGAATTAGAAGGCTAGGGAAAAATAGAATTGTTGTGGGTAATTTAATAACAGTCAGCTCTTAACTTGACTAATTAGATAAAACTAATAAATAGAATTGAAAATAAGTAGCAAAAGTTTAATAACTTTTAACTTAACAAGAAAATTTTCACTTACCACTTTTTCAATAACTAAGTATTAATACGGAAATGACGGAATTCCCGAATTATATACACCAGATAACCACCGAACGGACAACGTAGGAATGAGTAAAATATCAAGAGCGCAAAATTCCTCCCTTACGCGCATGTCTAGTATTTTAATTCACCCTTTATCTAAGGTACCTTCTTTGTATAATATAGTAATTTGTATTTTATGAACACGTTTACATTCTTATATAATTATATATGTGATAAGTAAGATTTCAATTTAGTACTTTCAGGGTTAATACAGATTAAACTTAAAAAATATATGCTGGGTTTTAATAATGTATCTCTGCCATATTCTAAATCCCTTTGAAATTGGTAGAGTCAGGCCATTATTACAGCACAACGTTTTCGTTCTGTTATCGTAACGGGTAGTAATTAATCGAGCCTTAGTTTCATAATATAATGAGCTCTAAAAGTACCATCAGGCAAACCAATGTTTCCTTTGATATAGTTATTATAAAATGACTTAAATAACCAAGTAGTTTTAAAGGGAACATGGGGATCTAATAACTGAACGTGTTGTTTAAATTTGAAACATTGTTTTTAAAGTAAGTTAAACCCTAAATCTGAAAACCAAAAATCTAGTATTACTAAGATTTCCGAGAACTTTTCATATTTTTGCTGTATTTATCATTACTAGTGTAAAATAATATACGTATACAATACGTTTAATGCAAGAAAGCTATTGCGGGGATATATTAATAATTTCATTCACGACTAGTCAATAATCTGTCAATTATTCATGTGTTTGGTCACTCATAATGCTATCATCCATTATACACTGAAATCATTATGCTCGGTGTCATGGCAACATCATTTCATTATGCATGGTGTCATGGTTACATCATTGTCTATGGTGTATAATGAAGGAAATAGGTTATGTTTTCATTGAAATAGGTTATGTTGTTATTTAAATTTTAATTAAAAATTCTTAGTATTTTGTAGTCGAGGATAAAGTAGGGGAAGGCCGTGTAATTTGGACCCCCTAAGAAGAAATCACGATAATTTGCAACTAGAGATAATCAGAAGATCCATATTTTTTGCATGTATGCTACTTACTAAAAAGAATTAATATTGAACCCCAAAACAAAGCAACTGAGTAGGGATTGATATTAAAAAAATAATTAAAAATTTAATTTTTTCGTGTAATTTGGTTTGCAGGTGTAAAATTTGGTTTTATGCGTTGTGTACTTTGGTTTTAATGCTGTTTAATCTAAAATAGGGTTAATGAGATGAGAAACTGAACTTATATCGAATATTTTAATATTTCATAACTAATCTTAAAAAAATACAAAAACAGAAATAGATATAGATTACATTATGATATATTATAACACTTATAAAATAGACACCTAACTTCTACAGCTATCGTAATAATAATAATAATTGACATCTGCTATATGGGCACAAGCTTCGTGTGCCCATCCCTTACATGTTTCTCACATAATCCAATCTTCTTAGTAGCTTTCAGAACAGACAAGGCAAAAAGTTCCGTTTTCAGAACCAGCGCCAAATTACACAATTTTAAGTGGACCGATTTACACCATGGCAATATTTACATAACATTGATTTTTTTTTTACATGTTTAATCAACTTATAAACTTTTTATTGCGGTAAAGTATTCTTAGATAGCTACTAATTAACCAAATCTTAACCAAATCTAGTTGGAATTGCAAAATGTATACTCACTTTGAAGAAATTCACACACAATTTTCACATAACCTTACATCAATGCACGTGCTCGTATTCAACTTAACAACAGTGTTTTAATAACCAACTCATGCGAACCAAGTTGCATGCCTAATGCGTCTTAGATAAGGATGGTTCATAACACATTAGTAAGATGTCGCTATATATTCTATATTTTGAATTAGTTGATTGGACCATTTTACACACTGGTCCAAATTACACGGACTTCCCCTATAGTATACCACTCGCTATAATGACTACTATTACCTCGGATAATTGCAAAACTCGCTCGCACGCTCGTTCGTGTTGCAAACATTATCCTGGGTAATGATAGCATATATTATAGCGTCGTGTATAATATACTGGAGTCCGACACTGGTCGAGTGGTGACAGGCAGTGTTAAATCGCGGAGTAAAATTTGTGCGTTTTGCAAGTGCAACACAAGAGTTAGGATCAAATTTGTAATAATAACATAAAATTAGAGGCCCTAAAAATAAATAGAAGTAATTTTATAGCCGTGAAAAGTGAATATAAACCTAGTTTGCAGTTTAAAACAACGAAAGCCAAGGTAACGCGATAAGAAAGGTAAGCCGTAAGCGGCGTCAAGCACGCGGAGCACGCGTAACCTGCACACGAAACCGTACTTAACGCTCGCGCAGACCTACAAACGAAATATTGGTATACAAACTACAGGGGCGTATTAAAACAAAACTTTAAATAAATAAAATAATACCTTTTAGAAAAGAAAGAAGATGGCGGCGGAAAAAACAGTTGCGGAGACTGTCGTAGAGCTTAACAAATGTCTAGCAGATGAAATAATAAAAAAAGTAAACGCAAATATAAATGCAAAATTCGACACCTTAAGCTTAAAACAGACACAAACGGACGATAAAACTGAACAGAACAGAAAGAGATGCAATGCAATGGAACGTGAGATTCGAAAGAAAAATATCGTAATGTACGGAGTAGTAACTAAAGCTAGAGGGCATTTTGAACTGGAACCAGTTATACTAAATGTAATAAATAGTCAGATCAAAGTCGAATGTACTGAAAATGAAATTGATTTCATCAGGAAAATTCTACCACAGAAGGAAGAAAGCCCAATACTGATCGGCCTTGCGACTTACAGGAAGAAGTTACTTATCCTAAAGAACAAAACCAATTTAAAAGGTTCGAACATATTCATAGAGGAGGATTATACAGTAGAGGTTTTATCAGAAAGGAAGCGCTTAAAACCCCTTATAGACGAGCTAAGAAAACGTGGTAAACATGCAATATTAAAACAGAACACAATAATAGTCGAGGGTAGAAAAGTTACCGAAGAGGAATTACGAGACCTTATAGATGAAACCAAAAAAAAAAGAGAGGAAGGGAAGAAGGTAATAGCTCACCGGGCACTCCAGACAAAACAAAAAAAAAACAAAACTTTAGCGAATGATAAATCACGCAAGCTAGATAAAGCTCAAGTAGCAGACAGTAGTGAAACAGAGCGCGATGAAGAAGCATAGCAACTAGATAATAAGCCGGATGGATTTATGATAATAACGCAGGCAAAGACCCCGGACTCCCCACAGTTAAAACAAACATCTGTGTAAACAAACCCTACAATTTGTAGGTTGGGCGAGAGTGTAGCGAGCTATCCCCGTAAAAGAACCTTAGCCCCGAAGATTAGATCACAAGAATTAGAATTAAATTTCGGAACATGGAACGTACGGACTATGTTACAAACGAGAAAAATGAATGAAATTGCCCGCGAAAGAGGGAATTATAACATAGATATTTTAGCTGTGCAAGAAGTACGCTGGAAGGATCAGGGAGAAATAAGAAAAAAGAATTTCACCTTTTTATATAGTGGCAAACCGGACAAACAAGGAGAATATGGCACAGGTTTCTTTATAAACAACAAAATGAGAACCTGCCTATTGGGTTTCGAACCCAAAAATGAAAGAATGTGTAAACTGCGAATAAGAGGAAAATTCTGTAATATCTCATTCATATGCGTTTACGCTCCAACTGAAAACGCGGACGAACGAGTAACTGAAAAATTTTATGATGACTTAACAGATATGTGTGAAAAAACTGCAAAACACGATATGCTAGTATTGCTTGGCGATTTCAATGCTAAAATTGGGATAGAAGCGCCGTACAAAACAGTGGCTGGGAAATTTTCGCTGCACAAAGAAACTAGCGAAAACGGTAAAAGGCTATGCCAACTGGCGGACGAACTTAACCTGAAAATAAGCAGTACCTTCTTTCAGCATAAGCGGATACACAAAGGCACCTGGATGATACCAGGCACGCAAGATATGAATCAAATAGACCATGTGTTAGTGTCAAAACGATGGGCATCTAACGTACAAGATGTCAGAAGCTATCGTGAACCCAACTGTGACTCAGACCACCTGCTGGTAAAAGGTAGACTCCGTCAACGGATTTCAACGGTAAACAAAACCAAAAGAAGCCAAACGAAGAGGTGGAAAACCGAAAAACTTCAAACCCAAGCGACATTAGAAGAATTCCAAAATAGAATCGGGTGCCAATTAACAAAGAATCAGATAACAAATAACTTAGAAACGGAGTGGAATAATATAAAATTAACCTTGACGAATGTAGCAAATGAAATTCTCCCAACAAGTAAAAAAAGACACGAAGAATGGTTCGATGAAGAATGTCAAGCAAAAATCCAAGAAAAGAACACCTTACGAATAAAATAACCCGACGGAAGAATCTAAGGCAGCCTACGAATTAAAACGGAAAGTAATCTAATAAGCTATGTAGAAGTAAGAAAAAACAACTGTTAGATATAAAAATTGAAAAATTAAAGGAAGCAGGAAATAACAAAAATAGTAAAAAATTCTATAAAGTAACAAGAGAACTAACGGGGGAATTCAGACCCAGAGTTAACATATGCAAGAATAAGAAAGGAGAAAACATTACGGAGATGAGCGAAATTCTGGATAGGTGGCAAGAACACTTTAAAGAACTAGCTACGCCCCAGAACACAGAAGAAGCAGGGAAAGTCGAAGTACAAACAGCAGAAATAGAATTGGAATTACCCACATTTACAGAAACAATGAAAATCATAAAAAGTATGAAAAACTCCAAAGCCCCGGGAACTGACCCTATAACAGCAGAGTTGATAAAAAGCGGTGGAATGGCCTTGTGGGATAGAATATACAACTTAATATTAAAGGTATGGGAAGACGAAGAAATGCATAATGAGTGGAAGATGGGGATAATTTACCCCATACACAAAAAGGGAGACAAGACAGTTTGCAGCAACTACCGTGGCATTACGCTACTAAATATTATATATAAAATACTTTCAAGCTTAATTAATAGCAAACTAACCCAATACTCGGAGCTAATCCTAAGCGAACAACAATCCGGCTTTCGACCGAATAGGGGAACAACAGATAATATCCATATTATGCGACAAACGCTTGAAAAGTGCAAAGAACATAACATACCGATTTACATCATCTATATCGATTTTAAACAAGCTTTTGATCTGCTGTCCCGGGATGCATTAAGAAATGATCTCCTACTCTTAGGGATACCACAAAAGCTTATCCGCCTGATAGAAATGACGCTAACAGGAACCGAGGCGAAAGTAAAGATACAAGCAGAAGAAACTACTAGTTTCAAAGTCAACAGCGGGGTTAAACAAGGAGACCCACTCTCGGCTACCCTATTCAACTTGGCAATAGAGATGTGCACCAGAAATATCAATGTAGCGGGATGGATAAACACAAAAATAACCCAAATGTGCATATATGCGGACGACATTACAATAGTGTCAAGGGGTTTGAAAGAACTAAAAGAAAAAGTTGAAATCCTCCAAAAAGAAGCTGCAAAAAGAGCCTTAGCAATAAGCGCCGAAAAAACAAAAATAATGGTGTGCAGGGATAAATATGAAAATCGAGGAGACCAGCGCTACATAGAAATCAATAACAATAAATATGAAATCGTAGACTCCTTTAAATACCTCGGCTCACTATTAAATCAACAGAATAAAATAAGTGAAGAAGTAGCGATGAGATTACAAACGGGTAAAAAAGCTACAGTATTTTTCACCTAGGATTTGGGTTGTGTCGTCAGTTGGATTGTGAATTTATCAACGCACTGTTGATAAATTCACAATCCAACTATACTCTATACTTCATCTCTTTCTAAACTAGGTTTTCATTAACTACTGCGCACGAATGCGTGTCTAAACAGACAGTTTTTGGACGGGGAAAGTTGACGTCAACCCAAATGCTAGATGAAAAATACTATATGCAAATAACATCCTTTTAAACTCGAAACTACTAAATAAATGCCATAAACAGGGGTGTAGTGGAGCCGGAACGCGCCGGAACGCCGTTCCGGCACTGCTTATTTTTTTACGAGAAATAAATAATAAAAAATTGTGAAATACCTCTTTAAAACAGCGCGATCTTCGCCTTATCCTTACCCTCGAAAATATGATTGGTATTTCAAATTAATAAAAGTAATAAGCCACTGGCGGGCGATGGTTTATTGATAACTACAAAATATACATTGTTTCATTGTTGACATTTTATTATTTCCCTATCACCCGCTTCATTCTGTCCCTTAACCCCCCCCCCCCTTCACAACAATATCACCCCGGTCAGAGCGTTCCGGCACTGCTTAATTTACGACTACACCACTGGCCATAAACTAACAACTTATCGGAGTGTAATAAGACCGGTTGTTGTTTAAGGGAGTGAAACGTGGACCCTGAGTAATAGCGACCTGAATAAGCTACAGATTTTTGAGCGAAGAGTGTTACGGAAAATCTTTGGCCCAATCCAAGATGATGACGGAAACTGGAGACCCAGAATGAATTATGAATTACATGCATTAATAAACAATGAAACGATCACAAATTTCATAAAATCGAGAAGGATCAGTTGGTTTGGGCATATCTACAGAATGGGACAAGATAAGGCACCTAAAATTCTCACTTTCTGGACACCATTGGAAACCAGAAGAGTGGGTAGACCAGCAAGTAGGTGGCTGGACGAGGTGTACAGTGACATCAAGAAAATAGGGGTGACTAACTGGAAAACAATAATTAGGGAGAGAACCGAATGGAGTAAGGTGATCGAAAAGGCCAAATCCCACAAGGGGATGTAGCGCCGGTGGAAGTAAGAAGTAAGTAAGTATAATGTACTATTAACTTTGTTAAATAATAAATATGGATTTAAAGATGACAAAAGGCCTTTTTAACCTGTCAAATATTGTTAATTAAAAACGATGGGTGGTGCAACAAAACTGAATGATGAAATACAAAATTCCGATAATTATTAAAGAACCGATTTTAAACGTATATTCTTCTATAATAGTTATATTATTCCAAATACAAACTGATAATAAAGAATGACAATCAATATTCCTCTTTCAATTAGATACCACTGTAGCTTGGTTTTGTTTTTAGTACCGAATCTATAGGTATTATCAGAGAACGAATTGCAAATCTAAAAATCCACTGTTTAGACAAAAAAATAAGAAGAAGAAAAATTTTGTGGATCGTATAAAATATAATACACTGGAGTTAATCGACGTACAAGGTCAAATTTTGACAAGAAATTGAAAAAAGCTCTTAAAATGGTCTTTTAAATGAGGTCGGCACCAACTATGATTCTCATTTAAAAAAACACAATTTTATGCTGTAACTGAAACAACATAGCAAATGGTAAAAATCTATGCACGCCACTGGAATCTACGTAAAACTATCTATAAATAACCTCTATACTATATTCAGATATTTCTATAAATAAACAAGTTATAAGACTTAGTAGAATTTGAGTAATTTTCAGTTTAGCGCTATAACTCGAAAACAAAAGAAGATCGACCATTTATGTTTCCACCATAGAATTAGTCTCAAAAAGTTGGCCAAATAACATGCAATCGGTCTTGCCGTAGCTGTATAAAAAATAACAATCTTACCCATACATGCACGTCGAATTTAGCACACACTGTACAGTATTGGGTCTAACGGCACACCCGACGGTAGAATTATGTTTGCAGTGACGTGATAGTAATTAAGGTGTAATAATAAAGTCGTACCTCTGACTTAGTGAACGTTACTTGCGGAAAGGGACAGTTAGGCGCGCACCTTTAGGCGCGCATTTTTAGACGCGAGTTTTTAGGCGCTGCACCATTAGTCGCGGACGTCATTGGCCGCAGGGACGTTTAGACGCGAACACTTTAGACGCCGTACCTTTAGGCGCTGGAAACTTTTATACTGATATTTACCATTTGGTTTTAAAAAAAATAGTAACCAGGGATAGTTACCTTGCATCAAGAAGCATAATTAAATCATACTTAAAACCATCTTTACCTGTAACTTCTATGTATATATTTTTTATTTAATTTTCAAGCAGCTTGATTGATAAGAAGTTTGTGTATCCCTTGAAATTTAAAAAATTCGTAAAATTTAAATTAATAAGAGTAAACTATCTTTATCTTTCAAAACTGAAAAATATTCTAGTACTGGTTTAATCTATTTAGAATATAGACTCTAAAATCAGGTTATATTAATTTTTAATTTTAATAATAAATATCGTAATTCGAATAATAATTTACTTAATTTTTTTATACTTAATTTTTTTGCCCGATGTGACATGTTTGGTTCTATGGAACATATTTGTAACTAGTTAAATTTAAATCAGTTTTTATACCTTTATAATTAAGAAGAGAATCTCTTATTATAAAGCAATTTAGTTTCAAATACGCTTCCAACGTTCAGAAGGTACAATTTAAAACAGATCGTATAGCTTTTAATGCCTGGCGTCTAACCGTCCCCGCGCCAAAAAACGCCGGCGTCTAAACGTCCCCGCGCCTAAAGGTTTCTGCGCCCAAAATGCCGGCGGTTAATAGCTCGCGCCGTATGGTGCGCGCCTAAAGATGCGCGCCTAAACGTCCTAGACCGGTTACTTGTGATGTGGGAAGCTTGCATGTTGTGTAAGTATAATCAAAGGATTAGTTTACAGGAAAGAATATTACAAAGAGGTACTGGCTGGTAGTAGAGCTGCTCCTAGTTGTATCTGTGTGGTTCCAGTTAGATTTTGTGATACGGCGCATGAGAGTTATCCGGACAGACTCACAATTAAGATATTATTATATTGAACGTGTGAATGAGGTTCCTATTGACTCTTTGCCATTAACTACACCCAGTGCTGTGTAGCTGCGTGGGTAGGGAGAATAGGAGGAAGCTCTGAGGTAGCATTGGAAGATCCAGGTGGTTGGTGAACAAGGGCTAGCCTGTGATGAAGATGATGGAGACCCAAAGTAGTAGTAGTAGTAGGTACTTGCAAACCTATATCCAGTGAGGGGCGCACCGAAACAAGGGGGTCGGGAACCCCGGTGGGTACACTTCAAAGAGGTGAGTTTTGTAGAGCAGTAATTGTTATGTCTGGTTTTGGTAATGGCAAATGCGTCGCCACTGGAGCTGCAAGTGTATCGCACACACTGCAATGTTTGAGTCCTTCGCTTTCTGTCCAGCCCTTACGTAAGACGACAGGTTAGCGGTAAGTTTAAACAACCTAGGTACTAACATAACTAACTAATAAACGAATTTAGACCTGACAATTGATCCAAAAATGACAACAATCACCCCTTTACCTTAACGCATGTTTTATATAGAGTGTTCAATTAAAAATTTATTTGGGTAAAGTCTAAAAAGTGTCTTGACTGAAACTAAAGCCCATATTTCAATACTCAGCATTCACTTAATCTATGGTTTAAGCTTATGTGGTTTCAAGTGGTCGGCACTTAGCTGAATGTTAAGCTTTTGCTCAAGTTAAAAACGTATTTTAGTAGCTTCACTAAGCTAAGGATAATTTTAACATGAAATTTTATGTTCTGGATGTGCGAATTACACGCATTAATGCTTATGTTATAAATTTCAAACTAGTTATCCGAAAAAGTACACTTAATATATCAGTACATACTAATATCTGTTTGTCAAATTTGATACGTTTTCTTTTTTTTTTAATATCAGTTAACGTCTGACTGGTATAAATAACTGATGATTAACGGCCTTTATTGCAGACTGCTCAATGAAATTAGTAGTGTTATAAAATCATGTTTATTTCCAACGTTTCTGTCACAAGTTTTTGATTCTCATTAGGGAACTTAGGTAAATGTTTGCAGCAATGCACAATCATAAAATTAAAAACGGAGATATGTACCTATATGTAACAAACAACAATAAAATTACAATCATTATATACAAAAGTTTAAATAAAGTACAAATCACAACATATTAAAATATGACGATTATATGCACAGAGATGTTAACCAACTGAACCTAACTAACTTTTATTGAACAGTCTGCAACAAAGGTCGTTAATCATCAGTTGTTGATACGTTTTCTTTAGGTTAGTGTTATATATTGTAGTGATTTTTAATCACACAAAAATAATGTTGAGTTTATTAATTTAATAGAATGACACACGTTGGTGGGCCAAATTAATATTGTGTAATCTAATAAGTGATTACGAAATAAAGAAATTAATTAAAATTTAATTTGCACTTAATAAATAAGTTGGGTTAATCTTGTAGTTATGTGTGTCGTTTGTGAAGTATCTCAGGGTACGTGTATTTGGATGTATACAGTTATACGAATCGCAATTAACTGAATTAACACAACAAAATATTACCAACACAAACCTCCTGTAAAATTGAGTCACACAATACAGTTTAAATTTAAATACTACTATAAAAGAAAATTATTAAATTAATTGTGGATTCTCTTGAGTAAAAAATTTCGAACTACAAATGAAATAGTAAAGAAAATATTGAATTGCACAATAACTTGGAAATCAGCTTTCATCATAAATTTTAACAATTATCTTTTACACAAATAACAAAAAAAATTACTAACTTTATAAATTTACTAACAATAATGAAAAAGGTAATTAAACTTAGCTCCATTATCTTTTCGTTGTGACATTCGTTCCAAATCTAACTTGCGCAGTCGGTCAAAACTCAGATCAGCTGATGTTGGTGGAAGGTCAGTTTGTTGATAATATAAGATGGACCCCTCTTTGTTTACAAAACTGGTAGCAGAAACAATTACACCTGCAAGTAAGTATAAGTTCATATTTAATCACTATTATTATAACTTTGTTGCTGAATTATATACTTTTATACACTGTTACTAATTTGTTTAAAAACTTCTTTTTAGAATGTAAGTTTAGTTACACCAAACAACAGTGGCGGTTGCTCCATAAGGCCGCGCGGCCGCGCGCCCCTCCTAAGAAATGCCAAGGAACACACAATTTTTTTCTAAATTATTAATATTTATTTTACATACATTCTATGACTAAGTTCAAATTTCAACAAAAAATTCAACTCTATCCAAACATCCGCTCCCATCTCTAATTGTCCGTCCTCGTTGAGATCTCTAACTATCCGCGTCCTCAACCAACGGCCGCGGAAAATCTGCGGCCTTTAACAAACATTATACATTGCCGCCGAACGACTCCGGAGACTAGCCGATAATAGCCGATTGTATAAGTTACAGCAGGCCGCGATTTTAGCGCGGCCTGCTGTAACTTATTGTTGGAGCAATGAATCTTCTTTCATTTAATCGGAGCATCGCAAAGATTCGTACTCGTCTACTCGTAGCTATTCAAATCCTGTTATTTTATTAAGAAACGTTTTACAGAATTATTTCATAATAAATGCAATTAGTAGATATATTTTTTACTGCAAGAAATAAAAAATAACTAGTGAGCCTTTTAGAACTTTAAATTTGTAACAAAAAGATGGTTTTCTTTCAGTTACATGAAATTGTTTGTTTCAAGTTGTATATCATTACAATATTCGGTGTTCAAGAACATTTAAAGAAAAATATCATATTATGAAAATATAGGTATTTAAAAAAAAAACAAACTAAAATATGTACGATTGCTTAGATAACTAAAAATATTTACAATTTTATTTACAGTCGATTTAAAATATCTAAAAAAGTGGGCAAAGAAGGATATATTCAAATCTAAATATTGTTTGGGTTTCAGCTTCGATAAATTACGCAATAACCGTCATGCAGTCTAATATTTGTTATGACTGAGAATGAAGTAATCGATACCTAATTATTTTGAAAGCAATTATTAGAACTCGTGAAAGGCCGAGTAAAACTACCCAGAATGATAATAGTAACTATCACTAGAAGTACCGAATACATTTATTTGCGGTTATAATATTGACTTAAATGTGCCAATTTTCAGATTTGTATTTATGTAAATTGGTTCGGAAAATAAAGAGACAAATTTTCCCGTAACTTTTGGTAGGTTATTTGGTGTTTGACTTCTGGTGCGCCCCTCCAAACTCAAACCCCACGACACGCCACTGCCAAACAAAATAAAAACATGTAGCTTTAAAACTATTTACACGAAGAATTTATTTAAAACTAATAGCTGGTTATCACCAAGTAAATGTGATCACTGATCAACTTCACTTTAATATTTATAATTATTATTATCTTTGTTTAATTATTTATTTACATTGAATAATTAAATCTTTTAATCTTTCAATTATTATATTACGTATGCCTTTTACTTCACTTTCATTTCATAAACATTTTTTTTATTATTAGGTTAAGTTTATCACTTTCATTTATTTTATACGTTCAGAACCTTTCTTCTAGAACGAAAGAAACTCATTTGCTTTAACTATCGATTTTAATTTAATAAGCGGATAACAAAAATACGTCTGTCTCCGGCCAAATCTGTTTTGTTACTAAAATCACGTAAAATAAAAAAAAGCTCAACCAATCCCAAAGCTTGGATTTGGTAATTAACTCATATTAAAAACTATTTTGAAACTAATTAATTCTAATATCTATCTAAATCTAATTATATTTACATATTTACAAAACTAATGAAATTTCCTTCAAATTGGTACCTAAATTATAATTGTTTGTTTATTATTTAGAATTTCATTAAGACTTGTTTTGACTTAAGCAACTAAAATTTACCTATTTACATAAATATTCTTAATTAGAATTTAAACTAGCAGGAATTGTTCATTATTTTTCAAATTACACTTTACTTAAATAACATTTATCTCAAATTTGCCTAAATCTACTTTAAAATTACTTTGAAAATTCAATATTATCGATTAATTTAATTTTCCATTTATTTGTTTAAAATTGCCTTTCAGCCTTAAAATTTTCAATAAAATCATAGCTTATTAGCTTTCTCAAATTCTAATTATACTTTTACTTCACCTTAATTTCTTTTGTATTCGCAAATTACTAGATAAAACTTACACGACAAAACCTTCAAATTATCCAAATTTAATTTACATTTTACCACATAATTTATAATTCACTCTAATTTCTAGCTTGGAAGTTTAAATAAACGACCATCAAGGAATCAACATATCCAATCTCATATAACTCAACAAATTGAAATAATGAAGATAATGGCATATCCAACCTACGCCTTTGCGAACAAAAACTCTCGGATTCAAGTTTTCACCTATACCATGGATCCAACAATGTTACACTGTTTTATTTATTAAGAATTTTGTTTATCACAATTACTTTTATTCTAGTTTATATAGAAAAATTGATTGAAATATTATATTTCGGATAACTATAAATCGTATTGTGTAATCGGGATGTCAGTGTTATATGTAAATTTGAATAAATATTGTTGTTAAATGTTAGATGTAGATCTGGCTTGAGGGACCAATGTCCGATAATATCAAATTATTTTTGATATTTATAAATGTTAATTATTTGTTGGTAATTATGCTTGATGTTTTTTATTCTATACAACGACAGTATCTAAGTAAAAATAATAATTACAATGTTTTGTTTTTCTTAACTACAAAATGATCGCTAGATTTTTAAGGTATAATCGTAGGTGAGTGGAAGGGTAACATAACACTCAACATACCGGCCCTCAGTGAAAGGTGCAAAGCTTTCACTTAGGTGAGAAATGTCAGTTGGTAATTAAAAATAAGATAATCAATTAACTTATAAGTAAAAATGAAGTAACAGAGTTTATGAATTATAATAGAATACGAAATTTAAATTAATCACTATCAGTTTGTTCAATTGGCAAAACGCAAATTTTAACTGCTGGTCTTTTAATTATTCCATGTTTAGTTTTTAGTGTAACTGCGCGCACAATTCCATCTTTTCCCGGATGAACCTCTAAGATCCGCGCTAATAACCAATGTAATGGTGGTAGTTCATCCTTTAAGACGACGAGGGTGTTGGGAACTAAAGGGTGATTGTTAGGCGTTTGCTGCCATTTAGTTCTTTGTTGTAGCTCGTGCAGGTACTCTTGAGACCATCTCTTCCAGAAATGCTGATTTAGTTGTTGAATTCTTTGCCATCTTGAAAGTCTGTTTATACTAATAGCGGTGATGTCTGGCTCCAAAGGGGCAACCAGTGAGTCTCCAATAAGAAAATGACTCGGGGATAGAAAGGTTAGGTCATTGGGGTTGTTGGAAATAGGAGTAAGAGGACGTGAATTTAAACATGCTTCTATTTGAGTTAATAAAGTGTACATTTCGTCGTATGTTAATGACGTATTCCCAATTTGCCTTTTTAAATGATATTTAACTGATTTGATTCCTGCTTCCCATAAACCGCCAAAATGTGGTGAGTGAGGTGGAATGAAATGCCATGTTATTTTATCCATTGTTAATGTATTAAGAACCTTTGATTTAAAAGATCTGAAGAAAATAAATGATTAAGATCTTTATTAAGTTCTTTGTTCGCGCCGACAAATGTAGTCGCATTATCAGAATAAATCTGAGAAATTTTTCCTCTTCGAGACATAAACCTTTTTAAAGCGCTTAAAAATGCTTCTGCAGTCAAATCGCAGACTAATTCTATATGCACCGCCTTCGTGGCAAAGCAGATAAATAGTACAATATATGATTTTGTTAATCTTTTACTACGACCATATCCGGATTTTATATGAATTGGACCCGCATAATCTACCCCTGAATGTATAAATGGACGTGCAGGTTCAACTCGCCTATGTGGTAAATTACCCATCATTGGTGGTATGGTATTGGTTGGCATTGCACGAAAACACTTAATGCATTTGTGTATAAATTTTCGAACAATGCTGCGCCCGGAAATGAGCCAATAATTTTGACGTAGATGGGCTAGAGTGGCTTGAGGTCCGCTATGCAAATGCTTAATATGGGTGAATTCAATAATTAACTTAGTGACATGACTACATGAAGGTAGAATTATTTGATGTTTTTGATTATAACTTAATTCTGAATTTTGTAACCGACCTCCTACTCTTAATACACCATCCTTATCTAAGAATGGTTGTAAAGGTAATAATTTACTTGTTTTTGAAATTTGTTTGTTTGCTTGTAATTTAGAAATTTCATCTGCAAATATTTCTAACTGAGCTGTTTTTATTATGATGGTATGTGATAATTTTAATTCCTGGCACGTTAATTGTCCTAATAATCTTTCGGTATTTCTGCAATTATATGCAAATCTTAGTAAGTAAGCCAATACACGCTGTAACTTTGAAAATGAAGAGTAGTTGTTGATTATATTCAAATCTAAGTTAAATGATGCAAGGTTATATGTTTTAACTGCGGCTTGTTCTAAGATTTTAGTGTCTGTTGTATAATGAAAATTATTTTGTGGCCAATGTTGATGATTGTGACTCAACCATTCTGGACCGTTGTGCCAAAGTTGAGATTCCTTTAGAGCCATGGGAGTTGTACCACGGGAAATTATGTCTGCTGGATTATGTTCAGATTTTATGTGATACCAATAACTTGAATTTGATAAAGTTTGAATTGTTGTAACACGACTCGATACGAAAGTCTTCCATTTATTTTG
Organism: Melanotus villosus; assembly: GCA_963082815.1. Lineage (NCBI taxonomy): Eukaryota > Metazoa > Arthropoda > Insecta > Coleoptera > Elateridae > Melanotus > Melanotus villosus. The sequence goes on along the minus strand of OY720418.1, from coordinate 66,944,303 downwards.
AGATTTTATCCAGGTTAATACTATGGTTGAGTCAGTCCAGTAGTATTGCCTTTTTATAGTTAACTTTAAAATATTTATAACTTTGTTCATTAAGCGTGCTAAAAGTAAAGCACCACATAGTTCTAAACGCGGTATTGTTAATCTTTTTAATGGCGCTACACGCGATTTGGCACATAGAAGTCGTACCTTGTGTTGATTATTGTTAAAACTAGTTCTGATATAGATACAGGCCCCATATGCGTCTAGAGAAGAATCACAAAAACCGTGAATTTCAATTGTTCTACCTGTGTCACTGTTAGTTACATACCTAGGGATTGTTAAACTTGTGATGTGGTATAATTCCTTTAAAAACTTTAACCACTTATTAGACATATCTGCAGGAAGTGATTCATCCCAACCTAACTTGAGTGCCCAAAGTTGTTGTAAAATTAATTTAGCGTTTATTAATACCGGCGCAATTAGCCCAAGAGGGTCAAAAATTTGACAAGTGACTGATAGTATACTCCGCTTAGTTATTTTTTGAGAATGGTCATCTAAGTGCAATGAATACTTAAATATATCTAAATTTGTGTTCCAGTGTAAACCTAATGTCTTGATATCGGAATTTTTATCTGCACTAATATCAACTGTTTGATTCAAAGTTTTATTATTATCAGGTATTAGATCGGGATGATTTGCAGAAAATTTTCCTAATTCAAAACAACCTGTACGTAAAGCAAGAATTAATTGGTTACGTTTGTTTATAACATCAGAAATTATATCAGCTCCGGTTATTACATCATCAACATAAAAGTCGTTTAATATGATGTCATGTGCTAAGGGATGCTTGAGTTTATTGTTAAATGCAATTTGATGTAAGCATCTGATAGCTAAAAATGGAGCCGATGCAGTTCCATATGTTACGGTACACAGCTGATATGTTTTGATTGGTTCGCTTGTATCATTTCGCCAAAGAATTTGTTGATATTGTTTGTGGGATGCATGTATATTAACTTGTCGGTACATTTTAATTACATCTCCCGTAAAAACATATTTGTAAGTTCGGAATCTAATTAAAATAGAAAATAAGTCGTGTTGTATAGTGGGTCCTACAATTAAATTATCATTAAGAGAAACGCCCGATGATGATTTACATGATGCATCGAAAACTACCCGAAGTTTTGTAGTTCGACTAGAATTTTTAATAACCGGATGATGCGGCAAAAAGAAACTTTGACTGCATTGTTGATCGGTTTGATTTGTAGTGACTAACTCCATATGACCCAAAGTAATATATTCGTTCATAAAATTGTTATATGACAAACGTAAATTAGAATCCTTATTTAATCTTCTTTCTAAAGATAATAATCTCCTGAGTGCATTTTCTCTAGAATTTCCCAAAGGTTTCAGATTTGTTTTAAATGGAAGTTTGACTACAAATCGTCCATCTGAATTTTCTGAATAATTTTCTTGGAAATGTTGTTCGCAAAGTGCTTCTTCCTTTGAGAAATTTTGAATGTCTGGAAATTCTTCAATATTCCAAAATTTAGATAATTTATTTTCGAGAGTACGTATTGAAAGATTACATGACATTGCCTTTAGTGGTTTGTTAAGATTTATTTGTCCTCCTATGATCCATCCTAAGAGAGTTTTTTGAAGAAATGGTTGATTGTATGGCAACTTAATCTGCTCAGTACATAACATTTCCCAAAAGAGCTCTGCGCCTAACAGCAAATCTATCTTCCCAGAAACATTAAAGGATGGGTCTGCTAATTTTATATTCGATGGAATGGCTAATTGTGTAAATGGAAATGTAGTTAACGGTAGATTATCTGTAATTTTATCTATTATTAAGCATGAGACCTTTGCTGTATAAGAGGTAAATTGCGATCGTATGGTAACTTTTACACTTTTAGTAATATTAGTTACCGTATGTGTTATTCCAGATATTGTGCAATTGGTAATAGTGGTAGGTAAATACAATTTATCACATAAAGATTTACAAATAAAGTTTGATTGGGACCCTGAATCTAGAAGTACCCTGCAAGAATGACTATTACCGTGCATATCATAAATGTTCACAATTGCTGTAGACAATAATACTTGAGATAGTTGTAATGTTTGATTGCAATAAGTAGCTGCGGATGATATTGATGTTGCCGGCACAACTGTTGATGTTGATTGTAATTCGCTTCCGAAATTAGGTTGCGCTACTTTATAATCCATGTGCAATAACGAATGATGCTTCCTTCTACAGAATTTACAATAAAACTTAGAACGACAATTGATAGTTTGATGATTATTTTTTAGGCAATTTACACAAAGTTTAAAGGTTTTGATTTTGTTAAATCTATCTTCAGCAGATAATTTTAAAAATTCAGGACATTGATATATTTGATGTGTTTGCTTGCAAATATGACATGTTTGGGAATTCGTTGATACGTGAGAGGACGAATAGACGTAATTTTTGGATGATGTCATTTTGCTGACATTATTGGGATTTGTTGATTGTTTATTGTTTGAATTAGATTTATTAACTAATGATTCAAGTTGTAAACATCTGTCGCTTAAGAAATCTGTTAGATTACATATAGTGGGAAGTTCAATTTTTGATTTTGAAGACTGCCAAGCGTTATCGGTTGAATAATCAAATTTTAATGTAACTAAATGGATTATTAGTGAATCCCACTTAGATTCAGATGTTAATTCTAGTGCGTTAAGAGCTCCTAACTGATTGTTTGTTATATTTAGCAATTGCCTTAACGAACTAGCTGAATTTTTTGTTACTTGTGGTAAATTACATAATGATTCTAAGTGATTTTTTATTATTAAACCTTTATTTTCGTATCGTTTTTTCAGTAACTGCCATGCAGCCTCATAATTTTTGGCTGACATGCCTAAGGAAGCAATTACATCAGCTGCTTCGTTAACCAAACATGATTTTAAATAATGAAATTTCTGAATATCGTTTAATTCTACCTTTTCATGTATCATTGTCTTAAATGTATCATAAAATGCCAGTCATTCATTATATTGACCACTAAATGATGGTAACTTTATTGTTGGAAGTTTAACTGACACATCCAATCTGTCAATGTGATTAACGGTAACGGAATTATTGTCAGGATTTGAATTTGAGCATTCTTTATTGTCTGAGATACTCCTTTGAACGGTTGCAACTAATTTGAAATAATGATTTTCAAATTCAACGCGTTCTGCATTATGGTCAACAGAGTCGTCAAGATCTTCAATTTTGCTCTGAATGATCTCATAATCTTCCCATGTGGGTTCGAATTTTGATAACCTTAATTGTAATTCTATTGAATCGTATTCTTGATCTAGGTTGTCAACAAAATTCCTAAATTTTGTGACACGTGTCTTAATTTGACTTCGTTTTTTAATTAAAGATCTTAACTCATTCTGTTGTTCCATTCTAAATGTTTTAAAATTTGATTTTATGCAATGTATAATATAAGTTTTAAAGTTTTAAATGATTTAGTTAAATTTAATTATTAAATATTTGAAATGTACACTGTTATAACTGAAGCGAACTGAAGAAATATAAGTATATTGGAGACTCACTTTACCCTTCCGTAAAATTGATGGCTGAATAATCTTGATTTGATGATTAATGCAGCGCTGAAGGTGTAATATGATGACTCGCTGATCTCGCTGTCAGTATTCGGCTCGTCGAAGGACCAATGTTAAATGTTAGATGTAGATCCGGCTCGAAGGACCAATGTTAAATGTTAGATGTAGATCTGGCTTGAGGGACCAATGTCCGATAATATCAAATTATTTTTGATATTTATAAATGTTAATTATTTGTTGGTAATTATGCTTGATGTTTTTTATTCTATACAACGACAGTATCTAAGTAAAAATAATAATTACAATGTTTTGTTTTTCTTAACTACAAAATGATCGCTAGATTTTTAAGGTATAATCGTAGGTGAGTGGAAGGGTAACATAACACTCAACAATTGTATAAATGTTAAATGTGTGTAAATATCACAACAATATATTCTGACACTTAACCTACCCTTAGTCGACTGAAATATCAGTCCTAAATGAGTGTTATTCCAATATGGAAGGTTACACTGCATATTTAAAATTTAAGTTAAGCATAAACTCTGTACAAAGTATCCAGCTTTGGCATTTAACTTTACATAGACAGGATTTTTTATACAAAAACTGCAGAATATTCTTCTCGAAACTTTTTAAGATTCGACCATAAATGCTTCTTTTTTTTGTCACGATCAGGCTGCGCACATACTACGTGTAGTGTAGTATTGGTGTAACATTTTTCCACTTGAAAATCTCGTCCATCTGATTTTATTATAATGTTACAATACCTTGTAACTGAAATTAAGCTTAATCGATTTAAATTGAGGTAACTAAATATTCCAACATGATGTTCAATAGCCTGAAATGTCAATTCTATATGTAACATTTATACTATAATCAGACTAATAAATAATTCGATTTCGCATAAAAATTGACCTGCTTTAACAACATATTTCGAAAACTCGATTTTACATTTAATAGAGCCGTGATTACAGAAAAATGTAGTTACAAACCGCTTCTAGTCATAGATTAGTATAGATAGAACAGGCAGCGGCATTAATTTTAAAACTGCTTCTAAAAATTATCAAGAAAATGCCGGTTGACACAATTTTGATATGCAGAAAAAATATACTTAAATATGGAATTAATTGTAATACTCGAATAAATACTTTATTTCCTATTTGCATTGTGAATACTTCGACTGTCGTTCCTCTTTGATTGAAGAATACTTCAGCGTTAAAGTAAATGTGCTATGTAAAGAATAATTACAGTTCTATTAATGAATTGAAATTTGACGAGTATCAGTCCTTGTTTTATTTCCGGTACCAACTGTCTACATTTAGTGAAAATGCAAACTCATTTCCTGCTATGTGAAAATTGTTATAATTGATTATAAATATACTTTAACTGAATTTAGGAAATAAGGGGCTGTAACATTTTAGAAATTTAATTGTGGTGGCTTTCTGTTATAATGTTAGATTCATATCATATACAGTGACCATCAAAAAGTTCGCAAAATATGGGAATAGTAATTTGTAATACAAGTGTTGAAAGCTTGCGTTTGCCACACGAATGTGAAGTTTGCAGCACGAACGATAGTGAGTGCTGCAGTCACATGAGAGTGGCAAATACAAGCTTTCAACACATGTATTACACACTATTTTTTCTACAACCACATTTCCATAAAAAAATTTAAATATTTCTGCAAAATCAAATCTGACATTCATCAAATGTCATTATGACATTTTGATTTCGGTGCGGCAAAATTATACTTTGCCGCACCGAAATTCATGCATGTGCGTGCGGAAAGTAAATTTTCCGCACGCTAATTTCACTTGTTCGGCAAACACTCATTTTCAATACTCGTATCTATGGAGACGAAGTCTGAAAATCCCACTTTCCATGGTGGGAGTAGAAAAAAATTGTTATTATTAGAGTATAGAAAAACTTTTCTGGGGGATCGATCCTGCATGTTCGACAACCTAAAAATCGAATTTGAAGTATGTCACGCGACCACTGGTATGGCGGAAAATTAAAAAAAAATCAATGTGAAGTCGCTAAAGTGGGGTTAGATGACAAGATATTTGACAAAGAAAAATTATTTTTTTTTACAAAAGAGGATTATCTTTATCAGATGCCAGTATGAGTAGATGTTAATGACTTGGGCCGAAACTGCATCTAATTCTTTTTACCTGTCATCGCTGGGCTGAAACTGCATAATTGACGTCATGAGCCGAAATCGCACGGGCCAAAACTGCACGACGCCCCCATGCCGGTACGATGTTTAGAACGATAAAGATCTCTTTCAGGGGTGGAAATCACTTGAGTTCGGCGAAATTCTAGTGGGGTAGTGCCAATGACCATTGTAGCCGAACCACGTTGGAGTCCCAGGTACTCGCTAGCCTAATTAATAAACAATAAACAAGAAAGAGTTACATACCTATCAGCTAATTACAAAACAACAACGGTTTTGACTTGAAGTTTCTTGAAAAGACAAACGTGACAAATGACATCGCGCGGTATTTCCACTTCATGTTTAAATTCATAATTAGAGTCATGTTTAACTTAACGTAAATATAAAACGATACAGATTTATACTGATTTTAATGTGTAGAATAGAGATGCACAATATTGTCATGGCAAGTAAACATTACGTTAAATTTAAATATGAGGTGGGAATACTAACCATCGTCTGTAGGTTAACTGATAGACAAACGGAAAACAAATATCGTTCGGGTTTCTGTTAAATTGAGACTTAAAGTGTATATTAAATTCTCGTTTTCATACCTTGAATTATACAGTTATTCAATATTTTTCTTTCTGTATTTTGACAGATATCTAAGAAATCGTCATATTAAATCGATTATAGATTGAAAGATTTGAGGTCGGTTTTTGTTAAATTAAGGAACGATCACAGTTGACAAAATAGCATCAATTTTTGTTCACTAGTGTGTTGTTTGTCATATGTATTTCAATTTTGATTCGATTCACTTTGAATAATGATTAATTTAACGAAGCCATTAAATCATGTTTATTACAATCCCCTCAAAGTGCTCAAAGTCTTTTTTGTCTTTACTGAGAATGAAAGCTTACCAGTTTTATAATTACATTTTACGTACGTGTTACATATTATTATTATTATTATTTATTATCCATTAGGGACAGATGGTCTTTCTTGGAAGCCCTCCTCGGTTCACACCGGGGATAGCACAGACCTAGCACCCGATCACTCACGTTGGAGGGTTCCCAGATCTCCTGCAGGTTCTACCAACTTCAGGCCGGGTGGCTCATCATACCTGGCATCACCTGTAGGGCCCTTCCACGTGCTTGCATCTCAATCTCTGGTGATGTGCGAGCACGGATTACACCACCTAGGGCGCCCTCGCGTTGTGGAGGGAGCCAAGAAGAACGGCTTTCTGTATTCTGCAGGTCAGGGAGGCCGAAACTGACCTGCATTCCGGGATGATCTCAAGTTCTCGGACGAAGCTTGCCTTTATTCCGAATAGGACCCCAATAATCAAAACTACCAACTTGACTCTATGTCCTGGATACAATTTTCCAAGTTCGGACAGGAGATCTCTATACTTCTCCCTCTTCTCGATCTCCTTAGATGTGATGTTAGGTTCTGCTGGACAAGAAAGTTCGATGACATACAAACATTTGATATCTAAGTCCAGCAGAACTATATCCGGCTGAGTTGCTTAGAGCTGTCTCGTGGTGGGAAACGAATAATTCCAGTATATACGACATCTGCTATTTTCCACCACGGACTCGATCTCAACTGGGATATACGGTATTACAGGGGCATTGTCAATACCGTAAGAGTGCCTTAGATGATTATAGAGCACTCTCAGGGCTGCATTGTGTCTTCTGATGTATAACGACACAGCGTATGAAGGCCATGCTGACAATATATGCATAAGTGCCTCGGGATGGGCCTTATACGCTCTACAGGCAGTAGGAAGATGTTCCTGAAAGACGATATTACGATACACCAGCGTGTTAAGCACACCATCCTGGCATGCCAGTACAAACCCATCAGTCTCGGACTTCAGACCGGCCGACTTTAAGAAGGAGAAGGTAAGTTCTCGAGAAAGACCCTCTCTCTCCACATGACGAAAGAACTGGGAGTATATCGCCTTTTTCATATGTTCTCTCATTAGACGATCGTATTCTGCCTTCTTCGTTCTTGAGCTGACGGTTGTCACATGCTCTTCAAGATTAGGAGCACCGTCGGCTATATGCCGATCTGGTGAGAGCTCTTGTAGAGCGAGCTTTTCTGCAGTCCTGCGGGACGCTTGAAAAAGAGAGGCCCCGTTCCCCGCTTGCTCATATGACCTGACAAACAACATGTGCGGATCATTACCTCTTAACACACGGTGACATGTATCTAGAAGGACACGATCGTGCAGACACTCCAGGCTTCAAAGACCCCTACCTCCAAGATGACGCGGGAGGTAAATGCGCAGAATAGAGGACTTCGGATGCAAACTACGATTGATGTTTATGATCCTTCTGGTTTCTCGGTCGAGGGTTTGTAACTCTACGACGTTCCACTTCGTAACGCCGAAAGAGTACAGAAGAATCGGGACAGCAACCATATTCGTCGCGGCGACCTTATCCTTACCCGACAGTTGCGATCGCCATATCTGTCGGAGGCGTGATTTATACTTGCTGCGGAGAGCCTTTCCTACAGCTGACCCATCCTGCATGCCACTTTGCTGGATGCCCAAAAACTTGTATGACTCTCTGACATCTAGATGTCTCACGATGTTCCCATCTACCAGATGTTCCCATCTACCAGATGAACATCTTCAACCTCATCCGGTGGTCGGCCTCTGTTCAGTTGAAACACAGCGCATTTTTCCATACCCAAACTCATGCCGACCGCAGTACTATAGGTACATACAGTGTCAAGGGAGCTCTGAAGGTCTCCCCTGCTGCCGGCATAGAGCTTTAAGTCATCCATATAAAACAAATGGGTGACTTTATGCTGACGTCTACTGCGCGTACCGGCCATGTAACCTCTGCCTTTCCCGAGCTCGATCGAAAGCGGCAATAGCGAAATGCAAAAGAGAAGCGGACTCAAGGAGTACCCTTGGAAAACATTGTGATCCACTCTGTAGATACCACTTCCCTGCCGGATCTTATAGCAAATTTTGTCTTCCAGAGCAGCATCAGACTTTCTACACATCTCGCTATATCAGGGTGGATATGGAGGTCTCCCAACAAGCGAATGATCAACTCGTAGGATGTGGTATCAAACGCCTGCGCATAATCCACCCAAGCCATTGATAGGTTGCGTCTGTAGTGAACTGCAACGCTGCATATACAGCGGTCTACTAATAAGTTGTCTTTGCAACCTGAATGGCCTCGCTGCGATCCTCGCTGTTCATATATGTTTTCCCATACGGGAGCAATGGAGCTCAGAATACGTTCGTATAACACGCTGGTGAAGATTTTATACAGCGTGTTGAGGCAGGTAATTGGCCTGTAGTTTTGGAGTCTGGACAAATACCCCAATTTCGGGATCAGCACAGTTCTGCCCTCCCCCAGCCACTCTGGGATAGTTGCGTGACCCGAGATAGATTTAGTAAACACCCTTGCGAGATGAGAGTGCACGGACGGGAAGGATTTCCACCAGAAATTATTTATGGCGTCAATTCCCGGGAAAGAGAAATTGCGTTATCCTCTGAGGGCGTGCCTTATCTCAATGTCCGTTATGGGAGGGCATTCTTCGGCTTGCGGAAGATGTTCATCACAATACTGCCGTAACTGTGCTAGCACTGTCTCTCACAGGGGTGGAATTCTCGTAGATCCCCTTCCAGAAGGTCTCTATAACATCAGCCGAAGGTGGGTTGCGAGGAGCTTCATTTTTTGAACGAAAAAGTGAGGAAGGATTGGAGCTGAAGATGTTATTCTCCTTAATCCCCCTTACTTTGTTAACCAATTTCCTCTTGGCGAGATACAAAGCTCGAACTCTATCTGCTGCATTTCGCTTCATAAGGATTATTGTAGATAGGTTGAGCGTGTGATAGTTAGCGCAAAACCTGCTAATAATGCGCTTAATTTTTGATGTAGGGCGGATAGTGCCCTTAAGAACATCCATCACACATTGTATCTTGGATGTCTCTCGTCGTGCAACCGTCACCTTTTTTGTCAACTGCTGTATACGCCGTTCATCCTTACGTACGTTTTGGTTGTTGTTGCGTACAGGACATCAAACAGTGGCGGCTGCGTATACAGCTCGGCTGACATCACACAGATCGTGGTCAGGGGCCAGATAGTCCTTCAGAATGCCATCTATCTGGGCCAGGTCTTCGGCTCTCGGTTTTACTCTAAGGTAGACCTTGATATTACGGTCCACAATATTGCCTAGAGTAGCTTGGAATTCGGCCAAAAGATCTCTCTGAGAAGTTGGAACATCTCTCACATGCTCGTTCTCCAACAGAGGTGGCTCAGTAGAGGGAGGAGCGACTATCTCCTGTTGATCTACACGTTGCTTCGGCATTTGGCGTTTGAGGGAGGCTACCTGGTCTCGTAGGTTTTGCTGAGACATGAAGTTAAGCTCCGGATGGACCTCACACCACAGAGAATGGAGTCTAGACATGTAACCTCTCCTCCTAGGTGAAACGGCTTCGAATAAGTTAAGCAGCTCCTGTTTCAACTCCGGCGCCCACACATGACGACGCCGAGGCGGGTTTCTGCCAGTGCCAACTTGATTGGGCATCTCCTCCGAGGCTGGAGGCTCGTTGTGCCCGGCAATACAGATTCTCCCAGATCGTAATGGAACCGTGTGTAGGCCAGTCGGGGGGTTGGCCCAGTCTGGCCGCTCTAGTGAATTTGCAACTTCCATTAGCTTACGCCAACTTCTGCCACCGCTACCCGCGACTACCGCTTCCCTAGAGACTGGGGTAACTTGACTCCGGAGGGAAGGGGCGCCCATACCCTATCAACCATAGAAAGATTGCCGTACCCGTAATTATTATTATTGTTTATTTTTTATTTTTTCTCGGATAACATCCGGTATTTGTTTAGAATATGGCAGGGAGTAAATTCATACTATTCTGTCATATATTAAAGAATTTCCTTATACTCGTAATATGGCAAGTTTGTAATATAACCGTCTTTTGTATAGGTTTTAAAAAGTACTCAGGAAGATTAAGTTTGCTAATGTTATGCAAAAACTGCTTCGTTACAACCCCAGTAACTGATATAACGACAGGGGCTATGTGGACTAGTCTCAACTGCCAGGTATGTTGAATCTCGATCGCTAAATTCTGATATTTAGTGACCTTTTCTGTTTCTGCTTTTTCAAGGTTAACAGTAAGCGGGCAGCTGATGTCGATTATAGTAGCATTTTTATGTACCTTATCGATGACTTATTAACTTATTCTTATTGTTATTATTATTATTACTATTATTATTATTGTGTTTTGATTTTCTCGTCTTGTGACGGTTTCAATAGTAGAACGGACTGAGTCAAGCTCTAGTATTTTGTTAAAATTATTATTCTATGGCATTATCGTCATTTGATCAGTTTTACTTTCCATATTAATGGATTTGCTGCTTTGAATATAAAACTACAGGAAGGAGGCTACATAAAACAGATGTGAGACCAAGATGGGATATGGCGGCGAATATTTCCGGTATGTCAGTGGCGTACCTTTTAGAATGGATACGGGATACGTTAACCTTTGAATATAAAATATTCAAACACGTAAACTGAGAAAAAATGTAGTAAAAGTATGAACGAACAAAAATTAGAAGTTGTAAGAAATAAAATATTATAGTACTGAGGGTTAAAACAGTTTTTTAAATATACAGCGTGTAAACACGTGGTAAAAATTAAGAGGGTTATTCCTTGGGATATTTTAAGATCCTTGTGTCATTGGATGATTTTCGAAAAGAAACAGTACTTTATTACTTTCAAGATTCGTAATTACAAAAACTGCTGAAAATGACTAGGATGCATGCATCCAATCTTCTCCTCATTGACTGCCGAACTCGTTCAAAACCATCAGGGGTGTTTCTTATTGCATTGCACCCATCAATTATCCTATTTCTCAAATCTTCTTCATTTTCCACTGGAGTAGTGTACACCAATGTCTTCAAATGGCCGCCCCATCAGAAAAAATCCAAAGGGATTTAAGTCTGGGGATCGAGAAGGCCATAAGTGAGGTCCACAAACATACGAGACGCAATCAATTTTGACAACTTTCAAAGAGAGAAAATGACAAGTAATAATGGAAACTTAATCAACAACGTATGAAATATACCGTAAAACTAGTGTTTTCGCTATCTGCACTAGCCTGGTGTGACTGCAAATAATATCATTTTTAGTAATCGAAATGTTGTTAAAACGATAAATAGGGATTTCTGGACATTTCTTGTACTGGATAGGCCCAGTGCAGTACACCATCGTTTTACTTAGACTACATTATTTTTTTTTAAATATCCAAAGTTTTATCGCCTTGTATCTTCGCAACAAAGCGTCTTTCCGAAAATTATCTAAGGACACAAAAACCTTAAAATAGACAAAGGAATAACCCCCTTAATTTTTGCCCCGTGTTTAGTAAACACCCGGTATATTTTGCAAAGTTCTAATCTATATAAAATATGTACGTCTATGATATTCACTCTCGACCTTTCTCTTGACATTGACATTGACATTGAAATTATAATCTCAAATTGACTACAAATGAGTCATACATGAGACTTCAAAATGGCGACTTCCGCCGCACTGTTTGTTACAGCTGCTAGAGCGCTACACTCCTTCCTGTAGTTTTATATTCAAAGGTTTGCTATATCTCTACTACAAGGCCTTGTGATTTACGATAGATTATTTTTATTATTATTATTATTCTAATTAGGACCCATTAGTCTCTTTTTTGGGACATAGGGATGTGCTGGTGCATTAACGTATGAGGTATTACGGGTACAATGCATAACCCGGCCCGACTCTGCAGGTTACGTGAATGGTGCGCCGTTTGACCCTACATACTGCACCATGTGTGTATGTGTAGAGCTTTGTTATTTTACCCCTTAGACCTGAATTTCGGTGGAGAGCATCGTTAATTAGATGTTCAACGCCGAATGGCCACCAGGACTCAATACCGATCCTCAGACTGCAGGAAAATCCTGCCCATCAGGAGATTCCAACCAAGCACAGGACTAGCGCTGACGCTCTACGTATTGCGTATTCTGATTTTAAATTATTGCGGTAAAGTCTCGAGGTCATAGAATGATAGAATACTTTCTTTATGACTATTTAGTTTTTGGTGTTAGTTGAAAACGTATAAAATCTTGTTAGCACAGTTTATGACAGGTGTTAATAATTTTTACGAATAAAAACAACCGGGATGAACGGATGGTAATAATAGAGTTTTTTTTTTTTTTTTTTTTTTTTTTTTTAATGGTAAAAATGCATATTTACAATCTACTCGCTTATAAGAGCATTAAGTAAATCCTATGTTATTGTATGTAATTTGAATGGAGAAGTCACCCATCGGTGACGCTCCTGCCAATATTGAAGTAGTTAGGCTTCTCCTCTCGAAACCAGGTCTCTAGGCCATTGACGGCTAAGTCTTCTGATGTACGCTGGCTCTTCTGATAGTTGTCGTATAAGGTTGTTTTTGTGAAATATAAAATTTCAGTTTCGTGATTGACAGAAAATCGTGAGTATGGGATTTACAGTTTCTTTGATTAGACACATCCTGTAGGGTATAAGTTAGTAGACAACGATGTAATTTATGGAAACCATTATTTAACAGGAAACACATGTATAATGGGTATACTATTTAATAGTACTAGAAAAATCAATTACGCATTCTGAGAATTGCGTTAAAAGTGTGTTTGGTTTAATTATTGTTCTAAAGGTGGAATTACCTTGAAGGCGATAAATTTAATCTAATGATTACATCTACACATTGAATGATATTGCCTTGCCCACCAATTTAGCAAATTCAGTTAATCATTGTTTTCGTGAACTGAGAAATAATAGGTTTCGTTTCAAAAGCTCACAACGAGAAAATATAAGCTGTGCCAATTTGAAACAACACTTGGAAATTATGCTTGTAAATTTCCTTTTAAATTAATTACCTTTTAAGAAATGTCAGAGAAAGTTACATTAAATTCAGTTTGCCTTTTAACAACTTGGATAACTTCCAATAACATTTTTAAGTTTTGTTCAGGACTCGAGCCATCATTTATTTACTTAAATTAACTTTAGGTTATAGAAATTACAAAAGCAATACATATTTTTAGCTTTGTTATTGATTTATATTTGAGTGTACAATACAATTCGAAAGAAATACGAACACAAAGGAACCACAAAAAGATTTTCCAAAAAAATCAGCCGTTTCCAAATTAACATCTGTAACTAAAACTTCAAAGTCATCTTTTATTTATTAAAATATTCTCCTGTAATAAAAAGATGATAAAGTTTAGGTACAAAGCGAAAAGCTTTACGAACTTCTAGAAGTAGTAGAGTTTCTTCGTAGTTCCCGCATAATAATTATTTACAGTAGGTACAGCTGCAGAGGGGAGAAGTTTCTTAACTTATAAGATCTAGTACCTATCGAAAGTCTTATAGAAAACATGTGTGTAGTTAAATGTAGTATAATTTTATAACATGATTTATAACTTTGTAATTTGCTAGAATTACAAATCAATTCTAGATTGGAAACATATTAATGTTACAAATTTTGTTTTATTCGATTTGTTTTTATTTTAAGTCTGGTTAAGGTTAAAGGTTTTATTGAGGTTTTCATGAGATATTTTTAAATATTTGTTAAAACGCTTTCTCTTAGACCTTATTAGTTTGTTAAGCCAATTTTATAGTATTAACTTCACTTCATCATCACCTTCGCCTTATGCTTTCGATTAGAAAATGTTATTTATATATGTATAATAAGAAATAGGTAAGTTATCTGATTGTGATAGATTTCTACGTGTTCAGGTGTTCACACTTCTGTTATGCCAAAATCCTACATTTCAAATTCAGGTCAACTTTATATGTCAATTCTTTTGCATTACCGCCACTATTATACTGGTATTCAGAACATTTACACTCCCGGCAGTGAACTTTTATGTTAGCAAACTACCATCTTATTGTGTAATATTTATATTTTTAAATTTGTAGAATTTACTGAGTGATTCGCATAAGATGCGTCCCTTAACAATTGGAATAGGCAACCTAACTTACAAACTCATTAATAACATTGACCTATGTTAATTCTGTGGTTATTTAATCCTTAATTAAATTTATGTAATCAGATGTGGTTTACTTCAGAACGCCAATGCATAATTAAATGTCATGTTAAGGTTTCATTCCAAGCTGAAACCTTCATAACTATGAAATTAAGAAAAATATTATTTCGGCCTTCCAGATTTTGACGTAAAGCGTCTTTATCCGTCCTAAAAAGTCGTGATATTATCAATAAAAAAAAAAACAACAAATGCATATCAATTGCTTGAACGTATATTATACCTATACAAAATAAACGTTACAAAAACGCTAAAAATAACTAGAACTAGAAATCTCTATACCTTTTGATAATTAAGTAAACAATAAGTATTGGTGAGCTAGTCCACTCGATTAAATTTTGTTTTTTAATTTGTAAATATTTCTAGTAGCTTTGGAAATATGCATGCTGTGTTGCAATTGAAGATTTTAAGGGGCACTTCTTAGGGAAATCGCGCATATTAACTTATAAATTAAAATTAACAAAAAGTTAAATTTACGGCTTTAGAAATAAAGGCAATGACAAGTTATATGGTAGAAAAGTTAATGACTCCTTTGGGTAACGGTGTGTATATAATATTGATATATGTAGAATCTTATAATCTGGTAGATGTTAAAGTATCTTAATACTAAAATACTATTGATTTTGTATTATTACTGGTAGTGTTCTTAAGATTGCGTTCTTTCGTTTACTGATGTTTTATGCGACAAACGTAGAACAGATGGTTGAATGTTCGTTCTACGGGATTGCCTAAAATAATGCAAACAAAGTTTATAAGTCTGAAGTTTTACTTATGTTTCTATTTGAACGGCTTCCGACTCTTAAAATTAGTTAAATTTAGAATGAGAATAGCTTAGGGAGGTACATATTTCCATTCAGTTATTTTATAAAGAAGTGACAGCTGTAATGTGAGGCAAGGAAGATTTACATTAATTTGTTTTAGCGTTTGATATATTATACTTAACCGATTTTCTAGTCTAACTTTTCAATAAAGTGTAATTTTCCTATAAAAATGTTAAGGGGGGCCTTTAATTCACCAGTATCAATAGATGGCGACATACGAATAAAATATTGTTTATTTTGTTAGTATCATCAAAGCCTAATAACGATAAAAACGGGTTTTAAACTTTGACGTTTTTTTCATTATTGAGGCGTTGTGAATATGTTAAAATACAGGGCGAAATTGTTAATATTAACTGCAGGAGCATGTTAACAAAATCAAGAATGACATTTAAGGTTATATCGATAGGGTGTATCAGAAATAAGTACATTAAATTGTTTCAGTGGTGGTGCATTTTTACTCCCCCTTAAAATAACGAGTTGTTTATGTATTTACAAAATAATTAAATATTGCGAAGCTTAATTTTTATGTAAGTTGATTTACTATGGTAACCAAAATTAAGTTTTGTGTTGGACATGATTTCCATTGGCGGGTAATGAAATTTGTGATAAATCTTTAACTAATTTTATCACAAAATATAAAAAGTATACTAAAAAAAGTTATTAAGAAATGTTGTAGTTCTTGATGAATTCTATTACTGAGGAAATTTAATGTACTTATTTCTGATACACCCTGTATACGGTTACATATGCAGCCAACCTATAATATTACATTTATAACGACTGCAGTGCTTTAAAGGGTTTTCGTTGGAAACACATTATGAAGGCCCCTTTTAACGTTTAATACAGCGGGATTTTATTTACTGTTCAATGTTTTTGAATAATTTATTCTTCCTTGTTTGTAAATACATCTACAGGTGGTCGATTCGTATCAGTTTTCTAAAGTTCGGAGCTTTTTTTACATCAACGTGTGCGCGAAATGCACGATCCACGCCTTGTTGATTTATCGAAAAATTTGGGTGCTCATATGTCAGACTGGACGGTTCTTTTGTGCACGTAAACTCTAAGTAGGTACGCCGCACTAGCAATGGTAATATTTCAGCGACTTTAACCAAAGTGCGTATATACCCGCACAAAATACCTTACAAATTTGTTGCGTCGTACAAGATATTTTTTAATAATAACATATTCGACTGCTACGTATTGTTTCGTAGTTTTATTGAATTCGCACAAAAAAAACTCTTCAAATACCCTGTATATCTTTACATTGTTGGAATCCGGAGAAAATTTTCAATCTGAATACCCAACCCTTTCGATTTTTTTTTTGACAAACTTGAAACAAATTTGCAAAATTTTATTTTTCAATCAAGGCCACAAAAATTATTTTTTATTGAACCCTTTAATTAAAGAAAAAAAGGAAATTCAACGTTATTTCATTCCACCCCGGAGAGATGAAGTGGCGGGGCCGCTTTTAGGAGGGCCGAACTCCTCTTCAGCCACGGAGAACGGATATGTAAGGATAGGTTAAACTAGGATGTGGATAAACTAGGAGAAAGAGCTTATAGGTGGAAAATTACCTGCCCCGGTTTTTAACTCAGAGTTTGTGAACTCTGTTGAATCGTGAAAACCACCCAAAAACCCGATTCAAGGCAGTCGGCAGTGGGGTTCGAACCCGCTACCTCCCAAATGCTATGCGTGTGCAAGGACAGGAATGCACTTGGCCACGCAGCTCGGTAATTAAAGAAAATCGAGTCGTCACTATAAATGATTTTTTTTTCAAATGGTCCAACGGTGGCTCACTGGATCATTCGAATGAACTATGCTTTTACAAATTCAAAGGTACTAAAATCTTGAAAATTCGTTCAGTGCTTTTTGTATATTAAACTTATAAACATAAACGATAAGGTAAATTAACTAAACATTCAAATTTTGCACTTTTCAAAACACTGGTCCTACTTCTACTAAAACACCACAAAATCTAAAAATAGAATCAGGGTATTTCCAAATTAATGTACTACATTTTAATCTGACTCACACTCTGATTCTTCACTACTACTATCACCATTATTTACAGAATATACAGATATATTTAATATAACAATTCAAAAGTTCAAATTACAATTTCAAATTTAATCAGATAATACGAGTAGTGCGTACAACTGTAGCTTTGTCTTCTCTGTATCTGAATATATGTATGTATTGTGTAATTCTTATAATTTGTATTAATTTCTCCGGTCATTTATTCATTTATTCATTTATTCATTCATTTATTCATTCATTTATTCATTCACTCATTCATTCACTCATTCATTCACTCATTCATTTATGTTTACTTATTTGTTTATTATTTCATTATTAATATTATTATTATTTTGCTATGTGTAGCATTCTGTAATTGGGCCTGGGGCCTGTAGAATGTGAAATACAATTATTATTATTATTATTATTATTATTAAAAAAAAAAAAAAGTTAGCATAGGAGGGAACCCTATCCATTAATGTACTTTAAGCTGCCACCATTCATTAGTTTTCTGGTAACTATATGAAATTCTTTCCACATTATTTTGCAAAACACTACTTTCACTTCTGCCTATGTGTTATCGTAGTAATCTTTACATGTTTCCTAAATATTCTTTATTGCTTTAAAGTAGCAGTGGTAAAAAGGCAGTCTTAACACAGGATGCCTTTGTTTTTCACGAAGTTCATCCACCTCATACCTCTATGACTATTTGTGTTGATTTATCAAATTTAGTAGGTCTACTTATAATTTGAATTAGAAAATTGTATAACATTTTCTTGCAAGCAATTCTAGATTATCTGATTTCTTCCTTATTAATAATATTTTTCGGCACCAAACGATCGTGTCGCGGCCCGTTATCCGTAACTATGTGCATAGCAATTTTTCAAAATTATCAGGGTGCATGTTATCGTGATCATCGAAGGATTTCGATTTTTAATGAAAATGTACAGAATTTACTATAAAACCGTTTGAATTTTGGGGCAGATAAAGTCTTGTGTCGCTTTCCTTCGGCACTGTCTTCATTTTTTAAAGGTGTTTGGAACTCTCGCCAAGACCTGGGCATCCCTTTGAAATATGAAGGTTTCGACAAGAAGTATTATTGGTAACGATGCATCAGAGTTAATATTGGAACGTTTTTTTAGAAAAGTCGATCGACCTTCAACGATATTGGTTTTTTCATAAAGAGCTATTTCAATGCTGTCCTTTTAAATATAAAAACAATTTCTCTTAACACCTTTCCAAGGGTTGTAACGCGGGCGCGCATGTTAGTTATGAACATTTTAAAAGGGACTTCAACGAATTATTGTTTTATGTAAGCAAATAATATTAAGACACATTTTGTAAACAGTTTTAAGGTTTCAGAATCAAATAGCTTTAAGGGCAAATGGCCAGTAAAACGAAACGCTTCGTTGGTATTTTAATTTATGTTTCCTTTGTAGGAATTTTAAATTATTTTTCAGGCCACCCCTTTGTAGAGATGGTGCCCGAAAAGGCTGGTTCTTAATCTCTGCTAAGTTGATGCAACACTGCAACAGCACTATAAATATCGGCAAAAATGTGAAAGAATTCCTATGAGAAAATTGGTTTTTTAGGAAGGTTTTGATAGAAAACCGTTCAGCCAATCACGTCTAAACGTGTACGAAGTTCGATTTGATTTCATAAAAGGACCCCTTTTATTTTGGGGTTGTCCAAAATTATTGCATAAATGCAACTGATCAGAAGATCAGAGGATTCCAGTTGGTCTTACTGTACGAGAGCTACTCTGGGACTTCACAAATCTTATTAGGTGCTTACACTTCTTAACCCTTTTTACCATACGAGAGATACTCTAGGATCTTACAAATCTCATTAGGCCCCTATATTCCTCAATTCTTTTTACCATACGAGAGCTACTCTGGGGCC
This sequence comes from Melanotus villosus, assembly GCA_963082815.1. Lineage (NCBI taxonomy): Eukaryota > Metazoa > Arthropoda > Insecta > Coleoptera > Elateridae > Melanotus > Melanotus villosus. The sequence goes on along the minus strand of OY720418.1, from coordinate 66,924,750 downwards.
TCACCAGTCCTATTAGGCTCCTGCATTCCGAAACCCTTTTATTTTTCAGGAACCAAAACAAAACCCTTCTATCATCGCCTCATCGTCCGCATCAACCAGCCCTTTGGGTTGCGACCACCCCGTCCGCAGCGACCATCCACCTTTGAGGAATCACACCGGAACCCGGCATAACTAATTTATTTAAATAATAATACATACATACATACATACATACATAATCCTGTCCTCTTCTACCTTTCGGTGTCGATTAAATAATAATAAATGTACAAATATGTTTGATACTTGCGTTTCTTTAACTATTATTGCCTACCTTTTATAAAAAATTGGGTTACACAAGATTAACAAAAGCAAGCGATGGCCCACAGCTTCGGGGGTTTTAACCCGTTAAAGAAAAATTTTCAACGCCGGTGCATTCGCTTCAGGATTGGTATTGAATTATGAAGAAGTTTTTGTGTTTTAGTTGATTTTTCAGAATTTCTAATATGACTATTCGTCCTTTGAATATACAGGGTACCCCATTTCTTGAACGTTATACACTTTTTGACTTGTAAAGGTAGGCCAAAGTAGTGCAGTTGCTTTTTGTGGGGAATTCAATGGTGTGAAGAAATTTTATATACAAGTTGTGGTTAAAAAGTTATTGGCGATAAAATCGGCTTTTCTATTATTCCACGTAATTCTTTTATTTTTAAAATTAGAAAAATATATTTCAAATACTTTTTGAATAATTTTTTATGTAGACTAATATAGGCTAAACAGTTTTCGGATAACTCTTATCATTTTCGAGTCATTGGTCAAAGCTTTGATTGTTCTATTTTACAAATTATTTAATTTATGAATGCAGAGATAACAAATAAAATTTAAAATTCTACGCTATTCTAGCACTCATTTTATCACTCTATTCAAAATCTCAAATATGGTGCCAGAATGTAACTCAAATTATACATCCGCATGATTTCAGCTTGCACAAAATAAAAGAATTTTATGAATTGCCAATTCTGTGCTACTTTTAAATTATTTATTTCATAGACCTTTGCGACAAGGTTGGGTAGATAAGACTGTTTTTTTTTAAATAATAACTAGGTAGAAATCCCGAATAACATAATTATACAATATTGTAACTATTAACCGTCAATATTAAGTAAATATGTATATTTAGCAAGTTGTTTTATACTAGAAAAACTTTCCTGGATAATGTTCATGAAACTATTACAGACATCACCTCGATCGTTTTCAATATTATTACTTGAAAATTATCTTTAATACTTGAAATATACGTAAAGTTCCATGCCTACTGAAAAGTTTAACTTTTTTTTTTGTTTTCTAATTTATTATTATTTTTTAAATATTTCAGTGATGATAACAGATTCGCTTATTTACCATGTTAATTTTAGTGAAAATTTAACCATAGTGCAAACACATTATTTCTATCAGACCAAGCGTCACTTACTGAATCTTAAAACGTTTCGCTACGTGATTTTTTAAATATTGTTTTAAATAATGGCATGAGAAATAGGAAGATAAATTTGGATTGTTTCATGTTTTAAAACTTGTTAAGGTAACAATCGAAGTCATTATAGTTGCTAGTTTAGTTACCGTTGTTATATACATCGATATATTATCTTTGTGTGTGTGTTTATTTCAATATACCACGTTTTCTGTTTAACTCGTTTTTCTGCTGCGCTGTTCTGTACAGGTTATGGGCCAGATTAAGCCCTAACATGAAAAGAAAAACAAAGTTTTAAAGGTGATCAACACAGAAAACGGAATTCTACCCTCAAAATGGATTCTTTGGATAAATTTATGTGTGAACGATATGGAGTTGCACAATTTGATGGAAAGGGATATGATCACTGGAAATTTCGAATGGAAATTATTCTCGACCAACTTCAAAGGAAGGGTGTGACCAATCAACTTTACCTTCGAAAAATAATTGCTGACGTTAAAGTTAAAGGAAGGTGAATCACTTGACATAAATTACTCCAAACTTGATGAAATAGTGCGAGAACTTAAATCTGTAGGAGCAAAGCTCGAAGAAATCGATATTGTATGTTATCTTTTACTGTCATTGCTAAAATCATATGATGGCATCGTAACAGCATTGGAGACGCTGGAACCAGAAAAATTAACCATTACATTTGTGAAGGAAAAATTTCTAGATCAAGAAATAAAGAAGCAGTATCATCGAGAAGGAAATTTAAACAATGACTCTGCAGCCTTTAGCAGTAATACTAATAAACAAGTTTGTTCAAAGGGTCATTTTTAGCAAAAGGAGTCTGGAAATTTCAACAGAAGTGAGTGCAGATCACGTAACCAAGCAAATCACACGGGTGTTCAGAAAGTTGAAGTGGATGAGCACATTGCATTCTTGACGGAAACAAATTCAAAAGTTAATTTGGCAAGTAGTGTTAAGTGGTACATAGATTCAGCAGCCACGGATCACGTGGTTAATAATATAGGAAAACTAACAGCCGTGCGTGAGTTGAAAGATTCCATTAAGGTATGTTTTGCCAAATCAGAACAGCTAACAAGGTTCGTAATTTAAATGTAATCTTGAATTTAATTGGAGATTGTAAAACTGCAAAAATTAGGAATGTTTTATATGTTGAAGGTTTAGGTACAATTTACTGTCAGTTCAAGGACTAGCTAAATATGATTTAAAAGTAGTTTTTAATGATAGAGTAATTGAACATAATTCTGTACCATTAGCTTTTGGAAAAAAGTCAATAATATGTATGAAATTGAATTTGAGTTATTGCATGAAACTCAAGCTAATGTTTGTAAACAAATAGAAAACATTGAAATTTGGCATAAACGACTAGGTCATTTAAGTTACAGAAATGTATTAAAATTATCAAAACGTAATAAGGTTGAGGGCTTAAATTTTAGGAATCGCAATGCAGAAGTCAGTGACACTGAAGTGTGTGGAATTTGTGCAGAAAGCAAAATGACCAGACTCTCTTTTAATAAAAATTCTAAAATTAAAACAAAGAACCCACCGGAACTATTCCACAGTGATGTTTGTGGGCCAATTCCCCCTCTACTTATGATGATAAAAGATATATTTTAACTTTAATCGATGATTACACACACTTCACTATCATTTACCTATAGCCCAAGCAATAGGTAGTTTTAGCTGGAAAAAATTCAAGGAGTTTTGAAAATTGGCAGTTTTATTCGGTTTAATGACCTGACCAACATACTATATTTGCGACCATGGCGGGCGTCCGCTGGCTCCGCCATATTGGAAAAGAGCGACCAAAATCCAAGGTTTTGACAATATCTCCCTTCCAAGACGTCCTACACAGAAAATATTTATTACACAAATTGTAGAGGAGTAAATTCTGTACAATTCTTGTCTGAAACATTTTTTTCCAAAATAAATTGTGTTTGAAATAATCGCATTTGAAGTGCAGTGTATTTTTAACAACTACGTAAATGCTACCTTGTAACCCGAAATTTTACTTATTTTATTATTTAGTTATTATCAATTGTCATTTTTACTCGTTTCCACACCATCATGAGGTAGAGTAGCCGGAGCAAGCGGTCACTGGTATTACGCAAAGTCCTGTCAGTTGTATTTACAGGATATGTTGACTTTGCAAGAGAAAATGCATCCTGACGAATATGAAACATTCACAACAAAAGGATTCTTCACAATTAGGCGTTCTGACAAATTTTGGTCGGGAATTTGGTCAGATATGACCATCGAACAGACATTGATGAGAACGATGAAAAGTATTGGTGGACTAACTCACGGACGTGGAATAACAGATACCTAGTGCCTTGACAAAGTGGACGCTAGGGATGGCTTTCCTGCACAATGTGTGTGACGAAATTGAGAGATTTTGCAACATATCGCTGCAAACTACGGAGCAGCACGTTGACATGAGAAGCTCATGCATTATTCGTGACAATGAGGATGTCTACAAACTTATTAATTGGTTCGATAAGGAAGAGAATTCTGAAGAAGAGATTACAGAAGAGGAGGACGCCACTCAACCAAACACTATCGAAGTAGACGTGAGCACACCTGGTCCATCCAGAGTTGCGAAACGGAGGTAGGTATAAAGGTGAATCCAAAGCAAAGACGTGGATTAGGCCTACTAGGGAAACCACAATAAAGGATCGCGTCGGTTCTCTACCTCATGGTGGTGTGGAAATGAGTAAAAATGACAATTGATCATAACTAAATCGATAGCGAGTAAAATTTCGGGTGGCAAGGTAGCATTTACGTAGTTGTTAAAAATACACTGCACTTCAAATGCGATTATTTCAAAACAATTTATTTTGAAAAAAAATGTTTCAGACAAAAATTGTAGAGAATTTACTCCTCTACAATTTGTGTAATAGGTATTTTCTGAATAGGACGTCTTGGAAGGGAGATATTGTCAAAAACTTGGATTTTGGTCGGTCTTTTCCAATATGGCGGAGCGAGCGGACACCCGCCAAGGTCGCAAATATAGTATGTTGGTCGGGTCACTCAACTGAATAAAACTGCCAATTTTCAAAACTCCTTGAATTTTTTCCAGGTAAGGCCTGTTTTATCTCCCTGTTGCCTGGACTACTATTAAAATGTAAAAGATTTTTGATTGATCACTAATTATGAAGCTACAGTAACTGCCCAATTTTAAAGTAAAATATCAGATATATGTTGTTATAATGGAATTGAATATTTATCAAATGCTTTTAAGGCTTTTTGCAGGACCAAGGGAATTCGGATTCGCAACACAATCCCTTACACTCCTCAATTGAATGCAGTAGCCGAAAGATTAAATCGGACACTGGTGGAAAAATCAAGAGCTATGATATTAGAAGCAAAACTTCCAAAAGAAATGTGGGGAGAAGCTGTCTCTGTGCGACATATTTAATGAAGAGAAGTCCAACGACAGCATTGGAGGAAAATAAAACTCCATCGGAAAAATTCTATGGAAGAAAACTCAACCTTAAAAATTTGAAGAGTTTTGGTTGTTTAGCATATTGTCGAATACCAAAAGAAAAAATTCAAAGCAAATTTGATCCTCTAAGTGAAATGAATATCACGATAGGTTACACATACAATGGATATAGGTTGTGGAAACTTTTTTACAGAAAATTAGTACTTGCTAGAGACGTAATTTTTGATGAAAATAAAACAATTGATCACTTAAAGGGCAAATCAATTAAATCAAACGTTCTATTAAGGGGTAGTAAAGAAACTGGTGAAGGAGTAGAGATAAAAGAAAATCTGGAAGAGACTAATAATGCTAAAATCGAAATAAATGAAGAATCAATGGAAGAAGAAACAGACGATGACCTGGAATTAAGAAGAAGTGTTAAAATTTCCCGCACGATTTAATGATTATGACATGATTTAGCGTTGAGTGCTGAATCCTATATAGATGAAGTACCGTTGAACCTTGAGGTGGCAAAAGCTAAACCTAATTATGTGCATTAAAAAATGCAGTAGAAGAAGAGATAAATGCTCTTCAGCGAAATGAAAGGTGGACGCTAGTTAAAGAACCATAAAATGCACGCATTATTGATAGCAAGTGGGTTTTAAAACTAAAGAAAGATCAGAACAACCAAATAAAGAAATATAAAGTTCGATTGGTAGCAAGAGAGTTTATGCAGAAAGAAGGTTTTGATTATGAGGAAACGTATGCTCTCGTTGCCAGACCAACAACAATTAGAACACTATTCGCAATAATAAATCATAATAATTTAAAGGTACAACAAATGGATGTTAAATCAGCTTGTCTACATGAAGTTCTGGATGAAGACTTCTATATGAGGAAACCTGAAGGACATTCATTGTTTTGTGTGTGTTTATTTCAGTATACCACGTTTTCCGTTTAACTCGTTTTTCTGCTGTGCTGTTCTGCACCTTCTCAATTAAACTTTATAGCACTATATTAAGACAAAAATTTTGAACAGAGGCCAAATTTAAACCGAATTTCATCTCGTATAATAAACAAGATCACAATGTTGCCTTTTGAATTTGAATATGCCTCTGTACACATACGTAACAAGTACCTGAAGCGATTTATTATGAAATGCTTAAGTGAATTTCAGCACCAGCTTTGGCCCACACAAGTTCAGATCCTGAAGGTGGCGTGGAAATTTGCATTTTGTAGTTGGTGTAATAAAAAAAAATGTAACAAAGTAATTCAACTGCAATATTCCCCGTGGGAAAATAATAGATATCTTGTTAATTTGTTTTTAGTATTATTCCATTATAAACCAAAAGATTAAAATCCGTATTAGAAATAACTTTCATTATTCCCTTTAATGTCAGTTTGAAAACGCAATAATAGTACAAAAAGGTTTAACAAACTTTTCAAATAGCAGAATTCATTGTGAGTAGTTTACAGGTTTCGACTAATAACCCCTGTTTTCGCTTTCTGCTTGGCGTAGCATGCTCATGGAAGTGAAATTAATTCAAATTAATAAACCACAAGCTTAATGATAGGTTAGAAGTCAGAAATTTCCATTCTTGGAAAAATTTGTATGTTGAAATAACGTATGGTATTTAGACATTTTAGTTAATTATATCTTGAAAAGATCTGTTGGGCTACGTAAATATTTCTAGAAAGTAGATGTGCTTCCTGTTATTTTCATTTTATTAGAGTTGTTGTAAAATTAACAATGCTTCTAATTTAACAGAGTGGTAACTTTTGTGAAACGAGGATTTTGTTGCTCAAATATGTTAAGCATGAACTATCATCTATACCTTATTTTTTTTAAGATTGCAGTGTGGAATAAGATAGGGAGCAAGTGACCTTGCTTGTGATTGGTTAAAACCGCAACCAAGTTTACAACAGTGAAAATTATTTGAAAACGGCTATTAATAACTTGAACATGAAAGACTGCCTTGTAAAAACATACGCCGCGCAATTATTTGCAATCTGTCAATATGACATAATCTTTCATGCAATCGGCCCTGTTGTGTTTTGTGATTTGGATTTGATTTGTTTGGTTATCGTTAGTAAGTACAGACAGATCAATAAAAAAACCAATTAGGGTAGGCTGATAAATTGAATTATTTTGAATTGGTACTTCATCCACATCCACAGAATGACATTTCCGACATGAATTTAAGGTTATAAACTTTGTTTACAATAAAAATGTCAAATTACAAACGTTATAAAATGTCATTCTGTGGATGTGGCTAAAGTACCAATTCAAAATAATTCAATTTCACAGGCTACCCTAATTGGTTTTTTTATTGATCTGTCTGTATAATATTTTACTATTTGAAAATGTACCTGTGTAAATCGGTCTCTGCTCGCAGCGCCACCTACTGCAATCTTTAAAAAAATGGAGTATAGTAACAGTACAGTCACCTTAAACGCAAATTATGAATTAATGTTGCAGAGCGGATGAATTTTTACTACTAAAAGTTGAAACTAAAAAATTGGCAATGTCTTGTCGTTTTTGAGTTACATGATGAAATGAAAAATTGAATATTTTACGAACTTGCATTAACTGACATATTATTGTTAAACAATAACCAATACAATGGTTAATTTAAGTGTTCTAATTAAATATTTTGTTTATTCGTCTTTCGAACCTAAAATTAATGAAATGGAAATGAAACACGTCAGGAAAATGGCAGGAAAAACTAAGTGGGACAGAATAAAAAATGAAGACATAGGGGAGATAATCAAACAGGAACCAATAATGGAAAAAATAAAAAAGAAGCAACTAAACTGGTACGCACACATAATGAGAATGGAACCTAACAGAACCACAAGAAGAATAATGGAAGCGGGAAAACCAACCAAAAAGCAAAGAGGCAGACCCAGGAGAAAATGGATGGAACAAATCAAAGAAATAGGATTAGAAAGGGGAGTGACAATGGATGAAATGAAAATAATAGCGAGGGACAGAAAAAGATGGAAAAACTGCGCCCGAAAGGGCATTAAGGATTAGAAAAGAAGAAGAAGAAGAAGAAGAAGAAGTTTATTCGTCTTTAAATAAATTGGTCAACAAAATAACTCAGATTGGTTGTCCTACAAAGTAAATAGGGTTATCCTAATAGCGATTTTGGGACCGTATTTAAATATGTTTTTAATTTGTTTTTGTCAGGCAAAATGTCCAAGGAATGGATAAATAAAGTTCGCAGAAGATTGGCTTACTTTACTAATACAAATAATTACCTTACAATTTCAAAACGTAATAGCGAACGATTTTCTACTACATATATTTTACTTTTTGTACATCGCTTTTAAGTGTTCAGCAATAATCTGCTAGCTTACTTGAATTCCATATCTTGAACAAATTAAACATTTTATCGTATCCCCAATCCCTATGTTATTTCAACATGGCTCGAAATAAGCAACAATCTGTAAACAAGTTTGCATTTTTAAACTGCAACGCTAACGGATTAAAACAACAACGGGCAATTTTTATATCTTTCTTGGCCAGAGACGACATATTTATATTAGTATGTATTACAAAGATTTTCAGGAAAGACAGAGAAAGTGCGATAGGATGGGGAGGTGCCGCAGTAATTAACGCAATCTTACTACAACTCCAATAGACTTAGTAAACATTCACCCTCTAGCTACTGCTTGTAGCGGTTAATCTTGCAATGGAAGACAATATTTCATTTAAAATAGTTTCAACCTACAAACCACCTAATCACCAACTTTTTCAAGAAGAACTTCTACACATATTTGGCAGTCAACATTCCGTATTAATGGCAGGTGACGTGAACTGTAAACATCAAAACTGGGGCTGCAGAAAAACGCATGCATGTTGAAAATGTCATTTCTAATATAGGAGTACACGTATATTATCCATACATATGCAATCAACTAGTAAATATTTTAGACATTAGTAGTTACTCACTGAGTTTAACCCAGACCAGTTAGCTGTAATGTTTACATTAACCTAAAATATCCCACTAGTCTGAAAACGCACGTAGAAATCAACAATGCAATAGAAGCATTCAACTCAGCAGCTATTCAAGTCATGCCAACGAATTACAAGTAACACACAATCACGTTAACATCCAATCAAAATCTAACACACATACTTAATCTGTTAAGAAAAAAGGAGGCCCGTAGAGAATGGCAAATCGAACGAGATCCGATAGTTAAAGCCCATTTGAATAAACTAATCAGGATGGTAAGACATGAGTTAGATCAGCATAATAATCAAATCTACCCACAAGACAAAGAAAAATGCAAATTATTCGCAGAACAACTTGAAAACGCATTTACAACCATAGCAAGTCAAACCAATACTAAGCATTATCAACAAGTGGTAAAGGGACAGGAAATTTTTGATCTTACAGATATCACACTCTCAGACCCAATACCACCATCTGAAATAAAAAACTACATTAAAAACTTGAGACCTAAGAAAACTTCTGGAGACATCATACCAAATTTGCTGCTCAAAAATCTACCGCACAAATCCATCTCCTACCTAACAGCAATTTTCAATGTCAATTTAAGAACTTAGTATTTTTCTATCTCCTGGAGATATTTAGTCGTAGTGATAATACCCATGCCAGGAAAACAGCATGACAACCCAGCTAGTTACCGACCGAGTAGCCTACTGTCCTCCTTATCTAAACTCCTAGAATGCTGAATGGTTTATAAGGAACTTCCAACTCCACAGAGAAGCTGGTATCCTTAATATTCAACAATATATGTATAACAAAAGCGGCGAAATATTTCTACGTTACCTACCATTTATCAGCGCGACGGTGCAGCTCATTATAATCTAGGCAAGAGGTTGTTGCTAAGGCTGTTGATTCTAACGGATAATCCGAATAACCGGATATTTTTTCAAGATTTATCCGGATATTTTATTTTTAGAATAATCCGAAAGCGGTTAACCGGATAATATTTTATCCGCGGATAAACGGATATTATATTATCCGTAAGATAAACGGATATCAATTTATCCGTCGGATAAACATTTATCCGCTGATAAGCGGATATTATTTATCCGCCGGATAAACAACTTATCAGCGAATAATTTTTTATTCTAGATATTTTCATGACATTATTAAACAACAAAACAACTAACCAACCTAGATTTTGCTGTCTGCAACTCTGCATTCTACTGATTCTATTAATACTGAAGAAACTAATTTTTGTAAATTTAAATTTAAAAAATCAAAATCTTTCAGTTTAATTTTCTATTTCTCTAATTTTAAGGTGTTGTTGTAAGGATTTTATATTTTTTTGTACCTAAGGGTGTCTGTTGTTTTTTAATAAATAAAATTTATATAAAACCGTTTTTTTATTTTTTTATCGCGGATAGAAAATATCCGTGTTATCCGTAGATGAAAATTATCCGCGGATAAAAAATATCCGTTTTATCCTCGGACATAAATTAACCGCGGATAAGAAAATATCCGTCTTAACCACAGATAAAAATTATCCGCGGATAAAAAATATCCGTGTTATCCTCGGATAAAAATTATACACGGATAACTATTATCCGTGGATAAAAATTATCTACGAATAAAAATATCCGGTTATTCGAAATCGGATAAAATCGGATAACCGGATAAATTCTCATAACCGGATAACCGGATAAAAACTTTAAATTTCAACAGCTCTAGTTGTTGCACACTAGACTAAGGTTGCCGATAAATAGTGATGATGAGTAACATTATCAATCATTAGATTAAATATGACTGTTAATATGAGCAAGCTGTTTCTATATAAAATGCGTTAACATATAATATAAATTATAATATGCGACTTTATTAAGAAGAAAGTGGAAAATAGCGAGTAGCAAAACAAAGTTCAAAATTGTAGTAATTAATATGGATAGCACTCCGTGCTGAACTGGCAATAAAGTGGCAAAAAAAAAACTTGAAACTCCACTTGCTTTGATATCCCCTTTTTATGTTTGAAACACCTTAGTGAAAAAGATGCCTTGGAAATTAAGTGATTTATTCTAAATATCTTGCTACGCTCAAGTTGTTATCTTCTATGTCTGATAGAGTAAATCTCTCTTGCTACTAAAATATTAATAGTTATTTTAGATATAATGTGTTCAGTTTTATTTAACAGCGTATTGCAACCTCAAAGTATGACAGCGACAGATTACTAAAATAAGGTTACAAAATTACAAAAAAATGTCATCAACACAAACAAAGCTTAAAACTTGTGCATTGTTTGCTAATTGTCTATTTTTATGTTTAAAAGACTTTTAAGGTCGAATAGCTAACAAATATTTTGTATGTTAATTTAAAATAAAATTTCAGTGTGAAAAGGATATCAATTCGAATCACGAAAAATGAAACAGATTATACAGGATGTAAACAAAAAATGAAACTAACTTTCAAATCAAAAAGAAGTTTAGATAAACTTCCAGTTTTGCTGGAAATAACCTCTGCTGTTACAAATAAAGCTCGGATTTAGAGGCAGAAAAAAGGGTCAAATAGTCGCCTATAAAGGCAGGAAGTTTTGATAAATAGGTAGCTAAAATTCGAAATAGGCAAAAAGGCGAATTTTAAAAAAACTTTTTAAAGTGATTTAGTTGTTGTAACTTGCACAATAACGGTTACAAAATTTAGTCTTTTATGTATCAGCATAATAAAACTTTTATTTTGATAAACTTCCAGTTTTGCTGGAAATAACCTCTGCCGTTACAAATAAAGCTCGGATTTAGAGGCAGAAATAAGGGTCAAATAGTCGCCTATAAAGGCAGGAAGTTTTGATAAATAGGTAGCTAAAATTCGAAATAGGCAAAAAGGCGAATTTTAAAAAAACTTTTTAAAGTGATTTAGTTGTTGTAACTTGCACAATAACGGTTACACAATTTAGTCTTTTATGTATCAGCATAATAAAACTTTTATTTTGATAAACTTCCAGTTTTGCTGGAAATAACCTCTGCTGTTACAAATAAAGCTCGGATTTAGAGGCAGAAAAAAGGGTCAAATAGTCGCCTATAAAGGCAGGAAGTTTTGATAAATAGGTAGCTAAAATTCGAAATAGGCAAAAAGGCGAATTTTAAAAAAACTTTTTAAAGTGATTTAGTTGTTGTAACTTGCACAATAACGGTTACAAAATTTAGTCTTTTATGTATCAGCATAATAAAACTTTTATTTTGGGTTTAGGTATTATTTTATTTTTCAGGATGAGAACGTATCCACGCACAAAGTTTTGAAGACATCTTGAAGGCAACCCTTAAAATTACTCCTTTCAGTACTAAAATGCAAATGAAGTGCACTTTTCGTTCGTGAACTTTTTCGACCCCTCCCCCACAATTACCACAAATATGAAATAGAAATACGACAATAAGGGGATTAAGGAAATTCCCCATCATTAATAAATTCCCGAAAGCACAGATGAACGAGTCGTAAAACAGTCTACCTGTTCATTTATTGCTGAAACCCTTGAGAGATTATAGTCTATCGGTCTCAAGGTTTACTTACGGCTTACTTACTCCTCACACTGCGATTATGTGGGTAGTGTTTCTTAAAAAAACCTTGTCTCAGAAACGGAAAATGAGCCATTTTTGCTAAAATTTATAAAATATGGCGTGGAATTTAATAAAAAGGCAACAATAGGCATCAAATGTAAAGAAAGGCAAAATAGGGCAGAAAACAGGTTAATAGGCAAAATAGGAAAGAAAGGCATTTTGCCTAAAATCCCAGATTTAGTTATAAAATACCCTCAATGAGTGCATAATGTGGTAAAAAGTGTCAGCAGACATACAGTGTGTTCCGTTAAGGTAGGGGAACGAGGAGTAAAGCCGGGTAGTGATGCAAAACCGGGTACCGCATTTCATTTAATGCACGTTGGCTCCATTTGTGAGCCAATTTGGGAAATTGCTCCTTGAGCTGCTGCCGGTAGGCCAAGCATTTCTCGAGTCTTTATATCGCATCATTAAAAAGTTATACGTCAACAGCTGTTTTAACAGGTACGTAATGTTATTTTGGGTTTTTTCTCTCTTTCTACAATCCACTAACGACTTTGTTGATATAATTTGTTTAATTACAGCATAAAACCCTTCCATTTCGGTGCATTTGTGATCGAAAAGTTTTTTATTATAGCTTATAATTTAAGATACGTAATACGTATAGCTATTTGTTGTTGTAGTGCATTCGGGGCAAAACCGGGTGGGGCAGAAGCGGGTAGTATCCTGTTCTGCCCCATACTAAACTAGTCAATACTTACCAGACATATTTTCTTTAATCGATGGTAAATTCCATAACTTATTGGTTATTTTCAGTTTATAAAATGATACGTAATTACTAGAGAAAATCAAAACGCCAACAGTGTACACAAGATAGTATGTTACGGGCCATTGAGGCTGTCTTATCAGGTACAATGGTATATAAAAAATCTGCAAAGACCTTTGGAGTTCCCCAGAGTACACTGGAGGACCGCATCAAAAATAAAAGAAATGGGGCTACATTAGAGGAAGCAGCTAGTAAAGGTACAAGGTACAAGAAAAGCTTATCACATGAACATTAACTATTTTTGTATTTTAAAAAGGAATGGGGTGGTTCAAATGTGTTTTTTCTCCCGAAAAAGAACAAGAATAAGTACACTATGGTTATACAGGACATCGAAAGTCGGTTATTTGGTTTGACAACAAAGGACTTGAGACGACTGGCGTATCAGTTAACAGAAAGAAATAATCTGTAACACAATTTCAGCGGTAATGACAAAATAGTAGAACTTCACTGGTTAAAGGAGTTTTCAAAGCGACATCAAAATTTATCGCTACGAACTCCAGAGGCTACATCAGCGGCGCGTGCAATGGGGTTCAATGAAGTATTTGTCGGGAAGTTCTTCGATTTATTGACGAGCGTAATAGAGAAATATAACTTTCGACCAACACGAATCTACAACGTGGATGAAACCAGACTTACTACGATGCCAAAAAGTCATTCAAAGGTTATTGCTATGAAGGAACGACGTCAAGTGGGTACTTCGGCTGAGAGAGATCAACCGATAACCGCTGTTTTATGTATGTCTGCTGCTGGTCATTATGTACCTCCTTACCTGATTTTTTCAAGAGTTCGAATGAAAAAAGAACTACTACTCGACGGTGCACCAGCAGAAACTGCTTATAGTTGTCATATAAGTGGATGGATGCAAACCAATATCTTTATTGAGTGGTTTCAACATTTCATTAAACATATTAAGCCTTCTAAAGGCGATCCAGTTTTATTGTTGTTAGATGGTCACGTAATAAACACAAAAAACATAGAGGCAATAGATCTTGCTAGGCAATACGGAGTTTGGTTATAATGCTATGCTTTCCACCGCATTGCACGCATCGGTTGCAGCCTTTAGACGTCAGTTTATTCTACCATTATAGACAGGAAGCTAAGACATGGCTGAGAGCTAATCCTGAGATGGTCGTCACCCAGCATCAAGTCGGCAGATTATTTGGCCCAGTATACAATAGAGCTACAACAGTTCAAACCGCTGTGTCTGGATTTTCTAAAACAGGAGTATATCCTACTTATCGGAATATAAAACAACAGAAAGAATGCCTACAGACCCAGTGAAAACCAATCACATTGAAGAATCTCCAGCGAAAGGAGATTCACCCATAGCTGGCCCTTCTAGATGATCAGCAAGAGAAACAACATCAATAGCCAGCTCTTCTAGACGATCATCAAGGGAAACAGCACCACCAGCTAGCTCTTCTAGACGATCAGCAAAAAAAAAACAACACCAATAGCTACCTCTTCTAGATGATCACCCATGGAAGCAACACCTGAAAAAACAGAAATTGCAATGCAGCCAAAATATCATGTGAAGTCCTTGATAAAATCTGTAAATTTTAGTGTATCACCTAAGGACCTAATGCCAGTTCCTCATAGAAATAGAAAAACAACTACCACCAGACGTCGAGGTAATACAGCAATATTAACAGAGTCGCCATACAAGAACGAACTAGAGGCTATCTTGATAGAGAAAAATAAAAAACCTATAAAGTCTCAAGAAGTGAAGAAAAAGATTGCCTCTAAAGGTGAAGGTAAAGCCAACCAAAAAACCGTAAAGCCATCAAAAAAAATTGAAAGAAGATACGAGTTCGGAGGAAGGAGATGGAAAAACGAAAAATGATGAATATCAAGCTCTGTGTGTCTATTGCCCTTTACTGAAATATTTTGAATAAAGAAAAAGTATTGTGGGATACATACTGTTTTTGGTTTAGCGACCCGGTTCTGCCCTTTACGTCATAAATTTGAGAATTTACTCAGAGACTTAAAAGAAAAAATAAAGTTCACTTGGACTATAGGTTATGACATTTTGTTATGTAGATACGAGACATTTTGTTTGTTCACTGTTAGAGACAATTTGGAATGCATAATAAAAAATCACTTGTCTGTCACTACGAAGTATTTTAGTCGTACTTCGTTATTTACTTCCGCTATCTAAATGAACTACACACTAGACCTTTGAAGAATATACTGATATGTAATTTGCTTTGGTGATAATGTAATGTAATTGATAGTTTTGAATTAGCTAACTGACTTATGGATTCATAGTAATATGACGTGATGGAGCACCTGCTTTTGATAATAGCTATCTACAAAGACAGATTGTAGTAGGTCTAGCATATTGGACGTTGAGATTGCCGTACTTGAACCTTTTAGATGTTTAACTTTGGGGACACTTTTTATGCACAAACAGTGAACGGCATAAGGGATAATTTAGTAAATGTGATTAGAAATGCTTGTAATAGTATTAGAAGGGTACCATCGATTTTTGAAAGAGTTCAAGGATTAGGCCAGGCGTCAGGGAGATTAACATAGTTTTAAATTCTGGAAAAGATTTAACTATTGGAATCGGTTTACTGTAGGCCTCTTTTAGACATACTCATTTATCCCCCTCAAGCAACTCCCGGAACACCCCCAAATTTGCCGAAATATCGCCCAAAAATCGTTTTTTTGCCAATATCTCGGTTCTGGATGATCCTGCGACAAATAATGTAAATATCAAAATTAAATATAACTAAATTCTCTATTGAAAAGGTTTATACACATTTTTACGTAATATCAATATCTTACGAGGGAAGTCGCGTGTCGTATCGGATTGACGCACCTGATCTTCAACCTAAAAAAGTGTTTTGACAGCACTGGATAATGGCCAGTTATCCGTAGGACTATTTTTGGACCTGAGCAAAGCCTTTGACAGGGTGGACCACAACATACTGATAAAGAAACTGCAACACATAGGAATACGCGGAATTGCTTTGAACTGGTTTGAATCCTATTTACGTAACAGGTCTCAAAAGGTGTGCCTAAAAGGTGATGGAAATGTCCATCTATCGTCAGAGCTGCCGTTAAAACAAGGAGTACCCCAAGGCAGCATCTTGGGGCCGATATTATTTCTTATATACGTAAACGATCTATACCACCAGGTCGCTTCCCCAAATTCTCTCGCAGTGAGCTACGCTGATGACACAAATATATCGGTAAAGGCGAATTCCAAATTAGCTTTAGAAGATGCGGCAGCAGAAGCGTGCAGGACAATATCCAATTGGACAACAACAAATAAGTTAATGCTAAACGATGCAAAGTGTACCAGCGTATTATTTCAAGCCAGCTGTATCCAGTCCACGGTGGAAGTTTGGATGAATAAAAAAACAATTACGGAATCAAGTTGTGTAAAGTTCTTAGGTCTAACAATCGACAAGCAATTAAAATGGGTGGAACACATTAGTGCCTTGTGTAAAAAATTAAGCAGTGTGTGTTTTTTCCTAAGATTTCTAAAAAAGACCGTCACCTCGGCGGCGGTTATTACAGCCTACCATGGGTGTTTCAGCTCACACCTACAGTTTGGGATCATATTCTGGGGACTTTGAACCGACTTCAACAAAGTATTCTTAACCCAAAAACGTGCGATAAGGATAATTGCTGCAATAGGACCACGTGACTCATGCAGGGGTTGGTTTAAGCATTACAATTTATTGACGCTGCCAGGTTTATACATTTTAAAATGTTTGTGTTTTTGGTATAAAAACAAGCAGTGTTTTTCGACTTTCATTAGTAAGTCCAATTATGAAAAACGAGCTGAATATTATCAGCTTCCTATTCACAAGCTTAGACGGTACGAAACAGGTGCTTGCTACTCGATTATGAAATTGTATAATCACCTAAATGTAGATATAAAAAAATGTCAAAATTTTAGATCCTTTAAGAACATGCTAAAAACACACCTAATTGAATTAGAGCTATACAATGTAGCAGATTTCTACACAAGTTGATTTATCATTTTCTCAACACTTGTAGTTGTCTATTACTTTTTAGTGCAGGTAGTTAAGTGCTGCTGTATTTATTTCTAGAATTAAAGATGTTACTGTTATATACAAGTTGACCTTTTCCACACATATGTATACAGGTATGTTACTGGAAATAAATATATTATTATTATTATTATTATTATTTGCAAAGTGGTCAATGAAACGATTATAATGGTTGTAAATACTAAATGTTTTAAATACGAGGGCGTTTAATTATATATCTGGCCTAGACCACTTCTGGTTCATCTGGAGGTTTGAAACTTTTTTCACGTTCAACATAACTTCCCTCTCACACGAACGCACTTTTCCCAGCGGTGGTCCAATGCTCTTATCCCTTTCAAGAAAAATTCAGAAGTTTGTTCTTCAAAAAACCGTTCTGCAGCATTACAAGAGTCCGTTTCGGAGGAAAACCACACCAAAACTTAATGGTTGAATACGACGGGCAATATTCTTTCGGTCCTTTACCTTGAAGAGCCAAAAACCGAATAATTGCTCGCCATTCAATATTTTCCATTATTACAAATTCCTTAACATACACTTTTTCAACAATGATTTTAAAGATTAGAAATTTGACATTTTACGCCGTAATTCATAATGAATTTATTCATTTGTAAAAACGAAATCAATTGTTTATCTGAACTGGAAGTGCTCAAGGCCAGCTACATAATTAAACACCCTCCTATATTTCTAATTTGAAAATCGATAATAAATGTCTTCGCCCAGACCGTAACTGAGAACTAGGCGTAGTAGCAAGTAGAAAGCGTGACTTTTTCCGCCTGTAGCTCCGACAATATTGATAGATACTACGTAAAAATGTGTCTAAACCTTTTCGATAGAGAATTCAGTCACCTTTAATTTTCATATCCACATTATTTGTCGCAGGACCGTTCAGAACAGAGATATTAATAAAAAAAAAACATTTTTGAGCGATATTTCGCCGAAATTGATGGTGTTCCGGGGGGTGCGCGAGGAGATAAATGAGTACGTATAAAAGAAACCTGCAATAAACCGATTCCAATAGATAAATCTTTTCCCGATTTAAAACGAAATTTACGTCTGCTGAACTCCTGACACCTGGCCTAGATCGTCAGTGCACTGAATAGAAGTTTGTATTCGGACGTAGGGCGGTAATTTTGAAAATTTGAAACAACAAACCAAAGGTTTTATATTTTCATAATAAAATATCAGAGACGTCAGAGTTAATCTAAACTTTTTTGCTTGTTTTAAACCCTTGAACAATTTCTCAAATTTAGGGGACACCCTATATACTTGGTACTTCTCATTAATTTGCTGCATAAATAGCATCGAAATTTTGCATTAATGTGTTTCGAGTGTTCTATAAAGCGAAAATAAGATTAAACATCCTAATAGAATAATAGGATCATTTGCTTCAAGGTGACATATTGCTATACTGCTTTATATGAAATCGATTTTTGGTCAATTACGCGGAACAAAATCACCAAATCTAATAACGTGGGTGTGAATGTTTCTGTACAATTTCTTTTTATACCGAAAATGGAAAATAATCCCATAATCGTAAGCAAATGTCTAGAATGTTAATAAACTTATAAACTAGAAAGCTTATCTGCTATCCATCGTGCAGATTAATGTTGACAAAGCTATAATAATTTTACCCCATTATACAATCCTTTGTCTCTTTTACTTTGGTTAAACTACTTTGAATCCACTAAATTAGTGCAGCTAACTGCAATTGCTCTGCTTGAACAGATTTATTAGCATTGTACACGATACCTTAGCTAATAAAATCCAAATAAGGTTATAAAAATGTTAACTCGAAATTACATAGAATAACCTAACTTTAAACTAATTCCCCTTTGTGCGCTTTTTTTAACGGAAATATCTTTAACTATAAATTTACAAACGAATTTAAATAAACATAAAAATCTTCGCAGAAAAGAAGGCAGTTTTACATTCTATCGGGCTTTCACTTAAAATTGAAAAAACAATAAAATGAAGGAATAATATTGAGAATTTCGTAATAAAATTAATTTGAGCAACTTCAATAAAATAAAATAAATTAATAGATATGGAATGCTTTTAAAATTCCATAACTAAAAACGAGAATTTTCATAAAATACCTTACCTCTGTTTTTATAAATGTTTGTCGAAATGACGGCAAAACACGAAATACTCCTTTTCAACAACAAAATTTGCACGTATTAAATTTTCGCTTGCATTCCTAACGTTCCAAATTTTTCTTAAGTAAAATAAATTCCACATCAAATAAAAGTCAAACAATCACTGCCGGTATTCCTTTTATATTTTGCTGTTACTTAAAATTACAATAATACCCGCCATTCGAAAGCTATTTAGATGTTTTTTTTTTGTAACTCAGATTTAATGTTAAATTCACAGATTTGACAATTCTTGGCGCAACAATTTAAAATAATTTAATTAACAAATAAGACCCTTTGCTGATTCCTGGCGTAGGTATTGTTATGCTCTTCCACTTAAAAGAATTACATACAATTTTTTTTAATTATTCTTCCGGCTAGCTCAATAATAAGATTTAATTAATTTCTTTCAGAATCTCCTAAATCAAGGTCTTTAAAGGGTTCCCTTTGACGAATTTCAAAATTTATAAAAATTCACCAAGATAAAATTTTAAAAAATATAACACCTTTCAAAATTATGATAAACTTTTACAAAGAAATAACAATAATTAATTCTAATAACAAACTAAACAATTTTTTAAAAATTAAAAATATAAACTACCTTTTTTTTATATTTGAAAAAAAACAACTTGAACAAACAACACTCCCTGGCTTGACTTCTAATGTATCCAACTGTTGAACCAACCTTTTCACAATGAAAGACTTTCCCCTTTAACTCCAACTCCACCAACCTGACTGCAACTCCACCAACCTTACTGCAACTTCACCAATAACACAATTTCCTTCTTTCGATTTTATTTATATTTGTGTAATATCCAAATTTTTATATAAACTTCTTCAAAAATAATAATTTTTATTCCAAATAAACTTTTATTAAATTAAAATTCCAAATTATAACTTCTTTTCAATCTTTATTTGTTTACAATTTGTTTTCAGAATATTCTTTTGGTACTTTAATACGTTTTTAAGAGTTTTTAAAAAAACTCAACTTACGTTTTTCCAAAAAAAAATATTCAACCGTTTGTTTTTTATTTGTTACCCTAGTTTCCTAAATTTTAACACTCTACAAAATTATTTTATGACATATTTACAAAATTACTATCTAGATTCTATCCTACTTATTTACACTATTCATTTTCTAACTTATAACTATTTACAATTTTATTTACACTAAATTTTCATACTTTCAAAAGGTGTTCATTCACTTTATCCAAATTCAATTAAAACAATATCACCTCAAAACCCTACCTTGTTTTTGTGAAATTTTTGTTTTCAAACACATTTTCTCAATTTTAATTTCGTTAAGTTAACAACCCTATTTGTCATTTTAACATATAAAATCAGGTTAAGTTAAATTTTGACTTTTCTTTAGATCTGTCATTATTGACATTTAAGTCATTTTTGACTTTTAATAAATTTTACGTTTGACATTTGACATAATGTTTCTATCTTAATTTTTTTAATTTTCAAATCGATATAACATTGATATATGAAAAATTAGAGGAATTTCTCATGTATTAATTTCAATTAATTATCAAACAAATTGCAGTTTTAAATTTTAAAATTTAACTAATCATTTAAATAAATTTCAATTAAAATTTTTCGTTTGAAGCAAGTAAATAATATTTAACAATAAACAATTAACAATTAACATTTTTTACAAGTATACTAAATTATAACACATTTTAAAATTCTGGTGGACCTTTTAGTTCTTTTATACGCAATTTTGAATTAGTTTTAAAACTGTATTTATTGAATTCGTTTGAATTAAAATACCTATTTTTAAATTTTAAAAACCTATTTATCTTATTTGAATGCAAATTATCATTTTTCTTATATTCATTATTAATTGATTTTTGAAATTGATAATTCAATGAGTTTCTTTGTATTTTATTACCATTTTTCATACGATTATTATTCAATTTATTCTTAACCATTTTAGCTTTATTTAGTTTTGAAAATCTCTTTTTAATCTGTTTAGTCAATTTCATTTCATATTTTAATTTTCCAGTTTTGATAAATTGTTTAATATTTTGTTTAATTAAATTCTTCTTATTTATCCTTACATAATTCTTTGGAATACCATCTTTGATTATCCCTGAATTTTCTTTTTCACCCTCCTTTATTAGTTTAACATTTTCATCCATTACTATTCCATCTTGCATATCAAGATATTCTTCTGTAATTTTAATTTCTTCTTGCACATCATTTATGTACATTTTATTTTTATTTAATTCAATACCTTCAGGATTATTAACATTATTAATATTTTCCTGAACTTCAATTTCATCTTCCACGCCTTCATATTCTTTAATTACTTCTTCGTATTCTAAAATATCCTCTTCTTCCTCATGTTTAACATTTTTAAATATTTCTTTAATTTCTTTGCATAATTCTTGTTTATTTTTCACCAATTCTTCTTTCAATTCATTAAATTGCTTGTTAATTTCTTGTTTCTGTTGTCTATTCTCTTCTTTAAATTCTTCAAATCGTTTGTTATTTTGTTGAATTTCTTCTTTCAACTCTTCATGTCGCTTCTTTGATTCTTCCTTAATTTCATTTAATTTTTTATCTAACTTATTATCCAATCAATTTAACTGATTCTTCGTATCTTCTTTCATTTCTGTAAACTGTTTATTTGAATCTTCTTTCATTTCTGTAAACTGTTTATTTGAATCTTCTTTCATTTCTGTAAACTGCTTCTTGGTATCTTCTTTGATTTCATCTAATTTACTTAATTGTTTCTTGGCATCTTCATCTCGTTTCTTGGAATCTTCTTCTAATTTTTCACTCATAGCTTCTTTAAACTGTTGCATCATCATTTGCATGAAATTCCCATCAAATTGAGTTGGATTTGTAATAATTTGAGAAGTTTGAACTTGTAATTGATCTCCAACACTTTGAGGTTCCTCTTCTGACTGTTCACCTGCATTTTCATGCTCTTCTTCAACTTCAACTACCTCCATTTCATTTTCCTCCTCTTGTTGTTCTATTTCCTGTTCTTTATCTTTCCTAGAACTTCTTAAATTTCTTCTGCCCTCGCTCATATTATCAATTTCTAAACTTTGTCAAAATATCTGTATCTCGTTTTATTGAATTTTATTATTTGAATATTTAAGCAAAAATTTCACACAAAACAATGAACAATCAAGTTTGTCAATTTTATCAATTTGTCAAATTTAATAAACTTCAAACTGACATTTATTATGAAACAATTCAATATTTATGGAAATATCTTCTACAATTAAATTCGTTATACTTTTCTTTATTGATTCAAATCTGTATTCTTTCAATTACTAAATAACTTTTATTCAAAACTGTGAATGACCCTACCAATTTTTTATTACTTCTGTTTTCTGTTAATAATTTATTAAACTAATCTTTACCCTACCAAGTTTTATAACTCCTTCAAAATTAATAACAACTAATATTAAACCTCACTTTTCTGGCATCAATTATTATTAAAATAATTTGACGTTCTACTTTGGATTGTCAAATTATTTAATTTATAAATGTCAAATTTAAAATAGCCTCATTAATTATATGAATAACCACTTTTCAAAGCCCCAGGTTTCTGGTGCCAATTATTATTAAGATAATTGATGTGACAAAGCAACCACGTTGGGCGCCATTTATTGTTATGGTACTGTAAATTTTCACTTTCAGCATAATTTTGACATTTTCACCTAAATCTTCACAAGGCCCCAATCTACCTTACGTTACGGTAACGATTATTACTCAAACTCCTCTTTTTATTAAAAGCCCCACGTTGTTAGCGTCAATTATTGTTATGCTCTTCCACTTAAAAGAATTACATACAATTTTTTTTAATTATTCTTCCGGCTAGCTCAATAATAAGATTTAATTAATTTCTTTCAGAATCTCCTAAATCAAGGTCTTTAAAGGGTTCCCTTTGACGAATTTCAAAATTTATAAAAATTCACCAAGATAAAATTTTAAAAAATATAACACCTTTCAAAATTATGATAAACTTTTACAAAGAAATAACAATAATTAATTCTAATAACAAACTAAACAATTTTTTAAAAATTAAAAATATAAACTACCTTTTTTTTATATTTGAAAAAAAACAACTTGAACAAACAACACTCCCTGGCTTGACTTCTAATGTATCCAACTGTTGAACCAACCTTTTCACAATGAAAGACTTTCCCCTTTAACTCCAACTCCACCAACCTGACTGCAACTCCACCAACCTTACTGCAACTTCACCAATAACACAATTTCCTTCTTTCGATTTTATTTATATTTGTGTAATATCCAAATTTTTATATAAACTTCTTCAAAAATAATAATTTTTATTCCAAATAAACTTTTATTAAATTAAAATTCCAAATTATAACTTCTTTTCAATCTTTATTTGTTTACAATTTGTTTTCAGAATATTCTTTTGGTACTTTAATACGTTTTTAAGAGTTTTTAAAAAAACTCAACTTACGTTTTTCCAAAAAAAAATATTCAACCGTTTGTTTTTTATTTGTTACCCTAGTTTCCTAAATTTTAACACTCTACAAAATTATTTTATGACATATTTACAAAATTACTATCTAGATTCTATCCTACTTATTTACACTATTCATTTTCTAACTTATAACTATTTACAATTTTATTTACACTAAATTTTCATACTTTCAAAAGGTGTTCATTCACTTTATCCAAATTCAATTAAAACAATATCACCTCAGTATATAATGGCAAAAAATTAGTGTTGGAAATTAGCGAAACTTTATTTGAAGATAAACCTATGACTACCAACAAGTAAAACTAAACAAATTAACAATTATTGATTGTATAATAAAAATCGTATAATATGTAATTCTATTATAAAATAATTGGTTAGGTATTTCAATTATTAATGTAAACACTTATTAACGTTTGATTTTAAATCGTAATTGCTTGAGAATGTTCCAACAGGCCGGTAGTAAAAATTGTTAAACAACAAAGGCGTTTAGTTATCTATTTTTAATTAATTGAAATAATAATATCAGAAATCATTTCTCAATTTCTGTAATACACATTTGTTTGTGACAGTAGTTGTGATGTTTACTTTTGGGAGTTCATTAAAAGAGGAGTTCCTTGTTCCTTTGCACAATATTATTCGAGTTTCCTGTGGCAAACCACACCGACCTATTGCGGATATACGGAAACTTTTGCCTGAGCGCTGAGCATATTACAAATTATCCTGTTTGTTGTATAACAGGCCCTCATTTTCAGGACTGTGTTCGATTCAACTTTGGTTAACTTTGACGTTAGATAAGTATACAGGGAAAAAGGTATTTAATTGAGCAAATTAGCTTTCAGGAATTATATTTACAGTAATTTCTTTTTTTGTATAATGACGACAACTGAAATTTGTGATCAAAATGCCATGCAACTTTTCCCTTTGTTTAGCGTGTTATATTGTATAAAGATATAATATTTAGAGAAGGTTCTTAAAGTTCATGTACAGATTACGCTTTAAGTATTATTTTATTGTAGAGTTTCCCCTTTTATGGCGGCTCCAAGAATCTTAGTAAGCATTTGCAAGTTGGAGAATTAAGTAATCGAAATCACGAACATGCAAATGAATGCAGTAACAACTGCTTTAAGTACCTATTCGTAACAATAACGCAAAACAACAGTTTCATCCACAGCTTACATCTTCATAATTACAGCGTTTTTAGGTTCCTGATTTTTTTAATTTTTGTTTTAATACAAAAAAATTAGTTTTAAGCAGGGGCTGTTACAGTTTCGGCCCGACAAAAAAATTAACAACTTAGAATGAAACACCAGGCAATAATAACTATTTCAACTTTCATTACACAAGAAAATGAAATAGTGACAATGACAATTAATTAAAATTCTTTTTGCATTTCATTTTATTATTATGGGAATAATTTTTACATATTAGTATTTTATATTTTTAATTTTAACGGCAGAAAAAACCGTTTTGAGAAATAACGTTTTATTTACGGTAACCGTCGGCGTCGGTTACGATTTCGGTCTCAAAAATTAGATGGGTTTCGGACGGGTTTTTACTTCATAGCGGTTCCAGTACAAATCCCTGATTTTAAGTAAAACACTACAAAAGTCGAATTAAACAAAAAAAAAACGCAAAGCTATAAATGACTAATGTAAGAAATTCGTTTTAAAAATGCAAATCACTTCTAAACTTACCAATTGAATTGTTCTAGTGAGAGACAGAATTGCTTCTATTTAAAATGCAGATGATGAGAAAACAACCTGATATTATTTCTGAGACCGAGAAAATCAATTTTCATAATGTTTTCATAAACGCACAAAGGTTGTCGCTCTCAGAAGCAATGGTTTCTGTTTGTCTGGATTGAAAATTAAGAAGAGAGGAAACTAATAACATAATGGTTACTCGTATTTTGACCCCCGATATTTCTTAAGGTTTTTCACTTAGCTTGTGCGTAAATCTCGTAGGCAGTAATTGTAATAAACAAAAATAACTCTATAAAGTTCAATGTTTCTGTTACCTTTACATTTGTATACTTGTTTCTTCAAAGACTGTTACACTAAAAGCATAAAAGGTAACATTAAGGAATACTTATCTAACAAAATGTTTACAAACTTTATGCCAGCTCAGTTTAGTGTAAAAGCAACACTGTTGCTGTAAACACTTTAATTAATTCTTATTATGTCTTAAATTGGTGGATCCATATATGATTCAGTAGACATAAACTGCATTCGGGTGAATGAATCGGAATTAAGTTGTTTCTTTGGCTAAGCGAAAGCTGAAACTAATTCAATAATTCTATTAAACTCCATAAATTAATACCAATTAATCTAATCAAGTTTATGATACTGTCATGTCATTGTGTCAATTGTTAGGTTAGTGGAGTCTTCAGAGTTGTAACAAACTTCTGAGCAATGTTTACGTTTTAATTTTTAAGTATTTCCAAATAAACCTGTTTCAATAATTAACGATAGTTATTAGAAATTACAGCTCAATCAGGTTAATGTGTATTTAAGATGAGATGATGCCAAGTTAGCGCAGAGATAGAGCGTCAGGCTAGCGTTACGTTAGTCCTTGGTTCGAACCTACCGATATGCAGTCTGTAGGTCGGTATCGCATCCTAATCCAAATTAAGGCGAAGCTAGTCACTTGAAAACTCAACATTACAAAGATTATTTCATTTTGGCAACCAACTTAACAGTCTCTACTTATTTTATAATTTCTTTATGTTGCCACTGGGTAGACGTAGCTTAAATTTTAAACAGCCTACAGGGATTCTATCCTTTCGCCATGCATTATCCTATTGTATACAACTAGACAGGGTCAGTAACAAAAAGCTTATGATTTACAACTACTACATTTTAAAAGTTTTAGAACTATATTAGCTAAAGATTATATATAACGAATATTTAGTTTAGAAACTAGAAATAAATGAATAAATACAATTGTACCGAATTTTATGTTTGAATCAATACGACTGAGAACTAATATCGTATATAAAGCTTGTCCCAGAAAAAATTGTCGCCAAAATTTGCCCCTACTGTATATGCAATTTTAATTAAAAAATCAGCCGTTTTTGTTCGTTGGCTAAGTAGTAAATAAAAACAATTAGTTGACAACTGTCATATTAAATTTGAGAAAGATATCATCAAAAGAAGAAGCATTACCTGAAAAAATATTATACAAGTATGTTAAAAATCGGGGTATTTCCACTAAAAAAGTGGCCTTAATAAGTTAAAAACTACAAGAAGGACTGTTCAAAAAGTGTTGAAAATATATAGTGAAATGGGTAATATACGAAGAAAATGTTAAAGTGGACGCAAGCCGGGGTTCGTAAATAAAAATATGGAGAAGAATAAAGCTCTGTGTAACAATCCAAACCTCTCTATAAGAAACTCGACTAAAAAGTTTGAAACTACCAAATAAACTGTGCTGAGAGTTAAGCAAAAAATTCCTTAAAATCTTTAAAAAAAAAACAAAAATGGCTAACAGAAGTGCTAATCAGAAAACTATTGCAAACTCAAGATGCAGAAAGTTGTACTCAAAACTGGCACACAAAAAATGTGATCATGGACGATGAGACTTGCTGCAAGCTCGACTTCAAATCGCTACCAGGTCATCATTATTATTCTGGAAAGGACAGAAAATCGGTTAGTGACGAGTTTAAGATAATTAAAACAGAAAATTCGTAAAAAAATTAAATATAAGTCGAAGCAAACTACAAAAATTATGTCGAATGACGCTGTACAAATTTTAATGTAAAAGAAAATTGCAAAACTTTTGGGTGGATCATAATCAAGGTTTAAATGTTTATTATTACATTATGTATAGTTATTAAATAATAAAACTATTCGATAAAATAGTTCAAATTTATTTGTTTATGTGGCTTTTTGTTAAAACCAATAGGCGACAATTATTTCTGGGACACGCTTTATGTAATTTGACGGTGTTAAACCTGTTATAAAAACATGTAAAGGTAAAAGTGAAAATTAAGCTTTCAGAATTATCAGTAGCTATTTAGAATTATTATAACACTGTATTGGCATAAAATGGTTTGGACTTACCGATTAATTATTTTTTACAGGCCTGCTTTGCTGGGCTTTGATACTTTTTTCCGAATCGCGTATTCTCATACCCCGCGGCATTCGCCGAGCTGCTAATTCTGGCAAAATACATTCTAACCAAAATTCTTTTAATTTAGGAAGCATATTGTTTTGCCAAAAGTATTCGTCACTATAAATACGTAAAAATTGTAAGTCTACATTGAGTTGTCCCCGTATTTGATAATAGTAATTGTGATTAGTTTTTAATTATTATTCACTATAATGTCACACATATGTATATTACTTAATCTTTTATTACTTTGGAGAGCTTCAAGACTATTATAGTCGCGTAATATATTGAGATGATATTTAATTTGGATGCGTATAATTAAAGGTATTATGTTATTTTTTTGAGTTAATTAACGAAAGTATTCTTTTGCAGATTGGTAACATATTTTTTTTAAATTATAAAAATATTGTAATATAATTTTAAGATAGCTAGATTAAATTTAAGTTATTAATGCAAATAAGTTATTGTTATGATCATTGTTAGTAAATAATAGCTAAATTCAGTAGTCGTAGAAACGTAAAATAAGTTACTTTAGAAACATTGTAAATAGTTTTATAGTGAAAAACAAATGGGAATCAAAATACCCAGGATACAGAGAAAATAAATTAAAAACTTAGTTGCTATTTTGCAATCGAAGAGGCAACAACAAAATTAAGTTGCTCGTTTCAAAACGAATAAATATCGAATAAATAATCAGCTATAAATACAGTCAATAACAAAAAGAACCACTATCCAATAAAAAGAAAGTGAATTTTTAAGAAAAATTAAATCAAGATTGAACTTCAAGCAGTTTAAGCAAAAGCAAGTTCAGCAAAAGCAGTTCAACAGAAGGAGTTTGAGAAAAAGCAATTCAAAAGGGGACAACTTCAAGCAGGAACGAGTCGAGCGGGGGAAGATTGGAATTTTTGGTTTTTGGGGGAAGATTGGAATTTTGGAAAAGAAAGGGAAGTCAAGAGTAGAATCAGTGAGTGTATAAAACATAATTTTAAGATAATTTTAAGTAGGGCTGATAGGGAAAATAAAATAATAAGAGAAATCTGTATTATAAAATTTGAGTAAAGTTTATTTTGGTTGATTAAATTTGGACAAACAACGAACCTACTTAACGACCTTGAGATAAGATCTCTGTAAGCAATTAAATTAAAGAGGAAATAAAATTATATTTTTGAAAAATTGGTAGCCCAACGTAAGTATTATTAAACGTGAGGTTCATTTCAATATATAAACATTTTACCTCAATGCCCCCTGGAGATGCTGCTAAGAATTGTAGTTTAGAATAAGTATATAGAAATGCCACATTTTTGTATGTTGCATAAATAAAGTTATACAGGGTGGTGACTCGAACACCCGAACATAGGGATTTAACATGTAAAATCATATTTTCATAATTTCCTGCTCCCCTAATTATTTTAGGTAAAAAAGCTTCAAATAAAAGTTTTAGAGCATAAAATTCTGCATCTGAATCAATAAACAAAATTAATTTTGCGTGCCGTGTAACCTCAGAAATTAGGTATGAAAATGACGTAAATCACCCCAAAAATAGCGATAGCCATGGAATTCAAACAAAAATTAACAAATGTTAACGGTTTATCTGTCAAGTTACGCTGCGTTAGTTTATTTTTATTATTACTTGTAATTACTGTTAAAGTGAAAATATGGCCAACAATTATACAATAAGTGAAAAAAATCAATTTTTAAAGTTATTTTACAGTGGTAACAGTATAAGACAAGTGCGAGATCTATTTGCGAATTTATATCGTCATATACCAATTCAGTCGACATCAACAATCCATACCATCATCAATAATCAAACAAAATATGGGTCAGTGTTCGTCCCTTGCAAGAGTTGTACTAAAAAACAAATAAATATTGCACCAGAAGAAGATATTGAAGCTGAAGATCATAACGCTAACGGAATCAATGTATTAGCTGCTGTATCAAATAATCCAAATGTGAGCCTTAGAGAAATTGGATCTGGATTAGGTTTGCACCACACCACGGTCCTAAAAATATTAAAAAAACACAAATTTAAATCTTTTAAATTTTCCGTTCACCATGAAATTTGACAGGTAAAGCGTTAACATTTGTTAATTTTTGTTTGAATTCCATGGCTATCGCTATTTTTGGGGTGATTTACGTCATTTTCATACCTAATTTCTGAGGTTACAAGGCACGCAAAATTAATTTTGTTTATTGATTCAGATGCAGGATTTTATGCTCTACAACTTTTATTTGAAGCTTTTTTACCTAAAATAATTAGGGGAGCAGGAAATTACGAAAATATGATTTTACATGTTAAATCCCTATGTTCGGGTGTTCGAGTCACCACCCTGTATATAGTGCTATAACAAGGTGTCCACGCTAAATCCTTGAAGACTTTACCGAAGTTTGAAGCTGTAAGCCTATTTCTTATAATTATTCGCCATTGTAGATTTTCATGTTGTCCTCTTGTTGGCATTTCAATATCGTCTATGCGTTCAGCATCCAAATATAATTCCTCTATCATGGGTATCTTAATAGCGTGTAAATTTTCCTCTAATACATCAGGCTGTGCAGCATCGGGGCCATACTCTAAATCACCATTTGAAATGCTCATGGAAGTTTTGTGTCTCTTTGGTTTCATGTTCATGTGCCTTCTTTTATACTGGAGCCTTTGTAGTTTTTCCCGTTTCAGAAATGAATACCTTTATTGCGCTTGAAAACGTTGCGGTGCCAGTTTGGACCCATATTAAAAGACAACCCTGCACCTACGCGTCTTTGGAAATACGAATTCTTCTGGGTAAAATTAACACATTTTCCTGTAAATTTTGTAACTAGCGACATATAAAATTCTACTCTGTTTGTTGAAACGTTATTTGTTAATTCATTTGTTTTACTAATAACGTAGTTAAGTGCTGTCCGAACTTCATAAAATAACGATCTTTCTTTTAATACACGGGTGTAATCTATTTTGCTTTTATTTTTTCTGGTGCACTAGTCGTCACTACAATAAATGAATAAATTATCATGATGTTCAAATATACCTGAATGGGTACAAGGTGGTCCAAATTGGACACTTTTGATAGGAAACACCAATTTCTAGAGGAGATAGAAAAAAACTAACCTACATGTTACGAGCTCGATTTTTGTGAGAAAGTGAATGCCGAAAACCCCACATCGATATCTTGAACTTTTTAGAAGATATAGGGTGGTTTTCAATTTTGTGCATTTTTGACCCACCCCCGTAACTTATTTATTTATGAATATTTTTTGTTTCTGTAAAAACATTCTTAAGGCACTTTTTGAAAGAAATCCAATGGTGTCCCAAGTTTTTTTGTAAAATAGGTGACCAAAAATAGGTACATTTTAAAGAAAATTATAAACTTAATTAAATTTTGTGGAAAATTGGAACCAGCATTAAGGGGACACGTGGTTTTCTGAGCAAAATGTAGTAAACAATAAAATAAATTATTTTGCTACTTTTTATGTAACATTATTTGCGAAATACAAGCGATTAAGCAATTATAAATATGCACACAAACTCTAAAGGTTTTTTGAAGAAATCTAACCTCTAAATCGGCTACATTATTTAATTATTTGGAATACTATGTTTAAAAAAATATGTTCCAATAAAAACCCTAATAGAAATAGAAGTCGAAACTTACGTTACGTTTAAGCGACTTTTTTTGGATTTGTGTTTTATTTAATTCTTATATCCGCGAAAGTTATAAGTTATAATAGATAACAACATTGTTTTTTTTTATAGTAATCCAATACAGAAATTTAAAGAGTTCTTTCGCAAAAAAATATAAAAACGGAATTACAAATGTAGGCTGTGTTTGCATTTCATAATTGCTAATTGTGGAGTGTTCTTATCTACATATTTAAAATGAAAAATATTACTAATTTAAGAGGATAATAACATTAAAAGCACCTTTAGAATTCTTACGAACTACATACATTCATTAATATTTATCAATGACTAAGAAGGTTTTGATGATTTATAAGAGTAAAAAAAAATCATTACTCTATTTGAATATAAAAAAACTCAAACAAATTCCTTTTGCGAGAACAGAACCTCATCGGCAGTTATCTGTTGCAATTCAACAGGTGTTACGTAAGTGCTTCCATCTTTAACTTGGTTGTTTAATATAAGTCGCACAGATATCGTCTTAGAATAGATCTCTACTTAATTTAGTAACCAAAGTAAGTTGCCTATTTACAGATTTGGAGAAGTGATTTCAAAGAATCAGTTTTAATAATGATGCTTATCTAACCAAACGAGTTAGTAAATTTGTTTAGTCCGCTAATAAACTGAATTACATTTTCTGAATTTATCCGTTTTCAGATCTTAGTAGTGGGTTAAATGTCTTTAAGATATTTCATTGTAGTGAAAAAGAGAACTGCAACGTAACGAAAAAACAAGTATTTTAGTTAATCAATGATCCAGTTTATTGAGTCAGTACATTTAAATGCAATGTTGTTTGTAAAATAAATACAAATAGTATTAAATTAAGCAGTGATAATCTTACGTTTTGCTTAATAAAAAACCGTTGAAAATTATTTTTAATCGTGTTGTTGAAATAGGTCAAATGCGGATTTTATTAGAAATATAAAGCCTACGAGTTTTATGGCCGATAAGTAATGTAAAGATTGGATATTAGTGGTTATTTTGGAAAACCGAAATGCTGACTTCAGGCTGAATAATTTAAGTTTCGATTTTAAAATGCTAATATATATTTTATACAGGGTGGTCCATAAGTAATGGGATACAGACCAACGGTAGATTCTCAAGGCTAAAATATGACGATTTACCTAAAATTACCTTAGTCCAAAAGTTAATATTTAAGGAGATACAGGGTGTCAAATTCGAAATTTTAATTTTAATTTTCTTCTGAAATTTCTAAAGTTTTCGCAATATTTATATGAAAATTGGTGAACCTACCTTTTTTGTGTGTTTTACGGGACGGGAAATAATAATCCGTTCTAAATTTTAATGTAGCTCTTAAAATAACGTTATTTTTGCAATACCTAATACCTTAAAAATACTTCAAACTTTTTTTGTACTTAAAGTTAGGGCAGATCTAATCGAAAAAAACAATTCTACATTTTGGACATATACCTACTAATAGAATTTATCAAAAGTTTGTAGAATTTTAGTTCATGGTTAAGGAATTTAGGAAAAATAAAATGGAGGTCAAACAAACACTTACTTACAATACTTACACTTTCCAGGAAATGGATTTATCCATAGTTTGGTTGTTCCCCTTTAAATAATAGCGAATAGATAATTTTCGTATCCGGTCTCTACTATTTATTATTGCCAAACCTTTTTCCACCCAGAGGCCGAGGAGGCGATAGTCTGAGTATATAAAAGGTCCAGACGGTATGGATGATATGGTTGAAAAATCCATTTTAGTTTCTGGATGATTTTTATGGTGTTAGCCTGCTGTGGAAGTTTCTCCTACGCTCAGGATAGTTATGCACTAAAAAATTGGAAGTTATAGCTTACTAGACAAAACATATACAATATACGCGTGAAAGGAACGGTTTTTATTTAAAAATAAATTATAAATCGAGTGAGATAACTTGATAACAACTACTCAACTGACTGCTCAAAATGGCCACTCGCCTCTTCAATGCACATAATTATATATGGAGCTTATCGCATTTTCAAGGACTTGAGGAGTAGCTCGTATTTTAGCAGCAATAAATTCGCTGAAGTAGTGTAGGTATTTCGATTGTTGGTCCTTTCCGAATAAACCAAATCTTTCATACGTATGTCCCCATATATGATAGTCCAGGGGATTTATGTCGGGAGACCATGCTGGTCACGCATGTGGTCTTCCTCGACTCACAGTTGCCTGTACGTATCATCAAAAACTTGACGATTTGGAATACGATTACGATTTGGAAAACGCCGATTACATTCCTCCACAGCAGCTTGCGGCATTGCCATCACAAAAACCGTAAATAAAGTGTATGTCCGCATATTCTTCATTTGAAAACTGCGATGGCGTTATTGCAAAGTAACAATCTGTGTACAATTTAATGAGTTTACTGATGACATAATTATAATAAACGTTGCTTAACAAACAATCAGGCAATTATTTCTCTCGCATACTCTCTGAAATAATGTACGATTGAGCCGCATAAATGCTCCGAATTTTTCATGCATGTATTTTTCTTTAGTTTGCCTTAACTCCTTAATTTTTCCAAAACGGATCTATGTTTATATGACTTCTTTTACTTAAAATTACTCAAGCAACACGCCCTGGAAGTTTGGTGGATTCCTCCTGAAACACCCTGTATAGCAACCTGAAAGTTAAGAAAGGATAAAGAATGATTTTGTGGGAAGTTTTAAAAACCGCAAAATTCCATTTCTATGTCTAAATTTGTTTAGACATAAATCTACAGTTAGAAGGAAAATATTAGGTGAAATATGCTAAAATATGCATTTATTATAAAATTGACTTTAATATGCATTTATTGCTTAAAAAACAGAAAATTCGCATTTGCATACTGTTCCACTTATAAACAGCAAAATTTGACAGTGTATTGTTAACGTACTTCGTCATCAGCAATTTGATTGTAATACGGTGTTTCATATTAACGTACACCTACGCCTCGCTCAAGTTCCTCACAATTGAAAAATTGCACATTGGCAAAAACTTGGTAGGTGAATAATTTTAGGACAGTATTGCCATCTTCCACATAGTACCAATTTCAACGCACTGCACTATATTGTCGTACAATGAGCAAATTATAATTCACATTTGCTCGCATCTTGAAGTTATGTCATGATCTCTTTTAACGTATATTGAAACAACGAAGTTAATATTAAAACTTTAAAATTTAATGACAAAAAATGTAATAAAGATTTGAAATCTGCGAAAAATATTTTTATTATTTAGAAACAGATTTGCGTTTCTGCTAATAATAATCAAGTTACCCAAATAACTAAAGTTGAGAATTTTTGCTTTTTATGTTTTCACTAAGAATTAAGCAAAAAGTTAAGATTGCAATATGGATAATTAGTAATGCGGATGTTTAAGATTTTCTGTAATTTAATTAACTCACCGTAGACTGGCGTCAAAGTGCTTGTGTATTTATTGAGATTTGGAAGCTGCCTATTTTAAACCGTATTAAAAATAAAAAGCAGAGCAGGTGTGCATAAAAGTTTTATGCGAAAATTTATCATTCTCACTCGATTAGTATTGAAAGTTGAAAAAAATATTTGTAACCTAAACGAGGGTGTAAAACACATAAAGGTTATCTCTTCTTCTTGTTCCTAGTGTCATATCCTTTCCAGGACGTTGGCGAGGGGGATAAAAGCCACATTTTTAAACGACTTGGCGTGATGAACTTTGTTATATCCCCCTTATACTAGGGAAATGTGGTTTTTACCGTAGTTCCACGTTGCCTTCTGCGGAGTTTGTGATCATGTATTAAGTGTATAGTGTATGTGTATTGTTACTATCTGAAGTCGATTACTCCACAGACGGAATCGTTAATTGTAACCAAACGATTAAATGGCTCCACTCGCTCAAGTATCGACCTCGAATAGCGGAGAATTCTCTGTAAAAATCCTTACCACTACGTGAGATTCGAACCTAAGACTCCTAGCTAGGAGCCCAGTACTCTTACCACCGAGATTCTTAGATATATACCAAAGTAATTGAAAATGTCGAGTTCAGAAGTAAGCAATGTTCCCAAGTAAAAGTGCGTTGCTGTTACAATGCAAGACAAATCGAATGCCTTAAAGATGCTTTGTCTGGGTGAGACTATAGGAAAGCTTTCGAAAGATTACGGAGTCGGCAAAAGTACGGAAAGAGAAATAAATAAAAACATAGTCGAAGTGCCTGCTACTGATAGAAAAATCGGAAAAACAGACGTATTTTATCTGTGATTTATACAGCAATGTGAATGTAGGGTGCCTATTTCTGGACCAATATTTCAAAATAAAGTAATTACTGATGGCTGTCTGGAACACAGAAAGAAAGAGCCCTGGAGTAAGACATTTCAGCATTATAGCGAAAAATTATATGCTACACATGTGGAAGATTTTCGGAGAAGAAGAAGAAACAGGAATTAATTTTGATGTGTTGCCTTCTACAACTTGTGTGTCATATTAAAGAACCTTCTGTACCAGGTTTCACAAAAAATAAGGAAAACATAATATAAGTGTTCTAGCTTGCGGAAACTATTTTGGAAAGCATAAAATGCTATTGGTGTGCATTGGAATATTCGTGAAACCAAGAGCTTTCAAACATCTTCAACCTGGTGTTATGCCTGTCTGTTAGCTGAAAAGCATTACACTAAAGGACGCTGTATTGTCGCTAGCTGATGCCTAGAATGACGTGCAACTGTTTACTGTAGAAAAATTACTCCCAAATACGCTACTCAGGATTATGATAAAAATCACCAACCTATTGACAGCTTGGTAGACCTCGTATAAAATATATTCGGTTATAAACATATAGCTGACAACACTGTACAAAAGTGGGTATTAGAAGATGATAAGAAAAATGAATTTACAGACCCTGAACTTGTGCAAATGGTTTATACAAATGGATAACTCATCTGTTCAAAATGTCAGTTGTGATGAAGATTTACAAAAATAAAATTGTAAAGTTCTACATGCAGCGTGATTGACTGCGTTACCGATCACAATATACTGGATGATTCAAGAAAGACGCGCCCCTTAAAACATTCAAATGCAACCCAACATACATCTTCCCAAAACTACTATTTAGAAATACATCATGCAAATTTAAAAAAAATTTGATTTAGTAAGGTAGATATGTTCACGTACTTATTGTTTACTTATTCGTTGAAAGTAATAGTTAGAAATTGCTAGTTTCAAAAATAACTTTTCCTTAAGGTAATTTGTAGGTATACAAAATTGCTATTTTTTGTATATTTTTGTACTAACAATTTATATAAATTTTTTGTTTTCTTAATTTTCTAGTCATTCTTCAGTTCTCATCAGCTTGAAATATAACCTTAAGGGTGGGTTTAAGTATCATGTTTAAGCGCTAAAAATTGTGTAATTTTAAAATAACGGTACGGTTAAATAACGACAGTTGAAAAGAAGAACGGGTATGAATTAAAATTTTTAGACCTTTCCTTCATACGCAACAAGGCCAGAACAACCAATTTTAATATATTAATTAAATTATAACCCACATATTATGTAAAACTTACGAAAAGGGACTCACACAAAAGACATCCATCAAAAATGTTTTGATTTTTGCATGTCACGGGGTGGGTTTCAATATTATCTTCCTATGCATGTATCGACCCTTTTGCAAATTTGTATAATTTTGGCGTAATCTTTATTTGACTTTAGAAAAAAATGCTTATAATTTTTTTAAATTGATTGAAGTTAGGCAACTCAACATTCACGGACTTTGTTCATCACTTTCAATGTTTACAAAGAAGTTTACGAGATTGAAAATCGGTATTCGTAAATACTTATACTGAATTTTGAAGTTTTGTTAGGTAGAAGCAATACTAGAAGATCAAATCTTTTCTTAACTGTTTTTAAGTCAGGCAACCCAAAATACTTAAAAACGAAAAACATTTTAACTAAAACCCACCCTTCTGATGTAAGGTGCCTCTGATTACATATATTATGTTTAATTGAAGATTAATATAGATCATAGTTATTTCTGAATTTGTAAGTAGGGCTGCCTATTCCAATTGTTAAGGGGCGCATCTTATGTGAATCATCCAGTATATGTAACTCTAGTTAGGTACATACATAATCCGTCCCCTTTTACCTTATGGTGTAGACGTGTTGTTGTAGATATCCTGCCATGTCTTCCTATCTCGTGCCATTCTCTCTGCATCAGTCCAGTTTATACCTTTCTTTTTCAATAATGTTGCTACTTCATCGTTCCATGTTTTGGTCCGAGGCCATCGTTAAGTTATCGATGGCCTCCAGCACCCAGAAGCACACAGAAGATGTTAAAGATGCTGTCCAGAAAGTCCCTTTAAAAATTGTACACCTGGACGAAAATGCATGGAATTATTTATGAAACGACATCCAAATGTGGTAGCAAGAAATACAGAAATTATTTCGAAGTCCAGGGCAGCTGTAACAGAAGATAGTATAAGAATGTGGTTTAGGGAACTTCACGAATACTTAGAAGAGGAGGGAATGGTAGATCTATTAACCGACCCAAAAAGAATTTTTAATGCCGACGAAACCGTAATACAAACTTGCCCAAAACCGGGAAAACTGGTGGGCCCAAAGTCATATAGGAATTTTTACGATATTGCTCCCGGACCTAAAAAATAATTCGTTACAGTTCTCTGCAACTTTTCGGCAAATGGTGCAGCACTGGATCCAATGATCGTTTTCCCTTACCAACGGATACCAAGAGATGTTGCAGATTCTGTTCCAGATGGTGTTACCATAGGCAGAAGTGACTCAGGTTGGTTGGTTAGTGCAACATTTTTCGAATATACCAGGTGGCGCAAAAGTCATCACCCTATCGGAAGATGCTCTCATTTTTGCAACTGGTGTCTTATATCATCGCGACTTTGACATTTGTGAAGTAAACAGAAGCAGAATACACGTAGACAAACCATGGATCGCTATACTCTTCAAGAACCCGGAATAATTGTGTCAATATTTTTGGCAAATAATCGGTCGGTGGTTTTGGCTCAACGTCAATTTCGTCGTCGATTCCCTGGTCGTGTAGCACCAACTGGGCAAACACTGCGGCGTTTAGCCGCTCACCTCGAGGAGACTGGCTCAACACGGGACAGTTGCAGACGTGGCCGGCCTCGGAGCAGCCTTTCGGTCCAGAATATCGCTGCTGTGGCTGCATATGTCCAAGGAGACCCTCAAACATCAACCAGATAACGGGCCACGCAATTGGGCATCAGTGGACGGTCTTTAAAGCGAATTTTGGTGAAAGACTTGAAGATGTTCCCGTACAAAGTGCAAGCAGTGCATCAGCTATTGCTTAATCGCTTAATCTCTCGCTTTGGCGATTTGCACTCGCCCGCAAGATCACCCGATTTGACCGTTCCAGACTTCTTTCTTTGGGGTTTTTTGTAGTCACGGGTCTATACGAACAAGCCACAGACCTTGGCGGCCCTAAAGGAGAACATTCGACTAGAAGTGGAGGATTTATCGCCACAAGTTTTGAGAAAAGTCATGGAAAATGTTGTGAAACGAGCCCGAATGTATATCAACTCTGGCGGCGGCCACTTGACCGATATTATCTTCGCGACTTAATGAAAAAAAATTTAAACGTCTAAATAAACATAATCAACAAACAGAACCAATTCTTTTTATTTGCAAACAAAGTTACTGCCTTAGGAAATCGAGTGAGGACTTTTGCGCCACCTAGTATAACAAATTTATTCTATCCATGGTTCTTGAAAATGAAGTAACACTTCCCGTCCTTCTGCTATTAGACGGCCATAAATCACATGTTAACGAAGAGCTATTTACTTTTTGTATTGGAAAACAAATAATATTTTTTTGTTTAATGCCCAATGCCACTCATATAATCCAGCCGTGTGATGTATCAACATTTCGCCCATTAAAGTATGAGTGGAGGAAAAAAGTGCGACAGTACAAACAGGAAACGTCAAAGTCGATAATTAAAGTTTGTTTTGCACGCCTATTTTTCGACGCATACAAAAGGGCGATTAAAGTAGAAACTATTAAGAATGACTTTGAAACCTGTGGACTTTACCCTTTTAATCCCCACCGAGTGGATTATACTAAATGCATCAATGCAAGACGCAAGAGCTCTGTAAAATAACAGAATCAGAAGAACACCAGGAGTATGATATCAACGAAATTAAAATAGCTTTAAGAATAATCAAAAAAGAAATTCCCCCGCAATTGCTTACAAGTTTCAGAAATATTGAAAATGTAGAACCAAATTAAGTATTAGAGGAAAAGGTTCTATTTATACTTTGGAAGAAACTTCAAGATGCCGTTAATGAAACTACCATATCTCGGCAAGAAAATAACACCTCTGATCAAAATAATAAAAATGCTGCTACAACAGATGAGGTTGATGTCTAAAATGGCGAATCGATATGCGTTGATGGTTTTGAAGAAGATCTGCTAAACATTCGTGAACCAAATCTTTCGCCGCAAGTTATAAATTTAGTGTTACTGCAGAGTTTCTAGAAGACACACCTAGAATGACCATCGTTACTTCTACCGGCTTAAATCATCCAATTGTAAATATTACTGAAGAAGTTCTAGAAAAAGTAACTCAAATTAATACTGATACAGCAGTTGCTTCTACTAGTTTTGATTCTACTACCCTAATTAAAAAAAAAGTGACAACACAGAATATTTGGGACACACATCTGCATTGGCCTAAGATAGAAGATAGAAAAGCCAAAGAAAAAAAGATAAGGTTCCATTTGCTACTAAAAAATGGAAAGAACATCATGATAGAAAAAATCAAGAAAAACTGCAAT
This sequence comes from Melanotus villosus, assembly GCA_963082815.1. Taxonomy (NCBI): domain Eukaryota; kingdom Metazoa; phylum Arthropoda; class Insecta; order Coleoptera; family Elateridae; genus Melanotus; species Melanotus villosus. The sequence goes on along the minus strand of OY720418.1, from coordinate 66,884,355 downwards.
CAGAAGCTATGAAAAGAAAGCGTATAAAGAGAAAGAGAAATCAAAGCCGAAGCGTAAATAGAAACGACCAGCAAAGAAAAAAGTATGCAAAACTAACAACAAGAAAATATCAAAAACACAGGGAAAAAAACAGAAAAAAGACGATAGTGAAACGGAAACAAACTCTGATATAATGTCTCTAGCATCAGACAATGAAAATTTAATTTTCTCTGATTCTGACGATGTAGTCTTTGATTTAATAGATACAGAAGTTGTATATAGAGACAGTCAGCAAAATACAATAGACGATGACCTACCTAATGACCCTACTACCATGATACCCTCAAGAGAAATAAATGTGACTTAACCAAGAACGTGCCATTACTAAATTGTCAAGCCAGAAGTCATACTGTTAACGATTATATGTTGTAGTTAACTATTTATGCGACTTTTACCCAGGTCAAGTGTTACAAAAAGGGAGTGATGAAACAGAAGTAATAACAATGACAATCTTTGGGGATAATTTATGGAAATGGCCTCGAAAAGTTGATAAATCATGGTATAAAGTTAGTGACGTAGTAGAACGTATAAGAGTCCCGAACATACAAAAACATAGCATATGTACAGTGCGTAAAGTGATGAGGTTTCCTATAGGGAAAAAAATTTTTTCTACACCTATTTAATTATATTGCAATTATTAGCATTTTTTTAGTGAAAAATAGTACCTATAATTCACTGCAGTGAATTATGGATTCATAATTCACTGCAGTGAATTATGATTTCGGCCAATCACAAATACAAATCCAAAAATCAATATTTCGCTAATCCAATCATATTTTAAATCGCCCGCGATCAACTCCTTCTGCGGCTGACAATCGACAGCCCAAGTGCGTTGTTATATTGCTTGTTTACAAAGTTATCAAATTTGACTAATTTGAGTCTAATATATTTGTTTAATGTGTGTAGAAAAAGTATCGTATTACATTCGCGATTATGGCCATTATTCGCTCAGATGATTTGTGCCACTCGCCTGACGGCTCGTGGGCTCAAACGTCATCTTCGTGAATAATGGATGTCATAATCGCTCATATAATAATATACTATTAATATGAGTTTTAGGAGAAAAAATTATTCTTTATAAAAAATTGTGCTTGTATTGAAACCCCTTATAGTCAAGAAAAATTCAGTAATCACTTAAGATAAGATCAAAAACTTGAAATGATGTCGAGTTGTTGATTTTAAATATGACTAAGTCCGAATGTTACTCTGATGTTTACAGCCTAGATCCTTTTACTTTGCAATTTAACTTCAAGAAAACATTATTTTAAGTTGACACTATTTTCAATACCCTAAATTTATAATAATACTTACCTAATTACACTCCAATGCACGCACTTTAATTAAGGTACTTTTCATTTAATCCTATTTCCACTATTATATTGGTTTGGTGAAGCGCTACGTGATAATTCCCGCAAATTCGAGATTATTAATCGCCTCACACTTGGCCACGATCCGTTCTCTTCGCCTGCCGACTCAAAACTCGTATGTATTTTGTATATTTTATAATATGCACAAGTACTTGCAAATATACATATAGGCCGTTTCATTTTTAAAAAATCACCACCTGTTGAATTATGTTGACAAAATTAAAATTACCCTAATATTGCGATTTTTGAAATAAAGGGTTGGCATCATCATTTGTCAGATTTGAATTAATTTTCAAATTCAATTTGTCTAACATATTTGGAAAAATAGGACGTAAGAAACACAATTTATTAGATCGAAAGTTAAAAAATGCGTTAGTCAAATACTTTGAAGAGTTAAAATATTTGGCATCAGACTTAAGTGATAGATAGATTCACGAAAAATTAGAGAATATTTTTTCGGTAAATACAAATCATGTTCCTTTATTTATAATATTTACAATTTACACTTTCCGAAAACAGGTATCTAGTACAACAGTAATAAACATTTTAAATTTAAATAAACAAGGCGAGACTCTTATTGCAACACGGTAGAAGGCCGGGAGAAAGAAGCCTCCAGAATGGATCGATTCGTTCCATAAGGAAGAGCTGAATCGTCAAATATCAAAATTCGAAGAAAGTGGGGAATATATTACTCTGAATAAGCTTTTAAAATTTGCTCAAGATAATTTGGACTATGCTGGTTCACGAACTACTTTATATCGAACTTTAAAATCTATGGGTTTTAAGTATAAAATAGAAAACAATCGTAAAATTCTTATAGAAAAACCTTTTATTGTCGCCAAAGAAATTACTTTTTTGAGAAAATATTTCAAATTTAAAAACAATCCTAATGTTGAATTTATTTTTCTTGACGAGACGTGGATATACAGAAATGGCACCCCACAGAAAAATTGGGTTAATGATACAATGCCTACAAGCAGTTTAAAGAATCGAAAATCTGAAGGAGAACGTTTCACAATATTGCATGGTGGCTGTTCTCGGAGATTTTTGACTATTTAGTTGCAGTCTTTTACTAAGATCACGAAACAATGACAGAGATTATCACAAAACCAAGGATAGTAATCTTTTTAAAAAGTGGGTAACCAATCAGCTCATTCCATCGTTAACTCTATTCCTTCGGAATAAAAAAGTAGTACTGATAATGGATAATGCATCCTATCATAGTGTCCGCCTTGAGAAACCGCCCACTCTTTCTGCAAATAGAGGAGCTTTGTAAACATATTTAATTAACAACAATATTACATTTGACCCAAACTGCACAATAAAATAGTTATGGGAGCAATACGTAAAACATATGTACAATTAAAGATCTACATATCAAATATGAGATAGATACCTTCTTAGCTGGACATGGTATTGAGGTCTTAAGGCTCCCACCTTACTACTGCCAATATAACCCTATTGCATTGGCATGGGGTTATTGTAAAGCATTTTATTATAAACATAATTATTTTAACGAACACCGATGGTAAAAAATTATAGACTCATGCCTTATCAACTTACACCTCAGAGATGTGGCAGCATAGCATTGCACGCTGCGAAACAATCGTTCAAAGCGATTGGCAAAAAGAGATGGGTAACTTATCTGTTGAAGATATACCACCTATTATAATTACTTTCGCAGAATCTGATTCTGAGTCCCAATTATCTCTCTCTGACGACGAAAATAATCCAGATGTATACATGGAAATTGACGAAGCTGAAGATACGGATTAATCCCAAACAGTTTATTTTCTCTTCAATGATTGCGTTATTGTTTGACTTTTCATTTTTGCCCTGTTCGTTTTTGTTTTACTGTTGTTACTTGTTAGACGTCGTGTTTTGATGTTCTAGTTCTCTACATTAAATAAGTTTCCCTGTGTCAATTGTTGGCATTGATTGTGCATAGAGTCCTTAAAGTGTGGCACTTCAGTTCTTACACGGCCCATCTCAACAACGCCTGCCGACGAATTCCACGTGATTCTGAAACACCTGATAAAGAAAATGATGTTGTTTGAAAACAATATTGGGTGCACCTGTAGAGGTATCTTTGAGGGTTCGTAAAAAAAATGTAAAGACAGTAGTAGCAGTGAAGAATTCGGAAAGGAGATAGACAATTGAAATATTAAAAGTGGAGTGAGATACTTAAACAACTAGATTAAGGAAAAAATAGAGTATCTTATATGCAAAATAACAAGATGCGAATGCTGAAAAGCACAATATTTATTTACGACAATAAGGATATTTCTAAATATCCAAAGGTATTAGCATTTTTAAAACGAAAAAATAATGGTTATCAACCTAGAAAGTCAAACGTATTTACTATACTCGAAATTAATCTTTTTTTGAATGAAGCTCCTGACGAAATTTATTTGTTAATGAAGGTTGGTTTTTAATATAATCTAATAAATTAGTTCTTTAACTCTTTTTATACAATTTTAGGCAGTAATGGTAATAGAAGTAGCAGGTGCGACTCGTACAGACGAACTTATTAATTTGGAAGTAATAGTATATTAAAACACAAGTTACAGAAGGCAACATTTTCGCCCACGAGTTCGAAATTTGGACACGAGCCGCTATGCGGCGAGTGTCCGAACGGACGAGTGCCCGAATTGCCTTCTGTAACGAGTTTTTTATACTATTTTCTCTGTTTCGGCTTTCATTTACGTTATTTATTTATAATTTTTTATAAAATTAGTTGACAATTTCCATTAGGGAATTTTTTGGTAGAATAGTTAGGTTGGTAACAGTGGTATGTTTGACGTTTATGGTTTTGCACATTAATATTGGAATGTGTATTTTGTACGCATTTTGTAAATTCGAATTTGTTATTAATATTGATAAAATTAACTAAATTGTAATTTTGGATGAACAATTGAAGGGCTCGGTGCAACAACCGATCAGATCCATTTGTTTGAATTTTACAGTAGGTATCAACAACAAACTGTTTAAAATACGATAAGAAAAATTTAACAAAAATAGTTGGAATATGTAGATATTGCTATCTTAACCCTTGTCCTACTAGCCGGGGTGCACGTGCACCCCAGACTTGAATTTTCTTAGAATAAAGTGTTTTAGAATTTTTTTTGGTACCTGAGCCTTTTAGTAGCTTCATTTAATTGATTTTTAGGTTAAATACCGTTGAAAATATCCTTAAAGCAGTACTCATTATAAAAATAGTTTACTTTTGGTAGAGCGGGGTGCCCCAATCCACTATGAGCGCAACAGCATTTGCAACAAAAGTACAAGATCGTTGTCATCTCTGCGACTGAAAATGTGACAGAAATACGAGGCAACAGTGTACTCTCTGCAAAAAGTTTATTTGTACTGAACATTTCACAAACAAATTGATTTGTCAAAATTGTATTGATGAATAAGCGTTAACTTGTTAATAAATTACTGTTTTTGATATTTTTGCTAAATAAAGTTTTCTTTCCATAGTATTGGTCTTACTAGATGTCAATAGGGATCAAGTGTTCTCACAATAAGGAAAACTGGCCATTTTAATTTGTTTTAGGCTTTAAAACAACTGGGGTGCAAGTGCACCCCACCTGGGGCCCAATTCTTGAAACCACTCGCTACCGAAACGTATACGCTAGGAAGCGAGTACTACTAGCTAATGCGCTATCAAGTACTCGCTTCCTAGCGTATACGTTTCGGTAGCGAGTGGTTTCAAGAATTGGGCCCCAGGTAGTTATCGTAAAAAAAATAGGTCGGTAAGAGAAGGGTTAAGATAGTTATAAGGGAAAATGATTTTATTGTCAAGAGTAATGTATAGAATTTTCTTTTCTCAAATGGAGCTGTCCAGTTTTTGCCGCAAGAATAAAACACAACGAAAGAAAATGAGTGTTATGAACGTTTATTAAGGAAAAAGCTATAAAAAATAGTTTCTCTATGTTTAACCCATTTCAACTTCAACATCGTCGGTTACAGGTTCTTCTGCTTTTGCTACAGTATCGTAGTACCATTTATCATTTTTGGGTACATATTTGTCCGTCAGAAAAGACACATTTTGTAGTTTTTTTTATTGTAATAGTTAGTGGATACGTAGCATATAACTTATCAGTTGGTAAAGAAAATAATGTAGTCGACATTTTCTTAAAACTGAACTGTTTTCGCCTAAAAGTGGAGCCGACAGGTTTTTACCGCGCTGTATCTCTATAGGATTTTTTTAGGCTAATAAAAGTAGGTGATATATAACAATTAGAGTTCGGCAAATATTACCCATTTTTTTAGTTCTTATAAATAACGTTTACACGACTGAAGAATTGCTGAAAAAAACCTGACGAAGTTGTACCGATTTTGGGACAACTTCTTCGCCTAACTTGTGTTCACCTAAAGACGAAGTTGCACGTTTGTAAAATCAACTTCGACATAGTATAAACAAAATATATAAATTTTGGCATCAGTTTTTATTTTTTTAAGTTATATTAAAGCACAAAATGGCTACAGTATAGGTTACGCTTGATGTTGGTCGCTGATCTTTGGGTCAAGTTGTTTCGTTCTATTAACCCACACAGGAAAATCGTAATTGCAACTCCCTGTTTAACGAGATAACCTTTGATAATCAGTCTTATTTCAAACTTTGTTAACGGATAAGACCAAGCCGAAAGTTGATTTATAGCAGCAGGCACCGAGAGGCCATTTCCAATATCTTGCAGTGCGTGTTCAACTAAGTGGAGGTCATAACGCTGGTAACTGCTACCTGCCAACACTTTTCTATTTCTTTTCGGCATTATTTTCACAAAGGTACTAATCCTACGAAGAACAAACACACGAAATGCAACCACAACGGATAGTGTGCAGGTTATATTTACAGTGTCGTACATTCAACTTCCAAACTGACGATGTTGCCCCGTTTTACGGAAACTAAAATAAAAGATATTTTTTAGCTTCTAAATGTTTTTTTTAATCTAATGAAAACTAGGAATATAAACAATAAAAACGATTCAATCTAAGCCAAACTAAACCAACTTTATTAAATTAAAAAATATTTTGAAATTAAATGTAACTTACGATGAATTTTAGTGTCGGAACTACTGACGATTCACTATTATCCTGGTTTTGATTGACCTCAGGTTGGGGAACAATTTGGATTGGTCTGCATCTCTAGAATTATAGTTGCATTTAGCTAGAAGTGATACTAAAAAACTTATTTTTAGGTTATGCCAACAATAACCTTTGAAACGGTTTTTTTTTTTAAATTTTATCAAATTATAAAACAATTTTTATACTATAACATAAAGTCCTACCTTTAGCAATATAGTTTTCACTCATTTTCCTAACCAAAATACGATTTAAAGCGTTTCCACGCTTTTTTCAGTTCACTAGTCGATCTCGATGGTTGACTTTAAAACATCGAAAATCACTTGGTTCGTTTTACGGGTTTTTCCACCAAGTAAATAGTAGTTTTAAATATTGAAATTCTAACCCCTTCATTTACGTTTTTGCTAAATCAAAATATCAAAAAGTATTCATAGCTTTATTGACAGGCTTTATTTATTTTGTTAGTTGCTTAGATGCAATGTAGCATACCAATTCATGAAAACAAAATATCACCAAAAATCATGTATTAATGAAGCTCATTAAAGCATCAAAATGCGTGCTTTAATGAAGTCATTCTAATGCCGAAACAGAGAAAGAAATTTCTGTTACTAGTGTTAATAATTCCAGTGATATGTGTAATGGAAATAATGTTCCTGTTGTCAGTATAAATAACTGTTCAAACTGCAAATTTACTATTAATGTAAATAAGTAGCATGTAGCTAAACTTTAATTTGTTTCTCTCTTTGTTCAATAAAATATTACAGTATAAACATGTTTACATTTTTTTGTTTGTTTCATTATTATATATATTTTTTTTAAATTTGCGGTTATACCAAATAGGTTAGGATCAGTTAAGTTCAAACCCGTTCAGATCACTTACAAAACTAAAATTACTGTAATAACACGTAATTCACTTACTTCTCTTGGGGAGTAGGTTTTATCTTACTTCCCTAATGCCATGACAACCAGTACACAAACAGTAAAATCAACTTACCTGCAATGGATATGTCAAAGTAATTGTAACTTACTAGATGGGCATGGAGAAAAAGAAATATAAGTTTGATAGACATACAATGTAATGTAATGTAATCGTTTACCTCTTATACCTTTCGGTGTTGAGGCTAGTGCGTTAGCGGATGTGGTCTTACGCGTGAAATGCACAATCCGGCCCGCATGCGAGTCACGTGATTAGTGCGCCGTTTTTTGCCTACATACAGCACCATATTATGTATAGTGTATGTGTGTGTACGTATAGAACCTTGTTACTCTACCTCGTAGGTCGGGGTATTCGGAGGAGAGCGTCGTTAATTAGGTGCCCAACGACGAATGGTCACCAGGGCTCGATACCGAACTCCGGGAAATTTTGCACCCAGCGAGATTCGAACCGGGGACTAGCGCAACGCTAGCCTGACGCTCTTACCACTGCGCCACCCTGGCTACCAGACATACAATGTGATTTTTTAAAAACTCAATTGCAGCAGGCCGTATTCTGACTTAATAGAGACAGTTCTAAGGTTATTAAGACAGAATACGACCTGCTGCAATTGAGTTTTAAAAAAATCACATTGTACGTGTAGGTACCCATAGAAGAAAAGGAAGAAGATGAAAAAGAATTATATTATGAATTAATGGATAAAGCTTTTCAAAAAGTACCAAATTATGACGTCAAGATAATTCTGCGGGACTCTAATGCTAAAATTTGACAAGAAATAGTTTATGTACCAACTATAGGAAAGTATAGTAAACATAAAGAAAGTAATGAGAATGGAAAACGATTGACAGAATTTGCAATAGAAAAAAAGTTAGTAATTAGAAGTACACAATTTGAACATAAGAATATTCATAAGAGGACATGGACATTGGACATATGGACAACACCGGATGGTAGAATAACAAATCAGATTGATCATATACTAATAGGTGAAATTGACGCAAAATACACTTATGACAGCAGGAAAAGAATCAGTTTATGAAAAGAAGACAAGTAAAAGCAAGGAATGGTGTGATATGGAATGTAAGAGAGCAATAGAGAAGAGAAGAGGAGCAAGAGAAGAGATGATAAAGAATAGTACAGCATGAAATAGGGAAATATACAAATTTCAAAGGAGCGAAGCAAATGCTGTATGTAGAAGAAAGAAGAGGGTTTATTATGAAAATAAAATAAAGAGCGTAGAGGAATGTTGTAAGAAGACAGAAATAAGAAACTTTTATCAAGAGTTGATGAGAACAAAAACGGGTTTTCAGAGTAAACAAGTTTATTATGAGGATAAGGAGGTAAATTTAATAGGAAAAGAAAGAAAAATAATAGAGAGATGGAAAGAATTTTCTGAAGATAATCTAAATAAGAAAGTAGAGGAAACGAAACAAACAGAAGGGATATAACCACCAACAGAAACAAAAGTTAAAGAAATAATCAGGAATTGTAGAAATTATAAAAGCCCAGGCTTATGACTCAATTATAAGAATACAATTATTATATGCAGCCATGAAAGATTTAGGAATACCACTTAAGTTTATAAAACTAACCTACATGACAATGGCCCAGACACAACATAAAGTAAGAATTAATGGGAATATTTCAAAAGAATTTAAGATACGAAATGGACTGAGACAAAGAGATCTACTTTCAACAGCCTTGTTCAATTTAGCACTGGAGAAGGTAGTATGGGGGGAATTTACAGTAATGCACATCCATGTCTGGCATATGCCGACGATTTAGCAATCATAGCAAAAATTGAAAAACATGCAAAGAAAATCGTAAAAGACTTAGAGAATGCGGCAAGCACAATGGGTTTAGTAATAAATGAACAGAAATCAAAATTTATGATTATCGGAAGTATTATAAGAACTGATGAAGAGAAAATAAACTAAAAGTAACAATGAATAATGGAAAGGTAGTTAGTTTTGAGCAAGTGCATAGCTTTACCTACCTGGGAGTGCTGATAATCAAAGATAACAACAACAGTATGGAGACTAGACTTGCAAAAGGAAATAAAGCAATTGGAGCGGTAAATGCATTGTTAAATTCTATATATGTATATTATATAGCCGTTGTTACAGCGTCTATCGTCGCTTTACGGCATCCAGTCTCTAGACTTCTTTATCTTCCCATTATCCCACCACCAAATTTCGTTCTGACATTGCTTTTGCGACTCCTATTTTCCATGGGTTTGGTGTACCCCTCTTTTTCTTCTTTCTCGTGGATTCCACTCCACGATTATTTTTGGCAGTCGTTCATCTCCCGTTTTTCTTAACCTGTCGTTTTTTCCATTTTAGTTTACAGATTCGTATTCCCCGCTGCCCAGTTAACAAAAAAGGTACTCTTGCTTCAACTCTCCCGGACGAACCGTTTTCTATAAAATTCAGGTTTTCTGTTTGTCTAAGTGTAAAATGCAGTGATTGTGATTTCGGGTTACACGAAAAAGGTGATAACCCCCATTCGTGCGGCACCTAGTTAATTTACAAAAAAAAAATAGTAGGAAGTTTATACTTTCAATAGGTTAGACCATCTGCAAAATTTCGAATTTTTATCTCGAACCGTTTTTAAAATGCAATTGTTTTCCGTTTTTTCAACACCATTTTCAAATACTTGTAGCTTCCACATGGAGCGGTTTAGGACAAAAGTTTTATAGACATTTTCCACTTATTTTTGCGTCTGGAATTGGCTGGTAAATTTATGGCAGTAGGTTTAGAGACACCCTGTATAATAGCAATAGTAACGTTTGTTATATGCTTGCACATTAGAACGAATGCTTGTTTTCGAAGTCAAGGAATGAAGAAGTAAAAAAATTAATTAACAATGATATCTAAAATAGATTCAGTTAATTAAATAGGTTTGTACATTGGTAATATTCATTCAGTAACGTTTGTTGGTTTATTAAAGTACCTAATCATACAGTTATTTAAAGACTGAGTTTAACAATTTGACAACTACAGCTAGTTCGGGATATTATTGTGTAGATTGTTTTTCTTTTAAATTTTATATAAAGGGGGAATCATTCCAATATACAGGGTGTAAAAATGCAAAATAAATGTGAGATTAAAAAAAAAATTAATAAGTAAGTAGTTCTTGACGAGTTCCACCACTAAAACGATTTAATGTACTTATTTCTGATACACCCTGTATGTAAATTAATAAGATAGGAGTTCAAAATTGGGTCTTTTTAAATGTCTCAAATGGTCATTTGATTATAATAGAACCTTATTTGAAATCAATCGATTATTCTTTGTTCAGGCTTGTTCGCTGAAAATTCAATACGTCATCATATGCCTAGGACGTGTAAACAATTTCTTTCAACATGACAATGCAACACTCTTGTATATAGCAAGATAGACTTTAAATTGACTAGAATTGTTTCCCAATGGACTATTTTTATGGTTTTGAGACAAAATATTGCAATTTATAGAAATATCTGAAAGAAAAGGTTTTCAGACGACATCTCCAACTTAAAAAACTTCAAGATTTCGTTAGAGAAGGAATGATGATAATTCTTGGAAAACTAATACAAGGAGCAATGGGCAATGGATAATATAACAGTGATCTGATTTGGGTGGTTCATCGTTTAGCATTACATTTTTCTTCAATACAATGTAGTTTTATAGAAATATTGTTTCATTTTGAAAGTATTTACGGTTTACATTCTTAACCTCGTACTTGCTAGACCTATTACTTTTGTATAATCTGCTGTCAAGCACACAAAGAAACAATACAAACTCACACTATAGTTTTTAAAAATTTTCTCTTAGGTAGGTTGAACTATTAGTAATATGAAAAATAAAGCAGCACATTTGACCTTATTTCAAAAGCTTAGTTATATGGTACATAAAAGACTGTATGGTATGGCACGTTTTTTATGAACATTAGGGCGTCGATAATTACTGCTAAAGAAGAACAAGATATTCTGTTACAGCGGCTATTCAAATATTAGTCTTATCACCTTTACTATCTACTTAAATATTTTAGTAGCAAGTCAACTTAACTAAGCTGGTGCGAAGTTTTAGTGAGCAAAGTAATAATCCTCTTGTAAGTTCCAAGTAGAGCAAGCTACTTATTGCCCTTAAAATGTTAATTCAGGCGTGAACAGTTTTAGATATTCCACTATCGATACGTGTAATGGACAATGGAATAATTTAATTCAACAGGAATAACTTAAGATTTAGAAAAATGTTAAAATGTTGCGGCATCCCTTATAAGCTTATAACAATATAACACTTAATATTAGGTATACCTTTTTGTGAACATTTCACAACCAGTTTCAGTTGCCTCCACCATGCTACATTATTTTAGTGTTTTAATTTAATTTTTAATTTATAACAATAGATAGGGAAATACTCACAAAAAAGCGTATAACGTCAATCTCGCCATAATGAACGTTCAGTAAATAAAATTTTTAATTGTGGTTATATTGTACATTCATTTTTGCAACTACATTACTTAAACGAAACATTAAAAGCTAGTTATTAATGATGATTATTGTCAATCAAAGTTAGCTTTTGTTAATTATTCACTATGTATGAACAGAAAAAAACACCGAAAATGAAAATGAAACAGATTTAATAAAACTTCTGAAAAGATTTAAAAAAATCCGCGTGCATTTCTATATTATAGAAGGAATTTTGTTATATGTATAGAACCACTGCAAATTCCAGGTGAAATTTACGAGCAAATTTCTATAAAAGTTGTGGCATTGCTAATTAAGTGGAATATATTTTGGGTTATTTTCTTTAAAGTTTATTAATTTAGGTCATAAAAAATATTGGTAAATTCTTACATAAAAGTTTTAACAATTTGTAGGGTTTTGTTACATTCTGTGTTTATAAAATACTTGCAACCAAAAACTCATATTATTCTAAGGATTAAATAATTGTACTTCCATAACTTACGTAATATAGAAATAAGAGTGAAACTTTAAAATTGAATCAATCCTGACAATAACATAAGTTTTAGATATTTTACCAGAGAATTTTTTAGTTACTAACAAGAAAACTTATATACGAACAACGGCACCTCACTTAATATCTCTTTGAAATATGGAAAATTTATAAGTATTTCCTTTCATTCACAAAGCCAAAGCATGCGCTGTGATAGGTGAAAAGCGCGGCACTTCTCAGTATACTGATATCCTGAAATGTGAGTAGACGTAGCAACAACCGATTGTCCTGATTACTCGTAGAAATCTCTTCGCCTACAGTAGAAAAGTAATCGAAAACGGCTCTTCAAAGGAATTTGTAAGTAAAAACTTATCTCTACATGCTATGTTCTACACAGGTGTATTTTGCATAAAATCTTAAGTTGCAAGGTGCAAAATATTTTTAAATATGTTTACTTTTTGATAAATATTATAAGAATAAACTTTTCTAAGTAACTTTGTTTAAGATAAATATTTTTGTTGTTTTAAAATTAAATAAATCAATTAATAATCGGACCACGTGATATAAAATTATCGAAGGAATATTAAGGAAAAGCTTAATAAATTCATTCTGCTAAAAAGTAGGATTTTAAAAATAGTGCCAACTTCATTTGGACAAAGATTATTCAAACCAAAGTACATAATTTGATTCGGGGATACGATTTCGTGTCCAGACTGATGAAAATAATGTGGAAAGCTTAAATAAATACTCCGCTGAACAAATAATAATACCTATGTTTACGGAGTTACTGGGGGTATGAGTATATCCCAAGATAATTTACTCAGGGAATTTGGTGATGCTAAATAAAGATATTTTTATCTCGGTACTTTGAGTATGTTTTATGATGTCGCAAATGATTTTGATTTAATTCAGATAATTCACCTCTAAATTATTGTGTTATCAAAGTGAGAAAGAAAATGTCATAACTGTTTTTTGTTAAGCTGATAGACTTTTTACACTTTGCAAATTGTAAATTAATGTAGAAACCTAAAGTAATTTTAAATTTTCGATATTTGTTAAAATTTACCTTTTAATCTACAACATTTAATGGTGCAGAAGGCAGGAAAAGTTTTTGCCTTATTTATTATGCAGGTTAAGTAGGCCTGAAGGCTGGTATTTGTGTAAAACTTAATGTAAAGCATAAAATGTCTATTAGCTTATCGAATTCGAATTTATAAACACTTAACGCTATTAGTTAAATTTTCACAATATAAATAAAAATAACATTGTATAGGCAAATTTATCATTCTAATTTGTTTAAGTAGTCGATCAAATGTGAAAGCAAGGAACAAGGAACTACAATTCACTTATATCCTCTTGTCGCTATCAAAGTGCTTGTCAACAGATTTTGTATTAAAATTTGTATAGATATTAAGAGTAAAGGAATTTGAAATTGTTTTTCTCAATATCTTCAATTTTAAAGTCTATTAGTATTTGTAGATATTAGAATTTTAAGATATCCGAGAAAACATAAAAATAATATTTTAGACATACTTTCTTTTGACGTTATTTCCTGTTAAGAGAAATATTAAATATTTTAGAACAAAGATTTCTACATGTTTACCGTTTTTAGTTCATAACTCAAGAATAGGTAAAAAATATATGTAACCTTTAAAATCTTAAGATTACACATATCGCCGAAAAGACAAAAATCTGAATTAAGCAAGTCAAAATGGTTTCCTATAAATATACAGAAGTTATAATTTTCATTGGTTACTTCGTAGATGAAACAAAATGTGAGCTACTTTTCTTTTAATATTAATATTTTGTTTAATGTGATAAACATGATTGTTTTTCTTCTAATTTTTTAATGATTTGGTTAGCCAGTGCTTAATTACTTCGAGGGTTTAGTTCATTTATCTCATATATCTGAGCTAATGATAATTTTCTTCAAAGCTGCGTTTTGCTCTACATTTAGGAGTTTGCGCAGTCAGTGAAATAAAATATATCCTACAACAACAACATGATGTTATTCGTACTTTATTAGATATACTTTTATTCTGAAGGATGATCATTATTTTTAGTATCGTAAATGCGTCACTATTATTGAATTTACACGTAAATAAAATGATTGTATAAATTAGGAAACAATTTTGCATTATTTTTAATTTAATGCCTATATGCCTATAATATTGTACTTGTCATATGCTTTAGAACAGGGGCGGCTTGTATCCAATATTTTTGGGTGTCTTGCATTAAAAAGGAGTAATAATAATAATACACAGAGAAAACAAAATAAAGATGTTTTCTGTTATAATGACAGTCAATCTTTAAATATGTTGTTCTATAAATATACGTATATGCTTATAAAAGTGTCCTTTATAAGCTTTTACTTGTCTACTGTTAATACTTTCACGATCTTGCGCCTTTATTATTAATTATTTTTGATAATTAAGTGCAGGGAATTTATTTTGCTTTAATTTAAATATAGCATCCATTTTAGGAATGTTTGTAAGATTCTAAGCATAGTACAAAAAAAGTAAATTCACGACTTAGTCAAAATACTACGAACGCAGCATATTAACAAAGTGAACTGTATCACATGCAGCTCATTTCTAGCTTTAATTTTGACTTTAATGTGGGTCTCATCGTAACGCAGCGATCTCTGCCGAACAAGCAGATTCTCGAACGCAGCACGAGCACAACAAAATAAGGCAGCTGTTTTGTGAACGTTGCATAGGGGCCTTATATTAAAATATTCATTTGATTGACTGGCTCAACAACTTCCATAGGTTCAACATTAACCAAGCGCGAAGACACATAGGCTGTGACTTACCCTATTGTATTAATAGATAATTTATTGTTTTAATTATAATCTTATTTTTGGTAGGTCTGCAGCTCTGCAACTCTTAAAGACCCTGCTTTAGAAGCAGAATATTTCTGTTTTATGTAAAAGAAAAATTTAAATTGTAAATTAGTAATAATATTTTTTAGTGGTGCATACTCGTAGATTAGAGAAATGATTTTCAAACATCAGAATATTCATAAACACAAATAACCGCAAGTAAACGTAAGGGAACTGATACAGTTACTTAAGTTTTCTGTAACGAATTGAAATACATATTTGTATACTTCAGATTCTTACAATTTCAGCAGAGATGTCTAGATAAATCACGCAATTGAAATATTTCATGAAAAGATTATGTTGTACAATGTGTTCATCAATGTTTGAAATAATACTGTATGCAAAGGCAATCATTTATACACGATTGGTATTTCATAATAAACGAGTAACTTATAATTATTACGTTTGTAGTTAAAAACCGCAGCAAAAGGCTAAAAAATTGCACGTTAATGGTTTAACAGTTAACAACTGGTGTAGAATATCCGAAATATTTATATCTATTTTTTGCGGTTGATTTGACCTCGATTTCAGCTAGTTTTAAATACTTAGTACTAGTGCGTCAGAGGATTAGGGTAATTCACTCGAGACTACAAGTTAATTGATTTTGATATCCCTCAAAAATTTTATTAGTCGTTGGATGGTATTTATGGTTGGAAAGTTAAGTCGAACTTCAATAAAAAAATCTTAAGCATAAGACTTTGTTTATATGTTATCGTGTTTTATAGACTCATTTTCGGCTAAACTTGTGAGTTTTATTTGTTTGCAGTATAACTGTTGGGATGGAGTCATCATCTATCCATGTTGTGATTGGTTGCTTCTCGTTTATAGAGCGTATATTTCAAACATCAATAATAACAGTTAATTTACCCTACATATTTTCTTTATATACACTTTTCGGGCAAATGTTATCTTAAGATTTCGACGTCTAGTACCGCATACTATTTCATGAATTTTATTGAAAGATGTAGTCTTGAAAATAAGATAAATAAATCGCTTGTATTAATATTAGTTTATCAAAACAATTATTTTGTAAAAATGAATAAGATGCCGTGTAATTAGGACACAGGACACAGAATATTGACATCACGCTTTCGCGATGCTACATCAAAAACCAAATAGAAATTAGAAAACTCTCGTACCAATTTGCGTTAACCCTCCAGTTACAGAGTTTTTAATGGTTGTAGTGGTTGAGCACTACTTTTAATTAGTGTTAGCGACTTTATATCTCAATAAGCAAAATAAATAACCAAATATTACTTTTAATATTTAGATAATTAGTTGCAACAATTTATTAGAGCTGAATGGCATGAAATCAAAATTACTTTGTTTTGTCATAGTGTTAAGTAGACTTTTACGTACAGTTGTGGACAGAAAAAAATAGGACAACTCGAAAAATCAAGTAAACTTTATTCTATAAAATTTAGTTACTTGATTTTGGCTTTGTAATTATGATATTTGTCACATTGACTTGCAATCAAATTACAACACAGGGGCCATTTTAAACTAGAAAAAAAACACTGTCCTATTTTTTTCTGTCCACAACTGTACGTAATACGATACGCAAAATTCAACTTTTTATTTATTTACTTATTTATTTATTTGGCGAAATCTAGTCTTGCGGGTGCCAAGGATTTCCAAGCGCGTCGACTACTATGGCCATTGCCACTAGCCGACTAGAATTTTGCCGAACAGAAGGGTTTCCAACCCTGGTACGGGACTTAAGCTTTGGTTTCCTAGGAAGCGGTGCCGTCATTTAGCGGCCGTAAAAGTACGGTGGGTGACGTCACGAAAAACGGTGTCGTGTTTTTTAAGCGAAGTGTTTTCCAAAAGAGCGGTAGCGCACACCCAACGTAATAGAGCGGTGCCGTCTCATCTGAAGCGGTGGGCCAGTACGGTACGAATCAGTTCAGCAACGTTTTTTGGCGGTGTGTCTTGTGTATATAGTCCAGTTAAAATAGACATAATAGTTCGTAATAATTCGCGACGGCCGTATTTTTTCACCGTTTTTCTGACGTCACCCACCGTATTTTTACGGCCGTTAAATGACGGCACCGCTTCCTAGGAAACCAAAGCTTTACAGTTTTATGTCGTATCCGAATGACGGTATACTTTCAAATGTTTTTCACATTAAAAATCTCACCGACCGGGATCGGGAATCGAACCCGAGATCTCTGGTTTACAAGGCAAGCATGCTAACCTTGGCGACATCCAGTGCCTTCTTCAGTTTTGTGTATTTAGTTTTGTAGTTTTCTAATTTTGGTTTTTTGTTAAAATTTCACTCAAGTATCTGATACCTTAAGAGAATGTGGTGCTAATTTTCTTTAAGATATTATTTTCTATGCTCGATGTTATCAGAAACAGGAGACATCTCGATGCTAACGCTATTTAAAGACAGGGACGGTGTTAAAGGGAAACGGGAAGACTTAGATCTTTACCGGGAGTCAATAGGAACCATCAGTTGAGGTATTAGAAGAGGGCACTTTGCACATATTTGAAAATGAACCTGGGCAAAGTACATAACACGTTTGTTGTAGTTCGAAGACTTATTACCACTTATACCACCCGATATGTAAAACATGCATAAGCCCACTTAATTTCGTGGTATACTTATTCCGGGCTATTTGTAATACGCTCAGTATATTAATCAGTATTTAATATTTTCTGATTGATAAACATAAACAAAAATTGCTAATATAAAACTGGTTACTATTATTTACTGTAATCTTTTTGATTAAGTCTTTAGCATTAGAATGCTACTCAAGAACACATGACTTTTATGGTAAACGCTAATTTAGCAATTTAAAAATAAACTTTTGAAGAAGTTTTTGAATAATTCTATTAACTTTATTTACTCATGAATAGACTGCGGATTTTTATTTATGCAAGTAAAAGTAGTAAAATATGCACATATTGTATGCACGCTTTTTCCATCATTAATTCTGCTCCGCCTCGTAGCGATACTTAACTGCGCGAAATCCTCTCTTGCGAGTATTTTCTAGTATTATATTTTGTAGGTTCTAATCTAATGCACTACTGTTATAGGAGGAAGATTTTAAAGAATGCTGGTTATGAAAATAAAGCTAAAATAAAAAAAAAACTGATTCAAGGTGAAGGTGATATTACAACTGTTTCTGATTTTACCGTATAGGTATAAATCCGCATCATTTCTTGGCTCTTGCTGTTGCGAAAGATCTTTCTCTCGGATAAGAGGTATTTTAACATAACAACGAGTACAGTTTTAATTCCTTCCGTAAATGTTCAAAAAATAGATACATAGATCAACAGTAATAAGTGAGAATAATGTTAGGGTTCTATGTTCATTTGCTGAATAACGAGTTAGGAAAACTCTATACAAATTCAAAATATTACGTAATATCTTAAATCTGAATACCATAAAAAACGTTTATTATGCATTAATTCAATCAGTAATAAAGTATGGTATAATTGCATGGGGAGGAGTGGCAAACGTACACTTACGTAACTTGGAAATTCTCCAAACTACTATATTAAAAATTATATTTCGCAAAGATTACTACTACCCTACAATTACTCTATTCAACGAAATCAAATTGTTCAGTATACGCAAACTTTACTTGATTTCCTTACTTACATTTGTATTCCGATATCCTAAAATACTAAATCCTGCCTCGCATAATTATGAGACAAGAGGTAAAAGAAACAAACATGTTATCTTACCAAAAACAACGAAATCCTCATCGCAAAAACATGCTACGTATTTATGCTCAAAACTGTATAATTATGTTCCTGAAAATCTAAAAAACTGCTGGTCTAGAAATACACTAAAACATATGATAAAGCTATGGGTTAAAAGCCTACCATTCGATTTTTATAAAACATTAACTACCTCATTTAGTAACTAAGAGCAGAATGAGTGATACATTAATTAACAAATTAAAATAAATAAGAATCAAAGAGTCGATTATATACACTGACCGGCAAAATTAACGCATAATCTAAAAGACCAGAATATTTTTCAATAAAATGTAGTACAACTTGTAGCTAGCTAAAAATTTCAATTAGAGGTTTCAAAAACATCAAAGTAGCCATCTGTCAGAATTGTTTCTGTTACTGAAAAACAATCGCGGGCTTGTTATACATAATTATTCCATCGTGTTTTTATACTGTCTTACAGTATATGCGTTTCAGTATATTGGCATTTTGACTTTTTACACTGAAAATCTTCGATCTTCGGCTATCGAGTAATCTTTGCCATTTTTTGTCATTATTAGTATCGGATTTTACTGTTGGCTTGATAATTATGCCAGTTTTAAGTCGTGATAATACAGTTAAAGGAACCACATTGTTGGAAGAAGGAAGAACTCAACAGTATGTTGCAATACGGCTGGGAGTCTATCAGTCAACAATCTCGCGACTTCATAGACGTCTAAGAGAGACTGGTAGCGTCGGCAGAAGACGAGGACAGGGGCGCAAGCGAGCGACTTCGGCGGTAGATGACCGTTTTTTGCAACTTAATTCTCTGCGAGACCGCACTCCGACGGCTCCAGAGCTTCAGGACAACCTTGAAACCACGCGAGGTGTACGAATAAGCGAAAGGACAGTGAGGAGAAGGTTAGGAGAAGCAAATCTCCACGCCAGCCGTCCCGCGGTGGGCCCTGTTCTTTTGAGACGACATCGAACCGCTCGATTAGCTTTCGCCCGACAGTATGTCAACTGGGGAATAGCGGATTGGGAGAAAGTTCTTTTTACAGACCAGTGCCGATTTTCACTGAAGGGTGTTGATGGACGGCAGAGGGTTTGGAGGAGAACAGGTAAACGCTACGCCGAGTGTACAATTGTCGAGAGGGACCGCTTTGGAGGTGGCTCTATCATGATTTGGCGAGGCATTTCTTTGAATGCGTATACAGATCTTGTCGCCTTTCATAGAACCAGTGTGACCGCACATTCCTACATCGAAGATGTTCTCCAAGATCATGTGTTGCCATTTGCAGCTGGTATCGAAGGCAACTTTTTGTTAATGCAGGATAATGCTCGTCCTCACGGCGCCATTGTCACTACTACCTACTTAAATTAAGTTGGAATTAATCGCTTGAACTGGCCAGCTTGTACTCGTAGTCACGACTTGAATCCAATCGAGCATGTATGGGACGATATAAAGAGACGACTACATGCTCGAAGACCAAGGCCTACTTCATTGCACGAGCTGCGTGAGTTGCTGCAAGAAGAATGGGAAAACATAGAGCAAGATTTCGTTCGCAATCTCATCATGAGCATGCCACGACGTCTCCGATCAGTAATACAAGCCCGAGGAGGGCATACAAGATATTAAATCAAGTAAACATTGCTTCTGGTTCCTTTAAATCCGTTGATTTTTCTTGATGTGTTCAATCGTAGTTATTACATTTTTCATTAAAAGATGAACGCTGCGGAAGAAGAAGCTGTATACGGGACTAGTTATACAGTTTAGTTGTTTTAAGTCACCTTCTGTTGTTTGACATATTTCCATAGCCGTTAATCAGAATTTTTGAATAAAATATTATGTTATATAAAATTATGCGTTAATTTTGCCGGTCAGTGTATATATAAAGATTACTTTACCTGTGCCACACACAAGCGATTGCTTATGTGGCAAATGTACTTTTCTCATTTCTTTTTTAATCTGTATTACAAATAATAATTTAAATAAAAAAAATAAATAAAAAAAAAATAATTATCTGAACCAGGAAAGATGAGTCCTGCCTCACAAACCCCATACACACGACAAGGATAGCATTACTATAAGCCTGTGCTATGATTAAAGTGCTTCTTTGACTAGAGTAGTTTAAGTAACCTGCGCGTGTCGTCACTAAAACGTCAAACTGTCAAATTTTAAACGTTAATTAAACATTCTCCACAGAAAGTTCACCTTTTTGGAGAATTATTAAATGATTTCTTTAGTAATACAGGGTGTTTCTTTAATATTGCGACAAAATCTAAGGAGAGACTCCTTGCCAAAAAATAAGGGGGGTTTTCTATATAAACTTATTTCCAAAAACGTCTTCTATCGGAATTATACCCCTTTAAAGGGGTAGGTTAAGATTCAGTTTTTATTTTATTTCTCAAATCGTTTTCGAGTAAAACAATAAAATGAATTTTCTTACAATTTATTCAAAAAATACTAAATACATTTACAAAAACTGTTGGAAATGGCGACCTTCAGCTTCAATACAAGCTGCTATTGATTGGCGAACACGTTCAAAAATGCCTGGGAGTCTGTCGAATTGTCTCACAAGACGCGACAATGCGATTCCGTAATTCCTCCACATTTTCAATTGGAGTCTTATAAACCAATTGGTTAAGATGTCCCCAGAGAAAGAAATCGAGAGGATTTAAAAGTCTGGGGACCGTAGAGGCCAAGGTTGTGCTCCTCCACGACCTATCCAACGATTTGGATATGCAACATCCAAATACTGCCGATCAACCAAACTGAAATGTACTGGTGCATAAACAGCATTTGTTGTCTTACCTGAATAGGGACTTCTTCAAGCAGTGTTGGCAAATCTTCTTCAAGAAATCTGCGATAAATATCTTCAGTCAGCCTGCTCGGTAGAAAGAATGGGCCAATCAGAAAGTCTCCAACAATTCCCACTTACACATTAAAAGAAAACTGGTGTTGATGACGGTTTTCTGACACCGCATGTGGGTATGAAAATTCATTATGGCTACCCTAGAGAAGTTAGCCTCATCGTTAAAGAGTATTTGTGCCAAAAATCGAGAATTGTGCCCTATGTTCTTGTATCCATCGACACAAAGCTACTCTTCGTGGAAAATCATCGGGTAGAAGTGCCTGTACACGCTGAACAATTATTTAGGAAGGAAATAGAATGTGGTAAAAAACGACAGTAAATTATGTACAGTGGGTGGCCAAATTATTAGTTACACATGCAAAAATTACTTATTATCAGTTTGACGATGCATAAAATTTTAAAATTTATACTTTTATTTGTTTTTGAGGTAAATTAGGTATTACTAATACAATTAAAAATAAATTCTTTTGTTTTAAAAAATGCAAAAATTTCTGAAATAATTCCTTGAGGAACATCTTTGGTTTTCTCCATTTTTCATAAGTGCCGTCGAAATATTTATACTTGATACACTATATTTACACAGAATTACAACTATACTAATGTTATTTCAAAATTCCAAGGTCCAAAAAGCACATAATAACAATATTTACTGTCGAAAACAACTCAACCTCAATCAACATGCAATGTTTACGGTTCACAGCAGAATGACAAATAATAAAAATAATAATAATACTAATAAATGTCACCAATCAGTGTTGCCACTGCAAAAGATGTTAAACGATATTGCCAGGATTAAAATAACAAAACATCTGGCCCAAGAAATAAATTAGAGCAGTTGAACCTTAAATAATAAGAGAAACTATAGTGTAACTAATAATTTGGCCACCCACTGTAGTTTTTAACCTACCCCTTTAAAGGGGCGTAACTCCGATAGAAAAAGTTTTTCGAAATAAGTTTATACCTTATAGAAGACCCCCCTTAGTTTTTGGCATGGAATCTCTCCTTAAAGTTTTTCGCAATATTAAAGAAACACCCTGTGTACATATGTTTTTATGTATTTAAGGTTATTAATTAAAAAACGAATACGCGAATCACCCTGCATGTATGATTTGTCGGTCCAAAATTGATTCGGAACACTGTACATCACGGATAATATTTAGTTTAAGGAATATATAAATTATTCTTTTCCATTTTGGTTGTCTTCTCTTAGAGAAGGTTGTATTTAGGCTTTCATGTTGACACTCGTATAATACATCAGGTGTATTCATAGAAAATTTTATATTTACATATAAAAATATCTGTTAATTAGAAGATAATTCGTTTATTATTATTTTATAAATATTGTGGTTCTCAAACGTATAGCTTTTAGCGTCTGCATAATTTTAGTAGATGTAGGGTTAACTTAAATATAAATGTAATGTGAATTATTTTATTATTACTTTAAATATTAATTAATTAAATGTTATAAAGAAGCAGTTAAAAGACTTATTAAAGAATTAATTATTTGAACGCAAGTCTAATCTTCAAAAAAATTCTTCTATTTTTTGTAAGCAGTTTTGTTTCAAATTACGTATCGAATGTACCTACTATAAATAGAATCTTTGGTTCTACAAAGACTGATGTTTACTGAAATACTTAAACACAAATTAATAGGGTTTCACATTAACAAAGCCCAAAAATAAAGAAAGCAGCACAATGGTCTGAAAATAACAATGAAACTTGTTTGGTGAACATATGTATGCGGTTACAGTTGAATTGCGTTTTTTTACCTCAGAAGAATTTTCAGGTGTTTTGAACTGTTGCTTCACATGACAAGAGGATTAAATTGTCGATCATATTGGTGAATATACAATTCGCTTTAAACTGTTTGTTACAGGATTATTTTCCGTTTTAATAAACCTGTGCGAATTAATAACTAGTCACGTTTTACATCAACTACCCTTGTTATAAAATTATGTACAATAATCTGTACCTTCCTTTACAGCAGCATAAAAAGCGGCTTTGTTAAATATTTTGTCACAAATGCTTTGCAAAAAAGTCCATTAAAAACGTTATTTAAATAAACGTCGAAGGTCCGTGCATAAAAATTCAATTTATTCAGGTTTTGGAAAGAAACGCTTTATTGAAGTTATTTATACCAGTTCCAAAGAGAAATACATTTTTTTCTGCTCAAACAACAGTAAAAACTTCTATGCGAAAAGTTGAAAGTACTAATGTTAATATTGATCCAGAGAAATTGAACATAAAAACGCCAATCTCGGTTCCAGGCAGTATATTTATTGTTGGGAAATTTAAGATGTTGATCTGCTTAACTAAATATTTTATTGTGGGGACTAAAAGCTATCCACCTACATTGATCAGATGCTTGATAAATTAGTACTTTGGAGTATTAGGACGGGTTATATAATCATAATTGATAGGTAACTAGATAACTACCTTAATGAAAGCCTTTATAAGAAAGCAATAAGTTTTGAGTTACTCGCGCTTCAAGCAAAGGCTGTCGATAAAGTAATCTAATAACTTCCTCATAGTTCTATTTTTATGAAGTATTTACTACAATTACATTTTTTACACATTTGCGTTCCACGTGTTTGCTATCATGTTTTATCTGACTCTGAGTTGTATTTAGTTTGCTTGTTTTAGTAATAATAATTATTAGTTTTAGTTAAAAGTATAATATATACAGTTGGAAATCAGAACTGCTAACAATTTACTTTAAAATTCTTCAACTCTTTTTCTCGTAATTTCTAAACTTTCTTCTGGTAGGCAATCGGGATTGCAATTCTAATTTAACATTAACGTATTCGTATAAATTAAAATTTATTTTAACCTTTTAGATGTAAAATTTAATAAAAGTTCTATTACCTTTGTTACAAAATCATATCCTCATGCAAATACTTACTTTTGGTTTTATAGTATTTTAAACTTAAATAGGCCCCATTGTTGTATTGCACATTACGGAAAAAACGGCAATTAATTCGCGACTTCTTAAATGATTTTTTGGTGACATTAATTAATAAGTAAATTTGTACATCGTGTCCTTAAAGCTTAGATACTATGGGCTACGCAAATATTTTCAGATAATAATTTTATAACTGAGTTCACTGGTTATAAAAATTTACTGTACTAAATATTAAATTATTATTCCAAGTACACATTCTAACAAGGAATAGGGTTCTGATAAGCAAAATTATAATGGGTGTTAGAAAACTCGTCTTATCAGTGTCACCTATGAACAAAAATTAAGTGTCTTAGATTAATTCTTAAATATCCCCTATTCTGAACTACTGGCAGCTGCTGTCATTTAACTAATTGTGATTAAGTCTACTTGAAAATTAATTTAGGTACCAATACAGGGCCAATACAGGACCAATACAGGACATACATTTTAATAAGCATAGGTGACTCTGATAAGACGAGTTTTCTACCACCCGTTACTACTGTGTCCATTTTAAATTGTGACCCCTTACTGGCCCTGAATGTGCAATCCATTTTACATTACAGGTATAGACTACACCTGTAATGTAATATGGGTTGAATATTCAGAGCCAGTAAGGGGCCACGATTTAAAATGGGCATACCGTATATTGAAATTGCTTTTATAATAATGGAAAATTTGAACCTCCTTATGGCGTATAAAAATCTGCTTACACATTCTTAATATCGTACACTTCAACTTTACCGTGTTAAACTTTTAGTAAAAACCTATTACCTATCGATGTAAGAAACTTAGCTTATACTTTGTGAGTTACGGACAAAGTTATTTTATTTAGGTAAATATGAGAAACTAAATCCATCTTTTTAAAATTACAAAATATTATACATAATATACATTGTGCTAAAATAGTTAAAATCAAAGGAGGGAATAAGTCCAAAAACGGCTACCTCAGGAGTTGAGGCTCATTTAATTATCAATTATTTTATTGTCAATCATACGTTACATAATATATCAAGAAATCTAATATAAAGTCATCGTCAGATCTTATTCGAATTTATCAATAAACTGGAAGTGTTGTAATGAAGGAAGGATTTGGTACAAAACGAAGATCGCATGCTTTAGCTGAAGCTGTTCGGCAACGAATTTAATAGGCTCCAAAAATACCAATTATACATTTATGGCAATAAATTGATGGTTTAACATATGATATGTGTCAACGGATACTGTTGGATTATTAGTTAGTTTTTGTATTTGCTGCTATTTTTTCTTTTAATATTATGACATGCACTAGTTGGACCAATTACGTTTATTTTTTATTACTTTCCTTTCAAGGGTTGCCTTGAACTCCTAATTTATTCATTGTATTTTGGAGTTTTGTTTGGGTTTCCGGGCTAAAAACTTATTAAATTGAGTAAATAAAATACGCCACATTAAAAAATGCATATCATTGAAACTCGCATTAAAACCGCTATTTTAATCAATTATTAATAAACGCTTCGAAATTAAAACGTTTGCTCGGCTGGGTGCGCCAATATAAACTTAAAATGCAAAAGAACGCTGCAGCGCAAGTGCACGACCTGTGGACATTGCAATTAACTGCTTCAAGATTTAATCAAGGTGAGTCGAGGCAACCTAATTATTAAAATTCATATTGGTCAAAATTTATATTTGTTTCGCGTACAGGAGTTGCATTTACATCTCTGCCGTTTTACCCCCGTCCAGGAACTTTTAGAGGAGGATTTGTTTAAAAGAATTCGAATTTGTAGAGTTTTTGCACAACGTTAACGATGAGCGGTTGAATTTATTAACCTGGATTCTGGATTTTCTGGAGTAGGATGTGGACTATATAGCTAACAATTTAGGTTCATCTTCATTCACAAAAGTAGATTTTATAGATTATAGTTACTCGCCGAAGGATAATTGGGCCCATATTTTTTTACGACACGTTACAGAAATGAAATATTGCTCCCTTTCTTGAATCAGCTTTAAGATGATGAATTATAAAATGGTTTCTTCTAGCAAGATTGCGTTACAACATATGCAGCTAAAGGTACTTTAAAATTTCAACGGCAAGATCATTGCCAAGAATATTGAAATAGCTTGATCTCCTCGCTCTTGTGATCCATTTAGATCTTCTTGGGAGCCATATTTTTAAAAAAACACTATATTTTATACCCCTGGTAAAGACTTACACCTTTTAAAAGTGAGACTAGAAGAAAAATGTAGTAATTTAGTAATTTAGTAATAATGTTTATTGCTTTAAAAGATGTACATATGTACGACATATACGAACACAGAATCATATCATTTGGCCCAGTTTATATTCAACAGATAATATTTTAAACAACTATTTTACAGACAAAATGGAATATATTTTCAGAAAAATCGTTTTAGCAATAATTGTAATAACTTTGAACATGTTATTGCTGTTAACAGTAATAAATAACAAACAATAGTAAGGTAACAATTACCAAAAAATTACTATAACGATTCATTTCATTTGGCCCATGTAGAATGTGATTTTTTTTAAACTCAATTGCAGCAGGCCGTAAGACAGAATACGGCCTGCTGCAATTGAGTTTTTAAAAAATCACATTGTATTTAAATGTGACTTAAAGTTCAATGGGCCGTATTCTGATCTTATGTTTAAAGTCGTCTGTATCTAAAGTCGTGTTTAGCGTAAACATAAAACGATATAGCTTTATATAATTTTATATGTGTATAACAGAGATACGCGATGTTGCCATGGTAATTACACATGACGTTAAATTTAAGTATGAGATCAGAATACCGACTATTTTCCTTATGAAGTCAGCCTGTGGTTAAAACAAAACAATTTTTTATTGCTGCCTCTTGTTTAGTAACGATTTGACAGTCTGGTTTCATTATTTAGTTTGAAACAAGTGTTCGTGGTAAAACTGAAATTGTCACATTATACCATTAGAAATATTGTAAAATTACATAAAACTACGGGGTCAATAACCGAAAAACCGAATTTAGGTGGAATTTCAATTGTAACACCAGCAAATTTAAGATCTTTACGGCGTATTTTGAAACAAAATCGTCGCGCCAACTGTGTAGAATTAAGTGTAGAAAGGAACAAAGCAACCGGTAAAAATTTTTCAAGATCAACCTGTCTTGATCCATCAAAAAACTGGGTTTTAATTTTTATAAAGGAAGTACACCGGGTAATAAAATAACTTTTCTATAAAGGTAGTCAATTTTAGGCGAAGGAAAAACCTTTGCTAACAACGAAATAAAAAAAGAATAGACTGATTTGGGCAAAAAGCTTTGTAAATTGGACACAAACTCAGTGGAATAGTATAATCTGGAGCGACGAGTTAAGATTCGAGGTGTGTGTTGGAGATAGCCGAAGTAGGGTTTTGAGAACTAAAACTGAAACTTATCATCCTCACTGCGTCTTTTGTGATTTGGGACTCTATGTCGGCTTAGGGCACTAAAAAATTACACTTCATAGAAGGCACTGTTAAAGCTGCTGAGTAGGTATATAAAAATTCTTAGGGATAGTTTAATTCCTTCTATTGATAGCTTACAAAAAGTAGAAAACGGGTATATCTTCCAGCAGGATGGAGCTGCATGCTATTCGGCGAAAATAGTCAACGAATGGTTGTCAAAACATGATATTAGTTTACTAAATTGGACATCCAGCAGCCCTGACCTATCGCCCATTGAAACTCTTTGGCATATAATGAAGAAAAAATTAAGAGCTAAGCCAGCTAGGACTATTTCTGAATTAAAAGAAAGGATTATTGAAATTTGGAACGCGTTCACTCGTGAAGATTGTAAAAATTTGGTAAAAACTATTCATAAGCGAATTCAGGCCGTTTTACGAAGCAAAGGTAACACAGTGGCAACTGTAAGCATTATATTTGGGCCAAATGAAATAAATCGTTATAGACGTAGTAATTTTTTGGTAATTGTTACCTAACTATTGTTTGTTATTTAGTACTGTTAACAGCAGTAAGCAAAATAAAGTATTACAATTATTATTGTTAAAACAATTTGTCTGAAAATATATTACATAAGAAGGGTTAGTTTAGTTTTAGGCAGATAGAAATCATATATGTGTCAGGTATCAACCTGATGAATATTCTGGCTTAGTTTAAACTTAGACTTATTTCCAGAGATATAGATGCATAGCTCATAGATAAATAGACAGGTGAGCGTCAGAATTTGGAGATTTTTGAATAGATCTCGGCATGTAGTGTGCCTATTAGATGCTTCCGCAATACATCTGATAATTTTCTTCTGGCGTATAAACACATCCGGATATAGGCTACAAGCTCATCCCCAGAGGTATATGCCATAACGTAGTCTACTCCCCGCTTGTGCATGGAGAGCGCTAAAAGCTGCTGTGTAGTTAGAATTTTGTTTAATCATTAGTTAGAGGGAACAAGGTAGACATTTTCAGCATTTAATGTATAATCATAATTCACCAATCTTGTGTTATATATTTTTTTATTCAATAAAAAGTTATTTGTTGTTAAATTTGATACTTTACTGCGTAGCGTGTAGCCACAACATAACCTTAACATTTTCAATTTCTGTGTTCATACGGTTTGTCGGCACCGGCGTTGGTACGCGCCGTTGTACTTCTGGGCATCGCTTGAAGGTTAATTGCTAAATAAAATGCAATTTTTTGAATCCTCTAAGCTTCTGCTAATTATTCTCAGCTTTCAGCATCTTCATTTGGATTTGTTAAAACAAACAGAAGTAATATATCCTGAATCTAGCTAAGACATGACTTTTAATTTCATGGTCTTCTGAAGATGACTTAATTTGGATTTCTTGATATATGATGCAACTTATTGTGGTATGAACAATTTACTTATGATTGATAATTAAATGAGCTCTAGCTCGAAAGGTAGCCGTTTTTGGACTTTTTTCCTCCTTTAATTTTGACTTCTGTTAATTGTTAAAAAGCGCAACTCTACTGCAGAAGTTTTGAAAACAAAGGTTTGCATTTTATCTTAACTCACAGGTATAACAAAATATAGTCTAGATGGATGAGCCACATACTGTTTAGTCTATGCTAATAAATACACATTATATGGTCCAAATGGCGAGTCAGGTAGTGCGCGCCATCAAGAAATTTTATGACATCACGACTTAGTACATCTACGTAGTCTACATGAAGTTTCAAACGATTTACAAATTTTATAACCAACATTTTCTGATGAAAAAGGTTCGCATTTTCGTTTTCTATCTCGATTTTAGCGATACTAGGTATAAATTAAAATAAAGAGATAGGACTAGATATTAGTTGCTAAATACAGAGGATTCCGATTACACTAAGGTAAATAACACACAATACGATTTGTTAAAACGTTGACAGTCATATATAAATACGTCAAGAATAATACCAACTTTACAAAAATTAAATACGAGCTAAATTATGGGAAAAAAAAACGATTTCTTTATCATTTTCAGAAATTTATAGACCTTGTGATTAAACACGGCTGCCTTATCTTAGAAAACTACAAAAATAATTTATATTTAGTAATTACATTTTGTATTTTTTATCGCGCATTATTGGTAATGGCAATCATGTGAATGATGACGCGCATTACCCGACTCGCCATTTGGACTAAATGTAAAAACCTTATCAAAAGGAAATCTTAGTTGAAATACGCTGCAACAATAATTTCAAGATGAAAGCATTTTAAAAATTCTGAAAATTACCCCTATTCTGTAAAGTTAAATCGTGAATAAGGAGTACTGCAGGAAATTACATTAAAGCACGCGCCTCCTGCATTTTATTCAAATCCTTTATAACTACTTACAGTATCTTTCATCTAGTCATCTAGCATTTGGGTTCTGACGTCAACAAGATCCGCCCAAAAACTGTATGGGTAGACACGCGTTCGTGCGCCGTAGGTAATGAAAAACTAGTTTAGAAAGAGATGAAGTATAGTTGGATTGTGAATTTATAAGCAGCGCGTTGACGTCACAACCCAAATCCTAGGTGAAATAGACTGTAGTTTAAAACGATTTACTTGGTTGCTCTTTTATTACTGCAGATTTTCAATAATCAAGTAGTTATACCTGTGGCATTAAGAGAACCCCATTAAAAATAAGTTTAAAACCTAATATGTAAAAATGAACTTTTTAGCAGTTAATGAGACTCTATTTATGAATTTTAAGGTTTTTTAATATTCAATGAAAACTGTCATCTTTTTAAACAAATTACACAGTATCGATCCTATTATTTTAAACAACACACCAATATTCACGCAAACCAAGGCAATACTGACTAACACAAAATAATAGTAACACAGAACATAAGTAGTTCCGTTACAACTTTTTAAATAGTACTTTATAGAGAAACACTTGGTTCAATCTGCTACTAAGTATTTTGCTATGATTTACCTTAATTTAGCAAACCTTCTTGAAGTTTTTCCTAAATAATGAATTGAATGTTATAGTAATTAAAACACTTGTTCTCTTTAGTCTTTTATCTAGTAAAACACTTCGATGTAGTTAAAATGTTTACTGTTATCATAAACTACAGTTTATGTGTGTTTTACAATAATAATAATAATGTAACTTCAACATTCGTGATACCGAGTTATATGCTGTTGTATTTACCTTCCCATTTAGTAAATCGCTCGTTCTATAAATAATGCTTTTCCCGTGAATATTTAATAGAGAAAATATCAATATGTAGGCTAAATTAACGAAATTATTAAAGACAAAAATTTTCAGTATCGATTTTTGATTGAGTGGCCAATCTATCAAGTAAACATTTATGTAAGTTAAATTAATTTTGTGTTTATGACAGATTTTTAAAATAAAATGTATTTTTAGTAGATCTAAAACGAATTAATAAAGTTAACAACTAAATAATATTTAATAATTTCTTTACTATTTTTTAAAACAGATTTAATGTATTGTATATTTTATGTTTCTGAACTACATATTTCTTATTTGTAAGGCTAAAATGTGTTGCGAGCTTAGTTGGATTTAATTTTTAAAAAATTTGCCTTCAAATTGATTGCAACAAATATGTATCGTTCATGAAACTAAGATAACAAACCTAATGTTCCAAATATAAGGGCAAAATAACAAATCTCGGTCACTAAAGTAATAACAATTCTAAGTGAAACGTATAATGTAACTTAATTTGCCCCACGTTAACCACTTCCATGATTACTTCCGAATATCTTCCGGCCATTTTATTTAATAAATCTTTGATATTCCGGAAATTAATTCCCTAGGAACAATAAAGTTACATATATAAATATAACAAGCAGAATTAACTATACAAGTAATATTGATGTTACAGAGAAATTTGGAGATTAACCTGCAAGCTTGAATTGTATACTTGTATGTTTTCATTAAAAAATTGTTTTAAAGGTTTTCGAGATAAAACAAAGTTTCAAGCTCACTGTAATAATTTCATTCTAAAACTCAAAGATAAAACTTAACCCTCAACTGGTATAGTGGTTTCGCCGAACGTAACTGGTATAATGGGGTGTTGCGACACCCCAAAATTAAATAATTTATTTCTAATAGTTACAACTATTTATTTCCAAATTTTGTTTTATTATAGGATATGTCATACATAATTCCATAAAATAAACTTAAAAATAAATAATTTTCCTGTAACAAAAATAAACAAAACTTATCTTCCTTTAGATACCTACCGCAAAAATTCTCTGTTATTTACAGCTATTGTTATAAACGCAAATAAAATGTCGATTTTCCAAATGAAACCAAAATCTCCATTGTAGCCCTATTCCATTCCATCCATTCTTAATTTTTGTAACAAAAAATAAGAACTTTTTAAGAAAAAAATCTGTAAGCATTTTTTTAGTCAATTTGATCTTATGGAAATTTAATCTGTTCACTTTCCTTGTCACTAATGTCGCTATCTTCTTCCACAAATCCGTCCTTTTCAGAATTTGGTGTAACATCATCATCAATCATCACTAATATCACCAAACTGGGTAGCAAGGCGTTGAAGTTCTTTTTCGGTTAGATATCAAGGCATTTTTTAACAATCACTAACAGAAAAAAGGCAACGTAACTGGGATAGTGGGGTGTTTTGACACCCCGATACAGTTAAATAACAACAGTACCAATTTTTCAAAAATGTTTTTGCACTAGTAGATACTAGACCTTCCTAAGTTAGTGTAATAGCTGAAGCAAGAAAGTTGTAGTTCAACCATAAATACATAATTTTTATAAAAAATAAAGCATATGGGGTGCCGAAACACGCCACTATACCAGTTGAGGATGAAAATCTGAATATATCAACATAATCATTTTTGTATACCTACCTACCTTGATTATTATCTAAAATAAAAGGCAGATTCTTGCACACAGGGTAAATCTTAAATTCTTGGATAATATTTGCATCGCGCGATTCTCTATCGAATACTGGACCAAAAATGCTATACCTGTTTTAGTCCAACACGACACTAGCTTTTAAAGGATTGCTAATTAAAGTTTTGTAAACTTAGCAACACCATGTGATTAGTCATATTATGTCACTTTCGATATCACAAATAGCAACCCACTTGATTTAATATAGAGCCATGCAGAGAATGTATACAGGCACACTAAACCTGTTATTCGGTATTTAAATTTACCGCCATACCAATAGTCACGTGTCATATATCAAACGTGATTATTAGGTTATCAGACATGCCGGATCGATAGCCTAGAAACGTCTTTTCGAAACTTTAATAATCAAAAATTTCCCATACGTTGCCAACTTTTGGCCGGTCACTGTATAATATAGGCAGCAGCGACAAATAAAAGTAAAACAGGCACATATTACTACATTTAGCAGAGTAGCTTCGGGTAGTGTCACTTACAGGCGGGGAGGGAATTCCCCGTGGAATGCCGCGTCGCATCTACATAGTAGAAAACCCTCTGGGATGTTGGGGATTAATAATGATGGGTACATGTTCAGCTATCTATAAATCTGTTAAACCGGAAGAAACGCGTCGCGAGATAACTATGGCCGAACATAGTCGACAATGGGAATCCACCGATGTCATTGTTCCATCCATCCTAGATGACCCCAAGCCCTAGGAAGTCAATGGAACAGAGCTACGGGATATGGGCCTTCCTGGCCACCCCGGGACACACGTTCGGACGTCACTGTCTGAGTATTAGATAGGCGCTCAAGGGTTTTTAGATAGCTATGCCTAGATATCCATGTCCCAGGCACTATAGCCGGCTAAACGCCAAATGCTCTAATAAACAATAGCTGCTTCTGCTCAAATAACATGTGACCAACAAGCCTCACCCCTTGCAACAACAAGCCTCACCGCTTGTCAACAATAAATACAACGTAGCTGTTCATATCGACCTTATTGCATCGGACATACAATCACACATGTTCAATTCAAGATAGACTAGCTTTTTATCTTTATGTGAATAATCATCCAAAATGCATCTTACACCAATGCACAACTATTTTACATTCTACGCACCATACAATAACTCACTTGATTTTTTTGTATTAATTAACACATATGTACGCGAACGCGTCTTGTGCCTGACTTTCCCTGAGATTCTGACCTGTATCGCAGCTTTTAACCATAACGAATTGTCACATATTGGCCATATTTAAAAACCCCAACTCGGGTAGGTATTCTTTCAAATGTGTCGTTTGAGAAAATGCTGTCTTTGTTTCAAGAAAGTGCATACTGCATACAACAATATCAAAATAGTTACTTATCCAGCGATCGACTTGATTTGATTATACCTGTAAACAGAAAATGTAGAAAACAATTTTGTGTGTTAAATTTGTCGCCCTGTATATTAAAATAAAGTATTTCTCCTTTTTCATACGTTTACATCGAAAGACAGGGCCAAAGTACAAACCAAGAAATATTAGAATTTTGCTTTTCATAATTACTTCTCTAATATAACATATAGCTAACAAGCTTTCGTTGATTTTTTTAAAGTAAGTAGGTATTAGTCTTATTTAAATAAAAATGCAAGCTTACTCCCTCGAGAAAAAGCTATGATAAATTTCGGTTTAACGGTTCGCTTAAATGTTTGTCATATCAATTATTTACTATTTTTACAGTTTCCTACAATTTTGAATTAAAACACTGATACTTAAAATACAACAAAAATGTGTTTGGCTAGTATTACATAATCGGAAAAGATTATCTACCCAACGGTACTAAAAGTTTTATTTTATGTTACAATAGGCAGTAGGAATTGTGGATAACAAATTTGCTATACGAAATCCCTACTTTCAAACGAACTGCGTCACTCGTTAAACTTAGTGATAAAAAACTGTTAAATAATATTGTTTTTGTGCAATCGGACGCGAAGTGGTCATTTCGCGTACGCAATACAGGACGCGAAATCAGATTTCGCGGCCTAGGCCGCTAAATACAATTTCGCGGCCGTTACTAACGGTAACGGCCGCGAAACGCGTTTCATTTATGTTATTTCCATAGAAACATTGTGACGTGAAAGCAGACTTTCTATTTAGAATGAATTAAACTGCTTGTTTTTCAAAAGTAATAAAATTTGTAATTATGTATTTTTTACAGCTACACAAAAAATGTTGTGTATACTTCGTCCGCGAAATTACTTAACGCCCTCGAGATTGTCCTGCCTCGGCCGCAAGCGGCCTCGGCGACAACGTTTCTCTCGGTACGCTAAAAAGGAATTTCGCAGCCTTAGTATACAAATAACTATTTTCCTGAATTTGAAAGGAGTTAATGATTTAAATGAACCAAAACCTTGATTTATTAAAAGAATATTACAATTCTCTAGGGGGCTATGTTAATTAGCTTTTAAATTTTAAATTTTAAATAATGGGAAATAACATAATCTACTTACGCAAGATAATCCGGACTAAAATTTCTTAAACTTGACTTACTTGAATATTCTTAATAATATATGCTTCATTTACTTCTAAGACCTTCTAAGAAGTTTGAGGGGTGACGAATCTCTAGTTAAATTTGTAGAATTCAAACAAGAAAACTTTCAGAACTTTTATTCTCCGAGGTTTTGATGAAGAGGTTAATTAAATATAAGTTTGCTTTAACTGACCTAAAAAGCGACTACTTTTAAACTGGAGCGTGAAACATTAGAAGTACCAAAATATACGTATTACAAGACCTGAAAGTTGATGCTGACTTCTAAATAATAATACATAGTGTAATCGTCAGAAATCGTTTTGTACCTAATTTACTTTTAAATCTGTATAATATTAAATGTCCCTCATATATATTTCTAAGGGTCGTTTCAGCCCACGTTACTTAAACTTTAAACATGTTTAAATTAAAGAAAAGTGCTTTGGTAAACAACGGCAAGTAATTAAGAAAATCTGTGGTTAAACCAATTTCCAATTGTTTTGCGTTGTAAATTGCACTAAGAAATTTATTAATTTAATGAGTTGAGTTGTCTGCTATTCCAAAGGTAACTAAAAAAGATATCCCAATTAAAAATCGTGCAAATGTAAGCTTAACCTGAAAAATAAACGAGATAACTGTGTGAATAATTAAGTACAAATAATATAATGTACGTAAGCGAACTAGATATTTGTTACGTACGCCCACAGGCTTGTAATGTTTATTTCGTTCAAAAACAAACTGTCAAAAACTTTGGTTTATCTCCTTCTAAAATTGCGTTATTATTTTTTGTAGAGAATTACAAAGCCATGTATTTTTTATAATTAAAAAAAAATGTTTTATCCAATTCAGTTACGAAATGTCAACATTTCGACATTGATTTTAGTTGTGAAAAGTGGTTCATTTTGTAACTAGTTACAAAATATGCTCCCATTTTGTAACTAGTTACAAAAAGATGATTTGAGTTGCGAAAAGTGGTTCATTTTGTAACTACTTACAAAATATGCTCCCATTTTATCACTCCCATTTTATCACGATGACCCAACTCCTTTTTTAAGAAGATGTGGCATTTACATTTTGTTATCTGAATTGGATAAAATCTTGTATGAAACACGTTGCAAAACATGTCTTTTTATCACATAGCGTGTTGTTCATCTCGGCTTCGCCTCGACGAACAATTTCACGCCTGGTGATACAAAGTCCATCATTTTGCAACTCGTTGCATAAATAGCTATTTTATGACTATTACTTAATACTTCCATTATATGAGTTCTCTTGTTAAGTGCTAGCCTCTTTAATTCATACTCTTAAATTATGTCTTATAATTCATGCAGATTCCATGGTTAACGGTTGCCTTATTATCTAGGAGCCATGCACGGGTAGATTATGTATCGCAGTTGCTTTATTCGTAAAAAGTTGTTGACAGCTGTAATAAACTATGCTAATCTATGATTTTATACATTGTTAAGTTGCATCAAAAAGCAGTAATTAAAAAAAGTATAGTATTCTATTCGTTTTTAATGGCTATTACTCACTCAAGCGAATTACGGCACTTGTCTCGTATCGTAAACGTCGCCATGGTTGAGTATTATATACCATCAAGTGATCCAATTTAAAGTCGTCCTTAGATGGCTATGGAATTGTCAGCTAAATTTACCAAATGTCATGTTAACAAGATACAAAACACATAAATAACACAACCTCAAAATTTTTAATTACTGTGTTCACATGGTTTGCAGCACTTCCACATTCTGAATTTCCTAAGCTTCTGCCAAAACCTCTTCAGCTTTAAACATTTTTATTTTCAACCATTATGTAATGACGTTATTACTAACTGTTTTGTAAATTGGAAAATTGGCCTTTACTGACTGTTACTTTCTACCCGGCCACGCCCACTGTCATTAAATGACAGCTGGTTTGTTCAAAATATTAATTATTATTATAAATGATTCATATTAATTTATATGTTTGGTTGAAAATAAAATATCGTAGTATACAAACCTTGGTGAAAAGTTTCATTATTGTCTCGAGATATAATTTATTATCTCTCGACAGTAGAGGTGGGTAGATCCGCTCGGAGTCGTTCCTTCGGAATGACTCCGGCCTCGGATCCGGTCGGAGCTAGTGATGGGCGGGTAGTAACTATTCGTTACTTTAGTATTCGTTACTCGTCAGGATCCGAAGTACCGAATACCCACAAATAAATGTATTCGGTACTTCTAGTGATTGGTTACTATTATCGTTCTAGGTAGTTTTACTCGGCCTTTCACGAGTTCTAATAATTGCTTTCAAAATAATTAGGTATCTATTACTTCATTCTCAGTCATAACAAATACTAGACTGCATGACAGTTATTGCGTAATTTATGAAGTATACACCTATTTACTAACTGCGTAAATAAATTTGATGGTAATTCGAAGCTGAAACGCAAACAATATTAAGATTTGAATATATCCTTCTTTACCCACTTTTTTAGATATTTTAAATCGACTGTAAATTGTAAATAAAATTGTAAATATTTTTAGTTATCTAAGCAATCGTTCATTGTACATATTTTAGTTTGTTTTTTTAAATATATTTTTATAATATATTTTTCTTTAAATGTTCTTGAACACCGAATATTGTAATGATATACAAATTGAAACAAACAATTTCATGTAAATGAAAGAAAACCATCTTTTTGTTATAAATTTAAAGTTCTAAAAGGCCCACTAGTTATTATTTATTTCTTGCAGTTAAAAATATATCTACTAATTGTATTTATTATGAAATAATTCTGTAAAACGTTTCTTAATAAAATAACAGGATTTGAATAGCTACGAGTAGACGAGTACGAATCTTTGCGATGCTCCGCTTAAGTTCTCGTACGTACATCAATGATTCGAATAGCTACGAATACGAATCTTGCGATGCTCCGATTTAGTTCTCGTATGTAATCGTTAGTAGAATACCGAATACTTTGAACGAATACTGGATCCGAAAGTAAAGATTCGGTACTCAATAGCGAATACTTTGAACGAATACTGGATCCGAAAGTAAAGATTCGGTACTCAGTAACGAATACTTTGAACGAATACTGGATCCGAAAGTAACGAATGAGTACGGGTAATCAAAGTACCTAAACTTCCCATCACTAGTCGGAGCCATTCCGATTTTTATTTCTGAGTCACTCCAAGTGCGTCCGTACTCTTCGGTTGTAAGTAATCAATTATATCGACAAAGTTTTGAATCCAAATGAGTCCGGTGACGAATCGTAATTCGATATTCGGTGATTGGAGGCAGGTGTGGAATTATTTTTGATTTGTGCACTTGCAAATTTTTCTTTACGACAACAGAAACATTAAAATATCGAATTACCGAATATACGGCACGTCAGTTTGTGTTATATATTTTTAACCGTTCGTTTTTATTTGCATCCAGTAATGACACTAATTAGTTATTAATAGCAGCGTAATAACTCTATTATTTTTTATTTAAAGAGACAATACATAAAGAACTGAACTACAAAACTTCTGAAAAAAAGCTTAAACAAAAATTTTAAAATATACACTGCGTTTTCTAGAAGACATATTTGCACCTTACAATAGCCGATTGTAGGTACTTAATTACTGTAGTATTTAGTTACACCTCTTTAAAGTTTTGACATGTACAAGTACAGCGTGACTTTTGTTGTGCCCGTAAAAATGCAACTCTCTCGTATTATATTTTTTAGACTAAACAATGTCATCAATTGTATTGCTAGCCGCTAACATGAGTAATTTCGCCAAAACAATTCCCCACCGCTCCTTGATAGGTTTTATTTGCCGGATTTTCTCATTTAGAGTGGGTCGGAATCGGAACGACTCCATCGGAGTCGTTCCGCAGTTGGATTTGGTTTGGCGGAACTGGATCCTCGAAAGGAACCGGATTGCCCATCTCTACTCGACAGTAATGAACTACTTTCCACCTCGCTATGTAATATATACTATTATTTGGAATACTTGTCAAAACAAACGGACGTAATATTTTCTGAATCTAGGTATGGCACGACTTTTAATTTCATGAGCTTCTGAGGAAGACTTTAAATTGGATTACTTGATATTATAGTTTACTTAATAACAATATAACCCCAAAAATAAAGTCTAACTCCTTAAGCTACCTACAAAAATAGGATCTGATACTTGTTGCTGCCTGCTTTTAGTTTTATTACCAATACAACACCTAAAATAGATTACTTAGCAAGGGATGTGAGTAGAATAGGGGCACTTGGGCGGCCATTTTGTTTTTAATTAGGTCAATCAATTTAATCGATTGCGCAATCAAGGTCGAATTAATGGGATTAGCGGTTCAATTCGCGGAATTTTAGATCGATTTAATTGGATTAACGGTTTAATTAGATCATTTCGCGGAATTTTAGGTCGATTTAATGGGATTAGCGGTTTAATTAGATCAATTCGCGGTTTTAATTAGGTCAATTAAAAGTTCGATTAAAATCTCGATTAAAATCGGCGGTTTAATTAGGTCGATTAAAAGTTCGATTAAAAACGGCGGCCATCTTGGATTTAATCAAATTAATCAATCAAATTTAATTAGATCGAATAAAAGTTGGATTAAAAGCGGCGGCCATCTTGGAATTAAATCAAGTATTATAACTAGTCCAATCAGGTTAGCGGATTAATTAGATCAATCCAGCTCAAGCTCCTCCCCTCGTACTGCACAAATGGGGTGGGGGGGGCGCCCGGAACCGGCGGGGCTGCGTCATAATTAATCAGAACAATAAAGGTCATATTGAATTAATCTTTAATCAAAGTTATCAATTTAACCAGGTGTACGGCGGATTCGGTATCAATCCGCGGATTAAATAAATATGCATAATGCATCACGAAAAAGCACGGTTTAATTAGATCAATCAGCGGTTTATCCCAAAAACTAAAAAGGAAACGCAGGTCTCGACTTGTCTGTTTACACCTGTCAATCAAAGCTTAAAATTTCGTAAATGACGTCAGGGATTATTGCGAACAATAGGTACCTTTCATCGTCCTAGGAAATGTTTTTAATTCAGGCTGAAAAGTTTAAAAGGATATATCATTTGTAAACACAAAAGAAATACAGCTATAAAATTATTCATTTTATTTGCAAAATGGCGCTCACTCCAAAAAGGCAGAGGATTGACAATTTATGAAATTAAATATTAATCAGAATATAATTAAAATGTTGATTAATAAGATAACAATGCTTTTTAAGTAATAAACCTGTTTTCATAATTAAATAAAAATAAGTCATAAGTGTGGCAGAGTTCCATATGCAGTAGGAAGTGTAATGTGGTCCACCTGGAACCGCACCATATCTCGTGCAAAGAAATTTTCGTTACTTTGAAGTTTGAGCGCTGACATCCCGATTCGAACCGAAGGCACATATTGAATGATACTGCATTCTGTAAAGCAAAGGTGGTTTTTTAACATATACATATAATTAAGAAGAAACATATTTTTAAGAACTTTACGATATTTCCTATAAATTAACTACAGTTAGTCATCAGCATTTTGGTAACGTGTTTATTATCAATAGTCTTTTTCCCACGCTAAAATGATAAAACAGAATTTCGAATAAAAGAACGCTTAGGGAAATTCGATTTTTAAAATAAAAATTTAGAACATGATTTTAGCTAATTTTTGAATAAAAGTATACGGTATTCCGTCAGGGGTTAATATCAATTGTTTCTTCATTTTTCTTTGTGTGTATAAAAAAAAATTTAGTACGCAACAAACTAAATAAAAAATATTTAAACTGCGTGTAGAAACGTGCGAGCTTGTGTTGAAACGAGATACAAGTGCATTCGAGATTTATATCACGAATTTGCCATTATTAAAAATATTAGAAGTATGCGAGGGGAATTAAATAAGGTTAAATCGAGATTAGCGATAAAATCTACGACACTTCTCGTATATTCGCTATTATTTTCGGTTTATTCCTGGTAAACCTTCAATTTATAATATTTGTTATTATAAAAAATATAAATTAATTTCATTATAAACTTACTCTTTTTAATGTAGACTCCCCTAAAGTAACTGGATGATGTAGCACTAGCTCTACGAAGTATGTTCATATAAAGCGCGAACTTCCGGTCTATCGTTGGCAACGTTTTCTAATAAAATCTTAAGACTAATTGTGTAATCAGCCTTAAGAATATCTACTAGCGTTAAAAAACCCATATTTGAACAAATTTAGTATGCCAGAAATTGATAGATTCGTAAAGTCCACCTTGAATGTTTTATCACTATTGAGAACACCACTAAAACTTATGCCAAGCGAAGGCAGCACAGGGACGTCTTCTGACTAGCTAGTTCGACATCCCAACTATATACGCACGGGTGTTTTGTTAAAAATGAGTCAATCCATAACCCGTTGTCACTACTATTATCCTTCCTATTGTTTTGCTTCGGCAAGTTTCAACTTGTATCTTTCCTGTATTTTACAAAAAAAAAATGTAATAAACATCTGCAAGCCTCAGCTAAAGCCTTTCACAGGTACAAGTTTGACCTTCAGAATTCAAATTTAAGTACAACTTATTTTACAAATTTAAAACAAAAAGCCATTATTATCTTTTAGCATTAAAAATAAAACTGTTTTTCTAAAAATCTTGCGAACAAGAGAAAGCCTACATTTGAAAATTTAAATCTGTTATTGTCGACGTAAAAATATTTTATAAAACAAAAACTGTGAGTACGTTATTTTAATAAATTTTGAATAAAGGAACGTTTTGCAAATTTAATTTTAAATTAAGCGTGCTACTGATCCGCTCCTTTGGTAATCAGTTTTCTACTTTATGTTTTAATTCAATATTGTGAATAACTTCCTTGCCAATATTTATGAACCTTAATTTTGAAATTATTTACAAAAGTCGCCGCCTTTTAAACATGATTAATTAAATGAAAATAGAAACCAGAGATAAATATAAAGACAGAAAGACTCAGAATTAATTAAAACAAAAAAAAGCAAATACAGTAAAAAATTAATAACCAGAGAAATCCTGTAGAGATAATCCCAAAATAGCTAACACTGAAAGTTAGGACTTCTTTCACGCTAATAAAGTTAAGGACTTCTTTTACTCTAATAAAGTTAAAAACTCTAATAGCTTTCTCTTCTGCTAAAAACTCTAATAGCTTTCTCTTCTGCATCGTCTAAAACGGAATGTTCATGGTTTTGCTTCAAAGACAATTGTCAAATAATCTTGAGAAAATATGATGCTATAACATTTTGAATTCTACACTACTTTTCAGACGGGAAAATCTGTTCTCGTTTGTGAAAATGGAGAACGAATTTTATCTAACTCTCTTAAGCAACAGTTCAATGAAATATTTTCCCAAAAACACTTCATCCTGTTCTACCTCTTAGAATACACGGTAAATTGTTTTCAAGCAAATAATCAGGTAAGTTGTGTTTTTATAAACGTACACTAAAAGTTATTGTAGGCTAAATTTTACCGATGACTAATTATCATTTAAAATTTTTAAATATGAAATATTTTGAAGCTGTCAGTCAACACGATCATATTACCTGCTATGTCTTTAATAATTCTTGAAGTTTAAATTTACTCTTTTGCAGGACTAGGGCCTGTTTTATTATTCCCTGATCAAGTTAAATTCCATATATCTACAATTGAACCAGCAAAAGGTACGAAGATACAAATGTTCCTAAAACCATTTCGTTAATTAAACAAGCAAGAACGACCGGCCAGGCGAACTTGCTAACAAATTTTTCAAAATTTAGTAGTAAATATTTTATGGAATGCCTTTTAAAGAAAGTATTTAGCTTGTGTTCACTTATAATCTGTAAAATAAGTGATTTCATTCTTCAGAAATTTCAATAGCAAATTTTTAAATTTATAAATTAACCCACCTAAAATGTATTCGTTTTTTATAATTTGATATATAAATATCTACAATCACAGCGGAAATAAAAAATCGTTAAACACGTGCAACCATCTTATTTTAGTATTCATAATAACATTGGATTTATTTTCAGTCGAAAAGACTTCACACACTTAAAAAAAAAAAATAATCGCATGATTCACAGAAACCTTGAAGAACTAATCGCAAAAAATAATAAATGTTTAGCTTTAAGCTAAATATATACCAAAACAAAATGCCTGTACTAATAACATTGAACAATAGGTACAACATGACTCATTGTTCTTGAGTCCCTTACTACAAAATAGTTTAAATCTAGATCGGATGGTGGTACAATCGTACACTTGATGATGCCCTCTACAGAATTAAGATCAATCTGTTCACATTTATCCCGACCCACATGATTTTAGGATGCCCTATGGGGTATTTCCCATACTTATTAAAATTTAAAAGAAAAAACTAAATTGTATCTGATTCATAATTATTTTAAAATAAATTTTGGCTTTAATGTAATTCGTTGCCTCAAATCAACTTCGAACGTTTGATAAAAAATTAAAAAGAAATAAACTAAATTGTATCTGCTTCATGTAATGTAATGTAATCGTTAACCTCTTATACCTTTCGGTGTTGAGGCTGGTGCGTTAGCGTATGTGGTCTTACGCGTGAAATGCACAATCCGGCCCGCATGCTTCATAATTATTTTAAATAAATTTTGAGCTTTAATGTAATTCCTTGCTTCAAATCAACTTCGAATGTTTGACGAAAATTTTAAAAAGAAAGAAACTAATTTGTATCTGCTTCGTAATTATTAATAAAAAAAATTTGGGATTTTAATGTAATTCTTTGATTCAAATCAACTTCGAATGCTTGACCAAAATTTAAGGAAATCAAGTATTTAAGAAAAAATAATTTTGAAAAGCTTGAATGAAATTAAATTTGAAATAAAGAAAAAACATTTTAAGAAATTTGAAAACTTTAAAAATGAAGATCAATAAAAAATATTTAATAAAACATATTTTTGAAAACCTTAAACAAGATTAAGTTTGAAATAAACAAA
Source organism: Melanotus villosus (assembly GCA_963082815.1). Lineage (NCBI taxonomy): Eukaryota > Metazoa > Arthropoda > Insecta > Coleoptera > Elateridae > Melanotus > Melanotus villosus. The sequence continues at coordinate 66,839,827 of OY720418.1, read as the reverse complement.
AGAATATTTTTAAAAAATATTGAAAACGTAATAAAATTAAATTTAAAAAAATATATTAAAAGAAAAAAACAAAATGAATTAAATTATAAAATAACTTTTTTAATAATTAATGTAAACCATTATCTTTAACTTTGTCATCTCTGCTAACATTTTTGAATTCCTGTACTACAAAGTTTTTCTAAACTTGTTAATGTTGGGAAATTTTAAATTAATACATACATAAGAACAGGTGGATATGTCCGAGGCGTTTGGAAAAAAAAAATTTCGATTTCAGTATAAACTCTCGAATGTTTTACAAAAATTTAAAAAGAAAAAACTAAATTGTATCTACTTCATAATTATTTTAAGTACCTAAATTTTTTGTCTTTTAATGTAGTTCTTTGATTCTATTTCTTACCAGTAGTATTTAGGACTTACTGCAAAGATTGTACAGGGACTGTACACGGGGAAATAGCATGGGAAAACGTATATATGCAGATTCCTGCTCCCCGCTTGAGCTGGTAGGATTGATTGATAGTGGTATCAATCGAAAGACAGAGAAAATGCGCTTAATTTGATACTACTTTACTTGAATTTGTTGCTTGCTTAAGAAAGAATCTGTAATAAATAGTTTGTATCTTATCCACAAAAAGCAGACTAACCATGATCAAATTAGAAGTTTCTTTATGCCAAAATTAATTTTATTTTCTGTCAGTTATCAATTCACGTATCTATCTAATTACTATGAATAGTAATGTTGAATATTTTAATGAGGAGGGGGTATTTATTGTCAGATGTATTTGAACATGTAAAAGAAGAATCTCAATCAGGCCAATACATTTTTTTTTTTAATGTAATAACCCAAATGAAACTGCACATTAATTTAAAGATTATTTGAAATCAGCAGTTATAAATAAAAAATGAAATCAATATCAAAGCTAGATGATTATCAATTTGAACGTGGCAGATTCTAATATTGAAAATTGATTGGAATACCGAACGATACAATTTATTATTATCGATAATTTTAACTGACGAGACATAAATAATAAGGAATGCATTTATTTTATACTTTTTTATACCAGATACAGAGCTGCAATTTACAGTTTTCTTTATTTACAGACTTTTTGGGTGGATGCTGTACTTGTTGTAGAAAAACGTCTAGGTTATCAAGAGTCTCATTCAGACCAATACATTTTTTAAAAATGTAATAACCCAAATGTAGTTGCACATTTAAAGATTATTTGAAATCAGCAGTTATAAATAAAAAATGAATACCAAAGCTGGACGATTATCAATTTGAACTTGTCAGATTCTAATATTAAAAAATTGTTTGGAATACCGGACGATACAATTTATTATAAAACCAAATCAGGAATTAATATTCAAAATAAGTAAATTGATAGACACAAGTGATTTGTGTGTGCCTATATTCAAATTTTGTAAAAGGACCGGTATTTAGATTTGTAGTAAATTCGTTGCCTAGGGTACTTACATAAAATCAGCTAGTGTTATCCTTTTTATAGATACATAATATTGAACTGTTTGATAAATTAACTCTTACCTTTGAAGGAGCAGTACGTAGGTGAAAATGTAAATAACGTTAGCGTTATGATTGATTTCAATAAATTTGATGATCTGAGTCACGTATTGGGATATATGGTTTCAGGGCAGCCGAATTCATTGACACAAGCGGTTTCGGCAAAAAATCGCCTTAATCACAAGTTATTGTGCTGGTACATACCGAGTGGTGCATTGTCTCACGCACCAAAGGGATTTCAATGTAAAATGAATTTGAAAGACTTTGAATTCAAAGAAAGGGTAAAGAATCTACAAGAATTTAAAATTGAAATTAAAGAGTAAATCAAATGATCGTATTATAGTTTATTATGATAAAGCTGGACGATTATCAATAATAAATTGAGAAATTAAACAACACTTTCAAAACTTACCTCAAAGCGTACTCTGGCAAATACCAAACTACAGCGGCCCCGTCAAGACTTTAACTAAACTCAGTCTAGGATTTCATCCCCACCTTGAAAATTCAACTTCTTTTATTTTCAAGTTATTTGTTAATCAGCTAAGTTAGGTTAGGTTAGGTTAGCTTATTTCAAGTTAGGTTAGGTTAGATCATTTTAATCTAGGTTAGGTTAGCTTTTTTAACGTTTTATTTAAACTAACCTAACCTAGATTAAAATGATCTAACCTAACCTAACTTGAAATAAGCTAACCTAACCTAACCTAACTTAGATTGAAATGAGCTAACCTAACCTAACTTGAAATAAGTTAACCTAACCTAACCTAACTTAGATTGAAATGAGCTAACCTAACCTAACTTGAAATAAGCTAACCTAACCTAGCCTAACCTAAAATGTCTTCATACCTGTAACAAATGGTCAAGATTTGAATTTACCTATTTTAATAGTTTATTTACGTAACATGTTAAGCTAACCTACCCTAGATTAAAATGACTGGACTAATTAAATTGACTGGACTAATTAAATTGATTTGATTGGAATCGGGTATTAAAATCTGAACAGCTGATTAACAAATAACTTGAAAATAAAAGAAGTTGAATTTTCAAGGTGGGGATGAAATCCTAGACTGAGTTTAGTTAAAGTCTTGACGGGGCCGCTGTAGTTTGGTATTTGCCAGAGTACGCTTTGAGGTAAGTTTTGAAAGTGTTGTTTAATTTCTCAATTTATTATTGATAATCGTCCAGCTTTATCATAATAAACTATAATACGATCATTTGATTTACTCTTTAATTTCAATTTTAAATTCTTGTAGATTCTTTACCCTTTCTTTGAATTCAAAGTCTTTCAAATTCATTTTACATTGAAATCCCTTTGGTGCGTGAGACAATGCACCACTCGGTATGTACCAGCACAATAACTTGTGATTAAGGCGATTTTTTGCCGAAACCGCTTGTGTCAATGAATTCGGCTGCCCTGAAACCATATATCCCAATACGTGACTCAGATCATCAAATTTATTGAAATCAATCATAACGCTAACGTTATTTACATTTTCACCTACGTACTGCTCCTTCAAAGGTAAGAGTTAATTTATCAAACAGTTCAATATTATGTATCTATAAAAAGGATAACACTAGCTGATTTTATGTAAGTACCCTAGGCAACGAATTTACTACAAATCTAAATACCGGTCCTTTTACAAAATTTGAATATAGGCACACACAAATCACTTGTGTCTATCAATTTACTTATTTTGAATATTAATTCCTGATTTGGTTTTATAATAAATTGTATCGTCCGGTATTCCAAACAATTTTTTAATATTAGAATCTGACAAGTTCAAATTGATAATCGTCCAGCTTTGGTATTCATTTTTTATTTATAACTGCTGATTTCAAATAATCTTTAAATGTGCAACTACATTTGGGTTATTACATTTTTAAAAAATGTATTGGTCTGAATGAGACTCTTGATAACCTAGACGTTTTTCTACAACAAGTACAGCATCCACCCAAAAAGTCTGTAAATAAAGAAAACTGTAAATTGCAGCTCTGTATCTGGTATAAAAAAGTATAAAATAAATGCATTCCTTATTATTTATGTCTCGTCAGTTAAAATTATCGATAATAATAAATTGTATCGTTCGGTATTCCAATCAATTTTCAATATTAGAATCTGCCAAGTTCAAATTGATAATCATCTAGCTTTGATATTGATTTCATTTTTTATTTATAACTGCTGATTTCAAATAATCTTTAAATTAATGTGCAGTTTCATTTGGGTTATTACATTAAAAAAAAAAATGTATTGGCCTGATTGAGATTCTTCTTTTACATGTTCAAATACATCTGACAATAAATACCCCCTCCTCATTAAAATATTCAACATTACTATTCATAGTAATTAGATAGATACGTGAATTGATAACTGACAGAAAATAAAATTAATTTTGGCATAAAGAAACTTCTAATTTGATCATGGTTAGTCTGCTTTTTGTGGATAAGATACAAACTATTTATTACAGATTCTTTCTTAAGCAAGCAACAAATTCAAGTAAAGTAGTATCAAATTAAGCGCATTTTCTCTGTCTTTCGATTGATACCACTATCAATCAATCCTACCAGCTCAAGCGGGGAGCAGGAATCTGCATATATACGTTTTCCCATGCTATTTCCCCGTGTACAGTCCCTGTACAATCTTTGCAGTAAGTCCTAAATACTACTGGTAAGAAATAGAATCAAAGAACTACATTAAAAGACAAAAAATTTAGGTACTTAAAATAATTATGAAGTAGATACAATTTAGTTTTTTCTTTTTAAATTTTTGTAAAACATTCGAGAGTTTATACTGAAATCGAAATTTTTTTTTTCCAAACGCCTCGGACATATCCACCTGTTCTTATGTATGTATTAATTTAAAATTTCCCAACATTAACAAGTTTAGAAAAACTTTGTAGTACAGGAATTCAAAAATGTTAGCAGAGATGACAAAGTTAAAGATAATGGTTTACATTAATTATTAAAAAAGTTATTTTATAATTTAATTTATTTTGTTTTTTTCTTTTAATATATTTTTTTAAATTTAATTTTATTACGTTTTCAATATTTTTTAAAAATATTCTTTTGTTTATTTCAAACTTAATCTTGTTTAAGGTTTTCAAAAATATGTTTTATTAAATATTTTTTATTGATCTTCATTTTTAAAGTTTTCAAATTTCTTAAAATGTTTTTTCTTTATTTCAAATTTAATTTCATTCAAGCTTTTCAAAATTATTTTTTCTTAAATACTTGATTTCCTTAAATTTTGGTCAAGCATTCGAAGTTGATTTGAATCAAAGAATTACATTAAAATCCCAAATTTTTTTTATTAATAATTACGAAGCAGATACAAATTAGTTTCTTTCTTTTTAAAATTTTCGTCAAACATTCGAAGTTGATTTGAAGCAAGGAATTACATTAAAGCTCAAAATTTATTTAAAATAATTATGAAGCATGCGGGCCGGATTGTGCATTTCACGCGTAAGACCACATACGCTAACGCACCAGCCTCAACACCGAAAGGTATAAGAGGTTAACGATTACATTACATTACATGAAGCAGATACAATTTAGTTTATTTCTTTTTAATTTTTTATCAAACGTTCGAAGTTGATTTGAGGCAACGAATTACATTAAAGCCAAAATTTATTTTAAAATAATTATGAATCAGATATAATTTAGTTTTTTCTTTTAAATTTTAATAAGTATGGGAAATACCCCATAGGGCATCCTAAAATCATGTGGGTCGGGATAAATGTGAACAGATTGATCTTAATTCTGTAGAGGGCATCATCAAGTGTACGATTGTACCACCATCCGATCTAGATTTAAACTATTTTGTAGTAAGGGACTCAAGAACAATGAGTCATGTTGTACCTATTGTTCAATGTTATTAGTACAGGCATTTTGTTTTGGTATATATTTAGCTTAAAGCTAAACATTTATTATTTTTTGCGATTAGTTCTTCAAGGTTTCTGTGAATCATGCGATTATTTTTTTTTTTAAGTGTGTGAAGTCTTTTCGACTGAAAATAAATCCAATGTTATTATGAATACTAAAATAAGATGGTTGCACGTGTTTAACGATTTTTTATTTCCGCTGTGATTGTAGATATTTATATATCAAATTATAAAAAACGAATACATTTTAGGTGGGTTAATTTATAAATTTAAAAATTTGCTATTGAAATTTCTGAAGAATGAAATCACTTATTTTACAGATTATAAGTGAACACAAGCTAAATACTTTCTTTAAAAGGCATTCCATAAAATATTTACTACTAAATTTTGAAAAATTTGTTAGCAAGTTCGCCTGGCCGGTCGTTCTTGCTTGTTTAATTAACGGAATGGTTTTAGGAACATTTGTATCTTCGTACCTTTTGCTGGTTCAATTGTAGATACAGGGTGTCCCAACCATCTGGGATTTTTCGATAGCGGTTTTATTATTATAATTATGTCAAAATATTATTAAGAAAAGTTGTAGGGTTCGATGTTCTACATATTCTAAAATTATTTTCATATACACAGGGTGTTTCGTAAATATGTGACGATATAAAGTTGTGTTTTTTTAAATGGAACACCCCACATTTTTTTACATATTTGGATTCTCCCTTCAATGGCGATTGCAACGATATAGCATTATATGGGTCTATTGTTAATAGTTCCGTAGTTATTCATTTCTTTGTGATAAAAATAACCTAACTTTGAACGAATATAACACCGTAATTACACCGAAATGTTAACTACTTTTCAGGATACAATTTTTTGAATCTATTTTCAATAAAACTGCGAGGACTAAAAGGCTCTAGGTATTTTCAATATACAGGGTGATCGAAAAACGCGAACCTCATGATTTCTTGAAAATTTTAAATAGAACGCCCTATATACAATTATTCCATTAAACAGCTGCTTTTCTAAGCTTTCAGAAAATACCATATTTGTTGGGTCCATGTTTAATCGTTACGAAGTTATGTTAGTTTCTTTGTCACATTAGAGATTCGTACGCGAACTCTGTAGTCAATTTAGTGAGCGATTGCACCAACTGCCGATTGTTTTTATCGTTGGTTGTTTTGAACAAAATCGCATCGAATTTTGTTTACGAGTACTTTTGCTGCCATAAATACGTCACGTTTGATGCGATTTTGTTTAAACAACCAACGGTTTAATATTATCGGCGATTGGTACATTCAGCCATAGGAGTATTTAAAAAACAATTGCATTTAACAACTAGGAAAACAATTGCTAGAATATTTGTCAACAAAAACAACGACTTCTGCGCTTATGTCACAGTTTTTGTAAAGTTTGATAGAAAAGCCTAGAAATAATGAATTAGTAATCAGTAAATAACTAAAATTTTAATACGCTATGAAACTATTATTTATAAAATAGAAAACAATTTACTAAGAAAATAACGAACATTAACTAAAAACGATTTGAAAAAAAACCGGAAGACAGCCTGCAGCAAGTTTTGTAAAAAAAATCCAATGTTACAAAAATAATTATCGTTACATCAGGGGTTCAAAAACTCTCCTTTCTGTTTCAATGCACAGATGTAAACGTCTTAGTAATGTCAACTGAACATGGCGTAGGGGTTTGGATATGCATACCAGCAAATGCTTACTCTTATCCGATTTTTCATGTTTTATTGTAGTTGGTGGGACCTGGTAAACTTGATCATTTATATGGACCCATAAAAAGAACTATTGGACTTAAATCGGGAGAACGCGCGGGCCATGGTAGTGGACCATTTCAACCGATCCACCTTTGCGCTCTCGTACCCTCTAATAATTATGGGGTTCAGCCGCATCATGCTAGAACCACATTAAATGGCGAGTTCGAAGGTCAACATCTTCTAATAACTCAGGAATCCCGCCTTGTAAAAAATTCAAGTATCTCTCCCCGGTCAATGGTTCATTAAAAAAGTATGGACCAATAACTTCAGTATTCACTATTCACTATTCACCGTGCTGCATATACTACGCGATTGGCTAACAAACTAGTTCGATTCCATTCACCCAAAATATAAACCATATTTATTGACTATTCTTTCGAGAAATTCATTATTTCTAAGCTTTTCTATCAAATCCTACAAAAACTGTGACAGAAGCGCAGAAGCCGTTGTTTTTGTTGACAAATATTTTAGCAATTGTTTTTGTTTTGTAGTTGTTAAATGCAATTGTTTTCTAATCATTCATACGGCTGAATGCATCAATCGTCGATAATATTCAACTGTTGGTTGTTTAAACAAAATCGCATCAAACGTGACGTATTTACGGCAGCAAAAGTATTCGTAAACAAAATTCGATGCGATTTTGTTCAAAACAACAAACGATAAAAGCAATCGGCAGTTGCACGCAATCGCCCACTAAATTGACTACAGAGTTCGCGAAGGAATCTCTAATATGACAAAGAAACTAACATAACTTCGTAACGATTAAACATGGACCCAACAAATATGGTATTTTCTGAAAGCTTAGTAAAGCGGCTATTTAATGCCATAATCGTATATAGGGCGTACTATTTAAAATTTTCAAGAAATCTTGAGGTTCGCGTTTTTCGATCACCCTGTATATTGAAAATACCTAGAGCCTTTTAGTCCTCGCAGTTTTATTGAAAATAGATTCGAAAAATTGTATCCTGAAAAGTAGTTAACATTTCGGTGTAATTACGGTGTTATATTCGTTCAAAGTGAGGTTATTTTTATCACAAAGAAATGAATAACTACGGAACTATTAACAATAGACCCATATAATGCTATATTGTTGCGATCGCCATTGAAGGGAGAATCCATATATGTAAAAAAATGTGGGGTGTTCCATTTAAAAAAACACAACTTTATATCGTCACATATTTACGAAACACCCTGTGTATATGAAAATAATTTTAGAATATGTAGAACATCGAACCCTACAACTTTTCCTAATAATATTTTGACATAATTATAATAATAAAGACCCTATCGAAAAATCCCAGATGGTTGGGACACCCTGTATATGGAATTTAACTTTATCAGGGAATAATAAAACAGGCCCTAGTCCTGCAAAAGAGTAAATTTAAACTTCAAGAATTATTAAAGACATAGCAGGTAATATGATCGTGTTGACTGACAGCTTCAAAATATTTCATATTTAAAAATTTTAAATGATAATTAGTCATCGGTAAAATTTAGCCTACAATAACTTTTAGTGTACGTTTATAAAAACACAACTTACCTGATTATTTGCTTGAAAACAATTTACCGTGTATTCTAAGAGGTAGAACAGGATGAAGTGTTTTTGGGAAAATATTTCATTGAACTGTTGCTTAAGAGAGTTAGATAAAATTCGTTCTCCATTTTCACAAACGAGAACAGATTTTCCCGTCTGAAAAGTAGTGTAGAATTCAAAATGTTATAGCATCATATTTTCTCAAGATTATTTGACAATTGTCTTTGAAGCAAAACCATGAACATTCCGTTTTAGACGATGCAGAAGAGAAAGCTATTAGAGTTTTTAGCAGAAGAGAAAGATTAGAGTTTTTAACTTTATTAGAGTAAAAGAAGTCCTTAACTTTATTAGAGTGAAAGAAGTCCTAACTTTCAGTGTTAGCTATTTTGGGATTATCTCTACAGGATTTCTCTGGTTATTAATTTTTTACTGTATTTGCTTTTTTTTGTTTTAATTAATTCTGAGTCTTTCTGTCTTTATATTTATCTCTGGTTTCTATTTTCATTTAATTAATCATGTTTAAAAGGCGGCGACTTTTGTAAATAATTTCAAAATTAAGGTTCATAAATATTGGCAAGGAAGTTATTCACAATATTGAATTAAAACATAAAGTAGAAAACTGATTACCAAAGGAGCGGATCAGTAGCACGCTTAATTTAAAATTAAATTTGCAAAACGTTCCTTTATTCAAAATTTATTAAAATAACGTACTCACAGTTTTTGTTTTATAAAATATTTTTACGTCGACAATAACAGATTTAAATTTTCAAATGTAGGCTTTCTCTTGTTCGCAAGATTTTTAGAAAAACAGTTTTATTTTTAATGCTAAAAGATAATAATGGCTTTTTGTTTTAAATTTGTAAAATAAGTTGTACTTAAATTTGAATTCTGAAGGTCAAACTTGTACCTGTGAAAGGCTTTAGCTGAGGCTTGCAGATGTTTATTACATTTTTTTTTTGTAAAATACAGGAAAGATACAAGTTGAAACTTGCCGAAGCAAAACAATAGGAAGGATAATAGTAGTGACAACGGGTTATGGATTGACTCATTTTTAACAAAACACCCGTGCGTATATAGTTGGGATGTCGAACTAGCTAGTCAGAAGACGTCCCTGTGCTGCCTTCGCTTGGCATGGTGTTCTCAATAGTGATAAAACATTCAAGGTGGACTTTACGAATCTATCAATTTCTGGCATACTAAATTTGTTCAAATATGGGTTTTTTAACGCTAGTAGATATTCTTAAGGCTGATTACACAATTAGTCTTAAGATTTTATTAGAAAACGTTGCCAACGATAGACCGGAAGTTCGCGCTTTATATGAACATACTTCGTAGAGCTAGTGCTACATCATCCAGTTACTTTAGGGGAGTCTACATTAAAAAGAGTAAGTTTATAATGAAATTAATTTATATTTTTTATAATAACAAATATTATAAATTGAAGGTTTACCAGGAATAAACCGAAAATAATAGCGAATATACGAGAAGTGTCGTAGATTTTATCGCTAATCTCGATTTAACCTTATTTAATTTCCCCTCGCATACTTCTAATATTTTTAATAATGGCAAATTCGTGATATAAATCTCGAATGCACTTGTATCTCGTTTCAACACAAGCTCGCACGTTTCTACACGCAGTTTAAATATTTTTTATTTAGTTTGTTGCGTACTAAATTTTTTTTTATACACACAAAGAAAAATGAAGAAACAATTGATATTAACCCCTGACGGAATACCGTATACTTTTATTCAAAAATTAGCTAAAATGCTGATGACTAACTGTAGTTAATTTATAGGAAATATCGTAAAGTTCTTAAAAATATGTTTCTTCTTAATTATATGTATATGTTAAAAAACCACCTTTGCTTTACAGAATGCAGTATCATTCAATATGTGCCTTCGGTTCGAATCGGGATGTCAACGCTCAAACTTCAAAGTAACGAAAATTTCTTTGCACGAGATATGGTGCGGTTCCAGGTGGACCACATTACACTTCCTACTGGATATGGAACTCTGCCACACTTATGACTTATTTTTATTTAATTATGAAAACACGTTTATTACTTAAAAAGCATTGTTATCTTATTAATCAACATTTTAATTATATTCTGATTAATATTTAATTTCATAAATTGTCAATCCTCTGCCTTTTTGGAGTGAGCGCCATTTTGCAAATAAAATGAATAATTTTATAGCTGTATTTCTTTTGTGTTTACAAATGATATATCCTTTTAAACTTTTCAGCCTGAATTAAAAACATTTCCTAGGACGATGAAAGGTACCTATTGTTCGCAATAATCCCTGACGTCATTTACGAAATTTTAAGCTTTGATTGACAGGTGTAAACAGACAAGTCGAGACCTGCGTTTCCTTTTTAGTTTTTGGGATAAACCGCTGATTGATCTAATTAAACCGTGCTTTTTCGTGATGCATTATGCATATTTATTTAATCCGCGGATTAATACCGAATCCGCCGTACACCTGGTTAAATTGATAACTTTGATTAAAGATTAATTCAATATGACCTTTATTGTTCTGATTAATTATGACGCAGCCCCGCCGGTTCCGGCCCCCCCCCCCCCCATTTGTGCAGTACGAGGGGAGGAGCTTGAGCTGGATTGATCTAATTAATCCGCTAACCTGATTGGACTAGTTATAATACTTGATTTAATTCCAAGATGGCCGCCGCTTTTAATCCAACTTTTATTCGATCTAATTAAATTTGATTGATTAATTTGATTAAATCCAAGATGGCCGCCGTTTTTAATCGAACTTTTAATCGACCTAATTAAACCGCCGATTTTAATCGAGATTTTAATCGAACTTTTAATTGACCTAATTAAAACCGCGAATTGATCTAATTAAACCGCTAATCCCATTAAATCGACCTAAAATTCCGCGAAATGATCTAATTAAACCGTTAATCCAATTAAATCGATCTAAAATTCCGCGAATTGAACCGCTAATCCCATTAATTCGACCTTGATTGCGCAATCGATTAAATTGATTGACCTAATTAAAAACAAAATGGCCGCCCAAGTGCCCCTATTCTACTGATGTGACACTCAAAACTCTTTACTCTATCGAGCGTAGAAGATTATACAGTAAATCACGTGTTCATGTTAAGCTGCGTATGCACAAACGTTTGCGCGCACACACGTTCGTTTGCGAAAATTTTAAAATCTACACATAATTATTTTTATGTTTTTGTTTGAACGCGCAAATATCCGCTCCATTTGTGCTTTTACCTAAAGCTATTTGCATAAATTAAAAATCTCGTCCAAACTGAGCAACACTTGCGCTCAAAATTCCTTTGAGGTGGTCACCGAGACCGATAACCGATGGAGTGTGTACGTGCGTGCTCAGACCTTTCGCCCACACCTGTTCTGCCGGTACTCATATGATCATTTTTGCGCGCAAACTGTTTGTGCGCGCAAAAATGCTCAAGTGAATACGCAGCTTTATGTAGAATATTTGTTCTACAGCTGGTGTGGATAGCCCTTAAAAATTTAGATGCTTTTTGATACAATAATTTGCCATTAATTATTAGTGAATCCCTTCATTTGCCTCACTAGAGATGTAACTAATTATAAAATTAGCCTACCTTTTTCAAATATTACCATATGTCATGAATCGACAAAAATCGACAGCAGAATTTTTTCCTTTCTTTCGTTTTTTGTGGAATATTCATATACCTAGTGTACAACTTCCTACAATTTGCAACGATGATCGACTATTGTATAAGCATTATAATTTCAATTGTTCAAATAAAAATTTATTTCGTTTTTACGTGTTCTGTTCAAATAATGGCCGACTGGTATTGCCATGGTTTAAATCAAACGTAGTACTATTTGTCAAAATATTTGCCAAATTATGAATCAAAGTGAAGGGTGAGTAGTTACAAAAACTAGAAGTTACTAGTCCATTCGGTTTCACAAGTAAATAACTGGTATAGGAAAATTTAAAAATGTCGAAGCTTAGAAAAAGCAGCTTCGTACCTTTAGGCGACAATTTAACTTTCTTGTAAGTATGTATACGAAATCATATTTATGAGTACAAGTACGTTAAGTGGTTTTCTTATGAAAAGATTCTCGCATATAACTTTTAAGATAAAGTTTTGAGCTACTACAAGCGATATAAGTATGTATACAGACTAGGCTGATATGCGTAGATTAACCATTAAACTTAAAAAATACTCTTAAGAAGCATTTTGCTATAGGTTACAAAATTTTTTGAAAGTTGTAATCTAAAAATTTCAAATTGTATTGTTTTTAAATAAGAAAGTTGATTATAGTAATGGTAGGGTTGCCAACTTTTGAAATTAGTAAGTAAGGACAGACAACAAAATGTAGAAATTTGTTTATTTTAGTAACATTGTTTACAATGTTCACACTAAGAATACATCCATAGAAAGAAGAAAGCTCAAGCTTGGTTTACATAATAAAATTAAAACAAAACAACTACTTCTATTATAATTTTGAGTAATGCAGTAAGGTATCAAATCAACAAAATTTCATTTCTTAAATTTATATTTTTCCTGATTTTTTACTGATTTAAGAAAAGCATGTTCCTGTTTAATATGCTCAGAAAATTCTAAACAATTTTCTTTAAGGTTAAAGTATATTAAAAGTTCGTTCTTTATTAAATCAATGGAACATCGATTCCTTTCATCCCGCCATTTAATGTTCATGACGCTAAACACTCGCTCACAAAACGCCGATGTTCCAGGAATACTTAGCATATAAGAAACAATTTTAAATACATTTTTATATTTAAAATCTGTAGATTTCAAAATACTAAACCACTTTTTTGCACTATTGTTTACATCTTTACCGAAGTTGTTAGAAATTATCGTGAAATTGTTTTTTATTTCACACACTTCTTCAAATAGCTCATCCATATTTAGTCGTAAAGTTTCCTTTTCTACCTCTAACACTTCTATAACGTCCAAAAAGTCTTGGTAACTGGGAAACACATATTTATTAATGAAAATTTTGACATTTTTCCAAAAGTACTGGTTTCATTAAAATTAAACCATTTGTCTAAATACTTTATTGCACGCTCGAAGAATTGCTTAAAATCATCCTTAATATTTTTTAATTCGCCTTCGGACAAATTTGTGTTTTCATTTTTCATTTTTTGTCTCACTTCAAATCCATAAAATTCGTCGGAGAGCCGATTACTTATCTTTCTTTTTAAATCTGACATAATGGCAAAAACATCGGGTGCTGTAGTATCATTAGCTTCTAGTTGTTTAATGGCAACTTTAAAAATCTCCAAAACATGATTAACGAAGAGCAAATAGATTTCTATTGATGGATGTATTTCGGTAGAGTCATCCGATATTAACAATAGTTTTTTTACCTGTCGAGAGCAGTTATCACTTTCGCTTAGGAAATACGAAGATAAACCAGCATCTAATTTGCTGGTTTGGTGGGGCAGTGGGCAGTGTTCGCCGAAATTGACGGCATAGTACTGTATTAAACGCGTATTTGTACTAGTATCTCGAATTTCGAAAACTACTTCTGACCTCGCATTTATATTATGTTATTATGAGTGTAAACAGCACAACTGAAATATTATGAACTGTTAAAAAAGGACATTACGTGACCTTTCCTGTAACAGGAAAGGACAAAGGACAGCCAGTTAGAAAAAAGGCTTGTCCTTCCGAAAAAAGGTCAGTTGGCAACCCTAAGTAATGGAGAAGTATGCACTGAAATGGTATTGTTGGCATAAGAGATATTGGAGTTGGATATATTTTATTAATTAATTAAAGTTATTAGTTGATTACAATTATTTTTTTTGTTAAATGAATTATGCAAATTTAAATTAAAAGCCATAATGTTATATAAAAGAATCTAGATAGACAGAATAAAATACCTAGTTTAATTGTTAAGGATGTTATGTATGAAATTAATTTAGCTGGAAACGTACAAATGTTAAGAAAGAATGTTATTAGTTAAGATTTGTTACTAAGGAGAATGAAAAATTTTCTAATTGGACAAAGATATAAAGGAACCAAGGAGACGGTTTGGTAAAGATAAATAAATAAAAAGGAGTACAAATTATTTTTTCTTTTGAAAGGAAGTGATAATTTTCCTTTAAAGAAAAATAAAAATTTAAAATTAAAATATTTCAATTGTGAGTTTATTAGAATAATCCTACTCATATCAATATTGAATATCGGAAATTATAAAAAATGGTGCCGATTATTTAAAACATAAGTATTGGAAGATTGTCCTACTTATTGGTTATCGTATTGGAGTTTATGGAAAATAGTCCTGATAATTTATTATTGAAGTTTATTGAAAAATAATCATATTAATTGGGAGTTCATCTTATTTGCGTGGATATGCAAGTTAATTGGAGATTGTATTACTGCCATTGGATATTGGATTAATTGAATTGGATTATAGTTATGCGAGTGTAATTAACTTTTATTAATAGTAAATGTTAAAATAATAATTTAGATATTAAGAAGTCAGGGAACATAGGGCAATTGTAAATAAATCTGCATAATTATTATTATTATTGCTATTAAACAATTTGCTTAATCAAAAAATTAAGAACGTAGAGAAACCTTCGGGACGACCCCATCCTGAGCTAACGGGATAAATGATTGTAAATGAACCTTAACTATTATTAATAATCCAAAGTATCGATGATTAAAAAGTAGATGTTCATTGCAGTATATACACCGTTAATCTTAATTATACATCTTTCGAATAAGATTTTTATCATAAATGCCAGCCCGTTTTTGCTATAAAATTAAGTACCAAAGGGGTCTTGAGCAATTTCAGCTTGCTTATTAATGGATTAGCTTCAAGGTAGTTTATTAGAAAAACACATTTTATAATGTTTTAAAGTCGAAAACAGTGAAAGGACAAAAAAACATATTTAACATTCTATAAACACTGTTTTCTTACGTTTACGAAGTTATTTAGGAAGGTTTAAATATTATGTTTCCTTTTTAATTTAAATGTATCCAAAATCACCACAAAAATACATTATATTTTAAGAATAGCCCATTTTAAGTTAGTAGATGTGTGATGGGTGTGAAATTGGTTTCCAATCAATCAAGTTTTAGTGTTACAACCTTGCCCTTTTTATTAAAAGCAAAAGTTTTCCCTTTTCGTATTAGGTCGGTTCGGAAACAACTTTAACAGAACTCAAACTTAGCGTTTGACCCACTTGGTACTAAATTTGAAAAGATTGTAATCACTTTATAGTATTATTCAGTATTCAACGACATCCTCTGGGTACCGAAACACCCGAAAAAGAAAAACCGAAAGAAAACCACATTTGGAATTATTCCTGAATTAAATTACATGCAGACATACTTGAGATCATTGTTTTTAGGGTCACATCTACGAAACGTATTATACAAATACGTTTAGTAATCGCGTTGTCTGTCGCAAATATTCGAAAAAATTGCTGAAAATGTCAAATGAGCTCCGATCCTAGGGTAAATCATGTATAGGACAAATTCCAAAATGTCTGTCTGTCACGCGCTTTGAGACACACTTTTTGGTATTAGATATCAAACATATGAACTGTATCTGTATCCGTAACTTCTTTTACCTTTCGGTGTCGAGGCTGGTGCGTTAGTGTGTGTGGCTTTTATGGGTGCAATGCACAATCTAGTGCGTTACTTCGAGGTACGTGGTTTAATGTGCCGTTTAATATTTACATAGGCATCAGTCGTGGTAGTGTAAGTGTGTGTACATGAGGACCTTATTACTTTACCTCTTAGGCTGGTATTTGGAGGAGAACGCCTTTAATTGGTGGCCTAAGGACGAATGGTCATTACGATATCGACCTCCAAACTGCAGGAAAATCATACCCATCGGGAGATTTTCAGCAAGTACTAACGTTAACGCTAATCTGACGCTCGACGTCTGGTATCTCATTAAACTATTTATTAAACATCATAGGCAAACTTTAAATTTATAGCCGGCGAGAAAACGCTAGAAATGCACAAGAAGAGGATAGCGTATAAAGGTACTTCTTTCTCTTTTTTACATTTTTTAAATGAGAAAGTTTCTTGTCTTAAATATTAAGCTAAGTAAGTCATAATTTGTACCTGAAGTATTGATTGGAAAAGGACGACATGTAAGACTACTTTTCTCTTTGTATTTTTCAATCTAGACAGTTTTTTTTGCCACAAATACTGAGCTAAGTGAATGTTCCGTCTGAATAACTAACCCCCTCTATTTTTACTAAGCAAGGGTGGTTAACTAAATTTTAAGTAAGTTTAAGAAAGCAGAGTTGTAAGAGTAGTCGTAAAGTAAAGATCGTTTTAGTGTAAGCGTGGTTTCTTTATCCCAACATTTTTATTTTAATGAGAAAAAAAGGCAATCCTTGGGTTCCAACAGTGAACTATACTTCATATTTGGGATCCACACGCGTTCCTATTGGTTGTTAGTAAAATTAATTGAAAAAGCTTAGCTTCTGAGGGCAATTTTTCTCTTCACATTTTTCAAATGAGACAAACATTTTTGTCTTAAGTATTGAACTAAGTAAACCAAATTTCATATTTTAGTTCAATTACATTGGAAAAGGACATTGTATGAGAGTGCTTATCTGTAGACATTTATGAGTTAGGTTTTATCTTACAATTTTAATGCCAACGTAACAAAGCACAATTCTATATTATATTACTGGTGTAGCAAATCTTCTTCTTTGTAATTTTTTGTTGTAAATCAACTAAACTTTGTTTAGTTATAAAAGTGTTGTTTTTTTCCTTGAAAATTTGCTTTTATTAGAATTTTGGAAAATGGTCAATAACGTAAATATAATAGAAGTAAGTAGTTTTATAGATGACATGTAATTTCCACAGCAACTGCTATGCAGACTTTTTGATCATACGATATTTAAGGTAAACGTATTTGTATTATGACTAGGATATTAACTAGTACAGATTTCTTAAACAAAAAATTGGAGAAAAGCGTATCTCTGGTTGTCTTAGTAGTTTTTATCTTTTTATTAAACTCGTTGAATATCAGTTTCTTTACTTACAGTATTTTAGCATATTTGTTTGTGCGACGAATGGGGTTACATTATAGCTGTTTATTTATTATTCTTATATATTATTCTGCTACCAGTTTTTGTCGCCCTTCCCAATTCGTAATTTAATTTAATTGTCCTAAAAAATGTTTTGTGCACCAGCCAAACTTCATCCTTCGATCTTTAATTTGTTTCTAATGTTATTATTTTGTTCTTTATTTATATTAAGTCAAGTTGATAAATCTTCGGATTTAATTTTTGTGGGCAGATTAGTTGCATAAAACTAGATGCCACTGAAAAATAATTGGGAGAGGACTTCTATTCCTTTGTCGATTTTCAGAAAAATATTAATCTTAATATAAAAATATTACGCCGCAGCTTTATATAATATGTATATGCAATCAATGTCTTTCTCGATTAATATGTAAATTTATCAGAAAATAATACAATACAGACTTCCATCTACTCGTAGTGCTTATCAACTGGAAAAATTTGATCTTACATATGTAGTACTCTAGCCACATGAAACGTCATATTATATGCATTCATTTTGTGATTATATAGAAGGTGAAAGTTACTTACTTCTTTATAATTGATGTTTGATTAAAATTGAGCTTTTGGCCTTGCGTAGATACACTTCTCGGGTCGATAAAGTAACGTGTAGATTAAAAATTATTTGCTTATTAAAGCCAAACGTTTTGAATTGCAGCTTTTAAATTATGGAGATTCTTTATGATCTTAATTTTAAACAAAGGACATACATATACAGAACGTTAATACACAGAGATAGGGTGAATTGATGTTTCATTAAGCGTGCATTTTGTAAATGTTATGTTTTTTATTAAATTATTGGTATAAGTGAGGGTGAGGTATGCATTATTTATTCTTTCATTGGACTGCCTTGTAACGAGAGCAGCAAATTGTTACATCTGTTTTTTAACTGCCAATACATCGATACTAGAAGTGCTTGTTGGTATGATAAAGCAATGTTGTTCGAAAGGTAAAATTTTTATTATTATTGAAAATAAATCAAGTTAATAGCCGACATATTTGGCGCTTTTATTTTTTTATGAAGTAATAAATCATGATTTGAGAGTTGCGGATATTTTCTATCTGAGCACATTTTTTAGTTGTTTATAGTTTGAAGTACCAGTGGAAAGGTTTTGTTTTCATATTTAGCAATTAAAAACAATTTTTGTTTTACCTGATTTACAAATTCAACCACTGCTGCGTTTATTTGAATTCTTGTTTTCAGAATTTGTCAATTTAACGAATTTTAAGTCGGTACTTAAGTAATTATCGCTGGAGTGGTCGAGTGGTTAAAATCTAACAGAAACATTGCAATTTGCTACGTTTTATAATCTGTTTTTTGCCTACTACACTACTTCCATCTAAACAATTATAATATGTGTAGCACTTACTGAATGCTTATTTTAGTTGTAGATGAAGTGGGGTGTCCTGGTTCCCCATTAAACAGCAAAATTATTATATAATAATATAAATAATAAAATTTTATAAATACCTTGTTAATAAAAAATGTTAACGTGTCACATGAATTAGGGTTATTTGAATATAAATCAAAATAGTACTACAACGATATTGAAGGTGAGGATGAGCACCCAATAATATTTAACCGCATATACATAATTATATGTGAAGGATTTAAAGAAGCAAACGTAAGAAAAAGGTATAAATTATCAAACATAAATCTTATGCAGTAACACGAAACTACTACTTAATTGAGATTTGGGGAAAACTTCACCTTAAAATTACCTTTTTTCGTGATGTCAGAACTAATCTACTTAATAACTATTAAAACAAAATTTAATCCCTTTTAGGGAATTTAAGGGTTACAGATTTAATAATTTCAGGTAAATTAAAATTTGTTCTCCTAATTTGAAAACAGGAGATCCTCTCTATTCATCGTTAGTACATCAGTTTCGAAAAGTACACAGTATTAAACCTGGCCCTCATGATGTCGAGTTGAAGACGCGATTTTTGTTTTGTTTTAAAGTGGATTTGAAATGGTGTTATTCACAGCTGTAAATTTTGACACATAAATTATTATAACTAACCTATTGCACAGTTATTTAATTTTTAAACTATCGCTCATTCTCCATTGTGAAGGTAAGAATTTACTTAGTTTATAAACATCAGTATGATTTTCGGAAAGTCCTTTCAAGTTCTGAATTTCTAGGTAGGGCAAAGGATTTTATTTGTATGCCATCGTTTCAACCTTTTTTTAACTCTTGTTTCCTTGAAAATTGAAAAGTTTTTTGATGTTTTAAACGTCAGTTACATTACCTGAGAATTTACTAATCTGATCCTTTTATGAAATTCTTTTTGAGCTAAAAGTCATAGAAAAATATTATATTTAAAAAACAGAATTTCTAGAAGGCTATTTAAAGGAACCATATCGTTTTACCCAGTTATTCGAAAATTGATGATTTAAATTTTATTTGTTTGCACAAAATATAATATAATATGCTGAAAAATTTACTCTAATTACCAGATAAACGTTCATGACTACAAAGTACAAACTAGAAGCTTCATGCATTTTTCATTAAAGTATAAAATATTGCTTCTAGATAGATATAATTTAAATTATTTCAATGCTCTACCAAGTCCTACAACTTTAACTTAAAATGCAAAAATTGATGATTGCACATTCTCACGAGAACAAAAAAAACGTTACGTAGTATGTATAATCCCATGTCCTTATGGTCTTAGGAAAAACTCTCCATATAATAAGTAGGCACTGTTAAAGGTTTTGAATGAGCTGCTTACATAAATGTACTTTTTTCGAAATGAGAAAATTTTTGATTGTGTTGAACCGCTGTTTAAAGAATTAAAATTTGAAAAATTTGACGGCTTACGTATTAATATAAATTTCAGAAACTCTGGTGAACTTTATATTCTTGACGAAGTTCCACAGGGTACCGTTTTGAGACCAATCGTATTTTTAATATACAAGATGAATCTTGAACACAGGTAATACATACTAAATATAGAATACTGCAAAATATCTAATCTAAAATTAAGCAATTGTGTTGTTATTTCCTTGTAGAGGAGAAAGATGATTATAAAACTCAAATTAACAATTTTTCAAAAACTACGCCTTGGGCCTAAAATTTTTTTACCCAAAATTAGTAATAATTTGTTTTGTCTGTAGAGATAAACTTCTAATACTTTTGGCAGATGACGTCCTTATTTTCTTAGATAATAATGGAGCAATTTTTACCAGGAATATTGGTTATCTCTAGATCTAACTTTTTTAAGTATCCGTATTTGTACATCTTTCAATACCTACTATCGCTCCATACTACTTATAAGGTAATACCTTTATCTGTACATGACTATGGTGTAAGAGGGTCAAATAGGATTCTCTTAGGTTTCCACCCAAGCTTCCTTATGGAATTACTAACCGTTCCACAATAGAATTTAGGATTATTATAGAAATATTACCCTATTATGTTTAGTGATATGGCTTTAATGGCATCTGAATGAATTAATCTTTGATGGAATTACCTATAACGTAGCTAAATGTTTATATCAGTTTGTGCTGCAATTTTCTTTCTATAAGTTATTCGAATTGTTTCAATTTATTTAATTATTTCTTGAAAACTGTACAGGGCGTTCTAAATTAATTATTCGCTATTGGTGGCTCCTTTGCTATTCGAATTATACAGTTGGTAAATTAAACTAACTATAACTGCAATAATAAAGGACGTAACAGTAGTGAACTATTAATTTGAAATGCCCTGTATAAGCGATGTATATTGACAGGCATTTTTATGAATAAATGAGTAATTACGATTTACAATAAAGATCAAGACAGTAGTTGACGCTTTGATAATTAAAATTTTATAATTATCCAAAAATGAGAGGCAGATAGTTTTAAGTGGGTACAAACTTTGTGGAACTATGTGTAACAATATTCATAACATGTCATTAATGCGATTTGTAAAATAGATGTATAAAATGCTGAATGTTCACTGCTTAAATGTATCAGACGCATGTTTTAATTTGGTTATATAAACATCGCGCACACTCTTATACATAGTTTATGTACTGATCGTACTGACTCGTTTTTCACTTTATAAAAAAAATTAATTAAAATTTTTTACAACTTAATTAATGGAAATGCATGTATGTGATTATAAAATTCTGATAGCAATATTACGCTTTCCTGGGCAGTCAGCAGTTTAATCAAAAAACTGGGGCCTTTGTATACTCCGAATGGTTAAGCTCACAAGCATTACTATTAGAATTGCATTCAAGATATTTTGTTGATAGTCTGTATTTTGTGGTACTATTATATTTTATCAAAAACTACGAATTTAGTTAAAATACTTTCTCATGTCAATTGTATGCTTTCTATATCACAGCGGCGGCCATCACCAAGGCACACAGAAACACAGAAGCACATACCTTCTAAAATAAAATCAATTTTTTTTTATTAATCTTATTGTTTTTTAATAATCAGCGTATTGATGGTACACTAATGAATCTACACCTTAATGCTGATTTCCGCCGTTTAAACGCTGGCTGTACTGCGCAACAGGGAGTTTCCCAATATTTCCTTTTTCAGAAGTACGCGGATGATACATTCGGATGTGACGGAACAACGATACTCATCGAAGAGTTTGTTTATCCTGTAGCATGACAACCGACGTCTTTTTAAGTTCCAGTAGTGCACCTAGTATCCATACATCTATCATTTATAACTTGAGTCACATTCAAAGATCTAAGGCTGCGTAATTTCCGTGCCTACTCTCGAAGTCCTTGATGTTCATGCACAATACACATTTTAATACTAAATTCGGTGACATTTATTTTACAAAATAAACCTTTAACCCAAAAACAACTATAAAAAACTTTATAGATTATCTGCCCGTGTTAACTCTCCTATCTCTTATTGGCAAAACAAGACATTTTACTGAAAAGTATATTAAAATTGCTAACTTCCGTTGTTCGTAAAATTTTGGATTTCGCTGGGAGACCCCTAAACTGGAATTACTTTATTGTAACCTCAAAGGGGAAAAGCAATGCTTTACAGCGGTGTACGTATGATGATTAATTTGGACAAGTTAGTGCAGCGAAAAAAAGTACAATACAACTAACTGTTCATTTTACAGTAAATAGATACACGGATCAGCGTACTAATCGAAATTCCAGACTACTATACAGATAGACTGAATAGTCAAGACTGGATCCTGTGATAAGATTTTGTTATGTATTTATACTAAAATTTCGATACATAAGGGGTGAAAAATAAACGCTCTCACGGTTTTGCATCTGGTACTTGTCCAGAAAACTAATAAATTTCATAAGTGGGTTGTTTGAATTCTTTTGCAATTTGAAATTTTACTAGAAAGCGTGTGAGTCGATTTGTTTAGATATAGGCGTAACTAATTTAGAAAAGGGACGGTGGTTTCCGTGCTTAAGTCCTAGGATTTATGATATTGTTGTTTTTAGTTTCCCAAACTTTCTTGCCACATAATTACCCAAACATCCCTAACGTTATGCTCTGAATAGAAGAAATACATTAAAATATAATCCCTGAAAAGTAGAAAAATAAAATTATAAACGTACAGGTGGCCATCACTATGTTTAAGTAACTAAACTCTCAAAGCTTAAGATTTTTTGCCTTTTCTAATGGAGTTCCTTGGACCAGTGTATAAATTTTAAGCAGTGGCGGTTGGTGCAAGGCGCTACCCTCCCTACAAAAATAGATTCAGAAAAATTTTATATGTTGTACTCCTTAATCAACTAACCTTTAAAATAAATAAAGTTATTATTAAAATTGACAAAAAATTACGCAATATTACCTTATCTTGTTTGTGCCGTGATGCGCTGAGCCCGATATTTTAAAGCCCGTGGATACGTTCTGTGCCTCGTACCGTTTCATGGAAAAACTACGCGTTTGAACCGGCCTTGCGAGCCTATACATTCTCTACACACACTGCATAGATACACCATGAAAGTTCTGGAAATAAAATTAGTATTGAAAACAAAAAATGGGCGAAGAATCTTCGCTGTACTTTCCATACTTGTAAAATGCATAACAAATATATCATAAGCGTGAGGATAATCAAGGTCTCTGTCACCCATGAACGATTTCAGAGTTCCACATCAAAACTATTAAAACGTAGCATTAAATTAGGTTTGTATTTTAAAGACAAAAAAATAACAGTCTGTGCCAGAGGGCTTACTTTATTTTAGGTGTTTATGCTGAAAGTAAAAAGGGAAAAAAGGAGACAACGGCACGCGGTGTTCCCAGGCGGTCACCCATCCAAGTACTGACCGTACCCGACATTGCTTAACTTCGGTGATCAGACGAGAACCAAACAACAACAACAACAAAGACGTTTATTTTAAATTTCATGTACATATATTTTACTGCACTGCAACTAGTTCCAGTTCACCAATCACAGTTAGTGAGCCGGTAGTTGTTTGTGCTGCGGAATATTTAAAGATAATTTCTACAGTTTAAAAGTACCTATTCTATCTCTTGAATTTTATCTTTATATATGTTTATTTTGTTTGACACGATAATTAATGCTTGCGTTGTTTGCGCCTTTAATGTTATTTGTGCTTTTCACTTTCATTTTCACTTGCAGGAAAAATTTAAAAAAAACCTACTTACGTATTTATCTTAACCTAGACTTATCCTAATTATTTACATATATACATTTAATTACACTTGTTTACAGACGAGAACCGGTGCTTTCAATGTGGTATGGCCGTTGTCGTACCGTTTTCTCATGATCCAGGCTTTTCTCTTTTGGGTTCCGTATCAGAAAATTGGTCCTTTTTATTTTTGAAATTTTGAATTTTTTTTCAGCTAGTTTATATTATTTTAAAATTTTTTAGAAATGTAATTACCTAACTATTGATCCAGAACATTTAAAATAAATCGTGTGTGTCGTTTCCGAGAAAAGTTTTTTTGAAAATTTGAAAATTTCCCAAACTGTCAGGACTTTTTATTTTTTCGAATTTTTATGATTTTGAATTTTTGCACGATTCCAATACTTTCCTATACATGCGTTGCAAGTATGTAAAGTAACTCTAAAACGTGTTTTTTTCGAATTTTTACGATTTTGAATTGGCGCACGATTCCAATACATTCCTATACATGCGTTGCAAGTATGGAAAGTAAAAACAATGACCAATGGCCACTGTAGAAACAAAAAATGCAGTTCTACTATTAAATTAATTAAAAATTTAAAAATACCATGGAGGAACAAATATTGACGGCAGTCGCCATGTTATCGATTACAAACACTTTAGTAGATACCTACAATATTTATTAGGAGAATGGAATTTTATTTGGAGCATTGGAAACGTCGCAAATTTGGTAAGTAGGTACTCGTAGATAGCTACATAAAACAGTTAAGTATTTTACTGTTATGGTATCTGTTATTATTTCCATCTTCTACTCAGCCCTCCCCACGGCAAATTTCACGGGCCACCACTGCTTTTAATATCTTTGCTAAGCTGACTTTAAGAAATTATGAATATACTAGTTATACTGTTATTTTCAAATCTGTGAACATTGCTTAATACTGCACGGGCTATCATTGCTGTTTTAAATATTACAGTACACATAGCTTCTGCATAGCTTTTGCATAGTGTAATGCATAATTGATGAAAGATACGTTCTTAAACAAATTGATAAAATTGCAGGCTTGCTTTAAAATGTATGTTCTATTTAAAACAACTGTAAATTTGAATAATTAAACTGATGACAGTAAACCATGTTTTAATATTAAAACAATAAAAATGATCACATTTCCAATAAATCCTGCATATTCTATATTGAAGATAAATGAACATTGATCTGTGTCAGATAACATTTGAAAATGTCATTAAAATGTAATGTTGCCTTTAGCAGCAATATATGTTTTGTCTTCTAATGAAATAAGATGCTTTGCTATGTATTTTATAATGTTTTTATTAAATAGCCAAAAATAATTCATTTTTATCTTTAAACACAATAAATTTTTGTTTTAATACCCTCATCAAAATAGCACACATTATATTGTGAATACGTTGTGTAATATTATAGAAGGAATGTTTTTATTAAGCGTAAGTTATTGCATTAGGTACATACTTCTACACATTTAGCAAAAACATCCATGCTATGTTACCGGATTTTATAATGTTTAATAACGTTTTACACAAACGAGTACAAATAACAGATATCGTGAAACACGGGATTTGTAATTTCCATGGTTACAAAATTACAGCAATTTATTAGAGTATTTATTTTAAACTAGAACACAATAGTGAAATTATGCTCATAAGTCCATTACTTGTGTTAACTGAAGTCTGCAATGAGTGCAATGTACTGTTTTATTATTTGTATATCTTTCTTTCTTCTTCTTCGTCAACCCTTCTCTGTCCACTTCTGGACGTAGGTCTCCCTTAATCTTTTCCATTCTTCACGGTTCTTTGCTGTTTGTAACCAGTTTCTTGTGGCCACTTCTTTTATGTCGTCCAGCCAACGTTTTTGTGGCCGGCCAATTCTTCTTCTTGAACTCCTTGGTCTCCATATTGTGGTTCTGTTTGTCCAACGTTTGTCAGGTTGTCTGCCTATATGCCCCACCCAGTTCCATTTAAGTTCCGCTACTCTTCTACTGACGTCTATAAGTTTTGTTCGACGGCGGATTTCGACGTTTCTAATTCTGTCTCTATGCCTCAGGCCAAGCATATTTCTTTCCATGGCATGCTGAGCTATTCTTAACCGTTTCATGGATTTTTCCGTTAAAGCCATTGGGCGCATTCAGGGACGCTCAGCGGCTGATACGCTGAGTTAGCAAAGTCCCTGAACAGACACGCTGTGAAAAAGCTTGCAGTAAGCGGCTGAGAAATTCGCTCAGCGTATAATTTGTTAGCTGACTTTGTCAGCGGTGTCAAAATAAGGAGCGGGAAGCACACAAACTTAATAATGTGAATAAAAACATATTAATTAGGGTGAGCGAGTAACACCTAACCTTACAAAACAAATAACAAACTGTCAAAGCAGCTTACTATCACACGTTTCATTCAGGGAAATACCCTTTTGCTGTCATTTAGCATAAGCTGACTAAATTACCGCTTAGCTAAGCAGCTGAGCGTCCCTGAATGCGCCCATTGTCTCCATGCCATAAGTTATTACCGGTAAAATGCATTTGTCATATACTTGCTTTTTTAGGTTATTTGGTATTTCGCTTTTCAGAATATACGACAATTTGCCAAACGCTGTCCATCCTTGTCGTAATCTTCTAGTTATTTCAGCCGTTTGGTTAGCTTTGCCCAGTTTAATGATATGTCCTAGATATATACAGGGTGATTCAAAAGGTATGGTCCAAACTTGAGGGTGTGATTGGTGATGTTAAAATAAGTGAAAAATGCCAATAAACTCATGTCCGATTCGCAATTGTTTTCTAGTTATAACAACATTTAGGATAATTTATTATTAATAAAGAGCATATACAATTATAAGAAAAATTAAAAAGTATCACAACAAAAAATGTTCAAAATGTCCACCTAGTACTTGTATACAAAGTTGGCCACGCCGACGCACAGAATCTCGAACATTCCTCAACTGTTGAGGATGTTTTCGAATATCTTCAACAGCTTCATTTATCCTATTAACTAAATGGCCCCTGTCCTGAATTTCCGTCGCATAAACTTTTTCTTTTAATGCACCCCACAAGTAAAAATCTAGTGGATGTGAATTGTGCAACGGTGCCCCGTCATGCTGATACCACATGGATCTTCGCACATCAAGATGCAGATCTTCTAATAATTCCGACAAGGCATTATCTAAAAGGTCTAAATACATGTTCGGTGGTCAGACTGTCTCCGGTGAGGATACCTTCTCCCATATTCTGCTACAGGTGCACGGGCATTTCCGCTGCAATAACCATACACAAAATGCATTTCTGCACGTACAGAAAATGGCTCCATCATTACCACATTTATTGAAAACTACGCCAATTCAAGCTTGAAACGTCTTCTGCCATAAGGAATTAACATTTGTTTTACTTAGTTCCTTGATAACGTGATTTGGCAAAACACAGATAAAAACAAAGAAAACCTCTGTAACTAGAAAGCGGTTGGAAATAAGACATGTGTTTATTGGCATTTTTTACTTATTTTAACAACACCAATCACACCCTTAAGTTTGGACCATACCTTTTGAATCACCCTGTATATTCTGTCACATTTTCTATTTGAATATTATCGATGGCAATATGAGTTGGTTCTGGTGACATGATTTTGGTTTTGTGGTAGTTCATCTTTAATCCCGCTTCTAGTGATCTGCTATTTAATTCTGATAACATACGTTCTAGATTAGTTTGGTTGTCGCTGATAATGACTATATCATCTGCGAATCGGAGATGATTTATGTATTTTCCATCTACGTTTATCCCCATTTCGTTCCATTTCAGTTGTTTAAAGATGTCCTCAAGTGCTGCGGTAAACAGTTTAGGGGATACTGTGTCTCCCTGTCTGACACCTCTTTGTATACTAATTTCGTCAGTTACCGTACCTTCATCTATTCTAACTGTCATTGTAGCGTGGTCATAGATATTTTTGATTAAGTCGGTATATCTAGAGTCCACTCTAGCATTGTCTAGTGCTTTTAGTACCATCCAGGTCTCGATCGAATCGAAGGCCTTTTCATAGTCCATGAAGGCCAGATGAAGGGGTATATTATATTCCGTGGTTTTTTCGATTAAATTTCTGATTGTTTGTAGGTGGTCTGTCGTGCCGAATCCTTTTCAGAATCCCGCCTGCTCTGGGGGCAATTTATTATTCAGATGGTTAGTTATTATTTTTGTTAATAACTTATACAAGTGTGACAGCAGTCTAATAGGTCTATAATTTTGTATGTTAGCACGATCCCCCTTTTTATACAGTAGAATCACTTCAGCGTTGTTCCATAACTTTGGTATTTTACCATCCTCTATACACATGTTTAGCACTTTTTGGACGATACGTAATAACGAGTCTCCTCCTATCTTCATCATCTCGACTGTTATACCGTCTCGACCAGGCGGACGTCTATTTTTCATTTCCATTAAAGCTTTAGTGATTTCCTCCTTGGTTATTTCAGGAACATCCTCTGAGTTTACATTCCTTACTGTAGGTCTTTCAAGTAGAATGTCTCTTTTTTTATTTATATCCCTGCTACTATATAAGTTTTTGTAGAATAATTCTATAGTCTGTTTTAAGCTCTCTCTATTTGTAATTTCTCTTCCCTCTTTATCATTTAGTTTTGTAATCATATTTTTACCTTTACTTCTTTCTCGTCTTAACACCCTCATATTCATGTTGTCTTCTATTGTTTGTTTTATTTTCTGAGTGTTGTATGTTCTAATGTCTTTTCTTATCCTTTTACTTATTTCTTTACTTATTTCTCTATATTCGGATGAGTTCTTGTCTATTGTGCGTCTTTCCTGCATCAGTTCTTGAGTTGCAGCACTTAGTTTCTGTTGTTTAATTAATTTTTCTCCCATGCAAGCTTTCTTGGCGCAGGTCAAGATGCCATTTGTTATGTTTTCTGTTAATTCGTTTAGCCTTAAAGTGTTATTTTGCTCTATAGATGCCATTTTCACGTCCAGGAACTTGTGGTATTTGTCTTGATGAGTTTCTAGAATTACCGACATATTTTTCACGTTCTTCTTTTGTATGAGTTTAGTTCTCTCTTGTTTGATGTTTATCGATAGTTTAGCTCTAACCAATCGGTGATCGCTGCTTGTACTAAAGTTATTGAGTACCGATACATCTTTCACTATATGTCGTTTATCTGTTATTAGGTAATCTATTTCATTTTTTGTTACTCTATCCGGACTTCTCCACGTCCATTTATTTTGTTTCTTTTTCTTAAAAAAGGTATTCATTAGGTATAGTTTATTTTGATGAATATAATCTACAAGTATTTCCCCTCTGTTGTTCCGATTTTCCAATCCGAAGTCACCTATATATTCTTCGTCGGATTCGTCTTTTTGGCCTACTTTCGCATTAAAGTCTCCCATAAGTATGGTAAAATGCGTTTTTGATTGTTCTAATGCCGTTTGGATATCATCATAGAATATTTCAACTTCTTCCTCCGTGTGTGATGTTGTGGGTGCATATACTTGAATAAATTTTATACTGTATCTTTTTGAGAGTCTTATTATTACGTATATTACCCTTTCAGAAATGGCTGTCATTTCTAATATTTGATTTCGGTACGTTCTTGAGATCATTATTGCGATACCACCGCTTTTAGCGTTGTAGCTGTTGTTTTCATACAGCGTATGGCCAGATTTTAATATTGTGCATTTTTGTCCTTGTAGTCTAGTTTCAGATATTCCCAAGACGTCCCATTTAATTGACTTTAACTCGTGTTCCAGCTCTTCCATTCGTCCTTCGGATTTTAATGATCTTGCATTGTAAGTAGCCACGTATAGTCTCAATTGGCAGCCTGTTGTAACCCAGTGATTATTAGCACCCCTTACTTGTTTCCTTGTCCTACCGCTGCCTTGGTTGGTGGATAACAAGTCGCTGGGAACTAGGGGCCGTGTTTGTAATTGTAATGGCATATTTCATAAGGGGGTTTTGGCCGTAATCTTCCACGATGACCAGACGGGTTGGAAGATATATTTTATACCTACTACCAGGTTTACATTCAGCCGCTCCTAATATGGAGTACCGACGCTGTTTGCAGCCGCCCTATCTGGGAGCAGACGCTGCTGATTTTGTACTTCCCCTAAAATCAGGGTTGCCACTTCCGCCGATTTCGCCGTACTGAAGTTTGTCTTCTCCGCCTCTATCGCCGTTGTGGTCTTCATCCGTAACCCTGGATAGGGGCCCTTACAGGGTGCTATCAGCCGGAGTCAGCTGAACCCGGGTTTTTGGCGAGGTGTTACTCCTCGATCCCTCCTCCTTCCTTACCATGTAAGATAAGGCCCCAGGCTTGGGACTGGTATAGCGGATACTTAACTTATACATAAGACAGCGGTAATGAAGGATAATTAATATGACGTTTGGAAGCCTAAGTTTCATTTTTAATTAGATACTCCCATATGAAAACATTGCTGTCTTACTATAATATGGAAATTGCAAATCTAATGTTTTCAGTTAAATTATTAAAATTCATAGTACAGTAAATTTAATTGTTTAATGTATTCTAAACTTCGTTGGTCATTTATTATGCAGTGTTTAATTTATTATTTATATTTTGCATACATTCTTTCTACCACAGTTTTGGCCACAAATTGTTGAACATGGAAAAATTCACAAGCATTTTTACCATAAAGCACCTCCAAACTTTAAAATGCGATTAAGATTCGTTATAGCTTTAAAATTATTTGCATTCATTTGATTAGACAAAATTGTGTTTTAGTTCTAAACTTGTTATACAAATAACAATTTCAGTTTGTATATAACTTTAATCTCACATAAATAGAAAACTAAAGCCAATTTGAGAAAACAATTCTGTAAATAATATGGTATCTATTCAGCATAAAAAAATGCTTTAAAACGAGGCGTCAAAGGAGATATCTTTCTGTTTCAAACTTTAAAGTTGGGATTGTTAGGGCTTAGAACATAACCTCGATTGATGTTTATCTGAAAATAAAAATTGACGTTTCCGAGATTTTGCTAAAATAAGATGGCAGTAAATGTTTAATAACTTGTATTTTAACCTTTTGAAACAATCTATTGATGTGATATTAACAACATTGTCAAATGCAAAATGTAAGATGGTCCACGTTTGCATGTGACAATAATTATTGTAATGATCACTTCTAACCCTGCTTGGTTAGCAGTTATTGTTATGAAAACTTTTACGGATCGTCGTGAAGGTTCGATAATTTTAATTTATTCTTATTCGAGATTTTAAATAAATTTACTCAAATTTTAATAATGTAGATTTATTACAATTTTATATTTTTCCTATCTTCGCTATTTAAAATTTATTTTACATAATCTTTACACTCACAGTTTTTGTTTTATCTTCCTTGAACTTTATTCATTCCACAGTTAATTCATACTTCATAACACATACATTAGCATACCGTTATATCCAATTCCAATTGATTTTGTTTTTCAATTCTAATTTACATTATCTTCAATTCAAATTTCCTTTGCCTTCAATTCCAATTTAGTTTGTCTTCAATTCCAATTCAACTTTGTAGTAATATGATTTACTTCTAATTTATTTTATTTAACTTCAGTCCTTCTTTATTTATTGTTTAGAAAATAAATATAAGTATTTAAACTTCAATTCGTATTAAACTTTTCAATAATTAATAATTATTTTACGAGAAAGATCTTTTTTCCTTCCTCCTTGAAATAGTATATTGCGTCATAAGGGAAGATATAGGCATATTTC
Organism: Melanotus villosus; assembly: GCA_963082815.1. Taxonomy (NCBI): domain Eukaryota; kingdom Metazoa; phylum Arthropoda; class Insecta; order Coleoptera; family Elateridae; genus Melanotus; species Melanotus villosus. Next base: position 66,807,748 of record OY720418.1, on the reverse strand, counting down.
ATCCCGAAGATTTCTGCTGCACGAGCGAACGTAGTGAGCGAGGGCAGCAAAAGCCGAGGGATGAAATATGCCGTTAGATTCCCGTAGGGCACAAGATTAATTTTTACTTTCTTTTTATTTTCTTATTTTGGTTTTTGTCTCCTGGGTTTTTCAAAATATTCCCATCCAATTGGAAAATTGGTTCCCATTCATAACAACGTATTTATTAAACTTTAATATGGTAACCCTAGTTAGCTGTTCGAATTTTACAAGAATAATATTTACATTTGTTTTAAACAGTTCATAATTAACCTAACTATCCAATTTTTTTATATTACATTGTTTTAATACAACTAAATCACATTAAATAAAATTAATTATATTTTCATTAACAATAAACTCGTAAATAACAATTAAATATCATCTCACTATATACTTAAGTAATTTTCATTTCTTTCAGAGCTGTTTTAATGTTCATTTTGAAGAGCTTTCTTTTGTAAAAGTATTATTTTGTTGTTAAGAGACAAGAAATCATTAGAGATTTTGTCTAGAACTGCTTTTTTAGTTAAGTAAAAGAGCACAACAAAAATAATAATAAATTAAATAATAAAAAACGTAGCTTTTTTCAAATGTTAGCCCGAGTGTACATTGTTCACTGAATTTTGGTTGCGGGTTTTAGGTAACTTCATTATTATAGAACCGTTTACTTAAATTGGTTTTTAAATCGTCTTTCATAACTTTTTTTTAATTTTTAAATGTTCGCAATTACAGTAATTTCTTTAAATGTAAAACTTGAGAGATAAGGCGTATCAAATTTTGTAGATAATCATGGACCCAAACATCTGAAATAACTACACTGCACGATATTTTGTAAACATCAATTACCAGTACATTTAAACTGTTAAATGTCACTGCCAACTAGAGGAAATAAGAGGTTGCATGTCTTACAAATTTCAAATTAAATTTTGTGTTACCAACTGAAACAGTATTACTTGATGATGCTGTAGTTTCCGTCCGTCGAAGAAATTTTTAATGTGTCACATATTGCTTTGTAAAGGGACCAAAATTTTCCACACGAAAAATCTCGCCAACCTCTGCTGAGATCAAACCCGAAACCTTTGGGTTACAGAACATCCCTGCTATTTTAGTTCTAAATAGATTATTTTCAGAGCCTTTTTCTATTTTCTGTCGAGCTCTTTACTTTTTAATATGTTGCTACCTAATCATTCTTATTATAGGGCAGGTATTGCGATTATTTGAACAGTAATACATAATTATTGTAACTGTTACTATAGGTATATAGGGTGTCAATGAAATTTGAGGTACCTCTATTTTTTAATTAGAATTTAAAATGTTAAAATGAAATTTAACTTATGTAATATAGCCCTAAAATGCATGATTCACCGGACCGGTTAATATCAATTCTAATATTTTAAATGAAACGCCTTGTATATTTATGCATTTTTGGAATCGGCATTTAATTTTACGTGTACTAGTATCAAGTCTGAAATATCTTAACGACAAAGTATATTTTTGCAGAAATCTGTAAATATACACATATACAGGGTGTATAATTCAAAGTAACAAATGAGTTTCATTCCGGTGAACAGGACGTGAAGGAAACTTATGTTCTACTTCAAATACTGCAGTTTTAAGCCCATATAACAATCATATTTAATTTTAATATCTTAAAATATAATTTCAAAAATAGGGGTGATCCATGTTTCATTGACACCATGTATCTATTAAGCTGTGTTATTTGCTTTGATTCAGTGAAACAGTTTAGTTAGTTGTATACTTGAGGGCCTTTTCAAAACAACATGTTTTAATACTCCTAGAGTTCGTATTATAGGAGTTAGTTCCGGAGAAACAGATTGAAATAATTTTTTTTTTAGATTTATCAGCAGTTTGTGCAGGAAGATAAACTGGAATGTTAGAAACAAACATAACAGTTGCAATCTCTAAAATATCAAACTAAGTATTCCAAAAATTTTAGACTAAAAATATATAAGTTTATAATAATTATACGTAGATTTTACTCATTTGGTGTAAAATAATGTAAGGACGTAGTAAATTAACTACAGTAATAAACTATACTGAAATACATCCGTAAAAAGTATAATGTGCTTTTAGATCATCATTGTTCCATAAAGTCTTGCTTAGTCAACTAGTAATCTACATTTTTCATTGTAAACATCTTAGTGCTTGTCCTAGCAGTTTTGGAACTGTTTAATATGAAAGTATAGAAATGATATACAGGGTGAGTATAAAGTATGCAGACACCGATTTTCTGTCGTTAATATTCATTTTAGAAAATAATGTTTAATACAAAAGTTTTTTATAAAATATTTATCTACATATTGATTATACACGAAAATTTGTTTCTTCGGTTGTTTTTGAGTTATGACTTTACGCGATATTTATTTAAATGGGATCCCCTTAATTTTATGCTACTATTCGGCAGAGAATTTTTTCTCTTTACAACACTCTCTGTATTCCGAAACACAAATAGAGGTTTTAACACAAAAGTAAATTGTGAGGAAGTTAAAGGAAATAGTACGCGAAGGTAGATAGGGCTCTGCAGAGTGTTATTGGTAGGTATTCAAGTGGAAATTTTGTAAGAAATTTTTCCGAACGGATTAATTTAATTAAACGATACCCCAACATAGCCACCCTCTCCTGCTGATATTTCTGAGCCTTATTTTTTTTTATGAATTATTTTTTAAATATCGGGTATATAATTATAAATCAGAAACTTAACAAGACTTGGGAAGGAACACAGAAGATAGAATTAGCTATGTCCACAAATAGATATTTCGCGTTTTGTTTGCAAATCTCATTTCCGATTTGGAGAAACGTATTGCTGCGAATGGGAGAAATTTAAAATATACCGTTTTTAGACATTTAATTTCCGATATAATGCAATCCTACTTGCTGTGCATAGCAAGCAATCGTGCATTATTATCTCTATTTATCATCATCTATCATTGTGCATTGACCTGAAGGTACGATACTTGTTAGACGTTGTATAAAATGTGCTTGAAAACAGATTCTGCACGTTTGCTTTGTAGCGATGTCTTTTAATATTCTTCAATCTAGTGGTAGAGGATGGAGAAAATGTTGCACAAAAATGCATTGTTTGAAATTGTATATTAATCACTGCTTCCAGGTTCCATTTTCAAGCTTTAGAGGTGTTTCACTTTTGAAATTACTAGCTCTTTGAACCTTTGGGGATGATATTAAAAAAATATATTTACTTGCTCCTTTTCTGAGCATTTTTTGCGATAATTTTGTCCCAAAAGTAATAATAAGTACAACTAATGTAAAAATGTATATTCATAAATACTTAACCCTTTGGTTCTAATAACAGGTGATCAAATGAATTAAGTACCTACCAATTAATTACACCCAGTTCGTCAACGTTTTGAAATATTCAAATTATAGTGCGCTGCAGTACTCTAAGACATGCTCTGCACTTACAGCGCCTATCCTATTCTGAAATTCATTTGATCAACCTATACAATGGTTAATTCTAACCATGTAATATGAGTTCAGTCGAAATAATAAAGTTAATTATATTCCATGATATTTAGTTTTTGCTATTTCTACACATCAGAAGAAAAATCTCATCGAGTGACTTTGTATATCAATGATTATGTTTTCAGAATAGGTGTAAAGTATACGCATCTAAAAGAAGATATTAAATTTAATTATTCGGCCCCAACCAGGACCGGGCGTTCGGGAAATTTTCCATCTTCCCAGCCGTTCCATCCGCCCCTGCCTACATAGCACCAGGTGTAGAGTGTAATGTGTGTAATGTGTATGTATGAGTAAGGCCTTGTTACTCTACTTCCTAGGTCTGTATTCGGAGTAGAGCGTCGTTAATTAGGTGCCCAAAGACGAATGGTCACCAGGGGGATTCGAACCAAGGACTAACGCAACGCTAGCCTGACGCTCTACCACTGCGCCACCCTGGCTATTCATAGGTTCATATAAGATTAAATTAAATTTTATAATAATTTTAATATTGATATTGCACTTATTATTATCTTTATAAACATTTTGAAGCGATGTATGTAAACCAATTTGTTGCATACGATAGTTTCGAGAGGGTAGTCATAACACTAATAATTTTGAATGCAGATGGGCATCATAAAATATAGAAAATGCAAGCAAATAAATACTGAAAAAATGGGAAATAGAAAACCTAACAATATGAATAGGAAATCAAAAATAATTTGCATTAAATAATGTTGGCATCAAAAATACAAAAATTGCTTTTTTGTAATTAAATTACAGTTATAAAAAGTAGATTTAATCAAATCATCAAATCAAATTTATCCTCACAATAAATTTATTTCAGCGACATTATCGCCTATTAGATAATAGTATACTATTTAGCGAGCGTATACTGAACTATTACTCAACGAGGGTGAAATGTCTGACACAAGCCGAAAAAAATTTATTGGAATGTAACTTACATGAGCATTATAAAAATTAAAAAAAAAAACATCATTTTTATATAAATTTAAGGTGCCTTTGGGCGACTTCTTACTAAACTTAATCTAATTAATTTACTCTCACACTTCAGCGAGCCATTTTAATTGGCTTGTTATCCGAAAATTTAATCATTTGACCATCAGTTCCTACGTTTAAATTTTCCGAGGGTTAGAATTTTCGGTAACCAATTTTCTAAAGGGCGAAAAGTGGCGTAAAGTTTAATAAGTAAAGGTAAGCAGTAACATTGATATTTATTGTACCTTAGTTACTGAAGTAATTTTGTTTATTGTATCTATCACTTCCGACTAAATTCAAAATGTTCATTTACAACCAGTACAAATGGTGTTTTATTTATAAAATCGCGGAAACGCGCTTAACGAAAACACGAAATTTTTTCATCTTATTACTTTTATTTCCTTTTTGTTCACCTACTATTATCGTTTTTCTTGTTACTCTTTCAGGCTTTTAACCAAATTTATATCGTCTCCATCTTTTCAGGGATCTACCCTTCTTTTCCTTCCGCTGAAAACTTTCCGAAATTATATTATTATAGCTCACTAGCTATAAACAAAAGATATTAAAGTACTTTATCCAATTCAGTTACGAAATGTCAACATTTCGACATTGATTTTAGTTGTGAAAAGTGGTTCATTTTGTAACTAGTTACAAAATATGCTCCCATTTTGTAACTAGTTACAAAAAGATGATTTGAGTTGCGAAAAGTGGTTCATTTTGTAACTAGTTACAAAATATGCTCCCATTTTATCACGATGACCCAACTCCTTTTTTAAGAAGATGTGGCATTTACATTTTGTTATCTGAATTGGATAAAATCTTGTATGAAACACGTTGCAAAACATGTCCTTTTATCACATGGCGTGTTGTTCATCTCGGCTTCGCCTCGACGAACGCCTGGTGATAAAAGGTCCATCATTTTGCAACTCGTTGCATAAATAGCTATTATCGTACAAGCGAATAATTATAATTACTTAATGCTTAAATGTGCCTAAAAGCAGAAACAAATGAAGAAATTGAAATCCTTTTGTACACTTTGTAGTGGTTGGAAAAATGAAATTTACGCCGTCTGTTCAAAATATTAATTTTGATTTTCAATTTATGTTAATTCTCGACATTCGGACAGTAATCAATTTTTAAGTACCTTTATTTTTAAGCAGGAAACCCCCAAAACCAAATATGGCACCTAACATTCATAATTCTTACTAAAGTGATAGTTTTCTGTATGCAAAAGCAATACTTACTGTCATCTTATTGCCTTTAGAGTATGTACAATGTACCAACATCATTTTTAAATACCTATAACAAATCTTTATCTCTAAGTTTAATTTACAATTCCAGTGGACGCACTGCAGTTTAAAAGGCGGCCAGTCGACGTTTACTTTAACAATCATATATGAATTATGTTCTTACATATCTGACAGTTGATGGTTATAAATAAAAAAATAACTCTTAACAACATTATTTAGCATGTGAAACGTGAAACAATTTGTTTATTATATCAAAGATTTTAAAAATAATGACATTTATGCCCGATAAGTAGAGTTTTCAGTGTTTAAAAAAATTTAAAAGAATGGGCGTTACATAATAATAAAAAATATCATTTAGTATACCCTTGTGTTACTTAACAGGTTCTACGTTTGTATGAATTGCGAACGCCACTGCCAAACTACGTTTCTTGCAATGCTTTGTGCGGCTGACGTATGCTTCATTTGTTAGGTCAGGGCTATGTTCTTATTGCGAATTTAGCTTATATGAAATAAAGTCGTTTAGTATTGTATTGTTTCATTATTTTTTAAAGACCATCCAAACTTATGTTTACGTAAAGGTTGCTATACAAGAATATTTTTGTTCCCCATATACACATATGTAAATTGTCAATTACGCACAGTTTACATTAGAAATTTTCAGTTTATATCTTTTTCTATCGGGTCTGCTGTAAAATGTAAATATGTTTTACATAAAAAGAAAAATAGTGAGATAAATCTCATTTTACATCATGTTAAAGTTAGCAAGGTGTGTCAAATGACAGCAAAATAAATTACAAAACTGTCCAATCGAAAAAAAAAATAAATTCTTATTCTCAAAGCGTTTTGACATACAAAACTAAGAAATTAACATGCGAACACATTATTTGTTTAATAAAACATTTATTTACTGATTGTATTATTATTTTGGTATTAGTAGACAATGGCCCGTATTCTGATCTCATATTTAAATTTAACGTCATGTTTAACTACCATGGCAACATCGTGTATCTCTGTTATACACGACTTTAGTTAGAGACAACTTTAAAGATGAGGTGAGATGGTGAGAATACGGCCCAAAGTCTATTAACTTCAAAAGTGATAGGTGGCGTAGCCTACTAATTTTAAAGTGATTTAAAATGAGTTAAAGTTATCTAGCTGTTTTGAATTTTATTTAAACATTTTTACTTTTTTTTTACAACGCATCAGCCTCGACACCGAAAGGTAAAAAGGGTTACAGACAAAGACAAAGATAAAAACACTTTAAAAATCACTTGAACTGATAATCTGATAAAAAAATGACATAAACTAAAAGTGTACCAAATATTATTTTCAAAATCAATCACTAGAAAAACTATTTTCCTACACCTATTTAATTATATTGCAATTATTAGCATTTTCTTCGGGAAAAATTGCCCCTATAATTCACTGCAGTGAATTATGGATTCATAATTCACTGTTTTGCGGCCAATCACAAATACAAATCCAAAAATCGATATTTCGCTGATCTAATGATATTTTAAATCGCCCGCGATCAACTCTTTCTGCGGCTGACAATCGACTCGTGACACGCCCAACTGTGTTGTCATATTGTTCCATATAGAGTTCCATTATTTATCAAATTTGAGTCTAACCTATTTGTTTAATAGCTGTAGAAAAAGCATAGTATTACATTCGCGATTATGGCCATTATTCCCTCAGATGATTTGAGCCACTCGCCTGCGGCTCGTAAGCTCAAACGTCATCTTCGTGAATAATGGCTGTCATAATCGCTCATATAATAATATACTATAACAAGACGTTTTTACCATGTAAACTCACTGTATATATGACGTTACTTAGTAGGGGAATTTTCATATACCACTAAATTTTGTTGTGACATTGATAGATGTTCTGTCACAACAATTAATTTGGAATTTAATAAGAATAAAAAGGTTTAATAACCTTTTTATATTAGTATATGGTTATAGAAAAATTACTCGAACTGTACAGTAATTGCGCACTCACAGCTACGTGGCCCGTGAGTAACTTTTTCACTCGTGCATAATATGCTTTTTACAATTTTCGTTATGTATTATAAATTATAACCATAATCTGTTTTCAGCATAAAATTGTAACAAGAAATGTTTATAAATGCTGCTGAGATTTTTAATTTTATATTTTTAAGAGAAATTCTGAATGCTAATAAAACTCATTAGTTGAGCTTGCTTTCGGTCTTACACAAACAAAATTTTGTAAATAACGAAACAAATAATGTTAACCAAGGTTGTAGCTAAAGAAGATTTAAAAATTCGACATTAAGGGCTAGGTACTATTGTTATTTTACCAAAGTATTCCAGATGCCACTTTTGATATGCCAAATATTATACTGGTACGGGATCAATTTGTTTTACTTCTATCCAAAAAAGAGTAGAAAAGAATAAGGCTTTACCCTAAACTGAACCTGAGAGTTTAAATGTATGAGGCAACTGTACAATACAATATATTTATTGTTATTTTTAGCTTCGCCTATAGTAGTTTTACTAGTTTATATATTTTTTTTTATAAATTTTACCTAATATACCGAGGAAAATGTGTTGATTTCTTAAGGGTTGTCGTTTTACTTACAATATTTTCTAACACTAATATCTTATACTGTTTCTATGGTGCATAAGAGCTCACTTGTTATGTTGCTTTTAAAATATGCTTCTCTATAAAATACGTCGTAAATGACAACGTATTTTATATGACTTTAAAATACTATAAGCTACTATCTACACTGATCTAGAAAAGACTTACGGAAACAACAAGAAGTGCAATAGGAAAATATCAATTTGGATTTACAAAAGGAAAGTCGACAGTAGACGCGATATTTGCACTTAAACAAATAATAAAAAAAACATTAGAATACGATATGAAAATAGAGATGCTATTAATAGATTTTAAAGTAACAAGCTCGTGATAGCAATCAGAGAACTGGGAATAGCTTCGAAAATAAGAAATCTAATAAGGATGACATTAGAAACAACTCGTGCAAGCGTAAAAACGAAAAAAAGAGAAACAGAAGAATTCATTACGAACAAAGGAGTTAAACAGGGCGACTCCCTATCCGCAACACTCTTCAATACAGCTCTAGAGTACATTACACAAAGAATAAATAAAGGCTCAATACGAACAAGAGGGGGACAAATAATAGCGTACGCGGACGGCATTGTACTAATAACTAAGAGAAGAGACATACTAACTAAAATACTACCATGAGATCGAAAAAAAGATGATTCTGAGCAGGCCTTGACTAGTACAACACGACTGGCAAGACTGATTTCAAAATGTGGCAGTAAGTTAGAGGTTAATAAATGTCAAATAAATTAAAACACAAAACAGTATTTATTTAGGGAACAAACTGAAAACTAAGATGAATACATGTTAGAGTAGGTGTTCAAAATGTGATCCTTCACTAGTATTACAACGATAAACTTAAATAATTCTGGAAACAAGATTGCAAAACTGACTTACATTCAGTGGCGTGTCGTGGGGTTTGAGTTTGGAGGGGCGCATCAGAAGTCAAACACCAAATAACCTACCAAAAGTTACGGGAAAATTTGTCTCTTTATTTTCCGAACCAATTTACATAAATACAAATCTGAAAATTGGCACATTTAAGTAAATATTATAACCGCAAATAAATGTATTCGGTACTTCTAGTGATTAGTTACTATTATCATTCTAGGTAGTTTTACTCGGCCTTTCACGAGTTCTAATAATAAAATTGCTTTCAAAATAATTAGGTATCGATTACTTCATTCTCAGTCATAACAAATATTAGACTGCATGACGGTTATTGCGTAATTTATGAAGTATACACCTACTAACTGCGTAAATAAATTTGATGGTAATTTGAAGCTATCGAAGCTGAAACCCAAACAATATTTAGATTTGAATATATCCTTCTTTACCCACTTTTTTAGATATTTTAAATCGACTGTAAATAAAATTGTAAATATTTTTAGTTATCTAAGCAATCGTACATATTTTAGTTTGTTTTTTTTTTAAATACCTATATTTTCATAATATGATATTTTTCTTTAAATGTTCTTGAACACCGAATATCGTAATGATATACAAATTGAAACAAACAATTTCATGTAACTGAAAGAAAACCATCTTTTTGTTACAAATTTAAAGTTCTAAAAGGCTCACTAGTTATTTTTTATTTCTTGCAGTAAAAAATATATCTACTAATTGCGTTTATTATGAAATACTTCTGTAAAACGTTTCTTAATAAAATAACAGGATTTGAATAGCTACGAGTAGACGAGTACGAATCTTTGCGATGCTCCGATTAAATGAAAGAAGATTCATTGCTCCAACAATAAGTTACAGCAGGCCGCGCTAAAATCGCGGCCTGCTGTAACTTATACAATCGGCTATTATCGGCTAGTCTCCGGAGTCGTTCGGCGGCAATGTATAATGTTTGTTAAAGGCCGCAGATTTTCCGCGGCCGTTGGTTGAGGACGCGGATAATTAGAGATCTCAACGAGGACGGACAATTAGAGATGGGAGCGGATGTTTGGATAGAGTTGAATTTTTTGTTGAAATTTGAACTTAGTCATAGAATGTATGTAAAATAAATATTAATAATTTAGAAAAAAATTGTGTTTTCCTTAGCATTTCTTAGGAGGGGCGCGCGGCCGCGCGGCCTTATGGAGCAACCGCCACTGCTTACATTTGAAATGTCACTGTCACATTATAATTCATAGGCATTCTAGAACCAGTGTAACCAATCGTGTTGTACTAGTCAAGGCCTGCTCAGAATCATCTTTTTTTCGATCTCATGGTAGAAGAAATAATAACAGAAGGAGAAAAATAGGACTAAAAATAAATAGTGAAAAACCAAAAATTATGAGAATAGGATAGAAAATGGAGGAAGAAAAAAAGATGAAAATATGTAATCAAGAATACGAAGAAGTAAACAAATTTAAGTATCTAGGCGTAATGATAACAAGTGAAGGAGACAGGGAACTAGAAATAAAAGATAAAATAATAGCAGCTAACAGAGCCTTCTACGCCAATAAAAAAATAATAAAAAGTAAATTAATTTCTAAGAAAACAAAAATAAGGTTATACAATACACTAATCAGACCAATTATAATGTATGGAGCAGAGGCGATGTTAGTGACAAAAAAAGACGAGGAAAATCTGATAATAGCAGAAAGGAAGTTTTTGAGAACAATACTAGGCCCAGTAAAGATATCTGAAACCGAAGTCAGACCAAAAACAAATCAAGAGGTAATGCAAGAAATGAAAGATGACGTAGTACGAAAAATAAAACAACAAAGGGCGAAATGGTTGGGGCACGTATTGAGGGCGGAACAACAAGAGATAGTGAACCTAATAATGAAATGGAAACCTACCAGCAAAAGAAGTCGGGGCAGACCAAAAACAAGATGGGAAGATGAAGTTAAGAATGACCTATTAGCAATAGGGGTGGAAAATATAGAAGAAAAAGCCATACATAAGAAACTATGGAATAAGACATGCAAGGAAATTGGAATACAACCGGACCGGGGCTGATCCAACCAAGGATGGATCTAGAAAGCTTCCATTGGAAGCGGCGCAACTCCTTCTTGGAGTGTTAAGCCACACATACATACATTTAAAATACGCTTTTCTCTATAAAATACGTCGTTGGCTAGCAATCTTCGCATTTTATTTATTGTAACGCGTCTCAAATAATAATTTATTAAAATTACATTCTTGTTGTCTTAATAGTTATAAACACCGATTTTCTTACGTTATTTAAATCAACCAGTCGGTATTTGTAGGATTTAACTCGTATCCTACTAAATATACGATTTTAGGATGCTGTTTGGCTGAATAATTCCTTTTAAATGTCTTATCCTGGTTTCTGTTATTAGTTCTAAATTATTTGTTATAAAACTATTACAATAAAGTACATAGAGTAGCAGCAGCTTGGTTTTGCACCATCTGCTGTTACAAACAGTTCGATTGCGCTAATCCTTGGTCAAGGATGTGATTTTCAGAGAAAGGAATAACAATAGGCAAACTTTAATAAAAGTTTAATTATTTACACAGGGTGCTCATTATTCCGAAAATTAGATAGGTAATTTTTTAAAATTTGAAGTGCTACATCAAAAGGTAAATTAATAAAGTTATGGACAATTGAAAGGAAATTCTGATAATGTTTACAGATTTTAAATATCGTGTAGACTTTTTAAGATATTTTGATAAACCGAAAACTGCCAATTTTGGAATTTCTTGAATTTGCATAACAATTTAATTTAGAACAAAAGCAAATACGCCATTTTATAGATCATTTTGCGTAGAATTTATTAAATTCATGGCATTCTTGGTTTTCGAGTTATGACAGAAACTTAAATGTTTTTACTGGAAACAACACTATTATTTTTACGTAATTGAAAAGTATTCCTTTTTAATGATATAACACTCGACGGGTTTATGTTCAATTTTTTTAGAAACAATCACATTGATTTAAACATTGAAACCATAACTGAGTTAAATAACATTAGCATCATAACTATACCTTAAATTACTTTAGTATGGTATTTAGAATTTGTTAATTTATCACAGTAGTCTGATTACTAAGGTGGAAAAAAAGATAAAGAGTGATCAGGCCTTCCTTATCCATTGGGCTAAATGGGTTATAGCTCCAGGAGCAACATTGATCCAAGGGCGTTTAAGAATCGAGTATATTTTAATGTTAATTTTGGACACAAAGACATTTAATTAAACAAAAATATAAGAATTTTTTATATAGCTAACTAATCATACATTTTTATTCCTAACGATTGATTGAAGTAAAAGAATTTATATTTAGTTTCAAAATTGCTTCCAAATATACAGTCCCATTTTTGGCTATACCACTAATACTCGTAGTGAAATTAAAAAAAATAGATTTGCAGAAAATAAATGCCGCAAAAGAATTAGAATTTTTTTGAGCTTTTATATGTAATAATAAATACAAATAAATTACCTTCCTTGTATTATAATTATAAATGTCGTTAAATAAAAAAAAAGAAATGTAATGCCGATACATTTTTAAACAGTTGTTTTGCAGTGAAATTAATTAATTATATGTATTGTTTAATTCGCCCTGCGAGTGATATAGTTAGAAAGGGGAGAAAATGAGCATTTTTAATAGATTTCGAATAAATTAAGGTTTCCATTAAAAAAAAAACGCAAGTTCTAACTTGAAAATCAAGGGTGGCATGAAAGTTTAACTAAGTTTGTCCACGACTAGTCAATAATCTGTCAATGATTCATGTGTTTGGTCAAACATAACGCTATCCATTATACACTGCCAGCAGCGAGTAATCATTATTCAGGGTGTCATGGTAACATCATTATCTATGGTGCATAATTACGGAAATAGGTTATGTTTCTAATCCTACCACTTCGTTTAACATAGTCCTACCACATGGTTTTAGTAGCGTTGTTATTTAAATTTTAATTAAAAATTCTTCATATTTGTGGTCGTGGATAAAGTATAGTATACGACTCGCTATAATCGCTGCTATTACCTCGGATAATTGCAAAACTCGCTCGCTCGCTCGCTCGTGTTGCAAACATTATCCTCGGTAATAATAGCATTCATTATAGCGTCGTGTATAATATAATATTATTGAATTATACCCAAAATAATCACTAATGGAAAACACGCACAGTTTTTTGTTTTTACAAAATATCTCGAAAATGTTATGACATAAAAAAACATAATTCTGCACAACTTAATTTATCCTTTAAGGTAGCTCTCAAAATAAAAATGGGTAACCTGTATATTTTGTGTTGCTTTTATCAAAATTGCTCCAAAAACCCCACAAAAATAATATTACCTATTATGTAGGTACAATTCATTCTAAGATTTAATAAGATTTAACCAAAGAAAGAATAATGACTTAAAATTCTTAAAATCTATGAAATTTTAAGAGAAATAATTCAAACACTTTCGTTTTCAGTTTGACTTTTTACGTTGTAAATGGTTTAAGTAAATAATTCTGTTATTTATTATTGTTATATACAGTGTGCGCCATTAAGTGTGCAACAAATGGGATTTTTTTTATTCTTTGGAAATAATAAGATTGAATACCCCCAAAAGTGGGTGCATGTTCCATAACTATATTAGGTGTACTTAGAATGGCGCCAAGTCAAACAGTATATAGGGTGTAGAGCAGAAAATAAAAAAAGTGGTTAAGAGTAAAGTGGTCTTATTTTAAAAAACACATCAAAACCTTATCGAAAACAAAAAAAAATCGGAAAATTATGAATTGACCCTGTATCAAGGTTTTATTTAAGGTTCAGCATTCAAATATACTATTAGTCATTAACCACAGCCAAATCACATTCGAATAATTCTTTTCAAATTTGAGCGAAATTGTAAAATATATTCAAATTTATTATTTTCGTAGGTAACCATAAACTTCATCTTTGTTGCACCCATATTTAACAGAACTTTAAAATTTCGCAAATATTTTTTTAACAAAGCCGACACGGTAATGAATAATAAAAAAAAACATTAAGGAAACGTTTCTGTATGTTCACCTTCTCGTTCCATGCATGTAATTGTCCGATCATGAAATTCACTCAGACTAGATTTTTTTTCGAATAGCAGGCCATGACATTGTATTTGGACATATCTTGTAAATCTAAACAACTTTTCTTTATAAGGCTTTGATGTGTTTTTGAAAATAAGACCACTTTACTCTTGAACATTTGTTTTTATTTTTTGCTCTACCCTGTATACTGTTTGACTTGGCGCCATTATAAGTACACCTAATATAATATGCACCCACTTTTGGGGGTATTCAAATTTTTTATTTCCAAAGAATAAACAAAAATCCCATTTGTTACACACTTAATGGCGCACACTGTATTCTAAAAAAGAAATTGATAATTAAGGTTTGTTATCAAATATGCAACTAAGAAATTCACCATAAAACATACTCGTATGCGTTAAATAAATACGTATATAAAGGGTGGCTATAATCATCTGTGATCCTGGTAGGCATGGAATTAGCTACATAGAAATGAAGACTAGCACTATGTTTCAATATAGCAATGGCAGTTGTGACAATACAAATGACGTTTGTAGGTTAGGTTACGTAGTTGAATTCCTCAATTCTATTAAGCGGTGTAGATTCCAAAGGTAATGTGATAACAGATATTTATGGCCACCCTGTACAACACACCTATTAATAAACAAAAATCGTTGTTATAACACTTCACATTTCTAACAATGTCTCTAACTCAACGTAGGCGTAGATAACGCCTGCAAGGGAATAAATCCCTTTCTGAAATTCAGTGCCACTAAAGTATTACCTAGAAAACGGAGTCAGTGAAACAAATTCGCAAATCTCTTATCTAACTATTTAATTGTGTGAAGTTAAATGAAATTGTCTTTTAACTTTCAGAAAATCTAAGCTAATGGTTATTTTATGTTACAATCTACCCTTTATGGTAGTTAGGGGCAACGATTAGTGTAGTATGAGTAGATACTCACAAATAGTTTGATAATTAACTAAGCTGTCAAGACAAATGGAACGAGTTTAACCCTTAACCGGCGTTGCGGAGTCCCTGGGACTCTAGCAAGTATAAATTGTTTAATAACTTTCGTATTTGTCCACCAAACGGCATGTGTTGTTCAGTAGCTTCCCATGGTAGGTGGACCTGTCACGTGCTCATTCGAAATCAGTCTGTGATCAAGGCAAGTATGTTGAAAAAAATCTTAGGGTCCGTGGGACTCCACGACGCAGTTAGTGTTATATTTGCAATTTAGCAACTATGCTCAAGAATTTAAAAAAAATAATCCTACAGATCCTAACTTTGAGGAAACTATGCAAAGATGGCTTTAGGAATGTGACACAGGTATTTTCAGAATTTTAAAGATGGTACCTGAGGCACCAGCTGATGCTCAAGACGTTTTGTCTAGAAATCAGAGGAATTATTATTCTACTTGTGACCCAAAATTAAAAAGAAAAACTGCTTATTTTTGTGTTCAATGCAGAAAACCAATTTGTTAGCAATGTTCTAAAAAATTTTTTCTTCAATGCATTGAAAATCTAGAAGAGTCCTAAATATTTTTTTTATAGGGTTTTTGAACCATTGTCAGTTTTTTTTAGTTTTATTTTAAAAATTAATGCGTTTTCATTTTTTATAGTTTAGACCTTACCAAACATGTTTTCAATAAGAAAAGTATTTATTTTTTAGTTTTGTTTTTGCAAAATAAGAATCAAAGAAACACTATTTATTTTTTAGTATTTTTGGTTTTAGATCTTTTTTGGCTTTAGTTTGTTACTCAGTTGGTTATAAATATAAAAGTTTGTTTCTTTACATGTTTTTAATCAACTATACAACGAAAAATAAGTAAGTTTTTCAATAACATTAAATGCACAGCATCTTTTTATTTTAGAGTCCCAAGGACTCCACAACGCATTGAGCGTTAAAATTTCTGGCCACGCCGGTTAAGGGTTAAACGTAAACAAGGTAAGGAAATATCTAATAAAATTATTTATATTTTTATCTTGTCAGTTACACATAAACAAAATTGGTAAGTTAATTATTGCTGATTTTGTCTTAAACCAAATACGCAGCGTCGTTTTCAAACAGGTAGGTAAACAATTGAGGCGACCGCCTCAGGGCGGAGTCCTAATAGTGTATTAAAACATAAGTTATAGAAGGCAATCTTTTCACGCACGACTTCGAATTTCGGGCACGAGCCCCATACCGCCGAGCGACCGACCGGACGACTGCTCGAATTGCCTTGTTGACAATTTCCTGCTAGACAGTTGACGGAAGTTTTTGACAGCAATAGCTGCCTAGGTATTTTGTGTATTAGTTAATGCAGCATACCATTTCCTGAAAACAAAGTGTTACCAATAATAAAATTGTGCGAAAAGCGTGCTAGAATGTTATTCTAATGCCGAAACTGTGAAGGGGAATTTTACAACTCGCCTCGGGGCGAAGAAAACTCTCAAATCGGTACTGCAAATATTAACATATACGCTAACGTTTAAATAGCGGCAATTAATACCTACACATTTTTGGAATTTTCTTGTTGGCACTTACTACAATTCCTTGTGATATAATCCTACACTCACCGGCACACAGTATTTAAATTATTTTTAAAAATATAGTTGACTATTATACATGCAGTGTCAGAGTAAACGATCTACGTATATTGCCATGCATTAGAATGCAGTACTCTAGAAGAAGGTATCCAAAATTTATTGGGTTAGCTGCGTATACTTTTTTTTAAATTTTAATATTCTACTAAAGAGAAATAGGGCGTTCTGGCAGATCAGCGTGACATTTTCATACGTTTATAATTTAGAATCTATTTTTATTTTTCTTTTAATTGTACTTACTGAATGTAGCAAAAAATAAACAGAATAAAACAAGTTGAAAAAAATAAAAAATGGAACCTACAAAAACTAACCATTCACACGAATGTTAAGATATATAAAGATAAAATTAAACAAGAATTGGAACGAGTTACGAAAAACATAGAAGACACCCTTGAGCAAATATAGACATATACAAAAAACACAATACATAAAATTACAGAACAAGAACTAAGCTACCAAAAGAGAGAAAGTAAAAAGGAATGGTACGACTCAGAATGCAAACAAGTAAGCGAGCAAAAAGAAAGGTAAGAATAAAGTGGTTAAAATCAAATACAGAAGAAGACCTACAAATATATAGAGAAAAGCACAAGGTTGCAGGTTATTTAAAAAGAAAAAGGGAGAATGGATTAAGAACATTATGGAAGAAATGGGAACGGAAAGTAAATAAAAAGTTAAGAGACGAAAACAGACGAAATGCAATAACCCCCTTCTTCTTATTGCATTTCGTCGGTTTTCGTCTCTTAACTTTTTATAAAGAACAACGAAGGGAGAGTGGAAGATCATAGTGAAAAAATTAAGAATCTGTGGATGGAACATTTTTAAAAAATACTAAACACAGAAGAATACGAAGCACAAGCAACAGATATTACTAATGTACATGAAGAGGAAGAGGTAGAAGAACCAGATGAAGACAAAATTAAAGAGATACTAAAAAGCCAAAGAAATGGGAAGACACTAGGGTGGGACGAAATAAACAGTGAACTAATAAAATATGGAGGCGAAACACTGTCATATGAGATGTGTAAGTTAATTAGGAGAATATGAAGAGACGAGCAAATGCCACAAGAATGGAGGAAAAGCTTAATAATCACAATACCAAAGGAAGGCGATCTAGAAGAAAGAAACAACTACAGAGGAATATCATTATTAAATACAGCATATAAGATCTTAACCAAAGTAAAGTTGACACACTTACGTAAATACACTGAAAATATAATAGGACAATATCAGTGTGGTTTTAGGAAAAATAAATTAACAACTTACGTGCTGCATAATATATCATAACACAAATATTGGAAAAAAGCTAGGAGTCTAATATTCAGATTCACATCCTATTCATAGACTTTAGGCGTGCGTTTGCTAGTATAAACAGGAATAAATTAATACAGGAAATGCAGGAAATGAAAATACCAACAATAATAGGACTAACAAAACTGACACTAGAATGCAACACAGCTGTGGTAAGAACAAGTGAAGGCCATACAGATGAAATTAATTGTAACAGCGGTGTGAAACAGGGCAATGCACTATCAGCCGAACTTTTTAACATCGCAGTAGAAAGCTTATGTTGAAAAATGAACTGCAAAGGAACGATAAATATAAACGAAACACAAATGATTGCCTATGCTGACGAGTTTGCTTTAATATCGAGAACCAAAATCGGTCTAACAAACACTTTTAGATAACTAAGAGAACTAGCAGCCGACATACGATTAGAAACAACCAAAAAACCAACTATATGAGGACTCCGAAACAACCTTGTAGTAATACAACGCATATAAACATGGATGACTTTGTGAAGAAGTTGCCAGTTTCAATTATCTTGGAGTGTTAATAAATAACAGACTTGACAGAGAGAAAAACATTAAGAAGGGTATACAAGAGGGTTACAAGGCATATTACAGTAATTCCAGGACCCTAAAAAATAAGAAATTAAGTAATCAAACTAAAATAAGAATATATAGGATGCTTATAAGATCCGTAGTTACATACGCAGTAGAGGTTATGGCTCTATCCAAGAATAACGAGGAATAACTGAAGATCTTTGAAAGAAAAGTAATGCGAAAAATACTGGGACCCAAAAAGATAGGAGAAGAACTACGAATCAGATGGAATCAAGAAATATTAGAAGATCCAGAAGGAGAAGATATAGTGAAGTCCATAAAAAGTAAAAAAGTCAAAGATGAAATGGTATGGACATGTGTTCAGAAGCGAAGATAAAAATTTAATTAAGTCCTTAACAAAATGGAAGCCCACGTACAACAGAAGAAAAGGAAGACCCAAAAATACTTAGAGAGAAGATGTAGAAAAGGATTTGAGAACAATAGGCTTATCAAACTGGCAGCAAAAAATTAACAACAGAATGGAGAACAATAGTAAGCCTAGCTAAAACACACGATAAAATGAAAATTAAGAAATACGGAAAAGGGAGTAATCCACCCTGAGGAAATTGATTAAAAGAGTTCAAATGGAACGGCTATATTCCTTATGGAATGGAATGCTATTTATTACTTACTGAGTGTACAGGGTCAATGGAACCTGCGGCCTTGTATTTACATATATTGAATTTGGCCCACCCTGTACACCGCTAGAATATACTCGTACCTAAAAATACCTATTAATAACCTTTATACAATTTTCAAATATTTCTATAAAGAAAGGTGTTATGAGACTTAGTAAAATTGTAGTAATTTTCGATTTTCAAATAAAGATTCTCCCATTTCAGTTTCCACCATCGAACTAGCCTCAAAAGGTTGCCACGATAACGTGCCATCAGTTTTGCCGTAGCTTTTCAAATAACAAAGTTACCCATATACCTATTTATGGGTACCAAAGCCAACTGCGGTTCCTATTTAAAAAAACGCAAACTTTTTTTATAATGCAAAACTTAATGAGCAAATTAAAATTCTAATTTCACTATTAAATTCTACACGAAAATGTTTATTTCTTTCTCTACAAGTAAACAAGTTATAAGTACGAAAAGAATGTAATTTCGCTTATAGCTCGAACACGAAAGATGATTTTATATTTCCGTTTGTACCATTAAATTTATCTCGAAAATTTTTCTCCTTGAGTAATTTTTGCGTAGGCGGAAATTACCTGGAATCCCTTCGAAAATAATCCATCCTGTTCTTGTTATGCTAGATAGAGGTTTTATTGGCTTAATGCTCGTATCTTTATGTACGAGATAAAATTCAATTTTTAATTAATTTTAAATTAACAGTCACTATCGGTATATTTACATTATTAGATATTTTTTCTACAGACATTAATAACACGGTTATTCGTTCTCTCATTGAAATATCATATTTGGTATCATTAAAAAGGTATGCAAATAAAGTTTAATTAATGCCACATCGACAACAGTTGGACTTGATAGCAGTTATTAGCGCATTGTGTTACCATTAATTTTGAGAGTTCAGCTGGTAAATTATCCGAGAAAATCGTGAATTTTTAAATTAAATTACCTATGTTCAATGATTAACATCAAGAGCCTTAAAATTTTCTTCAAAATTCATTTCAGCAATTTATTATGAAAAACAATAAATTGTAACACAGTCACTTATTAGTTTTATGTTGATTTTAAAAGTATCGAGTCGTTCTGTATGGCGTCAAAATTAGCATATTTGCCTTGTACACCAGAGATCTCGGGTTTGATTCCCGGTCCAGGTCGCCGAAATGTTTCATATTTAATACCATGAGATCGAAAAAAAGATGATTCTGAGCAGGCCTTGACTAGTACAACACGATTGGCAAGACTGATTTCAAAATGTGGCAGTAGGTTAGAGGTTAATAAAAAATGTCAAATAAATTAAAACACGAAACAGTATTTATTTAGGGAACAAACTGAAAACTAAGATGAATACATGTTAGAGTAGGTGTTCAAAATGTGATCTTTCACTAGTATTACAACGATAAACTTAAATAATTCTGGAAACAAGATTGCAAAACTGACTTACATTTAAAATGTCACTGTCACATTATAATTCATAGGCATTCTAGAACCAGTGTAACCAATCGTGTTGTACTAGTCAAGGCCTGCTCAGAATCATCTTTTTTTCGATCTCATGGTATAATGTCTGAAGGTATGTCGTCCTTCAGATACAACGTAAAACCGCAGGTCCCGTGCGAATACGATGTTCTGCACGATAAAGATAAAGATTTGGCCCAATAAATAAACAAACAAACAAAAATATTGAAGAACGTCAAAGACGTTTCCGGCAGAACAGAAGTAGTATTAAAACTTATGACAAAAGGATTGCTCGGGTTGCACGTTAAATTAAATAAAATGATTCTATCCTTGAGAGTGAATATGTTATTATGATTTTTAATAAATTTTACTTAAATTAAATATGGGATGCGTCAGAGTAGTGGGAAAATTTGAAAACTAATAACTCAATCAAAACAGTTACTGAAATAAATTGATTTGTTCATTATTGACAGTGAACATATGCCATTTTATATTTTAAAGAAAACGTTTGACAAATGAGCATTGCCTCGTTTCACATACACTTCTAATCTGGAGCTCAATTTTTTTTATTATCTGACTTTATATTTGCAACGGAATTCCCTCAATTTCTTTTCGAACGTTAGTCTGACGATGGACACAACTAACGGCGTAAAAATGGTGCAACATTTCATGAATAGGGTTGCTTCTATCGTTAGACTAACGAGTTAGGCCTGAAAGATGAATCGGGTAGCTTTTGATCATTTTTGTAAACATCTGTTCAGTGGCCAATGTTATTGAATGGTATATTATGATAAACTAAATGATACACAGCAACACATTGCTATTCTGATCACAATGAAATAACCCTAATTTTAAAATCTTCCGCTTGTGGTTCCCACCGTGTATAAACACTTAATGTAGCGCTGCACGTTTCGAACAATACTCTCACATCTGTGTACAAAGTTGTAGCGCATACAAACCATTGCGACAGTGAGTGTCCTAACGAAATCTTATTTTTTAGATTTGTTCGTGACAATAGTGAAAAAATGAGAAAGTTCTTCCATTGTCATTCAAATACTACATAGGTTTACTTCGATCGAGCTATTTAAAAGAAAAAAAATGGATATTTGTAAAGTAACAAAAAAGGCATTCAAGAATAAATGCGATTTTCAATATTTCTAAACAAATGCATAATAGGCTTAAACTTAAATTCTAAGCAACTTTTTCAAATAATTTTCTTTTCTATCTTGTTATCTAACCCCACTTTTTGCGATTTCTTTGTAACTTCTTTTAATTTGCTGCCATACCAATGGTCACGTGATATGCGTCAAACTCGATTATTAGGTTATCGGACATACAGAACCGATCCCCAGAAGAGATTTGTCGATACTATAATAATAAAACTTTTTCTCATATATTGCAAACTTTTTGCTGGTCACTGAATATCATTATATTTATTATGTATAACAATTTAACTTTTGAAATTGTATTATGATTAGAAACGGCAGAAATTACGCACTTTGCAACAGATGTCACCCATCGGCACATCTTCTTCTGAAACGTTTCGATTAGCTGCGCCGCACATTTTTTTAAGGTCTTCTAAAGTTTCTCCACCATCTTTTTACGAGTGCTGTTTTTTAATAGCCTAGTATCGCTCAATCGGGCTAAATTCTGGATAATTAGGTCGGTTCTCCCATTTTTTGACAAAATCTACAATTTTAGAATGCAGCAGCCACAAAGTAGCATAATGAGCGGTTGCTAGATCTGGATGGAATAACGATGGAATATCATATTTTCGATAAAGAGGCAGTAAACGGTTTTTAAGCACTCTTCTCTGTAAATTTCACGATTAATTTAAACTTTTAAATCATTTGAAACCTAGCTGACTTTGAACGATTTGCAATTGCAGTGAGTTCTCGAAATAATAATTTTTCTGAATACCATTCTTGTACAATAAATTTTCTAGTTTCAATGGCAGTTCGCTTTATGATAAATATACGATAAACGATAAGTAATCATGAAACACAGGTGTCGTTTGACGGTTAACTTTTGTTTGCGTTAAAGCCGCCTATTATGAAAAATATTAGTTGACTATCGAGATTGTTATACATGATTAAAGTTGTCCACTTAGTGAACTGAGTATCCCTTGTCTTAATAGAATTCTACCTCAAAAAGTGTCTGTAGAATGTTTTTATCGCTTTTGGATATCTTCAAAACTAGGTAGTTATTTGAAGTTTTAAAAATTTTGGATTATAATTATTATAAAATAATGACAAGTAGTAGAATTTTGTTTTGTTTTTGGAACTACAATCAGTATTGAAAAAGAGCCCTGGGGTTCAATATTAGTTTTTGTCTATCTCGGATACAAAGGGTACTTCCCATTTAAAACCATCGAAAATGATCCACCCTGTACAAGTGTGACATACTGTGCATTATTTAAATGGTTTTCTTATCGAGGAAATTAATATAATAATATTTCAATAACAAGACATATTTAGTAAATTAAAACAGACGAATTGTGGAGAATATTTACTTCGTAAATGCGCGAAAATGCACTTAATTTCTATAACAAACGCTTGTTGTTATTTAAATATTATTAATTACAATCCCAAATATGCCTAATGTCTAGTTTATATGTTTAGGGGTTTCACTGTTAAAGGTGGCACTCATCATATCGTACTCTAGGTCCCATCCTTTTTTAGTTCAAGTTACCATTTACATTATTTTATGTGTTAGAGAATGAAAATTGATAATTTGATTAAATACGAATGCCGATAGTTAACAGTGGGACGGAGAATACTCTCAACCCACTCAAGCCGTTCAAATATTTTCTTTGTAACATTTATACATGTAGAATTTTGTTTTCAATTTTATGAATAAGTAAATCACGTTATATGCTTTTATTTTATTTAAGGAGTTTCTTGTAGAAGATTACTAGAATTGTATCAAAACAACTTACATTACATGTAACTTAAAATTATCATAAAAAACATGTATAATGTACCTTTTTTGGTTTTGTTACTAAATATTTACTAAAATGAAATAAAGAGAAATATCAGTAGAGAACGGACAGAAAAGTCACAACTACTGATATTACACCGATACTGGGGAGTGCGTATAAATACGTTTATTAAAAATTTAAATGTTTTGGCCCCTGCATAAATTTGAATGAATTACTAATTGTTTCATCTTTATACCAAATTAATTGAATTATGTTTAACTTAATCCAAAACTTTTATGAATATCCTTATTTTAGTATTGCAGAAGCAACGATTTCGCCTTAAATCAGTTCAATTTTCTTCATTCGTTAAAGTAAATACCCCTATAAAGCATAGATAGATAGAAAATTCACACTCTCTGGAGGACGGAATTGCCACAGTGTACACGATGGTTCCTTTTGTGCATTTTCGTGGGATTTAGATCTTGATTCTCGTCCATTTCTTATAATACTAATATATTTTGGTATGCCTACTGGAAATAGAATATTTCTATTACATAATTCCTTTTTTATTTTACAGTGTTTTATGCTAACTTTTTCAATATTAACACCACAGCCACTGCATAACGGTTGAGGGTCAAAATAATGGCTTGAAAAACAAGCCTAAGAAAGAAACGGGGTCGTTAAAAATGTCGTTATCAAAAATATCGGCATTAAAAACTTCACTGAGAAGTAACGAAGGGTGTTTTCTAAACATCTGTACTGAGAAAACATCTTAGTAATAAAATATCTGAGATAAGTAAATATAAATTTAATAACAAAATATAAAACTACAATAATAACAGATTAATAGAAAACTTAACGAACTTCTAGGAGTCCATTTCGTCGAATAAGGTCTATTCTTTTCTTTTTTAGTTGTAGTTATCAGTCGCCTTATAATGTCATTGTCAATTTTATGCAAACAGTACTGAATTCGTGTAATTAACTGATCGTATTTGCTGGTATCCAACCCTTAGCATAAACATAGACGAGCTTCAGAGCAGTTTTCGGAATTGTCATCCTTCCCAGCAATTTCGATGTTTTCATGCCTCATGTGATCTGTCAATATCAGAAGACATATTCGGTATTTTCGTAATTGCAACGAATATATGGGATCAGCCGACGTTGAATACATTTATCAAAATTCTTCTGAGTTGATTACGAAACAAGATTTGCATATCAGATGACGACTCAGTCCCCTTGGGCCGATGGCTATCCATACTAGCACCTTTTCTCCAAACTATGCTTTTGCAGCAAATTTTATATTGGCGGAAATCGAGGAAACGTTAATAAATGTACAAAATCCACTATTTCCGTTGACAGAAGAATGAGAAAGTGTGAAATGTGACTCGTGGTCTAACCTTAATGCTCGATGAGCAAACCCTCGCGTCAGCTGTTTCGAAATAATTTGTTTTTTTATGATGCATACCTTAAATTCGTCTTTTTCTTAAGAGTTTTTCACAAGCAACCAGAAGTTACGTTCTATTTTCTTGTCACTGAACATAGTAACTAAACCGCATCATGGTTTTCGAACAAAAGCTTAATTTTCTGAAGTTTTCTGCACCTAATTTTCAGAGCTTGTCGGCCGTATCCACTTTTTCTTTCGGCTGTCAATCCTTCTCAAAACGCTGGAGAATACTATACAGTGCGGACGTAAATTGTCCCCCCTTCCCTGCTAACTTTTGAAGTGATTGATTTTTTAAGAACATTCAAAAGTAACCTTAAATAAGACAACAAAAACTACCTTTTGACTGTCTGTCTTTCCCGCTAGGTGAAAAGGGTCACTTATTTTAAATGGAACCATGGGTCGAGTAACACCTCAAATTAAAGATATTTCAAAACTGCATTTAAGGGTGTATTGCGATTTTAAATTTATTGATTAATTTTTAAGAAAAATATCTGTAAACGTTCAAATATTAAATTTCGTAAGATGCAACACAATTTCAGTTTAATAATATAGAAACAATTAAACAACTTGTTTGTTGTTGCAAAATTTATTAAATTAAATGTTCAAAGTGAGCTCCATTTTGCTCTTGATAAAAATCTATAGCAAATATTCCTCCCTCACATTTATGAATGTTTGTGGGTTGATTGACCTACAAACTCCTGTAATTCGACGCCTCAATAATAAATCCTCTGGTGGTGTAGTAAAAACTTTTGCTTTTATGTAGCCCCATAGAAAAAAGTACATCGGTGTCAAATCAGGAGATCGGGGAGGCCATGCAATTGGACCACGTCGTCCAATACAATTTCTCACAAAATGTTCTTTTAAAAAATTACGTACAGCAAGAGCATAGTGCGGAGGAGCATCGTCTTGTTGGAACACAATCACATCATTTTCGTTGAATTCTTGAGGATTATTTTCCACTATTTCGATTATTATGGGAGTAATCTGATTGTCCAGAAGATTTAAATACAGATTTCCGTTTAGATTTTCTTCGATGAATAATGGTCCAACAATGTGGTTCCCCAAGATTCCTGCCCATTCGTTTAACTTTTGCGGATGTTGTGATTTGCCCTCGTAAAATAAATGTGGATTTGTGTCACTCCAGAACGAACATTTGTCTGTGTACTGCTCCGTTAAGAAAAAATGTACATTCATCAGAAAAACAAATGTTTTGGACAAAACGGTTATTCTGAATAATTTTATCCACAATTAGTTCGCAAAACTGAATACGTCTATCGGGGTCGTCTTCTGTCAGCTCATGCAAAATTCTGATTTTATAAGGATGGAATTTATTTTTCTTCAATACGTTTTTTACAGTAGTAGTATCCACCTCGCATTGCAGCGCTATTGCTGATGTTGATTGTTGTGGATTTTCTACTACTGATTGAATAATTTCCAGTTGTTCCGTTACACTAGGACGACCCGCACCCTTCACTTGCCCTTGGTGGTAAATTTTCTTATAAGTTCACGCAAATATTTGCGAGTAATTGGAGTTCCAGGAAATCTTTCGTTGAACAACCTTTCGGCAGCATGATAGTTTCGGCCAACTTCAGACTTCAGCAAAGATGAATACAGCTTCAACTTTTTCCACTAAAGGACGCATAATTAACAAATTATTATTAGCAGTTCATTTGAATAAAAAATAATAATTGTTTGACAATAGTTGCCAATTTATTTTGTTTTATTGTAGTATTTCAAACATGGCACGCTAGATTTAGTTATTGTAATTTTCTAACAATACACGATATAAAATTCACATTTTGTTAACCCACAAACCTTCATGAATGTGGGGGAGGAATTTGCTAATAGATTACATTTTTGTCAAGAGCAAAATGGAGCTCACTTTAAACATTTAATTTAATAAATTTCTCAACAACAAACAAGTTTTTTAATTGTTTCTGTATTATTAAACTGAAATTATATTGCATCTTACGAAATTTAGTTTTTGGATGTTTACAGTTATTTTTCTTAAAAATTAATCAATAAATTTAAAATCGCAATACACCCTTAAATGCCGTTTTGAAATATCTTTAATTTGAGGTGTTACTCGACCCATGGTTTCATTTAAAAAAAGTGACCCTTTTGTCCTATCGGTCACATCTTGAACTTTCATGGGAAAAAAAGACAGTCAAAAGGTAGTTTTTGTTGTCTTATTTAAGGTTACTTTTGAATGTTCTTAAAAAATCAATCCCTTCAAAAGTTAGCCTAGGAGGGGGGACAATTTACGTCCGCACTGTATATAGACATTTTCAGCAACAAAATGTTGGTGAGTGTATAACTTTTCCCGCTCTCTTTTTCTTCATAAAACCTTTACACGCGCGTTTTGAGATAGACCTCCTTCGAAGTCATTTTTAAACCAAACATTACCACAGAGACAGTTAACACGTGATTGTCAAATACTTCTAAGTCTACTTCATTCCCTGAGGCTAACTGGAATTTTTTAAATATCCGAGTAGGTTTAATACCTTATCTTTATTTTAGTACAGATTTTTTAGGAAACACCCCTTAGCATAGCGCCAATCAAAATGTCGACGGTAAAGCTGTCGGCTTCAATAATATCGTCGGTTAAAAATGTTTACATAAAAATTGTCACCAGAAAATAATAGCCACCAGAAATGGTATTGCAATGTGCGAATAAATAATAATCGTACCATTGTCACATTTAGAATATTCCTTGCAAATAATCAATAATACAGTCAACAGTGTCGCGACTAAGTGCAAATATGCTATTGGTTGTTGATTACGTGGATATTATAATAGTAAAGTAAGAAAATAATAGCGCCAATTAACAATGTTAACAAATTAAATACTGCCTGCCTACAAAAAGATATAGGAAACCGGGGTGAAGCAGTGGTAGAGCGCCAGGCTAGCGTTACGTTAGTCCTTGGTTCGAATCTCCCGATGGGCAGGATTTTCGTGCAGTTTGGAGGTTGGTATCGAGTCCTAGTGACCAGTCATTGTTGGGTACCAAATTGACGACGCTCTAATCCGAATCTAGACCTAACAGGCAGACGGACAAAAAAGTTTGGCGACCCCTGTACTACAATAATCATCATTCTGCGCTTGTGCGTCAATCTCCATTTGATGTGGTATTGAGGTAAGATTGATCACGGCAATGATTATAAACTAGTGAACAATTCAATCCAATAAGACGGTTACGCTCACAACATTTTGTGAAGTTGTAGAAAATAATTACATCCAAGAGTATTTTAGAAATAGGTGGAAGTAATGTCATTGTCGTATCCTAAATACTGTTCTTCATTATGCATCCCCAGTCTTATGGGTTTAAGTCACTGGCTTACCATTTTTGACCTTGATCATAAACTACGATATGCTGTAGTGTAGCACTAACTGTCGTTTGAAGTGACGATAATTTTACGGCCGATGTATGGATTATCGCTCTTAAATTATTTTCAAAACGGTTGCTTATGCGAGAAAAAAGTAGGTATGGAATATTTTTATGTAGAAAGTTTCTTAATCCACTTGTTATAAACGTTTTAGGGTATTCGGAAGTGGCGGGAATTTTGAATATGTTATTTACAAGGATTAAGTAAAAATGCATTTTCCCCAAAGAACTGTTAATATGACTAGACTATTACGATAGTGTGCGAAATGTTGATTTCTTCAGCCTCAACAATGTCACGGTATGAACTCGAAAGACATTCGTTTAATCATACTCAGATAATGCTTTTTCTCAATATTATTTTTCCAAGACCTCGTCACCAAAATTTTTGGCACTTTTAAATTTATAGTTAAACAAAAAATGCCAGGGTTTTTTAGTTAAATCTATGTCTCTTAGCATTTGTTTTCAACCTGCGTCCTTTTTCTTCTTCTTCTGTCTTCCCTAGAGCAACTATGTACAAGAATGAAGTTGTTTATCTTAAATATTACATATTATAGTTATTCTAGTTTTTTTCGCGTAATTATCGTTAAATGTAAATGCGGAAACAAGGAACATAAACCTTTGAACAAAGTGCAGGCCAGATAGAAACCCCTAACATCATCTAATATGTCGTGAATAATAATCTTAAGTATATTAGTAGCACATCTTATTTGAGCTCTGGCCTCGATGTAACAGCAAGACTTTCCTTCTTTCAGATACGGGGTAAAATCGTAAGTCGCGTGCTAATGTGGTGTTTAGAAGAGTGGAAGTGATTTGGGTTCGGTAAAAATCATTAGTATCGGTGAGGTTGAAATTGCTGGTATTCGTTAACGTAGATCTCGTCCAATAAATAAACAAACAAACCTACTTGACCTTGCATAACAGGAAGTAGCCTGCGTAGTTATCTCAATTTTCTGAAATGCTGTTTTCAAAGTTAATTTTTAATTTGTAAGAACAATTGCTGCATTTTCTTACGCCTTTTTGTTCTGTTAATTAAGACAATATTACGTATATCTTTAACAAAGCGATTTACGACTGTGTTTATTTTTTTAACAAGATAGATTTGCTAGATTGGGTTGTCTATCTTGAATCACCCACCATGAACATAATTTGTAAAAATAGCATGCAATGTGTTTTGGAAATTTAACTTACTACAAATTTATTGAAAATTAAAACAGGTGTTTCTTATTATGTATATGTTACTGTTAATTTGATAATTCTGTTAATATGCATAATAACCGGTTATTTTACAAAATAAACAATATTACTGGTTAATGTGATAACATACATGCAATTAATTATTTTAACAGATTAATTTAGATAACAACCAAACCCTCTTGGCTGAAGTGATAAATTATAATATTTAGGAATTATTTTTTATGCGGGTTTGTGAAATAAAGTATGCAATATTTTTTCAATGAAAGAAAGTTTTATTCTTACAATTTGAAACGAACAGCTTCCTACTTATTGGAACAGGACAAACTGTTGTGACATTTCGAATTACAGAGTATTCCATGCCTTTTGTCGACAGACATTTTGCCTTACAGTTACATTTCTTGAAACTTTGACCGCCTGTGATTGACGATTTCCTGACACACTCGCGAAGAGACACAATAACACCGGGAACTTCTTCATGTGAAACGACAGTCTCTTGTGAAATAAAAGTCTCTTTCCAAATGACAAACTGGTTCCTCGAATACTTTTGAACCAATTATCCTTCCTTGGTACCTATCTAATTCAT
The DNA here is from genome assembly GCA_963082815.1 of Melanotus villosus. Classification (NCBI taxonomy): domain Eukaryota; kingdom Metazoa; phylum Arthropoda; class Insecta; order Coleoptera; family Elateridae; genus Melanotus; species Melanotus villosus. The sequence goes on along the minus strand of OY720418.1, from coordinate 66,777,370 downwards.
CTCGCGATCAGCATCCACCTGCAGAATAACCTCCAGAATGTTTCTGGAGTCACCCCTTCGACAACGTCGACATCAGGAACTCGTACTTTTACGGTATCTCCAATCTTGCCTCTGGAAAATTTTCTTTCGGACATTTGTTTCATCTGCTCTGCCTGATACTGCAATGCACTTTTCTCCCCTGAAAAGCCTTCCATATAGCGCTGTCTCCGTCTTCTACTTGTCCACTTCGTCTTCACCGTTCTCTCTTCGTCTATATTCCTCTTCGCCGTTCTCTATTCGTCTATCTTTCCCGTCTCCGTTCTCTATTTGTCCATCTCCCTCGTCTCCTTCCACGACACCCGATGAGGAGCCGATTAAGGCTTCAAGATCTTCTTCAGATGCAAGGTTTCCAATGGCAGTAGAAAGTGATGATGTTGTAAGGCCAACTTTTGCTGGGCTACCAAACATGGCTTCATATGGGCTGCAATTTATGCCTTCATGATGAGCTCTGTTCTTCATGAATTTCAACTTGCACAATCGGGAGATTAATCATTCTAATCAGAGGGTACTGGATATTATTCGTAATATCAGGTTAATGTGTTTAATTTTTAAAACACATGAATCATTTATCAAATGAACCAAAACTGTTTGTTATTAGTTATTATGCATGATATCCGGTGATTATATATTAACCGGATTTATCACATTAACAGTAACATATTATACTGCTATGCTATGCAATCAGAGCAAAATTTTATTAGTAATATTTTAAATAATATAATTTGGCGTATTAATAGGTATACTTAAAACAGGGTCGTCATGAAGGTTTGTTAAATTATATTTATTCTAAATTAATATACATAAATCCTTTAATACAATATAAATTCACATGCAGATTTATTACAATTTTATTATCTCCTATCCTCCCGAGTTCTCTTAAATCTAATTTTAACTCATAGTTACACCTCCCACACAACCGTCAACAATCCACCTCAATCCAACGAATCACTGTCCAATTTTAATATCCATATTATATCCATTTTCAATGTTTTATATTTTCCACCATGTAACTCTATCCAAAACACGTATAACAATAGCTATATACTTCTTCCATAGCAACACTCGTATCAAGAATTCTTCCTTCGTATTTGAAAGAATTCTCAGAATTATTAATTATTATATTCGTCTTCTGCAAACAAACAAACTTATTTAACAATTAATTATATTATTATATTAACACTGATAAATTATGGAAATTTCTATTTATTCTACATTTTTCACACTCCCTTGATTTTTGTCACCTCGGTTTTTAAATAATTCTCTTCCAATCAGAAAATTCCTTCCTGTTACCAGACAACTGTAAACTGGATTTTTCCCAATTGCACAACTCTGCATCTAGCCACATTTATCTTCCTTAACAATAAATGATAGAGATATTTTTTTATTATAAAGTTAAATCTGCATTAACATATGCTACAATGAACAATAATTATATTTTATAAAGACTTATATTAATAATTAAAGAAAAATGTGTTTAACTCAACATTAAAATCAATACCACCAATATGATCTCCATACATAATATAAACTTATTTTTCACAAATTCACAAATGATTATCAAAGCTCAAGATTTCAGAACAGAAGATTAACTTACATAAGCTATTCATTCAATTAATTCTTGTTTATTATTATTTTCTTAGCCACCGTAGTGGGTGTCAGCTATCAGCGCCCACACCTTTACTTTTACCTATCCTGTGGTAAAACTCAAAAAAACTTAAAGGTTTCAAATTATGTATTCGTAGTTAATAATTGACTCCCTCCAAAATTAATCCACCAGACAGCTATACAGAAATAGGCTGGAAGAAAAGATCAAAAACTATCCAATACAGGAGGAAGACGGTATTGAAGAAGCATGGGAGAAAATAAAACATCCTGAAAGCAGCAGAAGAAGCAATAGGGTCCAGAAGGATAAATACAAATAAATCATACAAATACAAAACGCCGTGGTATACTCCTGAAATCAAGGAAATAACGAATAACAAAGCAGTGGCGTGCAGTGAGTTTTTTACTTGGGGAAGCGCTTCTGTTTTACTGATAACTACAAAAAGTGACAGCTTTTGATAATGCAAAACGTCAGTGTCAAAGAAATTGGCATAATTCAGTTTTAGGCTATTAAAAGCTTTCTTTGGAAAACGAGATTTGTTGTAGCTAGTGAAATAATATAATTCAACAAATTTTAATTCATTAAAATTCTGAAACCTGACTCAGTTGTTACGTAATATTATTCAAAATTTCTAATGTAGCTCTCAAAAGAACCTCATTTTTGCTATAAAGGTATTATGTGTAGCGAAAATAAGATTCTATAAAGAGCTATGTTAAAATTGAGGTCGGATTATTGTTCCTCGTGCCAAAAAAGGTAGTTTCCCCAATTTTCATATCAATATTTCGAAAACTTTTGAAATTACAGCAAAAAATTAAGATTAAAATTTCGACTTTGACACCCTGTATCTCCCTAAATATTAACTTTTGGACTAAGGTAATTTTAGGTAAATCGTAATATTTTGGTTTCGCAAATCTACTGTTGGTCTTTGTCCCATTACTTTTGGACAACCCTGTATAAAATTAATAAATTTTTGAATGAACAATCAGAGTCATTTTAACCCATAAAGGTTATAATATTTTATATTTACGACGTTTACAAAAAAAATCATTCAAATCGGAGAAGTTTGAACCGGTTTCGAGATATAAACATAAAGTTACTCCACTAAAAAGCAAGTACAAATATGTGCCTTGCGCCAGCGACCAGCGCGTCTCGTACAGCTAGAATCACGTATGTGAAATTACAACAGCGCAGATGCAACAAACGATTGTTATACGGGACCTTGTGCGATTATTTCGGCGCGGCCCAAGATAACTTTCGACGTTCGAGCCGATGTTTCCCGGTAAAGTTCAACGCTACACGGCCAACGTTGAACGCCGCGTTACAAAATGCGTTAATTTGCAATGAGTATTCGCATGATATTAAAAGCGAAAATTAAATAAATAATTTTAACATACTGCTGAAACAAAAATAAAATTAATAAATTATATTGCTTTGCCTTATGAAGGCAAGGGAAGCGGTGCTTCCACCGCTTCCATGGACCGCACGCCACTGATTTTTTGTTACAAAAGACAAGCTTACTTACGTTACAAATCTTTAAGAACTCCAGAAACTTGGCAAACATATGTAAGAATACGTAACGAAACAAACATACAAGTACGCCGCCTGAAAGAATCATACTGGGAGCACTTTACAAAAGAGATTGAGAGTGATATGTACGGATCACAAAAGAAAATATTGAAAATGCTGCGAAACAGAAAGACGGAAATCAATGAAACAGTAAAAATAAACAAAATAAGTATAAATCGCTGGAGCGAGTATTTCAAAAACTTATATAATGGGCAAAACATCCTAGACCCGAACCAGATAATTATAGAAGAGGACGAACATATAATAGAAGTTGGAAGAGAAGACGTGGTAAATGCAATAAAAACCCTTAAAAATAAGAAAGCACCAAGCCCGGATAATATCACAAACGAATTATTTAAAAACGGAGGAGAACAACTGGCAAACGAGTTAGTGAAATTGTTCAATAGTATTCTTAATAATAAAAATAATAAAAATTAAACAATAGTTATTTGTATACTAAGGCCGCGAAATTCCCTTTTAGCGTACTCAGAGAAAAATTGTCGCCGAGACCGTTTGCGGCCGAGGCAGGACAATCTCGAGGGCGCTAAAGAATTTCGCGGACGAAATATACACAACATTTTTTGTGCAGCTGTAAAAAAATACATAATTACAAATTGTATTACCTACTTTTGAAAAACAAGCAGTTTAATTCATTCTAAATAGAAAGTCGGCTTTCACGTCACAATGTTTCTATGGAAATAATAAAACAATGAGTTTTGTGAAAAAAATCGTAAAAATGTCTGATAGCGATAGCGATATTTCAATTTCTTGTACTCCTCCGGAATTAAAGAGCGTTATAAATTCTGTGCTTGCTGAAGTAATACCGGAAAAGTCTAAACGGCATGTGTCAAATAAGTGATTTTTAGTTTAACCTTTAGGTAGTCGCGTGGTTCTTAGGTACACAAGTGGTCGCGTGGCGCCTACAAGGCGCCAGCGTTTTAAAATGCCCCCACTGTCTTAATTTTGGCTTTTTTATCAAATAAAATACATGTAGGGCTTGATACAGGTCTAATGTTAAAATTTAGGGTAAATATATACAGATAAATACAACAATAAAAAGGTAAAACCTTATATAGTCCCATCAGAATGAAAAATGGAGGACAAACGTTGATGCTAGCATTCTTTACGTAATTTTAGATTTCACAATAATGTTATCTATCGTTGAAGCATTCGTTGCAGATATTACTTGTGTGTTCGCCCCAAATATTTTTTCCACTAATTTTACAAATATTCCTCTTGCCTCTTGTAGCTTTATACATAGGCGCCAGTAGCGTAACCTCTCGCATTTCTTGAAACAAAGTAAATGTTTTCTCGAAGATAAAGGAATACTTAAGCATACCGATTCAGAATAGATTCCTCAAAGTATACGTGAAGGGAAATATTACACAAAAATTTATTTTAGAAACGGCAGGCGTCTAAACATGAACTGGCGCCTGCAAGGCGCCAGGCGACTACTTAAAGGTTAACGGCCGTTACTATTAGTAACGGCCGCGAAATCCAACTGGGTACGCGAATTGTTTACTTCGCGTACAGCTGCACAAAACAGTTATTTTTGTAACAAGTACCTAAAATCGAGTTTTTTGGGGCGAATCGTTGCTGTTTCCGGACGAGGCGAAGCCGAATCTGGAATAGCAGATGAGTACCAAAAAGCTAGATTTAGGTACGTGTTACAAACAACATTTTTTTGTTAAAGTTCCCAAAAACAGATCCAAACTTTTTATTATGTATGATTAATGTGATCAGAGCACATGTCACCATAGTAGTACGCAAAAGGTTGCTATGACAACTTTTAGGGACTAGGCCGAAAATATAGCATTTTACGGACTTAAATGAGTGTCACTATAGTAACCAGACTTTTTGGGACTGAGTCCGGAAAAGACTCATTTTACAGACTCAAATGAGTCCGTAAAATAGCTACTTTTGGGAGCATGTACAAAAAGATAATTTATTTAAACGATCGAAAAGGGAAATCACTCTTATCTCGAAAACGGTTGATTAGCAGACCCATGTATATTGAAACTTTTTAACTTGTAACACCTGAAAAGAAGTAAGGTGGTAAATGTGATAAGTTCACAGACTGTTGATTATCCCATCTCAATAAGTTTTTAAGCTCGTATTTTATTTAGATATAGTATAAATAGTACAACCCTTTTTCAATTACTTTTCGTAATGTCGCGGTATTATTGTTTGCGCTTAAATGAGGTTAAAAGTGGTCCTCCTCCGTTTCCTTGCGAATCTAATAAATTATTCGCTCCTTACGATGGAGTGCTTTTGCAGTTTCTCTAACAGCAAGAGAAACATTTATAGAACTTTAGAAGTAATTAAAAATATCGAGAACAATTTGCCCTTCTTTGCGCGTAAAAGGCTGATAACACCCAGTTAACAAAAGGGTGGTATGATGGAAACATAAGAAACTGTACTTCTGTCAGAAGTTCAAACGGTCTATAATTCTATAAATAAAATTTGTTAGTGGTACTTATGATAAATTCATTGCTTAAGTACATTTATAACGATCAGACATATAAGCTTAAAAAACTGCACATAGATGGCTGCTTAACTCTTAAGTAGTTTACAGATTACTTTTAGCGATCTTTTAGTGCAGAAAATACAATTGCGAGTTTTTCTAAAGTGGTGAGGTAGTTTAAGATATAACAGACTAGAAATGTTATTTTCTAAATTCCTTAATTTTGTAATAATTAACTTGGAAATAAAAATACTTAAATAAGATTTGATCAAAGAACTAGAAAAATCGCTTGTTAGACGATTCTTACTAATTTATACCGGGTGTTTGACTTAAGGGGCAAACATAGGGTAATAGCATGGGAAATCGTATACAGGGTGGTCGTGAAAGTTCAGGAAGTACGCTAACTGCGTTAACTACAGGAAAAATAGTGAAGATCTTTCAAATAAACATTTTTCCTAATTTGACCCGTGGCGTAGTTAGGGGGTATTGAGGATGTTTTTAATTAAGAAAAAATATGAAAGTCGCGTTTTTAAACATCCTGTGTCGTATTATGAAACAAAAATTAATTATACGTAAAAAAGTTCTCTTGGCATTTTTAACTCAACAAATTCGTTTTTGAGATATACGCAAAATTATCCTCCAGTGTGGTGTTGCAAATTTTTTTTTTGTGTAACAAATAACAACTTTAACTCAAAAACGACTTTGTTGAGCTAAAAATGTCAAGAGAACTTTTTTACGTAAAATTAATTTTTCTTTAGGTAATAATGCCGCACAGGATGTTTAAAAAAACGTGGCCTTCATGTTTTTTCTTAATTGAAAATGTCCCTAATTCCCTCTAACTACGCCACTGAACAAATTAAAGCTTTCTTGTTACTATCAAATTATGACTTTGGTAGACCCTAATTTACCCTGCACAAATTAAAAACAAATCTCCAATAGCGCTCAAGTTACTAAAAAAATCGATATTTTTAATTCAAATTTACAGGGCCGCAACTTTTTAATTTGACCCTTTAGGATAAACATTTATTTCAAAAATCTTCACTATTTCTCATGTAGTTAATGCAGTTAACGTACTTCCTAAACTTTCACGACCACCCTGTATATGCAGATTCCTGCGCCCCGTTTGAGTTGATAGGATTGATAGTGGCATCATTCGAAAGACAATAAAAATACGCTGAGTTTGATACTACTTTACTTGAATTTGTTGCTTCTTTAAGAAAGAAATAGCTTAAAAACTATAATAATTAAATTCAGAAAAAACAGACCGGCCATGATAAAATTTGAAGTTTGTTTTTGCCAAAGTTTAGCAACACGACATTTACTGACTTTCAGATCTAACTACGGCGATTTGCCACGGTTGGGTCTGTATCTAAGTTGTTTGTGTGAAAGACAGTACATTTAGCAAATGTTGACATTTTGCTTTTGAAGTTGTGTTATAAAGGTTATTTAGACAATTTACGATCAAAGTGGGACTTACTTGAAACTTTCTACTATTGTATTTTAGAGTGGTACAGCTTTGTCGCAGTACCTTTTAGTCTCCGCTTGATTAAACTAATTTTATCCAAATTATACATGCGTAAATCTAGATGTATGGTTTTGTTGTTTCGCTTCAGTTTTAGGATTTGCTTGAAGTACGATTATATTATTTTATGTACTTTAAATATATTCAAATATAGAATTTTTAAGTTTCCTCCAACGTGTAGGTACCTATTACGTTATGGTTTTTATTCATATACTTTCCATTTGATTTAGTTCTGTATGTAGGTAATTAGTAGGCCGACAGGCGTATATCCTAATGAAGAGATTAGTATAATATCTGCTAGAATTAAATTACGGTATTTAACCAAACAAGTAAACCTTATTACAGTCGCAGAGTTAGTGTAATTTAATGGAGAGGGAAATAATTAGGATACTGTACAAATTCTTATAATTATTCTGGATTATATTTATACAGTAATGCTTAAATAATCGTAAAAGGTTTTAATATAAAAAAAACATAATATAATCATTGACCCTTTTTTGTAAGTGATAAGTGAAAGCGACAAAAATTAAAACTAAAGCCTGAAATTGAACGTTTGGGCCCTATTTTATATTCTAAGACACTTGAGAATGAATTTTCTTTCGATATCAGTATCAAGAGAAAATAAACACGCTAGAAAAAATAAAGCCCAATCTTGATGTTGACGATTTAAATGTAAAAATGAATTTTAATTATATAAGCTGCCCTATTTTTTGAACGTTATAGGAGTAACTTTTTTATTTGTAAAGACGGGAGGCAGACAAATAAACAAAGTAGTGCAGTTTTTTATATGAGGCATTCAATGGTGTGAAGCACTTTGATATACGTGGTGTGGCTAAATAATTAGTTGAAGTTAATCCATCTACAAGTACCTACTCGTAAGTTGTCAGCAGCACTTGGTTATTCCAAAGAAACCATACTGCGTCATTTACATCAAATTGGAAAGGCCAATAGGCGCTACAGAGAAGTTTTACATGAATTGACACCAGCAATGGCAGAAAGACGAGTTGAGGTCTACAATCGGCAATCGGCTGCTTCCAAATCCTTGGGACGAACGGTATTTTAAACGGATCGTTACCTGCAACGAAAAATAGATATATTTTAATAATCCTAACTGAGAAAATCAATGGATTACCATCGGACAACCTGCGTTACCTGTCCCAAAACGAGAAAGGTTTCAGACAAAGGTCATGTTGTGCGTATGGTGGAATTTTCCAGGCGTTATTCAGTTTGAGTTGGTTCTTGAGTGAAGAACCATCGACGCCAACTTTTACAGTCAGCAGTTGGACAGGATGCATGATGCTCTACGTCGGCATTATCCAGGATTGGTAAATAGGGGGCGCGCAATTCCGCAGCAAGATAACGCCAGACCCCATATATTAATTTGAAAAAATTGAGAAATATCGATGTTTAGGCTTTTTATTGTAAAATCAGGACAACCAACCATGAAACAAAACATAAAGTTACCTACATAACGTTTTTTAAGAATTAGGGCGCCATATATAGGTCGAGTATGTGATGGAAACCGTATTTATGATACCTATAGATTCACAAAGCTTCAAGTCTTACGATCTATTCAAATTATTGAAGAAATATATTGTTTTTATAAGGGTTTGGAATACTGTTTGTAAAGTAAACCAGCAAAGTAATATAAAACACTTATATGTGCAATAAAAGTATAAAATAGTGAAAAAAATATAAATATTGCTAAATAGTTTCTCTAACAAGATTTTTGTAGAAACTTCAAATATCAAGAGTCCTTGGTAGAAGAACACAATTTGCATGGTCATGATAAACATAAGTCAAAAGTCTGCTTATGTGACGCATGAATGTTTCAGGACTTCTTAAATATAAAAAGTTGAATTAATATAAATGTACAAAATATAGTGTAATGATATAGGGCACGTACTATTAACGATTTGCTCGGACTATAGAAAAGTCTCGACGCTCTAAACTCTCGTTTTCTTTTGTTAATAATGTGCAATGAAATTTCCAATAAAGAGAAGAAAAAATAGCCATAGTGACATTTATGAATGATATAGACATATTGCCTACCAAATAGGTTACTGAAATGGAAAATTAAATGAACCAAAATTTCCACATTTCACATTGATGCTGAAAAGGGATACATGTTCAACACTGACATTAAATAACACTAAACTTCTTAAAAGAGACTGTATGAAACATCTAGTAATGCATAGAAGAAGGTCTACCTAACGTAAATATAATTTCGTAAAGAGACAATTCGACATCAGATTCAAATAAGTATACTGGTTAATTGGCAGAAAATTGCAACTTTTCTAAAAATTAGGTTGCAGCAAATTTGCAATCTACTCTAGCAGCTAGAGTCTAGCTATACGCAAAGCAAATAAGTAAATATTTTGTATGATATTTAACTTGAATTGGGTACCGCCCTTTGACGGTTCTCCATTTTCTAATTGACTAAGTCTTCTGGTCAAGATCTTTTAAGTCTTTTTTCAACTAAGAGCTGATTGTATAGTTCAGTTATTAGCTTTTATTACGTTTTTTGGACTTATTGGCGTAATGGTTGATCACATCATTTATGGAAGCTATTCCAAAATCATTACGGAGGGTTTGGTTCGACACGTGCCAGAGAACATCCGCCATCATGCGAAATGTCTTCAACTGGAAAATTGCAACTAAAGCTAGAAAACGAACTATTAATTTACGAAGCTATCATAAAAATTATAATTAAGTTTGACCTTTGTGGACGTCTGTAAGGTGTAATTGAATTAGACCGACAAACTTTAATGAGTGATAAAAGATAACAATTTTGGTAAATAAGCTGTAGTCAGGAATCTCAACTAACAGCACAACGGAAAACATCTTACTTAAGCTTAACAACAGATTAGTATTGGAAGAAATATAATCTATAACGTGGAATATCGAAATAAACCAACAAGGCATCTTATTGCGATAACTAATTCTGGTTTTTACTTTTGACTGTATAAATATGGGATACTATTTAATAGTTAATTAAAAAATTGCATAAAAACAGCATCAAAATCGAAACAACGGAAATTAAATGGTTTATAACTAGCCTCTCAAATTAATTTAGAGCTTCTCGCCTTAGAACACGTTTTTCATGACTACAATTAAAAAATTAGAAGAAATTCTGTAGAAGTTTCCAACCACGTTAAATGTCACGTGGCAGACGTAGTTATTGTTTAAAAGTCTTCAAAGAAGCACTAGGATACGATTTGTAAACAGCAAACATGTATAAAAGATATTAAGGTCAAACCACTGAGAAACTCACGTGCTCTGGGGCCTCTGGACCCAAAAAGCTGCCCGACCATAGCATTATTCTTAAGATAATTTAAAATCGTGGAACCGACTGAGAGGTTTTTATAAGTGATACGTATACAGGGTGTTAGAGGGTAACAAAGTTTGGGAGCAAATGGTATGGCCCAAAAGTAGTGGAAACGTCGTAACATAATAGACATGGGTTCGCAAACAACTCCTTTTGATGAAATTAATAATATGGTATGTAGGCAGTGAATGTTTAACTTCAATGTTTGGCTAGGCATTTTAGGCTATAGACTGTTTGGGTTCGTGATTTTGCCCAATGGTCAAGGACATCTAACCTTTTTATTGGGCACGGTGTCTCGATTACTGGATTTTGTACCACTGAACATCATACGTGAATTATGATTCATGCACGATGGTGCTCCAGCATATTTCTCAGATCGGGAACATTTTAGAACAGAGTACCAAGGAAAGGGTATAGGTCGTGGTGGACGGTTGCATGGTTTCTTCAATCTCAACAGATGCCGATCATGCGTCGAACAGGACGGGGGGCATTTTGAACACTTTCACTTAATAACGTAGTACATCATTATTCTAATAATGTCGCATTGTTTCTTGCAGCTGCAATAAAATAGTTCCCGATGGTGCCTATCACAAAATTGCTAATATCTTCAAACTGAGTCGTTTGGGGATCCACGTCTATTAAGACTTGTCCACTTCTTTTGGTTTCATACTACCTGCTCTCGAAGTTTATTGCCTTTTTTTGAATATCCTGTATTAGCAATATCATAAGTAGGTTTATTGTAAGTTAAAGTTTTTAAGTCAAATATTGCATTAGCACATGCACAGAACCTACAGTTTTATCACGTATCCTAAGAAGGCATAATTTTTTCCGCCTTAAAAATCTCATTTTACCTTCGGCGAAATCGCACACATAAATTCTGCGTAACAACTCAAATTTCAAAGTTAAAAGTAAAAATCTTGAATGGAAATGTTTTGCTGATCAGAAGAAGTATTTTCATAGGGCAATTCGTTCTTAGTATTGGGAAGCACGCATTTAATCGAAACTGTTAAATAACTAAGGTCTCATTAAAATTTCTAACTGCTAAGACAAATAAAATGTTTCTGTAGTTTATATCGAAAATTTAATTCATACTGTGCAGGGTGTCAACGAAAACACGCTCGCTCCTTTTTTGTTATTATTTTTTGGAGTTCACAAGTTTAGAGGACTTACCATAAAAAATGTGCCGCAATTTAGTTTTTTTTTTTTTTTTTTAAATTAAATTTTTGCCAGTTCAATAAGGTACATTGTTATTCATAGCATTGTTATAAAGTTTACATGTCTTACAGAACATATAACATATTATACGATACACAATTAACGCATCAGGTAGTCCTCTGGGATGAATTACATATTCTTGGGTGTTAGCAGATTAATTATCTTCATATTCGCTGTTGTCATATAAATCTTGTGGAAGTTTGCGTTGCAGTCTTCTGTGTATATTTTTGTGTCCTAGCCTGTAATGGGCAGCACCTTCACAGTTGTTAATATTAAGTAGGAATTTTTTGGTAGTCTTCCTCAGATATTCTTCAATAGTTGGGATTTTTAACTCGTGATGTAGTTGTGCATTTCGTACATACCAAGGGGCATTAACGGACATCCTTAGCACTTATTCTGCAGTGTTTGTATTTTATTGGTGTTGGATTTAGAGGCATTGCTCCAAATAACGCAAGCATACGTTGCTAACGGTCGAATTAGCGATTTATAAAGGAGTAGTGAACAGTCGGTTTTAAGTGACGATTGTCGATTGATTATTGAATACAATTTTGCTAGTCTGGCATAGCACAAGTTGAGCTTTTTATTAATGTGAATTCTCCACGATAAGCGTGTGTCAAAATGTACACCTAAGTATTTCACTGTTTCACTTGGGATTCCATTGAATGCATGCTCCATTTATTACAATGTTATTTGGATCATTAATCCTTCTAAGGGCGAATATTTTTGCTTCGCATTTCGTTGGGTTAAGTGCTATATTCCATTTAGTTAACCAGTTGCTTACTTCGTTGACAGCTGATTGAAATTGAGATACTGATTCATTCAGGTTCCAGTTTTGCTATATGATCACAGTGTCGTCCGCATACATGGCAAGGTTTTCGCGTGTAAGCGGAATATCTCTAACAAATATGTTAAATAACATCGGTCCCAAAACACTCCCTTGGGGCTTTGATAGGTTTGCTATCAGAGACAGTTGAGTAGATTCGCACAGCGAAGGTCCTGTTATCTAAAAATGAGTGGGTTATCGCTTTAAGGTAGCTTGGTATTGGCAGATGGAGCAATTTATATTTAAGGCCTTCCGACCAAACTTTGTCGAAAGCTTTCGCGATATCCAAAAATGCAGCTGCAGTATACTGTTTATTTTCGGATCCTGTCTCGATTATTTCTACTATCCGTTGAAGCTGGTTGAAATGGTGGGAGAATATTTGCTTCTTGTAGTTGATCATTTAGCCTGGAGTAGATTATACGTTCGAAAATTTTTGAGAGTGTTTAGGTCGATAGTTATTAGGGTTTTTGTTATCTTTTCCTGGCTTGGGAAAGATAACAACTATGACATAATATTTCCATGATATTGGAAAGTATCCCTTTCTGAGGCAAGCATTAAACAGTATCGTCAGGAATGCAAGTACCTTCTTCGTGAGCCGCTTCAAAATTTCATTAGTGATAAGATCACATCCCGGAGATTTTCTTCTGGGTAAGATGTTAATAATTGCTTTGATTTTATTGGGGGAGGTAGGTTGGATACGGTCAGGAATTGGGAGATGTGATTCAGTGTAGTTTAGGATTGAGTTGGTGAAGGCATGGTTGTTACTAATTGTGGAATGAATGTTTTGCTAGGTGATCAGCTAATAGCGCAGATTTTTACTCATTCGTGTAATAGGTTCTGTTATTGATTGTAATTGGGGGTATTTGCTGGGGTTTCCTGCTTAGAACTCTTCTCGTGGTTTTCCACATACCTGGATCTCCAGGTTCTAAATCCTCGATATACTTTTGATAGGTTAGAATTTTGTATTTTTCAAGTTCTCTTCTGATACGGTGTGCTAGATTATTTAGAACGTTTTTGATTGTCGGGTTTCGAGTTTGTTGCCAGTCGCGCCGCACTTTACTTTTTTATTGTATTAGCTCAATGATGTAATTTGGCGGTATGTTGTACGTTGCTGGTATTTTCCTGTAATTGGTTTGAGTTGCCTGCTGGATACTGTTTTGTATACTGCTAGTAGAGTCATCAACTGCTTGGCCAATGTCTTTTCTGGTTTCGAGATTAAGAGAGTGTTTGATATTTTGGTCAAGAATTTCTTGAAAGTTTCTCCAGTTAACAGCTCCGTTTATTAACTTAGGGTTAGGAGGTTTATGATGTGGAGTGCTCAGAAACGTTATCACCACGAGTAGGTGATCGGAGTCGAGTTCTTCTATGGGTGTTTGGTGTATTTGTTTAGTGAGATTTCGATAATCATCCTCATTAGTGAGGTTTATGCGAATGACGTTTCCATTAAATGAAGTTGTGAAATCTTTAGTGACTATCTTTTTGATATCGTTAGTTACTTCTGTGTATTTTACTTTATCAGCGTTATGAAGAAAAATTGGTTGTATTTTTATTTTTGGTGTATTTGTTAGCTGTGTTGGTTGTGAGGAGCTCTCGCCCTCGATTTTTTTTTCAATTTATTTGGGGAGGTAGTATTTATTTTGTGTTAGTAGGTGATCTGAGTCCCACATATTCCTTTTTTGCATTTCATTGTGAATTGTTGGCGATATTTGATCTGACTTCCGTTTGGCATCTGAGTTTGATAACTGATTGGTACTTGTGTCCATATCCGTATTATTTGTGAGTTGATTGCTGTTTTCTCGAGGAGCAGAATTTTCTTTAAATATTAACATAGGTTGTTTTATCGTAGAGTTAAACAGTTATAAACATGTTTTCCGCGATTAACACGAACTCTGGGTTCTGTCGGTTGACCTGGCCGCGGCCAGCTGGCTTTATAATGCACTTACTATCGTTAAACTTTTAAATTCTTAAAATTTTTGTTTAAGGTAATATTATTTATTAACTGTGTAAATGTTATTATGCTTACTGTTCTATTTTTAGCACTAAGCAGTGGTAGCGCGACTATTCACGTACGTGGTTCGCTTCACACTGGCAATTTAGTAAAACACTCCTTTTGTACCTTAAATGAAATACATTGTATATAATAATAATAATAATAATAATAATAATAATAATAATAATAATAATAATAATAATAGCTCCAACATCAGAAAACACCGACAATATGAACACCCGACAGAGACGTACAGACTCCGGTAATATCCTGAAAACAAGGATGGAAATGACAAAATTAGAGTACACTCAAAATAAACCCCTGCATGGTCAGTTCTTTAGAGAATTAAACAAGCCATACGTTGATAAAGAACTTAGTTTAGCTTGGCTCCGTAGTTCTGATTTGAAAGGAGAAACAGAGAGCTTACTAATTGCTGCACAAGACCAAGCGCTGAACACCCGGTACCATCAGCAGAGAATTCTAAAGTTGCAAGTCGACAGCAAATGCAGAATGTGCCATCAAGCAGAGGAAACAGTCGGCCATATATTGTCGGGATGTACCACTTTAGCGGCAAACGAGTACACCCACAGACATAACAGGGTGGCCAGTTATGTGCACTGGAAAATATGCAAAGAAGTTGGTGTAGAAGTGTCCGATAAATGGTACTCACATGTCCCAGACGCTGTTATCAACACGCAGGACTGTACCATCATGTGGGATTACGGTATTCAAACTGACCGTACCATTAGGGCCAATCGTCCAGATATAGTGATCCACGATAGGAAGAACAAGAACTGCCTACTTATAGACGTTGCTGTACCAGACGATCGCAACATCATGATCAAGGAAACCGAAAAGATCTCAAAATACAAAGACCTAGAAATTGAGATTAAACGGATGTGGAACACCAAGGCTAGAACCGTTGCAGTGGTTATAGGTACTCTAGGCATTGTCAGAAAGGGAATTCGGAACCAGCTTGATTTGATCCCAGGAAAACCGACAGTCTTTGAGGCACAAAAGATCGCTTTACTAGGCTCAGCACACATCTTGCGTAAAGTCCTTTAGCAGAGGAAATCCTTAGGACTCTGGTTGAGTCCCGGAAGTTAAACCGACAAATGTATAGTCGAGAAATAAGATAAATGAAATAATAATAATAATAATAAAGTCCTTTAGCAGAGGAAATCCTTAGGACTCTGGTTGAGTCCCGGAAGTTAAACCGACAAATGTATAGTCGAGAAATAAGATAAATATAATAATAATAATAATAATAATAATAATAATAATAATAATAATAATAAGAAGGCACGGGCGCTTCCAGAGGACCTGGAACAGCTAAACGGATTAAATGGAGCAGAGATATGAATATTGACGTCATTCGTACTTACCTGCTCATAAATGAGTGTAGAGATGAACCTTTGCCTGGCTGGAGACAGAAACTTTACACCGAATTTGTCAAGAAATATCCCAATCTTGCACTAACGGAGCAAAACCTAGCAGATAGAAAAAACGTGATAATTAAAAAGCAGTACCTCGCCCAACTCGAAATAGACGAATTGCGAAGGGAAGTTGGAAATGAATTACACAATAATGAGGTAATGGATGACATACAAGAGGTCGTAGAAACGAACGATTATAATGAACAACCTGCTGATTTAAGGGAGTATAGCGAAAAGATTAAGGAATACTTCAATCTATTCCGTGATTCTGATCCGCATCATAGACCCGTTATTCCTAAACTTGTCTTCAAGAAACTAACATACGTTCATGTAAAACGTGTGAATGATACACTAACTGAAATGGTTGAACATTTAAATCATCTATCAGATGTTCATGCCTTAATTTATGCAGCAGCAGCTACTGTCACGGAGCTCAATGGTCAGAAGATATACGAAAGAAAACCTGCCAACAATAACTCACTAAAAAGAAAACCTGCTTGGCAGGTTCGTATCGAGAGGAACATAGATTGTATGAGAACTGAGGTTAACATCATACACGAATATCTCGCGAACAACAAAAGTAGGAGGGTGAAATCAAAACTAAACGGCATCTTACGCAAGGCAGGATTAACGCATAAAGATAGCGAACTGCAACGAAAACTAATTCTTTACCAAGATGAGCAACGGCAAATGATCAAAGCTAAGGGAGCGAGATTGCGACGTTATAACAAGACCAGTAAACGCAAAGAACAAAATAAACAGTTTCAAAACAATCAGAAAGCCTTCTACAGGAAACTAGAAAATAACAACTCTCCGCAAACGGCCAACGCAGTGGTAGACCCAGAACATTTTAAAAATTACTGGGAGGAACTATGGTCCGAACCAACTACGTACAACCACCAATCTATATGGCTTAACAAAATAGAAGAAAGGTTAAGTGAACTACCGCCGATGTCAAACGCAATATTCACAAGTGACGACATTAAAGCTCGCCTAAAAAATGCATTAAATTGGAAAGCTCCTGGTCCTGACCATATACAAAACTTCTGGCTGAAGCAATTTACAACCGTGCATCCTTTTATAGCAAAATGTTTTAATAATATACTGGAAGACCCTAAAAACGTCCCGAACTTTCTAGCTCAGGGGTATACTTACCTTCTCCCAAAAAAGGGCGATAGAGTTGATCCGAAGAATTATAGGCCGATCACATGCCTCTCAACTCTATATAAACTATTGACATCACTCCTGCACCTTAAAATCTACGAACATTGCCAACAAAATAATATTGTTAGTGTGGAACAAAAAGGATGTATTAAAGCTGCGTTAGGGAGCAAGGAACAACTTACCATTGATGCTGTTATCATCAAACAAGCTGAAGTTAAGTGTCGGAATCTAAACATGGGATATATCGACTATAGAAAGGCTTTTGATACGATTCCACACGACTGGCTGCTAAAAGTATTAGAAATTTATAAAATACACCCCAGGATTGTCGCCCTATTAGAATGCCTAATGAACACCTGGGAAACACAAATTCACGTTAACAACCACGTCTCAGCAAACATAAAAATCCGAAGAGGCATCTACCAGGGCGACACATTAAGTCCTTTGTGGTTCTGTCTAGCTATAAACCCATTGTCCCATTTATTAACACACCTAAACCTGGGATATAGACTAGCTATAAAAGATAACGCTTCTCGAATTAGTCATTTATTATTTATGGATGACATCAAGCTGTATGCTGAAACCCAACATCACCTTAAGCGTTTAATTAACACAGTAAAAATGTTCAGCGAAGATATTAAAATGTCGTTTGGGCTGGATAAATGTTCAGAAATCCATCTTTTGAAGGGGAAGTACACGCAGATGCAGGAAGAGGAATGCAATTTCCAACAACTTCAGCAGGAAGAAACTTATAAATACCTGGGAATTCAACAAAACAGACGTATCAACCACACCCAATTAAAACATGAATTTAGGGCTAGGTATAAGAATAGACTCTACAAACTACTTAACACCCGACTAAATTCTAAGAACTTAATAAATGCTATAAATACCTATGCTGTTCCTACCCTTACGTACTCGTTTGGCATCCTTAAGTATTCAAACACCGATCTTGAAGAACTTGACAGAATTACAAGAACCTCTCTAACTAAATTTAAAATGCACCATCCAAACAGCGCTGTCCAGAGAATATATTTGCCGCGAGCAGAAGGTGGTAGAGGACTGGTTAATATCTCTAAATTGTGCAAGTCGCAAGTTAGAAACATGAGAGATTATTTTAAAGCCTCTAACAATTCTCTCCTACAACACATAGTCGAATCAGACTATAACTATACCCCTCTTAACCTTAAGAGTGCCGAAGCAATTGCCCCTGAGGAAGACTTTGGTGATGAATACCATTTAGCCTGGCAGAGTAAAGTTTTGCATGGAAAATATCCCAACTTAATCAATAATTCGGCAATTGACAAGGAATCGTCGCTGTTATGGTTAAAAGACGGATATTTGCACCCCGAGACTGAGGGATTTATAATAGCCGCACAAGATCGGGTCATCAAGACGAGAAATTATGAGAAGCATATACTAAAAAACGTTGCAATAACAGATGTTTGTAGATTATGCAATTTACCTAGAGAGACAATAGAACACGTAACAGCGGGGTGTCCGTCACAATCCAACTCAGCTTACTTGACGAGACATAATGAAGTGGCTAAAATACTCCACAGACAATTAGCCATGAAATATAATCTACTTGATAATCCACCACCATTCTATAAATATGTACCTAGTGCCGTGCTAGAATCAGCTGATGTTGTGCTTTACTGGGATAGGCCTATAATTACGGACAGAACTGTAGACTATAATAGGCCCGATATTGTAGTCATCGAGAAAACAAACAAAAAAGCTACTATAATCGATATAGGTTGCCCGCTTACTACGAACCTGCAAAAGACAGAAGCAGAAAAATTAACGAAATATCAGAACTTGGCAATAGACATACAACATACCTGGCAGTTAACCAGTGTCCGAATAATACCCATTATTATCTCTGTCACAGGGGTTGTAACTAAAAAGTTTCTTGTCTATTTACACCAGCTAGACATTCCACCTAATCTTTTAAAGATTATGCAAAAGGCGGTCATACTTCAGACCTGCCACATTATGCGAAAATTTTTGAATGTGTGACAGAATAGGATGAACTTCCTCTCTGTCACAACTTAAGCAAAGGCCGGAAATGTTCCGAGGAAGATTTGAAAAAAAAAAATAATAATAATAAAGTGCCAGCAAAAAAAGGCTGAGTAAAAGAAAACAAAAAACATAATAATAATAATAAACGAGTACACCCACAGACATAACAGGGTGGCCAGTTATGTGCACTGGAAAATATGCAAAGAAGTTGGTGTAGAAGTGTCCGATAAATGGTACTCACATGTCCCAGACGCTGTTATCAACACGCAGGACTGTACCATCATGTGGGATTACGGTATTCAAACTGACCGTACCATTAGGGCCAATCGTCCAGATATAGTGATCCACGATAGGAAGAACAAGAACTGCCTGCTTATAGACGTTGCTGTACCAGATGATCGAAACATCATGATCAAGGAAACCGAAAAGATCTCAAAATACAAAGACCTAGAAATTGAGATTAAACGGATGTGGAACACCAAGGCTAGAACCGTTGCAGTGGTTATAGGTACTCTAGGCATTGTCAGAAAGGGAATTCGGAACCAGCTTGATTTGATCCCAGGAAAACCGACAGTCTTTGAGGCACAAAAGATCGCTTTACTAGGCTCAGCACACATCTTGCGTAAAGTCCTTTAGCAGAGGAAATCCTTAGGACTCTGGTTGAGTCCCGGAAATTAAACCGACAAATGTATAGTCGAGAAATAAGATAAATGAAATAATAATAATAATAATAATAATAATATACAGCAGTTGACAAAAAAGGTGACGGTTGCACGACGAGAGACATCCAAGATACAATGTGTGATGGATGTTCTTAAGGGCACTATCCGCCCTACATCAAAAATTAAGCGCATTATTAGCAGGTTCGTGCTAACTATCACACACTCAACCTATCTACAATAATCCTTATGAAGCGAAAGGCAATAGATAGAGTTCGAGCTTTGTCTCTCGCCAAGAGGAAATTGGTTAACAAAGTAAGGTGGATTAAGGAGAATAACATCTTCAACTCCAATCCTTCCTCACTTTTCCGTTCAAAAAATGAAGCTCCTCGCAACCCACCTTCGGCTGACGTTATAGAGACCTTCTGGAAGGGGATCTACGAGAATGCCATCCCTGTGAGAGACAGTTCCGTGCTAGTACAGTTCCGGCAGTATTGCGATGAACATCTTCCGCAAGCCGAAGAATGCCCTCCCATAACGGACATTGAGATAAGGCGCGCCCTCAGAGGAAAACGCAATTTCTCTGCCCCAGGAATTGACGCCATTAATAATTTCTGGTGGAAATCCTTCCCGTCCGTGCACCCTCATCTCGCGAGGGTGTTTACTACATTTATCTCGGGCCACGCAACTATCCCAGAGTGGCTGGGGGAGGGCAGAACTGTGCTGATCCCGAAATCGGGGGATTTGTCTAGACCCCAAACCTACAGGCCAATTACCTGCCTCAACACGCTGTATAAAATCTTCACCAGCGTGTTATACGAACGTATCCCGAGCTCCATTGCTCCCGTATGGGAAAACATCTATGAACAGCGAGGATCGAAGCGAGGCCATTCAGGTTGCAAAGACAACTTATTAGTAGACCGCTGTATATGCAGCGATGCAGTTCACTACAGACGCAACCTTTCAATGGCTTGGGTGGATTATGCGAAGGCGTTTGATACCACATCCCACGAGTTGATCATTCGCTTGTTGGGAGACCTCCACATCCACCCTGATATAGCGAGATGTGTAGAAAGTCTGATGCTGCTCTGGAAGACAAAATTTGCCATAAGATCCGGCAAGGAAGTGGTATCTACAGAGTGGATCACAATCCAACGCGGGGTTTTCCAAGGGGACTCCTTGAGTCCGCTTCTCTTTTGCATTTCGCTATTGCCGCTATCGATCGAGCTCAGGAGAGGCAGAGGTTACATGGCTGGGCCGCGCAGTAGACGCCATCATAAAGTCACCCATTTGTTTTATATGGATGACTTAAAGATCTATGCTGGCAGCAGGGGAGACCTTCAGAGCTCTCTTGATACTGTGTCTACTTACAGTACTGCGATCGGCATGAGTTTGGGGATGGACAAATGCGCTGTGTTTCATCTGAACAGAGGCCGACCACCGGATGAGGTTGAAGATGTTCATCTGGTAGATGGGAACATCGTGAGACATCTAGATGTCGGAGAGACATACAAGTTTTTGGGCATCCAGCAAAGTGGCATGCAGGATGCGTCCGCTGTAAAAAAGGCTCTCCGCAGCAAGTATAAATCGCGCCTCCGACAGATTTGGCGATCGCAACTGTCGGGTAAGAATAAGGTCGCCGCGACGAATATGCTTGCTGTCCCGATTCTTCTGTACTCTTTCGGCGTTACGAAGTGGAACGTCGTAGAGTGTCAAACGCTCGACCGAGAAACCAGAAAGATCATGAACATCAATCGTAGTTTGCATCTGAAGTCCTCTGTTCAGCGCATTTACCTCCCACGTCATCTTGGAGGTAGGGGTCTTTTAAGCCTGGAGTGTCTGCACGATCGTGTCGTCCTGGATACATGTCACCGTGTGTTAGGGGGTAATGATCCGCTCATGTTGTTTGTTAGGTCACATGAGCAAGCGGGGAACGGGGCCTTTCTTTTTCAAGCGTCCCGCAGGGCTGCAGAAAAGCTCGGACTACAAGAGCTCTCACCAGATCGGCATATAGCCGACGGTGCTCCTAATCTTGAGGAGCATGTGACAACCGTCAGCTCAAGAACGAAGAAGGCAGAATACGATCGTCTGATGAGAGAACATATGGGAAAGGCGATACACTCCCAGTTCTTTCGTCATGTGGAGCGAGAGGGTCTATCTCGAGAACTTACCTTCGCCTTCTTAAAGTCGGCCGGTCTGAAGTCCGAGACTGAGGGGTTTGTACTGGCATGCCAGGATGGTGTGCTTAACACGCTGGTGTATCGTAACATCGTCTTTCAGGAACATCTTCCTACTGCCTGTAGAGCGTGTAAGGCCCATCCCGAGACACTTATGCATATATTGTCAGCGTGCCCCTCATACGCTGTGTCGTTATACATCAGAAGACACAATGCAGCCCTGAGAGTGCTCTATTATCATCTAAGGCACTCTTACGGTATTGACAATGTACCTGTAATACCGTATGTCCCCATTGAGATCGAGTCCGTGGTGGAAAATACCAGATGCCGTATATACTGGAATTATTCGTTTCCCACCACGAGACAACTCCAAGCAACCAAGCCGGATATAGTTCTGCTGGACTTAGATGTTAAATGTTTGTATGTCATCGAACTTTCTTGTCCAGCAGAACCTAACATCACATCTAAGGAGATCGAGAAGAGAGAGAAGTATAGAGATCTCTTGTCCGAACTTGGAAAATTGTATCCAGGACATAGGGTCAAGTTGGCCGTTTTGATTATTGGGGTCCTAGGCGGGATAAAAGCAAGCTTCGTCCGGGAACTTGAGATCATCCCGGAATGCAGGTCAGTTTCGGCCTTCCTGACCTGCAGAATACAAAAAGCAGTACTTCTTGGCTCCCTCCACATCGCGAGGGCGCACGAGGTGGTGTAATCCGTGCTCGCACATCACCAGGGTTTGGGATGCGAGCACGTGGAAGGGCCCTACAGGTGATGCCAGGTATGATGAGTCACCCGACCTGAAGTTGGTAGAGCCTGTAGGAGATCTGGGAACCCTCCAACGTGAGTGATCGGGTGCTAGGTTCTGTCCTATCCCCGGGGTGAACGCCTATCCCCGGGGTGAACGGAGGAGGGCTTCCCAGAGAGACCATCTGTCCCTAATGGATATAATAATAATAATAATAATAATAATAATTATGTCGGTTTATTGTGTACTGTTTGTATACATGAAAAGGAAAAAAGAAAATAACAATAATAAAAGTAACAATCAGAACAGAATCCCAAGGCAATAGTTCAATACACAACTGATCTTCCACTACTGCTTTGAAACGTTATTATAATATATGTAATTAAATGCTTTCGAGCACGTTGACGTTAATATTGTTGTTAATACTATAATTAGAAGGTGTGTACACACATTATATATTAATTAAATCAAAAACAATGTCAGAACTGCTATAGTGTTGCACATATGAATAAAATTAATAAAATTAAAATTACTGAGACTGTAGCAAAATCTGTCGCAAACATCTCTTGAATCGTGGAGCAGAGAATTGTTTGTTAACTTTAGGGATGTTATTATAAATCTTAGCTATATTATAACTAAACGAACGTTGAGAAAACGAGGTAAGTGTGTTGCGGGATGGATATTAGACCTCTGTGGCGAAGGTTATGTGATGCACATCCGCACGGAAGCTTATCTTTTTATATAAGTAAGGTGGTTGTTTTTTGGTGATTATTTTATGAAATAATACAGCAGACTGAAGATATCTCCTATTCCTATTAAGTCACTGGGCATCTTTCAACTTGTGAGAGATATGGAAATACTTAGGAATACCATAAATGAAGCGTAGACAAGTATTTTGTACACGTTGTATGCGTTGCGACGTTTCATAATCTAAGCAAGGTCCGTACACGGCACGGCGTACACAACAGAATCGTATGTAAACTGAGACAGGACCAAGGCACCACATAAAAAAAATTTGGTTTTTGTGTTTAAACAGTATCGATGTGGATAGAAAAGTTTTAAACTATAAAACGCTCTTTGAATGCTTTTACAAACTTGTTGCTGAAACCTAAAAGATCTATCTATACTTAAACCCAAATTTTTTGCATAATTATCAACGGAATTTCAGTATTACCTATTTGAACAGAGCTAACCGGAACATCAAAATTATCAACATTTTTGCCAAATAGCATTGCCTGAGACTCACTGGGATTTAAAATAAGTGCATGCTGCTGAGCTAAGCGGAACAAACTGTTAAGATCATGATTTACTTTGTATGTTGCATTACAAACATATTCCCTTCGAAACCAATAATACATTTGTATATCATCCGCATACATGTGGATGTTACAAAAAGATATGCACTTATGAAAATTGCTGGTATAAATAGAAAACAATAACGGCCCCATTATAGATCTTGGGGAACTCCTCGCATACAAGCAATAGACTGTGACACACTAACTTTAATTTTGAACCTCTGATTTATATTTTGAAGGTAACTTTTCATTAAGTTCATAGCATTAAATCCTAGTCCTATAATATCGCGAAGTATAGCTAAAAGCATTCTGTGGTTAATGGTGTCAAATGCTTTACTGAAATCTAATAGTACCAAAATCGTATAGAGATTATTATCCTGTGAAGTAATAATATCATCAGTTATATGTAATAGAGCTGTTGCACAACTGTGTAAAGGTCTAAATCCTGACGGGAACTCCGGAAGTAAGCCATGATCTTGCAAATATTCACGCATATCTATTACTTTTTCGAAAATCTTAGACATTGCTGGTACAATACTGATTGGTCGATAATCTTTATACTCAACAGGGTTGTCGATCTTAGGTAAAGGAGTTACTTTAGATCTTTAGATTGTTGGAATCCATATTAAATATGTACCTGTATACATAACTTTTTTGAAAATCCCTGGTTTCATTTTTTAATCAAGAGTGATATACAGTTTCTTATTGATTGTAATTAAAAAAAGATAAGTTGTTACGGCGGCTTTTGTAGGATATGAAGTTCTGCTGGTTTAGGTTTTTGAAAGCAGTTTGTGGCGCTATAAGTATTGTTTTTTCAAGGAACAGTAGTAGTAGCTCACCGAATTATTTTTATAAATTACAGTTTTACAAATTTAAAGGTACTATAATCTGTCTTTGACAATTCGTTTACTTTTCTTTATTTTCATCAACGCCTTTTAATGATTTTTCTTCAGTTATTTGACAAAGTACTTTATCTTGTCTGTTCTCCAGTTTAATCTATAAAACATACCTAACAAAACAGATTTTATTATCGTTCAATTGAACTGTTCCATTCAGTTACCACCGATTTCTAAGACTTCAAACGCTAGAATCTTACGTTCTACAGCGACACCGTATTTATAATTTAATTATAGAAGTCAATAAATGACCTCGTTTATAGCATTCTTGCTAAAGTTTTTAGAACTTTTGTTTTAAAAAGTTTTGAAAAATTGTGGGACATTCAAATATGCGGATAAAGAATTTCCTGTGTATTCCAAAAGTGTAAACATTTGCAAGGTCTTCTGTGTGGACCTAATCTACAGTTGAAGTTATTTTCGACAACACAAGAAGTGTTACTCAATTATTTTGTGATTCAAAAAAACCCTTTTCCTACGTTCAGCCTATTGGAAACAACAACATCTACTTTTGTCTAACATACAAATTTTTGACAATTCAATTAAATTTCACTATTCGGTTGCATTATTTTTAATTTTGTTCCAATTTAAATACAAAAATTCTGCCTTATCCTGTTCTTAATTTAAAACTTAATTTTGTAGGTAAATTGGGAAGAAATGTGAACGTGCAACCCTACATTTAATTGAATTGTCAAAAATTTGTTTGTTAGACAAAAGTAGATGTTGTTTCCAAAGCATTCTTCGCAAAAACATTTTTCTTAAATTCTAATCAAAATGTAAAGCTTGACCATATCATGTGATACATAGTCGTAATCAGAAAAAAGAGCTCTATTCGAAAATGCAAAAATCAAATATGGCGCCCATAAGAAAAAAAAAATTAAGTGTTGTAACTCTTGCATCTAGGATGCCTTGGAAAACACGATGCCAGATTCAGATTCCTTGTAAAAAAATGCCTTCACAATGTCTTAGTTAAAAATGTCTAGTTTTATTGGTTTTCGTTTAAAAAAATTAAAACAAAAATCACAATTTTCCATTTTTCTCCAATAATTCAAAAACTAAAAATGACAGATCAAATTTTCTTTCAGATAATTGATCACCATAAAAATGCGCAACTTTGCCCTAATTTAACCGATCTCGCATCAATCTGTTATAATAACAGAGATCCCCATGCTTGAGGTCGAAAAACGGGCACCCTGTATAAGTTTCATTTTTCAAAAAATAATAGTAACAAAATAGGGGTGAGGGTTTTTCATATGTTACTGATGAAATGTTAAACTTCGCAGACGGAACAAGCTAGGAAATTACATTAACAGGTATAAAGCTTTTGACACGTTTAGCATAGCACTTAAAATTTCAAATATCTCTAAAAGGGCGAGTTTACGTTACAGTTACTCAAGTTACAAGTATTTTAATAAGTTTTGGCTCTTGACTTTTTTAACTCTTGATGGTAGGTACCTTTATTAACTATTTAATTATATAAAGAGAATTGGATTTGTCATCTTGTAGACTTTTGATAAACAAACTTAAGTATTTAGAATTTACTATTCATACATTTTATTATATTATTTAAGTCTTTGTGGAGGAAGTTAAACCTTCCCCTTTTCAGCAATGCGGTAATAGTATTAATCAATTACAGGAAGAATTCTCGTTTTCAGTTGTTTAGTTAATTGCCGTTTCAAATGGCGCTTGAAAATTTAATCAACAGAGAAATGCCTTAATGCTTTACCAGTTTCTTATTCGCATTGATTAGTATTCGACATCTAAAAGCTCGTGTCTTGTAAACGTGTTATTCGTGTTAACCTTTGAAATCCCTTCGAATCGTAGTTCAACTGACTGACTGACTGACTGACCGGCCTCTTTGTACCACGTACTGCCTTTATTGGATGAACTGACAACATTTTGAGACGATTTTGACGCATAGAGGAATTGTTTCCGGATCTGCTGACTAGATTCCCATTTGATGTTTTGTGTTAATGTCTAATTTATCTTTCCTTTTATACTATTTACGGTATTTTTGCAAACAGTTTTGTTTTATTTCCAATGATGCCCTTACAAGCCTAGTCTTCCCAATTATGTTTATTGTTCCTGCAGAAATTCATAAAAATTCAATTGGGAGTCTCTAGTGTAACTTGCATAGAAAAAAGAAAACAAACTGGAACTGAAAGTGTATTATTTATTTTTAGTTCTCCAATAGCGACAGGTTATTACTAAAAGGGTAATCTATACAAAGCCATTTAATACAGTAGAATCAAGATAAATGATTAGCTCATTTAAATTTTTATTTTCACCCTGAATACACTTTTCTTGCCATTAACATTTTAAATTTTCTTTCCTAATTGCTAAAGCGTTTCAGTAAACAACCACCTAGCAGAAAGAAATTGCCAGCACGTTTTTATTATGCATGTACATACTTATAAAATTTTCTTAAGTTCTTAAGTTTGCCAGGTCAACAATGGAGAACAGTTTATCAACAAAATATTTAACTTCAATCGTTAGGATTGTATAGCATATCCCATCAGGCAGGTTTTGTAACATTCTTTATTAATTAAAACACACTTTTAATTAGTAATTATTATATTTTAACATTTAGTTATATATGACAGTGTTGTACAGGGTGGTCCAAATTGGACACTTTTGATAGGAAACACCAATTTCTAGAGGAGCTAGAAAAAAACTAACCTACATGTTACGAGCTCGATTTTTGTGAGAAAGTGAATGCCGAAAACCGCACATCGATATCTTGAACTGTTTAGAAGATATAGGGTGGTTTTCAATTTTGTGCATTTTTGACCCACCCCCGTAACTTATTTATTTATGAATATTTTTTGTTTCTGTAAAAACATTCTTAAGGCACTTTTTTTAAAGGAATCCAATGGTGTCCCAAGTTTTTTTGTAAAAAGAATGGTTTTGAAGCTATGACATAAACTTGTATTTTTTCTTATTGCTGTTTCTAAAATAGTATAAGATGAATTTTGTTAATCTGGAGTGCCATGTTGAACAATAAAACGAAATAAACTTACAGCTGTTATAAAATAAATGTTTAAAAAGGAAAGTAGCAAGCATTTTATATATTTAGAAAAAGAATATGCAAAAATATATAGGGTAGTCCATAAGAAAAAATACAAGTTTATGTCATATCTTCAAAACCATTCTTTTTACAAAAAAACTTGGGACACCATTGGATTTCTTTAAAAAAAGTGCCTTAAGAATGTTTTTACAGAAACAAAAAATATTCATAAATAAATAAGTTACGGGGGTGGGTCAAAAATGCACAAAATTGAAAACCACCCTATATCTCCTAAACAGTTCAAGATATCGATGTGCGGTTTTCGGCATTCACTTTCTCACAAAAATCGAGCTCGTAATATGTAGGTTAGTTTTTTTCTAGCTCCTCTAGAAATTGGTGTTTCCTATCAAAAGTGTCCAATTTGGACCACCTTGTACATAATATCGTAGTCTAGGTAATCTATCTTTTGTTACACAACCTTATCTATTTTACTAATTAATAACTTAAGTCATATGTTACATCTTTCCTCTTTAATAACAAATAAAATCATTGTAGCGACTTGGCATTTTAGACTGCCTCTTACTGCAACGTATATCCGATGATACATTTGAATCATTAGTCACATTGTCCTTAGTTACATTATTCTCTACAGGAGTACTATTACTACTAACATTTTCTTGTCTACGGTTACCTCTATTCTGCTTATTTTCTACAACATTCTCAGGATCTGCCAAACTATTACTAATAGTGGGTTTAAATTCATTTAATGACTTTCTTAAATGTACTGAATTTCTTCGTATTACCTGTCCATTTCTATCCTGTATTAAATAAGATCTTGGACAAGTATGTGTATATAATAATTTAGCAGGTTCCCACTTCTTATCCTTATTTAACACCAGGTTGTCACCTACTTTTAATTCATCCCTAACTTTTACATGTTTATTGTAATATTTCTTATTCCTTTCTTGTGTTGCCCTAATTAAATTACTAGAATTAGCCTGAACTTCTGGTTTTAACAACGCTGAGTGAATTGGAATTTTTGTTTTGGTACGGCGACTCATTAACAATTGAGAGGGAGAAAGATGCAATCCTGTAATAGGAGTGTTTCTAAACTCTAACAGAGCTAATTCCAAATGTTGATTATCATCTTTGCATTTTTTAAGTATATTTTTAGCGGTTTGAACTGCTCTTTCTGCCTGCCCATTACTACGAGGGTATCTTGGTGAACTAAATTTAAACATGAAGTTCCACTGTTTAGCAAATTCATTACATTGATATGAATTGAATGGATTGTTATCTGCCACTACTTCTCTAGGTACCCCATGTGTTGAAAATATTAATTTTAATTTAGCAATAATTTCACTTGCAGTTTTACTGTTTAGAGGGATTATCTCTAACCATTTTGATAAATAATCTTGTAGTGCCAAATAACTTTTCCCTTGAAATTCTAATATATCCACAGCTATTTTGTTAAATGGTAAATCAGGAATGTAATGATTCAATAAAGGTTCTTTGACATTTGCATTGCGATAACGTTCACAAATTATACACCGTGCAATCATGTTTTCTATATCAGTTGACATTCCTGGCCAAAAAAGTATTTGCCTTGCTCTTGCCTTTGTTTTCGCTATTCCTAAGTGGCTCTCATGTAGCAAGTTTAATATATATATTTGTAACGTATTTGGAACTATAAGTCTGTTATTGAAATATATCAAACCATCCTCCACTGTAATGTTATTTTGAAACTTAAAATAATACTGTACATGTGGCTTAACTAAATTCTTTTTGTTAGGCCACCCAATAAAATGATAATTAAGTATCTCACTTAAAACAGTATTATTTTTAGTTTCTCTTATAAATTCCTGTCTCCTATCATCTGTAATTTTCATATTTACATTAACACTATGTACTACATCCGTTAACCAATTTGTATCCTGACTTTCATCCATTAAATAATCTCGTGATAACAAATCAGCAACAAACATATATTTGCCAGGTAGATATTTTACATCTAGATCATACCTAAGCAACTTTATTTTCATTCGTTGTAATCTCGGTGAGTTTATGTCAGCAATTTTTTTCTTCATAATTCCTAACAAAGGTTTGTGATCTGTTAGAACGGTTACACGCCTGCCATAAATGAAATTATGAAACTTGTGTGTTGCAAACACTATTCCTAGAAATTCCTTTTCAATCATTGCATAGTTTTTTTCAGTATCGCTTAACGCCCTGGATGCATAAAACACCGGTTTTCCATTCTGTAGTAAACAACAACCTAGGCCATTTTGTGATGCATCACTTTGAATAGTGATTTCTTTCTTTGTATCAAAATTCGCCAGTATTGGGGCGGTGCTTACCTTGGATTTAATATTATTTAAGCAATGTGTATGTTGCGGAAGCCAATGAAATTCAACATTTTCTTTCAATAGCTCTCGCAATGGCATAGTTAAATCTGATAAGTTAGGTATGTACTTTCTCAAATAGTTAACCATTCCTAAGATCCTTTGTAGTTCCTTTTTGTTTTGTGGAACTTTTAGCATCATTATTGCTTTCACTCTATCCTGATCTAATTTAATGCCATGTTCTGTAAATATGTGCCCTAAAAATTTAGCTTCCTTGACTCTATATTGCAATTTATTTTGGTTAAACCTTACGCCTAACTCTTTCGCTCTATTTACCACCTTATTTAATATTTGATCATGTTCCTCATATGTATCTGCAGCTACTAACAAGTCATCAAAATGTATTGATACTCCAAGTATATCTTCAAAATTTTGAAAATTTATTTTTTGAAATAGCTCTGGAGCTGAGCTCAACCCAAAAGGTAATCTCTCAAATTTATAGGTACCAAATGGCGTGGAAAATGAGCAAAGTTTTGATGATTCAGGTGTTAACTGCACATGCCAAAACCCATCCTTTAGATCTAAGACTGTGAAAACCTTTTTGTTTGATAATTTACTCGTGATCTCTTCCATTGTGGGAATTAATATACTTTCCTTTCGAATAGCTAAATTTAATTCATGTGGGTCTAAACATAACCTTAAGCTTTTATCGCGCTTTTCTATAATGACTAAATTACTGACCCAATCTACCGGTCCTTCCACTTTTGAGATCACCCCCTTTTCCACTAGTCTATATAATTCCGCTTTTAATCTATCCCTTAAAGCTAATGGAACCCTTCTTGGAGCCTTAATTGTTGGGCTTGCATCATTTTTTAAAACTATGTCATAAGTACCGCTGAACTGACCTAGGCCTTCAAATATTTCCTTATTTTCACTTAAAAATTGTTGCTTATTTTTAGTTTCTATTATTCCATCTATTTTTTTAATTAAATTTAGTTTGATGCAAGTCTCCAGCCCTAAAATTGGCTTGGCATCATTTTCTACGATTATAAAATCTACATAGATTTCCTTGCTTCTAAACTTAAGCCTTAAATTTACAATTCCTACTGGTTCTAATTTAAATCCACCATAAGCCTCCAATTTTATTTTAGTTGACCTTACATTAAACTGTTTGTTAATGTGGCTAAACAATTTTCGTGGCAACAGATTCACTTCTGCTCCAGTAGCCAATTTAAATTTTATGTACTTATTTTCTATCAGAATATTTTCATACCATGCATTTACAGTATTTACTACATACTTTTCATGAATTTCTACTGAATTAATTGATAATTCATCATCCGCACTTACACCTTCACTCTCAGTTGACACTGTTTTGACATTTCTCACTCGACAACACTTTATGAAATGGTTAAGCTTACCACATCTGCTGCATGTTTTATTAAAGGCTGGACATTGTCTTGGGCCATGCCAGGTGGCACACCTTTTACACTTAAAGTTGTCCGAAGCCGTTTCCGTGTTCTTTTTTTGTGGTTTCTTTATATAGCCTGACGTTTTCCCCTTATGTACTGCATCTACAGATTTCTCATTGATATCCTTCATTTGACATTTCATTAGTTCTGCTGCTTTCCCATGGTCCACTGCTTTCTGTAGGTCTAAATTTTCAACACGTAGGAGCCTTTCTTGTAACGCTAAGTCACGCACTCCTAAAACAATTCTATCCCTTACCATTTGGTCATGTAAACAGTCGAATTCACAAGATTTAGCCAGCTTTTTAATATCGGTGAAAAATTGTTCAAACGGTTCACCTTCTTTTTGGTCTCGCTTGTAAAACAAGTAACGTTCGTAGACCACATTTTTTTTTGGGACACAGTACGCTTCAAAGGCATCAACCAATGGTTGTAGCTTATTGTTGTCCTTAATAGTGAATGTATTATATAATTCAAGTGCTTCTTCCCCTACTAAATTTAGAAAAATTGCGACTTTGACCTCTTCTACTTTCGACTCCAATCCAGTTGCTTTCATATAAATTTCGAATTGTTGCTTGAATTTTTTCCAATTTATACTAATATTACCACCAAGGTCGAGATTTTTTGGCGGCTTGAATCCTTCCATGTTGATAGTTTTGATAGCTCGTGACCACACTCTTGTCTACGAATTTGATTAAATTTACTTGTACTTATCTTCTTAAATTTGCGTAGATCTTTTTAGTTTCACATTTTCGGAACTTCGACTGCGCCATGTAACATTCTTTATTAATTAAAACACACTTTTAATTAGTAATTATTATATTTTAACATTTAGTTATATATGACAGTGTTGTACATAATATCGTAGTCTAGGTAATCTATCTTTTGTTACACAACCTTATCTATTTTACTAATTAATAACTTAAGTCATATGTTACAGGTTTAACTATTTAATATAACTATTTTTTATTGCCTATTGGACGCACTAAATTTTATTTTTGTGTTCATGTTTCAACCATATTTTATAAGGTTTTATCTGGTTACCAGAAGCGTACTGCATTTTTAAAATTTGAAGAAAATTCCTAAATCTACGACTCTCCTACATTTGTGAATAAAACCCAGGTCGGAAATGTTTGATAGAGATGTTTGCAAATATGTTGAAATATGCAATCCGGTAAATTATTTCGCTCTACTTAACAGCAGTTATCAGTTGTCATATTCTGTCCTTCAAATAATCACTATAACCGTCGCTAAACATATGACATGTGCTGTATAAGACATTTTTAGGGAATCATTATTTCTTACTATTACTACTACTGCTACTACTACTGCTACTACTACTGCTACTACTACTATTACTCCTCTTAATGCCTTCTACCACCAAAAATTAGATTGTTTTGAATGGTTTTAATTTCTGAATATTTCGGATCCTCTTAACAGCTTTTCATTTTTTAGAAAAAAAAGTTCTGAAGAAAGGAAAAAGTAATGTATGCCCAGCATAAGTCAAATGTAGTTTTAATAGTAGCTATTTAATTTTAATTTTTTTAGTTGTTTAATTAAGATTCAATGAACACGAAATATGTGTATTAAAATAATTACTGCTAGAATCTTTGCTTTGATATTATTGAGATGAAATTTATGCATTCGATGTTTTGAATGTATTATTATTGTTGTTTACGGTTTGAAAAACCTGCTGTTATAAAATCTCTCCTTTTAAAACGTTAAAGCGCATGTATACTGACATAAATAAAAGGTTATGAATTTATTATTGGTTCACGTTAGCATGCGTAAGTTGCGAACAAAATACGTTAGGGAAACAAAGTATAGCAGAGTGTATAAGCATTATTCTTAGATATTTTCTAAAGGATCGTTGTGTTTTACATTTTATATTTCCTTATTGGGTTTTACGCCACCAATTGTCTTCGAAATTATTGTTGTTATTAGTTAATTAATATTGTAAAGCGGTACTATGGAATGCTTTGCCACGCGCATTGATATGACGTGTTATCTAGGGTTGCTACACTGACAGGAACAAAGGTCAGTGTAGCCGTCAACCAATCATGTCCTTATGAAGTTAGGTCCTTCGTACTTGTGATGGTTTCCACGATTTTTATGTAAAAGTATTTTTCTGTATTTAATTTAATGTATGTAATTGAATTCATAGTAAGACTTGCTAATAATTTGGATTTAACCCTTTGCTTCGTTTATTAACTTTGATGTTTGTATGTACTTGTAACGTATCTCTAAAATTGTCCAAGTGTTTACTTTTAACTTTAACTTTAAATAATATTTTGTAAAACCAATTCAAAGTTCGAAAAATATATATGTATGTTATGTTATATAATATACAGGGTGTATGAAAAAAGCCGACAAATAGGCACACCATGGGAAGCAGCATTAAGAAGTAAGCAAAAAACTCTAGTCCCATTTTGCTGGTAACCCTCTAGTTATCGAGTAACTGATAGTCTTAATTAGCATACTAATTTCTTTATTAGGGCGAATTATTATTAAATGGCAATGACTGGTCATAGTTTAAGCAACAGGAAACACAACCAGTTGGTATTTTATCACTTTCTGCTTGGAGTTTGGCTATAATGTGTTTTCAATTAAAGCAAATTCTTTGCTTCTGAAAGTTTTAAAAGGTTTTGCAACGCTGCACTGTTTCTAAGTAACTACTGGGAAATTCGAATTTTTTGTTATTTAGATCAACATTGCTTTCCTGTCATTTTGATTCGTCAGCAATTGCTTGTCTGCTTTAATAATTTCGAAAATTGTCCGTTTGTTTCATTATTTTGTTGTGTTTTGGTTTGATATTTTGTGTTTTTGTTGAAAAGTTGTTATTTCGTTTAATTAGTACTGTGTTATTGAAATATTGTATTATGCAATATACACTTCGAGAATATGCAGATATGTACCTAATCTTAGGTGAGGCTGGAAATTTTCATGCAGCTGAACAACAAACTGTACTCGCAACGTTACCCAAATAGAAGACATCCTAGATCAAATGTGATAAGAAGGTTAGATACAAGATTACGGGAGACAGGAAGACTTGCCCCTTATGCGACTGACAGAGGTCGCGGCCGACATGTACTGGAGCCAGATATGGAGGAAGAGATACTGAATAGGTACCTTCGAAAATAATGCTGGATTAAGTACTCGTTCTGTAGCTCGTAGATTAAACCTTAATCACTCAATAGTACATCGCTTAATACAAGAAAAAGGTTTATACCCATATCATTATCAACGGGTACAAGGTTTACTGCCAGAAGATTATCAGCGGAGAATGCGATTTTGTGAATGGTTGCTTCGTCAGCAAGAACAAAATCCCAGATTCATTGAAAATATCTTATGGACAGATGAATCCACTTTTACTCGCAATGGGATTTTCAATATTCACAACATGCACCAATGGAGTGGCGGGAACCCCCATGCTATTTATCAAACCCATCATCAGGTGCGATTTAGTGTAAACGTTTGGGCTGGAATTCTTGGTACTACATTAATAGGACCACATGTTTTACCCCAACGTTTGACTGCAAACAATTTTGTGGAGTTTCTGACTAACAACTTGCCGGATTTATTAGAAGCCATCCCTTTAGCAACCAGAAGAAGTATGTGGTTCCAAATGGATGGAGCACCAGCTCATTGGGGGATTCAAACAAGAAACTGGTTAAATGAGGAGTTTCCTGAGAGATGGATTGGACGAAGTGGTCCGGCAGAGTGGTGTGCAAGCAGTCCGGATTTAAGCTGTCTTGACTTCTTCTTATGGGGAACTTTAAAAGAGCTCGTCTACCAAGAAGAAATAAACACAGAAGAGCAGCTGATAGAAAGAATGCAGCAAGCAGGCACCACAATAAGACAAAATAATATGTTACAGAACATGAATGACGGCATCATTCGCCGAGTGAGAAGATGTCGAGATGTTGGAGGGGGTCATTTTGAACAGTTATTATAAATTGTTATCTAGTTCTGAATAAAAAGTTGTTTTTTTTTTTAGTTTATTATTTTGTAATTGTAGATAGTACTTAACATTGGTAAAAAGTAAAAAAGTTGTAGCAACGTTGCCAAATTTAAAAAACTTTAATCGAAGATATTGTGGAAACTAAGAGTTTGATGCCAAAATGCTTTTGAAGTTTCTTGTTAGGTTTTTGGTGTAGTTTCTCATGATATGACTATTTGTCGGCTTTTTTCATACACCCTGTATATAATAATAAAAATAATTTAATTAACTTATTTTTACTAACTTTTAACATTACATTTGATGATAACCACTACCTTACAATATATTTTCATTTTAGAAACTGGTGGCGTAAAACCCAATAAAGAAATATAAAACTATTCTTAGCTTATATAAATTCCTAAAATGTCGTATTATTATTACTTAAGAAAAATCAGTCACTTAGTTCATCTTGCTTCAAATTTGTTTAATTCTGAATAGAACAAATCTTGTGTAATTAAATGTTGGTTTCGTTTTTATGGCCAGCTTTAATGTTTAAAGCATGAAAAGGTTAACTCTCGTATATGTCAATAAGATTACAAAGATTATAGCTTTCATTAGTGACCGTTAATTGCATTTATTTCTAAATGACCGAATGACCGAATGACCGAATTAAGTTTAATTCCCTTTCTGTTCATTTCATTTGTCCTATCTGCGTGAAACAAACCTTATCGGCTATCCCGTATAACTGATTAGGTGGTGATTAGAACTGGTTCACTTTATGTTTGGTTGTAATAAACACTTTGTTGCTATTATTGAAGTCAGCATCACTTAAGTTGAAGTTTTTCATTTCTAATTTTATCACATACGGTTTTTACTATTCACATACAGGGTGGTGCATTGTCTCACGCACCATAGGGATTTCAATGGTAAATTTTTAATTTGTAAATATTTGCTTCCCCAATCATTTTAGACCAAAAGTGCAAATATGTTTTTTGTAGAGAAAAAAATACCCAATCCAATGATGCTATTTTGCAGTTTTTAAATTTTTCCGTAACAGAAGAACTGGGGAAATTAATTCTTGCACTTTGATAAAAATCACTGATGCCTTGGAATTACTGAAACAGTCTGGTTTGTCAGTTAGTTACACTTGTTAAAATTGTCACATAAAATAATTTTATTTTCCGTTAAGTTTGTTTTAAAAAGTAATTTCCCTTCATGTTGAATTTGTTGAATAATGGTTATTTGTTTACCAAAGCCAAAAAGTTACATTTTTCGTATTGAAAAATAATTTCAAACTGTCGTTATGACAGAGGGGTGGAGCTATAATAATAATAATAATAATAAGCTATAACAGTGCCATCCCTCTATTTCAAAAATTTCATGGCATTAGTGATTTTTGTCAAAGTGCAAGAATTAATCCCCACAGTTTTTCTGTTACACGAAACTCGAAAATTGTTTAGAATAGCATCAATCGATGCAGTATTTTTTTCTCTACAAAAACTTAATTACACTTTTGGTCAAAAATGCACTTAGCTAGTTAGGCCAGTAAAACAGTTTATTTCGCGCATGCAAAAGTATTTACTATTTTATTGTTGTTTCTAACTCACAGGTAATTATTTAATTTTTAAATTTTTTTACTATTACAACTCTTTTTTAGGTTTTTACTTCTTGACTAATTTTTAATTATTGTTATAGTTTGATAAGGATCTAAAACCAAGATCGAAACGTCACGAATAAAACTTGTATCAAAGTTTTTTATTGTTTTAATTTGTCTGTTAAATCGGTCGTTAATCCAAAGGGTTTATTTTCCGAATTTGCATCTTGCCCTGTATTGTCCAGATCATACCTTTAGAAAAGTCTCAGGAATAATTTCCTGTAAATTTCCAAGTTAATTATCCGTAATACACTTTCAGCTCATATTATAACGGCAGGATTAAATTTAATGTCACGTGACATGTTTAATTACCATGGCAACAGCCGTTACTCCTGTTTTACACGTTAAAATTATATAAAGCTATATTGGTTTATATTTACTTTAGCCAAGACTTCTAAAACTTTTTATATTTTTTTCATATAAAAGAATGTGAGGTAATTTAGTAATCAGTGATGTAGTCTTAAAGTTACTAAAGACAATAATGGCAATGCCAGATTGTTTTCCAAGGTAATAAAATATTTTCGATTTAAAATTATTTTGGTTATACGTATATGCTATAAAACACATTAATGCTTTTCGTTGTTGTTTACACCACTGGTGAGTAATTTGATTGAAATTAATGACAGATACTTTTAAAATCAATCCTAAGATGAAAATATATTACCTTTTAGCCATGCTTTGTCAGAAGACGACTTAATCCTAATAATACCAGTTTTTAGTTATTAAATTAATACTCGTAGAATATATTCGTAGTTTTAAGTAGGAAATCGTAATACGACCTCTATTTTTAAAATTAGAGAGCAAGAATCGTAATCGCTAGTTCGCTAGATTTTTGTTGAGAAACTATTATTTCTAAGAGAATTGTGCCCAAAACGACATAGCTGGGTAAAATGACATACCAAGTGTTTTTATTAATCTATTCAAATGGAGATGTTGCTAGGTATATTAAACTGTGCAAAAACATGTTGGAGGTTGGCAGTCTTGAGCTAAAGCGTGAAAAATTGTGCTTAAAAGTTTTATGCGAATGTTTGCTTTTAAGAAATTATATTAGCATTTGTTGTAAGTAGTACTCTATTGTCAATGTTATACATAATTTCTGTAAAACCAAATTTGGAGTAGCATTTAGTATGATTATTGTATGTTTTTGTGCAAAGTTTTGTGCAGTTACCATCACCTAAAATATTTTTTGGCATGTAAAACCCGATGCACCTACAGAGGGAAAAATGGCATACTACATATTGTTTTTAGAATGTATATGAAATCTAAGCCGGGCAAAGTGTGGATTATATGCCAGGAATGCCAAGCATGGGCATACTGTGACTGTGCCAGGGTTTCCAGAAAATTAAAGAACTATACCTACATGTGAACTCTGTGCAAAGATTTCTTTTTTTAAATAAATATTGCGTTTGTATTCAACTAACATGTATTTTTTATTTTGTATTAAATATTTATACAGACTTTTTTTGAAACAAATATTACAGTTTATATTTCAAAACATGTATTTTTTATTTTAAATTAAACATTTAGTTATCTTGTTTGAGTAAAAAGATATACCTGTGTCGTTTTGCCTTACATATCAGGGAAAAATGTATTTTTGTAATGTTTTTCTTTAAGTGCAATAAATAATTATCAGTTTCAAGAATTCTTCAGCGCAAAATGTATTTTTGTAACGTTTTCCTTTTAGGTGCAATAAATAATTATCAGTCTCAAGAATTCTTTTGTTAATGCGATAGATGAAAAGGGCAATGTATGAGCATCTTTGCAAACAGTTTAAGCAATATATTTAGATCGAGAAATAAATAAATCCAAACAAAAAGTATGTCATTTTAGGCACAGTTCCCCTACTGGGTCCGCTATTATTTAATATTGATGGTTTTTAAATAAGGGTTAATAATGCAAAAACATTATATTATGTACTTAAAACATACTGGTATATGCTAATAACAAGCTACAATACTGCAACTTAGAAGCAATTATGTCTTCTTCCTCTTAAATAATAATTCATAAGTATGAGTACTGTGAGCCATCTTCGCACATATGCTGGCCTTACCCGTCGATAAAGGTGAAAAAGATTCCAATCTTTAGGGTGTAATTTTGCATATGATCTTGCAACAAGTTCCGACCTATTGATTGTACTGCTAGTCTGATTTTATTTTTTAATTCTAAAGAGATAAGAAAAAAGCTTGGCTAGGTGCGAACGCGAAAACAATTGATACCTAATATCTTGAAAGCGAATAATTTTTCGCCAAAATTTTATACTGCACCGACGTGCACTAATGAAGCACTAACGTACACTAACAAAACACTAACCTGTTCGGCGGCTACCCTCGGATTTTAGAAACAAATTTTGCTAGGTTCGAACGCGAAAAAAATTGATACCTAATATCTGGAAAGAGAATAATTTTTTGCGAAAACTTTATAGTGCACTAACGATGCACTAACCGCTTCACAGGTTTTCCCTCGGATTTTAGAAAAACACTTTGCTCGGTGCGAAGCTGGCAAAAATAAATTAATACGCAATATCTTGAGAGCGAATAATTTTTGTCGAAAACTTTATAGTGCACCAACGTGCACTAACGAAGCACTAACCGGTTCACACGTTTTCCCTCGGATTTTAGAAAAACACTTTGCTAGGTGCAAAGCTAGCAAAAAAAATATTTTGCCATAATTATAAAATGCGCACTTTGCTGATATTAATTTATAGTGCACTAACGTGCACTAACGATGCAGTAATAGTGTGCAAATTATAAACGTTAGTGCTTTTATTACTTTGCTAACTTCACGGGCCCTCTCTGGGGTGGGTCTAGACCCCCTGGACCCTACCCCATAAATACGCCACTGAATAGAAATCATTCACTTAATTTAAGCATGAAGAATTAAATTTAAAGTTATGTTGTATGAATGAAATATGATATATTTTTAGTCGTTGCAGTGCCATAAATAAATCTAAACAAATAATACAGATGTAGGGCTATATCATCTTCCTGAAATTACTGTGAGATCGGTTTTTAGAAGACTATATTTTTGTATTATTTCACAACTGTTATCATTTTCGGAGTCCATTGTACTATTTCTCGTCGAGGTTTTACATTTAGCTGATTATTCTGTACATCTACAGTCGTCATTTAATTGTGACTAAAACCGCAACATAATAACGGTAATTTACTGATTAATTGCCACTTTAATTAAGAAAATTCCCATTTATTTGTATGCTTTTCGTTCTGTATTACCATCCTGTATTTAATGACGCAACATAATCCTTGAGTTGATTGAAATTGAAGCTTTTACTGTAGGGTAACTGTAAAGATGAGATTTATTATGTAATTAATCGATTTTCCGTGTACTTACATCTATTTAAAAGGGTTGCGGATAATGCCTACAAACATTAAATAGAAAGTTAAATCTCTTTAACTAAAATATGGTTTAAGATTGCAATTGTATAGAAAATATAATGCAATATTAATTTTGCTTTAAGCTATCTTATTTCCATTTTAGATACAACGCAGATATAGGCTATATCCAGATTTTATAAACGAACATTTAAGGATGATAAGATGTGCCAAAGAATTGTTTTAAACTAACATTTGGTTTCGTTTTATGGAATAATGAATTTGGTTCTTTGACTCGGGTTTAATTATTGTAAATTTGCTGTCTTTGACATATACTATCTCTTAATATCTGTATTGTCCATTTCATAAAATTATACGAGTATAGATTTATGTAACGAACCTATTGTACATTTACAAAACTTGTGGCTCTAGGTAGGTTTTGTAGTAACTAATTTTTAAAGTATGATACCAGAAGCCGCTACTGTTAAATACAGAGGTATAATATTCGCTGCAACCTCGTTTATCTTTAAAATTGTCTAAAGTAAGCCAGATTCGCTAAACGTGTAGTTATTCTCCAAAGGTATTGCTTATTTCAAGCAGTTTAAGCAAGTGGCAGTTACTAAATCCTGAGTATTAAAAGTCTTAAAGTCAATAAGGTTAGTAAGTGATACTGAATTTATGGATTCAGCTTAACTGATATTAAGTTAATTTATGTAATGTTTATAGTAATACAACATATTTTACCAAATAAATACTAAATTAACAAATAAATTTATTGCTAATTAACCAAATGAAAAAGAATGATAAGCAGCAGGCAGGATTCAATTTTAAATTTTAGACATGTACCTTAAGTTTTTTAATTGTGTAGTATAAAATGAAACAAAGAAAATAGCCCGATAAATATTCGAGCCAGGTTGTAGTAAGATTACAACAGCAGGGTGGTCATTAGCATTAATTTGCCAATTTCACGTCTCTAATAAGAGTGCATAATTTAGAGAGTCATTTCAACTCTAAGGAATTGGTAATCTGATTATGGTATTCCGGAAATACATTATTTTAGCTTGTCGCCCGCATTATCAGCATTAATTTTCTGGAACGTTGCTTTCACGGTGGAGGTTATATATCTTACACCGACAACTTAAGATCTTTTACTCACAGATATAACAAGTATAAAAGGATTGCATTTTCTTAAGTACCATTTAGGTAATTGTTACCTTATGCTAATATAACTTTATCCTAGTTGTGCTGAAAATCGGTATTTTGTCCTCGGAAGGCTTCATAGTAGTACTTACAGCTGAAGCAAACTATTTAAGGATATTAAGAGATAATAATTTGCACTAATCTCAGTGCTTTATACGGTATACGTTACTTGGTGATAATAAAATTAAGCAAGCAAAAAACGTTTACGTTAATACATACCTTAAAGGACTTTATTTCTAATTATTCTAGAAACTGGAAGCCGTACTGTTCTTGTTAATGTCTGACGCCGGTAACATAATTTAGTCACAAGAGTTGTGTTTTAAGCAACCCTTTGACATTGTGTTCGCTTTGAATCTTGCTTCACAACCATATAAATATGTCCCAAGAAGGCTATAAATCAGAAAAGGGAGGATTGAACACTGCATTGAAGATTTTTATCTAAAAATCGAATGTAGTTTCCAGCATGCAAGTTGTACAGCATTTTGTTGCATACCGATTTTTATTCTTATCTAAATAACGCTTTTGCAAATCTGCAATTTAAAAGGTATAGATTTAGGATCGTAATTACTGAAATAACCGAATTACAAGATAAAAGGTTCTAACTTAACGGTACCTTTACTAATATTCGCTTGTTAACTTCTTACTTTGTTTAAGAAAATGTAATTATTGATTTTCTTAGATCTTACATAAATGTAAGATTTATTAAACAGGGTGAGTCAATTGTATGGAGGCTGTTATTAATTTTTTTTCTATAGCAGCTGTTAAAGTGCTACTTTATCTATTAATTTGAGTAGATAAAGAATCACTTTAACCGCAAGGGTAGATAAAGTAATTTATTTATTGTTTGTAACCCTAGAAACGCCCATACTAATGACATTTTAAAACGTGACTCGATTTGTAATTTTTTAAACGTCAATGTCAAATAAAATTTATTTTATAATTTTTTTCCTTTAAAATAAATGATATAGAAAAAAATAGAGTATTATACACGACGATAAAATTTAATTATCTTCTCGAGCGTAATTAGCATCTCGACTTGCGTCTCGACGCTAAAATACGCCCTCGAAGATAAAATATAATTTTATCGTCTTGTATAATAAATAACTAATAAATTTTATTTTTTTTTTATTTTACTTAGTAGGTATACTAGTCACGCTCGCACTCAATGATAAGCAAATTTATCTTTTAAAATGGCGGTGTCACAACATCGGATATTTGTTTTAATTAAATTTTTCCTTTGTTACATTGCGAAATGTTCCCAATATAGGTACCCTAAAAGAAAACTACCAGTTGGTTGACCATGCTTTGCTTTTTAAATTATTGTTTTAATTATTGAGTTGATTAGAAATTACTGATTTTCAAAGGCTTTGAATAACAGCTTGTTTATATGAACAAAGGTGGCATTTTGAAAATTTCTTTTCTTAATTTTCCCTTTATGCACTTAGTTATAATTTATCACCAATAAATTGTTTAGTTAATTTGTTGTTACGTTGGTCCAATAGGACAAGGTGTTGGTTGTACCAGGGATAGATCGAATATTAGTGATGTAAGCTCAGTTAGGAAGTCCGCTATAATGAACCTATAGGGCTTCCGGGTGTCAGGATTCAGATTGTCCTTTATTTATTTAACTAATTAGATGACGCGGGGGAATCTTGGAATCTCAAGAACCTCTACTTAATGCTCCCCAAATACGCACAACAAAGAAACAACTTAAAATTCAATACAATTAATTAATTGTATTAATTAAACCAAATAACAATTTTGCGAAAACGACTTTGTTGAGCTTAAAATGTCAAGAGAATTTTTTTACGTAAAATTAATGGTTCTTTCATAATACGATATAGGGTGTTTAAAAGAATGTGGCTTTCATATTTTTTCTTAATTAAAAGTGTCCTTAATCCCCCCCTAACTACGCCACTGATCAAATAGGCAAACAAATTTGTTTGAAGAATCTTCACTATTTCTTATGTAGTATAGCTGGTAAGGCATGTTCCCAACTTTCATAGCCACCCTGTATAAA
The DNA here is from genome assembly GCA_963082815.1 of Melanotus villosus. Classification (NCBI taxonomy): domain Eukaryota; kingdom Metazoa; phylum Arthropoda; class Insecta; order Coleoptera; family Elateridae; genus Melanotus; species Melanotus villosus. The sequence goes on along the minus strand of OY720418.1, from coordinate 66,733,465 downwards.
ATAGATACGCTGCTAACAGATAAATGTAATAGGGATTGCTGTCGAGACGAGATAATAAAAAAGAGCACAAAAACTGAGTCAAAGTTACATTAAAGATGACTAATTGGATATTTGCAAAACTAGCTTCAGCGTAAGGCTAGTGTTTAATAATTAATCAAATTATCAATTTAAATTATCAGTAGAGTAAGATCTTACTCGACGTCCTGGAATAAGCGCAATTAGAAATAATTCTCCTCCTTCAACATAATCCTTCTGCCCTTTACAGAGCGTCGGAAGAAGCTGTTGCTTAATTGCTCGTCCACTTCCTCCATGCTTTACGGTCTTGAGTCATTTCCTTCATTTCTGTTAAAGTCTTCCCCTTGTTTTTTCCAATTTCTACTATTTGTTGTATCCATGTCTTTCTGGGTCTACCCTTTTTCTTCTTGGCTATATTCCTTGCTACCATGACTTTTCTGGGGAGTCTCTCCTCCTTCATCCTCATGACATGTCCAAACCAGTTCAATTGTTTCTTGTCTATTATGTTTACTAGTGTCTCAGTTTGTAAAGATTCCCTTATTTCCGTATTCTTTAACCTATCCATTTTCGTCACTCCTGCTATTTTCCTGAGTATCCTCATTTCCATTGCTGTGATTGTATTGTTATGCTTTTTAACCCTAGTCCATGTTTCACTAGAATATGTTAGAGTTGGAACCACTACTGCTTTATAGACATGTATTTTAGTTTTCCTACCAATTTCGTTATTTCCAAATATAGTTTTCATTAGCGCATAATATATCTTATTTCCTTTTTTTGTTCTATTGGCTATTTCCTCTTCTATTTTTCCATCATTAGTAACTCTGGTCCCCAGGTAGTCAAAGGTCGTTACCTCTTCTAAATGTATTCCCTTACATGAAATCATATTACCCTCTCCTTCCCTTTGTTTTTTATTGATACTCATTATTTTCGTTTTCTCTAAATTCACCCTCATGCCATTATCTTCTATCTCTTTATTCCATATTTCAATTTTTCTGTTTAGTTTTCCAGGTGTTTCCGCGAATAGAATTATATCGTCGGCATATACAAGGTTGTCTATTTGTATCGGTAGTAGGTTTCTGTAGCCCAGTAATGTTTTTTCGCTCGATGTTCCTTTACTCGTGTTTTTAATTATTCTGTCCATTATTACGTTGAAAAGCAGGGGGCTGAGGCTATCCCCCTGTTTAATCCCTATTTGCAGTTCAAATTCTTTTGAAGTTACCCCCTGTATCTGTATATGTGCGGTGGCTTTCTTGTATACACTCTTAATTTTTCTTATTATTATTTCCGATATTTGTAGTTTTCTTAGTCCTTCCCAAATTATCTTTCTATCTATGGAATCGAAGGCTGCTTTTATATCTATAAAACATAACCATAGTTCCTTATTTGTTTCAATCCTTCCTTCGATAACCTTTTTCAGAACAAAGATGTTGTCCGTTGTTTGCCTGTCTTTTCTATAAGCAGTTTGCTCTTCTTCCAATTTCGGTTCTATCTCTGCCCTTAGTTTTATTTCTAAAATTCTTGTATAAATCTTAAAGGTGGTTGTTGCAAGGCAAATTGCTCTGTAATTATCACATATAGTGTCATCGCCTTTCTTATGAATAGGCAGGATTATATTCTTTTCCCAATCTTTTGGTATTTTCTCCGTTCTCCATGCCATTCTTAGAATTTCTAATAGCCAATTCTTACCTTCGATACCAAGCCATTTTATTAATTCTGGGTCTATCTTATCAAAAACTCCTGCTTTACCGGTTTTTAACTTTGCTAACGCTACTTCTAGCTCCTCCCATTGTATATTCTGTTCTCCTTCCTCCTCATTTCTATCCTGGATCTCACTGTCTAAATTATCTTGAGTATCCCCTTGAAATTTTTCACTATAGTGGTCTTTCCATATTTTAACCACTTCTTTTTTCTCTGTTATTAACTTATTGTTATTGTCTCTTATGCCCTTTATTGTTTTCCTTTTCCTACCCCTCAGCCTTTTCACTTTGTTCCAGAAAGATCTTTTATTTACACTATATTCCTTGTTGAGATCCTCTCCAAAAGCCTCCCAGCTTTCCTTTTTAGCTTTTCTTATCGCCTTTTTCACTCTTTTCCTCCCCTTATTATATTCCTCTTTGTCCTCATCTTTTCTCGTTCGCAGGTATGCGCGCCAGGCAATTTTTTTTTCTCTTACTAGATCCCGTATTTCCTTGTTCCACCAGCCTGTCCTCTTTAGTTTTAGCCTCCCATTATTAATACCACATATATCCCTTGCTCTATCTAAGATTGTTTCCTTAAAATTTTTCCATAATTCTTCTAGATCCTTATTTACTTCTGTATTCTTTAATTCCTCAAATATTCTATCCGTTTCCTCTTGGTATCTTTTCCTAATTTCTATATTTTTCAATTTGTAGATGTTTATCTTCGGATGTTCCTCCATATCTTCCCGTTTTGGTCTTTTAATTTCAAGTATTGCCTTTACTAGTCTGTGTTGGGTATTCAATTCTGCATCATTTTCTGTGTAGATCTTGGTTATCAGCTGTGCCATTTCACTGGTATATACCATATAATCAATTAGGCTTTTTGCTCCTCTTCCCTCGGCTCTAAACGTATATTTTCGCTCTAATTCTTGATCCCAGAAGGTATTTCCAATTATTAGATCATTCATCTGACAGAATTCAATCATTCTGAAATAATTGAAATAATATAAATACTTCACAAAAATAAAAAATATCTTTCAAAAATAAAACAAATCAAGCAAAAAAATATCGATAAGTATAAGATATCTTCACCTAAAATCAAATAAATTCCAAAAGGGCTCAATTAGCGAAAAGATTCTTAAAAAATTTAAATTTACTTCATACAAATTTAAGTGTATGGCTGATTGGCTGACTAGTGGAAGTACATTACTACTGCATAAAGAAAAGGATCCAAAAGCACCCAAGAATTATCGGCCAATTACCTGTTTGCCGACAATGTATATTGTATAAGCTCCTAACAGCGGCAGTATCTAAGAGACTGTATAATCACTTGGTAACCAACTCGTTCCTGCTAGATGAACAGAAAGGATGCAGGAAAGCGGATGCAAGAATCAACTGCTAATCAGCAAGATGATCATTGAAAACGCAAAGAAAAAAAAAGAAAACCCTAAATATGGCATGGATTGCCTATCAAAAAGCGTTCGATGGCGTCCCCACTCGTGGATTGTTGAAGCGCTAAAGATATACCGTGTAAATCCCACCATAATTATGTTCATTGAAGCGTCAATGACAAGCTGGAACACCTAGATGCACTTGTTTCACCAGAATGGTAGCGTAAAAACAGGAAAGATCTCTATTAAGACAGGCATATTCCAAGGCGACTCCTTGTCCCCTCTACTTTTCTGTATGTCTCTTATAGCATTGACAAACACGATCAATATAGAAGGACTGGGATATGCAGTTGATGATAACAACACCGTCAGTCATTTAAGTTACAGGGATTATCTCAAAATATTCACTAAAAATGAAGAGCAGATTAGAAAAGTAATACATATCGTTAAAACCTTTAGTGATGACATTAAAATGGAGTTCGGCTTGGACAAATGTGCAACTATTGCAATTAAGAAGGACAAAAGAGGGGAAAGCCGAAATACTCAACTAAACAAGGGATCAATCATCAAACACTTAGACCAGAATGACGTATACAAATACCTAGGAGTGGATGAAAGGGATGAAATCGAACACAAACAATGAAAGCCAAAATTACACAAGAATATAGTAGACGAGTGCGGCTGGTACTTACAAGTACACTCAGTTCCAAAAACAAGATAAATGCCATCAACAGCTGAGCTATACCTGTTCCCAACTACAGTTTTGGAATAGTGGATTGAGATGTGACGAAATATGAAAAATGGATAGAAAGACTTGAAAACTACTGACAATTCACGGTCTTCATCACCCTAAGGCAGACGTCGAAAGGCTATACATCAAAAGACGCACTGTAGGACGTGAACTTATCGAACTGGAGTCTGCGTATAACATTGCTATAATGGGACTGAGTGAATATATTGGACAGGGTAAAGATAAATTCATGAAGATGGTTAAGGCACACAAAGCAAGTTAAGCGAGATGCAACTCATTAACAGGCATAGCAGACAACATTCGCAGTTCGATCGACCTGAAAACTTAGCTCCAACACCAGAAAACACCGACAATATGAACACCCGATAGAGACGTACAGGCTACAGACTCTGGTAATATCCTGAAAACAAAATAAACCACTGCATGGTCAGTTATTTAGAGAATTAAACAAGCCATACGTTGATAAAGAACTTAGCTTAGCCTGGCTCCGTAGTTCTGATTTGAAATGAGATACAGAGAGCTTACTAATTGCTGCACAAGACCAAGCGCTGAACACCAGGTACCATCAGCAGAGAATTCTAAAGCTACAAGTCGACAGCAAATGCAGAATGTGCCATCAAGCAGAAGAAACGGTCGGCCATATATTGTCGTGATGTACCATTTTAGAGGCAAACGAGTACACCCACAGACATAACAGGGTGGCCAGGTATGTGCACTGGAAAATATGCAAAAATGTTGGGGTAGAAGTGTCCGATAAATGATACTCACATGTCCCAGAAGCTGTTATCAACACGCAGCACTATACCATCATGTGGGATTACGGTATTCAAACTGACCGTACCATTAGGGCCAATCGTCCAGATATAGTGGTCCACGATAGGAATAACAAGAACTGTCTACTTATAGACGTTGCTGTACCAGACGATCACAACATCATGATCAAGGAAACCGAAAAGATCTCAAAATATAAAGACCTAGAAATTGAGATTAAACAGATGTGGAACACCAAGGCTAGAACCGTTGCAGTGGTGATACGTACGCTAGGCAATGTCAGAAAGGGAATTCAGAACCAGCTTGATTTGATCCCAGGAAAACCGACAGTCTTTGAGGAAATCCTTAGGACTCTGGTTGAGCCCCGGAAATTAAACCGACAAATGTATAGTCGAGAAATAAGATAGATAATAATAATAATACTAATAGGTATAACAATAAATCTTTATTTGTACACTTTTTACAAAGGTGGTTGTCTTAATTTATTTGACATTACATTTTTTATGGAAGCTTTAACACATATCAAAGGTAGAATGATTTACTTTAACCTTACCTAACATGGGAATATTACCATACAATTTGCAATTTTTAACATAATATTATTTAGCTTTACATTTCATGAAAAACTATCAAAGGCAAGCTTAATTTAACTTTACATATATGCAATTTTTCACCTGTCCTAAAAAGGTGTATTATTTAACATTACCTTTTATAGAAGCTTTATTAACACATCAGAGGTCTACTAACTTCATTTAATCTTATTTGTCGTACGAAATTTACCGGTGCAATTTTGAAAGGGGATTATTTAGCGTTACATTTCGTGAAAGCTTTGACGACGCATCAAAGGTAGATCGACCTGTCACAATTTTACATGTTATGATAGATCCATCCATGCAGTTTTAAAAGAACAATTTACTCATTTAGACTAAAACTTCTAATTTGTAGTGAATTGATAGTATAATAAAAAATATCATTGATTTTTTGGTAGTTTAGGTTTTGTAGGAGCTTATCAATATCTGACTCGTTTTCTAATTCATGTAAATCATTTACCAAACCTGAACACGTGATAAATCGGATACACCGCGAAAAAGTGATAAAGGTTTTCAGGGGCCTGTTTATTACATATACTCGTAGTACAAATCTTTTCGGCTTCCAGTACCTACATTTTTTATGTTTTTATCTATAAATGCAAGTGAATTTTTTTGAACATAGTCGTAGTTGGCAGATTAAACGTACTTTACTACTTTGTAACTTTAGTGTCAGGTAATTTGCACGAGCGGATTCCAGATCAAATTTGCTATAGTGGCCATTGTAATTTGTCAACTTATAGTCGTGGGTGTCGTTCCTGTGTAAGTTATACTTGAGTTTGTTGCAGAACTCACGTACTTGAATATTGCTAATACCTTAATTATTAATCCATAAGTTTTCCATTTCTATATAAATAAGAGAAATTTTGACAAAGGTGCACCCAGTTATCTCTTATTTTGCTGGATTCTGAGTTATCAAATACTAATAAGCGGTTATACGGTTTTGGGTAGTCTAGTGTTATTCATATTTAGAAGTTTTTTTCACCATGTAAGTATGTTTACCAAATTTGTGCACCTATTTGAGAAATGTTCATTTCTAATCTAACCATAAAATTTTGCGTATTTCTCGGACATTGGAAGATCTCTTTTATGTAATTTAGTTGACATTTTTCCATGTAATTCCAATGATAAACACCCCAGGTCTCGCAGGAATAAAGAGCTGTTGAATTACTGTAGCTATTATTGCTTTTTTGTGGCTTTCTCTGACGATTTCGTGAAATTTACCTGAATTTGAAAGTATGAACTTAACAAATTTATGACGTGTGTAATTAAATGGTTCATTAAATTTCCCCAGTCTTCCTTTGTGAAATTTCAAAATTTTTGTTTTGTCAACATTAACGTTTATTTTGTTCTTTACGCAGTAGTTTTTTAGAATTTTAGGGCTTTGTTTGTGTCTGTAGACGACCCACTCAATATAACAACGTCATCTGCATAAAGTAAGCAGACTAAGTCATTTTTACGTTAAGGTTGATTCCCGTTGCCCCTTCAGTTCTAAAAAATTCTTCCAAACCATTTAAAAAAATTGTAAAAAGAATAGGACTCCCACTTTAGTCCAGTCAAATTGTCACAAAATCACCCGAATGGTTACATTAATTAGGGTAGTTTCGATTTTTTGATATGTTGTATGGGTTGGTACACTGTTGAAAAATCCAAGTTTTCTAATTCCCCCCACCACCGCGGGCGCCGCCATCTTGAAAAAACCGCTAAATTTTTGGACTTGTCCCTGTCTTTTCAAAATATCTCCTAAAGTATTGGTTTGACAAAAAAAATGTTCGCAGCTTTTTTAAACTAAAGTAAATTATCTACAATTTGAGATCAAAGCGAAATTTCTATCTCTAATACTTAACTAGATAGAGCTCTTTGAATTTTGAGAATTTTTTTCAAAAATGTGAAAAGTACAGATTTTTAGTCGGTTTTTGCTCGATAGTAAGTAAATGGTGAATCCTACGCTAAAGTTTGACATAATGACATTTATACTAGAGGTAAATAGCTAAAGCTTAAGACCAAACACATAATAACTGAAAATTGACAAAACCAATGTATTTATAAAAAAACAAAAAGGTTCAAATATAGTTAAGTTTGTATATCATATCTACATGTTCAGTAGTTCTGTCAATTATACATCAATAAATATGTAAGTAAATAAATGATAAATAATTATAAATAAATTATATATTATACATGTATTAAAAAAGTGGAGCCGGTGGAGGGAGAGGATGAGATCGCTCCCACAGGCTGTTCCAGTATTAGTGTTGCCAACCGTAGCGGAATTCCGCTACTGTAGTGGGTTTTTGGACTTCGTAGTGGCGTAGCGGCGGCAAGAACTTATTTTTTTAAAAGTAGCCGAATTTTTTCAATCCAGAAAAATTTAAAAAGGAGGATCATCAGTCTACAAAATTTAAATTAACATTCGAAGAATTGATGTAAGGTGATCCTACTTTATTTTTCTTAAGTATGCATTCCTAGAAACCATATCGGACGGTGATAATAAAAGACTCCCGATTCAAAAAAATAAGAATTTTTGTAATGTATGTTGATGTTTATTTCTGAAAATAAACAAATTTTAAAACGAAAAGGTCTATTTTTTCCATGTATGCGTGTTCATATTTTAATAAAATAACTAAAAGGCATTTAATTTTAACCAATGCCTGTACTGTCCTATAAAATTTACGCGGTAGCAAAATCGAGTGTATTACGTATGCTGCCGGACCACACTGATTTGTTGAAAGACTTGAATAAAATCGCTGTTCATAGCGATTGCCAAAAAACCTATACTCATTCTGGGATGATTGCAGCTTCCATTCATCGACGTTCTGTGTTAGAACAAGAAGCTAGGCCTGCAACTAGATCGAAAGGACCGGTTTTCAACTTTAAGAACCACTGCTTTATGTGTGGTGAAAACATAACTGCAGAATTTTTGGCTGCCCAGACGAAGCTGCCATTTAAAAAAAAAATAATGTGATCACAGTGAAGATGCCGATCTTGAGGGAAACAGTTTGGAAAGCAGCTGAAAATCGAGGAGATGAGTGGGCACGCCAAATAATAAATCGCTTAGAGAGTACAGAGGATTTGGTAAAAGCAGATGCACAGTACCACCTGTTTTGCCAACGAAAGTTATTCAAGAAACCATCAACTAGCTATAAAAGAGGACCTAAGCCAGCTAACTACGTAAATGAAGCAATGGAACAAGTAATCTCATATCTTGAGGAGAATTCTGAGAAATGTCAGTTCAGCATGGATGAATTGATTGATCAAATTGAAGGTGACAACGTCCCTGACATAAGAACTATCAAAGCTCGTCTCTTTGATTACTATGGAGAAGATGTATTGATTGGAAGAGGGAAAACGCCAGATAGTTATTACTCAACCACATCATTCAATCATAAATTCTCGAATGTACTTTTGTTTATTCATGCTATCAGTGGGTGTGATACCACATCAGCGCTGTTTGGCCAGGGTAAAAACAAATTTATTAGTTTATTTTTGAAACATTCAGAACTTTTGAATAAAGCAGCATCATTCATTAATCCTCAAGCAACAACAGAGCAAGTAGCAGAAGTAGGGGAAAATGTTCTTGTTGCTTTGTATGGGGGAGATCCACCAACTCAAAACCTTGATGAACTGCGGCACCACACATTTGATAAAGCTGCAGCTAAAACTAAATTTAACCTCGCTAGATTGCCACCAACTACAGATTCAACTGCATGCCATGAGGAGTTACCACCAGGTGCAAACATGGCTGGGAAACGAAAAAGACCCCTTGAAATGGGGCTGGATGCACACTCCATTAGGCCTCTTACCTAAGAAAGCAGGGAAGGATCCAGCACCAGAGTCCCTCCTTCAATGCATTTCATGTAATTGCATAAAAGGTTGCATGAATGCATCTGGATGCAGGAAAGCAGGTCTGCATTGTTCTTTACTATGCAAATATTGCAATGGACAGTCTTGCGAAAATACAGTTCCAGTCATTTTAGACAACGGGTCTGAAGAGGGAGATGCTCCAGCACCAATTGACATGGTTGATGAACAACTGGTGTGTGAAGACATTGAATTGGAAGTTGTGGAATGTTACTCTGTGCGAAGTGGGAGCCGAAACAATGAGGAACATAGCGCGGGCCCTTTAAAACGTCTGAAAATATAAAGTTGTGGTTCAGCAGACACTTTTTTCATGAAACTTGTATAATATATAATTGACAGAACTACTGAACATGTATGATATACAAACTTAACTAAGGCTTGATTCAGAAAGTTTCGTACGGTTTTATTCAAGATTTTTTAGTAAAATCTGGTTAATTAAACATCCGAATTGAAATACATTAAAAAACTACTGGGCATAAAATAATTGAAAATAGGCTTTGATTTAGTGAAAACAATTCAGTTGTTGGAATGTCGAAGTCCAGAATAAATGTGCGGCGTGGAGTTTTGCATTCTTGCATCATTATGGACGATGAGTCTACTTTAAGTATGACTTTTCCAGTGTAGCTGGGCCGCAATAATTTGTTGCAAAAGCAAGAATGATGTATCAGAGAGTAAAAAAACTATTTCTTTTGAAATATTTGGATCAAAAGTACTGGTTTAGCAGGCCGTACGCCAATGTGGTAAACGAAGCGTTCCTTCCTACCATGAAGGAACCATTAATACCGAAAGCTACGTGAAGCAGTGCTTGAAAAAATTATTATTGCCCTTAATTAAGAGTCATACACAATCTACATTATTTTAGATTGACTTTATAACCGCTTAATATTCAACAAGTGTGATAGAATGGTTTGAACGCAATTCTATCAATTTAATTTATACCAAAAACCGACAATCCACCAAATACACCGGAACTTAGACCAATTGAGAGATATTGGGCTATGGTAAAGAGCAGAGATGGGTAAAATGCATTCTAAAATGTATTTAAAATAGAAAATACAAAATGATTCCTATATATGTATTTAAAATACAAAATACAAAATAGTTTTTTCAATTGTATGTAAAATGCAAAATGGAAAATAGGCATTTCAAATGAAGCAACAAAATAGAAAATACAATTTTTATTTAAATAATTTACAATTTGCTTTTAACAACAATTTTTCGAAAATTGTCATCGCTTAATTTCCCTCTTTTGAGTCTCATGACTATACCACCATGCAAAAATAATCTTTTCGCTGGTCCTGATGACGGTAAAGGAGTATTATATTTAATGAATACATCTTTAACATATTTATAATTATTTAACATATTTAATTCGGTACTACGGTCTTGCAAATACTGTAATACTTGAAGCTCTACAGTATTTGTCGTCGAAATTTCACCATTACCATCGTCCTCGTCATCAAATAAAAATATTCATCAATATTCTTATTTTCTACAGCAACATCTTTGTTTACAAAAATTGAAATTTCTATTTCTTTTATTAATAACTGTTTAATGTAATTTCGCTTTTCCTTTACTGCCCATTTTAGCTTAAAATATGGGTGTGTAACCGATTGCTACTTACCAAACTGAACAAATATCACCACAAGAAACTGATTGTTCTTTACACAGTCTACACAAAAGGTACCTGCTATCAAGCCAATAGTGAATAAAGAACTAAACGCCCGACTTGTACCTTTTATGTATTAGAAAGTTCCCACCCTTACCCCTTGCTGTTCTTACTTAAAAGTAAAACTTTTATTTAGGAGCTTTGTCTGTTGTTGCAGAGGATTATATATTCAATAGAAAGAAATCTTCTTTAAGCCTTATCTAAAAACTAAATCTTGTTCTATGAATCAGAAAACTGAACTTCCTTCTTAAAATAAATTTGAGGAAAAGACACCTAAACCAATATCTGCAATGTATTTTAAATAGAAAATGTTCTTAAAAATCCATTTTAAATGAAAAATGGAAAATACATTTTTAAAATGTATTTAAAATGTAAAATACAAAATGCCATTTTCCATTTTAAATAGCTATTTTAAATAGAATTATTCAAAATAGTTACCCATCTCTGGTAAAGAGGGAACTCAAAACTGAAGGAGAAACAACTGTTTAGATACGAGATTTCAAGAAATTTTGGTTGGCTGACAGCGAAGAGTTAAAACTGAAACTGTGCATAATTTTATGGCAAACATCAAGAAAAAGGTGTGCACTTTTTCCAAGCAGAAACTAAAAAAATAATTATTGTTTACATATTTTTTTAGAATGTAGTTAACTTTAAACTATACATAACAGAAATTGTTATTAAAGAGTTTAAAATGCACGTTTCATTTATTACCAAACCGTACGAAATTTTCCTATTGTATTTGAACCTTTTTTTTTTTTAATAAATACATTGGTTTTGTCAATTTTCAGTTATTAGGTTGTACATGTTTTCCTAAAAAAACTACAAAAATATTCAAAAGATTGTATCTCAGAGTCTTTACAACCTAGCAGAACCGGTTTGGTCTTAAGCTTTAGCTATTTACCTCTACTACAAATGTTATTATGTCAAACTTTGGCGTAGGATTCACCATTTACTTGCTATCGAGCAAAAACCGACTAAAAACCTGTACTTTTCACATTTTTGAGAAAAATTCTCAAAATTCAAAGAGCTCTATCTCGGGAAGTATTAGAGATAGAAATTTCGCTTTGATCTCAAATTGTAGATAATTTACTCTAGTTTAAAAAAGCTACAAACATTTCTTTTGTCAGACCAATACTTTAGGAGATATTTTGAAGAAATAGGGACAAGTCCAAAAATTTAGCGGTTTTTTCAAGATGGCGGCGCCCGCGGTGGTGGGGGGAATTAGAAAACTTGGATTTTTTAACAGTGTACCAACCCATACAACATATCAAAAAATCGGAACTACCCTAATTAATGTAACCATTTACGACAATTTGACTGGACTACTTGTAGAACGCCTTGACTTATTTTTATTTTGTTGGGTAATTCCTCATTAACTTTTACTTGTAGCTCTTGTATAAATTGTTAATAATTCTAATAATGTTTGTAGATACCCCAAATTTATAAAGCTTTTCCCATAAAATATTATACTTAACGTGATCGAACACGCGCCTAAAGTCAATAATTATTGCAAATACTTTATTTTTGCTTAATCTATGTTGAATGTTGACGACCGCCGATAAACAAAAGATATATTATCAATACTACCTCTACCGGGTCTATAGTTTAAGGGGATATGTGGATTACCTTTTTTAAACAGTAAAACATTCTGTATGTTGGCCCACTGTTTAGGTATTTTTTCCCTGTTTAGGGTTACATTAAACATATTTAGGAGGTAATGTTTCCATTCTGGTGTTAATAATTTATAACATGTGTTATACATCCAACAAAATAATTTTGAGGAATCCGACTTTCTTCTTTGCCACCATTGTGGGTTATCTGTTGTGTAATTCCCCTTTCCCTATAAATTTTCTTATAGCATCAAAAAAGACGCTGGGCGCAGGTCGAGTAAACATAGTTTACAAGCGAGCTCCAACGATTTCATTGTTTTCATAGTGTCTTTTTCAAAAACGCGGTTTATTGAAAGTTAATTATAGGGCGACATCGGTAAAGCTTGAAGAAAAAGTTAAAACAAAGGTAACGTAATCAGGAAAAGGCCCAATCAATCATATTCACGATGAGGAGGAAATTCGAATGGCAATTACCTGGTATACCTGTAATTCACTGCAATCAAAATACACACCTAACGCACAAATTAGCCGTAGTTTAAGTAACATCTAGGTTGTTTAGATTAGCGTAGATTAAACTAGAATCAGATAATAATGATTGTGCATATTATATTTGCATTCGAGTCAGGTATATGTATTAATTAGTATAACACAAATTAGATACGTAAGCGCAATCGGTATATATGTACCTAAGTACCGTTACCGTTAGAGTGCATTTTCGCTTGACGTTCGTTACTAGCTTTCAATAGGTAGTTTTGGCCACAGAAGGAACCAGAGAACAAAGACTTCAAGGCTAGGAAACCCAAAACTCTTTTTTTAAGAGGGCCGACTCAGCCCCGAAGGAAATAAATTTATTTACAGAGTTAGTTGATATAAATGATGGAAATAAACGAAACCTAATTAATTAATATTATATTAAAAATATTCATAATTAAAGGAAATAGAAGTAAATAATAACTGTAATGCAAATAATTTTAGCATAAAAGTTATAAGGGCATACGATCCTTATGCGTGTATAGGTGTATACGTCTAATTTAATAACTTGACATAAGCTACACAAAAAGTAGGAAGACAACAAGGAATCATAAACAATAGACTGATACGAGGATTGCCGTCATGTACAGGGTGGCCCATTTTCGTTTTTAAATGGGAAGTACCCTTAATATCGGGGATAGGCAAAAACTGATGTCGGAGTCCAGGGCCCTTTTTTGATGCAAGTTCAAGTCCCGAAAACAAAATTCCGCTATCTTTTGTTATTTTTTAGTTATAGCAAAGAATATAGATAGGGTTATAGCCCAAAATTCATAATTTGGCCATATCGAAAACTTCAAATAACTGTCTTGGTTTTGAAGATATCCAAAAACGGTAAAAACATTCTACAGGCACTTTTTCAAGTAGAATACGATAGTCAATCCAGATATCTTCTAATTTTCATGTTTTAAGAGTTATGACATAAAGTTGGCATTTTTTAAATATAAGTCGTAGTTGGCCATGATACCGTTGAATTGCATATTTTTTCTGCTTTCTGAAAATATATAGTTTATAGGGTTTAAATGTAGTAACAATGCCTTTTTTGAATAAAATCGGATTATATAATGTTGTTAGCAATTAGTGGGCCATGGTTCATGACAGCAATAAACAAAGGCTAAGAGAGCGGGTGCATGTGATGTCACCAGGCACACAATAACGCGCCCGATTGAAAATGAACGACAGTTTTGTAAGTTAACAAAACTAAATAATTACTTTAATATTTTGTAGAAAATCTCGCGTTATCTTTAACAGCTTTTAATTATCTTGACATATGGAGATTTTACAAGTTTCTACGTATAACCTGGCAAAATTTTGAGTTTCTTGTTTTCCAGAGCTTTTCTCTAACTGCTTTCTCTGGGAAATATCACGTTCCCTAATACTCTTTTTAATTCACGATAAAATTTTCAATTACGTTCGTATCAACTGACCGTGGGGAAAATTTTAAGTAACTGAAAATGTCAAAATTATGTAGGTTAAACCATCCCTCATCTGGTTAAACACATCTTTATTGGGTTTGATATTGTAATATGTAATGTTTCCTTTTTGGTAAAATTAGTATACCGATGCATACAAATCTACCCTTTGTTTACCCTACAAGAGTTCAGCTGATGACCTAGTGACGCCACATGCAACCACTCTACTACTTTTTGTTTTGCTATCATGAACCATGGCCTACTAATTGCTAACAACATCATAATATAATCTGATTTTGTTCAAAAAAGGTATTGTTACTGCATTTAAGCCCTATAAACTATATATTTTCGGAAAGCAGAGAAAATATGCAATTTAATGGTATCACGGCCAACTACGACTTATATTTAAAAAATACCAACTTTATGTCATAATTCTTAAAACATGAAAATTAGAAGATATCTGAATTGACTATCGTATTCTACTTGAAAAAGTGCATCGAGAATTTTTTTGCCGTTTTTGGATATCTTCAAAACCAAGAGAGTTATTTGAAGTTTTCGATATGGCCAAATTTTGAATTTTGGGCTATAACTAAAAAATAACAAACGATAGCGAAATTTTGTTTTCGGGAACTGAACCTGCATCAAAAAAGAGCCCTGGACTCCGACATCAGTTTTTGCCTATCTCCGATATTAAGGGTACTTCCCATTTAAAAACATCGAAAATGGGCCACCCTGTACAGGTGAGAAAAATCTCAGGAGTCCGAAACTGTCTAGTTGCAGCAATACTGGATCAATTATTAGAAGGCAAAAGAAACAAAGAAGAAGTTTAAAAAGAAACCCTAAATCTAGGCAGGAAAATCACAAATCATGTGAGGGGCAATAAAGAAGAAATGCAACTGAAATTAGAAGAAGTAGGTTACGAAATACGATCGTTTAAATCAGAGCTTCGGCTTAGCTATGCAAATCAATGCATAGAAAATTTGCTATGGAAAGAATTTTGGGTAAATGACGTAAACCAAGACAGTGAACGATGTTACCTGCCCTAGGTTTCGTTAAACAATGGACATGCCCCTATAACTAGAGATATTAAAGGAGAGCATCAAAGCAGTACTAAGAGAAAACGCCGTGATGCAGCAACTTAGACAGAGAACAAAATTCTACCAGAAATAGAATGTAATAAACCAATGATGCTCACTCTCAGTTCATATTCGTCACCATAACTACTGCTAAAACAACAACCGACCTCCTAGCCAAAATATAGACGACCTACTTATATTGGCGACGCAGAACTACAAGAAGATAAAAGATATGAAAAACAAATAAACAACGTGGGATCAGAAATAAACATCAACAAATGCAAAACTACGATAGAAAAATCAGGGCTACATAGTGTGAGATGCATTGGATAAAGACTGAAGTAATTACGAGTACATATAACTAAAACGTTAGAAAGGGTAAATAAGCTTATTGTACATGCAAATTTGCTTAACGCCTACCAATTCCCAACACCAATAGTTCAAACACAGCATTACAACGAATGGAGAACAAAATCCTGGATCTTTTCAGAGTAAAGTCGAACGAAGACGAGCAGACAACCTCACAGGAAGTTTTTGATGGGAAAACAGTAACCCATGGATTAACACCGGAAGGCTTCTAATCTAACAATAGATCTTGCTGCACATAACTGCAAGGGATTACAGAACATGATCCCTAAATTAACGAGATATTGTACCAACAACCTACTCTACAACCCGCTTGAGAAAGGCCGATAATCAAAATGCAAGAGCAGCCCTTTCTTAACGACCTCTTAATTAGAAGGTGCAAGATTTTCGATAACTAACGAAATTTGAAAAGCTGCCAAAAATTTACTAGATCAAGGTTTACTTACGTACTTCGTATTAATAGAAATTAGAAGTAACGAAAACACCCAAGGTTACAAATTCCACTTTCTTTAATCCTTTTTATTTTTCTTTTTCTTGCTTTATAATTTCATTTATAGATATATTTATCTGTAGTAACAGATTCATTTATTTATTTTTTCATTCAGTAATATATTTATTATTATTTTTCATTTCTAATATAAAAGGATCATAAATTTATTGCGGATAATAAATTAACAAATTGCTAGTTCTCATGATTTTACCGAGTACAAAGTCGACTCGATAAAAACTAATAGTTGGGAAAGCAAACCAGCCAATATATACTTTTTCTGTAGTTTTTTGTGTACATTTTAGTATGTAATATAGGGAAAAGTTTATTAGAAAAAAAAGGAGAATAAAACGTTACAAAATGACGAAAAATAAAACATAACACACTAGAAAAAAATACTATATTATTTTAAAGATAAATTTGACTAGTGTTCATAATATTGTACAGTATGTCCAAGATATCAAGGTAAACCACAAAAATAAAATTTGTAGCCTTATAAATATCAAATAATATCTGGGGAATATAAAAATACTCACCCTTTACATGTATTCTTTAAAGTATGCGATGACTACAGACATGTATGTATTTCAGGGGAACTGATTTGGAAATGTAATATGTGCCAACTCCTTTATATTGAATACAAAATATGTACATAACGTTTTGCTATTGAATTTAATAAACTAAGGTACTTTAGTGCTGAATACAGTCATATAACATAGTTTTCTATTTTTCTTTTATAAAAATATTGAAACATAAAAGTAAAAGCTAGGAAATTGTAGTTTGGTTTAAAAAAAAATATTAAACTGGATTATCCGTATGTACTGTAAAGCAGCAATCAGCTTAGAACAAATTAAAATTTAATTAAAAATCTTCCACTGGGCGATTCTATAGATAAACATACAATGGTAGGTTTAAGGTGTGGTCGCCGAAGGCTCAAGAGGTTGAAATCTGCGATTAAATGAGGTTACCGCTTTTCATATTTTCATTTGAGTAGGTAACTTTAAAATGTACATAGCTCTGTGGCTCAGTACGCCAGATAATAACCCCAAACACGTAAATCTCTTCTGTGTAGGTGTAGAGTTAACATAAAAGTGGGCAGATAATCGTTAAAAATTCTAATGTCAAGTTTTTAATTGAAATGAGCAGTTCTGTAATTTATAGAACAAATTGTAGATCACAGCTTGCGAAATTTAAAATAAAATCAACCTAATCCAAATCGAAGATATTTAATCCTTATTTCGTAAGTTACAGATTTACATTTCTAACTTATGTAATTATCGAATTATTTATATGCGACATTTACTTCACCTTTACAATACCAGAATAATTAAATTCGTTTTTAATTAAATTTTGTAAAATGAAGTGGTGCGATTTCCATTAAAGTCTGTAATGTCCACTCACGAAACCTTTTCATTCGTACAAAATAAACTTCCTACAGCATAAACAAACTTATTTTCTTAGCAGAGGAGAGTGAAACGTGAAATTACGGAATTAAATAAGCTTGTGTTTGAATGAATTCGTAATTCGTGGTATGAATAATGCCTTTTTCATTGTGAGGATGCCATATAAATATGCGTAGGCTATACTGACCTAATTTCAGTATTTATGCTGAGTTAATTTCAGGAAAAATAACATGCTTTGATTACTATCAATTTAGAATATCGAAATATATTAAGTATTTAAGTTAAGTAATAAAGTTTTGTATGTATCTCAGAGGTAGCCAGCGGGTTTGGTGCTTGTCGTGTTACAGCCCACGGTACTTCTAGCCCCTTTTTGGCGGGTTTGATCTTTTGATACATAAATAACTATTATTTTATTTTAAAACCATAAGGCTTTATTGACACTAGATAGCTAACTAGACTACTAGTTAACTAACCAACAATGGCGTTAATGTCGTTCCCAACATAGTGCCAATCTTTCATTTTCATTAAATCAAAGAACTCATGATTTACAGGGGTATTTCAGACAACACGATAAATTTGATAAATTACCATTTTAATTACTCTTTTTACAGTAATTATTCAATTATTTTTTTATTGGAGCAACAATCAGAAATTCACTTTGTACAATTAAAAGTGTAATTGTTTAAGATTTGAGATTTCAGGTACTCATTAATGCGCCACCAAAAATGGTCGATTCTGGTGTTGTTCTGCAAGAAATTTTCTACGTAAGAGTCAGCACTTCTCTCAGCAACAGTTGCAGCATTTAATGCGAAAGCAATGCCCTTGTGTACTTATTTGCAGCCGGTAGTTTTAAGAAATCACTCGAGGCATTCTCCCGAGGGTGTTTTCCCCACTGGTTGGAAACTGCATTTCCCACCATGACAGCACAAGAATAGACTATCAGCCTTGACATATTTAGGACGTGAACTATCATATTTGTTGTATGTATAGAACAACGTAGGCAATCAAAGGGATATGGCATTATTCTGTAAATTCTAAAAGATAGACATATTTTTTCTAAACACACAAGAAATGACGCTCACTTTACAAAACGAAAAGTAACATACATTGAACCGAGTATAATTTGTTATTTACATTTCACAGTAGGTACTAACTTATTGCGGGCGGGTAAGTTTATATTAGATACAAAAAGAACGCAAAAGCTTCAGAAGGAATTCCTTGCAGCACCGCGGAAAATGTTTTTCCAGAATTTTAAGCATTTGATATTCCTTTTTCTAATTCAGAAATATTTCTGTTTCCCTTTATATTAAAATATTCGAGAAACAACTGTGAATACTTAAATTTACATTGTAGTCGACTGCTTTATTGAGTAATTAGTGTGAAAGTAAGGTTTAGATGTTTCTAAATAACAAATTGTTTGTTTGTTTATTTAATGGGAGAGGCCTAGGCTTGCGGATGCAAAGAATCTCTTGGAAAAGAAATTGACCCATAAGTAAAAAGTCAATTTAATAATTTTTCTTTCCGACTCTCGATGACACAGCGGATGAGTGCCTATTTTTATGATCAAAGGCCCCGGGATCGAACCTAGTCGTGTGCAGACTTTGGTCTAAAGCGCGGTCGACTTCGAAGTTGTTAAGTTAAGGTGATACTTAAATTTCAGTAGTTGACGTTGGTAAGCTTAATCAAAAATAGTACTGTTAAAAGTAAATAAAATAGTAGGCGGCAACGCTGCTAGTAAAACAGTACAATAAATAAATAATGTAATGTCATGTAGTAATGCCTAATGTTAATAAATATTTAAAATAGAAGAGTTTTTAATAAAATAAAAACATACTGATAAAACATGGCGCAGTCGTCAGTGTAATGAATAATTAAAAGGAACAGAGAAGAGAAGAAAAAGTAAAAAGAAATAGTAAACACGTGCTGAAGAGCTAAACGTCAAAGAAAATGGAATTCAATAAACCAGGTATATTTGATTTAAACGGCAATATTGCAGAGAATTTCAAGATATTCCGGGAAGAAGCGGAAATTTATTTCATAGCAACTGAAACTGGAAAAAAGCCGAAAGAAGTACAAGTAGCACGTTTAAAGAATTTGATGGGTTCAGAAGCTCTACGATTGTATCAGACAATTACACAGCTAAAACCAGAGAATGAAACAGTGGAAACAATCTTCGAGCAGTTAGGAAATCATTGCACTCCCAAGAAAAATGAAACCATGGCAATATACAAATTTTTTAGCCGAAAACAATCACCGAAGGAACCTTTTGAAAAATTCTATGCTGACTTAAAACAATTAGTTAAAGCGGGAGAGTTTAAAGAACAAGAAGATAAATTATTAAAGGCACAAATTGTCTTAGGTATAAATTCACCAAACCTACAAGAAAGATTGTTGAGAGAAGATCTAACGTTGGACCGAACTGTCGATTTTTGTAAATCTGTAGAAGTCGCAGACAGAAATATGAAGGTTATAAATGAGCAAACCCAAGATGAGGAAATCCATAGGGTTTCTACAAGAAACTTAAAAAGAAGTGAAAAACCTAATACTAGTAACATGCGAGGTAACAGTAGTCATAAGGGTAATTATTATGTAAATAGACAACTGTGTAGTAAATGCAACTAAACTGCTGGACAAAATTATCGCATCACAAAAAAAAATGTTCTTAAAGGTCTCTAATCTTTTCAGAACAGATGCATTTATTTCGATTTGTTATTGCAAAGTATAGTTGGTTCCTCCTAGCCACCAAACAAGACCAAACCGAAACAATTGCACCGAGTGCAGGAAAAAAACTAAATAATGTCAAATTACCCCCATGTATCAGTCTGACTTTATATCGTGCAGAAATGAAATTTAACGCTGGTATTCCGTTTTTTTTTTTTGCAAAATTGGAGAAAACATAATCAACATGAACGAACAACGTTATGTTTCGGAAGTTAATGCAAGCAGAGCCATCGTGTATGCTGAGTTAGGGTTAAGCCAGCGAAATATTACAGATCGCCTAGGTGTGAACCAATCTACTGTCCCCCGAGTATTGAAACAATTCAGAGAGACTGAAAATAACAAAAGAAGAAGAGGACAAGGACGTCCAAGATGTACCCAAGAAAGGGACGACCGTTTCATCCGCTTGGCTGTGTCTAGAGATCGTTTTCAAACCAGCAATCAGCTTAGGGATGAGCTACAAAGGGCATGGAATGCAGCAGTATCGTCACGAACTATCAGAAGAAGGCTAAAGGGAGGTAACATGGCTGCCAGACGACCTTCCACAGGACCTCTTCTCACCAGGGCTCACAAAGCTGCCAGATTAAGATTTGCCAGAGAACATGCCCACTGGACAATGGAAGAATGGGGGTATGTTCTTTTTACAAATGAGTCCCTTGTCGCTCTACATTCGCCAGATGGGCGCCAAAGAGTATGGAGACGCAGAGGAGAACGTTATTTTGAATGCAACGTGGTTCGACGGGTCGCCTCTGGAGGAGGATCCATAATGGTGTGGGGAAGCATATCATTAATGACACGTACCGAGCTGCACATCATTGCCAGGAGAACATTGAATGCTGAAAGGTATGTGGAGGACATTTTAGAACAATACGTGGTACCCTTCGCACCCTTTGTTGGGGAAGAGTTTCTCCTTTTATAAGATAATGCCAGGACTCACGTTGCTGGCGTCGTCGAAGAGTACCTTGCAGAAGTTGCCATTAATGTTTTGGCTATGCTAGCTAGAAGCCCTGATATTAATGCTATCGAACATGTATGGGACATGCTAAAAAGACGTCTCCAAGCTCGTGTGCATCGTCTCACAACTTTAAGAGAGCCGGAAATGGCTCTCCAAGAAGAATGGGAAAGCATTCCTCAGGAATATATCGCCCGTGTGATTCGGTCAATGCCTAGAAGGCTCAATAAAATAGTGAGAGCAAGAGGAGGCGTGACACGCTATTAAAATCATGTTTATACAGTTTTCTTTGTGTTTTTTGTTTCAAGTTTGTTGTTTATTATTGTTCAGATTTTACGAGAGTTGTAAAGATTTCCTGTTTTTCTTCAAATACGCAATAAATTTCCACTAATCCTTTATAATAGTCCTTATTACTATTGCGAAGCCCTAACATTTATAATATCTATGAAAAATTTTGATTTCAGAACATTTTTTTTGTGATGCGATAATTTTGTCCAGCAGTTTATAAACATAATGTAAGTCGATGTCCTGCAAAAGGTAAAATGTGTAGTTTTTGCAACAAACCAAACCATTTTGCATCAGTCTGTAGATTTAATAAAAATAAGAACACAAACAAACCTAGGTCAAAGAATGTTAATACCTGTAAATTAGAAAATGAATCTGAGCTTGATTTTGATGTCAATGTTATTAAGTATAACATGTCTACTGTAAATAATAATAAGAATAATAGAAGTTGGTTTAAGAATTTAATAGTAAACGATAAATGCATCAGATTTAAGCTTGATAGCGGTGCACAAGTAAATACATTACCAGTAGAAATAGTTGAAAAGTTTAAATGGGTGGATCAGATTAAAAGTACTAATGTTAAATTATGTGCTTACGGTGGATTTAAAGTAGCACCAATAGGTACTATAACTGCAAAAATAGAACATAATGGGCATATTGTAAATGCAGAATTTTATGTTGTAAAAAATGACATACCAATATTAGGGTTGGCTACATGTTTAGATATAAAATGTATAGCTCGTACTGATAGCATGACTGTTAGTTCACCTGCTAAACAGCAATTTATACAAAATAATATTGATGTGTTTAGAGGGTTAGGAGAATTTCCTGAAGAATATCACATAAAAATTAAACAAAACGTAAATCCTGTAGCTGCATCACCAAGAAGGGTCCCTTTTCAAATTAACAATAAGTTTAAACAAAAATTAGAGGTAATGGTAAAGAAAGAAATAATTACTCCTGTTAATAGTCCAGATGAATGGGTCAATAATGTAGTTGTAGTTGAAAAACCAGATAAATCGTTGAGAGTATGCATTGATCCAACAGAGCTCAATAAACATATTATACGTGAAGTTTATACAATACCGTCATTTGAAGAGATAGGTCCTAATTTGGCAGGTAAAAACATATTTTTTTCACTACTAGTATTAGAAGATGTCATTATTGACCTTATTTTCGAGCCCAGAAGATGAATTTCTCTCCTAGTGGTCAATAATTTTTTATTATTGACTACTGGTTAATAATAAAAACAATTGCTATGCGCTCAGGTGCCTATTTTAAATATGTTTTACCCAAATGTCAATTGAAATTAACCTCTCCCCTTGTTTTCAAGCAAGGCTATTTGATTTTTGTGGATATTTAGAAATAAATATACGCATCTGTCATTTTATTTTTTATTTATGTAAAAATGATTAATTAAAAGGAATAAAGGTGCTAGTAGTGAAAAAAATAGTATATAAACCACGGTAGAGAAGACTTTTCTCAGCCTCACAACTTATTTCCCTCCATGCTTCGCATGTCGGGAAATAATACTGCTCGGCTGAGAAATAGTACATTATACATCAAGGGAGAGAAATGTAAGATTTTTCCTGAGGTGTAATTTGTAGCCAGAGGGCGAAGCCCGAGGGCTACAAAGCTCCGAAGGAAAAATAGCATTCTCTCCAGAGGGGTATATACTATTTTTTTCGCGGCCTAAGTATAGTGATAAATATAATAAGCTCGTGTGCCCCAAATCTTTCGTTATCAAGTAGACATTGAAATTAAAAGCGTGCAGTTCCTAATTCATGAACACAACTATAATTTTACTAAATGTCAGTTTTGACATATTGACATTCAAGTGTAGTTATATTTAATAGTGTACCTGCTGCTAATTTTTACAGTTGTGAACATGTAACGTTAAATAATTTAAATGTACGAGTATGTATCAATTTTGGGGTTTTAAACTTTAATAAACATCTAAAATTTAGAATGGCCGATTTTTATTATTTGATTCATAATGAAAACTCCCTTGGGAATTTTTTGAAAAATTATTTACCTAGGGGATAATTTATTATTTCTGTCACGATTTTTGTATCATAGAAATGGACAAATACTCCCGGCCGTGAAAAAAATGTCTTCTCTACCTTGGTCTATAATATACTATTGTGTATTTTATCTAAAAGATGGGTTTTATCAAATCAAATTAGATGAACCTTCAAGCAAACTATGTACATTCAGCACACCCTTTGGTTGTTATCGATTTCTGAGAGCTCCATTTGGTCTTAGTTCAGTTCCCGAAGTATTTCAAAAAATTACTCAGAAATGTTTTGGAAACATAAAAGGTGTTACCGTCTATTTTGATGACATTTTATGTGCAGCAAGTAATAAAGAAGAATTAGATGAGATAATTAAACAGGTTTTGGCAAACGCCAGAGAGTATAATATTAAATTCAATCTAAAGAAATTGCAATATTATGGTACTGAGGTGAAATATTTTGGCTTTGTTTTTGATAGCAATGGTATGAGACCTGACAAAGGTAGGATTCAGGCAATCCAGCAATTAAAGCATCCAAAATACAAACTAGAGTTGCAAAAAATTCTAGGGGCAATTAATTATTTAAGAAGCTTTATACCAAATTTATCTGAATTAATTTCACCTTTTAGAGAATTGCTAAAAAATGGTACAATTTGGATATGGACAACAAAGCATGCAGATCTTTTAGACAAAATCAAAGAAATAATTAGTAATGCTACAGTATTAGTTCCATACGATCCAAGAAAAGATATTACCATACAATGCGATTCATCTAAAGATGCTGTAGGCTGTTGTTTGTTTCAGGAAAATAAACCGATAGCATTTGCTTCCAGATCACTAACTCAAACGGAAAGTGAATATGCACAGATAGAAAAAGAACTACTTTCTGTATGTTTTGCATGTCAAAAATTTCATAATTACATTTACGGTCAACAAATACTAATTTTTAATGATCATAAGCCATTAGTATCTATAATGAAAAAGAACTTACGTGAAATTAAAAACAATAGGCTTAGAAGATTAAGAATGAAATTATTAATTTATACATTTGATCTAAAATACATACCAGGTTCTAAGTTATACATAGCTGACCTACTTTCTAGAAACTTTGTTGAAAATGCAGAAAAAGAAAATGAACATTTAAGTGATATTATACATACAGTCATCGAAGGTGAATTTGCCATAAGCAAAACTAGGTTAAAAGAATTACAAAAACAAACGTCAGAAGATACTGATTTACAAAAAGTCAAGTTTTATTATCAAAATGGATGGCCTTCAGTTTGTAGTGCAGAAGGTGAACTCAGACATTTTTTCAAAATTAAAAATGACATATCAGTAGAAAATAACTTAGTTTATTATAAGGATAAATTAATAATTCCTAAGATCATACGAAAATCCATGTTAAAAATACTCCACGAGACTCACTTATCCTTGAAAAAACTAAACGAAGTGGCAAAAAATAATCTCTATTGGCCAGCTATGAGCACAGACATAGATAATCATGTACAGTCTTGTCAAACTTGTGTCAAATTTAGTCGATCAAAGACAAGAAGTCCACTATTATGTCATGAAATACCACAAATACCACATTTTAAAGTAGGGGTAGATATAGCAGAATATGCAGGTTGCAACTATTTAGTTCTGTATGACTATTATTCTAGGTGGTTAGAACTAGAAAAGTTAAAGTATAAAAATAGTCAGAGTGTAATTCAAAAACTTAAAGAGATTTTTAGCCGTAACGGTATTCCAAAAACACTAATTGCAGACAACATGCCTTTCAATAGTTTTGAAATGCACCAATTTGCTAATGTTTGGAATTTTGAAATTGTAACATCTAGTCCGCATCACCATCAGAGTAATGGGTTGGCCGAAAAAGGGGTACATATAGCTAAAACCATGTTAAAAAAGGCAGGAGATAATAATCAGGATATAGAATTGTATTTGTTGAACTATAGAAACTCACCTGTTTGTAATTTAAAGTATACACCTGCACAATTAATGTTGAGTAGAATGTTGCGTTCAAAAATACCATGTACTACTAATAGCCTAATACCTACTTTAGTTAATTCACAATTAGTGCAGAACGAAATGATAAATTATCAAAAGAAACAAAAAACATATTATGACAAAAAAGCTAAAGTAAGTGTCCAGAAATTCCATCCAAATGAGAAAGTATGGTTACAGAATGTACACACTAAATTATGGGAAAAAGCGATAATTGTTAAACCCATTACAGAAAGATCTTACTTAGTAAAAACACTTATGGGTAAATTTTATAGAAAAAATGAACAATTCATTAAAAACACTTCTGTTCACTTAGACATAGCACCTAGTAATAGCACTGCTAGTGATAAGGTACATAGCAATAATGGAGGTCGACCAAAAAGAACAATTAGACGACCTGAAAGGTTAAATTTGTAAATATTGTAAGCTAGTTTAGTTTGTAAATAACTTTGTTAGTTTTCAGTTTAAAAAAAAATATATATATATTATATTTGTAAATATCTGTAAGATAGTTTTTAAGTTAGTTTATTAGTTTCCAGTTTTGTATTTGTTAAAATAAAAAGGGGAAGATGTTAAAAGTAAATAAAATAGTAGGCGGCAACGCTGCTAGTAAAACAGTACAATAAATAAATAATGTAATGTCATGTAGTAATGCCTAATGTTAATAAATATTTAAAATAGAAGAGTTTTTAATAAAATAAAAACATACTGATAAAACAAGTACATTATTAAAAGAGCGTATTATGATAGTAATTACTCAACGGAGTAAACCTGTTTGAGTATTCTTAAAAACAAATACCTCAAATCTAAAGGGAGAAAATGTAGATGTAGATATAATAAAGGGGCATTTAAAATGCAATATCACTGGCTCCTCTCGATCCTTCCCAACTAACATTTTTGACATGGTGGCTTTGGAGGGCAAAGGGATGAAACAAACGCCTTGTTTTTTATGTGACAATAAGTCCCCCTCAACAGTTTTATTGCGGTATCTCGGGGTTTTCTTTAGGTTACTTAAATACAGGGATAGCCAGCCTACGGCGGATGCGCCAAAAGTGGCGCATTGCATAATTAGAAGTGGCGCTGAACCCCAGAGAAAAATAAAAAAAATCTCTTATACGATTTATACAGGAAGTCCCAGGAGGAAAGGTCAATATTGAGGGAAGTCATAGTAGGTATACGTTATTCTACGAAGAAAAGGATATCTGAACATATGTCCTATCTCGAACGATTGACGAGATAAGGTTACTTTACTGTATCAGTAGTTTGAATTTGGCGGGCAATATTGTCTTTCCCAACAACTGAAATAGTGGGCCTGTTTTGCAACACCTCAATAATACTTTTCCTAATAGGTGGATCGGTCGTGGCAGTAACATTGACTGGCCACCAAGATCCCCAGAGCTAACCCCATTGGATTTTTGTTTGTGGGGTTGGATGAAGAGCGAAGTCTACAAAAAAAAAGTGAATACACGCGATGAGCTACTAGATCGTATAAGAAATGCTTCTGATCGCATAAAGAACCGACATGTTCTCATGCGAAGTGCAAAGTGCATTGATGTTGACGATGGAATTTTCGAAAAAGTATTGTAAACTGTACAAAAATTGTCACTTGAATAATAAATATTAGAAATACTTCCTACTATCTCTGTCTTATGAATGATTTTGCAATTGTACATGGAAATAGCTTTATCTCGTAAATCGTTCGGAATAGAACATATATGTTCATATAATCTTTTTTACTATTTAGAATGACGTATACTATGACTTTCCTCAATATTGACATTTTCTCCTAGGACACCCTGAATATACATAAAGTAATGTTAAGAACACTGGGCTCCTAGCTAGGGATCTTGGGTTCAAACCTCACACAACGATAAGTATTCTTACAAAGAATTCCCCACTGTTCGAGATCGGTACTTGAGCGAGTGAAGCCATGTAATCATTTGGTTACAACAAATTAACAATTATGTCTGCAGAGTGGTCGCCTTCAGATAGTAACAAGACACACATACTTACTATACACTTAAACACGTTCACAAACTCTGTAGAAGGCAATGGGAAACTAAACTACTGCAGACAACACATTTCCGTAGTAAAAGCAGCTTTAAGGCTGCAACCAACCAGTTCTAAGAGCTGAGATGACCACACACACACATCGAAATTTTGGGGCTGATAAATTTTTAAATGAACACCCAATGTGTAACCTTAACCCCTTTTCTGGCATTTCCTTTGATATTTTACAAGTAAATAATTGTAGTCCGGACTATTATTTGAATTCAAGATTTTTATACTTATTACAACTTCTGTAGCTGTAGTTCTGAATGCTTTCATAATAGGCTGTTTTAAGTACGAGGAATTCGTTCTTCAGAGATCAGACTGTGTTGTCGTTTTATATATGTAAGAATACCGCCATTGCTTTATATTTCGTGCTGTCTGAAATAGTTTCAGGTTAATATTGCATAGTATGTAGGAAATGTATAAAGATGTATTATCGCTGCGAACATGTAGTTATGTAGGTTTACCGGTCGATAAATAGTCCAGATTATCGTTTCTTTTTATTTTAAAGAATTCTTGACCACGTCGAATAGTCACTCTGGATCCCAGTTTCTGATTATTTGTGCTGTAGTCTGTAGTAGTTATTAATTTAGTTAGGTTTGATTGTATTATTTTTAATGCTGGTTCAGTAGCAAGAAGTTTTTAATGTAAGGGAAGTAAGCAAACACGTTGTAATTAAAGATTAAATATATTTTCCACTTTACACTTTATAAGCGTGGTAAAAACAGGGAACTGGTCAAGGTTGGCCTTTCCTTCACCCTCGAACGGTTGCAAAAAGTAGCCCATGCGCAAACAAACTTGCTTAATTGGGACTTACTTTGTATGCAAATATTGCAAACAAAGAAATATCGTTAACAGTAGTAATCGCCACTAACGGCGCTAGAAAATGTTTGAAATCTTTGTTTCTTAATTAAGTTTTTTGAGGTACAATATATTACTGAGAAAACCACTTCTTTGTAATCACATATGGCTGAACTGCAATGATTTCTGGATTTGGTGCTGTTCAATAAAATTTATCACTATGATAGCAATTCCTAACTATGCTGTGTCATTTGGGTGGTTGGCTCTGTAGATGTAAATTTAATAAGTTTCAAATAAGTTTTACTCGCAAAATAGGTTTCTCAAATTAGCATCAAATTTGTGGAATGCTATAAATGTTGTGCTAAAGCGAGCCGTATGCATTTCAAAATACTGCTTTGAGATATTGGGACCTTATGGAAGTTTAAATGCCATGGTGGTGAGTATGCAGTGAAGCATAGTGTCCACGCGTTTCATAAACTTAGTCATCATAATTTCGATGTTATTGCAGTTGTTTTAGTAATTGCCTTTTTTATTTTGTGATTCTACATTGGTTTGTAAGAATTGTTGATTTGACATATACCGGGTGTCTTAATAAGAATTACATCTAGTTACCTTTGAAATTTGTTTGCATGCAATAGTTATTTTTTCGCTACCAGCAAAGTAAGCAAGCCTTATATCCATGGCAACAGTGACTGTAAGTGGCTAATAACATTCGGGCTCTAGTTACCCTTGACGACGGAACTTAATAGTGTCACTTACGTTCCTAGGAAAATAATGAACAGATAACAGAACTGTAGGTTTACCGTTGTCATTGATATTTTTATGTTGCCAAGTATTATAGAACGCATAGTTACCACAAAAACTGTCACAAAATAATTCATACTTTGCAAGTAATATTTTCTTGTTCTTTTAAACTACCTGCTAAGCGAAAAAAATATAATAAGCAACACGGAATGTATGGACTATTAACATTTTCGGAAGGCGACGAGTATATGAATTTAACCTTATAAGATTTTAAATCCAGAGAAATGAGTGTGAATAATTATATAATTTTGTAACACAGCGAATATAGTATGAATTTAATTATTTAAGTTATTACACCACTCGCTTACGTTTCAAATACAAACTGCATTGTACCTACATGATACTTATTGTAAAAAGCGTAGCGTTAACAACTTACATTACTAATTGTAATCACTCTTAACTCCTATTTACATCATATGTTTACTTAATACTGAAATTCTATTTTAGGCACTTTTATAGAAAATTCCTTTTTTACGACAAATTATATTGGTTTTGTCTTGAAATTATGGGCGTTATGAACGTGTGATTGTTTTTCATTATTCATAACATAACCGTTCTTGCTACATGAATATTCAGTCCTACTATGTATCCCAAATGTTAAGATAACATACATGTTACCAAACTCTGTTATGTTATGAAGCAGATTTCTTACTATGTATCCCATGTTATGTTTACTAGCTAACGTAGTATGTTATGATGTTGCTTTTATATGTAACATAACATACAAAATATAAAAGGCAACTTTAACATGCTGTTATAAATAACCAAACCTTTTACGCGAAATGTCAAAATGTCAAATTAAATAAAATAAACAAACACGCCCACTCATATAACGCTCTTTGTCTTGCATTTGTTATGCGTATAATGCTATTTCATGATATACGAAATATCACGAATGATTTCTGTTACTGAAATTATTTAACATACATTTTAACAGTGAATGTTATTAAGGGATACACGGTAGCGAATTTAAAACACTATGTTAAGATGTATGTTATTTAAGCATGTTATTATAACCTAACAGGTATATGTTAAAAATAACGTACGGGATACGTAGTAGGACTGAATATTCTATATTTAAAAATTAGCAATGTTAGTTAACATTAATTATGGTTATTAAAGATTTAAGTATTGCATGCTTCTATTTATTCATTTATTTGTAAATTACTTTGTTGAAATTAAATTAAATTAGTATGTAAACAGATAATTGGTTAAATATAAGGATAGTTCTAGTTGGCACTCATCTTCTTCTTTTTGTGCTGCTTCTATTGGAGGTCCGCTGTCATATTGGCGATTTGTACTTTCGATACAGCCATACCGTCAGCCATACGGAATAGTGACGAGGTGCTTCTTCTATACCATTCTCGCAGGTTCTTCAGCCAAGATGTTCGTCTTCTACCTGCGCTCCTCTTGTCTTCGATCTTTCCTTGTATTATTAATTGCAAGAGGTAATATCTCTCATGCCTCATGATGTGCCCGAAGTACTGTAATTTTCTCTTCTTAACGGTGTTTAGAATTTCTTGTTCTATGTTTACACGTTGGAGTACTTGTACATTCGAAATTCTATCGGTTCAAGAAATTCGTAACATTCGATGATAGGTCAAGAGTTCGAAAGATTCGAGTTTTTTTCCATAGATTCTTTGTGAGGATCCAGCTTTCCATTCCACGAAGAAATAACATTTTGTCATGCGAATTCTTAAGTCTAAGCTAAGTCCCGTATTACAAAGTAGTCTTTTCATTTTAAGAAAGGCGTTTCTAGATTGTTCAATACGTGATTTTATTTCTTGGGTGTTGTCCCAGTTGTTGTCCTAAATAGGGGAAAGTAGTCGAAGACCGATCAGTCGGGTAAGATCGATCAGCTCTAAAAACCGCCTTAATTTGAAATAAACTGTATTTAATGTATGGTGACATCTAGTAGTAATCGTTTGAACTCGCTACATACCATTAGGTAAGTTACAGAATCATTCGTTACTTCGTAAGCAACCTGCATGTAGCTTGTGACTTTTGTATGTATTTTTCTCCAATCAGAAAATAAGTAAGTACTACTTCTTTTTTAAAATTCAAAACTTTTGTTTGAATGCATCTAAAAGACACCTATTTTCTGCACGTACTCATATAAATATTGTTAGAAATTCTTTACATGCGGGGTTATATTCTTAAAATGTATGAAATGTAAACAAAGTCGGCTAATGGCGACCACAGTGGTCGGTCTTGCCCTCCGTGCGGTCGGTATTACCCGATTTTTTATTTTGGTCACATTATTAGGTATTGTTCTGTAACACTGAACAGTGACCATAATTTTCAGAAACGATGCCTTCAAAATATATAAGAAAAACAAGCCGAGGTTCTTGGCAACCACAAGACATGATTCGGGCAGTTAAGGCTGTGAAGAATGAACAAATTGGCATTCGAAAAGCTGCTAAAATGTTTAATGTACCTTACGGTACCTTGCAGGATCGTTTAAAGGGTAAACGTGCAATTAGTACAACTAAAGGAAGTCTAGGAAGATCAGCCACCTTCACTCCAGCACAAGAAGTGGAAATACTTAATCATATTATAAAAATGTCTAAGATGTTCCACGGGTTAACACCCATAACAGTCAGACGCACAGCATTTGAATTTGCGGAGAGCAATAATATTAAAAACAATTTTAACAAAGATAAGAAATGTTGTGGCAAAGATTGGTTATATAGTTTTTTGAAGCGCAATCCCACTGTATCATTACGCAAACCGGAGGCTACTTCTCTTAATCGTATCCTAGCTTTTAATAAAGTCGAAGTCAAACTATTCTATGATAACTTGTCAACCGAATTTGGAAAGTATGGGTTTGGCTCACATCAAATATTTAACGTTGATGAGACGGGCATAACGCAAGTGCACGTTCCAAGCAAAATTCTGGCTGTAAAAGGTCAAAAACAAGTAGGAGCGATCACAAGTGGAGAGAGAGGAAAATTAGTGACTGCAGTCTGTGCGATGAGTGCATCCGGAATTTACGTACCTCCCATGTTCATATTTGGTCGTAAAAGAATGGCCGAAAGTCTGACAAGAGATGGACCAGAAAATGCCATTTATAAATGTTCCAAAAATGGGTGGATTAACGAAGATCTGTATGTGGAGTGGCTACACCATTTTGTTCATCATGTTAAATGTTCCGAAGAGCGGAGAGTTTTACTCATTATGGATAACCATTCCAGTCACAGCAGTTTAGCAGCTTACCAATTTTGCAGAGAAAATGGAATTTCAGTCGTTACAATTCCCCCGCATACTTCCCACAGACTACAGCCACTGGATATTTCTTTCTTCGGCCCCTTGAAAACCGCATATAACCAGGAATGTGATAACTTTATGAGAACAAAGAATTACGAGGCCATAACCCAGTCATACATTGCTATGTTATTTAAGAAAGCATACTATCGAGTGGCAACGATAGAAAAAGCTGCAAGCGGATTTGAGAAAACTGGAATTTTTCCGTTGCGACCAGACGTTATAGCTGAAGAAGAGTTTGCACCAACAGAAGAAGTAGCAGTTCCTGTAGTTGATAAGGATAATGAAACAGTTGAGGAAGCCACCGTTCCATTTGCAGGGCCATCCAAATGTACAAAAACGAGTGAAAACGAAAAAACCTTAAACGAAGGAAAAAGTGAAAAAGTTCCAATCGCTGGTCCATCAGGCTATAAAAAAATAACTAAAGCTAAAATGAAAGGTGAAAAAGCAGACGAAGACGAAGAATCGAGTTGTGAATCTTTGATATCATTCACTGATATCGAGGGCACAGATGATGAAGATAAATCATTGATGATGGAAGAGCAATATGTTAGCGTAAGCGAAATTTTACCACTTCCACGTTTACGAAAAACTGAAAATAGACGAGCGAAGTCAAACAAAAAAGGACATTCTCTGATATTTACCTCGACCCCAAATAAAGACATTTTAGTTGAAAAGACACACAAAAAGGACAAAAGACAAGTTTCAAAAGTTGATAGGGCAAAAAGAAATTTAGGCGAAGAAGAGGGAGAACAGATTCTAAAGCCCTTAAAGAAACAGAAAGGTAAGGACAGCAAGAGTAAAAAAAGTGACGAATTGTGTATAGTTTGTGAAGATGTTGGAAAAGACAGGGAGTGGTGGTTGAAATGTGCTTTATGTGAAATGTGGGCACACTTAGAATGCACTGGATTGTCTCGCAAAGACGTGTTTATTTGTCACATTTGTGCCTAAACATGTTCATAAATATTTTTTTATTTACGTTTGAGTTTTTTGTGAAATAGTTTCATGTTTTTTGGTTAATAAGCATACGGTCGTAATTATCCGACAGTGTGATCGAACTTCACCGCACATGTCGGGTAAGTGCGACTTTTGCATTGTTCTATTATTTTACTTACAGAAAAAATTGTGTTGTGTTTTTAGTTTTATTTTATGGAAAAATATGTAACCAAATGTTCAATCTTTTTGTTAGTAAAAATTTTTTAACAAATATGTTGTTTTTAACAATTCTGTAGCCATTTTTGCTTAGGTGGTCGGTATTCCCCTACTTTCCCCTATCTATATGATGACACTGCTTCTAATTGTTTGTTTGTTATAATTATGTGCGGCTGTATTTGTTATGTTTTGGAAATAAACATAATTTTTGTCTTCTTAATTTTAACTGTCAATCCGTATTGCGAACTTACATCTATTACTCTGTTAAGTAAGGCTTGAATGCTTTCCACTTTGCCGGTTATAAGGACCGTGTCGTCCGCATAACGAACGTTAGACCGTACCTATACTTATTTATTAATTGAATGCAAACACCGTTAAATAAATGTTACAGTTTGTTTGTTATACGATTCTATCAAAGTAGTCTTTTATTAATAATAAATTAACAATGATCGATTGAAAGTGTAAATAACGTGGTATATTACGAAATTATTAATTTATAAAGCTACTTCAAATACATTATCGAAATTTAATTTAATATTGATTTGCCGTCAAAGAAATGTCATTATAACAAGCTAATATCGTACACCTACATACCTCCGATTCTTGAATTTATTTATATTAATAAGTTCAACCTCCGTTTGTAATGCTCGGGTAATTGAACTCGATTTGAGCAGCCCTACCGAACTGCACGTAGGTCTTTTGCAATTTCGAACTGACTTTTTTTTACATATAACTGTGTTACTCATCGAAATGGCTTTTATTATAAAGTTAGCCTGGGACCAACTTCTGTAGCAAATGTAAATTTTTTTTAAACGCGGGAAGTGCTTCGGGCATGTACCGACATATAAATTAAAGACTTTTAGTTTTCTACTCAATTTACAGTTAATTTTTTTCAAACGTGCTTTCACTTACATTCTTGTTTACTTGGTTTACGAATTGGATAATTTAAACATATCAATACAGAAAATATACTAGTTTTTAGTTACTTTCAGATTTCTTGAAATTTCGCAAAACACTGCGTTCTGTATATTAATTGTTTTTAATAACAAGTCATAGCTTAAAGATTTCTTTTCAAAAAGTTTATTAAAAACCCTTTTTAATTCATAAAATTATATATTACAGTAAAGAAGCTGTCGATACATTTTCAAATATCTTTTCGTGGCGTTTTAAAGGAAAGTAAATGATATAGCTAAACTGTTTTGAATTCATGAACAGCCCAGGGAGTCGGCATCTCCGCCTACATGTGCTAAATAATTCTGTTTTTATGACTAAAAGAATGTACTAAACACCTGAAATACTAGTGAAAGGGTATAAGCGGATATCAAAGGCCGAATATTCTCAGTTAAAGAAAAATCCCTTTTAAATTTAATAACCTCTGACGGTTATTGCACATAGTCAGTCTTTACGTTCGATCACTTGAATTTTTTTTAGTTATAACTTGGCAAGAGAATGAGAACTAGTACTAAAATAGAATTGTAAACTGAAATTGTTTTAATTTATTTAGTAGTTTGTAATCTGTTCGAATAAGACGATAAGTAACTTTATCTCAATGCTAATGTAGTCTTACCTATTTGGCTATGGAAGACATGCGGTACGCTAAAAAGTATATAGTTTATGCAGTACTTTCTTTTGGAAATAATTGACTCGATTGGTGGAATCTAAAGTATTACGAACATACGTATTAAAAAGTACAAAGAAAAGTTCTGGCGTCTGGTAGGAACATTCCGTTATTAAGTTAATTATAAAAATTGAATCAATATTTCCTAATGACGTTTACGTTCCTCGCTGTTTCTTGAATCCTCAAATTATAAGATAGTAGATCTAAAAATCCGTGTGTCGATTAAAAAAATTCAAAGACAGTAAATGTAGATAGGCATTAAGAAAGATTCCGTAAAATGTCAAATGAGTTTTTAAGTTGGCAAATGGGACTCAGCTTGTTGGAAAATTTTTATATTTTAATCAAAACGAGGAAATTAAAAAAGAAGCAGATAATGTCAAATACACATCATAACTGCCGAGACTTAACTGTTTGTTTGTTTTATTATTGGTTCTATATTGTGGGTAAGGTTATAGATTGCCAACAGTTGGCAAACTAAAATTTTATTCATAAGTTTCAGATTGAAATTGTAGTACACAACTTACTTTAGTATAAAACTGACCACTGTTAACAACTGTGTTGATAGTATAGTGCAATGTAATAGACTCT
The DNA here is from genome assembly GCA_963082815.1 of Melanotus villosus. Taxonomy (NCBI): domain Eukaryota; kingdom Metazoa; phylum Arthropoda; class Insecta; order Coleoptera; family Elateridae; genus Melanotus; species Melanotus villosus. The sequence continues at coordinate 66,697,610 of OY720418.1, read as the reverse complement.
CTAATGTAATTACCCTGATCACATCTAGGTAATTTGAACTGGGAGCATAGTTCTGAATTGAGGGCTTAAATTACCAGAATTCACTTTGGATTAAATATTTTTCTAAGTTACTTTTTATGAAAGTAATTGAAAGAAGATTGTATGTCCCTCTTAATTATGAACATTAATAATCAATGAGATCACATAAAAGAACGTTTGAAAGAACTTTATAGTATTCTAAAAGCTTTAAAAGACTCGGAAATTCTAGAGAGAAAGGGCTTCGAAGGTTTCTTCACTAGAAATAAAATTGTTCTTGGTGCACCGATTTAGTTCTAATCTGTGATATACACGGTGAGTTTAAAAACCGATTGTTAATAGTACAGATTAAATTAATTATGAGCTCTAATTTAATATTTGTTGATAGGAATTGCTGGGCTACAAAAAGCTGAGGCAAGCAAACATATGTATATAATATTTTCATATCACGTCTTGCTTTGTTGTATGTGTATGTACTCGTATATCTGAAAACGATATTTATTTTTAGTATTTGCACTATTTTAATAGTTTATATAGGTACACAGTAGTTTATAGTTTTACTTCCAAGGGCCATCGAGGTGTCCAGCTAGGTAAATTAAAAGTCAATATAACACGTTATCTACTTCACTCAAGTTCAAATGTCAAAATAAAATCTATCTATTTAAATATTATCGCTCGAGCTCTCTAAAAAGTTGCTTTGATGTTATTAGTATAAAGTTGAAAAATTGGTTTGTTAAATATTGATTTTGTACGTTTTGTATCTTCTGTTGGTTTTACATATTAGAATAAAGGTCTTATTAAAAGTATTGCCGCCCTTTAGTTAAAAATATTACAGAAACGTTAATTTAATTAAAAAAGAAGACCGTAATATTAACCTAAATTTTCTTTCGCCCCTCTGTCTTCTTTAATGTTATTTGCTTACGTTTAATTAACATGAAATGTATACGGTATAAATAATTCATGTGCTCGCCATTTGTGCGTTCGAATGTTCTATCATCAAATCAGATTTAATTACAATAACTGTATATTTCATATCCTTAAAAACAATTTAAAGATTCTTCCAAAACGTGTATAAATTTATATTTTGAATTTAGGCATTTAGGCAAAAGAAGCAACAGCAGACTTTAAAAGAAAATACTTTAATTTTAGTATGAACGTTATTTAATATTCGATAATATTTGGCACCTTTTAGCAAAATAGGCCAATTAAATTGCAAGAGAAACGTAAAAGCAATTTTTCAACAAATAGCTTTAGAAGATATTGAGTTTATCGATTCGTTTTAGAAACGGGGATCTACTTGCTCAATTTAAAGCCTAGGGATGGTAAAACGATTTCATGTAATGGTCGATTTGGAAAAATACCAAGATAAATCTGTAGTTACTTTAGTAAAGATGAAGATGAAGGCATGCTGTTAACTAATTACAAAGTCGAGAAAGGTCGCGTTTTAATAAATAGCGTAATAAATTAAATATGCAATACTTTTTAATTAACAATCATTACGTCAAACAATGCTGTTGTATTTCTAAAGCTGTAATTATATTTAGCATAAAAATATTCTCTTTTGTCGTATCACTATTTGAATTAACATAATTCTTCTGAATTCTGAAAAACATTTTTTCACAGTTTGAAAATTATAAATAACAGCCCTGATCAGCAACCCCCTTTGGTGAAATGTCAGCAGGTATCGATTGAAAGTCTTTATTCCTTAAAAGGGACTAAATAAGATTTTTCAAAAGGCTATTAAAAAGAATAATTGTTTGTCACTAACGTCCAAAAACTCAAATACAGTAAAATTTTACTCATTTTAGCCGAACATGATATTAAACCGCCTGCAATTTTTCTCTGAGATATTTACGTTGAGATATTTTAAGAACCCATTTTCAGAAACAGGATTAAAATGTTAGTTTATAATTTCGTTGCTTTTAAGGTAGGATAAAATCGATAAGTTATTATATAAATCAACACAAAATTCTGATCGACGTTTTAGTTAAAAGTTGATTTCAAAAGTCTGTTCATAAGAAATTTATGATCAGCATTTTAATCATTAACTGGATTTATTTTCAATCTTATGCAAATGCTCAAACCACCCAACTATTTAGCATTTTTAAAATAAATTCCATTACTTTGGGCCATTATTAATTTAAAAAATTTGTATATAGGGAAGATAATTAACTATAAAGCTGAGAATATTTCAACAAACCAACTAGGAGAGACAAACCCCCAAAATAGAGAAAGTGAAGAAGAATAATTGGTGAAGAGGCCAAAGCCCACCCAGGACTGTAGCGCCACAGGAAATAAGTAATTAGCTATAAAGTCTCTCGTAATCGTAATGCATAAAAACTGCATTCCTCTCTAGCTACTTCCTCACATTACGAAGAAGATTTCTTTATTAAAAAATAAAAATTGATAAACTTTATTTGTTTTGCCAGTCAATAATATTACAAGGTGAGCCTTAAGAAGTCTGCACCAAATTATTTTTATTTGTCGACTTAAAAAAACATAGTTTGAGCAAAGAGTACTCTTTGGTTTGAGGTATCTGTTTATGCTTGTCTAAATATTAAAATACCTAATGTTATTTGGATGGGAAGTTTAAAACTGAATTTTGAATTAAATGAAGGTTTTTAGAGTTAACATAAGATTTTCCATTTTAGCTTCAAAGGTAAGAGAGGAACATCGACTTCAATATTTCACTTATAAAGATTTTAATATAAGCTTATTATTCAATATTATATAATATAAAGTACGTCAACCCAATATATAAGGTTATTCTAAAGTAAGTTACATTTTGAAGAAGATATAGCATTTGTAACAACTAACATACCCCGTGTCCACAGGGTTTCACACCATTGAATCCGAGCAACGTTAATTTATCCCAAAGATCAGCTCTTGCTTTTACAAAAACAGCTTAACAATAAACCCTATTATATTTATTTGTCTATAAACGATTAAGTGGTATTCAACTTGGCGAACAATAGGATTTGTCCATTAATCACATTTATTCGTTTTGGTTAACATATTAATAGGTCTTGTTGATAATCAGTCAAAAGTAATAGTTATTTATTATACATGCGGATTAAATTAATGTTTAATGAGCGGTACGTTTAACCGCGCGAGCGGCGGTAGCCGCAAGCGCGTTGATACAGCGAGTTAATAAATTAATGTTAATCCGCAAGTGTAATACAACTGTTTATTCAATTTTGACATTTATTTGACATTTTTAAAGCGCTAGCGGAATAAAGATTTTAAATCGTTAGCGGAATAACAATTTTAAACGATTGTTTATAAAACATCAACTTTTATGGGCAGGCCAGAAACAAATAAACGTCAGTTTAAAACGTCAAAATTGAATAAATATACTTATTGAATTTTTACATCGCTATCGTCGACTGGTTTTGACTTTACAAGATCGAATTAGTCTTGTTCAATGTTATTATGAATGCGGAGGAAGTTTAACACACAGCATACGAAAATTCAGAACAAAACATAATATAAAAAAAATTTTACTTACTTTTGAATAACCTTATAAAACTCTAGCGCTTAAAATTCCTTTATGCGGAAGATTCAGTTTCGACGTGACTGAGTCATACGTGTTCATTTTACGGCGAGTAAACCAGTAATGCAGAAGAGGATGCCACTAGTTTGACATCGCTTCGCTTGACTAGTAGCGCCAACAATCCGGAGCTGTATATTCGCTAGATGTAGTATATTTTAGAATTCCATAATGATCCACATTTCGTTTGATTTTTCACGGCTAGCGATGAGAAATTACTGTTACTGATAAATAATTTATTGCTTTCAACACAAAAATAATTCTGCAAAGCTCAGTTTTCGGTTATTGTTTTCTTTTAGTTAATATTATATTTTTCGATAAAAGGATTTTCAAGTAACGATAGATCAATAAAAAAACCAATTAGGGTAGGCTGTGAAATTGAATTATTTTGAACTGTTACTTTAGCCACATCCACAGAATGACATTTCAGTTTCAATTTAAGGTTATAAACTTTGTTTAAAATAAAAATGTCAAATTACAAACCTTATAAAATGTCATTCTGTGGATGTGGCTAAAGTACCAATTCAAAATAATTCAATTTCACAGCCTACCCTAATTGGTATTTTTATTGATCTGTTGTTAGAAATAAAATCTTCTTCTCCCGATCTTTTGGCGTCAATCGCCTTCCAGCTCCCAATAATTTCTTCCACCTGTCTTTATCTCTCCACTCTCCTTCCTCTATGCCCTTCTCTTCCATTATTTCTTCTACTCCTTTTCTTCAGTTTTTTCTCGGCTTCTCCGCTTCTTGCGCTCTCAAGGGGCTCGCTTCATTTTCGGAATGTGTGTTTCATCCATCCTCCGAACATGTCCATACCACTTCAACTGAATTCTTGCACATCTTCCACTATGTCCTTCTCTAACCCCATTATGTTCTTAATTGTTTCGTTTCTGTCTCGAACTCTGTCTAATTGGTGAAAAATGTAACAACATATGGAGCGGAATCATGACAATTAACTGAAGAAACAAAAAAAGATTTAAGAGTATTGGAAATCGATTACTGGAGACGACCAGCAAGGATTTCAAAATTAGAAATAAAATGAACTATGAAACATTCCGAATATTTTTTGTAGCGAGTTACTCGACATCTTTTATTTTTCAACGGTATTTCGCCACCAGTCATTTTTAGTAACTAAAGGTGAAATACTCATGGAAACATAAAAGCTATCTTTACACCAACGCCGCTGTAACAAGCTTTAAAGTAGCTCTACACTATTGCATTTGTTGTGGCACTTTTCGACTAATTAGTCGAATAAAACATAAAATCAAACAGTTTTTTTTTAAATTTAGTTCACGGTATTCGGAGGTAGCTTATGCGATTCACGAAGATGCACACAACTGTGTTTTCAGTACCTAACCAGTGTTATGGTGTTTATTGTTTACATGTAATGGATTCAAATTATAAAATAGCAAGCAATCGTAGAACGGGCATTAGGTCAATTGACATTTATAAACTGTCAGAATTGGCAGTTTGGTATGTTCAGTCGCAAGATAGTCGAATGAAAATAGGTGCTGCGATATTTTAAAATTTGACCAGTCATACTGTAAATTTAAAAAACTGCGGGTTAGGAGATTCTTAAATAACGTGTGTCTATAAACTGTCGTCATCTCAGTTGCTTTGAAAAACAAATTACAAGTCCTAGATTAAATCATATACAATGACGTTTTGCAAATCTTTAGGTTTTGTGTTCTGAATCTAATTACGACATATTATGTTTCTGAAATCATAACCCTACTGGGATGTTGACAGTTTATAAACACCCGTTAGGATTAACGTTAATGCATTCCATGCTTTTAATAAAATGTTGGAAAATTTTATTTTTTCCGAAGTTGAAAATTTGCACGCGAATTCAAAATTTGATTTTAAACAACGTTTCTCGTTACCATTATTTTAAATTCTCAACCATAAGCCAGTTTTTGACATTTATTTGACCATGTTGGTCCACCCCATTAAATTGTTTTATAAAGTTTTTATATTTTCTAAAGGATTGTTGTGGTGAGTTTGACATTTTATGTTTCTTTATTGAGATTTTCGCCACCAGTTGCTAAAATGAAATTATATTGATTAATTAATAATAATAATAACATGTAACGTTTTGGAGCCAAATTAAATTATAAAACTTGACTCGTTTTTAAATCATTTCGAATTGTTTGAAAACAGTGTTGCCTCCAAAACGTTACATTTTATTATTATTATTGTTATTATTATAATTAATTAATTAATATAATTTCATTTTAGCAACTGGTGGCGAAAAAATAAAGAAACATAAAAAGTTTTTATATGCTGAAACAAAACCACAACAGATTCAAATTGCAAAAGGGGTTAATCAAGTATGCTGAAGATGAGAGCCGACACTTTTTTAGTATTGTTTTAATTTACACTGACTGTTGTTGGTATGTGGTATCCTTCAAATGGGTAGTTTGAGTAAATAGTTCAGGGGCGATTAACCTCTTTATGAGAGGACATGAATGTGTCAAGTTCATCGTCATTACTGTTTTCATACCCGCTAGAGGCAGTCGGTTTTAATTGGTTTTTACCCTTAACAGTGTTAATTTTAAATTTCATGGGATCAAATCACGCTGCTCGGTTTTTATTAACTTTAATTACTCAATTTACTTTTAGAAATGCCAATAAAAACTTTTATCATTTAGTAAATAGGTTCAGTATGTGCATACAGCATTTCATTTTTTATTAAAAAATAATAATTAAAAAATTTAAAAAAAAATTGTACGTACTAAATATTATCAACGCATTCTTTACATGGTACTAAAGATGTACAAGGTGTTAAAGAAACCTGGTGCACCCCTATTTTAATAATCATGTCTTAAGATATCAAAATGGAATTAGTATACAGGGTATCTCAGACATGACTCCCCAGGCCTATAACTTTGTTATTTTTAAAAATAACTATAATAAACTATACAGTGAGAATAACGTAAGACTATACATTGGTAACTTTATATTAACATTAATCAATTTGCCCATGCTAGTAACAATTGTCATTTTGAATTTGCAATGACAATCGGTTTGGTAAATGTCGTTACGTTAAATAACCATCTATTTGTATGAATTGATGTAATTTGTCCAGTTTAAGTTAAAATTTGTTCCACTAAATATCATTAAAATGCAATACGTAATTTTGTTTAAGTGATTACGATAAAAACAGTAGTCTGGGGACAAGTGTGTAGTTTTTCGTTATTCACCCATAATAAATTGGAAGCTTTGTTTACAATCACCATGGTAACACTAAGTAAAATGTCCTATGTGTAATTTTACATGATTCAGCCATGTGTAGTCTTATATTATTCTCACTGTATACAGGGTGGTGACTTGAACACCCGAACATAGGGATTTAACATGTAAAATCATATTTTGATAATTTCCTGCTCCCCTAATTATTTTAGGTAAAAAAGCTTCAAATAAAAGTTTTAGAGCATAAAATTCTGCATCTGAATCAATAAACAAAATTAATTTTGCGTGCCTTGTAACCTCAGAAATTAGATATGAAAATGACGTAAATCACCCCAAAAATAGCGATAGCCATGAAATTCAAACAAAAATTAACAAATGTTAACGGTTTATCTGCCAAGTTACGCGGCGTTAGTTTATTTTTATTATTACTTGTAATTACTGTTAAAGTAAAAATATGGCCAACAATTATACAATAAGTGAAAAAAATCAATTTTTAAAGTTATTTTACAGTGGTAATAGTATAAGACAAGTGCGAGATCTGTTTGCAAATTTATATCGTCATATACCAATTCCGTCGGCATCAACAATCCATACCATCATCAATAATCAAACAAAATATGGGTCAGTGTTCGTCCCTTGCAAGAGTTGTACTAAAAAACAAATAAATATTGCACTAGAAGAAGATATTGAAGCTGAAGATCATAAATCATAACGCTAACGAAATCAATGTATTAGCTGCGGTATCAAATAATCCAAATGTGAGCCTTTTATTAGAGAAATTTGATCTGCATTAGGTTTGCACCACACCACGGTCCTAAAAAAATTAAAAAAACACAAATTTAAATCTTTAAATTTTCCGCCCACATTGAAATTTGACAGATAAACCGTTAACATTTGTAAATTTTTGTTTGAATTCCATGGGTATCGCTATTTTTGGGGTGATTTACGTCATTTTCATACCTAATTTCTGAGGTTACAAGGCACGCAAAATTAATTTTGTTTATTGATTCAGATGCAGGATTTTATGCTCTACAACTTTTATTTGAAGCTTTTTTACCTAAAATAATTAGGGGAGCAGGAAATTACGAAAATATGATTTTATATGTTAAATCCCTATGTTCGGGTGTTCGAGTCACCACCCTGTATATTCGTAAATGGGAGCAAATGCTCTATAAGATGGGTAAAGAAAATGTTAGAAAATCTGTACTCATATTATGGTAGCGATATTCAACTTTTTTTTTCAAATTGCACACTATGCTTTTTTTCGATCATTCTGATAGTACTTTTTATTCTCTTTATAACCATGTAAACCAATATTGGTCTTACATAAGAAAATTCTCGAAAAAAATACGATTGAAAGTTGAAGTCCATGTTTGCCATGGAAACAACTGATTGTTGTAATTTGTACTCGTCGGCGATAAAAACAATAGCGGATACCTTTCTGCATACAACCTTGCTGTTCTTCTTGCATTCCTCTCGCATAAACCATAAATAAGGATCATATCAAGCTTTTCAGAATTAGTGTAATTCATTTCTAATACTCCTACGATTTTAAACAAGAACATACAAATACAGAAGGAGCACCTGCCATTCTTTACAACGTAAATTGCAATTGTTTTACAGCTATACGCTATTGTTTTCATCGCCGACGAGTACAAATTGCAACAATCAGTTGTTTCCATGGCAAACCTTGACTTCAACTATCAATGGTATTTTTTTCGAGAATTTTCTTATGTAGGACCCATATTGGTTTACATGGTTATAAAAAGTTGAATATCGCTGCCATAATATGAGTACAGATTTTCTAACATTTTCTTTCTCCATCTTATAGAGAATTTGCTCCCATTTACGAATATATATAGTTTATTAGTTTATTATTGTTATTTTTAAAAATAACAAAGTTATAGGCCTGGGGAGTCATGTCTGAGACACCCTGTATATGTAATATATTCTTAAAACTGATTTTCAGCTTATGCTAGCCTCTAGATTAGCAAATGATTTTTTCTTTACTTTGTCCTAAAAAATTTTCCAAACTTGGTAATGAAGATTCTAGAAATGTATAAATATACAAGGCGTTTTATTTAAACTAACAAAGTTGAGGTTAATTACCGCAAAACCAGAAATGACAGTTCTACCTTAAATAATGCCAAATTTCATATTTAAAATATGATTTAAAAAACAGGAGTGTCCCAGGCGTTATTGACACCCTGTATATTTTAGATTTTTAATTTTAAATTATTCCGTATTTTTCCAATTTTGTAATCATTTGAAACTTCCAAAAATGAAAACTGTAATATCTTAAATGAATTTCTTACTCTACTAACAAATATTTAACGCATTTTTTAGCAGACAGTCTCTGAAGAAAGGTAACATTGTTTTAAGTTTAAATTTAATGTAAATAAAATTTGGCTTATTTTTTACTTTTATGTCAGTTTTAAATTAAACTGATTAGTGAATAATATATTAAAGAATAAATTGCAGAAAGCAACCAACAGCTTTCTGTAACGAGCGTTTTATATTATTTTCTCTGTTTTGGCATTCATTTAACAGTAATTTGCGCTTGGCAGTTGATGGAAGTTTGACGTTTGATGTTCTGTACGTGGTGCGGCTTTTCTGAAATCCTGCAATTCCTGAAATCAAAATCGTTACGAAGCGTTATTAAATAATACCGTTTCAATTGGCAACAAAATTTATTTGAAATTGTTAAGACTACAACCTTCTACCTTCTGTTGATACATTGAATTTCTTTATACAACATAACGGTGCATAATCAGAGTAGTATCCTTAGATTTTGGCCTCTTACTGTATTTTCAGCAACAAAACCCTTTATTCTACCTAATTGACTATGGCAAATTACATAACACAGCAGGTTAGCCAACGCCGCTAGCAGATTCGGAAATGGTCTAATTAATTTGGATGTTGCCCTACTAGGTAGCCTTGTAAATCAGATATTTCTGGTTCAATTCTCGGCCTAGATAGGTGTAGATAAAGATTTCTTCTAGGGGTGGAATTCTAGTCGTGTAGTGCCAATGACCATTGTAGTCGACGCGTGTTGAGATCCTTGGCACCGGTAAGCCTAGATCTGGCTGAGTAAATAACAAAATAACATACCTACATTGATTTGGATGATAGATCAATGGGGTCAGAATTAACATGCGTAACTTGCCTTGTAAACTAGAGATTTCAGGTTCGATTCCCGATCCAGATCGGTGAGGTTTTAATGCACAAATTATTTGAAAGTATGCCCTTTTCATTGCATTGCATTGCATTGTTTGGCATGATAAAATTCCTTCCTGGCGTGGGAGTCCCTTAGGTTCGGTAAAATTTTAATTAGATAGTGTCAATGGTCATATCGTTGAGATCCTTGGTACTCGAAATTATAAATCTCACACAATAAATAAATAAAGAGATGGCATATACGATGGCAAATTAGACAAACGGTTAATAAATTAAAACCAAATGTGTTTAAAAAGAGAGTGTAGAGGATGTAATATTTGTCCATTAACTCCTCAATTTATAACCGGAAATCGATCATGACCGGAAACCGAAGAATACCATGAACCAGTTTTCAGTTAAAATCGGTTTTATCCGTAAATCGATTTTTGCAAAGACCCCATTAACCGAATGGACGATTTTCATTGAATACAAAATTGCGGTTTTTGCTAACAGTAATGGCCGATTAACTGATATAGCAAAAATTCGATTCCCACAGCTGCGTCCCGGCCTGAAACTGGTCTGTTACATATTTACACAGAAAGTTTATAAAATCGTTAGTGGCAGTTATAAACGGCAATCGTTGCATTTGATTTAGGTTTTGGATTATTTTTAAATTTCCTGAATTTTTCGTCTCGCTATTGTGTTACTTCCGAAGTGCGGTATAAGATACTGTCTTTGTGGCATATTCTGCGGAGCATAATATACAATCGTAATGAATTCAGTAAGTTGTACTTCCTATTTAAAACGCTCTCTTTTCAGCCAAAATTTAGCAGCAGAAAATTGGTTCTCTAAATGCTGCCATAAGCGGTTCGGCTTTTTAATTAAATTTTTGCTTTACAAGCATTTTATTTTGAAAGAACGACACTTACTTTTAATTTAATTTCTGCAGTCAAAAACTCCATACACTTTTGTAGTAAAGATGTATTTAATAGTTATTAAATTTTCATTCGATGCAGCGAGTTTATGTGTATAGAAGCTGAAGTAGACATTTTCAATTTTTTGAAGAGTGATGTATATCAATATGCAAAGACCTAGTTATAAATGCACTTTTTACTCTAGGAGGAATTATTGCTAAACATTGGAATATTATCACCATAAAGTGATATAATAGAAATTCCTGGGTAGCTATCCAAAAGGCGTCGGACTAAAAATGAATTCTTCTTAATTTATTCAAGCTAAACACATTTGTTTGGAAAAAGTCAATTTTATTTTTCAACGTAGTCTGGATTGAGGACTACACACTTGGTTCATATAGATTTTTTCAACCCGTTAGAAAAGTAGCTTTTTTCAGGGGCTACAAAATACTCGTTGACAGCGGCGATGGCAGCTTTATTAGACGTCTATTTCTTCCTACCGTTTGGGGAAAGTAACCCCGGAGAAGAGGGTGGATGGAGAATTAATTCAAAGCCTAAATCATGCAATTTTTCCAATGCAATTGCCGACTTGTGCAATGGCGCATTGTCTTGGTGGAACGGCAATTTTTTGTGCGCCAACCTTGGGCGTTTTATTTCAGCTGTTCTCTAAAATAGTCCAATAAAGTTGCATAATAGCTCCTGTTATTGCATTTCCTTTCTCCAAGTAGTCAACCAGGATGATTCCTTGTGGATCCCAAAAAATGGTGGCCATCATCTTCTTCGGCGCACTTCCGTTCGCTATCCACTGTTTCGACTGCTGCTTTGTCTCAGATCTGTAGTGGTGTATCTATTGCCGAACACCGCGATGCAATTTTCTTTTGTGTGCGTTTTGATCGCTGGTCAACAATCACAGCAGCACCTATCGCTCACGACGCACACAAAGAATTTCATATACAATTTTTCGTGCAGGATATTATACAACCGTTCAGATGAGATGCTTACACTCTCAGAAATATCGCATACTTTTATTCGGCGGTCTTCCAACGATATTGTGCATCTTTTCAGTGATATCTGTCGTAGTGACTTCAACTGGGGGCCCAGAGTGTGCTTGATATTCGGTGCTCGTTCGATCACGTTTAAATTCAGTTATCCAGAAATAAACTGCGACGGTTCAGAGACCCGTGAACTTCATTTAACTCCGCCTCAATCTGAGCAGTCGTCCACTTTTTTAAATAAAAATCTTTTATGACTGCATGAAATTCACCTTTTCCATTTTTAAACTTCAAACGTCTGTAGAACAAAAACAATGCATGGCTTTTGTTTCAAATTTGGCATGATTGTGTTTGAAGAGTGAGACTTGCCAGCTGTGACGTCACCTAGTGGATAATGGCGTCATCTCATAGAAATTTACCTGAATTATCAAACGATCCTCGTATTAGCGTTTTATACACAAAAAGGGCATTATAAGAAAAATTGATGTTGGGCTAAAGATATTTATTTTATGAATGTAACAACACGTAAAATCTGAAATTATGTAACATTCTTAAAACGTTTATTTAAAACTTCGGTCCGTGGTGTAAATTATTTAGGAACAAATTTAAACAACGTAATAATTGACACAACAATTTAAACATTAAAAGCACAACACTAATATTAAGTCGAAACACTAACTAATTTATTTATGCAGTTTATTTATATTCACGCACGCACTTGTATTACACGTGCTTGCTCTTGGTCGCTTCTGGTAGACTGGCCCGTTCCTAACGAAACGCGCCTATATGTACCAACTGCGGCCTTTGAGAATGCTCAAATCTAGAATATTCGACATCTTACCAGACGATGACGTAAACGAACAGCCTGTCGGCAGATGACGCATACGACCGAAATCATATGTGCTCCCACCGACTGTAGACGCGCCTCGTTATGGTATTTAAGCACGTATATCTTTTACGGTACAGTTAAGAGTTATTCATTAATACATTTTTATTATGGAAACTTACCTAATGGTACAAAATATAGACCACGTATTTAAAATTTACTTTGATGTATGTAATCAGACAAATTGTTTACCAAACGTTAATGTATTTACCTTTTATTGAGTACAATGTCTTGATTCGATAAATTTAACTCTGTTTTTATGCTGTTGTAATGAAGTTGATTTATATCGTATTTCACAACAGTACCAGGATGATCTTTTACTCTACAAGTAGAGGCCGCTAATTAACTAACAAACATTTATAACCTGCTACCTAGAAATTAATTACAAAAACCTTAATTGGAATATGTTTTTTGTTAACTGGGGATGTTCTTGATGCAACACTTGTTTTATGCGAAACGTGGAAGACGAGTATAGTTATATTTATGTTACATTAAAATTGGAGCATCCAAAATACACATCGTGATTTGTGTATGTAATGTATTTTATTATTTTATATTTATTATTAACAACCGCGTACCTCTAAAATTATGCAGTTTGCTGTCTGATTGTCTGAATGTCTGATTTAGTGTTGTAAAAATTTATAACCGATTCACTTTGCGTTTAGTATGCGAAAAGAAATTTTTATCAACCAAATATTTAACTATCCTAGTCAATCCTGTCAATTAAACTGTTGTTTTAAGGTTCATCTACCAGAAGTTCTAAACTTAAAGGGACTTTTTATATATAACGCTGTTTTTATAAATAACTCATTAATTACCATAAAAACATTAGTTAATTAAAACAATACATGTCATTATGTCCAAACAAGCATTGTTATAAGTCGAAATGTTTACAAAGTTTTAATTTATTCCAGTGTTTTTAATTAACTCCTCAACCTAATTTTTCAGATTGCAAATAAACGGTTTGTTAGGCTGTTGGTAAATATTTAAATGGTGATGTGTACGTACAAATTCTATTTTTTGTAAAAGTATGAGTGGGTTTAACATTTATGTCAGCTTCACCAAACAAATTAAGGAAATAATGTTTCCTATATTCATATGTTCTAAATTCAACGTACTGAAAATATGATGAATAAGTTACTGATAGAAAAAACAATTTACTAAATAAATTATAAAATGATAAAATAAGCTTTGCTATTTGTTTATTATTCTATTTTTCGAAAGTTTTTTCTAATATAATATGTTAGAGCTGTATTTTCTTGGCTAGAATTACATATGGCGCCACTGATGACTATTGGAACAACCAAAAGTGGTTGAAAGATATAAAGATGTAAACATGTAACGCCATGCGTGGAGAATGAATTTATGAAAATTCTTGTTTACTCCATCTAATTTACATAACGGTTTATGCTTATAAATATAAATAACAGTAAAACAGTATTTTATTTTATAAACACGAAACTAAAATGCAGACGTATATTAGATACATACATAATTCTATTTTTTTGCAAACCTCTTTGCTCTTATCTACTTTCGAAACATACGTCTTAGATTAAGATAAAAAAAATAATTCGTAAACATTTTTCTTCGAAATGTTTACCCAAAGATAATTTTATGATAATGCAAACATATTCTACTATAGGGTTAACTGCATCTGCAAATTTATTTTACTGAAATATTGATTTTCTTACGCTAACTTGCTTTGCTTTCTATACATATTAAATAAAATTAATAAATTATATCAGACTGCAGAAAATAGAAGTAGTGTAACACTATTTACTTATTTATTTATTCAGTGAGCTAGATTTAGGAAGTGGGTGTTACATATCTCACAATAAGCGTTGACTATTTGACTAAAGGGTACAACTACCTTTGAGCGTCTATCTTACCAAGCACCGTATCTGCTGTTTTATCTCATAGTGGAAAGAAGGACAATTTCAGATGTTTTAAAGGCGAAAAATGTCACAAGCTTTGATCAGAATAGAATCCTTTAGCCTTCGTTGATAAGGCAATCGTGCTGTCCTCTACATTAAGATCAACGAAGTGGTCTATAATTCTAAGTGATAAACCTACTTTTACTGCTTTTGAAAAATCTCTACATTTTTTGAGTCCTCTAATTTAATGGTATTTTACAGTGTGTTTAATAATTGATAAAATGCCAGCCTCACTGCTGTAAGTAAAAGTACTTAGATTCGATTCAGGCCGAAGTGGGTAAAACTACGAAAATAACAAAAATTGAATCGCACCATTTTGTCCACTTTAACTGATCATGCTAATTAAACAAAAAATTTGTGAAGCTTAACCTTTGTGTTGATATTTGATATCGGGTAAATTTTCTATTCGTGGTTATTTTACGCTGAAACTAAAAAAGTATTCCCCTCCAGAGTCAATGCATTTTTGCATCCGTGAACACCAATCTTCAAAATATTTTCTCCAATCTTCCTGCGTTACGTTCTTTATTTAATTTTTAAATGCGTCTACCGCTTCTTCGGCCGATGTAAAACGTAAACCCCGAAACTTCTCTTTTACACGTGGAAATAAAGAGAAATCATTAGGGGCAGGTCTGGACTATACGGCGAATGAGCCATTATTTCAGTGTTCTGGGCATTCAAATTCTCAATCGTTTGAGAGGCCGTGTGGGGCCGAGCATTATCTTGATGCAAGATGATCCTTCCTCTTGGACGCTTTTCGCGAACATTTTGGAGAACTTGAGGCAAAGAAACTGTAGTTCACCATTCAGCATTAACAGTACGGAGATTCTCTAGTGCTACAGTGGAAATATGTCCAGAAATTCCAAAAAATGTGGCGACCAACCTTTTGTTTCTGCTTTTTTCATGAACAACCTTTGTTGGAGCCGACTCATTCTCAAAGATCCAAACTGTTGATTGTTGCCTTTTTTTGTGAATCATAGCAGTATACAGAAGTTGAATCACCTGTAATGATGTTGCACACCAGATTAAACGATCTATTGTCAAAGCGTTCTAGTGTAGATCTGCACCACCTCACACGGTCTTCTTTTTGAGCTGGAGTCAAATTGTGGGGAATCCAACGGGAACAAAGCTTACATACCTCCAAATGTTTGTGTAAAATGGCCTTAATTGTAGTCACACCAATCTTTAGAGTTGCTTGAATACTCCTTACAGTAACATGCCGGTCCTCTTCAATCATGTTCCGAAAAAGACCAATATTCTTTTCGGTAACGGCTGTTGTTGGCTTAGGAGCTGGAAAACTGTCATTTAAGGAAAGTCGACCACGTTGAAATTCATTGTGCCACCGCTTTATGGTAGCTAAACAACACGGCTTGTCACCAAATACTACATTGATTTCCTCAAAACATTATTCACAGCTCGATAATGTTCTTTGTTTAATTCCATCATTTCTTGCGAAAAGAATTACTTTAAGCTTATGTATTTTAAAATATTCAAGTATATTTGTCAACCGTCACTGTCATTAAACTTGTAAACAACTAGCTTGCACTGTCAAACAAAATTTGTTGCAAATTTTAATGGCTTGCTAGGTAGGCTCAGCGGAAAGAGAACAGCCCTCGTAAATCAAAGTAATGATTAATAAAAGTGGGGTATCATAATACAACTCACATGATATTTTATGACATGTAGGTAGAAATGTTGCCGCATTTGAATTAAAAATTTAATAATTTCAGCACTTCTCTGTTTAGTATTTTTCTTCTATTAAACCACAGACAACAACTGCTGCGCAATTAACAACTAAAATGTTTGATTATCTCATTTTAGACCCCCTTACCACATGTATGTAAATTATTAAAATAATAAATAAAAGTACTTGAGCTAATTTGTTAAATACAAATTAGGTTATTTGAGCAATGCATAAAACTTTCATTGGTTACTTTTGATCTAACAGGGTATTTCACATAACGCTAAATTAATTGAAAGTAATAATTAATAATAACAAAGCTATATGATTCACTCAAATAATTAAGAATTAACAGATAACATATGGAACGGCACCGAAAATGATTTCAACTTTCGATTTTAGATAGAACGCTGTTTGTATATTTTTAGAATCTATAGAAAATTTTCAATCTGCATATATCGATACTAGTCCAGCCAACGAACGCTTAATAGGGGGGTGTAGAATGCATGGAGGGTGTTACAATTTTTGACTTCAGGGCTTTGTTTGGAGACGTTAGGAGGTAAACATACTAAAAGTCCCCGGACATAGGTGGTGAGCGGGGTGCAGGGGGGGACCGAGAAGATCCCTTTTTTAGGTTTTTTGCTTATATCTTGAATAAGGTGCGTCTTGGCGAAAAAGTTATTATATACAAAATTAAAGGTGTCAAAATTTCCCACATTTTTGGTTGGTAAAGTTTTTTTATATCTCCAACCGTTTATGCGATATCCGTTTTCAAAAATCGCTAATTTTCGAAAAAAAAATTTAAAAAGTATATACCATTTTGAAGGAAATTTAATCCCGTACAACTTCTTTTGTGGGAATTTTTCTGTAAACCGAAGGGATGAGGTGCTAGAGAGAAAAGTTTAACGAAAAACGGGACCAAAATATTTTCTCGCGAATATTAACGATTTTTGATAGCGAATTTCTCATAAACGGTTGGAGATAGAAAAAAACTTAGAAAAGCAAAAATGTAGGAAATTTTATCAGCTTTGATTTTGTATATAATGACTTTTTTGCTAAGATGCACCATCTTCTAGATATAAGCAAAAAAACAAAAAAAGAGACCTTCTCAGTCCCCCCCTGCACTCCGCTCACCGCCTATGTCCGGGGACTTTTAGTATGTTTACCTCCTAACGACTCCAAACAAAGCCCTGAAGTCAAAAATTGTGACACCCTCCATGCATTCTACAATCCCTTTATTGACTGGACTATACCTTTTTGCCAAAGTATCGTAAGGCACATCTACCAAATTTTACAGGAAACATCTTTTTCATCTATAGGATCGATGCATGTTCTAAATGTTTCCAAATTAACTACTCATTTTAGACATTGTTCTTGTCAAAGTTTTTGGAAAATTAGTCGTAAATTCCAACGCTTTCCTCGGTTTTCTGTCACTTACGATATTTTGACAGGCTTAATTCGATGCGGAATAATGAGATAATTACCGTATGTGAGGCACTTACGGTGTACTGGTGTGCTGTGTTATCTGAGTTAATGTACATACGATATTTTGCAAAGAATAAAAAATATTGAAGCAAATGCGGTAATTAGTTAGTTATAACACATTATTATTTGATGAGACTCAAATTAACTCAAGAAAGTTATAGAACAATAATTAATGAACATTAAGTAAGTACATATATCTTGTTATAAGTAAAAAAGTAATAATACATATTATAGTAAGAATGCAAAAATAAATTGCTGTAAATAAAACCAGTCCTTGTTCTTAAACACATCAAAACAAAATAATTCAAAATTAAATCAATTATTATTCATGCCTCATGACAATGTCGTCTACATTATCCTCTTCGTACGTTTCAGGCAGAACGTCTTTAATGGAGTTCTTAAACATTGGCTTTGCACAGGGACTCTAAATATTTTTTGTTGCTAGAGAATTTGATAATGCTTCTAAATATAATCTTGCGACAGTGGGTTGAATTTTTACTTCTTGAGTTCGCGGTAAACAGCGAGCTACAAAGCAACGCATTTCCAAAATTTTAAATTTTGCACCATCCACGGTTTTGATATTCCCGGGATTTATTCTATAGTCGCCCACCTTCTTCCAATCAAATAAGTCAGAATGATGCATGGTTATGGCTTTGAAGAGTCTTGGTTTGGTTCCTGCATTAGTTATTATCGAAGCCCAAATAATTCGAAGTATTAAAAAACGTTCAATAGTCGGATGGACAAAATCTACCGGTATATTAGCTATGACCGAGCAACAAGAGCCTTGTAGTAATTTGTGGAGCATGATTATATTTGCCCTATTTTTATTTTGGCCGAAACAACTATCACAGTAGAGGAGCACTTCTATGAAACCTCTTTCGTCAACATCTTGCAAATATTTGTATAAGATGGAACTAATTTCACTGCACCCCTGTTCCCTTCAGATTCGGCCTACAGAAAACAGAATGCATTCTGTGTAGCGCTTTCATAAATCATTTCGTTGTAAAAAGAGTACTTTCTGGAATAGTAAAGAAGGAGGTTGTCCCCATGGGACGTGTTAAGGACTTTCTGAAGGTCAAAACTTGCACATGACATCTTGGAGTAGAAAATTTTGTCAGCTTTGATTTTGTATATAATGACGTTTTTGCCAAGATGCACCTTCTTCAAGATATAAGCAAAAAATCAAAAAAGCGACCTTCTCAGTCCCCCCCCTGCACATCGCTCACCACCTATGTCCGGGGACTTTTAGTATGTTTACCTCATAACGACTCCAAACAAAGCCCTGAAGTCAAAAATTGTGACACCCTCCATGCATTCTACAAACCCTTTATTGACTGGACTAATCGTAGACTGTTGTGTTATATGAGGCTATACTGTGATAAAAATTCTCAAAATCGGCAGGCATATGATTAAACTCGCTTTGTGTAAATAGAATTTTATTTTGTAATTTAAATAAATCAGGACTCATAGCATTGGGGTTGAAGTTTCTTTATTCATGCGCGGATACAAATTGTCTAAGTCACCACGCCGAGGTTCAACTATTTTCTTATTTTCATTTTCAAAGTGAGCAACTACACTATTTTACTTTTGATGGAAACATTGTGCCAGCTGGCCTTTAAGAAAAATGAGAATTAAAATCACCACGTGATGTAATGTAATTTTTCCAATTCAGTTACGAAATGTCAACATTTTGATTTTAATTGTGAAAAGTGGTTCTTTTTGTAACTAGTTACAAAATATGCTCCCATTTCATCACGCCCAATTCTCCAACGAAACGCTTACGTTTTCAGAGCAAGGGAATACTACGATTATTATTTTAAATTATACCTATACGTACACGATGAAATCAAATTTATGTTAATATTTACATTTTAGATTTGTTTATCTGAATTGGAAAAAACGTTGTATGAAACACGTTGCAAAACATGTCTTTTTATCACACGGCATATTGTTCATCTCGGCTTCGCCTCAACGAACAATCTTCACGCCTAGTGATAAAAAGTCCATCACTTTGTAACTTGATACATAAAAAGCTATTTTGATGAAAAATAACTTTCAGTGTAAAAAAGCAAAACAAAATAAAATAGTAGCTGGTTTTGTAATTAATGAAAACAATAATACAGTCAGTATTGTCGCAATTTATAGGTCAGAGTGTCTCAAACTCATGTTTTATGTTACATTGCTATATCATTATTAAACTTGATTTCTTTGCGAAGTGACAAACAAAATCAATAAATAGCATAAACACGGTTGAACTGAAACTATGTAGGCCTATTTTTCACGTTTAATAGCTAAATAATAACAAAATTTGTAGTTACAAACAACACTCGTTGCACTTCAATGCACCCGCGTTAGTCTGCCTGAACATGACCATAAGGATAATGATAGTTATGATAGTCTTGTCAGTCTTGTTTTACTATCTTGGTACTTACGATAATTTGACAAAAAGGTATATCGACATAACCTTCCCGATTTTCTTTTACAACTCAAATTTTTTTTGCATTTTTGTTTACAAGCATGGGTACCGTGACCCACAATAATTGTTTTTTGTTCGTCCCCGTAATTCAATAAATTAATAATAAGTCGTTGATGTTTCGTGTGTGCAGTACAGAATGAGAGACTGGCGTTTGAAATTTTTGAAATCAGTTTCTTGATTGTAAATAATTTTTTTCAAATCGACCATCTTCAGACTCTTGAAAAACGAAATCGAAAAGTATACACATATTTAGCTGCCGATTAACATATTGGGGAGGATAAAAAGCGCTTTAGTGTTATTTATGTTTATAATTAGTTCACTACCATTATTTAAAATTTTTGATTTGTATAAATCAGTGATATGGGTAACATAATATACTTTTTCCAATTCAGTTACGAAATGTCAACATTTCGAGATTGATTTTAGTTGTGAAAAGTGGTTCATTTTGTAACTAGTTACAAAATATGCTCCCATTTTGTAACTAGTTACAAAAAGATGATTTGAGTTGCGAAAAGTGGTTCATTTTGTAACTAGTTACAAAATATGCTCCCATTTTATCACTCCCATTTTTGTTATCTGAATTGGATAAAATCTTGTATGAAACACGTTGCAAAACATGTCTTTTTATCACATGGCGTGTTGTTCATCTCGGCTTCGCCTCGACGAACAATTTCACGCCTGGTGATAAAAAGTCCATCATTTTGCAACTCGTTGCATAAATAGCTATTATCTACTTTCATTTCGTAATATCTATATTACGAAACGAAAAATCGTTTTCTTAATGAATTATATTCAGCTCTAGTGTTGTAATGATTTTTGACATAAAAATTACAGATTTACAAGAAAAATCATAGTTATTTTACTTATTATAAACATTTATTATGCACTTTTTACAATTGGATATTTGAACACTTGTCGTCGATGTTGAGGCAACACAGTTTATGCTCGAGTCTTTAACGTTTAAAATATCATTTTCTCCCAAAATCTGTTCCAATTTTCACTGTTCCAATTTTCATTAAAACTGACAGTAACCAACACTAAATAAACAAAAAGTCAAGCCTTAACGTATTAGATATCAATGAAAATTGGGACAGTCAACTTTTACATCAGGCAATTAATTTCCTGAAAGTAGATAAAGCTTTGTACTATATTCATATCGTAACCTCATATTACGATCCTCAATGGATTTGTCAAACTCGACCTGCGGTCGCGTTTGACAAACTTTCCATCTCGTATCGTAATACGAGTTGTTACCATACTCATATCGTAGATAACTAAACTGAGATTACAGAAAATTTGTATTTAGTTATGTTTTACACGTTTCATGTTTTATAGCCCCATTTACAATTTAACACGCCCGAATGTAATGGATTTGAGGTCTTTGTTATCCTGAAGTCCTGAAACAATAACATTTATTACTAATTTTCCCTTACTCTAAATATCTTTACTTCTTTCTTAAAATGTCATAATCCAATAGCGCAATATTAGAATAATCTTAAAATTTTGAATGGAATTACGTACTCTAATTTAAAACTCAAACAAATCATCTTATTATTTTGTGTCTATACACCCATGAAAATATGATTCTTAGGTTATTTAAAAATAAGGTCATATGCGTGGTGTTCCTGTTGTATATCGGAGGGAGTATGATCCGGGTATGTAAACAAAAATGTATATGCATTTTTGATAAGAATGTGGCAAATATCATTGAAACTAGAAATCAATAAATCCAAAACAGGGCTAAATAACATAAAATGCAAAGCATTTTTTAAAGTACATGAAGGAATTAAAATCACTGAAAACTTTTAATCGTTATTGTACTGTATCGACTATTTATTTTGTTGCTTTATCTGTTCTAATTTACATATTAACATGATAATAATTCTAGATTTGCCTTATATAGGGATGTAGGGCTAATAAAGAAAATTATTAGCAGTAAATTATGCAATAATTCAAATAAATGCTTGTATACAGCGTGGAAATTAAGTAAGGAATAAATTCGGTAACTCCGTTAATCTTTGTGATAGAGACGAAATTTAAAAGACGTGAATCGATTAAAATTACAGCGCACCCGAAAAAGTTATTTTCAGATTTAACTTTCATTTGTTTTAAAAGTTATGACGTCATCAATTGTGTTTTTTAAATGACACCCTATATTTTTTGTTTTTTATTTCGATACAGTATTTTAATCTGTTTTCAATGGTATACAATTTTGATTAAGTTACATTTAAAAAAAAAACAAAAAAAACATCAAATGAACTAATAAATTTATGTGTTTTATTTTTTAAGCCATTTTCAACAATTTTAACATAAAAAATGAATGTAACATTATGGGTTTTAATTTTAAACCCAGATAATAGGATTACTCGATTAATTTCGTTCATTCTTACTAGGTACATATTTGAACTTACAGGCCGTTTTTCTTGACTTTTTTCTTATGTAACCTATACAAAATTGTACACCATTGAGAACAGATTAAAATACTATACCGAAATAAAAAATAAAAAATATACCCATACGCCCGAAATCGGGCTCAGGCATGCACATGATGTCCATATTTATGTTGGTTTTTTTGTATTTGTACCTGATGTACACATGTATATGCTTGTTCTTTTGGGAAATAAATTTATTATTATTATAGGATGTCATTTAAAAAAATAATTGATGACGTCCTAACTTTTCATAACTAAAACAAATGAAAGTTAAATCTCAAAATAACTATCTCGGATGCGCTGTAATTTTAATCGATATACGTCTTTTAAATTTCGTCTCTATCACAAAGATTAACGGAGTTACCGAATTTATTCCTTACTTAATTTCCACCCTGTATATAGAAATTACAAAAAACGACGTCGTTGTTAGAATCTGTTACGTAATTCGTATAAAATGGTTATACTTTCCTGCGGGATTGGAACAGGTGTCTCAGATTAACTATTATTATTTTTAATATTAACAACTTGTCAACCACGCCAGATGCGAAACTTTTTTAGCAAGAAGAAAGAACGGAACGGTAACTCAACTTGTAAACCAAGCCAGAGGCGAAACCCTTCTTTCGTCTCAATAATGACACGGTCCCAACCCGGAAGACGTTCTTTTAACAATATTAACAACTACTGACTTCTGAATTACAATGATTTTACTTAGAGTCTAACGAGTTTTTAATGGATGTGTAGAAGTCGAATTAATTGCATTTGCACTTTAGCAAAACTTAATATGGCAAATTCGCTTCCGTTATGTATGTACTTTATTAATGCATTATTGTTTTTTTTTCTTTTCATAAGTTACTTATTTAAATTATGCAGTGTTGGTTTAGCAATTTTATAAATTAACGCAGTTCTAGCATCATCACCATGTAACATGTACATATTTGTAGATAGTAGAGACGAAGCTTCTATTATATCTTAAAGCTTGGTAAGAAACGGCGCTGACTTTTTTGGTTGAAACAAGTATCTTCTGCAATGTTCAACCCCATACTGTAACGTTTATTATTAAAAACATACACTGAAAAATACTGATTAGCAAGCAATACTTGAAACAATTATTGTATTTTGGTTATATTATCGAAAGTGTATTATAATTATATCAGAGACTTGATAAGAAATTACTAGTGATACAAAGTCCTAATACTAACGTACTACATTTTGTACTTCAACAATGTTTTTATAAACCATTTCTTACCAAGGGAGACTTCAGAGTTGTATTGCATTATTGTGGTTATATCATCCCAATAATTGTTTGCAAGTATTTACCCTACTATGTCTATTCCGAAACTAATGTATGTAAACTGATTAATTAATTAATCTTTGCAACTCTTTAATTTGTATTGGATTTAGTAAACAGAGAAACTGGATGGTTTTTAGCAAAGGCTAAACATAAGTGGTCGATAAAATGAAAAGTACATAGAATACCAAATTCAAGGGAACGTTTTATTATTTTAGTTTTATGAGATTAGTGGAATTTCCTTTCTTTTCAGAAATCCAAAATCTTAAGTGCATCTTTTCACGATTCAAATTAATTCGTGAATGGAATAGATTTTAGTTAGAGGCAAAATAACTTGCCGGCTTAAACATAACCCCGATCTCATCTACAGGGATGTTCTTAGTATGGTATGTGCGGCATACTAATTTAGTCGATTGCTGTTTTGTGTTTATTGGGTTATAACTTGTTACAGAAGATATAATGAAACGATATTAGTCTTCAGAGTATTAAATTTGTTATACAGGGCGTAAACGAAGACAAGTTCACCTTTTTTTCTTATTATTTTTAGAATTGAAAAATTGACTGAAAATACAAGAAACCCCTATTTCACTTTTCTGACATTTTGAAAATTTCGAAAAAATTCCAAAATATTATTCAGTTCTCTGTGAAAGAGGGATAAACTTTTTCAAATGGTTTTTTTGACGGCAAGTGAATTTTTGCAAACAAAACAATGGTGGTATACAGAGTTATTTGAATATACCATGTTCTAATCGATCGAACGATACTTAAATCTTGAAAATCCCACGAGTACATTATGCGGCCTGTTGTAGCGATCCACATTGTTTGTTATTGAAATTTATTAAAAAAATACGGTGTACTTTTCTCTTAGAAAAAAGGAGGGAAATATATTTCGCTCTCGGCATTTTACATTAAACTTGCTGTTTCTTAGAATGGCTGAATAAAGGGCCCAGTAATAAGCTCATACATTATAAAAATATGCATCATAATAACGAATAACTCACAATAATAGAATATTTTATAAAATTCCTTAAAATCGTGTGGTATCTCAGTTTAGTGTGACGCAGTAACCAATAATACTACAAACTAAACCAGCAATGCCCGAATAGGTCCAAAAATAGCTGAAATAAGGTAAATAGGTATAGTCTGTTAGTCCGGGTTTGCAAAATAGCTGGAAGCAATCCATTTAGAAAATGTTAAAATATTTTGGGGTAACAGTTTAAAGCCTCTGGTAGGCTGTTTATGACAGGGCTTGTCATAATAATTTGATTGCCCGTTGTAATAACTTAAGAAGTTAAATAGAAATAGCGGACCAGTACGAACAGACTATAACGAAAATGTCACTAAGACATTAGTATTTTAACTTAGTTCGGCGCAGGGCTCACTGAAATAACTAAATTATCCAACATTGTCCGAATACTTGCGAAAGTGGTAGAAATAAGGAAAATAATAAGTATTATCTCAAACTCAATAAAGCAATGAAAGTTAAATGGAGCATCCCATTCTACGAAAAAATTTACGTTTTTATTGTTATAAATTTATAAAATTTGTTAATACACCACCGCTTGCACAATACAGGTTACTGCTTTTCTTTGAAACTATCAAACAGAAGTATTCGGCCAGTCGTTTATTATTAGATAATCATCAAAAAAAAGAGAGAAATAGAAGGGAGCGAATAAACCTTTTTATCTTTTGGTAAAATTATTCCTGGTATTTTCATTTTGTTTAGTTTTTAATAGGTTACGAATAGAACAGAGTGAGTAGAAAATAGCTATAATTCGAATCTAACTTTTTTTAAAATTTTTTTTTGCCAATTTACTTCTGCAAAATTTAACTTACTTTCAGAAAAAGGCTTTCGGTTTACAAAATAAAAATGAAATTGTAATTATTTCGAGGTATAGAGTCAATATATCACATAGTGCGATAACTGTACATTAATAATAATAATTATTGTTTTTAAAAGCAAAATTTTGAAATATGGGAATTATATGCATAAGAAACTCATTTAAGATGTCTCTTCAATTGTACGTAATTTTATGTTAAGTAGACATTTCAGTAACACGCAACATGAAAAAATTTAACAAATTGCTATTAAAGTAAAGTATTAATTACGAACATGGTACAGAGTTCTAGGAACAGCAAGTAATGTTAAAGATTCTCGTCATAATAGTAGATGATACCAATCCTTTTTAAAAAGGTTTCAGTTTTTAAAATTGTAAGCTTTTAATTTTTCTTTTTATTTGGCCCACCTTATAAAATAGTAAAATACGAGTTGCGTACAGAGAGCATGGCAACATCTATGATGTACTTTTTCTTACAAATGACCAGGAGTTCAGCCATGCTAATCACGTAATCACCAACGGGCAAAGTTTCAGTATTATAATGGTTTCAGTGATGTTTATAAAGTTTAAGTTATACAACACACCTTACAGGTGATACGCTATTGATAGTCTTTATTCTCTGTTGAATAAACTTTATGAAACATGTGGTAGTATTTTTCAGACAGATTGCAATGTCAGTTATGCAATTTTAAAATTATACATATATTCCATCTTATTAATGAAGTAGAAAATAGTTGGTGATTCTACTGATAAGACCTTAGCTTTATAACACCAAAATGTAAATGTTCCTGACTGCCATTTAAATGCCACAAGTTCGAGTAGAGTTGAAATTCTGCGTTACTCTTACTTGAGGAAAATTTATGTGAACGCCGATAAAATAAATTATTCTGAAAGTTTACATATGGTTTGGGAAAAACTGTGCATACGATTAAATACAAAACTTATTATTCCGTAAGCATTGCTATAGTATCGCATCTATCGCAAATCGATCCTTGTTGGAAAGTATTGGTGCATTTCTCGTACAAATTCTCTGACTGGGAAAATGAGTTCTTTTAGAATATAAAGTATTTTATGTTCCAAAGATACCAGAGACATCTAATTATTTTTCTAATTTTTCAAAGGATTTTTTCGAACTTCATATATTATCCTTCACGGTAGCAAATATTGCGTTGGCTTCATTTTGCAGCTAAGTGGATTCAAATATCACGCTAAAAACCATTTTTACGTACCATTAGTTAGTTTAATATTATATACTTATTGAACATTGCTTGACCTTTACTTATTAGTATAGGTTAGTTTAGTACTAGTTAGTATAATAGGTTACAAGTGTTACAAGATAACTGAAACTGATACCTATTAGAATTAGTTAAGTAATACGGCTGAATCAGGAAGAATGAGTATCAGTAAATATTTTTTCTCCATGCCCATCTAGTAAGTTACACTTACTTTGACATATCCATTGCAGGTAAGTTGATTTTACTGTTTGTTTACTGGTTGTCATGACATTAGGGAAGTAAGGTAAAACTTACTCCCCAAGGGAAGTAAGTGAATTACGTGTTATTACAGTAATTTTAGTTTTGTAAGTGTTCTGAACTGGTTTGAACTTAATTGATACTAACCTATTTGAAATGTAAAAACTTGTTAAGATAAATAGGGTTAGGGAGTATTACGATGGTCCCGGTTAGGGATAACTAAAATGGTATAAAAAGAGTTAAAGAACTAATTTATTAGATTATATTAAAAACCAACCTTCATTAACAAATAAATTTCGTCAGGAGCTTCATTCAAAAAAAGATTAATTTCGAGTATAGTAAATACGTTTGACTTTCTAGGTTGTTAACCATCATTTTTTTTGTTTTAAAAATGCTAATACCTTTGGATATTTAGAAATATGCTTATTGTCGTAAATGTCACACCATAAGCTCGATGGAGATTTTAATTTGACTGATCTTTCTAAAAAATACGCCAAAAACACCTTTTCTTCCACTGAATAGATGTTTTTCTCCGCGCGTCATTTTTTAAATAACATGTATGCATTTTTATAAGGGTTTTTCGATTTTTCTGGTAGTAATTCCAAACACACAATATTTGCCGCTTCGTCTATGCTAAATTCTCTATTGTCCTTATCGCCTATTTGCATTTTATCTTTTGAAAACTACCAAAAAACGCAAGTACAAGTGGTTTTTTTATATTGACAGAAACAACTGAAAAACAATTACTACTAAGCAAATTAACACTAGGTGACTATTTGCTTTGTTTGTAATAGATTAATTTTCTATCAATTAACGTGGAATTATTAAGGGAAAATTATTCAAATTTTTCTTGGGCATGGAGAAAAATATTATAAGCATGCTCGGGAAGTAACTATCTACAACCAGTCTCGAACTTTGCCAGCCCTCGCTCGCTCGGGCTGGCAAACTCGTTCTCGACTGGTAAAAGCTACTTACTTCCCTTGATGCTTAAATAACTATTAACTAGTAGAACGTTTAACATCATCATTATTTTTAACTGATTAAGTACATGTGAGTTAAATGTTTTTACTTTTCCGTTTTACAGTAGTACATTTCCTTTCACAATTTAAAACATGGAGCAGATACCAAATAGTGAAACTGAAATAAAGTCTTTTTAAATTCGTTTCTCTTGTGTAGACATTCATCTCGTAGATCAATGTAGAAATGTACAGCAACAAAAGAGCTTTTTATTTTCACGCATTTGCTTTCTCGTTCAAACAAACTACTTTTTGAATTCAAATGTCTACGCCAGGATGTTTACGCGACCAAAATGCCTGTGATCAACGATTCACGTTCAAACATTTACATCCAAATGACTGCGTACAGACATTCCATTCCTTTACAAATCAGCATATTTACCCCTGTTCACATGCATACAAGATATTTATCGTTCAGGGTTGTGTTGTAATATCTTTCAATGTGTCTGTTAAAAATTCACACGCACACCCACAAACAGTCTAGTTGAAACACGCTAATAAATCTTTCTTTCATCTTCTTCATATTTTATTTCCAAATTATGCTTTTATAAGCGTTTTATACTTTTTTGTGGATATTTCTATATGAAATATTAAATCAGGAGACTATTTCTGTTAAAATACCTTTTTAATTTGTTTGAAAAGGGAGATAGACTTGCCACCGATACATTACATTACGATGTTTTTAAGTTTTACCCACAAAAAAGTATAAAATGTGAAACTACATTTTTTACAATATAGGAAAAAATGTTCCTCTGTTTCGGCGTTAGAATGACATTACTCTAGCACGCATTTTAATGCTTTAATGAGCTTCATTATTGAACGATTTTTGGTGATATTTTCTTTTCAGATATTGGTGATACTGTATCAAATTAATAATACACAAAATCCCTAGGCAACCATTCAGTTGGTAGGTAACAAAAACGTCAAATGTCAAACTTTTGTCAACTGTCAAACAAAAATCGTTATTACCAACCTACTATTTTACCAACATTTCCCCAACTGGAAATTGTAAAGTATTTTTATAAAAATAAACATAAATAAATAATGCAAATGGAAGCCGAAACAGAGAAAATAGTATAAAATACTTCTAGACCCTACACTATTCAACGTTTATGTTCATGATATTTCGGAACCGCAGAACTTAGGACTGATAACAATGTTCGCCGATGACACCGCTGTTGCTTCTCAATACGAAAACCTTGAAACAGCGATATCCAACTTGCAGGAAACGGTAAATGGGCTATGTCAATGGTTTAAAAAATGGCGTATTAAAATAAATTCGGCTAAATGCGAATGTAAAATATTTACCTTACGAAGAATCAGTAATCCATCACCATTGAAAATAAATCAAATTAATATCCAATGGAATCCGAAAGATTTTGCGGTGAGATACTTAGGGTTATATTTAGACAGTCAACTGAAATGGGGTTATCCTATTAATAAAAAACTAAATCAAGGGCATACCCTCCTAGCCTTGTTATACCCAATCCTTAACAAAAAATCCCCATTAAAAATAGAGTGTTCACTCCTAATCTATAAAACCATTCTTCGACCTCTGCTTACCTACTGCAGCCCGATTTGGAGCAACACCCTCAAAAAACAGTTAAATAAAATACAAGTGTTTCAAAACAAAGTATTGAGAATAATCTTAAATTGCCCCTGGTTCTAGGTAATTACTGTTTTCCTATTACTCTTAGATAATATATCCATTATATACGAGTCTCCGGTTAAATAAAGGCCTGCATTATTCACACTGTTGAATTATGACTTAAGATTCACGGACTGTGCCTAAACACAAAACTGAAGATTTCTTTACTCAGGGCTTTCTGCCAATTTTTTTCATAGTTACATAGTTACATTATTATCTAGTATCTATGTACGGATACATCATGCGCCGCTGTTGTTTTATTCGTAAAAAAATTGTTGACTGTCATAAATTCACGATTTTATACGTCTTTAATTAGCATACAAAAGTAAACAGTGATAAAAAAGAGTATAGTATTCTCCTATTCCCTCGCGTGTAATGGCTGTTACTCTCTTGGTCGAATTATAACACTCGCTTTCGCTGGTGCCATAATCTTCGCCCTCGGTGACAAAGTACCACATTAATACTCTCGTCAAATAATATATTACTATACATAACTATAAGTCACGATAACAGACAAAATATCGTGAATGAGGCCTAACCATGGTCATGGCTAGCTAATATCTGACAAGCCTCACCATTTCACAATAGCTTTTCTAAGCTTTCAGTTGGTATATCAAAACATAAGTTACAGAAGGCACGAGTCTGATATTCAGGCACGACTGGACGAGGGCTTGGATTGGAGTCTATAACGAGTGTTTGATACTATTTTCTCCGTTTTGGCTTTAATTTGCATTATTTGTTGATATGTACTGGGCGATTCACACAAAACGCGCTCCTTAAAAACTTTAAATGCAACTCAGCATACATATTTCCAAAACTACAACAAATATCTACAAATTAAAAACTAAAATTTGATGTAGTCGATATAATCACAAATACTCATTATTTAGCCATTAAAAGTGACAGAAATTTTAGTCATGAAAATAATTTTTCATTAACGCGATTTGCACACAAAATAGTTATTTGTGCACAAAATAGTTATTTGTGCCTTTTGTATGTTTTTATACTAATAATTATATAAATCTACATTATTGATAATATTTTGCCTAATTCTATAGTTATAGCTTATTCAGTTTAGGATATAATCGTAACATGAATAAATCTTAGATCAGTGTTATTTATGAATTTGTAAGTTGGGTTGCCTACTCTAATTTTCAAGAGGTGTGTCTTATGTGAATCACACAGTATATATTTTATAAAACTGGTTAACAGTTTCCTTTTGGGAAATATTAGTGGAATGGTTGTTGGTGACAGTGATTTGTGTTTGACAGTTATCGAAAGTTTGACGTTTTTACTGCCGAGCCTTAAATAACGGACAGCAGTAGTCGCTTAGGTGTTTTATGTATTATTTAATGCATCATTGCAATTCCTGAAAACGAATTGTCATCCAAAATCGTTCTAATTCCGAAATAGGGAAGATACTTCATTTGTTCGGTTCATGAGCTGTATATTAGTTTGACTATTCACATATTTTCTAAAGGTTTGCTGTGATGAATATGACATTTTATTTTTCTTAGTTCATATTTGAGATTCGCGTGCCATCAGCAATAGCATAATATAAATGCTCGGATTTCTATTTCTAATGTGAACCAAGATTTTCGTGAATCAGGACGAATTGTTACGTTCCAGCGACATGATTCCTTAGAAATGAATTGTGTTGACCTAGCTGAATAAACTCCAATGATTCCACTCTAGAAGTCATTAAAAGGGAACGATTCGTTCTTGCTCGGTTCGTACAGTTTGCCAGCTTAATTTACTTATTTATTTCTTTTTACTTTAAGCATGTTAAATAGGGTGTCCCAAAATGAGTGCCTTAAAATTCATCGACCTACAGAATATTCCTAAATAAGCAAAAAATTCCATATAAACTAGACCGTCAAACGCTTTGTTTTCGAAATACAAGGGAATTCTTCGATTGAGGGAAACTTCCTGCTACAGACGGTAAGCCTCAGTGCTGCTTCCGTTCATAGATAAAATGTATATAGGTCAGTTCAACCGTCGTATAGTATCGTATAAACAAAAAAGATCGAAATCAAGTGTGACTGTGAAAACAACTTTTATTAAGTCTCGTATATTGGTATATTGCTTTATGTAGGTATGTGTGGGCTAATAATAATAATAATAATATTTAGTAAACGAATTTTGACTAATGTCGAAAACTTGCAGTAAAAACATTTAGTCCTCCTCAAAAAGCATTCATTGTTGAATCACAGTTCGAAATAGCACGCGGCGTGAAAATGGAGTTTGAAATTGTTCTGTAATTTCAATATAATTTTAATAAACATAGTAACATTTATGATTGCTTTCAGTTAAGCAATAAATACGCCAATTTAAAAGGCATCGGTTTACAATTTCATGACAAAACCTGATCTTTTTATGATTATACGGTAGTTTTCCATTATTTAACAAGAACTCCATAAATAGTCGGGAATCTAGCTCCTTAAAAGACGCTTCTAATATGTCGAACCCACAACTTGAAGATATGGTTTAGAAAAATATATTATATACCGGGTGGTGCGTTGGCTCACGCACCATAGGGATTTCAATGGTAATTTTTTAATATGTAATTATTTGCTTGCCTAATTATTTTAGACCAAAAGTGCAATAAAGTTTTTTGTGGAGAAAAAAATACTGCGTCGATTGATGCTATTCTACACAATTTTCGAGTTTCGTGTAACAGAATAACTGTGGGGATTAATTCTTGCCCAACAAAAATCAGTAATGACATGAAATTTTTGAAACAGTGGGATGGAGCTATGACACTGTTATAGCTCCACCCCTCTGTCATAATGACAGTTTGAAATTATTTTTCAATACGAAAAATGAAACTTTTTGGCCTTGGTAAACAAATAACCATTATTCAACAAATTCAACAGCAAGGGAAATTACTTTTTAAAACAAACTTAACGGAAAATAAAATTATTTTATGTGACAATTTTAACAAGTGTATCTAACTGACAAGCCAGACTGTTTCAGTAATTCCAAGGCATCAGTGATTTTTTATCAAAGTGCAAGAATTAATTTCTACAGTTTTTCTGTTGTACGGAAAAATTGAAAAACTGCAAAATAGCATCATTGGATTGGGTATTTTTTTCTCTACAAAAAACATATTTGCACTTTTGGTCTAAAATAATTGGGGAAGCAAATATTTACAAATTAAAAATTTACCATTGAAATCCCTATGGTGCGTGAGACAATGCACCACCCGGTATACCGGGTGTCAACGAAACCTGGGCCACCTCCATAATTTTTTTATTTTTTAAGGTATCTAAATGAAATTTGGTATATGTAATATACTCTTTAATTGGCGTTTGCTGACATAGGAAACAAGTTACTGTCACTTCCGGTTTCGGCGGAATTGACATCAACTTTGATATTTTAAATGGAACACCCTGTATGTTTATACATTTTTTGGAATCTCCATTCAATTTTACGTATGGTAGTATCAAGTTTGAAACATTTTGATGACAAAATAACTACTTACAGAAGAGTTTATTTATTAATCTAAGGTGCCATGACCTTCGTAAAATGGAAGTCAGGGTGCTACGACACTCAAAACAAATTATTTTAGCACTTCAACTGTAACAAGTCTGTCTTTTTTTGTGCATTTCATTGGTTTCACTTGTTTTGAAACCCAGTATCTAGATTTAAATGTCCAAAATATGGTTTTTTTGAACGGAGAGTGTTATTCCGAATTACATTTTCATATTAATCCCGTGTTATTGGTATCAATAAAATCCTTGAAAAACGCTCGTTTTTAATATCCTAGTGTCCCACCCTAGTGCCATTTGAAAAAATAGAGTTATTCTCGATAAAGCATTTTTGCCAACTTTAGGCCATTCTAATACAGCAACTAAAATAGTTAAAGTTCTAAAACAATTTGTCTCGAGTGTTGGGGCATCTTCACTTTCATTTGGCGTTAGTCATGGCACTCTAGATTAATTTCTGCAAAAATTTACTCTGTCATCAAAATGTTTCGAACTTGATACTACCATACGTAAAATTGAATGGAGATTCCAAAAATGTATAAATATACAGGGTGTTCCATTTAAAATAACAAAGTTGTAGTCGATTCCGGTGAAACCGGAAGTGACACAAACATATTTCCTATGTAAACAAATGCCATTTAAAGAGTATATTATTAAACATACCAAATTTCATTTAGATATCTTAAAAAATAAAAAAATTATGAGGGTGCCCCAGGTTTCGTTGACACCCTGTATATATAGTGTCTGATATGACCTTTCAGATTTAAATTTTGGGGGCGCCATTCTGTCCGCGATTGCAAAAAAGCATTAAAAAATGTTTTTGAAAATTATTTTTAATTCTAAAGATTGACTAATTTTATGTTTGCAACTCATTTGCAAGCTTATTTTTTTAATATTTCACAATGATCTTCAAACCGTTAGAAAGCTTATTCTTTATAGATTCAGATGCTGCTAATCTTAAAATTATTGTTAACAAATGATACATACATTGTGTAAACAAAGCGTAGGTAAGCTAAATACGACGTATAAATTTCAGCAGCTAGATATTTTTAAAACTATTGCACATAGATACACACTTTCATCGTATGAAATATGGAGAAAAGAATGAAGAAAATTTTTGTGAAAGAATTACTTGCATAGCTTTATTGTTATAAGTTATAAAAAATATGATTTATTTTTGTGCAGCGCCGCGCAGTTTTATTCCGTTGCGTGTGTTGAGTTACAAGCGTTTCGCACCTTACGCTTTACGAGACACCGAGGTGGTAACATGCAGACATAAAGCTAAGTAATTAACGTTGTATATTGCATTTGTGGTATATAATGTGTATTTAAGAAAAAGACAATGAAGCGATCGCAACCCCATTTGAAAGTTAAGTGAAAGAAAAGAAAAGTAAACATAAAACCATATACACAGCTATACCAGTAATTTTAATGTCTTGGAAAGAGAAGCAATACTGTTATGGCTATTAACATTACCTACTTAAATTTAACTAGGAAATGCGAATGCAGATTATCGTGTTATGCTAAAACACGTGTTCGTAGTTAATCGAAGTGTTTAGTTGTGCAACGAATAGTTACAGTGAGTTAGTTATACCTTCACTCAGATTTTCTCTCTGAAACTTTAATGAACGTTGTGTCATTATGAAAGCAGTGGCCATTCTCATTAAATCAATGTTGCTATTGGAGCCCCAATTTGAATATAATCACGAGATTCATCTTCCACAAGAAAAGTATTCGAACTTTTTGAGCGGATCTTAGTACGTAATAGTGTTTATTTACTATCATTAGATGGTAGTACTTACTTAGTACTAAATTGATATAATTACAGCATAGTTCACATAAGAAGAGTATTTTTGCTATCTTACTTAACCAAACTCTACGTCCAATTGACTTTGTTAAGACGAATTTTTGAACATTTGATATAATGAGATTTACTTTTTGGTAATTGGATGTTTTGTAGAAGTCTTTTTGTTGCGGTTTGTTTTCTAATAGTTTCCTGTTTTTCAAACTCTTTCACCATGCTCTGCTTTTTCTTAGCAATTATGTTCTAGGCGCTCTTGACGGAATTGAAATGCTAGCTGATGGCACGCGAATCTTAAGTATAACCAAATAAACTGACTTCGTAAGCATTCATCAAAAGCAGCCAATTAATGGTGCAATCGTATTTAAAAATTTCTTCAAAAAAGTTGAGGTTTACATTTTTTTATCACATTATATAATTCAACATTTCAGATTTATTTTGCCTTTGTAATTTTGTTGAAAATAGATCTGCAAAATTATATTCTGAAAAATAGCTTATATTTTGATTTAATTACGGTGTGATATTTCTTCAAAGTGAATAACTACGGAACTATTAATAATCGACCAATGTCGTTACAATCAGCAGTGAAGGGAAAATCTAAATATCCAAAAATATGTAGGAAGTTCTTTTTAAAAAAATATAGATTTTTATTGAACACCCCGTATACAGGAAAATAATTTTAAAAATGTGCAGAAAATCACACCCTATAACTTCTCTAGCATTTTGAAGTAACTGTGGCAATAAACATAGTATCAAAAGATCAAGATCGTTAAGTATTTAACTGAATTAAAATTCATTAGCTAATTACAGTTAGCGTATACTGTATATTCCTGGTTGTTTTATGTGCCGTCAGTGATATAAAAATAGATCAGCATGTTAGACAGCATAATAGATAAATAAATGATAGTACCTATCTGCGTTACTATGACGATGACGGTTAGATTATCACAGTTTTGACTGATCCGTTTAAAATAACATGCTGGAAAGGAAGTGCTAGATAGAGAATTTATATTCTAATACACATTGAAATACATACATGTATAAGTTAAAATCATGGTACATTAAATTTTATTCATAAAAAAAATACGCATATTAAATAAATCCCTGTCTGAATACGTTATGGACTACGAGACGAAACTGGACAGTAGAGTTATGTTTAAGGGTGGGTAATTTAATATTGTTTCCTAAGTTTATTTGAAATTGAAAAAAATCCTAAAATTTTCAAACAGAATCCAAGCGGGAACATCTTATTTTTTACAAAAATAACAAAACTTTAGAAATAATAGGAATATTTTTTGAGGAAATATCATCATACATTAATTGGAAGCTGGCACATTATAAATAAAACAGAAACGAATTTAATTAAAGTTAGGTTGCTTCTTTTAGGATTGTCTTAAACCAAAATTTTTTAAAGCAGCTTTATAGTTTCGCACACTACTGCTCTTTTAATAAACACTAAATTAAGAATGTTTTCCTATTTCTGGGAACAGATATCGTAATAATTGTTTAGTCATTTGGAAATATAATTTATTATTGATAGTAATTTAGAGATTGCGAAAATAACAATAAAATTGACAGTTGTGATTCTAATCAGCAATAATAAAAATATGTACGTGAAATTACAAATATATCTCCGTTTTCCCGACTCTCCGCAATCAAGGAATCGCTTGGATATTTTATCTTTTTACTGCAACTTCTTACTTTTATTATTAATTTTGAAATATATTTTCAAGGTTAAGACTTTATAGATATCAGAAAGATTCCAAAAAGGAAAGATGGGCGCAAAGCAATCCATTAAAATTGCTTCTTTATTGATTTTTATAATTTACTTTAATATTGAAAATTTTCTCGTTAGCATTTAACTTTTGAACTGCTTTCCTATTAGCTATTTATATTAAAGGGAAATTTAATAAGTTATATATAATAATTTACCTTTAGGGTAACAAAGGCCATATTTAATTTTTAACGTGATACATTTTCGCAGATAACAGTGACAAACAAGTGTTTAAAATTTTTATTAAACGTTTTAACAGTAGGGTTGCGGTATTTAGTTACCTTCATTTAGCAGAACATTAAGCAACATTCCACAAAAGTTCAGTTAATTAAATGTGTTGATGTGGGTGCGTGCCAGAGAAAACTCTCCTCTGAAGTAATTCAGGTTTAATTTTCTCTGGGATTTCTATATCGTTGCAATAACAGAAAGGAACATTTTAATAACTTCTAGTATCTTTACTGAAATTAAATAATTCAAATAATAATGAAGATTCTTTTATAATTAGTCCAAACTTTAGTTCTAGAATTAAATGATTCTAACTTATCGTTAGTAAATATTCTCTATCCATATGTCCTGGTTAGTTTCTTGACACCAGATGCTAAAAATCAACAGTTAAACAGGTAAATCGAGCCTGTATGTAGTTTGCGTTAAGATGTATTAAAATCATATTTATATATCCAGTCAAAATCGTTAATACTACGTTAGACCAATTAATGCGCTTGTTCAATTAAAAAAAAAAAAAAACTACGTCATATGCCTTACTTGCGTCATAGTCATGCAGCCTATAAATGTCTGGATTTATACATTCGTTTTCTCTAACCGTTTATTTTATCGTAACGGTGTATTTCCATTAGGCAATTGTTTTCGAGACTGATTGATTCTACAGAAATGCACAAAAAATATATTCTTTAAACATTCTTTATTGTCGGTTTTCTTTTATCCGTAATTGAAATGCAAAAAACCAATAATAAAGTTCTATAATCTTCAATCTTACATTACGCTGTACCGTTAAAATGCGCTGTCTAAAAATTAAAAAAAGAGCTTTCAAATAGGAATTTCAACAAAACAACTTGTATGAGGACGTATTTTTATGGTATCTACATAGCCAATGAAAACAACACGTACAACAACCCATTATTTTTCTATGTAATTCCTTCCAACACTTATACACTTATTCCATCTTTTTTCTAATAATTGTCCCATACCCTCAGAATTTGTTATCGTGTCGTGTTGAATTTTAATGTGGGTACCAGGCCATGAGGGAATTCAAGAAAATGAAATTGCCGATGACCTTGCAAAAAAGGAGCGAAGTCACAGTTTATCGGACCAGAACCGCTTTGTGCAATAATTAAAAGCTGCAATGTGGAAAAGGTTCGAAACTGGGAAAAATATCAAAAGGAACTCTATTGGAGGAATACTCCAGGACAAAACCATGCGTAAAAGTTTATCAAACATTCGCCACAAAATGATAGAAACCTTCTCGGGTTTGGAAAAGCAATATTAGATTGAGAACCAATCTCTTAACCTGCCATTGACCTTTGAGATACCATCTCAAAAAGATGGGCAAAGTCGACACCGAAACTTTCAGATTTTGTGAATCTGCAGATGAAACTGCAGAACATATACGAGGGCGTTTAATTATATATCTGGCCTAGACCACTTCTGGTTCATCTGGAGGTTTGAAACTTTTTTCACGTTCAACATAACATAAAAACATAAAAAAGATTAC
This sequence comes from Melanotus villosus, assembly GCA_963082815.1. Classification (NCBI taxonomy): domain Eukaryota; kingdom Metazoa; phylum Arthropoda; class Insecta; order Coleoptera; family Elateridae; genus Melanotus; species Melanotus villosus. Next base: position 66,658,848 of record OY720418.1, on the reverse strand, counting down.
TGTCCCTTTCCAGCGTGACCAAATTTTCTTGAGAACTTTCTTTTCTCAGAGGTTTTTGCTCAAGTGTAAGCAATCTGGGATTCCACCGTGCAGACACCTTCTTCATACCCAAATCGTCATGCAAAATTTTCAGGACACTTGCTTCGGATATACCGACTTCATTGGTATTAACGGAGACCTTTAAACGCCGATCTTGCAGTACCAAATTTTCGACTTTTCGCACCGTCTCTTCAGTTCGAGCTTCCACGGGCCGCCCGGACTTTGGGTCAACCGGACCAAAATTTAACTTGAAACCAATTCTTTCATGAATAATTTTTAGACCATTGCCATCTTTTGTCAGGGTACTGCGATGTTCCACCTTAATTTCACCATTTTATCAAGAAGTAAACCTTCCCAAAACTCTATAAATTGCACAAATTTGACACAACTTAGCATATTATCTACTAAGGTTTAAACATTAGCATTCAGTTAAGAATTTCTAAAATTGTATTAACAGCTTTACGAAAGTATCTGGCACAATGATTTATTATAATTAGGATTATTCCACTCATCCAATCAAATCACAGTATTTTGGTGAATTGAACCAATCACAATCGAATTAAATCGAAAATACCACTAGTGAAATTTTCTAGAAAATTTTGCGACTAGCAGCGTTGCTTAGAGACAACGTCTGTCAAAATTTTTTGAGTGACAAGTATTTCAGTAGGTAATTTCATTATAATTCGAGGAATTATCATTCCGAATACCATTCGTGACTAGAATTTTACAGGAAATTTTTGCCGTCACAAACACTCTTGCTTGTTGCTTTGGAAAATCGTAACTCGTGCTGTCGCACTCGTTACGATTTTCGTCGCAACAAGCAGTCGTGTTGGTGACGGCAAAAAAATTTCCGGTAAAATTCTAGTCACTTGTGGTATTACTTCTGAATATTTGTTTCAGAAAAAAATATTTTGAAATATTTTTATTTGAACACATTTATTGCCATTGGAAATTTTAATTAATTAGTTTTTTATAGCAAAGGTTGTATAAAGCATATGTTATGTAAAGTACAAAGATATGCATTAGAATCCACTTGTAAGAGCTTTTGTGTATGATTTACCTACATATTCTAGAGTTACTAACTTTCAAACAATTTAAGTTATAACTAATACGATTCTTTATACGTTTGGAATGTCATACTGACTACTAACGAGGCAACTAATAAATAAACAATGTTCTATTTTTTCAAAGGCTTCATGGATAGGGCAGATGTTTTATAATTCTAAACTTACAAATGAAGAGGTTTTCACACACGGCACGGATGTCGTTGCTTATATATTATTTGATTATTGATTCAGCCCTACTATAAGATAAAAACCATAGAAAGAGTTCCTTTTTACTAGAGAAACTGCAACAACAGCAATGCGAATGTTTCAACCGCAGAATAAAGTAATAAACAAAATCTTTAAACATTATTGTGGTTTACAGGTTTATTCAGTGTTTCATTAGCTTAAACCACAGGTTAATATTTGAGTTTGACATGAGGTTTATTTGTGATTTTTTTTTTAAATTATACGCCGAGCAAAAAGAAATATCCAGTAACACAATTTTCATTTGAATTAACAGAAAATTACTCCAATCAAATGATTGCAGAATATTTGCTCTAGCCATAAAAAATGTTAACATATTTTTGTTTGTGCTAACAATAACCATTTAATGTTGAAATACACTGCAAGTCTTTTGAGTAGAATCTTTGTTATTTCGAAACACCCAGTAGCAAATGTTCAATTTACTTACCAACAGTTGTCCAAAACAAACGAACGTAGGTAGTTGACTGAATAATTTTACGCAGTCAATGATATTGTTATGTTGAGTTTTAAATCTTTGGTTCAACATTTTCAAGTATTAAAACGACTTATCAAGTAGTACGTGCTTGCGCAATGAATTAGCTAAAGAATAACGAATTTTAAGCGTTGCGTCAGTTTTGCGGAAAAATTGCATATATAAGCGAACGATAACAAAGTAGCATCAAATATACACAGGTAAGTCACTTTTTCTTATATTTTCTGTGAAATTCACAATTAAATCATTAAGTAAAGCCTTTGTTAAGCTTCAGAAAGTGAGACTTCGTTGTTTTTAAAATTGTACATAATACAATTTTGACAGATCTCCATGTATTTATTATTGAAATTCCTAACCGTTTTTACAGTTAACAATATTATAGTTTAGAACTTTGCTGCATTGAAATTGAGAAAAGATGAATGTCAAAACGCGGGCATTCCCCAAAGTGATAGAAATGTTTACAGATTCATTTTTTGTCGTTGTACTTTGATCTGTACAGTTAAATAGCAAAACGCTTCAAGAACATTTATAAAACTTTTTGTTATTCAAATAGTTACCGTGTTTATCCATCTGAAAAGTGTTAATTTATTTTGAGGCTTTGATCAAAAAAAAACTAAGCTAGATTTTGTATTATTCGAGTACTTGAATTTCGTTTTGTAAGTTAAAATTATTGTTTAACTTTATCGAATCTGTTTATACGTATATCGCCATTTAAGAGATGGAAAACGAAAAATGAAATCCCCAGAGCCACTGGGCTAGACCATTTAAATAATGTTAACACGATTTTTCTGTTTTCTTTTTATATCTATTTCCAGATAGCTGTCGGTATCGATGGTTTAATTCAAAGCAGAGATGTTAATAATTAGGGCAAGAAAGTCCAACTTTATATTGTTTTTGTTCGTCAATCAACAGCGGATATTAGTGCATCGTATTCAACAGTAGATGATTTAACATATGGGGCACCTAAAATAAGTTTGAAGGTAAAGTTTTTCTGCTGAAACGGTTAGAAATTCAGGCCGATACCTTCACATACGTTTAAATTCTTTTCTAAATAAAGTCGTATTTAAAGTAGACCTAACCTTTTAGGGCTAAAATTAAGAATATAGCAATTATTATTTATACTTTATCTTTCTTAGTGCAGAGCATGAAATAATGAAAATAAATTATGCTAGACGCCTTAGAAACACAGAATTGTTAAATTTAGAACTTCAGACTGGACATATTGTGGCAAAAGGAAGAATATTTCTAGTTGTTTTTGGTTAAATATCACATAGCTTTAATTTTATTTTTAGTAGGAGTATTGTTCCTTTCAGAATATTTTCATATAGACATTTACATTACTAACCCATTTTGTATAGGTACTAGCTTAGCTAAACAACCTGTAATTTTATGTAATAATTAAAATAAAAATTTATTGACAGAATTTCGTATAATTTCTTATCAGACAGTTTACATAGTTATTATACAATTTATATATTAAATCAAATATTTTTAAGTGTTTTAAGACGAAAAGTGTGTTGACACAATGCACATCAATTTTTTGACCTAAACAACATTAATACTTGATTTAAACACTTGGTACGCATCCATTCAACAATATAGTGCGATGAAAGAGATATAAAATGTTTGTCGATTTAACATGCCCACTAGTTTGATCTAATATGCTTATTAGATTGGCAGAAAATCAGGAATACTTAATTCAAAGGCGAGCAATCGAGCATACGCATACCACTACAAGTTGTTGGTAGAAACAAAAATATTCAACATTTTTTGTGAGTTCAAGTGATGTAACAAACGGTTGATTATAGGTAACCCAAAAAGATTGTTGAGTAAAAAGGTTCTCGCTTCATTCAACCATTTATTTTTCCTTGGTGATTTTTGTAACATGTGTAAAATCTTCATCTTCAATAATCTAATGAGCTTTATTTGCGAATTATAAATATCATATCCAAGAGATTTGATTTATATTTGCTAAATTACATTTATGATAGTTGATGTTGTGTAATGTTCAAATCAGTTTCTGAAGAACAGGTTTATCTTTCCCAAATAACGTTTTGTAAATATTTTTGTAAGAAAATCCAGTATAATTAGGATCAGGAAATTTGAGTTTCTATTGCTAACTAAAATACTACTTGCATTGTATTTACCTTACTAATACATGCATGGTATGAGAAACCAACATAATTCTAAATTATCTTTCCACATATTCAATAAACAACTATTTGTTTATTTATGTATAGGATTACATTTACCATCATCCTGTATCATTTTAGAGCAACGTAATATTAAAATTAATACAATCTACTATAATTAAAAACCTGTTAAATGTTAATCCCTTAACATATCTTTTATGCGTAGGTACTCTTATTTAACGTGTAAGTGTATATAAAACCTATTTACTGGAAACTAATCTGAATGTACTTAATTCAAAGCATTTAGTTTTGAGGAATACAAACCAAATCACTAATCAGAATTACGTTTCCGCTACGCAAGTGATATGTAGATGTATATAAGGTTAAGCCAAGCATCCGGACTTACTCATAAATTACGTTTTTTCATGGTAATTGTTGTGGATTTATAAAGTGCTTCTGGATATAATAAACAAGTGAATACTTTTATATTCAAAAAGGTGAAGAAGTTCAATAAATTTGTTATAAGTACTTAATTAAGTTTGCCTATATAGTGTTTGATAAGTTCCTGTTTGTGTAAGAAAATGCTACTCAAAATTGATTTATTTGTAATAATTTAGTGATATTTTTAGAAAATTCTGAAAATCGCAACTGGTCTTGATTATCATACTTACAAAAATTAAATCCATTTGTGTTAGTTAAAGCATAACCTAATGGTGGGTTTATGCAATTGTCTTAATAACTTCAAAAGTTAAAATAGTGTTTTAGTATACAGGCGCCCTTCGACCTAAAACCCTAATGTCTCAAATCTTCATCCAACTTTTCACTTCTTGCTAGTTAAGTTTCAGTTCTTAGGATAAAATATAGGTATACACCCATGACCTCACTAAATAATTTTCGTTATATCAAGATGCATCTTCATTTCACTCATAATGAAAAATATCTTCAAACTTTTTGAATGCGTGTCGACGAGTTTGGTGTTAAGCAGTTCTACGCTCGAATTGAAGTCTCATTTTTATCAAGTCAAACATCACATTGGCATGGGACCTTCGTATCTGAGAGAGAACATACAATTTATACGAGAGGCTAAAACCTTCACACGGCTGCGAGGTATACGCAAGCGCACCCCGCTAAAATTTGTTAATGTTCAACTGGGGCAGTTTACGTGTCTGGCATTTTTAAATTCATTATAGTTTAATACAGAAACGAGATATCGTCTTATTCTCTACGTTGTGCCGTTAGTATAACGTTTTCTGTGAAATTCATTATGCAGGTTGTTAGTTTAATTTGTGATAAATTGTTCTCCAGGCAGAGCAATTTAAATACACATTTACGTAAGAAACATGCATAAAAACACAACTAAAAAAAGGAAAGTCAGGAAGAGTTTTCTAAAAAGTCCTCAAAAATAGATAGTGATTTAATTAAATTCTCAGTTAATCGGTGTGCCCATTTTAAATCGTGACGACTTACTGGCTCTGAATATGCAACCCATATTACATTACAGGTATAGAAGTATGTATGTATGTATGCAAATGTTCATTAAATTTATATTTTATTTTTAAATACAGCTAATGTTCTCTTTTTTGGTTTAAATTTCTTTAATAAATTTGTTTTATACAGGGTGTTTTCAAAGTTGATGCATTTATTTTAACAGGTTGTAGAACTCTTAAAAATAAATCATTTCACCAAAAATAGCCTATATAAATTTGCAAAAAAAACGCTTAGTTTATCGTAATGGAGAAGTGAATAACGTGGAAGAATTAAGAGTACGAATAGAAAACTCTTGTAAAGTTGTTCACTGACGCCGACAATTCATTTTCGCGGCGTGTACAAGGTGGTCCAAATTGGACACTTTTGATAGGAAACACCAATTTCTAGAGGAGATAGAAAAAAACTAACCTACATGTTACGAGCTCGATTTTTGTGAGAAAGTGAATGCCGAAAACCGCACATCGATATCTTGAACTGTTTAGAAGATATAGGGTGGTTTTCAATTTTGTGCATTTTTGACCCACCCCGTAACTTATTTATTTATGAATATTTTTTGTTTCTGTAAAAACATTCTTAAGGCACTTTTTTTAAAGGAATCCAATGGTGTCCCAAGTTTTTTTGTAAAAAGAATGGTTTTGAAGCTATGACATAAACTTGTATTTTTTCTTATTGCTGTTTCTAAAATAATATAGATGAATTTTGTTAATCTGGAGTGCCATGTTGAACAATAAAACGAAATAAACTTACAGCTGTTATAAAATAAATGTTTAAAAAGGAAAGTAGCAAGTATTTTATATATTTAGAAAAAGAATATGCAAAAATATATAGGGTAGTCCATAAGAAAAAATACAAGTTTATGTCATATCTTCAAAACCATTCTTTTTACAAAAAAACTTGGGACACCATTGGATTCCTTTAAAAAAAGTGCCTTAAGAATGTTTTTACAGAAACAAAAAATATTCATAAATAAATAAGTTACGGGGGTGGGTCAAAAATGCACAAAATTGAAAACCACCCTATATCTTCTAAACAGTTCAAGATATCGATGTGCGGTTTTCGGCATTCACTTTCTCACAAAAATCGAGCTCGTAACATGTAGGTTAGTTTTTTTCTATCTCCTCTAGAAATTGGTGTTTCCTATCAAAAGTGTCCAATTTGGACCACCTTGTACAGTCATGGATACGTCGGACAAGATTGTGCGCGCATTAAACAAATGGTAACAACTTTGAACAATTTTTATAATTTTTTCTTCATATCTCCGTCATTTTGCAAATTTTATGTAGGCTATTTTTGGTGAAATGATTTATTTTTAAGAGTTCTACAACCAATAAATGCCTCAACTTTGAAAACACGCTGTATTTAAACAGTTACAATTTTGATTATGTATTAGTGTAGACTGTAGACGACCATTAGCGAATTTTACTGATGTTATGAGTCATGAATTGTAATTTTAATGTTCAGTTAAATACAAATTTCAATATTGTCGCTGGCGCTATAAGAAACCTACTGCGTTTGCGCATATCTTGCAGCCGTGTGAAGCTTTTAGCCTCTCGTCAATTTATACGGCAAATCATTTAACCTTGTCGCCATCACCGATTATTAGCTGTTTTTTAATTTTCGACTACAATTTCCACTCATTTGTCAAGCGCTTGCTTACATCTTTCATTTATAATTTAATTTGTTTTATGACTTTAGTGAACTACCTAAACGATATGCTAATTTTAAGTTTAAAATTTTTTATGACATTAACTAATTAGTTCGAACGTTGGCTTAAGATAACTGCAGAAACCCACCATATTTGGCGTAACTAGGAAGGCATTTGGATTTACTTATGGCAAGCTCACTGTGTGTAATTGTAATTTATTGGTAATTTAGTATTACTTATGAAATCAACTACTTCAATTAAAATGAATTCAGTGCATCATTGAAACATCTTATTATTCATTTGAGTGATTATTATATGAAAAAAAAATTGAAAAGGAAATATTAATAAATCCAACGTTGATAAAACAAAATGATTATTGAATTCCTATATATTCATGTATTTAGTTTTAATTTAACATTTCGCTGTCTATTGGCCAGCTTCGTGCCACACATGCTATGAAAATTACAATTTGTTATAAAGTAATTTAAATAATTTTATTAAAATGCTTACAATGTCGGAATATAAAATTGAAAATTAATGCTGGTTGAAATAAATTCAGACGAATTTTAAAAACGTTTTAACTGCAACAATTACGCTAGTGCAAAAAGCCATGTTAGGAATTGCGCTAAAATTTATGAAAATTTAAATTTTAAATTGTTATGCTTTTATTTTCTTAAGTGCATTTGGCACTATGTGTTGTATACCGGTCAGGGGGTCAATAAATTATAGCAAAAAAATAGAGAAGAAATGTCACGCCTATGTATTTGTGTGCAATAATTGTTGTGTGCTGGGTTGTAATAAGGAAAACTAATGCTAACGGATGTATTTTTTCCGTGAAATCCAAGTGATAACCAGAAAATTCGTAGAATCTTACTCAGTTATTCAAACTAACTACAAAAGCCTTGAACGTCTTAGGAGTTTTATAGCATTGCTGTGAATTCATACCTATTTGTTCCTGCCGCAGCATTTTCAGGAGATTAAAGCGAAAGTAAATAACTTGCAAAATGTCTACTTTCTGACATTAGTGCGAAGATGACACCACCAATAATAATAATAATAATAATAATAACAATAATAAACCGGTGAAATCACGTGAAAACATTAAATAAAGTTCAATAATAGTATTGATAATAATAATAATAAATACAGAAGGTGTTTTAAAAATGTTTAAAAATAAGTATTTTAATAAATAGCCTCGTGGTATTTAAATGTAAAACAATTTAGTAAAATAAATAAACATTTTTGGAAACGGAAAATACTAGAAAACAATTATCTGAAATTTATATTGTATGAATATTATGTGCTTATTAACAAAAGCATTTTTTGCGATTAACGGACTAATTTTATGGTAAAACTAAGTATTAAAACACGTCCTATTTAATTCACTTTCATGTTTACTCTAAAAAAATAAAGTGCATTTAAAAAAGAACTGCTGACGATGCAAAGTTTTTGCTAATATTATAATAGCCTAGCAAAAAAATTCAAAGCGAGCCATTTTTTTTTTAATTAAGAAAGTTTGACAATTTTTTTGAAAGGAAATTAATTTCCCAAACTTCATAATACGCGTCTTTACGATATATATTTTTGTGTTTAATCTTTAGCATATAACTCAGTCATAAATTAATTTGAAAATCATATTATTTCAAATATTTAGAAGGTCACTCCATTTCCTAATGTTTCGTGAAGGTAGTTTTGCTTTCAACTAGCTTTAATGCTCTTGTTTAATTTTACAATGCCCAATAACTAGTACTGGGTACTAGGAATTTATGGATTTTTAGAAAAAGCTGTAGAATGTTTGAAACTTATCCATGTTTCTTGGTTGACATCAATTTATTGATTGTGAAGTATCGTTATATATTGCGTTTATGTTGTATTATTTATTATTATTATTATTAATTGTAATTATTTTTGTAATATAAAGGGTTTGTCAAAAAGTCTGGATCATATGGGACTTTTTTTTTATTAAAGCATTTATTTAAAAAAATCAATACGGCGTTGGTTTGTGCTTGTCTAAGGACTAAAAAAAGTGTACACAGATTTGGTTAAATGACATTCTGTACCTGTCTTTTGCAAGGGCGTGATTTTTGCAGTTTACAAATTTTATGAACTAAATTTTATCAATGATTAATTTTAAAATTTGTAACTTTAAGAAATGTTATATTCCGACACTATACTCGTAAGTAAGTATAAAACTTTATTGTAATTTTAATAGCATGTGTTTAATCAAACTTATTAATAAATAGCCAAATATTTCAAAATGAATAAATAGGATTCTTTTTCTTTTGCTTTTGGACCGTTCATACTCAGATAAAAATTACATAAAAAATCTAGTTTTATAAAGAAATCCTTATTTTATTTCTAGGGAGTCAGAATGAATTTACTTCTAGTTGCGATCGTGTTACTAATGATTAGAAAAGTGCATGGAATATGTAGAAGTTATGAAGTGAAGACTGTAGACACCATTACAAAAAAATCTTATAGCAACAGCTACCGCTATCGTTACGCTTACCACCACATTCGATATCGCTACGTTTTGTGCGAGAACGAAATATTGGAGAAAGGAAAAACTATAGAAATTACAAATCAAGGAACTACAAATTTTAAGTATATTACGTTTATAGACAGTGTTATACCTGTGGTTCCGGCTGGTGTTTTTAAATCTGTTACAAATTTGTCTGAAATATATTTGAACAGAAGCCATATAAAAACTCTTGAACCTGGGGCCTTCAGTGGAATAATGGGTTTGCAAGGACTTTATCTAGAAGATAATCAAATTAATATTATATCTAAAGGAATTTTCAATTCGCTGACCTATCTAAAAACTCTAAATCTTGCTAATAATAGTATAACCACAGTAGAAGATACTGCTTTGCACGGATTAAAAGCTCTGGAAAATCTTACACTCTGTAAAAATAATCTTTATAATTTTACAGTTAGTTCTTTGCCTGCCCTCAGATATTTGGATATGTCTTATAACAGCATTTCGAAGATTGAAAGTGGTATTTTTTCATATTTATTTAACTTAAAGGAGTTACTATTACACCACAATCGCTTGAATATCTTGCCAACACGTTTATTTAAAAGTACAAATGTGTTGAAATTCTTAGATATGTCATTTAACAGATTTACATCTATTGATTTTGGTATATTACCAAGTTCGCTAAACTATTTGAATATCAGTAATAACTTTATCAATATTATGCACAAGTGGTCATACTTGCAGGGTATTAAAACGGTAGATTTAAGTAACAATTTGATTTCAACAATAGCAAACATTGGCAAAGGTATTACATATATGAATATGGGACGCAATAAACTAAGAAACTTACCTTCCTTAGTATTTAGTCGGTCAGAAGGTTTACGAAAGTTGGACTTAAGTTTTAATTTAATAGTACAGATAAACCAGAATTCCTTTGGTGGTTTATCTCAATTAGAATTTTTATCTTTGGAAAATAATCAGATAGAATATTTGCCAATAGGGTGTTTTAAAGAATTAGTTTCATTAAAAGATCTTTCCTTATCGAATAATTTTCTGAAGGAACTCGACTTTGGAACATTTGCTGGTCTTAGAAAACTAGAAACACACGTTGCATAATAATAGGTTACCTTATATACAGGAAAATTCCTTTTATGTACTTGGAATACTGCGAAAATTAACTTTAAATAATAATGTAATAAATTCGCTTAATGCGGATGATTTGTTGATACACCTTAATAACTTAGAAGAAATTTCTTTGGATAACAATAAATGGGCCTGTAATTCTTTACTAACTGTTATAAAGTCGTTCAACAATAAGGGTTTAAATGTTATCAAAGGTAACGATTATAATGTTACAAATGTAGACGGCATAGCTTGTGGAAGTGAACGCATAACTAAAAAAGAAGACGACTTCAAACATATAGGTGTTGATATAACTACGTCACGTTCCTTTGATATACAAAATGAAACAGTAAATGTATCTAAAGTTTCATCAAATTTTTGCAATCTAAATTGCTTCAGCCACAATGATACGTTTTCTAACGTTCTAGAGAAAGCTTTTCAAAATTCTTCCTTTTATAAATATTTTGAGGACGATTTTATACATTCCAGCTTTTATAACTTTTTCGGCAAGGATTTTATTAATACTGGATTTTTAAAGTATTTTAAGGATGATTTCAAAAACAGTTCATTTGTTAAATATTTTGAAAGTGAATTCAGTTACAATAATTGTAAAAATAAGTTACAAGAGGAGACTTTTCCTAACGCAACTCTAATTCCATCTAGCTTAATTCAGGTTGCCGAAAGTTTGACTGATAAAATGATTTTTTTAGTTGCAATCATCTTGTTAGTAATAAATATTGTAATGCTCTCTATATTGATGTATTATTTAAATACAAAACGAAAGTATCAAATAGCCGAAATTGGACATCCAAGTTTTGATAATGCGACATTGGAACTTACCTAAATAGATATGTAGTTATTTTGTATGAAGTTTGTATGTTTTTAATTATGTATGTAGGTGACAGTTTTAAAGTGTAGTTTTATATGTTTGATAGTAGAAATACACATATCATGTTGCTTAATTATTATGCATATGTAATTTGTTTTATCAATCAAGATAAACTTCTGAAAACTTTGTTGGTAATTGTTTATTTATTATATGTTTATTTAGGTGTGAATATAAATAAACTTTGGGCATGCAATTCTTGGATTTAGTTTAAACTTATATTTTATATCGATAAAGCTAAGATAGCGATAGCTAGGAAATTCGTCTTGTCACTACAATAAAATTTCTGTTGTTCTGATAAAGAATATAAAGTTTGAATTGAATTCTAAACCAGATAAAAAATATGTTAATGTATATTTTGATATTTTGGTATGTTTTTTATAGGATCTACAAATATTACGAAAAAGATTAAAATATAGGTAAGGTTTTAATTTTCAGTCCTCGTTTCGTAATTACGAGCGACCAATAGTCTTGCTTTTACATACTTTTTGAGCACTTCTTATGCTGTTTACTGTGCACTACACATATGAACATTGAAGTGTCAGTCAAACACTCATTTTGCACCATTTCACCTCAATAGATTTGCGTTTGAAACTGAAGTTTTAAACTGTACTAAAGAGGACATTCAGTGTTAAGGGTTTTTAAGCATATGAAAATATTCGAAGCTTTTTGTCTTTGTTAATTTTCTGATAAAATAATTGTAATTTACTTTCATTTAAATTGTATGTGGAGTATTAGAATTCAAATTTTTAATCAATTTCGATATGCCTTCTTAAGTTAGGTATTATTCGTTGGTTTTAACTCAGCTACAATAAAAATCGGTTTGATCAAGTTTTATTTGCTGGACCTTCACATTAGCATAGATATTCCTTGATGTAAGTACATACTTACCTGGTTATAACAAGTTTTATTTCTGACTGATTTTTAATACTAAACTAAATTTGAGGACGAATGGCAGTGTTACTTAAAGAAAGATCTGTTCAGCTTAAACTGCATCTACGACCTTTGTAAAATCCATATATACAAGAAAGGTAAAAAAATTACGCAAACTCGAATGTCTATCGCACTTAGCATATTAATAAAAAAATATTATCAATATACAGCGTCATTATAAATGATTGTAGTCGAAGTAGGCGGTGCCCGTGGTAATAAAATACAAACATAGTTATAGTTCAGGGATTTTTGTAGTGATTTTTATTTTCCAAGTGAACTGTCAATTGTCACTCGTATGTCATTTACTATATTTACTGTGTTTTTGAATAATTGCAATTTGTGTTAGTTTGCCTGTTGATTTCGCCCTTGCTTAAAAGTCTACGTGCATAAAATTAGTCTTTATTAAGAATACTGCTGCTTCCAGAGTATTAATATAATCCATTCACTTAACTCCCGTGACATAAAAGTCACAATGTGTTGGTTAATATGAAAATGCCTATTAGGCTATTAACAATTTTTAGATTTGAGATTGGCGCACCTTTAAATTTAAATTTAATGTTTTTGTTTTTTTGTTTTCACTTTGACACTTAAATTATTTATTATTCAAGTTACGTTTTATAATTAATAATCTTTAGAGAAATGGTTGAACAGAAGCACCAACGAAGTTTATTATCAAAGAGAGAGAAAGAAGCTGTATGAAAATACTGCTCAAAAAGGCAAGAAATCAGCCCTCACTTAAATAAATATACAAATTTTGAAAAGGCTGCATATATATTTTCAGAAAGATTTCCTACATTTTATCCTTTATAACCACTTTTCCAATCCTACATCTCCTAATAAACGCATTTTTACCTTGTTCTACTTAATTTTACGAAAATGACAAATGATTTATCATAACCTTACTTTCAGTTTGACGTTAAGTACATTCACTAAAAAAGTTGATAGGTTCTGTACATAAAGTACACTCCAAAATTTTCATTTGACAGCGTAAACGGCACGGGAGTTAAGTGAATGGATTATACGTAAGTGTAATTAAAGGCAGTCAAAGAAATTTTAATAAACAAAAAGCAATATTTTAGGTTTAAGTTTGCATAATGGTGTACCCTTTAGAACAGAACACCTTCATTATTAAATCTTACTATCGAAACGGTGTATTAAATTAATGAAGACGGGTAATGGATACATTCTGTTCAAGCATGCAAAAATGCATATATCTCGTTGCGTTTCCAGGAATAGATATTGAAGAGGAATCTTTAATGGCTCATATTCGGAGAGTTGTGGGAAGATTTAATAATACTGTGATCGTTTCCAAAGGGAAGTCGTCAGGAAGACCTCAGGTCAATGAAGAAGTTGTTGAAGATTTAAGACAACGAATGGAGCAAAGTCCTAAAAAATCTTTGTCAAGATTGTGTGCACAATCTGGTATACTATACAGCACTTTCCAGAAAATTCTAAGAAGGAAATATAATAAAAAATAACATCGGTTTCACAACTCAAACCAGCTGATTATCCGCATCGTGTTGCATCCATCTATCTGGATATGTAAATTCTCCGAACTGCCGAATTTGGAGTAGTGAAAATCCACATGCATTTGAAGAAACGTTTTTACATTCTGTGAAAGTGGGTGTGTGGTTAGCTGTATCAAGAAGAAGAATAATTGGACCAGTATTTTTTCAAGATACAATTAATGTAGTGAGGTACAGAGAACAAATATTGGAAGTTTTTATCAACCAGTTGGATGATGAGGAACAGCAATTTGGCTATTTCCAGCATGATGGTGATACAGCCCATACCACAAGGGAGAATATTGCCTCTCTCCCGCTCTCTCTCTAAGCAGCGTTGTTAATCCACATACGGATATACGCCTCCACTGCTTGCTTCCAATCGTCTCTGTTACGTGCTAACACCATCCACCTTTTTCCTACGGATTTCTCTAAGTCATTGGTCCATCTTGTAATCGGTCGCCCCACACTTCGCCGTTCGCCCCACGGTTTCCATTCGGTAGTTATTTTGATCCATCTGTTTATTTACATTCGGGCGACATGGCCTACCCATCTCCGCTTATTCCTTGCCTTGCCATTGTGCTCACTATATCTTCCATTCAAGTTTTTTGTCTTATCCATTCTATAGTTTTTCTGTACCGTAGGGTGCAGCTTAGAATTGCCCTTTCCATATGTCGCTGTGTGTCTTGAAATTTTCTGAGAGTTTTGGCTGTAAATGCCCATGTTTTCGTACCGTATACTAGAACTGGAATCACGCATTGTTCCAGTACTTTGACTTTTATTTTATTGTTGATGTGTTTGTTTTTACTCTGTAGAATATAGCTGAGCTTGCTAAATGCCGCCCATGCGAGTCTGATTCTCCTTTGGATATCTGCTGTTTGCATCTCTTTCCCAATTTTTATGGTTTGTCCTAGATATACAAGGTTTCTCAAAAAGTCCGGATGATATGGGACTTTTTTTTATTGAAGTATTTATTAAAAAATCAATACGGCGTTGGTTTGTGCTTGTCTAAGGACTAAAAAAAGTGCACACAGATTTGGGCAAACGACAATCTGTACCTGTCAAATTTGACACTTTTTGAAAAAGATCTTCAGAAGTGGCCCTATTTTGACTTTTTCGATAGATTTCATTTGAAAAAGTTGTTCCGAATGTCATTTTACGTCGGCTAGCAAATTTTCAGCTAAAAATTCGGACTTATTATTTTTTACTCATTTTTTTGAATTTTCCAAGTAGTACTAGAAAATTCTCATTTTTTTCATTGATATCTGATGAAACGTGTGGAGTCAACTTATTTTGGTAAATAATTGCCCACCTGGACTCTCTTGAAAAAATACTGTTTGCCGAAAACTCTTTTCCTTTTGAAAATTCGCGGCATCGTTGATCCAGAGTTGTTTTTATTCGAAATAGAATAATTATTTTTGATATTTTTACTAAAAACATTAAAAGTATAATAACAAGCAAGTTTCATCAGATTTCAATTAAAAAAATTCCGTAGTAGAATTTTGTAGTGCGAGGTTTGTCATTAAAGTAATGAGATTGATTTTATACAATTTTTTTATTCCAATAAAATTACAATTCAACATTCTCACCTTCAAAGTAAGACCCTTGGGAAGCCACACAGCGCTGGAGACGTCTCTTCCACTCCTCGTAGCAGTGCTGGAACTCAGATACTGGAATAGCCTTCAGATTCTCGGTCACAGACGTTTGAATGTTTTTCAATGTCCCAAGATGACGCCTTTTGATGTGATTTTTCAATCTTGGGAAAAGGAAAAAGTCTCAAAGTCCAAAAAATCAACGCACCTTTACTTCCTGATGTCCTTTTGCTCTTGCGAAAGGTTTTTTGGACCATTTTCGCGCAGATTTTTTTCATTCATTTGTCAAAATCTGATGAACGACATTGCGATTCAAATTCAATCTTTCTTCAATCATTCTGACAATCAACCGGCGATCTGAACGCACAAGATCCCGAATTCTGTCGACATTTCCATCGTTTCTTGAAGTTGGAGGCCTTCCACTGCGAGGTTCATCTGCAATTGACGCTCTTCCTTCTGACAATGCCTTAATCCATCGAAAAACATGGGCCCTTGACAGAACATCATCTCCGTAGGCCTGCTGAAGTTTTGCAAAAGTTTCGGTTGCACTGTGTCCAAGCCGGAAACAAAACCTGATAGCACACCTCTGCTTGAAATTAATATCACTCATTTTCGTGACGACCTAGAAAAAACTGTTTCACGAAAAAAATCACTAGGTACGGACAACCCACCGACTCTAGTGAGTTCAAAATCGTACTGAAGGCAGCTCACATGCTCGCCTAAACGCCCTCCAAGTTTGGCGTCTCCAGCGTTGCCGGATCGAACGCTACATTGCCAGTCTCATTGGTTTAATGGCAGACCTCGTATACTTATACTTAAAAAATTAAAAAAAAAAATTAGTTAAAAATAATAAGTCAGAATTTTTAGCTGAAAATTTGCAAGCCGACGTAAAATGCCATTCTGAACAACTTTTCCAAATGAAATCTTTCGAAAAAATCATAAATAGGGCCACTTCTGAAGATTCTTTTCAAAAAGTGTCAAATTTGACAGGTACAGAATGTCATTTGCCCAAATCTGTGTGCACTTTTTTTAGTCCTTAGAGAAGCACAAATCAACGCCGTATTGATTTTTTTAATAAATACTTTAATAAAAAAAGTCCCATATGATCCATACTTTTTAACAAACCCTATATGTACTGGTCTACCACTCCTATTATTTTTCCATCAATAGTTATATTATTTTGTGTTTCCTCATGTGATCTTCTCATGATTTTAGTTTTATTCAGATTCAGTGTTAGGCCTACTACTTTTGACTTTTGTTTTAATTCTATCAGCATGTCTTCCAGTTCTTCAGCGGTATTTGCAGTTAGTATCACATCATCTGCGTATCCCAAGTTTCTCAGATATTGCCTACCTCCAAGAAATTTATGATGATCGTTTAATAAGTCAAAATGTCTTTACAGAATGGCTTGCTCGTTCCCTTGGCCTCAATCCTTTGCATTTCTCGATATTTGGATCGTTGAAAGATAATGTCTACAAACAATTGTTACAAAATGTACAAGAATTAATTAATTAAATTACACTATGTTGTGAAAACATCAATGAAGTAATGTTACAGAACATTTTTGAAAATAAAAAAAGTGTGACGCTATGTTTACAGCAAAATGGAGAGCACTTTCAAAATATATTGTAAATAAACATAAATAATCATTATTAAATAAGTTTTGAATTATACTTGTGTGTGCTTTTAGCAATATGAATACATTGTTAACTAGGCATTAACAATTAGTTCATTAATCAGAGTCTAGTGTAGATATGTCTCGGGTTTGTATCGATCATTCTTTAAGTGAAAATTATGGTAAGAAAATTTTTATTGCACTTAAAAATGATTTTAACATTTTTACATAAATATTGACTCGTTATGCAACCAATTTAACACTTGCGTGTAGAACAGTGCATATCCAATATAATTTTAATCATTATTTTTGTGGAGCGGAAACAATAAATTTTACATTTAGATTTATAGCCTAATTCGACTAAAATCTTTTATAATGACGCTGTAATTCATAACATTATTATACATATTTACTCAAGGCGGTACGGTACGGCTCGTTTAAAAATTCATAACAAAATTTTATACAGCTCATATTTACATCTGTATTTCACATTACTTCTACGGTACAAGCGTCTGTACTTACGTAGTAGTAGGTTTACATGGCCTATATAAGTACTAAGTAACTAAGTACTAGTGATGGGCGAATTCGAATGAAAAAAATCGGATCATTCGATTGTCGTCGGTATTCGAAATGTTTCGATTGTCGTCGTCAAATCATTCGAATGATTTTTCATTCGGAAACTCTGAAACGAATGACGAATGAAAAATCATTCGAATGAATTTTCATTCGAATTAAAAATCATTCGAATGATTTTTCATTCGGAAACTTTGAAACGAATGACGAATGAAATGTCATTCGAATGAAATGTCATTCGAGTGATTATTCATTCGGAATCTCGGAAACGGATAGCGATTGAAATATCATTCGAATGATTTTTCATTCGGAATCTCGGAAACGAATAGCGAATGCGAATGCGAATGAATTCACATTAATAGGTATCGAGTTATTTTTGTACGGCATTGACGACGCGTGGGACGTTGCAAGGCATGCATCAGACAAAGACAAAGATAAAGTTTTATACCTATAACTGCACATCGTATTACTTTTCCTAGAATTACTTAATTACTTTCATTTTGAAAGGTTTCGTTTGTTAAGTTCAGTATGAGATTGCGTTGGGCTATTTTGAATGAATTCTTGCAATAATAACAAAACCCCCCGTCTTGAGTAACAAACTACATTGAGCTATTAAACAAAATAAAATAAGTCAACATTTTAATTTGTAATTGTCAGCGTAAGTACACATAATAATATAAATGTAAATAATTGTGACTAAATATTTAATAAAATATATGTATATAATATAAAGCTAAATTACAAACATGAACTAAATTTGAGAAACAATAAAAAGAAAAAGATATAAAATGTAAAATATTAACGTTGAATTTTTTAGAATTCCCATCCACATAAAGTTATTTTTGTACGGCATTAACGATGCCTGGGACGTGCGCGTTGTCGCTGTCGCAAGGCAAGCGTCAGACAAAGATAAAGTAATATACATAACTGCACACCGTATTACTTTAATTTTGAAAAGTTTCTTTTATTAAAAAAGGATATAAGCGCAGTGTGAGTTTGCGCATTCAACTCGAGTGATCGCCCGATTAATCACTCGCATTGCGAATTACGAATGATTTTTCATTCGGAAACTTTGAAACGAATGACGAATGAAAAATCATTCGAATGATTTTTAATTCGAGTGAAATATCATTCGAATGATTTTTCATTCGGAAACTCTGAAACGAATGACGAATGAAAAATCATTCGAATGATTTTTAATTCGAGTGAAAAATCATTCGAATGATCATTCGATTGTTGAAATTATCCGATTGCCGATTATTCGATTCTCAAAATCATTCGATTGTGCCCATCACTACTAAGTACAACCCTTGTAATACTTCAAGGTTCAAGTTAGGTAGGTATACGGACATATGTCATTCGCCATTTATGGATTTTTTAATTGTCTTCTTGCTTTTCTGTTGAAGATATTTGAAAAAGAGTGGAAAAGATTGGAAAGATATTTTCTGTTTTACGGATAAATTACAGAAGAATCTGTTATCGTTTTACGAATTGCTAGTAAATAGAAATAAAAAGTGTTCCTCTACATTACATTAAAAACTATTTTTATACAACGTCCAAAATAATCAAGTTAATTGTGTAAATTTAGTTCAGCTTAGAATAAATGTGATTTTTAATTTACGAAAAATTGGTGGCCCATTTAATTTAGGTATCATTTCGATAAAAATTAAAAAAATTGAAAAGTTAAAAAAAAAACATCTGGACTCAAAAAAGGTGCCAACATAATAGAAATTAAAAAAATTTAGCAGCAAGGTAATACATGTAGGTAGTTAAATTCAATATTTATTTTAGGAATTTTTTTAAAAATATTTTTCTCACTGCTGATTTATGTTGGTCATAAAAAGTGTATGATTCTGTGCTATTTGCTATTACCTCTTACTAATGCAGGTCTCCCTGTTCAAGAGTGGGAGATAGACATTTATGCAAAATAATTAAATATGATATACGTACGGGGTGGTGTGGTAAGCACCGAGCCTTTGACAATCGCCTACCTTCCCTACTTCTACCACCGTGCTTTGGTTCCCCTTTATTTACAGTGATTGGGTAGGCTAATAGCCGAGTAACCGACTCGTGTTTGACCCCGAGACTGTCCGAGCTGTAATCGAATATCTGAACCACTCGGTCACCCCGGCGATCAAATGATTAAATACTCAACCTAAATACAGCTATTGCCCTGTATTAGTCAATCTAAACATATTTATGAAAAATAACTATTTGAACTGGACTATACCGGGTGTCAACGAAACCTGGGGCACCTCCATAATTTTTTTATTTTTTCAGATATCTAAATGAAATTTAGTATATGTAATGTACTCTTTAAATTACGTTTGTTGACATAGGAAACAAGTTTATGTCACTTCCTGTTTCGCCGGAATTGACATCAACTTTGATATTTTAAATGGAACACCCTGTATATTTATACATTTTTGGAATCTCCATTCAATATTAATCCCGCGTTATTGGTATCAATAAAATCCTTGAAAAACGCTCATTTTTAATATTCTAGTGTCCCACCCTAGTGCCATTTGAAAAAATAGAGTTATTCTCAAAAAAGCATTTTTGCCAACTTTAGACCACTCTAATACAGCAACTAAAATAGTTAAAGTTCTAAAACAATTTGTATCGAGTGTTGGGGCACCTTGACTTTAATTTTGCGTAAGTCATGGCACTCTAGATCAAGGTGAGTTATCGGCCGGCCAAATCTTAGGACTTCTGCACGTGTGCTTGCAACGCTCATTCGGTAAGTTAGAGAGGGCGGAAAGGGACAGTTAGGCGCGCATCTTTAGGCGCGCATTTTTAGACGCGAGTTTTTAGACGCTGCACCATTAGGCGCGAACGTGATTGGCCGCAGGGACGTTTAGACGCGAACACTTTAGACGCCGAACCTTTAGGCGCTGGAAACTTTTATACTGATATTTACCATCTAGCGTTAAGTCAGTCTTATAAGGAAAAGACGATATGTTTAAAATGGTTAAAAAAAATAGTAATCATCGATAGTTACCTTGCATCAAGAAGCATAATTAAATCATACTTAAAACCATCTTTACCTGTAAGTTCTATGTATATATTTTGTAAAACGTTTTATTAAAAGATAAAAACCAAGGTAGAAAAAATTCTGACTCATTTATTTTGTTTGTAGTTATTTATAATATACCTGCGTGTTATAAATGCGCATGTTCTTTTGGAACAAAAGATATTGAAATTTTGCAGGTCTTTGCAGATATCAAAAACGTGGTAGGGTTTCTCAATATTATCGATAAATAATATAAACTGAGAAAAATTTTGATTCAATGTGGCAAACTGGAATTCTTTCGTTTTAATAATGACAATTAGCATCTTTACAAAATTAAACAAAGTCATCTAAAAGCACTTAAACAAAATTACTACCAGTAAATATGCTCTTGTTATTTTATTTATTATGACAATTTTTAAAATTTAATCAATTAGAGAAGCGTTTCTTGTTGCTCTGAATAATTTCTCATACTTTTTAATAAAAATGTGGAGCATGGACGTAAAAATAGATTTTAAATTGTTGAGTGCAGCGAGAAATGCATCTGTAATCGATAGAAAAAGTACGAAACTCAAAAGAAAATAAATAAACTTTAACTTGAAAACTATTTGGAATTTAAGTAATTTAGAATTTAGTTTAAATTTAGGAGAATGGTTTAAAACATTGCAGTTATTTATAGCTAGTCAATAATAGCATTTCAAGAAAGACGAATGTCTGCCTTCAAGAAAATAAATTATAATAGGAATACTTTAGGGCAACTGCATTTATTGGAGGCTCAGGGTCAAAGCTGTTTGTAGCTTTCATTCTCAAACGGATGTCCATTCTTACTGGGATAACTGTTAACTAATAATGACAGTGAAATAAACAAGAGGGATGACCGGAATTCAATAAATCTGTCAAAATATATTTGTCCAGATTTTAACCCACTTGTGTATCTAAAAAAATCTTCCAACTTGACGTTTGGGTGCGAATTATTCAAAAACAGCAAATATTTCGAAATAAAATAAATGTGTAGTTTGTTTTTTAATAACTATTTTCTAACACGTTCTATAAGCATGCGTTTAAAGCACTTTTTATCATCACTGAAAAATAAAAACATATAATATAATTTCAGCAATTAGACAAGAGAAAGAAAAATAGAAAAACTTCAGAAAGTTACCTATTTCATAAAGTTTTTATACTAATAGTTGAAAGAATAACAACTAATATAACTATTAGAATTTATGTAAACACTTATATTTACTAATATTGTTAATAATTGTTTTATAGTCTCACCATTTTGCAGTTTTACAATATTTCTCAAAACGTATGCAAAACGAAAAACATTTTTTATTTAATTTTCAAGCAGCTTGATTGATAAGAAGTTTGTGTATCCTTTGAAATTTAAAAAATTCGAAAAATTTAAATTAATAGGAGTAAACTATCTTTATCTTTCAAAACTGAAAAATATTCTAGTACTAGTTTAATCTATTTAGAATATAAACTCTAAAATCAAGTTATATTAATTTTTAATTTTAATAATAAATTCGAATAATAATTTACTTAATTTTTTTTATACTTAATTTTTTTGCCCGATGTAACATGTTTGGTTCTATGGAACATATTTGTAACTAGTTAAATTTAAATCAGTTTTTATACCTTTATAATTAAGAAGAGAATCTCTTATTATAAAGCAATTTAGTTTCAAATACGCTTCCAACGTTCAGAAGGTACAATTTAAAACAGATCGTATAGCTTTTAATGCCTGGCGTCTAACCGTCCCCGCGCCAAAAAACGCCGGCGTCTAAACGTCCCCGCGCCTAAAGGTTCCTGCGCCTAAAATGCCGGCGGTTAATAGCTCGCGCCGTATGGTGCGCGACTAAAGATGCGCGCCTAAACGTCCTAGACCGAGAGAGGGGGGTGTAGGCCTTTCTGCGTACAGTTTACAGCAAGTTTAGACTGCGTTAAGTAATCGAATAATTGTTAGAAATGGTTTTCAAATGCTTTGTACCGAATTGTAGTTCTGGGTACACTTCTTGCAAGCAAACATACAGTATGTTTACCGCTGGTAGTGATAGTGAACTGTGTAAAAAATGGGCTAAAGCCATTCCGCGCGCAGATAAATTATACTCGGGTAAAGACCGAGTCTGTGAAAAACATTTTAAGAAAACAGAAATAATAAAAGAGTGGGTAGCTGCAGATGGTATTACAAAAGTAAGTGTTTTATGTACATGATGTGTATGAGTGTATGTAAAATTTTGGTACTCAGAATTATACGAAAACACATGATAAAAAAACAGCTATTTATGTTTTAAAATAAAGTAGTTTTAAAATGTTTGATGCAGGAATTAGTTTTGAAATTTAGTAAAAGTCTAAGAACTTTAACTTAAACGGATATTTACGTATTTTATCAATTTTATACATTATTATATCCTTCACATTGTTACAGGTACCTTTAAAGAGGCCTAGATTGTCCGCTGGTGCTGTACCCAGTATATTCCCAAATTGTCCTGCATACCTTAGCAATACTAAAACTAAACGAAAAGCCCCGCATGATAGGAGTTTAAATAATTTAGCCTTTAAGAAAAAAAGAGCTACTCCCCACAATGTATGTGAAACGTTAAATAGTAATAGTACTACTTTTTCAGTATTATGGTCCAAAGCAGAAAAAGTTAAATTACCCAACTCCCATTGGTCATACACGAAAGTACATGAAAATGGAAAAAGGGCGGCCATTTTTCAAGAAATTTCATTTTCATTCATTTCAAATAAACCCTTTATAAAGAAATCTATTTCCATTAAAGATACTTTAGAGGTTACGATCAATATAAAAGATTTTGAGGTACCAAAGTCATATTATGAGAAACTAGAGTTAGAAGACATAGATTTAGCTTCAGAGAACTTATTGCAGAAACTAGAAAATTTGTTGAAAAAATTATCATCTTATTTAGTGTGCGATGGTGGACCGAATATTTTAGAATATCCAAAGAGGTGGTCAGTAAAAGCGACGTTATGTAATAGTACAGGAGTCTGGCATCACATTAAATGCTCACAAGTTGGTAAATTTCAATCAAAATGCCAGTTCTGCAAACGATTAGTGAATTATTTTAAATTAAAGACTGCGAGCTGCCCAAGAAAAATTGCAAAGCTCTCTGTTTCTGGAATGTCTAGAAAAATACGTGCCACACAATCTACCAAAAGATCTATCAAATTTAGACTAAAGCAAAAAATTGAACTACTTAATAAAAAAATAGATGACATAACTATAAAATATAATGAACTTTCAGAGAGTTCTGTTGATCAAGAAATATCTAAACTTGACATGCCCCCGTCTCAAAAAATGTTAATATTAGAATGCATTAAGTGCGCCAAAATTAGTAATAAAAAAAATAGAAGATATACAGACGACTGGTTACTATTGTGTTTGGTGCTGTATATCAGGAGTACAGCAGCATATCGTTTTTTACTTAAAAATAATATTCTTCCATTACCCAACATAACGACCATTAGAAAATATTTAAACCTCATGAATTTGAAATGCGGTCTAGACGAACAGTTCTTCAAAGCTCTACAAGAAAAGTTAAAAATGAAACAAGAATATCAGCGACATGAATAGTTTTTGACGAAATGGCCGTTAGAACCGCTTTAAACGTGAACGTTAAAAAAATGAAATTTGAGGGTATCGTTGACTACGGAGAAGAAAATTTAGATTTAGTGCCAAATAGCAATACCATAGAAAATCTTGCAGATCACGCATTGGTATTTATGTTTAATGCATTAGGAGACAAATATTCTCAACCTGTAGAGGTTTATGCATCGAAAGCGTCAACTTCTGGAACAATATTAGCAAAATTAATAGTTCAGGTCATATTAAAATTAGAACAGGCGGGTGCATATGTTGATGGAATAGTATGTGTGTTTGGTATATCAGGGAAAATTAACGGTCTTCAAAACAAATTACAGCACCCTTGTGATGACAACAGGAATATTTTTGTGTTTTCCGATGTACCTCATTTGTTTAAATGCATACGCAACCGTATAATGAAACAGAATCTTCAGGTATACATATTGGGCCGTATTCTTATTTTTAAATTAAATTTAATGTCAAGTTTAATTACTATAACAACCTTGCATCCCTCTTCGATGCATTACAATTAGATATTTGCAATTTTATGCTTACTTTAATCCATTAATCACGACTTTAATTAGAGACACATAATTTTAAACACCAAGATAGAATACGGCCTACCAAGTTCAAATAGTGCTCATGGTTTACATACAAATATCTTGTATCGTTTAGATTGGGGAATCTTGCGTAAAGTGGAATCATTATGTAACTTTATTTAATGAAGATATAAGCCTTCCAGCTCACGCTCGTGCCTGTCCAAAAATTACTAAATTACACGTACATCCTACCAATTTATTGAAAATGCGCGTTAAATTAGCAACTCAGGTAAATATTGTACCACGTATTAGTACTACGTTGATCTATTTATTATTGATTAGCAGGCTAATTAGTGATTATTATATTAGAACCTACATGAATTTAAAATAAATAGTTGTATCAGATTTTTAGTAATTCTGTGGTCGCCGGGCTAAAATTATACAAAGAAAAAGTGTACCTTTACTGCAAAAATGTGATGGTACCATAGCATTTACAAAAAGAATGAATAATCTCTTTGATGCTTTAAATAGAAAATTTAAAGCCGAAGGGGTATATTCCATTGAAAATAAAGACTTTGAAGTAAGTATACAAAGAACTACTTTATTATATTGCTTAATATTAAAACTTTTGTTATTTTTATTAATAGACAATTTCGGAAAATATCAAATGGCTTGATGAATGGGAAATTCATGTAAGAAGTGGTGAAATTAGTAAATCTTCATTCTTAACACCATCAACAGCTGAAGGTTTGCGAGTGTCTTGTCACTCAACGTTAGAATTAACCAAATATTTATTAGAAAGGTGTAATTTTAAGTTCGTTCTTTCCTCCAAAATGAATCAGGACGCGTTTGAGGTAAATACGTAAATATAAATACTTTGCCAGCAATAAGTATTTGTGTTTTTTAAATTATTTCTAGCGCTTTTTTGGAAGTATACGCCAAGCTGCGGGATGTAATGATCATCCTAATTTCATCACGTTTATGCAGCTATACAGAATGCTCTCTCTCTACAAATTAATTAAACCACCGCAATTCGGCAACTGCACGGAAAATTGTGATGGGGAGGCTTTAAAAAGTTTTAATTTTGATGACTATAAAGTAATCTTTCAAAATCAGTCGAGAAATTCTGATAGAAGTGAACATATAGAAACACTGAAAAAGAAACTAGACGGCTTAATTTCAAACGATGCTTGGAATATTGAAGAATTAGGCGAAGAAGATTTCTCAGTTTTTGAAATTACAGAATGCGTAATATATTATATGACAGGATTTGTTTGTTATAATTATTGAAAACCACGAATTGCGAAATCTATTAAAGGAAGTGGAACGTTATTTTGCAGAAAATGTTCATTCAGTATTTGTTTATGATGAGATTGTAGATAAAATTATCCTCAATTACAAATTTTCGTTTCCCTGCGAAGATCATAAATATGATGTCATTAGT
The DNA here is from genome assembly GCA_963082815.1 of Melanotus villosus. Lineage (NCBI taxonomy): Eukaryota > Metazoa > Arthropoda > Insecta > Coleoptera > Elateridae > Melanotus > Melanotus villosus. The sequence continues at coordinate 66,632,463 of OY720418.1, read as the reverse complement.
TTTGCCTTACATTCTTACATTTTACGACGAATGAAGCATTACACAATTCAGCAAGATGCTCAACATTTTAAACCAACCAGTAACACACGAAAATTGGCAAAACTACAAAAATTGTAATTATATAATTATTATAGGCTTAGGATAGTTATACACACTAGAAAACTATAAAATGCTCTCAAATATACATTTACATATTATCAAATTTGAAAATGCATAATTATCCTAAGATTATTTAAAACTAATTTACAAGCCTTTATTTAACTTGATATTGTACCTACATGTTAATAAACATTTCAGTTATAAGTAGTTTTAAAGTTTGTTTATTTTTATTTTAGTGAAGTAAACTATACAGGGTTACTGGTAATTCGATACATTCCTTTGGAGAAGCGATGGGACAGGAGCTAAGAAACAAATTTAACCCTAGCACACATTATGCAAAACTCAATAGTTTGTGAGATATTTCAATTTTTGTGTTTTTCTCAAAAAAGTAGATCTTAATGTCTTTAAAGTTAATTAAAAAAAAATCTACTTGACATTTTTTGAACTTTTTTACTGGATTACTTGCCCCACTCTATCGTCATCCGTTTGAAATGGAAAATATCCGGAAACATTTCGATCATGTGAAAATTTTAAATAAAAACTTACAGAAAATAATTTTTAAAAATCAGCTACGAAAATTACCTATTCGTTTTTCTCAAAAATTATCAAGGGTAATATAACAAGTGGTGAGCTTATTGTCGATAATATTTTCAAAATGTCACGAATGTTAATCCCAATGACGAAAATGCAACGACTGCGAAGCAGGAGTTGCATTTTCCAAAGATTGGGATTAACATGAGTGGCATTTTCTAAATATTATCGATTTTTAAGCGAATCACGAGTTATATTTAGGAAGAGAATACAATGATTACTTTTTTCACTAATCGGTGCTACAGTTTTTTCTCAACTGTCAAATAATACGTCATATTTACGTGGTTACTACGTTACTAGCGTTGCTATTGGAAATAACAAAATATTATCGCGGCAATAAATTATTTTCACTTATTGGTACAACATTTTCAAGCGTTGTGATTGGCTGATTTTCTTAAGATTTGTATTCTCAACATAATATGCGTACAAATTATTTTAAAAACTTCCTTATTTCAACAGCTATCTATCAAGGTACAAATGTTCCGCGTGCCCTTGATAGTTCTAATAAAAAAAATAGTAAAAGTGATGCAAGTAGTATGGTTCTTATTTTTGGATAAACAGTAAAAAGTAAAAGTGTGCGTAGAAAAAAATGTCAAATCGTTCCAGTCCTCGACTTTGATGCTTACGCATGTGTATTATTAACTGACATTATTATCTCCGTGTCCCTTAAGTTTGAGCCCCTACTCCGTATACAAACACGGTAGCGTCTACTTATTTCCATGTTTGTTGCTCTGGTTGTGGGGATATGCCGTATGTGTTGGGCAGCGTCGACTATCCTTTGTCTAAGGTCTTCTCTCGTATCGCATAGACCATCGTTTTCATATGGCCCCACATGTGGAAATCTAGAGGTGTTAAATCTGGACTTTGCGCTAGCCAAGGTATTGGGGCTGCCCTTCCAATCCAACGGTTAGGAAAACGTTGATCGAGTAACTGTCGTACTGTCAGCCGATAATGTGCTGGACAACCGTCGTGCTGAAATATCATTCTCTGTCTGACGGCGGGAGGAACATCTTCTGGAAGCACCGGCAGCTCATCTCTTAAAAATGTTTGGCCCTATAAAATAGTGGACAATGACTCTCATCCACACATTTTCACAAAACTTTATTTGGAAATTAGTTTCCCTTATTAAATGGGGGTGTTCGTCGGCCCAATAATGTAGGTTGTGGAAATTTGTTGTACCCTCGCGATGAAATTTCGACTTATCTATCCATAAAATGTTTAGTAAGAAATTTGCATTTGCATATTTTTTATTAGAACTATCAAGGGCACGTTGAACATTTGTACCTTGATAGATAGCTGTTGAAATAAGGAAGTTTTTAAAATAATTTGTACGCATATTATGTTGATAATTTTTGACAAAAACGAATAGATAGTTTTCGTAGCTGATTTTTAAAAATTATTTTTTATAAGTTTTTATTTAAAATTTTCACATGATCGAAATGTTTCCGGATATTTTCCATTCCAAACGGATGACCATAGAGTGGGACAAGTAATCCATTAAAAAAGTTCAAAAATTGTCAAGTCGATTTTTTTAAAATTAACTTTAAAGGCATTAAGATCTACTTTTTTGAAAAAAACACAAAAATTGAAATATCTCAAAAACTATTGAGTTTTGCATAATGTATGTTAGGGTTCAATTTGTTTCTTAGCTCCTGCCCCATCACATCCCCAAAGGAATGTATCGAATTACCAGTAACCCTGTATAGTAAAAAATAAATGGTTTCCTAAAGCACAAAAATTGCATTATTAATGATAAATCTTTGTAAAAATGTGTAATTTTAAGCCTATGATTTTAAATTCTTATGCGTTCCTTGCATAGTAAAGGCCTACTACCCCCACTACTAAAACCTAAACAGCGTTTCGCTCGCTCTGTACTACGATGATTCACCTACTCTTATACACCCTGCTCTAGATTCATTTCGGCAAAAATTTACTTTGTCATCAAAATGTTTCGAACTTGATACTACCATACGTAAAATTGAATGGAGATTCCAAAAATGTATAAATATACAGGGCGTTGCATTTAAAATAACAAAGTAGTAGTCAATTCCAGCGAAACCGGAAGTGTCAGAAACTTGTTTCCTATGTCGACAAATGCCATTTAAAGAGTATATTAAATGTGCCAAATTTCATTTAAATATCTTAAAAAATACAAAATTTATGGGGTGCCCCAGGTTTCGTTGACACCCGTGTTCAAATTTCGGACTCGTGCGCGAAAAGCTTACCTTCCGTAACTTGTGTTTTTATATGTATACTATTCTTAGCTTCCCAGTTCCTAGTTAGGAAAGCTTTCGGTATGAAATATAACATTGACATGACATTTAACTATGTATTGTCATTTTGAAGTAAGGCATACCTGATTATATATTGAGATGATATTTGATTTGGATGCTATTATTAAAGATTATGTTATTTGTTAATTTGTTGACGAAAGTTATTTTTTGCAAAGATTATTAATGCAGATTTTAATTATAAAAGTCATAACATAAATTTTAGGTACATAGCTAAATTAAATTTAAGTTGTTAATGTAAACAAGTTATTGTTATAATCATTGTTATAGAATAATTATCTAAATTCAGTAGTCATAGAAATGTAAAATTAGTTACTTTAGAAACCTTGTAAATAGTTGTTATTGTGAAAAACAATTTATAAAATATCTTGGATACAGAGAAAAACAATGTAATAAATCAGTGATATTTTCTATAAAAAGGGGCAACAACTAAATAGGTTTGCTCGTCCCAAAATAATAAATATCAACCGATTATTTAACTTTAAATAAAGTTAATGACCAAAAGAATCATTTGTTGAATCGAGAGGAAGTGAAATAGAAGCAGAAGCAATTGAAAATTGAATTTCAAGCAGAGGCAATTCAAGCAGATTCAATTGAAAATTGAAATTTGGAACAGAGGCAAATTGGATTTTAATGGTGAAATAGAAATTTTTTTGGAAAAGAAGAGGATTTCAAACAAAACCCAGGAACCGGTGTAGATAGTGAGTGTAAAAACCGTAATTATAAGATAGGTTTAAGCAGGGTTGATAGGGCGAAAAACAAAATAAAAATATCTGCATTAAAAATTGAGTAAAATTTTATTTTTGTTAATATTAATTGTAAATACAACGAACCTTCTTAACGACCCGTGAGGTGAGATCACCGGAATTGAACTAAATTAAAAGAGTAAAGTAGATTTGAAAATTGTCAATCCAACAGGCGTTTTAATATATTGGTTGTTAAAAACAAAGATACAGTTTAATATATTCAATTAAAGGTTAACATAGATTAACGTTATTTATGAATTTGTAAGCTGGGTTGCCTATTAAGATTGTTAAGGAGCGTATCTTATGTCACTTATGTGAATCGCCCAGTATTTCTACTCTACTGTTTAGTGCAAAGCTAGTTTACGTTTTTGCTTCCTGGTATTCAGTTTTACATGATTTCGTTGTTAAATATTTATTATATCTTATCAATGCATTTCTCTTTAAAATTTGAAATATAATATTCTTTTCCGTGTACATTCATTCCAGTTATTAGTCATATTTTTCCTGTTAACTATTTTATATTAATTTAAAAGGTATTTTACATTAAATAAAGTTTAGGGAAAAAAATGCTTAACACAAAGCGAAACGTTAAAGAAAATAAACGGTTTAAACCTCTAAAATTAAGATTAATATAGAATTATTTTTAACTATTGCATTCTTTTCTAATTACATAATTTATTTATTTGTTTCAGTAACTGTCTACATGGACATCACGCTGAAATTATGCAAGAGGTAAAATTATCTCCGCTATTACCTCCTGATTTTTACAAACCCTTCAAGGAAGATGAAATGAAAAAATTTGTTATCGTAATAAACGCTAGTGAGACTTCAACTATTTATGAAACTACTCCGACGCATCAAATATCATCAAATTTACCAGTTTTGTCCTACGATTTAAGTGATTGGGGGCCAAAACGTGATTCCCTTTATATTGTAATACCAATAACGTTACTCTACGTGACCATATTTGTAACTGGACTTCTAGGAAATATTTGTACGTGCATAGTTATCGCTCGTAACAAATCTATGCACACTGCAACTAATTACTATTTGTTCAGTTTAGCAATATCAGATTTGCTTCTGCTTATTTCCGGATTACCTACTGAAATATATTCGACGTGGTCGAAATATCCGTACATATTTGGAGAAGTGTTTTGCATACTTCAAGGATTTGCAGCAGAAACGTCAGCCAATGCTACAGTATTGACGATTACTGCATTTACGATAGAACGCTACGTCGCCATATGTCATCCCTTTTTATCACATACTATGTCCAAACTTTCTCGAGCCATCAAGTTCGTCATTGTTATTTGGCTACTTGCCATGTGTCTTGCGCTTCCACAAGCAATGGCTTTTGGTATATTTTATGAACAATTACCAGGCGGACGTCTGGCAAACAATGACCATTACGTGTGTACCGTGAAGAGAATTGTAATTCCACATGCTTTTGAAATTTCTACGTTTGTATTTTTTATTGCGCCAATGTCCGTAATAACAATATTATACATTTTAATTGGACTGAAAATTCATAAATCTACAAATGGACGTGCCAGAGACGGCAGCGTAAGAATGAAACATCGCAAAACAAAGGTGTTCATTCACAGCCCCAATCGTCAGGTGGTAAATGAAAGCAAGATCGATAAAGTACAATTAACTTACGAAGAAGAGGGCAGAAAGAACTACCCGCGAAACTCACAGGCTTCTAAGCACGTCGTGAAAATGCTAGGTGAGTATTTTTTCTTTTTTAAATTCGATATATGTAAGGTACTTTAAACTAAATAATTAATTTTCAATTTAAAAATTAAATAGTAATACCTAATTATAATAATTTAGAGGTTATGAAAAATAAACGTGTATGGAATTGGAAACCGCAAATTTATCTTTATAAATGATTCAAATTTTGTATTGCCATTTATTTGGTTTAATTCAGTTCAGAAATAGATAAATGTCCGTTTAAGACTGTTATTGATAAGAAATAACAAAATATCAACTTCTAACGTTAAATAAATTACGAGTACCGTTATAGAGATATTTTCGTAGTTATCTTTTTATAATGAAGAAGAATGTTATGTTGTTAATTTCAAGATCTAAATATTTCCTATTTTTGGACATTTATTCAACAAAAGTTGTAGTGTATTACAAGAGAAATCTCAATAAGGTGTTCAGATTTCGAATTCTAGGTATACTTAACAAAAATTGGAACAACAAAAACTATCTCTTTTTTCAATTTAATTTATTTACATGTATTCCCTTACATTACTTTGGATGCATATATTCATATCTCGAATTTAATTTTAGTAAATTTTGTACGGTCAGAGGGGCATCTCTCTCGCAATGCAAGTTTTCTTGGTTGATAAGATTGGGTTTTCTGCTCTTTTAAGTTCAAGCAAATGCCGCCAATTTAATTGAGATTTGATGAAGCTTTTCTTTAGAATTTTGTTGTACTGTGAATAATGTGTTTGAATTAGAAGCATGGTTACCCAAAATAAAGTATTGCAATTTTCTATAATTTATTTATAGATTTGTATACACATGGTCACTATCATTCATGAGCAAGAAAAGTTCAAATCTTTAAAGCTAATCTCCATGTTAAGGTGATAATACCTAATACCCTTTTCACTAAGAATTATTCTTCTACTATTTGTATCTGTTTAGGCCTTTTTATTTTAATTTTGATTTTGAGCTTTTTCTTATACTTTTTTCTGGTCATTTTATGTTGACTTGCTTATTATAATGCTGAAGTAATTACGTAATTCGATTCTGGAAAATTTCTGTTCATATTCATAACGTAACATTTGTTTTTATTGAATTTTATTTTTGTGAAAAAGTTCTTAAAGTTATTGACTAGTGATTTACTCCTGATATGTTTTATTAGGGTTTGTTTAAAACAAGATTCTAAGCTCGTGTAACAACTGCAGACCCAACCCTTCTAAAATTTACTCCAACGGTTGGTGAGGTGTTGGAGGTACATGCTTCCATAATTTAAATTTGTATTTTTGTTTGATTGGCGACTGCTTTAATTTATCCCTTGCTTCGTTGATTTTGTATATAACTTCAGTATTATATTATAATAATGGGTGACATGCCCTTTTCAGTTCGTACTTGTTTTGCTTTTGTACTCATTTTGTAATTTTCTTCACTTGATTCTTTCTTTTAGTCTTTTGTGTGATCTGGCATTACATTGTTCAGAATAGGTACTATTTGAGGACATACGTCTACTCTACCCACTCCCTTTGATGGCTTAGCAGTGCCTTGTCCTCCTAATTTGTTATTCATAACAACTTATAATTAGGTACTTCTGTTATTCATATCAGGTAGTATCTATGCCACAGAATAAATCTGTGTCTATGCGAAGCCTGCATAACATATAACAACTATAAATTGGTCCATATCGTAGTTTATTAAATGTTATATACAGGATGATTTAAAGGATGTGCTATAACCCTAGAGATTGATTAATCATCCAATTTTTAGTAAAAAATAATAACTATATCCTAGCCGAATTTCAAGTATTAGTGATATATGATGACAAATATTGATTATGGGAATTATGAGCTACATTCCTTATTGTTTTTGATATAGTAAGCCAAAGTTGTCACTAATTAAACGTTTTTGACAAGTTAACCTGTGAGAGGGGTGTATTTTATTTTGCATGGGAAATTCACATCCAACTAAATGCCTGGCGTTTTAACCGCTTTTAATGTGTATTGTTTTATAAAGTGGGCAATGAAGAATAAAGAAAATGCAGCAATCCATCCAATAATTAGCTACTAATTAAATGTATCGTATGATCAAAAAGTCCTTGGATGGCGGTTACTGAGGATTCTACATGCTATGGATCCTAAACATCTTACATTCTTTTTGAAGCCTCTTTAATCACAATCTCTCTCTACATACTTTTAACGGAGGCCAAGTAAACGTCAATGACATAAAAATAATAAAAGTACGTAATTTCAGTTATACTTAAATTCTGCAGCAACCGCGATCCAAGGAGTTTTTGATCATACTATATTTACTAATTTCAAATTTTCTGATGATGTAGGATAAAAAGTTTAGAATGCGCTATTATAAAAAAATTTCCATAGTCCTTTGAAATGTAAATTAGACACTGTTAAATATGCTAACTTTTAAATCTAAAAAAGAAATTCCCTTTCTTCTTAATACTTCGCAAACCTAATTAAGGCGTTCGCATAATTCTCAGTAACTGTCATAATACGAGAATACAGCATTGAGAATAATATTAACCAGTTTTTACAAATTCAAATGATTTAATTTAAAGTCATCCTGAGTGAACTATGTTAATAAGAGTTGTTTAAGGAATGTTGACACAAGACCAATGAAATAATAGCCACATAAATCTATTTATCTTAATTTTTATTAGTTAAGACATGATTTTTAATCCATTGTATTACTGAGGATGATTTTAAGTTGGATATAGTGTACGACAATAAATTTTTTCTCCAACCACATGAATAACACGCCATATTGTCGAATAATTTTGTATAAAAAGTAAGTCAGTTCGGGATGTTCACCAATTACCATGGCAACTGCATACTTTTCGATTCATTCATTCAGTACAAAAATGGACGCCAGATAGGGTTTTACACAAGGAAGCCAGGTAGCTCAGTTGTAAGAGGGCTAGGCTTGCATGTTGCAAGTCCCGGGTTCGAATCCCTACGTTTTTTCTCATGCCTCTGGGATCGGTACTAGGCCTGGTGAGACCATTCACAGTTGGGCTTAATTAACTGGGCTCTACTCGGAAGACTGGTCTATGAGATAGAGTATAACAAGACCACTACACACGTAGTAACACACACATGACACAGCCGTCTGACTTGAAGTAATGCCTAAAGGCGGTTCCGAGCAGATTGGCTATACACGCCTACAAGACAAAGACACACACAAAAAAAGAAAGAAAAGATAGGGTTTTACACGGTAAATTTTAAATAAAAAACAAACGCTTCGTCAACATTCGGCAATCGTCGTCGTTGTTGTTTATTTTCTTCGTATAGTGATTGTTTATTTCCGCAATGACAGTTCTCAAAAATGTTTGATTCTAAATAATAAGTCATACCTATTACCGAATTTATGAGTAGTTGGAGAAAAAATAGTATGCTTCATTCGCACAAAAAATGCCTTTTCGGGACGAGTAAGACTCGCCGGACTCCGCGGCGCGTCGTCCGGCGATCTGTCTTAATGTCCCGAAATCATGCATTTTTTGTACTAATGAAACAATATACTATAGTCTCCATTTTTTTTGTTTCTTGGATGAATCACTTACCTGGAATATGCAGCTAGATAAGATCTTCGAATGATTTTTATCCTATATCCATAAAATATTAACAAGTTTACGTGAGAAGCTCGAGGTCATCGATCACTAATAGACTACATCATAGAAAATAACAAAATAGTACGGATGGTTAGAGATACACACGTTTGTAGAGGAAGTGAAATAGGTTCTGTTCACTATTTAGTAATATCAAAAGTACTGATCCTGAAAATGAAGCTATACGAGAGCTATTCCAGAACAGAGTGAGCGCTGCATTATTAGCAACGCCAACGGCCAATAACGTACAAAAAGAATTGGAATAATTAAAAGAATAGTTTATGAAACTTTAGGAGATCAAAGTCCATCTACATCCACATCCAGTTATTGTTGTATGTTGCATTTAAAAGATTTCTTACGATGATAGCGAAATGCGGAGGAGCCCCATCGTGTAAAAACTAAAGGTTAACTCTATCAATTAGGGGAACATCATCTAATAGTGAGGGTAAAATGTTATTTAAAAAGTCAAGATAAGCTTCGCCATTTAAACGAGATTAATCACACTTATATCAAATTTAGGGCCGGTTGCACAAAGCTTTTGTTAAATTAACGAATTATCAAAGTTTACAAAAGAGCATCATTTTTTGTTTACTAATGTGTTATTTGACATGCATTCGAATTTTGATTCGATTTTGTTCACCTTAACGAATGATTAATTTAACCAAGCTGTTAAATCATGTTTGTGCAACTCGCCCTAAGGAAAACAAAAAACAACAACGAGATAAATTTATTTTATTTTTTCCTTGAAAAACACGATAGATTATGCAGTTTATTGATTAAAATAGGAAATCAACTCTATCTTTGAAACACTTGATTTACGGACCTATGTTCATTAAGACTTTTTTGTTTCTATTTGTGAGTACTATACGTGGATAAAATATCCGACCTTTTTTTTAACACCCTGTATATACAAAAATCCTGAATGTGCGTCTAAAAACAATCAGCGAGGCTTTATTATCCGAACAGCAACTTATTATATCTACGGCACAAATGTAATGCGCGAAAAGTTATGGGAAATCATGGAAAAAAGGGGATATCCAACGCATGTTATTGAATGTTTAAAATGGCTATACACTCTATACAGAGGTACCCAAGTTGTAATTGATTTACAAAATCGCTGCAGCAAGTCCATTATGACTACCAAAGGTGTAAGACAAGGGTGTAGTGTCTCGCCTACATTATTTAATATTTATATCAGCGTTGCCTTACGGCAGCTGAAATGTACCAGCCCCGAAGAAATTCATATAAGCCGGGGTCATTGTACCATATGAACAAAAATTATTTAGATAAGGGTTGGCCATGGTGAACAAAATCACTGTCTTTGATAGGTTCAGCTTGTTGTTGGTTCTACATGTCAATTAAATGTCAGTTTCGATTTGAATTTTTATTCATCATGGTATTCTCGAAACGCATATGAAAACATGAAAAGGCGTGTAAATTTATGTTTGCTTGAGAATGGTGGCCATTTTTGACATCTAATGTAATAAATTGAAAATGAACCCGTAGTTTAATATCTAAGTTTTATTTAACAAGCTGATTAGCTTACATAACCTATACAATTTCAACTACTGATGATGAATCAAACATGCAAGGTACGTTCAGAATTCCAAAGCCACCCCTTATCTAAATAAGTTTTGTTCATATGGTATTAAACAGTTGCTTACTATTTGCGGACGACCTTGCGATTCTATAAAATAACGAAGATGACTTGCAACGGGCTTGTCGCCAATATTATTACTTAGTAGGCAAAGACTACAATTTGGTCATATCACAACAGAAAACGAAAATGATGATTTTTCATGGAAAATAACCTGCTAGATCCAAAATTGTTATAGGCGGTCAAACCCATCGAACAAGTTAACCACTTAAGTACCTACCTTGATTGACGCATTCCAGAACATGTGCGGAACTATTAGGAGAACTCTGCGCAATAAGACTAGGAAAGAAACCCATTTAAAATTTTATAGGAAAATGTCATTACCTGTGCTGCTGCTCAGTAGCGAAACTTAGGTTTTACAAAAAAAGGGACTATTCACGCATCCAATCAAACGGAATGAAGGAAAAACTTAAGGGCAGTTAAAGGATGTAGTACTGCTGATAGAATGAGGAATGACGACATTAGAGAGATTCTCGAAGTACTCAGTACTTAATTAACAGTAATCGAGAACAACAGAGATAAATGGAAAAACCATGTACGGAGAATAGGAAACCGTAGGCACCCAAAGATGGCATTAAGACACGGGCAGATCTCGGAAAAGATGCGAATGAGTGAATGAGTCGGACCAGATCAATAGGCCTAATCCGTGTTAAGAAGAACAAGAAGAAGAAGAAGAAGAAGAAGAAGAAGAAGAAGAAGAAGAAGAACTATAAAATCTAGAATTTTACGTACAACAGGTGCCTAATTTGCCATACGAGATTGCACATTCATAATAAGCGTATGTGTATACGGCCGAAAACAACCATAGCTGTTATTGTTTTGGTGTTTATCATAAAAATGTGAAAAAGTTTCCTGGAAGAGCTAAACAAGCACTGCTCCGAAAGTATAGTTTTTGAATCGAATAATAAATAAAAGTGTCCTTCTTAGCCCGTCTGTAGGTCTGTCATGTTTCAATCAATTAGATTTAAAGTAAGGAACTGTTAAGCCATTTAGAGACGTTCTGTGGTAGGTAGGGTAGTTTTGTACGTTGATAGTACTCGCCAACTCCTCTTGTCTATACCAGCAATCGTGGAAGAAGAAGTTCTTGTTGTAGTCATAATAAATTGTACCGTAGATCTCAATTGCAGATGGCGATAAATTTTGTAACTTTTTTGATTTCACTTGTATATTTTCTAATTTAAATTTTACCTTTAAATATTATTATTGTGTTAATAGTAATTAAAATATCTTGAAACCGAATTTCGTATTTTCACATATCACAAAACAAACAGCATCGTTGTTGAAACCCAACAGGGATTCTGTTTATTTAATAATAGTTATTTGTAATGCAAGTAGGTAGAATACCATTCACGAAAGGAAACTTTTTAAGATACGAATTACATTAAATGAATGTACTTTTTTTAAAGCGGGAAGGGGAGTATAAACGGTAACACCTCTGTGAACGTTTTAAATGTTAAAATTTTTGAATTCAGGTTAATAATCAATTTAAAGATTGCCGACCTGAGTGGCGTCGAAGTTAGCATACTTCTTTTATAAATCAGAGATCTTGGGTTCGATTCTGCCCTGGTCGGGCACAATAAAACAATACTATGTTTGGCACAATAAAGATCTTCCTGGGGTGAAAATCCCTTGGGCTTGGCAAAATTTTAGTCGTGTTGTGTCAATGATCATAGTAGTCGACCTGCGTTGATATTTCAGGTCAGCCTATCACTAAAAAAAACATAATTAATAACTTTTTAATGAAGGATTGCAATAACGCATGAACGCTGCTGGCGAGCATTCTACCATTCATCCTTGGTAATGACGTCAGAGGATCCTACTGCCGTATTTGTTGTTCGCTTGTTTGTGCGATAAAAATGTCCGTTTCGCGTTTTGCCTTTATTTTTACTGTTATTATTCAGTATTGTTATTTTTGCTGCATGTTGCTAGCCGGTTTTGACGTACAAGAATTTAAGGTTAGCTGATAATGCTACAAAACAAAAACTAATTTGTAACAGCTCTAAGCTGAGAGATAATCTCCCGTTCTAAATGTATTTAATTTTTTTCCTGATAGGTTGATACTTAAGTACGTGGGGCATAGTATAATAGTATAATAAAAAAAGGAAGACCAAAAATAAATAAGATGAAAAATAACCAAGGTATACATAATTACAACAGACAAGTATGAAGTTGTCAAATTAATAGAAGACTTCTACAAAAAGCTGTACAATTCCACCATCACAAAACCTAGTATACATAGGAAAACTATTACAAACGTAGGGTCGGAAGACATTCTTGAAATAGTTGAAGAGGAAATAAGAACAGCGCTAAGACAAATGAAATATAGAAAAGCTCCCGGAGAAGATCAAATAACAATTGAAATGATAAAAATAGGTGGAAAAGTAATGAAAGACACGTTTAAGATATTACTTAAAAAATGCATCAAAGATGGAAAGATACCAACTAAATGGCAAAATGTAGACACAAAAATTTTATTCAAAAAAGGGGACAATGCTAACATCGCAAACTATCGCCCCATCAGTTTGCTGTCCCATCTGTATAAGTTGTTGACGAAAATTATAACCAACCGTTTAAACAACAAATTCGACTTCTACCAGCCGGTGGAGCAGGCAGGATTCCGAAAAGGTTTTGGCACGGCAGATCATATACATACAGACAATTCGGACATTAATCGAAAAATGTACAGAGTACAATGTTCCCCTTCATTTGGCTTTCATAGACTATAGAAAGGCATTTGACTCCATCGAAATATGGGCTATTCTGCAAGCTATGGACAACGCTCGAATAGACACAAGGTACTCAAATATTCTAAGATATATACTTATACGAAAATGCAACTATGCAAATAAAGATAGACGAGGATATATGGTTACCAACAAAATCCTAATCGAAAAAGGTGTTCGGCAAGGCGACACAATATCTACCAAGTTATTCATCTTGGCGCTAGAAGATATTTTCTAAAAGTTATCATGGAAAAGAAAAGGTATAAACATCGATGGCGTATTTCTAAGCCATTTAAGATTCGCGGACGATATCGTTTTTATAAGCAACGATGCAAGCGAAGTAAAAGATATGATAACACAGCTAAATCGAAAATCTGAGCTGGTTGGACTAGAAATGAACCTAGAGAAAACAAAAATCATGAGCCAGGCCGAAGCACAATTTAATATAAGAAACACAATCATCGAAAAAGTAGACGAATATGTATATCTTGGTCATACGACTAGGCAAACAGAACCAAACGGCGGAAATAATAAGAAGACTACGACTAAGTTGGGGAGCGTTTGGGAAATTAAGCTTTGTTTTAAAAAACTTGCAAGTTCCGATCAACTTGAGACGTAAAGTATACAATGCATGTACCCTGCCTGTTATGACTTACGGCATGGAAACCACAACGCTTACGCAAAAGTCGGCTAACAAACTGAGAACGACACAAAGAGCCATGGAAAGGGCCATGCTTGGTGTTAGCTTGGGAGATAAGATCAGAAATGAGGAAATTCTAAGAATAACCGAGGTTACCGACGTCATAACTCGGATAGCAAACCTAAAGTGGCAATGGGTAGGACACATCGCACGACAAGCCCCAACAAGATGGACGAACAAGATCACACATTGGAGGCCAAGGATGACAAAGCGAAGTGTGGGGCGACCCCAGAAAAGATGGCTGGACGACGTAAAGAAAGTAGCGGGGAGAGAGTGGTTTCAGAAAACAAAAGAGAGGAAAACATGGAAAGACATGGGAGAGGCCTACGTCCAGGAGTGGACAAATGGAGGCTGAGAAGAAGAAGAAGAAGAAGTGTATAATATACATCAAGGGAGAGAAAATCTGTATTTATCTCAAGGTGTAATTTGATGTCCGAGAGCTACAAGTATACCGAGGGGAAAGTAGTATTCTCTCCCCAGAAATTACTTAGCAAACAATGGTAGAATCAACACATGAGGGGGTTTTATGCTAACAACTTTAAAGTTGTGAATCAACTTTTGTTAATATGCACCCATCCTGAGACAACTCATGAAGCCATGAAGCCAATAACACAAAGCTGTCAGAGAAGGGACAAATTTTCAAAGGAAGGAAATTTGCCTCAAAATAAATTATACTCTTGAGGCATTATAGCTCAGAATTAATAATATTATTGGGCTTAATATAGTTGCGGCTATAACATTTAACCCGCAACTTAATAACACTGATTTGATTGATTGCAATGTTGAAAAGGTATTACTTCTAGTTCTATTTTCAGGGGCGTAACTAGACAAAAAAGGCCCCAATGCGAAATTTAATTTGGGGCCCTCTATACCCCCCACCCCACACACATAAAAAAGAAAAGCTCCTTGTATTGGCTAGGCGAAATTATAATTTTTAATGCATAAACAAAATTTTGTTAATTAAATTTTATTAAAAATTGTAAACAAACAAAATTTATACATATACAGGATGTATCTAAAACATTTAGCCAAACTTTACAGGCGTCTTGTACTTAGACGTCAAAATAAGACTTTTTCTTTATATAAACAAGTCTCCGAAATGCAACCTCTCCGAGCTAGAGGACTTGGAATAGTTCAAGAAAAACCACTCTTTTTTTTACTAAATACTTTTCTGTTTTTAGGAAATATTGTCACTTTAAAATTTGAAGTTGAATAGATATCAAAGTAATAGGGCAGAATTAAGTAGTCTTTTGTTTTCTGATCACTGGTAATTTAAAATTATGTACCTATCTCGTTCTGAGTGACTCTTGTATGCTATTTTGCTGAATTTTGTGAGAAAAATGAGGTTCACTGCACAGGAAATGGCATTTTTGAAAGGGTGCGACAGTCAATGAGGCGAAGAATGGAAGCATGCATTGCCTCAAACGGTTCACATTTTGAAGATTTATTGTAGTTATAACTAAAAATAAAAAGTAGTAAAAAAAATGTGTGGTTTTTCTTCAACTATTTCAACAAGTCCTCTAGCTCGGAGAGGATGCATTTTCGAACACATGTTTATATAAAAAAGTCTTATTTTGACGTCTACAAGACGCCTATAAAGTTTGGCTATATGTTTTAGATACACCCTGTATAATTTAACAATAATTATAAATATTTATAATAGACACCTTCTTGATTTGGCATTAGCAAAATCTTTAATTAATTTAGACACATCCATTTTCTCCGCTTCTTCTGCTTCTATGCTTGAGAGTGCTAACGAAGAGAGACGTTGTTGACCTATAGTATTTCCCAGATAATTTTTAATTTGGAGAACGAACATTCTGCAGTGGAGACTGTTACAGGTATTGTTAAATACAAAATAAATAGAGAGTATACTTCAGAAAAACTAGCACTCATATCATAGTATGTACTTCATCATGGCTAGTTCAGCTAACTCACGAATTGTATGTAGTTTTTCAATTTCGCTCTTTAACGATTTCACACATAGCAGCAATTGCATTTAACATATATTAGATTCAGCAAATGGGCCCTTTTGTGGCGTGGGCCCCAATCCACCGCATTGGCTGCATTGCCATATTTACGCCACTGTCTATTTTAGTCTACTAACAGTACTAACAATGAATAATAACAGATGTTACGCATAGTAACTAATATATACGCTACTGCATTAGAATTGGAAGGTTTTTCTCTGCACTTTCTTTTTGTATTGAATTGTATAACTGGTATCAGTTATCTAGCAATAGTAGGGAAGTATTTCGCTAATCCACATCCTTTGGTAACGTTTCTCGATAGCGACAAGATTGTGATGGAACTACACTAGCGTCACCAACATTCGGAGGAACGAAGTTCAAGTGGGAATTTAATAAGTGTATCTAGGCTTATATTGCAACCTAATGCTTGAAAACTCATAAGAACTTCACTAACTCTTTATAGTTTCCAGATTTCAATTTTATGTTACCGCTTAAAAGCATTTCGAGCAGTATGTTTTAAGTCACTTAAGACGTCTTCAAGTTAAGACGTATCTCACATTATAAATTAATTTGGGATTTTGCAAACAAATTTTCTTTACTTTTTGCATCGTTTGCATTAAGAATTTTTTTTTTTTTTTAGATATAGGCAGCCATGCCGTTCTTTGTTCTTCATCGCTTCAATGCAATGGTGGCGAACAATGTTGTCACGCTCAACTACAACTGGGTATATTATGTTCTTTTGCCTAGGCTTGGCACAACAGCACTGATGTAGAATTCCTTCAAGTGAACTACATGCCCAGCAGGAACTGAACAGAGAGGAACAACTCAGTTTCGAAGAATCGATGAAAAACACCATTATCCTACAGTGTGTTCTTAGTTTTACATTGTCAATATTATTATAGAAGGAAAGAGTTGAAAAATGATGTGAACATTATTTCTGGTAGCTTAGATGACTAAAATACGCGAATCTTTCATCCTTTTAATCTTGATCCTGGTATGTTTGCTTGAGTTTTTAATAAATCGAAACCTCATTTAGTTGTAAATGAGTTCGACTGACAGTTCTACAATTTGTTTCCGTATAACCCTGTTTGTCCTTGAGAACGGTTGAACATGCTGATATTGGAACGATTTTGAATGAGATACTTGATGAGCAGCAGAAGGCAAACTTGAATAAGCAACTTTCTTCTTACTTTTTCCAGAAAACCCGACGATTTTAATACAGCGAATGTAGCAGATTATCGTATGATCGTATGATGAACTAACACAATTTAATTTAAATAATCCTTCTGACAATTGAGAACTAATGGAAATTCAGATGAACAGATGCCGTATTATCTGCTACCAGCTCTTATACCAAATATCCAATGCACAGTTATTTTAAGATTGTTCTTTTCTGTTATGAGTGAATGTGTTAAGGCGTTCCTTGTGTTATAGGAGTTGGCTCGCTATAAGCTTCTAGACTTCTACATGAAATGAGCCTACTTTATAGTTACATACTTACCTAATTTCCCGTCGTCAGTACCCTCAACCGCTCTTAAATGGCAAAATAATGAAGTCACAATGATTCACATTTTAGAATTACTATTCTGTTTTGTTTTTATTTCAGATAAATCTATCTGAACGCATATTAAACGAATTGTAGGAAAAAGGACTATACAGAAATGTACACACAATTACACAGTACGATCTACTGAAAGTGGTCGACATCGTATCGATTCGCGGGTTAATTGATTCGTGTTATTAATATTGTAACCTTCAGTCGATGAATTGAGCATTGGTCCAAAATATGGCTTCTATAGCTTCCAAGCAATAACATTATTAAGACGTTTTTGGAAATTATGGGGTTTTACAGTAGGTATACGTAACACAATCCTAGTTTTATCGAATTCCAATTGGGTCAGAAGGTTAGGATTTAAGTTTATAATATTTGTAGATAATTCATAAGATATTATAAATTTACCTTAGGTATTTAAATGAACCAAATACTGAAAAAGCATGTTTCCTTTATTGACAGTTACTATTCAATATTAACCTTTTTTAACACACTTATCTACAAGAAACTACCCCCTACCAACCATTTAGAATATTTACAGCTTTAATGATTTCCTATGAAACTCAATCATATAAGTATAAATAACAAAGTGAAATCTATTTCAATTAACAGGTATGCAATAATTACATATCTGCCATTAAAGACAATTATTCTAAATTCTCAGAGATATCGTTCAAAATAATATTCTTTTTTCTTATACATCTAACATTCTTTCTGTGTACTTTTTAATGAACTTAAAATAACGATTCCCCAACGAGTAGTAAAGGGAAATTTTTACAATAAAAGTTTGAAAGAGTTACTGCGTTAAATGAAAATTCAACTTTTAAAAATAGGCAAAGCTACATATTATATACTTTTGCTGGCGAGTTTATATTAACGAGCTGTGTTATTAAAGTGGACGTAATTAGTAGTTAAATATTAGAAAAGAGGCAAGAATGCTGCGCTTCCCTGAAATACGCTGAAAACAATTTTAACGTTTTCCGTTTTAAAATTATTTTTACGAGTGACGTACTCCAAAGCTGTTCGTGACCCATTTCATTTTGATTTTAGCGGGATAGTTATTATTATTATTTATATTTGACGTTCTTTAGAAAAATATTGTTGATAAAACGTTTAAAAAGTCTATCGAGTACTGTATTAATTGTTCCATGTATAAAATAGCACAAGCCTTTAATAAAACTAAAACTTTTCATGATAGCAATTATATATGGTTTCTAAGAATCTAGTGGTGCAATGGATTGAAAGTTTGCTCATAACTACCCCTTACAGAGTTCAAACCCCGTCAACTTCAGAGTCAGTTCAATAGGTACGCATCTTATTAGCTAAGCTTACCTTAGGTGAACTAGATGATCAAAGTAGTCACTGCGTAATAAAAAATGTTAAGTCAGTTTGTTTAAATCTAAAATGAAGATTGTTGGCTAGTTCAATATAATAGTGAGGAGCCCTGGAAACTACATAATGGTATCAATAAAATCAAATACGTATTTCGGAAACTAAGTTTCCATCCTTATTGGAAAACTTCCTAGACAAAGTTGCCTGGAATTAGTCTCTGAACATATCCTCTTCACAAAATTGGCTGAGTCAGAACTGCGGAAAATATACTCTTCTCCCAGTCATCTATCTAACTTAGTTAAACGAATATGTTTAGAAAATAACTCTAGCCAACTTTCTCAAGATTGTTTTTAATTTTTTAATACTTCACTTTGGTTTTTAGGGTTCATATAAAGAATAAAATGTTGAATACTTAAAGTTGCTGGAACTGCAGATTAGGCTTGGTTAGCTAAAAGCACGAAATGTATTTATTCAATTTCGAATAAATTTGCCAAGAATTTGTATCAGAAACAAAATAATAAATACCAAATAATTAGGCCACGTTTCTAAATACCCACGTTCGGCATTACAAAAACTAATAAAATCGGTGTGATTCAAAACCGAGCAGACAAGTATAAAATAATTCTAAAATAAAGCTCTAAATACTTTAAATTTATGTTACCTTACTTCGTTTTAAATTATTCTTCTGCGTAGTAAGTGCAATGGCATTAACGCGAAATAGCACCATCAAAAAAGAAATGAGCAGCGATAGTCACCCCAAATATTGCTATAATTTCATTATCCTCGCAAAAAGAATGAAAGGCACGAACCAGTTATTTTCATTCAAGAAGTCTCTAGATTAAACCAATATTCTATATAAGAGATTTTTTATTAGAAAGGGCTAACTTAAGTCTATTCAATAGAAATGAGGTTTATTTGTTAAATTAGAAATATTTGTTGATATTTAATCACATTGTTGTTGTTACCTTTGTTCTTAGGGTGCTCAAACTATATAACTTAAGAATTGACTCGTACAGAATAATTACTGTCATACCTACTAGTTTATATGTAGCACTGTATTTCCCAGTGAAAATGATACCTGCATTTTTCACATTGAACATAATAATTTATATGTAGCAATTTGTAATAATTTCATTTCTAAGCATTCGATACTTATTTAAGGCACCATAATTATTGGGATTAATTATATAAAATAAATTCCGGTCGATGGATAACAATTATTATCTTGCTGGTTTCGTTAAAAATAACTTTGGCGCCACGAGAAGGAAATATCATTCCCTTGATGACTTAATAAACTCGGTTTGTTTCGCTATTCTCTCTCCGATATTTTGTAAAATAAATTATGTGATATTTGCAAGTTTTTAAATATGTAACTACTCAGTTTAGATTTCTAGCTTTGGTAGTATTTTAACAAAAACATTCATTCTTGCAAAAGATTTAGTCGAATTATTTCTAATTATGTTTTAATAGATTTTCATAAAAACGTAATCGTAAACTTAAAGGAAACTATGTATATCAAATACAAATTATACCAGAGCTTAAAAAATCGAAAATATTATAATGAATTTAATATAAAGCGGGATAGAAACATAAAATTGAATAAAAACTGTAGTTTTTCATATTTCTAAAGTAATATTTAGATTTATAACTTATAAAATACTTGCATACCAACCACAATTGGTTAGAGACAATTTAGTACAGAAAATAGTATATTATTCAACTTCAAGTTTACACGTAATTCTTTCAAGTGAATAATCGCAATTACCTATTAGTACAACAATATACTTGATCTATGACTATTTACTTTTTGGTACAAGTTAATAATTAAGTTAAAAACGTGAATTAGCATTGGTTTATGACAGCTGACAAATTCTTTTTACGAATAACACAAGCAGGAAATAAAGGATTTGCAGCTTCGTGTTTGCCAGAAAGCCGCGAGTAATGAAATCTACAGTTCTACGATTGGTCACAACCTGTAAATTACTAGTCATAATTCAATAGTGTGAATTTTGGAGGCCATTACTTAATAGGAAACGTTTATATAATAGACGTATTATTTAATAGTCATAGAAGAAGTGGAAAGGATGAAATTATAAATGGGTGAGGGGGGGGGGGGGGGTACAGAAAGGGAAGCTTGGAAGAAAAAAGTGTTACCTATAGAATGGGAATAAAATTTAATTTTATCATTATACGAAGAGAGGTAGTATTAGTGAGTGCGATAATTATCGTGTATTGTGCTTATCATCGGTAATGTATAAATAATTATACGTACGAAAATACTGAAGAGAAGATTATATGAAGAAACAGAAGGATTACTAAATGCAGAGCAAGCTGCATTCACACCAGGGCACAAGACACAAGACCACATCCACATCCTCAGGATGATAATAGAGAAGAATTTAGAAAATAAGAAAGAGTTGCGAATTGCTTTTCTCGATATAAGGACGGCATTTGACAACATAAAAAGGGTATAGTAAAAGGAGTCCCAAAAACTGCTGATCTACATGTAAGTAGACTAGCTCCTAGTACTACAACAAAAGAGCTTAAAGATTATGCACAGCCAATATTGAATGAAGTCGTATGCGATTTGAAAACACCTAAACACCCAAATTTCTATGCTACGACAAAGGGGAAAATACCGAGGCAGCTCTCGAGAACACGCCTCCGACTGCCAGTGGGAAGGTCGGGGTTCTTGACAAGCTGTAAAAGAAATGAATGGGCGCCAATCAGTTACGAGCGTGTTCTTCAGACGAATAAGAAGGGCAACTGATAACCGACTTCCTGAAAATTCTTCAAAACACAAAACCCAATAAAGTACTATCAGATCGTTCAAGTATTTAATATAACACGTAAATAGATATGGTATCAACAAGTAAATATACCTATAACAATAAATACATATTCCAGGTACACAAGATAAATACTATATAACGAGCAATAATATAAATAAGTATATAATCAGTGGTTTATATACTACCACAAACAAATAAAGATATAACACGTCAACACAGTATAACGGGGACTGTTTAATGAAACCGATGTCGGTAATTGAACTGAGCAATAAATATTGAAAGTGATCAAAAAGGGTAATCAATGAATCAAACAAAATTTTAACGACTGGATAAACAACCAAGCCTTTGAACTCAAATAAAAGTGCAAATAACGATTACAAGTGAGTCGTCGAAGGGACCCTAGTGTGGCAAGATTGTAGATTTCAAAACGTAAGGAATCGTATAGATTCAGGCCTATATCTCACGCTACCCCAAATCGCGTACCATAAAGTAAAATTAAAAGGGGCTTATTGATTGCAGCGCAATAAGCAATCACACAAAAATCCTTGCTCCACCCTAAATATTCGGTATCACGACAACTCAAGTGTCTTAAAATTCACAAGCAAATCGGTAGTTAAGCTTTAAATGAAAAAGGAAACACAGCATAAATTAGTTAATATAAATGACGCTAATGCAAATCGACAGTGACTAAAAGCAAAATTGAAATATAAAATCTGAAGGAATCCTACCTAGGCAATTTTTGTACAATAATAACATATACGGTGATCTGAATTTACGGGATACGTATCTCAAAGATTGTACGGTGAATTACAACAATTCGTACGCCTCCTAAACGAAGGTAAATACAACAAGTCTACCTTACAGGTTAATCGGTGAAATCACTAAGCAGAACAGGAATTCTTCGTAGACCAAAATCAAACTATGGAAATCTTCTCGGTTTCATAAACAGCACATCGACAACAACGAACGGATCCATAAAATACGTCTTTACAATAAGCCTGGCCACATGTCAACCATAACCAAAAATATACCAGGCCGTAAATTTACTTAACCATCCAAATCGTAACCAGATTAACTGGCCGTAAATTGGGCTGAAAATCGAAGGAAAACGTTAAGGGAATTTAAACTAAACCAAACAATAGCATACCTTTTAAGGTGTTTAAGTTCGCACGTCGGATTGAAAACCGCCACATGCGTTTAAATTCCAGAGTATAACCAAAATATCGGCCAACGCCTCTTGAATCCACAATAAACTACTCCTAGAATCCCATAAATGTGGTTTAAAGGCAGTGATGATCTATATAAAAATGCAACTAATAACTTTAACTTCCAGCTACCAACAACCACGTTCCGACTTCGACGATGTAACAAGGAAACGGAAATCGAAAAATATCCAGAACGACCGATTCAAAAATAGAATCAAAAAATCCCTAAACATGCTAAGGCCAAACTATAGGCAACTTAAAATACCGCAAAGTTCTGCATATGGCCTAACTATAACTTGTTTGAAGATCGAATTTACGAATATTACCAATAACTTGTAATAATTCATCCTTCAAGATACAAGTGTTTGAGGAAAGTCTAAGTAAAATAATGGATCCTACTTTATGGCCAACAAATACCTATGTTAGGCGTTCGTTATACATATATACATGCATATAAAAGAAATCGGTACAAGGCAACAAATGATAAGCCATACCCATTACCCATTAGGCTAAGGTACCAATCTTAAAAAATAATAAAAATTGATCATACGACAAGAAAGAGTAATAGTAACGCCTGATGATTTTCTCTTTGTCTCCTTCGTTTTCCAATTGGATGAAACAGCTCTTTTCACCTATTTTATTATCCGGCTTGACTTTGACCTCAACTTCTAGATGTTCATTTATAAAATTTCCCACGGCTGCTTTTAATATGGTTTTGTCTGTTGTATCTATTTTCTGGCCGTTTATAACCACGTTATTTCTTCTCTTTTCTTTTTCTATCCTCTCTAAATTATTTCTGATTTCCTTTGTTCTTGTTTTATTTCCTCATTTTCTTTCTTGATACTTTCATTTTCCTTTTGTAAATTTGCGTTTTCCGCTTTGATCCTTTTCATTTTCGCATTATACTCTCGTTGTTCGAGTCTGATTTGTTGTATCTCCGTTTTTACATCTTGCATCATGCTTAATATCAAATCTAATTTGTCCTGGATTTTTTGTGTTTTTGTTGGCGTTCTTGACAACTTTTTGGATTTACTAGGCGCCTCGTCTTCCTTCACTCCCCTTCTTCTCTTCCTGCTGTCGTCTGTTGCGTACTCATCGCTGTCCTCCATTTTGCTCGTAATTCCGTTGTTATTTTGACTGGACCTGGTTTATGAAAAAATACTTAGTAAGAAACTGGAAGAAGTAAACGAATATATGTATTTGGGAAATATAATAATGAGGGATGGTAAAGTAAGACAGGAAATAATTAATAGCATTAAAAAGACCAATCAAATATATTACAAAATGCATAACATGTTGACAGAAAAGAAATTAAAAACAAATACAAAAATGCAAATATACCCACATATAATGCAGGATACTTACCTACCACTACCTATGGTGCAGAAAACTGGGTGTTAACAGATGATCAGAGATCAAATATTACTGCAATTGAAATGAAATACTTAAGAAAAGTCACGGGACAGAATATACAATAGCACAATAAGAGAGATGCTAGATGTTGAGCCTTTGGCAAATAAGATCCCAAATAAACAGTTTAAGTGGTTTGGTCACGTAGGTATACAGGGTTTGTAAAAAAGTACGGATCATATGGGCCTTTTTTTATTAAAGTATTTATTAAAAAAATTAATACGGCGTTGGTTTGTTCTTGTCTAAGGACTAAAAAAAGTGCACGCAGATTTGTTCAAATGACATTCTGTACCTGTCAAATTTGACACTTTTTGAAACAAATCTTCAGAAGTGGCCCTATTTATGATTTTTTCGAAAGATTTCATTTGAAAAAGTTGAAGGAAAAGACAGCGATGCAGACCGTGGATTTTATGGGAAAAGCACAATGAAGACTCTACCCGAAGCAAGAGAGCTCTCTTGCTTCGGGTAGAGTCTTCCTAGAGTCTAGAGATAATAAAATATTTAGGAAATGGATAGGAGAAAGGAGAAAGGAACAGATTAAAATATTCTCGACGCTTAATGGCATTAAAGATGGAGAAAGAAGAAGAAGAAAAAGTAGAATTTTGAATGTGTATAAAATAAACACGCAAATATTAAACTTACTTTTGAGATAATTACTTGATGTAGCTATAAACATATTTTAAATTATTTAAAACTAATCATGAACACGCTTTATTTTCTAATCAAAATTAACATTTAACGCTAGAATAATTATAATTTCTGTTATTTTATTATTATTATTAATTAAAGCGTATTAATTATGAAAGTATTGATTATTATGTATGGTACTGCGAATTCAGTTGGTTAAAAGAATTGTAATGATAGCCTCCAAATTTCGTATTATTAATTCAGTTAAATATGTTATCTTGTTTAATTGATATTAATAGATCACAGACATAATGCAATAAACTATGATTTATTAGTTATTTAGGGCCATATTCATAAACAGTATTTAAAGTTAGTAGGGGTTTAGTAGCTACTAAACCAATATAATTAATATATGTTGCTATAGCAATTAGTAACATCTAACTTTAAACACTGTTTATGAATATGGCTCATAATGTTTAAAAATGGCGTTTAGTTCTTATTTGTCACAAAAAGATACTTATACAGTATTTCTCTGTTATAATGTTTTTGCATTAGACTTTATTCTGAGCTTTAGTTTAAATCCATATACCTATTACCTATTATGACCGACACAAAAAGTAAGAATATGCGCACAGCGAAATGACGCAAGCCTTTTTAAAAGTAATTTGTAAACATGCTTGTGCTTTCAATTTGGCGGTGTTTATTTATCATTTTCCTTATTTCCTATTTTCGGCATTGATGTTGATAGTTAGTATATCAACATTGTGTCTTATGTTATTAGTTTAAATGTGTAGCATTTGGTTTAGCCATAACATTTTAAAAGAATTGTTGTTTCTTATTTACAAGATCTCCAAGTAAGATAAATATTTTCAGATGAACTTTCATATATTATTATAACAACAGGAATACAGGAAAGTGTTTAATAGCTATGACCTGCAAAAGGTAAAACCCTTTCGGAAACTATAGTTACTGTTTTCAAATTTGTATTTAGCTGTTATAAATACATATAATGTTTTCTAAAAGATTATTGTGGCGAGTTGGACATTTTATATTTCTTTATTGGGATTTTCGCCAACAGTTTCTAAAACGAAATAATATTAATTAACTAATAACAATAATAACATGTTTTGGAGACAATTCTATCTCCATTTTCTAACAATTCCAAACAATTTAAAAACGAGTCAACTTGTTTTCTCTATAGCTGCAATGTATGGTATTGTGAAATCAATAATATATTCAACGCTAGAACAATTTTCGCAACTAGTAATACTTACCAATCGCAGCAGAACCTTATTTTGGAGCGAATTGAACAATCATTTTGTAACAGCTCAATCATTCGTCTATATGAATAATCAAAATTCAAATTTATATGGAATGGAAAATCTCCAGCGCCAATTGGGACGTCTATAGAAACGAACTAACAAAAAATCCATATGCTTTCTCCCCTACCAAAAGCCTAGACATTAATATACATAAACTTAACTCTGTAATCATTCAAGCTGCTTCAAAATCAATTCCAATATCAAACTCTATCAACCAAAAGTACAGTGTCCCTTGGTGGAATGACCAATGCAAACATGCGATACGGGAAAAAAATAAAGCCCTTAACAAATTCAAAAGAAGTAGATCCATAGAAAACCTCGTTCTCTATAAAAAAATGAGAGCTTTCGCAAGAAGAACCCTCAAAAATAACAAAAAAGAATCATGGATAAACTATGTTAAATCCATAAGCTCAAACATGAGTACAAAAGAAATGTGGTCAAAAGTTAAAAAAATGAACGGTTCGACCTCACCATTTAACGTAACAGGTATTAAAACCACCAATACGACCTTCACCTCACCTGAAGATATAGCTAATATACTAGCAATCCATTTCAAAAAAAGCTCAAGCTCTGAGAATTACGACCCTGAATTCCAAAGCCTAAAACAAGAAACGGAAAAAAACGAAATTTCTATTCCGACAACTTTCAATGAACCCTACAACGAAATTATCTCCCAACAGGAACTCGAATATGCACTTTCTCAAACAAGAGAATCAAGTCCAGGCATCGACAACATCCACTGTTCAATGATCAACAACTCCACAGACAAATTAAAAGAAGAACTATTGAATCTATTTAATTTCATATGGACACAGGATGTATTCCCAGAACTATGGAGAAAATCTATCATTATTCCTATCCTCAAACCACAAAAACCGAAAGATGACGCAGACAGCTATCGCCCTATATCTTTGACATCAATCCTATGTAAAATGCTTGAGCGAATAATTAACAACAGACTAATTACATGCCTTGAAGAATCCAATGTAATCAATAAACATCAACATGGATTTAGAAAAAATCATTCCACAATAGACTGCTTAAGTCAACTAGAAACAGATGTCAAAAACACATTTATAAAAAAAGAACAACTAATAGCTATCTTTTTCGACCTCAAGAAAGCCTATGACACCACATGGAAACATAAAATAATCCTAACCCTTATCAAATGGGGATACAGGGGTCGTATTCTCAAATTTATCCAAAATTTCCTAAAACACAGAACATTCAGTGTTCGTATTGGCAACACCCTATCAAAGGAACAAATCCAAGAAAATGGTATTCCCCAAGGCTCGGTAATCAGCGTTACCCTCTTCCTAATCGCAATCAATGACGTCCTTGATCCTTTACCTAAAAGCGTTCAAGCATCGCTATTTGCTGATGACCTCGTAATCTATGTTTCCCATTACAATCCCAACGTTATAAAACAACTTTTACAACTCTCCTTGGAAAAACTTCAACAATGGAGCAAAGAAAACGGTCTCCGTTTTTCAACAGAAAAAACAAAATGTATCAACTTCACAAGGAAACTAAAACCTGACACTCCCATCCTGAAACTCCATAACGTAGTCCTTAATTATGAAAAAGAAATCAAATACCTAGGTATTATACTGGACAGAAAGATGACCTGGACCCAACAAATCAAGCAAATAAAAGACAAATGCAGAGCATCAATCAATGTTATAAAAACCATATCCCACCAAGAATGGGGGACCAACACTCAGACACTATTGACCATAGTCAATGCCCTCATCAGATCAAAAATTGAATACTGCTTGTGCATCTATGGATCCAGCAACAAGAATCTATTATCGTCACTGTATGCTATATACAATCAAGGACTGCGATTAGCCACAGGGGCACATCGAACAAGCCCAATCCCAACCCTCTTCTCATTAACTGGACAACTTCCCCTAAAATATAGACTTTCAACTCAATTAATAGCATACACCATCCAAATCGCCGGAAATCCAAATCACCCCCTGTATAACTGCATAAACCAACCCTTATTCCAAAACCTATACTCCCGATCCCAAAAAATATCACCTCCCTTCAATATTCGAGCTCGTCAGCTACTCTCTGAATACCAGATGACACTACCAATTACACCAGTTCCTAAAGGTCCCCCACCCTGGACCATAACTCCTCCAAAAATCAACCTCGAACTGACAAGATTCGACAAAGCTACTACCATCCCCAAAATATATAAATCCCACTTCCTTGAAATACTTTCCCGGACTAAATCCAAAGAAATTTTCACGGATGGCTCAAAATTCAACAATTCTGTCGGTTGTGCATTCTTATCCAACCAAGTAAACAAGAAATTCAGACTTCACGACATGACAACTGTTTATAGCGCAGAACTGTTCGCAATAAAAGAAGCCCTGATACACACCTTAAGTTGTAAGGAGAATAAGTTCACCATTATTACAGATTCTCTCAGCGCTCTTCAAGGCATACAAAACATTTATTCACCAAACGAGTACATTAAAGAAATCCAGAACATAACACATCACATAGAATCAGAGAACAAATATGTACAATATCTATGGATTCCATCACATTCGAATATTGTATGTGGAAACGAAACAGTAGACAAATACGCAAAAGAAGCCACTCAAATGGATACCTACAACACAGAACTCGCCTCAAGGTCAGACATAAAAACCTATGTAAAACAACAAATAACCACCAAATGGCACAATGAATGGACGTATATAGCAGAAAGAAACGCATACTTTAAACCTCCTCTTCCCCTCAAATGGATAGAAAACAATGATCTCAACAGAAAAGAAGAGACTGTTTTAACACGCCTCAAAATCGGTCACTCTAAAATCACACATGACTACCTGCTACAACGAACAGCCCAACCCACCTGTGATGCATGTGAAGAAATTCTTACTGCGAAACACATTCTGTGTGAATGTCCTAAATTTACTGCAGCTCGATCAAAATATGCTATTGGAGACTCACTTCAAAAAGCACTATCTAAATCAACAGATTTAATTAACTTCCTTAGAGAAATTCAAGTTTTTAATTACCTGTAATATATGTACATATACTGTGAAATGTAGTGCCATAAGACCTAGATGTTAAGGCACAAACAAATTCCTTTAATAAAAAAAAAAATTCAAATTTATATAGCAAAAATACATTAATATACAGAAAAC
Organism: Melanotus villosus; assembly: GCA_963082815.1. Lineage (NCBI taxonomy): Eukaryota > Metazoa > Arthropoda > Insecta > Coleoptera > Elateridae > Melanotus > Melanotus villosus. The sequence continues at coordinate 66,602,950 of OY720418.1, read as the reverse complement.
GATATTCTTTTGCCAATCTTGATCATTTGTTAACTAAAAGAGCTTTGTGCAAACCACTCTTAATCTTTAATGCATGTGGGCTCCTAAAGCGTTTATAAAGAAATGAAGTATATTTACTGATACTTGTTTTTACCATGCCAAACATTGAGTTACTCTACGGATTTACCTTATAACTGAAAGAGAGCGAAGTTTCAAACTTTTTCCACATTAACTTCTCCTGGTTGGAATAGAACCCAAAGCTTACAAGGCAACCTTGTTACTGACACCAGAATCCTGGAAATCATGGACATAAAATAATCTGTAAAATGTCTTCAAATGTTATGTACGAAACACTTCGCAGATTTTTTCAATAATAGATACTCCTCTTATGGTGTTTAAGTGCCGATACCTTTACCTTTTCGCTTACCTCTACTTTAAATATACATAATATAAAACGAAAATTTAATAGCATGTGTGACTGGCCTCAAGACTAGAGTTCTTGTTTTGTAACAGTTCAAACACATTGAAATTGTTGTAAACTTAAATAAGTAACCCAATAAAAAAAAGCAACATAACAAAACACCAATAAAGGAATTATAAAGAGAACAAACATTTACTAAGGATATTGAATATGGTAACAGCTACTAATATTTGATAAATTAAAACTAACTTGCTAGTGTCTTAATGTACAACGTAAATAAAAATTGACTCCTTGTTCGAAAATAATGTAATATTATATACATTTCTCTGCAATATCACTGAAATGTTTAACAAAGACTTTTTTGTGAGTTGATAATTAACTTATTTCACAAAATATTCTTATTAAAAAGCACAAAGAAACATATTAAAAACAAAGAAATAATATTAAATTCAGAAAATTCGTATAACTTTCTCTAACCACACAAATCCTATTCATTAGAATGCTAAAAAGTTTTTTATAGGCATTTTTCCTATTTCGTTTAAGTAAATACAGGGTGTCCCAGGAGGAAAGGTCAATATGAGGGAAGTAATAGTATATGTCATTCTAAGTAAAAAAGATTATATGAACATATGTCCTATTCCGAACCATTGACGTGATAACGTTATCTTACTGTATCAGTAGCTGGAATTCGGCGCGCACTATTATCTTTCCCCATAATTGCAATAGTGGACCTGTACTGCAACATTTCAATAATACCATGAGGTAAAAAAAAAAATGATTCTGAGCAGGCCTTGACTAGTACAACACGATTGGCTACACTGGTTCTAGAATGCCTATGAATTATAATGTGACAGTGACATTTCAAATGTAAGTCAGTTTTGCAATCTTGTTTCCAGAATTATTTAAGTTTATCGTTGTAATACTAGTGAAGGATCACATTTTGAACACCTACTCTAACATGTATTCATCTTAGTTTTCAGTTTGTTCCCTAAATAAATACTGTTTTGTGTTTTAATTTATTTGACATTTATTAACCTCTAACCTGCTGCCACATTTTGAAATCAGTCTTGCCAATCGTGTTGTACTAGTCAAGGCCTGCTCAGAATCATCTTTTTTTCGATCTCATGGTACTTTCCCTAATCGGTGGATCGGTCGTGGCAGTAACGTTCACTGGCCACCAAGATCTCCAGATATAACCCCATTGGATTTTTGTTTGTGGGGTTGGATAAAGAGCGAAGACTACAAAAGAAAAGTGAATACACGCGATGAGCTACTAGATTGTCTAAGAAATGCTTCTGGTCGCATAAAGAACTGTCGAGATTCCATCAGATGAGCAGCACGCCATGTTCTCATGCGAAGTACAAAGTGCATTGGTGTTGACGGTGGAATTTTCGAAAATGTACTGTAAACTGTAAAAAAAATGTCACTTGAATATTAAATATGTATTAGAAACACTTTCTACTATCTTTTTCTTATGAATGATTTTGCAACTGTACATAGAAATAGCTCTAACTCGTAAATCGTTCCGAATAGGACATAATATGTTCCTATAACCTTTTGTTCTTAGAATGACGTATACTATGACTTCCCTCAATATTGACCTTTCCCCCTGGAACACATTGTATATACAAAAGCCAAATCTGATAATGTTTTCAAATTTGCTAAACAACACGATGAACGAGGACCATGTCGGCATCATCATGTTTAATCCTGGCGAAATGTTTTCGGAAACCACACACACGCACATTTCAGCCAATAATTTAACGGAACAATATTCCTGTGATAACGCGAGTTGTTTCTATGCATACCGGTGACGCATCATGTACTATAATAACTAATAACCTTATCATTGCGGTTAGATGATTTTTATATTTAATACATCATAACACTAATCAATTTAATTATTTTCTAAATCCTACAAAAAAAATGATCAGCGAGCTGGAAATGGCAGTGTTTTCGAGTGTTTTTCCGAATTATTTTTCCGTAGTAATCCCACGTTATTGGTATAAATGAAATCCTTAAAAAACACTCGTTTTAAATATCCTAGTATCCCACCCTAGTGGCATTTGAAAAATAGAGTTATTCTCGAAAAATCATTTTTGCCAACTTTAGGTCATTCTAATAGAGCAACGAAAATAGCTAAAGTTCTAAAACAATTTGTCTCGAGTGTTGAACACCTTGACTTTAATTTTGCGTAAGTCATGGCACTCTAGATTAATTTCTGCAAAAATTTACTTTGTCATCAAAATGTTTCGAACTTGATACTACTATACGTAAAATTGAATGGAGATTCCAACAATGTATAAATATACAGGATGTTCCATTTAACATAGCACAGTTAATGTTAATTCCGGCGAAACCGGAGGTGAGAGAAACGTATATTAGGACAGTTAGGCTAGGTATTGTAAGTTGAATTTACTGTTGTCGTAATAATTAAAGGTTTAGGTGGAAGATCAGTAAGCAGCTAGCTGCCCTCTGAACCTCGCCTTTTGGTTCTCTAATTTTTAGCCTCCCACTTATCCTGTATATCTATTTTAATTATTGTAATTTTTGTTAATTTGTGTGGACATAACTTGGAGAATAAAGACTATTATTATTATTATTATTATTATTATTATTATTATATTCTGTGTAAAAAATGTCATTTAAAGAGTATATGACACATACCAAATTTCATTTTGATATCTTAAAAAAAAATTATAGGGATGCCCCAGGTTTCGTTGACACCCTGTATAGCGTGGTCAATAAGTAATAGGACACAGACCAACAGTAGATTCGTGAAGCCAGAACATTACGATTTACCTAAAATTACCTTAGTCCAAAAGTTAATATTTAGTGAGATACAGGGTGTCAAAGTCGAAATAGTGGCGTAACTTGCGTTTATGGCCTTCGACGTATATTCAAAATCACGTCTCAGGCCATAAAAGCTTCTTTACGCCCTTGGTATATAAATAACCATTATGTGCGTTTCTAATATGTTCTTTGTGCGGCATTTTCTATTCTTGCAGCGAATTTAGTCGACAAACTTTTGTGTTGAGGTAGCTGTAAATTTTTTCGAATTCGGTCTAGTACATACAAATGATTTATGATGGTTGTATATTTAGGTCTCATAATCTACCACTAAGTTGTAAAATGCCTCCGAAACGAAAACTATTTCTCGGTTCTTGAAACAAATTTTTATCTGCACCCTACTGACCCTACACAGTACACACCTCAGGTAGAAGAGGCTTTGGGATAAGTAAGCAAGTTGAAATAAATTATTTTGAAATAAAGAGACTAGTGCTGCCAGCTCGCGGCCAAACCCACCATAACTTGGAAATTCCCCATCCCTAACAATGGAAGTTTGTGTTATAACTCTAAAATTAACAATACCATGAACGTTTAATGAGTTTTGATTGTTAATTGAATTTTGCACTGAATTATCTATAAGATGACGTAGGTATTCACTTTAGCTAAATTAAATTCTTTTGAAAATACAAGAAATTAAAAAAACAGGCAGTTTTTGGTTTCTTCAAAATATTTCAAAATGATTACAGGGTATTCGAAATCTGTAAACTTTGCCAATTAAACCTTTGTGGTAGCTCTATAAATAATAAAATTACCTACATAACTTTCAAGAAAATTTACACCCCATATATGTATACCAGAAATGTTTAATTATTCATTTTAACTGAAATTATTTAAATAAGTTTTTTATTTTCTGAATCTTAACTATATTATGCATTTGTTCAACTTTTTATAATGAATTAATCTACTGACCTGGAGAGCAAATAGACTTAATCTTTAAAAGATAAACTTTTATGATTTCAAATAGTTGCTAAATTAAAACTTTATTACTAAAATATATAATATGTCAATAAATGAGTTCTACCTATTTTGTGTAGTAGAGAGAATTTATAAATAAAGCAAGAAAAAAGCAAAAACTTCTGTAATTTTCTAATTATAAGCTTTTGTTTGCAACGTACTCTGCGTTAAAAGGCTTTTTATTTCTTTTCGTATGTTCATATTCATAAGTTAATGTAGTGTAAATATGAAAAAGCAGTTTTATATAGTGTGCATACCAGATAACAGCTTTCAGTGTAACATAACGATCGTCAAAGACCTTTGGATAAATTTTGATAAATTGACGTGGGTAAACTCTTTAATAAATATAGTCTGCTTTAACCTGGAAACTCTTACATTAATGTTTTGTTTGTAATATTTACAAAATGATTGTGTTCTATTTTCAATACTTTATTCAAATTACAACTGCTAAATTATCTGTCTTACCTTAATTTCAGCTTCAAATATACGTTCTTATACAAACAATGAATAAGAAAGAAAATAGGTTTATAAAGTGTATTGGAATACGGCTAGTAGCTTTTATGGGTGATACCCAAGGTAGGTGTGAGAAACCTAAGATACCGACGCCAGAGGAGTCAAAAGATGTGCCTAATTAATTATTGTATTGTATGTCTGTAGGCTACTTGATACGCACACTACAGACATATGGAGAGAAGATCGGCAACGTCCTGTAAAGGGCACGCCACTTTAAAAAGAAGAACTAATTATTAGGACAATTGAATTTGATAATTAATAATTGCAGTTGATAACTTGTGAAAATAAAAAGTATTTTCAATTAGATTATAATATGTTACTACAACTTGAATTAAATTTATTATTTATAAGTTGATTTTATTATTATTTACTTATATGTATATGTTCTCTCCCAATTTAAACAGTGATTCTAACTATGTACAAATTTATTATTTTCAGTTGCTGTAGTTGTTGCTTTCTTCATATGCTGGGCACCATTCCATGCCCAACGTCTTCTAGCCATATATGCTCAACCAGATTCTTCAAATATGATAACCATATTCAATATTCTGACATACGTCAGTGGAGTGTTCTACTATCTTTCCACAACTATCAATCCCGTGCTGTATCACATAATGTCTCACAAATTTAGAGTAGCATTTAAGGTAAGGTTTAATTTTTTTGTATTACAACTATCAGATAATATAGAATACATATTAGCAATTGTCTTAAACGACAAATGAAAAACAAGGAAATACATAAATTTTTTAGAGTTTGGTATATTATGGTACTAGTTATTAAATGAAATTTACTTGTTTCTTGTCAGTTCTAATATAAATCTTGAATATTGTTGATTTATTTTTCATTAACTTTATTTACATTTTCTGTGTGCATTTGGCGATTTTAAGTTCTTCAGGAAGATTTGTCTATTTCTCTCTTTTGAGTACATACACTGGCGAGCAAAAAAACCGGGCCACTTCAATATTGTCAAACGTAGTGCACTGAATTTGTTTGAAACGGTTTATAACTATTCGGAATTTATGTAGTTAGGCTAAGTAACATGTGAAACAATAAAAAAATATCTCATTTGTAAAACAATTTAAACTTAAGTGCATAGATGTTCAATTTGAGTGGTTCATTTGAATTCAATTTTTTTTTATTAGTTCTTTGGGTTAATTTTGATTATTGCGATACTGTATCATTATTTAAATTTGGCGTTTATTAGTATTACTAATACATTTCTGTAAAATGGACTCTCAAACGACACATGCAGCTCAAATTATTGCTCTGATTGAAGATGGACGAAGCCAGCGTTATGTTGCAGCAGCTTTAGGAAGCAACCGTTCTAGTGTGCAAAGAATGTTACAACGCCATCAGGAGACGGGTTTACTTGGCAGAAGGCCAAGTTTGGGACGAAGAAGGGCTACCTCAGAGCGGGATGGCCGTTTATTGTTTCCTCCGTATTAAGAAACAGGTATACTACTCCAGTTAGGGTGAAAAGTAGTCTGTTGGAAGTACGTGGTACCAATATCAGCGAGTGGACGGTAAGAAGGAGACTTCGTGAAGTTAATTTAAAGGCATACAGGCCAGCCACAGGGCTAAACTTCTCAGAACTCATCGAGCAGGCAGGCTTAATTTTGCTCGTATCTACAACAATTGGACGGCGGAGCAATGGCGTGTTGTACTCTTTACAGATGAGTCAGGATTTTGTTTATATGGTGCTGATGGCCGAGATTGAGTGTGGCGAAGACCAGGGGAACGCTACGCACAGTGTAATTTCTCTCATCGCGTCAGTTTTCAGGGAGGGTCTTTAATGGTTTGGGCCGGTATTTCCTACGAAGCTCGCACGGAGTTAGTCTTCGCCAGGTTGTAGAGCACCCTTCGAAACATACCGGTACCAAAAATGGTTAACAATATCCTAATAATAAACTCATTAAAAAAAAGTCGTATAGCTTGACTCAGCCTGTATAAAATCTTGAATCTGAAAATATACCGAAATTTTCAAGTTGCCCGATTTTTTTGCTCGCCAGTGTATAAGGGTTAAAAGTAGAATGTGTGTTCTTTTGTTGAAATTATAAATTACGTAAAGCGGCCCGATAACACAGTGTTACAGCATTTACTTTCTCTTCTCTAAAATATCTCGAAAAGCTTAATTAACATTTCTTTATCCATTTTGTTTATTTAGTTTTGTTGCAGATGTTATCTTCTGAAACGTTATACTCTGCATTTACGCATATTAAATGGTAATGCATCTCAAAAGGATAATGAAATAATTTAAATCACAGTTTGTAAGAAATAACTGTCTTGAATTATCTTTAATTTGGTGTAAGAAAACTGAAATTAAATTGGAAAATTATTTTATACGTCCAATTTAGATGTTAAACTTTTTTTTTGCAAACAAATAATGTTTCTGACAAGGTTTTCATTTTCAAATTATTTTATACTGTTTTAATGCGTGAATATTTTACACGAATACCAGTTTACTGAAACAACCTAGTGTTATAATACGTCTATTTTATTGTATAATCTGGGTTCTTTACTTTCTTAATTATTGATAACTTATAAAGAACGCCAGCGAAATTTGTCGCAAAAAGCTTACATCCCATAATCCACATAATTAATTACCTACTCGTTTAGTTTAGGTTCTTTTAGGAACGCTAAAGATTTTTTAAAATTTCATGTACTTCTGTATATGCTTGAATATTATTAGATATCTTGAACGTAAGTTCGTAGTTGTTTAAAGAAAACTTTAGTCAAAATTTTTGTGGATTGTAGTAACAAATCTCTTTTATTTCAATAATAAATTAATGCTTCACCTTCTTCGATATTTTATGCCGCAACGCCACATGAAATGTATATAAAGGGAGTTACTATAATATAGTAAAAAATACAACAGAATTCATTTCATTTATGATGGTCAAAATAGTTATTTAAACTATACATGCCTACATGAGTAAAGAATTATCTTTTCAACGAGCTGAAGACGCATATGATACTTACAAACACTTGGAAAAATAAGAATTTGTTCAAATTGAAAGTAAATACAACTGTTGCCACTCAAAAGTTTGTGCATTCCAACAAATTGCATTGAAAACAAACACTGCTCAACGAGAATAAAATTTAACTTTACTCATTCTGAAGTAAAATCACTTTACTTGCTGTTGTATATGTATAAACTATAATTCAATACCTTAAGCTTTTGCTGTGTTTAAAAACCAACAGGAATCTTTATATAGTTTATATTATATATTATATGTAATATATAATATATTATATATAATATATTATATGTAATATACGAGGGCTGTTCTGTATATTGTTAGTAGCAGGCCATGGATGCGAAGAAAAACAAAAACATTTGCATCAATCGAAAGCTTATTCTTTTGACAGTTTCCAGTTGCAATTTTGCAAGGTTGAAGTTAAAGCATATACTTAGAGATCCTAATTTTTGATTGTTATAATTCGTTTGATTATTACTAAGCATTATGGAAGTGCCGCGGAATGCTTTTCGGGCTATGATTTTCTACGATTATAAACGAGGCTTAACATACGACCAAAGTCACCAAAATTTAATGGCAGCTTTTGGCGACAATAGTCCATCATTATCTACAATTAGTTACTGGTTCCGCGAATTTAAACGTGGAAGGAGTACGTTAGAAGATGAACCAAGACCTGGACGACCTGCAGTAGCAGTTTGTGCCGAAAACATTATTGCAACCGAAAAGCTGATTAAGGAAAAACGGAATATCACTCATAGAGAGATTCAAGACGAACTAGGCATTGGATCATCTGCAGTAGATATCATTTTACATAAACATCTGGGTGTAAGAAAGCTGGCAAGTCGGTGGATTCCACATTTGTTAACCGACCAACAAAAACAAGCACGGGTAGACTGGTGCAGGTTTATGTTAGGAAAGTTCGATGGAGGATCTTCAAAGCAGGTATTTAGTACCGTTACGGGGGATGAATCGTGGATATATAATTATGATCCCGAGGCAAAACAACAATCAACCGTTTGGGTGTTTGAAAAGGAGGAAATGCCAACAAACGTTATTCGCGGTAAAAGTGCAAACAAAAAAATGATTGCCGTTTTCTTCAGATACAGTGGTCCAGTTGCAGTAATTCCTCTTGAAGATCGTAAAACTGTAACTGCTGATTGGTATACAGAAGTTTGCCTTCCTCACGTCTTCGAGAAATTGTGTAGTGATCGCCCAAGGTCTGGTTTGCGTGGAATTTTGTTACACCACGAATTTTTTTTACACGAATCCGGAGTCCAACTGGTCACTCATCCACCATACAGTTCAGATCTTGCCCCTAACGATTTCTTTTTGCTTCCGCTGATTAAAAAAACTCATGCGTGGTAAGAGATTTCCTGACGCCAATGCGGCTGTTGCTGAATTTCAGCGAATTCTTGACGACCTTCCAAAAAAAGAGTTTTCAGCGTGTTTCGAGAAGTTGTTTCAAAGAATGAAGAAGTGCATTATGTCTAAGGGGGAATACTTTGAAAAACAATAAAATTATTTTATTTACAAATTCCGTAGTTTTCTTCTAACTAATAATTTACAGAACAGCCCTCGTATAATATATTATATTGGTGGTAATAACAATTGTTCTGCCAAAACAATTATCTTGATATTAGTAAAGTATTAGAAAAAGTACAACTCACGAGTAGTATGCTTTTTATAACTCTCATTGCATAATAAATATTTATCCAATTCAGTTACGAAATGTCAACATTTCGACATTGATTTTAGTTGTGAAAAGTGGTTCATTTTGTAACTAGTTATAAAATATGCTCCCATTTTGTAACTAGTTACAAAAAGATGATTTGAGTTGCGAAAAGTGGTTCATTTTGTAACTAGTTACAAAATATGCTCCCATTTTATCACGATGACCCAACTCCTTTTTTAAGAAGATGTGGAATTTACATTTTGTTATCTGAATTGGATAAAATCTTGTATGAAACACGTTGCAAAACATGTCTTTTTATCACATGGCGTGTTGTTCATCTCGGCTTCGCCTCGACGAACAATTTCACGCCTGGTGATAAAAAGTCCATCATTTTGCAACTCGTTGCATAAATAACTAGAAAATTTCAAATTAAAGAAAAATGATACCACCGCGGGGAATCGAACCCCGTCTTCGGTTAAGCGCACCTTACTCTGCCATTGAGCTACGGAGGTAGTCCTCGCGGGAGCATCAAATTTCCAAACTAGAAACTAAATTTGAAGTCTATTAAAGTCGTATATACTGTTATAAAGCCAAAGAGTCGCTTTAAGCGTATTCACAATGACCAATAATTATTAACGACAACACCGACTTCCTTATAAGTGAGATTCCCCACCACGAATGTTTAAATACATAAATATCTAACTTTAATTTAAGTTAGATATTTATGTATTTAAATAACTAGTCCACAACTAAAAAGGTTATAATGTTATAAAAAAATCACTATTACACTTTACAATACAAATACATACATTAATAGGTTATTTAGAAATAACTCTGTGAAATAGATTATCTAATTATACATACGATTCTTTACATTTTCGGTACACTACAACCGAAATAAATTGTGTATTTTTGCAAGGTCTGTAAAACCTTATTCTGGAAAACATGTAATAACAAATTAGGTGTCTTCATCTGAATACCCTTAATCCGTTGTGAAAGCAAGTGTATTTTCAAAACTTTCGCCCTCGATACGCTCCGTGTGATCACAATAACCTGACGAGGTAATCGTTATTGTTCCGTATTGTATTTGAAAACCAATAATACAAGCTGCGTGAAGCTTATTGTTAATTAAGCACATATTTTAGAGGCGATACATTTCTCATTAAAGTTGCAGTTTTCACGTGGGTCTTTTGATTTTATGATGAAAACATTTAGATAGAAAGCAAAATGGTTTCCTATAATTTTATGAATTATTATAGTAATATTATTTAACATTTTATTAATCCCAAAAAAATGTAACCTCAAATGGTTATTATGTAATATGGTTGTTTTGTAGAATTTTATTTGTTGGAACTACTGTGTTTTACATAATTTAATATGTATTCTACTCGATAGTATTTTATAGATAAATCACCGCATTAAATTACCCAAGTTTAACATTTTAATAAACCCACTTAACCAAATTGGTTTCTAATAGTATTTCCGGTGAGTAAACCTATGAGAGTAGTTAAACCAACTAATTTAAAATTTAATATTGAACGATTTAAAGGATCTAAAATGCATTTTATATGCATGCGTTTAATGGGAGTTTGATTGAATACTCTATAGATTAATTGGTTATAGTTTACTAGCATTCATTTATCAATTTAGTTAATTTACAAACCACTGTTTTCACGTATATCCAGCTAATGACTGGATTAACATTAATTTTTTACAGTTATATTATTTCATTTTAACATTTACATTTTTGGTTAAGAACAATATTTCTTAATACAGAATTTTCAACAAAAAACAAATAATATCATATTCTTCCTTGTACTTGAAGGGTTACAAATTAGTTTTGAGACCTGGAGAATTTGTTTACTTGCTCTGTATGTATATTTCTTTATAATTAAATCATTACTATTCATGAATGAAATGAAAATCTTATATTTCAAGACTACAGGCAGAAAATATTTTCATCACAAATGTAACAACTAGATCTACAATATCTTCAGATTTTATAATTACACATATGATCTACAAGATATATTTCTAGTAATCAATTTTATTTAATAATTATTGCTTTTTAATTATTGCTTGCTAGTTTACACCTTTCTATTTAATAGAAAAATGCGATTCAACGATATTTCATAAAATGTAAATACAATAGGTATATGTCACTTAGACAAACATCAAGATTTAAAATCAGAGTTTTCTTTTATAAAGTTCAGAATAATATAATTCACAGTAACGTCTTCAGAAATGCTTGATTTATAAAGTTTCCGTCTTGATATTCATAAACCATGTTTACTTCTAGCTAGTAAATTTGTAGGGGAAAAAGTTTTATACTCAGCGTAGATTGTATTTCCGTGTCTAGCAAAACAGTCAACGTTGATTGCTAGGATATAATGTACATGTGACTGATGCTGAAGTTGGATATTTAGAAAAATCGTTTCCAGTTATAAATAAAATTAATTTATTAGGCAACACTTCTCTAATTTAGGTTTTATACTAAAAAAAACTTCATTTTATTCTTCTCGAAAGGTTGGAGGTATACTGGTTACTTTAACGTATAAAATTCAAAGATTGTCAAGAAAAAAAGTTAGTAAATACTTGCAGGAGGGTTCAAAACTTACTTGTTTGGATTAATGTTTTCTGTAATAGTAATTCATAGATACATAAGTTCTTTCAAATTACGTACACATCACATTTGAGCTATTAGCTAATTTTCGTATAGTTCATTTATTTTGTTTTTTGATTAAATGTTTACAAATAAAAGAAATTATTGTATTAGTGTGCACAACGCAAGAAAATTTTAAACAGTATTAAGAAGTTATAAAGCATTAGATTTCATACTTTTTTTTTACTTTTATAATTTAGATGTAAGCATAGAGGAAATAATATAAATACAGTTCCAACGTTACGGGCAAAAGTGTAACCCGTGTCTACTTAGACAAGGGGGCTAAGGAGATGATGAACGGTAACCTCGATCAGTGCTGCTCCAAAATATTTATCAACTATTTGTCATAAACGCAAGGAACTTCACTGCATTCACTTTACCCCGCCCGCCCGCTATTATTTCCATTTAGACGTATACTTCTTAATTGTAGCGTGATAACACCGAAATACCATTTCATAATGATTGTAAACTTTTCGTAAATATCCACACAAAATAGTAATAGACTTAAACACGAACAGATCACGTAATAATCGACTGGTTAAGCATATGTATACAAATTGAAACCTTTGGTCACCTTACAACATTAAGTTTATTTTTAATACACATGAGTAAGCGATTAATAATTAAATTCTTCAAAAGTATACGTAAAATACCCAAAGAATGATTCCCATCTCTTGTACTTTTAAGTTGTCAGACGCAGGGCCGGCCTTCTCCATGAAGGGGCCCTAAAACAATTTTTTAAAGTTAAAAATAACAGTATTCGAAAAAAGAATGTATATTGCGTCATATATTATGTCCTCTTTGAGGACTCTATACAGGGTGGTCCATAAGTAATGGGTCACAGACCAACAGTAGATTCCTGAGGCCAAAATATTACGATTTGCCTAAAATTACCTTAGTCCAAAAGTTAATAAAGTATGATCAAAATTTCTGTTCATCAAGTATGGCCGTGGAAGTGCAAACCAACGCATTTAAAATTGGCTCACATATCTTTTTTGACAGCTGTCACATTTAATATTATATGTAAGCCAATTTTAAAGGCGCTGGTTTGCACTTCCACGGCCATACTTGATGAACAGAAATTTTGATCATACTTTATTTAGGGAGATACAGGGTGTGAAAGTCGAAATTTTTATTTTAATTTTCTTCTGTAATTTCTAAAGTTTTCGTAATATTCATATAAAAATTGGCAAAACTACCTTTTTTGGGGCGGGAAATAATAATCCGTTCCCAATTTTAATGCGGCTCTTAAAATAACGTTATTTGTCCTACACCTAATACCTTAAAAATACTTAAACTTTTTTGTACTTAAAGTTAGGGCAGATCTAATTGGAAAAAACAATTTCCTCATTTTTTTGTACAAAAAAGGTATATTATTTCAATGTGGCTAAAGTTAACCGTTTCTAAGATATTTGCGATTGAACTAAGTGATGCTAGATTTTATTCGTTAAAAAGAGCATTAGGTACTTGCGGTGCACATAAAATTTAGAAATTTTTTAATGACAAATATCCTACTGATTCACTATTGCTCTGTGTCCTATTACTTGTTTTTGACAAAAATATGTCCATTTTTTGTTTTAAATGTAAACCTACTGCGTTACAGAATGCTTAAGAAGTGAATAAGGCGCTGCATCGCTTACTTCAATAGCAAATATCTTGGAAATGGTTAGCTTTAGAGATATTTAAAGAGTATACCTTTTTTGAATAGAAAAGATGAGGCAATTGTTTTTTTCAATTAGATCTGCCCTAACTTTAACTAAAAAAAAGCTGAAGTATTTTTAAGGTATTAGGTATAGCTGTTTCTGCATTCTACATACAGGGTTAGCTTTTTTTTCATTTTAAGCATTGGCATCTCGGAAACCATAAGACATAGAGATTCGGTTAAATGAGGAAAGAGTTATGAGCTTATGCAAGATATGCTTATGTTTTTTGAAAAAAATCGAGTTTGCTAGATATGAACGAATAACAGATGTAGTGATTTTTCTTTTAAATGTTGTAGAATCGTTATTATTAGGAATACTACAAAATGACACGAATGAAAGTTTTAGACATTTTAATGTTTAACATGATGAACATACTAATTTCCTTCTCGATTTTACGGTTCTTGAGTTACAATACAAACTTTCGTTTTTTTAAATGGCAGTCATAGTTGCCTTTGACATTTTTAAAAATTGAATTTTTTTCTGTTTGCAGAGATATAAGGTTCGCTGTACTTACTTCGACAAATAAACACGATACAGGACTGTTTGTATTATTGAGAGTAGCAAAAACAGAGTTTGCCATGGAGAACATTTTTTTTTCTCTTAAGGTAATTATGACTTAGTTTATTATAATGTTTCCCCTAAAAACTTTAGGGCCTCAAATAGAACAACAACGCAAAGAAACTACGAATTATTACATTTAAATTTCTACTTTGAAGTAATTACATGTAAAAAAATTAATCTCTCTCGGCAAATGTTCAAAATGTCCACCATTATTATTTACACACAAGCGGCATCTTTTCACAATAGAATTTACAGCTTTCTGTATTTTCCTATCATCTAAATTGCAAAAGGCATTTACCACAGCATATCACGTAGTTCTTCTTTTGTCGAATACGTTCGCTAATAAACAAAATCTTTTAGAACACCGAAAAGAAATAAATCCAAAATTGAAAGATCTGTCGATCTTGGTGACCAAAGGAGCGGCCCGTTCCTACCTATCCAAGAGTTTGGAAACAGTTGGTTTTGGGCGCTTTCTTACTTGCAGTTGGTAGTGCGGCGGAGCATCGTCGTGTTGAAACCAGCGTAAATTACGTCGTGTTTCCAAATCTAAGCCATCCAACATATCTTGAAATTCGTTTTGCAGAAAATGAAGATAACGCTGGCCTGTCAAATTTTCGTCGCAAATGATAGGTCCAAGAATTCGCGATCCAATAATTCCGCAACAAACATTAAATCCAAATTTTCTTTGGGGCCTTCTTTCACGAAGTCTTCTAGGATTTTCCTGCATCCACAAATATTCATTGTGCCTATTGAACATACCCCAATTGGTAAATTTGGTTTCATCAGTCCATAAAATTTGATTTTGAAACTCTGGTTCTGTTGAATCATATTAATGTACCAATTACTAATGCCAATTCTTGAAGCATGGTCTCCTGGATGCAGTGTCTGTCCTACTGATAAGTGATATGCGTGAAATTTATGTTTCCTCAAAATTCTCACAACTGTGCTTTGCGACACACCAACTTCAGCTGCAAGTTGTCGGGTCGAAGTAGAAGTATTCTGGTCAACGTAGGCCAATACATTTATTTGTATATCGTCGTTAATAACGCCTTCATCCCTCTTTGGTTCGAAAAGGAACCAAACTGCCTCAGATTTCGGTATAAATTGTTGGACGTCGGTAGAGATGGTTGACGTCGATTTTCATAAAATTGTGGGTACCGTTCGGCAGCACGAACACTATTTTTATTACAAAAAATAAAACATTCGACCATATTAAGTTTTTCGCGATTAGAAAACATCTTTAAGTTAATTGTAGAAGTTACAGAACTGTCAAATTTCAACTAAAACAATGAGCAGCAGTACTTTGTTTGTTTATTGTTTTCCATGGCAAACTCTGTTTATTTACCTCTCAATAATACGAAAATTCCTGATCGCGTTTATTTATCAAAGTGTAGCAAACCTTCTATCGTTATAAAGAGAAACATTTGTCCTTTTTAAAAATGTCAAAGCCAACTATGACTGCTATTTAAAAAAAATGTAAGTTTGCGTTATAACTCGAAAATTATAAAAGCGGAATGGAAATTAATAAATGTATCTCATTAAGCGGAAAAATATCTACAATTTTTGTCCTTATCATATTTCTGTATCTCCAATATTAAAGATTTTAGAACACTTTAAAGAAAAATTGCTAATTTCTATACTTTAATCTATGATTTAAGCAAACGGTCACCCCCCCTCCCACTTTTTGTGTATTTCAAGGTCCGTCTCTCTATTGACTCCGAGGAACATTGCAGCCTAAAAGGCTTATTGTGCACCCCCCCCCCGTCGTTAAACCCATAATGGGGAGAGAATCTGAAATTTAAAATTTTACATATGGTAACCCTATGTAGCGCTTTGAAACAACTACGTATGGTATGCAATTCTATAATTTCACCTGACATTTGTCAAAGTTACAGGGGAATTGATTGTAAGTGTGTGAACTATGGCCTTCTCGATTTTGACGTAAAACTTCTTTCTTTGTTTTTATATATCTTCTTCTTACTCTTCTTCCTCTTGATATAGGTCAATTGACCTGTGATTTCTAGCATTTTATTCCTGGGAAATCGAAGCTCAGGTATCCCAAGTTCTCTTAAATGGTCTTCCCGCTTCTTTTCTTCCATCTGGTCTTTTGTCTCGTGCGATCTTCGTTATCCTGTTATCAGCCATTCTTATTAAATGTTCGTTCCACATTCTTCGTCTCACTATGTCCTCTGCTTTACACGTTCTCTGATAGCTTCGTTACTGATTCTGTCTCTTAATGTTTTTCTCAAAATAGCCTTTAGCACTCTCATTTGATCTGTTCTTAATATCTTCGTACTTTTTGTCTTGTCTGCTCATTTTCTGCTGCATACTATGCCATGGCAGGTCTGATACATGAACTGTAATGCGGGTTTTACTATCTATATTCAGATATTTGTTATGCCATATTGTATCTTTCAGGCATCCAGCTATTTTAGCGGCTTTGTTTATTTGGGTCCTCACTTCGCTGCATACGTTTCCGTAGCTTGTAATATTTAAACCTAGGTAGTTAAAGCTACCAGTTTTCATCGCAGGGGCTCTTCTGAAATAGTAAGACATTTTGTTTTTCACTGGGTATCTTCATGCTAAATTAAATTCGATTATATGTTGGTCTTTAACTAGTCTTGCGGGTCCCAATGATCTCAATGCATGTTAATTACTGTGATCATTAACACAGCCAGACTAGAATCCAATCTATGTCCCATTAATAGGAATCTTAATCCTGCCGAATATCGCAAAGTTTAAAATTTTCCGCATTAAACAGTTAAACATGTCACCCGAACTTAGCCGACCGCAAACCATAGGCTTTTGGTTTATAAGACAATCTTGTACTGTAAACGCAGCCAGTAAAGAGAAAATCCGCGCAGCTTACTTCGGTTACTTCCGCACACAATTGTACTTATTCGCTTTCGACAGTGCTCGTGATTCGCTGTGTAAAAGGCTTCTACATTCAGGTACAAAAATTTAACCAATGTCCCTCACTCAACGACTATACACTCTCTCACTTTCTATTGTAACACGTCCACGAACCGGAGTGTACTGTTTACCCCACCTCTGTAGCCACTGCTGCGCGACGTACAACTTTTTCTCTTTACTGGCTGCGTTTACAGGACTTCCTTACACTACTAAGGTCGGCATAAAACGTCTTTTTCGGCGTGATTAAATGCTAGCTTCGCATGTGCCCCTCACGACTGTTGCTGTTTTTATTTTCCTTTCTCTTTTGTATTGTTGATATTTTATGTTTTAGAATAATCGTTGAATTAAGATTATTTTGATATTCCACTAATTTTGATTTATTTTTTATTAACAAACATGAAACATAACCTTTACGCACCACGTCACGTGACGTTTATAGTGTATAGTGGGTTGCCTACATATTGCGTTTATTGTAAAAGTATACATAGGGGATATGTATACTAAAAAGAAAATTTCCCTGTATGTATTAAAAATATAAATGATAACCTAAAAAAATATAAAACTTGGCATAGATGAATGGAATGTTTAAAACATGAAATTAAAAGTAAACGTAATACTCACCAGTTTTAGTAATTATAGGATATACTTTAGAATGAAAAGACGCAAGAAGTTTTCGTCATGTCGTATTTATTAATTTAATTGTAATAAAGTAATAACTAACTTCTAATTCATTTTTTAAAGGTTTAATACTATAAGGAATAATAATACTATACGCCGTCTTATTACTAGAAATACAATGTGATTTTTTAAAAACTCAATTGCAGCAGGCCGTATTCTGTCTTAATAACCTTAGAACTGTCTGTATTACGTCAGAATACGGCCTGCTGCAATTGAGTTTTTAAAAAATCACATTATACATCCAAGTTTTTAAAGGAAAACGTAAAATTCAATATTTTAAGAGCTGTTTAAGATTTTACTAGTTACGCCACTGTTTCACGTGCAGGTAAATACGGGTACGAAAACGATTATTAAATTAAAAATGTGGTCTCTGACGAAATATTCTCTGATTATTTTAATGTAAAGGGCGCTTTAATAATATTGAAATATTACTTTAGAAATTAAATTTTTAAGGATTCACTGCTTTGGGAAACTACTTTTACAGTATTTTAATGAATTATGAAAATTTCATATTGTATAGAACAATATCACCTACGAAGGAATTTCCACCACTAACCTTCGGTCAATGCTCTACCAATTAAGATTTTTAGAAGTCACAGCTATCCTGACGGTTAATGCTACCAGGTGATCAACGTAATTCGTAATTAGAGGAGGCTGTGATTGGTGCTATTTTATGCTGTGTGGTTGGACACTTTCTCAATTCTGACACTTAAAATTTTTAATTTCAAGCTACAAGCCTGTGTTGCCAACTTTATGGTAAATATCACAGCCTGCTCTAATTATAAATTCCGTTGATCACTTGGTATTTAGATTTTAGCAGCTCATTGGCGACAGGATACGTAAGTATGTAATTTACTTGTAGTGTGGGGTCGCGCAAATTAGCATTAGGGCAGGCGTTTGACAGACAGAAAACACTTATGATTAATTAAAATACTTGATATCTTTCCACAATTAAGAAAACTAAATACATTTATAAATTGATCAAGAAATGACTAATTTATCGTGGATTACATGATATTGAATACGTTTCATAAAGTCATACAAAGGCCAAAGGATGTCCTCTCTATGGTCTTACAATAATTATAGATTGTTTGAAAATAGAAGGCATAACCAGAAAGTTCCAATCACTTATGTATCAGTCAATACGCCAGGTTGCATCAAGATGAATGAAGTTATTCTAAATCCATCAGATTGTGAGGTATGATCGGTGACTAGGTTTCTAAATGTAAGAAACGTTTCACAGACAGAAATTCATAGTCTTGGAGATGGTGTTAGAATGGCAAGAAGACGGTGCAGACGGTCTAAGGAGGGTAGGTGTGCATGATAGGGATAGAAGTGGTAGGCCATATAGTATTCACTGAAGAATTGGTTGCACAAGTTGATAAAAAATTTTGGACCAACAAATATTCAAATGGAAACTTCTCGGGCACTCTGGAAGATCTATGAGAGTAGCATAGAAAAACAATTTTAAAAGGCGATTATGTTGAATTGTAGGTTAAATTTCATGCTAATTAATAAAAGTTATATTTAGAAATAAGTAATTCTTGCAATATTAATACCAATCGGAACTTTATGGACATGCCTCGTATATCTAACAATTCTTAATTAGTATTAGTAGATTAGTACTACTTAATAAATTTGAAAATTTAAATTTAGGGTAATGTTAATGGTTTTAAAGTGCTTCTTTAAATCTATCCGTGCTTGACCTGCCGAACAAATTTAGATATAAGCAAATAAGTACAATCTATACCATCTGATAAATTTAATGACTTCATGTAATTGCATTATGAGCTCAGTTATTGGAACATGCTAATATCATTTCATTTTACAGGATACTGTAATGCGATTTTTACGGAGAAAACGTCGACCAGTAGGTGAGAGGTGTTACTCCGCATTATCTGGGAGGTCGTCACAAGTCAATAGTCAAAGCAATACAGATTCATGCAGCCAGCAGAGTTCTTTACGGTACTTGGAAACAGAAATGAGACGTTTGCGTGATTCCCGTAGACCTCTGGTTGTCTCATTTCGACGAAAGCAACCAGCAGTACAGAAAACTAAGCAAGTTACAATACTTGACGCAGAACTTCAAAAAGCTCTGGATAGTTTAACGGAGGAGTCTCAAAAATTTGATAGAGAACACCGCTTTTTAAAAACGTCACGTACTAGCGGTCGAAAATGTAATGGTATTCAACATCGTGAGGGAACCGCTTGGCGTAATCTAAATCCCGACTTTGGGTTTATTGAGCTACATAACTTGGAATCATCGTCCGAATTTTCTGCAAATGGTGTACTAAAAACAAACTGGCAGAACTGCTCAGATGTAGATATAGAAATATTCCGTGAACAACAGTTGAAACTAAGCAACGAAAAAAGAAGCTACAACAAGCTCAATATCAATGGAAGTTCTATCGAATGCCACGATAGAATATTAACAAAGTCTTGTACGATGCCAAATATAAACGATAAAAGTCCCAATCAGTACGAATAGATATGTTAAATAGGAAACACCAAACAAGTACAAACTAATTAAGAATGCCAGAGATTTATAATTAATTAGAAACAACGATAGTGAAAATACCAAACTAAGAAATTAAAAGTTCCGAATTAAATTAACCATTTAGTTAGATCGAGTATATAATAATTTAAAACTAATTTAGATATTTTAAAGTGCCTGTTCCGTCTTTTAAATATTTATATACGTAAATGACTAATAAATTTGGGTTAGATAGAGCCTTTTAAAAGTTGTCCTCATTGTTTTTAGAATAGCATATATTTTTGGCAATAATTGCAAAACGATTGAACTAGAACTTGTGCTAATTAATTTGTTGGCTAGCTAAACATAAATAAAAATGCATTATTTGTTTTTTATATTCAGTAGGTAAATAGGAATATGTTTAAGTGCTTTAACAAATACGCATTGGAATTAAATAAAATATAAGAAAAAATTGAGTAGGGAAAAGTAGATCAAAATTAGCATTTCTATGTATAAGCAAGTGTTAAAAAAGTGATATTAGACTGTATTTTCGGAACGCGTGCCTCGTTTTCTTTGTGTTTCAACGAAAAGTAAAGTTAGTCATAGATCTAGGTTTAAATGTTTCTTCATGGGCTTTTCTAATAAGGAAACTTTACCGCAACTACTCTAAAATATCACTTTCCTTGAATTAATTTTATTTTTATAAAACATATACTTAATTGAATTTAAAATATCAACAGAATCAATTTTCATTTTGATTACGAACGAACAGTCCTGAAATAACTTTAAGTTATTACTATTTTATACATTTGTTAAGATTAATATGTACAACGCTGTGACTCCAAGCAACTTTAAAAAGGTATCTAGCACTGAAACGGACTAATAACAAAAATTCAGTTCAGTTTGTTAAATGCTGCAGACGACATCATTCTGTTACATATTTGCAAATATATATGTGTAATAATATCTTCAAATATGTGATATAATATCAATTAGAGAACCATTGTTAAAATATTGTCATGACTTTTGACGCTCACTCTATAAGAGCAATTCCGATAATGTGTCAGTTAATATTAAAAATAATAATCTGTATTCAAATACATACAAATATTACTTTAATGTTTATTGTTCCATTTAAATAAATAAAAAAAATCCCAGCAATATAATCACTCTAATGGGATTTCCAAAAAACCTGCCAAATGCTGTAAACCCTAATGTTACTGTTATTAAGGAAGTTAATCATACCTTAGCGATCTTGTACTTATTTGTCATGCTCAAACTTATTGTATTTGATTATTATTTGTGTGTAGGAGTAGCTAAATGTTGTTTCAGAATTTTGTAAAATAAAGATAATCAAACTTGTGCTAAGTAATACATCAGTTAATTATTAATACAAAGTAAATAAGCTAACCCTGTTATTAATTTATTCTATATTTATTTCGAATTGATTAAGCTTATATGTAGGTTTAATCATCGATTGATCAAAACTGGGATTATGGAAGCTATATCATTATTTTGTACTTAAAAGTAACTCTGCAGAACAAAATCAATTTAACATTCCTGGCTTATTCAAAAGTGTCGTACTTAATCGTTTTCCGGTAGTATAAAATGCAACAAGGCAACATTTGCATATACAGTATGTCGCAATGCGAGTGAGGACAGCATCGTATTTTCATTATTTTTACGTACACTGATTCTGATTTGAATGCAAAATTTTCAACGTAATATTATTCTGATTTTGACCTTTTCAATAATTTTTCACTAGGTCACCCCAATGGCGCAAGTTTTGAATATGAGTTTTGTTTTCATCTACTATTTTAAACCACAAAATAGTATCATAATTTTGTTAAAATTTGTTGATGATTTTTAAAAACTGAAAATTCAAACTCGAACCAAAAATCAATAAACGTGAAAATTTAGCAGAAAGGATCGCAGTTTAATTTTGGACTTACTCCTTAAATAAAGTCACACTTCCAAAAATCTTAAATAATAAGATAATCACAGTAGTTTACCTTTGGAGCCAATTTCAATCATTTAAATAACTCGTGAAGTGATATACCCAGTTGTTTTATCTACAATACAGGGTCCTGCAGCTCACCTCCCGTCTTATGTAGCTCATTTATTAATAGACATAGAATGTTTATATATCGCAGACGTTGTCTGTACCCGAGGGCGCATTTCAGGAAAATATTTTTGATTATACAGGATGTTCTAAAAAAGTGTGACGTCATTATGATATATTTTTTTAGATTACACGCCCGATATTTTTTTGCATATTTGGGTTGCTCTTGTGGTTACCTACATACCCCTAAAATTTGGTTGAAATCGGTTCAGCGATTTAAAAAAAAAACAAAAAAAATAGATAAAAAACTGTTTTGCACTACTGATTTTAAAACTTGATAAAAGATACAAATAGTGCCTCGTTAATAAAATTAAAAGAGGTACCTATTAAGTAAGGTAATATCAGTTTCGTTAACCTAGTTTGGTTGATCCGAATTATACAGGGTGTCCAAAATGTAGTGTCAAACTCTTCAAATTTTAAAACAATTTATTTGCCTTATTTTCAATTGGAGCCCCTGTATATTTTTATGTCATTCGATGCTAAATTAAAAAATAAACATTTTTTCTAAATACAACCCTATCAAAATTCCTAACACATTAAAAGTTATTCGGCGAAAACTCGTTTTGGTAACAAACTATTCCAATAGTAATTTCAATGAAAAAAGGTGGCATTGAAAAACAATTTATTGATATCATATGTTTTTTCACGTTTCATGCACTAATGTATTACATTAGTACACTCAAAATCGTGAAGTAATGGGTCACTTTACAGTATAGCAACCATTACTGCATAGCAACGTCAGGTTTCATTACAATGCAATTTGACAGCTTCTCGGGCAGCATTTAAAATATCTTCTGAATGGTTTTCCAAGTTATTTTCGTCACTCAAGTCTATTTCGGAATTAGATTTCAAAAAAAAATGTATTTATTTGTTTGAATTGAATTCTGTTATGTCAAAAACAGTTCCTATGTTGCTATGTTATCGAGAATCCGCCTACTTTTTTCAGTGTTTTTATTAATTTTATTCAGAATGTATCTCAATAAATTTAGATAACTTTTTATGTGAGAATATAAAATGCGAAAAAATAGTATGGCATTTAAGTACTCGCTATCGCTCGTACTCAAACCTGCCATACTCGTCTAGTAAAAATCCACTTTTCTGCACTTGGCACGTAATCTACTATTGTAATTACAAAATTATGTCATAATCCGTTAATATTAATAGGCATTAATTGTAATAGTTTGTTACCAAAACGAGTTTTCGCCGAATAACTTTTAATGTGTTAGGAATTTTGATAGGGTTGTATTTAGAAAAAATGTTTATTTTTTAATTTAGCATCGAATGACATAAAAATATACAGGGGCTCCAATTGAAAATAAGGCAAATAAATTGCTTTAAAATTTGAAGAGTTTGACACTACATTTTGGACACCCTGTATAATTCGAATCAACCAAACTAGGTTAACGAAACTGATATTACCTTACTTAATAGGTACCTCTTTTAATTTTATTAACGAGGCACTATTTGTATCTTTTATCAAGTTTTAAAATCAGTAGTGCAAAACAGTTTTTTATCTATTTTTTTTTTTTTTTTTGAAATCGCTGAACCGATTTCAACCAAATTTTAGGGGTATGTAGGTAACCACCAGAGGAACCCAAATATGCAAAAAAATATCGGGCGTGTAATCTAAAAAAATATATCATAATGACGTCACACTTTTTGAGAACATCCTGTATAATCAAAAATATTTTCCTGAAATGCGGCCTCGGGTACAGACAACGTCTGCGATATATAAAAATTCTATGTCTATTAATAAATGAGCTACATAAGACGGGAGGTGAGCTGCAGGACCCTGTATATGTTTTAAAAGAAGCTTAATTTTATATTACGATCATTTTTCTAAATTAGTAATATAAATTCTAAAAGTATTGTGGCCATATAATAGAAAATTAGATAAATAAATATTGGGAGATACAAATTACTAAAAAAATAATAGTTTTTTATGTATATTCTAGAAAATGTAATTGATGTTACTATGTTTTTAGTCTGTACTTCAAGGAAAAAAATAAAACAAGATAAGAACCACATCGCTGTGGAAACACTTTCAAAGATGCAAGTTGTAAAATAGAAATGGTTGAATTAATAGTACACTCCAACGTTCAAAAGAGAGCAGCACAGTTTTAACTCAGCTCATATTTCGAATCAATATATGTAAATAAATACGAGGAGGGTTCAAATTTAACCCGGAATTTTGCCGCCATACACAAATTAATTTGTATATGGCAAAATAGCTTTTCTTGATAATACATCTAGAAGCCGTGTGTGTTGCTGTTTTTGTTTAGTATTTGCAGCCATGACAGAACAACCAGTTCATAATTCTGTTGCGCAGCGAATTATTATTAAATTTCTTATTAATGAAAACATAAAACCTACTGAAGCGCATGAACAACTTGAAAGACAATTCGTGGTAGACACTCTGTTAAAGACTTACAGAGAAAGCCAAACTCAGGTGGAAAACTTATCCCACGCTAGGCGACCACGAACCTCACCCACTAAGTAGAGCATTCAGGAAATTGATAGGCTGATCCGAAGTGATCGAGAAATTTCCATCCGTGATTTATCAAACAGACTTCAGATAAATATAGGTAGTGTTGAAGAAATAATCCATGAATATTTGAAATTTCAAAAAATCTATGCAAGGTGGCCCCCAAAGCTGCTTTCTGTTGAACAGATTAAAACCTCAACCGAACTCCTTCATCGATACGAGCGAGAAGGAGAAGGTTTTTTAAACTCAGTACTAACCTATGACGAAACCTGTGTACACCATTCTGTTCCAGAATCAAAAAAATCAAGCATGGAATGGAGACACAAAACTTCACTGAAGGCTAAAAAAGGAAAGGTTATCCCTTCAGCTGGGAAGATAATGGCCACTGGTTTCGGACGCAGAAGGGATTTTGTTTATAGATTTTTTAGAAGATAGGCGTACAATTAACGTCTCTTATTGCGCTCAACTGCTTGTTGAAAAAATTAAGCCTGCATTTAGGACGAAAAGACGGCGTTCAGTGTGGTTCTCCTCCAAACCAATGTTCGCTCGCACAGTTCACTAGGGAATCTTTGATAAATTACACTGGGAGACACTTCAACATCCTCCTTGCAGTCCGGATTTGTCTCCTTGTGACATTTGTTTGAGCCACTTAAGGAACCAATGGGTGATATTCAATTTGAGGATGACGAGGATCTTAAAAATGTTGTGCAAAACTGGCTTGCTGCTCAACCAAGAAGCTTCTGTAAAGAAGGGATTATAAAGCTTCCAAAGAGATGGCAAAAGTGTATATAGTTAGAAGGAGAATATGTTGCAATATAGGATAAAAAATGATATTGCAAAGATCTTGTTTAAATAAACAAGTTACAAAAGAATTCCGGGTTCAATTTGAACCCTCCTCGTATGTAAGCATTTTGCTTGTAGCATGTAGCATTTAGCTCGATGGGGTTAAATTTTCGGTTTGAAATTATGTTATCTACAATACATGTATGATCTTTTTACACTGATGATATTTAGATCGCACTGTATATATTATAAGTAACATAATATTCGATAAGGATGTGTTTTATATTAGTAACCGCTTATCTTTACTTAAGCCATTTACAAGCTAGTGGCAAACCGCTGTTAGTGTTACCTCTTCAGTTCAATTCATTCAAAATGATTTTTTTAACTATCTCGTCAATGCCCCATACTGTCATTTCCTTACATTCAGTTATAAATTCTAGTGGCTTTGGTTGGACACTATTGTAGGAAACAAATTCTGCTTCGGCGTCTTGCTTGTTAGTTTTGAATTTACCTTTATTTTCTCAAAGTGCACCTTTAGCAAAAACTATGTTATTATACAAGGGAGTATTTTTATGTTATCTACCTAGCCATCAAAAAAACACGTATCACGTTAACAACCCTTTATTTTTCTACGTAACTCCCTTCAACACTTACACACTTATTCCATCTTCCTTCCAACTGCCCCATACCCTCGGAAAAAAATTCCTTCGGCAACTCTGCAAAATATTGATCAACAGCTTCGTTGAGTGCTTCTTCAGATGCAAAACGCTTTCCCCTGACATGATTTTTTATGTTTTAGAATATAAAGAAGTCTGATGGAGCTAAATCGAGCCTATAAGGTAAATGCCTTAACTCTATGAACCCACAGTCATTGATTATCTGACTTTATGAAGTTTATGACACTGTGATGTTCCACCGTAATTTCACTCATTTTAACAAGGAGTAAACCATCCCAATTCTCTATAAACCGCACAAATTAAACACAACTTAGCACATGTACTTGTAAATGTCACAGCTATTTTTTAATAATTGGTTTCACATCGTCGCTTTTTTGCTTCATGGCTAGGTAAATAACATAAAAATACGCCCTCGTACTATACTCTTGAAAAATAAAAAAGCTGTCCGTTTATAGATTAGTTATATTTGAGCAATCTCACGGAAACTGTTGCCATAAACCTATTAGCTGAATATGTCAATCACAAGGGAATTTGTGGTGCTTTATATTTTATTCTTCTAACATAATATATAGTTTAAGACTAACACTAATACTCAGCACTGAATAATGCTAATTGAAGCTCTAAAATTTAGCAAATATCCGCGTAGTAGATATTTATAATCCGTTCAAATTTTTGTTAATTTCTGTGAGGTGCTCCCTGTTGTATTAAATAATAAATATGCTATTCCTTCCGTTTTCTGCAGAGGGGTTTTGCCTCTGGCGTAGTTGACACGTTGAGTTATCGTGGTATTTTTCCCTTGATCCCAAAAGAGTTTCGCCTCTGGCGTGGTTGCTACCCTAAATTTCCGTACTGTTTTTAGTCCTCACCTAGCTTCTTATGATAGTAAGTGAAACTTGAATACTTCTCTTTCAACAATAACACGGTATGAATTTGGAAGTCATCATTACATACCTTTTCTGTTACATGCGTATTCAATAAATTCACATTATTTAAAGCAGTGAATGAAACATGAAAATCAATAGAAGGTGTAAGTAACGTTTAAAATATTTATATATTCAGTATTCATACCCAATTGTTGTTGTTCATATTGTAATTATTTATGCAACATGAATAGTCGTTCAATTTTCTGAAAAATAAAAGTTAATAAAATAACGCTAGAAAATTGTAATTTTATCTCCAGTAACCGAATTTAACCAAACAAATATCTGTTTTCAAAGAATGTATTATATTACTAAATAAGCTGTTTTACACATGAAGTACTGTTTAACTATCAAATCCATTAGCACTTATACCAGCGTTTCTCAACGTTTTAGTATTTGGGACCAACTTTTCTGAATTCATTTTAACCACGCCCCCCTTCCAGCCGTTTTATTGGAGTACTAATAAAATACTAGTATCTATCTAAATCTAATTTGCTCTGCCGCTGGTACGGCGCTACAAACTCAATATTCCACCATGAATTGTAAAATTTTGCCATGTATGACAACACTGACCGCCGCGTCGTGAAAATATACATGGATGTTCAATCGTTCGCGGTCCGCATATAGGGTTAGGTAATGCTTCTGCCAAACTTTTCCTATCGTGGATAGAATTTCTCTTTATTCGCTTATACCATAAATAGCTGTTCTGTAATTTTTGCTTCATTCTTCTCGCGTCTTCGCGCCCCTCCCCTCTTCCCTTATTTCGCGCCCCCCTAAGGGGGCGCGCCCCACAGGTTGAGAACCGCTGACTTATACTAATTGTCTGTACTACGAGGGAGTATTTCGGTTACAATTAATAGATCGTTGGTGATGTACAGTCAAGTATGTATTATCTTGAATTTTATAAAGAAGTAGTTTTGCTATTAAGGCTTTTCGATATTTTCTTAAAAAATATGAAAATAGGAAATGAAGCGAAAATGAAAAATGAATAGTTAAATTAAACTAATAAGAGTTACAACCCGATTCTCGACAACGATTAGTTGCGAAACTAACTGTAAAGTTGAAATTACTTTTCTTAGAGTTGATTGTGTGGGCTAAGGCTTCGGACTTGAGATTTGCGATTATTTCCTAACCTTGTCATTCTTAATGTATTTTCTATTTTGCCCTCTGAAATACCTCCTTAGATCGTTAAATCGCAATACACATCATACTAGAAAAATATCCTGTTTTGTGTCAACTCATAAGCGACTCAAACGGGCTCGCGACGTCCAAATGTCTTTTTTATTTATGATTTAATTTTTTACAAAAGTTGTTTGGTTGTACATTTTACCAATTAGAAAAGTAATTAAAAATTGGGGCTAATATTAGTTTTGCGTTAAAAAGGGTCACTAAATTATGAAAGATTGTTTAGGGTAATTTATCTTCTTGTTCATTAGGTTGGACTAAATTACTCACCGGCCTTTATTGTGCGATCTTCATCAATAACCATTAGAGTATGAAAAGTATGAAAACAAAACCGAAACCAGATACTTATTAATTACCTCTGATTTGATCCAACTGATGGCACAGTATTGTTAACAGACTTAAATCAGACTACGTGCGTGAATCTGAGGTTACATAGTTACATAAAGCAAAAATTTGCTACAGGTAGAACGGTAGAATAAACAAACGGAATTACTTTTTCAATTATGGTGCCGTTTCGCCTACATTTGCAACTCTTTTCAACGCCTATGAGATGTTCATATTTCGATTCATAAAATTTTTATATGTTAGTAAATTACAGATTCATTTAGAATTTTTAAATTTCATAAAAAGCCAACTTTGTAAAACACACTAGAACTAAACTTACATTTGTAAATTCTGAATTAATTAAAATTAATTTTATAACATTTTAGAGTATTAATTAAATTGCCAACAGTTATTTAACTAATCGAATTAAAATTGCTTTGTGTCACGGTATAGGACATGCTATTATTTATTACTGTATTTATAGAAAGTGCAGGTACTGGCATTATTAAATTAATTTCGTACTGCTAGAGGATAGGAGTCGCTTAACCCAGGTGAGTATCTCACTTACGCCCACATACTGTATTTTCAGTATTAATTACGCATTCCTACATAAACCTTCTAACTGTTTCTGTCCGGAACAAAGGATTATAGAATTACAAGAATAATGTTACCTAAACAACCACAGCAGAGATCATAAAGCAAAAAATCCTTTGAAATGAGATAAACGTAAAGTAACTGACATTTAAACAATATTCTCCCGGAAAACTGAGAATTACTGTTTCAGCTATTTAAAAAAGTGGCATTTTCATATTAAGATCGTAATTATTTCAGATTTATTTAAAATCTGAAAGGGAGAAGCATATATGTATTATCTGTATATCTGTAACCTCTTACACCTTTCGGTGTAGAGGCTAGTGCGTTAACGTATGAGCCGGTAAGCGTGCAACGCACAACCCCGTCTCTGCGGGTTACGAAGTTGGTGCACCGTTTATACCTAAGTACATACTACACCATGTGTAGACTATAATGTGTAAGACCTTGGTACTCTACATACATCCTAGGCCTGTATCCGCAAGAGGGCGTCGTTAATTAGGTGCCCAACGATGAATGGTCACCAGTCACCAGGGGGATTTGCTCTTATAGGAGAGTTGTGCCCAAAATAACATAGCAGGGCAAAATGACACACCAAGTGTTTTGATTAACCTATTGAAATAGAGATGTTACTAGGTATATTAAACCGTGCAAAAACATGTTGGAGGTTGGCAGTCTTGAGATAAAGCGTGAAAATTTGTGCTTAAAAGTTTTATGTGAATTTTAAGGTAAGTTTGCTTTTAAGAA
The DNA here is from genome assembly GCA_963082815.1 of Melanotus villosus. NCBI lineage: Eukaryota > Metazoa > Arthropoda > Insecta > Coleoptera > Elateridae > Melanotus > Melanotus villosus. The sequence goes on along the minus strand of OY720418.1, from coordinate 66,572,759 downwards.
ATTATATTAGCAATAATTGTTGTAGTACTCTATTGTCGATGTTATACATAATTTCTATAAAGCCAAATTTGGAGCAGCATTTAGTATGATTAATGAATGTTTTTGTGCAAAGTTTTGTGAAGTTACCATCACCAAAAGTAATTTATGGCATGTAAAACACGATGCACCTACAAAGGGCAAAATGGCATACTACATTCGTAATATTGTTTGTCCACGACTGCTCAATAATCTGTCAATTATTCATGTGTTTGGTTAAGTATAATGCTATCCATTATACACTGGCAGCAGTGAATAATCATTATTCACGGTGTCATGGTAACCATCATTGTGTCATGGTAACCATCATTGTTTATGGTGTATAATGAAGTTTATAATACTACCACTTCGTTTAAATATAGTCCTACCACATGGTTTTAGTAGCGTTGTTATTTAAATTGTAATTAAAAATTCTTAGTATTTGTGTTCGTGGACAAAGTATAGTATACGACTCGCTACAATGGCTACTATTACCTCGGATAATTGCAAAACTCGCTCGCCCGCTCGCTCGTATTGCAAACATTATCCTCGGTAATAATAGCATTCATTATAGCATCGTGTATAATATACTATTTTAGAATGTATGTGAGATCTAATCATCTAAGCGAAGTGTGATGCCAGGAATGCTAAGCATGGGCACACTGTGATTGTGCCGGGGTTTCCAATTAATTAAACTATACATGTGAACTCTGTGCATAGATTTCTTTTTTTTTTTATAAATATTGCGTTTTTATTTAGCTAACGTGTGTTTTTATTTTGTATTAAACATTTATAGAGACTTCTTCTTTTGAAACAAATATTAGATTTCTATTGCATGCATTTTGTATTTTAAATTAAACATTAAATTTGGTTAGCTTGTTTGAACAAAAAGATACAGCTATGTCGTTTTGCCCAGTGTATCAGGACAAAATGAATTTTTGTAATGGTTTCCTTTAAGTGCAATAAATAAATATAAGTTTCAAGAATTCTTTTGTTAATGTGATAGATGAAAAGGGCAATGTATGAGCATCTTATAACTATTTTTGCAAAGAGTTTAAGCATATATTTACATCGAAAAATAAATTCAAATAAATTAGGCTCAATTCCCATATCTCCTTTTTCATTCGCAAATACTTGTATTTTCTTATCGTAGTCGACAAATGTTTTGTCAAACATACAGTTTGCAGTTGACATTCAGTGGTTAGTGCACAATTTTTCGAATTTTCGCTATGTCTATTCACTCTAATATTGAATTATCCGAGATACATATCATGTTCGAAGATCCATGCGGCAGAGATGTCGTGGCTGCTGTGAGGGAGGGCACTTTGAACATCTCATTTGACTTTTTGCCTTTGTTGTTTGTTCATAAATTACATTGTTTGTTTCTACATAATAAAAAAGTGGTGTAAACGCAAAATTTTTCGTATCTTCGAAACCGCCCATTTGCGAATCCATGTAAATGAAGGTGTATTTACAAAATGTTTGATTTCATTCTTTTCGTTACTGAAAACAGAAATTGCGTTTATGTGTTTGTTTGTACCATAGCAACAGCGCCGTTAAACTGTCATAAATATAAACGTCACAATTTTTGTTAAATTATTAATGAATTTTATTTTGTGGTAGTGAGAAAAACGTAATGCACAACGCGTAGGTAAGTTTCTTTTTTATCCTCGGTGGCTTTATGGACCTCAGCTGCGCTTCGGTCCACAAATTACCACCTCGGATAAAAAAGTTCACTTACCATAACTTAGAGCGCAAATAACTATTTGCGCAGTTCGATATGTCAATGGTGAGGCAAAATTTTCTATTCCGGAGTGTATGGCAACATTTCAAGATCGGTATCCAGAAGTACCAATTAATTATACGCAATTCGTCAACGTTTTGAAATATTCAGTGCAGTTATTCAGAGAAACTGGTTGAGTAACTAGAAAACCAGGTAGTGGTGGAGCCCTAAAACGCACCGATGAAAATATCCAAACGGTTCGAGAAATTGTTACAAATACACCCAATGTGTCAATTCGCCATTTACAGCGGCAAACAGAATTCTCCTATGGTACGTGTCCAGGCCCGTAGCCAGGTCTAAATTTTAGAGTGGGCAACTCAAATTTTAGAGTGGGCAACTCAAATTTTAGAGGAGGAATTTTTTTAAGTAAAATTACTTCAATTGCAAATATCTTGAAAACGGTGAACTTTAGAGACATTGTAATAGTATACCTTTTTATAATAGAAAAGATGAGGAAATTATTTTTTTAGATCTGCCCTAACTTTAAGTACAAAAAAAATTGAAGTATTTTTAAGGTATTAGGTGTAGCAAAAATAGGTTATTTTAAAAGCTACATTAAAATTGAGAACGGATTATTGTTTTTCGTCCCAAAAAAGGTAGTTTCACCAATTTTCATAGAAATATTTCGAAAACTTTAGAAATTACAGAAGAAAATTAAAATTAAAATTTCGACTTTGACACCCTGTATCTCACTAAATATTAACTTTTGGTCTAAGGTAATTTTAGGTAAATTGTAATATTATGGCTTCGCGAACCTACTGTTGGTCTGTGTCCTATTACTTATGGACCACCCTATACAGGGTGTCAACGAAACCTGGAGCACCCCTATAATTTTCTTATTTTTTAAGATATCAAAATGAAATTTGGTATGTGTAATATACTCTTTAAATGGCATTTTTTGACACATAGAATATATGTTCCTCTCGCTTCCGGTTTCGCCGGAATTAACATTAACTGTGTTATTTTAAATGGGACACCCAAATTGTTTTAGAACTTCAGATATTTTCGTTGCTCTATTATCTATTAGAATGATCTAAAGTTGGCAAAAATGATTTTTCGAGAATACTTAACTCTATTTTTTCAAATGGCTCTAGGGTGAGACACTAAGATATTAAATATATTAAAAACGAGTGTTTTTCAAGGATTTCATTGATACCAATAACGCGATGATATTACTATGGAAATTTAATTCGGAATAACACTCCATTCAGAAAAACCATATTTTGGACATTTAAATCTAGGCACTGGGTTTCAAAACAATTGAAACAAAAGAAATGCACAAAATAGGTGACAGACTTGCTACAACTGAAGTTCTAAAACACTCCTACCCTAACTACCCTGACCGGTGATGTTATTAATAACATCGCCCCCTGACCCTACACCCTACCCTAACTTTTATTTTAAGCAGGTTATGGCATCCTAGAGTAATAAATAAACTCTTCTGCAGTATTTACTTGGCCATCAAAATGTTTCAAACTTGATACTAATATACGTAGCGTGGAGATTCCAAAAATGTGTAAATATACAGGGTGTTCCATTTAAAATAACAAAATTTAGGGAAATTTCGGAGAAACCGGAAGTGACAGAAACGTGTGCTCTATGTCAAAAAATGTAATTTAAAGAGTATATTACATATACCAAATTCCACTTTGATATCTTAAAATATAATTTAAAAAATAGGGGTGCCCCAGGTTTCATTGACACCGGTATAACACAATTTTTAAATTAAGTGGCCCGTATTCTGATCTCATATTTCAATTTAACGTCATGTTTAATTACCATGGCAACATCGCGTATCTCTGTTATACACATATAAAATTATATAAAGCTATATCGTTTTATGTTTACGCTAAACACGACTTTAGTTAGAGACAACTTTAAACATGAGGTGAGAATACGGCCCATTATTGTGTTGTGTGTCGTTAAAAAAACACTAGGATTTTCTCTATAGTGGGCAACTTTTTCTTCTAGAGTGGGCAATGCCCACTCTGGCCCCCCCCTGGCTACGGGCCTGTACGTGTCGTAATATCTTGAGAAAGGACTTGCACATGTACCTATCCACATCGCTTAACTGCAGTACAAGAGCTTCGTCCCTCTGATTATGATAAGCGAATACAGTGTTGTCGTTGGTTTTTGGCACACATAAACAATAATGCTGACTTAGATAAAACCTTTTTCTCAGACGAAGATTGGTTTCATCTGCAAGGCTATGTTAACTCCCAAAATATGCGTATGTGGAGTTCTGACAATCCACACTTTTTTAGAGAATCTCCTCCTCATTTCGAGTAGGTCGGTGCTTGGATAGCTTTTAGCCATCGACGATTAATTGGTCCAATATTCTTTACTCGGTACCGCTGACTACACAGCGGTACCGAGATGAAATTGTCGAACCATTTATTAACTCCTTGTACAACGATGAGCTCCGAGAAGGATTTCTGAAACAATATGGTGCTAGAGCATATACAGGACGTGACCCTTTGGCACTATTGCAAGAATATATTGACGTGCGACTGATTAGTGCTGAAACACCAAGTTGTTGCCCCCAAGATTCTTGTGATCTAACACCGTTAGATTTCTTTCTTTGGCCATACCTAAAAAAACTGCATACTTAGAACGCCTGTCAATACAATTGATAAACTGAAGAAGTGAATTTCCGAAAAAGTGGAAGAATTAAACAATTCGCTGCAAATTTTACAAAATGTTATTGATGTGGAACGCTGGGCAGGGACCTGGTTAAATTAAAAATAATAATTGTAATAATAACAGATTTGTAAATTAAGAACAAAAACTTCTGGTTTATTTTAATTTTAACCTAAAAATCACCGATATCACAGATCACAACTACAGAATCGCCCACAAGGGGCGCCAAATTCAAATTACAGTGCGCTGGAATACTCTAAGACATGCTCTGCACTTACAGCGCCTACACTAATCTGAAATTAATTTGATCAGCCGATAGGTATACGTGTGAGATCGTCTGCAAACACAAGGCAAGACATTTACTATCTACAAAAATTCCAGGAAGACTTGTTACAAATTAATATTAAAAATTACAGCGACGAAAGTTCAATTCTTGTGCGACGCTTGATAGATATTGGTCGATATAGCTTAATACTTACTCTTACGTACTGTATTCTATCTATTAAATATATTTGAACCAGCTTTCTTATTTAAATTTCGAATTTTTCAATAATATTATATAACTGATTATAGACAACCTCTGCAGTGTCCTCTAATTCTTAACTTTTATTATAAATGCTAGTTGTAGCTTTGATGAAATGCTTGCTTTATTGATGATGTTCATAAGCCATTTTCTAATTTTGTATACACTGTTTTAGTAATTGTTAAGAATGATGGTGGATGGAAATCTTGGTCAATTTAAGCAGCATATTGTTGCTATAATAATTTGTTAATACCAAATCTAGTATTACATTGTAATAATTCTGGATGTAATTTAATTGTTTTAGACTTTTAGATTATTGAAGAGGACATTAGAAAGTATAAAACAAAGATAGTAGAAGATACTTTGGAGAAAAACAAGGGTATGAAAATACTACACAGAGAATTGAATTCAGGGAAAAGAGAAATTTTTAAGTTAAAGGACGAAAACGGTACTCTGATAACAGTTAGAACTTCTAGAAATGACGAGAACGTACTATGAAAAATTATACAAATCGCAACAAAAAAATCCCAATGTAAGAAAAACTGAAAGAAAAGTGGTAAATGTAAACTCCGAAGATATCCCAGATATTAGTAGAAAAAGCATTAAAAGCCACAAAAAATGGAAAACCCCTATAGTCGAGTCAATGAAGGTTTTTACTTCTAAACCCACAAAAACAGAACCGATTTTGATGAATTTTTTTTTATATTAAATTATTCAAAATCAGAAACATTCCAGCTGGCGCTATCAACTATTTATATTGTTTAAACATTAAAAAAAAAATTATTAAAAAAATTTTTGCTTCGATGGAATTTTAACTAGAAGTGACTAATTTTGAAAATTTAGTATAATAAATAATTTTTGAATAAAAAAGTTTCAAAACTTCCATTTAAAATGTTAATTATTCAATCATTCGGATGCAAGAATATAATATACAAAATATAGACATATATATATTTTCACCTTAAAAAATCAATACTTTTATGAGAATATATAAACAGACACAAGAAATTGACCTTTTGTATCACAGGTAGGGAAATTCCAGGTCAAACTCCAGATGTTTCACTATGATTTTCGGAGTGAACGCATGTGTTTTGAGGTTATTAATATGTTAAAAGAAGTTTTTAACATTAAATATTGAAAATATTAGTGAAAATTGTTGAAGAGAACTGAATTATTGATTAAAATTCAGAAAAAAGTGCAAAGATACAAGTACAAACACGACGGAAAAGGTAATTATCTGTCATGTATTCTTGGTTTGTATTGAAAATAATTGGATTACATTTGCTTTTAAGTTTGTTTAAGTATTTTGAAGAATGGAATTATTATTCTTATTATTATGTTACATTTATATTACATTATTACAGTTATTATTATACATTTATATGCAGTAAAATCATATTTTTTTTGTAATTTTGGTGACTACAACAAACTCGCTTGTGTTGCATGTAAGTTAAAAAGTGTTTCCCGTTTAATAAATAAGTACTCAATCTTAACTAAATTTTGTTAGCTTATTTGAAACATATTGGTTTAACGATTCTAAAAATTTTAGCCCTTTACGTGTAATATTTTTAATTCTGCGGTACTTTTTTCAATGGATTTTCCGCGCGTCATTCTCGTCGCTAAGATTATTTGCTAAAACAATTTGTGTTAAGTTATTCTTTGAATGTAATGAAATCTTTTTAAATTATTATTATTCTGTCTTACAGCTCTATTTCCCTTTGAATTTGATCCTCATATTTAAAATCATACGTGTTAAAAACATTTCCCAACATTTTTTTATATGATACAGCAACAGCAACAAGATACTGTACATTCTACAGTTAATTGTTGTTGCATTTGCAAAGAACAAGAGAGTTCAGATACACCAAGTACTTCGAGTAAAAGTGTAGAAAAACTTACACAAGTGACAAGACGACTGCCAACACTAAAAGCAGTTGTTCCATTATGCTCAAATTCAGTGAAGATTCATTTATTCCGTACCCCAGTCATATTTTTTCATCGAAAACCGGACATAATAATTATATAAAAACCTCAAATTATACGAAGTGTTTTCAAAAATTTCAAGTTTAGAATTCAATTCTTGCATCCGAATGATTGAATAATTAACATTTTTCAATGGAAAATTTGAAACTTTTTAATTCAAAAATTATTTAATATACTAAATTTTCAAAATTAGTCACTTCTAGTTAAAATTTCATCGAAAAAAAAATTGTTAAAAAATTTTTTTTTTAAATTATTTAAACAATATAAATAATTGATAGCGCCAGCTGAAATGTTTCTGATTTTGAATAATTTAGCATAACAAACATTAAAAAAAAAAATTCATCAAAATCGGTTCTGTTTTTGCGGGTTTAGAAGTTTTGACGATTTTTCCGCTTTATTGACTCGACTACTAGTTGAAGATGAAGTAATTATAGAAGCAATAAAATGTGGAGGATTCCAGTTGTTAACAGAGCTATAAAGACTTTTCAACCTACGCTTAGAGAAAGGTGAAATTCCTGACTTTTGGAACAACACAATAGTCATCTTATTATTCTAGAAAGGAGATGTAGACCCTAGACAGTTACAGGTGAATAAATCTGTTATCCCAAGTTTACAAATTGTTTATGAAAGTTATAACAAATCTATTGGAGAATAAGTTTGACTTTTATCAACCAAAAGAGCAGGCGGGTTTTAGTTAAGGATTTAGTTGTATTGACCATCTACAAACAATAAGAATATTGATAGAAAAGACTTCTGAATACCAAATACCTCTCTGGTTGACTTTTATCGATTATAAGAAAGCGTTCGACAGTATTGAAATTTTGGCGATATTGGAGGCAATGCATAATGCTAGAACTGATCACAGGTACTCAACACTAATTAGAAATATATATACTGGCCGCCATAAGTAAATGAACACCCAGTAAACGTTGGCAAATTTAAATGAAATTTTCAGGAAAGATGTATTTTATTCGTTCTAAGAAGCGATGAAAATTACAGCAAGATCCAATCATTTAATCAAGTTAGCATAGGCAATGAATTAAAAAATCTTTTTTGCACTTTCGGGACTAAAGCATGTCTTTTAGTCCCTCCAAACCGGGACTAAAATGGTTCATTTGATCCCTAGGGACTAAAGTGTATCCTAGCAACGCATAATTAAAAAACGTCAAATTTGACAAAATTGTATTCACCTATTTATATTTACATTGATGTTTACATTAGCACAATTTACAATATTAAATAATCGATTTGTTTCGTCGACGGTATGCTGTACAACGCTGTTTGATGTAGAAGTACATGTGACAGCTTCAGAAACTAGGCTAAAGGCTTGTCTGGGAGTGTTTCCAGAAGGTCCGGGAATTTGGGATGCTTCCATGTCACCATGTCCAAAAATTTTGTCGGCGATGGTTTTTTTATTATTTATGGAATTTTCAACGTGCCCCTTTTTGGGGCAGTATTCCAAATATATTTTTACCGACTGGCTGCACAGTACATTGATTGTTCTGATAACGAACGAAAAATCTTGAATGAAGGGTCTCAGCCTTTCTTAAACCCATGTACTTCCGGCACAGTTCAGTAAAATTGACTGTATTTCGATCTGAATTTTTAACAATAAAATTCCTCTCTATCTTGTTCTTGGTGTTTTTAATATTAATGAGAATTGAGTGACCCAAATCAGTTACATCGTTCACCATCAACTGAACTAACTCATTACCCCTACAAGCTCCTGCAATACCAAAAATAAGTGCTACCTGAAAATTATTAATTTATGAATATTGTCAAACTAATTTTTACTGCAATCACTAACTTTTATCATTAAGAACTGATTGTCTGGGGCTTCCAATAAAAAGTTGTCAACCTGGTCTCCTGTTAGTGTTTTCGCTTTTTTCGGTTTATATCCTCCATTTTTTCTTTTCAGCAGCGCAGTCAATTTGTGAAATTTGCTGATATCGATATTATTTTTAACGTTGAGCATGGTCTTCAGCATGGAATAATGGGCCCAAAGTGTTGAAGCAGAAAGAGTCCTGGATTTCTCTGTGAAAAACACAAGCAAGGCATCTTCGCTGAAATTTTCCATTTTTCGTTCACAGCACCATTTTACAAATATCTGATACTGCGCTTCGTATATTTTCCTTGATTTTGTCGGCAAAATACCTTCTACCGCCTCTTCAGCAGCTTTCTTTAAGTTAAAATCTTCCATTTCGAAAATTGTTATCACGAAAATTGATGACGCTTACAACTTGTTTGTTTGTACCGTAGCTAAGTGACTTTTTTTATTTCAAAGCAAACTAATAAAATATTCGCCTGATAGATATTTGTTAAATTAAAGTGTGACATTGACAGATGTTTTTAAATTTATATCTATAGGTAATGTTAAGAACTTATGAATTTATCTAGTGACATTTTTTCATTTCCGTTGCCTGGAAATCATTGTTTTGTTTGTTTTAAAAATCACCTAGACAAAAAACATTCTGTAAAAAAAAAGAACGTAAGTCAAGTTCAGAATTTTTCATATTATCAATTTTCTATAATTTTCTTGATTCAATTCCATAAATAATTGTATAAGTTAATATACTTTGCAAATAGCAATTACCTTGCATTTATTATTACGTTGTCGACGCCGGTCTTGCAGAGAATTATTACCAAGAATCAGCAATTACATTTTCAATACCTTTACAAAACATTTTGGTCCTTCGGAGCACGAATATTTCAAGAGATGAATTTATCAGAAGAATGAAAATTCAAGATTACAATTGCACGTGATGAACGTGTTTTCATTGGCGACCAGACGACGACGTTTCCCTGTTTGGTAGTGGTCAGGTCTATTTCACAACGTAAGGTCAGGTTTACTTCAAATATCTATTTTCATTTTAACCCCCTTTACGTTAAATTTCATATTGCCTCCACTATTAAAGATTCCGACTTACTTACAATTTCGTTTACAAGTTACATACATTAACATTTGTATATTACGTTATGATTGCGTTTTGATTGACGTATATCGCCTTTCACGCCTACTACATATATTTCCGTATTATTCCAAATTCAGACTACTATTTACAATTTCTTTGTTGCGCAATCTTTGCCATAAAGTCCGAATTTGAATATTACTTACACGCGTTAAAAAGGCTTTCAATTGCATTTACTTAAGTTACCTATTTACATTTGCATATTTACCTTTGTTGGTAGTTAGCAATTTCTATAAAACGTCAAAATGGCTAAAAGCAAAGAAGAAAAGCTTTTACTTGCTAGTGGCAAAAGCATGATTAATAAATTAAATAATTTTGAAACATTCTTAGAATCCGTATCTACTACTGTGACAGATCAAGAGGTTCTTGCGAAAATTCGTTTGCGTTGCGATGCAATTAAGGATTTGCCTGAAAAATATGATCCATCTTAGCGTTTTGTCCGTTGTGGATGCTGAGATGTTAGAACCCGACAGTTTCTTTGACAAATATATTGATCTTAGCGCACGGGCATCCTTTTTATTAGATTCAAATTTATCTAAATTATCTGCAAGCAACTCTAATGAAAATTTCCATTGCAAGACAAACGGTTCAAATGCCACACAAGCTGCTTTTACAATGAATACGAAGTTGCCACGTATTTCACTACCATCATTTGATGGGAACTATATTGAATTCACTTCATTTTATGAAACATTCATTTCCTTAATTCATGATAATGCAATTTTATCAGATATAGAAAAGTTTATGTACTTAAAAACTTGCCTTCGCGGAGCCGCAGCTCAAACCATTGCTAACATTCAGCCATCTGCTGAGAACTACAAAATTGCTTTTGACATGGTAATTGATCGGTACAACAACCCTAAACAAATTATTTTAAATCATATTAAAGGCATTTTCGATCTAAAAACTATGAACAAACGTAGCGCATTTGATCTCAGAAAATTATCTGACGAATTTGTAAAACACATCAGGGCTTTACAAAATTTATCAGTGCCGATAGAACAATGCACTTGTTTTTTATATCATATATTAATGTCCAAACTCGATATTAGCACTAAAAGTAAATTTACCGAATTTAAAACCCGTTCAATTCCAAGCTTAGAAGAAATAAATGAATTTCTAAAAGGTCACTGCGAGCTCTTAGAAGAAATAGATTCCAATAATAAAGGTTATAATTCTAATAAGCTTTCTGATGCTAAAAATAGTTACAAACAAAGATTTAATAGTAATCAACAATCATTATTGGTAACACCTAATAATATATCTTGCTATAATTGCAAAAGCAATCATTATATAACGGAATGCCCAAAGTTTCTATCTTTATCTACCAAACAAAGGTTCGATAAAACGAACGAATTAAAAATCTGCAAAAATTGTTTGCGGCACTCAAGTTACAATTCTTGCAATTCCAAATATAATTGTCGCATTTGCAATAAAAGACATCATTCTTTGTTACATTTTGAAATTCCAAAGAACAATTCTGAAGACCAAGTTGCTACTACTGCTACTAAAGAAACTTCAAAAACCGTTGTTCAAAATGATTCCCGAATTTCACTTTCTTCTTTCGATACATCTCCTAATGAGAATTTACTTTCAACTGCCATAGTAAAGATAAGAGCAAGGAATCATAATTGGTACACTTGTAGGGCGATACTGGATAGTGGTAGTCACGTAAATTTCATAACCGAAAACTTAGCCAAGAAGTTGCATTTGGAACAAAATAAGTCCAAAACAAAAATCTTAGGTCTCAATTCTTGTGCTACAGAATCAAGTTCTATTGTACACATTCAACTATCCTCTTTGCATAATGGTTTTCAAACAAATCTGCAATGTCTTACAGTTCCAAAAATCTCGGAAAATCTACCTTGTAATTCATTTGACAAATCGCAGCTGGGGCTTCCCAGAAATATAAGATTAGCAGATAACGATTTTAACAAATCTTTGCCCGTCGATTTACTTATTGGCGCGGGTAAGTTTTACCACCTTATGTGCATCGGACAAATTTCCTTAGGCGAAGATAAACCCGTTCTGCAAAAGACTTTGTTAGGTTGGGTAGTTTCAGGTCCGTGCAGTTATGGTAAAAGTTTTCAAAATAATATATGTTTACATGTATCAACTGACGAAAATGATCGCAGTGATTCATTACAGAATTCAATTCAAGCGTTTTGGCAGATGGAAAATGTATCTTTAAAGAATGAATTATCTCTGTTATCTCGCGAAGAGCGATATTGCGAAGATTATTTTACGCGAACTGTGTCGCGAAAATCTGATGGTCGTCTAATAGTTTCAATTCCCTTCAATTCTAATATTATAAAATTAGGCGATTCTGAAGTACAAGCTACTATGCGATTTTTTCATTTAGAGAAAAAATTATTAAGAAATCCAACCTTGAGGTCAGAATACTTAAAATTTATCCACGAATATCGTGACCTTGGTCACATGATTAGAATTACAAATTATGACAGGCCAAAAGTTGCAAATAACGAGCCTACTTTCGAAGTTTTAGATTCTTCAGTTTCACTTACTAGTATTCCTGCATTTTATTTACCGCATCATGCGATAATCAAATCGAGCTCTCTAACAACAAAGCTTCGTGTAGTATTTGATGGAAGTGCAAAATCTGATTCCAATGTTTCCATCAACGATACTCAAATAGTAGGACCTGTAATCCAGGATGACCTGATTTCTATCCTATTACGTTTTCGACAGCATAAGATTGCTTTAACGGGCGACATTGAGAAAATGTATCGCCAGATTTTGATAAATCCTTTACAAAGAAAGTTTCAGCGTATCCTTTGGCGTGATGGTCCTGAGTTACAGTTAGATACTTACGAATTGCAAACTGTGACTTACGGTACTGCAAGTGCTAGCTATTTAGCTACAAAATGTCTGCAATATTTGGCACAATTAAATTTTCAAACATTTCCTAAAACTTCATCTATTTTGAGATCTGATTTTTATATGGACGATCTTATCACAGGAGCCGATACTGTAGACGAAGTGTTGCAAATAAAAGAAGAAATAACTATAATTTTGAGTGAAGCAGGTTTTCCTATTAGAAAATTCTTATCAAACAATTCAAATATTTTGTCAGATAGCGATCCTAGTGCGCAATTTCATACAATCCCTTTAGGTGAACGCGAGAATGCCAAAGCTTTAGGCATTACTTGGAACTCTCTTGCAGACACAATTCAATACAGTATTCCAATTACTTCGAATTTACAACAAGTATCAAAACGGATAATTCTTTCAACCATAGCACAATTATTTGATCCACTAGATTTGGTGTCTCCAATTATTGTCACAGGCAAATTAATAATCCAAAGACTCTGGCAACTACAGTTAACTTGGGATGAACGTATCCCAGAATTTCTGAATTCAGAATGGAACATATTTAAGACTGAACTTCCATTATTAAGTAGCTTAAAGATTCCTAGGTGTGTTATTTCTAAAAACACTTCTACCATCGAATTACATGGTTTTAGTGATAGCAGTTGTAGAGCTTTTGGCTGTTGCATTTATGTCAGATGTATACATCCTGATAATACTGTTTCCATACAGTTGTTGTGCTCTAAATCACGAGTGGCCCCTATACGCACCACAACCATACCTCGACTAGAGCTCTGCGCGGCTTTACTATTGACACAACTTCTTCTAAAAGTTAAAAATACCCTCACTCTCAGTTTCAGTAGAACATATTTTTGGACAGATTCAACGATAGTTTTAAAGTGGATTAATTCTCCGCCTAACAAATATAAAGTTTTTGTTGCCAATCGAATCGCGGGCATTCAGGAAACTTCAGAGCCTTGTGATTGGTATTACGTTCCGTCAAAACAAAATCCCGCAGATTTAATTTCCCGGGGTACTTCCAGTGTTGATTTGTTAAGCAACTCTTTATGGTGGCATGGCCCATCTTTTTTAAATTTAACTCCCGATCGATGGCCTACACTTCCAACTATCAAAGCTGAAGAACCTTCTTCCGAAGTAAAAGCTCAATCCGATCTTATCTTTAATTTTCTAACGGTTCCAGCTTTAAACATGTTTCAGAAATTTTCATCCCTTTCCAAACTTAAACGAGTATTCGCTTGGATGCTCCGTTTCATAAAAAATGTGCAACTTTCCGTAGCCCAGCGAAGCAAAGGTAACTTACAAACTATTGAATTAGAAAGAGCCATGAACATTTTAATAACCATATGTCAGGCAGAAACGTTTTCAATTGAAATCAAACAATTAAAAAATAAGCAAAATTTAGAAAATAATTCTAGCATTCTGCCGCTAAGTCCTTTTCTTGACAAAATTGGTATTCTAAGAGTAGGTGGTAGGATACGAAATTCCGCTTACTCCTTTGACAAAAAATTTCCCGCATTGCTTCCAAAGGAGCACGCTTTCACTAAACTCATTTTTAAGTACTTCCATGAAAATTTACTACATTGCGGAGCTCAACATTTGTTGGCTGCCATACGCGAGTACTATTGGCCCATTTCAGGGCGAAATATCGCCAAAAAGACAGTGCATGACTGTATTAAATGTTTTCGTGTTAATCCTCGATCTTACCATCCTATTATGGGCGATTTACCTGCAAAACGTCTACAGGTTGGAACTCTGTATTTTCTAACGTCGGTGTTGATTACGCTGGTCCAATTTTAATAAAGGACAGAAAGCTTCGGGGTTCCAAACTTATCAAGTCCTACATTTGTTTGTTCATATGTTTAGTAACAAGAGCTATACACTTAGAATTAACAACCTCCTTATCTACGGAATCCTTTATAGCAGTTTTCAGGCGGTTTATTAGCCGTAGAGGAAAGTCAATTACGATTTCTTCAGATAATGCAACTAACTTCAAAGGTGCTGCAAATGAGTTAAAAGAACTTCAAAGTTTTTTAAATTTAGAAACTACGAATAATTGTTTTTCTGATTTTATGGCAAATGAGCAGATAAAGTGGGAGTTTATTATACCCAAAACACCTCATCAAGGTGGAATGTGGGAAAGCGGTATCAAATCCGTCAAAACGCATTTAAAACGTGTCTTAGGAAATACTTCCTTAAATTATGAGGATTTTCATACTTTATTAACCCAAATAGAGGCAATATTGAATTCGCGGCCCCTGTCCCCATTATCCTCAGATCCTTCAGATTTAATTCCTTTAACACCTGCACATTTTCTAATTTCCAAATCATTTCATTCACTACCTGAAGTAAACTTGGATCAGATTAGTGAAAATAGACTGACGTTGTACCAAGGAATTCAACGCCTAGTACAATCCTTCTGGCGTCGCTGGAGTCTGGAAGTAGTCCCCGAATTGCAGCGAAAAACAAAATGGTTTCAACAGCTTCCTAATCTGATAATAAAGGATTCTTTAGCCTTGATTAAAGAAGACAATTTGCCACCTTTACAATGGGCTTTGGGACGTGTCACAGAAGTTCACATGGGCAATGACGGTGTTGTGCGGTCTGTTACATTAAGAATTTCAAATGGTCATACCATTAAACGATCTGTCCACAAACTATGTGTACTCCCAAATTCATAAACTCATTTATGTGGCAGAAAAGTGAACATTTACAAACAATTTATTTTCAGTTTATCGTCTTTTTCTATTTGTTATTGTTATTATATTTACTACTTGTATAACTTGTATTTCTAGATTTAAGTTCATTTTTACCGTATTTTTCTTTTTGTTATTATTGTAATTAATTACTTTGTTCCTTGAAATCATTGTGATTTCAACGCGGCCGGCATGTTAAGAACTTATGAATTTATCTAGTGACATTTTTTCATTTCCGTTGCCTGGAAATCATTGTTTTGTTTGTTTTAAAAATCACCTAGACAAAAAACATTCTGTAAAAAAAAAGAACGTAAGTCAAGTTCAGAATTTTTCATATTATCAATTTTCTATAATTTTCTTGATTCAATTCCATAAATAATTGTATAAGTTAATATACTTTGCAAATAGCAATTACCTTGCATTTATTATTACGTTGTCGACGCCGGTCTTGCAGAGAATTATTACCAAGAATCAGCAATTACATTTTCAATACCTTTACAAAACAGGTAATTTTAGTAATAATTTTCCCGAAAGTGCAAAAAATAGTGTATATACCGCGGGACTAAAGTGACTTAATCCCTTGAGTGGATGTTGCCCTCGGGCAGAGCCCTCGGGCAACAAACTCCACTCGCGGGATTAAATGGGTCACTTTGGTCCCGTGGTATATAATATACTATTTTCTACACATGATACGAAAACAAGTATTTTCTTCACGATAAACCCTATGCGAAAACGCTACATTTTCTATCTAGAGATGAAACCATTTTCACTTCTAGAGATGAAAACAAGAATTCCAAATCTATGGCAACAAAATAAAAAAATGCGTGTGTTACTATGGAACCGATTAAACAAACAATTAATAATTTGCATTGACACAATTCGGTTTGAATTAAGTCGAATTAAAACTTATTTCAAACAGATAATTAAAATGTCGTAGAAAAAATAGCATTTACTACTCGACATGAAATACGTTTTTTTCGTTCGTGATTGCCCTACTCGCTGCTAACGCAGCTCGTGGGCAACTTCTCATCTCACGAAAAAAACGTCATTTTCATGTCTTGTTGTAAAATATACTATTTGTGTTTATGTTTACATTATTTACTTAAGTGTCATTATAAAGCATACTTGAGGGTTTAATTAGTCCTGTTAGAGTGTAAAAAGATGCCTCCTGTTCGACAACGTGCGAGTTTTCATCAATTAACTGAGTTCGAACGTGGTAGAATAATCGGTATACGAGAAGCTGGACTATCCATTCGTGATGTTGCTGGTCGTGTAGGTCGTAGTGTCGCTACAATCTCCCTATGCTGGAGAAGATGGGCAGAAAATAATGAAGAACGGAGACGTTTACGACCTGGTCGTCCCAGACGCACCACTAATCGTGAAGATCGTGGCCTTCTCGTTCGCCAGACTTATCACTAATCGAACACGTGTGGGGTATGCTCGGACGCAGGATCAATGATTTACAACCACTGCCAAACAGTGTAGTTGTTCTCCAGCAACGGATTTTAGAAGCTTGGGATACGATACTGGATCTTGCTGTAATCTTCATCGTTTCTTAGCACAAATAAAATACACCTTTCCTGAAAATTTCATTTAAATTTGCCAACGTTTACTAGGTGTTCATTTACTTATGGCGGCCAGTATGTATAAGGACGCAACTTTAACTGTCTAATTACATGAAAGCGCAAATAAAGTCAACATACAACGGGGTGTACGACAAGGAGACACAATTTCCCCGAAACTGTTCACTCTGGCGATGGAGGACATATTCAAGCAACTACAACAGTGGGAAGATGTCGTTATAAAAATCTCTGGAGAAATGCTCAATCATCTACGTTTTGCTGATGATGTGATTTTAATAACGAGCAGCTCACACGGTCTATAAAAAATGCTCACGAAATTAAATGACGCATCTTAACAGGTAGAATTAGAATTGAATATTAGTAAAATGAAAATTATGACCAACGTAAGACAGAATATACCCATTCATCTACACAATGCTATAGTGGAACAGGTTGAAAAATAAATATTGAGATGATATTTAATTTGATGTATATAATTAAGGTTAAGTTGTTTGATTAATTTATAAAAGAAAAATATTATTTTGCCAAATATAAGTAATGCAGATTTTAAATTATTAAAAAAATTGTAATATAATTTTAAGATAGCTAGATTAGATTTAAGTTAGGTGGAAATGTAAATAAGTTATTGTTATGATTTTTGTTAGTAATAATTAGCTAAATTTGTAGTTATAGAAATGTAAAATAAGTTACTATTAGAAACGTTGTAAATAATTTTAAAAGTGGAAAACAAATGGGGATAAAAATATCCAGGAAACAGAAAAAACAAACTAAATAGTTAGTTGTAAATTGGTAATCGACGAAGCAACATCAAATTTGGTTTGCTCCCATAAAAGAGTAAATATTCGAGAAATAATCAATTACAAAAGGTGAAAACAAAAGGAACCAGTGTCCAGTAAAAGGAGGGTGAATTTTGAATAAAAGTTAAATCAAAAGGAACCAGTGTCCAGTAAAAGGAGGGTGAATTTTGAAGAAACGAAAAATAAAGATTGAGCTTCAAGCAGTTAAATGAGAGAGCAGTTCTAGTAGGAGAGGATCAACAGAAGAAATTCAACAGAAGAAGTTCGAGAGGGAGAAAGTCAAAAAGGGGGACAATTTAGAGCGGGGACAAGAAGAACAGGGGAAGATTGGAATTTTGGTAATTGGGGAAAATTGGAATTTTGGAATTTGGGGAAAATTGAAAATTTTTGGAAAAGAAAAGGGAGCCAAGAATACATAGTGAGTTTAAAGGATAATGTTAAGTTAATTTTAAGGCAGGGTTGATAGGGAAAAACGATAATAAAAATCTGCATTATAATTATTTGAGTAAATTTTTTTATTTGGTTAAAAATAAACTTAGAAAAATAACAAACAAGGAACGTAATTAACGACCTGAGATAAGAGCAATGCAAACAATTAAGTAAATTAAAGAGCAAAGCAAGGGATAATTTTAAATATTGAATGTGGGCTTAAAAATAAATAAATTAAACTTAAATAAAATCTTTTAAAAGAGCACAACCATAACAATATATACCTAGGACAATAAATAAGAATGGGCAAGGAAAACCAAAAGGTAGACCTAAACAGGCGCATTAGACTATTTGAAATAAATTATACAGGGTGGTTGGTTTTTCATTTCATCTGCTGAAATATTAAAGATACAAGAAAAAATTAAATGTAATACCTGTCTAACAGAACTTGGTCTATACAATAGTGCAAACACAATTTCTCTTTATAATGATGTAAACAAGTAGGGGATTGCCTTTAAATTATGCCTAATAATGCAAATAAACAAAATTATTAGAGTTGATACGATTTTCATTATTTACTGGGATTAACAAATATATAACAACATTTATTTAATTTTTCTAACACTAATATCTTATACTGTTTCTATGGTGCATAAGAGCTCACTTGTTATGTTTCCTTTAAAATACCCTTTCTCTATAAAATACGTCGTCAATAACAACGTATTTTATAGGCCTTTAAATACGTCGTTGCCTAGCAATCTGCGCATTTTGTGCATTATGACGCGTCTCAAATAATAATTTATTAAAATTTCTAATAATACATTAGTGAAAAAAAATGTCTGATATTAGTGTTAGAAAAAATCTTGAAGACAACTCGTGTTTTATAGTTTAAAAATCTCAGTCTATCAAATCCTCGGCTCACTTCGTTCGCTCGGATTTGAACTACGACCTTGATTTTTAAACCTTCTATAAAACACTTGTTGTCTTAATAGCTATACAAATTTAAAAAATTAAATACTAGATAGTAGATAGTGTGGCTTATAATGATTGTTCAAATTGTCCACCATTGAATTCAAAACATTTTTGAGCCCGCTTAATTGTTTCTCCTGGCGTTATACAGCAATTCCAGTGTAATTAGCAAGCAAGCTGCTGTGATTTTATTTCTAAGTTCCTGGAGATTTTGAGAAAGAGTATCACAAACTTGGTTTTTGAAAAAAACCCATACAAACAAATCAAGAATGGACAAATCTGTCAGATCATAAAATTGGTCCTCTGCTGCCGATCCAGTTTTGACCAAATTTCCAAAATTTGTTACTACAGCTCCATTATAAGATGGAGTGCCATCATGTTGGAACCACAAGTTTCGTCTTGCATCTAATGGAAAATTGTCTATGCGATCTTGGTATTTATTTTGCAAAAATAATAAATATTTGTTCTGAGTCAAAGTTCCATCGTAAAACTGAAAAACGCACTTGCGAGCGGGTTTCAGCAATTACGCGAGGGTTTTCATCGTGCCAATAATGCGTATTATTCTTATTAACAATTCCATTTCTGTGAAAATTGGATTCGTCTGTCCAAATGATATTATTTAAATATTGTCTTGCCTCATTCAGGAGCTATTCACAAAATAATGCTCTGTTGTTGGGATCATTAGCATGTAATGTTTTGACTAAATGTAATTTAATGACTTTAGTTTATGCAATTTTAAAACTTTTAGAATTTCATGTCTTGTAATATTCCAATTAAAAGCTGCTTGTCTTGTAGAAGTTCTAGGATTGGCTCTAAAGTAAGCTAAAATAACAACTTCACTATCGTGGTCGTTTCCTCTTCCATTTTGAACATTATTTGTACGCTTTGAAAAGGTGCCAGTGAACCGCAGAGAAATTTTTAAATTTTGATAAGTATTTACGTGAGGCTGTCTTCTGTCAGGATATAAATTTTGATATAAGATAGCAGTCTGACGTTTATTATTGTTTGAAACAGCACAGCATATCAACTTTTTCAGTGTTTGTGTAGCATATGTTCATTTTTCTTACACAAAACACTAACGTTTTCTTAGTTAAATAAGAACCACAACATCTTTGTCACTATTAAAAACTTCTATCTGATTTATGACAGATGTTTACAGGTACAAATAATAGAATATCACAGCCGACCGTTATGGTTTTGTTGTTATTAGGCATAATTTAAAGGCAATCCCCTACTTGTCATCCATCTTTATAAAGAGAAATTGATTTAGAACTGTATTCCGTAAAAATATACAGGGTAAATATAGAGGGTGTTCCATTTAAAAAAACAAAGTTAAATATTTTTCCGGGAAATTAGTAGGGCATGGAAAACAATTGTTTGCGTCATTTTATAGAACAGGTTCTGTTAGACAAGTCATACATTTAACTTTTTCTTGTATCTTTAATATTTCAGCAGATATAAGCTGGACAATTAAAAAGCAACCACCCTTTATAATAAAAAATGAATATACCACAAGAACTCAGGGCTAAAGTCTATAACAAATGTGTATTACCTGTCTTATTGTATGGTATCGAAACATGGGCATTTAATAAGTCAATTATTCAAAGAATGCGCTCAACTCAAAGAGGCATGGAACACAAGATGATGGCATTAGCCTAAAAGACAAAAAGAAAAACACCTGGCTACGCATAGCTACAAAAGTGGAGGACATCGTAGAGCGTATGGCAAAACAGAAATGGGAGTGTTCAGGCCATGTTGCGAGGGCCTAAAACATATGGACAAAGAAATTGCTGAATTGGAGGTTATCGGATCACAGAAGACCAATCGGACGCCCACCAACAAGATGGTCTGATGATGTAAAAGAAACTGGAAATTGGCACAGAACAGAATGAAGTGGAAACAGGAAAAGCAGGCCTATGTCACAAAGTGGACAGAAGAAGGCTAGGGAGGAAGAGAGAGAGATTGTTGAAGTCAGTGCCTTCAATCAAGGCTCTTGTCGGGGGTTTTAGATGTCTAGTTGAAAGCAGTTCGTTGTTGTTCATAATCCATATTATTTGTGGCAGATTGTATTCACCACATCACGACCGTATTGATTTTACGAGCTGATGTCTCTCTACGGCCTGGGCATTGTTTTTATTTTCCGTATAATCCTTGACTCTGGGAAAAATTTTCGCCGCATTGGCGCTAGTTGACCAAGACTGATTTATCAGTTATGTGAATTTTTTAGTGGGATGTTTTAGTGCTCCTTTATCTTGGCGATGTCTAAGACTTAGAAAGGGATTTATGCAAGCTGTGGTTGAAATAAAATTTAGGAAAGTGCTACAGTCAATTCTTTCTTCAATTGTCTTTACAATATATCCTACTAAAAAAGCCGTTGATGTTGATAAAATCCCATAATCTAGGCCTGCAGCTAAATGTTGGAGGTTATCTAGTAATCTTTTAATATTTTCAGGAAGTTCTACGTTGGAAATAAAAGACGTCGTTGCTTTTAACGCGACCTATTAGTTGCTGCTGTAACTACAGTCAAAGGAGACATTTTCGACGGAATTATTTTTACCAAATCGTACTGTACAATTCTTTTAATTACACTATGAGCTGTACATCGGTTACATATCGTTAACCATTTCTCATTCGCTAATAGTATATTAAAACACAAGTTACAGAAGGCAACGTTTTCGCGCACGAGTACGAAATTTGGACACGAGCCGCGTAGCGGCGAATGTCCGAACGGACGAGTGCTTGAATTGCCCTCTGTAACGAGTTTTTTATACTATTTTCTCTGTTTCGGCTTTATTTATTTATATGTTTTTTATAAAATTAGTTTACAATTTCCATTAGGGAATTTTTTTGTAGAATAGTTAAGTTGGCAACAGTGGTATGTTTGACGTTTATAGTTTTGCACATTAATATTTGAAAGTGTTTTGTGCGCACTTTGCAAATTTGAATTAGTTATTAACTAATATTGATAATATTAGATAAATTGTAATAATGTCGGAAGAACAATTACAAGCAACACCGCCGGAATTGCGAGAAGTGGCAGCGAATGCAGTGAATAATTTGTTGCCAAGTAAATCCAAAAACGCGTATGAAAAAGAATACGACAAATTCGTGGTTTGGTGTACCGAAAAAAACGTGCAAATACTTACAGAAAATGTTTTGATTGCTTACTTTCAAATTATGAGTAAGAAGTACCATGAGATCGAAAAAAAGATGATTCTGAGCAGGCCTTGACTAGTACAACACGATTGGCAAGACTGATTTCAAAATGTGGCAGTAGGTTAGAGGTTAATAAATGTCAAATAAATTAAAACACAAAACAGTATTTATTTAGGTTAGGGCACAAACTGAAAACTAAGATGAATACATGTTAGAGTAGGTGTTCAAAATGTGATCCTTCACTAGTATTACAACAATAAACTTAAATAATTCTGGAAACAAGATTGCAAAACTGACTTACATTTGAAATGTCACTGTCACATTATAATTCATAGGCATTCTAGAACCAGTGTAACCAATCGCGTTGTACTAGTCAAGGCCTGCTCAGAATCATCTTTTTTTCGATCTCATGGTATAAATGTTCAACTTTATGGAAAACGTATTCTATATTAAAATCAATGTTAAACGTTCGACAAAATATTGACATATCAAAATTCACAAAGCTGCAATCACTTTTAAAAAGATCTTCAAGTGGTTATCAACCTAAAAAGTCCAAGATATTAGAATATCATGAGATAGAGAAATTTATTAATGAAGCCCCTGACATAGATTATCTTGCAATAAAAGTGAGTTGATTAAATTTGTATAAATAATTATAAAATTAGAACAATATTTCTTTCAGGTTGTGTTAATTATGGGTTATTCAAGCGCATGCAGGCGTGATGAATTAACTAACATGTTAATAGACGACATTGAATATAAAGATAATGCGGTTTTTGTAACAGTATCAAATACGAAAACTAATCATCCAAGATTATATGCAATAACGAATGAAGTTTGGATCAATTTGATTAAAAAGTACTTTAGTTTGAGGCCCGATCATATAAACCACAAACGAGTTTTTATATATTACCGACGTGGACGTTGTACAGTACAACCAATTGGATTAAATAAAATGGGTGAGATGGCACGTATTATCCCCAAGTATCTTAAGATACAAAATCCTCAGCAATATTCTGGTCATTGCTTTCGTCGTTCATCCGCATCGCATTTAGCAAGAATGGTGGGGACTTACTTACAATTAAGCGTCATGGTGGGTGGAAAAGCTCATCTGTAGCAGAAGGGTATGTGGACGCTTCCACAAAAAAAAGAATTGAAGTAGCGGAAATGCTTTCAAGCACTTCGGAAGCTTCCAGTAGAGCTGGGCCATCTAATATCATACAGCACCAGGGAAATGTTAATGTGAATAAGGAAAACATTAATATTTTAAATTCACAACAAAATATACCTGGGTTTTCACTAAATACAGGAGATAATTGCACAATTTCTGTAAACGTTTATAACAACTGTACTATTAAACAGGATTAGTTTTAAATATGTCAACATGCTACATTCATGTATAAATGACTAATTAGTGATGTTATATTTGTTCTTTTTAAGATTTATAGGTAAATTGTTAAGTAAGTTTATTTTGATTAAAATAAAATTTTAAGGGGTCAGAAGCAAAAGGGTTCAAGTGCAAAATCGACAAAATAGAGAAATGAGGGCTTAAAGAATTTTCGTTTTTGTAGAATCTAGGTGATAAATTTGTAAAAACTGTTTTCGTGAAATAAGTTTGTATAGGTTAGTGCTTTATCTTTTAACAAAATATTGTCGTCGTATAGTTCATAAAGAAAATGTTTATTAAAATACAATAAAGTACAAAATTATTAAAAAAATATCATCGTTGGTGTTTTTTATTCATTCTAGTCCGAATCTATTTCAATCTTTGATTCAGTTGGATCACTAAAGCCGCGTACAGACCAAGTTCGCAAATAGTTCACTAACAGTTCTCGAACCGCTGAAGAAATAGGTGTGTACTAGAGATCGCGAGCAGTTCGTGTCGATTGGGAGTTCGGCTGAAAGTTCCCCACTTGAGCGGTAACTTGAAAGAAACTGTTAAGCTACGGTTTCCTAGGATAGCGGTGCCGCAGTAGAGCGGCCGTCATATAACGTTAATGACGTCACATAAAACGCTGTCCCTGCATTTTGTATGTATGCGGTTTTTTAGATAACAGTGGACAACACCGTCATATAATAAAGCGGCACCGTCATCTTCTTGGTGGCCGTCATAGCGGTACGAGACTGTGTGTGCAACGTTTTTATACGGTATGGCGAGCTAAATTTATTGTTTATTCCTGTAGAAATTTATCGAATTTTGACAAAATAATGTCCGGTAATAACAGAAATGTAGTTTGGACGTTGGAGCAGGATGAAATATAAAATTTCGTAAACGCCTTCACTTTTAGATTTTTAAACATTTCAGATTCTTCCGACCTTTTCGCGTCTTCTTCCAATGAAGACGACTCTTCTTCTTCCAACAATATTACCATCGCCAGGTCAAAATCGTCCATTTCAGGAGCCCAGTTTCCACGTATTCTTCGAGAAAGCAAAAACCAATAACGTATTCTAACTTTACATCTGTGGTCAACGCTATAACGACCGTAATATTCGTTGACGGTTTAAAATTATTTTACCGCCATATTACGGCCGCTCTATTGCAGCACCGCTATCCTAGGAAACCGTAGCTTTAGCAAACACGTGTAAAGCAGCAGTTCCAGTGTGGACGTTGTTGGGAGATGATCGCTGTGAACTGAAAGTTTTTAATTCTAGTTGATCTAGCCGTGAGTAAAGTTAGTTCTGTGTATGGCAATGGAGCGAGGAGGAAATTGTTAATTTAATTGAACAGTATGAATTACATCAAAAAATGTATTTTATACGGTTTGTGACTTTGCAAGTAAAGTGCTTCTCCACCACTTCTTTTACGGGTTCTTTCTGCTTTCTTTTTTGTCATTGCTGTTATAATTTAAATCATTTTACACCATCTGTTGAACTATATAAAGATACTGAACTTTTAAATATAAGAACTATTAAATATGTTGAACAGGTTAAACTAGCGTATAATGTTGTGCATGGCAAAATAAAATGTAACTGTAGCATAATAAGAGTAGAAGAAATTCATCAACATAATGTACGATCAAGAACAAATATTAGAAGTGAATATCGTAGAACTAAAATGACGCAAGATACTCCGTTATACAGAAGTATACAATTATACAGTGTGGTACAAAAGTATGGAACAAATTCAATATCTACTGAAATAATTGCTTTTTGGAAAAACGCTCGGACAGGTATAGCGATTTAAATTACGGTGCATATTTTAAGAGGAATCGAATTTTTTTTGCGACAGTCATTTTTCTACGGTGACGTTATCGCCCTTTTTTTTAAATAGGAACTTGCATATTTGACAATTGCAGTAGATACTCCTTTTTTTTCTCTTTCTAACCGTGCAAAAGTTTTATACCCTCACATAAGATTTTTTTTGAGATATGGTCCTTCGAAAATGCCAAAATCGACTTTTTCGTAGAAGGTTGAAATTCGGATTAGGGGGTAATGAGACCCTCCTAATGACGTTTCCGTGGTCGGTTGTCCCTTAGCGTGCGTAATTTCGAAGATACGGCCATTCCCACATATCAAAAGTGGTGGGGGAAATTTTTTAAACCCCGTATTTTCGTGTCCGGCGGGGTCGCTTTGGGGATTCGGAAAGAGAGGGGTCGATTTAGGAGAGAACAATTTTTTATCCGAAACATTTTGGATTGGAAATGCCGTGGGAACGGCCGTATCTTCGAAATTACGCACGCTAAGGGACAACCGACCACGGAAACGTCATTAGGAGGATCTCATTACCCCCTAATCCGAATTTCAACCTTCTACGAAAAAGTCGATTTTGGCATTTTCGAAGGAAAATATCTCAAAAAAAATCTTATGTGAGGGTATAAAACTTTTGCACGGTTAGAAAGAGAAAAAAAAGGACTATCTACTGCAATTGTCAAATATGCAAGTTCCTATTTAAAAAAAAGGGCGATAACGTCACCGTAGAAAAATGACTGTCGCAAAAAAAATTCGATTCCTCTTAAAATATGCACCGTAATTTAAATCGCTATACCTGTCCGAGCGTTTTTCCAAAAAGCAATTATTTCAGTAGATATTGAATTTGTTCCATACTTTTGTACCACACTGTATAATAGGTTACCTGAACATACTAAACAAGCAAAAAATGTATACAGTGAGCACGTAAAGGTTGGAATAAATTCGATAAAATATTTATTGGGAAAGTAAGAAAATAATGCTCGGACACGTCGATTTTCTTTTTTAGATGCGCATTTTTTAGTATACGTATATTTTTTATTACGTCATCCCTGTTCGAGTTATGACGTCATCATCAGTTTTTTTTAAATGGCAATACCCTCTTTTGATAGTGCCATTTAAAAGAGCGCATTTTTCTGCGTATAGACGCCAAATTTTATGGTATGTTACATAACAATATTTTCGCGAAATTAGTACCACAATTGTTGCACCATTTTTTATTGACGGCGCATTAAATGCTGAAAAACATTTGAATTTTTTACAACAACAGATAATTCCCGCGCTTGTAGCACTATATCCAAATAATCAAAATCCCAAAATGCCGGACGAATCAATATGGTACCAACAAGATGGCGCGTCACCACATCATTCACAGATTGTGCGTGATTATCTGAATCGCCAATAGATGGATTTGTCAAGAGGTTAATGATATGCAATTTCAACGTTTAATTTAATGGGTTTTAGTTGTATTTATTATTTCTTCTATTGTTATTTCATTACATTGTTATGAATTCTAAAACGTTTTTTTTTTTCGAAAATATTGTTATGTAACATACCACAAAATTTGGCGTCTATACCCAGAAAAATGTGCTCTTTTAAATGGTATTATCAAAAGAGGGTGTTGCTATTTAAAAAAACTGATGATGATGTCATAACTCGAAGAGGGAGGACGTAATAAACAATATACGTATACTAAAAAATGCGCATCTAAAAAAGAAAATCGACGTGTCCGAGCATTATTTTCTTACTTGCCCAATAAAGATTTTATCGAATTTATTCCAACCTTTACGTGCTCACTGTATATATTTCATAAGAAAATCAAAACTTTGCCATCTACCTACCTACCTACGTACAATCTTAACATAACTTATTCAATATTATGTATTAAATTAATTGCTTTGTTTTTTGGGAATTTGTAAAACATGATTTAGTTGCTATGTTATGAAACTGTGTAAGGCACATGTACCAGTTGCTAAACTGTTTTTGTTGATGTAAATAAATATACTACTAAATACTACTACTAATCAAGAAACTAGCGCATGCAATTTTAATATCTTCTTCGTCGCTTGACGACATCGACGTTGTTTCTATGATATTAAGCACGACCGAACTTCTGGCGAACTGCTTTCTAACTAAATGGCCAACACGAGTTTTAGATTCGAAAACGTGATGTGGACGCTGAGCTCGCGAACTGTTCGCCTACAGCTCGCGAACTGTTCTTGAAAAGCTGATTTTGGTTTGTACATGGCTTAAGAGCTGTCCATTTCTTCATGCTGTTTCGTTTGACTTTACTTGCGATTTTTTCTTGAAATTTTCGTATCTGAAACCATGCAATATGGCATTTTTCCTGCTTTGCCTTTTCCACAGTTCACGATTCGCCCTTCTCTTTCTTGCTCTCAGATTAGGAGTAACTAAAACTAAAGAAATTTTTTAGCTTTTAAATGCGTTTGTGATAATAAAAAAACTTATTTTTTAGGTTATGTCAACAATAACTTTTGAAACGTTTTTTTTTTTAAATTTTATCAAATTAAAACAATTTTTATACTATAATATAAAGTCCTACCTTTAACTGTTGGAAATCTGTGTATGTTCCGTCGACAATCTTCACGTATTTTATATTTAGTCTAGTGTGCATAATAATGTAAATTGACATTATATAGTTTGTCATAATTTGTCCGAATAAAAGGTTGTCACTCTTATAAATTTAACTACGCCTCAGTCTATCTCTGGTCTACCACCTCTTTATAATAACGAATAGGTTATGGGCCCAGCGTGCCCGAGATAGCACCGATATTTAAAAATAACGCGGGACGTGACGTATTAAATTTTGGTTGTAAGTGACAGTGTGATCGCGATAGTTTATAGAAGATGGCTTCAGGTACATCGTCAGGTTGGCGCATTCAGTTGTTGTCCAAGACGAATTATGATACGTGGTGTACACAAGTAGAAGCACTTCTGGTAGAGAGTGATCTGTGGGAGTATGTCGATGGGACTATTCCGAAACCACAAAAAGGCGATGAAGGAATTCAAGCCTGGATAAATAAAGACAAAAAGGCAAAAGCAAAGTTGATTATGGCAATTGAACCATTACTGGTCACACAAATTCGTAATTGTGAGACGTCAAAAGATGTATGGTTAAAATTGGAGTCAACTTATGCGTCTAAAGGGCCCCTGACACGTTCGTGATTCGTTCCAATTTTACCCGTACCGTCTAATAACGCACGGGTAAAACAGAATGTGTATGCGCAATTCACGCGTGAAAAATTGAAACGAGCACGGCACGAGCAAAATCCAAAATAATTTGATTTTCACTGTGTGACGTCACACCGTTCGGGTAAAATTGAGTAAAAACCGAACGTGTATTTGTATGACCGGGTG
The DNA here is from genome assembly GCA_963082815.1 of Melanotus villosus. NCBI lineage: Eukaryota > Metazoa > Arthropoda > Insecta > Coleoptera > Elateridae > Melanotus > Melanotus villosus. Next base: position 66,543,805 of record OY720418.1, on the reverse strand, counting down.
TTCACTGTTCATGCAGACTGCAGACCAATTCTGATTGATAAGCGTATTTGTGAGGTTGCATTTAATTTATACAAGTTAAATAACTGCGAACGGACACGTTTCTTCCTTTGGGGCAGTAATATAGCAATACTAACAGTACAAATTTTGTGTTTTAGCTTCATATTGTATTTGGTGTACTAGCTGTACAACAAGCCTGTTCATTCAAAATTGTACCTTAACATCGACTAAAACAACGAACGTGTAAATGCGCCTTTCCGGTTCGAGTAAAATCGTCCGTTTCAATGCTGAGCGGGTAAAATTGGAACGAAGCACGAGCGTGTCAGGGGCCCTTTAGGGTCCTGCGAGAAAGGCGACATTATTGAAGCGACTGATGCTTCAAAAGCTGGATGAAGGCGGTGACGTAAGAGACCACTTGATTAAATTTTTCGATGCTGTAGATAAATTGAAAAACATGAAAGTGGACATAAATGATGATCTCTTGACTGTAATGCTGTTGTATAGTCTTCCTTCGTCGTATGAAAGTTTTCGGTGTGCAATTGAAACAAGAGACGCGTTGCCGACACCGGAAGAATTGAAGGTGAAGATTATGGACAAGCACGATTCAGATAGACAGGGATCTGGAGGTGTCGTCACAGTAATGACCGCCAGTCAAAATCCAATGAAGGGGAAAACGAAGAAGAAACGCGTGTTCAAATGCTTCAAGTGTGGGGCGCCGGGACACAAAGCAAATGAGTGTACAGGTCAATTCGACAGTAGCCAAAGAAAGCCAAAACCGTCGGCGAACAATGTTGACGAGTCGTTTGCAGTGAACCATACAGTTTTAAATGTAGATAGTGTATGCAAAGCAAAGACAAAAACATTGAGTATAATAATAATAATAATAATAATATTTATTTGGCTACTTTATATAAATAATTACATTTGTAGCAAGTCAATAGTAAAAGAACAAACAATATTACAATAAAAACAGCCTTAGTACATTTAATCATGTAGATGGTTTGGTAGTACATCAACTAGAAACTCGTTTACAGAGTAATAACATTTGACAATAAGCAACTGTTTGACTTTAAGTTTAAATTTCCTTAAATTATAACTTTTCCATGTAGACGGCAATTTATTAAAAAGTCTGACATCTAACGAATTACGCATAGATTTGGTTTTTTTGTATTTATTCGCAATGATTAGGTTACACGATCTTGTTTCATAATGATGATTATCTGAATGAGTTCGAAAACAATCCAACTTCTTATAAATTATTATCACCGAGTGATAGATGAATAGACAAGGGAGTGTCATAATTTCTAATTCCTTGAAGAATGGTCGACAAGACTCTCGAAAATTAATGTTTGCTAATACTCGAATCGCTTTTTTCTGCATTATAAACACCTTGCCAGCATGACACGAGTTACCCCACAAAGTAATGGCATAGGTCAGATGTGACTGAAGAAGGGAAAAGTATGTCATTCTCAGGACACTTCTGCTTACGCAGTTCTTAAGCTGTCTCAGTACGAATAACTGTACCGAGAGCTTGCTACAAAGATGGTTAATATGTTCCAACCAACTTAGGTTGGAATCAAGAAAAACTCCAAGTAATTTCAACTCATTGTTGGAGTGAGAGTTATTATTATATGAGAAGATGATATTTTGAGTTTTATCTTGGTTGAGGTTTAATTTATTTGCGTTAAACCATTCCCTAGCTCTTACGTTCGTATTTTCTAAATGTTGAATTAAGCTATTATAATCATCCTTGGCACAAAGTAAGGTAGTGTCGTCTGCAAATAGAATGCATGTAGTTGGTGACATGTATTGCACTAAGTCGTTAATATATATTATAAAGAGCAAGGGTCCTAAAATGGACCCTTGCGGTACACCTTGATTAACTGGACATTTGTCTGAAGATTTATCTTGGTAAGACACAAACTGTAGTCTATTAGTTAAGTAAGACTGAATCAAAGACAACGGAGAACCTCTAACGCCGTAATGTTCAAGTTTATGAAGAAGTAAGTCAAAACTGACACAATCAAATGCTTTGCTCAGATCGCAAGCTGTTGCAGCTACCTTACTGTCAAGTTCTAGGTGTTCAACTACTTTTTCAATAAGAAGAGAAACTGCTTGAGATGTTGACCGTTCTTTCCTAAAGCCGAATTGAAAGTCGTTAAGCAAATTACGGTTTTCGAAATAGTTATACATCCTAATATTTATCAATTTTTCAAAAATTTTGCTAAAGATGGGAATAATTGAAATGGGTCTATAATTACTAGCAAGAGTTGCATCGCCTTTCTTAAGTATTGGAGTGACCTTAGCTAATTTAAAGGCATTAGGATAATCACCTTCGACAAAGCATCTATTAAATAAATGGGTAAGCGGATCTGCTATCAATTCGCTTGATATTTTGACTAACTTACTATTTAAGCCATACGCATCTAAAGAAGTGGAAGTGCTTAGATTATGGATAACGTTCGTTACCTCATGGTTATTGGATAGCGGCTGTACCGCGCATTTGTGTGGTGTGGAAGCGTGTTTTAAGTCTTTAAGTGAATCCCCGAATGTGAAATTAAGTCTCGCGAGTCAAGCGTCTGCTGAAGTGAAAGGAAAAGGCATTGTTCATTTATCAGTGGCAAGTGATAATAATGATCATCGACTGATTGAATTCAAAGACACTTTATATGTGCCTGAATTGAGAACAAACCTAATTTCAGTTGCAAAAATTACGAATAAGGGACATGAGGTGATTTTTCGTAAAGAGGACGCAGTTGTTCGTGACAAGCGCGGGAACATTTCGCTAATCGCCGAGCGACGAGGCGATTTGTATTTTGTGCGTGAGAACTTAGAGTGTGCTGAAGCGGTAGTCCAGCCAATGGGTTCAGAATTGATGAAGTGGCATGAAAGATTAGGCCATCTAAACAGTAAAGACCTCGTGAAATTGATTCGTGATGGTGTAGTACCCAAGGTTGATGTGAGTGATGCAGCACAATTATCACGTTGTGAAGTGTGTTTAAAGGGTAAAATGACCGTGTTACCTTTCCCTAACGATCGAGTACCGTGCTCTGAGACATTGAAAATAGTGTACTCGGACGTTGTTGGTCCATTTATAACGGAATCCACAGGACGTGCTAAGTATTTTGTAACTTTTATTGATGATAGCACGAGATGGTGCGAAGTGTACTTTTTGAGACAAAAGTGTGGAGTGTTCGATGCGTTCAAGCTTTATCAGAAGCTAGTAGAGAAACAAACCGGAAAGAAAGTAAAATGTTTACAATCAGACAATGGACGCGAGTATTGTAGTACCGAATTTAATGAATATCTAGCGGATCAAGGTATTAAAAGACAATTTACGCTTCCCTATACTCCGCAGCAAAACGGTGTCGCGGAAAGAATGAATCGTACGTTGTTGAATATGGCTAGGTGCCTGTTGTTGCAGTCCGGTTTGAGCGCGATGTTTTGGTCGGAAGCTGTTTCCACAGCTTGTCACATTCGTAACCGATGCCCGACTAGTGGATTAAATGGAAAGATTCCGTATGAAAAGTGGACGAAAGATAAAGTAAACGTGAATTACTTTAAAAAGTTTGGGTCGAAAGTGTTTGTCTTAGATAAAAATCGCAACAAAGACAAACTTTCACAGAGATCTGTTGAAGGCGTATTCATGGGGTATCCTAGAGAAAGAAAAGGCTTCCGTGTGTGGATACCGAGTAAGAGACAGATGATAGAGGCCCGTGATGTAAAATTTTTAGAAGAGACTCGTATCGGTCCTTGTGATACGCGCGTACTTGAAGAATGGTTTATGTCAACGAAAGAGGGGCAGGAGGATGAAAACAATCATCTAAAATATGTAGAGTTTTTACCGCAATCTGTTGAGTGTAACGAGACTCCGAAAAATCGACCAGACACCCCGGAGATAGTTATAAAGGATGCGGAAGAGCCGATGAGAGCCCCTGGTAGACCAAGATTGTTGCGTACTGGTAATAGAGGGCGACTGAGAAAGCTGTATCAGTCAAGAAGTAGAGCAACACAAGACGAAGAAGATATTTGTACTGAAAATGATTCTGACTTAGATGACGATGTGTTCGTCGGTGTAGCAGAGATCAGAGTGCAAGATGCTTTAAAAAGTGATGCGTGTGATGAATGGAAGGATGCGATTGAATCCGAATTCATGAATTTGGTGAATAATGATACGTGGGATATCATTCATAATGACGACAATAAAAACATAATTGGGTGTCGTTTGATTTTGACAAATAAACATGGACCTGATGGTAAAATTGAGAGACGCAAGGCCCGACTGGTAGCGAAGGGTTACAGTCAAAAGTACGGCGTCGATTATCATCAAACATTTGCTCCAGTGGCAAGACTGGAAACATTAAGTTTATTATTGGCTCTTGCGGCTCAGTTTGATCTAAAGATCTGGCTGTTCGACGTGGTGACAGCGTATCTCAATAGATCACTGGAAGAAAAAGTGATCATGAGAGTCCCAGAAATGTTGCACGAGATATTGCAGCGGATTGTATCCAAACAAGGGGAGACTTCAAAGGTTGGAGCTCGAGCGAAAAAGATGATAGTGAATTTAAGTGATGGTGGTAATGCATGCAGACTAAAGAAAGCCTTGTATGGTTTGAAGCAAGTAGGCCGTCAGTGGTACTCGCGATTATGTAAAAAGCTCGTAAGCTTAGGTCTGAAACCCGTGAAGAATGAGCCATGTTTGTTTTATGGTGAATGCGAGGGTGATACGCTATTGTTGTTAGTGTATAAGGATGATATGCTTGTAGCATCACGTAATATAAAATGTATTACGAAGTTAAAACAAAAATTGTTAGAGGATTTTGAATTGAAAGATCTTGGTCTAGCAAAGTATTGTCTTGGTCTTGAAATTGACCAAAATGAGAATCAAGTGGAGCTTTCTCAAACGGAATATATATTGGGATTGCTTAAGCAGTACGGAATAAGTGAATGTAATCCGGTTACGACACTATCGGAAGTGAATTGGCATTTTGATGTTACAAGTGAGGAAAATGCACACGAAAAGTATCTAAATGGACTTGGTTTTGACTCCAAAGATAATGAATGAATATCTGACGTGCAGATTGAAAGGGCGTGTTGGAAATCTGTGTATGTTCCGTCGACAATCTTCACGTATTTTATATTTAGTCTAGTGTGCATAATAATGTAAATTGACATTATATAGTTTGTCATAATTTGTCCGAATAAAAGGTTGTCACTCTTATAAATTTAACTACGCCTCAGTCTATCTCTGGTCTACCACCTCTTTATAATAACGAATATTAACAATATAGTTTTCACTCATTTTCTTAACCAAAATAGGCTTTAAATCACTGTAAAATCCTAAAGAATAGCAAGTATACACAAAAACATCACCATTCGAATAAATAATCATATTAACGAACTCGTTTGCGGCAAACAGGTTTAAAAGTGCATGGATACGTTTTGCCTCAAACGAATTTAACCCCTTCATTTAGGTTTTGCTAAATCACAAGGCTTTATTTATTTTGTTAGTTGCTTAGATCAGCTGTTGTTTAATGTAGCATACCTACCAATTCCTGAAAACAAAATATCACCAAAAATCATGTATTAATGAAGCTCATTAAAGCATCAAAATGCTTGCTTTAATGAAGTCATTCTAATGCCGAAACAGAGAAACATCAATTCAATAGCAACATAACTGGGGCAGTGTTAATACGTAGAAAAATAAGGAAAAACAGCATCTCTAAGTAAATATTGAATACATTAAGAAGTACTTCAAGCAGTGCATTTTGGTGCTTCAGCCGTTTTAAGCCATGTTTTTGTGAACACTCTTGAATAGAATCGATTTGAAGAAAATGTAATGGTACTTAACCATATCAGCCGATCATTGTTAATAACTATTTGTGGAGCACATTTCCGTCATTTCCGGTCAAAGTATTTTATGTATTGGATTTTGTCGCTAACATCATGAAGTAGAAGGAAAAAAGACATATTGCATCATCTTCATATTTATGTAGTGCTGGCATTAATTTGAACTGGAAAAGTTATATGCCGAAAATTTATATTTACTGAGATATTTTATGGCAGCAGTTACTTAAGGTGAAAATACATTTACTGCTCTTCGAACATTCATCTTCTCAAATATATTTGGATAAAAATATTCAACAGTTAAAAATCTTACAGGTGTTATGGCAAATTTTTTTTTGTAAGTTCTGCTGTAGAGGTCTCTTAAATATTTGGAAGAAGTAATCCCACCATTCGATTGCGTCTCGTGATCTAGAAATGTATTTCGTGCTGAAGAATAGTGATATACTTGGTTGCACAAGATGGTCAGTACGAGTTTGTAATTTCTTACTTCCAAGTGATTTGAATAAAGCTACATAAGACCTATGATTGTCCGTTACTGAACGTAACGTTATGAATCCACACTCATGTAATTTATATAGCACATTTAATACCAGATCATAAAATTTTGTAGTCTTTATTTCACTATGAAAAAAAAGTATATAGGTATGTAGCAAGTGTCGTAAATTTTGTAGAGATTCCATGGATTACACAGAACAACATCCTCTTTGTAAGAGATGTTTTTTTACCAATGGTTGTAGATGTTTTGGTTGATTCTATACCATAAAATTTGATTTCTGTTCTACTGTAATACATTTTCACTTTAATAGTTATATCGCCAATTATAAGACTACAGACTTTTTCTGTTGAATATAAAGAATTTACTTGCTTAATTAAACAGGATCATATAAAGTCTGTAATATATTTTCTAGTGCCCGTATAACGTTGAGTAGTCCTATATTGGAGAGAATATGTAAGTAGCATCATCGGACCATTCTTCTTCGAAAATGCGGCGGGTCAGGCAATAACAGTTAATGGTGCTCGCTATCGCGACATGATAATCCAGTTTTTTGTGCCTAAATTGCAAGATATGGATGTGGACGACATGTGGTTTCAACAAGACGGTGCCACATGCCATACAACCCGAGAAACAATTCAATTACTGCATGAGTCATTTCCTGGTCGTGTAATTTCCCGTTTTGGTGATCAGAATTGGCCGCCCAGATCATGCGATTTAACGCCGTTGGACTTTTTTCTTTGGGTTTTTTTGAAGTCTAAGGTTTATGCCAACAAGCCCACGACCACCCACGCTTTGAAGGAGGAAATTGAGCGCTGTATCAACGAAATTCAGCCACATTTATGCCAAACGGTCATGGAAAATTTCAACAAAAGAGTACGTATGTGCCAGCAAAGCCGTGGAGGCCATTTACCCGATATGCTATTCCATACATAACCCTATACTGTATACTTTATGAATCAATAAAAAATTTACAATTTTTAATTATAAACCTGTGTTTTCTATCAAAATTACTTCTTGCGTGAATTTTGGGACACCATTTATAATGCAATTAAGCAGAGTTATCTCTCAAGAACGTGGCTTATTATCGCCATAACCTTTTTAAGTCATGTTAATCTACTTTATTAAAACAAGGCATATAAATTATTAATATCGGCAGAGACTGGAAAACATGCAAAGTGCATATCTCTATTTTATAGCATATCTTTTTGTATCTTTATTTCCATGCGTTTCACACCATCTTAATGCGATTTTTAATTAATTTTCCAGCGCATATTGACATATATTACCATTATATTGCATAATGCATATGAAAAACGGTATAATGCATATTTCCGCTCTTTTCGGTCAACTTGATGCATATTTTGTTTTATACAGGGTTACTGGTAATTCGATACATTCCTTTGGAGATGTGATGGGACAGGAGCTAAGAAACAAATTTAACCCTAACATACATTATGCAAAACTCAATAGTTTTTGAGATATTTCAATTTTTGTGTTTTTCTCAAAAAAGTAGATCTTAATGTCTTTAAAGTTAATTTTTAAAAAATCTACTTGACATTTTCTGAACTTTTTGACTGGGTTGCTTGTCCCACTCTATGGTCATCCGTTTCGAATGGAAAATATCCGAAAACATTTCGATCATGTGAAAATTTTAAATAAAAACTTATTGAAAATGATTTCTAAAAATCAGCTACGAAAATGACCTATTCGTTTTTCTCAGAAATTATTGTTTTATTTTTGCATAATGTATGTTAGGTTTAATTTGTTTCTTAGCTCCTGTCCCATCATATCTCCAAAGGAATGTATCGAATTACCAATAACCCTGTATAAATGTATGCATTCGATTTTTCAAAAATACAAACCTGAAAATTTTGAAAATGTACCCAGTTCTTCAACGTTACGAAAAAAACATGTACATTTAAATAATCTAGACCCTTTTAAAACCATTGAATCGTGTAATATTTCTTGCCGACTATTTTAATGGTATTAAAAATGTAATTTCAGAATTTGATTCAAATAGTTCAATCGCAATTTGAAAAATGTAGAGGTATTTTAAAGAAACCGTCCGTTGTAAATCAGCTAACACACATCAAATCAACCTTTGCCTGCATTGCATTTGCAATAGAAAAACTTCAAGGCGGGGAACTTTCTTTAGAAGAAAGTATTCAGACTATTCAGGTAGTTGAGACGTTAAAAAAACAAAATCATCAGTGCTAATGGTCCCGTAGGCAAAAGAAAATAAATGAAAAGTAAAACTTTGTTTTAAAGAAGAATGAAGGGTATATAAAATTAAACGCAATTAACAGGGTTGTGAGTGGTGTTGACTTTAATGAAGGTCTACTTAATGTAGATCTCCAACTTCAATTACGCGCTTATTACCTCGTGCGAAGTTGCGCGTACATTTTCTATGTACAAACACATGTTTAATGACCGCAGACATAATTTAACACTGAAAAATATTGAAAAATATATGGTACTTATTCTTACAATTCTCTAGGTGTAATTTAATGATTAAGTAGTTATTAAGTCTAGGTCTATTTTACTAGTTTTACGTGCCATTATTTAGACCGGTTGTTTGATTTTTGTTTATAATAATAATAAAAAATGTTAAATAGGAGTGCGTAGTAACTAAATATTCGTTTATTTGTTTATTCAATGGGCATACTCACTGATTAATGAGTAATGACAACATATAATTGTACATAGTTTTAGTAATTTTCAGTGCATATTTGCATACCTAAGTACATATTTTCTGATTTTTTGGTGCATATTCCCCAGTCTCTGATTATATCAGCATCCATCTTTCTTTTTTTTTCAATTTTGTACAATTTGCTTTTTGTATAACTTATTTCGGTTCTTACAGTTCATCCCTTTCTGTTAAGCGTTTAATTATCAATTTCAACATTTTTATTTCTTTTTTGTAATCTTCAAGTTCTTATTGTGCAAGAAGATTCACTTGTGTAATTTTGATAGTGGTCTATACTAGGCAAAAATACCTCGGTGGTTTGGTGTTGTCTTCCGAGGGAAGCGGTTGGGTATTTTCGTGTATGTGTGGCCTTGAATGGGACCCGAGTCAGTGTTTACCTTATTGGTCAGACGCATCCTGAACCAACTAAGCCACAACTGCGACTGAAGCTACTATGTGAAATCTAACATTCAATTTCGTCGTAAAGATTATGCATTCCAATAATCTCAACCTACGGAAGTTTGAAGTGGATCTGAATTTCGGATTACTACAGTGCCGGATTACCCTATACGCAAAATACGCACGAGCGTTTGGTGCCAAAAGTGAATCTTAACCTCACTAATGTGGTTTATTTGAATTTGTCACTTTGTTTGTAGCAGCGAACATCATGACCACGTACCTTTATTTGTCTTTGCCGATGTACCGATTTTAGTGTGCGTAAAGTGGCAAATTCTTTAATCCGACACTGGATTACTACGGAACTAAACTATTCTCCACACACATTACACTCTGGTGCAGTATGTAGGTATTAAACGGCGCAGCAGCTTCGTAACTCATAAAGCTTCATACGTTAACGCACCAGCCTCGATACCGAAAGGTATAAGAAGTTACAGATAATATAAATATACATTCAAGGTCCACTATATTACTACTAATAAACAGATCCTAATAACAACAACAATAAATGTAAACAAAAAACAGCCAACACTAAAGTATAAATAAAACCAAATTATAGCAATTATCTAACGACACAAATGAAACCGCAGGTAATGCTGCAGTAAGGGGCCTATTAATGCGCGTGCGCCAAACAGGTAGGTATTGAAGTTTATGTATTAAATAAAGTTATTATTTCTGTATAAAGTGTAATGTTAAATTAAAGTAAATGTTTGCTATAGTTTAGTTTATTTAAATACTGGAAAAAATGAATGTTTGTTGTGTTGTCTTCATGTTCGTTTGGCGCATGCAAGCCCCTAAACTACAAGGACAAGATTACCGAACGATACACTTATAGGTTGAGTTGCTGCTCAATTTCTTTCAAAAATAATCTGCATTAAAGTTTGCCTCTTTAAATTTCACACCATTAATAACCTGTCAAAAGGTTTTTACTAGCACAATGCGGAAAACACTTAAACTGGGCATATTCCCAGGCCGTAGAGAGACGTCAGCTCGTAAAATCAAAAAGGCCGTACACCACCTATAAAAACTGGCACATGGATTGTTCTGTTTGCTATAATTGTCATAGTTAACAATTCGATTGAGCACAAAATTCAATTTTTCTTGCTAGCGATTAAGAACGCTGCTGCAATAATTAGTTCTAAATTGTGTATAAAAATATCTTCAACATTTAGTACAACATTTAGAAAGGATTCTTCCAAAAAATAATTGTTCACTAGTGTTACCCGAGCGGTCTCTTCTGTATACTGTATATTTATTGCCCAACAATTTCATATTGTCGAAATTTTTGTTTAAACTTGTTTCTGTGAAGATAAATATATCGTAATTCTCTATTAGTTTTTATTCTAATACTTCACACATTTTGATAGTAGAATAGTTGCAAATGCCAGTTTTCTATGTTGCTGTGGTTTTTCCGAGGTGTCCTTAATAATTAAAGATTAGTTATTATTATTATTATTATTATTACTAGCTTATTAGAATTTAAAATTGTATTTAAAACATGAATTTAGTATTATTTATCATTGCTACAGATTAAATAAAATTTTATATTCTAAAAACACCATTAAAAATTTGAACCACCAAGTTTTAGCATATTTAGAAGGGGTATACTCAATAAAACCAATTTATTAAATAAGACGTGGAAGAACATGGGAAATTTCGACATCGAAAATGTTCAAGTACCACGACCGAGCTAAAATCTTTTATTCTGCAAGCTATTGACTAAGAGAAACCCACCCACTCGATCGTATGAGTACTTAAGGAAAACCCAACAAAACGCTGTATACTGAGGTCTTTACGCGTAATAATTTGAACTCTTTAAAGGCTGGCTATTCATTTTTATTTTGGAAACATGATTAACCTTTAAACCACTTAAGAAAAATGTTAACGCATGTCACCTTTACCTTAGCAATTTATCAATTTAGATATTCTAATATTATGGTTAGAATGTTTTAATACTGAATTTTCTATAAAATGTATTGTTTTAAAAAGTCATTAGGAAACAGAATAATCGATGTTTAAGCAGTTAAAAGTTAGAAATTCTTTGCCTATAACTTATACATTTTATCAAGAAAGGTTGTGTGATATATACTTCTGTAAACTAAGCAAACAGAAGAAACTGGTTATATTGTGGCGTAGTCGGGGGTTGGTTTATTGTTACTAATTAATATAAATAAGTTATTGTAATTAGTTTGGTAAAGTCTTTGACCAACGTCTACTTGGCTTTTCACTAGATTTTTTAAATCAAAGTCGAATTCAACTAACATTCATGTATTTCCTATCCGTGCTTTAGCTTTACAAAATAATACTTAGAAATGTTTCTAAGTCCCAATAGTCCATTTGCTGAGAATACTTCTGTATGTCATTCATTTACCAGAGATTCACCCACTTGGACATTGTTCGTAACCGTGTAGTGATTGAAAAAAGATTGGGTGTTGGTCTGTGCGAGTGGCCATTTTGGAGAATAGACGCCATCTTTGATGCTTATTGAAAAGGCACTGTATAGGCATGTGAGATGTTATTTTACATGTTTTTTAGGGTGCTGAACACGTTAAAGATACTATAAATGCTGAAAAGTGGTTACTAATCATTATTTAGTAAGACAGATACGAATCAACATCTTTTATTTCTATACTAAACAGATTTACATTGCTTTATAAAACACGATGTAACATAAAATGAATAAGTCAATGACATCACTAGTTTAAGTATATCACATGACTAACATACAGGGTGATTTTTTTTCGATGTCCACTATAGTGATCTCAGAAACTAGGGCAGATAGAAAGACGGTTAAATGGGGAAAGATTTGCAGTTTTATGGGGCCAATTCAATGCACTGTTTGTTTTCTTCAAAAAGTCCAAGGCTAACGAGATATTTCAAAAAAACTAATTTTCTGTAATTTCTTTAAATGCGTATAACTCCGTTATTTTCATTTTGGAAAAAAAAGTAGAAGGAAAAAATTGTAGATAATTATTATTTTTTAAAGACAGTTAAATCGATTTTTTTTGGGTTACGACATAAACATATTTGTTTTTAAATGGAAACCATAGTTGGCTATGACTTTTTAAAAGGTCTTTTTCTGGCCTTTCTAATGATAACATATGACATAGTTATTTTGAAAAACTAAAGAGATACGGCTGTTTTTACGGATTAATTTCAGAATTATTAGTATGGTTGGCCATGGAAACAAATGTTGATTAACAAATGTTAGTCATATTACTTTGACGTTCAGCACCTTAAAAAACATGTAAAATGACACCTCACATGCTTATGCAGTGCCTTTTCAATAAGCATCAAAGATGGCGTCTATTCTCCAAAATGGCCACTCGCACAGACCAACACCCAATTTTTTTTCAATCACTACACGGTTACCAACAATGTCCAAATGGGTGAATCTCTGGTAAATGAATGACATACAGAAGTATGCTCAGCGGTTGTACTACAATTCAAAATGAGTTTATACAAAAATTATTCGAAGTTCAATTTGAGACGATTTCTCTAAGTCCAGATTCAAAGCAACTTCTTTAACAGTTAATAAACAAGTTCCTTTTACATTTAAAAGTTAAACAAAATTGTGCTAATTCCCAATCACATTTAAAACGACTAAGTCCATGAAATGAATTTAAACGATTCACACAAATATTTTACAAGTCCTGAATTACATTTAAACGAATAAGCCCATAAAATGAATTTAAATAATTTACACAAATTAAAGTTAAGTTAAAACAATCTTACAGGTATATACTGGAGCGTCATCTTGAATGGTGTCGATTTACCGTAGGTGCTGCTTGCTTGATGGCTGGATAGAACAATATCTTTCATGTGCTTTCGTGTAGTTTTTATACGGAAAATTGACCCCTTCTCCAAATATGAGCGTGAGAAATGTGTACTTGTTATCTTACAAGAATTGCTTCAAAGCACGTATAAGGTGTGAAGTTTCAGAGCTTTGTACTCCATATACGTGCCTTATCTAGCATTCCCACAAGATGTAGTAGTAGTATATATTTATTTCATCAAAGGAAGATGTTTATATACATGATTTTACATAACACTCTTAATTAATTAAATTATCAATTATGCTTCTTTCTTATTTATATATTTTACGATCATCTTATTTCTAAATTGAAAGCACAGTCTTTACATATTCTGAACAAGACCTTTTAAAGTGTTTTACATTAGTTAATACTTTGGCCTCGTCTGGGAGACCATTATATAATTTAAGTCCTTTGTAAAAGAAGCTATTTTGCGAAATACTTTTGGTATTTGCTGGAAGCCTAAAATTATTTACTATTCTAGTTTCATAATTGTATACACTGTGTCCCAATTTCGATGCTCACCATTGGTATCTCGGTTATTAGAAGACATAGAGCAATGGTTAAATGGGGAAAGTTTTGCAGAATTCAATACTCACGACAAATATCATTTCAAATTTGACCTAACTTTTTTAATTTTTAAAATATTTAGAAAAAACCATAATTTGCCGATTTCGTTATTCCCCAATAACTCTTTAACGCTTAATCTGACCTCTTATAAAGTTTTACATTGTTCAGACACTTTTTTAAGACAAATTATTTGATACAAACAGAAACCCCCGATTGTCATTTGTTTTTAAGTTATTAGCGCTATCTTTTGTTTTTCATATGGCGGCCATATTGGATTTTTGGTTAGTTGGATAGTCCTTAAAAAGTGCTTTTCAACTATGTATAACATGCCTGCAAAATATTTAGTTATAAGGAAAATATTAGTAAATACGTAAATTAATCTTTAATATGAAATTAGTAGGCTGAAAAATTAAACAGCAATGTCAAATGAAAGTGAAAAGATATTCTAAGTAATACTGTAAAATAAAGAAACGATACTGACGTTTAATTTCATTATTAACAAAAAAACATGCTGTCCAATAAAATTAGTAAGCCATGGAATTAAACATCAGTGCGAAATAATGAAACAAAACGATAACCTGTCAAAGTACAATTAGTGCTGCAGAGATAAGTTAATTAAAACTACTTGTAGTTAGTGATACGTAATTATTGTCAAGTATTAAGATTTATAAGTATTGATAATGGCACATACATATTCAAACGAAGAAAAAGTTGATATGTTGGAAGTGTATTTCAAAGCAAACAGAAACACTGAAAATGCGTGCACGAGTTATGCAGAGCGTTTTCCAGAAAGACAACAACCACACAGGACAATTTTTAGAAGACTAGTTAGCAATTTACAGAACTTTGGAAGCTTCGAACAAAAGCGAGCAAACTATGAAGTTAATGATGCTGATACACGTCGAAATAATATTTTGCAGAACGTTAGGAACAATCCCAGCACATCCAGTGGCGGATTTCCGCACAGGCGCAGGAGGCGCGCGCCTGGGGCCTCTCAAATCAAGGGGGCCTCAAATCTGTTCTAAAAAAAAAATAAAATTGTGTCGGTTTAAATTTTTACACTCATCTTTATTATCATTACTGAATAAAACTATAATTTAATATGAGAAGTTAGTAAACTCTTATGCGAATATCCCTACATATTATATGAAATATCGATGCGAATTAAGTGAATTTTAAATTAAACACTTTCAGTATTTTCCTAGTGGAGGTAATTTTACGAGTGGAGATTTGTTGTTTTCGTGTAATAATGTTAGATTTGGAAGGGATGGTACCTTAGTTGTGACATTTTTTCGTTTAAACATTAGTTAAAATGTGTATGAAAGAATAGCGCAACGGTGATGTTATTTAAGATATGGTGTCTCCACTCCTTCAATTGTTTGTGAACTGTATTCTTTGACAAGATCGCTTACTAGTTCCAACAATTGCTGTAAGATGGCGCTCATGACAGTTGAATATTGACACCAAGAACTGTCAAAATATTTAATTTTCAATGTTGTCTCAACTCTTGGCGACACAAAGCATTTGTTTCGCCCTTGCTTTTTACCTGATTTTTGAAAATATCCAGAAAAACTTTTGGGAGAACAATTTATGAAAATGCTTGTGTTTGCAGCATTGCAGCAAACCTTTTGCGAAGAAATATTTAATTCAAAGAAAAAATCGATTTGTTCTGCAGCGTTTATAATTATATTTATGTGTTTTTAATACCTTCTGCAAAAAGTGCAAAATTTATAAAAATACGTTACTTTATAATAGGTTATGATTATGAAAATATCAAATTTTATGCCGCCATCTAGCGGCAAATATCTAAACTAGTACGCGCTACTGTCAAACGATACAGTACAAAAGTTTATATGGAAAATAGTGGGAGTAGGAACACCATATTAATCAAGGCTCGCTGAATTAAATATTGCATATTAAGGCCTGTCCACTTCATTTAGCCAAGACGCAATTTAGAAAGGACGAAGGCTCCATTTGGGGCAAACTATACATTTTAAAAGGACCCACGTATAGTTCGCCTCAAATGGCGCCATCGTCCTTTCTAAATTGCGTCTTGGCTAAATGAAGTGGGCAGGCCCTAATATGGTGATGTCTTAATATGCAATATTTAATTCAGCGGGTCTTGATATTAATAACATCACCGGCGCAACAAAAATGATTAAAACCGCAACACCAAATCTAGAGCGCGTGCTGTAGTAAAACCGTGCGCGTAGAATGCACACTGTATTGGTGCCGAAAATATTTAGAGGGGGGCCTCACAATTGTATTGCGCCTAGGGCCTCTCAAGTGCTAAATCCGCCACTGAGCACATCAGTTCGTCGTGTGGCACGAGAAACGGGGATTTCAAAATCTACTGTTCACAGAACCTTGAAGGAAAACAAGTATCACCCTTACAAACCAACAATTGTACAAGGTTTAAGTGATAATGACTATCACCGAAGATTACAGTTTAGCAGGTGGTACCTTCAAAAATGTGAATATGATGCTAATTTTCCTAGGAAAATACTATGGACAGATGAAACACGATTTACCAATTGTGGGGTGTTCAATAGGCATAACTACCATCATTGGTCTACTGAAAATCCACATTTGGTAAATCAAAGAAGATTTCAAGTTCGATTTGGTTTTAATGTCTGGTGCGGTTTAATTGGTATGAAATTTTGTTTACTTTTTTTTGTTTTTTAAGCTCTTTTTTTCGTTTTAGATAATCAGTTAATAGGTCCTTTCATCTTTGATTACAATTTAACTGGTAACAGATATTTGGAGCTCCTAACAAACGAGATAATGCCTGCTTTGAGGCAAATTATTAATCCCGAGAACATGCAAAACATCTGGTTCCAGCAAGATGGTTGTCCGGCCCATAACACTCGTAACGTGCAACATTTTTTGCGAGAAAACTTTAATGAGAGAGTGATTTCAAATAATGGACCCGTGCAATGGCCTGCGAGATCACCAGACCTTACCCCCCTTGACTTTTATTTATGGGGTACCACGAAAAACGAAGTATTTGATTTTGAACCGCCAGAAACTCGGGAAATTTTAGAACAAAGAGTACTAGATGTGCTACGATCAGTAAACGGAAACACGCTACGTAGAGTTTGTAACTCTACTAGAACAAGGTGTCAAAAGTGTATGGAACAGAATGGTCGTCATATTGAACAATTTCTTTAAGCTTTAAGAACTGTTTCTTTACTTTTTATTTATTATGATTTTTGTATCGTTTCGTTAGTTTACAGTATTACTTAGAATATCTTTTCACTTTCATTTGACATTGCTGTTTAATTTTTCAGCCTACTAATTTCATATTAAAGATTAATTAACGTTTTTATTAATATTTTCCTTATAACTAAATATTTTGCAGGCATGTTATACATCGTTGAAAAGCACTTTTTAAGGACTATCTAACTAACCAAAAATCCAATATGGCCGCCATATGAAAAACAAAAGATAGCGCTAATAACTTAAAAACAAATGACAATCGGGGGTTTCTGTTTGTATCAAATAATTTGTCTTAAAAAAGTGTCTGAACAATGTAAAACTTTAAAAGAGGTCAGATTAAGCGTTAAAGAGTTATTGAGGAATAACGAAATCGGCAAATTATGGTTTTTTCTAAATATTTTAAAAATTAAAAAAGTTAGGTCAAATTTGAAATGATATTTGTCGTGAGTATTGAATTCTGCAAAACTTTCCCCATTTAACCGTTGCTCTATGTCTTCTAATAACCGAGATACCAATGGTGAGCATCGAAATTGGGACACAGTGTATATCTTTATTATAAACTAAGTACTTATTCATGTAACTAGGTAATATATTTCTTACTGATTTAAAAACAAAGACCAGAGTATTGAGATACACCCGCTGCTAGATAGAATTTCTAACATATCGGCAATTTTAGTCCTTCTGTGACATCGCAATATTATTCTCATTACTCTGTTTTGTAATTTCTGCAGTCTCTGTATATCTCCTTCCGTTATTAAAAAGAGTACAGTCGAACAATATTCAAAATGCGGTGCAATTATACATTTTATAAACTAAAATCTTAGACCATAAGTTTAATTTGCTACTGATTCTACCAAAAAATCCAATCTTTTTGGCCACTTTTTTAACTAAAAAATCAACATAATTCCTAAATCTTAGTCTATCATCAATAACTATTCCGAGATATTTCATTTCAGCAACATATTCTATTTTATCACCATTTATAACAACACCGTTCACTGGTTCCTTTAAATGCTTAGTTGTGATAATCATAGCTTTTGTTTTAGACGTGTTCTGCTTAAGTTTGTTAACTTTTAACCACTTAGATATGTTTATCCACGACTTGTAGTGTATAATATTCATTATGCACGGTGTCATGGTAACATCATGTTATTCTGCACGGTGTCATGGTCAGGGGCGGATTAAGGGGGGGGCTTTGGGGGCTGGAGCCCTCGGGCCCCGTCCGTCTAAGGGCCCCCGAGACGCCCGGGCGGTACAGGGCCCGGGCCTCAGAAGAATTTGGAGTTGGAAAAGTAGTTTTGTTATAAGAATGGATTCAGAATAACCATGGAGCAAGGGCGACTCGATGCATTGACACTAATGTGCACCGAAAGGGAAACCTTAGAAAATTAAAATTCGATGATATTATTACTGATTTCGTTAACGATAAATTAAGGAAAATTTTTTCGTAGTTTTTGGTGTCAATAAAAATTATGTTGATTATTTTTTAAACAGTCCTGTCAGCCAATCATACTGAGAAAAAAATTCAAATCGACCAATAGCATCAAAATTACACTGATAATTACCTAGTAGCTGATTACAGCGATAATTTTTTCACGTTGTTTCATTGGATCACAGAGAAATACCTGCTCTGTGATTGGATCTTTGTTTAAATAAATGCATAAAAAGTTAGCTTTGACTTTGACAAACGTTAAGACTGTCATCATTGTGTAATAGTTTAAAAAATAATCACGCCGAATTACATTCGTGGTAATAATTTTTTTTGATAATTTTAACTAGATTAGCACTCATCTTTATTGCTATTAGGAAATTCCACTCGTGGACTTCGTCCACTCGTGAAATTTCCATAGCAATAAAGATTCGTGAATCTATTTAAAATTATCAAAAAATTATCACCACTTATGTAATTACTGATGAAATATATTTAGCAAAATGTATGTTTTCAAAAAGTTTAAAAAACAAACATAATTGCTTAAAAATGTGTTTTATTTAAACATTTTTAATTTCAAGCACATTTTATACATTTACATTTCGCGCGCGCCTACGTTTTAGTAGCCGCACATCTCACCAGGGGCGCTATTCGATGACAAATTTCAGTCAAAAGTTTCCATTCTATCCGTAGGTATTTTATATTATCTATGAGCCATTTGTCTCAATACAAACATTAAAAATTCAGGACTGTCATCATTGTGTAATAGTTTAAAAAATAATCACGCCGAATTACATTTGTGGTAATAATTTTTTTTGATAATTTTAACTAGATTAGCACTCATCTTTATTGCTATTAGGAAATTCCACTCAAAAAATTATCACCACTGTAATTACTGTTGATAATTTTTGAATTTTACATTTTGTTTGGCAGGGCCCCACAAAGCTATTCGCTTTCGCTACAGTATCATTTTTGGGTACATATTTGTCCGTCAGAAAAGACACATTTTGTAGTTTTTTTTATTGTAATAGTTAGTGGATACGTAGCATATAGCTTATCAGTTGGTAAAGAAAATAATGTAGTCGACATTTTCTTAAAACTGAACTCCGGAGCTGTTTGTATTAAAATAATTAGAGTGATGCTCTCTTGAATACACTTAATATATTAGGTAGCCAATAACTAACAAACTTATTTATTAGATTAAGTTACATATACATAATATATTGGTTACATCACCAAGAACAGGAAACGGAAACTTATATTAGTTTAGAATAATATATGGTATAAGTAAGGTTTTTATAAATATATACCGACTGATGAAAGCGCGAAATTCAAAGACTAAATACAGTATTTTTAATACTCCCACTAATTTGTGCGTTCAATCATGCCCAGCAAATGTTTTAATTTCTTAAACAAAGGATATGTAATTGGTTTGGTGAAAATGTCTGCTACTTGTTCTGATGATGGTATGTAGACGATGTCGATATCTCCTTTTTCGTATTTCTCCCTAATAAAGTGATATTTCACATCAATATGTTTGGTTCTGTTGTGGAATTCTGGGTTCTTTGTTAACTTGATGGCGCTTTGGTTGTCTACATGCAGTGTGATTGGACTGGATATTTGTTCTTCTATGTCGATTAGAAAACCTTTTAACCATACTAGTTGTTTGGTTGCTTCTGTGGCAGCAATGTATTCTGCCTCCGTTGTCGATAGCGATACTGATTTTTGGCTACGGCTGCACCAGGTAACAGGACCATTACTTATTTTAAAGGTGTATCCTGAAGTTGATTTCCTGTTGTCTGTGTAACCTGCGAAATCTGAGTAAGAATAACCATCAACTAAGCTTTTATTACCTGAACTGTCAAATTTTATTCCGTGATTAATTGTTCCTTTTAAATATTTTATTATTCGTTTCACAGCAATCCAGTGGTTTGATGTAGGGTTTTCTCGAAAGTTGATTTATAGCAGCAACGACCTCCACCTCCTCGAAGGTCGTTAGGGCTTTTGGGTGGCCAACTGGTTTAATAAAATTATAAATTATAGCTGCATTTAGCTAGAAGTGATAATAAAAAACTTATTTTTCTACAACCACCATGGAAAGTGGGATTTTCAGACTTCGTCTCCATAGATACGAGTATTGAAAATGAGTGTTTGCCGAACAAGTGAAAATTAGCGTGCGGAAAGTTTACTTTCCGCACGCAAATCTGGATTAATCTGGATTTGCGTGCGGAAAGTAAACTTTCCACACTCAAATTTTGATTTGCGTGCGGAAAGTAAACTTTCCACACGCTAATTTGTTTACTTTCCGCACGCAAATCAAAATGTCATAAATGACATTTGATGAATGTCAGATTTGATTTTGCAGAAATATTTAAATTTTTTGTGGTTGTAGAAAAAATAGTGTGTAATACATGTGTTGAAAGCTTGTATTTGCCACACTCATGTGACTCACATTCGTGTGGCAAACGCAAGCTTTCAACACTTGTATTACAAATTACTATTTTAGGTTATGCCAACAATAACCTTTAAACGTTTTTTTTTTTTAAATTTTATCAAATTATAAAGCAATTTTTATACTATAACATAAAGTCCTACCTTTAGCAATATAGTTTTCACTCATTTTCCTAACCAAAATACGATTTAAAGCGTTTCCACGCCTTTTCAGTTTACTAGTCGATCTCGGTGGTTGACTTTAAAACATCGAAAATCACTTGGTTCGTTTTGCCACCAAGTAAATAGTAGTTTTAAATATCAAAATTCTAACCCCTTCATTTACGTTTTTGCTAAATCAAAATATCAAAAAGTATTCATATAGCTTTATTTATTTTGTTAGTTGCTTAGATACAGTGTAGCATACCAATTCCTGAAAACAAAATATCACCAAAAATCATGTATTAATGAAGCTCATTAAAGCATCAAAATGCGTGCTATAATGAAGTCATTCTAATGCCGAAACAGAGAAATATAATTAAAGGGCTATGATTATCAATTAATACCTCCAATTGTTCCATATGAGCAAGCATACTTTGCACATTTAGGTATAAAACTTTTTTGTTTATTTTTGGATTGATTACTATTTGTTATAAAAAATCAATTTTACTTGTTTCTATTTGTAATTTCCCTTTAAATTCTGGGCACTCTTTATCCCATACTTCATGTCTTATATCCATTTTCAGCGTTTTTACAGTTGATGCATTTCTTTTCTTCGTCCGTCGCTTTGCAATCTTTTAATTCATGTGCTTCTGCACATTTCGGACAAGTTAATTATCTCTTTACGGCAGTCTACGGCTTTATGATTATAGCCATTGCATTTATAACATCTATGGACCGTAACAGCATCGTAAACTTTACATCGATCCCATCCTATATTCACCTTTTCTTCCTGCAAAACCCTTTTGTAAGAATCAACATCAATTTCTGCATAAGCGAAATAACTAGAGGACTTATTGTTTCTTACTTTCGCCACATCCACAATTTTGAGTTCGTGTTTCTTCACCTTTGCTTTTTATGCATACGTTACCTGTACCAGTTCTTGTTTCTCTGCTACTTTTCTAAGGCTGTTTCCAAGTTCCTCGTTATTACCTTTTATTAAGTCTGTTAACGTGACAACAGCCTTCTGCTGAGAATTTAATTCCTTACTTAAAATTTTTATTTCTTCAGAACAATTCTCCATTGCCTTTTTCATTACTTCCAAATTATTCCTCATGCTTATATTTTTCATGATACTGCAGTTATTACAGCACCAGAACATGTTTTGTGATTTAGTGATAAACTCATACACATTATCCGTTAAAAAAAGCACAATTCTGATGAATAGATCGTTCACACCATCCTACACACATTATTATTTTATCGGTTCTTTTTAAGTCTAACCGACAGTTTCCGCATACCGAAACCATAATGGCAAGGTTATTATTTATGCCACCAGCCTAACAACTTTTTAGTGGAACACTCGCATTCTTATTGAAATGCGTCCGTGCAACACGGCGGTCACTCACTCACTCACTCACACTCATGTAATTCGATACGTTACGCGTGTATCTCGTTAGACAAATGACCCCTTATAAATTGACGTCATCCACGCTTAGATTTTATAATTTTAATATTTTAACATTCGTCTTTATGACAATATGCTACTAAAGATATTCCTTAATTTGTTCTAATGCAATACCGAATTGCGAACTGACTTGACATTAACACAGTTATTGGATAACATTACTCAGTCATTATAGATTACTTGTACTTATGTACTTATACACGGGGTATTTTCAGAATTATCAAATACCGTTTGGCAATTTTCGTTATTTTGAGTTTTTTACTGCAAAAATAGCTACCGAATTTAACATATCGTAAAAATGACGATAATGTTAAGCTATTAAAATAAGCATTTCTGGTTCACTCACCTTTTCTTCATCAGATAGGTTGTGAACTAACTTTTCCTTATAAGTACTGGGCGATTTACATAAAATGCGCCCCTTAACAATTTGAATAGGCAACCCAACGTACAAATTCAGTTATAAGGTTGATCTGTGTTTATCTCCAATTAAACTTATGGAATCACAGGTGGCTTACTTCTGAATGACTATACATAATTAAATATCATGTCATAGTTATTTACGATATGAGTATCGTAACAACTGGTATTACGATACGAGATGGAAAGTTTGTATTGAGGATCGTAATACGAGGTTACGATATGAATATAGTACAAAGCTTTATCTACTTTCATGAAATTAGCAAAAAAATTAAATATTTGTCAATAATTAATTGCCTGATGCAAAAGTTGACTGTTCCAATTTTCATTGAAATCTAATACGTTAAGGCTTGATTTTTTGTTTATTTGGTGTTGGTTGCTGCCAGTTTGAATGAAAATTGAAACAGTCAACTTTTGCATCAGGCAATTAATTATTGGCAAATGTTTAATTTTTTTTGCTAATTTCATGAAAGTAGATAAAGCTTTGTACTATATTCATATCGTAAAAATCGTAAAAAGTGCATAATAAATGTTTATAATAAATAAAATAACTATGAATTCTCTTGTCAATCTGAAATTTTTATGTCAAAGGTCATTACGATACTAGTGCTGTAATATAGTTCATTACAAAACGATTTTTCCTTTCGTAATATTGATATTACGAAATAAAAGTAGTTAAAGGTTATATTCCAAACTGAAAACTTTCATGACCTATTACTATAAAATTAGGAAAAATATTATCAATAGCAGAATTAAATTTATGTTAATTGTTAGTACATAAATATACAAAAAATAACAATTTGATATACAAATCACCTTAATCAAAAATAATTTTTACGGCTACAAACTTTTAGCTGTCATTCAAGTGTATTATTAAACCGAAATTCAAAAGTGAGGTACTCATTCGACGCACGATTTAATGCTCTATATTTTACTAAACAACGACTTTCTCAATAGAATGCTCCATTTTTGAGTTTCACGCGAGAAACTGAAAAAATAGCGAAAATTTCGCGGTTTCTTCGGCCTGGTGGTCGAAGCTCCAGTTAGAAATTGGAACAAACTCAGTTTCTCCATACTAGAGGTATGCCATATCGATTTAAAAGTTTCCAGCTTTCCTCTAATTATTCAATAGAAAAATGCTAATTTTACTAGACTAAAATGCCTCTTTAGCGGCTTAGTAGGTACTTTAAAGTGAGATAGTAACACTTTAGTAGACAATGCATTTATCTATTTCATACTATACCATTTTGATATAGGTATTAGTCCAGTCAATATATACATTCGATCTTGCAAAAGGTCGGGAAGTTTTGAAATTTGGCACAGAGCTAGATTTCAAGGTTCTTATTGAGCCCCTGAATTTACCAATATGGCGTCGCGCCGCTCGCGACGCCATCTTGGATAAATGGCGCCGAAAAACTTAAATAGCTCTATATGTCCTAATCCGTTGATTTTATCGAAAAAATACTTCAATACAAAACTATTCTCTATAAAATTTTCTACAATTTTATTCTATCTGATTTTTTTGTATGGGCAATAGTTATGGAGATACAGCCTCTCAAATACGGGGTAAAAATTAAATTTTGCCTTTGTTCGCATTTTTAGACGTATAAGTTAATTTGTTGCATAAATAAAAGTACATTGAACCGAAATACATTAACAGTGACGAATTCTAGTATGTTAATAGCAAAGAGAAGAATAACCATCCCCTCCTCTAGCACTCCCTTCTCCAGGAACCCCTTTAGTGGTGGCCCGACGGTCCGGCGCAATCGGCATCCTCGATCTCAGGATCCTCTGGAACATCCTCAACGTTCCCATCTATGTCCTGGATACCTTGAAACAGATGTAAATCGTCAAGTTCTGCATCGTTGTGGTCATCTTGAACTATGTCAACTGCGTTGCTACATGCATTTCCATCACAAACAGCACAGATTCTCGAGCATTTCAAACCCGCTTTGCGACAACTGCAAGCAGGACCACAACCCTTTCGACATTTACAAGAAACGCACTTCAACAGGTTAGCTGGGGCAGGTTCCTTGGGCGAAGTTATGGCCACCAGGCCATCTCTGGATATTTTCCACCCCCAATCGAGTGGATTCTTCTCTACACCCAGCCACTGTTGAACTTGATGGTAAGTTCTGTATGAGTGCAGTCGAGCGGCCTCGCTTGTTGGTGGTAGGGAAGCAAGATGGAAGGTGCTTTTTGCAGCACACTTGGCAAAAAGATTAAAGCGAAGCGAGTTGAGGGTGGAATTGGTTTCGTCATTTTTCCCGTATAAAGCAATCAGAAATTTCTCTCCCCGCCGCAGCTACGCTATCAGGCTCAGCGTCACGATTTTTGAACACTCCAATAATGTCATTAAGAGACCGAAAGTTTTTGAGCGTATTGAGAAATTTCACTTTTCCCTTATTGTAGGCGGAGGATGTTGTATCGCAACCACTGAATTCGTGCAAAAAGAGAATGTTATCTGCTACAATTTCGTTGAATTTCAAGCTGCGTGAGTTATACATTTTCTTTGAGATTCGACCCTTGCCTGGTTTTCGGAAATAAACGTTGTGGTAATCGTGCCCTAGAGCTGTTAGAAGGACAAGCAGATCAATGTCCTCTCCTACAATATAGACAGACTGCCATGAAGAGGACATTTCCAACGCGGTAGTTACAATAAGGGTACCTGCGTCTTCTACGGCCTGCTTAACCACAAAATCAGCCTCTTCGAATTTCTTTTTAAGCATTGCGATTAAACGACCTTTGTTTGATTCATTCGATAAGAAGCGTTTCTGAGATGAAGTCACCTTAATGGTTTCATCGAAGATTACTTCTACGGATTTGTGGACCCGTGAGCGCCGTAATCGTTCGGCGGTTTTGGTGCTATTGGCCGTCCCTGTAGCTGGATATCCGTTGAAAACTATGATTGCATTTGAGCTGTAATTCTTCTTGACATATTGGAGGTATTTGCTACATATTAACGCGAAAGAGTCATTACTATGCCAACGCACTTTATGGAGGAGGTGTCCTCCGTCGACTACATGAATGTTTGGTTCGCATAGAGTGTGCTCGATTGGCTCAAAAACAGCATACAAAGAGGATTTCGTTCCCTTGCGTATACCATCTTCCGTGAATAACGATAATGGGAATGGTGCAAGTTCGTAATGAAAGTACTCTTGCAATTGTTGTTCGGTCCTCTTAACAATACACATTCTTTGATAAAGCAATAGCGGGTTAATGGGAACCACAACGCCATCGACTTTTATGCCGGAATTGATGATTGAAAATGGAAAAACTCTATCTTTCCTTTTCAGTTGTATGGAAGCGAATGTTTGTCCGATAATTTGATGCATAGCAGTTGTACCCGCTTCACGCGCCATATGAGAATTTATGGAACTATTGCCGACGATCCCTGTACTAAGGGAGACAACACAATCGTTCTCAACAAACTGAAAGTGCTGAGCAAACCAATCGATGAGTTTATGTAGATCCTGGCTGTCGCGACACATACGAGCTTCTCTCATATCGACATGCTGTTCACTGATTCCTAAGTGGCTACTACAGACTAAAGGGGTTCCTGGAGAAGGGAGTGCTAGAGGAGGGGAATAGTTATTCTTCTCTTTGCTATTAACATACTAGAATTCGTCACTCTTAATGTATTTCGGTTTAATGTACTTTTATTTATGCAACAAATAAACTTATACGCCTAAAAAGCGAACAAAAGCAAAATTTAATTTTTACCCCGTATTTGAGAGGCTGTATCGCCATAACTATTGCCCGTACAACAAAAGTATACGGGGCAAAATTGTAGAAAATTTTATAGGGAATAGTTTAGTATAGAAGTATTTTTTCGCTAAAATCAACGGCTTAGGACATATACAGCTTTTTATGTATTTCGGCGCCATTTTTTCAAGATGGCGTCGCGAGCGGGGCGATGCCATGTTGGCAAATTCAGGAGTTCAATAAGGACCTCGAAATCTAGCTCTATGCCAAATTTCAAATCTTCCCGACCTTTTGCAAACAAATCGCTTTTTTTTGTCTATATTGACTGGACTATATGGAAAGTAAAAACATTTTGTATGCAACAAGTGCACAAACATCTTTAAGATTCAAACGCCAATTCCCCCGCTTAAAATCTATTTTGCAGACTTGTTACGTAAATAACTATTAAATGACACCAACTTTAAAAGTTATTTATACCAAAAGATTCATTATTAATTCCATTTGAAGGTACATAAAATGCAACTTTTTAAAGGTGCGGACAAGTTGTAAAAATGGAAAGACAATTACTGAGTGAGGCAGATCTATTTAACTTCGCGATTATTATGTCAAGTAGAAAATCATCAATCCTCTTTTTAGACATATTTAATAATTTGTATGTAGCTAACATAAAGCTTTATATTTGTTGTTCCAATCATCTACATACGTTAAACCTTTTTGTTGCACTAAATTGTTTATATACTTTCAATTACAACTTTACAAAGTGTTATCGAAATGTAAGAGATCTTCAAACTTATATCGAATAGCACATCAACATATGAAACGAATAGTTCTACAACACAAGAGGATGTAATTTACCTTAGTTTAACACAGAAGTCAGGTATTATATTGGCAATATGCAGTAAATACTGGTTCATTTCATACATGAGGCATCGCGCCGTCTGAACGTGATTATATAAATATAACCGCAAACAGTTTTTTTTCTTTCTTTACAAAATAATATTTTCTCACTACCACCTTGGTAAATTGACATTTCATTGTCAAAAAGTCGACAATAATGGAAACTAAAACATTTAGTTGAACAAAAACAGACTGTATCTAAGGGCAAAAATGACGATTTACCGCGCCAGGTCATTTTCCGCGCATGGTACCCCATAACGCTACACCATAACGGATATAAAAAAAATAAATAGTTATAATGGAGAATACGTGCTTATTTATTAATATTAAAACTAATTTTACAATTGGAACAACGTTGAATGTTAAATGAAGGTGTATTTACAAAATGTTTGATTTCATTCTTTTCGTTACTGAAAACAGAAATTGCGTTTATGTGTTTGTTTGTACCATAGCAACAGCGCCGTTAAACTGTCATAAATATAAACGTCACAATTTTTGTTAAATTATTAATGAATTTTATTTTGTGGTAGTGAGAAAAACGTAATGCGCAACGCGTAGGTAAGTTTCTTTTTTATCCTCGGTGGCTTTATGGACCTCAGCTCCGCTTCGGTCCACAAATTACCACCTCGGATAAAAAAGTTCACTTACCATAACTTGGAGCGCAAATAACTATTTAAATAAAAAATGGAAACCGGAAAGCTTTAGGTTTCTATTTTCTTTTTATATAAGTCGCTAGTTTCTTAATAATCCTAACAATCGACTGAGAACACCGTCAACGGTTGTAACTACTTAAATATCATATCACAAATTTCCTTTGACTTATAGACTACCTATAAAAATATGTTATGAAATAAAACTTTTACATGGGTAGTTACTTTTAAAATCTTTAGAACATGTTAGGTTCCAAATCAAATCATTCATTAATATTTCTGTGCTTATAAATCAGCTTCCCTCAATTAACTAGAAGAAACAGTATGCTAACTATGCTTTGGCGAAGCGAAAGTGCATGTTAAAATAAATAAATTCGAACTCAATTTTTCCTAACTTTAACACCGTTTTTCAGCATTCGGAGAGGTAGAAATCTTATATCTGAGTTTTATAGATTCGTATGCACGAATACGTCCAGAATAAATAAACTCAATTTTACTTTCAACGTGGGGCTTACAAGTTCCTGTTCCAGCTAGGATTTAGAATTCCCAGAGTAGTTTTACAACAACCACGTAAGTACGTTAAAGTCTAACATTTACAAAATCTTAGCCGTCCCTTAGCCTTATAGTTGGAAATTAGAGTAGATCGAGACAAGCAAGGGTGATCCTAAATTTGCATTAAGTCTTAGCGACAGTGTTGATGTTATGAAGTTTCTATATAACTTTAGGCTGGTTTAATTCGGAAAAGATATTCGTTATAATTACAATAAAGAAAATGAAATTCTGAAACAGAACAGCGTTTCAGAATGCTTTTAAAATAAAAATGCCCATCCTACTACAATAATTGAAATATTTATTTATTTATTTATTTATTTATTTATTTATTGGGCGAGATTTAGGCTTGTGGGTGCCAGACTAGAATTTTGCGGATCTCAAGGGTTTTCTACCCCTAGAAGGCATGTTTGACCTACCAAATATCGTATTAGCACGGAATTTTCAGTTTTATCTCGTATTCGAAAGAGGACATACTTTCAAACATTTTTCGTATTAAAGATCACATCAACCTATACCGGGACTTGAACCCAGGATCTCTGGTTTACAAGGTAAGTATACTAACCATGACGTCATCGAGGTCGACTTTTGAATAGTCTGTGCAACTTTTTAATACCTTTTATACAAAGAGCTCCCCAAGTTAATACAAAGATCTTAATGTGCGGCTTTCTGGCCAATTTTAAGTTAAAACATCTTAACTTAACACTGAGGATGACAATTTAGTTGCCTAAATACATATTTATTTTTTATTAATTAATTTTTTCATTTTTTTTAAGTGCTTTTGATGTTCGATTGAATCAGATCACGAGTTCCGTTCGTTGGATTAGAAAAACCTTATATTAATATAAGTATGTATATCCGGAATTGCTCAGTTTCTGAGATACAGGTTGTTGTAGAAATACTTACTTAAAGTCCTTTTCGAACGGTACTGCTTGACGAAGGAAATACTCGTATCTACATAAAAAGGTTTACCTTAGCCCACGCTACAATTAAGAAATTTTATTTAAATGAGGAATTGTTAATTGTTATGCTACGCTATTATTATACCATTGCACTAACTAACATCATCTTAAGAGCCTCAACAAGTTTATACTTGGTGGTCAAGATGCCAATTATTTTTTGAACGATACTAGACAAAAACTCTGCAAGAGACAAAGAAGTTTCATTTAAAGAAACTAATACTTACTTACTTAATCATCTTCCATTACTTATCCTGTCTTGAGCCCAGTGGCGGCTCGTGGCTGGAAATCATGGGGGTGCTGTAGCTTTCGAAATATACATACCAGTAACGATCCTTGCTATTTTTAATGTTCTTTTTAAGTAAAACAAAACAAATCGAAATTGTACTCAATTCATAAAAAAATTAGCTTACAGGAAAATGAAATAAAAAGAATTTTTATTTAAATATAAAATCCATTCTCAGCCACACTCATTCCAATACAGTATCGTAGTCAAAAAGTAAGCAAGGAAAACAAAATAGAGCATTTCTAATTTGGCAACCAGCCAACCATTTTATTTTTTCATGCCAGTCCTTGTTAAAAGATCTGGTAAAATATTTTTTGCACTCCCCGGCGGAAAGTTATTACTTTACGCCCGCGAAGAAGGGTTATTGTATACCACGAGCGCACTTTACGCCCGCAACAAATTAATAAATAAATAGATTACCTTAGTTACAAAACAATTTTTATGCCTAACTTGTAAAATCACTCTTGCCGTGAATGCGTCAATTGGACATTTTTAAAAACGCCATTAGAAAATTTTTATTAGAAATTAGAAATCAACAAATTTAAATAAAATCTTCGTCAGTGCAAAAAATATTGTATGTTATGTACCGTGGGCTAAAATCGATATCCTTACGCCCTTGATACATAAATAACTATTTTGTTTTTACTAACTGCTGTTTAAGTTTAATGAATAAAAACCTCTGGCGTACATCGACCTTTATTTTTTATTTCAATTTTTTCACGTAATGACAATTGGTAAAATGTAATTTTTTAAATATATTCAACAGTAACATCCACCATAACACATTTAAAATAATATTTATTATTTAATTGTATTTTTCTGTAACAAATATTTAAATGTTAATTAAGTGCGAGAAAAGAAAACAATATTTTATTGCTCACCCTCAACGAAAACAATAAAAATATTATCCTACGCAAATAAACAAAATAATGCCGACGCTGGAACCAGCAGATTTCGCGCCGGTTATTCTTATAAATAACTAGTGAATCAGGTGACGCTGTCCCGAAAGCAGTTTTCGCGCACCTTGTTACATGTGCTATTAATAGCAAACAAGCCTCCGCGTATGTATACATTTCCGACACTTTATATATCGCAGCGTCTCGGAATGGAATCTACAGCTTCGGTTAAAATAATTCCTTTTAAAAGCGGTTTAATTAATTAAATTTATATAATAATTACGCAAAATATTGAATGATTGTTATATTATTGATATTTTCAAGTACAAATTTAATAGGTAATTAATTTCCGTATTTTGTTCTGGGGGTGCTGCAGTGTCGCAGCGCTTATGGACCAGCCGCCACTGCTTGAGCCAATGTTCGTACTGTACATCTCTCGTCTCTTTTCTCTAACGCTTTCCTGACTTCCTCCACCCATGTTTTCATTGGTTTGTCCTTGATTCTTTATCCTGCAATTCTTATTTCCATTCTTTTTCTAGATGTTTTTAGCTGTTCTTTCAGTACATATCATGTGTATGTGGCCTAGTCATCTCAACCGTAAGTCCCCTATTTTTCTAGTACCGATATGACGTTCAGTGAATTTCTTATTTCCCTATTCCTGCATCTATACAATCTTGTCTTTTCTTTAATGTTTTTAGGAACCTCATTTCTACTCTATAATCTACTAGCTGTCTTATTTGTCATTGTCCATTGTACTTGAATATATCAGTGTAGCGGTGTAGCCATAACGTCTGTGTTGTATTGCATAGCTTAACACCCTGTGTCTTTTTCAGGGAGCATTTAGATACTAAGGTGTATTAGGTTAATTGCTTTGTTTTGGCCTGAAGAAGCTTTGGTAAATTTTTTTACACCTAATTATGAATCACCCTGTATTTATAGCTATTTTAGTCAGTTTGGACACTTCATTCTTCTGGAAAAAGTTAGTTTTTAGAGCATGGAATAATTTGGCAGGATTTCCAATTCTTTCATTTATTTCCTCTTCAATTGTACCTCTCTCGTTTATCGTAGCACCCAGGTTCAAAAGCTATTCCTTTCAGCTATACTTTGCGTTCTCGACATTCTGTGCTGCTTAACTGTGGTTCTTCATGCATCTCCAGATTCTGCAATGGGTCTTTATCCGTGTTGTCTAATACC
Source organism: Melanotus villosus (assembly GCA_963082815.1). NCBI lineage: Eukaryota > Metazoa > Arthropoda > Insecta > Coleoptera > Elateridae > Melanotus > Melanotus villosus. Next base: position 66,511,683 of record OY720418.1, on the reverse strand, counting down.
AATAGAGTTTCGAAGAATATTAATTTAACCTTCTCAATTCTTTGCACTTTCCATGTCATATACTTTTGTTCTACTTTGTCCATGTATAGGAAAGAACTAAGAGCTTATATTGCAACCTTGTTTTAGGCCGACCTTGGTTACCAACATTTCCGTGCTGTTATGTCTTGACTTTACGCAGTTATCGCATGTTTTATATAGACTTCGTGTTGTATCCATTAGCCTTTCCCCCACATTTTTCTCTTTTAAATCTTCCCAAACTCTAATACTTTCTACCCTGTCAAAAGTGTTATCTAAGTCTACAAAGACAATATGCATTTTCCTATTGTGCTTAATAGCTTATTGTGTTATTTGGCTCAGTCGAAAATGGTATTACGATTTTTCCTAATTCCACACTGACCCTCATCTAATTGTTCCTCCACTTTTGTTCTTAGTCTGGCTTCCAAGATTCTAGAGTGTACTTTGCTAGGTACGCTGCTTAGAAGCGATATCCCCGAGTAGTTTATACATTTTTGTTTGTCGACTTTTTATATCGGTGTTATTATTGTTGTCCGCCTGTCACGTGGTACTTATTCATATCTTAGGCATTGGTTGAATATATCTAAAAAATCGATTCCTGCTGCTTTTCCAATTTTTACCTTCTTTATCGCCTGTTCTGGTTTTCCTTTCGTCATGCCTTTCTTTTTCGTGCTCTTTCCTTGTCGACTTTTCTATAGTTGTATGTTGGTCTGTATTTATTTTTTGTGACAGTTGGTGCGTTAGTTGTTTTTGGAAGTGAGCTCTCCATCTCTTTATAACGTCTCCGCCTTCTACCAGCATTTTACCTTGTTTGTCTTTGATATAATGCATTACAGATTATTTCTTCTATCTCAAGTTTTTAAATATTCCATAAAACAATCTCTTGTTTCCATTCTCGTTCTCCTTCAACGTGTGACCAAAGCCCTTCAATGTGTTCTATTTAACCTTTTTTACTCTTGTTTTCGTTACGTCCTTTTTTAGTTTCTACATTATAGCTTTGAGTCGACTTCGGGCTAAAATACTTGCTGCAGGTCTTTTTCTTCTTATTTTTTCATTTTCTAGTTCTGGTGCCCACCATGCTGTTGCTTCCTATTTTTGTCGTGCCACAGCTCTTTTCTCCATATGCCTTCACCCCCAGCCCTTTGTAGCTGCGCCTATTCAATTTATGTTCTAATATAATAATAGTAGTTGATCCTTATTTCTTCTTCTTGTAGTTTGTAGCTTCTCACTTTTATTTTCGGTGTGCCGCTCTTGTTTTATTACGACTACGAATAGGTCACTATTTATCTCTACACCCCTTTTTACCCTAGCGTTTTTTTACCTCTTTCCCCATACTTCTACCTGTTAGAAAGTAATGTATGACTGATTTCTCGTTCTTGCTCTTTTCTTCTCTTGTGTGCTTAGGAATATATTTGTGCTGAAATTTAGGGTTGGTTTTTATAAGGCCATTTGCAATGCACAGGCTCATTATTCTGTTCCCATTATTGTTACTAAAATTTTCAATCTCCCTCATTATCTACTTATTTTTGTATCAGAAAAAGCACTTTTCTCTTCCACTTCATTTGATACCAAAAATACTAGTTTTGTATATTACCATAGAGGAAATAATATAAATAGAGATCCCACGTTACCGGCGAAAGTGTAACCCGTGTCTACTTAGACAAGGGGGCAAGGAGGTGACGAACGGTAACTTCGATCGGTGCTGCCCCAAAATATTTTTGAACTATTTGTCATAAACTCAAGGAACTTCACTGCATTCACTTTACCCCGCACGGACGCTATTATTTCCATTTAGACGTATACTTCTTAATTGTAGCGCGATACACCGAAATACCATTCCATAATGTTTGTAAACGTTTAGTAAATATACACACAAAATAGTAATAGAGTTAAACCCGAACAGATCACGTAATAATCGACTGGTTGAGCATATGTATACAAATTGAAACTTTTGGTCAGCTTACAGCATTAATTTTAATACACATGAGTAAGCGATTAATAATTAAATTCTTAAAAAGTTAAACTTCAAAAATATACATAAAATACCCAAAGAATGATTCCCATCTCTTGTACTTTTACTTAAATTATCAGACGCAGGGCCGGCCTTCTCCATGAAGGGGCCCTAAAACAATTTTTTAAAGGTAAAAATAACAGTATTAAAAAAAGAACGTATATTGCGTCATACATTATATTCTCTTTGAGGGCTCTATACAGGGTGGTCCATAAGTAATGGGTCACAGACCAACAGTAGATTCCTGAGGACAAAATATAACGATTTACCTAAAATTACCTTAGTCCAAAAGTTAATATTTAGGGAGGTACAGGGTGTCAAAGTCGACATTTTTATTTTAACTTTCTTCTGTAATTTCTAAAGTTTTCGTAATATTCATATAAAAATTGGTGAAACTAACTTTTTTGGGGCGGGAAATAATAATCCGTTTTCAATTTTAATGCGGCTATTAAAATAACGTTATTTGTCCTACACCTAATACCTTAAAAATACTTAATCTGCCCTAACTTTAGCTACAAAAAAGCTGAAGTATTTTTAAGGTATTAGGTGTAGCAAAAATAACATTATTTTAAGAGCTGCATTAAAATTGAGAACGGATTATTATTCGTATTATTCCCGTCCCAAAAAAGGTAGTTTCACCAATTTTCGTATGAATATCCCGAAAACTTCTGAAATTACAGCAGAAAATTAAAATTAAACTTTCGACTTTGACATAAATATGTTCAATTTCCCAAGCATTTCACCTATGTCTCACATGTCTGGCCACACCCGGTATAGGTGTTTCTGCATTCTACATACAGGGTGAGTTTTTTTTTTCATTTTAAGCATTGGGATCTCGGAAACCATAAGACATAGAGATTCGGTTAAATGAGGAAAGAGTTGTCGTTTTATGAGCTTATGCAAGATATGCTTTTGTTTTTTGAAAAAAATCCAGTTTGCTAGATATGAGCGAATAACAGATTTAGTGATTTTTCATTTAAATGTTGTGGAATCGTTATTATTAGGAATACAACAAAATGACACGAATGAAAGTTTTAGACATTTTAATGCTTAACATGATGAACATAATAATTTCCTTCTCGATTTTACGGTTTTTGAGTTGTAATACAAACTTTCGTTTTTTTAAAGGGCAGTCATAGTTGGCTTTGACATTTTTAAAAAGTGCATTTTTTTCTGTTTGCAGAGATATAAGGTTCGCTGTACTTACTTTGAGAAATAAACACGATACAGGACTATTTGTAATATTGAGAGTAGCAAAAACAGAGTCTGCCATGGAAAACATGTTTTTCCTCTTAAAGTAATTACTTAGTTTATTATAATGTTTCACCTAAAAACTTTAGGGCCTCAAATAGAACAACAACGCAAAGAAACTACGAATTATTACATTTAAATTTCTACTTTGAAGTAATTACATGTAAAAAAAATTAATCTATCTCGGCAAATGTTCAAAATGTCCACCATTATTATTTACACACAAGGGGCATCTTTTCACAATAGAATTTACAGCTTTCCTTATTTTTCTACCATCTAAATTGCGAAAAGCACATACCACAGCATCACGTAGTTCTTCTTTTGTCGCATACGTTCGCTGATAAACTAAATCTTTTAGAACAGCGAAAAGAAAGAAATCCAAAATTGGAAGATCTGGCGATCTTGGTGACCAAAGGACCGGCCCGTTCCTACCTATCCAAAAATTTGGAAACAGTTGGTTTAGGTGCTCTCTTACTTGCAGTTGGTAGTGCGACGGAGCACCGTCGTGTTGGAACCAGCGTAAATTACGTCATGTTTCCAAATCTAAGCCATCTAACATATCTTGAAATTCATTTTGTAGAAAATGAAGATAACGCTGGCCTGTCAAATTTTCGTCGTAAATGAAAGGTCCAAGAATTCGCGATCCAATAATTCTGCACCAAACATTAAATCAAAATTTTCTTTGGGGCCTTCTTTCACGAAGTCTTCTAGGTTTTTCCTGCATCCACAAATAATGTTCATTGTGCCTATTGAACATACCGCAATTGGTAAATTTGATTTCATCAGTCCATAAAATTTTATTTTGAAACTCTGGATTCTGTTGAATCATATTAATGTACCAATTACTAAAGCCAATTCTTGAAGCATAGTCTCCTGGATGCACTGTCTGTCCTACTGATAAGTGATATGCGTGAAATTTATGTTTCTTCAAAATTCTCATGACTGTGCTTTACGACACACCAACTTCAGCTGCAATTTGTCGGGTCGAAGTAGAAGGATTCTGGTCAACGTAGGCCAATACATTTATTTGGATATCCTCGTTAATAACGCCTTCATCCCTCTTTGGTTTCGGTATAAATAAATTGTTGAACGTCGGTAGAGATGGTTGACGTCGATTTTCATAAAATTGTTGGTACCGTTCGGCAACAAGAACACTATTTTCTATTTTTATTACAAAAAATAAAACATTCGACCATATTAAGTTTTTCGCGATTAGAAAACATCTTTAATTTAATTTTTAATTGTAGAAGTTACAGAACTGTCAAATTTCAACTAAAACAATGAGCAACAGTACTTTGTTTGTTTATTGTTTTCCACGGCAAACTTTGTTTATTTACCTCTCAATAATACGAAAATTCCTGCATCGCGTTTATTTATCAAAGTATAGCAATTAGCAAACCTTTATCGTTAAAAAGAGTAGCATTTGTCATTTTTAAAAATGTCAAAGCCAACTATGGCTGCTATTTAAAAAAATGTAAGTTTGCGTTATAACTCGAAAATTATAAAAGCAGAATGGAAATTAATAAATGTATCTTATTAAGCGGAAAAATATCTACAATTTTTGTTCTTATCATATTTCTGTATCTCTAATATTAACGATTTTAGAACACTTTAAAGAAAAATTGCTAATTTCTTTTTTGCTCATAGCTAGTAACTGTGGATTTTTTTCAAAAAACAAAGCATATCTTGCATAAGCTCTTAAAACGACAACTCTTTCCTCATTTAACCGAATCTCAATGTCTTATGGTTTCCGAGATCCCAATGCTTAAAATGAAAAAAAAAAATTCACCCTGTATTATTGTGAATTGAATTGGCCTTATTGCAATAGCACATGTAAAGAAAATGCAAGTAAATTCGACGAAAATGTAAGGTAATGTACGGGCAAATATGGTTCGTAATTGTCAACTTTATAAATACGTTTTTTCCTTCAAAAACCAAAAACATGTATTCATGTATAGATGTATACGATTGCCGACTTTAGGGTTTACATTCGTTCTGTTGAGCTATTAGGTTAAAATTTTAACCCAGCTGTTCCAAGATCCTTTGCCAAACCGTGAGTTAAAAAAAAATAGATTAGGGTTGCCCAGGAGAAACAAAAATAATGTCTATTGCCTATTGCAAGATTTATAGTTTATTAACCGTCATCACTGTCTCACTGTGTTATTGTCATAATTCCGTTTTGCAAATGTCAGTAAAATAGCAAAAACAATAATTCTAAATTTTGCAGTAGACATTATTTTTGTTTTACATTGCCAGGCCTTATTTAAAATTTTTTTTGAACTCGCTAGTTTTGTTTAACGAAATTTTGTGCAACGTAACTGCGTTTTTTTTGTAATTGTTAAATATACATACATATTTTTATTTTTATTCCAAATGTTAAATCTTTTAACACATAGGTAATTATACTACAAATTTGCTGTTTAATAAAAAACGAAGTCAGTAAATAAAATTCTAAGCATAAGAAAAATAAATTGTACCTATCTGGGGCAAATAACTTCATCCATAAATACAATAATATCTTATAGGTACGTGCTTATTTTATAAACACGCTCGAATTCGCATGGCATTAATATCAATACGACTAATGCAAGGTTATTAATAACGCACGTATTTTGTTTGATCAAATGTTGTTGATATGTTAGGATTATTGATATATCGGTTTTATTCTAGGATGGTTAAAAAACATTCTCGATCAGAGATGGCCAAGGTGCTGCCATCTCTATGTCAGAATTTTTTTCGGGTTACATATAAAAAGGTACCGTTGCGTATCTATTCTATTATTTAATCTATGATATTACTTAGATAAGGGATTAACGTAGTTGTATGTGTAAAACGTATATAGGCTAATACAGCTAATGTATCTATAATGTTGTATGGGTTGCATTGACACATTTTCTTTTTAATTGAATATAGGAATATTTAGGTACATTGTATGTTCAAAGGTATAAAGAACTTTTTGTATGTATGTATGTAAAATGAGTACACGTCATTTTGAAATCACTTGATGAAAATCAAGTTGTCAATGTCACATATTTGAGAGTACCTTTAATTGTACCCGTAGAGCCTCATACATTAACGCACCAGCCTCGACACCCACAGGTATAAGAGGTTACAGATAATATATACATACATGCATACATAGGTACATATCTTTCTGTAATCAATTATCTTCGACACTGTCAAAAATTAGTTATTTCAAAGTTTGCCTAGAATCACTTCTAAAGTGGATGAATAATAGCTAAAGTATATTAAACCTCTTCCGAATACGAAATAGGGGTACATAGGTCTCGTGCCAAATGCTAGTATGATGATTAGTATGATAAAAATTCCTAGTCGAAGTGGAAATTCCTTGGGGTTGTCAACATTTGCTAATGCTAGCAGCCATAGTAGTTGATTCTTGCCAGCCGTGAACCTTGATCACGCCCAGTAAACAAACAAATAAATAACATACAAAAACCAAGAGTGGTGGATTAATTATTTTCGATTTCAATTCGGTATAAGTGCAATATATTCTGAAAATTTTTCGTTTTTAAAACTTTTATGTGTGGCAGTTTTTGTCATGCCTTGACACAGTTACCTATAAATATTAAAAATATCATTAATTTTAAACATAAAGCTAGGAAAAATTTGATTGCTGTAGGCGGTTACAGATCTATAAAGTGAAGCAGTTATAAAACCTGAAGTTTCCCGTGTTGTAGCAGAATGTGGGCACAAAGGATATTAATTGAATGTTCCTTCTAGCGTGTAATTAGATCCTGTATTTTTTGATATTTTTGATATATTGCTGCATCAAAGAATTTTGATATAAAACCTGATAATCCTAGTCATGTAAGGAAGCCTAAAAATAATTCTGATTTAAAATTATCACAAAGACGAAATAAGATAATTTATATAACACAAAAGAATGATTACTTGCTATATTTGTCGTACAGGCATGTAGGATTTTTACATCGGTATTTGTAATAAGGCTTGATTGTATTAAACATATAAATTAGTTTTATAATTAATTAATATACGTATTTCCACGAAAATCATGTTATGGGTTAACTTTGGTTGTGCTGCTTATTATAGGAAATTAATAGCTTAGTGAACACATGGTTCACATACAACCATTTTACACCTGTTAACTAATCGACACGGCAAGAGCTAATTATGTTTACAGAGTTTACAGATTACATTTGCGTAACTGACAGAGTGTCTAAATTTATAATTAAATTATTAATATTGTATGGTGTGTGACGGCGATTGTTTTTAAAACAGAAATTAAAGCTTTATTTGAAAATCATATAAACATAGAAGAAGCGTTAAAAATCTGTACTTTTGGTAATCAACATCAAATCTCAGGTCGGTTTAAAAAAGCACTCAATTCTGTATGTGTACCTGAAATAGGAAATTTGACATGTACGATGGTAACTGCTAATAATTATGTAAGGAACTGATTTTCAACATATTGAAGAAGGTTGAACACGATATTAAGTGAAAATAGAAGATACCTTTTAAGGCTTGTAAGTCGTCGGATAAGAATACAATCCCCGCCCCATTTTTTCAAAGTAAAAAGTTTTACCGAAAATATGTAAGAAATCGCCACTCGACAGTTGGCAGAGCAGCCTGTGCCGTGATCGATTACACACCGGAGTCGTTTATCGATCTAAAGAAATCTAGCAACTTAACTTATGTAAAACTTATCCTACATAATGTTACTAAATTGGTATGGAAATATTATTTAATGCTTAATCTTAAAGTCATATTTTACGACTTTATATTTATGCATCACTAACTGCATATTTCCTGTAAAATTTGAATATAATAAATTTCCTCGGTTTTATGCAAGGCACTAAAAACCAAATCGGATAGTAACAAAGTAAGGAGAAATAAAAACAAATTAAAATATAACTTCAATGTAAAACGACTAAAAATTTTCAAGATAGAGAAAACGTTAGAGTACTGTATAAGTAAAAATCAGAAAATAATAGTGGTTACAGTTATAAAATATCTTTTCAAATTATTATAGAACATGGGTATATGAACATCATAAGAGAAGTTCAAACGAATTAGGAAAAATATAAAATTGTCAAATCCTTATTATTAGAATATCACAAAGTAGGCAGTGAAAATTGCATTAGTAAGTGAGCAGTGAATAAGCACAGAATAACATGTGGGCAAATGAAAACGAAATTAAGCTTGGCTTTGAAAAATATAACATATGTCTGTTATTGATTCACATTATGTTAATGTTTTTACTTGTTGCTCATTTGTAAACGTCGTAAGCTGTCTATTGATTTTGAAAGTTAATCTTTACTAGCTACTAACTTGTAAAATTGACAGCTGACCTGTAAAAAATTTACAAGTTAGTAGCATATGTTATGTCATATATGTTGACATGGTAATGCTTCCAAGGCTTATGAGATAATATTTAGAATTTTTTTTTACGCAAAAATGATAGAAGTAATTTTTATTTATTGATTTGATCGTTTACAAATGAGTTGACAAATAAAATATTACACAATACACGCAAGGAACCGTTTCTACTGGCTCAAAGAGGTAACAGGCTCTACTAACGGCTCGCCAGTTATATCCTCTTATCGCCAGTAAAAACCATTTTACTTTGCTTGTAATGTAAAATACTAAATATATAATTGAAATACACCTAACATAACCATTGCGTAACAACTGTCACCGACTGTTACGTCAAAACTTTATTTGAAAATTAACATAAAAACCAACACTTAAACAATATTACATCCACTACCTCAATTACTTGTGTATTAGATTAGTTATAATAACTGCTGAAAGTGTCCACCATTGCAATTTATACACATATCTACTCGCCGTTTCGATGTTCTCAGAAACTTGTTCTGCGGTAATTTTTTCTTTTAAAAAATGAGTTCGTACTGGAGTTTTAGATACAGGAAACAGAAAAAATCTAAACACGTTAAGTCACATGAACGGGTTGGTCAAAGGTCTCTACTAATAACCCCTTCATCATAAAATTATTGTGCTAAATAATTGATTGAGTGTTATTTGAACAGTATGTGGTCTTGCTCCATCTTGTTGGAAATAGCCTTCCTGTATGTAACTGATTGATACACGGTTCAAGAACATTCTTCCGATATCTTTCCGCATTTAAAGTTCCATAAAAAAGATGGACCAATAAGTCTTCTTCTTGAGATTGAAACCCAAATTCATACCTTTAGGGAATGAAAACCCGACTCGACGAAGTAGTGAGGATTATCATTGCTCCATAAATGCATATTCTGGGAATTCACGTAGCCAGTAATATGAAACCATCGTAACGAAGATCTTATCAAGGCTACCATTGTTGTTAAGATGATTTAAAAACCTACAGTAAACTCTCCTTTTATTATAATCAGCAGGAGGTAGCTCTTGTCACTCTTTTTTTCTAGCTTGCTCGACATTTACCGCAGCATTTCTAACTCGTCTTGGTCTGACGTGCTGCCTACGGTTAACACTAATAGAAACAGAGTAGGCTTTTAATTATTTTATCAGTGTATGGGAGATTCAGGTTGTGCATCTGTTTAAAACACTTACTAATTTTATAATGATCATTAGAAAAATAATGATAATATATATTTCATCATAAATTATAAAGTTGTTTTTATTTTTATTAGATTCCAACTAGTGTCAATATTTCCTTATAAATATAGTCCTCTTAACTTAGGTACAATTTTTTCTGCTCCATTAAAATGTATTTGTTCTTACACACTATATTTAAAACACGTGCTTCTAATGATTTTGCGCAATGTTGATTTTGGTCCCTGAATAAGAATTTGCAATAAGTAGAGTAAAGTGACCAAATATGGAATACGTACCTTATATGGAATACTTAATTATTTTTAAAACTACTAGCGTCATCTCTCATTTCAACAAGCAATTCATAGTTCTTAGCAGTTTACTGTAAAAGTTTCGAATCAATGTTACCAAACCTACCGAGCATAAATATAGCCGAAAAACCCTTTCACCGCGCAAAGAAGTTTTTTCACATGTAAGTATTTTTAAATTTGTAGTCAAGTTCTTTGATTTTATTAGGTTCTTTTGTTTGTATGCCTTAGAAGACATGTTTTGTTAATTATTGCAAAAAATATTTTGATGAAGTTTTCAGTCTTGTTTAAATAAACTAGTTTTGTATTAAAGTGGGGGTAGTTCCTAATAGTATGGAATATACCCCGAATCTAAATAATAATAATGGTTAAGTTTGGATTCAATGCATTTTGTGCATGGGCTGGGCCACATATATTATTAACAAATATTTTCTTTCTTTAAACTGTTTTGTATTTGACATTGATATCTATTGTTTATTAGAGCTTTTGGGAAATATATTTTGCAAAATTTATATATTTTTTCCCTTAAAATAAAATATTTATAGCAAAAAACGTAAACGGTATTCCATATTTGGTCGCTTTACTCTCTACCTAGTTTGAAATTTCTAACAATTTTTAAAAATCAAAAAATTCTACATTATTATGCAATTCCCAAATTTTTCAATTTAAATCCACTTTAAAACAAGAATCGTCGTAGCGTGGCTTCCATCCCGACGCTTTCGCATTATTGGCATTTTTTTATGGCAATACCTTTTTCAAAATTGTTAATTAATTTAAATTTCAAGACATGAAATAACTAAACAAGATACCTACATAATTGTTTTGAAATTACAGTAACTAATTAAGAAAGCTCTACTGAATTATTACCTAGAAAATTCTGGCTGCTTTATCGCCCAGAATTCCCTTTGTTAACTTGGAGCCAAGTTTTTAGTTGCATTTTATTAGCGCCATTTTCAAGGTGAATGTTTCAATTTGACAAATCGAAATTTGTCGTTTTGACTTTAGTTATTTATTGCGACATTAAATGTCACACTACAGCTACACTGTTCCAATAATTTTAAACTATGGTCTACTCTAATTTGGTAATATTTATTTGTTAAGCCGGGTTCTCATTAGTCGATTTCATTGATCAATGAGACTGAATCTATGTCATTGTAAAGAAATTGAATAATGAGAACATCATTTCCACGATATTGATCAATGATTTTTCGTTTCAATGGAAGTGAAAGGCAGGTCTACTTTGGTTGATCAACGGGATTGATTCAATGAAATTGAACGGTGTTTGAAATGTGAGAACAAAAGTTCAATTATATTGAAGCAAATAAAGTTGCATCGTCAGCTTATTGTTGGCACCTACACTCTGGATAAAATTGGGTCGAGTTCTGCGTCATTTTAACAACATGACACATTTCAAATGGTTTTCTCGTTTTTCGCTTTTTGATTTGGTTTACTAAATATTTACACACAATGCGGACTCCAGCACGCACAATTTTCTTCTTTGCAGCAATTTTTAAAATTGATCGTTTCTGACAGAATGTTCAATGCCCTTGAATCGTGTGAACAATTTTCGTATTCAATTGTATCTTCAATGGGATAGATTCAGTCTCATTGATCAATGAAATCGACTAATGAGAACCCGGCTTTAGTCTAGGACCATGGCTTGACTGACTGAAAAAAGAACGTGAATAATTTATGGTTATGTTTTATATAGAAATTCAGTTAGTTTGCTGTACTAAATAATTCCAAGTTTTCAGGACTACGAAGACGACAAGGTTAAATGTTAAAAGTTTGTTTTGTTACCTTTAAAATTTAGTTTTCTAAATTTGTTTTTACCCCTGTGCCCTCTACCGAATATATGTATATGTGCTTGACAGCAACATACTTGTTAAAATTACTCCGTTTGGTTAGATTCAAACGTTGAAATACGAAAAATTTAAAACGGATTTAGTTATAATAAAATTCCCTTTATAACGGCCCTATAAATATTTCACTTCCATTATACTTTTAAATATTGGCATTCTAGGGTAGTTACAACTTATGTCAGCAGTGAACATCAATAATGTTAATTAACTTAAATAAATTCTTGATAGCCATAATGCAACTGAAGCGTCTAATATGACATTTGTTTAAACTAATTATCTTATTACATTTCTTTAAGAGTTGACTCGAGAAATTGGAGCAATAGAAATCAGAGGAAGTTTTTGCAAGGTATTACCTGTGTTGTAAAAATGTGGTTGCTAATTTATATACAGTGCATTCTTGTACCTACCTAATTAAACTTTAGTTGATTTATATGGACCCAGGAATACCTCAAAATTCCTCAGATTTAGTAAGTTTGGTACCAAAATCATACTTGTTTGTGATTGCCTTAGGGGTGTACCTGTACCTGATACGCTTGCAAAGGATAAGTCGAAATAGTTTGTCTACTTTTCTCGCTGCGCCATCTTCGAGAATTAGCAAATGCTGCAACTATTCTAACTGATGCAAGTCTCGGTTTCACAACGGAATGCCGCGAATTTATTGTTAATTGACCTTTCGATAGCATTCTACAGGTATGTAAACTATTTAATCTATGTTAAAAGCTGAACTTGTAGATTTAAACACTGCTGGGGAAATTTATTAATGTGAAACCGTCAATCAATAGAAAAAAATGTGCCTTTTATTTCAGGAACGTTAATGTGGGTTTTAATGAAGCATAATTTGCAAAATCTCTAGACTAGGACGTATTATTAATAGATTGAGCTTATAGATAATATGGTAGTATGTATTTATACAACTTTTGGTTGGTATCATATTTGTATTGAGTTGTTTCTAAAATATTATAGAAAAGTAAATTCATTTTTTAAAGATAAATATAGATTTTATAACCATAAAATATGCCATTTTAGCAAATTTTGCTATTAGTAATAATAATCGAGTAACTGATGACTCTGATGAGGTTATCGTCGATTATAAACACACACCTAGAGATTTCTAGCAAATACTTAATTTCAGTTACTTGCTTTTCTAATTCTCTTAGGGTTTAATTCTAGATAAGCTTTACTTCTGGGTAATTCTACGTTCGTACACGAAATCAATTTTAATGTTTCTTATTGTTTGTCCGAGTTAATTAAAAATCGAGGATACTCGATATACTGCTTTAGCAAAATCGATGGAAGTTCCAAAACAGAAACAGTTATTGCAGACATATCTGCCATTTAAAGGAATGTCAACACTCTTATATTTGGTGTGGAATGATTTGGCACTGAAAGTAATAAAATATCTGAAAATATTTCAGCTTTCCTACCCAAATAACATCAGTCAGTAACAGGTGACCATGTTTTGTTGTATTTTTATATAAAATCCGTATATTTGAAGATTGTTTGGGAAAGTTCAAACTTGAACCGTCGGTTTAAAAACAGAAAGAAAGATGTACATATAACTAAATAAATATGTATCGATTATTAACTTTTTCTTAAGCTTTTATTTGATTAGTCTCTAAAATATTTTTATGTTAATAAAATTGTTAAACATTACCCAAGAAATATTTTTTAATTAATAACTAATCCAGGAGTTTTATTTCAAAAAATGCTAAAATAATACAAGGCAAAGAGATAATGTCTACGGATATTTATAAAAAATCAATAGTACCTATGTTAATCGTTTGGTACATTACCTAAGTTTAAATTAAATAAAAAACAAGTCCTTCCCTAATATTAACGATTACCATTTGTATAAAATATTATTTAAACTGAATTACTTTATCGAACCAATGTTTCCACCCGGCGACGCAAAAACAATAAAGTAAACACGCCTGCGTTTTTGGTGTTTACTAAATATTCCGGGACATGTTCCAGATTAGAAAGCTTGAAAAATCGACATAAACATATTTCCAGGCGTAGATTGATTGAGCCATCGTTTCTTTTGGTCAAGTTTGTCTTGGACTTGAAGTTTTAAAAGCTTGCTTTAGAAACCTACTTTCATTCATCATTTCAACACGTTTTTGCCATTTATGGCTAGGTTTGGTTATGCGTTTTAATTTAACTCTTAACTTGATATTTTCTCGTTATTATTTTCTAATTTCTTAAATTGTTGTGGCCAGTGAGGATCTAAACGGAGAATTATGTGTAGTATACCTACTCAATTTATAATAATTTACTGGGAATAATTCTGGATTAAAAGCCCCATTCTAATCTCAACATTTATACCACACATCTACACGAATAGGGCAAATAAGATAAAAATAATAAATAGAATAAACAAAACCTGCGAAATCTTTAATACAGCGGCAGTATACATTAGTTTTATACTTTTTTGGGTATTTTACCATCAACTTAGAAAAATTCGCTTAGTAAAACTTGTAACTGTACGTACTCCAGGTGTGTTACTCTTTACAGTTTTTCCCTGTAATAGTCTAGTTTTCATTAAGATTTTCTGTACCCTCAACCCTTATAGGTCAAATGATCCTTTATTTAAATAACTCACTACTTAGTCATACGACCAGTGGCGACTGGTATATAAGGGCTGCCGGGCTGCAGCTCTGACCTAAATTATACAAAAGTTATTAGCATCATCATCATCATCATCATCATCATCAATTCATCATCATCATCAATTGACATGGAGCAGATCCTCGTGGATCAATCCTGGATTACGCCAGGCCCACCCCATGCCAACAAGGTGTGAAGGGATTTGTTATGATAGGTGGGGATCGGGAGCACTGCATAACGTTAACATGCCTGTGACGCTAGCCGCTAGACACCGCTTCTGCAGTGCAAGGTAGTTAGTAAGTCACATATTCAATGGGAGTTGGATATATGACTGAGATGGTTAACCATGTTTTATCATGTTATACATATACTAACAGTATTTCTAGTATTACAGCTAAGTTTCTATGCTTATGATATTAAACACCTTAGCTCAGACACGCCTATCATGTTACATGTTTCATTCTGCTAATTTAGTCTAATCATTAGTATTGCCATTATTAGTATTCTATTTCTATTGTTATTATTATTATTATTATTATGATATTTGTTTCTTCGCTGTTCTTCTGGATTTTCGTTCTATCGTTGTTCTTTCAAATGTTGGGTATGTGTGCTCCTAGGTACTTCATTCTTCTTACTTGTTTATTTTCATATTTTCATCGATTGCATCTCGGTTGTGTAGTCTTGGTTGTTGTATCATGCTTCGCATTTGTTGATGTTTATTTCGAATCCCACGTTGTTCACATTTCCTGTGATTTCTATAAGGGCTGCGTATGAGACTGTGTCGACTGCTTTAACGAGGTCCTGGGTTAGTAGTGTAGTTCGTTCTCCTGCTCTCCATCAGTCCATCGTTACTTAAAATTATCCTGGTGACAAGCAGATTGATGATCCTCCACTGTTCTTCCCCTGAGAAACGTCGCTTGGTAGGGTAACATTTCTTGAATCGTGTTGTTCAGGCATGATGTTGAACTTCAATTTTAATTCCGGCCAATAACTATAATTCTGGTTTATTAACTTATACATATACACGTATAAAAGTCGCAGATGTGTTAATTAATGGAAAAAAAACACCAAGTGGGTTTGAGTATGCTGCGTAGTATGTGAATTAGTGGGTACATTGATGTTCACATAAAGATGAAAAACTAGCTAACCTTGTATTGAATTGATTTGAGTGCATGCCCGATAAGTAACCTTATCCGAACCTATACTGATAGATGTAGTAATGTGTGTCTATTTTGCTTTCGTGTATTGCTGCTATATGTGTTATAAAGGGAGTTCAAAAATGTGTGCGGTCAAGTTGCCTTTGAAAATTTGTTTTCAAGTATGTCGTTCATAATATGTTACAGTAGCTCAACGTAACCCCACTTTTAATTAAAAAATTTGACATTTCAAATAAACTTTATTATCTAAAATTGGTTGTATTATTATAACACATGGGTAAAATGTCCACCACCTTTCTCATAACATTTTAAAATCGTCGTCTAATTGACTGTGACACATTGCTGAGCATTTGCGGTGTATTATTAATCTCGTTAATTCTTTCTCTAATTTTCTCCCTGAGCTCTTCCAAATCGTTAATTGGAGTACGAAATATAGTGTTCTTAAGGTAAGGCCCCAAAAAGAAATCACATGGAGTAATATCGCACGATCTTGGAGGGTACTCGTTTTCAGTATTACGACTTATTATTCGATTATCAAAAAATTCACGCAGTAGTTCCAGTGTTTCACGTGTACAATGCGGAGTAGCCCCATCCTGTTGGAAGTAGCCCACTTGTAACTCATCATCATGTAATTCATGGGAAAATGGTTCCAAGATCTGTTGGCGATAACGTTCAGCCGCCAAAGTGCCTTATTAAAACAATTTATAAAATTTTACTTTCCTAATAGTCGCAATGCATTAAATAAATACTTACCTTCAAAAAATATTGGACCAATTATTCTTCTCTGGCTAATTGCCGCCCAAACACCAATTTTGTCAGGATGCAATGTAGTCTCGACTAATTCATGCGGATTTTCGCCACACCAAACGACCGTCAATTTTAGAACCATTTCGAAAATAACTCTCAACGAGGAAGGCTTTTTGTTCTGTAGTTAACACCATTTTATAAGAAAAAACTCAAATTTAGTTCTGAAAAGAACTTTCAACGAAATTGAAATCAATAACAACAACCATAACCTCGAAATTAGATGTTCAGAATGGCCGGTAAAGCAGATTTCGCACATGAGTTTGTCCAAGCTATGCAATGTACATAATAATCCACGACATACGTGACAATTTGCCACAGCCAACTTGACGACACACATTTTTGAACGCACGTTACATATATTTACCTGGATGATGTGAGCATTAACGTTTGTATCAAGCTTTGAGTGTTTACGAGATCTGGTTGGGGTTACACATTAATCTAACTTGGGTGAAATGAACGTTATTCCTTGGTAAGTTGACCGAATATACATTGATATCGTCATCTTTAATAAGTAAAAAAATATATAAAAAATTGAAGCTTCAACACCCCACTCCGCATCAGCCTCCCCATCCTACAGAAATATATAAGCTGTTTCTTTAATTTGAAAGCAAAATATAGCGTCGGTCCTAGGATGTCTCCTTGAAGTACGCCTGTAAATATATCTTTTAATTTCAAATAATCTTTATCGGTTAAATACATAAAATGTGAGGATTTGACCAAGTACTTGAACCACATCAAAGTATATCATAGTACATTTTTATTTTTCTTCCAGTGATTCAATGTATTTAATCAATAGTCAAATATTTATTGCAGAATCGAGTTGGAATAAATTGCTTCTCCTCAATGATTAGCTTGAAGCGTTTCAGTATCAGCTTCTAATACAGTTTAGCTAAAGTATAACGAAAACTATCTATTATGGTTGTGACGCAGCAAATGTATGCCTTTGCAGCTTGCGGGGGATTTGCATATTATAAGCTGTTGCTAATTGTCACATTTTCACATTTTGTAAAAATATGATTAAAAATTATTTTAATCCAGTATGGCTTCGTAAGTGCAAAACAACGGGTAAACATTTCCACTTATATCCAACTAAAAAATAAAAAATATGAGGACACACTAGCACATTACGTTCATTTACTAATTTTAAACTACAGGAGATATTTGAAATATATGCTTTCTTCTTCAATACACAGTGCGATACGTCTGTTCATGTTATCAAGCACTCTTTAAAATGTGATGAAGTGTAATCTTTTTTAACAAGGAAGACAAGAAATAATCTAGAGGACTAAGACCGTATCTTACTGGACAGCAATGTTATGATGTTAGTCATTCATCATAAAATTAAGGCAAGAACTTCAAGGTGGTACGAGCCACTTGAGATCGGGAATTGTCCTGCTGAAAGTAACCTATGGCAGTTCCTCGTTATCGAGTTTGCAGAATGTTCTGGTGTCTTTCGGCAGTAATAGTATTTTCAAAAAATATGGAACCGATCAATCTCCGTCACAAAAGAGCGACCCACTACCCACTACCGAATTTAGAACAGTGCAAGGGAATTTTTCTTGAAATGAATGAAATTAGGAATTAGGACTATCGGAACTTACAGTCTCGTAAATTCCGAATTAAAATATTCAAAGAGCTATAACTGCGATTCATCGGAAAACAACGTCAAATCCAAAACTATTATAATCTGGCAACAGCAATTCCTGATAAAATTGTAATTCGTAGGAAAACACATCTAAACCTTTTTTAAAACATTTTGATGCGCACCATGACTAAGATTATTCCTTTCCACAACATATATATAATTATACTTCCTCCTTACTCTTTTATTTTTTCGATGGTATTATCCGTTCGAATTCATTTCCTGTCAGCCCCAATACTGCGCCTTATATTATGAGTTTGTTCAACATTGGTGGAAGCTGCAGTGAACGTGGGAAAGAATCTTCAATGACTGCTACTTTAAAAAAATATTATTATAAAAAGCGTAAATAAAGAATAATTATAATTATAACACACATACAAAATGTGACAATAATTGTTAACAATTTTGAAGTAAATATACGTGAGTCGACTTTAAAAGCACGTATCAATTTGCTCACTCACAATAATACTGAATGAAAATAATTTTTACTCTTTATAATTGGCTACAAAAATATAATCCAATTTTCAATGGGCATCTTGCCAGAGTTAGAGCTTATAATTACTTCTATAATTTTTCACTGCAATGGCACGCATTCGAGTAGATGTGCTGCATTGAATAGATGGATGAGCTTCATCATGCCATTTTTTGATATTTTTTTGATTATCTGAGAAGTAATTAAGTCATAACCGGACGGCTTTTTAGAACCAAGAAACTTTGAATCTCATTTATAACGTAATCAGCAAATATTTCTGCTTATTTGATAGTTTACCTTGCCCACGTAACATTATCCTTTCGGAGTTTGGATTTTTGGTCTTTTACGTATGTATTCATTTTTGATTGCCAGGATGGCCAGTGTTAGAGCGTCAGGCTAATGATGCGTTAGTCCTCGAATCTCCCGATGGGCAGGATTTTTCTGCAGTTTTGAGGTCGGTATCAAGTTCTCTTGACCATTCGTATATAGACACCAAATTAACAACGCTCTTCTCCGAATACAGGTCTAAGAGGTAGAGCAACAAGGTCCTACACGTATACACACTTACACTATACCCGTGGTGTAGTATGTAGGTATTAAAGGACGCACCAATCACTTAACCCGTAGTGTCGGACCGGATGGTGCATTGCACCCGTAAAAGCCACATACGCTAACGCACCAGCCCCGACACCGAAAAGTAATAGAGGTTACATTTACAGATACACAGACAGACATTTTTGCGTTTAAATAACGTGATAATTTTCTCAACTTTATCGATTAATACCGTACCTCCTAATTTTAAATTTTAAATGCAGGCTGAAAAAGTTTATATGCACTTTAGCTTCTTTTAACTCATAATAGCAGCTCCCTACCTAAGCATACTCGGGATAAAGGTGCTGGTAATAGTTACTACGTATGTTCTTCCTGATTCAGATGCAAGTTAGAGACAGAGCACGTGTTCTGTCGTTTTATATATGCTGGAAAATTTGAGTCCATCTTGTGCATATAAATATGTACTTACTTGTTTAGGGTGCAATATCCCATTTCACATATTTTAATTATGACAGTTAAGTTTTTGCGATCTGGTTCAGCAAAATGTCTTATAAGCTAGATATTCGTAAAGGAATTTACGATCTAGTTGGACGAATGCCCAAGCGAGTTATTGTTGCTATTTATCGAGAACAAAATGTTTCCCCATCAACAGTTTATCATGCCATAAAGGAATGCGAAGGGGATATACCATGCGTTAATTTGGCCAAAAGTGGTCGACCACGAATTTTGAGCCACGTGAGGGAACATGGAATGATCGAAACCGTTAAAGACAGAGGTGGAGTTTCACAGCGAAAATTAGCTCGAAGATTCGGTGTTTCAAAGACCACTGCTTTTCTCTAAACTGCTTCGGTTTTTAAATACACATCATGGTAATGATCAGATCATGCTTTGGCCTGATCTCGCTTCATGCCATTTTATGCTAGAGTAACTAGAGACTGGTACAACGCACACAACAGAAATTTTGTTCCTAAATTAGACAATCCTCCCAATGTAGCTACCTCAGACTCGGCCAATAAAGGAATTTTGGTCAATATTCACCAGAAAAGCATACGACAATGGATGGGAAGCTGCAACTGAAGACCAATTACGACGTCGCATTTTTCAAAAAAATCGAAAATCGACCCTGCTGTTGTCCAGAGGATGATAGAACACGTCAGAAGAAAACTGAGGACCATTGAAGATAATGGTCCATTGTCAATAATTTGAATATGTATAATTTGAATATTAAGTATTATTGTTAAGTAATTGTTGTAATATTTAGTTTATAAAGTAAAACAGTTTTGAAATAGTTAACAGCATCTAAAAATTTTCCGAAAACTTTAGGACCATACGTTATTCCTACAATTAGTTGGAAGCTTTTCCGGGTTAACTGCAAACAATATTTAGCTACCATAAACAGGAGTAGCACAATAGCGGGTCTTAATTTTGGTGGAATTTTTGTATATATTCATCTTCCTTTTTGTAAAAACTTATTAGGTTTTGTTGTCGTAAGCTGTTTTGTACGGAGACTATTTTTGTCATATCCTTTAATTTAAAATACGGGAACGGAACTGTTTTTAGAAATAACTTCTACAGTAAATCATGATAAACATTACGCGAATCAACTTAAAACGTACGTTTAACCTACGGGAATTTTAAACTATAAAGTGTGTGTATTTACACTCTTCAAAGTCTAAACCAATCTCGGATAACACGCAAAGCATTTTATTTCTGAACTCTGTGGACGTTCTCTTATCGCACAACACAGACGATAGAATGCAGGTACCTACCAAGCAGCAAATACAGCAGATATGCCTTTGTTATTACGCTGTTCGTCTTTGTTGAATAATCTCAATATAAATGTAATTATTAACTCTAATTTATGTATCATAGCCATAATTATTAATAGAATTATGTTGCTAAATTATTAGTACCTACATAATAGCAGAAAGTAACTCAACAACGGTTTTACGCTTTTATCAGATCAATACTTCAAAACATGAAAGTTTTAGTGCCAGTGCCTCTACAGGGTGCCCGTTTTTCGACCTCAAGCATGGGGATCTCGATTATTATAACAGATGCGAGATCGGTTAAATTAGGGCAAAGTTGCGCATTTTTATGGTGATCAATTATTTGAAAGAAAATTTGATCTGTCATTTTTAGTTTTTGAGTTATTGGAGAAAAATGGAAAATTGTGATTTTTGTTTTAATTTTTTTAAACGAAAACCAATAAAACTAGACATTTTTAACTAAGACATTGTGAAGGCACTTTTTTACAAGGAATCTGAATCTGGCATCGTGTTTTCCAAGGCATCCTAGATGCAAGAGTTACAACACTTAATTTTTTTTTTTCTTATGGGCGCCGTATTTGATTTTTGCATTTTCGAATAGATGTCTTTTTTCTGATTACGACTATGTATCACATGATATGGTCAAGCCTTACATTTTGATTAGAAATTAAGAAAAATGTTTTTGCGAAGAATGCTTTGGAAACAACAACATCTACTTTTGTCTAAGTCTAACAAACAAATTTTTGGCAATTCAATTAAATTTAGAGTTGCACGTTCACATTTCTTCCCAATTTACCTACAAAATTAAGTTTTAAATTAAGAACAGAATAAGGCAGAATTTTTGTATTTAAATTGGAACAAAATTAAAAATAATGCAACCGAATAGTGAAATTTAGTTGAATTGTCAAAAATTTGTTTGTTAGACAAAAGTAGATGTTGTTGTTTCCAAAGCATTCTTCGCAAAAACATTTTTCTTAAATTCTAATCAAAATGTAAAGCTTGACCATATCATGTGATACATAGTCGTAATCAGAAAAAAGAGCTCTATTCGAAAATGCAAAAATCAAATATGGCGCCCATAAGAAAAAGAAAATTAAGTGTTGTAACTCTTGCATCTAGGATGCCTTGCAAAACACGATGCCAGATTCAGATTCCTTGTAAAAAAGTGCCTTCACAATGTCTTAGTTAAAAATGTCTAGTTTTATTGGTTTTCGTTTAAAAAAATTAAAACAAAAATCAACATTTTCCATTTTTCTCCAATAATTCAAAAACTAAAAATGACAGATCAAATTTTCTTTCAGAAGCCCTAATTTAACCGATCGCGCATCTGTTATAATAACAGAGATCCCCATGCTTGAGGTCGAAAAACGGGCACCCTGTATATACATATTTATATAAACCGATAATATAAATAATTCAGAAAGAAACTTTTATACTTTGACAAAGTAAGAATAAAAACTTTAAAAGCATAATTTATGTCGGTTGTAGTATACAGAACGTCTATCTTAAAACATCGAACCTGAAAGTTTTGAAATAGGTAATACACTTAGCACATTACGAACGGTTACTTTTCTAAATTATAATATGTTTACATATTATTATAAGAACCAAAACAGCCTTGACAGTATTCAACTAATCTGAAAGTTAATATGTTTTCACTTGAATATAATAGCGGATCTACACATTTTAATTTTTGAAATATTATAATTTGAAAACGTAGTTTATAATTTGCTGTATGTGTTACTTATTTTAACTCCTTCAGGATCTTTTAAAATGGACTCGCTCTATACAAGTTCACTGATCATTTTACTATATTAAAAAAGCATTCACTTTCGGACAGTTTATAATCCTTCAAAATTTATTTTATACTAAGCTAAATACTAATAAAATGGGTTTTCTCAATAATTTTTTCCTAAGCTCCATTTGATTTGTACAACTGTTCTGAAATTGTGATATCCTGATCAATTTGCGTAGGCGGTACTAATTTTAGGATTCCGAACTGGGGAAAATTTATTTTTAAAAGATTGTAGTAATTGCCGCGTCAAGTTATTATTTACATTTATTTATACATCGATAGTAGCTTTGAATTAAAATTATATACATAGGCATAAAGAAAATTTTAAATCAAAATAACATTTATTAGTGAACTTTATTTAATACTACCAAGTTTTAAAATGTGTTCTATTGCATACCATTTATACTTATTATGCGTAACGTTAACAGGCTATGTTTTGCGAACATTCACTTGAAACAGATTAGTGGGATTAATTGAAAATACTTTTTCAACTTTTTTCTGGCGATCATATCGGCGAAATAGCGTAGATACAGTTAGTTTATTTATCAATAATCCATTTGTCATTAGTCATTAATAATACAGTTATTACATTAACATCTAATAATTTAAATTATATGAAACTTAACCAAACAGTTTTAGAAAACTGCTCCTAATATAGGTAGGTACATAGTTTATTGTAGGTTCATTATTTACATATCGATTTGATAACTGGGAATGTATTTATAACATATTAGTTAACTTTAAATTGCCAGACATACAGATCCGATTATAAATTTTGTTTTCTTGCAGATACATAATTTATATCTTTGTGTGGGTGGACATTAACCGCTCGCCCTTTTTTACGGTTTCGTTTTGAACAATGGGTATTCCATACTCCCACGTTTTCTTTTAGAGAAGAATGACAGTGAAAAGCTTTGAATATACAGATATAAACTAAAATATTTAAGTGGATTGTTTAGTAACTTAGGCAGCGACGTTGTCACTTGACAATTCCATTTTTCATTGTTTTCCTTTTTTCAGTTCTTCGACAGTTTTATGTAAAACATGGAGGGTAAATGAAATTACTAGGAAGTTACATTTGAATTCAACAGTAATGTATACTGATACACGATTTAGCTTAAATTGCAAGAAGTAATCTAGAAACCGGATTTATTCAAATGGTGTTTAAATACAATTATTCATTTAAGAAAATTGCTCTACATGGTACCTATCTTTGCAGTAAGTATTGTAACTACCTAAATAATAGGGTGAACGAAAAAATCGATTTTCAAAATTTAATTTGGCAGGGTAAAAAAAAGTTGCCTTTTGCACCACAAAACACTCCTACAAAATTTGGCTGTAGTCAGAATAGTTTTGGAGGGTCCGCAAAAGCCCTAATTTTTACGATTTTGCCGATTTTTTTCTCTTTCTTATTAAAAATCCATTTTTTCCTTATCTACCTTCGCGAACTATTTCCTTTAACTTTCTCACAATTTACTTTTGTGTTAAAACCTTAATTTGTTGTTTCGGAGTACAGAGAGAGCTGGGAGGACTGGGAGGGAGAAGTTGATGTGCCGCCTGCAGTGCATGGTAACTACATTGTTTCTCAGACTGGCACATCCCTCAATATTACCAACAGCAGCCTGAAATTTTTCCACGGAAAGTGTATGCTTCTTGAAAATCTTACAACTATAGGTTGCGATGGTACTGTTACCAACACTGGGGCCAAGGGAGCTGTGATTTCTCTACTTGAAAAAGAACTGAAAAGACCATTGCAATGGATGATTTGTATTTTTTATTGCAATGAACTTCCCTTGCGCCATCTGTACCAGTTTCTGGATGGAAAAACTACTAGAACCTACTCAGGCGAAATTGACAAGAAACTAGATGAGTGCGAAAAGCTTGACATTGCAAGTTTTTCACCAATCGAATGTAACCTTCCCTATTTAGAAGTCAGGCAAGATTTTAGTACTGACCAAAAATATTTGCTGGAGATTTGCCAGAGGAGAGTGTTCAGAAGATCTGGCGAAGAAAAATCCAGGGAATCTATCACAAGATGGCTTACTACAGCTAACCGCATTTTACGCCTGTACGTCAGCAGCGACAACCCTTCTGATAACTTGAAAATACCATCTGAATACCTAATGAAAGTCTACGCTCCAGTTTAGTTCCATGTGAAACTTCATCCATCTTGCACTTACGGCGCTCAGCACCTATGGGAGGCTCGTAAAGTTTTCGCACTACCTTCTTCAGGAACTCCTACTTGTTGTCGATCCTGTAATCCAAAGAAATGGCTACTTTGCCTTCACAGAAAATCTACTTCTCGGGCTTCTAATGGATGAGAGGAGACATATTCGTGAGTAGGGTTTACGACGCGTCCTAAAGGCAAGAACGTTAGGCCACAATGGTGGTGGCGTCAGGAAATTCCAAATTCCTAAAATCAGCTTCAACGCTGAGGATTACGTTCATTTAATTTCATGGTAAGCTCAAGAAATCACTGAGCCCCCACTTACTAAACATGTAAAGGAAGGCGAACTAAAAGGTCTCATAGGAAAGGCTGGGAGCACGCCAAATGAACTTTCCGTTGATTTTCCACGATTTCCATGTCAAACTCAAGCGGTTGAAAGAACGGTCAAGATTGTAACAGAGGCATGGTCTGCAGTTTGTGGTATCAGCAACAAAGATGGCTACATTATGGATAAAATAGAATCTCGCAAGTCCATGCCGTCGTTTGAGTCAAAAAAATATTTTTTGTGCAGCCGGACGCGAAGTGGTCATTTCGCGTACGCAATACAGGACGCGAAATCCGATTTCGCGGCCTTACCCTTAGTAACGGCCGCGAAACATTTTAACGGCCGTTACTAAGGGTAACGGCCGTTAAACTAAACGTCACTTATTTAACACAAGAGAGTTGACATATGAAAATGTCAGTTTTATTATGTATTTTTTACGGCTGCACAAAAAATGTTGTGTATACTTCGGCCGCGAAATTCTTTAGCGCCCTCGGGATTGTCTTGCCTCGGCCGCAAGCGGCCTCGGCGACAATTTTTCTCTCGGTACGCTAAAATGGAATTTCGCGGCCTTAGCATACAAATAACTATTAATGTATGACAACCTTCTAGTCATAAGTAATAATATGTATAAATTACCTATCTTAATATAACAATGTTTTCTTTTTTGTTTTATAGCACTGCATTTCTTTTCAATTAACATCTTTATTGTTTGTTTTTACCACCTGTATAAGTGCTCAAAGGCTCCTATTAATAAGTGTAAAATATACCTCCGGCAGGTTGGTTGGTATAGGGTACATAAAACTGAATTGTAATTGAAAAAAATTATAAAATTCAAAGTTCTTGCGGGCCCACAAGAAATTTTTTAACTGATCTGGGGTTTTTACACGATATTCAGCACTACAAAAGCCAACTTTTAATCACTCTACCATGATACAACATGAAAAAAAAATCTGAAGTTGGTAGGGAAAAACTGATTAATAATTGAGAAAAATGATAAAATCCATGTGGTAGACAGAATGCACGTTACAAGCTGATCTCTTAACGATTATAGGTTACAGTTAAGAGAAAGGCTTCGGACTATTAAATGGCTATAATTAAATCATCTTCTTTATTATTAATAGCTTCTGCTGCTCTAGATTTCACAAGCTTATATTTTAGGTACAAGGTTATAACCTCAACCTATTCTTTTACTTTTCTTGTGAATAAAATGCAAATTATTTATTGTAGTTTTTAAGCTATTTCTCTCTTAAACAAGCAACAAATTCAAGTAAAGTAGTATCAAATTACATTTCTTTTGTCTTTCGATTGATACCACTATCAATTCTATCAACTCAAACGGGTACCAGGAACCTGCATATATACGATTTCCCATGCTATTTCTCTATGTTCGCCCTTAAGTCAAACGCCCGGTATAAAATAAAAATCCCAGGCTGTACAAGTGAAACAAAAAAATGAAAGTTGTTTTCTTGAAACGTAATAGTGTGGAAAAGTTGCATTGTGATACACGTATGTAACTCTCAAAATCTGGTTGATCTACGAGAATTCTTTCTGGTGCCCCAACAGGTTTGAAATTTAAAACTTTTTAACAAAATATAACTATAGCTGAAAAAATAAAATTTTTGTTTTTCTGAAACATAATAGTGGGGAAAAGTTGCCTTATGATACATGTATGTAACCCTTTAAATCTGGTGGGCCTACGAGAATTCTTTCCGGTGCCCCAACAGGTTTAGGGTTTAACATTTTTTGACAAAATATAATTATTTCCAAAACCCCGCCACTGCTTAGCATTTGTAGAGTGCGTAGAGGAAAAAATTTCGGAAAAACATTATAAGAAAAGAAAAAGAAAATGTGTCACCCCTAAATGGATTATATTTTATAATGGGCGCAAAGACTAAGCTAGTTTTAAAAGTTACAGGAACCAAGTCGCATCGCAAAACTATTACAGAGGAACACTATGTTTTAACAAAACGTCTTCCGGATTTTGACCGTGTCATTTTGAGTCTTTCGTCGAAAAATGACACGGTCCCAATCCGGAAGACGTTTTGTTAATACTGACACTGACCGTGGAAGTCTTCGAATTCATTATAACACTATGTTTAAGTTGAAGAACCTGGTTCAAAATACATAGGACATGTAACACCTTTATCCGGATCCGCTGAAAATATAAAACTGAGCATAGTTAATTATTTAGAAGCTAATGAGGTTGATATCACAAAAAATAACACACAATTAGATGTGATGGAACAGCAGTGAATACGGGGGCGAAAGGTGGAGTTATACGGTTATTAGAAGAATACTGTGGCAGACCATTACAATGGTTTATTTGCCAATTACATGGGAACGAACTTCCCCTGCGGCATCTTTTCCAATTTCTAGATGGTCCAACAACTGGACCACGTAGATTTTCGGGGCATATTGGTAAACAAATGGCTGAATGTGAAAAACTTCAAGTAATAAAGTTTATGCCAATCAAATCTGATTTACCGGATGTTGATGTTGAAGTTGATGAAAAAGCGTTAAAAATATTTGTTACAAATATGTCGTGCCGTTATTACTGGTAAGTGCAGTAAAAGTTTAGATCGAAGAGATCCTAGGAAAGTATCGCATTCAAGATGGTTTACAACAGCTAATAGGCTGCTTCGATTATACAGGGTGACATTGAAAAAACTGCCATGCATAGTACCACGCGATAGAGGACCATAAAATAATAAAAAAAGTTCTTATACGCTAATGTCCGATCGCCTTTTGTTTTCAAGATACAGGATGTTAAAAGTTTGTTAGAAAATTTAATTTAAAAAAAAAAAAACTACAATGCATAGTACCACGCGATAGAGGACCATAAAATAATAAAAAAAGTTCTTATACGCTAATGTCCGATCGCCTTTTGTTTTCAAGATACAGGATGTTAAAAGTTTGTTAGAAATTTTAATTTTTTTTTTAAACTACAATGCATAGTACCACGCGATAGAGGACCATAAAATAATAAAAAAAGTTCTTACGCTAATGTCCGATCGCCTTTTGTTTTCAAGATACAAGATGTTAAAAGTTTAAATTTTCTAACAAACTTTTAACATCCTGTATCTTGAAAACAAAAGGCGATCGGACATTAGCGTATAAGAACTTTTTTATTATTTTATGGTCCTCTATCGCGTGGTACTATGCATTGTAGTTTTAAAAAAACAATTAAATTTTCTAACAAACTTTTAACATCCTGTATCTTGAAAACAAAAGGCGATCGGACATTAGCGTATAAGAACTTTTTTTATTATTTTATGGTCCTCTATCGCGTGGTACTATGCATTGTAGTTTTTTTTTTTTAAATTAAATTTTCTAACAAACTTTTAACATTCTGTATCTTGAAAACAAAAGGCGATCGGACATTAGCGTATAAGAACTTTTTTTATTATTTTATGGTCCTCTATCGCGTGGTACTATGCATGGCAGTTTTTTCAATGTCACCCTGTATATTGGAACAACGTCTCCATCAGAAAATCTTAAAATATTGGTGTAGTATATTTTAAAAGTATATACTGTAGTTTGGTTTCGAATTAAGTGCAACACATACTGCAAAAACGGTTCTTGAACTAATAAAACGGTCACGTTATCTTAGTCATAATCTAAAACGCATCGTATAGATTCAGAGAAATGCCTACTTTGCTCACCACGAAAATATTACTCTTGCAATGTTGTGTGATAAAAAATAACATGTAAGGGAACTTGCTCTAAGAAGAATTCTGAAAGCTAGGTGAGAACCAAGATTACCAAATAAAATAGGATGTTTCTAAATCTCACCATTAAATTTACATAGACTTGATATCATGACGAGATTGCAATTTAACGGAACCGCCACTAACTTTTCAATTTTCAAACAAAGAGTTAAAGGACATGGTAATTTCTGGCGATTTGAAAGAAGATGGAAGTTTTATGGAATTTCCAAAATTTCCTTGTCACACCCAGGCTGTCGAGAGGTGCGTTGTGTTTGTAACGGAGACGTCCTCAGCAGTTTGTGGCCTGATTCTAGAGATGGGTATTATTATTTTTTTATCCATTAGGGACAGATGGTCTCTCTGGGAAGCCCTCTTTCGTTCACCCAGGGATAGGACAGAACCTAGCACCCGATCACTCATGTTGGAGGGTTCCCAGAAATCCTACAGGCTCTACCAACTTCAGGCCGGGTGAATCATCATACCTGGCATCACTTGTAGGTCCCTTCCACGTGCTCGCATCCCAAACCCTGGTGATGTGCGAGCACGGATTACACCACCTCGTGTGCCCTCGCGATGTGGAGGGAGCCAAGAAGAACGGCTTGTTGTATTCTGCAGGTCAGGGAGGCCAAAACTGACCTGCATTCCGGAATGATCTCAAGTTCCCGGACGAAGCTTGCCTTTATTCCGCCTAGGACCCCAATAATCAAAACGACCAACTTGACTCTATATCCTGGATACAATTTTCCAAGTTCGGGCAGGAGATCTCTATACTTCTCCCACTTATCGATCTCCTTAGATGTGATATTAGGTTCTGCTGGACAAGAAAGTTCGATGACATACAAACATTTGACATCTAAGTCCAGCAGGACTATATCCGGCTTGCTTGCTTGGAGCTGTCTCGTGGTGGTAAATGAATAATTCCAGTATATACGACGTCTGGTATTTTCCACCACGGACTCGATCTCAATGGGGACATACGGTATTACAGGTGCATTGTCAATACCGTAAGAGTGCCTTAGATGATAATAGAGCACTCTCAGGGCTGCATTGTGTCTTCTGATGTATAACGACACAGCGTATGAGGCGCATGCTGACAATATATGCATAAGTGTCTCGGGATGGGCCATACATGCTGTACAGGCAGTAGGAAGATGTTCCTGAAAGACGATATTACGATACACCAGCGTGTTAAGGACACCATCCTGGCATGCCAGTACAAACCCCTCAGTCTCGGACTTCAGACCGGCCGACTTTAAGAAGGCGAAGGTAAGTTCTCGAGAAAGACCCTCTCGCTCCACATGACGAAAGAACTGGGAGTGTATCGCCTTTCCCATATGTTCTCTCATCAGATAATCGTATTCTGACTTCTTCCTTCTTGAGCTGACGGTTGTCACATGCTCCTCAAGATTAGGAGCACCGTCGGCTATATGCCGATCTGGTGAAAGCTCTTGTAGTCCGAGCTTTTCTGCAGCCCTGCGGGACGCTTGAAAAAGAAAGGCCCCGTTCCCCGCTTGCTCATGTGACCTAACAAACAACATGAGCGGATCATTACCCCTTAACACGCGGTGACAAGTATCCAGGACGACACGATCGTGCAGACACTCTAGGCTTAAAAGACCCCTTCCTCCAAGATGATGTGGGATGTAAATGCGCTGAACTATTATTATTATTATTATTATTTGAATCGCAATAATTGTTTTTTTCTATTGATACCATTACCTTTCCTGTAAGTTAAATTGGCGAGAAGCAATCAGCAAAAACGTTTGATGCCATGTTAGATTCCAATGTTCGACTTTGAAAACGAACTCACGGTATATAAGGAACTGCTCAGGAAGAGCTACGACGAGTTTCAGTACGCAATAAAATATTTAAATTCGATTATCTCAGAAACGGCTACTCGAAGGGACACCTACTAGGTATACCTTTTTTGGACAAAAGATGCCAAGGAATAAGAATTTTTAACCAGAAATTTAATATACTGAGGCACAAAAAAGTTATGAAGCTTTAGATGTAGGCGAAATGCTGCTGGTGGCGCCCTCTGCAAAGTACAAGGTGGCCCATTTTCGATGTTTTTAAATGGGAAGTACCCTTAATATCGGAGATAGGCAAAAACTGATGTCGGAGTCCAGGGCTCTTTTTTGATGCAGGTTCAGTTCCCGAAAACAAAATTTCTCTATCTTTTGTTATTTTTTAGTTATAGCCCAAAATTCAAAATTTGGCCATATCGAAAACTTCAAATAACTCTCTTCGTTTTGAAGATATCCAAAAACGGTAAAAATATTCTACAGGCGCTTTTTCAAGTAGAATACGATAGTCAATTCAGATATCTTCTAATTTTCATGTTTTAAGAATTATGACATAAAGTTGGTATTTTTTAAATATAAGTCGTAGTTGGCCATGATACCATTAAATTGCATATTACCTCTGCTTTGCGAAAATATATAGTTTATATGGGTTAAATGCAGTAACAATACCTTTTTTGAACAAAATCAGATTATATTATGATGTTGTTAGCAATTAGTAGGCCATGGTTCATGATAGCAAAACAAAAAGTAGTAGAGTGGTTGCATGTGACGTCACTAGGTCATCAGCTGAACTCTTGTAGGGTAAACAACGGGTAGATTTGTATGCATCGGTATACTAATTTTACCAAAAAGGAAATATTACATATTACAATATCAAACCGAATAAAGATGTGTTTAACCAGATGAGGGATGGTTTAACCCACATAATTTTGAAATTTTCAGTTACTTAAAATTTTCCCCACGGTCAGTTGATACGAACGTAATTGAAAATTTTATCGTGAATTAAAAAGAATATTAGGGAACGTGATATTTCCCAGAGAAAGCAGTTAGAGAAAAGCTCTGGAAAACAAGAAACTAAAAATTTTGCCAGGTTATACGTAGAAACTTGTAAAATCTCCATATGTCAAGATAATTAAAAGCTGTTAAAGATAACGCGAGATTTTCTACAAAATATTAAAGTAATTATTTAGTTTTGTTAACTTACAAAACTGTCGTTCATTTTCAATCGGGCGCGTTATTGTGTACCTGGTGACATCACATGCACCCGCTCTATTAGCCTTTGTTTATTGCTATCATGAACCATGGCCCACTAATTGCTAACAACATCAAATAATCCGATTTTGTTCAAAAAAGGCATTGTTACTACATTTAAACCCTATAAACTATATATTTTCGGAAATCAGAAAAAATATGCAATTTAATGGTATCATGGCCAACTACGACTTATATTTAAAAAATGCCAACTTTATGTCATAACTCTTAAAACATGAAAATTAGAAGATATCTGGATTGACTATCGTATTCTACTTGAAAAAGTGCCTGTAGAATGTTTTTACCGTTTTTGGATATCTTCAAAACCAAGACAGTTATTTGAAGTTTTCGATATGGCCAAATTATGAATTTTGGGCTATAACTAAAAAATAACAAAAGATAGCGGAATTTTGTTTTCGGGACTTGAACTTGCATCAAAAAAGGGCCGTGGACTCCGACATCAGTTTTTGCCTATCCCCGATATTAAGGGTACTTCCCATTTAAAAACATCGAAAATGGGCCACCCTGTACATCGAAACTGTGATCAGATCTCGAATTCGCATCCTAAAGAAACCCTAAGTACCAAATTTCGTGCAAATCATGCTATTATTAAGATAAATATTTACAAAAAAGGTTTAAAAAATAATAACTTTGGCACCCTGTACTTCGGAAACTATCAACTATTGGACTAAGGTAAATTGGACTAGATCCTCATATTTTAGCCTCGGGAATTTGTGCTAGCGTTTTGTACAGACCTTATAGAGATACCCTGTATATTATCCGACTTTGATTAAGTTTCACAAAATATTATTTTGAATTAGTATTATGTTATGTTAGTTAAATTATACTTTTTATATAAAGCCTCTCGCAACAGACCCGACGTGGCGTAGCTGGTTAAATACACCACGTGTTAGTACTTAAGAATTATCAGAAATTTTACTACATTTAACTAACTTATTTTTGCTAACACTTAACATTACTTTTGGTGATAACCAATAACTATTACGTTACAATATTGTTTTTAAATTGAAATCGCAATATTTTGATGGTATTTAACTAATATCTTTATTTAAACATAATAAAGAGATCTCGGATCCTAATTTTTAAAACGTAATTTAAAATGAAAGTGATATGCATGCTGTATTTTAAAACTAGATAGACATTTTATTTACACAAATGTTTTCTTATCTGAAAAGAATATGACACTAAGAAGAAGACCTACCCTTAGTATGGATTCAAGTAAGCTTTTGTTAAGCTAACAAATGATCGAAGTCGACAAAAGGAAATTATTTGTTGTTTACTAGTGTTATTTGCTATATAAATTTGAACTATGGTTCGATTTGTTTCATTTTGAGAAAGATTAGTTTAACACAGTTATTAAATCCTGTCTGTAAAACCTGCTCTTGCCGAATTTTATTCAATTGTTTAGGTACATCGAACGCTGTGCTCCATAATATTCACCCTGTGTATCTAATTTTTGGAAAAGGCTACACAATAGATAAATATTGCACTGGGACTTCTTTCGAAAATTACATTATTCCTTAACTAATAGTTAGATAAAAATAGTTCTATGGAGGATCATTGCCAAACGCTTTACTGGGAAAATATCTGTTTGAACATCTTATTTGGTTTCATTTATTCGCAGGCCGTTGAATCGCCTCAATATAATTAGAAAATACTTCGTTTTTTCGAAGACTGGAATAAATCGTGTTGTTATTTATTGTAAAGGATGCTCAAATAAAAAACATTTACAGTAAGTTTTGGTCTGTAATATTATATCACCTTTAATAATTCTATTTTTATAATATAAGTATCATTATCATTTGTTATTGTCAAATTTTTATATATTATATTATTTGGTATATTTGATTTTAAATGAGACATACCATTAAAAACCAAACCATTATAGCAAATGATTCTGCATTTGAATTTACTACATTGATGCTAAAATTTCGACTCATAAAAATTCATTGTTCATTATAAGTAAATCGAATACTGAAGCTGTGTTACCGCTGATTAATGGATGGCGAAACTAGAGGAAGTACTTGCATATACATATTTAAAATGACATCCGTTTAAAAACAAATGGTAGAAGCTATATTGCAACATATTTCCGCAATTTTTCAGTCAGTTAAGAGCACTCTAAATGCAAACATAGACTAACTACTACTTGTTGTCTCTAGCTTTCAGTGTCATATATAGACCTAAATAACTTAATTGTGTAATCGCTGTTTGTAATTTCCTTAGAGCTTTCTGTGGCTTATTACTTAATAAGTTTACTTACTACGTCAATCAGAACCTTCAGTGATGAGAATTACTTAGACAAAAAAGTACAAGCACTTCATATAAGTGTTTTGATATGCTCTTAAAAAGGGAAAAACTCAATACCTAACCAATTTTTAGTAGTATACGGTTTAGAAATTAATTGTTTTTGGTTAACGATATTAAGTAATGGTGTAAGCTTGCGCGTGCTGATATTCCAGAGCTTGAACGTATATTTCCCAGTGCGCCGTCGTTCGGAATTACGAGCAGATGTAAAACCCTGGAGTGTCTCTTCAATATACTGCTGATATTTCGGTTCAACTTGCAAAAAGTTTCAGGACAAGCAATTTCTATAGTGAAACTGTAAGTTTATTTTATATATTTTTAGTCTTCAAAAAAGCACGTTTTTGTCTTTTAGTAACGGTCAGTTATTAACATTAAATTTTTATACTTAAAATATTCGTATACTCGCATTTGTATTTAAAAAAAAGGTATACATATATTGGGAATTATCCACATTCGTTTCTTAAATTCAAATAAATATTTGAAAGACAAACAAAGGAGCCGTAGAAAAGTTTTAGAATTAAAAAGTTTGTCATACTTTAATAAATAGGTCTACTGCTTTTACTTTTTCCTTCCTATTAAAAAGCTCCTTTCGGTCGAAGCTGCTTCGAATTTAATGTAATGCGTGGGAAGTTCTGCTTTAACAACTTTTAAAATTGGTTATATAAAATTGCTGTTGGGCTTAATGGTAATCACATGTTTGTATTTTCAAGAAGTAGCGCTCATTATATTGTACAAAAGCTGTTCTATAGGTTTTTCGGCACGAAGGTGTGAAAAGTTCCAGAAGGGGTTTTCACTAACTTTTACCTTGCAGAGTGGGCAGAAAAAAGATTGGATTTAGATAGCCCTTGTCAAGTTCTAGCGTTAAGCAATTCTTATGGTGTAACTTGGATAACAGTAAAGCCTTATATATTAAAATTTATGAACTTTAGTAATTTTATTAGCAGCACTTCTAAATTGAAGCCATGAAAGCAGTTTCGCAGGTTTACATGATGTTCAATAGAATTCACTTTTCTGATAAAAGCAAAATTTGATATAGCTTTCTCTTTTAAATAGATTGTAATTATACATGTGAATATATTAAAATTCAGAACAAAAAGCGCCCCTTTTCAGAAATATTCCTGTTTCTGAAATATAAAACCATTTAATTTATAATTCGTGTTAAGTATTCCCGTGGCAATTTAGCTGACCGGAAATGAAAATGTTTTGAATGAACCTGTTCAGAAAATCCGACTCGTATTACTTTTAAGTGAGAAACACAATTTGGAAAATTAGCTTTTATAATTGTTACAAATCGCAAGTAAAAATTAGAAAACTTGGTGGTATTATCCTTTAAAGTAACACAAGAGAAGCATTATCGTAATAATGAGGTAACTGTATAGAAGTTCCCTTTCTAGTTTGATAAGCCTACGGATTTGACGCTATTAGACCCTTAGGGAAATTTTCGGCGAAACTTAAATTATATCTTTTGTGTTAATGTCGGTAAAATATTGAGGTTTTGATTTCTCCGTATATTATTATATTTAGAAGTAAAATTAACTTACACTTGTTGTTTGCCCCTATAAAATTGGAGGTTTTGTTTTTAATGTGGGCTTTTAACGGTTAATTTAAAGTGTTTATGCTTCCTCAGGTTAATTTATTCGTATTTTAGGCATTGTAGGCTCATGTTCAGCCTAACATAAAATCTGTTAAAACAGGCATTTTTAAATTCATTTCATTAATATCAGTTTCTTATTGCGTTAACAACAATGGCGATATGTTGTATTCAACTAGTATTCGTAGAATCTATTTTATTATTTCATAGTATATGAAATGTTGCCTATTCTCAACAACTAAGGAATTTTAAAATAAGAAAGAGGCGAAGTGATTACAGTAGATATTATATATTTGTTTTTGTGCTAAATAAGTTTATACTATAACTTGCCTCAAAATAGATAAGTAATTGCGAAGTCATTTTACAGTACAAAGAATGGCTTGTAAAGTTTAAGCCTTATATAATTATAGCCTGTGACCGTCAACAGTATACAATAATCCTTTTTCCTTGATTATGGAAATTCTAATTGCTAACAACGCTTCATCCGTTGAAATTGAAATATGTTACAAAGACGACATTCTTACAGTTTATTGATAGCCCTGTACATGGTGTAATAAGTTTAATATGTTATTTATTGACTACATGTATGCATATAGTGAATAAATAATTAAACAAATTTAAAACTATTTATTTTTAAACGCTGAATATTAGGTACATTTTTGTCTAAATATTATTTCACGTTTTCTTTAGATAAATTAAAAAATCTTCTCGTAAAATGACCGACTAAATGCGTTTTACTCTTCAGTGATGTCTTATTTAAAAATATTCAAATACAATCTCATTTTCTATTCCTTAATAATAATAATCTATATGCAAAAGAGTTGCATTTTATTATCCTTAGTAAATGTATCACAGGTAACTAAAGCTGTTTAAATAAGTTTTTCTTCTCCGGCGTAATATTAGAAATTTAAATATAATACGAGGTCGTATTTTTATGTTATCAACCTAACCAGGAAAAAAACACGTAGCACACTAATAACCCTTTATTTTTCTACCTAACTCACTTCAACACATATACACTTATACCATTTTTTTTAAATTGTCCTATACCCCCAGAAAAATATTGTTCGGCAGCTTCTTTGTGTGCTTCATTAGATGCAAAACACTTTCCCCTTAGATGCGTTTTAAAGTTTTTAAATAGAGACAAGTCTGGCGGAGCTAAGTCAGAGAATAAGGTCTTCACTGTACGGCCCACAGCCATTGATTATCTTTTGTCAGCAACTTTATGACACTGCGATGTTCCACCTTAATTTTACTCATTATATCAAGAAGTAAACCATTCCAATTCTCTTCCTTCCGAAATTTCTATAAACCGCAAAAATTAAACACAACTTAGCACATGTGCTTCTAAATGTCAGAGCTACTTTTTAATAATCGCTTTGACATAGTCGCCTTTTTGTTTCATTGCTAGGTAGAGAATATAAAAATACGTCCTCGTATCTTTATCCCATATCCGTCCCCAATAGTTCATTTTCTAACAAAACCTGAAATATTTTAAATGTAAAAGCTGCGTAAAGACAGGACTCTATTAGTCTATTTCATTTAAATAAATCCTTTTAATTGTGATATCGTGTGACTTATTGGTCAGCTTTAACTATTTTTCGCTGTCAAGAAAACAAACTTAAATCTAGTAAAAATGCAGTTGCGGTAAGTTTATTACAGGATTAAGCGATTAATAATTCAATTGTGAAACTTGGTCCCACGGAAATTTTTCGGGCTTTTGCGAAATATTATGGCCTTTTTACTATAATTAGTAATGGCATCGTTTATACTAAATCTATCCATCAATATTGATATCAGTTTACGTTTATTATTTAAAAATTGGCGATATGTGTCATGTCTTTTGTAATATAGTATTCATTAAATATATAAAATTTACATTTAGTAAATTATAGAACAGGGTTAAATACCTTTTTTTTAACTACATGCTTTCTAAAACAGTTACTTTGAAAAGTGTTCTGCCACGTTCGTAATCTTCGATTGTCCGTTAAAATTCTATTTTGCATACCTACTTATTACATAATAGTATATTTTACACGACGCTATAATGAATGCTATTATTACCGAGGATAATGTTTGCAACACGAGCGAGCGAGCGAGCGGGTTTTGCAATTATCCGAGGTAATAGTAGCCATTATAGCGAGTCGTATACTATACTTTGTCCATGAACACAGATACGAAGAATTTTTAATTAAAATTTAAATAACAACGCTACTAAAAGCATGTGGTAGGACTATGTTAAACGAAGTGGTAGGATTAGAAACATAACCTATTTCCTTCATTATACACCATAGACAATGGTGTTACCATGACACCGTGAATAATGATTATTCACGATTATATTAAACACATGAATAATTGACAGATTATTGACTAGTCGTGGACAAATAATTATTATTTAGTTTCTTATGGGCTTTTAGCTGTTACGTTATATTACTCTTACTCGTTATTTTAGATA
The DNA here is from genome assembly GCA_963082815.1 of Melanotus villosus. NCBI lineage: Eukaryota > Metazoa > Arthropoda > Insecta > Coleoptera > Elateridae > Melanotus > Melanotus villosus. The sequence goes on along the minus strand of OY720418.1, from coordinate 66,473,272 downwards.
TGTTATGTCCCTATGCTTCCAATAGCTTCCAGAACTAGAATTTTCTCAAGCGTATAAGTTTTGTTTTTATATTGTATGTCACCTCCAACACAGTCGCCAATATTTTTATACAAGATGTTAGTATATAAAGTAGCATAATGTATATATGTGAAGCTAGAGGTAAAAACGTAACATTTTCTTCAATACTTTAATTCAAAGCTGCGCACCTGCTAGCTGAGATACAGGCCTCTTTAAGAAGGCGTTGGCGTGGAACAATCTCCCTCAATTTAAACAGAAAACAATTTCTTCCTTTTCCTCGCCCAATTTATTTAAAAATAATTAGAGAACGTTTCAAAATATCCATATTTTGTACCTTGAGTGTTTTACTACTGTTATTGCAGAAAACGCATAATCTAAACAAAAGACATTTTATGACAAAAGTTATTTGGACATGTAGTACAAACAGCAAATGTTTCATCTATATTATTCAAAGGTCTCTACTAAATACAAACGTTTTACGTCAGCACCTTCTTTACTTATTTAAAAAAAATAATTTTCTTCATTATGCATGTAACTTTGAACTAAAGTATGTTTGATGCAAACGTCATGCTTTCATTTTTAGATTCACCGGTATAAATTATGCTATTTCGTTTACTAATACCCTGTATATTGGTGACATTTTCTTGTCATGTAGACCTTAATAACGAAACCGCTATTTTACCCTTTTTTCAAATTCAGTAATCAACAATGGTGCCTGACAGGGATTTTAGATATGAAATTCAATTAACTTGCTTGAATATTTAAAACAAGTTGGTCGCCTTCGCAAGAAAGATCTAAGAGGGGAGCATATCTCTCTTCTACAGTTTTTTCCAGTCTAATTTATAGTATATGTGACCTAGTTTTTACTACAGAATATTTTATCGAAAGGGAATGGTTTAGACATTTACTGAAAATTATCTCAAAACTACTAGTTAAATCTAAATCCGCTTAAATTACGAATTGGCTTTGTTTATTTATTTTTTAAGTTCATTGATGCTTTGATACATTTAAGTTATTCAGTTTGCATAATACTATAAAAATACAACCAATATTATTAAACATGCATTATGATTTCAAAAATTTTACTTTAGTTAACTTTTAGTTGGTGAATGAAATGAATATAAAACAACGATTCGGATCTGGCTTCATTCATTACATACCTCCAAAGTTGGTAATTTATGGGATTTTTAAAACTCTTGTAAAATGGAAAAGTTGTTTATTTTGTAGAAATTATTTCCATTTCTTGAAATTGTTGTATATTGACGCTTAAATACCAGAAAATATTAAAATATGGAAGTATTTTTGTTGGCACGATTTTTCGCAATTCGTGATTAGCCGATTAGTTTAGATTTTATTGCTCTGATAATTATGTATTTTCAGCTCATGTTAACTTAAACAATTTTATTTGTTTAATTCTGTTATTTAGACATGTTGTTTCTTACTATGGTAACGGGTGGATGAAAGCAGTAAATAAAGGTATTTTGGCCCACTCACCTCATTAACGAAAATAACGAGTATTTATAAACTGTTAACATCCCAGTGGGTTATGATTTCAGAAGGTTACTTCGTTACTACCGGGTGTCTTAAAATGAAATACATCTCGTATGCTTTGAAACAATGTAGTAGCACATAAAAGTATACATGCAAACAAATTTCAAAGGCAACTAGATGTAACTCTTTTTCAGACATCCAGTATATTCAGCAAAAGCGAACAATGCCATGATTTGACAAATTAACTTTTATATGTCAAACATCTGATATTGCCATTTGCTTTTCAAACAAAAACACCTTCTGCTACAGAGCGAAAAATACTATTTCAAATTTTAAAAAACCTCTAACATGTGATGGCGGTAATCATTGACATTTAACATACATTATTTCGGATTTAAAGATTCATTATTATTTGTCATTTACTGAGTAATAAAAGACCTATTACCTTATTTTCCACAGTAACTGAGATATTGACAGTCTATAAATAACCGTTAGAAATAAACTGCAATAGATACTTTATTTTATTTGCCATTACAATAGTAGCAGGTATTACAAATTTTAATATTCTTTTACTCTTCAGCACTCTTAAAGAGGGATACGAACAAAATAGGGCCTTCAAAAATAGCGCCTCGATAACCGCGCCTCCTAAATAGCGCCTTCAAAAACAGCGACCGGCAAAAACAGCGCCCGTCAAAAATGTCGCCATCAAAAATGTCGCCACCAAAAACGTCGCATAGAAATAAGAGCGCCGTTCAAAAAGGTCGACGGTAAGAATGTCGCCTTCAAAAATAGCGCCATTCAATAACGCCGTCGGTTAAAAATGTCGACATTAAAAACGTCGCCCGAAAATAATAGCACCGATCAAAAATGTCGCCTTCAAAAATACTTCTCGTATATTACGACGCGACGTCGGTTAAAAATATCCGGGCCGTATTCTGATCTTTTGTTTAAAGTTGTCTCTAACTAAAGTAGTGTTTAGCATAAATATAAGACGATATACCTTGATATAATTGTATATCTGTATAACAGAGATACGCGATGTTGCCATTGTAATTAAACATGACGTTAAATTTAAATATGAGATCAGAATACCGACGGAGACATAAAAAAAAATTCACAGATTTCGCAATCCTTGCAACCATCGGATACATTGGAAATGATAATGCCATATGTAATACATAAAACATATAAACTTACCTCAGTTACGACTTCGACATTGTGGAACTATCACACCTCTGAGAGTAAATTAAAAAATGGCCTTTTAATGTGTCAAATCTAGTTATCAAAGCAACATTTTAACGTGAAGGGTGGATAAAGTGTTGCTATAAACATTTTATCCACACTATCATGGAGCTTTTAAATTAGGTTGCTAGCTATTGTTTCATAAAAAGATTTTATCCGCTCAAGGACATTAGCTCACTCGGCTGCGCCTCGTGAGCTAAACTTTTCCTTTCCTGGATAACATTTTTCTTTATTCACTCACGGAACGCCGAGTGAGCTATATTCTTAAATAGTGGCGGTGTGGCCTCTTTAATTCCTGTAGAAAGAAATATTACACTTTTATGACCTAAAATATCCTAAGGTGCCTTCAAGACATATTGCTCCCTCCGCCTCCCGAAGATAGATACGCCACTGGTACCATAAATAGCGATTAAACTAAATAAATAAAAGATAATACATATTCAATCAGTTTGTATCAGTGCGTATTTCCTTACACTTGTAGCAGTTGTCTATTCTTCTTACGCAGTTTTATTAGTTTATGAGCGGTCGAGTTCGAATGAGCTTTTATACTAAATCTTTTATACTAAGGTTGCTTTGTTTTTGTGAATTAAAGACTTTGACACTGAAACGATCGAAGCAACTTTCCCACATTCAAACTTTTCGTGTCGTCTTCTATTGTTTACGTTGGAATATTTTCGTCCACATTTCGAACATTCGAACGCGTCAAATCCTTTTTAAACGACACCAAAAATTCATCTAAAACACACAATAAACATACGGTATCTGCCTATTTTAATTACTCGTGAATGGCGTCATCAACGCGGCGAGTGTGTAGACTCAACAAAACGTGCTTTTCTTAGAAACTCAATTGTTACATATTTGGTTATTCAAAACACATTAAGACCGCTTAATGTTTGTTATTCTGAGATCATCGGGTTGTACCAACCGCTTTGATGTGCCGATGTCGCAAAACCTACTGAAATTCTTGTAGCTCTGTTCAATACGCGAGCGCATAAACATTTCCAATGTTAATATTATCCACAAATAATAGCGCCAATCAAAAATACGTCGCCAACATATAGGTACTTTCGTCAAAATTATTAGATTTAGAATATTCCTTGCAAACAATTAATAATCCTATTAAAAGTGTTCAGAATATTAACTTGTATGTGTGCCGTTTTCTTGTTTAGTTATTTATTATGTAGAGAATACAATTCTTAAGAAAATCAGCCAATCACAACGCTTGAAAATGTTGTACCAATAGTGAAAATAATTTATTGCCGCGATAATATTTTGTTATTTCCAATAGCAACGCTAGTAACGTAGTAACCACATAAATATGACGTACAAACAGAAAATTATTTGACAGAGAAAAAACTGTAGCACCGATTAGTGAAAAATGTAATCATTGTATTCTCTTCCTAAATATAACTCGTGATTCGCTTAAAAATCGATAATATTTACAAAATGCCACTCATGTTAATCCCAATCTTTGGAAAATGCAACTCCTGCTTCGCAGTCGTTGCATTTTCGTCGTTGGGATTAACATTCGTGACATTTTGAAAATATTATCGACAATAAGCTCACCACTTGTTATATTACCCTTGATAATAATATAATAGTAAGACAAGAAAATGATGCAGCGCTATTTCTGAAAGCGTCAATCTTACTGCAGACATTTTCGATCGGCGCTATTATTTTCGGGCGACGTTTTTGATGTTGACATTTTTAACCGACGACGTTATTGAATGGCGCTATTTTTAAAGGCGACATTTTTACCGCCGGCATTTTTGAACGGCGCTATTATTTCTATGCGACGTTTTTGGTGGCAACATTTTTGATGGCGACATTTTTGACGGGCTGTTTCTGCCGGGCGCTGTTTTTGAAGGCGCTGTTTTTGAAGGCGCTATTTAGGAGGCGCGGTTATTGAGGCGCTATTTTTGAAGGCGCTATTTTGACCCCCAACCCTTAAAGAAACTAATTCGTGCCCCGTGTGCGAAATGACACATACGTGAATGAAGTTCTTGTACTTGGACTATACAGTGTTGGGCAAATGTGTGGAATCAAGTAAATATCTCTGGAGTTTTCAGAGATATCGAAATGAAATTTGGTAGCTAGATATTACAGTAAATTGTGTATTTGCGTTGAATGTTTTTAATAATTTTGAGCTTCCAGTTTGACGGGAAGTAATACCGATTTTAAAGTTTGTAATGAAACACCCTGCATATTATTTTAATTTTGAAAAGAACATTTTATTACGATTACAAAAATATGGAGTTAGATATCTTTTATTTCAAGAATTTACAAACAGACTATAGCCTGCTGTCAAGAAGTAAACGGTGCTCAGTTTGAACATTTAATACATTAAGTTTATTTTCACTTTACGCAGTACTCCTGTTTTATTCTACTGTTTTGTATAAATTTAATTTCGGTTAATAATGTGATTGTTACGGTTGTTTCATAGACTCTAGATCTCATTCGCTTTTGCCTCAAAAGTACTTTTTTTTGTTAATATCTCAGTTGGCCTTAAAATAAAAGACATCGAACCCCACATTTTTGTAATCGTAATAAAATGTTCGATTCAAAATTAACATAATATACAGGGTGTTCCATTACAAACTTTAAAATCGGCATTACTTCCGGTCAAACCGGAAGATCAAAATTGTTAAAAATATTCAACGCAAATACACAATTTACTGTAATATCTACTTAACAAATTGCATTTCGATATCTCTAAAAACTCCAGAGATATTTACTTGGTTCCACACATTTGCCCATCACTGTATATACTGTTAATTATCATGGCATTTCCGTGCATGTGTTCTTATGTTTTATTCATTTAGTGAGATCTAGGCCTGCGGGTGTTAGGGATTTCAACACGCATCAACTGCCATAATGATTTCCACTACCCAAATATAGTCCAGTCAAAATAGACACAAAAATGCCCAAAGTTCGGAATAATTCGCATGGAGCTGAATTTTTGTGTGGATCTTCATATTATAGTTCCAAATGAAATGTCAAAAGTCCCCATCGATCCGAGTGCTGCTAAAAATTTTACGCGAGGTCAAACGTCATAAAAAAAGGTATTTTGAGAATATCTCGTTAACGGTTAGTTTTATTGTAAAAATACTTATTAACGAATTTGTAGCTCATATAATTTTCCACAAGAAATATTTAATTACTTTTTTTCATTAGAGTGGCCATTATCGAGATATTGCGATGTCAAGAATTGAAACTGTCATCTTTTTGAAGAAATGCATTCCTTTCCCCACCACCTTCGAGATAGAGTACTCGGCGAATTTTTTCTTATAATGTGTATCCCCAGTAGGCCTAATCCACAATTTTCTTAAGAAAACAAAAAATTAGTCATGTTCGTACTCCATTTCTAAAGTTACATATATTCTTATTCTTCTTCTTCCTCTAGCTGCTGTATTTCCACAGGCTGCGCGAATAAACGCGATGGATCGATTACGTCTTCATTGATGTCGCACACACCGTCGTCCTTTAGTTACCACATACTGCTGAACAATGTAAACCTACTTTTCTGCAACCACAATTATAATTACAGCCCCTGCTGCAATTACAAAAATAGTGTTCAGTAGTATGTCTGGAGCAGGTGGGAGCAGAGTTTTAATTGGCTCCAAAACGTTGTTTTTCCATGCCCATCCCCAATCTTCAACAAGAATCGATTTTATTTCAATGTTGTGCGAAAAATTCATAGCTGATAATATTTGTGTAACATGAGCAGAAAATGAGGCTGTTGTTATAATAATCGATACAGCCATAGAGCAGTCTCATGCAAGAACAAGTATTGTTGAAGATGTATTTGATCCATCCTGTTTTTTAGCGCATCCTGTGGAAATACAGCAGCTAGAGGAAGAGGAAGAAGAAGAATATGTAACTTTAGAAACGAAGTATGGACAAGACTAATTTCTTGTTTTATTAGAAAAATCGTGGATTAGGCCTACTAGGGATACCACATTACAAAAAAAAAACGCGCCGAGTACTCTATCTCGAAGGTGGTATGAAAAGGAATGCATTTTTTCAAAAAGATGACAGTTTCAATTCTTGATAGCGCAATATCTCGATAATGGTCACTCCTATAAAAAAAAGTAATTAAACCTTTCGTATGGAGAATTGTGTAAGCTATAAATTCGGTAATAACTATTTTTACAATAAAACTATCGCAAAATACCGTTTTTTATGACGTCTGACCCCGCGTAAAATTTTTAGCAGCACTCGGATCGATGGGGACTTTTGACATTTCATTTAGAACTATAACATGAAGGCTCACATAAAAATTCAGCTCCATGGGAATTATTCCGAACTTTTATGTCTATTTTGCCTGGATTAAATAGTATTGTACCAAACCATTGCAGTTCTCCAACGCCACTAAACTGGGAATTTTTGTTATACATACATATATAAAATTACAACAATCTACTTAGTGTTCTGTTTATTTTAAATATGACTTTTGCTAGGGACTACTTTAAACATGAGGTGAGAAGGTTATTATGTTCAGGTGTACTGAAATGCCGCAATAAAAATTCTTTTGTCACTATTTACAACAAAACACCCTAAATTGACACTTCTGTAAACATTTCATTTAATTTAGTTAGAAAAAACATAATTTTATAAAATCTCCAAACATCAATGAATACTAAAGATGAATATGGCGTCTTATCAGATCAGCTTGAATTAACGTCCTTTGATAATTTTTTAATATAACGTGATCAAGAAATATTACAAATTGACTTTCGGTATGAGTAGCTAGCTCTAGTTACTTTAGTATTACTTCTTGTTATTCAAATTTCTCTTGTTGTGTTATTTCCTATTTTAATTCAGGTTCTAATTTAAATGTTTAGGTTACGATGTAAAATGAAAAATAAATAATAATAGTGACAGGAATGTCAATATTTTCAAAATAAATGTTATTTAAAAATAAAAACGCTAAGCAGTTAAGAAACAATAAATGCTACTGGTTACTAAATCGAATCTATATGGTTTCAGTTGGGAATAAAATTTTGAGGATTTCGTTTGCACATCAGTTTGCGTAACTTGCTAACTAGATGTGTTATTTAATTTCACGCAGATTTAATTAGTACAAATAACGGTTTTTGGTAATGAACATAGTGTTAAAAATCAAAGAGTGTTAGCCAAATTGTGATCCATTACTATATTATTTATACATAATAAATAGCTAAGTGGTAGGACCTTACAAAATGTGATTACGTTTTTTCTTTTGTTTTAAATTCGTAATTACAAAGAAAGCCTGGAATAATTTTAAATATTCGTTACTAGTTATTAAATAGCTGTCCATCATATAACTTGCTAGTAAAATTTATTTATTGTAACGTGTGTTCATAAACAGTCGTCATCCCAGTAGGTTGTGATTTCAAAAACATATTTCGTAATTTGATTCAGAACACAAAACCAAATGTCAAGATTTGTAAAATGTCATTGTCTATGATTTAATCTAAGACTTGTAATTTGTTTTTCAAAGCAACCGAGATGACGACAGTTTATGGACACACGTTATTTGCTTCTATAGTATGATCAAAAAGTCCTTGGATCGCGGTTGCTGTGGAATTTAAGTCATCTCTGAAATTATATCCTTTTATTATTTTTATGTCATTGACGTTTACTTGGCATCCTTTGAAAGTGAGTAGATTGTAGTTAAAAGGGCTTCAGAAGGAATATAAAATATTCAGAATCCATAAAACGTAAAATCCACGGCAACCGCGATCCAAGAACTTTTTGATCATACGATATATCGTACATTTGGGCCTTCTATAAAGTGGGCTAGGTAATCAGCAGAGTATTCATTTCCCATATTAATTTCAAAGTATTCCACTCAAAGGGGCATTATTATAAAAATCCATCAACATTAAGTATCTCATTTTGCCTTGATGGCTAAAAGAAAAAGTAAATATGAGCTTTTTTCGCTTAAATAACATCATTTCCCTTTCTTAATATACAAAGATAGATTAATTTTTGAAATTACAAAACAAGCGTGTATTTTGTCAAATAAATGAAGGGATTAGATGAAAGGTAAAACTCGTTTATTTTTAAAAAGTAATTAAAGTAGGTGCAATTACTAATACTCAAAGCCAGGAACAAAACCATTATCAAAATTGAAAATTGGTATAAAGGAGCTGTGGAAAACAATTTAAAGAAAATTGCGTCATATACATATACAGAGTGATGTATCAGGTGATGAAAAATTTTAGCAGATCAAACATATACATATAGGTTTCATTTATTTATAGTTAAGTAATTACAAGCTTTCAGTGTAATTTTGACACACTTGTATTAATACAAAACCTAATTCAACACGAACTGATAAATTGATAAGAAATTATAAGAAGTGTTCGGAGGAATCCGCCCTCAGTTTGGACGAAAATTGTGTACGCATAAGTTCTCCAAGCCAAAAGAAATATAAATATTTAAAAAGTTGTTTTATGTATTTAAACATAATATGTAATTAGTTTCAATGTGGACGGTTGATTACTTTTCCTTAACGCGGGAAAACTTAACAAGAGCTGTTCAACCTTGGCAACATTATAGCTCGACTTTGTAATGTCTAATATTTCTTCTAAAAAAAAAAGCAACGAGCTTGAGATCTCGAGACCGCGTTAAGCTCCTCTTACTTTTAATATGAAAACCCTTCAACAAAAAAGGCATCGCAAATAATTTATTTTCTCCTCGAAATTAGTCGATGATAATGCAAATTCGCATCCGTTTTATTTTTTTCATTTTTAAAGGATCGTCAAGTTAATGTATGTACAATTAATAACATAAAACTTTATGTGGTCAGCAAAAAATACTTAATAGGGATAATAAGATCTTTAAACTGGCTTATATAGATAACGATGCTAATTCAAAAGTTGAAAGTTTGCTTATTTAAAGACAACCTTATAGAGCCGTATTCAGAAATAAAATAATGTATGTCGGAGATTAAGTTAATATCCTTATAATAACCGAATAGGTATTTCATTAGGTCGAGCCGTTGGTCCCACTTTAGCTATAGCCCTACAACTTTCTAATAATTATTTAAATTGCAATTTATATAAATTTAGAATTTGGAAATATAGGAAAAAGGTTTATCAATAAATTTTGTAGTATTTCAAATCTAGGAAAATCGAATTATTCTATCTAAATAAATGGCATATAATTCATATTAAATTTACCCGAATGGTAGTTATTAATTATTTTGAAGCTAAAATTTAATTTTTCATTGAACTTCAGTAGAAAATAAGTTGGTGTTATATATTTGTTATTTTCATTATTATGTTCAACAAAACGTGAAAGTATTGATTTATTAAGAAAACGTAATGCATGGTACAGTGCGTAGGCGTGAGACACTGCACTAATCAAGCAACTTACAGGACTGGATCGAGTTTCGCATTGCACCCGGAGAGCGGCATACGTTAACGTATCAGTCTCGACACCGAAATGTATAAAAGAGGTTAACGATACAGACAAATTTAGTTGTTATAAGTATGTGATAAAATTTGTTGTGGCGTTAAACTAAAATATATTTAAAGGGTTATTATTTAGTTGTTTAAACATTACCTTGGCCTCTCAGTGGCGTAGCGGACGAGTGATTGCTTGACGATCAAGAGCTCCCGGGTTCGGATTTAATCTTCACCAGACCTCGGTTTGGAGTGTGGTTGGCGTTCGAAGGTTAAGTAGGATTAAGTTTAGAATGCTAATGATCGAAAAAAAGACTTCATTCTTACAAAAAATAATAAATACTCAACGGATTACTCGCATGTTGACTTGTTTAAGGATTTTTTTTTGTAACGTGTTATAACTGTGCGATAAAATAACTTCTGATGTTTTGTAAACAACAATAAAATTATTCTAAATCTCATCCGAAATTGAAAAGCCAATGTATTTAATAATTTCAAAAATCCCAACATTACCTGTTCAAATTGTATAATATATTTTTTCTGTAAAATGAGAGTGTAAAAGGAGCTTAAAAAAGCTTCTGACTGCATTTGACATGTTAATTAATTTCAAGTATACTTTTCATTTCATACAGATTCTGTGTTGAATGTGGTATACGATTATGATAAAAAAAATATCAATTCATTTCCCCGTATTTAAACAAAGATTTTTCGAAGTTTTTGATGTGTTAATCATTGTGTGAATTCCGATTTAAGTTTAAGCCCCCTGTTTTTATTTTTGTACCAACCATAACGGCAATGAGTACTATACAACTTTGTTCAAACGAAAATATTGTTGCTAATAGAAAAAGGTTAATTTATAGTTCTGTACCTAGTGCTTCTGCGACAAAATTGCCAATGTATGTTAAAAAAGAATGTCACTGTACGCTATTGTATTTTATTTTAATAAGAAAATAGAAGTCCACAAAGTTGTGTTTCATATTTAGATGCAGTTACCTTCAGATGCGTTATTCTGCTTCAAAGGGTTGCTGACGTGTATGTATATTTCAAATTGTAGGTATAGCAGTCACTCAATAAATACAGAGTGCAAACTTTATTCTATTTTGTTGCTACGTTTAATAAAATCAAATGAAATTATAAAACATAAATTGTAGTACTGTCAAGAAGCGATGCTAAAGACAAGAAGCGAAAGGTTTATTCTAATTTAATATCATAATCTAAAATCTAAATTTTAATTATAGAACACAAATAATTAAAGTCGTTAGGTAAGGTTTAACAATTTAACAAATTCATATAAAAAAATTGTTCAGGATTATACATACATAAATATTGAAAATGGCCTAGAGAGCAATATAGTTGCTACTATCTTACTTAAACTTGTTATTCATCCACTATTTTCTTACTTCTTGTTCTTAAAATTTTGTTGTTTAGAGGGTAATCACTAATCAGTAATAATTTTCATCTACTTCTACTGTTTGTCTAAGATAACTTGAACAACGAGGTAAACAAAGCGTTTGACTAGTCACGGATGCTGACTTACACGGTACACATTTTACGTAAAACTGTATTTCGTGTCCAAAAAAGTCGCAATATATCTGAATATTTACCTTAATATTGTTACAGATTGTCCTTACACAAAAGTTATTTATCTCTTTCTTTAACAGTCGAACTGTTTCTCATTTGGTTATTGGGCTACTTTAATAAAGAAGTACCTATAAACAGCTTTGTGCCTTTTTTTAGCTATAACCAATCGGAGATTAGCATTTTGTAGCGTGGACGCTGTTACAACATGCGTTTGTTGTTCACGTTTGTTCGGACTAACTGTATATGGTTTTTAAAGTTTTGCTAAACAGTTTTTTGGTATTCGAGATTGCTCGACAAATGGCAAAGGATGTATGGTATACAACTAAATAGTTGGGCATGCATTTATACCGAAGAAAGAACTACTACTAATATAAGCAACAATAAAAATGTTGAGGGAGAAACTGAGTTAAATTTCCAATCAAAATGGAATTTTAGTGTATCAAATGTTATTAACATTGTCGGGGTGGGCGCTCGCAGTAGTAGAGCGTCAGGCTAGCGTTACGCTAGTCTTTGTTTCGAATCTCCCGATGGACAGGGTTTTCCTGCAGAGTGGAGGTCGGTATCGAGTCCTGGTGACCATTCATCGTTGGACACCTAATTAACGAAGCAACCTACATTACATATTTCATAAGCAAGTAGATTCTTAATATAATTTTTTCCTTCAAGCGTATCATAATCGTAACATTTTGCTACTGAATACACAAATTAAAAATACTCCATTATGTTACTAATACAATAATGGAAATCATTTTGTTACTAGTAACATAATGTTAGTGCAACTCGTCACAAGTGATGGCGCCACTTCTCATTGTTTTGATTACAACTATCAAATTTGGATAAATTGAGGCAGTTTAAAAGGCAAAATTACTTCAAAAGCGTGTTGTACGCTTCGCGAACGATATTTCTTTTGTGTACAAAGATCTTTTCTGTGCACGCGCCTACACAAATTGTTGACAGTCAAGTAAGTACTTTTCAAATGGTCTGTCATTTTCATTGATTAACATGAAAAATAGTTGTATAGCGCTTGAAGAAAAAATAGTATATGTCACTCGGAGCAGAAAGCTCTTTCTTGTGCTTCGCCCAGATTGCTTAGCCTCGGCTATCGCCTCGGCCGCAACCTTCTGAGCTCAGCACAAAAAGTGGGCTTTCTACTCCTAGAGACGTAATATAATATTAGTTTATTTTTATGTTTTCATACAACAGCGCCAAGTAATTTTATCCATACTGACATTTGTATGTAAAATACGCACGGCCTGTCCGATTTCGACGACAAACTTCGTTATACGGCCCATCAGATACTAGTACACTTCCTCATGGAGACACTTACCGCCGAAACTTGTTTTATGCCGGACCTGGCAGATTGCAGCAAATTTAAATTTAAGTAACGATTGATAACCCAGATTAGCACCTTTGCTGTTAAAATTTATCTTTTTTACTTTAAAATTTCTTGTTGTTATTTCCGTTTATTGTTATTGCTGTATCATTGTTGCTGTTATATTGTTGTTTGTTATTGTTACAGTATTATTTATTGAGTGACTGACAGGACTAGTTTTGTATTACTGCTGGCAGCTGTAACCGTTACGTCAAGTTAAATTAATAATGCCTGCTAAGAAGTCTTTTATTTTTACCTGTACAAGTAAAAATCCATGTAGACCATTCTGAAAATTTCCTTCATACTCTAACTTAAGAAGAAAAAGCCTGAAAATTTACATTTTCGTTCCGGTACAGTGTTGCAGTCTAAATTTAAAAAAATGCCAAATGGTACATTATTCTAAATGGAATTTACACTTTCACTGATCCACAAACTTTTTCTTTAAATTTTCTGAACCACTCAGTATAAAACATCTTTCATGTCTAAGCAACAGCTATTTTAAAAAAGTATAAAGCTTATCTGTATTTGGTACATTGGAAAATGAGTAATCCTGTTTATAACTAAATTTTTTGATTCAAAACCTACTCAAGTTTTAAGTGTAAGCTATATAATATATTATTATTCTACTGAGATGAAAAGTTTCGTTGAGGTTTGTGCAGAATAAATTAACTGTAATGTAGTCTATATATAGCATGTGTAATTAGTGACAATTGTTGATACAGTCTATTGTGGTACTACACCTTATTGTAAGCTTAACTACCAATATTATACTCGTACCTATGAAAGTGGAAGTCCTTTGAAATATTCCTGAAGCTCATTATAAACACAACATTCCCAAACAAATACTAGTGGACCTGTACGTTACATTTATTAACCTTTATCATAATAATTAATTCCCTTTAGGGAAAGTTGGTATATTATGGAATTAAATGCACTTGGCTGAAACATTCATAAATCACAAACTTAGTATTGTTAAGTATCCAACAAGAGTTTGAACTAAAACCGTAAATTATTCGGAATTGTGATTCGAAATGTGAATCTGTACCTATACTCTGTTGTATATTACGCCCATTGAAACAATCTGGGCAGGTTGCACAAACATGATTTAACAGCTTCATCAAATTAGTAATTTGTCAAAATGAACAATATCGAATCAAAATTCAAAATTGTATGGCAAATACGTTTTGTGCAACTTACTATATAGGTATGTATCAAACTATTTTACATGTTATTCTCGAATATCGTTTTAAGGGTATACATTATATGTATAAGTTGCGAAATCTCTTAAGAGGGTATCTTGCATGATTAATAGATTTTGCTAGAAGTTCGTGGCACTTCGAAAATTGAAACTCAAATAATTACCAATGGGAATACTACCGTGTGAAACAAATATTGAAACGTGGTCTAAACTATGAAGTTGTCTCTGATGATGTATTTTTTGAAGTGATAATTAAATAGATGATGTTACGAAGTAATTATTAAAAACATTTTTCTACTGTCAAAAACTGCATATGATTGATGAAAGAATTGTGGTTAAAAATATGTTGACTAGATTAAACACAAAATTAATAATCGGAAGTGTTATGCATTTTGATAGCTTGGTGCCAGATATTTAAATCTATTACTAAAGACTGGAATACCAGTAATCTGTTTTACGATATTTTGCACAGCAACACATTAAACAAGTAAAAGGTTTACAATTTGATATAATACTTTAATATCTATAGGTTCAATACATCTTAAGTTAAATAATTATTATTTATGCCCACACTTCACATTACAAATTAGTTTCAGAATTATTTATTTATTGAGAATTTTTGGAAAGGTTAGGACTAAAGCTTTCTAATTATGAAACATTTAGCTGAACATTTGGCTACAATTAATTTACTAAAGGAAATATACATATATCTGCCTATAAGTAAAGTATTTGACAAATTGGTCTTCTCTATTATTATCCATTTATACGCACTTGTAATATTATTTATTATTATAATGTGAAATCTAGCACCAATTTTATACAAATGCCATAAATTTAGCCATGGGTTTTGGGACGAAAATACGTCTATTTATGTCAACTTAACCCCATAGAAGTATGCATCTCAAACAAGTTACAGCCTTGCAAAGTCAAAAATTAAAACCAGTTATTTTTTTTAAGCGTGATCTCCTTGACTACCCCAACTGTTTTACCCTTTAAAGTTCAGCCGTCGGTCTCTGAATTTATGCGTCAATTCTTCTTCGTTTGTTTAGAAACCACAGGCACATCTTAGATGCAATATGGCAAATCTAAAAACTAATCCAATTTAATAGGTAGGTACCCTAATAATCAAATATTAAATTTAATAAAAAAATGAACATGATATTTACGTATTTATCGAACGATAAATATAAAAAAAATCATGAATTTAGTGAGTGTCCAAAATGGCCGTTTGCTTTTTGTATCCATATTGTACATTGTTTCAATAAGGAAGCAATATACTGGATCATAATCACTGGTCTTTGCTTAATTTATCAGCGGTCTCGAAAATCCTGTACCTTAAAAAATACTCCTCATTAGGTATTTTAACGTAATAGTTTTTTTTTCATTAACCCCCTAAGTAAAATCTATAAGATTTTTAACATCATATACAAAAAGTGACCACATTTTTTAAACAAATGCTATTGCCAAAAATTACTAATAGACAAAATAGCATCAAAATACAGAAGCATATAAACCCGAGGCTGTTCGCTGGGAAAAAAAATCTGAAGGATAAAAAGCCACAACCAAAAGAGCCCCTCCCCCCCGAAAGAAAAACGGAACAGAGTTTTCTCATTATTTTTCTGCCCCTAAAATACCAAATCTTTGTGCAAGTTTTTGTGAAAAACTCTCAAACCGTTTAATTTTTAGAAACAAAAACTGTCTTTCATTTTTCGCTTTAAAAGGCCGTAACTATTTTTTGTATACCTATAGGTAAGTTGCTTTAAATTGACTTATTCTAATCCTCAGAAATTATGTCTAAAATTTTTGATACACCTGTATATAGACTAATATAATGTTTTCATTAATTTGTTTCTGTAGCTCAATCGGTAGTCTACAGGCGCACAAAGGCGAAGGTGCGTAAAGCCGAAGTTCCCTGGGGAGGTGTTTTTTCTGTATGCAGAATTTTCATAATTTGTTAAATACGAGGGCGTTTTTTTAAGTAATCTACCTAGCCTTGAAACAAAACATGTATCACATTAACAACCCTTTATATTTCTACGTAACTCCTTTCTTCAACACTTATACACTTATTCCATTTTTTCCGTTTGTCCCATACCTTCAGAAAAAAATTCCTTCGGCAACTCTGCGAAATATTGCTCAGCAGCTTCTTTGGGTGCTTCATGAGATTCAAAACGCTTTCCCCTGAGATGCTTTTTTAAGTTTTTGAATAGAAATTAGTCTGGCGGATGCCTTCATTCTGTGTACCCACAGTCATTGTTTATCTATTGGACTTTGTTTGTCTTGTGAACCCGACAATTATCATGCAGCAACAAGTTTTTTTCCTCCAGAGCAGCTTTTAAATTTTGAATAATTGTGTTTGCATAGGCCTCTACATTTATGGTAGACCCACTCGGCATATATTCAATAAGCAATACTCCTTCAGCGTCACAGAAAACTGTTGCCATCAGTTTTTTGTTTTTCTAGAAAATTGTGTTTTGGCTTTTTTTGGTGGTAGAGAGCCCTTATGAACCCACCGCATGGATTCCTGTTTATTGGGAGGTTCCCAGTGATGCTCCAGTGATGTACCCAAGTGACATCCCCGTTGATATTCAAGGAAAAAGATTTCTATCCTTCTTCAACATGGCCAAACTTTATGACACTGCCATGTTCCACCTTAATTTCACGCATTTTGTCAAAAAGTAAAGCTTCTCAAATCTCTATAAACCGCACAAATTAAACACTTGGCACACGAACTTCTAAATGTCTCAGCTATTTTTTAATAATTGGTTTAACATTGTCGCTTTTTTGTTTAATGGCTAGGCAGATAACATAAAAAACGCCCTAGTACATTATGAATATTATTGCGTAATAAACAATTAATTCTGTAAATCAATCATACTAATTTCAGTACCACGTAAATACACTAAAGACTTTGAAATTTGGTATAATAATAAGAAATTTTAGAAAATTATATAAATATTTCACTCTAAGTAACAATAACGTATGTGTTACTTAAATGCCAAAAATGGAGTTGAAAACGATATTCTTCTATTTACTACATGGGTACTAAAGTGTTTATTGGTTATTATATTACTTACTAATCGTACTAATAGCTTTAGTAATTTATATAAGGAATAGATAAACAGATTAACTTAATAGTCTTGGATATACTCCGCCTTACAACTGTTACTTAAGGGAGAGAGAGAGATAAAAATATTACGCGGACATTATATGTAAAGTACTCGTATAATAATTCGTGATGTAGCAAGCATAAAATTATGCAATAATTAAATTTTATTAACATACTTAATTATGTTTTTAATATGATATTTAGATTAATAATGCAAAAAATCAAAAGGAGAACTTCAGATATCAAATCATTTTTAGAATTAATTTCTCGCGGACTAATAGTAATTTTTTTTGGTATTTCATCATCTTTCATTTTTCACTTACATCTTTACAGAGCCAACGCAGTCATCTGAACTCTTTAGTAATTTCCTTTGCTATAAGAAGGCTTGAAGTGAGAAACTTAAATGTTCTAAAGGTTTTACTGAAATCGTTATTATTTTTCAGAAACTCGAGTTAGAGCTGTCGTTACGCATCTAATTCGATTTTCTCCTCTATTTCCAATTATTATAACAAAGGCTATATCATTTAATATATACTTAAACTTTTTCTAACATTAATTTTGAGGTTCAAGTTTGCCATGTAGAAAAAATTACATTTGAAATTGTAGATACATAATGAACACTTTCTTTGGAGTTTTGACGTTTGGTGATAAATCGGATGTTATTTAATTTTTAAGATTTGGTAATTATAATACAAGAATTACCACGACCTTCTTGATTTCGACCTAAAACGCCTTTGTCCGGGTTTATTTTGCCGATGTACTGCACATGGCAATAGTTGCAACCTATGGTTTTCAATTCACATAATATTCTTCCCTCGTTTTTGTCTGTAAAATAAAAAATAAATTATCCCTACATTTACCGAAGTTATAACAAAACAAGCTTCTATCTGCAATACCGAATTTTTGAATTTGAGTTACGACATCAACGCGTGTAAATAATAAATATGATTAGGTGTACGAGTAAAACCAAAAATCGTAATGTTACAATTATCTTTCAGCAGCTTAATACTGTAATTGTAATTAGAAAACGATACAGCCCAAAATTGTTTTAAAAATCGTTAAAACATGAACATATGTAGAAAACCAAATTATTTAGAGCTACAACGTAATAAGTACCTGTAAAGCCTTTCTGAAAAGGCGATTTATTTTTGAGTCAAAAAGACGTGAAAATTTATTTCAACAAATAAACGTCACAAAGTTTCCTTGGCAATCCATTTCCTGCAAACGCTGTTATTAGTTGAATCGAAATGACAGCTGCATGTGCACCTAGTAATTTACTGAGTCCCAGGCGGATTTGTCTAATAACAGCTTCTTACATTAGTTTTCCGTGTTTGCCTTGTTTAATAATAGTAAATCATCTTAGTTTTTCACATCCTTTACATTTAAATTACAGCGTACCTAGTTTCCTGGGCACTTTCGTCTTATTGACATTTTTTTATCAAAATGACAATAGGTACACAAGTTGCAGTTATATCATAAACTATTTACGGTTACATATTGTAATAAATTCGTAACACTTTAATTGCGTACAGAGGTATGCTAAACTTGCTGCTAGTGCTTAATGATAAAGAAGTATAATCAATAATCATTTAGAAGAAAATGTAACAACAGTTCTAATAATAAGCTATAATAAACGATTATGTTTCCAACCAAAGAATACTTACTAATAACACAGAGCCTAATTACTAATTCTAGTTCTTGGACGTTTATGTATGGGTAACTTTTTATTTGTAAAGATAGGGAAACGGTTAAAAAGCAAAAGTAGTGCAGTTTTATGGCGTGAAGAAATTTGTTATACGAGGAATATTCGAAGCATATTGTTCTAATTCTAAAAATAAATGAACCAGGTGGAATAATAGGAAAGGCGTTTTAAAAATTTTTTAATCACACCTCGTATGTCATACCATTGAATTTCTCAAAGAAAACTGCACTACTTTACATACTTAACTGTTTTTCTATCTGTACAAATAAAAAAGTTACTCATAGAACGTTCAAGAAATAGGTCACCCTGTATAATACACCCCGCTCTAACTAAAGTACAGCCACTCCCCAGGGAAATTCTTTAGTAGTAATTATTTCTTACAAAAATTTACAATTCAAATCAACCCAGATAGCTTGGTAGAAATTGCACACAAAATCATAATCATTTTTAAATAACCGGGATTATGTGAAGATAAAACCTAATGCATTTTTAACCTAGAAACAAAATAGCAATTATCTAGTAACTAATTATTAAAGTAATATTAAGTGGAAAATTGGAAGAATGTACTTTTAATGTAAAGTAATCAAATGAGTGTATTCTGCAAATTGTAGACGGCTCTTAAAGACCGTTCCCTTATATTTTGTAACGCTCAGAGCGTTACCAATTTTTAAAAATGTCTAGTTTGCAACTTTAGGAGGATATTTGCAAAAGCTTGGAAGATGCCGATCTTACAGTACCTAAATATTCGAAAATGCAGACTTTGTCGTTCTTCTTTAATAACTTGTCTTGGTTATGTTATCGATAAGCTAGGTTTGCTTACTCCATACCGATCGTTCTATGGCGGAAGCCATGGTTGAATTTCCCTGAACAACGAATATCACTAAGGTTAAAGTTTCGAATGCCATCGTGGTATCACAGGTTTATTCCTAATTTTTTAACAGTAGTCGCGGTTCTAACTCACCAATAACGCGAATAATTTCGTCCTTCAGCTTAGGAATCGATTGTGGGTCATTCTAATAGACCTGGCTTTACACGTAACCCCAGAGAAAATAGTCCAACGGTGTCATATCACATGATCTTGGTGACGTCATTTTGAATGATCCAATGGCTTTTGTTCCTGTGTTATTTGAATCTTATATGCCTTCAGAGCTAAATCTTTTCGTAAAATACGCCATGTTGTGGATTCACTGAGTCCAACTTGTTGTGAGCGTCGACTAATGGACATTGCTGGGTCTTTAGCAACACTTTCGCCAACCAAATCAATATGCTCTTGTGAACGACCGCTACGACTATATCTTTCTCTTCTTTTATCTTCCACCGAATCAGTTCCTTGAAATTTTTGAACAATTCGATTGATAGTGCTTTCAGATGGACGATTGTGCAAATCGTAAATATTACGTAATTTTCTAAAAACATTTTTCACTGAACGCCTATTTTCATAAAATAATTCAACAATTTGAACGCGTTGTTGTATTGTATACGACTCCATTTTTATAAATGTCATACATTACACTTCTCAAATGTCACAAAACCCAGACAAATTCGCAACGCCATATGTATTTTATCCCAGAATTTAAAAAACCGCTCAATTTGAAAGACCCTTTATTACTGACCAAAAATAAAAGCGCATGTTTATCGTTATTTAACCAAATATCGAACCTGTTAAGCTAGTAAAACATCTGATGGTTTACGTTTTGAGTTAATGGGCTCAGACAAGAAGATGCAATTTCCTTTTTAGCTATTATCTTTAAACCTAGTCATTTTCCAAGATCGTCAAAGGAGAATTCAATAATACTTGTGGGGTGCGCCTGGTTTACCAAGTAAATGCTTTCGCATCCTATGCACAAAGATAAGCTTCTGCTATAGATTTCAATTTCAAAAGTATTTCTAATTTTTAATGTCCCACAGACTATAATGCGTCGCAAGGGACCACAGTTTATACGAGCACTTAAGAAAATTATTAAAATATATATGTCGTAGGCTCATGATGAAATACGTCATTTCGTGAAACGCCTAGGCATTACATGAACTGCCGGCGTATCATGAAAATTCTTGTTATTACACATTCTGCCTAGGGTCTTCGTGAAGCGCCGGTCTCGCCTCGGCGCATCGTCTTTCGATTAGCTGTAAACGATGTGTCGCGATTTATATGTTAACGGTTCATGAAGTGACTACCGATATACGGCAGATTGTGTTCTGTCACTTGTTGCTTATTTTTTGTTTTGTTTATTATGGAAGAAAAAAGTGAAAAAGAATTGTTCAGTTATCACTTCAAGGAGTATTACAAAGTGAAGCCGAATAAACGACCGTATAACGTCAGTCAATTAAACGAGGTTCGTATTTTTATGCAATAAAAATTAGAATTAATTTGGAGGTTAGGTAAAGATTTCATTTGGTGCGTTTCGGGTTTAAGATTGCCAACGCGATTACAACAGCCAAGACAAGTAACAGTAAATCTAGAAGAGATTATTACTTATTAAATACGTTCGACGTTATATCAGTTAACGAGGAAAAATCTGTAATAAAAAAAGTCCAAAATCAGGGTGATCGTCTAATTTATGTTATTCCTGAAGAACACATATATAACAGATTAAAGGATATTCACATTAATTGTGGACATGGATCTAGAGATAAGATGGCCAACATCATTCATCAAAGTTGTTTTATTCCAAGACCATGCATTGAATTGTTTTTGAAATCATGTAAGACCTGTCATACGAAAAAAAAAACAAATCTGTTGCTAAAGTAGTTGTGAAACCCATTACTTCGAGGAACTTTATGACTCGAGGACAAGTAGACCTGATAGATTTCCAGTCTATTGCAGACGGTGATTTTAAATGGTTGTTAAATTACCAAGACCATGCAACTAAATATCTATGTCTTTAAGATCAAAACGAGCTGCCGAGGTAGCTGAAAAGCTGCTGAAAATATTTTTACAATTTGGCGCTCCTTCGGTACTTAAGAGTGATAAAGGCCGAGAATTTACTAACTCAATTGTAGACGAATTGAAGATTATGTGGCCGCAATTATGTATAGTACATGGAAGGCCTCGCTATCCCCAAAGCCAGGGGAGTGTTGAAAGGGCTAATCAGGATGTAGAGAACATGCTGAGGGCATGGATCTTTGATAATAAGTCAACAGCATGGTCAATCGGATGCCATTATATTCAGTGGCAAAAAAATAATTCTCTACATACAGTGATAGGTAGAAGCCCATTTAAAGCAGCTTTTGGGACTGATCCAAAGCTAGGTCTGAAATCAACAAATCTCCCGCAGAATATCATTTTAACTATAACTACAGAGGAGGAACTAGAAAAATTGCAGAACGAAATCGATGCTACTCAACAACATGAAATTAATCAGCACCAAGGGTAGACAGAAGAAGTTGAAAACGAAATGGAAGCTGTCCAAGGAAGTGGAATCGTTTATGAACTGACGGAAGAATCACAAGTTGAGAACGAATTTGATCCTACCCAAAGAAATGGAACAGAGCAGAGGCTGGTAGAAGAGCAGATGTTAACCCAACCATCAAGTGAATATGAGTTGCAGGTTTTAAACACTGACGATAGAATTGTGCTTGAATATGATGACAATTATACAGATACAGATGAAGCACAAATTAAAGTTGCCGCTATTGAGTTAGGCGATTGTGCAGAAAATAATTCAGACATGTGTGTAGTTTGCCAAACAAATATAACAGATGATGTGAATAGGTGGGAAATTTGTAAAATGCCTGCACATCAAATTTATACCAATGCCACCAATGGTAAAAACATCTGCAATTTCTGTAGTTACAGATATTAAAAATAGTGTATACCAGGTTGGAATTGCCGGTGCTATTATCAAATCTTGGCTCAATAGACCTGACCTGAAGAAAGCAACCTCAAACTTTATTAACCTAAATCAGGTAAATACCTCTAAGTTTCTGTCAATCAGGGAAGCCGTTTCTCTCGAATCTTTATTCAAAGGACAGGGGTATGTAAAATGTTCATGCCAACCCTCTAAGGTAGAATGTAAGAGCAATAGATGCCAGTGTTATAAGTTATAAGGCAAAATTGCAGTGCAATTCTAGATGTCACAAAAGTGGCCCGTGCATCAATAAATAAAAAATATAACTATGTTATTTTATTGTTCTGTTTTATTAACAGACGGTTTTATTTTTCAGTTATGAAATAAATGTATTTTATTTTTGTTAATTTTAAGTTATAAGTTTATAAGACACGTGTTGGAGTAATGTTTTTGCATTTTTGCAAACAGAGTATTAATTTTCAGTTATTCACGTTAAATAGCAAAAAAATCAGAGAACACAATCTGCCGTGCATCGGTAGTTATTTCATGAACCACCAATCTCTAAATTGCGGCAGATCGTGTACAGCTAACGGGAAACACGTAGCGTCGAGGCGAGACCGGCGCTTCACGAAGAGCCTAGGCAGGATGTGTAATAACAAGAATTTTCATGATACGCCGGCAGTTCATGTAATGCCTAGGCTTTTCACGAAATGACGTATTGCACCATGAGACTACGACATATATATGAGGTACGAAAGGTTTGGTACAACGCCGTCTACCAGTTTGAATTAAATCCGATAGAAGGAATAAATCGAGTAATTTCTACGACTGTATTACTTACAAGACGATTGCCGAAAATGGGATGAGGAACTGCTGCGAATGAATAATGCCTTGTGTAATGTGTTGTCTAAGGTCGCAAGATTTTCTCCGGCGTTTCTTAACTTCAGAAGAACAATTCCCTTATCATCAAAATACTATGGACAATTAAAACAATTAGACTCCGAAGAATCTTGAAGGTCATGAACACTTAATAAATGATACTTTCATTGTACACATGGTGCATTATGTAGGTATTAAACGACGCACCAATCACGTAACCTGCAGAGTCCCGCCGGATTATGCATTGCACCCGTAAAGACCACATACGCTAACGCACGAGCCTCGACACCGAAAGGTAATCGAGGTTACAGATAGAGAGAGATTAATATATAAAAACTAGATATATTAAGAATTGGTTAAAAAAACTCAATTTAAGACGGGGACGCTGCATTATTCTTCTTCGCTACCACCTAAGTATGTACCACGTACGGCGAAGAAAGTTACAGGCCAGCTTACTTAGAAATTAATTTATGAAGGAGGTTAATATGATAGTATATGGCATGTGGAAGGCCTGAAACCGTGATATGAAAGCTATGACTCAGAAGATGACTAAGTTTTGTGAATTTGGAATTTAAAAGAGAATAGGTATATTATAAAGGCTTTACATAGTTTAAGATGTACGTAAGTTAGATTAGATGTAGATCTTCAAGATATTATCATTTTTCACATCAACATTCATATGCAGTCCTCGAACACGTTTTGATGAAGTAGGTTGCATGTTCAGTGCATTGTATATAAATTTTTAATCTTGAAATATTTTCAGTTCGAGAAAGTGGTGAGATGATTCGCTCATTCCGAAAATACTAAGAGTAAATAATAAAGTACAACAGAGAAAGTATTTGCAATTCAACTGAAAACAAAGCTTAAAATTAGCGAATCGGGCCCGCCTTGTTACTTATTCAGTAGACTGTTTTTTTTTAGCTTGACGTCGATATTCAGAATTGTTGATTATGTGGTTAATAGTAAAAAACCTTGGAAATTTGAAATACTGACGTACCCAACTTTTAAATTGAAGCTGAGCTCTTAGAATACCGTTTATTGAATCTTTATGCTAATGGTAATCCTCAAAATTCTGTTATGCGAAGTATTTGTTTTAAGGAAGATTAATTTTTTTTATATTTTTTTATGAAAGCTGTCCCAAAATGGTTCCAGACAACTACAAACAAATAATACAACTTCTAAAGCTAACAATTGTGTGAATAGTCCTACTTCATTTGTTAAAGTAAGTAATGCATTTTGAAATATTCATAAAGCTGTATTCTAAGGTTAATTATATTTAAATGATTAATACATACTATTAATGCTCAATAAAGAGAGCATAATTTCGTAATCAAACATTCTTTTGTAACCACACGCACTAAAACAACATAAAATGTTAAGTGCTTGCTGGCATTAATAACACCGCCTTTGTGGTTAGCTTCCCAATGTTTGATGATTGCTTTAAAACCCAATTTTCGTTAAATGAGGCTGTTAATTTGTTAAGCAAAAAGGGTATTCTAAAACGAAATAGCATTTATCAAGCATTATTTCTTTAATCTATTTGGTTGAACGCCTAAAATAAGCTTAAGTTACGATTACTTTAACACAAAAGAATGTTTCAAATACAGAAATAAAATAAAGTGAAAGGTATCAATTACTGTGATCATTGGCCATCATCTAAACCGTATTAAATTGTTATTTAAACCACATTGAACTATATTCTGGTATGATTTAGATTAGGGGATTTTCAAGCAGGAAGCAACATCCAATTTATTCGAGAAAGCCTCGAGCTAAGTATTGGTTATTTCAGTCAATTCCCTTGAAACTTGAAACCCCAAACCGTATTTAATTCAAATGCTTATAAGTATTATTTAAATCTTTTAAATACAAGGTGGTCCAGAATTTTGTACCGTAATTGCTAGAGCTGATAATTCTTTCAAAAATAAGGGTACCTTTTTATATACAGCTTTTTTCCAAAACTCAATAATAAGGGAGATACAACCCTGTAAAGGAGTGAAATAATAGTATATTAAAATACAAGTTGCAGAAGGCATCTATACCAGCACGAATTTGAAATTCCGAAAGGAGCCGCATAGCGGCGAGTTGAGGAACAAATGAGTGCTTGAAGGACCTTCTGCAACGAGTGTTTTATACTATTTTTTCTATTTTGCGGCTTTATACCATTTTATAAATTAAAAAATAAAAATTTTAAATCTAGGGAATTTTGCGGTGGTTGGTGACGTTTATGTGGCGTAATTTTAGACGGCTATGAAAAAAATTAATTTGGACCACCTTGTATAAGTGAAAATTGTGATTTCATTATAAGTTTTATTCTCTTCGTGCAATGTAAATGAGCTTCATTTTCTATAAATAAAATTGTAATGTAAATAAATATATACACAGCGTTTCCCAAAAATCCAACAAATATATACAATAAATATACTGTTATGCTCTTAGTTCTTTAAAATTATCGCATACAATTTTTAAATTTTCAATTTTCGGCTAGTTCAATTTGTATTAAATTTTAAATCAATTTTAGAAAATCTCTCAATCCAGGGTCGTTAAAGGGATCGCATTTATGAATTTTAAAATTTTATAAAGATTCATAAAGTAAACTTTTAAACACCCTCAAAATTATGCAAAAACTTAAACAATAATCAGTAACAATTCTATTATCTAAACAAACAGTACTCTTTTTTAAACTTAACAAATTCATTAACTACCTTTTTACAATCCACGCGAACAACACACCTTCGGTTTCGTATCTAAAGTTCACCAGCTTCTTACTTATTCTTCCTTTATATAACACCCCAAAACAACCCAATTCCAAATTTTATTAAACAGCTTTGGTTTTCAATAATGCAATTTCTCTCACTTATCTCAACCTTCTTCTATTTATTTATATTTATTCTCCTTGGTTATACAATTTTATTTAAAAACTAACACTCTATAGATTTGATTATGACAAATATTATTTTAAAATTAATTATCTAGATATCCTAATCTACTTATATACAATACCAATTTTAATTAAGAACTATTTACATTCTAACATTAAATTTACATTATTTAAATTAACAACTATGAACAGGTTTACATTAAATTTACATAATATTTAAAAAGTGTTTATTTAATAACATTATCCCAATTTTTTCATATCAATTCATATAACCGCTGATCACATAATAATCTTATGTGATCAGGGATATAACGAACGGAAAAAACTTTATTAATTTCTCAAAAATTTTTACTTTTGTTAAAAGCTTATGCATTTTAAAAAGCGTAAATTAGACCTAAAATTAGGATGCACTGTTTAGAAGGAAATTTGAGAAATTTAAATTGATGACAAGTTGTTTCAGTAGATGCCCTGGACTAGTGATTTTTTATTATAAAACTAACAGCTCTGTCATTCAATATATTGTTTTCTGTAACTGTAAAAGCTTTCGGCGTGGTTTGTATAATGATGTTAAGAATAATTGATTTAATTTTTAACAGAATATTAGCAATTAAATTCTTGCAATTATTACAAAAACTTCGGAACCAACCACTGTTATTCTTGAATATTGATAACAGAAGTTTTGTGTATCTTAAGTATTGATATTTACACGGTGAAGCCATGTAAAAATATTACGAACAGAAAACTGATTCGTAAAAGAACAAGGAAGTAAGGTAATCTCTATAAAAATGTTTTTATGTACGATCGATCAATAATATGATGGGTACTTTATTCATTTTCGAGAGTAAAGGAAGTGTTCTTGGTCCATGGATCATAAATCTTTTCTAGCCCGGTGACATTATTTAAGTGTCAACTAAGAAATAATTTAACATTTGGTAGGAGTACAAGTACGCACAACTATCATATTTATTAACATGAATATTTACATCTGTCTTATACTTATTACAGTTGTTGACATCAAATGCAGATTGTATTTGTTGATAACACTTTAAAATCCATCATTTTGTACTTTGCATTGATGCGTGAGCCAATAGTGGCACCATTACTTGTTGAGGGTGCATGAAGACTTTCACCAAAACCTTCTTTGAAATTTTGCATTGAATCCTTAATATAACTTTCTGCCATCGCCGAAGACTTCCAGCCACAGGCACAAGCATCCGTCAATTTAAAAAATGTTGCTACTGTCTGCGGCAGTTATCCCCGCAGAATTTTCCCTACAGCCTGCGAGATTTACTTGCCATTTTGATAATTGACAAAGAGTCATCGTCAGCAAAGACATGTATATTCGAAGTGTCTGTAAACTGCAAATATTCTGTCGATTTTGGTCTTGGTCGTATTCTTGCTGATTTTTACAACATGCTTAGACCCTACATCCTCAATATTAATTGTCTGGGGTTAATTTGCTTAAGTTTCCTCTAAGGCATGCCCCTATGATAACCATAATTATGGCCATCTAAAATTGTAAAAAGCTAATCGGTAAACATTATTTTGTTTTGAATTAGATTTTTTTTGAGCGGTATCCATTGCTCGGCCTTGTCAAAGAGAAGAAGCGTAACTCGCTTGAATTGACTGATATCCACATTTTCCTCATCCGCCAAATTTGCTTTTCATTGAATAATGCAACCATGCGGCTATGATTTGTAAATTTTGTACTGTTCATCAAGATATACTAATAAAATGTTTTCAATAGAGACTTTTAGCTTAATTATGAACCACTTTTAAGAATTTATCTGTACCAGGTGGACCGCGCCATTTTCAAAGAGATTCCAGGCTGTCTCCTTAACTATTAGACCTACGCAAAAGTAATAAAGTTGTCTCGGGTCAAATTCTTGAAACAAATCTAATGGTATAAACCGAAATTTAATATCGTCTTTTATTTTCGAGCTATAAGCGAAAACTGAATTTTTGGAAATTCTTTTCGGAGATATAACTCGTTTGTTTGTAGAGATAATAATAAACATTAAAAACATCCTTCGGACACTTTTTCGTGTAGAATTTAATGGTGAAATTAGAATTTTAAGTTACTTATTAAGTTTTGTGTTATAACGTAAACTAGTATTTTCTCAAATGGTAACCGTAGTTGGCTTTAATGCTCTTACTGTAAAATATCCCAATAAGTTGATAATTTAGAATACCTACTCCAATGTATAATTTCTGAGGACACCGAGTTCGAGTCTCTACAAATGACCTTTTGGCCAGTATCTCCAATTTTGCGAATATATCTCCTCCCCATGAGGAATAAACGTACATTCGTCTGTGAAACAGCTTTCGTAAACCATATTGCACAAAATTAAGTTTTCCCTTCTTAGTTCTGGGGTAATAATTTCTGATAACCATGCTTGCACTTGCAAAGTACTTCGTAGATTTTTATGCTCTTACCAAATGGTCATGTTACAAACCAAAGAAAGTAAATTATATTTTTTGCTTAGACGAAGAAACAAAAAATGAAAATCTTCATTTTTATCAAGCAGAATAATTTTTCGGAATATTTTTAATTATGATGCCAGGCACAAAACACGCAATTACAATAATTATTTCTTTTTTCTTTATTAATACGAGTAGTTTAGTATCAATAGTAATAGAAGAAGCTCTTCAAGTCTAAATAATCAGTTCGTTATAATTATATCACAGAGTGACATAACAGCAACAATAATTTGATTAAATCATTTACATGTTCGTTATTACATTGAGTCAGTAAGCAGATAGGATTTTTTCTTTTTAATGCGAACACTTTAGAATTACATCGAAGTAAATTTGTCTCTAGATTATAAGATTCTACTTGAATAGTATCAAAGAGGAAATTATTGATTAATGAAATTATATTGCCTTTTAGTTGCATTAAAAATTATTGCGGTCAATATTTTCTTTATGAACTATAAGTGCGAGAATTTAAGAAGATTTGCTCGAAAGAAAGTGCATAGAAAACATCTTATTACTACAAAAAGCCACAAATTTCTAATTCTTTGAATTCCTTGTGCGTGAGTGAAGAAAAAACATGCTTCTGTTATTTTCATAAAATAACTACATGGGCTTTCCGACTATCGGTTAATAAAATTTTTAAGAGTATAACAAGAAGTCTAGCGTCTGTGGCCCTTGTCACTTCACGCCACAGGCCAAAAGCGCCTTGTTTATGTCCTTGATACATAAATAATTTTATTACACCCTGATAATTTTTGATAATAATTATTTCTGTCTTATGTTAATGAGTTTTTGAACCAGAATCCTTTATTTTTTGGAGGAAATTGAAAATATTTATGGAGCTTAAAAATAGTCTCTCCATAGCGCCAAAAACATAATACAAAATACTATAAAAATTCGAAGAAAGAACCTTATTGACCCTAACTACCCAGTAACCTAAGAAAGAAATGATGGTACCACGAAAGCTTGAATTAAATTTCATAATAATTAATTAATCGTATTAAGACAAAATATGAAAGAAAGCATAATACAGACTTTAACAACTTAGACTTGCAAGGGTGTATGTAAACTTCCTAAGTTTTATGTTTTTCACCCCCACACAAAAGTGTTATCTGGCAATTTCCATACTTAAAGTTTTTATATGACAACATAATTTCCATGTTTGTCGATAAACAGAATTCATTCGAAGTTCAACCAATATAAACACAATAAACGCTGAAATTCAGGGACAACGATTAAATAGCTTGTCAATAATGATTATGATTATGGTGAACTGCAGAACGCGAATTAATAAGGGAAGCGTTACGGCATTTACTATAAATACAATTTTTTCCTGCTAAAATTAAACTAAATGTAATTATAAGCCAGCATTTTAAAGATGATTAATCGAATAGAATCCTTCAATAATTACTTAATTGCGCTAGGGTAAAACATCTAAAATGGAAATTCGTTAAGTATAGAGTGACTGATATTTTTATAAGCGGCCTATCTGTATCCCAAAAAATTGGTTAGCTGATACTAAACGGCCAGACGAGTTAACATATGTTAGAATATCAGCCAATCTTAAGCTACGGCCTCACTCAATAAACTAATAAACTAGATATACTTAACATATAGGGTTTGCGTTTGTAAGGCACAAACTTATTTGAGTATACTTATCTTACAATCAGTGGCGGTTGCTCCATAAGGCCGCGCGGCCGCGCGCCCCTCCTAAGAAATGCTAAGGAACACACAATTTTTTTCTAAATTATTAATATTTATTTTACATACATTCTATGACTAAGTTCAAATTTCAACAAAAAATTCAACTCTATCCAAACATCCGCTCCCATCTCTAATTGTCCGTCCTCGTTGAGATCTCTAATTATCCGCGTCCTCAACCAACGGCCGCGGAAAATCTGCGGCCTTTAACAAACATTATACATTGCCGCCGAACGACTCCGGAGACTAGCCGATAATAGCCGATTGTATAAGTTACAGCAGGCCGCGATTTTAGCGCGGCCTGCTGTAACTTATTGTTGGAGCAATGAATCTTCTTTCATTTAATCGGAGCATCGCAAAGATTCGTACTCGTCTACTCGTAGCTATTCAAATCCTGTTATTTTATTAAGAAACGTTTTACAGAATTATTTCATAATAAATGCAATTAGTAGATATATTTTTTACTGCAAGAAATAAAAAATAACTAGTGAGCCTTTTAGAACTTTAAATTTGTAACAAAAAGATGGTTTTCTTTCAGTTACATGAAATTGTTTGTTTCAATTTGTATATCATTACAATATTCGGTGTTCAAGAACATTTAAAGAAAAATATCATATTATGAAAATATAGGTATTTAAAAAAAAACAAACTAAAATATGTACGATTGCTTAGATAACTAAAAATATTTACAATTTTATTTACAGTCGATTTAAAATATCTAAAAAAGTGGGCAAAGAAGGATATATTCAAATCTAAATATTGTTTGGGTTTCAGCTTCGATAGCTTCAAATTACCATCAAATTTATTTACGCAGTTAGTAGGTGTATACTTCATAAATTACGCAATAGCCGCCATGCAGTCTAATATTTGTTATGACTGAGAATGAAGTAATCGATACCTAATTATTTTGAAAGCAATTATTAGAACTCGTGAAAGGCCGAGTAAAACTACCTAGAATGATAATAGTAACTAATCACTAGAAGTACCGAATACATTTATTTGCGGTTATAATATTTACTTAAATGTGCCAATTTTCAGATTTGTATTTATGTAAATTGGTTCGGAAAATAAAGAGACAAATTTTCCCGTAACTTTTGGTAGGTTATTTGGTGTTTGACTTCTGGTGCGCCCCTCCAAACTCAAACCCCACGACACGCCACTGCTTACAATTTTAATTCTATGTAATGAGCATTTTCAAGGGCAGTTAGTACAAAATCATGCGTCTATGTTAAATTAAAATATCAGTATTCAGTCAGAAATTTAGTATTCTATTAAACCCAGAGCCTGCGGTAATATAATAAAGATATAAGATAAGAGGAAGTAGTTTGCTACCCGAGAGAAAGCCGTAAAATGCAGATGTACAATGTACAAGTTTGTAATGAAAATATTAACTTACAAGCAAAATGTAAATAATTTTCTAACTATACGGTGGACTAATTTTAATAGTAAGGTAATTAATTCATTAGCGTCTTTGCTGCTGACATGCAACTTATACTTTTCTAAATATTCGTAAGAAAGGCCGACTTAACTCTTTTTGTCAGTGAACAGATTTCGCCGCAACAGTCTATGCCAGATAACAACCATACTATACACGCTAGGGAAAAGCCAGTGTATTTTGTTATTTAAAAAAATTGGAAAGCTATTGGAAAGTCAATAGATTTGAAACATATACACTATACAGGGTGCTGCATTGATAAACGCAACATAGGAAATCCCATGTTAATTTAAAGGTCCTATTCAAATATTGGCTCCCCTAATTATTTTACAACAAACTTTCATTTAGGTTTTTTAAATTTAAAATGAGTCTGCCTGTGCAGTTTGAGAATGTTTTATTTGTTCAGTTTCAAAAAATGCAACAACGAAAAACTCAATCCAAAGCAAGTCTGCAATACCGCTTTGATAAGTGAATGTTAAAACAAATGACTGGAAAACATCAAAGTAGCTTGGCATTATTATTATTAAATTTTGGAAGTTGCTTAAAAATATTTAGGTGTACGTGAAGCCTTTTTCAAAAGTGAGGTACACCATATCAGAGAGAATTCTTTTAATAAAGTTGTATTATGCTGGAGAGAACTTCCAAAATGTATGTGATATCTTTTCCGTGCAGTTTCTAAATAAACCGATACTAACTGGTCTACTGTGCAACGTCTTGTAAAGAAATTCGAAGAAAAGGGAACTGTTCTGGATAATTGCAAGTGCAGCGAGAACAATCCAGAAATGAAAGAACCAACGGTAAATGAAACAGAACTAAACTGTATTTACCGAGCCGAGTAAGTAAAATCTGCAACCCATATTACATATTTCATCAGTGACTAGATCACTAACGTAACCTTATAATAAAAATAGATCAATGAACTATCCAGATTCACAGAGTCGAGTCAGTGGAAGTAAACAAATACACGTGAACAGGGCAGAACCTCGTTTACGAGTTGAATTACCTGACGATTTGTGTAAAACCGCATTTGTATTAAAACCTTTTTATTGCTCTTTACCTCTAAAAGTCAAATAAAGCGCCACAAATAACATTCAGAGAATATTTAAATGTAATAACAGTGATCTAACTAAAATATATGAAACATTATTCAAGTTTAATACACAAGAAGGAAATGCAACTCAGGTATCATTTATCCCAAAATTTTCTTCTTGAAGTGGCATGCC
Source organism: Melanotus villosus (assembly GCA_963082815.1). Lineage (NCBI taxonomy): Eukaryota > Metazoa > Arthropoda > Insecta > Coleoptera > Elateridae > Melanotus > Melanotus villosus. The sequence continues at coordinate 66,439,786 of OY720418.1, read as the reverse complement.
CTTTACAGGGCGTTGCTGGTCTCTCCCCATATGTCTCCAAACCACGGAAGTTCTTGCACTTCTACTCCAAGCTCCAGAGAGGACTTACTAGGCAGAATACCTCGGTGGTTTGCCATTGCCTTCTGAGGGAAGCGATCGGGTGTTCTTTGTGTACGTGTGACCCTGGGGATCGAAACCGGCACATCTCAGTGATCAGACGCACGCTTAACCAGCGAATCCACGACCGCGGCGATAAGCTTTAACAAATATGAATATTTACGCAATTGAAAACTGGAATACGGAGTAACTAAACTAAAATATGAATAACAATTATTATACTAATAGTAATAATAATAACAAAAGTAAACTAAACTAAAAGTCTGATTGCTCAGTGCTACTAGAATCAGCATTTATATTTATAATCAGAGGTTCCACCGCAATTTCAATACTGTTATCAAGTAGTTCCCACATATATTATTTTCAACAACGTTAATTAAGTGTTGCACATTGTTTGGCCATTTCTGAACAGTAATTCCATTAACACCCTCTAGAAGAAGGTTTTTAACATCTGCAGGCTTAAAGGTAGTATTTTTTGCTGCCACGCGACCTTTGACCTGAGACCAAATTAATTCGATTGGGTTCAGCGCACAGTGCTAACGTCTAAGCACAATTTTATGATTTCGCCATTTCGTCAATCACATAAGAATTATAATTATGTTTGTGTTGTTTTACTATGTACAGCAGTTTACCCTTTAACATACCTATTGTCTTGAAAAATAATACTTTTACATTGCTTAATTTCAAGCTTATTCGATAATGTAGTTGGAGTTTTTTCTTGTCTTCGAGAGTGATTCGGGGTATTATCAAGTACCTACTATAACATAATTATCTTCAAGTAGCGGAAGTACATTTGCAAAACACTTCTCAAAATTTTCTGAGTTCATCTCTTCATGATAGTCTCCAGTCGTTTTCGATTCGAAAACCCAGAGACCAACATTAACAAAACCCGTGTCACTACGAATGTGCGTGATAATCTGATAATTATTAAGCTTAGTAACACCAATCACAGTTATAGAATTTTATACTGGATGTTCACGGTAAGGCGCACATAGGGAAATACGAATGTAACTTAAAAAAAAAAAATGCGAGATATTCGAAAGGCTTTGGTATTTCCCTATGCTACGTCTTGCCGTGGACACATATGCCACAAATCGCAATAAAACTCAAAACTCGTAATAACGCAAAATTTAGATAGGTGGTCTTTTGAATAACACCGATATAAAAGCTTAACATTTTGTATATTACAAAATATCATTCATCCCTATCTCCTAACTTAAACTTTACCTGCCTAGTTAACAAGTACAAAGTAAGTTACGTTACATCCAACCGCATGCCATATAAATATATTGTATTGATCTATAAAGAGAACTAACTCTTCAATTTAAAAAAATATTAGTTCTTGAGAATGAGAATATTAGAGTAATTTCTAAATGTCCATAAGGCACCTTCAAATTATTTAACGCTATATTGCTAGATTTCGATACTATTACGGTAGCCATGAATAATGATATATGCCTCGAAGAAAATGAATAATGGAGCTGTTAAGCCGTAACACGTAATCTATGGTCTATGTACCTTATGTTAAATAATGCGATTAATTCCAAGAACTATAGCGACATAAATCTGAGTAATACATTTGTGTCACAACAGAAATCTGAAGCTATTAGGAAACCGTCCAATTAATGGACAAAAGGCGATCTAAACTTAACGCGTGAAATGAAGATACCTGTTTAGCTATTAATTAATATCTGTCTATAAACCCATTCGGTAGTAGCTGTTAATATATCTGCATGACTTGAACCGCATTTCATATACCATTATTATACATATTTCGGGTTATGATTGATGGCTTTGCCAAGATGCTTAATGTTATAATACAAACTTGTTGTTACTAGTAAATGTAAACGTTTATTCATGTTTGCATGTTTCATATAAAGCTAAATATCGAGCTAAACCAATCGCGGGAGGCCTTGCAAAAGGATTTGTACCTACGCTGTAAATTGATTCATATATTCCACCTTTGGTTATCTTATGTATAATTTAGTGTAAAATCAGTAAACTTAGTAGGTAAATACTGCATACCACTTTTGATTTTCGAGTTATAATATAAACTTACACTTTTTTAAAATAAAACTTTTTTTTGTGCAACCGGACGCGAAGTGGTCATTTCGCGTACGCAATACAGGACGCGAGATCCAATTTCGCGGCCTGTATTGCGTTACCCATAGTAACGGCCGCGAAAAACGCGTTTTATTTATGTTGTTTCCATAGAACCATTGTGACGTGAAAGCCGACTCTATTTACATTCATTTATGATAAAAATTTGTAATTATGTATTTTTTACAGCTGCACAAAAAATGTTGTGTATACTTCGGCCGCGAAATTCTTTAGCGCCCTCGAGATTGTCCTGCCTCGGCCGCAAGCGGCCTCGGCGACAATTTTTCTCTCGGTACGCTAAAATGGAATTTCGCGGCCTTAGTATACAAATAACTATTATATAATATTTTATGTACCATTAAAAGGTTTATCTTATCTTCTTCCATTTTCAACGATGTATCACTTTTTGAAAAACCAAAAACCAATTAAATTTAATTTCTTAAACATCAAATTCGGTGCAAAGATAGAAGTGTTATCTTAGGTAAGTACAATTTAGTGTAGAATTCAATAAACTAGTAAAAATTGCATGGCACTCTTGATTATCGATTTACAACACAAGGTTGCATTTTTCAAATAAAAACAATATTTTTACATCAATAAAAAGGTTATATCGACGGAGTAGCCAAGTGTTTAAGGCATTGAATTAGAGCACGGACGGTATCGGGCCAAACCCTAGTCGGATGCTTGGCGCGGGTGGCCTACCCAGTCACTAAAAATAAAATGGGTTGCCGTTACCTTTACCTTTTTTAAAAAGGTTATTTCCTACTTTTGAACTACCGTATGACCAAAAAAGACCGACATCGGCCATAGCCACAGAAGTATAAACCAAAACCTTTTAAATTGGCGTATTTATTGCTTAACTGAAATTCTAGAATCCATATTCACGTCCTGTGCTATTTCAGAACTACGCTTCAACAATTAATGCTTTTTGAGCCAAAGTAAACTTCACTGCAAGTACGTCAAAATTTGATTACTGAATATACGAACCTTAATAAGAGGCTTTATTTTCAAAGCCACACCTGCTTTTCATTTTTTTTTGATCATAAGGTATGTGTATACTCAACATGTTTATCTTCAATTTTTTTCCTACATTAGTGATCAGATCTACTGTGATAAATAAATAAACGTGAAATATCCAAGCTTACTTAGAAAATTTTATTTGCAGCTACGTTTGGAACTGTTATTACTAAAGTTTTCCAACCTAACATTGCAGTTCTTCTACTACTATTTAGTCTATAACCCTTAATTTTACCGTGTATTTTTTTTTAATACATGGAGCTGTCTCGACTGAGGTTCCGCGGTAAAGTAGCCGTTTGTTGATTTGGTTCCTTCTCGTTAAAGCACTGTAAACTTTCTGTACATCTTCTTTAAAGTGATCCCTGAGTAGTTTCCTCTCCTGCAGCTCTCAGCGAATCTAAACTGCTTATTTTTAAGTCGGTATATGCATTTCTCAAAGTTTTTGTTTCTTGTCAACAACGATACTAACACTGCGCTGTCTTTGTATGCTATATGTTTTCCCAATTTTATTAAATAATCTAGTTCAATGCAGGCGTTTAGATTTGCCTCACCATTTCAGAGAATTCATTATTTTTCCTCTCTCTTAAGTGTTAATATTGCCCTTCTTTTACTTTTTTATACCATAAATTATTTTTTTTTAATCTTCCCAATTTATAATACTTCTATTTTCTTGTGTAAGTCTTTTGAAGTTTTTTCAATTCTTTATTCTCCTTTTCTAATTGCTGTATTCAGCAGAACATTAAAAATGTTTTTGAGGATAATACAAAATACCTTCAAAGCAAATCGAAAAGCTTTGGGAGTTCCGTGTTTTTGATTTATTTTTAATGTTTTGTTAAAGAACTTTTTCTAAACCTTGAAATGTGTTTCAATTGAACTATCCTTCTGCGTATAAAACATGATTATTGTAATTCTAAAATTTTGTAAATTTTAAAAATTCCAGATTATATATTAAGAACGGTCGTTTTTGTTAAATTAACACGACGTATATGAAGTAAATCCAAATGTATTCTGCAATTACACTAGATAAAAGAATGGATCATATTACAAATATATTAGAAAACGTAGAAAGATTATTGCAGACGATTCATGTGTACCAATAAAGCTGTTACTTCTCTTCAGAAAATATTAAATCTTTACAGGATATATTGTGGGGAACATACACATATGTGCTTGTCCTTGAAGTGAGGAGAAATGGGGAATTCTATATTAAAAACTTTATAAGAATTTTACCTTCTCAAAATTGCATTTTAAATTCCTTACTATGTATAAACCAAAAAACCCGTTCCACAAAAAATACACTGACAAGTAGGAAATAAGATCGCATAACATACGGTTTGTTTGACGTGCTTTATCTGTGCTCAGTAACGTATTCAAACAATTTGTGGGTCGAGGCAGGCTTTGAGAAACCTAACTTCGAACGAAGAATAAGTATAGGTATAATAACAACAGTCGTTTCAGTATGGTAGTATTTTAGCATTTTTAAGTTAACATGAGATATTTTTAAGGCAATATTCTTATTATTTACCTACACTACATTAATTATTACAAAATTTGGTATCACGTGATATTTGTTTTTCAAATTATAGTACTTTAGTACATATACCTACATTAAATTATTACATTTTCAAATGGAAAATCTAGCCTCCCATTGGAAACTCTTTCTTGAGCATTCCGTTTTATATAGTGATTGTAGTTGCCTTTTCTGTAGCCAACATCGTTTAACGTTTTTATTCTCTTTCTACCAATTACATCAAAATAACAGTAATTATATTATCTCTTTAATTTACATTAATTTGAGTTAAATTAATTAAATCTTAAAATCCTGCACTTCTTTTCAGAATTTATATGGCAATTACAAAACAATCGGCTTAAAAACGACAGTCACACGTATAAGGGTACAATAATCAAAAATCATTTAAAGAAGTTCTTATTTTATGAGTTACTAATTTAAAGGTTCTTTTGATTGTCAGTTGCTGCATTCATGATGGTCCATTGAATCGATAAGTACAATTTTCTATTCAAAGAGAAGGCAGTGAGTGAATGGGTGGTCTTTTGGTGTTCTAGCACTTGTCATTTAAAATTTAATAAAGGCTTTAATAGTAATAGAAGGCGACAATAAAGTCCCTATAAGTGATTCATCTTAAACGCTTACGGTGATTGATTACAGAATCGCGATATGCATTTGACTTCTTACATTGAAAAGGTGTTTATATTAAATGAATTATGAATTTCACTAAAATGATATTTGGGTAAAGCTGTTTTGAAACTCATGGGTTTCTTTATTAATTAGTATTTTCTAATTTGTAATATTTAGATCTCAGATTTACTTCTACAGAATTTACAATTTAGTGAAAATATAGGCATTTAATGCACTCAAAATAAATCTACGTTTTGAAATGTGTATCTTATGAACAACATAAATAATCCATATTTTACTCATACATACAGACTGATTCAAATTCAGGGAGCCAATTGAGGGATATTGGTTATTTTATAGGGCAAGCTTAATTTTGACACCTTTGCATAATTAATACCCAGTATAATAATGTAAGGAAGCTTTAGCTACGCCTATTATTGAATTAAGTTAAAAAAATAGCGAAAGGTACCAATTTTGATCTCTATTTTTAAAACTTTTCTGAAATTTGCCCTGCAAGCAATTAAGAAAAATAATATCATACTACATGAACAATAATCCCACAGATAGTGGGTTGGGTGAAAGTGTAGAACACTATCACCGCAAAAAGATCTAAGGTGCGGAGAATAGATCACCTGAAATAAACTTTGGAAAGGTGATCAAAAAGCCAATTCCCACAAACCTGTCCTGCTGACAGAATGGGAAATGCTAGCGTCGCTTGGTGGTGTCACAGTAAAGAGCTCGGTGCGACGAGGCTGCCTGCAGGATGAAGTTCTATCTTCGGTGGTGTCTTGCCCTCGATGGGCATCTTGTGCTAGCTATTACGCGTAGGGTTATGCAGCTGATCTTGCTGTCTCTAACTGAGCACACGAAGATGGGTTGCAGATCCTCTTGCACAGATTCAAGGCCTCGGCCAAAAAGTATAATATGAGCATAAATACAGAAAAAACCAAATGTATGGTTATGGCAAAACACCCTACTAGTTGCAAACTAGAAGTAGAGGGAAAAGTAATAAAACAAATAATAAAATTTAGCTAATCACGAGTGTCAAAAACCTATTTGCATAATTTAATACCCAGTATAATAATGTAAGGAAGCTTTAGTTACGCCTATTACTGAATTAAGTTAAAAAAATAGCGAAAGGTACCAATTTTGATCTCTATTTTTAAAATTTTTCTGAAATTTGCCCTGCAAGCAATTAAGAAAAATAATATCATTCTACATGAACAATAATCCCACAGATAATGGGTTGGGTGAAAGTGTAGCAAACTATCACCGCAAAAAGATCTAAGGTGCGGAGAATAGATCACTTGAAATAAACTTTGGAAAGGTGATCAAAAAGGCCAATTCCCACAAACGGATGTAGCGCCGGTGTAAGACGAAAACTACAAGAACAATACTTTTACATCTCGTTGAATTATTTTTCAAAAAGAAAAAAATAATAATAAATAAATTAGGATATTTAGAATAAATAATAAGCAATTGTACATAGTCCAAACAAGGGATATTATATTATTCAATGAGTGTGTTATACTATGGAGCATGTTATATTATTGAGGTACTGTTTAATGAGCACAAAAAGCACATTTATTCGAATTCCTGAACATGGATATTTTACATTTTTGAAGTCACAAAGATAAAGTTCTATTTAACTACGGACAAATTTAATATGATTCCCATAAGAAAATCACTTTACACCTACTGGATCTGGAAAAGTGGCATCAAGAAAATATTTAGGGTTTTCTGATATCATCTCAAATAATAGCCTGAGAAATAGAAAATTAAGTTTGGGTTTTTAACTTAACCCAAAAAGAGAATTCAAAATGCTATAGGACACAAAGAAATAATGAGCTTTACAAAATTACCTTTGTGTAAGTAGACTATTGCAAGCAGATTTTTGACAGAACGCTGAAAACTGCTTGTAAACAATTCCATTTCAAAACAAGTAATTAAAGGAAAAGCTACCGTAATACGGCGTTTAAATAAAAATTTGCCTTTTAAATGCCTAAAAAGCAAGTTGCGCTTTAGACAGACCTCGCTTTTGTTCTCGCATCTGTACTTTCCATTTCTGACAAGTTATGTAATTAAAACTAGGCTAACATTAAAACTTTATTTGATATCTAAAGTGAGCTTACAGTTACGTAGATGTGTGTATTAACAAAAAAAGAATTAGCGTGGTGCTGGTATTTACGTTAATTTTTCTTCATAAGTATTAGAAATGCATAAAAATGATATTGATGTACAGGGTGGATCATTTTCAAAGGGATCCAGGAACTTTATATATTATACGTACGTAAAAAGTAATAAATCAGTCTCGGGCCCAACTTTCAAGAAAAAAGAGATCATTTCACTTTTTGGTTAGAAAATTAAATTTGTCTTTTCGTTATAAGATCTTAACACGGCAGTAGTTGCTAAATAAATTCATAGTATGCCAACAATAAATAAATTGTTAAATGCATAATTAAATAATTTCGTAATAAAATTGTTGTTTGGAAAAACAACTGTAGTAAACTATACATTTTTGAAATCGAGAAAAAGACTTAAGCTCCCTCTATAATATGTACAACTGTAAAACTAAAAAGAAAACAATTAAGAAAATAATTAAATCTAAACTGTAAAAAGTGAAAATTCAAATTTCACTAGCTGTAGGTATTAAACTAGTAACCGCTAACTCTATATCTAAATAATTATATTATACGTAAATTATTATGTATAACTAACATCTGATTATCACAATAACTAGTTTCCCGTGTTCTAAAAAAAATCAGCAAGTTGTGTTTATTTATCTATTTGTTGGTGTATACATATAATCTTTAATATCCTACAATCCAATTAATAAAGTCTGACCCTACTGTAAACAAAACTAATCAAACTACCCACACGAGGTGGCCACTCGTTACGGCAACTTTTTGGCGTTATTTGTTCCTTATACAATTGAAATTTCTGCTGACTATGTTTATTCTGGTTTAATTTGTTTCTTAACAAGACAAACTTCAATCTCGTCGCATATTATGCAAACGAATGCGGCTTGTATTGAAATTTCGCTTGAAAAACGAACCAAAACAATTTTTAAGCTAAAGCTTATTGTGCGATCCTTTATATATTTCATAATTTCGAAATTTATTAAGCGGTAAAATAATGTCTTCCGGACCAGGACTGGGAATTTTTTTCGATATATTGATATTCATATCGATATGTCGAATATCGATATGGAATAAATTCTAAAAATATCGATGTTTCGAAGTCCTATCGATATATCGAATTAATATGATCGATATATCGATTAAATCGATATATTCGATAGGTATATCAAATTATTCGGCAAACGAATTCAATCAATAATAATATCAATTTCACCGAAGCTTTAAAATATGCATATTATTTTTATTTGCAGCTTGATGGAATGACTTCGCAGAATTCATAGTTCGTTAAGAAATGCATTAAAGTTTCTATGTATTTTAAATTCTTTCCAGATTATTTAATCGTTACATGTTTTTGTATGTAAAACCTGAAAATGTAAAATAAAGCTACAAAAAATTTTCCGCTACTTGAAAGGATTTATATACCTTACTTTGTGTATGTCACTGAATTGAGTTACCAATGTAAGAATTTAGTGTTTAAGCACTTTCATTTATGTTATTGTTTTTAGTGTGAATAAGCTGGCGCCTTATTGTCGGTCAAGAATATTTCGCGGATAAAATAAGCAGATGCCTAACAAGATTTGCGACTGCAAGACGCTTGCTTAATTGTAATAAATTTATATTTGTGTTTCCCCATTAAACTCATTATATAATATTTGGTCACCGAACTGTAACAGCGAAAAGTGATTAAAGAAGAATATTTAATCGATATATCGATTTATTCTATATACCAGTAGACGTATAAACGGTCATTAATGAGCCCGCTGATTAGATCAATAGTACCTTGTGGAGCCAAAAAGTACGCTGTTGAGCCCGCGTAAGGGCTCAACAACGTATCCCCGTGTATATCTTCACAGATGATTAGAAATAGTCTAAAAAGCCCGTAAAAAAATTGTTCATTGAACGGACGAGAGCTCGAGTTGCCTTCTGTAACGAGCTTTTTATACTATTTTCTCTGTTTCGGCTTCCATTTACATTATTTCTTTTTATAAAATTACTTTACAATTTCGAGTTGGGCAAATTTGGTTAAATAGTTAGGTTGGTAATACTGATTTTTGCTTAACAGTTGGCAGAAGTTTGACATTTGACGTTTTTGTTGCCTAGCAACTGAATGGTTGCCTAGGTATCTTGTATATTATTTGATACAGTAGCACCAATTTCTGAAAGCAAAATATCACCAAAAATCGTTTAATAATGAAGCTCATTAAAGCATCAAAATGGGTACTAGAATGATGTCATTATAATACCGAAACAGAGAAAAGTTATTATCTTGTTTTTTTGTATATCCCATAAAATTTGCAAATTGTGCCATCTCATTATTAGTAATATTCATAACCTGAAGAACTGTCGATATTTGTTTCCTAAAACGAGTAGAAGTAAATAGATCTTCATTTTTTACGCCCTACTGCTCTACTATTTTTTTTTAATGTGTGACATTCACTTCACCACCTGTTTTCAGCTTTGGGATTGGCAAATAGGTATTGGTTAGTTTTTGAAACGCATTTTTCCTTTCATTTAAAAGAACCCTGAAATAATTTTAGAAACAGTATAGCGACAGGCTTACTTCCTTTTCTATCCGTTACAACCCGTTTGAAACTGTTGGTAAGTATTTTTCCACTTTCGAGAAGGGACTCTAAAAATTCTTCTTGTTGGGTATTCTTCATATTAGAATTTTATATGCTTTAAGGGTTAAGTATTGAAGCTCAGCAATACGTTTTCTGTTCAGCAAAAGATTTCAATATTTGTTTTTAATATTCGTTCCTTAATTGTATATATTTTTTATGTTTTGACTAGCTTCTTTTGCTTGGGAAAAAACATATTTCTAAAACTAAATTAAATCGCTAGTAAGCGGGAACATTTTCAGTTATTTAACTTGTCTGGAAAAGGAGAAACAACAAATACTTGCTAAAAATGGAAACCTTTGAAGAAAAAATGAAAATCATGGAAAACAATCGGAAACTTAAACAAAATAAACGTAAGATTGTCTATATATCAAACGATCTCACGGTAAAGGAAAGATAAGTACAAAATAAAAGTCAGGATAGGCTATCAGAAAATTACAATAAATGAGACAGAATGGAAATGGAATGTAAACAAAAACGACCTCGTTAAAGGTCACGAGACAAAGAAAAAGGGAAACAATTAAAAAAACGAAAAGAAATGTAACCATACAGATAATCGAACCTGGCGCGAACAAGGACAACGCGTAAGGAAAAAGCACTATAAATGAGAAAGTCTAAAGAAACTACGGAAACAGTTACAGAAAAGAAATTGTATAATAAAATACATGGAATGTAAAAGGTATCATAGGAAAAGAAAAGGAACTACGTAGTTGCAGAAGTCCAGAAAGTAGACATAGATTACTTAGGAGTCACGGAAACAAAAAAAGAAGAAAGGGGAACTACGAAACTGAAGGATGGATTCTGGATTATATGGTCGGGAGTAGAGAAGGAGGTATATGCAAGAGCAGAAGTGGCTCTAATGGTAAAAGAAGAAAAACTAAAATTTGTCAAAAATACAAAGTACCTATGTGAATGAAGGAATACTAACAGTGAACATAAAAAGTAAAGGAAAATATAATAAATAAATATCTACTGGTAATTGCATATGGATCAAACGAAGATGAGAAAAACGAAGAAAAAGATAAATTATTCCAAGAACTACAACAAACAATTGATAGTAGCGAATATAACGTAATAATTATGGGTGACTTAAATGGAAGAGTGGGAAATGAAAATAAAGATATCGAGAGGTACTTAGGAAAACAAGGCGAGAAGTCTAAGAACACGAATGGAAACAGAATAATAAATTTTTGCATAGAAAACGAGTTAATAATCGCCAACTCGTACTTCCAACATAAAGAAATTCACAAAATTACAAGGGAGGTAAACAATAGTAGAGAACAGTTTATAATAGGTTACTTCTTGGTAAGTAAAAGCAGCTGGAGAAAGATTAAAGATGTAAAAGTTAGAAGAGGTTACGAAATAGGCAGTGACCACTGATCACTTCCTACTTATGATGACTTGGGAATATGGAAATAACAAAACAAGAGAAGGTCACAAAAGAAAAAGTGTAAACAGAAAGATTAAATGCTACAAACTAAGAGAAATTCAATATAGAAAGAAATTCCAAGAAATCATAGAACAAAAAATGATAAATATAAACACACAAGAGACAATCGAACATATTATTATATGGATTCATTTTAAAGAAAGCATGTTAGAAATAGCTGAAAAAATATGCGGGTCGGCTAAGATAACAGATACAGAAATAAAAAGAATACATTGGTGGACGGATTTTATAAAAGAAAGAAAGAAACAAAGCTGACAAAAATACCTGAGTACCAAAACAGAAAAAGATTATGACAAATATAAAAAAGACAGAAAAGAAGTTAAAGAACTGGTCAAAGTAGAAAAACAAAAGTCTTGGATAGAATTCGGAGAAAAAATGAAGAATGCGTAGAAAGAAAACCAAAAGCTGTTTTTTGGCGGCATTAAAAATGATAGAAAGAATAAAACTACCCCATGTATCAATATAAAAGATGAAGAAGACGAGTTACTCACGGATGAAAAACAAATCATGGACAGATGGAGACAATACCTTATGAATCTGCTAGAGGGCTCCGATTCAACAGCGATAGAGGAAAATATAACATACGAACTACAGCAGCACGAAGATGACATAACGATAGAGAATATAGAAAAGGCCATTGCAAAGATAAAGACAGGCAAAGCGCCAGGACTCGACCAAATAATGGCGGATATGTTAAAAGCTCGGAAAGAACAAATAAAAGAGATATTAAAAATATTAATGAATAAAGTAATGGCCACGGGTGTGGCTCCCAAGGACTGGCAAATAGGAATAATAGCCCCAATATACAAAAAAGGAGACATGAAGAGCTGCAACAATTATAGGGGAATTCCGCTATTAAGCGCAGTTAGTAGGCAAGTTATATGTAAGAATATTAGAAGAAACATTAAGAGAACAACTAGAAGAAACAATAGAGGACCGACTCACAACAAGGATTTAGAGCAAATAGAGGGGTGACCGATGCAATTTTCATTATTCGACAAATCATTGAGAGAACGAGTAGAGAAGATGGAGAACTGCACTTATGTTTCGTAGAACTGGAGAAGGCCTTTGACAGAATAAAACGAGAAGACATTTGGAAAACATTATAAAAACGGGGAATAAACAAAAAACTTATTCAAGGAACGAAAGCTTTATATAAAAAAACTATGAATTTAGTAAGAATCAAACACGAAAAATCACAGATGTTTGAAACGAACAAAGGAGTAAGACAGGGGTGCATTCTAATCTCGCTGCTGTTCTCAATCGTGCTACATGAAGGAATTAAAACAACAAAAACAAAATTAAAACAATTCAAAGTATGAACATGGGAAATGGAAAAGGTAAAAATATCAGAAATAATATACGCAGATGATATAGTAATAATTACAAAAGATGAAAAACAATGAACGAAAATCTACATGTAACTGTACAACAACAGCTTAGAATAGGTCAATATGAAGATAAGTACAGAGAAGACGAAAACAATGATAGTAAACAGAAATGAAAGGACATACCAAATAAAGTTAGTAGACATAGAACTGGAACAAGTTAAAAACTTAAGTACTTAGGCTCAGTAGTATCACACAATGGAAGATTAGAAGACGAAATAAACGAAAGAACAGGAGCTGCAGCAAGATTATTTAATATGATAAAAAGAAAACAGCTTTTGGCTAAAATGAAATTCCAAAGGAATCAAAAACAGAGAGTTTTAAGAAAGTTGCTACACCTGTACTGACATTTGGTTCCGAAACACTTAAAACAGAAAAGAATGGAAAGAAATAGTGAAGAGAAAACCAACAGAATAACCCAAACTACAACATGCCTTACACCGAAAGGTACAAAAAGGCTTCTGGATTAAGTAAGTAAGTAAGTAAGTAAGTAAGTAAGTAAGTAAGTAAGTAAGTAAGTAAGTACGCAAAATTGTTCAAGGCTAAGCTGAAACCTTCCGTATTCTAGTGATTGAGAAAAAGTCCTCGTAGACTTTTGATACTTCTTAAGGCCATTTCCGGCTGGGGACATTGAAGAATAGCAAATTTTGTTATAATATTTTCTTTTGCAGTATCGCATATTTAAGTAAGGGTAGTTCCCATTTCCCATATGCAATGCTAAATTACCAACTTTATTATGTTTTAGAATTAGCTAGTTATTTTTTTTGTGAAAATTCTTTAAAGTGAAATCCAAAAGCTTAGATCATTAAGTCTTTAAGAATGTAATATTTAACTCAAATATTCTAAGCATTTTTAACTTAAATAATTTTAATTTGAACAGTTTACATACAAAATAGGGTGTAACGGGCCATTACGGTTCGTAAAAGAGGTGTAGTTTGACTTTCCATTTACTGTTATAAGTTTTCTAAAATTCACCAAAACTCTATTGCTGTTCGATATGTTTATTTTACTTCATTTAGATCCAGGTATAAAGTTATCTGACGATCCTGAGCTAAGATCGGTGAAAAATTCGTAAAGTTTTAATTTATAATTTACCTGTCAATAATAAGTGGTTGATTTTGGTTCTAGCTAATTTACTGGTAAATACAAAATCTGCTGACCAACGCTTTTAAAAGACCCAAACAGATAAAAACATACTGTAACTGCTATTTAGCAGATAAACAAGCTCACCCTCAATGCCCCTATTATTCCCTCTGATTTCATTTAATATTTACAAAAACACATAAGTTAAAAATCAAGCATCTTTAAAAATAGCAAAAATTAATAAATTCGTTTTAAACTTGTTTTAGCTGCATAGATCGACGTTTTATAGTATGTATTAATAAACTCTTATCGGATTTCTTTGACTAAGGTTATTTTTTTTTTATTCTTTGTTTTGTTTTTAACATCGATTTTAACTATCCCTAAAAGTTATTTTTCTAATGAAAAGTACAATATACATCAGAATAGCCATACCAGTACGAACGACTTCATTACAGTTTGCTTAGTAAACATAAACTTGAGTCATGCTATTGCTCTCAGAGACTGGCGTAGGAACGGCAACACCGCCGGGCTCATCAAAATACATATGACATATTCAGATATACAACGGGGCCCCGTAGAGTATCATTTCTATATCTGGGATTCATAACGACTTGTTTATACCTAAAATCTTTATACAGGGTGTAAATTAATGTCATGCAGATATTTCAGGGCGCGATGGTACTCGGCAAAATAAGAAAAAAAATTTAATATACACATGATCAAAAACGCGCCATTTTCGATATACAGGGTTGCGAAGTTTCAAATTTTTTTTCGTATTTTGCGTTTTTCTCCCGAATGTTTTGAGATAATTATTTGAAATTTAGTATAGCTACTATATTTTCAAATCTCTACAATAAAATGTCAAAATCATCAGTTGCAGTATACAAAGTGTTACATTTCTTTGGGTTACCGACCATTTTACTTTCCGGAACTTTTTTTATTGGGCACCCTGTATAAATTTTTATATCTTAATTGAATTCCCTGTTCTTTTCTCCAGCTTTTTGTTTGTTTCATTATTCCCGTATCTGTCACCGTTTTCGAGTTATTTGAAAAAATAGCGAACAATACAAACCAAGTGTAGTCAAAATATTTTTTTTTTGTTTTTTTTTTTGTAGCAGCCTGTATACTGCAACTGATGATTTTGACATTTTATTATAGAGATTCTAAAAGATAGTAGCTATACTAAATTTCAAATAATTATCTCAAAACGTAAAATATAAAAAAAAATTGAAACTTCGCCACCCTGTATATCGCAAATGGCGCGTTTTTGATCATGTGTAATTAACATTTTTTTCTTATTTTGTTGAGTACTATCACCCCCTGAAATATCTGCATGACATTAAATAACACCCTGTATCTTAGAAATAGTTGCCTCGACTATTGCTGAGCCAAGGAAAAAAACTACGTAAAGTATATACTCCTCTACCTTCCTTTTTAAGGCCGGGACCATTAGCGACCCGAGAACGTATCGGGCTTAACAATGTACTGTTTATAAGGGGCTTCTCAAGGGGGCACTAAAACAGCACGGTAACTCAGCGTGTCAACTACGCCAAAGGCGAAACTCTTTTAGCAAGAAGAAGAAGGCACCATAACTTAAGTTGTAAACCAAGCCAGAGGCGAAACCCTTCTGAAGAAAAGCAGAAAGTTACCACCTGTTTCGTAATTGATAAATAAACCCTTCGTAATATTCTTCTTTCTGTTTATTAGTATACGGTAAATATCCAAGGTCATGTTAAAAAACTTAAGTTTCAACTGAATTACGTTGTTACGTTATTTAAGGCAAAACGAAGAATTGCAATTTGAACGTATGGGTTTATAATAAACAAAACACTCCTGCACACATTCCTTCAATCTTAAATTATTGGTTAGATCAAAACAAACTATTTTGTTTATTATTATTTTTATTTCTGCTTAGTAATTGAGTTTAAATATACTTAAATTGGAAGACTTAGAAATAAACATTTTTCCACCACTATAGAGAACTTTATAATATACATATTTATATACCATATGAACAAAAATTATTTAGATAAGGGATGGCCATGGTGAACAAAATCACTGTCTTTGATAGGTTCAGCTTGTTGTTGGTTCTACATGTCAATTAATAAATAAATGTCAGTTTCTATTTGAATTTTTATTCATCATGGTATTCTCGAAACGCATTTGAAGACATGAAAAGGCGTGTAAATTTATGTTTGCATGAGAATGGTGGCCATTTTCAACACCTAATGTAATAAATTGAAAATAAACCCGTAGTTTAATAACTAAGTTTTATTTGACAAGCTGATTAGCTTACATAACCTATATAATTTCAACTACTGACGATAAATAATTTTTTTCACTACTAGTATTAGAAGATGTCATTATTGACCTTATTTTCGAGCCCAGAAGATGATTTTCTCTCCTAGTGGTCAATAATTTTTTATTATTGACTACTGGTTAATAATAGAAACAATTGCTCTGCGCTCAGGTGCCTATTTTAAATATGTTTTCCCTAATGTCAATTGTTTTCAAGCAAGGCTATTTGATTTTTGTGGGTATTTAGAAATAAATATACGCATCTGTCATTTTATTTTTTATTTATGTAAAAACGATTAATTAAAAGGAATAAAGGCGCTAGTAGTGAAAAAAATAGTATATAAACCACGGTAGAGAAGACTTTTCTCAGCCTCACAACTTATTTCCCTCCATGCTTCGCATGTCGGGAAATAATACTTCTCGGCTGAGAAAAATGTCTTCTCTACCTTGGTCTATAATATACTATTTGTTCATATGGTATTAGTTTTGATTACTTTAAAGTAAATATATTTTTATTTCAAACTATTAATGAAAAAGCCGCAATAACACGGAGAAAATACCATGGATTGCTCAGTCATATCTAAACGGATTGTTAAAAAGCATTTTATCGAATAAATCAGAACAAGTTTTCCGTCAACTTCAGAAACTTTTTTTAAGTTGATTTACAAAAGAGGTTCTTTTTACTTAGAAAGAATCTTCATTCAAACTGAATAATCAATACATTTTAAACCCATCTGATTTAATTAAGAATACACTTTCTAGCAAAATGCACTGAATTTATACGATTTTCATCTCCGTAAAGTATGTTCAAGTTAGCATATGTAATGTTTATACATAAACTGTTGTAGAAACATGTACTGTCTACTTATAATCAGCATTTTAGTTAGTTTACAGTCAGTGCCATGGATGCTGCGATATTATATGCTGTGAGAATAAGGAACAACAAGAAACTTCTAATTAAAACAAATAAGAAAATAGAACTCTGGCAATACAGTAATGAAGTTATAAATGCATAATAAAGATAAACTAACTAATGAAGCTATCTCTTTAGTGTATTATAGGGAGGTCTAACAAAATCACGAATTCATTCTATATATTCGCATACTTTTTTTTACTTTCCTTTATTTTAAGGGTCACAATTAAAGCTTAGTGACATATCATTATAATTAAATCTTCTATTCTATAAAACTGAATCGGCAAAATTGTAATTGCTCGGATAGCTATAAACCCACATACCCAAATGTGATGTTGCGTGTACTAATTTAATCGACTCAATCAAACAGCGTATTTGCAGTTTTCCGCTCTAAAAATTATTAAATCTCAACTGCATGAGAGGATACTGATTACTGATTACGATAAATATTTGATGATATTAATCATTATTCCATATTATGATCTGTTATGTTAGTATTTCCTCTTTAGTAGGGTTCGTTATACAATATTTTATGCTGTTGGTATTATATTATTGTAGCTATTTCAATAAAATGATTATGAATTATCATATCTATTTTCTCCTTGTTACTCATTATTTTCTTCTTAATTACCTATGTCGTTTAAATAATTACTACTATAATTTAAAAATGTTCTGGAAATGATTACTACTCACATGGAATTCCATCGGAATTTCATCAATCAGATAGATGTGTACTGATAATAAGCGGCAGTGGTGCTAAAGATGAGGATGAATACACGGCGGAAAACGACCACGACCGTGCTGTGCTGGCTTGGAGTAGGCGATTTTTTGATACAACGAAACGTATTAACATTTATTTTTTTGATATTGTTGTACCGGTAGTTAAAAATATCGAATATTAACATACTGGGCACCGATATTCGATATCCGAAACATAGCTACACTGACATTTGATATAATTATACAATGAGTTTCTTTATTTTTGCATGTTACGGATTTACATGGTATCCATTTTACGTTGCGTTAAGGAGTTTTCTATTGTAAATTTCAATTTCAAAATGATCTTTGGTATACTTTTGGATTACAAGTTTTTTTATAAATTTTCATAATTACAATATTTATTTGTTTGTTATCGTTAACCGAAATGTATTTTCAAAATATAAGAAGCATTATTTTAATAAAAAGAAAAATATGTAATTAAATAATTTTATGCAGGATCGCATTATAATTTGACAATTATGCGTGAATTTTTTTTAACATAAACGTCTCTTTCTAGCTATGAAGGTATACTCTTTATTGAAACTCTGGGGCAATTTATATTAACAATACAGTCAACACAATTATTCATGTGAATATTCCTAATTGTAATTGTGTTAATTCGTTAATTGACAATATGGCTACTGTTGTTTTCATGTTCCCATAGCAACGCGAAAATTTGATCAACTAACTGTTCGATGTGGGTAGAAAATTAATTTATTCCTTTTATTTCAGTTTTAAAATCTTTGATCGTGCAAAATAAAATACAAAACTGTCAAATTCAAAAGTTATACTCTTAGTATATTATACACCAAGGTAGAAAAGTCTGCTGTTACAGCTCGAGGGCTAAGGAGCTCATAGCACCAAGGGATGTACTTCTGGAGGACTATAGTAAGACTTTTCTATCTTGGTGTATATACAAATTTTTTCTAAGGTTTAATTAAATTAAAACCATTATAATATAATATAAGGCAGCCTGGGTAGCTCAGTCAGGTAAGGGCCTGCTAGCTAGTCGGCTGACACGGGTTCGATTCGAACGGTGGCCACAGTATTATGGAGCCGATTTGGGTCGAAGCTGGTTGGAATGTGATGCAAGGCCAGAAATAGACCCATCACCTCCATTGCACTCCAGCAAGTGCAAAATGAACTTCGACACTGCTTGCGATAAAAAGAGAAAATCGATTAAGAAAGAGAAATAATATAATATAATAAATCAGAAAGTGTAAAAATTTCTGATCTGAAAAACTACTACTCGAAAAATCGAAGGATCCTGAACGCATATGTATTATTCAAAAATTGATGTAGTAGTTATTAGGTACTAAAAACGTAATTATAATTTCTGAAAACTTCTGGCACATTTGCAAGATTATGCGAATGATGAAAAAGCATCCACTTTGTGGACACATTATTCTATGTTGAAATCAACTTTATCCCTAAAAAAAATCCTTGAAATTAGTTCATTTCTTAAAACGTCAAAATATGCATTATCAAGCAAAAAGTCGTTAGTTTTTATTCAGAAAAGATTACAAAATTTCTCACTTTAAGCGTTTGATGGTTTTTATATTGCATCTAAGATTGGTATTTGTTGCGTTTATATCAACCGAGCTAATTTAAGATAATCCTCAGTGACCGACCCATGGTCACATCTAAACTAAGAATAAGAATTTAAAAAATATTAAGGCATGTAAATTTAGGTGATTTTATTATTTGTTTTGAAATTTTGTCAACATTTTCTGAACCAACCTGAAACATGACTTTTAATCCGATGTTTTAATGAGGATAACTTTAGATTGAATCACTTAATAATTTATTAAATGAAGACGTGTTTAGAACACAACATGTTTCTATGGAAAATATTAAATTACTATTAATCCATTATTTCCATTAATATCCAGCGTCTCTCGTAATTTATTAAATACTACTTATCACTACGAAAAATAGTTTCACATTTTAATGTTTCTAAAACCTCGGTATTTAAAACACTAAAAGAATTTAAACATAAATCGTACAAATTTTGTAATCACGAGCAACTATTTGATGAAGACAAAGAAAAAAGAACTTTTTGTCAAAATTTATTTAACTTGCCCAATGAACATGAAGACATTTTACATAAAATAGTTTTTCGTCAAACCTACTGCGAAAATATGTCATTGTGTAATTGTTTTGTTGACGGTAAGTGACAGTTTACATTCAACTACTGGTTACCATGGGCAGCGGGTTGTAATATTCTTCATTAAGTTCCTAGGGCAAAAAAGTAAATTGTCTACAAAACACCTTTATTTACAAACATTTTATCTACGTTACATTAATTACAACTTATTTATATTAAATGTAAATGAACAATTATAACAGTTAGAAACTTGAACAAGAGAATTAAGTTCCTTTTTTGAATCTAAGTTTATATTTTCGGTAATATCAACATTTGCAATTTGTATATGTTCTTGATTTTATTTGGTGCTAGGAACAATTACGCGGCTATCTTTCATTTCGTCTTCATTATTGAATTGCATGACTGAAGTTGAAGATGTGGACGCAGATTCTTCATACCTATTCTGATTATATAAAATTCTACTGGCAATTTCTAATTTATTTGTCATTGAATCTGCAACATAACTTTCTGCCACTGTTGTGGATTTCCATCCACCGTGCCTCTTTAAACCAAGAACGTCAATTCCCGTATCAGCAAAAAAAGTTGCTGACGTTCTTCTAAACGAGTGCCCAGTACAAGTTTCGGGATTTTTCAGTTTTAAAAATTCTGCTATTAGAGCAGGAATTTTTGCAAATGTGTTTTTACCTACTGGTTGATTCACACATTTTCCTGAACAATATTTCAGAAAAAATCGCCGATTTTCACTATTTCTTGGCCCGCAACTTATATATTTCCTAATTAAATCAACAAAATTTATGCGCTGTTCTTCTCGGTTAATGATCGTAAAAGTACGTTGCACTCCATTTTTAGTATCTGATATTGTTACTATTATTACAGAATTTTTATCTTCAACATTATCAGTTGTCATCTTACATAATTCGTCTTTTCTACAGCTACCAGAAATTCCCATTATCATAACGACCTAGAACAGATAAATAACTTCAATATACCTAAATAACTGAGTTAAATGAAATAATCTGTAACTGTACCTTCATTAACAAATGTGTAATGTCAGGCGCTTCAATAAGAAATTTGTTCATATCGTCTCGACTAAATATACTACTCCTTTTGGGTTTATATATCCATCATTTTTACGCTTTAAAAACGCTTTTAGTTTTGGATATTTGGAAATATCTTCATTATCATTGATAAAAATGGTACTTTTAAACAATGAGTATTCGCTCCATAAACTGCTTGGAGATTTTAATTTTGTAGATCTATTTAAGAAATACGCCAGCAGCACTTTTTCTGTAATCACATCTGATTTCTTCTCATGGCACCAATTTTTGAAAATGTTATATGTTTCCATATACCGTTGTTGCGATTTAACCGGTAATAAATTGTGGGATGCTGCTTTTGCAGCCTCTTCTATTTCTTGAGACATGTTTTTAGAATCACAAATTGTGCACAAATTCAACTGACACACGCGTTTGAAATGTTTTTGAAATAAATATGTTTTATTTTATTTTGTTGTCAAGGATACCTAATCGAAATCACAGCAACCTTTATTAATTATTGGTATGACAGCTATGCATAAAAAATGAAAAATACTTAATTTTATTTATTTTAAAATGATATATAAGGTTTGACGAAAAATCTCATATGCACCTCGAGTCGTACAGTGCAATTTTTGGTCTCGAATGCTTGCAACACCTCGGCCCTTCGGGCCTTGGCGTTGCAAATTGCATTCTCGCCCAAAAAACTGCACCTACGACTCTTGGTACATAAATAACTATTGTGTGATGAAGCAACTTCCATAATAAATGTAGACGTCATTTCACGAAATTTCCGGTGTGTATTCTATTTCTCATTTGTCTATTTTATCTTGCTAACCTCGTTCCTTCTTATTCCTTAGATATTGGTCCCGCACTAACGACCGTTTACAAAACTTAACTCATTCAATACACTGGGAAAGTTAATGTATGGCTAGGAATAGTTGACATAGGCTTATCGGATCATATTTTATTTGCGAGAATCTCACTACAGCCAAATTTTTGGAGTTGTTAATGAACGGCATCATTCCGGCAATAGAAAAACATCGATAGCCTGTGGTTTCAGATGGATGGAGCCCTCCGCATTCCACAAAAGCTACGAGTATTACAAACATTTTAAATGACAAGTTTCCAGGATGTTGGGTAGGAGATTCAGTCCCGTATCGTGGCCACTGCGGTCTGCAGATTTGTCGCCCAACGACTTCTTTGTTTGTATTGTATTGAATTAAAAGATCGCATACGTACCGAAAGCAATAGGTTGAATCCTGACTTTCTCGCGAATGCTGTGCGTGCGTTTCGAGATCGTTTAGGTTACTCTTTTTAGAAGTACAAGGTGGTCATTTTGAATACTTGTTGTAACTGTTGCAATTTGTATTTTCATTGCTGTTTTGTGTTGTTAATATTTTACGTTTTAGGATAATTGTTGAATTAAATTTATTTTGATATTCCACTAACTTTGATTTATTTACAAATGATCAAACATAACCTTACATAACACCACAACGACACAGTGTCGTTTAGTGTATATTAATTTGGTTGCTTACATATAAATACGTTGACGTGCTCTTTTTAAAGGTATACATAGGCGATATGTATACCAAAAAGAAAAATTATTTCTATAGGTATTCGCACTAGAAAAACTATTAGCACAAGATATATTTTATATCATGTAAGTTCCTAAGATGCAACGATGCAGCAGCTCACCCTATAAAAATACATTAATAAAAACTCAGTTCTGTAAAATACAGCAGCTTAAATTGTTGTTCACATACAGAGTGCATATTTTCTTGAAATTTATAGACATAGCCTTTTTTTATTTAAAGAACTACGTCATCGTTTAAATGAATTTAAATTAGCCAATTTTGGCAGGGTTAAAATGGAAATTTTATAGTGAAGATTCGGAATACATTGCAAAATGTTTGAGATATCTTGAAAAAACAAAAACTGTTATTTTTCAGTCTAATGTATTTTGGTAAACATCTATTTTGGTGCAAAGGTAGAAGTACTACCTTATGTATAATTTTGTACAGAATTCAATAAACTATTCCCATATCGCGTTCAGAAAGTGAATTTTCTACAACTGTTTTTATCAATTAAAATAAATTATGCGAAATAGGATAAATAAATTATGCGAAATAGGAAAAATAGTATGAAAAATATGTGTTACTATGACGAGTTGTAATATTCGTACATTGCGAAACTCGCCTGCGGCTCGTTTACGCAAACTGTACTCATATTACAATAAAGGTCATTGTAACACTTGTCTTTCAATATACTATTGTGAAAATTGCATAACGCCCTTGATTTTCAAGCTACAACATAAACATGCATTTTTTAGGCATAAACAATATTTTCGTTTTTCTAACAGTAGGTATATCACAGGACCTTAGTGATAGATAAAGAATTTCGAAATATTAGAATATTTAAACTTACCTAGCTAGTTTTAGATGTAATTCTAATTATTATCATTACTATTTTATACTTCCTAAATGGGTATTTCACCACCAGTTGCTAAAATTGAAATTAAATTAATGAACGTAGCGTTTCTGAGATAATTTCATCTCCATTTTCAAAGGTTTTAATGTGAACAAATTTTGAAATTTAATGTAACATACAGTGCCACCAAGCTTACAAAAGCCCTGTGTGGGCGTATCTGGGAGAGCTGTGTATTTATAAAGTACACTCAGGTCCAAAAGTATTTCGGTGGGAAATTTAAATATAAACGATAAAATGAGTAGGTAAAATAATAATTTTCTGAATTAAAGTGCAATGAAAGATACAGAAATAAAAATCAGATGAAGATAAGTCTTTATTATGGTACTTTTAACAATAATAATATGTTATGGTACTGTTAGTAATTTAATAAAATACAAAACACAAACGTAACATGTAAGTACATTAATTTAATTTACATTAAATGATCGCTGTGTGAAGAATCACTTTCATCGGTGATACAGCTGTCATCATCTTCATCTGAAGAACTAATGTTGACTGTGAAACTTAGATTCTTTCTCCCAATGTGCTTCTTTAATTTCTGCAAATGCATTTATTACTAAGATTTCTATTTCAGTACTTTTTTGCGACACGTTGTACTCAGCGACTTTTCTTTTCATCAGACTCCAAATAAATTCAATTGAATTTAGATCACAGTGGTAAGGAGGAACAGGTACAACAGTGTGGCCATGTATTCGTAATAGTTTATCAACATAATATGTCTTCGTAACAAGGTACTGCTTTCCTAGCATTACGAGTTCTGCTTTTCTCATGTCTTTTGTAGTGGGAATGCCATTTGTTTCTAACCATGATGGAATTTCTTCTTTACGTTGGCTCTGTGTTGGTGGTTTATTTATTTGCACGCTGTGGTACCCATAACCACAATACCATTTGGAGGTAAATTGGGAATGAGCTGTTTTTCTAACCAAGCCATAAAGTTTGTGTGGTTCATATCGTCGTGATAATCGCCGGATTTACTTTTCGATTTAAATATCAACAAAGCCTTTTTGACAAAGCCATAGGAACCTCCAGCATTTACTATAATGTACCTCTGACCAGCTCGATTAGATTTATACACGCCACATTCTTCTTCAGGCTACCAGCATTGACTAACACCATATGACGGGTGAATGTAGGTTTCATCTAAATATGTCACTGGTTTTTTATTATTGGCACATTTTTTATTTTTCCTTAGTTTTCTTAAATAGCGAGAACGCCAAGCTGCAGTATCATTTCTCTCCATAAGTAGAGTTTACGTTTATTATGTCACTTTTTGTAGCGAGAACCCAGTTGAATTAAACATTTTCGCAAAGTTTCCCGCCCTCCAGTGTAGTTAATTTTACTCTTCATTTTGTCAACAAGCGACTTTAACGTAGGAATCTTATGATCAACAGTGTAGGTTTCATGTAGAGTCATTCGGGGTAACCGAGCGCAGCGGGTAAGTGTGCGCACGGGCTGTATTTTGGAAATGTGGCAAGGGCGGCCAAACGTTTTTTCCGAAAAATCAGCGACCCCAGCTTTAGACTTATTTCAGACATGTCACTGTGTCACTTGTCGCTTGCTCCATAACTAATTACAATACAACAGAATTTGTGATATCAATTAATAGATTTTAACATCGCGGAAAAGTGTGTCATACCCAGGTTTTTTATTTGCAAACGGTGAGTATTTTTTCATGCTGTCAGAGCCAATCTCAGAATGAATATCAGTAGAAAGCTTAAGGTTATAATCGTCACTATCGGATTCGCGATTTTTGTTTTCAAATTTGGTCCCGGGGGGCAAGTGTGCGCGGGTAAGTGTGCGCATGCGCTCACTTGCCCCGTATGCGTTCACTTGCCCCATATGGGTGCGCACAGTTACCCACAATACGGGTCAAGTGAACGCATGCCGACAAAACTATTTTATTCTTAGTTTATGAGAAATTTCGGGAATTTACTTTTTTTGTTAATGTCGATGTTCAAAGAATAATAAATGCTCTATCTAAAAATGTTGAAATTGTTTTCATATACTTAACTATTTTTATTTAATAGGGTTTAGAAGTCTAAAGTGCGCACACTTAACCCGAATGACTCTACAGCTCTTCTTAAAACATCTGTTCAGCTGTCTCATAATGACTAGATTATTGTACTGTTTAGAGGCCATAATTATATCATTTATCGGACTAGCACCATAATGATAAAGTAAAACGGCCGGTGCTAAGTAGAACGACCGTTGATTGGTTGCTTCTGTTTGTTAAACAACCTGGTAACTAGGTGATTATTCAATATAGCACCCTGCAAGAGGCTAGAGCTATAAAACACATTTTAACCTCAAAGTAATTTAAAAGTAAATTTTTTGATATGCAGCTGAACATAAAGCTTTGTATGTAATTCGTACATAATTAGGCTTTATGGACTTGCCAAATTTATTGGCCTCGCTCACTTCGTTCGCTCGGCCATAAACTTTTTGGCACGTCCATAAAGACCTACATTATGTACTCGTTACATAAATAGCTATTATCGAAGTCGTCTAATTTTATTTTATTTGCAGCTTCAGAACAGCGCTGCTTCTTTGTTGGAAATTTTAATAAAGCCGGCTGCTGTTTCTGATTTTCAACAAGCGACTTTAACGTAGGAACCTTATGATCAACAGTGTAGGTTTCATGTACAGCTCTTCTTAAAACATCTTTATCGAAGTCGTCTAATTTTATTTTATTTGCAGCTTCAGAACAGCGCTTCTTTGTTGGAAATTTTAATAAAGTCGGCTGCTGTTTCTGATTTTCAACAAGCGACTTTAACGTAGGAACCTTATGATCAACAGTGTAGGTTTCATGTACAGCTCTTCTTAAAACATCTTTATCGAAGTCGTCTAATTTTATTTTATTTGCAGCTTCAGAACAGCGCTTCTTTGTTGGAAATTTTAATAAAGCCGGCTGCTGTTTCTGATTTCCAACAAATCTTCTTTATAAAAGTAACAGATTTTCCTATTGCAGCAGCAGCAAGTTCAGTTGCTTGTTCCAGTGGAAACATCAACACACCATTAGATTTTTGTTTTTATCAAAAAAGTCGACACCATTTCGAATAATGTTGCGAGCTTCAGAATGAACAATCTTTGGCTTACTCATCTCTAAATATTTCCGTAATAAATAAAATAAATTAATGTTAAAATATATTTTTCCGTATCCATGGTATGTAATTGACAGATTATTTATCTCATTTGAGGTTAACAATGGCGGATGGCGGGTAAATATGAAAAAGCGGGACGATATGAACATTTGCGGGTTTTTACCGTGCATGCTATCGACGTGACATCTACCGATAGAATTTAGAATCAAAATTATTATTTGATTATACAAAAATCTTCATTTAAGTGATTGATAAGTGTAATTATTTTTTAAAATTCAAGCAAATACGTTTATTTTTTACATAAATTCATTATAGAAGTTATTTTTAATACGAAAATTTGGCATGTGTAATTTGAGGTTATATGTCAAAAACGTAGGTAAGTATTATATTATAACTATTTTTATTTAATACGAACTTCTCATGGATGCGGAAAAATAACTTGTGCCCTACGGGAATCTAACGGCATATTTCATCCCTCTGCTTTTGCTGCCCTCGCTCACTACGTTCGCTCGTGCAGCAGAAATCTTCGGGATGAAATATGCCTATATCTTCCCTTATGACGCAATATACTATATTAAATTAGGTAGTATTACATCTTTACATAATTGATTTCTATTTCAACGTTGACGTTCTTATGCGCATAACCTCACTTATGAAATGAAAGATCTGTCTTAGTTAAATGAAAAGAGTAACTTGCTTACCTATATAGATATATCTGTTATGCGGAATTGGCGCCTTGAAAAAGACGATTTTTCTTAATAAATAAGCAAAAATGCCGAAGAATTGGAAAAACACAAGGGAATACAATATCACGCCTCCAGTAACTATCTAAACAAATAAACTTGTAACTTTGAGTGTACTTTGGCAAAATTTAGAATCTGATTGGTTTAATCAGTTTAATGCATTTGTCATTGAAATTAGTTCGCATATTTTCCAGGGTTTTTGTAAGCTTGCTGGCACTGTACAAAACAAAAAAATTCACATTTTATATTATTTAGTTTTCAATTCCATACCAAATTATGTAAAAATGTGCAGGACATAAGGTGTCCCATTTATAAAATAATTTTGTCCACGACTAGTCAATAATCTGTCAATTATTATCCTTGTGTTTGGTCAAACATAATGCTATCCATTATACACTGCCAGCAGTGAATAATCATTATTCACGGTGTCATGGTAACATCATTGTCTATGGTGTATATAGTCGGATTCGATCTAATTTGGCATGTACTGAACCGTTCTGAACACAGTAAATGCTATATCTTTTCGTTTCACAAGTCATTTCATAAATTTCAGAGCGGCCATCTGCAAGACTTGCGCTCGCTTTAATAGCCTATACGCACTAACAAGCCAGAAAGAGAGCAGTATAACTATACAAGTAACTATACTGCGAAAACCCACATGCCAAATTAAATCGAATCCGACATGAAGGAAATAGGTTATGTTTCTAATCCTACCACTTCGTCTAACGTAGTCCTACCACATAGTTTTAGTAGCGTTGTTATTTAAATTTTAATTAAAAATTCTTCGTATTTGTAGTCGAGGACAAACTATAGTATACGACTCGCTATAGTGCCTACTATTACCTCGGATAATTGCAAAACTCGCTCGCTCACTCGCTCGTGTTGCAAACATTATCCTCGGTAATAATAGCATTCATTATAGCGTCGTGTATAATATACTACTATTTCCGAATATCTCAAAAACCCGACGTATAATTGTTTTTCTGTTTTAGCTGTCGTAATAGGAGTAAAAAAATACTACTACTTTAATAATGTGGCCGGCTGTGTAACTCCTATAATCAACAAGTTAATAATAGTAAACTGTTAATTTAAAACACCCTGTAAAATGCAACTAAAATTAATTCCAATTTGTTTAAGATAAAACGTAAATCTTTGTAGGCTTAAACGACTTAACGTTAAACCGAAATTCGAGCGCATTACGTTGCCTTCATTTTAATCGTGTGCTCTATCAGCTAGTAATTTAATTTGTAAGTCGTTGAACTATAAGATTAATGATATATTGCTTAGAGGTTATTTCATATTTTATGTAAAGCAAAATTTAGGAAAATAAATTGCATATCCGTAAAATATTAAAGGTTTCTATGATACTTATACATTTACGTATTAGTGGCTACACAGAAATTATTTACAGTTTAATAACGATAACCATTTCACTCTTCTATTAAAAAAAAATACCTTAAAATTATTAGTAATCCAGAGAATTGTATTTGCAAATCACTTTAATTGCACAATACGCTTTAAATTATACAAACTAATCTGGTTAGCATCCATCCATTTGAAATAATTTGTGTTCTTTCGAGTTTACATCTACAAAGGGCTAAATTGACCCTAATTAATACATAAGTTAACGTAATTCCGTTTTCTTTTTCAAATTTGATCCCGTAGGGTACTTCGTAAATTATAGACTTAACTAAAGCTCTTCATTAATTAATGTTGGCTTTAAGAAACAGCAGAAAACTGACAAAGCAAAAACAAAACGTATATCTCAGTTTAATTTTCTGTTGTAAAGTAAATATATTATATGTATTTAGTTTCAAGAAATAAATTTAATTTATAAATATACTACTACAAGGAGTTGAATTCTTTTGGAATTTAGATTAAATTCTTAAGGTATGCCACGTACTTTATTAATTAACGTTGATGAATATCTGGAACATGTGTTGAATACTACCAAAGATGACAAAATTACTACTAAAACTCAAAACATCTAGAGTTACTAACCCTCACTTTAAAATCACGAAATGAATTAGCTTTTCGTCCGAGATGGTTACCGAAAGAACAGGTTTCCGAGCTAAATCTGATGGGTGATAATACTTCGGAGGTGTAAAATTTTGGTTGAAACACAGCTATTATATCAATTGTTTTAAACTATTTTTTTCAAAAATGCAATACGTCCTCTAAGATTCACTCTGTATATCTAATAACACCATTAAGTAATTTTGTTATAATTACAAACTCTCTACAGCCAGTTAATACGATTCTAAAGTAAGTTTCTGCCGTGAGGATTTTTTATTCTACAGTGACCTTTTGACAACAGAATAATGAAACGTGATTTTGCAATCTTTTAAAGACAACACATATAGCACCGGTTGAACTGAGTACAACGTCTCTTAAAAGGATAAGAAAATCTATAAATTTAATCTTCTCTGCGGATTATTTCAACTCACAAGGTAATTTAGCTCGTTTTTCAAATAAACATAAAAGTAACCCCTCCTTACTTGGGTAAAGTTAAAGCTCGATTTAGTAAAAATAAAAACCCAACAAAGAACATAAGCTGCTATTATATTTATGGATATTTGAGAAGTTACTTTTCAGTTTTCGTAAGTAAGCCGGTGTGACAAGGTAATGAAAATTCCAGAAAGTTGCTCGAGGGACCCTTTTAATACGAATTCTTGTAGTTATCAAGTTTTACTTTAAATTTGATATTAAAGTTTTGCCTGTTAGTGTCATTCCGGCGGCTGGTTGATCTTGATAAGCATTACTTGCTGCAAAAGAACATGCAGCGTTTGGTGTATACGGACATTACAAGGTATTTACTATATTTTGGTGTATTTACCATTTATTTGGTAGGGCGGAATGGAAACTAAGACAACGACCTAAAGTAAATGTGACAGTTACACAAAAGCTTCTAAAAATATTATTGTAGCGGTTTTTCACATAAGTGAATTCGTTTTCACTTGAATATTTATGCTCGACTGGAATGGAATACTTTTGGCGTAAAATTTACAATAGTAACTTTCTAGTTTTCAGTTATAATCAATATAGATGGGAGTAAGTGTACAAAGATAAGATATACGGGGTCGCTTTTATATGTGGAACCGGTGGATTATTTCCCAAAGTAAGATGGCTAGAAAAGAAAGGCTAAGACAAAAGTTTTAGGGTTGTTTCCAATCTATTTCCCAAAAGAAAAATGACGTAGGTATACAGGATCAGTCAAAAAGACACGGCAAAGCAAAGTTTCTTTTTTTTAATGGAACACAATGTATTTGATGCAATAATTGAATTCGCCTAGAAATTCTGAACAAAAGTTGTATCACACGCTACATGCTTAAACTTAACCGTTTTCGAGATATCGAGTTTTCAAAATAATTTTTTTTTAATTCTTTTATTATGAAATCCACCAAAGGTTGATAGTATGAGTGTTATTAAATGATTTCTTTGCTACATGGTTGATAAAAGTGATGAAATGAAAGAAAATTACTTTGAACAAATAATTTATTGTAGAAAATGAAAACACATTTTTGTGGGATTCCTTATTCATACTTGATATATTGAAAACTCGATATCTCGGAAACGGTTAAGTTTAAGCATGTAGCGTGTCATACAAGTTTTGTTCAGAGTTTCCAGGAGAATTCAATTATTGCATAAAATACAGGGTGTTCCAATAGAAAAAAAGAAACTTTGCTTTATCGTGTCTTTTTGACTGATCCTGTATACTTAATTTTTCTTTTGTGAAATAGATTGGAAACAACCCTAAAACGTTTGTCTTAACCTTTCTTTTCTAGCCATCTTGCTTTGTGAAATAATCCACCGGTTCCATACATAAAAGCGACCCTGTATAATATATGTAGAATAAACGAAGGAGGCATATTCTGTGAACCTCTTTAAAAGTGATAGTCTTTGGTAGTATTTATAGTTATCAATGCTGAACCCAAATGTACGGTTCACCTTCCCAGCGTTTTCAATTTTGTTGCGCAAGAACGGCCAACGTCATATGCTGCTAACGCAGGAAGATATCAGAATTTCGCCGACTGTTCTTTATATGGTATATCAATCACCGTTCTCCAACACCATTACAGTTATATAAACCAAATCCTTCATTTTATGTCTTACGACATTTATTTTAGTTGGTTGTTGTTCTCCCGTAAAAAAAAGAAAACTTTGCAAACCTACGTTATTCATAAAAATTATCATACCTGAAATTGAAACACTATCTATGGTTAAGCACTCATTATTATTTTATAAACTGCTTCATAAGTCTGAAGGTTATTTAACTATAAACACAATGAAATTATTATTCTAACTTAAAGTGTTTTATGTAACACATTGGCATTCTTATATACAGATTGACCGACAGCACTAAGTAATATTATTATGTTAATAGTTTTTTCCAATTTTTAAACACAATTTTCAACGAACAAATTACGAAATACTACAAAAGCAAGTTTGCTAAAGTTATCTGATAGATTTTTTATTTAGAACACGACAATCTGAACGGAGTAAGGGTGCTAATCAAAAGCTAAAGATCGTTAGCAATCTCCAAAGACAACTAAAATGGCTTGGTTATGGTTTTTTTGCAAATACAATTTTAGGGGAATGACGAATTACATTAACATGTACTTACGTTACTATTAAAGAAACTGTTTTAAAAAAAGGTTTGGGATGCTGTAAACTATTTTATTATTTGAGTATGATCTTGCTTTGTCCCTAATGATTAATACCACACTACTTGTATTTGCGCTCGACACTCCTAGGCTGTAAATGATACTAAAAAGGTTTGTATATAAAAGTTGAATCGCAATCGCAAGTTCGAGCTGAGGAAAGTAGATAACGACAGACATGGCATTACGGCTGAATGATCCTAATAAATATATCCCAGTTTATATGTGA
Source organism: Melanotus villosus (assembly GCA_963082815.1). Classification (NCBI taxonomy): domain Eukaryota; kingdom Metazoa; phylum Arthropoda; class Insecta; order Coleoptera; family Elateridae; genus Melanotus; species Melanotus villosus. Next base: position 66,407,418 of record OY720418.1, on the reverse strand, counting down.
TTGAGCATACATACGTATCTGTTACAATAAAAACATTTACCGATAAATTTTGTCCCAAATTGTAAAGTTTTTCATGTTCAGGTTTTTTTTTTAGCAATTCCCTTTAGGATAACGAGAAGTTAAGATTTTATTGCATTAAAACGTGAAACTTAATTTATAATATCTAAACACCTAAAACTAAAACACTGATAGGAAGCTTATAAAGTTAATGAGAGCCATTAACGTTAACAGTTATACAAAGCTTTCATTTAACTCTAATATTAATAATATATTAGACGTTTTTGTAGATGTCTGATATAGTAATTTCTTCGTCTCCAAAAAATATCTTTGATAATCAATAATATTTCGTTTAATATAAATGTTTTAAAAAATGTACCGCGCTGAACTTTTTTGGTTGGATTTTACTTTTGAAATACAAGCCCATACAAACATACAACTCAATCTACAATTTTCTCTTATGATAATTATAATAATAATAATAATAATAATAATAATAATAATAATAATAATAATAATAATAATAATAATAATAATAATAATAATAATAATAATAATATAATGAAAAGCTGGAGCACAACACTTCACATAAACACACCGAAAAATACACTTAAAACCAATGAAATAAAAATAAAACAAGGTATTTTCCAGGGAGACTCTTTGAGCGCCCTCTGGTTTTGTATAGCACTTAATCCATTATCCAATATGCTAAAATCAACCGAATACGGATACAAAATAGAAAACAAGAACAACACGAAACAGATAAACCACCTCCTATATATGGATGACCTGAAATTATATGCCAACACCGAACATCAGCTTAAAAACATTATTAATATCACAGAAACGTTCAGTAGAGACATCAGAATGAACTTCGGACTTGATAAATGTAGAACGTGCTCAATAGTCAGAGGTAAAATAAAACGTCATGAAGGTCATTACACAGACACCAACACAATAGAAGGACTACAACAGGAAGAAACTTATAAATATTTGGGACTATTTCAAAACCCATCTATAAATCATGCACAAATTAAAGCAGATATTAAACAGAAATTTAAACAACGTCTAGAGAGCATATATAAAACTGGGTTAAATGCAAAGAATAAAACAACAGCTATAAATACATACGCAATCCCTCTTGTAACATACACTTTTGGACTAATAAGATGGTGCGACACAGAACTAGAAGAATTAAATAGATTAACAAGAACGACTGCTACTAAATACCGCATTCATCACGAGCACTCCGCAGTGGAAAGATTCACTCTCCCTCGAAACGAGGGAGGAAGGGCTTTTATAGATATAAAAAACGTGCATTACCAACAGCTCAGTAACCTACGAAAATACTTTTACTCAAAGAAAGACAACCCTTTACATAAAATAATAATTAAAGCCGACAATTCCATTACCCCATTAAACTTAAAAAATGAAGAATACGACCCAGAACAAAAAATCGTAATAAACAGTAAAAAAATAGAAACTTGGAAAAATAAAACACTTCATGGCACATATCCATATCATGTAGCAATGGAACACATTGACAAAGAAGCATCTAACAAATGGCTAAAATCAGGCACTCTTTATGCCGAAACAGAGGGATTTATGATAGCCATTCAAGACAGAACTATAAAAACCAAAAACTATAGCAAATACATCTTGAAACAAGAATTACCAGATGACAAATGTAGAAAATGCCACAAAACATCAGAAACAATAGAACACATTACCAGTGCTTGTACTGAACTAGCTAAGGTGGAATACACAAACAGACACGATAACATATGCAAAATCATACATCAAGCACTAGTAGACAAATATAAGCTACAAGAAAACATAGAACCATGGTATAAATACCAACCGGAAGCAGTGCTTGAAAACACTGTAGTGAAATTATACTGGAATAGAAATATCATCACAGACCGAACAGTCACACACAATAGACCAGATATTACATTAATAAACAAAACAACTAAAACCACATACTGCATAGACATCTCCATACCTAATACACATAACCTGCAACAAAAACATAATGAGAAAATTCACAAATACACTCCTCTCATAGAGGAAATCAAAGGAATGTGGAAACAAGATAAAGTAGTAATAATACCTATCATTCTATCAGCTACAGGAGTAGTACCGAAACAAATCCACAACGCAATAAAACTGCTAGATCTTAATCCAGACACTTATGCAATACTACAAAAGACAGTTATCATCAATACTTGCACAATAGTCAGACGTTTTCTCAACATACAATAAAATTAGAGTTGCTTGACATAGTCCGCACTCTAATCATAAACTAGGTCTTTCGACCTATGAAAGTGAAAGATAATAATAATAATAATAATAATAATAATAATAATACAGGGTGATTCAAAAGGTATGGTCCAAACTTAAGGGTGTGATTGGTGATGTTAAAATAAGTAAAAAATGCCAATAAACTCATGTCCGATTCACAATTGTTTTCTAGTTATAACAACATTTAGGATAATTTATTATTAATAAAGAGCATATACAATTATACGAAAAATTAAAAAGTATCACAACAAAAAATGTTCAAAATGTCCACCTAGTACTTGTATACAAAGTTGGCAACGCCGACGCACAGAATCTCGAACATTCCTCAACTGTTGAGGATGTTTTCGAATATCTTCAACAGCTTCATTTATCCTATTAACTAAATGGCCCCTGTCCTGAATTTCCGTTGCATAAACTTTTTCTTTTAATGCACCCCACAAGTAAAAATCTAGTGGATGTGAATTGTGCAACGGTGCCCCGTCATGCTGATACCACATGGATCTTCGCACATCAAGATGCAGATCTTCTAATAATTCCGACAAGGCATTATCTAAAAGGTCCTAAATACATAGGTATTCGGTGGTTAGACTGTCTCCGGTGAGGATACCTTCTCCCATATTCTACCACAGGTGCATGGGCATTTCCGCTGCAATAACCATACACAAAATGCATTTCTGCACGTACAGAAAATGGCTCCATCATTACCACGTTTATTGAAAACTACGCCAATTCAAGCTTGAAACGTCTTCTGCCATAAGGAATTAACATTTGTTTTACTTAGTTCCTTGAGAACGCGATTTGGCAAAACACAGATAAAAACAAAGAAAACCTCTGTAACTAGATAGCGGTTGGAAATAAGACATGTGTTTATTGGCATTTTTTGCTTATTTTAACAACACCAATCACACCCTTAAGTTTGGACCATACCTTTTGAATCACCCTGTATATTTATTAGCCAGTTATGTGCATAAACGACACATTAGCACGTTATACAAAGATTACATAGATTGGTACCTATAGATAACAACGTTTAGCCATATAAAATAGGGATGTTTTAGCTTTCATATAATGCATTAGTAAATTCTGCAATTGTATAATAACAGGCATTGAGTAGTATTTTTTTTAGTTTGGTTTTGAAAATAAGAGGCGTTGGCGATTGCTTTAAATCGTTAGGGAGCTTATTGTATATTCGGCTACCTACATAATGAGGAGATTTTTTTGTTGATTCAAGCTGACATTTAAAAGAATATAAATGGTGTTTATTCCTGGTATCATGGTTGTGTATGTCGAGATGTCGGCTAAACCGTTTCATACGGGAGTGTATAGAAAGTAAGTATGATTCGCTTTTGCAGCACAAAAACTCTATGTACTTTTTGTATCGAAAGCCTTGTAGCGTACATGCAGGTTGTATGATTGTTTGCGTCTACTATTAAATTCAATGCAAGCTGTTTTTGTGTGGTTAATGAGAAGTCTATTGGTTAAGCTCCAATTTTCAAATTCTTCAAGGATTATAAGGACTTTTTGTTCTAAGCGAGTACCATCCGCGTATAAATAAATAACACCGTGACTGATGTGGTCAGGAAGGTCATTTATAAATAGTAAGAAAAGTAAAGGCTCTAGTACACCCCCTTGTGGCGTGCCGAGGACTAGACCGGTACGGTTGGAGTAAGAGTTTTTAACCTTTACTTTGATTTGTCTATAGCTTAGTTAGGAGATTAGCCAGGAGTTAATTGGACCACGGATCCCAAGGTTGCAAAGTTTGTCCAGCATTAGGGTTTTATCAATAGAGTCAAAAGCTTTGGTAAGGTCGAATAACAAAGCTACTACATGTTCTGCATTATCAACTGCATTGTAGATGTACTGTGTAAGTTCTACGGTTGCGATTTCAGTTGACTGGCCTGGCCTAAAACCATGCTGACAATCTGACAAAAGATGTTGGTTATTTAAGAAAAGAAGTATTCTGTTATATATGACTTTTTCGATGATTTTAGAGAAGACGCTTAATAATGCTATAGGTCTGTAATTTTCTATGTCGTTGATATGACCTTTTTTAAAGATCGGGCGAATAGCTGCGGTTATTAGGGATTCCGGGAATACTCCATTCGTAACAGACTTATTAATTAACTCTGCTAACATTGGGGATTGATCAGGAACATTGGAATTTCGTCGGTTCCGGTAGATTTTTTGTTTGGCATAGCATTTATTACCGCTTCGATCAGACGATCAAACTGGGTAGAAGTACATGGAAGCAAGTTGTTTGATTTTCGATATACTACGGGGCAAGTGAGTACTATTATGGTGATTTTTTATTTTTGTCGGAACGGACGTCGAAAAGTGATGAGCGAAAACGTCAGCCACGGCTTTGGGATTGGTTAGAGTTAAAATTTATAGAAATCGTTTCCTCTTTGTTAAAGGTTTTTCCATTTAGAGTATTCACTAAGTTCCAGATGGTCTTGGGTTTATTGTTAGACGAAACAATCAGGGAATTATAGTAGTCCATCTTTTCTTTTTTGATGTCCTTGTTAATTAGAAATTTTAATGTTTTGTATTTCTCGTCAAGTTTTGGGCTTCGAAAGTTTTTTTTTGAGCCAGGTGAATTTTTCTAGCTCCAGGAGTTTACACTGTAAGGTAGTGGAAAAGACGATCTTTTTTAGTTTTTTGCGTAAAGGTGGATTAGGTCGCTTATTTAATCTGAAGGCTGTATCGAAACACCATAAAAAAGTTTGCAGAAAGTACCAAATTCAAGTTCAGTATTACTTGTGGAAGTCATTAAGTGTTGGTTTAATAGTGTTTTGAATTCGTTTAGCGAGGTGCTATTAAGAGTTCTGCGGGTGGTGTAGGTTCTGGTTGCTTTAATATCAGGATTAGGTTGTGTACTGATGTAGTAATTAATTAGTTGACCACAGTGATCTGAGAGACCTGGGTCAAAATTTTTACAAGATGCTAGGTCCGGTTGATTAGTGATAGCGTAATCAATCATTGATACACAGTTGTTGCCAATTCTGGTGGATTCAGATAGGAGAGATATCAAATTAAACGACGCTAGAAGGTCTGTCAGAATTTTGTATTGGTGAGAATTTATTAGTCTATTAACGTTAAGGTCGCCGCAGACTACTACGTGTTTATACCTACTCAATGCTTCGGATAAAGTTTGAGAAAATTGTTTTACAAATAGCTTAAAATCTCCCATAGGTGATTTATAGATACAGATAATACATAAGCACTTATTATAAATGATTGAGGAGCATTCACAATGTAGTTCAGTTGAACAGCTAATGAGTGAGTTGCTCACTGTGCAGTTTTACGCGTCAGTGATCTTAGCAAATATTACAGTTCCACCGTGTATGTGAGTGGAACGGCAAAAAACGCTTATTTTTTTGTAACCATTAATTACTAATGAGTCTAATTTATCTTTGCAAGCCCAGTAATATGTTTATTTTAATACTAAGGCACTGAATATTAATATGAAAAATTTTTCAAGTTCTGTATTTTTATATTTTGTAGAGGGTGAAAAATCAAACCGTTTTAAACATTCGTTCTAAACGCAGGTATAACGTATTCAATTTGTATATATTCATTTAGTGTAGGCAGTTTTATAAACGTTGGCCGCATTGTACGAATCGAATCGCACGCATCGCAATGGAAGGGTTCAATTTCCAAAATACAAAAATGAAACTATGGGATGGGAAATCCTTTAAATACAAAGATCGAGTAATTGTTGAGAAAGAATGGGATTCCTTATCTGAAAATACAGGATTTTCAAGTAAGTATATACAAACAATTTTAGATTAAGCTTTTGTTTTCATCAAAGTTTGAACAGTGCACTTATGACATAATCCTTAAATTTTATTTATGAAAAGTACCGATACATTTTCTGCTTCTTTGGACGAATGATTATTTGTTTTAGAAACGTTTAAGTAATTGTGATATTATCGCCCAAGAAGTTGTTAAAAGTATCTTCTTCCACGTCAATTCTCTTCTTCTTCTCGTGTCTTGCTTGAATTTCAAGCGTTGACGACCACCATATCAACTATTTGTTTATTCCTTTCCTTGCCTTGTGCTGCATGAAGTAGCTTTTCTGCTGTAAGGCCAGTCCATTGTCGAAGGTTCCTGAGCCATGACATTTTCTTCCTCCCTACCCATTCCTTGCCTTCAATTTTTCCGTTTAAAATTAATCTTAGTAGTTCATATCTCAGGCCTCTAAGAATGTGTCCTAGATATTCTAAGTTCCGCTCTTGATATTAATTAAAAGTTCCATTTCCTTTTTAATTAAAGTTAAAGTTCTATCATTTGTTATCCGTCACGCTTCAATTTGATTCATGGCCTTAACTTTTAACGTCCACGTTTCGTAGCCCTACATAGATACAGACCAAACATAACATTTTACGAATTTAATACTTAAATATAAGTCAAGATTGTTGTTGCTTGCTAATTGTATTCGGCGTTTTATATCAGTTATAGTATTATGTCAATTATAGTGTTATGTCAATTATAGTATTATGTCAATTATAGTACCGTGTATTCTGCCTCGTAAAGTCCTCTCTGGAGTAGAAGTGCAAGCACTTCCGTGGTTCGGAGCCCACGTTAAGCTGTAGGTCCCCTATGTCTGTAGGCTACTTGACACGCACAGCACAGGCATATGGAGAGAGGATCGGCAACGCTTTTCAAGCAAGGCTATTTGATTTTTGTGGATATTTAGAAATAAATACATGCATCTGCCATTTTATTTTTTATTGATATAAAAATGAGTAATTAAAAGGAATAAAGGTGCTAGTAGTGAAAAAAAATAGTATATAAACCACGGTAGAGAAGAGTTTTCTCAGTCTCGCAACTTATCTCCCTCCATGCTTCGCATGTCGGGAAATAATACTGCTCGGCTGAGGAAAATGTCTTCTCTACCTTGGTATATAATATACTAGTACAATATGAGCTGCATTTTCAATAGTAGTTTCAATAAATTTCAATAAAATACTTAATTTTCCGGAACTTAACCAAAAGCTCATTCTATAGCCGTTCTAGAACGTGATAAAGGGTAATTAAAATATGACTCAATACAACTGTTTTGAACCACTCTTCTAGGATAGGGTCTCAATAAATAGTAAATTAAGGGAAATGCTTCATCTCCTATAAATACCAATGGAGCGTTTTGTTCGAAGTTGGGTAGCTGCCTACCCTTTGATAAAGATTAAGTACCTGCATTTTCAATATTTGCTGAATTAAATACTTCTGCTTCACTGTCTTTTGCATATGCGCCAACATCGATCATTAAAAGTAGATATATTTTTCATTAACAATTGCCAACAACACTACTGAGATAAATTGTTTATTATTAAAAAACATACTGCCTGATTTAGATGGGCACTTAAGTTTTATGTTTTTCCCATTTATACTGCCTACGCAGTTACGGAAGTTACGCTTTTCAAAATAGTCTTTGGCATCCTTTTAAAAATTTTAAGGATTAGGTACTGGCATATGTGTTTTCTGAAGTGATTCCCAAAGAGCTTTGCAAACTTCTATAACTATAGATGCGAGAAACGATTTTTATATTCGAAATGTAGCAATTTGAAATTTATAAAAGAATTTAAAAGAATTCTTAAAGCCGAAGCAAGATAATGCTGTAATATTGAGACAATCTAGGCCCTGTTTGTTTAAGGGCGCTGTGTCAAATTGGCTAGCTCAGTAATCAAAGACATTTTTGGCCCCGGTGCCCTCACAGAGTCGGCGCCTATGCTTAATAGCGTTTGAATCGCAAAGAAGTTTAATTTTAACTTGCACAACACGGCAATTTGAGATCTTTACTGAAAGTCAATACTTTTGGAGTTTCGGTTATTGTCGATTTGTTTGTGATTTAGTATTGTTGTATAACACAAAACAAAAAGGAACTTATTATTTACTTCCCAGTATTTACCTACTTCCTGTCTTTTGCAAACGTAGGTATCGGATATTATGCACTTACTTTATTTTATTTTGATTGAAATTTATTTACGTCACATTTTACACATCCTTCTCTAAAGAAAAGAAAACTTTTATTACAAATTCATATATATCGTAGCGAAGCATGTCAACCTGAGCCCGCTCTAGAACAATCTAAAACTAGCAAGCAAATTCGAGAATTCTCGAGATGCGTACGTTACGCATATATCCTAGAGATGTGTGTTCGAGAGCAAAATGGAAGCGTGCGATAGGATATAAACTTGTTCAAGTAAAGGATTTGAACAGTCTACTCATAGCTACAGCTATGAAGCGAACCAGTGAATTGAACGCGCGCGCGCGGTTAGGTATAAACTGGTGAAACAAATAGACTTTTCGGTATGTATAAATTAGTGGAGTTTTAGTGTTACTGTTTTTATTAGTGTTTTTGTCGTCGTTTTTTTGATTGTTAAGAATAAATAATTCGCGCTTTATACCTACATATATGTATAAAGAGTTGTAGCATAGCATTATATCTTTCATAATGTGTAAATCGGTTTTTCCAAATAATAGTACAGGGTGGTTAAAAAAAGAGTTACATCTGGTTAGCTTTGAAATTTCGTTGCATCTACCATTTTATATTTCACTGTATTATTTATTGCTCTCGAATTAGTCAGAGGTGTCACTAGTTAAACGTCAATTTTTAACAAGAATATATCATAGTATTTAAACATAAACATCACCTGCTAAATCAAGTTATTCAGGCCCGTAATTTTAGAATTGCTTACTATGGAAACGGAGTCTACAGTCTGAATTTATTTTACCCATTGAATTTCCATTAGTGCAATAAAGTGAAACTTTACACCTGGTTTGAATTACGTAAAAGCCCACTTTACGCACGATCATAGAAAAATATGTTTATCAATTTATCATTATTAAATTTTTACTAAACTTCTTCTATTAACAATGCTAAGTTAACAAGTTCAACAATACCTTCTGTGTGTAGCAGATTGCTAAACTCATCTGTGTGCGTATATAAGAATCAATTGTGTTAGTTTAAAGCTGAGATGCTAATGTCTATAAGAATTTAAACAGGAAGAGTTAATTCGGTCAAAAATGCTCCTACGCATAAGTTCGTATCAAATATACATATCGGGATAAAGTATTTACTAATCGGAATCACAATATCGATTTTGCATTCATAACAACGAAGGACACGAGGTTTGCTGAAAAGTGGGCGTTGCTATAAAAAAGATTTCACCCGAACGTATGGAAATTATTTAAATCCATCGTCCTAAACAAAGGGATTATTTTCGAATTTATACCGAATGTGGAAGTAAGATTGATCGATGCATATAAAGAAGTATTACTTTTACTGCTTTATATACAGATTCCAAAATATTTCCATTATTATTATCATTATTACTATTATTATTAATTTTACTAATCATGCTATTATTATTAATTATTATATACTTAAAAATGCCTTCATAAAATACTTAACATTTGTTAACATCTGAATTAAAATCTAAAAGAGCGTTAGTAACTATTAGCAAGGAATAGTGAGTGCTCCTTGTATTAACAAACAATAAAATGTGAAACAAACACCCAAGCACAATTTACTCCCAAAATTGTTTTATGTTAGTTCTAATCTTTTCTAGTCTTTTTAAGTATTCATTAAATTAGTTATTATATATTGGTGAGTTGTTATCCTTCAATATATCTTAGATTTTAAGTTAATAAATGTGCGTTCGAAAACTAAATTGTTATATGTATACCTATATCTGAATTAACGTAAATTACTAATGTTAAATGTAAATTAGGAAGTTGAGTTGAGATGAAAGTGAAAATTTCCATTTCAAGTGTCAAATTAAATTATACAAACGCCCATTTCAGGATGTTCTGTGGAAGCAAATTCGTTTAAATTTTCATCACTGCAATTTTATTTGATCTTTCCAAAATTATTTAGCACTAAACGGTCGAAATCTAATCACTTAGTTATTAAATTATCAGAAAAACCTATTTATATCTTAAAATGTCAGAGAAATGAGAAATTTTTTTGATAGTTTATAACTCTTAATCAGTAGCATTTACGAAAAGCAGAAGTAAATTAATTATCTACAGATCTACACATTACCATTTCAAAAGTTCTAAAGGAGACGCATCTTAAGTTTGATAGCTCGTCCAATCTTAGTCTTATCAGCCTCCTTAAGAGTTTTGATGTTAAAGCTGAATTTTAAATAATAGATGTACTTAATTTAATTCAATTTATGCTAAAATGGGTAAATTTGTGATGCTATGAGTCTGGGATATAAGGCATCTATGTAAGTTAAACATTCTCTTTTGATTACCTTTATTTTTCCTTATTCACAAAATACTAATTACTTATATTCGTATAAAAGCGAAATGCAGTTAGTGCTTACCGGTTGTATAACTATGAGCATCCAATATTTTATTTATACAGGGTGGTCGTCAAAGTAGAAGACATACTTTACTAGCATTAACTACATAAAAAATAGTGAAGATTTCTCAAATACAATTTTTTTGCTGACGGGCTAAATTAATAAATTACTGCCCTGTGAATTAAAAAATTGATTTTATTCAATAAGGTGAGGTGGGGTAAGTGCGACCCAAAAAATGAAAAGTGTGATTTCCAATCGCAAAAACGGAAATAATATTTGCTGAAGGAATTTTTCTCTTGGCAGCATAGTAGTTTGGGGTATATTTTATATAACACAATATATTTGTTTTGATAAAATTTTGTTGGTTAAATGATTTTTATTTTTTTTTTTGATATACCATGGGCGCTCTTGCCCAGTAGGGTAGGGCAAAAGCAAACACGGCCTATTACCATAGAATAGAAAACTAATAGTTACCGAATAATGAGGGCCGATTTTAGCGCATGACGTAAGTATGACCGCATATTTCGGCTAGGAACGTGGCGGCTAGTGCTCAGCCTATCTTGGCTTTGCTCAGCTGTAATTTTAGCGCCAATTTTCGGCTGGCGTCATGGCCGCCACTGTCAGGGTCCGTCTTCGCTTAGCATGTAAAAACTTCAAAAGAACCGCTTGCAGTGTCGCTACTATTAGTTTTCTATACTATGCTATTACTCTGAACACAATACTAACATTAACAAACGAGGCTAGTGCAATACAACTCGAAGTATAATATTATTTACTAAGCATCAAATAGAAAATCATTGGTTCACAAGACATACCTACTTAGTAAGTATTCTCTATTGATTGTGAGTGTGGATTTCTATTAGAGGTGTTAATTGGGCTTTTCGCACGCTCTGTTGTATTAATGGAATGCGACGTGTCGGGGACTGGATCTGCCCCAGTCTTCAGGCATGGATCGCCCTGAGAAGGGCGCATTGGCCTTGGGAAAGATATATATTTTTCCAGGACGTAGATTTCTTACTGGCACTCGTATTCGAACCTTGGTCAGTCATCGCTTTTTGGATTGCTAAGCACGTCCGTTAACTACGGAGTTGTCCGAATATTATTGTTATTTAACTTATATTTAAGTTACAGTTTATCCGTAGCGCATGCGCAGTCGTTTAATAGGCTACTTGCAGACAGAACAGATTTTACTAAACGCAATAAAATCTGAATTATATAATTTTAATAATTACTTTACATATTTTTTCCATTAAATAAGTGAAGATACACTTAATAAATCGTAAATTAAGACGCGTAATAATATCAACTTTTAAATTGGCGTACCAACGCATTCCCGCATGCGCCAAGACTTTGACGTCATTCTACAGCTGTTGAGGTTAAAATTACATTCGTGTTTACTTTAGCACGTGTATTTCGCTTTGAAAGTTGTTGTTTAGTTGTGTGCTAAAAATTTAATGAAAATGTCGCTAAAAGTAGATGACGGCTTTTGTGCAGGTCTGTCAAATAATTTGATACTTGTAGAGGCAGATAAAATTTCCTGAATTGTTGCTTGTTGCAAACGTTTTGCAGCAGCACGCTTCCTGTCTGCTTGGCAATGAAAAATGTGTGGTATTACAGTTGGTTTTAATTTCTTTTGGCCGCCCATAAGCTTAAACTGAACATAGTTGTCCATGTCTTCTTTTAACTGAAATATAAAAGATATGCGAGGAAATCTTTTGTTGATACAATTTTGTGGGTGAATTACACGAAATGTCTATTAAAAATTTACTGGATAAATTAACTTACGTTAAAATGATCTTCACATACATAAAGACATGAAGATTTTGCAAAATCGGAAGGATCACGTCGTACCGCCTTTATCCACAAATTTCGTCTTTTGCTTTCGAAAGGTACATAAAAAAACAATTTATCGGCAGTCTTTGATGTTGTATTTATACAACCTGGCACTATACACCACTTACGAACAATTTTCTTCGTTTCCATTACAAAAGTTATTGTACAGAAATTAAACACGGTATTATTACACGTGCTCACAAGAGCAGCACGTGGTAAATTGCAGGAAAGTGACGTCGACGTTTTTGCGCACGCGCAAATACGTTTTAGGTGGCGTAATTATTATTTAAACTTATTTTATTTATACCATGACTAATAACAATTATTTGGTAATTATAATTTTGTTTCATAATAAAACACACATTTCTCGCTTAATTGTACCTAAATTTGAAAATGGTGCAAGTAGCCTATTAGTTCTTCGCGCAGTAATGGCATCCATATGGGTTTAATCTCCATGCTTGCTTGGCTAATCGGTTCTTCTGCCAGAGCAATTTACGTAGCTTCTTTGAGCTTCCTACGGGTTCGGCTATCTTCTTTCGTGACTACTCGTGCATCTTCCCGCTGGATCCTGTGCTCGCTACTCCACAATTGAATTGTGAGGATTTGATTTTCGTCAGTGTTGACTGTTTCTCTATTTTCTCTGTTTGGCGGATTTGAATTTGAATTATTTGTGCATTTAGCAATAGACCTAACTTCATCTACTTCAGGCTCTGATAAATCATCGAACTCCGACATTCTATCACTACTCTAATCACTTTTCCAAGATGATGAGTTACTTTCGTCTGAACTAATTTTACGCTTTTTTGTCTTTTTAATTGTGTTTTTCTTTTTAGTTGCCTTCTGTGTGTGTGTGTATTTTGTTGGAAATGTGCAATATCTTTTTGTGTTATCACCTCTGCTCCGAAGCAAACTCGTTTCCTTGATTGCTTTGTGGGAACCTGATCTCATTTGACAAATTTAAGTATCAACTCTTCAAAACAAGTTCTGGTTTCAAGTGAGTTATTATCATCTTTCAATCGAACATTTACCATTGCGGTAGTGCCCGATAACTTTCTTGATTTTGAATTTCAGAACTTTGATCCAATGACAGATCAGATATCGCTGTATGTTGTATGCAGCATATGATGATAATTATCTTGAACGCCGGATGTTGAAGGCAGCATGTGATGATCATTATCTTGCCGGATATTGAAGGTAAACTTCTGTTAGACATTTCCTAGACTTGTGAAGATTTTAATTTTTTAAAAGCAGTTGGGCCGAATACTTCTATTGGTACGATAATTCGTTTAGGTGGGCAAATTCCAGCTTTAATAAATCCATTTATTGTTACTTCAGGCTTAGTGTCGATCCATATTTCGCCAATTAGCTTTGAGAATATACTCTTTGGAATCTTCACACCTACGTTTTTTCGCTGCCACTCTACCAACTTAGCATCCCAGCGACTTTTAAGACACTTAAACACGCAGATAACACATTTCCCTAGTATAGGAGGGATATAACAAAGTTCACGACGCCAAGTCGTTTAAAAATGTGGCTTTAATCTCCCTCGCCAACGTCCTAAAAAGGATATGGCATGAAAAAGAAAAACACGTTTAAGTTCAGAGGTTGAGGCAAGTGGCTGGTATGTGGTGGAAGTTTTAAAATTGTTATCTGATTTTCTATAGCACGTTTAATAACGTTCACACCTAAATGAGTAGCATGACCACCGTAAATAACTAAAAGTGGGCGATGTTCGGATAAATGTTTAGCGAAGCTTTTTTCAAAATAATTTTTGAAAACAATAGTTTCCATACAGCCATTAGATGTGGCTGTATAAGTCGTATTAGGAAATTCACTGCCAGGTGGTGCTATCTACTGATTCCATACATTCTTACCTTTAAAAATGATAAACGGCTTTCTCTCCAGTTGCACTACAGCACATCAAAACGGTAGTATTTTGTTTTCCACACCACTTGTCGTACGAGTTAACGGAAATCCTACTTGACCAACGATATGTGTTTTCGAAGGAAGAAACTGCTCACATCTAAATTCTAGATTTGAGATGGATTATCCTCCAACCCAAGTTCCTTTATGGTCCAGCAAGTCAAAATATTCATATATCAAAAATTTCACACTGGTCTCTTCCACGACAACAATGCAACTGAATGTTACCGATGTGTGAGATAGGAATAATATGTTAGTTAGATGCCTACTCCACATATGACAGTATAATATGTATATGCAAGTATGTGAAATACAATGGCAATTACTGCACTTGCCCCGGAAATGCACTTGCCCCACCTCACCTTATAGTAAAAACCATTGCAGATTTATCTTTAACCTTGGCAGTGTAAATTAAGAACTACCAAAGTTGTAACTAATTTGATAGTAATAAGTAATAAGGAAGCTTTAATTTGATTGGTAGTGGAAGTAAGCGAGGTGTAGGGGGAAATATTTTTACCTATTTTATTACAAAAAAATTAAATCCTGAAGCCAACAAGTGTAATAAAAAAATTATGGACTATTAGCTAAATCAACAAATTTACTTAAATTCACTAATAAACTACAACATAATGCTGAAAGTGAAGGTCGTGTGTTTCTACATAGCCTTCGTACCTCTGTCAGTTTTGCCTGGTTCTTTCGAATATTGGTGTCTCATTTTTTACTATGTGAACTGCGAACGCATTAACAATCTTTTGCGTGAGATCTTCTATACAGTTACATTAAAGTTTTCTGAATAAACTATATTTAATGATGTATAGATATGGCGATAGAAGAAGATCCCAAAAGAAAGTGAAATTTATTTAATAAATTACATCCACTCAAAGAAATATCGCAGTCCACTGTCAAAAGATTAGTTAAAAAGTTGAATGAAATTGGAAGTGTGAAAGATATCCAAAGAAGTGGAAACCGCAAGACAAATTAAAATACATAATTTTATTAGCGGTAGAAGGTACTTCTAAGGTATCAACCAGGGAGCTAGAACTTTAGTTTGTCGCGAATGCGTACGTAACACTTTTAATAATGTTAAACTCCAGTCATAATTAATTTCCGAATTAAATGAGGATGACTTCCACAGATGACAGGAATTGTTTGAACAAATCCTGGTAATGTATAATGCCAACTTTGATTCGCATAGTGTACAATTTTGTAATCAGAGATTCCAACCCTGTCTTCCGGAGACAACGATGACATGGACAACATCAGGGTGCGAATCATACAACTTTTACAGGGGGGGGATACTATTCCAGAATTTTTTTATACATATTTTAATGTTATACATTTACACAGACGGAGAAATATTCATCCCCGGCAGGGGTCCGATTTTTATTTTACAGGGGGGGAAAATATAAGCACAGCCAGGGAAATCCCTGGCATCCCCGGCGGTGATTCGCACCCTGGACAACATGATATTGTTCCCACGAGATTAGTTACTCGAATCAAAAAACCATTTAACGCACAATATTGTTCTACGTAAAATTCGAAACATATTTTTCTAAGTCAAACAATAAATGAACAGGATCAATAATAGGAAAAGTCATTTTGCCGTTTTTCGACAATAACTTAACCGCACCCCGTACATCAAATTTCATCACACGATTAAATTCCCCATAAAAAAAAACTGACTTACTTTGCTGGTATAACCGTCCCTCTATCTTTATAAATAAAAAAGTTACTAATATCTAATATAACGTTCAAGGAATAGGGCACCCTGTACCTATACAGGGTGATTTGTGAGGAACCCCCCATATTTGGATAATATGTTCAGGGAACTAAAAGGAACAAAAAAATTATAATAAACATATGGTCAAATTTCAACCGTTACTGAGATATTGTGAAAATAGTTTTTAATCAGGTGGACTTAATAATCGCTTCCCTCAACACTGGATTGGCTGTGGGAGTTTTCAGAATTGGCCACCAAGGTCACCAGACCTCACTCCTCTAGATTATTACCTTTGGGGATGGTTGAAATCATTAGTTTATTAAACAAAAGTGAACACTAGAATGACTAACTGCGCAGCACTCATCAGAGATAATCACCGTGGGCTTCAACGAGCTACCCGTGCAATTCACAAATGAGCTGACGCATGCATCGAGATGAACGGCTGTATTTTTGAGAATTTAATTAATTAGTTTGTATTTTATGTTACGAAATAAGCAGTTTTCCTTCTTAATGCATTGCAATAAATTCACCTGATTAAAAACTATTTTCACAATATCTCAGTAACGGTTGAAATTTGACCATATGTTTATTATACTTTTTTTGTTTCTTTTAATTCCCTGAACACATTATCCAAATATGGGGGGTTCCTCACAAATCACCCTGTAGATGAATTTAAAATTGTTATGGTATAGGGCACCTATGTACGAGTATCTTAAGCTTTGGTTTCCTAGGAAGCGGTGCCGTCATTTAACGGTTGTCAAAATACGGTGGGTGACATCACGAAAAACGGTATCGTGTATTTTAAGCGAAGTGTTTTCCAAAAGAGCGGTAGCGCACACCCAATGTAATAGAGCGGTGTCGTCTCATCTGAAGCGCTGAGCCAGTATGGTACGAATCAGTTCAGCAACGTTTTTTGGCGGTGCGTCTTGTCACCCACCGTATTTTTACGGCCGTTAAATGACGGCACCGCTTCCTAGGAAACCAAAGCTTTACTGTTCCAAAAAAATTTGCAAGCGGTCGATACGAAAGCTCTTTCCGATCTGGTCATTATTCTGATCTCCATTTGAATTAATTCGTTGTTCTTCGTGTGTTTCCTTGTGCTTAAATTAATATTTGCTGCTAAATAACTTCCTTTTTTGTATTGCTTCTTGTTGTTTATTCTCACATTCCATTGTTAATGTGGCTGTTAGGTATGTTATGCACAATTATAACCTTAGTTTATATTTTTACTTTTAGAAAATCACACACGATTTAATCAAGGTAATAAAGTCATTTTCTTTAAACTCTAACCCTTTCCGTTATAATATTTTATTTCTTTTCTAAGTTTTTATTGTTTCTAGTTTTTTCTAATGTTGTAATTACAAAAGTTTTCTTGATAAAATGGCATTATATGTTTTATATGTATGTAGTTTATTTAGTAATTTTGATAAAAGTTGTTTTAAACGCATGTAGAAAGAGACAAAATCAAATTAACGAATTAGTAGCATCCAATCCAATTTATGACCGATTTACATTTTACTAATGAGCTGAAAGTAAAATAAAAAGGGTTTATATCTCTATAGAACTTGAATATTGTAAAACGTAATTTGTTTATTCTATTATTCTGTTTGTTTTGCCTGAGCTTCCTGAAAATGTTATGAATTACTTAATTAAGAGTTAATTTCAACTTCAAGATGGTGAAGCGTATTCAACCGTTTTAAAAGTGGAGTGTATAAATAACTTCTTCCTTTATACGTGAAGTTACAGAACGCTCGAACAATCTTAATTAAAACAGACCACGTGCAAGGCACGGTTTTTGATTCAGGCTGTAAAGGCCTTCGATTTCTCTTTTTCTACGTGCAGAAAACGTTTCGCCCAAGTATAAGAAATCGTTTTACTCTTTCACATTTTACCCGATTTTTACATTCACCCTCTATTTCATCCTTGTTGAGCAAAAACTCTTGTTTTATCCTCGTTATTTATTCTCAAACCCATCTGTTCTCATGGCCAGCTCAAACAACGTATGCAAATAATTCTCAGCTCTCTTTGTAGATTTCATAAAGGTATGAACATTTTAACTTAATGTCTGTAAACACCTGTTTATACTTAATGAGATTCAAATTATAAACTTAATATTTAATTAAATTTAACAAAACCTCAATACACATTTATTTAAAAAATGTTCAATAAAATACGAAATAGGTAAATATGTTGTTAATTAAACATTAGCATTTGGCGAATCCGATTTAATTATAAATTGGTTTTGAGTTGAGTTCGCTGCTAAGTTCTAAAGAATTACCTTTTAACGTTTTCGTTAAATAATGATCAGCAAATTTAATTGATACCTACGCCATTCCGTTGACTGCTGACGTGTTAAATTATACAATTTGGGTTGTAGGTAGATAAATCTGTAGAGTATAGTACCCATCAAATATTAAATAGAACCTTTGCTACGTATTGTGGGTTTCATTAGTTTGAAATAAACTACAAAATCAATGTTGGCATTGTTGTTTCTAAAAGCAAAGTTGGATTCGAAGGATTAAAAAAT
This sequence comes from Melanotus villosus, assembly GCA_963082815.1. Classification (NCBI taxonomy): domain Eukaryota; kingdom Metazoa; phylum Arthropoda; class Insecta; order Coleoptera; family Elateridae; genus Melanotus; species Melanotus villosus. The sequence goes on along the minus strand of OY720418.1, from coordinate 66,388,802 downwards.
TTAAAAATGTTTATACCAATATGTGCCGTTTTAAAACGCAATAAGTATAGGGAAATTATTGTAACACGTAAAATTTTTAATTTTCATATTCTATCTCTATTAAGCGCTTTTGGGGAGGAAATAAAAGTTGTTTAGGTTTAGAACGTTTTTCTAAACAGAACGCATCGAATAATTAAATAACGTAGTTATTTTTTTATTTATTTAATTTCTTGCAAAATGCATGCGAATAAAGCCCGTATGTATTCGAAAGTTCATGTCGTCGGCATGTTCAAATGTAATTATTTCAAATGCAATTTTTATTTTCAGTGACACAAAGGATTTTGTAAGGAATAACAACATTTTCTTATCAACAATAAAAAAGTTGCCTATTTGTTGCTAACTTTCTGAACCATACTGTATAATGTCCTGTTTTACAATAGTACAGGTACATGGTGGATAAAAAGGCTATACGTCTAGGTGACTGTGAATTTCCAATGTAGAATGCGATGCTGTTAATGTGAATGTATATCACCATTCACCATTTACAAGCAGCTCCGATTGGAAACATGCCTCGATAATAAAGATATTTTCTGTTGAAAAGTATATTTTATTGTTCGTATCAATTAATTAAGCTTATTGCTCGAAGTAAGTACTCCGCTTATCAAAAATTGACGTTTAATTAGTGACATCTATGGCCAATTCTAGAACAATAAGCAATATAGCAGCACACAAAAATTAACATGCAAATGAATTTACTACATGTAGCTCTTAATCGATCTGTAATTAAGAATTTCGATTATTTATAACCACCGAAATAATCTATACTGTTGCACAAATTCCTAATATTGATTGGTATAACAAACAAAAAGTGTTTTATTTTATTTTAATGAATTATGAAAATTCTAATAAATAACTCCTCCACATTCATTTGAACCAATGATCTTCGGTTCTATCCACCGATGCCCTATCAATTGAGCTACCAAGACAAATTTCAAGAATATGATATTAGTTAGCATGCAGTAATTGAAAATTAACATTTAGCTAAGCTGAATTCAAATATTAATATTCTGATTGTCTCACACGTCTACCGTCGTTGTAGTACTTCTCGGAGACTCGACTTACTACCCTCACTCACCCGATGCACACCGGATCCTACCTGAACATCAGTCGTCTGCTACAACTCCCACAATACTTTTTTTGGTAGAATTGCAACTATTGAAATATGTTTTAAGTTTATAAAAATATAAGTAACGAAATATTTCAAAAAGGTGTATTGGCATTACAGACACATCACTACTACTGCCTTGCTGATCTAAAAATTTTGTCAGCAAGAAGATTTGTGAGTTGGTGCGGCAACCATTCTGTGATGACTATGCAACAGGTCATCACAGAATGCTTCAACGTTCGACTTTAATCCATTCGTTGTTTTATACCTTTTATTACCAAATAAATCAGTAAAACGATAATTTGTGGTGAAATACTCACAAAAAAGTATAAAACGTCAGTCGCTACAACAAACATTCGGAAAATATTTAGAACTATTCGTTCTATCTTATGGTATCTTTTGATCGGATTGAATACGATTTCAAGAAAATAAACGTTAACAGTAATACAGTGGAACTTGGATAATTCGAACGTCTATAATTCGAAATCGTCGTTAATTCGAAGATTTTTCGCGGTCCCTTGAATTTTGTATTAAATCAATGTAAAAAAATCGTGGAAAATTCGAAGTTTACCTTCTTTAATTCGAAGTTTTTGTTCCAAAATCAGTCAAAACTTAGTCTAAATGCGGAAATTTGGAGAGTGAGATTTCGCCCTCCATTGTAAAGAAGTCATCGCTATTGTCTAATCACGTGCTCGCGTCTACCTACAAATCAGCTGTTACCCGAATCGACGGACTTTAGCACTAATGTCACTTGCCAATCCCAACATTCGTCATCTGCGCGAATTTCGTTGGTACATTGAAGGACAGACCAACTTAAGTGAAGCTGTTTTTCATTCACTGAATGTGCTTGAAGATTTTGCTAACCTAAATAAAAGACTAAACTCTGCAAAACAATCAGAAATATTACAATTCCTTGTGTTCAGACGTTCAGAGGACCTAAAATTAAACCAAAAAGATGTAACTTTTCTAATTCGAATTTTTGGATAATTCGAATTTTTAAGTGGTCCCTTCAGCTTCGAATTATCCAAGTTCCACTGTAGTTTGTTATGTACTTAGAGCCACTGTTACGCCTGACAACTGATCCAAATCGTTGACTAATAACGAAGCAACTGTTCGGTAACATAGGCTATAACATATTCACAGCATAAAATTAATAATCTCTAAAGCAAAGGGCTTCAAATGTATTTCACTTGAATAAGTATCATACAGTAAGTGTTCCACATAACAAGAACTTTATAGTTTGCTTTAATACAATAAACTACACAATCCTACGCCCGCATTTAATATTAGCTTTCGGCGTGATATGAAAAAATGTCGTTGTTAGAAGAGCAAGGCGCATCTACTTTCCATTTCTAATATGTTATATTTGAACAGATCAAATAACCCAGCTGGAGATTACGTTTTTATTTAAATCAAGGATACCTACAAAGATTCTTCCTAAACCATTAGATGTAGCGGATATTTTTGAAGAATAATACTCGAATTCTTTAATATTTAATAAATCTTTTTCGTACATGCAAGGAATGATATAAAACCAAAACTTAAATAGGTAGATATCTGACTAGAAACGGCGTACAGTTTCAGGAAAAATTCTATTTCTGTATTCAAACGAATTAAAGCACTTTTAAAGGAAGAATTGTCCGTAATATTTATTAAAACATATAGTTTTAATTCCTCCTTCTTCTTCTTCTTCGAGCCTTTTACGGTACGGACTGTACGGAGTACGAGTATTGAAGGTCTGTCCTAGGCAAGGTCCCTGAGATGTCCAACGTGAGTAATTTCCTTTTTGGTGGCAGCTACCTTCATGTTATCCTACTTCATTCTTGGTCCCCTTTTAAGCAACTTGTTCAAATAATTGTCTTCGATAACTTGTCATCCAACCCCACTTTTCGCGATTTTTTAAAATTTGTCGCCATATTAGTGGTCACGTGACATACATCAAATTCTATTTTTAGGTTATCGGACATGCAAAACCGATTCCCCAGAAAAGTCCTTTCGATACTCTAATAATAAAAAATTTGTTGCGAACTTTTTGCCGGTCACTGTGTATAATCGTAAGTCGAATTGTATAGGAACGTTTATAGATAACGGTAATTATGAAAAATTTACACAGTTATTAGCTTTCAGCGTTATCACCTTCTTAATAAGAATAAGAGGATGGAACACATAAATTTATAAGATACTACAGATTAAGTTCATTGCTCATTCGTTAAAATTGTGTAGGTACGCCATTCGGGATTTATGACGAAGTTTTTCGTACTACCTTATTTTAGCATCGTGATTGTACAGAGCCAACAAAATGTATTCCATTTGCGTGGGAACCTACGGAAATTAAAGTTTTTGTCTGACTTTAATTTACACATATTTAAGGATCCTTTACTTACCCATTTGCGGTGCTACGGTTGTGCTTGCAGCTGCCACTGTTATTCAGCAACCAAATTTTGTACATATTTCAGATAACTGCGGGATCGCAGCAGCCGTAGAGGGTGCTTTGTTTACTGAAACTAGTCCTACTCAACTAACCTATAATTTTATCAAACTATATTTAATTATGCTGTAAGAATCCCAGTTTATACGTATTTAGTTTTTTTTTTAAATCTGATTACAGAGTTCAAGTAATCACACATAGATACAATGTGTCTACGGATAGGTGATACAAGAGGAAAAACTTTTTTATTATTGATTTCGCAGAAAATTTTATTCTTGATAATAATTTTTGCTGTGTTTAATAGTCTTATTTCTTATGTTACTTTTCCTGAAGGTAATCATTTAAGACTTAAATTCTCTATTTTCCCCAGTTTTGGAAAAATTTCTGAAATTCTGTGTAGAAGTGGGAGGTTATACTTTTGAATAATTTTGATATTTGTGTTTTCAGTATTCTTGAAACTTTCAATTTAAAATAAAGTTTTCGAAATAGCATATCCTAATTTTGTGTTTTTGAAGCGTCTACGAGCACAACAAAAGCCTTAAACTATGGTGCGCCGTTTTACTTTTTAATAGCATCCAGCAATTGGAAAACATTATTATTATATGAATAAAATGTTTACCTATTTTCTTGGTAACGTATATCGAAAAAACTACATTCAATTTCAGCGTCTACGTAACCTGAAAATGAATTAAAAATTTGCCTTGACATATTTTCAATTCAGTATTAATTCGAATACGAATCTACGAATTTAATGTTATTGCGAACACATTAGTTACAGTTACATTTATCTGAATGTGTAACAGAAAAATTAATTTGAAATATGTCCCGACATATTTTTAATTTAGCATTAATTTGAATACAAACCAACGAATTTTTATGATATCGTAGACAAATTAATTACAGTTGCATTTGACTGGATATGCAACAGAAAAATTAATTTCAAATATCTCATTAACTTATTCTTAATTCCGAATTTATTTGTTGGCATAACGAAGAAATACAATTACAAATATGTTTTGACATATTTTTAATTCGGAATTAAAAATAAGTCATGGCATATTTTTAATTCCGAAATTGTTTACTATAGCTACTAATTTTTATGTGAATTTTCTCTATTACAAATTAAAATGTTTCGCAAACTTTGACGTGTATTCATCGTTCGCCTAACGAGAAAATGAATTTTAAATAAGTTATTGACATATTTTTAAATCGGAATTATTTTGTTAGGCAAACGTTTTAAATCGGAATTATTTTGTTAGGCAAACGTTTTAAATCGGAATTATTTTGTTAGGCAAACGTTTTAAATCGCAATTAATTTGTTAGGCAAACGTTTTAAATCGGAATTATTTTGTTAGGCAAACGTTTTAATTCAAGCAGGTGCTGTCTGCTAGCGAATCGGGTGGGGGCAACGCGAGAGTGAGATCAGGCAACGTTGCCCCCACCCGATTCGCTAGCGCTACACCACCTGCTTGAATTAAAACGTTTGCCTAACAAAATAATTCTGATTTAAAAATATGTCAATAACTTATTTAAAATTCATTTTCTCGTTAGGCGAACGATGAATACACATCAAAGTTTGCGAAAGATTTTAATTTGTAATAGGGAAAATTCACATAAAAATTAGTAGCTATAGTAAACAATTTCGGAATTAAAAATATGCCATGACATATTTTTAAATCGGAATTATTTTGTTAGGCAAACGTTTTAATTCAAGTCTGCTAGCGAATCGGGTGGGGGCAACGCGAGAGTGAGACTATCGCAAACAATAAGCATGAGGCAAAATAGACAGGCATAGTTCGTACCATAGCAATACTGATATAGTGCCCAAAGGGCGGAATATCGGATGTAATGTTTGTGTAAACAATTCTAAATAAATGAGTAGTGAGATCAGGCAGCGTAGCAAAAAGGAGGTAGAATTGCGACGGTTTCTTTTATGAGCTTAAAACAAGATCAGACACAATAGGTATTATCAACAACACCATTTTACACATAAAAACACGAAATACGACATTTTTTAGTGGTCACAGACATTGTTATTTTTAAAAAAGTGTAAAATTTTATTTTTCTTTAAATCATGTTTTTTGTGTATATCTATTGCTATATCTCAAAAATGAATTGAGCTAGCGACGTAAACTTTTTTTTGTTATAAAACACACACTTAAGCGCTTCTATCTGTGTATAGTATTGTTAATAAACAAATGTTTAAACATGCTAAAAACGTAGATAACTTTGAAAGTTCAGAAAATACGCAGTCAAATTTTCACTAAGCTACAAACTTTCGTGTTTTTGTAAATTTTGTATAACATGCTGGGGAAAAAATAAAGTCAAAAGACGGAAAAAGTTTTTGGAAACATAATTTTTATTGTGTCTTTTATAGTTAAGGTACAGTGATTTTTTTAGAGCACACGAATTGCAGAAATTAAGTTTCGATACCCCCGCGACGTCCACTATGCATTGTATCTTTATCCTAGATTCACTGTATACGCAATAATTTCGTAAACGTGTTATTTTCAGTAGTTATACAACAAGAGGTTCGAAAATAATCGAATATACAGTTGAGAGGACGAGATGGGTTTCCAGGTAACACATCGAGTCCGCAAACTGTATATTCAGATGATTTTCGATTTTCGAAGCTCGAGTTGTATATGTTAAGACTATACAACGGATCAACCAACTATACAGGGTGGTTCATAAGTAATGGTTCACAGACCAACAGTAGATTCCTGAGGCCAAAATATTAGGATTTACATAAAATTATCTTAGTCCAAAAGTTAATATTTAGGGAGATACAGGGTGTCAAAGTCGAAATTTTAATTTTAATTTTCTCCCAAAAAAGGTAATTTCACCAATTTTCATATCAATATCCCGAAAACTTCTGAAATTACAGAAGAAAATTAAAATTAAAATTTCGACTTTGACACCCCGTATCTCCCTAAATATTAACTTTTGGACTAAGGTAATTTTAGGTAAATCCTAATATCTTGGCCTCAGGAATCTACTGTTGGTCTGTGAACCATTACTTATGGACCACCCTGTATAGTTGGTTGATCCGTTGTATTAGTCTTAACATACAGTGTGGTACAAAAGTATGGAACAAATTCAATATCTACTGAAATAATTGTTTTTTGGAAAAACGCTCGGACAGGTATAGCGGTTTAAATTACGGTGCATATTTTAAGAGGAATCGAATTTTTTTTGCGACAGTCATTTTTCTACGGTGACGTTATCGCCCTATTTTTTAAATAGGAACTTGCATATTTGACAATTGCAGTAGATAGTCCTTTTTTTTTCTCTTTCTAACCGTGCAAAAGTTTTATACCCTCACATAAGATTTTTTTTGAGAAAATTGTCAAAATAGTTTTACGTCCAGTAGGCCTGGTACAATGGTACATTTCTAAACAATAACTACAGTAAATGTTCGAACTGACGGCCATTAACCTCTTGGCAATACCCCAATCGAAAAATAAATTCTTGCAGTACACTACGAATTGTTTCTGGTGTGATTCTGCGTATTTCTTCTCGGATTCGCAGCTTCAGCTCTTCTAAATCCCGAGGTTTTCTTATGTACACCTTACTTTTTAGGTAACCCCTTAAAAAGAAATCAAGCGGCGTTAGATCTGGAGATCTAGGAGGCCACTCTATAGCACCTCGTCTGCCAATCCATCTGTTTGGGAAGATTTGGTTCAGATACTGACGCACTGTAGCTGCATAATGCGGAGGAGCCCCATCTTGTTGATACCAAAGATGAACATTCGGATTATCGGGGTCTTCTTAATTCGGAAACAACACTGATAATGCAGGAACAAGTTCGTTTCGCAAAAATTCCAAATATCGTTTACCATTTAGTGTGTTTTCGAAAAAGAATGGTCCTAAGATTTGGTCTCCAGCAATTCCTGCCCATACATTAATCTTTCGGGGGTATTGAGAATGTGCCTCATGCATCCAATGAGGGTTTTCTGCAGCCCAGTAGCGACAGTTTTGCCTGTTCACAGTCCCGTTCAAACAAAAAGTAGCTTCGTCGGAAAAAACTACGTGTCTAACAAACATTGGATTAGCATGAGTATAAAATTGAAGATATGGATTAAATCTAAGTTAGATAAAAGTGGAAGAGAGTGTAGTCCAATTATTGTGAAATAAATAAGGGTTTATTTCTTTTGAAAAAATTTTAATTTTTCAAACGTTTCTTCAGCTTTGCAGATCCCCATCATGTTTTCACAAAACTCTTGCCTGCGATCATAGTCATCATCAGACAGCTCTTGTACCAACTGTATTTTGTATGGGTGGAATTTTTGTTTTTTTAATATACGCAATGCTGTAACATGGCTCATGTCATGATCTCTTCCACACTGACGACTTGCGGTGTGAGGATTTTCTTGGATTTGTAATAAAACGTTAAGTTGTGCGTCTGCTGCCACTACAGGGCGCCCAGCTTTGGGTAAATCTCTAACATGACCCACTTCATGAAACTTTCTCTCAATTTTACTAACCGTTGATCTTGTAATGGGTGGACGGTGTGGGTGAATTTCATTGAATAATCGGCAGACTTCTTCTTGAGTTCTGCTCCTGTCGCCACATCCAATCATAATTAATATTTCAATTCTCTCTGTTTCTGTAAGATGCATAATCTTGCTGCTTAATATCTACACTAAGTCGAACTAATTTGACACTTTGATTGAAAGTTAGCTCAAATTAAAAAAAAGTATCGAGTTCTAGATACTTTTGCTGTTGTTGACGGGCCTACTGGACGTAAAACTATTTTGGCAATTTTCTCAAAAAAAAATCTTATGTGAGGGTATAAAACCTTTGCACGGTTAGAAAGAGAAAAAAAAGGACTATCTACTGCAATTGTCAAATATGCAAGTTCCTATTTAAAAAAAAGGACGATAACGTCACCGTAGAAAAATAACTGTCGCAAAAAAAATTCGATTTCTCTTAAAATATGCACCGTAATTTAAATCGCTATACCTACCTGTCTGAGCGTTTTGCCAAAAAACAATTATTTCAGGAGATATTGAATTTGTTCCATACTTTTGTACCACACTGTATGTTAAGACTAATACAACGGATCAACCAACTATACAGGGTGGTCCATAAGTAATGGTTCACAGACCAACAGTAGATTCCTGAGGCCAAGATATTAGGATTTACCTAAAATTACCTTAGTCCAAAAGTTAATATTTAGGGAGATACGGGGTGTCAAAGTCGAAATTTTAATTTTAATTTTCTTCTGTAATTTCAGAAGTTTTCGGGATATTGATATGAAAATTGGTGAAATTACCTTTTTTGGGAGAAAATTAAAATTAAAATTTCGACTTTGACACCCTGTATCTCCCTAAATATTAACTTTTGGACTAAGATAATTTTATGTAAATCCTAATATTTTGGCCTCAGGAATCTACTGTTGGTCTGTGAACCATTACTTATGAACCACCCTGTATAGTTGGTTGATCCGTTGTATAGTCTTAACATATACAACTCGAGCTTCGAAAATCGAAAATCATCTGAATATACAGTTTGCGGACTCGATGTGTTACCTGGAAACCCATCTCGTCCTCTCAACTGTATATTCGATTATTTTCGAACCTCTTGTTGTATAACTACTGAAAATAACACGTTTACGAAATTATTGCGTATACAGTGAATCTAGGATAAAGATACAATGCATAGTGGACGTCGCGGGGGTATCGAAACTTAATTTCTGCAATTCGTGTGCTCTAAAAAAATCACTGTACCTTAACTATAAAAGACACAATAAAAATTATGTTTCCAAAAACTTTTTCCGTCTTTTGACTTTATTTTTTCCCCAGCATGTTATACAAAATTTACAAAAACACGAAAGTTTGTAGCTTAGTGAAAATTTGACTGCGTATTTTCTGAACTTTCAAAGTTATCTACGTTTTTAGCATGTTTAAACATTTGTTTATTAACAATACTATACACAGATAGAAGCGCTTAAGTGTGTGTTTTATAACAAAAAAAAGTTTACGTCGCTAGCTCAATTCATTTTTGAGATATAACAATAGATATACAAAAAAAACATGATTTAAAGAAAAATAAAATTTTACACTTTTTTAAAAATAACAATGTCTGTGACCACTAAAAAATGTCGTATTTCGTGTTTTTATGTGTAAAATGATGTTGTTGATAATACCTATTGTGTCTGATCTTGTTTTAAGCTCATAAAAGAAACCGTCGCAATTCTACCTCCTTTTTGCTACGCTGCCTGATCTCACTCTCGCGTTGCCCCCACCCGATTCGCTAGCAGACTTGAATTAAAACGTTTGCCTAACAAAATAATTCCGATTTAAAAATATGTCATGGCATATTTTTAATTCCGAAATTGTTTACTATAGCTACTAATTTTTATGTGAATTTTCCCTATTACAAATTAAAATCTTTCGCAAACTTTGACGTGTATTCATCGTTCGCCTAACGAGAAAATGAATTTTAAATAAGTTATTGACATATTTTTAAATCAGAATTATTTTGTTAGGCAAACGTTTTAATTCAAGCAGGTGGTGTAGCGCTAGCGAATCGGGTGGGGGCAACGTTGCCTGATCTCACTCTCGCGTTGCCCCCACCCGATTCGCTAGCAGACAGCACCTGCTTGAATTAAAACGTTTGCCTAACAAAATAATTCCGATTTAAAACGTTTGCCTAACAAAATAATTCCGATTTAAAACGTTTGCCTAACAAAATAATTCCGATTTAAAAATATGTCAATAACTTATTTAAAATTCATTTTCTCGTTAGGCGAACGATGAATACACGTCAAAGTTTGGGAAACATTTTAATTTGTAATAGAGAAAATTCACATAAAAATTAGTAGCTATAGTAAACAATTTCGGAATTAAAAATATGCCATGACTTATTTTTAATTCCGAATTAAACATATGTCAAAGCCTTCTTTTTAATTCTGAATTAAGAATATGTCAAAACATATTTGTAATTGTATTTCTTCGTTATGCAAACAAATAAATTCGGAATTAAGAATAAGTTAATGAGATATTTGAAATTAATTTTTCTGTTGCATATCCAGTCAAATGCAACTGTAATTAATTTGTCTACGATATCATAAAAATTCGTTGGTTTGTATTCAAATTAATGCTAAATTAAAAATATGTCGGGACATATTTCAAATTAATTTTTCTGTTACGCATTCAGGTAAATGTAACTGTAACTAATGTGTTCGTAATAACATTAAATTCGTAGATTCGTATTCGAATTAATACTGAATTGAAAATATGTCAAGGCAAATTTTTAATTCATTTTCAGGTTACGTAGACGCTGAAATTGAATGTAGTTTTTTCGATATAGGTTACCAAGAAAATACGTAAATATTTTATTCATTATAATCATAATGTTTAGCTGTGTTTTGAACTCATGAAAAATCGCATGTAAGCTCTATATTATGGAACCAAATACAATTATTTGTTTATCGTATTACAAAAAATATATATATTTATATGCTAAGGCTTATTAATAATTATATCTTTAGAAGTCAAGGCATAATTTCTTAAGGTCTACTTTACATTAAAAATCTATTGGAGAAATTAAAATTTTGTTAACCATACCCTTTATTTCGTTACTATTATGTCAGGAGTTATTTATAATTATTTATTAATATGTCTCGACATATTTCTAAACGTTCAAACTGTTAAATGCTTCAACATGGCATTAAAAAGTAAAACGGCGCACCATATTAAACCAACAAAAAACAATTCTGTCTGAACAACTTCAAATTTTGCATACAAGCGTAATTTTGTGTTCTGAGCAACTTTACTCTAATACAATTTTGCGATATTTGTTAAAATACTAAGACTTTACCTAAACCTCACCTTCGTTTTAACAGTGCTAATGTTATGGACCAAGTGATTAATAGGTCATTATTCATAATGACTGGTCAATGTGATAAATCCGGTCAGTATTAATAATGACCGGTCAATATGCATAATGCCCGGTCATTATGAATAATGACCGGTCATTATTAATACTGACCGGATTTATCACATTGACCGGTCATTATTAATAATGACCGGTCAATGTGATTAATGTACTTTTATTAAAAAAAAAACTGTTCTTCCTCTACCTCTAACCTCCAATAAATGCCTCTGCCAAAACAGTAAAGGTGTTTATTGGAGGTTAGAGGTAGAGGAAGAACAGTTTTTTTTTTTAAATAAAAGTGCATTATTCACATTGACCGGTCATTATTAATACTGACCAGATTGATCACATTGCCCAGTCATTATAAATAATGACTATTAATCACTTTGTCCATAACACTAACACAGATGCCTTGATTTAAAAAAATCGAAAGTCTGCTTAAAATGAATTTAAGAACAAGCAGGGATAGACTGCCAAACAGCGTATTGATATCTAAAAATTTTTGGTCATTTATACCACTTGTATCACCTACCCGTGGACACATTGTATACAGTAGGTAACTGTGATTTACACGTATCACTTCATTAAATAAATTCGTAGGGTTTGTATAAATAAGACTTGCATCATTCATTCAACTTAACATTATTATAGTCAACACACATGAGCACATGACACACTACTACCACAAGTGTTAAAAATTTTAAGCTATGTTACAAGCCACCCACTCATGTAGTAGGGTTATGTAGATCGTAACCCAATCGCTAACCCGATGAGAACCCATAGTTGCTAAAATTTAAAAAACAAACACGGATTGTTAACACAGGTTGAATTTTCGAAAGATTAAAACAAAATCTAGGCAGAATCTAAGAGAATCTAATTATACGATATGAATTTCCGAAAACGCCCCTGGTCTAACTTTTCCGTTCAGGAGTTACAGAACTTAAGTTAACCAGTACAGCTTTTTGTGTTTTACTTCTAACTCTTTCTTTTCATTTTCATATGATTTTCTTAGCTTAGTATCTAAAACCATTTATAATGTTTTGCTGTAATCGGGTGGAACGATTTCGTTATTTAACACCAATACTATGTAGGGTGTAACAAAAGCAGGCTCAATCTCTTTTTTCTTGTAATAACTGTTTAGAGTTCAAAAATAAACCATTTGAAGAAATTCACTTATTGCCAATATTTAAGCGTTAGTGTATACGTTATACATAGCTTTTGTTTAGAGTTGCCTACAGTACTTTTCACCTAGGATTTGGGTTGTGACGTCAACGCGCTGTTGATAAATTCACAATCCAACTATACTTCATCTCTTTCTAAACTAGCTTTTCATTACCTACGGCGCACGAACGCGTATCTAAACAGACAGTTTTTGGGCAGGGCAAGTTGACGTCACAACCCAAATGCTAGATGAAAAATACTGTAAAGTGTAATTTATATTTTATTGGTGAAGTTGATGTGATTTCTTTTCTTTTCATTAATTTCGGATCCAAGAAGTAATTTCATCATCTGCTGGTTAGAGTTTTAGTTGTTTCTTTTTTGTATTAAATTCGTAAATTTATAAGTTTTACACAGCTTTTATTACTGTGGACAATATTGGCACTGACAATTTAATAATATTATCACATTACGGCTACCGTACAGGGCGGACTAACTTATGGCAGATAGAGAAATCAAGCAAGATTGAAAAAATATTTGACATAAGAATGTCTAACTGGAAAAAAAAGTTTTAACGATATTGGCCAAACCAAACTTCTTTGCATGCGGATTTTAATCACTTACGTAGCACCTAATTTTAACGAAAGTTCTATATACAAAAAAATATTAGGTACCTCTGCGGGGGTTTGAATTTAATAAATGCATTTCATTCACTAAATACAATAAATAACATTCGAATTTCTTTAATCCTTAAAAGTACCTGGTTACAAATGTGTGAATGTATTTTCATGTTTAAATGACTGAACTGTGAAACAGCTTGCAAAGGTACAATTCCTATTGTAAGTAATTCGGGTGGGAAATAAACTTTCAAACCTTTTAGAGCTTATTTACGCATATAGCAGCTTAAACACGACCAAAGTGTTTCTGAAAGGGCGATATAAAGGAAATTCCCGGTATTTTGACCATCTTAATCTTTGAACATAATTCAAGACTGCGTTCGTTATTGAAGGTAACAGGTGTTCATTTTCTTGTTTTACATTTATTTTTCTTTACTGTTAGAATTAAATTACAAAAGAACTACAAACAACTTCAAATTACACGTAAATTTTATGTATTTACGCAGAATCGCTTAGTGTTGTCAGATAACATTCGTACAAAGGTATCTCCCGCTACAACTATTTGTGATTCTTGCCAGGCTTTGAAACATCTAATTTTTAACAGTGTATAAAACATTTAGCTAGAATAAGTTACTAATTTAAAATGTATAACACTGAAAACTTGTTTCTTGTCGTATAAAAGCTTCAAGCATAATCAGTATACGGACAGTTTATGTCAAACATTCGAATTAATTCATTCATCTAAATTAAAAATTTCCTTATATACTTTTGGCTGATGCTTAGTGAGGCATACTTTCTGTTAATTTTATTCTATAGTATATTATCGACTTCACTTTAGTTAACTTATACAGATTTCGATCTATTTGGTTAACTTCAGGTGATTCTGAAGCTAAATTAAACTGGTAAAAATATGTTTACATTTAGAGAGAATCAACGAATCATTAGAAAGAAGATCGTTCAAATAATTACGTATATAATTGTTACAGCAGAAATCGCTCGCTTGGTGTTTTATGTAAATTCTCGGATTTACTTTAGTCTAGTTGTATATTTAAACTTCCCGGTTACATATAAGCTTGCATGGTTGCATACAATGCTATTGCATACGTTACGCCTCTTCTTATTTTTGGTATTCACTTCGTGCATTTATAGCTTTAGGGAATTTGTAAATCGTTAGGTTGGTTTTCCTTAGGAAATTTTGTTGCAAATTTTTAGTTAACCTTCTTCTACTTTAGTCATTCATGGTGAATAGATCGCCGTATCCTTGGTTTTAGTTATTGGTTTTCCAAAATTAGTTTGATCATCCGAGGTTCGACATATTGAAAATGGGTTTTTAGTTTGCCTTTAGGGCCTTTAGTGAATTTAAAACGTTCGTAGTTTTATATTTTTAACCGTTTTCATTACCTTTGTTGGGATTTAACCTGTTCGGTCACCATTTTGATAGAAGCGTTTCGAAGGGCATTTTAACATCTGTTGGTATGTAATGCATTGGTTTTAGTTAAAGATTTCTTACGGTATTCGTTGTATTTCAGCCCTTTTCTTGTAGTACGTTTTAGTACTTCTTGTAGTACTTCCTGTACGAACAACGTGTTCGTTGGTAGAAAACATCTGTTATCCACGTGTTGTTCGAGGTCACGTTTTTGGTTTGGAACTTTTGGAGCCGAAGAAATTAGTCCATCCTGTGCTTAATTACCCTGCAATTAGCTGGAATTTCCCCTAACTCAACTTCGTATCCTGCAAGTTTAGTTTTAAACTCAAGGTTTGATTTTGAGGTTATTTTGTGTAAAGTTAAATTTAGAAACATTCAAACATATTTCATTAAGCTTGATAATTTTGGTATTTAACTATCGTGAGTAATTTGATTAGAAACGTTTATTAGCCATATTTACAGTAATGGTAATTTACATTGTAATTTAAAGTATTAGTAAAAATTTTCTTTAGTAAATCGTACTCCAGCACGCTTAAATAGACATTGTGGTTGCAGTCACAGCAACGTGAATTTATAAACTGTAATTTTTACTTTGTAAAGGAATATTCAAATTTTCGTGTTTCAACTTAGTCAATTATTTTCCTTTAATTTATTTTAAATTCAGTCGTAATTGAATTTGTGGGTACCGATAGGTCTCGCAAGACATTGTCATTATTTACTTTTGTGTTATTATGTTTTTTTTTATAGCTGCGACAACGACAAAAGTGAGCTCATTTTTATCCGTGTATGTTAGATATTTATTTAATTTAAGAATTATCCTTGCGAACCCTCAGAGGATCTACGTTCGTTTAATTACGATATTGTTACTTTGAACCTTATATATTTTTTTTTCCTTTAGTTAAATCACGATTGGTGTTATTTTGAACATTCCCTATAGTTTTTTTTTTGTTTGTTTAATTAGATCTTGTGGTTTGAAACATAATATTTAGAATTAGTTTGTTTATGATCTTAGTAATTTCTTTATTTGTTCGTTTGAATTAATAACATCATTATTCATTACTAATTTTCAATTTCAATTGTACGATATATGTGTCATTTTGCTTATGAGTTAATATATCCTATTTCGTTAATTACAAAGCCTTTGCTTAGGAGTTAATATATCCTATTTCGTTAATTACAAAGCCTTGCGTTTTATTATCAAGTCAATTGACTTTGGAGGTCTATTCTTCAGGAGGTCCAACTGAACACGTTACGTTATAAGGACCTGGCGCCCAAGAAACAACGTTAGTTTAGGTATTTAGTGAGCACTACTATTTTGTTTTAGGAACCTCACGCCCACGCAACAGAGTAGCGGGTTTATTTAGTGTTATCACCTCCGGATAACAATTGATATACTTCACCTGGTGCTGGTGTAGCATAATACTCAATTTTATAATTATTTATATAATATAAACACGCTGCAGCACGTAATTGCATATTTCGATATTTCAAAGTGCATGTTTTCTAACAGTAGAACCCAATTATATTCGTTTATTCCAAATATACTTAATTTATAATAATAAAAGGTAAATTTCTGTAGTTTATATGGCTTTGTATAAAGTTATTAAATGTTACATAAAGCAAATAATTTATTCTAATGTGTGACATGAACGTTAAATGTGAATATCTAATTTTTATTTTTAATTTTACAGCAGGAATCGTTCTGAGAGTTGTTTTCCGAAAGCTAGGAGAGTTAACAAAAAGTTTGTAATTAAAATTAGACCGAATCCCTAAAACAGTGTAACTGTAATTATAGTTCACAAGAATGATCATTAATCTTAGCAGAATTTACTTTTTTAGTAGACATTCTTGAATAGCTGGATTGTTATTTGATATTCAATGATCTTTCTTTTTGGCCGTACGTAATACGAGTTCGCTGCGCTGAAAGCTTTATACACGTAGCTATCCGTTATTCTAGAATAATCTCAAGAGGAAATATTAAAAAACAACGCGTTAACTTTGAGTTTGAAATTTTAATTAAGCCGAAGGCTTTGCATTAATGTAACAAATACCATCCGAACGATTAAAGTAATTAACAGTTATTGAACCAGAAAACTTTTGTACAGGAACAGCTAAAAGCATCACAAAGGCATAGTAATTAATGTGCCAGAATTACTTCAACAATCGTTGTTTAGAATAGACAAAATATTGTTGTACCGCAATAATTCGACCCTCTTGTAATATTAAGATTATAATAGTTTCCCTTAATTTACTTAATTTACTTACTTTACGTATTACATTTTTTTTATATATTCTTTTATAATATTAGTTTCATCGGAGTTTCCTTTCTTATTATTCATATATCTCATAGTTTTTATAATGTAAATACTAAGCTCTTAATAAATATTCGTTGATGCAGTTCTCTTGCATTGGTAAATGAGAATTCCTTCCCTTTCTAGAAATAACACATGCAAAAGGGAGCTTTGGCTAAGATTTGGAGCCGGGGTCGACAGTTGACCTCGGGACAGATGTGTGAACGGCTGTTTTTGTTTTGTAAAAATGCGAGTGGTGCGTTAAGTTACGAGTGAGATAGTTAGTGCATTTTTGGATATCGAGTAACGCAAAGATGAGGATCTGGTCGGTAAATATGTAATTGTGTGCATGACCAGTAGCTGAGATTGTTGATGATGTTATTACTGTTGTTATTGTTGGCAAACCGTTTGCCGGGCACAGTACGTCAGTAGATACGTACGTTATTGAGCATGAGGCTCGTTATTGTTTATTGGAGCATCATGAGGCTCCTGGACCTGAGATAACTAGTTATATTCCTGGGCTTTCCACAACTAGGCTTAAGTTGTGCATAAAGCCCTTGACCTGGCTGTAAGCGCGCAGCCAGTGATCCCGTATGTGTGCCACGGGATGGCAAGGTAGGCCCGTCTCCACAATTGCCCTGTTCCTCCGGCTGCCTAGGGCTTGGGGTCACCTAGGTTGGGTGGAACAGTGACATGGGTGGATCTCCCACTGTCGACTATGTTCAGCCATGGTTGACGCGCGCGCGTAGTTCCGGTTTCAGATTCATAGATAGCTAAAGGTATACCCATCGTTATCATCATGACTTCCCAACGTCCCAGAGGGTTTTCCTACTAGATGCAACGTGGGATTCCACAGGGGGACTCCCTTCCCCCCTGTAAGTAACACCAATCGAACCTATACTGCTAAATGTAGTAATGTGTGTCTGTTTTGCTTTCATGTGTTGCTGCTATCTGTAATATGTAATTGCCTGGATGATGTGAGCATTTATGTGTGTATCAAGCTTTGGGTGTTTACGAGACCTGGACAAGGCTCCGCACTAATCTAACCTTGGTGGAATTAACCTTATTCCTTAGTAAGTTGATCGAATGTGCTTTTGTAAATATAAATACGCCAGATAAAAGTAATTAGAGCAAAAATGTAAACCGCTCCCCTTTCCGCCGCCTCCTACAATATTTACGATTTTTAAAATGTATCTGTAGGTAAGCAAACTACAGTTCAATTTTTTATTTCTAGAAAAAGCTCATGGATAAGAATTAAATCACCTTTTTCGTCGATTGAAGGGTCATTGTACTAATAATGACAAGCTCGAAAGTTTCACTGTTACTGTCTTGGCAATTTTAGTAGCATTATATGTTTAATTAAAAGAACCAATAAAATGATACTTATAAAATATTACCTACATGCAATATGACAAACTGTCTTAAATTGCAACTGTAATTTTAGCACTGGTACTAACAGTTAGCATGCTTTGGGTTATCAAGTGATCTAGTTCTCTTTTCTCTAGAAATGGAACAAAAATGTTTTGTATTCAGAACAGAAAAAAAATTAAAAAAATACACCTACCGGTTGAGCCATATAAAAAAATCTTTAAAATAATTGTTTAAATATTGCCAGCTGAGCTCAGGACGATGTAAGGCTGTAAGAAAGTGACGAACTTAGCAGGTGTGGAACAACTCACAAGAATAAAGAAAACAAATACGGATCAGAAAACCTTTCAATTTTCAAGAAAAATAGGTATATAGGGTTTTTCAAAATTGCACGCCACTATTCTAGGAACGTGTTCTCTAGGCCAAAACAAACAAAAAAGTTCAGATAAACATATATGTCCAAATTGATTTATTACTGAGAAAACAAAAGGTAAAAATATATGTATTAAAGTGTGATGTTAATCAAGTGATTGTGGCTATTAGTGATTTTCATAACAATTATTGCATATCGCTTATTTGCTGCAGCAACTATCAAGAATAGTCCTGAAGAGGAGATCGCTTCAAACATTTACTTTGAATATTTTACTGTAAAAAAATTGTATTTTTACCTTTTAATTTATTGGAAATAAATCAATTTAAGACAAATGCTTATCTGAACTTTTTTTGTTTATTTTGACCTAGAGAACGTGTATGTTCCTTGCAATTTTCATACATCGAAAATACCAACCTATTAAACGGTTTTTTAAATAATAATTGCTATCTTTAATTCTTTGATCAATGTTTATTAAGGCCTTTTTCTTATTTTTTGCTTTAGAGACTCTTATATTTGTACCGTGCAATTTTGAAACACTCTGTATAAGATTTAAATATTAAATAACAATTAAGTAAAGCTTTCAAGTAAAACGGAAAAAGTTGAAATAATATTCTATAAAAATAATAATAATAATGAAGATAGTTAAGAGCGTAAGAGTGTGGCGAACTGACGTGGCAATATTCCTGGAATTCTTTGATTTAAAACCCAAGGTATGATTCCATTATGTAGATGACACTTTTATTATCTGGCCCTACAGAAGATATAACCTTGTTTCTTTCCTAGAACATCTCAGTAATCAAAACCCTGAGTTTACTATGTAAATAGAATCAAATGGTGACCCCCAAATTGAGTGGTCATCTTGCACACTTATGGATAGGTATCTTCATGCCAATTCACATCGTCATCATCCGGTACAAAAGCTCACTGTAATCAATTCTCTCGTTCATCATGCTATTACAGTCCCAACCTGACGGTCTTCATGCTGAGTTAGTCCATATTCAAGTCAATCTGGTTAAGAAAGGGTACAACCAAAGGAAAGTTAGGAAGGTCATTAAAAAACAATTATAACTTTGACATCCTGGAAGTTAGAACACTTGTACACCCCAGGCTGCCACCTTCTTTGCCACATATTCGCCAGGTTACTGATCGCATAGATATGATTCTCAAAATCATAATATCTAAATCATCTTCAAATCCCCTTCAAAAGTGTAACTCCCCCTTAGTAAGAGATATAACTGTATGATGATCAGAAGTGACTACGAAATTATGAATTAAGCTATTGTATAACACTGCAAGATTATATTAAATCCAAGAGACATTTTTGAGGTATTAGAATAGTTATATGTTACGGCTAGAAACTGAAGTGTGGCTACAACTAGTTCTAACCGGCTAGAACTAGGTGTAGCCCTTCTCTTAACGACTGCAATTAGGTGCAGCCGGTTGGAGTCGGCTAAAACTAGATCTAGCCTTTTTCAAACCGGCTAGAACTAGGTATATTAAAGGAACTGTACCATCTATATTTGCAAGAATTAATTTCTATTATTTATTTTACAAGACTACAATGCAATACACTATCTTTCATGTTTTAAATCATAGAACACCGCTACTAGTTCCGATTTTCAAATTTCACCATCACACAGAGCACAGACTAATTCACAATGCATTCAAATTAATTTAGTTTCTAATACTGAAATAGCATCAGCATCAGCGTAAAATCTTAAATCAAAAGTTGGTGAAAGTAAATAAAACAAATATGGATTATTTATCAAAAAAACGCAAAGTAAGAGCCGTTTCTTGTAAATTAAATCAACTAAACAAAATATATGAAGATGCTGATGATTCTGATGAAAAAAACTATATTTTTAATTGATCTTATACAAAACTATCAAAAAAGGGGTTCACCACTGGTCTGAAAAATCAATTCGTCTTTGTACTGTGTGGCGATTTGCTTCACCCAAGGGCTATGAATATTGTCGTAACCATTTAAATAAATTGCCATCAAAAACTACGATATCGAGATATCTTGGTAAATAAAAAAGGTTCAAACGAACTTTGCAAACAAAGGTTAGTTAGTGAAATTTCAATTGTTGACGACATGTCCATTAAGGAAAAGATGCATTACAGCAGATCCGAGTATTTTATTTATGGCCTTGATGACTTTCATTCTACAACTGTTGGGGAAAAACTGAAAATAGCCAATAAGCCACTCATTTTATTAATTCATGCTCATTGGTAAATGGTCGGCAAGATCATAGATAGGTATAGTGTATGTTTTTTATTTGTCGAAAATTAATTCATGCTAATTGAACGACCTGCAGAAAAACAATTACAGTTTTACTGCCAACTGAAACAATAGTTTTTGATCACGCTGTAGTATCTAAACCGTTGCTAGTACTTTGTTAAGTAGAGCGTAATGGTTATTTGTTTTTCTTTTTCGAAAATCATCAATCGCTCTAGCTAAAGTTAAATGAGGGAAAATCAATATCTACGCGAAAACCTTGACGAATTAGTTCAGGTTTATTGAATATCTCCTTTGAGTTCCGCAAAGAAATAAGCGTTCAATTATGGGGACACAAAGAACAGAGTAAATTATATTGCTCCAATTACCTTCCTTTGCAGGAAGGAAAGTGTAATTAACCTCATGATATCATTACACTTTCTAAAAATGAATATCTATGAAAGGAAATATAAATTTCATAAATTTATTTGAGGCAGGTTTTCAGCCATTAATTAATTTTTTAATTTGATTTAGTTATTCTTCACTAACTTAATACGCTTTTGTCTTTATTAATTTCACCTTATAATAAGTAGATGCTATACAACTATCAGCGAATTTGCTACTTCCCCTAATGTAAGTTTTTAACCTAACGACATTATATACTGCATTTTCTAAGTTTTTTTAATTTTGTTTTATAAATATCCCAATGTCTTTTGCTCCGTTGCGTAATAAATAAATTATAAACGTAATTAAAATTAAATAGATTAAAACACATACATGTGTCAAAATTAGGAATTTAATTTAAAGTATTATTGAAGTACACCTACATCTCGCACAATACAAATTTAATTATTAAAATTATTTACTTTGTGTAAGCAAACTGAGATGCTGCTTTTCATTCATTAACAAAGAAGTCGCATTTGAAGCGAACAAATAACGGAAAGCTTTTCTTGTTTTTGACAAAAGAAGCAGAGTGACACTACCCCTCATTTCAGAAAAAATGTGATAGCTGAAGAGCCTGTCAGGTTACTTTATGTCTCGTATAAGAATATTTCAAGTACTAATAAAAGAACATACTTACTATGTATCGATTGTTCTCAGAAACCGCTAGGTTTATACAGGCTAAGTCAAATACAAGGAAAACATTTGGGATCTCACTGTTATGAGAAATGGAGAGCAGATTCAATTCTGACATACTCGTATTTGTAGGGTGCTGTTTTTAATGTAACGGTTTTAAAACGTTTATTTAAAACTTCGGTTCGTGGTGTGAATTATTTATTAATAAATATTAAAATTATTAAACAACGAAGAAACACGAAACAACAACTTAATACTAAAACACAACACTAATATTAATTCTAATACAAAACACTAATATTAACCCGTAACACTAATTAATTTATTTGTACAGCTTGTTTATTTATAACTATTCACGTATATTTATATTAACTTTACCGACGCACATATTTGATATCTTTTTGGTAGGCTGGATTAGACTAAATACCTTCTAAAGGCGATTTTTAAGGTGTAATGTTTGGTGTAGCGTGACCATAATTTTCTTATTTTCTCATAGGCGTCATATTGAATTGTCTCACAACCAATTGCAGCTTTTGTTTCTCGTTTCTGAAATATACAATAGTATATTTGCTAATAAGGTTAAATAGACAAAAATTTTCTCTTTCTTCTTCTTTCCCTTATGGCAGAAGCCTAGACCAATGGCCTGTTACTAATAACCCAAAGGACGTGGAGAAGGAGATCGACCACAGTGTTGCGAGGTGAACGGCTATCAAAGATGATAGTATGATAATCGGGATCGTTGACTTAACGTGCTCTCCGAAACACGGAGCTGCAGAGACAATCTTCTACATATATTCTATACATTTTGACGGGAATATCGGCGGTCTCGGGAATCGAGCCCGAAACGTATAAATGGGAGGCTGTAGTCTTTTACACATGGCTATTCGACGAAAAATGTAAAGCAATTAATTGAGATATACTACAAAAACCATATTATCACACGATATGTGTAGAAAAATTAAATGGATTATTTATAGGGCGAGAACTACGAATGGCAGAAGAAAGTGTGAAGAACCTAATTGCTCATGGGCCATGGGCTGTGTACATCTGGTCTTTTTTATCTTTTTAATATTTCTTATGGGCGTCTAGGGTTTAGGGAGACGTAGTATTGCTATTCAGTAAAAAAAAAACGTTTGAAATAATGTAATTATTTTTATTTAAATATAAATAGTCAAGACAGTCACAATTGAGACCATTAGTTCTATTTAGCTGTAAGAAAATTCAATAGAGAGCCAATATGCAACATGATGGGTGATGATGGTGTAAAATACACAGAACGTTGTTTAGAAATCCTTCACTTCACTTTATAAACCTCAAGAACTTGTCTTAAGAAAGTGCTTGTGCTTTTGTTTTATATTACGTCAGAAAATAATTCGCAAACAGTTGTAGTTAAGTGGCTTCTTTGTGGATTTACATTAAGCAAAAACAAAATTACCTAATGTAAACCTACCCTCTATCTGTTGATAATAAGAGTGATCCTCATGTTCGTCCTCGAATTTGAATCACCCTGTATATGTATTTGTATTTTGTATATAGTGTATATATTTTTTTCTTATACTTCTACAATATCACTGATGTTTATTAAGACAATATAGAGACTGTAATTCAATTTAGGTAGATTTAAAAATATATTGCAATTTTATAGGTCACAGAAGGAAACTCGTTTGCGGTGGTTATAAAATGTGAGTAAAAGGCTGCGTTTTACACAATACTTGCAATAAAGTTAATATTTTTGAACGTTTGCGGCGGCGAATTTGACATTTCATACTTTTTTGTCGGTATAAAATGAAATTAATCTCCAAGATAATAATTGAAGTGAAAAGAGTCTTTCCTAAAGGTAGATGTCTACGTTTTGTAACGAGACGCGTCGGCGAGAGCGTGAATCGTTTCGTTTGTATGCGTCATCTGCAAACAGACTTCCAGATTGTTCGACGATTGCGTTATCGTCTCAAGACTGTTCGTTTACGTTATCGCCTAGAATATTTCGGATTTGATTCTCGAACACGACAACTGGTATATAGGCGCTTTTTAGGAGCACAAAAGTTAGTCTACCAACGCTCGTGAATATAAATAAACTGAATAAATAAATTAGTTAGTGTTTCGGGTTAATATTAGTGTTGTGTTGTTAGTGCTTAAGTTGTGGTTTCGTGTTAATTATTACGTTGTTTAAAATTGTTAATAAATAATTCACACCACGGACCGAAGTTTTAAATAAACGTTTTGAAAACGTTACAGTATTTAGAAGTAATTAATAAAGTTAAATATTTCAAAAGTTTTGAAACGAATTATTAAAAATTAAACAAGCAAAAATAAAAAAACTTTCAGCACTTATAAGTTAATGACATTTAATATCTTTGAATTGGTTCTTGTTACAAATCTATTGACGTTTACTTTTTAGAAGCTATGCAAAATCTAAAGTTTGCTATTAGCAAATTCATTTAGAAATTCTCCGCACTTGTGCAGCTTGGAACATGCATGATATATTATACAGCAGGTGTGTATAGTTGTTATGTTTGCTAAACTACCTAACAAACACTAAAGTTTCCACTATTAGGTCACATTTCCTTGCCCTTACATGATTGCAAGTAATAACAGATATTAATGTTAGAGGCACAGATAAAGCTTATTAATGAAAGCCATTAAGACCCTGTAAATATATACGTACTTCCTTAGTTGCTACCTCCTTTATCTAATAAATTGCTTTGTTATACCACAGTGCATTGCACAATAAAAACAAAAATTACTTTGTCTTAGATGTTTATATATTATCCTAAACACAAATTAAATTAATATTAAATACCTCCACCAAAAAGACCACTCATATTTCGAAGTTACTGACCCTTCTAAGGGTTTACTAAATACGTTTACATGGGTAACGAGGAAGTTTCGTCTGTTATAAAATCAACAGAGTGTACATTCAATAAAGGTTTACTGAAGCATGCAAAATCGTATTGTATTAGCATCAACTCAAATTTTCTACCGACATGATCTGCAAAATATTTTATTCAAGCATCATGCACACCGAGGCGTTTAGTCTCGTATTGACTTTTTAAATTGCAGTCTTATCATGAAGATTTAAATATTAAATATTAAATATCTTGTTACAATGAAGTAATGAAAATGTAACTAAAATGTTATTATTCGCTTGTCAGAATGTAGACAAATCTTTTTTTTGACGTCGCTGAAACAAGGATGCGTTTTCTAGTTTTCTAACAATTTCTTTATAAGCTCCTTAAAAATTACATATAATTATGGTAGTGTAAGAAATTAAATTTTTAGTAAAATTCCAAATATAAAATACCTTAACCTTAGTATTTAGTTCACCCCTTTGATTGGTATTACTCCTACCCTACACTGTTTTAAACTTGTTGATAATACAATTCTGAAATTACAAATTGCACAACTTTACACAAATTGCAATAGTGATTGCCTAAATAAATTTAAAAAAAAATGATAAAGGTCGATATATTCAATAAAGTTTGTGGATTATCGCAAGATACGAGTATTTATAAATATACCTAAGTTTATGTGACAAAGCTAATTCAATAATAACGAAAGCAGTCTATAGGACTGAGACTTAAGGGTGAGTAAATGTACTTGCTTGAAACTGCAGTCTGCTTGTGTCTTGAACCAATTTAATAAATTTTGTTACGTAAACACTACGAGATTTTCTTTTTATTTCGTTATCAAATAAAACTAAGAAACCCAGCTTTTAAAATGCCACTGTTGTTTACAGAACAGTATTCTAAGGCAACAGGGAAGCATTACCTTTAGTTGATTACGGAAAATTGCTTTGCTTCCACACGTTATTTTATAAGAATTCTTCTATCGTTAACCGTACTGGATTATAAAAATTTTATTACTTCAAAATATTTGTAGATAAATTTCTAGTATTCAGTAGAAAGATTCCAAGAAAATTGTGTTGGAAAAATTGGAAATTTTTGCTCTACTGTTGTTATTTGATTATTTCTAGCTGCTCTGAATCTACCCAATGTGCTTATTTCATACACATCTTCAAAATTGACATAATAACGTTCTTACTCTGCCATGAGAAGAATTCGGTTATTAGTTGGATATCAGTAACATAAGACTTCGCTTTTGAATGGGGTTTCGTATTGTTTCGTATTGAAAAGGTAGTATATTCCTCTAATTGCTATAATTAAAAAAACACTGCCTGTTTGATTTTCTTTTTAAATCCAGTACAGTTTTTTGCAGTACGTCAAAACTTATAATTAAATAGTACCAGAATATATTTCGGCGATTTTATTAATTACTTAGTTCAGTACGCTTATTACTGACAAACTATTCAATTTGTTAGATTATATTGTAATATAGAACCAAACTGTTATGAAGCTACACAATTTTCAATGTCATTATTACACCTTCTATGTATCAAGTTAGCGTATATTTTAAGTTCCAAATCTATAAAATATAATGTTTAGTATTAACTTCAACCTTTAATTAAGGTAAAGTAATTTAACTATTTATCGAAACTTTTGAAGTCGTAACTGTTTTGTATGCTGTTCTAACCACTATATGGTAATAGAGTTTTCATAGTATAATGTCGAATGCATATGAATTTTGTTTTATCATATACAGACAGAAAAATTTAAGGCATAGTCCCCGTGCCTGTAAATTTTATGCACAAAAATAGGATCGAATCCAATATAGGGAATAAAACTGTGGGCGTTATGATGTCGAATGGAAACTACATATGGCATGAAACATTAAAAAACCACGTTTTAAATGAATTTTATTATCATTTGTATTGTTACTTGTAGTTAGACCCCAGAGGATATTTTGAGCAGTTTACTTTATGTCCAGTTTTCACATCTACATTTGCATATACAGTATGTATGAGGCGCCGTTTGTTCCATAATTATTGTACTAATATATATTTATTTTTTGTAAATATTTATATTTTTATTTGATATTTATTTATTTTCTATCAATTTATATTTATATTTGTTTAATATATATATAAACTGTCCAAAATATATTTATATTCGCGTAATATATATTTTTTAATTTACGATATATATTTATTTTGTTTTGACAGTATTTAAGTTTTTTTGACAGCCCACAGTGAAAATATTGGTGTGGCAACGTTGCATTAGCTTAGCAGTTTCGCAGTTTACTCCGCCTTCTCGTTTGACGGCGGTCGAAACTTTTGTACTTTTGACAGGTTTTCAGGTTATAATATCGTTTACATAAAAGTTTACATTCAAACAGGTAATTCATGAAAGTTTACTGTCTCGTCAAAAGAGAAGGCGGAGTAAGTGCTAAGCTAATGCAACGTTGCCACACCAGTATTTTCACTGGGGGCTGTCAAAAAAACTTAAATACTGTCAAAACAAAATAAATATACAGGGTGTTTCTTAATAACATGCTAATATTTAAGGAGGTTATTCTTGGGTCCATTTTGAGAAAAAAACTTCATATGAACATATGTCCTAAAGGTCTTAAGTTTTGAACTACAGGGTGCTAAAGTTTTAAGAAAAAAATCTTTTTTTTATGATAACTTTGGTATGACCCTAGATATTTTTGTGAAACGTAGTATGCATCTTCTATGCATCAAAAGGCATTTTCTGCTGTACAACATAATTTTATAATGTTACCGTTTAAAAAGTATTCTCTTAAATAAATTTTTGTTTAAAGTTACATAAATTGTTTTTTCTCGTAAGTGGTCTAGCGAGACGCAAATGAATGAATTTTATTTTTTTATGCGAAAACCGTACGTCAAACGAAAAAAATCAAGAGACCAGATTTGCTCAGAAAGGAATGAGGATTTCAAAAATAATTTTTACTTTAAGAAAAAGCAGTGGCGTATCACTTTTCTCTTTAAAATGATTCAGTGCAAATCCCGCACGAACGCCACTGGCAAGAATAAAAAATTATGTTGTACAGCAGAAAATGCCTTTTGATGCATAGAAGATGCCTACTACGTTTCACAAAAATATCTAGGGTCATACCAAAGTTATCATAAAAAAACGATTTTTTTCTTAAAACTTTAGCACCCTGTAGCTCAAAAGTTAAGACCTTTAGGACATATGTTCATACGAAGTTTTTTTCTCAAAATGGACCCAAGAATAACCTCCTTAAATATTAGCATGTTATTAAGAAACACCCTGTATATCGTAAATTAAAAAATATATATTACGCTAATATAAATATATTTTGGACAGTTTATAGTATATATATTAAACAAATATACATATAAATTGATAGAAAATAAATAAATATCAAATAAAAATATAAATATTTACAAAAAATAAATATATATTAGTAAAATAATTATGGAACAAACGGCGCCTCATAAGTATGTCCCCCCGGATTGAGTTTACAATAGGTATGATTGACCAAAAATTTTCGAATTGGAATTTCATATTTTGGGATTCCGCCCTGCTTGGTCTGAAACTTATTTTTAGTTTACTTTCGATTTTTTAAAATCAAGTAGGCCTTTACAGTTGAGCAATAACTCTTTTCGTTTCAGGTAAAGTACCTTTTCCGTTCACAGTACGCCAAAGTGTTACTAAGAAAAGTTGTTCAGAATGAAAAGTTATGGCGGTGTAACCCAACACTCACCATGTCACCATTCCCGAAAATTTAAAAAAATAAATAAAGCTATTAAGCAAACAATTAAAATAATATTTATTGCAATTTCACCACCTAACCTGTATCTCAAAAATTGTAAAGTACACAGGGTGAGTCTAAATGGCGACCAGCCAGCACATTTCTGTTTTTTTATTATTGAATATTTACTTGTGGTTTCTATTGAACAGCATAACAATACGATTGGATCAAGCGGGAAAATTACATGCGTAAAATTATATTACTAAAATTGGTAAGTTAAATGAAAAAGTGATTTATAAATATGTTTATTTTAATAAAAAAAAATTATAAAATTGATTGTATTCTACTTTTGTATGCTGTTGTCGTGTTTATTTGAGATATTAGAAACAATGTTTTTACTTTTAGCAGTATAAGTTTTTTCTTCTGTCAGATAAAGTTATTTTAGTAGTTTTACTGATTTAATTTGTATTTTTAACTGATGGAAAATGCCTAGAAGAAAGTAGCTTAGTCCACTATCAAATGTACATCCGTGGGATCTTTGATGATGCAAGTGTGGTAGTGGTCTTAATCTTTATGTTTGGCCTGGAAGCAACATAATTTCGATGTTGGCACTCTCGAAAATGATGTGTTTGAGTGCTGCGCGCGAAAAACAAAATGGCCGCCACCGCAAACACTTTCCAATTTATCTAAGTAACCATTGGGCTTACGAAAAAATATTTTATACAAAAAATATTGCTACATAAATTCTACACAAAAAATATAATTTTAAAAAATTTTTCAAGAAATAAGTTGTTACAGATTTATATAGACAGAGCACAGACAAGCAATACTTTTCACTCGTACAATGGCATTTTTAATTACAATCATCGTCACTTTCAATGCAAATCTCACTTAGCCCTAAATCTTCATCATCGCCTTGCCCGCACTCTCCCATATTATCACATCGGTCGTGATTACCTACGCACTCACACATTTTGGTACACCGGAGTCCATTCGACTGACACGTACATGGAGGAGAGCAACGTCTTTGGGAGCATGAGCAGCGAAAGAGTTCCAAGATAAGATCTGGAGCACAAGGTTTGGTACAAGCAATTGGCTGGGGGTGGTGGGTTGTTGGGATGCCGAAGGAGGTCATTATTCCACTTCAAACACTGAAGATGGGCCTTTAGCAAAGCCGGATCCAATGCAGATCTTGTTGGAGGAAGGTTCTCACCTTGACATTGTTTCTGGGTGAACAACAACCATCTCACAGCTCCTATGTCGGTCAGTGTTATTTTGGGGATATAAAGCTGACAAATGAACGCTTCCAAGTTAGCCCTGACATCTTCAGTGAGAGACAGTGTAGTCCCCAATTTAGCCAAAGCTTCTAGTAGCTTATCACTTGTAGAATTGAAAGTTTTCCACCACTTTATTTTACGTTTGCCGGAAAATGATCCTTTTTCATCTGCTCCAGCGTGTTTATCCAGGGAGTGCAGAGTAGGGTCACAATGTCATTTTGACCCGAAGACTTCGGGTTTTGCTATCGTTCTTCGGGCTTCGAGTTTCCAATAAAATTATTCTGGTTCACTAAAAATTATACTCATGGACAAAAAGTTACTAGAATTTCCTTTTGGCCTCTATTGTAATTCACACAACGACAACAAAGTCAAAGCGACAAGATCACTTATCACCACGGCTAGATATGAAAATTATTTGAAATAATATTTCTTCGGGTCAGCATCGACTCGATGTTGGCAAATCTGGTGCAGAGACTTTCAGAGGTCCAAGTTCTCTGTAAATTGAACGTAGCTTAACAAACCTTTTCATGCCATGGCCAAGGAAAAATGCAAACTCTTATGAAAGTTGGGGATATCGCCTTAGTAATAAAATTAGGACATCAGTATCGGGAGAGAACACATGAGTAGTTTTAATTCCTTTCTATGCTAAATACGCTGCATGTAATATGATCTTTGTGCCCGCCTCCTCCTGCGTACTAGAAAGAGTGGATACATCATCACCATGTGATGAAGCTGCTTTATCCTTCCAACTCAATATGAACCTTTTCTTACTGGTCACGCCAAATTGAAGAATCTGATCGGAAAGGAACTCTGTCAATTCATCCTTCGTCTTATCATGGGCCAACAATTTATTCATTGGTATACTTCCAATTTTCGTTTCTGGTCCGATTTTGTATTGGATTGGATCTGAGCCTTTTTGCCGAATCACTCTCATCGCTTTCTTCAATGAGTTTTCATTGTAAGAGTCGAAAACAACATGGACCTCACTGTAATTGCTGAATTTTTGACCGATCCATTTGCTGAAGCTTACACCGAGGTCACGGCATGTCTTCACTGTGTTAGGTTTGGTGGTAGGTGTGAAGAAGCGCCATGCCATCTACTATAGTAGTTTTTTCCTGTAGCTCTTCATTTGCTTCTAAAACTGCAGGTGTGGTGGAAGCATGATCATCATCGTTTTCTTTGGCAGGTATTGCTTGCATTGATTCAAGAGCACCCGTAAGTTTGTACTTAGCTAGACAAAGGTTCATACTCCCGTCAACTGCAAACAACAACTTCGGCAGTGCTGAAAACTCGTAGTTGCTCAAATTGTTCTGTTCTAAGAAGGCATTATGCTGATCTTGCCCAGCTTCCGTCACACTGTCTAAAGCCACCTTTATTTCCTGTGGAAAGGATCGTTCAATTAGGATATGAATGAGCTCATCAGTTTTGCAGCGGAAGGGATTTGTCGTGTTTTGAGACGCTTCTTTTAGTTTAATTACGTTATTATCCTGACGCTGTTGAAGTTTAACGGATATTTCGTGATGTTTACTTTGTTCTGTATTTTGAAACCCTATCATTTTGTCAGTTTTACTTGTAATTCTAGTTAGTTCCGAATTAGCAAGAAAGAATCGATTTCGAGCATTTTCATTGAGCGGTATACCAACAAGTCCCCCGTGTACCTATAGTTTTCTATTTTGGTGTTCTAGGGCTTCATCAGCACCAAGAGCACAGAATGGCACTGAACTTCTGTTCACGACCCAATTACCTAATTAAGTAAACTTTTTGAGAAAACGGTTAGTCCTGCATAAAATTTTAGAATAACATTTTTTGTGTAGAATTGATGTAGCAATATTTTTTGTATAAAACATTTTTTCGTAATCCTAATGGTTACTTAGATAAATTGGAAAAAGTGTTTGCGGTGGCGGCCATTTTGTTTTTCGCCCGTAGTATTCAAACTCATCACTTTCGAGAGTGCCAACATCGAAATTATGTTTCTTCAAGCCAAACAAAGAGATTGAGACTACTACCACACTTTGCATCATCAAGGAGCCTACGGGAGCCCGTTTTTGTACACTTGACAGAGGACTAAGCTAGTGGTTATAACCTTTTCTTTTAATGTGATTACACATCTGACAAATGTCGAAAATAACGTTTCCAACTACTTATAGCCTTGAATCCAGACAAGTGAAATTGATTTCTGAACATAACCTAGGAATATGAAGTGTTACGAATTATGTTATTGCTTGTCTAAATAAGAAATTGCAAAATGTAATGCCGACAACTGGCGCTTTCCCACTGTCCTAAATAACTGAAGTAAGGACATTAATTAAAATTTTCCTAGCACGCCTTTATTGACAATTGTATTGCATTATTATCATGTCCCATTATCTGCTTCATTTCATTTCATTGCACTTGCACTTGGAGTAGTAAGGTTGCCCTGTAAACCGCAGGTTCCGGGTTTGATCCTGCCCCAGGTCAGGTAAGATTTCTAACATTGAAAAAGGTAATATTTGGTATGATAAAGATTATTTCTAAGGTAAAACTTCGTTTGATTCGGTCAAATTTTACTTGGGTTGAGCTAAGTGACCACAGCAGGCGATGTGGGTTGAGATCCTTGGCACCCACAATCTTATATCTCCTTGAATAAATAAACACACCAAACAAAATATTACATTTGAAATTATTCTCTTTATAATAAAGACAGAAAACTTTAATCCGAACCTTTCGCATCTTTTTAAAATTTATTGAACGGAGACAAATTTTTCATTTCGATGTTACCATGACATGAAATTCTGTTGAAACGGCTCCTATAATTAGCAAACTTCAGTAAGTTTAAAGTCTAATTAAAAATTGATAACATTCTCAAATTTGACAAACGCGGAGCAACGAATAAATACATCGTTCACGATCACGTTATGCTAATTAAAGAAGTTACTTTATCTAATTACTAAAAGGGATGAATTATTGAAATGCTTTTGAACTCTATTTATATTATTTAAACAAAGTTCAAGGGGCAGTTATGTTAGGTGTGGGGTAGGTTTTTTGCGCTTTAAAAATTTATATTGTAAATACGAGTATATTGATAAATCTATGCATATTTCCATTAAACATAGTGCTAACAATGAATTTATTGTTACAGATACCAATTTGCCAAAAAAAATAGCTTTCAAGAACCAGTTGGTGTAATATTAGGATATAAAGGATATTTTTCAAGCATTCGAAACAAATAGGTTTTACCAAAACTAAACCAAAAGCATGTTTTCGTTAACGTCGAATCTTGAGCTTGACGCTTATGATAAACGCTATCATAAAATTACTCAGAGACATTTCGGTAAGTATTCCACAGATTATCCTGTTTGTAATGATTTCTATAAACTACAAATTTTTATTAAGTTTAGTTGTTTGTTCTAGATTTCTCTGAATTAAGTAATGTGTGTTAAGTTGACTCCGAAAAACGTAGTTTCCATACGAAACGACTACTAAAACACAGATTCGATGAGGGAGACCGAATTTTTGCTTGAGAGCAATTTATCTACGTTCGAGAACGTTATGTTCAATCCTGAAAATAGTTCAGATCTGCCATCGTTGCTGTTTCAAAATTTAAGTGATTGGGGACCGAAACGCGACCCACTTTTTATAGTAATCCCATTTACCGTGCTTTTTGCAACCATATTTCTTACGGGATTAATAGGAAATATCAGCACTTGCATAGTCATCGCTCGTAATAAGTCGATGCACACGGCAACCAATTATTACCTTTTCAGTTTGGCTATTTCGGACCTTCTTCTCTTAATTTCTGGACTTCCACAGGAAATGTATTACATATGGTCAAAATATCCGTATATTTTTGGTGAAGCTTTTTGTGTACTACAAGGCTTTGCAGCGGAAACATCAGCGAATGCCACAGTATTAACGATAACAGCTTTTACGGTAGAACGTTATGTAGCAATTTGTCATCCTTTCTTATCACATACAGTCTCTAAACTGTCACGTGCAATTAAAATAGTTGTAATAATATGGATATTTGCAATGTGTCTTGCTGTACCACAGGCAATGGCATTTGGAATAGTTTTCGAAAAGTTGTCCGAAGAAATTCTAGAAGAAGACGATCATTACATTTGTAACGTGAAAAGGACAGTGATCCCACATGCCTTTTTAATTTCAACTATGCTTTTCTTCGTGGCACCAATGTCTCTTATTACAATTCTTTATATTTTAATTGGTCTTCACTTGCGACAATCAACAGTAGGTCCTGTACGTGGTGGTAGTATCAAATTAAATCACCTTGTGTACAGAAAAACTTCCTTAGTTACGCAGACTGGCAGAAAAAATCAGTCATCTGTGTTAATGAACGATAATGAAACGTCAAGTCTTCAATTAACTCCTCAAGAAGAAGAAGAAAGAAAAAGTTGTCTTAATCAGTCGCAAGCAGCTACTCAACATGTTGTTAAAATGTTAGGTAAGTAGTACCACTGATATTAGATATACTTAATAATCGATTTTCATATAAATAAATATCATCTTCAAAAGTTAAAGGTAATAAAATGGTTCTAACGTATAAATTCATATGCCAGGTGTCAATGAATTCTGGGGCATCTCTATTTACACCCTGTATATTTATAGATTTTTGGAATCTTCGTTTGAAGACAATGTAAATTCTTGCAGAAAACGATCACCCACGACCTGCCCAAAAAGAAAGTCAGGATTCTCTAACACTGAAAACAAGACATTTTAAAATTTTAGAAAAAAAGGGGTGCACCAGGTTTCATTGACACCCTATACAATAGAAAATTGATTACATTTAAAATATTTTATCCTGAAACCTAATTTTAAAAAATCCAAAGGTAAACAGTAGTATTTTAGAAGACAAAAGTATATAAATAATATTTTTCAGAGAATAATTTCAAAAAGTAGATAATTAATTAATATTTATTTATGCATCAAACAATATAACCAATACCAGAAATTATAATATACATAATATGTATGTATATTTAGTCAGTAAATACTGCTACCGTTGTCCCCAAACAAGTTTTCCGTAAAATATTACAAATACCAGGTTTGATGCTTTCTCGGCTTTTAATAAAATCCTAAACATCTAAATAGCCCATAAACAGTAAGCAATCCAAGTTAAATTAAATTAAACTTAACCTGCCTGAGATCCTACTCCTACATTAAAATTATTAATATAGCTTAGGTTCCGTTTCAACAGATTTATAGTGTAGCTTATATTTCAGTTAATTTTTTTAAATATACTTCAATACTGTAATCCCAAGTACGTATTATTTTCAAACCTTCAGTGAGACTTTTGTCTACTGTGGATATTTAATAATATTATACTTTTTAAATTTAAAAATTCAATCTTAAAGATTACATAACTTCGGCTTAAACAAGAACATATAAATAAAACTCTACACATTGCAGCAGTAAAAAAGACTAGATTCATAAATCAAAATTAAGTTTAATCAGCGCAAGGCCCATAAGCATGCTTTCATAGAAAGCAAAGCATAGAGCAGAGAGCTTCGAAGCTCACATTTCGAATTATTACGAAAAGGAGAATGCGGAATATGTGGAGAACAACAAATTATTTGTCGAGACGTTTAAGGAGAATGCTTTTACGAAAATACCCTGTAGCTAAGGCATATTAATTCAAATTACTTGAAGAAGCAAAAACTACCATCAAAGGCGGTTGATATAGAAAACAAATCCGAAATATAAACAAAAGGTTAAGAGAGATTAAGAAAGGCGGTGCTTTGTTTACCTTACCAAAAACATAATGAAACACAAACATTTGGATTTCATGTGTTTACTGAGAAATTTAAACTTCAAAAACTCAAAACTAGAATTCCGCATTAAAAAGATCAAGATAACTGTTGAAAATTGAAGCATGAAAGAATTTATTTCAGTAAGTGGATAGAAATATTCGATAATAAAAATTATGCATTATTAATGTAATTTTTGATAATATCTAGCTTATCAAATATATCTGAAATCAAACTCTTCTCATTCTCAAGGAACGTGTTGCTTAACTTATGAACCAGATTTCGCATATAACACGTTTCCCTTAGTAACAAAAATTCGATAACATACAGTGATAAGGGTATTTTGTATTCTTAACGTTAGTATGGTAGTATTACGTAAGCTATTTTGTCAGACCCCAATTTTGAAATCATTTTTATATTCTAAGACCTGATGCATAAAGAAACTAAAAATATCTAGTAGGTCTAGCTTTTGGCTTAAGGAATTAAGCAAAGCACTTTTTGTATTTTATAGCGTTAACTGATAAATATTAATGACAGAAGATATATACGAATAATGAATAATTATTAAATTAGTTTATGAAATTAAAATGCAGCTCTTGGACACATGAGCAAGAAGGAAGTTGTAGGACATTTTTAGAAAAGAAATGTAATAAAAGCACTATGTCTCAGATGATCAAATAGTTAACCAATGAAAATGCTTCTAAATGTGGACATTTTTAAAAATTACGTTAATATTTCTGAAAATAAAGTCGGAGTGTCGCAACAACAACTGGAAGTGTGAAGTGAATCATGTATTTCCCAAATTTTGAAGAAAGAAGGTCTTAAATATTACAAGCGAAAAACAGTTCCCCACTATACTAAAAACAATTAGAAAAAATACTAAACTGTTACAGAAAAAAAAACGAGGTAAGTATTAAAAGAACAAGAAGAGGTCATCATTTTGGACGATAAAAAATATTTTACTTTTCTTTCTTTCTTTCTTTCTCTTTTATCCTTATGCCCTTTTGGGCGTCGGATCTCCTTTCATCTGCCCACCCACTGTGTCTTATCTAATTAACCTACTGTCTCACTCTCAGCATGCGGGAGGAAGGTGTCGCGTTAACGGAGTAGTCGAGCAACCCATCCAAGTATTGACCCGAGACAACGAAGCTTAACTTTCGTGATCGCACTTGACTGGGACACCCAGCTACCGCAACTCGGAACCTTATTTTACTATTAAAAATTCAAATGTAATGCGTAATTCTGATTACTAATCAGAAATGTTGCTAATATGTCAGACGATATTATTTCTGAAATATCCAAATTTTAACCAAAAGTTGGGGTAGCGATCTCACAATTTAGATGTTTCAAAGGGACATACAAAGAAAGTGATTTCGCAATGCGAACTGATACATAAGTAGATTCGAAAATGTTTACCCAAACTAAAACGTTTTACTTCTTTGCAGCGTATAAGAATGATTTTTATATTTTGGCCGGATCTAGTATAAGCCCATTACGCTAAAATGTCATCCAGTGGTTAAACGACAATAATATTTATATATGTATATGTGGTACCCAAAACGATGCATCTATTCAACATTTCCCAGGCTTATTCAATCGAGAACTTATGGACCATCTTGTTTCAAAAATCGTACGAAAACGGCTGGGTAGCTAAAATGAAAAGCATTTGGTGCGAAGAATTAAAAAGAAGTTCTCCAAACTATTATACGAGGATTCTTCAATAGAAACACGTTTGAATTGTGTAGGTGCGACTCGATCATCTAGAAAATTGCATCAAGTTGTCTTCTTCTTCTTCTTCTTCTCTTTAATAGACAGGTTTGCCTGTTTTTTCAACCATCTAGACGCTATCTTTCCATCTTCTTTGGGGTCTGCCAACACTTCTTTTGCCTTGTGGGGATTTATCTCGTACCACTCTTGCATGTCTGTCGTCTTCCATTCTTGTGATATGGTTATTCCATTCCTTTCTTCTATGATTGGTCCAGTCGGTTATTGGTTTTATGTATAACATTTGCCTCACTTCCTCATTTCGTATTCCGTCTCGTCAGGTTTTGTTAATAATTTTTCTTGGTGTCTTCATTTCGGTGACTTCTAATAGCTTCTTGGTTTTTTCTGTGTCCGCTCTCGTTTCCGCTGTATGTCATTATCTGTCTTATTACACTTTTGTATATTCTCAGTTTAATCTCTTTGCGTATAAATTGATTTTACCAAATCGTTCCGTTTAGACAGCCTCCTATTCTATTTGCTTTAGTAATTTGTTGTTGTACTTCATTTGAGGTATTTCCATGACTTGTTATTTCTACCCCTTAGTATTTTATTGACCTCACTTTTTCTATTGCTACGAAAAAAGGGGAGTAACCGAGGTAGCTTCCGGAAACACGCCGCCAACTGCCAGTGGGAAGGTCGGGGTTCTTATAATAAGCTGTAAAAGAAATGAATGGGCGCCAATCAGTTATAAGCGTGTCCTTCAGAACAATGGAAACCGCAACTGATAACCAATTTCCTGAAAATATTTAAAAACACATAAACCCAATAAAAGGACTCTCAAGTATTTAATATAGAAATTAATAATATGGATAATAAAAACAAATAATAATATGTAAACATATACCAGATACACAGGATAAATATGAATATAAAGAACACACAATTCAATAAGGTAAATAATATATATAGGTATTATAATATGTGGTTTATATACCACCATAAACAAATAAATGTATCTTATGACCATACAATATAACGGAGACTGTTTTATGTAACCGATGTCTGTATCTTAAATGAACAATAAAATATTGAAAGTAATCAATGACTGGTAATCGGTGGGCCAAATAAATTTAATGACTGAATAAAAAAACAAACCTTTGAACTCAAAGAGATTAGCAAGTAACGTGTACAAGTGAGTCGTCGAAAGAGACCCTAATGTCTCAAGAGCGTAAATCTTAAACAGTAAGGAATCGAATATATTCAAGCCTGTATCTCACGCTACCCTAATATCGCGCATCATAAACTCAAGTTAAAATGGACTAATTAATTGATGTGCAATTAGCAATTACACAAGGTCCTGGCGACACCCTAAAGATTCGGCATCAGGACAACTCAGGTGTCTTAATATTCAAAAAGCAAAGCTGTACCTAGTTAAACTTTAAATGAAAATGAAAGCAAAGCGTAAATTAACTATTGCAAAATGGTGTTAATACAAATTGACAGCGAATAAAACTGAAATGAAAAATGAAGGAGCCCTACCTAGGTAATATTATACAATAATTTTTTATTAGCCTATACGGTGACCTAAACTTACGGGGTAAGTATTACAATAATTGTACGGTTAATTACAACAATTCATACATCACTATGTAGGACAGAACTGAAGTCTTCTTGGTTGCATTAAACAGCACGTCACGAACAAAGAACGGAAGCCCAAAACCATGTATCTACAGCAAACCATAAAATGCTGTTCTCAAATTATCTTCCAATAATCGGCTTCAAGAATATATAACCAAACTAACTGGCCGTAAAATTGTATAACCAAACTAACTGGAACTGGCTGTAAATAGTAATTAACGTCACAAGTCGGGAACTCATATTTTACAGTACGAGTGAGATGTTTACTCGAAACGAGTACTGTAAAAAGAGGACGGACGAATGTCGTTATGTATTTTATATCATCCTATAAGGTTATCATGCTAATAACTCCTTAGCAACGAGTTGTGTTAAGATATCTTTAACAGCACTAGTGCTGTAAAGCTTAATTCGCTTGGATAACAGCACAATATGACAGATTTACGTCCCACTTTATGAACTGTAATTGAAAATATTTTTTTATTTTTTGAAAATAGTTATTTATACAATGAGTAACTAAAGTGCCACTTTTTTGCACGTGTGAGAAAGTTTAAAGAATGAGCCGAAGGCGAATTCTTTAAATCTCACAAGTACAAAAGAGAAGCTTTAGATACGAGTTTTATACATAATTGTTTCGACTGCCACATATTTGTGCTAAAAAGGATTACAAAAACGTCAACGTCATTTCAAATTGAAATCTCACTAAAAAGCATGTTAGGTACAATACGCTTTCATTATTTTAAATTGAGCACTTTTGACAGAAGCGTGTAAAAAAGTGACAGATGCGTGTAAATTTTTTTTTGCATAGTAAGCAATAACAACGTGCTTTTGACATATGGAAAGTGTCAAATAATAGCCTCCTTTGGGAAATGGTAGTCGAAAAAAATTATTATAGGATGATATAAACCGTGTTACGGCACACGTAACGTTATTATTTGCTGGTTACATTACGCGAGAATTTAAAAGAACTCGTTCCTTTGTAACGGTTTCATTTTTAACTCACAATCAGTTTTGCTAGATTATACTAATTTCTTACAGCGTTGGATATATTGATTTGCGAGCCTGTACTTTTGTGAAATTTTGGATTTAGTAACGTCAGTTTTGGTACTAGAGTACTTGATTGTGGGAGGCCTTGGGTGATCTTGAAAAGCTAGTTCGTTTTCTTTTCACTTTAACTAAAGCCATCACCGAATTCCGATTGAATCGCGAAGTATTTTTACATACTGCCATACATTTATGGGTTCATCGATTTAATCCGGACAAGTATTGCGGAAAATATTATATATTTTGAGGTGTTGTTGTGTGGTGGATGTTTATTTCTGTAATTTTCCATTAAAATATTAATGGATCAAAGTGGGCTGAAATTATAGTACCACATGAGCCTTCCATGCTCTCTCTCGATAAGGCGTCCAAGATCTTTAAGGTGAGATTATTTTCCTTCCTCTGTGTATCTAATTTGCACCCAGGCAATTGTGATTCTTTTGGCCTTTTTATTACTCGTCTGAATTCTGTGTTACCTTGAACGTCAAGCATTCAAAAATTCGCTTTATCAAACAACTGCCCAGCCGTACACGTGGTACTTGAAGCCTAAATAAACGACTGCTGGAATTATTTTACGAAGGTAAATTGGTACGGAACCTTCTCCGGGGACGTCATATTATCAACTAGGACCTCAGGAGCGATCCTCTGTCAAAACCTCGTGTTATAAAGGTTAGCTCGTTCCATCTGTTTTATTTCTGGGGTTAGCTTCTGCACTGCGATTCCGATTACTGCAGTTTGATCCGCTAACTGCAAATCAGTTGCTAGATAACTTATAAACGTGTGATTACTGCTTTACATACTTATTAGATTTATGGTAAAGCTATTTTGAATGCTAGTGAATTTACTACATTTGTTAATTAATTTAAATCCCTGAACAGTGTTATATTTACCATTACAGTGTTAACATTACCTTTATCATTAAGATTTCATTCATATCCTTGCGCAAGTAATTATTACATTAATATTGGGACATTTAGTTCATATTTTAATTATTTAGTTCATATTTAATTATTATTATTTAATAATTTATAAAAGTACTTCCTTGTGGGAGCTACCAGTATTTACTGTAAAGGGGTACCGCAAGCATTTTGCGTTAAATAATTTCATTGGACGCTGTTGACGTTCTCTAGGACCTTTTTGTATTCTAGTAAGCGCTTACAGGTCAGGGGTTTCCATTTAAAATTTTCCGTATCTTTAACTAAACTTAGTAGCCGTACTTGTAAGGCTAAGCTTGCAAACTCTAGTGTTTGTTTTAATTTAATTGCATAATTTGATAGGTAATTTATTATTAAATCCCCTCCTCCCTTCCTTTATTAAGAACTCCCAGTCGGTTATAATCGCGTTATATTTAGATTTCCCATTTTGATTATGGTATGAATATTTTGTCTATTTCCTGATTAGTATTTCTGTTCTGTTGGGTTTTTTTTTGTACAGTGATTATTATTATTGATAGAATATACGTACTTTATTACTGGTAACTGCTTTTCTTATTTTTTTGTGTCTTTCAGCAAACGACACTTCTGCAAAGTTATTGTAGCTCGGCAGTGATTCGGGCGAGTTAATTCTAGCGATTATTATTTATTTCTTTTTTTTATGAATCTGGCGCCCTTTTTAAAAATAGTTGACCTTTACCCTCACCACTGAGTAGTCGGCAGGCTCTTGGTCAACGTGTCGTTGTAGTCAACGTAACCGGGATAAAATATCCTTTTGTCACCCCCCTCCCCCCTTATTTATTTATTCATTTTTATTTTTATTTTGTGGTTTTGCTTTGTGCGTTGCCAAATTAGTCGACGTCACACCTTCGTCGCTCGTTCTTTCAAACTTTTCTCTCGTAATGTAAAAGGCTTCATAACGTTACTTGTATCGTAAGTTACTATTTCATCCTGTGTCAAATTCTGTTTTAAAGAAACATTGAAATTAATTTCAAAATAATTTAACAAGTGTTCCAAATCTAGTTAAATTTTTGGAACATGATTAGCAACACCTGTTTGGCAATTGTTTAATTTATTGATTTCGCTGAAATACACTGCTCAAAATAAAATAGGGATCACTTATATTTTGAATTATATTTCGTTAAGGAAAGATTAGATGATGATGACGTCGATGGTAGTCATATACTCATTTATCTAGTAGGCTAGTAGGGTGCTGTGACTTCGTTATTTTCATTTGTTTTACTAGCAAATTGAGTTGAATGTCAATCCAACGACAATTTAGGTTTACTGTTATAGTACGATTATTGTGTATTTGCCATTTTAAGAAACAATTACACCATGGCAAATCGTAATGAAGTTGGCCATCATTTAAGAACACATTTAAATGCCAATGAACGAATCCGTGTTTTACCACTTATACAGGAAGGCCGATCTCAGCGGTATATCGCCAATATCGTTGGTACAACGCAATCTGTGGTATCTAGACTGCTTAAGAGGCATATTGATACAAGGAATGTTGTTAGAAGACCAGGATCGGGTCGTCTAAGAAAAACAACAGTTGAGCAGGATTGATTTATTCGTATTCAAGTACTTCGGAACCGTACATCAACTGCGCGTGATGTTCAAAAAGATAATCTGCGAGCCATTGGAACATTTATTAGTGATCAGACAATACGGAATAGACTCCACGAAGCTCAAATGACATGTAGAAAACCTGTGAAAGTACCTCGATTATTAGTTCGTCACCGGCAAGCAAGGCTGCAGTTTGCTAGAGAACACCAGCATTGGCAGTTACAGCACTGGCGCCCTATAATGTTTTCTGACGAATCAAGATTTACTGTGTCAGGTCATGATGGACGTACCCGAGTTTGGAGACGACCTGGGGAACGATATATACCTGCTACAATGGTAGAACCTAAAGCATATGAGGGTGGTTCCGTAATGGTTTGGGGCGGTATCACTATGCATATCAAAACTAACCTTATCATTGCACGGAAAGGTAGTCTAACGGCCCAACGATACCTAAACGAGATACTCTATACTCAGGTACGTTATTTTGCACAAGATGTAGGCCAAGAATTTGTGTTTATGCATGACAGTGCTCGTCCACATGCTGCCAACGTTGTGCAAAATTATCTTCGGGACCATAAAATTCAAACGCTACCTTGGCCTGCATGTAGTCCTGACCTAAATCCCATCAAGCATCTCTGGGATCAACTAGGGAGAGCTGTTAAAACCTAACCAAATCCATCAATAACAATCCAAGAGTTGGAAACTGCCCTTATAGAGGAATAGCAACGGATTCCCCAAGAAGCAGTTCTACGACTCATCCGGAGTATGCCTCGTCGTTGTAATGCTGTTCTAAGAAGCAGAGGTGGTAATACATCATATTAAAATGTAAATTGTCAAGACAGTCTTTTGTTTCTTTAAATAAAAAAATCCAAAAGGCTTCGTCTTCACTTCGATTTTTGACATTGTTTAATTTATAAGGATTCAAACAAGGCATATTTTTAGATATTCATTAAATGATATATGTATCATGTACTCACATGTTCAAGAAATGTGTGTACCGAATTTCATAACTAAATGCCAACCGACAAAAAAATTAGACGGGTTATAAGAAGTGATCCCTATTTTCTTTTGAGCAGTGTAATTTGGTGTGTTTCCAATAGCAACACTTTACAGGATAAGGCCGTTTTTTGCGTTTTCCCGGACTGAAACTGTTGACGTAAAGTATTGGAATTTGACACAGGATGAAGTAAATTGTATAACAAACAAATTGGCCGTAAAATTGTATAACCAAACTAACTGGCCGTAAAATGGGCTGAAAGTCGAAAGGAACACGT
This sequence comes from Melanotus villosus, assembly GCA_963082815.1. NCBI lineage: Eukaryota > Metazoa > Arthropoda > Insecta > Coleoptera > Elateridae > Melanotus > Melanotus villosus. The sequence goes on along the minus strand of OY720418.1, from coordinate 66,345,069 downwards.
TAGAGGGATTTAAACAAAACCAGGCAGTAGCATACCTTTTAAGAGGTAGAAGTCCTCAAGTCGTATTAAGCAATGTTGGACAGAAAACCGCACCATGCGTTCAAATTCCGGAAGTATCCAAATAACCAAAATAAAGCCATATTGTATTTCTCGCATGATCTATTGAATTCCATTAACAGCCTTTGTAAATCATTTTCAGTTTCTGCGATTAATACAGTTGTCGAAATTGTTTATTGACCGTAAGGTGTCTACCTTTGCAGTTGCTTCCTTGTGTGCATTTTTATGCAGCTCGGAAATGGTGTTTGCTATTGAGAACCCGTCAAAAGTTGATATATTATGCGTGCTGCTATTCAATTTTTATCCACCGAAGGACATCAACCGGTAGAAATTACCACACGGGTGGTTGAGGGATGCAACAAGCTTTGACAAGAAATTTTGGTCGTTTGTCGTCATGTGTGTGATTCAATTTCAGATGAAAATGTGAGACATTTGGAAACTACTTTACGTACATTTACATTAAAGTCCGCGAACTGAAATGATAAACATCAGCGTATGAAGATTAATTTCATCGTTCCTACTCTTAGGTACTGATACTCTTAGGTCTTGCTCTGTCCCATTAAACTCTTAGACGGTGACATTATTTCACTTCAGACGCTGAACTATAAATTGCTTTTGGCGGGTTTTCAATAGTAAACATCATTTCCGAACTGCATAAAAATGCACACAAGGACGCAACCGCAAAGGAATTTGATAGACACCTTACCAATAACTCAATAAACTATTTCAACAACTGGCTGCAATTGTTTTGATGATCGAATCGCGCCTGCACAATACAAACCAGTTTCTATTGAACAATCCTTGTACAACAGATTCCATAGAACTTTGGAAAAGTAGAAGAAATTTTTCGTTAAATAATAATGTTTTCTTGTGAAATGTAGATACTCCTAATTATAGGAAAAAACGGTGCAAATAATTCTTCTCAAACTGTGTAGAAATTAGTTTCAAATTTTTTCCGTTTAACCTTGTATCAGGCCTTAGTAACAGACTATCTGCATATTATAGTTATGTAACAAATCTTAGACAATTAACTAGAAATCTATCTTAGGGTAAACTAGAATTGCCAAATATTTAGTCCCGAACGGGATTAATAACAGTTGTCGTTGCAAATTCCAAAAGAATAGGAAATTCAAGATTTATATTAATTAAATTTAACATACCTACTTTAGCGCCGCTCTCCTATATATTGCAAATGTACTTTATACAGAATGTATCTAAATTAGACCGATAAAACTTTAGGGTGATTGGGTTACCAAGGATTTTATGAATAAACACCGGCATGGAAACGTAATTATTAGAAACCGTTTTACAATAGGCAATCGCTGAACATACCTTAGAAAAAACGAAAAAAAATTGAAACTGCTGTCTGATAAAGATTCCAACTAAAGGTTAAACAAACTTCTGGGCAAGTATATTTCGTTCAATAAATAACTGACTGCATTTAACAGTATTGTCGTTTAAATAATCACTCCAGTCGCCTTGAATCATGAATGTCAGGTAACCTACTTTAAGATGTTTTCAGAGAGTTCTTTAGTTAGTCCCTCTGGAGCTGAAATCTTATGTTTCCGACCTGAGTTCATTGGCAAAAGTGCTTAAAATTTGTAGCTGATTTTAATTAAAATTTAGTTTACTCCCATTAATCGTCAAATACACAATCTACATGCCATTTTTTTCGTGCTACATAAAATGTTACATAGTATTATTTAAACGTTTTATCGACATCATTACAAGGGAAACAACGAAAACGGTTATGGTCGTTTATAAAAATAATATCAATTTCAAGCCGGTGTTGTTTATGATCTACGTAATATACCTAGCTAATATTAACAATTTTTTATAAAAGATACTATAATTTGGAAGATTAAACGTTTTATAGAAACATAAAGAAATGTAGCAAATTGAAAACGTTAAAGTGTTGATTTTATTACCAGTGTTTATGGTATTAACAATTTTATTAATCATTTTTAGGATATTTACTGGCAGGTAACACAATAAATAACACTGTAGTAAAATTTAGCACCTTTACATCTGCTAGTATGAAACTGTTGTTGACTAAATTAACACATATTTTACTTAGTAAAAATAGCTGAATAAAACAGAGAAAATAGGCAAAAATAATTATTCCTATTGTTAGGATGTACAAATAATAATTCTTCGATTATAATATATGTTAATGAAATTTACAGCTTCAATATAACCAAAACTAATTGCCAGTGCTCTGGTTTCTGAAAATCTATGGTAATACGTTTAGTACATCTCAGAAAGTTATTTTGTTAAACTTCGTATTTAAGATCAAACTTTACCCATTTTATTAAGTATTCGCATGTACTAACACCTAACACTATTTCAAAAATTGTAGACAAATGTATTCTTTTTACATTTATACGACGTATGTAATTATTATTCATATTATTATTAAAAATCAACTTAGAAATAATCTAAATAAAACACTTCTTGTTAACACCCACAATATTTATTTTTTCACAAACCGAAGCCCTAGACTTATCCTTATCAGGAGATTAACATGAATATTAGCAGCGTAACAATTTCACAAAATACAAGTTAAAATAAAATAATTTACACATCCAATACATGAAATCGTCAGTCTTAACTGTTTGTATAAATAAAATATTGCATCAAACAAAAGTTAGTTATGATTAGACATATACATACGAGTACATAGACGGAACAAAAATGTTAAATCTAAACACGCCTTTAGCAATTACAATATGAAGGAACAAATAATGCAATTCAAAATATTGCATATGAAGTGTAAAATGTAACAACTGGAAATATTTTTTGAAAAAAGCTAAAACAACAAACACGAAAAGACTTCGATTAATACGCTATATCGCTTTCTTCTTTTACTTTTCCTATTTTCGACTTTTCTTCTTCTTCTCCCATTGTTACAAACGTTTGTAGACGGTAATCCTGTACAATGTTTCTCAACTAAGTTAGGAGTTGCTCTATTATAGAGCGTTGTATAATTTTTAATCCCAATCCAAACTATGATGCTTTCCTTAGTCAATAAGCGTTTTCGATCAGATTCTTCCGTTCTCTTCGTCTTTACAATATCAACGTTTGGCATTAATAGCGATAATCTGTCGGTATATGCCCTATTCGTCACAGCAGCTAGACATGCCAAACTCAATGTGTCTATTGTATGTGTAACATTTTGAAACAGTCCTCGTCTCTCGAAGCCCTGAAGTTTTTTGACTGATTATGCCTTAAACGCCAACGAGACAACTTTATACAGCAACTAGGATTGATCAGTCCATAATATTTTAGTATTTGGTATCGACATTATTATTGATTTACGTATTGATCCAATTCTGATTCGAAATGCTGCGTCAAGCTTCAAGTGTTGGAATTTCGAAGTATCTGAGAACAGAGAAATATATTGCTTTAAATTTTACTCATGCGCCAACGTTAGTATGTCTTTGTGAAAGCGTTTTCATGTATAGGTTAAATTATAATGAAGAGAGTACGTGGCAATTGCCTTACTCTGGTTTTTATTTCGAAAATTTTAATATCAATTTACATTACGCATATATTTAAAGTCACCGGTTGTTGTTAGATAATACGTAGGAATAGCAATAAGCGAATCGATTAATGACTAAACATTAGCTGAGAAAAAACGTTGTTCATAGACTTTCTAAATTTTGATGATAAGTTCTATCAATATTTTAGATGATTTTCGACAATAACACTGAACCGAAACTCAAAATTCCGCGAGACAGTTTTCAGTTTGTTCAAAGCTAATAAATATTCTTTATTAAATTTACATTCACATATTTTCATTCGAAAATGCTTCCATATTCAACATTGAATTTAGTTCGGGAAAATACTGATGGCATAGATACAGTCTTTACCAATAATTTTCTTGTTTATTTTACTGCTTTCTCGTGCATTCCTACTGACATCTTCATTATTTTCGTTGCCCTTATCATTCTTTCTATCATCATTTTGACCACCTTTCTTTTAATCGTTTCTTTTGTCATGTTCTGTACATCTTCGTTCTTATCATTGTTGATTTTTTAAGGTGGCGTGTGTACCTGCTTTTACATTTTCAAATTCCAGTTTTACAATTTCGATGCTTTCTGTCAACTTACTGTTTCTCGTTTCCTATTCATAGTCCTTCAGAAAGAATCCCGAAGACATGTTTTATTTTTACATACAGCTGCTGGTACAAAATTGAACTATGTATTTATAAAAGTTGCCTACACTAAATGGAAAAAGGCAACAACATACGCATAGCTAGAAACTATTTTTTTCACTACTAGTATTAGAAGATGTCATTATTGACCTTATTTTCGAGCCCAGAAGATGAATTTCTCTCCTAGTGGTCAATATTTTTTTATTATTGACTACTGGTTAATAATAGAAACAATTGCTATGCGCTCAGGTGCCTATTTTAAATATGTTTTACCCAAATGTCAATTGAAATTAACCTCTCCCCTTGTTTTCAAGCAAGGCTATTTGATTTTTGTGGATATTTAGAAATAAATATACGCATCTGTCATTTTATTTTTTATTTTTGTAAAAATGATTAATTAAAAGGAATAAAGGTGCTAGTAGTGAAAAAAATAGTATATAAACCACGGTAGAGAAGACTTTTCTCAGCCTCACAACTTATTTCCCTCCATGCTTCGCATGTCGGGAAATAATACTGCTCGGCTGAGAAAAATGTCTTCTCTACCTTGGTCTATAATATACTATTATTTTTCTGTAGGTTTTTAGATTCGAATTATTTACTTACAACAATAATTGTTAGTTACTGACTTGGACATTCAACAATATGGTTAATTATCATCGAAGCGCGCGATGCCATAATTATGAATAAGTATATAATAGTATATTATAGACCAAGGTAGAGAAGACATTTTTCTCAGCCGAGCAGTATTATTTCCCGACATGCGAAGCATGGAGGGAAATAAGTTGTGAGGCTGAGAAAAGTCTTCTCTACCGTGGTTTATATACTATTTTTTTCACTACTAGCACCTTTATTCCTTTTAATTAATCATTTTTACATAAATAAAAAATAAAATGACAGATGCGTATATTTATTTCTAAATATCCACAAAAATCAAATAGCCTTGCTTGAGGTTAATTTCAATTGACATTTGGGTAAAACAAATTTAAAATAGGCACCTGAGAGCATAGCAATTGTTTTTATTATTAACCAGTAGTCAATAATAAAAAATTATTGACCACTAGGAGAGAAATTCATCTTCTGGACTCGAAAATAAGGTCAATAATGACATCTTCTAATACTAGTAGTGAAAAAACGTATGTTAAGCAACCCGCATTGCCAATGCATGGCGGGAGTGCTACAAGGAGCACAGGCAAAGCTTTATCAGCGTAGATTTTTGGTAATTCTGACACCTTCCTTGTCCAACCCTATATGTATTTATAAGTATTCTTATCCTTGTTTGGTGCTGTACGCTGTTTTAAACTAGAATTGAATGATTTGTTTTTGTTTTTCTAGAAGTGATAAAGTTTGAAAATTTAACGTAAAATTCTACAAGACTGTGAGACGCTTATTTAATTGTTTATATACCAAATACATGCACACAGTTCATCGTTCTATAAATTTTAATTTTAAATGTATATCTACAGAAAGAGTGCTTTCCGCATCCACTCACAAAAATCGCCTTTATTGCTTTCATTTTAGAACTGCAACTGCAGTTTGCAGTTTACTTTTATCGGTTGATATTAACTTTTAATTAGTAATAAAAAACATATTCTATATCTCGAGTTACATTGTTGATTTTTAGATACGTGTAGCTATCGAAGCAGAAAAACATCCACAAGTGCAAAAACGACTTTGACCCTTGATGCATAAATAAAGTTATTAATAATGGATGATTTGCGAATTTCAGTATTGTACATTCAACTATGAATTTTACTAGATAAGATCGTAGCTGTTTCTTTAATATTATTATATTTCAACACCCATTTGGCGTGTAAGATTTAGTATTTTTAGTTCCATGTCTTTGACAGTTACTAAATCACGGGCAAATACGAAAAATCATGAAATATAAATTTGCTCGTAATACTAAGGCCACATCTGGTGTTTGTAATATAATTCAATGTTTAATAAATGTATGTGTACACTAATTTCTTTATCATTTCAGTGGCTGTGGTTGTGGCTTTCTTCATATGTTGGGCTCCTTTTCATGCACAGCGCCTGCTAGCGATATATGGTCAGTCAGATTCATCGGATGTGGTTACTACTTTCAGTGTTCTCACGTATATTAGCGGAGTACTTTATTACCTATCAACCACTGTCAACCCCGTTCTGTATCATATTATGTCTCATAAATTTCGCATGGCTTTCAAGGTAAATTATCATCTGTTTGTTCATTTGAAAAGTGTGTAAAAATATAAATATACCATTTCCGGTAAAGAAAACAAACAAACCAAAAATATAAATTGTTTAACACTTTCTTAATCTAATGAAAACTAATTTTTATGTTTATTTAAACTGTTTTAAATAAGTTCCACTGTTATCGTTTTTCAATTCTTTTCACTAACAAATCCCTTCACACCCTATTGGCATGGGGTGGGCCTGGCGTAATCTAGGATTGATCCAAGAAGATCAAGCTGTGTTAAATGTAAGTTAACAGACCTTGCACGGGGATCTGCCCCATGCCAATAATTGATGATGATGATAATGATAATGATAAATGCTGTTATTATTTCATTATGTTCAATGCTGTTAAACCACTTTACTAGGTTTTTACTAATAATTAAGTGTCAGTAAAAAATAGACCATTCACCATTCTATTTGTTATTTTCTATTGAAAATAGTTTACACCGTCTATTAAAATATTCTGTAGGGACAAAAGGATTAAGCAAAAAATTATACAAGATGATTTGTTAGTTGTATGACGAACTTTGGCAAATAAAAACGGTTGCAATTTATAGAAGAAAATTAAGCATTTAATGTTATTTGAGCGAATTATGGAAATTTATATACAGGGTGATTCAGAAATAAGTGCCGTAACTTTAAGGAGAGGTAAATATTGATGAAATATTAAAAAAAGTTAAATATCTTTTTTTTTAGATGCGGTGGCTTTCATGTTACGGGGTGATAAAGAAGGTTCAAAAACTTTATATTTCGTCGGATATCTTATCTCGGCACACAGATATGAATTTCAAAAAAGGAAGATGTTAATTATTCATAATGTCCTATAAATTGCACATAATCTTGATAACTTAGAATATTTCAGTAGCGTAGAAACAGGGGCCACGGAATACATTTTGATGCAAAACCTTGTGTACACCCTGTATGTCGTGAGATTAATGTATGCCCGTGATTCTCCATTCGATATCACGCAAAAAAGGTACTCTTTGTTGGACTCGCTAAAACGATTCGGTTTCGAGATTTTTTAATTTTTGCTTAGACCTTCACATGAATTAAATTTAATTAGGTAATATTAAAAAAATTAAATAACACAATGCAGTTGAAGATGGAACGGATGAAGTTGCATATATCTTTCAAAATTCTCCAAGTTGTAGATTGAGATAAACCAGTTTGTACTGAATGTCTCCTAGTACTGATTCTTGGATTTATCACCCTGTAAAATGAAAGCACCGCATCTAGAAAAAAAAATATTTAACTTTTTTAATATTTCGTCAATATTTACCTCTCCTTAAAGTTACGGCACTTATTTCTGAATCACCCTGAATAAAAAGATATGAACTCCGCACGGATTTGTATCACTGACCTTAGGCCAGTGCTCTATAATATAAATATAACTTTGGCTCTTGTAGTACCTAATAGTAGCGGGTGTCTTAAAAGGAATTACATCTAGTTACCTTTGAAATTTGTAGGCATGTAAACTTCTATGTGCTACTACATCGGTGGCGTAGCCAGGATGTTTTCATGGGGGGGGGGGTTAACTAAAGTGAAGATATAATATCAATATATTTTGAAGTAATATAATAACTTTATTAGTATGTGTAATAAAATAAAGGCCCTTCCAGGTTTTCATGTGGGGGGGGGGGGGGTTGAACCCCCCCTTACCCATACCTGGCTACGCCACTGTACTACATTGTTATTGGTATTACATTATCCAGAGCTGTCGTTAGTTAATTGTAAAATTAAAAAGTAAAGTAATTCACTTCAAATAGTTTTATTTGTTAATACAACACAAAATGCACACTATGCAAGAAACGATTTTTATTAATGAGGCGTATTTTCGATCAGGTTATGTTATTCCTCCGTTGGTTGAAGGTTGAACACGCCAAAACTTGGGCATGAATAAGACTTTTCCAGTCCTAAGATAGGAGACATAGGTTCTTTCTTATTTTTAAGAAATATATCTACTAACCAAATGATTAAAATCTGACAAAGGCTGTTTTTTGCTGCTCATTGATTCTCATCATAGGGAGCTATCGACTTCAGCACCGCGAACTTATTTTTCTCGAACCTATTAAAAATCCTCTAATGAGTTATAGAGCATTAGCAAAAAATTGAACTATCCTCACTAAACTGTCATACTTATGAAAAAGTCGTAAAGATGCATCAGAAGAGGTCAAAATTTCCAAAGAAATACTTAGTCTGGCATGCCATTTGCAGCGGTGGAAAAAGAAGTCAGTCATTCATCACCACTGGGACAATAAACCATGAAATTTACAAAAAAGAATGATTGCGGCGTTTTCCGTTTTCACGAACACATGTCTCAAAAGTATTGTTTTGGGCAGATTTAGCGAGCAGTCACTATGCTAAATCAGTGGAAGCATGGTATGAACAGTGGCTGTAGTTCCCAAAAACTGTAATACTCTTAATAAGTAGTTCTAAACTTAGGCTAATCGAAGAGTATTGTTCTATTATGAAGGGGATTTTGAAAAAGAAAAATGGAGAAATAAATGCACTGATTGAGCTGCAAAATTCATGATCATAGGGTACGAAAAGGGTTAGGGGCATGCACGTCTAAACCCTAATAAACCATATACGACGTAAAGTTCGTTCTATGGCATATAATGTCGGATGGAATTAAATGAGTACTGTTCACAAGTATTAAATATCATAAATACATAAAGTGTGTATAATTATTTATTATACGAATGATAACCTCTTTTTAAAATATGGGGTTACTACAAAAGAATCATCGGGTTTTAAAATGATACATTTCAGAAAGTATTGCAGATATAATATTAAATGACATGTCACAAGAAAGGGAAAACGTCCAAGTTTTTGAGTATATCATTAGAGTGGTTACATTTTCTCGTGAACTACTGCGCGGAAGACAGAATTGTATTTACGTCGGTTACAGGCCATCTTAAAAACATCGTCATTCGTTTATTATTGTCATTGCGTCCATCTTGGGTTAGCACGTGCGTTTGTTTTGAGTTGTCGTTGTGTTTAATTATCTGTATTGACCTTGGGGCTTCTAAAAACTTTTAACTTTGCCGCGTAAGAGAGTTTGATGTTTTCAGGTTTCACTTTTAAGTATATTGGTCTTCTTTTTTCTATAGTCATCTCTTTCCCCGCTCTGCGCATTTCGCGGTCCACGAGTAAATGTAACTACTCTACAAATGTTCCATGTGGGTTCCTCGCATCACACGATACACGTCCAAACGATAGTCCATTTCGGCCCATACACGCCGCAATGTGTCCCGATCGATGCTGTTCACAGCAGTAGTAATGCGTTCTCGGAGTTCATCCAATGTTGTTGGCATTGGTGGTACGTAAACCATATCTTTGATGCAGCCCCAAAGGAAAAAATCACATACTGTAAGATCGAGAGGTCTGGGAGGCCAGGCGAACAATACCAAATCTTGTTCAGCACATCGCCCAATCCAACACTTTTGTTTTGGATACTGCACAGAAGACATTTAATTTTGCGGAATCCCTTTCATGTTACAAAGTGATATGAGGATTTTCCGTGCCCCATATCCGAATGCTGTGACGATTTACCTTTCCACTTAAATGAAATGTCGCTTCGTCGCTGAATACCAGACGGTTAGCAAATTCATCGTCCTCCATTGCTTCCTGCATAGCAGTACAAAAATCGGTTTGCTTTACGTAGCCGTCGGGTCGTAACCTTTGCACTATCTGTAGACGGTACGGTTTGCTGCGGAATACCAAGTTCACGGTCTGCTCTGGTAGTGGACTTATGTAGAGAACCCACGAAACTTTGTCTAACTGCCTCCACCGTTTCGTCATGAACGCGTGGTCTTCCGGTGCGTTTACGTTTACAAAGCCTGTGTTCTCGAATTGTCGATACCATCGCAGAATATTCTGATGATCTGGAGATTCTGTTCTGTATTGCCTTCTGAATGCACGTTGCACCGTAGCAACCGATAAACATCGCGCCTACTCTAACACACAAAACACTTTTTGCTGCATAGTCGCCATTTTGAATACTGGGGTCGTGGTGCTACCTGGACGTGTAAAGCGAAGTTCTCAAGCCCGCGTTTTATAAACTTGGACATTTCCCTTTCTTGTGACATGTCATTTAATATTATATCTGTAATACTTTCTAAAATATAACATTTTAAAACCCGATTATTCTTTTGTAGTAACCCTGTATATTAATTTAAAGTGCCCATGGTTTGGCGCGTTCAACCTTTGTTAGCATAACAACATTACCCGACACGTGTTATTTTACATGGGAAATACAAAGCATACTCGAAGTATTTCATTTTAAGACGCTTTGTATAACGGATGATTAAATCATATTCGTACATACATATACATACATACATCGTTGAAAACAATGCATTAAACACTAAACATGTGTAATGGTCATAAAAATCCAATGCCTTAGTCACCGCGAACTCCAGATTTAAATCCTTTGGATTATTATTTTTATAAGACACTAAATAAAATATGTACTACCCGACAATAGTTCGAGATGCAATTAAATAAAAAGTTGTTTGTTTAATAATATATTAGATGAAATCTACATTTTCAACTTTCAAGTATCTCGGCGAGCTTATAATGCTTTGGGGATTGATATCCCTACTGGAAGTTTGTCGAATCTAGAGTGTTTTTACTCCTGTTCAGGATATTTTTCGGATTGATACGGCATCTATTGTTTTATCCTGTAGCCGAAAGACGGCATACTTTCATCCTATCCGCCAAGACTGGAAGTAAATATTTCTTCCTCTATTAGTTCGCCGTAAAATGTTAATAAATCACCATGTATAGATACGCCTTCTTTCTGTATCTATAAAATTGTTGGATTAGCAGCAACATCAGGAAAATGAGAATACGAAGTTCATTTTTTACAATATGGCATAATATTAAACTAAACGTTTTTCTTCTGCATTTATACTATGTAACATGTTAATATGTATTACTTATTAATCTTAATATTCTGTTTACAGGAAACTTTCACACGTTATTTATTAAAGCGTCAGCAGTCAAGTTTGCCCTTACATTACTCAACTCTGTCGCGCAGATCTTCACAAGAAAAAGATAATGTTAATTCCGTTAATGGAAAAAGCTTATTTGAATTGAAACACATACATGCTTCAGGTAGAAACTTTAAACGAAAAAAGAAGATATGTAAAAACGCTAGAAATGCACTTTATCTAAGTACGGAATTCATTAAGACCCCTCAAAAGGCGGAAGACTGCCAACGTATTTATTCCGAAGAGATAGATAAAAAAATTAATAATTATGTAGCTGCAGGTAACAATTTATCCGATATAAAAAATTATTATGATTCTCTTAAACATGAAAATGCATTGCTCCAAGATAATTGTAGAAAACTGGAAGAAATAGAGATATTTCAAGAAGAACAGCTGTGCATAAAGACATTGGAAAGGATGAGAGCATCATCGTGCACCGCCGAGTTAGTACAAAGATGTAACAGGTTAAGAAGACGTAGTAGCCCCTACAAAATTATAATAAAACCACATAATGTAAATAATTCAAAGATAGTATTAACAAAATCTGCCACAGTCCCCAGCATGAGGGCGAGTTACTTTAAATTACACACGGAAAACGGCAAAGATAAAGGAATAAACAGCAACAGCTGGGAGCAGACAATCAGTTTGAAAGGTAATACGAAACTGCAATTTAAAAGTTTTATAGTAAGTAAAAGTTAAATAATTTTTCTATGTCACAAGATGAATAACAAAATAACTGAATTTTTATTGTAATTGAAATTGTTGTCGTTTTAATAAGAGTGACTCTCAATTTAATTATAACATTTATATACTTATGATAAATTATTATATTTTCATTATTTTTTTAGTCCTGTGTGATTCTCCATTGGAAGATACTTCTAAGTGTAGTTAATTAGTTTTCTTACTACTTACTGAACCGCAAATAAACGAAACTGCCATACAGGGTTCTAAAACTAGAACATAATGCGAGTTGAAAATAAAGATTATCAGCTCTGACATTTATAGGACATTACTCTGGTCTCATTAACCCTTTAATATAATCTAGTTAGTTGAGCATCCCAATTCAAAATTTTCTTTACCTCAGCAAACATCTTTAAGTATTATATGATGTATGTAATTCTTTTAGCGAAAAATACTGTTACAGTGATATTAAAAATAAATTGTATTTGTAAATTAAAATACAACTTCCTTCAATTAATATTTTGCTTGGTATGCATGGTCGGAAAAACTTTTAAAAAAATGTATGATTACCTACCGTTTAATCAAAGGTCAAAAAACTAAATACATAGGTATTTGAACAGGCTTCGACTGACCTTGAAATTTATGTCTTCAAGTTTGATCCGAGTTCTGTTCTTCTAAATTGTTATCTACTAAAGTTTTCTTTCCAAATAGTCTTCGAACTGTAGCTTACACTCTCCTACTATTCACACGTTTCTAAATTAATTTTCAACTAAAGTTTTTATTTATTTTATAGTCTTCTAATGTTTTTTTCAATCAATAATAGTTAGTACCAGCAAACCAAAAGCTTGTCGGAGCAATACGAAAAAGTACCAAAGGATTAACGCGTACATTGCCTAGATTTTATTTTCTAAAACAACTAAACTTTCTTTCTTTTCCTTTTACCCTCTTATACCTTTACAGTGTCGAGCTGCAGAGTGGTCAACCATTCTAGTTCTGACCAAACAGATCTTGGCTTAACTTTCTATATTGCAGTACTACGTTCGCTACTCTGCCGTACCGAAGGATAAAAACAACTAAACTTAAACTTAAAATAATTTAAGAAATCTATGAAATCGGAACACCTACTACCAATGATATCTTGAAACAATAAATTACCCAAGTGATTTTACAAAAAAATTTATCTTGCCTCGAGCTAGAATTAATTTTTGAATTTTACATAAACAGTATACTATGGGATCAATAACATCACGGTCTGTTAAATACAACCGTAAATATGCAAAATAATCCTTCCGGCCTAATATATTCTACGAATTATTGTTATGTACTAAGTACGAGGGTTGCGCTGAAAATTGTTATTAAAAGACCGTTGCATCTTTTAACAAAAAATCTTTATTGTTTTTCAAAATATTCTCCATTCATACTAATACACTTGTGCATTATTTGAAACCACTTTTTAAAACATTCGGAAAATGCATTTTCTGAAAGGTCCTCAAAAATTCTTTGAAATTCTGTAACTGCTGCATCTGTGCTGGAAAATCTTTTACCTCGCATCATTTTTTTAACAGTTGGAGGATGAGTTATCAATTGAACTCCCGAATCTTTCAAAAAATCCAATGTTCTGGCAGCAGTGTGGGAGGATGCGTTGTCATGATGGACTAAGATGTTACGCAAACCGGTCCTTTGGCGACCTGTCTGTAATTTTGCAAACATCTCTGGTAAAGCCACTTCGCAGTACCATTCAGAATTAACAGTTCTGCGATCTTCAAGTGGAATAACAGCAATAGGACCACTTCGGCGGAAAAAAACAGCAATTATTTTCATATTGACGCTTCTGCCACGAATTACTTTTGTGGGCAAGTCTTCATCTTCGAATACCCAAACACTAGACTGCTGTTTAGTTTCAGGGTCGTAACTGTATACCCAAGATTCGTCACCTGTTACAATGTATGCCACTTGCTTGGAAGCTCATCCGTCAAATTTTTGCAACTTAAATTTACACCAGTCTACTCGATCCTGTTTTTGACTTTCTGAGAGCAAATGCGGTATCCAACGGCTTGCTAGCTTTCTTACCCCAAGATGTTTATGCAAAATGATATTCACCGCCGAGGATGCAATCTTCACTTTCTCCTGAATCTCCCGATAAGTAATATTTCGATTGGACTGAATCAAACTTGCCACACGATCAACATTTTCTGAGCAGGCAGCTTCCGCAGGTCTTCCAGGTCTTGCTTCGTCTTCTAGCAGCTCTCGCCCTCGTCGAAATTCGCGGAACCAATGACTAACAGCGGATAATGAAGGGGCAGCATCGCCAAAAGCTAATGTCAAATTTTCATGGCTTTGCTGGTATCCTAACTATCTTTTATAGTCATAGAAAATCATAGCTCTAAAGGCAGTTCGCGGAATGCTAATTTTAACTGAATTAAAAATGCACAACTACTTAACTTACAAAATTAACTACGTTTCACACGGAAATCGGGACGTTTGACAATTGTGGGTAACGAATGTCAACTAATGCGACATTCAATTGTTGCAATTGTTTCTAGCCAATTGAGCTTCCATGACCTGCTACTAACTATTAACAGAGCATCCCTCGTACTAACCACCATACCAACAGAAAGGGTATAAGTGTCAGTTTGTCGTTTCCAACTGTCGTTTATGGCAGTACAGAATAGTCATATTATACTAGCTACGACGCACGCACTAGTTCTAAAACGATTAACGTTTTCATAAACATTAGTTAATTAACTCGAAGTTTTATCTTACGTTATATCTTAACTAGCAAAATTATATTTAAAGCCGCCACAGACACGCATGCTTATCCATTGTTTTACTTGTACAGTCTTTAGTGGTGATGCAAGACGGAACACACTGAAGCACACATACATTCAGTTTTTCAATTTGTTTTATCGTCAGTTCTCAAAAAGAAATATGGCCGATGGCCAGATACTAGCAATAGCTGCAGCAAGTGTTTTGATAATAAAAAAAAAGAAAAAGCAGGTAATTCGAAAAAAATTGTCAAAAAAATGGTTACTACTGAGAGAAGAGTTTACGCATATAAATTTTCTAAACGAACTAAAACTAGAACCTGAGGACTGGTTTAATTACCTGCGTATGGATGAAGAAACTTACAATGAATTACTTAGAATTGTAACTCTTGTATTGAAAGAAGAAACACCATGACCATATCTTTATTTGCCTGTGGGTCAACTTTAGTTTTTCAATCAAAACGTTATAAGCAGTATTTTTGGTGCTTGTCCGATTATTCTTTGTTTTTAATTCTCCATAAACCTTCATTTTCTCTATATAAATCTATAAATTCAGAAATAAACTCGCAAGACATCAATCTCAAATCTGCCATTATCCTTATAAAACTAAATGCAAAACGCCAAACATACCCTCACTCTCCGTTTTGTACGCAAGCAAGTTGGAACACGAACGAAAATATCAAACGGCAACTGATTCTGTTCATGCCAAACAATTGACGGAACGCAATAAACAAAACGGACGATTTGATGCCACATACACTCCATCTTGCATCACGACTAAAGACTGTACAAGTAAAACAATGGATAATCATGTATGTCCGTGGGGGCCTTTTATAACGACTTCTCGTATCGTAATTCGTAAAAGCGCCAATTGGCAATTTTTCCCCACTATCATGGAGGAAGTGTTATTGTGGAGTATTTTGGCAGTTTGTTTAAATTTTAAAAGAAAAAGAGAAATCAGAAAACGTCTAAATATAACCCAACGTTCTAAATGGTCTAGATCATGGTTATTAAAACTATATTCTCATGTACATTTACTTAAAGATTTGCGAGGTGAGCCCGAAGACCGGCTAAATTATTTAAGAATGGATACCGAAACATACAATTATTTATTGGAATTAGTGAGCCCACATATTGAAAAACAAAATTTCTAGGTATTTCTTGATCATCCAGGAAAGATAACAAGTCAAAATACCATAACGTTGGCTGTTGGCTTATAAATGTCATCATCTCCTGCTCCGGAACGAATTGACTTGTTGACTTTTAACAATTCCTTCCTGTAGACCGTTCGAAGAGATTTTTTTTTTACAATGGTTTCTTTGTTTGCCGCTTTGTCCACTTCTTTATACTTTTCCATTCGAAATTCACAAGCTTGCCTTTTTTTGTCGCGATCACTGTACCCTTTTGTATGGAAAACTTTTATATAAATCGAGAAATTCATTGAGAAATCATGCGAAATACGCGACATATTTTTTAAGAACAAAAATTGAAATCAAATCCGTTAATTTTAGTTATTTAATTGCCGGGCTAGACGAGTCGGTAGGTAATTATACTGTTTATGAGGCAGCTAAAAACTGAACAAATCTCGATCGAGCGTCCACACGATACGACTTGCATGCGCAAATCTCCAAAATCTATTGCAACGATTTACTTGCACATGCAAATCGAACGATAAATCGTTGCGTGTGGGCCATGCTTATACACAAGCAAACCGATTAGTTGTTAAAGCATCATAGACATTTTAATGTATAATCCAATATTTTAAATATTACAACGTTTAAGACCCGCATTTGGTAGCAATATAAATGCCCTTTTGTATGGTAGTTGCTTGGAAAAGTGAAAATTTTATAACAAGTAGGTACAATAAAATGACAACGACCCTTTAAATGCAATATTTTTTTCACTAACTGGTGTTGGAAACGCCAATTGTGAATTATTCATACGAAATTAAACTGTAAATGAGCTATTATTAATATCTAATGATACTTTATACTAAAATATAAAATTAGTCATTTAAGTGACTATTTACTTCAATGATACTATTTAAGTAACAAAATTTTCACAGGTTACATGCAATTTTTATTATAATAGAATACATATCAAATAAAACAATTACATTTTCTATTATATTATTTATTAATTAATCTGTTAATTATACCTAAAACATTTAAAAGCATCTTACTTACTTCTAATGATTTGTTACTATAAAAACGTTAACATTACAAACTCTAATAGTAAAACAAGAAAACAAGTTTTGTTAAATTTATTCCTAAATATCACAGATATTTAAAAATTACAAATTAGTTAAGCGCAAATGTCTGGGTATAACACTTTTGCAAAATCGTATTGTTTTTCACTACATTTATTCAAACTAATATTGTAAGGATCTACCCTCTATTTCTTTCGTTATACCGCCGTGCAAGTACTGGTATTGTATAGTATTATTATAATAATACTAACTAAACGGTGTTCAAAAACTCCCACGTTTGGAGTTGGCTATGGCTTGAGAAGACAAGTAACACATTATATCTTCACTTATTACTTACACATAAACAAATAAAATAGTAAACTAAATTGAAGTTATAAAGTAAAAGCTTTATTTACATTCTACACATAAAATTCAATCCTTTATAAAAGACGATTAAAACAGATTTACACCTAAAAGGAATCATTTTGGTAATGAATTTTTAGTAAATGAAATAATTACTTACAAAGAAGAGAGAACGAAGTATAACCCTCAAACGTCAAATAAAGTAATTGAAGGTCAGCTGGTCGTATGGCTAGCGACCCGACAAACGATAACTGACGTTCAACCGAATCAACATTTTTGAACACCCATTATAACTATTACTAGCTATTATGTAAAAATTTAGATTAGAAAATTAAATTTATCCCCAAAAACACCAATAAAATGTACATTAAGTTGCACTCACTTCTAGGTTAACTTCTGTTTGATTCTACACAAGTCTAAAAACTCGTGTTATTGATCATGCGATGCAGATACTCTATTCAGTTTGAGATTTTGTCATTAACATTTATGTTACATTAATTTGTCATGTTTAACATATACTCTAAGACTCTAAGACATACCTACTTTCTCAAAAATGTCAAAGGCAACTTTTTTTTTACTCAAAAATCAGGTGAGGTTAGGATGGCCAACAATTTTATTTTAACCCGGGTTTTGCCATCATTCTTCGGGCTTTGGGTTTCAAATAAAGTTATTCGGGTTCACTAAAAATTATACTCATGGACAGTTAGTAGAATTTGTTTTTGACCTCTATTGCAATTCACAACGACAACAAAGATAAAGCGACAACATCGCATATCGTGACGGCTAGACATGAGAATTATTTGGAATGATATTTCTTCGGGTCAGCATCGACTCGATGTTGGCAACACTAGGTCAGGTTCATCTTCACCATAGAAGGTTTTAAACAAAGAAAACAAAAAATAAGAGGCAAAAAACTAATCATGCTCTATAAGCAATAAATGTCGAAGAACAATATACACATAAACTGTCCAATTAAAGTTAGTTTGGCTAGAACGTCACACTGAATCTGTTCTATTTTTATATTTTTCCGGCCTCGCTGGCGTTAAGGTTAGGGTAGTTGCCTTATAAACCAGAGCTCTCGTGGTTCGATTCCCAGTTCAGGTCGATAACATTTTTAATGCGGAAAATTATCTGAAAGTATGTCCTCTTTCGGATACGAGGTAAAACCGTAAGTCCCGTGGCAATGCGATGTTCGGCACGACAACGATCCCTTCCAAGCTGGAAATTCCTTGAGTTCGGCAAAATTCTAGACGGGTAGTGCTAATGACCATCATAGTAGTCGACGGGCGTTGAAATCCCTCCAGCCCGCAAGTCTTAGTTTCACCCAATAAATAAACGCACAAACAAACTTGTTAATAACAGAAAGTATATCATGTGTGTGTGAGAGAGAGAGAGAGGCGTGAGGGGCTGTACAATGTTCAATTGCGATAAACTTTTGGTCATCTTTGACTCTTCAATAATACAAGTGTTTGAGAGTTTTAGTAACATTATATTAACAATTAACCTGTCGTTTTGTCATGGAGCCGCCGATGTACTGTTGTTAATCCCTTTTATAAAATTTAATGGTAGACGTATCCCGATATCTCATGGCCCACGACATGCACGTCGAATTTGTGAAAGAGTGAGATGGGAGTCTAATAGTGAAACCTAAAAACATGCGGCACTCGGGAAAAAGCGCGTGAAATTTGAAATTGTTATCCTTATGAAATTCAAAATAAATACATTTATTAGCTGCCACCTATATTGCAAGTTTCTCAGCTTATATATATTATATAACATAAAGATAGGTTAACTAATATACTAATAATATTTTTTCATATTTTAACTTTGACAGAACGAATTTTTTGTAGGTTGAGTAGTAGATGCGTTTTCTCTTTCTGTACTGAGGGCCATGAGGTATCGGGATGTGTCTACATAACCACAATTTTTAAAAATTGTTACCTACATAATCATTACATCTAAGGACTATTAATTAGTTGTATAATATTTTCAAGAATTTATATTGTTTATTTTCTTTACAAATGTTTGAAAAACGCAATTTTAAATTTCAAAAAAAGATGTCCTCAATGCACAGCAATGTCCTCTAGGAAGACTTCTTTTTATTATTTACTATTGCTAAATTTGTGTTTTGACATATTATTTCGCTATTAACTTTCAAATTCAGATCGTGAGTAATTTCGAAGATATTTAAAGAATAGTAATATTAATGAAAAGCTTTTAGGAGGGTATGACGTTTACGAAAAAAAAAAATAGATCTTGGCTTTGACTTTGCTTGCACCTTCTATTTAAATCTACCTCCTATATAACATCTGGTTATAAATCACCCTGTATGTTGTAAGATCAGTCAGATGCTAGCTTTTCTATCTAAAAGTAAATTAAACAGACATAATTCCATTGCTAAGACGTTTATTTACGGATCAGAAGTAAAAAGATCTTAGGTACGTTGAATTAAATACTTATGAACCTATTCTATTTATAAAGGTATGACAACACATTTCTATGTTCCTAATTTAGAACGGTATTTAAAAAGTAAGAAACACTGTTAAACTACATTCTCATTTTTTATTGTAATATCAATTCTGTATCTATACATCTAAAATAATTTCAGTGAAGTAAGGCGCCTAAAATTTTGTTTTGTATTACCAATTTTATTATGTTATTTGTGTAAATACATGTATATGTACATGGATGTAAACTACATGACAAAATAAAAACATTGTTGTCTTTTCATGTTTTCCCCATTTAATAATTATTAATACGAATAACGAATGTATAAGGGAAAATCGAATAAAGAGTAGATTATAACAGCTAAAAGTTTAGCGCTCTACTATTGGCAGGTTGCATTTGCTTTACAGGTTTCTGTGGCCCACCACTTTGTAACAAAGTAATCTCAATTTTGTAGTTTCCTGTAATAGGTAAAATCTAATGAAAATAAAATTTTATTGCCAATTACTGCATTGGCATTATAAATAAACACATAATATTAACAAGCAAAATGCTAAATGTTAATCTATAAAACTTAAATGGAAATTCCCTTAAAGGATACTGCCAGATACTTTCTGCAGTGTGTTTCAAATTCATATGCTGTGTGGCGCTGCCCATACAGTATTGACAAGGATGTTTCGCATACCCTGCGGTATGAATTTATTTTTGTAATAAGGTATTATTATCTCTGTTCCAGCCATCATCTATTTATATGTACTTGATATACAAACAATTTTTTAGAATATTTCAAATGTAAAGGTTACATTTAAATCTTAAAAATTCTAAAAAATAGCATTCAATGCCGCGGGATTAAAAAGGGAACAATGTATATTTAATGCAACCACAAATTTTGCATTATAAACGAACCCTAACAACGAATTTGCGAACTGCAAAAAATTCAGATAACGTTGAAAGTCAAAATATTTTCCCAGATACATATTGTATTTGTATACTCATCTGTATTAAATAATTAGATTACAGCTCCGAATAGCACATGCTTTTTGCATCATAAGCGCGGCTTTCTAAAAACTTTCAATAGTGCTAAATAATTATTATGTATATTATAGGTATGTAGAATCGGGTAGGCGAGGGGGCTGCGGTTTCCATCTTACTCTAATTATTTTTATATGGCGTATTTATATTTACAAATGCACATTCGATCAACTTACCAAAGAATAAGGTTAACTCCACCAAGGTTAGATTAATGCGTGGCCTCGACCAAGTCGCGTAAATACCCAAAGCTTGATGCACACATAAATGCTCACATCATCCAGGCAATCCTATAACACAGATACATGAAAGCAAAACACGCACACATTACTACATTTAGCGGTATAGGTTCGATTAGTGTTACTTACAGGGGGGGTCCCCCTGTGGAATCCCACGTTGCATCTAGCAGAAAAACTCTCGGGAATGTTGGAAAATGGACACCTTAGCTACTTATGAACCTGAAACCGGAAGCTGGGACAATGGGAGATCCACCCATGCGGTTGTTCTGTCCATCCTAGACGACCGGTATTTCTAAGAAGTCCAACAGAACAAAGAATATGCGGAGGCGGGCCTACCTTGCCATCCTGGAGAGCATCGTCCAGGCATCACTACTATAGGGGTTACTGCCATAGGCAGGTCGAGGGTCTTTGTAGCTACGCCTAGCTACAAATCCCCAAGCAAATAACTAGTTATCTTCAGGTCCCAGAGCTCTTACAATCAACAACGAGCTTCAATGCTCCAATCAACAATCTGCCCCAACAAGCATCGGAGCCTGTCCAACACAGGAATAACAATGATATCAACAATATCAACAACAACAACAGCAACAACAATTCTCACTGCTTGTCTACATCAATAACAAATACAGCTGTTCATACCGACCTCATCTCATCGGACATACAATCACATCTATTAAACAATCTCAACTACTGGTAATTAGCTTCTCATCTTTTCGTTACTAATTATACAGAAATGCTTCTTACAAACAATGCAACACTATTTCACATTCTACACCAACACTTGGTCTTTATTAGTACCTCTTTAGCTAACACATGTGTATACTAATGTGTCCCGTCACCGACTTACCTTCAAATTCTGACCTACAATATTTTTCACCTAGGATTTGGGTTGTGACGTCAACGCGCTGTTGATAAATTCACAATCCAACTATACTTCATCTCTTTCTAAACTAGGTTTTCATTGCCTACTGCGCACGAACGCGTATCTATTCATACAGTTTTTGGGCGGGCAAGTTGACGTCATAACCCAAATGCTAGATGAAAAATACTGTAAGTCCGTTGAAATCCTTGACTCGTAACTAATCCCCTTATTTTAAACGCTGTCGTTCGGCTTTTTGTAAAACCGGTCCTTGTTTTAATAAATCTAATGCTTACGTCACCGTCTCCAAAAAGTACGTGCAACAGGTACATGATAAAGAACGTTAGTATTATCAAAAATTATTTGTAAATGTTGATGGTTGATGGTTTCCTGAAGTGTTGGTTATTATAGTGCCATAACATAACCCATTTTGACATTGACTGTTGTTACGTTGAGGTTTTGAAATACGCACGACTGCAAAACGTCATGACTACATTTTAAATAAGTAAATTTTGTTTGTGTAAAAACTAACACTGACATTAGAGTGACAAAATAAAAATGAAAAATACGTATACAAAGAGAAATCCCCTAATACGCTACCTCTTTTAATGACTTTAGTTCAATAATTCGAAAGAGGGAAGTCATCTTTTAAATGAAT
This sequence comes from Melanotus villosus, assembly GCA_963082815.1. Taxonomy (NCBI): domain Eukaryota; kingdom Metazoa; phylum Arthropoda; class Insecta; order Coleoptera; family Elateridae; genus Melanotus; species Melanotus villosus. The sequence goes on along the minus strand of OY720418.1, from coordinate 66,322,415 downwards.
TAAACGAATTTCAATTGCGTTCTTTCTTACTGGCGCAAACTATGGGTACATAATTATATACATATTATCCGAACCAGGAGAGATGACCCCTGCTTCATCACACGCTGAATTTTGTAACGACAAACACGCGTGTACATTTGTTCACAAACCCCATGCACACGACAAGGATAGCATTACAATAAGCCTGTGTTATGATTAAAGTGCTTATTTGACTAGAGTAGTTTAAGTCACATGCGCGTGTTGTAACTAAAGCGTCAAACTGTCAAATTATTAATACATTTACATTAGTTTATTTTATTAGTTATCTAAATTCCTATGTTCATTGGAATTCGATTTTGTAGCACTTATTTGTGTTGTGAGGTTTAGATAAATGAACATTTAATTTGGTTTATTGCGTAGCAGAAGAAATACAGCTGTACATTTATTGGTTAGATTATTATATCATTTGAAATTTTGAATTTGTAAATAATTTAAGTAGTCATCATAAAAGTAAATAAACGCAAATAACTAAAATAGCACAATAGGAAACGGATTTTTAAATTTCTTAATCAAAACGAAAATAACTTAATCTCAAATTCGTATTGAAAGTACTTGACAGCTGTTTGATTTCCGGTTAAAGCGCCAATTATAATTGCTTGGGAATACAACTGATGCTAATTTGACTAGCCAGTAAAATCTTATATCATACGGATAGCATTGATGAGGCAGGGGTCATCTCTCCTTATTCGGATAATATATAATTTCCTTGGTTCAGTAATACACGTGAAATAATTAGCGAAATAAATAGTAATTAGCTAAATAAATAAATGTTTCTGTAAATAAATATTTAATAATTATTTTATATTTAGTATTTAACTTGTTGTATCGTGCTATGGTTTAACTAATTAATTCATTGTGAAATAAATAGACTTTGTTGTACATACATTCGGCGATCGGTTAAAATACTAACATTAAAAGGGAGGGTTTTAGTTAAAATATTTTTCGCTTTTAAGTATTTTAGGTTGCCTGACTTAAAAACAGCCAAGAATGGATTGGATCTTCTAGTATTGCTTCTACTTAACAAAACTTCAAAATTCAGTATAAGTATTTGCGAATACCGATTTTTAATCTCTTAAACCTCTTTGTAAACATTGAAAGTGATGAACAGAGTCGGTGAATGTTGGGTTGCCTATCTTTAATCAGTTTTTAAAAAATTATAACCAATTTTTTCTAAAGTCAAATAAAGATTACGCCAAAATTATACAAATTTGCAAAAAGGGCCGATGCATGCATAGGAAGATAATATTGAAACCCACCCCGCGACATGAAAAAATCAATACATTGTTGATGGATGTCTTGTGTAAGTCCCTTTTTGTAAGTTTTTCATAATAGGTCATAATTTAATTACTATATTAAAATTGGTCGTTCTGGTCTTGTTGCGTATGCAGGAAAGGTCTAAAATATTTAATTCATACCCGTCTTTCTTTTCAACTGTCATTATTTAACCGGACCGTTATTTTAAAATTACAAAATTTTCAGCGCGTAAACATGCTACTAAAACCCACCCTTAAGAAAACAAATTCTTGCACTTATTATTAAAATTATCTATTGAGTAAAATTACATCAGGAAAATATTTATTATACTGTTATTTTACTCTTACTAACAAACCAAGGTTACTATCTCAATTTTTAGCGATAATAAATATACACTTTGACAATCAAAACAGTAGTAATACTATTTATTAGCTACTCAAGTGAACAAGGGTAGTGAACTGTAAAAAATTATTGATGTTCGATACCTTTTAGAGCTCAGGAAAAGGTTAATGTACGAATGCACGGTTATTAAAAATGTTATGTCAAAACTCAAGTAAACAACTCTAGTGCCAATTTGTTATTAGCCCTTTAGTTGCTGAGTTATTAATGGTCCTAATTTCAGTACTGGTGGGGCTATTGTTGAGAAATACACTTAAATAGCAACTTACAGTTTAATAAGTAATGTAAATCTTTACTTAGATGTAGCTTTAAACCTTTTGGTAATTAGTTTACTTAAAATTTTGGTTCTTTAATACTATCATACATAAAATTAAGCGGAGACTCCAAAAATGTATAAATACAGGGTGTAACAAAAATGTGGGCCGCTATTTAAGGAGCGTACTATACACTTCAAATTGAAGAAAAAAGTTCATATAAACATAGGTCCAAAAATCAACCCTCTTCATGTTACAGTCATGTTTGTGTAATATGCCATATGTCCCCGGATTGACTTTACAAGGGGAAAAACTTTTTTATTTTTATTTTATGAAAAAGTGACAAAGGGACAAAAAATTTTGCTTGACTTGAAATGCCCAATTCCGCAATTAAAAGTAAAATATTGATACAGTCGCTTCTTAATATTAAAATAATAACGCACGATTGTAGATATAATATTCTACTTTAAACTAGTCGGCACTGAAAAGTTGACACCGCAAAAGTTTATTTGTTACGATTTGCAATAGCAGTTGATCTGTTAAGTACCTATTTTAGCAGGAACAAAGTTAACATTAGATCAAAAAATTTATTTAATTCAATGTTATGGCACAGAATTGAATTATGTGTTCAAAAAGGTGGCGACTTGATAGAATAAACCCGTTCAAACGTTGAATGTGATTAATTTAGAATAAATCTGTTCACATAATGCTTTTTCTGTTATGTTATTATTTTAATATTAAGACTGTATCAATATTTTACTTTTAATTACAGAATTTGGCATTTCAAGTCGAACAAAAAATTTTGTTCTTTTGTCATTTTTTCATAAAATAAAAAATAAAAACGTTTTCCCTCTTGTAAAGTCAATCCGGGGACAACGGTATAATATATAATTAATGAAATGTTATTTTATTTTCAGTTATAATAAAATAAAATATTTGAATACAATGCAATAAAATAAATGTGAAAGAAAACAAATATCAGAGCAAATGTTCAAAGTGACCGCCCCTAGCCCAAATGGATCCCTCTGGACGTCTGCGTAACGATGTTCTAACCCTTTTACAAATACCCGGGGGATTGCGTATTTCATCAAACCCACCTTCAATGCTCTGCCGGAGTTGATTGATGTTCTCAAAAGGTTGGGAGCATACAATTTGCTTTAGATGTGCCCATAGATAAGAGTCCATTGTATTTAGTGTGGCGACCTGGCAGGCCATGGTACCGGTCTCCAGCGTCCTATCCAGCATGCAGGAAAAGCATTATCCAGAAATTCCCTGGACACTTTACTGAAATTCGCCGGCACACCATCGTGCTATAACCACATGACTCCCCTGATTGCTATAAAAAACATTGTCTAGTAAAGCAGGTAACTCATTTTCTAAAAATTGTCTGTAAATCGCGCCTGTTAACTGTCCTGGCAGAAATAAGGGACCAATTATTATAAAATCATCTATTATTCCTCCCCAAACATTCATAGAAAATCGTTGCTGATGCCTCGATGGAATGACAGCATGTGGATTTTCGTCTTTCCAAAAGTGGAGGTTGTGGAAATTAATTACTCCATCTTTGTTGAAACCTGCCTCATCCGTAAACAAAACAATAGACGCAAAATTAGGATCATTTGTAATTCTTCCCAGAAACCAATTGCAGAATGCTATTCTTGGTGCAAAGTCTTCTCCAGTAAGTACTTGAACACATTGCAGATGGTGCGGATAGAGTTGGTAAGACCTTCAGATTCTCCAGATCGTCATATGATCCACACCTTCCATCAAAGCAAGTCTTCTTGTGCTTACACCAGAATTTTCATCGATTTTATTAAGCACACGCTCTTCCAGTGCAGGTGTTGGTGTTGAGGTTAGCATACCGCGACCCAATGTCCCAATCTTAAAACATCCCGTTTCGCTTAAGCGAACATGAATGTTTTGAAACAGTTTTTCCCCAGGCGGTCTTCGATTAGGAAAATGTTCCGCGTAAAGCTGCCTTGCTTCAGCCCGATTGCAGTTCGCAAGACCATACATTAAATGCACGTCTGCCAATTCTGCATTTGAATAAGTTTCCATTTCCATCTGAACTTACTAAACACCAAACTGACAAGTAATTCTGGGTAATAAAATTTTTGTTTGTTTGATGGAAGGCTACTTGATCTTTTATTTCACTAATGTCTGCTATTTAATTAAGTATTTCATGTAGGTCAAGACATAAGAATTTTCACCTTCTATTATTATTTTGCTATACTGCTATAATATCATTTAAGTGTAAACACTAACATGACTGTAACGTGAAAAGGGTTGATTTTTGGACCTATGTTTATATGAACCTTTTTCTTCAATTTGAAGTGTATAATACGCTGCTGCAGTAGCGGTCCACATTTTTGTTACACCCTGTATATAGGGTGTTGCCTTTAAAATAACAAAGTTGAGGTTAATTCCGGTGAAACTAGAAGTGACAGAAACTTGTGCTCTACTTCAAATAATGCAGTTTTAATAGTGTATTTCTTCTACGAAATTTCATTTGGTTAAACAATAATTTTATAAAAAATAGGGGTGCCCCAGGTTTCACTGACACCCGGTATATCTGAAGATGAACCTCGACAATTTGTAACTCGAAGACTTGACATTTTCCATACTGCTGTGCATAGCAGTATTGATAAAAAATAGCTCCACATTTTGTAAATGGTTATTACACCAACAAAAACTGAATCCAGCTTTCACTGTAATTATTGAAGGAAGCACCGGTAACTGTCAGGAAGCACATGCGGTTTCAGTTGAAGCTACAGTTCACTGGGGCGCTTAGCCAATGGATCAGTCGTGGAGGTTCTACTGCATGGTGCGCGAGAAATTCAGGCCTAAACTGTTTAGATTTTTTTTTCATTGGTACTCTAAAAGCTTTTGTTCAAATTCAGTTAGAGAAATAAAAAGCAGTAACGTGCTGCAGAATCTAAAGGTAAACCTTATTACTCAATGTTCAAAATATTTAAAAGTTGCAGGAGCCCACTTTCAGCAGCTTTTGTTACAAAAACTGATTTTCAATAAAAAAATACTGCTAGAATTCAAAAATGAGGATATTATGATTAAGGATAACAGGATGCTTATCCACTTCGGTTGAAGACTAATTTAAAAAGTTTTATTAGCTCATACTTCAAGAAATATTCGTCTAATACCAAATTAGAATTAGAATTTTTTTTTTTTTGTTTTCGATGTAGAAGTGCATGTAAATATCTTCCGCTATTTCTAATACACCCTGTATAATCGAGAAGGTAATAATGGAAATCGTTTCCTTGCAATAATAATAAAAATTAATTTAATATTCAACTTTAGTATTTGCGCTTAGTATATCTAATAGCCTTTACGTTCTACATAATAGTTTGTACTTTCGATTTTATTAGTACTTCAAGATTATTAAATTCAGAAAATGGTAATTTAAACTAGAAATACCCCATTGATTACTTTTTAACCAGATAATCAGACAATAAATCCAAAATGTAATGTTTTTTTTTCCTTCGCGGATAATAATTAAGAGATCCCAAATAAAGTCAGCCTCAGAAAGCCATGAAATTAACGCACTTCAAAACATCCAAATTAGGAGCCAGTGGTCCTATTCAATTCTTATTTTTTAAATTTGTGGGGGAGGTATCCTAATGAGGTTCTAACTTATAAGCAGCTTTATGATGTGAAAAATATTATTGAAACTTTTCGAGAAACTGGAAGTGTTATAATGAAACAAGGGTGTGGCAGAAAACGAAGATCTTGCTTTAGTTGACAGCAACAAATTACTAGTTTAACTTATGGCACGTGTCAGCAGATACTAAAGCAGGAGTTGCATTTACATCTTTACCGTTTTACCCCTATCTAGTTTCTCAAGGAAGAATTTTCCTGAAATAGGTCAATATACTAAGTACCTATATTAACTTTAATACCTCTGGTGAGAATAGAAGAAAAATTAATAATTCACCAATCTTTGTATTTTACTTTTTTGAAATAAAAATTTATTCGTTGTTCAATTTGATACTTTATTGCGTAGCGTGTAACAAACACCACAACATAACTTCAACATTTTCGATAGTACACGGTTTTACGACGCAGAGCATCTCTTGAAGATTAACTGCTAAATCAAGTTCAACACTTTGAATTGCCTTAGCTTCTCTCTAGCTGTTAATGGAGGACTCTTTGAACATCTAATATAATTGTTTAATCTCACCACTTAAATTCACAAGCATGTAAATGATCCCTTTTAGGGCTACAAAATTATGTTTAACGTTGATTACTTACTGCAATAAAACACAGAGATATATTATTATTAGTATTATTATACTAAAACTTACCAAAACACTAACATTTAAAAGATTTGTTTATTTATAAAGCTATAACATTTTACATATTGACCAAAAACACTACATATTATGTAGAACAATCGTATTGTTAAATTCTTCCTGCACAACAGTCATACATCTCCAAATTATACATTTTTCATGCAGAGAATTAATTGTTAATAATGCTGTTGCAGTATTAGTTGCCTGTTGTCATTGTCCGTTGCTTTTTTATATTATGTATTCCTAGTTTATATATCCATACTCTGCAAAACATTTCCTATTAAAAGCTAGGATTATAAATGGGTACTTGGCAACCCTGTTTATAATGTTTATACTGTGAGTTCAAAGGGTCTTTACATAAGGGTTGGCCCTGAGACACAAAAATAATGTCAATTGCAAGATTTAGAATTTATTAACTGTCATCATTGTGTTGCTGGCATAATACTGTTGTGAAAATTTCAATACAATTGTAAAAACAAAAATTCTAAATCTTATAGTAGACATTACTTTTGTGTCTCATGGCCAACCCTTATGTAAAAACTTTTTGAACTCACGGTACTTTTTACTAAAGTTGCAGCTATACTGGTGCTTATACTCTAACTCATCGTCAAAGAGATTAGTTTCTGTAAGTAGGGCATGTTTATATTACTATTATTCGTCAAATTTTTTTAGATAACCTCTATTAAGGAATAAAATTTCTATAAATACGTGCTCAGATAAAAAAAACGTAATCAATAAAAGCTCTTAAAAACGCAATGCACACACTGAGGCTAAGGCAAGGCGCGCACTAGCAATTAAATAATTGCGCGATTAAAAAGTTGTTCAACAAAAAAGTTGCTGATAATTTTAGTTAGCGCGCACTAGTGATTAAATAGTCACTCAAATTATTGTAAAAACCACTAATGTCAAAATGGATTTCATTGAAACAGCGTGTGTTTGTGCTGTGGTTTTACGATTAAAGAAGAAGAAATTAATGCACCAAACGATTTTGGGTCCATCCCATCGTAAGCAAGAGGCTTCTAAATTGACAACTTTATAAAATGTTTGACATGCTACGAGAACACAGAGAAAAGTTCTTTAATTTTTAATTTAAAATGAGCATAGAGAGTTTTGATAATTTGCTGTTGGCTGTCGGACCTAGGATATCACATCAAAGTACTGAGTAAAAGGTACAACTCGTTTGTGCCAATCGCTCAAATAATCGCCAAGTGCGCGCAGGCAGATTTTAACCTGTATGTTCTATTATACAGTTTAGTTTCCTTGAAAATAGAACACGTCGTAATTTTTTAGTTGCCGCAACTAAGAAGTCACCAATGCGTGCTTCTTCATTAAAAACAATATGTTGTATTTCGGCTACTAAATAGTTGCTCAAAGAAAGTTGCAGTGCGCGTCTTGCCTTATTGTTAAAAAAAAAAGCGTCGTGATTGTTAATCCTTCGTACTATATTTAAAATCAAAATGAATTCATATTTAATTTCTGGATGTAGATAAAATGAATTTTCAATTTATCGGCTCTAAGAATCTAATTTTATAAACATAATATGGGAGTTGTTCATGAAAACATTCATATTTTTGATAAGCATTTTTTCCATGAATCTTTAATAAGGTACAGATGAAAGATTTCAAATTGACAAAAGTACAACAATACTAACAATAACTTTATTGTACAAAATAAATCACGAAAATAACAGAAGGACATATTTTTAATGGAAAGCTATACTGATGTCCTAGTTTATATATAATAGACATGACAAGTAATCTCAATGCCTTAATATCTACCAATACAATTAATTCTCTTTTAATATAATTAATATTATGTATACAGTGTGCTCTTGAAATTTCTGTAGGGAGTTTTTTATTTAAAGGTCAACGTCAAAGGTTAAACAGAAATGAAGGTAGTAATCATAACTGTAATACCCACAATTAACTTTTTACTTTTACTTACTTACTTATAATATACTTACTTTATGTATTAATTATTCTACACTAAATTTATACTGGTCGCCCTAAGCTTCAGCGTGGGCATGAAGACAAATATTTTCATACTGATTTGTAACGAGAGGTTATTAAGCTTTCTTATACAATACTTTATACAGGGTGTCTCAAAATTGATGCCCGTGCTTCTGTGATTTGATTCGGGGGGCTAAAAGAAATCGAAAATGAAGAGTGGAAACTTTTCCGATTGTCATTTGTTTTCGTGACGTCAATAGACGAAAATATGCTACAGAGAGTTTGTGCTTCAATGATAAATCGTTTGAATGTTTGCCTTGAAGTAGGAGGCAACCTATTTGAACACTTTTTGTGACAACAGATATGGAAAATAACTTGTTTTCAAATATTATTCGTTTTTAATAAAGTTTGAAGTTTATACTTAAATTTTTGTTTTTTATTGATAACTCGATAAGAAAAGACAAACGGAAAATTTTCCACTCTTCATTTTCGATTTGTTTTAGCCTCCTGAATCAAATTCCAGAAGCACGGACGTCGATTTTGAGACACCCTGTATATATTACTGTTTTGAATTATAACTAAAACAGAAATTTTATCATAACATTCATCAGTGTACTTAGTGGCGCAGTGCTTTACAATATTGGCAATAGATCGTTACGTACCAGACTGAAAAACAAATTATCTATTGACCTTTTAGATAGTGGTGGTGAGTAGTAATAAATGACTGTAACAATAAACCACCATTATACTAATTATTGTGATCTAAGAGACCCATTAACGACACAGATGCCAAAATATCACTTAACTCTGCATAGTGTATGTGCTGAACTGGCGTAATCTGCACTAAAAAAAATTGTGTTATTCGAACATCAGAGTAATCTTAATTATGATTTTTTCAAAAATTAATGATTGGGAAGTTTAGTAAATTAAAGGCTTAAACCGCATCATTCATTCACCTTACGAAATGTTTTATCTGCACTTGATCAGCTGTTTCTAAAGACTTTTCTGGTACTTGTGTTACTGGTTACCCTTTCGCACTGTATGAACCATTAACCCCTATAACATCATCAAATGCAAAACCTATACGTGAAATTAGTAAAGCTACTGTTGAAGCAGTCACACTAGAAATTCTTTTAGGTTTTATTCAAAAAGCTCTGCCTCGACAACGAACTACGAAAGGCCAAAAAAGGAACAATTTAGAATTTTGACAGCTACTCCTAAGAAAAACCAGCTAGGAGAAATTTTATTTTGTGAAAAGAAAAAGTAACTTCCGAAAGTGGCAGTTTTGTTTCCGAAAAAAATATAATTCTTGATGACTCAGACACAGACCTTAGTTTAGAGTATATCACCATACAAGAAAGTCTAGAAAATAACAATGACATTATTCCACTTCAAGATCGTGAAACAGAAAATTGGATATTTTGGTGAACAATAATTTTATTTTAATGAAATTTTCAAAAAAAAGCAAAACCATATTGTGTTGATCAACTGAAAGAAATATTAGATAAATTTGAATATTCAGTTAAATTTTTAAGAAGAAAATAACGGTATAAAATTTTATCTGCACAACGTTCCTGAGTCCAGCTTAGCAGAGAGATCTAGCGTGAACTGATTACGTTTAATTCTATGTACATTAAGGGAAGTTGCTCGAGCAATTATGTCTCATCAGTTCAAAAAGTTTTTTAAGCGTTTATTTGTTAAAATAAAGATTTTTGGTTAAAAATCTGTCGATACACCAAAGCTTCCCCACCATTAAAGCAGTACGAAGCCTGTATAAATATTATAAGATATAAATATAATATATTTTTAAATACATGAAATGTTTATTTTGATAATATTCAGAAAGTGAATCGAATAGCAGTATATAGGGTGATTTGTGAGAAACCCCCATATTTGGATAATGTGTTCGGAGAACTAAAAGAAACAAAGAAAGTATAATAAACATATGGTCAAATTTCAACCGTTACTGAGATATTGTGAAAATAGCTTTTAATCAGGTGGCCTTGCATGTAGGCAAAACAATACTCCTCTAGATCATTGCCTTTGGGGGCGGCTGAAATCATTAGTTTATAAAACAAAAGTGAACAGAAGAGAGGAACTGCTCGATAGAATAACTAACTGCACACTGCGCAGCACCACTAATCACCGTGCGCTTCAACGAGCTACCCGTGCAATTCACAAACGAGCTGACGCATGCATCGAGCTGAACGGTGGTATTTTTGAGAATTCAATTAATTAATTTGTATTTTATGTTACGAAATAAACACTTTTCATTTTTAATGCATTACAATAAATTCACCTGATTAAAAACTACAGACAGATCAATAAAAAAACCAATTAGGGTAGGCTGTGAAATCGAATTATTTTGAATCGGTACTTTAGCCACATCCATCGAATGACATTTCTGACATGAAAATTTAAAACTGAACGCTCTTGTCAAATTATTTAAGTTTTTTATTTGGTGAAAAATTTAAAGTTTGAAAAAATGGTATTCACTACACAACAAAAAGCGAAAGCTATTGAATGTTTCTTTCGAACCGGCGTAAGAATAAATGGAGAGTGGCAATATTCATTTCATGACTGCATGACTGATTTTCGTGAAGAATACCCCGATTTAGTGTTCAATTACAATTATTTTCGCGACGTCGTAACTAAATCTGTACAGTTATTTAGAGAAAGTGGTAGTGTCGCTCGTAAAAGTGGAAGTGGACCACCGCTTAGACGAACAGAAGCAACGATTGAAGCTGCCCGGCAGATTATGGATGAACAGCCAAAAACTTCCATTAGAGTATTGGCTCAACAAATAAATTTATCTTATGGCACAACTCGAACAATCCTAAAAAAAGATTTAAACCGTCATGCATATAAACTGCAATGTTTTCATGAACTTTTACCAATAGACCCTCCAAGACGAATAGAATTCTGCAATTGGTTTCAAAATAATCTGAACAATGAAGCAGCTCTGAACACTGTATTTTTTTCTGATGAGGCCTGGTTTTATCTTTCTGGATATGTCAATTCACAGAATATGAGGTGGTGGTCAAGTGAAAACCCTCATTTTTTTGTTGAACAACCTTTGCATCCTCAAAAAGTTGGTGTTTGGGTTGGAATTTGTCGAAGAAGATTGGTAGGTCCCATTTTTTTTGAAGGCACACTCACTGCTGCACGATATCGGGATGAGATACTCGACCAATTCATCAATCAGCTAGATGGCGAAGAATTACAAAATGGGTATTTCCAACGAGATGGTGCTACAGCACATACCACCAGAGAAACACTCCGATATCTTGCAGAATTTTTCGATAACAGAATAATAAGCAGGAACGCTGAAATCCCATATCCAACTAGGTCTTGCGATTTGAACATATGTGATTTTTTTGTATGGCCTTACATTAAAAATTCAATTTATTCAACGCCAATTCATAATCTGGAAGAACTGAGAAATCGCATAACAGAAAAGTGTGAAGAAATCAACAACTCACCTCAAATGTTACATAATGTTTTTGTTGGAATGCAAAGAAGAATTCGTTTATGTTTAGACGTAAATGGACAACATTTTCAACAAATCCTATAGTTTTATGTAAATTTCAATATCGTAAATTAATAATTTTTTCATGTTTTTGTTTCAGTTTCAATTTAAGGTTATAAATTTTGTTTACAACATCGAAGGTCGATGGTTTACAATAAAAATGTCAAATTGCAAAAGTTTTAACAGTCGCACTGAGAAGGGGGGGGTCAGCCGCTGACCCCAGGTTACTTAGTTTGCTCGTTCTCGTGTAATTTTTAATATTTTTATCTCAAAATTTATGACTTTTATCCCTGAATCACTCTGAATCTGGCGATATATAATTGATTAAGATTAATTTCTAAACATCGGCGTAAAAAAATAAAATCCGCGGAAAGGCGCCCAAAGTTAATATAGTACGGCGGCGTTGCAGTCAGATGGTATTACATTTTGTGTAATTTAGGCGGGAAATAAATATATGAAAGCCTGCACTCATTGCCAAAAGTATATTTACCCAAAGCATACCGCCGAAAAACAACAGACGACAACCATGACACGCATCAAATGTAATCATTCTGTATAATATCTTATGTGTAAAAATAAATATTAGAAACTAAAATACACTTTATTTAACTTATTTCAACCTCTGTATTCACTATCGCCTACATTTTCATGTAATAGGTTAAAAAAGCACTACAACTAAGACTTAAAACACTGGGGTCAGTCGCTGACCCCCCCGTTCTCAGTTCCCCAGGTACACGTATAGGGTCTCAGTGCGACTGTTAAAATGTCATTAAGTGGATGTGGCTAAAGTACCGATTCAAAATAATTTAATTCACAGCCTACCCTAATTGGTTTTTTTATTGATCTGTCGTTATTTTCACAATATCTCAGTAACGGTTGAAATTTGACCATATGTTTATTATACTTTTTTTGTTGCTTTTACTTCCCTGAATACATTATTCAAATATGGGGGGTTCCTCACAAATCACCCTGTATACAGGGTGATTCAAATTCGCGTGTATGCATGGGGATCTTGGAAACGGTAAGAGATAGAGAGTCGGTTAAATGGGGGCAAAGTTGCGTAATCAAAGGACCAACAATGTCCATTTAAAAAATCAAGGCTAACTTATTCAGTTTTTTAAATATTTGAAAAAAACTAAAATTTTGGAGAATCGTTTTTATTTAATTTTGACCTTATTTGGGGAGATATTGAAAAACGGAAAACACTTTCTCATGACCACTTTTTGTCCTCTATCGAATAGCTTAAATACATTTTTGATTCAACGTTTTGGTATTTCAGGGCCATCATCAAGTTCATTTTCTTAAATACGGACCTGGAATTTTCGTTCCATTTAAGCTATTCGATAGAGGACAAAAAGTGGTCATGAGAAAGTGTTTTCCGTTTTTCAATATCTCCTCAAATAAGGTCAAAATTAAATAAAAACGATTCTCCAAAATTTTAGTTTTTTTCAAATATTTAAAAAACTGAATAAGTTAGCCTTGATTTTTTAAATGGACATTGTTGGTCCTTTGATTACGCAACTTTGCCCCCATTTAACCGACTCTCTATCTCTTACCGTTTCCAAGATCCCCATGCATACACGCGAATTTGAATCACCCTGTATACCTGCTGCATAAACAATATAGTAGCAGGTTTCCACTGATTCTTTTTGCAACCAAAATATTGTGAAGCGTACCGTAAGTGTTCCTCTCTCCCCTAATTGCCTTTCCTGCTAGTCTATTATTTCTGGAATACTAAGGACTAGAAGTGGTCGGTTTAATATTATTATGTTCTTTATAATAATTTGTTATTGCAAACGAATTAAATGGTACATTATCTGTTATTGTCTCATCAGGATTCAACGCACCCATTACACTGTTAGCACTTGTTTTATTTTTATCACCTCGATCCATTTTGAATAATAATTCGAAGTAATATACCTAACCGCAGTTTTTCCCAAGGTCGCTCCGGAATTTCACTTCACGTTAGCATTGGTAATTTTGGGTTTTATTTTGAAATGTTTAAGAAACAATACAATTTAAAATGAACTTATTTATCTCTGTTGACATTCCTAGCAATGGTAAACTTTCCCTAGTCCTACATTTACACCTGTTTATTCCTAGATGACCCTTATGTAACTAACTCTTATTTTCAAACAAATCATTTATATGTACCAAAAGTTCTTTGACTTAGGTACTGAACAGGTGTTTTTTATCCCTTGGCAATTCACTTTCAAGAAACATTTTTACTTGTGCAAGTGATTCATCATTATTTGTTCTAATATTCCCTCAAGGATTGTTGTGGCGAGTTTTGCATCTTCTAATTCCATCTCATAAAAATAATCTTTTATGTTTTAAATTGAAATTTTACCATTAAATTCTGCCATTATTTGTTTATGAACTGAAATTTGATATAATGTCCACGCTTTATAGCCTCATTTAATTTTTGCGGGTCTAAACAGATCCTCCCTTTTTTATCACGTCTCTCTACTGCTGTAAATTTGTTAATCCAGTCTGTTGGTTCGCTGACTTTGGTTATTACCCCTGCATTCATTAGCTTTTCTAATGGATTTTTAAATTTATATGTTAAGGCTTTTGGTATCGTCCTTGCTGAATATACGCATCTTTTAAAGTAATTCTATATGGAGTACCTGAAAACTTATCTAACGCCCTAAAGACCGTTCCATATTTTTTTATTGTATAACTATTTCTTTAGTTTAAATATCTCTGTGTTACCTACTATTTTAATTACGTCATTCCTAAAAACACTCTTTAACTCTAATGTCGGTTTGCCCTTAGTATCAATTACAGAAAATTTATCTCTAATGGGGCATATTAAACTTACCAACACAGCTATGTCTTGACTTCATTTCTTCCATATGCAGAGGTTTAAATTACTCACTGATTGCAGTGGTGTTTCCGGTGGGCACTTCTCAAGCTCTTCCTTGAGGAATATATTACATTGTGCCCCTGTCTCTACCTTAAACTTAATTATTTTATTATTAATTAAAATATTTTGAGTGAGTTTTCCGATGACGCATAAATAAAATATTACATATTTGCATTTACAAAAATATTAATTTTGGTCTTAAGTCCAAACTTAAAAAGATCATGAAGATGTAACTAAGTTTACGAATATTTCATTTTTCTTAAGTATCTTAAAAATGTTTTATTCTACGTAAATTTACCGATTTAACTTTTTTCGGAACTCTTTATACTTACTTTACTTAATCCAAAACCTTTTCTACCTTACAGTGTAAAGCTATTTGAGTAGAGTGGGGGTGTCAAGGGTTCGGATTTGTCTTGCTTATCACTCTCCATGTCTTCCTGTCCTTTGATTTTGAGTTTACTTCGTCCCATTTCACATTTCTTGCTTTTGTTGCCTCCTTCACTTCTTATTTGCAAGTTCTCCTCGGTCTTCCTTGCTTGTTTTTTCCTATCGGCCTTGCTTCGTACACTCTTTTAATCGTTCTGCCCTCCCCCATTCTTATTAAGCGTCATAACCACCCTAACTGTCTCTCTTTCACTAGTGTCTTTATCGGTTTAGTTTTTAATTTAAATCTCTGTTGAGGGCGAATCTAGGAAAGCTATTGTCGTCGGCTTACGAGTTGGCGTGAGCTAGGAATGCGGCCCAAGACGACCTTCCGAGAAAATCTTTGTACTTAACACGGGAATCCCGTCATTACCATTCAAAGTTGTATTTTCTTCTCAGAAGTGAAATCCCTTTACCTCAGCCCCCTGAGGCCAACTCGTCAGCCGAGGAAAATAGTGCCACGATACGCGGTCTCACGTATCAGTAAATAAAGACCTGAAAATGGCACTAGCAAGTAACGAGTATTAAATTGGTTTTAACACTAATCTTTATTATCACAGTTCGTTGTATTTATACAAAAATTACGCTGAAATTACTATACTAAAGTACAATTTTAACAACCTTTGGTTATTTACGAAATAAAAAGTGCAAAACTGCAGATTTGCAGTTATGCGTTTGGAAATCTACTGCACACGCTGTGACCTACTAATGTGCAGCTAAAGTATTTGTAATTGCAAATAATGTAAAGTTAATTTTAATGCATTTTAACAAATTTAAACTAATATTATTTAGCGTAGGAATTATGTTTAATGGAATTAAACATTCTGGCGGGTCCACTGGAATGACTGCTGTGATGACTATTCTGGTTCGTGGTCCGCTTCCTTTTGTTTGTCGACTTATACATACAGTGGCTCTCGTACCAGTTCCTCAACTGTTGATGGCTCTGGTCCTTTGGATGTCCCTACCTGGGTTGGACCAGGATAGACCACACCGACGTCAGTGAATGGGGATGACTGTATCCCTTGTAGGATTTTGTTTCCCCGTCCTTTTGCGGTTCTTACCTGGATTGGACCAGCATAGACCACACCGACGTCAGTGAATGGGGGGACTGTATCCCTTGTGGGATTAGTTTCCCCGTCCTTTCGTGTCTTGGGTGATTCGGAATCCTTCTTCATATTGATGAGAACTGTCTCGATATTTCTCCCAGTTGTTGTTTTGTCGCCAATTCGTTATTCTTCTCCATTGCAGTGGTTACTTAAGAGATAGATGAATTAACTTTTAGGGCAGGTTAGGGTTTTTTTTGTAATAAGGATACAATTTCTCCAGTGTTTGGGAAATTGGCAGTTTTAGGAGTTCGAGTAATAAATTACTCTGGGTTCAACTATGGTTTTGGGACCAATGTTGAGGTTTTATAGGACTTTGAGTAAAAACTACTCTTGGTTCAACTATGGTTTTGGAACCAATGTTGAGGTTTTATAGGAGTTTGAGTAAAAATTACTCTTGGTTCAACTATGGTTTGGGACCAATGTTGAGGTTTTATAGGAGTTTGAGTAGAAATTATTCTTGTATCAACTATGATTTTGGAACCAATGTTGAGATCCGGCTCGAAGGACCAAATGTTGAGGGTGAATCTAGGAAAGCTAGTGCCACGATACGCGGTCTCACGTATCAGTAAATAAAGACCTGGAAATGGCACTAGCAAGTAACGATTATTGGTTTTAACACTAATCTTTATTATCACAGTTCATTGTATTTATGTAAAAATTGCGCTGAAATTACTATACTAAAGTACAATTTTAACAACCTTTGGTTATTTACGAAATAAAAAGTGCAAAACTGGAGATTTGCAGTCATACGTTTGGAAATCTACTGCACACGCTGTGACATACTAATGTGCAGCTGAAGTATTTGTAATTGCAAATAATGTAAAGTTAATTTTAATGCATTTTAACAAGTTTAAACTAATATTATTTAGCGTAAGAATTATGTTTAATGGAATTAAACATTCTCGGAACACTAATTATTTATAGGACTTTCAAGAACATTTCGAAGGAAATTTAATTTTCAGGTTTTATTTTCCTTTGCGTATTTTCCGAAAAATATAATATAATGTCGATTTATTTTATTATTGTAGCTATTTATATAATACTATACAAACGCAGTATTTCACCTTTTGTTCACGAACAACGCGAGTTGGAAAAAAATATGATATGATATTTATCTATCCTCATTTCCCCATAAAATTATGTAACAATTAACGTGATCGTAGTGTAGATTTAAATAAATTTTAACGTCGCGGTACTGACATTATGGTCATATCTTTTCAGGTACATCAAAAATCTCCCAAAGCGAAATATATCTTATTTTTCTTTTCACAAATTTATAAATCGCATGGGCACAATATATTAGATTTGGTTTTATTATATTCATTTTATGGTATATAAAATTGAGGAAATGTCGTCCACCTTCAAAATAAAAAATAAAAGATCTGTCCCTATCAAAAATACTGAGTACAGGTTTTATTATTATCATTGCATGCTTCTAACTATATATCACTTTACAGATTAAATATTCAGATTGATTAACGTAACTTAATATTTTAATTCTACATTTAACATGAAATAATTAAAACGCTCAATGTGTCGAAATAAATTTATACATAAGAATGAAACCAAAAATTACGATAAATCTACCAGGTAATCAACGGAACTCATAATTAGAGGAGCCTGTGATTGGTGCTACTTTATGCTGTGTGGTTGGACACTGTCTCAATTCTGACACTTAAAATTTTTAATTTCAAGCTACAAGCCTGTGTTGCAACTTTATGGTAAATATCACAGCCTGCTCTAATTATAAATTCCGTTGGTCACTTGGTATAACCCGTAATACCGCAAATAAAAAAGTAAAATATATGAGTTAAAAATTCATAATTTAATTTGGTAGGTACTCTATAACGCGATTCATATAAGAAATAAAAGAAAATGAGTAAATTCAATTAAACAATTATTTAAGAACACTACCATACATTGCAATTTTTGAGAAAAAGAAAATCTCCACACGAACAAAAACCTTAACATATTTAAACAAATTCTAAACATTAACAAAATCACACTAACGAAAAATGTAGAGAGTTAAAATTATACTTAAGAAATATTGAGAAATCGAAGAGGAAAGGTAATAGAGGCACAATTAAAGTGCTGTAAACACATCTGCTAACTATAATGAACAGGTTTTGCAAATCAAAATACCAGGGAAATCTACAAAAGGAAGGAAATACTTAAATAGAGAACACAAAGGAACGGGTAGAAAGAAGAGGAGTGGGAAATCCTGAAGACAGCAGCGGAGGCCAAAAAAGAATAGACAATATTTGGAAAACACTTTTACACTGGAATAATCAATCGCGTATCGTATAAGATCGATTTTAAGATAAATTAGGAGCTGAAATTTATTTGCTTTGCTTTTTTTTCGTAGTAGATTTGTAGAAGTGATTCTTTTTTCTTCCTCTAATTCCTTATTTTAAAAATTTCAGGAGACACGCATTTAAATTGTTAATAATTAATTAAGTATAGGTAGTTAAAAATTTACAGAAGTTGCAATTTAGCAACCTTCATTAAGGCATTGAAAATGAGCTTGGCTAACTTCCAAGTCTGACATGTAATTTACAAAATCTGAAAAATTTACAAGGAATAGAAATAAAGAAAAGTTTTAAACATTTTCACTCTTTTATTAAATTGCAAAAGATAGAAAAGTAAGTACAAAAGTATAAAATAATCGTACACAAATCATTGTCAAAACTGCACAACTTATTAGTTTAATTATTGTAATACTAGGCGATATAGTGAATAATAGCAATTTACGATACTAGTAACGTTATGAAGCATTTTACATTACGGGAGAAAAGTTCTCGAGTAATGTAACCAGCAAATAACGTTACGTGTGCCGTAACACGGTTTATATCATCCTATAATAATTTTTTTCAAAAAATAAAGAATTATTTTCAATGACAGTTCAATGACAATTCATAAAGTGTAACGTAAATCTGTCATATTGTACTGTTATTAAGCTTTACAGCATTAGTGCTGTTAAAGATATCTTAACATAACTCGTTGTTAAGGAGTTATTAGCATGATAACGTTATAGGATGATATAAAATACACTTAAATCTAATAGCTATTAAGACAACTAGTGTTTTATAGAAGGTTTAAAAATCAAGGTTGTAGTTCAAATCCGAGCGAACGAAGTGAGCCGAGGATTTGATAGACCGAGATTTTTAAACTATAAAACACCAGTTGTGTTCAAGATTTTTTCTAACACTAATATCAGACATTTTCTTTCACTAATATATTATTAGAAATGTAGTAAATTATTATTTGAGACGCGTCATAATACACAAAATGCGAAGATTGCTAGGCAACGACGTAAAACGTATTTTAAAGGAAACATAACAAGTGAGCTCTTATGCACCATAGAAACAGTATAAGATATTAGTGTTAGAAAAAACATATAAAATGATACAATGATGTAAACAAAAACATCACTCAATGTTTTTTTTTTTTTTTTTATTGTCAGATTATTACCATTTACGATCTGTAAATTACTTAAATGAAAGTGGTGTGTGAGACAATGGAAGCAGATGTTCATCAACATCGCTTCAGTTACAACTAACACGTATTAACGCTTTACAAAAGCAACTAACTTATAATTAATTAAGAGCCTAAATTCTAAAATCTAGACGGCAAATCAAGAGTGTACTGTCTCTTAAGTCTACGATTGTGAGAACTGCTGTCCAATAAGTTTAGTGCTAGACTATTTGGGTGAAGTTCTAACTTGGCGATGTAACTTTCACTAATTTTCACTATTTCTTCTTTCACAGTACGCACTTTAAGGTCACTGTAGATGTCTGCGTTGCTTATGTAGTACGGTGCGTTCAGGATGGTCCGAAGGGTTTTGGTTTGAAATCTTTCTATTATAGCTAAATTAGTGGATGATGCGGTCCCCCAGAGTTGAATTCCGTAAAGCCATATCGGTTTGAAGATTACTTTATAGATAAGGAGTTTGTTGTGGAATGAAAGTTGAGAATGTCTGCCCAACAACCAATAGTGCTTGCTGAACTTCAGGTTGAGTTGCTTGCGTTTGGTCCATATATAGGTCCTCCAGGTCGTGGGGACACCGCTAAGGCCACCGTATTTTTTTTTTAAATGAGGAAGAAGACTCTACTGCAGTATTAAACAATTTGCAGCGACGCTGCATTGCCGTAGCGACATCCAAACCACGATCCACACGGACAAATTCGATTTGAGAATATGCGAAGCTTTCAAGTGACATGTCCAGCGAGATGCCCGATTAGTCTTCCGTTTTCCTTTACCAAACAGAAAACAAATCTATGAAAGCTTGCAGGTGGCAAAATCTCTTGTAACCTTCGTATTTGCACGCTATGCTTCTCATGCGAGGTTTCAAAATCACTAAATCTGGTGCTTTGTGTGTTAGTTTTGCAATACCTAAGTGTGTGTTTTTAAACATGAAACAAAGGCTTTAACAATTTTTGCAAAAAAAGGACTTAAAAGGTAGTGGAACTTTTAGCAGCATTTTTATCAAGAAGTCCTATAGAAATTATATACCTAAGGAATACAATATCTCACGATAGACATCTCCTCTTTGGCGAATATTTCAATTCAAAAGGAACTCTTACTAGGGTTAATTAAAAACCAACCATTTTACGGCGATATTACCAACAAATTTGCTACCCTAAAAGACAGAAGGATTGACTTGGTGTACAACAATTAGGATGGTCCAAATAAAAAGTTTTTTTAATTTACCTCCACTTCACCTATTTTTGACCCACGAGCCGCCACTGGTCTGGATGGAGTCCAATTTATATGGAGATGCTACAGTAGCAGGAATAATGGATGGTAAAAGGTGGAATAAAGCAAGGGCGCACAAAGGAACATAAATATGAGGGTTTACTACTAATTTTACTTCCAATGTTCGAAAATTGGCTGATGAAATGCAAGTGATAAAATACACGTTTTAAATATAAGTAGATTGATGGCAAATTAATAAAAATTGTAAAATACTGAGGGAAAAAGGAAGCTTGAACAATTTCTTCGGTTTTGTTAACCAGGTTCGAGTGCTGTCCGATACCTTCGTAGAATTTATGGAAAGTCAATCTCCCACCTTCCGATTCTGGTGCACTTACATGGAAATGGTTGAGGTCTTATTAGAGTTTATGTACAGTGAAAGAACAGGGCGATGGAATTTACACTTACAAAGTTTTAGGAAGATGTTGCCGTGGTTTTTTACTTATAATCACAGTAATTATGCCAGATGGGGGTCTGTTTACTTGTGTGATATGTTAGATCTACCAACTAAAGCCCCTGGGGTATGTATATCAAGAATTCTGTGGGGGTAATTTTGTGGTGAAACGATTAAATGGTCATTCACTATTTTCTGAATATCTGCATCGGATGTTTTCGTTATGTCGTCCCGCAATTTTACAGCTTTAATAAACGTGTAGCACAAGTTTTCTCGATTACATTGGTTGTAACACCTATTTTCCCGCACATTATACAACTAAGATCTTTTTTTATTTTGAATTTTAATACAGAGTCGAGCTCACCGTTTGAACTATCGGCTCTGTCGGTACTCTCCATATCTGTTGAATTTTATTAAGAAACCGTTGAATACAATTAAAGTAAAAAAATGAATTTTACCTTATTACCATCTAGGGTTGAAAGTACACTTAACAAATTATTGGAATACATCCCATTACATGGGTATTTTGCACGCTGTGCGAGAGAGTGCGATGGAGCTACGGTGAATTGAGAGATGGAATATACACACAAGGAGTGGGGCCGCGAGGCTTGGAACTGTCCTCGGGTAACCCAAAAACGTATTGTTTTCAATTAATTGCATAATTGGATTACCATGTATCAGACAATTATGCTAAGTACACCGTTGGATTCCCAAGAAACAAGCGAAACTTTTACGGAGAGTACAATTTTTTGATTTAGGTCTTACTTTTCGAGATAATGCGATGTAATCAAAAATTCTGTTTATTTCGATAGATTTTTCCCATCGTTCTTTCCGAGATATTGCAATTTAAAGTTATTTCTTTCCGTAAACGATAATGTAAAGTTCATTTTTCGAAAAATTATTAAAAATATACGCGCCACAAAAAATGGGACATTCTTTATAATATGAGAATATTCAGGATTTTCTGCTCCTCACGGCGATGTATGTAACTCGAATTTTGACTCTAGTGCCCTTTTGCACATTACAATTTTATACAACTTTGAAATTTAGATTTACAAGGGCATTAACTTAAATGTGTGAACATTTCAGCTTGTAACAACAAAACCCCCACAGAAACGGTTTTTAGAGGCTTTCGCCGCGAAAGCAGAAATAATGTTGGCGGCTTTTTATACGAAAATTGGTAGTTTAATGATTTGTAGAGTAATTAACAACCACTAAAATGCCATACAAAAATAGTGTGAATTCCTAAGTGACTCACATTACCTGTAGTAGCTACGCGATTTTTGTTTCGTTTGCATAAACCAAATTATATGACGTCACTGGCTATTGCGTAGATGCCGAATGCTGCCGAACGCACTTTATCTGCGCTAGCCGAAGCAAACTTTCACCGACGGGTATCCTGCCCGTGACATTCCGCGGTTGATTTCTTAATAAATGGGTCTTTGAAAAGTCCACGGTGTAGCGCCCCATTGCATTGCAGACCCAAAACCAGCTTATACTATAAGCGCTGGTTCATCCTCTTTCCAACAAGCTAAAAATCACACTTATACCTTCCATAAAGTATGCGATGTAACAGCATCGAACGCATTGGCGTGTAAACATCGTTTTAACCCCCGTACTGTCGCTTTTTCGAATCTTACATTTTCAACACCTCTCCTAAAAGTTTGCAATTAACGCAATCTTCAAAATGACACCACAAACATCCACCTAGCAGTCGTAGAACTGTCACAATATGCAAAACAGTGCGAAATTTCCAAGCGTCACACAAATCTTGATTCGGACCCCCGTCTACCGTCACGCTTCCAATTTGTTAAACATTTTCAATGTTAAAAGTATAAGCACTTAGATTGTTTTTGATGCGATAAGAATTTCGCTTTTACTATACTGCTGAAAAATTATTCGCTCATTTATAAAAACACTCAGTTCAAAAACGACCTGTTTTGCTTGCTGCCAAGTGCTTATGACATAGAACAAAGAAGAATGTAATTGGGGAAACCTTTTCAATTCAGCTACCTTAATGTAGCTGTTTAAATGTAGAAATATGTGCTTTGTGGTTGTCTTTTAACTGAAAACGTTTTTCATTTTTTCTTTGTACGCTTGTTATACTTAATAGGTAGCTTTGATGAAATAGTGAGTGAAATGTAACATTTTTAATATTGCAATTATTCTTTACATCTTTGAAATTACCTATAGTTTCATTAATAACTAAAAATTCTGAACTCTAATATTTGAGGATATTGTAACATTTATGATTTTAATACATCTTTAAATTTTAATGTTACTAAATTTCCAACATTCCTACTTCGAAATAGTAATTATACATATGTACATACCACTGACTACAACTATTGAAGTACTACTAACTACAAATTGGAAAAGAACAAATTTGATATAAAGGAGCTGTGTGTGGTACATCAAGTGCTGAACTTTAACCCCACTTAAAACGGCTAGCGTCGCGAACTTTATAACTTACAAAAAATTACGATTCCTAGAAATATACACAGCATAAACACTATAAATATTTATATTTCCGGAAACTGCAACCGCAGAAGGGCGACAAAATTGCAAACCTTTTACAGGAGCAAAATACAACGCAATGCAGGTTTTACACATACTATTTCCTGAAAGCATTTTTTACATTCTGAAACTACGGAGCTCGTAACAACATATAAATTCCTTAGATGACTCTGGGAGAAAACTAATTTACGCCAGCGACCGGCTAATACAAATTCATATTAGTGTTGACGTAAAACTTTTACACGAACAGATTTTGTTAATTAAAACCAATTTAGTTTGACCGTACGACCGTTTAGGACCGTTGGTATTTTGATTAAATAAGAGGATAATATTTACAACAAAATTTGGAGCTACATGTAAAAAAAATATTAATTAGTTTTGGTTAGTACCCTACCTAGCATGCATTTCAAGAGGATTGGTATAATTCGTACTACGAATTAATGAACACGTCATTGGCTTAATCTTAGGCTATAAAAGGAAGGAGAAGAAGAAGAAGAAACATCTTGTACTACTGTGATGCGATATTATTCATTCATGTGTGTTTCTAGATAGGCCTCGAAATAGCGTTTTCATTAAAGTCTAGTTTCAACGAGATTGTATCAAAATATGCCACGACAAGAACATAAATCATAGATTTATTAAAAAGGAAGCTCTTTTTAAAATCTGTTGCATAAATTTTTCGTTTTTTAACATTGGAAATGTTTATTCTCTAGTATATTGGACAGAGTTACAAGAATTTGAGTAGTTTGTCGCGACAGCAAAAGTGTCGGTAAATTTCACCAAAGTGTCAGTAAATCAATAATTTCCGTAGCGCGTTCTTTCGTCTATTGTTTCAAATAGTAGGTAGGTGTTGGATAAAATTAACTTTTGAGACAATTGTAAGAATTTATGTAACAATTTAATGTGTTTTGAATAACCAAATATGTAACAACGACGACTACAATTGAGAAGCTTAAGTCGCTTAGTTGTGAGAAAAAAATTCACAGATTTCGCAATCCTTGCAACCATCGGATACATTGGAAATGATAATGCCATATATAATATATAAAATATATAAACTGACCTCACTTACGACTTCGAAATTGTGGAAATTTCACACTTCTGAGAGTAAATTGTTTTTCCAATTCTTACACATAAAGTGGCATGTTAATGTGCCAAATCTAATTATCAAAGCAACATTTTAACGTGAAGGGTAGATAAAGTGTTGCTATAAACATTTTATCCACACTTTCCTTATCGACACTGTTGCTAACGCGAAGGGTGGATAAAGTGTTGCTAGAAACATTGTATCCACACTTTCCTTGACGATACTGTTGCTATAAACATTATATCCACACTTTCCTTGACGACGTGAATTTTAGAATTACAATCATTAGCTCACTCGGCTGCGCCTCGTGAGCTAAACTTTTCCTTTCATAGATACAATTTCTCTTTATTCACTTGTACCATAAATACATATTTAATTAGTTTGTATCTATTTGTAATACGACTATGAGCTTCTTGTAAAGTTTTCGTGCCCTCTAATTGCTTAAATACTTTTTTGTTTCGACGGTGAAATGTAGTTATCAAAGCAACATTTTAACGTGAAGGGTGGACAAAGTGTTGCTATAAACATTTTATCCACACTTTCCTTGACGACGTGAATTTTAGAATGAAAATCATGGTGACTTTAAATGTAGGTTGCAACACACCAGTTAATGAGAATTACCGAACTAATAGAAACAGGCTTTGAGAATAAGAATTATACTGTAGCAGCATTTATCGATTTGCAAAATGCCTTCGATAAAGTTTGGCACTTAGGACTAAGGTACAAAATAATAAAACGGGGACTCCCAGACTACCTGATCAACATAATTACATCTTTCTTAAAAGACAGGACATTCTCGGTGAGAGTGAATACTACAATATCCAATAAAAGACCAATATTGGCGGGAGTACCGCAAGGTAGTATATTGGGACCACTCCTGTTCAATATTTACATGCATGACCTGCAGATAGTTGACAATACTACCTTAGCTATGTTCGCGGATGATACTGCTGTCTTAACACAAAGCGAAAACCTCCAAGTAGCAGTGAACCATCTACAAAGTGCCCTAGACGAAATGTACAACTGGTATAACAACTGGAAAATTAAAATCAACGTAACAAAGACTCAAATAAAAGTCTTTACATTAAAACAAATTAAGAACTTACCAATTATAAAATTAAATCAAAATAAGGTTGAGTGGAACAACAAGGATTCAGCAATCAAATATCTGGGCGTCTACCTAGACACCAGATTAGGATGGGGCATCCATGTGAACAAAAAACTAACTGAGTGCTATGCCAGGTTGGGTATGCTATACCCGTTGATAAATAAAAAATCGCATTTGCGGGTTGAGTACATTATGCTAATATATAAATCAATACTAAGACCTATCTTGACATATGCGTGCCCTGTATGGAGAAATGCATCTAACACACACCACAGAAAATTGCAAGTTCTGCAAAACAAAGTTGCTCGAATCTCAGTGAACGCGCCGTGGTTTGTGCGGAATGACCAAATACACAAAGAACTTAATTTACCGCTACTACTCGATCACATAAATAAACAGTGCAACAAATTCTTTGACAATATAAACGAATGCAACAGTGCAGTGACATATAACCTTGGTCAAAAAGGTAAACATCAAAGACTAAAAAGAAGACTCCCACAAGACTTATTACAATAAATACATAACCTTTACT
This sequence comes from Melanotus villosus, assembly GCA_963082815.1. Classification (NCBI taxonomy): domain Eukaryota; kingdom Metazoa; phylum Arthropoda; class Insecta; order Coleoptera; family Elateridae; genus Melanotus; species Melanotus villosus. The sequence continues at coordinate 66,295,896 of OY720418.1, read as the reverse complement.
AACAAGCATAATTATATGTACTAAATAGAATAAATGTACAATGTTATATATGAGGAATCTAACCCTCACAATGTTAGTATAAGTTAATAATTAAGACTAACAACCGAATCATGTATAGCAAAACCAATGCTGAGCTGATTAAATATTAAAAAAAAAAAAAAAAAAAAAAAAAAAAAAAAAAAAAAAAAAAAAGTAGGTTGCTAGGTATTATTTAATAAAGAGATTTTATCCACATGGACAAAGTGTTGCTATAAACATTTTATCCACACTTTCCGTGACGATATGTGGATAAAATCTCTTTATTAAACAATACCTAGCAACCTACATTTAAAGTCACCATGATTTTCATTCTAAAATTCACGTCGTCAAGGAAACTGTGGATAAAATATCGTCACGGAAAGTGTGGATAAAATGTTTATAGCAACGCTTTATCCACCCTTCACGTTAAAATGTTGCTTTGATAATTAGATTTGGCACATTAACATGCCACTTTATGTTTAAGAATTGGAAAAACAATTTACTCTCAGAAGTGTGATATTTCCACAATTTCGAAGTCGTAAGTCAGGTCAGTTTATATGTTTTTTTTTGTAGTTTGTATATTAGATGGTTAATTTAATTATTATAGGTAGGTAAGATTAAACGTAAAAATACACATGTGGCGAATACATCCAACCGTATATTTAATAACAAAGAATTTTAAAAGAAACTTTAGAATATCGATTTGAGAATTATTATTTTATTATAGAAGACATGTCGGAATTCAACAATTTAAGAGATAATTGAATACGGCCACTCGCCATCAATTTCAATTCAACGATAAATGCCGATCTTTGAAGTGCACTAAAAATTATTTTCACAGATTGACGTGCTCTTGTGTCTATTTTTTGAAGTTGTAATTTTCTTTTGCAGTTGTTTGTGTATCATTTGCTTATTTGAGTTCCTCCCTTGCGATACCACACGATTTAACTTCTTGTTTTGGAATGAGAAAGCTATTTCCTCATCGCAATTCTATGTTTTATCGAGCTGCACAGCGATGGTCTTACAGAACGCGAGATCCAGAAAAATCTGCAGGTCTCTCGCGCCTTGTGTATACCACAGTTTGAACGTTTAAGGAAGGAGAAGGATTCGCTCTACTGCTACAACATCAAACATCACGAAGGTACATACGTGTATGCTTCAGAAGAAATCCAACCCAATCGGTGCGAGTAATATCATCAAACTAATGTCGATATAAAGAATTGTCAAGAAATATTTGAAACTATGCCGTACAAGCATGGAAAAGCTCACATTTTGACAGAGGCGATGAAACTTAAAGAGGAAGGAACGCTACAAGAAGCTGATCGCTCGCTGTTGACACATTAGACTATCGTTTTCACTGATGAGAAGCTTTGTTCAATACTCAACAAGCAGAACGTTCGCCTCTACGCTACTTCCAATCACCACATTATCGTTTCTCGCGCGTCGCATGCTGCATCCGTTATGGGCTTTGGCGGAATAACATTCGACGGAAAGGCGCCTTTTGTTTTTGTGCCTCAAGGTGTATAGGTGAACAGGCACAACTTACTACCTCGATGTGTTTTACCGGCGGAGGTCTATCCCTGGCCCATTTACCACTTTCAAGACCGTCATTGTATCTAGCAGGATAGAGCACCGGCTCATAAGCTCGAATTGTGCAGGAATGGGGCAAACAGAACCTTCCTTCCTTCACATTCGACAAAGCTGTTAGTGCTTATTATTGTTCAGTAAACGTTATTTTTATGGTTCGCATTCATATTCCGCCTCTTTCCATTTTTACAGACTCTTTTACATGTAGGTATTACAATTGTGGTTCACTCTGTATTTTTGTCGATATGACATTTGCTGAATCTAGTTAGTACGTGAAAATAATGAACATTTTCGGAAGGCGACGAGCCTTGACTTCGCCTCGGCTCGTATTCGCCTACCTCAAATGTTAATACGTCCTTACATTCCTTGTAGCTTAAATAACTATTATTGCCACAGAAAAATAAATATAATAGGGTTTGTTGTTAAGCTGTTTTCGTAAAAGCAAGAGCTGATCTTTGGGATAAATTAACGTTGCTCTGATTCCATGGTGCGAAACCCTGTGGACACGGTGTATACGTCATTAAATGTAATATTCTTTAATTACGATATGCTTTTGGTTTATTTCAGAAATTTGAAATGTTTAACAATTCATGAAGTAAAGTATTATATTGATCTAAGGTATTACTTTAATAGTACTTTAAATTTAGTGGATTGCGAAAACTAAGTTATTTTTTTAGATAATAGTTACAGAACTTTCTACAAAAAAGACAGATCACAGTTACCCTCTTGTTTTACCCTTATAAGATATATCAGCAAAAAAGTTTTCTATTTCAGTATTGTATGGCAGCAACAGCTGACGCTTGGCGTCCCTTTTGCAACGCATATTAAAAAGATACCCCACTGTTTTCAAGCTTACTAAAAATATTTGTCTTGTTAGCATTCGGTAGCTTCAGATATATTAAAAAATAGCATAAATAAAACTCTGTACTACACCATGAATAATCACTTCAAAGAAATGGGCCATTATCTGAAATTTAGTTAGAATAAGAATTATAAAGGTAACTAATTGTAGGTACATGATCTCTAGCTGAATTAAACTTAACTTCTGTAATTAAATTGCTTTAACCTAAAAGCTCTTCTACACATAGGGTTCAACGCAATTTTAACAGGAGTCTTCTTAATTGATATGGAAAATTCCCTTAAACTAACAGTGAATAAGTTAATTCACCCCCTAACTTAAATTCATGTCTACATAGCAGCCATTATTTAATTACAACCAAAATCACTTACCTCGGTAAGAATAAATCGTATCTCGGCACGTAAGCTAGGAAGCGTAGACAATACGTACAACTGGGATGAGTAATTTGTATAAATAATCGTAATTAATTATTTGTTCATATTTTTTTGTTATTTCATTATCTTCTATACATACATCTGAAAATTAGTTGCTCACTTAAAAGGATGGAAAAGAGTTTGCCGTAATAAATTTGATCGATTACTTGTTTGAATAACTAATAAGAAAGGTTATCTACTTAATTTTAACACTTTCTAAAACTAAAGTGTTTTCAACTTTTAATTAATTATTTATTACATAACACTAACGGATCAAAACAGGTTAAGTAAGTGCCCGAAAGTCCATATATTTGTATTAGTCTGTTCTGAAAGTCGCTGAATAACTTCTTCTTATTCCACAAATAATAATAACCCCTAAAATTAATCAAAATTATCTTACATATAAGAATATCCCATGAAATTAACCGAAAATGTCAAGTAATGTCATGAATAGTGTATGTATACATTGAATATTTTGTATTTAGAAATTTTGTGCAATGGTTTCATTAGGAAAATTAGATTCTGCTGGACAGATTAAAATCTGTAAATTCTCTTACTTCTGAAAATCACAGCCAGGTTATTATTAGCCCTAAAAGAATAAAAAATAATCCGTCTGACATTAAATTGTCCTTAAGTTATGCTTATTTCAACAAGTAAATTAATTATAAATAATTATTCTTATACAATAAAAAACAGTGTTTAATTTTACAAAGTATTAAGAATTATAAGTAGATTGAGTCGTGCCCCAGGTAAACTCGCAAAACTTCTTTATAAATTCATCCTTTCAGCATTACTTATGTACTATTTCATATGTAGCCATTGTGTAGCACTTACCCAATTTAGTTGCCGTTTTTGTTAGCAGCGAAAACTGCAGAACTGAAAAAAATTACATGCTATTTCTGAGTGCGTATTTTACGTTATAATTTTTTTCAGCCGCGAACTACCTGCTTTATATTATAAAGTTTTAAATTATTATTTTGTTGTTTGTATGCTTATAGTAGCAGCTGTAGTTATAAGTAAAAGTTTTAATCATATCTTTATTTTTTTTAGGAAGTTTGTTGTAAGAAGATAATAATACAGGTATTAATAATAGTTATTTATGTACCAAGTCAGTAAAGTGATTCTTTATCGAACGAGTCTGAGATTATGAGCGGAGCGATCTAGCGAGCGAGGCGAGTAACAGGCGAGTTCGATAAAGACACTTTACTGACGTGGTGCATACAAAATTTTATCGCCAACCGTAAAAATGTATAATTGAAAAAATAACTTCCATGATTTTCTATAAATAACTCGCGACAAATCTTTTACTGTTGGAGCTGTGACAGCAATAGTTATTTATGTACGCCAAGGCCCGAAGGGCCGAGGTGTTGCAAGCATTCGAGACCAAAAATTGCACTGTACGACTCGAGGTGCATATGAAATTTTTCGTCAAACCTTATATATCATTTTAAAATAAATAAAATTAAGTATTTTTCATTTTTTATACATAGCTGTCATACCAATAATTAATAAAGGTTGCTGTGATTTAGATTAGGTATCATTGACAACAAAATAAAATAAAACATATTTATTTCAAAAAAATTTCAAACGCGTGTGTCAATTGAATTTATGCACAATTTGTGATTCTAAAAACATGTCTCAAGAAATAGAAGAGGCTGCAAATGCAGCATCCCACAATTTATTATCGGTTAAATCGCAACGGTATATGGAAACATATAACATTTTCAAAAATTGGTGCCATGAGAAGAAATCAGTTGTGATTACAGAAAAAGTGCTGTTGGCGTATTTCTTAAATAGATCTACAAAATTGAAATCTCCAAGCAGTTTATGGAGCGAATACTCAATGTTAAAAAGTACCATTTTTATCAATGATAATGAAGATATTTCCAAATATCCAAAACTAAAAGCGTTTTTAAAGCGTAAAAATGATGGCTATAAACCCAAAAAGAGTAGTATATTTAGTCGAGACGATATGAACAAATTCCTTATTGAAGCGCCTGACATTACATATTTGTTAATGAAGGTACAGTTACAGATTATTTCATTTAACTCAATTATTAAGGTATATGGAAGTTATTTATCTGTTCTAGGTCGTTATGATAATTGGAATTTCTAGGGCCTGTAGAAAAGACGAATTATGTAAGATGACAACTGATAATGTTGAAGATAAAAATTCTGTAATAATAGTAACAATTTCAGATTCTAAAAATGGAGTGCAACGTACTTTTACGATCGTTAACCGAGAAAAACAGCGCATACATTTTGTTGATTTAATTACGAAATATATAAGTTGCAGGCCAAGAAATAGTGAAAATCGACGATTTTTTCTGAAATATTGTTCAGGAAAATGTGTGAACCAACTAGTAGGTAAAAACACATTTGTAAAAATTCCTGCTCTAATAGCAGAATTTTTAAAACTGAAAAATCCTGAAACTTATACTGGGCACTCGTTTAGAAGAACGTCAGCAATTTTTTTGGCTGATACGGGAACTGACGTTCTTGATTTAAAGAGGCACGGTGGATGAAAATCCACAACAGTGGCAAAAAGTTATGTTGCAGATTCAATGACAAATAAATTAGAAATCGCCAGTAGAATTTTATATAATCAGAATAGGTATGAAGAATCTGCATCCACATCTTCAACTTCAGTCATGCAATTCAATAATGAAGACGAAATGAAAGATAGCCGCGTAATTGTTCCTAGCACCAAAGAAAATCAAGAACATATACAAATTGAAAATGTTGATATTACCCAAAATATAAACTAAATAGATTCAAAAAAGGAACTTAATTCTCTTGTTCAAATTTCTAACTATCCTAATTGTTCATTTACATTTAATATAAATAAGTTGTAATTAATGTAATGTAGATAAAATGTTTGTAATTAAAGGTGTTTTGTAGACAATTTACTTTTTTACCCTAGGAACTTAATGAAGAATATTACAACCCGCTGCCCATGGTAACCAGTACTTGAATGTAAACTATCACTTACCGTCAACAAAACAATGACACAATGACATATTTTCGCAGTAGGTTTGACGAAAAAAACGATTTTTGTTTAATGTCATACAGTCATGGTTATGTTGATAAACATTAGCGGCATGTAAAATGCTTGATTTGTACAGTAAGATAAAGTGTTTGTTTACTTTCGAAAGTCGCTATGGTAATGCATGGATTTACTGACGGTTGGCGATAAAATAAATAATAACAGTATTATAATTTAGATAACGGTGTAGTAAGTGGAAAAAATAAACCAAAAGCAAATCCGAACAATAACACCAACTCTTCATTAGCTGCCACAATTTTTTAACAATAGGCGTACTTACAATATTTAATATATTTTAAAGTAGAAGTCATTTAGGTTGGAAGGAGAGACAATACAATACAATTTTATAAGACACATTTCTCTTCTTCTTCTTTTTTAGCTTGATAACCCTAGTTGGGTTTCAGCTTGCTCCACTATACTCCTTTATTCCATATTTTCCAATTATAACATTTTTGTTCTTTCAAATTTTTATTTTCATAGTTTTTAAATCATCTTTAATTCGAGCTTTCTTGGCCTTGAGTTTTGCGTTTTGGGATAGACTTTACAAATCTGCCCCCTATGAGACATATTTATAGCACGAATACGATGTTTGGCAGAAAAATAATGAGATTGATTTTCTTTTAACCATGAACTTTCTTCTTTTTCCAAATCAAGGTTTTCTCCTTCAAAGTAATAGATTGGGCAGCTACACACCGATGGAGGCGTTTTTTCCATTGTTCGTAGCAGTCCTGGAAGGCTTCCGCTGGAATGCCATTCAACTCGTCGGTTACGCTCGTCTGTATATTTTCCAAAGTACCCAAATGGCGCCCTTTCGAATGATTTTTTAGCCTCGAGAATGAAGCGAAGTCACAGGAATCGAGATTCGGCGAATAGGAGGGCTGGGAAACCACAGGAATGCTTTCTTCTTTGCCGGAGACTGCCGCATGACATGGAGCGTTGTCGTGGTGTAGCATCGAAGTACGTGCAATGCCTGGTCGTACACGTGTCACCCACTTCCTGAGTCTTTGAAGGACTTTCCGATGAAAAGTTTGATTGACAGTTCGTCCTGGTGCCACACGAAGTTCGTCTTCCACTTCTTCTCGGCCCCCTAGAGAGGCATTGTGCCATCTGAATACTTGTGCCCTGGATAGGGAATGTTCTCCATAAGCCCTTTTTAGCTTTGCATAAGTCACAGTAGCGGATAGGCCAAGTTTTACACAAAATTTGATAGCACAACGTTGCTCAAACTTTTGTCGGTTTATTTTCATAACGTACCGCACTTCACTTCAGACGCTCTCAACAATCGCGTAGCAACTGTAACAAGTTGAAACTTGTACCGAGATTACGGTAGCGGCAGTGTTGTCAGTCTCGTTATTTTTCTGACAAAACTTGTACAGCACATAAACTTAGAATACTTTTGAAGAAAAATGCATTAGAAAACTTGAACAAAAGGGTGTTCCAGGAGAAATAGCTATGGACTTATCAATGCATTTCCAAGGATCACACGAAACAGTAAATGAATATGCAGCAAGACTAAAATACATTGGCAAAGAAACTGCTGAAGACGACCTATATATAAACTGCATCATATGAGGACAAAATAGAAATAAAAAAATCGAGTTTTTATCCTGCACCAATTTTAATGAGCAATAAAGAGATATTTCAAACGCCAAAGTATTTGCAAAATTAATAGGGGAAGATAAAAGCCGGAATAAATAAATTTGAAAAAAACTACTTGAAACGAACTATGCGAAGCAATGCTAAACAATAACGATATTGGAAAGGATATTGTTCAGATTGTAAATGACAACTTACTACATGAGAGAAATAATAATCAGAAAACAATTGCGAAGCTGCAAATCGTTTATTGTACAGTTGCATAATTATCTAGTAGCCATGTACGAGGACGCCACCTACCGCAGTTGTTTTATTCGTAAAAATTATTAACAGCTGTCACAAATTCGCGATTTTATAATACGTTTTTATCTTACACCCAAAAATAAACAGTAGCGGAAAAGTATAGAATTTTTGAGTATTTTCCATTAAAATACACTCGTAGAATAATAATATTAATCCATATCATCATATACACTTTAAGACAAGCAACCAACGAAGTAAGGCCTTTGACACACGAGGCATTTTTGTGACGAACCGGCCGACGATTCGTCCGACGCTACGTGTGTTCGCTTTCGTAAGGCCATATGGAATGGCTCAACGATTCGTCAACGCGCCGCCTGTAGAACTGTGTGTACGGTTAGACATATTATAAGGGGCGGCGGACGAATCGTCGGCCGATTCGTCACAAACCGCCTCGTGTGTCATTGGCCTAAGTATAGCAACCTTTCTTTCTTTTTGAGTGTGTCTTGTATCTGCTCGGAACCGCCTTTAGGCATTACTTCAAGTCAAACGGCTGTGTCATGTGTGTGTTACTACGTGTGTAGGGGTCTTGTTACTCTATCTCATAAACCAGTCTTCCGAGTAGAGCACAGTAAATTAAGCCCAACTGTGAATGGTCTCACCAGGCCTAGTACCGATCCCAGAGGCCTGAGTAAAAATTTCCGCCAACGTAGGGATTCGAACCCGGGACTTGCAACATGTAAGCCTAGCCCTCTTACAACTGAGCTACCTAGCTTCCCCCAAGTATAGCAACCTGCAAAGAAATAATCACTGGTGTCACACTACTAAAACGAAAAATGTAAATAAAACGGTGCATTTGATTGCTACCCATGTTGACGCAATTACAATAAACCCCAAAAAGCAGTAGCTCAAACCGCCTCGCTTATACAAATTCCCCATTATACAGTGGGCACGTAAAGGTTGGAACATGGTAGGATATCCTCATGAACCGTCTTTGCGTGTAGACGTACGTTTCACGGTGCTGCGGGCATTTATTAAAAATTTTATTTAAAAACTTTATTTTACAATTTCGTAAATAAAACTCAGTGCAGTTATCAATATGGCTGGTGAAGATAGATTATTAAGATCCAAGGCTGGCACATCTGACGAAGAATCATTACAAAAAGTGGTTGAGAAAGTGTTTCAGTCGGAGACATTCCTAGAGAAAATATGCGAAAAAATTACAAATAAAATATCGCATACAATGGAAACTTTAATCTCTTCTTATACCGACAAAATCAAAAATCTTGAAAATCAGTTAACTTCAGCACACTCTAAAATTGAAGCCCTTGAACAGTATTCAAGGAAGAACAACTTAAAAATATTTGGAGTTAATGAGCAACCTGGGGAAGATACGAATGCCCTCATCATGAATATATGTAAAGAAATGCTGGGTGTTGATGTCAATCCTAATGCAATTGATATTAGTCACCGTATATCGAAATCTTTAAATGGTAAACCTAGACCTATAATTGTTAAATTTACAAGTCGTATTCTACGTAACGATATCTTCGCCAAAAAATCCAGGCTCAAAGGCACAAAAATTTTGATTAGGGAAGATCTCACTTATGCAAGAGCTTCGACTTTGAAAGCAGCAATCGATAAGTTCGGTATGAAGAATGTCTGGACAAATAATAGTGTGATATTTGTTAAGGTCGCCGACATTGTGCATAAAGTGATATCCGTCATGGAGCTGCAGAAAATTGTGAAGTGATTATTCGTAAAAGTAAACCCAAGCACCGTGGTATGAACGATAATTTTAATTTTCTTTTTGCTTTTATTGCCCTTATTTCAGCCTGCTGGCTATAAATAGACTTTAATTTGTTTTCCTCACTCACCTACATATCTCTTGTTATATTGTTTGGCATTAATAATCTCGTTTTTTCACTTTCCTTTTTTGTTATTTTTTGTTTTCGTGTGTGAAATAGACTCACGTTCCTATTTAATTTTTATTTTATTTTATTTTTAAATTTTTGCCATCACGAAGGTCGGAATTTTTAAAACTGCTCACCTAAATATTAGATCATTAGCATTAAAAATTGTTGATCTAAAAGAAACAATCCTACCATTAAATTACGATGTAATCACAATTAGTGAAACGTGGTTAAAACCCCACATTCTTACTGAAACTGTGAATATAAGTGGATATACTTTTCTCCGTCGTGATAGAACAACACATGGTGGTGGTGTAGGTATTTATGTTAAGTCATGCTATCCTATTTCTTTGATTAAAACCAATGATTCAATTGAACAGTTATGGATTTCAATAAAAATAAATTCTCGTGCAGTTGTTACAGGCGTTGTTTACAATCCCCACAGAAAGAACTATAAAGAATTTATAAACGAGCTTCATCAAAGTCTATGCGACATTAACCTTTCCTTTGAGAATATAATTTTAACTGGGGATTTCAATATTAATTACTTTAACGATGATAAACCTACACAAGACCTCATTGCATTAGGGGATACTTTTAATTTCAAACAAATTATCGAAGTTCCAACTCGTGACACTTCGCTTATTGATTTAATATTTGTTAAGAGCGGTATAAATATAAGAAATAGTGGTGTAATAAGTGTACATGGGTTGTCAGACCACGATCTAGTATTCTGTGATATTGGTTGGGAATGCGCTGCTGCTAAGCAATTTTTTAAGACTTTTAGGCCTCTTGCAGATATTAATTACGAACAATTTAGTTCTGACTTACAATCTATTCCATGGCGTAATATATATGATCTTGAAGATACTGATTCTAAAGTTAACTTTGTAAATGAAAATCTAATTACACTTTTTGATATTCATGCCCCTTTAATTACCAAACGTATCTCTAAACCACCTGCTCCGTGGATTACAAATACGTTAAAACTTATGATGCAGCAACGCGATAAAGCCCTTCTAAATTTCAAACATAATAGAACAATAGATAATTGGAATTATTATAAGACTTTGCGTAATTCAACCACACAAGCATGCCGCCGGGAAAAGAAAGCTTATTTTGATACTCAATTTAAAAAATCTAATAATATGAATTCTGTCTGGAAAGATTTAAAATTGTTAAATATCGGTAACACTAAAAATGATGCCGAACTTCCTAAAGTTATTGCGGATTGCGAACAAATTAACCATTATTTTGTAAATTCAATTCCTAAACCTAAAATAAATATTAATAGTACCTATAACTGAATTTTATGATAATTTTTCTGTAAACTCTTTTAATAAATTTAGTTTTCATTTAACCAATGATATCGACGTTTTAAGTATAATCAATTCAATTAAAACCAAAGCTATTGGATCTGATGGAATTAGTATCTATATGATTAACTTATGCGTTCCCTTTATTTTACCGTATATCACACATATTATTAATTGCTGTTTTTTGAACTCTTTTTTTCCCTCTGAGTGGAAAAAAGCATGTGTTGTTCCCTTACCTAAAGTTAAATCTCCAAGTGAGTTTAAAGATTTACGACCTATTAGTCTCTTACCTGTATTTTCTAAAATTATAGAAAAAATTATGGACAAGCAGTTGCGCACTTATATTAATTCTAATAATTTATTTCCTGAATCCCAGACCGGCTTCAGAACTGGCTTTAGTTGTAATACTGCCCTTCTTAAAGTCACAGATGACATTTTCGAGTCGCTGGATCGTGGAATGGCAACTATTCTGGTCCTATTAGACTTTTCCAAAGCGTTTGATACGATAAACCATCAAGTTTTAGTACACGTACTGCACTCTCTTGGCTTAAGTTTAAATTCTATTTCCCTAATCCAAAGCTATCTTTCTGATAGAAAACAGTGTGTCATCTTTGAAAATCAGCAATCCTCTTTTATTAATAACACTTCTGGAGTACCGCAAGGCTCGATTTTAGGTCCTTTGCTTTTTACAGTATATACTTCTAAATTTTATCTAGCACTCAATCACTGTTCTTTCCACTTCTACGCCGATGATACTCAGCTTTATAAGTCTTTTCTGACGGACGAAGTGATAACCGCCTGTAATGACATAAACGTGGACCTGCAGTCACTTTTGGAATTATCAACATCACATTCTCTTATTTTAAATCCGACCAAATCTAAAGTTATTTTGTTTTGTAGAAAAAATGTTAGAGATTTCTTAAAAAATCAAATTGATATCTCCTTGAATGGTTCCAATTTACCCATTGTAAAGGAAGTAAAAAATTTAGGTTTAATTATTGATGAAGACTTGTCCTTTACACCACATATTAATAAATGCCTAAGAAGTGCATATAATACGTTACGCCTACTTTATCAAAATAGGCATGTACTAAATGTCAATATTAAAAATAGCTATTTATGATACAAGTGTTAAAAGTGAGATTTTATTTTGTGAGTGGGGGAGATTGCGAAACGAGCGTAGCGAGTTGAGCAACCCCACGAACAAAATAAAATCACTTTTAACACGAATATCATACACTATTTTTTCTACAAACGCCATTGAAAGCATTTTAAACTCTCTTATTAGGGATTCCAAAGATTACCTAAAAAATCTAGTACTCTGTGACATTTACGAAACAATTTAGAATTGAGCTTACATATGTATTGTTTGACATATGCTTGTCAAAAGTGAAAAAGAATAATTTAAGATGAGTTCTAATCTAAGTGAAGAAATTCCGGTCGATATAGAAGAAGCTGCTAGTAGGGCAACGTTAGATTTGTCAATTTAGTAGGTAAAATCAATCTTTGAATAATATTTGCTCCAAAATTGTCATTGTGACAGCATACTTTTAATACTAGTGTTAAAAGTAAACCACGTGATCTACTTTTAACACGCTGCCATTTAATATTACATTTTTAATTGCAGTATGCCGTGTTAAAAATTCAGTTTTTAGTAGTGTTTGTAGAAAAAATACTTTTTCTACAAACACTACTAAAAACTGAATTTTTAACACGGCACACTGCAATTAAAAATGTAATATTAAATCGCAGCGTGTTAAAAGTAGATCACGTGGTTTACTTTTAACACTAGTATTAAAAGGCTGCTGTCACAATGACAATGTTGGAGCAAAAATATTAATCAAAGATTGATTTTACCTACCAAATTGACAAATCTAACGTTGCCCTACTAGCAGCTTCTTCTATATCGACCGGAATTTCTTCACTTAGATTAGAACTCATCTTAAATTATTCTTTTTCACTTTTGACAAGCATATGTCAAACAATACATATGTAAGCTCAATTCTAAATTGTTTCGTAAATGTCACAGAGTACTTGAGTACTAGATTTTTTAGGTAACCTTTGGAATCTCTAATAAGAGAGTTTAAAACGCTTTCAATGGCGTTTGTAGAAAAAATAGTGTATGATATTCATGTTAAAAGTGATTTTATTTTGTTCGTGGGGTTGCTCAACTCGCTACGCTCGTTTCGCAATCTCCCCCACTCACAAAATAAAATCTCACTTTTAACACTTGTATCATAAATAGCTATTGCGAATCGCTGGTTTTATCAAAACTAAACTTTTGTGATTCTGTATATGGTCCATGTTTGAGCTATGCCGATTCTATGAAAATTCAAAGACTACAAAACACATGTTTAAGACTTATTTTTGGTTTACGTAAATTTGATCATATATCTCACAAACTATATGGCATTAACTGGTTAAAAATGGAAAATCGGAGAACATTACATGCACTCTGTTTGTACCATAAAATTATTCATTACAAATGTCCGATTTATTTATATGAGAAAATCAAATTTCGAACAGACGTGCATACTCTGAACTTGAGGTTTAAAGGACTTTTAACACCTCCTATCCACCACTATGAATTTTATAAGCATTCCTTTAGCTATCAAATCAGTCATCAATATAATTCGTTGCCGTCTGAACTTAAATCATTAAATGTAATTACATTTAAAAAGAACTGCATAAAACTGATTCGAAATAGACAAATCTAGCTAACTAAATATAATTCATTTGCGCAGTTTGGGTGAGTCTATATGCTATATTTTATATATTTTTGAAAACTCTGGCCTTCTGATGTACTCTCTTTGTTATTGTTATTGTTATTATTCTTAGTTTTACAAATACCTTTATGAGGAATTATTATATTATTATGTTTTGCAATTGTCATGAGGATTTTACAGAGGTTAAGTGGAAGAGCAGTGGACAAATTTTGTCCAGCTGAACTTCGCCTCTAATTATTCTTAGCATATTATGTTTCCTGTATATATAATATATAATAAAGTCATTACTATACTATACTATACTATTCGATAAAATATTTATTGTGCAAGTAAGAAAATAATTCTCGAACACGTCGATTTTCTTTTTAGATCCACATTTTTTGGTATGCATATAATATGTATTTTTTTTATTACGTCATCCTTGTTCGAGTTATGATGTCATTATCAGTTTCTTTAAATGGCAACATCCTCTTTTGATAATACCATTTGAAAGAGGACGTTTTCTTGGGTAGAGGCGTAAAATTTTGTGATATGTTACATAACAATATTTTCGAACAAAAAAGTTTTAGAATTCATAACATGTAATGAAATAAAAATAGAAGACATAATAAATACAACTAAAACCCATTAAATTAAATGTTGAAGTTTCATATCATTCAGCTGTTGATAATATCCATCTATTCACGATTTAGATAATCACGCACAATCTGTGAATAATGTGGTGACGCGCCATCTTGTTGGTACCATATTGATTCGTCCGGAATTTGGGATTTAGATTATTTGGATATAATGCTACAAGTGCGGGAATTATCTGTTGTTGTAGCAAATTCAAATATTATTCAGCATTTAATGCGCCGTCAATAAAAAATGGTGCAACAATTGTGGTACTAATTTCTGGAAAATATTCTTATGTAATATACCATAAAACATAAAACTTGGAGTCTATACGCAGAAAAATTCGATCTTTTAATAAATGGTACTATAAATAGAGGGTATTGCCATTAAAAAAAAACTGATGATGACGTCATAACTCGTACAGGGATGACCCAATAAAAAATATACGTATACCAAAAAATGCCCATCTAAAAAGGAAAATCGACGTGTCCGAGCATTATTTTCTTACTTGTCCAATAAAGATTTTACCAAATTTGTTCCCACCTTTACGTGCTCACTGTATACTCTAAGAAGTATAGCAATGGCCCCGTATAGTATACAATATACTCGTATCTATACGTATAGGGTGAAAATATGTAGACGTTACCCTAAAAATGGACCTATCAATGCATATTTATTTCTTAAAATTTTATCACGTAAACAACCGATAGATTCTTGGGCCATTGTATCAACACTGAAATCGATCATCGTCCTAAAACTATCTGTCAGCTCATGTTCATACGTAAAGATCATTACCGTACGTTTAAAGTTAAGGGCAGTTGTTTGTTAAACAATGCAATTCCTGTAATAGGTATTTAGTGGTATCAATTTCACCTTAATATTAGAATTCTAATCTTAATTACTAATTAGTTATAGTCAATAACGTGATGTAAGTACGAGTTCGATTGGGGCAAATTTTAATAGGCTGTCTACTATTGTACATATAGTACAGGCTGTTCAAAAATTAGACCGACAAACAAATGAGCCGTTTTGGCACTAAAGTGAACCAAAGACAGCTATTATAACATTATTTACACAATTTACAGCAGTTGTTCGAAAGGTTGGTCATTTTTTTTTAATGCAGATATTACATCGTTGGTTCATGGATTCACGGACTCTATAGAATATTAGCGGCCATTACTTTTGCCAACAAATCCTCCTCCCCAAGTAAAGGAGTCACGTACACCAGAGATTTCACATAACCCCATCGAAAAAAGTCAAGGGCTCTAAGATCAGGCGATCGCGCAGGCCAAGTTACAGGACTGCCTCTTCCAGTCCACCGATTCGGAAAATTTTGATCCAGGTACTCGCGCACGTCCACACTGAAGTATGCCGGTGCCCCGTCATTTTGAAACCACATTGCTTGTCTGACATTCAAAGGGACATCGTCTAACAGTTCTTGTAGAACATGTTGCATGAACTGGAGATAAATGGCACCATTCAAACGAGGTGGTAGCACGTGCGGACCAATCACATTATCCCCTACAATACCGGCCCAAATGTTGATTGAAAATGAAAACTGGTGTTGATCTCTTCTACGGGCCATAATATGAGGATTTTCTTTGCCCCATGTGTGGCTGCTGCGACTGTTGAAGAAACTATCCCGAGTAAAACGCGCCTCATCCGTGAACAACACGTTTCTGTGGAAGTCAGGCAGTACCAACTGGCGACCCAAAAACTAATGGCAGAAAACCAGTCTCGGATGATAGTCTACAGGACCCATCGCTTGCACTCTCTGGATGTGGTAAGGGCGAAGCAGTTGGTCATGGAGATCACGCCATACCGTCGACTTGGCAGCCTCCACGTGGTGTGCAATTGCGCGCAGACTTGTGGAAGGATTTTGCTCTACAAGGTCCAGGACTTCTTCTTCAAACACTGCAGTTCGTGCTGTTGTTGGACGACCAGCACCAGATCAGCGCTTCAGGTTGCCAGTTTCTCGAAGATGACAATGCATGGAAGCAAATAGCGGATACACAATAAAGAAACGCTGTGATATTGAGCTCGTAAGTCAATAATGAACAATAACTATTCGACTTGCTTACAAATTCCCAACAATTGTCAAAGTGACAAACACCTGGCTCAGGAATAGTACATTACATGCGAGGTGGGAAATGTTTCATTACAGCCGAGGGCTTGATGTATGACCGAGAGGCGAAGCCTCGTGGTCAGACATAGCGCGAGGCTGTAATGAAACTCCCACCGAGGTATGTATACTATTTTATTCACAATCATTAATCATGAATTTTATTAATATTTTTTGACAGCTCTATTATAATTTATTTTAGCCTACTTTAACATATAGATCTATGACAGTGTCGCTAGGCAATCGTACATAAACATTTCCCGCCCGTGGGTGGGAAGTGTTTTCTGTCACTTTCCACCCAAGAGATTGTCATTACAGTTAGGAATGACGTATTTCCCAACCTCTAAAAGGTTAGGAATCGACATATTACTATAATGATTGCGAATAAACAAAATTGCTGACATGATGTACCTGCTTGCTTGATATGATGACCCTGCTTTTTATTTGGAGATAGCGATAAACACCAGGACCAGGTAATAGTATATTATAGACCAAGGTAGAGAAGACATTTTTCTCAGCCGAGCAGTATTATTTCCCGACATGCGAAGCATGGAGGGAAATAAGTTGTGAGGCTGAGAAAAGTCTTCTCTACCGTGGTTTATATACTATTTTTTTCACTACTAGCACCTTTATTCCTTTTAATTACTCATTTTTACATAAATAAAAAATAAAATGACAGATGCGTATATTTATTTCTAAATATCCACAAAAATCAAATAGCCTTACTCGAAAACAAGGGGAGAGGTTAATTTCAATTGACATTTGGGTAAAACATATTTAAAATAGGCACCTGAATGCATAGCAATTGTTTTTATTATTAACCAGTAGTCAATAATAAAAAATTATTGACCACTAGGAGAGAAATTCATCTTCTGGGCTCGAAAATAAAGTCAATAATGACATCTTCTAATACTAGTAGTGAAAAAAAAATATTGTAGTATCAATTGCATTGGATTCACTCTAGTGCCAAAATGGGTCATTTGCGGACATGGACTTATCAACAAAAATTGCTTGTTTTGGTGTCCTTTATAACCACCCAAAGTTTGTCGATCTAATTTTGGGACACCCGTATATTCATAAGGCAATTGTTTTTTTTCCAGTTAAGTCTGGCATAACTGTAAGAATAAAAATAGTTGAACCGTCTTTAAGATACTAGAAGTGGCAAAAGTAACTTTCTTTGAAGAACTTTATTAAAATCGAGAATCGATTATTGTTTCCCATCCCAAAAAAAGTTTCCACAGCCAAAGTGGTTGCCAATTAAAAGCATACTACTTATTTGACAAATTACTTGAAAATAATGATAGTTATCAAACAACTTGTAGTTTTCCTTATTTTATGTAAAAAACTATTCAGAAAGTAAATAAAGCTTGTCCCAGAAAAAATTGTCGCCAAAATTTGGTCCTATTGTATATGCCACTTTAATTTTTAAAAATTTATTGGTCAGCCGTTTTTGTTAGTTGGCTATGTAGTAAATAAAAACAATTAGTTGACAACTGTCATATTAAATTTGAGAAAGATATTATCAAAAGAAGAAGCATTGCGTGATAAAATATTGTACAAATATGTTAAAAATCGGGGTATTTCCACGAAAAAAGTAGCCTTAGAGTTAAGAACTACAAAAAGAACTGCTCAAAGAGTGTTGAAAATATATAGTGAAATGGGTAATATACGAAGAAAATGTGGAAGTAGACGCAAGCCGGGGTTCGCAAATAAGAATATCGACGAGAAGAAGAAAGCTATGTGTAACAATCCAAATCTTTCTCTAAGAAACTTAACTAATATTTGAAACTACCAAATAAATTGTGCTGAGAGTTAAGCAAAAAATTCCGTAATATCTTTAAAAAAAAACAAAAGTGGCTAACAGAAGTGCTAAGCAAAAAAAACTATTGCAAAATCAAGATGCAGAAAGTTATACTCAAAACTGGCACCAAAAAATGTGTATGATCATGGACGATGAGACTTGTTGCAAGCTCGATTTCAAATCTCTACCAGGTCATCACTATTAATATGGACAGAAAATCTATTAGTGACGAGTTTAAGATAATTAAAACAGAAAAATTCGTAAAAAATTTACATATAAGTCGAAGCAAACTACAAAAATGATGTCTAATGACGCTGTACAAATTTTAATGCAAGGGGCGAAAAGAAAATTTCGAAACTTTTGGATGAATCATAATCAAGGTTTAAATTTTGATTATTACATTATGTATAGTAATTAAATAATAAAGCAATTCGATAAAATAGTTCAAATTTATTTGATTATGTGGCTTTTTGTCAAAACCAACAGGCGACAATTTTTTCTGGGACAAGCTTTATATTAATTGTGTAACGTTATTTCATTGATTGATTGTAATTTTTCTCAATGTTCTTAGAGGCTAAATATAAACAATTCGTTCCTTTTATATAGCATTTTTTTTACTATTGTATATCTTCAAGTATGTCACATAACGTTGTACGATGGTGCACCTGCTTCTTAAACATTTTCGCCTACGAGTTTTGGACCTGGCGCCCTTAAATGAGATATTACTAAATTTATTACTTGATCCACGAGGATCTGCTCCATGTCAATTGATGATGATGATGGTGATAGAACCCATATTCAACCGACGAGTTTTGAGGTATTCTGTGTCTTGAATCAGATGGTGGTAACAATTGCTAACACCAAGTATGAGAAAATAATGGTTAAGACAAATTTAAGCAATTGCAACAGTAGAAACAATACAAACTACTAAGAAGAAAAACAGGAAGCAAATTTACATAATACAGAAATCTATAACCAAATTCCTTTGGATAGTGCCTGTACAGTCGCCACAAATGAAATGGGTGATACTGAAAGTGATGAATTTATAAAGTAATTTTGTGGAGTTGCTTGCGACCTAGCTATTTGTCTATTTGTAATTCTTAACACTTTTTAAAAATAACACTGTTATAAGAATAAACACTGTAAGAATGAATATTATAATATTGACGAAATAAGTATAACTTGTAAACTGTTGATAAAAATAACAATTTTATATTTGGGACGACTGGATATATGTTTGAAAATACTTTGAAAGAGAAAACAGTATAAATCGATGTAGAATAGATTTCCTAACTGGGTCAATTGTGTATATTTCTAAGTTATCAAACAATCAAACTGCCTTGATAAACTAAATATTTTACAAACTGTCGACCAATACAATTTTATTTTGATCTTAATTAAGAAAGCAAGTTAATTAATAATTAAAATATGTAGGTGATAAAATCTGGGCGCTACTGTTTTACAAAGATTAATGTTACACAACACTGACGAGATATGCTCTTTATTTTATTAGGTGATTTTGGTCAATCCTTTCTTTAGAATTATTTGTTGCCGTTCCCTTTATTACAGATCTATTGAGAAAACGTTCTGAATGAGAATATTTGACCGACACTGCCTTTTAAAGGCATTGTCAACTTATGAAAAGTCGTTTTTATTTTATTTTCTAATTTGATTGAGTAAAGTGAGTATTGCACCTGTGCAAAATTTTACGGCCGAATTTTAATTCGTTACCGTGTTATGGAAGCTAAAAGTTTAAGATATGACGTCACGAGTGTCGCGTGCCAGTAAGAGCGGACTGCCGAGTCGACTAATAATACTAGTAACCCAGCAACGCGGGTGTTGTGTTTGTTTAGGAGCCTCAGGAGGCCGACACTGTTGACGTCACGTATCGGGAAATGAATTCTCTCTACCCGTTTATTGTGGTTATTATCAAAGATATTGAAATTCTACCACTGCGGGTAGTTTTACGAGTATTTTAACTAACGTATTTTGATATTTACTAAATATGTTGAATAAGTTGACAATGCCTTTAATATCGTGTACTTCACTCAGCTTATGGTACTTTATTGCGCCTGTATGGCCTAATTTTATGGCTTTGGTTTTGTTGGCTTTTATATTGAATTATCGAACGTGAGAAATAATTGACCTAATTAATGATCATTGAACATTGACAAATGTAATCACCGCTTAGCTTTTATCAAACGATCTGAAAAAATAATCTTTATCATCCCTTACAATGTTTGAGTTTTTTTAAGAATTTTGAATGCTGTTTTATCCAAAAGTCATATTTTCGAATTTTTAATTAATGGTTTACTTTTACAATGACACACGGCTGGACTATTGTAATACTATATACCTACTTACAAAATTTAAGTGTTCGTTTTAGATAATGGAAACAAAGATGATATATGCTTAATCAAGTTTATTAATTTAACGCTTAATTTAGTAGTAATAAAACTATTGCATATTTTAAAGACTTTTCAAAATCTGAATATCGATGAAAAGAAGCTTGTCTCATAAATGTCAAGATCGCTTGTCAATTGTGCTACATGATATAAACTGACATGCTTTTCTTTTGAAATTACGGCAGGAAGCTACCGGATATTTGCATTTCACCTTTTTACGGCAAAATATTGTTTTTGCTGGGTACCTACCGAGTGCGCTTTATATTTTTGTTCCGAGAGTAATTTAGATTTTATTCGCTCCTCTTATTTATAGTTTGTGTTTTCGTGGTTTTATTTCGAGTAATTCTCGCAATAAAACCCAAACTTTAAATAACGTTTACGATACTCCACCTTCGGTATTACCAGTGTCATAAAGTTCAACTTATAAATTATCTTGTAAAAGGAAAATCTTGATTTTTTTATTTTAACTGTTTTTATCTTTAACCAAAGAAGAATTTTATATGCTGTTTGATTTAACCATAAATTTTATTCTCTCTTGGTGTTGATATATAAATCAGATACACGCTTTCATTTGATTATTTTCGGGTGACACTTTTTATATTGATGTTTGTAAGCAACGATTTTATTGACCAGGGTTACTTTTGCAGGTGACATTTTCACCGTTGGTGGTGTTTTAAATCGTCCGATTTTGCACGCTTATTAGTTTGAGATACAAGGATTTTGATGCAGGTATAATAAATAGTTATTTAAGCTACAAGGAATGTAAGGACGTATTAACATTTGAGGTAGGCGAATATGAGCCGAGGCGAAAATTTAATAGTCCATACATTCCGTGTTGCTTATTATATTTTTTTCGCTTAGCAAGTACCATGAGATCGAAAAAAAGATGATTCTGAGCAGGCCTTGACTAGTACAACACGATTGGCAAGACTGATTTCAAAATGTGGCAGCAGGTTAGAGGTTAATAAATGTCAAATAAATTAAAACACAAAACAGTATTTATTTAGGGAACAAACTGAAAACTAAGATGAATACATGTTAGAGTAGGTGTTCAAAATGTGATCCTTCACTAGTATTACAACGATAAACTTAAATAATTCTGGAAACAAGATTGCAAAACTGACTTACATTTGAAATGTCACTGTCACATTATAATTCATATTCATTCTAGAACCAGTGTAGCCAATCGTGTTGTACTAGTCAAGGCCTGCTCAGAATCATTTTTTTTTGACCTCATGGTAGTTTAAAAGAACAAGAAAATATTATTTGCAAAGTATGAATTGACTTCGTCTCCATAGATACGAGTATTGAAAATAAGTGTTTGCCGAACATGTGAAATTTGCGTGCGGAAAGTAATTTTTCCACACGCAAATAAAAATGTCAGATTTTGCAGAAATATTTAAATTTTTTTATGGAAATGTGGTTGTAGAAAAACTAGCGTGTAATACATGTGTTGAAAGCTTGTTTCTGCCACACTAATGTGACTGCAGCACTCACTATCGTTCGTGCTGCAAACTTCAAATTCGTGTGGCAAACTTCACATTCGTGTGGCAAACATAAGCTTTCAACACTTGTATTACAATATACTATTTCCGACAAACGTTTAGGAATGTTACTTTCCCACACTCATTTTGCGTGCGGGAAGCGGGAAAGTTGGGAAAGTAACTTTCCCGCACGGAGTGCCGGAAAGTGACGGCGATTTATGAAAAATCAGAAAATCGCATAACAACCATCCTTACTAGATTATTACTTTAAAAGGAAATGCCAAATTTGACAACTTGAAAACTTACAAAATGATAGTTTAGGATGATTCCTAAACGTATGTAGGAAAAACGTTGTTCATAACACGTGCGGGAAGAGCGATTCCGAAACTCATCAGGTACAGAAACTCGCTGCGTTCGTTTCTGTAACGTCCTGCATTCGTTTCGGAATCGCTAACTTCCCGCACTTGTTATGAAAAGAACTATTACAGCACTAGTGCTGTTAAATGTATGATAACATAACTCGTTGCTAAGGAGTTATTAGCATGATAACGTTATAGGATGACGTAAAAAAAATTAATATAATACCAGTGGTAACAATGACAACGGTAAACGTACAGTTCTGTTATCTGTTCATTATTTTCCTAGGAACGTAAGTGACACTATTAAGTTCCGTCGTCAAGGGTAACTAGAGCCCCAATGTTATTAGCCACATACAGTCACTGTTACAATGGATGTAGGGCTTGCTTACTTTGCTGGTAGCGAAAAAAAATAGTTAAATATACACACACCGGAAAAAAAAGCGGATCACCTATAATTTAAGGATTTTATTTATTTATTTGATTTTATTACGCCGATGTATTACCAAAAATGGGTAACTGACAGTACGTTACAACATTTTAAACAGTGTAAATCTGTTTAAATTTATTTTATTATAAATTATTACTAAAATTAGAAACATAACAAATTTACAAAAAAAATGCAGACAATTTAATTTATTACGTTATCAATAAAGCGTATTTCATCATCTTGCCCTTATTACAGCTTCTATTCTTCGGTGCATACTTTGAATAGTTGCCTGAATGTCGGTTGGAGGAATATTTCTTCACTCTTCCTCAAGAGCAATGCGAAGGTCATTTACATTCTCTGGGACGGTTGGACGACCTCTGACACCTTTTTTAAGCAAGTCCCAAATATGTTCAATAGGATTTAGATCAGTGCTATGCGCTGGCCAAACCATTTGATAAATTTGCAGTTGTTGCAAATATTCTGAAACGATACGCACTGTGTGTGGTCGGGCGTTATCGTCCATTACCACGAACCCATCGCCAATAAACGGGGCGTAGGGCACAACATGTTCTGCAAGTATCTCTTCTATGTACCTATGAGCCGTCAACGATCCATTTTCAACAAAAACGAGCTCCGTACGGGCTTGGTAAAAAATGCCAGCCCATACCATTACAGAGTATTTGTAAAACGGTATCCTTGGAGTAAATGTACCTTCAAAATACCGTTTTCCTGGTCTTCTCCATACTTTTCCTCGGCCATCTGGAGACCGAAAGGCAACTCTGGATTTATCTAAGAATAGAACATTGCTGCTCTGTCCAATTTAAGTGTTGCCTTGCGAACTGTAAGCTAGCCACTCGATGTTGTGCGGGCAATCCTGCCGTCACTGGTTTGAAAGACCCTAACCCAGCCTCTTTGAAGCGTCTTCTTACCGGTCTCTCGCTCACGTTATTCCCACGTACCTCTGCCAACCGATTTCGTGCCATAACGGCTATAGAATGACGATTCCGCAAAACAATATCTGCTAAAAATCTGTCATCACGGATCGTTGTTGCTCTTGGTTGACCTCCAGTTCTCCTCGTGTAAGCGTGAGTTTCTTGAACTCTAAGAATAGCTCGATGAATAGTTGCATAGGCTGCACGAATAGCCTTTGCAGCATATCGAATGCTACGCCCGTCTTCCACTAGAGCCTTAGCGACATCTTGACTGTTGACCGTCAATATTCGATGCAGACTTAGTAAACACGATATTTTAAACAGTCTAACCAAAAATCAACACTAGCAATTGCAACACTGATAAACAACAATTGAAAAAAATCAATAAAAAAACGAGGCCTCAACGATAAGCATCGATAATGCAATAATAATGAGACGGATGACGAGCAACTGAAGCTTTTTCTTTTTGCAATAGTCGGCTAACACTCTCAAGTATCAGTAATGACTTGATCTTTATATCATATAGTCAGTTTCTAACAAAACATCAGTAAATTAAAAATTGTAAGTCATCCTCTTTTTGCCGGTGTATGTATACTATTTTGCAAAGTTCTAATCTATATAAAATATTATGTATGCGATGCCTATGATATTCACAAGGTAAATACGAAGTTATGGAAAGTTATTCCTAAATTTTTATTTGTCCTTGTTGGAGAACAACCACAAACAGCACAACTAACCTATCATTTGTCAGCTGTCAGTCTCAAAACCATGACTACAAATGGATCATACATAGATTCTCAAAATGGCGATTTCCGTCGCACTATTTGTATAGCTACTAGAGCGATAATCTCATTCCTGTAGTTTTATATTCAAACCTACAGAGAGTGGTAACCAGGTAACCACGTATTTAAACGCACTGTTGCTTATCTAATCACTATCTAATATTCAGCTAAGTAGGAACTATGTGGGTGTATTCTCCATGCACAACAAAGATAATAGGTAGGTAATTAAATTCATCCACTAAATTAAAATTAGAATTTACGTTTAAAATATTTGAAAGATATTTATTAACTAGGTTCACATGTACTTATAATACAATAAATCTAAATTTAGCAGTACATGGAAACAATATATGGATGAGCATGTAACATTACCATAGATTTTAAACATTTATATAGAATATAGAGCATACAAGAATTTTATAACAAATTTAAGCTAAATTTAAGTTTCAAGCTATTAGTCCAGTCAATGAACGCTCAATAGGGGGGTGTAGAATGCATGGAGGGTGTCACAATTTTTGACTTCAGGGCTTTGTTTGGAGTCGTTAGGAGGTAAACATACTAAAAGTCCCCGGACATAGGAGGGGGGGACCGAGAAGATCCCTTTTTTAGGTTTTTTGCTTATATCTTGAATAAGCCGTCTTAGCGAAAAAGTTATTATATACAAAATCAAAGGTGTCAAAATTTCCCACATT
Source organism: Melanotus villosus (assembly GCA_963082815.1). Taxonomy (NCBI): domain Eukaryota; kingdom Metazoa; phylum Arthropoda; class Insecta; order Coleoptera; family Elateridae; genus Melanotus; species Melanotus villosus. The sequence goes on along the minus strand of OY720418.1, from coordinate 66,270,563 downwards.
TTTGGTTCGCAAAGTTTTTTTATATCTCCAACCGTTTATGCGATATCCGCTATCAAAAATCGCTAATTTTCGAAAAAAATATATAAAAAGTATATACCATTTTGAAGGAAATTTAATCCTGTACAACTTCTTTTGTGGGAATTTTTCTGTAAACCGAAGAGATGAGGTGCTAGAGAGAAAAGTTTAACGAAAAACGGGAGGCAAAATATTTTCTTGCGAATATTAACGATTTTTGATAGCGGATTTCTCATAAACGGTTGGAGATAGAAAAAAACTTAAAAGAGCAAAAATGTAAGAAATTTTATCAGCTTTAATTTTGTATATAATAACTTTTTTGCTAAGATGCACCATCTTCTAGATATAAGCAAAAAAAACAAAAAAGAGACCTTTTCAGTCCCCCCCTGCACCCCGCTCACCATCTATGACCGGGGACTTTTAGTAAGTTTACCTCCTAACGACTGCAAACAAAGTCCTGAAGTCAGAAATTGTGACACCCTCCATGCATTCTACAATCCCTTTATTGACTGGACTATATTAACGCGGAGGATTATTTATAGCTGATTGGTTTAGAAGAACCTGAAACCGTTACGAAAGTTATCAAGTTTTCCAAGTTCTGTTGTTTTCACATAAGAATATAAAGTTGCTTAGAGCTATACTCTAATTTCAGTAAAACACTTAAGCCTTTTGAAAGTAATTTACTTCCACTATTAGCTCCAGGAACTTTGTAAACTCTTGTCCTTTTATGTGAAAGCAGCATTACAGATGTGAGATCACGTGAGGAAATTAAGAAGAAACTACAATAAATAAATAACAATAGGTAGGGGCCTTATTTCAGAATAACAATAGTACATATTAAATGTCATGTTAAAATTATATTTTAAATTGAAACCTTTCTTTTGTATTCTCACGCTGAGAATAATAATATTACCTAAGGGTTTGATCTCGTTTAATTACTTTATGTTCAGCTGTCTCATAATTACTAGATTATTGTACTGTTTAGAGGCCATAATTATATCATTTATCGGACTAGCACCATAATGATAAAGTACAACGGCCGGTGCTAAGTAGAACGACCTTTGATTGGTTGCTTCTGTTTGTTAAACAACCTGGTAACTAGGTGATTATTCAATACAGCACCATGCAAGAGGCTAGAGCTATAAGACACATTTTAACCTCAAATTAATTTAAATTTTAAAAAGTAAATTTTTGGATATGCAGCTGAACATAAAGCTTTGTATGTAATCCGTACATAATTAGGCTTTATGGACTTGCCAAATTTATTGACCTCGCTCACTTCGTTCGCTCGGCCATAAACATTTTGGCGCGTCCATAAAGACCTACATTATGTACTCGTTACGTAAATAGCTATTGTCCACTACTACTCAATAATCTGTCAATTATTCATGTGCTTGGTTAAGTATAATGCTATCCATTATACACTGCCAGTAGTGAATAATCATTATTCACGGTGTCATGGTAACCATCATTGTGTCATGGTAACTATCATTGTTTATGGTGTATAATGAAGTTTATAATCCTACCACTTCGTTTAAATATAGTCCTACCCTCCTACCACATGGTTTTAGTAGCGTTGTTATTTAAATTGTAATTAATAATTCTTAGTATTTGTGTTCGTGGACAAAGTATAGTATACGACTCGCTATAATGGCTACTATTACCTAGGATAATTGCAAAACTCGCTCGCGCGCTCGCTCATGTTGCAAGCATTATCCTCGGTAATATACCATTTCTTAACGATTGCAATTATTTACATTTACACGAACCATACCAACGCAACATTTTGCTGCACAAACCTGATAGATATTACAAATTTTAATATTTTTTTACATTTGAAGAGCAGAAATAAACAAAATACGGTACAGAACTCGTAAAGAAACTAATTCGATCAGATATGTGCTGACAGGCGTGAGCGAAATTCTTAGGTTCTTCACTTACATTAAATATTCTATTGCCAACTACATATAAGCGTTCTAGGTTCTAAGGTTTTTGAAATACTTGCCATAAATGCTGTTGTGATCCTATATACGAGCCTAATGTCAATGAAATTGGTACACCTGCATCTTTTGTTACGCCTACACCTTTAGAATGCTAAAAAACGACTCTTTAAAACGATATTCTGAAAAATTTATATTCAGCATAAAAGTTTGATTTCTTCTTTAAAAGCAGGTGTTCTTATTTTGCTGAATTTTAATAGTTGATAGGAATGAAATTAAAATCAAATCTAGACATACAGTTCAATGAAATTCGTACACCTATTTTCCGAGTTCAATGAAATTCGTACACTTAGGGATCTAATTTAGTATTCATCTAATTGCTAGATTTTTAATTGTTATTGTGTTTGTTTACAACATATACGAGCCCGAAATCAAAAAAATCATAGTTTTACAAGTTTTTTGCCTTAAACGTATAACAAGTAATTTGTTAATAAAGAGCTATGCAAACTAATTTAATAAAAACGGATTTGCAACATATGAACCGAATTTATTGACTTTTGATTTACATGAGATGAAACATACTTGTTGTGGCTTTTATTAAAAATTTGGTGGTCAAATAGAGTATCAAATGTTGAATTATGGAGAAGATGTTAATACAGAAATTTGAAGAAGGAGATTCAGGTGGTTGGGGCATGCCCTGAGAAAAGCCATGGATGCTCCAAGTCATATTGCGTTGGAATGGAACCCACAAGGTGGAAGAGCCAGAGGACGCCCCCGCATTACATGGAAAAGGGCAGTAAAAGAAGAATGTGGGAAACCATCAGACGGTTACGTGTAATTGCCCAAGACAAAAGTGGAAACGAGTCGTAAACAGTAAAAGGTTATATTATATTTTTGTAAATAACCCTATGTCCCCAAAGGGGAATAATGTTATTTAATGATAATAATAATAAACATACTTAGATGTTATATTAGTTAGGAAACCCCCATTATTTACAATATCTATGTATGTACATCTCTAGTACTGAGCAGCATCCCCTTTAACGTATGTAACTAAAGTTTTGGGAAAAATTTTCAAATCTAATAATACAAACTATAATTGTTTTCCTTAAATTTATACCACAGAAAACTATTCAGTGAAGGTTTAACGATAATTATAATGTGTCACATAGCAGCTAAAGGGCCATGGGTTTCATATCCAATGGTAACGTGATTGCTTTATTTTCAATATGAAAACAATCATACGAAAACTTTTCCCAAAACTTTAGTTACATACGTTATTTGCAATTACTGCTCTTAAACGCTTGTTTATGGTTTCTAACAGTTCTTGGCCCTGCTGTGCAATGACAGAATTACAGATTTTGGTTATTTTTCCTTTAAGAAGAGTTTTCATACTAGGACGATCTTTACGTAGAATTGTTTTGATAATTCCCCAAAGGTTTTGAATGGGGTTCATATCGGGACTAGATGACGGAGAGTCCAAAACATTAATGCCGTGATTTTGTAGCTATTGCAACTTGCCCCATCTTGTTGAAAAATAATGTCTTCATCAGTATAACATAGTCTATATAGCTTTTTCATGAACGGTAGAACATGATTCTTAAGAATACTGATATTTTTCGGCATTAACAACACCGTCTAAAAAATGAAGGTTTCCCACTACATTGGCCCTTATGTAACCCCCATACCATTATTCCATCAGTGAATTTAATTCTTTACAGGGTAAAATACTTCAAATTTATTGTGAATAACTCTACCGCGGTAAATACGTAGCAACTGGATGAATACTAGACCAGATTCCCAAGTGTACGAATTTGAGTGAACTCAAAAAATAGGTGTACGAATTTCATTGAACCGTTTGTCTAGATTTAATTTTAATTTTATTGGTACCAGTTATTAAAATTCATCAAAATAAGAATACCTGTTTTTAAGATAAGAAATCGAAATTCTACGGTAAATATAAATGTTTTAAAATATTCTTGTAAAAACCGCTTTTTAGCATTTTATAGACACAGGTTTAACGAAAAATACAGGTGTACGAATTTCATTGACGTTGGGCTCGTAGGCTTAGAATAGCTAATTTTTAATAACTATACAGGGTTACTGGTAATTCGATACATTCCTTTGGAGATGTGATGGGACAGGAGCCAAGAAACAAATTTAACCCAAACATACATTATACAAAACTCAACAGTTTTTGAGATATTTCAAATTCTGTGTTTTTCTCAAAATAGTAGATCTTAATAATGTCTTTAAAGTTAATTTTAAAAAAATCTGCTTGACATTTTTTTAACTTTTTTACTGGATTACTTGTCCCACTCTATGGTCATCCCTTTGGAATGGAAAATATCCGGAAACATTTCGATCATGTGAAAATTTTAAATAAAAACATAAAAAATAATTTTTAAAAATCAGCTATGAAAATTATCAATTCGTTTTTCTCAAAAATTATCAACATAACATGCGTACAAATTATTTTAAAAACTTCCTTATTTCAACAGCTATCTATCAAGGTACAAATGTTCAATGTGCCCTTGATAGTTCTAATAAAAAAAATAGTAAAAGTGATGCAAGTAGCATGGTTCTTATTTTTGGATACACCGTAAAAACCGTCTTGTAATGGTAATCGTTTAACTCTTAATTAATTTCAAAGTTGTACTACATTTCTTGCTCAAAATGGGAGCCCCTACTCCGTATACAAGCACGGCAGCATCTTCTTATTTCCGTCTTTGTTACTCTGATTGTGAGGATATGCCGTATGTGTTGGGCAACGTCGACGATCCTTTGTCTAAGGTATTCTCCGTATCGACTGGTGTTTCATAGACCATCTCTTTCATATGGCTCCACACGTAGAAATCTAGAGATGTTAAATCTGAACTTCGCGCTGGCCAGGGTATTGGGCCTGCCATTCCAATCCAACGGTTAGGAAAACGTTGACCGAGTAACTGTCGTATTGTCAGCCGATAATGTACAGGACAACCGTCGTGCTGTCGTGTTGAAATATCATTCGCTGTCTCACGGTGAGAGGAACATCTTCATCCGTCCATAAAATGTTCAGTAAGAAATTTGCATTGTCTGCATCTGAATTTAACATAAAGCGGCAGCATTCCACTCTCCTTCCAGGACCACCTTCATGAAAGCCTTGCACAGGAGTATAGTGGTAAGGATGTCATCGAATACTGCGTATCGTAGACCAAACTTTCCATTGTGACGTTCCGGTTAGTCTTGCGACTTTATTAGTTGAAGTTCTAGGGTCTTCATCAGAATGCCGCAATATTTCTTCCTCCTCATCTGGTTGATAAACGCGAGGAGCACCGGTGTTACCTTGTCTACGTTTCACGGAGCCAATTTCAGCCACATTTCGATATGTCGTACCGAATACACGAACATTTGGTATACGACGGTTAGGGAAGCGACGTTCATATTCTCGGCGAGCTTCGTCAGCTTTGCCGTCACAATATCCGTAGACAAACAAGATGTCAGCGTATTCTGCATTGGTGTAGGTGGCCATGGCACTTAAAACACAATAACAACAACGACGACCTAAACCAAAATCTTCAGCAACAAACTCAACAACAGCAACAAACTTAAGGGACACGGAGATAAAAATTTCAGTTAATAATACACATGCGTAAGCATCAAAGTCGAGGACTGACTGACTGATATGAACGATTTGTCATTTGTTTTACGCACACTTTTACTTTTTACCTGTTTATCCATAAATAAGAACCATACTACTTGCATCACTTTTACTATTTTTTTATTAGAACTATCAAGGGCACGTTGAACATTTGTACTTTGATAGATAGTTGTTGAAATAAGGAAGTTTTTTAAATAATTTGTACGCATGTTATGTTGATAATTTTTGAGAAAAACAAATTGGTAATTTTCATAGTTGATTTTTAAAAATTATTTTTTGTAAGTTTTTATTTAAAATTTTCACATGATCGAAATGTTTCCGGATATTTTCCATTCCAATCGGATGACCATAGAGTGGGACAAGTAATCCAGTAAAAAAGTTCAAAAAAATGGCAAGCAAATTCTTTTAAAATTAACTTTAAAGACATTAAGATCTACTTTTTTGAGAAAAACACAAAAATTGAAATATCTCAAAAACTATTGAGTTTTGCATAATGCATATTAGGGTTAAATTTGTTTCTTAGCTCCTGCCCCATCACATCTCCAAAGGAATGTATCGAATTACCAGTAACCCTGTATATAGGATACCGTGCGGTTCAGAAAAAAGAAATTTAGGTTAATGTGAGTAACAGTACTTTTCATATTTCAGAGGTTTTAAAGTAAACTTGTAATTCAAAAATACAGGGTGTTCGAAAAATAGACGGAGATATTTCAGGGGGTGATTCCTTGTCATAAAATATGAAAAAAAAAGCTATAAACATGGGTTCGGAAATGCATAGTTTTCAAGATATAGGGTGTTAAAATTTAAAAAAAATCGGGTTTTAATATAAAGTACACTACAATAAATGTTGGAAATGTCAATTTTTTTTTAAGTTTAATACTCTGTATCTTGAAAACGATGCATTTCCGGACCCAAGTTTATGGGAACTTTTTTAAATATTTTATGACAAGGAATCACCCCCTGAAATATCTCCGTCTATTTTTCGAACACCCTGTATTTTAGGAAATGTCCAAAAACAAAATAATGGCGAATGGACTAATACCATAGCTGTATTGTAACGTGCAATTTCTAATTATATTCTTATATTAAAGCTGTAAGTAAAATTACATATCAATAATAAGTAATATAAAGGTGCACGTTTAATGGAATTTTTTCGTACCGGCTATCATCCAGCCAGTGCAGTGACGTAGACGCGCAATCCGAGATACGCACCGGCCTACGTGACCTACAAAATAATTTAATTTTGCCCGGCGCGGCGCGAGCAATTTCCCCCACGCCGACCGCCAGAAACAGTATAAAAGCGAAGCCCCAAACGGAGAAATGGCATTCGAGTCCAGCGACCGACCTCGTCCACTTCGACTCCGGAGGGGGTCCACCGAACCCAGTCCGGGTCCTGGACAGGCAGCGACCCCGTTCCTTTTCCTACGTCGGCCACTGAGGACGACGTAAAATTCCCCAAGTCCTTTATAAAAGTTGGCCACTGAGGACGACTCAAAAATTCACCAGGTGATTTATAAAAGTCGGCCACCGAGGACGACTCAAAAGCACCAGGCCCCTTTCCTACTCGTCGGCCACCGAGGACGACGTGTTCCCGTTATACCCCTAAACTGCCGAGCACCAGGTCTCACCGTAACCGAGGTCCCGCCGCTTACCGTAGAACCGCTGTTCACCAGGTATGACCGTAAACAAGGTCCGAGGAATAAACACCGCTACGATTAGGGTTAACGTACCTGGTTTTGTCAATCCCTATTGCCTGTAACCACGAGTGCGAAGGAATTACGCACACCGAACTGTTAAAGTAATTAATATTGGTGTACTTAATATACTTTGTTTAGCTAGAACCGAGCGTGCAGTAACCGCCGAAAGCCGAAAGCCGATATCATCATATCAGTTTAAGTATAAGACAATTCTTTTTATACTTAATGTATAATATTTCATTAATTATATGTAAAACTTTTTGTCATGTTGTATTACCCCCGCATATTCGTTCCTTGCTTTGCAGAGATTCCAGAGATCATCTACATACCTATCGTATATCTTTGTTTGCATCAAACCTGTTAGTAACATTTCTATCCTTTGCCTACTAAAAACATTCAATGTGCAGTAATTACATCAAAGGAAACTTCTCGCTCATATGTCGTATATCGGTGATGTAGAAAATCGTTGCAGTAGAAAATTCGGTTCAGTTCTTTTAACTTGTACGTGCAAATCAACGACGCAGTTTGCAGTAACTTGCAGTGCATTTTGAAATTTATTCTCGTGAAAGTACATAGAATGCCACTTCTTAATGCAAAACGTTATACATATTACAACCTCGTACTTCCTGTTGTTGAGAGTTACATTTGACAGTTTAAATTTTATGAATACAAAATAGCAGCGCACAATTCGAGCATTACCTTACATTTTCACCTATTTCAGTAACAAAACCAATGCTTTACTATTCTGTCATATTAAATAGCGCATCCGGTTAACAATTTTCGGCAATAGATTCGCAACAAAATCGCTAAAGTTTCAGTGTAACTTTGATTTTGATCTCGCTTAACTTAAACTACAGAAATACTCAAAGAGTTGTAACGACTTCTATTGTAAGTAGTTTTCCGTAGTTCTGCGATAGTGGTAAACGAAAATCCGCCTTAACAATTATGTAACAAGTAACGAGTAACTCGAATAATTATTACAGTAGCTTACCGAAAGAGTTTCTACCGTAGATTCAACAATTCGTGTTTAATGATTTGCTGTTTTTATTGTAGGTATATTTTGTCTTTCTCAAACGTTAGTATGCATTTTAAATTTTAGTGATTCTTTTTATAACGACACGGTCTACACCAGGGGTTCCCAAAGTTTTTCCTAGGTGGGCCAAATTGTAAATTCCAAAATATTTGGCGGGCCAAAAAAAAAGTGTTTAAATCGATAAAAAGTTAGACACAAGGGAAAGATTTATACTAATTTTATAACATAATCGGTCTTTATTTACGACAATAATTACATTTTATTACAAACTGTTTATTAACACATTTCAAAAATAATTAAATAAAAATAACTAAATAATTTCAAATATAAAAAGAAAAATAATAATAAATTCATCAATCTGAAATGTGTGACTTGTGCAGTTTTCGTTTTTTTTTAATAATAGGGCGGCCGTTAAGACAATAATAGTTATTTATGTATCAAGGGCGTAAAGAAGGCGATTTTGGCCTGCGGCGTGAATTAATTTGAAATATCACAAAAATACCTTAGTTACAATATAATTTTTATAAAACCACTCTTGCCGTGAATGCGTCAATTTGATATTTTTAAAAATGTCATTAGAAAAATGTTATTATAAATCAAAAAATTTAAATAAAATCTCCGTTCGTGCAAAAAATATTGTATGTACCACAGGCGTAATAAGCGACTTTGCCTTTGGCGTGTTATAACCCTCGGCTAAAGCCTCGGGTTATAATATTCACGCCGCAGGCCAAAATCGCCTTCTTTACGCCCTTGATACATAAATAACTATTACGCGCTTCTTTGCGGGCGAAAAGTAGTCACTTTACGCCCGGGAGTGCAAAAAAGAACAAGATATATTACATAAATATAAAATTTAGTATTTTTTTAACTGAACAATTTTTAATTATAATATGATAACATTTATTTATTTTCTTGTAAAAATGTAAATTGCAAATTATCTCTCTGAATTCAAGATCGCGGATGAATTGTCATCGCGGGCCGCATTTGTACGGTTTGCGGGCCGCATTTGGCCCGCGGGCCGCACTTTGGGAACCCCTGGTCTACACTCACATAAAATAAATATCTTAAAACCAATCTAGAATTGCGCGAATGGTTAATAATAATTAGAGACTGTTTAAATTTAGATACAGATAAATATTTTAAAAGTGTCTAGTGCTTCGGCAGATACCTATAGTATAGAGTTTTAAATAAAACAATTGAAAAATGCATCTTTAGTTATATTAACTAGAATAGCCATTAATCTAGATAAAACTATCTAGGTAAGTTAAATACTGTTAAAACTTAAATTAAAATCATAGAACCATCCCTTTGTGTGTTTTAAAAACATTTTCTAAATTTAATAATTTTACCTAATAAGATCATATCTTGCCTAATTACTTTTGTCTTATAGAAGAGGACGATAAATTAAAACGTTTTTCCTCGTGAAATATCAATAAAGACAACAGAAATTATTTTTAAATTGAACTTGTTAAGGAAAACAGAAATGATGACAATATGAAATACATTTTTGCTATAAAAATATAAAAATGTCTATTCAATTAAACAAACTATCAAATTTAATAGTACAGCACTCAACCAGAGTTGTAATAGTTATTTGTACAACTAGTAATGAAAGCAATACTTTTTTTCATGAGTTTGAAGTTTGATGCACGACGGCGAAGCCGGAGTGCATCAATCAAACGAGTGAAAAAAAGATGCTTTCATACGAGTTGTACACAATATTTTTTTGCATTTTTACATTTTAAATCCCTCAAAACAGGATAAAAAGGATTTGAGAATTGACAGTTGTCAAACTGACAATTTACAATATTTTATTTAAAGCATACTTACTTAATGCAAAATGTAAATAAAAAAAGTGTTGCTTTCTTTATGATTTTTTGATAAAAAAAGTCCACTTTTTTTGTCATAATGCAAAAAAAAGCATATTAGCTACGCTCCAATGGATAATAACTTTACTACTCGATTTATGCACAGCACTAGAACGGTACTAATTGCTTATTAAAGTGATGTCACATGCCACTACATTGTTACTGTTAAATCAATAAATCAAAACATTTTAGTCAAAAATAAACAAAAGTATGAAAGCTATGTGTAGCTACAGTTGGCCGCAAATCGATTGTTGTTACGCACATATGTAATAATTGTATAAAATCACTATTTTACAAATTATTTTTTTTTCCATTTGGAGAATACCTCTATTATGAAAATTCGTCGAAATAGGTGCATTAAAAATTAAATACCAATTTTGTTATTGAATTTTACGCAACTGCATGTAGGAACACCCTTACGCAATTTGGGAATACAACAATACGTAATAATGAAAATTTACAACACTGCAGACAAATTTATTTAAATGGGCAAATTTCGTTACGTAAAACAGATCTTTTTGCTTAGATTGCTTAGATAATATGTTTAGTTTCTGTATAAAAGCCAAAATTATGGCAACTGTAGGAATTTTCCGTGAATATAAGACCAAAAATTGTAATTTAATACAACAAATGTTTCAAGAATCTTACATGTCAGACGTCTAAATGAAATGATTAATGATTAACTCAAATGTTTAATTTTACTCTCTGTATTTGCCGAGGCGTATTATGTGACTGGTTCATTAATATTTCATTGACTGTTTCATTCCTACGAATCGTTCAGTTCAGCAAGACTAAGAGAATTTAAACCTTTTATTTCAAAAATTGAAAAATTACTTAATTCTAATATTTAATAAGTTAAATTAAAAGTTTATAAAGAAAATTGCAAGTCTAAAACGTTCTCAAAATAGAAAATACCAATTTTACAATGCTGATTGATATTAAATTTTTAATTTGCCCCACTTTTAAATTAAGAGACTGAAATGATACTAAATTTTAACGTGTTTGAACACTTATACCTCTAACAACGGGCAAGGTCTCGTTCCGGAAAGACAGTTCTGAAATTGTTTTATTAAATATTAATGAAGTCACTCTCGCGTTTCCAGGAAAACAATTTAAAGTTCCGATTCTAGCGTTGTAAAAATACTAATTCAATTGTTCTTACGATGAAGTTATAGCTTGAGTAGGAATTTACTGACGCTTCCTTTTCATTACTAAATAAGTTTTTTGAGGTTACGAAACTTAGCATATCCTCTAAATTTATAAATTCAGTTCTATACGATGAGGGCCACGTTTAATAAAGAGATTGCATTGTGTAACGGTGTAAACATGTTTTCTAAACCATGTACACAGTTCGTGTAACGTATGGACACATTCATTAGCTGTACAGGTAACACAAAACTGAGCACATTTTATCCTACTTTCGAAGCTAATCTATTAATGAATTCGAAGACTTCCACGATCAGTGTCAGTATTAATAGAACTTCTCCCGGGCTGGGACCTTGTCATTGTTGAGACAGAAGAACTTAACGTTTCGCCCACTTTTTTGAGGCTTCATCAGAAAGAGAAAGGGCGCACTGGAAGAGCACGGCAACTCAACGTGTCAACCACGCCAAAGACGAAACTCTTTTAGCAAGAGGAAGGAGGGACTGGCGCTTTATCACTGCATAACCCTGGCATCAGTAATTTTAATAATAGTAATTTGTATCACAAGGCTAGAAACTGCCACTTTGCAAGTGCGAGTACTTGCAAAGCAGTTTCTAGGCGTGTGATACACAATATTTTTCGGCCGATAAAAATACGTTAATTATAAAAAAGAATTTTTTTTATTCAAATATTTGACGCCAGAGAATTTATTTTTTTGGGCGTGACAATGAGAGGGCGGAGTCAGTTCGATTTAGCGCCACCAATCAAAAACCCTAATTTTACTTTCATGCCTAGGCACGCAAAGAAGCATTTTCCAGACGATTTATGTGCATGAAAATTGAGTGTTTCTAGACGGAGGCCGGAAAAATAATAAAAATTTCAATTTTCTTGAAGTCTATAACACTTAAAATCCTTAAAATGGTTTAACAAATATATCCTTTTTGTTATTTTTATAAATATTCAGGTAGTAGATTTTCACATAAATAAAAATTTATTGTTTTCACATTAACTCGCAAGTTCATAAATAATAAGGAACGTGTATGTTACTTTTAAAACAGCTATTTTAGACAACCAACCAAGGGCGGTTTAGTTGAGTCTAGGAGGAACCCATAATCTAAGCCTATTGTTCAATACTAGGCTTTAATAGTATATTATATACCACGGGACCAAAGTGACGCATTTAATCCCGCGAGTGGAGTTTGTTGCCCGAGGGCTCAGCCCGAGGGCAACATCCGGTCAAGGGATTAAGTCACTTTAGTCCCGGGGAATATACACTATTTTTTGCACTTTCGGGAAAATTATTACTAAAATTACCTATAGATATAAATTTAAAAACATCTGTCAATGTCACTTTAATTTAACAAAAAATACCTATCAGGTGAATATTTTATTAGTTTGCTTTGAAATAAAAAAAGTCACTTAGCTACGGTACAAACAAACAAGTTGTAAGCGTCATCAATTTTCGAGATAACAATTTTCGAAATGGAAGATTTTAACTTAAAGAAAGCAGCTGAAGAGGTGGTAGAAGGTATTTTGCCGACAAAATCAAGGAAAATATATAAAGCGCAGTATCAGATATTTGTAAAATGGTGCTGTGAACGAAAAGTGGAAAATTTCAGTGAAGATGCCTTGCTTGTGTTTTTCACAGAGAAATCCAGGCTCTTTCTGCTTTAACACTTTGGGCCCATTATTCCATGCTGAAGACCATCCTCAACGTTAAAAATAATATCGATATCAGCAAATTTCACAAATTGACTGCGCTGCTGAAAAGGAAAAATGAAGGATATAAACCGAAAAAAGCGAAGACACTAACAGGAGACCAGGTTGACAAATTTTTATTGGAAGCCCCAGACAATCAGTTCTTAATGATAAAAGTTAGTGACTGCAGTAAAAATTAGTTTGACAATATTCATAAATTAATCATTTTCAGGTAGCACTTATTTTTGGTATTGCAGGAGCCTGTATAGGTAATGAGTTAGTTCGGTTGATGGTGAACGATGTAACTGATTTGGGTCACTCAATTCTGATTAATATTAAAAACACCAAGAAGAAGATAGAGAGGAATTTTATTGTTAAAAATACACATCGAAATACAGTCAATTTTACTGAACTGTAACGGAAGTACATGGGTTTAAGAAAGGCTGAAACCCTTCATTCAAGATTTTTCGTTCGTTATCAGAACAATCAATGTACTATGCAGCCAGTCGGTAAAAATATATTTGGAATACTGCCCCAAAAAGTAGCAGCATTCTTAAATCTACCCGATTCATCATTATATACTGGACACTGCTTTCGACGTACATCCGCCTCTTTATTAGCTGACTCTGGTGCATCTGTGGATGTTTTAAAAAGGCATGGAGGGTGGAAATCGGCAGCCATCGCCGAGGGGTACGTTGAAAATTCGATAAATAATAAAAAAACCATCGCCGACAAAATTTTTGGACATGGTGTCATGGAAGCATCCCAAATTCCCGGACCTTCTGAAAACGCTTCCAGACAAGCTTTTAGCCTAGTTTCTGAAGCTGTCACATGTACTTCTACATCAAACAGCGTTGTACAGCATACCGTCGATGAAACAAATCGATTATTTAATATTGTAAATTGTGCTAATGTAAACATCAATGCAAATATAAATAAGTGAATACAATTTTGTCAAATTTGACGTTTTTTAATTATGCATTGCTAGGATACACTTTAGTCCCTAGGGATCAAATGAACCATTTTAGTTCCGGTTTGGAGGGACTAAAAGACATGCTTTAGTCCCGAAAGTGCAAAAAATATTTTACTGATTTAACATCTAAGCTCGTGTTTTCGAAAAACGAACGCTTCGTCAACATTCGGCAATCGCCGTCGTTTTTGTTTATTTTCTCCGTATAGTGATTGTTTAATTCAGCAATGACAGTTGTCAAAAATATTTGATTCTAAATAATAAGTCATATTACCGAATTTATGAGTAGTTGGAGAAAAAATAGTATGTTTCATTCCCATAAAAAATGCGTTTTCGGGACGCGTAAGACCCGCCGGACTCCGCTGCGCGTCGTCCGGCGCGGCGATGTGTGTTACTTATCCCGAAATCATGCATTTTTTGTACTAATGAAACAAATAACTATTAAAATAAAAAGTTTGTCTCGTTCAAAAAATGTAAACGGAGAAGTGTCCGTATAAGCAGCCCTATTTAAATCAATTTAAAGTTTTGTTCACTTAGCTCAATATTTAGTAGGAAAAAGTTTCCGACAGACAACCCGAAACTATTATTGTCCCGCCCCGTCTAGCTATACGAATCTGAATATGCACCGTAGACGTGGCCCTAAAAAATACATAATTCTATATCTATTAAATAATCAATATCTTGTCATTTAAAACATCCAAGATGGCGGCGTTGCGCAGAAAATTTTTTTGCTGTAAAATGGTCGTATTATAGAAGCCGGATTATTTAAATTTTGTTTTAAACGGTTTGCACGGTAGAGCTCGATTTTTATACTTTTAAGCGACCTTGTATAATTTATTGTTATTGTAAATGCCAAATAAAAAAAGTTATACCTGATCACTCATAATTATTTTTAAAAAATCGGAGAATTTTTAAACTTGAACGAGTGCAATAAACATAAACCTCAGATTAGTCGAATAGCAATGTTATAACTTCCTGAAAAGTTTAAATAATTTTCCATAAATATAACTGTAATAGTAAATACTGATAATTAACGGTCGTAAATAGATTTTATGACATAATTCATACAAGCTTGCGTAACGATTAAATTTATGGGGAAACTATGAAATGGTTTTTATAGCATAACATCTTCTTAAGTAGTTTTTTTCTAGCATTTCATAAGTTAACTAAATATAACAGGAATATACAGGGTGTAATATGAAGTAATGTCATCCTTTTAGGAGTATATTCTACAGTAGGGTGGAACTTAAAAACGAAGTTTCGAATTTTATTTTGTAATAGTGAAAATTCTTTTCCTTTTTAACTCGGTATAACGAAAATAGTTTGCTTTTAAATTTAAAATGATATTTACCGGTGCCGCAAAGCCCCTGAAATTCTAAAAAATGAAAAGAGAAACAATAATAGCATTAAAGCTATTTTAAGCTAATCAATAAGTTTATATTACGCAAAACATAAAATAAAGATGTGTTAGAGTCCTGTAATAAAGAGAATACTTTAACCAAGATCGAAACGTCACGTTACGAATTAAACTTGTATTAAAGTTTTTTATTGTTTTAATTTGTCTGTTAAATCGGTCGTTAATCCAAAGTGGAGAATACTTTAATTGTACTGTAAAAAGAAATTGAGCTCAAAAATTTCATCTACCTGCACTTGCTCTGGTAGTCGAAAGAACAGGAGTATCAGACAGAGCAGCAGCTATTATTGCAAATGCCACCTTCGAAGACATTGGTCTTATTTCTGATGATAATAAAGAAAAGGTAATTGACTATTGACAGAATGACTTTAAGAAGACAAACAGAAAAGAAAAGAAAGGATTTGAAACAACAAGAAAGGCGACATGAGTTTATTTTAGAGGCCTTGTATTTTGGCGGCAGAATAGATAACACCACGGTAACTGAAGCAAAGGGAAAAAAAGTATATCGAAAAATCATTAAGGAAGAACATGTGGTCTTAGTGCAAGAGCCAGGATCAAAATATGTCGGTCATATTCCTCTGCTAATAATATAGCCAATGAAATTTTCAATACGGGACGTTAGTCTGGAGTTATCACAATATTGGAAACTAGACTATAAAGACCCTTACAATGGATAATTTGCTTACTACATGCAAATGAGCTTTCCTTCAGGCACTTATTTCAACAACTCGATGGGCAAACTACGGGTCCTAAAGGATTTTCTGGGCCAATAGAAAAACAAATGAAAAATGCGAAGATATGGGAATTATAAATTGTAATAGTAGATTACGTGTCAAGTGCCGAAAAGTGGAATTTTAGTAGACGAGTATGGCAGGTTTGAGTACGAGCGATAGCGAGTACTTAAATGCCGTACGAGTCTAGTTAAATCACTTTTCGGACGCGGCGCGTACACTATTTTTTCGCATTTTATCTTCTCACATAAAAAGTTATCTAAATTTATTGAGATACATTCTGAATAAAATTAATAAAAACACTGAAAAAAGTAGGCGGATTCTCGATCTGACAGGAACTGTTTTTGACATAACAGAATTCAATTCAAACAAATAAATACATTTATTTTTGAAATCTAATTCCGAAATGGACTTGAGTGACGAAAATAACTTGTAAAACCATTCAGAAGATATTTTAAATGCTGCCCGAGAAGCTATCAAATTGCATTTTAATGACACCTGACGTTGCTATGCTGTAATGGTTTCTATGCTGTAAAGTGGCCCATTACAGGACGATTTTGAGTATCGTAAAGTAATACATTACAGTACGAAATGCGAAAAAAAAATTGAATCGCAGCTGCCACAAGTTAATTTTGGGAATTTAAGTACGCACCAGAGGTACTTGTTCGAAATTTGTCAAGCGGCATATTTCCCCAAGACTTAGCGAAAAAGGAAGCCAGGAAAAATCGCCCACTCTCGTTGGTTAACAACAGCCAACAGAGTTTTGCGTTTATATGTGCCCTCCTCAAAATTTAGAGGTTCTTGCCGAATATTTTATGAAAATTTACAGTGATAAGTGGTTCAACATCAAAGTAAAATCTTCTTGCAAGGATGGATCTATTCATTTGTGGGAAGTAATTAAATGTTCATTCAAAGGAATGCCTTTTTTGGCAATCATGAAAACATACTTTTGTCAATGATAGCTGATTCCAGGCGACATATTAGAGAACTTGGGCTTAGGAGGATAATTGCGGCTAGATCTAAGCCTAATAAAAGTGTTAGGAGTTTCGAAGTTCCTGCCCTTAACTTTGAAGCTTCTGATTTAATAAATTGGAATGATTGTAAACTGACGGAACCTCCTGTCTTGTCGGACTTATCTGACGAAGAAGTGAAAAAAATTGTAAAAACCCGAGAAACACCTGATTTTCCAAGTTTTGCTTGTCAGTAGTGGAAAGGTGCGTCAAGATTGTCACGGAAACCGCGTCAGTCATGTCTGGATCTGAAGCTAGAGATGGTTTTATCTTGGGAAGTCTCGTAATGTTATGCCTAAGTTTAACACTAAAAATTAGTATTAGCTTAATATAAGCCAATATGAGCTGAGAGCTGCGTTTTGTACTTTATATTTAAATTGCAAAACTTCGACGCCCGTGCGGCACCGGAAAACAAATGAATTAACATAAAATTTTTTTACAGGTAGTTTAGGCATCCAAAAAGGAAAACAAATTTCACTATTACACATCAAAACAAAAATTTTTTATTTTCACCGTATAGTTAAGTTTCACCCTATTCTACAGCCCAAAATAAGAAAAAAAATTCAAATAAATTTTTTTTCATAAATGCTCCATAAGAAAGTTATTGACAAGGACAGTTTCAAAATGCTTTATTAGTTGAAATAATTTAACAATTTTTATTTTATTTTAAATTTTATACTTTAATACTTAAATAATAACTAACAATCATAATAGTTGCTCAAAATTGCCAAACCATACATATAAGATGCATGTCTGTGTACTCTTCATTTGTAAATCGATAAGCCATATTTATTAACTTTAGTATTAACTTTATTACCTTGGCGAATACTTGTCAAAATTTACAATTCATTGTTTTTTATCATGGAGCATTTGTTAGTTATTATTTAAGTATTAAAGTATAAAATTTAAAGTAAAATAAAAATCGTTAAATTATTTCAACTAATAAAGCATTTTGAAACTGTCTTTGTCAATAACTATCTTATGGAGCATTTTCGAAAAAAGAATTATATGAATTTTTTTCTTATTTTGGGCTGCAGAATATACCCCTAAAAGGATGGCATTACGTCATGTTACACCCTGTATACACCATTTGTTAATTTATAGTCCTCAAATAATGACTATTGTACCATGAGATCGAAAAAAAGATGATTCTGAGCAGGCCTTGACTAGTTCAACACGATTGGCAAGACTGATTTCAAAATGTGGCAGTAGGTTAGAGGTTAATAAATGTCAAATAAATTACAACACAAAACAGTATTTATTTAGGGAACAAACTGAAAACTTAGATAAGTAGGTGTTCAAAATGTGATCCTTCACTAGTATTACGATAAACTTAAATAATTCTGGAAACAAGATTGCAAAACTGACTTACATTTGAAGTGTCACTGTCACATTATAATTCATAGGCATTCTAGAACCAGTGTAGCCAATCGTGTTGTACTAGTCAAGGCCTGCTCAGAATCATTTTTTTTTCGATCTCATGGTAGTTAATACAGGGTTCCCCATATTAGACTACCCATTTTGATATGCGATTTAAATCTAAACGAAGTATGTGATTATTTTTTCTTTAGTAGATCAAGTTCAGTAGGCTTTGGGATTACATTTTATCGAGTAGGAGTCTGTCTCAAAACAATTAAATAATTGCCACTGTCATAAATCCGTGTCAGTGTCACAAACGATAATTTCTCCAACAGAGTTTTATAATTTGTGACAAATTTGTAAAATTTTGCAATAGTATGGATTATTCAGTGCAACAACGTGTGTTTTCCGTAGAAATCTACATTAGAACTGGTTCAGCAGAAGAAGTTCGGCATGCATTTCGACGGCAGTTTCGTAACAATAATAGGAATAATGCGCCAACTCACAAAAGAGATTACTAAATGGTGCTCTGTTATTCCAACAGCTCAAACAGCCAGAAACTACATGATTTGGAAATTTGCTTTGGTCCCCTAGGTCCCTCGACTTTTTTTCTGTGGGGGTATTTGCAGGGAACGTCTTTGCAAGTCGTGCTGAAACAATTGAGGAGCTAAAAGACCGCATTCGAGAAGGAATCACAAGAATAGATGGAGATTTGCTTCGCCGGGTGATGCACAATTTTGCATTCAGAATTGATGGAGGGCATTTAGAAGACATGATTTTTTAAAATTGAACCAATGTTTAAGTCAATAATAAATCCAACAGAATTGGTTGTACATTAGTGTAATAAAAGATTTTTTTATTAGACTTAGAAGGATTTTATTCGAATAATAAAATGGTTAGTTTAATATGGGGAACCCTGGTATTACATTGTGATATCGATGTAAAAAGGCTTTTCTCTGTTTCGGCATTAGAATGACATTATTCTAGCACGCATTTTAATGCTTTAGGGCCGGCCTTTCAATCTCCTAATAAATTTATCCTCTTGTTATTTTCTATGGCAACCTTTGTTAATACAATCGTTTCCATAGAAAATATTTGGCAAATAGCTTATTAGGAGGTTTATTAGGAGATTGAAAAACCGGCCCTTAATGAGCTTCATTATTGAACGATTTATGGTGATATTTTGTTTTCAGAAATTGGTGATAGTGTATAAAATATTACACAAAGTACCAAGGCAGCCATTCATTGCTAGGCAACAAAAACATCTAATGTCAAACCTCTGTCAACTGTCAAGCAAAAATCGCTATTACCAACCTATTATTTTACAAAAATTTCCCCAATTGGCAATATGTGCCTTGAGAAAAAATAATATGACTTTTATACTGCCATTTTTTTTAAAATTTTTTTATTCTAGTATTAGATACGTATGAGATTGCCGTAAACCGCGTATCAAGGACTAGTACTTTTCAAGTTCTCTCTAAAACGAACGATTTTATCAAAATTTGATAAGAGACAAAAAATAATCCAAAATGCATGATTATCTCAAAAAAAATAGATTGGAAGTCACTGGCGTAGGTACTAAAAAACAGGGGAGGTCAGTGGGTACTGCACCCCCCGTATTTTGATTATTTGACCGTTGTTTCCGTTTTGCTTTTCTCAAAAGATGTGACTATTTATGTTGAAGCTCTGTACCAAATTTGAAGTTGATAGCTTATTAATTACTTCATTTATTAAAAATAATCAGTTTTAAATTTCAAACTTTGACGCCCTGTACATCGCACGTGTGGATCTAAAATCAAAAATGGCATTATAAAAGTCATATTATTTTTGCTCAAGGAATATGTGGTTAACGGATTGACCTCCTTTTTGCGGACACCCTGTATATTATTTGTCACGTAGATAAAATGCGTTTTTTAGTATGTGTCTCATCACAGCATACTTTTTCTGCGATAAACTTTGTGTTTCACAAACTCACAAAGTAACAGTGCCAGCCATTTATGCGTATATGTAGTGTGGTGTCTTGTCACTACCAATAGGAGTTATTAACTTTGTTACCTTAGTAACATATGAGAAAAAGTGATTCTTTTTAGAGATTGCTGATTGTAGAAAATAGTTAGTAGTTATACAGTGCGGTCGTTTAGTCTGGAAACCTGGGAATAAAATGTTGTCCGTTCATTTATGGAAAAAATCCTCGGACAGGTCAATTTTTATTTTTTATTGCACAGATTTTGACATATCGTTAAAATTTTTTCCGCCATATTTGAAAAAGTTATGACGTCATCGCCAATTTTTTTAAATGGCAACCCCCATTTTTTTGGCAGATTTGGATTCCTCGTGAAATTCTAAAACCAAAAATGTCAAAAAGTATGACCTTGAACTTGAAAATTTTCTAAATAAAAAATGGCGATGACGTCATAACTTTTTCAAATATGGCGGAAAAAATTTTAAAACGATATGTCAAAACGTGCGCATTGAAAAATAAAAATTAACCTATCCGAGGATTTTTTCTATAAATGAACGGACAACAACTTTTTATTCCATATTTGAAAAAGTTATGACGTTATCGCCATTTTTTATTTCGAAAATTTTCAAGTTCAAGGTCATACTTTTTTGACATTTTTGGTTTTAGAATTTCACGAGGAATCCAAATCTGCCAAAAAAATGGGGGTCGCCATTTAAAAAAAATGGCGATGACGTCATAACTTTTTCAAATATGGCGGAAAAAATTTTAGCGATATGTCAAAATGTGTGCAATAAAAAATAAAAATTGACCTGTCCGAGGATTTTTTCCATAAATGAACGGACAACTTTTTATTCCCAGGTTTCCAGACTAAACGACCGCACTGTATATTATCTTCTGTATCAAAAAATTACGTAAGACTTGGCCATGCAAAATAAATGATGTGCATTCAATAAATTCAGGCTGCAGCTTTCTTAGCAGCTATTTTGGTGTGGAAATATCAACTGCTGAATTTTTGAACGGAACATAAACTGACATCCTCAAAAATTGATTATTTTTACCAATTCTTCACTAGTTTATGAGACACCGCGTACCAAGCGCGACCATTTCATGCGCTGCATGACCTTGGCAGCTGCTGTAAACAGCACACAGTTCTTGTCTACTACATACTAACGACAAACCTAACCTAAAAGATATAAAGATAAAAAGTTTATGATTATCAATTATATTTGGGCCCATTATTCCTTTTTAGGGCATGGGGTTGTGCTAGTGCGTTAATTTCTGAGGTATTACGGGTGCAATGCACAAATCCGGTCCAACTCTGCGGGTTACGTTAGTGGTGCCTCGTTTGATCCTACATACTGCACCATGTGTATAGTGTAAGTTCGTGTATGTGTAAGATCTTTTTAATACCACCTCTTTTGCTTGTATTTGGGGAAGAGCGTCGTTAATTTGGTACCCAATGACGAATGTTCACTAGCACTCAATACCGACGTCCAGATTGCAGGAAAATCCTGCCGATCGGGAGATTCGAATCAAGCACTAACGTTACGCTAGCCTAACGTTCTACCACTACGCCACCCTGGTTTATATAAACTGATAAAGTAAGTGGGTTTAATTCCCGCACCTTTTTAGCTGTGAAAACATCTGTTGCTGATTTGTTGAACGAGATATAAACCGATAACTTCAAAAATAGGTCATGTTTACCAGCACATCATCTGGTTTATAAATCAGTGCGCAACAACCAGCGACAATTTTATAAGCTCCATGAACTTAGCAGCTATTATAATCGCTGCGGCAAGCATCATTCAGTGGAAATCATTTCCGTTTTACTGCCAACTGATATTTGAATTGAACGCACAAATTTCTGATTGGAAATTCTAAATTTTGAAACTTTTAAAAAATGATAGGGCTTAACTGAAACTCTCATAAAACTAATATTCGATTTGTTTTAGATAAGTATGTTTTGAAATTATTATTATTATAGTGTAGGACCCATTATTCCCTTTATGGGACATAGGGATGTGCTAATGCATTAACGTATGAGGGATTACGGGTGCAATGCACAACCCGACCCGACTATGCAGGTTACGTGGTTGGCGCGCCGAAATTTTGCATGGGGCCATAATTTCTTATTATGAACAACTTTTCTTAGTAACATCTTGCCGTATCATGAACAAAAAGGGTACTTTACCTGAAAAGAAAATAGTTTTCGCTTCAATGTCAAGGCCGACTTGTTTTTCAAAAACTGAAAATATTCTTAAAATTCTCTTCAAACCAAGCAGGGCTTAATTCCACAATCTTAAAATAAAATTCAAAAATTTTTTGTCCATCACACCTATTGTAACATCTATCCTGGGACACGCTGTATATATTGAGATACGTTTAGATAAAATTTTAATGAAGTGCGTTATGAACACCTTTTAAAATTATGTAAATTTAATGTTAATAAAATGTAAATAGTAGTAAGTTACAGATTTAGTAATTGTAAATAAATAGGGTAGAATATCTAGTTACTTAAGTTGTAAATATGTCATATAAAATATTCATAGTGTGTTAAATTTAATAACTAAGGTGATGTAATATAAATAAGATAGTTGAATGTTAATTTGGGTGAATACAGTTGGGTTTTGTAAAAATTCCTTAAAAACTCAATAAAGGCCGGGTACCGGGTACCCGGTCTATAAAAATCGCCAGGTACCGGGTACCCGGCCGCCGGGTACTGTAATTGTGCCGGATCTAAATGGGATGAAGGGGATTCCCCGGAAAGTATTTGGTAGAGAGTACTCCATTGAAATATCAGGGGTATCTCCTGGATTATTAATTAAAGGGAAATCCCCTGTAGTCTGAATTAAAGCATTTTACTTTATGCATCAGCTAATCATTCACTTGTGCCCCTTGTTAGTAGTTGACGTTCTAGAACTCACAAAAATGAGTGTGAAAGGTAAAAGTGAAGTTTGGAATTACTTTGAGCTGAGTGAAGATGACCAATCGCAAGCAATATGCTTGATTTGCAAAACATCAATATTTCGAGGAATAGGAAAAGCAAGCTACACATCTTCCATGTTAAAGCATTTAAAGTTCAAACACAAGGAAGAACATGATGTAGTTACAAAACGCTCTGAAGCTCCAGTAAACAAGGGCAGAAAGGAAAGCCGACAGCAAACCATCACTCAGATGATAAATTTAAAAAAGAAATGGGACATAAATGACAAGCGATCTGTGGAATTACACAAAGCAATCGGCGAAATGATTGCGTTGCACAATCAACCGTACTCTGTCGTATCTGATACAGGTAGGTAACAGCTATAACTAACTTATTATTGACTAATGCTGCAAAATGCCTGCAAATTTATCAGTATGAGTAAATTCTTATAAGAAATAGGCCTACTATTTACTGAGTTACAGCAATCCATGGGGCCGAGGGCTAGATTTATTACTTTTTTAATAGATAAATTTATTTGGTTTAATTCTTTTGGATTATAAATTCTTATGAGCAAATACAATTCTGAGAAGCAATTACAAATTTTATAATTTCAGCTACAAGAAAAATACATTTAATCCTTCTTTCAGGATTCAAGAGAGTTTTGGAAATCGCTCAGTCCTGTTACAATATTCCCAGTTGCGTATATTTCTCTCAAACAGTAATACCAGACTTATATTCACGCTGTAAAAACGCAGTTTTAGAGCAAATATCTCAAGCTGATCATATTTCATTTACCTCGGATTTGTGGACATCTGATGTTAACAATGACAGTTTTATCAGTGGTACGGCACATTGGACCAATAACAACTTTGAAATGAAAAGTGCTGCACTAAATGTGAAAAAATTTCCCGGTAGTCACACGGCAGAACGTATTGCAAATATATTGCAAAGTATTATTTTGGACGAGTGGGGTATTAGTAATAATAAGATTTATTTACTTCTTAGAGACCGCGGAGCAAATATTAAAAAGATCTCAAAAGATATAAGAATTGACATTCACACTTTGCAGCTCGTAATTTTCGATGCCATTCGAAATGAAGGAACAATCAGTGACCTGATAAGTGCAGGCAGAAGAATTGTAACACATTTTAATCATTCGTCTCCATCTCGTGAAAAACTGGAACTAATACAAAATGAATTGGATATGCCAGTGGAAATGCTAATTCAAGACATACAGACACAATGAAATTCAAGTTACTATATGCTTGAACGATTATTAGAACAGAAACGCCCTATAAGTATTTTTGCTGCTGAAAATGTTTCGATTGGTTGTTTATCTCAAAATCAATGGTTATTAATGGAAAGCTGCATAGAGTTGCTTCAACCGTTTGCGGAAATTACAAAAGAATTTAGTTCATCCACAGCAGTAATATCTGAAGTTATACCAACCTTGGCAGCTCTTAACAGGTGTCTGTTGAAAAATGATGCTTTTGGCTTAGGCACATTGAAAGATAGTCTAATTGCTAATTTCAGCACACGATTTGTGTACATAGAACACAATCCACATTATTCGGTTGCGACATTCCTGGATCCTAGATTTAAAATGGTATTTTTTACTGCCATAAACAGTGAAACGTTGAAGCAGAAAATAATAGATTAAGTGCTTCTTCATATTGATGGAAATAAAGAAAACTCCCACAAAAGCTCTCGGCAAGGGATGGATATCGAACCACAATCTGACGTTATTATAGATTCAGATGATGAACCATTGGCATCACTAGTACCTTGTAAGAAACCAAAACATTCATTCTGGGACAGTTTCTTAGATATAACTTCGACACAACCTGTTGCAAGTACTAGTACTTCCACCACTACGAATGAGAAAGTTCAGCTTGAAATGGATTCATATTTGTCATCTGGTATTGTAGATAGGAAACAGTAGCCGCTTGAATGGTGGAAAATAAATAGTGCTGTTTTTCCTTTGCTATGGTCTGTTGCAAAAAAGTATCTTTGTGCACCAGCAACGTCGGTTTTTAGTGAAAGACTATTTTTGCAGCAGGG
This sequence comes from Melanotus villosus, assembly GCA_963082815.1. NCBI lineage: Eukaryota > Metazoa > Arthropoda > Insecta > Coleoptera > Elateridae > Melanotus > Melanotus villosus. The sequence continues at coordinate 66,245,098 of OY720418.1, read as the reverse complement.
AATGTGTTCGAAAAGAAGAGAAACAGGTTGCTAGTAGATAATGGCGAGAAACTGATTTTCTTACATGATAACATGCCCCTTGTTAATTTTAAGTATTGGTATACTTTACTTTATTATTTTAATTTTTTGTTATAAATAACTTTTACCGACTTATGTAGTATTTTTAGAACATTATAAATTTGAAAAAATCATTTTCATATTAGGTATATGTTTTATAATTTATAATTTATAGTAGGTACATAAATTAAAATTGTATACCCGGCCGGGTAATAAGCATTACCCGGCTATCCCGGGTATGGGGCAATTTCAGCCGGGGCGCCAATGATCCAAGGGCGCTGAAGAACTGAGTTTGATTTTTTATTTAATTTGGAACTTCGTTAAACTTTAACAAAAATTTTAGAAATTTTTATGAAAATCATTACTAGAGAGCGTACTTTATGCAAAATGCATATCGCTTATTTTTCATAGTTGAAGAATATCGTTTTTTTTTTTGGACGAATTGCACTAAATGCAATCATTTGACGTTAATTAATTTTTGCAGATTTCGCCAAATACTGCATATATTGGAATTTTATGCATATTTTACATTTTTATGCATAAATTAACATATATTTAACATTTTTTTTAAATTTTCCATTGCCAGCTGCACGAAGTTCAGTGTTTAATTGTTTCGATCCCGAATTCCAAATTCGTTTTAAAATGCATTTTTCTAATTTAGAAAGTGTATTTTTAAATGAATAATAAGCTTTAAAGAAAGATCATAAATAGCCTGTCAACAGTTATTACCTGGCGTTAAAAGCAACATTAATACTTCCGGATTATGAAGCTGCAATGCCACTATTTTCTAGTATTTTAAAATTCTAAAGGTTCTAAGTAGTTAAAGTTATTTGGGCTTCAGAAACTTGATGAAAATTCCGACGATCTTGCTATAAATTTAGATTTGTCCATATTAGTCGCTTTAAAATATGCACCCATAAGTTGTAGAAAGAAGTTTTTCCTTTTACAAAAATATACTATCCGACAGACGTCAAAATTTTCTGCCCGAAAAATATTTAATTATAAATTGTTTTGCAAATAATAATAATAAGATGTATTTTTTTAAAATCTATAGCGTATAAGTAAATATCATGTAGTTTTTTAAATACAATTTTAAATAACACTCATAATTTTTTATGTTAAAATAATAATGTTGTATGTAATTAAGTTTATCCCATTAAAATAATTACCAGCAAATAGCTTTTTTATATTTCACGTTATAATTTGGAAGTAATACAGGCAAATAGAAAATTCATTATTTGTGCAAATTATGAATTAATAATGCATTTTTGCTGCATATTTTAAGGTTTTTAAGTGCATATATACGCACATATTTCGGCAATTTATAGTGCGTGCATAAAATCCGCTCTCTAATCATTACCAATGTATGAAATAAACGAATGATTTCAAGAATAAAGCTCCTGTACTCAGTACCGGGGCGTTAATTATACGTATTATTTAATTATTGTTGATTCCAATATGATAAAGGCGCCAAATTTTTTTTAGCCCAGGGTGCTCAAATTTGTTATGACGGCCCTGGGTACTGGCTGGGTACCCGTTACATCCCTAATCAATTGCATACATGATTCTTGCTTGCTCCCGTTTAGGAAAAAAATTGCCTGATGTAACCAAAGAGAATATGGGTGTTTGTTGAATAGAAGGGTTATTATTTGTAGGAACAGTTAGATTATTTGTAGAAACAGTTTGATTATTTGAAAGAGCGGTTTGGGAAATTTGGGAGGCCATGGTTGTGGATTATGGTTAGGCAGATAAAGCCACCACATGGAAATTGTGGTGCCTATCTCGAGCCGATAAATCTCACACTTGCTTATTTAACGGTGTTCTCGCAGGCGAACTTCAAGGAATTCACAATAATTACACACAAACTCGCGTTTACAACGTCTGTACGCAACTAATGTCAACACTCGAATACAATATCTACTTTGTAGAACATATTTCACTCAATGTGGTAAATATTATCTAATTGAGTATGATTTTGCTTTAAAGAGGTTGCACGAATGTGATTTAACAACTTCGGAAAATTAAATATTTGTCAGAATGAACAAAACCGATTCAAAATTCAAATTCAGTTATATTATTTTGTCATTCCTTAACTTAACAAAGATTTTGTGCACTTTAGAGCTCCCTTAAAATATCACTAATTAAAAGGCTAAACTATTCTAACTTGGTTAAATCCATAATCCCGCAAATACGAATTTATGAGACACTTTATAAATAATTCCATTTTATTTTTTTTTTTTAGAATCCTGTTACGTGTTAATTAAGGTAGGGTCTACTGGCTTGAGCAATAAACTGGAATTACGACAGTTAATGGAGCTATAAAAGCTAAAATCCATTTTTGACACAAAATAATTACTTCTTATTATTCGAGAAATCTAATTATATTTAGTTTTTTACACTAAATTGAATATTACATTAGTCTTATGTACGTGCGATTTTGATTACTTATTATACAGTGAGCACGTAAAGGTTGGAACAAATTCAATAAAATCTTTATTGGGCAAGTAAGAAAATAATGCTCGGACACGTCGATTTTATTTTTTTGGTGCGCATTTTTTTGGTATACGTATATTTTTTACGTCATCCCTGTTCGAGTTATGACGTCATCCTCAGTTTTTTTAAATGGGAACACCCTATTTTGATAGTACCATTTAAAAGAGCACATTTTTCTGGGCATAGACCCTAAATTTTGTGGTATGTTACATAACAATATTTTTGAAAAAAAGGATTTAGAATTCATAACAATGTAATGAAATAACACTAGAAGAAATAATAAATACAACTAAAACTCATTAAGTTAAATGTTCAAATTGCATCATCTATTGGAATATGACTAGACAACAGATGATCTAGGATAGCCTGGAATTTATCCCATAGAAATATTTTCGAAAAAAAGGATTTAGAATTCATAACAATGCAATGAAATAACAATAGAAGAAATAATAAATACAACTAAAACTCATTAAGTTAAATGTTCAAATTGCATGTCATTCGCCTCTTGACAATATCCATCTATTGACGAAAACGGTGTTTAGATAATCACGCACAATCCGTGAATAATATAGTGGCGCGCCATTTTGTTGGTACCACATTGGTTCGTCCGCCATTTGGGGATTTTGATTATTTGGATAGAGTGTTATAAGTGCGGGAATTATTTGTTTTTGTAGTAAATTCAAATATTTTTCAGCATTTAATGGACCGTCAATAAAAAATAGCGCATCAATTGTGGTACTAATTTCTCAAAAATATTGTGACCACAAAGTTTGGCGTCTATACGCAATAAAATATGATCTTTTAAATGGTACTATCAAAAGTGGATGTTGTCATTTAAAAAAACTGATGATGACGTCATAACTCGAATATGGATGACGTAATAAAAAATATACGTATACCAAAAAAATGCCCATCAAAAAAATAAAATCGACGTGTTCGAGCATTATTTTCTTACTTGCCCAATAAAGATTTTATCGAATTTGTTCCAACCTTTACGTGCTCACTGTATACACATATACTTAGTTATTTCATGTATTACCTTAATGAGGTAGACATTTTTAAATTTATATGTAAAGTTATTATACATTCTATTTAATAAGGAACAGCAAACTCCAGTCACGGCTAAAAAAAGCTAACATAACATCTTTTATTTTTGTTACTGTAAAAATCACAAATATTGTATTTTAATAAATTGTTAAAAGTTTTTACTTATTTAACAATAGATTGAGTAACAAGTAAATTATAATATAAACAAGCCGACATAAAGGTTAACTAGATATTTGATCAATATTTGTTAACAGAATCATGTATTTATTTCAATTAACCATGCTTCCTGACTGCCATAAAATCTGTTAGCTACGCCTTTTCTTTGATGATATACACTTTTTAGAGCAATAAGAACCAGCCATAATGCATACTATTTAGTAGCAATAATTTTTTTTAAACGTAACTGACCATTAAGGGGTTGTTTCGAAACACGAATGTGAAAGAATGCAAGGGCTTGTTCTTGACACTTTTGAGTTCCAATAAAATATCTCGTTTATTTTGTCGTAGTGTGCCTAAAAAAAACGGTTTTGGGTTTGATAGACCCCACATAATGTAAACTACGGGTTACGACCAAAAAAAAATGTTTTTCTTAAAAATGGTTTTGAATTATGGCAAAATTTTTTATGAGTCGTATCGCACCACACAAGTTTTAAGAATTCCTATAACCATTTGCACATCACTGCCTTATTACAAATATATTTAGCAAAAACAAAACAGCTGGGGTCTATTAGACCCCGTACATGTATCATAGGGTTTTAAACTTGATGGCAATGCTTGTAGCTCAATTCCTTAAGGCATTGGAATGTCTTTTAGAAGTAGCAGAATAGCTACAGTAGTGTTCTGAACTTTTCGATTCGTCTTTGACATATGTAGAGTACAGACAGTTTTAGAAATTTCAGTATTTCAACGAAACGTGTCATGTGTCGGCAGGAACACTCGAATTAACTCGTGAAAGTGAATAAGTGTATTGAACGCTCCACGTACGCCGTTTAACATAAATAGTGTTCAAATAAATAGATATAGATGTAAATAAAATTATTCTTTCGTGTTACTGTTACTTACTGAGTTTTTGTGCATTACTGCTTAAGTTACTTTCATTGTTGTCACTGTTGCGTTCTGTTAATTATTAAATAACTAATTGACACACACGCCGAACCAAACTTTTAAAAATACATGTATATGTATATTAATTCAGCAGGTCAGACTATCAAATTTCAAATATTTTAAAGGGAACATTTCCAATAAATAAAATTGAAACAAAATTACAAATCACAGAAGAAGGCCATTTTTATGTTTATATCGAAAGCGCATTGGAAGGAAAAACTATAAGTCGTTCATATCTTGTTTTTATAGAGAGGATATTACCTCATACCATGGTAACAATAAGTTTCTTAAATATTGGTTCAGTAGATGAAAACACGATTAAAACTGAAACTAATGGAACTAACAATGCTAATGAATTATCAAAATTTGCAAAAGATTTAGAAGCATATACGAAAGAAATATTTCATGGTTGCGATGGTTAAAAAACTTTTCAACAAAAATCGTAACTTCAGCTCAATATGAAGAGGGCTACGTTTACTAATAAAACACTTTAACAACAAATTAGTTAGTCGTATTTGAAATTGCAGTGTAAATAATCCGTTAAACACAATATAAATAAATATGCCTTCGTATTAAAAAAGGTTATATATGCCATTGATATTTCGTGCATTTAGCGTCAATCCGTATACTGTATTTCATCATTTTGGAAACAACGCGTACACCTGTGAAGATGTTAGGGACCGTAATTTGGATTTTGGTACTGTAACAATATAGGAAAATTTAAGTTTTTGGTAAAAAATAAATTTAAGTATTATGTTTTGTAGTGATCAAGGTATAATCACTAACAAATTCTGCAAATTATTTACGAAAATGGATCCAAAGCAACACCGAGTTAAAATGATGTATAATGTTATCGCTGCCGTGTCATATGTGAAGTAGATTTACGTGGAGATATCTGTAATGTAGAAGGTTATTTTCACTCTTGTAGATATTTATAATGGCGTGAAATCGTTTTTTAATATTAGGTTGGATGCAGAGGTAAAATGAAAAATATTTTCTTCACTTACCTTATCAACTAATTGGTGTAGTTTAATCAACTTATCCAAATAACAACAATCTCAAATACGCAGTTTCATCCTTCGTTTCGTTTTTACATGAGGATCTTGCTTTTAATAAGAGATAGAGGGTAGGTTTGAATTTGAACCTTTTTCAGAATATTGAGCATAATAATATAATGATGCAAAGAAACTACTTAACGAGTTTCGTTTATGAATTATGCTTAAAAAATTAAAAAATCCAAATTTCATTTTCTATTCGGCGTGCGAATTAAAAGAAAAAAGAAATTTGGATAAATCTTTTTAGTTTCATAAACAAAATTAGTTAAGTATATTAAGTAGTAAATTTTAAAAGTGCTGAATTGAAATATATCCTGTATTTCGTATAATAAGTGAGCTCTTTCTCTTTATACCCTCGAATTTGAAGGGGCCTGAATATAGTGCATGTGGGTTTCAACAATAAACAACCACATACCTACGTAGTTACGAGAGAAATGTGAAGGAACAAAGTATACCTAATTTCAGCAGAAATTCGTTAATACGCAGCTTCAATTTAATAATAAAACTTCCTTCATATCGAACCATAGCTGAGAGCAACATCATGTTTAACTTGCGGCTCCTTTTCCTGCGGTATAATTCTCAACTCTTAGAAGCATTCTTTTACTCAGATTTAATTTGTGCTCCTGTAATTTTAGGGTTAACCCTAGTAATCTAATTAATTTGAAATAAAAAACATTTAAAAAAAATATTTTCGAGAATAGAAAATAACTCGTCTTTAGTTTCACGTGAGTTCGAACTTATCTATTTCGACGGTTCTATTGCTCAATGTTTTCAAAATTTCAGTAGTATAAGAATTACATTGATTCAATTTATACAGTAATTAATGTGACAACTTGCCGTTTAAAGCAAGTTAAATGAACTTAATTACCTTCTAAACAAATTTTTATTTTTAAAAAATTATACTAGTAAATAAGAAGTTAGGTACAAGCAAATACAAGTACATTCTTGTATTAACAAATTTTCAAAAATACCTACCTTTGAATTTGACAGTTTACAATAAATGTGGCAAGACACACTTAAAATGAAACAGAACTTAAGCGAGTTTTTTTAAGAAAACATCTCGATTTATTTGATAAGCATAACATTAAGAGTAACTATTCTCTAATCTACACATTAATTTGTACTACATTAGGCAAAATAAATTGACCATTCTCCTTAATAATATACTTACGCGCTAATAGTAATTTAATTTATAATTTACATAACACTAAACATCACATTTTAGGTAAATATTTTTAAAGAAAAACACTTTAAAGAATTGATGTTTTCTAAGAGAAAAATAAGTGTCATGTTTAACAACTGTAAAATGTAGATTTCTCCATATTACTGACACTTAACCATACGTAAATAACACGATAATTCATCTTCAAGAACAGCATTATCCATATCTTTTAAGCTGCTATTACTAATATCACAGGATGATGTAGAAAGGTTTCTCATCTGACCTGCTTTTTCTAGTTCGATGTTATAATTCGATTCTTTTAGAGCAGATGAATATACACTAGGTACTTGAGGCTCACTTGTTCGTGTAGTGATATTTACAAAACAATTCCATACCTTGGCAGTTTTGCTACGAGATTGCTTCTTTACATGAGCCGTTAGCAGTTTATCTTTAACTTCCGAATATATACTGTCTTGCTTAATATTTTTGTTTCCGTTCTTCGAACGACAGTAGCTACTGCTGGCATCTATTCCATCTAATTTTCCCTTGAAGCTACTCCTGTAACAAAAATAAACCATATTAAAGTAAGAATCTCGTAAGCTACACACAATACAGAAAGTATGGAGAACATTTTGTTTTTTAGAACTAAAGTTTGATTCAAAGTACCGTAAACGTAGCTACGTAATTTAATATTTTTGTTTCCGTTCTTTGAACGACAGTAGCTACTGCTAGCATCTACTCCATCTAATTTTCCCTTGATGCTACTCCTGTAACAAAAATAAACCAATATTAAAGTAAAAATCTCGCAAGCTACACACAATACAGAAAGCTTGGAGAACATTTTGTTTTTTAGAGCTAAAGCTTGATTCAAAATACCGTAAACGTAGCTACGTAATTTTCTCCGTATATGTATTTATGTTTCAGTACGAACAAACATTCATAGTTCCAGTCGTCCAGAAATATTCGAACATATCTTTAGCACTCTGCAATTTTGTGCATTTAGTTAAACAATTTTCATTTGAATGATCACAAAACTACTTCAAGCAAACGAAATGTTTGCCCAAACGATAAAAACTATAGCATTGAGTAGAAACTAACAGTAAATGTTCGCTTAACTCACAAAAATTGTTCAAACAGACAAGCGTAGGTAGTAACTAAATAACTTTATCCAACACTACTTAAAAATCTGTCAATTATTCATGTGTTTGGTCACTCATAATGCTATCAGTGTATAATGATTATTAGGGCCCGGATTTTAGGCAAAATGGACTATTTTTATTTTTTAAGGCACATAACCCAAACTTATACATAAATGTTTTTTACGAGAAATGTAATTAAATGACGCCTATTTATTTTCGCCTAAACTGCCTAAAAGTGTTTTAACTGCCTATTTTGTTTTGTAAGTGCCTAAACTTGCCTAAAACTGTTTCTTTTTTAATTTGTACTTTGGAACTAAAATATTTTCTTGAAATTTTATTTTTCAGAATATTGGATTCAGGTAGTTATAGACTTTTATAGTGACAAAAAACAGGGAACAGGCAATAAACCATGGACGCTTACATAATCTTATCTGCTTAACTAGAATTACTGTCGGTAGTCGGTACATTTGAAGTAATTTAAGAAATGAACATGTTTGACCGCAACGATCCGAGAAAAGGCGGCATTTTTCATTCAAAAATTTTTCTTTCATTCAATTTCATCCCGAACGTGACAAGTGAAGTGTCTATTTTGTGAATTGTGGCTATTTAAAAATGCCCAAACAAAAGAGTTGTTTGAAGGACAAGTTATCCCTGTGGACCAAAAATTCGGAGTTGTTCCAGATAAAGTCCGAGCAAGAAATTTTTGGTAAAGTTTGTGGAAATGTGGTGAGTTCAATAAAAGGGAATAAGTCAGTTTTGTTCTCATTCATTTTGTTTGTGTTTTTTCCTTTAATTTAAACGTGAAAAGAAAGGTGAAAACATCATTACGACAAACTTTGCTGACACAACCACACACCCACTCATCCAGCAATAGTGAATTTAATTATGAACATTGCAATGTGTTATTGGCTGCAAATATACCGTGGCAAAAATTGCAAAACACGTAGTTCAATACTTAAAAAAAAAAATATTGTGAAGAAAGATTCCCGCTAAATCAACATTACGCAAGAATTATTTGTCAGAATGTTAGTATTTCAATAAAATTAATAAAATATAAATATTAACTTTTTTAGATGATTGGCCGTATTCGTGAAAAACTGAGTGCCTTCAATATTTGGGTGTTTTTTGAAGTATAAGTCCATTTTAACGAAAAATAGGCAGAGTTTTAAGATACAAAACTTAGAAAAATATTTAGTTTATAATATAAATGCTTAAATGTAATGTTTGTGGTTTTTAAAGGTAATTTACAAAAACAATAAAAACATTTTTTTACCGCCTAATTTCAAATTTTAAGAGACTATTTTTGACATTTTAAAGGACTATTTTAGGCGCCTATTTTTGGAATTATAAGTGCCTAAAATCCGGGCCCTAATGATTATTCAAGGTGTCATGGTAACATCATTGTCTATGGTGTATAATGGAGGAAATAGGTTATGTTTCTAATCCTAATTGACACATTATAGGTTATGTTTCCAATCCTAATTGACAGATTATTGACAAGTCGTCGATAAATTTTAATTAAAAATTCTTCGTATTTGTGTTCGCGGATAAAGTATAGTATACGACTTGCTATAATGGCTATTATTACCTCGGATAATTGCAAAACTCGCTCGCAAGCTCGCTCGTGTTGCAAACATTATCCTCGGTAATAATAGCCTACATTATAGCGTCGTGTATAATATACTATTATTTTGCTAAGTCAATGGTATCTTTATGTTTTAAGTAAAATTTAAAAGATTTTGGATTCAACACTTACGATTATTAAATAAACTTATCATATAGTAAGTAGCACAATGAATTAACTTAAGGATTACCTATCTCAATAAACTACTTTCAAGAGAGTGGCGTCACCTTCTACGGATACAATTAAGAGTAAGCGAACGATAGTGGAGTGCCGCTAAATATAGCCATGTATGCCTCGTTTTACTTTTTTTTTTATGAAATTGACAACCAAAATCTGGGTTGCACAAAACTGTCACAAAATCGGTAAGTGATACCTTTGTTTCCAAACATGTATAAATATACACAGGGAAGTCGGTTTACAACTAGTTTGAATCCTCGTGTTTAATTTGAAGAAACTTACTGATCAATTAGCCTGATAAGTGATAATAATAAGCTACAAAATGTTCAAAATTTGTCCATATTTCGTTAGTTCATTTTGGCCGTTGTCATTTTATATTGTGTTTGTGTTGTATTAATCATTATTCATATTTTTATTAATAATTATATTTATTTACATCAAATAAAGTTTTTTTATTGATAAGTTAGGTGCCTAAACTTCATGGTCTTGTGGCACTAAAATTTTACGACACAGGTACATAGGATTACATAGGTACTTGAATTACACATACAGATGTGGTTTCATACTTGGTGTTAAATACAGCATATTTTATATTAAATGGAACAATTATGTGTCCTTGAGAAACTTTAAAAGACTGTCACTTTCAGAAAGCACCATTTAAATAAAGTTTGAAAAATGATAAAACTGAATTAAAATCGAGACAAATGAAAAAATTTCAAATTGACGACGCATGTCATTTGTAACTTTAATGATGTTTAGATAATAGTTTTAATTTATTATTTACATTGTATTCAACGATGAATAAGATACTTTCTCGTTTATGGGTGGTAGTCGCATGCAAGTTTTACTATACCCTTGTTTATGCAAATATAACCGCACTTCCACTTTCAACGAGAGAAAATCAAAGGATATATGTACAAGGTAGGTTTCCAGAAAATCGTTTCTAAGAAGCTAAAAGCCTAAATCTGTTAACTAGAATTTTATTGGATATGTACCATTTACAGGTCTAGAAGATTTAGCCGCGGTCATTTAGACGCGGCCGTTTAGACGCAGCTGTTTAGACACAAACACCCTTAGGGCCGGTCTTTCAATGTCCGTATAGAGTTACAGTTAGTTATCTACCGGCGTTATCTGATGGATAACAAATATTTCCGTCTTTCGACTCTCAGATAAGTTGTATCTTAAAGTTACTGCTCCTAACCTAGGGATATTTGCTTGAAGTAGTCGTTAGCATCGTATCTGCCGGTTTATGTACCCGAACGCAACACGATTCATACCGAATGCGCACGTGTTTATTTACATGTTGCCTTTAACCTCAAATTCGCGTTGTAATTGCATAAATTGTTTAAACTTTGTGTTTGTATTCTCTCGTAATTACGAATATGGAAGACTTCATGAATGATGTTTTGGAAGCAAAAGAGGTAGAAATTATAAATGATTTAAACACAGACCGTCGACGCTATACTGTTGGTGAACGTAGGGATCATTTTTATACCGGGGACGATGTTGATTTTTTTCGAAATAAAAAATCACTGTCTTTCACAAAATTATTAACAATTTTTAAAACAAGTGTCGTAATAGTGCGTGAACTGGTAACCACATTGAAATGTTAAAGTTTCACTGCCATATGCGCACTGCGCAGACGTACGCGAAAAGTATGCTCATCTCCTCTCTAACTACTAGTTCTGTGAAGCTTTATCTCTTTCCCTCAGTGCTAGTCTGAATTGCCATTGCATAGTGGGGCAACCAAAATGTTACAAACCAGGGGATAACTAACTATCGGAATAACTTGTGTGGAAAGACAAGTTTTGTTATCTGGTAAATGTTAACGGCCAGTTAAATTATTCCAGCGGATAACTAACCACAAGTTTATCCGGACATTGAAAGAGCGGCCCTTAGACGAACGGACAGTAAGACCAAAGGGAAAAAAGGACGCAGAAAAGTTGGGCACGAAACTTTGGGGCTCAAGAACATAAGGATGTGGAAATTTTAAGGCGCATAAACTAAGTGGAATAATTCTAAACGGCTATTAAAACTTAATAATTAAACTATATGGGCTGTTCTAACTTTGGAAAATTTCCAAAAACTTGTTAATTATGAAAGATAGATTAAAAGTTACTAAAGATAATTTTAGCAAACATCGTCCTGCATATTCTGAAAATATTTTCAAATATATATTTCTTTCAAAAATAACAACACAGACCTATGTCTTTAAATATATTTTTTAACAATTTTTAAATGCTGATTTAATAATTAGAATCATTTGTAGTTATAGTTATTAAGGTACGAAGGGCATTATGAGCAAAATAAGCGCCCAAGATTGTTAGTTTACAACCCGAGGGCCTTTGGCCCGAGGGGTGTAAAACAATCGCGGGCGCTTAGTTCATAATGCCCATGATGCCTTCAACGTTTTATGTCCTACCAGTTTTCTTACCTAATTCACATTTATTTTGTAATTTAGATTTGTGACATTGAGCTGTCATTAATTTTCACTGTGACAGTGGCGCATAATAAAGTTGTATCCATGGAAACAAATGGTTTTTATTGGTCATAATACGCCCTAGGGCATTATAAAAAAATAATAGCCCTAGGGCGTTATTTTTTATGTAACATACCTCAAAATAGAGTCATTATTGTCAATTAATATACCGGTAGCACATAAACAATTTAATAATACACGTTATTTTAATTCCTTCTAAAACAAACTTTATTTGAATGTAAACCGGCTAAGTTTGTAGATAGACAACAAATTCTATTACCTACTTATTTTTCCTTTAATAACTTTCAGTTGACAGCTTTTTGTCAGACTCCGCGATGAGTAAACTAAAATGATTATTATCAAAATCTTATAATGTAAATTGCTATAATCTCTCAGCTTTGCTACGTGCAGGTTCTTATGCAGGTTAACTGTCTTCGTTCAATGTGAGAATTTTCTGTCATGGCATTTTAAAAGAGTATAAAATTTAGAATTGTATAGTGTAAACAATTTTTATGGTTACTTATTTCTATTTGGGAATAGTCTCCCTTGTAATGTTTATTACCAATTTAAGCTTCCGTATGTAACATTATCGCTTTTTGAAAGACAGGACTACTTACCGCGAGTTTGGAGTCTCTTGAATAGTTTTGTAGCTTTCTTACATTCAGTACCATAAAACATTATGCTTACCTTCGTTTTGCAAATGTAGTTGAATTTGTTCAACATTTGGTAAAGATGATTTATAAATACAGTCAACAGTACAGCTTTACTGCAACTCTAAAAATGACCAAAGACCAAATCAACTGATGTGATTTTGAATATTTGATCTTAAGCTTAAATTTCTAGCTTTAAATTGTAAATTATACGGACCAATATTATTATAATGAAGTAATTTTCATATAAATCTAATTACCTAATTTGAAAAATGCCCCAACGTCTCGAAATTTGTATTTAAAATTTAAAAATAAGTTTTAGTTTGGAAAGTATAAAGAACAAATTTAAATAACCTGACTTACTTTGTGTAACTCTGAAAAATATTGAAAATATTTTTTTGTAGCGACGTCTTAGTTAAATTGCGTTAATTGCGTTAATACTTATATCTAAAATTTAATGTGTTTTTTGCTTCTTATAGTTATTATTTTTAAATTATAACCACATTTGATTTGAAAAAGTAACAATTGCTATAATTGATTGGGGTTAAATAAGGCCTTTCATTTAAATATTTAGTGTTGTTATTTCGTTAAATATGGACAAATACCTCAGAATTTATAGCGTATTTAAGGAAAAATAATTTATGAAAACAATGCAACTATATGCGCCTTTCTGTTATTTTCCTAATTTCTTGGCGCCCTTTTATCGCTGCGTCTAAGTGAACTACGTCTAAATGGTCACGTCTAAGCGGTCGCGTCTAAGTGGCTGCGGCCAAGTGTGCGGTTCCGATAATTTAGATAAATAGCATACATCAATATTTCAACTGAAATAAGCATAAAACTGACCTTCCGTTTTTGAAATCTATTTTTAAATTATTATCATATTAGACCTCTTTTATGAGATCTTTAAGTAGCGGAAAATTTAAAAAAAAATTAAAAACACCTTCTTCAACAGTGTTAATTGCTTTCTTTGCTTATGACCGTCTCAAAAATTCTCTACGAAAGGTGATCATATTCTATTTGTTATAATAAAAAAGGTAATTGAAATGAAGATTGTTATTAAATGCTTGCTTTAACACATTCTTCGGCACCATACCAAAATGTGCAAATACATAATGCACAGATGCACACAATAACAATTCTGAAAAGGAAAGGTTAACCTTCTGGTTTTCCCCAATTTACGTCTTGCGATTTGTGTTGAATTTTTGGATTGCCATAAATATTTTGTAGTTGTTCTTAATTAAGATGGTAAATTTAAGCTGACATTTCATTTATTTATCTAGTAATTTTAATTTACATAAATAGCTAACTATAAAAAAGTCAAATACATAATATATGACTTCAATAAAATTGCAACTGTTAAAGACGGAATTTGTTAGAGTATTTCTAGTCTATAAAATTACTTTCCTCCCATGCTAATTGCTTTTACAATATTCTTTTAACTATGACCTAATAATAATGGAATTAGCTTAAATACTACCTATCATGAGAAATGTAATGACTGACAGACGTTAATACTCTATAAATTATACCTAATACCAAAACAATAATCGGATGTAGACATATTTTCACGAGTTTAGTAAAACCCTATTACCTTACAGACTAACATAAACATTGAAATAATATGTCACAATAATTAATACTTCTCCGTCAAGATCGCAGTTATTTTATTACCACAAAACGTAATTTATGTTGACAGTTTATACTCGTATCATGAATGGAAAATTCTGTTGTTTTTACTTTTTGTTGCTATAAGTTTTTTGGTTGAATAAATAATTTGTTTTATTATACTTATTAAAGATTCATCTATGTATACAGATTTACAGATATCATTAATTCACAGAATAATTTCTTACGAAACTACTAAATAAGCATTCAAAGTGTTTTAATTGTTATTTTCAGTAAAAAGTTTTGAGTTTCGTCGAAATTTCCCATCACTTAGTGATTTTAATAAAAGTATGGATTCGTAAGCGAGTAATAAACTGCAGGAATCTGTAGTAAAATGCCTTTTCCAAACTAAATATTACTTTATAAATTAAATTTTTGTAGGATCCACCCGCTTAGACTACGAGATACGATTTCTAATGCACACTAGATTTCACAGTTTCCAATTACTATTTCAGTGATTTGCCTCTGTAGCTCAGGTCAGTGGTTCGAATCCTTGCGGAGGTAATCCTATTTTTCTATACAGATTGTCCGAAAACCAGTCTAAACATACAAAAATTAATGAGTGCAACAAGGAAGACATAAACAATATGGGTAGCACAACAAAGATAGAATGCAATCATGGCTAGGTAAATTTTTAAACTAAAAATCTCTCTCCAATAACAAGCAAGCAAGCAGAAACATCTGTCATAAATATTTTATCTGTCATTAAAAGCATAAAGTGGGGTTAAATTGCTGATTGTTTTAATTCGTATATTCAAAGTGTGCAGTTTAAAACCACGATATGCTATTCAATTGTAAAGAAAAGATGTGATGCCATAAGAACCACTAATCGATACGGAGAAAGAATTGGAATTTATGCTTTTAATGACAGATAAAATATTTATGACAGATGTTTTTGCTTGCTTGCTTGTTATTGGCGAGAGATCTTTAGGTAAAAATTTACCTAGCCATGATTGCATTCTATCTTTGTTGTGCTACCCATATTGTTTACGTCTTCCTTGTTGCACTCATTAATTTTTGTATGTTTAGACTGGTTTTTGTACAATCTGTATATGGAATTTACATAATTCGTAATAAAAATATTAGTTGTCATTATACTCTACTGGAGGGCTAGTGCCTTGACGCCCAGCGGGCGATAGACTTTAGGCGTAACGCTAAACTCCATAAAACTAAACTTCTTTATAATAGGTATTATTTGATACAACTAAAAACTGAAAACATCATGTCGCCCTTAATAATATATTCTTGTAAAGACATAAACCTTTTTTTTTAATTCCGTATAGATTATGAAATCAAAATGAAAAGGTTTACCAACATTAAGGAAGTAAAATATTTGGACTGCAACATTGCAAGAAATACATATATTTTTAAAGATCACTTTGAAGACAAGTATGATATACATATACCTATCTACAGTGTGTCTCACTTTAGACGGCACCAGACCCCAGTATTTTTTTATACAGGGTGACATTGAAAAAACTACAATGCATAGTACCACGTGATAGAGGACCATAAAATAATAAAAAAAAGTTCTTATACGCTAATGTCCGATCGCCTTTTGTTTTCAAGATACAGGATGTTAAAGGTTTGTTAGAAAATTCAAATTTTTTTAAATTTCGTCAGATTGTGAAGACATAATTGAACCAAAATTAGTGCACACTGTATGCCCTTGCAGGTGGCTATTTTGTGCAGGTATTTTAGTTTCGAGCATTATTAGAATATTATCATATCATAACCTAACCTAACAAACTTTTAACATCCAATCTTGAAAAAAAAAGGAGATCGGATATTAGCGTATAAGAACTTTTTTTATTATTTTATGGTCCTCTATCGCGTGGTACTATGCATTGTAGTTTTTTCAATGTCACCCTGTATATTGTCGATTAAAAAAATTTATTTTTCCTGATTATACCCTTCACTAAATTGTACTTTTAGGGTATGTTACTTTCCCTTCATGGTAAAATGCTAGTCTACTACGATTTAAAATAAACAGCAAAATTGAAGAAGTCGTATTAGGGATTTTTTATCAAAAAATCTTGTTAATAAAAGTTGTTCGGAATCGTTCAAATAAGCTAAATCCAAAATTTCATTAAAAACAAAAAAGTTTGAAAATCCAGAAAATGCGAATAATAACCTCACAAGTTTGCCATGATTTTTTATTTTATTCTTTTAATTCAATACAATAACAAAAAGCGATGCTTAATTACATAATTACTTAAAAATAGTATATTGTGTTATTAGGAGTAAAAGTGTCATTTTGTGTGCCGAGCATGACGTTTGAACGACGAGCGCTAGCGAGTCGGACATTCATGCGAGGCACACAAAATCACTTTTACTCCGAATAACACATGTTATTTTTTCTTCAAACGCATAAATTAAAAGCAATTCAGCAAGAAAATTTAAAAAAAGTCAAAAATGAACGTCATACCAGCTGTCGTTGCTTTGTTATAAAAAATAAAAATTACGAGTTGCCATTGGCTCATTAAGTGTCACTTTTACTCCTAGGAGTAAAAGTGAATGTTTATGTCACTTTTACTCCTAGGAGTAAAAGTGAATGTTTAACTGTTTGTATCCAAGGACACAAAGTCGTGTTTTTCTGACGTTTGAAGAAAAACAGTATTTTTAACTAAATCGCCATTAGCACATATACATTTTTCTATTCGTTTTCTAACATAAAGAGATTTTCAAAATGTTTTTTTTTTAATGAAATTTCGGATTTGGCTGATTTGAACGATTCTGAACAACTTTTATTAACAAGATTTTTTGATAAAAAAATCCCTAATACGACTTCTTCAATTTTGCTGTTTATTTTAATTCTTAGTAGACTAGCATTTTACCCTGAAGGGAAAGTAACATACCCTAAAAGTACAATTTAGTGAGGGGTATAATACGAAAAAAGAAATTTTTTAAATCGATAATGTATAAAAAAATACTGGGGTGGTGCCGTCTAAAGTGAGACACACTGTACATATATACCGTCCACTTAGATAATCTAAGTGGCATTTTACTTTAAAGTAATTGTTAGGTATGAGACATGCAGATATAAATTAATTAGATATTTGTTCTTTATTAGCTAATGGCATGTAAGATATATTTGCATGAAAATAAATATGTTTGATTTTGTATTACAATGGTGTTGTTTTATCGCAACATGTTCATTTTACAATTTTGGCATTGTATACATTTTAATTGAGTTTTTCACCATCAGTTGCTAAAACAGAACTAAAAGTCAAACTCGCCACAACAAACCTTTACAAAATAATTAAAATGTAGTTTGGACAAGCGCGGTTTTGTTTCCTACTATTTGCATAGTGTTTATTCTATGCGTTAGCGGTGGCGCTACTGTTTTGTGTTTCCAATGAATTTAGCCTAATTAACCACTCTTAAACGTAATGAAATGTTTCTCTACAGTTGCTAAGGTATTTACCGTACTAATTAGACAATAACGGTGACAGTGAAATTGAAATTACTTTAATGGGTATAAATGTGGCCGTCGAAAAGTATAGAATACAACTCGGTTGTAAAGAAATAACGTGTAATTAGATTACACACCTAAATAACATGAAAGCTTATTTGATGGAAAAATATCGGGGATACACGAATACTCCATTTCATCATGTTTATTGTTTAATAATATATCTACAGACTATATATGTATATTAGATTACAACCCTTTAATTTAATATTCTACCGAACCAAACGTCTTTGACACAAATACCTAAGCATTTAGTTCCCCTGCTGTAACAAATTTCCTTCCAAAAAATTCGAAAGGTTTTTTAATTCGGCTACAAGTAAAAATTATACGTTAAATACACCTATCTCAAAATCGCCGTATATTTTAAAGAATTATCATATTGCCATCAGCTGCTAATACGATACAGCTCTTTAATAAAACGAGAGTTGGCCAAAATGTATGCCGGTTCTTGACTTCTTAGTAATTTTCTGTTTTAATTGATTTAATTTTGAACGTGAAAACGTAATATTAAAATTTTTGAAGCAGGGTGTCACGGTTTTTTCAATTTCGCGTGAATTAAGTATAATACGGCCCTGTTGTCCGAAGTTTCAACTCGCTTGAAGCTGCAGAATTTGCAAAAATCATGCTAGTTCGGCATGTTCTTACTGCTGCGGAATATTTCGGAGAAATCCCAAATCTACAGACCAAATAGGTTGATGCAATGCCTGTTCAGTATATTTTCTGTACATAAATAATCGACTATTTTTCAAGGTGTAAACTCCGTCGTTAAGGGAGCCTAGCTGCTAATTATATATTTGTTTTAAACTGAATAAATGTGGCATCCCTTAATCACATTTTTCATATAACCTAAGATAAAATTTATGAACCCCTTTGTGTCATATTTTGAATATTTTGTACAGTCATTAAATTTCTTTGTTCATACATTCTTGCCTTCTTATTTGTGTCTTCGTGTTTTGTTTTAATATTTTTGTAGAGCCTTGTGAGGCTGCCCACCAGTTCTAGTTTCATTTCAATAAGCCAGGGTAAGGACCTCCAACAGTAGGGTGCAGCCACCCCCAACTCCTTCGAGCCCAGTAGGAACAATCTACGGTACGTTCCTCCTCATCATCTCCGGTGATTTTCCGCAGTGGGGTCCATATTCTTCCCGATTACGACGACTCCTAATTAAAGAACTTGGCGTTTCGAACTACCCCTTCTTCGACTGTTCGTATCCGCGAGCCAAAGGACAACGACGTCCTCTTTAAGTGTCGTAGTGCGAAATTAACACGTGACAAGGGACTCGCCGGCAACATATTTTATTGTAAAAAATTTAACAAAATAATGTCAAGACACCGATATCTAGACTCTTGCGGTTTTATCAATTAAATAATACATTGTTAAAGAGTTACAAAATAATTAATTTTGGAAGGGGTAGAGAAACTTATATTTATTGAAATAATGACCTGGGAGAAAAAGCAGCTTCAAATTTGAACGACTTTGAAAATTTTTACATACATACTTTAGAATTTTCAGGCACCTTATTTATTTAACCACGCAAGAAAGTTGCAGTTTTATTGTCTTGACTGATTTTACAGCAGTACATCTGCGTTTTTGTTGTGTAGAACAAACCATTTTTTCGTCGATTGATTATAATTAACATTAATATTACAATTACTTTCAATATACAGGGTGAGTCAGGAGGAACGCACCAAACTTCAGGAGTGTGTTGTACACGTGTATTTAAGACAAAAAATCTATAAATTGTAATTCGATTTTTATTTGTTTTCGAATCATAGCGTCTTGAAGGTTTAAGTGGGTTATCTGATATTTTTTATTAAAACAACCTTATAATTCTATGTATCTATATTTAAGTTATAACAATCAAAATTCAAGTAGGCACTCAAGTAGCCTTATGTCTGATGAAAAACAATATCTTATCTGTTTTATTCTACGAATAAAAAAAGACAGGAAGTAGCATAACACCAACAGTATGCAATTTAGATGGTGTATCAATATGGCGGATTTTATAAGCTCGTTGGCTGAGAATACTAAATACGTCAACTGTCAAAGATAAAAACGTAAACAAACAGTTAGTCTACCAATAAAAATTCGTGTCGGTTGGTGTTTCAATATGGCGTGTGTGACGTATGCCCGTTGCCCTTGTAGTTATGCACCATAATACCTTAGTGTCCTTCCGGTTTCTTTTTATTCGTAGGTTTTATTGCAAATTCATTGAAAGCGTTAAAAATGCCTCACATTTACACACATTTGGAATATGCTAATATGGTATTTGTTTATGGTTTTTGTAATGGGAATGCTAGAGCTACAGTTGAAGAATATCGTCAACGGTTTCCACATCAAAGAATTCCTGATAAAAACGAATTATAAGGTTGTTTTAATAAAAAATATCAGATGACCCACTTAAGCTTTCAAAATGCTATAATTTGAAAACAAATAAAAATCGGATTACAACTTATAGGTTCTTTTGTCTCAAATACACGTGTAGACTCTAGAACACACCCCTGAAATTTGGTGCGTTCCTCCTGACTCCCGGTATTTTATGTTATTACTAAAACTGTGAATCTACATCGTTTATTTTTTAAGCTACGAAACTGAGTTTTTGAACATAAACATATTCGGATATTTTACATTGATTAAATCCCACTTATTTTTGTATGTAGTTTGCATATTATATTGGCCGTTTCTAGCATTTTTATATAAAGCATGCATAGTTAGCATGCACATTTTTAAAATTATTCTTATTTCATATTAATATTTTTTAACTAAAGACACTGGAAATTTTATATGTGCCTATTTGGAAACTTTCTTGCTCATTTATCTAGTTAAGGCATCTTAGAATGTCGTTTTGCAATCCTTTATTAAAGCTAAATGGAACCTGCCAACCATAAGGATTAAAATATAGTAATTCTAGGTAATTCTTAAGATACTTTAACAAACAAGTATTAAACGTACATTTATAACGATTTAAAATAACACCAACCAGTGCCTTTTTAGGAAAATAATTAAAATTTTTATTTCAAGTTTTTGATATTTATTTATCAGGTGGTAATAAAGCACTAGAGCATTGTAGTGAACCTGCGCCGAGTACTTTCAGTTACCTTAAAAATGCCAACAAATAATTTCTTGGGTAAAACCAGAACTCATATTAGAGAGTGATACAGTGTTTTGTAAACCTTATGGAAAACCAGTAAGTATTCTTTGCAATGTTTTTTTTTTAAATTTGTACCAAGTAGATCTTAATATAATGCGAATGAAAATATTTAAATGGCCAGCATCGTGGCACCCCGTTGCATACGAGACATTACTAAAGAACGA
The DNA here is from genome assembly GCA_963082815.1 of Melanotus villosus. Lineage (NCBI taxonomy): Eukaryota > Metazoa > Arthropoda > Insecta > Coleoptera > Elateridae > Melanotus > Melanotus villosus. The sequence goes on along the minus strand of OY720418.1, from coordinate 66,223,656 downwards.
AATCGTCTGAAATGTACCAAATATCAATGCGAGAATCCGTGACCCTAAAAAACGACAAAATCAAAGAAGAACACTTTAAGTTGAATTTATATAAAGCGTTGGTTTCGTTTAATATCCCCTTAAACAAACAGTTTTTAAGGCATTTTTTTGAAAAATATTGTAAACAAGTTGTTCCTGATCTAACCGCCTTTAGAAAAAAATATGCCAAGGAGTGCTATGTAGAAACCATGGCCAATATTCAGAGAATTATAAAAAAACGTTTTATGTTGTTGACGAAACCACTGATGTTTGTGGTAGATACAAATTTAATAGTAGGTGTCTTGTGAAAATAGTTCCAATAAATCGTAGTTAGTTAGTTGTAAGCAAATACAAAAGAAAAAAGTAGTCACTTTTTCAAAGTGGCGTAAATTTACTGTCAGTTTAGGAATCTTGTTGAAATTTAGCACATGTGAACACTTGTCCTTTATCTTTAATAATTTCTACATAATATAAAAATATCATCAAGTGTGCTTATGTCAAATAAGGTAAATAACTTAAGTAACAAAAAACAAAGTAGGGTGTACATTATTATTACATGCATACATGCTAGTGTACTTGTTAAAACTGCTTGTTATCATTATGGGTGAACATATTCAAAATGCAACGCAAATAAGAAGGCAATTACCGCCAATACAGGTTATGCGAGCGGTAACTTTGCTACAAGAAGGGCGATCTCAGCGGTACGTGGCTCAACAATTGGGAATTGCACGGGAAACTGTGTGGAAGCTCTGGACATGTTACAGGGAGACCGGGCTTGGCACTAGACGTCCTGGTGGTGGCCGAAACAAAAAAAAAACACAGAACATTACACCCCCAGAAAAACGACTGCAGGTGGGGACCGTTTTCTTTGTTTACCAGCCCTTCACAGTCGTACAGCTACAGCACGAGACGTTCAGGCAGACGTTCGACAAGCTACTGGGTGCATAATTAGTGACCAAACTGTTCGAAATAGACTACATGAAGTTAATCTAAGGTCCAGAAGACCCGTTAAAGTGCCCAAATTGGCCAGACACCATCGTAGAATGCGAGTACAATTCGGCCGAGAACACCTAAACTGGCAACTGAGGCACTGACGACGTGTCATGTTTATAGATGAGTCCAGGTTCCTTCTGTCAGGTAATGATGGACGTTTACGTGTTTTAGAAGACCAGGAGAACGTTACCTTCCCAATACAATGCATGAAACTATTCTTTTTGATGGAGGATCGATAATGGTGTGGGGCGGCCTCACTTTAGATACCCGTACTGAACTTGTCATTGTTCGAAATGGTGCTCTGAATGCACAACGTTACATAAATGAAATCCTACATGTACATATTCGTCCGTCTGCCCAAAATTTTGGTCGGGAGTTCGTCTACATGCATGATAACGCTAGACCACACGTCGCAAACATAGTGATAAATTATCTGCAAGATCAAGACATTCAAACAATGAATTGGCCAGCATGTAGTCCGGACATGAATCCCATAGAGCACATGTGGGATATGCTGGGAAGAGCTGTTCATACTCGTCCAAACCCCCCCACAAACCCTTGTTCAGTTAGAACAAGCTCTGATAGAAGAATACTTAATACTTTCCGAGATATTTTGGATAACAGAAAACTCCAAATTTCGGTTTTTTCAAGATATCTCGAAACGATCAAAGTTGGCTGTGATTTCTCAACGGATATGAAATGAACATTAAAATTCCCAAAACTTTCCCTATTTAACCCACTTTGTAGCTTTTATAGTTTCCGAGATCCTAATGGTTGGGATTGAATTTGGCACAGACTGTATAATAAATAAATTATTTTGATTTTTCAAAATTTTAAAAATTCGATTTTCTTGTCGTAACACAAAAATGGTATAAGAATTTTTAATTTTAGAAACGCAATCTTCTCAAAAAGTTAGCCTACAGATGCCTAATTCCTACATGATTTTTTATCTATCTATATCGTAGTTATACCTACAATTACATCGAATTTGGCTCACACCGAACAGGGAAACAACAAGAAATGTCCATTGAAAACGGGAAAGAACCGGGAATATACACGAGACATGCAGGCTTGATGGGTAATTAAGTTTCTTATGCCCAATTTGATGTTTAGTGCAGTGTATTATAGGTTATTTTTAGTAGTAACTAGAAACTAAAGAAAGAAAGTAATGAAACGTTTCAAATACTTACCTACTAACAATGATCAAAATAGTTACCTAGCGGGAAATAATTCTCATTTAGAGACCTAAACCCAGGACAGAAGAAGACGACGTGAGTTTTCATCAGGTACCTTTGCATACAGGGTAAAAGTAATGAGTGTAAAGAGGTTCCCATTTCTTTTAAAGCATTTATGGCACTGCATCGCAATACAAAAAGTAAAATGGAATATATTCGGAAATTTGTATAGCATGTGAAAAACATACAATGTGATTTTTTAAAAACTCAATTGCAGCAGGCCGTATTCTGACTTAATACAGACAGTTCTAAGATTATTAAGAGAGAATACGGCCTGCTGCAATTGAGTTTTTAAAAAATCACATTGTAGCTCTAATCACCATAAACTAAACCCAAACATTTCCGCAGCAGTGTAAAATCACATTTCTTCATTTAAAGGTCGTTTAGTCACTATAGGTAGAATAGCAAAGTAGAGCTGAAAAGAAAAGCGCAGGCGTTTTATAACAGAAAAAGGGCAGCACGCAAAAGATCAAGAAGTAACCCGAAATACTGTGCTATTGCCATGGATTTTCAGAAGAAGGTATACTTACCTAACGTGCCAACGATTAATGTTTATTATTTAGGGCAACTGTCCATGCACATTTTCTATATTCACGAACTCAGTAATGGAGTAGCTTCGCTTTTGTTTCATTTTATGGTTACTACATTAACAGAAATGTTAGACTGATACATCCCCTTGTTCGTTTGTTATGGTGCGCCGTTTTACTTTTTAATGCCATGTTGAAGCATTTAACAGTTTCAACGTTTAGAAATATGTCGAGACAGATTAATAAATAATTATAAATAAGTCCAGACATAATAGTAACGAAATAAAGGGTAGGTTAACAAAATTTTAAATTTCTCCAATAGATTTTTAATGTAAAGTAGACCTTAAGAAGTTATGCCTTGACTTCTAAAGATATAATTATTAATAAGCTTTAGCATACAAATATATATATTTTTTGTAATACATATGATAAACAAATAATTGTATTTGCTTCCATAATATAGAGCTTTTATGCGATTCTTCATGAGTTCAAAACACAGCTAAACATTATGATTATAATGAATAAAATGTTTACCTATTTTCTTGGTAACTTATATCGAAAAAACTTCATTCAATTTCAGCGTTTACATAACCTGAAAATGAATTATAAATTTGCCGTGACATTTTCAATTCAGTATTAATTCGAATATGAATCTACGAATTTTAATGTTATTGCCAACAAATTAGTTACTGAATTGAAAAGATGTCAAGGCAAATTTTTAATTCATTTTCAGGTTATACAGTGTGGTGATAAAGTAAGGAACAAAATTCATAATTGGGTTATTTAATGTTTTCAAGCAAAACGCTCGGACACGTCAATTTTATTTTTTAATTAGCCACCTTATGACATAAAAATTTTACTTATGACGTCATTTATTTTTGCACAATGACGTCATCATTGGTTTTTCTAAATGACAACCCCAATTTTTTTTTGCTGTTTTTCATAGACCTTCTTACTACTTAAATGGTGACGTAAAAAAATTGGTCCCTTACATAACAATTTTTTTGAGAAAATAACACACTTTAAAAAATAAAAATTTATCTTTAATGGAAAAAAATTATTATTACACCCAAAAAAAAAACAAAATTCAGTGCCAAATAGGTGGTGGAGAACAATTTGAACATTTGCGCTAAATTTTGTTTGTTTGTTGGGTGTAATAATAATTTTTTTCCGTTAAAGATAAATTTTTATTTTTTAAAGTGTGCTATTTTCTCAAAAACAAAAACAAAAACAAAACAATTTTTTATACAGCATCATTTAAGTAGTTGGACCATCTATAAAAACCAGCAAAAAAAAATTGGGGTTGTCATTTAAAAAAACCAATGGTGACGTCACTGTGAAAAAATACATGACGTCATAAGTAAAATTTTTATGTCATAAGGTGGCTAAATAAAAAATAAAATTGACGTGTCCGAGCGTTTTGCTTGAAAACATTAAATAACGCAATTATGAATTTTGTTCCTTACTTTATCACCACACTGTATAAACGCTGAAATTGAATGTAGTTTTTTCGATATAGGTTACTAAGAAAATAGGTAAACATTTTATTCATATAATAATAATGTTTACCAATTACTGGATGTTATTAAAAAGTAAAACGGCGCACCATAGTATGTGGAATGTGATAAGAATATTGGTTTACTAAATCTTAACCACAGAATTGAAATGTCTTATGATTGGATGTCGGTACTGAAAACAAGTCAAGACGTTTTGAAGCTATCGAGGTAAATCAGATCTTAATAAAACAATGATCTAACTTTTTTCAAGACAAATATACAAAAAAAGTGTCCATTTCCAACCCAGAAAATTAAGGAAATCAAATCTTTACAAGAACATCCTCGATTAATGTGCCACAGATCATCATTTAATGATCCATGAGGCAAACGCCCATACTTCCACAAAAAAAACTCATTGGAAGAAAGATAGTAGAAACTGAATTTGAACTTTCAACGGACTTTATGAAAGTAGAACGTGACATATACCCATTCTACACAATACACACAGTATTATTCATATCATCCCCCAAAACGTACCACCCACACCACGCATGTAATTATACTGATTCACACCCACTCATACCCATATTACCCATACTCATACTGCAACACGGTTGATTTATTTTTTTAGGCCCATTGCCAATATATGCATATTGCTATGATGACCTACGTTGCGGTTTCTTGTATTAGTTTTATAAGTCAATTACAATTTACTTACCCTGACAGAATCTTTATTACTTTTATCTTTATTTTATGCTCCGGCTAACTCATATATTTCTTAAGGGCGTTGAGGAGGTTCTTAATTTGAGATTTATCTTAATTCTTAATTCTTTCTGTTATTTTGTATGAATAATGTCAAGTCAAAATTGTAATACAGATTTATTAACAATTTTCAAGTTATGAATTAACAAACTTAAAATTCTAACAATACCCTAGCTAAATATTAGGATCTAATTTAATGATTATTAAAAATTCGCTCACGTTTGTTGATTTTTTTTATTAAATGTTCCCACTTTCTAGTTCATAATAATTTTCCGACTTCTTCCAGTTCAATTAAATATGTTTCCATTCCAAATTCTGCAATTAAGCTTCTATTTTTCCTTTATACACTTCACTATCCAACTATCTTTAATCACTTAATTTTTATTAGTATAATAATTTTTATTTAAACCATTAACAGGCTTTATATCTTCTTTATAATCTTCATATAATTAAGTTCATTAATTAATCTTGCTTTTTAATTAATTTATGTATATTCAAATCTTTTCTTATTACAAAATTTGAAATAATAATTTTTCAGAATTTTCATCTGTTATTATTTTATCTAAATTCTCGTTGTCCTGGTTAAGTTATTCATTTTCGTTTACTTGATTTTCAAATACATATTATGATTAAATCAGATCCTTCTACCTATCTAACTTATTTATTTACATCTTTTATTATATTAAATCCTAGTTAAATTAATTCATAAAATATGTAATCTTACAATACATATATTACTTACTGATGTTTATTCTGAAAAAGTATTTGAACACATATTATGTTTGTAAGAAATGTGTCATTTAATGTTACCAAAAAAGTCGAACGATATTAAAAGTAATTTAATCATGACTTCAAAAACGTATCTATATAATTTCTTGCTGTGTATTATGTTAAAAAGTATAAAAGAAAATAATTCCACTTGTGAATGAGTGGGAGGATAAATGGAATTCTGATACTAATTCATTACAGCATTTAAAAAGCGACTAATTTAATTTTAATTAATTTGGGTAAGTAAGGATCTCGAATATTAAAATAAGAAATCTGAAAGGGAAGATTTAACCTACTTATCAAAGTGAAAATTTAATTCTAAGTTACGAATTCAAGTTTTAGTGAATCTTATTAATAATGTAAAGGTGTATATAGCCGCATTTCTATCTGCAACAGTAATTTCAAAATTAATTAATTATTGGAAAATAGCACGATGTAATTGTTTATAAAAATATTCTTTCTACAACAGTGGGTAAACACTCGTAGTAGCGAGATGGGCATTAGTTTACTAACTTACGTGGGTGACTGCACTGTTTAGTGTTTATAGGTCATTTTTGGTTTGGTTCTTTGTTTGATATCTTTAAAATGCCGCATATTCTCAATGTTGTAGAAAATACGTTATATGCAATATATGCCTATTTTTATGTATCACTTGATCCATAAATAACTATTTTTAAAAACTTCCAAAAATGCTCGACATTTACGTTCGTGATTCAATACGCAAAATTCATCTTTTTAGTTTTACTTTATCAGATGTTACCATTAGCGGCATCCGCTAGAGTATTTTACTAAATATAAATAGTCATTTTTCCTAGCCACGTAAATAACTATTACAAGTCATTAGCGTCCATTAGATACGATAAAAACTTAATAAAATATTAACGCTAGGTTTTACTCGGAACACGCACTCATATTACTAAAATATATGGTAAGGGCTTACAATGACGACAAAAACAGTAAGCGTGAGGTATATTTTAAAAAATCGCTAAAAAGCTCTACACCGAAAGCACTTTGTAAGTTATACCTAATATTAGAATGATGTAGTTCACAATTTGTTCAAAACACAGTACAAATGTTTTCGTAGGTCGATTTGAAATTTAATTTTATAATTTTGTTACAATTTACTTATAGAACAATAATTTTCTACAAATACAAACTAGCGTTACCCTAAATACAAATTTTTGAAATTCTATCCACGAATTTAAAAGGTGTCAAGATACATATGAATAGACAACATTTTAATCAACATTTTAAAATATCCTAAGAACGGCATTTTAAAATAAATTGCTCACCTTTAGGAGAACAGAACGAGAAAAGTGGCAATCAAATAAAATGGAAATGTGGGCGTTTTAGTAAAACGAGATTTTATTTTTGTATATCTTCTCCTTTAGTGATAACGTCTGCTTTATTCTCTTTGATATTTGTTTCTGCTGTGTTCCAAGTATTGCTTTCTTAAATTTTCAGTTTTAAATTCAATGTATTTACCTTCTTTGACATATAGCGACACAGAGTCTTTACTATATAAGATGTGAAACAATCTTTAACGTCTGCAAGTAAATTGAAAACAAGAAATAATTATTAGCAGGTGCATAATAACTAAAATGTTTCAACCATTTTGGTGCTTATTAGCGACAAGAAATAACTTTGCAGATACTGCCAACTGCCAAGCAAGTGCTTTACATGATGATAGTGTTTTTTTCTGAAACACTGCCATAAAAATATGCCTGAATACAAATTTATAACCCACTGTTTTCCTAAGAGAATTTTATATGAAATATAATATAATGTAAGCTGAACTATTTATTATGAGGCGATCTTGTTAAGCTTCTAATAACCGCAATAAAATTAAATTACCAGGCTTTGCTTTACTGTTTTTTAAGTAGTAGAAATAGTTTATGCTTGATACAGGCAAATTACATGAAATTCCATCAGAAACATTAATAAATATTGACAGAACAATAACTCGAAGTAGAATTGTGATTGCCTCGCATACCAGTAAACTTTAGAAGCATTGCTAGTCTTTTTGATATGTATGTTAGCGGATTAAATTTACCCCCACACTTTAGGGTTGCGCTGAGTGGGTGCACCGATGTCAGGGCTGAAACCCCGATCTACCTTAGTCCATTTAACATGTATATGTACCTACATAGAATATTCAGCTCTTTCTCGAATTCTCCTTCACACTGGACATAAATACATGTGATTTTGTTGATTATAATTAAATAGGGCAAACTGTTAGATGAATAAGACGATGTAACATGTCATCAAAATATCCTTTAACCTCAGGCGATTAGAGATATAAAACGTAGAGAATTTACTAATATACACTTACTTTCACTTATTGCAATTTAACCATAAGATGCCCTCTCCTATTTGCATAACGTAATCCACCATTTTAGTACCGCCCAAGTTTAACATTACTAACATGATTTTAGTGAAATATTAAAACCCAAATACTGTAAAACAACTCTTATTACAGTAAATATTGACATTTATTTCGAGCAGTAATTAAAATAATGATAACTGAAACGAAAATGTACCATCGTGTTCAAAGAATACTGGTACAGCGAAATTTTGGCTGTTTAAATTTGGTTTGAAGCCACATAATCAATTGGGTTAGCAGGCTATGACCATGAAACATCAACGTGACAGTTCTATGAATGAAAAATTAAAAAAACTTGTCAGTTTGACAAATACTTAACCTCTATTTGACATATCCGATTTACACACAAAAGAAGTGTCTACATCAAATTTTGAGTTTTGGAAGTGTCTGCAGTAACACACTGTACCAGTATTCTTTGAACACGATGGTACGTGTAAAGCCCAATTCTATAATGATTTATTATCTGCTTCTGAATCTATACATATGTTATAATAAGTGCAAAGGTAAGAAAATAATCTCAAATAATGTAGATGTATTTTTTGTATTATCTGTAATCTCCTATACCTTTCGATGTCGAGGCTAGGGCGTTAACGTATTAGCCTCTACGCGTGCAATGCACAATATATTATACCTACATACTGCACCATGTGTAGAGTCTAATGTATATGTAAGACCTTGTTACTCTACCTCTTAGGCCTGCATTCGAAGGAGAGCGTCATTAGTTAGGTACCCAACAACGAATGGTCACCAGGGGGATTCGAACCAAGGACTAACGCAACGCTAACCTGACGCTCTACCACTGCGCCACCCTGGCTACCATAATGTAGATGTGAATACATGAAATATTTCTATTTACTCCATATTAACATATAAAAAGTGATTTTGGAAAAACAAACAAGAAAAATTTAAAATCAACTTTGTTCACTATCTTCCTGTCAGAGAAGTTATGTTTTTAATATCATTTTATAAAATAAGATAACAGCTTATTCTCACATTCATCTGTACAGAAGAAACATAAACTTAAAAATTATAAAATAATAGAACTCGACAATTAATTTCCTTAAGAAATTCTTTCGTACGATTTTAAGAGGCAAAAATATGTCTAATTTCAAGAGAATTAAAATATTATTGTTGACTCATACGTTTTAGGTCAGTAATAAACTCACATCAACTGAAGCAACTTGTTTCACTTATGTATATTTTAATAAACCAGTATATGTGTTATCAATCAAACCTCATACCTCATCGTTCATAACTACAAATTACAACCAAATCAATCATACACAACACACAGTATTCTATCAACTATCTACTATCTATCTACTATTGTAGAATTGTAATGTCCCCTACGTATCCTAATACTAGGAGCTTTCAAATTTGAAATTGATAAAATTGATGAAAAGCAAATTAGTGCCATTAATTTTACAAATCACAATGTAGTCCAGTAAAATAAAGATTCAACCTCGGAATGAAAGTAAAGAAGCTGTATATTTGCATGAACCTTTGCCTTGACGTTCTGAAGACTGGCTGAAAAGTCTCATATAATCTCGTGTCTGCGTCACAAGATATTAAAGGTCAAAGGTCACGAAAATCGGGTTTTCGCAATTACCTCGTTTTCTATGCGTCATATGTCATTTAAGGTTATTATAAAACTTGTAGATCATAAAATTATCTACAATTTTTGTTTAATAAATTTTGTCGTATGATTAACCGTACTCGAGATATAGCGCGGAGAGGGAGTGTGGCTGTTACAGGAGAGTTATCACATGCAAGGATGGCAGTATCGTCTGCAAAGGTGCTGGTTACAGTTTCATCGTTAGTTGGCAGGTCAGCAGTATAAAGTATATATAGGGTAGGTCCCGAAACGCTGCCTTGGGGAACTCCTGCGTTTATCGGATGATAAGATGACACTTCGTTACCAGTTTTGACTTGGAAGTGACGGCCAGATAGGTAAGATTTTAGGAGTAAATAGTATTGGTGCGGGAAAATTGTTTTAATTTTATATAGGAGGCCTTTATGCCAGACCCTGTCAAACGCTTGTTGAACGTCAAGGAAGAGCGCAGAGCAGTATTTTTTGTTCTCAAAGGTTTTGTTTATAATATCTATCAAACGATTGCACTGTTGAATAGTCGACTGAGCATGCCGGAAACCGAATTGGTGGTTGGGGATGTGTTCTTCGAGCTGTGAGTCTTCTTGAATTCTAAGTAATATTAGTTTCTCCAATACTTTGGAAATTATCGGAAGAAGGCTAATTGGTCTGTATGAGTTTACCTCATTGGGGGGTTTGCCTGGTTTTAAAATCATGATGATTTGGGCAAACTTCAGTTGAGTGGGCCAGTAGGTGAGCCTCAGGATGGAGTTGAAGATTATTGTTAACACCGTTATTGCTTTTTTTGGTAATTGTTTTAAAATTTTTGCAGTGATGAGGTCAAATCCAGGCGCTTTATGGTTTTTGAGTCGATTAATTTCGCGTTTTATCTCATTGGGCGGAAGAGCTCGAATTTGTAGCGAGAGTTGGAGAGGAGTATCGAGGTATTCGTCGATGTCAGCATCTATATCATTCTCGTGTGGTTTGTAAACTTCGGCAAGGTGTAGTGCAAATGCTTCTGCCTTCTCTAATTCTGATCTTACCCAAGTACTAGCTTGAGTTCGTATGGGAGGTATGAATTTTTGGGGTCGTTTGAATCTTTTAGTGGCTCTCCAGATTGAGTGGTCGTTAGGGGAGATGTTAGGGAGGAAGTGTTTGAACTCTTCATTGCGTAAATCTTTTAGTGCTTGTTTCAGTTTACGAGTTACACGGTTGTATTTTTGTTTGTCAGGTATACCGTGGCTGCGTTGCCAACATGCTCTGGCTCTACGTTTTTCAGCTATTAACCGTGTTAGTTGTAGTGGAATGTTTTGATTTTGGGGTTTTGGTTGAGGTAAGGGTGTGCTATTCCATCCTGCTTGTTGGATAGTCGTAATCAGATGGTTGGTGGCTTCTTCAAGTTCTTCCGGAGTCTTTATACTAACATTGAGATTTAGATGGTCATTTATGTATTTCCGGAAGTAGGTCCAGTCTGTGGTTTTACTGGTCAGTGTAACAGGGTCTTCTTTAATTATTACAGTTGTACTGATTGTTAGGATGATTGGGGAATGATCCGATGAAAGATCATAATTATCATCAATTTTAAGGAAATTGTTGGATATTCCGTTAACGAAGAAGAGATCCAGAAGGTCCGGAATTTTATTTTGGTCGGCCAGTAAGTATGTTCTTCTTATCTTGGACAACTTTAAAGAGTTCCCTGCCTCGAGGAGTGGTGAGTCTCGAGCCCCAGTACGTATGTTTAGAGTTGTAGTCACCTCCAGATATAAATCGCGTACCTAACGTTTCATAGTAGCGATTTAGATTTTCTTGGGTAATTCTATGTCTTGGTGGACAATAGACGGCTGACAGGGTTATGGGACTAGGTAGGTTGGTTACTTGTATTGATGTGGCTTGTAAGTAATTTTCTTCAAATGGTGCTAGTTCATGGTGTTTTATAGTTTTCCTTACTAAAATTGCTGTTCCTGCGTGAGCTGTCCCATCTGGGTATTTTGTGTGATAAATTTCATAACCAGGTATGTTAATATATGTCCTTAAAGTGAAGTGAGCTTCGGCTACTAGCATTACGTCGATTTGGTTTATTTTCAGGAAGGGAATTAATTCATCCTTGTGTTGCTGTAAGCCATTGGCGTTCCATTGGGCAATTCGCAAAAAACTAGCCATTATCTTAATTTGTTGACGACCGTGGAAAGCATGGTAATTATCATTGTGTTTTGCTGCATTTGTTGTTGAAATAAATTTTTAAACTCTTCCAGGAATTTAGGAAGGGTGGCTTCTTGTGGTGATTGGCTTATAAGTAGTGAAGATTTTGTTTTACTGTTTGGGCGTATGTTGGGTTTTGATATATTGGGGTAACACTTCTCTTTTTATGTAAGTCCTGGTAGACTCTGCAGCCTCTATAATTTGCAGGGTGGCTGCATCCGCAGAGGGCACACTTCGCAGGGGTATCTCTTGTTTTGGTGCAGGTTGATGTGCAATGGTTTTTACCACATTTAACAGAGGCGTAGGGTTTATAACAATATGACTTTGTATGTCCGTAAGCTTGACATCTCATACCCTGGACGGTTTCTATGTGTTTCTTTGGTGGTTCGACTTTGATACACATATTTAGTAGGGTTTTTAGGTCGTATATTGTTTTATTGTTGTCTACGGGTTCGATGTCAATGAAAAATAAAGGCAATGGTGTTTTGTCAGCCCTACTTTTAACATTGTATACATTTTTAATCTTATGGCCTATTAGTTCCAGTTCGGTTTTTATGTTTTCAGTAGCGATAGTGGGGTGTAAATGTTTGATAACGAAATGCTTTTTCTTGTTTCAATTGGAAAGTGTGATGCACTATTTTTTTTTCTTGTAGAAAAGTTACTAAGTTTGCGATGTACATTTATTTTAACTACGTTGTCGCTCATAGTTTTGGAAGTATAATCCTTTGGCTGGAGAGTAGTGTTTATACATTTAGTCATCTCCGGATAAATAACAACTCCGTGTATAAAAATTGGAGGGGGGTTAGGAGTCGGATTTGTTGTTGTTGATGTGCTGGGATTTTGCTGTGGAGTGTCCTGTGACAATATATCAAATCTGTTTGACTGATGTAAGGGATTTGTGGTTGCAACTGACAGTGAAGCTAGAGTTTCTTTTGGTGTCGAAGAGACTGCAACGCGTTTTCTTTTGTTTTTATTCTGTACTTTCTGCCAAGGGTACTCGTTAGGCACTGTATCTGTTTCCGTATCAGATAATTCATACATATCTATGTTTGAGCTAGTGTCAATCTCAGATCTCTGGGAGAACGTATTTGACGTCATGGGTAAGGCATATGGCTGGGCAGTCGGGTACGGGTTGTATAAGTTTGATGGTGGAAAAGCGGTGTTAACAATCTGATTGGGAAGCTGTATGTTCCCAACAAATGAAGGTTGTTGGTGATAATATGAACTATAATGCATAATGTTGGGTAGAGCAGGGTTAAAATTTGGTGGTATACCGCCTCCAAAGCCGGGGCCGCCCCCAGCCGGTAGCATGGCTCAATTAATTAACAATTTATCGATAGTCTAAGTCGGTAATATTTCACAGTGCGATATGATTCAGAATTTTATAAACCGCAAACAAATAACTAAATGTGGTTACTTATCCTGGAACGCCAGAGTGATTATAGCACTATCACTTAACGGTCAGAACACCACCTCCGCTCGGTTTAGTTGTTTGCACTCGACTCCAACTGAGTTTTAAACGATTACATATTGTCAAAACCGCACTCAAATAATTTATGTATTTATGTATATAAAAATCGGGAACGGACCTAGGAACTCCTGATAATTTTTTGAAGCAACTTGTAAAAACTGTTGGGTTTTTGCATAAACCGTACAAATGAAGTCTATTCGATAATATTACCTGCGAAATGTGTGAATTCCTTTACTGCATTTAGGCAAAACGTTTCAACCACTCGGCAAACATTGAACTCTATTGTCGGCTCTTTCGAAAACTAGCCCCGTTTTGACCTACACTACGAACAATTTGGTTTATCTGATGCTTTTATTGAGAAATGTTTAGAAAAATTTCTAGTCGTCTCCAAGGACATAATTAGGTGCAAGTTAGCAGTAGACGACGCCACCATCGATCAAGTCAGTAAATGCAATTAACCAAGTGACAGAAACATAAGCAAAGAAGTTCGTATACAGGCATCTAATATCCGCCAAGGCATCGGACTGCCTGCGCGATACATATTGCGAAATAAGTACATGAGTATCGAAGGCAAAGTAAAAATTCACAATACCTGTGTAAGACCCATCCTCATGTATGCTGCAGATATAAGATCTAAAACGGCAAAGATAATGAATATTATGCGGACAACTGATATGAAAACCCTCCGAACTATAACAGGTCACACACTGCTCGATAGAATAAGAAGCTACACGATTAGCGAAATCAGATTGAGCAGAGCAAAACGACGTTTCTGGTGATATCGCGTCGAAAGAATGAGTAACTACAGCCTCGCAAAAAGGATACTGACACAAAAATCAAATACCAAACGTCCACCCGAAAAATCACAAAAGAAGTGGTACAAGAGCTGGGCATTGGACTCGCAAGACAATAATTAAGGGGCAAAATATAAAAGGCTGGCCATCGTCTTAAATTACGAAGAAGAGGAAGAAAAAATATTATAACAAAAATAGTTACTTTTTAGAAGAAATAATTTATACAGTTTTAATATTCACATAGATATACTTTCAATAGGGGTAGAAAAAAAAACCGAAAAGTTTCCACCCAACACGTATCCGCAACATCCCCCTTTTTCGCGAAAACTTACCCCTAGCGTCTATAGGTTACAGTTTTTTTTTTAAATTTTGTAAGCCGTTGCTCCAATTCGCAAAATGTATAGAAAATGAAATGTTTATTATTACATAAATTCTACACAAAAAATATTGTCCTTTTGGCTAATCTCCATGCAACTCTGGCAAATTGCGTTTAAAGTTAAAGGGATAGTTCTGAAAAAAAGCTAAACACAACACAGAACTTAAGCCTACTAGAGACTCAAGTCATGCTCATGAGTTTTAATGGCCGCACTAGTGGGGTATTTTAAGCCACCTGGGTCTAAAAACATTAAATATGTGAGATTTTGGAATGGTGTTTCCACCTCTAAATCCCTGTTGCTGATAATAAGTTGCGAACGTAAGCTGCATCCTAATACCTAATAAGACATATCCGAAATTTAAACTATTTAATAAATAGGTAGTTAGATAAATTAATTAGAGTTAAAGTTGTGAGTCGTAAGACAAGAGGCAGATTTTAGCGACGAACCTGGTTCCAAATTTTCGAACCGCTTCGTTTTATCGACGAACCAATGACGTCACGGTTCATAAAATTGAACCGGGTTCCAGCAACCGACGAACCAACCTCGCAACGTGTGTTCCTGACAAGTCGTTTGGGTTCGTCAATTATCGGAGCGCGAATGCCATCACGTGACTACTTTTGTATGTTAACAGTGGCTGGCGGTTTTTACGAATTTGAAATTACTGTGTGTAATTTTTATAACTAGCAATTAAAAATCTAGCATTATTTCATAAAAAAGATGGAGAACGTTGATGTCACGTATAACGGAGTGTCTTACAAATTACTGGTAGATACTGAAACCGCCGAGAATTTGAATTAATGCTAATTACCTGAACGCGATTTAACTAATAACGGTAAATCTAAGAATCATTCGAAAACAGCATTTCATAAGCAGCTAACACGCCAAGTTGTCCTAAATAGCTAAATCCATTGTAGATACTAAAACGTTCAATTATGTTATAGGTTAGAATTTTAATGTCAAACCGCCGTTTGAACCGAATTACGTTTTGGCGAACAGTAAATTTGATGACGTCATTAACGAACCGGGTTCAAAAAATCCAGGAACCAGGTTCGTCGCTAAAATCTGCCTCTGATAAGTTCCTTTAGAAAGCTGTCCACAACGACTACCCTTTTTCACCTTCAGTTTCTATTTCTTCCCACTTGTCCAACCAATTTACAATTTTTTTCAAGAATAAAATATTCTGCTCATCCATAGTTTCTATAACGTTGCGATATGTATCTCGCTTGTGTTGTCCTTCAAATAGAGTTTTAAAATTTACTATCTTCCACTACCTTAAGACTATTTTCAAACAGTTTATAGTTCCTTGACAGTTTTCATAATCCTTTAGCTTTAACGCTGAAATATTTTTCTCGTCATAAAAACGAATACAAAGCTTCACATTTTGTTTTTCAATATTGGTGGGACTCAAAACTTTTACGGGATAAGGCTGGAGCAAATTTTACGATACTGTTTTCCTCTTCTTTATAAAGTTGTTTTTAATGTCCAATACAAGCACTATATCTGCCTATTAATCGAATATTATTTACCACTGTAAGTTATAATGTGTAGAATACGTAAAGTACGTAAAATCGCTGCAATTAAAACCTCATTTTATTGATTTCGAACAGCGCGCTAATTAGTAATTACCACCCTTAACTTTAAACGTTATTTGTGCAAATTGGATGGGGATTAACCAAAATATCAATACAATATTTTTGTAAAAAATTTAATAACAAATATTTTTGTTTCTAGAAACATTTCCCCTGTAAACAACAGCTTTAGAGAAAAATGAGGAAAACAAGCACAATGTACAAGCTGGGTGCGATTTTTGGTAAATAAGGGATGTTGCGGACACATATCAGTTGGGAACTTTTCGAGTTTTTGTTTCTGCCCCTGCTGAGAGTTTATCTACGTAATATGAAAAATTTATAAATTATTTCTCCTAATCTATGTTTTAATGTTTAATTTACGGGAACTAATCGCTGCTATCTGTATTATACAGGGTGTCTCACTATATTTTGACTGATTTTACAAGCTTATATTTTCTAAATGGGATGAAGTATTAAGGTGCGGTTTTCACCAATGAGTTTTACATGAGCCCAAGTTTTTTTTTATGGTTTTTACGAATATGCTATTCCTTCTTTAAACACCGAAATAAAAATGGCATTATTTGGCAGACCAGATACTTCATTTTTTTTAAATGCAACCCTATACTTATTTGTAGAAATAAGAATAGGCGCATATTTTAGCGTTCAAACGATATTTTAAAAATTAAAATCGGATGAGAAATGACCGAGATAAACGCTTATGAAGATACTACTGTAAATCAAAAACGTAAACAACAAAACATTTAGCATGCCATGACTGACAAAAGAAGGAATGGCATATTCGTAAAAACCATAAAAAAAACTTGGGCTCATGTAAAACTCATTGGTGAAAACAGCACCTTAATACTTCATCCCATTTAGAAAATAGAAGCTTGTAAAATCAGTCAAAATATAGTGAGACACCCTGTATAATAATTGCCTGGGTGATATGGATATTGTGTACCTATATTGTGACCCTAAGTGTATCACACTTAGGGTCTTTACGAGACCTGGTCGAGGCTACACATTAATCTAGCTTTGGCGGAATCCTTGGTATGTTGATCGAGTAAGTTGATCGAATGTGCTTTTGTAAACTTTAATATCACGCCATTTGCAATAATTAAATGAATAAACAAAATCAAAGCCGCAACCGCCGTCTGCTCCCCATCTAGCCCCTCAACGGCCCTTCCTACATACTGTTCTTATTGAAAAGATCAAATTTAGTCTAGTTACTATACGTCAAAATCATTTGTTTGTGTAATTAACCTAACCTAATTAAAAGTAAAATGCCATATAAGCTAAACTGAAATAATATGCTTAGTAAATAATGTAATTCGTAAGGTCAACTCAATTCATTGATAAAATATGAGTATTATAAAAGAAGGTGTCAGTCACCATTTAAACATAAATTAGCTAGTTACTTTTAGCAAATAAGAAAGACACTATTTAATTTGACAGTGACAGCTGGATATTTCTTTATTTAAACTAATATTCGCGTGAAGTATGTAAGTGAATACGAATACGTCCTCTTATACGTATGAACCACAGCGGTTTAAGACTGAAATAGTAATTAACGTCACAAGTCCGGGAACTCATATTTTACAGTACGAGTAAGATGTTTAAAGACGAGGCGACGCAAGGAGCCGAGTCTTGAAACTCGAAACGAGTACTGTAAAAAGAGTTCACGGACGAATGTCGTTATGTATTTTATTTCATACTGTCAACAATTTGATTTTTAATTTTTACATGTGACGCTTTTTCAAAACGTCAACATGTGACATTACTGTGTCAAAGACGGTAGGTGTGGCTTGGTTAGACTTTTACGGGCTCTGATTGGGTGCATAAAATAACTGTCCGGAAAATGTTGCCAAGCAACATTTTCCGGCTCTGATACCGTAATAGCTCATTTTCCGGACACAAAATGGCGCCGGGAAACTGAATTTACCAGACAGTATGAAATAAAACTTGTTAACCTCACTTTAGATAACCTCTGTGTTTTGTAATTTTTACACACTGAAACGATTTTTGCGAAAAGAAAAGATTTATGGCGTTATTATAAATGCATAAAACCATAAAATATTATGTCTACATATGAGGTGACTACACGTTACATATTTTCAGTTTATTTAATCAACGAAATTGTAAAGTTTCAGTTTACCTGTGTATGTGTACTGTCGAACTGTACCAATGTTTGATATGTAATTGTCCTGTGCAAATATCATTGTCAAACACAGTCGCAATGCTGA
Organism: Melanotus villosus; assembly: GCA_963082815.1. NCBI lineage: Eukaryota > Metazoa > Arthropoda > Insecta > Coleoptera > Elateridae > Melanotus > Melanotus villosus. The sequence continues at coordinate 66,205,234 of OY720418.1, read as the reverse complement.
TTTCGAATTTTATTAAAATGTTCAATGAAGATTCATATAGCTTAGTTGATTAATTGATCGCATTAACACAAGTTTATTAATTTAATAAAATCTAATAATTCTCGAGTTTAACAAAATTAGGATTATATTAATTTCCGGGCGTTTCTCAAAGAGTTTGGAAATGCGTTATATCTTTATATCTTAAAAAAATATTTAAATAAGTTTACTGTGAATTGAAATTAAATGGACTTATAAGAAATTTCTCGGAAATTTCGGGTGTTGATTTAAGGAAAATACAGAAAAGAAATTCAGCTTGTTCGGTTCCTTAAAACTAAAGACAAGTGTTACAATGACTCTTATTGTAATATGAGTACAATTTGCGTAAAGGAGCCGTAGGAGAGTTTCGAAATGTACGAATATTACAACTCGTCATTGTAACACATGTTTTTCATACTATCTTTCCTATTTCGCATAATATATTTTAATTTAAAAATAGCTGTTTTTTCTATAGCATCTGTTAAAGTGCTATTTTATCTATTAATTTGAGTAGATAAAGTAGCACTTTAACAGCAAGGGTAGATAAAGTACTACTTTAACGACTGTATGCACATACTAATAACATTTTAAAACGTGACTCGATTTGTAATTTTTTAAACGTCAATGTCAAATAAATGTCAAATAAAATTTATTATATAATTTTTTCCTTTAAAATAAATGCTATAGAAAAAAATAGAGTATTATACACGACGATAAAATTTAATTATCTTCTCGAGCGTAATTAGCGTCTCGACGCTAAAATACGCCCTCGAAGATAAAATATAATTTTATCGCCTCGTATAATAAATAACTATTATGGTAGAAGTGAATAAAGAGAAATTTTATCCACGAAAGGAAAAGTTTAGCTCACGAGGCCAATTTGGTTATGGTATACGAAACGAGAGAGGTCGAATACTATTAAACCTTTTGAAGAAAAACAACATGTATGCGATGAATTCATTCTTCCGGAAAAGGCCAAATAAGAAGTGGACATGGAGAAGTCCGGATTCCAAAACTAGAAATGAGATAGACTACATAACAACAGACCATAAAAATATAGTACATAACGTAGATGTCTTAAATAATTTTGAGACAGGAAGTGACCATCGTCTAGTTAGAGCAAAAGTGAGCATCAACCAAAAATCTGAAAGACTCAAGATTATAAATAAAGGAAGTACTAAACCAGAGATAATAACGCAACAACTAAGAGAAAGGGACCAGTATAGAGAAAACCTAAGAAAAGAAATTCAAGAACTGAGCGAGCTACCAGAAGACTTAAACAATACAACTGACGCAATAGGAAAAGCTATGAAGCAGTCTGTGAAGTAAATCACTAAAAATGTAAAAACAAAACCTAGAGAGAAGAAACTAACTCATGGAACTCTGAAACTGATGGAAGAAAGAAGAGAACTGAAAAAGGAGGGAATAGATACGACAAATGAATATAGGGAATTACAAAGACAAATAAGAAAAAACGCAAGAGATGTTAGAAGAAAATACAAGATGTAGTTAATTCAAAAAACTATAGAAGAAAATAGTAGCACGAAAGTTTTGAAATCTAACACATCAATAGGGAAGAAACAAATATTCAAGTTAAAAAATGCAGATGGAGTACTGTGTACAAATAAAAACGACGTCCTAAAAATCACCGAAGAGTTTTATAGGGACTTATACAAATCACAAATTAGAAAACCAGAACGCAGAGAGTGGGTAGAACCGCGAGTAATTAATGTTGGCTCGGAAGAAATCCCGGAGATAATAGTATCAGAGACTGAAATGGCAATCAAACAAACAAAGAATAACCGATCACCGGGAGAAGATGAAATATTCAATGAAATGATAAAAGAAGGTGGAAACGCGTTGTGGAAACAACTAGCAGTTTTATTTAATAAATGTCCAGAAGAAGGTGATATACCTAAAGAATGGTACCACGTATTAATCATACTCATACATAAGAAAGGCGATATCACAACCTTAAATAATTATAGACCTATAAGTTTGCTGGGTCACTTATACAAACTATTCATGAGAATTATATCAAACAGATTGACATGAAAGCTCGATGTCTACCAACCTAGAGAGCAAGCTGGGTTCAGGGCAGGATTTAGTACAAATGAGCACCTACAAAGTTTGAAAACGTTAATAGAAAAATGCCATGAGTACAAAATACCATTGATCTTAACCTTTGTAGACTATGAAAAGGCTTTCGACAGCGTGGAAACATGGGCAATATTAGATGCACTGCGAGACAGTCGTATAAACTTTCAATACGCCAGGCTCATTGAAAACATATAGAAAAATGCAACACTAGCTGTAAAGTTACATGAAAATACCACTAAAATAAATGTGGAAAGAGCAGTGCTACAAGGAGACGTAATATCCCCCAAGTTGTTTACACTGGCCTTGGAAAATATTTTTAAAGAGTTAAATTGGGACAAAAAAGGTATTAATATCGATAGAGAGTGGCCGAATAACCTGAGATTTGCTGATGATATTGTCTTAGTATCAACTGAAGTGGAGGAAACGATATCGATGATAGAAGAATTGAAATAAAAATCAGCCAAAATAGGACTGAAACTCAATGAGTCAAAGACTAAAATCATGACTAATATCGATATACCACCTGAACAACAAAATGCATTACCAGTGAAAACAGTAGAACATTATCCATATACACTTACGTCATAAAATTCAATTAAACAGGGATAACCAAACCACTGAAATAACCAGAAGAGTCTCGCGTGGGCAGCCTTTGGGAAACTTTCTCAAACATTACGAAGTACCCTTTAAAATCTAAGGTGTTCAACTGTTCAATCAATGTATCCTGCCAGTCATGACATATGGCGCAGAAACACTAACACTAACTAAAGCACCTGCCCATAAGGTCAAGGTAACACAAAGATCGATGTTACATATAAGATTAAGAGATATGATACGAAATGAAACAATTAGAAATCTGACCAAAGTGCAAGATGTCATAAAGAAAATGGCGACGCTTAAGTGGAACTGGGCAGGACACGTCGCAAGAATGTCAGATGAAAGATGGACCCGAAAACTATTAGAATAGAGGCTGAGGACAAAGCGACCGCCAGGACGTCCACCAACACGCTGGAAGGATGACATAAAAAGAAGTGCAGGACATGATTGGATGAATAAAGCGCAGGACAGAGATGAATGGAAGAAATTAGGGGAGGCCTATATCCTGCAGTGGATGACAATGCGTTAAAAAATGATGTATGGGAACCAAAAACAACATGGAAATCTCCCGCTCCGAATTATCTTTTAAATGTGACTTTCTGTAATTGCTCGAAAGGTTGTGGACCATTATGGGGCTGCCGAAAATTAGGAATTCAATGCTCGTCAGTTTGCGGTCATTGCCTGGAGAATCGTTTTTAAATGCTAATACCATCGCTGATATCGTGAAAACAGAATTCGATAGAGAAAAATATGAGAGTCAATTAGAGGCTCTTTCTACGGATTACCTGGAACAATGCGACATGGAAGGAGAAGAAGATGAGGATGAAGAAGCTTAATGTAACTCTATTTTGACTTTTTTTTTATTAAGTATTAAGAATATTTGAACCGGCTGAGACAGTGGATACCACGTAAAAAAAACGCGCCTCGTACTCAAGCTCAAAGGTGGTGTGGAATGGGGTACTTCGTTAACCTTGACTTAGACGTTTAACATCACATTACGCGAAAACGGTTGGTCCTACGAAAAAACTACAAGAGTACTTTTTTGTACATAATTTTCTATCCTTCAATTCCTCTGTAGAATATTCTATACCTAAAGTCAATAGAAAGGAAGATATAAGCGAAAAACCAATTTTTCGTACCTTTTAAGCCCTATAACTCAACAAGTTCAAGGTCAAATCAAGGGTACTTTTGATATGTTGTTCAAATACACTAAATAAAGGTCTACACAAAAATTCAGCTCACTTTGAATTTTTCCGAAGTGAAATACCTACTTATTTGACTGGACTATTTATATAAAATCGAATAATATTATGTTCTCACCTTTAGTTAATCCAAATTTTTTCAAGCGAAATTTATGTCTACATTATTTTGTTTTAGGTATATTGGTCTGGTGATTGTTCAAACAGATTTGCGTGTTCATCTGAAATTAATTAAATTAAACAGTAAAGTGAAACAGCATATCAATTCAATCGATTAATTACTTCATTAGATGCAATTATACAAAAATATAATGCAGGGTGTCCCAAAAGGTATAGTAATAAATTTATGGGTTTGTTAATTATGATTTTTTGATTCTAAAATTCAAATAAACTTATGTTTTATTATCAACAGTTAAGGAGTTATGGATAAATTCATTTATTTTATTAGACTTACAAATTTTATAAATTAACTTAACATTAACACTTTTAAAATGCCACAGACCTTGGAGTAATATTATTCAAACTGATTTCCTTGTTCTAGTATACACATTTCACAATGGCGAATCATGGACCTCCTAACATTAGTTAGCTCAGTTAGCTGTTCTGGATTGTCCATAACTCGGTAACCGTTGATAATAATACTACATAAGTTTATTTGAATTTTAGAATCACAAAACCATAATTAACAAGCCCATAAATTTATGACTATATCCTGTGGGACACACTGCATGTTCCTGTTAATATGAAATTTTATTTTTATTGTAAACCCTATTTGATTTTTTATAAAATATCCAGAATGTCCTATTTATAGCTATTAAGACAGCAAGTGTTTTATAGAAGGTTTAAAAATCAAGGTCGTAGTGCAAATCCCAGCGAACGAAGTGAGCCGAAGATTTGATAGACCGAGATTTTTAAACTATAAAACACGAGTTATCTTCAACATTTTTTCTAACACTATCTTTCACTAATATATTATTAGAAATTTTAATAAATTATTGTTTGCTCACAATACACAAAATGCGAAGATTGCTAGGCAACAACTTAGTTTATAAAGAAAAGCGTATTTTAAAGGCCTAAGGCCTATCAAAAACGTTGTCATTGACGACGTATTTTATAGAGAAAAGCGCATTTTAAAGGCAACATAACAAGTGAGCTCTTATGCACCATAGAAACAGTATAAGATATTAGTGTTAGAAAATAGCTATTAAGGCAACAAGTGTTTTAGAGAAGGTTTAAAAATCAAGGTCGTAGTTCAAATCCGAGCGAACGAAGTGAGTCGAGGATTTGATAGACCGAGATTTTTAAACTGTAAAACACGAGTTGCCTTCAAGATTTTTTCTAACACTAATATCTTTCAATAATATATTATTAGAAATTTTAATGAATTATTATTTGAGACGCGCCACAATACACAAAATGCGAAGAATGCTAGGCAACGACGTATTTTATAGAGAAAAGCGTATTTTAAAGGCCTATAAAATACGTTGTCATTAACGACGTATTTTATAGAGAAAGCATATTTTAAAGGCAACATAACAAGTGAGCTCTTATGCACCATAGAAACAGTATAAGATATTAGTGTTAGAAAAACAATATAAATATAATTATGAAATATTGTAAAGAAGCCTAATTATGTGTAATATATTTTGCGAAAGTAAGCGAAAGTAAGCGTTATTTAGCATAAACTAGATTAAGAATTCGTAAAATAAAGACATACAGATATGCGAACAAGGGTGTCAAATTACGGTGATGCACCTGCATGACCCGAGTTACAACTTGATTCCCAAATATTTCATGGTAGAGCTAAACTATGCAACTCGACACGTCAAATTAGATGCGTTTATTCTTGAAATATGTGTGTATGCGGGAGCTGACTTCTTACACAGGGTGCCCATTTTCGACCTCTAGCATGGGGATCTCGGTTATTATAACAGATGCGAGATCGGTTAAATTAGGGCAAAGTTGCGCATTTTTATGGTGATCAATTATCTGAAAGAAAACTTGATCTGTCATTTTTAGTTTTTGAATTATTGGAGAAAAATGGAAAATTGTGATTTTTGTTTTAATTTTTTTAAACGAAAACCAATAAAACTAGACCTCTCGCAGCAAATCCCCACGTAGCGTAGCTGGTTAAGTAAACCACCACTTTGTTTTAAACTTAATTCAAATATGTTTCCACTTTCTAATAATGTTGATCAATACTATTTTTAAATTGTATTAACTTTAACGTTACATTTGGTGGAAACCACTACGTTACAATATATGCCTTTATAAATATAAGTACTTTCGCTGTTATGTGATACTGTATTTTTCCTATTTAGTTTTAATTATGATTTTGTTGTTAATCTATGTTCTTGTCATTCCTTGTATGCACAAATAAATGTATTCACAGTAAATAATCAAATATGGAAAAGTATTAACGATCATCACAATATTTACCAAAATTTCTAACTATTTTCGTCTCGTTTTGAACTTTAGTTATTTACATGTTTATGCAAATTAACGTAAGAACGTTTTGAATGTTTCTTGTGGTAATAATGATCTTCGAAACTTATTAGTATGTTGACTCACAAATGCCTAACAATGCGCGCCTAAAGATGCGCGCCTAAAGATGCGCGCCTTAACTGTCCCTTTCCGCTAGACGAGTAAGGTGATCACTTAGAACTTCGAAGCGTTTCAGTATACATAAAGGAAGCAAAGATAGATATTACTTTATAACTTCTTGGTTATACTACACACTTAACTTTTCCGGAAAATATTTAAGGACTCATTTCAAGCTCGTCAAAGGAAGTTTTACACAGGTAACAACATAGGTAACATAGACAATATAATAAGTGTTTTCGTGTGGAGTTACAATGAAAATCAATCTGCATGTTCTCAAAAGATCTTAAACCACGAATGGGCATGTTTCCTTTTTACCCACTTTTTTCATAAAAAAGACCATAATTTTTTATTCGAAAATCAATAGATGGCCCAAAAAGTTCATAATGTGCACACATGCATTATAAAGATTCATCGTTAAAATTACAAATTTAAGTTATAAATTATATATATAAAGGTGTACATAGTATCTTCTTCGGTCCATTCATTCCTATTAGGAATATAGGGCGTCTTCACCAGACGTTTCTCTAACTGGTAAGTCCATAGTATAAGGTAGTCAAACTTATACTACAACCGTTTATATACACATTACACTTTTTGTTATTATTCACTTTACTTTAGTTTAGGGGGTTGAGTCTTGTTCTTGTTGATTACATAAAGTTTAAACGAGGTCTTTCCATCTGTTTTTGTTTTGGGCTAGTTCTTTCACTTGATTCCATGTTATGTTTATCGCTTTACATTCTTTAAGTATATTTATTCTCCAAGTTAAGGCTGGTCTACCTCTCTTCCTTTTTCCTTTAACATTGTATTCGAGAGCTTGACGGGTTACATCTGAGCATGGCTTCCTCAATGTGTGACCAATCCATCTCCATCGCTGTTTTGATATGGTCACGTTAACTGGTTCTTGCTCCGTAATATTCCATAGTTCTCTATTTGTGATTGTTATTGGCCAATGGATATTCATTATTGTTCTTAGGCATTTATTTATGAATATTTGTATTTTCTGTACTTGTTGTTTATTCAATGCCCAAGTTTCACAACCATATAAAAGTACCGTTATCACATTTGTTCTGTAAATTCTTATTTTTGTTTTCTTTGATATTTCATTTGACATCCAGATCTTGTAAAGGATTCTAAAGGATATTTGTGCTTTATGTATCCTTGCTTTTATATCCAACCTACATCCTCCTTGTTCATCGAGTATACTGCCAAGATAACTAAAGTTTGTCACATTCTGCACCTTGCTTTGTTCGATCATTATTTCTGTTTTGTCTTCCGTATTTACTCTTATTGTCTTTGTCTTGTTTGTATTAATTTCCAGTCCTATTGTGCTTGCTGTTCTTTTAAGTATGTTTAGTTTGTCTTGTAGGTGTTCTCTTTTCTCTGTGATTAAACAGTTATCGTCCGCATATTCTAGGTCTTCAAGTTTCGTGTTGAATCTCCATACTAGTCCTTTTTGATTATCTGTAGTTCTTCTCATTACCCAATCGATTATTATTAGGAATAATAAGGGCGATAGGATGCAGCCTTGTCTCACGCCATTTTCAATTTCAAACCTGTCTGATTTTACCCCATTATGTATTATGCAGGCGTTGCAGTTTTCATAGAGTATTTTAATCATTTTGATGTATTTATCTGGCAGTCCATAAGTCTTGAGAATCTGCCACATTTTCTCTCTGTTTACTTTATCGAATGCTTTCCTGAAATCTATGAATCCTATGTATAGCTCTTTCTGCCATTCGTTACATTCGTCTAGAATTATCCTTAAAGTGTTAATGTGATCTATACACGATCTTCGTGGTCTAAAACCGGCTTGGTTGTTTCTGAGTTCACTTAATGTTGCCTCCTTTAACCTTTCTAATATTATTCTCGTTAATATCTTACTTGTGGTGTTTAGTATTGTAACAGCTCTCCAGTTATCACATTCTGTGGTTTTGCCTTTCTTGGGTATTTTGACAATTAGACCTTCTGTCCATTCTTTCGGGATTGTTTCTTCTGTCCAAATTTTCTTTAATAGCTTATGTAGAATTCTTACACTTGATTCTGCTCCTGCTTTTATCAATTCTCCTGATATGTCATCTAATCCAGCTGCCTTGTCATTTTTTAGCTGTTTTATGGCTTGTACAATCTCTTCTTCTGTTATTTCATTCGTGTTTATATTTAGTTGTAATTCTGTTTCTTGGTTCTCATCATCGTTTTCTATTATATTGTTACTACCCCTGTTGATACTGTAGATTTCCTTAAAATATTCCACCCATCTATCTATTATTTCCTTTTGTGATGTGAGCATTCTTCCTTCCTTGTCTTTGATGTTATTTGTTGTTACATTTCTTTTTCCAGACATTTTTCGTGTTATATTGTATAACGTGCTTAAGTCATTTCTGTCTGCTGCTATTTCGGCTTCCTCTAACATATCTTCTATTTGTTTTCTACGATCATTTCTTGCACTTTTTTTTATTTGTTTGTCTGTCTCCCAGTATGCTTGTTCGTGAACCTTTTTCTGTACTTCTGTTCTTGCAGTTAGTATTTTTTGTTTGAGCTTATTTCTTTCCTCGATTAATTTCTCTGTTTTCAAAGTCAGCCACGATTTGTGTTTCCTCTTCTTTATTCCAATTGTTTCTTCTGCTGTTGATTTCAGGATTTCTTTGTATTTTTCCCAAAGCTGCTCCATGTTTAGTTCGTCCATGTTTACTTTCACTTTATCTTCCATTTTCGTGCAAAACTTTGTTTGCATTTCTGTATCCTTCAGTAAGTGTGTGTTATATTTTACTCTTACATTGGTTTTGCTGCAGTTGGATTTTAATTTAACTTTAATCTTTGCTCTCACTAAAGCGTGATCAGATCCTACGTCAGCTCCGTTCATTGCTCTCACATCTAACAGGCAATTTCTATGTCTTCTCTCTATAGTAACATGATCAATTTGATTACAGGGTTTACCGCCTGGCCCAGTCCATGTGATTTTGTGTTTTAACTTGTGAGGGAATATACTGCCACCTACTAATAGATTGTTGACCGCACAAAAATCCAAAAACCTTTCACCGTTATTATTCCTCTCCCCTATTCCTTCCTTTCCCATTATTTCTTCTCTGCCTTTATTCTCATTCCCAATTTTTGCGTTCATGTCTCCCATCAGTAGGGAAATATCTCTTTTGTGTTTTTTCCTTTGCTTATCGTACGTTTTTTGTAATTCTTCATAGTAATCATCTTTTTTATTTTGTATTTCTATATTTGTAGGAGCATACGTATTGATTATTGTAATGTTAAAAAATTTTGCCCTAAATCTGGCCATGATTATTCTCTCGGAGACCGCTTCCCAATCAGTATTCATGTGGCCAATTTTGTAAACCTTTGCATTAGAAAAATCTGCTCGATAGAGTATAGGGAAGAGGGTGGAGGATTCAGCCAGGTGGAGGACTCAACCATTGTCTATTGCTCTTTTCCTGTTCGAATTTTCTGCTTTATTTCGTTTGCATAACTAGTGTACCCCTAAGTGCATTCAGACGCTGAAACTCCGATGTCAATGAGGTGTGTTTTGTTTATGTGACAAAAAAATGATTGATTTTAGACTTTTGAGGTAAGTTTTCGTTAGTAATAAATTGTAATTCTTTTATAGCGAGTTTTTTTTATAAATGATCGATTCTCTTGGATTAGAATCATCAGTATATCTCTAATCACATGCTTATCACACGTAACCTCAATTCCAAACCATATTTCTATTGCCTCGTTTATATTATATCAAGAATGGTCCACCCACATTTAGTATAAATAGTTATTCATTTACTTTTTTAGATGCCTCGTTTTTACGAAAGGAAAACAGAAAGAGAAGTAAATTAACAAGATATGAAGAATGCAGTATGTGCCTATCTAAAACAAGAATTATGCACGACGTCACAGCTTATTTGAACTCGTCTACGCCGAATAATATAATAAGTTCTTTCAGAACTACGAGCATTTGGCCTCTTAATAGACTCGTATCTACCGATCAAGATTTTGCTACCAGCTGTGTCACCAATATTCATCTACACTGAAAGTATGTACTTGTGAGCAAGGAGCCCCACAGTTGGAAGCCACTGAAAGAACTGAAGAGCAAGAAGTGTGGCAAGAACCAGTAGAGATCATTCCATATTATTGTCACGATAATGAAAAAATGCCCGAGCGAATAACCGCCGAAGGCGTAATTAATAAAGAAAGTAATGTAGCGGAATCCTCACGCAACAAGAAAAAATTCTCGACCACAAACAAACAACCCTTGTCAATAAAATCTACAGCTTCTACATCGAAAGAGCTTATACCTTCTATCTCGCAAGAACTGAAAACGTTCAATGAAAGAAAGAGTCTATTAGAAGAAATACGGCCATTGTTTAAAATTCATTCAGAAGAAAGAAAGAAGCAGATTAGAAGAATGCAGTCCAAATCCAGAATATACACTGACACTATAGAGTTTAACCACAAACAAGATTTGGAGAAAGAGAAAAAAGAATGTGACAAAGAAAAATCCTACCGGGAAAAGAAAAGTATTGCCCCATGATTCTTCATCTGATCAAGCTTCATTTTTTGCAGATGAGACAACAAATGAAGAATCATTGGAATCTGTTCAAAGCTTTGAAGAGAATTCTTATGCTGATGTTAATGACTTTGTCTTTGTGAGATTGAGAGAAGAAAGAAAGATATTTTCTTTACATTGGGAAGATATTAAAAGTTGAAAAAAATATGCCTATAGCAACATTTTTGAGAAGACGCGGTCTTTCTTCAAACTAATTTTCCCCCGATATTCAAGCTGTGAGTACATTTGCATTGTACAGATATTGTGGCTAAGTTAAATGCACCGAATAAAATGACTGGAACTGCTAGGATTTTGGGCACCCTTCATTTCAACTATAATTTTCAAAGATATGATTTGGAGAAACCCCAATATTTTATGTTCTTTTTTATAATAGGATTCGTTTGAACTTTCAATATTTAGTTATGTGTAGAAGATAAAAATTTTGTTTATGTCTTGAAATAATCAATACTGATTAATTCCTCTTCGTTATAAACTGATTAGGTTCTATTTTTGAAGGAACTGAAATAAATACTTTCACATTAACCACTTCAATTTATTTCTTTCTATTGACCGGAGCCTCCACAGGCACAGGCTGAATCTTCCTCAGTACCAGGGTAGATGCGACCAAGCACACAATTTCTTTAAATAGTAAGGAAGCAGGTGAAATATTTTTTCTGTGCTTCAGTTTCAGTGATTTCTTTTAATTACATGCCAAAGTACATTTTACACCCCGAAGCATTTTTTTTTAAAGAAAACAGTTTATCTTATAATGTACAAGACATCCTAAGTATGCAACAATGTCAAAGTATGCGTAAAATATTAAATGCCAATTTCGGTCTCTGTTACGGATTTTAGGACAAAAAAATATATAGTAGATGTATTTGAAATTTGTTTCTGAACTTAATGCACTGGCTAATTGACTAATACAGCTAATTTTGAAGTAAAATTTCTTAAAAAAACTTTTAAATTTTGTATACATGTTTACATGAAGCAATTAATGAGCATTGCCATTTAGATTCATTCTTCGATTTTATTTCATGTACTACTTGCTTGCTCATATTTCGCAAGAAATGTTGAATAAAATTAACAGTGTTATTTACTTTCTGGTTGCATTTTGCTCAGAAAATAATTATGAATACGTTCTGTCTACCTACACCAGACCAACTAAGTCTACCAATTAAAAAGATCACACTAGCTCAAGTTATATCCACAATTAAAACTGAAATAAACCCTAAGAAAGCACCAGGTTATGACTTGATTATAGGGGAAGTCTTAAAAGAACTGCCAGAGAAAGGACTAAAAGTGATAACTGCCATATTTAACGCAATTTTAAGATTGAGCTATTTCCCGACCCAATGGAAGGTGACCCTAATAATAAACCAGGGAAATCACCAGAGGAAGTATCTTCCTACCGCCTGATTAGCTTGTTACTACTAATATCTAAACTGTTTGAAAAGTTACTTCCCAAAAGAATCAAACCTATTCTCGAGGAACATAATCTTATACCAGAACATCAATTTCGGTTTACAGAAGAACAGTCCACCGTCGAACAGATTGATAGGGTAGTAAGTGAAATTAAACCGGCATTGGAAGGGAAGAAGTATTGCACTGCTGCATTTTTACACATAACCCAAGCATTGAACAAGGTCTGGCATGTGGGACTATTGTACAAAATCAAGAAAAACCTTCCTGGCACCTACTATCAACTAATTAAATGAAGTCTTATAAAGTCTGCAGTACCGCAGGGAAGCGTATTGGAATCTCTCCTCTACATACTATTTACAGCAGACATGCCCATTACAAATCAAACGACCACAGATACGTTCGTGGATGATACTGCACTTCTAGTAACTGCAAATTTATCTGAATCACGTGCATGATTGGATGCGGATCTGGCGTATCAAAGTAAGCAAATGAAACCAAGTCCACACATGTCACCTTCACACTCCGAAGGGGAAGGTGCCCGCCAGTAACTTTGAACAATATACCAATTCCACATGCAGAGGACGTCAGATACCTTGGTATCGACGGTTAACTTGGAAAAAACATATTTTTAATAGTTAAACGCAAACAACTGGGCTTAAAGTTCTTCAAGTTAAACTGGTTACTAGGGCGCAAATCCAAATTAACCCTGAGCAACAAGGTTTTAGTGCACAAAACCATATTAAAACCAAACGGTAAAGGAAGAAGACTTATGATTGTATATATTTGAAGTTATACTGGTTTCATATTGTGGCAATTATTTGAATCAAAACACAGCAACGACTGTCACCATGAAATTGATGCACCAACTTTTTAAAGGATAAGCAGTCATTGTTATGGATAATGTTGCTTATCATTAGAAACAGCAGGAGAAAAAACAACATTAATGTTTGCTTAAGCAATGGTTGAAAGAATCATCCAATACATATTAGGTTCCATAAGGATATATGTACAACGCAAACCGGACTATAGTGAGTAGGTATATTATTGACGAACCTGCTAAGCCAACAAATAAAACACTTCTTTGGTTACCATCGCTATATTATGAATTAAAAAAAGGGAATACATAGTTTGGTCATTAGATAATGTAGTGAAAACAATAACTGAATCTTTAATCATAAATCATTTTGTGTTCTTCGCATGTAATAAAATGATATTTTTCTATTAGTATTTTGTACATATATCATAAAATATAAATTAAATAAATGTAATTTACTCTACGCACTTCTACGTAGAACCTGCTTGTCTGAACGCTACAGAACTACTTTCATGTGATTGTATTTTGAATCCCTAAATCGTCTCTTTGAACACGGTTTACAGGCTATTCTTATCGAAGCTTTAGAAAGCGGATTATGCTATTTTATTCCTTTTGTTATGTTGTTTTATTTGAATATGAATCTGCTGAGCTAGATAATTTTTATAAACTATCAAGTGAAAATTCTGGGGTTTACAAGAATTACTAGAATATTTAGAAAGTTAACCGAACGAAGGTCTTAATTTACGATTACTTCTAAAACGGATATGCAATTAGTTACTTCAATAATACCCAGTTAATAAAAATGTTTATAATAGTTTCCACAAAATTTATAAGCTTTTACGGTAGAACAAGACCAACAATTTTTTTTTAACAAATAAAATATTTTCTTTTGTTATTTTGCACAAATTACTAATAGTTTTTTCAAGATTATGAAAGTCATACGTCACCTGTTGACAGCAGACTGAACGCTCATAGATTCTTGGGAATTCTTGTGAGTAAGTGTGATGTTGGTCTGGACACTAGGATCGTCTCGTCCTGTTGTCGAGTCGGTGTGTGAATCAGGTCCCCTCCGGAGTGACCGCGAGAGTATCGAGTAGGTACACTGCGGACGCTGTGACTTGAGGCACGCCAAGCCGCAGCAACGTGAGAAGGTCTCCTGAAAAACAACGCCTGCTTTGAATTAATCTAAGATGTGTAACTAGTTAAAATATCATACATAATTAAGTATTCACCAGGAATATCAACTGTATGACCTTTATAGAGCGGGTGCAAAGTAAATTGTACCAAAAATTATTACTTCTCTTATATATGTATGTGTATAACTATAACGTTATGCTATAATGTAACATATACGTGGATCGTCTGAAAGGTAAGGTAAATGAAAGGGAAAATGCGAATGAATTTGATGAAATTATATTTAATTTTCAACATAATCTCGATTGAACGCGACACATTTTGCCGAAGGATATTCCACAGCTATTATACCGTTTTTATAAAATGATTTCTCATGGTCTGCAAAATAGTCGTTCACAGCATGAACCACTTGATTGTTGTCGGAAAATAGTTGGCCTCCGAGCCTTCTTTTGCGGTTCGGGAACAAATGAAAGTCAGAAGGGGTTAAATCGGGTGAGTAGGGCGCCTGGTCCAACAATTTGGACCTGAGTTCATGGATTTTAGCCATGGAAACCGTTGACGTTTGAACAAGATTGCCAAGGTGCGGTCGCTTTTTCATGATTTCTTCGCTCAAATTTGCGGAAAATCTGCGTAGTACTCTTCAGTAATTTATTGTCCTTCCCTTTTCCAGGTAGTCACTATAGATCACACCCTGTGAAAATGTGTGAATCCCAGAAAACCGATGCCATAATCTTGCCGGCAGACTGTATTGTTTTCGCCCAGGTTCCTCATGGCTATCCATTGTTTCGATTATTCTTTCGACTCCGGCGTGTAGTGGTTGACCCATGTTTCATCAACCATCACGAACCAGTGAAAAAGTCAGTGGGGTTAAGCTTGAAATGCTCCAAGCACGTAGACGATATGTCCATTCGAAAACGGATTTGGTCTAAAGTCAGCAAACGCGGCACCGACCTATCGCACAAAGCTTTTGCCTTTGCATGTCCAAATGTTCAAGCAAAGTATTATGAACTCGTTCGGTTGAGATCCCTGTCATGTCTGCTACCTCCCGGATCTTCAATCTTCGGTCACTCAAAACTATTTTATGGATTGGTTACCATATCCAAAGTTGCCACATCAATTGAGCGTCCACCGTGAACTTCATCTTCGGTACTCGTTAGGCCACGTTTAAAGTCAGCAATCTACAAATGTACTCTCTTAAATGAAGGGAAAGCTTCGACAATCATTTTTGAAAATGCTTGCACGCTCGTCTAATACAGGTTGTCCGAAAAAGTTTTCGCGATTTCTAGGTTATATTTCTGGAGAACCGTTAGGAGTGGAAGGATCTGATCGATTGCATTCGAGAGCGCGCCTCTTGGAATTTCAGTAGCCATGGAGCGATAGGCGAGACCACAACGCTTGGTTTCAGCATGATGGGGCGACTGCTCATATTGCAAATCGTTCCATGGAGGTCGTTCGAAGGATGTTTCCAGGAAAGGTCATATCGAAGAATGGAAACGTCAATTATCCCCCCAGAAGCCCCGAGTTAACCCCAATGGATTTTTTTCTGTGGGGTTATCTTAAATCAAAAATCTACGCCCAAATTCCTGCAAACTTGAATCAATTGAAGCAAAGAATTCGCGATGAAATTCCTCGTTTGGAGGAGACGGTGCGCATGGGAGGGCAGCACCTGGAATGCATAATCTTTCGCAAATAAATTTCCATAGTTTATAGTTAATTTTAAAAATACAAAATTTTTAATAATGCTAAAACTTAATCAGATATGATTTTTCTAAATCGCAAAAACCTTTCCGGACACCCTTCGCGTTATCAAACATTAATCTCACAATAGACTGAGCTGAAACGCGGCAAGGGCTCGGTTGAAGGATCAAACTTATCCGCCGTACACCTATTTTGATCATGGTGCTGCGATCTCTGCGTCGTTTACCTTACTTTTCGAATGACCCACGTATGTACAATGTTATTGTAGGTTTGACAATTTCAAAATGGTTACACAAGGCACAATAATAAACCTACAGTTAATGTTATGTTTAATAAAAATAAAAGTCAGTAGGAAGGCATTTTTTTAGCGTTTTAACTTTACGCATAAAAACGATCTGCATATTATGTTAAGGTGAGTATATAAAAATTAAAATGCCAAAAAAATGTTAATACATCTTAGATGAAGCCCTCGATATACTTATTCTCTATATCTCTCGATTTCAAATAAATAGATGTATGGATACAATTTTACATTTTGATGTCCCTAAATTTCCCAATAGATTAAGTGAAACGCTGCCGGCATGTTACCCATTTAAAATTGAAACCAGTAGGTATGTTGTTTAACTTAAAATCCTCGACTAAATTGAATTAGAACAAGAAATGTATTGCATTACAAGCCTGTACAGATTTATTTTATCGGAGGCATTTGTTAAAACCTCATTAAATTTTTAATTTTTGACTTATATTTCTCGAGAAATTTATTATTATTATTATTACTATTAACTATTTGCAAATAAGCAATAATTATATTTTACGAAAACTGTAGAAACTTTCAATAATGGAAGAGCGAAACAACCTATACATTGGGATTAAGCAAGGTTAAATGAGTGCTTTGTGTAGCATGTGATTATTAAGGTTCCTCCGAACTGGTAGCAAAAATTCGTGTTGTGACTAAGCTGAATTAAATTAGTAGTACAGGAGCTAAGTGCATCGATTGTGCAAAAATGTATACAAGCATGCAATTTTCAGGGATGCTAGTATATCATGTATTCAGCAAAATAAGCGTCAGACCCATTTCGAAAACCCCCCCAATTCCGAACCCCCCCCCCTCCAAGTGGAAGGGCGGAGCGTCTCAGATTTTAATTAATTGTGGCCTTATTTAAAAATATTTTTGAATTCTGTTTGTGCACGTATAATCCTAACATATCATAAAATGCTATAAAATTTTAATTTTTGTAAAATGCAAAGATTACTATTGTTAAAAACGAATTTATTGTAAAATTCTTAGCAGCGACTTATAGATATGCTGGTTTTACTTAATAATAATAATAATAATAATAATAATAATAATAATATTTATTAACCAATTTAGGTACATCAATGCACATTTGGTACGTCAAGTAGAATCTAATAATAAGGGCAATACATGGTAATTATATAACTTTGGAATTTTTAATTCCAAGCTTATAATGCAAACACAGAATTGAAAACAAATAAACCGACAATATTCACAACAACTCGGTAGAACAATAACAACAGATTAGTACGTGGTTACAGTGTATGAACATTGCATAGCTATTGTTTATTTAAAAACTCATCGACGCTGTAGAAAGCGTTTGTTATTAAATATAATTTAATCTCCTTTTTAAATCGGTTTGTATTACTAATGATTTTTATGTTATCAGGTAAAGCATTAAAAAGGTTGACAGAATTGTAGTGTGGAGAGTTCTTATATAATGCTGTTCTGTGACTAGGTATCATCAACATATTGCCATGTCTTGTTTCGTGAGTGTGCACGCTGCCTACAGTAGCATACTTGTGGATATTTAATTTAACAAAAGTTGCACATTTAAACACATATATGCATGGAAAGGTAAGTATCTTTTTATCTTTGAAGGTGAATCTGCAACTTTCTCGATATTTTAAGTTAAAGATTAATCGAATAATCCTTTTTTGAAGGACAAAAATTCTGTTTGTGTCAGTTACTTTGCCCCAAGCTATAACATCAAAAGACATATATGAGTAAGCCAATGCGTAATATATATACAGTAGCCCGTTTACATTTAGGGTGTCCTTCATTTGCAATAATGCAAAGTAGGCCTTATTTAGCTTCCCGCATACAAAGTCCACATGATGTGACCACGACAGCTTTTCGTCAATATGTATACCAAGAAATTTTGCACTATTGGGGAGTATTGTATTCAACACAACACTTAGACGTTGTGTTATATTTTTTTTAATGTGAAAATTAATAAAAACCGTTTTCTTCTGATTTAATACTAATTTATTTCTTTGGCACCATGAACTCATACTGTCCATCACTGAGTTATGCTTAAGTTCCAAGTCCTCAAGGCTTGCCGCCGACACGGTAATTGTTGTATCGTCAGCATACATAATAGTATGGCCACATTTAATGGAGCTAGGTAAATCGTTTATAAATAAGACGAATAACAAAGGACCGAGTACGGAGCCCTGAGGTACCCCCAGCCTAACATCGCAAAGTTGGGAGACAACATTATCATATTTAACGCGTAATTTACGGTTACTCATGTAAGACCGGATCCAGTTTAGTATACAACCTCGAATACCAATGTTTGACAGTTTGTCCATTAAAATATCACAGTTTACGGAGTCGAAAGCTTTACTTAAATCGAACAGAGTAGTTATAACCAGCTTGCCCTTGTCTAATTCAAGGTAAACATGATTTAAAAAATCAGATGATGCAGTTTCGATTGACCTCCCCTGCATGAAACCATGTTGGGAAGCGGACATTAATTTATTTTTCTTAAGAAATGAGGTTAAACGATTACTTACAATTTTTTCTAGGACTTTTGATAGTACACTAATTAAGGATATCTGACGGTAGTTATCAATATCACAGGAATTGCCTTTTTTAAAGATTGGAATAACATCAGCAGTTTTCAAGAAATCGGGAAAAATTCCCTCTGACAAGGACCTGTTTATTAATTGCGTAAAAGGGTGACTTATATCGAGGATAATGTTTTTTAAAGTTATGCTATTAATCCCATCATTACCGGCGGATTTTTTGTTTTTTAACTCATTGACGACCGATATGAGTTCCTCCTCAGTAACTGGATAGAAGTATATGGAATTGGACAGATCATAGTTTGATACTGTGTTAGGCAACGATAGGTTTGAACCAAAATTTTTTGCGATCAATCTATGAGCAATATCTGCGAAATGAAAAGAGAAATGTTCAGCAATGGTATGCTTGTCCGTAACTAATTGATTATTGACGTTTAGCACAATCGGGTTATTACTACTGTTGCATGGCCTTCCCAATTTTGAATTTATTATTTTCCAAGTTTCCTTAGTCTGATTTGAGGAATTTTTAATTCTTTGATAGTAATACTCATTCTTAGCCAGCTTAATGCTTTTTTTGTATGCTCTTACCCGATTGTGGTATAATTCGTTACTGGCTGTGGAATTTATCAATTTATTTAGCCAAAATAAGTTTCTAACGTAGTTGCCTTCAGTGATTATATTGCTGTTAAGCCATGCCTTGTCAGGGTTACTTCTGTTAACATGCTTAACAGTGTTTGTTGGGCAACTAGTATCAAATTCATATAAAATACGATTTACAAAGGAGGTAAAAGCACTACTTATATCACGATTTATAGTATCGGGCCAGCTGATTACTCTAATTTTGCTTTTGAACTCGTTTAGAGTTTTTTGAGTAATAATTCTTTTTTGCTTAACTATCGTCTGTTCATTATTAGGACAAAGCATGTCCGGTTTTATAGACATAATGTGGGCAAAATGATCCGCAATTAGTGGGTTAATTAGCTGCGTATTATAAGAGTCTAGCGGAAGCGATGACACCATATAGTCGATGCATGTCGAGCTAATCTGCCCATCGTTATTGATAGATATTCGAGTTGGTTGCGTGGACAACTGCTTTAAATCAAATGAGGCAAATAAGTCTTCTAGTAATCTAGTGTTTTGGCATTTATCGAGGTAATTAATATTTATATCACCACTAACAATCAAATAATTTGCTTTGTTGTATACGTGACTTAGGGCATGCGTAAGACTATCAAAAAATGTTTCTATGTCACCGCTTGGGGGTCTGTACACATTGCAAACTATAATTTTCTTGCCGCGAGTTGACAGACGGATGCCACACATTTCAACATGACATTCGACTGAAAGTTGGCTAAAGACTGCAATATCCTCCACATTACAAATCCTGTCTCTAACTAGAATTAAAGAGCCTCCTCGTTCATGATTTTTTCTGGAGGAGTGCGTAACTAATTTGAAGTTCTCTAGGCTAAGATTTGAGACATTATTTACATTTAACCAATGTTCCGTAACACATAGGACGTCAATACTATTACTTAAAACAAACATTTCAATTTCTGTCACCTTACTAATTATACTACGAACATTAACATGAGAAATATTAAATGTATTATCATTTACCGAATGCAAACTCCTTCTTTGTTGAAGGGTACGAAAAACATGCTCCGACTTCGGATTTACATTCTTAATTTTAAAATTACAGTTATTTTGATATTTAATATTTCCGCTATTTAACATAAAAAATCGGTTTCATTAGCTTTAACATTAATGTTGGAGATTATAGTTTGCTCAGTTTTAGTGGTTTCGTTACCTTCTAAGTTAGTTAAAGAGAAATTCTGTGTTATGTTTTGCTCATTTATAATCTGAGTTGAACTAGAAGTGCATGAAACATTAGTATTTATAAGATAGTCCGTATTAATTACTGTCTGCACACTACAAACTGTTGCGAATGATGAAAAACTATCATCTGCTGACTCCTGATCAATAGTAGGTGGCTCATACTGTATTTCAACCAAGTTGCAATTTTTTGTTTTACTTGCACCTACAGATTTTATTAGTTTTGCTACATTGTAACATAATTTAATTTTTCCTGTTTTATTTAAGTGCAAACCATGGCGCGTATAGTCAATATTGCTTAATAAGCCGTTAAAGTCCAAAACACTTATATTATTGTTGAATTTTTGCAGATAACGTACTGCATCGCAAATATTAATGTTCGTCTCATAAATAAATTTATTTATTTTAGGCAGGTCGTAACGATATGGAATTGTTGAAATGATTAAATTGGTATTCCAACATACGTTCGCAATATTATCTATAGTATTTAATACATGTTTACGACTCTTGTCATTGGTACCACCGATTACAATAATGAAATCTTTGTGGTTAAAGTGCTTACTTAAATTTTGTATATCTTCAGTAATTTTTTTGATTGTTGCGTTCGGCTTAAAAAATACCTGTACATCAAATGCGTCTCTCATTAGGTTTGTTAAAATACCTGATAGTCCCCGTCCATGACTGTCGCACAGCAATAGTAATTTTTGTTTAACTTTCGAATTTGAATGTTCGGAGAAAATGATTTCTTCGCCTAATTCACGCTGCGAAACGACGATAGCCTCTCCCTGGCTGCAGTGTTTATCGTTTGCGGTAAACTTTTCCAATTCCTGCTTTAAATCTTCGTTTAATTGTAATAAAGTTTCTATTTTTATCCTTTGATTTTCGATCTCGACTTTGATCTGATCACAATTAAGACATAGCTTTTGTACCTCCTGGTCTTCATTATTCCTAACTGGTTGAGTAACGGAAGCAGTATTGTTGAAAACTTCACTATTTTGTATTAACGATAATAGTTCGACTAGTAGGTATTTTTTAAGTCCCTTAGTTTCAATACCATATCTTGATAACTTACTTTTTAATTCGTTTACTTTAAGATCCGATCCGTTTTTAGACATATTAAAAAGGAAGCGTTTCCACTGAATCACTAAATAGCAGTAGTACTGATTACACTATCGCAGTTATTAAGTATACGAGTAGGTTGATGAATATACAAATTATCTCAACACGTGGAAGGAGCACGCTATAAGCACGTCCGACCTGAACGAACGAACTCAAAGAGACAATGGTCTCTCTCTTAAAAGCCAATACATATATACGGAAACAGTCTGAACACAATTTATAGCGACAACTGTGACTATTAAATTTAAAAAAAATCGTAATCTTAGCGCACACCGTTTAGGAAGTATCAGCAATTATTTGTTTAGAGATGCAAAGTGCATGCGCATCTGCAACGCACGTATCTTCGTAATGAATCACTTCTTACGGTCAGTACCGTAGTCTATGCCGGTTCGAGTGTGTTTATAAAGTATTAGACCTTTCTGTACTATTTAGTGACAAAATATGTCACTAAACTTTAACCTTTGGATTTTGTGCCAATCGAAAGATAAGCTTCCATTATTGTGCCCTGCAGTGAGAAAAGGAAAAGGTTATGAGAGCCTTGCAGCAAATTTACTGCAATTTAAGGAATTAGGTGCTTTACCTGCAAACATTGATTTAATAACATTTGATGAAGGAGGTGGTGTAGAACGTTTTTTCCGAAAATATAAAGTGTCGTGGCATAAGAAATGTGAATTAAAATTTAGTTCATTGAAACTTAAACGCTTACAAAACAAACGAACAAAAGATGTATGCACTAGCAACAGTGAAGCAGTTACAACTAGGACTTCAGCAGATAACTCAATTGTCTAAAACAATACTAGTAATATGGCAAAAGTACGCCTATTCTGTGAACTACCATCCAAAAAGAAAGAGCCGTTAAGAAAAGTTCAGACATTAGAACTGGATAGAAAATTAAGAAATTACGCTCAAGAGATTTCTGACAAAGATATTTTACGAAAAAATTCAGGAGGCGATTTAATTGGTATCGAAGCAGCATATCATTTAAAATGCCTAACGAACACAGACGTAAACATTCTAGCAATAAATCTGATAACAAATCGGTTTTGGAAGGTATAAGTAACTTTGGCAAATGCTATAGAATTTATGAACGACAGCAGAACTGAAAAGTCCGTTTTTAAATTAAGCGAATTGGTTATACTATACAAAGATCATATGGAGCAATTAAGTTTGCATCATATTATCCCAGTTCATTCCACCAGACTAAAAGATAGGATTTTATCTAATATTCCAGATATAATAAGTAAATCAGAAGGCAGGGATGTCATTTTGATTTTTGAAGAAAGTTTGAGCGAGGCAATAAAATTAGCCGGATTCTGATAAAGAAGGTTTAATTTTAACTGAAGCTGCCAAAATTTTACAAAAACATGTTCTTGAATATCAATACACCTTCAAAGGACGTTTTTCTGAAACATGTTAGGAAGAGAGCGTTCCACAAATACTGTTCCAGTTCATAACTATGCTTTTAACGGGATCTTTAAGTAATTCAAATAATAATAAAATCATTCAACCAGTCCTGTCCATTGCACAAACAATAGCATTTAACACAATTTCTCGGCCTAGACGTTCTTCAGTTGGCTCAACTCGTCACAATAGGGTAAGAGAACCACCACTTCCCATTTATTCAGCTCTGAAAGTTGAAGGTACTAAATCTATGAATGATCCTATTCCGAGAAACAGTTATAAATTCTTTAAAACGCCTAAAATCGAGAATAAAGTTCAAGATAAACACAATGAATTAAAGAATGACTTGTCATTGTATAGCCGCTTATATATAGCTTGTCAGTCGAGACAGGGAGATTTAGACAATTTTTTTAAACATGAAAATCAACTGTGTCCCCCTTGCATTATCAACCATCTGGTGAAATGAGGCACTGTAATAAATCTAATTTGTTACAGTGTTTCGAAGATGTTATTGTATATGATGTTCATCATACTGATTCTATTATACTGGACGGTGCTGCTATAATAAACATATTAATTCCAAAAAACTGTAAAAACTTTCAGGAATACATGGATACCATTTCCGCCCCCTACATACTTTCCCAATTAAGAGAAAGAAAAAGACTGGATGTGGTATGGGATGTTTACCTACTGCAAAAATAGCATTATATTGAAGAACAAACCAGAAGTAATCGCGGTATAGGCCAAAGAAAGCTTGTTGCACCCACAGCTCCTATGCCTAAAAACTGGTCTATGTTTCTTAGAGTTGCAGAAAATAAATCAGAATTATTTTCAATGCTCTCCAGTTATAGTGTAAATTTAGAGACGCCTGATAAAATTATTATATCAACCTTAAAAGATTCATCAATATTAAATGGAGAACAACCTTCTATCTTAATTTCACACTGCAGTCACGAAGAAGCCGATACATGGATGTTTGTTCATGTTTTAGACATCTTCGAAAATGGACTAACAAAAATAATGATAAGAACCGTTGATACGGATGTAGCATTTCTTGCAATTTTTATTTCGTATAAACTACCATGAGTTGAAATATGGTTAGCATTTGGGACAGGACAACATTTTCGTTATATACCAGCACATTTACTCGCAAAGAAACTAGGACGTAAATCCCTAGGATTGCCGTTGTTTCATGCATTGACTGGATGCGATACAGTTTCCTCTTTTTCTGGGAAAGGAAAAAAAGTGCATGGGAAGCGTGGTCCTTCTCGAATGTGACGGAAACCTTCATAGACCTGACTACGTCTCCTGCACTGCCGTCAGACGATCAACTTATAATAATAGAACAATTTATTGTAGTTTTATATGATAAATCAAGTTCCTGTACATCAGTTAATGAGTTTCGTAAATATTTGTTTACCAAAAAGGCACGAAATGTAGACAACATACCGCATACAGAAGCTGCCTTAAAACAACATATATTAAGGTCAATTTATCAGGGTGGATATCTTTGTGGAGATTGTTTATCACCCATACACAACGAATCTCCGGGTATCTGGGGGTGGAAAATGGACAATACTTATTTAATTCCCCACTGGACTGATTTAAAAGACGCATCACAATCTTGCGAGGAACTTATAAAATGTGACTGTAAAAATTGTGGTAATAGATGCAAGTGCAATAAATATAATTTAAAGTGCACTCAACTTTGTATGTGTGACGGTTTATGTGATCGAGGAAATGGAAGTGATGATTTAGATTTATAAACATTCCACTTGTTTCAGTAGATGCGTTAGCTTTATGCAAGGTAAAGAACTTTCATTTAACAAAAATTTAATCATATCTGATAAGAGTTTATTTACGTTATAGTTTAAACTTGTATTATCTTAATCAAAATGTTCTAAGATGTTTTGTTAGATAATAACATGTTTTGGTTTAAAAATAATATTTTTCTAATAACTGTTTACAAAACAATACAAAAAGAATAGAAGTTCACAGCATTCTATAATTTTCTGTGCAAACAGAATTCAAATATCTTTTTAAATAAAGACACAATTAATTGTAATAGAAGCCGCTACACTCTATCACTTTGGGGGGTTATTTCGGAGTGGGGGGGTGATTTTGAAGTGGGTCTGATGTTTATTTTAATTACTATATGATACACTATCATATCCCAAATTTGTATGCTTGTATACATTTTTGCGCAATCAGGCCTTATTTTTGCACTTAGCTCCTGTACTATAGGCAGGCCTTTCTGCCAAGACCTCCAAGAAATTTCTTAAACCAGCTGGTGCTACTTACTTGTAGTGTAGACATGTACTTATGGGACCAACAAAATCTTTTAATCTTGTTTCGACTGCATTTACAGACTGCTTTACTCTCAGGTTCTGCTTTGGTTTTCTGTATTTTTTAAAAATGTGTAGCAATTACAGTACTCGTGTAGTAGGTATAGAAGAAGTAAGTAACTTTTGCTATGATTAAAAATTTGAATATAAAATTAACAAAGTAATTTTTCTTTTGATTTACAAATTGAAATTGAATTATTCGAAGAAAAATCGTGAACAATTGCATTAACATTAATGTAAAAATATTTTCAACATTTTTAGTCGAGGTTTTTTTATAAGTATGTATATTATTTTAATTTTAAAATGACTGATAAATTAAAGGAAAAACATACATTTGGGTCCCATAGACCAAAAATCTTTATTATGTTTTTAATTTTAAGATTTTGTAGGATCCGAGTGTTTCCCCTTCTTGTTAAAACAATGTAGAAAACGAACAATTTTTCAACGAAAAATATTTGTTTCTCTTTGGTTAATATACACCTAAGCTGATTTTTTCTGTTCGCTTACTGCCTTTGGGCACTAGATTGTTAACAATAACCAATACATGAACTGTAAAAACTAAAATCTGCCGCAGGATACAGTGAATTGGAAAAATTATTTTTGGTATAGTAAATATTAAATAATTTGGGTTAGTTAAAAAAGAAGTACCTACATCTAGTTGGCATTGAAATTTGTTTATCTGAAAATTTTATGTGTAGCTATATTTCTTATTGTTCTGGTATCAGCCAGAGCTACTGATTAAACGCCAATTTTTGACAAGTAGGCTTGCGATACGACATAATATTTATTTTACACGGTAAATTCATAGCCAATTTACATGTATGGCATTTTTAATTACCCTGTATAATTATATAATTAGTATTATTTGAGATTGTTATTTGATTAACGTGTACAATAACTTATATAACTTTCTCTAATAATTCTATACTCCATAAATTAATAAACTAAATTACTGATTAATATAAGATTTACAAAATTCACAAGCTGCCTAATCTAAATGTTAAACAAAATATATTAATAATGTTATAATACGTATCAAGTTTCAAACTCTCCATTTAGATTTCGTATCAAAATAATCATTGGATTAATTTAATAATCTAGTTTTTTTTCTTTCAGTATAAGTTTGTGGTGTGTATTGTATAATTTACTTTCTACTTTAAAAAAAAAAAACTATAGTACTTGTTTTTCATACCATAAGAAAAAATTAAAAGCTAGGTCCGTTAACAAATAGTATGCACAAAAGTAACAAACCATATCAACTGATTAATAAAAGATGCATAATTTCCTAATTTGTACAGATATTTACATTAACAACAGTTTTTTAAAATTAACTTTCTAATTATAAAACTGTCCTCTCGTTAGACTTAAAATTGAGAGATTAAAATGCGCTGAACAGAAGCTTAATTTTACTTTTTTAACATTTTAAAGGAAACACGCTGTTTAAAACTTCTATTAAACATACTTTTAGGATTCATATTTCCAATGTACTTCTTAACTCCTGTTCTGCAACAATACAACAACTTTGACTTTCTTCGTGTAGTTTCCCTAGGCAACTGATGAAAATTCCGGCTTATATTGGCATATATGCACTATGCAGGTTTGACTTTACTGCATAAATTTGCTCCAGGGATTCCCTAGCTTTCATTGAATAACTTGATACAATTGCTACAGTATATTTTTTTACAAGTGAAGTGCAATAATTCTTTTCAGAACCAAACTCCCTTCGTGAGTGCATTATTTTTACTTAAACCGGGTATAGTATATTTAACGAGTTAACCCATAATTATCAACCAGAAGACTTCCTTTAATTTCTAAATTTTGAATGAAATAGTGTGTTTTATTTCCATAGGACGAACTTTTTAAATAAATATTTGTTTACGTTACAATGAAAGCGACATTTTACTAAAGTTCAACTGAAGTTCAACCTTTCTTAGTTTAGACTAAGCTATGTCTGATATTAAATATTATTAAAAAGTTTCAGTTATTCTAAAAGCGTCTTCAAAAATACTAATTTTACAAATAGGGTATTGGAGTGTAACATCATAATTTTCAGTTCTTTTGTGAAAACTGTTGTCTTGCGTATAACTGCAAGATTTTATAAGTTCTAGTATGGTGGGAAAGTAAATCCGCTATTGCTTTACAATTCTGCTTAAAGTTTTGAGACAAGAAAATTTATACAAACGTGTAATATTTTGTATAATTCATTGAAGTTCGATAACGTGAGAATTAACAGTTTTGGATATTTCACAAACATGTTTAGGAGCAGCTCAGTTTAAGAAATACAATTGTTGTAAAAATATAAGAAATTCAAAAAAAGCCTACGAAATTAATAAAAAATTAAGCGTTTCAAGCTTTCAGCTAGAAAAGCACGTTGATTATAAATAATTGTTATTATTTTATATTACGTTTAAGCATAGACCCTTATCTTATAAGCCGATACACTTACGTTCTATTATTTAGATCTGTTGGGCAAAAGCAAATATATCACTAAGGTGGGTCGATGGGGCCGGGCTTCGAATAATTGACCATGACCAGTGCAGGGTTTCAGTATAAATGCTGTAGTCAATATTTTTCAAATTTTAACAGAAAAATTGAAAACATGGCAAACCCTATTTAATTTTTAATTTTACAGTAACTTTTTCCCAAACATAATCAAGAAGGCCGCATTTTATTTGAATCAAGCACGTTCTGAATATTTGTTTCGCCAAAACTAAGAAATTATTATTAGTAATAATAGAGGTAGAACCCGAAGTTTAAGATATAAGTAATACTTCGCTTTGAAATAGGACACGATGTCGTCCTTGACATCCTTACATTTTTATATTTTATAAATAGATATTGGTGGACCTTCTGTCATCACTTTATTATTTAATATACTTCTTAAAATTCTTCAAAGAAGATTAAAACATGACTTTCTTAGTGAATTCCCATAATAGAGGAAAATAATTAGGTGATTACTTAGCCATTAAAGTCTATTTAAAACTAATGAGGATGAAAAATTTCAATAGTAAACGCTAATGCCCATATGATCAAAATATTACATCTCTAACAAGGATGAAATGCAGTCGGTAGCTAAGTGAAAGTTATTAAAGCGGGAGATATATTAGTGAGATTAGTTTATCATCTATATGAGCGGGTTCTGCTTAGCACTGACAACGTGCTTTCATCCCGAAGATATACTACACAAAGTTTATCAAACAACCGATTAGAAACACCAACCGTTTCCACAATTTCTGATTCATGCATATTAATTCAGAAACTAATTTATCTACCTTGTTAAATAATATTTCCATTGTAAGAATTCAAAAAATTTGGTCGAATTTTGAAAAATCAAACTATATTCCACATCCATTTACTTAACAATGATTGTTTAAGTAATATTTAATTTCTTCCAGTAATTAGTCGTTCCAAACTAAAGCATTTTGTGTATAAAATTATAGTAATTTACGATACTAGTAACGTTATGAAGCATTTTACATTACGAGAAAAAAGTTTGAAAGAACGAGCGACGAAGGAGCGAGTTCTTTTAATTCTCGAGTAATGTAACCAGCAAATAACGTTACGTGTGTCGTAACACGGTTTATATCATCCTATAATAATTTTTTTCAAAAAATAAATAATTATTTTCAGTGACAGTTCAATGAGAATTCATAAATAGTAACGTAAATCAACCATATCGTGCTGTTATAAGCTTTGCAGCACTAGTGCTGTTAAATGTATCATAACATAACTCGTTGCCAAGGAGTTATTAGCATGATAACGTTATAGGATGATGTAATAGTAGATTACGTGCCAAGTGCAGAAAAGTGGATTTTTACTAGACGAGTATGGCAAGTTTGAGTCTAGTTAAATCACTTTTCTGACGCGGCGCCTATACTATTTTTTCGCATTTTATATTCTCACATAAATAGTTATGAACAACGTTTTTCTTACAAACGTTTAGGTATCGTTCAAAACTATCATTTTGTAAGTTTTCAAGTTGTCAAATTTGACATTTCCTTTTAAAGTATTAATCTAGTAAGGATGGTTGCTATGCGTTTTTCTGATTTTTCAGAAATTGTTGTCACTTTCCTTAACTCCGTGCGGGAAAGTTACTTTCCCGCACGCAAAATGAGTGTGGGAATGTAACATTCCTAAACGTTTGTCGCAAAAAGGTATCTAAATTTATTGAGATACATTCTGAATAAAATTAATAAAGACACTGAAAAAAGTAGGCGGATTCTCGATAACATTGTAATCTGACAGGAACTATTTTTGACATAACAGAATTCAATTCAAACAAATAAATACATTTTTTTGGGAAATCTAATTCCGAAATAGACTTGAGTGACGAAAATAACTTGGAAAACCATTCAGAAGATATTTTAAATGCTGCCCGAGAGGCTGTCAAATTGCATTTTAATGAAACCTGACGTTGCTATGCAGTAATGGTTGCTATACTGTAAAGTGACCCATTACTTCACGATTTTGAGTGTACGAATGTAATACATTAGTGCATGAAATGCGAAAAAAAATTACAGGACTGCAAACATCTCATTGCTACCGTTACAATAAATAAGGTCACCAGATTTTCTTTGATCATTTACTTAATTAT
This sequence comes from Melanotus villosus, assembly GCA_963082815.1. Classification (NCBI taxonomy): domain Eukaryota; kingdom Metazoa; phylum Arthropoda; class Insecta; order Coleoptera; family Elateridae; genus Melanotus; species Melanotus villosus. The sequence goes on along the minus strand of OY720418.1, from coordinate 66,174,990 downwards.
TAAACTTATTACATTTTAATTAAAAATGCGACACCGTATGAAATAATTTACGATACTAGTAACGTTATGAAGCATTTTACATTACGAGAGAAAAGTTTGAAAGAACGAGCGACGAAGGAGCGAGTTCTTTTAAATCTCGAGTAATGTAACAGCAAATAACGTTACGCGTGTCGTAACACGGTTTACATCATCCTATAATAATTTTTTTCAAAAAATAAAAAATTATTTTCAGTGACAGTTCAATGACAGTTCAATGACAATTCATAAATAGTAACGTAAAACAGCCATAACAGAACGTTATAAGCTTTACAGCACTAGTGCTGTTAAATGTATCATAACATAACTCGTTGCTAAGGAGTTATTACCATGATAACGTTATAGGATGATGTAAAACATTTTAGGATATACGCCCGGTAAACTTTTTCCGTAACTCGTCTCAAAATTCCAAACTTGGGTTTACCGGACTGATAACGTAAATTACTATTACATTACTGTTCCTGTTTTCTGTTTTTTACTTGATGGTTAAACAAACGAGTATTCAAATGAAAAATCATTTGCTGCAGGCTTTAATTTGTAATAGCTTCAGTTCAAATATGTCGAATGTAATGAATAATTTAACTTTGACGGTAACAAATGAAGTATGCAAAAGATAAAAATAAAGGTGATATACGAGTATCATTATAAGCCACACTCTACTGCAATTTTTCATTTGAACACCCTCTATTAAAAGTATTAGATAACATTGTCACAGGCCTGAATCTATTACATATTACATTACGCTAGATCCAATAATATGTAGGTACCTATATTCATTCTGCAATGCGCGCCGGCTCTGAGTAGACGTGCTTGGTTGTGCTAAGTAATTTTTACTGTTAAATTTGCTGTTTCTCATTTTAAATTTTCAAAATGCCTGGTGGAAGTGGTGATGTAATGAGAGTGACACGTTCTGGGGCAGAGGAAGAGGCCCTAATTCAACGGGTTGTGGAAAAAGTGCTTCAGTCAAGTACGCTTCTAGACACCCTAGTCGGTAAAATTCGTGAAGAACTAAAAGCTCAATTCAAAACAGAAATCCAAGCATATGCCGACAAGGTAAACCAACTGGAACTGGAGTTAAAAACCGTAAAAGCAGAAGCTGTGCTATCGCACGATGAGCTAGAACAATATACGCGACGTAACAATCTTAGATTGTTTGGAGTTCCAGGGAGTAAAGACGAGAAAATTGAAGAAGTCGTGGGTAAACTATGCAGAGAGAAACTAGGCTTGGAAATTACACCAATTATGATAGATTCCTGTCATCGCCTTCCCAGCACGGAGTCAGGTATTAGGCCAATAATTGTAAAATTTGTAAGAAGATCCACAAAACAACTCATATACAAGAATAAAACGCTCCTAAATGGCACCAAAATAGTAATTAAAGAAGACCTAACAAAACGACGTGTTCAAATTCTCAAAGAAGCGGCCAAGAAATTTGGAAGTACAAATGTCTGGACATCTGAAGGTAAAATACTCGTAAAAAATAAAACTGGCATAATACGAATTAAGAAATGGGAAGATCTCTCCAAGTAATTAACAAATTTGCTCCTATAAAAACTGCTAAATTTACCAAAAAAAATACTCCGTGGATAACGGATAATATCAAACTACTTATGTCTTTACGGAAAAAAGCGTACAAAAAGTTCAAAAGTAGCAGAAAATCTTCTCACTGGGATTATTACAAACAGTTACGCAACTTCACTACTCAGGCTATTATTAATGAAAAAAGGGCCTATTTTCAATTCAAACTCAAAAATAAAAGCTCAAAATCACAATGGAGTATGCTGAGGTCATTAAATTTAACTAAGCCAAAAAATAGTATACTACCCGACAATCTTTTAAACCCAGATAAAATAAATGAATTTCTCCTAAATAGTTGCCCTGCTACGCAGAACAACAGCAATGAACTTATTGCTTATTACGGTAGTCATAGATTGAATGAGGGGATAACTGACTTCAATTTTATACATGTTGATGAATCTACAGTTGCCCGAATCGTGAATAACTTAAAAAGCAACTCTATAGGATCAGATGATATTAGTTTACAAATAATAAAATATAGTTGTCCAGTTATTTTACCTTATATCACTCACATTATCAATTATTGCCTACTACATAACGTGTTTCCGTCATGCTGGAAGAAGGGTCTAGGTCAATACCACTCCGCAATTACCACGCCGGTCAATACCACGCCGGTCAATTCCACTCCTACAAAAATCACTCCAAACAATAACCACTCCGAACAAAAACCACGCCAGCAAATACCACTCCGTAAAATATCACTCCTGTAAATTACCACTCGGGGTAAAAACCACTCCAACAAATATCACGCCTGTATAATTCCATGTATGTAAATAGTATTTTAAGACGTAATAAGAAAGATACAATGGTACTACCAAAATAAAGAAAAATTAAAAATAATGATTTATATGTTATGGCTAATTTGATAAATTTGGTTATTATGCATAATAACCAATTTATCGATTTAGCCGTAACATATGCAAGAAATTAGATACATATTATCCATTTGAAGATAGTAGTTCATAAGCTTCTTGATTAATTAAAATAGTGCAATATTTCTTATAAATTATTTAAGTTTGAAGGAGAATGTTAAACTTTTATATCAACACGTGCCATATTATTCATTATCAATAAATTATTATTTTGCTATCAGGAGTTATCACTTTAATGGCTAGAAAAGTAATGTTTTTCTTGAAATTTTACCTGAATTTAATGTAATCTGAGATCACGTCTTGAAATATAACTTTTATATGTCGAATATAACGGCGTGATATTTGTTGGCGTGGTTTTTACCCCGAGTGGTAATTTACAGGAGTGATATTTTACGGAGTGGTATTTGCTGGCGTGGTTTTTGTTCGGAGTGGTTATTGTTTGGAGTGATTTTTGTTGGAGTGGAATTGACCGGCGTGGTATTGACCGGCGTGGTAATTGCGGAGTGGTATTGACCGGACACCGCTGGAAGAATGCCATTATAATACCAATTTCGAAAGTGTCAAATCCTATTGAGTACAATGACTTGCGACCAATTAGCATTCTCCCAGCGATGTCAAAGATCATGGAAAAAGTAATTGATGTGCAGCTTAGAAATCATTTAGATAAACATAATATTATCCCTTCAATTCAATCTGGCTTCCGTTCGCGGCATAGTTGTACAACGGCCTTGATGGACGTCATTGATGATATAATAGCGGCCAGAGACCGAAATTACATGTCTATCTTAGTTCTACTTGATTTTAGTAAAGCCTTTGATACGATTGATCACTCCGTGCTGCTTTCTATTCTTAAGCACATCGGGCTCTCAAATGATTCTGTATGCTGCTCTCTAATTATTTAACAAAAAGAACGCAGAGGGTGAGGTTGCCTAGCGGACTTTCAAATTCCAGAGACATCACAAGGGGCGTCCCGCAAGGTTCTATTCTGGGGCCTCTCTTGTTTATTATTTATACACACTCTTTCTGTAAATATGTAAAAACTAGTAAAATGCATATGTATGCGGACGATACCCAAATTTATCATTCTTTCAGTTTAAGCGACAGTAAATGCGCATTATCTGATATTAATCAAGATCTGTCGAATATCGCTAACATTTCTAAAAAGCATTCCCTGAAACTTAATCCCAAGAAATCCGTTGTCCTGTTGTTTGGAAATAAGAAAGCTATAGAATCATTGCAAGATAGCATTATTTTGTCTGTGGATGGTACTGTAATACCAATTGTAAATGAAGCTCGTAATCTTGGACTTATAATTGACAACTCCTTTAGATTTGTTTCCCAAATCAATAATTGCGTTAAAAAATCTTATATGAATCTCAAACTGATTTATCCTCACAGACAATATTTATCAACAACTACTAAAACAATTCTTTGTGAAAGTCTCGTTCTCTCTCATTTCACATACTGTGCTGAGATTTATGGTTCCTGTATCACTCAGGATACTTCCAATCGAATCCAAAGAGTTCAGAATTCTTGTATGCGTCTTATCTTTGGCATTCAAAAGTACGACCACATATCACACAAGTTAACTGAACTTGCCTGGCTATCTATGGCAAATAGGAGAAAAGTATTAACTGCTACACTCTATCATAAAGTAATTATAGACAAAATTCATATATACTTATATAAAAGAATCTCTTTCAGGGAAGGTGTACATAACATTAACATTAGATTTCCACATACCATCACGCCCCCCAAACATAGGACGGCTCTCTTTGAACGCAGTTTTCGATATCAAATATCAAAAATTTATAATCCCTTACCTGAAAATCTAAAGACTGCTCCAACAAACTCCTTTAAAAAACGTCTTTCCCATATGTTGCTAAATAAAAACACTTAAATAATAATGCTACTTCATTAGACCAGATAGCTACCTGAAAGATCCTTTATTGTCTATTTCTTTTTGCAGTTAAAACGATGTAAATTCCGCGGTGTTGCTTGCAGAACACTAGTAGATAGTTAGTTTTAAGTTTTTGATAGTTAGTTTTAAGCATCAAATCTCTTTTTCTTTCTTTGTCATATCTTCAAGGTTCAAGTGGAAGATCAGGATAAGGCCTGAACTTGCACCTTGTGGTTTTCCATATATATTTATTCTGAATAATACGTACTTACTTACTTAATCCGTCCTCTTCTACCTTACGGTGGAGAAGAATAATATATAATATAAATATATAATATATTTACACATATGTATGTATTGCTTAATTTAATAATTGTTTAAATTGTGGAAAATAAAGACATTATTATTATTATTATTATTATTATTATTATTATTATTATTATTATTATTATTATTATTATTTGGGTTTCTCACATTTTGTTTTGTGGTGTAGTGATCATGTGACGGATCTTGATCAAGTCACATGTTCATTATATTTATTACTGCTGCAGGAACTTTCTAACTATTGCCGTTGTTTTAAGGATAACTGCCTTCTGAATGTTTGTATGAGTGTGTGGGTGGATGTCTAAGGTGTTGAGGTGATCAATGAAATATTTTGTGGTTATTCCTGTGACAGACATGATGATTGGTACTATTTTTACTGATTCTTGTTTCCAGAGCTCTTTGAGTTCGATGGCTAAGGGTAAATATTTTACAACTTTTTCTTGTTCTTTTTGTGTAACATTTGCGTCATTTGGTATTGCAATGTCTATAAGATAAGTTTTATTATTATTATTATTATTTTCTTGTGTCTCGGTGTTTATCAGCCGGAAATTCTTATTGTGACGGATAATAATCAAGTCACAATATGTTTATTATAAGTTGAGGAATCTGCGTACTATTGAACAGGTGTTTAGGATGACTGATTTTTGTATGTTGGTATGTATGAAGGTTGGTATATGAATTTGCGTTAAATTTTATTATTATTATTATTATTATTATTATTATTATTATTATTATTATTATTATTATATACATGTATGTATATGTCCGTCTTGACTAAATTGTTTTCTGGTGTTGTAGCATATAAGATCTTGTTTTACAATCACTGTTGATCACGTTAATTTCTACGTTTGAAGCTATCATTTTATTTTCATTATTTTAAGTTAAATTCATCTTTAAGTAAAATATACCACAAATGTCTGTTTATAAGGACGTGCTCTTTCAAATAAAAGAAAACGCGTTGCCTCAGTATGCGCCTTCATCTAAATGACTTTTGTTCAGAAGTTGCGAATTAAACCTTGGGATTAGTTTTTAGATATCCCACTGAGAAAGTAATCTTCGACACTGAACATTTTATAGCTAATTTTATCTTCTGAAACATTATTCGATAATGGGCCTTAAAAGTGTCAGGGGTGCCATTTAGAATGATTAAAGTGTGTAACATCAAAGTAATTAATATGCTTAAAGTTTTTATTGCAAACTTTAGATTTAAACTGAGACTGACGATAAACTAACTTCTGATAAAAGTTTGTGCATCTATTAAGGCGTAAACTGCAATTAAAATAATTGCAATAGTAAGTATCATTTAGTGGGAAATTTTAATTGAAAACAGAAATAAACTACTTTTAGCTTTCGATATTTTGAGAAGCGTTGTAGGAAAAGTTTGAATGTGTTTAAAATATAAGTTTCACTACATGTTAGCGATTTTCATTTTTTTTGCCGATAATTACATAAAAAATTATTGCTTTTCACCAAAGCTCTTTTGTTTTAAATACATTTATTCATGTGCAAAAGGCACACAAGAAATGATTTCAGTTTTAAGAAATTTTGTAAATTATAGCTGCATTTTTTGTTGCATTTAATAATCTCTAATATTATTTCCCACGGAAGGCAATGGCAAACTACCGAGGTATTCTGCCTAGTAAGCCTTCTCTGGAGTAAAAGTGCATATACTTCCGTGGATAATAAGGAGATAATTTCATCTGACTATACTGGTTATGTAAAAGTATTATTATATTAACTAATGACCGATCTCACCAACAATACTTATCACTAAAGCTTAGCTAAGTAGTTCTTACGCGACTTAGGCAAAGTCTAGTTCGATTTCTGCCATAAAGCGGCAAAGGGCTTTTACAGGGGTTATTTTGGTGTGCAGTTCTAGCTTGTTTGTGCAGCTCTAAATTTCAAATGTGCAGTTCTAATTTTAATTTTGTGCAGTACAAAATAAATAGTTATTTATGTATCAAGTGTGTAAAATTAAGTTTTATGGCATGAGTTCGGGAGTTTCGTGATGAGACGAAGTCGAATCACGAAAAAATCCGAACGAATGCCATAAAACCTATTTACACACGTGTTGCATACATTATTTTTTGCACAGACGCAGTATAAATTCAAATAGTAGATTATACCCAAATTTAAAAATTTTTTATTCGAGAATTTATTAATTTCGTTTTCCATATTGTAATAATTCATTTTATCTTTTTCGGAATTATTAATTTCGTTTTCCATATTGTAGTAATTCATTTCAATAAACTGAAAACAGTTTTTATACTTATTTTATTATTTCGTACAACATTCGTACGTAGGTATTTAATGTGACAAGTAAAGAATAAAAGAAAAAACATTTGCCAGTACGTGACATCGGATTGGCCGCGACTGAAGATGCACATCATGAAAGTTCATTATGCGTTCGATACCATCTTTACGTGTTAGTTACGGCAGTCGTTTTGTAAACATCGACTTTTGCAACTGTTTAGAATTTGTAAAACGTCAACTTTAGAGGCGACTGTGCAAAAAATAATTTTATAATTAAAAATTTTAAATAAATCAAAATAAATTAATGGCTTTGGCTACTTGCTGTTTGCCTAGTTTTATCACCATCAAGCACAATACAATTTTTTTTAATTACCCATCCCTACACATCACGAACTATCATTCCTCGCAATTATGCGTATAAGTCAAAAATTACCCTGTATAGTGTACCTATACCATAATTTTCATTAAACATATTATTCAATTTAATTGAATTATTACTTGCATGATTTTCAATTTAGAAATCAAAAATTTACCCCTACCCCCCTTCCCCTTCTTACCAAACTATCTGAGTTCAGTCAGACTAATTTGTGCAGTTCTAAATTATCCTCAAAATAACCCCTGGCGCTTTTACATTGGCTAGCACGTTCGAAATCGATAAACGGAAACTGTATGAAAAATCAATCTTACCAGAGAATGTAAGAAATATGCGTGTATGAAAGAATATTTATAAAATATATAGCAAATGTTGCTGTTAGAAATTAAACATTTTTTTTTAAGTTTTAAAAGCGGTATGATCATAACGAATACTCTAAAAACTACTACATTCGGTCTCATGCCAACACAAACAATTTTCAATATTTCACGAGGATATATTTCTAATGTTATAGGAATATAAAACTAAAAGTGCAGTTAAAAGGAATCTAGGTATTTACCTTTCAAGGAGGAATATCTGTCTTCTATTTTTATCACATGGGATACTTTAAGAAGTTAACAATACACCGTCATACTATTTTTCTGCTACTAAGTATGAAGTGAATTGCACCGCTGCTTTTAAAAGCTGTATATTTCAATACAGTATTCCACTGTCAATGCAACTCTTTCGTAATACTTTTCATTCTAAAATCTTTCGTGCCAAATGTACACCATATATAACCGTATACTGTACTTTGGGATAAAATAATGTTTCTATTGTACTTCATGTATAGTTCGTTCAGCAGCTGAATTCTGAAAAAGAAAATAAATTTTCTATGACTTGAGACTTTTACCTTTTGCAAATAATGTCTTGTTGTTTGTTTATTTATTGCGCCAGATTTGGAGTGGGTTGCACAAACGCGATTTAACAGCTTACAAAATCGAATCAAAATTTGAATTCATACGGCAAATAGTGCATTAATTTATTATTATTAATTAATTTAGAAAAAGTTTTGTGCAACCCACTCTTAGGCTCACTAAGCACCTTCGACTAGAATTTTTGCCGAACCCAAGGGACTTCCAGCTTTCATGTTTCTTCTGAACGTGTTATCTTCATGGTCGATGGTCATGGTTTGATCCCATATGATTCGATGACCTTCAATGTACACGTGCTCTGCTATTTTTGACCATTAAGATAACACCTTCAAAAGAAAAATGAAAGCAGTGGTGCATATGCTACTACAACAAGAATAAGTTATTAGCACCTCCAGTGTCGATGTTCCAATAATATGGAAACCTCTCTTGCGACGAGGTTATCATGGGTAATTGAACAGTAGGCGTGTTTTGATAACTGTAAAATGTAATTATTGGCGACTGACGACGATTGCAGAATTGTAATCGGAAGCTATCGTAATTACGAAACATGTTCTTTTATTAAGTGTTTTATTTCACGTTAGATGGAGGAAGTCCAAGAAAGAAGAACAAATAACATTCACCCATCTACAAAGACTTTTAGAGAATATTATTAATCGTTTTCTTTCGGCATAGGTGAGCCTTGGTGAAAATTATTTGAGTTTCCGGGACAGCACACTTTATAAATTTGTAGAGTAAAACAATTAAAGCTAAGAACAGACAAAATCTTGTTAACGGTAACAAACATTAGGTAATAACCACTTTAAAGACCAGATTTTAAAATAAACTGCTTTGAGGATATCCAGGGCTACTCACGACTGTGTTTGGTCGATAGACTCTTTGTTACACAAATTATACGAAAATTCTATACAGAAAAGTTGTTTATAGTTTTACATGCTCGATAATCTAAAAATATTTTCCAGTCTACCGGTTTTTAAGGGATAATATGTAGCTTTTTTAATTCAAATAGAACATATTACCGTTTCTTAACTTTTTTGACAGAACTAACAATTATAAATTAGAGGCCCTGAAGATATGAGAAATATGAGGACCGAGAAATGTTGACTAATGCGTATACCTGAGACCTTAAACAACATAAAATTACATATTGCCGGTAGCTGTTTTGGTCCCTTTCTTTCCTCTCACCCTATTACCCCGTACTCCATTGTGTAGATAAAGTTGCCTCCAATGAAAATGCAAAAAAGTACTTGAGATTTTACATCTATAATCCCTTGTAAAACCCAATAATAACCGGCTGTTAACTAGATTGCAATCATCTTGTCGGCATGGGCTGTACCTACTAATAAATTTTCTAGGAATAACTGGTTTACAGTTATACCGAAATATCTTTTGGCTTTTGGGTATTTATTTCCTGCTTTTAAATAGAATTTTTAAATACGGCTCTGCTACATCTACCTCTGCAGTCGGCACCTACATTAGGTTTTACAAGGGATTATAAATGTAAATCTCAAGTACTTTTTTGCATTTCCGTTGGCGAAAACTATACATACGCTGTTGCTAGATTGTACCGTAGCATCAGTGACTAAAAAAACGTCGTAAGAGAGGCCGTGTTTTAAATCTACAAAATAAAATTTTGTATTTTAACTAACATCTATATCGTTTATGTGATTTCTTTTTCTGAAAAAAGTGAAAAATGTCATTACATATTACTAGTTTGAAGAGTTTCTTTTGTGATTCATCAGGTGATTTCGTAAAAGAGCCAAAAAAACAATCGTTCGTTACTATAAAAAGCTGCAGGTAGACGAAAAAATGAATTCAATGAGAAGTTTGAGTAGCTGTGTAGTGTGTAAGCCGGACTCCATAGCACAATGTTTTTCGCGGCACAGAAATTGTATGGCGAGCTATGTCAGCGAGGAAAAAATAAGACGCCGAGAAATAACTTTATTTAAAGAATTAGAACAATCTGCTGCTTCTACTTCAGAAGCAAATGTTTCAGACAGTGATAATATTCGTCAGGGTTTCTGGAGAAACTACAGGAAAATTAAAATGTTTGATATGTGGTCAAGTAAACCTTTATAATATGTGCTCCGAATTGTCTGCGGCACAACAAATTTTTAATATTACAGAAATAAGTATTTGTGAAACACCTCAGGGTTTGTTCGCTAGGAAATTTAGGTACCATAAAAATTATTACCGTGAATATATAAGATTACCGAGAATCTTTTAAACAAATCGAACCGACCTTCAAGTAAAATACCTGAAGATGCTTATTTGAATTATCTTACTTACTTGGCTAAGCGGTTGGCTGAACTTACTGAAATAGGGGACGGAGTAATAGGAAATCAAGTTGTCAAATCACTTTTAATTGATAAATACGGGGAAAAAATATTGTTTTCGTATCCGACTGATAGGTCGAAACCTTCCCTGATGTTCATGGGCAACGTACCATTGGCTGAAGTGGTTCAACCTGTCCATCAACTTGATTCAACAAATCGTCGCATGTGCAAATCAACCGAGGAAAGAGTTATCAACTACTGAGCTTATACCAAATGGCTTATGCGACGAAGTTCTTATAGAAAAGCTATTAAATAAAAAGGAATTATAGTCTACTTGGAATATTTTTATGCAGGCACTATTTAGGGCAAAGAACGAAAAATTAGGAGAAAGTGATCTTCGAAGAGCATTTGTAACATTTTTTAATATTTTTTAATGTCACTGGGAAGCAGACACCTAAACATATAGCCAGCTCTAGCTCAATCTATTCATCAAAATGCAATGTGCTGAGACAATAATTATGAGCGCCGATACAGGCGTTTTTATTCTGGGATTCGTTTTTGGAAGAAGCTTGCAAATATTGGTTATCAACGTGTACCTATGGTTCGATGGATCGCATAAAAAAATGTCCGAGGATGTCACTTGGCTGCACAATCCCTTGGTGAAAATATCTCTAATATTTTGCCAGCATTGCATGCCTTAACCGGCTGCGACACAACTACACCTTTTCCAGCTGTAATTCAGCAAAGATCAATGCTCATTCATTAATAAGCAAAAAATGACAGCGGATGGGCTTTGATATAAACTGATAACTGATATCTCGAAATATTGACTTAAATTTACAAAAAGTCATTATGTACCTATACATCTGATGCTTTACACTTGCATTGCTTGAGCGCTTTAGTACAATCATATTTGTGGAAAAATTCGTCAGAACCGCTAATTGAGCCTATTGATTTTGTTCAATTTGGCAGTGAATTACGAGAATCGAACTTGTACGTTAAGCAAATGACAAAGACACCTCTGCCGGAATCTCTAATTAATCCTTGCAAATGTAATTATTCTAATTGTCACACAATGTCTTGCAACTGTAAAAAATCTGATTTAAATTGCATTTCTTTGTGCAGATGTTTTTTGTCAACAATAAATGTTTTTTTTTAATTTAATTTTTGCTGTTGTTTTATTTAATAACCTATTTTTACAATCCATCATCCCTAAAAACTATATATCATCCTTAAAAATTAACATTTACACTTTACAACTTCTGGTAGGTAACCGAGTAGTTACAATATAAAAAAATATTGAGTCATTAAATTACCTGGCAACATCAAAAAAATTGAAATTTGCGACCTCCAAAACTCGTATTCGTTGGCAGAATGCGGTCCTCATATTTTGCATACTCACTTCCCTTCAGAACCCGGTCTAAATTGAAAACATAACAAACTTGCCTTTCGACCGTTCTTTAATTGCGAATTTTTTTGAAAATTTCCTTAGATACAAATGCGAATGACGCAGTCGTTATCCAGAAAAGGTGGAAATTTGAAATTCGTCATACTATACATACATATAGAAGCTCTTACTAGAGAACCTTTATTCATATGCGTTGCTAACAGGAATTTTTTCTGAGTACATATTTTGTTCGTTATGTCGCATTATGGGAAATTGAAAGGGCTCTAATGATGTTACTTTAAATGGAACATTCTATACATTGAGTTTTTTTTTATCATTGTATAATAGGGATTTACTTCGTAAAAACTTTACCTCATGTTAATGGTTTTTATAACTAAACTGAAAATGATATTTGGTACACGTTTTGTATTTTATTTTGCGGTGGTTGGTCACAATTTCCTTTAAAATAAACTAAAATTATCTATGTGTTTTCATTTTTATTTAAGACATTATTATATACACATTTTCAGACACCACGAGCTTCCCAAGTATAATCCGCAACATCTCCAATCTACTACTATCACTATTACTGATTGGCAGGGTGCACTAAACATATCAGCAGTTTATTGCCCACCAAGGCATAATAATAAACAGCAGCAATTCGAAGATTATTTCAAAACGCTGGGAAACAGGTTTATTTCTGGCGGTGACTTCAACGCAAAACACATACAATGGGGATCAAGGCTAACTACCCCCAAGGGCAGAGAACTGTTAAAAGCATTATACAACAACGGCCTGCATTACTTGTCCACAGGCGAACCGACCTACTGGCCTTCAGATATAACAAAAACACCTGATTTGCTAGATTTCTGTGTAATAAAAGGCATAAATCCAAACTATCTTAAAGCAGAAAGTTGTCTAGATCTTTCAACTGACCATTCGCCAATATTAGTAACAATTAGCACGCAAGTAATGTTTAAGGAGAAACCTCCTAGCCTTTGTAACAAACTCACAAATTGGGATGTCTTTAGAGAATTAATTGATGAATCACTATCACTCGAAGTATCGCTAAAGTCCAACGATGATTTAGTTCTGGCACTAGAAAACTTCAATCATGTAATACAACAGGCAGCTTGGCAAGCAACACCAAAAAAAAGGCAAACTAACATAAGTGATCATTTGCCTATTGATCTTAAAAAGAAAATAGCAGAGAAGCGCAGACAGCGAAGAAAATGGCAAGCAACTAGACACCCTGAAGACAAAAGGAAGCTTAATCAACTCACAGCAGAACTTAAACATTTGCTTTCTAATATCAGAAACCAGTCTGTACAAAACTATTTAACGCGCTTGTCACCCACGGAAGCCATCGAATATTCACTTTGGAGGGCAACCAAAAAATTAAAGCGACCACAACAACACGTATCGCCTCTTCATCTTGATAACAATACCTGGGCTAGAAATGACCAAGAAAAGGCTCTTGCTTTTGCAAGGCATTTAACGAAAGTATTTAATCCATTTGATTCCAAAATCACACAAACTGAAGAAGATACAATTCACCAGTATCCCGAAGCACCTTTCCAAATGTGTTTACCAACTAAACAATTCAAAGTAAATCACATCAAGACAATAATTATGAAGGATCTGAATCCACGCAAAACGCCTGGTTATGATTTAATCACGGGTCAAGTCCTTAAAGAACTACCCGAGAAAGGCTTTATATACAGTGTGTCCCAGGATAGATGTTACAATAGGTGTGATGGACAAAAAATATTTGAATTTTATTTTAAGATTGTGGAATTAAGCCCTGCTTGGTTTGAAGAGAATTTTAAGAATATTTTCAGTTTTTCAAAAACAAGTCGGCCTTGACATTGAAGCGAAAACTATTTTCTTTTCAGGTAAAGTACCCTTTTTGTTCATGATACGGCAAAATTTTACTAAGAAAAGTTGTTCATAATAAGGAATTATGGCCCTATGCAAAATTTCAGGAAGATTAGTCAACGATAGTTTTTTTATGGCCTCCTGGCAGTTATGTGGAATAAATAATTTATTGTCGATCAGTGTTATTATTATGTTTCGTAAGTTAAATTTCTTGTAAATGCTATTTGTTTCGTTCAATGTTCTACAAAGAAAATTTCGAATAAATACAATTTATTTTTTTTAATCTAAAATGTGACGGTTTAATCAAAGTAGGTAGATCTTCCTGAAATTTTGTATAGGACCATAATTCCTTATTATGAACAACTTTTCTTAGTAAAGTTTTGCCGCATCATGAACAAAAAGGGTACTTTACCTGAAAAGAAAATAGTTTTCGCTTCAATGTCAAGGCCGACTTGTTTTTCAAAAACTGAAAATAATTCTTAAAATTCTCTTAAAACCAAGCAGGGCTTAATTCCACAATCTTAAAATAAAATTCAAAAATTTTTTGTCCATCACACCTATTGTAACATCTATCCTGGGACACGCTGTATATTACCTACTTATATAACGCAATTTTAAGATTAAGATACTTTCCAGAGCAATGGAAGGTTGCCACAATTATAATGATTCCTAAACCTGGCAAACCAGAAGTTGAACTAACATCCTTTAGGCCAATTAGCCTTCTACCGATATTATCCAAAGTACTTGAAAAATTGCTGTTGCAAAAAATAACACCAATACTTGCAGAGAAAAATATCATACCTAATCATCAGTTTGGTTTTCGCAAACATCATGCTACTGTTGAGCAAGTTCATAGAGTAACGGATAAAATTATAAAGGACTTTCAAGAGAGGAAGTATTGTTCAGCTGTGTTTGTAGATATTGTGCAAGCTTTTGATAAAGTTTGGCATGATGGATTATTATTTAAAATAAAACATGCCCTGCCCTCTGACCTATATGAAATTTTAAAATCAGATCTCACCAGTAAGCACTTCCTCGTTAAATATGGAGACTCACAAACACCCTTGTTTCCTATTAATGCAGGCGTTCCCCAGGGAAGTTTACTGGGGCCGTTTTTATACCTTATATTTACTGCGGACTTACCCACTACACCCAGTACTACAGTTGCCACATTTGCTGATGATACAGCGATATTATCGTCACATACCGATCCCACTATTGCATCAAATTATCTACAGGCTCATCTAAACGCATTAGAATTATGGTTTAATATGTGGCGCATACATATTAATGAAACTAAATCGGTTCATGTAACATTCACGACAAGAAGAGGCACCTGCCCGCCCGTAGTGATAAATAGCAAACAAATACCACAAGAAGATAATGTCAAGTATCTGGGGATGCATTTGGATAGGAGACTGACGTGGAAAAAACACATTTTCACGAAAAGGAAGCAGATGGGTTTAAAATTTCAGAAAATGTATTGGCTCTTGGGGCGAAGTTCGCAGCTTTCACTAGAAAATAAAATACTGCTTTACAAAACGATCATCAAGCCAATATGGACATATGGCATCCAGCTATGGGGAACAGCTAGTAAATCAAACGTTGAGATATTAAGGCGTTTCCAGTCAAAGGTATTGAGATCTATAGTCAACGCTCCCTGGTTTGTTCCGAATGAAAGAATACGCCAGGACCTAGGTATTACAACAATAAATGAAGAGATTCAAAAGTGTAGTGTTCGATACCGCGACCGGCTCAGTGCTCACCCAAACATACTTGTGGAGTGCCTTATGGACAGTGATGACGAAGAGCCTAGGCTCAAAAGATTAAAACCTTCGGATTTGCCAACCCGCTTCATATAAATCTAAATGTAGTAACAGTGTTAGTATATTAATATTCTTGTCCCTATGCTAAATCAAAATTGTTTAAATTTCTATAAGAAAATGTTCATTGGAATATTTTCAACATGTCAATAGTTTTAATTTTTATTTTAATTTTAAGTTAAACTAGTTACTGAATGTCACCATGTGACAGATTGTAAAGTTATCAATAAACTAAAAAAAAAAAAAAAAATATATATATACACATTTTAAAAACTACCAGAACTTGTTAAAAACATACAAACTAAAACTGTACTAAAAAATCTTTTTAAAATTTGCAATAGAAAAAACATTAACATGAGGTAAGGTTTATACCATCTAAATCTCATTATAGGCATTAATAGTTATTTAGGATTCTCCTTTCGGCGATCTAATCAAAACATTTGATGAGTTAAATATGGAATTAAGTAAGAACACACATGTATAAAGGATACCGTCTTTATCGTAAAGATCAAGGAAAACATACTAATTTCATAAACCATTTATTTTACAAATAACATTTTTATATTTGTAACTTCTGAATTAATTTAATTATTAAGTTCATAATTTTGTTTTCAAACTAGGAATAATATTTGATTAAAATCCATACTCTTGGTGGAGTAAAATTAATAAAACGACTGTTATCTTCTCCACAATTGAAATTGTGGAGAAGACGACAGTCGTTTTATTATCAGTTATTAGGAATAATATGTTTACCTAATATTCGTTATTGCTTTCTTGTCTGTTAAAATGTCATACAATGTTACACCCAATCAGATGTTGTAGTTAAGCACATAAATACATTTTTTCTACAACCACCATGGAAAGTGAGATTTTCAGACTTCGTCTCCATAGATACGAGTATTGAAAATGAGTGTTTGCCGAACAACTGAAAATTAGCGTGCGGAAAGTTTACTTTCCGCACGCAAATCTGGATTAATCTGGATTTGCGTGCGGAAAGTAAACTTTCCACACTCAAATTTTGATTTGCGTGCGGAAAGTAAACTTTCCACACGCTAATTTGTTTACTTTCCGCACGCAAATCAAAATGTCATAAATGACATTTGATGAATGTCAGATTTGATTTTGCAGAAATATTTAAATTTTTTGTGGTTGTAGAAAAAATAGTGTGTAATACATGTGTTGAAAGCTTGTATTTGCCACACTCATGTGACTGCAGCACTCACTAGCGTTCGTGCTGCAAACTTCACATTCGTGTGGCAAACGCAAGCTTTCAACACTTGTATTACAAATTACTATTCTTAAGGTTGGGGAATTTCCAAGTAATGGAGAATTTGGCCGTCTAGCTGGCAGCACTAGTCTTTTCGTTTCACAATAATTTATTTTAATTAAAGCCGAGAAATGGACTGTGCAACTAAATATTTTGCTATAAGTCGTTTCGTTCCGCAGGCTTTTTACAACTTAATGGTGGATTATGAGACTTAAATACAACCATCGTAAATCATTTGTATGTACTAAGCCGAATTCAAAAAAATTTGCAAGTAGCTCAATACAGAAGTTTGTCGACTGAATTCGCGGCAAGAATAGAAAATTCCGAACAGTAGCATATTAGAAACGCACATAAAATTAATACAGCACTGATTATATTGCATATTTGAGTAGTATATTAAAGTGGTATTTATACAGGGTGCTGAAAAAATGGCGTATTAACTCAATGGTACGCTGTTAAGGGACACTTGGTGAACATTGGAAATTAATTTAAAAAAATCTTTGAGTTTTATTCTTCAAGATATGGAGGTACTATTTATTTATTAAAATAAGTTGAACTGACAACGTGGTTTATTAATAAAAAAAAGTAGTAGGTACAGTATTTAAGTAAGGTATCCTAGAAACAATGCAACAAACAAATAGTAACAATTAAATAATATTATCATACAAATGTTGTTGAAATAATTAGGGAAGGTGTTCGAAGTTAAGACCGTGTGCGTTCAAGCAAGCTCGAGCTCTTTTGATAATATTATTTGAAACTCTTTCTAACATATTTTCATTTATTAATTGAAAGGCTGCTTGTATCCGATTAATTAGATCTTCTCTATTTTGAACTGGCGTTCGATAAACAATATTCTTTATGTAACTCCAAAGGAAAAAATCCATCGCAGTCAAGTCTGGCCAAAGTACGGGGCCGTTTCTGTCAATCCATTGGTTAGGATAATTCTTATCAAGCCATGCTCGGACTATTGATGTGTTATGTGCCGGTGCACCGTCTAATTGAAACCACGAATTATTCACTGCTGCCAGAGGAATATCGTCTATAAGCCCAACACAAGTATTCGTTAAAAACTGCAAAAAGTTTTCTCCGCGTAGCCGTGCTGGTAAAAAAAAAAACAGGTCCAATTACATGGTTCCCCAATGTCCCAGCCCATACGTTTACACTAAAACGCTGTTGATAGTTTCTAAAATATGTTTGGTGTTGATTTTCAGGGCTATAATAATGTTCGTTGTGTTGATTGAACATTGTCTGTCCAAACCACCCTAGATGTGAAGTTTCGATCAGCTTCGTTTTGTGCAAGTAACCAGTTGCAAAAGTTAATTCGCATGTTGTTATCTTCTGGTAGTAAAGAATGAACCTTGGTGTAGTGGAATGGGTGGTATCCCTCATCATTAATAATAGTCCACGTTAATCTTCTATCTAAACCAAATTCCTGTGCTACACCTCTAGTACTCCTAGTTGGTCTAATCTTCTAATGACATTTGGATCAGGATGTCTTCTTAGAGGGTATTGTTGTTCATAATGTCTAGCACCTGCAGTCGCATTGCCATTACAGCGGCCTAATGCTAAATACATATCGGCGTATTCATTGAATTGGTACATTTTCAGGATGAAAATAATTCAGAAAAATTTGACAAAAATGTCAAATACTGAATAAATAAAAATATTGAATCACGTAGGTGTGTGTTAAAATGCCTGTGCAAAAAAATCGTCGTCTGCGTTGTTCCTGTCACTGTTGCCAAATGGATTTAGTGCTTGTTGCTCCAAATTTTTAACATTTTTGAATCAATAATTTTCGAATTTTTCTTGGGCGACGGCCTAAATTATTTACAACTTTCATCATTTACGTTATTAACTTTCAAAATAAAGGTATAACTTTTGTTAATATAAAATAATAAGAAAGTTAAAAACTCAACTTTAGACCTCCACATCTTGAAGAATATTCTACATATAATTTTTTTACTATTTTTTCCATACTCAAGAAGTATCCGTAAACAACGCACCATTGAGTTAATACGCCATTTTTCAGCACCCTGTAGATATGCATACATACAGGGTGTCCGCAAAAAGGAGGTCAATCCGTTAACCACATATTCCTTGAGCAAAAATAATATGACTTTTATAATGCCATTTTTGATTTTAGATCCACACGTGCGATGTACAGGGCGTCAAAGTTTGAAATTTAAAACTGATTATTTTTAATAAATGAAGTAATTAATAAGCTATCAACTTCAAATTTGGTACAGAGCTTCAACATAAATAGTCACATCTTTTGATAAAAGCAAAACGAAAACAACGGTCAAATAATCAAAATACGGGGGGTGCAGTACCCACTGACCTCCCCTGTTTTTTAGTACCTACGCCAGTGACTTCCAAGCTATTTTTTTTGAGATAATCATGCATTTTGGATTATTTTTTGTCTCTTATCAAATTTTGATAAAATCGTTCGTTTTAGAGAGAACTTGAAAAGTACTGGTCCTTGATACGCGGTTTACGGCAATCTCATACGTATCTAATACTAGAATAAAAAAATTAAAAAAAAATGGCAGTATAAAAGTCATATTATTTTTTCTCAAGGCACATATTCCTTGAGAAAAAATAATATGACTTTTATAATGCCATTTTTTTTTAAATTTTTTTATTCTAGTATTAGATCCTACGTATGAGATTGCCGTAAACCGCGTATCAAGGACCAGTACTTTTCAAGTTCTCTCTAAAACGAACGATTTTATCAAAATTTGATAAGAGACAAAAAATAATCCAAAATGCATGATTATCTCAAAAAAAATAGCTTGGAAGTCACTGGCGTAGGTACTAAAAAACAGGGGAGGTCAGTGGGTACTGCACCCCCCGTATTTTGATTATTTGACCATTGTTTTCGTTTTGCTTTTATCAAAAGATGTGACTATTTATGTTGAAGCTCTGTACCAAATTTGAAATTGATAGCTTATTAAATACTTCATTTATTAAAAATAATCAGTTTTAAATTTCAAACTTTGACGCCCTGTACATCGCACGTGTGGATCTAAAATCAAAAATGGCATTATAAAAGTCATATTATTTTTGCTCAAGGAACATGTGGTTAACGGATTGACCTCCTTTTTGCGGACAACCTGTATAAAGATACAAGAATCCACTGAAATTTGATTTATATGACTGCAATTGAAAAAAATTATATGTAGTCTTAATGCAACATTTGTTGAATTAGTTATTAAATTAATAGAATAGCCAGTTATGGTTACACAAAACCCAAAAATACAGCAATTTATTTATGGTATTTATGACAATAATAAAGATTAAACGTATTATGTTCTAAATTATACCAACCAGAAAAAAAACGAGTTTATCGTTTGTCTAAAAACTTCAGAAAAGTGCTAAAAAGCCCCTTTCTTATGCAATTCCCAGTTCAGGTAAACCGTCTGTTTATTATTATGGAAACAGTGGAGGGGCGCGCCGGCACTAGCGTGCGGTCCATGAAAGCGATGAAAGCACCGCTTCCCTTGCCTTCAGTCGTAAGGCAAAACAATTTATTAATTTTAATTTTGCTTCAGCAGTATGTTAAAATTAACAAATTATACTGCGTTGCCTTATGGATGAAGGCAAGGGAAGCGGTGCTTGCATCGCTTCCATGGACCGCTCGCCAGTAAATTACAAAATAGACAGAGACTGTATGTAACCGGCTGCTTCATACCCAGGTAAATGGAAATTTGTAGTCCATTCATTGAACATTCTAATTTTAGGCACAAACAATTTTTAAGGTAATTTAATGTGACAACTGAATTCTTGTAGTTTTATATGTAGAGTAAAACCTGTGGACACCTCCCAAATGCGGGCATCACTCAAATGCGGGATACTGTTTTAAGTTTTTGTTTGGTTCACTATCTAATCAATAATGTAATAAAAACCTCTAAAATACAGACATGGACATCAAAATTAAGAAGAATGTACAAAAATATCTCAGAAAACAAGTATAATTATTTCAATCTTTTCGAACATATATGTACAACAACGACATATTATTTAGTTCAATACGCTTTAAAAAATATAAATGGATATCTATTTACAGAGTTCCCAGAAATTGGTTACCAAAGCTGCTTTCTTAAATTTGCCGACTTTAATAGAAAATTAGAAACTAGATACATTTTCGAGGGGATCCTTTAAATCCTTTTTAAGAAGTCCTGCATTGTTTATCCTTGTTGGGATCGTTGCGACAAATTTTAACACGGGTTTGGTGGGCAATGTAGATTCCTGTCTTTTCTTTCAGATTTTAGATAGGTGCCATCTGTTATGGACTCACTACATTGCTTGCTCAATGCTCACTTCTACAACTAAGCATTATATCGGCTAATACAGAGTCTTATGAGACAAGCTTTCGTCAAGATTAGCACAAAACATTGGATCAATCCTAATTTATTTTATACTATTTGATTTATTTATTAAAGAAGACCGGTCTGGTATAGTTTAAAATTCCATCGTGTGCTTTATTATGGGTGTCTTTGACAACAAAAGCTGTACTTAGAAAGCTTCCATCTGTTATTTTTTTTTAAGTATCTAGAATGTGTTTTTTCGAATAAAATGTATATCAGTCTCATCGGCACATTTCTTAAATAAATGTAGAAAAATGCGGCTTTATTTTAACTATATTCAGTAGTAAATTACGTCAGAAAACAGCCCACTATTCTTGATACAACATAAAAATTCCGCATTATGAAATTTTGCATGAATTTGGTTTCTATAATGTCGTTGTCGTAATATTTTGTTTTCTATTTTTACCGATCGTTTACAGTTTCGCGTTTTCTCACGTATTTATTTGTCGAAAAACATTCCAACTTGATCTTAATTGAAATATTTTCTCGAGTTCCGTTTCCTTTTTATAAGGCCGCCTTTCTTCCTGTTTGTTGACTTTTCAAAAGAAAGTACGTACTCACGAAAAATGATTTTAACGTTTGTTATGAACACCACATACAAAGATGACAGTGGGTTGTTTATTTCTATTTGGCTAATATTAATCAAATTCATACTTTTCTAAGTGAGTAAGTAGTTCAATAACTTATTTATTACTACATGGTAAACACAACGTCATCGAAAATATCTAATTTTAAAAAGTAGTTTACACAAGAACAAGAAAAAACGAATACATTTTTATTATGTTATACTTAATAAAGCATTCCTTTTTAGGTACTGCTGTTTCTCCCGGCGTTTTCAGTTTAAAAAGAAGTAATATGTAATTATTAATAGTTAGTTTAATAATAATCATATTATCGCAATAATAAATGGGACAGAAAACATAAATTCATTATAGGTAACTGTTATAAAGCAACAAACAAAATAATTAAAACTATCAAAGCTGTTTAAAATGCTCGCCTTGCATCTGTTCCCAAAAATTCATTTAAAGTGTTCAGTCGAGTGACATAACTGGCGTTTTGAATCGTTTCCCAATGAAAAAGTCAATTATTTTCAGATCTAGCGTAGATAAACTCCATCCAGCCGGACCACCTCTTCACCGCGTTATATTATTTGATAAGGATTCAATCGATTTTCATGTAATATGCCCCAAAGCTGTGTGTCAAGATACGAGCTAATTCTAGCAATACCCTTTGTGCTAGCTGAAGGATTTTCTTTAACTAACTCAAGAGTATAATCTGCAACATTAATTAATTAATTGTTCTTTGTCTACCACAATTTGTAAGCTGGGGCTGAAGAGTTCTTTATCCCGCACGCTTGGTAAAGCCTTGAACCATGAACATATTGAACATAATGCCTGTCGGTATATTTCACGTTTGTACAAGTCCTATTTAATGTAAACTTGATGACTAAATACCTTTTGGAATAAAATTAAATTATAGTGGCCTACTATTTATTTCATTAACAAAACAATGACATCTAAACCTGAAGGCTGGTAGAAATAGAGGCCTTTACAAATATTATTATGCACCGCAGGCAAAAATTTTACTTAGCTTTTTGTTTATTTTTATAAAAACATCAACACTGTCTACCGTTAAAATTAGCTTCACACATAATTTATTATACCCTTGCGATTTACGTGAATTCAGTTATAAAACGTTTTTTTCAATAAACAGATAATGGCATACTGACTAGGTTCGATTCTTGATTTAAAGAAAAACGGGATTCTCTTTGCTATACGCTGATTATTTTAAGCTTTGATATAATTTAATCTAGATTTGCAGTAGAGGAAAATTTCTTATTTTCGCCATTAATTACCTGCAACATAATAGGTATTACAGAGTTCAAGCAGTAATTGTTCTTTCCTTTATAATGGTGTATATTATCTGTAATATTTTATAATTGCTTTATACCTTAAATGCAAGTGAGAATACTCAATGATTAAACATAATAGCCGCTCAGTACTAAACGGAAGCGTGCTAGGGTAATAGAACCCGAATAGATTTATATTGAAGTCACATGCAACGCTCTAAGGTTCAGTCTGCACTGTCTGAACAAAAATAATAGTTATGATGATTAAGAACAAGACGTTTGCCGAGTCCTTAATATCAAGTAACCTATTTGCGTACGTGTTACATATTTATTTGAAAATCTCTCCTCATTGTCTAATTAGGAATTTCTGACAGGTAATCAAAAAATCTTACAATCAAGATAGATTGTGACTGCCATTTTTCTTTCCATGTGCCAAAACAGATGTTCTTTCTGAAATAAATAAATGAATTAGTCCGCCAAAGTGTCGCAATAACATCTTTGAGTGCTCGGCCGAATTTGCGGATTCCAAGTAGTTTCAGAAGTTTGTTTTGGAGAGCGTATAAACAAAAATATTTTATGTCACTGTATATATAAAATGTTGTAAAGAGAAGGCATTTCAATTAACAACTTCACATTTATAGACGTTAACTTATACAGGATGATTCTCAATTAGTGTAACAAACTTCGGCATTTTATTGGGAAGGTCATTTTAAGTGAAAACTGTTCCGTACAGAACTATAAGAGATCAAAGTTTTAAAAGTGTAGTACTAAATCCATACATCTAGTTACCATTGACAAAGTAAAATACAGTCCATTAATAATTGACACTCACTTGTTTGTTGACAAAGTTAATATTTTATAATTAGTTGTTTGTTGAAAAAATAAAGTTAAGTAATAATTAACAACTGTTTTTTGTTGAAAAAATGCCAAGTTTCAGTGCAGCTGAATATGCCGATATTGTTTTTGTGTATGGTTACTGTAAATAATGGTATCTAACGCTCATCGTGCATCCAGGGAATATCGTCGCAGATATTCAAATAGGCAGGAACTCTCTCATCGAGTTTTTGGCTGTACTTTTGAAAGATTGCGTGAGACTGGTACAATTGCTGTTAATAATGCTGGTAATCACGCTGCAGAAGGTAATGTCAACAATGAAGAAAATATAATCGATGCAGTTCTGGACAATCCTACACTTAGTACTAGGCGCATTGCAACGCAATTGCACATTTCGCTGAGTTTTGTGTGGAGGACATTACATCACGAAGAACTGCATCCTTATCACGTTCAACGAGTTTAGACACTACAACCACAAGATTATGGTCAACGTGTGGAGTTTTGTACCTGGTTGCTACGTAAAATTATTGAAGATCCAAATTTTTTACGTTGAATACTGTGGACCGATGAGGTTCAATTTACGAGGGATGGAGTTAATACCACCCACAACTACCATCCATGGAATCTCCAGAATCCCCATGCCATCGTACAGACAAGATTTCATCATCGCTTTAGTTTTAATAGTGGGCTGGCAATTTAATAATCGGTTGATTGATATGGAAGTTCTTGATGATCGCTTAAATGCAGAACGATTTGCTACTTATGCAGAACGATACGCTGCTTTCCTAGATGGAAGAGTTTACGAGACGCTGGAAGACACTCTACTTTACATTCAGCAAGAAATGTGCTACCAGCATGATGGCACCCCGGCACACTATGGAAGATAAGTAACCGAGTGGCTAAGCATACATTATCCCAAAAAGATGGAGTGGTCGTGGGGGTCCCATCGCTTGGTCCCCGAGGTCCCCTGACCTAAATCCTTTAGATTTTTACCTTTGCGGTCACCTAAAACAATTAGTCTAAAGTGTTGAAATCAATACTCCTGAACAGTTACTCCAAAGGATAATTAATAATAATAATAATAATAATAATAATAATAATAATGTGTTTTATTTTGGTTTTGATAATTTTAGGTAGGTACAATAATATGTCTTAAATGCAACTTTCACCAAAAATCTCAAGGACCAGCTCAGTTAAACTGATTTTCAGCTGGACCTTGTAACGTAAAGAAACAACCTTTACAGTGATATCCAATAGTGTTTAACAATATAGGGTTTAAACCGTTTAGGGTAACTTAACTTATTTAGGAGAAAATAACATGCAGTTGGAGATAACGTGAGTGATATCACCGTATTCAATTAATGCCTATTATAATTAAAACTAAAACTAAACTCTACTACAAATACAATAATATAATATGTCGAATATAAAGAAAATAATAAGACTATACAATGCTGTCGCAGGAGCTCAAGCAACTAAGAAAGTGTATGTTATATTTTATAACCAGTGAGCAGATAATGAAACAGGCGTTTTCTGAATGGGTTTAAAGGTAATGTTTTGAGGTCGTCGGGTATGTTGTTGTATACTTTGCTAATATTATATTGGAAAGATCGTTCAAATAAGGCGGTACGATGCCGTGGAGGCGTTATCAGCCCCTTAGCCCTCAAATTTAAACTATGTACGTCCGTCCTGAATTTGAGTTTATTGTATAGATATGGAGGTGTTTTATGGGTTATTATTTTATGGTAATATACTGCAGTTTGGAGCAAGCGTCTGCTTTTTAATATTGATCCAATTTGTTTCTTGACGTTTGTGAGAAATATGATCATATTTTCGAATACCATATATGTATCGCAAACATGAATTTTGTACCCGTTGGATTCTGTTTGTTGTGTCAACGCCTAGGCATGGACCATAAACCTCAGAACAATAAGTAAACTGGGAGAGTACTAGTGCATCACACAAAAGATTTTTTTGATTTTTGTCTAAGTATAATCTATGAGGGTATAATAATCTCAGATTTAAGTAAGCCTTCTGTATAACTTTATTAGTATGAATTCGATATCTAAAGGTATTGTCAATTATAAGACCTAGATTTTTTGCATTTAGTGTTAATGGTATTTCGTCGTTGTTGATATTAAAATGCAGCAAGTCTTTTATATCTAAATAGCTTCTTGACGTACCGAAAAGGATAGCGCAAGATTTTGAGGGGTTTAGTTTCAATCCATAACCTGTAGATGTCGTATATAAGTTGTTTAAATCGCTAGTAATCTCCTCCACGGCAAGGTCAAGATCTTCCGGTTGGAACGAATAATAGAGCTGTGTGTCATCTGCATACATGTGGAGTTTGCAATGATTAACAGAATTTATAAAATATGACGTTTAAATTGTATACAACAGGGGCTCTAGGATTCATCCTTGGGAACGCCCTGTGTTATATTACGTGGCGGGGATACATTATTAGTAATTTTTACACTTTGTGATCTGTTACGAAAGTAGTTTTTAAACAGTTCTATAGCATTCAACGAGAATCCTAAGAAGTGAAGTATTTGATATAACAATTCATGATTTATAGTATCGAATGCCTTGCTGAAATCTAGGAGTATTAAGATTGTCAGCTTCCCGTTATGTATTTCCTCGAGAATATCGTCTGAGACATGAGTAAGAGCTGTGGTACATCTATAATGCGGTCGAAATCCTGATTGGGATTCCGGTAGCAAATTGTTGGTGTTTAGAAAGTTTCGTACTTGTTTATTGACTATCTTTTCAACAACTTTAGAGAAAGTGGGCAACACGCTAATCGGTCTAAGGTCGGAGTAATTATTATTAGGTTCGTTAATTTTAGCAAGTGGAGTGACTATAGCATGTTTCCAGCCATCTGGAAAAGCATTTGTTGACAAACAGAAGTTGACAATTCTGCAATGCGCGCCGGCTCTGAGTAGACGTTCTTGGTTGTGCTAAGTAATTTTTACTGTTAAATTTGCTGTTTCTCATTTTAAATTTTCAAAATGCCTGGTGGAAGTGGTGATGTAATGAGAGTGACACGTTCTGGGGCAGCGGAAGAGGCCCTAATTCAACGGGTTGTGGAAAAAGTGCTTCAGTCAAGTATGCTTCTAGACACCCTAGTCGGTAAAATTCGTGAAGAACTAAAAGCTCAATTCAAAATAGAAATCCAAGCATATGCCGACAAGGTAAACCAACTGGAACTGGAGTTAAAAACCGTAAAAGCAGAAACTGTGCTATCGCACGATGAGCTAGAACAATATTCGCGACGTAACAATCTTAGATTGTTTGGAGTTCCAGAGAGTAAAGACGAGAAAATTGAAGAAGTCGTAGGTAAACTATGCAGAGACAAACTAGGCTTGGAAATTACACCAATTATGATAGATTCCTGTCATCGCCTTCCCAGCAAGGAGTCAGGTATTAGGCCAATAATTGTAAAATTTGTAAGAAGATCCACAAAACAACTCATATACAAGAATAAAAAGCCCCTAAAAGGCTCCAAAATAGTAATTAAAGAAGACCTAACAATACGACGTGTTCAAATTCTCAAAGAAGCGGCCAAGAAATTTGGAAATACAAATGTCTGGACATCTGAAGGTAAAATACTCGTAAAAAATAAAACTGGCATAATACGAATTAAGAAATGGGAAGATCTCTCCAAGTATTAATGCAATTACTTCAGCCAACCAGTGATCACACCTCTAACAACTACTCCTTGAATAAAGCGAGGCACACTGCGCTGCACGATAATAGCATCGCACCGTGTTTACCTGCAGGATAGATAGTAAAAATTCCAAATTTCTTTTATCTCATATTATTATTTTTATGTTTTTAGTTACCGGAGTTTCAGTATATTCCTTACTTTCTTAATTACTTGTGATAATTATAGCACATTTTATTTATATATCTACTTGTATTAAGTTTAAAATGATTTTTTCTTGTTTGTAGGATGGTATCTCGTCTATTGAAAGTGGCACACCTAAACATTAAATCACTTATTCCTAAATTTTCTGACGTAAAACAATATTTACTGGATTCAAATTATGATGTACTAGCTTTATCTGAAAGTTGGTTAACACAGGAGGTAAGCAGTCTTTACCTGAAAGTTGAAGGGTATCAACTTATACGTAAAGATAGGGGTGCGCGTGGTGGTGGAGTTTGCTTCTATGTACGTTCATGCTTTAAATTTAAAATTCTTGAAACCACCGACGCTATAGAGCAACTATGGATTAGCCTGCGGTTGATAAATGCTACTCTCGCAATTGGTGTGGTTTATAAGCCCCCCAATGTCAATTTTAAATTTTTCTGTGATCATTTAGAGGAAAGTCTCACATCTTGTATGATTATCTCTGATGAATTACTTTGTTTAGGTGATGTAAATATTGACTTTCTGCGTCCTAATACTTATGATTGCATTTACTTTAAAACTATGATTGAATCAATTAATGTTCGACAACTAATCACTGAAGCTACCCGTGTAACCAAAGATTCAGCGACGGTATTAGACATAATATTAACTTCCGGGACTGAATATATTATTGAGTCAGGGGTCAACAATTTACATTTATCTGACCATGAAATGATTTTCTGCCATCTATCCATGCTGAAACCTGAATCTCAGCCAGTCTTTAGAACTTACCGTTGCTTTAAATATTTTGATATAGACCTAATATAATCAAGAACTTACAACCATACCTTTCCATAGATTATTTTATTACGATGATGTGGATGAGAAAATCAGTTTTTTGAATTCTAACTTACTTCTTGTAATTAACAAATTTGCTCCTATAAAAACTGCTAAATTTACCAAAAAAAATACCCCGTGGATAACGGATAATATCAAACTACTTATGTCTTTACGGAAAAAAGCGTACAAAAAGTTCAAAAGTAGCAAAAAATCTTCTCACTGGGATTATTACAAACAGTTACGCAATTTCACTACTCAGGCTATTATTAATGAAAAAAGGGCCTATTTTCAATTCAAACTCAAAAATGAAAGCTCAAAATCACAATGGAGTATGCTGAGGTCATTAAATTTAACTAAGCCAAAAAATAGTACACTACCCGACAATCTTTTAAACCCAGATAAAATAAATGAATTTGTCCTAAATAGTTGCCCTGCTACGCAGAACAGCAGCAATGAACTTATTGCTTATTACGGTGGTCATAGATTGAATGAGGGGATAACTGACTTCAATTTTATACATGTTGATGAATCTACAGTTGCACGAATCGTGAATAACTTAAAAAGCAACTCTATAGGATCAGATGATATTAGTTTACAAATAATAAAATATAGTTGTCCAGTAATTTTACCTTATATCACTCACATTATCAATTATTGCCTACTACATAACGTGTTTCCGTCATGCTGGAAGAATGCCATTATAATACCAATTTCGAAAGTGTCAAATCCGATTGAGTACAACAACTTGCGACCAATTAGCATTCTCCCAGCGATGTCAAAGATCATGGAAAAAGTAATTGATGTGCAGCTTAGAAATCATTTAGATAAACATAATATTATCCCCTCAATTCAATCTGGCTTCCGTTCGCGGCATAGTTGTACTACGGCCGTGATGGACGTCATTGATGATATAATAGCGGAATTACATGTCTATCTTAGTTCTACTTGATTTTAGTAAAGCCTTTGATACGATTGATCACTCCGTGCTGCTCTCTATCCTTAAGCACATCGGGCTCTCAAATGATTCTGTCATGCTACTCTCTAACTATTTAACAAAAAGAACGCAGAGGGTGAGGTTGCCTAGCGGATTTTAAAGTCCAGAGACATCACTAGGGGCGTCCCGCAAGGTTCTATTCTTGGGCCTCTCTTGTTTATTATTTATACACACTCTTTCTGTAAATATGTAAAAACTAGTAAAATGCATATGTATGCGGACGATACCCAAATTTATCATTCTTTCAGTTTAAGCGACAGTAAATGCGCATTATCTGATATTAATCAAGATCTGTCGAATATCGCCAACATTTCTAAAAAGCATTCCCTGAAGCTTAATCCCAAGAAATCCGTTGTCCGGTTGTTTGGAAATAAGAAAGCTATAGAATCATTGCAAGATAGCATTATTTTGTCTGTGGATGGTACTGTAATACCAATTGTAAATGAAGCTCGTAATCTTGGACTTATAATTGACAACTCCTTTAGATTTGTTTCCCATATCAATAATTGCGTTAAAAAATCTTACATGAATCTCAAACTGATTTATCCTCACAGACAATATTTATCAACAACTACTAAAACAATTCTTTGTGAAAGTCTCGTTCTCTCTCATTTCACATACTGTGCTGAGATTTATGGTTCCTGTATCACTCAGGATACTTCCAATCGAATCCAAAGAGTTCAGAATTCTTGTATGCGTCTTATCTTTGGCATTCAAAAATACGACCACATATCACACAAGTTAACTGAACTTGCCTGGCTATCTATGGCAAATAGGAGAAAAGTATTAACTGCTACACTCTATCATAAAGTAATTATAGACAAAATTCCTATATACTTATATAAAAGAATCTCTTTCAGGGAAGATGTACATAACATTAACATTAGATTTCCACATACCATCACGGCCCCCAAACATAGGACGGCTCTCTTTGAACGCAGTTTTCGATATCAAATATCAAAAATTTATAATCCCTTACCTGAAAATCTAAAGACTGCTCCAACAAACTCCTTTAAAAAACGTCTTTCTCATATGCTGCTAAATAAAAACACTTAAATAATAATGCTACTTCATTAGACCAGATAGCTACCTGAAAAATCCTTTATTGTCTATTTCTTTTTGCAGTTAAAGCGATGTAAATCCCGCGGTGTTGCTTGCAGAATACTAGTAGATAGTTAGTTTTAAGCATCAAATCTCTTTTTCTTTCTTTGTCATATCTTCAAGGTTCAAGTGGAAGATCAGGATAAAGCCTGAACTTGCACCTTGTGGTTTTCCATATATATTTATTCTGAATAATATGTAATATGTACTTACTTACTTAATCCGTCCTCTTCTACCTTACGGTGGAGAAGAATAATATATAATTTAAATATATAATATATTTACACATATGTATGTATTGCTTAATTTAATAATTGTTTAAATTGTGGAAAATAAAGACATTATTATTATTATTATTATTATTATTATTATTATTATTATTATAATGTGAGTGATATATTTTAAAATAAATGGACTACAACACAAAATCATTTTCAAGTTAATGCCATCCGCACCCATTGCATTGCTTTTGATCTCTTGTAGTGTTTTCCTCCTCGGTTACCATGTCAAGTTTAAATTTCGTAACATGTTTTCGGTTGTGCTCATAAAATTTTAGGATATCAGTCGCAATTGGCAACCTTGGTATACTGTCAATAAAAAAATTGTTTATGTTGTATGGGTTAGATAAATGATCTGGTGTTACATTATTATTAGAGGGTTTCAAATTTAGTAAGTTAAATTCTTTCCAAATTTGTTTAGTATTTCTGTTCTTTATTTTATATGCAAAATATGCTTTCTTTTCACTCACTATGCTGCTGCTAGTGAGGTTCCTAAGTGTCTTGTAATAATCCTAGTGTCCAGGATTTTTTGATTTTTGAAACCTCCGTTTGGCCTGGTCTCGGAGCTTCATCATAAGTTTAATGTTATCGGTTAGCCACGGTGTATACTTTTTCGAGATTTTTGCTGTTTTCCAAGGAGCGTGTACATCAAATAAATTTATTAAATGGTTGTTTAAGATGTCTACTTTAGCGTTGACATCATTTGCATAATAAATATCTTCTAGCGGTAATAAGTAAAGATCATTTTTGAATTTTTCAATGTCAAATAGTTAAAAGTCGCGGTAAGTCTTAATAACTGGAGAAACTTTAGGAGCCTCAAGGCCAACAGTGCAGTAAATAAGATCGTGATCTGACTCATTATTCGTTTCAACTCCCGATGACCCAACCATAGAGGAGTCTGTAGATATGATAACGTCTAAAAGAGAAGTATATCTGGTTGGTTTCGAAATTAATTGTTTTGAATTAGTACATTCAAGAAATTCGTTAAAATACTTTACTGCTATATCAGAATTTGACAATAAATCGATATTTATATCGCCCAAGCAGAAAATCGTATCAGACACTGACGTACACAGTGTAAAAGAGATTTCTAATTCGTCTATAAATGTTTTTTAATTCACAGTCGGAGGCTTATAAACCACGCCAAATGCGTAGGAAGCAGATTTTATTCTCGTAGAAAACCAAAGTTGTTCAATGTTGTTGCTTGTATCAATTAATTTGAACTTTATTGCTTTGTTTATAAACACCCCAACACCTCCACCGCGTCCATCTCTATCCTTACGTATTAAGTGATAATTTGGAATAAAAATATCTGAATTAGTTATAATTGGTTCTAACCACGTTTCAGAAATTGCCAAAATGTGATAATCGAGAATGATATCTTTGATAGAATTTATTTTAGGAAATAACGATCTTATGTTAATATGACCTATTTTTAACTCATTCGACAAGTTGCTTGTGCTGATACCTGTTTGTGTAGATAACGACAGGGAAATAACGCTAGTAAAATAATGCTGTTTTCTGTAAGACTAACTTGTGATAATTTCTTGATGTGAAACCTTCTTGTGCTTCTTATCACTGCACTGCTCTGCATTCCACTTTATATAAGAGATTATTTATCTCACCGATGGAATTAACTTTATGCACTTTCTCACCGATTTTTATAAGAATGTTGCCATCGTTGGTCCACACAGACTTGTTATCTAGCTTGTTAGTTGCTTTCTTTAACATTTCCATCCTCTTTTGAGTGAGATCTTCTTTTATAAATATCTTGGTACCTTTCAATTTGCTTTTGCTATTAAAGATTAGCTTTTTGGTACTACATTGTACGAACTTAACGATAATTGGTCTATGCATACCTTCTCTACCTTTTAATCTGTGACTGATATCAATTGCATTATCTGATAAATTGATTCCAAACTTCTCTCTACACAAGTTAATTATTACTTCGTCCGTATTTTCATGGTGTTTTTCCGGAACCCCAAAAATTCTTAGACTATTTTTTAGGGTGTATTGCTCGTACGTATCTAAAGCTTCTTCACAACCTTCGACGGCCTTTTTAACTGGCTCTCTATGCGACTAACCTCCTCAAGTTTAGTTACAATTCCATCTAATCGTTCATTTATTGCCGTGCTTATCATTTCTTTAAGCTTCTTTTCAAACGTATCACTCTCCAGTAGTTTATCTACAATTTTTTGGGCTATAATGTCATTATCGTCTTGAGATGGGCTTTTGTTACGATTTCTGGTATTCATGATTACAATAATTAACTTGTTCTCCCGTATACCAGTAGAAAACTTGCAGAGACAGTGCGACACTTCTGCTACACTCGACAGGCAAACATCGAATTGATGCGGCCAATCAAATTCGCAATGACGATGCCGTATATAGTTCCTGTTTATAATTCGGTGATTCGTAGGTGCCGTGCTTGTATTCAGGCTCAAGGCGCACATTTTGAGCACTTGTTATAAATCGTACACTGTCTTTTGTTTTTAAATTAAATGTTCATTATAAGTTCCTAACATTATACAGATTGTCCGAAATCCAATCTAAACATACAAAAACTAATGAGTGCAACAAGGAAGACATAAACAATATGGGTAGCACAACAAAGAATGAAATCATGGCTAGGTAAATTTTTAAACTAAAGATCTCTCGCCAATAACAAGCCAGTAAGCAAAAACATCTGTCATAGATATTGCTTGTTATTGGCGAGAGATTTTAGTTTAAAAATTTATCTAGCCATGATTTCATTCTATCTTTGTTGTGCTACCCATATTGTTTATGTCTTCCCTGTTGCACTCTATAATTTTTGTATGTTTAGACTGGATTTGGGACAATCTGTACATATGCTTTGTTTACCTTTTTGCTACTACACTAATAAAACTGATCTGTTGTAATTCTGTAACTAATTGGAATACGATCTATAACATTTTTTGCTCAAAATGACCTCCCTAACAAAATGCCAAAATTTTTTAAACTCATTGTAAATCACCCTGTACAATGATATTCCTTTAAGCCCTTAAAATGCAGATATAATTCTCAACGGGCCATCTGTTATTAGTATATCAACACGATATTCGTTAATTTTTTGTCATCATATATCGATTTTAAAAGAACTCTATTTTTGGGTGGTCGATAGTTACAAATCAATGTACGGTATGTTCTAAAAACTTCACACTGGACGAGAAATATTTTTGTTTGATTAAAATCCTCTACTACTGACATAGTGCCCTGGTGACCCCATGTGAATATTTAATTTAATATTACTTTTTCACTGTGAAGCATAATGCACCATGGTTCCACCTACCTTTAAGTTAGATTCATATTGTCCGTTGTAGTTTGATCGGTTTGTTTACATAGGTTTTATTAAATTTAAAAATTTAGTTAGGGTCCCTGTGGCACCACGTCAGTATTTTTCCTACTTTTTTTAAAATGGCAAGTACATCTAAAATTGCAAAATTTGGTGATGCTGACTGTGAGGACACTCTATTGAAGTAGTATGAAGAAGGAGAAAGTGATTAGTGATTTTGAAGAGTTGAATGAGGCTGTAAATGGTGGGGATGGCCTATGGTAATATTGTTTTGTTATAATGGACATCGCAGGAGTTAATGCATATGTGATGCACAAAAATTATCTAGAAACAACTAAAATTAGCCGAGCAGATTTTTTTAAGTTGCTGCCAAAAGAACTTGTAGAAAAACAGAAGACTTGTTGTTAAAGAACTCCCACGAGAATTGCAAATGTGTATAAGTAGAATACTGCAACACCAATGACAAATGAAATCGACCGACCACATATGGAACGAAAGAGGAAATTTTTTTGGGGCCCAGGCGTCAACACGTCAGTAGTTATGCCCCAGAATATGCACGCACCTAGTAGAGGGTAAAATACAAGATATTGGGATACTTGTTTGTGTGAAAACTATATTCAAGCATTCGGTGTGCATAACACGTGCACTTAGGCAATTTTGATAGACAAATCGAATTTTCGAAATTTGAATTTCTGGAAGTTTTGCTTCTTCTAGATGTTTCGTTTATTCTAAATGTTTTATTTAAAGTATCTTATAACTTTAATTTAAATGCAAATTTTTAAAGGATCGAGTCACAATATAACGAACCTTGATTATGTGTTTAATAACCATATGATTAATGCGGTATGGGTTTCGAATTAACGAAAGGAGGACATGGCATATTTTTTAGCGGAGTGGAACCAAATGCGAGAACACAAGCAGGAGTTGCATGTCTAATACACAAACACTTTTTAAATAGCATTAATAAATGGGCTTTTGTATCAGAAAAACTTATGATCATTGAGGTGCAAGTAGAAAAGAAGGAAGTATATACAAGTATAACAGCATATGGCCAAAATAAACACGATAAGAAAGAGGGCAAGGACAAATTTTGGTCAAAGCTCCAGGAACTTACCGAAAATAAAACAGGGAGGCCAATTACAATGGGCGAGTTAAATGGGAGAGTAGGAAATGACCCAGATATCACGGAAATAACAGTAGAAAATTTTTGAAAAAACTTTCTAAACAGTAATGGGCAAAGGATAATAGATTTATGCATATTGAACGACATGATAGTTGCTAACACACATTTTCAGCACAAGAGAAGTAAACAGCCGAAATGAAAAACCAATCATCGATTTAATACTGGTAGAAAAAATAGAAAACGGCTTATTAAAAGGGCAAAACGACAATATGAAATAGGAAGTGACCACCATTTGGTAGAGGCACGACCGAAAGCACGGCCAACGAATCATAACGAAGACAACCAATTAAGTGGAAAAAATTAGTTTAAGTGCATCAGATTATACAGGTTACAGCAAGAAGCATTTAGTTTGGAGTATAAGACACAAATAGCAATAGAATGTAGGAAACGAGAAAGATATTTAACATCGGAAAACATTGAGACACTGTGGGAAAATTTTTAAGCAAAAACAATATTAGCGGCGGCGAAAACTAGCCGAATAACAAAAAAAGATTGCAGAAGATAACAAACAAAATTGTGGAACGACGAAATAAGAACTAAAGTAAAAAAGATAAAAATGCTATGGAAAAAATATACATAAAAAGAAGGGATAGAACTTTACGAAGAATATAAGACACAGAGAGGTAAAGTTAAAAATATGGCCAAAAGAGCAAAAACCGCAGCATGGGTGGAGTTCGGTACTGCACCGACTAAAAACAAGAAAAGCATGTGGACCGCATGAGAAGAGGGAATAACATGGCTACACAGGATAATAGAATGTACTTGGGGAAGAAAACAAGTACCCAAACATTGGGAGACAGCAATTATTATACCACTTCATAAAAAAGGTAATACGGTATAATGCACTATGACAACATTAGAGGGATAACGCTATTGAATGTCGCAAGTAAAGTATATGAAATGGTTCTGGAAAAAGGTTAAGCGCCATTTTAGAAAAAACACTATGTGCAACACAAGCAAGGTTCAGGCCAGGGAGAAGCACCCAAGAATGGATTTTTAGCATGCGGCAGATAATTGAAAAAACAATAGAACGCAATAGAAAATCATGTATCGTATTATGTGCAATTGATTTAGAAAAGGCATTCGACAGTGTGCCAAGAAGTAAGATATGGGAAACCCTGTACAAAGGGAAAGTGCGTAACAAATTAACAGAAACCATACTAAGTACACAGTCTGTCCCAAATTCAATCCCCACCATTAGGATCTCGGAAACTATAAAAGCTACAAAGTTGGTTAAATGGGGAAAGTTTTAGGAATCTTAATGCTCATTTTATATCCGTTGAGAAATCACAGCCAACTTTTATCGTTATCGAGATATCTTGAAAAACCCGAAATTTGGAGTTTTCTGTTTTCCAAAATATCTCGGAAAGTATTAAGTTATTAGTTTCAAGACTTGTACATTGTGAAGGCACTTTTTTACGGAGAATCGGGTGGTACCATATGTTTATATTTATGAGGCTTTGTTTCTATTCTATGAACAACTACTTTTGATTTTCATATGGACGCCATATTGAATTTTGTCGAAACTAAACTCAGCTATTTTTTCTCGTTTCAATGATGTGTCACACGTACGGTTTTTTAGAAGAAGAGCGGGAATAAAATACATTTTTTCTTTATTCGCGTAGTTGGCTATGAGAAAAAAAATGTATTTTATTCCCGCTCTTCTTCAAAAACCCCGTACGTGTGACACATCCTTGAAAAGAGAAAAAGGAGCTGAGTTTAGTTACGACAAAATTCAATTTGGCGTCCATATAAAAATCAAAAGTAGTTATTCATAGAATAGAGACAAAGCGTCATAAATATAAACATATGGTACCACCCGATTCTCCGTAAAAAGT
This sequence comes from Melanotus villosus, assembly GCA_963082815.1. NCBI lineage: Eukaryota > Metazoa > Arthropoda > Insecta > Coleoptera > Elateridae > Melanotus > Melanotus villosus. The sequence continues at coordinate 66,137,665 of OY720418.1, read as the reverse complement.
GTCTTCACAATGTACAAGTCTTGTAACTAATAACTTAATACTTTCCGAGATATTTGGAAAACAGAAAACTCCAAATTTCGGTTTTTTCAAGATATCTCGAAAACGGTCAAAGTTGGCTGTGATTTCTCAATGGATATGAAATGAGCACTAAAATTCCTAAAACTTTCCCTATTTAACCAACTTTGTAGCTTTTATAGTTTCCGAGATCCTAATAGTGGGGATTGAATTTGGGACACACTGTATACAAACAGACAAAAAATTTAGTAAGAATAGGGAAAATTAACACAGACGAATTTATAACAACCTAGGGAGTAAGGCAAGGAGGAACGCTTAGTCCACTGCTCTTTATAACATTTATGGATGAAATTTCCAAATCAATAGAACAAAACATAAATGGGGCAAAAATAGGAGTTAGACGATTAAGAACAGTAAGAATAAAACAATTCATCTATGCTGATGACTTAATCCTTTTAGCTAATACAGCAGACCATCTACAAAAAAATCTGGAGTTATGGAACAGGGCACTATTAAAAAATGGGACGAAAATAATTGTAAATAAAACGCAAGTAATGTTAATAAGTAAGCAAAGAGAACAACTAAATATAAGTTTAGAGCACAACGCAATAAAATAAACAGACTAGATAAAGTATTTATGGGCGATAATGGAAAATAAAGGAGGATACAAGGGAGAAGTAAACAACAGAATAGGTAGTGCAATTCGAGTGTATAACGCTTTAAGCAAGAGCTTTATCGGAAAAAAGAAAGTGTCAAAAGAAACAAAATCAAAGTATTTAAATCGGTATTCATGCCAATTCTTACATACGGGTATGAATCGTGGGTGTTAGGTGATGAACTTAAAAAAAAAAATTCAAGCGTGCGAGGTGAGGTACCTAAGAAGAACACTAGGCATTACGAGAAAGGACAAAATACGAAATGAAGTGAAGAGACAGTTTAGCGGTACAAAAAGTGGAAAGTGTAATAGAAAAGAAACAGTTAAGCTGGCTAGGACATATTATAAGGATTAAAGAAGAAAACTTGATGCTACAGATATAGGATATGGGTTGTGACAAAAAATGATCAAAAGGGAGGTCAAGGACAACGCGGAATGAACATATTGAAAAAATACTGAAGAAAAAAGGAAGCAATCTCAATCAAGCAAAAACACTAGCAAAAGACAGGAAAAAATGAAAAACTTTCTGTAGGTATAAGGCCCACTGAAAGGTAGATGAGGGAAGCAGATAAGTAAGTAGTATGATTACTGCTTTATTCTACAAGGAGTTGAAAAATTGACAACAGATAAGAATTTTTCAATAACATACCGGGGAAAACACAACATAGAATTATAAAATAATTTCCTTTAGTCTTAATTTGATGAAATACGCATATTTTAACTATTCAACGAGAAAATGCAATGCAAGACATTGACAATTCACTAGGTTCAGTTAAATTCCCCTATTTACACAGATATGTTTATAGGTTGCTTAAATAAAAACGAAAAATACATTTTATTTTTAGTTAGATTGATGTTTTATTTATATTGTCTTTGGGTGTTTAGTTAATTCCCCCTAAGATCTGACACATTGCCGTTGGCCGCACACTCTCTAATGAATATTGTTATATAAACTGCACACAAGGTAAATCCTCAATAGTAAATAATACTCGTATTTATACCACAAGACATTAAGTTCTAAGCTGTCTTCTGATTTGCTCGCCCTAAGATATTTTCATCACATATTGCTTTTTAGGTGCCGTTTTAAAAATAGAATAAATAAATATTCTGTAGTTGCGTTTGTCATACTCCTGGTTCAACTACCATTTTTCTATTATTTTTGAAAATTCTGTGCAGCCTGTGTTTCACAGAAGGATGATGTAGGGTGGTATCTATACATGGTGTCCCCTAAAGGTACTTATGTCGTAAATTTGCGAATTTAAATTAAGCAAAAAAAGTTTATATTGACTTATGGCTTCTAATCTTTTGTTATAAAGATACTATGCTTTTTGTTTTTCTTTTCCCAACACAACAGTAGTAATTTAACATTGTAGATGGACTGTGGTATATTAGAAGTTTCTGTTCACACAAAATCCCCAGCACTCTTCTAACAGAATCCCAGGCGTTTTGAATTATATTCGTCAGATCAACCTTTTGTGTCCGCTGTTATTGCATGCTTTAAATTTTTAAGATGGTAAGGTAAAAATCTAAAGGGTTCAAATCTAGCGATAACAGCGGCCAAAATACTGAACCTTTTTTTCCAATTCATTGTTGAGGATAGTTGCTATCAAAAAATTGTCTTGAAGATAATGCAAAATGCGCGAGGGCTCCATCATGAATAAATCAAGAATCACATCTTATTATGAGTGGCATATCATCTAAAAGATTGGATAATGAGTTAAAAACAGCGCATAATTCTCGCCATTAAGTCGGTTAGCTTATTCGAGCGGCCCAATCACCAAAGCGAATTGCATAATTATCAGCGTATTCAAAAGTGTCAATTTAGATGGCAGAGGTAAATAACTATGTTATACTTCGTAGTAACTTGCAAGTGTCCATACGAACTATTTGCGTAATTAAAGTCTCTGGACAAATTCCGAAATTTACGACATACCTTCACAGGACTTCTTATTTACCTTTTTAACTTTAATTATTATTTTACAACTGAAATAGTTAGTAAAAGCCGATAACGTACATTTGTTTACTATTTGTTTTATATTTTGCTAACAGATCTTTAACCGTTATTTTCTTATAACTAAATGCTAAGACATAAAGAAATTGGGATATTACAAATTATTACCGACAAAGAACATACAAATATAAGTCCCTTAATAACAGCTGCTGCTGTTACAGATTTTTAATAGAATACTTTTGCAACGACGTATCTCTTGTTGATCACGTTAAGATTATGGGTTATACTACAAATATTTACCAATAAAAATCTCGTCACTTAAGTTCGCAGGTGTTACTCGACTCGTATATTAAACTTCTAGACCACTTAAATTTCTGAGTATAAAGCACACTCAATATCGCTTTTACGCATCCTGAAAGTTTACAAAGGATAATGTTGTTCATTTCCAGAGTTTAGAAATGTTTTTTATGTTCATGCATATGTAACAACATGCTACATGCTACCGTAGAAAAACATATAACATCAACCTGAGGGAACTCTAATATCCAAGTTTGTTAATGTAATCCTTCAGAACATTCAACATTCAACTCTATATTCATTCTACTAAGAACAAACTTTGAAACAAGACTGCTTCTTGTTCAGAGATAAATTAATATTTCGTAATGGAACGTACAAATTGTGGTATCCCTAAAGATTTTCGTTTATAAAAACTCAGAACGTTTGAAACGCAATTGTATTCATAAATCAAGAATGTTACAGCTATATTATAATCAGTATGCTTCTTTACTTAAATAAAGGGCACCTGCACGTGACAAAATTTAACAGATTCATTAGTTTTCCTTTTTTATCAAACCTGTTACTACGAAAATCAGGAAACTTTTAAGCGACTCCTTTTTTTTCTAACAAAGTCTAAATACATAAATAAAAACGTCATTCTGTATTGAAGGGAAAAGCGTTTTTACGATTTTTTAATCTATGTACATACAGTGTGTTTCACTTTACATGAAGCCACCTAAATAACTATTTTATTAATAACGCAATTAGTATAAAATTTTTACCAGTGATAGAGGCCATTAAGACAAATCTTTTTTGTAGGAATGAAATTTTTTTAGAGTCCAAATCTAGCCAACTATGATTAAAATAAAAACTAGCGTTTCAAGTAAAGTCATAGCAGCGATTAAGATAGAGCAAAGAAGTATTTAAAAAAGTTGTTGCTAATCACAAAAATACTCCAAATATGAAGTTTCGCTGAAAAATTTTAATTTTAATTTTTCTACTTTTTCAGGAATACTTAACCGTTGTTCAGCCATCACTAATCAAACAACAAAAATTCCATGTACATTTTTTTGTGAGCTGACGCTTCAAACGATTTTTAATTGTTTTGATTGTTCATCGCACACTTGATATTTGAGATAAGGAATTTTTTAATCAGTTCACACAAAAATGTAGAAAATTAAAAAATTAAATTTTTCAGCGAAACTTCGTATTTGGAGTATTTTTGTGATTAGCAACAACTTTTTTAAATACTTTTTTGCTCTATCTTAATCGCTGATATGACTTTACTTGAAACGTCAGTTTTTATTTTAATCATAGTTGGCTAGATATGGGCTCTAAAAAAATTTCATTCCTACAAAAAAGATTCGTCTTAATGGCCTCTATCACTGGTAAAAATTTTATACTAATTGCGGTATTAATAAAATAGTTATTTAGGTGGCTTCATGTAAAGTGAAACACACTGTATAATATAGTAAGTAAATCTATAAAGACTTCAGTTGGATAATATAGTTTATTAAAAATTTTTTTCTTCTTTTAAGTTTATTCTAAAAGACGTATTAAATTGAAAAGTGTTTCGTACCGTCTACATATTCGGTGTTGATATTCTATCGGGAAATCAACTTACTGAGATTGAAGACTGAAATGAAACAATAACAACTGTTTCCTTTGTTTTCTTTTTTTTGTGTGGAAATCACGGATACAATGTGTTTCCAACTGAAAAGTTCACAGCGGAATTTATAATAATTTTAGTATGGGAATAAAAAACCAATGCAGGAATTCTTTCATAACAGAGAATATTTAATGAATGTAAGTATTCAGATATTTGTTTCACTTGTGGCCAATTACACTACTGTCGACTATTTTAACTGTTGCTTATTCTGAACATAATAGTTTTGAATATTGTTCACAAACACCATGAACTATCATAAATGCTTTCAGTGTAATGCGATTTTGCCCAAATAACCAACGTTGAAAACAGCCCGCAGTTTGTGCAACTCGTTATTAGTTTATTCTGTGAATGCACATTGAACAAATCCTGAAACCAACATTACTTGAAAAATGTTTCATTTACCTATCATAATGACAGGTTGATCTACAATTGTAAAAAAAATATGTATTTTACAATTTCTTAAAAAATCCACACGTCGTATTGATAATTGGTTGAGTTGAAAATGCAAATACAAAAATGCACCTCATGAAATTTAACGACAGTGCAATAGTATACCCACCATGCTAATTTTGAAATTTATTTCTGGAATTGCGACGCACTACATATTGCATAAAAAATTGTAAATATTGTCAGTGGCTAGCTTTATTCATGCAATGAAAATTAGAATTGACTACTTTATTAAACAGAAGTTTTTTGTTTTCAGAGTTATTTAGACTTTTTACATCAACGAAGCTTTAGAATTTAATATGCGGTGGTTACTTATAAAACGCATTCATGATTAAAATATAAACTAAAACATGTGTTACTAGTTCAAACTCGACAAGATTAAGACAATATTTACCTTTCGTTGCATATTAATTTGAAATTTTCTAAAGAATAAAACTAATTTAGTCAGTTTTAAAACTTTGACGTCTAAGGATATTATTTTACCATGCTGCATACTATCTACCTGAGTTCAATACTTTGTTTATATTATAAAAGTCTACTATAATTTAAATTTATGAGAATCTACTGAAGGTTTCTAAAGAACTGAAAAAGCAAATAGAACGAGCTCTCTGAAAAGTTTAATAGGTAACGAAGAACATGCTTATAATTTGTCAATTTAATTCTAAGAATAAGTTAGCCTAAATTAAACTACAAATTTTGTAAATTTGTTATTTTAAAAAAAATACTAGAATTTTCGTGCTTAGAGAATAAATTTTAATTACATTAATTACACAATTCAAAGTTGTTAGATTCCTCTAATATGTATTTGAACGACAAACCAAAATAAATTAAGATTCCATTTTAATGTTTCACGTTTGACTCAAAACAATCACAGAAAATTTTAAAATTCTTAAATAATTTAATTTCCTCCAGTATTTTTACATATTGCTTCAAAAACATACGGCATATTTGCATATTTTTAATCAGATTAATTTGAAGTATTGTTATGATCATTCTGATATGTTTTTCTTTTCTGTGGTTATTGCATAGTTAATATATTATATCATGGATTGGGGAAAATGTAACGCGCCTTTTGTATTTTGATCCATTTTGATCGAGAACCTTTTGCCATCTTTCGGGTAGAGCCGTTATTCCATCGATGTAGAACTTCTGGGATTTCTGGGTGAAAAACTGCGTTAAGTGATTTTCACATGCCTCTTTTGAAGTTAACTTTACGCCATGAAGGGAGTTCTGTAGAGACCGAAACAAATGGTAGTCTGATGGTGCAAGGTCTGGACTATACGGTGGATGCATCAGAACTTCCCAGCCAAGCTCTCCCAATTTTTGATGAGTCACCAAAGATATGTGTGGTCTGGCGCTGTCATGATGGAACACAACGCCTTTTCTGTTGATCAATTCTGGCCGCTTTTTTTCAATCACTTGCTTCGATCTTGTTAATTGCTGACAGTAAAGTACAGAATCAATCGTTTGGCCATGCTGCAGCACCTCATGATGCACGATTCCCTTCTAATCCCACCAAATACACACCAGCACCTTCCTTCGCATCAATCCGAGCTTTACCGCCATTTGAGGAGCTTCCCCTCGCTTCGTCCACGATCTTTTTGCACATTATTGCCGTGCATGATCCATTTCTCATCGTCCGTAATCAATCTCTTCAAAAATGGCTCGATTTCGTTCCGTTTTAGAAACGATACGCAAATGGAAATTGGGTCCATTAAATTTTTCCCCGTTAATTCATGTGGCAACCAAACATCGAGCTTCTTTTTGAATCCAGTCTTCTTAAAATGGTTTAAAATTGTTTTGTGGTCGATGTTTAGTTCCAAAGCGATGCCACGACTGATTATGCTTATGTGGCGATCTTGCTCAATTGTTTCCATGATTTCATCGACTTTTTCGGTGATTGGTCGACCAGAGCGAGGTGCATCTTTGACATCGAAGTTTCCAGAACGGAATCGAGTAAACCATCTCTTGGCTATTGTTTTCTATAAAGTACCTTCACCGTAAACAGCACAAATTTTCTCAAGAGCCTGCACAGCATTTTTGGCTTTATCGAAGTAAAAGTGCAAAATGTATCGATTTTTTTCAGAAATTTTACTCATTTTCAAGATGCAATAGCTTTTGATTGAATAAACAAATGTCACCACTTTTTTTTAAATTGATCTACGAAGCATCACCTTTTAAACGCAGGTAAGTATTACCAGATCTGATTAAGATTACGAGAGATAGTGACTTTAGACCTATCTAGCGAAAAAAGGACCGATACTTTTTCCCCAATCTATTATATTGGGTGTATACTAAAACAGGCTTACCGCGATTTTATTTATTATTTTTTGAAGTTAACAAATAAAACTTACAAAATATAGAGAACAATGAAGCAATTTAGAAACACTTCCGGTTTCACCGCAAATTTCTTTGATGTTTGATTTTTAAATGGAATGCCCTGAATATTTTTACATTTTTGAAATTCATAGGAAATTCCGAATCTGAATGCTTATGTTTCTTTATTTTTGAAAAACTCATAAACATTTATATTTTCGTCAAGGGTACTATGACTCACAAAATTTAGTTCTTATTGGTTCGGCCCCTTTACATTCTAAGATTTGAAAGGTATACATATGCTCATTTGTATCCAACTTAATAAAGAATTGCCCCACATTCATCAGTGTTTATAAAAAAAAAAAGCGCTTTCTCGAGAGGAAAACAACAAGCGACGCTTAAAAAACGGTTGCCATAGGCAATGAAATAAATATCGGTGTAGAATTTCTGCTTAGAACACGAAATCAAGAAAGCGAAATATTAAAAGTTACAGTAAATATGGATAGTTTTTGATGTCCTGTATGATACAGTCTGAGCAAAAGGTAATGTTAAACCAATATTACAATTAGAAATTTATTTACTAGGCCAACTTTAATTTTGGTATTTAAATATGTCAAGAGTTAGCATCAGATAAACTACGAGTTTAAGTTGTTAAAGCTCTAGGAATTGCATGCGTTTTAATCACTAATCAGTCTGTATATATCATAGATTTAATGACATCAGAGAAAATCTAGCAACATATTTATAAAATTCTCGCCAACTTACCCTAAAAGCGTCTCTAAATTTATTAGACATGATGTTATATAGTAGCGGATTGATTGTTGTAGAGAGATAGTACAGGACTCCACTGGTATAGGTGACAATTTCATATATCTTGATTAACTTAGAGCGATCTTCATGATCTGTCGGCATGGTGCCATAAATTGCAACCAACCGTTGAGTATGAAACGGTGCCCAACAAATGAAGAAAGCTACTACGACAGCAACTGAAAAGAAAGAAAAACATTCATTATAATACTTATGCAGTAAACAAAGAACACATTCAAATATAAAGAACATCTTTGTATTCTAACAAATTATTCTAGGAGTATAAAAGAATAAATAATGCAAAAAAGAAAGTACTTAAAGGGAGCTGCTTTTACTTGAACTGTCATCATCGAACAATAGATTACTATTCTTGCATTTAATAACAGCAATAAGGGCATTTCTATTGTGTTGTCTTTTAAATACATTTTACATTATATTTCAGTTTTTTATTTTCGATTTTAGCCTGTACATAGGGCAAAGGCCCCCATCTTTCCGTTATTCTTTGCCCTTTTTCAAATCTTCTCACTTTTTAGTGTTATTTAGTTTTGGTCTACAGGGGATTTGGTCTACTCTCCCATAGTGACCGGTTACCCTGGGAGAGATGTGCCGCGTTAACGGAGCAATTGGCACAGATTAGTAAGTAATCTGTACAATCGGGCCACACATTCCAGTACTAACCGGAAACAACGATGCTTAATTTTCCTAATCGTACTGGACTGGGCCGCAACTCGGCACCTACCAGGCCACCAGGTGAAATATGCTTAACCTGTAAAATGTTGCATGTATCTTACGAAGTGCTACATAATACAAATACAAAACAATGTAGCCAAATCTGAAGGTGTTGACTCAGTGTACTGCGTATAAGAGTCTCGAACTAGTACCAACACCATATAAAGCCTGTCCCATAAGCGTTTGTCGTGAAAGTTTGGGACATATTTTACCAGCATTAACTAAATAACAAGTAGTGAAGATTTTGCAAATAGAATTTTTCTTTACGAGTCAAATTGCAAAGTTGCGGCCCTGTAACATCGATTTTTTTTATAATATCTTAAAAACCATTTCTTTCTAATTTTTACAGGGTAAATTATTATAATCTACCAAAGTCATCGTAATATATTTTCTACTTTTAATTTCATCTAAGGCGTAGATAAAGGGTCTTAGGGGGAGGGCGGCAAAAAATTTTTAATAAAAAAAATAAAGACATTTTTTTAAAACACCCTGTGGCATATTAGAAGAAGAATTAATTTTACGTAAAAAAGTTCGTTGGACATTGTAAAATTGCTCAACTGCTTTGGTGTAACCTTATAACTGATGCTAATATTTTTACTCATTCTGTTATAAAAACAATAAATAAGAAGTAAATCCTTAAGGCTACAAGTCTAATAAAAATTATTTTATTTACAAGTTTAATACTTACAACACTATTGACTACTGGCTTAAGAACTACCCTGTATATCTGTAAAGGTTGTACAGCTGTATTGTATCTGCATGTGTAATTATCTAATTATACATCGCCAACCTTTTTTCCTAAAGCTCGAAATAATTTCACTAAGTGCGTAATTTGGTTCTATTTATGGTACTTCCGTGACTCCATTCATTTATGTAACTCACATCACACTCTCGCAGCAACTCGAAAGCAAAGGGTAATTGCTAAAGAGTTATTATGGAGAATGGAGAATAGTATGCATTAGACAAGGTTGGAGACCTTCACATTGATAATGGCATTGTTAGTAATTATTAAACAAATCAAATTTGAAATTCCCAGATTTTTCAATGTCACATATTTTTGTAACCATGTAATTTAGTGAAAACGTTATCTTATGCATAATTTTGCGAAGAATTCAATCAACATAGTAAACATTTCAGGGCATCCTTGATTTTACAACAGAAATGCGTTTCTAGTTAAATGAAAACAATATTTTATTTTTGTAAGACTCGAGTGTCATTGCATGGATACTTAGTTTTCATTTATAAATCAAATATATTTGCAAAGGTATATTTATCTAAATGAAGATAAAAAATATTACTAAAATGCGAATACCGCTTCGAAAAGCAGTTACGAGTATCAATGTTCCCCAATACCCATTGCCATCATACTAATCTGAAAGCTTAATGATTGTTGTTTATAAATAATACCGTTATTGTTTCTTTGAATTAAAATTCAATGGCGAGTGATAAACAGTGCACTAAAAAATATATAAACAAAGTTCGCAAATTAAAATTAAAAACCTCGAATTTTTACGGTAAGTGCAGAGATTCTATTCGCATTAAACTTAATAGCCCAAACAACTAAATAATTCAACCGGTATAATTAACTGAGCTGGAGGTAAATATCTGATGGAAAACGATATTTCCTCCAGCTACATTTCGAAGCACCTGGGAATTTATTTTGAATTCGCAGCCTTGTTGTATCCATTTATAATTACTAACATGACCATTTTTATCCGATTATCGTTTTTAATGAGTGAAACAAAGAGGTGGTTCCGTCAATTAACTAAGAACGCAAATTACTCGAATTGAATCAATAGGAGAATCTAATTGGTGGTTTACAGACTGAACCACATCCTTGTGGAACAAATTTATCCTAAAGGTTTGATACTGATTATTTGCGAGCTTCTCGAGTTTAATATTTAATTAACTTTGGTGTTTATTTGGAAGGATTATAAATAAAAAATAAAATTATAAGATTAATTAAATAAGCTGTATAAATAATTTTGTTATAAATATTTTTATAAATACATTCAGTGGTTAAATCCATTGTATATGGCAACTCAAACAACGTAATAACAATTATTTACATGTCAAGGGTGTAAATACGGCGTTTTAGGCCAGCGATGCGCAAAATGCCGAATGCTGTAACACAAGGACCACAAGCACTGGTTATACGTAAGACGCAAACAAAACTTTATGTACGATCAAAATTTAATTTAAAGGGAAAGTTCGGATTATATGTGTAACCAAAGTTATAAACAATTTATTTGTAAGAATCAAAAACAAGTGTTTGTAAAATTCGTTTACGAGAATATAATTTACCTTTGCCCGGTGGCGTGCTCTTGTTGTAACTTATTCGGTAAGCTTAACTTAGAAAAACTTATTTTGAGAAAATTGCAAGCGTCGAAAATTTAAAAAATAAATTATTCTCAAGCACAGATCCTACAAATTTTCGCTTGGCAGTCACTACACATTGGCTTTTCTTTGAGTTCATAATTCACGCTGGTGGTTGCTGGGCCCATTTATATCTGTTTTTACCATAATAAGCACTATTTTCTCTGGAATTCTCTTCATCATCAGTTGAGATAATTATCTTCATTTTCCAAATTTACGTGTTCTGTATTAGTATCATCACATTCCATCTCCGAGTTCGTATTGAGGTCACTATCTTGTGTAATATCCAGATTTACATCGCTAAAATAGCTTTCAATTTCATTATACCACCTTGCTAAACTTACTTCAAAATTAGCGTCACCAAAAAGCACCCATCTTGATGTACCGGCCATTCTAACTAATCACAAATTTCTAGCACACAAGATGACGTGGTGTCTATTGGACCCCAAATTTTATTTAACATTAAATAACAAATATCACACTGCATCAAAAGGTTTAATTTTAGGTTAAAGTGTTGACAGTAATGTTCTTGAAAGGTAGATAGAGCATGGACGATGGACGTCTTATCTATTACCAGATAGAAATGGCGGTAACTGCAAAATTTACTTTAGATTTTAAATAGTTCCAAAAGAAATAGTCTAATGGACTAACGTTAGGCAATTTGCTGAGCTATCTGATTGTATTGTTATAAATAGACAAATGTTTATTTATCTTACTGTTAGTTATATTAGACCGTGCGTGCGCGTCGAATAGTTAACCGTGTTCAATTCAGTTTAGTACGACTGAAACAACTCGAACGATTTGCACCTGTGTCTATGACTAAATCCGTCTGTTTGTTTGAATACATGTTATACCGGGTGTCAACGAAATCTGGGGCACCCCTATAAATTTTTTATTTTTTAAGATATCAAAATGAAATTTGGTATATGTAATATACTCTTTGAATGGCGTTTATTGAGATAGGAAACAAGTTTCTGTCGCTTCCGGTTTCGCCGGAATTGACATCAACTTTGTTATTTTAAATGGAACACCCTGTATATTTATACATTTTTGGAATTTCCATTTCATTCTACGTATGTTATATCAAGTTTGAAACATTCTGATGGCAAAGTAAATACTTGCAGAAGAGTTTATTTATTAATCTAGGATGCCATGACCTGAGTAAAATGGAAGTCAGGGTGCTACGACACTCAAAACAAATTATTTTAGCACTTCAACTGTAGCAAGTCTGTCATTTTTTTGTGCATTTCATTTGTTTCAATTGTTTTGAAACCCAGTGTCTAGATTTAAATGTCCAAAATACGGTTTTTTTGAACGGAGAGTGTTATTCCGAATTAAATTTTCATATTAATCCCGCGTTATTGGTATCAATAAAATCCTTGAAAAACGCTCGTTTTTAATATCCTAGTGTCCCACCCTAGTGCCATTTGAAAAAATAGAGTTATTCTCGAAAAAGCATTTTTGCCAACTTTTAGGTCATTCTAATACAGCAACTAAAATAGTTAAAATTCTAAAACAATTTGTCTCGTGTGTTGGGGCACCTTGACTTACATTTTGCGTAAGTCATGGCACTCTAGATTAATTTCTGCAAAAATTTACTTTGTAATCAAAATGTTTCAAACTTGATACTACCATACGTAAAATTTAACGGAGATTCCAAAAATGTATAGATATATAGGGTGTTCCATTTAAAATAATAAAGTTGATGTCAATTTCGGCGAAACCGAAAGTGACAGAAACTTGTTTCCGATGTCAACAAATGCCATTTAAAGAGTATATTACATATACCAAATTTCATTTTGATATCTTAAAAAATAAAAAATTTATAGGGGTGCCCCAGGTTTCGTTGACACCCGGTATACCTACAGCTCCAGCATGCTAAAATTTTTGTGGAACACACCGGAATTCCTCTGATCGTCTCCAGGTCGTTCTAGAAGTCAGCCCACCGATCGCCACAGTATCTCTTAAAACTCCTTCGCTTTCTATTTTGAACACACTATTGAATAAACACTAAAACTATTATTTGACAAGTACAATTATTGTTTATCATTGCCTTCTTTTGTTTTCCAAGTTTATTAAGAAGTCATTGACTTATCAATTTTAGTTGAAATCATAATGAACAGGGCGTTTAGAAAATGGTAATAAACTTCAACAGTAGGATGAAATGGAAAAGTCTTATTACATATGGGTCTGCAAACGACCCGTTTTGTGGATATTACTAATTTTGGGTTAGCCACACTTAACGAGATCTACTTCTTTCATACTGTTGAAAGTATCCGCTCTCGCATAATGCTGTTATGCCAGTAGACGGAAGTATTAAGTATTCTGGTCGAAAATATGCCGCAATAATAAAAATGTTTTCTTGCACAGTGTACATTTTGTGTTGTATTAACAACTTTAATTAAAACTATTTGAAGTGAATTAGTTTACTTTATAATTTTACAGTTAACTAACGCAGCCCTGGATAATGCAATACCAATAACAGTGTGGTGGCTCGTAAAAGTTTACATGGCAAAAAATTTCAAAGGTAACTAGATGTAATACTAGTGGAAAATTCACAGCAAATTCGGGTGTTCCGCAAGAATCTAATGTGGGTCCTTTGCTGTTTTTGATCTTTATCGACGATTTTCCGTAATTACCGTCACATTCCCGTTCCTTGTTCTTTGCTAATGATCAGAAAATATATTCCGTTATGAATTCCGTTCAGGATTGTTTAAATCTACAACTAGATATTAATGCTGTATTTGAGTGAAATCGTACTAATAAAGTCCCAATAAATATCTCAAAATGTTTCTCTATATCTATTTGTCGTTTCCTACATTATATTACGTATGACAATAACCTAAACTTCAACAATCATATTAGCATTATGGTTGCTGAAGCATATAAAATATTGGGGTTTGTTATTAGACAGACCAAATATTTTCTTAATCGACCAAAGCTGGAACACGCCTCCATAATGTGATATCCTCATCAAGCATTATATTGAGAAAGTGCAAAATAGATTCTTAAAGTATATTTATTCCAAAAGTTCCACGTCTATCCTGACTACAATACCGTTCGCACTTCATATTTACGACAAGAATTTCAAATTCAGAGCCTTATAAATCGTAGAAAACTTAACCTTTTGCAATTTGGTTATAAAATAAATCAAAGCTTTTTGCTTTCATTAATGCTGCTAAAAGTTTTACTGCGATTTACTCGATCTACTACATTATTTCATGTAGGTGCCTTTTGTCACTTACAGTTATAACTCTCCTTTCATGGTTATGCTGAAATTATTTAACGAGTTATTATTTGTAATTACTGAGTTGCATTTATCACAATCGTATAAAAACTTTACAAAAATATTACTAAATCATTTCAATTTAAAATGTTACAATGTAAATTTTTTTTAAGTTCAGTGGTTTGGCGTATGTATCTCAGATATTTGAATTCCTTATTATTTTTGTTATTTTCATTTTCTCGACATCAGTAATCTATCTTTTCGTTATAGTTATTTACCATGTAATTAGGTGAATATCTATTTGTGCAAATGAATAATTAAATAAATAAATAAATAAATAAATAAATAAATAAATAAATAAATAAATAAATAAATAAATAAGTAAATAAATAGATAAATAAATAAATAAATAAACAATTCTTTTTAAGAAACCCGGTACTTCGATGTGAAATACTTGAATATTTAGTTACATAATTTTGTAAGTACTATAAAATATATTTTAATTATGGTTAATGATATATGGGATCTCTCTGCCCTAGGTTCTCTATCTTCTGAAGATAAAGTACCTCCTTAGCATATCTGTTTAATACAACAGTGTAATTACATCCAACAATAAAATATTACGATCTTGAATTTAAAATATCAGGTTTAGATTTGATGAAGAAACGATTGCTTAAATTTTTCATTCTGTTGATGGCCAATTAAAATCCGCGACAGTTAACAAGGTAAAAGCCCTGTAAAAGCCTCTACTCAAAACGTGTTCTTAGTATATCTTGACGAACAATGCAAAATTTACAAGCAAATTTGGAAGCTAAAAAAGTTGATATCAGTCAATTCAAGCAATTGTACGTCTTTCTGATAAGTTTAGACGATGGATGCAGACTCAAAAAGTTAAAAATTACTTAACAAAGAACAGATTACATCTGCAAGTAACAATGTCAATCCGATTAAATACTGATATTATTTGGTTTTAGCAAAACTAACAGAGTATCTTCATAGTGTCGTATGACGCCGTGAATTATGTTTAATAAAAAACTAATAAAAATATTTTTTGTATAGTCAATGGTAAACGGCCATTTTACTATGTAGAAAATAGTAAAGAAAAGTGGCATTTTTCTCGTTAGCAACCTTTTCCTCATTACAACGCTTGAGTCATTAGCAACCAACACTTTATTCCTAGCAACACAGTCTGTTTGTTTACTTGTTACTATGTACGTGTTGTAGTTGCTATGTTTCCGTACAAACATAACCTTGATAAATTTAACAAATTTGCCTAGAGAATTCGAACTTTTAGTACTTACACAAAAAAATAGCGTATTCAACGCGTAAGAAAAGTGGTTTTCTAGCTCGTGAAATTGTAATTCACTCGCTAACGCTCGTGAATCAAACATTTTCCATTCGCTAGAAAACTGCCACTTTTCTTTACTTGTAGAATAATCTACTATTACTCTACTCCGAGCCAATAAAGCTGAATTTACTCTGCACACTTTATTTCGAGTTACTACCTACTGCCTTTGACACCTTCAGCACCCTTAGGGTTACTTAACCATCCGATTTTCAACTGGATAGCCCGGATATTGCTTTGAATGTCCGAAGTTCGACGAAAACTTCAAACCGGGTGGCAAATCTCCAGATATTTTACATAAAGCGGTAAATCATAATTTGAATAAGAATGAAATTCCAAATAAATATTTTTTACCGAAACTATATAACATAAAAGACCGTTTATGGGAATATGATAGATAAAGACACAGGATATAATTAATAATTGATCGCTAATAATGTTCTAGATAACTTTTCGTTCAACTTTAAAAGTGGCTGGAATGTCTCGCTTCTAATAACAATGGGAATGTGCGAGTAATAAATCGTAATAAATAATAATAAATAGATAGGTATATAAATCTATTGCCATATTACAGTAGGTGAACTTGCAATATTAGATTCTAATTACCAAGCCTATAGAGGAGAAGGGTTGACGCCTTGACAACGCAATAAGCGAATAGTCTTTTCGATGCCTTGACTGTCATGTAGTGTGCAGAGTAGCATTAAAGACCAAAAAATCATATTTACTTATAAATCTTCTAGAAAAGTACAACGAAGTTCTTAAATGGTACTTGGTGTCCGCTCTCCAAAGTACATACAGAAGGAATTCCAACACACCCTGTATATAGATTCAATAAATAATAAACAACTACTATAAATGCAATTAACTTGCAAATCAGTTAATACTAAATACTTGTACGCCAAACAATTAACCAAATTACAAAATTGAATATGTAAAGTATACTAAAACTGTCGATAATATTTATTCCACATAGTATCATACACTGCTGGACAAAAAAAAAACGGACACTTATATTTTTTAAAATATTTTTATATTTAAGCGTCATTTGAGTTTCTTAGACGGTATCCATGAATTCCAATACGTCATCGAGTAATTAGTTAAGTCCAAATGTTATCAAAATTGCACAATGGTAGGTAAATATGGAATATGTGAAAATTAAGTAAACCGGGACCTACTTATATAAACGATATTTTTTTTGTTTATTTTTATTTTTGTTTGTTCGTGTCAATTAAACAATTTTTTGTTGAAACTTGACCATGAGACGCGAGGATATTGCAGAAGCTATTGCTTTACATGAAGACGGAAGAAGTGTTTGCTATGCTTTGAACACAGCCCGAAGTACAGTGCATGACGCTATAAAACGATACCAGGAAACAGGGAAATACACAAAAAAAGTCTGATCGGGTCGTCATCGTGCTACAAACCATATGGATGATCGATTTATTGTTAGCACAGCGCTCCGTGATAGGCGACAAACGAGGACAATCATCGCTGGCCGTTTGCCCGAGGTCCGAGGAAGGCTGATCTCTTCAAGGACCGTGTCTCGGAGACTCAATGAAGCTGGAGTGAGGTCCAGGCGGCCAGCAACAGGTCCAATACTTCTGCCAGTTCATCGTGCAGCACGGTTACGTTTTGCCCGTGAACATGAAAATTGGACTATTGATGACTGGAGCTCTTTGCTGTTTACGGACGAGTCCCGTGTTAGCCTACGTTCACCAGATGGTCGTGAACGTGTATGGCGAAGACCTGGAGAGCGGTACGCACAATGTCTTATATCCCCAAGGACACCATTCCACGGCCGGTCACTAATGATCTAGGCAGGTATTTCTTTGGAGGTCCGTACAGACCTTGTAGCCTGGGAACGTGGAACAATAAATGCGAACCGGTATATACAGGACTGTCTAGCTCCTCATGTGGTCCTCTATGCCCCATTTATTGGAGAGCAGTTCATGCTAATGCAAGATAACGCGAGACCGCACGTCGCTAATATCATGCGGCGCTACTTGGAGGACGTAGAGATTAGGACATTAGTTTGGCCTGCTCGCAGCCCAGACCTTAATCCCATAGAACACGTTTGGGACAATTTAAAATGTCGCCTGCGACGCCGGCCAGCGCACCTAGAAAGACTACAGGACCTTCAAGCAGCTCTGCACGAAGAATGGGAATTGATCGACCAAGAGGAGATTGCGGACCTCATTCGCAGTATGCCTCGACGCATGAGAGAGGTCATCAGGGTTCGCGGAGGAAATACGAGATGTTAGTGGTCTCTGAAAGAAATTATCAGGGTTGTTACTATACATTGCTTAGTTTTGGTTTTTCGTTTTGTTGCAATTTTATTGTTGTTCTTGTTATAATTGAATTTTTTTAAGTAAAATGTTCATGATCCGTCTCTCTTTTATTATACTATAGCATAATATGTGGAGGTAGTATGAAATAGGATGGGTTCAAGTATTAAAGCCAAAAATATAGGTGTCCGTTTTTTTATCCAGCAGTGTACTCGTAATATGCCGTAAAATCAGAACAGTAACCAATAATTATAATACGAGTACATATTATATGATATATAAGGCTTTGCATTTAAAAATAAATTAAGCTTAATGTGCATTAAAATTTAAATATTTTGAAAAGTTAAAAATACTATTAGATTGTCATTTGTTTCCTTATAAATAGTGTTGAATGTGAGTTGTTTAATTGAGCAAAAAAAGTCAAACAATTTTTGCACTGGTTTAGAGTAACGTGAGATCGAAAACATTTCACCTCAAAGTTTGCCATTAAAAATATAAATCGTGTCTTTGCTAAAGTCATACAACTTAGCCATTAGAACTACTAAATCTAAAACCACGCCTAACTGATAAAAATTAGAGCAGATTAAATTATTCTAAAAACTAAAATTAAATACAAATTGAACAGAAAAATGTTATTAACAGAAAATGATTTTAAAGTAGATGAGTTATGTGACCTCTATTTTCTTGGTGGCAGATTTGAATTCTGTGTTTAATAGAATTAGTGACATTTATTTCATATACCTGACAGCAAAACAAACATAACCTCACACACCTCACATAACCTATAAAACAACAGCTAATATTTGTATGACTTAAAAGTCGACATGCCTAATTTTGTGTTTTCATGTTTCATAGCCAACTTGAGGTGAAATTTTTTCGATCGCATGTTATATCTTACTTTTATTTTGTGTACGTAAATCGGGAGGGAAAGTTTTCCACTGCTGTCAGAAAAATGTCGAGGGACAGGCCGAGAGTCTGAGAAAATTTCTGTGTGACCTTTCAGGTTTGTATGTACGATGTACGAGTATAATACTTTTGCCTACATATTATTCACACTAACCATTTCTATTCAAATTATTGATTCATTTCTACCCTATCAAATTTTTACAAACATAGATATAATATTAATGTACGAGTACCTAGTAATAATTTCTACAATTTGTCGATATGTACTTCTTTCGGATAGCTGATTATCATATCATCATGATTAAAAATATATAATATTCAAACACCTAGAATTACACACTTTGTCATAAATGAATAGTGTTAACTCATAAAATATTCAACTAATTAATTCCATTTGTTACAAAATTTTCAAACAATATAATTTATAATTTAGAAAGAGAGTAATTGTTGTTCGAATTATAACATATTTTCTCAAACTTTTACAATAAATATATTTGCAATTAAGTTCACTCGTAAAACCCCCCAATAGTTCAATAGTTTGATATTCTATAAAACTTCGGAAATATAATACACAATAGAAAAGCAACACGAAAAGATTCCGAACGTCTTATAAATAATGACATGCTGTAAAACTAAATATTGACTCCGAGTTCAATCACAATGTATAAGAGGATATTTTCCGGTTGACTGATTCACTTGACAACAAAATCACTTTCACTGCCGATTGCGGTATAAAATAAAAATAGGAATCTCATACCTAGAAAATTCTGTAAAAAACGACAAAATAAAACACAACATACAACACATGTCTGACATCCGGCGTAAATTATTTTACAAAAAAACATTGAAATTGAGAACATCGAATGTATTACAGTTTTCAGGGCAATCTGACAGTATATATTAAAATGTAAACATCTTTCTTTGAATAAAATAGCGCAATTTAGTAATTAACTTCTAGTTAAATTGCTTGAATCCAGTAGGTAGGTACCTACTCGAAGAAATCTATTATTAGACATCGCAGTATAAAACGTTAAGACATCTGGAATGCTAAGTTCGCGACAAGCTGACGTGCCATATTAATTACTTGCTAACTGATTTCAAAATTTAATTAAAAGGGTGATATTTATTTTGGATAACGATAGGATAATGAAGGTAATAGTCTTGATAATAAAATAAAATATGCTCTACTAATCTGTCATTCTCCAACTCCATTATCCGTTCAAAGTTTAAAAAAGTAATAGATACCTAGGGTGCATGAATTTTTGTAAGCTCGTTTATTGTTCATTTTGTGGCAGTTAAAGAATCATACAGGGCTCATAACTATAACAATCGTCCAAAAATAACGTATTTTCAAAATCGAGACGAAGTACTGGCATTCGTTCAAGTAGTTTTTAGTATTACCTAAAGACACCTAAAGTGAAAAGGACAACAATATTATAAATAATGTAGTCTTTTAACATTATTACATTATTACCACTGCTTGGGGATATTTTCTAAAATGTTCTTTCCTGCTTTTGGCTTATGTTGTCTGAGTACACAATATGGAAGATTAAACAAAGGCCCAAAGGTGTCAACATTTAATTGCTTCAACCATTATTCTACCAGAAGTGATCTAGTGATCATGGCGTTCGTTATAATAACCCACCTAAAATATTCTAGCTTTTTTTAACCCTTTTTACGGCACTCATACAGAGTGTACTGAATCGATCGATCCAAAAACGCTTTCTTAGTCTTTATGTTATAAATTTAATTTAAAACTAGAATCCAACGTTAGATTACTGCAGTTCAATACGAGGACGGAATGATACACTATGATTCACATAGGTGGCGTTGGTAGGTAAAATATTTACCTATTCATGGTTTTAAACTTCAATCCTTTAATTCGCAATAGTAAAAATATAACAGCCATCATTCCAATAGTTTGATGTTCGTTTTAAACGTCGTTATTTAAATGGTTTAAAAGATACAGAAATGAAAAGTGTGTCGGGGGGGGGGGGGAGTTCTACAGCATATACGCCGGTAAAAAATTGGCTGGGTGAGTTTAAACGCAGCCGTACAAGCATCCAGGACAAACATCGTTCTAGACGCCCAAAAAGTATCACAACGCCAGAAATGGTCGACAAAATTCACGATCTGGTATTAGAAGATAGACGGCTCAAACTGAGTGAAATAGCTAATGTTCCAAACATCTCAGAAAAGCAAGTCCACAATATTTTCATAGAAGAACTGGGTATGAAAAAACTTTTAGCAAGATGGGTGCTGTGATTGCTTGCCCCTGATTATAAAACGTCTTTGAGTGCATCGATTTGTAACTACAGACGAGACATGGGTTCATTACTTCACCCCAGAGACGAAAATCCAATCGAAACAATAGACAGAACCGGATTGCTTAGCTCCAAAGAAAGCAATAGCAGTAAAATCAGCTGACAGGATGATGGCGTCAGTTTTCTGAAATGCCAAAGGGGTTATGATGATAGACTATTTCCCAAAAGGGCAAGCTATAAATAGTGAATATTATGTAACCTTCTGAATTGGCTGCACCAAAACGTTCAAGAAAAAAACAGGTTTAGCACAAAGAAAATCATGTTTCATCAAGGTACTGCACCCACAGTAGTGTTACTGCAATGGCTAAAATCAACAAACCAAACTATGATTTGCTCCTGCATCCAGCGTATTCGCCAGATTTAACCCGCTCTGATTTCCATTTATTCCCTAAGCGTAAAATGTTCCTGGATAGATTTTCAACTGACGAGCACGTAAAACCTATTTTGCTGACCTCGAGGAAAACACCTTTCGTGATGTGATCAGAGCATTAAAATATCGTTGGACAAAATGCATATTGCACTACAGTAGACTGCGTTGAAAAATAAATATCACTTTAAAAACATACCTATAACTAGTTTCACATTATTTTTAGAATAAAGCACCGTATAATTTTTGCAATTACATTTCACAATTACTACTTCACTCTTTACATGAGTATGAAATCAAATCAAATGCATACAATTACGTTTTCTATCAATATTTGCTTTGATGATAGTATTTTATTTTAGTACATAATTATCCCATTTATAATATGTACAGAAATTTCGTTCATAGCTCCAACCGTCTGTCGTTTGTTTGATGTCGGATATACGTACAAGTTCTTCTTAAATTTAGACGTGTAGCAGGCAATAATAACTGAAATTGCTCTTTATTTTAATTAAAACGTCATTTTTAGTGTTGAAGTTTTTTTACCCTTTTAAAAATCAGGGAAAATAGTAATATAATATGTAACACGTCCGTCTTGAAACAATATAAATATAAACTGTAAAAAACGAAAAATCTTAATTTCCTGCCATTTCGCGAGCCTTCATTTGAAATAATATTAAAATACGTAATAATAAACCCTTTCGTAAGGTAAGTACTGCCAATTGAATAAGTTTAAAAAAGATCAATAAAACACTTTATCTATGTATTTCACACGATTGTAATCCGCTAGAATTTATTATCAATGAAATGTTTTTATTGTGTTTTAGGTAAGCTTGAAAAGCGAATGTAGTATTTTATTCCTCCACAACTTATAAATAAAAAAAGGAAATTAGATTTTTATGACTGAAACACAATAACGCCTCGCTTTACGTATCAAACCAGCTTCTTGTTTTCGTTTAATAGAAAATATGTTTTCTCGCTGGTTAGCAACTACCGATTACTTGAACCGTTGGTTATTTTAAACAAAATAATCGTATTTTATTTATAATTACCACGACTTTTACTTTAACTGGGTCTGGTCATATTAAAAAAAATATATCATCCTGCTGATGTACTCCACATGGTACAGTCATACGAATAAAACGAAAAAGGAAGGAGATTAAGGTATTATGGTGCAACGGAAATACGTCACACACGCCACATTGAAACACCAACCGGCACGAATTTTGATTGGTAGACTAACTGTTTGTTTACGTTTTTGTCTCTGACAGTTGACGTATTTAGTGTTCGCAGCCAACGACCTTCTAAAATCCGCCATATTGATACACCATCTAAATTGCATAATGTTGGTGTTATGTTCATTCCTCTTTTTTTTAATTCGTAGGTACAGTCTATGGTTTGAAACTTAGCTGCAGTGATTCGTAGCTTTTAATTCAGGTGATCACAGTGGCGGCTCGTGATAATTTATTTTGGGGGGGCTCTAGTTGCTTAGAGAATGTAAATAAATAATAATAAATATATGTATAATAAACACTCACCTTCAGTAACTGAGCAATTTCATACAAATAGAAAAAAGTTTTATGTACAGACGTAAAACAAAACACACATACACACACTACAGTAATCCCTTAAAAATATTACTGTTTATAAACAAAATCTAGTCTTCTGTATTTCTGAGACACAAAATGTTCGATAACTTTTTCGTCAAGATTGTTTATGTTTTTTCTCTAATGGAAGAGAGATACACTCTATATTATTTTCAGTCATTTTCTACCACCTAAAACTGAGGACACCGTAACAACTAATTGGAATAGAAGTCTGAAGCTGACAAACAACTAAACCGCAAACCGTAAACGCAGTAAATGTTTTAATTACTATCAAAATAATATACTTCATTCTCAGCCAAAACATAACAAATGTCTACTCCCCAACGCACTAGTATACCTACACTAAACCTACTGCGTAAATAAAATATAAATAGTTTTGGTAATTGGAAGCCATCGAAACCAAAACTCAAACAATGTTTAGATTTTACTGAAGAGTAAATAAATTTTAAGGGAATAAATACCAATTTATCTTTAGTTTTATTTCAAGCAATATTTTATTACAGTAATGTTTGTTTGTTTTTTAAATACCTATATTTTTATAATTTTATGTTTTTATTTAAACTGTTCTTGAACACCGAATATTGTAAAGATATACAAATTGAAATAAACAATTTCATTTAAATGCGCAAAATCATCTTTCAGTTACAAATTTAAAGTTCTTATTTTTATTTCTTGCGGTAAAAAATATGTATATCAACTAATTGTGTTTATTATGAAATAATTTTGTTACACGCTTCTCAATAAACAGGTTTCAAATAGCAACGTATACGAATCTTTACGGTGCTCTCATACTGGCTCTAAAATCGGGAGCCTTCGGGTAACTTAAGAAAACAATAGAGCATCCGCAAACGGAAATTTCCGACATTTCCATTCACAGTTAGTTCTTACATATATTTCTTATGTGGAGGCTGAGCCCCAACGATTTAAAATATAGGTAGCCGTCGCGTCGCAGGCGGATAATAATATGTTATACATTTTAGTAATGCTTTATATGTATAGACATGCAAAATTTGTATTGCAATAATTAACAATAAATTGTATGTTATAATTAAATAAATAAATTACTTTTACTCTTTTCTAAGAATGGCTTTGGGAGGCTCGAGCCGTTGAGCCCCTATGGAGCAGCCGCCACTGGGTGATCAGTATTTAGTCCAATGACAATGATTGTTTTCGTTCGTAAGTGGCGCTATATAGAGTGCCCTTGAACTGACATTTGATTAGGCCATAAAGATTTTCACCTACTTTGAATCTCTAGTCTAAGAAAATTTCTTAAATGTTGAGGTAATAACAAGTGCACAGCTTTACAGAACAATTGCAAAAATTCGTATACGGCAGAATGGAAAACAGAAGTTTATTTTAAACAAGGAGATAATTCACTTTTCCATTATTTCCAAATTAAAGTCATAAAATGTTATTGAAAAAAATCTTACAAAATTCTTAGCATTTAATAAATATAAATATAATTCTGCTATAATTGCTTTAGTAGAAAAGTAGAGCTTAGAATGGAAACTAGTATTTATCAGAGCTAAGTATTGATATTATATTAGTTGTAGCAAAATAGCTGAATACCTGTGTAGGCTAATCTGGATATAAACACTCTTGATTCTCCTGTTTATAATATTTTAACCAACATAGGA
This sequence comes from Melanotus villosus, assembly GCA_963082815.1. Classification (NCBI taxonomy): domain Eukaryota; kingdom Metazoa; phylum Arthropoda; class Insecta; order Coleoptera; family Elateridae; genus Melanotus; species Melanotus villosus. The sequence continues at coordinate 66,112,727 of OY720418.1, read as the reverse complement.
TTAGTGTAGATGTCCAGCTGTTATACTAGTTTCTTACATAATGACATGTAAAATTTATGGCAAATAAAAGCATATCCGTTACCAGCCTAATAAATGTCGACAGTCGACAGCACAACCGTTATATGTTTTTCTTCGTTTTAACTTTTAATTTTAAGCATCGTATTAAAACTTGGAACCATTCTCCTTTATAATTCAAGTATAAGTAAAGGGTCGTTTACTTTCGTTAATAAATACCGAATATGTTACTTTGAGCAAAGCAAACCGCCTAATGTCTGTAATACCTATTACACAAAAATAGCCCAAACCTGTTTTTGTTTAATAGGTATTACAGTTATTATATACCGGGTGTGGCCTGACATGTGGGACATAGGTGAAATGCATGGGAAATTGAACATATATGTGAATATTATCTTTTTGACTAACTGTTGCTTACGTTGTAGCTATTCAGTGAAAAGTAGGTACTTTTTTTCAGTCGATTATAGTACGAAATTTATCTCAAATGAAGGAGAAATGGTATTTTTTGCTGATTATTAGACTGATATTAATTCTACAAAAATTTGATCAACTAAACTTGTTCTGATAAGCTGCAGCATCACTATGGAAATTGGAGGAGCTAAATTTTCCTAATTAGTTAAGAATCAATTGCTTAATAGCGTACTCGCCCAAACAAGAACACACAAAAAGTAAACAGTTCAGTTGGAGAGATAAAATTAAGCAATTATCAAAATTGCATGTATTTCTCCTATGTCTCACATGTTAGGCCACACCCGGTATATATTATACATTACGTCGATAACAGCGAATAAAAGAAAGCAAATACAAAAGCATTCCTCATGTCATATTAAGGTTATTTAGCATCTTTTTTAAAATCATGCAAAAACTCAAAAGTGTCAGATATAGAAAATGACTTATTCTACTTTAGCATGTATAGAAAATATTTAGAAAGCTTATAGTGTATTGCAATGAATTCTGTATTAAAAAAATATCACCTATTTAGAATTTAGTATAAAAAACAACATATCTATGCATTATACTCGTAGTACATTAAACGGCTATAATGCTACAGGGCGTATGGGTTATCATTTTAAGACAATTTAATAAATACTGGGATAGGATAGGCAGAGACACTTCCAATGAAAAGCTTTGCATTAACATCAAAAGCAACTGGTTTCCTAGTAATTCTTTACGTAAAGCGGCTTAAAGGCAATTCATTTAAAATAACTTGTTAAGTCGAAATTAAATACTACCTGTGGGTAAGATATGTATATTTAGAGCCGAAAACTGTTGAATTCGTATTAAGTTAAATTTAACTTTCATAGCTGTCTTGTTATCGCCTCTGCCTGCAGCACTTTGATCTGCATAAATTTAAGCCTGAGTAAATACACTTTCACTTTAGCAAAGACAGATCATCGAATGAGGTTGAAGATATTTAACAGACGCCTTATCGTAACGTACACCAAACACTGAAGTGGGAATAGTTTGTGGAATATCTGGAAACCTCTTTGAAGTGAACGACTGGGTGTTGGGTTCTTCCATTTCCAGGGCGATCGGAGGAAGGATTCCCAGAGAGAGCATCTGTCCCTAACGGATGATGATGATAACAATAATAATAAACTCAACAACCAAGCACTAATAATTGACGTGGCAATTTCGTTAACAGATAATCTACATAAAACCGAGCAAGAAAAAACTGAAAAACCTAGCGATAGAACTTAAAAGGCTCTGGAAATTACAAGAATAATTCTTATAATAATTTCCATGTAGAGGGCGAATCTACCACTTACCTGAAAGCCAACACTGAAGCGACAAGACTTCCTAAGGGCTTATTTTATTTAATGTAAAAAGCAGTGATACTGCAGACTTGCTACGTTGTTCGATTGTTCTTGTCATAATATAGATAAATGAATTGCAGGGAGTGAATTATCCCTCAGTTATTTAGTACTGGTACTGTAAAAAATAAAAATGAAGATAACAATAATAATATTGTCGGAAGCTTCCTTAGCGAACAATAACACACATTACAATACGAAGCAAACTTGGACTTAGTCTCGTTTGCCGTGTTAAAGAAACTAATCATAATAATAATAGTAGGAAACACCGGGAAACCGAGATCAGAAAAATTTAAAAAGTAATAATAAGAATACGGGATTTTTCTAAGATCGATAAGGTATAGCGACAGCTTCCCTATTAAGTCAAGTTATTCCCCTCTCTGAGAAAGCGGTCGTCACCGGTAGCGACGACGAACGTTGGCTTGCTGATGAAAGTCAGAAATCTAGCACTGTCAGATCGGGCTAAACCCCCGCCTAGCAAAAAGACTATTCCCATAAGAACTAGACATGGTTGGTAAAGGCAAAAACTTGCCTCGGCGTATTTGAAAACAGGAGCTACGTGAAGTACTGCCGCACCTAGATCTGAAATTTCTATCTCAGTAAAATATCAGGGACCAAGTAGCCTTACTTCGAAAGCTAAAGGGAGTTGCTCTTGTCTCCCCTGAGTCACCTCTGAAGAAGAACGAACAAGGAAAGTGCCATTTCACTTCTTCAGAGAAATGGTTTAGTCGACTGTAGTGTCTTGAGCATTATCGAGGAGCGCACCATAAATTAGATTTAATTTTAAAATATACCTTTATGGTACGGTCTGTTTCAGACAGATGGCGTTTAGGGAATTATCTGAAATCTTACCATGATTTCTTGGAGGTTAACTGTGATGCTATACTCTGTGGCTCTATGACAGTCTCGTACCCCACGCCGAAAACAAATCTGAAGAGTGCATAACACCGAAATACGGACATAATAACTTAAGAACAAGGCGGAGGTTGCTCGGGAAAAAGCATTGATGATCCAGTGTGCGATTAATACTGTAATATGCACTATTCGCTAACCACAAACCTTGAAGCGCATACTGAGTAGGTATCTTCGGTGCAATTTATCGTTCACTAAGGCAGTCCGCAATATCATTTTTGAAAGAAAGTGCAGTGGACAACGTTCGGGCTCTGCCTCTGGCAATAGAAAACTAATTAATATGCTGAGGTGGACTAAGGAATATAATTTCAATCATTCCCTCATTTTTCTTTCAAAAAATGAACTGCAAGTTTTTTTGGCCTTAGAGAGTTTATTTTCTGTAAATTTGTAAGTGAAGGCATGAAAAGTGCAAAGATTCTTCGCTATTTATTATTATTATTTTTAATTTATCTGGATTTAACTTTACCTAAAAATTATATTGCAATGTAATCTAAAAATTTTTATTTGCCAAAGAAGAAGTAAATTGATGCCACGAATAAGGTACCTGGAATGTATTATTCTTATTGGAACTGGGGAATCCAAGTTTGACTTTAAAAAAAGCCCTAAAGGCAACATCGGATACAAACATTAACATTAGAGAAAACTTGTATAACATCAAAAGCCTTAAGCTACAAAGACGATGAAACTGCCATACCATAAAGTTAAACACGTAACTTCAAAAGAACCGCTAATATAGTAACTTGGGGTAAATCGAGCAGCTAATATTAGAAATGCTTTCCTAAAAATAATAAATGTTTCAAAGGTGATTTAAAAAGAGAAAAATGTATCTGTAAACAGACAAATGAAGAACCTTTATTCTTATTTTGATCTCTTTGTTTCAGCTGTCATAGACTAACTATATTTATGTACGTACCGGGCGACCTTTTAAATTCTTTATCAACACTTGTCATGAAAATCTAGATCTATATTTAAGCCTATTTATTAAACACGTAATCAGACATTAGAATTGCAGCGAAATAATAATTTTGCAATTTAGTTTGGTTTTATTTGAATATTGAGATTAGAATGAGAATAAATATCTTAGAAGTCGTCATAATTGCTTATTACTATTTAAAATACTTAGCAAACAAATAAATTTTGTATTCAGAATAAATTAGTAAGTAAAGCATAAACCGATAAATTGTTTTATTAGAAACTTGATCCTTTATAATAAGGATTTACCTTTGAATATTTCTAGACCTTCTACATTAATGTTTTACAAAAAAAATGCCCTTTGATATAGTAATTAGTCGATCCCACAGTTGTACAAATTTTAAAGTACCGGTTGATCAAGAAAAAAACGAATTAGAGCAGGCCCTGATTAAGCTGTTAAGGTTGGTAACAGTGCTTCTCATTTTTTTAAATTTCATATCAATGGTAATCTGATTTGTTACCTGAAATAAATTCGACATTTGTGTAACCTAAAATAAAAGCATTAGTGGACGCAATTACAGTTATAGTTATTAAATAAATTAAAATTATTTATTTATTTATTTAGACTGCCTACAAACAGGCAATTACTTACTATATATTATTTAAAATACGGATGATAATATTGTTGCATGATTTTGACGGTTAACGTAACCTCTTCAATGGTCAAGTGTCTCTGTTTACGCGCACAGTAGGCGAATCACGAGATACCAACTTTGGTAACTAGGTCACGGACTGCTCTAATTCATTTTTTTCTGGATCACCCGGTATTTATATGTATACTGATAATAGATTAACTGAATATCAAATGTTTCCATGATTCGACATATAAGAGGAAATCTGTTTTAACCAGTAGTATACCAGTAGTTAAATGTTTTATTAATTTTCAGTTTTCAATATTAGTCATCAAGTTAGATAAAAACTAAATTTAAAATAACTTTATGTAACTTATTAATCTTATAATCCTAAGTTAAAAAAGTTTTAATGATTTTCTCGACTACATCTCAGATTTTGTAAACCTAAATTGAGTAAAATGATAACAATTTATTGATTTTATTCAACTTTATTAAGTCCTTATCGGTAATTTAGCATTCGTTTGACTTTCGAAATGCAAGGATATTCGAAACCCTTCTAATGCACTGATTAAACGAAATAGTTAAAATATAAACAATAATGAAATCCTGTTAACTGATCGAAAGTGAACTGTATACATGCTCAGCTCAGTAACTCCACATAAAGCTTTTGTAGTACAAGAAAGTCAAACCTTATTTCAGGAAAATTCAGAGGCAGGCATTATGCAACACACGGAATAATAAAAACGTTGCAAACGAAAATCGTGAAAATATATCGAAAACTTTACAAGCCAATGCAGAAACTACAGCAAGGTGTAGAAATCAGAACATGTAAAACAGTGAGGTGAAAATACGAAATCGGAACGTTCAAATTAATATCAATGAGAGTATACCTTCCTCTTTTCTTCCTCTTATAACCGAAGCCTTGGCCAATGTCCTGTTACGAGTATTAACTCATAACTATGATGTAAGCCCTCTTTACACGTATGCTGGACAGTGTGAAGTGCCTCTTCACCCAATATTTCACTCGAATTATTTTTTTTTAAATATAAGAATGATTATTCTCTCCATTTATCTAAATTCCTAAATAGTTTAACTTATAAATGAATTTGATCCCCGTTCAATACGCAAAACATTTCTTATAGGTATGTATTTCGCAGCACAGAATCAAATATTGCAGAGTTAAATTTAAATGCTTAAAAGTCTGCACTATACACTGGGTTGCCATGATAACACTGACGTCAATCGCATGAGTCGCTACTTAGATCCCCACCTTTTTATCTGTGGTTTCCACCACAAGTGAAGGATTTTTTTAGGCAACGTCAGTCATCTGCGGTCTGTTCAGGGAAGCGAGCTTATACGCTTACATCAACATCCGCAAGACGCGTACCAACCATAGCACAAACTCGATGGTCTTTAATTCAAAAATGTAATTGTTGAAGATTGGGATAAATTACACAGCGCACAATCAGATAAAAAAACAATTCAACTTGCCAAGGGATTCGTAAATGATATGAACACTTTTGAATTCACATTTTTGGAAATAGTATTAAATGGCATTTTTGGCTCCATCGATATTTTATTCGAAATTTTTCAGAAACAATCACTGTATCTAAGCTGCTGCGTATCTCAAATTTAAAAAACTTGTGATATATTAGGCCGTAAAAGAAACGATAATGTATTTGAAGGGCTGTTTGAAAAAGCTAAAAAAGTCACAGAAATAAACAAATTTAAACGGAAATTTGCCGCTCTTTTACCAGAAGCCATTTTTAAAAATGTAAAACAATCATATTTTGAAATTTTGGATCACTTTATTATGGAAATCAACACAAGATTTCAAGATTGTGAGGAACTTCAATTTGTTTGTTTTGCTGATACATCAAAATTCGAGTATTTTAATTCATGTTGTTCTTCCTTTGCTCTTGAAAATCTGAAACATTTTTATGGCAACATATTTACCAACCCCCAGCGCCTCAAAAATGAATGGACTCTTTTGTATTCCGATGAGAAATATAGAAACATATCGACGCAAGAACTTCTCCGAATGCTTCAGAAGATAAAGACATTTTTACAGAAGCTTATAAATTGTTTTCCCTCATTTTAACAATTCCATCTACAAGTGTCAGTAGAAAGAACATTTTCTTGCCTTAAGAAAATAAAAACTTACTCAAGAAATACCATTTCTCAAGAAAAACTTTCTCATTTGGCAAATATTTCTATTCAGAAAGAACTTCTACTGATGCTTACGAAGAAGCAACCATTTTATGACGACATAATTGACAAATTTTCAGCTTTAAAGAATAGAAGAATCGATTTAATATACAAAACATAGGTAAGTGATAATTAAAGGATTTTCAGAGTAAACGTTTTTTATGCCTAATTTTGTAACTCTTCGCCTATTTTTTAAACCACGAGCCGCCACTGATGTCGGACAAGAGGCTAACCTTACCCGTCAAAAGAGGTGGAGAAAATCGACCCGCAGTGTCGCGAGGTTAACGGTTAACAAAGGTGTTAGCATGATAACCGGTTTAACGCATCGAAGCAGGTAGAAGCGTACGACCTCTAAAATTCCGGCGGGAGTATCGCCGGTCTCGGGAATCAAACCCGAGATGCCTACGTGAGAGGCTGACGCCTTTTAAATGTGGCTATCCGCTCCTCATCAACCCGTAAAACTATAACGAACAAGAATTAGCGATGTAAGGAACAGCTAACAAAAAGAGAAATTAAAAAGAAAAGTAAGTGTTTTGTCTCTGGATGTTGTACACTGTACAGCCGTGAAACAGCAAAGAAAATAAAATACTAAAACCATCTCCCAACTAGTAAACAAATTAAGTGTGAGGTATTAAGGGTGCAATGCGTACACAAGCATACCGTGCGACTTTATTAAACCTGGTATTTAATCACTATATATCAAAAGGCAAGTCGTTGTTGCTTTACACACTTGGTAAATCATAAAGATTGTAAAAAGAACACGTTAGTATGATTTGTTTATGAAAATTACAGAGAACACTATTAGTGGAGTTAGCATTAGTCATTTAATTGTGGCAATTACAATTAATGTAAAAGTTTATGTCACCTATTATCTGTTATGTTGACAATTACTGTTTGCTATTTCCATAATTCATAGGCATTGTCATTCATTCAATCTTTATGCATCTCAGTTATAACGTAATCATGTATTGATTTATTATTCATTATACAGGGTGTGTAAAAATTCGCGTACAAGCTCTCCGTAATTTTATTCCTTGAATTACTATAAGAAAAAAATCTTATTAGAAAAATATTCGTAGCCGCTGAGTTAATCCCGAGATTAACAATTTAAGAAATTTAAATTTGACAACCTTGCATTTACAAATACAGCCATCAGCCAACTCATCGATTATTAGTTAAATCAAAAACAAAAATAAAACAGTAACAACAAGATAATTTAATTTTAATTTTAATTTGCAATATAAATAGTCCAGTCAAATTGTCATAAATGGTTACATTAATTAGGGTAGTTCTGATTTTTTGATATGTTGTATGGGTTGGTACACTGTTGAAAAATCCAAGTTTTCTAATTCCCTCCACCACCTCGGGCGCCGCCATCTTGAAAAAACCGGTAAATTTTTGGACTTGTCCCTGTTTTTTCAAAATATCTCCTAAAGTATTGGTCCGGCAACAAAAATGTTCGCAGCTTTTTAAACTAGAGTAAATTATATATAATTTGAGATTAAAGCGAAATTTCTAGCTCTAATACTTCCCCAGATAGAACTCTTTGAATGTTGAGAATTTTTCTCCAAAATGTGAAAAGTACAGATTTTTAGTCGGTTTTTGCTCGATAGCAAGTAAATGGTGAAACCTACGCCAAAGTTTGACATAATAACATTTGTAGTAGAGGTAAATAGCTAAAGCTTAAGACCAAACTGGTTCTGCTAGGTCGTAAAGACTTTAAGATACAATCTTTTGAATATTTTTGTAGTTTTTTAGGAAAACACGTAATAACTGAAAATCGACAAAACCAATGTAGCTATTTATTAAAACACAAAAAAGTTCAAATATACAATGTGGTTTTTTAAAAACTCAATTGCAGCAGGCCAGGCCGTATTCTGACTTAATACAAACAGTTATAAGGTTATTAAGACAGAATACGGCCTGCTGCAATTGAGTTTTTAAAAATCACGTTGTAGTTAAATTTGTATATCACATATGTTCAGTAGTTCTATCAATTATATATTAATAAATATGTAACTAAATAAATGATAAATAATTATAAATAAATTATATATTATACAACTTTCATGAGAAAAGTGTCTGCTGAACCACAACTTTACATTTTCATACGTTTTGAAGGACCCGCGCCATGTTCCTCATTGTTTCGGCTCTCACTTCGCACAGAGTAACATTCCACAACTTCCAATTCAATGTCTTCACACTCCAGTTGTTCATCATCCATGTCAATTGGTGCTGGAGCATCTCCCTCTTCAGACACGTTGTCTAAAATGACTGAAATTGCTTTTCGCAAGAGTGTCCATTGCAATATTTGCGTAGTAAAGAACAATGCAGACCTACTTTCCTGCAACCACATGCATTCATGCAACCTTCTTTGCAACTAAGTACAGGGTTATCCATTTTTGACACTTTTGCTGGGTATCTCGGTAATTATTGAATATATAAAAAAACTGATGTAGGTGTCATGAGATGTTTTTGGGAGAAAATAAAAATGGTAAAAGCAGAATTTAAAAATATTCGCTCTTGTAGAAGATACGGGGGTAAATTGAAAAATTGGCGATTTTAGAATTGACCACTATAATCTTTATTACTAATAATAGAAGAAATTGTTTAATATAAAAGTTTCTTAGTTTGCTAAGTAGAATATGAGGCCACTTGAAAATCGTATCTACGGGGTCAGGTCAAAAAGTTATCGGAGCTAACTTTCTTATTTTAAATGGCACACCCTATATATTTTCAGCCAAAAAATGTGCATTTTTAATTCTCGTTTCAAACATATAACATACAATATATTCTATTATTTAAATAAGTGAACAGTTTCAATTTTTATATTAAATCAGTAGTAGGCCGGGCATTATGAACTAAGAAACCGAAATAAAAGATCCCATTTTTCGTAAAAAATAATTATTGTTAGTTATTAATATAATATAAAAACCAATTTGACATTTTTTTTATTGCTTTTACTTATACCATAGGAAAAATAATTTAAGTTAACGGTCAAACAGTAATGATAACGATATTGATATTTTTGTGCCAAAATTATTTTAGATGCAAGTTATTTTACTTTAATAACTAACAATAATTATTTTTTACGAAAAATGGGATCTTTTATTTCGGTTTCTTAGTTCATAATGCACGACCTACTATCGATTTAATATAAAAATTGAAACTGTTCACTTATTTAAATAATAAAATATATTGTATGTTATATGTTTGAAACGAGAATTAAAAATGCATATTTTTTGGCTGAAAATATATAGGGTGTGCCATTTAAAATAAGAAAGTTAGCTTCGATAACTTTTTGACCTGACCCCGTAGATACGATTTTCAAGCGGCCTCATATTCTACTTAGCAAACTAAGAAACTTTTATATTAAACAATTTCTTCTATTATTAGTAATAAAGATTATAGTGGTCAATTCTAAAATCGCCAATTTTTCAATTTACCCCCGTATCTTCTATAAGAGCGAATATTTTTAAATTCTGCTTTTACCATTTTTAATTTCTCCCAAAAACATCTCATGACACCTGCATCAGTTTTTTGATATATTCAATAATTACCGAGATACCCAGCAAAAGTGTCAAAAATGGATAACCCTGTACATGAAATGCATTGAAGGAGGAACTCTGGTGCTGGAACCTTCTCTGATTTCTTAGGGAAGAGGCCTAATGGAGTGTGCGTCCAGCCCCATTTCAAGGGGTCTTTTTCGTTTCCCAGCCATGTTTGCACCTGGTGGTGACTCCTCATGGCATGCAGTTAAGCAACATCTGTAGTTGGTGGCAATCTAGCGAGGTTAAATTTAGTTTTAGCTGCAGCTTTAACAAATGTGTGGTGCCGCAGTTCATCAAGGTTTTGAGTTGCTAGATCTCCCCCATACAAAGCAACAAGAACATTTTCCCCTACTTCTGCTACTTGCTTTGTTGTTGCTTGATGATTTAGCAAGGATGCTGCTTTATTCAAAAGTTCTGGATGTTTCAAAAATAAACCAATAAATTTCTTTTTACCCTGGCTAAACAGCGCTGACGTGGTATCACACCCACTGATAGCATGAGTAAACAAAAGTACATTAGAGAATTTATGATTGAATGATGTGGTTGAGTAATAACTATCTGACGTTTTCCCTCTTCCACACTTTTGGAAAAAAAGATTACTGTTTGTTGGTGCCAATGCCAAGAATATCTACAGTGCAAAAAGGTGAACTAAAAATGAAACGAATATCGCACTGTAAAACTGGAAGGCCGCACCAACAAGCATTGGAATGCAACTGAATACTGCATACTGGATACTGGAACAGCCTGAGGGATCGGTCGCACCCTCTCCCTCCACCGGCTCCACTTTTTTAATATATAATATATAATTTATTTATAATTATTTATCATTTATTTACTTACATATTTATTAATATATAATTGACAGAACTACTGAACATGTATGATATACAAACTTAACTATATTTGAACATTTTGTTTTTTAATAAATACATTGGGATTGGTTTTGTCAATTTTCAGTTATTACGTGTTTTCCTAAAAAACTACAAAAATATTCAAAAGATTGTATCTCAGAGTCTTTACGACCTAGCAGAACCAGTTTTGGTCTTAAGCTTTAGCTATTTACCTCTACTACAAATGTTATTATGTCAAAATTTGGCGTAGAATTCACTATTTACTTGCTATCGAGCAAAAACCGACTAAAAATCTGTACTTTTCACATTTTAGAGAAAAATTCTCAAAATTCAAAGAGCTCTATCTCGGGAAGTATTAGAATTAGAAATTTCGATTTGACCTCAAATTATAGGTAATTTACTCTAGTTTAAAAAAGCTCCGAAATTTTTTTTTGTCGGACCAATACTTTAGGAGATATTTTGAAGAAACAGGGACAAATCCAAAAATTTACCGGTTTTGTCAAGATAGCGGCGCCCGCGGAGGTGGGGGGAATTAGAAAACTTGGGTTTTTCAACAGTGTACCAACCCATATACCCATACAACCTATCAAAAAATCGGAACTACCCTAATTAATGTAACCATCCGGGTGATTTTGTGACAATTTGACTGGACTAATATTGCCAAACGTATTTTTGAAAGAATTCTATGAATTGAAATTATGAAAACTAGTATTTTTTTGTACTTTTAAATGATTAGCGGTACTACATTGTTGCCGTTTTTACTTATTCTATGCATAAAGTAACTGAATTTTGCAAAAACGGCTTCCTTTTCGCGTTACCAATTTTGAACTTTGAAGGCTAAAGCTTTGGTTTCCTAGGAAGCGGTGCCGTCATTTAGCGGCCGTAAAAGTACGGTGGGTGACGTCACGAAAAACGGTGTCGTGTTTTTTAAGCGAAGTGTTTTCCAAAAGAGCGGTAGCGCACACCCAACGTAATAGAGCGGTGCCGTCTCATCTGAAGCGGTGGGCCAGTACGGTACGAATCAGTTCAGCAACGTTTTTTGGCGGTGTGTCTTGTGTATATAGTCCAGTTAAAATAGACACAACAGTTCGGAATAATTCGCGACGGCCGTATTTTTTCACCGTTTTTCTGACGTCGCCCACCGTATTTTTACGGCCGTTAAATGACGGCACCGCTTCCTAGGAAACCAAAGCTTTAGCACGAGTTGAAGAAGCATCTGGCGGCTTTTTCTCTATACGAATTTCGCCTTATGATTGTCCCAGGAATAAAGTTACGGAGAGCTAATATGCGAGTTTTTACATACCCTGAATAATTAATATACACAAACCTAGACAAGGAAACTCAGTAAAATTAGAAGGTGCGTTTTTTCATTATTTGAATAATTGCTCATTTTAAAGCGTCGGGCTCAAAAGTTTTAAAACGGGCAAAAAAAGTGCTAGAATTATACACACAAACTAATAAATATGTCCATAGAGAAACATAAATAAGGAATGATGTTATTTGGTTGTATTACTGAATAAATTGATATTAGAAATGTGGAAGTATTACTTCTAATAAATAAGGAATCTAAAGAAATCTAAAAGTAATCAATCGTCGTGAATTAAGAAACAAAATTAATTACGTTCCTTCTTGCTTGAAGTTATTACGAAATTTTGTCGAATGTCGGTACAAAAGTTGATATAAGAAAATATATAAAAGGGCGGTGGTTATAGTAAAAGTATTGGAACGCTACAGTAAGGTATAAATGTTTTACTCGGAACTAGCTTCATTGGTTGTTGCTATATCAAGTGCAAAATTTAAAAACAATAATCGACAGATTAGGGAGTTAAAATGGTCGTCACCTTGTTCGATCGCACACTTGTGCCCTATATTCGTTTCTTTAAAAATACATGCAGGCGCTATTAATATTCTTGTACTTTAAATTGTAATTTAAATTATTTACACACGCTCACACAGCACTAGAGCCCGTGGGAAGCCTTGGCCATCTCGACGGTGAGGGTCGTATTGGTCTTTGTCCATTTGGCTTTTGTATAGAGGCATTTTTAGCAGTTATTGTAGAGGGCATCCTTCAGACATACTCTAACCATCTAAGTGTCTGTTATTTTATCCATCCCAGGATTTTGATCGTTTAGCAGTTGTTTTAACTCATAGTTCATACGGATTCTCCGGGCATTTTCTTTGTTGCCGTTCACAGGTCCGAATATTTATGTATTCTCAGCACCTTTCTTTCGAACCGGTTTAGCATCTTTTCGTATTTTTTCATTGTGTCACTGCTGACCGTATTATAATTTTATAGATGCGTAAGTTGCATGATTTGGAAACTGATCCGGATTTTAATAACTTATTTAACCCAATTATGCATCTGTTACCCGCCATGATTCTATGTTTTATCTCATTACTTATATGTTACGTTGAGTGATTATTGTCCCTAAATACTTAAAATCCGGAGCTTTTTCAAAATGTTTCTCTCCGATTGTCATTTCCCTTTCTCTCGGGGCACCTTCACGGCTTCTAGTCAGGGCTTTTGTTTTGCTTTCATTGATGTTCAGACCTGTTGGTTTTGCGGCTTGTTCTAATAATACAAACGTGTCTTTTATATCTCTCTCCGAACGTACTAATATTGCCACGTCATCCGTGTAGGCAAGGATTGACGCGCTTCTCTTAAACAGGGTAAATCCTAAATGGCGGATAATACCCATACCACGTGATTCTACATCAAAAACAAAGCAATACAGTCTCATACCAATTTAATGTTATTTTTTTAGAAAAGGAGTTATTGGAGGCCTTAAGTCGTATTCTGGTTTGCTTGTCGTGTGATATTTTTATGAAATAATGATTTTTAGCTGTAGTTTAATCAACAAAAGAAATAACTAATCTGTAATTGTACTCAACATACTCTTAGTTTACTTAGAATTTCCATCCGAAGTTTGAAATTTATGCAGTGCTTGTGCTTTTCATAAATGTTGCAACGATCTACAGTATAATTATATTAAATCAAGTGGGCTGCTATTGGTGATATCGCTGGTGACATGACTGACCACACAGTGTTGCTAAGTTTACAAAACTTTAATTAACAATTCTTCGAAAACTACACGTGTTGGCCTAAAACAGTTATACAATTCTTTTGCCCAGTTTTTAATGCAAAATCGAGCGATGCAGATATCATCTGTTATTTAGGATTCACCCTATATAGTGTAACTCCAGGATTTATGTTTATTTTCCCCGGGATATTTTCTAGTATTAGGTTAAAGAATATAGGTGATAGTACGTCATCTTATCTAACGCTCCGTTTTATTTCAAAAGTACAAGATGATTTCCGTCCTCTTCTACATTCACATTAATTTGTTGTTGTGATCTTTTATAAGGCGAATTAGTTTATTGGGAATTGAAAATCTCGTAGCGCTTTCCAAATTGCTTTATGCTTTATACTGTCATATGCCTGTCTGTAATCCACATACAATTAGCTGACTTCAACATCAAATTCTCACCATTTTTCTAGGATCTGTCTTGTGGTGAAAATTTGGTCCGTCGTTGATCTTTCTTTAGGGAAACCTACTTGGTATTCGCTCAGTAGTTGTTCTGCGATTGGGCGAGTAGTTGGATAATAACATGTACCAACATTTTGTAGCAGTATTTAGCAGGCATATGCATCTGTAATTATCACATATCAGCTTATCTCCTTCTTTGTGAATAGGACATATTATTCCTATATTCCACTTTGAGATAGTCCTCTCTTCTAAATATTAAGTATATGTCTGTGTATTGCTTTAGCCAGTTACTCGCCTGCTAATTTCGGCAATTCTCAGGGTATGTTATCGGATCCTGAGGCTTTGTTGTTTCTCAACTTTTGGATTGCCTCTACCACTCTTGTCGTCGTTGGTTCTCCTACCTGTGCTTCATGTCCTCTTTCTTCTTGTAAACTTATTTCGTATGTTTTCATCTTCTTCTTGGTTACATGTACTATTTTCTCTGTTTAAGACTTCCGACAAATACTGGGCAAATCTTTCTAGCACATCTTGTTAGTTATTCAGTAATTCTGCGCTCTTACTTCTACGGAAGTGATTTTGGGGTTTAAAGCCTTTCCTTATTTTGTTGATGGTTTTGTACATACTTCTAGTTTGTCTTTGTCTAATGTGTCCTTCCAGCTCTTCATTTCTTTCCCATGTATTGCCTTTTCTTTCATTTTCGTATATTTTGTACGGTTTCTCTCTTCTTTGTTATATTTGTCCACTTTACTCCTGATTCTATGTTGCAGTATATCCTTTCTTGCTTTCTTTCTTTGTTCAACTGCATCTGCATTCTTCGTCGTACCAGTGAGCATTTAGCCTCAAGGTTAGTTTCCTTATCGACTCTTCTGCCGCTGTCAATATAGTGTCTTCGATGGTCTTCCATTCAACGTCATCATTGTCTTCTCCTATTTATGCCATTTTCTTTCTAGTTTGTTTACAAATTTTGCCTGATATTGAAACACTTTGTCTTACTTTTACGTAAACAAAGAAGTGTTTCGTACGTCTAATAGACTTGTAGCATGTCGTATGTCTATTAGCATGATCAATTTGGTTGATAACTACATGATCTGGAGAGGTCCATTTACCTTTATGTACTTCTTTATGTGGAAATATTGTTCCTCCAATTCTTAGTCCATTGGTCGCGGCAAAGTCGACCAAACGAGTTCCATTATCGTTCATAAATTATTTAATTACAAGTAATTTACATTTTAAAGGTTAACTAAATTCCCTAAGGTTTAAAAATGAAAACTACACTTTATCGAATTTCAGTAAGAATATTACACGTATTGGGAAATAATAACTTATATAATTACTTCAATTCGAAAAAGTAACACAGAAGGATAATGACCTGAGCAGCAGAGAGGCACGCACGTGTTTGAGAGCGATCTCCGGCAGTTAAATGGTTCTAAATTTTTAGAAAACGATGTTTTACTTCGAAAAATAAATCGGATAACTAGCACGCGAGAGCTACCGGTGCAATAGCAAAGCTCTGGTAATTATAGCACTAATAAAACTGGCGAATAAATAAACTAAAAGTGTTTTGGTATCAGTGGGGTAGCGGGAGAAAATGGGAACAAGGACGGAAATCACAAATGTACCGGACACATAGAGATTCCACGACGAGACCATAGGTGGAATTACAGCATACACCTGCGCGAAGTTAAGTGATACCTTTACTGTAACATTACTAACATAGTAGCAATAGGTAGATAGGTAGTTTAGCGTAGCATAGTCTGAATAATAATAATTGCATAGCTTAGTAGTGCATCCAAATTAGAGGTACACGAGTACATCGCCAATTACAGTAAATGCAATTAAACTGTAAGCGGCGTTGCCAATGGGGTACGTTTTGCGTGCACTGACCCCCCAAGCAGGTAGTCGCAGGCAAGGCATTCCCATAATTGGGCGGAACCAAAACCTTAAACTTCGGTAGAAAGAAAATAACGGGATACTGCCCAAGGGCCATAAACTATATGACAGGCCCGGTAGGCACAAACAAACAAGAGGATAAAAGCGACCGTTCGAGGCAAGGGAAGCGCGGGTTTACAATATCTAAAAGTAGATTTATATATAAGGTAATACATAAATTGAGAATATAAATCAAATAATAATAAAACCTAGTATTACAAAGATTCTGTAATACGCAATAGGCGCATGCGATTTGTACATATACATAGATCAAAAGCATGGATCATAATTGAACTGAAGAGCACAGTAGTACACGCTACAAGAATAAGAATAGCATATAGGACTTCAATAAACGGTTCGAGAAACCATTACGATAGCGTAGAAACGGTAGAAGAAAATAATACGAGTAATCAAAGAAGAGACTATCAAAAAGGGAACTGGGAACGCAGAAATAGAAAAGTAGCTAATAAGAACACAGCCGGGACGATACGACCTGTCCCAATAAACACAACCATCTTATAGGCAAATAAGGGTGCCAATTTCAACATAAGTTAAGTTAGCGTCGTGGAATGTAAGACGAGCGCGAAGACCAGAAAAGTGTGACGAAATAGGCAGAGTATTAAACCAAAAGTAAATTACCATAGCATGCTTGTAAGAAACATACATGAGGAACGGGAAGTCAGGCACCACGAACTACAGATGATACCTCAGCGGAGGGAAAAATTAACAAACAAGAAGAGGTGTCGCGGTTATAAAGGGTGTCTCAGTAAGAACTTGAATTTTGAATCGCGCGCCATTTTCGTCTGTCAATTGTTGAGTCAGCCATATTTGGTAGTTTTTTAATTAATACATTGACATTTACGAAAATGATGCGTTACACTTTGGAAGAACGTTTGTTAATAGTGAAAACCCATTACAAACATGGAGAAAATTTTACAGTGACGATCCGCAAGTTACGTGATCATTTATTCGTGCATAATCGACCATCGGGGCCTGCTATTGAAAATTTGATCAAGAAATTTGAGCGGACGTTTTCATTGAAAGATGAAAGAGACCTTACCCGTCATCGCCCCAAAAGATCGGCTAAAAACATCGCAGCTGTGAGTGTCAGCGTCGCAGAACAACCAAACACCTCTATCTGGCGTCGTGCCCAAGAATTGAACCTCCACCGCAGCACTCTTCAACGAATTTTGACAAAAGATTTGCAGCTTCATGCTTACAAGATCCAGTTGACTCAACAGCTGCAGCCTACCGACCATAGACAGCGCAGAAACTTTACCAACTGGATCTTGGAACAACTGGCCGCCAAGAAGTTGCGATTTAACCTGTTTGAATTATTTCCTCTGGGGTTTTATTAAAAGTAAGGTCTATGCGAACCACCCTGAGACAATTCAAGAAATCAAAGAAGAAATTGAACGCCAAATTCGTGAAATCCAGCGGCCCGTACTCCAAAACGTACTGCGAAATTTCGTCAAAAGAGTACATACCTGCCACCAGTGCCACCAGACTATAACGGTGGCCATTTAACCGACATTTTATTTCATGTATAATGTCATTAATAACTCTGAAGATATCAGTAATAAAATCTAAAAAAACCATTAAATTAATGTGTTTTTTAATTTATTTAAAATTCAAGTTCTTGCTGAGACACCCTTTTAGTTAGAAAAGGCGTCACGGTTACAGCTTATAAAGAAATCTCTGAAGTTTTTTGCTCAGGGACAGTAGAAATAAATATCCACATTAGAAGTCTTAGGTATAGGGGTGCACATACCATCGGACAAAAGGATGGACAATTCAATATCGGAAGTAGGTATACCAGGAAACAAGAAAAACGATCTGAAGAACGTCAACGATGATAGTAGTGGACTTCAATGTAAATCTAGGTATCGAAGATCTTACGGAAAAACACAAAATGATAGGGCCAAAACTGAGGCACAGAAAATGTAACGCAAACGGTATCGCACCGAAGGATTTTGCATACCTCTTCCAATTCCACATCCAAAACACCGAGACCAAGTCGAATTCCGTTAGAACAACATGGGAAAAGGCAAAACACCAAGCACAACTGGATCACTCTTTAGGGAAATGGAAACAATAGACCAATAAGTACATATGAAAATAAGAATAGTAATAATGATAATAATAATGATTAGAGTAAGCTAGCATAAAGTAACGTCTAACAGGGCAAGCATGTCTGTGCTAAGGCGTTTCATATCATAGACCTATAGTCCAGTCAACGAACGCTCAATAGGGGGGTGTAGAATGCATGGAGGGTGTCACAATTTTTGACTTGAGGGCTTTGTTTGGAGTCGTTAGGAGGTAAACATACTAAAAGTCCCCGGACATAGGAGGTGAGCGGGGTGCAGGGGGGCACCGAGAAGATCCCTTTTTTTGGTTTTTTGCTTATATCTTGAAGACGGTGCATTTTAGCGAAATGTTATTCTATACAAAATCAAAGCTGGCAAAATTTCCCATATTTTTGCTTTGTAAAGTTCTTTTCTATCACCAACCGTTTATGAGATATCCGCTATCAAAAATCGTTAATTTTCGAAAAAAATATATAAAATGTATATACCATTTGTAAGGAAATTTAATCCTCTACAACTTTTTTTGTGGGGATTTTTCTGTAAACCGAAGAGATGAGGTGCTAGAGAGAAAAGTTTAATGAAAAACGTGAGGCATAATATTTTGTTTCGAAAATTAGCGATCTTTGAGAGCAAATATCTCATAAACGGTTGGAGATAGAAAAAAACTTAAAAACGCAAAAACGTAGAAAATTTTGTCAGCTTTGATTTTGTATATCATAACTTTTTTGATAAGATGCACCGTCTTCAAGATATAAGCAAAAAAACAAAAACAGAGAACTTCTCAGTACCCCCCTGCACCCCGGTCACCACCTATGTCCGGGCACTTTTAGTATGTTTACATCCTAACGACTCCAAACAAAGTCCTAAAGTCAAAAATTGTGACACCCTCCATGCATTCTACAAACCCTTTATTGACTGGACTACTAGGAAATTAGCGGTAATACTAGAAATACGGTTAGTATAAGATGACAAAACATGTTCAACCATCTCGGTCATATATACAACTCTCATTGAATGTATGATCTACTAACTATCTTGCACTGCAAGAGCGGTGTCCTGCGGCTGGTATCACAGGCATGTTAACGTTATACAGAGCTCCCAATCCCCACCTATCATAATAAATCATTTCACATCCTATTGGCATTGGGTGGGCCTGGCGTAATCCAGGATTACTCCACGGGGATCTGCTCCATGTCAATTGATGCTGATGATGATGGTGAATTCGAAAAAGTAACACAGGCTTCCTAATTACCATGCTGCTGCACCATTTTACTTAAAAGATAAAGCTTTCCTAGACTTTTATATATTTTAGAAAACATCCTATCCAATGTATTTTTCAGTATTTTCTTGTCTCAGCTATTTGCAGAAACATCTTGTTGATGCTGATTTATTTTAAGTAACCATTGCTTTATCATATGAAATCAAAATAGTATGATTCCGCCGACATAGTGCCGACAATTAATTAATTTTATGCACGATCGCATTATAATTTATAATGTGACAATTATGTCTGAATTTTTTTGACATACACGTCTCTTTATAGCCCGTGGACGTCTTTATAGCCCGCCGGGCTATAATAAAACGTCAAAAATTGATAAACAGTTTAACAGTCTTATAAAGATTTTTTTTTAATTAAAATCGAAAGTATAGGTAGTCTTTATTAAAACTCTATTTGGGGCAATTTGTATTAACAACACAGTTAACACAATTATTTATGTGAATATTCCTAGGCTTCAAGCATTTGACAATAGTTAGTAGAAAAACCAAATTGAGCAACTAACTACTCGATGTGGGTAGAAAATTAATTTATTCCTTTTATTTCGATCGTGCATAAAATTATGTATGTACCACTGGCGTAACTTGCTTTTATGGTCTTCGACGTGTAAAAAGCTTCTTTACGCCCTTGGTACATAAATAACTATAATATGTTACCTTTTATAGTTTAAAAAATGATTACAACTGTAGCCTTTTAAGAAACAGAAAAGATGCTGCATTAGTGCCTTTATAGATATAAACTACTCAAAAGAATTAAGGGGTCACTTTTTGCAGAAGGTATATCTTCCTTATGATATCAGCTAGAAGATAGGTGTTGATATATTCCATCAATCAAGTATTCAGCTACAATGTTTTATTGCGTTCGTTTGTTTTTTCCGCGTTTCTTAGAAACTGCAGATAAACAAGTTTGTTTTGTACGAAAATTTGAGTATTTGCATAAAATTTTAATTACTGCAAGACGGCGGTTTTTTAATACAACCACAAAATATTGGTGTCACGTGGTCAAACGAACAATGAGAAGACACCTGAATCCCGTAGAAGTGTCAAGAGCAGTTACCTTACTACAAGAAGGCAGAGTGCAGCGAAGTGTTGCTCAAGAACTCAATGTAAGCCAGTCTGTGGTGTGGAGGCTCTGGCAGAGGCACCAACAGACTGGTCTTGTCACCAGGAGGCCTGGACAGGGTCGCCACAGAGCAACGAGCCTACTAGACGACCGATTTTTGAGACTTCCTAGCCCTTCGCAGCCGTTCGAAAACCGCTCGTAGTCTTCAAATCGACCTTTCCAGAGCCAGGCAAGTTCAGATAAGCGACCAAACGGTAAGAAATCGACTTCGGGAAGTCGATTTGAGATCTAGACGCCCAGCAAAGAAGCCAAAGTTGACCAGAAATCATCAACGAAGGAGGATGTTCTTCGCACGTGAACATGAACATTGGCAATTGAGGCAGTGGAGTCGAGTGATGTTTTCAGACGAGTCGAGGTTTAAGTTATGGACAAATGATGGTAGAGTTAGGGTGTGGAGAAGGCCAAACGAGCGTTTTTTGCCAGCATGTGTTAAGGAAGTCGTGGCTTTTGGCGGCGGTTCAGTAATGGTATGGGGTGGCATTTCAATAAACGGCCGCACTGAACTTGTTGTCATCAGAAATGGCTCTCTCACGGCAGAAAGGTACATTAATGAAGTCCTTGAGGAACATGTCCTATCTCAAGCACTTGCCGTGGGAGAAGATTTTTTATTTATGCAGGATAACGCCCCCACACGGCTAGAGTAGTCACTGAGTATCTTGGCCAGAATAACATAGCCACTATGGAATGGCCAGCACTCAGTCCTGACCTTAATCCCATAGAGCATTTATGGGATCAACTCGGACAACGTATTCGCAAGCGTCTACACCCACCAGATACGCTGGCAGAACTGGAAGAAGCTCTCATTGAAGAATGGCGACGTATTCCCCAGGAAAACATACGCAGACTAATTCGCACTATTCGCAGTATGCCACGCAGGTGTAATGCCGTAATTCAAGCTGGAGGAAGCTTTGCACGCTATTAGGTTTAGGTATTGTTTAGGTTCATTAAGAATTCTTAAGAATATTAATTTTTTGATATGAGTTTTCAGTTTAGATTCTGGTTCACTTTAATATAGTGTTCAATGATGTGGTAGATGTTAAGATGATATCCAATTTTTATAGCATTTCATTAAAATAAATGTTTCGCCAATGCGTATACCAAGTTTCATTAAAATGTCATCGGCCCTAAAAAAACTTCAAGCATTTGAAATTTTGACCCCTTAATTCTTTTGAGTAGTTTATTTATCTTAGCATTAAATAATAATTTCAGAATATAAAACCATATACTTCAAGATTCAAAATAGTCATATACATACAATAATGTTTCATGTGACGAGTAATATGTATTATATAAAATTAACTTTTTCTAATTGAAAGCCACTACAATGAAAGCAAGTCTGTATGGTCTTATTTTTTGATAAGCCCGCGTACTAATCGAAAAAGACTTAACATTGATTTCATAAATAAAATCGTCTCACCAATTATTTTTCAGTGATATACAGTTTTATACAACAAAACCGCCCACAGAAACTACATGCGAAGATTTATAAACTTACTTTAATTTAAATAATGTCAGAAAAAGCACAGTATCGAAGGGTCTGGCTCGGCGGGCGAACAAACGAACAAAGGCCTTTTCTTAGAAAAATCAAAACAAATTACGAATACAAGAGGGTAACAAAGTGTGTCGGCAGGTAATTATAATAAAATAAACGGTTGTAATGTCAACCCATTCGTCGCGCAAACAAAGACGCAAAGCACATTCAAGTAAAGATCATCGAACTAATTACCAACGAGTTTAATTAAAAAAATTCTAGGAGAGAGTCTTTATTTAGCAATAAAAAATCATTATTTCTCATTTTTTTTCAGATTCAACATATAGGTAGCATATGTTACATGGCTGATAAGAGAAAAAGTAATGAGTTTCAACTAGACCACAGCCAGACATGGTTTCAATTTAATAAAACACATAACTTTAGCCAATTACTCGAAAATGGCAACAGTTATCAAAAAATCATGTAGCCTACTTTAATTTACGTAAAAAATTATTCGGAAGTATTTGGAGCATATTTCTCTAATTTTAAAATTAAATTAGCTACATGAGATATTAGAAAATTTTTCGTTTTTCGCAAATAATTTTTCTCGTATATCAAGTTTACACCATTGAATTCCTCATAAAGAAACTGCACTACTTTGCTTATTTAACCGTTTCTCTATCTTTTCAAATAAAAAAGTATTTTCAAACTGTCTATTGTTTATAATAACTTAATAAATTTAAATAACAAATAAAGATTATTCATTAAAATACACTTTAAACGTCTAATAGAACTTAGTTTTACGTATATTTAGTTCAAAAAGTTTCTAATATCAAATCTTAAATAACTATTCTATTTAGTTTTAGAATTTTTAAAATTTACTTGCAATATATTTGAAGCAACACGGCCAGGGTGGCGCAGTGGTAAGAGCGTCAGGCTAGCGTTGCGCTAGTCCTCGGTTCGAATCTCACTGGGTGCAAGTTTTCCCGGAGTTCGGTATCGAGCCCTGGTGACCATTTGTCGTTGGGCACCTAATTAACGACGCTCTCCTCCGAATACCGACCTACGAGGTAGAGTAGCAAGGTTCTATACGTACACACACATACACTATACACATGGTGCTGTATGTAGGTAAAAATCGGCGCACTAATCACGTGACTCGCATGCGGGCTGGATTGTGCAATTCACGCGTAAGACCACATACGCTAACGCACCAGCCTCAACACCGAAAGGTATAAGAGGTTAACGATTACATACATACATACATACATACATATTTGAAGCAGAAAACTTATTCTAAAAAAAATGATTAGATTTCCGTACACAGATAAAGAGTAAACTCCATGCAGGTTGTTTAAAATTTAACTTACGTTTAGTTGGTAATTAGATAGAAACATTTTAAAGTAAATATCGTTAAGTTGGTTGTAAAAGAGATATGAGTGGTGTTATGAACAATTTTCGAGTGACTAACTTCGCCTTTAGCTTACATTTAAAAAATACATTTTGAAGATCTAAGTACTTAAAACCGAAATTTATGCAAATTAATTTGAATTAAATGTAAAGTTATGTTTTCTTTAATGAAACGTAAATAACTACATAGTTCGATATACCGGGTGTTTGATTTAAGGGGCGAACATAGGGAAATAGCATGGGAAATCGTATATATGCAGATTCCTGCTCCCCGTTTGGGTTGATAGAATTGATAGTGGTATCAATCGAAAGACAAAAAAAATGCGCTTAATTTGATACTACTTTACGTGAGTTTGTTGCTTGTTTAAGAAAGAAACTGCAATAAATAGTATGCATCTTATTCGCAAAAATCAGACCAGCCATGATCACATTTGAAGTTTCTTTATGCCAAACTAAATTCTATTTTCTGTCAGTTATCAATTCACGTACCTACCTAATTACTATGAATAGTAATGTTGAATACTTTAATGAGGAGAGGGTATTTGTTGTCAAAATATTTTATACTGGCGTTAGTTTTCGCACGGTTTGTGATTTAAGAAACTTCAAATTATCATGGCTGGTCTGCTTTTTGTGAATAAAATGCAAATTATTTATTGTAGTTTTTAAGCACACAAAAAGCAACAAATTCAAGTAAAGTAGTATCAAATTAAGCGCATTTTTTGTCTTTCGATTGATACCACTATCAATCCTATCAACTCCAACGGGGCCCAGGAATCTGCATGAACAATGAAATATTTAGCTTCTCAAACAATTGTTGATTTACCAGTGTTTTTATTGTTTTCATTGTTTTCAAAGCCACCTTATTTACTTCTTACCTTATGATTGGAACAAAATTGTATTTTCTTATTTCCTCTTAGCTGTAATTTTGATTGTATTTATCCCAAATTTTAATAAGGCACATGAATAAATTCCTTATTAATACTAGCAAAATGGTACCACGGTACCAATATTGTTACATTTGAAAAAATTTGCGTTTTGTCCCACAAACCATTTGGATGAACTTTATTTGCTCTTAATCACATAATTTACTATTTCAACGGGATTTCGATTTTTCTAGTATTACACGGCTCAATTAGAATAAATCGGAACAGTCATGGCACACTTAAATGGAAAACTAAAAATTAAATTAAAATAAATATTGAAGACTAAAGTGTCACTTATATGATATCATTGGATTCGGGAAATTATGCAGAATTCAAAAATGAATTAATATACCGGGTGGTCCATCGGTCTGTATTTTTTTTTACTCGCTTATTTTAAATATTACCGAAATTTTCTTCAAACAAAGTTTATTTTGCAGTAAAATGCCTACGTATCTGCAGTATAAGTTTTTCTACCGGGTGTTCCACTTTCGCGCAATGACATGCAACTTTATATTTTTTAATGGAACACCCTGTATATTTTTACAAAATTTTAAAGATTTTTTGTTTCTCTTTAAAACAGTTCTTATTCATTATAGTCCTAAAATGATCAGTACAGAAACTATTCATGTTTTTAATAATAAATAATCACACGGAAAGTATGTCATTATAAAATATTGATATGATATATTTGGAGAGTTTCTTAATACAGGAAGTTATAATTTGATTAGGATAATATTAATAAATAAACACCTTAAATAAAATGTAAATTTAATGTAAAAAAATGTTTGTAATCGTTAATTTTAAATAGTTATTAATTTAAAATAATTGTACATAATTTGAAATAGGATATCTTGATAACTAATTTTAAAAAAATGATTAATGTTAAATAAAATTATAGAGTGTTAGTTAAAGAAAATTAGCGTAACTAGGGAAAAATAAGAGATAAATAAACAGAAGAAGGTTGTTAGAAATAACAGAATTTGGTTTAAAAAAAAAAACAAAGCGAAAAAGTAATTTAATTTCATATAAATATAGCTTAAAAGCGAATAAAACCATTATTTAATTAAAAGTTAATTGGAAGATTATAATTATCATATAAAATAATGTAATTTTGGAATTGTAAAATATGGGATAATCGTAAAATAAAATACTTACTTGGAATAACAATTATAATTATGGATTTATTAAAAAGAAGTTGGATAAGCTGTTTAATGTAATTGGAATTGGTTTGTTACGGGTGTTAATACGAGGAAGTAATTGAGAAGCTAGCGAATTTTGGAGACGAAACAGGGGAAGGTGTGTTGTTAAAGTTGTCAGTGAAAGGTAGTTGATAAACTTATTAATTTTAATTTTATGTTTATAGTCCAGTCAAATTAGACAATTTTGTGGCAAAACTTCGGAAAAATTCAAAGTGAGCTGAATTCTTGTGTACACCTTTATTTAGTGTTTCTAAACAACATATCAAAAGTACCCTTGATTTGACCTTGAGCTTCTTGAGTTATTGGGCTTAAGAAGTGCGAAAAATTGGTTGTTCGCTTATATCTTCTTTTCTATTGACTTTAGGTATAGAATAGCCTACAGAGAAATTGAAGGCTATAAAATTCTGTACAAAGAAGTACTCTTGTGATTTTTTCGTGGGACCAACCGTTTTCGCGTAATGTGATGTTAAACGTCTAAGTCAAGGTTAACGAAGTACCCCATTCCACACCACCTTTGAGGTTGAGTACGAGGCGCGTTTTTTTTACGTGGTATCCACTGCCTCAGCCGGTCCAAATATTCATAATACTTAATAAAAAAAGGTCAAAATAGAGTTACATTAAGCTTCTTCATCCTCATCTTCTTCTCCTTCCATATCTCATTGTTCCAGGTAATCCTTAGAAAGATTTTCTAATTGAATCTCATCTTTTTCTCTATCAAATCCTGTTTCCACGATATCTTCGATGGTATTAGCATTTAAACACGATTGTCCAATCAAAGAAGTATTTTTCTTCGGAAAAATTCAAAGTGAGCTGAATTTTTGTGTACACCTTTATTTAGTGTTTTTAAACAACATATCAAAAGTTCCCTTGATTTGACCTTGAGCTTCTTGAGTTATAGGGCTTCAAAGGTGCGAAAAAGTGGTTTTTCGCTTATATCTTCTTTTCTATTGACTTTAGGTATAGAATAGCCTACAGAGAAATTGAAGGAAATAAAATTCTTTACAAAGAAGCACTCTTGTAGTTTTTTCGTGGGACCAACCGTTTTCGCGATTTGTTGCAAATGCAACAAACGGTATCCATTTTTGCTTACACTGAATTATGCACTGAAAAATACACGACTTCGAATTATGAATATGACATAACTCGTTACACTGAAAATGAATCTGTGCTTGTAGCCTACTTACTTCCACCTGACTTTACACAGGCAATATAGATACGTAAGTCACCACCAACACAGCTTGGTATAACTGTAATATTATTAGGTATAGGATTTGTATGCACTTAAAAATGCTGAAATATGCATGCACTTATGCACTATAAAAACGTTAAATATGCACTTAAATATGCACTTAAAAATCATGAAATATGCGTTTATTAGAAATTTTTAATAAATATATGCACTTTCATTATTAAAAAAAAAAACACCTGTTTAGCGTTATTTAAATTTTATTTACAGAAATTATTTTAATTAGACATCCTATGCAATAATTTAATTAATTATATTTTCTAAACATAGAGCTTTACAGTTAACAATGACGTACATTTTTAAATTTTCAAAAGTGAACATATGCCTATTATCCCTAAATATTGTTTTATATTTTGAGAAACTCCGTTCCACATCGCAAGACGTAATTGGTGCATACTTAAAATTGTTTAATTCTACAAGCGAATAATGTTTTAGCTCGTCTAAAATGTCTTGGCCAGATAATGCATCGTTTATGCTTTTAATTAAGTGAAAACCAGGATTTTTGTCTATAACGGATTTAAATTTTTGTTAAAGGGTCTTTGGAATTTCCTAATACCTATTTATCACAATACCGCGGGATGTAAGTATTTTTCTACACCTATTTAATTATATTGCAATTATTAGCATTTTATTTGTGAAAAATAGTACCTATAATTCACTGTAGTGAATTATGGATTCATAATTCACTGCAGTGAATTATGATTTCGGCCAATCACAAATACATAAATATTTCGCTAATCCAATCATATTTTAAATCGTCCGCGATCAACTCCTTCTGCGGCTGACAATCGACTCGCGTGACACGCCCAAGTGTGTTGTCATATTGCTTGTTTACAAAGTTATCAAATTTGACTAATTTGAGTCTAATATATTTGTTTAATAGGTGTAGAAAAAGTATCGTATTACATTCGCGATTATGGCCATTATTCGCTCAGATGATTTGTGCCACTCGCCTGACGGCTCGTGGGCTCAAACGTCATCTTCGTGAATAATGGCTGTCATAATCGCTCATATAATAATATACTATTAAATTTTAGTTAAAACTTTTTCTTTCTTAGAAAATATTAACAAGTACACAGATGGTAAAGGTAGTAAAATATTTTTTTCACTACTAGTATTAGAAGATGTCATTATTGACCTTATTTTCGAGCCCAGAAGATGAATTTCTCTCCTAGTGGTCAATAATTTTTTATTATTGACTACTGGTTAATAATAAAAACAATTGCTATGCATTCAGGTCCCTATTTTAAATATGTTTTACCCAAATGTCAATTGAAATTAACCTCTCCCCTTGTTTTCGAGCAAGGCTATTTGATTTTTAGAAATAAATATACGCATCTGTCATTTTATTTTTTATTTATGTAAAAATGATTAATTAAAAGGAATAAAGGTGCTAGTAGTGAAAAAAATAGTATATAAACCACGGTAGAGAAGACTTTTCTCAGCCTCACAACTCGGCTGAGAAAAATGTTTTCTCTACCTTGGTCTATAATATACTATTTTTCACTACTAGCATTAGAAGATATCATTATTGACCTTGTTTCCGAGCCAAGAAGATGAATTTCTCTCCTAGTGGTCAATAATTTTTCATTATTGACTACTGGTCAATAATGAAAACAATTGCTACGCGCTCAGGTGCCTATTATAAATATATTTTACACAAAATGTCAATTGAAATTAACTTTCAAGCAAGGCTATTTGATTTTTGTGGATATTTAGAAATAAATATATGCATCTGTCATTTTATTTTTTATTTATGTAAAAATGATTAATTAAAAGGAATAAAGGTGCTAGTAGTGAAAAAAATAGTATATAAACCACGGTAGAGAAGATTTTTCTCAGCCTCGCAACTTATTTCCCTCCATGCTTCGCATGTCGGGAAATAATACTGCTCGGTTGAGAAAAATGTCTTCTCTACCTTGGTATATAATATACTATTAAAGCCTAGTATTTAACAATAGGCTTAAATTATGGGTTTCCCCTAGACTCAACTAAACCGCCCTTGGTTGGTTGTCTAATAAAATACGAAAATTATTTAAAAAATATTAGAAATTTCATAATTAAAGCATGTAGAACGCTCAAAAAGTGGCAAAATATGCACTCTCGTTCAAAAAAGCTAAAATATGCATGCATTTATAAAAAACACCTAAATATGCATTTATATGCACTTTCAAATTGACATATGCGATTCATATGTGGCTTAAACATGCAGAAATATAACTCTGCATATGTTTGCTATAAGCAGAAAAAACATGCAAATGCATAGAAATCCTATACCTAAATATTATACTTCGGATCAACGTTCATGGTCAGTTTTCGCGAAAACGGTTGGTCCCACGAAAAAACTACAAGAGTGCTTCTTTGTAAAGAATTTTATTTCCTTCAATTTCTCTGTAGGCTATTCTATACCTAAAGTCAATAGAAAAGAAGATATAAGCGAAAAACCACTTTTTCGCACCTTTGAAGCCCTATAACTCAAGAAGCTCAAGGTCAAATCAAGGGTACTTTTGATATGTTGTTTAAAAACACTAAATAAAGGTGTACACAAAAATTCAGCTCACTTTGAATTTTTCCGAAGAAAAATACTTCTTTGATTGGACAATCGTGTTTAAATGCTAATACCATCGAAGATATCGTGGAAACAGGATTTGATAGAGAAAAAGATGAGATTCAATTAGAAAATCTTTCTAAGGATTACCTGGAACAATGAGATATGGAAGGAGAAGAAGATGAGGATGAAGAAGCTTAATGTAACTCTATTTTGACCTTTTTTTATTAAGTATTATGAATATTTGGACCGGCTGAGGCAGTGGATACCACGTAAAAAAAACGCGCCTCGTACTCAACCTCAAAGGTGGTGTGGAATGGGGTACTTCGTTAACCTTGACTTAGACGTTTAACATCACATTACGCGAAAACGGTTGGTCCCACGAAAAAATCACAAGAGTACTTCTTTGTACAGAATTTTATAGCCTTCAATTTCTCTGTAGGCTATTCTATACCTAAAGTCAATAGAAAAGAAGATATAAGCGAACAACCAATTTTTCGCACTTCTTAAGCCCAATAACTCAAGAAGCTCAAGGTCAAATCAAGGGTACTTTTGATATGTTGTTTAGAAACACTAAATAAAGGTGTACACAAAAATTCAGCTCACTTTGAATTTTTCCGAAGCGAAATGCTTATTTGACTGGACTATAGTTATTTATTAGAACTTGTTGTTAATTATTGTTTTGGATAATTTGGAAGGTGTTTATTTAAAAATATCTTTGTGAATTTTTCACAAAAGCGATCCCTTTGGCGACCTGGGTTAAGAGATTCTCTAAAGGTTAATTAAATTTTGATATATTGAGCTAGCTGGAAAATTTAAAATTGTATATAATTTTTTTTTAAAGTGGATGATCATACCAATTTTTGGCGCCCAACGTGTTGCTTTTATCACATCAAAGATCATACCAATTTTTGGCGCCCAACGTGGTTGCTTTTATCACATCAATGATCATACCAATTTTTGGCACCAGCAACGTGGGGTTTAAATTTCATATTAGTATTGCGGGGTTTAAAAGTGTTTTTTTTCATATTTGGTAGGGTCACTATTACAAGGGGTTTTAATTGAGAAAGATAAATATTTGTATTGTAAATGTCAATTTGAAGTTTATTAAATTTGACAGATTAAAAAATATTGACAAACTTGATTATTCTTTGTTTGTGTGAAATTTTGCTTAAATACAATCAAATAATAAAATTCATTTAAGACGAGATACAGATATTTTGGCAAAGTTTTGAAATTGATAATATGAGTGAGGGCAGAAGAAATTTAAGAAGTTCTAGGAAAGATAAAGAACAGGAAATGGAACAACAAGAGGAGGAAAATGAAATGGAGGTAGTTGAAGTTGAAGAGGAGCATGAAAATGCAGATGAACAGTCAGAAGAGGAACCTCGAAGTGTTGGTGATCAATTACAAGTTCAAACTTCTCAAATTATTACAAATCCAGCTCAATTTGATGGGAATTTCATGCAAATGATGATGCAACATTTAGAAGAGACCAAGAAACAGTTAAGTGGATTGGATAATAAGTTAAGTAAAATAGATGAAATCAAAGAAGATGCCAAGAAACGAGATGAAGATACCAAGAAACGAGATGAAAGATTAGAGAAGCAGTTCAATAAAATGAAAGAAGATTCAAATAAGCAGTTTAAAGAATTGAAAGAAGAAATTCAACAAAATAATAAACAATTTGAAGAATTAAAGAAAGAATTGGTGAAAAATAAACAAGATTTATGCAAAGAAATTAAAGAAATATTTAAAAATGTTAAATATGAGGAAGAAGAGGTTATTTTGGAATATGAAGAAATAATTAAAGAATATGAAGGCGTGGAAGATGAAATAGAAGTTCAGGAAAATATTAATAATGTTAATAACCCCGAAGTTGTTGAATTAAATAAAAATAAAATGTACATAAATGATGTGCAAGAAGAAATTAAAATTACAGAAGAATATCTTGATATGCAAGATGAAATGGTAATGGATGAAAATGTTAAACTAATAAAGAATGGCGGAAAAGAAAATTCAGGGGTAATCAAAGATATTACTCCAAAGAATTATGTAAGAGTAAATAAGAAGAATTCAAATAAACCAAGTATAATAAAACATGGAATTTTAAAAGAATACCCAAAAATAAGTAACAATATAATTAAAAAGTATTTAATAAAAAACAATCAAATAAAGAAGTTACCAAAGAAAAATAAAGTTAAAATGGTTAAGAATATGTTGAATAATAATTGTATGAAAAATGGTAATAAAACGGAGAGAACCTCATTCAATTATAAACTTCAAAAATTAATAATTAATGATAATTTGCATCCAAATAAAAGAAATAGGTTTTTAAAATTTAAAAATAGGTATTTTAATTTAAAAGAATTTAATAAATACAGATTTAAAACTAATTCAAAATTGTGTATAAAAGAATTAAAAGGTCCACCAGGATTTTAAATTCTGTTTTAAATACAGGTTATTTGTAAAATGTTTATATGTTAAAATGTTAATTGTTTATTGTTAAAATACTATTTACATGCTCCAAACGAAAATTTTTAATTGAAATTTATTTAAATGATTATTTAAATTTTAAATTTTAAAACTGAAATTTGTTTGATAATAAAATTGAAATTAATACATGAAAAATTCCTCTAATTTTTCATATATCAATGTTATATCGATTTGAAAATTAAATTTCAAACGTCAAATTAATTTTAAATGTCAATAATGACAGATATAAAGAAAAGTCAAAATTAACTTAACCTGATTTTATACGTATGTTAAAATGACAAATAGAGTGGTTAACTTAACAAAATTAAAAATTGAGAAAATGTGTTTTAAAGCAAAATTTCACAAAACAAGGTAGGGTTTTTGATATGATATATTTGGAGAGTTTCTTAATACAGGAAGTTATAATTTGATTAGGATAATATTAATAAATAAACACCTTAAATAAAATGTAAATTTAATGTAAAAAAATGTTTGTAATCGTTAATTTTAAATAGTTATTAATTTAAAATAATTGTACATAATTTGAAATAGGATATCTTGATAACTAATTTTAAAAAAATGATTAATGTTAAATAAAATTATAGTGTTAGTTAAAGAAAATTAGCGTAACTAGGGAAAAATAAGAGATAAATAAACAGAAGAAGGTTGTTAGAAATAACAGAATTTGGTTTTAAAAAAAACCAAAGCGAAAAAGTAATTTAATTTCATATAAATATAGCTTAAAAGCGAATAAAACCATTATTTAATTAAAAGTTAATTGGAAGATTATAATTATCATATAAAATAATGTAATTTTGGAATTGTAAAATATGGGATAATCGTAAAATAAAATACTTACTTGGAATAACAATTATAATTATGGATTTATTAAAAAGAAGTTGGATAAGCTGTTTAATGTAATTGGAATTGGTTTGTTACGGGTGTTAATACGAGGAAGTAATTGAGAAGCTAGTGAATTTTGGAGACGAAACAGGGGAAGGTGTGTTGTTAAAGTTGTCAGTGAAAGGTAGTTGATAAACTTATTAATTTTAATTTTATGTTTAGTTATTTATTAGAACTTGTTGTTAATTATTGTTTTGGATAATTTGGAAGGTGTTTATTTAAAAATATCTTTGTGAATTTTTCACAAAAGCGATCCCTCTGGCGACCTGGGTTAAGAGATTCTCTAAAGGTTAATTAAATTTTGATATATTGAGCTAGCTGGAAAATTTAAAATTGTAATAATTTTTTTTTAAAGTGGATGATCATACCAATATAAAGTTAAATATTATTGCGCGAAAATGGAACACCCGGTAGAAAAACTTATGCTGCAGATATGTGGGCATTTTAATGTAAAATAAACTTTGTTTGAAAAAAATTTCGGTAATATTTAAAATAATGCATTAATCGATTGTTTTAAATATTAATCGATTATTTTAAATATTACCAAAATTTTTTTCAAACAAAGTTTATTTTACATTAAAATGCCCACATATCTGCAGCATAAGTTTTTCTACCGGGTGTTCCATTTTTGCGCAATGATGTGCAACTTTATATTTTTGAATGGCATACTTTCTGTGTGATTATTTATTATTAAAAACATGAATAGTTTCTGTACTGATCATTTTAGGACTATAATGAATAAGAACTATTTTACAGAGAAACAAAAAATCTTTAAAATTTTGTAAAAATATACAGGGTGTTCCATTAAAAAATATAAAGTTGCATGTCATTGCGCGAAAATGGAACACCCAGTAGAAAAACTTATACTGCAGATATGTGGGCATTTTACTACAAAATAAACTTTGTTTGAGGAAAATTTCGGTAATATTTAAAATAAGCGAGTAAAAAAAAAATACAGACCGATGGACCACCCGGTATATAAGGTGTTCTATTTGAAAATCAAAAGTTAGTGTCACTTCCAATAAAACCGGAAGTGGAAAAAAATCATTTAATATGTCAAAAAGTGACGTTTATTAAGTATATGGGATGTTCCAAATTTCAACCATTTATCTTGAAAACTAAAGGAAAAAAGGGGGGCGTACCATGATCTTGTTACACACGGTATACGATTTCCCATGCTATTTCCCTATATTCGCCCCTTAAATCAAACACCCGGTATATGTATGTTATATAAATGCATTAATACGGACTAATTTTTAAAATTCGATGTATCCTCCAAGATAACTTTTTTCGATGCTGCAGAAGGTGAAGCTAGCTAATTGCAAATTCAGATTGCTTAAAGGGATGCTTTTGTAGAAACCATGTTATTAGAACATTAAAGGACGTCTGAAAGGATCTTATTAGAAAAAAGATCAGAAAAAAACATTAAAACAATTTTAAGGTTGGTAGTATCGCAAGGAATACGTAACCTTCGAAAATATTCTAGCCTTACAACAGACAAAAACTTCACAAAGCAATATTGTTTGCTTTTGCCATGAAAAATGTGTCCTCAATTTCTCTTCTGTCGACTAACATCATTATTAACATCGAAAATAATTAGAAGGACGTAGGTACCAAGGATTGTTAGAAGCTATTGATTTATAATAGATATTTATACACCAAGTGAGCTAAGATACCGTTTATTCATGAGAAGAAGTTTAGCTCACGAGACCGTAAGGGCGAGTGAGTTAATTTTTTCGAGTGAATAAACATTCTTAGGTCACGTGGTTTATACAATATTTTATTCAATTTTGATGAAATAACCATTATAAATTTAATTTTGACAAAATAAAATATGACATAATTTTGACGTTTTAAACTGTCATCATTAACTCCATTGCAACAGCTAGGATAAGTAACTGTTTATTTGTTGCATAGTGATTTAAAATTCTGTGAGTGATTTAAATTTGTTTTAACTCACTAGTAAATAAACAGTTACTTACAGCTGTCGCCATGGAGTTAATAATGACAGTTTAAAACGTCAAAATTGAATAATAGTTATTTATTATACATGCGGATTAAATTAATGTTTAATGAGCGGTACGTTTAACCGCGCGAGCGGCGGTAGCCGCAAGCGCGTTGATACCGCGAGTTAATACATTAATTTTAATACGCAAGTGTAATACAACTGTTTATTCAATTTTGACATTTATTTGACATTTTTAAAGCGATTTGACAGTTTTAAAGCGCTAGCGAAATAAAAATTTTAAACGATTGTTTATAAAACATCAACTTTTATGGGCAGGCCAGAAACAAATAAACGTCAGTTTAAAACGTCAGTTTAAAACGTCAACATTGAATAAAAATATTTAAGTGCACTCAAGGCTAAACATATACATACACACATGGTTGTAAGTGATCGTAATTTTTGGTTCATCGGTTATGTAAAATGCCTGAATAAATCTGGTGTACTTTAAGTGTCGTTTATTATAGTTGCCAAAAACAAGAAGTGATGGGGGCCACGGAGGGACAAATGACGATTTTTATAATACAAGAAATAATGACTACTTAAAGTTTACTACTATACATTTAGTGAAAAGCATATTCAATGTAAACTCTAATGTTGTAGAACCCTTCTACAATCTACTACTATTCCTAGACTTTATATTATGTCGAACTGAAAAATGTCTCGTAAAGAAAACGAGCGTAAAGCTGTTAAGAAGTTAGGAATTTTTATTCTGTTAAATTTTACCAATACCTACTGAGATTGGCTACTCCATTTCATATTTCGCAGTCGCCCGATACTTCCGTTATCTGGCAAACGTTTTTTTTGTGTTAAACAAAAAATCACCGTAGTAGCAACAGATTTTCAATTATTATAATAAATAACCTAATAAAATTCAAGTCGTGTGCCGATCGACGATAATCATTATTCTGCCTATTTCTTGATTACAAATGTATTTACTGTATAAAGTTTAATATACTTTACTTTGGGCATTTCAATTACATACTTAAATTAATTTTGTGTTCCCGGCGCTTCATGTAAAAGCTCACATCTCAGCGAGCATCTCGCACCGCCGGTGTAGTAATAGCAAAGAATTATTCCAGAACCAACACTCATATTACAATTCCTTAATAAAAGCCCATTATTTAATATTTTGGAATTCACTGCAATGGTGATGTGAAAACTGCAGTACAACATTTTAGTCGGGAAGGAATACGACGGATGACAATATATCGTATTATTAAACGCTATCAAGAAACTCAGGAACCAGTGCTAGGAATGTTTCAACAGCAGCTTCAGGCGACGAAAATCGTTCACCACCAGTGGCGTAACCAAGGGGGGGGCCTGGGCCCCCTGGATCAAGATCAAAGTTATTAATCAAAATCAAAAGTCCGCTAAACAGTCTTTAAGATGTGACAAAAAATGCAGGGTGAGTGTATTATGTTGGGTCCCGTCGAGTGCATATGTATTTCCAAAACCTTCTGGCCATGTCCTCAAAGTGAGAACCTATATCTAAGTGGACTGGGCACCCTACAAACAACGTTTCTGGTTACGCTACGGTTCACCACGCATTTTATTTTTGATATTTGGAAACAAAAGAGGTCATTAGGTGATACATCAGGTGAATACGGGCAATGAGCCATTAATTTGACATTTTTACTGGATAAAAAATCAACAGTCTTACATGCTGAGTGAGAGCTGGCGTTGTCATGATGAAGAATAATTCGCTGATTTCGATTGTTTCTTCTTATTTAATCGATGACTTCCGGCAAAAACATTGTGGTATACGTTAACGTCATACAGTGTTCCCTGTTGGTATGGGGTGGGCCTGGCGTAATCCAGGATTGATCCACGAGGATCTGCTCCATGTCAATTGATGATGATGATGATGATGACTAATCAGCGTTCACGGTTCTTCGATCCTCTAAATCTAAAGTCACGGTTGCCACATGTGCAGTTAAGCCAAAGAAAGAAACGATCATTTGCTTCGCAGTGAACGAACTACTTTTGTTGGTTTTGGCTCACTTTGAAATACCCAAACGGTAGAGTTTTGTTTACATTCGGGATCGTACGAATAGATTCAAGTTTCGTCGCCAGTAACAGTGTTGTAGACTAAATTTGAACGACCTCGGTTGAATTTCTTGAGCATTTCTTTGAACCATTTGATACGATCCTATCTTTGTGCTTCTGTTATTAAAGTGTGTGGGATCCAACGACTGCAAGTCAAACAATCATGCGAAATCGTGTATATTGCTTTTATGTCAGTTCCCAAGCATGCTTGAAGATCACGGTATATCACATGCCGATCTCTCTTACTCATTTCACGTACAGCATCAACATTAGTGGCTGCAATAGACGTCGATGGACGACCTTCACGAAATTCGTTACTGAGACTGGTGCGTCCACGCTGAAATTCGGCAAACCAATAAATTGTACACTGCTCTTGGAAGGCATTTCATCCCCAAAAGCTAAATGAAGTCGAACGATGCATTGTTTCGGCGTCAGACCACTTTTGAAATCGTAAAAAATCATGGCACAAAAAATTTTCACGCGAAATTTACATTTTTACACAAAATTCCTGTCTATAAAATGCTGTGTAAACAAAACTAGTTGACTTGGTACCAACCGTTAACTGAATTATAGCTGAAAAATGTCAAACTTTACGAATATGACAGTAGAAAAAGGCTGGCACCACTAGAACTACTAGATTCCAGAAAATTTCCAAGCAGCCCTCGTATAAAGTTATTTGTGAAATTAGATAGCTTTAGCATTTAAATTAGCTCTAATACTAAGTTATATTTAATGTCTAGATAAGCTGCATACTATAATAGTTTTCTAATTTTATTAAGCCTTGGTTATTCTCAAGTAACACTATCTGTCAATACATAATTTCTTAAAAAAATATTACGATTTCATTTAGAATAATCAAACTAAGATTAGAGTGCTACAACATGTATATAGGGTATAAACGAAAACATTCTCACCACCATTTTCTTATTATTTTTTGAAGTGAAAAATAAATCTTACAGGGCTAAATATGGAATACAAATGCGATTTTTTGAATTACAAAACAATTTAGAAACGGTTTCATCGAAACTATCATCAACTTTGGGTTTTGTAAATAGAACACACTACTCGTATTTTGACAGTTTTAGCACCAATAAGAAAGATTTTTTAAGGGTGATTGCGCTGACACTTCTGGCGAAAAATAAAATTTGTAAAATTTCGTTCAAATTTTTCAAAAAATTGGGAATTAGATATTCAAATTCAGAATTCTCTCTAAATTCTAAAAATGTAAAAATGTTCGTAGTGTTCCACAGATTTCTATCCCTACCTAGATTTACAACTCACATATTCCCATAGTCTTTAGTTGTGAGACAGGTCGGTCATATTTAAAAACTACCAGTAAATGGACCAATTTCAATTTAATAGTAAAAGTAAAATACCTCTAATTGATGATGTATAATTAATTATTGTAGTGATTATATGAAGTACGAGAAAAATAATGACACTGCTGCCTTCCCTTTCACACGGCAGTTAGAATAACCCCTGCCGTAAACTCAGGACAGGTTTGAACTTGTTACAGTGGCTACGCGATTGTTGAGAGCGTCTGAAGAGAAGTTGTATTTGTGAAGTAGGTTACGAAAATGGATCGGCAAAAGATTGACCAACGTTATCCTAACAACTTTTCTATAAAGTTTGGCGAATCTGCTACTGTGACTTATGAAGAGTTACAAAGGCCTTATGGAGAACATTCCCTGTCCAGGGCACAAGTGTTCAGTTGGCCTTTTTAGAGGGCCAACAAGAAGTGGAAGACGAACTTCGTGCGGGAGGACCTTCAAACTCAAAAATACGCCACAATATGGAAAGAGCGCGGACTCTTGTGATGTCAGACCGTCGATTGATGTTGAGAATAATCAGTAGAGAGTTAAATTTGAACCGGTTTACCGTCCATCAGATTTTAACACAGGATTTGGGCATGGATGCTGCACCACGTTAACACCACATGTCACGCGGCAGTCTCCATTAACTAATTTTTGGAAGAAAAAAGCATTCCGGTGGTTCCCCAACCACCGCCGGATCTCAGTCCCTGTTACTTTTATTTATTGCCCTGCCTGAAAACCCATGAAAGGGTGCCTTTTTGTGCTTTCGATAACAATAAGAAGAGCGTATCCGACGAGTTGAAAGCTATTCCAGTAGAAGCCTTCCAGGACTGTTACAAACAATGGAAAAACGCCTCCATCAGTGTGTAGCTGCCCAAGGGAACTACTTTGAAGAGGATAACCTTGATTTGTAAAAAGAATAAAATTCATGATTGAAAGAAAATCAATCTCATTATTTTTCTGCCAAACCCCATATTTTTATATACCTGAATTGAGTTTTCAAGGGGAAGACAAAAAAATCCAATTTTATTTAAAAATCCCAAAGTAATAGAAATTGTTGCTTGATTTCAAACCAACAGCACGTGATGCGACGAAAATAATACGTTTTTTAGCAGTAGCGTAACCAGAAACGTAGTTTGTAGGGGGCCCATCCACTGTTTGGTTTTCAAATTTACCAGATTGGTTGGCTTTTGTAATGCGTTTTTCTTTTAAATAAAACTTTGATCTTGAGGGGGGCCTGGGCCCCACTTGGTTACGCCACTGTTTTTGAGAGATATAATATGCAATAGCAATTACACAGTTTTATTTTGCCAACTTTAAAGATGGCCAACTGGTCTCACAAGAACAGCTAAAGTTGTAAATTTAGGTTAGGGATAGAAATCTGTGGATATTCCATTTAAAAAGCAAAAGCTAATTTCCGAATTTACCAAATTGCCATTGGTTCAAAAACCTTGCATTTTTCCTGTATATTCAGCCGTGTAATTTCCATTTTTAATGTAAGTATTGGAACAAATTAATGGGGTGAGCCTGTTTCTGTTTTTATATATTATGTTGTTCATGCCCTGCACCATAATTTTATCATCTGAGATACTCATAGTATGGGTACACGTACTTCTCACTAAATACTAAATGCAAGTTACCAAAAGTAAATTTATCTTAATTTATTTATGATAGTCACGTGGTATTCATGTTATATAATGATTGATGCTTTGAAAATTTGTTATTTTATCACGAATCAGTCTGGAGCATGTCTGGAATAATGCGTTTACGTCAATGCCGGACTTAAGGCATTTACCTCAAAAGTGCTACACAGCTTGCTCTACCCTCTCCATTTGTTAGCTACGAACTCCGCTCGTTGCGAAGATATAACCATTCACCATTGCTAAAAATTGTATAATCTCCAGCGATATGATTTAATTCACGGTATGACTTGAAAAATTCTACCAACGCAAACTACACCAAATTCGTAAATATAATAAATTATGCTAAATACAATAATACAGGTATTGTCTCACAGCCGCACTACTGTACATTGAACTCTGTACGTTGTTTCTTGACATGATACTCTTTTTCTCTCTTCGTTGTACATGTACAGGCATGCGTGCTGTGTAAACGGTAATCCAATCAAGCAATATTAATAATAAACAAGAAAGTTAGTTAAGGTTATTTTGAACTTCAAAACTTTGGAATTTCATTTAACAGCTAATTATTCGTATCATTTCAGCTGATTTATACCTAAATTAAACGTCAAAAACAAAGCTATCTGTAACTGCCAACTCCAAGTAGAAGACTAAAAGCTAAGACTATCCACAATCTATGCCCAAAGTTTTAAATTGGCAAAACATGGGATTTCCAACGGAAAGTAATTTACAGGGATTTTAGTTACGAATCGATAACGATTGGCAAGACCTCTCTAATTAGTTCGAAGTTTGGAAACAGTTTGTAAATTAGAACACGAATTTGCACAATTGGTACAAACCGCCCCATGTTTAACTGTCATCGGTGCCCTGGCTAGAGTTATTTAATTTCTAAAATAAAGAGTTACTTAAGTTAAATTGTTGTCGACTAAAGCCGTAGGTATTTGAAAAGTTTAATCAAAACTTAAATTTTACAAAACTTATGATAGATGATATTGATGTGGTAATTAAACACGACTTTAAATTTAAACATGAGGAGGGAATACAGATCAATACCTGCGATAAAATCTGTCTACGTAAACAGCTAATTTAATAAAACATATACGTATTTTTTAAGCACCAATAATAAACTTCAAGAGAATAAATTGAATAGTTTTTTCTATTTTATAGCTACCACCCTTTTATTACATTTCTGGTTAGAATATATTTATTTCGTTGATAAATACTAGGAGTATTTCAGTAATAATTATTACAGACGGATGAGACAATAGAAAACCAAAGTCTACTATATTATGCCTCGGAAGATTTAAAAGAATACAGCGGAACTCATATAAGACATTTCTAGTAATACAATCTAGAAAATAAAAAATGAACTGAAATACTCTAGCATTTTTCTCCTTTTTTTATATATAGCAAGTGTATTATTAAAAAAAGACTAAAATTCTTGGAAATACTTAATTATAAATAATGTAAGTATACATTTGCCAGACATTTAATTGTACCTTTAAGGAAATTTAAGCATTTTTAAAATTATTTAATTACACGATTATGTAGGTTGGAAACTACGTTAATTAAACGACTGAAGTTAAAAAAGTTCGGCCACTAACAAGTACCTAAAAACTTACTCAGACTTAACAACATTGTTGTCAGGTACTTTTTTCTATTTTATTAAAGTATCAGATTAAGAGCTGGCTTAAAACAGCTTTTCCAATGAAATATAGGAGTGAAATCTGAAACAGGCAAAGAACTTTCCATTGTCTCAAGACTGGCAGCTTGCCTGAAGTCACTCTAATCTTGTAAAAATACGAATTTTTCATGAATATTTTAAGCTTTCTAGCTTGTGCCACCTGGAATAATGACAGGACACTTTTGAACTTTGTGCTTTTAAATAACGTATGTGTACGGTTCCGGTAAGAATAATGCATCTCTATAAAAAGTTGTTTTCGGATTATTTATTTACAGCATTAATTTTAATTAACAATTTTCTACAGGTAATTCAGAATTATTTTTTAAAGGAAGGCCCTTAACCGCACTATAAGGTATACTACTCGAACCAGTACCATTAACAAACTTTTAATATTCGAAGGATTATAACAATTTCAAAAAGTGCATATTATAAATATACTGCATCTCTTGGGTTTATTTATTAGTTTAGAATACAAAATAGACTTTTATAAAAGCTCAACATTTCTAACAAATACTGATAGTTGTTATAATAGACGTAAATACGATAATTTACGAACAACAAACGCTATAACATAACATACACCTCCTTATAACTATTTAAATTATCAAATAACTTTGAAAAAAAGCCTCGTTTTGTTAATTACTTTAGGTACCTGTAATATACAGCTTAGAAATTTCTTACTGACAGGTAGAAAATGAATATTATTAAGACAGCAGAAAACGCACCAAAAAGGGGACCGGGTAAAATGTGACTGTTTGTATTACTGTGTGATTTATGATGACAATATAGGACAACATTTTCAATATTAACTCTTAGAGGCAATTCTAAGGATGAGAAATGGCAGATAAAAGAGTTCGGGCAGAGAAATTAATGAACAAAAATCTGATCTGCCTTTCAGTTATCTAGTAATAATGGAAACAAACAAATATTTAGGTGTTAGGTAGTAGGTGTAGCTATAAGGATATCTCGATGTTAAGGTATCGAGTAACACGATAACATACAAAACATGTAAAATTTTAGCACGTATAGATAGTATATTTATGAGCTAGGTACACTATTTAAACGTTTCTATATGAATTTCGACACAGATTTAATACTTTTAACATTGGAAATGTTTATGCGCTCGTATATTGGACAGAGTTACAAGAATTTTAGTAGCTTTGCGAGACACTAAAAGTGTCGGTACCGTTGGCGGAAGCGGAGTAGCCGGGGTTCGCGGTTGGGTACATTCTAACGTGACCGTGGACCGCGTTAACTCGTGCCGTCGAAACAAAGAAGTATTTAAGAAATTACAGTGTAAGGAAATTCTACAAGAAACTCATAGTCGTATTACAAATAGATACAAACTGATTAAATATGTATTTTCTTTTGTTTATTTAGTTTAATAGCTATTTATAGTACCAGTGGCGTACCTATCTTTGGGAAACGGAGGGGGCAATATGTCTTGAAGGCGCCTTGGGACCCTTTGATATTATAGGGAAAAAAATTTTAGTTTGAGCTAATTTTAGTAGCGCGTTTTTTTGTCTATTTTTTTCAAATATTAGGTACTCAGGTATTGGATAAAATTAACTTTTGAGAAAAGTACGAGTATTTTAGGTCATAAAAGTGTAAAATTTCTTTGTATAGAAAATTAAAGCGGTCACACCTCCACTATTTAAGAATATTTAAAATGAATGCAGACATTATTTATCAGAGCGGTAAAAAATAAAATATACAATGTGGGGGCTCGGTTATTATAAGGAATATAAAGAATAAAGATCTTGCTCACCCGGAAATTTTACAAGAAACTCATAGTCGTATTACAAACAGATACAAACTGATTAAATATGTAACGTGCGTTCAAAAATGTGTGTCGTCAAGTTGGCGGTGGCAAATTGTCACGTATGTCGTGGATTATTATGTACATTGCATAGCTTGGACAAACTAATGTGCGAAATCTGCTTTACCGGCCATTCTAAACGTCTAATTTCGAGGTTACAGTTGTTGTTCTTCGTTTTAATTTCGTTAAAAGTTCTTTTCAGAACTAAATTTGACTTTTTTCGTAAAAAATTGTGTTAACTACAGAACAAAAAGCCTTCCTCGTTGAGAGTTATTTTCGAAATGGTTCTAAAATTGACGGTCGTTGGGTATATTCGGTTGCTGATTGTCGACAAGAATTATCAGAAATGTTCCCTAATGTTATTATGGATGAAAATCATTTTAAGTGCACGCTAAAGAGATGCATTAAACCGTTCTGTGAAAGAGGTAGCGTTATAAAAAAAAAAATTCGCATGAATTAGTCGAGACTACATTACATCCTGACAAAATTGGTGTTTGGGCGGCAATTAGCCAGAGAAGAATAATAATATTTTTTGAAGGTTAGTAATTAGTTTATGGATTGCGATTATTAGGAAAGTAAAATTTTATAAATTGTTTTAAGGCACTTTGGCGGCTGAACGTTAACGCCAACAGATCTTGGAACCATTTTTCCATGAATTACATGATGATGAGTTACAAGTGGGCTACTTCCAACAGGATGGGGCTACTCCGCATTGTACACGCGAAACACTGGAACTACTGCGTGAATTTTTTGATAATCGAATAACAAGTCGTAATACTGAAAACGAGTACCTTCCAGGATCGTGCAATATTACTCCATGTGATTTCTTTTTGTGGCCTTGCCTTAAGAACACTATATTTCGTACTCCAATTAACGATTTGGATGAGCTCAAGGAGAAAATTAGAGAAAGAATTAACGAGATTAATAATACACCACAAATGCTCAGCAATGTGTCACAGTCAATTAGACGACGAATTTTAAAATGTTATGAGGAAGGTGGTGGACATTTTACCCATGTGTTATAATAATGCAACCAATTTTAGATAATAAAGTTTATTTGAAATGTCAAATTTTTTAATTAAAAGTGGGGTTACG
This sequence comes from Melanotus villosus, assembly GCA_963082815.1. Classification (NCBI taxonomy): domain Eukaryota; kingdom Metazoa; phylum Arthropoda; class Insecta; order Coleoptera; family Elateridae; genus Melanotus; species Melanotus villosus. Next base: position 66,068,150 of record OY720418.1, on the reverse strand, counting down.
TTGTGCTACTGTAACATATTATGAATGACATACTTGAAAACAAATTTTCAAAGGCAACTTGACCGCACACATTTTTTTCTGTTGTTGATTTAGTTTAATAGCTATGTATGGTACAAGTGAATAAAGAGAAATTTTATCCACGAATGAAACAGTTTCCTGGACTGGATAAAATCTCTTTATTAAACAATACCTAGCAACCTAAATTTAAATGCACCATGATTTTCATTCTAAAATTCACGTCGTCAAGGAAAGTGGGGATAAAATGTTTTTCTTCAAGCGTATCATAATTATTGTAACATTTTGCTACTGAATACACAAAGTAAAAATACTCCATTATGTTACTAATACAATAATGGAAATCATTTTGTTACTAGTAACATAATGTTAGTGCAACTCGTTACAAGTGGTGGCGCCACTTGTCATTGTTTTGATTACAACTGTCAAATTTGGATAAATTCAGGAAGTTGAAAAGGTAAAATTACTTCAAAAGCGTGTTGTACGGTTCGAAAATTATTTTAGAACGATATTTCTTTTGTGTAGAAAGATCTTTTCTGTGCACGCGTCTACACATGATGTTGACAGTCAAGTAAGTACTTTTCAAATGGTCTGTCGTTTTCATTGATTAACATGCAAAATGTTGTATAGCGCTTGAAGAAAAACTAGTATATGTCACTCGGAGCAGAAAGATCTTTCTTGTACTTCGCCCAGATTGCTTACAACCTTCTGAGCTCAGCACAAAAAGTGGGCTTTCTACTCCTAGTGACATAATATACTATTATAGCAATAGTGTCGTCAAAGAAAGTGTGGATAAAATGTTTATAGCAACACTTTATCCACCCTTCACGTTAAAATGTTGCTTTGATAACTAGATTTGACACATTAAAATGGCACTTTATGTGTAGGAATTGGAAAAAAGTATAATTTACTCTCAGAGGTATGATATTTCCACAATTTTGAAGTCGTAAGTGAGGTAAGTTTATATGTTTTATATATTATATATGGCATTATCATTTCCAATGTATCCGATGGTTGCAAAGATTGCGAAATCTGTGAATTTTTGTTGTTTATTTTACATTATATTTGGAATAGGGAAAGAATACTTTCAGTTTTGTTTGCATTACAAACATCTCCAACCTGAATCAGGAATTGAACTACAGAATTGTAGCTTGCAAGGGTTGTAATATAATAATCTTTTTCTAACACTAATATCTTATACTGTTTCTATGGTGCATAAGAACTCACTTGTTATGTTTCCTTTAAAATACGCTTTCTCTATAAAATACGCCGTCAATGACAACGTATTTTATAGGCCTTTAAATACGTTGTTGCCTAGCAATCTTCGCATTTTGTGTATTATGACACGTCTCAAATAATAATTTATTAAAATTTCTAATAATATATTAGTGAAAGAAAATGTCTGATATTAGTGTTAGAAAAAATCTTGAAGATAACTCGTGTTTTATAGTTTAAAAATCTCGGTCTATCAAATCCTCGGCTCACTTCGTTCGCTCGGATTTGAACTACGACCTTGATTTTTAAACCTTCTATAAAACACTTGTTGTCTTAATAGCTATAAAACATCAGGACCGCTATTGTTACTACTTATTTAAACCTAAAACAGAACCTGACACTCCAATGAAAAATTGAATGATCCTAAAAACTACTAAAAAATTGTATTAACTATAATTATGTTAGTTGTTGAAATAAGTATTTGGATTTTGAATACATTTTTATGGCTTTAAAGGTTAGTCTTAACATCATTTACGACAAGACAAATAATACAGTCACTATTGGCAATTTTAACATGAAGATCCCGCTTATAATAAGAGATAAAGAGTAGGTTTCAATTTGGCACATTTACAGAATTTTCTATTTAATACAGTGCTAAATGAAGCTTTACTTAACAAACCCAGTTACAATTTGTAGCTGACAATCCACTTCTTTTACTTTTTCGCACTGTTCTTTGAAATAAGTAATATAAAAATGCGTAAGTTCCTTATTTAGGAACTTTTTAAGCTTTAATAGATAATAATTTAATCAAAACTTTTAAAAACGTTTAGCCTGCCTTAAACTATCATCAGGTTATCTGTTATCAGAACTTAAATAGCGTTTTAATTTTTTTCTTAATATTATCTCAAATACCGGCGTGAGAAATAGAAAACCATATTTGGATGTTTACATTTTTTTTGACATAATTTAAAAACGGATGTAGTTAACTGAAGTTTTTTTACGGTATTACGTTTAGCAGAAAATGTCGTAAAATTGCCAAATTTAAACCTAATTTGAATCTATCTGTATACATGAACAGTACTTTGCGAACTACTTTATAGGAGAGAAACAAAACCGTTACTAAACTGATTACCTTCCTCAAGTATTCAGGTGAGCCTCTAGATTACAAAGTTTAGTGCACGCGGCCAAGCCTGAAATAATCTTATTTACTGTAATTACGTATTCTTCTAAACATAAATATATCCGAAAATATTCATCTTACCGAATTGTTTAGTAACATTCATGAAATTCCTAAGCTAATTTTTGATGTAACCATGAACTGTAATTAAATTCCCAAACATTTATTTTGGCACAAATACATTACGAATTTGTAGACATTTGAAATACAAAACACCTTTGGATTCTCGTTGAAACGTCGTTTAATATAATTATTCATTTATGCGTGTTAATATCAGAGTGACATTGTTTTAATGATTCCACCCAAAAGTTATCTGATACCTTTCTTACAAAAGCTTCACGTTTCCAAAATTCTGTTGACTAATACCTCAAGCAATGTAAAGCGATTTTCAAATGCACAGCTCAATATAGATTTAGGTCCTTTCTCTGACGAAGCTATATTGTTACCCTTACGAACGATTATTTCGATTGCGGACACTTGAATCTACTTCTAAGAAAGATATTCACTTCGTTTTTAGAATTAAAATAACTAGAATTGATTACATACGTACGCATGTATGGGGTGCTCATTTCAATATATCGAGCATCACAGCATCTTAGTATGATATCATAAATTAATATACATAATAATGTGTCAAAAATTAACCCGGCCTCAATAGTGTGGAAGAGTAGTAAGGTGTATATTGAATATAGTAGAGATGACAAAAACTACCAGTATAACCTAGTATTAATTACAAGACTAATAAGATACACTATTCAAGATTAAATAGTAATATAAAAATTTAATATAAAAATTTAATATATAAAAATTTAATATAAAAATTTAATATGAAAATTTAATTTAAAAAATACAAGCATGTTTAGCATATAATAATTTCATTTATAATTCTTTTGATTCGTTATTGTTCTAATGAATGTAATAACAAGTTTTAGATTTTTGCTTAATTATAGAACAACTAACTTCTGTTGTAAAATACGATAAGCGATTGGTTTACTATGGAAAGACGACACCTATTGCAAGAAGAAATCCTTCGCGCACTTAGTATGCTACAAGCTTAAATTAAGCCAAATTGAAATTGTTGCTCTTTTAGGTTACGCAAAGTGTGACAAGTCGATTATTGTGACAGTATGGAAATGGAGATATTCAGAACCAACATTATTGTAAATCATGCGTAACAACCCGAAATACTGTTTCGTACTTTGTGCCTGGCGTAATCCAATCTGTAATGTTCTTCAGCTTCAAAACAAATTAAACCAGACACATGGCGTACTGGTTAGGGACCTAACCGTACGCATGCTACACCAGAACTAGGTGAAGTATATCAATTGTTATCCGGAGGTGATAACACTAAATAAACCCGCTACTCTGTTGCGTGGGCGTGAGGTTCCTAAAAGAAAATAGTAGTGCTCACTAAATACCTAAACTCTTGGGCGCCAGGTCCTTATAACGTAACGTCTTCAGTCGGACCTCCTGAAGAATAGACCTCCAAAGTCAATTGACTTGATAATAAAACGCAAAGCTTTGCAATTAGCGAAATAGAATATATTAACTCATAAGCAAAATGACACATATACAATTGAAATTGAAAATTAATAATGAATAATGAAGTCACTAATTCAAACGAACAAATAAAGGAAATAAGTTATCATAAATGAGAACAAATAAATAACTAACTTTGGAATCAAACATAAATCTAAACAACGAAGTCTAGATAAAATGGAATGTTCAAAATAACACCAATTGCAATTTAACTAAAGAAAAAATATATAAGGTTCAATGTAATAAGATCGTAATTAAACGAACGTAGACCCTCTGAGGGTTCGCAAGGATAATTTTTAAATTAAATTAATAACTAACGCACACGGATAACAATGAGCTCACGTTTGTCGTTGTCGCAGCTATAAAAAAAAACATAATAACACAAAAGTAAATAACACTGTCTTGCGAGACCTATCGGTAACCACAAATTCAATTACACTTGAATTTAAAATTTAAAAGAAAATAATTGACTAAGTTGAAACACGAAAATTTTAATATTCCTTTACAAAGTAAAAATTACAGTTTATAAATTCACGTTGCTGTAAAAGCGACCACTATATTTATTTAAGCGTACTGGAGTACGATTTACTAAATGACGATTGAAAATTTTTACTAATATTTTAAATTACAATGTAAATTACCATTACTGTAAATATGGCTAATAAACGTTTCTAATCAAATTACTAACAATAGTTAAATACCAAAATTATCAAGCTTAATGAAATATGTTTGAATCTTTCTAAATTTAACTTTAACACAAAATAACCTCAAAATCAAACCTTGAGTTTAAAACTAAACTTGCAGGATACGAAGTTGAATTAGGGGAAATTCCAGCTAATTGCAGGGTAATTAAGCACAGGATGGACTAATTTCTTCGGCTCCAAAAGTTCCAAACCCAAAACGTGACCTCGAACAACACGTGGATAACAGATGTTTTTACCAACGAACACGTTGTTCGTACAGGAAGTGCTACAAGAAGTACTAAAACGTACTACAAGAAAAGGGCAACAGATGTTAAAATGCCCTTCGAAACGCTTCTATCAAAATGGTGGTCGAACAGGTTAAATCCCAACAAAGGTAATGAAAACGGTTAAAAATATAAACTACGAACGTTTTAAATTCACTAAAGGCCCAAAAGGCAAACTAAAAACTCATTTTCAATATGTCGAACCTCGGATGATCAAACTAATTTTGGAAAACCAAATACTAAAACCAAGGTTACGACGATCTGTTCACCATGAATGACTAAAGTAGAAGAAGGTTAACTAAAAATTTGCAACAAAATTTCCTAAAGAAAACCAACCTAAAGATTTACAAATTCCCTAAGGCTATAAATCCACGAAGTGAATACCAAAAATAAGAAGAGGCGTGACGTATGCAATAGCATTGTATGCAACCATGCAATCCTTAGATATAACTGGGAAGTCTAAATAAAATAATGTATAACCAAACCAAAATAAATCCGTAAAACAGCAAGCGAGTGATTTCTACTGTAACACGCAATAGATTATAAGAAAAATTTAAATTCCAGAAGACTTCTCAGGGTTTCACCTTTAGCAATAACGTATCACAGATGGCACAGGAACAGAATTTCTGATGGTCATCTGTAAAAATCTGATCAAATAAAGAGTTTGTGTTTGGAGGACTTCAGGACGTTTAAGTCGTCTCGATGCTTTGTAAGAGGTGAATTCATACAGCGGTGGTACAATAATGGCATGTTGGGGATGTAACCGATGTTACATTATTCCTAAGCAAATGTATGTAAATCAAGTGATTTTACCTATTGCTGTGCCTTACGTAGGTAGTAACTTTCGAGGCGGCAAAATGCTCAGCAGCATGCCTCCCCGATCATGATGGATACAATAAATGAGCAAAGAATTTTGCTGTTGCTGTGGTCCACGCAGTCTCCTGATATGAATTCGAACATTTCTGGGATATTCACAAAAAAATGTTTTGGCAGTTAATGGCAGTATCCAATACCTCTTCAACATTCTAGAAAGATAGTGGGAAGCAAAACTTCAAGAAGGCATTAACCATCTAAACGCATAATCGCATCAGATCTTTTTAAATAATCACTATGTCACACTAAGCACCAAAACATATGTTTAACTAATATATTTTTTTAGTTGTAAAGCCTTTAATGTTATTTATACTTCAATAAATAGATCTAAGTGAATTCCTGTAGGTACTGCACTTTTTCAGTTTTTTTTTACATTTTAGCTACACTAGGTTTTCGAATATTTGCCAAAATAATCTTAAAATTTTTCATTATTTAAAATATCCTCGTATTAAATATTTTCTGAAAGTTTGTTGTGGTCAGTTTGTTGTTTTACACTTTTTGTCTGGATATTTCACCACCGGCTGCTAAAATAAAATTGTAATTAGAACTGTCAACATATTTGTCTAAAATATGTTACGTTCAGTGTGTTAATGATTTACTAATTTATTTTTTATATTAACGTGGCGAAATACCCAGAAAAGAAGTGTAAAAAATCCTCGAACTGTTTTGAGCAGTGCAATTCCTATTCTGGTTACCCACACACCAAGCTCATATAAATATGTTCAGTATAATTTAATGCTTTTAGTCAGGGTGCAGAAAGTATACTGACTCTCATTTTAGCTAGGCTAATAGAATTGATATTTTGTAAATATCAGTTTTACCAGCCCTTTTTTTAGAGAATTTAGAGAATCTCCTTAGAGACTTATGAATTATGCCAATGGTGGAAGAAATAAAAACTCATTATAATAGGAGTTTCACCGCCATAGCCCAAATTAAAGTGGGAAAAACTTGTTGCCTTTAATTATAACATTAAGGCCAACTTTGTTATCAAACCGTATTTCGTTATATTCTTTGGTATATTTTTATCTTTTGTCATAGAAACTGTAATATGTCTGTCAGTTGTTGCCCGTGTGCCTGTTTGTTGTATTGTATATTTTATATTTAACAACATCTTAAAGTTAAGCATCCCTTCCCATTAAATTAGCTTTATAAGTAAATTTTGTGAAATTTTAAATTCCGATAAAGGTTTTCATACTGACATCTCTGATAATATCAATTAAGGCCCTTAATACGGAATTTACATAAAATGTAAACCAGAAAACAAAGGCAACTAATTTCTGGCTTAAACTAAGTTTTAAATTTTAAAGATAAACGAGGCAAATGATCGTTAAGGGATTACTTACTAATAACCTGCGAATAACAATTCGTTACGTCATTAAGAATGGAATGACATAGTCGACGCCAAATATCATTCTGTATGTTTACATACAATAGATTAAATCAAATAGAAAGCATATAATTTACAGTTCAAGTTAGTGGAATTGAATATTTACAGTTACAATATTATGTATTATTGTAGTTTTATTTCTTACTACTTTATATATTTTTTCTTAATAGGTCATTTCAGCTCCTAAGTTTCACTATTTTATATTTACAGTAAGTGGCAAATGAAATAGACTCAGTCAAAGTTGATACAGTATTTTAAAAGATTATTCAAATATAATTGCATAATTAAATTTAAAAATTACCCAGAATTATCTTATTAGCAACTATGTTTTTATAATTACTTAAAAACATATATTTAATCAGTATTAATCCACTGTCCTATATTCTTTCGAAGCGTTTGGATTCTGCTTTTCATACTTATCACTCGTTTAATTGCAGTTTTTGTGATACTTTCATTATTTTTCCATACATCTTTAATATTTCTAATTATATCTGCTTTATTTGTTATATTTCTTTTGATATTTTTTGTTTTAGAACGGCATATACGTTTTCAATTGGGTTCACATCGGGGGTTTTCCCGGCCAGTCCAATAACTTTATTTTAGTTACTTTAAAGTACTGCATCACTATTTTGGACTTATGGTAAGGGACACCGTATTTAGTAGGATGTCAAATAAGATAAAATTGTAAATTAATATTTATTATAGCTAAATTAATGGACTACTGAGGTTTATTATTACAATTCGGTGAATCTACTGTATTTAAGCATTATTAGATTTAATTAACATGCTATAAAGTGAATTGAATTTACGTATGCGAATGAAAGAATAAATTCTGTTAAACATGTACAGAAGGAAAAATAGAGAACGATAAAATCTTAACCAGGGCAGAACAGCGAGGCTATCCTTTTGATATTGGTAGCCATGCTAGTGGATTCTTTTCAGGAACAACAATCTAATTACTTACGGCACGGAGCATTTATTTAAAAAACGAGCTACGGCTCTCTTCTCTACGTTTCCGAACGATACTCGAAACGTAAATCTATATCTTACTTTGCTTTAGATGCAGTATTTATACCATCCCTTTTTTAAATGTATTTAAATGATAAGACTGTACCATGTACCTAATTAATTTGTCATATTTTTAAAACATACAATTTTAGCGATTGTTTCTTTTAAGGATCTTTACAAATACAAAGTATGCATTACCTATATACAGTCATATTTTATCTTTGGGATTCTATAACAAGTCTGTCACAAGAAAATCTTTTTTGAGTGGATGATAAAGCTGTGTGGTTCATTACGGCAGCTTCATTTTTACTGAGCTTTTACAGAAAGCAAATAAAGTCTCAAATTTTTAAAATTATTCGTATTTCTCTTTATAAACCAAAATCATATTTCACAAACTAGTGTTACTAAACCAACAGGTTTAGCAGTGAAGAAACTACTCTTACAAAACGTTTTTTGTATGTATAAGGCCCGGCAAAAAGCTCAGTGCATTTAATAAGTTAATTAAAAATCAAACCAATTAAGTTACAAATGCCACACCACTTTTAAATAAAATATGAGACTTAAAAATATTATGATAAGATATGTTATCAAAGTGCAAGAGCAAGCGAGGATTTTGAGAGAACGTTTTCCAAGCTTGTTAATTTCACTAAATGATATCCTTGGTCGTCGTGTTTTCCTGCCATCTCTGTGTCAGATTTTTTTCTGTTGGGGTTTGTAAAATATCGGGTATATAAATATAAACCAGACTTGAGGGCTATCGCAGAAGATAAAATTCGCTATTGTTCGCTATGTTTTAAATATTTCAACTCCCGTTTGAAAGAGTGCGTTGCCGAGAATGGGGATATGCATATGCATATACGACAGATTGTTTTTAAATATTAAATTTCCCTACTATTAGGTTTACGATTATGTATATATAATTCATTCCAGTTAAATAAATAAGAGGTTATTATATATTAAAGCTGCTCTGAGCTTTTTGCCGGACCCTATACAACAAAATAACATTTGAATTTTTATTTGCTTTGGTTTCGTATTTTTAGCAGTGTGGTAGTTAAAATTCTAAATAAATTCAAATTTCATATATCTCCAGAATTCATTTTCACGTTTCAACAGTGGTAATACTTATTAGTTATTACCAAGGCCCGGATCTTTATGACGTTAAAAATGTCAAAATATGATATGAAATATGACACTAAAAATCACAAAATATGACCATAAATATGACTTTATAATTATAATCTATAAAATTAAAGAGAAAAAATAACAGCAATTAATACTCTGTTTATTTAAAAATATCTGGCAGCACAGTTAATTACAAGTATCTGCTTGAAATGTTCAGGAGTTAGAGACATCCGATTCTCTACAACTACTGTTTTGTATATTGAGAAAGAGCGTTCTACATCGCATGATGTTATGGGAGCATACAGAGGTATGTACATACCTATAGGTGTAGCAAAAATAAGATTCTTTTAAGAGCTACATTAAAATTGAGGACGGATTATTGTTTCTCGTCGCAATAAAGGTAGTTTCCTCAATTGTCATATAAATATTCCAAAAACTTTTGAAATTACAGCAAAAAATTAAAATTCAAATTTCGACATTGACACCCTGTATCTCCCTAAATATTAACTTTTGGACTAAGTTAATTTTAGGTAAATCGTAATATTTTGGCCTCACGAATCTATTGTTGGTCTGTGTCCCATTACTTATGGAGCACCCTGTATAAAATTAGTAAATTTATTAATGAAAAATGAGCGTCAACTTTTACCCACAAAGGTTGTAATGTTTTATATTTACGCCGTTTAAAAAAAATCATTAAAATCGGAGTAGTTTGGACCGGTTCTGAGATAACGCCCTATTTTTGCCTAAACGTTACTCCGCTAATTGTGCAGAATGCAGCACGTGCAATTCCCGGAACAGCTGGCATCAGAAATTTCTAGGAAAAAAATCGTAAAAACCCGAAAATATGATACCAAATATGCTTTATGAAAGTTTCGTGTATTTTATGAAAAAAAGACCATTATGCACAAAATATGATGTTTTATGACTTTATATATGGGTATTTTCGGAATCCTTACACGACGAGGAATCGACTAGTCCTAGTCCCAGCTCCGTATCTTGAAGCAATTAAAAGATGATAATTCATAAAGATCCGGGCCCTGGTTATTACTTATAATTACTATAATACAATGTTTTGCAATTATTCCTCAACAACAATACAGTATTAAAGGTTACAGAAAAAACCTATATATGCAATTGTCACAAACAGTGCCGTAACCAGGGGGGGGGGCAAGGTCCCGAGTTATTAATGAAAACAGTCTTTAAGATGTGACCAAAAATGCAGGGTGAGTGTATTATGTTGGGTTCCGTCGAGTGCATATGTAGAATTTCTGACACAATTGTTAAACAGTGGACTGGCCCCCTACAAACTATGTGTTAAACCTTAAACAGTGGACTGGGCCCCCTACAAACTACGTTTCTGGTTACGCTACTGGTCACAAAGTTGTGTTGAAGAATCATTTTGCTACACAATTTCAAACATTAAAAAAGCTTCTAAAAGAGTAGAATTAAATTTACGATATGTGATGGTGGTTTCTTTTAACTTAAAATTACCTCATCAATTCACTTATAATTGTCAATATTAGAACATTGCTGACAAAAGGGTTTTCGATATTCATTTTAAGAAATAGAACTTTAAAATAAGTATTCTATTTATTATGTTCCTTTTAATGATAAATATTTTTTATGCGAAGGTATAATCCAAAATTGACACTGACAACTCGGTTCTATCACATCTGATACTCGTAGCTTCTGATTTCCTCACAACTATTGGAACAAGCATTGCAAATTTTGGGTTCACTGAAGCCGAAAACTTCCGGGTTTAAGAGAAGTTATCTTCTAAACAGCCGCCTGGGGTTGTAGCGTTTAGGTCATTTGCAAGGAATGAAACGGATTTCAATAATGTTACACTGATAACCTAAACTCAGCTAGCGGTCAGGCAAAAGTGTGTTATATAATCATTATAATCGGAAGATACAATTAAGAAAACATCTGTATCTAACATTAGATCCCACATGTAGTTGTTTATATAACAATCGATAAGATTCTAAAATAGGTGCACCACAAGCTAATATATCAGTCACCCCCATCCTTTTAGAAACATTAAAAGGGTTCAGTTTCGCCACCATAATAATAAATTATGTAATTAGTAATTACATTTTCACAAATAAAGTAACGTTAATTACTTGAATTTACTAGCTCGCGTATTGTGGATTATATTTTATTATTTGGAAATATTATACGAGAAATATACCATTTTTAGTGGTTCTTTTAGTTCTTTAACTTTTAAAATAATTTTAAAATTGAATAGTACTTATAAAGCAGGTTTCAGTTTTACAGTGCAATAAAATTGACATTTTTATATGTAATATGTAGTAAGTTTTTATAAAAATGCGCTAAACAGTCAAAGTAAAAGAGTGATGTTAGCGACAAAAATAGTTATTTATTATACAACACGATAAAATTGTATTTTATCTTCAAGGGCGTATTTTAGCGTCGAGACGCTAATTACGCTCGAAAAGATAATACTCTATTTTTTTCTATAGCATTTATTTAAAAGGAAAACAAATTATAAAACAAATTTTATTTGGCATTTATTTGACATTGACGTTTAAAAAATTACAAATCGAGTCACGTTTTAAAATGTCATTAGTATGGTCGTACAGTCGTTAAAGTAGTACTTTATCTACCCTTGCTGTTAAAGTAGTACTTTATCTACGCTTGCTGTTAAAGTGCTACTTTACTACTCAAATTAATAGATAAAATAGCATTTTAACAGTTGCTATAGAAAAAAAGAATTTTATTTTGACTATACGAAGAGTTTTGAATTCGTTTGTTCAATTCAGGATTTTATGGTTGTTTTGCAAATCATAGTAATTAAGTAGATACGTGAATTGATAACTGACAGAAAATAAAATTTATTTTGGCATAAAGAAACTTCAAATTTGATCATGGCTGGTCTGCTTTTTGTGAATAAAATGCAAATTATTTATTGCGTTTTTAAGCTATTTCTTTCTTAAACAAGCAAAAAATTCAAGTAAAGTAGTATCAAATTAAATACATTCTTTTTGTCTTTCGATTGATACCAGTATCAATCCTATCAACTCAAACGGGGAGCAGGAATCTGCATACAGGGTGTTAGTAAATAAGTGCGAAAGATTTTAATGGGTGATTGCTGAGGCTTTTTCATGTAAAATGTTCATATAAACCCAGGTCCGAATTACATTTGTTAGCGTTATATTAATGTTATTGTTTAGTGTTTTTTCTGTATTAAATTAAAAACAAATTATTTGGCCATATTGTAGAAATGAAGCGTCTTCGCATTTTTATTGATAAGACATTTTCATAAAATTACCTCAGCAATTAATACGAGAACCTAAACCGGTTTTGTGGTAGGTACAATAATTAGAAATAATTTTTTATCTTGAAAACGGCTACCTACATGAGCGACAAAATACTAAGAGGTCATTTTGGTTAACAATTAATGGAACACTTAAAAAAACATTTTCGAAATAAAAAAAATCAGTGGCGTGCCTTTTTTTCTTTAAAAATATGTCATCGCATGGCCGTACGGACGCCACTGGTCTAATTGGAAATATTCTGTCTACTTCAGAATATGGATATTTATCATGTCGTCGCGTATCCCAAATTTTGTGTGAATATCTCAAAACGTTTTTGAAATATTTAAAAAAATACAAAAAAAAAAAACGAGAAACTAAACACTCTGTATCTTGGAAACCCCGGACCGGGGGTTTATATGAACTTTTTACGTAAAAACACCTCAGCAACCACCCATTAAAATCTTTCGCACTTATTTACTAACACTCTGTATATACGATTTCCCATGCTATTTCCTTATGTTTGCCCCTTAAGTCAAACACCCGGTACCTATGTTTTATAATCCGCTTTTCGGTTATTGCCGATAAAATTAATTTGAAAACCACGTACTAAAAATAAATTCCTTTTGTTTTTCTTATTTCCATAAATAAATGCGTTTTGAAATACCAATACAGCATCTGCTTGCTTTGGCGATGTAAAGGATAGCAAGGGTGTGTGGTGAAACCAAAGGTCTCCGGTTCAAGGGTTCAGCCCTGAACGAGGTCGTGATAGGACTACCCTCATCGATGAACTCTGATCATGAATATTGGTGAATATTTATCGACACGTATTTTGATCCAAGTAATAACAACACTCTAACACTTTCAGCAATTTGTGTTAGTTGCACGAGTAGTTTTTATGATTCTTTATTTCTTGATGAAACATCTCGAACATAAAGAGTTAAAGTAAAGGTATCGGCACTAGCGAAGTAGCATGCCCGGCAACATGAAGGGTTAAGGCTGTCTAAATTGCTTTTATACCTAGGTTGTTTCGCACGAAGCGAAAATTTCCGAATACAATTTCAATACGAGGTTTCGTTCTCTCAGAATCATCATCAATTTTGTTTTTAAATTTTCATTTGTTTTTAGTGTAATGTAAAGCATACTATAGCTAGACACGTCATCCGGAAGCAAACGCCCAGAGGGACCTCGAAGTTTCCACTGTATTAGAGAGTACAGGCAACGGCCGCATACACAAAAATTCGTCTCGGGGATGAAGTTAGTAAAAGTCAAACGAGAAGCCTCTAGCAACGAGTGTTACACTACGTGACGCGTACGGTTTAAACTAAGAGCTAGTGATTGTTAGTGATTAGCTGATTAGTGAGCTAGTTTTGTTCTGTTAATTTTAATGTTTATAAATCAGTAAATAAGTGTTATTGTAATTATTTAGTTCAATATTAAGAGTTCACAGAGAACACAGACGTAAGCTGTACAATGAAAATTTAGTGAAAGGCCCACAAAGATATACCTACATATTAATTCAAAACACTTAATATTCTGAAAATTATATTCTAAAGGTTTTGATTCCCTTAATAGTTAATTTGAAGAAATTACTTAGTTAAACAAATATTCATAACAACTCTTAAAACCATTCATATATTTTTTATTGTACGCTATTAATTACTCTTAGATTCTCTAGCATAACATAATGGGATATTTCCTATAAATTCAGAGACAAAATCATCCCTTGACTACTGAATATCGCATGTACATGAATAACAGTAACAATTTTCAAATAACATACGAAATGCTATTCAGGGTGTATGTAATAGGAAATCATCTTTATTTTACAGCTAACTAACTCATCATCCACTACCAAAAATTCTTTCAAAATATCTCATTCTGAACCTTGGTACGTCGCTAAAAATAAACAACATGAAAAAAAACAAAAAGCTTTTCTTTAGTGACCGAAATATCACGATTTATTAGGTCAGCGGCTGGATTGCGTATTATTTTGTATTGCTTGTGTCCGGGGTTTCTTTTCCTCTCCTCTTCTCTGGAAACCCCATCAACAGGCTCTGAGTCTATACCGTTTTCGCTTCTTCGCTGTTTGCACGCATTTGCTTTACTTTCTTTTGTTCGTGTATTATTTTATTTTTCGTGTTATTTGGTGATTCTGACAATCGTTGTTTGGTTGTACTGCATTGTATTATACTTTGTCCTGTTCTCTTTCCCTTCTCTGTTCTTCAAGATCTTCAGGCTTATATTCTTCACCATTCACTACTAATTTGTTGTGTTTGATGTAGGTGCCGTTCTCTTTCTTTTTTGCATTCACCATAATAATATGGTGTAACATATTTCCTAATTTCTCTAGTTCTTTTATGCATATCTTCTTTGATCCAAATGTTTGTCTCTTTCGGCTTTATCTGATTCTGCTGGATCTCAATTTCATTTATTCTTGTTGTTAGGTCTACTTCTACTGACCTTATCTTATCTATCTGATGTAAACCGACTCGGTTTATGATATCGATCTCCTGGCTCGTCAGTTGCACACCTATTTCTCTCATTGACGTAATAAATTTATCTTTTAATGCAGTCGTTGTTTCAGCTTGTTCTTCTTTTACTCCAAATATCATAAAATGTTCTTCCTTAGTTTGTTTCCTAAATATCCAATCTTTATTTCTTGTTCCTTTATAACCTCTTCTAATTTTTCAATCTTTTGTTTGTTAGCTTTCATATTTGCTCGGTATTTTCTACCTCAATTTTACATTACTGAATTCAGTCAATATGTAATTTCTGTAACCTCCACTTTCCGTATCACGTCTGTCGTTACCGAACGCACCCTTCTTATTTATCACGTGATTACAAAATAATTTAAAATACAGCACGTACAAGATACTTTTCTGACACGCTTCTTTTATATGCCCTATATTTACATATCCAAATTATACGAGTTTAAAAATAGAAACACATTATGTATAAATTTTGTGAAATGAATGCGCAATTTCTAATTAGTAGGTTTTTATTATGATCAACCAGAAGTCAATAAGAAAATAATTAATATTTTTTATTTGAATTTCCGAAAAATTGTTTTTAACGAAACCATCCAGAGAAGCAGCCACGAAATTGTAGTTATTGTCTATAAATAAACCACATTCTACTTCTTTCAAACTACAGTCTTCTTGAAATTGGCACCCGCGGATGAGTACCGGAAAATATTGAGTACCTACAACAGTATTTTTAGTAAATTACCGATTTTATTTATTTATTTATTTTGAAGGTTATGCCAATTTATGCTGTTAATATCAACCATTTCTTTCTTTGTTTTGGTTAAAGATGGAAATACTTTTTCCTCTTCGTAACAATATCTGTTAATTCAATAGTTTTTCTGGTTGTTTTAAAGTTCGATGGAAATATTTCCTTTTACCTGTTTTCCATTAGTTATAACGATTCAGACTTTGAATAATGAATATAAGTTTTTATATATTTTCCCAGACTTCAATGAACGTCTTTTTGTATATACCATGTGTCCGTTTTCAAAATACACCATAATTACTTACATGCAAAATTTTGTATTTCTGCCTCTATTTGAATTATGGGTTTTTATAATAGTTTAGCTAATTTTTATATAAACAAGCGGTTGTTAGGACTTTAGTTTGAATTGGTCAATTAAGGTGTGTTTCAGTTTGTCTTGCGCGTCCCGCCTATTTCGCAAGAAGTGCAATATTATTTAATTATTCAATGCATTATGTACAGAAAAAATGATTCATCTACGTTTTTCACATTCGGTATATCAACTCAATAGGCCAGTCGGCAAATCCTTATTTTCACCGCTACATATCTACATATCGGCACTAAATTGCTAAACTGAAATTATAACATTCTGCCGTATTGTTATTCTTGTTCAGTATTAAACTTTATGTATTTCCTGTTGTTCTGTTTACGTTGACCATAAGTATTTCGTAGCAGGAATCAATTCAATTTCATTTTCAATTTTTCCTTGCAAAAATAAGCCAAATACCCCTCCAAAAAGGGCCATTCAGAATGACGTTACTGCCATTTTACACTGCTCAATTCAATTACTGCTGAAAAAGTATAAGTACTTTTTGAATAATATTTTTGAAGGAATAAATTATTAATGTTAGCTCATTACTCATTAACTCATTCTCTCTCTCTCTCTCTCCAGGTGCCGTCTCATTGGTTGAGGTTGGCTATCAGTATGGCATATCTCCATCTATCTCTTGCGGTGTGAATCAGGGTCAACCAGTTTCTTAAATTACTCATCCAGGAGGTTCTTCTTCTCCCACGACCTCCCTTTCCATCAATTTTCCCTTCTATAATATATTGGAGTGTTATATACTTGTCGTGGCGCATGACATTCCCGAAATAAGTCAATTTGCGATTTCTCTGTCCATGCGATTCTGAACATTCTCCTGTACGTCCACATTTCAAACGCTGTTAGGCGTTTTAACATATCTCTCTTTAGAGTCCATGTGTCGCAGGCGTAAAGCAGTGTTGACCATATGTAACATTTCATAAATCGCAGTCTTAAGCTAATGTTGAGTGTGCAGTTGCAAAGTATTTTCTTATAATTAATAAAAGCTGTTCTTGCTATTTCTATCCTTCTTTTAATTTCAGTACTGCACTCTATCCGGTCGTCGATAGCTCTTCCCAAGTAGTTATATTTTCCTACTTGTTCAATCCTGCGGTTGTTGCAAGTGATGTTTAAATTAATGTTGTCTCTACTGATAACCATAACTTTTGTCTTCTGGGTGTTGATAGTTAGTCCCATATTTGTACTCTCTTCTGTTACGCAGTTGAGCAAGGATTGTAAGTCTTCTTCGCTCCCAGCAATCAAAGCTGTGTCGTCAGCATAACGTATATTATTTAGTAGCACTACATTAACTTTTATTCCTTCCGGTTGTTCTGCGAGAGCATTTTGCATAATTCTTTTTGAATATGTATTGAATAATAAAGGCGAGAGAACGCAACCCTGCCTGACGCCTCTGCTGATTTTTACTTCTTCGGTTAGTTCATTATCTACTCTAACTACCGCGGTCTGGTTCCAGTATAGGTTCTGAATGATTCTCTCGTACTTTCCATCTAGACCGAGTTCCCCGAGAGTGTCTATCAGTTGCCGGTGTTGAACTCTGTCAAATGCCTTTTCGTAGTCGATGTAGCAAATATACAGATCTTGACGCATGTCTAAACATTTTCCTGCTAAAACTGTAAGACTCAACAGGGCATCTCTTGTCCCCAACCCAGCTCTGAAGCCAGACTGTGTGTTGCTTAGACTGTTCTCACATTTTTCCTTAATTCTTTCATATATAATACGTAAGAATATTTTGGTTAGATGGTTTATTAGGCTTATAGTTCTATACTCTTGACATTGCTTCGTATTTGACTTTTTTGGTAGTGTCACAAAAATTGACTGCATCCATTCTTTAGGGAGTTTTCCTTGATCGTATACTCTATTACAAAGGTGAGTAATCGCTTTTATTCCTTTTTCCCCGAGATGTTTTAAAAATTCGAATCTTATTTCGTCAGGTCCTGGTGATTTTCCCGTGGAGCTTGTTTTTATGGCCTTTTCAACTTCAGCTGTCAATATAGGTGGTCCTTCGTGTTCAATCCGTTCATCATCAGCGTATGTACGCTGGTTGTCCATAAATAGATCTGAAATATAAGATGTCCACTCTTCCTTCTTTTCTTCGATAGATGTAAGTAATTTGTTCTGTCTGTTCACTAATTGTACAGAATAGGCGTTACGAGTGATGTCAGATATTTCCTTAATTCGTTTGTGTAAGTTAAAGTCGTCGTATTTTTGCTCTAAATATTCAATCTCTTGACATTGTTCCTTTTACCATTTCTCTTTAGCCTCCTTAATCCTTTTCTTAATTTGTAAGTGTGTGACCTGGTACCTCGCTGGGTTTGTTTGTTTATATCTTCTTCTTTCTTCCATTAGTGCGAGTATTTCACTCGTCATCCATTCTTGTTTTTTCTTATTTCTTTGCTTGTGGATCACTGTTCTTTCTCTCGCCTCTAATATTGTATCCTTTATCTTTGTCCACATTAAATCCACGTTTTCCATGTTCTGATAGTTTAATGTTTCGAAGCCTTTTTCCAATTCTGTAGTCATTTTTTCTGCTGGTCTTTCTTTCTTAAGTTCTCTAACATCGTATGTTTTGACTTTCACTTTTTGTACTTTCTTGTATTTTAATCTCATCTTAACTACTACTGAATTGTGGTCTGAATTAATGTCAGCTCCTGGCACTCATGATACTATAACGAAACCTAGAGTTAATTGTAATATAGTCAATTTGATTGCGGACTATGTTTTGTTGTGTATTCTGAGGAGACGTCCAGGTGCATAACCTCCTAGGCGGTAGATCGAACCATGTGTTCGTTATGATTTATGATTCTTTCCATCTCTTGGCAAAATTGAGTCAATCTGTCGCCTCTTTCATTTCTTTTTCCTAAGCCAAATTCTCCGATTATATTGCCTACTCTTCCTTTGCCGACTTTGGCGTTAAAGTCTCCCATGACTATGTTTATGTTTTATTTTTTAGTGCTCTTAAGTAATATATCCAGCTGACTGTACATGTCTTCATCTTCTTCATCTGGTGCCTTCTCGGCCGGTGCATATATTTGTACAATGTTTATATCTGTCTGACTTCCTTGAATCTGTACCATTATTATCCTACTTGATACGTGAGTTACGCTTTTTACACACTAATTTATTTATTTTGTTAATATTATAGCCACACCATAGTGGTTATTGTCATAAACTCCAGAATAGTATACTGTGGATCCGTCGTTAGTTGTTATTTTTCCATTATCTTTCCATCTTGCACTACTAACCCCTAACATAGTCAGTTTTAACAGCTTCATCTCGTTAATAGTGTTAGACAGTCTTCCATCTCCGTGCCAAGTTCTGACATTCCATGTCCCTGATCTGGTTGTTTGACTTGTCAAATTAAACCCGGGGATTCTTCGCACCCTCCGGCCATTAACTCATTAGTACATGCTTTTCTATTATGGAATTGATAGAATGTCATGCAAAATCGGTGGTTTCTGCCATTTTTGAAGTTGATATGCATGCCGCAGTTTTAAGTAAGGGTTTAAAGTTGCAGAATGTTTCAAATTAGCGAGATAAAAAAATGTAAAGCTAGTAAATTTTACGAATTTTATGAAACATCGTGTTTGTACTTTTACAATAACTCCGAACCTCTTATAGAGGAACAAAATTAATTTTTAAAAAATAAGAGTTGCTCCTAAAGGTTGATTGGAGTTACCTACTGAGCCCTTTTTTTAATTTTTTGCTGCTGATTAAATAAAATAACCTTAACTCCTATCCTAAGAATATATTTAGCAATAAAAATATGTTGGTTTAATTGGACCAACACGGAAAATACGACAGTGCTATTTTTCAAAAAAATGTAGTGGATCATTTTTTGAACTATCGTTGCTCTCTCGACGATTGTTTCCGATCTAGCTGCATTACCCCCCCTTAATGAAATTTTCCTTACTTTTATTTACCTTCTTTCGATTATGCTAAGAATTATACGGTTGTTATTCTTTATTTAAATGATTCTCTAAGTTAATTTGATAAAGCAGAGCTATATCGCTCCTTTATTTCTCATTAAAATAATGCTCGAATTGATCTAATACCGTTTAAGTTTTCTGTGGTTTTACTGATATCACAATCTTCCACTTTATTCAAACCGATTCAGAAAATTCAGCAGAATCAATATATCCTTATGATCTACAATTTCGCTTTGTTACCTTGATAATAAAGTTGCAAAGTAGAAATGTTAAAATAGATGTGCCTCTTTCCAATAAATCTCATATCATCCAATAGACTTGCTTTAGATATAAAATATGATTTCCCTAATTTAATATTTAAAATACATGGGGATATTGATATCTAGTTAGCCTGGAAAGTCTCTAGTAGACAAAATTGAATATGGTTGCTATGGTTACAACTACGATGTTTTATAAATAAGCTGCCAAAGTTTGACATCCCTAAGTTGAACGGTGATAAAACTGTGAATTTTTGAGAACGGCATGTCTGAGAAAGCTGGAGTTTGCAAAAATCGAGTTTCGGTCAGTTATTAAGCATTTATTTTTGAAAGGGTTTTCGAGCAAAGAATCTTTTTCTGATATGATGGAAACCATAGATGATCATCAGTGTCCTTCATATGCCACTATTAAAAACTGGGTTGGGAAATTTAAGAGAGGAAGATAAGATGTCAAAGATGAGCACCGCTCTGGAAGACCAATTTCTGTGACCACTCCGGAAAACATTGATTCTGTCCATGATATGATTTTAGAAGATCGGTGAATTGGGCTGAAGCGTATAGCAGAAGCATTGCACATTTCCTATTAACGTGTGTTTTCATCATAACTTGGGTATGAGAAAGCTTTCGGCCAAATGGATTCCGAGATGCTTGAATGCTAATCAGAAGCGCGTTCGACCGACAACGGCGAAGAAAATCTGCCGCCGCTTTGAAGGAGATTCCTCCAACCTTTTGGATCGGCTTGTTACTATGGACGAAACCTGGGTCCATCACTATAACCCAGGGAGCAATCCAAAGAGTTAAAGCCTTTTGGTTCTCCACGACCCAAAAAATTCCGTGTTGAAAAATCGGTAGGCAAGATTCTTGCTTCAGCTTTCTGAGACAAAGATGGAATAATTCTGATAGATTATTTGCTCACAAGTCGTTGATTGCGCTACAAAAAAATAATGAAATTGGGTTTAAATTGGTTCACCACCCGCCCTATTCTACGGATTTAGCACGGTAAGACTATTATTTGTTCCCAAAACCCAAAAAACATTTGAAAGAAGATTTTCGACAAATGACGAAGCCATATGTGTCGTTGAGGAGTGGTTTGCAGACCAAAACAAAATTTTTTTTAAGGGGCTTGGAAGTAGGTACTTTATGAACATTCTGCTAAATATGTAAGTCTTAAAGGAGATTATGTTGAATACATAAAATTTTGTTTTGAAATATTGTGGCGTTTTATATGGTAGGCTAAGTACTTATCAATACTCTAACAAACTACATAACATTAATTAAAAATTGGAGAGAGAAGTATTCTGATAGGCCGTGCTTTTTCAATACCGAATACCAACCAACGCAACGTGTGAGATAATATATACAGACGTACACTTTCTTGGCGTTCTGTAATCTAAACCCTTGAATCTGTGCTCATTTATCGCTTTTGATAATTTTCCCTGGCGTTACTTTTTTAACCTTTGTTACGGACACAATGCTCTACGAGTTGGTTAGAATATCGTAACAAAGGATCCCTCGTTTGACTACTAAATTTAACCAGTCAAAAAATGAATGGAATGCTAATATACTGTGTAAAGCTTTAAATTTTAATACATGAACAGGATGTCAATGAGAGGTTTTAAATTCAACAGAGATTACTCCAGCACCGAAAATTATTTAGAAAATTTTAACATTAGGTATAGTGTTGTTTAGTAACAAGGGGGAAATTAGTACTATTTGAGCATCAAATTCAAAAAATTTTGTTTCGGAATTTTCAGCATAAATGGAGGGGAGATAGATGTTACTTAACAATTTTTTGGTTCTGTTACGCACCAGAAAAATATTTAAAGTCATCATTATGTTAAGCATGCTAAAGGTTTATAGTTTTACAGTGGTAACAACCTCGAAAACTGTTTTTGAAAAACACGCTTGAAGTGAGGATCGAACTCTCTCAACGTCGAACCATGATACGTTTTACCGAACTCAATGAACTACCGGTTTTCATTTAATATTTTGTTTACTAATTTGCAGTGGCGGCTCGTGATAATTTATTTTGGGGGGCTCTATAATAAACACTCGCCTTCAGTAGCTGAGCAATTTCATACAAATGAAATATCTATTAACTCCAGCAAAATCCCAATGCTAGTTCCAATTTTCCACAAAAGTTAATACAGTTTATAATTTTCTTTAAAATGTAACTATTTTTGGTCGCCTGTTCATTGTGTTTTATAATATTTTGTCTATAAACTGAGTTAAACTGAGCTGTTACATTTACAGAGCCTAACAGCCAAATCCGTACGACACTTTATATGATGTGCACTAATACATGTTTTTTTTATTTTCTGATTTAAATGCTTTAGAACTTTAAAGCCTGTTACCGACCATGTTTTGTACATTCTATCGAAATAAAATAAGACACGGAAAACAAAACAGAGCATTTATCTCATCACATCCCGAAATTGATACTTCTAGTGATTAGTTACTAATCGTTTCTAGGTAGGTACTTTTACTCGCCTTTTCACGAGTTCTACGCCGTAATTTGAATCCTATAAACAGGGTTCGAATAGCTCTACAAATACAAATCTTTCCCGTGCTCTCGTACTTGGGGCTCTAAAATCGCGAGCCTTCGGGAAACTTAAGAAAACAATAGAGAATTTGCAATTCGCAATTTCCGTTCTCAGTTCGTTCTTACGTATATTTCTTATATGCGGACGAAGGCTGAGCCGTAACGATTTAAAATATAGGCAGCCGTCGCGTCGCAGGCGGATAATAGTATGTGTTATACATTAGTAATGCTTTATATAGATATGCAAAATTTATATTGTAATAATTAACAATCAATTGTATGTTGTTATATGTAATTAAATAAGTAAATTACTTTTACTCTTTCCTAAGAATGGTTTGGGTAGGCTCAAGCCCTTGAGCCCCTATGGAGCAGCCGCCACTGCTAATTTGGACCGTTAATTGAGACTTACAGTATTTAGGACACTTCCCTCTACTTTTACACGGAAACTTAAACACCACTACAACTTGCTAAAACAATTTAGAATTCGCAACAACGGAATAGTCGAGTAGGGCTTACAAGAATAGCGGCGTCTTAATTAATATTCCGTAAACGAAATTGGGTAGTTAATTCAGTCTTAGCGCATCGCGAATGTTTATATCTAAATAGCTACCTATATTAAAAAGCAATTAAATTATTACACTGCTCAAATGTCAAAGCAATATATTAGGCTGGGTTTTTTTAGAAATTGGTACTTTGAAAAGGACATACTCGTAAATAGAGAATAAAAGGAAATGTTAAATATTATCGTTTTTTAAAAATAGCTAATGTTAGTTGCCTAAAGGTTATTTTTAAATTCAGTATCGTTAAGCGGCCACTCAATTTCAATAATAGCAGAAATTACACCTATAGTATACCCGTTTTAAAAAGGGGGCAGGTATGAGTAGATAAAACAATATTAAAGAGGTTTAAAAATTAAAATTGGTTTATTTCAATCGCAAGACAAAGTAAATCCGCCAACAGGAAACTAAAATGGCCGTCGTTAAAAGGTCGTTCTGCAATGGTTTAATAGAAAGTAAGACTCATCGGTAAGAAGACTTAATTCTTATAACTATTCAATCTCTTCTTAATAAGTGCTAAATAAACATACATTTTGAAAAGAGATTCAATAAAGCACATTTCATAAAAATGTTCGGGTTAAATTACATGTATATTTTAATAAGATATTCTTTAAGAAATTCCTATATTTGTTTCTTAAATATATTTTTAAAAGAAGTTGGCGTAAGATAAAATACTTTTAAAAACATTGTTAGTCCAGTCCCCTTCGCCAAACCTCCCTGTCTTGCGACGTCTCCTCATCCAACATATTTCTTATTTTTCTTTGAAACGTTTTTGTCCTCTCCCGTATACTATTTTTATCTATCATTCCCAAACATTTAAATTCTTCAACCTGGTTCACTGTTATTGTTTCATGTTTAGTTTGTTAGTACTTCAAATTTACCTTCACTGCTTTTTACCAAATATTCCGTCTTTTTTAGACTTATGTCTATAGACCCCGCATTTTATATTCTTGTTACAACCGTTTTATCATAAATTCAAGGTCGTACGCGTCTTGTGCTAAAATTACTTGATCGTCAGCAAAACTTATTGTGAATAATCGGTGCTCAACTGCACAACTACTTTTCTTCCAGTTCTGCAACTCTACTTCCATATAAAATATAAATTAAACAAGAGCGGCAATATGCTGCAGCCTTGTCTTAATCCTTTTGTTATTATTATCGGATTTGATAACTGTCTCCCCGCTTTAATGTATGCTATATTATCTTCCTATAATTTTTGAATTATGGTTTGTAAACTGCGTAATGCTTCCCATAATTTTTCTCAAGTTACAGAATCGTACGTTTTTCTATGTCTACGAAAATCACATGCAATTCTTTTCGTAAAGATAGTCTCTTTTCCATTAGCTGTTGTAGTATAAAACGATTATCAACAAAGCCACTCTGATCTTCACCTATTTTCTCTTTCATGTCTTTTCTTAATCTATTTTGTAATATTTTGTCCAAGAGTCTACTAATACTACTGGTGATACTAATACCTTTACAGCAGCTCAGGTCTCTTCTACAGCTTTTTTTGAATATCGATACCATGCATGCACTTTTCCATTCTTGGGGTATTTGGTTAGTTTCACAACAATTATTAATTAATTTTATCAGCCGTGTAAGAATTTCTTTGCCTCCCTATTTGACTAATTCTATAGGCACATTTCCTGGACCAGGGGATTTCGAATTTTTCGTCTGATTCACTTGTTTTCAATTCTTCTTCGGTTATTTATAACCAGTTGAGTACTTCAATTTCTCACGAGGCTGTGCTCGCTCTGTTGTTTTCTATTAAAAGAGTCTACTAATATTTTTCTTGCATGTTAATTAAACATTAAAAAAAAGGAATATAGAAATGCTTTACAACAAGCAAAAAGGGCTGCAAATAAGCAATTTCTTGATAGTTCAGATAATAAAAGTAAAGCTACCTGGAAACTTATAAATTCTCACATTAAAACTCGTTCTCCGAAAACCTCAAATATTGGCCCCAACGTTTTTAACGATTTTTTTACAAATATCGCTAAGAAAATCATACAAGCGCCTACAGGTAATGAGATCGATTATAAAGTATTTTTGAATAAATATCATCTAACCTCAGGAAATTCCTTTTACATACAGCCTACAACTACATATGAGATAATCAATGTCATCACAAACATGAAAAGTAAGCATAGCAAAGACATTTATGGGTTCAATTCAAAATTAATAAAACACGTTAAGAACGAAATATCGAGTATTCTTGCATTGATTATAAATAAATGTATCGAACAAAATACGTTTCCCAATGAACTAAAAGTTGGCAAAGTGGTCCCCTTATTTAAAAAAGGTGATGTGAATGACTTAAATAACTATCCGCCAATTGCAGTACTACCTATTATATCCAAAATATTTGAAACTTTAATAAAAGATGGAATTATATCATTTTTTGAGACAAACAACCTACTTACAAACGAACAGTACGGTTACAGGAAAGATAGGTCTACCACTAAGGCAGCAGTTAGTATCGTTCGGGAAGTATTAGATGCCCTAGATAAAAATGAAGTAACAAATTTGAGTTTAATAGATCTTAGTAAAGCATTTGATACCATCACACATGAATATCTTCTAACCAAATTACATTTCTACGGTGTCAGGGGTGATACATTAAATTTATTCAAGTCATATTTAGAAAACCGATATCAGACAGTAGTAACACCTAATGGCGTATCTCAAAAATTAATACAAAAAATTGGTGTACCTCAAGGATCGATTTTAGGTCCGGTATTCTTTTTAATATATATTAATGATCTACCTGTTAATGTAACATCGGAAAAAACTATCCTATTTGCGGATGATACGTCATTAGTCAATATAGCTTATAGTTTTGAAAACGTAAAAACAAAAGAAAAACAAAGCTTAAAATCTGCAGAAAACTGGTTTCTATCTAACAAATTAAAAATGAACTCGGAAAAGACGCAATCGATCCTATTTACAACAAAAACCATAGGCGAACCATCATCAGCAAAATTTCTAGGAATAACGTTAGATTCAAAATTGAATTGGCATCAACATATTTAAGATTTAACAAAAAAGCTAAACAAAGTAGTATATCAAATGAGCAAACTTATTAGACTGACTCCTATAGAAACTGTAATCGCATTTTATTATAGTAATTTCTACAGTATAATAAATTACGGCTTACTGTTATGGGGAAGTTCCTCGGAAATTTTGAGAGTATTTATAATACAAAAAAGAGTAGTTAGACTGATAGCCAATGCACAACCTGTAGACCATTGCAGACCTTTATTTCGTAATTTGAAAATCATGACAGTTCTCTGTTGTTTCATTTATCAGTGCATATTATTTGCAAAAGAAAATATCAACACTTTACCAAAAAATTCCGCATTTCATGATTACAATACACGAAACAAGAACTCAATAAGCATTCCATACCACAGACTTAAAGTAACCCAACATTCTATAAATTATTTGTCCATAAAACTCTTTAACCACATGCCTGTTTATTTTCAAGGAATGTTACTTAGAAAACTTAAAGCAAAACTAACGGAAATGATAATAGCCAAAGCTTTTCATAATACGCAGGAGTTTTTAGATTTCAATTTCATTACCTAAATGACACACAGTAAAGGTATTACTAGATTTTAAAAGTAATAATGGCTTATGTGTTTATATGCGTGTATGTTGAAAATGTATGTGTTTGTATATTTTGTATATGACAACCTTAAACATATGTATGTAAAATTGCGCTAATATATTATTATTATTATTATTATTATTATTATTATTATTATAATTCACAAAGCTATTTCCTTCATTTTTTTTCTGGGTTTTATAGTTTTTCAAACTTCAGATGACTGTGTCCGCCAATCAAACTATCTACTTAGTTACGTCTGTTACTTAACCATCTGCTATACCATCAGTTTTTCCTTTTAATTAATTTTTGTATTTTTTCTGTCAGCCAAGGGGGTTTCTGTTCCTTTTTTCTTGGGGGTATAGTACCAATGCTTGCTTTTCTGCCTAATATAAGGCACTTTTAATGTTTTCATATTCAATTTCTACGTTTTCACTTATTTCCCTTTTGGCTAGTTCATCCAGAAATTTGTTTTCATAAAATAGTTTAAAACTTGGTTCTTTGTGTAGGAATAGTTTCTAGATATTTATACCCAGGTACTATCGCTTGTTTTTTGTTTGTTTCATGTTTTTTGTATCTTCATCAAAGTAAGAATTCTTTAATAAATAATTTTTAATAAAATTTTCTAAACAGATTCAGGTTAAATTTTTTATATAGAATAACCATAGGTCACTATACTATGCATATAATAACATTCCTACATTCCTTTGTCATCTTTTAAGAAACTGTTTTCATTTTTCCTCAAGGTTACTTCCAAAAATATGCATAGCAGCTTCACAAAAAAAATGACCTGTACGTAGAACTACCTCATCAACGTTGTTAGCCTTGCTTGCAAGAAAACTGGCCAAGTCTTTGATTTTTTCCTTTGAGTCTTTCAACAAATATTTTCAACCGCCTTCTAGATAGAAAACACAGGATCGCTTTCTAAGTTGTCGTTCACAAAAGAACAGAATATATTTTAATCGCATTGGCCAGTATACACTTACCTAATTCGTTGTAAAGTTACCAAAACCTTTTCATAGAACCGCATGATGTTTAAAATAGTGAAAACGGCACAAGCAATATAAACTTCTAATTCATTGTAATAATTGTTTCTCGAAAGATTTCTGAAAGATTAAATAATGATTTAACTAACAAGAAATATATTAAGAACGCAGTTCTAAAAGAAGAATCATTGTCAGTTTATATAATAGTAGAAGCTCTTCTTGTAAATAGAATACAGGAAGCTTTTTGTCAGTAAAATGCCGGAAAGCCCAAACTTCACACTTCGCAGCAGGATTATTTACAAAATATTTCCTGAAATGCTAAGACTCGATGTTTATAAAAAGGGAAATTTAAGGAAAAACGGAAAAGAAGAAGAGCAAACAATCACTGGTATGGTATACAGGGTCTCAACGAAATCACTGGCAGGCCTATTTTTTAACAAAATTTTGACATATCGAAATAAAGTTTGGTACCTACATATATTATAATGTACTCTTAAAACTGTATTTATTATTTGTCGTAGAATATCATTTTCAGTCACATTCGGTTTCACCGAAATTAACCTCAACTTTTTTATTTTGTATGAAATTGGTTTACGACATATAACAGGAAACCGATTACACAGAACTTCTTTGTGCTGCATAGTGCATGGGTTCCTATCTTGAGTTCGCTTAGACGCACATTGGTTTGTTGCTGGAAGACGCTAAGGTCATGTACGTGTTTTTTTTTTTATAGAAGGTTGTAGGGATACCCCCTTTTTCGTGAAGGGGTCGCGGCTCAGTTGGTTCAGTGTGCGTCTAACCACTGAGATGGTCCGGGTTCGATTCCCAGGGCTACATATACACCGAAAAAAACCGACCGCTTCCCTCGGAAGGCAATCGTAAACAACCGAGGTACTTCTGCCTAGCAAATATTCTTTGGAGTAAAAGTGCAGGCACTTTCGTGGTTCGGAGCCCACGTAAAGCTGTAGATCCCCTATGTCTGTAGGCCACTTGACACGCACACCACAGACATATAGAGAAAAGACAGCAACGCCCTACGAAGGGTATACCACTCGAAGAAGAAGGGATATGATTTTCTTAATTTTCCTAAATATCCTCTCTAAGTCTCAATTAATGATTCAAATTAGTTAGCTTTATACTTATTACACCGAAATTGTTTGTGGAGCATAGTACCGGGTGATCAACGGAATTCATAATTAGAGGAGGCTGTGATTGGTACTATTTTATGCTGTGTGGTTGGACACACTGAGAAATGAATAATAAATTGACAGTTGTTATATTTGAGGTTATGCTCGTGCTTTGTACGATCTTAGATGAAATAGTAAACAGTATTTGGCTGAAACGCAGCAATAAAATAAGTTTGAAGAAAAAACTTTCAGTGAGAAAAATTTTATGTTGAGTATCATTTTTAAAAATAAATGTCCCAATTCTGACACTTTTTTTAATTTTTAATTTCAAGCTGCAAGCCTGTGTTGCCAACTTTATGGTAAATATCACAGCCTGCTCTAATTATAAATTCCGTTGATCACCCGGTACTATGTCCCTCCCTACCTTAAGTACTTATACTAGTTCGACGTGGAAGTGTTGATGATAAGTTCATGCGCGTACCTTTAGCTGCATTTTCAGCAGATTATATTTACAGCAAAAATGGCCTACAAACTGAAAACATTTTAAATAAAATTAATAATGCCATTGATAATAAAAATAATAAATATAGCAGTGTTTTTGAAGTACAATGTGATTTTTTAAAAACTCAATTGCAGCAGGCCGTATTCTGACTTAATACATACAGTTCTAGGGTTATTAAGAGAGAATACGGCCTGCTGCAATTGAGTTTTTAAAAAATCACATTGCATGTTTAAAAATAAATACCTATTTTAATAAAAAGCCCTTTGATATTTAATAATTTTATTCTACAAGTAAAGAAAACTGGCAGTTTTCTAGCGAGTCGAAAATGTTTGATTCACGAGCGTTAGCCAGTGAATTACAATTTCACGAGCTAGAAAACCACTTTTCTTACGCGTTGAATACGCTATTTTTTGTGTAAGTACTAAAAGTACGAATTTTCTAGACAAATTTGTTAAATTTATCAAGGTTATGTTTGTACGGAAATATAGCAACTACAACACGTACATAGTAACAAGTAAACAAAGAGACTGTGTTGCTAGAAATAAAGTGTTGGTTGCTAATGACTCAAGCGTTGTAATGAGGAAAAGGTTGCTAACGAGAAAAATGCCACTTTTCTTTACTATTTTCTACATAGTAAAATGGCCGTTTACCATTGAGTATACAAAAAACGATTATTACCTTCATAGTTCAAATTTAAGTTTTCAACCAATCACAACTTTAAATTCTAAAGCAATGAACTAATCAACAAATTATGACAGCGACAAAGCTTCTCTTCCTGTGAAAAACTTTGCTTCCTGTTTTATCTTCTTCTAAATTACGTAAATCGAGCATACTTATAACGCGGCTTGTTTTTTTTATTTATTTAATCAAGCAATCAACCGTTCGGCTAATGTATTATTACTGATTTTTGTTGTAAAATCTTTTCATCAATAAATGTTTTCATATTTATCTACCTTATTCAGATAATAATCTATCCAAATATAACTGAACCTTTCATTTCTCTCAGGTAAATTTTGAATTTTCAAACTCAACCTTGATTTCCTTATAGCAATTTAACACAACAAAATGTCAACAGACAAAATGACTCGTCCCTTCTGGACTCGTCGTTCTGTCAGACATTTTGTTTCGTCAAATTTCTAGGCAATCAAGATTTTGTTAAAATTCAAAATCCACAGATAAAGTTCAAGGTCTTTTCTATACATACATACATTTCAGTTTTATTGCAAACAATTACATGCATTCAAAGATGAACACACTAAATACTTACCATGATACTTACTGACAATGCAATTGTTTTGATGACATTAATAATATCCCATCAAAAAATTCCGCGAACTTTTATAAAATTAAGAAAGCTTGGCAATTTTTTCGAACGGAAATTAATCAAAATTTGCTAAATTTTGCATCACGGATATCTAACAGCTACATAAGGCTTTATTATACACATTTTTGTTTTTAATTTTTTTAAATAAAAATCTGTTATAAATTAATTGGAAAATTATACTAGTTAAAATATTGAAGACCCGTCCTCATGCTAACGTTTTTATTATTATTACAAAATTCTTTACAGTGGTTTTTATCCTCTTGTTTAATTTTACAAGGCTTAATACGAGTAGTTCTGGGTACTGAGAATTTATGGATTTTATAAGCTGTATGTACAATGTTTGAAACTTGTCCATAGTAATTGGTTGACATCAATTCATTTTGGTAGTTATGAAGTATTGCTTTATATAGCATTTATATTGTGTTATTATTATTGTTAATCATAATTGTAATCAAATATACTTTCAAAAATGTTAAAAATAAATTGCAATAGTTGAAATGCATTTAACTGTAAAAAATTGAAATGAGATATTATGTGATTTGTAATGTTAATTTACATTTACATGATACTTTTATATTTTTTACGTTGTGCTCAACGATGAATGTAATATAAAACGTTTATGATATCTAAAAAATCAAATTACGATTATTTGGCATTAGCAAGCGGTATTCACGAATTTAGTTATTTTGTTTCTTTTATAGCAAATGTGTATTAAATTTTGAGTATTTTGTAATCTAAACTTCACACGGCTGAACCAAAAGATGCCCGTGTTTTAGCTGCTAGTGACTTGCTTGAATGGGTCAGAAATGTTGAAAACTTTCTAAAAACGATCATAACTGGCGATGAAACATGAGTTTATGGGTATGATCCCGAAACTAAGGCTCAATCTTCACAGTAGTCTCCAAATTCTTCTAGGCCCAAAAAAGCACGACAAAACCGCAGCAATGTTAAGGCAATGCCGACTGTCTCTTTCGACCACGAAGGAAATTGTGCATCATGAATACGCTCCACCTGGCCAGACAACTAACAAGGAGTATTACTATCAAGTTCTACGACGATTGAGAGA
The DNA here is from genome assembly GCA_963082815.1 of Melanotus villosus. Lineage (NCBI taxonomy): Eukaryota > Metazoa > Arthropoda > Insecta > Coleoptera > Elateridae > Melanotus > Melanotus villosus. The sequence goes on along the minus strand of OY720418.1, from coordinate 66,036,083 downwards.
CGCAGTTCCTCGCAAAAAGTTGGAACTGCATGAGAATGGCGAGTGGCAATTGCATCACGATGATATCCCCGCCCACGCATCTTAACTTGTGCAGCAGTTCCTTGCTAAACATGGTATTCCACAAGTCTGCCAGCCACCATATTCGCCAGACCTTGCTCCCAGAGACTATTGTATATACCCCAAAATTCAATTTCAGTTAAAAGGAAAATGATTTCAAGACATTGAAGAGACACAACAGAACAGGGTGAACAGTGGCGTGTCGTGGGGTTTGAGTTTGGAGGGGCGCACCAGAAGTCAAACACCAAATAACCTACCAAAAGTTACGGGAAAATTTGTCTCTTTATTTTCCGAACCAATTTACATAAATACAAATCTGAAAATTGGCACATTTAAGTAAATATTATAACCGCAAATAAATGTATTCGGTACTTCTAGTGATTAGTTACTATTATCATTCTAGGTAGTTTTACTCGGCCTTTCACGAGTTCTAATAATTGCTTTCAAAATAATTAGGTATCGATTACTTCATTCTCAGTCATAACAAATATTAGACTGCATGACGGTTATTGCGTAATTTAGGAAGTATACACCTACTAACTGCGTAAATAAATTTGATGGTAATTGAAGCTATCGAAGCTGAAACCCAAACAATATTTAGATTTGAATATATCCTTCTTTACCCACTTTTTTAGATATTTTAAATCGACTGTAAATAAAATTGTAAATATTTTTAGTTATCTAAGCAATCGTACATATTTTAGTTTGTTTTTTTTTTAAAATACCTATATTTTCATAATATGATATTTTTCTTTAAATGTTCTTGAACACCGAATATTGTAATGATATACAAATTGAAACAAACAATTTCATGTAACTGAAAGAAAACCATCTTTTTGTTACAAATTTAAAGTTCTAAAAGGCTCACTAGTTATTTTTTATTTCTTGCAGTAAAAAATATATCTACTAATTGCATTTATTATGAAATAATTCTGTAAAATGTTTCTTAATAAAATAACAGGATTTGAATAGCTACGAGTAGACGAGTACGAATCTTTGCGATGCTCCGATTAAATGAAAGAAGATTCATTGCTCCAACAATAAGTTACAGCAGGCCGCGCTAAAATCGCGGCCTGCTGTAACTTATACAATCGGCTATTATCGGCTAGTCTCCGGAGTCGTTCGGCGGCAATGTATAATGTTTGTTAAAGGCCGCAGATTTTCCGCGGCCGTTGGTTGAGGACGCGGATAATTAGAGATCTCAACGAGGACGGACAATTAGAGATGGGAGCGGATGTTTGGATAGAGTTGAATTTTTTGTTGAAATTTGAACTTAGTCATAGAATGTATGTAAAATAAATATTAATAATTTAGAAAAAAATTTTGTGTTCCTTAGCATTTCTTAGGAGGGGCGCGCGGCCGCGCGGCCTTATGGAGCAACCGCCACTGAGGGTGAAGAAGCTATGCTATTGCAATGCTTCTTTATATTTTACCATAATCAGTATGTATGTATGTACTTGTATGTATTGTCTGTAACCTCGTCTACCTTTCGGTGTCGAAGACCATATTAAGTAAAAGATGCTAAATACTTAATTACGTGAATACAGTTAAATACTGCTAATATTCATATTTAAGATAAGCTAGGTATACTAAACTTTATTTACTATTCTGAAAATAGTACTTTAAAATTAAGTGGCACATCCTCAACAATTGATTACAATACGTACACGTAATAAAAAATAACTTACTTTGTTTTCTAAAATTACGAGAATAAATAAATAAAATAAAAAACTTTCTAAAGGATACTGCTAACTTAGTCGGCGTGGGAAGCCGGTAGAGTGGAATTCCTGAAGTTAGCCAGATCCTTGTATCCCAAAAAAGTACATAAACTGAACATCTAGTGTGGAATCACACAAAAAACTAAAGAAAGAATCAGGTGGACAAAGTGGACAATATCAAGTAAAAGAGCAAAGCAAGTTTATTTCAATTTAAAACAAAATTTTACATAATAAAATCAAAATTACATGCTAAATTGGTGAATCAAGAATTAAATTAAAGCAATAAAAAATTACAAATTTAAATTATCAAAGTACCTCCAGGACCTCACCAGTCCCTGGAGTAAATTTAATACGCAAAATTTACACGGGTCGGATAGCACAAGATCTTATGTTGAATAAACCCTAATAAAAATTCATTGGGTGTAAATTTCCAGTACTTCTTCATAAAAAAGTAAATTAAAAAGAATTTGAATTACCATATTAAGGAAGGAAATATAGTTTAACTAATGAAACACCTTTAATAATAATTGACAGATCACTACATAAATCTATGTTAATGCAAATTGATTCATATATACAAAAATTAATAAATAAATCTAAATACTGAATTTGGAGACGTAAGCAAGTTCAATAATTCAATAAATTAAATTACTTGCAAATGAACTTGACATTATAAAGTCAAACCAAAGAGCACTGAGCACGTAAAATGTTACAAATTATGTTATAAAATCGAAATCGAAGATTTACACATAAGATTCGTAAGATTTATAGCCTCAGGAAGGTAGCTACTTTCATACTCGTGAATAACATATGGAAGTTTAATATGCCCATCTTCATCTCCCGAAAATGAGCATCCGACGATGTGAGTTATACCGGAAGATAAATTTTACAGCAGTGCACTGTATTTACCAGAATCCAATTATGTAATTATTTCGCAATCACAATACGCAAGTTAACACAAAGAGTTCAGCATAAATATTTGTGAAAATCTCAAATATAAAATAAACAAAAAAAGAGCTGAAACAAATCCAAATACAGTCATCGGCACGATTATCATTTGACTTATTATAACTTGGACTATTTCATAATACATACGTACAATCATACTAAATATACAAGAAGTGTATTACGAACGTGTAGCTTATGAATAACCATAGTTTAACAATAAAATGAAGAACTATGGAAAACAATTTGAAATGCAACCAAAATAATGCAATGTGAACAGAATAAATTTCAGTAATTTTAATGTTGGGATAAAAATGAACTGTTACACAATTTTGTATAAGGTTAAAAAACTTCTATCTTTAAAAACATAAGATGTAAAACTATGCGAAATTTCAACTCGACCATTAATTAAATTTATATGTTGTAGAAACACTGCGGTACTAAGGTACGTATGTGTGGCTGAAACAGTTTACATTTGGAACCGATGGTTGAAATTAGCCGTGGTAATTTCAGGGCATTTTATATAGTAGTTATGTTACTTAAATTACTATAACACAAATATGTTTATAACTTAAAAAAATGAAGGAAAGACACAATTTTGAAATCCATTTTTCACAACTTACACAGAGTAGCCTGACATAAAAATATGTTACATTTTTGAAAGCGACCCTACACCATCAATTTTAAGTACTTATATCGTTTTAGGTATATCGTTGTGTGGCTTAAAGAAAATTTGAAAATTCAAAACTAATGTACTGTTGTATGAAATCGGAATAATTCATCGATTATGTTCGCATTAGTAGCTTTCTTAATTAGCCCAGTCAATAAAGCGGAAAAATCGTCAAAACTTCTAAACCCGCAAAAACAGAACCGATATTGATGATTTTTTTTTTTAAATGTTTGTTATACTAAATTATTCAAAATCAGAAACATTTCAGCTGGCGCTATCAATTATTTACATTGTTTAAATAATTAAAAAAAAAAATTGACAATTTTTTTTTCGATGAAATTTTAACAAAGTATAAGTGACTAATTTTAAAAATTTAGTTTAAAAAATAAGTTTTGAAATAAAAAGTTCCAAAATTTCCATTGAAAAACGTTAATTATTCAATCATTCGGATGCAAGAATTGAATTCCGAATTTGAAATTTTTGAAAAAACTTTGTATAATTTGTGTATCTGCACTCTCTTGTTCTTTGCAAATGCAACAACAATTAACTGTAGAGTCTACAGTATCTTGTTGCTGTTCCTGTAACATATAAAAGAATGTTGGAAAATGTTTTTAACACGTATGATTTTAAATATGAGGATCAAATTCAAAGGGAAATAGCTGTAAGACAGGAAATATATTTCTAATAATTTAAAAAGATTTCATTACATCCAAAGAATAATTTAATACAAATTGTTTTTGCAAATAATCTTAACGACGAGCATGACGCGCGGAAAATTCAATGAAAAAAGTACTGTAGAATTAAAAATATTACACTTAAAGGGCTAAAATTTTTAGAATCGTTAAATCAATACGTCCCAAAAAAGCAAACAAAGATAAGATTGAGTAATTATTTATTAAACGAGAAACATTTTTTAACTTATATGCAACGCAAGCGATTTTGCTGTAATGATCAAAATTAGAAAAAAATGTGATTTTACAGCATATACATGTATCATAATAACTGTAATAATGTAATATAAATGTAACATAATAATAAGAATAATAACTCAATTCTTCAAAATGCATAAACAAACTTAAAAGCAAATATAATCCAATTATTTTGAATACAAACCAAGAATAAATGACATATAATTACTTTTTCCATCGTATTTCTACTTGTCTCTTTGCACTTTTTCTAAATTTTTATCAATAATTAAGTTCTCTTCAACAATTTTCACTAATATTTTCAATATTTAGTGTTCAAAACTTATTTTAACAGATTAATAACCTCAAAACACACGCGTTCACTCCGAAAATCATGGTGAAACATCAGGAGTTTGACTTTGAATTTCTCTACATGTGATACAAAAGGTCGATTTCTTGTGCGTGTTTAGATATTCTTATAAACTTATTGATTTTTTCAGTTGACAATATACATATGTCTATATTTGTATATTATCTTCTTGCATCCGACTGATTGAATATTAACATTTTTAAATGGAAATTTCGAAACTTTTTTATTCCCCCGGACAGCGGGTATTCCCGGACAATTCTGAATTAGCTGCCTAACATCAGATGGCGTGCGTGATTATTGCTTCAAAACAAACAAACACCTTAAAAAGTATCATAGACGTTTTCTAACCCAACTCGGTTGATCGGTTTTGCAGCTGTGGGTGAATTTCATCTTTCTGTGTGGCGAATCGGCGACCTCCATAATATTACGGACTATGTTTAAACTAATTCGGTAAGTATATACAGTCTGTTTGATTTTAGCTGTCACAGCAGGTATCTCGGCTATTGTTAGAGATATTACAAAATGTTATAGAAGAAAAGTTGTTCTACATTTAATTTTCTATTATCTGCCATAGCCAAAAAAACAATTGAGCATCAAATATGTTAGATATAGCAAATACATTCAAAATTTTAAATAGAACGTATCCAATTTTATAACGTATTCTAAAACTATAAAAAATTCTCTTTACAACGATATATCACATGTCATAGTTATCTAATCAATTAAAAACATAAATCGATAATTAAGTAACAAATGCACGCTTAGACGAATTGAACACATCGCCTTGAGAAGGTAGGCGGTGAAAACAATTGCTATAGCTTTAGTGTCAAACTAACTGAGCAAATTCCTACGTATTGTTATTTTCATCTTAGGTAGCACGAATTGGGTGATAATTATTCCATTTATGAAACAATTAATGGATATGCTAAGTATGGACAGGGTGGGCATAATTGGATGTTTTAATAGGGCATCTCGGTAACCATAAGAGATAGAGGAAAACGAGTGGTCAAGTCTCGATCTCTTTTGTAGAGATATGTTTAATGGTGAAAACAAAAATTGGCTATCTTCTTTTGTTTTTGAGTTAGAGCCCAAAATTGACTTTTTCGACTTTTTTTGATATCCTCATAACTCCCTTGTTTTTAACAATAGCATATTACCGTTTTGACATTATTAAGGCACTTTTTTAAGGAGAATCTACTGGTTTAATCAGATTTTAAATTTATTCATTTGTTTCTCATTTATAGCATAAAGTTGTATTTCTTTATATGGAAGTCATAGTAGGCAATAAAGTGGTTAAAAAGAGTATTTTTTTTTTCTTTTCAAAAATATATAGTTTGTTTTTGATATTTCCATTATTTAATAAGAAATGTCAAAAAGCGTATTTTATAATTATTTTTTTAACGTTTAAGCCCTATCTAGTTGTCCTTGACAAACAAAAAGCTGCATAAAAGAATTTGTATGCTCTGTCATCTAGTAGGCTAGAAGCTGACAAATAATTTCATTTGTTTCACCGCCTACTTTTTCGAATAAAGCTCTAATTTACGTAAGCGTGCATTTGTTACTTAATTATCGATTTATGTTTTTAATTGATTAGATAGCTATGACATGTGATATATCGTCGTAAAGAGAATTTTTTACAGTTTTAGAATACGTAATAAAATTGGGTACGTTCCATTTAAAATTTTGAATGTATTCGATACATCTAACACATTTGATGCTCAATTATTTTTTTGGCTATGGCAGATAATAGAAAATTAAATGTAGAACAATTTTTCTTCTATAACATTTTGTCATATCTCTAACAGTAGCCGAGATATCGCCTGTGACAGCTAAAATCAAACAGACTGTATAGATTGGTTATCAATGTTGATAATTTATACCTATTATATAAAATGATTTAATAATTGCCACCCCTCAATTTTATCCAAACAAATAGATAAACAATTTTCTTTAAAATGGTAGCTGGAGGGCAACACCGGACACCGCAATGTCGGGTAAAACCGGACACAACAATAAATGTGAATGTTTAGGTTTTTGTGTAAATAGTCACTTTTTTGTTTGTTACAGTGTCATATTTTATATGCGTGATGCCAAAATTCAAGGGAAGAAAGAGTAACAGGGGCGACTGGAATCAGGACAGCATGAAGAAAGCATGCGATGCAGTAATTACAGGAACAATGTGTGTGAGACAAGCAGCTACATCTTACTCGGTTCCTAAAAGTTCACTTTTTGATAGGGTAAAAGCCCTGCGAAATGGCGAAGAAGTTACTCTTGTTGCCAAACTTGGACGTTTCAGCCAAACATTCAATTCTGAATATGAAACTATTCTTGTTAACCATGTAAAGGATTTATCAAGCAGATTAATGCCTTTATCTAGAAAAGAATTCCTAGAATTAGCTTTCCAATTGGCTGAAACACTGAAGATAACACATCGATTTGATAAAGAAAAAAAGTCTGCTGGTAAAGACTTTTACCAAGCATTTATGACTAGACACCCTGATCTTACACTAAGATCACCTGAATCTACTAGCCTCATGCGATGTGTAGGATTCAATAGGCCTCAGGTGGAGAGGTTTTTCAATAGTCTTTCACTGCTGATGGAAAAATTTAATTTTACCCCGTACACAAGCTATAATTGCGACGAAACTGGAGTTAGCAGGGTCCATAAGCATGCAAAGGTGATATCCGAGAAGGGTATCAGACAAGTGGGCAAAATTACATCTGCCGAGAGAGGTAAAAACGTCACAGTTTTGTTTTGTATGTCTGCTGGTGGACAGTTTATACCTCCTTTCTTTGTATACTCACGAAAACGAATAAATGAGAGGCTAAAAATAGGCGCACCTTTATAAAGTGTAGCCGAAGCTCAGCCCAACGGATGGATGAACGCTGATCTTTTCCCAAGGTGGATGAGACACTTTTGTAAATATGCAAATCCATCTAAAGAACGGCCAGTATTGCTTGTACTTGACGGCCATGCAAGTCATAAAGATTTGAGCGTCATTACATTTGCTCGTGGGCATAACATCCATATGATTAGCACTCCACCGCATACTACTCATAAGCTTCAACCGCTTGATAGGACGTTCATGAAACCTTTCAAAAGTGCTCTATACGAAGCCTGTGGAGTATGGATGAGAGTCAATCCTGGAATGCGGATTTCAGAGTACGAAATTGCCGGATTGGTAAATACTGCTTTCACCAGGGTATCTAGGGCTGCAATTGCTCAAAAAGGTTTCGAGTGCACGGGCATCATACCTTTTAATCCGGAAATATTTGACGATCTAGATTTTATGTCATCTGAGATAACCAACATACCAAATGCTCAAGACAAAAATCGCTCAATACATCCATCAACTAGTGTTTCCACTGTTACTTCAGAAGATAATGTTAGTAGTTCATCGGCGAATAGACAGCACAGCTCAACTTTATCACACCCCACAGCTCAAAATATATCGCCGTCCCATACATCTTATCCCGAGACATCACGTTCATCACCACCACATTGTACACCACCACATCATGCAATGTCACACCAAATTTTACCACAACAAGATAATATGGCAAGTACACCTTGCAATACATTTTACCAAAGCACTACTAAGATAAAGAAGCAGTTGGGCGTACTGGTTGCTAATTCAAATGATTCGTTAAACTTTAAACACACTTTAGAGTGCATGAGGCTTGCGCAGAACTGTCAGAATCGTCTGAATATTATGCTTGTGATTATTGCAAAATGTAGTTCTTCCATTTTTTTACTTAGAATAAAAAGTTTATTGGTTTTTTGAAACTACTCAACTAGTAAATGGTGGGTCCGGGGTTACCCGCTATGTTTTAGAATAACGTTTAATTTGTATGTTTTATATTTTGCTGTAACTATTTTGTGGAATAGTCTCATTGTTTTATATTAGAATATTTTGTGCAATAAACACTGCTTTTAAATTACAAACTCTTAGTTTTAAAAAAAGATGAATAAATTTTATTAAAATATCGAATTTGCTTAGGAGTCCGGGGCTACCCACATTCCCCCTATTTATAACGTTTTCCTGGTTATTTGTAATTCTATAAGTGTGTCTGTAACTGCAGTAGATGTTGCGTGGAAATTTATAGTTGCTATTTATCAGAGCATTTAATTTAAAAATATTTAAAAAATTTAGAAATCTTATAATATTATTACTAATGTTAAAAATTCAGCTTCAATCGAATAGGAGGGTGCCAATTTGCTGTATAAACTGAAGGTCTCGTGTTCGATCCTGGCCTAGTCAGGTGACATATTTAATGTAGACAAAATTTGAAACTTTGACATTTGGCCATTGAGCATTCGTTAACTCAACAAAAGTTTTTGCAACCCACCCAGAGTTAGACAACCGGGAGATTTAGTGATAATATAAGAAAGAAAAGCAATTAATTTTAATCTAACTACTAATGTTCAGCGAATTAATATATAAACAGTAAATTAATAAAGAACTCGAATAATTAACTTTTACTTGTCCGACTTTTTTCTGTTAGCGTTCTATACTAGCCAATATTTCTAGGATACTATACAGGGTGCCCATTTTAAAGCGTGACCCCTGAAGCTCTAGGAATAGGCAACACCCACCAATCAGTTCAGAAACCACTCTGTGTTTTACATTTTCAATATAATATTGAAAGATCAAAGTAGCAATAAGTTATGCGACTAATCCAAACTGTCCAAATTGTTAGAAAGATGTATTAAACGATAAACTGCATACAATATTATAATATAAATAAGTATTAAATTTACAACAGGTGTTCAAAGTACATTCCGTTATTTTGCTCCCACAAGTTAATTCTACGGAGGAAATTTCTTCTAACTTTACTCAATGTTTCAGGAGTAACTGAGCGGGATGAGGCAATAATTCTTTCTCGCAATTCATTTTCATTAGCAGCATAGGTTGCTGGTAAACCCCATTTTTTACTTTTCCCCATAAAAAGAAGTGTAGGCCAATAACATGATCTCCTATAATACTGCACCAAACATTAACTTTAAATACGCACTGGAAATGTGATTCTTGAAACCAGTGAGGGTTGGCTTGTGAATAATACTGTAAATTATGTCTATTAAAACAGCCATTATTTGTAAATGTTGCCTCGTCCAAAAATAAAGTGTGACTTACGAAATTTGTGTTCAAGTTTAACTGATTTCTCACAAAAGCACAAAACTGTAAACCCAAAAGAAAGTCATTTTCTAATAGGTGCTGGACTGGTATACAGTGATAGGGATGATACGCATGATGTTGTACACAGAGCCTTTGCTGATATGGTGGGTTTTATTTCCCTTTACTTGATTATAAGTTATAAACCTAAAGTTTGCTTTCATTTCGCGGGAACGTCTTCTTTGGCGTACGTGAGGATCATTTGTAACTGTTTCCATTAGAGCAACTTCTGTATTTTCGTCAGTAACCCTTCGAGTTCTTACATGAGGCTTTTTAAACATCCCTGTTTCCCTCAAATTATGTTCCAGCCATCGAAAAACGATATGGCTCGGATGTATTCGATTTGGATATCGACGAGCATAGTGTAACAGCAGTGTCAGCATTTCTTTGGCATTCCCCGAGTATCAAGAGCATGTCTGTGCACTCTGAAGAAGAAAACATTTTGTTGACGTTTTTGTTGCTAATGTACTAACTTCAAAAATTCAAGGCTAACTAATGCACACAAAAATTTAATCAAAATTTTAAGATCATATTAGTCACATTTCAGAAGTAAAATGGGTTGCCTATTCCAACCTCCAAAGGAGTCACGGTTTAAAATGGGCACCCTGTATTAAGTGTTAAAGTAATATGGTAGGAAATTGTGTATACGTATCTGCAGTTCTTTGGTAAAGAAAAAAAAAATAAGCATGCGAATATTATTAAAAATAATCAAAGTATCAAGTAGTCTAACAAAGTGAACGTTATACTATGATAAACTGTAGATATTAAAAGTTGCGGGGTTTTATAAGCTAACCGTTCGTAGGAAAGCATCTCTGAAAACAGTAATTTCTAAATGCCCTGGAGTATCAATTCCTTCTATAGAATTCAACTGAACTAATTAATATTCAAACAACAAATTAATACCAGTTGAAATGTATGCAGCACTAGCTGTAAGTAACCCCATGACATCCATATTAAATAAATACATTTTTGGCGTAGAAAAGACAAATACCCTAAAAAAAGTTGTAGTGTTCTATTTATTCGTTCAATGTTATGTGCAAATAACATTATAAGTTATAACTAATATATTCTACACTTACTATAAAATAAAAATTATTTTTCATAGAAGTTAGTCCTAGTGTAGATACCAACGAAGAATTGAATTAACTTACTAAATCGCAGGATAAATGTACGTATGTACCTACAACCTACATGGATTCTCGCCAAAAATTAATAGTTAAAAAATTATACTACACTCAAAGTTTTAAAGGAGTAGATCAAAGCTATTATTCTAAATGCAATTCTATGCAAGATCTAATAGCCTAATAAAAGCTGATAAAACTGCAAAATAATAATAAATAGTTCATCTTATTTATTGAATAGGTACTACATAACGTTTCTAACTAAAAACTTCTCCTAAGAAAATACAGTAACACGAGCAGTAAAAAATATATAAAATTAATACCTTCAAAAAGAAAATCCCATTAATAAATGTTTGTTTGTTTCAGAAGCGAAAGTGCAATTTAAAATTCATGGGCGAAGGAAGTCTGAATAATACGAAATTAACTAAAGAAAGGAAAAAGGTAATAGCGTGATTTTTTAAACAGCTTTGAAAGGTAACAGTTTCTGTTTCTCGAACACGAATAAAAATAGAACTGTGTTAACATTTTAAAATTTTAATAAAAGGGGGCGAGCAACTAGAGCTTAATAGAATAAATTTACATTTAAAAAACGTTGAATCGCACCAAAACCTTATTTAAATTTGTTTTTAAATTTTAGCGTGATTAATTTTGTGGAACTACTTCAAAACATTACTTTTAAAACGCCATTATTCTATTAGCAGAGAGATGTCAGGAGCAATTATAAATTAAATGCTGAGTTACGAAAGCAAGATATAGAGTTTTATTACATTATTATACAATGCAAGCCTGAAATGTGTTATATTTTGTCGGTTGATTTTGGAATGTACCTGTTTAGTTATCTGTATAAATTATAGCTTTGTTTATATACCTACTCTAAGATAGCATTGTAATTGGAGTACTTTTCAATTTTCAGTCATAACTCGAAAACTGAAGAAGATCGCCCATTTCTATTTCCATCATTGAACTAGTTTCAGAAAGTTGGGACGATAATCGATTTTTCACTAGCTTTACAAATAATAAAGTTACCAATACAACAAATTCGAGTTTAGAACACGGTGTTGTACAATTATACGTATAGCAGCATGTAGCAATGACAGCTAATATTATCTCTACTAAAATTGTGAACATACGAAACACCTCGAAGTATTTCTAACTGTAGGTTAATTTCAACGTTATCAAACTGTCAGCCATCTACATATTAACCTACAAAATGTTATTAGAATCCATTCACTTGTATGGCGCGAGCAGCAACGATATAGCTTTTACTCCGATTACGCCAATTCAAAAATCAAGGGCAATTTAAAGCAAGACAAATAAACAAAGCGTATGTGTTTTTTAAAGTTAATTATGAATTCCGTAGCTGTTATATCAATACTCATTTTTAAAAGGATTTTTATACAAAAGGAGACGATCGGATTCAGAATTGAGTTTTATTTTAGCCATAAAATTGATACAAATGGCAACTGAATATATAGCCTCTAAGCTTTTATTAGTTGATCTCATGAAAATGTGTGGTATATTGTAACAATAATATTATTCAAAACATACGCGTAGCTATCACAAGTAGTATTGAATGGCTCAGAAACACAGGAAATATTAAGACTAAGACGAGCATTGCCATACAATTCAAGTGTTTAGCGCATACTAATTACTACCAACTGTTTACCAGAGAAGAGAAGCTCGATGGCGGGGTGATAAGAGTTTACAAAAATCGCCCACTGTCTGACGAAACAGATAGAACAAACACTACGAACGCCAATGCAAACAACAAAGAGTCTCCCCTTCCGTAACAATTTGGATTTGCCCGAACGCTTTCTGGTCTACGGCGCATGATGACGTACTTGTCCTTCTCGTTTTGAGACCAGTCTACAACTAACACATATACTATATACTTAATACACCATCACCAAACTCTGCAGAAGGCAACGGAAAACCGCTGTAGATAACATTTTCGTGGATTTAAAGCGGCATAACACGAGGTAACGCGATTTGAAAATTTGCTCATTATCTACGCTTCGTACCGTAGCGAACCTACAGGGTGTTCGAAAAATAGACGGAGATATTTCAGGGGGTGATTCCTTGTCATAAAATATGAAAAAAAAATCCTATAAACATGGGTCCGGAAATGCATAGTTTTCAAGATACAGGGTGTTAAAATTAAAAGAAAATCGATTTTTAACATAAAGTACACTACAATAAATGTTGGAAATGTCCACCATCAAATAATATTGCCAAATTTCAACAGATTCGAGTAAATATTTTTTAAGATATTAATAAAAACCCGATTTTTTTTTAAAGTTTAATACCCTGTATCTTAAAAACTATGCATTTCCGGACCCAAGTTTATAGGAACTTTTTTAAATATTTTATGACAAGGAATCACCCCCTGAAATATCTCCGTATATTTTTCGAACACCGTGTATACTATGAATGCTAGTAGTATTAATTTCGTGTTCCGTTACGTTACTGGTGTTTAATATGATACGAATACATACGAGTACATATAGTTTGTAGTTAGAACACTTTTGAATTGACTTATTATTAATAACAAGTGTAGATTGTCTGTCTGTCGGTACCCGTAACCTCTTCTGCCTTTCGGTGTCGAGACTGGTGCGTTAGCGTATGTTGTCTTTACATACTGAACCATGTGTATACACTGTGTGTAATGAATGTAATGATATAATTAGGTGACTATTTAAATTTCTAATTTTTCTATTATTACTGATACGAAATTAATATTAAAGAAAAGAAGGAATAATTTTAATTATGTATTTTGAGGCTCGCATTTTGAGGCTCGCATAATAAATAATATTCCAACAAAAATCGTTGTGCTTACGGTAAGTTCGCAAAAAATGTAAAAAATATCAAACACCAATTATTCTCCTACTTTTACATCTATTATTTTATACCATTTTAAATAACGAAAAAATGTGTTTAACAAAATTAAGAAAATAACTTTACAAGGAACCAATATTAGCAATAGGTACAAGCAAGTTTAGTTTTAAACGGGCAACCTACAATAGTAATTAACGTCACAAGTCCGGGAACTCATATTTTACAGTACGAGTCAGATGTTTAAAGACGAGGCGACGTAAGGAGCCGAGTCTTGAAACTCGAAACGAGTACTGTAAAAAGAGTTCACGGACGAATGTCGTTATGTATTTTATTTCATACTGTAAACAATTTGATTTTTTAATTTTTACATGTGACACTTTTTCAATAACGTCAACATGTGACATTACTGTATCAAGGCCGGTAGGTGCGGCTTGGTTACTTTTACGGGCTCTGATTGGGTGCATAAAATAACAGTCCGGAAAGTGTTGCTAGGTAACACTTTCCGGCTCTGATACCGTAATAGCTCACTTTCCGGACTCAAAATGGCGTCGGAAAGCTGAATTTACCAGACAGTATGAAATAAAAATTTATAAAAATATTTTTTTACTTTTTTACGTATTTGATAAAACAAAAGGCATAATTTGCTTTCTTTGGTTTGGAATATACCTAATACTGAAACGATTTTTAAAAACAGTTTTGGGGGTCTCTATGAATTATTTATTATTAATTAAAAATTAAAACCACAACAACAACACTAATAAAAATATATACACTAATAAAAACAGTAAAATAAACGAAACTAACATATTCCATTCGTTCGTCCGTAGCTGTGACTACGACTGAACTGACGTTTTTTATTGAGGTTTATAGAGGTTTTTAGAGGTCGTACACTTCTCTCTGCTTCGGAGGGCACGTTTATCAGGCGCCGGTTATCATACTAACACCTTTGATAACCGTTAACCTCGCAACACTGCGGGTCGATCTTCTTCACCTCTTTTGTCGGGTAAGATTAGCCTCTTGCACGACGTACGTGCGAAGAGGACTCATGAAACTCATGATTATGAGTCAATAACATCATCATGTTTTAACGTGCTTTTTTGTAAATTAATACTTTCATTGGTACTCCATCAATCAACCACAATTACGTATATGTTACCTTAAGGAAATTATACTGCTCTTTGGTTTAAGTTTTCTTTCGTGATTATAAAATTGAAAGCCTCTCAACTCTTTTATTCCTACGAATATTATAAAACGTATTGCTGAAAATTAATTCTTAGACGACCTAGGCTAGTAAACAACCATTAACCAATTCATTAGTTATAGCATAGTTTTGTGGAACATATTTTATTCTGTTGCATCTCAACTAATAATTTGCTAATTAAACGTTCCTTACAATTTTATAGCAAATCCCATAATAAAACTTACGTTTAAAGATAGCGATGAAACAAAACAAATATATGGAGAATGTGAGTAGAATCTAGCAAGAAACATAAAAACAGCATTATTAATAATTGGTACCTATAATTATAACTACTTTTAAAGAGTTAATTAAACTGTCTGTCATCATTGAGATGATTAATAAGGTATATTATCAAAACACTGCTTACTTAAATATTTTCTTTACAATTAAACTTGTTGCGGTTAATGAAACCAATATGCTTTATAATATGGAATTTATACAGCTTATACATTTTTCTAAAATTACAATTAAAACAATCGTAAATTAAAATGTTATCATCAGAATTAATTTATTTGTGTGGTTTAAGTAGTAACTGTTTCCATTTATAAATCGCTTTTTCAAACTTTAGAAGACATACCGTTTGTCTACCCAACCGTGACATAAAATAAAGTTACTTTTATTGCAAACTTGATATACAGTTTATTGCAAAAACAACAGCATTCGTAAAGCTGATGTTATGTAAAACTAAAAAATCTTTAACGATAAAATAAACATAGCAGTATTAATCGGCTTCGATGTTTGATGGTAAATAAAGCAAGAATACAGTTGGTACATGATTTGTGATAATACAGGTTAGTTCTATTGTTCGTTTTTAAAAACTTTCACACAGAAAAACTTATTGCAATCGTAATAAGTAGTGAGTTTTTAAGAAGCTCGTTGGTACAGTGGTAAGAGCGCTGGATTCCTAGCTATGAGCCATGGGTTCCAATCTCACGCAGTGGCAAGGATTTTTACAAAGAATTTCCCACTGTTTGACGTCGGCACTTGAGCGAGTGAAGCCATTTAATCGTTTGGTTACAATTAACGAGTTCTGTCTGTGGAGTGGTCGATTTCAGATAGTAACAAGATACATATACTACACGCTTAATACATGGTCACAAACACTGCAGAAGGCAACGCAAAACCACTGCAGTGAACACATTCCCCTAGTGTAAGGGGGATTTAACAAAGTGAAGTCGTTTAAAAATGTAGCTTTGATCCCCTTGTCGACGTACTTAGAAGAGGATATGACACAGAAAAAAAAATCGATGAGTTTAAAGCATTTTGAAATAGTTGTCTTTGTATAAAGGTAAAACCAGACCTAGAAAATTATGTGGGCACAATGTGGATCCATAAAAATTTATGATGGGCCGATAAGTGTGTTAATTTTTTATGTTAGTAGAATGGAATTTTATTGGAAACAATAAGTGTGATACATAATTTTGGCATTAAATTAAATTTACAATTTGATAAATACCAAAAACTAAACTTCGTTGTTATTGTAGCAATTACTAAAACAAAACTTAGTTTTAAATGTAAACATAGCACCAAAGAACCAACAACAATTTTAGTACTTTGTGTAATAAATATGTAACGATAATATCTTAAACTACAACCTTTACCTAAGGTTGAGAGTCTATTAAATTTGGGTAATTTAATTTTACTGGGAATTAACGATCGTTATTCCATACATGAATTAATGATAAGTAATGTAATGAGGTAATGACTGTATGCCGAAGAGATAGCAGGAATATTTTGAAGAAACATTAAACGGAACAGCACTACCCCCTGATACAGGCGTTACAGCAGATACACAACAACTTGGACAAAACGAGCGAGAGGTAAATGTAATCAATATGTCGACATGTGCGTTTTTTCGAGCAACAGATCCGCTACAGACCAGATATTTTGCCTAAAACAGACAGTTAACCCTGTTTGTAGAGTTCAAACAAGCGTACGATTCCATAAAAAGAATCAAATAATAAAAGATACATGAATACAAGTAAAATTAACGAACTTATTGAAGATGATCATAGAAAACACAAAAAATACGACGCTTTAATAGCACAGCAAGGTCTTAGACAGGAAGCCTCTTTCGACAGTTCTGTTTAACCTAGCCCTACAACAAATCATAAGAGATAGTGGAATAAATAGGAATGGATAAATATACGACAAGCATAAGCCAGTGATGTCACGTTGCTAATAAAGACAGAAAAAGAACGGACAAAAACGTGAAGGCCGCAGCAAGAAAGATTCTATTTCGAATTAACAACCAAAAAACGAAACACATGGAAAGGGGAAAACCCTCGGGGAAAGGGAGACAGCAAAATGAAAAGCTGAAGTTGATTTTAACAGATAACAGTGAGATAGTGTTTAAAAAAGTCAGCAGTGTAAGGTATCTGGGTGTGTTAGTAACAGACAATTGTGATAACAGCAAAGAAATAAGTGTCAGAATAGTAAAAGGTAGTGCATAGGTTCGTTAAAACAGACGATAAATGCAAAAAATTTGTCAAAGCTATAATAATTTACAAAACAGTGATAAAACCAACGGTTATGTATGGTTGTGGAACTATAAACAAAGCTGATCAAATGCGGGTAGAAGTATGCGAAAGAAAATCTGTGGATAAAAAAAATAGAAAACCATTGGGAAAGGATATCCTATAAAGAATTAATGGATATTTTCGGAGAAGCAAGTTCGCGATTCAAATTAAGCAATACGCCACCTGGTGGTTGTCAAAATACCAAGAGGTGTGACGTCACATGAAGGACTTTTTTGAGTCAGCTGTTGGTGGTGAATACTGTTCTCAGCGTTTCTATATTGTGTTGTACGTTTGAAGTGTTTATAATTATTAAAATCAGCCGTTCTAACGGCTCCTAAATTCAGGATTATTACTATTAGTAAGTAATTTCTAATATTCTTACTTTAACACCAAAAAATACTTGCTAAATTGTTTAGGTTACACAAAAACATGGCAAGTTCAATTTACTTGGGGTTTGCAGAAATGTGCGAGGCACTTGATGCAACGCCAAATTCGAGGAATTTAAAAGAAGGCCAAGATTTGGTAAACGCGAAGCACGTGATTCTTTGTGAAGCCACTAAGAGAACTAAAACGGAGATCGCAGTTTATGCATCATGTCTGCAAACGAGTGCATTAAATTCACCTCCACACACTATAACGGGTGTGTTTAAACTTAAAGACTGCAAAATCATTGGTGTTAATGATATGTTTTGCACTTGCAAGGCTGGTGCAAGCTAGAAGTGTAAACATATTTCAGCAACTTTAATTTATTGCTCAAGGTAATTTTTATTAAAGATTAATTTGTACCTAGTTTATTTATAAATTCTCCTATTCCTAACTTTTTGTCTGTTTCAGAAATGATGTGTCTAAATTGTCAATTTTATCCCAGACAAGTAAAAAGTGTGCTTGGACCGCAGTGAGAGGCGCAGCTTTAGAAGCCTTACCAGCCGGCTCCTTTATTAGAAACTGGCTGTTTTGTTAGTGTACCTGGAAACTGTATGGATGTTACCGAGGACCTAAGCCAGCTTTTCGTAATGGAGCTGATGAAAGCATGCCCTAAATCCGCTTATACTAAGCTTAAGTAAGAATACGACCAACAAAAAATCATAATATGATATTCATACAATCTTGTTTTAGAATGGGACGTCGGAGGTTACAAGCAGGAAACAGTCTGCAAGCAGACGAAGCAGCTGGAAATGCACTAACTCAGGATTCTGAAATCTTTGATTTAGAATCTGAACAGGTAGCCAAGGAGATGGAAGTACTGTCCGATGTTTTAGCAAATGACGAATGTGAGAATATGGCAGATCTCGCCAATGTAGATTTTGCTCCGTTGCATGAATGCTGCAGTACTTTCTACAATGAAAATGCATTGTGCAAAAACATACGATATGTGTGTATGGAAACAAAATATAATCGTAACAAATGGAAAAAAGAACTACAATTTAGAGTGACGGGCTCTAGGTGTTATTCCTTATTTACGTATAGTAAGGATAACTGGATTGAAAAATCCCTCAGGTACTTCTGGCCCAAGGATTATACCAATGCAAATTTACAACATGGTACTATTTTTGAGAACGTGGCCAGGAATGCATATACAAAGCATTGTACAAATGTGATGTTTTTGAAACCGGATTTATTATCAGCAAAAGCAATCCTTGGTTAGGATACTCACCCGATGGGATTATTATGGAGGGTGGTAAACCACAAAAGCTATTAGAAATTAAATGCTTGGTTCGAGGTAATTTTTTACTTTTATATATGTAATATGATCTATGTACTAGTATACTAATAGATACACACGTTAGTTTTAGGAAAAGAAGTCACCATTACACAAGCAATTGAACACTGTAAATATATTACAAAGGGCGTTGATGGATATACACTAAAACGTAAACACACTTATTTTGGCCAGGTTCAATTGGGAATGGCAGTATTGAACGTAAAGGAAACGGATTTTGCAGTTTTTGCCAGTAAAGATAGTTCTGTGGCAACCTACGTAGAAGTCCGACCGCCGGCGAACGCGACCAAGGCGCGGGGACCACGCCCCGCCACCAATACGATCAACGCTTGCCCCACTCAAGCACTCGACTGTCGGCGGACACGAACGAGGCGAAGAAGCTACCACCCACGTGATCAACGGAAGCTGTTCCCAGGCTATAAAAGCAGAAACCCTCAATTCAGAAGCCAGTCTTCTTGTACTGACCCAGAGTCAAGAAGTACTCCCGCTTGCGCTTTCCCACAGCCAAGTAAGTTGCAGGTGCCTAGTACTGACCCAGAGTCTAGGACACCGGCACAACCGTTGCAGATGCCTAGTACTGACCCAGAGTCTAGGACACCGGCACAACCGCTACCGATTCCTAGTACTGACCCAGAGTCTAGGAATCACAGCACAACTGCTGCAGTCTTCTTGTACTGACCCAGAGTCAAGAAGAACGCACGCATGCATTCTAGTGCCGCAGTCTTCTTGTACTGACCCAGAGTCAAGAAGAACGCACGCACGCATTTGTTCACAGCCAATCCGCTAGATTCATGGATGCGACCACGGAGAAAGTTGCTACACTCCGGTCACGCACGCCACGTGCGTAACATCCTGCGCCAGTTTCTAAGACGCCCCGCCGTGCCAGCTCCTGTGTCGCCACTGCCACCATCGCCGAGGCGCACCGTCCGGCAAAGGGTCCTCGACCTTTTACCAGAAATCATCGAGTGGACCTCGCCCCGTCCGATAGCCGGCGTGCCACCGCGGTACAGCGGTATCCATCCTGCACGGATACATATCAAGGACCCCAGGAGGTTTGCCGTCCGAAGCGCATACCGCAGGACTATATCGGATGCATAATGATTTAAACTGTATATATTGTACATATTTGTAAATAGTTATTATTAGGTGTTAAATAAACAAATGTTAAATGTTGTTTCCGTTGTTGTATTCTCCTGATCACTACCACGCAACCCACAGTTCTTTTGTAAACATAAATGTTCCCTTTGACAAAAACTTTACAGCGGTAATGTTACAGAAAATAAAATTCAATTATTTTGCACAAATGCTGCACAATGTATGCTTTAATAAAAGATGATATGCAGGGTGGCCCATTTTCGAAGGGATTGCAGGCTATCTCCTTAACTATTACATCTACGCAAAAAGTAATAAAGATGTCTCGGGCCAAATTTTTGAGACAAATCTAATGGTGCAAACCGAAATTTAATATCGTCTTTTGTTTTCGAGCTACAAGCAAAAATTGAATTTTTCGGAAATTCTTTTCGGAGTTATAACTCTTTTGTTTGTAGGGATAGGAACAAAAAATAAAAACATTCTTAAGGCACTTTTTCATGTAGAATTTAATGGTGATATTGGATTTCTAATTTGCATATTAAGTTTTGAGTTATAACATAAACTTGTATTTTTTTAAATAGCAACCGTAGTTGGCTTTGACATCACTAAATAGGTCGCTTTTCAACGTTTTCAAAAATATATGGTTTAATATACTTATTTTAAATAACGAATGAAATATGAACAATTTTCTAATATTTACAAATCATAATTGGATATAATTATCAAGCAACCCTTGGAATACAAAAAAATTAATAAAAAAACAAAATAAATGACTGTCCTGTCAAATTAATAGGTATTCGTTTGGTTATGTAGCTTTACTTATGTAAAAAGTAAATGTAAAGTGTAACTGCTTAATAGTTACAATGACTGTTTATGTGTGACAGTTTAAGTATACAGTTTACTACACTTATCTCAAATAACAATTAAATCTCAATAAACTTGCCAATATTTAAGAATACTGCGGTATAAATGATTATTTAGACGCATTCTAGAGGGATTAAATTTAGTATCCACAATGTTCTGATTCTTATCTGGGATACATTATTCTGTATTTTTTCTTTACTGAAATAGGTTGGAGATGCTGTTACATACTCTAATCTAAACTATTTGTAGTATTTTCGTTTTATCTTGGTTAAATATTTTATTTATTTCGTGGTTTGTTGAAAGATCCAAAATTAATAAACCTATTCTCAAGTTTCTTACATGTTTCCATATTTGGTTGGGGACTTACTTTTACATAAGTATTAAAGTAAAGCTACATAACTAAACAAAGACTGCTTAATTTGACAGAACAGTAATTTATTTTGTTTTTTTATTCATTTTTTTTTTGTGTTCCAAGGGTTGCTTGATAATTATATTCAATTACGATTTGTAAATATTAGAAAATTGTTGATATTTCATTCGTTATTTAAAATAAGTATATTAAACCATATATTTTTGAAAACGTTGAAAAGCGACCTATTTACTGATGTCAAAGCCAACTACGGTTGCTATTTAAAAAAACACAAGTTTATGTTATAACTCAAAACTTAATATGCAAATTAAAAATCCAATATCACCATTAAATTCTACATGAAAAAGTGCCTTAAGAATGTTTTTATTTTTTGTTCGTATCTCTACAAACAAAAGAGTTATAACTCCGAAAAGAATTTCCGAAAAATTCAATTTTCGCTTGTAGCTCGAAAACAAAAGACGATATTAAATTTCGGTTTGGACCATTAGATTTTTCTCAAAAATTTGACCCGAGACACCTTTATTACTTTTTGCGTAGATGTAATAGTTAAGGAGATAGCCTGTAATCCCTTCGAAAATGGGCCACCCTGTACAATGAACAGTTTCTTTACAAAATAAAATAACGTGTGTCTATAAACTGTCGACATCTCGGTTGCTTTGAAAAACAAATTACAAGTCTTAGATTATATCACAGACAATGACATTTTACAAATCTTGACATTTGGTTTTGTGTTCTGAATCAAATTACGAAATATGTTTCTGAAATCACAACCTACTGGGATGTTGACAGTTTATAGGCACCCGATATATAAAGCTTAAGATAAAAACTTATCATCTGCCAAAATTGGATTCGATAAGTTTGCTATTCCACAAGCAATAACAAAAATGTCGTTCACAATTGGAACCAAATTTATCGGTAAACGGCTTGTTAATATTTTAAATATTTTAATTCGTTGATTCGCTCTTTCAACGTGTACTCTAGCTGAAGCTATTTTGGCATTCAGAATTGCTTCTTCTCGAGAGAATTGCTTCTTATCCCGAAGAAATGGAGGTCTAATTAATTGTATGCCATAACTTTCGCAAATATCTTCTATTAAAAATCCTTTGTCGACCATAATGTGGTCTTTGTTCATTGTCAATTTCTCAAGTAGATTACTTCTTTCAAAGATAGCCTTATCTGAAGTGCGTCCACCATATGGACAGCTTATATATGTAATTGTTGATGCAGGACTTACACCCGTCATAAACTTAATTGTTGTAGTACCTTTATAATGAGAATACGTTTTTATTTTACAACAGAGTTTTTTGCTGCTTTGTACCGGTACTTCTGTACATTCTAAAACAATCCTTACATCTTGATAGTCTTTGAAACATTTTGGCATGTTTCTCTGTATTTCCTCGCAAGATGGAAATGAAATTACAACAATTGCTACTTTTGCTAGTGCAGGAATAAGATCAAAAAAAATTCTTTTGCTTGTTTGTGCAGATACACCAAAGAGAACTGCAAGAATAACATATGGCAAATCTAATTTCAATTTCATGAAACATAACAGTACTCGTTTCAATAAAGACAACCGATGAATAGGTAGGTACGTATGTCTTTTTAAATGTGGCTAAGCAGTGTTACTATAACGTATTAAGTAGAACGAGTGAGTGTAATCCAGTTAAACTGTTCAGTTGTGCATCAGTTTGTAAAAAATCACAAATAGTTACCATTTCACTTGTATTAACCTGAACTTCACAGTCCCGAACTTCTTTTAAATCAAAATTTACTTGAGTTCTAACGTCTCTGTATTCTTTTGCGACTTCTAATTTCTTCTCGCTGCTTCTACTCAACAGTAATAAATTTTCAGCAGCTTCTAATGCTAGATCTTCGTAAAGAGGTGCATGTTCTGCTTCTGACACGATTGTTTCTGCTATTGGTATTTGTAAAATTTCCGAAGTGTTACATTTTGTAAATCTATTTTTTAAACGTTGTGATCGGGCAAACGAACGTGCATCCTGCATCTTTCTTTTAGCTTAGCTAACATCGTGACTTCGAATAGGAATATTCTGACTTGGAACTGCAGTAGGTAGCAATCGCCTATTACCTTGTCATTCTAAAATATTTATTAATAATTAATTAAAATAATTGTATTACTACGCAATTAGAACTGCTAAAACAACATAACTTAATATCTGATATCTTACCTGCATAATAATAATCATCCTTTATAAAATGTAGTGAACAAACTCGCATACAACTGGATACTTTTTGCCCCATCTTTAATTTAACTTCCCAAGCTTTTCTTCTGTCCATCATTTGTGTACCACCATAATCATCTTGAAAAGATACATTTTCTTTCCCTGGTTTGGGAAAAGAATGATACGTTACTTAAATCGCCGTTTTTCCTGCGTACAGACTTGCAACCATATACACGACAGTTGGTGTTGCTCTTACTTGCAGCATTTTTTGTTGTTAAACTCATTATAATTACGTAGACTTCCAACACTGAGCATACAACACTATGCTACAACACACAGTGGTTACAGGTTAATCCTCTAACTGGCGTCACTGCATGGTTACGCGCGCGCGGTAAATCTTAGTTTGAATAGCCAATAACAATCCAAATTAAAGTAGGAAGAATATGCCGGCTAGGACATATAGAAAGATTAACAAAAGAAAGAGCAACAAAGATGGTACTGAGGGGCAGTTTAGATGGAACGAAAAAGAGAGGAAGACCAAAAGGGAATTGTCTAGATGCAGTTAAAGAAGACTTAAGAAAATTGGAGATATGAAATTATTATTATTACGCCTATCTAAATCAAGACATAAAATTATTATGAGTTTATTTCTAGTTATAGGTTATAGAGAACGTTGTACACGTACAACGCACACACACTTACGCTATACACATGCTGCGCGCACCAATCATGTACTCGCAGAGTCGGGCCTGCTTGTTACACCCGTAAAGGCAACATACGCTAACGCACCAGCCTCGACACCGAAAGGTAAACGAGGTTACGGATGCAGGATACAGACAGATATATTTGTTATTGTTTACTCTACGTAGAGCTACTTTTTTGTAATATTATAGTAAAATACATAACTACACATGTCATCTGTGCGCGGACTCTAGAACAAACGAGCGAATTCTTGAGATGTCTACGTTACGCGAATAATACCTCAGAGATCTAGACATGCATTTGAGAGCCGATTGGAAGCGTGCGAAAAATATAAATGCGTTCAAGGAGCGGATTGGGACCAGCGTTGTAGTCAGAGCCACAAATACGAAACAAATAAGAAAATTAAATGCACCACGCGCATAATCGAATATAAATACTAATAGTAAAATAAATAGACTTCGTTGTGATATTTAATTTACTATAATACTATAATTTTAGTGTTAATTTCGTTTTACTGTTTTTATTAGTGCATAAGTTTGGTAATCATTGTGGTTGTTACTGTGTTTTTTAATTGTTAAGCAATAGATAATTTACACAGACGCACAAAAACATTTAAGAAAATCGTTACAATAGCAAATAACGTTTTCATTATTTAACTTACAGTGTTACATATGATTTTCTTAATAGTAATTTGTTTTTTGTTATTGTTGCGGGTATTATTAATTAAAGGCATTGTCAACTTATGCAACATATTTAGTAAATGTCAAAATACGTTAGTTAAAATACTCGTAGAAGTACTCGCAGTGGTAGAATTTCAATATCTTTGATAATAACCACAATAAACGGGCAGTGAGAATTCAAATCCCCGATACGTGACGTCAATGATGTCGGCCTCCGGAGACTACTACACAACGCATTATTATATAATAATAATTATACTGCATTACTACGCAACTACGCTAGCTATGCTAGTGCTCTTACCGGCGATCGACACCAGTGACGTCACAGCTTAAACTTTTAGTTCCCATAACTCGGCAGCGAATTAAAATTCGGCCGTAAAATTTTGCACAGGTGCAATACTCAATTTACTCAATCAAACTACAAAATTAAAAAAAAACGACTTTTCATAAGTTGATAATGCCTTTAACTGATTTCCTACGAATGTTCGGTTATTTGCTATAATGTATTAGTATTCTAGTCCTTGAATATTTAATTATGTCTAGATTTTCAAAAGAATGGTTTGGAAAAGTTAACACTAAGTATGGTCAGTTATTTTCTCAGGTAATATTAAAATAACTAGAACATCGAGATTAGGTAGCGGTAATCATTAATTCAACTGAAGAGGCAGCAGTAACCGTTAATACTTACAACTGAAGCTCTTTAAATAAGAAAGAACAAATTTATATTGAGTATTGTTATTGTAATATTTGTTTGTAATATTTTTATTTTTTAATGCATCTTAATTCTAGGGAATTAATAGCTTTCTATATACAGGTTTTCACGTACCGGGTGTTTACGGTAAGCCGCAACAGAGGGAAACACCAACGTATTTTGTTAGAAAAGATCCGGGATATCTACGGAATATGTGCGAATTTAGCAGTAAACCTACGTAATTGGGTTTATTTGATGATAGAATGAGACAGAAATAGCGCCGGCATCAGTTATCGAAGCATGCAATTATTTCATTGTTTAATTTTTAAATTTGTCAATTTTGACAGCGACAAAAACGTCAGATTGTTAAGCTTGCCAGTTACTGAAGAATCTACATCTACAACGCAATGAAGCACAATAATTATAGATTCATTATTATTATTATTATACTAAAATAATATAATTTAAAAAATTTATTTATAATGGCATAATAGGTACTTTACATATTTACTAAAATCGTTATTTACGTAAATGTACAATTGTTACGGTTTTCTTGCACATCAATCCTGTACTTCACCAAATTATACCAATTTTCTCTATGTAACCAATTTCGCATCTATCTGCATGAACCATTAAGATTTGTAAGTTGCATTAATATTTTCTGACAGAGATTTTAGTACAACTGACTAGACAAATTTTTGCTTTCATTACATTTGAAGTTCATTGGGTATCTATAACTGACGCTGCTGCACCTACACTATTATCACAACGTTTCATTATTATTTACTCAAAAGCATAAGAACTACTTTAAATATATCCTTACGATCAAAAACAAAACACTTTTGTGTAAGTAGAGCTTGCTGTTTCTCAATCAAATGATTGAAATGTTATCGAAAAACTGTTTACAAATGCCACTGTGCTTACAAGAACGCTTTGATGTTTTTCAATTTACTGTTAAGCATGGAAAAAAATTACAGTGCTTCATATGTCGCCAACAGTTAACATTACAAGCTGCTGTTCACATTGAGACGCATGTTAGCAGAAACGTAAAGAATTTGCTGCCAACATTGCCAGTAACATTATGTGTTTTCGAAACCTAAGAATTAGAATCTTGAGTTTCAACATTTTACTTGAAACAAAATTCTAACATCACTTTTTTACAACCTAACTATCATATAACAAATATAAATTGTTTCTGAGTAATAACTATTGACTATTTGTCAACAGTTACACATTTTGAAGAAAGATGATGCTTTAGATGCTTTGATCTAATGCATTGTTACTGTTTTTACTACTCTAGATACCACATTTGTTAAGTTATGCTGCAAGTTTTAACTAGCTTTATTATAACTCTTTATATAGCTTGTTTTTGCTTTATGTCGAATTTAAGAATAATGATTTAATCAGTGTTGGGTAAGATCCTTTAATTCAGGATCTAGATCCAGATCCAGATCAAATTAGAATCCGTGATCTAGATCCAGATCCAAGATCACCTTATACAAACGGATCTAGATCAAGATCTAAGATTCCAAAAAAGGATTTAGATCCTTTTCATAGATCCTTGTTATATTTTTTCTAAATTGATCTGTGGAAAGTTTGAAGGGTTGATTTCAAAAGTGATTAAAATTAAGGTTTAAATTCGAACTATTATGACAGAAATAAACATTTAGTGAAACAAACTCCCTTAAAAATTATCAGTTTATTATTACAGTAATACCTACATCTACAATGACACTTAGTGTACATACAAATAGATGATTATAAATTATAATAAAATTTTGAGCACTAAAATTAGCCGAAAAGGAAAAAAAACTAATCTCTAAACTCCATCGGTCATTAAATGAGAATCTAATCTGCCCCATTGCGGTCTAGGACATTTAACCGCGGCCACTTCGGCGCGGCGGCTTAACCGCGGCCGTTTCGACGCAAACATGCTTGGACGCAGGGACACTACGCCATAGGGACAAAATGACGCAGTAAACTTGGCCGCGAGAATTTAGGGCGCAGAAACATTAGGACGTAGGGACATTAAGCCGCAAAGTAGGGAAGCAACCAATTTAGTGTTATATGTATATTTATTATTATATTTAAATTATATTGGGTGTTCCAACGAGTGGAACTTCTCAATGATTTTCTAATTATTTTAGATATTAGATCCAACTAGTATTAACGATAATTTATAAAACAGCAACTTACGTATTTTAAAAATGTTGTTTTAAATATATGTGTTTCTTAAAAGGTTAGGAACATAATCTTAATATACCTTTTTTTATATTTTTTAACTGTTAATTTAGTTATTAGAATTGTAGGAGCCTCGACTAGCGTTTCGGGCTCAAAATCACGTCTCAGACCTTAAAAGCATCTTTACGCCCTTGGTACATAAATAACTATTACGGTTTTCGTTTAAAGTAATTAAAATTCGTATTGTGCATGAAGCAATTCAGGACCATGTACAGGGTGGCCATAAATATCTGTTATCACATTACCTTTGGAATCTATACCGCTTTATAAAAATGATAACTGTAGTAGTTGTGATGACATGAATGACATTTGACATTTAGGTTAGTTGGATTAATCATTTTTATAAAGCGGTGTAGATTCCAAAGGTAATGTGATAACAGATATTTATGGCCACCCGGTAGAATACCCATTTGCAATGGAATTCTCGAAATATCTATAATTACTATAATTAGAAATTCATTCGAGTGTAATAAGTTTAAATTGACTAGTAAAGTAAAGGAATTTCGAATTATTTGAACTTGATAGCAGACTGTAACATTATTAAACCAAAATACTTATTGTAAAATTCTGAGTTCTGATTTTTAACACAAAAGCAGCAGAGCTTAGACGTTTAACATCTGTTTTCAAAAATGAAGCTTTCTTTTGTCGATTGACATATTTATGTATCCGTTAACACATTTGGACTTTTGTATTAGATGGTGATTAGTGTCTTATGCATTTGAATGTATGTGTATGACAACTCAACTATTTAGAGACTGATTAATAAAATCAACATTAGTTAGTGGATTTTTTATGTAAAACTAAGTTACAACAGCAGAACAAAATATACCTGTAAGAGTTTAGTTTCAAAAATTGGATTCTTTAAGAAACATAGACATTTATACTTTAAATTAGTTTTTACACAGAAAGTAATTGAGTAAAATATAAAAAGGGGCGAATTGGAAATTTTCGGTTATTTAGGAAATAAAAATAAAATATATTGTAGATAACCCATAAATTTAAATCCTGTTATTTACTCTGAAAAATACAATTTTAGGAAAATAAATTACAAATATTCATATGGTAATCAATTTGAAAATAGTCGTCTTTGTAACGTTTATTCCGAAGATAATCTTCGGTAGGCAGTTTATCCCTTTTTGAAGTGACTACCTACTAAGGGTTTAGGACCTTTTAAGTCGTTTTGTTTCTATCTTACATTCAATACCATCCTACTATGTTTATCTTCGTCTTACGAATATATTAGTTAAATTTGTGACATTTAGTGAAAATGGTTGATAAATATGCCTCTCATTACAATTACAGGTCTTTAAAAATCACTATTTAACGATATACGAGTGTGAAGATATGCCTAAAATTACTCTTAATATTTTTAATTCGCTAAATTGTTAGGTAAAAATAACTTAGCGTTTATTTAATTTAGTATTATGCAATAGTAATTTGTATAACAAGTGTTGAAAGTACAGTTTTGCAGAACGAAAATGAAGGTTGCAGCCTGAGACGAAATCGAAGGCTGCATTCATTTGAGTTTTGCAAAACACTTTCAACAAGTGTTATTACACACTATTTTTTCTACTCCTACAGAAGAAAGACATTTAATTCACTATTTAATATTTTAAAACAAATTTTATAATTTTTGTGGAATATTAAGTATGCTCATGAAAACTATGGTCACTATGGAAATAAGTCCGTTGCTATGAAAATAAACATATCACAAATATAAACAAACCATACAGTTAACCGGCGCCATTTTGAAAGTGTGTTGCAAAGTACTTTGCAACACACTTTTGGATTTTGTCGCACAGTTTCGACAAACAATTGCTTTCAGCATTAAAAATCATGTGGAAAGATCAACTTTCAATAGTAGGAGTAGAAAAACCTAATTATTATGCACTTTCAACTATTCTGACTATTTAATTTTTTTTGTGCAGCCGGACGCGAAGTGGTCATTTCGCGTACGCAATACAGGACGCGAAATCCGATTTCGCGGCCTTGCCCTTAGTAACGGCCGCGAAATATTTTAACGGCCGTTACCCTTAGTAACGGCCGCGAAATACAATTTCGCGGCCGTTACTAAGGGTAACGGCCGTTAAAATATTTCGCGCCCGTTACTAAGGGTAAGGCCGCGAAATATGAATATGTCAGTTGTATGTATTTTTTACGGCTGCACAAAAAATGTTGTGTATACTTCGGCCGCGAAATTCTTTAGCGCCCTCGAGATTGTCTTGCCTCGGCCGCAAGCGGCCTCGGCGACAATTTTTCTCTCGGTACGCTAAAATGGAATTTCGCGGCCTTAGCATACAAATAACTATTATTTCTAGTTTTAAATCGTTTATTGTACAGGGTATCCTAAGCTATACAGATAAAATTTTTTAGCGGAACAATTAAAAACCGACCACTAGGAACTTATAGTTATTAAAATTCAAATAGAATTCGTTTAATTTTAGCAAGTACAAAGAAAATAATAAACTCTGTATTGTACAGAAAACTGTTGAAAAATTTTGTTTGTAATTAGTAACAGCATTTTTTTGTTTCTTACAGTTTTTTCATAATTACAAGATTAATAATTGCTAATATTTGTTAAGATCTCAATAAGGACTTTCATTTAAATATACAGCCACGTATTTTATTTTGTATGGGTAATTACATTTACATTTTACAGCGTAAAGCCTAAAGAAAGGTCAGTTGTTAAAATAACACAACTGCACGCGTCTTAGTGTCTCTGCGCCTTAACGTCTTTGCGTCCTACTGTTTCGCGTCTTAATGTCTCTGCGGCCTTTTGCCCTGCGTCTTAGTGTCCCTGCGTCCAAGTAGGTCTGCGGTTAAACGGCCGCGGTGAAACCGCCGCGCCGAAATGGCCGCGGCTAAACGTCCGGCTATGGCCCCATTGGCTATAATTAGCACTTTTGGACTATTTGTCTGCAGGCTTTTAATTCAGTGTTTTAGATGACCCTAAGAGTGGTTTATTGCTACTTTTGTTTCAAATTCCGAGATTTTACAATAGTTAACATTACTTAATCCCTGCCAGTCACCAACTTGTTCATTTTTCTAGAACTTTCTTATCCAAACAAATGTAAGTTTTTGTCTCATTATAGCATTCCCAGAAGGATTAAGGTTTAAAGCCTATTATTTCAGCAGATAACAAGGGAACCTTTCAAATTTATATGGTACTTGTCTGTTATTAAAATTAAAAACTGCAGTTTCTTTATCTTAGCCAAGTTTTTAAAATGGAAAATTTTTAAACGTCATAATTCACAGAAACTGAAAACTTACTACACCTTTAAGAGAAAAATAACGGATCTTTTAAGTTTAAAGATGATAGATCCTTAAAACTGTGATCTAGATCAAGATACAAGATCTCTGATTAACAAGTGATCTAGATCCAGATCGTAGATCCAGATTGTGGATGTAGATCTCGGATCTAGATCCACTTGATCTAGATCCTACCCAACACTGGATTTAATCGATAATAATTTACACCTCCATAATTTAATTTTTTAAATAAATTTTTAGGAATTATTTTAGTTTTGTGTGGATAGAGTTATTTATATTTAAGGCCAAACAGCATAACAGCTAAAACCATACTACGAAATACAGAATGCATTACAATGATGTTAAACGTCACGTAGTTCTAAATATCAAAAATCAAGTAAACAACTTATTACAATTTTTCGAATTCCAAATTAATTGTATCATTTTTCAAGCCTTTGCCAATGTTGTGAACGTTAAGAATTTTTTTTGTTGTGCTTGTTTAACTTTCTTGTATTCAAAATTTCATTTTTACTTGTTAATTTCACATTTTTCTTCTTTAATCTTTAAGCGATGCCTGGTTATTTAGTCCATTTGCTTGTCTTTATTGTCGTTTAAAAGTAATTCTTTCGGGTTTTCCGAGTCTATTATTCTTATATTCTCTTGTTGTGTTATTCAAATTACCATAACTTATTTGTTTTCATTTTAAATGCCTTCCTTAGTGAAATTTCTGCCTATTTGTTATGCAGCTTGATTTGCATAAGTGTCATCCTGGTGTTATTAACGTATTGAATCTGCGCAGTAGTTTTACTGTCAGGTGTCGTGATTTCTGACACGAGTTCGTTCTCTTTGGCGATAGAAATTCCTGCCGAACGCACGTTTGAGTTTAGTTGAAATTTATCATTTTTTACGTTTCATATTTAATGAACGTAATTTATTATTTATTCCGATGTTCGGAAGTGTTTGCTGTTATGCTTAATTAACAGTTTTTTTTCGCACTACTAGTGGTGAGTTACTTTTGTTCTTAAATTTTCCTTAATCTCCATTTTCTGATTGCATTGGAATTTTCAGCTCCTAATTGCACCTATCTTAAATTTATATGGTGTTAATTAGAATTATTTTCCGTCTGGAAGAGCTTTGTGTATTTTCCTGGATGGAATTTTTTATTTCCTTTGGAAATTAACTTTTTGTTAATTTTGAAACACGTGGAGGGACGCCATTTTCCTATGCCGTTTAGATGTCATTTCTGTTCAACTACATTTTCATTTGAATAGTATCTCAAGTGTTGCTGAATTCCAGAATTCACATGATCTATTATCAAGGAAGGTTTATTGAGATAAGTGTTATTAATATTTTTTGTATTTGATAAAATTTTACATATTATTCAGATTAAATGCCTCACAGGTGTGTCCACCTGTTAGTTTTTTTATACATCTTAATATTTAAATTTTATTTATAAATTTGGCTTTTTGTAAAAGTTATGGTAGTTCAATTCAATCATGAATTAGATTCTTATTTAAATTTCATTTATAAATTTTGCCTTTTGTCATTCTACTAAATCATGAATGAATTATTAATATTTTTGTATTTAATATTAAATTTATATTTGTGTATATATTTAAACTTGGTGTATTTATTTATCAAGTCTTAATCCATTTTCTACTCAACATTTAATTTTTGTAATTAATTGGAATCCTGGCCTTGCGCCGAATTGAGTCCGAAAAAATAAATTGTTAATGTTTTTTGGCTTTTTATTATCCTTTTGATAAGTTTTTGTAGCAAACTCTAGTCCCAATTTGTTATTAACCCTTTATTTATTAAGTTATTAATTGTGGTACAAGGGCTGTTCTGTAAATTGTTAGTTAGAAGAAAACTACGGAATTTGTAAAGAAAATAATTTTATTGTTTTTCAAAGTATTCCCCCTTAGACATAATACACTTCTTCATTCATCTCGAAACACGCTGAAAACTCTTTTTTTGGAAGGTCGTCAAGAATTCGCTGAAATTCAGCAACAGCCGCATTGGCGTCAGGAAATCTCTTACCACGCATGAGTTTTTTAATCAGCGGAAGCAAAAAGAAATCGTTAGGGGCAAGATCTGGACTGTATGGTGGATGAGTGACCAGTTGGACTCCGGATTCGTGTAAAAAATTTAAAGTTTTTGCGGCCGTATGCGGAGTTGCGTTATCGTGGTGTAACAAAATTCCACGCAAACCAGATCTTGGGCGATCACTACACAATTTCTGGAAGACTTGAGGAAGGCAAACTTCTGTATACCAATCAGCAGTTACAGTTTTACGATCTTCAAGAGGAATTACTGCAACTGGACTACTGTATCTGAAGAAAACGGCAATCATTTTTTTGTTTGCACTTTTACCGCGAATAACTTTTGTTGGCATTTCCTCCTTTTCAAACACCCAAACAGTTGATTGTTGTTTTGTCTCGGGATCATAATTATATATCCACGATTCATCCCCCGTAACGATACTAAATACCTGCTTTGAAGATCCTCCATCGAACTTTTCTAACATAAACCTGCACCAGTCTACCCGTGCTTGTTTTTGTTCGTTGGTTAACAAATGTGGAATCCACCGACTTGCCAACTTTCTTACACCCAGATGTTTATGTAAAATGATATCTACTGCAGATGATCTAATGCCTAGTTCGTCTTGAATCTCTCTATGAGTGATATTCCGTTTTTCCTTAATCAGCTTTTCGGTTGCAATAATGTTTTCAGCACAAACAGCTACTGCAGGTCGTCCAGGTCTTGGTTCATCTTCTAACGTACTCCTTCCACGTTTAAATTCACGGAACCAGTAACTAATTGTAGATAATGATGGACTATTGTCGCCAAAAGCTGCCATTAAATTTTGGTGACTTTGGTCGTATGTTAAGCCTCGTTTATAATCGTAGAAAATCATAGTCCGAAAAGCATTCCGCGGCACTTCCATAATGCTTAGTAATAATCAAACGAATTATAACAATCAAAAATTAGGATCTCTATATGCTTTAACTTCAACCTTGCAAAATTGCAACTGGAAACTCTCAAAAGAATAAGCTTTCGATTGATGCAAATGTTTTTGTTTTTCTTCGCATCCATGGCCTGCTACTAACAATATACAGAACAGCCCTCGTAGTTTCAGTGCTGGTATGGCTATGGTTGGGAATTTAAATAGTAACAGCAACTTAGAGTTATTTAATAGTATATTGAAAGACAAGTGTTACAATGACCCCTATTGCAATATGAATACAGTTTGCGTAAACGAGCCGTAGGCGAGTTTCGGAATGTACGAATATTACAACTCGTCATTGTAACACATGTTTTTCATCCTATTTTTCCTATTTTGCATAATTTATTTTAATTAAAAAAGTTAATATTAAGTAGCAATACTAAATGTCAAGGTTGGTAAGATTGACAGTTTCAATAAACATTTGAAATTCAATTAACAATTTATTTTGACGTTTATTAAAAAGATATCCGAAAGTTACATCTAACAAGATTTCTATCTCAAAATAGACAGAGTATTACAATGCACTCCTCCTGAGGTATTAATTTTCCTATATCGCGATCACAAAGTGAATTTTGTACAACTGTGTTTATCAAAAACAGTGCTACAATGAAAATTTTTGTACAGCTGCTTTTTAGGGAATATTTTATCTGTAACGTTCGTAACTGAGTCTATATGTCAAACACATCTGTCATTATTGCATATGTAAAAATACCGCAATTAAATTCATTTAACTGCATTTGAAGCAATGTTTCTTACCTCAGCAGGAGTGCATTGTAATTCTCGGTCCATTTTGAGATAGAAAACTTGTTAGATGTAACTTTCGGATATATTTTTAATAAACGTCAAAATAAATTGTCAATTTAATTTCAAATGTTTATTGGAACTGTCAATCATACCAACCTTAACATTTAATATTTCTGCTTAATATTATTTTTTTAAATTAAAATAAATTATGCGAAT
Source organism: Melanotus villosus (assembly GCA_963082815.1). NCBI lineage: Eukaryota > Metazoa > Arthropoda > Insecta > Coleoptera > Elateridae > Melanotus > Melanotus villosus. The sequence goes on along the minus strand of OY720418.1, from coordinate 66,000,770 downwards.
TAGGAAAAATAAATTATGCGAAATACGACAAATAGTATGAAAAACGTGTTACAGTGAAGAGTTGTAATATTCGTATATTACGAAACTTGCCTACGGCTCGTTTACGCAAACTGTACTCATATTACAATAAGGGTCATTGTAACACCTGTCTTTCAACATGCTATTAAAAAGGACATCAGATAATGGCACTTTGTAATGATAGTGCTGTACGTACTTTTGGGGTCAGATATCTTGAAACAATGGCCCTTTTTTTCTCAAATGATACATTTCAAAGCATACATGAATTAGGATTTTTAAAATAAGGGAATTCATTATGGTTAAAAGCTGCGATTCAAGTCAGAATCTGGGGGGAAGTTAGTTTGAGGACGCATTGGCGTACAGATGTATTAAGGCAAAGAGACCGAGGGAAATAGTGTGTCGTGCGTAGAATGTGAATTAGTGGTGTATTGGTGTAGAATGCATTTTGGTTGATTATTCACATAGAGATGAAAAGCTAGTTGATCTTGAATTCAATTGATTGGATTGCGTGTCCGATGAGATATTGTTGGTTTGAACAGCTATGTTGTTGATGTATTTGTTGACAAGCAGTGAGGCATGTTCTTGTTAGCAAGCGATGAGGCTTGTTGGGCAAATGTTGTATGTGCATGAGGCTCGTTATTTATTAAAGCATAAGGTTCTTGAACGCATTTAGCCGGCTATGGTTCCTGGGACTTGGATAACTAGGAGTAATTGTCTAAATCTAAAGGCTCTTGACCGTCTGTAAAATACTCAAATAGTGACGCCTGGGTGTGTACTCCGGAATGGCCAAGGAGGCCCATTTCCCGTAGCTCTGTTTCATTGGCTACCTACGGCTTGGGGTCACCTGCCATAGTTGGTTCGCAACGCGTTTCTTCCAGTTTAACAAATTTATAGGTAGCTGACGGTGCACCCATTGTCGGCACTTCGCAACATTCCAGATGGGTTTTCTACTAGATGCGACGTGAAATTCCACTGGACTAACACTCTACGAACCTATAATCCTAAATATAGTAATGTGTGCCTGCTTTCCTTTCATGTATCGCTGCTATCTGTATTATACCGGGTGTGGCCTGACATGTGAGACATAGGTGAAATGCAAGGGAAATTGAACATTTGTGAATATTATCTTCCTGGCTAACTGTTGCTTACGTTGTAGCTATTCATCGAAAAGTACTTTTTTTTCAGTCGATTATAGTACGAAATTTATCTGAAATGAAGGAGAAATGGTATTTTTTGCTGATTATTAGACTGATATTAATTCTACAAAAACTTGATCAACTAGATTTGTTCTGATGAGCTGCAGCATCACTATGGAAATTTCAGAATTTAGTACGAACAAATGATGCGCAGCGGGTTTTAAGCAAGATGTCATAAGGTGCATGTGTTACTTTTTATTTAAAATATTTACCTTATTTTACGTTTAGGAGCTAAATTTTCCTAATTAGTTAAGAATCAATTGCTTAATAGCGTACTACTCATCCAAACAAGAACGTACAAAAACTAAAAAGTTCAGCTGGAGAGACAAAATTAAGCAATTATCAAAATCGCATATAAAGCATGTCCGGGAAATAGAGAGACAAAATGAATTCAAACTGTATTTTATTGTGTTAGAACATAAAACTCTTAAACTAAAATTTTAAATAGTCTAACATTTCCTCTTGTCAGTTATGTCACACATGGCCCCCTGAACTCCTTTGTATCCAATTTCACGAATAACTTTATATGCATGGTCCATGACAGCTTTTCCCGATTCCTTAGAAATCTCCTAGGCTATTTTCTTCCAAACAAGTTTAAAAGATCTAAGATTTTTGGGTGTCTTGGATCGCTTTGAATACCTTTGTTTACACAATGCCAAAAATTTTTTAATCCTCTTGCCTGAGGAACATTGGGTGAGTTTTCTGTTTTAGGTCCAAATTCAATGCCTTCACTGGTCAGGCAGTCGGTAACAATTTTTGAGTAATGGCAGGTTGCCAAATCCGGTCAGAATAAAATTTCGTCGTGATTGTGATGTTTAAGGATAAAAGGAATCAATCTCTTCTTTATACATTCTTCAATATAAATTTTTCCTGTGAGGGTTCTAATAGAAGTGCAGGGTTTGAAAAGTGACCATTTCCATCAACAGCCTGTCAAATCAAGTATTATACGGAAATTTGAATACTTTTTTAAATTTATGTACGTATGGCAGTTGTTTATGGTTTGCTGCATGTAGAAACGTACGTCCACATTGCTCAGAAGGATTTAAGGCTATATGGGTTTAATCATCGATGCAGTTTTAACATCACTATTGCAATGATTTTCAAAATATTGAATAACGCACTTTGCAAAACACTCGTTTTCTTTACGCGGCATTTTTCAGTTTGACATAATATATTAAATTTGTTTTTACCCATGGTTACTAGATAAAAATGCCTATCAAAACCACCTACTAAATTATAAGTAACTCCAGTTAGTTATTCACATTTCCTACAAAGAGGTATGTCTCCCGACTTCCCGGACATGCTTTATGTCTCACATATCAGGCCACAACCGGTATATTAATTAACATGAGTGATGTGGGCATTATCGTTTATATAGAGTTTTTGGTGTTTACGGGACCTGGTCGTGGCTACGCCTTAACCTAACTTGGGTAGAAGTGACATTATCCCTTGGTAAGTTGATCGGATGTGGTTTTATAACATTAATATCACTTTATTCCAAAAAAATAACTAAATAAATAATCAAAACCGCTACCCCCCGCCCCATCATCCTGCAATAGTTTTGTTCTAATGTACTTCAGCTTTTATTTAAATTTGGGTCTAGAGGTTTTTTACGAGTTTAACAGTTGGCGGTGTGAGCGAATGAGCGAGTGCAGCAACGTTATTTTATGTACTTAAATCGTATTTTATATAAAATAAGTGAAAGCAATTGGTGTGAATAGCCAGACATAGTGGTGTAAAGTTTTTCTGCAATCGGGCGAAAGAATTAATCCGAGGATTCGCCGAGTTAAATAGCGACTTAGAAACGCCGACATAGCTGTATTTTAAATGGAAAAGTAAAGATCAGTGTTTAATAAAGTTTGCTTGCGTTTAATTTGCAACCATCGTCAAATAATACTGGGTGATTCACATAAGACGAGTTACTGTCTGATATGGGCTGTGACACCCACGTTTCATACACTAGTGGTCCATTGATAATAACCATTATTATCTCAAAAGATGTATTCTGCCTGTATGGAATGCCATGCCAAATATCATTCAAATTGATCCAAGCGTTTTGTTGTTATAAGAAAAAAAATTTTTCAAAGAACTTTGAAATAGAATAGTTACTGGTTTAACGAAACGAATTTGGATATAGGTAAGTTGGCTTAAAATATCTTATTTTGCGCCCAGGAATCTGTAGTTAAACCATGTCTACGCATTTTAGAGACACCCTGTATATAATCATACACCCTTCTACCATAAAATGGTGTACGGTTATCGTTAAATAATAAAAAGCTAAAAGGTTCTTCCAGTCAGAACGATTTCGTCTTATTTGATTTGATGAAGTTTTAAATAGTTACATTTGTTTGCGTTATTAACCTAAACAGCTGCATAATCACTGCATTGCGATTAAGATTATAACTAAAATATACATACACTGCCGCCAGAAGGTCGGAGATCACTAACATAAATTTCATGTTATGTGTGACAATTGTGTTAAAGGATTTACATGGTGGGTAGATGGGTTTATGTTGAAATATTCTCATTAGACAGTAACATAAAGCAAGAAATAGAACAAAAATTAATCTTTTAGAAAAGTACAATCCTAAATTAACTTTTCATCGAAATGACGACCTTTGGCTTTCTACAGGCCTAGCAGATTCTGTGCATCCCTGCAATAAGTTTTTGAAGAGTTTCCGGTTATATTTGATTTCAACAGGCTTGTGTACAAAAATATTATTTTGTTGGTGATAAGGGAATTTCCTTAGCATTCCGTCAATTTTCTCCCATAGTAATTATATTTGGCGACTGAGTCGGTCAAGTCATTATTTTCAAAACACTGGGTCGTTGATTACGTTGAATATAATTTGTACAATATCCAGAAGTATGTTTCGGATCATTGTCTTGTTAGAATACAAATCCACGTCCAATGATTCTTAATCCAGAAGGAACTGCATGATTTTGAAGTATCCCATAAAATCGTTCTTTGTTCAGTATTCCATCGATTTTTATTAAATTTCCAACTTTACCTCTTCCAAAGCAACTCCATACAATAATACTTCCCCCGCCATGTTTTACAAGGAAGAACACACTGAAGTTTGTTAAGTTTCATTTGCTAATCTTCGAACGAATACCTTGCATTACGATCCCAACTTCTCAAATTTAAATTTCTCAGCCCACAAGACCGATTTCCATTGTCCAATAGACAATCTTTATGGACATGTGCCCATTAAAAGCTTTTTTTGTCGGTTCCTTTCTAAGAATACATATTTCAGCATGTTTTTAAACAGTTAATTCTTTTTTGAATTTTGTCATTGTCACATTACACAAAATATCTTTTGGGCAAACATTGGTTACACGTCAAAATCCTCAATGCACACAAAAATAATAAAAATGGCATGAACTAGTGTAATTTCGGTTACTTGCTGGAATTGTCAAATTTATATGCAATGTAAACAAATTCTAAAGACACAAGATAGTTGAGAAAACTAAGGAGAAGTTATCAAAGATACTTTATCAAAACGTTTCCAGCTGTAGTAATTCAATAGGACTAAAAGAAAAATACCAGCTTTTTTAAATAAACCAATCAAAATTTTGTGAAATTAACACTATAACAATTAAGAAAGTCTATAATGCTTCTCTTGTACAATAAACATACCTTTTTTTTAATTATAGAGTAACCATTACAACTCGCAGAGGCTTTTTTGGTTGAGTTAATTGAGTAATTTCACTATATTCACAATAAGGCACAACTTAAATAGTTTCCACTGTCACTACAATTGGTTTATAATTTGCTTGCCAATCTAACCAAGTCGTAGTAATAACCAACGTCGTTATTTCCAAGTTTCGCTGCATTTGACAGCCTCGTATACTTGTGGTTTTATATAGTACCTAGTTGTAATATTCACGGGTAAGTTCGATTAAGGGGCGGATTTACATCTCTGTATTTATTTAATCTGAATTACCCTGAAAATTTTAGCTTATCGTGCTCGTTGTCTGTTAATATGAATATCTTTCTTAGCTGTTATTTTTATTTTAAATTTAAATGCCCCATGGTAATAACTCGCTACTTCTTCTCTCTTAATATTTTTAGTATTTATTATTTACAGTCGAACCTTAGTAAGTAAAAAATCCCCAGTTACTCCAACTTGTACATGTTCGCAGATAATTTATTATTTATGAATCCCCAAAAGCGAAAACTACAAACTTTTATGTATTAGTGAAAAAATTTCGATTAATTGAAGAAAGGGATAAAAAGAAAAATAATATTTTTTAACGAATTTAAAATTTCACCAAATACTTAATCCATAATTGAAAAAAGGGATTTAAAAAAAGGTGTTCAAAGTAAACGCAGCTTACAGTAATAGAAAATGTTTAAAGGAATCGAGTCTTCCAAAATTGGAATAAGCAAGGTTAGGTGGTTTAGAAACCAACAGTTGCCGATTTCATTTTACAGAGAGCGAAGGAATTTGGTTATCCGAATTTTAAAGGTAGTTAAGGTGGATGGAGAATCTTAAAAAGAACAAACTTGCTTTGATTAATTTTAACCACTGAAATAAATATTTATTTTTATTGTATGTAAAACATGCAACAGTCATAAGAACCGTTTTTATTATTACGACATAAAACTTGATTAGTGAAATTTCTGATAACACGAACTTTTTTCTCTTCCCTTCCCTCCACTTACCGAGGTTTGACTGTATTTATTTATTTAACGTTAAATTAACGTACTTTGATTTATTTTTTTACGCTACTTTATATGCAAATATTCAGTGAATATCCTCTTCATGATGCCTAAGCGATCTAATTACTATGTTATGTGAATTATAAATAATATCTGTTAAAATAAATAATATATGCGCGTTCACAAGTACATCAATTCAATGATTTCCAACATGTAATCCATATCAAAATAAATTGGTTTATTAAGCACCTTCAGGATAAACAAAAGTAATTTTTTTGACTGAAAATATGAAAACCGTAGTACTTAAAATTAGTTTGAAAGCAGACTGCAACACAAATAAAAGGCTCGCTTTTGCATTAAACTTGGGGAAACAAACTAAATTGAGCTTATTCAAGGTTTTAAGGCATTAAAAGTGCACATTACGAGCAGCCGACAGCTTAAAAGATAAATAATGGGATACATGAAAAACCTGTTGATTTGTTTGACATTCATTCAACACCGAGGAAGTTGAACTCATGTTTTAAAATTTTATACATTATCTATATTAACGCCAGTATCTCACCTACTGCTTATTATGTAGAAATATTTCCTTCAATATTTGAAAAATGTAAAAATAATTAATAATTATTCCACTGACGCAATACATTTTACAAGGTCAGATCGAAATAAATGATGATAAATCTGAAGCAAATAAAATATTATTTTCAGAACCTTTGACACACTTAGTTGTGTGCAAGTCAGGAATGATTCTATAGTAGAAACGCCCGCCTTGTCGGTTTTACTTGCCCATTATGAATCGGTACTAATATTCCTGTATGGTCAAAAAAAAAATGAGTTTGAAACTTCCTTTATATAAAAAAGGTAATAAATAAAATGGCTTGTAATGAGCTGACGTTTGCGTCCTCAGTATCTAAATAAGCATTTATTGGGAAATTAGTTGAATGTATGTATGCATTAAACCTAAGAGTATATTAGTATAGCATCAAATGAAGTGAAATTTAATTACTATTGCGTAGAATTACAAGTGTTCTGTATTGTTAATATTATGTACTGAAAAAATGTAAAGAAACATTAAATGAATGTTGTTTTTCCAAGTACAATGTTGCTCAGAACATTCTATTAAATGGCTATTGTTTGCAAATAACTATTTATGTATGGAACTTCATATACATGAATATTCAACCAAAAGTTGAAACTAATAATCCGCGTCATTTATTATAACAACGTACTTTTTGTCCGAAGAAATCAAAACGTCTGACATAGTATTTCGATAATACAATTTAATAGGATGCTAAAGTTACCCCATGTTTTTTATTATTATATTTATCGTATCATTGATTATAAAGACAACTTTATATTACACTTTTATTAATAATTATATATAACATAATAGCATGGCAACTCCGGCTTCATAATTCGTTAGTTACATAATATAAACAAACTGTTGCCAATGATACGATAAAGCTTGAAATATAACTCGAATATTATGCGATTTAAACCGACTCCGACGTTGAGTAGTTGACTCGGCTAGCGCCTCGTCAGCTAGCAACGTCCTCGTCTATTATAAATCGCATAATATTCTTGTTATATTAATAGCTATAATTTTATACTTCTGACCCGTACCTTCTCTTTATATATTTTGCAACGCTTTGTTGTGGCCAATTTGACATTTTATACTTTTTTTAGGTATTTCGCCAACAAATGCTACAATAAAAATTAAATTGATAATCTATCAACACACTGAACTTAATGTAGATTTTTAAGAGTTAAACAATATACGAGTAAAGCTTCATAATGTGATTTATTATATTTTAGTAATGAAACAGTGAACTAAAACCGTAATTCATAATATATCTACACACTTGCATGTTTTAGGAGATGTTATTTTAACTCGGGTATATTTTCAAACAGTAACCATCGTAAACCAACAAACAAATGGTGTCATGATGACTTAAATTCTAATTTTTAATTCCTCTACCATATATTATATTAGTATTCACCTTTGTATTTGTTATTTCTGTAAGATTTGAATGTCTATAAAAATAAAACTGGATAGTCTACCTTTTACATAACCTTCATGAATTTTTCGTATTGTCAGTAAAAAGAAATCGATCAGTTTCATTAAACAATCAAGGCCGATATTAGTATACAAATGACCTTTCCGAAAATAATATGATTACTTATTACCAGACAATAACTGTTAAATTTTCATTAGTCTGGCTCGTCTGGCTGGGTCTAGTAATGTACATTAAAAACTTTTTTTATTACTGTCTGAAATCAGTTATATTTATGCTATAAATCATGATCTTACAAATTTTGAGGTAAAACAAACAAATTGTAGATGTTGGCGAGATGTTGTGTGACTTGCCTAATTCGAAATTTTCACAATCAAGATTGGTTTATCAAGTCGGTTAAATTAATAAATTTTGAATATTGTTCACGAATAAATAATAAGTATATTTTACTAGCAGGGAACTGATTTTGGATACAGATACCTTTATTTAAGTAAATTTTTCAAAACTTTCTGTTGAAATAAGCCACAGAAGGTTTTTTTTTTAAATTAAGAATAAACCAGCTCAACATACAGGATGTTACACATGGTTGATTGAACATAGAATTAACCAAACTAACATTAAATATCAAGAACGGGGAGGGGAGCCTCTTTTTCAGCCGAGAGATTGTTGTCTTCTGCCCAAGATGAAAATATACCGCACCAGAACATTTAGTTGGGTTGACAAAGAACCTGCGAGCAGTATTTCGAATATGACTGTCAATGGTTATTACACCGAATTCGCGATGAATTTGTTACCACTGCGCGTTCACTATTCGTAACACCTTATTTTGGAAGGTTTGTATCTTCCTTATATTCGTCTTTGACGTTGCACCCCAGAATACACAAGCGTATGTTAGCACTGGCCGTAGTATACTCTGGTACAGCCACAGAAGTAAAAAATAGGTTGCAAATTTTACAGATTATTTACCTAACATGTGCAGATAATGAAAATGATATAGAAACTCTAATTAAATGCTCAACAAAATTAAATTTAAAGATAATCCAGCAAAGTTATTTAGTTTATTAACATTGCAGATTTAACTAGGTATCAGTTTCTGCTTGAGCAGAATATAAATGTTTCTTGTTATGCTAGCTACTCTTTCGAAACCAGTCTCTACCTAAATTACTGTTGTAAATCAAATTGTATATAAGTTGAAAATCGTAACTACTCCGATCAAATAACTTCGAAAATCCATTGTGTTTTTACAAGGTACAAGTTTTTGTAAAAGTTTTCTAGTTTAATAAGAATGTCGAAGAAGATCGATGTCCCACATGTTCCTCCCACAATAAAATATATTATTGGCATCTAAAGTACTATTACGACACAGGCTAGATAGTTAACCAACCTTGCAAGTAAGGTTCGAACTGTAAAAATAACTCAACATTAGTGGACTATAAATAACATTAACTGGGACCAAAAAAAAGAATTTTAGGCAGTTAATTAGTTAATAGTTTCTCGTATTAACATTGAAAATGTTTAACAAATTGGTGTGACGGTAGACGGGGGTCCGAATCAAGATTTGTGTGACGCTTGGAAATTTCGCACTGTTTTGCATATTGTGACAGTTCTACGACTGCTAGGTGTATTTTTTTGGTGTCATTTTGAAGATTGCGTTAATTGCAAACTTTTAGGAGAGGTGTAGAAAATGTAAGATTCGAAAAAGCGACAGTACGGGGGTTAAAACGATGTTTACACGCCAATGCGTTCGGTGCTGTTACATCGCATACTTTATAGAAGGTATAAGTGTGATTTTTAGCTTGTTGGAAAGAGGATGAACCAGCGCTTATAGTACAAGCTGGTTTTGGTTCTGCACTGCAATGGGGCGCTACACCGTGAACTTTTCAAACACCCATTTATGAAGAAATCAACCGCGGAATTACACGGGCAGGAAGGCAGGATACCCGCCGGTGAAAGTTTGCTTCGGCTAGCGTTCGGCAGCATTCGACGTCATATAATTCGGTTTATGCAAACGAAACAAAAATCGCGTAGCTACTACAGGTAATGTGAGTCACTTATAGGAATTCACAATATTTTTGTATGGCATTTTAATGGTTGTTAATTACTCTACAAATCATTAAACTACCAATTTTCGTATAAAAAGCCGCCAACATTATTCCTGCTTTCGCGGCGAAAGCCTCTAAAATTCATTTCTGTGGGGGTTTTGTTGTTACAAGCTGAAATTTTCACACATTTAAGTTAATGCCCTTGTAAATCTAAATTTCAAAGTTGTATAAAATTGTAATGTGCAAAAGGGCACTAGAGTCAAAATTCGAGTTACATACGTAGCCGTGAGGAGCAGAAAATCCTGAATATTCTCATATAAAGAATGTCCCATTTTTTGTGGCGCGTATATTTTTAATAAGTTTTCGAAAAATGAACTTTACATTATCGTTTACGGAAAGAAATAACTTTAAATTGCAATATCTCGGAAAGAACGATGGGAAAAATCTATCGAAATAAACAGAATTTTCTGATTACATCGCATTATCTCGAAAAGTAAGACCTAAATCAAAAAATTGTACTCTCCGTAAAAGTTTCGCTTGTTTCTTGGGAATCCAACGGTGTACTTAGCATAATTTTCTGATACATGGTAATCTAATTATGCAATTAATTGAAAACAATACGTTTTTGGGTTACCCGAGGACAGTTCCAAGCCACGCGTCCCCACTCCTCGTGCGTATATTCCACCTCTCAATTCACCGTAGCTCCATCGCACTCTCGCACAGCCTGCAAAATACCCATGTAATGGGATGTATTGCAATAATTTGTTAAGTGTACTTTCAACCCTAGATGGTAATAAGGTAAAATACATTTTTTTACTTTAATTTTATTCAACGGTTTCTTAATAAAATTCAACAGATATGGAGAGTACCGACAGCGCCGATTGTTCAAACGGCGAGCTCTACTCTGTATTAAAATTCAAAATAAAAAAAGATCTTAGTTGTATAATGTGCGGGAAAATAGGTGTTACAACCAATGTAATCGAGAAAACTTGTGCTACACGTTTATTAAAGCTGTAAAATTGCGGGACGACATAACGAAAACATCCGATGAAGATATTCAGAAAATAGTGAATGACCATTTAATCGTTTCACCACAAAATTGCTCCCACAGAATTCTTGATATACATACCCCAGGGGCTTTAGTTGGTAGATCTAACATATCAGACAAGTAAACGGACCCCCATCTGACATAATTACAGTGATTATAAGTAAAAAACCACGGCACCATCTTCCTAAAACTTTGTAAGTGTAAATTCCATCGCCCTGTTCTTTCATTGTACATAAACTCTAATAAGACCTCAACCATTTCCATGTAAGTGCACCAGAATCGGAAGGTGGGAGATTGACTTTCCATAAATTCTACGAAGGTATCGGACAACACTCGAACCTGGTTAACAAAACCGAAGAAATTGTTCAAGCTTCCTTTTTCCCTCAGTATTTTACAATTTTTATTTATTTGCCATCAATCTACTCATATTTAAAACGTGTATTTTATCACTTGCATTTCATCAGCCAATTTTCGAACATTGGAAGTAAAATCCGTAGTAAACCCTCATATGTTACTTTGTGCGCCCTTGCTTTATTCCACTTTTTACCATCCATTATTCCTGCTACTGTAGCATCTCCATATAAATTGGACTCCATCCAGACCAGTGGCGGCTCGTGGGTTAAAAATAGGTGAAGTGGAGGTAAATTTAAAAAAAAATTTATTTGAACTTACCTAATTTTTGTACACCAAGTCAATCCTTCTGTCTTTTAGGGTAGCAAATTTGTTGGTAATATCGTCGTAAAATGGTTGGTTTTTAATTAACCCTAGTAAGAGTTCCTTTTGAATTGAAATATTCGCCAAAGAGGAGAGTCTATCGTGAGATATTGTATTCCTTAGGTATATAATTTCTATAGGACTTCTTGATAAAAATGCTGCTAAAAGTTCCACTACCTTTTAAGTCCTTTTTTTGCAAAAATTGTTAAAGCCTTTGTTTCATGTTTAAAGGCACACACTTAGGTATTGCAAAACTAACACACAAAGCACCAGATTTAGTGATTTTGAAACCTCATATTTGCATGAGAAGCATAGCGTGCAAATACGAAGGTTGCAAGTGATTTTGCCACCTGCAAGCTTTCATAGATTTGTTTTCTGTATGGTAAACGAAACGGAAGCGGGAATGTTCCTCCAAAGAATTGTTTGTACACTCGCACACTAAAAACACCAGGTGCTTGCTTACTGCGGGTAAACGATTTTGCGGCTTTCGCCGTAAGTAATTTGTTTCGTAAGTTTTGAAATACTTTACGCAGCTTATGTGTCAATTCAAATCCTTTGCAAGCCTCGACGAAAGTCGATTTCTGTGCGATTGTTTTAACATCTTGCATGAAATGCCCCACAAACAACTGCCTACTGGGCTCATGCCACCAATGAGTTACGGTAGGCAGCAAAATTTGCACCCGGTGTTTCGGTTCTAACTCATCGATATGACGACGGAGAATAGTGCGCATTATTCACAGTCAACCCATATAGTAGAGTGCCCCGGCTAGGTTATTTTCACGTTTGTGGGGATTTTGTTGTTACAAGCTGAAATTTTCACACATTTAAGTTAATGCCCTTGTAAATCTAAATTTCAAAGTTGTAAAGCATTTGACTCGATTGCAACAGAGTCATTCCTGCTAGACATGGATAACGCTAGAATTGACGGAAGATTGATATTCCACTGTAGGTAGAAGTAGACGAAGAAACCAAAACAAACAAAATTCCAACTGTTTACCTTGGCGCTGGAAGATGTTTTTAAAAACTGACATGGCACCACAAAGGTCTTAAAGTTGATGGCTCATACCTAAGCAACCTACGATTTGCAGATGACGTTGCTCTGTTTTCCAGTGATCCAAAAGAACTTCAAGAAATGCTTCAAGAACTAAACGAAGCATCAAATAAAATTGGTCTTAAAATGAATCTGAACAAAACAAAATTGTTGAGTCAGAGCGACATATAAATAAAAATAGACAACTGTGATATCGAAAAAGTCAACGAATACATTTATCTCGGACACACTATAACATTAGGCAACGAAAATCAAGCCAAAGAACTAAAAGGACGAATAAAACTCTTATGGGCAGCCTTTGGAAACCTCGGACACATTTATCAAATGGTCGAAATAAAAAGGCAAACTTGGCATATTGGGTAGGCAGCGATTTTTGACGAGGTGTAGAGGGGTCAGTGTTGAGGTTAAGTCTGGGTTTTCTGGGTGGTAACCTCCTCCATTCGGCCGCCATCTTGAAAAGAAGGGTTAATTAGTTTTTCGGCTATATTTCTGTATCTGTTAGTCTTACAATAATTTTGTACAAAACTTTTTTGTAGAAAATTACATTCTCTACGATTTTTACCCATAACTTTTTTTACATAGAATTAATAATAAAAAAGTTGTACGCCCTTAACTTTTTGTCTTTTCCGGCTTATAACTTTTTTATTATTAATGCTATGTAAAAAAGTTATTAATAATAGGTAATAGATAATACGATTCTCTACCAAAAATCTTTGTACAAACTTTTTGTAAGATTCACGACTACAGAGATATCGCCAAAACATGAATTAACCCTTCTTTTCAAGATGGCGGCCGAATAGAGGGGGTTACCACCCCGAAAACCCTGACTTAAACTCACCACTGACCTCTCTACACACCGATAAAAAAAATCGCTGCCAACCCAAAATGCAAAGTAAAATTACCATTTGACTGGACTAATCGGGCATCTCGCTGGACATGTCACTTGAAAGCTTCGCATATTCTCAAATCGAATTTGTCCGTGTGGATCGTGGTTTGGATGTCGCTACGGCAATGCAATGTCGCTGCAAATTGTTTAATACTTCCTCGGACCATGAAAACGATGGCAAAAAAAGTCATTCCGCAAAAAAAATACGGTGGCCTTAGCGGTGTCCCCACTACCTGGAGGACCCATATATGGACCAAACGCAAGCAACTCAACCTGAAGTTCAGCAAGCACTATTGGTTGTTGGGCAGACATTCTCAACTTTCATTCCACAACAAACTCCTTATCTATAAAGTAATCTTCAAACCGATATGGCTTTACGGAATTCAACTCTGGGGGACTGGATCATCCACTAATTTAGCTATAATAGAAAGATTTAAAACCAAAACCCTTCGGACCATCCTGAACGCACCGTACTACAGTGACCTTAAAGTGCGTACTGTGAAAGAAGAAATACTGAAAATTAGTGAAAGCTACATCGCTAAGTTAGAACTTCACCCTAATAGTCTAGCACTAAACTTATTGGACAGCAGTGCTCACAATCGTTGACTTAAGAGACAGTACACTGTTGATTTGCCGTCTAGATTATAGAATTTAGGCTCTTAATTAATTATAAGTTAGTTCCTTTTGTAAAGCGTTAATACGTGTTAGTTGTAACTGAAGCGATGTTGATGAACATCTGCTTCCATTGTCTCACACACCACTTTCATTTAAGTAATTTACATCATCCTATAACGTTATCATGGTAATAACTCCTTAGCAACGAGTTATGTTATGATACATTTAACAGCACTAGTGCTGTAAAGCTTATAACGTGCTGTTATGGCTGATTTACGTTACTATTTATGAATTGTCATTGAACTGTTATTGAACTGTCACCGAAAATAATTCTTTATTTTTTGAAAAAAATTATTATAGGATGATGTAAACCGTGTTACGACACGCGTAACGTTATTTGCTGTTACATTACCCGAGATTCAAACTTTTCTCTCGTAATGTAAAATGCTTCATAACGTTACTAGTATCGTAAATTACTATTACTTATTGCTCTACGAGCAGATCGTAAATGGTAATAATCTGACAATTAAAAAAAAAAAAAAAAAAACATTGAGTGATGTTTTTGTTTACATCATTGTATCATTTTATATGTTTTTTCTAACACTAATATCTTATACTGTTTCTATGGTGCATAAGAGCTCACTTGTTATGTTTCCTTTAAAATACGCTTTACGTCGTTGCCTAGCAATCTTCGCATTTTGTGTATTATGACGCGTCTCAAATAATAATTTACTAAATTTCTAATAATACATTAGTGAAAGAAAATGTCTGATATTAGTGTTAGAAAAAATCTTGAACACAACTGGTGTTTTATAGTTTAAAAATCTCGGTCTATCAAATCCTCGGCTCACTTCGTGCGCTCGGATTTGAACTACGACCTTGATTTTTAAACCTTCTATAAAACACTTGATGTCTTAAGTGTATTTTATATCATCCTATAACGTTATCATGCAAATAACTCCTTAGCAACGAGTTATGTTAAGATATCTTTAACAGCACTAGTGCTGTAAAGCTTAATAACAGTACAATATGACAGATTTACGTTACACTTTATGAATTGTCATTGAACTGTCATTGAAAATTATTTTTTATTTTTTGAAAAAAATTATTATAGGATGATATAAACCGTGTTACGGCACACGTAACGTTATTTGCTGGTTACATTACTCGAGAACTTTTCTCCCGTAATGTAAAATGCTTCATAACGTTACTAGTATCGTAAATTGCTATTATTCACTATATCGCCTAGTATTACAATAATTAAACTAATAAGTTGTGCAGTTTTGACAATGATTTGTGTACGATTATTTTATACTTTTGTACTTACTTTTCTATCTTTTGCAATTTAATAAAAGTGTGAAAATGTTTAAAACTTTTCTTTATTTCTATTCCTTGTAAATTTTTCAGATTTTGTAAATTACATGTCAGACTTGGAAGTTAGCCAAGCTCATTTTCAATGCCTTAATGAAGGTTGCTAAATTGCAACTTCTGTAAATTTTTTTATATAAATTTCTTTAATTATTTCTTAACATTCGTATAATTGAACGACTGTCCACTGAAAATACTAGGTACTCGTAGTATAGTGTTTTATTGTTTGTATTTAATTAACAAGCACGAATAATTTATGTTTCGCTGATGGCTATCATAATAACACGTAGGATATTATATTTTTTTGTTTTCTAAATCCATTAACCAGTCGTTAAATATTTAACATTGCAGATACGTAAGTATAAAATTTAAGTTAGGACGGAAATTGCTCATTCGAAAATAATTAGTCAGAATGGTTAGAAGAAATAAATAGTGTGATTCCCTTTTAGATATTCACTGTTTTGTTAATGTAAAAGAATCATAGATACAACTCTTGCTGTACGTAAAACCCAAGATACATAAACTAACAAAATTACATTCTGTGTAGACTTCACGCTCTCCCATACAAATGCTGCAAACTTAATATATAAAAATAAAACACTGCTAAAACGGTTCTGACACAAAAAGCTAGAAAATAAACCATACTAAAACATTATAATAATACTTTTGTAGAGGTGTTCCATAACTGTTTAAAATGGCAAACGAAGTATGCAGGGCGAGTATGGCTTTACTTTTATCCCATACTCGTATTACATTGTCAAATTTTAATACCTACTTACTATTTTAATACTGATATCTGCTTTATGCTGATATGAAGATTATTCCGTAGATAGCTTTTTGATAAAATTACAAAGGTATATTTACAAAAGAAACAAATCCGGAAAATGAGAAGCAAACAAAGCCTTTAAAACAAATGTTACATTCATTTGCTTTATATCGTAGACCTACTGACATTTCTGTTAATCTTCCTTTGTATATGACAGTTGCAAAATGAGAAATAAATTTCTAAAAATGTCCTTAACAACAAACGATATTTCTATTTATAGAACTTTTATAAGATGTTTATTAAATCTAAAAATGTAGTGTAGGGTTTTCATATTTAAACTGCGTTTTAATAAAGGATTTATATAGAATTTAAAATTAAACTTCGCAGAAAATATATTTTCAAAAAGCGCCATCAACCAATTCAAAAGTTTCTGCCCTGCAGAGGGATAATAGCATCATTAATTATTACTCCTTATTTTATTAGTATACAGACCCGGGTAGCACAGTCGTAGGGCTTCAGGTTAACCTTACGTATATCCTTGGTTTGATTTATACATGTTATGTAGTATTCGTGACGTCTGTTATTAGTATCGAACTCTAGTAACCATTCGTTATTAGGGAAAAAATTAGCAACGCAATTCTCCGAAAACAGGGTTAACAAGAGCCAGAGTAGATAGATAATCCTACCCATTAATTACAAAATACATGTAGTGCACATTTATTATGACTGATTAAAGGTCGTTTCACGAATACGTCACTGGTATGTGTGAAACGACCTTAAAACCGATTACTAACCACATAACTCTAGCAAAGGACCAAATTATTATGCATTGTACTGTACTCGTAAAAACAACAAATAGTTAACTCTCCAACGGCGGCACCGAACGATGTAAGAGGTAGGAGATATAGAACCAGATTCTTCTTTGTTAGTTTTCAAAAACTTTTTAGGGCCACGTCTAGGATACCCAGGGGCGGCTTAAGGCCCGGGCGACCCGCCCGGGTGGGGCGCCAAATCGGCGGATGAAATAAAAATGAAATGAAAAAAATCATTTTCTTTTCGCTAATAAAAATAGGTAAAGGTGCATTTTGGGCAATCTTGCAATCTACTGTTAAAACGATTATTTTTTCATTATAGGAATACGTAGTAGTTTATGATTTAACTGAAACGTTTACGTCCAGAAACTTCAAAAAATATTAAGTACCGTATACATTGTTTCCACCAAGCGAGCTTAAAGGCCAACGCGCACTTAACCACGCCACGCCGCGCCACGCCGGACGGCAATTTTTAAATTACATTGGTTGTTATGGAATAACGCGCCGTGGTGTGGCGTGGATAAGTGCGCGTTATTCCATAACAACCAATGTAATTTAAAATTGCCGTCCGGCGTGGCGCGCCGTGGCGTGGTTAAGTGCGCGTTGGCCTTAATGCTCCAAAACTAAATAGACTCGTCGATTTCTCAAGAACGACTAGTCGGATTAGCCATGATGTCAATAGAACATGAATTACTACAAGAAATAGATATTGACTCATTTAATAAAGATTTTGCAGATAAAATAGCTCGCAAATGGTTTTTGTAATAATTTACCAGTAATTGTTGTTTATTGCTTATAATGTACACTAATAAAATTTGGGAGTGTAGTGTTAATTTGTTTCTGATTAATTGTCCACCATAGTCGTTAGATATAGTTAATACGCCAAAAAGCCCTCTTGCCCGGGTGAGATTTTTATCTTGAGCCGCCCCTGAGGATACCTATATGTATAATGTATATGTATATGCATGCATATTCAAATAGTGTGAGGTGCTATTATAGGTTTGTGTTGTCTGTCACGCTCGTCTTGCCAAACCTTTTATATTATACAGGCTGATTCAGTTTGTATTTTGTGCTTGTTAATATATAAGCTGCGTTCGGTTATTAATTTTGGTGCAAGTGCAAACGGTGCAGAGTATAGGCAGAACCGGTGCGGTGTATCACGGTGTATTTAAAGTGCGCACCCCGTCAGAGTCAAATACTCGAACGCTCTAGTGTACTTCGTTCTAGCGGGTTTTGAAGTACGCAGAAGTCCAGTTTACGCAATTTTTGTAATTGATTCGTGCAATCGAAATACTACGGAAAGATCTAACAGAGTTAAGTACATTACTGTCGGTATGCATTGCTTTCAAACATTTTCGCACTTTTTACACCGACAACATAACCGAACGCGAAGGTGCATGTTGGTGTGCTTGGTGTAAAAAGTGTGGGATAACCGAACGCAGCTATAGTATATTGTGTAACAAGTACGTGAAGTTGACCTTTTTATACGAGTGTGCAGTTTGCACAAGCACGCGAGTATAAAAAAGGCTTCACGTATGTGTTGCACACTATACTTTTTCTACGACCTCAAACTTAAAAAATGAGTTAAATTAGCAAACGTTCACTTCACTTGACAGTTCTCACAAATTCGTCGTTCAAACAAAAAACAAGCACAACAATCTATTCAATGTTTACCCGTGCCGAAAACTGTATAGGCTCTTATGTCAGAAATGCGTAAAATAAACTTCATAAGAAATGCATTGCACTTCACGCATCGATATGAAAAATAAGACTTCACGTACTGCGATCAGTATGTGAAACTTCTGCTTTATACATGGGAGTAGAAAAAATAATTTAGATATGTCGGTCACATACACACAACCATACATATGGAATCACCCAGTATTACTGATTTTGTTAAGTATTTCTGGAAAATTTCTAATGGAAAATGGAAAGTACTTTATACTAAACCAGTTTAATGATTAACAATAAAAAAGTGTAACGAATGCTTGAAATTAATAAAAACTCACAAAAAGTGTAGAAATTAAAGATTTAAAGTGGTTGGTGAAAGAAAAATAAAGACTGGTTTTTCACTTTAATAGTCAGTGTTACCACCTCGAACCCTAATACAAGTGGCGGGGAATGCTTCTAATCAAACTGTTCTTGAGGTAAGTTTGCCCATTCGTCTTGAGCGGTTTGAATGAGCTCTTCCACATCTCCTGCAGCTCTAATCCTTCTTTTAATGAAGTCTCACACATGCTCAAACCGATTAATACCAGGTGAGCAGGCACGCCGTCCCAGGACAGTGACAGCTTCGGTTTCCAGAAATTCGGTAGCAACTCTGCTGGTGTGTGGAGGGGCATTATCGTGCATGAAAACGAAATTGTTTCCCGTTTCACCTTTTCACAGCTCCACTATGGGTTCTAGCACCAAAGCAACACCTGTTAAACTCTGCCGTATGGTAACCAAAGGAGCTCTTTCTCCCATTATTATACCTCCCCAGAACATACAGTTTCTCCTTTATATTTTGGGATAGATATGGCAGTTTGCAGTCTGGCCTATCTACCTCCACCTCTTAAAACCCAAACTCGACGGTCATTTGAAAAAAAGACATTTTGCCAATCTTCAATTGTCCAGTTCTGGTGTTCCAGACTCCAATTTAGCCGATCAACTTTGTTCTGCCTGGATAACTCGGGAACCCTTAACTGTCTACTGCTAAATAGATTTCGTATTGTTTCAACAGAAACATTAACACCTGTTGTAGCCTGCAAAAGTTGCTCTGGGTGAGAAGAAGAGGTTGAATTTCTTCTAGCCATTTGAGTTAAAAATCGGTCTTGTAGATCAGTGGTTACTCTGCGACGGCTTTGTCTAGGTCTGTTCTGTTTCCAATTCTAAAAATCTTGCATAGATTTTTGAAACAACTACTTGAGAGACGGCCACTGTTGCTGCGATTTGCCTTTGCGGCATTGTCCGCTCAACAAGAGTAACAATTCTTCCCCTCTGAACTTTTGACAAACCTACGTAGAACATAATTAGCTTTTTTGAACACAAAGTTGAGTTTACTCCGTTACCTCAGTTTAACAACTGGAAACAAATAACAATTTTTATCACATGTGATCAGCTATTAACGAAAACCTATCTTATTTTCAACAAAAGCCCTTATCTCTTATCTGCATAAAACGTTTTCCTGCATTTCTGATGATTAGTAAGAAGTATTAGGTGATTCCATATAAGTTTGGTTGTGTGTACTCGTGAATTCAGAAAATAAAGTTTTGTTCAACTAGGGAAAGTTTCATCATAGCACCCATATAAAATAAATAACCTGTTGATGCTGGAGTACAGACTTTCTTTTAAAAATATTCCAAATAAAGCTGTGTGTGGGAAACAGAAAGCGAAATTTGACTTTTTTAGTTTCTTTGCTATAAATCATAAACGGTTGCTATTAAGTAAAGCACCTTGGTGACATATAAAACACCAAATTCTGCAAAAGTGCCGAATTTAGATCTGCCCTCTATCACTTACAATAAGCGAAATCTTCAGAGTAGACCTCAAATTTGAATCATCCTGTATAGTAAGCTAAGTGAACGAAACTAAATTCATATTCTGCAGGCCGCGAGAAAGATTTTCAAGAAAAGAGGACAGTGTGTAAGAGTACTTCCTTCTTTATATTTTACGATCTAGGCAAATTATGTAGTATTACTCTGAAAATTCAGTTAACGCTCATTCAGAAAAACGATATTTTGGACATTTAAATCAAGGCTGGGTTTCAAAGAATTGAAACAAATGAAATGCGCAAAACAAGTGACATACTTGCTACAGCTCCAAAAATGTATAAATATGTGTAGGTGTTTCATTTAATATAATGAAGTGAGATTAATTCCGGACAAACCGGAAGTGACAGAAACTTGCGTTCTACATGAGCGTATTAAAAAAATGACCTAGGTTTCATTGACACCCAGTATGGTATAATTTTTCAGATATACATATATAATTCACAATTATTGTCCGTCGATCATATAAAAGTAACATTCGTAGATACTTATGTAAACTTTAAGCAGCAAATTCGGAAAAGTTATAAATTTAGAATAATTATTTTTAGGTATTAATTTGTCTGTTGTTATAAATCTAGGCTTGCGGCTGTCAGGTATTTCAACACGCATTAACTGCTGTGGTTACTAACTCTGCCACACTAAAAGTTTTGCCAAACCCAAGGGGCCTGAAGGGATCTTTAACTCTTTATCGTACCAAACACAGTAGTGATAAGTGACCTTCGGTTTTACCTCGTATTCAAAAGAGGACCATTAAGTTCCATAATATTAATAATTCATGTGCATAACGAATTACATTTTCATAAATAAAATTAAGGCTATCTTTTTTAACTGAACATCTACAAATACTAATTAGAAAATCGATTCTGGTTTGACGTATTTTAACAAAAACCATTTAGTGACAAGTAATAGCCTATTTATAAATAAAAAAATTAAGTAAATACAATGATTGTGCTACATGAAAGTTAATATGTGGATGACAGAATTTTGCTTTTTAACTAATAACTATTATTTAAGAATTAGTAATCTAAACCTGATACCGAAGTTTTAGTATAAGTAATTAGGTAATTACTGTCACGTTACACAGTCATATCTTTTACAGTAGTTACTTACATTAGCGTATTGCTTTCTATTATATCAAAATTTTTATTTTCCTAATACTTTATTTATTCAGGAAGAATTTATTAAAGCTTTTTAAATTGTTAACAATTTTAACACAGTAAATAAAACATTTGAAATAAATTTTTTTTAAATACTTCAAATATTTATACTTTTAATTTTTCAGTCGTTCGTTGCCGTTGATAACAATATAGGGCTATAACAGTCCATGGCTTTTTTTAGTACAGAATTAAGCAAAATGGTATGTGAAGTTCAAAAAAAGAATATTTCCGGCATCTTCTGCTCTTCTTGTTCAACCACGGTTTAACTAAAGCCTCTGTGAATATTCGAGCAGTCTATGGAAAGGTTACATCGGCGATTTAACGTTTCGGAAGTTTTATAAAGGACCTGCGGCTTGAAAACGCCATGCTGTTGGTTTTGATGGTATTAGAAAGATGTAATCCATTTTGAACTGCTTTCAGCTTTCCAAGAATACAATTATCTAGATCGACGTTTATTTGAAACAACTTCAGCATTTATCTGTCGCGATTCAGCAAAAATAACCAAACCGCTTATTTTGCAGCACGGCAACTCTAGGCCGGAGAGTGTCCGTGTCTAGTCGCTTACAAACTTAGGGGACATACAGCTTTACATGATCGCCGAACCACGGAAGTACTTCCAGTTCGACTCCACAGAAGACTTACTAGGCAGAACACTTCGGTGGTTTGGCATTACCTTCCAAAGGAAGCGGCCAGGAGTTTTTGGTGTATGTGTGGTCCTGGAAGTCGAACCCGAGCCAGTTTTAATCTCAGTGATCATACTCACGTTGAACCAACTGAGCCACGACCTACCGGGAAATTCTACCATACCTAATTCTCCGGACCTCTTGCGTCTTGGGATTATCGCCTGTTTCGCTCTTTCTTCAACATTATCTGTGGTATTACGTTCAACAACGAGGATGAACTACAAAGGTTTACCGACTTTTTGCTTCAAGAACAGCACAGTTCTATCTAAAAATTAAAAAAAAGAACGCTATGGACACCTCAATATAATAAATAATAAAATTAATTATTGCACTTTTTGTTGTGAATATGGTGTTTTACTTATAACAGTATTCTAGGGTTTATCATCAAAATATTTTCCTTGGCGACCATTGTTGATACAACTGTTTCAATAGAAAATATGTGGCAAATAACTTATCAATGTTTATTAAGAGATGGTATTTTATTCCCGCTCTTCTTTAAAAAAACCCGTACGTGTAACACATCGTTGAAAAGAGAAAAAAGAGCTGAGTTTAGTTACGACAAAATTCAATATTGCATCCAAATGAAAATCAAAAGTAGTTGTTCATAGAATAGAGACAAAGCGTCATAAATATAAACATATTATGGTACCACCCGATCCTCCGTAAAAAGTGCCTTCACAATGTATAAGTCTTGAAACTAATAACTTAATACTTTCCGAGATATTTGGAAAACAGAAAACTCAAACTTTCGGTTTTTTCAAGATATCTCGAAAACGGTTAAAGTTGGCTGTGATTTCTCAACGGATATGAAATGAGCATTAAAATTCCCAAAACTTTCCCTATTTAACCAACTTTGTAGCTTTTATAGTTTCCGAGATCCTAATGGTAGGGATTGAATTTGGGACACACTGTATATACATATTATGTATATGGTTATACATATTATTATGTGTAGTTTCTACTAAAGGGAAAGGATTTGCTTCGATGTAATGCTTACGCAGTTCCGAATCAGACCCTGTTTCAGAAAGGCCACTTGTGAGGGACTTGCTCCTCCTACGCCTTAATAAGAAAATCCCATTACTCACGGTTTTCTGTCATTTGCGGAGCTGTAAATCCTTTATTTCGTTATTACGTTACCATTTACATGGAACTGCCGTGGTACACCGCGGTTAGTTTATTCCTAAAAATTGTTGACAGCTGTCGTAAATTTGCGATTTTATACGATTTTAATTTGCAACAAAACGTATGTAGTTATATAACCAGTATAGTATTCGCTAGCGTGTAATTGATATTGTTCACTCGTTACTTCATCCTCGTTGATTAATCATCTTCGTAACACGCTCCTAGAGCTTTCCTGTATGGCGCCAAGGTTAACATACTCATCTTGTAAACCACAGATCTCGGGTTCGATTCCTGGTCCTGATCGGTAAGATTTTAATACGGAAAATTTTCTAAAAGTATGCATCTTCGGATACTATGTAAAACCGTAAGTCCCGTGCCAATACGATATTTAGCACGATGTCCCTTGGGTACGACAAAATTTTAGTGTGGTGGTGTCAATGACCATAGGTGGACCATAGCAGTCGACGCGCTTGGAAGTTCCTGGCATCCAGACGCCTAGATTTCTCCCAATAATTAAATAAACAAAACAGTCTCGTATATACTGTTAGCAAACATCTTAACATATTTATTTATGCAACTGTAGTTAAGAACGTTAATCCCATTCTTTAAACCAGAAACATTCCAGAAAAGATGACTAATTGCACATTTTCTATGACCACGTAAAAAGTATAAACTTTGACGCAACCAAAACATTGTGCAAAAGTTATATAATTTATTGGGTTAATGCAGTAATGAAAATCCAATGTATAAGTAAGTAACGATCACTGTCTTAAATGGTGAATACTGCATTATTCAGAAATCGCTAAAGTGTGCCGTTATGTTACCCTATAAAAATGAATTAAGTTGCACGATAGATTTTGTAAAATTACGTACGTAAACATTAACAATCACTTTTCGGTTTGTTCAGTGAAATACAGTACAAGCTAGAATGCCAACTACGTATTGGGAAAATGGCATCGCTTGACGGAGGATAGCCATGTCTCTTTTTAAACTTTATTTAATAATTGGACTAGAAGTTAGAGTTTGATAGCGTAAATAACCCTTATAGCGCTTCCTGTTTCCTGTTACCATTTTGTCAGGCTATTGATCGTTGCAGAGCTTTCTCACAATATTCAGTATTTAATTTTTGTTTGTTCATTGCTACGGTGTTTTAATAGTACTGATTTGATAGTGACAGTACTCACTTTAATAGAAACGAGTGTGGTCATAAGAAAAGTATAGCAAACAACTCAAGGTGTATTCACTAATGAAATTACTGTACCTACTCATTTATTATTCTTACAACTGTTAATAATATGAATAATTTTCTCCTTGCATTTTTTCACAGTTTTAGTAAAAACAATATAGACAATATGTACGTGAAGTGTAATTATGAAACACTAAGTTTTCAGCTATGCAGACATTCTCCTACTCGTTTGATATTAACTAAATGCAAATGAAATGACATATTTTTTATACCAAATAACCTTAATGTGAGACAGAGGGTCCCTATGAATCATTTTGCGTACTTTTTACGTAGTATATTGTTATAACATGGTTTCTTTCTCTATACAACAACAGACATTATGAATTAATGTTACTTCAGAATTTTCAATTAAACGCCCTTGTCTCTTCATATCACATTTAATTGCATACTTCGTTAATGAAATTCCTACTTTGAAATCAACAGAAAATTTCAGAGAGTATATACTTTTGGTTAACCAAGCGGAAATGCAAGATAAGTTTTCATTTTAATAGAAAGCAGCTATTCATAGCTACGACTCCTATAACAGCTACGTTTATTACCAAAATTCGTTTTTAATAGTATTTAGTATTATACAGGTATTATAATGTAATTTTTGGACTGTAATATTAAAAGATAATATTCAAGCTTATTACAACCCAAATAATAAACGGGCTTTAATGATATTTCCACAAACAATGAATCACACGAAATTGGCTTATATTTGATGGTTGTACATTTTTGAAATGTGTAATTGCAATATTTAATACTACGTCAAATATCATTCGATCTGTAAACGCATTATTTTTTAAAAATTTTCAACGTCGAAGTATATTTCAATTAGATCACCTGTTATCGATTGCGAGTAGGAGTGTTAGGTACCTAAAAATTTGGATTCATAATTCATAGTTATATTAATTAAAAATTGCAATGCTAAGTATCCTATACCGACAAAACAATACTAAATGTTAAAGATTATTTTTAAATATTACATTCATATCACTAATTATGAAGGAAATCAAATAATGTATACTTTAACTTCATCTTTTCATCTATCCTAAAGTTGGAAACTTTAGAAAAGCTTCAAAAGAAATTAATTTTCTTTTATTTTTTACCTACGTAGAAAGATGTTTTTGATAAAAAATAATTCGAATATTTCTAAACTTAGTTCATTGAAGTCCATATGTAAAATTGCTTGAAAGATG
The DNA here is from genome assembly GCA_963082815.1 of Melanotus villosus. Classification (NCBI taxonomy): domain Eukaryota; kingdom Metazoa; phylum Arthropoda; class Insecta; order Coleoptera; family Elateridae; genus Melanotus; species Melanotus villosus. The sequence goes on along the minus strand of OY720418.1, from coordinate 65,974,654 downwards.
TCGTAAATAAAACAGCAGAAAAGGTAGAGAAAGAAAATTATTTATTGTTTATATTTTCCGTTGAATCATTTTGCCACCAGTGGAATGTAGTTTGTTACATACTACACAGATTTGTCCTTGTGATTTAAAGCGTATTTTCAAATTCACTGTACACTTTTTAGAAACAATAAACGAAACAGATTTGCTATAAACGATTACGATCTTTGTCGATCAATTATTGCTTCTAAAATGGTTATCCCACCGCAAAACAAAAATTTTCCGCAAAATGAGATATGCATGCTATTGGAATATTTTCGTATTCAAAGGAATGTCAACGGCTACAAATAAATTATTTACTAGAGAAATGGTTCCTCTAAAATGTAAACTCTGGAACATGTACAATATTTTCCTCCCTTATATATTGAAATCAGTATAAATTTTCAGAAATTAATATATTATGTAACAGGTACATAGTTAATATGAAATATGAAACTCACTTACTCTTTACTTACGTGTTGCTCATCCTGGTTTTTTACATCCGCAAGAAAAAGAAATGCCAAGCGAAAAATTATTTATACTATTTAACTATACCTCACTTGCGAAATTAAGTTATTCGTTCCTGTATTTTTCGAGCTGTTTGCCGTTAAAATAGAGTGGCCGGTGTATAAAGTACTTCTTTCATTTACTTTACACGATGAGTTTCCATTATCGCACCAGGTTAATGCATGCATTTATGGATAATTAAAAATGCTCTTTATTAAAAACAATAACTTGGAGCCCCGAAAAATATTACAATTGCTTCTACTTTTTCTTTGCTTGTTGCAGTGTAGCAAAAAACTGTCTCCGTGTTTAATATAAACCTTGTATGTTGAAAATATGTGTTTCACAGAATCGCAGGAGGGAGGATTTAATTTGTGTAAAGGAATTTCTGGTATTTCTTTTGTGTATTTTTCATTAAATCTACCAACTGATATTTTTAATATTGTAAAGGGTCAAACAACTATATAAGAAAATAAAATATTTAAAATATTTAATAATTTTCTGTTTTTGGAAAACATTTCCGATCTTGGTAAAACATCGAAGCGAACTTAAAACAAATTTTATTACCATTAATCTTTTAATTTCTCATTACTTCAGTTACAAAAACGAGGAAATGAAATATAATTACACCTTAATACTCCAAATCTCCTTTTATGTAATTTATAATAACGAATCCCTTCGAAGTTCATCTTTATAAAATAAAATGAAACGAAGTAGACTTGATACAATTCATAAAACAGATTTAAATTCAAAGGGTGTATGACTTTTTTATATTTCAGTATTTGATTCGTGAATATAAATTTTTAGTAGTTCGAGAAAATCCCTCAGTCTATATAAGGCTCTGCGCATAGAGATATGATCCTGCCCTACCAAATCTTTCAATCGTTCATATATTCCTTTTTTATAATTCTCAGGTTCTACCAAGCATTAAATTTTTGTTGTTGGATCAGCTACCGGAAAAAGTTTATCGATTTTCCATTTCTGCTTCCTTTTACTGACGGCAAGAAAAACGAGATAAATATTGGTCCATATTTTGAATATTTGTAAGCTGTTTGGTTTGGGTTTTTTGTAAAAAAACAAAGTAAGTCATTACTTTTGAGTTGATAATAATTATTTCGGAGACTTAAGTCGGTTTTCAGAAACATAATTTACATCTTAGTCAAATTTAACTTAACTTACTCTATGAATTCTGATTTTGTTCATTTGGACGAAGCTGTTTTATCAGTTTGTGCACCCCTCCCTATATTTTTAAGTTTTCACACCTTTGAAGCTATATTTTTAAAGTAAAAATATTTACTTAAGTGTAGTAAACTGCTTCAAGTGTCTCGGTCGCAGTTAGTTAAAACTGTAGGAGCAACGTGCTGCTCTTACTGAGCTAAGCAACAACAATACTCATATAAACATTAGTTGCGATAAACTATTATAAACTCCACAGTAACGACTATTTTTATTGGTATTTATGAAAAACTGAGTAATATTAAAATATACACAAATTTGAGATAGAGCTGTCTCGTTTGTTTTACGGCCACTTAGTACTTAAATAGAATTATACTACCGCCGTTTACGCCATCTTCATATTGCCGCTCATTGGTATTAGTAATCCATATTCCAATCGCAAAAATACATTTATTACATTTAGTGCATAAATAACTTTTCCGGGAATCTTTATCAAAAACTTCAAGTAGTAAAGCAATGATGTCATAACTACATATTAAATTAGCAACGTTGGTACATACGTTTTATTTTTTCATAGCAGGCCTTTTGAATGTCTTTCAAACAACATTATGTATTAACTATAATGAATTTGGAGACTTCCACTGTCAGTGTCAGTGTTAACAGAACGTCTTCCGGGTTGAAACCGTGTCATTGTTGAGACAGAAGAACTGTCTCAACAATGACACGGTTTCAACCCGGAAGACGTTCTGTTAATATTATGTATTCTCTAAGTTCACAAAGCAGTATTAACTTTATCTCTTTAGGGAGGCCAATATCCCTTATCAAAGGGCCCATTCAGTTAAGGGTGTAGTAGTTCTCAAGTGAGATAGCTGTAATATGAATGAAAATGTGGGGTTACATTAAATTAAGATCCCAAACTGGATTTATTAATTATTACATAATCCAGAACCTGTTCCTTAATTGTGAAGCCAGACAAGGGTATGTGGGAACTTAAAAATATAACCGAGTTAAATGGAAGCAGATAGACTTTTTCAAACCATAGTTTTCATTCAGCTCAGAGATACATTTTATAAAACAAAAATTTGCGTGTTCGAAACCTCTAGCTTTTGTTAAAGCAAAAATACAGAACACGTTACATATTTGAATTTTTAAAAATGCTTACAAAAGTTATGTGCTTATTTTTATGTTACTTGTACAGTAAAAGAAAACTTAATGTGCAGAACATTATATAGCTGCCAGTTTTTAATTTTATGTTTTTTAAAATAAACCTTTTGAAGGCCATAAATAATATTAAAGGTACCTGAAAAGCCTGTGCATGTGTAAATCTGCTATGAATTTCATTTAATGTCCGTTGAAAAGTTTAAGGCGATATTGAATCCACCTGCCTTGTAAAGGTATGTGCCTAATTACTTGCACTAAATGAAAAATTAGTGTCATGCAAAAGATAAGCTACATTACCATGATAGAATTCCTTTGGGGCACACAAATTAAAGATATTTCTACAAAACACTAACCGATTTAATAAGGGTAATTGCGCTTTTATTATAATAATGGTTCTGTGTCATATGACAATTTAAAGCATGCAGCACAAAATACAAAATTGACGTATTTCTTAAGTAATAGATTAAATTGATCTATTTAATTATTTATGGAATTTAATATACTAATAACTATTAATAGTATGCATCGTAAGTATTCTGCCCTGAACGTACAACATAAGTAAATATTTTAACATTATGAATTAGTCAGCGACTATTTGAGAAGATGCCAAACTCATGCTATTGAAAACTTTGCGAAGCGAAACGCCAAATAAACAGGGGGTGTAGTTAATAAACGAGCAGTAAACGATAAACGCTACAATATTTTCATTGTGGTTAAAAAGAAAACATATAGGTACCTAGTTTCTAAAAGTTTTAGATTTAATTCTGTTTTAGAATTTAGATTTGTAAGAATTCGTTCTTTTGGGGAAATACTTTTAACGTGCAGTAATCTTTGCTTATTTGATGTTTTCTCGTAACTTCACCAAAACATGGAAACAAAGTATCAAATTAAATGATGCAGATAGGTAAAGTTGTAAATTGATGAATGAATACGCTCGTTGAGATCTTTGGCGCCATAAATCTTTGAACATTGAACATTAATTTCCTCTTATTTTAATTATTCTTATATTCAGATTTGATAAACAAAATGATCAAATTAAACTTTTACTATCTGCACTTCCTGCATAAAGTACCTCCGAAAATTTTTCGAAAATTTAATACAGAGTTATTATTCAAAAAAGCTTGTGTTAATGTTAGTAGTGTATGATAAAGGTATTTACACTCCGCAAGGGAGTATGGCCGCCAACATAGAAGGTTAAGGCTCCTTAAGTCGCTTTCTAAACCCGGTTGTCTCGTACGCTATACGCACGGGGTGATGTGGTAAGCACCACGCCTTCGACAACCGCCTAACTTCCCTACTCCACCACTGCATTTCGGTTCCCAATTAATTTCTGTGACTGGGTAAACCACCCGCTGAGCAACCGACTCGAGTTTGGCCCTGCGACCGCGGCCGTGCTATAGTCCAATGCCTTAACAACTAGGCCACTTCACTTTTAAAATTGCAGAAGAAAATTAGAACTAAATGTTTAATTTTGACACCCTGAATCTCTTTTAATATTAACGTTTGGAGTAAGGCAACCTATGGTCGGTTTGTGTCCTATTGTTGAAGGGCCAACCTGCGTATTGAAATATACGTTTAATAAACTTTAAAATGCATGTGATATGTTGTTTATTAAACATAAATTTCAATACACAGTACTCACATAAAGGTTGGAACAAATTCGATAAAATCTTTATTGGGCAAATAAGAAAATAATACTCGAACAGGTCGATTTTTGAGTTATGAGGTCATCACTAGTTTTTCTTTAAATGGCAACACCCTCCTTTGATAGTACCATTTAAAAGAACACATTTGTTTGCGTATAGACGCCAAATTTTATAGTATGTTACATAACAACACTTTCGAGAAATTTGTAATTAATGTTTAATAACACATGCTTGCATTATTTTTGTTCCGACACTGGTCGTAGCTACTTTTTATTGTTTATAAAAATTATTCTTGTTTTTACGTTAATTAGCAACGTAACTTTAGTCTACAAAACAGCACTTAAATGACAAATACTTGTAATAAGTTTTCGAAAAAAATGGCACATTTAACGGCGCAGTTTACACCTTGAAAAATAGTCGATTATATGCAGACTTTGCTCCATTTTGTGAGAAACAATTTTAATGTAGGGGTGACGGGCCATTTTTGCTTCTAATCATTTATCTTTTGTCTCGGTTTTATCAAATTTAAAAAAATAACATTTTAACTTTTTAACAATAAAATACGTACGAGTACAACTCTATTTTACTTTAAAAAATTCAAATAGTATTTGCAAAAATTAGGATATCGAAAAAATCTTCACGTCAATAGATAGATAAAAACATCTCCTTGTCAAAGGGCACACGAACATTTTTCCAAAATGCAAATTAATTAGGAAATAACGGAAGTAAGATTTTAGAAATATCGTTGTCATTCACTATTCAGAATGTAGCGTGTAGGCAACTTAACTAACAGAGTGAGTTAGATAATAGGAAATATTTAAAATATGAAACAGAATTTGAAGGCAAACTATTTCGTATTATTCCAAGAAACAATTTAATCATCCCAACTTGTCATGTTATTACCCGACTCTACAGTTTTGAGTCATACACAATTGCATGTGAATGCCAGCCTTAAATTTGCGCTATTTTAAATTGTCTATCACTATCAAAAGAGGGTATTGCTATTAAAAAAAAACTGATGATGACGCCATAACTCGAACAGAGATGACGTCATAAAAAATATACGTATACCAAACAAGCGCATTTAAAAACGAAAATCGACCTGTCCGAGCATAATTTTCTTACTTGCCCAATAAAAATTTTATCGAATTTGTTACAACCTTTACGTGCGCACTGTTATACAGTGTGATTCAAAAGTATTACCATTCATTTTAAGGGTAGGTAGAGCATATCAAATAGAACAACTCTTCTCAATAAACCATGTGTCGCAAGTAAACGGTAATCTCCGAAAAAACTTAAAAAGATCAATACAAAAGTTGGATGGGAGACCCTGGGCTGGAATAGATCAGTTCTGTTTACATTCAAAATCTAAATTTATCAAACACCTTTCTTGTTCTTGCTCAAGTGATAAGCCATCCAGGTATGCGAACGTGAAGTGAAACCTGTAAATTACATATTTGTGTAATGTTTCATTTATCTTTACAGGGTCAAGTTTCTATCGCAGTATTTTTAAGTGCATATTAGCCAGCGGATATTAAAAGTGTGTAACAAAATTTAAAATAATCAAAAGGTTAGCACATACCCATTTACTTTATTGACAATGCTTTTGGATCACCCAGTACATCATTTATTACTGACATTAATACAAACTTTTTTGAAGAAGAATTTTGTGTCCAATTATGAAAATTTTGTAAAAAATATTTTATATTATGCAGAAAATGCAAACAGTAAAAGTGTAATTTAAGTTTTTCGGTTTATCACATCCGAATATAATAAGCATAATTTAAATACACGAAATCAATAATATTCAAAAATGTATCTCTAACTCATTGACTTATAAATAGAGCAATACGATATTTTATTGGAAATAATAATAATTTATTATGAAGGCATTTTGGGCTAAATTTAGCTAATTATAACGTACCGATTATTCAGGTCGACCTTGCTATGTTTATTAAAAATTAAACTTTTGATAAAAGTTATTCAGGTTGTATTATAAGAAAACAGTTTCAAATTACCTAAAACTACATTAATTTGTCATGACCTATCATGAGCAGACGTATATGTGAAAATATAAGAAAACAAATTAATCTTCACCGGAGATTTAATGGTCAAGTATGAAGAAAATCGTTACCTACTATAAATCTGGAAAAGGTTTGTTGTATTTAATTTCACCCAAATCGTGTTAATTTTGTCACAAAAAATAGCGTACCTAATTAATTTTCATACTAGTCAGATTAATTAAATAGCTTTTCGAATAATCACAAATAAAACTTGCACAGAACTTTAACGATTTCAAAGTGTCTATAATCAAAGTATTGTAACGGTTTTAAAACGTTTATTTAACACTTCGGTTCGTTGTGTGAATTATTTATTAACAAATATTAAAATTATTAAGCAACGAAGAAACACGAAATAACAACTTAACAACACAACAACACTAAACACAACACTAATATTAATTCTAATATAAGACACTAATATTAACCCGTAACACTAATTAATTTATTTGTACAGTTTGTTTATTTATAACTATTCACGTATATTTATATTAACTTTACCGACGTACTTAATTTCGCGACCGTTTATGTAGGCTGAATTAGACTGAAATCTCGTAAGCGAGCGCGCCTTAAATATAGGCAGGCTTTCATTCTCGTACGTTCCACGTTACTGTAGAATGATTAGTCAAAGATCCTTCGAGAACAGGTGACGCATGGGCGTGAAGTGATTCACCGAACGCCCGTTACAGTATTTACAAATCACGAGGAAAATCCTTCGCATAACTGCTACTACATCGAAACAACTTAATTATGATTTTATAGTACAACTTTTAAATTACAAATCACTTTAAAATAGCCTAAAATGTTCGTACATAGCTAAAATAATTTTTAAAAAGTTTCGCGTAGTTTCACTTGGTTGATACAGAGTGAGCAAAAGGCGGGAGCCTTTAAAAAATTACCTAATGTTAATTCACATTGCATGTTTAAATGTTCAAGTTCAAGTTGTTACGTCACAGAAACTGAATAAATCTGCAACATATTATTTGTTTTGGAAGAATCGAAAATGGCAAATGCGGTCATGAATACTCGTCTAGTTACATAAAAAATTTTAAACCCAAGGAAATTTATCTACGTGTTTGGATATAAAAAATTACCCTTGAAATCTCTATGGCGTTTAAATCATTCATACGCCCTACACGTATATGAAATCTGCTGTCTCTGTTCTGTGATTCAAAATAAAGTAGGTGAAGGGATAAAGTAATATCTTAAAGTAAGACAATTTTGCGGAGAGAACCGTTTATAATCATGTCAAAGAGCTAAAGGAACGATCGTTTTTGTGGAAAATAAGAAAGTAGAAAACCTATCAACTAGAAAGGAGTTTGAAATAACTACATAACTAACATAATGGTTCTAATACGTTATTTCAGAAAAACTAGGGAGTGAAACGAAAGGATGATAAATGAGTCGTCGACTCTCGAGACTGGGGGGTTTCTATTTCCGTAGTATATAATGCAAGATATTAATAAAATTTCAAAATAAAACATTAGTTTGCCTTATTAGTATTCGAAAAATAGTGTAAATAAACTTCTTACACTTCTAAGACTAGTACGGTTTTCTTACTTTTATTAAAAATAGACCAAATAGCTTGGCAGACAGATCATATAACATTTTGACAGTATATTTTTTATGTTACGGATATTCAACGAAGCATAATAGCTGAGTTTCTAAATCCAATTTTCGAACCACCCTAACATCTATCTAAAATGATGTTCGAATACAGATTATTTTTCAATGTTTTTAATAAAAGTAAGACGGAGATTAATTGGCGACTGAATATAAGAGAAGGTCAAAAAGGAAATCAGATAAGATACTTTTTACCTTAATTTTTCAGTGTTCGCTTTTTTGTCAGTTTTGCTTTTGCTCGACTTAATTTGAATTGAAATGGAAAGGAATTACCAATTTCAGAGCTTTAATTTAGAAAAGCTACTACACATTTACTTTTTAGATATTTAAGTACTACTGTAGGTAACTAAAGTATCACCAAAACCAGCTTTAAATTCAGAAATCGAAATAATACAAAAATTCTATTTAATTGAAATTCAAAGCAGGCAAACCGCTGTTGGAATATATCACGGCAAATGGAAATTTATATTTCAATCAATTCATAAATCGTTTTATGACTGAACCTATCGCCCTTCTCTGCATTAAAACCAAAACATTTTTCACAATTTAATCAAACTTTTAAAGTCCGGTTAGTCCCAAGTGATATCAAGTTACAATACCAGAGAACTCGACACAACCGATAATTGCAAAATTAAAAAAAAGTAAAACGCTTCAACAACGTATAAAGTAAATACATTTTTAACATTATTCAGTATTTTTTACTCGTATAAATATTTAAAGAAGGTTCCTAGCAAGAACGATTCTTTAAATTTAAATTCCTGTGCCTACATACAATACAGAAGGCTAAGTACTTTAAAAAACAAAGTTTAAACAGTAGTATTTAATGAATCCCTATTTAAATATACAGTGCGGACGTAAATTGCCCCCCCCCCCTCCCCCAGCTAACTTTTGAAGGGATTGATTTTTTAAGAACATTCAAAAGTAACCTTAAATAAGACAACAAAAACTACCTTTTGACTGTCTTTTTTTCCCATGAAAGTTCAAGATGTCACCGCTAGGACAAAAGGGTGACTTTTTTTAAATGGAACCATGGGTCGAGTTAACACCTCAAATTAAAGATATTTCAAAACTGCATTTAAGGGTGTATTGCGATTTTAAATTTATTGATTAATTTTTAAGAAAAATAACTGTAAACATTCAAAAATTAAACTTCGTAAGATGCAATACAATTTCAGTTTAATAATACAGAAACAATTAAAAAACTTGTTTGTTGTTGAAAAATTTATTAAATTAATGTTCAAAGTGAGCTTCATTTTGCCCTTGGCAAAAATGTGATCTATTAGCGAATTCCTCCCTCACATTTATGAAAGTTTGTGGGTTGACAAAATGTGAATTTTGTATCGTGTATATTGTTAGAAGATTACAATAACTAAATCTAGCGTGCCATGCTTGAAATACTACAATAAAACAATAGTTATTTATGTACCAAGAGTCGTAGGTGCAGTTTTTTGGGCGAGAATACAATTTGCAACCACAAGGCCCGAAGGGCCTAGGTGTTGCAAGCATTCGAGACCAAAAATTGCAATGTACGACTCTTCTTGAATGCGGCAGAAATGACGAAAACATTCTAAAAACATGGGTTTATGGGTATGATCCCGAACTTAAGGCCGAATCTTCACAGTGGAAGACTTCAAATTCTCCTAGACCCAAAAAAAGCGTGACAAAGCCGCATTAATGTTAAAACAATGCTGACTGTCTTTTTCGACCACAAGCGGATTGTGCATCACGAATACGCTCCATCTGGCCAGACAATTAACAAGGAGTATTACTATCAAGTTCTCGACGATTGAGGGACGCAGTTCGTCGCAAAGAGTCTGAACTGCATAAGAATGGTGAGTGGCAATTGCATCACGATAATGGACCCGTCCACGCATCTCAACTTGTGCAGCAGTTCCTCGCTAAACATGGCATTTCACAAGTTCGCCAGCCAGCATATTCGTCGGACCTTGCTCTCAGTGACTATTTTATATTCCCCAAAATCAAATATTAGTTAAAAGGAAGTAATTTCAAGACATTGAAGAGATACAGCAAAACACGACGATGCAGCTACTGGCTATATTTCAGAAGAAAATGTTTCGATCATTGGCATCAACATTGTGTAAGTGTGTGGCTTCGGAAGGAGACTACTTTGAAGGCGATTAAATGTCAATTTCATAAACCTTGTATTTCTTTATAAATAAAGCCCTTTTGTATATTTTTTGATCAGACCTCAAAATTCCATCTTAAATGGAAAGTGGTACAACTCTCTCAGTATAATAAGTAATTCCATAAAAATTTCATGTAAGTCCACGAAGTTGCATTCATATATTAGGGGTCAAGTCATTTGCATTTTACAACGTGACATAAGCTTTCTAATGAATCTATAAATGTTCAATTTTATGAACGGCGAGTTTTCAGAGTAATTTTAGGGGCGCAGCTAAATAGCGATTTTCATTCACATCTGAAAAATAATATGTCACGTAAAATAATTACACAATTTTTGGAAATATCTTGATAAACAAAACTCTTTTTGGGTTACCACACTTTGCTCATAACGCTTTGTTATGGAAACATGGGCCCTGATGCACCTATAGCATAATGATCTATGTCCAATTGTAAATATAAATTTACCAAAAATTTATTAAAAATGTAAAATTTACTGCCGTATCACTATTATTTTAATCAATTCTGCTAGACGTACGTGTAATTACAATTTTCAAGATGTTTGGTAACTAACGTGCGGATCTAGAAATTCTAAAAAGGGCCACATGTTCAGTTGTTCAGGTCACGCAGGCTAAGGAAAAAGCTATAATTTTATCTTTTATCAGACAGTTTCGTCAAAGTAGGCATTATAAAATATGAACGCTATTTAAAATAGGCAGTTCAGGGTACAAGCTGCACAAATCACATATTTATCTTCCTGCAGCTTGGAAACGGCCCTGCTTAGTAACTAATGCCGAATTTTATTTTTAAAGTCTCTAATTCCTTAATTTAAATATCTTGCGCTATGACTCTGCAATTAACACCCTAACGTATTGAAAATAAACTTTATCGGGTGAGGTATCTATGACTACAGATGTGATCCCATTTACATATTATACAAATGCAGCACATTAGGGCAAGTGATGTTTCAAGTCAAATGTTAATACTTAACACTTTAAAATAAGCTGTTATGGCATATTTCCCCTACAACAAATATTTCTTGGCAAAATATATATCTGAGCTAAATACTGATTCTTCAACACATTTTAATATAACCATACCTGCTCTGTGGTATATGTAACTCCTAGATGTTTATGTTAGACTTCACACTCTGCTGACAACTTGTATCCATTTTAGACACAATGCACTTTTATTTATTTTAACAGGGGAACTTTGAGATACTTAAAAATACATACAATGTGATTTTTTAAAAACTCAATTGAAGCAGGCCGTATTCTGTCTTAATAACCTTAGAACTGTCTGTATTAAGTCAGAATACGACCTGGTGCAATTGAGTTTTTAAAAAAATCACACTGTACGTGGGATATTACACTTGAAAATGGAACACATTTATGTGCTTCCCTTAAAGCAAACTGCAATAAATTTATTCAGTTAAATACAAATATATACATCTATCATAAGAAAAACAAAATATGGTTGTTTTATGTTAGCAAAATATTAAAGTCTGAACTAACAATAATCAAAAATGAACTAAAAAACATGTATTGAATAATACATTCCAATGGGATTCTAAAAAACCCGGAAAATCACAATACTGTCTTAAAAAAACAGATTCGGCAATTAAGTGGTTTTAAAGGTTATTCAGTGCTTAAAGCAGATTGCAAACTGTATTTTAGGTATAGTTTATTCTAGAATATCACATCTAAAGCAATAATACACAAAGTAAATATCCTTTTATTTTTTGCAATGGTAAGTAATTTTTTTTTCGACCAAGGGAATTTATATTAAAAAGCAAAACAATACAATGTTGTGAGTCATTTATAAAAACTAACACTAAAGAATGAAATTGTTATACCTTGGACCTTGCCATCGAGCACAAATCATTATGGCTCAAAGTTCTCGTAACCCCTGATTAATAAAACCTAAGTAAAAGCGAATGGACGCTTATTTTTACTCCCTATTATAATAAACATTATAAATATCCTTAACTCATAATTGTTGTAACTAAAAGAGATAGTATTAAATAATACATTATTATAGAACTGGATTGAATGTGTAAATTCTCACTTATAACAAGCACATGAGTTATTTTCGAAATGTTCGTCGAGCTCACCAATACTTTATTGCTTATCCAAGGATACACTAATACCAACACATTTCATGAATTAAAACTTTCGGTTGCTGGAGGCTTTTATTTCAAATTAATTTAAATAAATATATCTTAAATCTGTCGTATTTGATATTGTAAATAATTTGATATTGAAGTAGCATTACTTAACTATATTAAGAATATAATGGTTAGGAATAAAGTTTTATCCGAAGAAATGAAGCATCCTATTGTTAAAGGTTTTGCGGAATTCTAAATACTAGTGCAGGCATCTTCAAATGAAATTACTTTCAATAATAAAGTTTCAACGGTATTTTAGGTAAACAGATTACTTAAACTGCCTTTTTGGTCATTTTATAACACACAATTTTTTTTCAGATATCTAGTTCCGGAAAGGGACAGTTAGGCGCGCATCTTTAGGCGCGCATTTTTAGACGCGAGTTTTTAGACGCTGCACCATTAGGCGCGGACGTCATTGGCCGCATGGACGTTTAGACGCGAACACTTTAGACGCCGAACCTTTAGGCGCTGGAAACTTTTATACTGATATTTACCATCTAGCGTTAAGTCAGTCTTATAAGGAAAAGACGATATGTTTAAAATGGTTAAAAAAATAGTAATCAGGGATAGTTACCTTGCATCAAGAAGCATAATTAAATCATACTTAAAACCATCTTTACCTGTAAGTTCTATGTATATATTTTGTAAAACGTTTTATTAAAAGATAAAAACCAAGGTGGAAAAAATTCTGACTCATTTATTTTGTTTGTAGTTATTTATAATATACCTGCGTGTTATAAATGCGCATGTTATTTTGGAACAAAAGATATTGAAATTTTGCAGGTCTTTGCAGATATCAAAAACGTGGTAGGGTTTCTCAATATTATCGATAAATAATATAAACTGAGAAAAATTTTGATTCAATGTGGCAAACTGGAATTCTTTCGTTTTAATAATGACAATTAGCATCTTTACAAAATTAAACAAAGTCATCTAAAAGCACTTAAACAAAATTACTACCAGTAAATATGCTCTTGTTATTATATTTATTATGACAATTTTTAAAATTCAATCAATTAGAGAAGCGTTTCTTGTTGCGCTGAATAATTTCTCATACTTTTGAATAAAAATGTGGAGCATGGACGTAAAAATAGATTTTGTAACCTTAACAACTGAGTACAATAAAATTGTTGAGTGCAGCGAGAAATGCATCTGTAAATAATAAAATCGATAGAAAAAGTACGAAACTTAAAAGAAAATAAATAAACTTTAACTTGAAAACTATTTGGAATTTAAGTAATTTAGAATTTAGTTTAAATTTAGGAGAATGGTTTAAAACATTGCAGTTATTTATAGTTAGTCAATAATAGCATTTCAAGAAAGACGAATGTCTGCCTTCAAGAAAATAAATTAAGATCATAGGAATACTTTAGGGCAACTGCATTTATTGGAGGCTCAGGGTCAAAGCTGTTTGTAGCTTTCATTCTCAAACGGATGTCCATTCTTACTGGGATAACTGTTAACTAATAATGACAGTGAAATAAAAAAGAGGGATGACCGGAATTCAATAAATCTGTCAAAATATATTTGTCCAGATTTTAACCCACTTGTGTATCTAAAAAAAATCTTCCAACTTGACGTTTGGGTGCGAATTATTCAAAAACAGCAAATATTTCGAAATAAAACTACACATTTGTTTTTTAATTACTATTTTCTAACACGTTCTATAAGCATGCGTTTAAAGCACTTTTTATCATCACTGAAAAATAAAAACATATAATATAATTTCAGCAATTAGACAAGAGAAAGAAAAATAGAAAAACTTCAGAAAGTTACCTATTTTATAAAGTTTTTATACTAATAGTTGAAAGAATAACAACTAATATAACTATTAAAATTTATGTAAACACTTATATTTACTAATATTGTTAATAATTGTTTTTTTATAGTCTCACCATTTTGCAGTTTTACAATATTTCTCAAAACGTATGCAAAACGAAAAACATTTTTTATTTAATTTTCAAGCAGCTTGATTGATAAGAAGTTTGTGTATCCTTTGAAATTTAAAAAATTCGAAAAATTTAAATTAATAAGAGTAAACTATCTTTATCTTTCAAAACTGAAAAATATTCTAGTACTAGTTTAATCTATTTAGAATATAAACTCTAAAATCAAGTTATATATATTAATTTTTAATTTTAATAATAAATATCGTAATTCGAATAATAATTTACTTAATTTTTTTTATACTTAGTTTTTTTGCCCGATGTAACATGTTTGGTTCTACGGAACATATTTGTAACTAGTTAAATTTAAATCAGTTTTTATACCTTTATAATTAAGAAGAGAATCTCTTATTATAAAGCAATTTAGTTTCAAATACGGTTCCAACGTTCAGAAGGTACAATTTAAAACAGATCGTATAGCTTTTAATGCCTGGCGTCTAACCGTCCCCGCGCCAAAAAACGCCGGCGTCTAAACGTCCCCGCGCTTAAAGGTTCCTGCGCCTAAAATTCCGGCGGTTAATGGCTCGCGCCATATGGTGCGCGCCTAAAGATGCGCGCCTAAACGTCCTAGACCGATCTAGTTCAGCTCAAAATTATTATTAATTCCGAGAAAAAACAATTTCAGCAAGTAAACAAAATTTAAAACAAGCAGGAATAAAATCTTATTTTAAAAATATTTGCTTTAAAGAAGTTCTGTACAGGAAAATTTATAACGTGATTAAATATGTTTAACGTTGTACTTTGGTCGGTTCATCATTTGCAAATAAATAACATTGTACAAACTGCTGAAAGGCAGAGAACAGAAATACAAAACGAAAAATAAATGTTTTTGAGAGAACAAAAATATTTGGAAGGTGAAAAGGTCAAATTTTCAAGAATCTATTTGAAATATTTAGAATTTGATGAGGAAATAAACTTTAGTCACCTGAATAAAACCCGGATCTAAGTAGTTAAATGGATAACCATTGCGTATGTGGAGTCGGGATTTTGATATAGTGGACTTTAACAGCAAAATTCAAACTGAGGATAAAAGACCTTACTGTTTTATATGCCCAATGTTCCAAAGGGTTTTTTAGATGGGTGCAACTTTATTTTGAACAATAAAATTCAATACAAGCATCATAGCAAAAACATGAATGGCGAGAAATGGATGAAACATCAGTTAATTCCAGGTTTAAATGTGATGGCTGGTAAGTATTCAAGTAAATTGAATTTTCTGAGGGAATTACAAAAAACACATTTTGGAACATTATAAGGTCACATTTGGCTGATAAAAATTATAAAAAGGAATATGTTATTCCCGGTTATTGACAAGTTATTAAAATACATGTGAGCACAATACCATACCATACCATTTTTGATACAACCTTATCGAAGTCGCGTAAAATATTATAACAAGTAAATAAGGACTAAAGACAGGGAAAGACACTACGATAAGTTGATTAAAAATGATAAAAATTATAGATTAAAGTATATGGAATATTTTCGCGTACCACACATTCTTCCTAACGTAATTTCATTGATCCTGAATCAGATATTCACTTACAATTAGTTTCTGGCGAAATTACAACGCAAAATTATGAAAATGAATGCATGTCGATGGGAGATTAATATTTAGCTTCATTGAAAAATTGCTCTAAAGCATGACATGTAAAACATAAATTAATTGGTTTATTTTCATTAATGGTCTATAATTCTCTATTATCCATACTTTAATATATTTTCCATATTACCTACTATTCAAAGTAAAAATTTTGAATGTGTTATAATAATCAAACTTTTCATCTTTATAATTTGCACTGAATTTTATAACAGTGCAAGACTTCCTAATACTTGTTGTGTAAAATTATAAAGAATAAAAAATAGGTGTTTAAATAAAGAATTCAGAAAATGCTTCAGATTACTTTATGCCATATCGTCTACAAACAAATCTTATTAATTTAAGTTATTTCACTACCTGAATTTACCATATACTGCTAAAGTAATTTCAAATCAAAGCCTACCCTAAAATATTAAAATTAAACATAAACTTTACGAGTTATATTCTGTACGAAAATATCACAGTCGTTTCACAGACAAAATATCACTAATAAATTAACGTGTTATAATTTCAACGCAGTATTGGTACTGACAATATTTATTCCTTTATTGTGCCCTCGACTTCCGCCGGCGATACGCTATAATCAGCAAACACTTAACACTTTCAAAAAACAGAAGGAACTTTCTCACAAAACCCCTTTCTTTCTTTCTGGACATAAATTCGCCCTTCATCTAACGATCAGAAGACATATGTGTCAACTCTTCAATACTCGTTTGAAGATACTCTACTTTGTAAATTGCTCCATTCTTATTAACCCCACAAAAAAGCCATTTAAGCCATTTAAGCCTACTCACCCGCGGTGCGCAAGGGCCGGATTTTATCCCTTAGTTCAGCGGAACTTATTAACTCCTATAATAAATAATTGATGGTAAAGGTGTTCTAATTGAAATAAGCAATTACCGTTATTTAAATCTAGCTAAAAAAAGGCTATATTTTAATATCAAGCTCCTTCAAGTCAACTGCTTCCGTAACTTTATAAACATCTACCTGCTATAAAATACCACCGCGGGCAATTGCGCGGTTTTATTTGCGAGAGGCGTTAAGCGGTGATAAAAACCTTTCTTACTCGACCCTACCACGTCGGGTAGAGTATGAAACGATGCGTCCTGACGCCAGCAGGACGATGATAACTACTAGAAAAATCAGAAATTAGATTTGGGACAGTAATTTCCGATGAATGAAAACACAGGGATTTTGTCAGATTTTGCCACTTCTACCGCCACTTGCCAGCCAATAGGAGAGCAGTATCGCTATAAATACGCTCGAAAAGTCCAACTCATCATCAACATCTTGGTATGCTTGATCAAGATCAATGTCTCGGTAAGCTTGATCAAAATCGGCATCTCTGCATGTTTGATCAGGATCGACATCCTTGCACGTTTGATTGCCATCACCACCTCAACACTGCGCAGGAACCGCTCGCTGCTGCACAGACACTTTTTGTTTTTCTTTCTTTTTCTGGTTAGTAATAAATAATTATTTTCAGCATCTTGGCTTTAGTTACTGAGCTAGTTAATTTGAACACAGCCCTCAGGGCCTATAGTTTGTGTCAAATTAAATAGCCTAGTCGCCTATTTTTTCTAGTTCACAAATGCCTTGTTGCTGTAGTGTTAGGCGTGAGTGGAAGACGTAGTATACACATTCGTTAACACATTAATTTTTAAATACTTGCAATTTCAAAAAAGACGTTTTAAGATATTATGTAGATTATCTAACGTATGATCAAAAAGTCATTGGATTGCGGTTGCTGAGGATGTTACATTTTATCGATCCTAAACATTTTAAATATTCTTCTTGAAGCCTTTTTAATTACAATCTACTCACTTTTAAAGGACGCCAAGTAAACGCCAATGCCGTAAAAATAATAAAAGTATAGGTATAATTTCAGAGATGACTTAAATTCCACAGCAACCGCGAACCAAGGACTTTTTGATCGTACTATACTTAAGATCTGTCAAGTTCAACATCGTAAAATTGTCTGTCTGTAAAAAGACATGCATCTCTAAAATAAATAATTTTTTGTATATCTATGATCGCATTTGATATTGGCTTTGTTTCCTGTAAATGTACAAAGTTATTAAGATTAGAAGTCTCTGTGTTGACGTAAGTTAATGAAACACCACTGCTTTATAGTTTCTCAATATTACAAACAACATCAATTATAAACTTGCCAGGGTGGTACCTTTGTATTCATATAGAGGAAATAGGAAGGCATTTGTATTCCTAATGATGCTAATGACATGTTTAGTCTTCTGGCTGGTTCTAAATTAAATTCAGTTTTGCTATTAGTATACCTTTGAATATATATGTATACCTATACCAGAAGGTCAATGCATATAGGAATTAGTCGCATTAATTTAGTTTATCTAAAAGAATCGGCGTTATATTATAATAAAATAATAATTCTTAATTATCTAATCATTTAATACTAGTTACGTAGCATTGGCGGAATATGTTTCGTTAGACTAAGTGAATACACTACCTTTGTAATTTTGATTAATTTTGCAAGATAATATATTTTACGAAAATACTAAATCCAATAAATTGTAAATCTTCTCCAGTGTAAAAGGTGCATATGCAATTCATTTATGTGTTTGCGTATAAGGTTATTTAAAGATACCCAAAAGTACCATAATTAGATTTTGCGAACACGAAAACACCATTTTGTTCGTAAAACAATGGGCGTTTGTTTTAATATAATCAAATAACAAAAATTTAAATATGCCCGTCGCTGTTGCTTAATAAGAATTAGTCTTTCTACTATATTATGAACGGAGTTAGCAAGTGTACTCCTAGGAATGCTTACAATTACATTTGATATTGATTGCTTCAGTTCTTCCAGGGTGGAATGTGTAGTAACAAATGCACTTTCTTTAAGAAAGCCCCACCACCAGCGGCGTGTTTACTATTGAAGCTAGGGAAGCTCAGCTTCCCCTACGTAAACTAAATACCTACAGCGTATAATTAAATTAATACGCCTTAAAAATTTAATATCATATATTATTCTGTTGACCAGAATATGTACCTATAATTATTTTCAATATTTTTCAATACTAATCGTAATCGAAGCTCGAACCTGATTCAACTGCCCGCTGCCGCATAAATACGAACGACGAAAAACACGGCATAACCCGAAACGGCTTTATAAGCTACGAGCTCACAGCTTACCGTCAGTATATTGTTTTATTCGCTGAGATCGATAGCAAGAGCGTGTGCAAGGATACTAATTAATAAAATAAATACTGTTTTACTTAAGAAGTATATGAACGTGAAATTAGTTACATATTAATATAAACAATACAAATATCGTATCAATGCAAAAATCTTTCGTTTTTACGCATAATTTCGTTTGAAAATCGAACTAAAAATAGTCTTGTGTAAGCTGTAACCCGGCAGATTACGTTCACTATCCCCGCCACAAGTGCATCTACAGAACGTACCTTTTCCGCGCTTAAATGAATCAAAAGTTTTGTTAGGAATTCTACAGACAAGAAAGACTTTCTGCTTTGGGATTAATATCAATTGAAAAGGAATTCGTGCAAGAATATTCTGGTGAAAAAAGTTTTTATGATGACGTTATAGATGAGTTTGCAAAAGAAAATAGATGTATGGCACTTCATTTTAAGTAAGGTAAGATTTTATTATGGTTTGTAAAATAAATGTCTTTTTTGCATCAAAAAGTTTTTGTCTGCGGCTTTATTTTACCCTTCAGTTTCCCCTTTTGTGAGGCTCTAGACACGCCACTGCCCACCACTAGCAATTAGTCGAATTAACAGGTCGTGATCTAAGTGTCCAAATGATTAATAATATCTATTAATTACTCTATCACCAAATGTGTTGCTTAATAATGCTTAATATAACAAAAGTCAAAAAACTGCATATGAAAGAAATCTCAAGCCTTATAAAACACAACTGCATCTAAATGAAACAATACTGTTAATATGAACGCAGGTTATAGCCATTTTAATTTGGGTACTTATTTTTGAATAGCCCAATCTAGTAATAATAATAACTTGAAATTAGAAATTATTCCATTATAAATGAACGAAACTCGTCTTCTCCACAAATTTAATGAATAATAAAAACGCTAAACAAGCGTAAAAAAACAATGTAGCTACATACATGTTTCAACTTTTAAATGATTAAGGCCATCCTCAGGCTAAAATTTGTACAAAAATAATGTTATATTTTAAAATTAAATATGTGTATAATTAGCTTACCTAATGAATTAAATATAAAAGTATCAAACTCGGTTAATTAATAAAGTCTAGATAGATAATATCTACAACTAATAGGATGTAAAATAATAACCAAAAAACATTTAAAAAGAGGTAAGAACAAATTACAAATAGCAAAACAATTTATGAAATGATTTATCTTACCAAACAAATAAAAGAGAGGAAACCACAACTATTACAAAATATTGCAACAAAAATTACAACTTACCAAAATTAAGGATATTAAAAATAATTAAACGGATAAAACATCAAAGATACAGACAAATTTCATTTTGCAATCAATTTCTCTGGACATACTTGATGTCCAAGGATAAAGCTGATCAAATAAATTTAACAAAGCAAGCAACGTCTTAAATCACAATTAAATTAAAAAGATAACACAAAAGTTGAAACTAAATATAAAAGATGGACACTAAACAGTGAAACTGTAAAGAATGTTGAGACCAGGGAATTAGTTAAAACTTTTAACAATAGATGGACAATCAAAAATATGTTCATTCGTAAGTTCAATATAAGGGTTGTTTATGTGCCTTAAGATATTTCATATTGTTCAAACAAAACTAAACTACGGTAATTACTAATATTATGCAGCACTAATCCTGGATCAAAGTCGTATCTTGTAGTTAGAATATGTTCAGCTGATTTATTTTGACAATTAATTTTATTGTTATTATTTTTGATCAAACGGGAATGCTCATTGATCCTTGTAAGACATCGCTAGAGGTCATACCTATATACGAACAATTACAATCCTTACTACCACAATTAAGTTGGTATATACCTGCTTTATTTTTCTTAGATACAATATACAATATCTTTGTTTATAGAAAATAATTTATATAAATTGATATTGTTATTAAAAGCTACATTAAAATTGGAATTTTTTAATAATTTGGCAATGGATTCAGAGCAATTGTGGACGTAAGGGATATAAACGAAATTAGTGCTATTATTCTTGTTTAAGGGAGTTAAACCAGTATTGCTAATAATGTACAGTAAGGTGTAGAAGTAATGACTACTGCACCTTGCAAAATGCAGTCCATCTATAACCATTCCGGCAAGGTAAACAATTATTGCGTAAGGTGTAGAAGTAGTGACTGCTGCACCTTGCAAATATGCAGCCCATCTATCACCATTCCGGCAAGGTAAACAATTATTGCAGAAATAGAAATTGTGCAGTAGTCATTACTTCTACACCTTACTACAGTGCCGTATCTAGGGCGGGGCCATATGGGCACCTGCCCAGGGCGCAAACTCAGAGGGGGCGCAAATTCAGATTCTTTTCTTCTACTACTAAAAGACTCAAACTGAGCACAATTGTCTATAGAACATGATATCAAAAAAGCTATTAATTATGATGAAATAATTAATAATTTTGAAAATGCGAAAGCAAGAAAAGTTAAATTATAATTATTTTTTGTTTATACCTAGTTCCTTGAATGACTGATTTTATTTATTAAATATACCGGGTGTCAACGAAACCTGGGGCACCCCTATATTTTTTTTATTTTTGAAGATATCAAAATTTGGTAATATACTCTTTAAATGGCATTTTTTGACATAGAATATATGTTTCTCTCACTTACGGTTTCGCCGGAATTAAAACATCAACTTTGTTATTTTAAATGGAACATCCTGTATATTTATACATTTTTGGAATCTCCATTTAATTTTACGTATGGTGGTATCAAGTTTGAAACATTTTGACAACAAAGTAAATTTTTACAGAAATTAATCCAGAGTGCCATGACTTACGCAAAATCCCTGATCACATAACAATCAGATTCGCCAAGTTAATGTAAAATTTGGCAGGCAGTTTTATGATTACTTTGCTTTCGGTTGCCAGGCGGCGCCAGCATTGCAAGAGCAGAAGCGACCCTGAAGTGCTTGGAATCATACAAATCAGCTGATTATAAGCACTTTAGAGTCGCGTCTGCTCGTGCTATGGTGGCGACGCCTGGCAACCGAAGGCAAACTTAGCATAAAACTGCCTGCCAAATTTTACATTAACTTGGCGTATCTGATTGTTATGTAATCAGGGGCAAAATGAAAGTCAAGATGCCCCAACACTCGAGACAAATTGTTTTAGAATTTCAGATATTTTCGTTACTCTATTAGAATGACCTAAAGTTGGCAAAAACGATTTTTCGAGAATAACTCTATTTTTTCAAATGGCACTAGAGCGGGAAGCTAGGATATTAAAAACGAGTGTTTTTCAAGGATTTCATTGATACCAATAACGCGAGATTACCTACTATGAAAATTTTATTCGGAGTGACACTCTCCCCATATTTTGGACATTTAAATCTAGGCACTGGGTTTCAAAACAATTGAAACAAATAAAATGCACAAAAGTGACAGACTTGCTAGAACTGAAATTGTAAAACAATTGAGTGATGGAGTACCCTGACTTTCATTTTTAGCAGGTCATGGGTCAAGGCATTCTAGATTAACAAATAAACTCTTCTGCATTATTTACTTGGTCATCAAAATATTTCAAACTTGATACCAATACATAAACGTAGAATGAAATGGAGATTCAAAAAATGTATAAATATACATGGTGTTCCATTTAAAATAACAAAATTGAGGGTAATTCCCGAGAAACTGCAAGTGGCAGAAACGTGTGCTCTATGTCAAAAAATGTAATTTAAAGAGTATATTACATATACCAAATTTCATTTTGAAATCTTAAATTATAATTTAAAAAATAGGGGTGCCCCAGGTTTCATTGACACCCTGTATAGCTATATAAATGTTTTCTTTTGTTCGTTTTTAGTTAATTTTCTATTTATCTTACATTTTTGACTGATTTTATTTAATATACATAACTATGTTCCATGTTATAAATGCTTAGAATTATTTTTTTATGTTTTTGTTCCTTTTATTATTTATTTGATAGAATACATTTTTTGTTATGAAATGTTTTTATGAAATAAATATTTTTATTCACAATCATTATAGTAATATGTCGATTCCTAACCTTTTAGAGGTTGGGAAATACGTCATTCCTAACTGGAATGACAATCTCTTGGGTGGAAAGTGACAGAAAACACTTCCCACCCACGGGCGGGAAATGTTTATGTACGATTGCCTAGCGACACTGTCATAGATCTATATGTTAAAGTAGGCTAAACTAGAGCTGTCAGAAAATATTAATAAAATTAATTTAAAATTCAATATTAATGATTGTGAATAAAATACCATGAGATCTAAAAAAAAATGATTCTGAGCAGGCCTTGACTAGTACAACACGATTGGCTACACTGGTTCTAGAATGCCTATGAATTATAATGTGACAGTGACATTTCAAATGTAAGTCAGTTTTGCAATCTTGTTTCCAGAATTATTTAAGTTTATCGTTGTAATATAGTGAAGGATCACATTTTGAACACCTACTCTAACATGTATTCATCTTAGTTTTCAGTTTGTTCCCTAAATAAATACTGTTTTGTGTTTTAATTTATTTGACATTTATTAACCTCTAACCTACTGCCACATTTTGAAATCAGTCTTGCCAATCGTGTTGTACTAGTCAAGGCCTGCTCAGAATCATCTTTTTTTCGATCTCATGGTAGTATACATACCTCGGTGGGAGTTTCATCACAGCCTCGCGCTATGTCTGACCACGAGGCTTCGCCTCTCGGTCATACATCAAGCCCTCGGCAGTAATGAAACATTTCCCACCTCGGATGTAATGTACTATTTCGTACATGTTTTTTTCATATAACCCTACAATCCTTATTAATAAAAATTTTTTGGATAAGAAATAATTAAGATCCGGGGCGACGGGGGGCGCAAGGAATCAACTTTGCCCAGGGCACAAAATTGCCTAGATACGGCACTGCCTTACTATACCTAAGTAAGATGATATTTTTTGTCAAAAATTCTTTGTATTGAATGAAATGGAAACTGATGTTTATAAATAAGAAATTATTCTATAATCTATTTCTGCGATACAAGTTTTAGAACTTACATTTTAATCTTTGCTCGTTTTGCCTTTGAGAAGATCTTTTCTAAGCCTCTTTATGCCAAATCAATTTTCTGTTTGAACATTTTATTTTATTTTCGATATTCAAGTAGCACAAATAACATAAATATCTTAATGATACTTACGCAAATCAGATAAGGACATTTTTCCTGAAACTTCTGAATTATAAATAGAGTATAAAATATATCCTCATTAGTTTATTTATTGTAATAGGTTATTCCCAATAATGTCTTTGAAGATATAGCAAGTTAAACGACATTTCATCTAAGTAACGAATAAGCTTCGATTGTAGTGAATGTTAAAATTGGTTAACTTTAATTATTCGGTTCGATAATTCGTCATTACCTAATTAATTAGCATCTCAAAAAGTGTGCTATTGCATTTTTCCGGAACTAAGAAGCTGAAAAACACGCGAACCTTTCATAATAAAATAAAAACCTTTCTTTCGTGAAATAATGTTTTCAACGAATAAAATATAAACTTAAGACTTTAACATCTTTATTGCTTGAAATAGTATCAAAATTATTATTTATTTATTAATAATAACTATTGTTATATTTTGGTTGAAATTTACTAACATTAAAATGATAGGCAGCCAAGTACTCAGAAAATTCTTCGAAAATACAAGGAAAGTGGTGTGACAAGAAAATATATATGAAAGGACAAATAAAAGAAAACTTTTAGGGGACTTGTAAATATTAATTTCCTAGAGAACAAAAGGTTAATTAGTTAAATGAAAAAGCCTCGTTGCTTGGTCATAATGCAAATTAATGTTTTCCATTTAAGGTTGTAGACTAAACTTATACTTCAAACAAAATAAAATTATTCTGAGTGAGATCGGGTAAAACATGTTTGTTCGAGGTCATTCGCAATTATTATCGACGAGTAATGAGTATCTAATTAATAATATGCGACTTTATAATACCAGAAATACTAAATTTAATGAGACGTTGACCTTACGATGTGGAATTAATTTCCTTTAGTTTTGTTGTTAATGCTATCATAATTCTAAGAAATTTTGGTTATAATTACGCTGACAAGGTCAAATAAATATTTTAAAGGTTGAGAGACATCAAAGCTTGTCTCAGTAACGTTCTGGTTTAATTTATAAACTGGAAAGTTTAGGGAAAGTTAACGCCTGCAATGGACTTGGCGACCCGAGGGCCGAAATTAATATTTATGGACGATTGAATGCTTCCGGCGAAATGTAGGTTTATGTTAAAAATCGTATTGTTCGCCTGTAAATATAAATCTAGCTTCTTCATTAGTAAATATTTATTTAGTTAAACGTTTATAGCCGAATGATTTACGTTACTATCAGGTCATCCCCTAAGTAATGACTGAATTCTACAGACATTTTTTTTACGTTGATAAAACAATTTTAAGCAATAATATAATCTCCATTATTACTTACAATTGTTTGCCATCTATCATAAGCTGAAATACGCAATTTGAATAAAACTGTTGAGATTTTGATTTTCAAAAATGAAGATACAACGTTTTTTACATTTTGAAGGTCCTTCTGATCTCTACCATCTCGATAATTCTGTAAACTATGAAATAAATGAAAATACCTGCTAACCCATTACCTCTTACGTTTAGTTTTCATCCAGTGTTACTACCCGTTTTAAAAGAGGCTCTGGAGCTTCTCGCAAATGTAAAAAGGCGCATATGTTAATCAACTCTCCGCGATGATTTTCTGAAATTTTGTGGGGAACCCATTTTCCGTATTTACACAGTTTTCCCAACCCTTTCAAGTGACGATGGACAGTTGACTTCCTGGAACCAAGTTTTCTTGAAACATCTTCTACTGTTACGGCAGTATTTTAATCAAATTTAGCAACCAGAAGTGCACTATCAAATTTAACAGGTCAGCCTGAACACACTTCATCTTATAAGCTGTAATTACCAGATCTAAATTTTTCAAATCATCATCAACACGTCTTCTCATTCAAAGCATACCTGCCATAAATTTCCTGAATATTTCGTGCTGCTACAGTTGTATTATTATTTACTATTAATTCATAAAGCATTACATGTCGAATATGGTGCTTTGGCAATTCCATGACTTTCACTGTGCTAATAGATAATAATATAAACTGACACTTCCAACATTGTTCATGAACAAATAAATCATCCACGCATTTTGTGATGTATGCGTCTTTTGGTGTATACAGGGTGTCTCTAAACCTACTGCCATAAATTTACCAGCCTATTCCTGACGCAAAAATAAGTCGAAAATGTCTATAAAACTTTTGTCCTAAACCGCTCCATGTGGAAGCTACAAGTCTTGAAAATTGTGTTGAAAAAACGGAAAACAATTGCATTTTAAAAACGGTTTGAGATAAAAAATCGAAATTTTGCAGGCGGTCTAACCTATTGAAAGTATAAACTTCCTACTATTCTATCACATGCTTTTTATTGATTTGAATTTAAAATCACAATCACTGCATTTTACACTCAGACAAACAGAAAACCTGAATTTTATAGGAAACGGTTAGTCCAGGCGAGTTGAAACAAAAGTACCTTTTTTGTTAATTAGATAGCAGGGAATACAAATCTGTAAACTAAAATTCAAAAAAACAAAAGGTTAAGAAAAACGGGTTACAAGAAAAATGTGATAACCCCCATTCGTGCCGCCCCTGGTTTATTTACAAAAAAAAATAGTAGGAAGTTTATACCTTCAATAGGTTAGACCGCCTGCAAAATTTCGATTTTTTATCTCAAACCGTTTTTAAAATGCAATTGTTTTCCGTTTTTTCAACACCATTTTCAAAGACTTGTAGCTTCCACATGGAGCTGTTTAGGACAAAAGTTTTAGAGACATTTTCGACTTATTTTTGCGTCAGAAATCGGCTGGTAAATTTATGGCAGTAGGTTTAGAGACACCCTGTATGTTAGGAGCGGGGTCCGCAGGGTTGCAGGGTTGCAGGGTCAGCACTGCCCCATTTCATAAAATGTACTTGACATAGCGTGTTGGGAGCGGGTTTATTGGAGGTTTGATGTAGAAAAAAACATACGCATCCACATTTTTATGACATGGTATTGTTGTGTAAATGTTCATAGGAAAACTATTATGTCAAATTAGAGAAAGCAGACGTACTTCTGCATCAGAGGCGGCTCGTTTTTAAGAGTTACAGAGCAGTAGAACCATCAAAAATAAAATTATAATTAAAAATTATCTATTAATAAAATAGAATAATTCACGGCATATCCTCGAGCTTTTTTAATGTTAAACCTATAGAAATTGTTAAGCCAGTCAACCAAATGAATATTTTAATATAAGGCCGCTCTGCAACGTTCACGAAACAGTCTTATTTTATTGTGCTTGTGTTGCGCCCGAAATTCGGCTTATTCGGTAGACATCGGTGCGTTACGTCAGCCCGAAGGCAAAAATAAAGGCAAAATTAAAGCTAAAAATTAAATGCAGCTCAATTTGTTAATATGTTTCCTTTTAAACGGGATGTTGTAATTTAATAAAATATGGATCGATGAGCCTATTTTCTTTTCTTTTTCTCTTTTCTATATCTAGTCATACATTAACTTTCCCAGTGTATTGAGTGTGAGTTAGGTTTTGTAAACGGTCGTTAGTTCGGGACCAATATCTAAGGCATAAGAAGGATTGAGGTTAGCAAGATAAAATGGATAAATGAGGAACAGAATACACGCCGGAAATTATGTTAATTGACTTCTCCATTTATTGTGAAAGTTGCTTCATCACTAAAAACTATCTTATTTAAAATGTCTTCATGTTCAGTGAGCAAATTAAACTCCATCAAATAATAGTTGCTGGTGATTAGAGAATTTGTACGATTTAAAATTCTTTAGTGTTTTAAATACATTAAAATGTGAAGCTATTTCTGATAGTGATATTATGGGGTTTTCTTCGACGTGGCATAAAAAATTTCATTTCATTTCTTCGGTGAACACGTGATTAATTTTAATTCTTATTTTATATGAACTTATTATGCAGCCTTTCGATTTAAATTTCCTAATAATGTTTTGCATGGTTCTAATGCAAGGAATAGGCATTTCTGAATATTTTGTTAAAAATAAGTCTCTCACAGTCCTTAAGCTGTTACCATTCTGATACCATAGTACAATTTATTTTCAATTAGTTTTTCGTCTTTACTGTCCATGGTTGTATCAAAAAACGCAATAAAACGCTTTAAATAAAGACTAATTTTTTTAGCATTCAATTAATTGGACTATTTTGCCTTATCATGCTATTTTTTTTTTCTTAAAAAATTACAATTTAAAGTTTAGTGTATATTTAGTTTCCTGTAGAGGGTAAAACACGTGTTGTTGCGTTTTTTCTTAAGTATACATAGGCGATATATATAGTAAAAGGAAAAATTTCCGGTATATATGAATCACATCGGCCAATTCAATTTTAAAATTAAAATCATGAATAACTTTAAAATTGTAAAAATTTGGAAAGCGCGTTTTGGGATTCAAAGAATTTAGACCTACGTGTTTTATAAAATTTTTATCTATGAGAAGATATTTTGATGAAAATTGGTATACAAGCTTATGGTGAAGATTTATCGTCAAAATATGGTTTTTACGCTCTGTATGAGGGATCTCCAAACTACGGCCCGCGGTCCACATACAGCCCGCGATATGATTTTATCCGACCCGAGGAACAATTTTAATAATTCCATAATTTATCTTATTTTTAAGTTTCAACATGGATGGAAAAAACAAAAAAGTTGATAATGAATGCCACATGTTTAATGAAGAATGGGGCGTAAAATACTTCTTTATATAGCCGAAGTCAAATGATAAAGCCGTATGTCTGATTTGTAAAGATACTGTTACTTGCTGTGTTGAAAGAATACAATTTACGTCGCCACTACACGAAACGAAATATGCTTCGTCGTTTACTCAATTTAAAGAAAAGCAGCGTTCAGAAAAATCGTTTGCGTTCTCAGTATTTTGGCGTGACATTTTATACTGCAATTCGATGGCTTAACTGTGAAAAGGTTCTTTTGCGCTTGTTTCAGCTCAAGAATGAAATTTATGTATATAAATTATTATGAACCGCTTTTATCAGATACCGAGTGGGTTTGGAAATTGGCATTTTTTGCGGATCTGGTGAACTACATGAACAATTTGAATTTAAAGTTGCAGGGCAAAAACAACTTAGTTTGTGATTTATTTGTTCATATTAAGGCATTCCGGGCAAAGTTGATACTTCTGGAAGGCCAGGTGAAAGATTGCAACTTTGCTCATTTGTCATGCAATGCAGAATTACATAACGAAGGTGAATTTCCTTCTTCAGTCGCAAATTCAGCCATTTCAGATTTGAAACAAACATTTCAGAAGCGATTTGCTGATCTGGATGCCAGTGCAAGGAAAATTTGGCTGTTTCAAAATCCGTTTGACTGTGACGTTATAGATGTTCCATGTTAGATTCAAATGAAAATTGTTGATCTTCAGGAAAATGATCATAACTATTAAAAACAAATACGAGGAAAGAAACTTGATTTTTATAAAATTTTGAACCCTGGCGAGTTTCCAAATTTGAAAGAATTTGCTTGTAGATTTATCTCCGTTTTTGGGACAACGTATCTCTGTGAATGAAATATCAATACAAAATACAGGGTAAATTTATCTGATAAACAAGTCGATACTTGTAATTAGCATTTCAAAATTTGAACCTCAATTTAACGAGATTTTCAAAACAAAAAACAGTTCCTTCACTCACATTAAGAATTTTAATTTGATGAAAATATGAGCATTTGCTGATTTTGTTTGTCGCTGGCAATACAATTTAATTTCACATACTTAGTAATAATTAGTTTATGAAATTTTGTGCTTTCAATAATACTCATACGAGTACCTATGCCTGTAATTATTTATCTTTTTTTTATTACAACCCGCTGAAAAGTGCTGAAGTTGCTGGTGGTGAAAAGTTTGGAGACCCCTGTTCTACATGATTAAGAAAAGATGGTTAGCCACGTCATGGTATAAACTTAAGACCAAATTATGGCCCACTAATTATAAATATCTAAAACGAATTTTCAATTTTTCAAAAATGAAAACACGGAATCCTTTCGAAAACTTTTAAATTTTAAGTTTTTCTTCATAGACTACATCTACTTACTCGTATTTTAAAATGTTATTACCCGATGATACATATTAATAGTGTTACTCCTATACCAAAATCGTTTCCTTAATATTCTTTATGGACCAACCAAAAACAAAAATGTGTTTTGTAATGCAGTTTTTCCTAAAATATTTTTAAAAAGATTATTATCGCTCGTATATCAGTGCATTTATTTTCTAGCGAACGACAATAAACGCATCGAAAATGTTTACCACCTACATAATTCGCAAAATGGTAATTCTACAATATGTAAACGTTTTTCAAACTTTTAAATATTTAAAAAAGTCGAAAAATTGTAATTAACATTTTTGTTTTAAAAATAGAACAGCACCTTGTGTAAAATTTGACAATTAAATTTTCTTTTGATCGCTGTTTTCTGTTATGTAATGAAATCATCGGACTCTTCGTGCGCAGAACATTAACTTCTAAACAGGATATATTATAAAATATCACTGTAATGCCATCAAAAAAATGACGCTTGAGGGTCATCTAATATAATAGATAATAATTATTTACATTAAAATTAAACGAACGTATTTCAAGCCAACATCCCTACGAAATTACTTATTTTATCGATTTTGTGCAGCTTTGTTCACTGCGATTTCGTTCTGACTTTATTTGTTCTGTTTGATTCCAAATAAGTGTATATTTGTATGGTAAAAATAAATACAAAAACAAACATTTCAGGTTTAAAAATGATTTACAGTTTATATTTCCTTTTCGTATCTCTCCGTGTGTATTAATATCTGTGGTTATACGAAAGACATGTTAATATAAAAATTGTAGGAGATATTTAAAATTCTATATGAGATTGTTGAAGAAATTATTTTTCTTTCCGATAGTTCGTACAAGAATTGAACTGACTGAATTGAAATTAATATTGGCTCGTATTTAATTTTTTTTCTGGTGATTCGTTTATGTCGTATAATTCCTTTGCAGTTTATCCCAATAAATTCCAGGAAATTCTATCTAATTATATATAGTGATTATTCTACACCTTGCTCATCGATAAAAAAATTCTCAAATACTTAAGCAGAATATAAGTTAGAAAATATACATTTATAAGAATTTCTATACCACCCACAAAAATATCTGTCGAGCAACAGTAAATACGGAAGATATTTTAGGTGTCTGCGTGTTTGAATTTAGCTTTGCTTATAGCCTATATGGAGCTACGTTTCCCAAGCGTAAAATTGAGTTTGTCACTAAGGAAACCCTTATTTAAATTTAATAATTCAGCTTCACGAAGTTTTTCAAAATATCTTTGAAAATGGATTAGTATAGTCAGATATAATTCAAAGTTTCGCCAAATTGTGATATTAAGGTATTACTAAAATTGTTCGCCACTTCTTGATTACAATTTTTCATAATTTGGCCTTCGACTTTGCTCGAATCACTTAAAAAAAAAACAAAAGGATTATACATATCTAAAGGCAATACATATACAGGGTGTAAGCAATCGACCGTAAAAAAGTATACCACGTACGTACGTACGTTATTCGGAGTTGTTTCAAAAGTGATAGAAAAATGTTTTAAAAATTTGGTCGGTTCTCCTTGCTGAGAAATTGCCATCTGAAGAAGTGTAACACTGGCAACCCTGCGAAGCCGCAGAAAAGGTAAATTCGCATCATAATGCCTTTATGCATTGTTTTAATAAAGGATAATTTTGTCAACAACGGGACGGTTACCTAGGATATAAAGTGTACAGTGCGCCGTTGCAACTTACTCTGCACGTAAAATTAGCAAATTTTCAACCCTTGAAGAATTACAACTGATAAGACAAAACCAAAAAAAAAACAAATGCAGTGAGTGTCAATTTATTTAAGAAACTCTCCATGGCTTTATTTTCCAGCAACCTTTCATAATAACAAAGATAATCAAAGTGTTAATTTCAAACTTCAGATGACCATAACAAGAAAAGTACTAACACCAAGACAAAAAGAACACGTATTTAGCATTCACAGTAGGTTGGAAAATAACACTGTATACTTTTTTACGGTGGATTGCTTACACCCTGTATATTATACATTACGAGAAAAATATTATAAAATTGTCTAACAAGTACAAATAAAAATTAAGCTTTAAAAACTGATCACAAACTATTAATGCAATGAATAATACCTAAATTCAATTTTGGAAAATTTTAAAAATTAAAATTGTTCGTCAAAAAATACAATAATACTTTTTAACTTTAACTTTAGGAAAATTTGTTGCAATTACGAACTTCATATTAAAAAGTTAAATTTATTTTTTCTTTCGTAAAACAATACCTAACATTTCAGAATACAGACGCAATCCTCTTACGGAGGAAGGAGTAAAGTTACTCTTATCCTCCCCAATGGTAATTAGTAATTTCTCCGTATTCTGAAGCCAAATAATAAGCATAACTCCAAAT
Source organism: Melanotus villosus (assembly GCA_963082815.1). Classification (NCBI taxonomy): domain Eukaryota; kingdom Metazoa; phylum Arthropoda; class Insecta; order Coleoptera; family Elateridae; genus Melanotus; species Melanotus villosus. The sequence continues at coordinate 65,941,878 of OY720418.1, read as the reverse complement.
AAGCTACAATTAGTACAGGCGCTTGAGGAAATGAAGTGAACTATAATTATCTTATATCTCATTTAATATCACATAATGAATTAGACTTCAAATTTTGTGTACCAGGAAAATCTGAAGATTATTTTCAGTAATCTTGAAAAACTTATTTTATAAATTATAGAACACTTACCATAACACGGACATTTTCTTATAGTTTTATGTTTTAAACGTTAATTGTAGCATTTACAATATCTACTTTAAAATTACACTCATTTGGGTATACCTATTGTAACGTTTTTACGACGTTTATTTTAAATAAACTCGGTTCGTGGTGTAAATTAATTTATTAAACAAACTTAAAGTACGAAATAATTATAAAGAACAACAATTAAAACTAACGTAAAACTAAACCGAACACTTAATATTAAAATCGAACACTAAAGTAATTTATGTAACAGTTATTATTTATTTAAACGTAGGTATTTATTTATACGTAGGCCGCGATTATCTGTTCAAGACTATTCACGGATATTTATATTAACTTCGCGACCGTTTTATAGATTGGATTCGACTCCCTCGGGTCCGTTTGGTCGCGCCTTATATATCCCAGCTCCGTCCTTCCAGAATTTCATTCCACAACATTCCCGTAATTGCGCGAGAGTAAGTATCCGCTGAACGTTCTGGAAGCTTTTCGGTGGATAATTCTAGCGGCGGATGGCGCATTTGATCTCGCACCTGCTTTCTGCAGCTGCTGATGCGATTCGTTACACTGCCCCCCTCTTCAAGTCTGTTCTGTCCCAGAACAGGTTTCGACCCTTGATTCCTGAAGAACGGGTCATGACGGTATCGGCATTGTTCCCCTCTTCTGCATGTCCCACTGCGGTAGAAGTAACAGTCTACACTCTTCTTTGGTGTTAATGCAGGCTTTGCATCAAAACTGCAGACCAGGATAGTAACACCGGAGTCCTTGAAGACTACCTCCAGCATGTTTCGTACGGTCCTCCAATCTAGCCGATCCAGCCCACAGCCGAGTTTGGGAACTGCCAACTTCTTAATGCCCCTAGCTAACAGGTCTTTCTTCAAATCCCATAGAGCATTCCAGAGGTCTCCATAATCCGGCTTCTGGTAATGGAACTGTTTCGTAACCAAATAATAAATAAATCGTTGTTGATCTGGGAGATATAAAGCTTTGCCGACTGTGGGGTTCTGTTTTTCGAGGGCGTCTAGTCGCCCAAATTTCTTCTTAAATACGACCGCAATTCCTCTTCCTAAACGAAGGTCCTTGGATACGCAGTGAGCTATCGAACAATCAGTAGGAACCTTGAAGAGATCTTGCTGCACTTCAGTCGTCACTCCAAATCGTGCTTTCCCTGTTCCGGAAAATGCCGACATGAATTCTTCAAAAGTTGGTCGGCTTCCTGCAGGCTCCATCCTTCTGACCTCGTCTTCAACATGTGGGGTTCTCTCGTTACCCCCCTCGTATGGTGCCAAACGATTGGAATGTACCACCTTTGGTTTTCCTCTGGGTTGTTTCTGAATGCGATAGATTACGTCATTTATTCGCTTCTTCACTTGATACGGACCTTCCCAATTCCGTTGTAGCTTCGGTGAGAAACCCCGACGCCTCTGCGGGTTGTAGAGCCAAACCAAATCTCCAGGCTGAAATCCGCCTTCTTGGGTCCTTACGTCGTAGGAATTCTTCATCCGGTCGCTAGCGATCTGGGTATTTCCGCGGGCCCGATCGTGGATGTCATTCAACTTCAATTTCAATTTCGTGACGTAATCATCTCCTGCTACCTCCTGTTTCGCAGGCGGACTTCCAAATTCGAGGTCGCAGGGTAGTCGCAGTTCGCGTCCAAACATCATGCAGGCCGGCGTTTGACCAGTGGTTTCGTGAACTGCTGCACGATTGGCCATTAAGAACAGGTGCAAATATTGATCCCAGTCTCGTTGATGGTCGGATACAACCTTGGCTAAATATTTGCCCATGGTCCGGTTCATTCGCTCCACCATTCCATCCGACTGCGGGTGTAGCGGAGTAGTTCGAGTCTTACGGATGCCCAATAATCGACAAACATTTCCGAAAAGTGCAGATTCAAAATTGCGGCCTTGATCAGAATGTAGTTCCAAGGGTACACCAAAGCGGCTGAAGAACTCCTTAACTAGAACTTCGGCGACCGTCACGGCTTCCTGATTTGGTAGTGCATATGCTTCAGTCCATTTGGTGAAATAATCCATTGCTACCAGGATATACTTATTTCCCGTATCAGTCTCGGGAAACGGTCCAGCAATGTCTATGGCCACTCTCTCTAAGGGATTCCCCACGTTGTATTGTCTCATGGGTGCCCTTCTTTTTCCTAACGGCCCGTTACCTGCGGCACACAGATCGCACTTGCGACACCATTCCTTAACGTCTTCTTTGCAGTTGACCCAATAGAATCTTTCTCTAACCTTCTCGAGAGTCTTTTTCACACCATAATGGCCTCCTGAGGTGCCATCGTGAAGATTTCTAAGCACTTCTGACATTCGGCTTCTCGGCACTACTAACTGAAGTCTGACGGTAGTTCCATCTTCGTTTTCCAGTTGCCGCTTCAGAAGCCCGCTTTCTATCTTCAAAGAGTCCCACTGGGTCCAGTACGCCTTCAGGGTTCTGTTAGAAGAGCTGATTCTCTCCCAGGTTGGTCTTTCACCCTTTCGTTTCCACTCAAGCACCATTTTCAATTCGGGATCTTCTCCTTGCTCTCGTTGCAACTCTTCGGACAACCAATGGTCGTTGACGATTGTGGTACGGCAAATCTTCCCTTCTAGTCGAGAGCAGTGAGGACAGTCTGCTGGACATGGCCTTCTTGAAAGGGCATCGGCATTCCGATGAGTAGTGCCCGCACGATGTTCCGTATCAAAGTCGTACCCTTGCAGCCGTTCAATCCATCTTGCGACTTGTCCTTCCGGATTACGGAACTGCAGAAGCCATTTTAACGCGGCATGGTCTGTCCTCAGTAAAAACTTCCGCCCATACAAGTATTTGTAGAAGTGCTCTACAGACTTGACGACAGCCAACAACTCTTTTCTGGTTACGCAATAGTTTCTTTCGGCTTTCGACAAGACCTTGCTAAAATAGCCGATAACCTTTTCATGTCCATCTTGTATTTGGGAAAGAACACTTCCAATGGCCAGGTTACTTGCGTCCGTATCGAGTATAAACTTTCCATCCATCCGTGGGTAGTTTAATATCGGTGCGGTTACTAGAGCATGTTTCAGTTGTTGGAAAGCTGTCTCACAGTCTTCGCTCCAAATGTAATCGTGACCATCTTCCGTTAGCCTTGTCAGCGGTTTTGCTATATTGGCAAATCCCGGAACAAAACGCCTGTAGTAAGTGCATAACCCAAGGAAACTTCGCACTTGGTGTTTATCCCTTGGTGTTGGCCATTCTTGCACCGCTCGGATTTTATCAGGGTCGGCTGCTACTCCATTTCGTGAGACAACATGTCCAAGATAGTTGACTTCTTTTCTAAAGATGTGGCACTTCTTCGGACTTAATTTCAAGTTGGCTCCACGAAGTCTTTGGAACACTTCTTTTAGGTTTGCCAAGTGTTCTTCAAATGACCTGCCAACTACGATTACGTCGTCAAGATACACCAGGCAAGTTTTCCAGGACAATCCCCTCAAAATGGTCTCCATCAAGCGCTCGAAGGTGGCCGGAGCGTTGCATAGGCCAAAGGGCATAACTGTGAACTGCCATAATCCCGAACCGATGGTGAACGCAGTCTTCTCTCGGTCTTCAGGTTCCATTTCAACTTGCCAATAACCACTCTTCAAGTCCAGTGTCGAAAACCACCGTGAACCAGATAACGTGTCCAAGGTGTCATCAATACGCGGTAAGGGATAGCTGTCCTTCTTCGTGACCTCATTGAGCTGCCGGTAGTCCACACAGAAACGCGTTGATCCATCCTTCTTGCCAACTAGAACCACTGGTGATGCCCATGGACTGTTTGATGGTTCAATGACCCCTTGTTTCTTCATGTCGGTAATAATCTTCTCAGCTTCGTCACGCTTTGCCCATGGAAGTCGTCTCGGACGCTGTCGTATAGGTCTGGAATCCCCGGTGTTAATCTTATGTCGTACCACTTTTGTTCGTCCCTTTTGATCTTCATCAAGGGCAAAGACGTCTTGGTATTGGCAAATCAAAGTTCGCACGCTCTTCAATTCTGTTTCATTAAGGTCTTCACATGAATTGGTTATCATGTCAATACGCTCATCAGCATGTTGTTTGGTAGCTGGTCTTTGGGATTCATTCATGCATTGGGCTATTTGAGATACTGGTACACACTGCCCCACAAGGGTGTTCCTCTTCAACGTCACCGGCTCCATATTGACGTTCATAATCCTCACCGGTACTGTTTCTCCAACCTTGACCAGCGCTTTCCCTACCAGTATACCACTGTGGACTTTCTTGTCACAAATAGGTTCCATCATTCGTACACATCCCAACCGAAGATCTCCATCCAGACCTGCCTTGACAATTCGTTCACTTCTAGCAGGCACCGTCACGTCTTCGGTTAACCGGACTTGTACTACCGGATCATCCATTGGATGTAGAGGAAGTTCTTTGTTGCCGATTCTTAGAACTCCTTCCTTCAGATCCAGCGAAAACCCGAATTTTCTCAAAAGGTCCATTCCCAGGATGAATTCGTCAGTGATGTCAGCCACTAATACTTCATGTACAAGCTTCTCGCTTCCAATACCGATGGTCATCTTTGCTATACCATGCATCGTTATCACATCACCTGTCGCAGTCCGAAGCTGGGTATTCGTGGATGACAGCTTCACGGATTCTTGCAAAACGTCTGGGCGTATGATGGATTTTGTTGCCCCAGTATCAATGAGTAGCGGAACAGTTTGGCCGGCAATGTTCCCATCAACAAACAGACTAGCATTTTGGTTCTTTGACAATACGGCGTGGATGGTGATCTTCGGGGCATTTCTTTTCAAGGTCAACGTTCGCCCTCTCACGTCAACCCGTTTTAGTTTTCCGGCGGCTGTTCTCTTCTTGGTTTAACGCAGCGACGCTGGATGTGCCCTCGCTCGCCACAATTCCAACAACGGGGTCCTTGTTCTTCGCGAACATTCTTCTTACGACTATCTTCTTTCTTCTGGATAATCCTCAGCACTAACTCTTCTAATCGGTCCTGGGAGCCTTCAGGTTCTTCGGCCATCAGGCGGACACGTCCGTGTCCTCGTGATGCTTGTTTCGCCGCTTCGAATTCTAAAGCGTGGGCGAGTGCATCATCTATTGTTTTTGGCCGCGCTAACCGCAATGACTGCTGAGTTTCCCCATCCCTTAAACCATCTACGAACGTTTGTACTGCTAGTTGCTCCAAGAAGGAATCGGGAGCCGTAGAGTAGGCTAGTCGAACCAATCGTGCAATGTCGGCTTCATACTCTTGAAGATTCTCTCCACTCTTCTGAATACGATTCTTCACTTGTGCGTGGTACACCTGTTGAAGATGTGCGTCCCCATATCTCATTTCCAATCGGGAAACTAACAAGCGGTAGTCATTCTGTTGGCTTGTTGGAATCGCCTGGAGGACATTCAAGGCATCTCCGCGCAAAGCAACGATTAATGACACAGCCTTTTCACGGTCAGCCCAACCATTGGCCCTGGCAGCTGCTTCAAATTGTTTGTGATAGGTGGACCATGGTGTCTTTCCATCAAACGTTGGTGGTTTGAGTCTCATTCCGGCGGCAGACCCTTCTTTAATCTCCGGTCTGATTTCAGTAGGCTGTGTGGTTGCTAAGGGTGATAATATTTGATTCAACCTTTCTTGTAATAGTGTTGTTGTCTCATCTTCCTCGGCCGTCGTTGCTAGATCCATTTGAGCCATTCTTTCTTCTACCATTTTTACGATTTTATTTTCTAACGTTCTGGAATTTTCCAACATCTCCTGCTTTAACGTACTGGAATTTTCTAGAACTTTTTCTAATAATTCTTGTTTCAACGTTCCACAATTTTCTAGCATTTCTTGCCTCAGACTTTCAGAATTTTCTACTACCTTTTCCAGCACACTAGAGTTTTCGAGTACTTTGTCTTCCAGGGATTTACAATTTTCAAGTACTTTTTCTTCTAAGGTTCTAGAATTTTCTACAACTTTTTCCAGTAATTCTTGTTTCAAAGTTTCAGAATTTTCTAGCACTTTGTTCTCTAGGGTTCTAGAATTTTCTACAACTTTTTCCAGTAATTCTTGTTTCAACATACCAGAATTTTCAAGTACTTTTTCTTCTAAGGATTTCGCATTTTCGTCGATTTTGTTCAGAAGCACTTTAAAATCCATTCCGCTGCCTGGCATTTCGAAACTAAAGCTTTCTGGATCTTGGCCCTCTTTTAACAATGCTTCTTTTAGTCGTGCTTGTAATTCCTTTTTTGTACCTGCCGTGTCCAATTCCCTTTCTTCCAATTCTCTTCTCAAGTCGGCCACTTTCAACTCTTGAAGCGATTTTCCAGCCATTTCACTTGTTTTAAAGCACTAAATTTTTAAGCAGTTCAACTGTCTTTTTATTTATTTATTTATTTTTAATTCAACACCGAACCCGACACCTGACGCCAATGTAACGTTTTTACGACGTTTATTTTAAATAAACTCGGTTCGTGGTGTAAATTAATTTATTAAACAAACTTAAAGTACGAAATAATTATAAAGAACAACAATTAAAACTAACGTAAAACTAAACCGAACACTTAATATTAAAATCGAACACTAAAGTAATTTATGTAACAGTTATTATTTATTTAAACGTAGGTATTTATTTATACGTAGGCCGCGATTATCTGTTCAAGACTATTCACGGATATTTATATTAACTTCGCGACCGTTTTATAGATTGGATTCGACTCCCTCGGGTCCGTTTGGTCGCGCCTTATACAGGGTGTTAATACTAAGTCGTTACACCCGAAAATGGCAGTTAGAACTCATTAAAACAAACAACTTTTCTTAGTTCCAATTTTTGATTTGGTGCCCCGGTTCGTAGTTATTGGAGTTCTTTTGTTTTTCGAAAAATCGTCATAACTCCCTTATTTAAAGGACTATTGAAAAAATGCAAAAATTTTCAAAATTAGCTTTTGACTCTCTAAAACATTTGCATTTACAATTATTTTTTATTTTGTCAAATAACAAAATGGCGATCGAGCAAAAATTTCAAAACAAGATTTTTTGACAACCACTCCATCGATTTTTGAAAGTAAAACATTTATAAAATCCTTAAACTATCTACTACAACATTTGTCCTAAAAAATTTTTTCGATCTATCCAAAAAAAGTCTTTATTCGTTTACTTGAATTACAGATAAGTATTAACAAACTAAAAAAAAACGATTTAAAACGAAGTAGCTTTCTACCATTGTACAACGAAACAAAAGAAAATTAGATTTGACAAGTACACAAAGCCGAACAAGATACTTCAAACTTAATGCACGTGTGTTTTCTAGTTTGTATGTTGCAAACTTAAATACTTTTTAAAGTTAATCATTTGTGTGCGTATTTTGCATAATTTGTACGTAAAAATGAATTATTATTAAAACGTTGAACTTCTTGACATGCTTTTGGTTTTTGGGGAGACAAGGCGTAATGCACAGGAAGCTCGAAGAATCTATCGGAGAAGATACCCTAATCGTCAACAACCAAGTAGCCATAAAAAAAAAGTTGTAGACGTTTGTCAGAGACTAGCTGTTTTTACCCAATAATTGGTGGGAACGCCAACAGATTACGCCAAACCCCTGGATTTGAAGAGGCTGTACTTGGTATTGTTGAAGATGACCCATCGACGAACACAATGGTAATCGAAAGGGGTAATCGTAGGGGAGCACGTAATCGGGTCTTACCTTCTCCCAAACCGCTTGAATGGGGAAAATTATTTTATTTTCTTAGATAATGTGCTACCGGACCTTCTTGAGGACTTGCCATTAAACATCAGACGGAGGCTTTAGTTTCAGAATGATGGGGCACCGGCTCACACAACGCATTGCTAAATCGAGAATACCCAAATAAGTGGATTAGGAGGAGAGGTCCTATTGCGTGGCCAGCCCGGAGCCCCGACCTAACTCCACTAGATGAAGACCTCTGTATACGAGATACCGGTGAACACAGTGTTAGAACTAGTGGCTAGAATAGTGGCTGCAGCAGAAGATATAAAACAGAAGCAGGCAGTCCTTGCGAAGGTCTCCACTGGTCTCCACTAACATTAAAGCATGCTGCCGGGCTTGCGTTGCTGCGAATGGTGGCCATTTTGTAAATGTATTATAAATAGTGTACTTGTCAAATCAAATCTTCTTTTGTTTCATTGTTCAATGGCAGGAAGCTACTTCGTTTTAAATGACTTTTTTAGTTTGTTAATATTTATCTGTAATTCAATTAAATGAATAAAGACTTTTTTTTGATAGATTGAAAAAAATGTTTAGGACAAATGTTGTAGTAGATAGTTCAAGGATTTTATAAATGTTTTACTTTCAAAAATCGATAGAGTGGTTATCAAAAAATCTTGTTTTGAAATTTTTGCTCGATCGCCATTTTGTTATTTGAAAAAATAAAAAATAATTGTAAATACAAATGTTTTAGAGGGACGAAAGCTAATTTTGAAAATTTTTGATTTTTTTCAATAGTCCGTAAAATAAAGGAGTTATGACGATTTTTCGAAAAACAAAAGAACTCCAATAACTACGAACCGGGGCACCAAATCAAAAATTGGAACTAAGAAAAGTTGTTTGTTTTAATGAGTTCTAGCTGCCATTTTCGGGTGTAACGACTTAGTATTAACACCCTGTATATCCCAGCTCCGTCCTTCCAGAATTTCATTCCACAACATTCCCGTAATTGCGCGAGAGTAAGTATCCGCTGAACGTTCTGGAAGCTTTTCGGTGGATAATTCTAGCGGCGGATGGCGCATTTGATCTCGCACCTGCTTTCTGCAGCTGCTGATGCGATTCGTTACACTATTATATAATTTACATAGAACTGTCTTTTAATCTATTCTTGTTGTAGGTTGTAGGTACAGAATGTAACATTACGTTGACATAAAGCTATTCATAATTATGATTTTTTTTTAATATCGGTTGTCTCAAAATTCTCTTCTAATACAAATTGCTGTTTTACCATTAAATAAAAGCAACTTGCTAGTTACGCACTCCTTCAAAATTGCTACAAGACTTTTCGAACTAGTGTTCTATGTATAAATGTCTGGTATGGTTTGTTAATTCTTAACCTTATGTGCCGCTTACTAAAATTGCTGTAATGTCGACTGAAACCGAAACAGTTCCAATAAAAACACAACAATTAGAGATTATCAAAGAGTCAATAGTCAATTCAGCGTCGATTTCGTTTTATAGTGTGGCAACTCAGGGCCGTATTTCTAATAAGGCTAAGTAGGCTGCAGCCTAGGGCGGCAAATTTTGGGGGCGGCAAATTTTTGGGGGTGGCATATTTTTATAGCAGTTTATTTGTACGTCATAATTAATGGTAAATACGTTTTGGGACTTGGGAATTACGGAATAAGGATCAATAAAAAAATCGGTTACAAGTCTCAAGACATTAACATAGGTAGTTATGAAGGAAAAGAAATATTTTCCAATACGCTTGAGGTTTATTTTGTATCAATTTTGTTTACGTAGGTACCTACTTCGGGGGAGGGTGCGTGGGGACCGGTAGGTGGGGTGTCAGTGGTGGGGGGGCGGCAGATTTTAGGTCAGCCTAGGGGCGGCATAAAGCTAAATGCGGCCCTGTGGCAACTGCTGGTATTCGAGCCATCTACATAACAAGTAGACCTATTTTCATGTTGTTACGTTTTAACTATCTACGATAAACTGTTTCCTTGCAAATTTATTTGTGCGATTGATAGTGCTTTAATAGCATAAATTGAACCCCTGCAAATCTTGCACTGCGACGTGCTCAAGCGTTTTAGAAGTCCATTCTCGTGCACAAAAATTCAAATTGAAAAATCAGTAGTATCGTTTACATTTTATTCTATTTAAGGAATTCGTTTATATGTTATGGGTTATAAACATTTTTAAATATTCTGACAGGACATCAGAATTTTTCCGCTATGCCATCAACTTGATGTATATGATCGCGTGATTCATCCAATGTTTTATTTTCAATTGTTAGCTCATTTTTAAATTATAGGTATCTTTTAGGGTCGACTTTGATTTGAAATTAATTTAACAACGTAGTAGCAATTCTCACTAAATCGTAAATCTGTTGTATTTGACATCGAAGTAGCATTACTTAACTCTATTACGAAACATGCGATTCTTAACTGCTTTACGGACTTCAAAAAATATTGCATTATTTCTGAGAGAAAACAATTCCAGCAAGTTGGAAAAAGTAAATAAAATTTAAAACGAGCAGGAAGAAAACCTTCAACTTGCTTTAAAAATTTCGGTTTTAAAGAAGATCTAAACAGAACACAATTTATTGGAATTTGCAAACCAAATTTTAATTTGAACTTTTAAGAATCAAGATCAACATTATAAAAAATTGGACATCGATTAATATATTAATTTGGAATCTGACGATAAAATAATTTTTTTTACTTGGATGAAACTTGGCTCCACCGAAATGAGTCACCATTGCTCGTATGGGTTCGGGAATCTGGTTTAGTGGACTTTAAAGGCAAAATTAAAACTGAGAATAAAAGCTCTCTTGTTCTAAAGGGTTTTTAGACGAGTGTAACTTAACTTTGGATAACAAAATTAAATTCTAGGGATACCACAAAAACATGAAAATGGCTGAAATATTAGTTAATTCTAGCTTTAAATGGAATGGATGGTAAGTGTGTAGTGATAAAAGACAATGGCCCTTACCACTTCATGGTTATTGACAAGCCATTTCTAATGATCGCAAATATGTAATAGAGGAATGGTTAACTAAAACCAAAATAGAATTTTCTGAAGGAATTACGAAAAACGCATTTGGAAACATTATAAAATAACATTTGGCTGATAAAAATTATGAAAATGAATATATTATCGACGAAGGATATACATAGATTACCCCCGTGCCATTGTCGATACAGTTCCATCAAAATAGTGTGGGAATTTTGTAAATAAGTATATTAATAACAAACAAATAAGTTCGCGTCCTCCATCTAAAGACAGAGCCACAGACTTATGGCAAGAGGTGCATTCAAAATTTTCAGAATCAGATATTGATACTTAGAATTAGATTCTTCTATTGTAGTGTTGGCTTTACTGATAATAACTGTTAAATGTAAAACTAGTTTTATTTTCATTAATGCTCTATAATCAATAATCTCAACTGTTTGCAAATGTTACCCACTATTCAAAGTAAAATTTCGAATGTGTTGTAGTGATCGTGATCTAATCTAATCTGCAATGAATTTTACAAAAATGCAACACTTTATAATAAGTTAGTTTAAGTATGCCATATCATTATAAACAAACCTAATTAATAACTATACGAAGCATGGCAAAAAAATGAGACTGGCATCACTGTGCGTGAATCGACAACACTGCTGCTTCCCCTTCACACGGCAGTTAGAATAACCCCTGCAGTAGACTCAGTGCGGGTTTGAATTTGTTTAAGTTGCTACGCGATTTTTGAGAGCATCTGAAGTGAAGTGCATTACAAAAGTTTGAACAATGTTGTGTTAGCAAATTTTGTGTAAAACTTGGCTAATTCGCTACTGTGACCTATAAAAAGTTACAAAGGGCTTATGGAAAACATTTGCTATTTAAGGCACAAGTCTTCAAATAGCACAAGGCCCTTTTAGAGGACCGAGAAGAAGTGTAAAACGAACTTCGTGCGGGAAGATCTTCAACCTCAAAAGTGGACGACAATGTAAAAAGAGTGAGGATCTTGTGATGTCAGACCGTCGATTGACTTTGAGAATAATCAGTTGTTAGTGAAATTTGAACTGGTTTACCATCCATCAGATTTTAACATAGGATTTGGGCATGAGAAAAGTGTGAGCCAAGATGTGAGGAGAAGGCCAATTGGAATGATGTGTGTCTTGCTCTTTTATACCACTTTGAGAGTGAGCCATAATACTTCATTCGCCTGATCACAGGTGATAAATCATGGATTTTTGTGTACGATCCAGCGTCAAAACGCCAAAGTCGAGAGTGGCACATTGCAAGCCCTCCCCATCCCAAACAAGCGAGAATGGGCAAATAGAAAATTAAATTGATGCTCACTTGTTATTTTTGACAAACTGTCAATCAAACTTTTTATCGGAAAGTCCTTGAAATACTCAGGAAGAGGGTGGCAAGTGTGCGACCAGGTATTGCACGTACTAGGATGCTGCACCACAACAACGCCCCGTATGACACAGCAGTCTCCATCGGCCAATTTTTGGCAGAAAAAGGCATTCCTGTGGTTTCCCAGCCCCCTCCACTATTCGGCAGATCCCAGTCCCTGTGACTTCTGTTTTTTCCAACGGCTTAAAAGCCAGTTGAAAGGGTGGTACTTTGGATAATATCCAGAAGAGCATAACCGAAGAGTTGAAAGGCATTTCAGCAGAAGCCTTCCAGGATTTCTACGAACAATGGAAAAAACGCCTCCATCGGTATGTAGCTACCCAAAGGAACTACTTTGAAGGGGATAACCTCGATTTGTAAAAAGAATAAAATTCATGGTTAAAATAATATCAGTCTCATTATTTTTCTGCCTAACCTCGTTAGTTCAATAAAAAGATTACAGTCACTTATTCAGAAAAAGTAAAGTTTTATTTCCATATTGCACTATCTGAGTTTACTATAGCTACACTGTTATATTAATTTAAAATCAAAGCCTACCCTAAAATATATAATTTAAAGATGAACTTTACTGACTATTTTTATTTACTGCCTATTTACAACTATTCTAATAGACTAGTAAGCAAATGAGGTGATATACATGCCATGTGGGGAGTAACACACCATAAGGTGGTCTCCTATTGCTAAATTAATTAGTTAGATCACTAAACTTTGTCCGTTTCAAACGTCTTGTTACATTTTTACTTTACTTAGCAAGTCTGTCACTAAAACACTGGAGTGGTCACTAATACGGGCTTTATACCTGTTGCAAAAGTCTTGGATTACCTCTTTAATCCACGGGATTTTTAGGTCATTATGTAATATGCGGTTATTTACATACCCATACCCCCAAAACTGGATCCCGTATGTCCATATCGGCACTATCATGGTCTTATTTTTTAAGATATCAAAATGAAATTTGGTATATGTAATATACTCTTTAACAACGAAGATAATAAATAAAGTGATTAAACACTACAACATATTAGTTATTTAAACTTAGGCCTAAGTTTGCATCATTTGTTAACCTTTTTTCTTTCCTAGTAAGTATTATTAATTTGTAGTCCAACTTTGTTGGTTACTTAGATTTTATTGTATTAGTTTTGACCTCGCTTTTTTGCTTTCAGCTGTGATTATGATATCCTTTTAATATTCAAAAATTTTCCATTGAGAGTTTTCTCGTTTTAAGGTTCCAGATGTTTGGACCATTTACCTCGTGACCAGGCATCAGGCATTTTTAATATTGTCTTCTTAGTTTTTTATAGGGATTCAGTACCTTAATTGGCTAAATGTCTGAACCCGTCACGTTTTACCAGTTATTTTTTGTTTGGGTAAGATTGCGACAGTCTTTAGCTCCGATTAAGTTTTGTAACTTTAGATTATTATTTTAGCATTGATAATGTCTCTATGACATGAAACCTAGTTTGCTACTGTATTTTTAATATATCAAGTGGGAAAGACACTTTGTTTTGCTCATCTTTACTTAGATTTAAATGTCCAAAATAGGTTTTTTTTGAACGGAGGGTGTTATTCCGAATTTAATTTTCATATTAATCCCGCGTTATTGGTATCAATAAAATCCTTGAAAAACACTCGTTTTTAATATCCTAGTGTCCCACCCTAGTGCCATTTGAAAAAATAGAGTTATTCTCGAAAAAGCATTTTTGCCAACTTTAGATCATTCTAATACAGCAACTAAAATTAGTTAAAGTTCTAAAACAATTTGTCTCAAGTGTTGGGGCACCTTGACTTTCATTTGGCGCTAGTCATGGCACTCTAGATTAATTTCTGCACAAATTTACTTTGTCATCAAAATGTTTCGAACTTGATACTACCATACGTAAAATTGAATGGAGATTCGAAAAATGTATAAATATACAGGGTGTTCTATTTAAAATAACAAAGTTGATGTCAATTCCGACGAAACCAGAAGTGACAGAAACTTGTTTCCTATGTCAACAAATGCCATTTAAAGAGTATATTAGATATACCAAATTTCATTTTGATATCTTAAAAAATAAAAAATTTATGGGGGTGCCCCAGGTTTCATTGACACCCGGTATACTTTGTTTGTTAAACTTAGTTGAGATTTCCGCCGAAGGAGCCAGGTCATCTTCTTCACACAGATGTCTAATCCTTTCCTTTTAGTTTTTATATGAGTCTTCCAAGAGAATTTGTTGTCAAGATGGGTGCCAAGATATTTAACGTCCTCTTTGTAGGATATACGATTTCCATTGAAAGTTACCGGGAATGGATCGATTTTCCGAAGGGTGAATGTTATAGATGCTGATTTATTTTCATTGATTTTGATTCGCCAAGTAGTTGCCCACCTCTCTAAAGCTTCTAATGTGTTCTGTAAATTTGTTGTTGGAGTGGATCATTGTGAGAGGTTAGTATGGCTGTGTCATCCGCGAAGGTAGCAATTATAACGTTGTCAGAGATAGATCGATCTGCCGTGAATAGCTGATATAATGTGGGGCCTAAGAAGCTATCTTGCGAGCTTGCCAGCTTCAACAGAATGGATTGGAGAGCGGCTGTTGTTTAATTTAACTTGAAAATATATGTTTTCTAGATACGATTTAAATAGTAGACAGTATTGATAGGGGAGGTTTTTTTTGATCTTATACAGGGTGCCCGTTTTTCGACCTCAAGCATGGGGATCTCGGTTATTATAAGAGATGCGAGATCGGTTAAATTAGGGCAAAGTTGCGCATTTTTATGGTGATCAATTATCTGAAAGAAAATTTGATCTGTAATTTTTAGTTTTTGAATTATTGGAGAAAAATGGAAAATTGTGATTTTTGTTTTAATTTTTTTAAACGAAAACCAATAAAACTAGACATTTTTAACTAAGACATTGTGAAGGCACTTTTTTACAAGGAATCTGAATCTGGCATCGTGTTTTCCAAGGCATCCTAGATGCAAGAGTTACAACACTTAATTTTTTTTTTCTTATGGGCGCCATATTTGATTTTTGCATTTTCGAATAGAGCTCTTTTTTCTGATTACGACTATGTATCACATGATATGGCCAAGCTTTACATTTTGATTAGAATTTAAGAAAAATGTTTTTGCGAAGAATGCTTTGGAAACAACAACATCTACTTTTGTCTAACAAACAAATTTTTGACAATTCAATTAAATTTAGAGTTGCACGTTCACATTTCTTCCCAATTTACCTACAAAATTAAGTTTTAAATTAAGAACAGGATAAGGCAGAATTTTTGTATTGAAATTGGAACAAAATTAAAAATAATGCAACCGAATAGTGAAATTTAATTTAATTGTCAAAAATTTGTATGTTAGACAAAAGTAGATGTTGTTGTTTCCAAAGCATTCTTCGCAAAAACATTTTTCTTAAATTCTAATCAAAATGTAAAGCTTAACCATATCATGTGATACATAGTCGTAATCAGAAAAAAGAGCTCTATTCGAAAATGCAAAAATCAAATATGGCGCCCATAAGAAAAACAAATTAAGTGTTGTAACTCTTGCATCTAGGATGCCTTGGAAAACACGATGCCAGATTCAGATTCCTTGTAAAAAAGTGCCTTCACAATGTCTTAGTTAAAAATGTCTAGTTTTATTGGTTTTCGTTTAAAACAATTAAAACAAAAATCACAATTTTCCATTTTTCTCCAATAATTCAAAAACTAAAAATGACAGATCAAATTTTCTTTCAGATAATTGATCACCATAAAAATGCGCAACTTTGCCCTAATTTAACCGATCTCGCATCTGTTATAATAACCGAGATCCCCATGCTTGAGGTCGAAAAACGGGCACCCTGTATAGTAGACCCGGAAGCCAGACTCGATCGAAAGCTTGACTTACGTCCAGAAATACAGCTGAACACACACGTTTTTCTTCGAAATCGTTTTCTATACTATCCGCTAACCTATGCACTTGTTCCAAGGTTGAGTACTTTCTGCGGAAGCAAATTTCCATTGAATGGGAAAGAATTGAGTTGTTATAGTAAAACAAAGCAACTCGGCTGTGATGAGATCGTAGCCTGGTGTTTTACGGGTTTTGAAGCATTTCATTTCACTTTACATTTCATTAGGTGTACAATGCTTGATGGGCAGATCAAGTTGGGGTGGTGCTTCAAGAAATTCAAGAATTGTTATTGTTTCATGTGGCTGAAAAGTAGCAGTTAAGTATTCATCAAAACCTCTGCTTTTTCTTCATTACTGTGGGCCCAAGTGTCATCAAATTTACGAATGGGAGGAGTAGGAGTAGTGGGTTGCTTCCGTTTCTTGGTTGCTCGCCATAAGGAGTAGTCATCACGTTGTCTTGGAGATACAGTGTTTTTCTTTTGCTTTTCCTCTTTTGTCAATTGCGTTTCCCTGTTTAGCAAATGACTTTCCAGATTATGAAACGTCAAAGTTATGTTGCAAATGACATTCCCTATTTGTCAAATCTCTTTCCGTTTTTAGATAATGCTTTTCCCAGTTCTTTTTTTATTACATACCTACTTTTTAAAAAAAGTGGGAAAAGCATTATCTAAAAACGGAAAGAGATTTGACAAATAGGGAATGTCATTTGCAACATAGATTTGACGTTTCATAATCTGGAAAGTCATTTGCTAAACAGGGAAACGCAATTGACAAAAGAGGAAAAGCAAAAGAAAAACACTGTAAGTTGCTAATATAGTCGCTGAATGTTTCGTTCTTCTGTTCTTTAATTAATCTTTTTAATTGCGTTGTTAGAGTATTCAGTTTATTTTTATCGCTAGGGTATCGTGTTTGTTGCCAAATCCGTCTTGCGTTCCTTATCTCAGCGATCTTCTGTCTAATATTTAATGGATAGTTGTTGGTGCAATTTTGCCCAATTCGCGTGCTGTAGGATAAGAGCATATTTTGTATTTAAAAGAAATTGTTGGTTGTGATACTACAAACCAAAGTAATCTTCCAGCATGAATTATTGGGAATTAATAATTTACTGGATTTCTAAGTAGGTATCTATTATAATTTCTACAAATGCTTAAGTTTAAATATGGTCAACTTATTTGTGATATAACATGACGGGTAGAGTGTTTTAGCTTTAGTCATTTCAAACTCCTGTACATACAGTGTGTTTTACTTTACATGAAGCCACCTAAATAACTATTTTATTAATAACGTAATTAGTATAAAACTTTTACCAGTGATAGTGGCCATTAAAATGGATCTTTTTTGTAGGAATGAAATTTTTTTAGAGTCCAAATCTAGCCAACTATGATTAAAATAACAACTGGCGCTTCAAGTAAAGTCATAGCAGCGATTAAGATAGAGCAAACAAGTATTTAAAACAGTTGTTGAAACACACTGTATATTAAATAACACAAACGGCTGATACTGATATATGAGACCGTCAATACCATTAGTGGTCGATCTAATATTTAATAAATTCCCGATCTACTTTGCTCACTAGTAAGACAATAATTTTACTGCATTTCCAAACGGCTATTTGTGGCAATATAAAATGGAAACTTGGCCGTATTTCAAAAACGTGATTTAGCGGTTTCGTCAAATTAATCGTTCGTTAAAATAAACGAAATCGAATTAAAATTGGAATTCACAAGACAAATAATACCTTAATTAACAAAATGATGCTCTTTTGTCAATATTGGACATTCATTACCTTAACAAAAGTGTTGTGCAATCCGCTCTGTCAGTAGTCCCTAATTAACGATTTTATGCTTCTGAAAATCAGTTCTACCAAAAAACGGCGGAATAATCCCATAACGCCATTTCCATTATATTAATATAATATGTATTTTAAAAATTACATAATTAATCAAAACAACTTTACAGAAATTAAAACAACAATTTTCTATAACAATATTTGAAGCCATTTCTACTTAGGGTGCCCATTTTATTGAAAGTATAGGAAGAATAGATATTTTATTTAAAAAGTTGCTTCAAAGTTTAAAGGGTGCTCAGAATTAAAAATTAAACCTGACGATGAATATGATATAAAAAAAATAAAAGGCTACCAGTTTTCTTTAATTTCATGTATTTTCATTTTCATGCATAATTCTGTGTAGAATTCAGGAAACCTAATTAAATCTTGATTTTCCAGGTATATGCTGATACATCAGTAAACAAAGTAAAAACAGCTTTTCAATTACATACAGGGAATTTTTCTTTTTAGTATACATATCCCCTATGTATACTTTTAAAATAAACGCAATATATAGGCAACCAACTATACACTAATCGTCACGTCACGTGGTGCATAAAGATTATGGTTCATGTTTGTAAATCAAAAATAAATCAAAATTGGTGGAACATCAAAACGATTGTAATTCAACGATTATTCTAAACCATAAAATATCAACAATACAAAACATAAAGGAAAATAAAAACAGCAACAGTGAAAGACTAATTTTTTGACATTAACTTAATTTGATGATTTAAAAAATTAGCATGCTGTGGCAAAAATCATCTAATTAAGTTAATGTTAAAAAATTAGTCTTGCTATTTTTATTTTCCTTTCTGTTTTGTATTGTTGATATTTTATGTTTTAGAATAATCGTTGAATTAAAATTATTATGATATTATATATAACCAAAAAAGTATACTACATACTTAAATAAAGATAAACAAATCACCTACACTCGAAATGTGAATTATTGTAGCTAATAAATTAATAAATAATAGCCACTGTTGTATTTAGATGTGCAATTGTGCCCATCTTTTATTAAAATTATATTCAAGTTATGTGTATTTCACATGCAACAACCTCATTTTCATTATCATTAGTTTCCTGTTGGTATGCAAGATATTGAGTTGTTGTTAAGATGACGTAATTTAAACTACAAGCTTTTGACTTACCTATCTAAACAACTTTACTCTCTGTCTATGCAGGGAGTCATTGAGGGGATGACCTTAATTTTAGCGGAGGATAACCATAAGGACAATTTTTGTATACAATGCACTGTATTGTAATTATAGGTTTTCTTTTAACATTTATGGAAAAACTAAAAATTTAATGCTGTTTTGTAACAACACCCGCAAGTTAACTGTCAAACTGTTTGAGAAAATCATCAAATCTTTTTCACGAGTTCGTAGCTCTACAGGATACAACCCTTTTATAACTTAAATTAAGATTTTTTTACCTTTTTACAGTTATCACAATAATACTCGTGCAATATAAAACCAATGTCTCTAACGAAACTCTTCACGCTCCTCTCAAGGAGAATAAGATAATCAACTGCTAAGAGTTAATATTCATCTCCTACAGTGTTCATTTAGTAAATTACTCAGAAGATATAAAATCTAGGATGCCAGTAAGCTATAATTACACAATGTAAATTTACAAAATCCCTGTGGTATTTTAATTTTAATTGCCAGTGAGAGCGAAAATTCCCTTTGCTTTCATAACAAAATATAATACGAAACACGGAATACTTAGAAGTAAACAAAGAAGAATACTTCTACGGTAATGAAGTTTTAATGCTCTGGTTGCTTATTCTGTTGCGTAAATATACAGACCACTTAATAAATTGTAAGTTGTAGTTAGTATTACACGTTCAATTTTTTTAATACTAGATAAATATACAGGGTGCCCCATTTCTTAAGCGTTATACATATGGGTAACCTTATTTATTTGTAAAGAAAGAGAAACGGTTAAATAGGCAAGGTAGTGCAGTTTCTTATGATGAATTGAATGGTGTAAAAACGTTATTTCTCATTTTTTTTGCAAAATAAGTATAATGGCTTATGTTACATGGTTAAAACGAGAAAAAATTGCGTTTCAGCTTGGCACAACCACCTACGGATTCCATTTAGAAAAATACAACTTTGGTCAATTACTCGCAAATGATGACAGTTAACAAAAAATAGCTTATATTATTCTATGTGGAGCATCTTTGTCTGATTTTAAAAACAAATTAATTAGGTAGACTATTAAAAACGTTCAATAAATAGGACACCCTGTGCTCCAAAAATAATGGAACACAGACCAACAGTAGATTTCTGGGTCAAAAATCTCTAAAGTCAAAATTTAAATTTAATTTTCTTCTATAACTCCAAAGTTTTGAAATTTTCTTAAGAAAATTGGCGAAACTAACTTTTTGGGATGAGAAATAATAATTCGTCCTTGATTTTAATATCGCTGTTAAACAGTGTTATTTTTGTCTTAAAACTGTTAAACTTTTTTATACTTTAAGTTTAATGTGACCAGACGTCCCGCTTTTGGCGGGACAGTTCCGATTTTTAACAATTTGTCCCGCGTCCCGCGAAGTTTGAAAAAAGTCCCGCTTTTTGGAAAGAATATGCTCTCGCCAGTTTACAGCAAAAAATTAAATATACGCATAAACATAAACCTAAAAATTCACTCAAATGCGAAATATAATCCGGAAATATCCTACTTTTGTTTACATTTTTAATATTGTCCATTAAATTCAAAAAGTTCATATAATTGTATTTTTTTCATATGTTTACAGATGTTTGTTAAAATGTTCTGTTCTTGAAGTTGCTACACCAGCACTAGGTATAGTATATCAATTGTTATCCGGAGGTGATAACACTAAATAAACCCGCTACTCCGTTGCGTGGGCGTGAGGTTCCTAAAAGAAAATAGTAGTGCTCACTAAATAGCTAAACTAACGATGTTCCTTGGGCGCCAGTCCTTACTTATAACGTAAACAGCTTCAGTCCGGACCTACTGAAGAATAGACCTCCAAAAGTCAATTGACTTGACAATAAAACGCAAAGCTTGGTAATTAACGAATAGGATATATATTAACTCATAAGCAAAACACATACACAAAATTGAAATTGAAAAAAAAAATAATTAAGTTATTAATTCAAAGGTCAAATAAGGAAAATTACTAAAATCGTAAACAAACTAAGTTTAAATGTTAAATTTCTAATGAGATCTAATTAAACACAAAAAAAGAAAACTATGAGGAATGTTCAACGACAATCATGTGACCAAACGAAAGATAAATGAAAATAATGTAAAGTTTACCCCAAATCGTAATTAAACGTACGTAGACTCTCGAAGGGTTCGCAAGAATAATTCTTAAATTAACTTAAATAACTAACGAACACAGATAAGAGTGAGCTCACTTTAGTCGTTTTCGCAGCTATAAAAAAAAATACAATAATAATAACACAAGAAAATAATAATATCCTGCGAGATCTATCGGAAACCGCAATTTCAATTACGATATGATATAAAAATAATAAATTAAAGAAAATAATTGACTAAGTTGAAACACGCAAATCTGAATATTCCTTTACAAATTAAAATTACAGTTCATAAATTCCCGTTGCTGTGACCGCAACTACAATGTCTCAATAATCGCACGGAGTACGATTTACTAAATGACGATTGAAAATTTTACTAATATTTTGAATTACCATGAAAATTAATTACTGTGAATATTACTAATAAATGCTTTTAATCAAATTACTAACAATAGTGAAATACCAAAATTATCAAGCTTAATGAAATGTGTTTGGAATGTTTCTAAAGTTAACTTCACACAAAATAACCTCAAAATCAAACCTCGAGTTTACAACTAAACTTGCAGGATACGAAGTTGAGTTAGGGGAAATTCCAGCTAATTGCAGGGTAAAAGCACAGGATGGACTAATTTCTTCGATTCCAAAAATTCCAACCCAAAAACGTGACCTCGAACAACACGTGGATAACAGATGTTCAACCGGTGGTTTCTACGAACACGTTGTTCGTACAGGAAATTCTAAAAGTACTGCCAGAAAAAAAAGAAGGGCAACAGATGTTAAAATGCCCTTCGAAATGCTTCTTTCAAAAAAAATGTGGTCGTCGGATAGTTTATCCCAATAAAGGTTAAAAATGGTAATTAAATATAAAACTCACTAGCGTTTCAAATTCTCTAAAGGCCTCTAAGGCTTACTAAACCATTTTAAGTAAAATCGAACCTCGGATGATTCCACTAATTTTGGAAAACCAAAATTCTAAAACCAAGGTAAACGACGTCCATCCGCGACGAATGTTTCAAGCAGAAGACAAGTTAACTAACAAAGCTGCCAACAGAATTCTTTGGCGAAAGCCAATCTAAGATTTTACAAATCCTCTAAAAATTCTAAACCTATTAGTGACTAAATTCATGCGTTACGTATGCAATAGCATAGAATGCAACCATGCAATCCTAAGATCTAACTGGGAAGTCTAACTGGCTAGACTAAAGTAAACTCGAGAATTTACATAAAACAACAAGAGCGTGATTTCTACTGTAACAAAGTATGCTTTTTTTGCTTTCTTTCATAATAAAATTAAAATTTGTTTTTTTTAACTATTTTTTACTTTCATTCTTAATACCCCCGCCCGTTCGATTTTGTCCCGCCTTACCAAAATTAAAATCTGGTCACCTTACATTAAGTTATTACAGCTGGAAAAAATTACCTAATCTTTTTTATACAAAAATAGTATGCTGCTTAGATGTTGCTAAAATTAACCGTTTCCAAGATATTCGACAATTCACTATAAGCTTTAGTTTAATTAGTATTTTAAAAGGATTAATCAACTCATATTATATTGCCTAATATTTCCTAATCGTATTTAATTAAAAAACGTGCTGTTGCCAATGATGTCTGTTCCCTCATTGAATATTTTCAATAATCGTTTTATAATTAAACGAAATAAAAGGATTTAATTTACTCGTTAAATTTCGCAAGCCTTTTGCAAATAACATGTGATCGCTGTCTAAATAAACCACAGTTTATTATAAAAGACCCTCCCAACAGAATACTGTTTTCATCTGAAAAAATAATACGCATATTTGTATTATATCAAACGGTTGTCTTTTTGTCTATTTTTAGTTCTCAAAATTGCTATAAATTGTAGACCTTGATCATTTATTTTATTAATTATCTGAACCATTTGACGTCAAAAAACATTGCTGTCTTATTAAAACACAGGAAATACGTATATACATTAGTTGTAGGACCTCGCCTTTTAACTTTATGTTCAAAAACAACGCTGATTTACGCCTTGGGGCAATTACCCTGCGGTATAATTGTTACTTTAGTGTTTGGTTAAACCTTGAATTGTCAGTAAATAGTGATCTGCGAAATATGAGTGAAGCGAATAAAAACAATAATAAGTAGAGATGATACGAATATTGATTTCTGACGATAACCGAATATTTTATTGCACGAACTTTTATTAAATACACATGTTTCTATAACGATTATAACTAACATAAATTAATATAATATACAGTGTCGTGCACATTTAGATTCTTAATGTAATTACAAACAACTTTCCCTTGTGGTACTTTTCCATATTTTGATAAATAAGGTTATTTCAGGCCTTTTTAAAATTTCTAATGACATTTTAGAGGTGTCATAGTTGTGACATGACAAATATTTTTGGCAATTTTGTGGTTATTAATCATGCTGAAACTAATGCTGAAACCCGTTAAATATAAAAGGTGAGCATGAGTCCCAGCAACCACAAAATGCTACAACTAAAAATATGAATTAACAGTGATAATTATTAACTTTATAATCAAATCCTAGCTTTATGATTCTATAAATTAGCAAACATAAATTTAAATTGCATTTGTGTAGGCTATAAACAGTACTATAGTGCAAAAATACACGTTCATTTTAGTTTGGATTCAAAACTAGTTATTTGTACAACTAGTAATGAAAGCAATACTTTTTTTCGTGAGTTTGAGACGGCGAAGCCGGAGTGCATCAATCAAACGAGTGAAAAAAAGATGCTTTCATACGAGTTGTACACAATATTTTTTTGCATTTTGACATCTTAAATCCCTCAAAACAGGATAAAAAGAATTTGAGAATTGACAGTTGTCAAACTGACAATTTACAATATTTTATTTAAAGCATACTTAATGCAAAATTAAATAGTTAAAAAAAGTGTTGCTTTCTTTATGATTTTTTAATAAAAAAAGTCCACTTTTTTTGTCAAAATGCAAAAAATTATATTTATCGTATTGATGTTTAGTTTTTAATTTGTACCTAATAGATGTCGGCATTTACACTCCGTGAGGGAGCATGGCCGGCAACATGGAAGGTTAAGGCCTCCTAAAGTCGCTTTCATATCCGGCTATCTCGCAAAATTTCATTTTACTCGTCTTAATAGCAAAAAAGTTATTAAAGAAATGAGAAAACGCTAATTTTCAGTGTTTTCTGAATAATTCAGAAACTACAAAAGCTATCTCCGATTACTCTTCAATTCTTTAAAGAGCTTAAAATGGCACAACTCTTTCCCTATTTAACCAACCCTGTATCTCTTACCGTTCCCGAGATCCCAATAGTGTACATTGTAAAAATGGCCATTACTGTATCTCCTAGATCAAATTTTGTTTCTTAATTTGTGGATATTTCTAGAAACCTTGAAAGTTAGCTTACAAAAATTGAAAAAAAGGGTTTGTATGTAATTTATATCGGGTGTCTTAAAAAGAACTACATCTAGTTACCTTTGAAATTTGTTTGCATCTAAACTTTTATGTGCAACTACATACATTGTTATTGGTATTGCATTAACTAAATTTTGTTAACAAAGGTTATTGAGATTATGTTAACCTTCCATCTACTAACATAACAGCATTGCACTAAAGCGTTACATTTTATTTTACATACATGGGAAATTCAATGCATTTATATTACTTTGTAGTTTTATACAGGGCGGTGAATTGCTTCACGCTCCATAAGAATTTCAATGGTAAACTTTTAACATGTAAATATTTGTTTTCCTAATTCCTCCATTCAGAAGAAGGATATTTTGGACATTAATTCTAGGCAATGGATTTCAAAACAACTGCAATAAATTATATGCAGAAAACAAGTGGCGTGTTTTGTACACTTGAAGTTCTAAAACAATTTGAATGTTGGGGTACCCTGACTTTCATTTTACGGAGGTCGTGGCATTCTGCTAAAATTTGCTTTATCATCTAAATGTTCAAAACTAGATACAAACATACGTAAAATTAAATGCAGATTAAATATACAACGTATTCCATTTAAAATAACAAAGTTGAGGTTAATTCCGGCAAAACTGGAAGTGACAGTAACTTGTATTCTACGTCAAAGAATGCAGTGCTAAGAGTAGGCATATACTAAATTTCATTTTGATATCTTAAATATAATTTAAAAAATAGGGGTGTCTTAAATTTCATTGATACCCGGTATAGTATTCACACAAACAATAACAATCTAAAAATACATCAGAAACAAATTAAAAGTGTAGTAGATAAAAAAACAGTGTTCTATTTGTAACCACTACATTGACAAATTTAAAACTGGTCTTACCTCTTTCGAGGCTGGATCATATCTTTTAATGGATCAATTAAAAGTTAGATAAAAAGTATAATTAACATTTTAATCTTACCGCCTTAATAGTAAAATTTCTATCTTTATAGTAAAATAATGGAATTAATTTTGTTTGTTTTATAAAACAGCTTTAATAACGTGTGTTCATAAACAGTCGTCATCTCGGTTGCTTTGAAAAACAAATTACAAGTCTTAGATTAAATCATAGACAATGACATTTTACAAATCTTGACATTTGGTTTTGTGTTCTGAATCAAATTACGAAATATGTTTCTGAAATCACAACCTACTGTGATGTTGACAGTTTATGGACACCCGTTATGTAATCGACTTTGTACAACTTCCAGCGTAATTAATACAGTAATACATAAATGTATGAATTTCAAACTTATTTTTTTATACATATATTTAAGATATTACTCATTTAGTTTTAGTAAAACGAGTATAAAGAACTTTACAAAACGTCAAAATGAAACAAAATGTTTAAGTTGCCTGAAAATGTTTTTGAAGTTTTTGAAAACTAGAAATCGCAAATTTCTGAAGTACGCTAAGATATTTTAGCAACTCAGCCACTTTAAAACGATGTCAACGGATAACTCAAAAAAAAGTTTATACAGGATGCATGTTTAGGATGTCCTTAAACTCCACAAATATTTCAGTGGCCGTAAAGAGTTTCTCAGGTGCTTCGTGCTTTACTCAAAATTAGAGATTGTACCATATGAACAAGAATTATTTAGATAAGGAATGGCCTTGGTGAACAAAATCACTGTCTTTGATAGGTTCAGCTTGTTGTTGATTCTACATGTCAATTAAATGTCAGTTTCCATTTGAATTTTTATTCATCATGGTATTCTCGAAACGCATTTGAAAACATGAAAAGGCGTGTAAATTTATGTTTGCATGAGAATGGTGGCCATTTTCAACATCTAATGTAATAAATTGAAAATAAACCCGTAGTTTAATAACTAAGTTTTATTTGACAAGCTGATTAGCTTACATAACCTATATAATTTCAACTACTGACGATGAATCAAACATGCAAGGTACATTCAGAATTCCAAAGCCACCCTTTATCTAAATAATTTTTGTTCATATGGTACATATTTGAAATTACAGTTTAAAAAAATTAATATTATTTAAATAAAAACATGCGCTCGTTATTAAAAAGAAACGCAAATAAATATTCTCCACAATTATTTTGGTTTAATTTGCCAAATATATGTCCTATTATCAAAATATTTTAGTACCCCTATCTGATAAGAAAACCATTTAAATAATGCAGTCTGTCACACCTAAAAGGTTTTCATTTTTTACATGAAGTTAAAATTCTTTCCAATTTCGTTTTGCTGTAATTACAAATACCTTGCTTCAGGCGCTAATTCATTGCTATATAAACATAAATCATTCTAAGTCATATGCAGTAATTACAATTCTTTTGAAAACGACTTCGCACTATAACGTTTATCTATTATTATTATATTAGTTAAATTGGATAGTAATGTTTTAATAGCTATTTACGCAACGAGTTGCAAAATGATGGACTTTTTATCACCAGGCGTGAAATTGTTCGTCGAGGCGAAGCCGAGATGAACAACACGCCATGTGATAAAAAGACATGTTTTGCAGCGTGTTTCATACAAGATTTTATCCAATTCAGATAACAAAATGTAAATGCCACATCTTCTTAAAAATGGAGTTGGGTCATCGTGATAAAATGGGAGCATATTTTGTAACTAGTTACAAAATGAACCACTTTTCGCAACTAAAATCATCTTTTTGTAACTAGTTACAAAATGGGAGCATATTTTGTAACTAGTTACAATATGAACCACTTTTCACAACTAAAATCAATGTCGAAATGTTGACATTTCGTAACTGAATTGGATAAAGTATTTTTTCTACTTCAATATAAATAAGCTGTTAATTATGAACGGTTCACTACAAATACTCTGACAAACAAAGCTGTTGCATAATACACATATTTATGTATATACAGAGTGTTCGTAAATGAACTAACATAATTGTCATAGGTAAATATAGAAATAAAAACATGACGTTTGAAAAGATTTACCGTTTTACATGCTCAATATTCTCACTATTCTGTAAAAGAGTCTTAGACGAGGACAGCTTCTTTTTGTACAATAAAATTAAATCCAAGGATAATCACAAAAACATGAATAGCTAGATTTTCAAGATATGGATGAAAAACCCAACAATTCCTGCTCACAATGCAATGAATGGTAAGTGATACTGATAACGGACAATGCTCTTTACCATTACACGCTCATTGAGAAGCCACTCATTTCTAATTCTCGCAACTCTGTAATGGAGGATCGGCTAAATAAAAACAAAATTGAATTTTGGATGTACTTAGATTACCAGCATATCATTATCGAAACAATCCTATGGAAATAGTCTAACACATATTATAACAAACAAATAAATTCGCGTACTCCATCTAATGATGACTGATGAAAATGAGTGCAGAGTAGGGATGACTAACATTTCAAGTCGGTAAAAAAATGCTCTAAAACATGTACTTTAATTGGTTTCTATTGTAGTATTGGTTTGACTGATTATAATTGCTAGTTTTATTTTCATTAACTCTCTATAATCCTTGCTTTCACATGTTTGCAAATATCACCTACTATTCAAAGTAAACAATTTTAGTATGTTGTAATAATCATGCTCTTTATATTTAGTCTGCAATGAATTTTATAATAATGCAACACTTCATAATACTGTTATGTAATATAATAATTTAGAAAGAATAGGTCTTTAAATAAAGCACACAAAAATGCCTCAAAGTACTCTGTAACCAGTTAATTTGACTATGGCATATCATTACAAACAAATCATATTAAGGTCAATAAAAATAATTCAGTCAATTACACATTAAAAGTTAGTAAAGTGTTGTTTCAATGTTGCACTACCCGGATTTACTATACACTGTTCAGTGTTCAATTACTTTAAAATCAAATGGTGCCCTAAAAAACATAATTTAAAATCAGTTTTATTTTAAACTAATTTCAATTTATATCAAAAGTACTTACATTTGATCTAATTTAAGTCTTACGTTTAATAAGTAATGAGTTTTTGACACAGCCGTTATAAACTTACGAACGGATTGCAGAAACCCTATTTAACGGCTTCAGTAAATTAATCATTTGTCAAAATGGCCAAATCGAACCAATATATCAAATTCATACAGCACAAATTAACACATTAGTAAACAAAAAGTAATGCTATTTTTTCAATTTGAGCTATTCATTAACTTTCCAGAAGTTTTGTGGAACTATTACTATTACCGTCAACCGGGGTGACAATGGCCACAAAGGTGACTTGGGTCACAACAGCAGAAATCGTTATTTTCAAATTTCCCTCCACTTAAAAATTTTTTGAGAAATTTCATATATTTAAAGTATGTATATTGGTAAAACTTGGCGAATCTAAATGGTTGAACCGTGCTGTTGAAAGCTGCGAGGTAATATTTTTGCAAAAGAATACATTTCTCCTTAATCTGGTAAGTTTTTCAGTCACTCAACGTCATTTTAACGTCAGTTACACGACATTTTGTAAAAAATAAGCGTTTTTAGTTTATTTTCGGGGTGAAATTGGTCATTGGCCGAAGTCACCCCAGGTATTCGAGGTTATGTCGGCTAACCTAGATTTTCCTTTTTAAGTGCAAAATGCCACGGAATTATCACAGAAAAATTGGTAGTTGTCTGTATAAGGATTATTCTGAAGATCAAATGGCAGAAGCAGTGCTAGCAGTTAAAAGGCGTATGACTATTAGGCAAGCAGCTGTGAAAAAGGAAGCTCTGCGAATTCGTATCAAAGAAGCAGATTTGAAAACACCAGGTGGTCAAAGTGCGCTTAACAGTGAAACTGAAGAGTCTCTAGTAAAACATTTATTAAAGTTATCTGAATGGGGATATCCAGTGACTACCCAAGAATTACAATTTTTGGTAAAAAGCTACTTACAACGGGTAGGCCTACATGTAAAAGAAATTTCTGACGGTGTCACACCTGGTGTAGAATGGGCTAAGTTGTTTATAGATCGACATAAAAATAAATGGTCCAATAGGATTGTTCAAAATATAAATCCAAGTCGTGCGCAAGTAGACCATAGTTTAATTAATTCTTATTTTGATCATTTAGAGGTAGATATGAAAGACGACCCTCCTGAAAACATAATAAATTTTGACGAAACGAATTTATCGGATGATCCGGGCAGAGTAAAATCAATTGCCAAGAGAGGACAAAAATATTTTGATAGGGTACTTAGCACGTCAAAGTCTTGCACCAGCATTATGTTTGCTGCAACAGCAACAGGACATTTGCTGCCAACTTTTGTTGTTTATAAAGCACAGCACGTTTATGATTTATGGGTTACAGGGGGACCAAAAGGCACCAGATATTCCTATTCTTCGGGTGGGTGGTTTGAAGCTACTCATTTTGAAGAATGGTTTTTCTCAATTATTCTTCCATATGTTAAAAAATTAAAAACTGATAAAACGGTCGTCCTAATCGGGGATAACCTCTCCTCACATTTCTCTGTTCGCATTCTTGAAGCTTGCTCTGAAAACAAAATTTTATTTAAATGTCTACCTGCGCGTTCCGCACACATATGCCAACCACTGGACGCTGCCTTGTTCGCTCCGCTTAAAAAGCACTGGCGAAAGATCTTGACTGAATATAAAATAAGAAATTTAGGAACAGTAAACAAGTCCGAATATCCAAAACTTTTAAATGACTTAATGGACACCTTCCGCCGAAAGTTCTGTAATTAGTGGTTTCAGAAAGTGTGGGATTAATCCACTTAACAGAGTTGAGGTTCTGAAATCTCTACCATCAACCAAACAATCTGATACTGGCGACAGTCGTAGCACCAATGAAAATTCAACTGAAGTCATAAGTGATGTAGTTCTCTCTTTTTTAAAAGAAACGAGGTTTTCTACTGCCAAAAAAAGTGAGAGAAAGAAGAATGTGGTGGCAGGAAAAAGTGTAAGTGTTGAAGATATAGTAATCTCCAAACCATCGACCAGCACCAGTACTAAAACAAATCCTAAACAAGTAAAAAAAAGACGTAAACAACATTAATTGTAATACATACGATTTCGAGCTTACTTCTATTTTCTAGATTTTAAAATGCCACATTAATTAATAATAGACGTATTTAGTATCTGCACTAGATATTATCTAATAGTTTCCAATTTTTAGCAGTTTCTATTTCTTAATATTTATAAGGCTAACGGGTAAACAGATATTGATGTATATATTTGAAAACATTCCATAACTGCCGGTTTATCTTGCATGTTCTGCTGGTTATTTTTCAATAAGATCTAGAACCGCATCTCAATCAATGCACAACTTCAAATCCAAAGGGCTTCTACCTGTGGATGAGTTATTTACGATAAAATGAAATATCATGATTTTAGCGAGAAATTTTTTACCATCACCTATTTATCTTTCTTCGGATATTTGTGGTGGTATATTGGTTTAGTCTTTATTGCGTCGTACTAAACTAAACTATTACGATTTTGGTGAAATTATTATCGCCACTTCCTATTTACGCGATTTTTGGCGGCCTACGGGCAATACAACAGGCCTAATAATGAAAAAAAAACGCCAAGAAAGATAAATCTTTTTTTTGTTTTTGTTTAAAAAATCTGTTCCATCTGATGTTGTCGTAATTCAGATATACCAAACAATGTTTAGTTTCGGTATTTTCATATTAAGACCATAACATTCTAGTTTTATTGAATAGCTACGAGAGAGAAGTGTGTATTATATTTATATGTTTACGTACGCAGAAAAGGAAGAAATCTTGCCACGCAACTTGCGTTTTTAAATTTGTCTTTAAAGCTGCAAAATAAAACATCATTAAAAAATAAAAATGCCAAAAGATAATTCTGCTTATACGCTGTCGTTTTCTAATGAACTTCCATATCAAGCAATGGGGACCCAGACGACCCTCAAATATTGATTTTGGTGCTCAATATATAAAACAAAAATTTATCTTATTCGAAATATTCAGGAGAAGTTCCGTTATATGTTCTCCTTTTCTCATAAACATCAATAACGTGCTTTCTTGTCGATCTCAGAATACAAATTTAAAGTTTCGTTCACTTAATTCAATATTTAGTACACTAATAATATAAATCTAACAACTTTCCATTATTTCCATTTGGAGCAAATGTCGAATTAAAAGCATTGAATGTGAGGTTAAATGTTCAGTCACATGCTTTAATGTTCCGCATGACTTGAAGAATTCCAAAAGAAACTAGACCGTAAATGAATGCCCGTTACATAAATGTATCCTAAAATCCTAAAAAGGAACATTTTCATCGTAATAGAAATTAGATACACTAAAATATATCTATAAAGTTTGACAATACCTTAAAAATAGGCTCTTTGCACGATATTAGCGCTATTCTTTGCAAGTGAAAGAAATGTTTAAATTAGTAGAACACCGTTGAATTGGAAAACTAGATATACTGTATAACTAGTATAGTTCTGTAAACTAAACCAACATAATACTTCTAGCAAATTTCCCCGAAAATGTTTTATATTAACAAAGCCAACTGCGAAGCTTTAAAAATCAAAGCACTGAATAGTGCGGACGTAAACTGCCCCCCCCCCCCCTGCTAACTTTTGACGGGATTGATTTTTTAAGAATATTCAAAAGTAACCTTAAATAAGACAACAAAAACTACCTTTTGACTGTCTTTTTTTCCCATGAAAGTTCAAGATGTCACCGCATGTTTACAGTTATTTTTCTTAAAAATTAATCAATAAATTTAAAATGGCAATACACCCTTAAATGCAGTTTTGAAATATCTTTAATTTAAGGTGTTACTCGACCCATGGTTCCATTTAAAAAAAGTGGCCCTCTTGTCCTAGCGGTGACATCTTGAACTCTCATGGGAAAAAAGAGACAGTCAAAAGGTAGTTTTTGTTGTCTTATTTAAGGTTACTTTTGAATGTTCTTAAAAAATCAATCCCTTCAAAAGTTAGCAGGGGGGGGGGGGAGCAATTTACGCCGCACTGAACTATTACCCTCATCCAATAAACGTTAATTTCTAGGGCTACCCACATACAATACTTTTTATTAAAATGAATAGCATAGAGCTGTATATTAAAAACTGGAAAACAACCACAAACTCTAAATCTGCATGCCTGTTTTATTTATAACTAGCTGCAATGAGTCAAACTGTAAGATTTATTACTGTCAGGGGTGCTTATTTAAAATTCTGTTGACAATTTAAAGTACTCAATCATATGAAATGTCGCATTTTCATTCATCGCACGTTAGCAATAATAAACGTTCAAAATATGTTATTTTGTCTGTCGAACAATACAATGTAAAAACCAAGTTCACTTTATAAACGTTTCAATGAAAATCTAGCAACGGAAATTTTTTATTTACCATAAAGCGCTCATCTTTTATCGAACAACACTGTTATCAAAACACCAAACGTTACTGTATAAAATAAGTAATAACGTGATAAGTAGCTAAAAAAACTGTTTTTCACGAACAGAATTGAAGCTTGTTTCTATGGCTTCAAGATTATGGAAAAAATAGCTCTCCTTTTCCCTAGGTAGAAAATCTGAGCAAATTCCCCGCACATAGCAGACAAATTATATAACTCATTTTTAATATATTTATTCATATTAACAAAAATATTTAATTAATTAAATAAAATTGGTAAATTCATACAGGTACTGCAGTTAACGTTTTCATAGTCGTTTATGTGTGTATTACTTACATGAAAATGAATATTTTTATTTGACTTCAAAACCCCTGTTATTCGCGCGGCTTAGTAATTTATCCTTTTTATGGCCACGTTCATATTGGCATATACAGGGTGTAAAAGAAAAAAGGTAATAAACTTCTAGGCTAGGTAGTTTAGTCCAAATGAAGTGTAAAAGTCTTAAAACACATGGGCCCTCGAACGGCTCCCCACGGCCTGTCCAGCTTCCTTGGTACTTAGTACCTACTTGGTGCACCGTGCATGGACCACAATCCAAGTTCAGTGATATGTACATCTTCCAGTAATGGAGGCAGCGTGTCCGTTAAAATTTAAATATTCTTGACCATTTAATCTGCTGGGCAAAATTATAGAGCCAATCAGCTCATCGCTTTAAATGCCTAGCCACACATCAAACTACCTACCCCTACCTACATATAAAATTACTAAAATCTTCAAAAAGAGTCGTTTGTGGACTCATATGTATTGAAACTTTTCCACTTCTTTTAGGCCATACTACCTGCTCTCCAAGTTAGTTACGCTCCTTATTCGCCAAATGTAATTAGGGCTATTATAGTTTACTGCTGTTTAACAAAAAAGTTACCTAAAGTAGTAAATGATCATCGATTTGAGAATATGGATAGATTATGAATTGGACAAATGTCCGGTATGTGCTCGATACGCTGTTTGAAACTGTTTTATTTAATTAAATATTGAATAAGCGAAGAAAACTTTATATTGAAAACATGAGGAAGTATTCTATTGAAGTTTATTAGAAACGAACCTACATGAATAATCCTCTCTTTGTTCATTTTAAATGAAATATGAATATTAAATTCTTATAACTTCATATTTAAATTTATTAAAAGAAGTGAATGGAGACAGGTACTTCTCTCTCAGCATTTGCATATTATGGTTAAATTCTATGGCTTTAAAGTTTAATGTTAACCTAGCAACGTGTAATTTCATATACCGTACACCCCGTTTCAAAACGCATCATATTTCTGTGTGTTTAAGAGAAACAGAGTGCAGCGGGTTCAGCATTTTTATCGGAACATCGTTTTCGCTATGTGGTAAAAGAGGCTAAAAGGTTTGTCTAAAAGAGGCGCGTCACGTATACATATGAGTTATGGCTGTTATTCGTTAATATCAGACTATTACCCTAGATTTCAGCCAACGAGAAAGATTCACCTAATCCCTTTAAATGTAAATATGTATTTCAGTGTTTTGTAAATAATTAAATTACCTACTGTTAGTAAATTATTAGAAAATGATTTAAATCTATTGAGATACTTTCAGTTGTAAGTAATACGATACCTCGTCTAAGTCTGCTATAATACATGTTGTAAAAGGAGAAGTAACAACCTCCTAAAAAGCAGAGTTCAACTAATTAAGTTGGTAACACCCACGAACTGCCACTACATAGGATCACAGCCACTCAACAAATGAAATGAGTGAGGGTCCAGTAGAAATGGATATCTTCTAAAGTAGAAAGTGCCCTAGGTTCGGCGGTATAAAGATCTAAACTAAAGATTACCAATTAAGTAAGTAGAATAAAGCCCTAGCGACTTTGGAGTTCACAACCAAGGCAGCGCTCAGAGCAATAACAAAACTAAGAATCCATGGGTTGTATTAGGCTACCAAACACAAAACTAAACAATATTATGTATATAGCAACATATAACATAAGAACGCCGAGTACCAATTACAAGTGGGACACAACTTATATTGGAAAGGAAACCATAAGGGCGGCTTAGTTAGGCGGTATCACATTTAATAGTTGACAAACGATTATCGCCTTTCATTAAACTTTATTATGAAAGGTTATATCCTAACGAATTGGTTTTTCTAATTTTAACAACATTAGGAAATTTATAGAGTAAAGTGACCAAATATGGAATACGTACCTTATATGGAATACCTAATTATTTTTAAAACTACTAGCCTCATCTCTCATTTCAACATGCAGGCCAGAAGAACTAGTTCTTAGCAGTTTACTGTAAAAGTTTCGAATCAATGTTTACCGAGCATATAATCGAAAAACCTTTTTTACCGCGCAAAGAAGTTTTTTCACATGAAAGTATTTTTTAATTTGTAGTCCAGTTTTTTGATGTTTGTATGCCTTAGAAGGTATGTTTGGTTAATTATTTCAAACGATCTTTTAATGAATTTTTCAGTCTTTGTTTAAATTAACTAGTTTTGTATTAAAGTGAGGGTAGTTCCTAATATGGAATATACCCTGAATCTAAATAATAATAATGGTCAAGTTTGGGTTCAATGCATTTTGTGCATGGGTTGAGCGTGTGAATATTGTTCAGGTGCTTTGACTGAAAACTTTGTGTGCGATTTTTCTAAATAAAGGAGTGACCTACGTAAATGTGAATTTATTTCTGCAACTGTGTTTTTGCTAGACAATCTTTTATCTTTTGTTTGTATTTTGAATATTAATTTGTCTTTTTTATAATTTACATATGGAAATTATAAATATTTGAAACAATTTTGAAATGTTTATTTGACATATTCCATATTAAAAACATGGGTATTCCATATTACGTACACATTTTGGCGAAACACAAAAATGCTCCTTTTTATATTACCTATTAACAATTTTTTTTTCTTTATATTGTTTTGTACTTGACATTGATATCTATTGTTTCTTAGAGCTTTTGGGAAATATATTATGCAAAATTTATATTTATTTCCCTTAAATTAAAATATTTATAGCAAAAAAAACAAAAACGGTATTCTATATTTGGTCGCTTTACCTATTGAAATAGTACAGGTTTATAGGCTATCATCATCAAACGAAGCTGATGATGATGAAATATTTACAAGGAACTTAACACGCATAAGAAGAAAATGATATGAGAACTACTATTGTCCTGGGGCATTTCAATGCAAAATTGGAATAAAAAATAAGAAATGAAAACAAAATACACAATTTCGGATATCTAGTTAAAAAATGAAATAGCGAGAAATTAATGGAACTCCTATAAAAAAAATGTTATTATTACGATGCAAATATACGAGTATTTCGTGATAAAGTCAGAGGGAAGATATGATTGTGTTAGTTCTGATGAAATAACAAAAAATCAAATTGAGCTCATAAATCAGTAGATTTTAAAATATTCTTAATACCAACAAAATTTCTTCATTAACATTTGGTTAACAGGTTTGTCGTACGTTTAATTGCAACAGCTTTACAATTTTACATCGTTTCCAAACAAGTCAGACAACGATGCTGTTGTAAACTTAACGATTTTCTCAGTTGAAGCCTGATGCTATACAGGGTGTCCGCAAAAAGGAGGTCAATCCGTTAACCACATATTCCTGGGGCAAAAATAATATGACTTTCATAATGCCATTTTTTTTTTTTAATTGTTTTATTTTAGTATTGGAAACTTATGAGATTACCGTAAACCGCGTATCAAGGATCAGTACTTTTCAAGTTCTCTCTAAAACGAACGATTTTATCAAAATTTGATAAGAGACAAAAAATAATCCAAAATGCATGATTATCTCAAAAAAAATAGCTTGGAAGTCACTGGCGTAGGTACTAAAAAACAGGGGTGTCAGTGGGTACTGCACCCCCCGTATTTTGATTATTTGACCGTTGTTTTCGTTTTGCTTTTCTCAAAAGATGTGACTATTTATGTTGAAGCTCTGTACCAAATTTGAAATTGATAGCTTATTAAATACTTCATTTATTAAAAATAATCAGTTTTAAATTTCAAACTTTGACGCCCTGTACATCGCACGTGTGGATCTAAAATGAAAAATGGCATTATAAAAGTCATATTATTTTTGCTCAAGGAATATGTGGTTAAGGAATTGACCTCCTTTTTGCGGACACCCTGTATAAACGGTGATGTTTACTCGCAAAACTTCCGTCTATGGCCAATTAACATTTCACGAGTTTTTCGGGAGGATTCTCTACATCTCGCTAAGGTCAGTGTTTGGTGGCAATGTTCGGGGGAAGAATAATTGGGTGTATATTTTTTAACGACACTACAAATGTCCATCGTTGTAGACAACAAATACTGTGTTAATTTACAAGAAAAGATTATAATAGTCATTGGGGTATTGCTCAACAATCACTACAGAACGTTTTTCTTTCTTTCTTTTCCTTTTGCCCCCTTATACATTTACAGTATCGAGGGGTCCGGACGTCCGGACACACCGAGTCGCAGAGTGGTTACCCATTCTTGTTCAGACCAAGCAGACTTAACTTTCTATATGTCAGTGGCCATACTGCCGGCAGAACGTTTTTAATTCTTTAAAACGTGGCCTAGGGAACACTTGGAACATGTATGCTGTAACAATATATACTTTTTTTATAAAATAGGTACCTAGTCTTAATTGAATCTGTGTTATTGTAATTTTATTTATTAGACAGTTAATTAATTAATCAGAATTCAGTGTTATGTAATTTTAAATGACTCACTTAAATTAAGACCGCCCGCTTTCATAATCTGCTACGCAATTATTAGTATGTGGCACAAATGCAAAATTACTAGAAAGCTACAATCAATGATTTATGATCATTCAGTAGTAATGCTATAGAACTAAGAGTATCTCCGGTTTTGATCAGGATGTATGCCATTCTGACATAGAATACATAAATTGTGCATGGTTTTAAAAGTGTGCACCCGGTTATACAGCGTGATCAATTAAGTAAGGCCAATCGATTACTGTTTATCAAACATTAATCAAAACGCAAGTAGTGTACAAAAAGTTGCCCTAAGCAAATTGCTCTCTGATTGAGTATTTTCCTTAAAATATTTTTGCTAACAATGTTCTGTTTTACAAAAAAAAGCGAAATATACCGAACATATTATTGTTGTTAACAATTACTTTTTGTTAATATTATTAATTTCTTGTTCGACAACTATTTAAAGTCTTATCAAAAGAGGCAATTAATTTAGAACATTTACTACAGTCAGTGTTGCCAGGGATACGCTGACTATAGCCTTCAAAGTATAAGCTAATCGATTCTGTAATTCTCTTGAATTATCGTTTTGCTATTTCTGAAACAGATGTGGAAGAAACAGCATGCTGTAACATACGCTAAAAAAATGCTTATCTTGCACCGAGCTGGATGAAGAACATTCCCTCTAAAAACTGTAGTCATTTTTCGCACAGTATACTACTTTGGGAGTTGAATAAATGTATACACCAATTAGTAATTTTTGCAGTTCAAAAGTTAAATACACTCACCGACATAATTATCGGATTACCTATTATTCGTTCTTCCCTAATGCATCGATTTATTGTATTGCCCTTGTAGTATGAAACTAACATGTAACTTAATGTGCAGGGTAGCAAATTGTTTTGTGTTTACACATATTATTGTCGTCAACTAGTCCAAATTATAATAAGCGGTGCAGTAACTGTGCCGGTGAATGTACATACTTTAGTATTTAGTTTGGTTCAGTGTTACAGAGAATTTATAGAACTATGTTTACAGCTGAATTTAAACACAGTTAAGATATTTTTTTAGTAGGGCGAAGCGAAGCGCATTAACCAACAACCTGCTTTGTCTTCCGTTTTAAATCACGCCGGTAGCGTACAGAAATTTTCCTACGCCATCGAGATATAAATCCTGTTAGAATTGGTTAAGTTGCAGTGGCGGCTGGTCCATAAGCGCTGCGACACTGCAGCACCCCCAGAACAAAATACGAAAATTAATTACCTATTAAATTTGTACTTGAAAATATCAATAATATAACAATCATTCAATATTTTGCATAATTATTACATAAATTTAATTAATTAAACCGCTTTTAAAAGGAATTATTTTAACCGAAGCTGTAGATTCCATTCAGACCCGCTGCGAAATGTAATATTGTCGAAAACGTACGTCGCGTCGGTGAAAGTCCCGCGGAGTTCCGAGACACTGCAAAACGTAGTAGTGTCAAAAACATACATTTCTCTGCAAGTTTCGCGCAGGCTTGTTAGTTCTTAATAACACACGGTAATAGCAGCGCGAACGCTGCTTTCTGTACAGCCGGTACAGCGTCATCATTGTTCGCCAGGAATTTGTAAGCAAAATAACCGGCCCGAAATCTGCTGTCTAAGCAGCGTCAGCTTATTTGTGATTTAATTTGTATGTTTTTATTCAGAGCGAATTAATCTTTCATATAGGTACGTAGGATAATATTCTGTTTTTTTTCTAACATTTAAATATTTGTTACAGAAAAATACAATTAAATAATAAATATTATTTTAAATATGTTATGATGGATATGTTACTGTTGAATATATTTAAAAAATTACATTTTACCAATTGTCATTACGTGAAAAATTTAAGCAGTTAGTAAAAACAAAATAGTTATTTATGTATCAAGGGCGTAAGGATATCGATTTTAGCCCACGGTACATAACATACAATATTTTTGGACGGACGAAGATTTTATTTAAATTTTTTGATTTCTAATTTCTAATAAAAATTTTCTAATGGCATTTTTAAAAATGTCAAATTGACGCATTCACCGCAAGAGTGATTTTACAAGTTAGGTATATAAAAATTATTTTGTAATTAAGGTAATCTACTTTTTTATTAATTTGTTGCGGGTTGCGGGCGTAAAGTGCGCCCGCGGTCTACAATAATTAACTTTACGCCCTTCTTCGCGGGCGTAAAGAAATAACTTTCCGCCGGGGAGTGCAAAAAATATTTTACTAGATCTTTTAACAAGGACTGGCATGAAAAAATAAAATGGTTGCCTGGTTGCGAAATTAGAAATGCTCTATTTTGTTTTCCTTGCTTACTTTTTGACTAAGATACTGTATTGGAATGGGTGTGGCTGAGAATGGATTTTATATTTAAATAAAAATTCTTTTTATTTCATTTTCCTGTAAGCTAATTTTTTTATGAATTGAGTACAATTTAGATTTGATTTGTTTTACTTAAAAAGCACATTAAAAATATCAAGGATCGTTACTGGTATGTATATTTCGAAAGCTACAGCACCCCCAAGATTTCCAGTCACGAGCCGCCACTGTTAAGTTGACTAGTTAGGCTAAATAGCTTGTATTTAAATTAAAAGATAGATAAATTAAAAATCGATATCTTTTTTATGTGTTTTTTCGAGGTAAAGCTATTAATTGACAATTTTTATCTCTTTCATTTCCTTAGAACTTACTTTATAAAACTGCTATGTTAATCATTTGAAAAAGCGGTTAGCTTTAGAAAAAAGAAAAATAATAAATAAATAAAAGCTTTTGAAAAATTTGTCTTAGCTGTATCATGAATATTCTGTGTGAAATATATGAATAGGTACCTATTTGCTAATCAAACGACAACTTTGTCATTTTAAATTAAAATGTCACAATTTTTATGACACCTAAATTGTTTCTAAAGCCCGTATCTTGTGACTGTTACAGTTACTATTTCCGTACAAACTTCTTCAAAATAAGCAAACGTGCTTTTGCATATCAAAATGTACTAGTTTCTCATTAGTAACGTGGCATCGATGGAAGGAACAGATGCACTGCACTCCCGTCTTATTGATCATACATAAAAAAAATTAGTATATTTCACGAAATCTTATGTAAATTACGTTGGATTTCAACTGGTAAACGAGAATATACAGGGTGATTCAAAAGTATCGTCTTTAATTTTAAGGATAGGTAGAACATATCAAATAGAACAACTTTTCTCAATAAACCATGTGCCGCAAATAAACGGAAAACTCCGTAAAAAAATAAAAACATCAACAGAAAAATTGTTTGGTGGTCACTGGAGTTTAAATATATCAAACCCCCTTGTTGTGGTACTGATAAATAAGACCATTTGTGTACTAAGTAGGTTAATATCAGTTCATTGTTCGCTTTCAAGGTGCATTCATCGAACGTTTTAATGAAAGGTGAACCTTTTAACAACTGAATTAATTGATATTATTGTAATTAATTTACGGGGAAGCTCTTCAACATGCTGCAAATGTCAAATTTCTATTGCATGCTGTTTAACTGCATATTAGCCAGCCGTTCTCAAAAGTGTGCAACAAAATTTAAAATAAACAAAAATCGCGATAAGTTTAAAATTTTTGCTCTAATGTACTTCTATTAAGGTCAGCATATACCCATGTAATTGAATGATAATACATTTGAATCACCCTGTATAAAATCCAGGGATACAGTTATTCTAATGCCTGCTTCTCAGAAGACTCAGATCGCTATATCTGAATACTTGCATAAATACAAGATTTCCTAGCTTGGATGCAGTTCCAGCTTCTGCCTATTTTTAATATTTTGCTTGTTACATTACTAACATACTCAAGATTAGGATGATTGGGTTGGATTAAATGCTGTTCGCATTATAGAACTGCGAATTAGTAGTAGATCATACACTCTTTGATAACACAGACTATTTCATTCATAAGCTTATGAACCAATCAGAATATGCAATTTTCCTTAGATACCACGTATTCCAACGGTTATATTGCAGTAACCATGGCGAATCGAATATACGAACCTTTGTATAATTGCTGTAATACAAACCTTTGGATATTCACCCGCATGAGACTCAATTCTTAGTATATTTTTTATTCATGAAATAGTCTACCTGTATACAACTCGACGATCTAAAATACTCGAAACTCGACATATTGCCTAAAGAATTCAGGCAATATGTCTCGTATAATCGAGTATTTTCGATCGTCTTGTTGTTAATATATGATTATCTGGATTAACTTTTCTAATAATAAATTACCTCGAGTGAAGCAGTTAATGTACAAATAATTTAAATATGCGTTTTTATTTTTTGTAATTTATAAAATAAAATCCAAATAACTTTAATCGATGGTGTTGTTATGAGAGAATTTCGTTTTAACCTTTTAGTTTATGGCTTTTGTGGTACTTATTTTCTGTTTTGTTTGTGGTTTGGTTTTTATATAAAATACATATTATTTTTTATTGTATGACCATTTGTATTTCACCTTCTACGAGTTTAAAACGATATGTAAAATTTAATGGTTTACAGCTTCGTTTAATTATTTTTTTTTGTAATTAGTACTTGGAGTATTGTGCATTTTTCCTTAAATTAGAAAAAAATATTTTTAATTAAAAATATTTCAACTTTAACACTGCATTTCCGAACCAAAAAGTCACTCCACGCCACTGACATATACGTATTCAACTGTTGTATATAACCTCAGACTTGTTTTGATTCATTATGTATCTATTAGTTGTTAAGTTTTGTATCAATGGGTGCAAAGGTAAAATTGTTTATCAAATTCAACAGGAATGTTTGTGTGTTTATCTCTATTATAAAACATATTAGGTTTTTTTGTTCGGAATAATCTCCTCAAACTGAATAATAACCTGTAGCAATAAGAAATCGCTAAGCCATAACTTACAATAAAAGAACGACGATTTAAAAACAGGTCCTCCTCGTTTTATTTTCAGTCAAAAAAATCTGTAATGGGTTATCTAGAGATGTATATCCAGTATATGACTTTTATTTAGATTTTATGAATAGCTAATCATACTATCACTATTTCAAACTAATAATAATCACACAAGAATGGTTGACCATAATGTATATATTATATCACCCAGTTTTTAAGTTGAAAAATGTTAAAGGAAATTTTGTTTAATAATTTTTTATAGAAAGTAACCAATAAAATTTTGTGCTCCAATAGATCATATACATTTTTAGACTTTCTTCAGTGAATTGTGCCTTAACATAAATTGATTACTTCAGATTACTGCAACCAAGTGTTTATTTATTTGTGTATCTTTTCTCATACAAGAACCTTCACAAATAAACCGATTGTTTATTACGAAAGTCTATTTTTGAAGGGATTCAGAAAGCTAACTAGGTAATTCTAAAACTTGAAATGAATTTTTCTTGTCGTTAAAGTTTCAGGCTATTTATAAAATTACCATTAATATAATATCTATATCTATATATAAAATAATATTATTATAATCTTGAACTGTTACACAATTATATTGTTATTAATTTTATTTTTATTTTATGACCTTGCGGTCATGCTCTTCGTATTATTAAAAAAATACTTAGCTATTTTTAATTCGTAGGCTTCCAATGTATTTCCTGCTGAAAAACAGATATAATTAATGCGGTGCTAAAAGCAAGAAAACAAACAATTTTTTATAAAGCCTTACTCCCATAGCAAGGTAATGCATGAATAATTAGTAAAGAAAATGTAAATTACGAGAACTCATCTTTCATCTAACAAGTAGTAAGCCCCTTTCTAACAATTTCGGCCCAAAATTCCTAGGTACAGATAAAAGGTATTGGTTCTTGCACTACATACAGTAATTAACGGTAGTTTCAACAAAACACCTTAGTAATACTTACAGGAACTAAAAGCCTGTTGATAAAAACAAATGCACATTTTGAATAAGTAAAACAGCCTTTTAAAGATAATATAATTTGGCAGTTTACGAAACTAGCATAATATATTGCCATGATATATTAATTAATTAAATTAAAAAAAATACTAAACATCAATTAAACCTTTATAACAATAACAAAAAGCGAACAGCTAATTAAAGAAAATTTACACACTGAAACTAGTTAACTGTTTTTATATAACAATTTCTAACAACCACACGTCATCCTTAGATCTTTATTTATTTATGTAGATATTGTTTACATATTTTGGTATTGATATACATAATATTTTGGTTTAAAGAGAATCGTATGGATTTAACTAGAATCAAATAAATAACTGTAATTAAGAAAAATATACAGGTGTCAGCAACACATTTTAAAATGGCAAAGAAAATCGTCATTTGTCAGGAGTGTGAAAGCCTTTAAGTAATTACAGGTTTTTTTATATTTAATTAATTTTTTGATAAGAAATTCCTTTGGCAACTATTTTCATAAATATGGAATTTCAATTAGGATTTTAACAAATTAAAACACCGCAAATTAATAACTTTTTATGTTCTTGTACGCAAAAGTGCTAAATTCAATTCACTGATATAAGCTCATTAATAATATTGCAATAAATATGTATATCTGATCTGTACATATGTAATTTTGTCCACAAGGTAATTTTATGCTTGGCTCCTATTTACTTCTTTATTTACTTGAAATTATGCATCCTACGGTTTTTACATCCAAGGCGGTAGGTATCACATTGATAGTTTACTACGCTGTATACTCGTATGCACATGTTAATATAATAATATTGTAAATTTTACTTAAAACACAGACTACAGATAATTTTGCGTCCTTTCCTTTAAAATCAATAAGCGCTTTGTCTGATTTTTAAGATAATGAAAAATCTAGATAGATAGATAGATTTCGGAGGTATGAATATGACGATCTATCTGCGACCAAATCCTGGCGGTTCATATCGCTTCCCATCCTCGTTGTCTACTCTTATGAAAAACCTAAGTAATAGCATATTTCTTCTATAACTACGAGGATTGTTCAATCAAAACACGATAACAAACAAACAAACCAACTACGAGGATTCTTCAATGGAAACACATTTGGACTGCGCAGCCGCAACTTCATC
Source organism: Melanotus villosus (assembly GCA_963082815.1). Lineage (NCBI taxonomy): Eukaryota > Metazoa > Arthropoda > Insecta > Coleoptera > Elateridae > Melanotus > Melanotus villosus. Next base: position 65,897,076 of record OY720418.1, on the reverse strand, counting down.
GCCACGACAAAGGAATTCAGTTGTTTATATTAATTTTCTAAGTACTAGTGACGCTTGTGTTAAAAGTATTTGCTGTTTGCTTCTTTCTAAGCGTTGTGATTAAGTTAGAAAATGAAATTTATGGTAGAAAATCCGCCTAAAGATAATCTGCGCGCTGTTATTCAATTTTTGGCCGCTGAAGGGCGTCAGCCACTGGAAATCTATACCAGAATGAAAGCTGTATATGGTGACTATAGCTATTCTCATACAGCAGTGATTGAATGGTGCAAAAAGGAGAATTCGCTAAACATTTGGTTAGAAAACTTTCTGAAATGTTGAGCACCAGTGTAGGATCTATTCATTTCATTATTCATAGTCTTGACTATCACAAAGTTGCTGCTCAGTAGATTCCACGACTGCTTACTGATAACGAGAAGAATTTGCGTTCGGCCTTATCACTACAGCGTTTTATACGTTATTAACAACAAGGTAGTGCCTCTTTACACCAAATTATTGCCGGTGATGAGTCCAGAATACAAGAATACAAATGCCAGAGTATGCAATGGAAGCATTCAGAAGCTCCGAAGGCGAAAAAATGTCGATCTCAACCTTCAGCAGGAAAAGTAATGGTGACCGTATTTTTTAATTACCAATGGGTACTGCTCTTAGACTTTAAAGAAGATGGTGTCACCATCAATGCTTAAACCCTTAAACTGTTTACGTGTCAGCATCAAGACTAAACGTCCCGTGAACCTAACAAACAGTGTCATCCCTCTTCACTATAATGCTCGCTCCCACGTAGCCCGAACGGTTCGAGATCTGCATGCTCGTATACGTTGAGAAGTTTTGCAATATCTACTTTACAGGCCCAACTTGTTCCCTTCGATTTCCATATATTATGTTTGGCCTATTAAAACAATCGCTAACAGGGCGGCGGTTCAATTCGTACGCTGAGGTAGAGTTTGCTGTTAGAGAAAGTCATAATTCAAGGATGTGAATATAACGAATGTATTATTTTTTAACAGTCATAGAAACAGAAATTAACTCTAAATTCATAACCACTTTTTCTCCATGCCCATCTAGTAAGTTACACTTACTTTGACATATCCATTGCAGGTAAGTTGATTTTACTGTTTGTTTACTGGTTGTCATAACATTAGGGAAGTAAGGTAAAACCTACTCCCCAAGGGAAGTAAGTGCATTACGTGTTATTACAGTAATTTTATTAGATTATACTTATTAAAAACCAACCTTCTTTAACAAATAAATTTCGTCAGGAGCTTCATTCAAAAAAAGATTAATTTCGAGTATGGTAAATACGTTTGACTTTCTAGGTTGATAACCATAATTTTTTCGTTTTAAAAATGCTAATACCTTTGGATATTAAGAAATATCCTTATTGTCATAAATAAATATTGTGCTTTTCAGCATTATAGACCCATTTTTTTTAAATTGCTCTACTTTTATTATAAAAATAAAAATCTACTCACGCCATAAGCTCGATGGAGATTTTAATTTGACTGATCTTTCTAAAAAATACGCCAAAAACACGTTTTATTCCACTGAATAGATGTTTTTCTCCACGCACCATTTTTTAAACAACTTGTAGGCATTTTCATAACGGATTTTCGATTTTTCTGGTAGTAATTCCAAACACGCAATATTTGCCGCTTCATCTACGCTAAATTCTCTATTGCCCTTATCGCCTATTTGCATTTTATCTTTTGAAAACTACCAAGTGGTTGTTTATATTGACAGAAACAACTGAAAAACAATTGCTACTAAGCAACTCAACACTAGGTGACTATTTGCTTTGTTTGTAATAGATTAATTTTCTATCAATTAACGTGGAATTATTAAGGGAAAATTATTCAAATTTTTGTTGGGCATGCAGAAAAATATTATAAGCATGCTCGGGAAGTAACTATCTTCAACCAGTCTCGAACTTTGCCAGCCCCGCTCGCTCGGGCTGGCAAACTCGTTCTCGACTGGTAAAAGCTGCTTACTTCCCTTGATGCTTAAATAACTATTATTAATACTATGCTATACATTTACCTTTCCATTTTCGACTTGAACTAATAATAAAAGATTCGTTAATTAACAAGAGAAAAAATGATTACAAACCCTAAAAATCAGTTAAAAAAAAATTAATGTTGAAAAATGTACGCAAATAATAAAAAAGAACTGAATCAATTATGAGGGAGTGAATTATTAGCGCTTCCTTTCATATCTAAAGGCAGTGAATGAGATTTTTGTGTATTTATGTACAAACGTTGTTAATTAAGTTAGTAACACCAAAAGTTTAAGTTACAGAGCCAGGCATTTATACCTGCATAAACTTGAATACTTTCAGAACAAACATCTTTCTTTCAACTATAACATTAAAATTGTAAAATATTAATTTTGCCAACTGTATACCAGAATTTATTAAATAAATATAATAATTAATTTGTTATTAGTATTAATTATGTAACCTTTCGTTTTTAAAAGATGTTATACACGCTACGTTTAAAAATATATTATGTAGACAACTTCTTTATTTGATTTTTACATTAGAAACCAAAGCATAATTGCAATATAATGATAAATTTCACTCATTACATCACTGTTGAAGAATTTTTCCAGAAGTGTACGAAAACAATAATTTATTATGATTAATGTCTTCCGATGGCAATATCCTTTGTACCCTTTAGTAGTTATATAAAAGCAATTAATTGTTTTTATATATGCTGACCTCGCTAACCTCAAGGTTGGCGTGCTCACCTCGTAAACCAGAGGTCTCGGCTTCGGTACCCTGTCTAGGCGGTAAGATTTTTAATGTGGAAAAATTTAAACGTATCAAAACTAAAACCATAAATTCCGTACCAATATGCTGTTTGTTCATATTGCGACAATTACTGATGACTGTTGTTATTTCTCAACTTTCAACAATACTAATTTATGAAATATAGAGTAGATATAAGTATGAAAAAATATAAAAATTGTTATAAATTAATGAAACTTCATATTTAAGCTTATCTTTCTAATATAATCAAGGTTTTACTGGGGCACTTTAAAAACTTTACAAAACAAAGGTAGGTACTAATTTGCTCTTGTCGCCAATTTAAATTATTAAAATTTCACGCAAAGCGGAGCAAAAACTAAAAGGTTTTTGAGGCATAAAAGGCATTTCCGTTTATTGTATACTTTTCGCCCAGTGAAAGTTCATTTTTAAATTATATTTTTCAAGGTAGGCTTTTTTTTTGAAATTAATTCGACAGCGAAGTAGTAATTCTTACCAAATCTTAAATTCGTCATATTTGACATTGTAAGTAGGTAATTTGATCTGGAAGTAGCATTACTTAATTTTATTATGATTATAATAGCTAGGGTAAAGTTTTATCCGAAGAAATGAAATATGATATTGCTAAATATTTTGTAAAATTCAAAAAATTATAGCAAACATCTTCAAATAAAATTCTTTTCAATAAAATTTCGAAGGTGTTTTCGGTTAAACAGATTACTTACACTAATTTTATAGTTTTCATCTCGTATACGGGGTGTGCCAAAACGTACCGGAAATATTTCAAGGATGAATTCCAGAACTTATTTAAAGCCGAAAAGTCCATGTAAACATATGTCCTAAAATGCTTGGTTTTCGATATACAGGGTGCTAAAGTTTCTAGTACCTAGCGTCATTCCAGATTCTTCACAGCTATCCTACGCAAATAAAATACAGAAATGTTAGTGATGCAATTGATGTTCGAAATCAATTTAAGAATTGGTAGTAATTAAATGCCACAGTTATTGATATGCAAAAAAAGTCTTCGGGAGGACAGGGCGGTATGTAAATAAAAATTTGAGTAACGATTTCTTCCAAACGGTAAGTTTAGAACATCTTTATTATCAATGGAACAAAAACATGGTATATACTATTTTTCAACGTAGTCCCCCTCGACTGCAATACACTTGCGCCAACGTTCTGGAAGCTTACGTATACCATTTTGGAAGAACCGGTTTGGTTGGGTGCATATCCAGTATTGCACAATTGTAATGAGTTCATCATTAACCCTACATTTATGGCCACTTAAAAACTCTTTCAATGGTGCAAAAACATGAAAATCTGATGGAGACAAATCCGACGATCAGCCCGAATTGGCTGATCAATCGACCCAACATTGTCAGGAGTCACGGATGTTTTCGGTCGTCTCAGAGGAGGTATGTTTCCTACGCGATCTCGACCTTCTCGAAACTTTTTCGCCCAACCAAAACACCCTTGCCTTGGACATCTATTTATCCTCAAACTGCGCTTGAAAACTTGTAAAGATTTCAGACGGTAAAACATTTTATTTCGCCAGAAATTTAACAATTATGCGTTGTGCAACAAAACACGGTACTTCTTTCTCTGCTAATTATTATTGGCAGGTGTAACGGAGAAGAATTTGATTGTTACTAATGTTGTGCGTAATTTTTGGTGGCGATGACGTAAGCGTACAATTTCTTAAAACAACGACCGCATGTTTACAAAACCCGAACGAGAGCATTTTAAAATAAGGGGATTAGTTAAGGTTTAAGGGCTTCGACGGACTTGAGACGGAATTGAGGGGTAGTCGGTGACGGGACACACTAGTAGACACATGTGTTAGCTAAAGAGGTGCTAATAAAGACCAGGTTTGGTGTATAAGGTGAAATAGTGTTGCATTGTTTGTGAGATGCATTTCTGTGTAATTGGTGGCGTGGAGTTGAGAAGCTGGTCGGTAATTACGTAATTGTATTGACCGGTAGTTGAGACTGTTGAATGAATAGTAATTGTATGTCTGGTGAGATGAGGTAGGTATGAACAGCTGTATTTGTTATTGATGTTGACAAGCGGTTTGGCTTGTGCTTGTTGTTGCTACTGTTGTTGTTGTTGTTGTTGATATTGTTGATATCATTGTTATTATTGTGTTGGGCAAACCTCGAGGCGAGGCTCGTTGTTGATTGAGACAGCTCTGGGACCTGAAGATAACTAGTTATATGCTTGGGTAGTTGTAACTAGATTTAGTTACAAAGATCCTCGACCTGTCTGGTAGCAATGCCTATGGCAGTGATGCCTGGATGTGCCCTCCAGGATGGCAAGGTAGGCCTGCCTCCACATATTCTTTGTTCTGTTGGACTGCCTAGAAATTCTGGTCGTCTAGATTGGACAGAACATCGACATGGGGGGACTTTCCCATTTGTCGACTATGTTCTGTCATAGTTGGCTCGCGCGCGTATCTTCCGGTTTCAGGTTCATAAGTACTATAAGTAGCTGAAGGTGCCCAACACATCATTTCTTAACATTCCCGAGGGTTATTCTACTACATGCAACGTGGGATTCCACAGGGAGACTTCCTCCACCCTGTAAGTAACACTAATCGAACCAATACTGATAAATGTAGTAATGTATTTATGTTTTGCTTTCATGTATCGCTGCTATTTGTATTATAGTACATATAATCTGAGCGATGTGAGCATTAATGTATGCATGAAGCTTAGGGTGTTTACGAGATCTGGTCGAGGCCACGCATTAATCTAACCTGGGTGGAATCAACCTTATCCTTGGTAAGTTGATCGAATGTGTTTTAGTAAATATGAATACGCCATTATAAAAATAAATAGAGTAAGATGGAAACCGCAGCCCCCTCGCATACACCATCCTACACTAATCGCAAGTTGGAACATATCAGAACATGACACAGAGTGCTTGTTTCCATCCATTGTTTTCTATACTCAAGGCAACTAGATTCTCACTCATATTTGAACGCTCCTCGTATAATTAAGTCGCGTTAGAAAATTATTTTTGTCGTTAATATGCTTTCAGAAAATTTCAAATGAAAACATTTTCTATAAAATGCACAACTGGAGCTAAAAATACATAGGTACATAATACTTCTTACTAGCTTATAAACTGTTTCCTAATGGTGTAAAGATAAAGGTATCCCGTAAGGGAGCAGGGTCGATAATATGTAGAGTTAAAGCCACGTAAATGGCTTTCTGCCCGATTGTCTTGTAGGTTGTAGGTGGCAAGTATCGTGCCTTCAATAATCTCCTGTCCTCCTCATTACGCCACTTTTTGCTTTCAGTTCCCAATTTCAGTGACTGGGCAGGCAACCCGCCTGTCATGAGGTTTGAACCTCAAGTCGTTTCCGCTACACCAATTTATCAGAATTATTACTAAATTATGTGTAAGTGAAAACTGAAAGCCATATTTTATAAATAATTTTTGAAAAGCACGACTGAAGCATTTTCCAGTTAATTTGGAATTACTTCTTTGTCATAAAACACTATTCCATTATCGTTAATCGTTTTATGTTTAGTGTGTAGTATGTATAAATCATAACAGCATATTTCAGTAACTCTAATACTTCCAAAAGAGTTAATGCTCATAAGCTCATAACAAATACGCCAACATAACGACTGATTTATCAACTCTCTCTACACACATAAAGTATATATAGAAGAAATAAAGTAACATTCTGATAAACTATAAAACGTAGTAAAAATCATTGTCCGCACTATCGCTGAACAACCGGAAACGTACATGTTCTACAATTCATATGTATGCAGATTAGGTTATTTTCGTATCCAATAAACAAAATATTTAGTTAATACGCGCAACAGTTGCATTTTCTTGCGAATTAAAAAGATAGCTAGAACTATAATAAACCTGCATAAAATTATAATCAACACTAACGGGATTGTACCCACAACTGATTTAATGCTGTTGTTGTTATTCTAATAAACCTTCTCAATTGCAAAGAAAAATAGTTTATAGATCTCATTACTTAATTTGTATTTCTTTGCATTGTGATGGTCAGCTTGGTTCAACGTTTATTTTTATTTAGTAATTTAGGGACCCTGCTTTTGTATGGGTGTTATACTTAACTATAATAATAGCAACCGAAGGTTTGTTTTCTGATCGATCAGCTGGAGTAACCTCCCTCCATAAAAATTAACCTGAAAAAATTATTATTGGGAACACCGCGTTACCTTCTCGTCAAACCTGATTATATTTGAAAAGATTTTCTTATATTTCGTGCTCAACTTTTTTTAGTTGAGTGGAATTCTCTAATTTCCAATCAGTCCAGGATATCATAAATAAAGTTTATTAACCTTTGATTAAATATTAGGTCAAGGTGCAGCTGCATAACCCATTAGAAATTTTGTTAGTGCTACCCCTACCCCTTCAAAACCAAGCATAGATTTTTGCAATAAAAATGCGACTGCATCCAAGCTGTACGACATGTAGGTTTCACAGCAAAGTAATCTAAAATGGTAGTTCAGTTAAGAATGAACCTAATTATTTGATAACTATACACTTAGATGTAATTACAATGTGCTATGAGGGTGGAATCAATATTCAACTTTCTAAAAACCCCTCCCCTTTCAGAGAAAGAGAATTCTATAGCGGATAGCATGCTTAAATTACCTCAAAACGATAAAATAAGGTACCTAATACAGTACTGCAGCACAATCACCACCACTCTACAATATCCTGCGGATAAACTGTATTGTGTTAACTACTACCCTAATAAAGAAATACAACAAAAATAAAACGTATTCTCCTGATAAATACAGACTGCGATTCTTAACAATCACGCGCGTTTGTATACATCGGTATCACATTCAGGCTGAACAGGTTTTAATGGTACGGCCACCAATACAGTTTCGGTCGTGCGAACTGATCAGAAAGTTCCATAGAGAATTTTCAGTCATGAGGGTTCCAAATCGGAATTCATACAACATTATGATACATTACGAAGTCAGTGTCGTACGTATTTTATTATGAGTTATTTTCAAGAGTTGGCGTCTACAGCGTCACCGTTAAAGTCCGCATCATATGGGAATTTTTTTTATTATTTAGTTTACGCAAATTTAGATTTGATGAACAGTTTTTGCTTGAAAAATAATACAAAATGACGTTGACGATTTTTTTTATCGATCGGCTATACCTGTCAAATTCGACATTTTTTCAAAAAAATTACAAAAAGTTAGGTTATTTTTCAAAATTTCGAAAAATGTTAAGTGAAAAAGTTGTTTCTTTTTCAGTTTTATACCCACCTACCAAATTTGAATAAATTTGGACAACCTTGATATTTTTCACGTTTTCTTAACATAACAATTTTTTGGCTCATTCGAATTTATTAAAATCCGAAAAGACCCGTAAAGATGTAATACACTAATCTGCCAAAGGGTATTTTTTCTGTTTAAAAATGTTTCTAATTGGATTTTTTCAAAAAAATTCCAAATATGCTAACTGAATTATATCATACTTCATGCAAAGTTGCTGTAGTTTCAACATTTCACAACAAAATTCGCTTTATTCATTTTTATCACAGTACAAAAGGGCATTTCAGTTCAAAAATGTCATAAACCAAAATTCTGAAATCCATTTGCCAATCAATAGACCTCCAGTTCTTGCTAAATTAATTAAATTAAAGCACCCGAATAATCTTCATGCGCCCAGACCATGCACAAAATGCATTGAATCCAAAGTTAACCATTACTATTATTTGGATTCAGGGTATATTCCATATTAGGAACTACCCTCACTTTAATACAAAACTAGTTTATTTAAACAAAGACTGAAAACTTCATCAAAATATTATTTGCAATAATTAACGAAACATGTCTTCTAAGGCATACAAACAAAAGAACCTAATAAAATCAAAAAACTTGACTACAAATTAAAAAATACTTACATGTGAAAAACTTATTTGCGCGGTAAAAAAGGTTTTTCGGCTATATGCTCGGTAGGTTTGGTAACATTGATTCGAAACTTTTACAGTAAACTGCTAAGAACTAGTTCTTATGGTCTGCATTTTTAAATTAAAGATGACGCTAGTAGTTTTAAAAATAATTAGGTATTCCACATAAGGCACGTATTCCATATTTGGTCGCTTTACTAATTGAATTTATAAATTTTATTTTATAACACATTTATTTATTTATTGTGTTCTAATAACCTACTCCATATTAAAGAAATCATAACAATAAATGGTTTACGACTAATTAATTAACTGTTTCAAAGAAAAATAAAAATAAACCACCTTCGGATATGTACTTAATCTCATTATTAATCAATACGATAAACAACCAAAAAACACACTGAAATTATTTTATGTGAATTTAAGTATATTTGTTTGTAATTCCAATCTAAAATGGCATAAAGCTTGTTCTTGGGTTTAACTTTGTTCAAAGGAACGAACATTTGTATTTATGGAAAACAGCGAGAGCTGTATCTGTATCGAAGGTAGGCAACAACTAAATGTAGACAGTTTGGTCCAATTGATGTTTGACTGTTAATTCTTAATCTAGTGGTAACCGAATCGGAAAAGTAAATTAGATTTAAATAAAACTATTGATAGATAGCAATTGGTAAACAAATTGGAAAAATATGGAACTCTAGATGTGGAAAGTAAACGGTTTCATAACTATCTTACTTCCCGGTACCAAACGATTTGATTTGTAGATGTGGGATCAACAAGAATACACAATAATTTAAGTGTTTTTTTTTGCCAATAATACGAGGGAAAGTCGATTATCTCAGAAACGGCTGCTCGAAGCGACACCTACAGGGTATATCTTTTTTGGATAAAAGATGCCAAGGAATAAGAATTTTTAACCAGCAATTTAATGTACCGAGGCATAAAAAAGTTATGAAGCTTTAGATGTAGGTGAAGACCTGCTGGTGGCGCCCTCTGCAATGTACATCGAAACTGTGATCAGATGTCGATTTCTCATCCTAAAAAACCCCTATGTACAAAATTTTGTGCAAATCATGCTATTATTAAGATAAATATTTACAGAAAAGTTTTAAAAAATAATAACTTTGGCACCCTGTATTTCGGAAACTATCAACTTTTGGACTAAGGTAAATTGGGCTAGATCCTCATATTTTAGCCTCGGGAATTTGTGCTAGCGTTTTGTACAGACCTTTTAGAGACACCCTGTATATGTAAATCAAATGAAGTTTTTGGGACGATTAGTCTTTTCCCAAAGAAAAGTATAATAAAACGGCAGCTTTGCTTGCTAAAATACACAGTAGTCATTGGGAAAAGAACCAGTGTGAATAAAATAAAGGCGTTAGAATATAATTCACAAATATAATAATTATTTTTCAACGCCATTCATTAAATTCAACATTTCGCCCTTTGCATGCAATTAATCTTGACGAATATTTGGAAACAAATTGAAGTATTTTACATAAATTAGTACTCGAAAGACGTTTTCTTTGAAATAAAATTCAAGTGGCCTTTTACAAAACAAAAATAGGGTGTTTAATTTCTGTTTTAAATTTTATATGAAATAATTGTGAAACCTTACTCGGTATAAATTTTATTTAACATCGAAAGTAATAAAATACCTGGAAAACAAGGAGAAGTTTGTTCATATAAAATTCTTAATCAACTTTTTATAAATGCATGTAATGTACAGTCACGTGCAAAAGTAATGACACGCCTAGATTCGTTATTGTATGATAAACAGCCTTGCAACAGTCGATGAGTAACTTTCTTATTCTAACTTGTTAAACCTACCTACCTACAAGGTCTTCTGGTTAGTGGCTTTAAAAACCTTTGCATCGAAGCAGCGCGTAGTGTGTTGCCTGGTTGATACTTAAGCGTGTCATTACTTTTGCACGTTACTGTACATACAATCATCTACTTTTAAATTACGTGGAAAATAATTTTCATCGTCGTTGTTATGGAAATTGATACGAATAAGTCATTGTGTCTGGAATCATTCGTTGTTGTTTAGAAAACTTATTGTTAACAAAAATGACATTTTGAATCTTAAAAATTGTTTTCCACTGATAATTTCCCCTATTTTTTACTTAACTAAACTAACTAAAATTATTTGAATAGTTAGTCAAAATAAAATTTATGTTTTTTAAAAATTACTTTGGGAGCTGATTAATAAAGCATTATAGGCGATGGTCATAATCTCATAATAATTATCATTTACGTTTATTAACAATATAAAGGTTCGCCGTGTTCTGTTTAAAAATTAACAATATCAATATGTATTAATTACATTGTATTAAATTGATTATTTTTGCATTTTTAGTTTTTAGCGGAACCATTAATTAAACTTAAGATTTATCCTAGAAATTGGGACAATTAAGGCATATTGTAAAAGACGTTAAAGTTACTTTCTAAACGTAGATGCGATTTAATATCTTTGTTCAAAAGGCCTCTTTGATCATAAGGATTTTAACCCTTTAATTAACCTTTACTTTACAATAGAGAACCTAATTTTGAAGAAAATTAGAGCTGCCTAACAATGTTAGTATTTAGTACACATTTGAAACAATTATTGATATTCATTGTAACTTGTTTTACTTGTTAAAAGTTTTTATAATTATCTAAATTGTACACCTGCAATTTAAAGTCTTTGAATTAATGTTGGAAATTCCCATACCTTGCAATACTATATGTTTAATTCGTATGTTACATATTGTTACATGTGCAAGATAATTTTTGTTCTTTTTTCTTCAGCAAAAAAAAACTGCTCGCTAAAATTTTGCAGAAAGATTCACTATATTGCAGACTGTTTCAATCCCCATATTAACCAACTGACGAATGCTTCAAGAAGTGTAATTCCCACGCGACCGAGGGTTTTCTCTGGTATAAATAACAAGCTGACAACTCCCAGTTGTCGAAATTTTTCCGTTAGATAAAAATGATACCTCGTACATTTAAGCTATGAATTAATTACGCATATTGAATAATTTTCAAGCGAATTTTATAAATTACCATCGGTTTTAATATATCAATGTTGTTAAAGATTATAAAGAACCTGGTTAAAGTAAAGATCGTCACATCTTCTTTTCAATAGCACAACAATTATGTTAATTATAATACATGTATCTGCAATTATTTTCATTTTTCGAAAAGTCTATTATAATATTCTACTTAGTTAAAGAATACTGAAGAACATACATTGCATAGTAACTCATATATGGGTGTACATATGTTGCAAGTTTGTTTAAAAGTGGTAAATAGTCTTATCACAGCACAGTAATTCGGAAATTATCTCTGAGCTTAATTTGCCTTCGCCTATTAAAGTGATCAGCAAACCTACATTATTTTTAACAGATAGCAAAGGTAAACCTGCAAATCCCAAGGATAGCAAATACATTTTGTAAATCGTAAATGTCAGGTACTTTTTTTAATCGATAGGTATTAATAGATAAGGAAAATTGTTTATTAAAAGGAAATCGTAAAATTGGGAACAATTTCATCAGATTTGCATAGCAAAAATCCCTGGCTATTTTTTAAATTAAGAAAATATTTACGAATTTCCAAATCTATTCTATTCCCTGACGTTATTTCAAAACTTATCGTTTTGTATGTAAGTAGATTAAGTATATTGAAAGTTTGGTGTTACAACATATAGCAAACATTAATTTCATATGTATACAAAGTACCTACAGTTACAGTTTAAATACAAAATTATATCCAATTTGTACAAATCCTAATTCAGTTTAGAAGAGCCTCTTTTAACATAACTTTTCACAGTAGGTTTCTTTAACTAATTTTTGTTTGGTAAATTACTAGTAAAATTTTGTATAGGTACCAAAATTCCACCGTAAATCAATGAAACTGCCACAAGAAATTCCATGGAATTCCACTGCGGTTTACCCCTCAAAATAAAACATATAGCTCCACGGATTGAGTTAAGAAGATGTCTGATCGACTAAAACTTTGAGAACTTCAAAGCAAGTTTTTGTTTTAAGTCCTGCTCGACTAAAATCTGAGTTTGAGCATATTTGAGATTTTTCAAATAACAGGGTTAAAGAACCCGCCTATCTCGTCGTTAGGTATAAATTTGCACGGAGTCATAATTTCATATTCTCAACAAATTTGCTTAGTTAAAGTTGTATTGTACTAGTGCTAACGAACTAAGCCATATAAGTAGGTTTTAATTTGCTGCAACTATCTTTATTTTCAAAATCTTAATTTTTTGTCAGAATCAAAAATCAAAAGTGGTTCGATATTCATAAAATTTTAGTCAATCAGACATCTTGTTGGGTATGTTCGGAACATACAGAATACCTAAATGTTTCAAAAGCAATCTTAAATTAATGATGATTGGAAATACAAAAAATGTTATTTTCCCAGATTTATAGCGATTCTATACCGTACAGAGTTTAAAATTGAAGCAGAATATTTTTGTTATTTTTAGAGATAAAAAATTGGATTTTTGCCGAGTTATAGAGTATCAAAAGTTACATCTTTTAAGATATTCAACTCAAAAAGTTGTAAACTACATCTCACGACCTTGCGAATACGTCTATTTTCCAGTCGAAGTAACGTATTGGGATACTCGCGTAACGCACATATCCCGAGAGTTCCGGAATTGCTTTGAGGATGTTCGAGAGACCACCCACCGATGACGTTTCTCGTTACAATATTTTTGTCTGAAAGGAAGACAGAATAGGTAAAAGTATTTATCAATACTATTAATTATTACTATTAGCCCGCACATCCCTACATAGTGACCAGTCCTCGTGGGAGAGAGGTGCCGCGTTAACAGAGCAATCGGGCCACCCATCCCAGCACTGATTGGAAACAACGATTCTTAACTTTCCTGGTCGTACTGGAATGGAGGGGGTACCTAGTTATCGCAACTAGGGACCATAATATTATTAATTACTTTATCTTATAATTTGTTTCATTAGTTAGTAATTGCACATATTAAAGTTGAAGTATGGATTTTATAATGTGACTTTTATGGAAATTAATACTACTCCGTAATTACCACTCCGGTGAATTCCACTCCAACAAAGATCACGTCAATCAAAAATAGGTATCACTCCGGTATAATCCGATACGAAAGCTGTTCTTTAAGAGACGCAATAAAAAGAAAACGATCATGGTTTATTAGTGATGAAAAGATTGGCTCTAAGTATACAAGTTGCCAATGAAACCCGGGGCGCCTTTACTGTATAAATTGTATTGAATGCATCCAGCTGAATTTTGGCAGACATAATATAGGGCGATTAATATTATGTGATTATTTTATATAATAAACGTACTCTCCGAACAGGGATATCGCCGATATCGGGAATCGAACCCGAGATGTTTACGTGAGAGAGATCGAGGCCTTTTAAACGAGGCTATCCGCTCTTCAAGAATAATAAATTAATTTTTTTTTAATGGTAGTACAGTTAAAAGATATAACCAGCACTAATAGAGGAGCCATTAGCTGCTATATGAAGTAGCCAGTGTCACCTGCAGAGAGCAAACTAGTTCTCCCGCCTTATGTTTTGTTGCTATTTTAGCAGCAGCATGTTGAGTTTGTTACAATTTATGATAGTCGAAGAGAATAAATTTAACTGAACAGTCAGCATGCAGTAGTATGCATAGATAATAGTTATATTATTATACAAATTTAATATATGAGAATCTCCATGGAAGAAATTCGGATGTCGTCTTTTAGTTCGTGATTCTGACTACACTCGTATGCGGCGCTAATAAAATTAATGCAACAGGAATTTTGAATATGAGTGTTACTACTCATATTACTAGTAATTCTAAGGGCACGTCAATTCTTTAAGAGTTAGAATTAAGATAAACATACTTATAACTCAATCAAAATATTGTTAATAAGGAATACATACAGGGTGAGTATAAAGTATGGAGACACCGATTTTCTGTCGTTAATATTTATTTTAGAAGAAAATGTTTAATGCAAAAGCTTTTTATGAAATTTTTATCGATGTATTGATAATACAAGAATTTTTTTTTCTTCAATTGTTTTTGAATTATGACTTTGCGCGATATTTTTTTAAATGGGAACCTATTAACTTTATGCTACCATTCGATAGATATGTAACCGTATTAAAATTTTATGGGTATAAATATTTCAATTTTGTGCAATTTATTGCTGTTGGCATTAGCAATAGCGGGTCTAAGTGAACGTAAATGAATTGAAGTACTTATAAATTGCACAAAACAGAAATATTTGACGAAAAAGTAACAAATACCGCCTTAGTGATATCACAGGTTGTTTATCGGCCGCTTTTGTTTATCTTGGCTGTATCATTTACGAATCGGAAAGTTAATTGTAAATACTTTAACCGGCGTTTTCTAAAAGAAATGTTATGCAAATCTATAAAATTTTTATACCGATGTAAAGAAAAAAAAAATTCCCTATCAAATGGTAGCATAAAATTAATAGGTTCCCATTTAAAAAAAATATCGCGTAAAGTCATAACTCAAAAACAATTGACGAAAAAATTTTTCGTGTATATTCAATACATAGATAAAAATTTCATAAAGAACTTTTGTATTGAAATTTTTTTTCTAAAATAAATATTAACGACAGAATATCGGCGTCTCCATACTTTATACTCACCCGTACATATACAACCTTTTAAGATATTGTATTCCATATCAGGATGGAGATATAACAGACACGAGTGCGTGATACAAACAAAATAATAAAGATTATACAATTCATAATATAATTAACCAATCAGCATCAAGCATTTTGCTTGGTTACTACGTATTGATAAGTGAATATACCCTTGACGACGTGGTATAATCACTTTGGTATATCCGCTGGTCCTAAACAATGTAAAACTCGAACCTACTATGAATATTTTTTCAATTTTTTCCGTAGCAACCATATTTACATTGTTTGTCAACAAACGTCACTTGCACATAAAATTCAGTTTTGTTATTTATTCATTATATAATCTAATTGTATACCACTCGAGCAGTCGCAAATAATCAAATACTTTGCCTCCTTGCTCGACGTATTGTCGCAAAACACCACTCGTCGCTGCCGCGACTCGTGGTGTTTCTTGACAATACGTCTCGTAACTCGTCAAAGTATTTTCGATTATTTTCTATGCTCTCGTGGTATAACTAGTGATTGTACATTTATAATAATTGGGCTTTCTTATACCTGGGTAGAAATATCAAGCTCATCTGCATTTGTTGAAGTGCAATATGGTTAATACATTCCAATTAATTCACTTCACCTTGAGAGAGGTTGTGGAATTGTTTTATGGCATTTGCGCAACGCTTGTTAACCATTTTTGAAATACGACCCTAAGAAAAAAAAATAAAACCTTCAGCAAAAAATACCGCGATAGACTCGAAGCGCACAACAATAACCTGGCGAAGAACCTGCTGGTGAGGCCGAATACATTCAAACTAAGAAGGTTTGATTCGCTAGATCTTCCAACCAGATTCGATTAATTAGGCCCTTGCGTACCTCTTTGTAAATATTTTTCATTATTAGTTAATTAAGTAGTCTGAGGAAAGAGTGTTTTTATTGGAAAGCTCTTTTGCGTGATAAAATTCTCTGTTACTCTATTTACCGGATGTCATTAACGCAACAGATTGTAGATATTCTTGGAAATCAATTAAAAAAAATTGAAATTATTGCAATCACACGATTAACTGAAAACAAACACTATACAACATCGAACACCAAGTAATAATTTAATCTAATAGCAAAATACAAAATTATTTAAATGAATTCTAAAACTTCCACGGTCAGTGTTATTGTTAAAAGAACGTCTTCCGGGTTGGGACCTTGTCATTTTTGACACAGAACATCAACGTTTCGCCGGTTTTTTTTTTATGGAGCTTAATCAGTAAGAAACAGAGGCACTAAAAGTAACGGTAACTCAACATGTGAAACATACCAGAGGCGAAACCCTTTTAACAAGAGGAAGAAAGGCACAGTAACTCGTAAAGCAAGCCAGAGGCAAAATTGTGTAAAATTAATATATCAAACAAATGGCACAAACAAAAAATTGGAAATAAGTAAATAAGTGTCAAAATAAAGTCATAGTCACCTTTCAAATTAATAAATAGGAGTGAGCCCCCCTTATTAGTGAAGTCACAACTATAACAATGTAGGAAATGTAGGAATATGTTTACATTGTGTTACTGTAGTTTGGTACGTAGTATGTAGTACGTTTTCGGCTCATGCAGTTAGTGACGTTCATTAAAGTGTTAGTTCAATTCCCATTTTTTATTTTAAAGAAATCTCAAGTGTAACCCCAAAAAACACTGATTTTACAGGAATGACTTAATAGAATGGTATTGCTATGCCAAAAATTTGACGTATTCGACAAGATAATGGCCATCAACGAGGCTGGTTATCAAAATTCTAAAAACAGAATATTAAGAAAAGTTACTTAAAATTGAATTTTGACGCCATAAGAAAATTTGTAGAGTCAATCTCCAACAACATTAATTTTCCACTTTTCTATCTAAAGAGAGATAAATATTAATTTCAATGCTGAAATTGTAACTTAATATTTCTTAGTTAGTTAAAAGAAATTACCAATTGTCACAAGAATTTTTATCGCAAGGTTAATGTGTATAAAATATTTGCTTCACACAATGTCTAGTGCCACCGAATTTAGTACTTTCAGATTCTGGTTAAGGTTTTTTATTGGTCGATATTATTTTTTTTTCAAATAAGTTTGTTTCGTGTAAAAGTACAATAAAATTAGTGCCAAAAGTGTAGGTAATCCAGTTTGTGGAAGAGCATTGTCGGTTACGGAATGTTTAAATAAGATCTACAATATTTTGAAATGTTTTTACGTGAAAATTAGTAAATAATTGCATAAGTGGCAATAAATAATAATTACCAGTTTCATGTTTTCTTTTAAGTGTACGGCCACACATACAACGGGTAGCGGAGAGGACAGCGCAGCGTAGAGCGTAGCGTAAAGAGGATAGCGGTCACACAACTGGCGGATTGAAGCGTTTCTTACAAGGCGTATTTTGGGACAGATAAAATAAACCCTAGATCAGTCGTAAGAAGACGCTTGCTAGAAATGTCGATTTCAAACTTGTTTCTATACGAAAATTCATGTTTAAAATTTCGTATGTTACAAAAAACAGGGGAAGTGTGGGTGCATGAATTGAATGCATCAAGAGAAAGTTTAGGGGAATTTCATCATCTTTATGATAACCTGAGAAAGTATCCTCAAAAATTTTTTGAATATACAAGAATGCCCACAATTTATCCAAAACACCTCTATTGTGATGCTGTGGATGTGAAACGCTCCACAGTGGCTTGCGAGTGAAAATTTCGCTAATTAAAATTTCGCAGTCCATGATCACGTCTTTATTTTACCACATACAATGTTCGAATACGCTCCAATATTTCAAATAAGTTTAATATCTACGCTAGCAGCGAGCTAGCCCGCTCGCTACACGCTCTTCTTATCGCTGCATGTGTGGACAGTTACATATTATTATATTGCCTTGTACGCTACGCTACCCGCTCCGCTATACGCGCCGCTCCGCTGTACGTCTGATGTGTGGCTGTACACTTAGGGAATATTTTAATCTTCGAAGTTAGCAGTAAAAATGGATTGTATATTCTTTAAGCAAACACTATTGCTTGCCACAACTAACATTTTACTAAATTAAATTTAAAAAAATCCATGATACTGCAGATGTTTTTCTGCACATTGTTTGTATGTATCACATATACACATATACAGGGTGCCCGTTTTTCGACCTCAAGCATGGGGATCTCTGTTATTATAACAGATGCGAGATCGGTTAAATTAGGGCAAAGTTGCGCATTCTTATGGTGATCAATTATCTGAAAGAAAATTTGATCTGTCATTTTTAGTTTTTGAATTATTGGAGAGAAATGGAAAAATTGTGATTTTTGTTTTAATTTTTTTAAACGAAAACCAATAAAACTAGACATTTTTAACTAAGACATTGTGAATGCACTTTTTTACAAGGAATCTGAATCTGGCATCGTGTTTTCCAAGGCATCCTAGATGCAAGAGTTACAACACTTAATTTTTTTTTTCTTATGGGCGCCATATTTGATTTTTGCATTTTCGAATAGAGCTCTTTTTTCTGATTACGACTATGTATCACATGATATGGTCAAGCTTTACATTTTGATTAGAATTTAAGAAAACTGTTTTTGCGAAGAATGCTTTGGAAACAACAACATCTACTTTTGTCTAACAAACAAATTTTTGACAATTCAATTAAATTTAGAGTTGCACGTTCACATTTCTTCCCAATTTACCTACAAAATTAAGTTTTAAATTAAGAACAGAATAAGGCAGAATTTTTGTATTTAAATTGGAACAAAATTAAAAATAATGCAACCGAATAGTGAAATTTAATTGAATTGTCAAAAATTTGTTTGTTAGACAAAAGTAGATGTTGTTGTTTCCAAAGCATTCTTCGCAAAAACAGTTTTCTTAAATTCTAATCAAAATGTAAAGCTTGACCATATCATGTGATACATAGTCGTAATCAGAAAAAAGAGCTCTATTCGAAAATGCAAAAATCAAATATGGCGCCCATAAGAAAAAAAAATTAAGTGTTGTAACTCTTGCATCTAGGATGCCTTGGAAAACACGATGCCAGATTCAGATTCCTTGTAAAAAAGTGCCTTCACAATGTCTTAGTTAAAAATCTCTAGTTTTATTAGTTTTCGTTTAAAAAAATTAAAACAAAAATCACAATTTTCCATTTTTTTCCAATAATTCAAAAACTAAAAATGACAGATCAAATTTTCTTTCAGATAATTGATCACCATAAAAATGCGCAACTTTGCCCTAATTTAACCGATCTCGCATCTGTTATAATAACCGAGATCCCCATGCTTGAGGTCGAAAAACGGGCACCCTGTATAAGATTCTTAACTTCTATGTAATTTTTTACAAGTACAAACATATTAATTGCGGAATTTTATATATCTGACTGACAATAATATCGAGCGCTATTTTAATTATTGCGTAACTTGCTAACAGGTTAGATCTGCTAAATAGATTCAACGTGATTTTAGTTCTTTTAATAAAACAAGTTTGATTGGTGATTAAGAAATTGTTACCACATTTTTTTCTTAAATGAGAATAAATGTACGATGAAACAGTGTTGACAATATCATAACGTTAACCGAATTTTCAGTATAATCTAAGCAAACGAAACCAGTATGTAACCTAAACCGTTATACTTAAGATTTTTCAGGATTTACTTTATGTACAAGGGTAGATTCTTAATATTCTATTAAGATATATTTTTATGCGAACTAGACTATAATAATTTCGATAGTTATCTTGCTCTTTATAAAAGGGCAAACACCTATTAATTGGCTGTAGTGGAAGAAGGTAACAGATAACAGATCAACCAGTTTAGAGGCGAGTCCATTGCTGCAGGCTTCAAAACTAGTAGCTGGCCAGACTGTAGCAGGAAATATATATATAACTGCAAAATATTTTATGTACATTTTGTGTGTAAATTATGGATAATTTTCTGGTTATATTTATAATTCCTGTTATTATTAGCATTCCTGATTTAAGCTGCCAAAATCAAATATATTCCTATTTAATAGAAAACAGTTTCCAAAAAAGTTCAAAAAATATATTAAGTAAGTACTAAATATCATCAACAACAAAATAAATTAGAAAGTTTACTGAACCCTTGCTGCTTCATCGCTAATAGACGACTATCTTGCTAAAATTTCGAAATAAATGGTTTGAACTTCTCTTTTTACGACAGACACTTTTCTTTTAACGATAGAAAACTGTGCCTGTTATACGAGATTATAATCTATACACGTTTTTAATTTGATAAGTGAAAAAAAAACTAGTTCCCATGTTTTTGCACTTCTGTACGAGTTACATTAAGGCAAACTCCTTTAATATTGTACTTCAGACTATAAAACACAAAAACAAGGACATCGTCTATGCAAATTAATAACTTACGATAGAATTACCAGCAAAATTTAAATTGAAAAATTTTATGCGTAATTCACTTAAAATATTTCTTAGAAAATAAATTATGTTTTAAAAACACCATATAAAAACGTAATTTCCATATAGTCACTAATCTTGCTATTGCAGTTTAGGTGTTATAATGATTCTACAACACTTGGCTTGTATAAATTAAAATAAATAAACTCACATATACAATTTACTCTTTTTAAAGAAACCCATTATAGTCAAATAGGACAATTCTTTAGGTAAAAGGATTTCGTGGTGCTTCTGTGTGGATTCAAGCAAACAATTTTTAGACATGCAGCTATGTCTAGCCTAGAGCCTATAGTTTACAAACTTGCAAATGTTTTCAGCATTCATCATTTTCCCATATACAGCCTACCCCTTTTCTTGGAAGTTGTATAGATTACTTTTCTTATTTAAAGAGATACATTAAAGCCTAAATTCGAAAAAAGATTTGGAATAGCAGCTTTATATTTTTTGAGATATTTAAAAAAACAAAAACCTGGCAGTTTTTTAATTTAATGTATTTTCGTAGCCATTTAATTTAGTATAAAAATGAAACCACTTTTCTATATACTATGTATAATTCTACGTAGAATCCAAAAGTAAAAATCGGTGAAAATTGCATAGCACTCTTGATTTGCGAGACAAGCTATCACATCTAGTTTAAGAAGTGCTAATTTATTTCTGCACTATTGTAAAGTTTTTCTCCTTTCTAACGATATATTCTCGACATTTCTGTCTTCATATTTTTTCCATTTTAGTGATCGGTCCACTGTTTTTATTTATTTAAGCGCATGCTTTTTCCGGAGATCACACAGTGACGGTTTGGCTGCCAGTTGAGGTGATCAAAGCCACATTTTTAAACGACTTGACGTGAACTTTGTTATGTCCCCTTTACGTTAGTGAAATGTGCTCTCTGCAGAAATGGTGGATTTATACAGTCATTAACAATTAACAACTAACAATTAACAACTAAGAACTAACAACTAACAATTTAGCAGTCGTTTATACAGCAAGTATTTAACTTAGCTATTGCGCATGCGGCATGTCGTCAGCTAAAATTGGTACCAACCGAAGGGGGAAACACCTTAAAAAAGTTCTGTGCGCGCCTAACTTAACACGTGGAAGAGTGAGGTTATATATTACGTGCGCTAAATTTCAATTTCAGAATGTGGTGGCTACCCTGTTAGGTTGTGTAAAATACATGCGCAGTTGCTTTTAAAACTATCACTAACAACTAACACTAAGAAGTTAAGCTGTTAATTGTTAATTCTTAGTTGTTAGTGAAGTTGTATAAACCTCAGGATAAGTTTCTTAAGATTTAACTTCTTAGTTGTTAGTTCTTAATTGTTAGTTGTTAGTGTTTAATGACTGTATAAATCCACCATAAGTCTACTGTGATCGATAAATAAAAGCGAAATACCAGAATACCCCGGATTGTTTACATAACTTTGATATGACTGTTATGCAATCGTTTCTAAAAGAAATTGAAAATGAAATTTTAACTGGGTCTATCTAATTTTAAACAAAATTTTCTTTAAGATGGCGTATTAACTTTTGTTCTAAATTAAATGGTTATGAAAATACAGGAAATTGAAAAAACAGGCAGTATCTCAAAAAGCCTATGAGGTACTACAAATCTGAATGCACTATCAGATTTTCCATTTAATTTGAAGCAACTTACTTCTTTTAAATATAGTTCTTAATTCAAAAAAATACCGTGATAGCTTCGAGGCATATGGGCAACCTGTATATTTGGTAGTTATCTATAGCAACGAACTTTTGTAGGATTATATTACATAATAAAGGATTGTAATCTAAATATACGAAAACATGTATTCTCATCAGACTACTAATAATATCTAACCTAATATTAAATAAATAATCAACACAACACAACACTGTATTAGGTACAGTTTATAGAATATTAATTAAATTAGTTAGCAAATAAAAATATATTCTCTAAAGATGTCAGATTTAAATTGAAACACTGAAGGAACACAACCAGTCATACAACATTTAAAAAATTGGTTCGGGAATTCCAAATGACTTTTAACTTTTTATTTATTTACCTTTTTTAGACCTGTTTGTAACCTACTTGTCATACATACCTAACAATTTAATAAGTTCGGGATAGAACATTTTCCAGGTAAGGTTGTTTTATAACAAGTAAACCAGTTGGTTTCAAAATAAATCATTTAAAATGTTAGCTTAATAAGTTTAATGTTCTTATAAAATGACTTAAATCGTACACATTTAACAAAATTTTCGTTAATGAAAGGGCTTGGCGATATTAATAAAATCTACGTACCTCAGAAATCTTCAATCAGAGTTGAAAATATTCTACAAATTCTTTTTTCTATTCCAAAGGTATCATTAAATAAATACATAAAAATGCAATTGTCCATGATAAACAAATTAGAGGCCGGAACAATAATTTTTAGAAAAATTAATAATAATGTCAATATTTTTAGATCCTGTTAACTTTAAATTAATAGATCGTTCAGACAGCTTGGAAGCTAGTTTAATTAAGTATGCTAATCGGTTATCTAATCGAATTGATGATTAATCAAGTAATTAGTTTTTTGTGAAATGTGTCTTGTAACTTCTAATGTTATTTTATTTTTACTAACACCGTTTTAAACACAAGCTTCAACAATTATATAAAAGCAATTAAAAACATTCAAAAATAAATAAATTATTTATTGTTCAGTGGAAATGGAAAAAGGAAAAATAGTAAAAGCAATAACTAAATTGTTAGTACACATCTAAATAACTAAAGATGTTCCCTATATCTCACGATAGTTATATTTATATTATTTAAACCTCGATTTATATCATCAAAATTCGTCATATTTAAACTGAAACCAATTAAAGACGAGAAATGCTTTAATAAAAATAAAGACTTATAGTCTAACTAACATAACGTAAGTACGGCATCTATTCAAGTAAGTGACTAGAAAAATGTACAATACTACAGTAAAAATTACAGTGAAACATTTTCGAATGTTTTGATTTTTATTATTCATTTCCTATTCTTGAATATTTACCCGTCATAGCTTTACAGCGGCAGCACGTTTTAAAAATTGACAGACAGGTTCAACAAAATGTAGAGTTAGCATTAACTGTGGTTGTTGGTCACGGTTGTAAAAATCTAAATATTTAAATGTTCTCAAATAAATTTAACTCAGCGTCAATACGTTACATAGACACCGGCAAAATTATCAAAGACGTAACTAGCGTTTGATATATTCTACAGTTGTTTGTACACCTGTATTTAGGAATAGATAGAAATAGCACTCAAATCACTGAACTAGATTAATTTGAATATATTAATTTTTTCTTGTATTTAACAAATGCCAACAATCAAAAGAATGTGACAACGACAAAGAAAAGAGTAGTATGGAATAAATTGGAAAATAAGGAATAAGTATAAACTTATTTTTCGTGTTATATAAGTATTTTGTAAGATGTTGCGGTTCCATTACACAAACAATTTTTTTCCGCTGCTACTATAAAAACCTACAGATCAATTGCTAACAAAATTGTATACACCGGAAATCGATGAAAATACTGTGAAGTATTTTACAAAATTCCATTCAACTATCCTTTTAATACACTCCCAGGGCATTCAACGGACTTGCATTCAGTTGTGCGTTTTAGTTCCAATGTAATTTATTTCTCCATAAAACGTGTACACGGTTATGAAAAAGAGCCATAAGGAATCATTGCCCAGAATGCCCAGTGCCCACGATGCGCATGGACATAATCGCTATAAGCGTTATTTCGGACACTGTGCAATTGTGTGCATTGTGTGCATGCTCGTAGGTAGGAATATGTTTCGGAACACGAACGAATTTTACGTACTAATTATGAAGTATAAAATTTAATGAACAAGTGTAGTTGCAAAAAAATATCTAGAGAGAGTCCACAAAGGCAGGAAAAAAATAAATATAAATCTAAAGCTCATTTTAAAGCAAGTGCTCGAATTGATTACCCTCATTTTCTGATCATAACTGAAGCCTTTATTGAATAGATCTACAAATATTGCTACACATTTCGGGAGTGAATGTTTGAAGTACTGCTTCAACGAAGACCTTCAAAGTTTCAATGTGTTCAATAACATTATCGACGTAAACCAAATCGAACAATACTTCTCTTCGTCCAATTTAATATTGATGGAAGTGCACATCTAAAAACCGTCGAACTTTCATAGGCTACCATTTTTTTAAGGATTATATCTGGAGGAAAATGTGCTACCAAGATAGCTGACATCACTTTTTTTAAGCAAAGTAAGATAAGCAGCACCAGCAATGTTAGCTTTCATAAAAAAAGGGCAAATAAGTCCAAATGTTTATTACAGGCCATTTAAAAGCTTTTTTGATTGTAGCGTGGGATTTTTACAGAATTATGCTGATTAACACGACCACACAAATTAAATTTGGCTTGGCGAGACTATAACGCAAGTAACAAATTGGAATTAGGTTCATCGGTCAGTGGAAGCCTAGAATTCTTTCCAAAATTGTAATCTACGATCTGAGGTCTTAGTTCTTCTATCAGCAGCGTTAGAGACAACGGCAATATTCTGCCGTGTCTATTTTTCTGCCGATTTGATACATCTCCATGTAACTCACACTACTGTGCAAATTTAATGATGTTATTGACCATTGGTGGTGGTCAATTTGAGAATGTTTCACGCCAACGATCCTGTACTGTCGCAGCTGCAATTCTGTTTGAGCGACTTATGTACCTTCAACTTGACATTAACACACAATTTCGAAATTAGGTGCGTTCGTTTATCTGTTCGAAACGCTCTTTTTACTCCAAAAAATGTTCCGAGCAAACTCCAAATGTTCCGATCGGTTATAAACAAATGCGGAGTTCTGTAATAAACGAACGCGGAACAGAGTTTTTGGAGTAAAAAGAGCGTTCCGAACAGATAAACGAACGCACCTATTGACTGTTGTTGAAAATAATGACAACTGTATGACGTGTGGACTGTGACGTTGTCCATTTATACTTTATATCCTTTTATTAGTATTATGGCCCTCCATCCCCTGTATTATGTGATGGGCTCAATGCGGGTTACGTGATTGGTGCGCCATTTGATCCTACATACTGCACCATGTGTATTCTGCAAGTGTGTGTGGGAACAGTAGGACCTTGTTAGTCTACTTCTTATGCCTGTATTCGAAGGAGAGAGTGCTCAACGACGAATAGTCACCAGAACTCAATACCGACCTCCAGACTGCAGGAAAATCCTGCCGATTGGGAAATTCGAACCAAGAACTGACGAAACGATCTGCTAGCCAAGCTAGCCTAACGCGCTACCACTGCGCCACCCTGGCTTCTACTTTATATCCTTTAATTTTTTTTAAAAACAAAGACATCTATTATCAATATCTCGTATAGAAAAATAACTCGAGTATTAATAGTCGCTACTGTATTTAGTAAATTCTTTTCCGTAGTGGATTTAAAAAAAAAGCTCATGCTAACAATATAATGGAATTAATAATTCAAGTACAGAATAGAACGATAATATTGACGTAAATAACAGCTCAAGGAGCTTAAATTAAAATTTTATATTTGTAGTTACTATTAATTTGTTTAGATAAAATTGATTATTTTATGCACAAAAAACACCGGTTTGACTTAACTTATATAATTATTTTCTAACACTAATATCTTATACTGTTTCTATGGTGCATAAGAGCTCACTTGTTATGTTTCCTTTAAAACACGCTTTCTCTATAAAATACGTCGTCAATAACAACGTATTTTATAGGCCTTTAAATACGTCGTTGCCTAGCAATCTGCGCATTTTGTACATTATGACGCGTCTCAAATAATAATTTATTAAAATTTCTAATAATATATTAGTGAAAAAAAATGTCTGATATTAGTGTTAGAAAAAATCTTGAAGACAACTCGTGTTTTATAGTTTAAAAATCTCGGTCTATCAAATCCTCGGCTCACTACGTTCGCTCGGATTTGAACTACGACCTTGATTTTTAAACCTTCTATAAAACACTTGGCGTCTTAATAGCTATTTCGACACTCAAATTCAAAATAAAGTGATCAACCAATTATATGTTTATAAATATTTGTGTACAGTCAACCGCCTTTCATTGTTTTCTTACATCGACAATATTTATGTCAAAAATCTTTACAGTGAAAATCTTAAGGTCAAAATTTCTTATATCTTAAAATTTATTTTTTCGATATATTTCATCTTTTCATTAGATTGCTTTGCTGAATACAACTCGTGGTCTAAATTTTGCTTCAATATTTGTCGTTCGATCACTCGTAGTTGTTGTTTTTGGAAAATCTCTTGCTCTGAACGACAAATACTACCAGCAGTCGTATTACAAACGATAAGTTTGCATGTAACAAGTAAATGTGTTACACATATCATCTTATCTGAAAAACAATTTCAATTCTAATTTATTCTTCTGATTGCAGCTTGTGTTTATGAAATAATCTTATTAAATATCAAATGAGGTAAGAAACGTTTAGGTTATATTACTCAAGCGTCCTCCGAAGCTAATAGATCGGGTCAATTTAATAGAAAAATCTCTCCGTTGCTATGCAACACGTTTTCGTAATATAGATGACAATTTCAGATCTCTTACGGTATTACTACAGAAAATTTTTGGGTTTTGCTTGCAGTTCGTTAAAAGCAATGAAAGCAAATTGTTAGTTTTGAAGAATGAAACTAGGAGCATTCTTTCACTTAATAAATGCACCTACTCGTATAAAAATTCATAAATGCGGTTAAGACAGAAACATCTGCACGATAAAAATTAGCTAAATTAGTATACCTACTGGAAAAACTCTCCTTTTCCTAATTTAAATTAAATGAGCATTGTTTGGTTTTCAACGCTTCCAAAAATAGGGCAATTATTAATGGGAACAAAGAACATGTTTAAATTGAAAACTGGTAGAATGTCGGGCTTAGTCCTATATATTACAAGAGAGTTTAAATAAACTTATTGTTTTAGCAATTAAAATATATAACTGTACGTACATCATACATACCGGGTGTGGCCTGACATGTGAGACATAGGAGAAATACATGCGATTTTGATAATTGCTTAATTTTATCCCTCCAGCTGAACCTTTTAGTTTTTTTATGTTCTTGTTCGGATAAGTAGTACGCTATTAAGCAATTGACTCTTAACTAATTAGGAAAATTTAGCTCCTAAACGTAAAATAAGGTAAATATTTTAAATAAAAAGTCACACATGCACCTTATCTTGCTTAAAGCCTGCTGCGCATCATTTGTTCGTACTAAATTCTGAAATTTCCATAGTGATGCTGCAGCTCATCAGAACAAATCTACTTGATCAAGTTTTTGTAGAATTAATATCAGTCTAATAATCAGCAAAAAATACCATTTCTCCTTCATTTCAGATAAATTTCGTACTATAATCGACTGAAAAAAAAAGTACTTTTCGATGAATAGCTACAGCGTAAGCAATAGTTAGCCAGGAAGATAATATTCACATATTATGTTCAATTTCCCATGCATTTCACCTATGTCTCACATGTCAGGCCACAACCGGTATTTATATCTACGATTGCATTTAAATGTATGCAGTTAAGTAACAAGTAAAATAGTAAGAATAAATATCACAACAAATGCAGAATCAAAACAATTAAATAAACAAGTCATTCACTATACATGCATGTATTTCTTTACATAATCATATTGCGTTATATGCTAGGTTGTGATAACTTTGATATAAACACAATATCCATTACAAAAGAATATTTATTTCGTTGAAGAACGAATTCATATTGTTTGCTAAATTAAATAAAATGTCAAACATATCAAAAAGGAGTTTTTCTATACAATTAATAAATATTTTCATTAGGTACTATTATTTCCAGTTCACCTTTAATTTTGCATTTTGCAAATAAGTCTAAGCATCCGTACCGAATTTTAACCCCGCCGCATATAATTGGTTTTAATATCAACAGATCAAAATTATATAACAAAATCAAAACCCTATTCTTCTCCATTTCTTATCAGAAATTATCCCGGCTCAGTTCCTAATCATAGATTTGTATTTTTTACACACATCTTCTTTTATTACCTCAATCCAGGGCCGCGCCAAGCCAGTTCGCCGCCCGTGTGCAAAAATAAATTTTGCGCCCTTACAGATAGCTAATTATAAATTAAAAGGTTTACCTATTTACCTTGTTTAACTGTTTTATAGTTAAAGACGGTAAAATATGTTTTCTTATATACAGGGTGATTTAAAAGTATTGTCATTAAATTAAATGGGTATATCATTACAGCAAAAATTTAAAGCTTATTGAGATTTTTGTTTATTTTAAATTTTGTTATACACTTTTGAGAACCGCTGGCTAATATGCATTTAAACACCTGCAATAGAAATTTGACCTTGCCAAAATAAATGAAACATCAGACAATTATGTAATTTACAGGTTTCACTTTCCTTTCGCATTTTTTCAGGCTTGAGACTGGCATTAAACAATAATTATTGGCATGTTTAAAAAGTGATATAAAAAAAACTGTTGTAAATAAAGAGAAACATGACTTACAAAAAATTTTCAAATGTTCCTCCATTAACTCCTATACAAACACAAATATACACAATACAAACAAAACAAAATTAAGTACAATAACATCAATTCATTCAGTTGTTAAAAGGTTAACCTTCCATTAAAACGTTCGATGAATGCACTCTGAAAGCTAAGAATGAACTGATATTAACCTACTTACGTATACAGCTGGTCTGTATCAGTATCAACAACAAGGGCGTTTGATAAATTTAAATTCCAGTAACCACCAAATAATTTTTGTGTTGATATTTTTAATTTTTTTCCGAGTTTACCGCTTACTTGCGACACATGCTTTATTGAGAAAAGTTGTTCTATTTGATATGCTCTACCTACCCTTAAAATTAATGACAATACTTTTGGATCACCCTTTATGTAAATGTAAGGGAACTGTTAGATGTTTATGAACCACCTAAACTTTTTTTATTGAGAAAAACCAAACACATAACAGATGACAATTGTAAAAATTATTTGCATTCAATTAAAACGATTCCAGTGTTCCGTAAAATTTAAAATAAATTTTATGTTTAGTAGCTTTACAACTATTGAAGAAAAAAAATGTGGTTATTAATAGAAATGTGTAATAGGGGCATTTCTCCAGAGTAGTCATATTTATAACATTTTTTTTCCTTTGTCGGTTTCCGAAAAAGAGCAAAGAAGTCGATAGAAAATAAAATAATTAAAGTTAGCAGTTTAGCACAATACCCGTTTGTTTTTGTTTTTTACCGCGGCCGCTCTAATTCTAGCCACGTGCCAATTCATGCTTTTGTTTATTCGTGCTTTTTGTTTATGTCGTCTGTCGGTCTGTCGCTTTATCGGCTGTGCCGTTTTGCCGCCTTTGGTGTGGCCGCCTGTGTGCGGTGCACGCCTTCGCACCCATGGCGGCGCGGGCCTGCCTCAATCTTTATTCGGATACCGTACAATTTCTCTATAGCAACTGGAAATATTGCCACACACATATTTGTTGTTCAATCAAGTTCAATTTGCTTTACAGTACGAAATATAACTTTCAAAATGTATGCAGTTTAAAAACTTTTAGGAAATGTCTAGGTAGTTCTTTAAATCTATTTGTAAATACCGATATTTAATAAAACTAATGATTCCATATTGATAAACGCAAATAACTATTTTTAAAGGACAAAATAATTAATATTAATTAGAAATTAATTATACACGTACGCGCAGGTACTCATAAAAACTAATCTTTTTGAGTAATTCAGATGAGATAATAAATTGTATTATTCATCTTATGTGGCTATAAATTAACATGAAAATAATATGTATCTAGAAACTATTTGAACTTACCAAGCATTTTAAGAACTCTTCTAGATGATTGTCCTTGTCGTTGTTTAACTGTGCCACTTCTATGGTTAGTGGTATTTATTAAGTTTGTAGTTCTTATGGATTCTCCAGAGTTCTTTTTCATTCTGTTGGAACTTCTTAAACGCATCCCAATTAGTGCATATAACACAGTTATTAAACTCATAGGTCCCACGAAAAACACGAAAGTTGAAAATTCGAAAGAATGTGGAATTATTGTTTTGGCAACGTCACACTTTTTACTTTCAGGAAAATCGTTTCTAATAGTAATTACGTCGAACTGAAGTGCTTGAGGTATAGCGAAAAAAATAGCAACAATCCATATAATTAATATAAATTTTACAGCTCTAGACAGCTTAGACATTGTATGAGATAGAAACGGATGACAAATAGCTATATAACGTTCCACAGTAAAAGCAGTTATAGTTAAGACTGTAGCGTTTGCTGAAGTTTCCGAAAATAAACCTCGAAGCACACAGAACACTTGTCCAAATATATATGGATATCTGGACCAAATAGAATACACTTCTTGAGGAAGTCCGGAAACCAATAATAACAGATCAGAAATAGCAAGACTGAACAAGTAATAATTAGTAGCCGTGTGCATCGACTTGTTGCGCGAAATAACCACGCAAGTACTTATATTACCAACTAGTCCAGTAAAAAAAATTATAACATAAATCACAGTAATCGGAATAATTATATACAAACTATCGCGCTTTGGTCCAAATAATTTATAAAGAGAAATGTTAGTATTATTCAAATCAAATTCATCATAAAACATATATTCAGTAATATCCTCCATTATCGATAGAAAGTTTTGTAACACTAAGTTTCAAGGAATATCTTATTAAAATGTAATAACACCAATGTAAACACTGTGGCTATATTTTCTCCACACATGTAATTCATATCGAAAGAAAATTGTTTAAAACTGTTTGACGCGCAGTCGTAACATCAGTTGCCGCCGCTTTTCGTAGCTAAGCTTTTACCGGCAGTATCACCAATACTGAATTGCACGGAAAACTCGACGAAATTGAAGCACCACTGCGACCAGAATTTGCGCTTATTCGTCTCTCCCGCACGCGCGGTTGTGATATCGAAGCAACAACAAATACAGGTTTTTATAATATTCACATACTTACAGTCTTGACCATGACTTGCAGAAGCCAAAAACCTTCATTAATTTACTATATTATACTTAAGTCATACTTAATCAGGAATTAACCATTACGAGTCACAAATTTGCTCAAATTCAAAACTGACTTAAAACAGAAGTTTAAAATTAAATAGTTTCCTTGCTATTAGTGTTTAAGCTTAAGGAAATTTTGAATTATGAATAAACTATACTAAATAGTAGTAGAAGAACAATTTTCGTAATTTTCGTAATTCGTTAAAATATTGTATTAAAAGTATTTCCCCAAAAGGAATAACTTCTTCTTCTTCCTCTTATGTCCGAAGCCTAAGCCAAATTGCCTGCCATTAACTCATAAGTATTCTTAAGAATTTAATTTCTAAAATTATATTATAATTAGATATTTTTGTAACTACAAAAAAATTAATTCCGCGTAAAAAAATAAATGTATAGGTACAATGAGATTAATAAAATTACGTTTCAATAGGACATGCTTGAATTTAAAAGCGAGGCCGCAAAAATCTTAGCCTGAAAGTTTCAAGACAAGACATTCTCTCTCAATATCAAGATGTTCTTTCAAGGGTCTTGAAAGGTTCGCTGTCAATAAAATATTATATTATAAATACGAATATATTTGAAACATATTTTATAATATAATACTAGAAATATACAATATAATTTGTTATACCGGGGGGTGCGTTGCCTCACGCACCATAGGGATTTCAATGGTAATTTTGTAATATGTAATTATTTGCTTCCCTAATTATTTTATATCTTTTGATGCTAACGATTAAATCCTTCTCCCCAATTGAAACAAAACATGAGATCTCAAGATATAATAACCATAAAGCTCCCAGGCATTAAAGCAACTACCCAGAAAAGCACTAGATATGCTAACCATAATTTATAACAGCGTATTAAGATTGGCATACTACCCGTTCACATGGAAGTTCGCACAAATAATAATGATCAATAAACCAAATAAACCTCCGAATACAGTTTCCTCGTACCGGCCAATAACCTTGCTACCGATCATGTCTAAAACCTTAGAAAGGCTGCCGCTCAAAAGAATCTCTGAAGACACCAAATTAAACGCAGTAATACTAATCCACCAATTTGGCTCTAGGGAAAGTCACTCAACCGTACAATAATGCCACAGGATCGTTAAAAACATACTCACTAGTCGTGAAGAAAAAAAATTATATACATCTGCCTTCTTGGACGTTCAACAAGCTTTCGACCGAGTATGGCATGAAGTTCTCCTGTATAAACTAAATCATCCTTTCCCACATCTCACAATCTGATCCTAAAATCATATCTCATAGACCGATACTTTCAAACAAGATTCAACACTGAAACCTTTAACTATTATCCTATAAAATCTGGTGTTCGACAATGAGGTTCTCTCGGTCCCCTACTCTATTTAATTTTCACGGATGGCATCCCAACCACAAATTTTACCACAGTTGCCACATTCGCCGACGACACCGCCATAATATCCATAAGTAAAAACCCTCAAATAGCATCTGAGAACCTGCAAACACATCTCACTTAAATACAAGACTGGCTGGATAGATGGAAAGTTACAGTTAACCACACAAAGTCCACACAAATCACATTCACCAACCGAAATATGATGTGTCCTACTATCATATTAAACAACACACAATTACCAGTAAATAGCCAAGTGAAATACCTGGGACTAACACTCGATCAAAAACTCACATGGAAAGCACACAACCACACATCACACTAAAGAAAACTCAAATAAACCTAAAAATTCGACAAATGGGTTGACTAATAGGACGTAAATCAAAAGTCTCCACATAAATAGAATAAAATACTACTACAAAAATAATACAAAGAGTCAAATCGAAGATAGTTAGAATGATTTTTAATGCACCATGGTACACTAGTAATAATACCATGTACGTTGCCTCTGCTATACCGCTTGTTGAAGAAGAAATCAACAGGCTAACAAGGAACTACCTCAAACAACTCCCTGAACATCCCAATGAGGAAGGAAGACAACTCTGCCCTCAGCTTGAAATCAGAAGAATGTTAAAAAGCAGTGGCCTCCGGATGTTTTAAATCAGTGAACAGTTATTTTTTATTGGCTAGGAGAGTTATCACTGGATAACTTCTCCCCTCATGTGTAGTACATTGATCACATTTACTTATAGCTTTAAATAGCAGGTTGTAAATTTGCATTTTAATAAAAAAAAAAGAAAAAATTATATTTAACAAACAGCCCTGCATAATCAACTTATGTTATTTGTTATATACCTACCAGTATACCAATAATTAAGCCATAAAATGCAAATATATGGTTTCAAACTTTCAAATGTTGTAAAAATAACTGTAAGGACGCTCCACCTATATCGCCTTTTTTAACTGGTTAAATGATGAGGGCCGGTTTTATATTTTGCCTTTTGGATTCTATTGAAGGTATAAGTTACTCCGAATATATTAAAATGAAGAGAATATTGTAACGTAGTGGTAGCCAGTGTACAGCACGTAGAAATTTATTTCGAAAAGTTTTAGGATAAAAACTAGCTCAACTAACATAATATGTATTAGAAGAGTTTGAATAAGAATTACACAATAGTACGTATGCTGACAAACAATCATAAATGTTAAAATTTAGTTAGCCAAATAAAATAATTGAAGCAGTCAATGTTATTAGCAAATATCAATATAATAGAATTAAATTAAATAAGAAAAATTTATTTTGCATTGACATCGTAGAGAGCATTACTATAATGAAAAACCTGACTTCTGACAGGGACCTTATTTCGAAAACTGTACTAACCATAATGTTCCCTTACTGGCTACCTGGCTAGTTCCTTCTACATAAGAGATCAGCTCCCATGTGTTCGGGTTCCAAAATAAAAACAATAATTTGTTACATAGATGGGATCTAACGAGCGGCAAATTTCCTAGTACAGTTGCTGCCCTTGAGATGTTGTACCTGTAAGAGAAACAATTTTATTTAATTATATAATACTAACGTATGCATTTAGAGAGTGAATGTTGTAGTAAAAACATTGATAATCCCATTGACGTACCCGCCGGCCGCCTATGTAAACCTCGGCGTTTCGCCCAGGAAGGACACCACTCAGGATCTGCTCCCACTCCTAAACTCTCCTTATTCTTAACCATCTTTAAGCCAAAGCGGTTGGTGCGATAGTGCCGACAACTCCCTAGAACTCGGTCCAGGCGCGTCGAGGAAGACCTCGAACCTGTCGAACCAAGAACTGTTAGTAGTACCTTTGCCTTCACTTGGGATGTCATACCTCTTGTTACCCTATAGATGGTAAGGAAACATAGATATTCTTCTATGGTTGTATATAATATAAAGGTTACACGGTAGATCTGAAGGAACTTCTGAGACTTATAACTCTTCATGTAGTTCTGAAAGAGAGTTGAGGAAAATAACTTACAGAATTAAGTGTTGTTTACGGACAATACAAAGAGAACATGTAGGACATTCTAAGATCTTATTTACATAATGAAACGCCAGAAAACTATTCGCTAAAAGTAACTTCCACCCTTTCCTTCCACAAAACTCTTAAAATAAATATTCTGAAAAGTCTGAAAACTTCTCTAAGAGTAACTTCCACCTTTTCGTTGAACAAAGCTTTTAAAATAAATATCCTCAGCAGGGAAGAATGGGATTAACATCACAAAATGGGTTAAGATGAAATATGAAATTTTAACTAATAAGCATGGTAACAAACCTAGAAATAAACTTAGTCTTACTCTTGAAAAATTTCCCCTGAATTTCAGATTTCAGGTATATTCTGAATGAAGAAACATATATTAAATTGCTTCTAAAAGGCAGGCAAACATTAAATATACTTGATAGACAAACTAGGCAAAGTTGTTATGGGCTCTTGGACATAAGGAAATCAAGGTTGCCCAAGATTCAGAACAGGCCTCTTTTGGAACTAGAATCAGCTCGAAAGATACTTTGGGTAACTGTGAGCTCATACATTTACCACTCACTAAAAAAAAACTCTCTTCGTATTTTCTAGGAATCCATCATATTAAAATGTTTATTACTAACCTCCACCTAGCACCCCCTATTCTAACAAATTGTGGACATCTTATAAAACATTTGTAAACATTGAAAATACCAGATGTAGAATGAGCCATATAACCTGAATAAACATCTTATATCTTATGATCCTAAGATGAAAAACATTTCACCTCGAAACATTTCGAAGCGTATTTTACAAGGGAGATCTCTAATAATTAAAATCTCAGCGTTTCAAAACCACCTTTTACGACCTGAACGTTATTTCGTTATTATTGAGTCTTCGTGGTTTCCGTTTTATGTTTCATGAAATATTTAGTGATTAAAACAGCTCTTTACCGCTCAGTGTGTACTTTTAACATTGAACTTCGATGTGAAACATAAATAACTAAATAGCGTTTGCAAAAATACTTGACAAAATACAGAGTGATTTTTTTAAAACTGAATTGCAGCAGGTCCTGGCTAACCTTAAATCTGTTTGTATTTAGTCAGTTAATAATAATACAGACAGTTTTAAGGTTATCCAGGGTCTGCTGCAATTCAGTTTTTAAAAAATTACTTTATATGTAGTCTCAAAACGTCATAATCTAACTATATTTAACGATGCAGAAGATCATAATAGCATATTATTGATGGTACAGTATGACTTCCTAGTTTTTTAAAAGTTAACACATAGGAAATTATACAGGGTGGAAAAAAGGGAATTTAAAACTTTGCATGCTGTAATATATTTCAGCACAGATTCTAAAGAAAAAAATATTTCTTAATGTGGTTTTCTCGCAGTTGCCACCTTTAATTTTTTTAAATAGCAATTGGAAATTAGACGTTATCAGAAAGTCTATTCTTGCCTTTCTAGTTAGCATAACATAATGTGAAAAATATTTGAATCAGTTGACCGCATGCATGGTTAGGTATTATACAGAGTGTTAAAAAACAGATCTGATATTTTTTCCACGTATAGTACTCATCAATAGAAACAAAAAGTCTTAATGAACATAGATCCGTAAAGCAAGTGTTTCAAAGATAGAGTTGATTTTGTGTTGTCAACAAATTACATTATTATGAAGAAACGAACAGTAAACGTGTTATTATCTAAAACATACAACGAAAAATACTTAAAGAAGATGTTCTGCATGTCCACCTTCCATTTGCACACAGGCTTCACATCTTCGTCGAAAGGAAGCTCTTATTCTTTCGAATATTCCTGGATTTGGCGAATAGTTTGGCAGTAATTTTCTATTCACTGCTGCAGCTCATCTACGTTATTAATTAATATCCGACCGGTTTTTAAAACACTCTGCATGTAAATTCACTCCAAATCTGAAGACCTTTGCAAATACAAAATTTGAGAAATGGACAAAGAGTTCAAGATGCGCTTTAACTATAGAATTAAACAAACCTTTAGTTTGTAATTACCACTTGTTTTCTTAAATAGGTAACGTTCCAAGCTAGTACGGATGTTAGGTTCACATATCTTACTGGCGTCTTAAACATAAAAAATTTTAAATGTCCCCATAGCAAAACGTCAAGAGCAATAGGACATGGTAAGCCCTCTAGCTAATTTGTAGGGACATTTCTTTTTACCTATCGGCCTGGAACTTCTTGTTTATATGGCAATCACTCACATCTCTCGTAAAATGGGACGTGATGCTGTTACGTGACTTGACAAAGGTTAATGGAACATCTTCCAAAAGTTCAGGTAAAGTGTGCACCAATAATTCCGGATAAATGTGCCCAGTTAGTCGAGATAGAGATCGCCGTTGATACCTGCCTAAATATTGACGAAGAGTAGCAACTGCGGGTCACAGATGTATATGTCGAATGAGGGTATTCTTCTGCCCAAGTGTAGCTATTTCTGGTATTGAAAATACCATTTTTTATTGAAGTAAGCCCTATGGGCAAACAATAACCTGGATAAAATATCGGATTCGCACGGTATATATGGTATAAAGCACCAAGCCTTCTACAACAACCTACCTTCTAACTCAACAGCGTGTTTCGGTTCCCAATTGTGTTCAGTGGCCGGATAGGTACTCGCCGTCCTTCCAACACGGATTTGAACCCGAAAGTTTCGATGTTCTGCTGCTTTAAACATTTGGCGCTTCGACATTTTTAGTTGAATAAAAGGTGTAGGTGTGGCTTTTTATACCGCAAAGCAATAGGATGATAAATATCATTATTAAACTTAAAATTAACTGTAATTAATTGTTAAAAGAAAGAATTTTTTCAGAGGGAGACTGTAACATTTCTAAATTTTATACGGGTTGATAATTAATTTAAAAATTACCTCTTCATCAAGAACTGCGATAACGCTGTAGGCAACCCTTACCGAGATTGGCTGACGTCACAGCATTCTACCGCTGTATTGCCCATTTGTCGTTCGTTCGTTTAATGTTATGATAAGCACTTTAATATCTTAAAATCACTTTTGCCCTTGTTGTTATTTTGACTATAATTATTCCTTATTGTTATTTGTTGTTGTTGTTGTTGTGGTTTCTATTGCTTCTGCTGCTGTCATTATTTACTTATTATTGCTGTGAATTGTTGCCCGATTCTTCTTGTTTATCTAGAAGTAGCGTCCCTTTTACAGGGTATTTCCGGTTATAGAGGACATACAGATTTACGTGGGCTCCGAACCACAGAAATGCTTGCAATTCTACTCCAAAGAAGACTTTACTAGGCAGAAGTACCTCGGGTATTTCATCGTTGCCTTCCGAGGGAAGCGGTCGGGTGTTTTCAATGTTTGTGTGGCCCTGGAAATCGAACCCGACTACGGCCGGTTCTTACAGTACACGAATTTATTTAATTCTCCGACGGCTACAAGTACACCAAGGGAAAAATAGCGTTCTCCTCCTAGGTTTTATTTCTTGGCCAAAGGGTAATAATGTAATAAAGATTTAAAAAATACAAGTATTTATCAGCATTTAATGACATTTAGTAACACTTATTTAGTTAATTTTAGTAGCCTTTGCAAAATGTAATGTATTTCATGATATCATTTTATTCATAATGAGAATTCCATAACGAATTTGTTGAAAAATATTTTTTCTCTGTTTCGGTATTAGAATGAAATTATTCTAACCCCCGTTTTGATGCTAGAATGAGTTTCATTTTTAAACGGTTTTGTTACAATTTTTCTACTTTTAGCCCAAATTGTATCGTTCTTTTCTTATCAATCGCCACTGTTGGTTGATTGTTAAGCTTTATGTTCATTGTAAAAGAGGTTTCCTCTCATATTATTGTGGTTGTTACCCAGCATAAAAACTTTGCTTATTTTGAATTTACCTTTCTGCTTAGGTCA
The DNA here is from genome assembly GCA_963082815.1 of Melanotus villosus. Classification (NCBI taxonomy): domain Eukaryota; kingdom Metazoa; phylum Arthropoda; class Insecta; order Coleoptera; family Elateridae; genus Melanotus; species Melanotus villosus. The sequence continues at coordinate 65,857,970 of OY720418.1, read as the reverse complement.
TTTTAAGTAGTTTTAGGGGTTGATTGTTCCCGAATCAATTTCCTTTACCTTAAAGGCATTGTCAACTTATTAAAAGTCGTTTTTTTTTTATTTTATAATTTGATTGAGTAAAGTGAGTATTGCACCTATGCAAAATTTTACGGCCGAATTTTAATTCGGTACCGTGTTATGGGAGCTAAAAGTTTAAGATATGACGTCAAGAGTGTCGCTTGCGAGCAAGAGCGGCATGCCGAGTCGACTAATAATACTAGTAACCCAGAAACGCGGGTGTTGTGTTTGTTTAGGAGCCTCAGGAGGACGACACTCGTGACGTCACTTATCGGGAAATGAATTCTCTCTACCCGTTTATTGTGGTTATTATAAAAGATATTGAAATTCTACCACTGCGGGTAGTTTTACGAGTATTTTAACTAACGTATTTTGATATTTACTAAACATGTTGCATAAGTTGACAATGCCTTTAAGGTAGTGGGATAGTGGGTTAAGATTTATTTACAGTCACGTCTTCTCAATTATATTGCATGTTGACATTCCTTAGAGAACCTTGCCTGATTGATTTGTTCGTTTCTGTAACTTCAATTATTTTGGTATTTTCGTAGAAATTTTCTGTTTTATTACAAGACAATCTCATGATCCTTTCCCTGGTTATCCAGTATCCTTTCTTATTCCTTGTTCTGTGTTGTCCTTCCCATTTTACTTGATTATTCCATATAGTTATTTTCCCTTTTCTTATTTTGTAAAGGTTTTCTTTTGTTCTTGGTTTTGACAGCATTTGTAATGATATATTTCCTTGTGCCGGCGCAAAAAATTTCCATCTTTAAGCGATGCCTGGTTATTTAGTGCAACTGTTGTTTTTATTTCGTGCAGAAGCAAATTCTTTGCGGTTTTACCGACTCTATCTTTCAATTTTCCTTTTTACTCATTGTGTATGTTCCCGGTGTGATATTCATACGTTGCAAGTCATAATTATATGCAATTTTTTTGCCTAAAAGTTATGCCACTGGAATTGCATTGTGAAAATTTGGTGGAAGTGGGGTCTTAAACGCTCGAGATGGTTGCGCATCGAATTTTACTCGGTCTCTTTGCTGTTAAACTTTCTTGGAGTGACAACCATTTTGCCAACGTTTAATTTAACGTACTGTGTTCCAATTGCATTGGTAATTATGTTCTTTTGAATGGGATTTATAGTATCCGATGTTTGGATGTTTTCTTCGGTTATTAATTATTTAAATTGTAAGTATTCGCACATTTGCTAATTTTGTGGTGGGTTTAACCTTTCATTTTATTTTCAATTACTTATGAAATTGAATCTTACAGCGACCTCCAATGGGTTAATTTTACATCCAATTCCGATGTTTGGAAGTGGTTGGTTGGTTTCCGTTGCGGTTTTCCAATTTATGTCTATTTTTGGATTTTTGAAGCACGTGGAGGACTCCATTTTGAAGGTTCCATATTTAATACTCCTGTTAATGCTCCATTTTGAATGCTCCATCTTGTATGTGTTTTATCAGTATGTTTTTATTTTATTAAAAACTCTTCTATTTTAAATATTTATTAACATTAGGCATTACTACATGACATTACATTATTTATTTATTGTACTGTTTTACTAGCAGCGTTGCCGCCTACTATTTTATTTACTTTTAACAGTATGCTACATTTGGAATTGCACATCTGTAATCATTTCACCATCAACGCCTGCCTCACCATTTTATTTGGGAGATAAGTGCTTAACATTTAATTTTATCATGATTTTTTTTCGTGTTATTTTTGATCACGTAGCTTAGTAATAGAAATTACTTTATGGCTAAATTTTGTGCCATATATTTATATATTTTTTGGTTATGAAATTAAATTTCATATTCAGGTTCGTAGTAAAATTTTTTCATTCATTTGTTAGGCCTGTGGCTTATTTGTTAAATCAATTAAATATTTTTTTATTGTTTTGCAATCGACTTAGTTATGTCTTGTAATTATTTTGGAAAGGTTCCGCAATGAATGAGTTCAGTTGGGTTTATGACCACTAACCTCATTCCTAAAGAGATAAACGTTTATGCCATTAGGGTGAATTTGTATTTCAGGTAATTCCTTGCGTTCCCTAATTTATTAAGCCCTCAGATTTACATTATTGTATGTATATTTAAATTTTAGTGTATGTTAAAATCTTATTGAGTCTATAATTAAATCTAATCAATAATTTAATTCTTTATTGCGTAATTATTTTGAATCCTGGTCATCGCGCCGTTAACTTGAGATCCGTAAAGATAAAGTGTACTAACAATTTATGGCTTTTTATTACCTTTTTAATAAGTTTATGGTTACAGGTTTTACGGTTTTGAGTGATATTTTATTTTCAGGAGTTGGTAAGCGTCAAAGACAAAACAATTACTAAGGACAACTAAGATGAACACTTTCAGAGCGATTATATGAAAACACGGTTGGAAATGTGTAATAAGAAACCAGGAAGTGAGAGAAGCTTGCCAAGTGACAAACGTTGTAAAGTTTGTAAAACAGAGAAACTGGGACGAACATATTAGTATAAGAAGCAACCAAAGGCTAACCTAAATAACAAAAGGTTAGAAGCCACAAGGATACCAAAACCCAGGAAGACCACAAAGGAGATGGACCGAGAGCTGGAAATCATCAACAGCCTCCATAGGTACCAGAGATGGGCGAAGAAAAATGGGCGGCGTGCCTATATAAGAGTAGAAGAAGAAGAAGAGTTGATAAGCTGCACTAAATAACACCACAAAATACCTAGGCAACCATTGCTGTTCTTTACTTAATGCTAGGCTACAAAAATGTCAAATGTCAAACATAAAGCCCTGTTACCAACCTAACTGTTTCAACAAAATTGCCCCAACTGGAAATTCTCAAGTACTTTTATAAAAAGAGACATAAATAAATAATTTAACTGGAAGCCGAAACAGAAAATAGTATATAATACTCGTTACGGTTGGTTTCTGTAACTTGTGTTTTACTATACCATATGAACAAAAATTATTTAGATAAAGGGTGGCTTTGGAATTGTGAACGTACTTTGCATGTTTGATTCATCGTCAGTAGTTGAAATTATATAGGTTATGTAAGCTAATCAGCTTGTCAAATAAAACTTAGGTATTAAACTACGGGTTTATTTTCAATTTATTACATTAGATGTTGAAAATGGCCACCATTCTCATGCAAACATAAATTTACACGCCTTTTCATGTTTTCAAATGCGTTTTGAGAATACCATGATGAATAAAACTTCAAATCGAAACTGACATTCAATTGACATGTAGAACCAACAACAAGCTGAACCTATCAAAGACAGTGATTTTATTCACCATGGCCATCCCTTATCTAAATAATTTTTGTTCATATGGTACTATTTTAAACGTGTGAGGTTAATCAAGTGACCGTGGCTATTAAGGGTGTTGACAATATTGCATATCATTTATTTGCCGCAGCAACTATCATGCGTAAAGCAGTAAAACGTGCTAGAGAACCGTGGCCGAATGCTGCGTTAATTTGTTTTACTGTTAAAAATGCATTTTTACCTTTTAATTTCTCAATAATAAAGCAGTTTGAAACATACATATTCTTAAAAGTATTTTCGCCCAGAAAAGAATGCCTTGCAATTTTGAAACATCTAAAATACCAACTTATTAAATCATAGGCGTTTTTAAATAAAGATTGGCCATCTTTAATTCTTTGATCAGGATATCTTTGCATGATATGCTTATTAGGCTTTTTCCTACTTTTTTCTCTAGAATAAGCCCTTCGATTTGTGTCGTGCAATTTTAAAACACTCTGTATCATAATTACTAATGGTTGAGCAACTGTAAAATAATTACGGCAAAGCCCCCCTACACCACCCTTTTATTAAATTATGCCACGTGTGAAAGTTAACTAATTAGTCTCCTTTTTAATTACCCTTTTTCCAGGAGAGAAGCACTCAAATATTTCATTTCCGTGTCCATTACCCATCCCCATTAAATACAATATTGTGCTGCTACAGTTAACTTAATATATTTACCTACTAAAACAAGAATACATACTTTATAATTTGTCCTAGTAAATAAGGCATAGAAATGCTGATTAATTTTATACTGAATCAAATCTTGCATTCTACCGCAAAACTTTCTTTTGTATTAGAAGATATAACTTATTCATTAAATGATCTGTTTATATAACCAGATGCATTCTAGTTTATTTTTATTTTTCCGGATTCTCGAACGGATTTACATAATTCGCTAAAAATACACGATAAATTTTCGTAAAATATGAGATATGTTTATGAAACTTTTATTACCTAAACTGTTAGAAACAAGTAAATAAAACTTACTCTTTAAAAAGTTATTAATAAGATAAACAACATAACTGCGGTCTGTTAGGCAAATGTTATTCTTATTTGGAAAAATTAACGTTGTGTATTTTACTAAGAAGATAAGATACTAAGTTTAATACAAATGAAATTAATCAATTGTTTCATAGATGACGATGGAAACTCATTGTGATAGTCTAATGTAGGTAATTGATGGACGTTTGCCATATTTTGAAGTGCAATACATAATACTGCTGCTTAAGGAGTAGAGCTATTTAATTATATTAAATTATTATTAAGTAGTCACGCTGACTAGAACACATTAATATAGTATGTAGTAAGATTAAGGTACATTAGATGTTGTTGCTCAAGGTAAACCTGTAATAGCTAAAATAATATGGAAGAAGTTCCTTTTAATTCCGTCAAAACATGAGCATTCCCCTAGTCGACACAACACGTCTCGCTTTTGCCTCTGGAATGCGAGTGTTCAATTTTTTATTTTTCAATCTTGAACTGCCTGTTAACTGGTTTTCTTGATGACCGCTAAAAAAATTGAAACCTTATTTATCATTCTATGCCGAATATATGGTACTAACTTATATTTTTTGCTTTATTTTACGTTTGTGAATTAATTAATATGCTAGTAAATTTACTTTCTTACTTTTTATGTAACACTTGTTTACCTTTGCTTTTTTCGATAATGCTAAATTTTATAAATTAATTAATTAATTTTTATAAATCTAGTGGCATTTAAGCATTATACCAAATTTTATTACTACGGAAGCCAAAATAATTACTATTGTCTGATTTAACTTCACTTACAGCGATATAAATAATGTAGCATATGGAACCAAGACATCAACAGTAACAAAAAGTGGTAAAATAATCATTTTCCGGTGAACAAAGTTCAAGAACGATATTTCTTTGGAAATAACGTTTATAAAAACAACAATTCTTTGAATTCTAGCAGGTATGTGGTTTGATATTTGATAATAATTAATGATTAGTAATCCGTATTAATAACAACACTTTATTAGAACAAGTGAGTTTAACCCAAATCCATCGGTTACAATTGCCAATCGTAACACAAACATCGCATGGAAATATCAATTTGACACCTTTTTCATTAATGCGTGATCAATTAATTGTTATTTGGACATATTTGCGTGGTTTTTTATAATTACCTTATATCTCAATACAAAACTCCAAGAGCTGCTATACTTTATTTTTGTTTTTGATTAACAAAACGAAACTGACAGAAGTGACAGACTTACAATTTCAAAGTGACAAATAAATTAATTGAACTAAATTAATTGAACTAAATTATTATCATTAGTATAATAGTTCCATTAGGCTTCAAAGTGGAAACACCTATTCTAGACGTTATATATCCTTATCTTTTTACAATCCTATAAATTTATACCGTATAAAAATGTACCTCAGGTTAATATTTTTTTCTTCAAACGTCATAAAAACACGACTTTGTGTCATTGGATACACACAGTTAAACATTCACTTTTGTGGGCACTTTTACTCCTAGGAGTAAAAGTGACATAAAATGAACCAATGGCAACTCGTAATTTTTATTATTTATAACAAAGCAACCCGTAGCAATGACAGTTGGTATGACGTTCATTTTTACCTTTTTTTAAATTTTCTTGCTGAATTGCTTTTAATTTATGCGTTTGAAGAAAAAGTAACATCTGTTATTCGGAGTAAAAGTGATTTTGTGTGCCTCGCATGGATAGCCCGACTCGCTAGCGCTCGTCGTTCAAACGTCATGCTCGGCACACAAAATGACACTTTTACTCCTAATAACACAATATACTATTTTTCGTGCGAATTTGGAAATAAATTTGCTACTATTTTAATTTGGGTCATTTCTTATTAGTTTTTTCATTTTTTTTAGTTCCACTGTTTTTTTGATGTAAAAAGTGGAATGGAAATAGCTATATAAATTTAATTGATTTGAAGTTAGTAGATTCTACTGACACCAACTTAATAATATGATTAACTGTCTTATTAAATAAACAATGTTTTTACGTGTTAATTTGTACACATTCTGCTTGAAAATTTGTATTAATACGAAGTAAACATTTTTCTTTTACGACTCAACAGTTTTCTGATTTATTTTGCCGTCATTTGGCACAGCCTGCTAACTTCAAAAGGATTTAAAATTACCTAGCCATTTTCCTTTTTCTTTAAAATATTTTTACTTTTTTACATTTTAAAAACTATCAAAACAGATTAAAGAGATGTAAACTAGAAGTGGACTAATAAATAGTATATTAAAACAACAGTTACGTCACGTACGAGTCCGAAATTCGGACATGATCCGCGTAACGGCGAGTGGCCAAATTAATATTTCAGTAGTTTTTTAATTTCCAATTTATTAGTACTCAAACAATTGTTAATTTTTTCTTCTGAAATTTTCATATTGGATAATAACGGGTGTCCATAAACTGTCAACATCCCAGTAGGTTGTAATTTCAGAAACATATTTCGTAATTTGATTCAGAACACAAAACCAAATGTCAAGATTTGTAAAATGTCATTGTCTATGATTTAGTCTAAGACTTGTAATTTGTTTTTCAAAGCAACTGGGATGACGACTGTTTATGAACACACGTTAGCTTTAATAAGTTCTGATTTGCGTCACTGACAGTTGTGTCGTCTGTAAACGGAATTAAATCGATAGTCATATAAAAAAATAACACAGGGCCCAGCACCGATCCTGCGGCACACCACTGATGACTTGTGCATTGTTTTCAGTCCTTAAGGTATTATTAAATTCAAAGTAATAAGGTTAAAACTGTAGTTTATAGTTAAGATATCGGGAGAAATACAGCCCAAAGCTTTGTGAAAATCATAGAAAATGGAACCAATTAACTGTCCTTCCCTGAGAAATTAATTCAACCAATGGTTGATGGCTAAAGTAGTAGATTTATAGCAACGACAACCAATCTGATTATAACTAATCAACTTACTTCCCTCAAAAAACAACAAATTTGATTATTTAAAACAGTTTTATGAATTAAAAAAAAAACTGGTAGCATAAAAACCGTTCTAAACTGATTTATCTGATATACTCAATTACATTTAGGTACAGAGATAGTTTTAACTATTTTAAGTACACTCGGAAAAATGCCTCATTTTTTAGTTATTTTGGTCAAATAATACATTATTATTACATCTAGCATGCGTTTTAGTTACAATGACTTTGTTTTCCTTTGTTATCAGTTATCAGTTATCACCTTCAAACCCTGAAGCTTACGGCAGTATTAAACTACTACGCACTGATCTGCAACGTCTTAATCAACAGCCGCAGTCGATAAGTCTGTTTGGGCGAATAGCAATTAAATTAAGATGGTGGTATTCATGGTTTCAATTTTTTTCATTTCCGGAAAATTTTGAAAGGTTCTCTATTAAAAATATTATTCAACAGTTTTCTCTCCCCACGTTTATTCTAAAATTTTTATTGCAAAACAAGGGGAACTTCGTTATCATTAAGAGAGATCGAAAGAAAAAGAAAATGCTGAAAATCGGAGGTACGAAAAAATGCAATAATAAAGAATTTAGCAGAACAAAGAAGTCCTACTTGGTTGATTTAGCTTTTATTTTATTTTAGATTTTAAATAAGTTTAACGAAGGTGATCAAACTGTTTCCCATTATTTCTAATACAGTCCCCAATTCTTCTCCGAGACGATGTGTACTGCATTTCTAATTCTATGTATTATATCAATACGGGTAGTTGTGGGGTTCTTATAAACAACGTCTTTTAGATGACCGCAGAGTAAGAAATCCAAGCACGTGAGATTAGGAGATCTTGGGCTCCATGGAAATACACGCTTTAAGGTGATCTTTAACTGCCCCTGAAAAGTGGGCAGGACATTCATCCATTTGTATCCACATATCCACATGTTTAAAATAGTGGCCAATGGAACGTCATCTAACAGAGTGTGGCAAAGTGTTAACTAAAAAGTCCAGGAACACTTGACCATTGACAGCCCCATTACAAATGTGAGGACCAATTACCCGTCCGTCGAGAGTGCCACACCGGCACACCCCACACCAGACATTTACGGATCACTGATTTAGTTGTCCACAGTGCGCATCCAATGTGGGTTCTCGTTCTTTTTAGAGTAAAAGTGCATATTGTGGAGGTTTGCTCGGCCGTTGCTTTTAACTGTAGCTTCGTCGGTCCACAAAATCTGATTCAGGAAATTAGGAGTTTCTTCTAGCATATTTCGCATCCAGTAACAGAAGCTCAGTCTGCTCACAAAATTATCTTCGGTGAGCGACTGATCCAACACACCATGGTATGGATCTAAGCCTTGTTCATTTACAATTTTAACAACTGTTATGGTATGGTATGCTAATCTCATATTTAAATTTAACGTCATGTTTAATTACCATGGCAACATCGTGTATCTCTGTTATACACATATAAAATTATATAAAGCTATATTGTTTTATATTTACACTAAACACGCCTTTACTTAGAGAGAACTTTAGACATAAGATCAGAATACGGCCCATTGTTTTCGGTACGAACTGGGCGGCGTCTTTCTCTTTCTGAAGTTGGTTGCACTCTTCCCGTGGTTTGTAAACGTAACGCTAATCGACGGAAGACTGTTCTCGATTGGGGCTGCCAATTGGGATACGTAATGTTGTACGTTCTTGAAACAATCAACTCATTTTCGTGATATTGAAAATAAACCGTAGCATATCAAAGGCTTCAGCGTTTGTGTAAACTATTTTTAACAAATAGCAAATAACAAAATCAAGACGAAACACAGCCAACAAGAACAACTCATTCAACAAGTAAAACACAATTAAAACTAACGCGAACAAGAACAGCAACAAGAACAGGAACAAGAACAGGAACAAGAACAGGAACAAGAACAGGAACAAGAACAGGAACAAGAACAGGAACAAGAACAGGAACAAGAACAGGAACAAGAACAGGAACAAGAACAGGAACAATAACAAGAGCAGGAACAACGGATTTATTAATATTCTGCGAGATCAATTAAAGAAGAACAAAGTCAAATCACTGAAGCTAGAAATTTGACGTTTCAGATTTATAAACAAATGAAATCAATTCATTTATGACTTAGGTAACTCGGAAAAATTCTTTGTGGTTGCATTTTGCTTAATATTTCCGCTTCTTCTGATGATAAAGACCTCCGGGTTTTTGCATTCTCTTCGTCTTCGTCAGTATAGTCAATTCAAAAAAAAGGAAAATTGTAAACCGATGAAACATGCTTATGAATGAATACTTAAAAGCAAAAAAATGTTTCGGCATAACCTTAAACGAGTTATCCCTAGAAAATTTAACAGTACGGTCCACGCCGACAAGGTGCTTGTAATCCGTTTAAGAACTTCTTGTTGCTAGGTTTTACAAGGGGTTATAGATTTAAGCCTACTTTAACCACTTAGCTTGACGGCGACTATAAACTATTTAGTTTTGACAATGGTATATTAGAAGCTTCCAAGGCAAAACACATAAATCCGCATTAAAAGTATCAATATCCGGTGTTTCTCTAGGAAATGAAGTACTAATCAATATTTGCGTTTCTGAAGGCCCCCGTTTAAGATTCTCTTTGTGTAATGCAGTAGATATAATATAATATTCGGGTGGCACATTAAATAATGTCGCTTTTTTGTGGAAAACTTTATTTAATAATAAAACAACAAACATCAACTCTTATTCGCTAAAGTATAGACCATTATGAAGCAATATCTTTCGCTATCTTTCTACAAGCACCATGCTGGATCTTTCGCGGTAAAGAATTCTCGGCATGCAGATAAACTTCAGAAGCGATTTGAACTCAATGTAACAGCAATATCAGATATAAATTTGGGTTAGACTAATGTCCATGTTAAAAGGGCCGTTGCTGAAGATCATCTGAAAAATTTACGTAATTCTTACCAGAGGCAACATAATTATTGTAACTCAAACGTTCTCAATATCAACAACATGCTTTAATTAGCATATACAAAAGTAATTTTAATATGACTGAAAAGTATGCAAAGCTAACACGTTACTCTAGTGACTATTTTTAAAAAGTACCAACATAAAGTATGCCAATCATACTAATACATTTTACATTAACAATCATATTTGACCTAAGCCCAGTAGAAAGTTCAAAATATTTATGTGTTTCTTACATCAGCAGCACTGAAATGCGACACAGAACACAGAATATAAAAGTGTGCGTCGGAGTTCAGACAATCAGCACAAGTAATCTCTTTGGACGGAACCAAATATATGCTGTACATATTTGGACTATCCCTAGACTCCCTAGAGCAATCTACACATTTGGTCTTTGATTTTTACTTACCATACAGTGCAAGGGGTAACTTTTCATATCTAGAAATATTGTGCTACAATCAATGTAGTAAACTTCGCTAATATTTTTCCAACAAAAACCTGGAATTCGATGAACGAATACAACGGCAAAACACCGCCCTGGCCTCTCTTCTTAAAATACTGAATGAATAAATTCTACGACAATTGTGTCCTAGATATCCAATCTCTAGGGTTACCCTTAGTCAAAGATCTTAATTTTGTTATGATATCCTTTGACAATTCCGATAAGCATATTGAATTTTATTGATGAATTACTGACTCCATCTTAACAGGTTGTCAATTTCGTTTTACGTTCCACTTCTTATATTGAAGAATTATTTAAGTACCTATGGTGCATTCCTTGTGTTACAATTTGAATATAAATATTACGATATTGTATTGTTTTTAAGCAAATGTATATAAATTATACAGCCGCATGTGGATTTTACTTCACAGCACAGCAGTATTCTTGTTTCGTTAAATTTCTACATAGTTACATTTTTTTATATCGTTAGAATTCGTTATTTTCGTACGGTTCTTGTAGTTGGTTTGTTTTTTCTTGTATCGTTGTCGTGTTCTGTTTCTTTTTCGTGTTGGTTTTTTGTATTTTGTGTTTTGTACTGTTAACATTATAAAATGCGCTCTCAATAAATTTGCGGATACGAGTATAACTATACGAACGTAATTTTGGGCGAATGCTGCAAAATCTGAACGCCCTCCATTCCAATCATGAAAGGAGACATGAAGGGCGTTTCAGCGTTAAAGTTTGGGCTGGAATAATTGAAAATCAATTAACTGGTCCATTTATTTTTTGACGTCGCTTAAATACAGAAAATTACATTAATTTTGTAAATAACGAGCTGATTTGTCAGACCATCTGCCTTTAACAATAGGAGAGATATGCGATACCAAATTAATGGAATTTCGGCACACTGGGGAATCCGGACAAGAGAATTGCTTAATGAGAATTATCCAGAAAGATGGATTGGTCATAGAAGAGTCTCCGCATGGCCGACCAAATCGCCTAACTTAAATCCTCTAGACTACTTTCTTTGGCGATTCCTTTTACCGCCGCAAGTGTAGCCATCAATAATATGCTTAAAAAAACTTGGCAGCAAGCATTATACAACGTGCTATTAGGATATTCTGAGAATGATGGTGCTCATTTGAAACATATGTTGTAATAACAAGATAAATAGCAATTTAGATTTTACAAATTATTATTAGAGTAATTTAAGTTATGCTCGTAAGTCCGGAAACCAATGTTTACACTAGGTGTTGAAATATTTCGGGACGAGGCGACGTAGGAGCCGAGTCTAGAATTTTGAGACGAGTTACTGTAAAAGTTTACCGGTAATATATCGTACAATGTTTTATTTTGTAATGTGTCGTATTTTTAATTAAAATGTAATAATCTTAAGCAAATAATCAAAGATAATACGGTAACCTTATTTATTGTAACGGTAGCAAAAAACAGTTTGGAAGAAATTTTGTTTTCAAAACTGAAGTGAATTGTGGTAACTGTTTGAATATTTCGGATGAAAGTTTATGAAAATTGATTCCCAATAAGTCTGGTGATAGGTATAAGAAAGAATTTCAGCTGTTCTGTGCTTCGAGAAAATAATGTAAGAAAGTAACTGAGGATGTTATGTTGGCGTATTTACTAGATCTGGTAAGCGTTTGTGCTTATACTTTTCTAGTTTTCCTATAATATACATATAGTATAAATAATTTTTAGAGCCCAAGAAATTGAGTAGTTCATCGTTGTGGGCAAAATAGTCAATGGTAAAATCGATGCTACTGGTGAACTAAAACATGGATATCTCACGTTTTATGAAAGTATACGTAAATCTAAAGCATTAACCAGAGATGAAGTCAATCTGTTTTTTAAGGAAGCAAATGATGTGACGCATCTTTTGACAAAAGTATTTAAAAAAACTCTTATGTAAAAATTCGATAGATACTGAATATTTTGCTTCATTCCAGGTTGTTTCTATATTTGGTATAGCTGGTGGTTGTCGTCGGGAGGAGCTACATACTATGGAAAAAATAGATCCGAAGAGAATATTCATTGTCATCAACGAGGTGAGCGGAATCAACTACTTGGAGTTATTTAGAAAGTGCTTGCATTAAGACTCAAATAACTAAACTGCAATAAAATATTCATATGATACCGAAATGGCAAATGTGCCTGTCAAAGAGTTGGGATTCATACAATTGGAGGGATACCCAAGAAAATTGCTGAATTCCTTAATTTGGAAAATCCCGGAAAATAACGGATATTCAAAAACTCCCACGTTTGGAGTTGGCGCTGATTCGGTTGAACGTCAGTAACCGTTTGTCAGTTGGCTAGCCACACGACCAGCCGATCTTCGATTAATTTATTTGACGTTTTAAAGTTATACTTCGTTCTCTCTTCTATGTAAGTAATTATTTTATTTACTAAAAATTCATTACCAAAATGATTCCTTTTAGGTGTAAATCTGTTTTAGTCATCTTTTATAAACAATTGAATTTTATGTGTAAAATGTAAATAAAGCTTTTAGTTTATAACTTCAATTTACTTTGCTGTTTTATTTGTTCATGTGTAAGTAATAAGTAAAGACATACTGTGCTTTCTGATTGGCCAGTGCACAACATTACAAAATGTTTTTTTCTTTAGAACAAAAAATTTTCATAATAGAAAGTTACCTTCGCAACGCGACAAAAGTTGACGGAGTTTGGAGTTATTCAATAGAAAATTGCATAGAAGGATTACGTACTGAGTACCCAAATGATGGTTTTGTGCGTCAATAGTTTGTAGAAACTTTAAACAGATGTGTAGCAAGGTTTCCTGAGAGTGGTAGAAATAAATAATATGCCTCCGTTTTTAGAAAATACAGTGAATGAAGTCAGGAATAAAGTTTTAAAATGTATTGAATCCTGTGGTGAGCATTTTAATCATCTTTTATAAAAAATTGAATTTTATGTGTAAAATGTAAATAAAGCTTTTAGTTTATAACTTCAATTTACTTTGCTGTTTTATTTGTTCATGTATAAGTAATAAGTAAAGACATACTGTGCTACTTATTTTCTCAAGCCATAGCCAGCTCCAAACGTACTAGTTTTTGAACACCCGTTATATAGGGCATTGTTTTGGTCGGACATCAGCGACGCTTTTCGCAAACGTAGGTGCTGATTTTGCGGTTTTAAAGAGGCACGAAGGTTGCAGAAAAATATATAGAGGATCCTATGCTGGGAAAGCAGAAGATAGCTCGCATGATTCAAGGTGACGAGAGCTTCGTGGAGGTATTGCAAGGAGAAAGCATGAAAATCTCTACAACCATCTCCACTGAAAATTCTGACAAAATTCCTGCAATTAGTATTCAAGAAAATGCTATATTAATATTAACGTTATAATGTTTAAATATTGATGTTCTTTGGTTTAGCATGAGCTAATTACTGAATAAAATGTTTCATGTTTTTTTAAGACTTTCGGTCCAGTAATTTTTTTTACCGACCTTATAACGAAAAGGTTTAGTTACCGGACTGAAATTAGTCCGGAAAATCAAATTTACGGCACTAGGAGTAAAAAGCGCACTTTTTGTGCTGAGCTCAGAAGGTTGCGGCCAAGGCCAAGCAATCTGGGCGAAGCAGAAGAAAGAGCTTTCTGCTCCGAGTCACATACAGGGTGTCTGATTTTTCATTGACCAGCTTATACCTCGTTTATTATTAGAAATACAAGAAAAAGTCAGAGGAAATAGTTTTTTAGTAGTAATACTTCTATAAAATGGCGTAATCAATTATTTTTCATGGCCTACTGTTTTTCAGGAAATATGTATAACTTTGTTTTTTTAAATGAAACACCCTATATATTTATTCGCTAATGGATCGAGGGTTAAATTCTCTTTCCAAAAATGTATCACATGTGGTATTTTAGGGTTTATTTGGAGGAGAAACTCAAATAATAGAATCGTACTAGTTGGCTATGCCTACTGTTTATTTTACATACAATTGATAGTACCAAGTAACAATGCTGTAAAAAATTAATAAGCAACAAAAGAAAACAAATAATTACTTATTTTAATAAAGTACAAAAGACTGCTAAAAACAAAAACCGCGCATAGGTAACTAAAATGATTTTATTATGTTTTTTTTTAAATTGACACTTAAAATATCACATGTGATACATTTTTGAAAAGAGAATTTAACCCTCGATCCATTCGCGAATAAATATACAAGGTGTTCTATTTAAAAAAACCAAAGTTATTCATTTTTCCTGAAAAACAGTAGGCTATGAAAAATAATTGATTATGCCATTTTATAGAAGAATTACTACTAAAAAACTATTTCCTCTGACTTTTTGTTGTATTTCTAATAATAAACGAGATATAAGCTGCTCAATGAAATATCAGACACCCTGTATACTATTTTTTCTTCAAGCGCTATACAGGGTGTTAGTAAATAAGTAAGAAATAAGATTTTAATGGGTGATTGCTGAGGTTTTTTTATGTAAAAAGTTCATATAAACCCAGGTCCGAAAACGCTTAGTTTCCGAGATACAGCGTGTTTAGTTTCTCGTTTTTTTTTTATATTTTTTTAAATATTTCAAAAACGTTTTGAGATATTCACACAAAATTTAGGACACGCTACGACACGATAAATACCCATATTCTGAATAGACAGAATATTTCCACTTAGACCAGTGGCGTCCGTACGGCCATGCGATGACATATTTTTAAAGAAAAAAAGGCACGCCATTGATTTTTTCTAATTGGAAAATGTTTCTTTTAATGCTCCATTAATTGTTAACAAAAATTACCTCTTAGTATTTTGCCGCTCATGTAGCCGTTTTCAAGATAAAAAATGATTTCTAATTATTGTACCCTCCACAAAACCGATATGAGCTATCTAGTAGGCTGCTGTCAAATACTCCCAAATAGATAGTCATCTTGTTAAATTGCAATTTTCTGTGAATATCTCAAAACGCTTTTGAAATATTTAAAAAAATATAAAAAAAAAAAAAAACGAGAAACTAAACACTCTGTATCTTGGAAACTAAGCGTTTTCGGACCTGGGTTTATCTAAACTTTTTACATAAAAAAACCTCAGCAATCACCCATTAAAATCTTTCGCACTTATTTACTAACACCCTGTATAACTATTTTGCATGTTAATCAATGAAAACTACAGACCATTTGAAAAGTGCTTACTTGACTGTCAACAATTTGTGTAGACGCGTGATGCACAGAAAAGATCTTTCTACACAAAAGAACTATCGCTCGAAAATAATTTTCGAAGCGTACAACACGCTTTTGAAGTAATTTTACCTTTTCAACTGCCTGAATTTATCCAAACTTGACAGTTGTACTTAATCAAAACAATGACAAGTGACTCCACCACTTGTGACGAGTTGCACTCAGGGCTTCGAACCGGAACCGAACCGAAAACCGGAAACGGAAAAAACCTTTATTTTTGTCGGAACGAAAACCGAAACCGAACTGATATATATATTTTTTATTTGAACCGGAATGAAAACCGAAACGAAAAAAATAACGGTTCGAAGCACTGGTTGCACTAACATTATGTTACTAGTAACAAAATGATTTCCATTATTGTATTAGTAACATAATGGAGTATTTTTACCTTGTGTATTCAGTAGCAAAATGTTACAATTATGATACGCTTGAAGAAAAAATAATTAATATCATAGCATCTGCGTTTGTAATTCAGAATCGAATTTAGTTGTTTGTTACCTAGGAAGCTTATTTATAATGCTTGACTAAATTTAATAGGAGTAATACTTACTGTTGGTGTAAACGTACAATATTCCAAAATTCAATAACTTTTACATGATGCTAGTACAGAAACCACATATTTTCAGGCAAAGTTTCAAACTTTATTATTCAATTTTTGCTTCTAAATCTCAGTATTCTCTTTTCTCTCCCCATTTTAGATACAGCCTATACAGGGCCGGCGCTAGGGGTGAGGCGGTGAGGCGACCGCCTCAGGCGGCATTTATCTTGGGGCGGCATTTTTTGAGTACGCGATATTTATACTGCAAGCGATCAAAACGTGACCATCCACGGAAGTCTTTGAAAACAAATGTTGCGTCTAGTCACATAACTTTGTATATAAACCCTAGCCGTTATGTTGCAATGTTGCAGAACATGAATTAATCTATTAATACTTAGAGGATTCTTTTTCGTATTAGTTTTTCATATTAGTTCCTTTATGGTAGAATAGAACCTGATTTTCTATAAACAAATATACCTATGTAGTTGCAGCAGGGGCGGCTCGTCTTTAAGAGCTGCAGAACCACCAAAAATAAGATTATAAGTAATTAAAACAATAAATTATCTATTAATAAACTAGAATAATTCACAGTCTATCCTCGCACTTTTTTAATGTTAATCCTATGTAAATTGTTGAACCAGTCAGCAAAATGAATATTTTAATATAAAGCCGTTATGCAACGTTCACTAAACAGCTGTCTTATTTTGTTGTGTTCGTGCTGCGTTCGAAAATCTGCTTGTTTGGAAGACATCGCCGCGTTACGATGGGGCCCGAAGTAAAAATTAAGGGTAACATTAACGTAGAAAGGAGCTGCATGTGATGCAGCTCAAATTGTTAATATGCTACATTTTAAACGGGGTGTTGTAGTATTTTGACTGACTAATTCGTGAATTTTTTTGTACGATTATGCTTACAAACAGTCCTATAATGGATGCTATATTTAAATTAAAGGAAAATAAGTTCCGTAAAAGCTTATAAAATACACTTTCATAACTCATAAGGGTATACATTTAAGGATTTAAGGAATAACATTTTTAAGGATTGACTGTCATTGTAATAGGAAAAATGTTTTATTTTATTTTCCCTATGTGTTATTATTATTATTACTTCTTTTTAATGCAGAACACCCAAAAATATTGTATACGAGCCGCCCCTGAGTTGCAATAACTGTAACACAAGATTTTGCCATGCGGTGGTATCAAAAATGTATGTATGTGTGTATTATCTGCAACCTCTTATACCTTTCGGCGTCGAGGCTAGTGCGTTAACGTATGAGGTTCTACGGGTGCAATGCACAACTCGGCCCGTCTCTACGGGTGACGTGGTTGATGCGCCTTTTAATACTTACATACTGCACCATGTGTATAGTGTTAGTGTGTGTTTTGTGTAGGACTTTGTTACTCTACATCGTAGGTCTTTATTCGGAGGAGAGCGTCGTTGATTTGGTGCCCAACGACGAATGGTCACCAGAGCTCGATACCGACCTCCAGACTGCAGGTCTGGAGATTCAAACCAAAGACTAGCGTAACACTAGCCCGACGCTCTACCACTGCGCCACACTAGCTTGTTGGTGTTAAAAATAATTTAGTTATTTATTTTTCAATTATTAAATTCTGTCCACGAAAGATTTACTCAAACACATAGACATCTATTTGAATTTTTATATGACAATCAGTCCTTAAGATTTACATATAGCACTGCCGGATGATCTAGAACTTTTAAATCTACATAGCGAACTGTTAATTATGAGAAATATATTAGATAAAGGTGTGACACCACTAAATGTTTTAAATTATATCTATAGCCCTAAACTATTAGAACATTTTTCAAATATTTTTGTGTCATTGAGAATTTTGCTAACTCTCCCTGTATAGGTTGCTAGTGGAGAAAGATGTTTCTCTAAATTAAAATTAACTGAAAATTATTTAGTTCAACAATGGCACAGAAGAGGTTAACAGAATTAGCAATATTGTCCATTTAATCTAATCTAGCGTCAAACTTGAATATGTATGATATAATTGATAATTTTGCTAAAGACAAATCTCGCAAAGTTCTTTTGAAATAAATCATGTACATTCAACGTTTATTTTTAAAATAGCATGTTCTTTAATTTTATTGTATTGTTTCGTTTTACCTACAATGCAATAAATTATGTTTTCTTTTGAGATGTATTTGTCTCAACCAAAAGGGCGGCAAAAATTTTGCTCGCCTCAGGCGACCATTTTTGACGCGCCGGCCCTGAGCCTATATAAAATACTTCATTACACTTTCTAATTGCAAATTATACCTTGTGTATTCTAATAGGTTTTTAACTGATCTAAGTATTACTACAAGAAAATTTTAATTCAACTAGTGTACTTTAATTCAGAGAACCACTGATATACAAGTTTCATCTAAATATTTCTCGAAAATGCCTCCTATACGGGACAAACAACTAAATCAAAAATATTTGCCTCTCGTAAAGCTACACTTATTTAGGTACCTATTCTCGAATTGTTCGCTAGTATAAATGTAAATTGTTTCACCAATATTTATTAAAAAATCATATGTCAGTTACAGGAAAATGTAATAATAATAACAAAACAAATAAAGATGAAATATTGATTTTTTGTAGTAGGTAGAATTATTGTAATCTATAAATACAGGGTGTTGGGTAATGCTTCTGCGAAACTTTAGGGGTGGGTTTGTAACGATAAAAGGACTAAAAAATTCTTATACCATTTTATTCTCAGTTGCATTTTTTTCCCTTTAATTATTTTGTGGTTGTTAATAAAATTTTTTTACTCACTTTTTGGTGAGGGGTTTTGGTCTACTCTACTATAGTGACCGGTCCTCGTGGGAGAGAGATGCCGCGTTGACGGAACAGTCGGGCAACCCATCCCAGCACTAACCTGAGACAACGCTGCTTAACTTTCGTAATCGTGCGAGAATGGGATACCTAGCTACCGCAACTCGGGAACTGAAAAAGTGAGTAAAAAAGAAATAAGTATGAAAAGAATAAGGGTCAGAGTGGCCTTTGCCCTACATAGGAATGTTGCAGGCTAATAATAATAAATAAAGTTTTATTGTTACTTGATGTATTGGACTCTTATTTATCCGTAAAAATTTTGTTCCTGTATCTTTAACCCTTTGTTTTTATTTTTCCCGAGAATAAAAAGTAAAATAAAGCATGCTCAGAAACTATGCATATTAGACAACAATTGTATCTATAATACTTTTTTGCTTCATTTGTCATTATAAAGCTATTTCCAAATTTTGGCAGAAGCATTTCCTAATACCCTGTATACAGGGTGTAAACGAAACCAGGAACACCCCCCTTTTTTTCCACAAGTTTTAAGTTAATGAAATGAAATTTTGGGATGTTGCATTATTGGTAAAAACGCATTATACGATGTATAAATCACTGAACTAGCGCTTCCGTTTTAACCGGAAGTGACATCAACTTCAGATTTTTAAATATCATCCTGTATATTTTTTAACAGATTCTTGTACTATTCGAAATTCTCTTTTCAATGGTTTTTTCAAATTTAAAATTGGTAAATAAATGGCGTAGAAAATTGCAATTGTTTTTCTGCAGGGAGATGGCCATGAAATCAATGTTCAAGTTAGCAATATTTAACAAGTGGGCATTCAAAATTATTGTAAACATGTTTTAGTACAATTGTGGTAAAAAATCGAAAGTAGTTTAGACCAATAGTCCCAATACCTATTTTTAAATTTTATTGAAAAATTCTAAAAAAAAAAACTTTCGTATGAAATAGCTGGCCATAACTCCATTTTTTTAAATGGGACCTACCAATATTTTTCGTTTTTTCTTAAAGAGTTTTTAATTGCTTTTCTAATGACATATGTAAATCATATTTTTACTCACAAAAATTCCATGGATAACTAAATTTGTAGGTATCACTAAGAGCTAAAAAGTCACTTAATATTTTATTTTCCGTTTCATTGTAGCTTGTGTAGAAAGTTTCCTTAAGAAAATGCTTTATATTTTTCAAACACTGCAAAAATAAGCGAACTACGTGCAAAGGAATGATCCTGAAAATGTTCACTTTCCAGCACTTTCTTGTAAATGTGGCTAAAATTAGATATCTCTGAGTCATGAGCGTTTGGAAAAAATGCAAAAGCGACAAATTCAAAATGACATCGGCATTTTTATAAAACTGTGATCCCAGTAGTGTTCCAATTTGTAATAATATGTACATACGAATTATTGTACCATTTCTCAAACTCATTCATTTTATATCGAGTCTTAGCTATCAATTGTGATTGTTCATTGAATTTGAATTTTGAAATTATTCATACCTTCCACCAAATATTTAATAGAAAGTTCAAAACAAACTAAATTCAATATTCAGACAGTTTCCTTAAGTTCATCCTCTGCAACGTAATTTAGTAAACTACCGTGTAACACTTCACAATAGCTTGTTATTTGTGTGGTTCTACTCACACAACACTAATAAGGGTGTTGTAGAAATCTTACGAGAGTTAAAAGCGGATGTATGTATAACCTAAACTTACACTCGCTTTTAGATCGACATCCCGACGTAATTTGCAATCAAACTGAGCACAGGAAATGTGGGTAATTAAGCAGACCTGGTTATAAATACTCATATATTAGGAACATTGCGAAAATTATAAGACGCGTAGAAATTAGTCTGCCAATTCAAAACAATGTAGCAAATTTTACTCAAATAATTTTGAATGGTTTTGGAAATAATTTAAAAACCTTGATATATGCAGCTAATGCTGATTCAGTTAATTGTCTTTTTATTAATTTGATTCAGATGTTACAAATGAACTAATTAATACAACTAAGTACAATACTAAAGGGTCAGTAAATTCATTTTTTTAATTTTTGATATATTACCAAAATTTATTAGCTCAATCATATCGGGAGCTGTTAGTTGTGATGGTAATGGCGTTTTTTTTTTTAATTGAAAACGGAATTGCCATTTATTCTACCATTTATTATTCACATTTTGTTTAACAAATTCTATTTACCCCTAATGTTGGAAAAAGGCAAAAGTAATACCCAAAGTACTTCGTTTAAGAATTTGTATTCCATTAGCATCTTGTCTACTTTGTTGAAAGTCTTGGAGAATGCTGTTGCAACTCAGTTGTGTGAGCATTTGCAAAAGTACCAAATATTGTCATCTAAACAATCACATTTTAGGCCTGGTTACAGTTGCAGTACCGCCGTGATGAATGTCATAGATGATATTCTGAAACCTACTGAATGTAATAAACTTACATTTATGACTTTATCGGACTTCTCTAAGGCTTTCGACGCAGTTAATCGTACGATTTTGTTGATAGTGGTCTTGATAATGGTGCTATTGCGTTTTTCAAAAGTTACTTTATTAACAGAAGCGAACGGAATGGGTTGGCAGACAACAATTCGGAATTTTCTGAAATAAACTTGTGATGTAGCTCAGGGATCTTTTTTGGTTCAATCTATTTGTCAACATTTCCAAAATCGGCAAAATCCCTAAAATGCTGTAATTATCATTCATACGCTGATGAAACGCAGGTGTATTGCTTCCAATCTTAAACAAGTTAGTTTCGCCAATTTTCTTGTAATATTTCGAAAATGTTTGAAATTACAGACGAAAATTAAAATTGTGATTTGATACCATGTATCTGTTTTAGTATTAACTATGGACTAAGGTAATCATAGGTAAATCAAAATACTCTGATACCACGAATCTAAATACGTTTGCGCTGTGTCCCATTACTTAAGGATTGCCCTGTATGAATGGGGATCATGTAATATTAAGTAATCAACATCCATTAGGCAAATAATCACCTATCAACAAAAAAGTGAACGACACGAAATAAAACCTTACTGCTACTGTTAAAATTATTTTCTACAAGCACCATGGAAAGTAGGCTTTTCAGATTTCGTCTCCATAGATACGAGTATTGAAAATAAGTGTATGCCGAGCAAGTGGAATTTGCGTGTGAAATAGTTATTTTCATAACAAGTGCGGGAAGTTAGCCCGCACGTGTTATGAACAACGTTTTTCCTACAAACGTTTAGGAATCGTCCTAAACTATCATTTTGTAAGGTTTCAAGTTGTCAAATTTGACATTTCCTTTTAAAGTAATAAGCTTTAGTAAGGATGGTTGCTATGCGATTTTCTGATTTTTCAGAAATCGCTGTCACTTTCCGGCACTCCGTGCGGGAAAGTGGACTTTCCCGCACGCAAAATGAGTGTGCGAAAGTAACATTCCTAAACGTTTGTCGGAAAAGGAATTTTCAACACGCAAATTTTGAGTGTTAAAAGTTCTTTCAACATGATAAAGCAAAATCATGGAAAACTTTTATTTTAACAATACAAGTAGTATTATAAAAGTAGTTATACACTAATTATTAACATTAAAATTAAATGTAAATGATGTACAATTGTTAATATTATTGCTTGGCGGCAAGGAATTGACCAAATTGTGATTTGTTGTCACTGTAATGGTAGGGAAATCGGTGGAATCTGTCAGTAGTTGAGAAAGTACTGAATTCATTTGGATTTCACAGGTAGTAATTCCAGAGATGCAGCATTTTCAGCTTCCACAACATTAGGTAGGAGGAGTATTCGGGAAATCTTCACAATCCCTTTCATTTATTTTGAATGGTTTCTATAAATTATTATTAAGTATGCCAAAATTATGAAAACCCCCCCGATGGTATCTCCACCTTGCTGTGGTGGGGGGGCTTACGTGCCACAATGAGTATGAGAGCTATTCCAGCGGTAGCGTAGCTACCGGTAGGGTCTCCCTTACTGGACAGGTCTTGTATGAGTAGCCAGACGAAGAGAGATACACCGGTCCTCCAAGGCTGGGGGTTGTGTAGTGGTCCTCGCTCACATAAAGCTTTATGCTAAAAAACCCAGTGATAAGCCTCGGCATTCGGACAGACCAAATAGAGAACGAAAACAGCGAGAAAAAAGGACAATGAATATAGGAACATGGAACATCCAAGGCCTTAGAACTAAACAACAAGAAGTCCTCACGGAATTAATAGAAAGGAATATAAATATTGCTATACTATCCGAAACGAAAAAGAAAGGAAATGGCTGTGAGGAATTAATACATTATATACACTGCTGCAGTGGAGTAAATAAAAGTGAAAGGGCTGAAGCGGGTGTATCCATAATAATAAACAAAAAGTATAAACGCAATATAAGAACTTGGGAAGCTATAAACGAAAGTATAATCAAATTATTCCTACAGATAAAAGGTAAAACTGCAACCATTATTGGAGTATATGCACCAAACGACGCTGCTACGAGGACAATAAAAGACAGCTTCGGAGATATATTATGAGAAATAATAGAACAAGTACCCAACAGTCACGAAATAATAAGAGCAGGCCACCTGCTCAGCAGAGTAGGGAAAAGACAGAACGGCCCAGTAATAGATAGACACGGAGAAGACCATATAAACAATAATGGAGAAAGATTATTGGATATATGCGAACAATATAGTTTAAAGATAACGAACACCTTCTTTGTTCATAAAAGCATCCACAAATATACATGGTAGGTACCAACTCACAAGCGGTCTAAAATCTATAATTGACTACCTAATAATAAAACAGGCAACTACCCTAAAAATACAGGACGTTAGAGTAAAACGTGGAGCTGATTGTGGGGGTGACCACCATCTTCTGTTGGCAAGAATCTACTTTCCATACAAAGATCACCGACCCACGAGGATTACGAAAAGCAAGAAACCGATGAAAGTTCAACTAAGATTAAAGAAGAAAAGTTCAACATCGATAGCTTTGAAAATGATAGTACAATATATCTATATCAGAGAAGATAGGAAAAAAAATTAATAATAGCTAACAGGACTACAGAAGAAGAAAATGAACACATAAATGAGAGTATTAAAAGAGCAGCACAAGAAGCTCTAGGAACGTACACATGTAAAAGGAAACCACATTGGTGGGACAAGCAATTGGAAATAAAAATAAATAACAAGAAACAGCACTACTTGAGGTACATTCAAAATTCAACCAACGAGAATAATGAAGAATATAGAAGAATAAGCAGAGAAATAAAACAGGAACTGATAAATAAAAAAAAAACAGCACATCGACAAAAAATGTGAGTACCTACATCGATTCATTCATTGGAGGAACAAGAAGTTCAGAAGCTTGGAAAACCATTAGGTCTTTAAAAACCAACACACACAATAAAACAAATAAACTGGCGGAAAAAATTAGGGGATATTAAAAAAAATAACGATTATGTAATGAATCGGCGTTTTATTTATTTTCAGTACAAATTGTACCTTCTTTGAATATAATTACAAATAAATAATGCTGAGTATAGAACCATAACGACATAAAAACATTAAAACCAACAATATAACTTTTCGGTATTAACGCTTAGAAACAAATGATCGAAAAATTTTAACATTAGTATAAAGTATGCCTTTCTCTTACATCGAATACAGCTTGACATCTCCTAGGCATACTTAAAATCAAGTTGTCAATAGCATCTTCCGGCAAATTGTCCCATAACATTGGCAAAACTCTTCTTAGTTCTTGAATAGTCTGTGGAGAAGGATTATGCTGCTCTAGTGCACTTTTAAGCATATCCCATACGTGCTCAATGACATTTAACTCAAGAGATAGAGGTGGTAAAGGCAAATGACGTATTTGCTGGGTTTGAATAGCTTCCATGACAGTAGCTGCTGTATGGGGTCTGGCACTATCATCTACCAATATGAAGTCTGGGCCAATATCAGCAGCACAATTAGCAACAATGTCTAAAATAATGTCATCTCGATATTTGTGACCATTCATATTGCCATCACACACGTATAAATAGTTGAGTGCGGTGTCCTAAACATATACCGGCCCACACCATGACAGAACCACCGCAATATGGATGAACCGTCTGAATAATGGAGGATTGATTTCGTGGTGTAGTTTGCCTTCTCCATACTCTAAGTCGTCTGGAATCACTATGCAGGCCAACCCGAGATTCATCTGAGAAAGGTACTGTGTGCCATTCAACATCCCAGAATCTTTGTTCTCGCACCCACTCGAATCTTTGTCGTCGATGTCTGTTGGTGAGTGGTACTCTGCGCAATGGATGCCTGGAACGTAAACCTACCTCATGTAGACGATTTCTGACAGTTCTGGCAGAGATTTGTATATCTGCTGCATTTTGAAGTTGTCGTTGGAGTTGAACGGCGGTAACTTTCGGATGCATTCGGGCCAATGTGGTCAGTAAACGATCTTGCCTGACAGTTGTCGCTCGTTTTCTTCCTTGCCCAGGTCTTCGCCGAACATATCTCGTAGTTCTAAATCTAGCACTTAATCGGCTTATTACGCTTTGCGACACATTGAACAAGTCAGAAACCTCCACTTGACGGAAACCCCTGCGGAGTAAATTAAGTGCTCTAGTGGCACTATGAATACTTAAAAAACGTTCTGCCATTGTAATTTCTTATTTAGAAACAGTATAAGATATTTTAAAAACCTTCATCAAAAATTTGAGCAAACAATTTGCAAAACAACGCGTAATTAGTAAACAAACACAATTTCAATAAAATAACAAAAACAAGTGTTTATAAATCAAAAGAGACCTGATAATAACCAATAACCCATCCAGTATTTATTCTTTAATAGCAAACTTTAGGTAACTTAATATGCTTTATGTTGTTTTTTTTAATATCCCCTAATTTTTTCCGCCAGTTTATATTAACAATCACTAAGAAACAATGGATAAATTATTTTGAAGATCTATTACAAGAAAAAAGACCTCAATTTTTACACAAAGGGTATAGAACAAATGGAGAAAAATGAATACAGTTAACCGAAAAACAAATTGAAGAAGCATTAAAAACAATGAAGCTAAGAAAATCGCCCGGTCCGGGGGGAATTAGACCAGAGCTAATAAAGTATGGCCCCAATAAATTACAACACATGCTGAAAGCCCTGTATGAACGATGCATTAATGGAGAAGCGATACCCGAGGCATGGCGGACTTCCTATATGACCCCTATATACAAAAAAGGCGGAAGGAATGACCCCAAAAATTATAGAGGAATAGCTGTGATATGTACCATAGGTAAATTATATTCTAAAATTTTAAAAAATATGATAGAAATGGATATAGCCGTTAAACAACCAGAAGAACAAGCTGGCTTTAGAGCTGGGAGATCAACAATGGACAATATATTTACAATAAAATTGTCACTGGAAAAAAGACTACAAAGAGATGGAGAAACGCATCTAGCACTGATAGATTTAGAAAAAGCTTATGACAGTGTACCAACAGAACAACTACGGAAAGAAATGGGAGAGTCTGAAATAAATCCGATACTGATTGACGCAACATATAAGCTATACGAAAATAATACTACAAAAATAAAAATAGGAAACGCACTAAGCGAAACATTACCAATTACCAGTAACCAAAGGTCTACGCCAGGGATGTTGAATTCCTCCAACACTTTTTAAAATATATTTAGACAAAGCTCTACAAGGGTGGCAAAATAAGTGTAGAAATATGGGACTAAAAGAGGGAGAAGACATACTATACTCTTTATACTTTGCCGATGATCAAGTGGTAATATCGGAAGATAAGGATGATTTGAGCTACATGAGCTACGAAAACTACAGGAATCATACGAACAAGCGGGTCTGAAGTTGAATCAAACAAAAAGCGAATATCTAGTTATAGGAAATGCGGAAATTGAGAACCTCCCACTAGAAAACGAATATATAAGAGGAGTGGATAAATGCAAATATTTAGGTGTAACATTCAATGAAAATAGAAATAGCGAGGAAGAAATAAGAAACAGAGTAAACAAGGGAAGAAACATAATAAAATCCATCAACTCAATCTTGTGGGATAAAAGTTTACGAAAGAACACAAAGAAAAGAATATATACGACTATAATACAAAGTGTTACCATATACGGAGCAGAAGCGTGGGATGTGAATAGAAGGAACAAAAGTAAGCTACTGGCGACAGAGATGGACTTCCTACGAAGAAGTTGCCGGAAAACAAGACTAGATAGGGTACGCAACGAGACAATTAGAGAGATAATGGAAACCGATAAAGATATTATGGACGAGGTGCAAAAACGACAACTAACATGGTTCGGTCACGTGAATAGGATGGACGAAGAAAGGTGGCCAAGAAAAATACTAAAGTGGACGCCGCCAGAAAGACGGAAAAGAGGACGCCCAAGACGAAGCTGGCGAGATGATATAAATGAAGCCATGCGAGCGAGAGACTTAGCAGAAGACACTTGGCACGATAGACGAATATGGAAACTGGGTGCGGAAAAACGGCGACAGCTGTAACACTCCGCATATACCGGGTGTCAACGAAACCTGGGGCACCCCCATACTTTTTTTATTTTTTAAGATATCAAAATGAAATTTGGTATACAGTGTGTCCCAGATCGAGTGGGATGCATGGGTAACTTTCTTATTATTGAAGATGGAGATTTGGTTAAATTGGCAATGTTTTGCAGTTTTATATGATGATTTAAAATCTGTTTGAAAAAGTTCAAAATGTCGAACCCGTCAGAAGTTATTAAAAAAAAAACTAAAAACTGTCATTTTCTTGTATGTCAAATATCTTCGTAAGTATAAGAGATACGAAAAAAAGTTTCATATGAAAGTCACTGTTTTCGATAAGACCAATTTAAAATTGGTGTCGAACAAAAATTCAAGATGGCTGCTTTTGAGGTACTCGTATCAACTTCCTTAAGTTAAATGGACGCCATATTGGATTTTTTGGTTACTGAATAGAATTTTTTATTCTCTTTTCAACTATGTAAGATAACGTATGATTGAATAAAAAATACCAGTAAAATTAATTGTTTTTACATTTTAATCAAGTAGGCTTACATGGATCCAAACAAAATTAGGTCAAATTTATTTTAGAAAACCTTTGTATGTAATTCCTATAATACTTAGTAACATGTTAATTCAGTACTAAGTATTAAGTACTTGAACCACAAAAAACATCGTGACATTACTTTTTAAACGTATAATCAAGTAGGTAAGTAGCTATGATGAAAAACAATAACAAAGTTTATCACAATCTGTCAAATAGCAGGTACTTAAGCTAATTTTGTTTGGATCCATGTAAGCCTACTTGATTAAAATGTAAAAACAATTAATTTTTCTGGTATATTTTATTCAATCATACGTTATCTTACATAGTTGAAAAGAGAATAAAAAATTCCATTCAGTAACCAAAAAATCCAATATGGCGTCGATTTAACTTAAGGAAGTTGATACGACTACCTCAAAAGCAGCCATCTTGAATTTTTGTTCGACATCAATTTTAAATTGGTCTTATCGAAAACAGTGACTTTCATATGAAACTTTTTTTCGTATCTCTTATACTTACTAAGATATTTGACAGACAAGAAAGTGACAGTTTTTAGTTTTTTTTAAATAACTTCTGACGGGTTCGACATTTTGAACTTTTTCAAACAGATTTTAAATCAGCATATAAAACTGCAAAACATTGCCAATTTAACAGAATCTCCATCTTCAATAATAAGAAAGTTACCCATGCAATCCCACTCGATCTGGGACACCCTGTATGTTATAGAATCTTTAAATGACATTTGTTGACATAGGAAACAAGTTTCTATCGCTTCCGGTTTTGCCGGAATTGACATCAACTTTGTTATTTTAAATGGAACACCCTGTATATTTATACATTTTTGGAATCTCCATTCAATTTTACGTATGGTAGTATCAAGTTCGAAACATTTCGATGACAAAGTAAATTTTTGCAGAAATTAATCTAGAGTGCCATGACTTACGCAAAATGAAAGTCAAGGAGCCCCAACACTCGAGACAAATGGTTTTAGAACTTTAACTATTTTAGTTGCTGTATTAGATTGACTAAAGTTGGCCAAAATGCTTTTTCAAGAATGACTCTATTTTTTCAAGTGGCACTAGGGTGGGACAC
The DNA here is from genome assembly GCA_963082815.1 of Melanotus villosus. Classification (NCBI taxonomy): domain Eukaryota; kingdom Metazoa; phylum Arthropoda; class Insecta; order Coleoptera; family Elateridae; genus Melanotus; species Melanotus villosus. Next base: position 65,828,568 of record OY720418.1, on the reverse strand, counting down.
TAGGATATTAAAAACGCGCGTTTTTCAAGGATTTCATTCATACCAATAACGCGGGATTACTTTGGAGATTTAATTCGGAATAACACTCTCCGTTTAAAAAAGACGTATTTTGGACATTTAAATCTAGACACTGGGTTTCAAAACAAGTGAAACAAATAAAATGCACAAAAAAAGTGATTGATTTGAGTACTAAAATAATTTGTTTTGAGTGTCGTAACACCCTGACTTCCATTTTACGCAGGTCATGGCATCCTAGATTAATAAATAAACTCTTCTGCAAGTATTTACTTTGTCATTAAATGTTTCAAACTTAATATAACGTACGTAGAATAAAATGGGAATTCTAAAAATGTATAAATATACAAGGTGTTCCATTTAAAATAACAAAATTGAGGGTAATTCCGGCGAAACCGGAAGTGACAGAAACGTGTGTTCTATGTTAAAAAAATGCCATTTAATTAGTATATTACGAATACCAAATTTCATTTTGATATCTTATAATATAATTTAAAAAGTAGGGGTGCCCCAGGTTTCATTGGCACCCGCTATATATTGTAGTATTACATATTTTATAAACTTAATTTTAATTAGGATGAAATTAATAAAAAAATGTAAGTAAATAATAAGTTAGTTAGATATTGAAAATCAAGTAAACGAATATGAATAAATTTAACCAGGACAACGAGGAAAACAGAGAATAACAAATAACTGAAAGATATTAAGAACAGATTTTTCAAATTGGAAAAAGAAAAGCTTTCAATATAAAATAACTTCAAATAAAGTTTATTACTGATCTTAATTAATTATTATATAAAAGTTAATTAAAGTATAAAGGATCATTATTGTGGATTACATAATATTGAAGATTTTCATAATTGAAGTTGAGTAATTCAATATATTTGGATAGTGCAATCATTATAAACAATTTGGAAATATAAAGAAATAATATGAATAGTTGTCTACGCTTGTTTTAGTTTTGAAAATGAGAACATTGAAAAGGAAATTGTACATTGAAATCTCAACATAACGTGAGCGATTTTATTGATAATTAAAACTAAATAATATTAGCTAGAGAATTTAGGGCATTTTATGTGTTTAATTTATAATCATATTTGTTCTTGTTAATAAATCTGCATAAGACATTTTTGAATTAACTTTATTGATACAAAATAATAAAATTAATTTAGAATTCATAGAAAACCAAAAATAAGAACCTCTTCAACGCCCAACAAATATTGAGCTAGCCGGTGCATAATAATAATAATAATAATAATAACAAAGAATCTGTCAGGTTAAGTAAATTTAAAAAACTTAAAAAGCTAAAAGAATATCAGTCATAGCATCATAGCAATATACATAAAATTATGAAAATCACAATATGAAAATTTGTAACAAACGTTATTTATCAGTCTCCCTAGCAATGAAACAAATTCCCTCATTTCAATATAGAGACTGTGGTTTTAGTTATTACGTTTTTAAAAAATGTCATGACATTTGATGAATATCAGATTTTGCAGAAATATTTAGATTTTTTTATGGAAATGTGGTTGTAGAAAAAATAGCGTGTAATACATGTGTTGAAAGCTCTTCGCCACTCTAATGTGGCAAACAAAAGCTTTCAACACTTATATTACAATATACTATTCTATCACTATTTCAGAGGAGGTAATAAATAATTATTTGCGTTCGAAATTTAAAGCTTTATATTTACATAACCTGTGAGAAAAACGTATACCAAATTCTATTTAAATCAAAAAATACATACAGGGTTACTGGTAATTCGATACATTCCTTTGGGGATGTGATGGGACAGGAGCTAAGAAACAAATTTAACCCTAACATACATTATACAAAACTGAATAGTTTTTGAGATAAACTACTCAAAAGAATTAAGGGGTCAAAATTTCAAATGCTTGAAGTTTTTTTAGGGCCGATGACATTTTAATGAAACTTGGTATACGCATTGTCGAAACATTTATTTTAATGAAATGCTATAAAAATTGGATATCATCTTAACATCTACCACATCATTGAACACTATGTTAAAGTGAACCAGAAACTAAACTGAAAACTCATATCAAAAAATTAATATTCTTAAGAATTCTCAATAAACCAATACAATACCTAAACCTAATATCGTGCAAAGCTTCCTCCAGCTTGAATTACGGCATTACACCTGCGTGGCATACTGCGAATCAGTCTGCGTACGTTTTCCTGGGGAATACGTCGCCATTCTTCAATGAGAGCTTGTTCCCGTTCTGCCAGCGTATCTGGTGGGTGTAGACGCTTGCGAATACGTTGTCCGAGTTGATCCCATAAATGCTCTATGGGATTAAGGTCAGGACTGAGTGCTGGCCATTCCATAGTGGCTATGTTATTCTGGCTAAGATACTCAGTGACTACTCTAGCCGTGTGGGGACGAGCGTTATCCTGCATAAATAAAAAATCTTCTCCTTCGACAAGTGCTTGAGACAGGATATGTTCTTCAAGGACTTCATTAATGTACCCTTATGCCGTGAGAGAGCCATTTCTGATGACAACAAGTTCAGTGCGGCCGTTTATTGAAATGCCGCCCCATACCATTACTGAACCGCCTCCAAAAGCCACGACTTCCGTAACACATGCTGGTATAAAATGCTCCTTTGGCCTTCTCCACACCCTAACTCTACCATCATTTGTCCATAACTTGAACCTCGACTCGTCTGAAAACATCACTCGACTCCACTGCCTTAATTACCAATGTTCATGTTCATGTGCGAAGAACATCCTCCTTCGTTGGATGATTTCTGGTCAACTTTGGCTTCTTTGCTGGACGTCTAGATCTCAAATCGACTTCCTGAAGTCGATTTCTTACTGTTTGGTCGCTTATCTAAACTTGCCTAGCTCTGGAGAGGTAGATTTGAAGACTACGAGCGGTTTTCGAACGGCTGCGAAGGGCTTGAAGTCTCAATAATCAGTCGTCTAGTAGGCTCGTTGCTCTGTGGCGACCCTGACCAGGCCACCTGGTGACAAGACCAGTCTGTTGGTGCCTCTGCCTGAGCCTCCACACCACAGACTGACTTACATTGAGTTCTTGAACAACACTTCGCTGCAATCTACCTTCTTGTAGCAAGCTAACTGCTCTTGACACTTCTACTGGATTTAGGTGTCTTCTTATTGCTCGTTTGACCACGCGACACCAATATTTTGTGGTTGTATTAAAAAGCCGCCGTCTTGCAGTAATTAAAATCTTATGCAAATACTCAAATTTTCGTACAAAACAAACTTGTTTATTTACAGTCTCTAAGAAACGCAGAAAAAACAAACGAACGCAATAAAACATTGTAGCTGAATACTTGATTGATGGAATATATCAACACCTATCTTCTACCTGATATCATAAGGAAGATATACCTTCTGAAAAAAGTGACCCCTTAATTCTTTTGAGTAGTTTATTTCAATTTTTGCGTTTTTCTCAAAAAAGTACATCTTAATGTCTTTAAAGTTAATTTTAAAAAAATCGACTTCACAATTTTTGAACTTTTTTACTGGATTACTTGTCCCACTCTATGATCATCCGTTTGGAATGGAAAATATCCGGAAACATTTCGATCATATGAAAATTTTAAGTAAAAACTTATAAAAAATAATTTTTAAAAATCAGCTACGAAAACTACCTATTCGTTTTTCTCAAAAATTATAAACATAATATGCGTACAAATTATTTTAAAAACTTCCTTATTTCAACAGCTATCTATCAAGGTACAAATGTTCAACGTACCCTTGAGAGTTCTAATAAAAAAAATAGTAAAAGTGATGCAAGTAGTATGGTTCTTATTTTTGCATAAACAGTAAAGAGTAAAAGTGTGCGTAGAAAAAAAATGACAAATCGTTCCAATCCTCGACTTTGATGCTTACGCAATACGCATGTGTATTATTAACTAACATTGTTATCTCCGTGTCCCGTAAGTTTGTTGGTCTTGTTGAGTTTGTTGCTGAAGATTTTGGTTTAGGTCCTTGTTGTTGTTATTGTGTTTTAAGTGTCATGGCCACGTAGGTACACCAATGCAGAATACGCTGACATCTTCCTTGTCTACGGATATTGTGACGGCAACGCTGCCAAAGCTCGTCGAGAATATGAACGTCGCTTCCCTTACCGTCGTATACCAAATAAAGTTCGTGTATTCAGTACGACAGATCGAAATGTCGCTGAAAATGGCTCCGTGAAATGTAGACTAGGTGACGCCGATGCTCCTCGCGTTTATCAACCAGATGATGAGGAAGAAATATTGCGACATTTTGATGGAGACCCAAGAACTTCAACTAATAAAGTCGCAAGACTAACCGGAACGCCACAACGGACAGTTTGGTCTACGATACGCAGTGTTGGATGCCATCCTTACCACTATACTCCTGTGTAAGGCTTTCATGAAGGCGATCCTGGAAGGAGAGTGGAATTCTGCCGCTTTATGTTAAATTCAGATGCAGACAATGCAAATTTCTTACTAAACATTTTATGGATGGATGAGTTGAAACAAATTTCCACAACCTACATTATTGGGCCGACGAAAACCCCCATTTAATAAGGGAAACTAATTTCCAAATAAAGTTTTCTGAAAATGTCTGGATGGGAGTCATTGTCCGCTATTTTATAGGGCCATACTTTCTTCCCCAAAATTTCAACGGGGCAATCTATGAAAAATTTTTAAGAGATGAGCTGCCGGTGCTTCCAGAAGATGTTCCTCCCGCCGTCAGACACCGAATGATATTTCAGCACATCAGTTGTCCACCACATTATTGGCTGACAATACGACAGTTACTCGATCAACGTTTACCTAACCGTTGGATTGGAAGGGCAGACCCAATACATTGGCCAGCGCGAAGTCCAGATTTAACACCTCTAGATTTTCACATGTGGGGCCATATGAAAGAGATGGTCTATGCGATACGAGAGAAGACCTTAGACAAAGGATAGTCGACGCTGCCCAACGGCATATCCCCACAACCAGAGTAACAAACACGGAAATAAGTAGACGCTGCCGTGCTTGTATACGGAGTAGGGGCTCAAACTTAAGGGACACGGAGATAATAATGTCAGTTAATAATACACATGCGTCGACGACTGGAACGATTTGTCATTTTTTTCTACGCACACTTTTACCTTTTACTGTTTATCCAAAAATAAGAACCATACTACTTGCATCACTTTTACTATTTCTTTATTAGAACTATCAAGGGCACGTTGAACATTTGTACCTTGATAGATACCTGTTGAAATAAGGAAGTTTTTAAAATAATTTGTACGCATATTACGTTGATAATTTTTGAGAAAAACGAATAGGTAGTTTTCGTAGCTGATTTTAAAAAATTATTTTTTATAAGTTTTTACTTAAAATTTTCACATGATCGAAATGTTTCCGGATATTTTCCATTCCAAAGGCATGACCATAGAGTGGGACAAGTAATCCAGTAAAAAAGTTCAAAAAATGTCAAGTAGATTTTTTTTAAATTAACTTTAAAGATATTAAGATCTACTTTTTTGAGCAAAACACAAAATTTGAAATATCTCAAAAACTATTCAGTTTTATATAATGTATGTTAGGGTTAAATTTGTTTCTTAGCTCCTGCCCCATCACATCCCCAAAGGAATGTATCGAATTACCAGTAACCCTGTATATTAATATTGTTTGCTGTCAACGTAATAGTTAACAGATAAACCAATATTTATTTATGGCTTTTCTTACTATTTACAAAACAAGGATTATAGAATGTTTTGAAATACTATATTGTAATACAAGTGTTGAAAGCTTATATTTGGCACACGAATGTGAAGTTTGCAGCACGAACGATAGTGAGTGCTGCAGTCACATTAGTGTGACCTAAGAAGAACACTAGGCATTACAAGAATGGACAAAATACGAAATGAAGTGATAAGAGACAGTTTAGCGGTTGAAAAAGTGGAAAGTGTAATAGAAAAGAAACAGTTAAGCTGGCTAGGACATATTATAAGAATGAAAGAAGAAAACTTGGTGCAACAGATATGGGATATGGGTTGTGACAAAAAACGATCAAAAGGGAGGCCAAGGACAACGTGGAATGGACATATTGAAAAAATACTGAAGAAAGAAGGAAGCAATCTCAATCAGGCAAAAACACTAGCAAAGGACAGGAAAAAATGGAAGGCTTTCTGTGGGTATAAGGCCCACAACCCTCGACACTGAAAGGTAGAAGAGGGAAGCAGATAAGTAAGTAAGTAATAATGATTCTACTGTTAATGGTAAGTCGCAGGTACCACATTTTGATGAATCGCGTTTTTGTAGAAGATAATCCTCAGTTGTTTTTATGTGTCCAATTCCAAGTCTATTTTTACGATGCTTTTCTTTACGTGTAAGGTGCTTCTTCGGGGTCTATTTTTGTGTTTCGCTTTTTATTGTTCGTAACTTGTTAGACTGAGTTAGATTCCAATCGGTATTCCATTTATGTATAATTTTATTTCTTATATATGTTTTACAATCCTCTACCGTACTACTATTATCTGAATTTTTTCAGTAGTCAATAGATGCCTACATGCGAGGGTATCCATATTATTATTCCATTCACGTTTTTTAGCTTTAGTTGTGTGAAGAGGGTATTTCGTTCACGTGTGGATTATTACTGTAGATATTTTTAATACTTTTAATGGTACTGGTTGAGTCCATTGCTAATTGTATTGCGAGAGACGAATTGCAAAGCTTTTTTAATGGTATAAAGTTCCGCTGAGTACAGTGTACAGGGTGGCCCATTTTCGAAGGGATTGCAGGCTATCTCCTTAACTATTACATCTACGCAAAAAGTAATAAAGATGTCTCTGGCCAAATTTTTGAGACAAATCTAATGGTGCAAACCGAAATTTAATATCGTCTTTTGTTTTCGAGCTACAAGCAAAAATTGAATTTTTCGGAAATTCTTTTCGGAGTTATAACTCTTTTGTTTGTAGAGATAGGAACAAAAAATAAAAACATTCTTAAGGCACTTTTTCATGTAGAATTTAATGGTGATATTGGATTTCTAATTTGCATATTAAGTTTTGAGTTATAACATAAACTTGTATTTTTTTAAATAGCAACCGTAGTTGGCTTTGACATCACTAAATAGGTCGCTTTTCAACGTTTTCAAAAATATATGGTTTAATATACTTATTTTAAATAACGAATGAAATATCAACAATTTTCTAATATTTACAAATCATAATTGGATATAATTATCAAGCAACCCTTGGAATACAAAAAAAATGAATAAAAAAACAAAATAAATGACTGTCATGTCAAATTAATAGGTATTCGTTTGATTATGTAGCTTTACTTATGTAAAAAGTAAATGTAAAGTGTAACTGCTTAATAGTTACAATTACTGTTTATGTGTGACAGTTTAAGTATACAGTTTACTACACTTATCTCAAATAACAATTAAATCTCAATAAACTTGCCAATATTTAAGAATACTGCGGTATAAATGATTATTTAGACGCATTCTAGAGGGATTAAATTTAGTATCCACAATGTTCTGATTCTTATCTGGGATACATTATTCTGTATTTTTTTTTTTACTGGAATAGTTGGAGATGCTGTTACATACTCTAATCTAAACTATTTGTAGTATTTTCGTTTTATCTTGGTTAAATATTTTATTTATTTCGTGGTTTGTTGAAAGATCCAAAATTAATAAACCTATTCTCAAGTTTCTTACATGTTTCCATATTTGGTTGGAGACTTACTTTTACATAAGTATTAAAGTAAAGCTACATAACTAAACAAAGACTGCTTAATTTGACAGAACAGTAATTTATTTTGTTTTTTTATTCATTTTTTTTGTGTTCCAAGGGTTGCTTGATAATTATATTCAATTACGATTTGTAAATATTAGAAAATTGTTGATATTTCATTCGTTATTTAAAATAAGTATATTAAACCATATATTTTTGAAAACGTTGAAAAGCGACCTATTTACTGATGTCAAAGCCAACTACGGTTGCTATTTAAAAAAACACAAGTTTATGTTATAACTCAAAACTTAATATGCAAATTAAAAATCCAATATCACCATTAAATTCTACATGAAAAAGTGCCTTAAGAATGTTTTTATTTTTTGTTCGTATCTCTACAAACAAAAGAGTTATAACTCCGAAAAGAATTTCCGAAAAATTCAATTTTCGCTTGTAGCTCGAAAACAAAAGACGATATTAAATTTCGGTTTGCACCATTAGATTTTTCTCAAAAATTTGACCCGAGACACCTTTATTACTTTTTGCGTAGATGTAATAGTTAAGGAGATAGCCTGCAATCCCTTCGAAAATGGGCCACCCTGTACATGTACATGTTATTAAGATTGCACGACTCTTTATGATATTTTGTCAAAAATGGACCACCTGCACTGTCACCTATTTTAGATCCATCTGTATATACGTATTTGGGGGTGATTCGGATATTGTTGTAGAATTTCATTTAATAGATGTTTAAAATAGATTGGAGAGGGTGTGTTGTTTTAGAAATGCAGAAATGGAGAGATTCATTTCTGGTAATAATATATTCCACGGAGGAGTTTTTTGATTATATGAGTGGATGAGAGGTAAGGGTTATATCTAAGTTGCACATGATTTGCTTTATTTGTATAGGAATAGCTGCTGGTTTTCATAGAGTGGATTAAGTATCATAGAATGATTGTTATGATTCTGGTTTGCTAATGGGGATAAGGAGTATTTTGAGAGTTGAAGGTAACGTCCTAATTGCGGGGAAAATCCTCCAAATATACAATATGCTCGACAGAGGAGATAACTTGAAGAGTATACGAGACTAGAGTATTCGATTGTGCCTCTCACTAAGGACTTAAATAGTACCATTAATGTTAATTCGTTTGCACCCCATGCATAATGAGATTCTACTTTCAAGATATCTATTGCGTTTTGACAATTATTTTTTAGTTTATTGAGGTGACGAATTCACTTTAATCTTTTATCAAATGATACTCCTAAATATTCTAACATATGATCAAAATTTTTGTTCATCAAGAATGGCTATGAAACAAAAAATTGGTGCCTTTAAAATTGGCTCACATATCTTTACTTCAAAATTGTTGACAGCTGTCACATTAAGTAAATATATGTAAGCCAATTTTAAAGGCGTTGGTTTGCACTTCCACGGCCATACTTGATGAACAGAAATTTTGATCATACTTTACTTGGTCTACATATCGAGGAGCTTTATTGTCTAGAAATATTGCCGGATTATCTGGTTTTTGTTTTTTGTTAAAGTTACAGCACTTAGTTTTTTCCGTGGAGCATTTAAACCCTTAATTGTTCTCCATTGATAAATGCATTTCTAACGTACGATTCGATTTTTATGATATTGTCCATTGTGAAATGTCCACTTTACAGTTTGTTTAAAAGCTGGGAGTTTTCCAAATGATACATGAGTCTATGGTTTACCATTTTTTTCCAGAGTCTTACACAAGGTGCTTATCAAAGGTATTGGACGGTAACTGCTTGGGTTATTGTTATTGTAGTTGCGTTCCACCATTCGATAGGAAAAACGCCTTTTGTCCAGATGCCGTTGAACAGTTCTAACAATTTTGTTTTAAAAGGGGAATGCTTAAGCATCTCATAGTGTATTTGGTCGGGACCGGGAGTGGAGTCTTTCGAGTTATTAATAGCCAGTTGTAATTCTAACATAGTTGTGGTTGTAAACGTTTTTAAAGTGTAGTGCTATACTATTGGCTATTAATTTTTGATCAGTTCCTACTTATTTCATTTTGTTGTGATTATAAGGCTGCTATTCCAAAGTTCGATGACTTACCATTTATAGTACGAATTTTCTGGAATACTTCCTTAGTTGAAGTTTGGATGTTTATCGTACTAATGTAATTTTTCCGTGATTCTTCCTTGCTGGTTTTAATAACTCTTTTAGCAATAACTCGGTGTTTTTTAAAGTTAATAAGATTTTCGTTAGTCTTATGTCGTTTGTAGACATGGAACGCTTTGTCGCTTTCTTTTTTTCCTTTTATTGTATCTGAGCATTTCTTATTCGACCATGGGACTTTGTACTTATGGTTACTTTTCATGTCATACACAAAGTGAAGTTAATTAAATATAAACAAGTTTTGTATATTTATTTATTTTTATTCTTAATCGTAAATTTATTTGCCTTTGATGTTTCAAACACTTATAAAACGCGGGAATGCTTTTGATGATCTAAAATTAAAATTGGTAAATACCCGATTGTAGAGGCAGCCATTCCTTGGATATTCATTTTATAGTAGTAGTTTTATAACAAACAATACTTAAAATGAATATTGTTTGCAGTTACTTATGCTTTGTTTTGTGACAAAGTCTACTACATTTTAAGTAATAATTTGCGTTTTATTAGAATTCGAACTTCCTTTGGAGGGCAATTTAAAACAGAGCATTGAAACAAACAGATTTCGGTGTTATGTTTGTACTTATCTCATATTATTACATAAAACTAGACGGAAATTGTATCAATTTTTGTTAAGCATGGATGATTATATTATGACCTTATTAGTCCAGTCAAATGGTAATTTAGCTTTGCGTTTTGGGTAGGCAGCAATTTTTTTTTATCGGTGTATAGAGAGATCAGTGTTGAATATAAATCGGAGTTTTCGGGGTGGCAACCCCCTCCATTTGGCCGCCATCTTGAAAAGAAGGGTTAATTCGTTTTTTGGATATACCTCTGTAGTCGAGAGTCTTACAAAAAGTTTGTATAAAGCTTTTTTGTAGAGAATCGTATTATCTATTATTTATTATTAATAACTTTTTTACATAGCATTAATAATAAAAAAGTTATAAGCCGGAAAAGACAAAAAATTTAGAGGTTACAACTTTTTTATAATTATTGCTACGTAAAAAAGTTATTAATACAACTTATAGAGAATGCGATTTCCTACAAAAACCTTTTGAGCAAAATTTTTGTAAGACTCACGGATACAGAGATATACTCGAAAAACTAATTAACCCTTCTTTTCAAGATGGCGACCAAATGGAGAGGGGGGTACCACCCCGAAAATCCTCATTTAGACTTACCACTGACCCCCATACACATCGTCAAAAATCGCTGCCTACCCAAAATGCAAAGTTAACCATTTTATTTCAACCATTTGATTGGACTAGTCCAGTCAAATGGTAATTCGATTTGGATTTTGGGTAGGCAGGGGTTTTGTTTTTGCGATGTATGTGGGGGTCAGTGATGAGTCTAAATCCGGATTTTCGGGGTGGTAACCTCCTCCATTCGGCCGCCATCTTGAAAATAAGGGTTAATTAATTTTTCGGCTATAACTCTGTAGCCGTGAGTCTTACAAAAGGTTTGTACAAGTCTTTTTTGTAGAGAATCGTATTATCTACAACTTTTATTAATATGACCCCACCACCCTATTCCCCAAGTCGGCCACCATCTTGAAAAGAAAGGTTAATTAAATTTTCGGCTATATCTCTGTAGTCATGAGTCTTACAAAAAGTTTGTTTAAAACTTTTTTATGCAGAACCATATTCTCTACAATTTCTATGAATAACTTTTTTACATAAAATTAATAATAAAACAGTTATAAGCCCTTAAGTTTTTTTCTTTTCCAGCTCATAACTTTTTTATTATTAATGCTATGTAAAAAAGTTATGAATAAAAATCGCGCACAATACGATTTTCTACAAAAAAGCTGTATACTAATTTTTTGTGAAATTCCCTACTACAGCGATATATCCCAAAAACCACCTAACCCTTCTTTTCAAAATGGCGGCCGAATGGTGGGGGTTACCACCCCGAAAACCCTGATTAAGACTCACCGCTGACCCCTCTACACAACGATACAAAAAATAGCTGCCTACCCAAAATGCAAAGTTTGCCTGTTTATTTCGACCATTTGACTGGACTATATGTTTATAAACACAAAAATTATTCTTAAATTTGCGACAACTTCATTAATTATTGATTTAAAACTTAGTGTTCCATAGGTTATGTCCTAAAAGGATCAGTCAATAATTCTTCAAAGAAAAACATTTAGCAAAATCTGAACTTAAAATACAAAATGTCCGGTTAGTAGTCCAGTCAATAGAGGGTTTGTGGAATGCATGAAGGGTGTCACAATTTTTGACTTTAGGGCTTTGTTTGGAGTCGTTAGGAGGTAAACATACTAAAAGTCCCCGGACATAGGTGGTGAGCGGGGTGCAGGGGGGGACTGAGAAGGTCTCCTGTTTTTATTTTTCTGCTTATATCTTGAATACAGTGCATGTTATGGAAAAAGTTATTATACATATATAAAATCAAAGCTGATAAAATTTCCTACATTTTTGCTTTTTTGAGTTTTTTTTTATCTCCAACCGTTTATGAGATATCTGCTCTCAAAAATCGCTAATTTTCGAAAGAATTGCCTCACGTTTTTCGTTAAACTTTTCTCTCTAGCACCTCACCTCTTCGGTTTACAGAAAAATCCCCAGAAAAGAAGTTGTAGAGGATTAAATTTCCTTAAAAATGGTATATACATTTTATATTTTGTTTTCGAAAATTAGCGATTTTTGATAGCGGATATCTCATAAACGGTTGGAGATAGAGAAGAACTTCACAAAGCAAAAATGTGGGAAACTTTTCCAGCTTTAATTTTGTATAAATGGCATTTCGCTAAAACGTCTTCAATATATAAGCCAAAAATCAAAAAAAAGGGATCTTCTCGGTCCCCCCCCTGCACCCCGCTCACCTCCTATGTCCGGGGACTTTTAGTATGTTTACCTCCTAACGGCTCCAAACAAAGCCCTGAAGTCAAAAATTGTGACACCCTCCATGCATTCTACACCCCCCTATTGAGCGTTCGTTGACTGGACTATAGTTACTTATGCGTATTCGTAAAGTAAAGTTTTACTGAAGTTTTATTTGGGAATTGTGTACTTGATTTTTATTATTTTTACATCTTACAAAATATAAAATAGTAAGACAAGTACTTTTGCAACACTAAAATAAAGTTAGTCAATTTCATATTTCTTATATTTTATAAAAGCGATACGTTCGAATGCTCATTATTTTTATTTCTCCATGTTTCAAGTTGTTAAATGCGTCCTCTAAGTAGTAAGTTCAAAAGTTTTGTTGTTTATACCAATTACCACTTATATTGAATTTGTTTCAAACGTATCTGATCGCGGTTAAAGTTTTAAAATTTTATCAATTATTTGTACTATGAGACTTACACTACAAATTGCAAACCAAATGTTTATACTAAATTTTAACTTTTGTATTTATTTGATGAGAGATGACATTTTCTTATTGTTAAGGTATCTAATTTCTTTCAACATAACATAGGATAGTTTCATTTTCAAGTTTTGCTGCTTACTTTTTTTTCCAAAATATAACATGCAAAACTCGGGACTGCTTGCTAATTATAAGAGGGTTTTCAATAGGTACGTTTATTTAGGGAGTATAAAACGTCTGAAATGTAGCCTTGATTTTACATTTCCTATTAAAATATGAAGTAGCATCAGTTTAATATAACCCCTCATCAAGTGTCATGCAAATTTATTCCCTTCTCTGTAATAATCCCTTCAGCTTGACAAGCACCTGCTGAAAATATTATTACCTAGAAATGCTTAGGTAAATTAATAAGGGACGTTTCTAAATTGGCAAACAAGATAGAATAGGCAAACAAAAAAGAGTTAAGTAAACATCATATTTCCAATACTTTCTCCTCTTTATCATAACGACAGTTTCAATTTTTTATTTTTCATTGTTACAATCAAGGATATTCAAAAATCTTCATGTTTAAAATCGATTTTCTGAAAATAGTTGTATAAACTGGATATGTGGTGATAATAAATGCAAACCGGATATTAACTAAGCTATACAGGGTGTTAGGTCATGCTTCTACCAAACTTTAGGGGTGGGGTTGTAACGATAAAAAGAATAAAAGAAATTTATACCATTTTTTCTCAGTTGCATTTTTTTTCCTCTAATTATTTTGTGGTTGTTAATAAAGTTTTATTGTTACTTGATGTATCAGATTCTTATTTATCCGTAAAAATGTTGTTCCTGTATCTTTAAACCTGTGTTTTTGTTTTTCCCGAGAATAAAATAGCTATTAATAATACAAGTGTTCGAGGTTGTTACTATGCAACGAGATGAAGTGGAGTTGCATTTACAACCGAGATACTTTAAGCGTTTTCGCAAGTGTTATTCAAAATTTTTTTGTTGGTCATGAGCAATATGAGCATATCTAAAGCTGCTTACGAGAACGTTTATTCAAGTTTCTGCCATTGGCGTAATATAGACAATAAATTATTGTTGCTATTACCAACTGTTTTAAATGCCTTTTAAAACACGTTGTTATGGGTAACGTGTTTCAAAATGCGGTTTATAATCTAGGATGTAGATATTAAAAAGGTGACATAAAATGTCACCAACGAAAAAAGTAGAATTATTACAGCATGCCTTTTTCCAGAAAAAATTGTATATTACTTTTTTGCTCCATTTGTGATTATAAAGCTATTCCCAAAGTTTGGCAGAAGCATTACACCTAACACCCGGCTCTGCTTTTTGTGAATAAAATGCAAATTATTTATTACAGTTTTTAAGCTATTTCTTCCTTAAACTAACAACAAATTCAAGTAAAGTAGTATCAAATTAAGCACATGTTTTTTGTCTCTCGATTGATACCACCATCAATCCTATCAACTCAAACGGGGAGCAGGAATCTGCATATATGTATACGATTTCCCATACTATTTCCCTGTTTACCCCGTAAGTCAAACACCCGGTATACTTAACGTAACTGGATTTTGGTAGACGTCAAATATATTTTACGTTATGTTATGATTTACGTGAAATTTGGGGAATTGTTTAGGTGATATAAAATAAACAAACATTATAATTGTTATTTAAATACAATTTTCAGTTTAACCGGAAATCATATAAGTTTTCTTATTTCAAATGGGAAACCTAATATATTTTTATACGTTTTGGTTCGTCTTTAAATTCTGAATCTAATAATGTACAATATGTCCAGGTTTGAAGTGTCTTTCGTTTAGTACATATTCAAGTTTAAAAAAATGTTGCCATGAAACATCGTGGTTTAAAACAAATTGGTGTTTGTTTATGTTTGTTTGTCATATGTTTGTGCACAAATAACTATACCACTACGAAACATTTAAAACCATTGATAATTCAATATGGAATGTTAGTAAGTATCATAGAGAAACGTCACTCTATTTCATTACATTTAAGAGTGATTAATTTAGCTATTAAATTGGAAGCACGGTTATTAAGGAGGACTACTGTGAATAATATTCATAATTTCGTTACCCAAACTGATAGGCGTACGCACGCGTGTTATTTACTTTTCATTTATATTAATTGCGTAAAACTAAAAACTGAAAAAAATTATTTCTCATTTGCACCATAAAGAATTAAACTTTACAGGATATTAGGGGAGACAGTATTATCGCTGGAATGAAACCGAAGAAAATAAACTGATAAAGTAAGTGGTTAAATACCAGAGATGGGTATCTATTTTGAATAATTCTATTTAAAATAGCTATTTAAAATGGAAAATGGCATTTTGTATTTTACATTTTAAATACATTTTAAAAATGTATTTTCCACTTTTCATTTAAAATGGATTTTTAAGAACATTTTTTATTTAAAATACATTGCAGATATTGGTTCAGGTGTCTTTTCCTCAAATTTATTTTAAGAAGAAAGTTCAGTTTTCTGATTCATAGAACAAGATTTAGTTTTTAGATAAGGCTTAAAGAAGATTTCTTTCTATTGAATATATAATCCCCTGCAACAACAGACAAAGCTCCTAAATAAATAAGTTTTACTTTTAAGTAAGAACAGCATGGGGTAAGGGTGGGAACTTTCTAATATATAAAAGGTACAAGTGGATGGGAATTTCCTATATTTTTGTAATAACCACCACTTTTACATGCTAAGTTTAGTAAGTTTAACTTTGTTCCTGTTTGTTTTATATGGTCGGGTGTTTAGTTCTTTAGTCACTATTGGCTTGATAGCAGGTACCTTTTGTGATAGACTGTGTAAAGAACAATCAGTTTCTTGTGGTGAAATTTGTTCAGTTTGGTAAGTAGCAATCGGTTACACGCCCATATTTTAAACTAAAATGGGCAGTAAAGGAAAAGCGAAATTATATTAAACAGTTACCTATTAAGGTAAGGATAAAAGAAATAGAAATTTCAATTTTTGTAAACAAAGATGTTGCTGTAGAAAATAAGAATATTGATGTATATTTTTATTTGATGACGAGGACGATGGTAATGGTGAAATTTTGACGACAAATACTGTAGAGCTTCAAGTATTACAGTATTTGCAAGTACCGAATTAAATATGTTAAATAAAATTATAAATATGTTAAAGATGTATTCATTAAATATAATACTCCTTTACCGTCATCAGGACTAGTGGAAAGATTATTTTCGTATGAGACAGAGGGAAATTAATCGATGACAATTTCGAAAAATTGTTGTTAAAATCAAATTGTAAATTATTTAAATAAAAATTGCATTTTCTATTTTGTTGTTTCATTTGAAATACCTATTTCCCATTTTGCATTTTACATACCTACAATCGAAAAAACTATTTTGTATTTTGTATTTTAAATACATATACTAACTTTGTTCAAATTAATTTTAAAGCACTATGAATACTAATAGTCCAGTCAATAAAGGGTTTGTAGAATGCATGGAGGGTGTCACAATTTTTGACTTTAGGGCTTTGTTTGGAGTCGTTAGGAGGTAAACATACTATAGAAACCATTTTGTATTTTCTATTTTAAATAGATTTTAGAATGCATTTTACCCATCTCTGTTAAATACATTACATACAGGGCAACAGTAGATTCGTGTGGTCAAAATATGAAGATTTACAAAAGATCGCCTTAGTCCAAAAGGTTTAATATTAAAAGAGAGTGTTAAAGTCAAAATTTTAATTTTAATTTTCTTCATACGGAGATCTAGGAAACTAACTTTTTTAAGATGGACATTACTTGAGCTGCACCTAATGTCTTAAAAACGCTTCAAATTTTGTATTCTTAGAATTATGACAAATCTTATTGAAAAGAGAGTTGACTTATTTCTTTTATTCAAAAAAAGGTATATTATTTATATGTCGCTAAAGCATATTTGCTATTTGAGTATATGATACAACATATTATTTAGACTCATTTGAGTAACGAAGTAAGTTTGAATATAAAACAAAACTATTGATAATTTTTATGAAATAGAAGCTATTAGTCTTACTATCTACTCCTATTATTTAAGCAATATCATAATAATTAGAAAATGCCGCAACATAATTTATTTTCTAATGAAGAAACCAGAGGTATGGTTTGTGTTTATCCTCAAGAGAATTATAGTGGTCGTAAAGTCGTTGTTTACGTACATAAAATAGAGACTATTTGTTAAAGGCATTGTCAACTTATGCAACATATTTAGTAAATATCAAAATACGTTAGTTAAAATACTCGTAAAAGTACCGGCATTGGTAGAATTTCAATATCTTTGATAATAACCACAATAAAACCAAAATAAAATTCAGATCCTACGTACGTGACGTCACGAGTGTCGACAACATAACCTAAATTTAGCGTTGTACTTGTTAGCTATGCTAGGTTTTAATTGTATTAAATGTCTGTGTTTGCCTGTTTAGACAATGTGTGCTTGTTTAATTGCATTTGCTTCTTTAAAGAGGCATCTCACGTTAGAGATCTTACCGGCGACCGACGTAGTTGACGTCATAGCTTAAACTTTTAGCTCCCAAAACACGGTAACGAATTAAAATTCGGCCAAAAAATTTTGCAAAGGTGCAATACTCAGTTTACTCAATCAAATTACAAAATAAAAAAAAATCGACTTTTCATAAGTTGACAATACCTTTAACTATTTAACTATATTGTGATTTGATAGCCTACATCTCTTTTAATATTGGCTTCTGGATTAAGGTAGTCTTAATACTTTGACCCCAGGAATTCACCGGTGCTCCGTATCCCTTTACTTGTGTTTGTTTTAAATTCAATGTGTCAATATTTATGTTTTAAATTCAAGCGTAATCCGTTAAAGATCACTCAAATAATGAATAAAATGTTACATCAAGTACTGCAATGTTGAAAAAGGTTAACTTTAGCGACATTTAAACAGTTCTTTACATAAAAAAGCAACTCATTTTTCAACCTGCCATAACTTTAAGAATAAAAAGTTTAAAGCTTTTTTAAGGAGCGGCAAAAGCAATGTCCTTTTAGAAGTTACCTTAAAATCAATGAGACTATTTTCCATCTAACAAAGTTAGTTTCGTTAATTCTTTTAAGAATACGTCGAAAGCCTTTGAAACTATAGAAGAAAATTTTGAATATAACATCCTGTATCTCTTTTAGTATTAACTTTTATACTAAGTGAAGGGTGGAACGGGCAAAAAGCGGCCACACAAATTATAGTACAAAAAATTTATTTTATCGAATCAATTACCTATTCTTTGTTTTTCTAACAGCTTATTAATTAGATGAAGTGCAGAGATTGTGAGAGTTGCCCTATGGTTTACCAAATATGTACTTACGGACTTTGCGTTTACACCTTCCATCAAATTCTACACAATCTTATTACCACTTTGTTTGATGCCGCACGCCATTTTGATTTAAATTTTTTCTCACTACCTATGTGCATTTTCTTGAAGTTTCGCTTGACGATTGCGCAATATTTTTCAATTTGGTGCAGTGGATTACGGTGCTTTGGTACCAATATAACGCTGGGTATCTTTACCATAGTGACAAGAAGCGAGGTCCGGCCAAAACAACACAGAACATTTGTGGCTTGTTATGAAAGGCAGCAAGCGCTTTTCCAAACACTCTGTAACGTAATATGCTGGTTGATACAAAAAATTTGATCTTCGAACCACAAGCACAAATCGCCTGCCATACTAAGAATTTTTTAGGAAATTTCGGCAGCTCCTTCCCTCTTCTTGTTGTTGTGTACAATTCTTGGCCTGAAAGTTGTTTAAGCCAGCCAGTTTGCGCGTTCTTACCTTTGGCCTTGGTATTTTGCTTATCATCACGATTAGAAGTTATAACAACCATGTTTGATCACAATCCCGCCCTCTTTGTAGCGCTTTGTAACGCTGTATGTGATATTCCTACTTTTTAACTAAAAGAGGTACGGATTTTTCTTTAAAGCATTGACAACTGCTCTTCTGGTAGATTTGACGTTAGTTACGATTTCCCCTGATCTTGGCTTCCTGGCGGTTGTCAGTTGCTCCTTGAAGTTTTACAAAACCTCCGCCACGGTAGATTTTGATAAACCGAGCAATTTTGCTATACCATAGCCCTCTGAGCATGACTTTAAATTAGATCTATTGATCGTAACAGCTTTTGAAGCCATAATCCCCAGGAATGTTGACATTTTATAAACACCCACTAGTTTCACTACGTCAACATTTAAAAATAAGAATATGCAAAGGTTCTTTAATCTATTTATTAAAAACCTCGTTTCTGGATTAAGAACACTTAGCAAGGGCAGTGTGGTTATCGAGTGCTAAAATATGGAAACTATAAGTAAAATTAAAGAAAAAACACAGGACAAATTAGGTGACGATTGTGAAGTAACAGTGCCTAAGAAAAAAATGCCAAAAATTGAAATTGTTGGTTATCGGAAAGGCTTGTTCCTGAAATAATTGAAGAAAAAATTAAATGCCAAAATAACTACCTCGAATCTGAAAATGTGTCCATAAAAGTAACATATGTATGTACGAGAAAATAAAAAAGGCAGGTGAAGTTTCACAGCGATAGCCGAAGTAAGTGCAAATGCATATCGCCTATTAATGAAGTGGGAGAAAGTAAACATAAACTGGGGCCGATGTAAAATATATGATGCATTAGAGGTAACACGGTGTTTTAAATGCAGTGGTTTTGGTCATAAGGCCGTACAATGTAAAACTCAAAATCCAAAATGTGCTGGTGAACATTTATTAATTGAGTGTAAAGCTAAAGAAGAGGAAGAAAGATGCGTAAACTGTTCACATGCTGTAGACAAACTAAAAATGAAATTGGATGTTAAACATGCAGCTTGGAATTCAGCTTGTCCCGTACTTCAGAGAAAACTGGAACCTAAAAAACGTAAAATTGATTTTTCAGAATAAAACCTGCAGATATCTTATGTTTAAATTCACAAACCATGCTAAAACATCTCGAAGAAATAGAAGTCTTAATTGAAAACAGGAATCCAGCATTAGTATTTTTAAGTGAAACCCGCGTAACTGAAGATATAATGGACAATGAAATAAGCTTCCAAGGATACATGACAATAAGGTGCAATTCAGAAAATCGGCATACGGGTGGAGTAGTAATTATTGTAAAAAACAACATTCAATGCAAAGTACTTTCAAATTTTTTATATGGTAAAAATTGTTGGTTAATATCAATTAAAGTAACTAAAGGAGCTCAAGCAGGAATATATACAGTGTTGTGTCATTCTCCTAGCGCTAGTACAGCGGAATTTCTTGCAAAACTAGAACAATGGCACGAAGACACCATTCCAGATTGTGCACCTCACACAATTCCAGGTGATTATAATGTAGACATCAGCAAAATTAGTTTTTATAGCACAAAAGCAAATGGTACAAAATCTAGACATGAAACAGCTGGTAAAGGACTATACAAGATCGACTTTAATGTCAAACACGATTGTGGTTGTGGATTTAGTTATTACGAATAACAAAAATATGTGTGTTGAGGTACACGATACTTCTAAAATCGCAGATCATAACATTGTTGAGGTTAAGTTACAAAAACAAGGTGATGGCAGATATTGTGAAACTAAAAAAATATGTAACTGGAGCAAGTATTCACAAAAGAGCTTACTAAACAAGTTAAGTAATAGTAATAGTAATAGTGATAGTGCTATAAAGCTAAATCTTGGACAAAAGGGAATCCATACTCGCTTAAAGAGGAAGCTCCCGCAAGACTTGATTTAAATTTAAGACTTATAAATTTAACTCTATTTACTGCCATATAATATAAACATATGATATATTTAGTCAGAGGTGTGAATTGTTTCACTTATTCCTCGCTGATTTTATTTAGTGATTAATTCTATTGTAACAAAGCCGTGTATTGTACTTATTATACAGAGCCAGCTAATAAAAATTAAAAAAAAAAATTCTGCTGTCAGTAGTATACTAACACATAAAATTAGTTACGCAAGGTCAGACACAAAGGATTGGTTTACAAAGGATATAAAGGTTACCCAACAGGAAAGAGATAGACTTTATAAGGTAGCTAAACTGTCAAAAAACGAGAACGGTTGGAATAATTTTAAAATCATCAGAAATCATTGCAGTAAATTAATTAGAGATAAAAAAAAACTCGTTTGATGAAAACAAAATTCAAGAAAGTCATAGAGATCCAAAAAACATGTGACAAATTATTAAGAGCTTACTCAAGGGCAAATCCAATAAGAATAACACAAGCATTTTATTCGAAGGGGTAGAAATCACTGACAATGCAGTTATAGCCGAAAAATTTAATCAATTTTATGTAAGCAGTATCGTAGACCTAAATACGTCGATAGACTCGAGTGTTGAGTTTAAGGAAGTTAAAATTGTGGCAACAAATGACACATTTAAATTTGAAAAAATTACTGAAACTCATCTTAAGGAAGCGATCAGCTATATACAAGTGAACAAGCTTAAGTTGAACGTAGATAAGAGTAAGGCGATGATTATATCCCAAGGAAAAACTCATGTAGTTAAAATCAAGATTAAAGGTGTTGAACTCGAATTGGTGCCGCAGATTAACTATTTAGTTGTTATAATAGTTAGATAATAAACTTAATTTTAAAACTTATGTAGATTACATTGTAAAAAAAGTAGGAAGTAAAATTAGCTTATTTAGTAGAATATACAGGGTTACTGGTAATTCGATACATTCCTTTGGAGATGTGATGGGGCAGGAGCTAAGAAACAAATTTAACCCTAATATACATTATGCAAAACTCAATAGTTTTTGAGATATTTCAATTTTTGTGTTTTTCTCAAAAAAGTCGATCGTAATGTCTTTAAAGTTAATTTTAAAAAAATTTGCTTGCCATTTTTTTGAACTTTTTTACTGGATTACTTGTCCCACTCTATGGTCATCCGTTTGGAATGGAAAATATCCGGAAACATTTCGATCATGTGAAAATTTTAAATAAAAACTTATAAAAAATAATTTTTAAAAATCAACTATGTAAATTACCAATTCGTTTTTCTCAAAAATTATCAACATAACATGCGTACAAATTATTTTAAAAACTTCCTTATTTCAACAGCTATCTATCAAAGTACAAATGTTCAACGTGCCCTTGATAGTTCTAATAAAAAAATAGTAAAAGTGATGCAAGTAGTATGGTTCTTATTTTTGGATAAACAGGTAAAAAGTAAAAGTGTGCGTAAAAAAAATAACAAATCGTTCATGTCAGTCAGTCAATCCTCGACTTTGATGCTTACGCATGTGTATTATTAACTGACATTATTATCTCCGTGTCCCTTAAGTTTGTTGCTCTTGTTGCTGAAGATTTTGGTTTAGGTCGTTGTTGTTGTTATTGTATTTTAAGTGCCATGGCCACCTACACCAATGCAGAATACGCTGACATCTTGTTTGTCTACGGATATTGTGACGGCAAAGCTGCCGAAGCTCGCCGAGAATATGAACGTCGCTTCCCTAACCGTCGTATACCAAATGTTCGTGTATTCGGTACGACATATCGAAATGTCGCTGAAATTGGCTCCGTGAAACGTAGACAAGGTAACGCCGGTGCTCCACGCGTTTATCAACCAGATGATGAGGAAGAAATATTGCGACATTCTGATGAAGACCCAAGAACTACTAATAAAGCCGCCAGACTAACCGGAACGTCACAATGGCAAGTTTGGTCTACGATACGCAGTATTCGATGACATCCTTACCACTATACTCCTGTGCAAGGCTTTCATGAAGGTGATCCTGGAAGGAGAGTGGAATTCTGCCGCTTTATGTTAAATTCAGATGCAGACAATGCAAATTTCTTACTGAACATTTTATGGACGGATGAAGATGTTCCTCTCAACGTGAGACAGCGAATGATATTTCAGCACGACAGCACGACGGTTGTCCAGCACATTATCGGCTGACAATACTACAGTTACTCGGTCAACGTTTTCCTAACCGTTGGATTGGAATGGCAGGCCCAATACCTTGGCCAGCGCGAAATTCAGATTTAACACCTCTAGATTTCTACATGTGGAGCCATATGAAAGAGATGGTCTATGAAACACCAGTCGATACGGAGAATAACTTAGAAGAAGAAGAACTGTAGTACAACTTTGAAATTAATTAAGAATTAAACGATTACCTTTACAATACGGTTTTTACTGTTTATCCAAAAATAAGAACCATACTACTTGCATCACTTTTACTATTTTTTTATTAGAACTATCAAGGGCACGTTGAATATTTGTACCTTGATAGATAGCTGTTGAAATAAGGAAGTTTTTAAACTAATTTGTACGCATGTTATGTTGATAATTTTTGAGAAAAACGAATTGGTAATTTTCATAGCTGATTTTTAAAAATTATTTTTTATAAGTTTTTACTTAAAATTTTCACATGATCGAAATGTTTCCGGATATTTTCCATTCCAAAGGGATGACCATAGAGTGGGACAAGTAATCCAGTAAAAAAGTTCAAAAAATGTCAAGCAGATTTTTTTAAAATTAACTTTAAAGACATTAAGATCTACTTTTTTGAGAAAAACACAAAATTTAAAATATCTCAAAAACTATTCAGTTTTGTATAATGTATGTTAGGGTTAAATTTGTTTCTTAGCTCCTGCCCCATCACATCTCCAAAGGAATGTATCGAATTACCAGTAACCCTGTATAAAAAGCTGAGCATGCATGCAAGAATTTTAGTTTACAAAACAATTATCGCTCCGCATTTCGATTATTGTTCGAGCATTTTATTTATACAGGGTGTCCCAACCATCTGGGATTTTACGATAGCGTCTTTATTATTATAATTATGTCAAAATATTATTAAGAAAAGTTGTAGGGTTCGATGTTCTACATATTCTAAAATTATTTTCATATATACAGGATGTCTCGTAAATATGTGACGATATAAAGCTGTGTTTTTTTAAATGGAATGCCCCACATTTTTTTACATATTTGGATTCTCCCTTCAATGGCGATTGCAACAATATAGCATTATATGGGTCTATTGTTAATAGTTCCGTAGTTATTCATTTGTTTGTGATAAAAATAACCTCACTTTGAACGAATATACCACCGTAATTACACCGAAATGTTAACTACTTTTCAGGATACAATTTTTCGAATCTATTTTCAATAGAACTGCGAGGACTAAAATGCTCTAGGTATTTTCAATATACAGGGTGATCGATGGATTTTTTTTACAAAACTTGCTGCAGTCTGTCTTCCTGTTTTTTTTTCAAATCAATTTTAGTTAATGTTCGTTATTTTCTTAGTAAATTGTTTTCTATTTTATAACTAATAGTTTCATAGCGTATTAAGATTTTAGTTATTTACTGATTACTAATTCATTATTTGTAGGCTTTTCTATCAAACTTTACAAAAACTGTGACATAAGCGCAGAAGTCGTTGTTTTTGTTGACAAATATTCTAGCAATTGTTTTCGTAGTTGTTAAATGCAATTGTTTTTTAAATACTCCTATGGCTGAATGCACCAATCGCCGATAATATTAAACCGTTAGTTGTTTAAACAAAATCGCATCAAACGTGACGTATTTACGGCAGCAAAAGTATTCGTAAACAAAATTCGATGCGATTTTGTTCAAAACAACCAACGATAAAAACAATCGGCAGTTGCACGCAATCGCTCACTAAATTGACTACAGAGTTAGCGTAGGAATCTGTAATATGACAAAGAAACTAACATAACTTCGTAACGATTAAACATGGACCCAAAAAATATTGTATTTTCTGAAAGCTTAGTAAAGCGGCTATTTAATGACATAATCGTATATAGGGCGTACTACTTAAAATTTTCAAGAAATCTTGAGGTTCGCGTTTTTCGATCACCCTGTATATTGAAAATACCTAGAGCCTTTTAGTCCTCGCAGTTTTATTGAAAATAGATTCAAAAAAATGTACCCTGAAAAGTAGTTAACATTTCGATGTAATTACGGTGTTATATTCGTTCAAAGTGAGGTTATTTTTATCACAAACAAATGAATAACTACGGAACTATTAACAATAGACCCATATAATGCTATATTGTTGCAATCGCCATTGAAGGGAGAATCCAAATATGTAAACAAATATAGGGTGTTCCATTTAAAAAAACACAACTTTATATCGTCACATGTTTACGAAACACCCAGTATATATGAAAATAATTTTAGAATATGTAGAACATCAAACCCTACAACTTCTCTTAATAATATTTTGAAATAATTATAATAATAAAGACGCTATCGAAAAATCCCAGATGGTTGGGACACCCTGTATGTCAAGAAATAGATTTAAGAAGACTACAAATACAACAAAACAGAGCAATGAGAGTGATCCTCGAATACTCTAAGCTTACAAAGATAACGCTGATGCTAGACATTCTTCAATGGTTTAGTGTCAAACAAAGAATTTACTTCAATACCCTGGTATTTGTGTTTAAAGCAATAAAAAACTTACTTCCAAATTATATGTCACAGGGCTTAAGTTATAATTCCGATTTTCATGAATATAACACCCGATATTGTCGTAACTTCAGGCTACCTAAATGCAAAAAATCAAGTACACAAAATTCTTTTTTCTATAAAGGGTTGAAAATATTTAACGATCTTCCACAAAATGTTAAGGATGAAAATAATATTAGAGCTTTTAAAAAATCTTTAAGTTATATTATAAAAAATAAGTAGGTATTAATGAATAATGTAAATGTAATGTGTATGTAAAAATTAGCATTTGCTAACTAATAAAGTTTATTATTATTATTGTTATTATTAAACATCCTATTTATTAACATCCTATTTATTAACGAGTTGAACTAAGATTCGCTGGCCCGCAGAATTATAACAAGCATACGACATAGAAATCTATAAATATCTTTTATAATCTTGTTTAACAAAGCGACATCTATATTTTGCATGAAGCTGGAGTACAGGATAATACTATACAATAACCATTATGCTATACGAGTAGATTTAACTGAGAAATGGATTATTGATTTAATAGTCTAATTAGTTTCAGAGACTATAACAGTAATATAAAACAAAATCTCTACTTGAGTCATTACCTATTACCAAGCGCTTCTCTATACTGAACAAACAATAACAGAAATTCAATTACTTATTTTTATATGATAATTTTCAAAATAGGGGCGCTGCGCTGGTTTCATTGCCATCATGTATATTAGCTACCAATGATGTAAAACTTGGCAAATTTGAATTAATTCTTCGGGAAAAAAATTATCGAGGTTTCTTAATTTTATAGAAATTCGCGTACCTACTCTGAAAATTTTTTGATAAGGTACTAATTCTTATAGTTATTAAAAGTTTTCAATCGTTTTCAGTTATTAGTATCTAAACGCATATGATTTTTCTGGCATAAAATGTTTGACTAGAAATCTTTAAATAAAGTAATAATGTACCTACTTATGCCATTTCCATAAATCTTTGTATGGCGGCAATTGAATTTCATGAGTTTCGCGCTTTGGTGACAAAATAAAACTTATTTAGGGACTGTGAAGAATAATAGCTTTAAACTTTTAAGTAGAAAAGTGGCTTAGACTGATCAAAATTTTTCATACTAAATTCGCTCTAAACAGGAACAACGTAGTTTTTCTTATAGCTTAATAATCTATATACCACTACTAAAGTAATTTATTGTTTTGAGAAAAAATAATTTAAACAAATAATAACATTAATCGATAATGTGTATTTAACGGTTTTACATTTTATATTATACCAAGGTGGCGCAGTTGCAGAACGTCAATCTGGTGTTGCACTAGTCCTTGGTTAGAATCTCCCAATGGGTAGGATTTTCCTGTCGGTATCGAGTCCTGGTGACCAGTTATTATTCTACGATGGCTTCATAAACGCGTGCGTCAAGGTTGAATTCTTTTATGTTCGTAATTGAAATAACAAAGACGGATAAAACCCGACACCCACACGTGGTTTACATAAATTCCACAAGCGTAAGACTTGTTGACCAAGCAGTTTCAAATAAGCTGACGCGTCAATATTCCCACGGCTATTTTAATGAGTGGGAACCAAATTACTGAATATATACGATCGAAATCGGTCTAAAGTTTATGGTTACATTCGACGCGTCAAGATGCAACATGAAGTCGTATCTTCAGAGATTTGATGTACCCAAAGAGGTTGGCCCAGACATTATTGTAAGATAATTTTGTTTATTAAAAATTAGATTAAGTGATTTTAGTGTGAACCATCTAAGTTCTTTTGAGGATTTAGTTGTTTCAAAGATTAATGGAAACTTGTAACGTATTTAATTAAATTCGCTTCACGGACTTAACCGTTTCTACGTAACCGGAGCTCAGTTAGTAAATGTTAAAGATTTAATTTGATGTAATCTGGAATTGTGATTTAAATGATAATTGTAATATTGGGTAATGCTAAAGTACTTAGGGCAAAAAATATACGAATGTTAGTTGAAGGAGATTTTTATTTAACCACCTCTCGCATATAAAGCCAAGCAAAACCCCAAAGTGGCGTAGGCGGTCAAGACTCTACCTAAATTATTGTGTTTCATTATTGGTATTAAATATTAACAAAACCCCCAAAAGCACTACGCGACACTATGACGTCAATATTCTCTCTTGGGTTGGTATATCTTTCAATTTTCTACTTTTTCAAGAGCCTGCGGAATCCCTAATGCTTTTTCTTGTTTAATTATGCATTTATGGCAGAGTTTCCTTTTTACTATATACTGGAATTGTTTGTGTTTATAAATATATTACTACAATACGACATACCTCGCTTTCTATATTACTACCATCAGTGAAAACTTCAAAAATTGCTAATGCAAAGTTGCTTTCTTTTAAACTGCAGGGTGAATCCATTCTTCGTCAGGTGCTGAATGCTCACAGTGCTGATCTTCTCTCCAACCTTTCATAATTTGGTAAGTATTTGCTAACGCCTCCAGTTCAATGCACACAGGTATTAGATGATGATGCCGAACGTTTCATAATAGCTTGTTCGATAAGCTTTACCTATTTTTTAATGTATTTATCTTTGGACCCTTTTAAAGTCTGATTGCCTTGCTTCCTCATGGCTTCTATCCAAATTGTAATTCGGTAGGATAATAGTAGTACGTAGTATTGCTCCTTTATGCATGCATATTTTCCAATCTTTTAGTGCATAACTATCCTAAGCCTACTTATAAACATTTTCGAGGAATGCCATAAATCAGTAGATTTTAACTTTTTACGCGGTTTTTTCTTACCAAGGCTAGATAAAGCTGGATTCATACTAGAACGATTGTTAACTTTTTTCACAGTAGAAATACTAATGCATAGAGCTTCCGTTGCTCTCTACAAATAATGAAACATTTGAAGTTTGACGTTTTAGTGACTTAAATTACTCTAGACAAATTAGCACTTAATAATCCAGTAAAATTAGGCATAAAATTCCCCAATCTTCCCGAAAAATTCCAGTGAACTAAATTTTTGTATGCATCTTCGTTATGGTGTTCTACAAAACGCGTCAAAAATCGACATCGATATCGTGCTGGCATTGTGAGATATTTAATAGATTCACCACCGAGTTCAAGACTAATTCATCTACTTTCAACATTTCGATTCCTGCTGATTTATTATTTTTCATGTCTCTTAAGACACTTTCGACTTCTTCTTTGTCTATGTCTGGAATTTCTTCAGAATTTATGTTTACAATTTTCTTTTTTGGCTTTTCTTTAAGAGATACCGTTTCAATTTTTTTACATTGTATAAGTTCTTATAATAATCTTCAGTTATTTATAATAATATTAGATCTCATTGTTATAGAAGTTATACTCCATTCTTATCTTTTAACATACACATTTGTGACTTCCCTATACTAGATTTAAAGCATTTCATGTTCTTACTTTTCTCGATAGTTTCAATATTCATCAACTTCTCTTTTCGTATATTTTTATTTATTTCTGAATATTATGTGGTGTTGCTTTTCCCATCTCTCCGTAGTTGCCTTCTTGCTTCTATCAGCTTTCTCATTTCCCCAGAAAATTGTCTATATTTTGTTATTTTTTGTTTTGATATTTCTGCTGCCGATTCTACGTAGGCTTTTGTCAATATTTCATTTAGTTGTTCCACATTTTTATTTCCTAAGTTTAATTCTTCGTTCAGCTTCTGGTTTACTTTTCTTTTATATTCGTTTCGCCTTTCTCTCAATGTATCTACTAGCTATATTTTATTAGTTGCTGACTATACTTGGCAATCATAATATGTGCCCGTAGGTATCTACCGTATGTTTGTCTTAAGGGGCGAACATAGGTAAATAGCATAGGAAATCGTATATATGCAGATTCCTGCTTGCCGTTTAAGTTGATAGGATTGATAGTGGTATCAATCGAAAGAGAAAAAGAATGCGCTTAATTTGATACTACTTTAATTGAATTGGTTGCGTGTTTAAGAAAGAAATAGCTTAAAAACCACAATAAATAATTTGGATTTTATTCACGAAAAGCAGACCAGCCATGAAGTTGTTAAAATCACGAACTGTGCGAAAATTGACGCCAGTATAAAATATTTTGACAATAAATACCCTCTCCTCATTAAAATATTCAATATTACTATTCATAGTAATTAGGTAGATACGTGAATTGATAACTGACAGAAAATAATAGTATATTAAAATACAAGTTGCAGAAGGCATCTATTCAAGCACGAATTTGAAATTCCGAAACGAGCCGCATAGCGGCGAGTTGAGGAACAAATGAGTGCTTGAAAGACCGTCTGCAGCGAGTATTTTATACTATTTTTTCTATTTTGCCGCTTTATACCATTTTATTTTTATTTATTTTTTTTTTTTTATTATTATTTATCCTTAGACCAGTACATAACTAGGTATAGGACAAGTCATACAGTATTATAAAAACAGACAAATACACACATTTTTTGTTTCTATATTCTACATATGGAGTTCCGATACTGAATATAGACTCTTATTCGCTAAGTAATGTTTGACTTTCTTTTTAAATGCACCGTTTGTAGAGGTTAATTTAATTTCTTTGGGCAGTGCTCTGTAGAGTGATACGGCAGCGTATTCAGGGGCTTTCTCGTACGAAGATGTAGTATGCACTGAAACTGTTAATTCGTTTTTGTTTCTAGTTTGATAATTGTGGAAATCGTGATTTTTTTTAAAATCCTGAATATTATGCCTTATATACATTACACATTTATAAACGTAGAGCGAATATAACGTCAAAATTTTTTTGTTTTTAAATGTAGTTTTACATGTTTCAGTTGGTTTTAAGTTAAATATAAGTCGAATTAGCCTTTTTTGCGAGATAAACACTCGGTTCACGTCTTTTGCTCTGCCCCAGATCACCAAATTGTACTGCATAATTGAATGAGCTAAACTATAGTAGACAGTGATTAGATCTTTAGTGCTAAGTACACTTTTGAGTTGGAGCAGGGCAAAATAGGCAGAGTTGAGTTTCTTACAGACATATTCAATATGTGAAGTCCATGACAGATCATTGTCCACAAATATTCCTAAAAATTTTACAGTATTACATTGCTTGTCAATACTTACAGTGTTATAGAGCTTGTTAAAAACAATGATATGGGTTTTCTCTGTATTAAGGATTAACCTATTTTTTTGACACCATAGTTTCATTTTACCGATTACATCATAGATTTTAGCGTTCAACTCGTGCTGATAGTCTGCCGATAGCAGGGCTGTGGTGTCATCTGCGAAATTTAGTAGTTTGCAGGGTTCCACATGTTGGTCCAAGTCATTAACAAACAATGAAAAGATAAGTGGACCAAGGACCGAGCCTTGGGGGATGCCTAGGGTGGTTTGAAATACTTCAGACGTGCAGTTTTTTATTTTGGCGCACAGTTTGCGTTCCTGCAAAAAAGTAATTAACAGTTCCAAAATCACACCTCTAATTCCTATGGCTTCTAATTTCAATTTAACAATATCTACGTTTAGACAGCCAAATGCGCGTGTAAGGTCGAAGAAGATACATGCGGCTATTTTCCCTCTATCTCTTTCTTTGTGGATCCAGTTGAAAGCTGCACAGCTTGCTGTTTCCGTTGATTTTGACGGGCGAAATCCATGCTGTGCTTGGGACACGATCTTAAATCGTTGTAGAAAATTCTCTATTCGGATTACAATTAGTTTTTCCAGCAGTTTCGAATAAACACTAATTAAGCTAATCGGTCGATAGTTCTCAACACTTTTTTTATTCCCCTTTTTAAATACCGGAACAACTATAGCCAGTTTTAGGATTTCTGGAAAAGTTCCTTCGGTGATTATTTGATTATATATGAATGTTAGATTGGTTGATATCGCGGGCACGATAGCTTTTAGTATTCTCGGAGAGATGTCATCAAAACCCGCGGAGTTTTTACTTGGAAATCCTCTTACTACCTTTTCTATTTCTTCTTTTGTCACAGCTTCACAGAAAAATGTATTCGGTTGCACTTTTCCAGTTGTACTTTTGTCATTGGTGGTCTCATCGAAGTGTTTTTCAATTTTCTTTTTTACGTCGTTTGCAAAGAAATTAGCAAAATAATTGGAGATAAGTTTCGGATTCGTTGTTTCCGTGTTTTGGATGATTAATGTGGGATGTTCCTGTCCTGCACAATTCTTTCTTCCTAGCTGTTTATTCACGATTTCCCAGCTTTTGCGGGTTTTATTTACCGCTTGTCCAATTTCGCTAGAGAAGTATTTTAGCCTAGTGCTTTTAAGTAATTTCTTGTGGGCCCTTTTCATTTTTCTGTATTGTTCCTTAGCTTCTTCGTTAGAGGCGTCTAATTGTGACCAGAAAAACGATTTTAGGTCCTTGCTGGATTGCACGATTTCCTCATTAACCCAATTCTTGTGAAGCTTATTTATTTGCATTTTTTGTACCGGACAAGCTATATCCAAAAAATATATTAGTCCATTCAGAAATATTTCAAAATTTTTGCATCCGTTGTTGTTATTGTTTATCTTGCTCCAATCGTTATTGTTTAAGAGGTCAGTTAGATTATTTAGGTTGTTATTATTTATCTTTCGTTTAGTAAGTGTATGATTTGGTGTAGGTGATTCTTTCCGACCAACCTGTATTACTAATTCTTGCGCTAAATGATCAGCTAAATTGTAATTTTTTATATTACATTGGTAATTTGTGGGAGGAATGTTGGTGGTCATATAATCAATTCCTGTACTTGATGTGTTTGTATATCTAGTTGGTGAGTTTACAACAATGTTCATTTTAAAGGAATTGAGAACATCTGTCAGTACTTTATAATCGAATTTTTTTGCTATAAATTAAAAAATAAAAATTTTAAATCTAGGGAATTTTGCGGTGGTTGGTGACGTTTATGTTGGCGTAATTTTAGGTTAGAAAATTTATTGCCGGACAAGTCCAAATCCCAGTATGAAAAAGAATTTTTGACGTATGTCAGTTGACAGTTCAACGCTACCAACATCAATACAGTAAATTTTACTAGTCTATTTTAGCACTCCAACGACTTATTCTAACCCTCAAATGACGTCATTTGGGTGCTAGAATGGAGTTATTCTAGCACCCAAATAGAAAAAATTTATTCTGGAATAAAGAAACTTGATCATGGCTGGTCTGCTTTTTGTGAATAAAATGCAAATTAGTTATAGTAGTTTTTAAACTATTTCTTTCTTAAAGAAGCAACCAATTCAAGTAGAGTAGTATCGAATTAAGCAATTTTTTTTTTGTTTTTCGATTGATACCACTGTCAATTCTATCAACTCAAACTTGGAGCAGGAATCTGCATATATACGATTTTCCATGCTATTTCCCTATGTTCGCCCCTTAAGGTGGTTCTTTACACAGGCCAGAAATCCTTAAAAATTCACGAATTTTATAATAATTTTACTGCTCAAATTTAATAAATGAAGAGGTTATCGAACTCTTAAACTATCTAACACGTTATTCTAAATTACGCTACGAGGCTATTTTTTTAAATTACCAATTAATTTAATGGTAGTTAATTAATTTGTTGAAATGAAATCTATGAAATTACAAATAAACTGGTATTTTTATAAGGGTTTAATTTGGACCTTCATGTTAAGCAACTGATTCTCTACTACGCTATGAAGCTAATTTTCGTAAAAGATAATTATTAATTAAAATATCTTAATTAGAAAGATCTGAAAGTAGGCAACACACCTTACAATGTAAAAATTCTCAAGTTAGAAATTTGTAGTCAACGCAAGGAGATTATAGGATTAACACGTTCCAGCAGGTAAGAATCCCTTTTGTTTAAATACATTATCTGGGGTTTTCAAAAATATTTTGCAACTTCAGTTTTAGTTTTAGCATATATTATGTATTCTGTGCTTTAGTATGTAGGTTTGTCTTTTGGAGATTTTAGGTGTTTGATATTTTAGAAATACTATACTTTTTCAATATGCGAAATACAAGGAATTAAATTAGGTTTCAATGCTTATGTTAATGTTAATTCTAGTTATTGGAAAAAAATTATGATTATGTGACACTTATTAACCATAATTATAATATTACTATACAGGGTGTCAACGAAAATTATGTTATTATTTTTTAAAATTGAAAAACGATACTTACAGAGATGAACATAAAGGAAAAATGTCATTCATGAGCCTCAAACCAATTTTGTTGCACTTCCAGTTTCACCGGGAACAACCTAAACTTTTAATTTTCGAATGTAATACCCCATATATTTTTACAATTTCTGAATTAGCAGAAAGTTTTGAATTAGAATCATCAACATCAACTACATATATAAACCTTGTCGGTTATATGTATATTTAACTTCTATCAAAGACAAACAAAAGTTACAATTAATTTATGTTAAACGAATACAAAAGAATATTGTTCGAAACACGAGCGTTGTCACTTTTTAGGTACTCGGCTTTTTTTTAAATTTTGGCGTGATTTGACAGCGCACTTCTATCGAAAATAACTATTTTGGGTGTAAGCAATTTTCTTCGATAGAGTAGTTTGCTAGATTATTAGAATAGTAGGATTTTTTAAACCAACAATACCAAAGTCTTGAAAAACGCATTAGTTTTGTTGATAAAGATCAATAAGCCTTTTTCAGTAGTAAAATAAAATGAAACAGAACCGCATAATAAAACAGGCACAAAAATGTAGTAGGTAATATTTAATACTAATACGTGATAGCATATACCATGAGATCGAAAAAAAAATGATTCTGAGCAGGCCTTGACTAGTACAACACGATTGGCTACACTGGTTCTAGAATGCCTATGAATTATAATGTGACAGTGACATTTCAAATGTAAGTCAGTTTTTCAATCTTGTTTCCAGAATTATTTAAGTTTATCGTTGTAATACTAGCGAAGGATCACATTTTGAACACCTACTCTAACATGTATTCATCTTAGTTTTCAGTTTGTTCCCTAAATAAATACTGTTTTGTGTTTTAATTTATTTGACATTTATTAACCTCTAACTTACTGCCACATTTTGAAATCAGTCTTGCCAATCGTGTTGTACTAGTCAAGGCCTGCTCAGAATCATTTTTGTTTCGATCTCATGGTACTTATACAAATTGCAATTTTACAATTTTACAAAGAGTTACATAATGCAGACACAGATAGTAATATTAAGTTTCAACTGAAAGAAAACTATAAGTCCATACATTTTATATCTCGAATTGGTAAAGTTCTCTTGATCCTTGGATCGACTAATTCAGGAAGAAGAGCCCCAAAATAAAATTTTTCTAATCGTGATTCCATTTTTGTAGACCAAAAGATGTCATCTCTTTCTATTTTTTGGAAAACCATATCGTAATTAGTATAAATTATGAAATAGCAGTAACCTCTGCCTGTTATTTGTAATTGACCCTGTATCTGATACATGTAATTGTGATCAGGTTTCAATTCTATGGTATTTGCATTAGGATTAATTGTACAATAATTGATCTTTTTTGTTTGTATAGCTTCTAAAACCGTCATGTCTCTACCGGCATATGGACATTTAACTTATACTATTCCGTCATCTTGCAAAAGCCCATCAGGTGAAGCTGCTAAATATTTTTTAGAGGGATGAATGAATAAACCACACTTATCCACTTTTAATTGAAGTTTATTTTCGAACAACTTGATAGCGTTTCCTTCGTTTTCAATGCCGTGGTCTGTTGCTTTACATTTTATTGACGAATATATAATTGCTTTAACACTATTTGCAGTCGATGTATTTCGTTTCATTTTACAAACCCGACCAAAATTGCTTGCTGTAAGTCGACAGGACTTTTCTTTGAACCACCATGGATTAGAACTTTGGCCCCTGGTTGCTGTTTCAACATCTTTAATGTCAACTGCTCGAATTTGATCTAAAAAGTCTTCTTTTATAACACGAAACTCGTCTGCCTCTTTATCTTCGATATCAGTAGTTTTACCATAATCTTTATCTGCATCGTAAACCTTTGTACATCTCTTTTTTAGTGACTTCTATTTTGTTTTTGTCCTTCCTACCCAGTATCGTTTAGTATAAACGCCAATCTTACCTGTAGTAATTTTGTTATGTACTGCATCTATAAACGTGCCACGTTTATTGAAACTCGCTGCTGCTGCATTACATCTGGCCTGATAAGATCCTCTACCAGAGAAATTTATTCTTTTGCCACCTACCAGCTTGTTTACAATAGAATTGAAATTTTCAGCAGCATTATTATCCACATCATATAATAAACTAGATGCGTGGTGTGCCACGCTCCCTAAACATTTATTAAATTCCGAATAAATGTTGCTGTTTTGAAAATCTTCAAACATATTTTTTTCAGAGGGTTTAGGTCCATTACAAAAATACTTATATGTTGCATTTGTTAATCGGCATCCTTCATGATCTCCAAAAATATGTTTTGGGCCATTATACAGGGTGCTGAAAAAATGGCGTATTAACTCAATGGTGCGTTGTTTACGGATACTTTTTGAGTATGGGAAAAATAGTAAAAAAATTATGTGTAGAATATTCTTCAAGATGTGGAGGTCTAAAGTTGAGTTTTTAACTTTCTTATTATTTTATATTAACAAAAGTTATACCTTTATTTTGAAAGTTAATAACGTAAATGATGAAAGTTGTAAATAATTTAGGTCGTCGCCGAAGAAAAATTCGAAAATTATCAATTCAAAAATGTTAAAAATTTGGAGCAACAAGCACTAAATCCATTTGGCAACAGTGACAGGAACAACACAGACGACGATTTTGCACAGGCATTTTAACACACACCTACGTGATTTAATATTTTTATTTATTCAGTATTTGACATTTTTGTCAATTTTGTTTGAATTATTTTCATTCTGAAAATGTACCAATTCAATGAATACGCCGATATGTATTTAGCATTAGGCCGCTGTAATGGCAATGCTACTGCAGCAGATAGACATTTTGAACAACAATACCCTCTAAGAAGACATCCTGATTCAAATGTCATTAGAAGATTAGATCAATGAGCGAGGCAGAATGGGAACTTTGTACCAGTGCAAAATATTGACCGTGGCCCTCCAAGAGCCATACGTACCCCAGAAATATAAGAGGCCGTGCTAGACCTAATAGAAGAAAATCCAACGAGGAGTACTAGAGGTGTAGCACAGCAATTGGGTTTAGATAGAAGATTAACGTGGAATATTATTAATGATGAGGGATACCACCCATTCCACTACACCAAGGCTCATTCTTTACTACCAGAAGATAACAACAGGCGAATTAACTTTTGCAACTGGTTACTTGCACAAAACGAAGCTGATCGAAACTTTACATCTAGGGTGATTTGGACAGACAATGTTCAATCAACACAACAAACATTGTTATAGCCTTGAAAATCCACACCAAACATATGTTAGAAACTATCAACATCGTTTTAGTGTAAACGTATGGGCTGGAACATTGGGGAACCATGTAATTGGACCTGTTTTTTTTACCAGCACGGCTACGCGGAGAAAACTTTTTGCAGTTTTTAACGAATACTTTTGTTGAGCTTATAGACGATATTCCTCTGGCAGCAGTGAATAATTCGTGGTTTCAATTAGACGGTGCACCGGCACATAACACAGCATCAGTCCGAGCATGGCTTGATAACAATTATCCTAACCAATGGATTGGCAGAAACGGCCCCGTACTTTGGCCAGACTTGACGGCGATGGATTTTTTCCTTTGGAGTTACATACAAAATTTTGTTTATCGAACGCCAGTTCAAAATAGAGAAGATCTAATTAATCGGATACAAGCAGATTTTCAATTAATAAATCAAAATATGTTAGAAAGAGTTTCAACTAATATTTATCAAAAGAGCTCGAGCTTGCTTGAATGCACAGGGTCTTAACTTCGAACACCTTCTCTAATTATTTCAACAACATTTGTATGATGATATTATTTGATTGTTATTATTTGTTTGTTGCATTGTTTCTAGGATACCTTACTTAAATACTGTACCTACTACTTTTTTTATTAATAAACCACGTTGCCAGTTCAACTTATTTTCACAAATAAGTAGTACCGCCATATCTTGAAGAATAAAACTCAAAGATTTTTTAAAATTATTTTCCCATGTTCACCAAGTGTCCCTTAACAGCGTACCATTGAGTTAATACGCCATTTTTTCAGCACCCTGTATATGTCTTGTTTTAAATTTTCAATTTTAACGAACGTCGGCACGTTTTCAGCTTTTCTGTGTTTTATTGCGCTGACTATTGCTATCCGAAATCGCAAAATGTTAGATTTTATAAAGTTTCTAATCGTTAAACTGGCTTTGGTAGCTTTGCATAACTCCTTTAGTTTGTTGCAGTAATTGCGTAATATGTGATTACGACATTCAATTTTTTCTATATAAAAATTAGATCCATAGGGTTTCGAATCACAAATTTTTTAATGTACACTACTATCCCCGTCACCTATAACCTTTCCGTATTTTATTCCGTGCATTGCAACGGAATTCTTAAATCCTTCTACAATTATTTTGGACTCCATGGAAGTTGACGTTCCTATCCAATTTTTAAAACACTTGTGGTCTGGGGCTTGAAGTTCTGAACCAGCATATTTTTGACAAAGAGAACAATATTTATTTTTGACCCCCAAAAACAGAATTTTTTTAGTTCTAGCACCTATAATACATGCAACACCAGAGAGAGCATTATAATTTGTTTTATATGAGCGCTTGCTCCAAGCTCCATCAACTATTACAGTGATAACTGGTAGTCCATCGATGTCTATATCATCTGCTTCTTTAGCTAAACGAGCTTCTTCCTGTCCAGCTAGCTTCATCTCTTCCCAAGCGGCTTCTGCAATAGTTTCTTGAACATCCGCTTCATTTTTGTAATACGTCCGTGTCGACATATTCGGTATGTTTAATGAAGAACATAGTTCATTAAACTGGCTATAGCCTGCCCCAATTGCTAATAAACCACATACTGCTGCTTTATTAACATCAACATTATCTTCTGATTCAGTGGTAAATCTATTTTCTGCATTGCAGACATTACATTTTACCGTGAAAATGCTTTTCAACCCTAGTCTCTTTTCAGTTACTACATCCATGTCAAAGAAGCTACACTCAAAACCTGAATGTCTCAAAGACTTTAAAGCAGAAAAAAGGTGTTGAATGTCAACAATTCTTCGACCGCTAATTCCTAATTCTGATTGCTCTGGAATAACTTCGTATTCTTTTTCTAAGTAGAAATCCGGAGAAATGTCATCGTAGTCCATATCTTCGGAAAACTGAACTTCTGAATTCCGTTCAGTGACTTCTTGAACTGCCCTTAAAAATTAATTAAAAAAGTAAACAATTTTGAATTTACGGAATATTATAATTAAAAGCATTTTTAGAATCAACTGAAAAAACTTCTAAAGCAAATGTCACAAATAAAAATCTGTATTTTGGATTAATTTAAATTTAAT
The DNA here is from genome assembly GCA_963082815.1 of Melanotus villosus. Classification (NCBI taxonomy): domain Eukaryota; kingdom Metazoa; phylum Arthropoda; class Insecta; order Coleoptera; family Elateridae; genus Melanotus; species Melanotus villosus. The sequence goes on along the minus strand of OY720418.1, from coordinate 65,789,470 downwards.
ACACTTATTCGCAAAACTAGATTAAACTTTTTTAATCTTAAAACTTAAAGTATTTTGAAAATGATAAACAAATTTAGGTAACATAAAATTTTATACATCTTTTCGTTTACTATAAGAACAATAATAACTACAATAAACACTGATACAAATTAAAAACAAATAATGACACTTACCGCTTTTTGTTTTTAATCCTTTTTAAAAAAAGCTTTTTACTTTTTCTTTGAGCACCACATGTTCTAGTTTTATTTGCACAAAGACCCATTTTTAATAAAACAAATTAAATCAGTAAGAACATAACCAGCAAACCAAGTTCACTGTGTCACGCACAAAACCGTTTACCAAATACTAACTTTAGCAAGAAAAACTAGTAATAAATAAGTAGGGATAAGTTATTTTTCGAAGAATTTGTCTATGAAAATTACCACCAACCACGGTGGTACTTTCTATAGCCCAAAGCATCTTTAAATACTCAACAATTTTCTAATTTCACTCGTCCAGTTTAGTATATGAAGACCCCTAACGAACTTTTACAGTATATAAATACATCGCTTTATAGTATGCTTAATTAAAAATGATTTTTTGCAATTATTGGCTTTACTAATCATTTTAGAGAAAAATTGTATGCATATTAGGTTTTTTGACAGCATACCAATTTTCTATAAATAAACAAAAATCATTTGAACATTTATAATTTTGATTTTTGAGGAAATTCCAGATAAGCTTTTTATTTCTTTACTACTTATTAATAGAGATTGTTCTCTATTATCTGCAAAATCACATAGAAAGACTGTTATAATCTCTCTATTTGGAAACGAAATCAAACTGTTTTAGAATTGGAATACCTACCTTTGTAAACAGTAGTGTTAAACAAAACTATAAATATATTCATGGAAAAGTAAATAAATAAACGTCCACAAACTCGACCCAACAACCTTGAGAAAATGTTTAAGTGTTTTTGGAAATTCCTATCCTATCGGCATAATCGCACAAAAGGATTACTGTAAGTCTCAGGTATTGAGCTGTCAATCATGTTCTCGGAGACAAAAAATCCATTTATTATTCTTATTCAAAGTATAGTGGGTTGCTAGCATACCAAAATGTAAACTTAAGCTAAGTAAAGGGTAGCATTAACCCGTTGAATGCTTTGGGTCTGAGAGGTCCAAACCAACTTTTGGTCATATTTTCTATATTTATTTGTGTAGGTAGGCAACTCATATTACATGTACCTTTCTAGAAAGGGTGATACTACAGATTTCCGAAAAAAGTTACACAAAAAATTTTATACAGCCGTCGCTAGAGGGCATAGACCCAGGGCATTCAATTGTGTTTGAATAGGTATAACCGCAGTTTTTTAGGGATATTTGTTGTGTAATTTTAAGTTTTTGATACAGTGTGCATAGTAAACAATTTTATTATTATCATGAGTGCTTCTGATCAATATGTAAAAGAAATAGAGCATCTGCAACGGTTGTATGACGAAGTAGAGTTTTTCCTTTTTGTAGTGTACGTTTGTTAAGACTTTAACGTTTCTTTTTGCTGTAAGTTTTTTATACATATTTTTACAATTTGGTGTATCATTAAAACATTAGTAGTATGTTTGTTTGTTATTTTTTACACTTCAGAAAAAAATTAACCACTGCAAATAAAAATATTCCAAATTATATTAAGGGGCTGTCCCATAAGTAGATGGACACTTTTCAGCTATGTGTAATTGATAGATATCATTTTAATATCCACGCGGCTTGTAAAACAAATAATAGCGCTGTTTATTTTTCATCGATAAATGTCAAATGTTTATTAAAATTATTACGCTGCATTTCAAAATGTCACGACAAGAAAATCAAGAATTCGCTAAACGTGTTGTGCATTTTTACCAATATATAACAGAGTATAAGAAAAGTGTTACTTATCATCACTTTAAAAATGAAGGCAGGTCAAAATTTACCATTTATGGAATATTACAAAGGTATGACAAAACACATAATTATAAATACAAATCAATTCCTGGCCGGCCGCGGTCTGTAGTAACAGAAAGAATGTTAAATTGGTAAACAGTCTTTAAAACGAGTCCATCCATTTCTGTAAGAACTGCTGCCAAAAAGATTCATCTGGCTAAATGTACTGTAAGCAGGATTAAAACTAAAGAGTTAGGCATTAAAGCATACTCAAAATTACGGGCCCCAAAATATGTTAAAGACCAAAAAACAAGAGCAAAATCTGACTGCCGAAAAATTTACAGAAAAGCACTCAATAAAATTTTAATACTTAATAGACGATGAAACATACGTGCCAATTGATCCGAAAGATGTTCCTGGAAAGAAATATTTTCATGCGAAGAATCGAGATGAAATCAATTACAGTGAAAAAGTTATTGAAAAAGCCAAATTTTTTTTATTTCGTCGTGTATGGCACAATATAAGCAAGAATGTTGCCTTGAAATTTGGACAAGCAGTTATGAAGAGGGGATGGAAGAACTTGCGCTCAATTGCCTATTATGGCATCGATTCCGCAAATTTTATATAAAATACACTATTATGATTCTAATTAACTGTCTAAATACGAAATTTGTTTTTTTTTACATATGACTAAAAATAAATGCAACATTAAAACGGTCCGTCTATTTATGGGACAGCCCCTTAGTGGGTCTGACAGACCCAGGGCATCCGTTAGTGTAATTTTTTAAGGGCATTCAACGCAGGGTTAAGGCTGGCATTTACATACAGTCCCTTTCTATTTGACGTATCTAAAGTTGCATAACGTGGTACGTATTTGTCAAAACCAAAAAGTCATAAGAAACAATTAAAACGGGCGCGTTTAGCAGAACGTCAAAAACGAGTTGAGGTTAGAGGTCAGGAATTGCGTAAGATTCGTATTGGAAAATTTGCATATTTACATAGTTATTTCTGTTATTACTGTAAAAGATATGGCAAAAACAAAATTACGCTTTTCTGTGTATTTAAATTATAATTTCCTTGTCAAGTTTCCGTAAAGTTCGGATTTAAAGCCGATAAGTACTGTGCTATATGTGTTGCCTACACGCTAAATTATAAAATGGAAATTTAAACCGATTTTTATTTCCAATTTTTCTGGAATAATTTGCATTTAAAAAAAAAATTCTTGTGGCATTTGGAAGAAAGTGGTAGTATCTATCTACTGATAGAGAGATTTTTTCGGTATTAATATTTTTGTAAAAACTATTTGAAAATTTTGAAGTAAAATAGAGCTTTAGATTTTTTAATACTGTAAAGTTGGGTTTTAGAAATTAAAACAAATCTTTCTATCAATAGACAGAAAAGACATGGATAATTACATAAAAAAATGCTCTGCCGTTCCTGCTTAAAAAATGAGTCTAAAAAAATTAAACAAAATGTGCTTAAAATGAGGTATATTTCCAGCCTTAAGGCTGGCATTTACATGCAGTGACATTCTATTTGACGTATATAAAGTTGCATAACTACTTAAATAAGCACGGATTTGTGTATAACTCAAAACTGTAGAGTCGGGTAATAACTGACAAGTTTATTTATTTATTTATTAGCCGCCAAGATACAATTATAGATTACACAAAATAATAATTATACAATATTTGCACAATGACAAAAAGAACAAAAAAAAAGAAAAGAAAAAAAAGTCGGCTAAAGGGCAGGCAATCAGAAAGTCTTCAAGGAGGCTCCTGCTCTTCCTTGTTAGCCCAAATACAATGAGATAATGAAAAAAAAGTATAGAGTAAATAAATAAACAACGAATACAAAATACTTAGTGATAGTTGTGTTATTACAAAATACCCAATGATTGTTTTAGCTGCAGTTCTTTTTTTAACTTAGTTTTAAAAGAGGTCATAGATGACGCCTGAGTGTTGCAAAGTCCACTATTAACGATCTTAGTAATGTGGTATGTAAATGATCTTTCAAAAATCGCCGTTTTATGAATAAGTGGTGTAAGTAAACCTCTGTATCTAAGATTAAGATTGTTGGGATGATTAAAATGATTTGAATAAAAAATCGCCCGCCATCCCAGATTAAAATTGTTTCTCAAAAAATGGAGCAAAATCTGCATATAATCGACTATTTTTCAAGGTGTAAACTTCACCGTTAAGTCAAAAACCCGGTATACAGTTTAGCCTTTCTGCAAACGAATACTTTAGAAGTACCTAAATGATTTAGATATCCATGTTAAAAATTTCAGAATGTCTGGCGTTTCCGTTTTAGACAATTCGCGCTATTTTTAGCGGTCGCGCCCCACAATATTGAGAATCACTCACAATAAGTCCCACGAAGTTTCACTGGCATTCTGAAAATGAATCCGTTTTGACATGGGCGTTCCGTGTGAACCAAACTAAAATTCGTCGACTGTTTTTACCCTTAGAACTTCAGAAAATTATCCATAATCATTTGTTTATGTCTATTTATAAATTTCTATGATTTTTAACAACTGCTGCTTTATTATAGTTAAATTAGTCAGTTTCTAGGCAATTTATATACGGTAGTAAATAACTATGACCACGATTTCCTTTATTCTGCAAAAAGCAATCGAACAATAACTCCCGTTTATAAAAAAAACCCACGAATCGTTTTTCAGTTACAACATCGCAATATTTTCTTATACAAAACATCTTTGAAACCAATATTTTTCAACCTACTGTAACGTTTTTCTTTCACAAATAATTCTAAAAATAACTTAACAGCCCACTTTCAGTTTTTCCATTCCCTTCTGCTTAAAAGTAAAGAAAATCAATTTCACCAACTTTCTTTGTAAGAATACCCCTAATAATACCTCATTAAGACAGGCACTGAAGTACGTTTGATTTGACAGAATTAACAATAAACAATGAAGAATAATAGAAGTCTTTTTACTTTTTTATGAACCCATTCGCAATGCTACTAAGTATAATGAACCCAAAATACTGCGGTTCTCAAACTTTCGTATTTCGCACCCTCCTTTTTTACCTTGGATAATTCTGCACCCCCCCCCCCGCATAATATAAGATTGATGAGAATAACCAAATACGCAGGAATTTAAACTCGATTTGACAACATTGGCTACCGCTGCCTATGTGGTGCAGTCGCATTTAATTTGTTACTCGAATGTTCGCGGCAGATACCGATACGTCTCGAATTTTCTGAATTGAAAATACGCGACTATAAAAGCAGAGCGTCAGTTGTTAGTTGTGTTGTTACGACTGTGTTACATAAGATATTTTGTCAGTTGGAGTTCAAAAGTTGAAAGAAATTATTGTATATTTACGTAACATACGTAGGTACAGTAAATATGGATAGATTTTTATGTGAAGGTAAACGTAAGCTTGAGGACGAAGAAGCTCCAACTTCATCAAAACGCCCAGCACCAGTGCTAATCCTGTTATAAAATCAAAAATACGAAAATTTGACCAAGCATACTTAAACTTCGGTTTTACAAGCACTGAAATAGGGGGTGAAGAAAAACCTCAATGTGTTATTTGCTGCAGAATTTTGGCTGCAGATAGCATGAAACCCAATAAATTGAAGAGGCATTTAGAAGCCCTACACAAAGAATATATCGATAAGCCCCATGAATTTTTTGCAGATCTTTCAGGAAACAGAAGTCAAATTTCCACAATTTTTTTACAAATGATGTTATTGTCGGCGCAAATTTGCAGTGGAAGGATTGCGTTGCAATTTGCACGGATGGAGCTCAAGACATGTCTGGAAGATATAACAGTTTACAAGCACTTGTGAAGAAGGAATCTCCAGGAGTAGTCTGGACACACTGTATGATTCATCGGGAAGCTTTAGCATCAAAATCGCTAAGCCCTGGGCTAAATATTGTTTTGACGGTAGTTATTGATGTAGTTAATCATATAAAAACCAGGCCTCTAAAATCAAGGATTTTCGCTGCTCGTTGCGAAGACATGGGAGCTGAACATACATATATCATTATTGTTTTATTCTTCATTGCAGCGTTACATAACACTATTCTCTGTCTAAAAAAGGAAAAGAATAACTTTTGAAAACTGAAATGATATTCAACAAGTATTGTAAACCTGCCTAGTAACATTTGACAGAAAAATTAACTTATTGGTAAACACAAAAACAACAATATTTACCTTAAAATTCCACGCATGCCCGATTTGTTTTTGGCAATCTACAATTTTAGTGTTTGTGTGGATTGTTCGGATAATTTCGTAAAAAGAGCTACTACGTTTTAGTTGTTGTTTTCACGTCGGTTAATGTTGAAGCGGGTGTTAGTAGTTAGTATATGAACTGGAAACTTCTATGGTAAGAATTTGATAATAACTCGACGCTTCGTTAAAAATAAGGATTGAAACATGTTTTGCTCAATTCAATTCTATTATCGCTCCTACTAAACTTTTTAGTTGGAAAAGATCATTCGATTTCAAAAAGAAGAAGGAAACAACTAGCGATGCAAATATCTTTATAAGATTAATAATAAGTTTTTCTTTAAAAAGTTACTAAGAAATAATTTGAATCTCCATTGTTTTAACAGTTCTTTTAGGAGTGTTCTGCACAGGTAAGTTTATTTAGAGTTGGTTTTAGGATGTGAAAGCTAATCCTCTTGTTTTCTAGTTAAAAATGATTTTAGTAATACTAAGAATTTTAGGTACGAAACTGTTTGAAACCTGTCCATATTTCTTAGTTGACATAGCTTCGTTGTGGTGATTGTGAAATATCATTTCATATGAAAGATCATCTTTGTTACCTGAAATTAAACTAATATTTCCTATCTACCATCAAATTGGATATATAAAAGTACTATTTTCAGAACTGTTTATGTTTAGGCCACATAATTTATTATAGAGTAGTTTTTAGTTGTCATTTTGGTAAAATATTATACAGGGTGGTCACTTCTACAATGTACAGATGTACACCATTGGGATCTCTGAAACGGTAAGAGATACAGGGTTGATTAAATAGGGAAAAAGTTGCGCCCTTTTAGGCTCTTTAAGGAATTGACGAGCAATCGGAGATAGCTTTTGTAGTTTCTGAATTATCCTGAAAAAACTGAAAAGTTGGGTTTTCTTATTTCTTTAATAGCTTTTTTGCTATTAGGACGAGTAAAATGAAATTTTGGGTGTTTACATAATTAAGCAAGGACTATCTATTACACTCCTTAAAAATGTTCTAGGCAAACTAGATAGTTGGATTTTCCTGGGTAACTTTTGATTTTATTATGGCCGCCATATTGGATTTTTATACCAAAAGGTGCAGAGAAAAATTACAAATTCATCCATGTATCACACATGGTCAAAAAAATTTAATGTAAGTCCGGTGCGTTGGCCAGCAAGATCCCCTTGCTTAAACCCTTTAGACTTTTTGAATAGGTGTGTCGAACACTCTATCCTTCACAGCACCCTAAAAAAAGTCTGAAGGGTTTAAGCAAGGGGATCTTACTGGCCAACGCACCGGACTTACATTAAATTTTTTTGACCATGTGTGATACATGGATGAATTTGTAATTTTTCTCTGCACCTTTTAGTATATAAATTCAATATAGCGGCCATAAGAAAATCAAAAGTTACCCATGAAAACCCAACTATCTAGCTTGCCTAGAAAATTTTTAAGGAGTAGCCCTTGCTTAATTATGTAAACACCCAAAATTTCATTTTACTCGTCCTAATAGCAAAAAAGTTATTAAAGAAATAAAAAAAGCTATCTCCGATTGCTCTTCAATTCTTTAAAAAGTCTAAAATGGCGCAACTTTTTCCCTATTTAACCAACCCTGTATCTCTTGGTCTCTCAATGGTGTACATTGTAAAAGTGACCACCCTGTATACTAACGCTGGTAGAAATTATGATGCACTATATATTATAATTACACAAAAAATAAGAAAAAATGAAATAGAGTGCGTCCTCTTACCAACAGCCAATTTACAACAATACTGCCAAAAACTTGTTTTTGTATGCAAAAATTGGTTGTCTGCTGACTGGAGAAGGGTATTTTACTATTAAAAACTACCGGGTGTCTTAAAAGAATTACATCTAGTTACCTTTGAAATTTGTTTGCGTGTAAACTTTTATGTGCCACTGCATTGTTATTGTTATTGCATTATCCAGAGCTACCATTAGTTATTTGTAAAATTAAAAAGTAAACTAATTCAAATAAATTTGTTAATACAACACAAAATGTATACTGTGCAAGGAAACATTTTTATTATTGAGGCATATTTTCGATCAGGACGGTTAATACTTCCGTCTACTAGTATAACAGCGTTGCACGAGAGCGACACATTTTAGTTTATATACATGGGAAATTCGGGGAATACTAGATGCATTTCATTTTAAGACACTTTGTATTAAGAAAACAGTGATCCTTAGACACTTAAATCTATAAGTACTAGATTTCTGAATAATCTTAAAACAGAATACTTCTTTAGGCTCTGAAAGATTGAAATCATATTTGAAGGATGAATAGATGGATAATATTTGTGTTTGAAATTTAAAATTTACCAAATCTTTATTTTAAATTTTGTAGGATCTTGTCGATTGGCAACGAATGTGTACATATACACAGCGATAATTAACTCAAAATTATGGGATGTATCATGCGGTTTGTACAACAAAGTGATACTGATATAAGCTAAGGCGAGAGTGATTTGAGAATAATGCATTTATAAAAGCTATAATAAACATATCCACATTCACTTAAAACTTCAAGGGCGAGTCCGCAGGTCCGCGTTATTCCAAACGCGCATTGTAGTGATACGTGCTGATCAAAGATTGAAATGGCGACAACAGGGTCGAATTCAGAAACGCTAAAGAGAAAAAGAAGAAAGGGCGAAGCTAAGGAAGAAAATATTTTCCTTTTGACATCTACCTGTTTCTCTTGTTCTCCTGCTATATCTTGGCCACATGAACTTCTATAATTACATCTTGCTGCATATAGTGCATATCATTTACTTCTTGAATAGAATTTTCTAGGGAAACAGTAACTAAAAAAAAATTACAGTTATTAATAACACCGATTTTTTACCTAAAACTATAATTTGCCCATTTTTTTGGTCAAATTAGCAATTCAGCCAGCTTAAGGAAAACCGACAATAAATTGTAATTAAAAAAATATAATTTCTTAAAAAATAAATTCTGTTAATACTAATATTTACTTACTTCCTGTTTCGTAAATGGTAAATGATTTTAAGAACCTAGTACCTACGTAGGTTAGGTTGGGATTTTGTTCCATTATAATTCTAACTTGCTCGACATTTTCTGCATTTCTAACCCGAATTGGTCTAACATCTTGCCTACGGTTAACACTGACTGTTTCTCTAAAATTTTGTGGAACTATGTTTACTGGCGGGAAAAATTCATTATTATCAACAACAACATTCGAAAATTGTTCTCTAAAATCTAGTAGGAGCACGCAACAGTAGAATAAGACCATTCCTGATTTTCAAGTCTTTCTCCATCACGAAAATAACTTTATCCGATTCAGTTACGAAATGTCAACATTTCGACATTGATTTTAGTTGTGAAAAGTGGTTCCTTTTGTAACTAGTTACAAAATATGCTCCCATTTTGTAACTAGTTACAAAAAGATGATTTGAATTGCGAAAAGTGTTTCATTTTGTAACTAGTTACAAAATATGCTCCCACTTTATCACTCCCATTTTATCACGATGACCCAACTCCTTTTTTAAGAAGATGTGGCATTTACATTTTGTTATCTGAATTGGATAAAATCTTGTATGAAACACGTTGCAAAACATGTCTTTTTATCACATGGCGTGTTGTTCATCTCGGCTTCGCCTCGACGAACAATTTCACCCCTGGTGATAAAAAGTCCATCATTTTGCAACTCGTTGCATAAATAGCTATTTTGTTCTTGATTCGACATTATTTGTAATGTGAAATTTGAAACTTGACACTTCTACTAGTATAATTGTCATATTAAATTAAAAACATCAGAAGTAGCAACACGCACGTCTTAACGTTTTCTAAGTCAAACTTGATTTCGTTTCCATTAGTTCACATGTTATATTATTGTGACTCCGATTGGCCGAATGAACCTAATCTAAAACTGTTTCTTCTTGCCATTCTATGAAAAATAATTACACAGAAAGAAGCCAAAATTTACACCATGTCTATGTGGATTTCAGAACACACATTTTTAAACACTTATAACTTGTGATAACATATTTCGAAAAGAACTGGAAACATAATATTAGTACAATCGGGTATGAAAGTTACCCTCTATGTTGCCGGCCATACTCTATGAATGTTGATTCCTTTGTCTTTACGAGGTTTTAGTTAACACTAGAAACTCTTTATCGAAGATTAATAGATTTTCATAGTAAAAACATTAAAAGCAAAAGACTGTGACAGACGTTTTAAAAAATATTTGTTTATTTTTCCTTTTTAATACAATGGAGCTATTTAGAATTGAAATACCACCACCAAAAATAACACGAATAAGAGCCTCTTTTTTACTTAATTTGAGAATTAGCTAATCTCATATTTTTAACAACCAAGGTAGTCCAGACACTTAGTTAATAACAATAACTTGAATATAAACCAAAACCTTAAAAGTTATTGTGAACAGTCAGAAAACATACAAGCAGAATATTAATAAATCACACAATGAAAGGTATCCTGGAATTTCCTACAGAATGTCAACTTTAAATAGCGACCCTTTAAGGCCAACGCGCACTTAACCACGCCATGGCGCGCCACGCCGGATGGCAATTTTTAAATTACATTGGTTGTTATGGAATAACGCGCCGTGGCGTGGCGTGGATAAGTGCGCGTTATTCCATAACAACCAATGTAATTTGAAATTGCCGTCCGGCGTGGCGCGCCGTGGCGTGGATAAGTGCGCGTTGGCCTTTACTCACTATCGATAGGCAACCACCCATTCTGCTCCCAAAAGGTTTGCCTGTTAGGTTTGTTGTGTATTGCCTATTCAGTGTTAGTAAGGGGTCCTGAGATAATATGGGTACTTTGTATATCCACTTCATGTATAGTTATTAGTAAATTTCAAAGTGCATTACATTAGTTATTCCCAATGTATAACATGTTCTATCTTATAATATGATTTGCTGTGAAAAAGACGAATTCCTCCAATTCTGTCAGACGTCAGGTGGAAATCTACTTTGGTCTAACCAAAAATTGCTTACATTATACCATCCCTACAAAAAAGAGCATATTAGCTATTAGTTAAAGTACTTTTTTTTATTACATTGCTTTTATTAGTATTTAGTCACATTTAACATTTGTTACTGCTATTAGAAAAGTAAATGATTAAGCTGCAAACTAAGTAAGTGAACATTAAAGAGAAATGTAAATACTAATGCTTACATGTATAGGCGGTTTCACTTTTAAAAAACCACCAACGTCGCATTACACCTTCGAAATACAACCAGCAACAATGTTTAGTGAGAAATATTTCAGCTTGACTTTTAGAGGTTATGATCAGTTATGATTGATGTTATTTGTTCTGTCATCTTTCGCTATGACCTTTCGTTACCAGATCACGTTGTACATCAGGATTTGTAACTACTTAGTATTAAATAATATCATTATACGGTCAATTTTGCTTCATCTTGGGGTGCTGTAAAATAGTAAGTTAAAAAAATAATTCTAGTTTCTTAAAATAAACATTTTAGATCACAGAGAAGGGGCAGTGTAAAAACTGAAGCGCCACACTTTAAGGACTCTATAACGGAATCACTGAAGGGAAAATAAACTGTTTAGAATTAATCCGTATCTTCAACTTCTTCAATTTCCATGTATACATCTGGTAGGCTACGTTCCCTATAAACTAACAACATTTTCATATATTTTTATTCGTCATATCCACCGTCATATCTAATCTGATACTGCGATCTAACGATTTATTAAAAATAGTTTGCAAAAAATTACATTTTTTATGTACCTACTAAACAGTCTTAATCCCAATGTTCATAATGTTCATAACCTCAAACAAAGTCCGGTTTGGCGTTTTGTGGTTTATTTTTGAGTTATGAGTGTACTTTCACGAAAATGTCTAATAAACAAACTATACTTACGGTAAATTTCCTGAAATTATGCATAATACATAATTATAACTGCAAAATAATACCTTTCCTACCTTTTTAAGTGTGCAATTGCATGTACTATTCTTAATAATATTACTACAAACACTTCTAATGCCAAATGCATTTTTCTATAAAGCTTTACACATATTTACTGTTGTATTAAGAGGAAACAAGCGATACTCATTACTTGCGAATTTATAGGATTGAAAATGGGCCTAAAATGTAAAAACAAATAAACAACATAATATATAAATCTAGCACACATGTAAAAACAGCTTGTTAAAACTTTCTGCATGTTAATAAGGCAGAATGATTAAAAAGATCTGCATCTGTACTACGTTTCATACTTCAAATTCAGTACAGGCTCTTATGGAAGGCGACTTCCCAAAATGGCTGACAGTAAGTAGACGTGTTAATAAAGTGAGCGAAATTCCGTTTGGTGTTTTGTAGAAAGTTAAGAATTGTTATTTAATGCAATCACTTGTGCTAAACCAAAGTTAGATCGTGTTGTGATTATTGGAGCTCATATTTCCTTTATTATATTTATAAATTACGAAAACTTCAAACTTTTAAAATGGTGTTAACTCAATCCCAGATCCAAGATGTTCACGGCATTATCCACACGCCCGTTAAATCCTTGACCAAAGATAATACATTTTTGGAAACATTAGCAGCTGTTGTTACTAAAGAAATTGAGAAAAATTTAAAAAATGCGTTCGCAGAAATAAACAAAAGTCTACAGGAGCTACAAAAGCAGGTTGCAACCCTTGAAGTTCAAAATGAGCATTTAATTACGGAAAATGACAAATTAAACAAAGAACTAGATACCATGCTGCAATATTCACGTAGAAATAACGTAGGTACGTATATTTGGTATCAAAGAGACAGATGGTGAAAATACAGACAAAAAGGTTCTAGACTTATTTAATGAAAAACTTGGTGTCCAAATAAACGCTTCGGAAATCAATCGTTCGCACAGAGTGGGTAGAAATAAAAATGGTGGAAGACATTTCATTGTAAAATTTGTAAATTACCATGATCGCCGGACTATCATCAATAATAAAAAGAAGCTCAAGGGTACAGGTATCGTAATTACAGAAGACCTAACTAGTAGAAGACTTGCTTTGGTTAAATTTGCGCAAGAAAAGTTACAGCGTGAAAATGTGTGGACAGTGGATGGAAAAATCTGGGTGAAGTATAAAAACCGTAAACAGTTAATAAATAGCGAAGCTAATGTGTTAGCATTAATTGGTTCAGCTTAATATTAACTATCACTATTTACATTATACTTTTTATATATGTTATACGCCAAGTGGCTTTTCGAGCTCATTTTTAATTTAAAGTTGAACATAATCTAATATTTTTTATATTTTCTTAGTTTGTGAAAACCAGATATCACGTGAGTTTATTTTTGGTTCTATTCTTTGTAATATTTCATGAGAATTCGACAATTTAGCATTTATTATCAAAATGTACGAGGTCTTCGTACAAAAACCCACACATTTCTAAATAATTTAATGGCAGAGGAATATGACTGCGTTGCATTCAGTGAAACTTGGTTGGATTCTGATGTATCTAACTCCGAGTTATTTGATTCACGTTACAATATTTACAGATGTGACAGAGACAAAATATCAAGTGGTGAAGTAAGGGGTGGTGGAGTATTGCTTGCAATTAATAAAAAATTTCGCTCTGAATTAATTGTTACTAATACGAGTCTTGAAATGGTAACTATTAAAGTTAAAGTTTCTAATAATATTTTTTGTAACTAATTATAGGCCCATATCAATTCTATCAGTACCCGCTAAAATTTTTGAAAAAATTATTTATAAAAGAATATTTTGTCATGTTAGAAATATCACTGATGTTGAACAACATGGGTTTTTTGTTAACAGATCTGTTAAAACTAATAATCTAATAATTTTCACTGACTTTGTGAGTAAAACCTTAGATAAAGGTTATCAAGTAGATACAATATATTGTTGTGTATTTTAGACACCAAACTTTATAAACAATATCAATTTAGTTACATAATTAACACAAATACAATTTTCACAAATTTTGACAGTTCCGATATACCAATTTTAACACTTACAAATTACATAAAGTTAACTATTACAGTGTTTTTCTTTTGCTTTTCCTCTTTTGTCAATTGCGTTTCCCTGTTTAGCAAATGACTTTCCAGATTATGAAACGTCAAAGTTATGTTGCAAATGACATTCCCTATTTGTCAAATCTCTTTCCGTTTTTAGATAATGCTTTTCCCACTTTTTTTAAAAAGTAGGTATGTAATAAAAAAAAACTGGGAAAAGCATTATCTAAAAACGGAAAGAGATTTGACAAATAGGGAATGTCATTTGCAACATAATTTTGACGTTTCATAATCTGGAAAGTCATTTGCTAAACAGGGAAACGCAATTGACAAAAGAGGAAAAGCAAAAGAAAAACACTGTAAGATAAATTTCATATAAAGTCATTTTAGAAGTTTGTTATAATTTTTTAATTCAGATAAAAATACTGTAAAGCAAATATACACAACAAATATGTTTTAAAAAGTATATTAAAGATTGACGATTAAAGGATACAATTGCGATATCCAAATTTTCATTCATTTCATGTTACGATATAGATGTTCCAGGATGTATTAGTTCTTGGGAACAGAGGAATTCACTTACCATGCTGAAAATAACAGATAAAGTTAAATTAATTGCTTAAAATTAACAAAATAAGTTATTATTAAGTACATGTGTACTAAGATATTTTAAAGAGTTATTTTCACTATCTAGAAAAATTCAGACAGATAAAAAACATGATAGGAAGTTGTAAAAGCATATAAAGCTTAAGAATATTGGTATTTTGAGGACAGAAAGTAAGAAATATAAAAATAATCACAAAATGTAAATTTTGACAAATGTCAGAATTTTGGATATGAAATAAAGCCAAAATAGGCAAAAATATAAAAATTGACAAGAATAAAATTAGTTTTTAAATTTTGTACATAGTAATTTGGTATAGTTTTCATTTAAATCAAGAATAATTTTAAAAATACGTTAATTTGAAGATGAGCCAAGAATTATGGAAAATCTTAAATTAATAAATATGAAAATTTTAAATAAGTGAATTAATAAAATATTGTACAGAAAATTAGTTTTCAGTAAATTGATTAATTGTTATTTGATCAAGATTAGATTTAAGTTAATTTTAAAATTTAAATAGTTTTGTTTATATTAAATTTGACTTTAAAGTATAATTAATACTCGAATTCTATTGGTTGAGTTTAAACAAGATATCTTCAGTTGGTATAAAGTTTTCAAGGCGAGAGCACGTTATTTTCTTTGCTCCAGAAATGTAATTTTTAGTAATTTAAGTCATAGCACACTCTTTTTTTTATGACAGTTAAAAGTCAATGATTGAATAATATGAAGTAAAATAAAAGCAAAGTGTAACTAAGATCAACAATAATTAAAGTGAACTAACGGAATACGAATAATAATAAATAATTAATTAAATAAACAAAGTTTTTTTTTTAATAAATTTAAATGTAACAAATTAACTTAGTGTGAAAAATAAAGATACTTACGTTTTTGTGAACATCGAATGAGATTAAACCAAGCTGTTTAAATGATTGTGATGATTTAACAATTTGTTTGTTAATAAAAATTTATTTATCGATTTTTAAAGTTGAATAAATCGTTTTATTTATGACGACGAAAGTGAGGTTATACACTGGCGAGCAAAAAAACCGGGCCACTTGAATATTATCAAACGTAGTGCACTGAATGTGTTTGAAACTGTTTATAACTATTCAGCATTTATGTATTAGGCTTAGTAACATGTGAAACAATAAAAAAATTATCTCATTTGTGAAACAATTTAAACTTAAGTGCATAGATGTTCATTTTGAGTGGTTAATTTGAATTAATATTTGTTCTTTTTATCAGTTCTTTTAGTTAATTTTGATTATTGCGATACTGTATCATTATTTAAATTTTGCGTTTAGTAGTATCACTAATAAATTTCTGTAAAATTGACAACACATGCAGCTCAAATTATTGCTCTGATAGAAGACGGACGAAGTCAGCCTTATGTTGCAGCAGCTTTAGGAATCAGCCGTTTTAGTGTTCAAAGAGTGTGGCAATGCCATCAGGAGACGGGTTTACTTGGAAGAAGGCCAGGTTCGGGACGAAGAAGGGCTACCTCAGAGCGGAATGGCCGTTTTAGTGTTTCCTCCGTATTAAGAAACAGGCATACTACTGCAGTTAGCGTGAAAAGTAGTCTGTTGGAAGTATGTGGTACCAATATCAGCGAGTGGACAGTAAGAAGGAGACTTTGAGAAGTTAATTTAAAGGCATACAGGCCAGTTACAGGGCCTAAAACTTCGCAAAACTCATCGTGTAGGCAGGCTTAATTTTGCTCGTATCCACAACAATTGGACGGCGGAGCAATGGCGTGTTGTACTCTTTGCAGATTAGTCAAGATTTTCTTTATATGGTGCTTATGGCTGAGATTGAGTGTGGCGAAGACCAGGGGAACGCTACGCACAGTGCAATTTCTCTCATCGCTTCAGTTTTCAGGAAGGCTCTTTGGTGGTTTGGGCCGGTATTTCTTACGAAGCTCGCACGGAGTTAGTCTTCGTTGACGGGGGTTAATTGACAGCAGCTCGATATGTGACAGATATCCTCCAAGAACATGTGGTCTCGTATGCTCCATTTAAGGCGATGCTTTTATTCTAATACACGATAACGCTCGGTCACATGTAGCAGGAGTTGTAACTGACTATCTTCATGAAGCAGAGCTAACCGTCATGGAATGGCTTCCTCTTAGACCGGACTTGAATCTGATAGAGTATGTCTTGGATGAGCTCGGGAAACTTGCTAGAAGTCGAATACCCTTATCTGGTAACTTGGAAGAGCCTAAAACAGCACTTGTAGAAGATTGGAACAACATCCCGCAAGAAACAATTCAGAAGATAATTACAGGAATGAATACAAGAATGCAAGCAGTTATAACAGCAAGAGGAAGGAACACTTCCTATTAAAACTCCAAGAAGACACTTTTGAGTTGCGTTATTCCGTTTATGTTTCCCTTTTAATTTTTTGTTAGTTCTTTAAGCATTTCTTTCGTTAAATAAAAACAGTAGCTTCATACATACATCTACTGAAACCCCACTATTTAAGTTGTTAACAAACCAGACAGATAGTTATTGGTAGTTTTCAACATATATAATATCTTGAATCTGAAAATATACCGAAATTTTTAAGTGGCCCGGTTTTTTTGCTCGCCAGTGTAGTTTAACCCAAACAACAAAACCTGCAACAAATTAAAGTGGATTAAGTAAAAAGCAAAGGCAAATAAAGTGTTTAACAAATATAAACATTAAAGTGATTAAAAAGTGACAATAGTTAAATAAATAAAGACTTACCTGATGAAGAATTATTTTAAAACCAAAGAATCAGCTGTTTTCATTTCAACAACACAGCGTTGCCGAGATTAAGAAAGAAACGCACAGTAAAGGATTTTTGAATTTTAAGATAAGTGTTCTCTATTTAAATTAATTGAAACAAAATTTGAATTTTAATTTAATATTCATTTTTATTTGTAATCAAATGTAAATGTTTATAAAAATTTAAAATTATTTGTTATTCATTTTCTAAAATAAAAATTGTCAATTTTTAAATAATGCAATCTTTCAATTCTAACAGCTAGAACTCACGTAAATGACTATTAAATTTATTTTGATTTTAAATTTATGTTCAGGTATTTTGATTTACAGTTGTTTGTTGTGTTTATTTATTTTTCAGGAATAATTTTGAATATTGAGTTGTCTTGATATTTAATTTTATGTACGCACACACACACATATTTAGTTTGAAGTAAATATATGTAAGCCAATTTTAAAGGCGTTGGTTTGCGCTTCCACGGCCATACTTGATGAACAGAAATTTTGATCATACTTTAGTTTTTCCTATATCCGGTATTTTTTTACAGTCTTCATACACATTTTCTATTAAACAAACATGATCTGTTAAAAGCACACCAACAGTTTCTAATTTCGCTATTACGGAAATAAAACATTCTTTATAAGGTTTTGGTAGCTTTATAATACATATATCTTTTTTCAGCAACTATCGTCAACTTTGCCATTCCCTTCGTTTCTCGCTATTTTATTCATAATTACTGTGGGGTAAACTCGGGTTTTTGAATGTGTTTCTTAGGGATTTTTCTAGAGTCTAGACAGTTTAACCACAGACATAGGTCTAAACGCCTTAGATACAATCTTCACCCATTATACTACACCGTAGACGCAGCCTTCAATATAATCATTATAGCGAGAAGTAACTTAACATGACTAAATGTCACTAGGCATAAATGATGTATGAATGGATGTAGCAACCTTCTTGAGAAGGTAACCTTTATTTAAAAGTATTTTACTCCTCAGTATTTTTGATTTTCCCTGTATGTATAGGGGAGAGGTGGGATAAAAGTTTAAATTAAATAACTATATAAAATGTTAATGATAGTTAGAAACCTCAGTTATCTCACTGTAAATGTATACGGCAATAATAACAATTTTTCTATGTCCCATACATACTCGTATTTCTCTTTATAGAAAAAGTGATTTTTCTCCCTTTCATCAAGAGGCTGCATTGAAAGGCACATGAGAATTTATGAAAGGGACAGTGTAAATTAACAAGATCCTTTTAATTGGTTGTGATTTTTTGTACCGCCTATATTCTCTGTGGTTAATTCATTGGAACCCAGAAGTTATATTGATCATATTAAATGCAGCATTCTTCTTCTAGAAGTGGCGTACCCTTTATGGTGCAGTTTAATGTTTCTTGGCTATTAAAACTAGTTTGTACAAATGAGACTTGGTTACATTAAATGTTTTAGCAGCCGATTTTTCAGGCGCCCCTTTTTCAAGTATTTTGTTCACTGCTTATTGAATTTTATCTGCACCAAACACGTTTTCGCTTTTTAAGTCGCATTTTCGAACTGGTAAGGTGGGAAAACAGTAAATCAAAGAGTTTTAGGGTAAAACCAAAGATAAATCCTAAAAACGGATTAAAGTTATGAAAGAGACAGTTATGAAAGGAATGTCCCTTTCATAGCCATTTGTTGTGTCCCTTTCATAAATAAAACAAAAATAAGATATTAATCTGTAACACCAGAATTTTATGATAAAAGATATCGTACCGTTTGCCTTCTTATAATTAAATATGTGGTTGTTTGAAAATAATAATAATAAATTCAATAAAAAGAAATAATATTTTCTAAAACTATTTTAGAAAATAGCAAAAAAAATACTTTGGCGCTCGAAAACAATCACAAGCGCATCACCGCCCTTTTTGTAAAGAGAGTCGACTGAAGATAAGCGCGATCAAGCGTGTATTATTGTTATCACACTACAAAAATATTTTAATCTCAGTCAGGTCTTTAGTTTGTCCAGAATTAGCATTGTCCCTTTCAATGCATGTCCCTTTCATCCCACCTCCTTCCTACTAGTAAATATTTTCGCATGCACGCACACTTATTTATTGAAATCAAATTAATACAGGACTTTTTGTAAACAACTATTTTTTTTTGGGAAAGTGAACACAAAAAAGTTTCCCATCTGTAGAGAACCTTTTAAGACACACTGTATAATGAAAAATGGAATTTTTTCTTTAATATTTTGTAACCTCTTAAGGAAACACTAAATTAGTTCGATTTAATCGATTTATTTTGATACCAGGAAACAGCATTTGAAGTTTGTCTTCTGCCTTTCAGGACACTCTATAGGTATACTGCTTTGTTTTCTTTTTTTATTTCCATATACAGGGTGTTTCAGGAGTAATCTGCCAAACTTCCAGAGCGTGTTGCTTGAGTAATTTTAAGTAAAAAAAGTCATATAAACATAGGTCCGTTTGGGAAAAATTAAGGAGTTATGGCCAATTAAAGAAAAATACATACATGAAAAATTTCGGAGAATTTATAAGTCTCAATCGTACATTTCAGAGAGTAGGCGAATTTGTTTGTCATCAGTAAACTCACTAGCTTGTGCACAGATTGATACTTTGCAATAATGCCATCGCAGTTTTCAAATGAAGAATATGCAGATATACACTTTATTTACGGTTTTTGTGATGGAAATGCCAGAGCTGGTGTGGAGGAATATCGTCGGAGTTTTCCAAATCTTCAGGTTTTTGTAGATGCGCGATGCGCATAGGCGACTGCGAGTCGAGGAGGACCACATGCGTGGCCAGCACGTTACCCCAACCTAAATGCGCTCAACTATTATTTTTTATTGGCATATATGAAAGATTTGGTTTATTCGGAAAAGACCAACCAGCGAAATACACTACTTCAGCGAAGTTTTAATGCTGCTGCTAAAATACGAGCTATTCCTCAAGTACTTGAGAATGCGATAAGCTCCATATTGCGCCGTGCTCAAATGTGCATTAAAGAAGCAGGTGGCCATTTTGAGTAGTTATTGTAGTTGTTATCAAGTTGTCTCACACGATTTGTAATTTATTTTAAAATATAAACCGTTACTTTAACATCTAGGTATATGTTTTCTTTAGTAGGCCGTAACTCCATAATTTTTTCGAATCGGGCATATGTTGATTTGACTTTTTTTGCTTTTTTGCTTAAAATTACTTAGGGAAGTTTGGCAGATTCCTCCTGAAACACCCTGTATATGAAATATTATCTATATCTTATAAAATCATATTTATCGCTAATAGAATCACAAGACCTTTTGGTTTTATTAAAGTTTTTTGTTTAATATTAAATGTTATTAGTAAAACCACCATATATGTAGAATTGCATGAAAAATGTATACGTTCATGTCAATCAATTTCTACTGATAATAATAAATTCTAGGTTTACGAATGATTATCGTACTTTCATTTGTTTTTATAAACTAAATCGATATGTGTTTTTAAAGCGACTGAGTTAGATAAACTCTTTCCAATTCAAAAACTAGGTCAACCTGTTCGTTCTTGTAACTTGTAACATACAAAAGATAAGGTCATAAAATTGTATTGCGTTCTGAAAGTATATTAGTACCCCTCAACGAGCGACTTACGCTACGCACAGTTTCCTGCTTCTGTTTAAATCCTGATCCTAAGCGATTAAAGTACGAATCAAAGTTAGTAGAGTTGTGGAGTATAATACAAATTTCAGAGGGATTAATCACCATCCCATTACACCAGGTAGGTATGGCTGAGTCTCTTGTAATCAGTACTAAAGAAAACAATAATAAACAAATAATAAAAATAGTAAAAAAAAATAATAAAGGAAATCAGAACCTGAATTTAAATTCACCTTCTTAAATTTAATATAAATAAATTAATTTACCATCAATTTATTTAAATACTCGAAAGCTTCGCCCGCAAGTCTTCACTCTTAAACTATCAAACAGAATACGCAAATTAAAGCAATTTATACAGGGTGATTCAAAAGTATTTTCATTAATTTTAAGGGTAGGTAGAGCATATCAAACGGAACAACAAACCATGTGTCGCAAGTAAACGGTGAACTCAGAAAAAAAATAAAAAGCTAAATTCAAAAATTGTTTTGGGCTCACTGGAATATGTTCTGTTTACATTCAAAATCTAAATTTATCAATCGCCTTTCTTGTCCGTACAGATAAGAGAGCCCAGGTGTGATATGTACGTAGATTAGTCAGTTCATTGTTCGCTTTAAAAGTGTTCGGACGCTTTAATGGAAGGTCATCCTAACCTTTTAATAACCGAATTAATTGACGTTATTTTAATTTACGGGAAAGTTCTTCAAAGCAGCTTTGAAATATATTTTGTGTTTGTGTTGTGTGTGTGTGTTTGTGTAGAAGATAATGGAGGAACATTTGAACATCTTTTGTAAGTCCTGTTCCTCTTTATTAACAACATTTTTTTTCTAATATCACCTTTTAAACATGCCAGTAATTGTTTACTGCCAGTCTCAAGCCTGAAAAAATGCGAAAGAAAAGTGAAACTGTAAATTACATAATTGTGTAATGTTTCACTTATTTTTCCAGGGTCAAATTTCGATCGCTGGCTAATGTGTAACCAAATTTAAAATAAACAAAAATCGCGATAAGCTTTAAATTTTTGCTGCAATGTACTTCTATTAAGGTCAGCATATACCCATTTTAATGACAATACTTTTGATTTACTCTGTATATACTAAAATCTTTACAGTAGCCATTGTAAAAGTCGCGCAATAAATGAACAAAAAACAAAAATATCTTTTATTTTAAATACTTTGGTAACATAAAAAGGCAAGACTTATCACTATAGTTATCAGCATGCAGTCTTTTAGTGAGTATGCTTAAATTACTTCAAAATTATTTGTTAGTCCTTCATAAGGAAAAATTCCTCCTAACACATATTTATAATAACCAAAATGGCGAATGCGGTAAGTTCCAGGAGTCACGTCATTACCAGAAACTGTCCATTCTACAGTTGCTTCACTCGCTCCAGTAAAAAATGATGTACGTCTCCATTTGAATCTATCGAAAGAAAGAAATAAAAACGCTATTAATTACACATTTAAAAACTGTAAATTTAATTGGTATATAATATAATATAATATGGCTTTTCATTCTTGTCAGAATGGTAGCCGCTCCTTGGAGCTCTTTGGATTCATTTTCCGTGGTGAATCACTCCACTGTTTTTCTATTTTACTTTTCCCTCTCTATAAGTTATTGTGTCGTTTGGCTTTTTCCGTTACTTCTTGCCATTTCTTTCTTGTTGTTATAATGTCCCTCCAATTGTTAATCCCCATGCTTCTTATATCCTTCTGAACTTGATCCTCCCACCTCGACTTCGGCCTGCCTCTTGGTCTCTCTATTTGCGGTTTCCACTCCCATACTTTTTTTATGGTTCTTTCTGGTTCTCTTCTCCGTATGTGCCCGTACCATTTTAATCTTTGTGCCTTAATGACTTTTACAATGTCTTCGCCTCTCATTTTTTCATTTACTTCATAGTTCATCAATTTTCGGTATTCCCCATTTTCTGTTTTTATTGGTCCCATTATTCTTCTCTTCGAATATTCTTAGTTTTTCTTCATCTTTGGTATTGAGACACATTGTTTCCGCACCGTATGTGACAACTGTTCTTATTGCAGTTTTATAGATTTTGATTTTTGTTTTCCTACTTAGGTTTTTGTCTCTTAGAAATTTTAGATACCTCCAGTAAGCTCTATTCCCATTTTTTATTCGCTCTTTTATTTCTAGGCTTCTTTCGTTTTTTTCGTTTAACGTTATTCCTAAGTATTTGAAATTTTGAACTTTTTCGAATTTGTGTTGACCTATCTTTATTTCTTTGATGTTTTCGGTGTTTCTTCTCGTTACTAATATATACTTCGTCTTCTCTTCGTTGACTTCTAGCCCTCTTTTCTTTGTTTCTTCTTCTAAGTTTTGTAATAGTTTTATCAAGCTCTTTTTATCTCTCGCCATTAATGCTAAATCATCTGCATAGCCTATCACTTGTGTGCTGTTCTGAGAGATTATTCTTCCTACTTCTACTGCTTTTATTGCTCCGTCCAATGATATGTTGAATAATGTTGTCGATAGGGCATCTCCCTGCCTTACTCCTGTTTCGATTTTTATATCCTTAGACTGTCCTTCGTTTGTGGTTACTCTTCCTGTCGCATTTTCCATGGTCATGTTTGCTAAACGTATTAACTTCATTGGTACCTTCATGTTTTCCATATCTTTTGTTAACTTATATCTATCTATACTATCTAACGCCCTTCTAAAATCTACGAACAGTATGTGCAAGTCCGTGTTATACTCATAACATTTTTCTATTGTTTGTAACATTATATGAGCCGCGTCGATAGTTGACCTTCCCTTTCTAAAGCCTTGTTGGTATTCACCCAGCTTTTCTTCTGTATGTCTGGTGAGTCTTTCTCTAATAAGTCTTGACAATATTTTATATATTACGTTTAACAGCGTTATACCTCTGTAGTTTGTGCATTTTGTTTGGTTTCCTTTTTTATAGATAGGTATTATTAGTCCAGCATTCCACTCTGTTGGCATAGATTCATCTTCCCATATTTGTGTTATCAGTCTGTATATTCTTTCTAGCAATGTATCACCTCCTGACTTGACCAGTTCATTAATAATTTCGTCAGGGCCTGCAGACTTTTTTTGTTTTAACTGCTTAACTATTTCTATAAACTCTTCATATGTCGGTGCTTCTTCTTTTTCTTCGTTTTTGCCTCTTTTTACATTCTTTTCTCTCTCTGGGTGGTTGTCTCTAAAGAGCCCTGTAAAGTATTTTTCCCATTCACTGGTATCGATTCTTGCAGTTGCTTTATTTTTCCTGTTGTGTGTTTTAATGTACTGAAATAGTCTTCCGTTGTCTTTACTGTTGCGTTCCATTTCTCTCATCATTTCATTAATCCATTCTCTTTTTTTATTTTTACAGCATTTGTTAGCCTCCTTCTTTTTTTCTTTATATTCTTCTAAATCGTTGTCTTGCTTCGTCGCCAACCATTTGTTTCTTGCCTGGTTTTTACTCTTAGTCTTTTCTTCGCACTCGTCATCGTACCATTCTTTTCTTTTATTCATTTGTATCTGTCCGATTGTTTTCTCTGCTGCTTCTATAATACTATCTTTAAGTTTTCCCCACTCTTCCTCTATATTTATTATTGGTTCAGCTTTTAAGTTATCATTTAACTGTTTTATGTATTCTTGTTTTGTTTCGTCTTCTCGTAATTTTTCTGTGTTCCATTTTCTTCTTTTTCCCTTTTTCTGGTTACCCCTGATTATTTTCATTTTTATTTTCGCTATTACCAGAACATGGTCCGTATCCACGTTAGCTCCTCTATATGATCTTATATCATTTACAATACGTTCCCATTTTTTTGCTATTAATATATGGTCTATCTGGTTGCCATCTGTTGTTCCTGGTCTCATCCATGTTACCTTGTGTTCTCTTCGGTGTTTATATTTGGTGCTAACAATAAACGTGTTGGTGATTGTTGCTAAATTGCATATTCTGTCTCCATTATCATTTGTCTTCTTATGTATTGTTTCTTTGCCTGCTATGTCTTTATTATGATCCTCTTTCCCAATCTGTGCGTTAAAATCACCCATTATTAATAAAATGTCGTTTTTTGGTATTTTTTCACATAACTCTTCTAGTTTTTCATAAAATTCATCTTTGTCTTGGTCTGGTGTTTCTTCTGTTGGTGCATAAGCGTTTATTATTGTTATATTAGCTTGTCTATTTCTTAAGGTAATATACGACAATCTTCCATCTATTGCTTGGAATTGTATAATCATATAGTAACCAGAAATAACAACATTAAAGAGCAAATTATCTGTACCAATTGTTCAGTGCATGCCAACATAAATCTAGTGTCCGCGAGGTCAGTGAACAGATAATACTACATTGTGCCTTACGTTGTTTTGCCGGCAACCAGTCGATGTCCAGAACTTCTTCTTTTTTACACTCCTTGCAGAACCATCGTACCTCTGCGGGTGTTGTTGCTACTACAGTCTGAGATGTTTTCTTAAACGGCACCTTCACCTTCTTCTTTTTGCCATGGAGTTTTGTAGTAGTGGCCTCAAGAGTATCCTTGTATGGAGTACCAGTGAGTTCTGTTGCCTTCTGAAGGCCTGTAGTTCTCTTGGAAGGCAACTTTTCTACTAATTTTAGCAACGGAGCAATTTCCTGTAAGCTGACGGTTAATACTAAAGGTGATGATGGTGTTTCCGATGAACATGCGTCAACATCAATCCGCAGAGGTGTCGAACAATGTCTGTTTCTTATTTCTTCCAACAGGGCTAGCGGAATAAATTTAATTGGTATAGAAGGAATAAATTTAAGTACCTAGTTTCAAATACCATGAGATCAAAAAAAAGATGATTCTGAGCAGGCCTTGACTAGTACAACACGATTGGCAAGACTGATTTCAAAATGTGGCAGTAGGTTAGAGGTTAATAAATGTCAAATAAATTCAAACACAAAACAGTATTTATTTAGGGAACAAACTGAAAACTAAGATGAATACATGTTAGAGTAGGTGTTCAAAATGTGATCCTTCACTAGTATTACAACGATAAACTTAAATAATTCTGGAAACAAGATTGCAAAACTGACTTACATTTGAAATGTCACTGTCACATTATAATTCATAGGCATTCTAGAACCAGTGTAGCCAATCGTGTTGTACTAGTCAAGGCCTGCTCAGAATCATTTTTTTTTCGATCTCATGGTATTATATATCTAGCTGATCTATAATACTTATAAACGGAAAGTTCACAAAAAAGTACAAAATCGCCACACAGTTGCTAGATAAATATTCATCTACTCCACTATACGACGT
Organism: Melanotus villosus; assembly: GCA_963082815.1. NCBI lineage: Eukaryota > Metazoa > Arthropoda > Insecta > Coleoptera > Elateridae > Melanotus > Melanotus villosus. Next base: position 65,763,138 of record OY720418.1, on the reverse strand, counting down.
TTGGCAGAAAAATAATAAGACTGATTTTCTTTTAACCATGAATTTTATTTTTACAAATCAAGGTTATCCCCTTCAAAGTAGTTCCCTTGGGCAGCTACACACTGCTGGAGACGTTTATTCCATTGTCCAAAGCAGCCCTGGAAGACTTCTGCTGGCATGCCTTTCAACTCGTCGGTTACGCTCTTCTGGATATTATCCAAAGTGCCAAAATGGCGCCCTTTTAAATGGTTTTTCAACCGGGGGAATCAAAGGAAGTCACAGGGAATGAGATCCGGCGAATAGCGAGACTGGAGAACCACAGGGATGTTTTTTCTGCCAAAAATTCGTTGATGGAGTGCGTGCAATGCTTGGTCCCACACGTGCCACCCTCTTCCTGAGCCTTTCAAGGACTGTACTGATTATTCTCAACGTCAATTGACGGTCTGACATCACAAGAGTCCTCACTCTTTCCACATTGTCGTCCGTTTTTGGTTAAAGGTCGTCCCGCACGAAGTTCGTCTTCCACTTCTTCTCGGTCCTCTAAAACGGCCTTGTGCCATCTGAACACTTGTGGTTTGGATGGGGAATGTTCTCCATAAGCCCTTTGTAACTTTTCATGAGTCACCGGCCCATTTTCGTAACGCACCTCAGAAACACAACTTCACTTCAGACGACCTCAACAATCGCATAGCAAGTGCAACAAGTTCAAACTAGTGCTGAATCTCTCAGGGGTTATTTTAACTACCATGTGAAGGGGGAGACAGCAGCGTTGTAGGTTCGCGCACAGTGCTGCCCATCTCATTATTCTTCTGCCAAACCTCGTAAATAAGATAATTAGACACTGATATCTTTCTAATTAGACACTGATATCTTTCTAACGTCTTCAAAGGAAGTAGGATTCCTTATATTGTTATCAGAACTACAATTATATCTCACGAAAGTAATGCAATGCTATTAAAAACTTACTTAGTTTCCCAATTAGCATCAGTAGCTACAACCAGCCATTCATCCTGTGCAATCATTTTTTCTATAGCCAGAAATGTTTTCCCGTGCATGACATTATTTCGAGGATGTCCCGCAACCTATGTCAATAAATTAAATTTTCAAATCATCTTCAACTACTATATCATACAAATTTATAAAAATATTCAGTAATCAAAAGAGTATTGATAGTATTTAAAATAAATTTGTTTACTTACAAATTTTGCCATAACCTTGCCGCCAAGATAAGTTCGTGAAGGAGGCTGCTTAATACAATCCCCAAAATCAGTGCTCCATCCTGGCCAATCAAATATTACCGGAGGAATTAAAGATATTAAATTTTTTGATAAATCTGGAGGTTTTGGTCCAGCATCCAAAGGATTTTCCTAATAATAATAATAACTTCATTTAAAATAAATGTAGTGATTTATATCTATAGTTTATAGAAGTGACGATTTATTTATTATTAGTGACATAATGTCGTTTTATTTTAATCGCGAATGCTGAACTTTAATCATTCCAACCGCTGAAACTTAAAAATTTCGTATATAGTAGGTCTCCGGGATGAGCTATAAAGAGAGAATTAAGAATTTCAACGTAATTTTTTTAGGTGAAGTCCTGCCGGACATTATTAAAAAATAATTTTGAGCCTATTTAAGGTTTTCTATAATCTATGCAAAATTTCATATACAGCGTGTCCCAGGATAGATGTTACAATAGGTGTGATGGACAAAAAATTTTTGAATTTTATTTTAAGATTGTGGAATTAAGCCCTGCTTGGTTTGAAGAGAATTTTAAGAATATTTTCAGTTTTTGAAAAACAAGTCGGCCTTGACATTGAAGCGAAAACTATTTTCTTTTCAGGTAAAGTACCCTTTTTGTTCATGATACGGCAAAATTTTACTAAGAAAAGTTGTTCATAATAAGAAATTATGGCCCTATGCAAAATTTCAGGAAGATCTACCTACTTTGATTAAACCGTCACATTTTAGATTAAACAAAATAAATTGTATTTATTCAAAATTTTCTTTGTAGAACATTGAACGAAACAAATAGCATTTACAAGAAATTTAACTTACGAAACATAATAATAACACTGATCTACAATAAATTATTTATTCCACATAACTGCCAGGAGGCCATGAAAAAACTATCGTTGACTAATCTTCCTGAAATTTTGCATAGGGCCATAATTTCTTATTATGAACAACTTTTCTTAGTAAAATTTTGCCGTATCATGAACAAAAAGGGTACTTTACCTGAAAAGAAAATAGTTTTCGCTTCAGTGTCAAGGCCGACTTGTTTTTCAAAAACTAAAAATATTCTTAAAATTCTCTTCAAACCAAGCAGGGCTTAATACCACAATCTTAAAATAAAATTCAAAAATTTTTTGTCCATCACACCTATTGTAACATTTATCCTGGGACACACTGTATATCAATCTACTTTGCCAAAAAAAAAAAAAATAACACAACTGGATTAAGTTTTGTAAAAAAATTCTTATTGTAGAACTAATAATTAAATTGTTTTTCTACATAGAAGTTGTTCAATAATAAAAAACCGAATATCTCTTTTCAATTGAAGTGAAAGTGGAAAAGGAAAGTAACATCCATGACTAGTATTTATGATCAAAAAGTCTTTGGAACGCCGTTGCTATAAGTTAAAAGTCATCTCTGACATTATTTACTTCTATTATTTTTATGTCATTGACATCTGTCCAAATGTTAATAAAAATAACTTTTCAAAAAAAAAACAACATTTAATAATAAAATTAAATTCTGTTGACCATAAAAATTTTATATTCAACGATATAAAAACAATAAAAGTCAATAATTTCAAAAATAATTTTTAAATTCCATAGCAACTGCTAGCCTAAAACTCTTTTGTAGTGCATTATGCTACCTGATAGTTAACACCACCTTAATGTTCAAAAATAAATGCTATTTCAAGTTAATTTTAATGTACACCGCAAAAAGTGAAATATTCCATACAAGCATTAATGCAATAATGAATCGTAGATATCTATGTAGACAATAAAATAAATCCGATTGTAAAATATTCCCAAAAATAATAATCTGGTCGAAAACTGGAAGTTTGACAACCCTATTCCTACATAATGTAACTCCATTTAAAAAGTCAATTTAATTCTAGTAGGTCCGTTGTACTAAACAATACACTGAAACAATTATTATTTTAGATATAAAAAATGCCAATTTCATCAAAGTAGATCAACCAGATATTTTACTCAGAAAACTTTGCTGGATTATGTATTAATTTTAAAAAGTTTCTAATGTATTCAAGATCAGTTTCCAGCACAACTTAATCGAAAGTTCTTAAATTTTTAATCGATCATAGCCCTTGATAACTCAATCCTAGCACATACCGTACATTTTAATGAATTATGCAATTCTGGAAGTAGAACAACATCGCCTACGCAGAGATTAGAACTACTCACTAGATTTTATAATTTCAATTACTGTATGTACGTAGATGCATTAAATTTTCAGTTAGTTACTTCTATAATTCAAGCGGTAGAGCATTGACACGCAGTCGAAGGTCAGTGGTTCAAATCCCTGCGGAGGTGATATTTTCCTCCATACATAATTTTTAAAATTTATTAGAATACATTAAAAATATACCCCCACAAGGGTGAACTCTTAAAAGTTGATCATCTAAACTCAAAAATCGATTAAGGTAGGGGGTGCTCCAAATATGAATTCCGTTTTGCATGGTTTAGATTCTAAAAACGTGTACTTACCTTCAATAAAGAGTCCACTAAATCTTTATACAGTTCCAAATATATGGGTAACGTGTTTGGTCCAAAAATGGTTGAAGCAGCTTCATATCGTTGTAACTAAAATATTATCTGAACAAAACCTCAACTGCAGCATGTTTCCGCATTCTTTACCTGATACTCTTCCGGTGTAACTATGTAATCACTATAAACATTACTTAGGCCAGCTATGATAGTTTTAATACTCTCTATACCGGTATTTTCTCGAACAACCTGGTTTATCGCTTTTCTTAACCTTCGACCGGCCATTGTTGTAAATTCACCTGGCACTGCAGCTACTACTACGTTACCTATCACTGCTGCTTGAATAGAAACTATCCTGGGTTGCCACTGGTAAGGAAACTTTATCTGAAATTAAATTTAGAAGGAATGATTACATTCAGTAACAAATTGTGCCTTGTAAAAAATAAAAATTAGATAAACACAGAGATAGTTACTGAGAGGTTGGAAATTAAGTAATTACTGCTGAGAAAACTGATTAATTAACTGCATATATAGGCCTACACTCATCGATAGATAAAAATTTGACATTTTTAAAATCTAGTATATATTTTGGCAGTAACAAGGTTGCCCTGCAAAGCATATAAGTACTAATAGCTTCGGCTAAATATTCGATTATTGATAAAATTAATATATTTTTGTGGTGACCATGTTATATATGTAAATAAGCAAGTTCAATTCATACGTACATGTTGCGTTTTAAAAACGTTACTGTTTCAAAATTTCCTTTTTTTTAAGTTGAAATAAATTACTATATTTAAGAATTCGCTAAGAAACAAAGCTTACGCATTACGCTGTCAGCTTTTTATTTACACATGCCTCGTATTTTTTCCTTATTCGACTATTGTATTGGAGCAACTACCGAAAAGCTATAACTCGACTGTAATCTTCTTATTTTTGTCAGGTATGTGATTTAGATTCTCAAATAAAACATTGTTCTTATGTCTGTATTCGTGTTTTTCAAGATTTACCTTTCAGAATGTTTCGTTTCGATGACTTATCAATAATCCTTCGGTAAGGTTAGCCTTTTTATTGTACGAACATACAGTTTCGGGAATTTATAAAAAAATTTCCGTTTTGTGTTCAGAGTTTTAGGTGTCAAATTACTGTGACATGTGGGAAAATTGTTATTATTAGAGTAGGTATCGAAGAAACTTTTTATGTGCGATCGATTTTGCACGTTTGGTAACTCATTAATCAAATTTAACGTTTAAGTGTTTAGAAAAAATGAATACCTATCGAGATTTTTTATTAATTCACAAACATCTATTTTTTTTAACGGCTTAATCAAATTAAAACCTATGTACCTGGATGACACTGAAAGAACCCTCTCGTTTTCGTAACAATTGATAGGACTCAATTTAAAAAATAAGTTTTTGCTGGGACGCTATTACAATGATTTGTATCTAGCAGCTATACCAAAATTTTACGAATACTTTTATGCTAGCGTACCTAGAAAACCTCAAGTTTCTTAGTTGTGATTAAAATTCATCTCTTTATACAATAAATATAGTTATTATATACTGGGTGATTCATGTAAGACGCGTCCCTTAAAATCTTTAAATGCAACCCAACATACACTACCGCCAGGGGTGAATTTGAACGATGATGGCATTTAGATAATCCTAGCAATCATAAATTTGCGTAATAGTTGGTGTTGAATGCAGATGTAATTGTTTTATCAGATGAGCCACTTATTTAGACCCGTTTGCAACTTCATTGTTGAATTGAAACTTTAAAACGTCGAGTGGAAAATAGACTGTCGTTACTTACAAAGCACGGTTTTGGTTTTCTTTGTGATAGTTAGGTATTCTAAAATAAAAATTTTAAAATACATAGCATAAAAAGAACCATGAATGAAGAAGTGTATCGTGACATTTTAGAAAAAGTTGCTGTGCCCTCTGAAGAGAAGTTGTTTTCGTCCTCTTACAATTTTATACATGATAACGAGCCTAAGTATACAAGTTAGTTGTGTAAAGGGTATTTAGAACATTTGCAAGATAGAGGTGTGCTAAAACTTATGAAATGGCCAGCCCAGACTCCCGACCTTAACCCTAATGATTTGTTATGGGATGAGGTAGACAGGAAGGTTAGGGAAAACTTTTGAGAGATTGTACAAGAGTGTTGAAATGAAATCGTGCCCGAAATTTTAGAAAAGCTTATAAAACAAATGCCCAGAATATGCATAAGCTGATGCAAAATCGCGGATGACGCTTTGACGAAATTATATAAAATCGAATAGATTTTTTTAATAAACTTACATTTCTGTATAAATTATTTGATTGCCTATAGGTATTAGATAATATTGTATTTAATATTAATGTTGCTAGCTAGCTTAATTTATATGGGTTATATTCCACAGTATTTTCAAAAGTGCAGCCCGCCTCAAGCTTTCTGGCGGTAGTTTACATGTTTTCAAAGCTACTAGAAATATCTGCAAATTCAAAATAGTTATTTGTACAACTAGTAATGAAAGCAATACTTTTTTTCATGAGTTTGAAGTTTGATGCACGACGGCGAAGCCGGAGTGCATCAATCAAACGAGTGAAAAAAAGATGCTTTCATACGAGTTGTACACAATATTTTTTTGCATTTTTACATTTTAAATCCCTCAAAACAGGATAAAAAGGATTTGAGAATTGACAGTTGTCAAACTGACAATTTACAATATTTTATTTAAAGCATACTTACTTAATGCAAAATGTAAAATTAAATAGTTAAAAAAGTGTTGCTTTCTTTATGATTTTTTGATAAAAAAAGTCCACTTTTTTTGTCAAAATGCAAAAAACAAAATTTGATCAAGTAGATACGTATATTCACAAATAGTAATTGTTTACTTATTCGTCAAAAGTGACAGTTAGGAATTTCTAGTTAAATGTCGCAAACGACTTTGTTGACCTAACAATTCCAAGAGAACCTTTTTACGTAAAATTAATTTTTCTTTCATAGTACTACACAGTGTTTTAAAAAAACGTGGTTTTCCTATATTTTATTAATTAAAAATGTCCGTAATCCCCTCTAACTACGCCTCCAAACAAATTACAGCTTTCTTATTACTATCAAATTATGATTTTGGTAGACCCCGCAAAAATTAAAAATAAATCTCTGGTGGTTTTTAACATATTCAAAAAAATCAATTTTTTTAACTTTACAGGGCTGTAACTTTTTAATCTGACCCGTTAGGGAAATTTTTTATTTAAAAAATCTTCACTATTTTTCATGTAGTTAATGCTGGTAAAGTATTTCCCAAACTTTCACGACCAACCTGTATAATCAAATTGCCTGTTATACCCAAAGGGTGTAAAGGTTTTTCGTACAAATACTATTCACATTTCACAAATGTTGCCCATCCTTTCTGTTTATGGCTATCTTCTGTGCTTCTGTCCACGACTTTCCTTTTTTTGTTAGGCTTCTTCTTACATCATCCCAGGTCTGTCTTGGTCTTCCTCTACTTTTTTGTGTGGTGTCTTTGCTTTCCATATTCTTTTGGCTCGAATTTTGTCACTCATCCTGTGTAAATGGTCCCACCATTCTAGATGTCTCTGTTCTATAAAATCTACTACATGATAAATTTTCAGTTCCTCTCTTATTACGTCGTCCCTTATTCTATCTTTTCTTGTGACTTCTTTTACCCTTCTTAAATATTTCACCTCACTCGCTTGGATCTTGCTCTTATATTGTTGCGTTGTTACCTTCGTTTCGCAGTCATACGTGAGAATAGGGTTATAGGTATAGGTATAGCTCCGTATATTTTCATTTTTTTTTTGCGATATTTTTTTCTTATTTATTAATCCTTTACTCATTGCGTAATATAGTTTATCCAATTCAGTTACGAAATGTCAACATTTCGACATTGATTTTAGTTGTGAAAAGTGGTTCATTTTGTAACTAGTTACAAAATATGTTCCCATTTTGTAACTAGTTACAAAAAGATGATTTGAGTTGCGAAAAGTGGTTCATTTTGTAACTAGTTACAAAATATGCTCCCATTTTATCACTCCCATTTTATCACGATGACCCAACTCCTTTTTTAAGAAGATGTGGCATTTACATTTTGTTATCTGAATTGGATAAAATCTTGTATGAAACACGTTGCAAAACATGTCTTTTTATCACATGGCGTGTTGTTCATCTCGGCTTCGCCTCGACGAACAATTTCACGCCTGGTGATAAAAAGTCCATCATTTTGCAACTCGCTGCATAAATACGAGTAGCTATTATTCACAATCTTTATAGTAATAATATGTCAATTCCTAAACTTTTAGAGGTTGGGAAGTACGTCATTCCTAACTGTAATGACAATCTCTTGAGTGGGAAGTAACAGAAAGCACTACTCACACACGGGCGGGAAATGTTTATGTACGGTTGCCTAGCGACACGTCATAGATCTATATGTTAAAGTAGGCTAAAATAAATTATAATAGAGCTGTGAAAAAGTATTAATAAAATTAATTTAAGATTCAATGATAATAATTCTGAATAAAATAGTATACATACCTCGGTGGGAGTTTCATCACATCACAGCTTCGCGCTATGTCTGACCACCAGGCTTCGCCTGTCGGTCATACATAAGCCCTCAGCTGTAATGAAACATTTCCCACCTCGGATGTAATGTACTATTATTCGCTTTCTCTATTCTGTTGTTTATTTCTGTATGGTGTTTTCCCGTTTCTTCGATTGTCACTCTTAATTACTGAAATTCGTTTACTTGATCTATTTCCACTCCTTCTATCTGGATATGTGGTTCTCATTTTTCTCGTGTAATTTCCATTACTTTTATTTTATTCTTGTTCGTTTTCATTCCGTATTTTAATAAAGTCTCGTTCCATGTATTCAAGTAATTTTGTAGCTCTTTTTCCTTGCAACGATCACAACGTCGTCTGCGAATATACATTCGCTGAAATGAACTGCTTCTAGGTTTCGATGTCCTATATATCGTACATTGGTTTCGTTTCTCTAATAATTTCATCCATATAAGTTATGAAGAGTAAAGGACTCAACGCTCCTCCTTGTGGTACTCCTATTTATATGGTGAAGCAGCCCAATGTCATGTTATTACTGATTACGCAATTAGTTGTTTCTTTGTGCAAGCTTTTGGCTGCTCCAATTAACTTGTCGTTTACATTTCTTTTACGTACCCTTTTGGCTCTAGGGACTCATCAAACGCTTTTTCCATGTCTAAAAAGGCTAAGTATATTTCCTCTTATTAGTAACTTCTTTACTATTTCCTTTATTGTGAATACACGATTTTGTGTACTTCTATATTTTCCGAAACCACTCTGTGTATCATTAGCTTTGGTTCTATTACTTAGTCTTTTTTCTAGTATATGTTCGTATATCTTGCTTATTGTACTATTCCCCTGTAGTTACAGTCTTTGTTGTTGCCTTTTTTATAAATTGGCACTACTGCCCAGTCTCTTAGTGTTTTTTCCTCTCTCCATACTTGTTTGAATATTTTCAGTGATAATTGCCTTCCGTCTTCACCCATATTTTTGACCATTTCTGTATTTATTCTATCGACACATAAATATATTTAGATGTAATTAAAGTAAGTTTAGTAAGTCAAACTAAAGAGGCTTATTTTTTGTTTGCTTGCGTGCGAAGTAGAAGACTTATTCGCGATTATCAATGAAACGTCATTGTAATCGATCATTCACAAACAAATCCGGCTATTTTCATGTAGGCAGCTTAATTATAATCCCTTGTTGCTTGGAACGTTTTTGTCACTGGCATTCAAAAACGAATATACAAAGCAATAAATTACCTACAGCAGGATCTCCGTTATCATAAACACATAATTCTTCTAATCGGAAATTATCATAATTTTAAGTTTTTTAATGAATAAAATGAGGTTATAATCAAGTATAAGATTCGCCAAATTCAACAATTTGATAGTAGGTAAAAGTAAATTTCATAGTTGTAATTTTCATAACTGACAGCAACCGAATGGAAAAGATTTTTACGTTTTTCTAAAATTTTTGAAAAGCAAGTATGTGCTTCACTGCAGCTGTCTTTACACATTTAAAATTAGGAGTTACATTTAGGAAATACATTTTACTTACATAACAGTAACTGATTATAATTTTTAATTATGCATGTATTTATGTTATGTAAATTTTAAAAAATAGTAAATTTTGTATGTGACTTACTCCTTTTCAGTATTGTTCACTTCACTAGCAATTTCACTATCACTATTTGCATTGTTTATATTTATACTAATTGACTAACAAATGATCGACTTTTCACATCGTCCGTTTAGTTGCTATTACGTCGTTTGTAGTTATTCTGTTTTTCTGGTGTAACTCATAAAAATGCTTCATTCATATATTTATATCTTATATGAAAAAATGTTTGAACTTAGTTTATTTTTTATATATTAATAATTATTTTTAAAAATATATATCTGAAAATGTTGATGAATCGTCGATCCGATATAATTTCAAAGATTATGGACAATAAACTAATTAAAAAAAGGATGAGTGAATAATAATATTTAAAGAAATAGTAAACATTTAACTTTTGGCAAAAAATTCAGAGTGTTAAATTCCTTTTTATTTAACTCCACATCATTTGTATATGACTGAGTTAACAATGGTAAGGTATGTGTCTCAGGATCTTCACATTGTACCTTTTTGAAATTTTCTCTATTTTATACCCATCATAGTTTTGTCTGAAAATAGTGACTACTTTCAACAATTCTTGTGCTTTTTCAAAAAATATATTTTTATACCGAAACCATGCTTGAATTTGTTCCAATTTTCTGCTGTGGTAAAACGCATTGTCCATTATCATGACAGTTTTTACTGGTAGAATTAACTTGATTATGTTTCCATTTCATCATAGTAATCCCCCAGTATTTTTCTAGGCCAAAAACGTCAACTCTGTTCTATCAATATCATTTTTGCACCCTGTATGTAACAGAATAAATGTATCCCGATACGACTTAATCGATTTATCGATGAATTCCTTTGATACACTAGATCCAATATTTACCCACGATTCATCCAAATACACAATATTATGACATCTACAAATTTCACGTAAATACTGATGACGCAAAGAGATTAGTTCTCGATTTTCAACTAAAATAGATAGTCCATCTCACCCAATATACGATGTGTTGTTCCTCAAGAAAGATTAGGCAAATTTTCATTGCCATTTATTGCTAAAATCTACGAATCTCACTTTTGAATTCTTCACCTTGTTCTCGCCGAATGTAACGTTTTTACACTTTTGGGATCCTCCTTTTGGAAGTAGCAGTCCAGCTGGTGAAGTGTACTCTTGTCTCATAGTGGCCTTTTTTGATACACTCCTTTCAGACCCTTTTTTAATTATGTTTGACATCAAATCGTTAGTCTGATTCATTAGTATATGCTTTTCTGAAACTTGAAAAGATTATCCAGATGCTGTTTAACAATTTCTGAAATTAATCGGCCAAAACAACAATAAATCACAATAAAAGCAATAACAATAGATAAAAGTATGAAACACAATATAAAAATAATCGCAACTGGAAAATGTCAAACTGCTCTAGGAATAGATAAAGACTAAACATATTTCGTACAAGAATGGCTTATTAATTTATTTTGCATTAGAAGTGTCTTTTCAGAGACATTAAATCAATGGAACACAACAATACAAGAAATGGGTATGGAAATAAATCAAAAAATAATGAATATTAATGGAGCAGGAGATCAGCAAAATATTACGTGTGGAAAGGATATAATATATACTAGAACCAGTCATAACGATTGATTGCCGTGGATCAAAAATTAGTGATGATGGGAAAATATATATAGAAATATGCAGCAGAATAAAGGAAGCTACGCAAGTATATTATCAGATTAACAAAACAATTCTGGGAAAGAAAGAAATTAGTACAAGTACCAAAAGATCCGAATATACGAGACAGTAGCAGTACCAACCATGTTATACGGAAGTGACACCTGGCCATTAACAACAAACCAAGAAAGTAGAATAGCAGCGACAGAAATGAAATAGGTATCTTACAAAAACAGTGGGGAAGACAAGAAGAGATAAGTGTAGAACGGGGGACATAAGGGAGATCTTAAAGCAAAAATCAATAACACAAGTAACTGAGGAGAAACAACTTCAATGATACGGACAAATGCCATCTGATTAATTAATCAAGAAAGTAACAGAATCGAAAAGATACGGGAAAAGAGGAGTAGGAAGACCAAGAAAGAACATGGAAAAAAGAATTGCTGAATTAGCCAAGAAGAGAAAAATTCTCAAAGAACTAACGAGAATGGCAGGAGATAAAAGAGAGTAGAGAAACTGGGTGGAGACTCCGTCCCAGCCAACACCAATAGGCATCAGGCTTTAAGTTAAAGAAAAAGAAACATTAGAATTTTGCTATGAATCAGTAAAACTTTTGGAAGCGCAAATTTTTCTTACCTTCATAATGGATGTAAAAATCAATTTGTTACTTACATCAGAACCTAAACCAAAGAATATCATTCTAAAGCACTTGAAATATTATTCGGAAAATTAGAATATTTAATTCTCAGAAGTAAATAAGTAAAACAATTAAGAAAATATTTTGTAAATATATTTACAAAAGTTGCTACAAATTCTTCTTGAGGGAATTTCTGAATAACAAATTATACTTTGTGAAATCGAACTGATTAATCTGAATTATAAATAATGCTTTCTGAATTATAATTGATTAGATACAACTGGCACAGGTGTAGATTTACAAATTATATTACATTTTATGTGCGAACTTATTGGAAACTTTCGTTTAGTTCAGTCAACTTAGATCATCGCACGCTCTATTGAAATGGCAATGTCTGAGCGAAAGTCCCATAAGGATAGCATTGCGTATCTTTCCTACACTGAACTCTCAAGCTGAGACGATCTATACTCTATAGCATCGACCATCCAATCGTTCATACCAGAGATTTATCTAGTGAAAGTCTAACACTATTCTACCCCTCAGCTTCTTATAAAAAATTAACGAGATATAAATACGTATCCAGCAGAGATACAAAATACTATATTTTCAATTTATACCAAAGGTAAGTTTAACGTCTTTAAAATTTTGTTCTGGCTAGCATTGATTACTTAATTCAGAGAGAGCTTGAAATTGCTTTCTGCGAAATTGAACTTTTATTATTTCATTCCTGCTACGAATATCCCAGTATTTTTTGCTAGGTAAGTACCCATTACGCGAATTTACCCGAAGTTTTGATCTATTTTGCAGTACAGTAGGGAACAGTAAAAGATTAATTAGGAAAATGTTTTGTAATAACTAATACTTAACAACAACTATGCCGTTAGCAAAATATCGTATTTTAATTTAGAGAATACTTCCATTAGTTTAGAATAAGTTAGTAAGTGCTTAATGTTCTGGCGCTATGATTTTATAACTTGGACTGTAACAATGTCACAATATAGTAAAACATTTTTTAGTAAATTCTCTATTTTTTTATAGTAAGGAATTGTAATAAAACTGGTACTAAAACTGATTTGAACCGAACATAAATTGTTTATTTACTGTGCCGTGGGCATTTCGTCACCAGTTCCTTAACATATTTACAGCTTTGTTTGACATAATTATTCAAAAAATTATCCCAGTTTTAAACCATTTTGATTTCGTTTTAAACGGAAAGAGATTTTTTTCTTCAAAACGATACACTAATTACGATTAACTGTTAATAGTTCAGTTAGCTACTTGTTTAACCTTAAATTTTCAGCAACTGGCAAAATATCCACAAAAAAGTAAAAGAAACACAAAACTTGTAATGGTTTTTATAGAGGTACCTATATTACCTTTTACCTATTAGAATTTCCTCAAATAGTCCAGTCAAAACAAGGTTTAACCTCCTGAAAAATCCGAAAGTTTTGAAACTTTGCACACTTCTTTATAGGTGCCTAAGGATGAATATACCAAAAGTCCTCATAAATATGAGGCGAGCTCTAGCGGCAATTAGTGAAAACAGGGAACTTTTTTTGGTTTTTCGTTAATATCTTAAGAACCGTTGGTCGGAGGTAAAAGTTGATTATATACAAAATTGAAGCTTATTAAATTTGCAATAAAAATGAATATATACATTTTTCATGTATTCCTAACGTCTTCCGAGTTATAGGGCGCTAAAAAATTGCGTTTTTTGAAAAACCACGCTAGTGCGGTACAATATGGTATTTCTAATAATGCTTGACAATGGTTTACCTACATTTTTGTACACCATGGATGATTGAGGAGATTAACTTCACGACTTTGTACAAAAAGAAAGACATATTCATAAGTATGTATATTATATTAAATAAGTATCATATTATAAAGTATATTAAACAATCAAATGCAAAGAAAAGTCAATCAACTCTTGATCGCTTTTGGGTACAAGGACCTGCAATCTGCTCATCTTGGTCAGCTTCTCCACTTGCTGCCTGAAACACAGTAAGAAGAGGTAGGTATATGCATGAGATGATGGTGTGAGAGAGAGAACCATTATACAGATAAGAACATGACAACTGATTTATGTATACTATTGGAAGGTAAATGAATAACAAAAAAATACAAATGTGCAATCTCACCTGGCTTCTGGTTAAGCGTCCAGCAAGCATAGTATTTTAATCTTCATGTACCAAATGTTCAGTGTTTGGTATTTGCACTGAATGGTCTGTTTCTTCAAAGTTTATGACATCGGGATCATTAGGGTCATCAAAATCTTCTTCGAGGATGGAAGTAACACGATTCTTGCATTCACCATGGCAGTTGTGACAAATGCTTGTACACATTATTCCTGCCTTTCGACAGCCACATCTGTTCCCACATCCACCTGTGCATTTGCAACAAATGAGATTGAGGACAGCTTCAGGTGCTGCTGGATCCTCTGTTCTCACAGGGATTAGCCGATCGATTTCCAACTTCCAACCCCACTGTACAGGAGGAAGTTCATTCCCTAGCCAAAATTGAATTTGGTGGTACACTCGAAAAGCATGCTGTCTTGCTGCTCCTTCTGTGGGTGGCAGAGCAGAAAAGTCGGGTTTAGCATTGGATACCGATTTGGCGAAAACTTTGTAGCGGTGCATGTTTAGAGAGGTTTGCTTCCTGGGCGCATTGTACAATGCCAAGAATATTTTGTTTCCAGTAGTAGCTACAGCCTCACGGGATGAACTTGGGCTGTTAAATATATCATCAATAGCTTGCAGTGCAGCTTGCTTCTTGAACAATTTCAAACAGGAAAGTTTCCCTTTTCGATATGCAGCTGACGTCGTATCGCATCCGCTGAACGCATGCACAAGAAGTATGCTGTCCTTCATTCCCAAAGTTTGTAACTGCTGGCTTGAATATACTTTCCTTGCGACTTTGCCACGGCTTGGTTTCACAAATAATATGTTTTGTTCAGTCGGAGTTAAGGCCATGAGGAGAACAATAAGATCAACATCTTCACCGACTATTGCTACTTTGTCACAAGTGAAGGATTTCATGATTGCTGTTCGGACGATCAATGTGTCAGCATCACTAGATGCTTGTTCTGTTTCAACTCCATGGCTGGTAAGAGCAGTTATGAGGAATGAAATTAGTCTCGACTTATTCTTTTCGTTAGAAAGAAAATCATCCTGTTTGACTGTTACTACTGTTTTCTCTCCAAAGTGTATGTCAACTGACTTCTTTGTTTTGTACCTTCGGCTCTGTTCAGCTCTCTTTGTACTGGATAGAGCGGCTGAATAACCATCAAACACCACCGTGCAGCCGTTGCCACCATAATGTTTGAGAACATAGGCTACATAACACTGGCAGATGGTTGAGATTGTTGGCGAATCTTTGGGCCACACCACCTTGTGTAATAGTAAGCCACCATCCAAAACAATGTCAAAAGAGACTAGATTTATTTCTTTTTTTAACGGAGTAAAGGCATCGTACAAGGCAGATTTCTTGGTCTTCCGCCATATTGTACCGCAATAGCGTGGTTTTTAAAAAAACGCTATTTTTTAGCGCCCTATAACTCGGAAGCCGTTAGGAATACATGAAAAATGTATATATTCATTTTTATTGCAAATTTAATAAGCTTCAATTTTGTATATAATCAACTTTTACCTCCGACCAACGGTTCTTAAGATATTAACGAAAAACCAAGAAAAGTTCCCTGTTTTCACTAATTGCCGCTAGAGCTCGCCTCATATTTATGAGGACTTTTGGTATATTCATCCTTAGGTACCTCTAAATAAGTGTGCAAAGTTTCAAAACTTTCGGATTTTTCAGGAGGTTGGATCATTTTTTGAGTTTTTTTGACTGGACTAAAAATGCAACTTATCTTTACTTATTTGTTAGTTACTTATTTGCTTGTCCTAAATCTTTTGAAATAAATTAGTATTTGGTAATATTACTTTTCTGCAATATGTCTCAGCCTTAGAAAGAAGTAGGTATAGGCTCTTATAAAGCATGTGTGTCTCCTTTTAGCTTGAAACGATTTTGCGCAGGTTGATCACCAAGATTGAAAAAGCATTACAGGATAAAGAGTAGGTACTCGTTAAGTTCTTTTTCGATGTACAGGGAGCATATGATAATATAAACCTAGAATTGATAACTAAAGCGCTGGAGAATTACTTGGTATAATAGGCTGGAAACACGTACACCCCCAAGGACGATGTTTATTGCCACACTTGTGGTGTGTGATCATCAATGACTTTTTAGAACATTTAAGAAGTGAAACAAATACACACTCAAGCATATGAGGATGCAACTCGGCGTTACCTAAGCATTATGAACGAGATAATTCGAAGAGGTTTAAGAACTGTAGAAAGGTGGTTTCAGCAGAATAGACTCTCAGTCAATCGCTCAAAGATGGAGTTGATTCCGTTCATCAGGAAAAGGAAGATAGAGGGCTTAGAACCCACGTTCGAAGGAGAAGTATTTCAGATTAAATAGGAAGTGAAACGAAAAGAGTTCTATTAGACAGCAAGATAAGTTGGAATAGGTATTTTGAGAAGAAACGAGCCACTACAGCATTGTGGCAATGTGGAGAATCGTAGAGAATCGCACAAAGAGGTGACTGGAGAGGAAGGAAAGAAATCGTCAGGCATGGGAATGTAATGTATCATACTCAACAAAGAGTGGTAACTATGAACATGCCATATACGAAATATAAAAAGAGTACTGGTTTAACTTGCATTATTCAGTTGATATAAATATTTATTACATAGAGGATATAGTATTACTGAAAACTCGGAGTGAACACTACGCTGCAAACGGCTCAAAAGGTGAGCAAAAGAAGAAGGTAGTAGGAATAACTATTTATACCATCAATCGAAATAAACATTTTCATTCCAATATGCGATATGCTACTGAATATCAAGCTGAAGTTTATGCCATCATATAGGTAATATGCAAGGCTAGAAGCAGCCAAGAGGCTGGATAAGCATTTTCAACCGATACCGATACTGCCTATTTAAAACTAGATATTGGAACTTTAGTGGAAAGTTTAGTACACTCTTCTAGTATTGATTTTTAAACATCTCTCTTAACCCATCTTAAAAGTATAATAAAGAAGAAACAGTAAAAGGTTTTATAATCTCCAACATTACTTAGAGTAAACTGCCCCAAAAACTTTTATAATTGCTTTTGCTTTATTTGAAAATAAATAAAGAGTTCCCGACGAAAGAAAAACAGTAAAAGTAATTTAGGTATCTCTTCTTTTCTTTTCCTTGAGTGGCATGCCCTTTACACGGCGTTGCCGTTTTCTCTCCATAGGCCTGTGGTGTGCGCCTCAAGTGGCCTACAGACATAGGGGACCTACAGCTACAGCTTTACGTGAGCTCCGAACCACGGAAGTGCTTACACTTCTATTCCAGAAAGAACTTACTAGGCAGAAATTCCTCAGTGGTTTGCCATTGCCTTCCGAGGGAAGCGGTCAGATGTTTTCGTTGTCTGTTGTCACGGCTTTTTGAAATTTTGCGTAAATTAGTATAATACGGCCCTGTAGCTTGCAGAGTCTGCGTGTATAATGCCAATTTAGCACATTTCTTTTTGATTACAAAATAATTCAAAGAAATCCCAAATATGACGATGTAATACTTGTTCAGTGTGTTCTTTGTTGAGAATCCGGAAATCACCGGATCGCGAGAAAACAACGCCAGCGTGACGCGGTTCAAGATTTCACCCCGCGTCCAAGGTCGCGTTTGTGCATCTCTTTTTAACATCCTTCGTTTTACCGAAAAATAGCAAAGCACTTGAGAGTATAGCTAACTGCCCATCTTAGCGGTCTTGAAATTATCATTTCGGTTTGGTAGTGAATTTCCGTCTTCGTTTGGCCTCTCATTACCGTTAGTTTAGAAAAACTATGTTACGGCATATTTGCCGGATTATCCCAGAGAATGTCGTTTATTTCGTACCGGCAAATTTAAGTTCTGTGTTGGAAGTTCCGTTTAAGTTGACGTTTGGTGAAGTTCCCGTTCCTCACAGTTTTCGTTCTTGGATCTACCAGTTGAGGGCATTTTGTTCTCTTCACATCTGTTTCCGGAAGAAGGATCTCATTTCCTTCTTTTTACGCCGACCGCTGCTATATCTCTCCCTGCGGTTCGAGGCCGATCATCGCCTCCATTCGGACTACCACCAACAAAGCCCTTCCCAGTTAAAAGTAAATACTTTAAGCTGCCTTTACTGTCGATTGTGAGTGTACCGATTCAAGCCCTAATTCAGTACCGTATTTTTGGCGATCCACTCGTGGCAGGCACCAGTGATTATCCTGTGTAAACTAAGCACTTCAAGCATCCTTTCTTTTGTTTAATCTGTTCAACAAAGTCTTCAACTAGTACGTATTACGTTTTGTTTTAGTGTTAATAATTTAGAAACATTGCGAATTGCCGTGACGTTTACCTATTTTATGTTGCATGTGTAAAATCATTTATAATTGAATTTTTAGCTTAAGTTTAGTAATTGCAATCATTCTTTTGATTGTGGTTAAAGGAGTCTAGTAGTTATTATCTTTGCCGTAATTCGAGTAAAAATGACATCCCTTAATCACCCCTTTTGACGTATAATTCAAGATAGAACTTATAAATTCATTTTGTGTCATGTTTTGAATATTACTTGCATTCATTAAATTTTATTGATAATTCATTCTCGCCTTTTACTTGTGTCTTTGTGTTTTGTTTTAATATTTGTGTATATTTTTGTGAGCCTATCTATCAGTGGTTTTATTTCAGTAAAGTAACGGTAAGTACCTCCAACAGTAGGGTGCAGTTACCCTCAACCCCCTTCGAGCCCAGAGGAACTATCTGGGGTTTCTGGGGTATGTTCTTCGTGATCATCTTTGGGTGACTTTCTGTAGTGGCGCCCAATTTCTATCCCGATTATGACTACCCCTATTTGAAGGGTTTAGCGTTTCGAACCCCCCTTCTTCACTGCGTGCTAGCCGCGAGCTTAAGGACGTCCCCTATAAATGTCGTAGTGCGGAATTAGCATTTGACACTGTGTGGCCCTGGAAATCGAACCCGGGCCAGTCTCAGTGATCAAACCCATGCTGAACCAACTGAGCCATGACCGCGACAGTTTAGGTATCACTTTACTGAATTCTTGTAAGCTTAGATAGAAATTTAATATTACCACATACTAAAAATAATCCTTTTTACAATAAATGTGTAATACACATGCTGGCTGGGGAGTTTCAAAACGGAACATAGCAAAATTGCATTCGAAACTACGTTAGTGTACACTGTTGCTCCTCATTTAAGCATACAAAAATGGCAATAGTATCAATGAATAGAGAAAAATAGTGCCCATAAGATGTAGCTGAAATTCCATGACTATTAAATGATATAGAGGTGTGGAAGTAGTCATTTTCAGTAAGTTTTTTTAAATAATAAATTTATTATATATTATATATATAAAAAAACTTACTGAAAATGACTACTTCCACACCTCTAAACCAAGATAATCAGTAAACAACAAATCTACATTAAATGATATGTATGCCCATTCTTCTTCTTCTTGGAGAGGCATGCCCTTTACAGGGCGCTGCCGATGCACATTATATAAGCGTTTCCTGTTAGATAATGGCTTACAAAATTCACAGCTTTGAATTATGACTTATAACTCGCAATCTGTTCCCAATCACAAAACTGCAGATTTTATAACATGACTTTCTATCAATCGCAAAGCTGCAAATCCTTTACTTGTTTACTTCACAGTTGCATTATTATCTAGTAGCCATGTACGGCTGCGTCACCCACCCTGGCTGTTTTATTCGTAAAAATTGTTGACTATTGATATAAATTCGCGATTTTATACATTGTTAACTTACATAAAAAAGGAAATAGTCATAGAAAAAGTACTACTCACGTATAAGCTTGGCTTATGTTACCAACCTTTATATTTTAATCTAAATTAATACATTTTTTTCTTTTTACTGACATATTTATCATAAATTACTTGTTTGCACGGAGTACGGTTTAAACCAAAACTTGCACTTAGAAACGTACAGCCACCTTTAACTAACAATTTAAAATATCGCACTGTACGTTATGTGTAAGATACAGCTTTCAAATGCAAAAATGAATTCGAGATAATTTTAGTTTCCCACACTCTGAGTACTAAAGTATATATTCGCATTAATAGTTAGCAATATTATCATCAACATATGAATCTCTTTTCATTTGAAATTTAAATGTAATATAAAGTAATAGCTTATAAATATTACATAATGTCTGGAAAGTTCCGGATAAATTTAACATTTATTCGAAATTTTGCATAACAGTAATAAAGCAAACAACTGTAAAGAGAATATGGTACTACAATGAAAATACCCGAATTTGAATTTCAAAAAGGTCCGTTCACTATTTTACGTCTGTAGAATATTATTCGTGAATGTTCTGATCGTATTTAGAGCAATAGTATCTAACAATATTTTCCACTGATACACTGGACGATTCACATACCTAAGTGAATTAATAATTGGAATAGGCAACCCAATTTACAAATTTATAATAACGTTTATCTATGTTAACCCTTAATTAAATTTGTATAATCAGAGGTGGCTTAATGCAGAATCATGTCAAGGTTATATTCCAAACCAAGAACTTTCGTAACCAATAACTACCAAATTAAGAAAAAGATTATCAGTAACAAAAATAAATTTACATCAATTGTGAGAACACAAATCCAAATCTTTTAATTAAAAATTATTTTCACAGCCAGTCAATTCTAATATTTAAGTATTTTGATATTAAGATTAAGACCGTAATATTCTATTTTTATTGAATAGCTGCAAGAGAAAGTATATCTCTCTTTTCTTTGTTTACAAATTTACATACAAAAAAGGAATAAGACTTGCAACACAACTAATATTTACAGTTTCGCGTTATTAGGTTGGCATTAAAATAACACCTAATTGGAAAAAATGTCAAAAGATAAGTACCTTCACACGCGGTCCATTTCTAATTAATGGAGACTCATATGAACCTTATCATATACAAAACATGCCTTACTTAGCTTAATATTTAAGACAAAAGATTGTGCCTCATTCAAGAAATGTATAAGGTGTTTATATTTTACAGTTATCGGTTTAAACTAACGGCAAATGCCAAACCGTTCAAGAAATTTAATTGTGTTACAATGCATTACTTTGAAATTCCACGGCTGTTACTAGTAACCTGAGAACCAGTTCTTGATCAGGGAAGCTTTATCATTTTTGACATCGATTTTTTTGAGAAAAATGTATATTGCACTAACGTGCACTAACGATACATTAACCTTTTCAAAGGTTTGTTTTCGGATTTCAGAGAAAAGTTTGCTAGGCGTGAATCTAGTAAACAAATAGTTATTTTTGTAACAAGTACCTAAAATCAAGTTTTTTGGGACGAATCGTTGCTGTTTCCGGACGAGGCGAAGCCGAGTCTGGAATGGCGGATAAGTCCCAAAAAACGATTAAGGTACGTGTTACAAACAACATTTTTTTGTTAAAGCTCCAAAAATAGATTCAAACCTTTTATTATGTATGATTAATGTGATCAGAGCACATGTCACTATAGTAGTACGTAAAAGGTTGCTATGACAACTTTTAAGGACTAGGCCGAAAATATAGCATTTTACGGATTTTAAATGAGTGTCACTATAGTAACCAGACTTTTTGGAATTGAGTCCGGAAAAGACCCATTTTACGGACTTAAATGAGTCCGTAAAATAGCTACTTTTGGGAGCGTGTACTAAAAATAGTATATTGTGTTATTAGGAGTAAAAGTGTCATTTTGTGTGCCGAGCATGACGTTTGAACGACGAGCGCTAGCGAGTCGTACAATTTCATGCGAGGCACACAAAATCACTATTACTCCGAATAACGCATGCTATTTTTTCTTCAAACGCATAAATTAAAAGCAATTCAGCAAGAAAATTTAAAAAAAGTCAAAAATGAACGTCATTTGTTATAATAAATAAAAATTACGAGTTGCCATTGGCTCATTTTATGTCACTTTTAGTCCTAGGAGTAAAAGTGCCCACTTTTACTCCTAGGAGTAAAAGTGAAAGTTTAACTGTGTGTATCCAAGGACACAAAGTCGTGTTTTTATGACGTTTGACGTTCAATCCCAAAAAGTCTAGTTACTATAGTGATACTTATTTAAGTCCGTAAAATGCTATATTTTCGGCCTAGTCCCAAAAAGTTGTCATAGCAACATTTTGCGTACTACTATAGTGACATGTGCTCTGATCACATTAATCATACATAATAGAAAGTTTGAATCTGTTTTTGGGAGCTTTAACAAAAAAATTTTGTTTGTAACATGTACCTACCTATCTAGTTTTTTGGGACTCATCTGCTATTCCAGACTCGGCTTCGCGTCGCCCGGAAACAGCAACGATTCGTCCCAAAAAACTTGATTTTAGGTACTTGTTACAAAAATAACTATTTACGGTTAATTACAAAATAGGCACTGATATTAGTGCTTTTATTAACTGACCTATATAGACTTCAAATACAAAATATGACTTACATATCTCAATATTTAAGGCAAAAATATTGATTTATTCAAAAAATGTACACGGGGAAGAGCCCCTATATGCTGTCCTTTTTTAATGAATTTCAATAGAGTGATTTCTCGCTGGCTACATAACATAAATTTAAAGTATTTTTCACCTAGTTCCTAGTTAAATCCTTAGCATAAAAAAATGTCTCAAAGAGCGTGACCAGCACACATCGGGCAGACAGACGTCGTTTTGGAAATTACCTTATTCCTGATCTATTTATACATCTGTTCATTTGCCATTTTTGGAAATTTTTTCGAAAGTTTCCGACAGACAACCCGAAACTATAATGACCCTGAATTACTATAGGTATAAATATACCTGAGAAGTCAGGGTGGCGCAGTGGTAGAGCGCCAGGCTAGCGTTGCGCTAGTCCTTCGTTCGAATTTCCCAATCGGCAGGATTTTCCTGCAGTCTCAAGGTCGGTAACGAGTCCTGGTGACAATTCGTCGTTGGGCACTTAATTAACGACGCTCTCCTCCAAATACAGGCCTAAGAAGTAGAGTAACAAGGTCTTACATATACATACACATATTACACTCTACCCATGGTGCAATATGTAGGTATAAGCGGCGCACCAACTTGTAGCCCGCAGAGACGGGACGGGTTGTGCATTGCACGCGTAGAACCTCATACGTCAACGCACCAGCCTCAACACCAAAAGGTATAAGAGGTTACAGATAATACATATTATCTTAACCAGGAAAGATGAGCCCTGCCTCATCACACGCCGAATTTAGTAACGACAAACACGCGTGTACTGTGTCCATTTGTTCACAAACCCCATGCAAGTGACAATGATAGCATTACAATAAGCCTGTGTTATGATTAAAGTGCTTATTTGACTAGAGTAATTTAAGTCACATGGGCGTGTCGTCACTAAAATGTCAGACTATCAAAAAATATTTGTGAAGCCTTGTTCGCTTCACCGGCGTCTTACGAGTATTATTATTTACGATTTGATACAAAAATCAGTTCCTTTCAGAACTAAAGAACTTACCTTCAGTATGTCTTAAGCCTGAGTTACATTATACTTTTTTCGTCTAGAAACTTTGACTAATTTGCATACTAGATTCCAAACTAGAATCGCCTTTAAAGTAGCTAAACCTGTTTTAAAGCGCATACTCACAGTTTTTAGTTGTACGCAAGCGGTGAAATGCATGTGACTTAAGTTTTGCCAACATCCAAAACCTTCGTGATTCCACTTTTTCATATTTTGTGGGGCCATTTATGCTAACTTAAATTACTAAAATGATGAAAAACAAACAACACTATTGTTTACTAACAATCACGCTCCTAATACGATTTGATTTTGAGCTTATTTAGTTATTTAAAACTTCGCATTCACATTGCACAATGTTGGTAATACCGCAATTACCGCCAGTGCGCAGGTCTAGTATGAAAACTTGGATGGAAAATTGCTCGGAACCTAGTTTGAAATAAATTTCTAGACGTTTCTAGTATGAAAACTTGAACTGACCTTTTTCTGATTTACATTATCCAAGTTCTTCCAAGTGCGTCTAGTATGAAAATTTCTAGACGAAAAAAGTATAATGTAACACAGGCTTTATAACTACGTTTTCAAGTTAATTATTATTTACGATTTGATAGAAAAATCAGTTCCTTTCAGAACTAAAGAACTTACCTTCAGTATGTCTTATAACTACGTTTTCAAGTTAATTATTATTTACGATTTGATACAAAAATCAGTTCCTTTCAGAACTAAAAAACTTACATACCTTCATTACGTCTATGAAACGTGAAACGTAAAACGTTACTTATTGTTGCAGAAGAAATACAGTTGCACATTTATTGGTTAGATTATTATCACTTCTATATCATTTGAAATTTTGAATTGGTAAGTAATCTAAGTTGGATCTAACCTTAGTCATCATAAAAGTAAATAAACGCAAATAACTAAAACAGTACAATAAAAAACTGATTTTTAAATTTCTTAATCGAAACTAAAATAATTTAATGTTCATTAAATTCGTGTTGAAAGTTTATTTTCCGGTTTAAGCGCCATCTAGTGATTCCTAATTGCTTGAGAATACAACTGATGTAATTTGACTAGCAAGTAAAATATTGTATCATACGGATAGCATTGATGAGGCAGGGCTCATCTTTGCTCCTTTCAATAATACATGCATACAACATGATACATGAATATACGTATTGTAGACGTGGCTCTAAAAAACTGATTCCTTTTCCTGTTTTGGATACGATGTACAGCCGTAGGTTACAAATTCATTTTAAGTTACTACCATTGCATAGTTACCACCGAAGTGGCCGAATGGTTAAGGCATGATTACAGTGCGGACGCTCTCGGGGTTAAACCTGAGTTAGATACTTAGCGGGTGACCTACCCAGTCACTGAAAATAATTGGAAACCGAAACACAGTAGTGGAATATGGAAGGCAGGCGGTTGTCAAAGGCATGGTGCTTCCCACATCACCCCATAGGTATAACCGTGCGATACAACAGGGTATAAAGGCGAATTAGGAGGCCTTGGCCCTCTATGTTGCCGACCATACTCCCTCACGGAGTGTAAGTGCCGTTATACTACTGCATAGTTAAGTAATTGTCAATAATACACGATATCGATAGCACTCTTAACAGTTTGATTAAATATTCTATTTTATGTTTTCGACTCCTTCGGAATCTAACTAAAAACGTTATAGGGCAGGTTGCAGAAACATAATTTAAACGATTTCATCAAACAATACACGGGTAAATAAAAACAATGCTTTTTTATTAATCTTGATCATTCGCAAACAAACAAAAGTTCTGTGCAACCGGCCCATACTGTTCACTACATTAATGGAGAGTCTAAAGATAGGTTATTCAAAATTGTAGTCAAATATCTAAGTGAGGGTATAATTTGAAATAGCTACCTGCTAGTGTAAGCGAAAATAGCACAAATGACAATGAATGGACTTGGAAGTTTAAGAAAACTACAATTTAATTCATTTTTACTTACTCTTCCAGTTGCAAGAAGAATCGGCTTAGGACTGTGGCAGGCAATATCTTCTTTACTAGGTGCAGCGATAAAATTCCTTATAGTATTCCACAACATGTTGTCGCTTAGAGTGCCTTGCTTAAAATCAAATTCTCCTGGACCGTCAGTTGTGCCCGCTGCAAAACTATACCCCATCGCTGGTAAACAACCACTTACCTAAAAAGTATCTTATGTATAGTTTTTATTTTTTACTTAAATTAAATAATGAGAAAAATGTTATACCGAGTTACCGCAAATTTTGTTTAGTACACAATATTATCAAAACGTAAATAATCAGAAACGATGCAAGACTAGCATATAACTTATAAATATTAATTCCTTTATTATACCAGATAAAATTGAAAGGTACATAAAATCAAAGCTAAAAGGAGATTGAATACCGCTTTAAGGGCGGGTTTTAGTTAAAATATTTTTCGTTTTTAAGTATTTTGGGCTGCGCCTCGTGAGCTAAACTTTTCCTTTCTTGGATAAAATTTCTCTTTATTCACTTGTACCATAAATAGCTATTTGGCGTAAACAAACTTCAAATTTGATCATGGTTGGGCTGCTTTTTGTGAATGAAATTATTTATTACAGTTTTTAAGCTACTTGCTTCTTAAACAAGCAACAAATTCAAGTAAAGTAGTACTAAATTAAACGCATTTTTTGTCTTTCGATTGATAAGACTATCAATCCTATCAACTCACACGTCAAGCAGGAATCTGCATATATACGATTTCCCATGTTATTTACATTTGTTCGCCCCTTAAGTCAAACACTCGGTATAATAAATGCATGTAATCTATTTAAAATAACCTTTGAAAATGAATTCAGCTGATTTTTTCTATTGGATACGGTTTCCTTATCAACGTAAAAATAAAAATTATGGTAGCTTTAGACAATTATTACTTCCAACCTGCTCACCTACTCACAACATTTACCGATATTCTTTAGTATAGAGCTCACCATTTTTCCAGGTATGCTAAAGCTGACGTTTTCTAAAGATTTTGAAATATTTCTTCAAAATTAGTTTATTCATTACGATTATGTGGATAAATTTGATATACTACGTTCGTAAGGCTGGCATTTACACCATGAAATATACCTCATTTTAAGCACATTTTGTTCCAGTTTTTTAGACTCATTTTTTAAGCAGGAACGGCAGAGCATTTTTTTTGTAATTATCCATGTCTTTTCTGTCTATTGATAGAAAGATTTTTTTTTAATTTCCAAAAACCAACTTTACAGTATTCAAAAATCTAAAGCTCTATTTTACTTCAAAATTTTCAAATAGTTTTTACAAAAATATTAATACCGAAAAAATCTCTCTATCAGTAGATAGGTACAACCACTCTCTTTCAAACGCCACAAGAATTTTATTTTTTTTTCAAAATGCAAATTATTCCAGAAAAACTGGAAATAAAGTCCGAGAAAAATCGGTTTAGATTTCAAATTTATAATTTAGCGTATAGGCAACACATATAGCACAGTACATATCGGCTTTAAATCCGAACTTTACGGAAACTTGACAAGGAGATTACAATTTAAATACACAGAAAATCGTAATTTTGTTTTTGCCACATCTTTTACAGTAATAACACAAATAACTATGTAAATATGCAAATTTTCAAATATGAATCTTACGCAATTCCTGACCTCTAATCTCAACTCGTTTTTGACGTTTTGCTAAACGCGCCCGCTTTAATTGTTTCTTCTGACTTTTTGGTTATGCAACTTTAGATACGTCAGATATAAAGGGACTGTATGTAAATGCCAGCCTTAATGTAACCCCATGATACTAAGGGCGGGTTGCACAAACATGATTTAACAGCTTGGTCAAATTAATCATTCGTTAAAGTGAACAAAATCGAATCAAAATTCGAATGCATATGACAAATAACACATTCGTAAATAAAAAATGATGCTCTTTTGTCAACTTTGATCATTCGTTAATTTAACAAAAGTTTTGTGCAACCGGCCCTAAGACTCTAAAGTCTTATTAGTATCATGATGTAACCCTATGGATAAAAATTAAATGTGATTAAATTGGGAATATCGATGGCATTTATAGGAATTGCAACAAGTATAAAGCAGTAAACTGTTATGATTGCTTCGTTATAGGGTCATGACCGACTATATTACAATAGCAAAATATTTTAAATTATTCGTAAGTTTCAAATAAAAAATATGATATATATAGTTAGCATGCTGAAAAAGAATGAAAGGAACACTTTAAAAATATTGTCCGCCTGTACTTTCATTTCAAAAAATGTAAATTATTGTCATACCACTACATATTTTTCCCCTATGATTTATTTTTGTATGTTCACCAATACAAAATTGATTTTAGGAGAATTTAGTTTTTTGTGAATATCTAGCATCATCATAAGCAAATTATTTCTCCATTTAAACAAGTTTACTGGTTTCCGAAATTCCAATGCTGTGACTTTCCCATCGCACACCCTGCATTCACGAATTAGAAAGGCCGTATTAGCTAGCTACAAACTATTTTATCCAATTCAGTTACGAAACGTCAACATTTCGACATTGATTTTAGTTGTGAAAAGTGGTTCATTTTGTAACTAGTTACAAAATATGCTTCCATTTTGTAACTAGTTACAAAAAGATGATTTGAGTTGTGAAAAGTGGTTCATTTTGTAACTAGTTACAAAATATGCTCCCATTTTATCACTCACAATTTATCACGATGACCCAACTCCTTTTTTAAGAAGATGTGGCATTTACATTTTGTTATCTGAATTGGATAAAATCTTGTATGAAACACGTTGCAAAACATGTCCTTTTATCACATGGCGTGTTGTTCATCTCGGCTTCGCCTCGACGAACAGTTTCACGCCTGGTGATAAAAAGTCCATCATTTTGCAACTCGTTGCATAAATAGCTATTTTCGCATTTCGTACTGTAATGTATTACTTTACGGGACTCAAAATCGTGATGTAATGGGCCACTTTACAGCATAGCAACCACTACAGCATAGCAACGTCAGGTTTCATTAAAATGTAATTTGATAGCTTCTCGGGCAGCCTTTAAAATATCTTCTGAATGGTTTTACAAGTTATTTTCGTCACTCAAGTCCATTTCGGAATTAGATTTCCAAAAATAAATGTATTTCTCTGTTTCGGCATTAGAATGACTTCATTAAAGCACGCATTTTGATGCTTTAATGAGCTTCATTAATACATGATTTTTGGTGATATTTTGTTTTCAGGAATTGGTATGCTACATTGTATCTAAGCAACTAACAAAATAAATAAAGCTATGAATACTTTTTGATTTAGCAAAAACGTAAATGAAGGGGTTAGAATTTCGATATTTAAAACTACTATTTGATTGGTGGCAACTGGCAAAACGAACCAAGTGATTTTCGATGTTTGAAAGTTAACTATCGAGGTCGACTAGTGAACTGAAGAAAGCGTGGAAACGCTTTAAATTGTATTTTTGTTAGGAAAATGAGTGAAAACTATATTGCTAAAGGTTGGACTTTATGTTGTAGTATAAAAATTGTTTTATAATTTGATAAAATTAAAAAAAAAACCGTTTCAAAGGTTATTGTTGGCATAACCTAAAAATAAGTTTTTTATTATCACTTCTAGCTAAATGCAGCTATAATTCTAGAGATTCAGACCAATCCAAATTGTTCCCCATCCTGAGGCTAATAGTGAATCGTCAGTAGTTCCGACACTAAAGTTCATGGTACGTTACATTTAATTTACAAGATATTTTTAAATTTGATATTCGGAGTGAAAGTTGGTTTAGTTTGGCTTAGATTGAATCGTTTTTATTGTTTATATTCCTAGTTTTCATTAGATTAAAAAAAAACATTTAGAAGTTAAAAAATATCTTTTATTTTAGTTACCGTAAAACGGGGCAACTTCGTCAGTTTGGAAGTTGAATGTACGACAGTGTAAATATAACCTGCACACTGCACACTATCCGTTGTTGTTGCATTTCGCGTGTTTGTTCTTCGTAAGATTAGTACCTTTGAAAATAATACCGAAAAGAAATAGAAAAGTGTTGACAGGTAGCAGTTACCAGCGTTATGACCTCCAGTTAGTTGAACACGCACTGCAAGATATTGGAAATGGCCTCTCGGTGTCTGCTGCCAGTGAAAAATATGGAATCCCCGAACAACGCTTCAGGACAAGTGGCATAGTAGACATATTAAACCAGTTGGCCACCCAAAAGCCCTAACGACCTTCGAGGAGAAGAAGGTCGTTGCTGCTATAAATCAACTTTCGGCTTGGTCTTATCCGTTAACAAAGTTTGAAATAAGACTGATTATCAAAGGTTATCTCGATAAACAGGGAGTTGCAATTACGATTTTTCGAGACAATTTTCCTGGAGACGACTTCATGTGTAGGTTCATGGAACAAAACAACTTGACCCAAAGATCAGGGGCCAACATCAAGCGTTACCTATACTGTAGCCATTTTGTGCTTTAATATAACTTTAAAAAAATAAAAACTGATGCCAAAATTTATATATTTTGTTTATACTATGTCGAAGTTGATTTTACAAATAATGTACAACTTTGTCTTTAGGTGAACACAAGTTAGGCGAAGAAGTTGTCCCAAAATCGGTACAACTTCGTCAGGTTGTTTCAGCAATTTTTCAGTCGTGTAAACGTTATTTATAAAAACTAAAAAATGGGTAATATTTGCCAAACTCTAATTGTTATATATCACCTACTTTTATTAGCCTAAAAAAATCCTACAGAGATACAGCGCGGTAAAAACCTGTCGGCTCCACTTTTAGGCGAAAACTGACTTTTGAATGGATTTAGCTCTACAAAACATTGTGCATCGTTCGCTACAAAACCCGGACAGCTCCCAAACGTAGTAACAGATATAACTATAAATGGAGCTGCGTGGCTACCTTTTCGTTGCAAGAACCAAACAACTCCGGAGTTCAGTTTTAAGAAAATGTCGACTACATTATTTTCTTTACAAACTGATAAGCTATATGCTACGTATCCACTAACTATTACAATAAAAAAAACTACAAAATGTGTCTTTTTTGACGGACAAATATGTACCCAAAAATGATAAATGGTACTACGATACTGTAGCGAAAGCAGAAGAACCTGTAACTGACGAAGCCGCCGATGTTGAAGTTGAAGTGGGTTAAACATAGAGAAACTATTTTTTATAGCTTTTTCCTTAATAAACGTTCATAACATTCATTTTCTTTTGTTGTGTTTTATTCTTGCGGCAAAAACTGGACAGCTCCATTTGAGAAAAAAAAAATTCTATACATTACTCTTGACAATAAAATCATTTTCCCTTATAGCTATCTTAAGATAGCAATATCTACATATTCCAACTATTTTTGTTAAATTTTTCTTATCGTATTTTAAACAGTTTGTTTTTGATACCTACTGTAAAATTCAAACAAATGGATCTGACCGGTTGTTGCACCGAGCCCTTCAATTGTTCATCCAACATTACAATTTATTTAATTTTATCAATATTAATAACAAATTCGAATTTACAAAGTGTGTACAAAATACACATTCCAATAATAATGTGCAAAACCATAAACGTCAAACATACCACTGTTACCAACCTAACTACGAGCCCAACGTCAATGAAATTCGTACACCTGTATTTTGCGTTACATCTATACTTTTAGAATGCTAAAAAGCGACTCTTTACAACGATATTCTGAAAATTTTAGGTTTAGCGTAGAAGTTTGAATTCTTCTTTAAAAATAGGTGTACTCATTTTGCCAAATTTTAATAACTGATAGGAATAAAATTAAAATCAAACCTAGACATACAGTTCAATGAAATTCGTACATCTATTTTGCTAGTTCACTGAACTTCGTACACTTAGGGATCTTATTTCGTATTCATCTAATTGCTATGTTTTAAATCGTTATCGTGTTTGTTTACAACATGTATGTACAAGCCCGAAGTCAATGAAATACATACACCTGAAATTTTTCACCTTAAACATGAGTAATTTGTCAATAAAGAGCTATGCAAACAAATTTAAACAAACGGGTTTTCAACATATGAACTGAATTTATTGACTTTTAATTACATGAAACTAAACATACTTATTGAGGCTTTTATTAAAAATTTGGTGGCCAAACAGAATATCAAATGTTTAATTATGGAGAGCAAGAAATTAGACCAAGGAAATTCAGATGGTTGGGGCATGCTCTGAGGAAAGCCAGGGATGCTCCAAGTCATGTTGCGTTGGAATGGAATCCACAAGGTGGAAGAGCCAGAGGACACCCCCGCATTACATGGTAGTAAAAGAAGAATATGGAAAAACCATCAGACAGTTATGTGCAACTGCCCAACACAAGGAAGAGTTGAAACAGTTTGTAGTAAAATGTTATATGTAGATATGTAAATAACCACACAGTAAAATACAATATTAATCTTTGTAAATAACCCTATGTCCCCAAAGCGGAATAATGGGATTTAATGGTAATAATAATAAACATACTTAGATGCTACATAGTTAGGAAAACCCCATTATTTACAATATCTATGTATGTACATACTTTGGTATTGAGTGGCATCGCCTTTATTTGCAATTACTGCTCTTAGACGCTTGTTTATGCTTCCTATTAGTTCTTGGCACTGCTGATGATAGAATTCCAAATTTTGGTTATTTTTTCTTTAAGAAGAGTTTTCGTACTAAGACGACCTTTACGTAGAATCCTTTTGATAATGCCCGAAAGGTTTTCAGTGGGGTTTAAATCGGGACTAGATGACGGCCAGGTACAAAAAATGGATGCTGTGATTTTGTAGCCACTGCAACTTACCCCATCTTGTTGAAAAATAATGTCATCATCAGTACATAGCTTTTTCGTGGACGGTAGAACATGATTCTTAAGAATACTTTGATATTTTTCGGCAATAACAACACCGTCTAGAAAATGAAGGTTTCCCACAACATTGTCACTCATGTAGCCCCATACCATTATTCTATCAGCGAATTTAACTGTTCACAGGGTGAAAGACTTCAAATTTATTGTGAATAACTCTACCGCGGTAAATACGTAGCAACTGGATGAATACTAGGCCAAATTCCTAAGTGTACGAATTTGACTGAACTCAAAACATAGGTGTACGAATTTCATTGAACCGTATGTCTAAATTTAATTTAAATTTTATTGGTACCAGTTATCAAAATTCAGCAAAATAAGAATACCTGTTTTTAAGATAAGAAATCGAAATTCTACGGTAAATATAAATTTTTTTAAATATCCTTGTAAAAAGCCGATTTTTAGCATTTTATAGGCATAGGTTTAGCGAAAAATACAGGTGTACGAATTTGATTGACGTTGGGCTCGTATTCTACCAAAAAATTCCCTAATGGAAATTGTCAACTAATTTTATAAAAAATATATAAATAAGTAACTTAAATGAAAGCCGAAACAGAGAAAATAGTATAAAAAACTCGTTACAGAAGGCAATTCGGGCACTCGTCCGTTCGGACTCGTGCGCGAAAATGTTGCCTTCTGTAACTTGTGTTTTAATATACTATTATTTGTTTGAATTGAATTCTGTTATGTCAAAAACAGTTCCTGTCAGATCGAGAATCCGCCTACTTTTTTCAGTGTTTTTATTAATTTTGTTCAGAATGTGTCTCAATAAATTTAGATAACTTTTTATGTGAGAATATAAAATGCGAAAAAATAGTATAAGCGCCGCGTCCGAAAAGTGATTTAACTAGACTCGTACGGCATTTAAGTACTCGCTATCGCTCGTACTCAAACCTGCCATACTCGTCTAGTAAAAATCCACTTTGCGGCACTTGGTACGTAATCTACTATTAGCAATGTAAGTTTCTAACTAAACAAAACTTTAGCCCTGATAATAAATAATACTTTCTTGTTCGAAAGTAAATATTCAGTACACCGTATAGCTTATTTTTCAAAATTATGTATGCATTAATTATTATAAAGTTATATCGGTATTACCTTGATTGTTGTTCCATTAGGCATTGTATACTGGACTACTTGGGTAGGCATATCTACGTAACGATGTCCAATACGTAATTTTCCTGTAACTTCTTGTGACCTGTCATCATCCAATAATTCCTAAAAAAAAATACATTTTATATAAATAAACTTCAATTGATGTAAATAGACACTTCTAGAAAAACGTAAAAGAAGAAATATTATTTTCAGTTTAAACAGCCAGTATTGACGAGAACTAAACAACTTAAGCAAGGACAAACTAAAAACTAAAATTATATGATTAGCATTAGGGCTGAAAACCATCAATATACGGGGGCATAATAACGTAGGAACTCCAATGGTAAATATTTTATGTTCAGCTATTTACGTGCCCAAATGTTTTAGACTTACACCGTAATTATCTAATTATTTTAGTGCATAAAAATACATTCTGTTAGTAATTTTGTTGTAATTTAATTTTCTCACATTTTCACAGTTACGAAAGGCGAACTATACGCAACATCATTAACGAATAGTAGATTTTTTCTATTTTACATAAGTTTAGTTCATAAGTAATTAAATAAGACAATACTTAATTTAACTAACGCAACATTTCAATCTTCCTTCTGAAATTCTTGTTGATGTTGTATTTCAACATATACAAGGTACCTAGGTACATTACTTTCGTCGGTACAAATTTTGGCTGAGATTTCAGAGAAGACATTTGGTACGATTAAGGAAATGGTATACCTCTAATCTTATCAGTTTCACTTTTAGCGATGTCTGTCACATCTTTTTTATTTCAATTTATATTTTTCCATTCGATCCACACGATCTCTGCAAGTAACGGTAATACTGAAAACGTAAAAAACTTCAAAATCGTAAAACTTGTAAAAGCTTTTTATAGTGGATACGTGATTTGAAGTTTGGAAACTATCAAATCGATTTTGGCAAAGCTTTGTATGCAATGAAAATTCTTCAAGAAAATAGGAAACGGAAGATTATAACTAACTATTCTAGGATGTTTTCATAATTGTAACAGCATATTAAAAAAATAAATATCACAAACCTCTTGAAAACCATATACTCGACTTTGTCATTTTTACCTAAATTCGAATTTACCAGCATTTTTCTGAGAAAATCGCGCTTTACAGTTTGATTCCTTGAGTTTATAGATTTATAATTTAATTTAATTTAATTAACACAGTAGAGTTACACACTGTCAGGTTCGCCACCTATCTCCAATAATAATACAATCGCTCGTAGTTCATATTTGACGATGTGTTTTTGAATTGTCCAGAAAAACAACTTTAATTTTCCATTTTATTCAGAAATGTTGTTACCTACATCAACGTAATTTGTATTTAGGGAAATCTGTAGGATTATAATTTTAAAATATCTTAAAAAGCAAATGCAACAGGGGCGGCTCGTCCAAAAGAGCTGCAGAACCACCAAAAATAAGATTATAATTAAACAATAAATTATCTATTAATAAAACAGAATAATTCACAGCCTATTCTCGCGGTTTTTTTTTAAGTTAAACCTATGCAAATTGGTGGGCCAGTCAACCAAATGAATATTTAATACGAAGCCGCTAAGCAACGTTCACGAAACAGCTGTCTTATTTTGTTCTTCTCATGCTGCGATCCAATATCTGCTTGTTCGTTAAGCTGCGTATTCACTTGAGCATTTTTGCGTGCACAAACGTTTGCACGCACACATGTTCGTTTGCGAAAATTTTAAAATCTACACATAATTATTTTTACGTTTTTGTTTGTACGCGCAAATATCCGCTCCAGTTGTGCTTTTACCTAAAGCTGTTTGCATAAATAAAAAATCTCGTCCAAACTGAGCAACACTTGCGCGGAAAATTTCTTTGAGGTGGTCACCGAGATCGACAACCGATGGTGCGTGTACGTGCGTGCTTAGACCTTGCGTGCATACTTTTTCTGCCGGTACTCATATGATCATTTTTGCGCGAAGAAAACTGTTTGTGCGCGCAAAAATGCTCAAGTGAATACGCAGCTTAGGACATCGCTGCGTTACGACGGGGCCCAAAGCCAAAAATAAAGGCAACGGGAAAGGTAGAAATGTGCTGCTTTTGGTGTAGCTCAATTTGTTAATATGCTACGGTTTTAATGGGGCGTTTTAGTATTTTGACTGACTAATTCGTGAATTTACTTTTTCTTGTACGACTATGCTTACAAACATTTCTAAAATTGATGCTATAATTAAATTAAAGGAAAATAAGTTCCCTGCACTTAATTATCAAAATTAATTAATAGGAAAGGCGCAAAATCGCCCAACAACCGGAATTAAATAATGAAAGTGTTAGTAGTAGTCAATTAAAAGCTTATAAAATATACTTCCATAGGGATATATCTCGTATTTAAGGAACAACATATTAAAGGATTGGCTGTTATTGTAATTTGAAAAATGTTTTATTCTGTTTTCCGTGTGAATTATTATTATTATTATTATTATTATTAGTTCTTTTTAATGCAGAACACCCAAAAATATTGGCTACGAGCCGCGCTTGAAACGCATAATAAATTTTAAATATTGCTTTGCTGGTTTTTATTTCAAAAAAAAAAAATGTGTTTTTCTCCTATCTCACAAATCCGAATGATATTAAAAATTCAAAATTAGAATCCCGCAGACAGTTTTACGTAATTACGTAATTCGTTTTCTGTTTTTGTATACCCTTTAATCGACCCCGTCGCACTTGTTGTTTTCACATTTGCTGCAATTATTTTTTGTTTCGCCAAAATTTTACCTGTTTTAACTGAGACTTGCTAAAACAATCTAAACTCGAAGGTTCGTTTGCTGTAATGGAATTTGAGGCAATATTGCATTGTTTATAAACGAAGACTTTTACTTAAGCTAGATGGTTTATCGCTTTGCAACCTACGGGCGTAAATTTAGATAAGAAAATGATTGATTTGATAAATAACAGTGATTGCTCTATCCTTTATCTGTACAACGTGATATTTTGTCAGTTGGCACTTTTTTGCCAGTCAGTTGGTGTAACTTAACATCTAAAGCTACCTCTTGAATTATGCGCCAGTATTTTGTATACCTAAATTAAATTTTAATTTTAAATCACTGTCAGCTACTGCTACTAATTTAATGCAAAATTATACAGGGTATATACAAACTGGCGCAAAAGCTCCAGGTAGCGATATTACTTGTACAGTTCTGAGTCGAAAACCTTAATACAAAAATGTTGTACCATAGTACCATGCTTCTCGTGGTTACGAACCATTTCAAAGAAACGTACATTTGACAACATTGAATCCATCCCACACATGGTATTCATAATTAAAGCATGTTAACTTAGAATACAGCGTTGGAGTTGTTAAAAGTAAATTTTCGTCATTTTACTCGTTGGTAATAGCAGATGGATAGGTTTAAGACCTTCAATTGTAGGTGCCACTAGAGAGATAAAATTAAGTTCAGAAATTATTTATTTTAAACATAATACATTCCAAAAGATTTAAATTGGGATTTTATTTTGTGATTCAATTTTGGGCATTTTTGCGTAGTCGATCAATACCACTATTGTCTAACCTAACATACTAATTTACATTAACTGTTCGAACTGAAAACCATCTGTTTCCAAACATAGTCGTAATCTTTTTGGTATTGTTTGCATTACCCGCTCCAGCTTATCAGGTGTAATTTCTAATATTGCCGCGGCAATTCTGTTTTTAACCTCATAAACATTTTGTGGGGGTATGTCATAAACTTTTTCTTTAATGAAACCCCAAATAAAGAAGTCCAATGGATTTAAATCTGGGGATCTCGCCGGCCATAAAATGGGTCCATTGCGACCAATCCATCTTCCTGGGTAGTGGTCATCCAACCACTCTCTTACATTAAGAGCAAAATGAGCAGGAGCTCCATCATTCATAAATAACATATTTGGTCGTATATTCAATGGTATCTCACCAATCACTTGTTCCAAAACATTAAGATATTCATTGGCATTAAGGCGGTTCGGTAGGTAAATTGGTCCAACAACACTCTGATTTATGATGCCTAGTCCTTGCTTTTGTGATTGTTAATTTATCTATTTCTCATTGCCTTACTACATGTGTATTTATGCAATAGGGAAAAGAGACGCCTCTATTAACTACAAGACAAAAACAGAACCGCCTAAAATGGGCGAAAGAAAAGCGTAATGGGATCATATCATATTTAGTGACGAATCTAAATTAGATTTATGTGTAGGTGATGTCCGTAAAAGGGTTATTTGCACTAAATATGAGGTTTAACATAAGGATTGCCTAAAAAGAACAGTAAAGTTCCCTATAAGTGTAATGGTGTGGGGTTGCATGTCGGCACGGGGTGTTGGAAAGTAAATGCCGAAAAATATGTCGAAATATTGAAAAATAACTTAATTCCGTCTGTAGACACGTTAACCGAAAACGATGACTGGATATTTCAACATGATAGAGCCTCTTGCCATTCCGCAAGAACTACTTCAAATTGGTTGCAGGAAAATGTTATCAGTGTTCTCGATTGGTCATCCAGCAGTCCAGACTTCAATCTCATCGAGAATGTGTGGTCAATTATGAAAAGAAAATTGCAAAGTGAGCCTCAGCGGACCCTTAATGGTTTGAAGGAGAAAATTATAGAAATATGGAATTCCATAGCACCAGATACAATGTCATTTCGCATATATGTCGTAATTAAAGCCAAAGGGGACGCAACCCAAATAAATCTTTTGCCCAAACATTAATGATTTCAACCAAACTTTTTCTAAGACAAAGCTGACATATTCTAACATTTAGCAGTAATAATAGCATTTCTGTTTATCAATAAGTTATTTACAAAGAATATGGTATACCTACAGAAGGAAAATCTAGTGTCCGAACTATTACTTGTTGGGGCTCGTATTGCCTACAAAGTGATTTTTTCAAAACTGAATTGCAGCAGGCCCTAGATAACCTTAGAACTATCTGTATTATTATTAACTGACTAAATGTGAAGTTTTTATTTATGAAACTGACAAATATTATTGTTACTTCAGATTTCAACTAGCTAAGGGGGGGGGGGACAAAAGCTTAATACAGACAGTTCTAAGGTTATCCAGGGCCTGCTGCAATTCAGTTTTTAAGAAATCACTCTGTATCTGCGGTTCGTTTGTTCAACATATGATAAGCACGTATTCGGAAGTGCAATATCGTAAAATAGTTTTGCCCTTGTTCTTATTTTTACTGTTATTATTCCTTATTGTCATTGTTGTTATTTGTTGTTTTTTACTCACTAATGTCTGCATGTTGCTGGCCGGTTTTTACACATGCGCGAATTTAAGGTTAGTTGATCCATTGAAACCTAAAATAGTTTTATACTCGTAGAGCTAAACACGATAATCTAGCGAATGTACATTTTTTTGTGTTAATATAATTCTTCCGGCTAAAATAGTACATGAGTTCGTTAATGGAGAAAAAAGCTTTATTTTTTCCCGATGTGTAGTTTGATGAGTAATGGTTCACAAAAAGGTGTATATCCATGAATCCCACGAAATGTGGAACTAAAATCTTTACACTGAAACGCATTAAAAACCACCCCAGTATTCAACTCGATGGAAAGGACATCCCATGGAATAACTCCAAAGATGCTATTAAATACCTTGACATCCATCTCAGATGGAGCTCCCGAATAAACAATAAACTGAATGTTGCGTACGCCAGACTATAAGGCAGTTATCCCCCATACTAAATAACAAAACGCCATTACAACACGAATGTGACATACTCTTCTATGAAGCACTCCTGAGACCAATATTCTTACATATGCCTGCCTAGTATGATGCACAACCTCAAAAACCAACATCAACAAAATCCAGAAGTTCGAAAATAAAGTACTTCGAATTGTGACTAATGCACCCTGGTTTATGAGGAACCAACAAATTCACTATGAAGTGGGACTAATTTAAATAGAAGAATGCATCTGTAACCTAACCAAGAATTTTCTCACTAAAATTGACACCGCAAATAATGCGGTTCTCCAACAATTAAGTCGGAGAACCTTAAGATTTGTATTTGCAATAAATCGACAAGAAATAATCGTTCCTTCATATCCAACCATGCAAAATAATTGAACCAACACATTTCCACTTTCCAGAAGTCACATACCTCCAAAACCAATCTAAACACTATACCTATATAAAATAAAAACAGATGTGATTCTTACCAGTGCTTTTTTATAAAGTCGTTGAGCAATGATTTTTGTACTGTCAAACATATCCTTACCAGGACCCGAAGCGACACATAGCTTTGCATCTGCATTACAACTGCTTGTTACATCATCGCAAGGAACTCCAGTATTTAAACAATGTGGTCCCTTGATATTAGGTGAAACGTCACCTAAGTTACTAGACGCAAACGCCGACACAAATGAACCCTGAAAAGAAAAAAATAAAATATAGTATAACTTCTATCATCCGAATACACGATTATTCGGACACTCCAGTAATCCCGACAACTCTATGATTCGGACACTTTCATGTTTATTTGTCTGTCTAATCCGGACACTCATTAACGTTTTATCAAGTTCGGAGAATTTCAGAATTTTATAACGCAGACGCGTGTCGCAGGAAATGTAACTTTTATAGATTTTGTAATAGAAAGTTACTGGTATAATGTCCCGCGAGTTCAAAAAAATGTTAAATAAGAGTCAGTCATGAGAAACAAAAATAATGTCTACTGCAAGATTTAGAAACATTGTTTTTACAATTGTATTGAAATTCGCACAACAATATTATCATAACAACACAGTAAAAAAAATTTGAGCTCACTGTACATTAATGCATTTTGCAGTTAATTTTAAACTATTATTATTATTATTATTATATTGTTATTTTGCTTTTCTGTTGAACGGTATCAGCTGGCTAGGTACAGCTGATGAGTAACAACATACTGCGAAACCATGGTCGCATGCTGCCAACTACTACAGTTCAGTAAACTTGCGAAAGGTACTTGTTAGGGTTTTTAATTACGTTATACAGGGTTATTATAAATGATTGTGGTCGTAGCAGGCGGCGCCCGTTGTAATGAAATTTTGCCGCTTTATACAAACACAATTATAGTGCAAGGATTTTTGAAGTGATTTTTATTTTCCAAGTGAACTGTCAATTGTCACTCGTATGTCATATGCTGTATTTACTGTGTTTTTGAATAACTGTATTTTATGTTAGTTGTTGTAAGAACGTTCCCATAGTTTAATTCCGTTGACACTACGAATGATAATTTTGTCAACGACGGTAAATATGATAGATTATATAAGTAATATAAGTCGGCAAAAAATAAAGCACGTCGTAAGTGGGAAGTGTCGGTTGTTGAAAGTTGCGTTGTCCTGATCTTAAGAAGGCATTCCGGTAATAAACACGTAACTTG
Organism: Melanotus villosus; assembly: GCA_963082815.1. Classification (NCBI taxonomy): domain Eukaryota; kingdom Metazoa; phylum Arthropoda; class Insecta; order Coleoptera; family Elateridae; genus Melanotus; species Melanotus villosus. Next base: position 65,722,057 of record OY720418.1, on the reverse strand, counting down.
GTTGTTCGGCACAGTTAATTAAACTAAATTTCAATATTAACTGTAATACAAATAATAACTAAAGATTAACAAATTAACTTGCACACGTCGGTATTTTACGAATACAAATTACCTAATTTATATACTTATTTAAATAAACGCCTAGCAGCTTATTTTTAAATAAAACTTGTTTTCTTCCATACAAAGTTGGATTACAACATAGTTTGCCTGTTGATTTCGCCCTTCCTTAAAAGTCTACGTGAATAAAATCAGTCTTTATTAAGACTACTGCTGATTCCAGAGTGTTAATACGTAGGTGTAATTAAAGGCAGTCATAGAAATTTGAATAAACAAAAAGCAATATTTTAGGTTGAAATTTGCATAATGGTGTACCTACTCTTTAGAACAGAACACCTTTATTATTAAATCTTACTATCGAAACGGTGTATTAAATGAAGACGGGCAATGGATACATTCTGTTCAACCATGCAAAAATGCAGATCTCGTTGCGTTTCCAAGTATAGATACCGAAGAGGAATCTTTAATGGCACATATTCGGAGAGTTGTGGACAGATTTGATAATACTTAAAATGGAGAGCACTTTCAACATTTATTGTAAATAAACAAATAATCATTATTAAATAAGTTTTGGATTATCTTTGTGTGTGTTTTTTAGTAATATGAATACATTATTAACTATGCATTAGTGTAGATACGCCTCGGGTTTGCATCGATCATTCTTTAAGTGAAAATTATGGTAAGAAAATTTTTATTTCATTTAAAAATGATTTTAACTTTTTTACATAAATATTGACTCGTTATGCAACCAATTTAACACTTGTGTGAAGAACAGTGCATAACCAATATAATTTGAATCATTATGTGTGTGGAGCAGAAACACGAAATTTTACATTTAGATTTTCGGCCTACTTCGACTACAATCATTTATAATAACCCTGTATATGTACCATCGGCTGCATAGAAAACTGGTACAGCAAAAAAATCTATTTACCCGAATATTTGAAAATTTTAGTTGTGTAAGAAGTCCTGGGTTCTAAATAAAACTTTAAAGCAGACTAAACACTTCTTTATTAATAAACGGAACAAAAGTAAATTCAAATGAAATGTAAATAAATTATTCTCCTGGTATGAGGCGCTCTTGTGCATCGTTACAACTCAATAAATTGTCAGTATTTTGCCATGTCGCCGTTATTATTTATCACATTCTGTAATCTTCGGGGTATGGAGGACACTAGCCGGTCAGTGTATTCTGGAGTAATTTGCTGCCATGCTTCAATAATTCTCTGTCTCAATTCCTGGCTATGTCTTGGTCGAAATCCTTCCTGATAAACAGTTTTCACCATTTGTCCCCAGACATTTTCTATGGGATTGATATCCGGGCTCGTTGAGGTCCATGGTAAAACATTTATTCCTCGTTCTTCAATGAAATTTTGAACAGTCCTTGCTCGATGAACTGGTCTATTATCATGCTGGAAGTATACATTTTCTCCTTGATCGGAAGGCAATAATGCTTCTTCCAATACTCTCCGATACACAATAGCAGTTAGTCTCTCTTCCAAAACGACGCAAACACCTCGACCTCTACGGCTGATCCATGCCCAAACGTTCACTGAAAAACGACCACTTTTGTTTGTTTTTCGAGTATATTGTGGGTTATATCGCTCTCCTCTTGGCCGATAGACACGCACAGTGCCATTATGGCATGACTGAAAACATTTTTCATCTCAGAAGACGACGTTATCCCAGAAATCATCCGCTTGTCTTATCAAATCCTGTGCGAACTGAAGCCTTTGTTGTTTATTCTCCTCCGTCGAAAAATTTTGTTGGCGGCGCAGCGGCTTCTTATCTCAGTGTCACGAATTCTACGCCATGCAGTATCGGATGATCCTGGAAATTCAGTTTCTTCTTTTGCCCTGATCGCCGTCTGGTATGGATTTTCTCGAAGATAATTTACTAATTGGTTGTCCTGCTATTGAGTTGTTACTCTTCGCCTGTTCCCTGTTTCCGTCCTATTACACCTGTCTCACTGTGCACTGCACATCAATTTGAGATTGGTGCCAATTAGTTGCTGCGTGTGTGTGCAGGTTGCCCAACTCACAGTACGATTTCATTGTAAAAGAATTGCTCTTCGTGAAAAGACTGTGTTCTGCTTTGTTATATGAGGTGCAACAAGCTTCAGTAACTTTTGAAATGTCTTTTCATCCATACGCAAAAGGTTTTTAAAGTCATTAGGCTCATTGTTCCGTAAATGGCTTAATAAATTCATATGCGTATATTGTTTTCGTTTTTCAAGCCAACTTTTTATCCGACTTCTTCTTTTTTGCGTCTCTCTGTAAAGCTTAGCACTGCACTGACCAATATTACAGACAGTTTTGTTCTTTTTGAAATTTGCGACATCTTTACTTCTTGCGACATAGAAGTACTGAACGGAAAATAGTCCAGTCAAATGGTAATTTCACTTTGCATTTTGGGTAGGCAGCGATTTTTTTTTATCGGTGTGTAGAGGGGTCAGTGGTGAGTTTAAGTCAGGGTTTTCGGGGTGGTAACCCCCTCCATTCGGCCGTCATCTTGAAAAGAAGGGCTAATTCGTTTTTTAGCTACATCTCTGTAGTCGTGCATCTTACAAAAAGTGTGTACCAAGCTTTTTTGTAGAGAATCGTATTATCTATTATCTATTATTAATAACTTTGTTACATAGCATTAATAATAAAAGAGTTATAAGCCGGAAAAGACAAAACATTAAGGGTTTACAACTTTTTATTATTAATGCTACGTAAAAAAGTAGTAAAAGTCATAGAGAATGTAATTTTCTACAAAAAAGTTTTATACAAAATTTTGGTAAGACTAACGGATACAGAGATATAGCCGAGAAACTAATTCACCCTTCTTTTCAATATGACGACCAAATGGAGAGGGGGGTACCAACCCGCAAATCCTGATTAGACTTACCACTGACCCCCCTACACATCGTCAAAAAATCGCTGCCCACCCAAAATGCCAAGTTTGCCTTTTTATTTCGACCATTTGATTGCACTAGTCCAGTCAAATGGTAATTCAATTTGCATTTTGTATAGGCAGCGATTTTCTTTTTACGATGTGTATGGGGGTCAGTGGTGAGTCTAAATCAGGATTTTCGGGGTGGTAACCCCCTCCATTCGGCACCCACCTTGAAAAGAAAGGTTAATTAATTTTTCGGCTATAGCTCTGTAGCCGTGAATCTTACAAAACGTTTGTTCAAGGCTTTTTTGTAGGGAATCGCATTATCTACATAATCTATAACTTTTATTAATTTAACCCCACCCCTCCATGCGGCCGCTATCTTGAAAAGAAGGGTTAATTAGCTTTTCGGTTATATCTCTGTAGTCGTGAGTCTTACAAAAAGTTTGTTTGAAGCTCTTTTGCAGAGAATCATATTCTATACAATTTCTATGAATAATTTTTTTACGTAGCATTAATAATAAAAAAGTTATAAGCCCTTAAGTTTCTGTCTTTTCCGGCTTATAACTTTTTTATAATTAATGCTATGCAAAAAAGTAATTAACAAAAATTGTACATAATACGATTCTCTGCAAAAAAGATTTGTACCAATTTTTTCTGAGATTCCCGACTACAGAGATATAGCCCAAAAACCAATTAACTCTTCTTTTCAAGATGGCGGCCGGATGGAGGAGGTTACCACCGCGAAAACTCTAGTTTAGACTCACCACTGACCCCTCTACAAAACGATAAAATAAAATAGCTGCCTACCCAAAATGCAAAGTTTGCCTTTTTATTTCGATCATTTGACTGGACTAAAATAAATTGCATACAAAATTGGGATGTTAGTGGATCAGTTGGTCAGTTGTCTAGAAAATTGTACCAACTTCAAGTTGTACAATTAGTTGGTACGTTAGTGGGCCGTTTTTGTGGGCTGTTTAAGTATATGACAGATATAAATGACATTAAATTTAATTTTGACATGCTACAGCCCAAATCAATCATCCTAAAACTAGCTGTACCAGTTTTCTATGCAGCCGATGGTACATACAGGGTGAATCCTGAATGGCGAATAATATTTGCCCCACACGATTCTGCACCAAAACCTGGGCAAAAAATTGTATAATTGTTTTATGCCAACACATGTAGCTTTTGTAGAATTGTTAATTAAAATTTTGTAAACTTAGCAATACTGGGGGGTCAGTAATATTACGTCACCTGCGATATCACAAATGATAACCCACTTGATTTAATATGATCATACAGAAAATGTATACTGCCACACTAGACCTGTTTCATGGTAATCTAAATATGTATTATGCATTCCTACATTAACATTAAGTAATAATAAAACGCTGAACAAGTTTAAAGTTTTTTATTTTTTTAAATGCACATTAATTATATTAAATTCTCAAAATGGATAACTCCAACTTCCATACATTTTCTAGACCAGCTAATTATACTTGCTTCTAGATTTTGGAGCATGTTTATTTCTAGAATCCTTCTAACTACCCCATTTATTCGTTGTACAAGTTACTTCTGAGTATCAATCTCTTCTTCTTATGCAAATACTTTTAAAATTCCCCCCAAAAAAAAACCAAACCAGTTAAATCTGAGTTTCTTGGAGATCAAGCAGGTGCTAGACCACCTCGACCAATCCATCGTTCTGGAAATTCAAGGTTCTACCGTTCTCGTGTTTGAATGCCCCAATGTGCTAGTGCCCCATCCACTTGGAACCACATATTTCTTCTTAAATCTAATGGTACATCATCTAATAGGTCTCTAAAATCTGTGCTAAATATACAACAAAATTATTCGCATTTAGCCGATGGGGCAAAATATGTGGTCCTATTGCTAATAATTCCACTCCACACATTAACGCTAAACCGTACTTGATGATTCGTTTGGTAAAGTGCATGTGGATTTTCGTCACTCCATTGGTGCATATTATAGATACGAGTATTAAATACCTACTCCATTTCTAGTGAACGTAGCTTCATCAGTCCATAAGATAATATATGTCCCATGAGACCAGGATCCTTTCTTGTTCACGAAGTAACCACGTGAAGAATTTTAGTCTTTGGTGATAGTCTTCTGGTAATCATCCCTGGACCCTTTGGTAATGATACGGGTGCAAATTATTTTCCTGTAACACTCGATGAACGGTTCTTTGGCTATCATCAAATATTCTGGAAATGGACCACGTACTTTGTTCTGGTTCATTTTCGACTACATTTAAGATATCTTCTTCAATTTGTGGCAACAATACTCGACGAGCGCGGCTTCTGTCAGCTACTAGAGATCTTCCAGTTCTCTCATCCGGTGATCCAGTCGTCGAATAACGTTAACATGTCTTCTGTTTAGGTAACTTTCGAAATACAAATTAAGAACAAAATAAACTCAAGGTAGCACAATGAACACGAGGACAATCAAACGCGACGTTCTGATCAGCAAACAGTGACAGAAATGTAAGTAAAAATACAAAAAAAGCAAATACCTACTTCTGCTTTAAAATGCATAAATTGTATTGTACATCGTTGTAACATCTATGAAAGGCACATCAGTGCAGAAATTTCAAACTTCGGACGGAAATTCTAAGTAAATCAGGGGTACAATTACAAATTAACTACTTCTTTTGTCGATTAAATTACAGCTAAAAATCATTATTTCATAAAAATATCACACGACAAGCAAGCCAGATTACGACTCCCCATCTAAGAAGTTAACATTGAATTGGTATAAGAATTGGTATCCGCCATTTAGGATTTACCCGGTATATAACAGGGTGTATCAGAAATAAGTACATTAAATTCCCTCAGTAATAGAACTGGTCAAGAACTACAACATTTCTTAATAATTTTTGTTGTATACTTTTTAGATTTTGTGATAAAATTAGTTAAAGATTTATCACAAATTTCATTACCCGCCAATGGAAATCATGCCCAACACAAAACTTAAGTTTGGTTACCATAGTAAATCAATTTACTTAAAAATTAAGCTTAGCAGTATTTAATTATTTTGAAAATACATCAACAACTCGTTATTTTAAGGGGGGGGGGGGGTAAAAATGCAAAATAAATGTGAGATTACTAAAACAATTAATAAGAAATGTTGTATTTCTTGACGAGTTCCACCACTGAAAAAATTGAGTGTACTTATTTCTGGTACACCCTGTATATTAGGTATTCCATAGCTACTTATTATTTGCCACATTTTTCTGTTTATTCAAAAGTCTTTTTGAAGTTCACAAAGCCTACGTTTACCTCATTCCCCATTTCAACGTCTTCCTCTAGTACCTATTATTCTCAAGGTTCTTATTTGTTCTGTACAAGATCTTCTCTGTCTGAAGCATATTTGATTCGTGCTTAGTAAATCCTTAATCTCATGTTTCATTCTTTCCAGTACTATTCTGGTGAGAATTTCGTTTGTAAAGTTTTGAATGGGGGTGAAGCGCCAGTCGTCACAATCTGTTCGGTTTCCTTTTTATTTTGTAGTTTAATACGAGTAATTAAACCATCCATCCATTATGTAGGTAATTTTTTTCCTCCCAAATTTTATTACGTGAAATGTAACACCTTAAAATCTCAGTATTATACATACAGGGTGTGTATACATTGGCGAAAGAACTACACGTGGCGATGTTGGTCATAAAATTCTGAGTCGAAAATCTTAATACCAAAATGTTGGACAATGCTTCCTCTGTCCTAAGAAACCATTTTAAAGGAACGTACATTTGACAACATTGGATCCACACACCACAGGTGTTTTGTTGTAGTACGGTAACTAGGGATGTCCGTTAGATCGCAATACTCCGTGAATGTTGCCATATGTATTTTTTACAATAAGAAGTTAACGAAGAAATGTATAAAACACGCTTTTGGGGCTGAAAAACATCTACGAAAAAATAATTTTTACGATTCTTCTTTCTTCTAATTTGCAGCTCTTTCTGTCGACAGATAATGAATTAAAATACTTATTAAAAGACTTCATTTTCAAACTTTGGAGATCCCGTGAATACCCAGGAAGCATGGTACAATATTTTGGTATTAAGATTTTCGACTTAGAATTTTATGACCAATATCGCCACGTGTAGTTCTTTCGCCAATTTATGCACACCCTGTATATTGAGAATTATACGGGATGGTAATAGTACATACCAAGGTGGAAAGTAGTTCATTACTGTCGAGAGATAATTATAGTTAAACGAGACGCAGTCGAGGTTTACTATATCTCGAGACACTAATGAAACTTTTCACCACGGTTTGTATACTCTTTTATTTTCAACCATACGTATAAATTAGTATGAATCATTTACAATAATAAATATTTTGACAAGCTGTCATTTAATGACAGTGACGCCGGCCGGGTGGAAAATGATCAGCTGATTACTTTCCACCCGGGTGGGTCAGTAAAGGCCAATTTTCCAATTTACAAAACAGTTAGTAATAACGTCATTACATACAATGTGTCCACGGATAGGTGATACAAGAGGTATAAATGACCAAAAATTTTAAGATATCAATACATTGTTTGGCAGTCTATTCCTGCTTGTTCTTAAATTCACTTTAAGCAGACTTTCGATTTTTTTAAATCAAGGCATCTGTGTTAGCACTGTTAAAACAAGGGTGAGGTTTAGGTAAAGTCTTAGTATTTTAACAAATATCACAAAATTGTACTAGAGTAAAGTTGTTCAGAACACAAAATTACGCTTGTATGCGCATTTGAAGTTGTTCGGACAGAATTGATTTTTGTTAGTTTAAGGGCGGGTTGCACAAACATGATTTAACAGCTTGGTTAAATTAATCATTCGTCAAAGTGAACAAAATCTAATCAAAATTGGAATGCATATGGCAAATAACACATTAGTAAACAAAAAATGATGCTCTTTTGTCAACTTTGATCATTCGTTAATTTAACAAAAGCTTTGTGCAACCGGCCCTAAGGCTTTTTTTGTGCTCGTAGACGCTTCAAAAACACAAAATTAGGATATGTTATTTCGAAAACTTTATTTTAAATTGAAAGTTTGAAGAATAAAGGAAACACAAATATCAAAATTATTCAAAAGTTGTTGTAGTGTCTGCTTGATCTGATTATAAAACTTTCAGAAATTTTTTCTAAGTCTAAAACTGAGGAAAATTGTGAGTTTAAGTCTTAAATGATTACCTGCAGGAAAAGTAACATGAGAAATAAGACTATTAAACACAGCAAACATTATTAACAAGAATAAAATTTTCTGAGAAATCAATAATAAAAAAGTTTTTCCTCTTGTATCACCTATCCGTGGACACATTGTATATGGTTCAAAATAAACATTATTTCTCCAGTACAGTTTTTGATTTATGTCCGAAAATTTAATTTGCGGTGAAAAGGTAGATGTGGCGAAAAATGCTTTGTTTTGGAAGATGTGTGCCCTAAAATTAAGTACTAAAAATGAAATGTCATGTACGTCACCATCTTGTTTAATGTTCTCATTTTGTGTTTATCTTAAACACAATTTTACTTAGAGACTTAGCGCTTTGAAAGCTTCAAGTTTAATCTAAATATTAAATTAAACTAAATAACCATGTGTTTAGCGTCTTCTTTTATTTTTATTATTTTTTTATTTTGAACTGATTTTTTAATAGTCCGTGGTCTGTCTGAAAAAGTAAATACGATCACGCTAGACATACCTAGTTAAGCTGACATTATTTGTTCAAAAAGGAAACGTTTTTATAATCTTCCAATGTTATTTGTACTGATCGAAGTTGATGATTTATAAAACAGAACTACAGCAGCCAACAGAGTAGAAAATTGTTCAATTTATTTTTAAAGTCAAACAACTATACAGCATGCACATCTTTATCATGATTTTGCTTCAAATAATATGTAACGATACAGGCTAAAAAATGTGGAGTTGTGCAGAATTAAAAACAAATATTTTTAAATTTTTTAAAAACTCAAAACTGTCGATTTTCTCAATTTCGCGGCTTCGGAGGCTAATAGATTATGGGATACGATTTCTACTGCACACTAGATTCTGATGATATTCTTCTATATACCGCACATTCAGAATTTATTAAAACGTACCGTAAAAGTTTTAAGTATTATGTAAATATTCAGCAATACTTAATAGATATCATGATGTTACTGTAAAACATTAGTATATTGTTTATGGTTATTTATTGGTTCTATCTACAAATGGGGATGCCGGGGATCTCAACGCACATCAATTGCGATGGCTATTCGCTAGAATTTTGCCAAACTCGAGGGACTTCCACTTTTTATCATACCCAATATCGCATTGACAGGGAACCTGCTGCTTCGTATACAAAAGAGAGCATAGTTTCAAAATTTTTAATCATTAAAAATCTCACCCGACCTTAATCGGGATCGAGAACTTCAATTTACAAGACAACCTTGCACTTCCCTAAACCGCCGAGGCCAGCAATTAATAAATTAATTTTGGTTGTTACAGCAAATCAGGGAAAATGTTGGTAATGCTTTTAACTACAAAAATTAACAAACAAATAAAAACTAATTAATAACAAATGCTACCAACAAAAGTCAGTTTTTATTTTATATAAACATACCTACTATCTCAAGCCTAAATCTCGCCAATAAAAACGAACAAAAGCCAGGTTATTTTGAATAAACTTGATTCTAACATGAAATCAGATTTACAGAGAAGAATATTTTAACAGTGAACTTCTTTACATACATTTACTGAAATATAGAGCATGTTGTATTCTTTCCGGACATTTTGTATATTATTCTTCTTATAAGATAACATGACAATCGATATTCCGAGTTCCGAATCTAAAATTTTATGAAAATAGAAAAATCTATTTATGACACCAATTTTACAGTACAGACAGAGAGGAGTTATGCTGGAACTACAGGTTATACCATGAGATCGAAAAAAAGACGATTCTGAGCAGGCCTTGACTAGTACAACACGATTGGCAAGACTGATTTCAAAATGTGGCAGTAGGTTAGAGGTTAATAAATGTCAAATAAATTAAAACACAAAACAGTATTTATTTAGGGAACAAACTGAAAACTAAGATGAATACATGTTAGAGTAGGTGTTCAAAATGTGATCCTTCACTAGTATTACAACGATAAACTTAAATAATTCTGGAAACAAGATTGCAAAACTGACTTACATTTGAAATGTCACTGTCACATTATAATTCATAGGCATTCTAGAACCAGTGTAGCCAATCGTGTTGTACTAGTCAAGGCCTGCTCAGAATCATTTTTTTTTCGATCTCACGGTATTAGTTCAATGCTAACAAAACTAGACAACCCAAGTAACTGAACTGCTTATTGGAAATATTTACAAATATTTGTAAAGGCGTTGCTCAAAGTATAATTCATAACTTAACTACGTGCGGCAAAATTTCAGTCAAAATTGCAAGATGCGAATTCCTTGTGACAACCATGTTATTTAATAGTATATTACATACCGAGGTGGAAAGTAGTTCATTACTGTCGAGAGATAATTATAGTTAACCGAGACGCAGTCGAGGTTTACTACTCGTATTATATCTCGAGACAGTAATGAAACTTTTCACCAAGGTTTGTATACTATTTTATTTTCAACCATACATACATATAAATTAATATGAATCATTTATAATAATAAATATTTTGACAAGCTGTCATTTAATGACAGTGACGCCGGCCGGGTGGAAATGATCAGCTGATTACTTTCCACCCGGGTAGAAATTAACAGTTAGTAAAGGCCAATTTTCCAACCTACAAAACAGTTAGTAATAACGTCATTACATACATATATGGTTGAAAATAAAAATTATTCCCTTTGATATTCACCTTTTAAAAATACCGTTCTCCGCTTATGTATGTATACCTAATTCGAATAATATAAAATTCAAAGCTCCTAATTTATGAGTTATTGTAATTACGTACGGTGTTTACCAAAAAATAGGACTTTTTTAAAATATAATATGCATATGTTTGACAAATCACTTAAGGCCGTTTGATGGGTATTAATTTTTGTAATTGTAATTGGGCCCTCGTGTTCCACTCGGGCCGATTAATACGTTGTTGAAATGCACACCGAGAAATTTCCTGAAAGAATTAATGCTCTTATGAGATTATAAGTGAAAATTGTTCTCTGTGGGATATCCCAGTATTTTGGGTGCATTTTGAGTATTTCCCTATTATAATCTGTAATTTTAATATGAGTTCCGTCACGAAGAGATTTGGGAGTAAAACGAAAAAATTGTCGCTTCATATCACTAGCAATAAACTGTTTTCAAAAAATTGTCGCTTCATGTCGCTAGTGAAAATTGTCGACTAGTGAAAATTGTTGTTACAATTCGTTTTGATTGACTCAAAAACGTCAGATCTTACATTTTGATGGGTCGATTTTTGATAAATGACATGAGTAGAATAGTCAGTGGAATATAACCTTGACACAACATTTAAATATGTAATACCATTCTGAAGTAAACCACCTCTGATTATATACGCTTAATTGAAGATAAACATAGATCAAGATTATTTTTTAATTTGTAAGTTAGGTTGCCTATTCCAATTGTTAAGGGGAGCGTCTTATGTCTTGGAGATAATAGACATAATAATAGGTATTTTGAGCCAAATTTGCCTAAGTAAAATGTTACAGGTTAAAGAGATATAGGGTGTTGAAAGTGAAAGTTAATTAACACCCTGTATCTCTTTAACCTGTAACATTTTACTTGGACAAATCTTGCTCAAAATACCTATTTTGATGTCTATTATCTCCAGTTGCTCTATGGCCCATAAGTTATGGGACACCCTGTATACTTCCTTAGAATATAACAATGTAGTTTGAAAATAAAAAGGAATATTAACTTACATGTCCTGGTAAAGATCCTTTATTTACATGTTGTTCAAGTAAAATCGACGCATATCCTACATTATCAGAAGATACTAGTGTATTCGTGTTATTCATAGAAGTTGGGTGAACAGGAAACCACTGAATTGTTCCAAGCAATTGATTACTTGGCATTGCTACGAATTTCAGTTGCACTAATTCTTTGTCAACATTATGATTATACCTAGAAAACAGCATAAATTAGATATGAAAGCTAACCCATTTAAACCACAGAAAGCGATTGTCATGAAATTTTCTCTACTAATAAACAATTAAAATTTTTGACAATTGCCATTAATATTTATGCTCTACAAAAACCAATCTGAAAATAATTTCACCTTACGACAATACATAGTTTTCTGTATACGGTGTTTTAAAGTTCATTCGCATTCATTTACGTTCATTACATTCACTTACTCTTGCCTCTCAGGTTTGGGATTTAATAGGTAGGCTGCTGGACTTCTGTTGATGTTAGCTTCTAATACTAATCCTGAGCTTAAGAACACCTTCGCATCTTGTATTGATTCGTGAGCTCTCACAACTGCCTAAAAAGTAAATAAATAATTATTATAGTTTCCAACTCGTTTTTTTTTTTTTATTGAAGAGGAAAAAAATTTGTTTCATTTGCGGTTGATATTGTTGGTATTCTTCTGTCTAGGTTTATTAACAATATTAAAAAATACTTAAGATTTGTAAGAATTAATCTTCTTCTCTTCTTTTTTTATTTCTCCTCACGCTTATATTATATTATACGATTTATTTTTTGTAAATGGTAATATCCGTAAATAAATAAATAATAATAATAATAATATGGCAGTTGCTCAAGAAAACATTTTAATAAAAACAACATCTATTGTCAGAGAATTTCTAAATCAAACACCAGATTAAATTAAAACAAACATAGAACCTTATGCTTGGATTAATCCCGCATAACGTTTATTACAAACCCAATAAGGAGAATAACCTAAATAATAATAATAATAATAATAATAATAATAATAATAATAATAATAATAATAATAATAATAATAATAATAATAATAATAATTGGACAATAGACAATATTAAGAAAAATTACAGAGAAGAAAACTTAGTTATATTACTAGATACATTAAAACAGAAACTGTCAGTGTATTCACATAGACTGAAAAGATATAAAATAAGCAATAACAGAAAATTACACAACAGAAGCTTTACAGAAAACGAAAAACGATTTTATAGTACACTCAACAAAACCAACGACATTGAAATAAAAGAAGCACCAGACATCATGGAAATCGAAAATTTCTGGGGAACTCTATGGTCACCTAAGAACAAACATAATCAAGACGCATCATGGATAAACTACGAAGTAGAACAAGCCGAAGTATACAACCCAATGAATGATGTAACCATTACAAAACTAGACATCACTGAAGCAATTAAGAAAACACACAGCTGGAAATCACCAGGTGTAGACAACGTGCAGAACTTCTGGTACAAAAAGTTAACAAACATACACGACAAAATGGCTCAACTTATGACAACAGCACTTCAAAATCCCACAGAACTACCGCCCTTCTTCACTAAAGGCCTAACATACTTAAAGCCAAAAACACATGACACTAAAAATCCTGCACAATACCGACCTATAACATGCCTCCCCACAATTTACAAAATATTAACGTCCGTAATCACAACAAAAATAGAAGAACACCTTAACGATAATAATATACTATGCGAGGAACAAAAAGGCTGTAGAAAGAACTGCAGAGGCTGTAAAGAACAGATTATCATAGATCAGATCACCACTAAACACGCAATGCTGAAAAACAGAAACCTTTACTGTGCCTATATCGACTATCAAAAGGCGTTTGATAATGTGCCGCACAGCTGGCTTATACGTACCTTGGAAATATATAAAATAAACGTCACCCTTATAAATTTCCTCAAGCACGCAATGAACTCTTGGAGGACATCTCTGCATATAAACACACAACAGAACACACTTCAAACAAGAGAGATAGAAATAAACCAGGGCATATTCCAGGGAGATTCACTAAGCGCTCTCTGGTTCTGCGTCGCACTGAACCCGCTATCCAACATGTTGAATAAAATGCAGCAAGGTTATAGAATAGACTATCATAATCGTAATTCCAAGCCTATCAGCCATCTACTATACATGGATGATTTAAAGGTGTATGCAAGCACAAATCTACAACTTAAGCAATTGCTTAGCACCATAGAAATCTTCAGCACAGACATCGGGATGAAGTTTGGAATAGACAAATGTAGAACATGTTCCATAGTTAAAGGCAAAATATTGTTACATGAAGGACATCATACACAAACAAATACAATAGAAGGACTGCAACCAGAAGAAACATACAAATACCTTGGACTAGCACAAAACCCACTCATAGACCATTCAACAATTAAAATGCAAATTAAACAAAAGTTCGAAAACCGCCTTAAAACTATTTTCAACACACAACTAAATTCAAAAAACAAAACAAAAGCAGTTAACACCTACGCAGTCCCACTTTTGACATATTCCTTCGGTCTTGTCAAATGGTCGGCTACCGAACTTGATGCCCTAAACAGATTAGTTAGAACAAACGCTACAAAATATCGTATGCACCACCAACAGTCTTCCATAGAAAGATTTACACTCCCTAGAGAAGAAGGCGGAAGGGCATTTACAGACATAAAAAACACACATTATAAACAAATTACAAATCTTAGAACGTACTTCCAAAACAAGAAAAACAATCCAATACACAAAATAATAATAGAAACAGACAACTCAATCACACCATTAGATCTCAAAAATACAAACTTTAACCCAGAAAACCATATAATAACTAACGAAACCAAGCTTGAAACATGGAAGAACAAAACACTGCACGGAACACATCCGTATCAAACAGCGCAAGCTCACGTAGACCAAGAGGCAACAAATAAGTGGTTACAATTAGGAAACATTTATGCAGAAACGGAAGGCTTCATGATAGCAATACAAGATAGAGTTATAAAAACCAGAAATTACAGCAAATGTATATTAAAAGAAAACAACATCGATGACAAATGCAGACAATGCCATACAAAACCAGAAACAATCGAACACATTGTCAGCGCTTGCACAACCTTAGCACAAACAGAATACACAATCCGACATGACAATGTATGCAAAATAATCCACAAAGCCTTAGTAGAAAAATATGCACTGGCAGACAACGTAGAACCATGGTATAAATATAAACCGCAAGCAGTTATAGAAAACACACACATTAAGCTCTACTGGAATAGAGACATCCTTACAGATCACACCATAGCACACAACAGACCGGACATTACTCTCACAGACAAAAATAAGAAGACAACATATTTAATAGACATATCTATACCCAACACACATAACCTACAACAGAAGCACACCGAAAAACTCACTAAATATATACCATTAGCAGAAGAAATACAACAAATATGGCACCAGGATAAGGTGATTGTAATACCAATCATTATTTCAGCTACTGGAGTTATCCCCACACAACTACATCACAATATTCGTAAGCTTGATCTTGACCCAAACATATACATCACAATACAGAAATCCGTAATTATTAATATTTGTACAATAGTAAGAAGGTTCCTGAATATGCAATAGAAGGAGAGTGCTTGACATAAGTCCGCACTTTTCCTATTAAATAAATACCAGGGAAGAAAAAACCTGAGGAAGAGAATAAAAAATAATAATAATAATAATAATAATAATAATAATAATCTACAGCACAAAACAAGAAACATAACTTACATAATCGACATAGCTGTACCTTCCGACTTAAATATAACAACTAAATACCACCAGAAAAAAGATAAGTACCAACCCTTGGCCATAGAAATAGAACGCATATGGAAGCAAAAAGAAGTACATATCACACCATTTATAATATCAGTCACAGGTATCACCCCACATTCATTTGTTAAACATTTAGATCAACTAGATCTACCAAACCGTCTACATACCCAAATACAAAAAGCCGTTATTCTCCATACATGCAACATCACCAGAAACTTCTTAAACCAAAAATAGAGAATGTGTAGACTTGGCAATATGCCCGTCTAGACAGGAAAGTGCCAGCAAAAAAAGGCTGAGTAAAAGAAAACAAAAAACATAATAATAATAATAGTACGACGTTTTTTTAACACATCCGCAGAATTTATAGTACACAATGCAGAAAACTAGAGACTTGGCATATGCCCGTCCTTGTCTTCTTAAATCCCACATAGCTGTGAGAACAAGTTTTAAAATAATAATAATAATAATAATAATAAAGTTGCTTGACATAGTCCGCACTCTAATCATAAACTAGGTCTTTCGACCTATGAAAGTGAAAGATAATAATAATAATAATAATAATCAGTCATTAAACAGTTAGACCAGAATGACGTATACAAATATCTAGGAGTGGATGAAAGGGATGAAATCCAACACAAACAAATGAAAGCCAAAATCACACAAGAATATAAAAGACGACTGCGGCTGGTACTTAGAAGTAAACTCAGTTCTAAAAACAAGATCAATGCCATCAACAGCTTAGCCATACCTGTTCCCACCTACAGTTTTGGAATAGTTGATTGGAGATTGGACGAAATAAGAAAAATGGATAGAAAGACTCGAAAACTACTGACAATGCACGGTCTTCATCACCCTAAGGCAGACGTCGAAAGACTATACATCAAAAGACGCAATGGAGGACGTGGACTTATCGAACTGGAGTCTGCGTATAACATTGCTATAGTGGGACTGAGTGAATACATTGAACATGGTAAAGATAAATTCATGAAGATGGTTAAGGCACACGAAGCAAGTAAAGCGAGATGCAACTCCTTAACAAGCATAGCAGACAACATCCGCAAACAGTTCGATCGACCTGAAAACTTAGCTCCAACACCAGAAAACACCGACAATATGAACACCCGACAGAGACGTACAGACTCCGGAAATATCCTGAAAACAAGAATGGAAATGACTAAATTAGAGTACACTCAAAATAAACCCCTGCATGGTCAGTTCTTTAGAGAATTAAACAAGCCATACGTTGATAAAGAACTTAGCTTAGCTTGGCTCCGTAGTTCTGATTTGAAAGGAGAAACAGAGAGCTTACTAATTGCTGCACAAGACCAAGCGCTGAACACCAGGTACCATCAGCAGAGAATTCTAAAGTTACAAGTCGACAGCAAATGCAGAATGTGCCATCAAGCAGAGGAAACAGTCGGCCATATATTGTCGGGATGTACTACTTTAGCGGCAAACGAGTACACCCACAGACATAACAGGGTGGCCAGTTATGTGCACTGGAAAATATGCAAAGAAGTTGGTGTAGAAGTGTCCGATAAATGGTACTCACATGTCCCAGACGCTGTTATCAACACGCAGGACTATACCATCATGTGGGATTACGGTATTCAAACTGACCGTACCATTAGGGCCAATCGTCCAGATATAGTAGTCCACGATAGGAAGAACAAGAACTGCCTACTTATAGACGTTGCCGTACCAGACGATCGCAACATCATGATCAAGGAAACCGAAAAGATCTCAAAATACAAAGACCTAGAAATTGAGATTAAACGGATGTGGAACACCAAGGCTAGAACCTTTGCAGTGGTTATAGGTACTCTAGGCATTGTCAGAAAGGGAATCCGGAACCAGCTTGATTTGATCCCAGGAAAACCGACAGTCTTTGAGGCACAAAAGATCGCTTTACTAGGCTCAGCACACATCTTGCGTAAAGTCCTTTAGCAGAGGAAATCCTTAGGACTCTGGTTGAGTCCCGGAAATTAAACCGACAAATCTATAGTCGAGAAATAAGATAAATATAATAATAATAATAAACGGGTACGGCAATCTTTCTAAGGTTGATAGGGTATGGGCGCCCCTTCTCTCCAGAGTCAAGTTACCCCAGTCTCTAGGGAAGCGGTAGTCGCGGGTAGCGGTGGCAGAAGTTGGCGTAAGCTAATGGAAGTTGCAAATTCACTAGAGCGGCCAGATTGGGCCAACCCCCCGACTGGCCTATACACGGTTCCACTACGATCTGGGAGAATCTGTATTGCCGGGCACAACGGGCCTCCAGCCTCGGAGGAGATGCCCAATCAAGTTGGCACCGGCAGAAATCCGCCTCGGCGTCGTCATGTGTGGACGCCGGAGTTGAAACAGGAGCTGCTTAACTTATTCGAAGCAGTTTCGCCTAGGAGGAGAGGCTACATGTCTAGGCTCCATTCTCTGTGGTGTGAGGTCCATCCGGAGCTTAACTTCATGTCCCAGCAAAACCTACGGGACCAGGTAGCCTCCCTCAAACGCCAAATGCCGAAGCAGCGTGAAGATCAATAGGAAATAGTCGCTTCTGCACCTACTGAGCCACCTCTCTTGGAGAACGAGCATGTAAGAGATGTTCCAACTCCTCAGAGAGATCTTTTGGCCGAATTCCGAGCTGCTTTAGGCAATATTGAGGACCGAAATATCAAAGTCTACCTTAGAGTAAAACCGAGAGCCGAAGACCTGGCTCAGATGGATGGCATTCTGAAGGACTATCTGACCCCTGACCACGATCTGTGGGACGTCAGCCGAGCTGCATACGCAGCCGCCACTGTTTTATGTCCAGTACGCAACAACAACCAAAACGTACGTAAGGATGAACGGCGTATACAGCAGTTGACAAAAAAGGTGACGGTTGCACGACGAGAGACATCCAAGATACAATGTGTGATGAATGTTCTTAAAGGCACTATCCGCCCTACATCAAAAATTAAGCGCATTATTGGCAGGTTTCGCGCTAACTATCACACGCTCAACCTATCTACAATAATCCTTATGAAGCGAAAGGCAGTAGATAGAGTTCGAGCTTTGTCTCTCGCCAAGAGGAAATTGGTTAACAAAGTAAGGTGGATTAAGGAGAATAACATCTTCATCTCCAATCCTTCCTCACTTTTCCGTTCAAAAAATGAAACTCCTCGCAACCCACCTTCGGCTGACGTTATAGAGACCTTCTGGAAGGGGATCTACGAGAATGCGATCCCTCTGAGAGACAGTTCCGTGCTAGTACAGTTCCGGCAGTATTGCGATGAACATCTTCCGCAAGCCGAAGAATGCCCTCCCATAACGGACATTGAGATAAGGCGCGCCCTCAGAGGAAAACGCAATTTCTCTGCCCCAGGAATTGACGCCATTAATAATTTCTGGTGGAAATCCTTCCCGTCCGTGCACCCTCATCTCGCGAGGGTGTTTACTGCATTTATCTCGGGCCACGCAACTATCCCAGAGTGGCTGGGGGAGGGCAGAACTGTGCTGATCCCGAAATCGGGGGATTTGTCTAGACCCCAAAACTACAGGCCAATTACCTGCCTCAACACGCTGTATAAAATCATCACCAGCGTGTTATACGAACGTATCCTGAGCTCCATTGCTCCCGTATGGGAAAACATCTATGAACAGCGAGGATCGAAGCGAGGCCATTCAGGTTGCAAAGACAACTTATTAGTAGACCGCTGTATACAGTGTGTCCCAAATTCAAACCCCACCATTAGGATCTCGGAAACTATAAAAGCTACAAAGTTGGTTAAATAGGGAAAGTTTTAGGAATTTTAATGCTCATTTCATATCCGTTGAGAAATCACAGCCAACTTTGACCGTTTTCGAGATATCTTGGAAAAACCGAAATTTTGAGTTTTCTGTTTTCCAAAATATCTCGGAAAGTATTAAGTTATTAGTTTCAAGACTTGTACATTGTGAAGGCACTTTTTTACGGAGAATCGGGTGGTACAATTTGTTTATATTTATGACGCTTTGTTTCTATTCTATGAACAACTACTTTTGATTTTCATATGGACGCCATATTGAATTTTGTGTTACTAAACTCAGCTCTTTTTTCTCTTTTCAACGATGTATCACACGTACGGAGTTTTTGAAGAAGAGTGGGAATAAAATACATTTTTTCTTTATTCGCGTAGTAGGCTATGATAAAAAAAAATGTATTTTATTCCTGCTCTACTTCAAAAACTCCGTACGCGTGACACATCGCTGAAAAGAGCAAAAAGAGCTGAGTTTAGTTACGACGCGACGCTTTGTTTCTATTCTATGAACAACTACTTTTGATTTTCATATGGACGCCAAATTGAATTTTGTCGTAACTAAACTCAGCTCCTTTTTCTCTTTTCAACGATGTGTCACACGTACGGGGTTTTTGAAGAAGAGCGGGAATAAAATACATTTTTTTTATCATAGCCTACTACGCGAATAAAGAAAAATGTGTTTTATTCCCGCTCTTCTTCAAAAAAACCGTACATGTGACACATCATTGAAAAGAGAAAAAAGAGCTGAGTTTAGTTACGACAAAATTCAATATGGCGTCCATATGAAAATCAAAAGTAGTTGTTCATAGAATAGAAACAAAGCGTCATAAATATAAACAAATGGTACCACCCGATTCTCCGTAAAAAAGTGCCTTCACAATGTACAAGTCTTGAAACTAATAACTTAATACTTTCCGAGATATTTTGGAAAACAGAAAACTCCAAATTTCGGTTTTTTCAAGATATCTCGAAAACGATCAAAGTTGGCTGTGATTTCTCAACAGATATGAAATGAGCATTAAAATTCCTAAAACTTTCCCTATTTAACCAACTTTGTAGCTTTTATAGTTTCCGAGATCCTAATGGTGGGGATTGAATTTGGGACAGGCTGTATGCAGCGATGCAGTTCACTACAGACGCAACCTTTCAATGGCTTGGGTGGATTATGCGAAGGCGTTTTATACCACATCCCACGAGTTGACCATTCGCTTGTTGGGAGACCTCCACATCCACCCTGATATAGCGAGATGTGTAGAAAGTCTGATGCTGCGCTGGAAGACAAAATTTGCCTTAAGATCCGGCAAGGAAGTGGTATCTACAGAGTGGATCACAATCCAACGCGGGGTTTTCCAAGGGGACTCCTTGAGTCCGCTTCTCTTTTGCATTTCGCTATTGCCGCTATCGATCGAGCTCAGGAGAGGCAGAGGTTACATGGCTGGGCCGCGCAGTAGACGCCAGCATAAAGTCACCCATTTGTTTTATATGGATGACTTAAAGATCTATGCTGGCAGCAGGGGAGACCTTCAGAGCTCTCTTGATACTGTGTCTACTTACAGTACTGCGATCGGCATGAGTTTGGGGATGGACAAATGCGCTATGTTTCATCTGAACAGAGGCCGACCACCGGATGAGGTTGAAGATGTTCATCTGGTACATGGGAACATCGTGAGACATCTAGATGTCGGAGAGTCATACAAGTTTTTGGGCATCCAGCAAAGTGGCATGCAGGATGGGTCCGCTGTAAAAAAGGCTCTCCGCAGCAAGTATAAATCGCGCCTCCGACAGATTTGGCGATCGCAACTGTCGGGTAAGAATAAGGTCGCCGCGACGAATATGCTTGCTGCCCCGATTCTTCTGTACTCTTTCGGCGTTACGAAGTGGAACGTCGTAGAGTTACAAACGCTCGACCGAGAAACCAGAAAGATCATGAACATCAATCGTAGTTTGCATCCGAAGTCCTCCGTTCAGCGCATTTACCTCCCACGTCATCTTGGAGGTAGGGGTCTTTTAAGCCTGGAGTGTCTGCACGATCGTGTCGTCCTGGATACATGTCACCGTGTGTTAAGGGGTAATGATCCGCTCATGTTGTTTGTTAGGTCACATGAGCAAGCGGGGAACGGGGCCTTTCTTTTTCAAGCGTCCCGCAGGGCTGCAGAAAAGCTCGGACTACAAGAGCTCTCCCCAGATCGGCATATAGCCGACGGTGCTCCTAATCTTGAGGAGCATGTGACAACCGTCAGCTCAAGAACGAAGAAGGCAGAATACGATCGTCTGATGAGAGAACATATGGGAAAGGCGATACACTCCCAGTTCTTTCGTCATGTGGAGCGAGAGGGTCTATCTCGAGAACTTACCTTCGCCTTCTTAAAGTCGGCCGGTCTGAGGTCCGAGACTGAGGGGTTTGTACTGGCATGCCAGGATGGTGTGCTTAACACGCTGGTGTATCGTAACATCGTCTTTCAGGAACATCTTCCTACTGCCTGTAGAGCGTGTAAGGCCCATCCCGAGACACTTATGCATATATTGTCAGCGTGCCCCTCATACGCTGTGTCGTTATACATCAGAAGACACAATGCAGCCCTGAGAGTGCTCTATTATCATCTAAGGCACTCTTACGGAATTGACAATGTACCTGTAATACCGTATGTCCCCGTTGAGATCGAGTCCGTGGTGGAAAATACCAGATGTCGTATATACTGGAATTATTTGTTTCCCACCACGAGACAACTCCAAGCAACCAAGCCGGATATAGTCCTGCTGGACTTAGATGTCAAATGTTTGTATGTCATTGAACTTTCTTGTCCAGCAGAACCTAACATCACATCTAAGGAGATCGAGAAGAGAGAGAAGTATAGAGATCTCCTGTCCGAACTTGGAAAATTGTATCCAGGACATAGAGTCAAGTTGGTCGTTTTGATTATTAGGGTCCTACGCGGAATAAAGGCAAGCTTCGTCCGGGAACTTGAGATCATCCCGGAATGCAGGTCGGTTTCGGCCTCCCTGACCTGCAGAATACAAAAAGCCGTTCTTCTTGGCTCCCTCCACATCGCGAGGGCGCACGAGGTGGTGTAATCCGTGCTCGTACATCGCCAGGGTTTGGGATGCGAGCACGTGGAAGGGCCCTACAGGTGATGCCAGGTACGATGAGTCACCCGACCTGAAGTTGGTAGAGCCTGTAGGAAATCTGGGAACCCTCCAACGTGAGTGATCGGGTGCTAGGTTCTGTCCTATCCCCGGGGTGAGCGAAGGAGGGCTTCCCAGAGAGACCATCTGTCCCTAATGGATAATAATAATAATAATAATAATAAATACACTACCGGGAATTTGTTCAAAAATATGTCATGTTTCACGTAAAACAAAACAATTTGATTTTATCGTGGAATTTTGGAAGAGAATCATGTTACCCAAAATAATAATGTTTTTGTTTCACTTTCGTATTAACTTGAAATGGAAAATTTTCGTAGTAATAATTTTAGTACATCATATCGTTACGAAGTTTGCATTAGAGGGAATCAAAGGCAGTTGATACATACAATTTTTACCTGGTCCTGGTGTTTGTCGCTATCTCCAAATAAAAATCAGGGTAATCATATCAAGCAAGCAGGTACATGATATCAGCAATTTTGTTTCCTGAGCCAGGTGTTTGTCACTTTGACAATATTGTTGCAAATTTGTAAGCAAGTCGAATAGTTATTGTTCATTATTGACTCACGAGGTCAATATCACAGCGTTTCTTTATTGTGTATATGCTATTTGTTTTCAACATGGAAAAGTTTTCTTTTGGGGAACTGGCCGATATGCATCTTATTTATGGGGAAGCTAGATGTACTGGAAGAGAAGCTGCACGCTTGTATAATGCGAGATATCCTCATCGTCGTCACCGTCATTATACAGCCTTTGCTTCCATTCATCGTCATCTTTGAGAAACTGGCAACCTGAAGCGCTATGCTGGTGCTGGTCGTCCTACAACTGCACGAACTTCAGCGTTTGAAAAAGAAGGCCTGGACCTTATAGAGCAAGATACTTCCACAAGTGTGCGCGCAATTGCACACCACGTGGAGGCTGCCAAGTCGACGGTATGGCGTGTTCTCCACGACCAACTGCTTCACCCTTACCACATCCAGAGAGTGCAAGCGATGGGTCCTGCACACTATCATCCGAGACCCATTTTCTGCCGTTGGTTTCTGGGTCGCCAGCTGGTACAGCCTGACTTCCACAGCAACGTGTTGTTCACGGATGAGGCGTGTTTCACTCGGGATGGTTTCTTCAACAGTCGCAACAGCGACATATGGGACGAAGAAAGTCCTCATATCACGACGGCCCGTAGAAGAGACCAACACCAGTTTGCAATCAACATTTGGGCCGGTATTGTAAGGAATAATGTGATTGGTCCGTACGTGCTACACCTCGTTTGAATGGTGCCATTTATCTCCAGTTCCTGCAACATGTTCTACCAGAACTGTTAGACGATGTCCCTTTGAATATCAGACGAGCCATGTGGTTTCAACATTAAGGGGCACCGGCACACTTCAGTATGGATTGAAAGAGGCGGTCCTGTAGCTTGGCCTGCGCGATCTCCTGATCTTACCGCCCTTGACTTTTTCCTTTGGGGTTCTGTGAAATCTCTGGTGTACGTGACTCCTGTACTTGGAGAGGAGGATTTGTTGGGAAGAGTAATGGCTGCTTACACGCATGTGCCAGCTATTCCGGGAATATTCCATAGAGTCCGTGAATCCATGAACCAACGATGTAATCTCTGCATTAAAAAAAATGGCCAACACTTCGGACAACTGCTGTAAATTGTGTAAATAATGGTGTAATAGCTGTCTTTGATTCACTCTAGTGCTCATTTGCGGACATGGGGTTATCAACAAAAATTGCTTATTTTGGTGTCCTTTATAACCACCCAAAGTTTGTCGGTCTAATTGTGGGACACCCTGTATAAACATTTCATGTCTAATTCCCTCTAAGCATTTTCAGTTAGTTTTAGTAATTTTAAAATATATGCAGCTACTTATGATACACATCTTAGTATAATATATTCGATATTGCTAACTTTTTATAAATAAATTTCCAGCACACTTGAAAATTACCTATTTATAAGTCTAGAAGTATAACTCACTCATGGGCATACATAATACATATGTACTAATGTATGAATTCGTTAATCTGTTAAGGTAACATTATTTGTTAGTCACAAGTTTATATCCAAACAGTCATTTTATTGAACTAATTATATTAGAATCAATCAAATATAGACAATATAGTAGCTGTGCATACTATCACGTTACGTAAGCTACATGCCATTGTAAAAAGGTTTTCCGACGACCACTATGTAAAATGAATCAATTCGTACGGTTTACTATTATTGAAAATAACAAATTTCGCATAGCAACGAAACTGTGATGAAATGACTTTACACACGCTATACTGGCTAGACCATACAAAGCAGTTGGCGAGCGACGTCAAAAGTCGTCATTTGTTAAAAAATAAATAATTAAAACGTCAAAGTTTTGCAAGTGTGGTGCGGGTTCCATTTTTTTTTTTTTTTAATGAAAAATTGGTAAAATGGTCGTCGAAAAAGTATAGTGTAAAACACGTGCTGAAAGGATATTTCAGCACTAGTTATACAATATACTATGTAACGATCTTTATGTGGTTCTAAATTCCAGCATTAAATCAAATATAACTCTACATACCTATTACCTACATATTATGACATTACAGTCCTGGAAAAATGAATGAAAATTTCGAGAAAAAACCGATCGGACATTAAATTTCATATTAAACTAACTTACAGTATCAGTAAACGTAAAATTTTCTCTGTTCTACAATTATATAATTTCAAAAACGGAAAGTTTTATTGATTAGCCAGAAAGTTAATATAGGTACCTACTCAAAAGCTGTGCGAGGGAACTCTTAATTACTTTACGCATGTATAAATTAGATTACCAAATTCCTAAAAGAGGGTAAGAAAATGTTCCTCCTTGACGAAAATAATTAAAGCAAGAGCTTTTCACATTTAAAGAATGTAAAGTTTAACTAACATTTTATAAGGGTTTCTCTGTTTACAGACGGATACAATACAGTAAATAAGTAATAAAATTTACATAAGTTGGTAAAGTACATAATTAGACTACTTCAGATATGACGAACTTAAGTACAAGAATTTGCCCTGACTTTAATTTATATCTATGCTAATAACATCGCAATCCATTTCTAATTAAAGTTGTTTAGAAAAATATTACAAATAATTACATTTTCCCAATTTAAATGCTAATGCTCTAGTACGATAGGTGCATTAAAATATACAAAACATTTATTAACAGTATCGAAAAACAGGCACAACAGAATTGATCAATTTTATTATTATTTATTAATGATAAAATACATTAAATAAATATTTGTTAAAACTATCGTTTTATTGTTTTTCCTTCGGCAGCAATGCAATCAGAAATCCTAGCAGGAATGCTTCTGAAATATGACTCTGTGTGTTTTTCCTCTTGCGCTAGTTTCATCCCAAACCATAATCTTCGGGCCATGTTCAGGAGTCATTTTTTCAGGTTTCTTTTTTCCCAGTGTTTAATATAATTAGAGTAAAACTGAAACGAGCTTTCATCAGTGAAAACAAGATTTTCCCAGTTTCTATTTAAGTTTTCTTTGCACCAGCTGAACCTATTCAGACGTTGCTTATCAGAGTTATCAGTTATCAGTAAGCATCGGTAGCTTTTTTGGTGGCCATTTTAAATAACCTATGCGTTTTAAATTTCTGGGAATTGTTGTTCTGTGTACCATTGGAGTTCCTCTAGCTGCAGCTTCAATGGATAACTTTTGTGCACTCCAAGTAGGATGACGTAGAGCCAACTGTGAAATACGCCTCATGTCGTTGTCCTTTAAAACCCGTGAGCGTCCACTTCCAGCTGTTCTTTCAATTCCTCGTCCAGAATTATTCTCTCCAAATAGTTATATGCAGGTTTTAACGACACACCTGTCTTTTTAGATAACTCGTTAGGATCTTTGTGACGTATTTATACAGTTCTTCGAAACAAGTTCTTTTAATTAATTCCATTGCAGAACCACGCAGTTTAAAGTACTACTGGAAATTAACTAACCACTATAAGACCTAAAAATAACTACTAGCTGATAAATAATGCACTAAAAATTAGAAACAAATGAAAATATTTTTGACAGTAAGTGAAAATTTTAAGATAGCTTAATTTTTGTAAATGACACGTGATTGTAAATTTGTTTGCACCTATCGTACATTAACTGCATCATCTTCTAAAAATGTTGACAATATTATTCTACAGTATCATCAAAAACTAAATTAATAATACCAATGTCAAAATGTCCCTATATAACTTACGAATTTCATTGTCAAATGAGTCTACTCTTTAGCCATAGTACAGAATAAAGTATAGGCAAAAGTCTAGTCCGGTAGTACAATGACGTAATGACTATAGCAGTCGACGCGTGTTGATAACCTTGGTACCAGCATGCTTAGATTTCTTAGATTTGTGGAAGTCAAAACAGTGTGTAAAATTCACATTAGTGCGATAATGGCAACTTAGTGCGTAAAGTAAACGATATAAACTACATAAGTCGTTACAAACTGTTGACTCTCTTTTGGTACTAAATAGCACAAAAAAAAACAAAAACGAACAATTGGATTTCGCAGTGGAATTCGTAAGCTCTGAGTAATCTGAGTATATCGTATCAGATTGTTGCCATTCGGCAATTTTAATTAATTTTCTTTTACGTCTCGTCTGTTTGAAATCAGATTTAGTACATATACGGATTTGAAATAATTAAGGTAGTTATATTATCTCATTTTCAGTTTTTAGCATTACATACCTACAGTAAAAATCAATCGCATTTAGGAAAAAAATGTTCAACTTTTTCAAATTAACTAAACGATTTGCAAATAATTTCGATAACTACAGGGTGTATTAAAAATGGCGCAGAATATTCGCACCATGCGATTATACATCAGAAACTAAGGAAAACATTCTAATCCTAATTTGATCTGCAACGAATAGTTTTCGAAATCTTAGCGATTAAAAGTTTTTAAATTTGGCAACGCCGTGCAACTTGAACCTAAGCGGGCGTATGCATTTAGCCACCAAAATTGTAGTATCTTTTAATCCTGAAATTTAATCAAGTATGGATTTACGTTTTGTTTAGACCAATATATCTCCTTAATCTATGGTTCAGATGTCACTCTCAAATGATATTTTAAAACATTAATAAAAGGGAGGCGGATTGTGTACATTTTACTTCAAAAATATCCAATTACAAGAAACACAACAGTAAAATTTTATAAAAACGAAAAACCAACAACAAAATGTAAAAATCGGTGTTTAGTAACGATCCCGCTCACTTTTTTCAAACATCACCAATATCGCGTGCTTTCTCCTCGAACCCTGATAATGCCTTTCATGCATCTCGGAGAGCTACGAATGAGGTCGGTAATCTCCTCCTAGCTGATCAATTCCCATTCTTCGTGTAAAGCTGATTCGAGGTCTTGTGGTGTTGCTGGGAGCGCATTTCGGCGTTGCAAGATTTGTGCGTATCGGTCTTGGTGTCTTCACTACAGGTACAGCAAGGTGTAGAAGTAATGACTACTGCGCCTTGCAAATATGCAGCCCATCTATCACCAGTCCGGCTTTCACTCAGCAGTTTCAAACATATTGTAGCCGGACTGGTGATAGATGGGCTGCATATTTGCAAGGCGCAGTAGTCATTACTTCTACACCTTGCTGTACATGTTAACGTCCATCTGATGAATCTAGGTTGACATAAGACAGTGAAGAGCTTCAACCATGAACAGTCCAATTTTTATGTTCGCTTGCAAAACATAGCTGTGTTTCCAGGCTGCATAGGCAGAAGCACTAGCCCCATTGCTGGCCGCCTGGAGCTCAATCCAGTTATATTATGTCTCCAAGAAACGTTTCTTGAAGAGAACATCTTTCCTCGGACCTCAACCAAACAGCCAGAGATGGTTGTTGTTGTCTGCCGTCTATAACGGAGCGCTGTTCTTACAATATATACATATTACCTATAAGAAACGCCAATGATGCTTATGTACCCCAAAAGAAAAAATCTAAACAAGTTAAGTAAGTCGAGACTTCTAGCAGGTCATGGTGTTGGGCGACCACGACCGATCCATCGCGCAGGAAAGTGTTGGTTTAACCACTGCCTTGATTCAGCTCCCCAATGGGCTGGAACTCCATCCAATTAAAACCACTTGTCTCTTCTGACAGCTAAGGGCACTTCCTCTATCAAAGACGTTGTTCAAAAAGTCAATAAAATTTTCGACATTTAAACGACGAGCCACAACCCATGGTTCTATTAACCTATTTCCAATAATTCCAGCCCATACGTTTATATACTAAACCTAAACTGGTGATTTGTTTGGAGGAGGACATGAGAATTTTCTTCCGACCATTGGTGCGTGTTATGAATATTAAACATCCCGTTACATCTAAAAGTTGCTTCATCGGTCAATAAAATATTTTCCGTGAAAGCAGGATTAGCTTCATGTTGCTGCAGTAGCCATCACAAAACGCTATTCGTCGCGGGTAAATCTTCTGGAAGCAACCCTTGGACTCGCTAGAAATGGTAAAGGTGTAAACTGTTCTCTCTGAACAGAAGTATGACTAATCTCAAGTCTTCTAGCAACGGAACGGGTACTTTGTTCAAGTTTATCTTCAAACACATGTAGAATATCTTCTTCCACTTCGGGTACTAATGCATGGCGCGGACGGCCTCTATCGACTCCCGACAAAGGTGCAAGTCTCCATTGTTTCCTTTAAGCGCTGATCCAGTCTAGGATGCCTCCTATTTGGATAGGCAGCTTGAAGGCAGTTACCGCGACATTCGCCCAAGATCAGATCAATTTCTGCGTATTCAGCAAAAGTGTATGTCATGATTTCAACAAAAAACACAAATACAAAGAAAACTTAAAATAACTTGAAAACTAAATACACAAAACTGATAAAGACGCGGAAAGGAAAAATCAACAACAACAAATTAACAATAACACCGAATAAACTAAACGACGAACCAACAAGAGTTTTTACAGAGTCAAAAATGGTAGTAATGGCAATCCGTCAGTCTACCTTAAAGCGTCTACACACACGGCAATTTTAAAAGCCAATCAGCAGGGAACAATTTGCAGGCCCCTGCAGATTGACTGGTGTGTAGGCTGATTGGGATAATCAGCGGGGACAATTTAAAAAGTGGAAATTGGGTCGGGCGCCCATACAATTTTGTTATCGTTCCCTGCAAATTGGGTTGTGTGTAGAGCGATCGGGCCAATTTCACGTCAGTTTGTCCATTGTCACGGTGTGTTAAACAGGTTTTTACTACGAATGTTGTGTATAAAAGTTATTACGAAGTGAATACACAGGATGTTGGCCCAAGAAAAGGAGGTTTGAATTCAAATTATCGACCTCTACAAAGATATGCATTTCCTTTGGGACAAGAAAAATCCAAATTACTTAAATCGAGAGAAGAGACAACAGGGATTTGAAATCATTCTTGAAATATATAAACGTTTCGACAATGACTTTTTTCTTTCCCTTAACCATTTGGTCCAGTACCTTATTTTTTCTTCAACTAGCACCATAGACACTGCCAATGCAATGCCTAGTTTTTGTTTTTTCGATAAATATGGAGCCATATCATTTGCGAACATACACTCTCTTTCTCTATAGACACAGCAACTAATAATTGTGCTGATAGATTGTATCGTGTGGAGAGTCGTGCCAATTTACACAGCAGGCAATCTGCAGGGTCCCTGCAAATTGCTCCCTGCAAATTGGTTTTAAAATTGCCGCTTTTTTAAGCTGTTTATTTAAGACAATAATTTGTGAAAGCAGCCAAATCTGATATTATTATGTTTTTATTATTCCGTCCATTGTTCCAACAGCTTGAAAAATAGCAAGAAATAAAGAATTCCTATTTTTAAAGTCTAAATTGCAAGTACACTGATTACCGAAATGGTAAAATTGGCATTTGGTTATTCATTTTACCTGCTAATTTATGAGTGACTAATACTATTTAAATGTATTTCTCAACAGTTGTCAAAACAGATTTCAAATTAGGACCATTAATAACTCCATAACTAAAGAGTTAACAGCAAATTGGTACTGGAGTTTTTTACTTGGATTTTGACGTAGAATCGCGTGACATAAATATTCTGCGCCATTTTTAATACACCCTGTATAATCAATGTTCAATTTAATGCTACAGCCCATTTTTTTCTGTTTCTTTAGTTTTGGTACAGCGTGCCGAAGCAAACATGAGAGTCAGAAAATATGCGAACTACAAGAATTTTATTTAAAATATTTTAAGCGGCAAAATATTCAACCAATCACGTAAGCATATTTAGTTCGGTACATCCGCAATAAAAATTACGAGTTGTCAAATTTGTATCGTACTTGACAGCTGTCTTTCTATTTCATAATAATTCGTTTTACAATCATAATAATTCGTTTTACAATACATCATTCCATATTTTATCAAATTATCAATCATTTATTTTAACTCCACGATCTTATTTTCTTATATAGTTAGAACTACCGCCGAAATCCTTTTTAACCTGAATGTATGCTGAAAACGACTGCAGCGCTCGCCACGTCTCCTCAGCTCTCTTGTTTGCTTCGGTCAGCTGTACCTACTTAACTTAATGTAAGTAATTGTGTATTAAATTCTTGCCATATATAATTTTAAAAATCTACTACAGTTAAGCACACAAAAATATCGCATAATAACATTAAATATTTCCTTGGAAAAATTCTTAAATTTAGTATAGACTAACCTTAGCTATTCCTGATACTAAAGCATTAAAAGTTTCTCGTACGAATCCAAAAGATGTAATATCAAAGAGAAGATCCATCATAAATCCTGCTGGTGCAGCATGAGTATGGGTGCCGCTTAAAATCAGATTTTGTTCAGTGTAGATAGCTCCATATTGTTTTTCAAGTAACTCTAATACCTAAAACAAAAAGAAGGAAATACTTTCTTATCATAGAGATTACGGGTAGCGACGTGCACAATATTTTACCGTGTTATAATTAAAAAGAAAAACCTAATTTAAAAGAGACTTGCTAGTAAAATTCTACAAAATCTGAAAAGTATTCTATATTCGCTACCTTTAAGCCTTTAAATATGTTTTTACAGCTAAGAATATTTAAATGTTTGAATATTGTAGTGGAGAAAGCGTTAAGACAGCAGTATATTTTGCAGAAACGGTTGTTTTCCTTTCAAATACAATTCCCGTCTATGGGTTTTCACTTTTTCGGGAATTTTAACAATGATTGAATTATTCAAAAGGAAAATCATACGGGAATGTTGTATATAAATACACAAGTTTAAATGAGCAAGTCAAAAAAAATATCCAGAGAAAATTTGAGAAAATATCAAGTGATCCAGTTAAAATCATCCTCAGGAGGCCATAAAATTAGATTCAGGAAATATTACATCCGTTTGTTTTGACAAGCATTCTCAACAAAAATGTTTAAAGCTGAGGAAATTTTGTCGGAAGCTAAGAAAATTCAAAATATCGAATTTTATTTCGAAGGCAACCTTCAAGGATTTCAAGGAATACCTAGAAGTGCGGCGCATGCTAACGCCGGCAAATCGTATGAACGCAGTAATTGAAAAATTTGAGGTTATTATGTGTTATTTGTTTTGTATCTTATCAACATGACACTTGTATGAGTTTTAATTCCATAGCCATCTGATGATGACTTTATCACTTGATAATAATAAAAAGAACTAAAATCCACTTTTGAGAGACCGTTTGACGATGAATAGTTTTAAGCAAGAAAATCATATTGACCGATAGCAGCAGTGTCTAAGTATTAAATATCTGTAGCTGTACGAGCGCCTTAACGTGGTTTAAAGAAATTGTATTTGTTGCAATAACCTTAAGTGCAGTAATCTACAGGATTTTCTGTATTCTTAGTAATCCGAACAAAAATTGTATGAAGCTGGTGGGAATGCATTTGACGACGCAGGGAGTGTTATTTTGCATTACTTGTGTTAACTGGCACATACTCTAAAATAACATACAAACTTAATACAGTGCTCTTGGAATCAACGTTGACAAGATACTGTTAGAAAACGGATCCTGTATGCAAACACTTTGTAATGGACTATTAGAAACAAAAACATTGATAGATCCTGTAGAGCGATCAAACAACAATTCATTTGCGGGAGCTTTTGAAACCATATTTATAGAAAATAAAAAACAAATCAAAATGAATAGATCACCTCTTTTTATTGATACGTGCTCCAAAAATGACTACTGTCATTTAATGAACCTCTATAATAATAATTATTGTAATACTGACTGTTACAGTCTATCATATTTTAGTATCAATAAAACAGGGCAAGCATCCGATGCGCTTTTACTTTCTGCAGGAAAAAATCTACTGTATATGGCACACATTATTTAAATCTCAAGATTCAAGCCCGTACGAAACAATCAACGACATACACATTTTTTCCAAGTCAACCTTCGCATGGGTTACTTTTTGAAATAAACGAAACGAAAAGTTAAAACGATAAAAAATATTTCTGTACAGATAAGGTTTAAGGTAGCGTCGTCTTTTCTTTGAAACAAATCTTAGTTTTTAATGTAAAACATAAAACTGTATTAATTAACACATTCCTTCATTAATCGTTAAAGGCTATACATTTTATTACATCTGTGTATATAAACCCAATTTCCTTAGAAAATGTAATATCAATAAAAATGACTAATATTTAATTTAAAAAAAAAGTTAACAACAAACTGTTTTATTCATGAAAATATATGAGAGCACGCGGGAATGTTATTTCCTTTTGATCAGTGGCTACATATTTTAAATTCAATAAAACCCCTGAACTGCATGTTAACACATTCAATAAAACATGCATATCTACAAAACAGTAGTGATTGCAGTTCCAAATGCTTTCAATTTTTGCCATTATAAAGCGTGATAAGTGATAATCTGATAACTCAAAATGTTTGTCAAGGCTTACTAGGAAAATTTAAACCTATGTATGCCCGAACTCGTGACACAAACGGTCTTCATATAGTAAATAGTTTATGAGTATGCGACGTAATTAAGATAGTGGTTAATTTTTTTTAATGCAAGATCAAATAAAATGTTTTAAAAATTACCTGGCATTTCAATAATACCGACGTAGAAAATGTAAATGTGGTATGTAAATTATATAATTTAATTTTCCTTTTAATTTCTAAAACGTACTGTTTATTTTTGTGTTTCACTTAAGTATAAAAAAATTAGAAACACCCGGAAAACTAATTAAGTTGACATACGAGGAGGGTTCAAATTTAGCTTGGAATTTTACCGCCATATACAAAATAATTTGTATATAGCGAAATAGCTTTCCTTGATAATACACTGGACAATCTAGAAGTCGTGTGTGCTATTGTCATGATTACAATTGTTTTTATTTAGTATCTGCAGCCATGACGGTGGGGAAGCCAGGTAGCACAGTTGTACGAGGGCTAGGCTTGCATGTTGCAAGCCCCGGGTTCGAATCCCTACGTTGGTGGAGATTTTTTCTCGGGCCTCTGGCATCGATACTAGGCCCGGTGAGACCATTCACAGTTGGGCTTAATTAACTGTGCTCTACTTGGAAGACTGGTCTATGAGATGGAGTAACAAGTCCACTACACACGTAGTAACATACACGTGACACAGCCGTCTGACTTGAAGTAATGCCTAAAGGCTGTTCCGAGCAGATTGGCTATAGACGTATACAAGAAACACACAAAAAGTAATAAAGAAAGCAAGAAGAACAGGCCATGACATAACAACCAGTTCATAATTCTATTGCGCAACAAATTACCATCAAATTTCTTATTAATGAAAAATAAAACCTGTTGAAGTTCTTGAACTACCTCGAAGACAATTCGGGGGGTAGGCACTGTGTCAAAGACTCATGTTAGTGTTTCACTAGTGCCAGATATTCAGAGAAGGCCGAATTCAGGTGGAAATTTATCCTACGCTAGACGACCACGAACCTCACTAACTGAGTTGAACATTCAGAAAATTTATTGGCTGATCCGAAGTGATCGACGAATTTTCGTCCGTAATTTATCGAACAGGCTTCAGATAAGTATAGATAGTGTTGAAGAAATAATTCATGAACATTTAAAATTTCGAAAAATCTGTACAAGGACCATCCAAAGCTGCTTTCTGTTGAACAGAAACAAAGACGGATTGAAATCTCAACCGGACTCCTTCATCGATACGAGCGAGAAGGAGAAGCTTTCTTAAACTAAATACTGACTTGTGACGAAACCTGAGTACATCGTTTCGTCCCAAAATCCAAATAATCAAGTATAGAATGGAGACACAAAACTTCAACGAAGCCTAAAAAAGTAAAGGTTATCCCTTCAGCTGGGAAGATAATAGCCAGTGTTTTGGGACGCAGAAGGGATTTTGTTTACAGATTTTTTAGAAGATAGGCGTACAATTAATGCCCCTTATTACGCTCAACTGCTTGCCGAAAAGGTTAAGCCAAGACGGAAGCGTTCGGTTAGGAGACTGGTTCTCCTCCTTCCTCCACGATAATACTGACTCGCACACCGCCGAATTGACTAGGGACTTTAGATAAATTGCACTGGGCGATACTTCAAAATTCTCATTTACAGTCCGGATTTGTCTCCTTGTGACTTTCACTTGTTTGGGCCACTCAAGGAAGCAATGGGTGGTATTCGACTTGAAAATGTCGAGAAGGTAAAACATTTTGTGCAAAACTAGGGTTTGCCGCTCAGCCAAAAAACTTGCATAAAGAAGGGATTATGAAGCTTCCAAAGAGATGTCAAAAGTATGTAGAGTTAGAAGGGGAATATGTTGAAATGTAGGATAAATCATATTGTAAAGAACTTGTGTAAATAAACAGTTACTGTTGTATATTTAAAAGGCCTACTTTTAATAATAAATTAAGATATAGTAATCTGTATTATCGGTAGACATAAGTAATGTCAAAAGCACGTTTGTAACTAATTCAGAGTTCAATAAATACTTTAATAATAATTATCTTGTGTAATACATAATAATAAAATAAATAAGAACCAAGATAAAACATGGCGCAGTCTGAAGCCAACTAAAGGCGTCAAGAACATACGCAAAAAACAGCAATTTTGAAAAGTGAGGCTAAAAGCAGAAAAATGGAATTTAATAAACCGAGTGCACTCCAGTTAACTGGCAACTTGGATGCCAATTTCAAACAATATAAGCAAGAAGTAAAAATTTATTTCACAGCCACGGAGACAAATAAAAAGTCGGTCGAAATTCAGGTAAATATACTACCGTATCATTTAGTACAAAAATATAAATGGAATAAATTAATGCAAAAAGCAGATATGAAATTAGAAAGTTATGGTGGCTTTAAAATAGCACCAATTGGATTAATTGAAACAAATGTACAAGTAGGAAATGAAGAAACAAGTGTCATTTTCCTCATAGTTGATTTAAAAAACAGTACACCAATATTAGGACTTGGTACATGTGTTGAGTTAGGATTGCTGCAACGCATAGACACTGTTGTTAATGAAAATGATGAAAGAACAAAGTTCATTAACGAAAATATAGATGTTTTTACAGGATTAGGCTCATTTCCTGATAAGTGCAAAATAAATGTAAAGGCAACGGCCATTCCAAAAGCTGTTCCTCCGAGAAGAATACCTTTTAAAATTAAGGATAGGGTAATTAAAACATTAAATATGTTAGTTGATAAGGAGATTATAACCCCTGTAAAAGAACCAGCAGATTGGGTCCACAACATGGTAATTGTTGAAAAACCAGATAAATCTCTTAGGATTTGTATCGACCCAGTAGAATTAAATAAACACATAGTTAGAGAATTTTATCCAATTCCAACATTAGAAGAAATTAGTACTAAACTAGCACATAAAAAACTTTTTTGTGTGTTAGATTTAAAAGATGGTTTTCATCAAATAAAATTAGATCATGAATCAAGCAAGCTTTGTGCTTTTGGCACACCCATAGGGATTTATAAATTCTTAAGAGCACCGTTTGGGTTAAGTTCTATTCCGGAAATTTTTCAAAGATTCACACAAAAATATTTTGGGGATATTCCGGGTGTTACAGTATACTTTGACGATATTTTATGTTGTGCAAGTAGTGAAACCGAACTAAAAGCAATTCTAGATAAAGTACTACAAAGAGCACGTCAGTATAATATCAAATTCAATGCAAATAAATTGCAGTACTTGGTAAAAGAAGTCAAGTATTTTGGCTTAATCTTTAATGAGCAAGGTATGAAACCCAACCAAGAAAGAATTGAGGCTATTAAAAATTTAAAACAACCATCAAATAAGAAACAATTACAACAAATTCTAGGTATGATAAATTTTTTAAGAAATTTTCTACCAAATCTATCTGAATTTATATCGCCATTAAGACAGTTATTGAAAGATAGTACTGAGTGGATTTGGACAACTATTCATGAGAAAGCTCTGCAAAGACTTAAAGACATGGTTTGTGAGATTTCAATCTTAACTCCATTTGACACATCCAAACAAGTAGAAATACAATGTGACGCATCTAAAGAAGCAGTCGGATGCTGTCTCTTACAGGAAGGAAAAACTATATGTTTTGCTTCAAGGTCCTTGTCAGAAGCAGAATGTAATTATGCACAAATTGAGAAAGAGTTGTTGTCTGTAACTTTTGCTTGTAAAAAATTTCATAATTTAGTCTACGGTCATAAAATTAAAATATTCAATGATCACCAACCGCTAATATCGATAGTTAAAAAGGATCTAGACAAAATTAAAAATAATAGATTACGTAGACTTAGAATGTCATTATTAATATATGATTTTGACCTTCACTACTTACCAGGAACAAAAATGTACATAGCAGATTTATTAAGTCGAAATATAATACATAAAGAGGAAAAAGAAGAGGAGATAATGCAAGATGTAGTACATGCACTTACACTAGGTATGTTTGGAATGAGTGAAACTAAAGTGAAACAATTTCAAGAAGCTGTAGAAAATGATGAAGCACTAAAACAAATAGTTAAGTGGTACAGCGAGGGTTGGCCTAACAAATGCCATAAAGAAGGAGAGACTAAACATTATTGGAAATTGCGAAATGATATTGTTGTTGAAAATGGACTAGTTTATTATTTGGATAAACTTGTTGTGCCAAAATCATTTAAAGCATATATGTTAAATTTATTGCATGAAACGCATTTAGGGATAGTGAAAACTAAAGGAGTTGCGAAAAATAATTTGTATTGGCCTGCCATGCTGTCGGACATAGAAAATTACATATCTAACTGCAATATTTGTTTAAAATATACTAGATCGAAAACAAAGGAACCTTTGCAAAGTCACGAAATACCAGAAATACCATTTTACAAAATAGGTGTAGATATAGCAGAAAATGCTGGTACTAGTTATTTAATATTGTATGATTACTATTCAAGGTGGTTAGAGATAGCAAAAATAACAAGTAAAAACACAAGAGCAATCATCGATAAATTCAAAGATATTTTCAGCAGATATGGTATACCCGGTATAGTAGTAGCCGACAATATGCCGTTCGGGAGCTATGAAATGATTAAATTTGCTGAACAGTGGAACTTCACAATACAGACTTCAAGCCCACATTATCCTAAAAGTAACGGTTTGGCCGAAAAAGGTGTGGGCATTGCGAAAAAGATGTTAAAAAAAGCAGCTGAAAGTAATCAAGACATAGAGCTATATTTATTAAATTATAGAAATGCTCCAGTTGCGGGTCTTGGTTGCTCCCCAGCTCAGTTATTAATTAGTAGAACTTTAAGATCAAAAATACCTGTAACCAACAAAGGATTAGTGCCTAAATTAGTAGATAGCAATGTAAAAAATAAGATGTTAAATAATCAAGCGAAACAAAAAATGTGGTATGACAGAAATGCATCTAAAAGTGAACAGAATTTTACAAGTGGTCAAAAAGTGTTTTTGCAAAACATTAAAACTTTATTATGGGAACCAGCCATTATTGTAAAACCACTAAGTCAACCTCGATCATATTTAGTTAAAACACTTAATAAGAAATATTATAGACGAAACACAATACACATTAAAGAAAGATTAAATGATTCTATTCGCTTAGATATGCATTTGAATGATAATGTCGATACTGCAAATAATAAAGTATTAGGCACGTCTTCTGAATCTGTATCAGTTCCTCGCAGATCAGAACGACTAAGACGCCCTGTAAATCGTTTAAGTTTGTAACTCAAAGGGGGCATGTTGTATATTTTAAAAGGGGCATGTTGTATATTTAAAAGGCCTACTTTTAATAATAAATTAAAATATAGTAATCTGTATTATCGGTAGACATAAGTAATGTCAAAAGCACGTTTGTAACTAATTCAGAGTTCAATAAATACTTTAATAATAATTATCTTGTGTAATACATAATAATAAAATAAATAAGAACCAAGATAAAACAGTTACAACAAAATTCCGGGTTAAATTTGAAGCCTCCTCGTACTTGCGCGAGGGTATCGCAGAAGCGTACCAGTAAATTTGAATTCAATAAGGGTGTAGAGACAAGAAAATGTACTAGCGCCATTGCTAATCAAATTGAACTGGAATAGATGATTAGAAGATCTAATGTTAAAGGACTAATCATAAAGAGTTAGCTGCATGTGCAAACACCGTAATGCTAACAGCCCGTAATGGAAGAAGGTGATAATTTTGCTCAATTAAAAGCAGAAGCAATCCAAGTAGATCTGAAAGTTATTCCAGGAAAACGAAACTTATCAAATGTACAAGAAATGGCAAAAACATAAATCACGATTTAAAAATATGGTCATTATAAATTAGCAAAGGTCGAGTATTTCGTGTATCTAAATTTACATTGTACAAACAAATAATTAACTTCAAAACTGAGGGGAAGAAACAAAAAATTAAACTGTACAAAACTATCATTCAACAGACAGCGATGTACGAGTGATGTACGATGTACTCGTATGTATGGATGCCAAACAACACAAATTAAACAAAATGCATTGTATCGTAATAGTTACACAGTTACAGTTTCAAATATATATAGCGGAACTATACAGATTGTCCGAAAATCAATCTAAACATACAATGTGATTTTTTAAAAACTCAATTGCAGCAGGCCGTATTCTGACTTAATACAGACAGTTCTAAGGTTATTAAGACAGAATACGGCCTGCTGCAATTGAGTTTTTAAAAAATCACATATTGAACAAAAAATAATGAGTGCAACAAGGAAGACATAAACAATATGGGTAGCACAACAAAGATAGAATGCAATCATGACTAGGTAAATTTTTAAACTAAAGATCTCTCTCCAATAACAAGCAAGCAGGCAAAAACATCTGTCATCAATATTTTACCTGTCATTAAAAGCATGCTTGTTTTTGGAGAGGAATCTTTAGTTCAAAAATTCACCTAGCCATGACTGCATTCTATCTTTGTTGTACTACCCATATTGTTTATGTCTTCTTTATTGCACTCATTAATTTTTGTATGTTTAAATTGATTTTCGGACAATCTGTATAAAGTTATTAAATATGCATAAAATGACAGCTATGTAAACATTTTATAAACCTACCTGCTTTCGTAAACCATATCCAGTCATACAAGCATCGATACTGACAAAAGTAATTCTGCTACTTTTATCTTCTATTATGAAGGCTCGGGCAAACTGTCGTAAATGAAGTCCACTGCCTTTTTGACTATGCTTAGCGTACCCCATCTGAAAAGAATGATGTCTATATTACTTCAAACGTTATTTTTTCATTCAGTTATAGATATTAAATATGTTGATTTAAAGGTTAAATCAAGATCACCCAAGAGAACGACAATTACTGACAAATAAAAAGGCAGGATCGAGAGGTCCCGGGTTCGGATCTAACCATGACCAGACCTCGATCTGGAGTGTGGTTGTAATTCAAACCCGTGTAGGTTAAGTAGAATTAAGTTTAGACGGCCAATAATCGTAGCAATCCACGCCGATAAGATTAATTTAAAAAAAAAAATAAAAAGGAAAATAAATTGTGCTTCATCTTGTATATTATTTTAATAAGAAGATATTGTAACGTAACGCGTCATCTGTCGGAGCTCGCGTGTGAACTCGATTGTTCTACCAAGATACGACTAGTGCATGTTCTTTTATGCATATATTTAAAAAAACAGCAACTTTAGTGCAAAATACTAAGAGAGCGATTTATATTACCATCCCTTATTCTTCACAAAAACGTTTACCTTCGATATTGTCATATAACCATAATATTCTACCTTTATTTAAAAAACTGCAAGAGATAATTATTATCTCTCTCTATTTTTGTTTGTTTACAAGTGCACACTGAAACATAAAAACAGAAAACGACGTGGCATCAACTAATATACTCAAATTCGCTTTTGAGACAGAGCGCTCACTTCTTCCAATAATAACAAAGGCCGCCGAGATTCGGAAAAATATGTACTATTCGAAAATTATAAAATTCTTCGCACTTAAATGTTTGGTCTTGTCTTACTTTTACCACAAAAAAATTCAACTGGCCAGTCGAAGTTGCATACAAACATGAATTTGGCTTCGAAATAAGAGGGATTTTGGGTTATCGAAATACTGGCGACGACTAAAGACGCTGCATCCGCGGGATTTTAAGTAAAAGAAGCAATTAGGAATGAGATCATTGGCAACACAATGGAGCCACTAATTTGGGGTAAGGTTTAAAGCAAGCTAAATTCCAGTGTTTTAAAAAAGAAATATAACAAAGGATTGTTTTATTTGGAAAACGTAAAGAGGGAAATACCCGTATTCGCCGTCATTTCCTAATTAACTTCAATAGCAACGAAGAGGGCTCATGCAGACATCAAATGCGAAGCATAGTTTACTTAGTAGCTAAATATTTAGGGAAAAAAGTGTATTCATTCGAAAATATAAAAAGAACAGTATCCTTATCCACTGTCCCGTTTTATAAATTTCAACGGAATATAAGTTTAAAGTTTGGTGTCTTGATTTCAATATTTTGTATTAAACAGTTTGTCTAAAAGAGACTGCCAGATACACAGACAAGACAGAAAGACAAATAAATAGTCATACACCTTTTTGAAAATTGTACGATTTGTTAACACCCATATTTTTCAGCAAGTTTTCGTTAAACAACGCGATGCTATAATAACCGCGTATACTATACATATGTACTGCGAAACTCGTTAAAGCGGAACTTGTATAAAGTGAAAAACATCCTAAACAAGAACAATACCAAGGTCCGTCCGATTTGCGACATGCATTTTCGTATTACGAGTACAAAACGGAAAACTCCGAAACGCAGAATTGGAGAATAAAACTTTGGATTGGATTAAATATGAGGAAAAAATAACTGTAGATGTAACTCTGTATACAGGGTGACATTGAAAAAACTACAATGCATAGTACCACGCGATAGAGGACCATAAAATAATAAAAAAAGTTCTTATACGCTAATGTCCGATCGTCTTTTTTTTTAAGATACAGGATGTTAAAAGTTTGTTAGAAAATTTAAATTTTTTTAAATTTCTTCCGATTGTGAAGACATAATTGAACCAAAATTGGTGCACACTATGCCCTTGCAGGTGGCTATTTTGTGTATTTTAGTTTCGAGTATTATTAGAATATTATCATATTTTTAACGCGTTGAAACGCTTTCCCGTAGTTGGCTAGTATCTTGAAAAAAAAAGGCGATCGGACGTTAGCGTATAAGAACTTTTTTATTATTTTATGATCCTCTATCGCGTGGTAAAAACATATAGTTTTTTCAATGTCACCCTGTATAAGGTTATTCAAAAGTATATACGAGTGACTATAACTTTATTAATCTTTTGTTGCTTCTAAACGCCGTGGTTCTAGCAATGAAATATGAAGGCGAAATAGTAACTGGTGGCGAGTCCATATGTAACGCTTTTTCGAGATATTTTAATTCGGTTTTCACTGACGGGCAATTAAATGATAAAGCTGATAATGTTAACCGTAACCGTTAACCGAGCGGTTCATGTCTCTCCTGATGACTTATTTATTAAATTGCAAAAAATTGATGCTCGTAAGGGGCCAGGGCCTGATGGCATCCCTGCCCTTTTCTTACATAAATGTGCAGATGGATTAGCATTACCCTTATCTATAATTTTTAATTTATCATTAGATGAATGTCACTTTCCAGCTATTTGGAAAAAAGCGTCGGTTGTACCTATTTATAAATCGGGAGACAAGCAGCAAATTGAAAATTATAGACCTATTTCTATTCTTTCTGCTATACCTAAATTATTTGAAATTGTAGTATTTGAAAAGATCTTCACGATAGTTAAACCTAAGATCTG
The DNA here is from genome assembly GCA_963082815.1 of Melanotus villosus. NCBI lineage: Eukaryota > Metazoa > Arthropoda > Insecta > Coleoptera > Elateridae > Melanotus > Melanotus villosus. The sequence continues at coordinate 65,679,233 of OY720418.1, read as the reverse complement.
TCCTGAGCAACGCGGTTTTTTACCTAGAAGGTCTACAGAGTCGAATCTCATTTCTTATACAAATTTTATCTTGCAAGCGCTAGACAGTATTAGGAACCAAGTTGATTCATTATACACGGATTACAGTAAAGCCTTTGGTAAAATAGATCACAATATCTTAATCAGAAAGTTAAATGAGATTGGTCTCCCTTCCGATTTGCTCAGATGGGTCAAGTCTTATATTTCGCACATATTGCAAGCAGTTAGAATAAATGGATTCATGTCGAAATGTGTCTGTAACATCGGGCGTTGCACAGGGTTCACACCTAGGTCCCTTGTTTTTTATCATTTATGTAAACGACATAATACAATGCTTTAAACACTCTAGAGTGCTTTTATATGCTGATGATATGAAAATATATCGCACAATACAGTCGTTAGATGATTATGTTTTACTACAAGAGGATCTCTTAAGGCTTGATGAGTATTGTACAAAAAATAAATGTAACCACATTACTTTTACCCGAAGCCGTAATATATTTCATTATAATTATACATTAGGTCCACATCAACTAAAATCAGTAAGTTCAGTTAAAGACCTAGGTGTGATTCTGGATTGTAAATTAACTTTTGATGAACATGTGCACTACGTATTAAAAAGGGCATTCCGAAACTTAGGTTTTGTTATTCGAATTTCTAGAGACTTTATAAACTTTAAAACAATTATGGCATTATACTATGCATATGTATTGATATGATATATTTATAGAGTTTCTTAATACAGGAAGTTATAATTTGATTAGGATAATATTAATAAATAAACACATTTTAAACTAATATAAAATTAATGTAAAAAAGTTAATTGTTAATTTTAAAATAATGTAAAATTACTGTTAAAATGTTAATAGTTATTGATTATAAAGAATATTGTATATAAATAGAATAAGTTAGCTTGATAATTAATTTTATAAAAGAATTTTGTATAGAGTGTTAGTTAGATAAAAATAATATATAACCAGGGAGATAAAAAGATAAACAGAACATTAGAATTAGAAGGTTTTCATAATAACCGATTTGGGTTTTATGAAATTGGAAACTAAAACTGATTTAATTTCATATTCACCTAATATAAATGAAAAATAAAGTATAATTTAATGAAAAGTAATTCAAGATTAATAATATTCTGTATAATAATAATAATTTGGAATTTATAAAATGTGAATACAAATGAAATAAAATTTTATTTTTGAAACGAAATTATAAATTTGGATTTTAAAGAAGAATTTAACTAAGGTGTGGATAAAGGTGGAATTGGATTGTTGTGGGGTGTTATTGGATTGAAAAGTGAGTGAGAAACTAGTGAATTTTTGGAAAGAAACAGAAGGTGTGTTGGCGATTGTGAAAGGTAGATTTTAAATTTATTAATTTTAAAAGAAAGTGTTTAATTAGTTATTAGAATTTGTTGTTAATTATACCATGAGATCGAAAAAAAAATGATTCTGAGCAGGCCTTGACTAGTACAACACGATTGGCTATACTGGTTCTAGAATGCCTATGAATTATAATGTGACAGTGACATTTCAAATGTAAGTCAGTTTTGCAATCTTGTCTCCAGAATTATTTAAGTTTATCGTTGTAATACTAGTGAAGGATCACATTTTGAACACCTACTCTAACATGTATTCATATTAGTTTTCAGTTTGTTCCCTAAATAAATACTGTTTTGTGTTTTAATTTATTTGACATTTATTAACCTCTAACCTACTGCCACATTCTGAAATCAGTCTTGCCAATCGCGTTGTACTAGTCAAGGCCTGCTCAGAATCATCTTTTTTTCGATCTCATGGTAGTTTAGAGTTTATAAAATTTAGAAGGTGTTTATTTAAAAATAACTTTGTGAATTTTATAAAAGTTTAAAATTCACAAAAGCGATCCCTTTTGGCGACCTGAGTTAAGAGATTCTCTGAAATTAATTAATTTATAAATAAAACATTGAGCTAGCTGGAAATATCAAAATTATATACGATTTTTGAAAGGTGGGTTGTGGGCAAATAATTGCACCCCAACGTTAGGGTCATTGCAGTATATAGTACTATTAATTATGCAAATGTTTTTTGGAATCCGCAATATTTGGTATACATAAATAAAGTGGAATCCATACAAAAAAGATTTGTACGTTTTATTAATTTTAAGTTCAACAGACCGTACATTAATTATGCATCCTCTTGCAGAGAACTTAGTTTAAAAACGCTGCTTGCACGTCGTCAGATATCTGACTGTATTTTTTTATATAAAATAATATCTAATTTAGTAGACTGTTCCGAAATTCTTTCCTCGCTGAACTTTAGTGTCTCGAAATATGCGACCAGGCGTAACGTACTTTTTGCTGTACCTTTTGCCCATACTAACGCTTATATCAATGCACCGGTTGTAAGAATGATGAACACATACAATAACAACTACAATCACATCGACATATTTGCCCTTTCCTTTAAATCCCTTAAAATCCTGGTAAAGAGCTCCTCTTAATGATCATCATTGTTAATATAGTTATGTATACTAAATTGCGTTAATTTTTTTTTTACATTTGTACTGCCCAAATTTTTCAAACTGTTTAATTTTGTATTTTGTGGGTGTTTTGTTGGAAATAATTTTTTTGTTAGCACCCCATATATGTAAATAAATAAATAAATAAATATTTAGATTTTGCAAAAATAAAAACTGGATTTTCCTCATAAAACAATGGGATTTTATTCTAACATAAATAAGTAGGTAGCAAAAACTTAAATATGCTCGCCACCATGTTGTTCAATAAGAATCAGCTTTTCTTCTATAAACAGCGTTAGAAAATGTATTCCTAGGAATGCTTGCAATTGTTACATTTCATAGTAATGGCTTTAGTTCTTCCAAGGTGAAAGGTCTATTAAGCAGGGACGCATTAAGGTTGTCGTAGGCCGTAGGCCCTATTCACCAGACCTCCTACCCCCGGCATCTCTGTTCATTAAAACTTAAAAACAAAATATGTATTCTTAAATTTCTCTTACTAGGTAGACCCCAAAAATTTTCGTAGGCCCTAAAAATTCTTGTAGGCCCTAGGCATCGCGCCTAGTGGACAAAACGGCCCTGCTATTAAGAAATATCCTTTCAGTAAAATAACCCCACAACCAGTACTCAGTCGAAGTAACATCGGGTGACCCAGGTGGCCAAATGTTTAAAACATGTCTACTAATTAGACGATCACCACATGTGTTAATAATGTTTAATTGAGATAACGAAAATTAAAGAAATACATACAGGGTGTCCATTTTAAAGCGTGGCCCCTGAATATCTAGGAATAGGCAACCCATCAATCAGTTCAGAAACCACTCTGTGTTTTACGTTTTCAATATAATATTGAAAGATCAAAGTAGCAAGTTATGCGACTAATCCAAACTGCCCAAATTGTTAGATAGATGTATTAAACGATAAACTACATACACTGTTATAATATAAATAAGTATTAAATTTACAACAGGTGTTCAAAGTGCATTCCGTTATTTTACTCACACAGGTTAGTTCTACGGAGGAAATTTCTTCTAAATTTACTCAATTTTTCAGGAGTAACTGAGCGACATGAGGCGATAATTATTTCTCGCAATTCATTTTCCTTAGTAATAGGTTGTTGGTAAACATCATTTTTTACTTTTCCCCATGAAAAGAAGACCAAAATACTGAAATCGGGACTGCAAGGGAGGCAAGTATGTTGCGCACCTCGTGCAATTACCCGGTATCCAAAAGTTCTTGTAAGGTGATTTCTAATGGGGAGGTGCTCCATCATTTTGCATCCATGTTGTTCGTCTGATATTTAGTGGAACTTCTTCCAATAGCTGAGGTAAAATGTTAATTAGAAAATTAAGATACATTGCACCAGTCAAGTTTCCATTAAAGAAGTATGGGCCAATAACACGATCTCCTACAATACTGCACCAAAGATTAACTTTAAATATGCACTGGAAATGTGATTCTTGGAACCAGTGAGGGTTAGCTTGTGAATAATAATGTGAATTATGTCTGTTAAAACAACCATTATTTGTAAATGTTGCCTCGTCCGATAATAAAGTGTGACTTACGAAATTTGGGTTCAAGTTTAACTGATTTCTCACAAAACTGTAAACGCAAAGGAAAGTCATTTTCTGAAAGGTGCTGGACTGGTATAATTACAGTGGTCGGGATCATACGCATGATGTTGTACACAGAGCCTTTGCTGATATGGTGGGTTTTATTTGCCTTTACTTGGTTATTAACCTAATACCTAAAGTTTGCTTCCGTGAGAATCATTTGTAACTGTTTCTATTAGAGCAACTTCTGTATTTTTGTCAGTAACCCTTCGAGTTCTTACATGAGGCTTTTTAAACGTACCTGTTTCCCTCAAATTATGTACCAGCCGTCGAAAAACATTACAGCTCGGATGTATTCGATTTGGATATCGACGAGCATTGAGTGTAACAGCAGTGTCACGTTTTTTTGGCATTCCCCGAGTATCAAGAGCACTCTGAAGCAGAAAACAATTTTTTTACGTTTTTGATGCTAATGTACTTCAAAAATTTAAGGCTTACTAATGCATACAAAAATTAAATCAAAATTTTAAGATAATAGTCACATTTCAGAAGTAAAATGGGTTGCTTATTCCAACCTCCAAACGAGTTACGGTTTAAAATGGGCACCCTGTATGGAAGAAATCTCAAGCCTTCTAAAGCACACCTGTACCTATGTGTACAAAACCTAACTCGTAATGCGTACAGAGGTTATTGGCATACCAATATGGGTACTTACTTTTGGATAACCTTACACTTTAGTTGCGCTATCGAAAACAAATAGAGTATTAATTATAAAATTCGTTTGTAAAAATATCGAGTGATAACTATGTACCTACGGTCCTATCTGCTTTCTCCAATTTGCAATGCTTAGTGTTTTCCGTTGCGGAATCCAAAATGAGCGCCTTCAACGCGGCCTATGTAATTGTATTATAAGAGTTTTAGTTATTTATACGTATGTATGTAGTTTTGTAGTTATAATAATAAATACATTTAGCAATAAAAATTAAAAGTAACTTTAAAATTATTGAACTTGTTTATAATTAAATCAAGGCAAAACAACAATACTTATACCTCTAATGTAATATTGTTATACCTACTTTTAAATATCTTATGTTAAGTAACAAAATTGCAAATATCATTACAAGTTTTTGGATCTTTAAACGACCTGCAGAAGTACCATGAACGTTACAGTTGCTCTTTTAATAGTACATTATACATCAAGGGAGAGAAATGTAAGATTTTTCCTGAGGTGTAATTTGTAGCCAGAGGGCGAAGCCCGAGGGCTACAAAGCTCCGAAGGAAAAATAGCATTCTCTCCAGAGGGGTATATACTATTTTTTTCACGGCCTAAGTAGAGTGATAAATATAATAAGCTCGTGAGCCCCAAATCTTTCGTTATCAAGTAGACATTGAAATTAAAAGCGTGCAGTTCCTAATTCATGAACACAACTATAATTTTACTAAATGTCAATTTTGACATATTGACATTCAAGTGTAGTTATATTTAATAGTGTACCTGCTGTTAATTTTTACAGTTGTGAACATGTAACGTTAAATTTTAATGTGAACAAATAATTTAAATGTACGAGCATGTTTCAATTTTGGGGTTTTAAACTTTAATAAACATCTAAAATTTAGAATGGCCGATTTTTATTATTTGATTCATAATGAAAACTCCCTTGGGAATTTTCTGAAAAATTATTTACCTAGGGGATAATTTATTATTTCTGTCACGATTTTTGTATCATAGAAATGGACAAATACTCCCGGCCGTGAAAAAATAACTTTTTTCTCCCTCCGGCTAGAAACACTCAATTTTCATGCGTATAAATCGTCTGGAAAACGCTATTTTCAAGCCTCGGCCTGAAAGTAAAATTAGGATTTTTGATTGGTGGCGCTGAACCTAACTGACTCCGCCCTCTCATTGCTACGCCCATTGTCACGCCCAGAAAAATAAATTCCCTAGAAAAATAAATTCTCTAATGTCAAATATTTGAATAAAAAATGATTTTTTATAATTATTGTATTTTGATCGGCCGAAAAAATATTGTGTATCACACGCCTAGAAACTATGTACTTTGCAAGTACTCGTACTTGTAGGGCCTCGGTTGCACCTCGACCTACAAAAGTACTCGCACTTGCAAAGTGACAGTTTGTAACTATATCGCGTTCACAAAGTGAATCTTGGGATAGAAATCTTGTTAGATGTAACTTTCGGATTCGGATATATTTTTAATAAACGTTAGAAGAAATTGTTAATTTCAAATGTTTATTGGAACTGTCAATCTTACCAACCTTGACATTTAATATTTCTACTTAATATTAATATTTTAAATTAAATAATTTATTTGGAAAAAATAGGAAAAATAGTATGAAAAACATGTGTTACAATGAGGGGTTGCAATATTCGTACATTGCGAAACTAGCCTACGGCTCGTTTACGCAAACTGTACTCATATTACAATAAGGGTCATTGTAACACTTGTCTTTCAATATACTCACTATTACATCTTAAAGCAGCGGTTCGAGATACTTTCAGTGATACCATAGAGCAAGTATTACCTGCTCTATGGTGATACTAAACATTGTCAAGAATACCTATGAAGTACTTTAACCTAATTAGCGCAATTGCTAAAAAAAGTAAATATAACAATTTTACACACAGATCACCCTTCTAACCATCATTTTTAATAAATAAGTAAACAAGTATTTGCGAACATATCAGTCTATCCTACTAGATCAAAGTTTGTTTTTTTTTTAATTGCAGGTATTTCTAGTAGCTTTGGAAATACGTATGTTGGGTTGTATTTGAAGATTTTAAGGGGCGCGTATTACGTGAATCACGGGTGTATATGATGATAACACGTTACACAACTTTAAGCAAAAGTTTTGAAATAATCCTTTGAAAGCAAGTAAGTTCCATCCTACCACATCACTCTAAGGGACTATGATATGTGAGTCAGCCAATGTACAAGGATTTACATAGGCACATTAGTTATATCATTAAACATAAACGTAAACTAATCCTAGTTACGTACTTATTAGAATTATGTACATTCATAGAATAAATTTAATTTTAACGCCAAAGTATCAAATTTTAACTACGTTTTATTATCAATAAATAACTTGTTGTTAAGTTGGTCCAAGGAGACAAAGTGGCATAAAATTAATTGTACCAAGACTAGCTCAAATATTAGGGTTGTGAGTTAGGAAGTCCGTTGTGATGGATCTATAGGGCTTCCGACCGCCAAGATTGACCCTAAGATTTACTAAACTAAATAAACGGCGCTAAGATTCCGATGAATAAGTAAACTATTAACGTGTGAGGCGAAAATATATATTTAAACAGACAAATAATTAAATGTAAGAGGTTGCTGTTGAAACAAGATAATAAAAAAACACTCAAAAACTGTTAAAATTCAAAGTTACATTATTCAATATTACTAATTGGATATCTTCAAGACTAGCTTCGGCGTACAGCTAATATTTGTGACTAGGCAAATCACCAATTTTAATTTATTATCATGTGGGTATTTTACTCGACGTTCTGCAGTTCTTAGATAAACACAAAGACAAAGACTTGAAATATAAATACATCGCAGAATTCCCTCAAAAACCATGGAGCAGTTTTAATATGTAATAACCTAATAACTTTTTATTTAACTGAGACGATTTATGTGTTGAACTTAAACAGAATTCAAAAGGACTCCATTAGCGAACATTTTTTTAAATTTTAAAATGTAATCAATACAAGTTTAAGGATTTAAGTAATAAACAGGACGCAGAATTTTTATCAAAAACAAATGTACCTATCAAATTAGGCAATTTACATTCTTTGGAATGAAACAACACCTTTAATATCTATTAGGTACGTATCCAACAAAATGATTTGGAGGAATCTGACCTGCTTCTATCGGTTGTGTAATTCCTCTTTTCTTTTCTTTTATTAATACCATTTTTTTACCATCTAACAGGTGAGCCCAGGTTTGCATTTATGGAAGATACTTTTATATACTTGTATATGTAGTAAAAACCAGATAAGTAAAATATCCTACGAACGATATACCGACAAACCAGACACAGATAAAGATCACCAAATACCTAAGTAATAAAATGCTTGTTGTGTGATATTTTTATGAAATAATGATTTTTAGCTGTAGTTTAATCAACAAAAGAAACTAATGTGTAATTGTGCTCATCACACCCTTGGTTTACTTAGAATTTCCATCTGAATCCAATTATATTAAATCAAGCGGGTTGCTATTGGTGATATCTCGGGTGACGTAGTATGACTGACCACACAGTGTTGCTAAGTTTACAAGACTTTAATTAACAATTCTTCAAAAACTACGTTTTTGCCTAAAACAGTTATACAATTTGTTGTCTAGTTTTTAATGCAGAATCGCGTGGTGCGGATATTATGCGTTATTTACGATACACCCTATATACATAGACGATATGTATAGTAAAAAGAAAAATTCTCTCTGTATGATGCTATATTAAATCAAGTGGGTTGCTATTTGTGATATCGCTGGTGGCGTAATATGACTGACCACATAGTGTTGCTAAGTTTACAAAACTTTAATTAACAACAAAGAATTATTCTTCAAAAACTACATGTGATGACTTAAAACAGTTATACAATTGTTTGTCCAGTTTTTGATGCAGAATCGATTGGTGTAAATACTATCCGCCATTTAGGATTCAACCGTATAAATACAAATTCTAAATGCAAAATAGAAACCGGGATTTGATCATTAATTACCGAAAGCTAACTAGATGTTCATGAGTTAATATTTATTAACTAAATACTTGGCTCAGCATAATGTACTTCAAATGGAACATGTCTGTTGATTAAACGTTTAGTATTACATTTGGATTTGTGTCTGTTTAACATTAAAAGTGCTTGTAATTGATAATTATGAATGTTTATATGTTCCTAATATAATCACAAATGGGATGCTCAAATTACTAAAACAAATTTTCAAAGATCATATAACTAACTATTTTATTTAAAGTGAGTGCTACGCCAAAAGTTAAACTTGCAAAAATTAAAAGGAAACCCTAAAAATGTATTCAGACTTGGAATATCCAACAAATTTTTTGATAGATATACATATAAACAGAATGATTGATGCAGTGGAATAGTTCACTGGACTGCCGACTTCAAGGCGGTAGGGCCCGTTTAAAAATTCGTAACAAAATTTTATGCAGCCCATTTTACATCTGTATTTAACATTGCTTTTACTGTACAAGTTCTGACGTGGAGGCATTTAGTAGTGGGTTTACATCATATATCTATTAACTACGTATATTGCTAGCAAAACTTCGCAATGCGTACCCTCACATTAGATTGCAGACATATACCGGGTGTTTGACTTAAGGGGCGAACAAAGGGAAATAGTATGGGAAATCGTATATATGTAGATTCCTGCTCCCCGTTTGAGTTGATAGGATTGATAGTGGTACCAATCGAAGGACAAAAAGAAAGAAATAGCTTTAAAACTGCAATAAATAATTTGCATTTTCTTCACGAAAATCAGACCAGCCATGATCAAATTTGAAGTTTCTTTGCGCCAAAATAAATTTTATTTTCTGTCAGTTATCAATTCACGCATCTACCTAATTACTATGAATAGTAATGTTGAATATTTTACTGAGGAGAGGGTATTTATTGTCAAAACATTTTATACTGGCGTCAGTTTACGCACAGTTCGTGAATTAAAAAACTTCAAATTATCATGGCTGGTCTGCTTTTTGTGAATAAAATGCAAATTATTTATTGCAGTTTTTAAGCTATTTGTTTCTTAAACAAGCAACAAATTCAAGTAAAATAATGGTGATTTTAAATAAGAAAATTATATATTTTGATGTCGCTTTTATATTGTAAATTAGCGCAACAAAATAAGGCAATCCTTTCAACTAATTTCTTTATTATTGAAGATACACCATTTACATGTTTGCTTTTTGAATGAACTACTAATTGGTAAAGAAAAACATTAAAGCAAGGATGTGCTTAGACTGCGTAGGTATTTAGGTATTAAATAAAATGAACATTAGCCTAAACAATAATACTACCATATAGGTGTTATGTCGACATATTTTTAAACTAGTCAAATTTGCATAATTACTCTAACTGTGGATCTATTAAGATTGATAGTTGAAGTATTTGAAGACTACATTATATTTTGTTAAAATGTCCGATTATTTGGATATTCAACAAATAATTATTAAAGGAAAACCGCATTTGTTTTACAAAAATTATGAATGTAGAATTCAGAAGTAAACAGATAACTATGTTAGTGGGCGATGTTTGTATGAACTTATTAAAAATGCAACAGAAAGAAGATTTTGTTCTTTTACCAATAAGGTTTATCAAGTATCGGTGTGAGAAGGTACCAATGACTTGAGCAGAAAGTATACCTCAAACAGGTTTTGTAATAAAATTAGTAACAATTTTAACGAACTTATTTATAGGTACATAGTTACAGATTGATTCCTTACTGTAGTTTTGAATATTTTTACTATAAAAAGGATAGATGGCGGAACTAAAAGCAAAATCTGTAATTTTAATAATTGAATGCATTACTTTGAATGAGCTTTGTAAATGTTTGTTGTTTTTTGATATTAAAAAGTACCAAAAATTGTTTAATACTACAAGAAATGCGTCTTCAAATTGGTAAAATTCCTTCAAAATGTTATTATTTCTTCTAAGAGTTACCCAAAAAAATAATTGTACCTAAAAATAAAATACCATACTATACAGTGAATTAAAGAAAACACAATTATTTTTTAAGATGTTTTCCTAAATATTATTGATATAAGTCTATTAAGTCCTACATAATTCATACAGTAATAACAATAAATTATCAATAAATTATATTCTGAAAAATTTTTAAGCAAGCATTTTGAATCAAATTTCAACGAAAATTTTTAATATTATTGTCACCAATTTTGTTCTTGCATAGTGGCAAATTAAAAACAAATTTTTAAAAACAAAATCGTATTATGAACTGCTTAGGTAGGGCTTTTAAAATGCAATTCTCATGCATAATAAGGTTAAATACAATACAATACCGTGTTTTAGTTAAACTCAATGTCTATTTTAGGCAGTTTAAAAAAATATATATTATGTCACTCTGCCGATTTGTGATCATACAAAAATGTAGCATTCTGTGCTGGTTGTTACATTTACTAATGCGGGTTATTCCCATCCCTATTCAGGACTAGGAGGTAAAGATTTATACAAAAATGTTTAATAGCCTTTGCAATTTGTAAGCAGGTCGTACTGCCTCAAGTCGTTTTCTAAGAAGTTTGCCTGCTTGTATTGAGTTTGTTGTCTCTTTACATTTCCAATTTCCTCGTCTTTTGATTATGCACATTAACATGAGCAATCTGCTTAACCTATTCGTAAGATGCTGAAGTTTACAGCCTACAATTTGATTAAATAAAATCGTAATGTGTTACTCTAGCCTTGGAGATTCGAAAATTTGAACCTCATTGAATGCATACAAATGCAGTTACAGCTAAATTTATTGCAATAAATTCTACATAATATTTAATTATGTTAGCTCCTGCGGATACTATCGAAGAAATGAGACGTGAAAATAAATGGTTTGTTATTTATGTCGATCTAATTAGAAAAACTCTGATGATACGATAATTTACTTTATGTCATACTCGTTTCTAAAGCAACGTTTTTTTTGACGATTTATAGAACAAAAAGTGACACTTTAAAGTGCTAGTATCATTTTAAAGTCCTAGAACGAAAAGTGTCACTTTTCGTTCTATAAATGCTCGTTGCTAGGAGATACGAATTGTTGCGCCTTAGATTAGTTACTTAAAACTAATACTGCTACAAATTGCTGGAGATTTCTTTTAATAATTCAACAACTTTAGAAACAGTATGACATAAAATTATGTATGTACCTCAGACGAAAAGTGTCTTTAAGGTACTCGCAAGTAATTACGGCCTCGGCTACCCGCCTCGGCCGTAAACAACTTGCTCATACCTTAAAGACTTACTTTTCGTCCTAGATACATAAAATACTATTAAAAATGTCTATCACGTACCTTTTAAGCATTAATATTTTTAAACTATATCTATAAACTTAGTGTAATTTTGTCTGTAGAAAAAATGATTTACGTTCAATAACTAGCATTGCGAAGATTTTCTAATTTACCTAATACCGTTAGATTGGTCCGGTTGCTAGTTAGATTTCACCAAAGTTTAGTCGTGGCCCTATGTGCAGTTTTTGAGATATTAATTTTTGAAAATTACGGGAGCAGCTGCTACCTCCTGGGACGCCTTGCGAGGATTTACTCCCTATACCGTTAGATTGGTCCTTAGATTTCACCAAAGCTTAATCGTCGCCTTTTAGATAGTGGGATTTTTAGATAATTTTACAGTTATCACACAATTATTGTCACCTTGACATGAACAAATTTAGATTCATTTAATTTGATTATTGCATGGATCATGCAAAAATTGTAATAAGCATCACGGGCGTAGGTGCTACCGGTCTCGGGTAAAAAATGGAGACCTCCGGTACGCGTCGGTCTCCACACATTTACCCTCGACCGGTAAAACGCACCTACCGCCCTTGGTAGGTACTTAAATAACTATTAAATTAACGTATGATTCTTTATCGATTAATGTAAGTCATTAATAAAACACACTGTTAACATCAAATTCTAATTTTACTTTATTATCAAATAAATGGGAAATAATTAACAATTAATTAAAAAACTAAAATTAAACATTCCAAACACAATTATTTTTTTACATTTCAGCAAACACAATGGCGTTCTATCAATATCAAAAGCTCTTAAATTTCAGACCTGTCACCGACATAAAGCAGCAACTACCACAAAAATTTATCGATTCTTTAAAACTCTCATACTACGCAGCATTATGACCTCAAAAAATCTTTAAGGTGCGATTTGATTTGAAAATAAATTAATATCTAGTAAAAAAATCTCTGGCTTAATTATTCTTTATCTTCACTGTTTCAGCACTTAGAGAGCGAAGGAAAATTACACATTTTGTTATTATGTTATTAACCTAGCTATCAGCAACTTCATTTAATTTTATAATAACGGTTATTTACAAACCGTATCTCTGCTTTAGCCCTAAGCTAACCAAAAAAAGCACTGGATGCACATGTCAATATTTATTATACCGGGTGTCAATGAAACCTGGGGCACCCCTATTTTTTAAATTATATTTTAAGATATCAAAATTTAAGATATCGAAATCCATAAAGCAACGTTTTCAATGTAAATTCAGAATTAAGTTTTATTACGAATTTTTAAATTATTTCGCGAGGACAAGTATTTACAAACTCTTGTACTCTACTTAATTAAAATGAGGATTATTTGGTAACTATTAACCGTATTTTTACCGTATTTTAACGACAAACAAACAATTTTTTGTTGTCATTATTACAATCCTTTTTGTAAATTAAAACACAGCAATTTCTCATTTACTGAAGGTAAAGAATAAATAACTACCGCACTGCGGTATAATTTTTTAAAAAGGAGCGTATTTGTATTAAATTTTAGAAATAAAAAATTCATCCTTTTTAGGGTATATTTTTAATAATACAAATAAATGTTCGATATTTTATATAAAACATCTAAGGCTAATAAATTCTTACGATGATAAATGTTCACGTTTTTGTGTATCATAATGCAGTAGGCACTAGATTTTTAATAAATGCAGAAGTCGACACGCATCTTCAACAAGAAAAGTTAAAAGTGCGAAAACGAGCGGTGGAAGTTGTAACAACGTATAAGCCCTGGCATCTTGATGGAGGATGGAAGGATGTCAAGTAGCTTCGACATACAACAAATAGTCACTGACAAATTTACACTGCCATTTTCCCATACTATCACCAAACAAAACTTTAAGATTGAAGTGAATACTAATTTTATAACATAATCAGTCTTTACTTACGACAATAATTACTTTTTATTGCAAACTGTTTATTAACACATTTCAAAAATAATTAAACAAAAATAACTAAATAATTTCAAATATAAAAAGAAAATAATAATAAATTCATCAATCTGAAGTGTGTGACTTGTGCAGTTTTTGTTTTCTTTTAATAATAGGGCGGCCGTTAAGACAATAAAATATATTCAATCTATAATTATAATAACAAGATATATTACATATAAAATTTAGTATTTTTTTAACTGAACAGTTTTTAATTATAATATGATAACATTTATTTATTTTTTTGTAAAAATGTAAATTGCAAATTATCTCTATGAATTCAAGATCGCGGATGATATGACATCGCGGGCCGCATTTCTAGGGTTTGCGGGCCGCATTTGGCCCGCGGCCCGCACTTTGGGAACCCCTGCTCTAGAGTGTATTCGATTGCAGGCATTACCATTAAATTTTATAATTAAATTCATACGTAGAACAGCTTTCGAATTGAAACTTATTTATATTTAAGCTACTTATATTTTTGTATAATTTTACTCTTCAATAATACTATATATTCAACAATTCATCACGCAGTTATTTAAGCTTAGGTAAATTAACATTCCATGCATTACATTTCTGCATTCTGTAAAACTAAAACTACTACTACTTCGGTATGCTGGAAAACAACAACTTCATACAGCGAACCACGAAAAACAAATCGACAATATTTATTTATGTAGTTGTAGGTACTCGTATTTAATGGGCGAAATCTAGGCTTGCGGATGCCAGGGACTACAATAAGCATCTACCTTGAATTATTAGCACTACCCAACTAGAATTTTGTCCAAGCCAAGAGATTTCCATCCCTGGAATATATATCTTTATCGTGCCAAACATCGTATTAAGACGGGACCTACGCTTTTACGTTAATCAACAATAGACCCTGTGAAATGTAAATGTAAAGTGTAAATGATCAGTCTCACAACAAATTCACGCATCAGATAGCTAGGTAAATTACAATCAGCTGAATAGCAAGTTAACGTAGAAACTTGAAACTACAAGGAATGAGAAATAATTCTGTAGAAAAATATATCAATATACCTACTCAATTTAAAATGATGCTGATTTTAAATTGAATCCCTTGATATCTCTAACTTCACCTAACAAGAGAAAATATATTAAACAAGAAGACTTCATTTAGATAAGTACTTGTAAAAAACAACGCAAAACTTCGCCTCCGATTTGCAATTATTCTCATAAATAATCATGGGCAAAAAGTAACAAACAAAAAGCTGAATCATTTGTAGAACATCTTTCAGAGATTTCTCCACAAACTAAATCAAATTAGGAAATAGAACAACTATACCAACCATAATGCAAAAAAAGCGAAAATTATTCACCCCGATACCTATTTAGTATAGTATGAAATTAGGAAACTAACCATATTAAGACTCGATTATTAGCATAAATCATTAACAATTACACAAATAATAATGACACCTAAGTTTGAGAGAAATCTGCTTCTAGAAAGACTTATTAGAATTAATACAGATACAAGGCAAAAATAGTGAATCCTCGACCAGCAATTCATTCGCTTTCACCTTATAATACGACAGTGCCATCGCATTCCAAAAATAATTAAGCAAACAATGGAAATCCGAGAGTACAGCACAGCCGCATTCTTATGTATACTTGAGCCAGCCATTCAATAATTTATATTTACTATAAAAAAACTCGGAAGAATTCTTCTTGTAGCCTTCAATTTATTAAAAAATGGCAGTTTTCAATTAAATATGTTACTTAAAATAAATGCACAGACAAATACGAGGTCCGATCAAAAAATATCCAGAACATATTTTTATAATGACTTAGTGGTAGTAGGTAAAGTATTGAAATTTTAAGAAAGAGTATTAAATTTATCAATCGTTTAGTTAAATATTTCAGAGATATTCGTGTTTAGGTGTATTAACTCTTTCGAAATAAATAAAAATTTAAAAAAAAAATGTGGAAGCTGTTTTACTGTTACTACGAAAAAGAAAACAGAGAACCCTGAAAGACAACTTTTATCTTTTGCTAAATACAAAGTTTTAGAAGGAGACATCTTTCACTAATATCAAATGATAATTACATATTTACATTAAAGTAATCGCGATATATTTTTATGTATTAACACAAGGAATTCGATTCGTAATAAACACCATCAAAAAATTTAAACAAATTCTTATTTCCCATGTTCTGGCAAGAAATGCACTGCGGTAACTCAAAGGTAATTCAATGTAGGTATGTTAAGTAAACAATGTAAAATTCTAAGAAAAAATGATCACAATTCACAATCTGACAACACTGAACTTTTACGACCACGATTAGTCGGTTTAGTTATTAATACCCTCTACTAGAGAAACGACACGTAAACTCTACGCGTGACAGAAAATCCCATAAAACTAAGCTTCTTATTGTTGGGTATTCTTCCGTTTAACTAAATTTATCAAATTCTAAGTAAAATGATCTATAAAATGACCTATTCGTTTTTACTCTAAATAAAATACACACACCGGCAAAATTAGAGGAACACAAACAAGTCATATTTTTTCGATACTTTAAGATTTATTTAACTTAATTTGGTAGGAGAAAATTCACATTGGAAAGATTGCAGCTACACACAAATTAAATTTATGATTGTGGTTGCTAAACCGAATGAAATGAGAAAATTGAGAACAAAAAATTAATTGTCCGTTGTAACAAAAATTGATTTGATACAATTTCCGTCATTTTATTCCAAAATAGGGGTGTTATTAATAGATAACGCCTGTAACCCCGCGAGCCCTAATCACAACTTCCATACGTCTGCTCATGCTTTCGATGACGTTGTTAATGGTTGCTCGAGGCATTCTTCCACTAGTGCAGCCGCTAGGTCTTCCATGTTTTGTAATGATGGATTTCTACCATTGACCCGTCGTTCCAGTATGTCCCATATGTGTTCGATGGTATTCATGTCTGGGGAACATGCTGCCCAGTTTATGGTAGCAATACCAACTTCAAATAAGAAATTTGAAACACAGCGAGCAGTATGCGACCGGGCGTTATCGCGCATTAATACTAAATCATCACCTGTGAATGAGGCAAATGGCACTACATGTTCTTCCAGGAGGTCTGTAATATAACGTGCAGTTGTCAGAGGACCTCCTTTAATTAGGACTAATTCAGTGCGTGCTCCCAAACATATCCCACCCCAAACCATAAGTGAGCCTCCTCCATATGAGACCGTCGAAATAATGTTGTACTGTGAATATCGTTTCGTTCCCATTGTTGCCTCCACACTTTTTCTCTGCCATCAATTGCGTTTACGCAAAAACGGCTTCCGTCCGTAAACAAAACTTTACTCCATTGTCATAGATTGCAAAATCGGTGTTTACGTGCAAACTTCAATCTCGCTACGCGATGCAGTACCTCAAGTTTCGGACCTTTTGTGGGAACTTTTGACTTTAAACCAGCTTCATTAAGTCTTCGCCGTACAGTTCGTTCACTTACAGGCACCTGACGTACATTTTCTATGGCATTTCTCGTCTGGACAGCTGTTACACGTCGATTTCTAATAGTCTGCAACAGAATAAATCAGTCGTTCCCTGCAGTAGTCACTCGTTTTTGCCTTGGCTACGTCTTCGTACGTAAGATCAAGTTTGTATGAACCTCTGAACATTGCGATGAACAACAACAAAAACAGAAATTATTGTTAACCCTTGATCTAAAGTCAACACGAATTAAACACTCATATTCAATGGAACAAAACACCAAGCAACATGTTAACAATAGGATAAATGGCAATCAATCTTTATTAGGTGACTAGATTTAAGTGTTATATCGCCATTTGTTATTTGTTGTACATTTTGAACTAACAATACAAACATAAAAGCCATAGTATTCAAACTTTCTTTAAAACCTGGCCTTTTTTTATGTTCCCCTAATTTTGCCGGTGTGTGTAGTTATGAAAATATAGAAATTTGCAGAAATGCGCAGTTTTTCATATCTTAAATCATCTCAAAAAGTCTACGATGCACTCCGAATCTGAAAACATTATCAGATGTGTTTTTTAAATCTGCGCAACTGTGGTAATTTTGCTTTTAATGTAGGTCGTTAAATAAAAAAGTTACCTTTACAACTTTGAAGATAACGGGTACACTGTGTACTCGCTAAAATTATACTGCATTTAAGAGCTATAAACTAAGGGTTGGGCCATAAGTAGGCAGACCGTTTTCAAAGTCCAGTATTTTATATACGAGCCCCGTCCCATTTCAGTTGGCCCACCTTAGGATTTTTCAAAAATTCGTCTTTAGGGAGCAAAAATACAAGTACTACATGAACTTCAAATTGTTTTATTCATTTGGCAACATCTTTAGCATCTCTTAACCACAACAAATGCTTATTCAGTGACTAAAACCGACAACTAACACAAAATGAGGACAAATAAAAGAAATGTGAATAAATACGTAAAATTAACACAAAATAATTTTAAGGTCTACCACTGGGTAATATCGCTTTTATTTTTTATAATATCCGAAATTCTTTGGGTCATAGTATTAACGAAGCCTTGGCAAAATTCTACTGTAAACGAATCCCATATTTTCTGAAGCCTTTGCTTCAGTCGAGGAATTGTTCTAGCAGAATCTTTCCGAAGCACCTTTTTTATCTGGTGCCACAAAGAAACCCCTTTCAAAGGTGGTGTACCGTAGTCTTCCATCTATTTTAAGGCTTTTTTGATTTGTAGCATCCTACGCCGTCCTGCTTTAACACAAAATCTTGTCCTGATGTTAAATATTCTTCCATGACCGGTGAAAGCGATTCTTCTAAAATGTACAGATACTTGTTTGTATCCACAGTTTCTTCAATAAAATGAACTTTTCCTATCCCCTTCGGCGACATAATGCCCCAAACCATGACCGATGCAGAAAATTTGACCTTTCTTTTGAGACAGTCGATCTGAAGCGCCTCATGTATTTTGCAAATAACTCGGCCTCTACTATCTCCAATTTGCACTTCGAATCGAGCCTTATCGGAGCGATAAGTCTTGAATGCCATTGCTGAGGTGCCCGAACCTTAGGTTATTTTGCCAATCTTACCGTATTTCTCTTTTACTTTGGCGTTAAAAGTGGCTTTTCTTAGGCCTTTGGCCACAACTGCCAATTTTAAGAACAGTTTTGTAGAAAAAAATATTTTTCTGTTTCCATTTTATTTTCTTTAATCAAACAACTTACCTTGTAAGTACCAATTTCCATTTTGTGAGTCCCCCTGTGACATGTGGATCTCCAAATGTGCCTTCCAACAGAATCACTCCACAGAGCGCTTAACGTAGGGTAATTGGCACGCCGGTTTTTCTCGATAATTCTTCTTAGTGGTCTTCTATCGGCATCTGTAATTTTAGTTTTTCCCACATATTGGGGCTTTGTGGTGACTCAACTAGTAATTTTATATCTTCTAACAATATTTTTACACTATATCGCGATAACTTTAATAAATTTGCAATTTTCGAGTTCGATTTCCCAGAATTGAAAAATCTGATAATAATTGAACGAATTCTTTCATCGATAATCTTTCCTTTGGATATTTTAATGAACACAACTAGCTTCAAAATGTATGAAATGCATTCTAGCAGTTATTAGCAATTGTTTTGGGACCATTGTTCTCAAGCCAATTCGGTTGTAGGCTTACTTTGTAACAAAATAGAAATGGATTGATGTATTAAAAAAACATACCTTATTTGGAATATTTTTGACTTTTTGCCAAAAATGTTGAAAGGAAACGATAAAGTTGGTGTTTTCTATTGCATATTATTAAATATGCCCTGTCAATTAATTTTGGGCCCAAAAAAAGCATGTAGTATTTATAATTTTTTGATGGTACCCAAAAAACTAAGATTTCAGTAGGTGGGCCAACTGCAATGGGACGGGGCTCGTAGTATCTAGATAGATAGGTGTAATCGACAATGAAAGAAATATCAAACAACAGGAAGTGCATGTATTAAACCCATTATTTATTTTAAAATGTCATGTCTTGAAAAAGAGATATTTACTAAGGCACGCGGCGCTTGTTCTTGTCTGAAGGAAACCTTTAAAAAATTTCACTTCAACTTGTAGGTTTTTGCAGAGGTACCTATACTGTAATTCACCAAGTATGTGTAAGTATCTTCCTCTAAAACAGGAAAATTGAATGTCAATATGATAAAAACATCGCTTAAAAGGAAACCATCAATTTCTCTAAAGAATGTTGCAAAGAAACTTAATTTAGCAAAATCTACATCTACTAGAATGAAAACAAAGGAACTGCCGAACTGGGAACAAACTTATTTGTAAAAAAGGAGAAATATATCAAATATCAAAAACCTCGAAATAAGGTTGTTATAGGTACAAATCCCAGTTTAGAGACGTCAGAAAAGTTTAAAATCAAAGCAGCTCCGAAAAAAATTTCATTATTCGTCTCTCGTTTGCATCCCACAACAGAATCTAACGATTTGCGATTATTTTTAAAGAAAACCGCTCCTGAAGCGGAATGTGAAAAGATTGAAGCCAGATAGCCCACGTCGTACTCATCATTTAAAATCACAATCAATGAGGACAACGGTAACAAAGTATTTAATCCTGAATACTGGCCACAAGGAACGTTTATATCAAGATTCCATTTTCGAAGACGCCTGAAATCCGACACGGAAACGTAGAGCTCGCATCAACATATGCCGAACAATTAAAAATCTCACATGTAAATGTCTGCTCAATCTTTAACAAAATTTGTGAACTAGAAGTTATCTGTAAAACCGAAAATATGGACATATTGGGCCGTATTCATAGACAGTGTTTAAAGTTAGTAGGGGTTTAGTAGCTATTAAACCGATTAAATCAATACAATTAATATATGTTGCTATAGCAATTAGTAACATCTAACTTTAAACACTGTCTATGAATATGGCTCATTATGTTTAAGTGAACACTGGGGACATTATGAAAATATTCACCTTGTTAGCATTAATGGATATAAACAAGCGGCAGCATTCTGCAGAAGCGAACACCGGCATGGCGGTATTATGATTTGGTGTAATACTGAGTTAATCAGTGGTGTCGAGCCTCTAAATACGTATGAGTTCTGCGAAGAAATGCACATAGAAGTGTGTGCAATCTCAATTAAGAGACCCGACTGGAATTTGATGATAATAACTGTATACAGGCCACCCGCAGGGGATCTGTCTATTTTTATAAGCAGATTAAGCGCCTTGTTGAAAATGGCCCGCATGGTAATTAAAAATGTAATATTAAATGGGGACTTTAACATCGACTTTATAGCAAAGAAATTCGATTATAAAGTACTGACAGATGTTCTCAATTCCTTTAAAATGAACATTGTTGTAAACTCACCAACTAGATATACAAACACATCAAGTACAGGAAGTGATTGTATGATCACCAACATTCCTCCCACAAATTGCCAATGTAATATAAAAAATTACAATTTAGCTGATCATTTAGCGCAAGAATTAGTGATACAGGTTGGTTGGAAAGAATGACCTACACCAAATCATACACTTACTAAACGAAAGATAAATAATAACAACCTAAATAATCTAACTGACCTCTTAAACAATAACGATTGGAGCAAGATAAACAATAACAACAACGGATGCAAAAATTTTGAAATATTTCTGAATGGATTAATATATCTTTTGGATATAGCTTGTCCGGTACAAAAAATTCAAATAAATAATCTTCGCAAGAATTGGGTTAATGAGGAAATTGTGCAATCCAGCAAGGACCTAAAATCGTTTTTCTGGTCACAATTAGACGCCCCTAACGAAGAAGCTAAGGAACAATACAGAAAAATGAAAAGGGCCCACAAGAAATTACTTAAAAGCACTAGACTAAAATTCTTCTCTAACGAAATTGGACAAGCGGTAAATAAAACCCGCAAAAGCTGGAACATCGTGAATAAACAGCTAGGAAGAAAGAACTGTGCAGGACAGGAACATCCCACATTAATCATCCAAAACACGGAAACAACGAATTCGAAACTTATCTCCAATTATTTTGCTAATTTCTTTGCCAACAACGTAAAAAAGAAAATTGAAAACCACTTCGATGAGACCACCAATGACAAAAGTACAACTGGAAGAGTGCAACCGAATACATTTTTCTGTGAAGCTGTGACAAAAGAAGAAATAGAAAAGGTAGTAAGAGGATTTCCAAGTAAAAACTCCGCGGGTTTTGATGACAACTCTCCGTGAATACTGAAAGCTATCGTGCCCGCGATATCAACCAATCTAAAATTCATATATAATCAAATAATAATCACCGAAGGAACTTTTCCAGAAATCCTAAAACTGGCTATAGTTGTTCCGGTATTTAAAAAGGGGAATAAAAAAAGTGTTGAGAACTATCGACCGATTAGCTTAATTAGTGTTTTTTCGAAACTGCTGGAAAAACTAATTGTAATCCGAATAGAGAATTTTCTACAACAATTTAAGATCGTGTCCCAAGCACAGCATGGATTTCGCCCGTCAAAATCAACGGAAACAGCAAGCTGTGCAGCTTTCAACTGGATCCACAAAGAAAGAGATAGAGGGAAAATAGCTGCATGTATCTTTTTCGAACTTACACGCGCATTTGACTGTCTAAACGTAGATATTGTTAAATTGAAATTAGAAGCCATAGGAATTAGAGGTGTGATTTTGGAACTGTTAATTACTTTTTGCAGGAACGAAAACTGTGCGTCAAAATAAAAAACTGCACCTCTGAAGTATTTCAAACCAGCCTAGGCATCCCCCAAGGCTCGGTCCTTGGTCCACTTATCTTTTCATTGTTTGTTAATGACTTGGACCAACATGTGGAACCCTGCAAACTACTAAATTTCGCAGATGACACCACAGCCCTGCTATCGGCAGACTATCAGCACGAGTTGAACGCTAAAATCTATGATGTAATCGGTAAAATGAAACTATGGTGTCAAAAAAATAGGTTAATCCTTAATACAGAGAAAACCCATATCATTGTTTTTAACAAGCTCTATAACATTGTAAGTATTGACAAGCAATGTAATACTGTAAAATTTTTAGGAATATTTGTGGACAATGATCTGTCATGGACTTCACATATTGAATATGTCTGTAAGAAACTCAACTCTGCCTATTTTGCCTTGCTCCAACTCAAAAGTGTACTTAGCACTAAAGATCTAGTCACTGTCTACTATAGTTTAGCTCATTCAATTATGCAGTACAATTTGGTGATCTGGGGCAGAGCAAAAGACGTGAACCGAGTGTTTATCACGCAAAAAAGGCTAATTCGACTTATATTTAACTTAAAACCAACTGAACCATGTAAAACTACATTTAAAACAAAAAAATTTTGACGTTATATTCGCTCTACGTTTATAAATGTGTAATGTATACAGGGTGTCCCGGGAGGAACCTACAAAACTTTGGGAATATGTTCCTAAGGTCATTTTAATAAAAAAAGTTCCTATAAATAAGGGTCCGAAAGTACTTCCTTTTCGAGATACAGGGTGTCCAAGAAATAAGCTTTTTTTTAATATCTCGAAAACGATTTAAGATATTAAACTGAGCTTGGGTATGTACTATACTGGCATGAAGAGACTCTTTTTCGATCCAACTAGTTTTGACAATTCCAGCAGTGGCGTGCGTGACAGCAAAAAAATAAATAATTCTGACGAAAAAAATAGTACGCCACTGCTTTTTTTCAAAATATGTATTTGTTTCTTAATCGAACACTAATTCTAAAAAGTAAAGGCCTCTTGAGTTTTACTGGTAGGACAAACCGTTTTCGAATAATAATCATCAAAAGATAATATTATTCAGCACAAATATAAACACAACCATCCAAACTCTTGGGAATAAAAAAGATGAAACAGAATCCGAATTAATAGTATATTATACACGACGCCATAATGGATGCTATTATTACCGAGGATAATGTTTGCAACACGAGCGAGTGAGTGAGTTTTGCAATTATCCGAGGTAATAGTAGCCATTATAGCGAGTCGACTACAAAATACTAAGAATTTTTAATTTTAAATAACAACGCTACTAAAACCATGTGGTAGGACTATGTTAAACGAAGTGGTAGGATTAGAAACATAACCTATTTCCTTCATTATACACCATAGACAAAGATGTTACCATGACACCGTGAATAATCATTATTCACTGCTGGCAGTGTATAATGGATATCATTATGTTTGACCAAACACATGAATAATTGACAGATTATTGACTAGTAGTGGACAAAATAACATAAATATAGGTTATTTAGGTAATTATTTTGTAGATATCTTTTAGTCATAGTCACCTTACTCGCGTTGCTGAAGCGTACAGCTTTTTGAAAATGTCTGAGGGAACTAAGCAGCTTTTTTTTTAATATTTTGAAGATGAGTCAACTCCTACGGTCTCTAAGCATGAAATGAAACTGTTAAGTGATCATTGTAACGATGACAGCCAACCAATAATAGCAATTTTGGCAGATTCGCAAATTTGACGGTATACCTATCTACATAAGTACGTACCTACTTAGTTAAAATTTGCTAGGGCAAAATTGATACAATAAATAATATAAAAAAAATAACATAAAATTACGATCTAAGTAATCTAATAAATGGCTTTTGGCATTCGGCACATTTTTTAGAATGTTATCAATAAGTGAATGTCTCCTTTTCTTTGCTGGGACTGCGTAGATTTTGGAAGAATGTAGTAGCTTACGGAGATGTGTTGCAATGCAGTACATTTTGCAGAAAAATGTTGGGCTTCAGTATATTTTGAATTGACCAATAACGCTCTTGATAGGCGTGTTTGGTGTTGTGGTTAAGTAGCTTTTGTAATTAAGCTCCCGGGACACCCTGTATAAGGCATAATATTCAGGATTTTAAAAAAATCACGATTTCCACAATTATCAAACCAGAAAAAAAACGAGTGAACAGTTTCCGTTCATACTACATCTTCGTATGAGTAAGCCCCTGAATACGCTGCCGTATCACTCTACAGAGCACTGCACAAAGAAATTAAATTAATCTCTACAATCGGTGTATTTAAAAAGAAAGTCAAACATTACTTAGCGAATACCAGTTTATATTCATTATCGGAGCTCCATATACATATAGAAGATAAAACCAAAAAATGTATTTGTCTGTTTGTATAATATTGTATGACTTGTCCTATACCTTGTTATTAGTGGGTGCTGTTCCCGACGATTTTTTTAATCCCGGGAATCGGGATTGAAAGTTCGTAAAATCCCGGGATTTTCCGGGAACCGGGAAATTTTATTTTAATATTACACCTTTGATATTATAGAGCAATTTAATTATTTTTATTGAAAGAAAAGTAAAACTTAGTAGAAAACAAAAACATATTTTTCTATTTGGCTGCTAGAATAACTCCATTCTAGCACCCAAATGACGTCATTTGAGTGTTAGAATAAGTCGTTGGAGTGCTAAAATAGACTAGTAAAATTTACTGTATTGATGTTGGTAGCGTTGAACTGTCAACTGACATACGTCAAAAATTCTATTTCATACTGGGATTTGGACTTGTCCGGCAATAAATTTTCTAACCTAAAATTACGCCAACATAAACGTCACCAACCACCGCAAAAATTCCCTAGATTTAAAATTTTTATTTTTTAATTTATAAAATGGTATAAAGTGGCAAAATAGAAAAAATAGTATAAAATACTCGTTGCAGAAGGTCTTTCAAGCACTCATTTGTTCCTCAACTCGCCGCTATGCGGCTCGTTTCGGAATTTCAAATTCGTGCTTGAATAGATGCCTTCTGCAACTTGTATTTTGATATACTATTATTATTTCATTATTTAAAAAATTTAAAAAAAAAACAACAAACCTCCGTTTTTTAAGAAAACGTTAAGCAAAATTAACAGGAAATAAATATTTAATTTATACGTCTTGTTGATTTTTAAAAAAACACAGAATATCAACAGAACGATCAGATAGAGGCCCAGGCATGGGCAACCTTTCCTAGTTCTGGGGCCAAATCATCATTCTGTCTCCAAGTCAAGGGCCGGCCCAAATTATAATATAAAATAAATTAATATTAAATGAATTAAAACAAAGGTTACTACTTCTTATTTCATTTATTTATAATATAATGCTCTGGTATAAAGCTCTGCGTTGGCAGGTGCCTTAAATTCTATGCTAAAGCACTGATTATTGGTGTCATAAAATTGCTATGAGCTATTTTGTGTCTACTAACTTCGCTGAAATGGATCAGGGCCGAATCAAAAGAAGTAGAGGGCCGGTGGTTGCTCATATGTGAGATAGATCAACGCGTATTTTTTGTGACGATTGTGCTGGAAATTAAAAAAACGCATTCTGATTGTGTCGATGTCGGCTTTATAGTCTCGTCCCGGGATTTAAAACGTGAATCCCGGGAATCGGGATTATAAAAAGCAGCTAATTTCCCGGGATTTCGCTCCCGGGAAATCCCGGGAAGGACCCACTACTTGTTATGTACTGGTCTAAGGATTAATAAATGATTTGATTTAATTTGAAATTTCGTACAAACAACCGTAATGATGTTAGTAAGTTATAATAAAAACGTCGTTCTTAAAGCAAAACATCTTATTGTTTTTATTGAAAAACAACAAAATAGTAATGAATTCGAAGACTTCCACGGTCATTGTCAGCATTAACAGTGTTAAGTGTAAGTATTAACCGGGTTAGAACCGTATCATTGTTGAGACGGAAGAACTAATCGTTTGGCCCACATTTTTAAGGGGCTTCATCAGGAGTAAACGGGGGCACTAAGAAAGCACGGTAACTTGTCAACCAAGCCAGAGGCGAAACCCTTCTGAAGAAAAACAGAGAAAGCAGCTTATCGAACGAAGACGACGATTGGTCAGTGGTGGACGGGGCGGAGCCGGTAAGGATAGTAAACTTCCATATGTCCGATAGATGATAACCAGTGTCATGATTCAAATTGTTAGGGGTCTTAATGATTTCAATGGACTCATGGATGTTATGGCCCCTGTCGTGATGTTCAGCAACAGCTGAGTGTGAGAAAAAAAAACTGATTTCAAGCAACGTTTGTGTTCACAGATACGTGTGTGTACTGAGCCACCAGTTTCTCCAATGTACACTAAACCACAAGAAGAAGGGATACTATAGACGCCTCTTGATGACAAGGGTTGAGACTTATCTTTTACTGAAGGGAGTATCTGTGACACTTTTAGAGGGGGTTTGAAGATGGATTTGATCTTCAAATATAAGATGGATTTGATCTTATATTTTTTTGAAAATCCTACCCATGCAATTAGTAACTTGGAGCCTGGAGTGTACAGGTATTCTGAGGACTTCTAGACTTCTACAGTGTGAGGGATGTAATTGTTTCTCTATGACCTTCCTAACATCCCTTTTGTTATACCCATTAATGACCAGATTGTCTTGGATATGAGCTAACTCGACATGAAGACTGTCAGGTTGAGACACTGTGATAGCACGATGAACGAGAGAATTGATTACGGAGAGCTTTTGTGTCGGATGATGATGCAAATTTGCGTGAAGATACTATCTGTGTATGTGAGTTTACGATAAACTGAGTGTGCAAGATGGCCACTCGGTTTGCGGGTTACCAGGACGTCGAAGAAAGGGAGAGAACGGTTCGATTAAATTTCCATGGTGAACTTGATATCAGGGTGCTGATTATTGAGATGTTCAAGGAAGGAGGCAAGGTTATGTCTACCATGGGGCCAGATAATAGAAGTGCCATCTAAGTAACGGACCCAGACCTAGGGTTTTAAATCAAATTATTCCAGGGCTATTGCCTCAAAAGATCCAATAAAGATGTTTGCCACCACCGGAGAAAGGGGAGAACCCATAGCAACGCCCTTTATTTGCTTATAGAATCGGTTGTTATACAGGGTGAATAAAAAGTATGGAACCTCGATGCTAGCGCCTGTATTATTAGTTTTAGAAAAAAAAGTTTTAGACAAAAGGTTTATAACAAATTATTTTCCACAAACTCATGGTTTTAAATATTTTTTTCAAGGTCATACCTTTGCGCTATGACGTCATCGATACTTTTTTTAAATGGCAACCTATATTTTTTAGGTCGAAATTTTATAGCATTTTTTTTTCTCTTTATGACCATCTAAAAATATCATACGGTTGAATAAGCGAAATTTCTAGAAAAATCAAGTTGAATGTTATTCGTACCAGTAATTAATGTACGTACTTTTATCACAAAAATTAAACACATGACTATTAAAAACAAATACAAACAATGAGTAATATTACTTTATTACAGAAGATGTTCAAATTTTTCGCTATCTGACAATGTCCAATTCGATATGAAAATCCCTGTAATACATTCCGAATTACTTCGGCTGGTATTGCCCGTATTTCTTCCCGAATACGAATTTTTAACTCTTCTAAATTTCTGGGCATGTTTGTGTAAACTTTACTTTTAAGATGGCCCCACAAGATCCAACTGCTTCAAATCGGGCGATCGGGCTGGCCATTCGATACTACCCCTTCTACCGATCCACCTATTCTCAAAAATTGTATCCAAATAATAAAATAATAATAATAATAATGTTAAACATTGTTTATATTTGTTTTTAATAGTCATGTGTAGGGCTAGGATTTTGATGATTTTGCATCTTTTTTTCTGAAAGTCTGAGACATTGCTCAGTTATATATAAACGTGTTTCAGGATACATTGAATCACATGAGAGCAACTTGTTGGTGCATTTTTTTTGCATTTTTTACCATTTTTGAGGAATGGGGCATTTTTTGCTAATTTTTATGGTATTTCCAGCATTTTTTGGGGTTTTTGTGTGTTTTTCTTTGAATTTTTTGCATTTTTGAGGAATAGCGTTAATTTTTTTGATATTTTGCGATATTTTACTTGGCGAGCTTATAAACTTTTGTTAAAGTTTTATTTTTCATGCAGTCTAGAACAAAATGCAATATTTTTCTTTTCTCGGTAGTTCCGGTTGTTCCGGTATTTTTACCTGTTTAGAAATGAAGCCTAAAACCTCTATTGTTAGCTAAATGCAAAGTTAATGTTTTCTGGGAACGTGCTTAAGTCATCCACAAAAGAATGCCCATTAAGGGATTAAATTTCTTTGGAATGCGTCAGTGAGTCAGTAACTTACATAGCTGTTTTCTAAAACTGGCCTGCAGTGGGTGGGAATGAACCAACAATAATTTTGCAGTCTTATTCAGTTTCTTCACGTTCTTATCAACAGATTTATGTCATCTTTTTAAATTTTTATGTCATTTTTGCGAGATTTTTAAGTCATAATTGCATCTTTTATTTTGCATTTTCGCTGATTTTTAACGTCATTAAAATCCTAGCCCTAGCTCATGTGTTTAATTTTTGTGATAAAAGTACGTACATTAAATACGGGTACGAATAACATTCAACTTGATTTTTCTAGAAATTTCGCTTATTTAACCGTATGATATTTTTAGATGGTCACAAAGAGAAAAAAAAATGCTATAAAATTTCGACCTAAAAAATATAGGTTGCCATTTAAAAAGAGTATAGATGACGTCATAGCGCAAAGGTATGACCTTGAAAAAAATATTTAAAACCAACAGTTTGTGGAAAATAATTTGTTATAAACCTTTTATCTAAAACTTTTTTTTCTAAAGCTAATAATAAAGGCTCCAGCATCGAGGTTCCTTACTTTTTATTCACCCTGTATAGAAAATATGTGGAGGAAAGGCATTTTTCAACGAGAATGGCTAAACTTGCGGGTTTGAAGTAGTAACTGTTCGATGATAGCTACTGAGTCAAGGATGGGGATCTTTGTGAAGAGAGACATAACGTCAAAACTGACAAATATGTCATTAGGCTCTACGGTGAGATTGTCGATAAGGTTTACAAAATGGGAAGAATTTAAAATATATGAAGAAAATTTTCCTGTATATGCCTTAAGATTGCCAGCGAGATATTTAGTCAGGTTCTACCAAGGCCCGCTGAATTAATATTGCATATAAGGCCTTACCACTTCATTTAGCCAAGACGCAAATTAGAAACAACGGTGGCGTGAGGTAAACTATACATTTATCCATTAAAAAATTCATAGTTCGCCGCAAATGGCGCCACCGTTCTTTCTAATTTCGTCTTGGCTAAATGAAGTGGTAAGGCCTTATATGCAATATTAATTCAGCAGGTCTTGGTTATACGTGGGGGAATTTATGGTGTTAACAATGGGACAGTGAGGGATCTGCTGTTTGTGAATTTTAGGAAGACCATACAACCTTTGCGATTTGTATTTACGAGGGATTAGACGACGTTGAATATCCTGTGGGAGGTCAGATCATTTTATGAGTGTGACAACCTCGTGTTCGATTTAGGAAGTTGGGTCATGAGAAATGAGGGTGTATGCATTGTCCTGAAGAAGGTCAGGTCATCCACTTTTACCACATATTGAGTTTTATCTAAGACGGCTGTGGCATTACCTTGTCAGCTGGAAATATTGAAATGTTAGAATTGGATCGAAGACTTTTTAGTGCAACTCTTTCTTCCTTTGGGATGTTGCAAGATAGCGGTTTCGCAGAATGAAGACACCTGGTTGTTTCGAAACGAACAGTGTCGGCACTACATTTAGGGAGTGTACGTAGATACGACTCAACCGAACTAACAATGTCATCTATGGGAACTTACGAAGGTAGGCAGCAGTGGTAAGCTCAGAGGTGGTTTGAGCTTGAATGTAGGTGATTCTATCAAGTAAAGACCAATCATCGCTACTAAGAATATTAGAAAGTTCTAGATGAAGACTCAAGTGTTGTCATGACACAAAGTCAAGATCTCGCCTCGTTTGCCTTATGCGTTCCCGGATAAGGATAAAGCTGGCACTTCGAAGAATATTCTGGGATAAATATGTCGAGATGTGATGTTTGATTTTTAAGAAATTGGGGATAACCTTATGATCGCATCAACGAGGAAGGAAAGCTAGGGTTCAAAATAGTTTAGCAAGTTTGTGGCGAAGTGTAAAAAAAGGGAAGTTTTGCGAGAGATAACCTCCCCGTAGAGGTGATTATAATGAATTCGAAGACTTCCACGGTCAGTGTCAGTATTAACAGAATGTCTTCCAGGTCGGAACCATGTCATTATTGAGACGGAAGAACCCAACGTTTCGCCCACTTTTTTAAGGGGCTTCATCATGAGAAAAATGGGGACACTAAAAGAGCACGGTAACTCAACGGGTCAATCACGCCAGAAACGAAACTCTTTTAGCAAGAGGGAGAAGAGTAACCGTAATTCGACTTGTTAACCAAGTCAGAGACGAGGGGACACATTGCGGTACCGTGCTCTTTTAGTGCCTCATTTTGCTCCTGATGAAGACCTTTACAAAAGTGGGCGAAAGATTGAGTTCTTCCGTCTGAACAATGACACGGTATTTAGGCTGGACGGTGATGTTATTAACATATGGTGTCTCCACTCATTCGATTATTTGTGAACTGTATTCTTTGACAAGTTGCGTACTAGTTCCAAAAATTGCTGTAAGATGGCGCTAATGACAGTTGAATGTTGACACCAAGAATTGTCAAAATATTTAATTTTGAATGTTATCGCAACTCTTGGGAACACAAAGTATTTATGTTTCACCCGTGCTTTTTACCTGATTTTCGAAAATGTCCAGAAAAACATTTGGGTGAACAATTTATGAAAATGCTTATGTTTGCAGCATTGCAGCAAACCTTTTGTGAAGAAATATTTAATTCAAAGAAAAAATCGATTTGTTCTTAAAGCTGCAGCGTTTATATTATATTTATGTATTCTTGTGTATCTTCTGCGAAAAGTGCAAAATTTATAAAAATATGTTGCATTATAATATGTTATGATTATGAAAATATCAAATTTTGTGCCGCCATCTAGCGGCAAATATCTAAACTAGTACGCGAACTGTCAAACAAAGCAGTACAAAAGTTTTATATGGAAAATAGTGGGAGTAGGAACACCATATTAATAACATCACCCGCCGGACGAGGCATCCTATCATTATAAGGCCAGAATTGTTGCATTTTTTATATAAGTAAAAGTTATAATTATAGTATTTAAAACAAACATTTTTTTCTACTCCCACCATGGAAAGTGGGATTTTCAGACTTCGTCTCCATAGATACGAGTATTGAAAATGAGTGTTTGCCGAACAAGTGAAATTAGCGTACGGAAAATTTACTTTCCGCACGCACATGCATGATTTTCGGTGCGGCAAAGCATAATTTTGCCGCACCGAAATCAAAATGTCATAATGACATTTGATGAATGTCAGATTTGATTTTGCAGAAATATTTAAATTTTTTTATGGAAATGTGGTTGTAGAAAAAATAGTGTGTAATACATGTGTTGAAAGCTTGTATTTGCCACTCTCATGTGACTGCAGCACTCACTACCGTTCGTGCTGCAAACTTCACATTCGTGTGGCAAACGCAAGCTTTCAACACTTGTATTACAACTTACTATTGTAATATATACTTATGCTGCAGTTTTACAAAATAACGTATTTGTTGGTAAAGTCCCCTTATTGGGGATAATTGCTATATAAAATTATAGTGTAGTATAATTTTATACCTGTGTCTTAAATACAATATGTGTAATGTACCACAGAATAAATAATATACAAAAGGTATAATTTGGATGCCAGAGTGGCGCAGTGGCAGAGCGCCAGACTAGCATTACGTTAGTCCTCGTTCGAATCTCCCAATGGGCAGAATTTTCCTGCAGTGTGGAGGTCGGTATCGGGTCCCGGTGACCATTCATCGTTGGGCACCAAATTAACGATACTCTCCTCCGGATAGAGTAGCAATGCCCTACACATACACACGCGCACTTACACTATACACACGTTGTAGTCAGTATGTCGGTATTAAACAACGCACCGATCATGTAACCCGCAAACCCGCAGAGTCGGGCTCGGATTGTACATTGCACCCGTACAGATGGGGCTAATAATTATAACGCACTAGCCTCGACACCGAAAGGTAAAAGAGGTCACAGATACAGACAGACATGGGGGTAAACTTTGGTTGTCGATAAGATATTTTCCTATGAATTTTAAAACAAAAATATTAAATTTGCATTCTGGAGACAGTTTGCTTTGCAAAATGCACTTGACTCATTACGAAGGGTGTTACATAACAATAGTTATCCTGTCAGACAGCAAAATATACATACAAATAACAGTAAAAATACAATGCTATAATAATACACTACTTACAAATGCAACTTCCGCAACTGGACCGGTTACATCTGAGATGCCAACACCTACACGATAATCTGCTTCCACGGCTATCACCAGGTACACCGTTAAAAGCAAAACTGTGTATAGTATCCTGCATTTTTGCTTTACTGTAAACGTTTTCGTCATCTTCCATTAAATATTCTCTGTAACAAACAAGTGTGTTGTAATGATGCACTTAAAGTGTACATTAGAAAGTAAGTGCACTAATCAGCACAGAATTTCACCCTTAAGTAAAACTTTTAACACGAGTATTTATTTAAAAACACTCACAAAATTTATTTAACTGGTCTATATTATCGGTGGTAACTGTTCTATGTATGTCCTTTTTCAAGCAATTTAGAATATGGTGCCATCATAATACCAAATTTGATAATATGTATCATCAATGTGTGTACACGTATATGTAAATTAATATTAATAAACATACAGTAGGCTTTTCACTGTACTAATGTAACGAATTGCAATAGAAATTCTATTCTTGCAATGTTTAAATTAATTAGTTAGTACAAAACCAAGAAATTTCTTGAATAATGTACGCTTATTTGAGTTAATAAATAGGCTTTTAACAACTCAGTTATTTAAAACTATGTTAAACCGTAATTGATACACCGAAAATGTTGACGTATATACAGGATATAAATACTCTATTACAGGATGTTTCTAAATCACTATGATAGTAAATTTTTCAAACGAAATGAAAACATTCTCACATATTTTAATTTATGTAGCTATGTATTGATATGATATCTGCCTTTGGATGTTCTTGATTTAAGATGCTGTTACTTTTAATTGTTAATGAAGGTTATTTTCTTTTTAATTATTGATGCAGGTTCAATTGTAGAAATTGTAATATAAATTCTAAATAATAAATAAATTATTAAGTTGTTAAGGTAAATAATTTATTGCTATAATTATTTTTAGATTATAATTAGCTAGAAATGGTTGTCATAGAAATTAAAAAATGGTTATCATAGAAACTTTGTAAATGTAGTTGTTATGGTTAAAAACATATCTTGAAAAAATCTTAGAAACGAAAAAAAAAACAATTTATAAAGGCCAACACGCACTTAACCACGCCACGGCGCGCCACGCCGGACGGCAATTTTTAAATTACATTGGTTGTTATGGAATAACGCGCCGTGGCGTGGCGTGGATAAGTGCGCGTTATTCCATAACAGCCAATGTAATTTAAAATTGCCGTCCGGCGTGGCGCGCCGTGGCGTGGCTAAGTGCGCGTTGGCCTTAAAGAGAAAATAATCGGTATTTGCACGGGCAAGGAGCAATAAAAGTTGCTCGTCCGAATTATTGAATATAAAATAAATATTTAATTTGAAATAAAGTTTAAATATAATCAGAATCGTTTTCTGATACAGTGAATAATTAAAATAATAAGATGAAGTATGAAGTATGAAAAATAATAAACGAACCCGGAAGTGAGATTGGATTGCACCGGAAGTCCAAATAAATTAAACACAAACTGGAAATAAACTGGATTTGAAGTAGAGGCGATTTGGATTTGATTTGAAACGGCAATTATATTGAAAAGAGGTGGAAGGGAACATATTTTTGAACTCTTTTGAAAAGTCACGGTGAGAACTGAACTGAAGTGGATTGAATAGTGAGTGAAAAAATTGTAATATTAAGATAGAATTAAGTAGGGATGGTCGGGCTTATTTATTAATGAAATAAATCTGCATTAAAAATTTGTGTGAATAATTTTATTTTGACAAATTAATTTATAAATAAATTATAAATAAGGAGCCTTCACGACGACCCGTTAGTGGTAAGAGCAACTAAATTTTAAATTTAAAAGGGCAATTTATAATGTTGACTTGTTGAACCAACGTACCGAATAAAAAATTAGTTTTCAGTTTTCACTAAACAATAATTTGGCGCACCAAACGTGAACTAATTCATAAAGTTGTAAATAATAAGAAGCCAGTTCTACAACGTCACTACAGTATATTAAAAAGTACATTCTTCTAGTTAACCCAATAATTTAAAGAAAATTCGTTATTTCCAAAAATCTAGGGTTACTGAGACAATACAAAGTTAGTCACAATGTCACGATATAGTACATAAATGAAAATTTGCAAAATAAGGATTTAGATACTACAAATCGACTAAAAATATTTTAAAAATTATACAACTTCCGATTATACCTGAAGTGAACTTAAGTTCGTTATTTTAAATAGAACACTCGATATACAGATTGTCCGAAATCCAATCTAAACATACAAAAATTAATGAGTGCAACAAGGAAGACATAAACAATATGGGTAGCACAACAAAGATATGTAGAATGCAATCATGGCTAGGTAAATTTTTAAACTAAAGATCTCTCTCCAATAACAAGCAAGCAACAAAAACATCTGTCATAGATATTGCTTGTTATTGGCG
Source organism: Melanotus villosus (assembly GCA_963082815.1). NCBI lineage: Eukaryota > Metazoa > Arthropoda > Insecta > Coleoptera > Elateridae > Melanotus > Melanotus villosus. Next base: position 65,643,588 of record OY720418.1, on the reverse strand, counting down.
AGAGATTTTAGTTTAAAAATTTACCTAGCCATGATTTCATTCTATCTTTGTTGTGCTATCCATATTGTTTATGTCTTCCTTGTTGCACTCATTACTTTTTTTATGTTTAGATTGGATTTCATCCAATCTGTATATGTTTAGATATTCGTAATCGTCCTTTAACAACGAGTGCACTGATATTGTTTCTGAGAAATCTAACCTCATTTTGGATGAATGTAACTGCGTAATTCATTCGAAATAACCGCCCTTTTTCAGTATTTACTTTAAAAACTCTATCACCGTATCACCGATGGAATAGCTAGGACAACCTTAAAAATTTGTGATAGTATAATAATACCTAAAATTTAATAAAATTATACGAATAAGGTAACGTCAAGATTTAAATCTAAAACTTTTTCATATCTCTGAGAATGATATTTCAAGTAGTTCAGTTTAAAGTTATATTCTCAGAAGGCCAAGAAATAATAATATATTGCTCTTCAAGTGTAAAATACGCACTTCACAAGCGAGAGTTGCACAAAAAAGTTTCCTTTAATAATGCGTGTGTAATCCGTGTTAAGCTGAGCATGTAACAAATAGCACGAACATATAATATAATGGTTTTATATTTTATTCTACAGCTACCCCCTACAATCTACATACTGTCCGTAACAAACTTAAAACACTTTTCAACTAGCTTTATAATCTACGTTCATGCTAACATTTTGTAGAATAGACGACTCTCGTTAGTTCTTTATATAGGCTTTAACTTGGGTGTGAGAATTTTACGTTCATGTTTGTTGTAGTAATATACAAGTTTACAGGTTGCCGTGCGTAAAGTGTGATTTTACTTAGTGGTGATAGCACAACTAATAGAAATTGTACCTGTAATTGCAATATTATGATTATGTTACCACTAAATGTAAATTATTTTGAAATGAAAATGAAATAAAGGCATACTATTGTTATTACTGTTACCCAATATTACCCTTCTGATTCATAATCACACATTAATTAAAATTGCAATGTATTTATTTAGTTAAGACATCACTTTTAATTCTATGAGTCATTGAAGATGGCTTTATATTAGATTACCAGTTTACTTAATAAATGACAAAAACATTTTATTATTTTTTTAATCCCTGTCAAACGAGTTAATGAGTAAGTAACTCTCTTACATAAACGCAGTGTTCCCATTAATATTATCAACAACTACCAGTATTCATACAAATATAAATAATTAATAATTGCACAAGCTGAAAGTTGTTTGCACTTAACCCAGATTGAGTTAATCTTGCATAATTTTTTGGAAATGTAAATTAAAAGATTTAGATACTCGTTTGGGGAAATACTCTTAATACGTATTTTATTTATTTTAATTTTATAAGAACCATCAAATGTGATTCAAATAGTAAAATCCCACAACTCCTTCGATAATAATAAATAATCATAAAATTAACAATAATCGCAATAATAATAATAATAATAATAATAATCAATATTAAGACGAAGGTTTAGACTTGAAAATTAGATATTTAATTATTCCATATACAGGGTGTTAATAAATAAACTTTACACACTTTGGTAGGTGATAGTAGAGCAAGAAAAAAATTCTAATACACCGAGGTCCAATACTCCTTTTTTTTTCATTTAGATAACGCGATGTCGCATTCAAATTTGAAGGTGTAAATAAAAATTTAAAAATTTCATACCTCGAAAACCCAGGAGCATTGGACCTCGGTGTATTAGAATTTTTTTCTTGTTATGATCTCTACTATCACCTACCAAATTGTGTAAAGTTTATTTATTAACGCCCTTTGTAATTATTTTTAATTTTTTTATTTAATATTCATAAATTAAAGGAATAAAATGTACCCCACGTTAGCTTATATAAAAATTTTGTAAAGCGAACAAAATATGACCCATTCATGAGCCTCCGAAAACAAAAATTGTCTGATCTCAAGTCACAAAGCTTATTTAAATAACAAAATTACTACCATGCTACAGAAACTAAATAAATTACAACAATCGATATTCTTTTCATTCTTTTCAAGGCATCCCGGGAGTGGGTTATTCTGTACACATGGTGTTTACGGTCTTCTATGTATCCTTTTAAGCGGCGATAGTACAGGTTAAAAGGAGTCAATAAACCTTAAAACACCTTAGTAAAAGTTGTGTAATAAGCGAGATAATAATTCTTTTAGTTTTTACATTAAACGGTTAATTTGTTTTAAAATTTAGTAATCTACTCATGCTCTTACTCCGACTCGGGCTAACGCCCTCGTCGGGCAACTCAACGCATTCGTATGTTAATGATGCCTTTATCCCACTGATATACTAAATAACTATTTCAATACTCGAAATTTTGCTTTTTATCTTTTTCAACGATATACAGGGTGGGGCACGGGAACCAAGTGTTTTTGGAAAGGCTAGTACTCGGCTATTAGGAGAGGGAGGGTCGTGCGGCAGGTGGCATTCCATTCCTTGGCTCATAGCATTTCACGTCATGGGCGCCGGCAGAATTATTTGCAGGGGGGTGCATCTACAGGGTGACATTGAAAAAACTACAATGCATAGTACCACGCGATAGAGGACCATAAAATAGTAAAAAAAGTTCTTATACGATAATGTCCGATCGTCTTTTTTTTTAAGATACAGGATGTTAAAAGTTTGTTAGAAAATTTAAATTTTTTTAAATTTCTTCCGATTGTGAAGACATAATTGAACCAAAATTGGTGCACACTATGCCCTTGCAGGTGGCTATTTTGTGTATTTTAGTTTCGAGTATTATTAGAATATTATCATATTTTTAACGCGTTGAAACGCTTTCCTGTTGTTGGCTTGTATCTTGAAAAAAAAGGCGATCGGACATTAGCGTATAAGAACTTTTTTTACTATTTTATGGTCCTCTATCGCGTGGTACTATGCATTGTAGTTTTTTTCAATGTCACCCTGTATACATTATACGAGTATGATATTCAGCTATAGCCCTCTGTGTGGAATATCTGTTCTATTTCGGCCTCCGGTGCAGCGCGGTCTACAAGGACAGTTCATTGTTTTACCTTGCCTTAAATATCAAAAGTTTCATGAAGCTGCACAGACTCATGCGTGTTCATGAATCTTTAAATACGGCACATCACAAGGAAGTTGAAGAAAACCATGTGAAACTTCGATCAATTATATCAACAATTTTATTTTGCGGACAGCATGATCTTCCACTTCGGGGAAAAGTGGACGAGGGTTCTGTTTTCACAGATCTGGTACATTTTCGAGCTGAATCTGGGGATGAGATATTGAAAAAAATCATTTAGAGTCGGGAGCAAAAAACCCCTTGTATATGTATATCGCATCAAATTCAAAATGCATTGATTGAAACTTGTTCTGATGTTCTGGAAGGCAAAATAATTGAGGAGGTGAAGCATGCATCGGTTTTTTCGGTGTCGGCTGATGAGACTGCCAATATTAGTGGTACAGAGCAATTATCGATTGGAGTTTGATATCTGCGTTGTGATCAAGATAATAAAAAGCCAATAATTTGTGAAGGATTCCTGGGATATGTGCCGCTGCAAGAGCTGAACGCGAAAGCCATTTCGGAAACTATTATTCACTTTTTAGAAGATTGCAATTTGTATTTAAACAAACTTGATGGCCAAGGATACGACGGCTGTGCTGTAATCAATGGCTGGTCACATAAGTGGCGTTCAGAAAATTATTAATGACAAATATCCTACAGCCCTATTCTTCCACGGTCCCAGTCATATATTGAATCTTGTCATCAATGACCTGAATGATGTCAGTGAAGTGAGAAATGCTGCTGGGATGACAAAGGAACTCATGATTTCTTTTTAGAGAGAGTACGTTGCGACGAAAAAAAATTCCAAATATACCTCTCTTTTTCGAAACATGCTGGACAGCAAAGTACAAGAGTATCAGAAAATTTTCTGAGAACTTTATCACTATTGTACGAATTTTAAAAGAACTTTCGGATAATGCACCTAACTCGAAAACGAAAACCAAAGCATATCAGCTCCACACGACTGCAACAACTTCAACATACATTGTGACGCTCTTAGTGATTGCTGCTTATTCCGCCAAACTCGAACCCGTGTGCAACCAACTCCAGCAAGTAAATATGAACATAAAGGCAATATACGGTCACGTAACTAAATTGACGAACGTGCTTCAATCTCACCCCGATAATGCCTCGACGGAATTCACAGCCATCTTTGAGAAAGCTCGAAATATTTGCGAAGAACTGGATGTTGAATTTAAACGTCCTCGAGTGGTGGCTGGTGGCAAGGCAGACCCACAGATCAAATCAACCATTTGAAAATAAAGATGTAGAAGAATTCTTCAGAATATCTATTTTCATCCCATACTTAGACTCTATCATTTCTTCTCTGAGAGATCGATTTTCTTCTACACACAAAAAAAGCATTTTCACTAATGCAACTACAGCCAGAAAATATAAGAAAATTAGATAAATCTTCATTTCTAGCCATTGCAGAAGATGTACAGAACCTTTACGCGGACGTATGTTATAGAATTTTATTGCCGAGGCTCCCACATAGTACGAGATGTGGAAGACAAGTGATGCGACCTTAAACGAATCCCTTGAGTATGAAGATTTGTTGCTCAAGCCACACCATTTTACCCAGTTGTATGTGAAGCAATCAAGATTGGCCTGACTGTTTCAGCGACAACATGTAGCATTGAACGGTCATTTAGTACATTACGGCGTGTCAAGATAATACATGGAATCGGTCTACGATGGGAGATACGAGGCTAAGCGGCCTGTGCATGCTCAGTGTTCATCGGAAAAGGGTAAAGGAGGACACTGAATTCATTGACAAGGTGTTGAACAATTTTAGACAACAATCTAGACTAGACGCCTCAAGTTTTTATTCACACAATGACTTTTCCCAAAGTTTACACTAAAGTGTATAAAATACATAACCATTTATTTAAATAAGTTATGTATAACAAGCAAATAACAATAAACATGTAACATAACAACTTCTTATTTAATTAATTAAATTGTGTATTTCCTTCCAAGCCAGGGGGGTGCAAGTGCACCCCCTTGCACCCCCCTGCCGGCGCCCATGCTTTCAGTTGCCATTTATTCTCCTTGGTTGCCATCATGGAGCCATGAACACTAGGACACCGCACGTTCGCATATGATTGTTTTGTTAGGAGTGGCGAGTCGGTGACCGCGGTTCAGCGTGAGTTTCGCCGCAGAGACATTCAGCTGCACTTCGAATCAGACGGATTTTGCGTGGAGAATTACGTTTTCACCCATACAAGTTAGCGACTGTGCAGAAATTGAATGTAAGGGATTACCCCCAACGATTGAATTTTGCACAGGAAATGCTTGCACTTTATGAACAGAATGAAAACATAATTGTGGCAATGAGTGATGAAGCCCATTTCCACCTTAATGGGGCCGTTAACAAACAAAATTGTTGGTATTGGGCTGCTGAAAATTCGCGACAACTGTATGAAAAACCGCTGCATGCAGTGTTCTAGCGTCCACGGCTACATGATGGCAACGGAAAGTGAAATGGTATGAGCCAAGGAATGGAATGCCACCTGCCGCACGACCCTCTCCCTCCTAATGGCCGAGTACTAGCCTTTCCAAAAACACTTGGTTCCCGTGCCCCACCTTGTATTATCGACATGTTTATCTTTAATTTTTTTCCTATCTTAATCAACAGCCAGCCAGCTATAATAAATAAAAAATGGGAAACATAATAATATCCAAATTTGTTTTGATAATTTTAGGAATAGTTATGATTCGTACTACTGTTTCTAAAGTTTTCTTTTATTACGACAACATCAATATGGTCGTTATTCAAATGTTTTGTATTTCTTTTTATCTGTAGACAAAAGTCCGTGAAGTCAAAACATGTCAAATTAGCATTTAATAAAACCTGTGAAAATTTAACATTGGTAGTATTACTTCATGTTAGTGCGTAAGTTAATAATCTTAGAATCCTACTCTAAAATGGAGAGGATGATAGCAGAAATTTTTCCTTAACTTCTTCCTCTTGTTACACTTCTTTTGCAAACAATTTGACCTTGTGGCATAATCTGTAACAACTCATACTCATCATGTCTCGTCGGATAACCTAAATATGTTTTCGTGCTTTTATTCTATGTCTTCGTTACTAATTCTTTATATTCAGCTTATCGTCTCCATTTTTTTCCTGTTACATTTCGAAACTTTGAAATCGTTCTTTTTTGAAATTCATGTTTCGCACCCATAACAAAAACTATGATCTAACACTCGTAATCTGTTCTGTCTCGATGATTTCAAACCGTATGGTATACTACGCATGCCCATCAAACGAAATCTTCCTATTTCAATACAGCGTCTTGCTTATTTTGAGTGATCCAGTGTGCCGTTTATTTCTCGTTCTAAACATACCGACTTTTTTTTAATCGTATGGTATAACTTTTACGACAAGCTTAGATGGAATTTTTTTTGGCTTTAATTGCGGACTAAAAACCACTGTCTTCGCTTTTTTGTATATTTATTGGTAAGTCCCGTCTTTTGCTGTTTTTTTTTAATACTTTCGTTAACATAATACCTATAGTGATGTCATCCGAATATTATTAGCAATTTTTCCATTTATATTTACTCCTTGAATTCTCTCTTGTAATGATTTGTTTATTATATGTTTTTCAGAAACGTTCAGAAGAGTTAAATAGTATGGGAAGCAATATAGGTACATCCCTGGCGCACTCCTCTTCTGATGTGTAAGTGTTAAGTTTTCTCGTTATCTATCTGCACGCAAGCTGTTTGATTCCAGTGTAAGTATTATATTAATAATATCTTTACTGTGCATTTCTATTTCTACCAATATGTCAATCAGTTTGTCATGTTTTATTTGGTTGAACGTTTTCTCGTAATCATCGTATCAAACCAATGAACTCTAAACTAACTGGAACGGCGCCGCCTTGAGTAAGAAGTGAGGCAAAACGGTTGAATAGGCAACCCGCAGTGGTTACGGATATCTATCTCTTTCCATCTTATGTTGGTTAATGGAAGGCCCGCGGATTATTTTAAAAAATATATTTTTATTTCTTATATTTGTTTAGGAGTAAACGTGTTGTTTTTAAATAGTTATCTAGGGAAAAGGGCAATAATGCAAACATTATAATATACAAAAGTTATTATAAATTTTTTTGATGTTCAAGTAAAATTTTTAATGTTCGTCCATAGGGTTGCTTATTTTAATTTAAATTTTACAATACATTGAACCTACATAGCTACTACTACTTACATAACTGTAAATCTAACAATTACTAAATAAAACAAGTTTTGTCATTTTTTGTCTTACTGTAGCGCTTTTTCCATGTAATTCTAAATTTAACATTTTACTATGGTGATACATTCGACACTTTAAATATATAGCAACTATTTTCCGAATGATCTGAATTTCGTGACATTCTTCAGCTACAAATTCTTGAGTTACAGGATGCCTGGGTTTAAAAAGGTTTATATTTGCAGTATAATACTTTATAACTGTATTTATAATTTTTTGTTTTAAGTTTATTTTGGTTTTTAAAATAATTTTACTTTCTAATACAAGACAAATTTGCTTTTCTGCAAAATGTAAAATTTTGTACACCACATCTGAAGCATAAATAAGACCTCCTCGAGTGACAGAATTGGTAAATGATTTATAAGCTTCAGGAGCGGCGGTATAAGAGTGATCAATAGATATACTACCTCTATATAGTAATATTTCTATACAATGATTACATGTAGTCGCATTAATAAGGTTACGAACTATATATCCAGCAATATAAAACACTACATTTTCTTGAAATTCACTTAATTTTTTATCAACTAAGCACTTCATTAAATTATCAATTTCATCGGTATTTATAGCCTCTTTCAAGACACCTTGCTCTTGCCTATTTTCTGAACGGAATTCAAATGTAGGAGTGCAGTAACTTTCAAGGTCAGAGCAATTTGCACTGACACTTGGAGTTACTGAATTCCTATAAAGCAACTGTCTTAACGCCCATTTCAGTTGCTGAGTGTTTGGATTGTTATTCCAACCCCCTCTTGATCGAATGCACGAAAAAAAGATTTCCAAGTGATCTTGGGAGTACTTATATGTTAAAAAATATGTCATTGGGTTTTCTTTTAAAGTTAAAAGGTCATTAGCTAAGCCTAACGTACTCTCCATTGTTAATATAAAACCAAGAGCAAAGGTCTTACGTATATGTTTTAACAACGGAATGCCATCAATTTTTAACGTTGTCAAAAAGTCCTTTGTTTTTGAGAAAATGTCTTTAAAATATTCCAAAGTTTTTAGCCTAATAGGTGCTTTATACCCCTTTCCAAATGGATTCCTACAGTTTAAAATATCAAATATTCTATCTATAGTGCGTAGAAATTCCACAGTGGCATAACTGTGTTCAAAACCGTCAACACTGGTTTTTTGAAGATATTCAATAGCATCTGCCACACCATTACTTATTGTTTGTGCAGCAAGGCGTACATTCATGATCTTATTCTTATAGTTAACGTGATGGGAACTAAGTGAATTTGCCAATTTTAATTTTTCTGTTGTTTGAATATCATCCAGAGCTTTGATATAATTCCAAGAAATTTTTCCTGAGCTGGAAGTTAGGTTTTTTTCGGCAAAACAATTCCTGGCCAATTTCAACATATGGCAAACATCTAGTATACAATATACTCGAATTGAATGGTCACTAGGATGAACAAAATAGGGCTTTAGATTGTCATACTCAATATTGCAACCTAAATTGTTGTATGTTGAAATATTGACATGGGCCCCATCTGAAGTTATGGACCTCACAGTAATACCTACTTCATATAAACTCCTTAAACAGGCCATTACTAACTGGGTTTGCAAATATGCATTTGCCTTATTTGTTAAGAAGTAGGCCACTGGGCATTTGAACTTATTTGTAAAACTTACAATTTGAAAAAATAGTGCCTCTGTTGCTGGCATTTCAAAATCAGTGTCAATCAGACCACCGTAATCGACGTTACCAAAATATGTGCCCTTATTGTTGTCCCACAAAACTTGCTTTCTTATGGACATGGCATCCACTATTAAAGCACAATTTTTTAAATGAGGTTTAGCATGTACTTCTTTTCTTAAAAATTCCAAAACTTCACTTAAAATCCCCGGCTCACAGTTTAGGCTGCTCAACCACTTTCTTATAGTCCTTCCGTTAGGCAGGACAAAATGTTCACGTAAAAAATTATAAGCCTTAGGCGAATAAAAGTACAGTGTGTGAGCAAATTGCTTCATTAAAGGTGAATATCTGCGTTGCCCAGAATGCACGCCTTCGTCTTTCCCTTTCTGGAGAAGTACAAGTTCCAAAGGCAAACCTGAAAAGAAAATATGCTGTAGCTCTTAAGTTTAAAAATGTAATTTTGTAGTTTTTTACCTTCAAAATGCTTTTTTAGGACCTCATCCAGATTTTCATTGCTATGTCCGCTTTTTGAAATTGAACGAATTACGTCTTTCATATTGGAAATTTTCACATCTCTCCTTTTTACTTTCTGTTTTAGTGTTTTGACTTTTCTTCGTAGTAGTATGTCCTTGTTATATGAAACAGTTTGGGTTTCGCGATCAATCAACGTTCGAACTTGTGAGTTTGATGTAGAAGTAGAAGGTAAATCAATGTCCATAGGAGATATAATAGGCTTAAACTCCTCATTATGAACATCCACAGACACATCCTGAAAAAAAAAACACTTTTATTACGTATGTGCATCTAATACGGGTGCAAATATCTTTTTCTTTTATTTAATTATATCCTACAAGGTACCTACCAGTTTTTTTATTTTCCTGCGAGGTTCAGCAGTTTTTGGTAACAAATGTTTTGGATATGAAAATACACTAGGTACAGCATCTGGTTTTAATAATTTAGCGGTACACCCTGGTTTGACTATGAAATCAGTCGAAAGAAAATGCTCTCCACAAAGTTTGCTGGTTTTAGATGGAGCCCACTTCTCCCTGCGAACTGCTCTTATCCAACATTTTAGGATTTCTGGTCGTTTAAATGGAAAACTGCAGCAAATAAATTTACTTTTAATCTTATTGTTAAATATTTATTAATTCATATTTTATTACCCTGTCTAAAAGACTATTTCATTTGTATAACCACATTATGTGGAATCTGTGGTTCAAATACAGTGAAATCAAGGGTTAAGTGTATGTTGTGCAATGTTTTTTACCATAACAGTTGTACTAGTAAGCTTAAATCGTACGAAACCACTGATGATAAGGATTTAATAATATGTTGTGGAAATTTTAACAATTCTAAAGCAGAAAAAGAGAACGCAACGTCCTTCAATCAAAAACTCGACTCAGGTATATTTACCGATTGTATTTTAGAAAATAAATTATTAAGAAAAATTATAGATGCAAAAGAGGCACTAATTATAGAATTACGTGAAAAAGTTATTCTTCTTCAAGATAAAATCGAATATATAAATACAACCAATGACACTAGTATTATAAACAAAAAGAATAATATAAATGTTAAAGCAAGCAACCCCTTAGTTGTAGACACACAACAATTAAAAAAAAACAAATCACCGATATCGAATCCACAAAACAGTGTCAATTTTAATTTTAATCATGTTGACGGACAGAAACAACAACAACAACTTAGTGAACGAAAAAAGGTAACAAATAAAGAAGTAAACAGAGGTCTACTGGAAGCAGCAACCACTAGCAAGTTCGACGAAATTATCAATCTGGATAAATCTGAAGAGTCTACTAGGTTTAAAAATAAATCCTTCCATGCAGCCGCCGAAATTAATAATAAAAGAAAGAACGCAAATAATTTCACCAACAAAAAAGTTATTGGAGCTAAATCGGAGGAGAACTGTAAATTTAAGGCAGTCCCGTACGATAAAAAGGTATGGATCCATGTTTCGAGATTCTCTCCAGATCTAACAGCTGAAGAATTAAATTCATATCTCGTTGAAAAATTCCAACGGACGGATTTTATTTGCGAAAAGATTTCTTCGAAATCACCAAACCCGAAAATAAGTTCCTTTAAAATTGGGGCACACGTGTCTCTAAAGGAAGAATTGTACAACAATAATGCGTGGGCAGAAGGTATTGTGGTGAGGAGATTCAATTTTTTTCGATCCCAACCTAACCGTTCATCAATCAGCAATATCTAATAAATCATCACTATTTAAAAAAACAGCATGTCAACCGGAAGTTTTTAAAGTAACCTACGGTAATAGACTTACAAACGATAATAAGGGGTGTTTAAATGTTGCCCATTTGAACTGTCAATCTGTGCGTAACAAGTTGCATGAAATTGATGCCTTCCTAAACTACTCAAATCCCTCAGTGGATATCTTCTGTATAACAGAGCATCACCTTCGTGACTGTGAAATTTATAACTTTAGTATAAATAATTATAAGTTAATTTCACATTTCACCAGACTTGAATCGTTAAAAGGAGGTGCCCTTGTATTATCGAAAGCTTCGATTACAGGACACTCGGTATCGAAAGTTAATGAAATGTCTGTCGAAGGGCATTGCGAACTAGCCGCGGCCGATTTTCCGGAACTGCATTTGATGTGCATTACCGTATACCGCCCGCCTAATGGTAATATAAAATTATTCTTTGAAATTATTAATAACCTTCTTACCTTTTTGACTAGCAAGCGTGACATTATTGTCACTGGCGATTTCAATTTGAGATTCATGTCTGATGATTGGAATTATATTAAATTTAGAGACCTAATAAAGTCATTTGGCTTTACACATACAATTGAACAACCTACAAGATTGTTTAATTGTTTGGACAATATTTTAATAAACTTCGTTAATCACAGAAATTCAACAAGTTGGGTAGCAGATCCATGTATATCAGATCACCGTGCAGTTTTTATTAGTGTTAAGACTGATAAATGTAACAATACTCTTAGCGATATGTATAGACCAATTACTTATACCGGCAAATTAAAATTTTATGAATTAGTCGAAAAAATAGATTGGGATACTGTTGTTGATAGTAAGTCCACTATTAATGAAAAATTTTCCGAGTTTTTATCTAGTTTACAAAACTCTTTTAATACAGCATTTCCGTTAACCAAAAAATTTAAAAATAGGCCTCCAAAAATAAATTGGTTTACTCCTTATTTAAACGACCTGAAAAATAAGTTACACTTAATGGTGGACTTAAACAACAATTTCCCATATCTTAAGTTAGATAACCAGATAAAAAGTGTGCGATCTACTTACAAAAATGAAATTGTAAAAGCCAAAAGAGCTAAATATTCAGATTATGTATCTCAATCCTGTAACAGAATTAAGGCCTACTGGAACTTAATCAATAATCATCGAAGTACAAAATCATGTAATAGATTAAATGATGTAGATGCTGACAAATTTAACGAGTTCTTCATCAATGCTCCACTAAATATTAATAACAGTTTACCAGACTCGACTTTACATTTTTCGGAGTACCTTATCAAATGTGATAAAATCCCTACCTTTAAATTTAGAGACGTTACCTATATTCAAGTCAGAGACGCAATCGACAAGCTAAAGACAAATAGTAGCTGTGACTATTATGGACTAAATACAGAATTACTCAAAACCATAAAAAATGTAATCATTTCGCCACTAACCAAGTTGCTTAATGAATGCATATCAGTTGGATATTTTCCAGATGCATTAAAAATTGCAAAGGTCATACCAATACATAAAAAGGGCTCCATAAACGATCCCAATAATTTTAGGCCCATTGCCTTGTTACCGGTACTCTCAAAAGTGTTAGAATCCCTATTAAAGGACCAATTAACAGAGCATTTTGAGGACAATAACATGTTTTTTAAAAATCAATTTGGTTTCAGATCTAAAAAGTCCACCGTTAATGCGATTAATCAGTTAGCTGACTTAATCGTGGATGGTTTTGAAGGCGGCAATCATATTGGAGCTATGTTTATTGATCTGCGCAAAGCCTTCGATTGTGTATCGTGGAAGATTTTGCTAAACAAATTTAAACATTACAATTTTGATGAACTGACCTACAGTTTACTCGAATCTTATTTTACTAATAGGAAGCAGTACACTTTTGTCAATGGTATTTTTTCTCATGAAGGTGAAGTATTCAGTGGGGTGCCCCAAGGATCAATACTGGGGCCCATTTTGTTTTTAATCTACGTTAACGACCTTCATGTTTCCTTCTCCTCTTCTAACAACCATTTGCTGTTATTTGCTGATGACACTACCCTTGTTTGCTCACACTCTGACGAGCATCAATTATTAACTTCCATGGAAGATGCCCTTAGAAAGGCAAATAACTGGTTCATCGCTAATCGTCTTAGTTTGAATACAGATAAAACATCCCGCCTGATATTTTCTCTTCGTCAACTTAGCACTATTAATAAACTCGAACCTGTAAAATTTTTAGGTGTAGTTCTAGACCATAGGCTCAATTGGGAAGCCCATGTTGATTTTATATCAGGTAAAATTTCAAAGAACACGTTTCTTATAAGAAATCTCCGAAGTCTAGTTTCAGATAATGTGATTATGACTGCCTACCATTCATTGATCGGCTCTCATATGATCTATGCTATCACTTGTTGGGGACACTCCTCACATGCATCTAAAATCTTTAAACTTCAACGCAGGGTGATCCGCATAATAGCTTGTAAGGGATTTCGAGATGATGTCCGGAACGATTTCGCCAGACTTAAGATATTAACTCTCCCGTGCTTATATATACTTCATAGTTTGCTAGTTATTAAACGTCAGGTTAACTTTTATGATACCCACGCAGAAATACATGACCATGACACACGAAACAACACCAAAATTTGTCCTCCCTACTTGAGACTGACTTCCAGTAGAAATACTACCAATTACTATGGTATAGAGTTTTACAACAAATTACCGTCTGCTGTAACGCAGCTACCTTTGAAACAATTCAAAGATACCGTCAAAGGGTTGCTAATACAACATGCTTTTTACTCCACCGAGGAGTATTTACGGTGTTGTATTGGTAATGCTTTTGACGGAACATGAACATGAACATGATTATGTATCTTGTTGTTATGTATGTATTTGTATTTGTATCACATGTATGTATTTTTTGTATATTGTGTATATTTTTTGTATGACAATTCTTAGACTTCGAAAGAAGTGAACAAGAAGTAAATAAATAAAAAAATAACCGTATAATTTTTTTATATAAATTTTTTCTAAAAATAATTTTAACTTACCCATGAAAAGATATTTTTCGTTTATCTTGCTCGTTCTTGCATCCAACCGCTACACAATAAATCACCATTGTTATTAATTAAAACCACCAACAAATGAAACAAATTACACCAACACAATTTAGTCTTTTTTAAAAAACACGCGAAAAATTAAACGTAACTAATGGTATATTAGAACACAATGAATGTATATCTTCACTAATATTGTCCGTTTTACACAAAAATAAGCCCAAAACAACCTTAATTTTCAATTAGAGGATAGTTTTTGCACCCGACCGTTAATAAACATAATTCATCGTCACGAGTATGACAAAAACAGGTTACCGTATCATCAGGCTATCTTTCTTTTAGCTGCCCCTGACACACTCCGCGCTATTACAGAGAACAGTCCTCGCCGTTCCAGTTAGTTTAGAGTTCATTGTATCAAACATAGTTTTTTATACTTCTAGAGCTCTTATTACTAATTCAAAAATAACCTGTTTCGTACTCGGTTTTTACAAAAACCATGCTGTGTTTTACTAAGAGAATCTTCGGATATGTTCGTTGTACTACTATACAGGGTGGGGAAAAATTAACGCAATATCACTATAACTCTTTACTGTCGACTTTTCGAAAAAATATTTTGAACAAACGTTGTTAGATGGTAAGTACTCCATATATCTGTGTCCTTAAATTGGTCTTACGTCATCACGTGTAAGTACAGGGGCATGTAACTTTACTTTTTTAACTGGAAACTTATGATTTTTTTACATTTCTGAAATCGTCATATTTTTATGCTTCTGGCAGTACACCAATTTTAGTAGGTTGCATTAGTAAAATTTTGGGAAAAGTTTAAATAAGATTTCAAGTAAAATAAAGCTTACAACTGTGTTTTATGCAAAAAGAATTTTATTTGGAAAGGTTCAACAAAAAAACTTAATTCAAAGTGATCCCATTAACGTTAAACAATGTCCTAACCTATCTTTACAATTTCTGATAACATTTTCTAATGTATTGGGTGTAATTCCTCCTATTGCCATTCTAATTCGGGCTTTTAAGTCTTCTAAATTGTTTGGCCGATTATTATAGACCACACTTTTGAGGGGACCCCATAAAAAAAAAGTCGAGAGGAGTTAAGTCCGGGGACCGCGCGGGCCATTCCACTTCACCCCTTCTTCCGATCCACCTTCGAGAGAAAACAGTATTTAAATAGGTCCTGACCTCAGCTCCGTAATGTGGAGGAGCGCCATCTTGTTGGAACCAAACGTTGTTGAATTCTTCAAATGGAAATAAAGTTTGGCAAACAGGTATCACATCATTTTGTAAAAGTTCTAAATATCTAGGAGCATTTAAATTCCCATCTAAGAAAAATGGTCCAACGAAGTGACGACCGATATCTCCTAACCAGACATTTACTTTCTGAGGGCTCTGTGTGTGGACTTCTTCCATCCAGTGAGGATTATTCTTTGACCAATACCGACAATTGTGTTTGTTTATGGATCCATTAAGATAGAAGGTTGCTTCATCTGAAAAATACTTTTCTCAGCAAATCCAGCGTTGTTATTACATCTTTCCATCATTTCTTCGCAGAGTTGTGATCTTCTGTCGAAGTGATCTTCATTAAGTATTAAGTTATTGTAATAACGTAATAACTGAACCTTATAGGGATAAAACTTCTCCTTTTTAAATAAATTTCTAACAGATTTTTGATCGATATTATGGTTAAGTGCAAGTTGCCTTGTAGAAACTTTGGGATTTTCCTCGACAGATAATAACACATCCAATGCTTTATCTTCACTTGTAACACTTTTATATTTTCCTGATTTTTCTCGATCTTTAACACTTCCTGTATTTTGAAAACGTTTCAGAAGACGACACGCCGTTGATTGAGTCAGGGGCGTATGATACGGGTAAGTTTCGTTAAAAACAATACACACGTGCTCTCAAGTTCGTTTTCTTTCTCCCCATCCTAGCATCATTAAAATTTCTGTTCGTTCTCTTTCAGTATACCGCACCATAATTACAACAAAATGAGAAAGTACAGGTCTTGAAAACCGCCAAAACTAGTAAAGTAAAGACAGCGTTTCTATGGATCTAATGCGTAAATACCATTTAGGACTAAGTTGAATAAGCTGAAAAATTAGTAGATTATTCTACAAGTAAAGAAAACCACTTTCCCTACGCTATTTTTGTGTACTTAATGGAAAAGTTCAAATGAAACTAATTTTCTAGAGAAATTTGTTAAATTTATCAAGGTTATGGCTGTACGACAACATAGCAACGCTTTAAAACAACTGCAACATGTGCATAGTAACAAATAAACAAACAAAATAATTACAAAGAAAAAATGGGTGTGTCTTACTGTGTTGATAAGGAGTAAAGTGTTGGTTGCTAACGAGTAAAATGTCACTTTAATCTACTATTTTCTACATAGGAAAATGGCCATTTTCCATTAAGTACACAAAAATAGTATATTATATACCAAGGTAGAGAAGATATTTTTCTCAGCCGAGCACTATTATATAAAAATAAGTTGTGAGGCTTCGATCTATGTTATGGGTACTAGGGGACAAAAAGAAGATAAAACGTGTTCAGAATCTTTTCTTAATGTACGAAGGCGTATTTTTATGCTATCAACCTAGCCATGAGAAAAAACAAGTATCATATTAACAACCCTTTATTTGTCTACGTAACTCCCTTCAACACTTATACACTTATTCCATCATTTTTCCAATTGTCCCATAGGTACCCTCAGAAAAACTTCATTCGGCAACTATGCAAAATATTGTTCAACAGCTTCTTTGAGTGCTTCATCAGATGCAAAACGTTTTCTCCTGAGATGCGTTAAGTTTTTGAATAGAAAGAAGTCTTACGGAGCTAGACCAAGGCTGTAAGGAGAATGCTTTAACTCTATGAACCCACAGTCATTGATTATCTGACTTTATTAACTTTATGACACTCCGATGTTCCACCTTAATTTCACTCATTTTATCAAGAACTAAACCTCCCCAAATCCGCACAAATTACACACAAGTTAGCACATGTACATTTAAATGTCACAGCTATTTTTTAATAATTGGTTTGACGTCGTCGCTTTTTTGTTTCGTGGCTAGGTAGATAACATAAAAATACCCCCTCGTGATATACCGAATAACTAAATTAAATTAAATTAATTATTATTTACATAATAAAGTTGGAAAGCCTGTACAATTTTGTACTCCCAGCGAAATCACTCTCCTCGACTACATTTTTTTATGAGCAATCCAAGCTAATAACGGAAACGGAAACGGAAACGGTAATAAACGGAACGAGAAAACCGAATTAAGTATGACATTTTATTTGTAATTTGTCAGTTGAAAAAGAGCTTAATCACATTCACATTCGTGAACAAGAACATTCCCTCACGAAGAGCATCGAAAGGAGAACATGCTGTTTATGAACATTTTTATGTGCGGGAACTCTCCTATTCCCGCATGCAAATAGGAAAATAAAATTGTTAGCTTTTTCAGGTTGTAAGTTTACTGAGTGACCTAGCTGAAGTTAGAAAATATGGGTTCAATATGGGAAATTTATTATTACACAATTTCTGCTCTCCTTTATAACATAAATAAAACCGACATTACCTTTCAGTAAGTAACTTGTGTTCGTGTAGTATATATGTTATAAAACAAATGTGTTTTTATTGAATTTTATGTATTAATTCTTTATAAATGTAGTAGTGGGGACTTGTTATGACTAGAAAACGGATTTTAGGTAAGTAGTAATATGTTTACATCATAAAAATTAAAAATATACTATAACTTTATCTTTTAGACAATATTAGGCAAAATATGCATTTTGTGATATGAACACTGTTTTAAAATAAAAGTTAAAATGCGTAAGCTGCACCAAATATAGATTTTTGTTCCTACAGTTGCAAACGGATCGTTTTATCGTTGATTCGGTATCGAATTCCTTGCTCTGCACCTCTGCGGGAACAATCTGCAGTTCGAGAATAAACTTTACAAAGCGAAGTTATTTAAATAAACTGTCCTACTATTTTTGTAAATTAACGGCTGGATCCTGTATCATGCAAAATATAGCACATGCAAAGATTGTGTGCAAATTGACTCTAAGGCTCCAAAAAAAGCTAAATAACCCTTATGCCACATTTCAGCTAAACTTGACATATTACGCAAAATAAACATCAACTCAAAATGCTTATTTTTTATTGAAACGCATCTTAATATAATGCTAATTCAATAACCCAAAGTAATTTCGAAAAGATATGTGTCCTAAAACAGGCTCTAAGTTACAATTCTGGCACTATACATAAACAGGATTAATTTTGTATTTGAGTAACTCATTAAATTCTCCATTTTTTTAAACAAATGTTATGAAGCCTGTTTATTAAAAACAAAAACGAATACCTAATTAAAATCAAGCAAAACCACATTTATTTGGTTTCACATTACACGAACAAAATTACATACCCAACGATATACTCGGTTTGTTTTTATGTTAAAACGGGAACAGGAATTGCGAAAAAATATAATAGTTTTAAGAAAACAGTTAACACAAAATTTTGTTACATACTTTCCAACAAGAGAAATTATATAGAAAATATGATTTTCAAAGAAAATTATATCAAATACTTACTCATAAGGAATCCATCTACTGAAACAAATCTGAAATTCTTCAAATACTTGAATACCCCAAAAACAGCACTTTAACTCAATTGAAAATGCACAAGTCCTTCAAAAAACGAAATATGTGGTCTTAATCAGACAAAAGAAATAACAACAATTTATTATTAATATTCTTCACATATTTACAGTGTTATCGTATTAGGAAATACGTATTTTAACATACCCACATGGTTATTACGATATTTCCGGTGTTCTAGTAAATGCCAAGGTTACTGTGATTCTATTTACTTATAACACATTATTTATTAGCTCATTTTCATTTTTTACACACATACATCAGTGCATCATAGATCAATGTGTGAATTAATTTTATGTTTTTACAATCAGTTGTTTGTTCAGTTATATTTACGTTTAATAAATGGATGGTTAATTACATAAGCAGGAACCCCACATTTTATTAAATTTGTTAAATAGCCTTCATAAATTATTGATAATAATTTATTAATGTGTAATAATTATTTGTAGTATATGTGAGTAAAGTGAAGCTTTTTTTGATCGAGACGAAAGTTTAAATCAGGAGTGTTAGTTGCATTATCAAAAAAAGACACTTTACCCATGTGTTAAATATAAAATTCTATCTGCAACAGTAAAAAGAATATGTACAATTTTCAATAATATTGAAATAAATATTTAAAAAAATAAATGCAAACAAAACCAAAACCAAAAAAATTGCTGAATGGCATAGCATTATAATAAAAAATAAACAATCGGTTTTGTTTTGGATTTTTGTGCCGTTTTTTGAATTTTATGAGGAAAAACTATGGAAAATGGTGCAGAAAATAATTTTGATTATACGCCAATTTTGGAGGCTGCAGGTGGTGCTGTGTTAAGTTTACTTCTAGAAAGATCCAAAAGATTAATCATTCGATATGATGAATTCTAACAGTAGTGTACAAGAAAAGAAATTAAAAACCTTAGTAATCACAGATATTTAAGTGCTATACATTATGGTCCCATTATTCAATGCTTAAATCCACCCTCATGGTAAAAAATGTCATTGCCATTTACCATTGGTAGGGTTTTAAAAAATAAAGAATGATTGCTATCAGCCTAAGGAGTCTACAGTATTTAGTGTCCTTCTATCATCGAAGGTTACATAGAAAATTCCATTAAACAATAGTGGAGATAGCAAAACAAGCATTGACTAATATAATGTCTGGCATGAATCAACAACAAAACAGTTTTTCTATTATCTAACAAAACAGTTTTTCTATTATCTGTTGGAGGGGAAATTACAACTCAACGTAGAACGTCTCCCGTCTCTCGTAAATCAAGAACACAAGTCTGTTGCAGATTTTTGGGGAATAAATATTAATAATTGTAATAAAAGTAATTGAGTTAATGAAGTAATGCTCGCAAGTGAATGAAGTTGCACTTTACCCACTCATAAGAGCGAGTAAAATAATTACTTTACTCACTGTTGCAGATAAAACTGATTTATCCGTCTTAAATATATTTTTTTCTATAGCAAATGTTAAAATGTCCTTTGTTCTACTCAAATCAAAATGTCAAATCGCATTTTAACTCCAAGAGTACTTGCGGTTAAAATGCAATGTAACCCTCTAGCAACGCCCATGCTAGTGAGATTTTAAAACGTAACTCGATTACTAATAATTTTAAACGTCAATGTCAAATGTTATATTGATATAAAATTTATTTATAATTTTTTTCCTTTAAAATAAATGCTATAGAAAAAAAATATTATACACGAAGATAAAATACAATTTTATCGTCTTGTATAATAAATAATAATAATAATATTTATTGTGAAAAAAAGTAAAATCACAACAGGTAGGAATTCGGCAAGCCGTTCGAACATGGCAAGGTTATGTGAAATTTTTGATGGGGAAAGATTTGAATTTTTCCCTAATTCGGATACGAGATAAAATCGTAAATTCCGTGCGAAGATATTTAGCGCGACAAAAATGCTTTCCTGCCATTGAAATCCTTTTGGTTGTTCTAGAATTCCCTAGATTCTAGTCGAATAATACTAATCGCCATCCTACTGATGAGCAATATTTTCAATTGTGTTCTACGGAATTTTCTTTTTGTTTAAAAAGCCTTAGTACAACAGAAATGCGGTTTTTCATCTATTCTAAACGGTTTCAGATAAATTTGTTCCCTCCTATAATTATTATTTAATTGCCTGAAGCATGTGCGGTCTCTCCCATGGATGTACATTTGTACATTACCCTTATATAAAATATTTGTTTGCTGCTATAAATTTAATTTTAGAAAAAGAATTGACGATTATATACTAATCAAAAAGTGCCTTTATCAGTAAAGCATGCTTTGTGCGAGATGAGTTTTTTTTTTACTGCATATTGAAAATGCAAAAGCAAAATTAGAGGTTACTAATTAATATATGCCATTTCAGTGTTTTTGTGTTCGTATTTTTAGTGACGTAGTCATAGTTTTGGGAACTAAATTGTGTTGATTGTATTTATTTTTGAATGAATTAAAAAGATTTGTATCAGATTTAAAAATCTATTAAGATATTCTAGATTATACAAACTTTATTATTAATAATAAACAACGTCATTCTTGAATACAATCTTAATAAAACTATGTCTGACCGTTTAATAATAGCTATTTATGCAACGAGTTGCAAAATGATGGACTTTTTATCACCAGGCGTGAAATTGTTCGTCGAAGCGAAGCCGAGATGAACAACACGCCATGTGATAAAAAGACATGTTTTGCAACGTGTTTCATACAAGATTTTATCCAATTCAGATAACAAAATGTAAATGCCACATCTTCTTAAAAAAGGAGTTGGGTCATCGTGATAAAATGGGAGTGATAAAATGGGAGCATATTTTGTAACTAGTTACAAAATGAAACACTTTTCGCAACTCAAATCATCTTTTTGTAACTAGTTACAAAACGGGAGCATATTTTGTAACTAGTTACAAAATGAACCACTTTTCACAACTAAAATCAATGTCGAAATGTTGACATTTCGTAACTGAATTGGATAAATAAACTTTACGTATGTAGGTATATGTTGTAATCGTACGATTATTAATTTATTCTTTTCATGTAAAATTTTTTTGTTCAGTGTTTACGTAAATAACGTAAATTATTAAAAACTGTAGAGCTAAACACCCCCTACTCCACATCGCAAGGGATTGGAAAGAAATATTTGTCTCATTAAATTAGGCAACTAAATCCACTGGTTCCCAGAGGACGGACCAGCTCTCGACAAATCCGTCCAAGAAAAAAATATATTTTAATTATTGACATTTAGTAATAACTATTTACACTCTAAAAGTTAGTAACCTTTGTAAAATTTGAAATATTTCACGACAACCATTTAACAAGTTTTTCTATGAGTATTAAATAATAAGTACGTTCACAATATATGCATTGTCTGTTAAATGATGACCTCCATCATAATACATACCATTCAGTTATGAGTTATGACATCTAACTCAAAAGCTGTGCTCAATCAAAAAACTGTAGATTTCATTATTCACGGCTTTCGGCCATTTGCGAAGCTGCAAATCATTTACTTTACGTCATGTACCACAGTTGTTTTATTTGAAATAAATTATTGGCAGCTGTCATGAACTGTGCTAATCCACGATTGCATACTTTTTGATTTGCGCCAAGTAGTATTTCTGCTATTCTACTCAATTCGTCGGGCGAATTACGACGTTCAACCTCGGCTTCGTGTTACAAACTTTGCCCTCCTTCATTAATAGCTACCGTAACATACCTGTTGAATAATTCTCTTATAATTTTAAGAAATTATTTTAATCTATCTTTAATAAACGTGCATTGTCCCAGAGAGGAAAAAGATAGGGAAATCAAAGCAGCTTTTTACTACCAATTAGAACAAATATACAACAGTTCCCCAAAATTAAAACAGTACTGTGGGACATTAATGCCCAAATAGGCAAAGAAAATGAGCATCTGGGATAATAGGCAAACACAGCCTACAGGAGAAATCAAGTGAAAATTGTGAAATGTTGATAGATTTTGCAACTAGTAGGAATATGATTTTATTAGTTCTACATGTTTCATCCATAAAAATATTCACAAAGGAATATGGATCCCGCCGTACGGGATAACTACTAACTACTAATCAAATTGATCATAATATATCAGTAGACAAAAGAGGAACAATAAACATATTGGACGTTCGAGCAAGAAGAGGAGCATCATGCGGGTTAGATCACTTCGTCGTACAAGCTAAATATAAATGCAAAATTAATAGACAAAGAGCTAAAAAATTCGAACGTACAGCTAAACATAAAAAAGTTAAAAGACTCTGAAGTGAGAAAAATATACGAGAAAGAAATAAATAGGGTAGGTACACAAGAGAGTGAAGAATAGGTTAAAGAGCACTGGAACAGAAAAAAACAATACAAAGAACTCGGTGAAAAAAATATTAGGCTAACATAAACAACAACGTAAAGAAGTATGGTTCGATCAAAAATATGAGGAGGCAATCAACAAAAGAAACGATTTGCACAAAAAAGGAGAAGGGCTAACAAGACGGAAAAACGGCAATTTTTGAACCATCAAGTTATAGAGATGGAAAAGGATTTGAAAGACAATAACTTCAAGAACGCATACGCTTAAATAAAGAAACTGAGGGGAGGATTTAAACCACAAACACTACTGAAGGGCAGGAACGGTCACAATATAATCAGAGATGCAACAGGCGTCAAACAAACTTGGTAATAATATTTCTAAGAAGTTCGTGGAGAACAAGCTAACACGGAGATGCCATATCAACAATTAGGACAAGAAGACAGCATCCTGTTGGACCTTCCAAAGTACCCTCATATGAAAAAGTTAATCAAGTTATTAAAGCCCAAAATAATAACAAATTACCCGGATTTGAAGAAATCTCCGTTGAACCATACAGGACAGCAAGTAATAAACTAACAGAACAGTTAGATATGCTGATAGGTAAAATCTGGAATGGGGAAAAATCCCCAATATTGGAAGAATAGCATAATCACACCAATATATAAAAAAGGGGATAAACTAATATGCAAGAACTATCGGGGCATATCGCTGCTGTGGCCAGCTTATAAAATATTCGCCTACCAGACGTAATTTAAACCGGGTAGATAGATCCACCACCAACCAATTGTTTAGTGTTTTGGAAATTCTAAGACGGGCATGAGAGTTTGAGATTGCTATACATCAAATATTTGTAGACTTCAACCCAGCTTATGACTCCAAAAAGGAGAGAAACTATATACTATTACGGATAAATTTGGAATTTCCAGAAAACTAATAAGAATAGCTAAAGCACCAATGACGGAGGCCACAGCACATGTTAAGATACAGCATCAAAAGACTGACCCATTCGAAATTACAAGAGGCGCAAAATACTGAGTAACAAGTCATCCCAAATAGCGGCATATGCAGATGACATTAATATAACGGGAAGCTCAACGATGTATGCAAAAGTGGGTGCAACAATAACCGAAGATGACGCAAGCACGTACAGATATAACCCTCCAAACCGTAACGATTGGAGTCAACAACAACAACAAGGGTAAATGATTTCTTATACCTGAGGGTAAACCTGTCCAAAGATGATAATGAAAACAAAAATTAGAGGCAGGATTAATCAAGCCTACTGTGCTTTACTGCACATATTTAAGTCACATTATGTCCACATAAAAAAGAAAATCAGAATCTATAAAAGTATAGTAAGACCAATAATTGCGCTAGCGAAATATCGGTTTTGACACAAAAGAACGGCAAATTACATCGACTCATTTGAAAGAAACATACTCAGGAGAATATTTAGCCGAAATCAAGCGAATGGAATCTGGAGATGTAGATACGAGTACAACTATGAAATACAGCAACAATACAAAGAGACCCTCCCTATATCAGAAATTCTCAAGATACAGAGACTACGTTGGGCAGGACACATTGTTCAAATGGATGAGCAAATAATACCGAAAAGGGTACTTGAATCAAAGATGGAAAAACATAGACACGTGGGAAAACCCCGGAAAAGGTAGCAAGAAGAAGTTGTCACGGATGCGAAGGACATCTTACAAGTACGTAATTGGAAGAGAGCAGCGCTAAACAGAGACGGATGAGGAAGAAGTATAAAGGAGACCAAGGCTCGCAGCGGGCTGTAGAGCCATTGAAGAAGAAGAAGAAGGAGATTTTATTCGCGTGTAATGGTTTTAACTTAGTTGGGCAAATTACGACACTCGCAGTCGGCTCGTGTTGCAAACTTTACCCTCCTTGAGTAATAGCTATCATAACATATGACCATACACCTCGCATTTAATATTTTTAATTTGCCTTCTGCTTCAAATAATACACAAATTATTAAAAATGCAAATACTAAAATAAACTAGAAAAATTAAATATAGTACCAATACCAGAATAATAACTTTCTATTTATTATCAATAATTTGGAGCAAATGTGAAATTAAAAATATTAAATGTGAGAATTAAGTGTTCAGCCATATGATAGAATCCACGGCATGACCTGCAGAATTCCAAAGGAAATTAGACAATAAATTCAAATGTATCTCCATTACTTTTAAGCTCAGAACTCAGGCATTACACAAATAATACAATGAAACAAAGGTAGAAATCTACATACATCTAACAGACTGAATAAAATGGAAACAAAAACAAATCATACAACACAAGGCAATTGTGTGAAAAAGTACGAATATTGTAGAACAAACACAGTAGGCATATAACATTAGCCTAATTATTGTTTATTTGTTGGACAAGATTTTATTGGCAGATAATAAGGACTTCAATGCACGTCACTTGCTTTAGTCATTTATTATTACGTCCATTACTCGACTAATATTTTGCAAAAACCATCATCAATGAAAATTTGTGTAGTGCCAAATGTAGCATTAGTAGATCTACTGTTTTATCTCGTATCGGAAAGAGGAAACACTAAGATTTTTTGCTCATTAAACATTTGATCGATCTCAAGTGTGAAACGAAACCTAAACCTTTGGTTTACTAGGCATATACGCTAACCTTGACCCATCGAGGACGACGTCTAATTATATTAATATTCATGTTATTTATTTATTTATTTATTTAAGTAGGGTGACAACCTACAGCATCACTGCCAATTACAGTTGGACCATTTTTCTCTGTTCTGAGCAACCTGGTACCAATTAAGCCCTGTGATTTTTTCAGGTCGCCCTACCATCTTTGTTGAGGTCGCCCTACGCTTCGCCTCTCACCCCAAGGTCTCCATCTGGTAATGTGTCCACTTCAGTTCTCCATATGTCTCGCTACATGTCCTGATCATTCCCATTTTAAAGAACTGGTTCTTGCTATTATATCTGTCACATGTGTCTTCTGTCTTATCCATTCGTTGGTCTTATATAGTCTCTTAATGACATACCCAGTAATTTACGTTCTATGGGTCTCTGGTGTATTCTTAATTTGTGCATCGTCTTTTTGGTCAGGGCCCATCTTTCGGAACCATACGTCACAACAGGGAGGATGCAGTCGTTGTATATTCTAGTTTTCAGTTGTATTGGGATTTTCATATTTAAAATATGTTTTAATTTTCTCTGTGCCGCCCAGCCTAGCCTTGTCGTTCTTTCGATTTCGAGATCCTGCTGTCATTTATCGAAGGACATTGTTTGACTTAGATACACTGCTCAACATTTGAACTGGTACAGTTACAAGAACATATATAAATAACAATTTACTACTTTTTGAGCAACACCTTCTTGCTTAATTGATAGTATATGGTTCTGGGAAACACTTTTAGGGCGAAGAATTAAAAGAATAAAACTTAAATAACGAATTTCAAATGTTTTAATAAAAAAATAGCAAAATCTTCATTTTAGTATTACAGCAAAGTTTGCTCTGGAAAGAAATGATAACCAAACACTTAAAGATTAATAATGCGTGGGACCTCCTCTAGCTCTTATGACCTCTTGGCAACGTCTTGGCATGCTGGAAATCAAATCCCGAATGTAATGCTGACGAATATTTGGCCATTCTTCCAAAACGGCAGTTCGGAGCTGATGGTAATTGTTTGGATCCACTCCTCGTGACCTTATCAACCTTTTCAGGTAATCCCATACGTTCTCTATGGGATTAAGATCTGGAGAGTTCGCTGGCCAATCCATGTGCGTAATATTGTTCTCTTCAAAAAATGCATTGATTTGCCTTGTTCTATGAGGACGCGCGTTATCATCAACAAACACGAAACCATCGTCTATTTCATTGGCAAATGGCAACACTACAGGTTGTAATACCTCATTAAGATACCTGATACTATTCATTGTAGCATTTCCAAGCATAACCAATTCAGTACGACGAGTATTAGAAATACCTCCCCAAACGGTAATTTAACCACCTCCATAAGCTTGATGGTAAGTCACGTGGTTCTGAATATAGCGTTCTCCTCTGTTTCTCCAAACTTTCACTCTTCCATCTGAGCTATGGAGACGCACTCTGGTCTCGTCACTGAATAAACAACGACCCCAATCTTCAATATTCCAATTTTCATGTTGGTGCGCCCACTCTAGCCTTCTTCTTTTGTGGTCTCTGGTCAACAATGGACATTGTTTAGAAGATCTGGACCTTAAATTTACCGCATGGAGCCTTCTTCTTACTGTTTGAGTGGATACTTGAGTACCTGTTGCATTCAATAACTGAATTTGGAGTGTTCTTGCAGTAGAAAATCTATTCCTTCGACACTGAACCGTAATAAAACGGTCCTCCCTGACTGTTGTACTGCGATTTCGCCCTCCGCCGTGCCTATGTTGGACAGATCCAGTATCATTAAAACGCATTCGAACTCTTCTGATCACATTGTGGCTCACATTGAAATAGGCAGCAACAGTTCTTAGCGATTGACCAGTCATAAGCATTCTCATAGCTCGGCTCATCTCCTCAATACTTAAACGCCTTAATGGCATCTCTAAAATGCAGTCAACCACTCTGAAATAAAGCTTACTCGAGAAAATCGCAAAAATTCTCTTAAAACTTGGTAAAAGTATAATCGTCCGCGAACTCAGTAACTGCACTTATGGGAGATAATAACAACAAACAACAATTGAATCGCAAATTTCATTCGATAGGTATTTATTTGCATTCCGAAACACAGCCCTGATCATGTAGGAAGTCATGCAAAGCGCCTAAGAAGAGTTGTTTACTTTTACTGCATGTACCAGTTCAAATGTTGAGCAGTGTATATGTAAGACTGCACTTTTTCACTTGTTTGTCCATGAACTGTGATTATTATTTCTTCTGTTGGTATATTTGTCATGAATTTTGTCTTTGTGTTGTTCATTGTAAGTCCTATTTTTTCTGATTCTTCATGTAGTTGATGTGTTCAAGCAACTCGGTGAACTCTTTCCTGTTCTTTACAAATCTTAGTGCTTTGTCAAATTCCTCCCTTGTTATGTCTGGTATTTTTTCTGAATTGACATTAATTATTTTATTGTTCGTATTTGTATTTTCAGCGTTGACTCGTTCATTGTATGTCTGAGTCTCGTAAATATCTGTATAAAAGGACTCTATCACTTCCAATAACTCCGCTCTGTCTTCTATTATATTACCCCTTTTATCTTTTAATTTTATTAATTCCTTCTTCTTAGTGTTTTGTCTACTAAATATTCTTAGGCCTTTGTTGTTCTCTATTAAGTTTTCTACCTATCGTGTTTTATCTCTTACTAAGTCTTGTTTGGACATTTGTTTGCAGTTTTATTGATTTCCGCAAATTCTATTGTATCTCGTTTTCCATCTTTAATCAGTTGTCTACCTTTCTCTAATAGTCGTATAAGTACATACCAACTCCTAGTTTAATTAACTCATTAGGTAAGTAAATAATTAAAAGCACAAACAATATTACACTAAAACGTAAAAATGTTACAAGTAGGCGCTTATAACCTTCAAAATTCGAACTGAACTTAATATGTTCAAAAATAAGGTGATTATTAAATAAACCAAATTCAATCAAGATCGTAAAGAATTAATCAAATTAAAGCTGATGCAAAGCCTTATGAAACATAATACCTTAGCAGTTTCTACACCTTTGAAAATAAAATTCTAGAAAGAGAACTTGACAGTACCTACTTAATAACTGTAATAATTTTAAGATAACATTGACGAAGCTACAAATACCGACAATTTCATGGTTACCACAAAAGAAAAAAACTCCATCTTTATTAGTATTCCTTTCTCCAATACGCGGAAACGAACTGAGGAGCATAATTAAATCATTTTTATTCAATAAATTTCACGGACTCGTTCAGAGTGGTGTGGTGTACATTTTTACATTTTATGAAGGTTTCAGACGTTCTTCAAAATATAAATTCAAAGGTAAAACGTTAATAAAGGACGGGTGCATTCGTAACAAATATCATTCTTTTATATTGCTACACGGTTAGTTTAATTAAATCAATAAAGAATTCGTTATGCTTAAACAAATGTTTCCTCTAGAAACCTTGCCAAATGAAAAAAACGTGATCTTCAATAATTTTATAAACTTAAATCTCATTAGCATTCTTCCATTCAAATTGGCTAAACAAATTATGTAGAAGCAACTTCAAACCACTTCTAAATATTTTTTTGTTTTAAGTAGCAGTTATAGAGTTGAAGTTTAGGTATGTGATTCAGATTTAAATCGCCATCATATAACTAGTAAGTATGATATAATTTAAAAAAGACTTTGTCCTCTAAAACAGTGTCTTTTTTTAATATTTACAATCAGTATTGTCGTGTGTTTTGTTTACTTGTTTGTTTACTGAGCGAGATGTAAACGCCTTTGCCAAGGATCTCCACGTATGTCAAGTACTTTAGTTATTAGCACTATCTAACTAGAACCCAATGAACTTCCGCCCATGAAATGAATAGTTACCATTCCAAGCATGGCACTGACACATGACATGGTTAATTATAATGACTAACACAACCTATATTGGTTCTGTGGAAACACTAAAACACACAATGATTTGACAGTGATTTTTACAGGTTTGGAAATTATCAAAGTTACTCCATGATTGTTTTCGTTGTAATTTTTCTATTAATCAAAATAAGGCAGACTATTTTACACGCGATCATGTAATACTGTTTCAATTGACAATAAAAGTGTAGGTACTTTTTGCTTGCAAATCGGATCACATAAAGTCAAGTAATAGATTATATAAAGAATGATAAGGATCGAGTAAATAAAACAACATCAATTTTAGTAAGCCGTGACAGAGTGCAAATCTTAAATACTCGTAAATTTTTTCCACGCAAAAAAATTTTACCAACTCAGCTTGCATCGAACCCCGAAACCATGCAGTTCATTATGCCAATAAGGCTGGGTTTCTATGAATTATAAATCAATTATTTCTTCCAACTAAGAAATATAAATTATTGTTTAATAATAAGGAAATACCTAAATACTAAAATTGAAACACGGATTACAAAGTTTACAACACAAAATTAAAAAACAAAGCTTTTACAGTAAAAATAAATATCGTGTGCAAAGTAAAATCGAAAATAGGAGTGACAAATTAATTAAAGCCGACAGACAACATTAAATTTGTAGTTTTCGTTCTTGAACTTCAATTAAATGACAAAGAACTTTGATATGAGTCACCGAAAATATAAACGCGCCTGAATATTATAGAAATAATATCTCTATTCTAATAAATAGTACTTCTAATATATATTTGTAACGCTAGTTTGATAAGAATTTTGCTTTCGTATATATCCATTTTTAAATACGCATTATATTGACAAACCAAATGTAAAAATAAACTAATGTACCTATATATATATATATACCAAAATAACTCATGCCTTTATTTTAAACGTAAATACTCACTGTTCAGAACATCTTTACTACTAAACGAATAGAAGCGGATACCGTATCTTTTATTTACATTTTAAATGAACAATATACCTACGCGAATTAAAGCAATATTTCGTTGCATAAACTTATTCGGGTTTCACAAATTTGGAATCCGTGCAACTAATTCAAGAAATATTTGTTTTTGATATAACATAATTTAGCTCCAACAGTTTCAAGAATTATTCAGTTTTAAACAAAACAATTTCAACGATTTATACGAAAACCATATAAACACCATCTTCCTTTATAGAAAATATGTAACATAATTATAAAATTAAGTTCCTGGAGGGAATTTCATTTATGTAATGAAAGATCCAAAACACACCGTACTACGAGTACTACATAATAAAAGTTTGCTACTACCTACCAATTACTTGATAATACTGAAAACTGTATCTATTTCAGTTTTTATTTACTTTAAATATGAAATTATCACCAACAGTTTTTAACCGTAATGCTTAGAACTAAGATTTATTTATTTATTTACGGATCTAACCATTTACAAAAAATAAATCGTATAATATGAACGTGGGGAGGAAAAAAGGAACAAAAGAATAAATATTAATTCTTGCAAATCTAAGTATTTTTTTAATAGTGTTAATAAACCTAGACAGAGGAATATCAACCGAACAGCATACACAATTAACAGAATTAATCACTCTATTCAGAGCAGAATTGACACCGTATCTATGCTGCGCGGTGATATTGTGGCTCTAAAAGAGCTGAATTGCGCACATTGTAATATGATTATATTCACACATCAAGTAATTTAACGACAATAAGGGCATCTAATCATCAAATAATTATCAGAGACTTTAATACAAAGCTTGGTAAAAAGGTTGAAGAAAGAGAGAATAAAATAAGAAACAAAATAAATGACTTGGATTTTGGATTAGTCTAAGTTTTATGGTTAGGTTACTTTCGTCCTCACTAATCTGGGATCGCTGGCTATTGTGCAGTTGTTTAGACATGCTTACATCCTTTATTATACAGTGCGGACATAAATTGTCCCCCCCCCGTCCTTTATTATACAGTGCGGACGTAAATTGTCCCCCCCCCTCCGCTGCTAACTTTTGAAGGGATTGATTTTTTAAGAACATTCAAAAGTAACCTTAAATAAGACAACAAAAACTACCTTTTGACTGTCTTTTTTCCCATAAAAGTTCAAGATGTCACCGCTACGACAAAAGGGCACTTTTTTAAATGGAACCATGGGTCGAGTAACACCTTAAATTAAAGATATTTCAAAACTGCATTTAAGGGTGCATTGCGATTTTAAATTTATTGATTAATTTTTAAGAGAAATAACTGTAAACAAACTTTTCTCTCGTAATGTAAAATGCTTCATAACGTTACTAGTATCGTAAATTACTATTACGTAATCAGTTATGAAAAGAGCGATATTGTTTGACGAGTTGTAAGTTTGCCAAAACGAGCGTTAGCGAGTTTTGCAAATTACGTGAGTCCAACAATATCGCTTTTCATAACGTATTACGTACAAAATTTTATCTAATTTCGTATCAAGCTATCAATTATGTAAAAAGTAACATTTCATAACGTCAAAAGGTTATGTAAAATTCAACTTTTCAAAACGGAATTAGATAAAAAAAAATTTTAAATCTCGATTGGCAGACAAATGGTATAAATATCATGGTAAATTGCTGCAAAATCTTAAATATTTCAAGGATATCATGCTAATATCTACGCACAAGAAACAACTTCAAACAATGATACAAGACCTAAACGAACAAACTAAACGAGCATAACATAATATAACTACAGTTGCCAACAATGAGACTATAGAACAAGTAGAAGACTGTACATATTGAGATGATATCGTTTTGGTAGAATTTTAATAAAGTGGGTTGTGGACACCTTTTAAAATCATGGAAATTTGTTGTTAATAAAATGTAAATATGTAGTTATAAGTTAGAGATTTAATTTTATAAGTAATTAGGGTAGAATATCTAGTGAGTTAATTTTGTAAATATGTCATATAAAATAGTCATAGTGTGTTTAAAATTTAGAAACTAAGGAGATAGCGGAGATAGGAAGATAAATAAAATAGTTGAACATTAAAATTGGAACCGAAAGTTCAGTTCCAAAATTTGTGAAACTTAAACTCCATTTATTATCATGAAATTGTAATTTTAAAACGAATTAAAGTTATAATTGGTTTAAAACTGTATGGAGATTATTATTGTTGTATAAAGGATACAATTTGAAGTTATATAATAAAAATTTTATGAAATAAAATTTTATTTTAAAGAAAACAGTAAGTTGTAAATTTGGATTGATAAACGGGAAAAATGTGTTGCTGGATGGAAAGTGGGGCAAGACTTGGTCAGTTTGGAGTTAAGAGGTGATGTGTTGGATTGATAAAGGCGAAAAGTGTATTGCGGAATAGAAAATAACTCAGGACTTGGTAAATTTTGGATAATTTGAAGTCGAGGAAGGAAGTGTGTTCGTTCGGATTGTTTTCAAAAGGTACTTTTGTAAATTTATTAATTTTAGAAAGTGTTTATTTAATTATTAGAATTTGTTGTTGTTATTACTGTTTGTAAAGATTTTTATGATTTTGAAGGGTGTTTGAAATTTAACTTGATTGATTTTTATAAAATTTGAGATTAATCAAAGCGATCCCTCTTTAACGAACCTGAGATAAGAGTATTCTAAATTTTAATTTCAATTATAAACATTTTTGAGCTAGTCGGAACATTTTAAAATTGAATGCGATTTTTCTAGAGCATTAGGAAGAGCATATCAATACATATATTGCTACGAACTGCCCCCTGTTAGCTTCGTATTCGGGTGGTCCTGAAGGTTCGAGTCTTTTTAATTGTATATAATTTGTTCTACAGGGTGTATCTAAAATCGCGCATAATATGTATATATCACGCGATTCTACGTCAAACTCCAAGCAAAAAACTCCAGTACCAATTTACTGTTAACTCTTTAGTTATGGCCTTATTAGCCGCCTTGGGTCGTATTCTGGTTTGCTTGTTGTGACATATTTTTATGAAATAATGATTTTTAGCTGTAGTTTAATCTAATGTGTAATTGTACTCAACATACCCTTCGTTTAATTAGAATTTCCATCCAAAGTTTGAAATGTTTGCAGTGCTTGTACTTTTCATAAATGTTGCAACGATGTACAATGCAATTATATTAAATCAAGCGGGTTGTTATTGGTGATATCGCAGGTGACGTAGTATGACTGACCAGCTGACCACACAGTGTTGCTAAGTTTATAAGACTTTAATTAATAATGCTTCAAAAACTACACGTTTTGGCCTAAACAGTTAGACAATTTTTTGTCCAGTTTTTAACGCAGAATCGCGTGGTGCGAATATTATGCGCCATTTACAATACACCCTGTATAATAACAATAATGCAATCATAAGAACGGTAACTTTTATGCAGATTTATTAACATTATTTTTTTTAAATTTATGTCTTATCTTCCCTAGCTTTCTTAATATTTATTTGTCTCACTGTTAACATTTATTTATAATAGTTTTAATACGCTCACGCAACTGCGAATCCTACCCAAATCAAATCAACTCAAAAATCCAAAATCCAAAATTAGTAGGTACTCTGCAACCCCCTATCCAATTCCAATATCCAGATAAGCAGAATAATCCTCCAATCAACTACAATATTCAAATGAGCAGGACAATTTTCCATTTAACTCCAATATCAACTTGTAACTTCGCTTTTTCTCACAGGAAAAGCCACTTATTTCTTTATTTTATCTTCTCTTAAAGGAAAACACAACTTCCTTTTTAAGAAGAATAATTCGCACTTCTTTTTTATTTATATTTCTCTGGTCTCTCGTTGCCCCGGTTCCCTAATGGTTTCTTTCAATAAAAATATCTTTGCTGCTGCTTGATAATGGTTATAAAATACTAAGATTCTTTCAGCACACATCCCTACGTTTCTAGCTATTTAAATTACAATTACAACATAGTAACATTTTTCTAACATTTTAACTATTCTACCCTGCCTATTTTCTCGGAAATTCTTAATTTTCCATTTCAGTTATGAATCAAATTAAATTAAATCTGCATAAAACTCAATTAACAATGAATAATTACAGTCAACCATAAGTTTAACTTCAATAATAAAATACATTGAACTCCAATATCTTTTACACCACAAATATCATCTGAATATCTAGGTCAGAAAATTAAACTGAACAAAGAAAATCAAGAAATAGAAATTAGAAGAAGAATAATACTAGGATGAGCCTCTTTTGGTAGACTAAAACACGTACTGAAAAACAGAAAAATTCCACAGTATATTAAGGTATGCGATGCATACGTCCTGTCCATATTGACTTACGGAGCTCAAACATGGACGCTAACAAAGAAAAACATGGAAAGATTAATAGTCGCACAAAGAGCAATAGAACGACGAATGTTAACCTTAAGGGATAGAAAACGAAACAGCTGGATAAGAGAAAAAAACAAGGTTGAGGATATGAGACGACAAGTAGCAAAATTGAAATGGCAGTTTTTCGGTCACAACTCCCCACAAAAGGATGCCAGATGAAGCTCACAGATTCTGAACTGGTGGCTTTGACTGGGAAGGAAACACGACGACGCTCTCAGATGCGGTGACAGATGACATTAAAAGTTATGCCGGCCTAAGGTGGAAAAGAAGAGCTCGAGACAGGACACAATTGAGCAGGCCTACATCCAAAAATGGATAGAAGAAGGCTAGAACAAGAAGAAGGACATACGGACGCACTCAAAATACTTCCATCATCAACTTGAAAAAAGATTATTTTTAATAAAAATTTGCATGTTCTTAAAAATTAATTTTAATCGGCTGTTTTACATATGTATTACGATATAATTGTTTCGTAAGAGATGGGGCAAGGGTTATACTTCCTTTGCAAAATTTTAACAAACTTTCATTTAAAATATATTCATTCCATTAATTGAAAGGTAAACTTAAATATGATAAATTTGAATGAAAACCTTCACCGTTCTCAAGTTTTTCCTACTTTCTTGTCAATATAAATAAGACAGTGAAGTTCTCAAATAAGCAAAGAAGTCATATTGTTCAGAAATTGTACATTCCCATTCCAAATAAAAGAATTGCGCTATAATTTTATGTTAATATTTATATTAAGTAGGATGTATGAATAACCTCCTTTCCTCTTCCACTTTTGTTGAAATTAATCATTATAATAATTATTTTTGTAAATTTGTCAATAAAAATTGAACTTATTAATAAATTTTACCTGCGTATTTTTTTATGTGTATAAATGAAATAATTTCCCCGAATAAAAATTTCAAAAATACACTAATGTTCCTTTAGAAACTTAGTTTGGTAAAAAAAGCTAATAATTTACTTTTTATTTAGGATATTTTTTTTTATTTTCTAAAATAAATATCTTTGGTATATTTTAGAGTAATAGTTGTGCACGTATTTTAAATGTAATTTAAATTTGCAGTGATTTATAAACTTTTATCATCATCATCATCAGTTGACATGGAGCAGATCCCCGTGGATCAATCCTTATCAAAAAGTAAATTCTTGAGAAATTAATACCTAATACCATTTTTGGCAGGAATTGGGTTCTAACGAAGTTTGACAATAAGCGAACTGTAATCGCTTTTTCGGATAATGTAGCCTCTTTGCTATAAAAAATAACTGTGAAAGATTAGCCTGCTTTCAAATTTCACATAATAATAATAAAATTAATATAAATTTATAGACAAAAATTTTGTTATAATAATCATAAATTCAGGTCATCTGCTTAAGACAATGTCACGATAAACTTAGCAACAAGGTTAGAAAATTGTAGGTATTTCTTTTATAATTTAAATATATTTTAATTTCAATATAACAACAGTCCTTTTCATATCTGTGCATTGTTGTGTGTTGTTTGAGAATTGTTCAGTTTGATAAATAAAAAAATAATAAATGTGGTTATTCACCAACAAATCGTAATTAATAAGCTGCACCAATCACATGCTGTTGTGGATAAAGAAAATAAAGTTATTTAAAAGTACCATCAAAACAATATAAATAAATTACATTTTGATTGCTTACCTATCGAAGCTCATTTCATTGAAATTATTCTTAGGGAAACAAAAAGTAACGGAAACAATAATTCAGTTTCAAATATGCTGTTAATAATTGACCTGGATATCTTAAATTTTTATGATCGATCTTCAATAAATATCTTGTTGCAAAATAAAATTAATTGTAACTGTTAATTATATATATCAGCCTGTGAAATTTTAACGCATATTTATATTATCATCATTTATATGCCTGTTTGATCAAGTACGTAAAATCAAACTTGAGTCTCGACGTGAGTAAACTTTCTCCGCGTTCCTCTTTAGTTATTGCACATCACAAAAGAAGAAGCAGTACTGACCACGGCTAAAATTAGTACTGCTATTTTTAAAGGCAAATTTACTAGTTAATTTACTAGTTTCACTTTTATTTGACACGAAAGGTATTTTAATTTGATGAAAGTAAATTACTAACCTAAATTTAATAGTCCTTGAACTTACACATTTTACATAACAGTCATCGTTTGCTAGAGTACACTTTACGTACAATAACATAAATCCTTTCTTGGTTATTTTGGACTAAATACACATCTGCTGATTAACCACATGTTTACATGTTTATGATGTACACACATGAAATATTAATCGTAATAACATCATAATCTCCCACATTTTAAAGCTATTTTATTATGCTAGTGTTGGAGATCAGTTAGTAGGCTTATGTAGAAGTTTTTTGAGACAATAAAAACAAGATTATAATTTCATATTTACATAAAGAAATAGTGTGTATACGTATTCATAAAGCAAACTGCGTATGTAATAACGTTAATAACATACCATTTCTGTAATTTACACAAAAACTTATAGATCTTTGGACTCGCAATGAATCGCACGGACGTTCAGTTTCACTTAACTCTTAGCTTCGACAGAAAACGTAAGTAACAAACCGTTCACGAATACCGTCAGACATGTACAGTTAATGGCACTGTGTAAACTACTTGTCACATTTTCTTTGATATCGCGATCGAAATAAACCGATCACTTTAAATGTGAGAGTTTACGGTGTCTGGTTATGTTAAACTACGATGATTGGGGGATAAACAGAGAAAGGAACAATGCGACATATTCACGGCTACTGGTAACTCATGGCACTTCCTCTTACATACATAGATGAATCATTCATCCAGTATACCTTACAACGTGATTAAAATATGTTTAGAGTTTAAACGTTTAAACATACCCACACACTTTGTTTTAATTGTTTATATGAACATGTTTAACAAACTTCAAAATAAACGATTTGCTTGGATCTTAAATTGCTTTTCATTTGTGTTTGTTTCCAAAATTAAGTAAATTTGCTGAAATTAGTAAGTGTAATACTTAATTTATTAATTATTTATTCTTTTATCATATATCAAATATAGGAGTAAAGAAACTTTGTTCAAATACGTACTTAGTGTTTTACAACTAAGCGCCCATTTTGAAAAGACGTAGAATAAATTAATCGACCGGAATATAACATTTGGGCTTTCGCCAGTTATAAAATTGTTGATTATTGAATTGCAAATTAGTAAACAAAAGTTTAACTAAATATAATAGTGCTGGTATAGAACCTAGACGTCAAATTTTCATTTCTATTTTGCAATCATTTCATGGAGTAAAAATGAAAATTAGCATGCTTTTATGCTATAATTGAGATTCTAATTTATAACGGATAGTTATTTATTAGAAGACTTCGGATACAACTAATTTCAAAGCACCATCAACCAAAAATTATTTTGTTTATTTTCTTCTTCTTCTTCTTCTTCCTCTTATGACCGAAGCCTAGGCCAGTGGCATGTTACTAGTCATAAGTATCGGTTCTGTAAAGCCCTCTTTGCAGGTATTCCAGGTAGGAGGCTAACCTTACCCGTGGAAAGAGGTGAAGAAGATCGACCCGCAGTGTTGCGAGGTTAACGGTTATCAAACGTTTTAGTATGATAATCGGGACCACCGGCTTAACGTGTCCTCCGGAGCACGGAGAAGCGTACGACCTCTAAAATTCCGATGCCTACGTGACTATCCACTCCTCTTGTTTATTTTCTTGTGCAGTAAATTTACATTTTACAAATGCATTATCACTTATCAGTTATCACTATATGCAAATTGGTAACTGAAAAAATCACTGTTTTTAATACGTACAAAGATACACTCGAACTTATGTATAAAGCGAAAAGTAGGCGCCGAAATAAATATAAAAAACAATCAAACTCTTGTATTATTGGAAACAACTAATAACTGTTAGTTTCTGGATATTATCTTTTTCTGCCAATTAAAACTATATTCCTAAAGCAAGTTTTATTGTACGTGTAAGTTTGGTCAAAAATCAACTATTAATTTAATATTATTTATTATTGTAAGACAAGAATCGCGTGCATATGGTTAAGTAAAATTTGCGCGGAGCACAAGCGCGAGTGCGGGCAGGCAAAGGCGATACGGGTGGCGGCCCGCCTAACGTAAGAAATTCGAGCGTGCGTAAAATTTAACGTGAACGGTAATAATTAATAACGGGAAATGTACACAGATAGCGAAGAAATAACCTCAGACGATAATAAGAGGAAGAGAAAAGAAGTGACACCAGAGTTTTCTGATAGGTCAAAAAAAACGACAAGAACACCAGTTAAAAAAATGAGTAAACAAGAAAGGGTAGAAGTAAAAGATATACAAGAAGAAGAACAAGGTAAAAAAATGCTAAAAATGATGGAACAGATAATGAGGGATGTAAGAGAAATAAAAGAGGAGCAGAAAGAATATAGAGAAAAAATGGAGCTAATAAGAAAGGAAAATAACGATTTGAAGGAGAATGTAGAACTATTCGAAAGAAAAATCGAGAATATGGAAAAAACCGAAAAAAGAAACAATATAGTTATAAAGGGTGCCAAAATTAATGAAAATGAAACTAGAATTGGTGTAACACAATTCCGGAATGAGAAGATAGGAACAAATGTAGGTAGATATAGTATATGCTTATGTTGTAAAACCGAAAAATAAAGAAAAATTTGTAGTAGCCAAGCTTGGGAAATGGGAGAACAAGATAGAAATAATGAAGAACAAAAATAAACTGAAGGGGACAGGAATTTATATAGATGACGATTTAACTGAAAAAGAAAATAAAATTCAAAAAATGATAAGAGATGTGGCAAGAAATGGGAGGAAAAATGGAAAAAGGGTGCAAGTAAAATACAAAAAATTAATAAGCGAAGGAGAAGTTTGGAAATGGGATGAGAGGTGAAAGAAATTGGTCAAGGAGCCAAAAAACCAACTAACGGCAGAGCAGATATAAAGGTGAGCTGTGGTGCGGATGCAAGAAGCCTAACATCCACACCAGTAGATATAGATAAGGCTTCAGGAAACAAAAGTGGCAAAGGAAAAAGGCAATGGAAAATAGGTTTATGGAATGTATGGGGAATAACAGGAAAGGAATATGCATTAGCAAAAGAATTTGAGGAAGTGAATCTAAAAATACTTGCGATTACAGAAACTAAAAAGAAGGGAACGGGAAATATGGAAATAGAAAATAAGCAAGTATTATTTTACAGTGGGGTGCCAAATAATGAGAAAGCAAGAGCAGGAGTAGCATGCATGATAAAAAAAGAAGATATAGATAAAGTCAAGGAAGTACAATGCAATAATGAAAGAATAATGAGAATAGAAATGGAAGAAGATACAGGAAAATACACAATAATAATAGCATATGGGCCATCAGATAATGAAAATAAGGAAACTAAAGACCGATTTTGGGAAGAATTACAGGATGAAGCCGATAAAAAGAAGGGAAAGCTAATAATACTAGGGGATTTAAACGGAAGAGTAGGGAACAAGCCGGAAAAAACACAATATACAGTAGGAACTTTTGGAGAAAACATAGTAAACAATAACGGAAAAAGAGTAATAGACTTTTGCATACAGAATGAAATGATTGTGGCAAATACTTACTATGCACACAAAGATATACACAAATACACCAGAACAAGGCTCAGCCGAAACGAAAAATCTATCATCGATCTTGTGCTAATAGAAAGGGAATACAAAAAATATATAAATGACGTAAGAGTACAGAGGGGACCTGAAATAGGGACGACCATCACTTGGTAGTTACAAGAATGAAAGTAAATATAGAAGGAAAAGATGATGAAACAAAAACAGAAAAAAGAACATTCTACAGTATTAAAAATCATAAACTGCAAATGGAAAAAGTGAGGTATGAATTTAGTAGGAAGATAGAGGAAAAAATTAAGGATGTCGATATATTAATAAGAAATGAGACGGTGGAAATTATATGGGATAAAATGAAAGAAACGATCATCAGCTCTGCCATAGAAACGTGTGGCATACAGAAATGTGGAAAGAAGAACAAGCAAATCTCCTGGTGGGATGAACAAATACGATAAAGCAAAAGAAGAAGCTGTAGAAAATGTATTTGAATAAAACAGACGAGAAAAACTATGAAGAATACAAAAAACAACGAAAAATAGTAAAAGATAAAGTTATAGAAGCTAAAAAGAGAAGCTGGGAACAGTTTGGTATGAAAATGTAGAGAGATGGAAGAGGAAATGCTAAGGTGCTATAAAAAACAATAAAAAGCCTTAGAAGTGACAAAAAAGAATACACAATTGGAATAAAAGACAAGAACGGAAAAATGGTAACAAGAAATGAATAAGTAATAGAAAGATGGTACCAGTACTTCACGGATTTGTTAGAGGGACATGAGAATAACGAGGAAATGCCAAATAATCGGAACAATGAAAACATATCAACAGAAGAACGGGGAGATGACATAACTTTAGAAGAGATAAATATTGCAATAAAAAATCTAAGTAATGGGAAAGCAGCGGGAATTGGCACAATAACAGCCGAAATGTTAAAGTATATGGGTGGAAAGCGGCAGAGCTTACTACATCAACTGATACTAAAAGTATGGAAAACAAAAACAATCCCCAGTGACTGGAAGACAGCAGTAATAGTCCCAATATTTAAAAAAGGAGAGCGATACAAATGTGAAAATTATAGAGGCATTTCGCTTCTCAGTGCGCCAAGTAAAGTGTACGAAAAAATACTGGAAAAACGGCTAAGAAAAGAAGTGGAAAGTTTAATGGCAGATACACAGTGTGGCTTCAGACCCGGACGTGGAACACAAGACCTCATTTTTAACATCAGACAGATATGCCAGAAAAAGATCAACTACAACAAATGCTTGTATGCATGTTTTATAGACCTAGAAAAGGCATTTGATAATGTACCCCGGAAGGAAATATGGAAAACCTTAGAAGAACGAAGAGTCAATAAGCACCTCATAGAAGCAATAAAGAGTATATATGCAGATACTAACAACATCGTGAGAGCAAAAAATAACTGTTCAAGAAAGTTTGTGACAGCAAAAGGCGTGAGGCAGGGTGGGATATTAAGTGCACTACTGTTCATTTTGGTGATGGACAGCATATCACAAAAATGTGGGCAAAAAACTAAGGGTGTTAAGGTAGGAGTAAGAAAACTGAAGCCAATAGTAGTAAAAGAGTTTATCTACGCCGATGACCTGGTACTACTCGCAGAAAATGAAGAAACAATACAAGGAAATCTGGGTATATGGAATAATGAACTACAAAGAAGAGGAATGAAAATAAACGCTAAAAAGACCGAAGTGA
The DNA here is from genome assembly GCA_963082815.1 of Melanotus villosus. Lineage (NCBI taxonomy): Eukaryota > Metazoa > Arthropoda > Insecta > Coleoptera > Elateridae > Melanotus > Melanotus villosus. The sequence continues at coordinate 65,601,146 of OY720418.1, read as the reverse complement.
TGGTAATATCCAAAGAAGACAAATCGGCTAATGTGAGACTCGGTAACGAACAAATCAAGCAAGTTAGTGCATTTAAATATCTGGGATCAATAATAAATAGCAATGGGGATTTTGAAACGGACCTAAATAACAGAACAGTATAGTAGCAAGACTATATAAAGCACTACAACAAGTATTTTTAAATAAAAAAGAAGTTTCAAAGACAACAAAAGTAAAAATATACAAATCCGTATTTATGCCTGCTTTAACTTACGAAAGTGAGTCATGGGTGGTAAACAAGCAGCAGCAGTCAAAATTACAAGCATGCGAAATGCGTATATTAAGAAGACTAGAAGGAGTTTCTAGCTTTCTAGAATAGACAAGATAAGAAATGTAGAAATAAGGAAGAGACTGAAAGTGCAACCTTTACAGAATCATATCGAAAGAAACCAATTAAGATGGTGGGGACACATGAGGAGAATGCAGGACAATCGACTTACAAAAAATATATGGGAAATGGGAGTGGACGAAAAAAGAAATAAAGGACGACCAAGACACACGTGGAATGAAGAAGTGAAAAGGATACTGGAAAAGAGAGGAACCACGTGGAGGGAGGCAGGAAAGCTAGCGGAGGACAGAAAAACTTGGATAAAATTCTGCGACCAACAAACATCTGACCAACAACTCTAGAAATAACAACCTCGACACCGAAAGGTAGAAGAGTACAGGATTATGTATGTATGTATGTATTATTATAAATCTTAAATTTAACAGAGTGTTAGTTCGAGTGTGATTTGAGACATCTGATATGGTTTCCAATTGAACTCAAAACTGCTCGTGCACGAAGTAACAGATTAGTAAACTACCCACGTTAATTGTTTTTTTAATTATTGTACTATTAATAATACTACAACAATAACAACATTAATCAATCAAGTAATTAAAACTAACTTTTGTAGGCGGCTTTTTCAATTGCGGTTGTTGACATTTTTAGTTTAAACTAAGAAAAAGTTACTTATGGTGTTTCAATCTAATTTTTACAGTAGGTATTTGAAATACAGGGTGATTTGTGAGGAACCCCCCATATTTGGATAATGTGTTCAGGGAACTAAAAGAAACAAAAAAAGTATAATAAACATATGGTCAAATTTTAACCGTTACTGAGATATTGTCAAAATAGTTTTTAATAAGGTGGTCATGCATGCAGACAAAACAAGGTCACCAGAACTCATTCTTCTAAATTATTGCCTTTGGGGAGTGCTGAAAACATTAGTTTATAAAATAAAAGTGAACACAAGAGAGGCACTACTCGATAGAATAACTAACTGCGCAACACTCATCAGAGATAATCACCGTGCGCTTCAACGAGCTACTCCTGCAATTCACAAACGAGCTGACGCATGCATCAAGGTGAATGGTGATATTTTTGAGAAATCAATTAATTAATTTGTATTTTATGTTATGAAATAAACACTTTTCATTCTTAATGCATTACAATAAATTCACCTGATTAAAAACAACTTTCACAATATCTCAGTAACGGTTGAAATTTGACCATATGTTTATTATACTTTTTTTGTTTCTTTTAGTTCCCTGAACACATTATCAAAATATGGAGGGTTCCTCACGAATCACCCTCTATAAAAGAACTAGAAAAGTTTCAATTTGCTTTTCAAGCTATAACTCATTTATTATTAAGAATTGTTTTAATCTGTAAAAATGTTTTTTCTACAACCACCATAGAAAGTGGGATTTTCAGACTTCGTCTCCATAGATACGAGTATTGAAAATGAGTGTTTGCCGAACAAGTGAAAATTAGCGTGCGGAAAGTTTACTTTCCGCACGCAAATCTGATTTGCGTGCGGAAAGTAAACTTTCCACACTCAAATTTTGATTTGCGTGCGGAAAGTAAACTTTCCACACGCTAATTTGTTTACTTTCCGCACGCAAATCAAAATGTCATAAATGACATTTGATGAATGTCAGATTTGATTTTGCAGAAATATTTAAATTTTTTGTGGTTGTAGAAAAAATAGTGTGTGATACATGTGTTGAAAGCTTGTATTTGCCACACTCATGTGACTGCAGCACTCACTATCGTTCGTGCTGCAAACTTCACATTCGTGTGGCAAACGCAAGCTTTCAACACTTGTATTACAAATAACTATTTCAGTATACCTCTCTGAAAACATTATCGCCGACCGCCGCGACGATCGCGCGGTCGTTGCCCGCCGCGACAGATCGCGTTCTGTGTGCCCGAGCCTAATGGGTTGCGAAAGGGCATCTTGCCCATCCACTGTACGGGAAATAGTTATTTTCGTATCAAGTGTCGAAAGTAGCAAATATCAAGCGAGTGTGTATAAATAGATATACGAGTGCGGAGCGAAGCGGAGCACGAGTAGAAATATTTATAAACACGAGCGGAGATATTTGCCTTTCGAACGAGTTACGAACACTATTTTTCCCACGACCAAAAATGTACATGTCAAAAAGTAACACTGACAGTTCAGGTAAAACGACCGTCATTTTTTGTTTTGAAGCGGCCGCAGCTTCCTATTATTGCGCAAACTGTGCGATATATCCCTATACGTGTTCATATCGCACGGGTTGTTCATTTGTTTTGCGAAAGTCAATCGCACGGGTGATATTGTCAACTTTCGCGCCTAGTTTGTTGTGCGTTAGGAGCGACTTTCTTATATGGTCGTGGGAAAAAATTTTATTTCATACTGTCTAGTAAATTCAGTTTCCCGGCGCCATTTTGAGTCCGGTAAGTGAGCTATTACGGTATCAGAGCCGTTATTGAAAAAGTGTCACGTGTAAAAATTAAAAAATCAATTGTTTATACAGTATGAAATAAAACGTTATACGATACATGTCCTGGAAGTTATTATTAAAGTCACTTCCCGGACTTGTAACGTAAATTACTATTTCAGTATACCTCTCTAAAAACAGTTGCACTGCACGGGAATAGTATACATATTTCATTAGGAGGCGAGAAACAAGGCTTTTCCCGGGCGAGCGTGAAAGTCATGCGAGAACGGGAAAAGCAGTTTCTGCAGTGTAATGAACGATATTTTTCATTATACCTCTCTGAAAAACGGCGATACAACACGTAAATTAAAATATGCGTTGTTACTCCTAGCAAACGCCATTTAGAATGCTTTTGAGATTTCCCTAGCAACGCTTGTTTGGAATTGTTTATCGAGTGTTTATTTGACATATGGAGGTGGAATAGGCCGGGAAAAAAATTTCCCGTGCAGTGCACGGGAAAGATGCCCTTTCGCAGCCCATAAACCGTCAGAAAACTGTTTTCAGAGAGGTATACTGAAATAGTTATTTTTCGACAAACGTTTAGGAATGTTACTTTTCCACACTCATTTTGCGTGCGGGAAAGTCCACTTTCCCGCACGGAGTGCCGGAAAGTGACAGAGATTTCTGAAAAATCAGAAAATCGCATAGCAACCATCCTTACTAGTGTAACATATGGCAACGTCGTGTTAAGACGTGACATCACTGAACCAGTAAATGAAGTACACGCTAGGTGGCCAGACATGAGGTAACCATGGTAGCAAGCAATAATAAATAAAGCTGTTATCAAGTATACCGTTTATTAATAATAATAACTAAGAATGTAACATGGTGTCAGGTGTGGGGGACATTAAAAATATTTGACTCAAATTTGCCGATAGTAATACAGACCGACGCAAGTCAGCTTGGTATGGGTGGTTGCCTATTACAAAATGGACAACCAGTTAGTTTCTGTTCACGCACCATTACAGAGTGTGAATCAAGATATGCTCCTATTGAAAAGGAATTGCTAGCCAGTTGTTTCGGGTTAACAAAGTTCCATCAATTTATTTATGGACGAAAGGTTTTAGTAAATAGTGATCACAAACCTTTAGTAGCTATAAAAGAAAAAGACAATAATAAAGTTAGTCCGCGGTTACAAAGAATGAAACTAAAAATGCTGAAATATGATTTTAAAGTTGAGTATATACCAGGAAAGTCTATGTTAATTGCTGATCTTTTATCCAGATCTTATATAAAAGATAAAGTTCAAGATGATCCTAAAATGTTAGAAATTGTTCACTGCGTAACAAGTATAGCTTCATGTAGTGAGGAAAGATTAAAAGATATAAAGAAATCAACAGAAAAAGATGTGATATTAACTCAAATTAAGAAATATATAAATGAAGGGTGGCCTAAAAAAATAAGAGATCTAAAACCGGAAGAAAAGATTTATTGGAAGTTTAGAAATGATATGTATGAAAATGATGGAATCATATATAATAATGATAAAATTGTAGTTCCAACTACATTGAGAAAACTGATGTTGGAAAAACTGCACAAAGCTCATTTCGGAATAGAAAAGATGAAGGCAAGAGCAAGAAAAATATTTTACTGGCCGAAAATGGGGGAAAATATAGAAGAGTTCGTCTCTAAATGCATCGTTTGCCAAAATCACACAAGAACGAATGTGAAAGAACCTTTGATTCCACATAATATTCCGGAATACCCATTTCAAGATGTCTGTGCAGATATTCTAGAATTTGGAGGAATTCCATACCTAGTGGTAGCTGATTATTACAGCAAATGGATTGAGTTGGAAAAACTTAAAAACAAAACAGCTACTGAAGTAATCAAAAAATTGAAAAAAATATTTTCAGTAAATGGCATACCAGAATCTTTTCTAGCAGATAACGTACCATTCAATAGTTGGGAATTTAAAGAATTTTGTAAACAATGGGACGTAAAATTAATAACTTCAAGCCCAAGGTATCCAAAATCAAACGGGTTAGCTGAAAAGATGGTAGGTGTTTGCAAATTAATGCTAAAGAAATGTAAGGAAACTAACGAAGATATTTATAAACTAATACTTGATTATAGGGTCACACCAATAGCAGGGTTAAATTATTCTCCCTCAGAGTTATTAAATTCGCGTTTACTAAGAACAAGTTCACAAAAATAAGCTTAAACAGTATGTTGTTAAAAATGTAGAGACATTAATGAAAAAACGACAGGATAGATATAAGTATTATTATGATAGGAATGCAAAGGAAAGGGATAGTTTTCTAGATCAACAAAATGTTATGTTTAGAGTAAGTAATGAGAAAGGATCTAATCAATGGAAAGCAGGGAAAATTGTTAAAACTTGTAATACACCTAGATCATATGTAGTTAGAGACATGTACGGATCAGAATACAGGAGAAATACAAATTTTTTGCGAAAAACTGCAATTCAAAAACAGGAAGAAAGACGAAAGTCAGATGAGTTTCTCCTGGATTCAGAATTAAATAACAAATCTATGTCAGTTAGTGATAGTAATAAGAGCGAGGGGGTGAGAAAGGAAATACAGCAGTGAATAGTGAAAAAGGCAATAAAGTGTTAACAAGAATAGGTCGCGAAAGTGTTAAACCGAAAAAGTTTAATGATTATGTAATGTAAGTTTAATTAAGTTAATAGTGTTTAATTTTGAATGTAGATATTAGAAAGTTAAAATGTTACTTTAGTTAATAAGGAAAGGGGGATGTAACATATGGCAACGTCGTGTTAAGACGTGACATCACTGAACCAGTAAATGTAGTACACGCTAGGTGGCCAGACATGAGGTAACCATGGTAGCAAGCAATAATAAATAAAGCTGTTATCAAGTATACCGTTTATTAATAATAATAACTAAGAATGTAACAACTAGATTATTACTTTAAAAGGAAATGTCAAATTTGACAACTTGAAAACTTACAAAATGATAGTTTAGGACGATTCCTAAACGTTTGTAGGGAAAACGTTGTTCATAACACGTGCGGGAAGAGCGATTCCGAAACTCATGCAGGTACAGAAACTCGCTGCGCTCGTTTCTGTAACGTCCTGCATTCGTTTCGGAATCGCTAACTTCCCGCACTTGTTATGAAAATAACTATTGTGTACCTAGTGCGCAAAATGCTACATTGCTGCTCGCGCATAAAGTTTAATTATGCAAGAGCAGCAATGTCATTTTGCGCTCGCGGTACACACACTATTTTTCCTACAACTCTTTTATAATATTAAAATATGAGTATGACCTGTCAATTTATATGGGAAACGAAATTGAAATGTAAATTTTAGAAGTAGCCTTTGGAAACGAATCTATTCTTAGATCCACCTTAATCTACGCCTGTACCATCTGGGGTGCAGCATCCAATACAATAATAAAAAAGTACAAGTTTTTCAAAACAAAATCCTTCGAATCATTACAAACGCTCCGTGGTACGTCCGTAATGAACAGTTACATACGGAACTAGAAATTCCCACCATACAAACTTATATTAAAAAGTGTATTAGAACATTTAATGATAAATTAAGTGAATATCTTGGTGCGGTTGCTTATGAACTGGGAAATAAACACATCCTCAGAAGGTTAAAAAGGAAACTGCCACAAGATCTCCTAACCGATGGAGAATCCAGTGAGTGAAGATTAGTTTGAAACTGACCTCCACATGCCAATATAGTAATAAGTGATATCAAATAACAATTCTGTGTATAGCTACATACAGGGTGGTACATTGCCTCACGCACCATAGGAATTTCAATGGTAAATTTTTAATTTGTAAATATTTGCTTCCCTAATGATGTTAGAGCAAAAGTGCAAATATGTTTTTTGTAGAGAAAAAAATATCCCATCCAATCATGCTGTTTCTCAGTTTTTCAATTTTTCTGTAATAGAAAAACTGTGAAAATTAATTCTTGCACTTTGATCAAAATCACTGATGCCTTGGAATTACTGAAACAGTCTGGCTTGTCAGTAAAAGTAACACTTGTTAAAATTTTCACATACAATAATTTTATTTTCTGTTGAGTTTGTTTTAAAAAGTAATTTTCCTTCCTGTTGAATTTATTGAATAATCATTATTTGTTTACTAAGGCCAAAAAGTGACATTTTTCGTATGAAAAATAATTTCAAATTGTCATAGCTCCACCCCTCTGTTTAAAAATTTTCATGGCATCAGTGATTTTTGTCAAAGTGCACGAATTAATTCCCACAGCTTTTCGGTTACACGAAAATTCGATAATTATGTAAAATATCATCATTGGATAGGGTATTTTTTTCTCTACAAAAAACTTCCGTACACTTTTGGTCTACAATAATTAGGGAAGCAAATATTTACATATTAAAAAATTACCATTGAAATTCCTATGGTGCGTGAGGCAATGCACCACCCGGTATATTAGCTAAGCCGGAAATCAAACAGAAAAAAAAACTGTAACATATACCCTGCGCTGCCCCCTATGTTTCAAATTATACCATAGGTCACTTAACCACAGTTTTTTCGAACACCCGTTATGACATTACAAAGAGGAATGTTTTTACGTTACTCGCAGCGCCGGTTTAAGGCGCTGCCGGGCCCTAAGCGGCAATGGGGAGTCTGGCGGGCGCAACCCCTTGTAAATGGAGGGGGGGGGTCTGGGGGCTCCAGGGTTGTTGGATTAAAAATAAAACGAATGTGCTAGAAGTTGTGCAAAAAATACGAGGGTGGAGTGATAAGTCTGGTAAAAATGAAAGAAGGAATAATTTTTTTGGCCAAAAACAATTTATTTTTCAACGTAGTCGTCTTTTAGGTCAATACACTTAGTCCAACGGTTTTCCAATTTTAACTTATAGTGTAAATAGTGTAGTGTAACCAGAGGCGCAACCAAGGGGGGGGGGGGGGGGCAGGACCTCCTCAAGAACAAAATTATTAATCAAAATTTCATTTAAAAAAAATCGATAATTGTAGGTATCGGCATTACAAAAGCCACCCAATATGGTGAATTTGAAAACCAAACAGTGGACTGGGCCCCCTACAAACTACGTTTCTGGTTACGCTACTGAGTGTAACTTATTAACTTATTACGGCGCGGAGTTGCCGCGGTGTCGCGAAAATATTTGTTCAATGAATTTAAGGCCCCAGTGAGCTCCCGGGCCCTAGGCGGCCGCCTAGTCCGCCTAATGGTTAAATCGGCACTGGTTACTCGATAGGGTAAAGAACGTGATATAATCAGATGATATGAAAGGATTTAGTAGAAAGAAATCTGTTTAAAAACTTGTTTTTCATTTACTTTTGTTCATAGAACCAACTTAAAATGAGAAAACTTTATCGTTTATAAGCAAAAGGTTGAACAAGAAATTTAAAACTTCGTCACGGAACCTACTTTTCACATACGTTCATATGCCTGGATTTTTAGAAGATATAATTTAGATAATTTTTAAACAAACTTAAAACACAAATTCTTAATTCACATAGTTCGTATCATTTATTGACATATCCAGGACTGCGAAGCAAGGTTGCAGATTGCATTGAACAATAAGCAGGAGTTTTTAAGGCAAGCGTCCAGTGGTCCGCATCATACGCATAGCATGCATTGAACGGATCGAAATAAATATTTGTATCAGTAAATTAAAGGTAACTGCGTTCACATTGATCGGATCAGCTCTCCAGAAATCCGTCCAGTATTCTCAGGAGAGTAATTTTTCCGAACTGTACGATGCCTGCAGATGATGTCGTAGGATATCCTCTTTAGGGCGAGGAAAAAGTAATGCAATATGACTATAACTCTTTTATTGTCGACTTTTAGAAAAAATATTTTTAACAAAAGTTGTTAGATGGTAAGTACTCCATGTATCTGTGGCCTTGAATTTGGTTCTCGTCGAACAATCTGAAATTCTTGGGTGAAAATCATATCATTGCACCTTTCTAGTGAGACACCTTCTAAGATTTCAAAAAGGTGGTTTTCCAAAAAATCACAAAGCGTATTCCCATTCAAGCTCCCTGATAAAATACGCAATTTCTGTACAATATCAACCTGAAGTCCTTTTAAAATTCCGTTGTTGAAAGGACCATATATATTACCTATCTCCCTTAGTTTATCTATTTAACTGACCTTAAATTTGAAACTTCTATCAATCCATAAAATATTTGTATTCCTTTTTAAATCACCTAGAATATGTTGTGTTAATATTGTAGTATTTATAAAATATATGTATTTATGGATCGAAATCTAGGGCTGCGGGAACAAATCATCTGAAAACCCAACTAAAATTAGGCCCGATTCAAAAGATTCCGATATTTGAAAGTTATTCAAAGAAGGACATGATTTTAATAACTTTTCGAAAAATCTCACCAACTAGGGCTGGGAAGCAAACCTGAGACAGCTGTTTTACAAAACAAATATCCTAATCTTACAGCAATTAAAGGCGACAGGAATGTTTAACCGACAAAATAAAAATACACAGCCACAACTGTAAAAAACTCCAACTAAAGACATATTTTTCAGTTTATAACAACATGATTCCTATTAAAAAAATAAATCCAAGTCGGTATAAAGCTCGCACAATTTTCCGAGCTATCTAGATTATAATAGAAAGTTTGTTTGTTGATATATCAAATATGAATTTCGAAATGAAACGAATTTTATCGACTCTAAGATAAACTCTGAATGAGCGTATGTATTTTATGTATAAGCTTAAACATACAAACTAAGTAATAATCCCCTTTTGGAATATTTCGTTATTCGAAAATGTAACAATCAGCGAAACAGGTACTTTCAGTAAACATATCATTAATTTACGTTATATATTATATTGAAGCTCAAAATAACTCGCTGTTAATTTACATAAAACAAAATTTGAGGTGTTTATTTTTTCCAGAATGTTTATCTTGTACAAAATGGATAAAGGCTTTTTAAATGTAATTAAATATTTTATATCAAAAAGAATATTCCCGACATGAAGAGGAAGAAAGCTAAGTAATTTAAGCCCTTTTTAAATCCTTTTGAATCTAACAGGCTATTCTAATGACAGCAAAATAAATTAGAAAACATTGAAAAATATCGAATGATCAAAAAAGATCTAAATCAGATCTAGCCATTTAAGTGTAAGCCAATGAATTACAGAACATTATGAAAGAGTAATTCCAAACTCCAAGCCGCCTGCTATTTCAAAACTGTGATTCAACATGCTCTTTGAACCCAAGTAAACATTTTCACCGCAAGTAATTGATGTTTTTGATATATCAAATGCTACGACAAAAGGGGAAAATATCGAGGTAGCTCTCGGGAACACGCCACCGACTGCCAGTGGGAAGGTCGGGGTTCTTGACAAGCTGGAAAAAAATGAATGGGCACCATTCAGCTACGAGCGTGTTCTTCAGACGAATAGGAACGGCAACTGATAACCAACTACTTGAAAATTCTTCAAAACACACAAACCCAATAAAGGACTCTCAGATCGTTCAAGTATTTAGTAGAGAAATTAACAAGTAAATAATATAACCAATAATATAAAAAATATATATAACTATGTATTCAATAATAGTATATTATACACGACACTATAATGAATGCTATTATTACCGAGGATAATGTTTGCAACACGAGCGAGCGAGCGAGCGAGTTTTGCAATTATCCAAGGCAATAGTAGCCATTAGTCGTATACTATACTTTGTGCACGAACACAAATACGAAGAATTTTTAATTAAAATTTAAATAACAACGCTACTAAAACCATGTGGTAGGACTATGTTAAACGAAGTGCTAGGATTAGAAACATAACCTATTTCCTTCATTATACACCATAGACAATGATGTTACCACGACACCGTGAATGATGATTATTCACTACTGGCAGTGTATAATGGATAGCATTATGTTTGGCCAAACACATGAATAATTGACAGATTATTGACTAGTCGTGAACAAAGTGGTTTATATGTCACCATAAACAAATAAATGCATAACACGTCAACAAAATATCACGGGGACTGTTGGTCCAGGCAACGAAGGCCATTTTTTATCAAATGAAAAAAATAAATCGGAAAGTTTTGAAATTTGGTAGGAATGTTCATTTGAGCGTATTATTGAATGTGTAGAAAGTCCCCAAAAATTGAACGTGAGCTCATGCCGCCATGTTGAAAAAAGGTGCGCTTTAATGGTTTTTTGTAAATAATTCGTTATTTATTAACTTTACTGAAAAAAATACTTATTATAAAAATTAAAGAACATTAAATTCTCTATAAAAAAGCTAGAATTCATTTTTGTGTAAAGTTAATATTTCCCGAGTGAATGAATGACAAACATCATACATGCCACTCAAAATGAAGTGTGTGAGAATATACCAAAAAGTAAACAATTGCACGATGTTGCTGAAATTTTCAACAACCGCGACTCTTCCCACGATGCAATCGCTCGAGCTGGAGGAAGATTTTTCCATCCATCCATAGTGCACGTTCTACAGATTTTTCTTTAAGTAAACATCGATTTAATTGTTTCGGAAAATCAGGGACAAAAGAACAGACATTGCTTCACTACCACCAATAGGAGGAGTAGCCAAACAGCATTCTTTCAGAGTGTACCATCAAGTACAAAAATGGCAGGGAAATGAACTTATCCCCCGAAGTATGGGGCTGGAAACGTGTGCACGGTTACCTTGCTCAGATTACAACGATGGACTTCATTGCACCTGAGACTTTATCAAACTTAATTTTTTGCAAATGCATAACTGGTTGTGCAGGTATGTGCGGATGCAGGAAAGCAGAGATTATTTGTACAGCAGTTTGTAATAATTATTATGGAGATTGCGAGGAATGAATTCATTTCCATGATGTTTGTCACTTTATTTACTTGTAAAATATTAACTTTACAAAAAACGTGAATTCTAACTTTTTTCTATAGAATTTAATGCTATTTAATTTTTATAATAAGTATTTTTTCAGTAAAGTTAATAAATAACGAGTTATTTACAAAAAACCATTAAAGCACACCTTTTTTTCAACATGGCCGCATGAGCTCACCTTCAATTTTTGGGGACTTTTTACACATCCAATAATACGCTCAAATAAACATTTCTACCAAATTTCAAAACTTTCCGATTTATTTTTTTTTTTTCATATTTCCTTCGTTGCCTGGATGCCTAGACTATGTCTAATGTAACCGATGTCGGTATCTTAACTGAACAATAAATGTTGAAAGTGATCAAAAAGGGGTAATCAGTGAATCAAACAAATTTGATCATGGCTGGTCTGCTTTTTTTGAATAAAATGCAAATTATTTATTGCAATATTTAAGCTATTTCTTTCTTAAACAAGCAACAAATTCAAGTAAGGTAGTATCAAATTAAGCGCATTTTTTTGTCTTTCGGTTGATGCCACTATCAATCCTATCAACTCAAACGGGGAGCAGGAATCTGCATATACGAGTATACGATTTCACATGCTATTTCCCTATGTTCGCCCTTTAAGTCAAACACCCGGTATGAACCTTGTTTTCAGATTTCGATCTTTTTTGATCATACGATACAAATATTTATTTCTTATTATAAAACATTTGTCACGTGCAAAGTTAAGAAATTAACATGTAAAAACATTATTTATTTAATAAAACTTTTAGTTTGGTATCTGTGGACAAGGTCTACTTACTAACTTCAAAAATGGTTTAAGTTTATCTAACTGTGTAACATTTAAAAAACTACTAGAATTGATAATGAGTGATGCAAACCAAAAGTGTACCAAACATTATTTTCAAATACACACTAGGAAAACCATTAACATGAGGTAAAATTTATATCATGTAAATCCCCTTGAAACAGCATTTAAAAAAAGTCACGGTATAATAATTCATGAGATTAAAAAAAAATACACATCAAACTGCATTTTCAGATTATATGAGGTCTGATCAAAACATATCCAGAATGGTTTGAAACTTTGTAATGACTGGACACAAACGGTTGTGGTTTTGCATAAAGCGTGCTTAATATTTATTATATTGTGCTGTAAATCTACACTTGCGTAGTTGTTTGTCGCATTTATCATGTCGGAAAAAAGGATCAACAAATTTGCATCAGATTTTGTCAAAAACTTGGCGGAACTTGTAAAGATACGCATTTGAAGTTACAAAAACTCTACGGCGAGGATTGTATGAGCCGCGCGCAAGGTGCTGAGTGGCATAAACACTTTGGAAACGGTCGTGAAGGTGTTGATAGTGATCCGAGTTCTGGAATAGCTACAAGCAGCAAAAGTGCACAAAATGTCGAAGTTGTCCGAGAAAATCTCCGAATTACTATTCGTGAGTTAGCCACAGATCTAAACATTAGTTATGGTTCGATTCAATCCATACCTACGGAGGATTTGGCTATGAGACGCATCTCAGCTACATTTGTAGCAAAACTTCTCACCGTTAAACAAAAACATGCCCGTGTTTTACCTGTTAGTGACTTGCTTAGATGCGTCTGAAATGACGAAAACTTTCTAAAAACGATGGCGATGAAACATGAGTTTATGGGTATGATCCGAAAACTAAGGCCCAATCTTCACAGTGGAAGACTCCAAATTCTCCTAGACCAAAAAAAAAAGCACGACAAAGCCGCAGCAATGTTAAGACAATGCTGACTGCCTTTTTCGGCCACAAGGTAATTGTGCATCATGAATACGCTCCACCTGGACAGACAATTAACAAGGAGTATTACTATCAAGTTCTACAACGATTGAGGAACGCAGTTCGTCAGAAAAATCCGGAACTGCATGAGAATGGCGAATGGCAATTGCATCACGATGCACCTTATCTTGTGCGGCAGTTCCTTACTAAGCACGCCATTCCTCAAGTCCGCCAGCCACCACATTCGCCAGACCTTGCTCCCAACGACTATTTTTTATTGCCCAAAATCAAACTTCAGTTAAAAGGAAAAAGATTTCAAAATATTGAAGAGATACAGCAGAACACGACGAGGCAGCTACTGGCTAATTCAGAAGACAAATTTAAAAAATGTTTCGAGCACTGGCATTAACGTTGGATTAAGTGTGTGGCTTCGGAAGGAGACTACTTTGAAGGCGATTAGACCTCGTATGTTTACAACAATAAAAGTTAAGTTACATGGTTAATTAAGCAACTATGGCAACGAACTGCATAAAAATGCAGGGTTATTGCTAAGGAAACATTTGAGAATATTTGACAAGAACTTTAAAACAGACTTTATCAGTGTTCGGAAAATTATGGAAACCATTTCGAGTTAAGAGTTAATTGAAATAAATAAGTTTATAGACGTGTATACTTTCTGATCGAAAAGTATTCAATACAGCTTTGTGTGGTATCACTAAAAAGCATTTTTCAATGATGTATCACAAGTAAGGTACCTATATTTAAGACTTTTTGGTTGAAGAAGCTGTGGCTTAAAGATTCAGCGGGGATAAATCGCTTGTTACATAATTCTATTTTTTGATATCTTTTTTAACTTCGGAATAATTAGCAATAGCAGTAATGATCTACGGATAATTTACTCACTCTGATACTGGAATTACCAAAGTAGTGAACGTCAAGTTGTAAACATGAAATTTTAATCAACATGCTAATGAGAACTGTCAGCCTTTTCTAATTATTCGAGCAGATAATGTCACAACACTCTTAACGATTTGAACAAATTGTTAGTGGCCTTGTAATTCTTCAACAAATAAGTAAACAATTTATCACGTAGTTTGTTAAAGTACTTCTAGCAAAATTTCTGTCTACCAAAATTCATGTAAGAATTATCTTTCATAAAGCAATTTAATGGCCTGTCTTCAAAAATATGGCTAGCCAGAGTGTTTATTAGTTACAGAAAAATAATTAAAAAAATTTACTGGTTTGGAAATATAGTTTTAATGAATTTGTATAGATTTTGGGCAATCTGTAGGTATATTGATAATTTTGTCATTAAAATGTTTAATAATCTAATTTATTAAACCAAAAATTTACTCAAACGAAGGTATGAATTGCCTTATAGAAATCACAGTTACTCTGATGGTTAATTCAAATCTAATTGGATTACAGGCTCGTTGACTACGGCATAGAATTAGTTGCTTTATGGTGGTGATTTTTATTGGGTTACATAAAAAAATTTAAAATATAAATGACCATTTAATAATTTACTTAAATAAAAAAAAATGTTGAATTGGGTCACATTTACTACTAGACAATGACTTTACCTATCTTAACAGTTTCTAAAGATTCTTGTATTTTTCAAAAGAGCATTTTATTTTCGTTATGATGGTGATCTTCTCCTTATTAGGTTGCATTAAAAAAATAACAAATGGAAGGATAAGAGACCATGCATTAAATGGACAGCGAGCTGTCCGTAACTCAGTAAATTACCGAAAATCTAAGAATGCAAATTAGACGTATTTCTCCAAACGGATGCAGTCTGAATATTTAATTTAAGTTAACTATTTCATCATTTTGAAATATTGTTGTATGTCAGCATCTTCGTTTTTTTTTTAATGGACAGAAAATTGGAGGGTTTAAAAAAATCAAAATTGGTTGCTATAATAACGAAACAAAAAGAGAAACCAAATTGTTTCATTTTTTCGTAAAATTAAAAAAAGTATAAATTTGAAACTATACGCACACACGTACGATATATCATCTCTTCAGTGATTTACCTCTATAATAGCTCAAAGCTAGAACACTGGCATGTATAATCGGAACTATGTGATTCAAGTCTCAGCAGATGTAATATTTACCGCATATAAGTTTCAAACCTTCATAAAAAATTGTGTTTTGTTTATGAGTTGAAATTGGAAATTAAGCTCAGCAAGTTTCTTCAAGCCATCCAAATATTTGGAAATTTATTGAAGCACTGCATAGAGAGCAGAGTCTTAACGAACTCAAAATAGAGCAATATGTAAGTGGCGAAGAACCACCCAGAAGCCAGAAAAGGTACCGGGATTGTGCTGACAGAATAAAGCGCCTTGTTGGTAACTTCGATATTCAAGGAAACATAGTCGATTTTTTACGTGGTATTGCGCATAATTTTAATTTTTAATATTAGTAGATATGTAATTGGGTAGGATATACCTGTTAAGTATTGTATGATTTACTAGAATAAACTTAAAATAGAATCAAAAACAAAAAAAAACTTCTAAACACGCCAGCAGTTTATGCTGCCAGTCCTAAGCCTGAATAAAGTGTGAAGGGAAGTTGATGCTATTGTAAATAAATGTAACCGTAACATATTTTCGACCAAGTGATTTTCGGTCTATTGCTACTTCGGTCTATTTCGATCTATTGCTGCTTCGGTCTAGTGACGTTTCGGTCTCTTGCTTTTCGGTCAATTGAGTTCGGTCAATTGAGTTCGGTCAACTGCCTTTCGGTCTATTAAGTTCGGTCTATTTACCTAGAACTGGTTTAGTGATCTGGCTCTTCAAAAAATGCTTTTAGTCCAGTCATTTTAGTTGAAAACATCAAACTAATTGTAAAAGAAATAAAGTAAGGTTTTTTAGACTTGGGCTAATATCCCCAACAACATATCAACAGTCTAGAAAAATCTAAGTATGGGAAAGCCGCCATATTGGCCGTCGTCTTGGATTAACTGTCGAAATCTATAAAATGCATATATTGCTCCGATTAACTTCAAATATATACCAGATAGAAATTTTTTTGAACCAGGAATCATATAAATACTTCATCTAATTTTGTTTCTATCATGTTCCATTTATTACAAAATGTTAATAATAAAGGTAGTTAAGTTATGAACATTACAATGATACGGTATAAGGGTTTGAAAAAACTTTGTTAAACTTGTACAAAATCGTTTACATTACTGTACACTCTTTGAAAAAAACTACCAACACAATTGAAACACTACTGCCATTTCCAACATACACTGCCACTCAAAAGTTTGGGACCACCAAGAATTTTTTGAATAGCTTATGCTTATAAGTGGGTACAGATATTTCAATGCACGGAACAATTATTGTTGATTATTTTTATTAATATTTTAACAAAACAAAAGCATCAAAACGTTTACAAAACTATATAGAAATTAAATCTTGTATTCTTCAAAAAAAAACACCTTTTCTTCTTATTAACCTCTTTGCATAAACGCGGCATTCTTTTAATCAATTTATCGAAAGTTTCTGATGAAATATTTTGCCAAGCTTCTTTGCAGTCAATCTGTTGGTTTGGCCTTTCTTTATATATAAATAAATAAATAAATAAATAAATAAATAAATAAATAACTAAATAAATAAATAATATGAGAATAATATTATAAACCATTTAACATGACAAGAAGTGGAAACTTCTTAAACTCAAAAATTAGAAGCTGAAATTCTACTTCTGTAAAAAGGACAACTATCAAGAAAAAATATAAAATAAAGAAAAAATGCAAAGGACGATGATCAAAAAAACTCAAATCCAAAGCAGTACGTTAAGTATCCATACTCAATGCATTTTAGTAAGCGTCGTGTTTGAGATACTAGAAATCTGTAATTTTTATGTGGTGGTCCCAAACTTTTGAGCGGTAGTGTATATCACTCTCCATCAGAAACACCATCGTCGTATATTTCTTCTATATTGGAGTTACTGCAGAGTATACCGTGACATTCACTGCAAGCTGATGAACATTCCAAACCATGTTTTCTGCATGAGCACCTTGAAGTACTACAATCTGTCTTGCATTTACATCTTATGATATCGAGCAGAACTGGGGGGTGCTGGTTGAAGGTCAGTGAGTACAGGTAGGAGTTGACCACCCTGTAATTGCCAACTCCAATCCTCAGGTAGAAGAGATGTATTACCTTTCCAATCCTGAACTTGGTTAGTATAGACCCGTAAGTTATGGAATTTAGCAGTAGCTACAGTCGGTGGAAGTGACTGGGCTTAAACAGCTTGAACCATATTTTTGTTAGGCACCTTTGTACTGAAACATCTGTATCGTAGTTCATCCAAGGTATCAGATGTCTTTCCTCCATACATGGCACCAATAGCATTTTCCCCGGCAGTAATTATGTCTTCTTTCAGACTGTTTGCATTGTTGAATACTTCAGCATATGTTCCTGGTTAAAAAATACTTTCTATTTGGTATATATTTGAAGTTAATCGGAGCAATATATGCATTTTATAGATTTCGAGAGTAAATCCAAGATGGCGGCCAATATGGCGGCTTTCCTATACTTAGATTTTTCTAGACTTTTGATATGTTGTTGGGGATATTATTCCAAGTCTAAAATCCTTACTTTATTTCTTTTACAATTAGTTTGATGTTTAACCTTTTGTTCACCTAAAATGACTGGACTATTTTTAGATAAAGAGGGATCGACTAAAATGTATACAGAAAAGGAATATGGATTATTTTATTATAAAATTACCTGCCAGATGAGCGCTTTGCGTTCGTCTCTTGATTTTAAATTTTAAAAATGAAGGGAATAAACATTTTTTATTAAAGCCGGAAAAACTGAAAACAGAATTATTTTTTAAAATGTATTATTCACAAATATATACCTATTTCTCAAATTTATTAATTTTATACAAAAACAAATTGCATCGATGAAACAGAATTGCCGGAAAAGAAGTAAAATTCAAAGTATGCCGCCGGACAACGTATTGTGATTGTGAAAAGAATAAAAATGGAGTAGATAATATAACAATGAGAGATAAAGAAGTAGGACAAGAAAAGTCTTTGGTCTCACATTTTTTTCTCAATATCCCAATTTATCCATGAATGAGCTGATAAAATGAAACGGTTGTCTAATGAAATTGTAAATTCATAACCAAAGTGAATTGTATATAACGCTTGAATTTCTAGAAATAATGTTAATAAATTCGAGTCCATGTAATATAAGATACTGATACATAGACCACAAACTCTTTCAAAATGAAAATTTATAGTTTTCTAGTAAAACAAAAATACGATGTATGATCCCGAAAATTGTTCAAAAATTATCCAATAACAAGAGATAATTTTTTGTTTTGAATAATGGTAATTATTCTTAATAAACGTTTGCTAAAATTTCACTTCAAGTTCATGATTTTGAATCATACACGCCACTGATAACAACATTGCATTTATCGACATTCTCTCTTATTTTATTAATATTGTCACGTAATTACCACGTTCAAGGTTGATTATTAACAACATCGTGCGGGCATAATCATTCGACATTTATTTTTTGTTTGATTAAAAAACGAATGTAATTGTTTAAAAATAGGAATTGCGCGGAAGTTAAATACAGGGAAGGTGTCAACTAATAGAAATAGATAATAACTAGAATAATAAATCTAATATTATTAAGAGGTGCAAAACAAAACAAGTACCTAATTAACTTGTACTTGTATACAGGGATAAAAGTCCCGGAACGGTCGAATAACTTTGTTATTTGAAAAGTAATTCTTTTGAAATTTGGTATGGATACATAGTTAAAAATAACGTATTTATTTATGATATTTCCATTTTCTGTTCACTTTCTGTTTAACAGAAAATGCGTCCTACTTATTTTCTTTAAATGGGACACCTAGTATATTTTTACATTTTCGGATTCACAATAAAAAACTACCTTCAGAAATATTAACATAAAATTTTTTTATTCATAAAAAAACAACACAACAAAATACAAAAACGCAAAATCAAGATACCTTTGAAAACAATTTAAATTTTATTGAGACTACAAAAAATGTTCAAATTGTTAATTGATCGCCAAGTTGTAGACGTAGCACACGCCGGGGTGGAGGGAGCGGAACCAGTAATGATAGCGGATTTCCATATATCGGATAGATAATAACCAGTGTCACGATTCAAGTTATTAGGGGTCTTGATGATTTCAATGGCCTCACGGATTTTCCTGTTGAAAAAATAATGAGCATTGACAATGATCGAAGATTTTTCAAACAATATTTTAAGGCCGGTGTCGTGATGATGTTCAGCAATAGCTGAATGTGAAAGAAGATCTGATTTCAAGCAACGTTTGTGTTCACAGATACGCGTGCGCACTGAGCGACCGGTTTCTCCAATGTACACTAAACCACAAGAACAGGAGATGCTATAGATGCCTCTTGATGACAAGAATTGAGACTTATCTTTTACTGAAGGGAGTATCTGTGACACTTTTGGAGGGGGTTTGAAGATGGTTTTGTGGTTATGTTTTTTGAGAATCCTACCTATGCGGTCCGTAACTTGGCGAATATAGGATAAGAAAGCAGTAGCCTGGGGTGTACAGGTATTTTGAGAAACCCTTAACCACTGACATGGATGTTTCAGGACGTAGACACTGACGTGCGGTATATGATACCGCTACCTATTCTCCTTTGTTTTTAATGCTAATCTGTCTTATATCACTGTATTTGTTCTTTACATCAATTACTGAATTATTCTTCACACTTCTGTAGAATGAAATACGACTCAAAATAAAATTAACTCTATTTTTTCGAAAAAATTGTAAACGCATGGATAATATTAAAGAAATGTTGGACATTGTCACAAGCCTTTATGACGTAATTACAGAAAAATTTGAGTATTGGTAACTATAAAATGGTAAAATAATGTTTAAAGTAATAAATTAATGATATGAATTTTAAAAAAATTACAATAGAAAATACTGACAGTAACTAAAAATTGTAATAAAATACTTTACATCAACGTAGTTCATGAACTAAACGCATACTGAAACTGCAGCAATTGAAACTAGGTACAGTTACACACCACTTGAAGGTACACCGGTGATTTTCTAGGAATCTTTTGTAAAACTCGTTTTACAACAGAATGTATTTTTCGCGCGGTATGACATACCGCATGTCAGTGGTTAAGGGTTTTAAGGTTTGCGGGGTGTAATTGTTTTTGGGTGACTTTTCTAACATCTTTTTTGTTATACTCATTCTTGGCGAGATTTTCTTGACTCGACATGAAGACTATCGGGTTGGGACACTGTGATAGCACGATGAACGAGGGAATTGATCACGGAGAGCTATTGTGCCGGAAGATGATGTGAGTTGGCGTGAAGATACCTATCCATGTGTGTGGGTTTGCGATAAACAGAGTGTGCAAGATGACCACTCGGTTTACGGGTTACTAGGACGTCGAGAAAAATGAGAGAACCATCCGATTCTATTTCCATTGTGAACTTGATATCAGGGTGCTGACTATTAAGATGTTCTAGGAAGGAAGCAAGGTTATGTCTTCCATGGGGCCAGATAATAAAAGTGCCATCTACATAACAGAACCAGACCTTGGGTTTTAAGTCAAAGGATTCCAAAGCTATTGTTTCAAAAGATTCCATAAAGATAAAGATGTTTGAAAGGAGAGAACCCATAGCAGCACCTGTTACTTGCTTATAGAAACTTAGTAGCATGTTTACGCGCTGAAAATTGTGTAATTTTAAAATAACGGTACGGTAAAATAATGACAGTTGAAAAGAAGGACGGGTTTGAATTAAAATTTTTAGACCTTTCCTTCATACGCAACAAGGCCAGAACGACCAATTTTAATTATGACCTATCCCAGATAGCACGTAAGCGTACTGCAAGCTTGCTTTTGACTTGATTATCGCTTGCAACGCTTAGTTGCCACGACAAGCTTAACGCAAGCTTACAGCAAGTTATGCGCGCAAGCCAAAATTGTAAAACTAATGGTAAACTTGACCTTGCAAGCGTAATTCACGCCTATAAGACAATTTTGACCAAGCGCATGCTCGACTAGGACGACTAGTAAGCGCAAGTCATCGGCGCGACAACGAATACGTAAATCCCATGATGCGTAAATCCGATAAATCGTATGGTTTAGCGTTTAGCCATCTTGATCTTAGCGAGCAACGTTGTTTGTGTTATTGTGTTGGAGAAACGTGGTGTTTGCTTTCAATTTGTTAGCGTCTGTGTGTTTTTGAAAACAATATTTTTTGTTAACTAGTGCATATTTTAAAATTTGTGCAGCCGGACGCGAAGTGGTCATTTCGCGTACGCAATACAGGACGCGAAATCCGATTTCGCGGCCTTACCCTTAGTAACGGCCGCGAAATATTTTAACGGCCGTTACCCTTAGTAACGACCGTTAAACTAAACGTCACTTATTTGACACATGAGAGTTGACATATGAAAATGTCAGTTTTATTATGTATTTTTTACGGCTGCACAAAAAATGTTGTGTATACTTCGGCCGCGAAATTCTTTAGCGCCCTCGAGATTGTCTTGCCTCGGCCGCAAGCGGCCTCGGCGACAATTTTTCTCTCGGTACGCTAAAATGGAATTTCGCGGCCTTAGCATACAAATAACTATTAACTGTAGGCATTATAAAAAGTTTTATTGTATTCTAAAAATTTATAATTATTTTTTAAAACCACTAATAAAAGGGTACACCGCACTACTTATCGATAATAAAGTATCAGTTTCCCACAATACATCTAAAATGCTTGTTAACAAAGGTGAAATTTTGCAATTAATTTTTGTTTTTTTTTTTCAGAGATCAACGCAACCAGCAAACATACCAATAAAATTGTTTTGTATTTTAATCATTCTGTTGGTTATTATTTGATATGGAGCTTTAATCATGCTTAGTTTTTTTACTCCTAACCTTAAAATTTTTGGTAAGTTGTAAGTTTCAATTTTATAACATCTCACTTATAATTTTGTACAATTAATTTTAGCCTGAAGATGGCCCTTTAATTTTATATTAATTTTACGGCCGAAACATATAATTATAATTATGTAGCTGACACCCCCATTTTTGAGCTGTTTATTTATTTATTAAATCTGTGGAGAAGACATCTTTTGTTTTATTCTATTAAGCCGTAATTCCACTATAAATATGGATTTCAACATTATTGGAGTTAAATAAGTTTACTGTATTATGTGTATATGTATGGATTATGTATATATGTACAGGGTGGGCATAATTGGATGTTTTAATAGGGCATCTCGGTAACCATAAGAGATAGAGGAAAACGAGTGGCCAAGTCTCGATCTTTTTTTTCGAGATATGTTTAATGGTGAAAACAGTAATTCGCTATCTTCTTTTGTTTTTGAGTTAGAGCCCAAAATTGACTTTTTCGACTTTTTTTGATATCCTCATAACTCCCTTGTTTTTAACAATAGCAAATTACCGTTTTGACATTATTTAGGCACTTTTTTAAGGAGAATCTACTGGTTTAAACTGATTTTAAATTTATTCATTTGTTTCTCATTTATAGCATAAAGTTGTATTTTTTTATATGGAAGTCATAGTAGGCAATGAAGTGGTTAAAAAGAGTTTTTTTTTCTTTTCGAAAATATATAGTTTGTTCGAGATATTTCCATTATTTACATAAGAAATGTCAAAAAGCGTATTTTATTATTCTTTTTTTAACGTTTAAGCCCTATCTAGTTGTCCTTGACAAACAAAAAGCTGCAAAAAAGAATTTGCATGTTCTGTCATCTAGTAGGCTAGAAAAAACAAAACTACCAAATAGTTTGACAACTTCCAGAAAATAGCAATAAGTGTCAGTTGAAAATTGTTTACAGTGTTGATGACATGATCTGTTTGTAATAGTGGAAAAGTGTTAAAATGGCACACGAAAACGACGAGAAATACGATATGTTGGAATGTTTTATTTTAAGTATAATCCATTCAGAAAACTCCCTTGACGTTTACGCTGTCAAATGAAAATTTGGGAGTGTACTTTATGTACAGAACCTATCAACTTTTTTAGTGAATGTACTTAACGTCAAACTGAAATGTAAGGTTATGATAAATCATTTGTCATTTTCGTAAAATTAAGTAGAACAAGGTAAAAATGGGTTTATTAATAATACAAGTATGCAGTGTAGTATTATGAGTATATGCAGCCTAAATGAAATTCAAAAATTATTATCTACGTAAAATTTCAATCAGTTAAAAGGTGGCATAAAGTTAAAGAAAAGTATCATCAAAATCGTCTTCAGTATCTGAGTCATGTAAATCATCAATGGTAAAATGTTCATTATTGTGATGAAATAAATAAATTTTTCTTTGTAGTTCCTCCTTTAAAAATACCTTGTAATAATCATCAAAATTTGTAGATTTTCTGCCACCCTTTTGTGTATCTTCTAAATCTTCCCCATTTTCAAATTTTGTAAAAATGTCCTTCACTTGAGCTACGCTGATCTAAGAAAGGAGATGTAGGATTGGAAAAGTGGTTATAAAGGATAAAATGTAGGAAATCTTACTAAAAATATATATGCAGCCTTTTCAAAAATTGTATATTTATTTAAGTGAGGACTGATTTCTTGCCTTTCTAAGCAGTATTTGCATACAGCTTCTTTCTCTCTCTTTGATAATAAACTTCGTTGGTGCTTCTGTTCATCCATTTCTCTAAAGATTATGAATTATAAAACGTAACTTGAATAATAAATAATTTAAGTGTCAAAGTGAAAACAAAAAAAACAAAAGCATTAAATTTAAATTGAAAAAGGTGCGCCAATCTCAAATCTAAAAATTTTTAATAGCCTAATAGGGATTTTCATATTAACCAACACATGGTGACTTTTACGTCACAGGAGTTAAGTGAATGGATAATAACAATAGTGCTGATATAGCATCTCAAACATATTTAAATCGTTATCCTGAACGAAGACAACCTCATAAGTATATTTTTCAACGATTAAAAGAAAATCTAATCGATTATGGGTCGTTTACCAAACCAAGACCCAAAAATTACAATATTGAAGATGCCGACGATGCAACCATTAATGTTATATGAACTGTTGTTGTAGACCCTTCAACGTCAAGTCGCCAAATTGAAGCTGAGACCGGAGTTTCACGGCGCCGTGCTTTAAAAATTTTGAAGAAAAACAAATTCAGGGCCTATGCTATAAGAAAGCAGCAGCAGCTTCTAGCAGGTGACTCGCAAAGACGACTAGAATTTTGCAACTGGTATCAACAACGATGTCTTGAAGATCCTATATTTTCTAGAAAAATCATTTGGACAAATGAGGCCTACGTCAGCAGTGCGGAAGTTTTTAATCGGCACAATCACCATTACTGGTCTGATGTCAATGCACACATAATGGTAGACATTCAGAACCAAGGGTTTTAGTGTTTGGTGTGCCATACTTGAAAATCGGATTTTGGGCCTACAAATTTATGAAGAACATTTAAATGGTCAGAGGTATCACCAAATACTGAGCCAAAATAGTATCGACAACTTTCTGGACGAACTCCCAGTTGTCGAACGAAGAAATTGTTTCTTTCAACGGGATGGAGCTCCACCACATAACACCAGAATAGTGTCTGAGTTGCTAAATGTCAACTTTGGTGACAACTGGATTGGGACCAATGGACCTGTAAGATAGCCAGCGCGCTCTCCGTACTTAACTCCTCTTGATTACTTTTTTTGGGGATACATCAAAGATCATCTCTACCAAATGGACAATAATAACATCAACCAATTAAGGCAAAAGTTCCAGGATTGCATAGAGTTAATATCGAATATCCATATTCAGAATGCAGTGAATAGTGTGCTACGGCGGTGCAATTTGTGGGTGGCCAATAACGGCGAACAATTTGAAAAGTTTTTGTAGTTCTTAAATAATTTGATGTTAAAAACAGATTTATTTATTATTAGGTTATTCTTGTCAAACTATTTGGTAGTTTTGTTTTTTCTAGCCTACTAGATGACAGAACATGTAAATTCTTTTTTGTAGCTTTTTGTTTGTCAAGGGCAACTAGATAGGGCTTAAACGTTAAAAAAAGAATAATAAAAGACGCTTTTTGACATTTCTTATGTAAATAATGGAAATATCTCGAACAAACTATATGAGGAGCATTTATGCAGAACCCAACAAGTCCACTTTTCGAGTAAATTAAGTTATACATGTATTCTTATAGATTCGAGGGTCAGCTGTCGATTTCTGGCCTTATTTTCGAGCTAAACTTAACAGGTAATTAAAGATATATTTCAACCAAAACTAAACAGGTCCTGTACTTTTGCTATATGCAATATACCGAATTGACTGCAAAACTAAACATTTTCCACGGAATGTATATGGTTTTGAAATTTCAAATTTTTACTATTACTAACATCTGTTAATGAATATCTGAAACGGTACCACATGTCACTGTAGTTTCTAGTAAGAAACAGAACCCAAAAAATTTCAGAAAGATTTTTGTAAAACGTTTGGTGTCATCGGCAAACTTACAGAACGTGAATTTGTGTGTCGGTTGTGCTGTACTTAACGTTATATTTTTGAATATTAAAATACCATGTCAGAAGTCTCGACTATATCAGTTGCTGAGGGTAACACCGGCGCAAGGAAAAAACCCATTAAAGAGAGCGATAGGAAAACCAAACAAAAATTGAGGTTAGTTTTATAACATCTTATCAATGCTTTGTTATTTTTATATTTTTCTTTCCACTTTGTAGGCATGCTAAACTTATTATAAAAAAAATGAATCATTAAATTCTTGCCGTCATGGGGACACTACCTTTAAATGTAGGTCAATAGGAAAAGCTGATGTACAGAGGCTTTTAGATTGTGTTTATAACAATAAAAGTAAGATCTTTCAAGATCAATGGATAACCCATTATATTACGGTAGATTTCGTAAAAAGGAATCATCCTAGAAGAGATGACAATGAAACTGGAAAGCCACATACTCTATCAATTACTTATTTCGTAAGTTACCAGTAGGTCCTCTCACACTGGATTTGCTATAGTAAATATGTTTTTAAAATTTTAGATTCCCAATAAAGACCAAAAGAATATACAAGTTTGTCAGAATTGTTTTCTGAAGGCTACAAATTTCTCCAAATTTCGAATTATCCGAATTGCAAAGCTGTTGAAAGAAGGAAAAGTTCCACGTGAAAATAGAGGTGGAGATAAGATATCACATCGATCTCTAAATAAAAAGGAGAGCGTTAAGAAATTTATTGGAGCTCTTCGTGGTACCGAAAGTCATTATGAAGGGGGAAATCGGTGAGGATATACCTACCTTATGATTTAAGCATATCCAAGTTACATAAAATATACAACCAAAACAAAGAAAACGTACAAGTTTCCTACCAGATGTTCCAGCGGATTTTCACAACGAAATTTAATATTGGCTTCCGTTCACCAGCTTCTGACGTGTGTGCCTGTTGCACACGTTTAGATCATCAAATTCAAACCGAAAAAGATAAGCAACAAAAGCTGAATTTGATCAGTGAAAAGCGCGTGCATGTTATGGGAGCTAAATCTTTTTATAGCTTGGCTAAAGAAACTGCGCCAAATTCCATTTCATTATGTTTTGACATGGAACAAGGGCAACCATTACCAACCACACCTATACAGGACGCATTCTATTTTCATCAAATTAGTTTGTACACTCTTTGCATCGTTGGGATGGATTCAAAAAATCCAACTTTCTACTCTTGGTCAGAAGAGCAAGCTGGAAGAGGAGCCGTGGAGGTAGCCAGTGCTCTCTTAAACTATCTTGACAGCTTGGACCTAACAAATATAACATCTTTGCGCTTATTTTGTGACGGCTGTGCTGGGCAAAATAAGAATTCACATATGCTTCATGCTATGCTATTTTGGTTACAGAATAAATCGCCAAAATCTCTAGAAATGATTACGTTTCATTTTCCGGTAAGGGGCCACTCATTTCTTCTAGCCGATCGAGTTTTTGGCCGTGTTGAGAAGGTTATTCGTAAAAATCCAACAATAATGCATAAAGAAGAGTATTATAAAGTATACGAAAGTGTTGGTTCGGTCAAAATACTGGGTGTAGATTGGAAACTTTATGACATAAAGTCTTTGGAAACCGTCTATAAAAAATTAATTGGGATAAGTACGTGCAAGAGAGTATTGTTAAAAAAGAAAAATACTAAGACTGGTATTTCTGTCGATGTTAAAGGAGTTGATGATTATCGGTTCTCCAATATATTCCAGCTACCAGCCTTAAGCTTGGTGAAAAGAGGAAAAAGACCAAGACTTCAGATTGCGGAGTTGCCACTTGGACACCCAATAAAAAAAGAAAAGAAAGTTACTATTGAAAAATTGCTTAAAGCAGAATTTGGAGAGAACTGGAGAGAAGATACAAATTTGGCATTTTATAAGGATGTTTTAGATAAAGCTGATTCCGTCGGCAATGAAGTGGAAGGATTGGAAGAAGAACCAACAGATAATGAGGAAGCTTGCAACTGTTGTGAAAGGATTGTGGGATATGCATATAAAATGTATTGTCTTTATTAATTTGCTTGTCGTTTAAAAATGCTGTATTTGTGTTAATATACTATTTTCTTCCTTGTTTGGCTATATATTTCACACAAAAGCGAACATGTCCAAGTATATTTCAGTCAAAACTCAACAAGTCCTCTTATTTCAATCAAAAGTAAACATGTCCAAAAACGAAATTGAATTATTTCAGTTAAAAATAATCTAAATATCAACGATCCGGTCTAACTATGAATATGAATAAAAGCGAATATCTTGTGGTGGGAAGCCAGGAGAAAAACAATCTACCCCTAGAAAATGATTCTATAAGAGGTGTAGAAAAATGCAAATATCTAGGAGTGATCATAAACAAAGACGGAAATAGCAAAGATGAAGTAAAGGAAAGAATAACTAAAGGCAGAAATGTGATAAGAGCTCTGAACTCGATTATATGGGATAAAAACATCAGAAAAAATACAAAAAAGCAAATCTACAAAAGCATGGTCCAAAGTGTAATAACATACGGTGCAGAAGTGTCGGACTTAAGCAAGGCAAATAAGAATAAATTGATGGCCACAGAAATGGACTATCTTAGAAGAAGTTATTGTAGAATATCACGATTAGAAAGAGTCAGAAATATAGAGATACGAAATTGTATGGAAATAGGCCGAAGTATCACAGAAGAAATCGAAAAACGTCAATTAACTTGGTTCGGGCATACAAAAAGGATGGACGAAGCCAGATGGCCGAGAAAAATATTAGAATGGGTACCTCCGGAAAGAAGGAAAAGAGGAAGGCCTAGGAGAAGCTGGAGAGATGAGATAGACGAAGCAATGAGAGCTAGAGATATAAATGAAGAGGATTGCTATAATAGAAGAACCTGGAAACTGGGGACGGAGAAACGGCGACAGCTGTAAAAATTCCGTATATATATATAAAAATAATCTAATAAATTTAAGAAATAGTATATATTGATCAACAGACCAAACACTCAACATTCCTATAGATATATTTTGTCTGCTAGACAAAATACGCCCGACATTCAATTTATTCATTTCCTGTAATATTATGAAAAGTGGACTTGTGGAGTTCTGCATGAATGCTCCTCATATGTTTTTGAAAAGAAAAAAAAATACTCTTTTTAACCACTTCATTGCCTACTATGACTTCCATATAAAAAAATACAACTTTATACTATAAATGAGAAACAAATAAATAAATTTAAAATCTGTTTAAACCAGTAGATTCTCCTTAAAAAAGTGCCTTAATAATGTCAAGACGGCAATTTGCTATTGTTAAAAACAAGGGAGTTATGAGGATATCAAGAAAAGTCGAAAAAGTCAATTTTGGGTTCTAACTCAAAAACAAAAGAAGATAGCCAATTTTTGTTTTCACCATTAAACATATCTCGAAAAAAGAGATCGAGACTTGCCCACTCGTTTTCCTCTGTCTCTTATGGTTACCGAGATGCCCTATTAAAACATCCAATTATGCCCACCCTGTACAGTACCTTGTCTTCATTTATTTTTTTTTATATTTAAGTGTATTCTTCAGTATTCAATAATATTTTTTTGCATTTTGACAAAAAAAGTGGACCTTTTTTATCAAAAAATCATAAAGAAAGCAACACTTTTTTTAACTATTTAATTTTACATTTTGCATTAAGTATGCTTTAAATAAAATATTGTAAATTGTCAGTTTGACAACTGTCAATTCTCAAATCCTTTTTATCTTGTTTTGAGGGATTTAAAATGTAAAAATGCAAAAAAATATTGTGTACAACTCGTATGAAAGCATCTTTTTTTATCACTCGTTTGATTGATGCACTCCGGCTTCGCCGTCGTGCATCAAACTTCAAACTCAAGAAAAAAAGTATTGCTTTCATTACTAGTTGTACAAATAACTATTTTTGTATTCATACGTATTTATTGTATTCAGTGGTATTCAGGTTAATTCAGATCAATTTGTCAATATTCGTTGGCATTCCTTTGTAATCTATATGTACATAAAATTTTGTAGTACCTACGTAACACCTCGATAATTAATTATACATTACATGACTATCATTGTTTATGTTAGGTACCTACTTAATAATTCTATAACTCAATTTTTTTCCTCAGGATTTTGCTAATTGGAGTTAAATAAGTTTACTGTATTATGTGTATATGTATGAATTATGTATATATGTAGGTACAGTACCTTGTGTTCATTTATTTTTTTTATATTTAAGTGTATTCTTCAGTATTCAATAATATTCTTTTATATTCAGGTTAATTCAGATCAATTTGCCAGTATTCTTTGGCATTCTTTTTGTAATCTATACTCGTATGTACATAAAATTTTGTAGTACGTAACCCCTCGATAAAATACTGATTACTGACTACTTTATAAATATTATGAAGTGGACTAATAATTTATCTAGGGACTGTATGTATAAGTATAAATGGTACCATGGACAGTTCTAAGATGATGTAATTAATTAAATACCTACCTTAAGTACTATATACATTACATGCCTATCATTGTTTATATTTGTACAATAAATTGTTTGTTCTCAATTACTTTATTGTTTTAATAAGTAGTACACTAAAACCTAAATACCTTTGTCCCATCGTGAAACAACACTTCACATATTAAATTCAAACAACAAAGAGCTGAAAATTCCTCAAAAAAAGTATATTAATTATAATTCATGCTTGAATTAAGTATAATTCAAGGGTAAATCAAGTGTATTTCAAGCTTAAATCAAGTGTGATTCACATTTTAGGCTTGCACAAAAAGTGTATTGCAAGCTTGCAGTGCAAGCATATTGCAAGCTTACAAAATAGGTTTTATTCAAGCTTGTAAGTAAGTTTACTGTAAGCTTGCAAAATAAGCTTCCTGCAAGCTTGTCGTGTGGTAACTAGCACACTTGATATAAGCTTACAGACTTGCCTTCGCAAGCTTGTTTCCAGCTTTCACCCTTGTCGCGACAAGCTTATTTCAAGTTTGTTTCAAGCTATTTTTGCTATCTGGGATTATGTAAAACTTACAAAAAGGGACTTACACAAGACATCCATCAACAATATATTGATTTTTGCATGTCGCGGGGTGGGTTTCAATATTACCTTCCTATGCATGTATCGACCCTTTTGCCAAATTTGTATAATTTTGGGGTAATCTTTATTTGACTTTAGAAAAAATTGCTTCTAATTTTTTAAAAACTGATTAAAGATAGGTAACCCAACAGACAACCTAACATTCACTGACTCTGTTCATCACTTTCAATGTTTACAAAAAGGTCAAATTCTTATGCTGAATTTTGAAGTTTTGTTAGGTAGAAGCAATACTAGAAGATCCAATCCTTTCTTGGTTGTTTTTAAGTCAGGCTACCCAAAATACTTAAAAACGAAAAATATTTTAACTAAAACCCAGCCTTAAACAGAAAATATGTGGTGGAAAAGCACAAGGCTACAAGGAATATAAGGACGTATTAACATTTGAGGTAGGCGAATACGAGCCGAGGCGTTGTTAATGTGATACGTGTTTTTTTTTTCGTAGCTGGGTAGATGACATAAAAGTACACCCGCGCATATTACAATTCAACCAATGTAAATTATAATTGAAATTTAAACAAACTTTGCACACAAAAACCCTCAATTGAAATTTATTTTACTAAAGAATGGTACCAGTAAAAGTTGAAATATTTGTGATGTCAACAACAGCAGGGCACAGCTAAAACCTCGAGTAAAGATAAAGCTTTATTTTTCCCATTTACAAAACGCTTGTAGAGTAACGTACAACATACGTACCTATATAAACTTTTATTTGAATTTGAACTTGAACAAACATATACAATTAAACTCAACAACTAAACATAATACGATATAACAACGTTGTAATAATAGTAACTTAGTAGGGACGGGAGACACTTCCTATCAAGAGTTTGACATGTAATAGTTGCTAAATAGATGAATGAATCTTTAAACTAACTGTGTGTATCTGTGTATTATTTCATTCAATATATATAAACAAAACATGGTGTCAGAATAAGGAAGAACTGATAGAAGTCCTGAAATAAAGAAAAGAGCTAAAACCGCAAAAAAATTCTGTGTGAAGCGTGAAGCGGGAACCAAGAAATATAACCTATAACTTTCCAAGAGCAGGAAAATCTGAGTGAAAAAAAAATTACAATTAAAACACATAATATAGTTTTATATTGTAGGGAAGATAGGAAAATGGCCAATTATGTTGGATTAAGGTGCCCGAATCCTTTAGAGATTAATGAGAATCTTGCAGAAAATTGGGTTAAATGGAAACAACAATATCTATTGTATGTGGAAGCTTCTGGGCTTCAGGAAAAGCCAGATAAAAGAAAAATAGCACTGTTATTAACTATGTTAGGTGAGGAATGGCTAGATATATACAATAACTTAGTGTATGCAGAAGACGAAAGTAACGATAACTTAGACGATGTTATAAATAAAATGGAAGAGTATTGCTTGCCTAGGAAAAACGAAGTTTTTGAAAGTTACAAGTTTTTCACAAGAGTACAACTTGAAGGTGAAACTTTTGAAGCATTTAATACAGATTTAAAGAAAAGAGCGAGCACCTGTGGATTCGATAGGCTGAAAGATAGATTGATCAGAGATAGAATCGTAGCAGGTATCAGAGATAAGAGGGTAAAAGAAAAATTATTAACGGAGTCAACCTTGACGTTAGAAAAAGCAGTTATTACCTGTAGAGCAGCAGAAAATACTCGCAAACAGATTATAGAATTACAAGACAAAACAAAACAAAATGATTCAAGTGTAGACTCAGTTAAAAACAAACACATAAAAAGAAGCGACAAGAACACAGAGGTTCCACCTAGACAAACACAAATAAAAAATAAGCAAGAAAAAGAGTGTGTGGCAAATGTGGTACCATCCATAAATATGAACACTGCCCTGCTTTCGGAAAGACCTGTTATAAATGTAAAGGATACAATCACTACGCCGCAAAATGTAAAAGAAAGAAAATACAGAACATAGAAGAAAATGAGAACGTAAGCGAAACAGATAGGGACATAGTTATATCATGCATTACTGCTAAGAATGAAACTAAAATAGAAGAAACCTGTGTGGAAGGAGCAACAAAGGCTTGGTTGGAAGTCGTGCAGGTAGAGGACAAGAAGGTTCG
Organism: Melanotus villosus; assembly: GCA_963082815.1. Classification (NCBI taxonomy): domain Eukaryota; kingdom Metazoa; phylum Arthropoda; class Insecta; order Coleoptera; family Elateridae; genus Melanotus; species Melanotus villosus. Next base: position 65,568,116 of record OY720418.1, on the reverse strand, counting down.
ATTTAAACTAGATACAGGAGCTGAAGTAAACATTCTACCGCTGAGAATTCATGAGAAACACTTCAATGAATTTCAACTACGACCAACATCTACAGTATTAGTGACCTATGGTAATCACAGAGTAAAGCCAAAAGGTCAGGTTAGTCTTAATGTTAAGAGCAAAATTACTGAAACAGTATTAGATTTTGTAGTAGTAGATGTTGATTCACAAGCTTTATTAGGAGTAAATGCATGCGAAAAATTGGAACTCATTAAAAGAGTGAATAATTTAACAAAATGTTCCAGAGAAAGCATTTTAAAAGAATTTAGAGATGTTTTTCATGGCCTGGGAGAGTTGCAGGGAGAACATCACATCAGCTTGGATTCAAAAGCAATAGCCGTTGTTCATCCACCAAGAAAAATTCCGTTTCAATTGTCAGAAAAACTAAAAGAGACTCTGAGTCAATTAACAGAAATGGGAGTCATAGCGAAAGTAGACAAACCTACTGAGTGGGTCAACAGCTTAGTTATAGTGGAAAAACAAAATGGAAAACTACGGTTATGCTTGGATCCAAAAGATTTGAACAAATATATTAAACGAGAGCATCATTATACACCAACAGTAGAAGAAATTGCTGGTAAGATGAATAAAAAGACTGTATTTTCTGTATTAGATATGAAAGATGGCTTTTGGCAAATAAGATTGGATGAACAGAGCTCAGAATTGTGTACATTCAACACACCTTTCGGAAGATACAAATTCCTGCGATTACCATTTGGCATAAAATCTGCTCCGGAAGTATTTCAGAAAAAGGGACAAGAGATATTTGGAGATATCGAGGGAGTGCAGATAATGTGCGATGACATAATTATTGCAGGCGAAACAGAGAATGAACACGATAAAGTTTTATTAAATGTATTAACAAAGGCGAGAACAAACAATGTAAAATTTAATCCAAATAAATTTAAGTTTAGAGTACAAGAAGTAAATTATTTGGGACATGTGTTTGGTAAGGATGGATTAAAACCAAATAAAGAAAGAATCAAAGCAATAGTAAAGATGGAAAACCCAAAATCTAAACCAGAACTGATGAAGTTTTTAGGGATGGTGAATTTTCTAAGCAGATTTGTCCGTAATAAATCAGAACTTACTACATCTTTACGAGAACTATTAAAACAAGATGTCAGTTGGCATTGGGATAAGAAACACGAACAAGCTATGAATAATATAAAAAATGCATTGTGTGAGGCACCAATTTTAAAATTTTTTGATTGCAACGACGAAGTGATAATACAATGTGATGCTTCGAAGGCTGGTCTGGGTGCATGTTTACTTCAAAATAAACAACCAGTTGCATATGCATCGAGAGCGTTAACAACCTCAGAATGTAACTATGCTCAGATAGAAAAAGAGCTGTTGAGTATTGCATTCGCATTAGAAAAATTCCATCAATATGTTTATGGCAAAGAGGTGCTAATACAATCTGATCATAAACCACTACAAACGATTGTAAATACCAAAGAAATAGGTAAAATCGCTGCAAGGTTACAGAGATTAATGCTTCGTGTGATGAGATATAATGTAAAGGTCACATACGTGCCTGGGAAAGAAATGTATGCAGCAGATTACCTTTCGAGAGCTTTTCTTAAAGAATATCCTACAGAAGACAAAGATCAACAAGAAATAGTTAAAGCTGTACATATAGTAAACAAATACCTAGCCATCACAGCAGAACGAAGAAAAGATTTTGTAGAAAAAACAAAACAAGACCCTGTTTTACAAGCAGTTTTAAAGTATCATCAAAATGGATGGCCGGAAAATAGAAATAAAGTGGATCGCATTGCAAGCCCATATTGGAATGTAAGAGCTGATATTTCAGTATCAGAAGACTTATTATTTAAAGATAACAAGGTCATTGTACCAGAACAGTTGCGAAAAGACATGCTTAAATTGTTGCATGAAGGACACCAGGGCATAGAAAAAACAAAATTAAGAGCAAGATCAATTATGTACTGGTATGGAATATCTAAACAGATAGAAGAAATGGTGACTAATTGTAACAACTGTATGAAATTTGCAACTAAAAATCAAAAAGAGCCACTACTGTCACATACAATTCCGGATCGACCCTGGGAAAAGATTGGTATGGACGTATGTGAATGGAAAGATAAGCAGTTTATTGTTATAAAGGACTACTATTCAAAGTGGATAGAAGTAAAACAATTACGAAGAAAAACAGCGGAGGTCATTATCAAAGAAGTAAAATCAGTATTTGCTACACATGGGATACCAGAAAAAGTAATAGCAGACAATATGCCGTTTGGAAGTAAAGAATTTAGATCATTCGCAAAAGAGTACGATTTTGAAATCATCACTACAAGTCCAACATACGCACAATCTAATGGCATGGCAGAAAACGCAGTAAAAATTACCAAGGGAATACTTAAGAAGATGGAAGATGGTAAAGCTGGTTTAAACGAAGCTTTATTAAGTTATAGAAATACTCCAATTACTGGAATTGGCAAATCACCAGCAGAGATGCTTATGAGCAGAAGATTACGAGATAAATTACCTACGACTAAACATTACTTGAAACCTAAATTTCAAAAGAATGTTCCGAAGGAGTTAGTAAAGCAGCAAGAATATCAGAAGAAGTACTACGACCGAGGTGCAAGAATATTACCAGAACTATACGTAGGAGACAAGATTACTGTTAATAGAGGTAACGAATGGGAACCAGGAATAGTGAAAGGAATTCACTCAACTCCAAGGTCCTATATAGTAACAACGGGAACTGGTCAAGATATTCGGAGAAACAGAAGAGATTTACGAAAACATGCTGAACTTGAAGAAAGAAATACCCAAGAACCAGAAGAAATAAATGAAGAGCGTAAAAAACCAAATGAAGCCAACAGCGACAACTCGAAGAGGGCTACTCCTAAGAAAAATGAAGAGGTCGAAAGAAGACAGAGTCACAGAACAAGGAGAATGCCAACAAAATTCGAGAATTATTTATTAAGGTTTTAAGTATTGTTCAATGTTCTGAATTTAAAATAAGTGTGTTAAATATATTAAATATGAACTTGAGAAAGAAGGTGTAATAATAGTAACTTAGTAGGGACGGGAGACACTTCCTATCAAGAGTTTGACATGTAATAGTTGCTAAATAGATGAATGAATCTTTAAACTAACTGTGTGTATCTGTGTATTATTTCATTCAATATATATAAACAAAACAAACGTGATATGATTATACACTAGGTCAGGGGTTCCCAAAGTGCGGCCCGCGGGCCAAATGCGGCCCGCAAACCCTAGAAATGCGGCCCGCGATGTCAGATCATCCGCGATCTTGAATTCATAGAGATAATTTGCAATTTACATTTTTACAAAAAAATAAATAAATGTTATCATATTATAATTAATATGTAATATATCCCGTTATTATAATTATAGATTGAATATATTTTATTGTCTTAACGGCCGCCCTATTATTAAAAGAAAACAAAGACTGCACAAGTCACACACTTCAGATTGACGAATTTATTATTATTTGCACTCCCGGGCGTAAAGTGATTACTTTTCGCCCGCAAAGAAGGGGGTAGAGTTCATTATTGCAGACCTCGGGTACACTTTACGCTCGCGACAAATTAATTTTTAAATATCACAAAAATACCGTAGTTACAATACAATTTCTATAAAATCACTCTTGCCATGAAAGCGTCAATTTGATATTTTTAAAAATGTCATTAGAAAAATTTTATTATAAATCAAAAAATTTAAATAAAATCTCCGTTCGTGCAAAAAATATTGTATGTAGCACAGGCGTAATAAGCGACTTTGGCCTTTGGCGTGTTATAACCCTCGGCTAAAGCCTCGGGTTATAATATTCACGCCGCAGGCCAAAATCGCCTTCTTTACGCCCTTGATACATAAATAGCTATTTTTCTTTTTATATTTAAAATTATTTAGTTATTTTTGTTTAATTATTTTTGAAATGTGTTAATAAATAGTTTGTAATAAAAAGTAATTATTGTCGTAAGTAAAGACTGATTATGTTAAATTAGTATAAATCTTTCCTTTGTGTCTAAACGTATTTTTCCATAACACTTTTTTTTGGCCCGCCAAATATTTTGAAATTAAGAATTTGGCCCACCTAGGCAAAACTTTGGGAACCCCTGCACTAGGTGGATAATTTAAGCAAATCGTTTTATTTTGATTATTAAATATTTAATCGACTTTGCTATATCAAATTTATCTTAACTGAGTGAACATTTGGTACAAAATATTTACCTGCTCTAAGGAAAATCTACCCTCTAACACGTGCCATAAGTTAAAAAAACGTTTCACACTTATTAAATGAGTGTATTACAGCAAACAGTAAAGTAACCACGTTCGAACAAACAATAATTGATTATTATATTTGATGTATGACGTACGTTTTCTTGTTTCAGAGATAAAGTTTATTGCTTAACCATCACCTAAAACCATTGTTAAAAATTATAAAAAAAAAATTAAAAACACTGACCCAACCCGGAAGGCGTTTTTTTAACACTGACACTGACCGTGGGTGGAAGTCTTTGAAATTTTATTCATTCACATCAAAGTCGGAAGCAGCAACTCTGGCGGTCTAGATATGAGTACCATGTACCATCGGGAGCAATTGAAAGTAAACGACTGATTTTAACTCTATAAATTATTGTTACTTAAGATAAGATAAGATAATTTATTTGTGTTTATATCCAAAATGGCTTAAACTTGTCAATTATATATGTACAAACATCAGAATAACACTAAATAAAATATAATAACAATAATACGATAGACGTATAAAATAGTTAGTAGCAGAGAATGGCACACTGCAAAATAAATGTTCGGAATGTTATTAGATTTATTATTTTGTAGATGTTTTAAGAAATAGAATATTTCAGACAACTTTTTTGGAGTAATATCGGTATGTCCGTATGTCAATGCAATTAAAAGATTAATCAATGTGCAACCCCAGATATTCCATATTCCGTCTATAAGAGCTGCAGAGCTGCAGGACCAGCAAAAATGAGATCATAATTAAAACAATAAATTATCTGTTAATAAAATATAATAATGGATTTCACAGCCTCTCCGCGTGCCTTGTTGTAATGGTACTTTAGCTATAGACATTCACGATCACGAAACATATGTTTTATTTTGTTCTGCGCTCAAAAATCTGCTTGTTCGGTAGACATCGCTGCTGTATGATGGCGCTTGAAGTTGCAAAATTAAAGCTAAAATTGAACTGCGTACTATGCAGCAAATGTTTTTGCCATTTTTAGATATTTTCAAAAACAAAGGAGTTATTTGAAGTTTTCAAAATAGCCAAGTTTTGAATTTTGGCCTACAACTAAAAACTGACAGGTGAACGAAATTCTGTTGTCAGAACTTGAATCAGCATGAAAAAAGAGTTTTTACATCATCGAAAATGTAAAGTTACGATATACCCGAGTTCACGTTATTCTACCAACTTTTTGGTAATAAATTTCATCTCTAATAAAATAATGGTTAGCATCCCCCTTGTAAAGTTGAGAAGAAAGAACATGTAATTTGATATTTTCTAAAACTCTTGAATTCATAAAAAAATATATTGAATTTTCATAGTTCGTTAAAGTACATTAAAAAGTATTTACCCAAAGGAATGAATCTTACAAAAATTTTCTAAAAATGTAACTAGTTAGTAGATTACGGAAATTTGGTTTGTATTTTTCGAATCACTTCTGATCAGTTATCGCAAAAATGACGATAGCATATTGTTTAAAACTATGAATATTTTTGAGTTTTTATTATTCTTGCTTATTTGAAATATATTGTAGTCGTTAACTCGAATTCTGTTTATGTGGCATTCCCAACTTTACACTTTATTGAAATTAAAATATTTACTTCGTGGAAACTGCCCTTACGTATTGATTTTAAAATACACAGGTACGTATTGTTCTGCATAATAAAAATAAAGTGAATTATGACTATCAAAGTAATAATTTTAGGTTCTAAAACGTATGCAAATTATGCAACAATTGGTTGTGTAATTGGGGAAAAAAATTGAACAAATTTATACTAGTTCAAAAACAGTCACGTTATGCTTCTTTTACCCTTAATAAACAACAACACTGTATAAATACATAAATTATTTTGTTACTGACCATGCCACAGTTCTATTACTACATAAATATTGTCTTAACATCTATAAATAAATATACATACTTGAACAATCCTGCAAAACGAGACAATACAAATTGCTTGAAATACTGAATTATATCCTGTAATTTTTTTTTTAATCGACACAACGTTTTAAACTACTTATAAGTACTTAACACACACTGAACTGCAACTGCTGTAAAACCAATTCGATGTCCTACGAAAGCTTAAAATGTTTAAAATATTATTAATTAAGTGTATTGTCATAAAAAAAAACATATAAATCAAAACTTATCCATCATCATAAAAATGATGTCATCATATTATTTGAGAACTGAATGTATTCTTATATTTTGAGAGCAGGTTTTTAGCTATGGAAACAACGAATCTGTATTTATCTACTTTATAAAATTATTTCGTTGTATTTAGAAAGTGTGTCCCAAAAGTTTTGGAATGAAGGCTTATGATGAATATGCATCGATTTTAACTTGCATACGAATACTTAGTTTTAAAATGTTATAAAAATGCCACACAAATGGACAATATGCCTGTTTAGTATTTACTCTAGACCCTAGAGCTAGACAGTTGAAATAGTCAAATATAAATACAATGTGATTTTTAAAAACTCAATTACAGCAGGCCGTATTCTGACTTAATACAGACAGTTCTAAGGTTATTACGACAGAATACGGCCTGCTGCAATTAAGTTTTTAAAAAATCACATTGTATCATATACGAGGGTAGCACCGTAAATTTCTGCAAAGTAATAAAACAAAGTTTTATAGCCAAAAATTTTATTATTGCTTTTAAAAATATTCACCCTTAAACTCAATACATTTACGCACCCGATAAAACTAATTTTCAAAAACATAAATTTCACTATTCTTGAGTCACTTGAGAAACCAAGTTTTTAAGCTTTCCACGACATCTTCGGGAGTTGCAAATCGTACACCACACATTTTATCCTTTAGTCGAGGAAATACCAAGTAAGCAGAGGGTGCCAGATCAGAACTGTATAGCGTATGATTTAGCAATTTTAGCCAGGAGTTCTCTAAAAATTATTTAGTTCGATGTGCGGTATAGGCCAGGCGTCAGGAAAATTAACATCGGTTTAAATCGAGAAAAAGATTTGACAATTGGAATCGGTTTACGGTAGGGCTCTTTTAGACATACTAATTTATCCCCCTCAAGCAACCTTCGGAACACCCCCAAATTTGTCAAAATATCGCCCAAAAATCGTTTTTTTGCCAATATCTCGGTTCTGGATGGTCCTGCGACAAATAATGTAAATATCAAAATTAAATATAACTAAATTCTCTATCGAAAATGTTTATACACATTTTTACGTAATATCAATATCCTATGAGCTACAGGCGGGGGAAGTCGCGTGTCGTATCGGATTGGCGCACCTGATTTTCAAACTACAAATACAGGGTGTCCCATGACTCGAGGTCCATAGCTTAAGGCTTAAGGGCGTGTTATTGAAGTCCAAGTTTTTTTTTTAAATATCTCGAAAACGATTTAAGATTGTTACAGGTTTTTTGACCCTTTGTAACATTTCGATAAATTATGTTTAGGCGATACATAGAAATTTACGGCTATTGGATTTGAAACATAGTTTAGTTTATAACCTTGGTATGGCTAGGGACTTTTGATTTCTTTTCCTGAAATCTGGGGAGCTTTAGTCGAGAATTGCACCATCTTCTAAAATTGTACAACTAGTTGGTACGTTAGTGGGCCGTTTTAATCAGTCTCGACTATATTGTGTTTATTTGTTATATTTATATGTTATATATTTATTTGTTATATATTTATTTGTTATATATTTATTTGTTATATATTTATTTGTTATATATTTATTTGTTATATATTTATTTGTTATATATTTATTTGTTATATATTTATTTGTTATATATTTATTTGTTATATATTATTTGTTATATATTTATTTGTTATATATTTATTTGTTATATATTTATCCATTACATATTTACTTGTGATATTTACGATTTACATATATATATTTAACTGGTTTGTTGGGTACATGTCGGTATATATTTACTTATTAGTTATTTCCTTATTAAATATTTGAACGATCTGAGAGTCCTTTATTGGGTTTGTACTTTGAAGAAGTTTTCAGGAAGTCAGTTTTAGTGTAGCAAGATATTAAATTGAGCTTTGGTATGCACTATACTGGCATGAAGAGACTCTTTTTCGATCCAACTAGTTTTGACAATTCCAGCAGTGGCGTGCGTGACTGAAAAAATGAATAATTCTGACGCAAAAAATAGTACGCAGATAACTGCTATGTATCATTCTGTAGTAATCGTACGTTTATTTTCAAGCATGACAGTTGTGATAGGTCCTGATTTTGAGAAGAAGTAGGCTATCATTTTCTTACCGGCACTTCAGGATTGCTTCACTTTAACTGGATTAGGATCTACTAGAAACGCCCATTGTGCAGATTGCTGCTTCGGTTCAAGTTCAAATGCGTTTGATCAGCTTTCGTCACCAGTTATGATGTTGTGAACTGCTTTAAACCTACCTTCATTATATTTCTTAAGAGCGTCCTTACACAATTCCACACGCTGTTGTTTTTGCGCTTCTGTTAAACTGTGTGGTATCCACCGACAACAGACTTTCCTTACGCCCAAATAATTGTGTAAAATTTTGTTTATTGCAGTCATTTCAATGCGCAAGGTGCTCATAATAATTCCCTACACTACTCGATTGTCCTCTTGAATCATTCTTTGCACGGCGTCTATGTTCGTTTTGGTAAATACTGAAATTGGTCTTCTTTCGCGAAAATTGTCGCTGAGTGAAACCCTTTTAAATTTAAATTCGTTATAAGGTTATAACAGCTGTAGACAGTCTTCAGTGAAGGCGCTTGTTCACCAAATTCTCTGGTTAAATTCTTTTTTGCTGCACAACACTTTACTTTAAAATTAGCTTGTAAAATAACTATTGCAATTATCAAAACTAAATTTGAACTGTCAAACTACATAGCAATAAATATTTTTTCATGGAATTATGAGTGCTACCGTCGTACAACGTTAAATTTGGGGATTTTTATATTAAGGCAGCAATATTCTATAATTTTATTGAAAATCGTACGACACTGATTAACGACCAATAGAAACGTTAATATCCGGCATGGTTACCACGGCCACGCCCATATTTCTCGAAATTTTTTTGTTGATTGTTAGACTAACCTAGGCGAAATTAACAAGTGGAAATTTTTATGTCAAATGTGACAGCTGACGTACAAGTTGCTATGGTTACGTTTCTAAAATTTAAATATGTACTGAATTATTATTGCTTTTAATGGCTATGTCTTTACGATTTTCTTACCGAATCTACACTCGAGCATTAATTCATGTCCGGGAAATTTTTAGTAGTGCATTTCAACAACGTAATCGGACCTCGCATTCCGCTCGGACCGATTAATACGTTGTTGAAATGCACACCTAAAAATTTTCGGAAAGAATTAATGCTCTTGTAAGATTATAAGTGAAAATCCTACGACACTAATTAATGACCAATAGAAACGTAATTTCTTGGAAAATTTTTGTTGGTCGCTAGACCAACCTAAGTGAAATTAAAAAGTGGAAATTTTTATGTCAAATGTGACAGCTGACGTACAAGTTGCTATGGTTACGTTTCTAGAATTTAAATATGTACTGAATTATTATTGCTTTTAGTGGCGATGTCGATACAATTTTCTTACCGAATCTACACTCGAGCATTAATTCATGTCCGGGAAATTTTTAGTAGTGCATTTCAACAACGTAATCGGCCCTCGCGTTCCGATCGTGCCGATTAATACGTTGTTGAAATGCACACCTAAAAATTTCCGGAAAGAATTAATGCTCTTGTGAGATTATAAGTGACTATTTCCCACATATAATATAAGCCAATCATTTGATCCATATTTACAAGTTTTAACCAATCACGTACAAAGTATAACGGCAAAAACAGCAAAATTTCCCGAGGGCTATTTTTGCGACAAAAATGTCGTGTAACCATGATCACCCACTATACAAACAAACAAACAAAATTTGTTACAGTGACATTTCGCATTATTTGTGAAAATGAAACGTTTGTTATAGTTTTCCGAGTCTCATTTGGGAAATAGTCTGATCAAATATATCTGTGGAACTTTATTTTGCAGCTATCGCTCGGGATTTTGATCATGTCCGTTTTTATCTCGGGACGTTACCAAAGCAACAATCGTTCGGATACAAATTTTCTCAGCAAAATAAAGTTCCCTTGATATATTATGACTGACTATTTTCAAGAGAGAAGAATATATCTCTACCTTTCTTTATTTAAACATTTATACACAAAAGACGAAACCTAGAGCATATGATCTCACACCGTTCGATTTTGGGACCTCGTAAGCACAACAGACAAAATCTACACCAAAGATCCACATATAATTCAAGCGCTCAAAAACGATATCCGGGCGGCTGTTCTTCGCGACATAGAGCCGTAATTGGGCCAAAGTGTGATGCATTTGCCGCCAGAAGTCGAAGCGGCCATTACTTTTTTTAATAAAAAATTAAATTGTTTCTGAAAAACTCTGCCTACGCGATCAAAGATTTTATAACTGTACCACAAGAAAACTATAGCTTGAGGCATGTTAGTGTTCCGAGGTACTTTTAGTTTTCAAGAGTGTGTATTTTAATGATTTTTAACATTCCTCTAATTGTAGCTTTTCTTAACTAAATCGGCTAATAAGACCTGGCATAGCATCTATCCGTGTGCGTGATAAACTTAATGGCTCATCATTCATTTAGCTCTCGGGTTATTAGGACATCAAGGAAAAAACAGAACCGTGTAAGTGTACCATATATCGATTGTAAACTTGTGTATATCGAGGTACTGATTGTTAAAAAAGTTTAAGTATAAGAGATTTCAAAATACGTCTCCAGTGACGCCAATTATATAGTATAACGAAACCAGACATTGGCTTTTAATTCTGAAGGCTGTAACCCCCTCGGTAGCTCAGATGGCCAGGGTTATTAATTTCCTGCACACCAGTAATAACGACAACACAGTTAAACATAAAATGTATTGTAAACAAATAAAAACCTTTCTGTACAAAATAAATAAAATATAATTCAAACTAAGATATAGTATATAAGTTAATAACAAAACGGAATTCGAAAATTAATAAAAAATAAGAGTAATTCGGGGTCTCGGTCTGGACTCGGCAGGTTGGAGAAGGGGATCACGGGTCTTGCTGATCCAGTCTGGCGGCGGCCGTGACGGAGGACGGGGTGTAACTTCCTGTGAATCAAATTAATTAACAATGTCGGTTAAGAGTGCAATTGTTGTCAATCAATAACAGAATAAACAATCGGAAAGCTCCCCTGAAACGGGTAAGTGGTTTTAATTTCTTAAAGTGTCGGTTCGGTGTTACCTATTTAATTCAACTGCCTTCACGGGCAATCTTCGTGGTTTCTAACGGTGCCGGTGTCTTCCCGGGGTGCCGGTTTGGTACGGATTTGTTGTGTTAGCTCGGTGAAAGAGGGTTGCAAACGCAAGCTTTCAACACTTGTATTACAATAGTAATTTGTAATACAAGTGTTGAAAGCTTGCGTTTGCCACACGAATGTGAAGTTTGCAGCACGAACGATAGTGAGTGCTGCAGTCACATGAGAGTGGCAAATACAAGCTTTCAACACATGTATTACACACTATTTTTTCTACAACCACATTTCCATAAAAAAATTTAAATATTTCTGCAAAATCAAATCTGACATTCATCAAATGTCATTATGACATTTTGATTTCGGTGCGGCAAAATTATACTTTGCCGCACCGAAAATCAGCATGTGCGTGCGGAAAGTAAATTTTCCGCACGCTAATTTCACTTGTTCGGCAAACACTCATTTTCAATACTCGTATCTATGGAGACGAAGTCTGAAAATCCCACTTTCCATGGTGGGAGTAGAAAAATTACTATTTTCTACAACCACCATGGAAAGTGGGATTTTCAGACTTCGTCTCCATAGATACTAGTATTGAAAATGAGTGTTTGCCGAACAAGTGAAATTAGCGTGCGGAAAATTTACTTTCCGCACGCACATGCATGATTTTCGGTGCGGCAAAGTATAATTTTGCCGCACCGAAATCAAAATGTCATAAATGACATTTGATGAATGTCAGATTTGATTTTGCAGAAATATTTAAATTTTTTTATGGAAATGTGGTTGTAGAAAAAATAGTGTGTAATACATGTGTTAAAAGCTTGTATTTGCCACTCTCATGTGACTGCAGCACTCACTATCGTTCGTGCTGCAAACTTCACATTCGTGTGGCAAACGCAAGCTTTCAACACTTGTATTACAAATTACTATTTAGCCACCTCTGTTCGAAAGTGACATTTTCCATACCTTGTCAAACGAATTTTTGACATCGAAAGTAGACGTTTGTCACCCGGCAGGTAGCACCGTTGCCATTAGAAACGGATGGCAAAATGAGTAAACATGTTTTACGATTAATATTAATGGTACAGTCACCATGGAAACATATACTCAAGCTATCTACGAGTTTTTTTTAATGAAACCGAGTTTTGTAGTAAAATGTCATATTTTTAGTTGTCAACATTAATAATGTCAGGTTCGTTTAGTGAAGGTGGCCAAAAAATCATATGTATTACTCTGGAGGAAAGTGTTATCGCCTCCCTTAGATTATATCTTACACTTTCCTCCCTAGTAATACAAATAGCTATTGTTGCAAACTTTTAATGTCAATTTAGTAAATCGCATTTCTATACGATTAAATAAAATTGTGGTTGCAGTTGCGGCAACGTTCGTTTATAAACTGTATTATTATTTTGTAAAGGAATATTCAAATTTACGCGTTTAAACTTAGGGCCCGATTCTCAACTTATCACTTCATATCATATCACAATGGCGATAAATTTATATCATATCACTTGTTAATATTAAATGCTATTCTCAATTACAAGGTGATATGATATAAATGAATGAGAAAATGTGATATTATATATTCAGTACGTTGGCAACAGTAGCTGTCAATATTACAAAATTTGAAGTTTGGCGCAAAAAAATTTCAAACATTTGTATATTTTTGACGAAGCGACTTCAAAATGTCATCGAAACGGAAGACTTCTACGTTACAAATGAACAAAAACGCAAACTGCTTGAAATTATGCAGGAAAATAGCAATTTAAATAGTGGTACGTTTACCGATTTAAAACCTAACGGAATTCGATGGGAAGAAGTTTCAAACATTTTAAATACTTCTGGGGGTGCCAATAAAACGGGTAAAGAGTGGAGGAAAGTATGTACCTATGTAGTTTATATTACAAAGATTTCAGTTGAAAATAATACAATAATTTATGTAATTTACATTATTTATTTACACATTTTATTAAAGCTTCTGGAAGGATATGAAAAGAAATGTAACCGGAGACCCCATATAGAAACCCCATTGACTGATGTGGAAGTACACATCACTCCATTTGTAGGCAACTATGCAATTTATGGGCATTCCGATATTTTGGAGTCACCATTAGATATGGTACCAGCAAATAATTTGTTAGTTGAAACGGAAGAGCGTGAAAGTGTGTTTGTAAACTATGGACTAATATTTTAATTAGTTTCAAATGTTATTTATTTTACTGAGCCTTGCGAAACTTCAATACCGGCCAAAAAGAGAGCGCTACCGAATGCAACAAACTCCAAAAGAAATAAAAAACCAACCACTGAACGAATTATAGAACATAGTAAAAACAAATTAAGTATTGAAAAGGAATATTAGGGAAAAAAATTAGGTCTTTTGGAACGCGATGTAATCGCAAAATAAAAAATAGCTGATGATCTAACTAAAATCAGCGAATCTTTTTCTTAGATAGTCTTAGGATCAGTTATAACAATTTACTTAAGTGCATAAACGTATTTATTTCGTTTAGTGTGTTTTATAAAAAAAATATATATAAAATATGTTCCAATAATACGTCTTTGAATTATTCCACCACGATTAAAAATTCGATTTGGTGCATCATCATCTATTATCGCATTTTGATTATTGTACATTCCATAATCCAAAATTTCATCCAAATTATCATTTGCTTCATCTATTTCTTCAATATTGTAAGTCGAACACATATTATGGAGGACAACATAAGTATTAATAATTTTTGATGCTACATTTGGAGCATAATGTAATACGCGGTGTTTGTGTAAACATCTGAACCTATTTTTTAACACTCCATTACATCTCTCTATAGTTCTTCTTGTTCTGATGTGGGCATCATTAAATCTTGATTCCGGTGATTCATTTATAGGATTTGCTAATAGTCATTAACCGTGGCTGTAAGGGATACCCAGCATCCCCTAAAAGTCAAAAATGTCTGTCGTCATTCTCATGTCTTCTTCGCAAGAAAATATTTACCTTTGAATTCCTCCAAATGAAAGAATCATGCGTACTCCCAGGATATCTAGCATTAATATTTAATATTTTCATGGTATGGTCACATATTAACTGGACATTTATTAAATGGTAGCCCTTCCTGGTAATATAATATATACATGAGGTAATATATCAGGATTCCTACTGTTAGGTGAAACTATTGCAACGTGCGTAGAGTCAATACATCCTATAACCCCTGGGAAATGATATTTTGTATAAAATGCATTCCTGGCTCTTATTAATTGTTCTTCAGAAGTAGAAATTTTACCCACTCCGGAAATAAAATCCTATTAACAAAGTCTGCCACTTCTGTGACACACCTGCTAACAGAACTTTGACTAACTGCTAAATTTATGTAGTTACCGACGTCCGTTTGGTATCCACCAGTTGCAAAAAATCTAAGCAAACAGCATCTAAATATAAAGGATATTATATTTCGACAAATTAAAAACAGGCATTACGAGTAGGAGTACCTTTGTTTCAACGTCTAACGCCCATTTTTTACCAGGAGGACGTATACGTTCCCTCATTCTTTCAATTAGTAATGTTGCCAATTCGTTATTTACTCTAAATAATCTTATAAAACGTTTTTCATTCAAGTTCAGCGCATTGAACCTTTGCCGAATATGTCTATGCACTTCATTTTCAACGTGTTCAACAAGTAATAAATCAAGGTATTCGCCCATTTTTCAAATTTGAAAGCAATGAAAGTTTACTGTAAACATGTGATCTCACTAAATATCACCGATTTCACCATCGAAATACCAGGGGAAATAAGTAAGTGATATATATCACCATATATCATAAATTTGTTTTTGAGAATAGCTCCAACTGATAAAGTGATATTTGGTGATAATTTTCACTGGATATCACTTCGGTGATAAGTTGAGAATCGGGCCCTTAGTCATTTATTATTTCTTTCAATATACAGGGTGGTGCATTGCCTCACGTACCATAGAAATTTCAATGGTAAATTTTTAATTTGTAAATATTTGCTTCCCTAATTACTTTAGACCAAAAGTGCAAATATATTTTTTGTAGAGAAAAAAATAGCCCATCCAATGATGCTGATTTGCAGTTTTTCAATTTTTCCGCAACAGAAAAACTGTGGAAATTAATTCTTACACTTTGATAAAAATCACTGACGCCTTGCCTTGGAATTGCTGAAACAGTCTGGCTTGTCAGTTAGTTACACACGTTAAAATTGTCACATAAAATACTTTTATTTTCCGTTAAGTTTGTTTTAAAAAGTAATTTCCCTTCCTGTTGAATTTGTTGGATAATGGTTATTTGTTTACCAAGGCCAAAAAGTTACATTTTTCGTATTGAAAAATAATTTCAAACTGTCATTATGACAGAGGCATGGAGCTATCACACTGCCATAGCTCCACCCCTCTGTTTCAAAAATTTCATGGCATCAGTGATTTTTGTCAAAGTGCACAAATTAATCCCCACAGTTTTTCTGTTACACGAAACTCAAAAAATGTGTAAAATAGCATCATTGGATGAAGTATTTTTTTTGTACAAAAAACTTAATTACACTTTTGGCCTAAAATAATTAGGGAAGCAAATATTAACATATTAAAAAATTACCATTGAAATTCCTATGGTGCGTGAGGCAATGCACCACCCGGTATATTATATCGTAATTGAATTTTGGTACCGACAGATTTTGCAAGACATTATTATTTATGTACTATTGATTATTCTTATATAACAACAGATCAATAAAAATACCAATTAGGGTAGGCTGTGAAATTGAATTATTTTGAATTGGTACTTTAGCCACATCCACAGAATGACATTTTATAACGTTTGTAATTTGACATTTTTATTGTAAACAAAGTTTATAACCTTAAATTCATGTCAGAAATGTCATTCTGTGGATGTGGCTATAGTACCAATTCAAAATAATTCAATTTCACAGCCTACCCTAATTGGTTTTTTTATTGATCTGTTGATATAATCGCAAGTCACGACGAACTGGGCTCAGTTCTACGTATGCGTATTTAATAATTTAGTTTAAGAATTATCCTTGCGAATCCTCGGAGGATTTACGTTCGTTTAATTGCGATTTGGGTTAATTTGAACCTTAAATTTATTTCTTTCGTTTAGTTACGATATTGTCTTTGAACATTCCCTATAGTTTTTTTGTTTGTTTAATTAGATCTCGTTGTTAGAAATATTACATTTAGACTTACGTTTGATTACGATCTTACTAAATTTTCTTTATTTGTTCATTTGAATTAATAACTTCATTATTAATTTTCAATTTCAATTGTGTATGTGTTTTGCTTATGAGTTAATATATCATATTTCGTTAATTACAAAGCCTTGCGTTTTATTATCAAGTCAATTCACTTTGGAGGTCTATTCTTCAGGAGATCCGACTGAAGACAGTGTTACTTAAGAAAGGGTCTGGCGCCCAAGGAACATCGTTAGTTTAGTTATTTAGCGAGCTCTACTATTTTATTTTATAAACCTCGCGCCCACGCAACAGAGTAGCGGGTTTATTTAGTGTTATCACCTCCGGATAACAATAATTGATATCTACGCCTAGTGCTGGTGTAGCACACTGTTGCCATGGATGTAAGGTTTGCTTACTTTGCTGGTAGCGAAAAAAATACTATTATGTCATACTGGTTTCTAAAGTTGTTAAATTATTAAAAGAAATCTCCAGTAATTTGTAGCAGTATTAGTTTTAAGTAAGTAATCTAAGACGCAATTGTTCGGATCTCCTAGCAACTAGCATTTATAGAACAAAAAGTGGCACTTTAAAGTCCTAGGACTTTAAAATGATACTTTAAAGTTCTAGGACTTTAAAGTTTCACTTTTTGTTCTATAAATCGTTCAAAAAACGTTGCTTTAGAAACCAGTATGACATAATTGTTTATTATCTTCTCGAGCGTATTAGCGTCTCGGCTGACGCCTCGATGCCAAACTCGCTCTCGAAGATAAAATAAACTTTTATCGTCTTGTATAATAAATAACTATTATCTACCATTTCTGCTAAAATATTCTTTATCTACCCTTGCGGTTAAAATGCTATTTGACCTTTTGATTTGACTAGAACAAAGCACACTTTAACATTTGCTATAGAAAAAAATAACAAATTCCAAATTAATTTCATTCACAAAAACTAGAGCTTATATTAGTTATACATGATGGAAAAGTGCTTTTAAAAACTTATTTAGCATTATCATATTCAACTATTGACACCACAGAACATATTGACACTATTGTTAACTTCCTTCTTTACTTCGCTGCGACACAACGGTAGCTGTTAGTTACGTTTGTTGGTTATAGAGACACTTCTATTAGTTCTTTTTAACATTATTGTTTTTCATGTGACCGAATTTAATTTTAAGGTTATGTATTATCATTTAGGAGTGCAGTAAAGATAAATACAAACAGTGTTTATGTTAAAAGTTAAGACGTATCAGCTTTGTAGTTGCAAAGTTTAAGTTCATATAGTAAATATAGTTACTTGTTAATAAAATTAAGATTTATTACAATTTACCAATGGATATAAATACAGAAAAACTTAAAGAACTTACAACGGAGAACCTTAGTTGTTTAGAATCTCAAAATAAACGTTTAGTAAATGAACACAAAGCGCAACTATTAGAGATTAACGCCTGCAAACATTGGGATTTGTTTTATAAACGAAATGAAACACGATTTTTTAAAGATCGCCATTGGACAACTAGGGAATTTACAGACCTCTTAAATGATCGTGAAACAAATACATCACGTCCAGTTATTTTAGAAGTAGGATGTGGTGTAGGTAACTTGGTTTTTCCATTAATTGAAGAAGGTCTCGATTTCTTTATTTATGCATGTGACTTTTCACCAAGAGCTATAGAGTTTGTTAAAAGTAATAAATTATACAATGAAGACAACATAAAAGCATTTCAAACAGATATTACTACTAACAGTATACATTCTGTGATTGAGAACAATAGTATTGACATTATTACATTAGTATTTGTATTATCAGCGATACATCCAAATAAATTTTCACATGTACTAAAAATGTTGATGAAACTTTTGAAACCAGGTGGTGTAATTTTATTTCGTGATTATGGACTATATGATATGGCACAACTTCGATTTAAACCTGGGCATAAAATTGCAGATAACTTTTATATGCGTCAAGATGGTACACGGTAAGTTTATATTTTAACTTGGTATTTAAATTATTTATTAATGCTTGCTAAAAAAATCTAAACATTCAGCTCATGCCACAAAACACCATAATGTAACGGCTGTTATTAAGATAGATTATTAATATGTATTATACTAGGTGACTCACGTAAGACGCGCACCCTGTAAAATCTTCAAATGCAACCCAACATACATATTTCTATAGCTATTAGAAATATCTGCTAATTAAAAAACAAATTTCGATCTATACTTTGTTTCATACTTACAGTTCAGTACAGTGTTTTATGGAAAGCGAGGTTGCCAGATTTCACCACAAAACTACTTGAAAGTGAATTATACACCTGTCAACCATAAATAAATTCGACTATTGTATTTCAAAGCACCTAACAACTGCTAATCCCTTTCTGATAGCTTAGACTGTTGGCCCCTGCCAAGATGTGGCTACATTGACCATAAAATTCCCATAAGCGTAACATTGCTGTATCTCTCCCGTATGAACTTAAAGTATGAAACAAGGAATAGTAGATAGGTATGTTTACAAATATTTATTGTTTACTTATATGTACAGTAAAAATATGACTCTTAGAAATTTTTAGTCTAAAAATACTTTTTTATTAATGTGATTTGTCTAGAAAATTCTTATTTATAGTAAAGCCGCCAAATCAGACCATGCACATCATAATTTTAAATGACATCATAAATGCCACCATTAGATTTACAAAACTGATGTTTATTTTCTTCTTTACAGCTCATTTTAAATCACGTATTTGGTTTAAGCTTAATCAATTATCAATGAAAAATTAACAATTTAATGTAGATTTAGTTTTTCTGATGAATAATAAATAAAAAACGTAAATATGTCAGAGACTTTCACGCTTTACTGTTGGTGATAAAATATCACCAACACTTCGTTTATATTTGTAATAGATCGACAATAGCAATCGATAATATCGAACGTGCACGTGTGTGTTGGGGTTGCTTATACTATCAGGAAATTATAATCGTTCTTGGGCTATAGGCCGTTTCACCTGTTGAATTAAGGCACCCACGGACCAACGCGAAATATCCGCTGACGCTGCGAATATTTCGCGGTGATAAATTCGCAGCGCTGTATATATATGGCAGTTTATGAACAAACAGAGACCTGAACGACATCGCCCGCAACGCGTCTGCGGGTATGCAGCGTTTTTATTCGTGGCGAATTCAGTTCGCTGTTGACAGCGTTTATTTAGCTCCGCAGGGGTTCTAGCTATTTTTTTACTTGTTCCAAATATTTACAATATTTACAATTTCCGAAAACAGGTATCTCGTACAACAGTAATAAATATTTTAAATTTAAATAAACAAGGCGAGACTCTTGTTGCATCACTTCTGCTGGGTCGTCTTCGAACTCCACTTCGTCTTCTGTTGCTTCATCTTTTTCTTGGGCAAATAGTTAAAAATCTATTAAATGTTTACAAATTCGCTGCACGACAGCCTCCGCTGTACCTGTATAATCAATTCGCAATACGTTGCATACTGCTGTCAGGTCACCATATGACAACGTTGTTACAGCTGAGCTAACTTTTTGTTCAAATTCTACTGAATTCGATTCAAACTCGAAACCAGCGAATTCTCTCAATCGGCTCCTGTTTTGCCGATCCCCTTCGTTATCAAAAATAAATTTGTGAAGCGCCTTAATCGCTCTCGTTGTTGCTTCTTTAATTGACGCTTTCAATCCCACAACCACGGCCAGCGTGCTTGGCACAGCCACCGCTGTATCAACCCTAACACCTGCTGCCATGTCGAATTACACCACGCACAATTAAAGCAAAAATTTTTTTACTAATTTCACGTCGTAACCGCGAATTTTATTAATCCTTTATTCCGAACCTCACACCTGAAAATTGTAGCGGATCAAAGGGAGTTATTAAATAACTAGTAATACTTTAATCAGATTGTATTTAACTAAACTATTTTACATCTGTCTACGCCGATCGTGTACAAACGACTGGCCCCCTCTACTACTTGTCTAGTCTAGACGGCAGGTGGTTTACCAACTGCAGCGGTCTAGTCCTACTACAATATCCCTTTTACAATTTTAGGAAATATGGAACAACAAGAACCGCCTGTGTTATTACAAACCGTGTGAATGTTGTTCACCATAGAAAGTTGCACCATGGTTGCAGCGTAGAGGATGTCGTAAGAAAAATCAAAGCAACCAGTCGACGCGCCCGCCTGGAGCAATTACTAGGCGCAAATTATAACCTGAACGAGGCAGTACGGCAGAGTCTTGAGTACGCTGTCGAACATGCAATGCTGATTACACTCCCACCTCGATACAAAAGCCCGACTCTGCGACGAATACTTTAACCCGAAGTATAGTAACAACTTTTCTTGTGCTTTAACACGTTGAGTGCCGTATGTATCCAACATGGATACACACGGCACAGTTTTTTAGTGGCCGCGTGTATCCATTGATGATACATACGTATTTCTGTACTTTCAGCCGTATGTATCCGCGTTGGACGCATGCTTTGTATATATCTTTACGGGAACTTTTACACATCGGCCTGGCATACCCAAAACTGTGTTTGGCCTGCGGATTTTATTTTTAGTTCTTTGTCCAGACAATTTTTTTAGCAAATAGGTTTTAAATAATTTGAAACGTATATTAGAAAAGTTTATTTATTTTATAACAAGAAACGCCGTGTTGTTATGACATATAATATAATACTAAATTACTAAGAGCAAAAATAAATGAACAAAACAGTTTATAAAACTACTGACAGTTCGAGATATTTGTTAGTCAATGAAACATTTGTGAATTTTGAAAAAACAAGGTAAACAATAAAAATTTTCACATGTAACACATCTAAATTTACTTTGGGTAGCTTGATTAGCCGCAGCTTTTCTCCCAACCTCTTCAGTTTTTTTCGTATAGCATAACATTAGGCGGAAAATTCACATAAAATATGAATTTCACTCGAAAGATTTCAAACACGAAATATACACGGTGCGTAACAAGAAATGGAATCACAACGACGTAGAAATGCTATCAAGACATGGAAAATTAATAGCACACAAAAGAATATATGAAGAATAGAGTCGGTAAAACCGAAAGAATTTACTTTTGAATGAAAATTAAGACAAACAAATGAACTAAATAAGCAGGCATCGCTTAAAGGTGGAAATTTATGCGCCGGCACAATGGAAATAAAGCATTACAAATGCAGTCAAAACCCCAATCAAAAGAAAATCTTTACTTTACTTTTTAATCAAGTAAAATGGGAAATTTTGAAGAAAAGAATTGAAAATAAAGTTAAACAAGCACAACAAAAAAATTCTTAACGCTAACAACATTGGCAAATCAAACAAAAAAAATGATACGATTTATCGCTAAGCAAAAAAATCGTAACACTTTGAAAACCTAAAGAAATTATACGATAAATTCAAATTTAGGGAGGATGCAATATTTAACGTAGACGAAACCGGAATATCTACGGTACAAAAGCCGTGCAAGAGACTCGGGCCCAAGGGGGTTAAACAATTTGGCACTAAGACTTCTGGTGAGAGAGGGAAGACTGTTACTGTTCTCTGCTGTTTCAATGCTTCTGGAACTTGCTACGTACCACCAATGTTCATATTTCCCCGCTGTAGAATGACAAATACCTTAACCAAGAATGGACCTCTTAATGCAATTTATTCCTGTTCAAAAAGTGGCTGGAGCAATGAAGAGCTTTTTCACCAGTGGCTTAGAACACTTCAAGAAAACCGTAAAATCATCAAAAGATGAACCTGTATTATTGCTCCTGGACAATCATTTCAGTCACATCTCTCTACCAATTTTTGACTATTGTAAAGAATATGGTATTATTCTTCTCACAATACCCCCCCCCCCCCATACATCCCATAAGCTCCAGTCATTGGATGTCAGTTTTTATGGTCCATTAAAATTAGCGTTTAACAAGCAATGTGACTATCACCTAATAACGGCCGAAAGAATCACACAATACGATTTATCTGAAATATTTAACAGAGCCTACACTCGTGTTGCTACAATGAATAAGGCTCAATCAGGATTTTGGGCATGTGGGATATGGCCTTATCAACCAGATACATTCACTGACGAAGATTTTGTACCAGCCATTCACCATATCCCAATTGTGATTG
This sequence comes from Melanotus villosus, assembly GCA_963082815.1. Lineage (NCBI taxonomy): Eukaryota > Metazoa > Arthropoda > Insecta > Coleoptera > Elateridae > Melanotus > Melanotus villosus. The sequence goes on along the minus strand of OY720418.1, from coordinate 65,545,207 downwards.
ATGACGAGTTACCTTCTACTTCCTCTTTGCTCTGTATACCAGCTTCTCTTCAACTAGACAATCTTATTGAGAAAAATAATTTAAACGGCCTGCCCAATACTGAAAATGTTGATCCTGTCCGCAGTACATCTGCTATTTTAGAAGGGTTGAGTCCTCTTCCAAAACCATGTACAGCTAAACCACACAATCGCAAAAAACAAAAGTCTGAAATATTAACAGATACATCAAATAGAGAAAACCTGGAAACCACTGCAGCGAAGAGGGCACTAAGGCAAAGGCGCTTAGAAGAAAAACAAGAAAAAAGTACAAAAAAAGGCAAAAATATTATAAAAGGCAGTAAAATTAAAAAGGGTAGTACACGAAGAAAAGTCTTCGAAGAGAGTAGTGAGTCTGAAGATATTTCACTAAGGCAAAGGCGCTTAGAAGAAAAACAAGAAAAAAGTACTTCTACAAAAAAAGGAAAAAATATTATAAAAGGCAGTAAAATTAAAAAGGGTAAACAAAGAAAAGTTATCGCAGAGAGTACTGAATCTGAGGATATTTTAGAGAGCGAGCTAGATAACGATGATGAGCTGGACGATCTTGAATCGGATGAAAACGAGAGATGCGTTGTTTGCGGTGAAGGCAGTATAAAAAGCGAGGTGTGGTTCAAATGCTCTGTCTGTGAAAAATGGGCACATGCACTATGCACGGGAGAAGATACCCCTGAGGGATACATTTGCGATTTGTATGACACAACTTTTTTATTGTTTTCATTTTATTATATTTTTCATATTTCATTTTAGCTTAGTTTTTCAGAAATTCTGGTCCTACTTTGTATAGTATTATACATGTTTAATCATAGGTTAATGTATTTTTAACTTATTAAATAAATAAGAATATTTTTACGTTCAATAAATTGTGTTCTTTGTTCCCCTTTTCATTGCATATGATTAGCTATCCTACCTATGCGCACGATTATCCTACCTATGCGCACCATTGGCCGCATACGTCGGGTGATTGTGCGCAGTGTCATTTTTTCACATTTGGTATTTTACAATCACGATGTGCATTTCTATTTAAAAAGTACTACAGAATATTACAGCCAAACCCTTGAAGAATCTTGATGACAAACCTAGAAGTCAAACTTACGTGCGCACCAATACCCGACTCCCCTATTATTGCTTCAATCACTATCAACCGTATTCTGGTTCATATTCCTCTGAATCTTCCTCGTTTTCTGCTTCTTCATTTTCTGCCATGTCCTCTGAAGCAACAATAACAAATTATTAGAACCATGTTCGAGAAAAGCTTCAAAATGCAAAATTTCCAGTGTCAAAGCCATTAAAGGATGCAGACGTTTGCATCGGTATCAGCAATTCTTTGGCTTTGTAGCATTGTCTCAAGCATGACTGATGTATTGGCTGGAGATAAATTTATGGGAGTGAGATAAGAAACCTTTTGTTTATCAGTATTATCTTGTACTATTAGGCTATTAAATCCTACCCACATTGGAGTATTTGGTACTTGTAAGGCATGAGACAACATCCAGATCGTATCTATTTATTTTATCAATTCTATATTGGTAGGGGGCAATTAGCGACGTTGATCATCCATTGCTGCTAAAACTTCAACCATTTTTTTTTTTAGCATATGAAACTTTTTCTAGAGTGACAGCATTAAAGGTTCTTCTCCTTTTGCCTTTACTTGTACCTGCATATCATCACTTATGTATATCTACATTTTGATAGATAATCCCTCCAGTATCGTGTAGCGTGTCCTTGCCACTCGTTGTTTCAACAAACCTATCGAAATTGTCCAAAGCAACTCCAGTAAATAAATCAAGGGACAGTTTAATACCTGGAGGGCATATGTTTGAATAGGCTGTTGAGGAAAACGTGGCTTCAGTTTCGAGCTCTTCTATCACATGATAACGACAACAATGCCCATATCTATTTATAGTTAATATCTATGATTTTTCGGCTGCTTGTCAGGCTTTTCAAAAACATGTCTAAAGGGATATGTTTAGAGGTTTTAATTTTCCCATTTGATATGGCATAAATTACATCTTCGGATAATGATTTCACTGTTCTCATGCAATTTGAACTACTCCTCCGTCGTTGATCAGAACCACCTACTAGTGAGAGATAAAAATCATTCAAGCGTTCTGGAATCAAGCATTCCCCTTGTATCAAATCTTCAGTACTTATAAAATGTGGTAATTCTTCTCTTTTTATTTTTAAAACTTCATTTCTGAAAAGAAATGCCGCTTTCTGTAGTATTTCTGTTTCTTCCAACAGTGAAACGTCCAAATCATCAAATCAATGGCGCGGTATAGGTACAATGACTTTCTTATGACCTATACAAATGATTTTAATTATATTTTCGAAGCTCTGGATAGTTTTAGATTCCAAATACATTGTCATAAGAATCTGAGTTCTCCTTTGCTATTCTTTGCAATGAATCCATGTAATAGTTATGTGCAAAAGTTAGAAAGAAACATTGTTTTTTTTTCACTACTTTTTCTTCAGTGAAAGCACACAATTCTACATACGCAAGTTTGTGGTAATTTCTAGTTCTATGCCAACTACTCTTGGTCGGTTTCGGTTCCAGAAGGGGTTTACCCTTATTGAAATAAAAAGTTCTGCAGCTATTATGATAAGATATTTCGTTTCTTTTCGAATTTTCAAATTGTATTGTAAATTATAACTAATATCAAGTATCTTCCATAGCTGCAGAATATGCTCTTATAATAGCTTCCAACGCATTTTTCTTACCGGTATGTAAAATCTTCATGCCTCCTTTGTATTTTTTTTCTTTTTCTTACAAAAAAACAAACTGAATCCCTGTTTTCAGAGTACTTTATATTTCCCAGCGGATTCTCGACTGATGATGACGATGGCTGCATATTGTCAGGTACTTCTGCACTTTCATCATGGATAATACTTCCGACAGAGGTTGATGCTTCAGGTGTTGTTGATTTTTCTTTATTCACTATGTTTATTTTTGCATAATATTTAGTCATTAATGCAGTAAAACTTCTGTAACACTTTGTATGGTATCCATCGATAACACTGTCACCAGGAGGCAAAATAATGTCACTATATTTTAAATTATTGTCTTTACGAATTTGTAAAACATCACAGAATTTTTTTAACGTCTGTTCCGTATATAACAACACTTTGTCACTACTTGTATGACAAATAATACAAGTGATCTTAGGGGACGCCATGATTTGCACGCAGTATTATCATTACCATCGAAAACAGGCACATTTGCACGGGCTGAGTGCTGCGATCATTCCCCATACACGCTCTTGTATCCGGCCGCCCGCATAAGGCTATCCCGCTCGCACTCACGCGTCTGCATAAGGCTATCTCTCTCGCACTTATGTCGAACCTGTTTTATGGTCTGTCGCTCTTTTTCCACCACAATTTTGATCTGGCTTTTTAAATATAGCATACTGAAAGTGTTCTGATGATACCATGTAAAGCCCAGCGTTGTTATTTTACTGTAAATGATTAAGGTTATTATGCAGCTTTATGCTAATCTGGGGTAAACTTACCACCCGCGAAAGCGTCTGTCAATTTTTTTACTTACATAAGAGATAATTACCTTTAACATAGCAAAGCGCCAGACTTGTTATTATACTTTTTTTTAATTTTTTTTTTCACCCTTCAAGGGGGCTAAAACCACAGTCTAGTAATGTAACCAGTCGTCTCACTTCGTGTCGGTACCTTTGATGTTCATGTCTCCGAAATGTGCAGTGCGCATTCGGCTGGATCATGAATATTTTGGCGCGATTTTTGAATGAACGAATAACAAGCACCACTCAAACAGATACAAGCACGTGGTTTATGGCTGTTAAATAACAAACAACTGCAGCCTGCACCGCAAACACGTTTTATTCTAACTGCACATTAGGCTAAACTTTACACAGGCGCACTGGAATTCGGACCCACAAAATCCGGCGAGTGAGACGACTGGTTATATTACTAGACTGTGCTAAAACCACCACCGCAGGCTTGCCAGACTTCGGGTTCCCTTCTCAGTATGTTCAAAGGGACCTTCCATAACAGTTACACGCTTGTTAAAAATACTGTAAGAAATCCGTTGCTGGCTCTTGGTCTATTTATTATATACCACGGTAGAGAAGACATTTTTCTCAGCCGAGCAGTATTATTTCCCGACATGTAAAATGGCTGGTCAGCTTTTTGTGAATAAAATGCAAATTATTGATTGCAGCTTTTAAGCTATTTAATTCAAGTAAAGTAGTGTCAAATGAAACGCTTTTTTATTGTCTTTCGATTGATACCACTATCAATCCTATTAACTCAAACGGCAAGCAGGAATCTGCGTATATACGATTTCCCATGACACTTCCATATGTTCGCCCCTTAAGAAGTCAAATACTCGGTATAATGTATTTCATAACCTTTTTCTAAAGCCCCTATAGCGACCGGTCCTCGTGAGAGAGAAAACCAAAATACTTCTTAAACATAAAATTTAACTGTTATGCATGTTGTACATGATGTACACCATAATATAGGTAGTTATTTAATTTTATAACAAAAATTTAATTTTGCTTTTCAGAAGTTACTATTTTTCACTGGAGTGTTTGAATGGATTATTTGTAGATGCAGGATATGAAATAGTTTCGAGTTCTTATGTGCATCGTAGAACTATAAACAAGAAAGAAAATATAGATGTACCAAGGATATTTATCCAAGGAAAATTTATGAAACCTAAAACATGATTTGTACAAAATCATTAGCTATGAAATTTAGTTAAATTATAAATTGATTGATTAAAGGTAACTCTAAAGCATGGATTCCATTTTGTATAATATTATCAGTTGTATGATTTGTTTATAAATATTTAAGATTTTATAAAATGTTTAATTCTCAGATAAGTATAACATTAATAAATCATTGAAATAATTTAGATAGTTCTGTTAATTTTCTGAATACATAGTAGTAGTAATAGTTGTACAGATTAAAAGCACTAGGTATGGTGAAAATAATACCTACCCATTGAAACAGAAAATATCACTATAATAGTCGAGGAATGAATCAATGCATTTACTGAATATCGTCAATTCTATCGTATACCTGATGACTCCTTTACTTTGCTGACGAGTTGTTAGCAAATAGATAAAGAAAGAAGTTTAGCTTAGTACAGGTCATGCTTAGTACAAACCACAGAACATTAACGATGGGTTGTACAACACTTTTCCTAAATTAACGAATGATCAAAGTTGACAAAAGATCATCATTATTTATTTACTAATGTATTATTTGCGATATGCATTTGAATTTTGATTCTATTTTGTTCGTTTTGACGAAGCTGTTAAATCGTGTTTCTACAACCCGCCCATACTGTGTATAAACTAAACTATAAAAGTGTAACATTCATGACAAATCACTTCAAATTTTGCTGTTCTCTGCTACAGAATTCCAGTTTTTATATTACAGAATTTTCTAACCATGTACCTATTACTAATATTAACCACACCAGTAATCTTTTTTCTACGTAGTAGGCGTAAATGTATTTTTGATACACGCAAACACATTTGGAAAAATTCTGTGAATTGAAATTATGAAAACTAGTATTTTTTTGGTACTTTTAAATGATAAACGATACTAAATTGTTTCCGTTAGTACTTAATCTATGCATAAAGTAACAGAATTTTGCAAAAACGGCATCCTTTTTGCGTTGTCAATTTTGAACTTTGAAGGCTTCGCACGAGTTGGGGAAGAATCTGGTGGCTTTTTCGCTATAAGAATTTCGCCTTATTCTTGTCCAAGGAATAAAGTTACGGAGAACTTGAACGCTAGTTTTTACACACCCTGTATAGAGATTTGTACAGGCTAATAATAATAATAATAATAATTATATGGAGAGGAGGACACTGAGGACAGCCGAAGAAATAGACAATTCGAAGCATTCCTGATATGTAGGTAGTGTTTTATTGCTTTCTTGGACCTACTGATTTTAAAGCACGGAATCTACTGATCTCATAAAATCATCTGGCAACACTGCGTGGTTATGCCTGCGCGTTATGTCTTATGTCACAGTATAAAAGAAGCATTCTGCTTATACATACTGTGGTTATGTAGTCTGTCATTCTGCCATTCTGCATTCTTGCAACGGACAGTTCTATTACTTCAGTTGCTAATAAAATTTGTAAGATGATTCGCGACGGTAAGGGAATATAAACCAACGTATCTAAAGTAAGTATCAATTAAAGTTTTCTTGTTTTAGGATATATACTTCCGCATGTGGTATATCCAAGCGATAATGCGAACCAGATGCCCACTCGTTACGACGCCGCATGCCAACTCTTTGGACCCACAGAACATTACGGAAACTATCTTTGACTGAAACCCTGTGCTCGCCCAGGGCGCGTGTGAAGATATATACGGAATTCGTGGAATGGCGTTACAAATGTGCATGGGAAGTATATTATGTCCGTGAGCATGTGGACGATCAGAAACAAACCGAACTAGTTCTCCAAATTGTAATTTATTAGTCATTCTAATAATACTACCATAAAAAATAGGATTAGATCGTTTCCTGCTTCACTGAAACTTAGATATTCCCTAATTTTCGGATGCCGTGAATCGCCAAACGCCGGTAAATAAATAAAAAAAAATTGGCGAAGAATCTTCGCTGGACTTTCCATACTTACACAATTGAAAAATGCATAACAAATATATCATAAGCGTGAGGATAAGCAAGGTCTCTGTCACCCATGAACGATTTCAGAGTTCCACATCAAAACTGTTAAAACGTAGCATTAAATTATGTTTGTATTTTAAAGACAAAAAATAAATAAAACAGTCTGTGCTAGAGGCTTAAGGGATGCAATAAACTTCTTAGGGCGGTATTACTACTAACGTTTCAAGTAAAATGCAAAGCTGTTTAGGCAATTGTTCGGTTTTAAGAAACAAGTTGGCACCAAAGGCAGCATTGTAAAGTAGGTACCGAAATTTCTAAAGAGGTAGAAAAACTTTCAAACCATAATATTTGTATTTATGACGTTTCGCAATTGAGCAATTAGTATTAAATTGCACTTCTGAAGGTTTGAAAACACCCTTAGTTTGAAAAAGGTTGGAGATTTAAGAATTTCGTTTTTAATTCGTACAAAGAATAGCGCAATCAAAAACCTAATATTACAAAGAGCGGGCAATTTAAATTTTCTACGTAGGTATGTACCTACGTATTCACAGCAACAACGATATCTAAACATTATTGTCGCTTTTCGAACATCGTTGCCGCTCGTTTTAATTTTATCGAAAACAACGTAAATTTTAAATCAACATGCACGAATAAACACAGATTAACATAAAACAGCGATAACACTGTCTACAAAAACAACAACAAAAAGTAAAAAGAAAAAAAACTACAAATATTGCAATAAATATTGTATTCGACTTTCGGAACTCTTTTTGCGTTTTATATTTTGGCCCTGAAAAGGGCCGTTTGGGGATGCGATCAACGCTATTTGAAAGGCATCTTGATCTACTATCGACCCAGAACATTTAAAAAAAAATCGTGTGTGTCGTTTCCGAGAAAAGTTTTTTGAAAATTTGAAAATTTCCCAAACTGTCCGGACTTTTTATTTTTGAAATTTTGAATTTTTTTTTCAGCTAGTTCTAATCAATCGAGCTAGAGGTGCAATTTGGCGTTAGATTTATACCAATATGTTGATGTGTTTTTGAGAAAATCGGCCTTAAAGTTGCGCTTTTCAAAAAATCGCCCAGGGCGCAATTTATGACATAGAAACTTCGGGTAAAAATTATTCCATTTCTTTTCAAATTCTCTATTGATCCAGAACATTTTAAAAAAATCGTGTGTGTCGTTTCCGAGAAACGTTTTTTTGAAAATTTGAAAATTTCCCAAACTGTCCGGACTTTTTATTTTTGAAATTTTGAATATTTTTTTGAGCTAGTTCTAATCAGCCGAGCTAGAGGTACAATTTGGCGTTAGATTTATACCAATATGTTGATGTGTTTTTGAGAAAATCGACCTTAAAGTTGCGCTTTTCAAAAAATCGCCCAGGGCGCAATTTATGACATAGAGACTTCGGGAAAAAATTATTCGATTTCTTTTCAAATTCTGTATTGATTTCCTAAGTAAAATTTTGAAATTTTCGGCCCAGTAGTTTTCGAGATATGACGATAACGCACCCACCCACCCACAGACATTAAAAAAAAACACACATATTTAGGATGCCTGGACCCTAAGGCTCGGGAGACACGGGCGTTTATTTAACGTCCGTCGAAACGCACGTTGCGACGGACGTTAAAGCATTATTATTCCTTAAATACGACTAGTCACACATCAAAACGCGTCTCATTTAGCGTACGTTGAAGCGCACGTTCAATTTATTGACGGACGTATCAAGCTAGACGCACGTTGTGACTTGTCTGCGTGCGTTGCAGCGTTCTACTTTTGTACTTATCCCCGTATCACAGGAGTGCCTTTTTAACGACCGTTAGTGTTATTACGTTGAATTATTGTCTTGCTTGTAGTGTATGTGTATTATAAAGTGTAAAAATGGCCATGTAGATATCTTTCACAATTTATAGGATGCACTCACCACTTTCTCTTTTGGTGCTTCCTTTTATTTTTTAAGTATTGCACCACTAAATAAGAGACGGCTACAACTTCGATGCCATCCATTGCATAAAGATTAATTAAACGCAGGTTTCTTCAAATTTTTTAACGTTCGTGTGTTCAGTGCAGCGACGTACGTTGTAAATGACGTGCGTCGCAACGCACGTTAAATTTACGCTCGTGTGTCCCTAGCCTTAAAACGTGTTTTTTTCGAATTTTTACGATTTTGAATTTTTGCACGATTCCAATACTTTCCTATACATGCGTTGCAAGTATGGAAAGTAAAAAGTGAGTAGAAAAGAAAGAAGTGCGAAAAGAATGAGGGAAAGAGGGAGACCTTTGCCCTACATAGGGATGTTTCAGGCTAATAATAATAATGTCATGTTCTATTATCCATTCAGTTAACTCCCGTGACGTTTACGCTGTCAAATGAAAATTTTGGAGTGTACTTTTATGTACAGAACCTATCAACTTTTTTAGTGAATGTACTTAACGTCAAACGGAAAGTAAGGTTATGATAAATCATTTGTCATTTTCGTAAAATTAAGTAGAACAAGGTAAAAATCGGTTTATTAATAATACAAGTATGATAATAAACTTCGTTGGTGCTTCTGTTCATCCGTTTCTCTAAAGATTACGAATTATAAAACGTAACTTGAATAATAAATAATTTAAGTGTAAAAGTGAAAACAAAAAAACAAAAGCATTAAATTTAAATTTAAAGGTGCGCCAATCTCAAATCTAAAAATTGTTAATAGCCTAATAGGGGTTTTCATATTAACCAACACATTGTGACTTTTATGTCACGGGAGTTAAGTGAATGGATTATATACAGGGTGTTTCAGAACTGCACGACACCATTTTAGGGATGTGTTCTCTAGTACAAAATATTACGATTTACCTAAAATTACCTTAGTCCGAAAGTTAATATTTAGGGAGATACAGAGTGTCAAAGTCGAAATTTTAATTTTAATTTTTTGCTGTAATTTCAAGAGGTTTCGAAATTTTGATATGAAAATTGGGGAGACTACCTTTTTTGGGACGAGAAATAATAATCCGTCCTCAACATGTTGCCGAGCAATTTTGAAACACCCAAGTTTTGTTTTAAATGCAAGCCTACTGCGTTACAGAATGCTTAAAAAATGAATAAGATGTTACATTACTTACTTCAATAGCAAATATCTTGGAAACGGTTAACTTTGGCGACATTTAAACAGTATACCTTTTTTGCATAAAAAAGATGAGGGAATTGTTTTTTTCAATTAAATTTGTGGTAACTTTAAGTTTAAAAAAGTTCAAGTATTTTTAAGGTATTAGGTGTAGCAAAAATTAGCTTCTTTAAACAGCTATGTTAAAATTGAGGACGGATTATTATTTCTCGTCCCAAAAAAGGTAGTTTCCCCAATTTTCATATCAATATTTCGAAACCTCTTGAAATTACAGCAAAAAATTAAAATTAAAATTTCGACTTTGACACCCTGTATCTCCCTAAATATTAACTTTAGGACTAAGGTAATTTTAGGTAAATCGTAATATTTTGTACTAGAGAACACATCCCTAAAATGGTGCCGTGCAGTTCTGAAACACCCTGTATAGTGGAGACTTTTCAAACGCAATTTTTAAGTAAAATAGCACGATTTTCGTACCCATTTTCACTAGAAAGAATCTTCAAGTCTGCTGAGACCTGAAAAACATTTTTATTTGTTGAAATCGTCTTGTTTTTGAAAGTGGGAAAAATTTTGGGGTTGAAAACGGTGTTTTTGCTAAAAATTTGATTATTATTTTGATGAAAATAGGTCCTTTTTAGGAGTCTAAAAAATGTGCGTTAGGGATGTGTCTTAAAAATTGCCTTTTTTGCGAAAATGGATATGAAAATTGTGCCATTTTACATAAAAATTGCGTTTAAAAAAATTTGCGCTAGAAGACATCTAACTACTAACCAATAATTTCATCAATTAATACCATTATGAGCATCAAAACATAACAATAAAGGTACCTACCATAACACATAACTGTAAATCGGTTGGCAGAAAAAGCTATTTTATATACAGGGTGATTCATAATGAGTGTAACAAACTTCGGCATTTTATTGGGAAGGTCACTTTAAGTGAAAACTGTTATACCTATGAACCTAGGACCTATTTCACTTCGTTACAGAACTATATTAGATCAAAGTTTTAACCTTTCCGTACCCGTGCGGGGTATTTTACATACCCCAGTGTAGTTTTTTTACTATAACTTTTTAATAACTTTGTTAATCGAATTGAGCCTTTATGTATTCCTCGGTAGATAAATGTTCATCTGAATGGTAAAATATCAGTCAAAATAAAATATTATGTTAGCAAAGAATAAAAAAATTATCTTCAAATTCTAGGCATTCCCCGCGGTATAAAATATCTTTATAATTCTAAAATTTGATTTAAAAAAATTAATTGTTAGGGTGTTAAAACAATTAATTTTTGTCTGTATAATAATTATTTTTTGAAATATTTTACCCGTTTATGACAAAATCCGGATGAAACTAGTTCGTGCAGCTGCGCACAAGTTGAGTCGTGTAAAAGCGCACAATTACCTCATTAATTTTAATTTTAATTTGTATTTTTCAATAAACTTTTGTGTTACAAGAACTAAATTATACTAATTTTATGATAAAAGGCAATAACAAAGCCAAATAAGTCATAGGAACGAAAAAACACTGGGGATGGGTTCTAAAGGAAGATTTGGACCACGGGTACGGGAAGGTTAAAAGTGTAGTAGTAAATCCATACTTCTAGTTACTATTGAAAAAGTAAAATACAGTCCATTAATAATGAATTGACAATCACTTGTTTGTTGACAAAGTTAATATTTTACAGTTAGTTGTTTGCTGTAAGAAGTAAGAGAATAAAGTTAATAATTATCAATTTTTTAGGTAGAATACTGTGGACCGATGAGGCTCAATTTACGAGGGATGGTATTAATACCACCCACAACTACCATCTATGGTCTCCAGAATCCCCATGTCATCGTACAGAAAAGATTTCAACATCGCTTTAGTGTTAATACGTGGGCTGGCATTTTTAACAGTCGGTTGCTTGACATCGAAGTTCTTGATGATCGCTTAAATGCAGAACCATATGCTACTTTCCTAGATGGAAGACTTTATGAGATGCTGGAAGACACTCCACTTCACATTCGACAACAAATGTGCTACCAGCATAATGGCGTCCCAGCCCACTATGGAAGACAAGTAACCGAATGGCTAAGCATGCATTATCCCAACAGATGGATTGGTCTTGGTGGTCCCATCGCTTGGCCTCCAAGGTCCCCTGACCTAAATCCTTTAGATTTTTACCTTTGGGGTCACCTAAAACAGCTGGTCTACAGTGTTGAAATCAATAGGTACTCGTGAACAGTTACTCCAAAGGATAATTAATGTGGCCAATTAAATTCGCACTGATGATGCCATAGTTCGTGTTTATGATCGATGATTTGTAGGTGCTTGTATTCAGGCTCAAGGGGCACATTGTGGGCACTTGTTATAAATCGTATACTCTCTTTTGTTTTAAATTAAATGTTCATTATAAGTTCGCCCCATTATATGCTTTGTTTAGGTACCTATTTACTACTACACTAATAATACTTTAATCTGTTTTAATTCTGTAACTAATTGGAATATGACTTATGTTCATATGACATTTTTTGCTCAAAATAAACTCCCCAACAAAATGCCGAACTTTGTTACAATCATTATGAATCACCCTATACCGTGGGTTTGACTTAAGAGGCGGACAAAGGGAAATAGCATGGGAAATGGTATATATGCAGATTCTTGCTCTCCGTTTGAGTTGATAGGATTAACAGTGGTATCAATCAAAAGACAAAAAGAATGCGCTTAATTTTATACTGCTTTACTTGAATCTGTTGCTTGTTTAAGAAAGAAATAGCTTAAAAACTGCAATAAATAATGTGCATTTTATTCACAAAAAGCAGAGCTAATATTATATTCGAAAATAGAACCAAGGGACCGCGATTAGTTTATCTATAATCACGCTGTTCGAAAATAATAACGCGAACCGTAACCGTTCAGGAACCTCGAACCATAACCGCAGTCCCGTGGTTCTATTTTCGAACATATTATAAGTAGGTAATTTAGAGTATAGCGTGGTTTAGAGTAGTGCATTTACTCATAGTAGGTATTTTGCACCTTAATCAAGTATGTCAAAGTATGGATGTTAGGCGGCAGCAGAATTTAAAGTTTTCTTTGGTTTTATTCCAAAGCTGTAAAAAATATTCAACATATTATTAATAATGATAATTGTGTTTCATTCGTTAATTTTTGTGATAAAATATGGAATAAATATATTTAAGAATCTTTTTACATTGCAAATAATGCGTGACCGTGTTAACCTAGAAACTAATCGAGTAGCTGATACAGAAGAAAACTTAAGCTTTGATCCTCCAGTCTATAAACAACGTTATGGTGAAATTCAAAATATACTTCTTGATAATCCCTGGAAAACAGACATTAAAAAAATAGTAGATTTTGGGTGTGCCGAATTTAAACTATTTATGTTCTTAAAACAGTTGTGTCGAATAGAACATGTTCTTCAAGTAGATATCGATGAAGAATTACTGAAACAAAATCTATTCAGAATTCGTCCACTAATTGCAGATTATCTTCGTAAAAGAACAGATCCATTACTTGTGGAGGTTTTATGCGGAAGCATCAGCGACCCTGACCGACGATTGTTAGGGGTTGATGCTGTTATTGGAATAGAAATGTAAGAATTATTTTATACAAAAATTTTAAGTGCATGCTATATTAATCATATCTCTTTATGAACTGGCGATCTATACAGGACATTATTTAAATGTGGCTACCAACAATATAAAGCAATTATTGTCACTCCAACTAAGCAAATACTTAAATTATAAAAAATTACTTAAGAATTTTAAAATAATCATTTATTAATATGATTTAAACATTTAAGTAATCGTAAGTTAATATCAGATACCTATTTAAAACAGAAACTATTTAATTTTTAAATATGAATTTATAAGCTTTTCATTGATGCAATTCTTTAACAAAGTTTTTAAATCTAAATTTTTTTACCTTTCAAAATTGGTACCTAACTAATTGATGTTGAACTGTTTAGATTTACTTTAGTCTATTCACAGTGTAAAACAAAACTTGAAAACGATTTAAACTTTAGAATGTAGTTAAAACCCAACAGATTTTTTCTTATTAAACATGTACCCATGTTTGTTATCACTCAAATGTGCACAGTAAACTAACTATATCCCCACAACATGATTACAATAAAGTGATGCTACAGTTTAGTATTCCCCCAAAAAATTAATGAAATAAAAGCTTTTATGTTTGACTATCTCAAAAAGACGCCATTTTTGACAGTGCTTAGCGTCCATAAAGACCACTTGGACTAGTACCTTTTAACTTTATAGGTAGGTAGTCATTAGGTGCGTTCGTTTATTTGTTCGGAACGCTCTTTTTACTCCAAAAACTCTGTTCTGCGTTCGTTTATTCAACTCAGAGTGCTCGAAATGTTCTGTTCCGCGTTCGTTTATTACAGAACGGAAAAATTTTAAGGTGTTCTGCAATTTTTGCAAAAAAAAACTTACCTATTTTTTATAAATTAAGTCTATCCTACGTTCTTTTCTGTTCGCAAATTTTGTAATCACTTTGTCATTAAAATTGTCTATTTCGCCACCAAAAAGTAAGCAGGGAAAACAGTATAAAGCATTTTTTTTGTTACATCCACAAATCCACTCATTTTTTAAATAAATGTCTCTATTAAATTTACGTGTGTAACTTTTCCCTCTAACTTACACCAGATTTTTCAATAATAATATCTGGTAATGGTCTACCTTTTCCTTTTAATTCCATCTTTTCTTCGTATGAATATTTAAAGAATCTCTTCACATTAATTAAATTAAAGACCACTTCCATAGTATACAGTTAATAATTGTCAGCAATGCACAAAAACAGAATCGCACGAACGCACTATATTATTATTGTTTTTAAGTTGAACTCCCGTAAAAATTCGATACAAACAACAATACCGTCTTCGCGTGCTCCACTTCCACGCTGAACTAAATGCAGCGAAATCTCTACTTGAATCACGGCTTTGTTTTAGACGGCTTTAGACGGACACGGAGGAAGCGGAGTGCCGCGTGGGTTTTCGAAGGAGCTCGTAGAGCACGATCGTGTGGCCCAGATAAATAATAACGCGACGATAGCGTGAGTCGGTAGGTTGTTCCACTGGTCGACTTTACTTGCGTGGTTCTCACTTCGCTTCAGTCTTCAGTTGCAGTTTTGCCGGCTTTACAAAATCGCGAATGCGAAGTATTTATTATTTGCTTTTTGGTAATAGAAAATATTTTAGTATTTTAGTTAGAGTTAGATTACATAATTATTTTTATTTTTTGGGAGCTCTGCAGCGCCCTGCACTAGCCGCCACTGATTGTGGGTGTCATATTTGCCATTTAAAGAGTATATTACATATACCAAATTTCATTTAGATATCTTAAAAAATAAAAAATTTATGGGGGTGCCCCCCAGGTTTCGTTGACCCCCGGTATACCGGGTGTCTTAAAAAGAATTACATCTAATTATCTCTGAAATTTGTTTGCATGTAAACTTTTATGTGCCACTACATTGTTATTGGTATTGCATTATCCAAAGCTGTCATTAGTTAATTGTAAAATTAAAAAGGTAAACTATCATCATTATCATAATCCAGACCTCTTCTACCTGGGTGGTAAGGACGTAATGAAGTTCTTCCATTCCTTTCTATCGCTTGCTTTATTTCTTGCCTGTGTCCATGTGGTGTTTCTTTTTTAATATTTTTCCTATTGCTTCATTCCATGTTGCGTGGGGCTTCCCCCTGGTTTTCTTGCCTGTTGGGTTTGCCTGCCATACTTCTTTGACCTGCTTGTTAGGGTCCACTTGGGTTGGGTGTCCTCACCATCTTAGTTGGTTTTCTTCTATTTTGTCTTGTAATGCTGTAACTTGGAGTATTGTTCTGATTTAATTATTACTAATTTTGTCTAGTCTGTTACACTATTCCTCCTGAGGAATTTCATTGCCGCGGCCTGCAGTTTCTTTTTCTGTCTCTCAGTAAGCACCCACGATTCGCAGCCATAGGTTTAAATGGGTGTGTAGATAATTTTGTGCACTATTAGTTTGGTCTTCTTAGAGACTTCCTTCATGTTGATAAATCCTCTTTTTAACGCTTGGAACACCTGTCCTGCATTACGTATCCTATTATTTATGTCTGATTCATATCTCCATCTTTCCTCAACAATTGAGCCGAGGTATTGAAAACAGTCGACTTGTTCCAGCACTTGGTTGTCTAATCTTAATTTTGCAGTACAATCCTGCATAGTATCGTTCATTAGTATCAAAAATAGCAGTGGGCTTAACACTCCTCCCTGCTGTCGTGAACTGATCAGATTCTACATTTCCTGTTCTTACATAGTTCTTGGTTTCCGCGTACATTCCTTATATCGTCTTGATTAAATGTCCGGCACTCCCCGTTAATCTAAACTTTCTCGGTTCTTGTTTCTTGGTACTTTATCAAAAACTTTTGATAGATCTATGAAGCATACATATGCTGTTTTATATACAAGTGGAAGAGATTATTGTAGTCCCAATTATATCGAAATAAATTAAGATTTATTTCATTTGAATAAATTTTTTATTTATCAAACGTTTCGAACGTTAAAGTTCTTCGTCAGTGGGTTTAAAACAACAAGATATATAAGTAATATAATATAATAATATATACGAAGATGACAATTATGACATCTTTTAAAAAATTTTTATTTTGTGACACAAAATAAAAATTTTTTAAAAGATGTCATAATTGTCATCTTCGTATATATTATTATATTATATTACTTATATATCTTGTTGTTTTAAACCCACTGACGAAGAACTTTAACGTTCGAAACGTTTGATAAATAAAAAATTTATTCAAATGAAATAAATCTTAATTTATTTCGATATAATTGGGACTACAATAATCTCTTCCACTTGTATATAACTTCGTTTTAGTCCATATTTTCAATTTTATATTCATGCTGTTTTATTGTTTCTATTCTTTGTCATAGCGTGAATATTTGGTCTTGGATGCTGTAACCCACCCGGAATCCGCTCTGGGAATCCTTTATTTGGTGATCAATTATGTCTCTCAGTCTCTTTTCTAGAATTCTTTCAAAAAGTTTACTAGAGATGCCTCTATAATTGTTGCAGTTCTTACTGTCCCCCTTTTCATATATGGGTACGATTATATCGATTATAGCAGTCTTCAGGAATGGTCTTGTGCCTAAGCACTAAGTTGAAAACTATGAGTAACAAGTCCAATCCCCCCTTCTCCCATGTGTTTTAGCAATTCTGGTGATATCTTGTCATGACCTTCTGCTTTCCCCTCTTTTAACCTTCTAACGGCTTCTTGTAGCTCTTCTTTAGTTATTTCTACTATGTCATCTTCTGTTTCATATCTGTGCTTGTCCTCTCTTATTTGTACTGTTGGTTTCCCTTCAAGGAGCTCTTCAAAATATTCTTCCCACCTTGCTACAGGTAATATCTCTTTCTTCGTTAAGTATTTCTTTGTTTTTACCTTTAATTTGCTTTAGAGAGGGTTGTCCCTTCTTCAATGTTTTTAGGACCTTGAAAAATAATTTCTGATTGTTGTTGCTATTTGATTCCATTAGGTATCCAAATTCCTCCCAAAAGCTTTGTTTTTGCTTGCAAGACTGCTTTTTTGATTCCGCTTCTCTGAGTTTTGTACTTTTGATAGGCCTCTATTGTTTTAACTCTCAGATAATATTTCCATATTCTTTTCTTTTCTTTTATCTCAGTTTTAATGTTCTCGTTCCAACAGGATGTGTGTTTTCAACTATTACTTTTGCAGCTTGTGCCGCATACTTCGGTTGCTACTTTAATGATTATTTCTTTAAAGGTTGCCCATAATTCTTCTACATCGTCGGTTTCTAGTGTTCTTGTGCTATTTTTGATTTCCTTATATTCTGTAGCTGTAGTAAAATAAAAGAGTACAAAATAATAAGTCCGAATTTCTAGCTGAAAATATGCAAACCGACGTAAAATGCCATTCTGAACAACTTTTCCAAATGAAATCTTTCGAAAAAATCATAAATAGGGCCACTTCTGAAGATTTTTTTCAAAAAGTGTCAAATTTGACAGGTACAGAATGTCATTTGGCCAAATCTGTGTGCAGTTTTTTTAGTCCTTAGACAAGCACAAACCAACGCCGTATTGATTTTTTAAATAAATACTTTAATAAAAAAAAGTTTCATATGATCCGGACTTTTTGACAAACCCTGTATATCAGAAAGCTTTAGCTTAGCAATTTTGTTCTGAACAAAATTGTATCAATTTTGAAGCTTTGGCAAAGAATTTCTTATAACAAAATTACCATACAATTTTTTTCCTTAAATTTAGCTTTGTATAGTATATAACCTAATTTTGTTTAAAAAATATTATCCATCTCAGAAATGTGAATTGTTAATACAAACATAATTTTGTTGTTTCAGAATAGAACATTTATATCCTGATACCCTAGAAGCATTACCATACAACGTATTTGGTTTTATTAAACCTAAAATAGCTATGTTTACAACACCAAATTCTGATTTTAATGTAATTTTTCCAGGGTTTAAAGGTTTTCGTCATGATGATCACAAATTTGAATGGAGTCGGGAACAATTTGAATCATGGTAAGTAATGAAAATTTTAAATTCCATCCTTATGTAATCTGATTGAGATTAATTTACAGGGCAATAAATATTACTAATAGATTTCGAGAATATAATGTATCATTTCAAGGTATTGGTGAAGGACCTAAAGGTACAGAACACTTAGGTTGCTGTTCTCAAATGGCCGTATTTATAAAAATAGATGATTCCAACGCAATAAATACAAATCCCTTTACAAAAGAAATGTTACATATGAAATCTTGTGAATGTGTTTGCAGAAACTGTATACCAAATAGTTCATATGGTGTATGTAAATATTTCAGTTATACACAAAAAATGTATTCTTCATTAGATCCATTAATAATGTCATTAAATGAAAAAGATCATGGAGACTGCACTAAAAATGATGATGAATATTATAAAAGTATTGAAATAATTAATTATCCATATGACATTGATGAACGATCCCCAGAACAAAAAATCTTAGATCATTTACAATACAAGATGCGTATAATGGGTAGTATAAATGGAAGATTTTATAATGAAGTAGAAGGCAGAGTCGAAATTCCTCTAATTGATTTAGTATTTAATCACTATGATCAAGTTACTACAGTTACGGAAGCAAGGTAATTGTTACTTTATTATTATTTATTTATTATTAAGTATTTTCTTTTTTATTAAATTTATTGCAGTATGTATATTAAAACTGTACTGTAGTTAGGGAGCCTCAATGCCTGTACTTGTCAATACTTCACTTAATCTCATACTTGAGCACAACTTGAGTAACAAAATGACTATTATAGTAATCTTTATTTTTTGAGTAAAATACTTTAGGTAGATCATGCGCTACCTTGAGATGTATTTCGCCCATTTAATGTTTGCCATAATGCAAGTAGAATGTCAAAAAGCATATACATGAATTTTATGGAGATTTGGAATTTTTGTGATACACAGATTTAACAAAAATACTGTCCAGACTTCCTTATAATAGTATCGCGATTTACCATTTTCTCCTCTCATACCATGATTTTTTGAAGGTGACATAAAGATATTCAAATTGAAAATAATCAATTTCAAATTGATTAAACACATGAAAATTAAGAATAGACACTTTCAGATTGAAAATAAACACATTTAAATTGTAAAATAGAAACTGAAAATTAAAATTTCCCAATATTAATGTTACAAAAATTAAATCGACGATAATTTTGATAAATAAATGTTAATAATTGTGGGAGATGATATGTTTAGTGTCTAATAGTTTTGTAAACAATGTTTTTTTTATCCTAAATTGGTAATAATTGTTCTATTTGTTAACGCTTATATTTTTCATTATTGGGCTTATATGTATAATGTTACTTCGAATAACTTGATACATACTACTGTGATCAAAAAGTATTGGGAATGATTGATTTACTATGCGCGCATGTGGGTCGGTGCTGTTGCCATTTTTTTCCCAGTTTGGTACAACTTTCAATGACATCTAGAAGCATTCCGTATGTCATTGGCAGTTATCATTTTCAAATAAACGCTTAAAGAATTTTTGTTTCTATGATGTTTCAAAATGTCAAGTGGAATTGAGCAAAGAGTCTGCACTTAATTTTGTTTTTGCAATGGAATTTCTGCTACAAAAACGTTGGAAATGCTGCAAAATGATTTCGGTGCCGATACCCTATCAAAAACAAGAGTTTTTGAGTGGCACAGGATGTTCAGGGAAGACAGAGGCCTTCAAAAACAACGTGTTAAAGTGGCCGAGAAGATGCTTTCTCAAGACGAATCCTTCTTGGAACACATCATTACAGGTGATGAAACCTGGATTTACGCATTTGACACTAAAACAGAAGAAATTGAAAAATTTAATATAATATTATTAGGAATAAGTGAAACAAAAATAATAGGGCAAGGAACCAAAACACTAGGAAACAATCACAGACTTTACTATTCAGGAGTTGAAGCAAGCAAAAGTGGGAGTCGGCATAATAATTACAGAAGATTTGAACAAAAGAATTCTGAAATGTGTTACGGTATCGTCGAGAATAATCTCAATGACTTGAATTTAGAGAAAAAATTATGTACTGTTATACAAATATATGCACCTGTAGAAGGGACAGAGGAAGTAAAAGTGAAAGAATTCTGCGAAACTTAACAAAAAACCTGTTGTATTGAAAATAATTTAATAATAGGATGTTCACATTGGAATCAAACCACCGAAGATTGTTTTACATTTGTAGCAGAAGAGAGAAATGCAAAGAGTATAATTGTATAATATATACTATCAAAGAAATTAAAGTACAAAAAGAAGCAGAACATAAGCTAGTCATAGCAAAAATACAAGAACCCATAGTTGTTGAAGAAGAACATACTGAATTTAATAAAATAAATATAGGTACATAAGTCATCTAAAAAATGAAGAACTCAAGATAAAGTATGCAAGAGAAACAGTTAATATACTGCAATCCCAGGAAATAATTAATAAAAACCTTACACTAGAGTGCAGGTGGAAAATATTTAAAGAAACTATAAAAAAGACGGCGATTGAAATATGTGGCACCAGAAAAATTAAAAAAGGAAATAAAAGAACTAGATGGTGGACTGAAGAAGTAAGAAATATAGTCAAACAGAAAAATTTAGCATGAAAAAGATACCAACAAACAAAAAAGAGGGAGGACAAAGAAAATTATGACAGACTGAATAAACAATCGAAAGAAACAGTAAAGAGAACTAAAAAGAAAACTTGGGAAGAATTTGGGGCAAAACTTAACAAAGGTTTTAAGATTAATAACAGAAAGTTCTGGAACAAAATTAAGGCTTTGAGAGGTAAACGGAAAAATGAATTAAGTCATTAAGTGGAATAAAAAACAGCAACAATAAACTCCTAATAAAGGCGATGGAGATGTCAGAAAGATGGAGAGAGCTCTACTTCGATAAATTTGACATGGAAGAAGAAGAACATGATGTAAAGGGGGAGAAGACATAGAAGACGAGATACCTGGAGAAGAGATAGACACAGATTAACATAAGCAGACACGAAGTAATAGAAGCAATATCAAAAATTAAAGTAGGAAAGGCATGTGGGGAGGATAACATAGAACCAGAGATGACTAAGTGACTCAGAGATACAGGAATAGACTGGATTTGGAAAATATTTATGGAAGCAGAGAAGACAAATAAAATACCTGAAGACTGGCGTAATAACCTAATAATTCCTATACATAAAAAGGGAGATAGAACAAATTGTGAGAACTTTCGAGCGATTTGCCTATCATCAGTCATCTACAAAATATGTACAAGAATTATAGAGCAGAAAATTAGGATATGTGTAGAAGATAAACTGGAAGAAGAACAAGCAGCGTTTAGGGCAAGCAGACCAGTGCCGATTTAACCATTAGCCGGCCGCCTAGGGCCCGGGAGCTCACTGGGGCCCTAAATTTATTGAACAAAATTTTTCGCGACACCGCGGCAATTCCGCGCCGTAAAAAGTTAATAAGTTACACTACACTACTTACAGTTAAAATTGGAAAACCGTTGGACTAAGTGTATTCACCTAAAAGGTGACTACGTTGAAAAATAAATTGTTTTTGGCCGAAAAAATTATTCTTTGTTTCATTTTTACCATACTTATCACTCCACCCTCGTATTTTTTGCACAACTTCTAGCACATTCGTTTTATTTTTGATCCAACAACTCTGAAGTTCCACCCCCCCCCCCATTTACAAGGGGTTGCGCGCTCCAGACTCCCCATTGCCGCCTAGGGCCCGGCAGCGCCTTAAACCGGCGCTGAAGCAGACAAACAAATGATAACATAAATATTCTGAGAAACCTAACGAAGAAGAAGATGGAAACAGGAGAAGAAATGATCTTAGCCTTCATAGATTTACAAGCAGCTTTTGACATGATAAAAAGGTCTGCAATAAATTAATGTCTGGAAAAAATACAAACTCCTAAAAAGCTAATAAATCTTGTATACAAAAATACCAAAGTAAAAATACAAGTGAATGGAAGTAGATCGAAAGATCTTCACTTAAAAAGGGGAATCAAACACGGAGATAGTTTGAGCCCATTTTTATTTATAACTATTATGGACAGAATTATGAAAAACGCCAGAGAAAAAAATAAAGGTTTGAAGACTGTAATAGGGTATAAAAACATGAACCCAATACATATCGATGCCTTTCGTTACGCAGATGACATTGTGTTAATCGCAGACAATAAAAGTAAAATGCAAAAACTTCTAAATGCATGGATTGATGAAATAGAGAACTTACATATGAAAGTTATTATAGATAAAAGTAAAATTATAATGGGAAAATATTCGAGGAGGTATCAACGATAGAATACTTCGGAAGTACTTTCTCAAATAATGGTAAAATTGGTTTGGAATAGTCAACAAAACGAGAAAGGCAAACAAGGCGTATTATGCATTACATAAAACAATCTTTGGCAAAAAAGAAATAAGTAGAAAGAACAAACTAATAATTTACAATACCATAATAGCTCCAATATTGCTATACTCTAGTGCAGGGGTGCCCAACCTGTAGCTCGCCAGTCACGTGTGGCTCGCACCACCTTTTGATGTGGCTCGTTTTATCAACTTGTACATGCTAAATGTTTAACACAACTACTATTCTGCCGCGATTTTAATTTAATAAGGTTCTATTTACTAACTTATACAAAATAAAAATGATTATTTGTACAAAAACGATAAATACTGATAAACTGGCACTGCATGTCTGCTCACTTTGAAGTCTCGATGTCAAGAAAAAGAAGGAAAAGGTGAATTTGTGGCTCGCCTAAAATTTTTAAATTTTAAATTGGCTCGAGTCAAGTTAAAGGTTGGGCACCACTGCTCTAGTGAAACATTGACCAATCAACATAGCCATAAATCAAAACTAACAGCCACAGAAATGAAAAGTTTTAAGAAAATTGCAAACAAAGCAAAATATGATCACATAAAAAATGAAGACATCAGGTGAACTCTACAACAAGAATCAATAAGCAAGAAAATAGAAAGGAAACAATTAGAATGGTTTGGACATCTCAATAGAATACCGACAGAAAAACTAACGAGGAAAATTATGGAAGCTGAAAAAATCAAAAAAAGGTAATGGGGAAGACCAATACTGACATGGATGGGCCAAATCACAAAGATAGGACAAGATAGAGTTTAAACGGTAAAAGAAATGAAAGAGTGTGCCAGAGACCGGAAGAAATGGCTCAAATGGATAACAAAAATATCAAAGAATAACCCAACACCCGATTAGGGTACCAGGGTCCTTGTTAAAGAAGAAGAAGACACCAAAACAGCTAAACAATCAAGTGAATGGTGCTCGAAAAGTGAAGCAATACCGAAAAGACCACGTCAAAGTCAGTCAAAAATCAAGGTAATGTTGACGGTTTTCTTCGATTGTCGTGGTGTTGTGCATCACGAATTCCTTCCTACTAGCAAAACCGTTAATAAGGAGTACTATTTGAGCGTTCTGCGTCGTTTACGTGAAACAATTCGTAGAAAACGACCTGATTTGTAACAATCTAATTAATGGATTTTGCATCACGATAATGCACCTGCGCTTTTGTTGTGTGTGAATTTTTGGCCAAAAATTCAGCAAACACGATTCCACAAGCTCCCTATTCACCGGACATGGCACTTTTTGCCTTTTTCCTATTCCCTCGACTAAAATTTCCTCTTCGTGGTCACTGTTTTGAGTCGATTGACACCATTAAAAGAAATTTGCTGCGAGTTTTGAAGGGATTTCAGAAAACGACTTTAAAGCATGTTTCGAGGACAGGTAAAAACGCTGGCATAAGTGTATTGCATTGGGAGGCCATTACTTTGAAAGGAACAAAATAAATTTTGATGAATAAATACAAGTTTGGCATTTTATTGAACCATCTTGATACTTTTTGCTCACAGTTATATGTAATTAACTTTGTTCTGTTAACATTTTTGTGTTTGGTACAATAAACTGAAATTTATTATTCTTAATTTGAATACATTTATTCTGAATCTGAAAATGATTAGTTTTAGTTTGAAATGGAAAAGAAAAAGATATAAATATTTGGAGGTTTGAGGTTATGAAATTTCAAATTAAACTGTAATTTTGATGTTAATATTAGTGTGAGAACCAAATTAACAAAACAAAACCCTACATTACTCAATGTTTCCCCAAACTTCACTGAGCTTTCACGAAGTAGTGATTATTAGACATATGGCATGAGAAGCAAAGCACATGAGTCAATATGTTCTGTACTAAGGAGTTCTCGAATATGAGATTGGGTCGCATCTATAGGTACGGGCATTTATAAATTGTTTCTTAATCACCTAACAAAGTGAATAGAGCTAAATGCAAAAGTTGTTGGCTATCATAAAAATGTCACTGTTAGTATCAGAGTTTGTTAGGTATGAAAATGTTGATTGTTGCCGATAAAAAGATTCTCCGTACTTATCTGAGAAATTAGTTGTGATTAATTCAATTATTTTAAACAATTTAGAGTCAGTCTTTAATCTCCTAATAAATTTAACTTTGAGATATTTACTATGGGCACAAGAAAAATATCTGAAGTTAGATTTATAGATTTATTAGATGAAATGACTGGCTTTTAATAGTTATAATAAATTCCAACAGAAAGTTTGTGCATTGTGCATGTTTAAAAACAAATGGAGAAACCGACTTTGACTATTGTCTGCTGAATTGCAGGCAACACGCTTTTACAAAATAAAAAAAATAAGTCGTTTTTGTGCCCTCCGTAGAGTATGAAATACAGGCATTTCACGTTTCTAAATTGCTAATTTGGGTATAAAGAAATAGCAGTATAATTAAAGAGACTTAGTCCTCGGCTATGTTAGCGTATTCTTAAAACATACTCCGCCGCTAGTTGGCCCACTGATAGGAAAGTATCAAATTAGTATTAGTTTAAAATAAAATCTTTTTTTGAATATTCCTTTCAGTTACTCAACTTACACTGCTACCACTGTTGCCAAAGTTAACACAACATTGAAAAATGTCGGCGGTATTGCATTTATACTTTTGCTGTAAAGCAAATATTTATTTATAAAAGAGCTTTAGTTTGTGATTTGTCCTTTTTTTATTCCTAAGAGCTTGGATGGTTATGTTTATATTTATATTGAAGAATATTATATTTAGGTCTTTTTTATGTATATTAGCAGTCGCATATATCAAGTTTAAGATAGTAAAGCTTGCAAATGATAAGTTATTTAATCATATTAGTAAAAAGTACGAAATGTAAAACCAATAACATGAAAGAGCAAATAATGTGTGCATAAAACTTATTTTTAAATTAAATCATTTGTGGTAGACTTTAATTTAAAAGTAATCTAACTGTGCATTGTAAATTCAGGCAGCATGGAAACAATATTTTACTGACTTTTTATGAATAATTGGCTCCATTCTTTACATTTTTTTTTTTTTTTTTGAGTTAAATTTCTAAGATTTGTTTGTAATAATTTGGCATAGTAAAATTATAGTTATAAAGTACCCTGAGGTATTTGTCTGAATTTTAAGTTAAACTTATAGAATTACAGGGTGCCGGGTTATCACCTTGTTCTTGTAACCCGAAATCACAATCACTGCATTTTACACTCAGACAAACAGAAAACCTGAATTTTATAGGAAACGGTTCGTCCGGGCGAATTGAAACAGGAGTACCTTTTTTGTTAATTGGGCAGCAGGGAATACAAATCTGTAAACTAAAATGGAAAAAACAACAGGTTAAGAAAAACGGGTTACAAGAAAAAGGTGATAACCCCCATTCGTGCCGCCCCTGGGTTAGACCATCTGCAAAATTTCGTTTTTTTATCTCAAACCGTTTTTAAAATGCAATTGTTTTCCGCTTTTTCAACGCCATTTTCAAAGACTGGTAGCTTCCACATGGAGCGGTTTAGGACAAAAGTTTTATAGATATTTTTGACTTATTTTTGCGTCAGGAATCGGCTGGTAAATTTATGGCAGTAGGTTTAGAGACACCCTGTATTTTAACTTTTTATGAGTAGTTACATAGCCCAAGATTACGTTCATACTATTTCAGTTCAATCAGCTCTACCCGAAGTTTAACTATCCTATGATCAGAAAGTCGTTGCATCGCGGTTGCTGTGGAAATTACATGTCATCTCTGAAATTATTTACTTCTATTATTTTTACGTTATTGACCATTTCCCAAATTTCTAATAAAAGCAAATTTTCAAGGAAAAAATAGTTATTTGTTATACAAGACGATAAAATTATATTTTATCTTCGAAGGCGTATTTTAGCGTCGAGACGCCAGTCACGCTCGAGAAAATAATTAAATTTTATCGTCGTGTATAATACTCTATTTTTTTCTATAGCATTTATTTTAAATGAAAAAAATTATAAAATAAATTTTATTTGACATTTATTTGACATTGACGTTTAAAAAATTACAAATCGAGTCACGTTTTAAAATGTCATTAGTATGGACGTACAGTCGTTAAAGTAATACTTTATCTACCCTTGCTGTTAAAGTAGTACTTTATGTACCCTTGCTGTTAAAGTGCTTCTTTATCTACTCAAATTAATAGATAAAATAGCACTTTAACAGTTACTATAGAAAAAACAACATTTTATGAGTAAACAAAATTTAGTTGAGATTTGCAACAAAAAATTACCATACGAACAAAAATTATTTAGATAAAGGGTGGCCCTGGAATTCTGAACGTACCTATCATGTAGAATCAACAACAAGCTGAACCAATCAAAGGCAGTGATTTTTTTCACCATGGCCATCCCTTATCTAAATAATTTTTGTTCATATGGTATATTGTGTTATTAGGAGTAAAAGTGTCATTTTGTGTACCGAGCATGACATTATTATTACAATAATTTCATACGAGGCACACAAAGCAATTCAGCAAGAAAATTTAAAAAAAGTCCTAAATGAGCGTCATGCTAGCTGTCATTGCTACGGATTGTTTTGTTAGAACAGAAAAATTACGAATTGACATTGGCTCATTTGTAATTTTTACTCCTAAGCAGACAAAGTACCTAGTCACTTTTACTCCTAGAAGTAAAAATGACTGTTTAACTTTGTGTATCCAAGGACACAATGTTGTGTTTTTCTGACGTTTGAAGAAAATAGTTATTTGTATACTAAGGCCGCGAAATTCCATTTTAGCGTACCGAGAGAAAAATTGTCGCCGTGCGTACTAAGGGTAACGGCCGCGAAACGCGTTTTATTTATATTGTTTCCATAGAAACATTGTGACGTGAAAGCCGACTCTATTTACATTCATTTATGATAAAAATTTGTAATTATGTATTTTTTACAGCTGCACAAAAAATGTTGTGTATACTTCGTCCGCGAAATTCTTTAGCGCCCTCGAGATTGTCCTGCCTCAGCCGCAAGCGGCCTCGGGGACAATTTTTCTCTCGGTACGCTAAAATGGAATTTTGGCGGCCTTAGTATACAAATAACTATTTTGTAACATTTTTAGTTATAATCTGTTCACTTTGGAAAGATGTCAAGTAAATGTCAATGACATAAAAATAATAGAAGTACCCAAATTCAGAGATGACTTTTAATTCCACAACAACTGCGATGCAAGGACTTTCTGATCATACTATAGTTGTTACATAAATCTATTACAAATAAGCCTAACATTTTTGCCAATCATATTCTAACATGTTTTCTGGTGATGTGGTTTGTAACTTTGAATATAAAACTACAGGAAGGAGTGTAGCGCTGTAGTAGCTATAACAAACAGTGCGACGGAAGTCGCCACTTTGAAGCCCCATGTATGACTCATTTGTAGGCAATTCGAGGTTATAATTTCAATGTCAATGTCAAGAGAAAGGTCGGGAGTGAATATCATAGGCATCACGTACATATTTTATATACAGATTAGAACTTTGCAAAATATATATTTAAAGAACTGTTTTAACCGTCAGTATTATACCTAATATTTTTTTTGCAGCTTCTAATTTTTGTTCATTCATAGTTTTACTACATTTTTTGTCAGAATATTTTATATTCAAAGGTTTACCTATCCCGTATCCATTCTAAAAGGTATGCCACTGACATACCGGAAATATTCAGCCGCCATATGCAAGCCTCATCTTGGTCTCACGTCTTTTTATGTAGCCTCCTTCCTGTAGTTTCATATTCAAAGGGTTTGTAAAACATAAAATGTCATGCATTGGTGTTTACGATATAATATTTAGATATCAAAATTCCATAACAGTCTTGTATATTTTCTGAATGACATGCTATTTATGTAGTTATTAAATACACTTATTACACTTAATAAAAAAAAAATTAAATTTTAAATTATCATGTGATGAAAACCTCAAGCTGACTGGACCTGACATCTTATTCCTCTTTGGTTACTCATCAGAACTTTTAAAATATTAAAAATTATTTACAAAGACATTTTATAAGTAATCGGATGATAACGTGTGGTTTATACATATGGCATATTGATGTGACAATATATGGTTTTGAATTCAATCTCTTACATCTTGTAAAATAATAAAATCGAAAACAAATTATGTTGGAACTTGTAGTTTACATACCACATGGAAAATGTGACGACAAAAAATGTTATCAAAATTTGATAGTATTAATCCAGTATTTAACCATTTAACAATAATAGTTACTGTTACCATAATTATTAATAAGGGAATGGTATACGAAACTAACCAGTATTCAAAATCTCATACTATTGAGTTGGCTGTGAATTTAAAAAGGTTTGTCGTAGTATATAGGTACATCCGGTACATCTTAACATTAAATGTCAAAAAAAAACTGACACATGCAAAAATAAATGTCACTGTCTAATCTTTCAAAATTTCCAGTATAAATAAATAGTCAAATAAAAAATTCAATGTACTAATATTTCAGAGAAATTCTTCACAAGGCTGGCTTTAAACTAGAAGAATGTACAGTATGTGAGAAATTAGAAACTTGTATAATATATGAGTCGGATATGGAAAGTCGCAGCTCTACTCCAGTAAGTAGATCGCAAGATGATTCAAGTGCAGATAAGGACTATTATTCAGAATGGACTGTGGGCACTACAGAAGCAGAAGCATCAGACTGGGAAGTAGATAGTGACATTCAAAAAGGTATCTGGGTTGTAGATGACGAATCACAACAAGCAGAAGAAGCTTTAAGAAGTGTAAATGCCATAATTGGTAATCTAGTTAATGATGTAGAACTGCTGGTAGCCGCTCAAGAATCCAGCACAGTAGAAGCTAGTCAAAACCATATGAAAAAGGAGGAAGAAGAAAAAATAATAGATAATTTAGAAAACAATCCTGATCCAACAAATTTGATGTTTGATTCGGGTTATTATAAATCAAATACAAATTTAACCAACTCACCGCAATCCTACTCTGAAGCTTTAGACGATCCATTTAATAATGCTAATTCTGAAATAAACAAATTAGGTAAGAAACCAATCGTTCCAGTTAATGTTACCTTATGTAGTAACGAAAATAATTTCTTTTCGAAAAAAGGAGAAAAATTATCGTCAGATACTAATATGAGTGACCAAAAATATGAAGTTGATGTATTACATTTAAAAGACGATAAATTATCATTAGATTCTGTAGCCACAAATAATATTGAAAACGGTAAGACTTTTATTAATGGTAAAAGTATTATTAAAGAACTGCTTGTAGTAAAATCTAAAGTACCAATAGGGGACTTAAAAATGACTCTTGCGTCTAAAACAAATGATTCTAATATGTGTGCTAATAAAGCGAATAATTTAAAAGATAATATTCGAGAATCTACTCCTGGGACATCCGACATAAAGAAAAAAAGGAAATTCAAGCGATTCGATAATGATGATGATGATAATCCAGCAAACGTTCTTAAAAGGGAAGGCATTGAAATGCAGATGGGTATTAATGAAAGGGAAGAAAGACAAGATGAAGAAGTAGTACCTGAACTAATTGAAATCGCACAAGTGCCTGAACTGATCGTTGAAAATGGAGATTTGGCCAATAATAATCGAGACTTAGAAGGAAACAACTACCCAAATGCAGAACAGCAAAATGCAGAAAATGATAATGAACATGTAGGTAAGTGAACTATTTTACTTATAGCATATAAAATTATGAAATTCATTATTACATCATAAAAAACTAGGACAGCTTTTAAATCCAGTAGACATATATTCATCATCATCATGCAGCCTGGAGTACCCACTGCTGGGTGTAGGCCTCCCTCAATTTGCTCCTTCTCGTTGGTGGATGCCCCCTATTTCTGGAAGCTTGGTCTTGAGAGCACCACTCCAAAATTTTCTTGGTCCACCTTCCATTTTACATCCGTGCCACATGTGCCATCCAGTTCCATTACATTTAAGATAATTTTTTCTGTTAATTACATCTGTGAGGCGTGTAGTTTGTTGAATTTCTTGGTTAGAAACTTTGTCTCTAAGTGATAAACCTAGCATGGAACATTCCATAGCAGGCTGCGTGACTCTTAGTTTATTAGCGGTCTTTTTTGTTAAGATTAGGGACTCAGACCCATAAGTCAAAACAGTTGGTACGTATTATTGGTACGTTTTCCTTGTAAAACATATAAGTATATTGGACTTGAAAACATCTCGAAGCTTGCCAAAAGCCGCCCATGTAAGATTTATCCTTCTGTTTAGTTCTTGTGTTTGGTTGTCCCTGCCAAGGCGTATTTCATGTCCAAGTATTTATAATGAGGTACACGTTCTACGTCCACTCCATTGATCTGCAAACGTTCTGATGGTACTAAATTAGTCATAAATTTGGTTTTTGATATATTGATCTTTAAACCCACTCTTTGATATGCTTTTGATAGAGTTGCGAGCATCTCTTTTGCTTGATGAATACTAGATTTAATCTCTCCCCGTCTACTTTTATACCTAAATTATCCCAATTTAACTGTTTAAATATGTACTCCAGCAGTAAACAACTTGCGAGAGATAGTGTCGCCTTGGTGCACACTGCGTTTTATTTTGAGTTTATTTGTGTGTTCATGTAATTGTACATTTGCTGTTGTGTTGTCATACACTTGCTTTATCAATCTAGTGTATCTGTAGCCTATTTGGCAATCTCAGAGTGGGAAAGGTAAAGGTAACGGCACTTACATTCTGCTAGCGGGTATGGCCGGCAACATGGACAACACTTTTATACCCAGTTGTCTTGCACACTTATGCGTACGGGGTGATGTCATTGGCAACCGCCTACCTTCCCCACTCCACTACTATGTTCCGGTTCCCAATTATTTTCAGTGACTGGGTAGGCCACCCGCCGAGCATCCGACTCAGGTTTATCCCCGAGACTGTCCCGCTGCATCGAAGTCAAATGCCTTAACCACTCGGCCACTCCAGCATGGCAACCTCCAAGTGCTGGTGGATAGAGTCAAATGCCTTCCCATAATCACTAAATGTTAGAATCAGTGGTTTGTTATATTCCACACATTTTTCAATTAGTGTTTTAATTACTTGAAGGTGAGCATTGGTTCCAAACCCTGCATGGAAGCCAACCTGTTCTCAAGGCTGATAAAAGTCTAATTTGTGGGTTCGTCTAATCCAGTGCCTGCCAAACTTTTTTACCTCACAGCATGCTGGGCAAGGCGAATTTGTTTCGTGTCACACCAAATAAAAATCCCAACAAAATTAAATAAACTTTTTTCGCTACCAGCAAAGTAAGTAGGCCTTACATCAATGGCAACAGTGACTGTAAGTGGCTAATAACATTCGAGCTGTAGTTACCCTTGACGATGGAACTTAATAGTGTCACTTACGTTCCTAGGAAAATAATGAACAATGATAACAGAAATGCAAGTTCACCGTTGTCATTGTTACCACTGTTATTATATTTTTTTTGCGTTGCCAAGTATAGGACGCATAGTTACCACAAAAACTGATCACAAAATAATTCATACGTTGCAAATAATATTTTCTTGTTCTTTAACTATGTACTTGCTAATGGTAGCAAAAAAAATATAATAAGCAACACGGAATGTATGGACTATTAACATTTTCGTGAGGCGACGAGCCTTGGCTTCGTCTCGGCTCGTATTCACCTAGCTCAAATGTTAATACGTCCTTATATTCCTTGTAACTTAAATAACTATTATCAGTCGCGTGGATGGACTGAATTTTCTGATCCAGCAAAGCCCTACGCGCAAATATTTTTAAATCTTCCGCGGCACACCTTGAATCTCTCTCGACACACTACTGTGCCGCGGCACACAGTTTGGCAGACACCGGTCTAATCGTAACTATTTTAGTGAGGGTTTTATACAGATGAGACAATAAGCTATATTTCTTTTTTTGTGTATTATCTTTATGATGACATTGTTCCAGATGTTTGGGATGTTGCATTCAATAAGACGCTTGTTGAAAAGTGCTATTATGGTATAGGTAGAGGTTTTTATAAAATTCTTCCACCATTGTTAGTAACGTATTTTTATTCATTGTCTCACTCCCATCTGGCTCGGAAGTTTCTGAACTCCCTTTCTGCTAGTTACGTCCCAGCACTTTCATGCCTCTGTTTTCCGCAATTATCTTTTTTGTCTAGTTCCTTGACTTTTAGTCTGTTACTGGTGTATTTTCCTTCTATCTCTCTTCTTTGCTTCATCAATTCCTTTGTTTCTTTGCTTAACTTTACTCCGGGTTTTGTTGTTTGGGGCAGTATTTTTCACGGGCCTCGTTTACGGTTTTATAAGCTGCAATCTATAGAATTTTGGTATTTTTCTTTGTTTCCAAGTTGTTTCCATTTGTTTGATTTGTTTTTTCTTTTAGTAACTAAGTTTCTTCTTTCCTTCCTTAATCTTAGAGTTATCTAGCCCTAACCATTCTGTGATCACTGCCTATTGTTACTTTATTCAGTACTGTAAAATCATCACAAAAAGCAACTAAATGGAAGAATCGAGATGTTGGAGACGAAAATAGAGGAGCAAGAAAGAAACAAGAAAAAGGGAAATATAATAATCAAGGGACTGAAGGTGAAAGATCAGGAAATAAAAGAAGAAGTAGACAAGTTCCTCGAAAAGGAAGTAGGTGTGAAAACGAATATAAAAGCAGCATATAAAGTAGGGAGAGTTGAAGATAGAAAAGTGATAGTAGTAGAATTAGAATCTTATGAAGAAAAAATTAAAATAATGAAAAACAAACAAAAATTAGGAAACCAGAAAATATTTATTGAAAACGACTTAACCAAAAATGAAATAAAAGTCCAGGCGCAAATCGCAGCAAAAGCAAAGGAGTACCGAAAAAAGGGAAAACAGTAAAGATGGGATACAAAAAGTTGTGGCTTAACAATAGAGAATTTATTTGGGAGGAGAAAGACAAAACCCTCAAACTAAAAGTTTGCCAAGATTTCACAGCAAAAAACGTCTAATGAAAACAGCAGAACAGGACGGACCCATGATCATGAAAACAGCAAGAATAACGGAAATGCATAAGAAACAAGAAAGACAAAAAAATAAAATCAGGAAAAAAGAAAAACCTCAAATGAAAATTGCAACATGGAATATTAAAACGATGTTAGAAGTAGGAAAAATGGAAGATATAGCGAGACAACTACAAAAATATAAAATAGATATTGCCGCAGTGCAAGAAATAAGGTGGGCACGAAAGGGGGAAGTGAACAAAGAAAACTACAGTTTCCTATACAGTGGAGAGGAAAAACATGGAGCAAATAGAGTAGGTTTCTACGTTACAAATACAAATAGGTGCAATATAGTACAGTTTACACCAATAAATGGGAGAATGGCGCTGTTAAAAATAAAAACAAAAAAAGCACTGATAACATTTGTCAACGTATATGCACCCACGGACACAAATGAAGTAGAAAATAAAGAAAAATTCTATGAAGAACTAGAACGGATAAGTGAAAGCACCCAAAAAACGAAATATTAATCCTAATGGGCGACTTCAATGCCCATGTGGGAAAAGAGGACTACTTACGAACAGTAAGTGGAAAACACACATGTGGCTACAAATGATAACAGGCATAGAATGTGCCAACTTGCAGAGTCCTTAAATCAATATATTATAACAACTAAATTTCAACGCCCAAGGTTACATAAGGTAACATGGAGACACCCAGCAGGAAACGTAGAAAACCAGATTGACCATGTATTAGTACCAAAAAACATGGTTAAAGATGTAAAGAGTGCAAGAACATATCGAGGAGCTAACGCGGACAGCGATCACTACTTGGTAATTGTAGAAATCAATATAAAACAAGCCAAAAAATGGAATAAAAAAACCATAACCAGGAAAAAAAAGAGGAGAATAGAAAAAATACAGGAAGAGGACACAAGAGACAAGTATACAGCCAGCATGACACTAATGGATAGACAAGAAGCAAATAGCAGTATAGAAACGCAGTGGAAAATGATAAAGAGAAATGTAATAGAGGCAGCAGATAAAACTATACCATATAAAAAGGAAGGAAAGAAGCAGCAGGAATGGTACGATGGTGAGTGTGAAGAAACCGCAAAATCAAAATATAACACAAGGCTTCAGTGGTTGAGGACAAAAGAAGAACGACATAAACAACAATATAAAGCAGCAAGAAATAGGGCTAATAGAATCTGCAAACACAAAAGAGAGGAATGAATAAACAAAAAGATGGAAGAAATTGAAAAGGATAGTAGGAAGAACAACATGAGAAGTATGTACCAAAAAATCAAGGGGACGAAGTACAAAGCAGAGGTGAAGGCAAGAGGATACAGAAATAAGGAAGGAAAGACAGTATATGAAGAAGAAGAAATCAAAAACGTGTGGCAAGAATATTACCTAGAACTATTAAACGATCCTGAGGCAAGCGAACTAGCAATGCAAGAAGAAGATGATATGGCAAACCATGATGAGGAAGAACAATCAACACGTGTCCCTGCTTTACAAGAAGCGCTAAGGAGAACAAGCAATAACAAGGCGGCAGGAAGTGACAACATAGAACCAGAGCTCCTGAAGTTTGGGGGAAAAGAATTACATGAGCAAATACACCGTTTGATACAAGAAATATGGAGACAGAAAAAAATGCCGGAGGAATGGAAAAAGGAATAATCACATACCTATTTAAAAAAGGAGAGCAGGAAAATTACAAAAACTATAGAGGTATAAAGCTGTTAAATACAGCATATAAAGTCTTCGCAAGCATTCTGAACGCGACGTTAAAAAACAGTCAGAGGAAATTATAGGCGATTATCACCTGGCCGATCCACAATCAATGCGATACATATCATAGAACGAAAAATGGAGAAAGCAGAAGAATACAACTTAGATTTACATATGCTGCTAATAGACTTTGAGCGCGCATTTGATTCAGTGAATAGGAAAAATATGCTAGAAGGATTAAGAGAATTGGGAATCCCACAAAAACTTATTAAATTAATACAAATGACTCTAGAAGGCACGAAAATGGTGGTTAACATAAAAGGAGTGGAGACAATCACATTCCAAATAAACAAAGGAGTAAAGCAAGGGGACTCGCACTCGTCAACCCTTTTTAACCTAGTATTGGAAAATATCATAAGAACCGCAAATGTAAATGGTAAAATCTTCAACAACGAAGCACAGTCAGTAGCATAATATATGCTGATGATCTAACAATAATAGGAACAACAAAAGGACAACTACAGAGGAAAGTAATTAATATAGTAGAAAAAGCAAAAAAATATGGCCTGAAGATCAATGAAGGAAAGACAAAATATATGAAAAAAGCAAGAGGTGCGGAAACCGAAGAAGAAGCGTTACAGGTCGCAAACTATACTTTTGAAAATGTAAAATCCTTCAACTAATTTAGGAACGACAATTACAACAACAAGGAAAGATAGGATAAAAGAATGAATTCAAAAAGAAAATAAAGCATATTATGCAAACAAAAAACTTTTAAAAAGTAAAAACCTAACAAAAGCAACGAAAATTAAAATATACAAGTAATAAGTTACGCAATGGAAACATGGACTTTCACAAAAAAGGAAGAAGAAGAGTTAAGAAGGCATGAGAGAAAAATACTAAGGACTATACTGGGACCGATTAGAACAGAGGAAATGCAGTATAGAAGTAGAATGAACTTTGAAATCGAGGAAGAAATAAAAGGTGAAGACATCGTACGTTTCATAAAGGCTCAGAGATTGAACTGGCTAGGTCACATAATAAGAAGTCAAATGATAAGATTAATCACAGAGTAGAAACAGAGGCAGGCCAAGAAACAGATGGTGGGACGAAGCAGTGCAGAACGTAAAAGAAGAGGCCATAGAGGATTGATTCACCTCAAATTTGGATCAGAACCTTCATGAGAAGGTGCTATAATCCGTGAGGATTGGGAAGCCTGATGAATGAATAAACATCATCTACTATATATCTAGCCTCAGTTATTATAAAATCTATTTCATTTTTTGTTTTTCCATCCGGGGATATCCAAGTTAATTTGCGTTGTTGTGGTTTGCAGAAATATGTGTTCATAGCAAGGAGTCGATTGTGTGGCAGAAAATCCAAGAGCATGCTTCCCCGTCCATTTCTTTTCCCTGCTCCAAAGTTTCCAATAGCTAGCTTGGCCTTGTCCCGTTTTTTACCCAGTTTGGAGTTAAAATCGCCAAACTAAAATGTGCTGGTGCTTTTTGTAGAACTTGGTTTACTTCATTATAAAATTTTTCAACTACTTCATCAGGGTTGTCAGAAGTGATTGCGTATACTTGCACTCCTTTCAAATCATATCTGGAATTTAGCTTCAACTTTTAAGAAACACACTCTTGTGCTCACACTTTCTATCTGGACTACATTTTGAACTTGCTTTTTTATTGACAGTAAACTCGACTACTCCTTGTGATGTGTCTTCTTCGCCTATGTAATAGAGCAGACTTTCACAATTTAGAACTGCTTGTTGTTTTCTTCTTCTAATTTCACACAGCCCAGCTAAGTCTCCCAGTGTATGTCTCAGTTCCTCTTCTAGTTCAATTAATTTCGAATTTGTCATTAGAGACTTTGTGTTATCGTTTTCCGTGGTAGTCTGATTTTCCCTGGTGATTCTTAACAGCCTCCGAATGTCTAGTAATCCAGCCG
Organism: Melanotus villosus; assembly: GCA_963082815.1. Lineage (NCBI taxonomy): Eukaryota > Metazoa > Arthropoda > Insecta > Coleoptera > Elateridae > Melanotus > Melanotus villosus. Next base: position 65,507,853 of record OY720418.1, on the reverse strand, counting down.
CTACCTTAGCCGTGACCACACAATCCCACCGCGGACTGAGGGCCTTTTTGTGTTTAAGTCTCATGGTTGATATTAAAGAGATTTTTAACCAATTTTCCTATCATGCTGGACGATGCAGGTTGATAGGTTTGCGGATAGGATATAGAAAGGAGAGAAAGTAGGTTGTGGGTAGGATTAAAGTTGGGACACGACTCCCTCCTGGTATTAGGAGGAGAATCGCGGCTCACATACGCAGAGTCTTATGGTTAGAAAACACTTGCCCTAGTATTTTATGATGTCGATAGTATACCGGGTGTCAATGAAAATTGGGGCACCCCTATTTTATAATTAATATTTTAAGATATCAAAATGAAATTTGGTATATGTAATATACTCCTTAAATTGCATTTTTGGACAAAGAACACAAGTTTCTGTCACTTCCGGTTTTGCTGGAATTATCCTCAATTTTGTTATTTTAAATGGAACACTGTATATTTATACATTTTCGAAATTTTCATTTAATTCTACGTATATTAGTATCAAGTTTGAAACATTTTAATTACAAAATAAATACTTGCAGAGGAGTTTATTTATTAATCTAGGATGCCATGTCCTGCGTAAAATGGAAGTCAGGGTGCTATGTGCTACTTGTGTTCTATGTCAAAAAATGCAATTTAAAGAGTATATTACCTATATGTACCAAATTTCATTTTGATATCTTAAAAAATAAAAAGTATATATATGGGGGTACCCCAGGTTTCGTTGACACCCTGTATATTTTAATATATTAAGAGCATGCAAAATAAATCAAAATTTGCTAGTACAGTTCTTGTTAACTATTATTTTCATATTTTTATAATACCGGGTGATCAACGGAATTTATAATTAGAGCAGGCTGTGATATTTACCATAAAGTTGGCAACACAGGCTTGCAGTTTGAAATTAAAAATTTTAAGTGTCAGAATCGTACATTAATTTTTAAAAATGTTTGATATTCAACATAAAATTTTTCTCACTGAAAGTAATTTCAATTTTTTCTTCAAACTTATTTTATTTCTGCGTTTCAGCAAAATAATGTTTACTATATTGTAACGAAGTGCCTTTTCCATTTATTGATTATGATGGTAGAGACTTATAGCAACTTCTTTACGAGTGTTTTAAGCTTTGCTTTTGCAAGAGGTTTTATTAAAGTACACGGTTAACTATCATCAGATATATTGTTATAACTTTAAATACAAACACAATTTAAACTGTTCTACAAATATGAAATTCAAACGCTTAACCGGATGAACGCTTCAATACAGCGTACAAAACCCTAGCATTACACTTCAATAATAAACACTAATCTTACGTGAACATCTTGAGAGTCGCACACATCTTGGTAACAATGTAAAGAATATTTAATCCAACTCGTGGTTTACTACCCGAGTTGGTCCTGGCAGAGTCTCTCGTCTGAGTATTAATCAGGCATCGTAGTGAGACTGAATCAAGAGACTGATTTTCTTATGGCAGGGTTTCTATATTTATACTCTCAAGATGCTTAACATCTGTTCAAACTGTTTACATTTAAACATCTGCTTATGTTAGTACAAGGGTTTCATTCATTCTTACATTGTATGAATATAGGTCATGATGTTCCCACACACAACCCACGTTAATTTAGTATAAACAAATGCAACTTTGTCTTACAATGTTATGATTGCGCAAGATAACCAGCTGCGTCGTATGACTCATATTTATACAAGTGCATTTTTAGTTCGTAACAGAATTAACGATCCTTTGTAGTGATTGCGAAACCTTGTTATATCAAATACAACCAAACGCTAACTTATTAAATGCATTTCTGATGGTAATGCTTTACGTTATTATTTAACACGTTGACGGACACTCGGAAATTAACAGGTGCGCATGATACGGCACTGAAGTATGTTATGACAGCGGAATCCGGACGATAGGGAGCGCTTGATGTGACAGTCAAACAGAATTACATACTAAAACGACATTTCAGGACGTCGCTGCCATAATGACGTGGGTATATACAAGCACGCCTATAGACGTCGAAAAATTGGGGTGTCATATAAATCCCGTTTCAGGACGTCGCTGCAATTATAACGTGGGTATATACAAGCACGTCTATAGACGTCGAAAAATTGGGGTGTCACATAAATCCCAAACACCAAGACGTCAATAGACGTCGCTGTCCGTCAACGTGTTAAGTAATCCACTATCTTACAATATCATCAAAGATCGTAGAAAGCACGAGCATAACCTCAAATATAAATATTGTCAATTTATTATTAATTTCTCAGTGTGTCCAACCACACAGCATAAAATGGCACCAATCAGAGCCTCCTCTAATTATAAATTCCGATGATCACGCGGTATGTTTGCAATTACATATTATGATTATGATTTATTTATTTAAATTGATTAAACAAGAATTTAAAAGTATATTTAAGTATATTTACTGCAACATACCTACCCAATGCAGATAAACAGATTTTTAGAATTGTTCCCAGTGTAAAAAGTAAAAACTTTTATTTTAAAGGTCTTAAACTAGACTTAAAATGAAATAAGAACAACATATCACGTGATCGGCTATTCCATTACCAAGTTTCTGGGGGAAGACGCATCATTCAGTGGCGACCGTTAGTACAGTGCGATTCTTAGTTGCCGGTGGATCTTTGGATTGTGCTTTGATTTGTATTTTTGTATTTTGATTATCAGTGGTTCAGAGTTTCTGCAAAGAAACTGTTCTTTTCAGAACAAATCTGCTTAGAATTGATCATGTTCAAGGTAGGTTTCACAGAAATTATTAGATTTTCATTTCATAACCTAACTTTCAGTATCTTTATATTACGCCACTGGTGAACTTTTACTGCGCATACAGACATCAGCTGATGTGTTGTTCTTACTATAATATATCTCTAGCTGGTATTTATAATATGTAAGCTGTAATACTTATTATGAAATTAAAATTACGTAATGTTTAGTTTTGCAGAATAATGATATAGATGCAGCAGAACCAATAAATGAAGATATTGAAAATAGAAATGCTGTAGAAGAAGATGAAGTTAACAATGAAGGAGAAGATGGTAGGGTGCCTATTATTCAAAATGACGTCATGCATGATGATTTAGAATTAGAATTTGCTAGTCGGGAAGCTTTGTTTGACCCAAATTCACAAGTAGACTTGTTGGAAGATTTTAATATTCCTGATCCAGTCATCGAAGTTTTTGATGAACCTCTTCCACAAAATGTCATAATCGTTTCACTAGGACCTAATGATACTGCAACTAGTCATATTGGTTCAGGTATATTAATATTTTCTCCATGATTGCTTAATAGAAAGTACTTTACATTAGTGTAGTATACATTTTTGACGGTGCTACAAAACTGCATAATATGGTTGTTGTTTGTTTATCTATTAAAAATGTCCTTTTTGCACTCCCGGGCGTAAAGTGACTACTTTTCGCCCGCAAAGAAGGGCGTAAAGTTCATTATTGTAGACCTCGGGTGCACTTTACGCTTGCGACAAATTAATTTGAAATATCACAAAAATACCTTAGTTACAATACAATTTTTATAAAATCACTCTTGCAGCGAATGCGTCAATTTGACATTTTTAAAAATGTCATTAGAAAATTTTTATTATAAATCAAAAAATTTAAATAAAATCTCCGTTCGTGCAAAAAATATTGTATGTACCACAGGCGTAATAAGCGACTGGCCTTTGGCGTGTTATAACCCTCGGCTAAAGCCTCGGATTATAATATTCACGCCGCAGGCCAAGATCGCCTTCTTTACGCCCTTGATACATAAATAACCATTTTATGCCTGTGATTCAGTTCTGCATTTGTTTTTCAAACTCAGACTGCTCAAAATATTCTGTTCTGTATTTGTTTGCTCTTTGTATTCAGAACAAATGCATCAGAAAATGGAGGGGAACTAGTAAAATGATCTACCTAGCTATGAAACAAAAGACGTTCAGTATTTTTATAATTTTTATTTTTCAACATAATCTCCCCTAACTTCAATGCACTTGCACCACCTGTCCTACAACGACTTTATACCGGTAGAGAAAAATGATTTTTCTTGGTCGTCAAAATAAGCATCAACAGCCTTTTTCAACTCGTTGTCGTCCAAAAACTGTCATTCCCTAAGATGTTTCTTCAAATTTCTAAATAAAAAAAAGTCGGACGAAGCCAGATCTTGACTACATGGTGGGTGGTCTAGCTCAGAAAAATTACACTCGGGTAGAACTGGTTAAACTTTGATTGTTTTGTGGACTCTGGCGTTATAGTGAATGAGGACATTTTGTGCTCGATAGCCGTACGTACATTTTTTAATGTGGTACAGTAGGCGGATGCTGTTATTGTAGTGCCCTTTGGCATGTATTCAATGAGAATAATTCCTGCTTGATCCCAAAAGACAGTGGCCATGAGCTTCCCAGCTGAAGACCGTGTGCGAGCTTTTTTTTGGCGAAGGAGAGCCTTTATGAACCCACTGCATAGACTCCAATTTTATTTCTGGATTGCAGTGATGGACCCAAGTTTCATCACCAGTCAGGATTTTAGAGAAAAAGTCAGGGTCGTCTTCCAAAGATGCCAAATGATTTTACGAAATTTCCTTCCTACGCAATTTTTGCTCGGGAGTCAACAATCTTGGAGCCCATCTCGCTGAAACCTTACTCAAGCCCAATTTATGGTGCAAAATCGATAAAACACTTGGCTGTGATATATTCAATGCTGTAGCAATGGTAGATACTTTCAAACGACAATCTCCAAGAACCATAGCTTCCACTTTTCTGCTGACTTCAGGATTGGTGCCATCTGAAGGTCTTCCGCTTCTTGGATCTTCTTCAATGGATTCACGACCCCACCGAAATTGTTTAGACCAATATTTTATGGTAAAATATGATGGAGCTTCCTCCACATACACTGCAATAATTTATTATCCTTGTATGGATATTTTTAGGACTAGCCCCTTTCTTTGTCAAAAATTGTATGACACTGCAATGTTCTAATTTCGCAACACTCATTTTTTGTTTCAAAATACTTAATAGAAAATGTAATAATGAACGAATTCAAATCAAATTTGACACACAAGTAGAAAAAGGTTGTCACTGTTTGACATTTCAAGCAAAGCATCAATTGTTTCTGTCATAGCTAGGAAGATAATTTTTCTAGTTCCCCTCGTATTTTAAAGGCATTGTCAACTTATGAAAAGTCGATTTTTTTTATTTTGTAATTTGATTGAGTAAACTGAGTATTTCACCTGTGCAAAATTTTATGGCCGAATTTTAATTCGTAACCGTGTTATGGGAGCTAAAAGAATTCAGATCCTACATAGTTGACGTCACCGATGTCGATCGCCGGTAAGAGCACTAGCATAGCTAGCGTAGTTGCCTAGTAATGCTGTATAATTGTATAATAATGCGTTGTGTAGTAGCCTCCAGAGGTCGACACCGGTGACGTCACGTGTGTAGGATCTGAATTCTCTCTACCCCTTTATTGTGGTTTAGGTTATTATCAAAGATATTGAAATTCTACCACTGCGGATACTTTTACGAGTATTTTAACTAACGTATTTTGACATTTACTAAATATGTTGCATAAGTTGACAATGCCTTTAAATAGCATTATTCATTAAGGCTGTTTGGTACCTGGTCAATCAAAATAAATCTGCTATGAGGCGCTAGTTGTACTAGTTATTTCTCTCTTCAGTTCACCTACCACCTCCCTTTTACTTTCGTCGCAGGATTACCACCTCTAATTTGTACGAAAATCTAAATTGATCTAATTTTACTTATTTTATAATTGAAAAAAAAAATCATTTACTTTTTTTTTAATATAAATTAAATGTATGTGTTCGGATGTTATTACTAATTGCACATTTCTATTGGATATCCATAATTCCTTTTGTATAAAATATCTAATCTTTTTAAGATTTTGTGTTTTAAAATAAATAATAATTATAATAAATTACAGCTGTAGGACCTCAGAGGTGTCTTAATTAAATTTAAAGTCAATCAATGAGTAAATTAAGTTTTTTGCAACATTTTATTGAAAGAGAAAATGCGATTCTTCAAAGTTATACAGAATTACAATCGAAGTTTATTGGATTCTATAAAAGATTAAAATAAATAAAATTGAAAACATTGGCAGTTTCTTGTTAATTTTGAAGCCTAGTGCCGCCTCTACACATTGAATAGGGGGTAACTAGAATTTTCTTGGTGTATACACATAAATTATCGCAACAGAAATGAAGTATCGAGTACAATCCACAGCGGTTCTCTATGCTGAAAACCATTTTTCCAAAACTGCATTTTAAAGAATGTAATACAGCACTACGGTTATGTCCCCAAATTTACGATGCGTCGTCCAATTAATAATGGCTTCCGGATTTGATAGATTTTTCTCGATATCCAAATCTTCTAAAGGGCTATTAATAAAAAAAATCTTTTTGTAACTGATAGCATTTAGTTATTATTTTATTACCTTTCAGGTTCAGTTTTGCAAAATGCAGGTGTAAAACTTGTATGTTACATTAGAAAATCCGCAGTTCTTTCTTCCAAATTATCATTTTGTCTTCTAAAAAGGTAAGATTTCTAAAATGCTGAATAAAGGAAATATTCCCGACCAACTTAATTATTATAAAGGGTTTTTCAATAAGAGCGATAGGTTTTTAAATAGAAATAAACCAAAAATTTTTATTTTATTTTGAAGTGTCATCGTTGCAATTAAGTTCTAAAAATAACATTTAAATGACCGCCTCTGGTTCTCCTGCAAGACCGAATTTGATGAACCCAATTTTCAAGAACTCTATTCAATAAATTAGGCCTTATGTCACGAATGGCACGTTGAATATTCAATTTTAACGTATCAATTGTCTCTGGTTTATTCTCATAAACAATAGACTTTAAATAACCCCACAAGAAGAAGTCTAAAGGTGTTAAATCACAGCTCCTTGAAGGCCATTTGACAGGTCCATTTCTGGAAATAATCAACTTACCAAACTTTTGACGCAATAAACCAATTGTTTCACGGGCCGTGTGGCACATAGTGCCGTCTTGTTGAAACCAGATGTTAGTTAAATCAATATCATTCAGTACAGGCCATAAAAAGTTATCATCAATCTGTATCGCTCACCATCAACAGTAATGGAATCTCCATTCTCAAACGTTGCTGAAGCGTATATATTTCCAAATTGTAAATATACTACAAAATACATACCAAAAACGACGTGTAAAATTGCAATGTCAATCAATTTTAAACTGTCATGTTATCGGTATTATTGATTATTATGCCAAATAGTAATATGTGATAGTAATACAGTAAAACTTTTGCAACGGCTAAATAACGTGTTGTACAAATTATTAAAATGTCACAATTTTGAAAGTTATTTTTTGACATTATATGTTATCCCAGTTTCCGAGTATTCCCCTACATGTATTAATATGCGGGGGTAATTAAAGTGAAAAAGAGCTAATGAAGGATAACAAGTGGTAATTGCAAAGTTCTACCATTTCTTATTGTTCTCGGTTTCTGCAACACCGAATTTGATGGAAAAATGATTATCAACAAGTAGACACCTTGGACAAGACGATTAATATAATTTCAATTCGATTGACACATTGGAAGTCTTTTAAAAATAATAATATTTATACAGTAAAATTCGCCGCTTTTTTAAATTCTTTTAAAATAATCATTTTACGCGAAATGGTTTTTATAACAACAAATAAAATTATGTCATCCCAAAATAGACTATAAATGCCATCATTTCCTAAATTAAACATGCTAATCCGATAAATGGTTATTCCAAAAGCTAGGAAATAAGATCGACTATAAAAGACGTGATAACGAGCAAACTAACTTCTTCTTCTTCTACTCTCCCTTTTGCCTTACGGCGTCGGGTATGTTTCTTTTATCCATCTTCTCCAATTCTGTCTATTTTCCGCTATTTTTTCTAGTTCTTGAGCCGTTTTTCCATGGCTCTCTTCTATGATATTTTTCATTATTTTCCTCGGTCTGCCCGTTTTTCTCTTTCCTCCAAAATTTAATATTTGGAATTGTTTTGTTATTCTTTCTTCGCTCATTCTTTTCACATGTGCATACCAATTTAGTTGCTTCTTCTCTAGTTTGCGTGTAATCTGTTCTTGTTTTAGGTTATCAAATATTTCCTGGTTTCTCTTTTTGTCAAGCTTTGTTACATTTGATATTTTCCGGAGGAACTTCATTTCAACTGCTGTGATTTTCTTCTTGTGTGAGGGTAGAGTTGGCCAGTAAAATAGTGTAGGGACGACTATTTTGTTGTATATCTGCTGTTTCCTTTTTGTGCTTATTTCTTTCTTGCTTAGTAGTGTTCTGTTTATACAGTAGTATATATTATTAGTTTTTCTTATTTTGTCTGCTAATTCTGTGTCTATTATCCCATTATTACTGATAATTGTTCCTAGATAATTGTATGTGGAGACTTTCCCTAGTCTTGCTTCCGAGCATGTGAATTCTGATTTGTTGTCTTCCTTGTTTCCTCTTATTTCCATAACTTTAGTTTTATCTTTGTTAATTGACATTCCCATATTACTTAATTCTTCTTCCCATATGTTGATCATTTTTTGTAACTTCGATGGTTTATCTGCTATTAGAGTTATATCGTCCGCGTATATTAGCGTCTCTATTTGTATCGGTCTTAAAGGCATTGTCAACTTATGAAAAGTCGTTTTTTTTTTATTTTATAATTTGATTGAGTAATGTGAGTATTGCACCTGTGCAAAATTTTACGGCCGAATTTTAATTCGTTACCGTGTTATGGGAGCTAAAAGTTTAAGATATGACGTCAAGAGTGTCGCTTGCGAGTAAGAGCAGCATGCCGAGTCGACTAATAATACTAGTAACCCAGCAACGCGGGTGTTGTGTTTGTTTAAGAGCCTCAGTAGGACGACACTCGTGACGTCACGTATCGGGAAATGAATTCTCTCTACCCGTTTATTGTGGTTATTATCAAAGATATTGAAATTCTACCACTGCGGGTAGTTTTACGAGTATTTTAACTAACGTATTTTGGTATTTACTAAATATGTTGCATAAGTTGACAATGCCTTTAATTGTCTATATCCTATTGTAGTTTTTGGGGTTTTTTGTTTGCAATTTTTGAATATTCTGTCAATGTATATGATGAACAATAATGGGATCAGCGAGTCTCCTTGCTTTAGGCCTTTTTTCATTTCGAATTCTTCCGATTGTGTCCCGTTTATTTGGACTTTTCCTTTTACATTTTTGTAGATGCTTTCTGTCACTTTTAGTAATTTTGGTGTTACTTGCAATTGTCTTAGAATAATCCATAGCTTCTTTCTATCGACGTTATCGAACGCCGCTTTTAAATCGATGAAGGCGATGTATAGTTCTGAGTTTTTCTCTATTTTGGCTTCTATCAGGTTTCGTAGGGTACTTATGTGGTCTATGGTTTGTCCCTCTCTTCTAAATCCCCCCTGTTCATCTTCCAGTTTGTCATGTACTTCTAATCTTAGCCTTTTTTCTAATATTTTGCTGTATATCTTGGTTCCTATAGGTGCTAAACAGATGGCTCTGTAGTTTCGCATTCTGTGTATGTTCCTTTCTTATGTATTGGGACTATAGAGTTGACTTCCTAATCTCCTGGGATTCCTCCCAGCTTCTTTTTTTTGCGTCTTGGAGTGTTGTTTTTGCTTCATTTCTTCTCTTGTTATATTCCAATCTATCTTCTCTCTTTCTTGACCTTCGGTATTTTTTCCAGGATAATTTCTTTTGTTTTACTTCCTCATTCCACCATTTTGTTCTCTTATGTTTGCTTGTTATTACCTTTTCTCCGCATATTTCTTTTGCTACTTTCGTTATTGTATTTTTTAGTGTTTTCCATTTTGTCTCTAAAGTTGTGTTCTTGACTTCTTGTTCTTGTTTTGTTAGCTCCTCTTCTAGTCTTTGCTGATATTTATTTCTACTGTCTTCCTCCTTTAACTTTTCTACTTTCATCTTCTTGTATTCTTTTCCTTGTTCTTTCTTTGCTTCTACTAATCTTGTTTTTGCTATTACTAATTTGTGGTCTGTACTGATCTCTGCTTCTTTGTTTATTTCCACGTTGTTTATTATTCTTGTTGTGTCTTGTGTATATGTTATATAATCTATCATACTTTGTACTTTTCTTTCTGTGTCTTCGAAGGTGTAGTAGATTTGTTGTTGGTAGAATGTGTTCCCGATCACTAGATCGTTTTCTATACAGAAATTAATCATTTTCTGTCCATTGCTGTTTTTCCGATCCTCTCCGTATGTTCCTCTGTTCCTTCGGTTCGCAAAATAACAACATTTTTAATACTTTTGTTCAATATATCTTAACTTGATACTGTAATCTAACGATTTATTAGAAATAGTTTGCAAACAAAAAAATATTTGTACGTACCAAACAGCCTTATCTTGGCTTATGCTTCCATTTAAAGACTAGAGTTATTTTTGAAACAATAAAATTAATTTGAATTATAGCCATTCTGTTTGTTTTAGATAAATTAAAAAAAGTATAATTGAACTTTTTTTTTAATCTAGAAGGATTTTTAGATAATTATAATTAATGGATATGCGGCTATAATTTGGTATTAGGTTTATGCCAGTATGTTGATGCATTTTTGAAACAAATAGTTTGGAATGTTCAAACAATGAACACAATTTAAAGGCCTTGGGAAAAACTCATTCATTGTTTTAAACCTCTATAGTAAAAATTGTAATTTTCTCTGTGAAAGAATGCACCTAAAAACATGCTCAGTCTTTGTTTTTCAGTTCTGAATTGTTTAATTTTTTGTCATTATGCCTTGTATGCCAAATTTTAGCAAAATTGGCAGTTGATTTTTGAAATTCGAAGTGTTGCAAACTCACATACCCCCACTCACATTATTCAAAGTATACAATTTTGAATATTTACACAATTTCAAAACTTCACTTACTTATGTAGAAAGGAAGCAAAAATTAAAAAAATATCAAGTACTTGTCAGCCACAATGCCAGTAACAAAAGCATAGAAAAGAGATATATAATATGCTATAGAAGATCCACTGTATTACGCATACACCTAACCTGTTTTACTTTTGACTACGGTCGTTTGGCGTTAGTATCACAGTGTACCTATAAATATCAAGCGGGTTTAGAGAATTTTTTCACCTCTGATGTCATTTTGACACGTGCACTTGTTCGAAAGATACTTTTATTGTGATTTTTTTTTGCTGTGAGTTATAATTTTCGGTAATTAAGAGTTTATGTGCTTCTAAAACAGTGAAATTGTTTTATTGCTGTGTACCGAATTGCAAAAACTCTAACAAATTAGCGAAAATGTTTCATTTTCCGTATTTGGATGAAGCGGTAAGTATCGAAGTGACGTTATGTTGAGTTTCTTTTTAAATCTGAAAATTATGTTTACAGGTATATGATTTATGAATTTCCCGTATTGGGAATAAAAAATTGCAAAGTTTAGACCCTCAGGTGGTCCATAAGAATTATAGAGTGTGTGAACAACATTTCGCATTATATTGCAAGACCGACCAGAGAGCCAAAATACCTCTTAAGGGAAGAAGTGGTACTTGATTTCGATTATTTTTTAAGGATCTCAAGGAGACCCTACACAAGTTAATTGATTTCTTCCATGGAAAAAGGTGGATGGTAAGTTTAATAGTTGTCAGTTTCTTGTTGTAATATACCTAATATAATAATTTTGCATTATTTATAGATAAATTGTTCGATAACGTTAATGGAAACACAATTCAGCCAACCCACGGGAAATATCTTCGCTGTGCAATAACAAAAAATAGTCTACATCATGAATTTTGGCATGAAGCTATTAAAGTGTTAGAAAGCATGTCATTTATTAAACCTAATGGAGATTCATTTGTGCCACCCTCCATTAAAAGTTTGATACATAAAGTTCGAACCACGGAAGATGACCCCTGCCTCATCACACGCTGAATTTAGTAACGACAAACACGCGTGTACATTTGTTCACAAACCCCATGCACACGACAAGGATAGCATTACAATAAGCCTGTGTTATGATTAAAGTGCTTATTTGACTAGAGCAGTTTAAGTCAAATGCGCGTGTTGTCACTAAAAAGTCAAACTGTCAAATTATTAATACATTTGCATTATTTTATTTTATTAGGTATCTAAATTCCTATTTTAATTGGAATTCGTTTTTGTAGTACCTATTTGTGTTGTGAGGTTTAGATAAATGAACATTTTATTTGGTTTATTGCGTTGCAGAAGAAATACAGTTGTACATTTATTGGTTAGATTATTAATAGTTTAAGGTTAAAATTCGTATTGAAAGTACTTGACAGCTGTTTGTTTTCCGGTTAAAGCGCCAATCATAATTCCTTGAGAATACAACTGATGCTAATTTGACTAGCAAGTAAAATCTTACTTCATACGGATAGCATTGATGAGGCAGGGTTCATCTTTCGTGGTTTCAATATTAGGTACCTTAAAGGGGTTTAAATATTTGTGGCAAAAATTACATGAAGCAGGGTTTAAATTTCTGCTGCCTCGTAATCTCAACCAAGATGGGTTGGAATGTTTTTTCTGTACAGTCAGAAGTCACGGCATTAGAAATGTAAATCCCACTTGCTCCCAATTTTGCTCTTGTTATGTGTCCCTAATAATTAATAATTTTATGGGGACAAATTCACCAGGGGCAAATTGCGCTCCAAAGCTTCTTGCTGATAAGGAAGCGATGGCGGTAGAGTTGCAATTACCAGATTGTCCACTATTGGAATATGAATCCAATAATTTAATTGAAAAGAATGTACAAACTTACATAGCTGGATTTGTAGCTAAAAGAATTTTAAAACGTATTGGTGTTTGTAAGGTTTGTAGAAGTCAGTTACTGACAGATAAACAAGAAACTGAAGAGTTTTTGCTTATTAAAAACCGAGCCTATAGCCAGAGGGCCCTCTTGCGACCTTCCAGTTGTTTTTCAAAACTTCTTTCTAAATATTCCTACAACATGCAGGTTTACATAGAAAAATACTGTATTAAAAACAATTTGTCAGGAATATTTAAACAAATTTATGATGACATTGACTTCATACATTTTACTTCTAAGTGCCATAATATAAAAGAATTATTTCAGGACTTTTTAACGTTATTTTAGTTTGGGTAAATAATGGAAATAAATCCTTAAAGGGCAAAAACGAAAATATAAAAAGAAAAAAACAAGTTCCGTGCAATTTTTGGCCCAAAGGAGGTTCAAAAAATTTAAAAAAATACTTATAATAATACTTGTCGTGACATTTTTACTTAAATAACCACAAATTGCAAGGATGAGGGTAGTGAATAGTTAGATATGTATCACGTTGTTATCTTGATATATTTTACATTTTGAGTAAAATTATGATAAAATTAAATTTTTATTTTGAAAATTTGTATATTTTTCGCCAAGTACACGAAAAGAAAATATGTTCTGCACTTTTCTTAACTTGTAGAACAATATACTACTGCTGGGGTATAAATTAAGAATAACAATACCTATATTTTTATTTAAATTATTTGCTCATTGTTGTTTCTTTTTTGTCTAATAAAAAATTTTAAATTAAAATTAGTGTGTTTTTGTACATCATAAATACATTAAAATGTAGATGTAATGTGTAATCATTATTAGTAGCTCGCGTATATTAAAATACAAGCTTACTGATTTGAGATTAACTTATTCCTCTATTTAACTAAAAAAATTGTATCAAAAGTTAGTATTTAAAATGTTGATACATTTTGATACAGTTTTATTTAGTTTAACAGAGAATTAGGTTAATTCACATTTTGCAGGAACTAAAATTTAAATTTTATCTATTCAAATTTCCCGCCGTTGAATTTAGTTGTGACTACTGTCACGTAGCAGCACAATCGCAAACAGCCATTTATTGGTTTCTATGGGAGTGATCATTCTATATTCAGTATATACATTTATTTTCTATGAACAAAAGAGATCTGTTGAAATGCATTTGATGTTAAATAAAATAGAAAGCGTCGCCTGCGTTGATTAAAAACGGAGTTTATAAAGCCTGCCGAATAGCAAAAATGGCCATTATGCAAATTTTTGCCACTGCTTGCTTTTGGCGCTAGTTATCCATCGTTGACAGCTGTCAACTGGCTTTGATTTTTTACGATTTACAACAAATACGGGTTATTGGATGCTTAATATTTAGTCCAGAAAGTGTATTACAATATAAATTTCAATTTTAGACAGGTTTTCAAAACCTTATGAGACTGTGTAAAAAATTAACTAAATAAGAGTGTAAGAAGGGTGCAGATACTTACTACTTTTCCTCGGCACAAACCAAGAAGACTTTCCAGGGATTGGACTGGTTATTTAGTCTAAATCTAAAACTAAATCTGTAGAATTATGGCAAGGAGGGATGCAAAAAGACATTTTTAGAACGTACTTTTTGTGGTATAACTAAACGAATAACTAAAAATTAACAAATTTAAATTAGAAATACAGCTGTCAGTGCAAGGATAGGTAGCGCCACGGAGAAAATTTGAACTAGTCGATTAACTGTCAAACGGCCCTATTCGGCAGGCTTTATAAACCCCGTTTTGAATCAACGCAGGCGACGATAGAAAGTTTCATTTAAATGTATTATTTAAGTAAATTTATCTCGTTATTTTCAGCTATAGCACTTGATGCAGAACCATTTCCAAATTGGTTGCTACATTTATTGGGTGCCGAATATATGGAGGATGATGAACACCATGATGAACCTCATTTTTACTGTCAGGGTGATGGAATAGGTATTTTAATTATTAAAATATTATTTATAACTATAGGTAATTATCAATCAGACAAGTAAATAGAAAACAAGGATTGTAGTAGCATATTGGATTATGGACTAGAAATTTTTCATAAGCTATCAAAATACAAATTTAAAATAAATTTGATCATGTGAGCCCTTAGAACACATAATTAATATGTAAAAACTGTCTTTACGTTTATTTTATCTTGAGTGACAATTCCATTTACATAGGATTGGCCGAGTGGTTAAGCCATTTGACTACAGCAGAGATTGTCTCAGGGTCAAACCCGAGTCAAATGCTCAGTGGGTGGCTTACCGGGACCTGGACACAACGGCCACCAGTCGTTTTGGGAAGCAATGGCCACATGGTCACAACGGCCATCTTGCTCGTATAAGTCCGTTCGTTCGGATATGCAATTTCTGCGTCCTAAGTTATTACAATGGGCAATAAAAGTAGGTATTATAAACAGCTAGAAGTGACAAGTCCTGCCATAAACATCCTACCAGGCACGGCTTTAAACTGCTCCTCCAAAATATTTTAACAACCAACTTATCATTTTGTCTATAACTGAGGCATATAAGTGCAAAACCGTACATGTCACATTTTTCTTAATTTTAAACTGAAGTATGGATGATGCTCTTTATGTGTTTGGCAGTCTTAGAATCTAAAAAGTTAGTTGTAAAAACAACTAAATCCCATTTAGATTGCATTGGAAACATTAGCATTAGTTTCAGAAGCGGACTTGTCCCAAACGTTATAGATGCAAAGCCGAATATGTTCATGCGAGCAAGCGCTAACCAATTAGAAATGAAGTCACAAACACGTGAGCTGACTTGAAGGGCTTACGAATGCGCAAATTAATCAAGCCATTTTATTATTGTAGTGGCCTACATATTTATAGATGCGTGTTTTTGTTGGGCCTATATTTAATTGAAATAATAATGAATGGTAAATTATCGTTTGTTAGTGAAGTAAGGTGCGGTAATGGAAGAAAGAAAAAGGCAGATAAGAATAACTGGGAACGGTGCAAAGCTAAGAATGAAAGGTAAATACGTACAACTGATGTAAGCTTAACCCGCCATTATGTGCCCGTACGGTGAATCCCCTAGAATTAGTTAAAAAGTAGTGATCTTGAAAATAAGTAGATATGTATTTATGAAAAGGCACAGTAATTTCCTGAAATATGATTTCAATTAGCTCTTGGAAGTTCAATGCAATTTTACTCATGGTTAGAAAATGAAAGTTACAAAGGATCTAATGAGATTGCCTCTGCTGTTTATCACTGTCTAAAAAAGAACGAAGTTACTATGGCTCATACTCATACTGTACAACTAGTATCGGATGGATGCCCGGGCCAAAAACAAAAACTGTACTGTAATGACAATGTGTGCTAAATGACTACAGGAAGCACCAAGAAGTGTAAAGGAACTTCAAATTATATTTCCAGTAACTGGACAAGCTTAGAAGAATGGACACTATCATTTTACCTGAAGAATACCATAATGTGTTTAAAGAACAGTCTACACTATTTTTGTTAGGTAAGGATTGGACAGTACAAGACTGGAAAGCAGATGCCGAGGCTTTTGTAAAAGCACCAAGTTCCTTATATTTAGAATTTCGCAGATAAAACAACTAATATTAAAACGTACTTCAAAAAACAACATAAACGTTTTGGGTGAAGTTAATTATCGAAGTTCAGTATCTAACCAACACCTTACCTATAACAAAAAAAGGGAGACAAATTTCACAAATAACACCGACCGAAATACCTGTAGGCGTTCCTATAAAGCAGGCAAAAAAGAAAGATGTTGGTATGTTACTCACAGTGCATTTTGGAAATGAGTGGTCAAACTTACCCACATTGAACTTTTATAAAGACATTCTACTGGATAGTGATATTGACCATACATTTAAGATTCAAAAGCGGATTTTTGGTGGCAAATTCGGACATGTGGTACACAAAAACTTTAATAACAATAATTATATATAGCTCAGCTCGACGGGCCATGAAGACCCAAGGCTTGTTCTACGATCCCCCTCCATACTTTCTTATCGGTTGCCTTTCGTTCCCAGTCTGTGACCTTTAACTCCATCAGGTCTTTTTGTACACTGTCTAACCATTTATTCTTTGGTCTGCCTCTCTTCTTTCTTTCTCTTATTCCCCCTTTCAACATCTTCTTGGTAGCTCGGGATTCCGGGAGTCTGACTACGTGACCTAACCATCTGATTCTGTGGGCTTTAATTGTTGCTATAATATTCGGCTGCCCATAAAGTTCTGTTAGTTCTTGATTCGTTCATCTATGCCAAGTGTCGTTAACTTTTTTCCCACCATAAATTCTTCTAAGAATTTTCCTTTCCCAGATTTCAAGCCTGTTCACTACACTTTTATTTAATATCCATGTTTCACTGCCATATAATACCACCGGTTTAATCACTGTTTGATAAACTCGCAGTTTTGTTTTTCTTGACACATTTTTTGATTTAAATACGTTTAATAACGCCCCCGCACTTCTGTTGCCTTTATTTAATCTTTCATCGATATCCACACTTTCACTACAACTGTTTGTTATCACTACTCCCAAATATACGGGGTGAATAAAAAGTATGGAACCTCGATGCTAGCGCCTTTATTATTAGTTTTAGACAAAAGGTTTATAACAAATTATTTTCCACAAACTGATGGTTTTAAATATTTTTTTCAAGGTCATACCTTTGCGCTATGACGTCATCGATACTTTTTTTAAATGGCAACCTATATTTTTTAGGTCGAAATTTTATAGCATTTTTTTTCTCTTTACGACCATCTAAAAATATCATACGGTTGAATAAGCGAAATTTCTAGAAAAATCAAGTTGAATGTTGTTCGTACCAGTAATTAATGTACGTACTTTTATCACAAAAATTAAACACATGACTATTAAAAACAAATACAAACAATGAGTAATATTACTTTATTACAGAAGATGTTCAAATTGTTCGCTATCTGACAATGTCCAATTCGATATGAAAATCCCTGTAATACATTCCGAATTACTTCGGCTGCTATTGCCCGTATTTCTTCCCGAATACGAATTTTTAACTCTTCTAAATTTAAATTTCTGGGCATGTTTGTGTAAACTTTACTTTTAAGATGGCCCCACAAGATCCAACTGCTTCAAATCGGGCGATCGGGCTGGCCATTCGATACTACCCCTTCTACCGATCCACCTATTCTCAAAAATTGTATCCAAATAATAAAATAATAATAATAATAATAATGTTAAACATTGTTTATATTTGTTTTTAATAGTCATGTGTTTAATTTTTGTGATAACAGTACGTACATTAAATACCGGTACGAATAACATTCAACTTGATTTTTCTAGAAATTTCGCTTATTCAACCATATGATATTTTTAGATGGTCACAAAGAGAAAAAAAAATGCTATAAAATTTCGACCTAAAAAATATAGGTTGCCATTTAAAAAAAGTATAGATGACGTCATAGCGCAAAGGTATGACCTTGAAAAAAATATTTAAAACCATCAGTTTGTGGAAAATAATTTGTTATAGTCCAATTGGCGATCCAGGTAATGCGCGTCACCAATCACATGATCAACAGTCGGCGTTACCAATAATGCGCGATAAAAAAATAAAAAATGTAATTGCTAAATATAAAGTATTTTTGTAGTTTTCTAAGATTAGGCAGCCGTGTTTAATCAAAAGGTCTATACATTTTTGAAAATAAGAGAGAAATCGAGTTTTTATTTTCTAATTTAGCTCATATTTATTTTTTGTAAAGTTAGTATTATTTTTGGCATGTTTATATTTCCAATTTCCAATTTTACTTGCAAACTTTTGACAGATCGTGTTGTGTATCATTAACGTTTGTTTGACACTTGACATTTTTTAGGTTATAAAATTTGTAAATCGTTTGGAACTTCATGTAGACGTACCAAGTTATGATGTCATAAAATTTATTGATGACGTGCATTACCTGGCTCGAAAATTCGACCATATAAAGCTTTTATCTAAAACTTTTTTTTCTAAAACTAATAATAAAGGCTCCAGCATCGAGGTTCCTTACTTTTTATTCACCCTGTATATATTGTTCTACTTTTCCAAAGGAATAAGATTTTCCATCTACTGTGCTAGTTATATCTAAATTGTGCTCTATCGATGTACTTCCTCTTCTTACTAGCATGTATTTTGTTTTTTCTTTATTGATATGTAACCCTTTACTTCGTGCTACTTCTTCTAATCGTTGTACTGTTTCTTTCAACTCATATTTTGTTCTCGTGATTATCATCAGGTCGTCGGCATAGGCAAGAGCTTGGTGTCTGTGATGTAGAATTGTGCCTTGTGTGTGTATCTTGCTTTCTCTCATAATCTCTTCTAGTACTAAGTTGAATATTATTGAGGATATTGGGTCCCCTTGTCTTAACCCCCTGTTGATTTTGAAACTTTTTGAAATTGTGCCGTTTACCATAACTTTACATTTTGAGTCTTCCAACGTCGTTTTGATTAATCGCACCAATTTTGTTGGTATTTTCAGATTAATTAAGTCCTCATACATCTTTTCCCTGCACACCGTATCATATGCCATTTTGAAATCGATAAAAATTATATGCACATCTAGGTTGTGTTCATAACTATCCGCTAATATTTGTTTAATTGTAAATATCTGATCATTTACGGATCTGTTCCGTCTAAACCCACATTGGTAGTCACCCAAAATTTGTTCTGCATATTCATTTAAACGTTTCTTTAAGCAGTTAGCCATAATTTTGTATGTTACATCCAAAAGCGCTATACCCCTATAGTTATTGCAAATGGTTGCATCCCCTTTTTTGTGAATCGGTACTAGGACTGCTTCTGACCATTTTTCTGGGATTCTTTCTTCTCACCAGCATTTTAATATAATTTGGTGTATGTGCTGGTGCAATGTCTCTCCCTCTTGTTTAATTAGTTCTATTATTATTCCGTTTTCACCTGCACTCTTATTGTCCCTTTGTTCTTTTATGCTACTTTTGATTTCTTCCAGACTTGGTTCGTTTATTTCCTGTGCAATCTGGTCCTCTAGTTCTTCTTCGCTTAAGTTTCCAGCTGTTTCAATTTCGTTACCCGTTAGGACTTCCTCAAAATGTTGTGACCATCTGTCTAACACTTCTTGCGTTCCTCCTACCAGTTCACCCTCTTTATTCTTACAGTACAGTAGCTTTGGTTGATATCCTTTCTTTTGTTGCTTGATTTCCTTATAGAAGTTTCTTATTTCCTTATCAATAAAGGTTCTCTCAATGTTCTTTAAATTTTTTTCCATATGTTTTCGCTTTTTATTTCTGAATAGCTTCTTTGCTTCTCTTCTTGTTATATCATAATTTTCTTTTCTAATGCCTGTGTTGTCTTTTAGAGTCATTGTTCTAGCTTCATTTCTTCTTCTCAATATATCCCGGCATTCTTCATCAAACCAGTCTTTGCGCTTATCCTCTTTCTTATCCTGTCGCATCTTACCCGCTGCATCTACTATAAGTCTTTCTGTTTTTACCCACCGTTGATCTATATTGTCCTGCATTCCTACTGTCTCGTTTAATGCCTTCTCCAATTTGTTTCTATACTCTTGTACAATATCTTCTTGCGCTGCTTTCTTTCTATCGTAATTAACTCTTCTCTTACTGTTGTTTATTATATATTTTGCTTTTGCATGCCTGATCTTCGCTCTAACCATATAGTGATCGCTATCCCCGTCTGCCCCCCTATAGCTTCTTATGTTTTCAATAAGTTTTGCGTGTTTAGCCTCTATTACAACGTGATCTATCTGATTTATGCTTATACCGTTAGGGGCCATCCAGGAACCCTTAATGAATATCTTTGTGTTGGAAGAAAGTGCTCATGATTCTCATATTTCTCTTGGTGGCGAATTCAATCAGTTTTTTCCCATTATCATTACTTTGTTCGTGTTTACTGAATTTACCTACAATTGGTCTATACATATCCTCTTTCCCCACCTTCGCGTTGAAATCCCCGACTATCACCTTTATATCATAGCCTGGTATACTTTTATAGAGATTTTCGAGTTCCTCATAGTACTTAATTTTGATTTCTTCATCTTTATCTTCTGATGGGGCGTGTGCATTTATTATAGTTGTTTTCCTGTGTTTACCTCTTATTCTTATGCTGCATAATCTGTCGGATTTTGGGTTAAAATCTATAACTGCCTCTTTTAAATTTGAATTTACCATAAACCCTGTGCCGAAGATTCTATTATCACTCCCGCTGTTGAAAAATATGTATTTGCCCAAATTATTTACACTCCTTCCTTTTTGCTTTGTTTCTTGTAGTGCGATAATGTCTATTTGATACCTTTTTAGTTCCTTTGTTAGATTTTTTAAAGCGCCTTCGCTGTAAGTACCCCTTACGTTCCATGTTCCCAGAAATATGCCAGTTTTTGGTGTTTTATCCGTTTCTTTGCTCTTAGTTCTTCTCGTTTCCGTTTTCTTTGTCATGTCCTTGATCTTTGCCTTATTCGTCTTTTTCAGTAGCCGTCCCGAATAAGATGTTACTAGTTTTTTGCCCCCTTCTTCCCTTCATCATTTATAGGGGTAATAACAATAATTACTATAAGCAAAATACAACAAAGATTTTTGGGGGTCAAGGTTTTTTTGCTAATTTGGCCATGTTTGTCCAAAAAAAAAGTGATTTCGCCGTTTGAAAACTATTTGGCAGTTTTTTGCAATTTTTACAAAATTGGAGTTATGTTACATGTCTGGTTCTGCATATACACGCCTCAACTGTTGGAAAAGGAGAAATAGATAATTATAGATTTATAGCCTAACAGTTGTTACAGAATGCGAATCCGTTAAGTGTATGCTGTCCCTTATAACCAAAATGATTATAAAATGAACAAGAAGGGCCACAGTTAGCTATAGTTTTTTATTTTTCAGAAAATCCAGTTGATCACAGAGAAGTAAGTAAATACAGATTAGTTATTTCTAAAAAAAATGCAATGTAAAACTTTTCAAAAACAATTATTTTCATTTTTAAGCTACTAAGAATTACGGAAATCCGTAGACTAAAAAAATTACTTATTTTCCCTGATACCTGAGTGAGACTAAAGAATTAAAAAATAGAAGGTTCGAGGTTGTGTTCAACATCGAAGAAGCAGAAATTATGTACCTGAGCGAACGGACTTATGCGATCAGGGTGGCCGTTGTAACTGGCATTGACAAACACTGCGTCGATAAGGTGTCAGTGGACGTTGTGACCAAGGTGGCCGTTGCGTCCACACCACCCCATACCTATAGCGTGAAAGACAACCGAGGTATGAAAAGCAATTTAGGGGCCCTTAACCCTCCATGTTGCTGGCCATGCCCCCTCGTGAGGCGTTAGTGTTGATACCTTATGCATAGATATGATACATCTCAAGAATGTTTCTATTCCTCATTTTTTGATTTATTACCATTGGGGAAATATATTTTTATAAGAAATGTTTTGTTAGAATCTGACTAGTAATGGTAACCCATGACACAGCCGTCTGACTTGAAGTAATGCCTAAAGGCGATTCCAAGCAGATTCGCTATACACGCATAAAAGACACACACAAAAAAGAAAGAAAGAAAGCTTGAAGCAATGTTTTCAAAAGCTCCCATGATTAAGATTATTTTAACTCTCATTGTTATTGATGTTAAATGAGATGATCTTCCAAATAAGTTTTAAATGATTTTTCCACTCACACATAATATGCTTTTTACAACTCTTGTTGCATACTATATAAGCACTGAGTTTCCTTTATTACACTATCAGATTAAAGTATAACTAAACACACCGTTTTGATTGCGTAAAAGCCTACTTTACGTACGTAAGAAAAGCTTTCTACGCACAAAATGAATGCGTAAGAATCTTTTTTACTTAAAACTAACAGTTATATTAAAAACTATTGCTGCCATACTGGCATAACATATACAGGGTATCTCAGACATGACTCCCCAGGCCTATAACTTTGTTATTTTTAAAAATAACTATAATAAACTATATATATTCTTAAATGGGAACAAATTCTCTATAAGATGGAGAAAGAAAATGTTAGAAAATCTGTACTCATATTATGGCAGCGATATTCAACTTTTTTTTTTCAAATTGCACACTATGCTTTTTTTCGCTCATTCTGATAGTACTTTTTATTCTCTTTATAACCATCTAAACCAATATTGGTCTTACATAAGAAAATTCTCGAAAAAAATACGATTGAAAGTTGAAGTCTAGGTTTGCCATGGAAACAACTGATTGTTGTAATTTGTACTCGTCGGCGATAAAAACAATAGCGGATGGATACCTTTCTGCAACCTTGCTGCTCTTCTTGCATTCCTCTCGCATAAACCATAAATAAGGATCATATCAAGCGTTTCAGAATAACCTAGACTTCAACTTTCAATCGTATTTTTTTCGAGAATTTTCTTATGTAAGACCCATATTGGTTTACATGGTTATAAAGAGAATAAAAAGTACTATCAGAATGAGCGAAAAAAAGCATAGTGTGCAATTTGAAAAAAAAAGTTGAATATCGCTGCCATAATATGAGTACAGATTTTCTAACATTTTCTTTCTCCATCTTATAGAGAATTTGCTCCCATTTACGAATATATATAGTTTATTATAGTTATTTTTAAAAATAACAAAGTTATAGGCCTGGGGAGTCATGTCTGAGACACCCTGTATAGAAAAGAATTTTTTTATTTTATTAGAAGTAACTAGTTCGAGTGGTGCTCTCTAAAATGGGATAAATTTTGTGAATTCTATAAATTATATTAGTTTTATAGTCCTAATAATGAGTGCTTTAAATAAACAAAACATGTAAAAGCAATAGTAGACGTTTGATACTGAAAGCATTTTTATGATAAATTATAATGTCCATAAGGGTGGTATAAAGGTAAGTGTCCACTGGTCCCCATTGTACGGATCGCATGTGTCGGGTGGATCTGTAAAAAATATTTGTCTTGTTAAATTAAATGCTACTCCTTTCACTGGTTCGCATTTCACAGAGCGACTCTTGACAAATTCTTTCGGAATTCTCGGGGGATCAACTTTTCTGATTCATACCTTGTGTGCAGGTGACTTTATAGGAAATTCCTCTAAGTAGACACAGGCACACAGGTGAACGTAATCTTCATGGTTCGAATGCTACCAATGGTAAAATCCTTACAAATCCACTTACTACCATTTAAAAATCTGATCGTTCTGATGCATGCTATCCATACATTGCAGACCAGTGGATTCTTACCTTTAATTATTTATAAAAAATATTGTATTATCCAATTGGGGCGATATTAAAGTTAACAATCTTAGAAATCCCAGTCAGGTTAGTGGAGTTTTTAATGTTCAAAAATCTTAAAGTACCTACTTCCTCTTTTATATAAATGGTAATACAGAAGATTCTTTGTTAACATAGTGTTTGGTACAGTAAAAATTCCTGCCAGGAAAGGAAGGCTGGTAATATAGTTGCTGATTAGTTATTAATTCCAGAAGATGGTTATTGAAATGTTTAGAGTGTATTTTGCAAGTTGCTGTCTTGTATAACTTATATGTGTTTTCTAC
The DNA here is from genome assembly GCA_963082815.1 of Melanotus villosus. NCBI lineage: Eukaryota > Metazoa > Arthropoda > Insecta > Coleoptera > Elateridae > Melanotus > Melanotus villosus. Next base: position 65,483,507 of record OY720418.1, on the reverse strand, counting down.
AGGTGTTCATCCTTCCTTTATTGAAGGAGATTTTGAAGATGAACATTCAAGTTCTGAGTCGGATAGTTCGTCAACTGGAAGCAGTAGTAGTGAAAGTACTACTGACAGCAATACTGATGAAGCAGAAGCAACACCTTCAATTTCACTTTCAGATGCAGATGTTGGAAGTTTACCAGAAGACATGATTGATGCAATAATAGAACAAAATGTTATACCTTTAGAACAGAGTCCAAACATTGAAAGTCAAACAACTGCCATCATAAACAATGCAGGCAGTTCTAGTGGTACAGAAAGTACAGATGAATTTTTTGATACGTTTGATGAAGCTCTGTCGTTAGGTAGTAGTACTAGATCTGAAAAATATCCTAGTACAAATGAAACTAAAAACAAAAATTAAGTTTTGATTATATCTGTCGAATAACTATTCATTTTCAGCCATAATCAGTATGTGATATAACCTTATAAATAATTGATAAAATATAAACTGTAATTTTTTTAAATAAGCTTTTATTTTTTAACTTGTTTGTTTTATGAAAACGAGTTTAAATAGAGTGACACTCAAATGTTTTTTAAGTTGCATCTTAATTAAAATTACAAAAATTATTAATAAACGAAACCTAACCTTATGTACTTCATTGGAGTTTGTTCAGGAGGTAACGCAACAGCTACGTGCACTTGGTGCATTCTTGAACCAATCTCATAAATATCGAGAACTGGTACCACCTTCATACCTAGGGATAATCTGTGGTAACATGTGCAATGATCACAAAAAAATCACCTCAAAGGAGCTCACGGAGAGATCCACATTCAGGAAGTTCAGAAAGCTTTCACCTGCTGATCTTTGGCCTAGTCAAATGATATGAATTACTTAAAACATTTATCGAAATTAATTTTTGTAATTTTGCTGTCGTTGATGATTAACTTAAAAATGGATAGTTTGGAGTAAAATGAAGTTGTACAATTCCCAGATTACAAGTATTTTATGAGGTTAAGTTGCTAGTTTGAGACTTTTTGTTATAACCATAGCTGATTTCAAAAGGTAAGTGAGGCGGCTGCTTCAAGATGCAAAATTATGGAAGTTAATTTTACAGAGTGGCGCAAATTTTATAACTTATCTCAGGGTGCACAAAAGTGTGAAACCAACACTGATTACAGAAAGGCGATCGATCTAAATTTACAACCTTACTTTGGTATGCTGTTAAGAAACGATTTTATACACAAAAGTTGAATTTAAATGGACTTGGTGGTAAATATTCTCTACCATTACGTAATTATACAGGGTTATTATAAATGATTGTAGCCGATGCAGGCGGTGCCCATGGTAATGAAAAAATAAAGACGAATTTTATGAACAATTAGAGGAAACACCAGATAAGATTCCCAGATACGACATAAAAGTCGTAATAGGAGACATGAATGCAAAAATAGGCAAAGAAGATAGGAATAGAGAAATAGCAGGAAGGAAAAGCTTACATAAAGAAACAAGTGACAACGGCCAAAAAATGATAGACTTCGCAGCATCCAAGAGAATGATAATCAAAAGTACTATGCTAAAAAGAAAAGATATACACAAAGCGAAATGGATTAGCCCCGACAAAAAGACCCAAAACCAGATAGAGCACCTGATAATACAAACAATACATGCAACAAAAATAAGAAATATAAGAACTTACAGAGGTGCTGATATAAGCTCAAACCACCTGCTAGTAATAGCAAAAATAAAACAAACAGTAGAAAACACTAAAAGAACAACATTAAAAGAAAGCAGGTGGAATACAGAAGCACTAAAAGAAGACAAAACTAGACAGGAATATCAGTGTAATACCAGGAATATGGCTCTCCAGCAAAACCAAGCAAATGGAACAGAAGAAGAATGGAAGCAAATACAAGAAATAATAACAAAAAGTGCAAAGCAGATAGAAATGAGGAAAAAACTAAACAAAAAGATTGGTTTGACGAAGAGTGTAAGGAAGCGATAGAGGAAAGGAAAAAGATACGAATAAAACAGATGAAAAGAGGATTCCTGGAATTAATTGAGAAGTATAAAGCAGCAAGAAAGAAAGTGCAGAATATTTGCAGTAAAAAAAGAGGAAAAAATAGTAGAAATAGAAGAAGCGTTCAAAAACAAAAATACAAAAGCTATGTACAGAAATATAAGAGAAGAAAAGAATGGGTTCCAAAGACAGACGATAAGCCTTAGAGACGAAAAAAGTAAACTATGCATCGATGAAAAAGAAATGACAGAAATATGGGCCAGACATTTCGAAAAAATACTAACGGAAATAGAAGTAAACCACGAAGAACAAAATCAAATACGTCAACAACATCAAAACCAAGTACAAGAACCGACCTTCGAAGAATTCATGGAAATAATTGCGAACCAAAAAAATGGCAAAAGTCCTGGTCCAGACAAGATAGAGGCGGAACTGATCAAATGTGCAGACGCAGTGGTACTAGAAAGAATATATAAGTTAATAAAAGAAGTATGGAAAAGAAAAGAAATGCCAGAAGAATGGACAAAGGCGCTAATTTGCCCTATCTACAAAAAAGGTAATAGGAACCTAGCAGATAACTACAGACCAATAGCCCTGCTTAATGTGGCTTACAAAACCCTCCCACAACTGATAAACCGAAGGCTGAAACAAGAGGTAGAACCTAAAATCGGCAAATATCAAGCAGGCTTCAGAAATGGTAAATCAGTGATGGACCAAACCTTTATACTGAAGCAAAGTCAAGAACAGTGCAGCAAAAAGAATATCCCGATACATACACTTTTTATTGACTTTCGTCAAGCATACGACAAAATAAAGAGAACAGCTAGCCACAAGGCACTAAAAGATCTGAAGATCTCAGAAGAACTAATAGAAATGGTCCAAATGTCACTAAAGAAAACAACGAATGCGATAACATTCAGAGGACGCCAATCAAGGGAGTTCAGGAGCAATTCGGGACTAAAGCAAGGAGATCCCCTCTCGACAACCATCTTTAACATAGTGTTAGAAAACGTAATGAGAGAAAGCAAAATAAACCTAGAAAGAAATATAATAAATGGGCCCTATCAAGTGCTAGCATACGCGGACGATCTGGCGGTATTAGCAAGAACTAAAGAAGAGCTTAAAGGAATAATCAAAAAAATAGAGGAAACAGCAAGAAAAGCAGGCTTAATAATAAATGAAGGGAAATCAAATTATATGGTGTTAGGGAACAGAAAACAGGAAGAAAATTAAAATGTAACCTTTAAAGCAAACAATATAGACAAAAGATACAAGTTTAGCTGGGAGGAACAAAAGAAGGGGGCACATGGAGAAGGAAAACAAACATGGAACTAAGTGAAATCTACAAAGAACCAAGTATAACAACGGTAGTGAGACAAAATAGACTGAGATGGCTAGGCCATATAGAAAGAATGAAAGAAGACGATTGGACAAAAAAAGCACTAAATAAAGAGGCAGAAGGAACCAACAGAAAAGGTAGACCCAAGAAATCCTAGTGGAGTGATGTACAAGAAGATATCAAAAGTTTTGGACTCACAAGCTGGAAAGAGAAGACAAAAGATAGAAGAGTATGGAAAAAAGAAATAGAAGCCATAGACCTCAAGGCCTGAAGTGCTGTGTTATATATATTGTTTGCATTGAGTAAATTAGAAAAGTGTTCTCTCCATCTGTCGATAATTTCAACTTTATCCGTCAGAAGCGTTCCTCCTTCAAATTTTATACATTTAATTGGGGATTCTTTTCCTTTTCTTAGATTTGTTAGTATTTTGTAAAATAATTTTTGATTATTTCTGCTGTTTGTACCTATAATGTTCCCGAATCTTTCCCATGTTTAGCTTTTTGCAGCTTTTACTGCTTCTTTGACTGTGGTTCTTTTTGTCTTGTAATTTTCATAATCTTCTTTTGACTAGCTGTAAAGGTGCTTCTTCCATCTCGTCTTCTTTTCTTGTACTTCTCTTTTTAATTCCTGGGTCCACTATGCTGTTCTCTTGGTTTCTCAGTGGCTACTTCTATGACTAGGTACTCTTTTGAATGTGCTCCACGCTATCTCCAGGTTTTCTTCATTTGTTGAATGCTCATTATTAAATATCTGTTTAAGTAGTTCTGAGAATTTGATTCTGACTTTGCTTAGAGAACTCGTGCCGTAAACACCAGTTTTGAGCCAGCTCCGCCAGTTTACCAATTCCAAGGGGTTTTTTGTTCAGAAAACGCGATTTCTTAAAAGTTATAATTACAGGGCGACACGACTACTCCCAAGTACCAAAGTAATAATAGGCTGTCACTACATTATAATGAAACTAGTGAAATAAGTGATTAAATAAACTGCATAAATTGTGCTACTGGAAGTAAGCAGGGAAAGCCTGAAAAAATACAGTTAAGTCTTTAGTCTTAAGTAATATCTAGGTTGTTTAGATTAGCGCAGATTGTACTAGTCGGGTAATAATGGTTGCGCATATTCTATTTGCATTCCAGTCAGGTATGTGTAGTAATTATAAGACAAATTAGGAGAAAATTGTGGCTTCATCGCTTCACCAGTAGGGTTCTTTCCGCATGAGGCGTGACCCCAAGCCCTACCCCTAGCCAAGCAGGTAGCCGAAGGAACCAAGGGACAAAAATGTCAAGGCTAGGAGTCCAAGAACTTTCTCCCTTGTAAAGATTGTATATCGAATATGACCTGACCGATTCAGTCCCAAAGGAAATAAATTTATTTACTGTCGGTTGACACGAGAGAAATGAACAATGCCTAATTAATTAATATTATATTGAAAATATACATAGTTAAAGTTAACAAATCGCGAATAGAAGTAAATAGTAGTTGTAAAGCTAATAATTTTAGAACAAAAGCAACATGCGCATACGACTTTTATATGTATAAGAAGAATTTTAGATAAACGATGGAGAGCAGAAGAATGAACTATACTACTAACACGGGACCTCGTTAAAGCAGTCTCCCACGCAGCCCTTATAGAAATCACAGGAAATCTGAACGACGCACGACTAGAAATAAACATCAACAAATACGAAGCATGAGAAGACAACCAGGACTACACAACTGAGATGCAATGGATGAAAATAAAACAAGTAAGAGGAGTGAAGTACCAACAACCAACACACTTGAAAGAACAATAGCGGAAGGATAGGTAATAATAATAACAATAAAAATAGAATATTAATAAGGATAATAAGCAATAATGATTAGACTAAATTAGCATAGCCTAAAGTGACATGTAACACGGCAGGTATGCCTGCGCTAAGGTGTTTCATATCATAGACCTAGGAAATTAGCGGTAATACCAAAAATAATGTTAGTATAAGATGATAAAACATGTTTAACCTTCTCAGTCATATATCCAACTCCCACTGTATATGCGACTTACTAAGTACCTTGCACCTATCATAACAAATCCCTGCACACCCTATTGGCATGGGGTGGGCCTGGCGTAATCTACGATTGATCCACGGGGATCTGCTCCATGTCAATTGATGATGATGAACTAGTTCTGAGAATTTGATTCTGTTATCTTCCACTTTGGGTTTATAGGTTTTCACCACCTGTTTAACTCTTCTGTGTAAATTCAACTCTTCATTGCTCTCTTGTGGCTCTTGTTAGTTTCAGTAACTGATGGTCGTTACCTATTTCTACACTTCTTTTAACTCTGCAGTCCTGTATGTGTTTATGTTTGCTTTTTTTTTAACTATAAAATAGTCTATTATCGATCTTTCCACTCTATTCCACTTGTCTATGTTATATTGTGACTGTTCGTAGAATATTTTTTCCTCTGCTCTTTCATTGATATTTGATCACAAACTTAGAAATAGAATAGACCACTGATGCTGTGCTCCCCACTCCAAAAAATTTGTACCCAAAACACAGCCATATTAGGAGTCTCATTTGGTAAATTTTTAGTGGATTTAGCTTCCCTAAGTTTGATTTGTGGCAATGGCACTGCAGTTGAGATTCAAACCCTTTGTTGTTTAGTTTATATTTACTTTTTTTGACATATCAAAACTTACGCACTTAACCTGAATTAGTGGTACTTACGCCGTACTTACATATAAATAAATTATGTAAATCCATACTTTAATTTTAAATCGTAGGGGTTATCTCAGCAGCTGTACTTTACTCTAAAGTTATAGCCGGAACTTAAACCACTTCACGCAGAGTTATACCACGTGACGCAATAACTAAGACTCGTAATATGGCGGAAATTTGGTACCAACGAAATCAACCCCTTCCTCAGTCTATTCTATTTCTAGGTTTGTGTATTTGATCCATATGCAATGATCAGATGTATCTCTTCATCTCCTTCTTGTAGGTTTACTATCATGATCCTTTCATTTATACATTTCCATCCATTAACATTGTGCAGGTTCTTGTGTGTTATGAATCCTACCCCTACCTTTGCATGTTCTTGCTGTTGTACTCAGCTATAGAAATGTAGGAATCCTTCCTCGCGTTACTTTTTCTTTTTAGTCTTGTTATTGCTAAATATTTAGGATGCTCCTACTTTTTATTTCCTGTACTACTTCGTATATCGTATTTTTCCCCTTTAAACCTCTTACATTCAATGTGTCGAATATTGTTAGCTTTTTATCCTTTACCATAATAATAATAATGTAAACTTTATTTAGCAACATCGCTATACAACATCAAATTATTAAAAAAAAATTAAACAATCTATTTAAACAACTCTTATAAATTACAGTATTCTACCAATATTTCTTTTAATTTTAACTTGAACATATTTACATTTCTACTATTTTTAACTGTTCTAGGTAAGTTATTATATTCTACTAGTGCCCTAAAGAATATTGAATTTTGGTTCTTTGTATATTTCTTATGTTGTAGTAGGTACAAAATTTGTTTTATTTCTAGTGTCGTAATTATGAATCCGATTGAACTCTTGCATTACTGTATTCAAATCAAGGAGTATAAAAATATAATAGGAGCAGCCACTCGGTTAATGTGGCATGTTGATGTAAAACACGCATTGTGCGACAGAGATCCTGTGACAAAGACGCTGGAGGGGAGCCTGTCACCTCCGGCGGCCGGCCACCGGCTCGCATGCTTCTTATATGATTCAGTTCAATTGATAATTTTATTTAAGATCGTCTTTCTTATATTATTTTAATTAAAATTTTATAACTTTTCAGTAACTCCGCGACAGATGGTCTTATGTTGTATTATAAACAAAGGAACTTCAAGAATTGGACGACGCAGATATCACAATTTTATTCACAAAAAAAATGAACGATCTTTTTGATTCTCCAAATCCAAGTAAGGGAATAAAGTTAGGTTCTACAGAAATGAAGGTTACCTAATTACATAAAATGAGAAGAAATCAATATTTATTTTCTAAGTTATAGGAGTAGATTATAACAGATAACAGAGGGTCTGGAATGATTAAATAGTTGGGAACAATATTTAAAGGATGGACAAATTCAAAAGATGAATTTTTATCAGAATCGACTGCGGAAGGTCTTAGGGCCACCTTACTATCTTCTTTAGATATTACCAAATATCTGATATCTAAGCAAGGTTTCAAATATGTAAATACTAACAAGAAAAATTAATCAAGACCCTATAGAGGCATGCACTATAAAAAAATGTTTTAGTATAGTTTCGTTTTAGCATTTTTTTGGAGTGATTAGACAATCAGGGGATTGTAACGACCATCCTTCATGTCCTTCGTTCATACAATTATACAAGTTGCTCACTCTTTATAAATTAATCAAGCCTCCTCGTTGTGGAAATTGTACCGTTGAAGAAGTTGATTCTGGTCTTCTTGACTTTTAAAATTTTAAACTTATTTTTGAACAAGATAGAACAAATCATGTTCAGAAAATCGAATAAAAAAAAATGGAAGAGGACTCATCTGTATTATCCGAAGAAGAAGATCATGAAAGACTGCTCGATCAACTAATTTTCAGTTACGGTAATGATGTTAGCGATGCTGAACTTTATTCCATAGGAGGTTTTTTGATTCGAAAAATTACCAAGGCAACTACCTGTTCAAACTGTTTAAATGGCTTATCTGGAAACGTAACTTTTCAAAATGTTTCTGTTGCTGTTCTCGTTAACTGTAAAACGAAAAGATTTTTAATTCATCCCGCAATTGAAATGTTTCATATTTTTTAAAAGAGCAGACGAAATTTTTCTAGGACATGTAAAGTCAAAGTCTAAGCATCTATACGACGATACAATGCATGAGTGTATTGATAAAATTCAATTTAAATTTACCTGCGAGGTACATAAGATTAAAATGGTCTCTACTGTTCTGCATCTTTTTATTTCAATGCGAATGGGACAATACTTTAAAGCGGAAGAATTAAAAATGAAATCAAACTTTAAAGACAAAAATAAATTTTCGAAACTACAGGCAAATTAAGAGCTCTTCTTTTTCTTTCTCAATGTGTAGGTATACCTATAGCGATATTATAACTGTTTTAATCTTGATTACTATTGGATTATCAACTATTATGAATCAATATAAATATTGACAGATTATTTCTTAATGTTACTTTAAATTCATAAAAATAAATAACAAAAAACGTAATTGTTATTTTATTTTATTGCCTGTAAACTTGGATACATTTGTTGTATTCGCCAGACCTCCTGTAGCGTCTCTCTCTAGCATCCATCCCGCTCTTGTGCGTGCTTTATGTGAACACTGGCTGAACGAGACCGGTATTGGGAGTAGCTGCTCCTATTCTATTTTTATACTCCTTGATTCAAATATACCGGCATTAAACCACATTTGATTTTATGAATGAAAATGAGAGCCTTAATTTGACAAAATTTACTAATGTTTATCCAATTTAATGATTCCAACATGATGCCTATGCTTGTAGATTTATTGCTCACTGCTGTTTTCGTCTTCTTTTCTTCAGTCCGGACTTTCGAGCAGCTTAGTTTTTTGGGCGTTTTCCGAGTCCATTCTTGTTCTCATCCCATGTGTATTCGACTTCTCCTATAATTATTTTCCTATATCCCACCCTTTGCCTTGCCGTTTTCCTTATTTCTGCCTGTATTGCTCTCTCTTTCTGAGTCATGTTGTTATCAATATAAATCTTTGAGCCTTTCAATTTGTTTTTGTTTGACATTACTTTCTGTTTCCCTTCCCAATTGCCCATTTCTAAAATATTCCTTGTTAGGCCAATTTTGCTGTTAATACTTTTTTAACTTCGGCATCAACTTTCAGCTAATCATTCAGGCACTGTTTCGCGGCCTGCTCTTTAAATTGGTCTTCAAATTTAATACCTTTGATAATTTGATTACTATATTGCATCTTCTCTTTTTCTCTTCCATCAACTTTAATTTTTATTCGATTTTCTTTAGTCTTACTATTAATTGGTTTTTCTCCGTAACCCATTTCTCTTTTCTCCTAGGCATTTCTTCTTTTAGCATCCTGTTATCTTCTGTATTTTTCCTGATCTCATCCAACATCGCCTGATGAAGGCAATTAAACTTGTGTTAGGAAATTTCTGAAATTGAGATATTTTACTGCGGTTATCAATTTAAATTATTCAAATTTCCCGCGAAACTATGTTGCTGCAATTGTTTAAACTTTAAAATTTGTAGAAAAGTTTTTTTTAGAATAAAAAATTCCCAATTATTGCATACTTTTTTAAAAATACTCTGAACGATTAAACAATAAAACGTGTTAGCCAATGCTGCCATGGTATTATACAAATTTGTTTTATTAATAGAAATTTTATTTGCAGCCAGAATCTTTTTTGAGATAAATTTGAATAATACCATACATTTTAATTTTTAATGTTGGCTAGCCTGTATAAATACTGATTAGGAACTTTTATTACAGCGTTTTGGTTACATTCAGGAATTGTCAGTTTGACAAATGGCTGGGTCTGTTATGGTTGTGTAGTTGTGTCGTGTATGCATTAACTAAAATTGCAAGTAGCTAGTGTGGTTAGTGATATGCAGAAATATTGCAAAATTATAGTGAATTATTAAGAACACACTCATTTGCTTTTTGGGATCATCTTACAGGTAATAAATGAATTATTTACTGCAAGTTTTTTTCTACAATTTCATAGTAAATAGCAGAACAAAACCTTCGCAAAAGTGTCATATATGTACAGAATAACAAAATTATATTACCGTAATCTAAATTAAATAGTATAATAATAATAAAGCCAGAATTTTATATACTAAAATTAACGTTTAAAGCTGCAGCATCGTTTGGAATATGTTAATGAACCTACAAACAGGTACATATTTACAAATTATTTTTATTTTCTATATAAAAAAATTCACTCAGTGTATTTTAAGTAATTTTATTTATAAGTATAGGTAATTAATTTCTACATGTAACAATAAAATAACACAAGATCAGATTCTAACATAAATGTTTACTAAGTTTATTAACTCGAATGAATGGTCTTAATACATAATTACAAAAGTTATAGTAGAATCTAAATTATTTCAGTTGGTGTCTTTTGTCATACGACTAATCTTAATATAGGTTTTTAAAATACTGTTCAGTATTTTATACTAATAACTGATGTTTGGTAGGTTGTTTATTTTATTTCAATTTCAAATAACAGTCTATACATAGATAGGTACATATTTATATAAAAATATAAATATTTATAGTAGAACTGTTGCGCTTTAATGTTGCCAATGTGCCAATTTATACAGAATGATAATATCCTGAAATTTTAATTACTCAATTACAAGTACTGGTGCAGAGTAAATAACAAGGGTAAAATTGCATGCATAGAGAAGTAGTGCTTTACAAATATGGTTTGTATGTCATAAAATGTCGCAGTACATATATCCAAGTAAAGGATTTTTAAAATATGTGGAAGTAAATTGTTTTCAACTCCCCTGTTACCCTTGTTTCCTACTAATGTTATATGTAGTTAAGGTCATCCCAGTTCTGCTCCGCTTTAATTAAAAAAAAAACTTCTACGTTTCCATTACGTATTAAAAATAATGTAAATACTATAGTATGATCAAAAAGTCTTAGGATAGCGGTTGCTGTGGAATTTAGTCATCTCCTTTTTATGTCATTGACGTTTACTTAGCATACTTTAAAAGTGAGTAGATTGTAGTTAAAAAGGCCTCAAAAAAATATAAAATGTTTAGGATCCATAAAAATAACATCCACAGTCTTCAGAACAACCGCGATCCAAGGACTTTTTGATCATACGATATATTCCATGCTAGACATCACAAAGTACATACATGCTTTATAATGTTTTGGGGTTCATTTATTTCATATTCTTAATGAATTTTGCGAAGCTATTATTTTTATACATATTTATCAAAATTCATTAAGATTTTCGCTCCACATTGATTTTTGGCTCTTGCTATATTATGCTAAAACTTCATCTATCATCATAAGCGTTGTGTTTACTCATTTACACACCCTGTTATGAAAATGTCATAGCTTTAAATACTAAACTTTTATTATATAGAACTTTTTAAGGTTTTACATCATATATTTTTTATTATTTAGTTCCATTTATAATGCGCCTGCATATGCTTTAAAAACCAGAATAAAAAGTTATAATAATGCAGAACTTTTACTATTATTTTCTACTTTGTATTAAACTTTCGCTCCCCTGAATCAATTAATTAATAAATTACTTGATGAAAAGTTCTTTTTACTTGTTTACCTCCAACTAACATGCTGTACATTAATTTTATGCCTCGTAAATTCCGACACCCAACACAAGCCAAAAACAAGCTTTGCTTTCACCTCATAAAATGCTGTGAAATAAAGCAAATATCTGAACAATATTAAATGTGATTTTTGATCGTCAATAACCATTTCTTTCCGGCAAATATTAGCAGGTTTTTGTTAGTAATAATTGTTGTTAATAATTAAGATTATAGTCTGATTATAAGTACTTTTGTTATCTTGCATTAGATTACTTTAATGCAGCTAATTAACGCTTTAGTTATTTTTAGAATGATGTGCAGTCGTAAGAATAAAGCTACATACCTAGTTTGATTAAACCAGACAAGCTAGGTATTTTTCAGTAAGTATAAAGTATAAAGGTTAGACCGATTTCGATTACAACTCGGATTACAAACATAGAAAAATTAGTTAATTTTATAAGAAATGCAAATTTCATTTATTAAATAGCGAACCTTTAAAGTTATCTTATCAGTTATTATATTAGGATTATTTACATCGAACTTACCTAAATTGTTAAGCATAATTTTAAAAAATGCTGCTGCAGCCCAAATTTCTTCTGGTTTACACCAAGACACACGGTACAAATAACCCTAATAAATGTGTTATAATCCAACCAGTAAAAAAATCATCTTTTGAAATAAGAATTGTACTCGTTCCTCTTAAAAATTTTAACATAATTAATTTTTAGATATTTAACATTTACATAAGTACAGTATTGTACTAATCGTTTATGCGTAAAATACCTTGAGAACAAAACAAACTTCAAATTATGCTAATTAGCAGTCCTTGAATGTTCTTCACTTTTTATTACAATTGTTATTTTTGTTTCTGTTGATACGAAGAGTGGGAAATAAAACGGAACTAGAGCTGATAACCAGAACGGAACAGACATCTTAAATTGGAACAGATCTGAAATCTAAATCATTATTGCCTAATATTAACCGATGTTGAAATGAAATCGATGTTAATTTGTTTTTAATAATTCGGTTCCAAATTTAGATTGCCGTTCGCTTTTTTATAATATGTAATAACAACAATGTATGTAAAAATAAAAACATGATCGCCCTTATTCTCAGGTACTTTATAATGAAACATTATTTTAACGTATGTAATCAAATCGATTAAATTTTATCAGAGAAATGCCACTTATTAAATCGTCCACTTTTTAAAAAATAGCTGGGGTAACTCAAGTGAATCAAATAAGGATTTTCTTCGATTTTCTTATTTCTTTAATTCGTGATTATATTTATAAATGATGTTATTACAAACTGTAGATAAGCGATTTGCGAGTTTCTAATTAGAAACAAAACTTACTTAATCAAAAAATGTAGGTTTTATATTGTAAATATTGACAAAGAAGCCAAAAAATTACTTATTAAAGTTGCATTTTTCAAAGTGTTCTAAAATATTTGAAAATATTAATACATTAAACCGATTTTTAGATATTGTTACCTGTCTATAGTGTCTATAATATTCCTATTCAGTAAATTATAAATTTACTACCATTTATAGTAAAGGAAGTTAATAAATGCTGGTGCGATATTGCTTTCCGCACCGGAAGTTATTTGATTAAGATATCTAATAATTTAATTCTTATTTCGTTGGGTAGCAAACATTCTCTTGTAATTACTTTGGAAACTATTATTGAGAGATCTAAAAAAAAACACGAACACAAACAGTTAAGTAATACGTAATTTAAGAAGTGTCTTCCTGAAATACGTAATAATTATTTATGTAATAAGTGTGTAAAGTTAAATTTTATGGCATGAGTTCGGAAGTTTCGTGACGAGGCGAAGCCGAGTCACCAAAAACCCGAACGAATGCCATCAAACTGAGTTACACACTTGTTGCATACAATAGTATATTGTATAACTAGTGCTGAAAGTTGAATATTTCACACGAGTGTGAAAGTTGAGCCACGAGCCTCTGGCGAGTGGCTTAATCACACGAGTGTGAAATATCCTTTCAGCACGTGTTTTACACTATACTTTTCCGACGACCATTTTTCCAATTTTTCATTTAAAAAAATTTGAACCAGCACCACACTTGCAACACTTTGACGTTTTAAATATTTATTTTTTAACAAATGACGACTTTTGACGTCGTCCGCCGACTGCTTTGTGTGGTTTAGCGTGTGCAAAGTTTTGCACACGGGCATTTCACACAGTTTCGTTGCTATGCGAAATTTGTTATTTTCAATACTAGTAAACCGTGTGAAATGAGTCATTTTTCATAGTGGTCGTCGGAAAATTTTTTTGCACGGACGCAGTATAAATTCAAATAATAGATTATACCCAAATTTCAAACTTTTTTATTCGAGAATTCATTAATTTCGTTTTCCATATTGTAGTAATTCGTTTCAATAAACTGAAAACACTTTATATTTTATTATTTCGTACAACATTCGTACGTAGGTATTTAATGTGACAAGTAAACAATTAAAAAAAACATTTGCCAGTACGTGACATCAGAGTGGCTGCGACGAACATGCACATCATGAAAGTTCATTATGCGTTCGATACCATCTTTAAGCTTTAGTTACGGCAACCGTTTTATAAACATCAACTTTTGTAATTGTTTAGAATATGTAAAACGTCAATTTTAGAGGCGACCGTATAAAAAATATATTACAGCAGCACATAAAGCGTTTAATTTGTCTTGTTGTTATTATTATTATAGGTACTAAAGACATATATTTTTAATAAACTGGTTATTTATTTCATTTAGTTTTGATCGAGGGGTTAACCGCGAAGGAAATCAAGTGTACAGATCCTAGGAAATCTCGGGAAATCTTAGGAAATCTCGGGCAATCTTAGGAAATCTCGGGCAATCTTAGGAAATCTTCGGAAATCCCAGGAAATCTTGGGAAATCTCGGGAAATCTGGGGAAATCTTATGAAATCCCGGGAAATCCAAGGAAATTTCAGAAAATACTAAGAAATCTCGGGAATTGATTTTTGAATTACACAGAAGACACGGTATTACTGACGAAATTGTACCGTCACCTTCAGTACACACATAATCTAGGTTCACAAATTGTTGAAGAATGTTTTGTTGTTCAGTTATAGTATCTAACACTTTTAAATTTTCATGTAACCATGATTTAATTAATTTTGAAATTGTGGCACTTTCTTTAGTAAGATCTACTGAAGTTTTTTCCACATCAGCTTCAGTCGGGACTTGAGTGATCCGCATTTGTTTGTTTTTGCCTTTCGACGTCGAATTCTGTTCAAAGTTTAGCCGATTTTTTGCATGCTCAATGCTCACTAATTTTTAGGATAAGTTTTTTATGCCCGAGCAACAGTTTAAATTTGGTTGAATTTGACTTGTAAATACTGTAATATTGTTCGTACTGACAGGCCCGTTCCTGGGGAGTCAGGCGCCTGCGTGCAAGATATTTTTTCCGCCCCTTATATGTATTTTCAAATATTAATTTAACTAAAATAACTAAAGCGGTTAGAAATATTGGGATAATTTTTTTTTTAAATTATTTTCAACACCCTGTATCTCAATAATAAGGCCGTTGCGGACCTATGTTCATATGAACTTTTTTGATCAGAGCAATGTGTACTATACCCCCACAAGGTTTGGCAGATTACAACTGGGACGCCCTGTACATATTATTACCAATAATACATACTTACTTACTTGCAAGACTTGCTTTACCAACCAAATTTAAAAATAAAAATAACATATAGTAAAAGAGCCGACGCGCATAGGTGGCGACTTCGCAAGCAATGCAGCACTCTGTCGTATTAAAAGGAGCGCGGTTGCCGCTTAGACAATCTTTCGACAAGACAAAAAGGCGGTATTTTAAAAGGATATAAATGAATCCAGTTATTGTAGTTTTGATTGGGAGTTTTTATTATAAAGATAATAATAAAATTAAGTAAGCCTTCTGCGTTTACTAAAATTAAAATGAGTACCGAAATGGCGCCCCAAACTTTTGCCGCCTGCGTGCGGTGCATTCGCTGCATACCCGCTAGGAACGGGCCTGCGTACTGATCTTCTGTAATTAAATCTTTTAAATCTGATCGGGCGAATTCTTCCAAACTGTTTAGGTCGTTTTCTGTAAAGTCCATTAATGATATATTATTTGAGAGACCGTTAATATTTAATAGGTTTTTGAGAGAAACTGGTATTATTACATGTAACTGTTTTTCGATATTTTCGAAAAAATTATCATCAGAATTATTCTCAGCCATTTTAAAAGAGTAGGCAACTGTTGATCAAGCACAGCACACACAGGAAAAACTTCTTCAGACACAGATGCTAAGTCAAATGTCAAATCTACCGTAATGCTTTGTAGGAAGCGCAATTTAATTACTTTGAAATTAATAAATGATTGTCGAAATATATACTAGCAGTGCCCGATTTACTTTAGGTGCCTTCGGGAACTAACCGACTGACATCGAAAAACGCCGGACCTTTTTCCCACCCCGACATCAACTGCATTTTTAAAATAACCTTTGATTTTTACAAGCAGAAATATCTCCAGATGTTTTACAATCCCCAATAAACCCTAACGGACACACGTTGCCATCCGCAACTGTTTCAATCAAAGAACAAAGAATGGTTAGTTTTTGGTCGCGTGTAGTCGTATATCACCTACTCAAAAAATGCCGCCCCAAGTCATACTCTGCTTGAGGCGATCGCCTCCCCGCCTTCCCCTCGCGCTGACCCTGTGGGTACATCTTCCAGTTGTTGCCAGTATTTATAACTAATACTGATTCTCTGACATTTTTACGATTTTTTCATCATTATTATTATTGTAATTAAAATTAAATAAGTTAAGTTTATTTCATTGTGAGGAACTCAAAGTATTCCTTTCGCTTTTTGTTCGCGAAAAAACGAGAAAATATCTTAGTTGTGGGCCACGCGTATAATATTCAACCCTCATAATTTATTTAAATTTCAACTGACACTACAAGTAACGTGCATATTGCAAATCTATAAAATTACTTTGAAGGTTTCGCGTATTTTAGAGTCCTAAGAAATCACGGGAAGTTCGAGGAAATCTCGGGCAATCTTAGGAAATCTCGGGCAATCTTAGGAAATCTCGGGCAATCTTAGGAAATCTTCGGAAATCCCAGGAAATCTTGGGAAATCCGAGGAAATCTTGGGAAATCCGAGGAAATCTTTAAATGAGGAAGTTTGGTGTACACAATTTTCAGTCGCGGTTAACCCCTCGGTTTTGATTGAGTCATACTTCAATGTCGTTTCAATCGAGGGGCCAACCACCTAAGGAAAATGTGTACACCAAATGCCAAAATGGCATTAAAATGCCATTTATTGCCAAAAATGCTATGTACTGCCAAAAATGCCACATACTACCAAAAATGCCACTTACTGCCAAAAATGCCACTTACTGCTGAATAATGCCTTTTACTGTCAGCTAATGCTAGACGTATCCCGATATTTCATGGTCCACGACATGCACGTCAAATTTGTGAAAGAGTGAGATGGAAGCCTAATAGTGAAACCTAAAAACATGCGGCACTCAGGATAAAGCGCGTGAAATTTGAAATTGTTGTCCTTATGAAATTGAAAATAAATACATTTATTAGCTGCCACCTATATTGCAAGTTTCTCAGCTTATTATAACATAATGATAGGTTTTCACTAATAATATTTTTTCATATTTTGACTTTGACAGAACGAACCTAACCTAGGTTTTTAGGTTGAGTAGTAGATGCGTTTTCTCTTTCGGTACTGAGGGCCATGAGATATCGGGATGTGTCTACCTATATTGGTGATATAATGCTGGTAGAATTTGTCAAATAATTTGCCTGCTAGAGACATTTATCAGGATTAAACATTATTTAGGTAATCTGAATTCCAATATCAAACTTCCAGGGTATATACCAGGTTGGTTTATGATGAAAATATTAAAAAATCTAAAAAAAATCTTAATTTTTTTTATTATGATATTTTCTATTTCCTAGATAGGTAGGTACATGACTGACAGTAAGGGAAAGGGGACGAAATAATAGGATATAGGGTAGAATACTGAATTGAAAGTATCCATTTTTCCCCGTTTTCATGGCCTTTGAGTTGATTTTGGATATCTTTCCGCAGCAAGGACATGTTATTTCTGCATAATCATGGCCATGCAATTTGACATCCACATTTTGTACTTTTTTCAAAGTACTGATTATGTTAGGAGGGATTCTGTCTTTCTCGGATTTTATTAGCTTTATAATGTACAGGGTGGCCCATTTTCGATGTTTTTAAATGGGAAGTACCCTTAATATCGGAGATAGGCAAAAACTGATGTCGGAGTCCAGGGCTCATTTTTGATGCAGGTTCAGTTCCCGAAAACAAAATTTAGCTATCTTTTGTTATTTTTTAGTTATAGCCCAAAATTCAAAATTTTGCCATATCGAAAACTTCAAATAACTCTCTTGGTTTTGAAGATATCCAAAAACGGTAAAAACATTCTACAGGCACTTTTTCAAGTAGAATACGATAGTCAATTCAGATATCTTGTAATTTTCATGTTTTAAGAATTATGACATAAAGTTGGTATTTTTTAAATATAAGTCGTAGTTGGCCATGATACCATTAAATTGCATATTTTCTCTGATTTCCGAAAATATATAGTTTATAGGGGTTAAATGCAGTAACAATACCTTTTTTGAACAAAATCAGATTGTATTATGATGTTGTTAGCAATTAGTAGGCCATGGTTCATGATAGCAAAACAAAAAGTAGTAGAGTGGTTGCATGTGACGTCACTAGGACATCAGCTGAACTCTTGTAGGGTAAACAAAGGGTAGATTTGTATGCATCGGTATACTAATTTTACCAAAAAGGAAATATTACATATTACAATATCAAACCGAATAAAGATGTGTTTAACCAGATGAGGGATGGTTTAACCTACATAATTTTGAAATTTTCAGTTACTTAAAATTTTCCCCACGGTCAGTTGATACGAACGTAATTGAAAATTTTATCGTGAATTAAAAAGAGTATTAGGGAACGTGATATTTCCCAGAGAAAGCAGTTAGAGAAAAGCTCTGGAAAACAAGAAACTAAAAATTTTGCCAGGTTATACGTAGAAACTTGTAAAATCTCCATATGTCAAGATAATTAAAAGCTGTTAAAGATAACGCGAGATTTTCTACAAAATATTAAAGTAATTATTTAGTTTTGTTAACTTACAAAACTGTCGTTCATTTTCAATCGGGCGCGTTATTGTGTGCCTGGTGACATCACATGCACCCGCTCTATTAGCCTTTGTTTATTGCTGTCATGAACCATGGCCCACTAATTGCTAACAACATCATATAATCCGATTTTGTTCAAAAAAGGCATTGTTACTACATTTAAACCCTATAAACTATATATTTTCGGAAAGCAGAAAAAATATGCAATTTAATGGTATCATGGCCAACTACGACTTATATTTAAAAAATGCCAACTTTATGTCATAACTCTTAAAACATGAAAATTAGAAGATATCTGGATTGGCTATCGTATTCTACTTGAAAAAGTGCCTGTAGAATGTTTTTACCGTTTTTGGATATCTTCAAAACCAAGACAGTTATTTGAAGTTTTCGATATGGCCAAATTATGAAATTTGGGCTATAACTAAAAAATAACAAAAGATAGCGGAATTTTGTTTTCGGGACTTGAACTTGCAACAAAAAAGGGCCCTGGACTCCGACATCAGTTTTTGCCTATCCCCGATATTAAGGGTACTTCCCATTTAAAAACATCGAAAATGGGCCACCCTGTACATTTTTGATACATTTCCAATGTGATCTTTATCTGGGTCTTTACCCAAGTCTTTATCCAAAGATATGAACTCCACATCATTATCATTTTCCGAGTCCTTTTGTAATCCATTGCTCACTTCATCGACTTTTTTACGAGCTCTTTCAGCAGTACAGATTTTTTCTACACATGATGTGAAAACAAGTATTTTCTTCACGATAAACCCTATGCGAAAACGCTGCATTTTCTATCTAGAGATGAAAACATATTCACTTCTAGAGACGAAAACAAGAATTCCAAATCTATTGCAACAAAATAAAAAAATGCGTGTGTTACTATGGAACCGATTAAACAAACAATTAATAATTTGCATTGACACAATTCGGTTTGAATTAAGTCGAATTAAAACTTATTTCAAACAGATAATTAAAATGTCGTAGAAAAAATAGCATTTACTACTCGACATGAAATACGTTTTTTTCGTTCGTGATTGCCCTACTCGCTGCTAACGCAGCTCGTGGGCAACTTCTCATCTCACGAAAAAAACGTCATTTTCATGTCTTGTTGTAAAATATACTATTTTTGTTCGTTTCATTTTCTTTGCCAATAATTTGTGATTCATTTTGTTTTCTTTTAAGTTCATTTTTATTTTTTTTATATTGTGAGTGACAATTTTCTATAAATATTTTTAAATTTTTTTTATGCCCTTCCATTATTTTAAATAACTCTATGTTTTTCCAATATATTCCGAAAAATATTTTTCGTTCGTCTAAAATACGACATAGTTCGGTTTTTGCGAAATTTTCCATGTAAGTTATATCATTATCAGTCATTAAAGATATAGATACAACATTATCAAAACCAGTAAAACATAATAATTGCTTTACATAACTTGGTAACTCAACGCTAAAATTTGTTAGCAGTTTATTGACTTCCTCCATTGACTCGGACTTCTCCATGGCTACAAAAGAAACTACTTATATCGGATGAGATAAGTTTCCTAAATCTTTATTTTAAAACAATAGACCATTCTCAAAAGAGCGAGATGTGAAAAATCCACGTTGCAGAAATATGCAGTTTCGTGTGATTTTTGTGCATTAAAATAAATTGAGAGTGTATGAAGGTATTTTCAGAACTAATAATAATTAACCAATGAAGCTACTGCTGTACAGTGTGTCCAATTTTCGTTGTATTTGCATGGTATCTATATCCAGTGGAGATAGGGGCTTGCTCGGGGGCTTGTAAGTTTCACTTTCCTGTTCTACTTTTTTGAGAAAAGAAAGATAGCACAAACAGAATTTTTCGTAGTTCGATTTAGCTCTCCTTAAGCTTTTTCAAAAATATAATATCTGAAGCCTGTGTGACACGATGCTAAATTTTACATAAAATTTACATGTAAATTTTATGCGAAACTTTTTTACTCGTAGCATACAGAAAATAACGTGCTAAATTCTGTGCTAAATTTTCATGTAAATTATTTAAAACGTGTTCTAAATTTGGAGGTAAAAGTTCGCGTAAATGTGCTTGGTAGTCTAGCCACGCCCACTTTGAATTTTGAACTGCCAAGCGTTATTTTCCGCAGATAACCAAAATAACGTGTTTACAGTTTACTGGTTCCATGCTTTTTTCTATCATGTGGTGTTCATAACAATTGTTTGTGCTTGTGAAAATTTAATTTCACTTAATTTTTGTCAAAACGTAAACACAGCTGATTGTTGCCAATATGACAGTTATGACAAATAACTGGAAATGTCCCTAAACTGTTTGATAATACGCAGGCGCGTCTGCTATTATATTTCACAAAAAAAATGACACGCGTTGCAAACAGAAAATTGGGTTTAGCTGCATAAAATCCTGCTAAAAATATGGGTAAATTTACATAAAAATTTTCATGTAAATTTTATATAAAATTTAGCATCGTGTCACACAGGCTTAAAGTTCTAAAGAGCTACAAAAATTCTGTTTGTGCTATCTTTCTTTTCTAAAAAAAAGTAGAACGGGAAAGTGACTTACACGCCCCTATCTCCACTGGAAATAGAAGATACCATGCAAATACAACGAAAATTGGACACTATACAATCCAAATAACTACATTTCTTAAACATCCCGGAAAAGTTTAAAGTCTGGCAACTGCGTAAAGTATCACCTTGTACAGCAACGTCATTGCAAACTTATAAAAAACGTAAAAAAGTAAAATAAAAAGACTTCATGTGAGCCAATCTGTATAATAAAATCTTGCAAACAATTTTCTGCTGAATAATGCCATTTAATGCCGAATAATGCTAATTATTGCCGATTAATGCTTGTTACTGCCACCGTAATGCCAAATAATGCCGATTAATGCTAATTAATGCCAATAATGCCTGTTAATGCCAGTACTGCCACCTATTTGTACACCAAATGCCACTGGTGGTTGGCCCCTCGGTTTCAATGTACTAATTAAATTACTAAAAGTAAAACATAAATTATATTTTGTAGATGCAGCCATTATAATTTAGCTGGAACCGTTTATTGATAATGTAATTTAATTCATCAACCGAAATTCATAATGGACATAATGATGTAATTGCTAACTTCCAACTAGGAACTTCGAGTGTATCCGCATTCTTGACAATTAATGTGCAGGGATGTTCGTCTGTAACAGGAGATAATATTTTTTTGGTAGGAAAAGAAACATCTAAAGTTAACGATCCATAAAAATGTTTTTATTTTTTTAATACAAAAGTTCAAAGTATTGTTAATTTTATTTTTGTATATGTAGTACAAAAGGTGTTGTTTCGTATAAATCCAAAGCTGACCAGGTTAGCTTTAAAAAATAATTCGGCTGATGTTTTCAGATATTATAGTGTTTGTAGCTAGCGTTTCCCGGGTCAAGATTTTTTGTAGATATTATTTGGCCCATTCTAGTCATGTACAACAAAACAAGAAATTAAAATATCCCCTGACCTGCCTGCTATTTTCGATTATCATAACGTCGACATTTCATGTTTTCTTGCAAACCGCAGAGATTCTTCGTTTCCTTACAACCCAACTATAATACAATTTTAATTTTATTATGGCACACCAAGACAATAATGTTAGGCTTAGGCCGCCTTAGGCTAGAAGAAAATACAACAGAAGCTTGTCGTTCATACCCTTTTCTTACACAGTCATGTTTGTTATGAAATATTGTGTACCTCTTACTTTGCTTAGCAAGACAAGAACAGTCAAATATTAATTGTAGCGAACACACTAAAAAAATGTTACCATTTAGAAAGAATTTCATGTTTAACAGTTTTTATACGAAAACGTTGTTCGTAGTCGAATTCTTCTGTAAACAAGATCAGTGATTTCCATAACCATCGAAAGCGTTAAAAACGCAGTGTTTTTAATTAGACTTAGCCTAGGTGTGCAAGGTGCAAATTTTCTTGAAAGTTTTGTATGTAATTCTTTTATTTAAACAGCTGCATCAAAGGTTAGATTAGCAAAATTACATAGAATTTTCAGATTTGGAATAGCTCGCAGACATTTTGGAGTATTTGGAATAAAA
This sequence comes from Melanotus villosus, assembly GCA_963082815.1. Taxonomy (NCBI): domain Eukaryota; kingdom Metazoa; phylum Arthropoda; class Insecta; order Coleoptera; family Elateridae; genus Melanotus; species Melanotus villosus. Next base: position 65,460,592 of record OY720418.1, on the reverse strand, counting down.
CCAAAAATTGCCAGTTTTACAATTTCATGTATTTCCTTACCATAAAACTGCTGGCCTCGATGGCATTAAGGTTAGCTTTTTTTACTTTATAAACCAGAGATCTCGGGTTCGATTCCCGGTCCAAGTTGGTGGGATTTTTAAAGCGGAAAAGTTTCTGAAAGTATACCCTCTTTCTGATGTGAGGTGACTGTAGAATAATAAATTGTTCAAACTTTGATAAGTGCCTTATTGCATACAGCAAATCTTTTCAGTTATTTTTTAAATGCGGAGAGTAAACCAAAATAATATTTTTAATTATCCATTATACAGCACGCCAAAGAGTTCACATCATGCGGATTATATGGATTTTGTCACGTGAGCTTTGTTATACCAGAAATTCAATACACTTAAAAAATTACGACAAACGGGTTTTATGTGCGAAGATTCGAAAACCGAGTATTTATTATAAAAAGTTTGTTTTAATCCATGTGAAAATTTTCAGGATAAAATTAGAAAAATAAATATTTTCCTTTTTCTGCTTATGCTTATAATCTGTCATTTATTGTAATCTTTCTGAATTACGCTGAATATTTTTATAATTATTTTAATCGCACGGAAGAAAAACTAATTATTTCAGATAAACCGCCATGTTCTTTACAATACAACTAGAAACTAATTATTAGAATAGAAAGCCCAGATAGTGAAAACGATAACGAGCTGTATATTGCGTGCTAGAGGTCAAGTGATTTTTTAATGTTTTACTGGGCAGAATTTATTTTTAGTTTTCATGTTCACATGCGTTGGACACTACCTTCTGTTTGTGTATTTTGTAGACGAATCTCCTTCCAATCAATAGATACGTATGTAGATATCTTGGAAATAATTTTTGTTTATGCAAATTATAAACAATAGTAAGTATTTATTGAAGAACTAAATTAGGCTAAGCTTAGGTACCTATCTAAAAAAAGTAATATACGAACAATTTTTTATATCTGCAATGTAAATATTCCTGCAGTAAAATCTATTAAAAATTCATTTTTGGATCATCAGATATTTTTAGAAATGGTAACTTTTAAGATCAACTTATCCACTATGAAAAATAGTCATTGTAATGCAGAGTATGCAAGTAACCTTTAATAAAACAAATGAGTGTTATTTATGTTAAAGTTAGCACACTTGCCTGATAAACCAGAAATCTATTCCCGGTCCAGGGTGAGATTTTAATGGCGGAGAAATATCTGAAATTATTCCTTGTTTCGGACGTGAGGTGAAACCGTGGGTCCTATGCCAATACGATGTTTGGTACGATAAAAATTCTTTCTAGGGGTGGGGTATTCAAAAACCCCCTCCCATGTTTGGTGTTCGCTATGGCTTGAGAAAACAAGTAACACAGTATGTCTTTACTTATTAGCTTATTACTTACACATGAACAAACAAAACAGCAAAGTAAATTGAAGTTATAAACTAAAAGGATTATTTGCATTTTACACATAAAATTCATTCCTTTATTGAAGATGATTAAAACAGATTTACACCTAAAAGGAATCATTTTGGTAATGAATTTTTAGTAAATAAAATAATTACTTACAAAGAAGAGAGAACGAAGTATAACCTTAAAACGTCAAATAAAGCAATCGAAGGTCAGCTGGTCGTGTGGCTAGCGAAACGACAAACTGTAACTGACGTTCAACCGAATCAGCGCCAATTCCAAACGTGGTAGTTTTTGAACACCCGTTAGTAATATTTCAGTATTAAAGTAGTTGGGTCCTGTAAAGTCTGTGTAGCATTAAACTCCTCCAAAATAATCAATTTTTTTCTGGTCGCCTTAGTGTGTCGGACCTTAACAAATTGTCACTGCCTTCTTTGTGAAATCATACCAATGAAAATATCCATTCACAAGTGCCGATGCGAATATGACAGTTTCATGTGTGTAAATAGAACTGATTGCATTGCAATATTATGTGTTGCGTTTTATATTCAGAATTTGAAAGTTTTTCGTTGAAAGCTTTGCTACTAAACAATTTATATGAGTTAATGTAATAATAACAATATCTTCTAGTTTTTATATTAAGTATAAATGTTTTGATTTGATATAATGGTTAAGCGACTTAGGAGGCCTTAACTCTCCATGTTGTCGGCCATGCTCCCTCGTGGGGCGTTAGTGCCGATACCTTTACCTATAATGGTTAACTATTCTGAAGTTTAATAATGGAATTTTTGCCAGCTTTGGTAGTGTACAGGAAGTGGCCTAGTTGCCTTCTAAAGCAAATGCATGAAGGTCGATCCCAGCTGAGATTAAATTTTAACCCAAAAAAATATTTTATTTAGACCTCCATATCACATCATAGGAGTCTACGCACGTTAGGATAGATACACAGGTCTTGATCTCCCCCAAAAAGTAATTAAACAACCAAACATGAAACCTATAATATTGTTGGAAAGTACATGTCAAAATAGTAATAGATTATACAGTTGTTTACCATCGTGGAGAATACAGATTAATTTGACTCAACCAATAGATAGAATTAAATAAATCTTGGCCAACCGAGTGGAAAAATATTGCGAACAGATAATATTATGTATACACATAGAGCAGGTACCTGTACCAAAATAACCAACAATGTAACTAAAAAATTGTGAGTTTGAAGTAATTGTAAGGATATAGATGGATGTTTTTTTTTATCAATATAATAAAAATAATAAATATTTGATATTCATTCATTAGTAGCTAATGATTCAGCCATAAATTAATCAGCCGACTTATTGTTTGATTAACTAGTTATGGTGACTTGTTTTTGTCATTCAACTTTGCCAATGTTAATTTAATGTTTCTCTAATGTTACTCCATGAAATAACCGAAAGTAATAATCCCTTTTGATATAAATTATGCAGTTAATAGTGAGGTTAAAAGTGTTACTTGTATCTACAGATAATGTGATAATGATACTTTGTTATACCGTATGCCCTGAAATTAAATTTAAAATCTTAAATTTCAGTTTCTATTTCACTTATAGACTGTAGGAACTAAAAAGTAGATGTTTTTGATTTTTTTTTTCTGAACATAATGCATTGAATAATTTATTAAATAACCTAACTAACTTTTAAGAAAGGTTTGTGTAAAGAACTTTTAGATTTTGTACACATACATGCAATGCAAACAAGAGGTTGCGATAAGCTCAATTTGAATTTAAAAAAAAATCTGTTTTTCCCCAAAACGCATAATAGGTATATTAACTGAAATTTAAGATTCTACATGTAATTTTCCTGGGTTGCGTTTTAAAACGGAACATTCGGTATGTGTTAGTCCGATCATAATATAACTTTATTTTTAATATATTACTATCAGTTTGTAACGCTTGATTGGTGTTGAATAATGAATTTATTATAAAGTTATCTTTAAGAAGAACTCAAATTGTTTCTATCTGTGTTTCTACACACCAGAGTATTAATTTATCCAGAATGTTTGCACTGTAAAATAATCTTGTAGGTCCAATTAAAGGAATTCAGGTAGGATGCAGAGAATTAATACAGAATTCTTAGTATTTTCTAACACTGGCCGCCATAAGAAATTCTCGGTGCCGTACTTAAGAAAGAATATATCGGTATAGACTTTACAGATAAAGTGCGACTAAAAAACATTTTTTATTTAAATTATAGTTAGCGTGTAATCTATGGTTAATAAATATCTATATTAACTTTTATTTAATATAGACATACATACATGTATAAGTACTTTGTGAGTTCTGTTACGTCCTAGGACGTTTCTCGCACCCCTTTAGCCACTATACTGTCGGCCCTTCCTTGAGTCTTCTACTGACCATTGCTTCGTCTACTCCTTTCCTCCACGTCATTTTGGGCTTCCTCGTTTACGTTTACATTTGGGTATCCATTCCCATAGTTTCTTGAGCTACCATTAGTCTTGCATTCGCCGGAGGTGTTCATACCATTTTAGGAGTTTCTTTTCTATAATTTTCATTGTGGTGTCCTGTACCTTCATTCGCCTTCGTATTTCCTCATTTTGAACATGATCGAGTTTTATCAGTCTGCAACTATGGCTCCAAAAGTCCATTTCTGTAGAGGGTAAGTCCCCTTGCTTGGTTCTGCTTGGTAATTTCCCTAATCTCCGCTCCATGAAAGCTAAACGGAGCCTTTTACGCAACTTCTTTATTTTAATTAAATAACATTTAGATCTTAGTATTTTTTGAAAAACAGTTTCGCACGTTCGACGTTGTTATCGACTTTCTTTTCTACTTACTACTGACTCCCCCCGATACCCACCGGAACCCCCACCTGAACATCGGTCATCTGCTATAATTCCCACATTATTGTATATACAGGGTATGTATAAATTGGCGAAAGTACTACACGTGGTGATGTTGGTCATAAAATTCTGAGTCGAAAATCTTAATACCAAAATGTTGTGCAATGCTTCCTTTGTCCTTAGGAACCATTTTAAAGGAACGTACATTTTACAACATTGGATCCACACACCACAGGTGTTTTGTTATAGCACGGTAACTAAGGACATCTAACATCGCAATACTCCGTGAATGTATTTTTTACAATAATAAGTTAACGAAGAAATGTTTAAAACACGTTATTGGGTCTGAAAAACAACATCTACGAAAAAATAATTTTTATAATTCTTCTTTCTTCTAATTTGCAGCTTTTTCTGTCAACAAATAATGAATTAAAATAGACTTCATTTTCAAACTTTGGAGATCCCGTGCATACCCAGGAAGCATGGTACAATATTTTGGTATTAAGATTTTCAACTCAGAATCTTATGACCAACATCCCCACGTGTAGTTCTTTCGCCAAGTTATACACACCCTGTATATAATCAGTTTCATATTTTTCCTAGCCCTCTACCCCTACCCCATATGATCGGGTGAAGTTGTCTAGTTAGTGCTTTGGTTTGGTTTAATTTTTTAATTTCTTCATTGCAAGTTTTCGAGCTTGAAATAATTTTTCTCAGATAGGTAGATCTTTCTACATTTTTTACAGTATCTCCATCTATCTCGAGATCGTGTCCTATACCTCCAATTACCATAATATATTAATATTAAGGTTTGCCAACCTAGATATAAAATTTTGCATTCAATTTTAAAAGTAGCGGTTCACTGATATGAATATGAAAGAATTTAGAAATTAGTCTCGTCTAATGAGAAAAAGAATTGACGTGGTGACAAAACTCGCATGCAGAATAAAAAACCAAGTGTTACCTACAATTTTGCAGTTCATTTAAAATATATTGCAAACACTAACATCGAGTAGTCACAGCTATTATACCAGAGCTTTTGTAAATTAATTGAATGGCCTTTTCCATAAAAAGGAAAATTTGTTCGAAATTGTTTCAAATTTTTGAAATTTAGGACATATCTTACTGTACTTATTATTGGTCAGTAGATGTGTGGCTACAATTTTGCGATAAATTTATACCAATCTTGCATAAAAACTACATTCTCATTGTTATCAAACCATTCTCGAATTTGCGGTATAAGACAAGCTTCGAATACCCTTCTGTATTGCACCTGATTCGTCTTTCCCTCAACAACATACATAAATGCGGCCTAATCATTTGCCGCTTAATAAGAGACCAAAACGTGACTTTGGGCCGTGCTTTGGACGAATGTTTAATGGTTTTTATGACGCAGTCGTCGTCGTCGTACATACTTCTCACGCATTTTCCTTTTTACAAATTGTAACTTTTCAGATAATATTTCCACTGTTGTTTCATTACCAAAGTGTAGTGGATATAACGAGTACTTAAATTATTTAGTTTGTAAAACGTTGTAAAACAATATAAGGAGTAGAATTGTTTTCTAACAAAAAAACCTGCGCAGATTTATTCAAATATTTTTTTCACGCTCAGTCTTTAAAAAAAATGCACGGAATAATAATAAAATCGAAATTAAATTAGCATATATTTTATGACGTTCTTGTTTACTTCAAATGCTAATATTTTTTACTCCCAGTAGTACTTCAACACTAATTCAATAGGCTGTTATTAAATTAGTGAAAATTAACATGGATATTTTGAAAGAGATATTTAATGCTTTCGCTAATATTGTTACATAATTTACAATAACTACGAAATTACCATCATGAGCGTCTGTTAAATAGTGTAGTGATATTAATAAACATAAACTGGAATACTTAGATTGTGTTTGAAATGTTATATTGTTATGTTTATATGTAATTGTCGCAGTTTAAAAACGTTTGATAAACGTTACTCATTATTTAACACGATGAAAGGAACAGGGCAGTTATCAGAAGTGTTAGTTGGTTGGGAGATGCTTTTATGATCCATTCACAATGCTGGTGAGTAATAAGTAATAGAGGCGGTCGTGGCGCAGTTGGTTCAGCATGCGTCTGACCACTGAGATTGCCCGGGTTCCATTCCCAGGGTCACATATACACCGAAAGTACCCGACCGCTTCCCTTGGAAGGCAATGGCAAACCACCGAGGTGCAATCTGCCTACTAAAGTCCTCTCTGGAGTAGAAGTGCAAGCACTTCCGTGGTTCGGAGCCCTCGTTAAGCTGTAGGTCCCCTATGTCTGTAGGCTACTTGACACGCACACCACAGGCATATGGAGAGAGGATCGGCAACGCCCTGTGAAGGGTATGCCACTCTAAGAAGAAGAATAAGTTATTACATTTACGAGTACTTTCTTCGTTGAGCTTGAAAGTTAGAACGCATAATTCCCTTTGACGTGATATAAAAAATTCTATCTAAATATTTATGTACAGTGACCGGCAAAAAGTTCGCAACATATGGGAAATTTTTTTATTATTGGAGTATCGAAAAAACTTTTCTGGGGGATCGGTTCTGCATGTCCGGTAACCTAAAAATCGAATTTGAGATATGTCACAGGACCACTGGTATGGCGACAAATTTTAAAAAATCACCGTGAAGTCGCAAAAAGTCGGGTTAAATGACAAAATATCGAAGAAAATTATTTGAAAAAGTGGTTTAGAATTTAATTCTAGGCCCATATGTAAAATTTCAAGCATTTATTTAAAAAAGTTGAAAATTGCAATTTTTCGTGAATATTTTTTTATTTCTTTACAAATACCCAATTTTTTACTTTTAAATAGCTTGATTGAAGTGAAACCTATGTACCTGGATAACAGTGGAAGAACATTCTCGTTTTTTCGATAATTAACAGACCTAAATCTAAAAAAAAAACAGGATTTCGCTAGGACGCTCGCTGTTGCAATGGTTTGTATCTAACAGCTGTAGAAAACTTTTACGAATATTTTTACGCTAGAACACATATAAAAGCTCAATTTTCTTGATTATGGCCAAAGTTTATAAAAATTTATAAAACAAAGAAGCATAAAATAGCCAATAAACTAAAAACCACCTTTCTTGCATGATTTTTCTTTTTCTTCTTCGTTCTGTAATATTTCAGGGAGGTTTATTCACAGTTAGCGGTGAAACATGATTATTACCGAGAAAAATGGCTTTTTCGAAGTGCTCCAGAATAAAAATATTTGCAAAATTTTGAAACAGCTTTTAGATACAAACCATTGCAACAGTGAGCGTCCTAGCGAAAACCTGTTCTTTAGATTTAGGTCTGTCAATTATGGAACAATCGAGAAAGTTCTTCCACTATTATCCAGGTACATAGGTTCCACTTCAATCAAACTATTTAAAAGGAAAAATTGGGTATTGTTAGATTTCAATTATTACCGCCATTGCATTATATAACCTATGTAACTGTGTTAAACTTAGTCACGCCAGATGGCGCTTCGTTATCGATTTAGTTAGAGACCCTGTATATATTAGGATAAAGGCCAACGCGCACTTAACCACGCCACGGCGCGCCACGCCGGACGGCAATTTTTAAATTACATTGGTTGTTATGGAATAACGCGCCGTGGCGTGGCGTGGATAAGTGCGCGTTATTCCATAACAACCAATGTAATTTAAAAATTGCCGTCCGGCGTGGCGCGCCGTGGCGTGGATAAGTGCGCGTTGACCTTAAGAGTTGGGAAAATGAGACTATTTTGACAGCAATTTTTGATCCAAACACATGATCAACACAAACGTCATTTTAATTGTCATCACGGTGTCAGTTAACCATTCAAATATAAAAACCCCAAATATTTTAACACAAGATTTATTTGAACAGATTAACATTATGTTCCTTTATTTCATCTCTATTATTACAATATCTTGCGCTGCAGCCACTCGTTTGGTCGTATTTGAAGCTTTATTAATAAACATCAAAAGTGTCAATTTTAACAGATTTCAAGTAAATGCATTTTAATTAAGTAGTCCATGCAAAAATTGATCCAAACCAATCAAACTGTATCACGGCATTTTCCCAACTCTTATCTTTATATATACAGGATCTCTAGATTTAGTATGACCTTCTCATATACATAAACGTAACCTTACATTGTTAGTTCTATTCAGTTCTATTCCGACTGTCATTCGGTCAGCCGTATTCTTAAAATAAAGCCTCGCATTTAAAGTTACCCCGTAGTTATTATTTCTCGACCTGACCAACAGGTTATGGACTCAGAGTGCGCTACACCCACGCGATCGGGAACGCGATAATATAATAAAATCCGGATATTAAATAAAATCTCGGAAATCGAGAATTGCGCGAAAATCGATCGAACAACGTGCTATATTTAAAATGGCGTACGCGGTTGTGAATCATTCGACGCGACTCGAAACGTTATCTCGTGATAATTACGACACATGGGTAATACAGGCGGAAGCCCTACTAACGAAACACGACACATGGGGTTACGTCTCCGGCGAAATCGAAGAACCGGAAGTGCAAGGCGAAGGTGCGTCACTAGCCGCGGCGCAAGCTGCACACAAAGAATGGAAAAAGATGGACGCCAAGGCAAAAGCGGACTTAATCCTATCAATAAATCCCTCCGAACTCAAACAAATTCGTGGGTGCACGACTTCGCGCGAGGTATGGAACAAATTGGATTCAATCTACGGTTCCAAAGGACCAGCCCGTAAAGCCACGCTTTTGAAACGTCTGACGCAACGCAAGATGCAAGATGGCGACGACCTTACGGAACATCTCGCGGGATTTTTTGACACAGTGGACAAGTTGGAAGCGATGAACGTGAGTATTAATGCCGAGCTCTTAACGATCATGCTGCTCTACAGTCTCCCTGCCAGTTTTGACAATTTTCGCTGTGCGATCGAGTCTCGCGACGAATTGCCCAGCGCTGAAACTTTGAAAGTAAAAATAATCGAGGAACATAGTGCGCGTTTGACAAAAAATGGTGATACCGCGAGTGCCGCCATGTTTGTGAAATCGGGTAAACAGTTCTCTTACAAGTCAAAAGGTGGCGCTAGCGCTTACAACAGCGTAGAGATCCTGTATATATAAAGATAAGAGTTGGGAAAATGCCGTGATACAGTTTGATTGGTTTGGATCAATTTTTGCATGGACTACTTAATTAAAATGCATTTACTTGAAAGCTGTTAAAATTGACACTTTTGATGTTTATTAATAAAGCGTCAAATACGACAAAATGACTGGCTGCAGCGCACGAAATTGTAATAATAGAGATGAAATAAAGGAAAATAATGTTAATCTGTTCAAATAAATCTTGTGTTAAAATATTTGGGGTTTTTATATTTGACTGGTTAACTGACACCGTGATGACAATTAAAATGACGTTTGTGTTGATCACGTGTTTGGATCAAAAATTGCTGTCAAAATAGTCTCATTTTCCCAACTCTTATCCTAATATATACAGGGTCTCTACAACAGCGCGTCGGCTCAGTTCTCCAACAAGTCAAAAGGTGGCGCCAGTGCTAATAACAGCGCGTCATCCGACTCAAAACAAAAGGCGCGAAAACCAAAATCAAATGTGAAGTGCGATTTTTGTCACAAAATCGGACACAACGAATCCGAGTGCCGTTTCAAAAAGAAACTTAGTGAACAAAAAGCCAACCAAGTTGATGAAGCTCACTGTTGTTTTTTCATGGACAAAGTGACATTGAACTCGAACAGTGAAAACAACCTGTGGTGCATCGACAGTGGCTGTACGTCTCATTTGTGCAACGACAAAAAGGCTTTCACGCGTACGGTTGAAGCGAATAGCAAGGTGAAACTCGCCAATGACATTACCACACGAGTGACCGCTAAAGGTGCAGATCGCGACCGCGAAAAACACCGTTACTCTTAAAGACGCTTTATACGTGCCCGAATTACGTACTAACCTCATTTCCGTCGCAAAAATCGTCGATCGTGACCACGAAGTGACATTTAAAAGGGACCGTGCAATCGTAAAAGACCTTAACGGCGAAGTGAAAATCGTCGCGAACAGAATAGGCGATCTATTTTACTTACGCGAAATCGAGCAAAAAGCATGTGCTATTTCGGAATTGAGAACCGCCAAAAGCGACGCGGAAATATGGCATGTGCGACTCGGTCATCTCAACTCGAAAGACATGTTCAGTATGCTTCGAAACGAAGACGTTTTTGGTCTAAAATTCGACGATTCGGTAAATTTAAGCAAATGTGACACGTGCCTCGCCGGCAAAATATCAAGTGCTCCGTTTACCAAGCGAGAAACCTCATCCAAGCAACTTCTGGAATTAATCCACACCGATGTTTGCGGACCAATGAGGACCACTTCTCAAGGCGGCGCGCGGTATTTTATAACCTTCATCGACGATTACAGCCGATGGTGCCAAGTCTACCTTCTCCGCAGCAAGGGAGACGCCGTGGACAAGTTCGTCGAATTTAAGAATTTAGCCGAAAACCAGACTGGACACAAAATAAAATCCATTCAATCGGACAACGGCCGCGAATTCTGCAACGACAGGATGAAGCGACTTCTTAAAGATGCAGGCATCCATCAGCGCTTGACGACGCCATACACCCCACAACAAAATGGAGTCGCCGAACGGAAAAATCGCACACTCGTTGAGGCGGCACGATGCATGCTAATCGACTCGGGGATGCCACCATCATTTTGGGCCGAAGCAGTCGTCGCGGCGAACCACGTACGAAACCGATGCGCGACAAAGGTGATACTCAGCGGGACTCCGTACGAGAAATGGACCGGAAACAAACCGAATATCTCACATCTACGCACATTCGGGAGTAAAGTCTTTATCCTCGACAAGTCTCCAAACAAAGGGAAGTTCGAACCAAAAGGATTGCAAGGATTCTTCGTTGGATACTCGGATTGCTCCAAGGCTTACCGGGTATGGATACCCAGCGAACGGAAAATTCACACCTCCAGGGACGTAAAGTTTCTAGACGAATTCGGACCTGAAAACTCTTACGAGGACTTTTCTCCGGACGAAGAGACGCCAAACCGAAAGGCTTCTTCGGGAAAAGACGCTAAAATCGACGCAAACGTCAACAATCCGCCTGCGGAAATCATCGAAATTCCACAAGCGCAACCGGACATCCATGCTACGGCGGCTCGAGGACGTGGCAGGCCCAAAATCGTAAGGACCGGAAAGAGGGGGCGACCCGCAAAGTTGTACAACACGACAGCTGATCGCGTCGATCCAAACGTTTTCGACGCCGGCTCTTCCTCCGAGGACGGCGATTCTGAACCTCCACCGGCAGGCCCATTACAGCAACGGACCGACAACATGGATGATCCAAGCGACGGAGATGACGATTCGTTTCACGATGCCGATATCGCCATGAACGCATCGGAGATCCCCCTTGCTGACGCCATAAACGGACCGGATCAAGAGGAATGGTTCGACGCCATTTATTCGGAAATGAGAAGCCTGATTATCAATGATACCTGGGAAATGGTGAAAAGACCCGCTGACGCCAAACTGGTCGGTTGCAGGACCGTCTTAAGGAACAAATACAATCCCGACGGCACGCTACTTCGAAGAAAGGCCAGGATAGTCGCGCGAGGATTCACTCCAAGACCGGGAATCGACTTCATGGAAACTTTCGCTCCAGTGGCCCGAATCGAATCGTTTCGATTACTTATGGCTTTATCAGCCAAATTTAATTTACAAGTCTCACAGCTCGACGTCACCACGGCATACCTGAACGGCGATATTGACACGTCAATCTTCATGGCGCCGCCGGATCTACTGGAGGAAACTCTTCAGAAGATGATCGAGACTGAAAATGACAAAATCCTCACTGAAGCTGCAAAGGAAGCGGTATTTCTATGCAATTTTGTACGGGAATTGGGTTTCGAAAACTTGTCGCAAATTGTCATCTTCAACGACAATCAGTCTGCCGGGAAACTCGCCCAAAATCCAGTATTTCATTCTCGCTCTAAACATATAGATATCCGACACCATTTCATACGCCAAGCTCTTCAAAGTCATCCTTTGGAAATCAAGTACCTACCAACCGAATTCATGACTGCCGACATCCTGACGAAGCCTCTACCAGGAGCCAAGCACGAAAGTTGTGTTCACGGATTGGGTTTGCGAAATTGACTTTATCACGGTTAAAATTGGGGGGGGGGGGGTGTTAGATTTCAATTATTACCGCCATTGCATTATATAACCTATGTAACTGTGTTAAACTTAGTCACGCCAGATGGCGCTTCGTTATCGATTTAGTATGACCTTCTCATATACATAAACGTAACCTTACATTGTTAGTTCTATTCCGACTGTCATTCGGTCAGCTGTATTCTTAAAATAAAGCCTCGCATTTAAAGTTACCCCGTAGTTATTATTTCTCGACCTGACCAACAGGTATTTATAAAGCAATAAAAAAAATATTCGCGAAAAATTGTGATTTTCAACTTTCTTAAATAAATGCTTGAAATTTTGCATATGGGCTTAAAATTCAATTCTAAGCAACTTTTTCAAATAATTTTCTTCGATATTTTGTCATCTAACCCGACTTTTTGCGACTTCACGGTGATTGTTTTAAATTTGCCGCCATACCAGTGGTCACGTGACATATCTCAAATTCTATTTCTTCGATACTCTAATAATAAAATTTTTTTCCATGTTGCGAACTCTTTGCCGGTCACTGTATATATTTTCCACTTTTTAATTTGAAGGAGTCATATTTATCGCGTTCTTATTCTTTATAAGAATTTGAGACTGACATAGATCATTAAATCTGAAATGATAAGAAATGCATTATAATTAAGAATAAAAATGAATGCCTTTTATAGTACTATGATTATTATATGTATACACTATACAGTGTGTCACCGGATAGAGTACCTTATTCTTGTCGACTTTTTTATTTTTGGTTTTTGGAAAAGGTAAATCTTTCCTAATATTTTTTACGCGGTGTTGTATTTAATGGTAGTAATTAGTAAATGCAGAATAGAAGAAAAATCACTTCAATTGAAAACTGGTTTATTCAAAAGTAAAAACAGAAAAACAATGTATGTCTATGTACATAACAACTGTTCAGGGGCGGATCAAGCTTTTGCGGGGCCCGGGGCTAAATAGCTTTGTGGGGCCCTGCTAAACAAAATGTAAAACTCAAAAATTATCAACATAATTTTCATTGACACCAAAAACTACAACATTTTTTTCCTTAATTTATCTTTAACGAAATCAGTAATAATATCATCGAACTTTAATTTTCTTAAGATTTTCCTTTCGATGCACATTATTTTATAATAAACTGATAGAAGTCAAATGGATTGGAAGTTAAGTTATCAGTTGTGTTTCTAAGTAAATTCGAAAAAAAAATCAGTTTGTCAGTTAGATTAGCATCGACGTCATCTTCATAAACTTCAATAATTTTCTTAGTAAACACCTCTAACTTGCTTCTTTCCAATTCTGTACTCAATTTCGGTAGTAAGCCAAATAGTTCACAAATTTTAGAATATGCGTCATTTCTACGTTGTAGTTCGCAAACAAGCTTATCGATGACTACTAAGAAGGTTTGTATTTTGAAGAAATCCCTTCCATTTGATGATGCTTCATCTGGACCGTCGGGAAACTTCTTTCTTCCCATTGCCTTCTCAGAAAACTTATATACATCGTCCGAAACATCAGCATGCTCCTCCAAATCGAGAATTTGTTTTGCCTCTGCTTCGAATAAGCCAAATTGATCTCTAAATGAGGTAATCGTTGCTGTAAGGCCCTTTAATACACTGTCTCCGAACATTATGTCCAGGCCCGGTTTTTGCAATATTTTAGAAGCTTCCCCAAAATGTTTCAGTATTTTATTCCAAACCGTTGCCATGAATAGTGTTTCCATTTTCATCATTTGTTTGCATAGTCCCGAAGCTTCTATGCTTGTATCTTTTTTTGCTGACGGATCTTCGGCCATCATTTTCAAACATTTATATATTTGAGTATAGCTAGTTAATATAATGCCTTGGCTGCATCTTCTCTGCAGTTCCACCGAGTACTACTAAGAGATTTTACTGTGTACTGCTTCTCTAGGTGTTGTGACAGTAAATGTCACCGATGTGTAGAAGCCGCGAAGAAAGTGTAGACCTTTTGCAAGAAGAAAAAGAATTTCGTAGCTTCAACACAAACATCAATAGCACATTCTCCGACTAAATTCAGTGAATGGGCAAAACAGGGGACGTAGAAAGCAGTTTTCACTACCCGTTGTATATGTGCCTGAAGGCCATTGTATTGTCCGGACATGTTACTTGCATTATCATATGACTGTCCACGGCAGTACCTCAGTTCCAGACTATTTTCTTTCAGGAAATCACTAACTACTTCTGACAAAGATATTCCTGTATATGGCTAAAGATAGGTATAAAGCCTAAAAATCTTTCATGCACACCTTCGTTGGAACAGTAACGCATAGTGATGGACAGTTCATCTACGTACGATAAGTCAGGGGTTGAATCCACTATTATTGCGTAATACTTCGCAGCTTTGATTTCGTCTATGATTCGATCACGTACTTTCCTTGCCATTAGCTGAATGAATTATTCGCATATCGTTTTTGATAGATAAGAAACATTGCCTTTTCCCTTATTTCCAAATTTTTCAATATGGGCTTTGAAAAACGGATCAAATTCAGAAATTAATTCCAATAGCCCCACATAAAGGCCATTCGATTGGGATCCAAATATTTCGTGTTTACCACGAAAAGGCAAGCCCCTTTCAGGTAAGAACATTACCACGGCGTCTCGGGGGCCCTTAGACGGGCGGGGCCCGGGGGCTTCAGCCCCCAAAGCCCCCCCCCTTAATCCGCCCCTGCAACTGTTACCAAGAATCTGCTTAGTAACGGTAACTAGTAATACTCGTATTATCTAACAACACAACAGCTCCTCCCTCACTAAATCTTATAATTTAACATCTAACTGATTCAAATTTACAAATTCAATCTTTGTGGTACTTTCCTAGTTCTACGTAAAGTATCACATGAAACTTTTACTTCCTTTTCCTCATTTAGGTTAGAACTCGGATTAGAATTTATTTTAGGAGTTTCATTTTTAGTTAAATCCGAATTGTTATTACCCAAATCTGGAATAGGCGTATCACATACATTTGTAACAATATTATTATTTAATTTAGGTTCAGGCAAAAATAATTGTGGCTCCAAAGGTTCAGGAATTGAATCAAGTCTGATGTCCAGTGGAGTATTCAGCCCAATAAGTTTAATCTGATCAATATGTCTTTTCCAAATTCTGTCATCGTCTAATTTGACAAAATAATGTAGTTTCCCTAACTTATCTATTACCGAGCCAAACATCCATTTATCATTATGAATATAATCGCGCACGGCAACTCGATCGCACTCGAAGTGCGGTAAGTAGGATGATAGTTTTGGGTTTCTTTAGCCTTAATTTCTGGTTTGATTAAGTCTATTCTTGATCTAATTTCTCGTCCGAACATCAATAAAGACGGAGACTTTTTAGTAATACTATGGGGCATTTTCCTATATTGCAAAAGTATCTTACATAACTCTTTTTGTCTATCCATCGGTTCAGGATTGATAGCTCTAATTGACTGTTTTAAAGTTTGTACGTATCGTTCAGCTAGTCCGTTCGTAGCCGGATGATACGGAGCTGTTTGTATATGTTTTACTCCGTTCTGTTTCAAAAACAATTCAAAATCGTTTGAAACAAACTGTCTACCAGTATCGCTCACTAAATAAGTTGGTATACCGAATCTAGAAAATATTTCTCGGCATAAATTTATTGTAGTTTTTGATGTTAAATCTTTAGTCATATGAATCTCGGGCCATCGTGAATAAGCGTCTACCAAAATAAAATAGTAAGAGCCATAAAATGGTCCTGCATAGTCTACGTGGACTCTTTGAAATGGTTCATCTACTCTCTCCCACGAATGAGTTTCTACAATTCTAGGGTTATTCATTAATTTGTTACAATTAAAACATTCTCTACTAATTTTTTCTATGTCTTTATCTATTGTACTCCACCAACAATAGCTTCTTGCTAACCCTTTCATTTTGAAAATACCGAAATGAGCGGTGTGCAATTCATTCAAAATTTTCGGCTGCAAAGATTTCGGAATTAGAACCCTTATCCCACGAAAAATACAACCTTGTTGTAAAGTAAATTCGGCTTGGTCGATATTAAAACGTAAATGTTTCTGAACAATCCTACCACACTTCAAACCGTCCAGCAATGGTTTTAGTTGTGGATCTGAAGAAGTTTCTTTTGAAAGCTCTGATATTGTTACCGGCAATGTTTCGATCCGATTAATTTCAAAAATATCTGGTTCATCGTATTGTACAAAACATTCGGATTTTAAAGGTAATCTTGAAAGAAAATCTGCATTGGCGTTGGACAAACTATCTTTATACCTAATATCAAAATCGAAAGCTTGTAGAAATATGGCGTAATGTTGCATACGCGTTGCGGATAGAACCGGTAAACCCTTTTTTTGGATTAAAAATTTGTACTAAGGGTTTATGATCAGTGTATAAAATAAACCGCCTGCCGTAAAGATATTGGTAAAATTTACGGACTCCAAAAATTATGCTGTAAGCTTCTTTATCTATTTGTGGATATTTTTGTTGTGTACTTGATAATGTTTGTGAAGCAAATTGTATAGGTCTTTCACTACCATCGGAATATAAATGTGAAATTACAGCGCCTACGCCGTAAGGTGATGCATCTGTTGCTAAAATTATTGGTAACTTTGTATCAAAATGTGCAAGAAAATCGGAAGAATTTAAATTGTCTTTAACAATTTTAAAAGATTTCTGGCAATCTGAATTCCAAGAAAAAGTTGTATCATTATGTAAAAGTAAATTTAGTGGATATAAAACTGTACTTAGATTTTGGAAAAATCTACCGTAGTAGTTTACAAGTCCAATAAACGAACGTAACTGTGACTTATCTTGTGGTTGTGGTGCATTTTGTATCGCCTCCACTTTACTAGTCATTTTATGTATACCGAATCTATCAATGACATAGCCGCAATATTCTATTTTGTCAACTAAAAATTCTGACTTTTCTACATTTATTCGTAAGTTATGTGTAGCTAATCGCGATAAAACCTCCTCTAATCTAACAATATGAATTTCGTCAGTTTCGCCTGTAATTTTTATATCATCTAAGAAAACCGTAACCCCTGGAATACCTTGCAAAATCTTTTCCATTTCACGCTGCCAAATTGCAGGTGCTGAGGCTACTCCGAACATTAATCGGTTGCATCGATATAAACCTTTATGTGTATTTAAAGTTAATAAGTCACGATCTTGAGATCGAACCTCAAGTTGTAAGTATGCCTGACTAAGATCAATTTTTGAAAATCTTAATCCCCCTGCCATTGATGCAAACAACTCATCAATGGTGGGTAATGGATGTTCGTCAATGTCTAAATTAGGGTTTAGCGTTACTTTAAAATCGCCGCAGATTCGTAATTTTTTTCCTTTTGTAACGGGAACAATTGGTGTTGCCCAATTCGAATATTCTACTTTTGTAATTATACCCTGTGATACTAGCTTGTCAATTTCTTGTTCTACTTTCGGTATTAAAGCAAAAAGTACCGTCCGTGCCTTCATAAACACGGGTTTTGTATTTTGTTTTAAATGTAATGACGCTTGTATCCCTTCTATTTTCCCAAGTCCTTGTAAAAACACAATAGGAAACTTAAGTTTCAAATTTTCAAGTATATCCGTAATACGTACATTATTTACATGTCCGTCCCACAAGTTTAATTTTAACTGTCTAATCCACTCGCGCCCTAGTAATGGTGCTCTGTCTATTGTCACTATGTATAAGTTTAAATCGTATGAGTTTGCATTGAATATAACTTTGCACGGTACGTAGCCTAACACGTTCAATGTATTTTTACAGTATGTAATTAATTGTAGTTTTGTTTGTACGATCTCAGAATTTGGAAAGACTTCTGTAAGTTGTTTCTTACCCATAATACTTACTGAAGCTCCACTATCTACCTCAAACGTGATATCGGTTCCGTTTACCTTGACAGTAGTTAAGAATTTATTACGGAACTCAGCATGTTCCGTTTCCACCGCCACAATTTCCTCCACCTGTTCCATCTCATGTTCAATCTGATGTGTACTTGTACTGATAGAAGATTTATTCTGTCTGGCTTTTGTACATACTTTCCGCAAATGACCCTTAATTTTACAGAAATCGCATATAACATTGATTTTGTCACAATTATTTGCTAAATGCTTGGACGACCCACATCTGAAACATTGTAAATTTTTGTTACTATTGCTAGTTACTACTTGTCTTGTATTGGTGTTGTTGTAAGTTTCCCGACCGGTTGGTTTACGTCCTTTGTATTGTTGTCTTCCTGCATTGTACTTTGAACTCGAACCACCCACACTGTGGACATTAGCTCCTGACGTGCTAGTACGGTGTAATTGAGCCGCATCTCTTGCAGATGTTTCCATTCCTGTAGCTATATTCAAGGCTTGTTCAATCGTCAATTCTTTCTGTTCCAGTAATCTGCTTTGTATGTTTTGTGCCCTCAACCCGAACACAAATTGATTTCTGAGTGCTTTCTTCAAATATTCATCAAATTTGCAGGTAGTAGCCATTCCTTGTAACGCCGTCAAGTACTCCTTCGCCGTTTCTCCCTCTTGTTGTTTTCTTTGTAAAAACCTGTATATCTCCGCTATTTCTAAAGGTTCCGGATTGTAATGAGCCTTTATCAGGTTAACTAGCTCTGCATAGCTCTTGTCGTTTGGTTTATCAGGGGAAATCTCGTCACAAAGAACATCATAGGCCTCACTTCCCATATAATGGCAAAGGTACGCCGCCTTTTTGTCAACTGGTACTGCGAACACGTCAAATGCACTTTCCAGGCGCAACAGCCATCTGTCAAAACGTTTTGTCGTGTCGAATTTTTCTATTGAAAATACCGTATAAACAGAATGTGTCGTAGCTTCCTCACCCATGTTGTTGTATTACTTGTAATTGTAAATCTTCCAGCGAGGTTGTTGTATTACTTGTACTTGTAAATTTCCAGCGAGGTCTAAATATTGAAGTTGTATTCCCAATATTTTTTGTAAAATACTGAACTTTTCACTGAGTTCTGACAATCCTCGTCGCCAATTGTTGTATTTAATGGTAGTAATTAGTAAATGCAGAATAGAAGAAAAATCACTTCAATTGAAAACTGGTTTATTCAAAAGTAAAAACAGAAAAACAATGTATGTCTATGTACATAACAACTGTTACCAAGAATCTGCTTAGTAACGGTAACTAGTAATACTCGTATTATCTAACAACACAACACGCGGTTTTGCTAGTCCTGAAATGTCATAAATCAGTTACTGTAGGTCGTTCAGAAAATCCGAAAATAGTAAAGCGATCTCTAGCAAATTGCCTTGATTTTTAATTTTCCCAAAAATCATTTAAGAAAGTTGTTCAAAATAAAGAGAAAATCTTAATATGTACGAAATTTAATTTAAATATTTTGTGGGAAATGCACAGGTCCACTAAACTTATAAAATAGTTATTTTTGCATTCCCGAGCGTAAAATGCTACCCCTGATGCTTCAAGATAGTGCGTAAAGTGCGTATTTTTCGCCTTGGGGTACACTTTAAGCCCTGAGCATTTTCACAAAACTGTAATCCTCGATTACACTCGTTACCTACCTTAGTTACGGTACATTTGTAAATAATTTGAATATCAGCTTTACCATGATATACTGTGGAACTCCCGTAAGTCGAACTCCTGTAACTCGAAATTTTCTTTAACTCGAATATTTGTGCGTTTTACTGTTGAGTTTATATGCATATTAATCCTCTTAACTCGAATTTCTCTAACTCGAATTTATCTGTAACTCAATTTTTTTCTGGGATTTTGGTGGTTTGAGTTAGAGAGGTTCCACTGTACTTGTCAATATCATTTATTGTGAGAAACTGCAAATTTATAATAATTAGAACAAAATAATTTGAAGCTTTCCTCATGCAAAAAATGTTGTATGTAGGTACCTTAGGTGTAACATGCTGTTTCTGGCTCTTAGTGTGTATATAAATAAATAGGATGTAAACAAGCTGTTTTTGGCCCACAATGTAAAGATTATATCATCAAGAGGTAAAGCGCCTAGTGCCATAATATGCTAAAGCTAAAAGCAGCATGAACGAAAACTCGACTTTTTAAATTGTAGTTGCAATTTTTAATTTTCCAAAATTAATGACATTGGCAAGTATATCATCGTAGGCTGATATTTAATATAAAAATATACGGTAACTAAGGTATCGAATCTAAACAAACATTACCATTTCATTAAGGTATTTTGAAACATCAAAAAAAGTAGCTTTTTATGCTTGGGAGTGCAAGGAGTACATTTTGTTTTAATGTTATTTTATTATAAAAGGAATTTTGTCAACGATACATTTTATTTTTTGATTCGCAATAAGAAAATTTTAAAATTATAACTAATAATTAAGTAAATGATTTAAAAAAGTTTGGTGTGACATACGCTTCATAGAGTAATTGGCCCTTATTTTTGGGAAAAAATTTTAAATTTACCCGAATTATAGGAAGAAACTTGTAAACTGTTTTTCAACCAGAGAGATGCTCATATTCCATAATTACAGTTTGAAATTGGTTTAATAATATTTTTCTGAATAAATAGAGTGGCCCCTTTGGAGAAATACCTTATCTTGCAGGATTGCCAGACTTTCCTTTGTGGGCTTACCTAAAACAAAAAGTTTATGCAAATAATTTTAATGACACACCTTGTAGAGGTTGTGACTACCATAAATGAAGAACTGTTGGGAGTGTGGAGTTTGTGTATGAAGAATTTAGAAGACGAATAGAAAGTCATAGTAAGGGGGTTGCATATATAATAGTTTTTAATTTAATTTAACAAATTAATTAAATTTTATTAATTTTTCATATTTATTTTGGTATTTAAGATTTTGTTTTTATGTGCAAATCTTTTCGCAAAAATTAAAAATCACTTTACTCGCTACTTTAAAAAATTTTGAACGATCTGTATAATCTATGATAACTATAACCTTCATTTATATTTCAGGACAAGCCAAAAACTTTTAAGAAAAAATGCCTTTTACAGGCAAATTGCCAGGCAAATTGTAAAAGCCTGTAGTTTGATTTTCTCTGTCGGTTATGAAATTTGGTTATTGAAGAATTATTGAAAAAAGGCTATATAATTGTTTCTTGGGTGTACAATGTATTGTTTACTTATTTAGCATGATATAAAATTTGTATACTTTTAGGAAAATATTAAAAAATATGAAAGAAAGGAACGGCATTTTAAATTGAAAAACCGTATTTGGCTTTAAAATGTCCACTTTTTGTCGTGCCAAAATTTTATTAATTATGATTGCTATATTTAATATACTTTTCTTTATAGTAGGTTAGAAAACAGCACAATCGATTGAAAACGTTATTTAGGTAATATGTACATAATTTTTATTATATTTAAAAATGTTTTCCACATGGTTGTTGTTTACTGTTAAAAATTGTTGATTGGCGTTTATTCGTAATTTGCATCCTTTCGCGTGTTTTTATGGAATTGGACTTTAATGTGCAAAGAGCATAGTTTGCACTGAAATTATTAAGTATAAGTAGATGTTACATACTAGAAGTGGTTTTTTAACGACGAAGTTTTTATAAATATAGCAAGTTAATTATTGTTTCGCGTACAATTGCAAGTTTTTTAAATCTTAATTTCTTAATAAACATAGTATCATCTAATAATAGAGCTGCTGTACTTGTTTGAGCATATGTTTAGTTTAGCTAGTTAGTTTAGTTAGTTAGTTTATATCTTATTATCTTATTGCCTGCATACTACAATTTGAAGTGCCAAATTGACAGTTGAACCAAGTGGAAGTAAGTATACGAGCTGATGTTGTCCAAACATTTGTATGATCGCGTTATTATATAAAACTTTGTAAAAAAGTTTTAAAAAAAGCTTCAGAAAATTGTAGCAAAAATCACATTTTAGGTCAATACTGTTTACATACAATTTCACATTTAATTTGCAGTGCAGGTTTAAATTCAAGGCCGTTTTAAGGGGAAGGGGGGTTTTGGGAGCTGTAACCATGGGCGCCCATATGGGAGGGCAAGAGGGGGCACTTGCCCCCCCCCCCCCCCTGGATTCCTTGATTCTTTAAGCTAACTTACGATTATTTTTTATTTTTATTATGTATTCCAGTTATGAGACAAAAATAAATTCTAAGGTTTTTTTCGTTAACCGGTCGTCTGATGTTTCGGGGATTACGAATGCGAATCGACTCTTGACTCTCGATTTGTGCTTCATTTGTTCTGTATCGTTCATATGTTTTATAGCCCATGGTTATCTCTACTCTTGTAAACTTATCAAGCCAATCACAGCGTGATCTATCTCACCTGCCAGTTATCGCTTCTTTGTTTTAAGCTCTCGATATAGAGCCTCCCGGATTTGGATTAGAATATAAGATTAGATAGAGATACTTCATTACTAAAATGTACATTTTAATAATACTTATTATTACTAATAATTTATTAGTATTTTCGTATTTTATTATTAATAGTATTTTCAGAAATGAACAGTCAATATACGTATACATGTGTAAGTTTCTCGAACCGACAAAGTCTAATGCCGAATATAGATATACGTATTTTTGTAATTTTTAGAAATTTTCTGTCTTATAATATGTATAATTTCTTTAGTTGTTGTTTTGTAATTACTTTCATTGTTTGTTATCGACATTTCTTTAAATACAAAATTATATCTTGCATCTACCATATGTTTCGTTAGAGTCGTGTGGTTGTCAGATTTTTTATGTATTTTGGTGTTCGAAAATCTTATTTTTTAACACCTCATCGTATGTTTACCCTATATATTTCTTTTGTGGGGGGCCTACCAAATGTCCACCCCCGGGCCTCCAGCAGGATTAAAACGGCCCTGGGTTTGATACAAATTTTGTTTAAAAGTGGTATTGTTTGTGAAACTTTAAAAGTGCTAACAAAAGTTTTTTAAAATTTTTTAGTTAAAACTATTGAGTAATCTTCTTGATTTTAGCTTTTTTGCTTAATTTTATTTTATCAACGGCAACGGTCAGATTGCTGCTTAACCTACTTAACTAATAATATCAGCGACGCGTCAAAAATGTTTCCACGAACAATAAAATTTGACTGCTGGGGTGAACCCCTAGCCCTAGAATGTTGTGTTACTTGTAACAAATTTCCAATATACTGTAAGTCAGGCGATGAACTTCAAATCAGACATATTTTAATCTTTTCCGACAAACGTTTAGGAATGTTACTTTCCCACATTCATTTTGCGTGCGGGAAAGTGACAGCGATTTCTGAAAAATCGGAAAATCGCATAGCAACCATCCTTACTAGATTATTACTTTAAAAGGAAATGTCAAATTTGACAACTTGAAAACTTACAAAATGATAGTTTAGGACGATTCCTAAACGTTTGTAGGAAAAACGTTGTTCATAACACGTGCGGGAAGAGCGATTCCGAAACTCATGCAGGTACATTCCTGCATTCGTTTCGGAATCGCTAACTTCCCGCACTTGTTATGAAAATAACTATTCTATAACTATAAATTCCTATTGTTTTTTCCTAAAGTGTGCGGAATTCTCAACCCTACAATGAACAGTGGAAAAGAAAAATTAACAGTTATATCTCTCCACATAGTTTCTATATTAATTCTTTAATTAATGCAACTTGTAATTTGATAGAACATTAAGTAATTAACAGATTATGTGACTGATGAATGATGAGGATTCAAATAGATAAAAAAAGTGTTTTTTTTTTTGCTCAAAATGTAGAAAAATGCTAAAATTTAAGGATCCTCTCAAATTGTGTGTCGTTTTTGTGTTATACTCTATTACATTTAAACTTTCGAATATCACTCCCAGCAACTATAATGCTACGAGTACTAATTTCAGTAATTTTTTTCTTGCTGACTGAAACGGTATATCTTGATTAGTTTTGTATCTTCAATGTATGAAATACTAGGTTTTACTTTTGTCACTGTCTTTTACATTTAAATACCATGAGGTCAAAAAAAAAATGATTCTGAGCAGGCCTTGACTAGTACAACACGATTGGCTACACTGGTTCTAGAATGCCTATGAATTATAATGTGACAGTGACATTTCAAATGTAAGTCAGTTTTGCAATCTTGTTTCCAGAATTATTTAAGTTTATCGTTGTAATACTAGTGAAGGATCACATTTTGAAGACCTACTCTAACATGTATTCATCTTAGTTTTCAGTTTGTTCCCTAAATAAATACTGTTTTGTGTTTTAATTTATTTGACATTTATTAACCTCTAACCTGCTGCCACATTTTGAAATCAGTCTTGCCAATCGTGTTGTACTAGTCAAGGCCTGCTCAGAATCATCTTTTTTTCGATCTCATGGTATAAAAGTGCCCAATGTTTTGCTTTTGATGTATGCATATATGTTTTGTGTTATATATGCAGTCACATGGGAATAGTACATGTTACAAAAAGGGGCAGTGTCGGACTGGCCTCATTTGGCCCCGTAGGGAACAAATGTAATTTGGCCCCCAAGCCCGCCTCCCAAAAATTTCAATAATTCTCAGGATATAAAGAAATCATTAACCCACCTTAAAATATAAAAAAAAACAATAAAATAAATATTTTGTTTTGTTTATTTATCACTAAATAATAAAATTGAATATAAAAGTAAATATCGAAAGAAACTTTACTCTAAAATAAAAAACAAAAGAGTACAAAAATAAAAACAACACAAATACCGGGTGATCAACGGAATTTATAATTAGAGCAGGCTGTGATATTTACAATAAAGTTGGCAACACAAGCTTACAGTTTGAATCAAAAATTTTAAGTGTCAGAATTGTGACATTTATTTTTAAAAATGTTTGATATATTATTCAACATAAAAGTTTTCTCACAGACCCGCAAAGTTGCGCGCAGAGAAATGCCTGAGACCGGCAAATTCGTTAATATGGGATGGATGGCGCTACTAGGGCCGCTTCTACAGTTTCCAGCTTCTCGCAAATCGCTTGTTAGGCCACAGTAGCAGTAGATATATGTAGTATTATGTTAGGTTAGGTATACTAATAAAATGTTAAACTGGTGTCCGGAGGCCAGGAAATTATTTTTGAGTTTGTTAATAAAATATAATTTTTTAAATAATTAGTAAAAATAAAAAAGGCTTCAGTTTGCAATTTGGCCCCGTCTGCAATTTGGCCCCGTCGGCAATTGCCGACTTGCCGACCTGGCCAGTCCGACCCTGAAAAGGGGAAGCAATTTTCTTGAAGAATGTTAGAACAACCATAAGATAAATCCGGAAAAAGATTCGTCCTGTCATTGTGATTAATGCTCCCTTAATGTTTTGCTTCCGAAACTAGAATAACCATCGGTCAAGGAAAAGGCTTTGAAGATTTCGTTTTTTCGCGTTGATATTTATTTTTTTAGGAAACTGTACCTCTACGTACCTACCAAAATACTAATTGTGCATTTTAAAGTATACGTAGATCTGTAATATGTTAAAAGTATAAGAAATTTGTTGGTACTATAATTACGAATTATTTACACAAATTTTTAATTTGAAAGTTATAATTAATATTATATAATACATTTTTAGACTTCGAAATTTATCCAGAGCCCTATCAAATAATAACTCTAACTAAAGTATTTATACGAGCATTGTTGGGGTAATCACAGACCGACAGTGGCATTGCGCATTCACTGCAGTTTAGGATTTACAGTGTTTTTCTTTTGCTTTTCCTCTTTTGTCAATTGCGTTTCCCTGTTTAGCAAATGACTTTCCAGATTATGAAACGTCACAGCTATGTTGCAAATGACATTCCCTATTTGTCAAATCTCTTTCCGTTTTTAGATAATGCTTTTCCCAGTTTTTTTTTATTACATACCTACCTTCTACATTTCAAAATTTAAATATGTTCTACATATACAGAAAAGTCACAGATTTATTTTGTTTTTATTCAAAGAAACACAAACATAGTAACACCTAACACCTATCGTTAACGTACATATATTTATATGTAACCTAATTCAAAATTTCATTTCTATGTAATCAGTCGCGTAAAATGTTGAATATAATGCAAACAATTTTCTGGACTAATATGCTCAGATGCATTATGAACTGCCTCATATAATTCGTTTTCATTCGCCAGCTGAGCTCTTTTTATTATCTGTTTCCACTGACTGAATAATTCTTCTATGGGATTTTAAAAAGGACTATAAGCAGGTACAAACACTGGAAAATGACCATGGGCTCTAATTAGAGCCAATACTTCTTCATTTCTATGGAATCTAACATTGTCCATAACAATATGCGCTCCTTCTACACCCTCCTGATGTAAATGGTTAATTAACGTTGTGAGAAAGTCAGAAAAGTAAACTGCATTGTAGGGCATATCTTGAATTTGAAACACATACCTACAAGGAATTTGTGTTCATGGCCGCAGCAACAGAATAATTGCGTCCTCTTATTCATTGGGCTTTTATTTTTGATGCTCGGGTATTTTTTATAGACCTTCCCTAGGAAACTCTCGAGTTTACTTGAATGCCGTACTCATCAATAAAATAACTTTTTTCTCTTTTCAGCATAATAATTCTATTGTACTGCACGGCGTAATCAAAACGAGTTTGAATTATTTCAGGGGTATTTCTTCTTTCAGGAATAAATGACGTTCTTTTAAAAGAGTAGTGAAAGTTCGTAAGAGCTCTATCAATCGTAAACACTGATATTTGTTGAAGAAGTGGCCATTCGTTTAAACATTTTTCTTTCAACTGGCGCAGAGTCAAGGAGCAGTCAGTCTACATCAATCCAGTCGCAAATTTGTTCTTTCTGAGCTAAAGATAATTTTGGTTGTCGGTGTCCAGCACTTACCTTTGCAACATTATTAGTCCTCCTATAAGTTGCATACATTTTTCTAACGGTATCAGGTAAAACTAAAAATTATTGTGCTACATTTTTCACCGTGGAACCATTATTCAAAGCATTCATGATTAAAATGCGTACTTCGTTGCTTATTTTGGCGTTTCTTCTCCTGTGACCATTATTCTGATTATTATCCATATCAATACACCAAATATTTAAGCATGCAAAATGTTTGTGAATGTCAATTGACAAATACGGAAACACATTTGACACAAAGGGAATTTCATTGACAAAACAAGCCTACTAGTATAGAATCATTGGAAAAACATTAGACACATATTGAAACACAATTGACAAAAGAGGAAAAGCAATAGAAAATGGCTGTACCTTGCGATACGTACTCGTATACTTAACCGTGATTAATTCTTATCTCTTATGTCATCTTATTGCCCCCATTGTTGCGTATGACCTTTGTTTTGTGAACTGCATGCTAAGGTATCGCTCTATCTACGGTATCAGAATTACACACTAATTATTTATTTTGAAGAGCACTTTTGCACTGGTATTGATCAATGAAATCATAATTACAAATTTAGGACTAACCTAATTTTTCCAATGACAGGACGATTCGGAATATCTTTCACGTAAAACATGCAGTCAGTATTGTAATTAATGATAGTCAGACAGAGCATCATCTGTTACGCAAACAGACTAATATTAATTCTGATTCTGAGAATCTGAGACGGCGTTTATTCGACAAAACACCACGTTCAACCAGTTACACATATTAAGTATTAATGCGTAGTTCTAAATGTAATGAGTTTTTTCAGGATATGTTTGGAATTATTTAATAATTACTACATTTCTCCATGATTCGTTACGTTATTGGGTTATTAACTGTAAAATTTTAAAAAGTTGTTTTAAAATATCTATGTATTAATAAGCGTTTATATTCGGTATTTATAAAATCAGGTGATTACATTACCTTCGAAGCGCCTTTGTGAACCGAAATATTACTTCAACAGTAATGCGATTACAGCATTTTATAAACATATGTGTCTTCCGGGAATCCAAGATACATGCGAGATTTGTAAACCATAAGATGTAATGTACATTGGAAGGCCATTCTTTTATAGGAAATTGCAACGTTATCTGTGATGTCATCTTCTGTGTAATTCGATGATTGTGAATCATAGGATGGTGAGAATATCGTATTGCTTTCATCACATGTAGATGGCGAGGCACTACTTCTATCTGGTCTTATTTCTAAAAGATCAGTGACTGCTTGTGGCTTTGTTGGTGTTGTTGCTGAGTCCATAGTGGAAAATTTTATGGGGGCATGTGGTACGGTCGAAAATAAGGCAAAAAGCCCCAATACACCATAGGTCCGCAAATCAACCGTTTCCGAGACAACAGCGATTGTTCCCTGTAGATACATTAAATACTCAACTATAACACGTGCCAGTAAACATGTGCTTATCGGTTTTGTTTGCTGAGCAGAGTTGGCTTTGTTTTATGACAGCTTAATTTGAATTTTTGTGCAATTTGTACAATGGTTGCCTATTCAAATGTTGAAATGAGCGATAATTCGAGCAAAACCCGAGTTTTTTGAAAGAGTGCGGGCTTCCTTTGAACGAAGATGTAGATCCTGTGTCGATATGGAAGAACGGCATTTTGATCATCTTATTTAGTTGTAATCTTTTATATTGTAAAAAACAATAACACCTTAAAAATCACGAAAGCAAATTTATTCTGCAATTGCAATAAAATCGCTATTATCGCGATTTGCGGACCTATGTGTATTGGGGCTTTTTGCCTTATTTTCGATGGTACTGCATGCCCTTGGGTTCTTTAAACGTTGTTTTAAAACACCCTGTATATGCACACTATTTTTTAAATATAAGGTTAGTAGGGGTAAGTGTGACCTAAAATTTTAATACATCAGTTTCAATGTAGGCCACAGTACTCAATTATCTATGAATCTAAACAAAATTTCATTTGGAGGTGTGGTACACTATTAATTGTCTTTAACTGCTTCAAGTATCAACTTTGCAATAGCTGCTCGTTTTTTATAAACACATTTTTTCCATTTTAAGGGAGATGGCTTACACTTTCCCCATACTATGGGGTAAATGTAACCTAACGAGGTGTTTTGGGTATGAACTGCATTGAAACAGATCGGGGCAAGTGTAAAGAATTATTTAGAGGTATACCTTCAGCAGAAGAATTTCAGCCCTCGTTTATGTGAAGTTGTTTGTGTGAAATAAACTTTTGAAATAACTACGCCCGAAGGGCCTCAAGTAAAATAAACTAAAACAAGCTTTGATTTCGACAGTTTATTATTAAACTAAAAATATTTCTTAATACAAAAATTCGCAGCTCAATCAATAACAATACTATATGTATCAAAAGACAATGGAAAAACAAGTTGGTTTGCTATACCGAGGTTGGGTTCAGGCAAAAATGATACTATATCATCCGCTTCGATGTATGTAATTACATCTGTATGTGGCCATTGAAAGACTGAAGTGGTTCGAGATGTTCTTTCAGCAAATTTAACAGTAAGGGGCCTCTTTGAAATGCTTTCTTCAATGTTAATTATTTTACCAACTGAGTGGACAATAGTCCTTTTGGTAGTGTTAATTAACTAGTACCCACTTTCCAATTGTAATAGTTGACGCAGAGCTGTTTATTGTGTCCATAAAGTTATTTTCTTGAATTTGCAGTGTAAGCTCGTCTTCCATACAACTTTCACCAGAATCGAACTGACCAGGATCTTCATTATTTTTAGCAGTCATTTGACTGTTAGCAGTTTGTTTATTTTTCTTTGAAACTGAATTCCTTTGTTCTTTCAGTTTTTTTAATTCCAACTGTTGCTTTCTCGCCTCCAACCGTTGCTGCTTTGGTTTCGGCTGTTGCTTTTTTGTTGTCTTTTTTTTGTCGTTTTGCTTTTGGCTTTTGGGCGTCCAACAGGTTTTGTTTTAGCCTCTCTATTGCCTGTGCTGAGGTGATTACCTCAGCTCCAATACACACGCGTTTCCTCTTAGTCTGTATAACAGGCTTCTGTTGAACAGTTTGTAATAACAAGCTTTCAAAACTTTTTGGTACATGGTTTTCTTTGATATTCTTTAATTCAACATTTTGAGTTACCATTGAGTTATAGGTATGGTCTTGCGACGTGGACGGTAATGTATCTGATGATATATCTATTGGTATTTTTTGAGAATCATCCGAAACTTCGTCCCGCGACGTCGATGGAGGTGGATCTGTTGTAGCTTCTGCTGTTTCTTGGGAAAAAAACCCAATACATCTGGTTGGCTCGGTGTCTTATCCTCATTACGTGTCTTCCACCGTTGGTAGAGTTGGGGTTCATATAGATGGTTGGGAATAACTTGGTTGTTAAATGGAACAATTCCTGCTTTTTCAAAGTCCTTTTTAATAATAGCAGGATTCATTGCATTCCATACTTTAGAAAGTAAAGATGCAAACTTGCTTTTCGGTAGCTTTACTCCATAATTTTTGCGTTACCATTTTATAAGATTCTCATCCCATTTTAGTTTGAAAGACCTGAGTACGCATAGATCTAAAGGCTGTAAAACATGGCTTGAGTGTGGTGGTAGTTTTAATATGATCATATCTTCCTCCATTGCCTTTTGAATTAATCTGACATCGATGTGAGAGCTGTGTCCATCATAAATTAGTAAGACTGGTCTCTTGTCGCCAATGTATTCCAAAAAGGATTTTTCAGAATAACTTCGAAACGCCTCCAGTACCATCCACCCGTTTTTAGTTGCAGCATAGGTCAGTCCCGGGAATTTTTCTTTTGTGGGAGGCATCCATGAATCCCAAACATTCTAACAATGTAAGCAAGATGAGATGGTTTTCTACACCTACACTAGATGGCAGCTTCATACCAGCTTTCTGCATAATTATTTTGTCCATAGGTTACACTTACCCCTACTAATCTTATGCAATAAATATTGAGAATATGCACATGCATATGTTCAAAATCGACTTTAAAAAAGATTTATGATCAATTTCAAAAAATCAAAAACAGAGCGTAATTCGGAGTATTACTGTAATTAGGCATCTTCCGTAATCCCTTGTTGAAAGAGTAGGCGTGCCATTTAAAGTACCTATTCATCACAAGGGGTGTAGGTTATACTGGTGTTATACTGCACTAATAATACTTAATTGATTTGATTTTTTAAATTGTTTAATATACAATGATCTACATAAACAAGGTCTTAGTGCAGAACCTTGTGTGGCTATAAAGGCTATGTGTGCCCGGCCTTCCGAAAACGTCAATTTCTTTTAGTTTTGTTTCGCAAAATATGCATTATAATATGCAGTTTGCATAAAATCCTTTCTCTACTTATAACTCACAGACGGGACCCCTTCAGAAAACTGCAGATTTCATCTCCCGCGACTTTCTGCCAATCGCGAAGCTTCAAATCCTTTATTTCACAGTCGCATTATTATCTAGTAGCCACATATAGGTACGTCATACACCAAAGTTGTTTTATTCATACACACATCGGAAAAGTCTAAGGATATTTTTACAAAATCATAAAAATAAATAGTGTATCTTTTACATTCTACATTTAACGTATGTATCAGTTGAAATGCTCAAGTCCGAATAGTTTGTTGTGTAAAACACGTGAAAGCGAGAACAAAAACGTGATAAACACGATAGATGTCAAAAATTGAATTCTTATGCTCCGTTCAATTGTTCGACTTTATTCATTCAACACTAATTTTTGCTTAGTAACTACATTGAAAATATTGTGTTGTACAATGGAACGACAACATTTAACTTTAGAAGAGATGAATCGAGCTGTAGGCCTTCTTCAAGCTGGCATGAAGCAAGTTGACGTAGCTGAGCAGACAGGTGTTTCCCAAAGTGTCATCAGCCGGCTATCGCGTTTTATGGAAATTGGAAATCCGGCCGAACCGCTGAACAACATCCAGGACGTGGTCGCTCTACAACAGCAGCTCAGGACAGATTTTTGGTTTTAACTGCTAGAAGACAACCTACAATTACAGCACCTGAGTTGGTTATGGAGTTACAGCGGGCGCATAACTTCGTTAGCCGCGATACTGTCAGAAATCGTGTCCACGAAGCCAATCTCCATTCTCGACGACCACTCAGATGTCTCTCTCTAGAGGCAATCGCGGAGCAAGATTAGACTGGTGTCGAAATTTTCAGAACTGGGATGAAAATGATTGGGCTACAGTTTTGTTCACTGATGAGTCCAGATTTGGATTTCATCCAGATTCTCGTCGGACAAGAGTGTGGAGACGATCCGGAATGTGGAACGTTTGAGGCACGTCCAGGAAGTACACAGTTACAGAGGTGGTACTGTAATGGTATGGGGCGGAATAATTACTGGCGGTAGAACCGATCTCATTTTTCCAAATGGTTGCCTGAGAGCTCAGCAATATTTGGATAATATTCTTCAGCCCCTTGTGCGTCCATTTGCTGGTGCTGTTGGTGAAAACTTCCGTCTCATGCATGATAATGCTCGTCCACATGTCGCGCGTATTGTAACAAACTGGTTGACCAACGAGGTAATTGAAGTATTTCCATGGCCAGCACAATCCCCGGATCTTAATCCAATAGAGCATGTGTGGGACATGCTTCAAAGAAGAATTACTTATGGGCAACATTCACAATGAATTTAGATTCAGGGAGCTTCTCTCGGCAGAATGGGCACGTTTACCCCAAGAAGATATTGACAACGTTATTTTGTCGATGAACAATAGGTGTAGAGCTGTGATTAACCAACGTGGAGGTCATACTCTGTACTAAAATTTGTTTTTTTGAATTTCTCACGAATTGTGCGTATAATATTGCAATTAGAGCTCTTTTGCGTCATTATTGGAAGAAGGGTCTCAGTGGAAAAGCGGCAGCTGAGCAAATTAAAGATATTGAAGGGGATGGCACGGTCCACAGAAATACCGCAGCATTTTGGTTTCGAGCGACAATTTAATAATTTTCAAGAAGTAGAAAACGCATGCCGAGAATTCTTTGCCTCCAAACCAGCAGAGTGGTATCAACATCAAATTCAGTTCCTGACCGAAAAATGGACACATGCTATTAAAAATAATGGATTATATTTCGAGGAATAAATCTTTTTGTTTTTTCTAATTTGTATTTTCTTAATTAATATACAGGGTGTCAACGAAACCTGGGGCACCCCCATAAATTTTTTATTTTTTAAGATATCTAAATGAAATTTGGTATATGTAATATACTCTTTAAACGGCATTTGTTGACATAGGAAACAAGTTTCTGTCACTTCCGGTTTAGCCGGAATTGACATCAACTTTGTTATTTCAAATGGAACACCCTATATATTTATACATTTTTGGAATCTCCATTCAATTTTACGTATGTTAGTATCAAGTTCGATACATTTTGATGACAAAGTAATTTTTTGCAGAAGTTAATCTAGAGTGCCATGACTTACGCAAAATGAAAGTCAAGGTGCCCCAACACTCGAGACAAATTGTTTTAGAACTTTAACTGTTTTAGTTGCTGTATTAGAATGGCCTAAAGTTGGCAAAAATGCTTTTTCGAGAATAACTCTATTTTTTCAAATGGCACTAGGGTGGGACACTAGGATATTAAAAAGGAGCGTTTTTCAAGGATTTTATTGATACCCATAACGCGGGATTAATATGAAAATTTAATTCGGAATAACACTCTCCGTTCAAAAAAAACGTATTTTGGACATTTAAATCTAGATACTGGGTTTTAAAACAAGTGAAACAAATGAAATGCACAAAAAAAAGACAGACTTGCCACAGTTGAAGTGCTAAAATAATTTGTTTTGAGAGTCGTAGCACCCTGACTTCCATAGTACGCAGGTCATGGCATCCTAGATTAATAAATAAACTCTTCCGCAAGTATTTACTTTGTCATCAAAATGTTTCAAACTTGATACTACCATACGTAAAATTAAATGGAGATTCCAAAAATGTATAAATATACGGGGTGTTCCATTTAAAATAACAAAGTTGATGTCAATTCCGGCGAAACCGGAAGTGACAGAAACTTGTTTCCTATGTCAACAAATACCATTTAAAGAGTATATTACACATGCCAAATTTTATTTAGATATCTTAAAGAATAAAAAATTTATGGGGGTGCCCCAGGTTTCGTTGACACCCGGTATAATACACAAAGACGTATGGGACAACCTAGTATAAAATGTTAGAATATTTTGGGGAAACAGTTTAAAGCCGTCACTGGTAAGATGTTTATGGTAGGACTTGCCAATTCAAACTTGTCATAATACTTTTATTGTCCCTTGTACCTAATAACTTAAGAAGTTAAGTAGAAATTGCGCACGCGGACGAACATACTAACGAGTTACAACTAAAAATCCGGACAACAAAAACACATGAAATTAAGCAACAAAATTTGTTCATAACAGAACAGTATTATTCTTCATTGTAGATTGTTCATCACATATTAAAAAAATGTTAATGAATTTCTGCATAGGGCCCATTGTCCTCGACGTTTCATAAATTGGAAAATATTCTTCCGCAATTACGTTGGACGCCACTAGTGTCAATTTCCCTTAGACATTTTGTAATGTCCCGAGTGAGCTGTTTTATGGTTTGTGCCTTCCACCCATTGTGGTATATCATATTACCAAGCTCACCAAAAAAATCCTCGATTGGACGGCACTGTTGCAAGTAGGTAGGATTTTTATCCTTCGGGACAAAAGGCATGAAGAAAGTGTAAAGTGCTTTTGGCATAATAACTTGATGCTTTGCTAGGCCAAAATAGGAAATCGTCATTATTATGGTATTTTTTGATGAAGGGTAGCTTGGTCTTCTCTAAACAGCAAGTTTGGTAAATTTTCTGATTTGTAGCAAAACCCGATGGCTTGAAATAAGGTTCTGATATGCCTTTTTCGGAAACAGCGATGTTGAGCACTACTTTAGGCTCCAATTTCTTTTTAATTTTGTATTTGACGTTAAATGGTGTTCCTGACAAGCCGTCAGTGTAATAAATATCATTTCCGTGCATCTGAGGTGCACTCAAGGAAAAATAGTTTTCGTCATCCAAAATCAAAGCTTTTCCACTGTAATTTCGATACATTCGTCGACAGTTGGATTTTAGAGATGAAATCTACTCTGGTGTGTAACCTGGATAACGTTGCTTCTTTCTTACCGCAGTTTTAAGAGTTTTTAAGGTTTTTGAAACATACTGTTGGGTTCAGTTGAATTTTTGTTGCAGCATCATTGTCTTTGTTCAAAAATGCAGCTTTCAAGCGTTGTTTGTTCTTTCTAGTCATTATCGCTGACTTCCGTCCAGATCCTGTCTTCCTTTTAATATTATTCGATCTTAATATATATTAAATGGTCGATTTTGGGGCCCCTTCTGTTAAAAAATGGTTCATAGTAAAACTTTTAGTGCAACTTATATTTTTTTCGTAAAATTGTACAATACGCGAATGCACAAGCTCTTCTTTCGACGTTATTTTCTCAACTAATGGTTGTACAATCGTTTCCTAGTTTACATATCATAAGTGCCATGCAGACTAGATTGCAATAGCAGAAAACTAAGATCTCTTTTAATTTGCCTTGTAAAATAAACAAACTCAAACATTGTCCGGATTTTTAGTTGTAACCCGTTATACCTATAGTGTGTTCCAAGTTCAAAGTAAAATGCAAGCAGATTTATTAGCTACAAAACTAACTATTGTTGGCTTATATGAGATTAATATATACGCTTTATTTTTTCGGAAACAGCAAGTTTGATACAGAATCAAAAGAAATCGTAGTAAAGTAGGCCTACTCATGATAAAGATCTTATATGCGAAGTTTAGCTTCAGTGTTCTCAAATTAAGACCGAAATCTTAAAATTTTATCGGAAGCTACAAAAGAAGTGGTATCTAACTATATTTCTTTTTTGTTTAAATGGAGAAGGACTGCTCGTACGTCGAATGTATGTATACTTTGGCTTTATTATTCCTATATTACAACTACAAAATAAGAACTAATTGAAAAATGTCACCTTTCACAATAATTAGCTTCAACGGCAGGCAATGAGGACCTATAAAGACTTCATATACGAAACTTGGTTTACTTAGCTCAATATCTAAAAATGCAACAAGAAAAGGACCTTTATACGTTACCCTTTTTCAATAAACTTCAGTGTAGCAAGTAGCAACCATCTTTATCTTTCTTAGTCATGGAACTTAAATCCAGAGTTTCGTTGACTTATCTTTCAATGGTTTTTTTCAAATGTTTCAGACAACATGAAATGGTGATTACCTAAGTTATGCTATGAACGTGACCATAAAAAGTATAGTATGTACTTTATTCGCGTGTAATAGCTATTACTTCTCGGGCGAAGTTTGCAATACGAGCGAAAGCGAATAATATAGGTACTATTTTAATAGCACAATGAAAATGCTTCTATTATAAATTTTACTCCGTTTTAAGATTGATCCTTTTCAACAGAAAGCGTTTTGTTATGTAATAGATTATTACAAAAATTTTCCTACATCCCACTTAACTTTAGATATTACATTACTGATAAATAAACTAATACCTTTTTGCTTTATTCATTAAATTTAATAGCAGGTTATATTCTCAATTTACTTTTATCATTTAATTACTTCCATTACTTGGCTAGTTATAGTAAAAAGGGTAAGTTAAGAATTCGTTCTACTTTTAATTACAAGTTGACTTACATTTATATGTATAGTGTGCCCTTCTTGTGCATCTTTAGGATTTAGTCGATGATAATCAATTTCCAACTAGAAGAGGGCTTGCGTAGATGCGTAGAATGACATCTTACTGGATATTTTTTTCTGTACGTTTTCACATGTGGATAAAATTCCGTATAAAAGTATAAAATTCATATTTTTATTTAAAAAACATTTCCCGGCATAAAATTTTGGTTTCATCGGCATTTATTTCTGTACTATGGCGTCATCGTTAATTTGTCCTGAAACAACTAATTAGCATAGATCGTCACGGCACGTGTGTACATATGTACTTTGTATTAATAATTTCTGGCCCGATATTTCACTCATGTGTATGAGTCCAATGCTTAACCCCTCTGTATGTTAGGTCAGATGATAACGCTGGCCGTTCAATCGATCCTCGACGTCCTATCCATCCATCAAAAACTGTCGGATTTATTCGCCAAAATGGCGAAGTACTCCCTGAAACCAAGTGCTTTGTTTGAATAAAGAATTACTAAAGTTAAAACTAACCCAAGATTCAGAAAATTTAAATATCAAACGGCTGTCAAATTTTCTTCTTCTTTTTCTTCCCATTCGTACATTTACTTTTCTTTGACGCTAGCTGGAGCTTTGATTACAATGAAAATCTTCTTTTGACCTGTATCTGTAATTACTGAACCATTTAATGTAAAAGTAGCCTCGTTAAGAATAAGCAATATTATTTTAAAAATTGGAGGTTTTCATTATAGCGTAACATTAATTCTTCACAAAACTTTCAACAATATTTTGGATAGTTAAGAATGGTATTTTTCGTTTTTTAGCGACTTTACAGAAGGTTAATGGTCAGTGTTAGTTGTAGTAGTGGTAGTAGAAGTAGTAATGTTAAGTATGATCAAAATTTCTGTTCATCAAGTATGGCCGTGGAAGTGCAAACCAACGCCTTTAAAATTGGCTTACATATATTTACTTCAAACTAAATATGTGTGAATTCGTTAATTTCAATATAATATTCTAATAAAATTTGGTAGTTTGAAGTAAATATATGTAAGCCAATTTTAAAGGCGTTGGTTGGTTTGCACTTCCACGGCCATACTTTATGAACAGAAATTTTGATCATACTTTACTTGTGCAGCATTTGGCGTATAATATATGATGATTTTCTTAAGATTCAAAAGACACATTTAATTTAATTTCTTCCGCTGCACTCTGATAAATCTTTTACTCCCAGTTTCAATAAATTTCGCAACTATTCTACTCACTGCACATCCTGTAACAGGGGAGTACATGGGGATATTCTTGATTAAGTAACAGACTCTCGTTGGTTATTAATTTATCGCCGTATCCAATCATCATTCATATTTCTATTTCCATTCAATGAAATGCATCGTTACTTTGATTTAAAAAAAAAAATGCATTTTTTTGCAAATGTGTCAAAGTTGAAGCGTGTCCTGGGTATCCAAAACAAGACACGAATTAGCTTCTTGTTTTAATCTCGTCTCTAAAACTGTTTTAAATCAGATAATTCCTTTTGTTTGCCAGATAAGAATTAATTTTAAGGAGATTTACTACTTATATGTCTTTTAGTTCAAATTTGCAATCAGTTTAATACAAAATAAACTTTGTTTTTTTAATTTTATGTGTATTTTTCTCAAACGATTTTTTTAACTGATGACGAGATCAGTCAAAATCGAGGAAAACATCGGGGTTGCCATTTAAAGAATTAACCATGATGTCATAGCTCAAACACTCATGCTCGCTGCTCGCAAGGAACAAATTTTTACCTTCGGAACTGTCTGATCTATTTTAGCATACTCCAATAGAAAGAAACAGAGCTTTATCACCACTCGGTATTTATAACAAAAATTAAAGAGAAAACTCAAGAAAATTATGAATGGATTATAGATTTTAAAATGATTCTAAACTTAACCATGTCACGCAAAATTAGTGCACTTTCTTCGAACAAAATGGAATTTGGTGGAATTTCAGTTAAATTTAAACTAAAGTTTAAAAATTAGCAGATTATATCAGCCCTTTCTAAAGACTGTACCTATAATTTTATTCCCAGCGTTTTATTGAATGGATCGTTGAAATAAGAGCCATTGAAACGCCTGAAGCATTTTAAAATTAAATTCAGAAGCTCGATTCATTTTAAGTAATTGAAGCTGAAGTCACCGAAAGATTTCAGTTGATATGTAAATTTAAGTGAGTCAAATAGGGGTTTCTTTAATAGATATCTGTGAATGTAGGTCTGTTAATTGTTTTTCAGAAGCAATAAAATTGAATTGCATTCACTTACTACTTACTAAAATATACTCGTATATCGACTATCGACATGATTAAAAAAATTGCATCATATTTTGGGAAACGATTGTTAATGTACCCAAACCAAATTTAATAGTTATTTTGGCTGAATTAAACCTATTCATGGAACAATGCATTCAATTTATTGGAAAATAAAAAAATTCTTTGAAAATCCTTTAGTTATACATAACTACATCAACGCAGCGCAGCATTAACCGTTATGTTGTGAAGATGACATTTTTAATATAATAAATAATTTAGTCTGTTGATGGTATAGATTGGTCGCTGTTTTCTAACTGAAAGTACATCGGTTCGAATTTTAGTCGTGACCAGATTTAAATTGAAACCTACGAATAAAAAAAGCAAGGAAGTAGCATAACACCAACAATATGCAATTTAGATGGTGTAGCAATATGGCGGATTTTAGAAGCTCATTGGCTGAGAACACTAAATACGTCAACTGTCAAAGTCAAAAACAGTAACAAACTGTTAGTCTACCAATAAAAATTCGTGCCGGATGGTGTTTCAATATGGCGTGTGTGACGTATTTCCGTTGCACTTGTAGTTATGCACCATGATACCTTAGTGTCCTTCCTGTTTCTTTTTATTCGTAGATTGAAACTGACTCAAATGCTAGGTAACCGTAACCCTTTTAAATAAGTCAGTTTAAATTAGATGTCTAATGCCGTGAAAGGACTACGCCCTAAGATTCAAATAAACAAATAACAAAATTATTTTAAGTTCGGTATATGAACTAGGTAAGTCTGCTTTGCAGGACCACATAGGACATAGGTTTAAAACTTGGTTGTTGACACGGAAATATTTCGCGAACCGCCACAAGATGAACACTGTTAGTTGGGTTTAGGACTTTAGGTTGGGTTGGCCAGATTAACGAGAACACCAGATTTTTTTGATTAATTTAGTAGAAAAATAATAGTCTGCTTTACAACCAACTCACGTTTCCAATTTAACCCACCTTCTTTAAACGTAATTTAATGATTAAAGTATTTTAGGTTGTGTGGTATTCTCCTAGCTGTAGCATATTCTGCACAATATTTTGACCAACAGTGTGGCCGTTTGTGGATTGGATTATTGGATATCTTCTTGCTTTGGTCTAGTCTTTTGGCATTTTTTCTATCTGTCGTACTTCTTGTAGCAGTGCGTAGATCCTCTTTTGTCTAAATCTTACTTATTTTATTCGTGTACTGCCTTTAGTTTCGTTGGTACTTGTGTTGCTCTAGTTACTCTAGTTGTCACAATCCAGGTTTTGCTTGCATTTTAATTTGATACAGTATGGCCTTTTCTTACACTATTTTTCATTCTTGATTGAACCATGTTATCTTCTTTATTTCTTTATTTTCTTCTAAGATACCTTTAGCATTTCAGTGTAATTACCTATATTTTATGTTAATTTTTCTCTATTTTCTTAACTCTGCTTATTCTATTGCTTACTGGCCTTAAACCTGGCACTACCTGCTTTAATTTCTTGTTTATCAGAAATTTTGACCGTGGCCCTTTGTTCTTCCCCTTTAAAGAACAATAGTCTCCGATTTCCGTTATGCCTTTTCCTTTTGCTTCGTTTCCTCTAGCACAGTTATGCCCATTTTATTAAGGGCTCGTATACGATATGTAGGGTAGGTATGGAAATATGGGGCTATTATATGTACTTTGTTCTTATACTAGTGATTGTATGACTTTTTAAGTAAAATACACAAGAATAATTTAACCTGTTACAAATTATTATTAGTGTTATCTATTACTCACGATCACCTATCTGCCTCAAGAGTAGTTGCGAAAATGTAACAGTTTGGTGTTATGTACAAATGTACATATGACCGTATTCAATGTCATTAATTTTAAACGGAACTTGCCAACTTGATAGCATTTTAGTTTATGACCTTGAAATTCGTCTGTTTATTTTTTGTGTAAAAAGTATTATTGGTTGTTTGTTATACACTAGTAATAATCTAATAACAACATTAAAACTAACTAGTTTTAGCCTAGTGGATTTTAACGTAT
The DNA here is from genome assembly GCA_963082815.1 of Melanotus villosus. Classification (NCBI taxonomy): domain Eukaryota; kingdom Metazoa; phylum Arthropoda; class Insecta; order Coleoptera; family Elateridae; genus Melanotus; species Melanotus villosus. The sequence continues at coordinate 65,419,377 of OY720418.1, read as the reverse complement.
AAAAATAATATTAATATATCTGAAAATCCACTTTTCAAATTGACGTAATAGTTAACAGTTTTAAAAATTTAATACTAACGTAAAAAGAGAATCGGAAACATACAGCCTTGGCCATAAGTATTAAGCAGCCTTACATTTTTTCTTTATAAGTATTTAAAACTATTCGTAGGTAACTCATTTATTATTGATTATCAGGTTGTAATTTACTTCAGAATAATATTTAAATAATGAAAGTTTCTTTGAAAGGATTAAAAAACATCTACTGGAGAGTATTGTCCAAATTTGTGAGTTTTTAAATGACAATCTGTTTTGATTGCTCGCAATACTACATACAGGCTTGCATCGTGGTCAGTTGTTTATAATTTTACATATTGGATCTTCTACAGTGAGAAATGCCCAAAAATAATGAGCTTAATGATTATCAACGCTTCCAAATTCAATTTTTACACGAACAAGGAAAGATGCAAACAGAAACTGCCAAAACTGGCAAGTGGTCACGTGGCGCTGTGCAGTATGCGATAAAACATTTTAAGGAGACTGCATCATCACATGCAAATAGAAAAGGAACAGGCAGAAATAGAGTGACCACGATACGTGAAGATCGAAAATTAATTCGCGCCTCTTTTAAAAAAAAAAAAAAACGCTTTCGTGCTCGCTCCTACAATTTCAGAGGAAATCGGAAAGTCAATTTCCGCTTGAACGGTAAGAAGGCTCGGAGAAGCTGGACTTAAAGGTTGCAAGGCCAGAAAGAAGCCATGGCTTTCAGAAAAATATAAAAAAACTCGTTTGCAGTGGGCTATTAAGTTCCAACATTTCATAGAAGAAGATTGGTCAAATGTAGTGTATGTGATGAATCTAACTTTGAAGTACGTCTTGTTTTATTTCTTTTTTATCCTTGAGTAATGTTTAAAATATCCACGACAGTTTTTTATAATAATAATGTCTTTTAGAAAATAGCGGCATTTACTCATGCATTTTCAGGTTTTAGGAACTCCTTTGTGAGGCTGTGAGGCATAGGATCGGCGAGGAATACCTTCCGGAATGTGTAGTGCCTACGGTAAAATATGGGGGAGGGAGTATTATGATTTGGGGATGTATGGTCGTCACTAGCGTAGACGAAATGTTTATTTGCGGAGGTAGCATGAAGTGAAAAAAATATATTAATGTCCTGAAAACGGGTTTACATCTACAGCCGTCAGTCACTAAATATCAACAAGATAACGCGCCATGTTGTCACAAATGCGGCGACCACATTGCGCTGGATTAACGAATTTGGAATAATTGAACTATAAGGCGAGTTCTGACGTGTCAGTTTCGCTGATCATTTTGACTGATTCAGTGAAACTGAATATATAATGAACGTCAGAACACCTCTTCAGTTAGACTGATCAGTCATTTCTTCCTTTCAGTGGAAGTGAAAAGTGGTTCTACTTTTGTTCAGTTTAGCTGATCATTATTGAAAAGTAAACGCAAAAGGAATAAAATGATTAATAATAAAATGACACGTGTGGACGTATGCATTTTCATTTTCATTAAAAGTGAATCGGCCAGAATGAATCAGCGAAACTGATATGTCAGAACTCGCCTTTAGACTGACCAGCCCAGTCCCCCCGATCTTAATCCGATAGAACAATTTCGGAGTATTTTGGAGGAAAAGATAAGGACACATAATATTATCTCAAAAGAAACTCTTAAAATCTCTCTCCAACAAGAATGGAATAAGATATAAAACGAAGAGTGTAGGAAGTTAGTCGCCAATATACCAAAAAGAATTAAGGCAAAGGATGGTCCCACCAAATATTAAACAAATCAATAAATAGTACTCTCAGCAACTAATAGTTTGTTTTTTTGCCAAACTACGAAATAATTTAATACAAGTAGATTATTATAGGATGCCTAATACTTATGGCCAAGGCTGTAGGTATATATCGAAATAGTAACAAGTATTGCTATTATTTGTTTATTATTACAAAATACATATTTTCTGAAAAACAGCCCAACCTAACGAAATCATTGCCAACCGCGAGGCAAAAAGATCGTGACTGGATAATAAGCGTTGTTTATGAAATAGCTAACGAACTAACGTTAAATGAAATTTAAAAAAATTACATTTATAGCATGCATTTCTAATTTCTTTCAAAATGCTATTTCGCTGTTACAAGATGGAAAATGTTAAAGCCCTGTTATGTAAATTTTGAATTGTAGCAGCTTTTTAATTAGTTTAAAAATTGTACGCCATACGGAAGCAGTTTCGTGTTTTTGTAGTTTATTTTTAAGTCTGAGCGGTTTTTTCATGCCTGCTAAGCTATGTAAAATATTTGAATTAATTAAACAGGCGATGAGTAATGTTAATGTATTATATTATCATTGGTGTTCCATTTACATTGCTTGAAATTTAATATAATACCTAAAATAATGGAAATTAGCAACAGTATTTTAAGACAGAAACGGTTCTAAAAACTGCCCTTTATACATCCCGGAATACATGGGTATCAGAATTTAATAGGATTATAATTAGCTCAGATGTAACACCACACCATGCATGTGTTAGCAATAACATTAGAAAGCATGTCATTGACATTCCAGAAAACGAATGAATTGAACATCAACTTTCACAAGCTTAACCGTAATTTTGGCATTTTTTAATTTAATTTGAGAAACTGGAGAGACTGTGGACGTGTGATTTAAAGAAATAAATAGTACGTAGGTTTTTTGGTTTAAAGAATATCATTGAAAGTATGTGCTTAATAAATGTGGGTAGGTACATTTTTATTTATACACTTCTAAAACCGTTTGTAGATGTTTTTTTTTTCTTACATATTCAGGGAATAATATGCAGCATTTTTTTAAATAATGATTCTAGGATACGTCTATCTTACATATAGTAATACGGGGCCGTTACTAAACTAATGTATTTACTTAAAAATTACTACTCCTCCAGACATATTACAGCAGTGGTGCCCAACCTTTAACTTGATTCGAGCCAATTTAGAATTTAAAAATTCTAGGCGAGCCACAAATATATTTTACACTTTTAATATTTCAATTTTAAACGTATACAGGGTGATTCAAAAGTATTGTCATTAATTTTAAGGGTAGGTAGAGCATATCAAATAGAACAACTTTTCTCAATAAACCATGTGTAAACGGTAGGGCGCAAAACAAAATGGAAAATTAATACAGAAATTGTTTTGGGGTCACTGGAATAGTGGAATAGGCCAGTTCTGTTTACATTTAAAATTTAAATTTATCAATCGTCTTTCTTGTACGTACTGATAAGAGCCCAGGTGTGATATGGCGTAGCTTAGCTAGTTCATTCTTCACTGTTAAACTGCACTGTTCGAACGATTTAATGGAAGGTCATCCTAACCGTATGACCGAATTAATTAATAATTGACGTTTTAATTTACGGGAAAGCTTTTCAAAATGCTGCAGCAGCTTTGAAAGACACTTCTTTGTTTATGTTGTGTGTGTTTGTCTGTGTTTGTTGGAAGAAAATTTTCTGTAAGTCCAGTTTCTTTTTATTAACAACATTTTTTTCTCATATCACTTTTTAAACATGCCACTAATTGTTTACTGTCACCAGTCTTCGGCATGAAAAAATTGTAGATGAAAGTGAAACCTGTAAATTACATAATTGTGTAATGTTTCATTACTTTTTGCAGGGTCAAATTTCTATCGCGGGCTTTTTTAAATACATATTAGCCAGCAGTTCTCAAAATGTGTAACAAAATTTAAAATAAACAAAAATCGCGATAAGCTTTAAATTTTTGCTGTAATGTACTTTTGTTAAGGTCAGCATATACCCATTTAATTTAATATTTAATGACAATAATTTTGAATCACCCTGTATAATGCACAAACAATAAATTTTGTAATATGTTAAAGAATATTAATTTGTAATTATGTACTCTTAAGCTCCTATTTATTAAGAATTCAAATACAAATTAAATACAGGAAAAACATATTTTTAATGTGAAACCTGACACTGAATTTAGCATCTACAAGTGCGCATCGTCGATAAAACGAGCCACATCAAAAGGTGGCGCGAGCCACACGTGGCTCGCGAGCTACGGGTTGGGCACCCCTGTATTACAGTATCCAGATAATGCATATCATTTTCTGTTAAACTTCTACTCGTTATAGTGCGAACTAAATAAAAATAGATAAAAGTATGTTGTGATTATTAATCTAAACATGCACTTAACTAGACCTACAAAAATTGGTGTGTCTGAATATAAAGTAAATTTAAAAAACACCTTCATAGCTTTTGATTTTTTTCTATTTTAACTGTTTATAATAATATTTACAGTTTACTTCATTCAAAGTGCTTTTAAATTAAAAGAAACCATACTTGATCTTGTTGCTTGCATCAGACAACTTTGGTCGTTTATATTAGCATTCACGATCGTCAGGTCAAGGAAAGGTGGCAAAAGTGAAGTAGTAGGGAAATGTCTTGTCAGCATTAACGACGTTAGTTACGTTGCGACCTTGACACTGTGTATCAAGCAAAATATTTATGTAGGTGTTCGTTTTTAATGAGCTTCGCATATTTTTATAAAACAATTATCATAATGATGTACCTATGGTAGAGTGGTCATGGTTCAGTGAATAAACTGCAAAGTGGATAAATAAAATGTAAACTACTACACTTCTCTTAAAACAAGTACTATATTTATCAATAATTTACATTAGTATAATTATAATACAATATGAAGGAGTACAATTTACGATTATTCAAACCATTTCGTGTCACTCTCTATTAGGTTTGGCATTTAATGTGATTAAAACGAATAATTTCATGTTGAAGTATACATTTTCAAAATTTCGTTGAAAACTGCTCCCATTCCAATTATTTTATTAAAAGGCTCGGCAAAAACAAAAAAAAACTTATATTTAACCATATTAACAAAATTGCTCTTGTATTTAATAATTTTTACCGAAAAAAATTAAGTTTACAGAGAGTATGAATTTTGTGGTTAGAGTAAATTGTATCAAGGTATTTTGTATTTAATTTTCGGTATTTTCATTTTCCCCCTTTTGGAAATTTCTTTTGTAAGATTAATTTTAACTTCATTAAGAAACTAACAAATAAATAAAAAGGCAAATATTGTTTTTTAGTGGAACAGTCTATTCTTTGATGAACAGTTTAAGGCACTTTAAGACATGTGATGGTCATTTAGTTTGGCGGTATTTCGCAACTTGACAGTTTTTAAACTGTGGCCGATAGTTCGTAATAATTATTATCATATATTTTCAAATAAGCATAGGTACTTGAGGAATCAAGCTGGTCTTAAAAGGCAGTCCTTTGTTTTTTGTCTCTTAAGTTTCCACAGTGATTACGCCCTTTTTATAATACATATATCGTAATTTGCCATAGTGAGTAATATCCGTTACACGCGAATAGAAAAAATACATTTTTTATAAAATTACGAATTAGCGCAGTTTGTGACAGTTGTTGATAAGTTTTTTCGAATAAAACCGCAGACAGGTCCTTATCTTTGGCGATTTTAATTACCCTGGTACTAACTGGCCTACGTGTGACAAGCAACCGACTTCAATTTCTTCCGCAGCGTTTATGGATGTATTCACGAATTCAAGCTTCCACCAACTTGTCGACAGGCCAACAAGATTTCGCCCCCCTGACGAACCATCTCTTTTAGATCTTGTTTTGGTTTCTGATGTAAACCTGATCAACCAAATGGACTACCATTCTCCACCGAGACTTAGTGGTCATACTGTAATTATTGGAAAACTAGAATAGTATATTATACACGATGCTATAATGAATGCTATTATTACCGAGGATAATGTTTGCAACACGACCGAGCGAGTTTTGCAATTATCCGAGGTAATAGTAGCCATTATAGCGAGTCGTGTACTATACTTTGTCCTCGACTACAAATACTAAGAATTTTTAATTAAAATTTAAATAACAACATTACTAAAACCGTGTGGTAGGACTGTGCTAAACGAAGTGGTAGGATTAGAAACATAACCTATTTCCCTCATTATACACCATAGACAATGATGTTACCATGACACCGTGAATAATGATTATTCACTGCTGGCAGTGTATAATGGATAGCATTATGTTTGACTAAACACATGAATAATTAATAGATTATTGAGTAGTCGTGGACAAATTACTTTAAACTCTGCCTATAAAAGTTCACAAAACTACTTTAGAAATTTCCAGACTGCTAACTACCAAATAATCAACGATTATATCAACGAATCTAATATTCCACTGGAAGACAACATCGAGACGTCTTGGTCTACTCTAAGTTCCCTTATTGAGAATGTCACTTCTGAATTTATACCGCTGCGCAAGTTTCGAAGATCTCACGAAAAACAGTGGGTAAACAACGAAATCAAATCGATTATAAAAGCAACAAGGAAGTGGTGGGATGCCTACAAACGTTCTAATAGACTAGTTGACTACCAGCGTTACCGTTCACTATCAAATACTGTCACGAAGAAACTCAGGTTAGCTCGATCTAATTACGAAAATAACATTATTACTTCCTCCAGTGCAAAAACCTTATTCAAGTACATAAACCGATCTCTAAAAACTCGTGTATCACACATAACCCTTACGAACCCTAGTACAAATGAACTTGCAACGTCGGCTATGGAAAAAGCAAATATATTCTCAACACTTTCTCAGCTCTTACATTCACGAACCATTACCGAACAATTCGAGACTCCCGGACTGCAACAGAATCATTGCATCCCTAACTTGAGTTGAATTCATGCAAGATAATGTCTTAAAGGAGCTCCAAAATCTTAACGCAACGGCGTCACCAGGCCCCGATTCTATTACACCGTATTTCTTAAAAATGTGCGCCGAAAGTCTATCTCATCCAATCTCCAAAATCATGCAACAATCTTTTAATGAAGGCAAAATACCTGAGGTATGGAAAACTGCCACAGTTGTACCTATATTTAAAAAGGGAAGTAAACTGCTCGCTGAAAACTATAGGCCACTTAGCCTAACGTCCGTTATCTGTAAGTGTATGGAGAAGATAGTGACTAAAGAAGTTACTAAGTTTCTTCTGGACAATGACGTCATTCCTCCTAGTCAACACGGTTTCATCCCTGGTCGCTCCGTGACATCTAATCTCCTTCTGTGTGTCGACTCATGGACCAAAGCATTTGATGATTTATCCCCACAGACGTTATATACCTTGATTTCCAAAAGGCATTCGATCGTGTGCCCATTGAACGTCTCCTTTACAAACTCGAATTCTATGGTATAAGAGGGCAACTTCTGGTATGGATAAAGGATTTCCTGAGAAATCGCTCGTTTGCAGTTCGAATTGAGAACACTCTTTCCGACCATTGTTCGGTTCCAAGCGGTATCCCCCAGGGATCAGTCCCATCCTATTTCTAGCACATACCGGGTGTGAGAGATAGGTGAAATAATTGTATCTCTCCAGCTGAACCTTTTAGTTTTTGTACGTTCTTGTTTGGATGAGTAGTACGCTATTAAGCAATTGATTCTTAAATAATTAGGAAAATTTAGCTCCTAAACGTAAAATAAAGTAAATATTTTAAATAAAAAGTCACACATGCACCTTATGACATCTTGCTTAAAGCCTGCTGCGCATCATTTGTTCGTACTAAATTCTGAAATTTCCATAGCGATCCTGCAGCTCATCAGAACAAGTCTATACCTTTTCAACTTCAAATTGAGACTAATCATTTTCAAATTGAGAATAAACACGTTCAAATTGAGACAAAATAATCTGAAATCGATTAAACACATTCAAATTGAGAACTAACACAATTAAATTGAGAATAAACATATTCAAATTGAGAATAAACACATTCAAATTGAGACAAAACAAGCTGAAGTCAGAAGGTATATACCTTTTCAACTTCAAGTTGAGACTAATCATTTTCAAATTGAGAATAAACACGTTCAAATTGAGACAAAAAAATTTGAAATCGATTAAACACATTCAAATTGAGAACTAACACAATCAAATTGAGAATAAACATATTCAAATTGAGAATAAACACATTCAAATTGAGACAAAACAAGCTATTGACTTCAGCTTGTTTTGTCTCAATTTGAATGTGTTTATTCTCAATTTGAATATGTTTATTCTCAATTTGATTATGTTAAATCTCAATTTGAACGTGTTTAATTGATTTCAGATTGTTTTGTCTCAATTTGAATGTGTTTATTCTCAATTTGAAGATGATTAGTCTCAACTTGAAGTTGAAAAGGTATAGTTGATCAAGTTTTTGTAGAATTAATATCAGTCTAATAATCAGCAAAAAATACCATTTCCCATTCATTTCAGATAAGTAAATGTCGTACTATAATCGACTGAAAAAAAAATAGTATATTTCATTACGAGGCGAGAAACTAGGCTTTTCCCGTGCGAGCGTGACAATTCTCGTGTGAGGCGAAAGCCGAACACGGAAAGTCATGCGAGCACGGGAAAAGCAGTTTCCGCCGTGTAATGAACGATATTTTTCAGTATACCTCTGAAAAACGGCGATAGAACACGTACAGTTGTGGACAGAAAAAAATAGGACAAGTCGAAAAATCAAGTAAACTTTATCCTATAAAATTTAGTAACTTGATTTTGGCTTTCATTATAATTATGACATTAATTTGTCACATTGACTTGCAATCAAATTACAACACAGGGGCCATTTTAAACTAGAAAAAAAACACTGTCCTATTTTTTTCTGTCCACAACTGTACATTAAAATATGCGTTGTTACTTATATCAAACGCCATTTAGAATGTTTTTGAGATTTCCATAGCAACGCTTGTTTGGAATTGTTTATCGAGTGTTTATTTGATAGATGAAGGTGGAATAGACCGGGAAAAAATTTTCCCGTGCAGTGCACGGGAAAGATGCCTTTTCACAACCCATAAACCGTCAGGAAAGCGACTGTTTTCGGAGAGGTATACTGAAATAGTTATTTGTAATACAAGTGTTGAAAGCTTGCGTTTGCCACACGAATGTGAAGTTTGCAGCACGAACGATAGTGAGTGCTGCAGTCACATGAGTGTGGCAAATACAAGCTTTCAACACATGTATTATACACTATTTTTTCTACAACCACAAAAAATTTAAATATTTCTGCAAAATCAAATCTGACATTCATCAAATGTCATTTATGACATTTTGATTTGCGTGCGGAAAGTAAACAAATTAGCGTGTGGAAAGTTTACTTTCCGCACGCAAATCAAAATTTGAGTGGGGAAAGTTTACTTTCCGCACGCAAATCAGATTTGCGTGCGGAAAGTAAACTTTCCGCACCCTAATTTTCACTTATTCGGCAAACACTCATTTTCAATACTCGTATCTATGGAGACGAAGTCTGAAAATCCCACTTTCCATGGTGGGAGTAGAAAAAAGTACTTTTCGATGAATAGCTACAACGTAAGCAACAGGTAGCCAGGAAGATAATATTCACATATGTTCAATTTCCCATGCATTTCACCTATGTCTCACATGTCAGGCCACACTCGGTATACAGGGTGTAAAATTAGTGCGATATTCTTATGTAGCTCTGTAAATATTTTAGATAGAGAAAAATTTTACATATAGAAGTTACTTATTAGATGCTTCTTTGTAACCATAAAATATCTACAATTCTACAGGGTGTTTCCTTTTCGGCTGCCAGTATGCAACTTAAATATTTTAAATAGAACACCCTATATATTTTTAAATATTCTTATTCTACTGCTATTCAACTTTTTAGGAAAAAATGATGTATGCAGATCCAACGAATAAAATCTGCACCGTCCACATTTTGACAGATTAATTATAAAATTTTTGTCAAACGTTTGTCGAGACCATCTACTGTCATCCAAAAAATTAAAAGTTAAATAGCGTTGTACAGGGTGTTTGCTACGGCGGTACAATTACTTAAAATTTGGATTGGCCATAATTCAATTTTTTTTAAATGGAACACTGTATTTTTTCAATGATTCAGATAGAGAATTAAATTCCCTTTCGATTTCATATTGAGTTTCCTATACCTAAAGTTGATACTTTTTAAATGATTGCAGTTTTAAAAATAACAGGACCGTGTTATGCGAATTGCAATTTTTAATTGAATTTTTTAGAAGGCTGTGGAAACAACAGAAAAAGACAAATCAATTATCTGTCATATTAATTCGCAGTAAAGTAGCATTCATGTGTTGTACCGCATTAATTCACTGTTTTATGCATAACAGTGAATTTTTGTAGGTAACAGTGTGTTAATATGATCTATGTATTAGGTGAATGTGATCGAAATTGTCTTCTTGCATCCCGATGTTATGCTCAGAAGTATCCTGGCGAAAGACACCCACCGGCAGCTAGTTTCGAAAGACTCAAAGAAAGGTTTGAAACGACAGGCAGCGTTAATTATACAAAACTTATGCGTGAACAACGAGCAACCAATGAGGAAAACGCATTAATGGTTGTTGCTGCAGTGGTTGAAAATCCTACCAGTCGACTCGAGAGATTTCTCAACAAATTGTTGATATGAGTCGTACATCTGTACACCGTATTTTGAAGAGCAATAAATTCCACCCCTACCATATCCAAAAACACCAGAAACTTTTCCCGCGAGATTTAGAAAACCGGATGCAATTTTGTGAGTGGGTCAACAATAAAGAACTAGATTTTCTGAATTACGTCGTTTTTTACCGATGAGGCGACTGGCTTTCCTAATCGGAGAAATTTCCATCATTACGCTACCGAAAAGCCGGAATTTTTTAGAGCAGTTGATCACCAACATCGGTGGTCAATAAACGTGTGGGGTGGAATTGTTGGAACACAAGTTGTTGGTCCACATTTTTTTGAGCACCAGAGCACCATCTTAATGGTCAAATCTATCTGCAGTTTCTTGAACATGAATTGAACAATTTACTGCAACATATTCCTGAAAATGTTGTTCCTAGATTTTGGTACCAACATGATGGTGCACCTGCGCATTCACCGCTGAATGTCCGAAATTGTCTAGATATTAGATTTCCCGATAGCTGGATTCCACGAAGTGGTCCACAGAACTGGCCTGCTAGGTCTCCAGAGCTATCTTTATTAGATTTTTTCTTGTGGGGATTTGTAAAGAATAGTGTGTACCAAACTCCTCCGACTACCAGCGCGGATATGAAAGAAAGAATTCGTGATGCTTTACGCCAAGTAACCCACGACATGCTGATTAATGTTCAACACTCATTTACAGAACGAATTCAAATGTGCCTTCAACAAAATGGCGATGTGTTTGAACACTTATTATAAATTGCTGGGCTTTTCTTCTACTCGTATTTATGTTTTCTGGTTTTCATTATGTAGTTATTAAAATTTTGTAATAAAAATAATATGTTGTTCTGTATCGATTAACTTGTTTTTTATCATAATCTCACAATATATAAACAAATGATGTTCTCCGAATAATAAATTAGTTTTAAAACAGCCTTCTAAAAAATTGCAATTCACACAACACGGCCCTGTTATTCTTAAAACTGCAATCACTTAAAAAGTATCAACTTTAGGTATAGGAGACCCAATATAAAAGCGAAATGGAATTTAATTCTCTATCTGAATCATTGAAAATAGTAGATTATTCTACAAGTAAAGAAAAGTGGCAGTTTTCTAGCGAGTGGAAAATGTTTGATTCACGAGCGTTAGCGAGTGAATTGCAATTTCACGAGCTAGAAAACCACTTTTCTTACGCGTTGAATACGCTATTTTTTTTGTGTAAGTACTAAAAGTTCGAATTTTCTAGACAAATTTGTTAAATTTATCAAGGTTATGTTTGTACGGAAACATAGCAACTACAACACGTACATAGTAACAAGTAAACAAACAGACTGCGTTGCTAGGAATAAAGTGTTGGTTGCTAATGACTCAAGCGTTGCTAATGAGTAAAGGTTGCTAACGAGTAAAATGCCACATTACTTTACTATTTTCAGAAGTAATACCACAAGTGACTAGAATTTTACCGGAAATTTTTTTGCCGTCACCAACACGACTGCTTGTTGCGACGAAAATCGTAACGAGTGCGACAGCACGAGTTACGATTTTCCAAAGCAACAAGCAAGAGTGTTTGTGACGGCAAAAATTTCCTGTAAAATTCTAGTCACGAATGGTATTCGGAATGATAATTCCTCGAATTAGGTATAATGAAATTACTGAAATACTTGTCACTCAAAAAATTTTGACAGACGTTGTCTCTAAGCAACGCTGCTAGTCGCAAAATTTTCTAGAAAATTTCACTAGTGGTATTTTCGATTTAATTCGATTGTGATTGGTTCAATTCACCAAAATACTGTGATTTGATTGGATGAGTGGAATAATCTACAAAGTAAAATGACCGTTTACCATTGACTACACAAAAAATACATTGTTCCATTTAAAAAAATTGAATTATGGCCAATCCAAATTTTAAGTAATTGTACCACCGTAGCAAACACCCTGTGCAACGCAATTTAACTTTTAATTTTTTGGGTGATAGTAGATGGTCTCGACAAACGTTTGACAAAAATTTTGTAATTAATCTCAAAATGTGGACGGTGCAGATTTTATTCGTTGGATCTGCATACATCATATTTTTCCTACAAAGTTGAATAGCTCTGCAACCACTGATCCTAACTGCAAAAGCGAAACACTACGGGATAGGTAATTGACAGTAGAATAAGAATATTTAAAACTATATAGGGTATTCTATTTAAAATATTTAAGTTGCATACTGACAGACGAAAAGGAAACACCCTGTAGAATTGTAGATATTTTATGGTTACAAAGAAGAATCTAATAAGCAACTCTTATGTTTAAAGTTTTTCTCTATCTAAAACATTTACGGAGCTACATAAGAATATCGCACTAATTTTACACCCTGTATACAGGGTTGCTCATTAGTGCGTCAAAGTCCAATATAGGCTTTATTAAATAAAACTGGAGGAATTTATTTTATAAAAAGTGGCACAGTAACAAAAAACGCACATTTAAAAAATAATTTGAATTATACAGGGTGTCGCCCTAAAGCGGGGCACATTCGAGAATATTTTTTTTAAACGAAACACCCTGTATATTTTTTGTTTTTTCTAATCTGCTTTAAATTGTCTTTTCAATGATCGCTGGGTTTTTGTTTTTGGATGACGCATTGTTGAGTTATTAACGAAAATTTTAAAAAAATGGTCGCGACAAGGTTTACCATACTAATTCCATGCGACAGTATTACGATTAGCTAAGACAAAATTATTTGGTAGGTATGCAGCCAAGGGATGTGTTGAACCTTCAAAATAATCAAACATTAATTTTATTATACAGGGTATTTGTTACGATGCAGTCAATTTGGCGATTGTCAAAGAGCGTTTACTGAATTTTTTCAAATGGAACATCTTGTATATTATTAAATTTTTGGAATCACGCGTTAATTGCGCTTAATTTTTGTTAATAATGTCCTATATCCAAACCCAATAATTTCAGAGATATTTTTACTTTTTCGTTACAAACCGCTAAATTATTTCTTTTCGACTCGATCTAGTGTACCAGGGCAAACGCTTTGACAAACTAAAACAAATAAACACAAAAAGTGTCAAATGTTAAAATCTTAATTGTTGTTGCTAATTAGGGTTGTATTAGTGATTTCTTAAGTTTCTGCCTTTAATATTGTCATTGTATTATTTATTGATTGGATTAGTGGGTAAGTAGTTTTCTTGCACATTTATTGTTTGTCACATATTATTATTACGGTTTTTAGGTAAGTCAATATGCAATTTGAAAGAAACGAACTCGTTGACATGATTTTCATTATGGCATCTGCCCAATAAAATTGTGTATTAACTCAGCGAATTTATGCGCAAAGATATCCTGACAGAAGACAACCTTCAGTTACAAGTTTGGAAAGACTTAAGGAAAGATCATTAGAACAGGAAATGTGAGTTATGAAAAGTGTGAACGGAGAAAGAGGACAAGTGACGAAGATAAATTGAAAGTCTTGTTATAGTAATTGAGGAGCCCTCTACTAGTTCGACCAAAATATCAACAGAAACTAATGTACCACGATCTACTGTTAGCAAGATTTTAAAAAATAATAAATATCATGACTACAGTATATCCTTTCATCAAGAACTGTTGGGGCCTGATTTAGAGACTAGAAGGACATTTTGCGAATGGGGATTAGAAATTGAAAGGATAACACCTAACTTCTTCCAAAAAGTATTATTTACTGACGAATCGACCTTTACTCAGAGTGGTAGCCCAAACCGTCATAATCTTCATAATTATGCAACAGAAAACCCAAGAATAGCAAGAGCGGTTGATAAGTAGAGACAATGGACTGTAAATGTTTGGGGTGGTATTATGGTCAACTTTATAATTGGACCACATTTCTTTCATGGACATCTAAATGGTGGACAATATTTGAATTTCTTGCAATATGACTTGGCTCAGCTTCTGCAAAACGTTCCTCCAGTTCTAAGGGAAAATATGTGGCTCCAGTACGACGGTGTTCCAGCACATTTTGCACTAGATGTCCGACGATATTCGAATCAAGAATTCGAAGATCGATGGATCGGCCGCGGTGGTCCCATTAGTTGGCCACCTACATCGCCAGATTTGACGAAACTTGATTTTTTTCTATGGGGGCACAAAAAATATTGTGTACCAGACACCTCCAACTATAGCAGACGATATGAGGCAACGGATAATACATGCTTTTGACACAGTTTCCATTGAGATGTTACAAGACGTAAATAGGTCCTTTCTGTCAAGGCTGCAAATGTGTTCTAATCAAAATTTAGGTCACTTTGAGAATTTATTGTAAATATTACCTCTAACGAAATTACAGTTTGATACTTTTTGTCTTTATTTGTTTTTGTGTGTTAAAGCGTTTGCCCAGTACACTAGATCGAATCGAAAATAAATAATTTAGCGGTTTGTAATGAAAAAGTAAAAATATCTCTGAAATTATTGAGTTTGGGTATAGGACATTATTAACAAAAATTAAGCGCAATTAACGCGTGATTCCAAAAATTTAATAATATACAGGGTGTTCCATTTGAAAAAATTCAGTAAACGCTCTTTGACAATCGCCAAATTGACTGCATCGTAACAACTACCCTTACCCTGTATAATAAAATTAATGTTTGATTATTTTGTAGGTTCAACACATCCCTTGGTTGCATACTTACCAAATAATTTTGTCTTAGCTAATCGTAATACTGTCGCATGGAATTAGTATGGTAGACCTTGTCGCGACCATTTTTTTTAAATTTTCGTTAATAACTCAACAATGCGTCACCCAAAAACAAAAACCCAGGGATCGTTGAAAAGACAATTTAAAGCAGATTAGAAAAAACAAAAAATATACAGGGTGTTTCATTAAAAAAAATATTCCCGAATGTGCCCCGCTTTAGGGCGACACCCTGTATAATTCAAATTATTTTTTAAATGTGCGTTTTTTGTTACTGTACCACTTTTTATAAAATAAATTCCTCCAGATTTATTTAATAAAGCCTATATTGGACTTTGACGCACTAATGAGCAACCCTGTATAAGCGATCTGCCCAACAGTATCACCTCAACTTCAAGTTATTTTGCGGATGACACCAAATTGTTCAACTTTTCTTTGACTGCGCTCACGTCATTCAAGATTTGAATAAAATTAACGAGTGGTGTATTCAGTTTCAGTGGTTGCTCACAGTGAATGCGGATAAGTGCTCGGTTTTGCATATTGGTCGCAACAATCCTTTAGTGCAGTATGAATTAGGCGGCGCGGCGTTCCCGTAAAACCAGTGACCGAACAAATTGACCTTGGTATCACCATAACAGCTGACTTGAAATGGGGTAGCCACATCTTTACTACAGTTAAAAAAGTAAACTTCTTGATATATCAAATATCACACGCGTTTAAAAACCTGTCTCCGTTGCTTTTGAAAAAACTGTATTCGGCCTATGTACGTCCCATCCTAGACTACGGTACTGCGACCTGTAACCCATATTTTGCGAAAGACATCGACCTATTACAAAAGGTCCAAAGAAGATTTACGAAACTTTCTCCTATCCTACGCCCGCTTCCATATCCTGAAAGGCTGAAAATCCTAGGGTTGCCCACTTTAGTTATCACGCGTCAAAGAGGTGACCTAATCGAAACATATAAAATCATTACCGGCCATTACAGTTGCAACCTGGGCACCATATTCCACCTCAGTCAAAACACTAATCTCAGGGACCACAAATACAAGCTGGTGAACGAGCGCTGTACCAAACTACCTAGACAGCAGTTGTACGAATCGTATTGTATCGGCATGGAATGGTTTACCGGCGCACATCCTCGATTCCGTAAATGTCAATGTCTTTAAAAACTTGTTGGACGCGCACATATCGCTTTAATTTACTAATATGAACTAATTGGCAACTGAATCCAAGCGCTACGCCGCTTTGCGGTAGAATTTTGAACTGTCTGTAGGAGGTCGAAATTTAGACTCGACCTACAATTACCCCACTAATGACAGTTTATTTTCGAGCTCAGCTGTAATACGTTGGTACATGCCTACATTTATCTTGCTTGTTCTTACTAGGTTTATTCTTGCTTAAGTTCAGTGTCTTGTTTATATTTTTAATAACGGGATACCTATAACGTAAAAATGGAGCGTGGACGTGAGGGAGCTAGATTTTCTCCTGTACCAAATAAATCGAAACGGTTTTGTTGCGTGCTTGATTGCAAATCATTATCAAAACTCGATACATTAATGTTGCTACAATGTGCTTACATCTACGACTTGCTCCAGCTTTACACGAGCACATCATATTTTCAATTTTCCATTGTTCATTTGCAAAAATCAAACATCCGTTGATTTCGTGTGGTGCTTCTTTTAACGCCGAAGTTGAGGCAAAGAGCAACGATACTTGTTTTAACATTTTCTTGACTTTTGCACCCACAATAAATAACATGTCCAGAATTTATTAATTGTTCCCCTTGAATGTAATTTCTAGAAGAAAATGTTGCTTGTGCATAATTGCAAATATTGAGCATAGTTAATTTATCTGCCATTATCACTTTATCACGAAACTTTACAACCAACCGTTTGACTGACTTACGCGCGTGTGACGAAATTATTTATTTGTACTATTGTTGTACTAATACGTTACTATTAAGTATCATTAGAACATCTTTAACTACATTCCATATAATGAAGACTTAAAATTCCCCAACAGTTGCTATGCGTAACAAATACCTACTAGAAATAGAAACTTTGTAAATAATGCAAGATGACGTTACTCACGGCTGGTGAAATTATTTATTTCTATCAAAACAGCTTTATTAAAGTCCCATTTAAACATCTTTATTTAAAGTGCATGCCATGAAGAGTTAAAATATCCCAATATTGTGTCCCTAAAATTATTTAAACAGATACTAGAAGCGATTTAAAATCAGCATTTAAGTAGGGAAATACATAGGCTTTAAGAATTGAACCTCCTTACAGCGGCCATTTTAACTAAGCTCCTCCTTCAGTTCACTTCCCAATAAGATCTTAAATTTGTATCTTTGTCTATATATGTATGTATGTATCTGTATATTGCCAATATGTATGCTATTAACTTATATGAGTCCAATCGGCTGCTGGCCGTCTACTCTGTATTTTCTAATAATAATAATAATAAAACAACTGCGGCACATGGCATGTCCTACGTGGCTGTTAAGATAATAATGCAATCTGGAATAAAAGATTTACAGCTTTGCAATTGGCAGAAAACCGTGAGTAATGACATCTACCGTTTTGTGATTGGACAGGGTCTGTGAATTATAAGTCGTAATTCAATGGTGTCACTTATAGAGACTGTTATTTAACAGAAAACTTATAGATAATGGACGTATTATTTACACAATTTACACCAACAAAGTCAACTGTTAGATTACCACTTTCATAAGTGAAGAATACAAAATCTTTATCTTTAATTAAAACCTTTAAAATGCCCAATCTATTTAAGTTTAAATTATGTACGTAGTCATGTCTAAGAAATTTTAATTGCGTGGGTTTTATGAGGAATGCAAATTTTCATAGAATTTTGAACAGAGCTCGTTGTTTATTCGACTATATCTAATATAAAATGCCTCGTCTCCAGCGTCTTTTACTTCATGGTTTCCAAAAATATATTAATATTAAAAACGAGCATTTTATTCTTTGTAATTGAAATATTAACGGGTTTTTGTTTTATGCAGCAATTACTTTTTGCTTTTATACCAAAATCAAATCCGTCTCTTTGGTAATTGGTCGTCAATTGTTATTGCTATTGTTGTATTGCCAAATAAAATTACTATAAAACCGCTTTGTAAAAATTAATACTCATATTCTGATATATCACTAAGGAGATGTCCAAATCCTGCTGTTACTACGTAAGTTATGCACTTAGACATATTATTGCTTCGTTTTAACTACAATTGTGTAGGAGTATTCTAATTTTAAATTGAAATTGAATTGAATTCTTGATAAGTCTGGTTATTGCGACTTGTAAAATATCATTGAAATTAAAAAAATTCACCTTAACTAATTAGTTCAGAAATTAACTCTGTTAAGTTGTTGATGTTTTCCTGGTATTTTTAATTTGAGTGTTTTAAGAAAACTAGTAAAATGTGCTGTTTAACAGTTGTTAAAAGTCGTTAGTATTGGAGGAGAGTGTCAAATAAGACGCTAGCAACTTCTCCAAGCGAATTATGTAAAAGTAAAAAGTTAATCGTCTTTTAGCATTTAATGGTCATAAACTATTAAATTTTTTGTTCAAAACCGGATTTTCACAATTTTATATTTTTTATTTTTTGCGAACCGTTTTTTATGGTGTTATAAACAGTTAGTTGTATACCGAGTTCGTCGCAGAGACTGCTAGGTATATCTTTTAATCTTCTGAAAGTTTTTAACAGCATTTAAATTATTTCGTGGAAGTATGTTACTTACTTTCTTGCGACTGCAGTTTTAAAAGTTTATCTGGAACTAAAATTTAATGCAATTGGGCTATTCTTTATTTCTCATTATTATTAAAAGAAGTCGCTCCTTTTAGCGTAAGATATTATTTATTTTTAAATTTCGTTGAACAGGCGTTCGTATTTTAAGAATTATATAATGCAATTTGTTTTAGTGTAATAAGTTTAAAAACAATTTTGTTTCAGCATGGAAGTGGTTTGAAGAACAATCAATACTTCAGAAACCGAAAAGCATTATCTATCACTGAAAAATCACATATACTTAAAATAGAAATCAAGACTATACATTACAGTACCATCATACTTTTTAGTGGTGAATACATTTAAAAGAGGCAATTTATTTATGTTTTAAATATTAGGATGTCCTGATCGACTTCCTGCATGACCAACGGACGCGGCGCCGGTATGGCGTTCATGACCAAAAAGAAAAAGTACAAATTTCAAGTCGAAGTGTGTTTAGAAGAACTGTTAGAAGTGCCTTTTGTGTCTGCCGTCCTTTTCGCCAAATTACGTCTGCTCGATGGAGGCTTTCAAGATCATAGTTCGAGGTGAGCAAAATAATTATTCCATTTACGTAGTAGTTAACTGACATTTCAAGAACGTTTATATACTTGTACATTTACTTAATTACCTTTATCATATTTAAATGGTACGAAAATATAACAAATGCAATAAATGTAGGTACTTAATTTTAAAAAAATTCCAGTTGCATACAATTTTTATTTTTTTTATGTAAACTTTGAAAATCATAATGTTTTTAATATTAACATAAAAGAATACTAACGGCAGCATTCGCATAATAAAAAAAATGTTGTTAGAGTTGTCTGTTGCCTAAAAATAGAAGTCAGAATTTGCACGGACTAATAAAATAACTTGATACTTGCACTTGTAAAACAACTAGAGCGCCTCTGTACTTATTATTAGGTACTTTTTTCTTTGTCCGTGATTACGTACGTACATCATAATTTATCATTAAAATGCAAGAAACTGGAAACTCCTTTAAACGAAAATTGTTCAGTTTTTTTCCTTTGGTTAATGAAAATGCATTTTTTTTAGATTGCCGTTAATGCTTAATGTTTTGTATTTTTTAAGAAAGATTTACATTTGTTAATGTTAAACAGTTACTTGTCACTGAAATCATTAAAACAGGTGATTATTAAACATAAAATTCTAAATTTGATATTGTTCATTGCCTGCAATATAATTAATAATTATACAGTTTAACGGATACATTGATTTTGCTGAGAGAACCTTTAATTAAGGAAAGCGGTTTATGTTCGTATAACAGTTGAAGTGGAATTGAGTTTCTAAACTAGTAATTTTCAGATTTATTAACCGTATTATAGACTTAAATTTAGAATGCCAGAAATAATTCTTGGGCGTATTTTTGGCAAATTATGTAATGTAAACGTGTACAGGGTGAACCATTTTCAATGAATCTAAATTGGAAGTACCCTTAATATCGGAATAACTTCTCTGTTTTTGGAGATATGATTCTAGGCACATTTTTTAAAGTAGAATACAATAAGTAATGCGTATGTCTTCTAATTTTCATATTTTAAAAATTATGAGGTAAAGTTGGTATTTTTCTAAATATAAGTGGTAGTTCGCCATGGCAGTATTAAATCGCATATTTCTTCTGGTTTTCAAAAATATATAGTGGCCCACTGAAAACAGTAAACGCAAGTTTTGGCTACTTATATTATCAATTTAAATGCTGATAAACTCATAAAGTACTTGCTTATCACTTATCACAAACAACTTGTCAGATGAAATGCTTTTGTTTGCTACGTTCAACTTTTTAAGCCTACTAGATCAAAATTTAAATGTATTTTTTTCTGGAATTAATGATCGGATTTGAAAAATAAAAAGACTGTTGAAAAGAGAATCGAAAGGCCTTTATAATTGTGTAACGTTTGACACCCCTTTCTATTTAAAATTTTTGGGGTGCAATTCACCCTCATCTTAGGGTTGAAGTTGTATAAATAATACTAATCAATTCAGATGTCCCCCTTGATACTAAAATTGACGTGTTCGACCGTTTTTCGCAAAATTGATGTTAAGTGGCCAAAACTTGCGTTTACTGTTTTCAGTGGGCCACCCGAATACCTTGTAGGGGTTAAATGCAGTAACAGTATCTATTTTTAATTTTTTAACAATTTGTCTTGAATGTTGGGGAACCCTGACTTTCATTTTATGCTAAAACATAATCGTGAAACATCTACAGGCAAACATTAATAAAACTACAGTGATAGCTTAACCTACAAAAAAATGAATACAAAATTAATTGAATAAAACATAAAACAGAACATTCATCCTAGTAGGCTGATAATAAAACGGAATTATCTTTAATGCCAATGAATACGCGTTGTACGATTCAATTCGACTCTATACGCTCCCTTGTGTGATCGCTGCGTTTTTGTATCGGCAAACGTTATTCTCGTTCTTTCGAGAGGATTCCGGGAAAGCGTCGAGGTGGAAGTTTCCGTATCGTACTAAACTCCGGCTTCCGTATTATAAGCGGTAAGCGACTGAGCTAAAGGTGCGTCCAGACTTTAGCGCGCATGTTCTTTGACTCGCGAGTCGCTTCGGACGAGAATGATACTAGCGAGAGGTATTGTATCATGATATGTGCACGTAAATTTAAAATTCCGCCATTACAATATTATTTTCGCGAACCCCTTTTATAAACCTTGCGAACCCCTGGGGGTTCGCGAACCACCGGTTAAGAGGCACTGGTCTAGAAGAATATATAAAATTTTTTGCAAAAATTTACTTTGTTATCAAAATGTTTCAAACTTGATATTAACATACGTAAAATTAAATGGGGGTTCGAAAAATGTAGAAAGATACAGGGTGTTCCATTCAAAATAACAAAGTTGTTAATTCTGACGAAATCGGAAGTGACAGAAACTTGTTTTCTATGTCAAATAATACAGTTTTCACAATATATTACGTATACCAAATTTAATTTTGATATTTTAAAAAATTATAAAAATATAGGGGTGTCCCAGGTTTCATTGACACCCTGTATAACGTATGTCCCAAAGGTCTTGAAATCACCTCTTGGCATGATAATTTATTATAAGACGTTTTATGTATAAATAATGGAATTTTTATTTTTATCACTTTTGGCGCAATAGTTTTAATTTAAACTGACTTTGATTTACATAAAGAAAAACCGTTCACTATTCCAAGACTTTAGAAACACTCGTTATATTTCGATTTTTGTGATGCATTTGTTTAGCCCTAAAATATTACAAATAAATATAATAAATGATACGAGGGCGTATTTTTATGTTATCTACATAGGCTATAAAAAAACACGTATCATATTAACAACCCTTTATTTTTCTATATAACTCCCTTCAACACTTTTATGCCGGGTTTACATTTGCTAGTTGATTCGGCCGAGTACCAATCTGCTAGTACTGGTACCAGCAAATTTTATTGCTTTTTCAGTTGACACGTTGCTAGTACGCTAGCATGCGTTTTCATTCATGTTTTAGAAAATTAATAGGTAGGAACCATGGATAAAGCCGTGATGAGTGTTTTTGTGCAATCAATCAACAATGTGTTGCATTTGAACTAAGTAATATTCTAGAAAACGAAGAAGCATATGGGTGAACAATTGGATATCGCGACCGCAGACATAATTATTAGCAAATCTGAACACTCGTATTCTGAGCTAGCCGAAACGAATTCACTAGTTTTACTTTCATTGCATCGACTCATTTTAAATAAATTAATATCAATAATTTATATACCCAAGAGATCAATGGCATGCCACAAAGCAGAGAACAGAATGATCTCGAGGAAATACTAGCATGTAGTACCTTGACACATGCTTTTTCTGAGTGCCAGTGACTCACTCGTGCTAAAAAGTAGACCCAGGGCCGAGTTAGCTTGCTAGTAACAAGTAGCTGTGCTAGTACTGGCAAATAGCTGTTTAGACATGCTTTTTCTACGCGAGTAATGGCACGAGTACTCTACTCGGCCGAGCAACTAGCAAATGTAAACCCGGCATTATACACTTAATGAGCCTAATGAATAAAAATTAAGCAATTGCTTTAAGGAATCGTGGTTTAACAAAAGCAAATGCTATTGTAGCAATTGCTTCTAGAAAAAGCAATTGCTTAAGTCTGATATGAATAAAAGTTTTAAGCAATTGCTAGGTTTCCCCAGCAATATAAGCAATTGCTGCAGATTTTAACTTATCTCAACTTGCAAATCTCTAATTAGTTTTGTTGTTTACCCCTATTTACCCTTTATAACATAAACATAAAGACAATCATGTCGGATAACATTGTATCAAATAGCGACATTGAAGATGCAGAAATAAATAAACAGTTAATATTTATTTATAAATCAAAAGAAAATAAAATTCGGTTGCATAAATCTCAAGTGCCCCAAATTAAAAAAGAAAAGGAAGACGCTTTAAGAAATTTAGTAGAACAGTACGAGAAAATATTTAATGTTCCCATTACATCGAAACAGTTATCGAAGAAAATTAGTACCTAATATGAAAGGAGAAATTAAAAAAAAAATTGACATTAACCAAACTGGCAACACGAAAATTGTATTGAAACCATGGGAAAAACTACTTTTGGAGATTTTAGAAGTTGAAAAAATCCGGTATTTAAAAAAATTCCAGTCTACATATTTTACATTATTTTACTATTAATTAAGCAAAAATACAATTATTATGAGCTATGACCGTTTGTATTAAGAACTCTATCCAAGATAACATTATTGGCCAACCCGAACCTGAACTTTCCACTTCAGGCCAAAGTTTACCTAAATTAGTTGTACCACCACCAACAAAAAAAATGCAAACTTCAAAGTCTTTGCCAGAGACATCGGGAACCAAAGATTTGACAACAGCCAAATTACAGCGTTTGGTATTACTAGAGCAATTAAAATTAATAAGAATGCAGCAAGAGGAAATCGAAGAAAGAAAAAAGAGTACAGAGAAAACCATTTTGAAATAAGGAGAAAATTATTATTTTGATGTATCATAAATTAATATTATCTGCCAACCTTGCTGTTTTGCCTCGAGAATTTCTTCGATTGTTTTTGGAAATTTTATCCAAATGTTTGCCTTACTTACAAATCTGTTCATAACCAAGCTGTACACTTTGGAAACAGTGCTCTGATGTATACCAAGTTCTTCCGCTATAGAATTCTGAAAGCCTGGATTGAATACCATTCGAAGAAAAATTTTAATTTTTTCCATATTTGATAACGCGCCTAGACGTTTTTCGTTATTTTCTGCCGATAAATAGTTTGCCATCCAATCAACATTTTCACGATGAAACCTGTATAATTTTCAATATTCATCCTCTCTACATGCTCTCCGAACTTGGTAAAATTTACATTTACGAATATTCATGAACTCTGCCATAATTGCATTTACACAGTTTTGAAATGAAATACAAGAGTAACTTCTTTAGACAATTGAAGGCTGGGGTCGATCAAACTTAGAAATTTATAAGCCATAGCTTATTGAGAAAAAGCAATTGCTAACTTTATTCATATGATTTCAGGTATTTGCTACCATTTATTTAGGAAAAGCTTTGTTATCAAGCATTTACTTGGGATTGTAGCAATTGGTTTAAGCTTAAGCAATTACTTGAAGTTTTATTCATCTAAATCTAAGCATTTGCTAGGAAATTCTAAGAAAAAGCAAATGCTGAAATTTTATTCATTAGCCTCATTAGATCTTTTTTCCAATTGTGCCATATCCTCAGAAAAAAATTCCTTCGGCAACTCTGTAAAATATTGTTCAACAGCTTCTTCATCAGATGCAAAACGCTTTCCCCTGAGATTCTTTTTTAAGTTTTTGAATACAAAGTAGTCTGACGGAGCTAGGACAGGCCTATAAGGTAGATACCTTAGCTCTATGAACCCACAGTCATTGATTTGATTATCTGCTGGACTTTGTTTGCCTTATGAACCCGACAGTTGTCGTGCAGCAACAAGTTTTTTTGTAAATAAGAATGTGTGCGCTTTTCCTCCAGAGCGGTTTTTAAATTTTGAATAATGTTTCCATAGGCCTCTGCATTTATGGTAGACCCCCTTGGCATGTATTCAATAAGCAAGACTCCTGCAGCATCCCAGCCATCAGTTTTCCGGTCGTTCGGATTTTGGGTCATCGTTAATTGTGTCTCTACCCCAACGATAGAGTTTAGACCAAAATTTAACTTGAAAATAAGGTGATCTTCCCCATACACAGCAATCATTTTTCCATGAGTAATGTATAGGCCATTGCCTTCTTTTGTCAGGAATTTTATGACACTGCGATGTTCCACCTTAATTTCACCCATTTTATCAAGAAGTAAACCTTCCCAAATTTCTATAAACCGCACAAATTAAACACAACTTAGCACATGTACTTCTAAATGTAACAGATATTTTTTAATAATTGGTTTGACATCGTCGCTTTTTTGTTTTATGTTTGTTTAGATAACATAAAAATACGCCCTCGTAGTATTCTACGAGTATAAGAACAACCTATTCACACTACACTATATACTTATACAGGTATGTCATGAGGTCATGACGACCCCCGATTAGACGTTGCGTGAGAAAAACTTGTAGCAGATAAATGAAAATTCGCAAAATAGGGTTTTGGGATATTACAAATTGATTGAAAATATATTTAAGATTGTACAACTTCCGGTTATGCTGGAAGTAGATACTTAATTTAAGAACTCTATCACCCATGAAATAGCTAGGATAACTCGACACTAGCGTTTGCCAGTATACAGGGTGATCGAAAAATGGCGACCTCGATTTTTTCAAAGCTTTCTTAAAATACCCAACTAAGTCTGTAATTAATAAGTAGGTACGAAATTATTAAAATTCAAGTTTTAATGTTTCAAATTTTTGATGTTATTGGCTCATGTGTTAGTTTTTTTCTTTTTTCTTGACTGAAGGTAATAAAACATGAAAAACTCAATTTTTCAAATAGAAACTCATATTTCGTAATCTTTTTGAAGATGGGTTTTTTACATAACAGTTTTTCTAAGGTAGGAAAAATGTTCTATGCAATAGAAAAGCTGAGATACGAGCCGATAACATCAATATTTTGGAATTCAGTAACTTCCTGCTTATTAATTCTAGACCTATTAAGTTGGGTATTTTATGAAAGCTTATGACAGTGGCTATCTAACTGCCATATAGAATATAGGGCGTTCCATTTAAAAATTTTGAGAAAAATCGAGGTCAGCAATTTTCGATCACCCTGTATACTAGTAAACGCTAGAGTCGAATGGTCCTAGCTATTCCATCCTTAAACTAAATCCTGAGAAAGAATGCTTATTTCGAACTAATTTCGCAGTGGCGTTCGTCCAAAGTAAGATTAGATTTCTTAAAAACAATTGAATAACTACTGAACTGTTAGCGGTAGACCCCTATAGTGGTGTATCATTGCACTTGAAAAGACCCACATTCACGTTGAGATCTGTATCGATACATGTATCAAGTATCAGTATCGCGATACAAATCTCAACGTGTATGTGACTGTTTCGGTATCGTTGTATCAGTATCAGCGTATCGACGTCTGTATCACTGTCGTGAAACATCGATAACGCGAGCGTGCAACTGATACGAATTTCTACATGTTGTTTCAACGTGTGTGCGCCAGTATCACTGTATCGCGCGAATAAAGTTAATTAAATCATGTCTGCGGATCGAGATTTTTGAGAAGAGTTTTTGAATATGTATGTTTTATCCGTGTTTGTGGAATTCTAAGACAAAAGACTACTCAAATAGGCCACTTCGTGAAACGGCAACAGCAGAACTTGGTTGAAAAGTGTATAAGATTAGGTATCCTAACGCAGATCGCAGTTTTGTTATCAAAAAAATGCATAGCTTTGGTTGTGCTGTCCGAAGAGAACTCAAAAAAATTGTGGCTCCATTGAACAGTGGAGCATCTTCATATGGCCAAGTATCGTAAAGTCACCATCAGTCTTTCTTCCGCACTTACTGCTTCTCTCATGACAGTATTCTGTTTTTCAATTCTTTGTTTTACAATTCCCAATAGATTCCTAAACAGTGTATCTTCTTCTTCGCATTTCTCTTTACAGAGGAGTCGTGACCTATGAAAACTAGTTTCATTTACGAACTTTTCGGACTACTTTTCGCCAACGTTCTCTATTTCTGGCTTCTTTGGTTGCATTCTGGAGAGATGTACCAGTTAGGTCTTTAATTTGGTCTGTTCATCTTTTTGGAGACCTGCCTTGTGATCTTAAACCCTCCATTCGTACCTGTAGCACCAATCTTTCTAGGTTATTGTCATCCCTACGTTCAATATGGCCGAAGAATCTTAACATTCGTTCATGAACAATTTAGGATATCCTTGTGAGTTCATTCATTTCTTGGATAACAGATGCGTTTGTTCGTCTGGCAGTCCGTGGAATACGGAGAATTCGTCTCCAGCACCAAAGTTCAAAAGAATCAATGCGCTTGAGGTCTTGTTCTTTTATGGTCCATGTTTCAGCGGAATATAGTAAAACTGGAAAAACTAAATTGTTCACTCTCTGTTTCTTTATGTCCAGTGTTATGTCCCTGTCCTTCCAGATCTTCTGTAAATTTCGCATTGTACTCGCATCTTCTTCTGATTTCATGAGTGTTACCACCTTCATTCATATTAGAGACTACCCAAGATAGATGAACTGACTTACCACCTTAAATGGACCTATTTGCTTGATGTTCGCCTTCATACAGTGTATCATCTATTCGCAAATAATTTTTGAAATCGTTTTAGTTCCTGAAGTAAATTTAAATACAGTATACACACTTGTTTTTCTCACGCAATCATTGCTTTGTCCTTATTCTTTTTCGGCGTCTTTTTTTCTTTAAAAATTCCGAGAATGCTACTGCAGCTGCTACAAACACGGGTTCGAGAGGAAAATTTCAGTCTGGCGTTTTGAACTAAACTGAAGTCTCATGATTCGGTCTCAGTGTGTGGTTGTACTGATACTCGATACAAATCTCAGATACATGTATCGCAATTTGTATCGATACCTGTATCGATACAAATCTCAACGTCAATGGGGGCCTTAACTCTTTGTTTCTATCTCTACAAACAAATGAGTTACAACTCAGATTTCCGAAAAATTCGATTTTTGCTTGTAGCTCCGAAGCTCTTATTACTTTTTGTGTAGATGTAATAGTAAGAGAGATAGTGTGGAATCCCTTCGAAAATAGCCAACCCGGTAAAGTACTATAAATAACTCTTTGAAACATTTTGTTCACTAATTCACATACATTATTATGTTTTCCGACGACCACTATGAAAAATGACTCATTTCACACGGTTTACTAGTATTGAAAATAACAAATTTCGCATAGCAACGAAACTGTGTGAAATGCCCGTGTGCAAAACTTTGCACACGCTAAACCACACAAAGCAGTCGGCGGGCGACGTCAAAAGTCGTCATTTGTTAAAAAATAAATATTTAAAACGTCAAAGTGTTGCAAGTGTGGTGCTGGTTCAAATTTTTTTAAATGAAAAATTGGAAAAATGGTCGTCGGAAAAGTATAGTGTAAAACACGTGCTGAAAGGATATTTCACACTCGTGTGATTAAGCCACTCGCAGAGGCTCGTGGCTCAACTTTCACGCTCGTGTGAAATATTCAACTTTCAGCACTAGTTATACAATATACTATTGCATGTTATTTCAATTAGTCATCGTGTTGCAAATATCTTTTTTCTTGTAACTATAGGTATAGCTTATCTAGTTTCCATAAAAAAGAATTGTCCTATATTCGATAATTTGATTATGAAAAGCTACGACGTGACGTAATAATTTTACAATAGTTTATATATTATTTATAATAACGATAGTCAGTAAGTAATGGAAATGGCACATGTTATTATAAAATAAACTTGAAATTCGGTTATCTAACAGTGTTATGCCAATTAACTACTGAACAACCTTGGTACGTGTATAACAATGTAGCCTGGAATACTTTATGGACTTATTGTTTTTTAAAACAATTTATTCTTGTGGATATACGCCTTTGGGGAACGTATGCATTAATCAATTCTCAATATTTCTGAATAATGATTAATTGGCATTTAATTTTTAGCTGATAGTATTGATAATATCTAATCTATAATTATGTGTTGTTCAGAAACGTTTACTGGAAAATTACTGAAAATCAAAAACCTTTAATTATATGATTCAAAATTGTTCATACGAAGTTAGATGTTTAACATGAATAAATTATACATACAGAGTGGAAAGTTTGGAACCGTTGAAAAATAGGCGCTTATACACTTACACTTGTAAACAATCATTTTTTATTTTTAAAGTAGTTTTTAAACGTTTATTTTACACAATAAATCTATTAAAATTAGAATTAAAATGTGTTACCTACTTAATTGACTATGTTCCTAGTTCCTATTTACGCATGTAAATCACGAAATTATAATCTTTTCTAAGTAATCCCTTTGTGGAAAGTTCATAATTATTGATACGAGTTTATAAAAATTCTTTTCCACTTTTTAAGTGAATATTTTCATAACATACCGGGTGGGGCATTGTCTCACGCACCATTGGGATTTCAATGGTAAATTTTTAATTTGTAAATACATATTTGCTTCCCCAATTATTTTCGACCAAAAGTGAAAATATGTTTTTTGTAGAGAAAAAAATACCCAATCCAATGATGCTATTTTGCAGTTTTTCAATTTTTCCGTAACAGAAAAACTGTGGAAATTAATTCTTGCACTTTGATAAAAATCACTGATGCCTTGGAATTACTGAAACAGTCTGGCTTGTCAGTTAGTTACACTTGTTAAAATTGTCACATAAAATAATTTTATTTTCCGTTAAGTTTGTTTTAAAAAGTAATTTCCCTTCCTGTTGAATTTGTTGAATAATGGTTATTTGTTTACCAAAGCCAAAAAGTCATAGCTCCACCCCTCTGTTTCAAAAAGTTCATGGCATTAGTGATTTTTGTCAAAGCGCAAGAATTAATCCCCACAGTTCTTGTGTTACACGAAACTCGAAAATTGTGTAGATTAGCATCAATCGTCGCAGTATTTTTTTCTCTATAAAAAACTTAATTACACTTTTGGTCTAAAATAATTAGGGAAGCATATAATTACATATTAAAAAATTACCATTGAAATCCCTATGGTGCGTGAGGCAACGCACCACCCGGTATATGTAGTTATATGTAATGTATACGTTTCGACTCCATTAATTATGTTGGGTCATCGTCAGATGTTAAACATGTACATGTTTTAGCAGGAACATGAGAAACACTAAATTATAATGTTTAATCTGAAACAATGCGCTTTTAATAAACTTTAATAAATCGTACCCCCTCCGAACAATTTTTTTGGCTACGTGCCTGGGTTAGAGATATAGATTTAAAACTATACATTGGTGTAATACTGTAATACAATATCTCTGCAGATTTCAAAAACAAAACAGTATATTACATACCGAGGTGGAAAACAGTTCATTAATGTTGAGAGATAATTACGGTTAACCGAGACGCGAAGCGTCGAGGTTCACTATATCTCGAGACAGTAATGAAACTTTTCACCAAGGTTTGTATACTATTTTATTTTCAACCATACATTTGAATTAATATGAATCATTTATAATAATTATTCATATTTTGAACAAACAACCTGTCACTTAATGACAGTTGATCACTTGATTAGCTGATCACTTTCCACGCGGGTGGAAAGTAACAGTCAGTAAGGGCAAATTTTCCAACTTACAAAACAGTTAGTAATAACGTCATTACATATATGGTGGAAAATAATAGCTATTTGTATTACTAGGGAGGAAAGTGTAAGATTGCCTCCCGCAGATGGTTTTTATGCTCGAGCGAGCGATAGCGGGCGAGGGCAGAAATATAATCTAAGGGAGGCGATAACACTTTCCTCCAGAGTAATACATATGATTTTTTGGCCACCTTCACTAAACGAACCTGACATTATTAATATTGACAACTAAAAATATGACATTTTACTACAAAACTCCGTTTCATTAAAAAAAACTCGTAGATAGCTTGAGTATATGTTTCCATGGTGACTGTACCATTAATATTAATCGTAAAACATGTTTACTCATTTTGCCACCCGTTTCTAATGGCAACGGGAGGCAAAGTACTTTTTCTACTCCTACTATTGAAAGTTGATCTTTCCACATGATTTTTAATGCTGAAAGCAATTGTTTGTCGAAACTGTGCGACAAAATCCAAAAGTGTGTTGCAAAGTACTTTGCAACACACTTTCAAAATGGTGCCGGTTAACTGTATGGTTTGTTTATATTTGTGATATGTTTATTTTCATAGCAACGGACTTATTTCCATAGTGACCATAGTTTCCATGAGCATACTTAATATTCCACAAAAAATTATAAAATTTGCTTTAAAATATTAAATAGTGAATTAAATGTCTTTTTCTACGTCTGTTAAAAATACATCACTTTTTTTCATTAAATTGCGTTCATAAAGTACATGTTTAATTAACACTCGAAAAGCGTGAAAAAAAGTGCCATAGCGTTTCATTTTTTCACTCTGTTGCCGTGAAAAAAAGTACCGTAGCGTTTCATTTTTTAACGCAATTTCAATTGCTGATCAAATAAATAGTGTGCTGGAAACAAACGTCAGCTAATTTGTCAAACTATTTCGTGTTGCGCAAATTGCATTTTCGACTTTATTGTGCCGTTTTGTGATAATTTTAAAAGAAAACAAGGTTTTTTAAATTAAATCTTTCTAAAATGAATACCGATAGTGACGAAGAAAAGTATTACATGCACACCAGAAGAAATTGTCAAATCTGCAACGGATGCAACAACGAATCTACTGCCCGATAAATCTAAACAGCAATACTTAAAAGAATGCAATTTGTTTATGGAATGGTGTGTTCAAAAAGGCGTAAATAGGCGTAAACTGAAAGAGTTTTATTAGCTTATTTAAACAAAACTAGTTATTAATACCGTTATAAGAAACACGTTTTAGTTCTGACTTCAAACTTAAATCTAACTTTATTAGAATTAATCAAATTTACAGACGTAGAAAAAATTTTGTATGAAACTCGTGTGTAAAGCTACTTTTTTTCACTTGTAGGATTTGTCGCACTCGCTACCGCTCGTGCGTCAAACTTTCCTACTCGTGAAAAAAAGTAATACTTTACTTACTTGTTACATAAATAACTATTCTTCTGTAGGAGTAGAAAAAATAGTGTGTAATAACACTTGTTGAAAGTGTTTTGCAAAACTCAAATGAATGCAGCCTTCGACTTCGTCTCAGGCTGCAACCTTCATTTTCGTTCTGCAAAACTGTACTTTCAACACTTGTTATACAAATTACTATTGCCCTCCCGGTGCTAACTGCCGGTTGACAAACGTCTACTTTCGATGTCAAAAATTCATTTGACAAGGTATGGAAAATGTCACTTTCGAACAGAGGTGGCTAAAAAATATTTTTTACTGCAAGTTTTATATACGGCCGCCATCTTGAATTTTTTGAGTAGCAACAGGGTGTATTATACATCATCAGCGAGCTGATCTTTTCTTTCTAACGCCTCATTCTTAATCATCCATTCGTCCGCTAGAACCCTATTTTGCCTATTTGTTACGCAAATAATTATTTTAAAATGTACAGGTATAAAAAACAATAGAACTTATTGACAAGTTGATATGCGATGCACTGTATACGTGTATCGAATTACATTGACCTTCGTAGGTTGATATGTACAATTTTGGTTTAGTTTCGATTTTACAGATTACTCCGTGTGGGTTTCCTCTGATGTAATTTATATTCCGAGACTGAATGTATTAACATTCGGTTGACCTTAACACTGTCCAAATTAAATACCGTATTATGGAATAATTTGCATTTAATACGTTGGAAACAATAAAGGTGGCTCAATTATATCACGAGTAAAAATAAATAGGTATTAATTGATGCGTACTATGAGATCACATAAGTATACAAGAATGACCATCTATGATGGAACATGACATCCATAGATAGAGTTCAAGTAGTAATATGTGCGGGTATTACTTACTAGAATTTGCGCAGCTGTAGATCTTCCAGTCAATTAATATACCCAAGCTTCTACATTTACATTCAGATTTTTGCAAAATTTATTATTGCTCTTTCTTCGCTTTTATATTGAAACTGAAGTTAATTTCAAGTTGTAGCACCTTTTTTGCGGCATTCAAAAATTCGGTTTTCTTAAATAAATTAATTGTTCCTAAAATTATTATGTTGCAATGCTTTCTGTAACCAATTTTGTAATTTGTCACTTCGTTGTGTTTTTTAAAGAAATATTAATTAAAGGTAAAGTTATCAGCACTAACGCCCCGCAACGGAGAATGGCCGGCAACATGGAGGGTTAAGGCCTGCTAAGTCGCTTCTCATACCTCGGTTGTTTCGTACGCTACACATACAGGGTGGTGTGATAAGCACCACGCCTTCAACAACCACCTACCTTCACTACTCCACCACTGTGTTTCGGTTCCCAATTATTTTTAGTGATTGCATACTGCATAGGCCACCTGCCGAGTATTCGACTCGGGTTTGGCCCCGAAATCGTCCTCGCTGTAGTCGAATGCCTTAAGGCACCCACAGACCAACGCGAAATATCCGCTGACGCTGCGAATATTTCGCGGCGATAAATTCGCAGCGCTGTATATACATGGCGGTTTATGAACAAGCACAGACCTGAGCGACATCGCCCGCGACGCGTCTGCGGGTATGCAGCGTTTTTATTCGTGGCGAATTCAGTTCGCTGTTGACAGCGTTTATTTCGCTCCGCAATATAATTTCGCAGCCTCAGACAATGAAAACTATTGACAAATTGATTTCAATTGTGCAAAAATATCCCATTTTAAACGATCAGAGCAATCCAGAGTACAAAAATATAAGAACAAAGGATAAAATATGGATGGAAATAGCAAAAGAATTTAATGACAGCGTATTATTGACATTTATTATAATTTTTTTTAAAACTACATAAAAAAACATAGTAATAAATATTTACGAGTATGTATCAACTATCTACATATGTATGTATTTCTAAGGATCAAAATAATCCATAAACTTTTCTCGAATAGAAAATACCAATGTTGCTAGCCGCCTTGGATCATTCCCTAAATTAGTAAAAGCTCCAAGTTCAGCTTCTGGCGGTTCCAAAAATCCATAAACTGATCATCACATTTTTTTGTAAATATAAATATATCTTCTTCTAATTTTCCGCATATTTTTATAAAAATCGTTGTTCATGACAAAATCGAATAAATAAAAAAAAAAACTATTGAAGTTCATACCTTAATTCTTCTGGTAAAATTGCTTCGTGATAATTTGTATTAAATTTCCGAATATCATCTGTGAGGAGGCCTAAAACTTCATCACAACACTTACTGGCCATTCTAAAATAAATATAAAAACGTTTTTCATCTTTTGAAGCACAAGCATCAAGGTGTGAAATTTGTCGTTCTAAATTAGTGTTATGGGCCTTCTTCCTTTTTTCTTAACCTTTTTTTTTCTGAAGAAAAGGATACATTTATCGAAATAAAACACTATAATAATTGTTAGATGTGGTTAAAAAAAATAACTAACTTGGCATTTTCTTCCGCCTCTAAGGTAAGTAACAAAATAGCCTCTTCTTCGTCTGATGAAGTACACATTTTCAAAAACTAACAATGCATTAAATTTTACCGCTATTCGCACTGACGATGACGCTCCGGTGTGAATAAACAAAAAATTTTCGCCGCCGCGCTGCGTGCGAATATTATCGCCGCGAAATATTCGCAGCGTCAGCGGATATTTCGCGTTGGTCTGTGGGCCCCTTTACACTCGGCCACTCCGGCGTTTATTAATTAATTAATTAAAAATCAAATACATACGTATGTACGCAAGTTCTTTTGAAAACGCATATGTATAAAATAATGTAGAAGAAAATTTTATTTAAAAAATTACAAACTATTGAAATTTTGGAAATCGGCCTAAGACAAACAGGCCTACTATTTCGTATTTTTTGTTTAATAGTTTTCCAGGATAGTACTTATGTAATTATATTTATAATAAAACAAGGCGGGAAGAACAACGTTTGTAGAATATGCGTGGATTGTTTGCAACTTATGAATTCTTGCTAGTTTTTTAATTAAAACCTAAAAAGCAAGTATGAAGTGAAATATATTTTATTCGACAACTGAATTAAATGTCATACAGCAAACACCGAACCGTTTATAATTCTGGCTGCCGCGAACCGAAGTACGTGGCTCATGTAGGTCACTATAATGCTCTTGGCAAGGTTGTTCAATTCGAAGATTTGTTCAATTCTAATAGATTCGATTCATTAACTTGATTTAGTTATTCTTTGTTTTCTACGTTAATACTGAGCTAATGAGTTTGGGAAAGCAGGCCACATTTTTAAGTTGTCAGTAATCTCAATTAAGTTCCGAGTTTAAACGTAATTTGTTTTTAATAAAACAATTTATTTTTCAAGTTAAATAGCAATTCTTATAAATAAAGCAACATCTATAGTATGACCAAAGAGGCCTTGGATCGCGGTTGCTGTGGAATTTAAGTCATCCCTGAAATTATATACAATGTGATTGTTTAAAAACTCAATTGCAGCAGGCCGTATTCTGACTTAATACAGACAGTTCTAAGGTTATTAAGACAGAATACGGCCTGCTGCAATTGAGTTTTTAAAAAATCACATTGTACTTTGATTATTTTTATGTCATTGACATTGACATCATTTAAAGGTGAGTAGATTGTAATTAAAAATGCTCCACAAGGAATATAAAATATTTAGGATCCATAAAATGTAACGTCCACAGCAACCGCGATCCAGGGACTTTTTGATCATATGATATACATATAAAATTTTAAAGCCAGCAAAAGTATTATATTTGGATCAGTTGATCAGTATTACTGTTTAAATCTTGAAATGATGTTTAAAATAAGACAATTCTACTAATCTGTGTAAGAGAAATCTTTGAGAGTTCTTATATTAATAATTGATTCATTTAAGTAAGTTATTTTGAAAACTACAATGAAACTCTGAGGAAAGTGAATTTTAAAAATGTTAAAATTAGTTGCAATACTTTCTGCGAAATTGCAGCCTTGCAATAGCCGATATACACGATAAGCTAAATGAAAGCTACAAAAAGTAAAATTAGCCTAGGAAGTTAAAATTGTAAACATAATATTGTCGTTATAAACTAGTTAGGCAACAAGAACGTATTTCAAATCAGAGTTAAATTATCGTTGGGCTGTAAAATATTGCAGGAACCTGTCGGCGCATGACGTTATAACTAAATTGTCGTAATAACCGATGTCGTTATTTCTGATTTTCAATGTATATGTCGAAATCAAAATTTTAAATTCGTGTAAATTCAGTTTAAGATGTATTTCACGGTTTAAAAATAACAGTTCGTTACAGGAATGCCTTTGTTATTTTGTGGTTTTCAAAATTTTCATACTTATTATTTTCTATATTTATGGCTGTAAATCTAAATGGCAATAGCATTTTTACGCTCAAAATGATTTGGTACGAAAAAAATAGATCTTAATTCGCAAAGTTCTTTTATTGAATACACATTTCTTAAAATAAGGACATTCTCTGAATGTTATTAAAGTGTTTAAAATAAAAATTGGTAGTCTCTGATATTTTTAAATCGTTAGTCAGTAGTAATACCTAAAATAAAAAACAAAACGCAACAGACCTGTAAAAAAGAAATAGAATAATAATGACGGGAAAATAATGTTTTTTGCATTTTGTGGACTTTTTTTATCAAAAAATCATAAAGAAAGCAACACTTTTTTTAACTATTTAATTTTACATTTTGCATTAAGTAAGTATGCTTTAAATAAAATATTGTAAATTGTCAGTTTGACAACTGTCAATTCTCAAATTCTTTTTATCCTGTTTTGAGGAATTTAAAATGTAAAAATGCAAAAAAATATTGTGTACAACTCGTATGAAAGCATCTTTTTTTCACTCGTTTGATTGATGCACTCCGGCTTCGCCGTCGTGCATCAAACTTTAAACTCATGAAAAAAAGTATTGCTTTCATTACTAGTTGTACAAATAACTATACCGAGATATGAACGGGTTGTACGCGATTCGTCACATTTCGGCAAATAATGCATTTTGTTAATTCTGATAATTCTTAACTTAAAATTTTGTGCCGCCTCCCCACACATATTTGTTTTTATAGAAAACAGTGTAGTTCGTGCAATTCTGCTAAATGTTAAAATTTAATTCATTTCCATTTCCATCCATTATACCTTATAATTCACATAATGAGAGAGTAACTTTGGTAAATAATATAGCATTAATTTCTCATTTCAATTACTGATTACTTCGAATCATGAGTAAGTTATCAGTTATTTTTATTAAGAGAGTTTCAATTAACTAGTAATCTTTAATCGTTTAATCTCTGTTTGTGATTCAAGTTGGCATTTTTTGTTGCCGATCTTATAAGAACGAGTCTTTTCGCTTCCCTTGGGAACAGTTGGAAAATGGCAGAGGAAATTTGAACTCGATTAAGTTTTGATATATGTATAAGCGAATTTATTACAAATATTATATCAAAATTAAAGTAATATTGTTAATTGAAATTTTTTCGCTGATATTACCTATTTTTCTAAATTTCTAAATGTTCGTATGCAAAAAAAATTAAAAACTTCTGAATTTGTCTAGCGTAGTTTAATTATTTTTCCTTTTACCGAAATTTAAGGTATAATACCTAATACCTTTCTAAACTATGATAACTTCTAAACATTATTGTGATTTGAATGATTTGGTTCACCTATAATTGACTTATGAATATAAGATAATTTTTAATACAAAAATCGGCAACGCTAATCTAAACGTGTTGTTTAGCCATAAACATTTTTATTTTGCATTATTAATCATAATCTGGCTCAAACCAATTATTATTCGTCTTCTTACAAAAAGTCAATTAAATTTAATCTACGAACACAATTCGCAAGGGCTGAGGTTCATTAGCTTAATTACTACAGATTCGTAGAAATATAGACAGCAGAAGTAAAGAAAAAACAAAAAGTAGGCTTTTAGCTTGTAGGGATTATTAAACAAACGGTTCTATGACTAAATGCATTTGTTTTTAAACTTTTCAAAAGGTAGGTTCCATATTAATAATTGAAATAAGGTACCTACATTAGTAATATTACTAAATTAAAAGTAATAAATGGCAACCTAGTGAAAGATGTATTTATAGCACTCATGTAATCACGTGTCTAAAAAAGCCATCATTGTAGATGAATCAGCTTGAGGGAAATTTATTTTTAATTTAATGTGATGCAATTTCCACTTATTCTGAAGCGTGCCTTTATGTTTTTGTATTAACGTTCGCTTCCGAATCTATAAATAATATATTGATAAAAGACATCACCCGTTGCTGTCTTAATTTTATTTCAAAATTCTATTTCTGTTTTATCAATATTCCGCGTAAAAAATAAACACCAAACATACCTATCTTTATTTTTTTAAATATAAAATATTCGTATAAAAATTATAATACTAATACAGTTATGTTTGTAATAACAATAAATAATCGCACATTTGCTTTTCATGAACGGCGGGCGTGTTCTCACTTGTTGTTTTTATAAATCTATTAATTTAATTTTTGCTTTGTATGCCTCTTTTACAATTCACCTTTTTATTATTGCTCAAATTTTTTCTTTGTTATGTTAAAATGTCATCTGATTTAATTTTTTCTATGCTTATTGCAAATAGTTCATTATACAATTTCTTATATCAAAAACGGCGACAGCGTAAGATTTTTTAATAAATATTATATAAAAGGAATTTAGATATACAGAGTGCCTTATTTTTATTTATAAAGATAAATGAAGGGTTAAATAGGCAAAGCAGAGCAGTTTTTTATGATGAATGAGCGGTTAAAAGGGTTTTAAAATTACAAAAATATATTTTATATACCATGAGATCGAAAAAAAGATGATTCTGAGCAGGCCTTGACTAGTACAACGCGATTGGTCACACTGGTTCTAGAATGCCTATGAATTATAATGTGACAGTGACATTTCAAATGTAAGTCAGTCTTGCAATCTTGTTTCCAGAATTATTTAAGTTTATCGTTGTAATACTAGTGAAGGATGACATTTTGAACACCTACTCTAACATGTATTCATCTTAGATTTCAGTTTGTTCCCTAAATAAATACTGTTTTGTGTTTTAATTTATTTGACATTTATTAACCTCTAACCTACTGCCACATTTTGAAATCAGTCTTGCCAATCGTGTTGTACTAGTCAAGGCCTGCTCAGAATCATCTTTTTTTCGATCTCATGGTATATTTTTTCTAACACTAATATCTTATACTGTTTCTATGGTGCATAAGAGCTCACTTGTTATGTTTCCTTTAAAATACGCTTTCTCTATAAAATACGTCGTCAATGACAACGTATTTTATAGGTCTTTAAATACGTCGTTGCCTAGCAATCTTCGCATTTTGTGGATTATGACGCGTCTCAAATAATAATTTATTAAAATTTCTAATAATATATTAGTGAAAGAAAATGTCTGATATTAGTGTTAGAAAAAATCTTGAAGACAACTCATGTTTTATAGTTTAAAAATCTCGGTCTATCAAATCCTCGGCTCACTTCGTTTGCTCGGATTTGAACTACGACCTTGATTTTTAAACCTTCTATAAAACACTTGTTGTCTTAATAGCTATAAAATTTTGTATGCAGAATAATAAACACATTTGAGGTGAACTATACATTTGTGACAAATATATAGTTCACCTCAAATGGCGCCTGCGTCCTTGCTAATTGCGTCTTGGCTAAATGAAGTGGACAGGCCTTATATGCAATATTAATTCAGCGGGCCTTGGTCCTTGGTATTACAAATAGGACACAAATTTACAGAGGAAATAAGAAAAAACAAACAACACTAATATAAAGTATTAAACAAAATACGAACTATGTTTTAAAAAAATAAAAGGTAATATTGACTTTTTTTTTTGAAAACTATAGTTCGCCAGAATCTAGTTCAAACGCTTATATTTTAATTAATAAATCAATTTATACCTGAAAGAAGGTGGAAACCAAATATTGAGAAATGATACAGAGTAGTAAAGAAAATAATAATAAATCATATTCATATGCTCAGTTACATGGAAGAAAAGATGAAAAAGCAACAAGGCTATTGATTAGTCCAGTGAACGAAGGGATTTTACCCTACAAAAGGTCGGGTAGTTCTGAATTTTTGATATGTTGTATAGGATGGTTGGTTAGTGAAAAATCCAAATTTCCACAATCCCCCCTCCTCCGCTCCTTCCGCCATCGTGTGGAACCACCGAAAATCGGCACTTCTTTCAGTTTTTTGCCTATAACTTCTTTCTGGTGCATTTTAGCGCAAAAAAAGTTATTTGCCGACCTGTAGAGGACAAAATTTCCTGCAAATTTGTTATTTGAAGTTTTTTGTACAATTAATATCAACGGATCCATGAAGTTTCCAAAAAAGGCTAAAATTGGGTAGGTACTTAGCAAAATTTTGAGTTTGTTTCCACTTTACATCCCAATAACTCCGTAACACTTAATTTTAGCGTAAAAGCCCTTATAATCAATCTTGTAGAGAATTTAATTACAAAATCCGTGTATCAATTTTTTTTTATGACCAATATAACTGAGTGGGTAAAATTTTCAAAAAAGAACGAAAAACTGTTTTTTTTTCAAGTTTAGTGCAGCAACGTTGCCCCTCCGGTTTTTGACACTATACTTGTTTTTGTAAATAACAAATTTGCAGGAAATAAAAGAAGGAAGTGCTGTTTTTTAAAAAGTTTTTTCTAGTAGTCCCACGAGACTTCACTGACGTTCGCCAGCACATAATTACATTAATTTTGAATCTATGTATACAGATTATTCTGTTTGAAATGAAAGGTAATACTTTTATTATTAGAAATAATGAACCAAACAGAGTTGCTGCACTAAACATGAAAAAATCCCCTTTTTCGATTTTTTTTTTTTGTAAATTTATCCCCGCTCTGTTGCATTGGTCGTAAAAAAATTGATACATGGATTTTGTAGGTAATTAAATTCTCGACAAGGTTGATTAGAAGGGCTTTTACGCTAAAATGAAGTGTTAATGAAGTGTTACGGAGTTATTGCGATGTAAAGTGGAAACAAACTCAAAATTTTGCTAAGTACGCAATTTTAGCCTTTTTTGGAAGTTTCATAGCTCCGTTGATATTAATCGTACAAAAAACTTAAAATAACAAATTTGCAGGAAATGTTGTCCTCTGCAAGTCGGCAAATAACTTTTTTGCGCTAAAATTCACCAGAAAGAAGTTATAGGCAAAAAACTGAAAGAAGTGCCGATTTTCGGTGGTTTCCACAAGATGGCGGAGGAGAGGGAATTGTGGAAATTTGGATTTTTCACTAACCAACCATCCTATACAACATATCAAAAATTCAGAACTACTCGACCTTTTGTAGGATAACCCCCCCTTTTCGGCTCCGTTCACTGGGCTATATAGCCAACTATAGCACTTAAAATCATTATCAATTAGATACTTTTTTCTATAGCAGCTGTTAAAGTGCTACTTTATCTATTAATTTGAGTAGATAAAGTAGCACTTTAACAGCAAGGGTAGATAAAGTACTATTTTAACAGCAAGGGTAGATAAAGTAAATTATTTTTTGTTTTTAACCCTAAAACTCCCATATTAATGACATTTTAAAACGTGACCCGATTTGTAATTTTTAAACGTCAATATGTCAAATAAAATTTATTTTATAATTTTTTTCCTTTAAAATAAATGCTATAGAAAAAAATAGAGTATTATACACGACGATAAAATTCAATTATCTTCTCGAGCCTAATTAGCGTCTCGACGCTAAAATACGCCCTCGAAGATAAAATACAATTTTATCGTCTTGTATAATAAATAACTATTATTATTTATTATAGAATTAGTATTGTTTTTCAATTTTATTTTTTTAGTACATATAGTACGTATTTTGATATTCTATGGTAATACTATCTATTTGTCCTTGTTTTCCCTGTTTGTTCTTGTCATATTTGTGATATATGGTTTGTGTTTTATTTTATGGCTAGCTTAATTTAGCAACAAAAACCCTAAAAATCGTTTTCTCTTTCTTAACTATAGTCTGTTTTAACGATGGTTTCCATTAAAAAAATACAACTTTGGCCAATTACTCGAAAACAATCACAGTTATCAAAAAGCTATCTTACATTACTGTTCTACGCAAAAAATTGTTCTAAAAGTCTCTTCGTCCATCTGTTATCGCTGAATCTCGCCACATGTCCAGCCCAATTCCATTTTAGTCTGATTATCTTTTTAATTATGTTGCGTACTCCTGTTGTCTGTCGAATGTCTGCATTTCTCACTTTGTTTATCAGTTTGATTCCAAGCATCGACTGCTCCATTTTTCTTTGGGTAACTCTCAGCTTCTTTGTTAGTGTGAGGGTCTCCACTCCATACGTTAAGACAAGTAGCACGCACTGGTCAAACACAACTCTTTTCGAACTCATTGGAATGTTTTAATTGTCCCTGAGCCTAAGGTTATTCTTCTCTGCAATTCGTGAGTCTGATTCTCTCTGTTAATTTTAATTTCGTGACCAAGGTTTTGTATTCGCGGACTTTTAGGTTTTCGTCATCGATTGATATCTTCCCCGCAAGCACTATTTGTTATAATCTTGGCCTTTTGTTTGTTTATAAGTAGTCCTATCCTAGTAGTTGCTTTTGTTAGTTTGATTATCACTTCTTCTGCTTCTTTTATATTGTCTATTACAAGTACCATGTCATCTGCAAAGCGGAGGTTATTCAGCTTTGTAACATCTATATTGATACCCCTGTTGGTTCCATTCTAGTGATTGAAAAACATATTCCAGTATAGCAGTGTATAACTTGGAAACAATGTGTCTCCTTGTGTGACTCCTCTTTCTAGTGAGAACTGATCAATTTCCCTATGAAGTTTCACCATACGCTGAGATATTCGCAAAATACCGTTTTTTATTACGTTTGACCCCGCGTAAAATTTTTAGCAGTACTCGGATCGATGGGGACTTGACGTTTCATTTCGGCGACATGATGCCCCAAACCATGATCGATGCAGAAAATTTGACCTTTCTTTTGAGACAGTCGACCTGAAGCGCCTCGTGTATTTTGCAAATAACTCGGCCTCTACTGTCTCCAATACGCACTTCGAATCGGGCTTTATCGGAGCGATAAGTCTTGCATGCAATTACTGAGATACCCAAACCTTATGTTCTTTTGCCAATCTTACTGTATTTCTCTTCTGCTTTGGCGTTAAAGGTGACTTCTTTGGCCTTTGGCCACAATTGCCAATATTAAGAACAGTTTTTTAGAAAAAAATATTTTTCTGTTTCCATTTTATTTTCTTTAATCAAATAACTTACCTTGTAAGTGCCAATTCCCATTTTGTTAGTCCCCCTGTGACATGTGGATCTCCAAATGTGCCTTTCAACAGAATTACTCCACAGAGCGCTTAACGTAGGGTAATTGGCACGCCGGTTTTTCTTGATAATTCTTCTTAATGCTCTTCTATCGGCATCTGTAATTTTAGTTTTTCCCACATATCGGGGCTTTGTGGTGACTCAACTAGTAATTTTATATTTTCTAACAATATTTATTCCACTATATCGCGATAACTTTAATAAATTTGCAATTTCCGAGTTCGATTTCCCAGAATTGAAAAATCTAATAATAATTGAACGAATTTTTTCATCGATAATCTTTCCTTTGCATATTTTAATGAATACAACTAGCTTCAAAATGTATGAAATGCAATCTAGCTATCTAGCAGTTATTAGCAATTGTTTTGGGACCATTGTTCTAAAGCCAATTCGTTTGTAGGCTTACTTTTAAACAAAATAGAAATGGATTGATGTATTAAAAAAACATACCTTATTTAGAATATTTTTGATTTTTTGCTAAAAATTTTAAAAGGAAACGATAAAGTTGGTGTTGCATATTATTAAAATTGCCCTGTTAATTAATTTTGGGCCAAATAAAGCATGTAGTATTTATTATTTTTTGATGGTGCCCAAAAAACTAAGATTTCAGTAGGTGGACCAACTGAAATGGGACGGGGCTCGTATAACATGAAGGCTCACACAAAAATTGAACTTCATGCGAATTATTCCGAACTTTATGTCTATACCTTTTCAACTTCAAATTGAGACTAATCATTTTCAAATTGGGAATAAACACGTTCAAATTGAGACAAAATAATCTGAAATCGATTAAACACGTTTAAATTGAGAACTAACACAATCAAATTGAGAATAAACATATTCAAATTGAGAATAAACACATTCAAATTGAGACAAAACAAGCTGAAGTCAATTAAACACATTCAAATTGAGAATTGCTATTATATCGTACGTTGAATACTACTAAATGCTACATTACGAAAAAATGTGAACTGATTTGCAGTAATATTAATCAGTTACTTAAATGATATCAAGTATTTAGAGATATCAACTTTGATCAGATATGTTTTGAAAATTTGACAACTAAAGAAACAAATGCTATGAAAACAAAGTATTATTCATTTTTTCGAGGTGTTTGGCTAAGTTTGTTTTCGTTTTTTTTTTTTTTTTTTTTTTTTTTTTTTTTTTTTTTTTTT
Organism: Melanotus villosus; assembly: GCA_963082815.1. Lineage (NCBI taxonomy): Eukaryota > Metazoa > Arthropoda > Insecta > Coleoptera > Elateridae > Melanotus > Melanotus villosus. The sequence continues at coordinate 65,374,764 of OY720418.1, read as the reverse complement.
TTTTTTTTTTTTTTTTTTTAAGCCTAAAGTTCGATGTAGGTAATAGCATGGGCGAATAGAAAAAAACCTATACTTTTTAAATATGTTAAGAAAACATATGGTTACCATTTAAGTAAACAAAGTTGGTTACCACAGCAACCAAACAAAAAAGGATACTAACAAAATAAAAACGTCATTGTATGCGCCGCAATTAGCCCAAAAACTTTCGTATGCAACTTTTTCTTGCAACTCTTCAAATTAAAAAGTTACAGGCAATATTAGTTACTTTTGACACACTCTGTATGTAGTCATTATATTGACCCAAACGCCAATCAAGTTTTCTTCTATATCCAATAAGCACATTTCTTGATCAATGTATAAAATTACTCTGACGCATATTAACAGTATTGCATTAATTGTTCATAGAGCTATCAAACAGAGGGCTCCTTTTATAAGCTAAGTTTATACAGTGAGTTTATTTATCATAGTGCATTGAAATCCAAGTTTAATTTGAATCTTTATTAGTTTAATAATATTGCACTAATTTACATATCGATTTTTCTTGTTTCAGAGTGGAAGTCGCAGAACATGCAGTGAAATGGGGATCTCGTTTTTCATTTTCTTGCAAAATGTTAGCAAATGCATCTACTGGAGTATTAGAACCATGTATTCTTAGAATATCTGTACGTAAAGAATGTAAAGGAGGGAGATCTTTTACAAAACTAGGATTTGTTGATCTTAACTTAGCAGAATTTGCTGGTGCTGGTGAAACTTCAAGAAAAGCTTTATTAGAAGGATACGATAATAGAAGACGACAAGACAACAGTATGCTTAGGTTTTCCATAAAAATGAACATGCTCTCAGGAGATATTTTATTTAAAGTGTAAGTTTAAATTTACTGTTAAGAGTTGAGCAACAAATTATTTAATCAAATTGTAGGTTGTTAGGTATAAGAACTTTCAACTAAAAAAAAAATAGCAGAAAAAGGCTCATATAAAACGATATCAGTGGCGTATCTACGGGGGGGCTACGGGGGACAGTCTGCCCCCCTCCCGCCTTCTTCCTTTTGGCGGCTTCGGCCGAACTGAACTAGAACTAGTATATTTAAAAAAAAACAAACAAAATTGCTGTTCAAGTGCAAAAAATAGACGAAAAACGCGCTCCTAAAATTAACCCAAACTAAAATTTTCGCCTGTCATTTTTTATTCTATACTATCTAAGGGTCCTAAGGCGCCTTCAAGACATATTGCCCCCTCCGCCTCCCAAAGCTAGCTACGCCACTGAACGATATATGTGTTAATTGCAAATTCTTGCTTTTAACATTAGTACTTATGATCAGAATATTAACAACTTATTACACAGGTTGATTCTATACCTCTTTTAACTCAATAGTGCAGTGCCGTTAGACATGAAAATTGAAAAATCTTGGAACCCGGTTCCTATGAATGAATTTAAATGAGACTTTTTCCATTGTGTTTCTAAGACCTAATACTAAAATGTTTATACACTAGAAATTGACGTTTTTTTTTTAATTGAAAGTTTATTGAAAAAATCCAAAAAATGTCTTAAAAAATTACTCAATCTACAATAGATTGAATAATCTTCATTTTATTTTGTATAATAATATTTTTTGAGGTTTGTGATAACAAGTATAACGTAAAAAAATTACAAATTAAAAATGTAGGGCACAAAAAGGCGGCTAAGAAGCTTGTAATTGGGTAAAATTGATCAAAAAAATAGATTTTTCGATAGAAATAAATTTATTCAACTTCAACAAAATACACTATTTATTTTCAATATCTTCATTTTCAATTTCATCTATTTGCATAATAGGAGACGGGTTGAGACAACTATCACCATTGCATTCTGAACAAGCTGCAGTACAAGTTAATCCATGCTTTCTGCATCCACAAGCAGCTCCGCATCCTGTCGTACATGTACAGAAAATCATTTCGTGTAGATTTTCAGGGGCTGGTGGCTGATTCATTGTTATTGGCCTCAACATCTCGTGATCATATTTCCATCCCCATTTTAATGGTGAAATATCATTTCCCAACCATAATTGTATTTGTAAGTATACTCTCTTCAAATGTTCAAAGACTGCATCAGATGTAGGCACTAATGATGCCAATCGTATACAGCTATTTTTAGTTGTAGCATTCACGAAAGAATTGTATCTTAATGTATTTAAATCTGTTGTTTTTTTGGGTGCGCCATATAGTGCAAGAACGCATTTCACTCCAGCTTCACAGATATTATTAAAATCTTCATTGATATTTGTCACTACTTCAGCAGCATCCTGAAGGTCTTTCCTTTTTTCAAACATTACAGCAAACTTATTTTTACATTTATTGTAAAAAGCTGATGTAGTGTCACATCCTGTGAAAGCATGTAAAAACAAAATATGCTTTTTACACATATGTAATGTACTTTCTAAGTTCTTGGAAGAAAAAACCTTTTGCACAACTTTACCCTTTGCTGGTTTTCAAAAATAGATTTCTCGATCATTTGCTGTTAGGGCTGTGAATAAAACCAAGACATCTATTTCCTCCGAAACTAGAACAACATTTTTTGATTCCATATTAATAGCCCTTTGAACTATTAATGTACCGGCATCAGCTTCTGCTTGACATGAAAAAATATTATTATCGGAAAGTTTTTTTCTTAACATATTGATAAGTCTGCTTTTATTTTTACTGTTACTAAGAAATTTCTCTTGTCCAATTTTAAGAGGCGATGTCTTTCAATAGATTTTGTGCAGTCTTTGTTATAACCATCAAATACGACATAAACGTTTCTTCCATAATTATTTCTCATACCTCACGTAATGATCACATATAGCCCCAAACTTTTCTTGTAATTGCCATTTGCATCGATGCAATAACATGCCTCCATCAACTACATACGTGAATTTATCAATATCATTAACATTTATTGACAGTTCGGAAAAAAGTTCGTAAAAAGTTGCTTTATTCGTCTTTCGCATTTCACCAGCATCAAAGAGAGCTACAGGATAAGAAGCTAATTCGAAAGTTAGGTATGTTTTCAATTCTTCTTCCGATTTTTTACATACACAAATCCGCTGGAAAAGTAGTAGTGGCTCAATTGGAACTACTTCATCATTAATTTTAATTTTATTGTTTATTGCCAACAACTTTATTTTTTTGCGTTAATTTTAATTGCTTAAAATTCTTTCCTTCGAGTGTTTTGATTGTCTCCAGACCTTTGTTATAAGCATCATAGCAATTTATTGTTTCGTCGCCAGTTATTCCATTCGCAATAGATATTAGAGCATTGATATCAGGGAAGGGATTATGTTGCAAAAACAATTCTTCGAGTTTTGTACATCGATATTGTCTCTCTGGATTCGAGCGTCTGTTGAATCAGCATGCTGATAACTTTTTTTAAAAGATACGTTGCAAAAATCTTCAATCCCCTCGATTATATCGTTAGTAAAAATAACTCCTTTAATACATTTGTAGATAATACTTTCTGTCACACCACGTTTAAAAGGGCCCCCTTAGACACTCATTGCTTTCATTAATGTTTGCTCAATGGTTTGATCCGAGGAAATGCCAGCAAAAAATTGATTTGTACGCCTTGATGTAAAATATCCTTCTGTAAACTTCTTGAACTCGACGGGGTCCATTTTCGTTTCTAATTCTTTCATTTGTTCGACATAAATCTGAGCGGACTTGGCATATGGAAAATGTCCAACATTCTTTAACCTGTAACATTTTACTTAGGCAAATTCGGCTCAAAATTGTCGAAATACCTATTTTTATGTCTATTATCTCCAGTTGCTCTATGGCCCATAAGTAATGAGACACCCTGTATATGTTTAAAATAATCATGAAATTTCAATTATTTATATTTTTTCTTTAAAAAGAAAGCAATCGACATGCTTGTTCAAACTAGTCGGAACTAACTGTCACGTTACTTGCATCGACAAACAGCTGGCGCGGTCCCCTCCACTGTCCTTACCTATCCCTTTATACTTGAGACTTTGAATACGTTTCGTACTCTATAATAGTCTGATAGTATAAGATTTCATTTTAAAAATAAAATCTCAACTTTGCAGTGTAAAAAATACCTAGATAAAGAAATTCATGATTTTTCATTCAAAAATTGTAAAAATAAAAAAAAAATTCAAAACGTAAAAAATCCAAATATAAACATTTTAGTATGTAGTGTTGAAAACACATTGCAATAGGTCTATCAAAAATTTATTCATAGGAAATGGGTTCCGAGGTATAAACCTAACGGCACTCCACTACAAGGGGAAAAGAAGTTTTGTATACAAAACTTAAATAATTTTCTAAGCTGTATGCTGAAAAATGATTTTTCTACAACCACCATGGAAAGTGAGATTTTCAGACTTTGTCTCCATAGATACGAGTGTTGAAAATGAGTGTTTGCCGAACAAGTGAAAATTAGCGTGCGGAAAGTTTACTTTCCGCACGCAAATCTGGATTAATCTGGATTTGCGTGCGGAAAGTAAACTTTCCACACTCAAATTTTGATTTGCGTGCGGAAAGTAAACTTTCCACACGCTAATTTGTTTACTTTCCGCACGCAAATCAATATGTCATAAATGACATTTGATGAATGTCAGATTTGATTTTGCAGAAATATTTAAATTTTTTGTGGTTGTAGAAAAAATAGTGTGTAATACATGTGTTGAAAGCTTGTATTTGCCACACTCATGTGACTGCAGCACTCACTAGCGTTCGTGCTGCAAACTTCACATTCGTGTGGCAAACGCAAGCTTTCAACACTTGTATTACAAATTACTATTGTAACTCTAGGAATTCTAGGATATTCAATTTTTATTAGTAATCATGGCCACTTTATGTTTTTAAATGATTGTCCTATACAGGATGACTTACAACAACTGTAAAAAAACCATAATAGAAGATGGACATTATTTCAAGTAAAAAACAGAAATAAAAGGGGTCCATCTTTTTAGTTTCGGAGGTAGGTACAGCTTCCCAAAGGGACTGCATTAAAATTTAAAATGTATAGTTCACCTCAAATGGCGCCTGCGTCCTTGCTAATTGCGTCTTGGCTAAATGAAGTGGGCAGGTCTTATATGTAATATTAATTCAGCGAGCCTTGGTTGTATAGAGCTGTTATAATAACATGATCACCAGGTGTGATTTGAAGCATCAACTACATTACATTCCTGATGAAATTTTTATTTGAAAACTCCATATAACTGACCAAAGTTGTAACATCACAACATAGCTAGATATTTCAGTTTCAAAATACTAAATTGTCCATGTAGTTTTTTCTGAAATTAGTAAAGTTCTGGAACACCCAGCTCATTTAATCTTTTCTTGTTTACACTTGTTTATATTAATTTTAACTCAATTCTTTCAACACTTAGTAAGTTATATAGGTACTTATTACAGATTTTTTCTCTTAGCACAACCATGTGTTTTGAACCATACTGGTGGTTGAAGAAGAAAAAATTATTTTTCAAATATAGCAAGTTGCAAAAGCATTTTTTTAAACTAAAGTCTCTTTTAAAGTCCTACAAAATTACAACATAAAGCTTGTACCAGAAAAAAATGTTGCTTCTCTGATTACATTTCATTAGAAATTTTGGATGTGGTCGATTAGTTGCACCAATCGCTTAACCCACAGAGTCTGGCCAGATTATGTATTGCACCCGTAATACCTCATACGTTAACACATCAGCCTCGACACCAAAAGGTATAAGAGGTCAACGATGTGATACGAAATAATTTACTTGTAATAGTTGCAGTCAAAAAGTACTCTGCATAATACCGGGTGATCATCGGAATTTATAATTAGAGGAGGCTGTGATTGGTGCTATTTTATGCTGTGTGGTTGGACACACTGAGAAATTAATAATAAATTGACAATTGTTATATTTGCGGTTATGCTCGTGCTTTGTACGATCTTTGATGATATAGTAAACATTATTTTGCTGAAACGCAGAAATAAAATAAGTTTGAAGAAAAAATTGAAATTACTTTCAGTGAGAAAAATTTTATGTCGAATATCAAACATTTTTAAAAATAAGTAAATGTCTCAATTCTGACACTTAATAGTTATTTATTATACATGCGGATTAAATTAATGTTTAATGAGCGGTACGTTTACACGCGCGAGCGGCGGTAGCCGCAAGCGCGTTAATACCGCGAGTTAATACATTAATTTAATCCGCAAGTGTAATACAACTGTTTATTCAATTTTGACATTTACTTGACATTTTTAAAGCGATTTGACATTTTTAAAGCGCTAGCGGAATAAAAATTTTAAATCGCTAGCGGAATAAAAATTTTAAACGATTGTTTATAAAACATCAACTTTTATGGGCAGGCCAGAAACAATTAAACGTCAGTTTATACGGCAAAATTGAATAAAATTTTTAATTTCAAACTGCAAACCTGTGTTGCCAACTTTATGGTAAATATCACAGCCTGCTCTAATTATAAATTCCGTTGATCACCCGGTATATTCAGTGGGTTTCTGTTTTTTGTTGATTTTGTTTTTAAGAGCCATGTCTTATACCTAACACATGTCAAAAATTATTCTAAATAAAACAATAATTTTACCTATATTACAGTCCTTCACCATCTCTAAAACATAAACCAGTGGCAGCTGAAGATTCAGCTACTGAATCTAGACCGCTAGATGATTATTCTGCTAGTTCTTTAGCTGGTTCAATAGCTAGTGCTAGTTCAGGCTTTGGAAGTTTACCTAAAAAACGGCCTGCTCTTCTTTCCTCCGGTAAGTGAAACTCAAGATTAATCCATATAATTGATTAATATAATAACCAAATATCAGATCTCGTATTTACTCTGTATGGAAAAATTTATATGTTTAGAATTAATACTTGGACAATCTCAGTCCGAGAATGTTCCTATTACGATCGCATCAGATGGTAGCGATCCCCCTGTTATTGCTCCTGAAACAGAAGAAGCTGTTTGTGAACCAGGTCATTCTCGTAATTCTTCAAATACCAGTCAAATGTCTAAGGCATCTGGTTATAGCAGCATTCACTCTCATAGTCGTCAATCTAGTTCTGGTGATTCTGGACATATCAGGTAAGACATGAAATATTTTTGTACATAGTTAAATTGGCAAATTGAAAACTTTATATGTGATTAAAATGAAATTTCACACTTCATTAATATTAGTGCTTACTTTAAATTTTCTTGTTTTGAGTTTTCTTTAATTCTTCAGGGGCATTTGAAATATTGGCATATTTAAAAACCTACTTAAACTACTGTTAGATTAATGTTTATTGTCATTTATGCTCTGAGGAAGGGCGATGTGTTTATGTTGTTGCATGCAATATTTAATTTTTGTTTATATAGGGATCTACACAAGCCAAAGTGGTTCTTAAGTCCTCTTCCTTCCAAACCTTATGCACAAAATTCCAGAAATTGTACAGTAATGCACAATAAGGAAGTTTATAGTACACCAAAGGGTATTATAATGGTGCAAACAAACAGTACTTTAAAAGAAAATAGCATAAATTCTTCAAACGTATATTACACACCTAAAAGTTATCAAAGTCAAACAAGTAATATAAGTTCTTCTAGTACAGAAGAATATAAAACACCGGATTGTAGTTTAATAGATGATGATATATTTGCTTTGAATTTTAATCGCGTTTATTCATCCGAAGTACAGAAATCATGTTCATGTAGTACAGTCGAAACTCGTGTTAAAAATATGTCGACTATTAAAGAAGTGCCTGATTATAGACTTTCAGATAATTCTAATTTAAACTCGAAACCTAATCCACGATTCATAATTGATCGAAGTAGTTTTGACGAATCACATTTAAATGTAAAACCCACTCAAGGTGTACTGAGATCTAAAAGTGATTTTGAAATTCCTCGTAGAAGTCCTACATTAAAACCAGAAAGTATATTTCAAAATTTTAGCCAAAAATCTGATGTTCTCCTTTCATTTTTGACACCGCGAGCCAAAAGAAAAGTTCAAAATTCAAATACTGTCGGATTAGGAAACCAGTCCACACCCAAACAAGGTAGTCCCAATAATAGTCAGTTTAAAATACCAGGTTCCCCTATTCCTAAATATCCTCAACGTAGCTTACCTGGAACTCGAACCACTTCTCCTACTTTATTCAAGTCAAGATTAGGTGTACCAGATGGGCAACAGTTACATCCTCAACAATTACAAAGGTAGGTTTATATAAGTATACTTTTTTCTTTTTACCTTTTCTGTTTTAACTGTTATGGGCTTGCGGTTAAAAATTTTTGGTCTGTCCTTTACTTTCCATCAAACTTAACGTTACTCAACCTAATTCAGCTAACATTGTATGTAGTTTTTGTTTAAAAGTTTTGTTGAGCCCCGTTTTTATTTATTCATTCTTTAAAAATGTATAATGCCTATAGATATTTTCAGTACTGGCATTGGACATCATATAATCGTACGTATATTTTGTACTTAAGAAAATATACATTTAAGCTGTTCAACGTTCATTATGATTGGCAGAGATGATAAACAATTCCCTTTTATTAATAAGGTGGTTAAGTAAAAGCATTATTTCATTTTTTTTTAAAACATTATTAATGTCTTAATGATCTTGATGATATAATATTGCCAAGTTTTATGTTTTCTACCATAACACTTTCATAATTCCCATCTTTCAGCATAATGAAAAATCTATGTAGGGCGATTCATTACTCAGTAACACAGGACATTCTTGAAGTGATTTGAAGATAAAGTTCAATTCCTGTTCGTTACCAAATAATAAAAGCACACAATCAATGCGACACTTTTCAGTTATCGAAGGGTATACTATTCGAAGGTGAATTGTGTGTTGGCTTAATAATGCTAAGCAGTGCTTGATCGCTAACTTAGTCTATATTTTTTAAGCCTAGTGTAGCTGTAAGCATGTTTCAGCATTCACTAAGTTCAACTCGTTAATTCCAATTCAGGAATTGTCGGGCGCTGATTTGCGTTGAATAGCGGACTTCATTAAATGTACCTAAAGTGTTAAGCCTTTAGATATATTCAAAAATTAAATTTATATTGATTTTAAAAAAACAATTTACAGTAAACCTTTTTATTTGAAAAATGCACAGGGTGGTAGTAAATGAAGAAGTATGAACTATACAGGTGAATAAAGTATACCTACTATTAATAAATCAAGAAGGCTTTGGCATAGAATATTTATGTTTAGTAGAGGTACAATAGGGTAGAGCGAACGTATAGGTAGAATTTTTTTTTTCAAAATTTGTTTTGTCCTATGTGCCGAAAAGTGGTCTCATATACAGGGTGACAATAATCTACCTGTGTTGTATGGGTAACTTTGTTATTATAGAAGTTAGAGAGTCGGCTAAATTAGCAAAGTTGGGCAGAATTTCAAGACAAATTAGATGCCAGTTTGACATTTGACATACACTTTCAACTTTTTCAAATATTTTGAAAAAACTAAAAACATGCGATTTTTTAAATGTTTTATAATTCCATAACCACCTATTCTAAAACCAAAGTGAAATATGTTTCTTGTAGATATTTTTACGTAGAATTATAAAAAAATATCTACAAAGTCATAGCACTCTCGGTTTTTGAGATATAAGCCAAACTTACGTTTTTTTAAATGGCAACCATAGTAGGCTATGGATTCATTAAAGAGCTTATTTTTTGCTGATTTCAAAAATGTATAGGTTGTCATATCTGTTTCCGTTAATTTTCTCAGAATTTGCAAAAAACTGAAATTAATGATGATAAATAATAACCATGAACTAAGAATGCCTTGGAATTTTGTCACAGTCTCTTGTTTAGGAACTCATTATCAAAAACAATTGAAATTATCAATTTTTTTTAATTAAACAAATAACAAATAAAATAGGTACTTAGTAACTATTATTATGGATAACAGAACTAAATAATAAATGTATGTAACTATAAAAATAAATTAATGATTATAAGAATACTGCAAAGTGACCACCATTTTCTTGAACACCTAACTGACATTGTTTTAATATTTCACGTTGCAATTTATTTAATGTATTATGTCTAATTTCGGCTACAGCTCTTCTTATTTTTATTTTCAGGTCATCAATGTTATTAGGCTTTTCTTTGTACACTTTGTCTTTAATAGTTCCCCATAAAAAAATCTAGGGGAGTTAAGTCCTGAGACCTGGGAGGTCACGCAATAGGACCTCTGGTACCTATCCAATTAGGAAATCTTTCCAACAAATAGTGTGGCACAATGTGAGCATTGTGAGCAGGTGTTCCATCGTGTTGGAAGTAATTCAAATTTTGTATAAAATTTAATGGAAGATCGTCCAACATTTCTTCGAATTGATTACGTAAAAATAGCAAATACCTCTCTGAATTTAGATTTTCCTCATAAAATTAAGGACCGAGAAGTTTTGTTCCAAGAATGCCGCACCAAATGTTAATAGAAAAAAACGTATTGCTCTGGCCTTTCAACCGTTAAGTGTGGATTTTCCCTTGCCCAGTAAATATGATATTTTCTATTAAATAAACCATTATTTGTAAATTTGGCTTCATCCGTAAATAGAATTAATTGAGAAAAGACTTCGTTTCTTTCCTACGAATAAAAAAAGCAAGGAAGTAGCATAACACCAACAATTTGCAATTTAGATGGTGTAGCAATATGGCGGATTTTAGAAGCTCATTGGCTGAGAACACTAAATACGTCAACTGTCAAAGTCAAAAACAGTAACAAACAATTAGTCTACCAATAAAAATTCGTGCCGGATGGTGTTTCAATATGGCGTGTGTGACGTATTTCCGTTGCACTTGTAGTTATACACCATGATACCTTAGTGTCCTTCCTGTTTCTTTTTATTCGTAGGTTTCTTTCACTTTCTTCAACAAACCACATAGCATAATTGAATCTTCTTTCTAAATCTGTTAGATACAATGTGTTTCCAATATGATGATGATAAGGTTTTAAATTATTTTGTTTCAAAATTGTTCTTGTTTGTTCTCTCGATACATTACACTCAAGTCCAATTTCTCGCACAGATGCAGTTGGTTTAAAAGTATTGTATGCCAAAACACGCACCTCTGCTCCTTCATTAATATTTTTCTTAGCTTCTTTTGGTTTACAAAATGATCCATACCGTTTTAAATTGGATTCAAGTTTTGCAAAAATCCTTTTATCTGGCTGCCTTCTTTCCATGTATATTTGCAAGTACAATTCAGAAGCTGCATTCGCATCACGATTACAATTGTAATAGAAAAATAACATATCATTTCTTTCTTCCCGCGAGTAAGCCATTTTTTTTTAGTAATTTTAACAGAACTACTTAACACATTCACGTCCATAATTATCAGCAAAACAGGACTAACTTTGGCAATTAAATTTGTTTTGTTGTTTTCCAATTCCAATGCACTCTTGTTATACTATGCAGCTAATTATTAATTATGATCACCAACTTCAGTTTTGTGCAAATTCTGAGAAAATTAACGGAAACAGATATGACAACCTATACATTTTTGAAATCAGCAAAAAATAAGCTCTTTAATGAATCCATAGCCTACTATGGTTGCCATTTAAAAAAACGTAAGTTTGGCTTATATCTCAAAAATCGAGAGTGCTATGACTTTGTAGATATTTTTTTATAATTCTACGTAAAAATATCGACAAGAAACATATTTCACTTTGGTTTTAGAGTAGGTGGTTATGGAATTATAAAACATTTAAAAAATCGCATGTTTTTAGTTTTTTCGAAATATTTGAAAAAGTTGAAAGTGTATGTCAAATGTCAAACTGGCATCTAATTTGTCTTGAAATTCTGCCCAACTTTGCTAATTTAGCCGACTCTCTAACTTCTATAATAACAAAGTTACCCATACAACACAGGTAGATTATTGTCACCCTGTATAGAGCGTCACCGTTAAAGTCCGCATCATATGGGAAATTTTTTTATTATTTAGTTTACGCAAATTTAGATTTGATGAACAGTTTTTTCTTTAAAAATAATGCAAAATGACGTTGACGATTTTTTTTATCGATCGGCTACACCTGTCAAATTGGACATATTTTCAAAAACATTACAAAAAGTTAGGTTATTTTTCAAAATTTCGAAAAATGTTAAATGAAAAAGTTGTTTCTTTTTCAGTTTTAAACCCACCTACCAAATTTGAACAAATTTGGACAACCTTGATATTTTTCACGTTTTCTTAACGTAACAATTTTTTGGCTCATTCGAATTTATTAAAATCCGAAAAGACCCGTAAAGATGTAATACACTAATCTGCCAAGGGGTATTTTTTCTGTTTAAAAATGTTTCTAAATGGATTTTTTCAAATAAATTCCAAATATGCTAACTGAGTTATGTCATACTTGATGTAAAGTTGCTCTAGTTTCAACATTTCACAACAAAATTCACTTTATTCATTTTTATTACAGTACAAAAGGGCATTATTTCAGTTCAAAAATGTCATAAACCAAAATTCACAAATCCATTTGCCAATTAATAGACCTCCAATTAATTAAATTGATTTAGCAAGAACTGGAGGTCTATTAATTGGCAAAAGGATTTGAGAATTTTGGTTTATGACATTTTGAACTGAAATGCCCTTTTGTACTGTGATAAAAATGAATAAAGCGAATTTTCCTGTGAAATGTTTAACATTTTTCGAAATTTTGAAAAATAACCTAACTTTTTGCAATTTTTTTGAAAATATGTCGAATTTGACAGGTATAGCCGATCGATAAAAAAAAATCGTCAACGTCATTTTGCATTATTTTCCAAGCAAAAACTGTCCATGAAATCTAAATTTGCGTAAACTAAATAATAAAAAAAATTCCCATATGATGCGGACTTTAACGGTGACGCTGTATAAGGCGCATTCTCTTAGCGAACTTTAGTCTAATCCAGCCTACAAAACGGTCGCGAATATGTGCGTCGGTGAAGTTAACATAAATGTACGTGAATAGTTATAAATAAACAAACTGTACAAATAAATTAATTAGTGTTACGGGTTAATATTAGTGTTTTGTATTAGAATTAATATTAGTGCTGTGTTTTAGTGTTAAGTTGCTATTTCATGTTTCTTTGTTGTTTAATAATATTTTTCTACTCCCATACTTTAATTGATTTATTAAACATTTACTACCTGTACTTTAATGATATTCATTAAGATACAGATTTTTCATTAAGATACAAGTTTATAACCAATAGTAGCAAAGTATTTTATTTGGTAGTCATAGTTACGCGAGTTGTTGATGTTTCTTAATTGAGATAACCAATAGCAGCAAAGTTGTCAAAAGTAAGGTTAGGTAGCAGCTTTTCAGAAGGTGCCTATTTTTCCATTATTAAAACAGGTCTAGAAAAAATTGTGTATGCCACTCGCATTTAATGGCTATTAAGACACTCGTATTCATTACGACACTTGCCTGCGGCTCATGTCTTAATTCTCATACTCGTGTCTTAATAGCTATCATTAAATGCTGATTGCATATATGCATAATATACTATTATTAATAAATAATTCACACCACGAACCGAAGTTTTAAATAAATGTTTTAAAACCGTTACAATTTCTAATACTTATATCAACTACAATAATTATAAAAGAAACAAAAAGGAAAAGTTATGTCTGGCGCATATTATAATTGGACCATAACTCAAAATCTGATAATACTTCTTCTGACAAATATATTATTAAGTATGCCTTGAAAAAACAAATGATAGCATTATTCGAGTGTTTTAAGTTATTTAGTTTGGATCGCCGTCTTAAGTGGAGCTTGCACATCAACAAAAAGCTAAGCGAAGCTTATGCCAGGCTGACCTTACTCTACCCACTAATGAATAGGAAATCCCCCTTGCGCATTAAATGCTCGAAAATTGTGTACATGTGTATTCTACAGACAGTGCTGACATATGCCTGTGCTGTGTGATGAGCAACATCTAAAACAAATGTGAAGAAGATGCAAACATTCCAAAACAAGGTTTTGCCAATCATTGTAAATGCCCCTTGGTTCGTGCGAAACGATCAAATCCACCGTGAAATCGGTATAATATCGATAGATAGCTATATCCGAAACACTGCACGCAAATTTTTCGCACAAATCCGTGAGACTGTCCTGGAGCCATGCACTTTCGTCTTGGTCAGAAGTCCACATTCACCCGCCTGAAGAAGAGACTCCCGCAAGACATTTTGCTGTCAGAAGAAGGTAGTGACATAAGTGATTAATTTGATTTTATAGTGAACCAATTTATCATGTCAGGGTAAAACCATTCTTGTCATTTTACGTCATTGTATACAGGGTGACAATAATCTACCTGTGTTGTATGGGTAACTTTGTTATTATAGAAGTTAGAGAGTCGGCTAAATTAGCAAAGTTGGGCAGAATTTCAAGACAAATTAGATGCCAGTTTGACATTTGACATACACTTTCAACTTTTTCAAATATTTCGAAAAAACTAAAAACATGCGATTTTTTAAATGTTTTATAATTCCGTAACCACCTATTCTAAAACCAAATTGAAATATGCTTCTTGTAGATATTTTTACGTAGAATTATAAAAAAATATCTACAAAGTCATAGCACTCTCGATTTTTGAGATATAAGCCAAACTTACGTTTTTTTAAATGGCAACCATAGTAGGCTATGGATTCATTAAAGAGCTTATTTTTTGCTGATTTCAAAAATGTATAGGTTGTCATATCTGTTTCCGTTAATTTTCTCAGAATTTGCAAAAAACTGAAATTAATGATGATAAATAATAACCATGAACTAAGAATGCCTTGGAATTTTGTCATAGTCTCTTGTTTAGTAACTCATCATCAAAAAACAATTGAAATTATCAAATTTTTTTAATTAAACAAATAACAAATAAAGTAGGTACTTAGTAACTATCGTTATGGATAACAGAACTAAATAATAAATGTAAGTAACTATAAAAATAAATTAATGATTATAATAATACTTCAAAGTGACCACCATTTTCTTGAACACATAACTGACATCGTTTTAATATTTCACGTTGCAATTTATTTAATGTATTATGTCTAATTTCGGCTACAGCTCTTCTTATTTTTATTTTCAGGTCATCAATGTTATGAGGCTTTTCTTTGTACACTTTGTCTTTAATAGTTCCCCATAAAAAAAATCTAGGGGAGTTAAGTCCGGAGACCTGGGAGGCCACGCAATAGGACCTCTGGTACCTATCCAATTAGGAAATCTTTCCGATAAATAGTGTGACACAATGTGAGCATTGTGAGCAGGTGCTCCATCGTGTTGGAAGTAATTCAAATTTTGTATAAAATTTAATGGAAGATCGTCCAACATTTCTTCGAATTGATTACGTAAAAATAGCAAATACCTCTCTGAATTTAGATTTTCCTCATAAAAATAAGGACCGAGAAGTTTTGTTCCAAGAATGCCGCACCAAACGTTAATAGAAAAAACGTATTGCTCTCGCCTTTCAACCGTTAAGTGTGGATTTTCCCTTGCCCAGTAAATATGATTTTTTCTATTGAATAAACCATTATTTGTAAATTTGGCTTCATCCGTAAATAGAATTGATTGAGAAAAGACTTCGTTTCTTTCACTTTCTTCAACAAACCACATAGCATAATTGAATCTTCTTTCTAAATCTGTTGGATACAATGTGTTTCCAACATGATGATGATAAGGTTTTAAATTATTTTGTTTCAAAATTGTTCTTGCTTGTTCTCTGGATACATTACACTCAAGTTCAATTTCTCGCACAGATGCAGTCGGTTTAAAAGTATTGTATGCCAAAACACGCACCTCTGCTCCTTCATTAATATTTTTCTTAGCTTCTTTTGGTTTACAAAATGATCCATACCGTTTTAAATTGGATTCAAGTTTTGCAAAAATCCTTTTATCTGGCTGCCTTCTTTCCATGTATGTTTGCAGATACAATTCAGAAGCTGCATTCGCATCACGATTACAATTGTAATAGCAAAATAACATATCATTTCTTTCTTCCCACGAGTAAGCCATTTTTTTTTAGTAACTTTAACAGAACTACTTAACACATTCACATTCGTAATTATCAGCAAAACAGGACTAACTTCGACAATTAAATTTGTTTTGTTGTTTTCCAATTCCAAGGCACTCTTGTTGTAGGTACTATGCAGCTAATTATTAATTATGATCACTAACTTCAGTTTTTTGCAAATTCTGAGAAAATTAACGGAAACAGATATGACAACCTATACATTTTTGAAATCAGCACAAAATAAGTTCTTTAATGAATCCATAGCCTACTATGGTTTCCATTTAAAAAAACGTAAGTTTGGCTTATATCTCAAAAATCGAGAGTGCTATGACTTTGTAGATATTTTTTTATAATTCTACGTAAAAATATCTACAAGAAACATATTTCAATTTGGTTTTAGAATAGGTGGTTACGGAATTATAAAACATTTAAAAAATCGCATGTTTTTCGTTTTTTCGAAATATTTGAAAAAGTTGAAAGTGTATGTCAAATGTCAAACTGGCATCTAATTTGTTTTGAAATTCTGCCCAACTTTGCTAATTTAGCCGACTCTCTAACTTCTATAATAACAAAGTTACCCATACAACACAGGTAGATTATTGTCACCCTGTATATAGTATATTGTTGTGGTAAAGTTTCAGATTTTAAACCATACATTTGTCCTATGAAATATATCAAAAATTTTACAAATTTTTGAGAAACTCGGATTTTGTATTGAATTTTGGCATTACGGTTCGAGATGAGATTCATGTCCTGATAAAGCCATCTCTTGCTTCGGCTCCACAGACTAAGGACGATGCTTCCGTTACCAATTTAACGCAACGTTCCACAGCTTGGCTATGGCAAGGGAATTTTAAAATATCTATTTCTTCTGGAACACTTTCAATCATACTTTTCAATAACTGGTCAGAAAACTTTTTGGTAATTGGCGGCTCAGTTATACTAGTGTGTCTGTTGTGCCATTCTGTCAGTCCCACATATTTGGTAGCATTAAAATTAATGTTAGGTATTTTAAAGTTTCAAAGAGTAGCAGATTTTTGAGACCGACATTTCAAAATACGCCTTAAAGCCAGTTCGCGAATATGTAACCTCGTATCGCCAAGCATTGCCAGTAACAAGTTTTCGGAATGTGCAAAATATCCATTAGTTTGAATTGTTTTATCAACAATTGTCCTCAAATCATGTGGGAGAAATCGTGAACGATTGATTGTATTGTACAAATGTAGAGGCCCGTATTTACACGATGACTGTGCTTTAATGTCAAACCAAGTGGGAACGTAAACTTTTTGAGTATATTTGGCTAAATGTACTAAGTTTTCCGAAGGATCACTTGTGGCCACATATAAACGCAAAATTCGATTAGCCGTAGTAAGCCACCGCGAATCAGCCATTTTACCAGGTTGTCGGTAAGCTAAGCTGGTTGAAACTTCTCCAGATGAGACAGCAGAACTAATTTCAAGCATATATTTTTGGTCGTTACTCAAAATACTGGGGCCAATATTCGGCAATTCATTTTCAATCTTCCGCAAATTTACTACAGGCAGTTGTTCACAAATCTGTAACTATTTTCCGATATCTCCCGAAAATGCTGAAGGTCCTTTTGTTTTACCACTCAAATGCTGAATTAAATGTCTTAAAGGCAGCTCATTTGCATGCAACAAGCAAATGAACCACTGCAGCGGTCTGTTCAAATGGACTTCTAAACGACGAATTACTCCGTTATGGATATCAGTATTAACTGCCGTACCATCGCAGCCCACTGCAACCAAATCTAATAAGTCTGTGTTTGTTTGCAAAAAAGATAGAAGGCTTTGTTCAATATTTTTGGCAGTTCCGGATGTTACCGTTAAGTGTCCAAAATATTTTGATCCAGGTTCAGATAGCAGGACAACGTGTTCTTCTATTACTGTTTTCTTGTAGTATTTGTTGCCTCTCTTTTCTTGAAGAAGCGTGCTGTCTTTTCGACCGTCAAAATAGATTGCATTTAGAGGCTCACTTATGGCCTCTTGTTTTTGCCATTCGTTGTTTCTGTTTTTCTTCCTTTCTCTTCTCACTTTGCTTCTGTCTATTATTTTTTCAGTTTCTTCATTTATTAAACCCAAATCTTTCAGCACCGCACTTGCAATAGTAGCAGCTGACCTGTCAGAAACTCCCGTGCGGTCGCAAGCTTGAGCTAGGCTAGGCAGTTTCACACGCATTTGTTTTCTATTTTTAAGCAAACGTTTCATTTCATCATTTGAGTTGCCGTTGCCTTGTTCTTCAATATGACTAGTTTTTGTTTCAGAATCACTTGAAATGTTTTTGTCTGAACTTTCACTGCTTAAACCTCCTTTTTCAATAATGTTTGTTGATGCTGCCGGTCTTGGGAACATGTGGTCAGAGGATGTAGCTGCAGTAGCGGTTTCAGTTAATTTTCTGTATGCAGCACGTTCAAGTTTTTTTGTTGTTTCCCGATCAACAGACCCAATCACCATTTTCCTCTCATTCCTTTGGTCACTTAAAAAAGTTCTTTCTCTCACTGGCACTCTTATTTTGCAGCTACATAAAGTAATATTCTTGCATTTGCACAATCAAATGTCAAACAGTTTGTTTTCATAAACGGATTTAAAGTTGTTCAGTTTTAAACTCAGCTGATCTGTTTTCCGATTTTTGATAGGTTTTTTGAGATTTCTATATTTTTTATGGAACTCCTTTATTAAATGCAAAATTTGTTGATCTGACACGATGGGAATTGAAGATTTTGACCAGATAATTTTAATTTCTGCCAGTAAAATTGTCGAAATGTTTGTCAAAGTTGGCTAAGAATCTAGCAATATTTGCCTAATATATGAATAATTCCGCATAATATCGGCATAAGTAGGAAGCACATGGTTTGTGAACTTAATAGGAGCTCCAAATATAGGACACTTGACCAAATTTCTAGTTTTTGGCATTTTTCTTGAATTATCCGCGCACAATACCAACAGTAAATAATGTTTGTACACCACTGTTCAGAAAAATCTTCCAGATACTCAATCCGCAAACGTCAATGTAAAAGTAAACAAAAACGTGGACACGTCTGAAGTCGATTGAACACTAAAACGACCGGCCGGTGCATGTATTGTTAACGATTGCGTGGCGTAATCTCCAAAGTGGTGGGGGCACCACTAAATCATGTCCGATCGAGTTCTAATTTTTTTTGGTGCAATGTTTCAAAACTAGACCACTTTTCCGCATATAGACTTAGTCAAATTTAAATGTAAGGTTTTTCGCTCCACCCTAAGGTACAATGTGATTTTTTAAAAACTCAATTGCAGCAGGCCGTATTCTGACTTAATACAGACAGTTCTAAGGTTATTAAGACAGAATACGGCCTGCTGCAATTGAATTTTTAAAAAATCACATTGTATGTGTACAAGACAAATATTTTTTAAATGCATTTGCTAGAGACGCTTTATTCTACAATGGCTCTGCAATTTAAACAAAAAAGAAATTCGTCCTTATTCTCACCAAATTTCTTTTAAAACATGTAGATAGGTAGAGTGTTTTCTTTAACTCTTATTTTTTTATTTGAACTATCATTTTTACAGAAAACACATAAATGTTCATGATCTAAGCAAAAAATGTTTTATAAGAAAGGCACATTGATGTACATTATTAATTACAATGGTTCTACAAAGCAAATTTAAATAATATTTACCACAAAAATTTGTACGAAGGGTGTGGGCACTAATTATTGAGACAAAACTGAACAAGTTCTAAATTTATAAAGAAACAACATAAAGTTAAATATTATATACAAGGTTTTACCTTATTCAAAGTAGAACCTTGTCAGTCCCACAGTTGGCTGCAATTCTAATTTTTGTTTTGATCCATCTCATTAAAGCTTGAATACTCTGATTTTTGAATTGGAGGAGCTTTACCTTTATTCTCTCCTTCAATTCAGCTGTAGTTTTTGCTTCCCAACCACCAAAGTATACATTCCGTTTAAGATTACGCCAAAAACGTTCTATTGGCCGCAGTTGGGGTACGTTTGGCACGTTTCTTTCTTTGGAAGTATACGGAATTTCAAATTTCTCGAATTGGGATATTGTTGTCCCGGCATAATGCGTGGTGGCCATGTCCGGCCAGAAGATGTAATGACCATCTGGGTAATTTTCTTTGATAAAGGGCAAAATAACTTTCGTCGTCAATGATAACATCGTCGTCGTTGGTCGGTTTAAATTCATTGTCACGAAGTTGTCGTAACTTTGTTCGTTGACTAAGGAGTTGCTTTTCCGTATATTTAGGAGCGGAAATACGTTTTTTCAAATTTATATTTTCTTCAAGTACCTTACGTACGTATGTTCGACTAATTTTAAATTTTCTGCTTAATTTTCTTTGAGATGTACCCAAATTTGCAACAACTTCTTCCACCAGGTCTTCTCTTTTCTTTTTCGGCAATTTTTTAATACGTCTGCCTTGTCTAGGATGTCTTTCCAATTGTTCCCCATTCTCCACACGTTTAATAATCCGATAAGTGGTGGCCCGTGGAATATTCATGTCCAAAAAGCGTTTTACTGTAAACGCAAAACCTTTATTTTGATGTTTGATATAAAATTCGCCAATAATCCTTCGGCGTTCATCCACTTTCACCTTTTCCATTTAGGAAACTAATTATTTGACATTAATAAAATTTATACCATAAAACAATTGAATATCAGTCAACATGTCCATGTGATTTCCAGCGCAAAGCCTACTCCGTTTAAATGAAAATCACTGTTGACCATTTGTCTCATTAATTAGTGCCCACATCCTTAGTTATACCAAAACCATATTGCCATATTAGAGGGCTATATCTAAGTAGGCATGCAACTTTGGACTAAGGCAGTGGTTCTCAGCCTTTTACTTAATGTGTACCATCAAAACAAATACTGGAAAATTTTGGTACTACCACCATGTACAAAACAAACATTCCTCCATGACATAAGTAGGAATATAAAGAATAGTTATGCTATTATTTTTTTTCGGGGGATCTGCTCCATGTCAACTGATGATGATGATGATGATGAGCCAACTATAGACTACAAAAGTTAATCAAACTAATTTGCAGCTTAAGTTATTGAGGCTGCTTGTGTATTCTTGAGAGCTTTCTTCCTTGCCCATATCTCTTTCATTCTTTGGTTTTGACGGTGTTTAGCTTCTAATCTCTTTCGTTTTAACCCTTTCTTAAACTTAATTTGTGAGTCTTCTTGTATCACTGTTTGAAAAGCTTTTCTGCCAAGTATTTGTGTTTCGGGGATGTTGAAAGTTTCAAGATCTTATTTGAACTATTTGTCCCAAAACTTGTTCTTCCTAGGTGTTCATAAAAACTGAGGCGTCTTTTGATAATGGTGTCCATTAAAGGTTCTATTTTATTTTACTAAATATTTATTTTGAATAAAAAAGAGATAATATAAAAAAGTGATGTATGTACCTATATGTATAAAAATATGTCTTTTATACTTATATGAGAATTGAACAAATAAAACTTTAAAAAAATTAATGCAAAATTTAAGTTTGTAGTCGTATGGCACAATTGGTAGCCATGAAACCACCGAAATGTTTCTCAAAGAAATATTCCTTTTTTTATGACAAAATCTTTCAGAGCAGGTACATACCTATAGTCCCTACTAATTATCAAAACAGTTACAAACATGTATACTTATTTATGTATAGTTAGGCGTTGAGAATCGCTGGACTACAGTATAATCTATTTCATTTTCATGTGTTTTGAGATGGCTGGAATATTTTATTTAACTTTTTTTTAATTTAAAATATTTGCAAACACAACTTTATAGATTTTAATGTTAAGGTGCGTTCTGACTTGATCATTAACAAACCGAATAAACAATCCAAACAAAAGCTCATTATATTGGGAGTGTTCTCCCCACACCCCCCGTTCCAATCAATTTCATCTGTGTTTGTGTGTTATTCCGAAGATAATACAACAGTGACAGCTGACTTTTTTTTATTTATTTATTTTTTATTTTATTTATTAGACAGACTTAAGTCCGTAATTACAAATCAAGCTATACTAACAAAGTTAATTTACACATATAAAAGTAATGAGTTTTTTGCGGTAGTATGATACAATTTAAAGTTAATATTAAAAACATCGCACTGTAGCACATTCAATTGATCACAAAGCCTGGAAATCGTGTTGTTCTGAGTATACGAGTGCGTATAGTGTGTATGGTAGAATGTAAAACGTCTATTTGATGGGATCGCAGGGACCTTAAAATTAAGTTTGCGCACCAGCAGAGGGCAATCCACCAGACCATATAAGAGCTTGTAAATAAAAATTGCATCGTTAAGGTCTCTAGATGATTTAAGAGTTGGTAACTGCAAATAAGTAGCTATGTATGGGTATTCATGTTCGATAAATGGATCTTGCAAACCCATACGACATGCAGCAATTCTAAAGAATTTGTGCTGTACTGTTTCTAATTTTTTAATATGTGCGTTAATATAAGGAGACCAGACAACTGAAGCAAACATCAAGACGGGCTTAACCAACATCGAATATAAAGCACGAAGGGTTTGAACAGAGTTAAATCCTTGGGAAGTCCTCTTAATGAATCCTAGCAACTGATTGGACCTACAAACTATTGAATTGATGTGGTCATTAAAGGACATTTTCGAGTCGAATAACACGCCGAGGTCCCTAATGCTGTAAACTCTCTCGAGTTCGACACGATTGATCCTGTAAGCAACAACAACAGGAGATCTGGCGCGAGTAAATGAGATGCATTTACATTTACCCGAATTTAATACCAGGTCATTTTCAGTGCACCATTTGGCAAACGAATCAAGGTCGCTTTGAAGATCGACTGCATCTGCACTATCATATATTGCTTTAAATATCTTGCAATCGTCTGCAAAGAGAAGAAATTGGGATTTTCTAATAACGTATTTCATGTCATCAAGAAATATAATAAATAACAGAGGGCCTAGGTGTGACCCTTGTGGGACACCGGCACCTTAATAGTATCTGAAAAGCTATTGCCAATTTTGACTATCTGAGTTCTATCGATGAGATAGTTAGAAAACCAGTTCAATAGAGGATCTGATATGCCGAAGTTTTTCAACTTCAGGAGTAAAAGCGAGTGATTTACCGAGTCGAAAGCCTTACTAAAATCCGTGTGAACTGTGAACACTATCAACACGATCTCCATTGTCCATTGCGTCAAGTATATAAGTGGAGTAAGATGATATGTTCGACTCGATATTTCTCCTACTCATAAAGCCAAATTGCCTGTCTGAAATGAACGGATAGATGAAAAACTTAACTTTGTCTGTAATAATTGACTCGTAAGAGTTTGGGAATAGTACTCAATATGGAAATAGGTCTATAATTTGAAATAGCATTTCTATTTCCAGTCTTAAAGATAGGAACTATAAAAGATGATTTCCATTCTACCGGAAAGGAACCTTCCACTACTGATTTGTCGAATAATAGTTTCATAATTTGAGCCATAATAAAATTACACTTCTTCAAAAATATAGGAGAAATTCCATCGGGACCGGCGCTTTTTTCCATATCTAAACTATCGATCTTGTCTAAAATGTCAGTTAAGGAGATATCTATTGTGTTAAGCATAGAGCAAGAGGTGATTGTTCTGTTAAGTAATTGGTGCGAGTGTGTTGACTGTTGCCAGAATCTCTATAAAATGAAGAAAAATGTCTTGCAAAGGCATTGGCTATAGCGATGGGGTTATCGAGTTGCTCATTTTCATGGCTCATAGAATTTGGTAAGCCTTTGTCGGTTTTTTTGGAATTTACATACACACACCGGCAAAAAAAGCGGATCACCTATAATTTTAAGGATTTTATTTATTTATTTGATGGTATAACGCCGATGTATTATCAAAATGGGTAACTGACAGTACGTTATAACATTTTAAGCAGTTAAAAGTTGTTTAAAGGCATTTAATTATAAATTATTACTAAAACTAGAAACATTACAAATTTATAAAAAGAAAAAATTGCAGATAATTTAATTTATTAATTTATCAATAACGCGCATTGCCTCGTCTTGCCCTTATTACAGCTTCCATTCTTCGGTGCATACTTTGAATAATGGCCTTATTGAGAAATACAGGAATTACATTTATCTTGTACACTGTAACTACAGTGGACGCCAGTAGATGGCGGTGTGTGTACAAACTACTTATATAAATATATGTATCAAACAAGATGTCCGCTGAAGCACGCTACGCTGACGCTACAGCAATATAGTTAGTAATGTATGTTAACAGGTAATAAAGCCTTATATTTAATAATACTGAATAAAGTGTTTTACTTAAAATGATCACGACCTCAACAGGCCTGAATGTCGGTTTGAGGAATATTTCTCCACTCCTCAAGAGCAACGCGAAGATCATTTACATTCTCCGGGACAGCCGCACGACCTCTGACACGTTTCTTAAGCACGTCCCAAACATGTTCAATGGGGTTTAGATCAGGGCTATGCGCTGGCCAACTCATTCAATGAATTTGCACTTGTTACAAATATTCTGCAACGATACGTGCTGCGTGCGGTCGAGTATTATCGTCAATTAACACAAACCCATCACCAATAAACGGGGCGTAGGACACAACATGTTCTGAAACAATCTTTTCTATGTATCTATGAGCCATCAAAGATCCATTTTCAATGAAAACGAGCTCCGTACGGGCTTGGTAAGAAGTGCCAGCCCATACCATTGCAGAGTCTTTGTGGAACGGTGTCCTTGGAGCAAAATACCGTTCCCTTGGTCTTCTCCATACTTTCCCTCTACCATCTGGAGACCGCACGGCAACTCTGGACTCATCTGAGAATAGAACATTGCCCCATTGCTGCTCTGTCCGATCTAAGTGTTGCCTTGCGAACCGTAAGCGAGCCACTCGATATTGTGCGAGCAATTCTGGGCCTGTCCCTGGTTTCAAAGACCTTAACCCAGCCTCTCTGAAGCGTCTTCTTATCGTTCTCTCACTTACATTATTCCCACGTACCTCTGCCAACCGATTTCGTGCCATAACAGCTGTAGAATGACGATTCCGCAAAACAATATTTACTAAAAATGTGTCATCACGGACCGTTGTTACTTTTGGTCTACCTGATCCAGGTCTCTTCGTA
The DNA here is from genome assembly GCA_963082815.1 of Melanotus villosus. Classification (NCBI taxonomy): domain Eukaryota; kingdom Metazoa; phylum Arthropoda; class Insecta; order Coleoptera; family Elateridae; genus Melanotus; species Melanotus villosus. The sequence continues at coordinate 65,349,696 of OY720418.1, read as the reverse complement.
TAAGTGTGAGTTTCTTGAAATCTAAGGATGGCTCGATGAACAGTTACGTAGGCTGCACGAACAGCCCTTGCAGCATATTGAATACTACGCCTGTCTACCACTAGAGCTATAGCCTTAGCGACATCTTGACTGTTTAACGGCGTTATTCGATGCAGACTTAGTAAAACATGATATTGTAAACAGTCTAATCAAAAATCAACACTAGCAATTGCGACACTGATAAACAACAATTGAAAACAATCAATAAAAAAACGTAGCTTGTACGACAAGCATCAATAATGCAATAATAATGAGACGGATGACAAGCACCTGAAGCTTTTGTTTTCTGCAATGGTCGGCTAACACTCTCAAGTATCACTAGTGACTTGGTCTTTACATCATATAGGCAGTTTCTAACAAAAAGATCAGTAAATTGTAAGTGATCCGTTTTTTTTGCCGGTGTGTGTATTTCCAGAAATTCTTTGGATTAGATGTTACAAATTTTTGTAGCTTGTCATTATACAACACAAAATCTCTTTTGGCAAAAGATTTACATTTATGTCGCAAGTTCGAAAATAAGGTGTAATATAATATTGAGCCAAATCTTTTATATTGTGAATGTGCTACTTTTTTCCTAACAATGGTTGTTTTAAGCTCTTCGCTATACCAGCAGGGAAAAATGGATTTATGTAAGGTTTTCTTGGGCACGTACAGATCAATGTAGTGATGTAAATAGTAATAAAAAAGAGATGTGCTATCCTGTATGTTCAAATTTTCATCTAACAAGAGTGTAAAAGTATTACCCAGAGAAGTCATGATCAGATCATAATCAGCAGAAGAGAAATCATAAATCCAATTTTCGTGATGGTGAAAAGTCACCAATGGAACTTTTAAATTTATGCCTAGTGGGGGGGGTGGTAAGTGTCAACTGGCACAATGGTTTCCAAAGAACAAAAGATTTCAGACATACTTATCTAGAGAAAATCGAAGAAAAAGGGAAAAGGAATATAGATATTGGACAATTGCAAAATTTTACTGGAGTGACAGAAGGAAATTAAAAAAAATATTAATCTTTGTGGACCCTAACATTTTTAAGAGGGTTTTGTATTCATATTTTTTCACTTTATTATAATACCATTCATGTGTAGAATTCCATAGTATGAAAAACTATTCATACACTTCAATTAATTCCAAGCACTTCTCTCTACTCCACCAAATTTTTAATAAAGGTTCAGAGATACGTCTTGACTAGCCGAATTTGAAATTGCACGCTCTGTTTGTTTGGAGTAAAATGCTCAAGCCAGGATGTACTTTTTGATTTCTTTATTCAGTCTGATCATATTTTAAAATACTGTTATGCCCTTGTACTCCCTATGGCAACCTAACACTGGAACATGCGGTGAGAAATGTCACAGTGGACGTCAACACATCATTGTTTTATAAATCCGGTCAAATAGTAGGATATGCTGATGACATTAACATCCTTGGAAGAAATATACACATCATCAAAAAAATGTTTGTAGAACTTGATAATGCTGCTGCAGAGATCGGCTTAGAAGTCAATGAGGACAAAACCAAGGTAGGTAGTCATACAGACCAGGAGTAACTGAGCAAAAGGTCAGAACCTAACAATAGAGAATTTCGGAACAGTGAATAACTTCATATAGGTACCTAGGTGCCAACATCTCCAACAAACCGAACGAAACAAAGGCGGAGTAATAATGCAAACAAAACATATTACAGCCTATTGTTCATATTTAAGTCGAGGAATGAACACAGAAAAACGAAGCTGAGACTTTGTAAGACAATACTTAGACCAGTACTGTGTTATGAAGGGGAGACATGGGTACTGTCGCAAAGAGCGGAGGCAGTCACAAATGTATTTGAATGGAAGATCTTGCGGGGGATATATGGATCAATCAAGGAGATTGGCCTGTGGAGAAATAGATGTAACCACGAGATATATCAACTATTTAAGGAGGCCGATGCTGCAACTTCCATCAAACTACAAAGTCTCAAATAGGCTGGACATGTTCAACGAATAAATGAGTCAAGAATAGCAGAGAAGATTTTCCAAGGAAAACCAGAAAGGCACACGACCAGTAGGAAGACCAGCTGGCAAGGGAATATAAAAAGGGATGCACGCACAGATATGTTGGCAACCACCAACTGTAAAAGGGCGGTTTTAGACGGAAAATTGAGGAGGCCAAGGTCAAATTTGGACTGTAGTGCCATCGAATGGATGGATATTTTAAAAACACTGTCATACCCTTGTACTCCGCATGGTTTTAATTGCAGCCTATGGTTTGTAATTTAATTGTAGTGATTGGCAGCTATTAATTAATATCATCAGTCTTATGTCCAGTGACAATAATTGTTTTCAGCTATAACTGGCTTCAAGCAAGCAGAGAACATCTAAAAGCGGCATTTGATCAGACAGATTAAAGACATTTTACGTCAAACTCTAGAAGGCTGTGTTCAAGTAAATAATTTTATCCTGTCACTGTTGTATTTGTTAGACTGTGTCAAATTGATTTTTTGCACAGTCGCCTCTAAAGTTGACGTTGTACAAATTCTAAACAGTTGCAAAAGTCGATGCGTAAAGATGGTATCGAACGCATAATGAACTTTCATGATGTGCATCTTCAGTCGCGGCCAATCCGATGTCACGTACTGGCAAATGTTTTTTCTTTTATTCTTTACTTGTCACATTAAATACCTACGTACGAATGTTGTACGAAATAATAAAATAAGTATAAAAACTGTTTTCAGTTTATTGAAATGAATTACTACAATATGGAAAACGAAATTAATAATTCCGAAAAAGATGAAATGAATTATTACAATATGGAAAACGAAATTAATAAATTCTCGAATAAAAAATTTTAAAATTTGGGTATAATCTACTATTTGAATTTATACTGCGTCTGTGCAAAAAATAATGTATGCAACACGTGTGTAAATAAGTTTTATGGCATTCGTTCGGATTTTTTCGTGATTCGACTTCGTCTCATCACGAAACCCCCGAACTCATGCCATAACACTTGTTACATAAATACCAGTCACCATGAGTAGACTGTCCCACCACATTCATTGAATGCACCTTACCACCAAAGGTTTCGATCTCATTCTGGACCACACTAGGGTATCTGATGAACAATATCATTGGAGAAATTTCGTTACAATATTTTTCCTTTGACATTTGCTTCAACATACATACGTAAGCGATCCTCTTCTACCGACAGTAAGTCAGTGTTGAGGTTTAGTTTTCTTGCTACGTTTCCGCTATTTTCTTCTTCCATTGTTTCCTGTCTTGCCATTTCTTCTGCGCTGTTCCAGTCTACTCCCATCTGCTTCAGGTGTCTTCCTATCTCATTGTTCCATGCTCTTTTCGCTATCCTACACGCTGGCATTCGAATCATGTCCAAACCAACGTAATGCGTTTGCCTTTATTCTCTGTTCCACTGATTTTACTTCTAGCCTTCTTTCTATCTCCTCGTTTCTCACTTTGTCTAGTAGTGTTAAACCTGCTATTCTCCTAAGTGTCTTTATTTCACAGGTCTGTAGTCTCCTTCTCTGTTGTTTATTCAGGATCCAATTCTCTGAACCATATGTCAGTGTTGGTATATAATATAATGAATTATATATTCTTATTTTAGTTCTTGTTGATATTTCTTTTTATTTATTATCTGCTAATTTAACGCGAAATATAGTCTGGTAGTTGCTTTTACCCTTTCATCTATTTCTGCTTCCATTTTTCCGTCGTCCACTGTAATGGTTCCCAGGTATTTAAACTGCCCGTACGTGTTGAATTTCTTCCTGATCTATCTTTATATAACATGTGGCTTGGTTTTTCAATATCATTGTTTTTGTTTTGGTCCTGAAGTTCATCTTTCCATACCTGTAAATTATGCTGTAAGTCTTTTTCTTTATTGGCCAGCAGGATTACATCATATGCAAATGCTGGATGGTTTATTATTTGCTTCAAATAATACATAGTGCAAGGTTATTCTGATTTACTGCGAAAGTAAATTTCTTCTTTTTCTTCAACATAATCCTTCTGCCCTTTGCAGAGCGTCGGAAAGTAAATTTAAAAAATAAAATTTAGTACTAATCTAATACTGGATTCATAGTATCATAGCTATCATAGCGAAATAATTTTTAGTGTTAATTTAGACTATTTCGAGAATCACATTTTTAGACTTTTTTTTAGATTTGTGAGTTCGGTTTGAATATCTTGCAATCTATTTACATCAGCATATTCTATATGTTCCAGTCAGATTGTAGGTTATTTCTTTTCCTTATGCAATTTGGTGGAATATGTGATCTATAACCACTATTTTATCATTTGTAATATATATAATTGTCTTTCCCATCTTGTCAGCTGTTGCTGTGGATCTTAGCTTTCTATATTAACAAAAACAGAGAGTCTTATATGACTTGCTTGTATTTGCCTAAAAAATGTAAGATGCTAATATGTGGAGTGTGGGAAAGGTGGGAATGATAGCAAGCAAATATTTTGTCCACAAGAGGTGCTGCTATCATTATTTATATGTGCATATAAAAATAAATGCCATTGGGCCACCTAACGAACGAGGTATCGTGAATGAGGCCAAGTGGGAGGAGTGTCGATTCATTAATGCACACATCAATTGACTTTGATGTCAAAATTTGATAGTATTAATTGCTGGTATTTATATACATTAGATACCCCTTGTTGGTTGCATTTTTATATACTTATAAAAACAAATTGACTACATTATATTTATTTCAACATAAACATTTTTAATTATTATGGTTAATATTCAATTTTTGTAAGTGTCTGAAAAAAGGTTTATTATAAATTTCTATAAAATAGAAACTAACATGGCTTTTGTACAGAAATTACAGTTTTTCTAAAGGCTTTAAAAACACTTTAGAGCGGCAATTGAACTTCACATTGTTAACTTTTGTCTTCAAATGAACTCCAAAAACCTGTGTGAGTTTGTCAGTCATCGAATAAAGAAATTACCCTATACAGCTGTGTAGCTGCTAAATCTGAAAAATGTAAATATAAAATTGTACTTTTTTATTAGATTGTTTATCCAAGCATTTAATTATTTATTTTAAAAGATTTTCTGAGATTTCAACTTCATTCAAGACAAGTTGAACAATAAGACAGCGTGTAAAAAAAATCCGATAGTGTTAATAACCAAATATGTATTTCAGTAACTAAGTTGCCATCCTCAGTGGTAAGCTTTCTTGATGATGTTAGTTGTAGTTAGTCTCTGCAGATATCCTCTTCACCAAATCGTCTGAAAAATTGAGGAAAACTATCTCAAACAAACATTGTCAAAAAAACCCTCTGCTGAAATACATATTTGGTTTTTTAATACCATTTAGGTTTTTCATAGGGTTGCTAATGTTCGATTTTTCAAAATAACAAAAGCATATACAGTATTTTTCACCTAGGATTTGGGTTGTGTCGTCAGTTGGATTGTGAATTTATCAACAGTGCGTTGATAAATTCACAATCCAACTATACTCTATACTTCATCTCTTTCTAAACTAGGTTTTCATTACCTACTGCGCACGAATGCGTGTCTAAACAGACAGTTTTTGGACGGGACAAGTTGACGCCAACCCAAATGCTAGATGAAAAATACTGTATCTATAGCAAAATTTCCAAAACTCAATATTAACATATAGGATGTCACAGTTCTGCTTTTATTTTCAGTTTTTTTTAACTTTTGAAAAAATTTATTGATTTTTTGATATTTGGCCTAAACAATAAACATGAAAAGCTACCCAAACTAAAAACAATTTTGTGTTTCTAACTCAAAGTTAGACTATTCTACAAGTTTGTCTATCAACAATGGGAACATTTTATCAAAAATATTAAAGTTTACGTTTTAGGTCTAGATTTATGTGGATTGTAGCACTTATTACCTACACCAAATATCAGGAGAATTGTTAAATGCTACCCAAGTTTTGAGACGCTGTGTAAAATCAAATAGTTAACCTGATAGATTTTAATTGACCTCACCTTATTTCATAGCATAATAATATCAAGCTTTGTTAATCTTGACTACACTACAATTTACAAAATTTGAAACATGAATCTAATCTAACTGAAAATATGCCTGAAATTTCAAATAGGTTTGAATAGTTACATTAATTAGTTTGCTTTATCAGTAATCTGTTATTAACAACTTTAATAAAAATCTAAACTTAATAAGTTATACATGAATGTTGCAATATTTTTTTGATAACCGAAACATTTTCCATTTTGTTCACATTTGAAATTTAAGTGTATAATGCTACATACATCACATTGGAAGGTGGATATTGATTTTCAGGGGCTTGCCTCATCGCAAGCTATTAGAAGGCAGTTCTGGAGGTAAGCTGGCCCCTGTGGCCATCAGTCCCGATGAAACGCCTGCCACTGTGTCGTTCGATTGCTCACAAAACCCTTCAGTTCGTCGTCCCAGCGTCACTACGTTAGTGTCTCTCTAACTGTCTCATTGCACAATATTGTAAAACTGCTTGCAACTTTTATTTATGCTTGTACGCATTGTTTAGTTAAACACGCTTATCCTTGTGCTTACAGTTTACATAATTTTATTGCACTGAATATTTTGCTTCAGCTTTTCCAGCACCCTGTATTTATTGTGAAATCATCTTATATGTAAAGGTGAAAATAGTATGTTTATATTATTAATACTATTGAAGAACAATGTAGATAATATGGTGTCTCATGTTTAAGAGTTTTCTATAAATTCAGTGACAGTTTTCTTTCCTTTAATGTAAACGTAACAAAAATTTATCAAAAAGTAAATATTAAAAATGCACCCATCTTAAAACTATGAAACAAATACTTGACAAACTTTAACACATTTAGTACCAAGTCAAATTTTGGATTTTTGGATCTGTGGTATTGAAACCGTTTTAATCAGTTTTTAAATGAATAATTAGTTAATTAATGAAACCGAGTACTTAGAACAAAAACAGTTGTGCCATCTTATAGATAATTGGTTCAAAATTAATTAAAATTTGATGGTACTCTAGATTCTCAAGTTGTAACATAAGTTTAAATAGTTTTTTTTATATTGCTGGAAAACTTATTTTGGGTGACACAAAGTAGAGTGCGGAGCCTTGTAATTAACAAATTCCTTGGTTCGAAACCTCTAGATAGTTGGTACTAATCTTAGTGATACCACAGTCTAGTAATATAACCAGTCGTCTCACTCGCCGGATTTTGTGGGTCCGAATTCCAGTGCGCCAGTGTAAAGTTTAGCCTAATGCGCAGGTTGCAGTTGTTTGTTATTTAACGTGCATTTAACAGCCATAAACCACGTGCTTGTATGTGTTTGAGTGGTGCTTGTTATTCGTTCATTCAAAAATCGCGCCAAAATATCCATGATCCAGCCGAATGCGCACTGCACATTTCGGAGACATGTACATCAAAGGTACCGACACGAAGTGAGACGACTGGTTATATTACTAGACTGTGGTGATACCATTTACAGTTGGGCTGAATTAACTCGGGGGACTAGTTAGTCTATGAAATAGATAACAAAACTGCACTCAACACGTTACATACAGTTTGCATGAATGCTTTCACAGCCAACAGGGATCAAAAAGCAATGTAAGTGTGTGTTCAAACTAAAAATCTAGTGTCATGAAATTTTTACCAAGTTTCTTGAAATTTCCATTAAATCATCAAAAGATGGCATCTGTGGTTATCAAAACCAAGGCCTACTGTATCAATAGCGACTTCGTCCCTTATAAGGCCGTACCGTTTCGTGTTTTTTACACTATCAACTTTACAGATTCGGGTTCTATATGGTGACCTCTGTAAGCAGTACTTGTAACTACTTTTTTTTTAAATGGTAAAAAATTTAAAATGTGAACTATAAGAAGTGAATTCTCTGCAGTAGTAATCCATTTTTTCATGTTCCAAGTACTTCCATGATTGGAAAAATATGGTTTGAATGTTTCCAATGTTTTTGTGGTATTCCGTATATCCCAAAAGTTTAATGTAATTTTACAGCAATTCTAGATTTAATATTTAAACTCATATTTTAGAAACATGGCCAAATAATACTTTGTTGCCTGTTAAATCTATAAAAGCAGTAAATGAAATAAGTAACAGGACTTTTATTAATGGTAATTGAATCATCTTCAAACTTTTATTAATACAAAAGTATAATATAAGAGTTGTTCAAAAATCCCATTCATTTACACCTAAACCATTTTAAATAATCTCAAATCCTAGGGGCAGCACACTGATGAAAACACAAACTTGAATTACTTTTTGCAGATACTTTTAAGCTGAAAGATTATTTGGTGTTATGTAAGGAGCATTTTGAGAATGAATGTTTCGTGCCTTCAAATAAGAGAACATATTCATCCTACATTAATGAACAACCCTATTATTACCTGCTCTGAATATAAGGACACAGTTTGTACAAAACTGTAAAAGCTGTTGTTAAGCCCTATGTTTAGAGAGAACAAACCAATTTAAAAACGTATCGTCAAGCTAAAACAAACCTTTATTATAGAGAAATGTTTAATTATAAACAATGTTAATGTCATTATAATTGATAACTTTGGTAGAATGGACAACTGACAACTATGTAACTGACAATACCATAGTCAAAATTTCACCTGGAGAGGTTGCCGTCTAGAGTGTAAATCTGATAACGCAAGTCGGTACAGCCTTATTATTGATACAGTTGGTCTTGTCAAAATACATTAAATTAAAACTGAGAGCAGTAGGTACACAGCTACACATGGCTCAAAATTAAAAACAGTTGCTATACTGCCCAATAATCTTGATTTGATAAGTTGCAAAATTTTAAGTTATTACAGTTTACTATATCCATCTAAACTGTTCATAGATGGCACTACCTAACTAAAAAAATTTTAATGCACAGAAATATAAGCGAGGCAGTTATATGGAACCATTAAGTTTTGTTAATTTTATTAAGCCATACAGTATAGTCTTAAGTGGGTGGTATAAAAATATTTATTTTTTCATAAAATTGTTGCTGATGATTTACTAAAAAATAGTGTAAAGAATACTTCTTATTTTATATTATGTTACTATTCATAATAATAATGAATCTGTAAGTTGTTTATTATACTTATACATTATGTCATATACTGTGAGATTAAATAATAACAGTCAGAGTTGATGCCGCAATTTTCAAACTTAAATCTTAAATAAATACTTCTCTGTCAATTCTTTAAACAAATGGTAAAATATGGCATTTCACTTACAATTAAACAAAAGTGGTTTTTGTTAGAAGCTTATTTCTGTAATCACTAAAAATAACTGGAAACCAAAACACAGTGATGGAGTAGGGAAGGTAGGAGGTTGTCGAAGGCATATAAAACAACCAAGGTATGAAAGTGACTTAGGAGGCCTTCATTTCTTTATGACGCTAGTTACAACCTATGGTTTGAAACTTGGCAGCTATTAATTCACATGATGCATCCAATGACAGCGATTGCTAGATCATCCTCATCGTCATGGCTAGTTCCACAACCCTTTTGGGATTTTGGCCTGCTGTAGAGTCCCTCTCTATTCAGCTGTATTCCGTGCCTTGGCTTTCCAGTTTTTGACGTTGAATCTGTTCCATATAACATATCCTTGGTCTCCCCAATGACCTTCTTCCCTCTGACCGTTATTTTGTTATTAACTTCGCTGGTTCCGAGTCGTGCATTCTTTCCATATGTCCTATCCCCCTTAACCGCCGAATCTTAATAAATTTTACGATATTTGGTTCTTCATATGCTCGATACAATTCGAAATTGAAACGTCTTCTCCAGAGTTCATTCGCACAGATTCCCTCGTAAATATACCTAAATAGTTCGAATGTTGCCAGTTGTTTTTCGTCTACTTTAGTCATTGTCCAGGGTTCCGATTCATACGGGTTGGTGCATTGTTTGTTTTAAAAAGTAATTTCCCTTCCTGTAGAATTTGTTGAAGTTATTTGTTTACTAAGGCCAAAAAGTTACATTTTTCGTATTGAAAAATAATTTCCAACTGTCACAGCTCCACCCCTCTGTTTCAAAAATTTCATGGCATCAGTGATTTTTGTCAAAGTGCACGAATTAATCCCCATAGTTTTTCTGTTAGCGAAACTCGAAAATTATGTAAAATAACATCAATCGATGCAGTATTTTTTTCTATACAAAACACTTAATTACACTTTTGGTCTAAAATAATTAGGGAAGCAAATATTTACAAATTAAAAATTTACCATTGAAATTCCTATGGTGTATGAGGCAATGCATATGAGTACTGACCTGATCAGAGTCTTGTGCATTTGACACTTCATTTTCCTGAAGGAGATGTTAGATTTCAAGTTTCTTATCAGGCCTTTATATGCTCGGTTTGCGAGGTGAATGCATCGTTTAATTTCCATGGTTGTCATGATGAGCCCAGATATGAGAAGTCTGAGACATTTTGTAACTTATGTTTCTCAGTTGCTAGGTCTGCTATGTGGGGGTGTGCCATGTATTTTGTTTTGCTAGAGTTTATTTGGAGGCCCATTTTATCTCCACCCCCTTCAGTGACGTTGCAGGTTGTTCTTGTTTACAAATTACCATAGCTTCTGCCTTGTCTGTATTAATACTCATTTGGTTTTTCTTTAGTTCTTCATTCCATATTAAGATGTTCTTTTGTAGGCCCCTTTCTGTATTCGCAAATATCACCAGATCGTCTGCATACATTAGTTCAGTAATATAGACTTGCTCTAGTTTGTGGACTCCAATTCTAGCAGGTTTTAATTCTCCTCTACATGTTTTGTATATGTCATCCATCAGTATGATAATCAAGAGGGGACTTAGGACTCCTCCTTGCCTGACTCCCATAGTGGTAATAAATTCCGTGGATGTTACGTTGTTTGTTCTTATTTTGTTGGTTGTAGTTAGATACATACTTTTAATGGCTCTTCTCAGTGTTAGTTCCACTCCCCTCTTTTGCAGTACTTCCCAAATTCTTTCCCGGGGGGCACTATCGAAGGCTTTATTTAGGTCTATAAAACATAAGTAGAGTTTATTGTTGTGGGATAGGGTTTTTTCTACCATTTGCCTTATACAAAATATTAGGTCCACTGTTCCTCTTTCAGGCCTAAAACCACATTGCCTTAGTCTTTTTTCTAGAATTATTTCATACACTTTACTTGTGGCACTCAGTACCGAAATTCCTCTATAATTTGCACACTTTTTGGCATCCCCTTTCTTGTAGATTGGCAAAATTCTTACTATGGTTCAGTCTCTAGGTATGGCTCCTGTCTTCCAGGACATATTGAGTAATTTATGCAGGCATGCCATTCCTTTGTTCCTTGTATGTTTTGTAATTGGCTTCTGTCTTATTACCAAGGTATGTTTTCCATATCCTCTTCTTCTTTTTAACTGCATCTTTTATTTCTTTGCGCCACCATGCAGTGAATTTTTTCGTTCTTCGTATCGTTTTTCCGCATACCTCTTCTGCAGCTTTGGAGATAGTTGTTTTAAATATGTTCCAGAGTGTCTCCATATCATTGATCTCTTCCCAATTTCCACTGCTGAGTGCAGCATTTCAAGAAGGGCAAAACCTGGAACAGAAATGGAAAATACTAAAAACAGAATTAGTAGAAAAAGCAAGAAGTGCATGTGGCCAGATCACAGTCAACACAAGACAAAAAAGAACTAGGTGGTGGAATAACGAAGTAAAAGAAAAAGTAAAAGAGAAGAAAGAAGCTTGGAAAAAGTTTATTATAAATAAAACAGAGGAAAATAGACAGAACTACACAGCAAAGAGAGACCGAGCAAAGGAGGCCGTAGTAGCCGCGAAACAGGAAAGCTGGGACAACATCGGGAAGGAACTAGAGGAGAAGTATAAAGATAACAATGGAAGGGAGTTCTGGAAAACAATCAAAAGTATGAGAGGAAAATATGGTAAGCAAGCTTGGACTGTTAAAAACAAAAATGGAACTTTGGAGACAGACGAAGGAAAAATACTCGAAGTATGGAAAGAATACTATGAACAAAAATTCAAAGACAACATCAACAGAAGAAGGAACAGGACAGTAGACGAAGAAGAAGAGGAAAGAAATATTGAAATTGAAGAAGTAGAGGAAGCAATAAGACAAGCTAGAATAGGGAAGGTAGCAGGAAGAGACCTCATAACCCCGGAAGTGGTGAAATATGGGGGAGAGGAGGTAAAGCAGTGGACTAAAGAAATATGTCAATTTGCATGGGACGGCCAAAAAATACCTGAAGACTGGGACGAAAATATAATTGTACCAGTATATAAAAAGGGAAGCTCGAATGAATGCAACAACTATAGGGCAATATGAGAGGCATATTGCCCTATAGTAGTACTAAAAATTTATTCTAGAATACTAGAGAAAAGACTACGGAAGAAACGGAAGAAATCATGGCAGAAGAACAAGCAGCGTGTCACAATGCGAAGTAACAAACAAGCTACAACAAGCAATTAAAAATCTATATAAAAGAACGAAGGGCAGAGTGCGAATGAACGGGAGAGAGTCGGAGGCCTTTGAGATGAAAAAAGGGATAAAGCAAGGCGACTCATTGAGTCCATTGCTGTTCAATCTAGTTATGGACCAAATAATAAAGGAAAGTAAAGAGGCCAGGTACAACGAAAGAATAGGCTATTGGAACTTAGAGGCAATCAACATCCAGTGCTTGATTTATGCAGACGACATAGTGCTAATGGCAGAATCAACACAGAAACTGCAGCAGATAGTAAACAAATGGAACAGCGCAACAACAAAGAAGGGTACTCAACAAAACGTACAAATAGTGTGCAATGGAAAAGAAATTAACTGGGTGGATAATTATGAATACCTTGGAGTTATAATAAAAAATACTGGAACAATAGAAGAAATATTAAACAGAACAAATAAGGCATGTAAGGTTTACTATGCTTTAAATAACATAATTATAAATAAGAATGAAATAAGCAACGCCACTAAACTGAGAGTATACAAGAGTATCTATGTGCCTACATTAATATACGCCTCAGAAAGCTGGATCATGCAAGACAAAGTGAAAGGAAAAGTAACAGCAGGGGAAATGAAATATTTGAGAAGAATGGTTGGAAAGACGAAACGCGACAGAATTAGAAATATAGCGATTAGAGAAGAACTGGAAATGGAACCATTAATGGAAGAAGTGGAGAAAAGGCAGTTTGTGTGGTTTGGGCATGTCATGAGAATGGGAAATGGAAGATACCCGAAAAGAATAATGGAAGCAAGGCCGGAGGGAAGACGATATGTAGGAAGACCTAGGGAAACATGGGAAGAGAGAATGGAGAAAATGGCACTGGATAGAGGAAAGAATTTAGAACAACTAAAGAGAATGGCAGCTGATCGTGACCAATACCGCAAATGGATGAGCAACCCGACGCCATAGGCATAAGGGAAATGGAAAAGAAGAAGAAGAGTGCAGCACTTACGGTGGCTTCATATCTTATTCTCACATCTTCTTGTTGTAGTTTGTAAGCTTTAATACTAGTCGTTGTTTTCAATCTTGTTTGGTCCTTGTGTCGCAGCTTCAAGTCCATTCATTTTTATTTGTACTAAGAAGTGGTCTGTCCCGACTTCCCATCCTCTGTACACTCTGATATCGTTCACTTCTTTTCTGTCTTCATTTTCAATTAAGAATAGATCTATGATGGATTTCTCTTTCCTACTATTCATGACTCGGGTGTATTTGTGAATGTCTTTGTGTTGGAAAAAGGTATTACCTACTAGCATATTGTTGTTTAGACAAAACTCAATTGTCGAGACATTCTTATAAAATGAAAACCTTTTTCGTCGTCTGCTTTCAACTGGGGCCATAAAGATTGAAAAAAACTTCCTCTTTGGGTGTATCTAGAAACGTCTATTTTTCTTCCTTCGGTTCCATCTTCAATAAAACAGCCAGAGTAACATTAGAAATTCTTCATTATTACGATCTATTCTGTACTAAGTTTACACATTGATAAATTTGTGTTTTAACGATATGGTGCATCGTTGCCAGGATACCATCAAATCAACCACCTTTTCGACATAGGCGTTCTGTGTGAACCATTTCTTAAAATTCGTCACATCGACAGTCGACTCGACGTAAACCGCTTCGTCTGTGTTTACCCTAACTACTGCTACCAGATGTTTTGGTATGTAACCAAGAGTTGCTGAAAAAAACAAAACAAAATTAATATTAGGAATTACTAGAGAAATTTTATAGGGCAATCTAAAAAATTATTTTTAAATTATTATTGTGCAAATGAATTGAAACAAATAAAAAAATTGTAAAGCAACTTAATAAAAATATTTGTGGATTTTTGCGTGCAATAGCTGACTCTGGCCCATATTTATATGATCTCATGGTATTACATATATCTGTTTTATAGGTAGGTACATCAAATTTGATATTCATATTATAACTATGAATAATATTTAAAGGTCTCCGAAAATACTAGTAAATAGTGCATGCGTTAAGCTTAATTTAAATCGTGTAACTTTTAAATTAGAACGCTTCTACACCTAATGCAAGTAAAAAGTATTAATTTTCTTATGCATGTTGAATGCTGAGTGTTAAATTTATAATTGCTGATCTCCTAGTTTTTGAATAAATTGAAGTATTGTAGATGGTTGTGTGTACCATAAAATGATAAAAATGTACTGTCATCTTGTATTTTTGAAACTTAAAAACTGTCAATTTTTAACTTTTGTGAACATAAATTATAGTTGTTTTGTCTGTACATCAATCCGCAAAGTCTTTCTGAATATTTATGATTTATTTTTCTTTGTTTTATAGAAATCCCAGTTCAAGTAGTTTGGTTCTTTCTGAAACTGGTTCCTTAGATAGAGCAAAAGCAGCTTTAGAACGTCGAAAGAAAGCTCAAGCGCAAGAATCTGACTTAAATACGGTATCTGGTCGTGTCGAAGTAACACGTGTAAATCCCGATCATCTCATTGCAGAACTAATCAAAAATACTAATTTGGAACAAGCAGATGATTCTGCAGAAAGTAAGCTTAAACAAATATGTAATGTATACTAATTTTAATCTTGTTAATTTTAGCTTCAGGTCTTCAGTTATTTATAGCTAAAGATGGAACAGCCGCATTAGGTAACCATGAAGTAAAATCTCAGATGTCAACCGGAGTTCAAGTATTTAAACAAGTAGTAATGGAAGATAAAAGGTAGCCCCTGTAATAATTATTCTATTAAAGCATGTATAGTATAAAATATGAAGCCCAAAATGTGTTACATAGAAGTAGACCAGTTGTTCGTGGTGTATGAATTATGATGTGACTCCAACATTTATAACAATATTGAAAGAATTTATTTATTTAAAAATATGAGATTAGTCTTTTGTTTAAACAGGAATCATATTTATTACTATAAATATTTCGTTATTGTTTTATTTTAATTACTGATAACAACTTAAAAGTATTTTAAGAAGTATTGACAATTTTTAGTGAAATTAATGATTATTTAATATGTTTACTGTTCCTATCTAATCTAATCTATGATTAAATAAATTTTGATTATTTTCAGTACGTAAATATTGAAAATAGAACCATATGCGGTGGCTCAAAAAAAGACTATCAAATTACTCAAACTATGTTTAATCATGAACAGTCAGCACATTAAATATTTAAGGCAGGGTCAGTTAAATAAATTTTTACTTTTCTTAAATTATGATCTCCTTTTACAAGAATAAAAGACTTGTTAACAATTATGCATTAAGAAAAAACTTTAAAAGTAACTTTGACATATTTTGGTAAATCCCAAAAAGATTGTGTATAGTGGGTACCCTTTATACTTATCACATCCCTAATACTTTTGTACCATTATAAGTAGGCAATGTACTGGATGGTGTCTTTTGGTTAAACATGAAGCCTAGAATTTAATCAAGTATAGTTACTTTAAACATTTGTTTGTATGTTTTGTTGTAGCTAACTTGAAACATTTTTAAAATACACCGTATTGTAAAAGTTGCACATTATGGTTTTCAAATAATGTACTTTTTATTATATTTCTGTAATAATTTTGGTTTTGGTATTCCCTAGTATTACGCAATTCCTTTAAAAAGAAATTATGTGATTATTATTATTATTATTGTTATTATTATTCAAAAGATAAAATCTAAAAATGAAAACAAATCAAGTTTCTTTATTATTCTTTAGGTGTGTACTGTCGGGCCACTGTAAGTTGGCGAGCCCCAGCACATACCGAATGTTTACTTCGTGCGATTTCGAGGTCATGCTTCAGTATAGAAAGTAATGCAGTGGCGTAGGTGATCTATGAGTCGTATTTTATGTTAACAGCCTTCGTAAACATATTGCATTGATGTTTATCATTCAAATAAAAAGATTATAAATATAAATTATAATTACAAAACAGTACCGTCAACCGGGGTGAAGTCGATCAAAAAATTACAATTTTTTCAGATAACTGAAAAACAAGTAGGTACATAATAATTAGCGAGAGCTTTTAGGAGTCCGAGTTTGGAAGAGAGTGGCAGGAGATAGACAGCGTGGAGGGAGAAACTTCAGGAGGCCAAGGCCCAATTTGGGCTGTAGCGCCATGGAAGAAGAGGAAGAATTATATTTTAATGCAATTTAAAATATAACTTTGTTGGTGTTTACACAGTGCACTTACAACTATGTCAGTCTCTGAGATTTCAATAACTTTAACGATATAAAATCGATCTCTCTTATTTGTTTCATAGTTTGTGATGACAAAGTGTCCTATATCCCAGCTGCAGGATGAATCAGGAATGTTGGCTGGCTCAGCGGAACTTTCTCCAATTTCATAATCATCTTCGTCGATATTCTGTTGCTCCATCTCCAACGTCTGTAAGTCGTTTTCCTCTTCGCTGTCGCTTATTTGTCTCTTATGCGTTTTGGTTTGCCTACAACTTCTCCTGTTCTCTTGTTCCAAATCTTCTGTGCTTATACTTTTGCCAGCAGCTATATTCAGTCTTTTCCCTCTCTTTGGGACATCAGTTGAGCCGGTGTAGATAATCTACAAGCGCTTCGGTCATCGAAATTTCTGCCTCCTGTGTAGTAGGCTCTTTTCTTTTTATCTTTCCAAGAACAGCATCGGGATTGAGGGGAACTAGGCCGCATGCTTTAAACCCAGCTAAAATGTTGTTTTTTTCACGATCCCCAAGCCCCTCAACCGCGGTTTTCAACATCCTGGGAAATAAAGTTTTTGGTAAAACCCCCCTATTCTTCAGTTTCCACTCGTCCAGGGTTGTATTCCACGATGCTTTAAGATGACGAAAATAAGCAACGTCTAATTGTTGCAGCATGTGGGTGGAAGGGGGGGGAGCAAGACAAACTTAATGTTGTTATTTTCGCATTCTTGAATTACACTAATGGTGATATGACATTACATCCGTTATTACTTCTGCCACATTAACAATATCATATGTTACA
Source organism: Melanotus villosus (assembly GCA_963082815.1). Taxonomy (NCBI): domain Eukaryota; kingdom Metazoa; phylum Arthropoda; class Insecta; order Coleoptera; family Elateridae; genus Melanotus; species Melanotus villosus. The sequence goes on along the minus strand of OY720418.1, from coordinate 65,332,282 downwards.
GCGGCTCTCACTCTGCGAGTTTGATTGTAAACTGAGGATGCTTCTTCATCAGGCTATTGAACCAACCTTCTCCAGGCACATTATTGTAAATCGCCTTTCAAATTTGCCTAATATCAATGGGCTTTAATGGGAAACCCTACTCAGCACAGGTTTGCAAAGTATTCACTAACCAATTTTCAGACTGTCCGTCAAGAGCAGGTTGACCACCCTACGTCAAAGGATGTAAAACATGAAAGTGATTGTTTAGTGTCGTATACGGCACTCCAAACGATTCCGAGGCTTTTCGCATGCTGATTCTTCCCTTGCGCACTGAACCCAGCGCTCTCTAAATACACCGGGTTGTAGTTGTTTTTGCCATAAGCACCCAGCTTCTTTACATGTTTTCGTGACATCTATAAAAATAAAGTTAAGTTGGTAGGTATACCTAACAGTTCAGAGTGGACAAGATATTTGCTACCTATTGTGGACACCGTTTCTTGAATATATCCCTTATCACCTAGAGGGGTTAGGATGGGCCTAGTTTTTACAGATTCGGCTGTGCAAATATTTGATTTCACGTACTTTACAGATTGAAAAATTTTGCTTTTTACTTTTTAATTATTTTTGGAAAACTCACTCTTCACATTTAACCAGCACCACCGAGATAACACTTGTTCGACTGTTGGCTACTCAATTATAAACAGAAATCAGGTGATTTGTTATGCATTGTTGCCATACGCTTTAAAAAATGTGAGAAAACCGGTTTGATCAACTACACCCCTGCCGATCGACTTCGTCCCAGTTGACGGTACCTGTTTAAAAATATTAAAACATATGTCCATATTCACTCTTCGTCACTTGAACTTTCTAAATAGTCAGTGTCTTTCACTACTGTCGTCCAAATTAATAAATAATTGTTTGGTGTGGATATTTATAATTTGTCCATCAAGAAATTAGTTGTTTTAGCCATATTTAAAGGTAATCGAATAGGTATGTAGCACTCCTAATTAGTATTTTCCAAAATATTTTAATTATTCGGGAGAGCGCCGCAATTGCAACAAATTTCTAAGTAGTATTTCATTAATGACTGTTTGTGCTAACTTTCTAAATTTATCAAAAATTCCAGTCACAAAATTATTCATTACATATTGGTATTTGTACCCCATCGTGCTGTGAATAGTTATGCCAATGGTGAAGAGAGCTGACGTCACAGTTCGACAGCTACAGCGCATCTTGAGTTCTCGCCAACTTATAGCGACCCGACAGTATTTCGTGTTTTTCAGACCTTTGGATACGTTTTTTAATTTCCAATTATAGTGCCATCAGAAACAATGGCTTCTGAAAAGTAAAAAACTGTAATATGCTTTATACCAACTATACCATATTCAGAATCAAGCTGTAGTGGATCAAAACAAACGTATGCATAGATCACGCCCCTTGACCAATATAAACGTAAGACTGCAGCCCTTGACCAATAAAAAAGTAAGACTGCAAGTACACGTGTGTTTCACCTAGAAATTATTGTTTACTCGCACTGCAGCTTGATTCTGAATATGGTTTAGAGTTCCCCTTTGGTACAAAAATAAGGATTGTGCTATCACAGGCCTATTTTTGATTGCTTAAAATGTTGTGTTGATATATGTATATGAAATAATGCGAAAATAAGTTGATGGAAAATCGTTATCAAATAAAATCAAAACCAGTATCAATAACACAAGTTCTTCCAGTGCTCATCTTTATATTACAGAGAAACTCTCAATTAGTATTATTATTATTAATAAGCCTAATTAATCTCATTGTTGGGCAAAGGCATCCCCCTTGCATTTCCATTTTTTCTTATCAGCAGTTTTTTCCCACCATGTAGACCTTGCACTTTCTTCAACTTCATCGATTTTGCAAGTGGCTGACCTCTTTTTCTTTTGCCATCCCTCAGAACCCATCTTGTCCATCTGTTGTCAGTCAGTCTACCGATATACCCTCCCCAGTTCCACTTCAGTTTTCTGCATTTGGAAACCAAATCTTCTATTCCTGTCCTTCTTATTTCTGTGATTTGAATCCTATCGGTTAGTTTATAGTCAGTATGGCCCTTTCCATCCTTGTTTGAGTAATGAGTAATTTCGTTCTTTTTGTTTAAGAACCAGGTTTGTGCACCATAGCTAATTGTAGGGATTACACACATGTTGTACACTTTCTTTTCAATTTTAAAGGAATATCACTTTTAAAAATGTTTTTTATTATACCTGTATTATAATCTTTGTATTTCAAACTAATAAGTGTGCGAAAAAGGACGATTAAAACACGCCGTGTAACAACAACGTTTTATAACAAATTTACATAACAACCAAACAACAACTGCTAATCATCTCTATGCAACGTGATGGAATCCACACGTCACCTTGTAAAATGAGTCTAAACTTTTTCAATTTTTTACTCGTAATTTTTACAATGTAATGGAGTGCAGGTAAGTATAAACAAAAATAGCGTATAATACACGTGTCTAAGAGCCTTTAAGGCACTTGCGCCGCTAAAAACACTCGGCGTTGCCTCATGTACTTAAACCCGTCGTGCGTGCTTTAAAGGCTTTCTTATACACTTGTATTGTAATATACTATTTTAACATCCAAAAACTTTAGAAGCCTGCATCTATTATTTTTTGTAGTTCTTTCTCCATGTGGTTTGAAAATGATATTAACTGCCCCAGGTAAATCACTTAGTCTGCATATTTTACTGTTTGGGTCCCTATCTGTACATCAGCTGAAGCCCTATTCGATAGCAGATTGGTTGTCTCAACATTTATAGTCGGTCCCACTTTACTATTCTCTTCACCGAATTCAGAATGGTTTTTGTTAGCTCCATTCTACTCTGTGCCACTAGTACCACATCATCTGCAAACCTAGGGTTCTTTAATAAGATGGATGTAATACTTTGTTGGTATTCTTTGTCCTTCTAAGGCAAGAATCCACGAATCGTGCTCTATGCTAGTATCAAACGCTTTACTAAAATCAATAAAAGCGAGATGTAAAGGTTTGTTGAATTCATTATGTGTTTCTGTTAGCTGGTTTGTCGTTTGAAAATGGTTCACTGTTGATTATCCTTTTCTAAAACTCCCTTGCTCAGCTGATGGGCTTTTATCCAGCATTTTAATAATTTTTGATTTACTTATTTATTGCAGTAAAAAGTTTGCACAGGGATGGTATTAGACTGACCGAGTGATAGTTTTCAATTAAATCTTTCTTTCCCTTCTTGGAAAGCAGTATGATTCTTAATGCTTTCCACCGGACAGGTGTTTGTTGACTTATTTCCTGCATTGTCGATTGTCGGTGGTGCACCCTTAATAAGCTTAGTTGTTATACCATCTGGACCTGGAACAGTGTCTCTTTTCAGCTGACAAATCGGTTTTTGAAATTCTTCTTTTATGTCCTCATATTCATTAACCTCCGAAATGACGTCATCTCCTTGCTGCTCCGTTAAATGTCTGCTGTTACTTCTGTATAATTTTTCATAAGTGGAACCTGTTTGGTTCAGGATTTGCTCTTTCTTTCTCTCACTTCCTTATATCTTTTCTTATTTCCCGTTTTGTAAGTTTGTTTAATTCACAATGTTGTAGTCTACTTGTAAGTCCTGTTTAATACTCTTAACTCTGAGTAGTTTTTTCCGTTGTGCTTCTAAATATATTTCACATTTCTATTAATTTAGTGATTTACAAAATGAAAGATGGTGGGTACATGTCATGTCATACATAAATTCGTCAAATCACATGTTGACAATACGAGGACGTATTGAAAAATTCTTAGCCTACTATAGAAGCAAACAAAATTTGAAAGTCAAAATATTTTATTATTCGACATATTCTCCTCTTAATTTAATACATTTATTACACCGAACCTGCAACGCCTCTAGACCTTTCAAAAAAAAAGTTTTATCTTGCTCTGCAAACCAAGCCTCCACAGCTTCTATAACCTCTTCGTTGGAAGAAAATTTACGACCTTTTAAACTTTTTTTCAGTTGAGGAAAGAGATAATAGTCGGACGGAGCCAGATCTGGTGAATAAGGGGGGTGTTCCAGTAATTTGAACCCCAAATCACGAATTGTTTGCATGGCAACATGCGATTTGTGTGCAGAGGCATTGTCCTGCAAAAACAAAACACTTTTGGACAACTTTCCGCGTCTTTTCTCCTTAATTTTTTCTCGTAGAGTGGTCAGTAACGTCGAATAGTAATCCCCAGTTATTGTTCTACCCTTATCCAGATAATCAATCATGATTACTCCATGGCAATCCCAAAAAACTGAAGCAAGAACTTTTCCATCTTCAATGGAAAATTTACCTCTTTTGAAGCTTGCAATCCAATTTTTTACGGTCGCATACGAAGGACATTGATCGCCAAGGGTATTAAGCATATCTTCGTAAATCTGCTTACCTCTTAACCCCTTCAAATACAGGTATTTGATGATGGCTCGATACTCCAATTTTTCGATTTTCACATTTTCGGTCGACATCCTTTTTTTGAAATTTTATTGCGCAAAACTGGTTTGACTTTTTGACGTGAAACTTTACGCTGACACTTCGAATGAGTTACTGTTCGTTGCTATGGTATCGCAATATTTTGTTTATCCATGGAAGCGGTCTAGGCTAACTAGATATCAATACATCCTCGTACAAGTAACACATAACCCAAATATTTTGAATTTCCTAAGCTATTAACTACTATTTCATGCTAATTGACTATGGAAACATTAGCGGTAATGTCATGTACAATCTAAGTTTGATATAAAGCATATTATAAATATTTTGTAGTTTTCAAAAGTTGTTATGAAAACTTGTCTTTATAATGCGTTTATGTTGCTTTCATATCCTTAACCAGCCCGTCAATGATGTTATTCATAATAGCACTAAACAAATTGCCTATGCATGTTTTATAATTTTATATTGTCACTTGGCCATTCTGGAAGTTCAGATTTATAATTTATTGTAATACTAAAAAGTCCAAACTTTGGACTAAATAAAAATTTTAATAAAAATTTTAAAAATAGGTAACTAATAGTTTATAAGAAATAACTGGCGCCCACTATATTACTTGAAGCCCTGCAGAGTCTTCCAAAACTTTGTATAAAATTGAAAGTATTTGAAAAATTAAAATATTTAAATTTTTATTTAATTTAGCTTTTCTGTATATTAATGATGTGATGAATTTTTATAATAAGTAATAAATGAAGCCAATTAACTTTGGTTTGCATTGGCAGCACTCTCTTAGTTTTTTACTCCCTGTAAGATTAATATGAAACTATTGTTTTATTGAAATGTTCAGAATAAATGCAAGATGTTAAATATTTATAGTAATTCAGTTTTATTTTGTTATTAATATACTTAAAATTTATATAATTTGGTATTGTCTTGTTATTTGCTTAAATTTCTTAATACTAAATAAATAAAAGCATCGCAGCTATAAAATCATTACACTTTCCTCCAAGATATATAATTGTTGCCAACGTATGTGATATAATTATTTAGTGCAAAAACATCACTGAAAAGAAAGTGATGCCAATATGGTGTTGACAATATTATTTATTGTAAATTATTAACAACTACTCCTATTATATTTCTGTACCGCAATTGTATTTTATTTGTATTTTTCCTGTAGAACCTTATTTTATAATAAAAATGATTAAATTTTTTTACTTTCCAGAAGGTGTTTTTCTTTTGTACAAAATAGACAGACACTATCGTAACTAGAGTTTGTTGATACTAGATGCCCTCTTCCAAATTTTGTTGTTGATAAAATTTAAAGCTATTTTTCATTTTAAAAAATGCAAAGAAATATTTGCTAAATTTTTTTAAATCTTGCTTTTGGTACAGCATAGTGTACCTAGAGTAAATTGGGCTGAAGACACATGGAGCAGTTTACACTGCTACAGCAGTTGCTGCGGCTCATCCAATATTATTCACACGTATCGAACACATGGCACAACGTCATTACCATGCCGTGCACGGTCCCTCATTTGCATCATGTACCACTCCGTTTCCATTGTCCAATACCTTCTTATGTTCAAATGACACGCTGTTTCTTAAGCAGCATGTATGTATTTCAAGTAGCAATACAATATGTATAAGCATTGTAATGAGAAATGTTAATAATCTATTATTGTTTTTTTAGTTAACCATATCAAAGACAATTTAGCCAACAGTATGCATTTTAAATTTAATTTAATTACTTTGCAATGAGTTAAGCAAATCCAAGTTTTAATTTCAGTTTCTAATAATATGGCCACATCTGTACCTAGTCCAACATTTACAGGTAATAATTGTTCATTTGCGCATCTATCCTTGCAAGCTGAATCAACATAAAATGAATGAGGAGCTATTATATATTTTTATTTAGCCAAGCTAACATCATATATATTATTGTTTCTTAACCCCTCTTACTAATAATCCATTCTCTTACTTTAGCCTTAAACATATTTACATTAGTTGACTGCTTAATGCCATCATCCACTTCATTATACATAACCACCCCCTTAACAAATAAGGAATTATATCCCCTACTAGTAACCACATTTTTTTATTTTGTAATTTGATTGAGTAAACTGAGTATTGCACCTTTGTAAAATTTTTTGGCCGAATTTTAATTCGTTACCGTGTTATGGGAGCTAAAAGTTTAAGCTATGACGTCAACTACGTCGGTCGCCGGTGAGAGCTCTAGCATAGCTACAAGTACAACGCTAAATTTAGGTTATGTTGTCGACACTCGTGACGTCATGTACGTAGGATCTGAATTTTATTTTGGTTTTATTGTGGTTATTATCAAAGATATTGAAATTCTACCAATGCGGGTACTTTTACGAGTATTTTAACTAACGTATTTTGATATTTACTAAATATGTTGCATAAGTTGACAATGCCTTTAATAATTTTAATATTTGTTAATAAATAATTCACACAACGAACCGAAGTTTTAAATAAACATTTTAAAACCGTTACAATTGGCGTCGGGTGTGGCGTGTTCGGTGTGAATAAAAAAGAGACAGTTGAACTGTTTAAAAAACTTAGTGCTTTCAAATAAGTGAAATGGCGACGAAATCGCTTCACGAGTTGAAAGTGGCCGACTTGAGACGAGAATTGGAAGAAAGAGAACTGGATACGGCAGGAACGAAAAAGGAATTGCAAGCACGCCTCAAAAAAGCGTTGCTAGAAGAGGGCCAAGATCCAGAAAGCTATAGTTTCGAAATGCCAGGCAGCGGGATTGATTTTAAGGTGCTCCTGAACAAAATCGACGAAAGTTCTGGAACATTAAAGCAGAAATTGCTCGAAAACTCTGGTATGGTCTGGAAAAGGTAGTAGAAAGTTCTGGAACATTAAAACTAGAATTACTGGAAAAAGTTGTGGAAAATTCTAAATCCTTAGAAGAAAAAGTACTTGAAAATTGTAAATACCTGGAAGACAAAGTACTCGAAAACTGTAGTGTGCTGGAAAAGGTAGTAGAAAATTCCGAAATTTTGAAGCAAGAAATGCTAGAAAATTGTGGAACGTTGAAACGAGAATTATTAGAAAAAGTTCTAGAAAATTCCAGTACGTTAAAGCAGGAGATGTTGGTAAATTCCAGAACGTTAGAGAATAAAATTGTGAAAATGGAAGAAAGAATAGCTCAAATGGAACTAGCAACGATGGCTGAGGAAGATGATATACTACCAGACTATTACAAGAAAGGATGAATCGAATATTATCACCCTTAACAACCACACAGCCTGCCTAAATCAGATCAGTGATTAAAGAAGGGCCTGTCACCGGAATGAAGATAAAACCACCAACGTTTGATGGGAAGACACCATGGTCCACCTATCACAAACAATTTGAAGCAGCTGCTAAGGCCAATGGTTGGACTGACCAAGAAAAGGCTGTATCATTAATCGTTGCTTTCCGCGGAGATGCCTTAAACGTCCTCCAGACGATTCCAGCAAGCCAACAGAATGACTACCGCTTGTTAGTTTCCCGATTGGAAATGAGATATGGCGACGCACATCTTCAATAAGTGTACCATGCGCAAATGAAGAATCGTAACCAGAAGAGTGGGGAGAATCTTCAAGAGTACGAAGCCGACATTGCACGATTGGTTCGACTAGCCTACTCTACGGCTCCCGACTCCTTCTTGGAACAACTAGCAGTACAAACCTTCATAGATGGTTCAAGGGATGGGGAAACGCAGCAGTCATTGAGGTTAGCGCGGCCAAGAACAATCGATGATGCACTCGCCCACGCTTTGGAATTTGAGGCGGCGAAACAAGCATCACGAGGACACGGGCGTGTACGCATGATGGCCGACGAAGCTGAGGGCTCCCAGGATCGACTAGAAGCATTGTTGTTGAGGGTTATCCAGAAAGAAGAGAATCGCAAGAGGAATGTTCGCGAAGAACAAGAGCCCCGTTGGAATTGTGGCGAGCGAGTGCACATCCGGCGTCGCTGCGTTAAACCAAGAAGAGAACAGGCGTCGGAAAACTAGAATGGGTTGACGTGAAAGGGCGAACGTTGGCCTCGAAAGGAAATGCCCCGAAGATCGCCATCCACGCCGTATCGTCTAAGAATCGAAATGCCAGTCTGTTTGTTGATGGGAACATTGCCAGCCAAACTGTTCCGCTACTCATTGATACTGGGGCGACAAAATCCATCATACGGCCAGATGTTTTGCAAGAACTGTTGAAGCTGTCATCCACGAATACCCAGCTTCGGACTGCGGCATGGTATAGCGAAGATGACCATCGGTATTGGAAGCGAGAAGCTTGTACATGAAGTATTAGTGGCTGACATCACTGACGAATTCATCCTGGGAATGACCTTTTGAGAAAATTTGGGTTTTCGGTGGATTTGAATGAAGGGGTTTTAAAAATTGGCAATAAAGAACTTCCTCTACATCCGATGGACGATCCTGTAGTACGAGTCCTGTTAACTGAAGACGTGACGGTGCCTGCTAGAAGTGAACGAATTGTCAAGGCAGGTCTGGATGGAGATCTTCGGGCGGGATGTGTACGAATGATGGAACCTATCTGTGATAAGAAAGTCCACAGCGGTATACTGGTAGGAAAAGCGCTGGTCAAGGTTGGAGAAAAAGTACCGGTGAGGATTATGAACGTCAATATGGAGCCGGTGTCGCTGAAGAGGAACACCCTTGTGGGACAGTGTGTGCCAGTATGGCAAATAGCTCAGTGCATGAATGAATCCCAAAGACCAGCTTCCAAACAACATGCTGGTGAACGTGTTGACATGATAACCAATTTATGTGAAGATCTCAATGAAACAGAATTGAGGAAGGTGCGAAGCTTGATTTACCAATACCAAGACGTCGTTGCCCTTGCTGAAGATGAAAAAGGACGAACAGATGTGGTACGACATAAGATTAACGCCGGAGAGTCCAGACCCATACGACAACATCCGAGATGACTTCCATGGGCGAAGCGTGAGGAAGCTGAAAAGATTATTTCGGACATGGAGAAACAAGGGATCATTGAGCCATCGAACAGCCCATGGGCATCACGCCGGTTCTGGTTGGCAAGAAGAATGGATCAACGCGTTTCTGTGTGGACTACAGGCAACTTAATGAGGTCACGAAGAAGGACAGTTATCCATTACCGCGCATTGATAACACCTTGGACACGTTATCTGGTTCACGGTGGTTTTCGACACTGGACTTGAAGAGTGGTTATTGGCAAGTTGAAATGGAACCTGAAGACCGAGAGAAGACTGCGTTTACCATCGGTTCGGGATTGTGGCAGTTTACAGTCATGCCATTTGGGCTATGCAATGCTCCGGCCACCTTCGAGCGCCTAATGGAAACAATTTTAATGGGATTGTCCTGAAAAACCTGCCTGGTGCATCTGGACGACGTGATTGTAGTTGGCAAGTCACCTGACAAATCTAAAAGAAGTGTTCCAAAGACTTCGTGAAGCCCATTTGAAATTGAGTCCGAAAAAGTGCCACATATTTAGAAAAGAAGTTAACTATCTTGGACATGTTGTATCACGAAATGGAGTAGCAACCGACCCTGACAAAATCCGAGCTGTGCAAGAATGGCCAATACCAAGGGATAAACACCAAGTGCGAAGTTTCCTTGGATTATGCACCTACTACAGACGTTTTGTTCCGGGATTCGCCAATATAGCGAAACCGCTGACAAGGCTGACGGAAGGTGGACGCGAATACATCTGGAGCGAAGACTGAGACAGCTTTTCAACAACTGAAACGTGCTCTAGCGACAGCGCCGATATTAAACTACCCACGGATGGATGGAAAGTTTATACTCGATACGGATGCGAGTAATCTAGCCATTGGAAGTGTTCTTTCCCAAATACAAAATGGAAATGAAAAGGTTATCGGCTATTTTAGCAAGGTCTTGTCGAAAGCCGAAAGAAATTATTGTGTAACCAGAAAAGAGTTGCTGGCTGTCGTCAAGTCCGTAGAACACTTCTATAAATACTTGTATGGGCGGAAGTTTTTGTTGAGGACAGACCATGCCGCGTTAAAATGGCTTCTGCGGTTCCGTAATCCGGCGTGTCGTGAGATGGATTGAACCATTGAACGGCTACAAGAGTACGACTTTGACACGGAACATCGTGCGGGCACTAGTCATCGAAATGCCGATGCCCTTTCAAGAAGGCCATGTCCAGCAGACTGCCCTCACTGCTCCCGACTGGAAGAGAAGATTTGCCATGTCTCTAGGACCACAATTATCGACGACCATTGGTTGCCTGAAGAGTTGTAACGAGAGCAAGAGGAAGATCCCGAACTAAAAATGGTACTTGAATGGAAACGAAAGGGTGAAAGACCAACCTGGCAGGGGATCAGCCCTTCTAATAGAACCCTGAAGGCGTATTGGACCCAGTGGGACTCTTTGAAGATAGAAAACGAACTTCTGAAGCGAGTACTGGAAAACGAGGCTGGAACTACCGTCAGGCTTCAGCTCGTAGTGCCGAGAAGCCGAGTATCTGAAGTGCTTAGACATCTTCACGATGGCACCTCAAGACGACATTATGGTGTGAAAAAGACTCTCGAGAAAGTTAGAGAAAGATTCTATTGGGTTAACTGTAAAGAAGACGTTAAGGAATGGTGTCGCAAGTGCGAGCTGTGTGCCGCAGGTAATGGTCCGCTAGGAAAAAGAAGGGCGCCCATGAGACAATACAACGTAGGGAATCCCTTAGAGAGAGTGGCCATAGACATTGCTGGACCATTTCTCGAGACTGATACGGGAAATAAGTATATCCTGGTAGCAATGGATTATTTCACCAAATGGACGGAAGCATATGCACTACCAAATCAGGAAGCCGCGACGGTCGCCGAAGTGCTAGTTAAGGAATTCTTCAGCCGCTTTGGGATGCCCTTGGAACTACATTCTGATCAAGGCCGTAATTTTGAATCTGCACTCTTCGGAAATGTTTGCCGATTATTGGGTATCCGTAAGACCCGAACTACCCCGTTACATCCGCAATCCGATGGAATGGTGGAGCGAATGAACCGGACCATGGGCAAATATTTAGCCAAAGTTGTATCTGACCATCAACGAGACTGGGATCAATACCCGCGGAACAAGAAGTAGCAGGAGCTGATATGTCACTAAGCTGAAGATGAAGTTGAATGACATCCATGATTGATCGGGCCCGCGGACATACTCAGATAGCTAGCGATCGAATGAAGAATTGCTACGACGCAAGAACTCGAGAAGGCGAGTTCCAGTCTGGAGATTTGGTTTGGCTATACAATCCGCAGAGGCGTCGTGGTTTATCACCGAAGCTACAACGGCATTGGAAGGTCCGTATCAGGTGAAGAAAAGAATAAACGACATGATCTACCGCATTCAGAAACTACCCAGAGGAAAACCAAAAGTGGTACATTCCAATCGTTTGGCACCGTACGAAGGAAGTAATAACAGAGCCCTGGATGTTGGAGACGAGATCAGAAGAATGGAGCCTGCAAGAAGCGGACCGACTTTTGAAGGATTCATGTCGGCATTTTCCGGAACCGGAAAAGCACGATTTGGAGTGACGACTGAAGTGCAGCAAGATCTCTTCAAGGTTCCTACTGACTATTCGATAGCTCACTGCGTTTCCAAGGACCTTCATTTAGGAAGAGGAATTATGGTCGTATTTAAGAAGAAGTTTGAGCGACTAGACGAACTCCAAAGACAGAACCCCACGGTCGGCAAAACCTTACATCTCCCAGATCAACAACGATTTGTTTATTATTTAGTTACGAAACAATTCCATTACCAGAAACCGGATTATGGGGACCTCTGGAATGTTCTATGGGATTTGAAGAAGGACCTGTTCGCCAAGGGCATTAAAAAGGCTGTCCCTAAACTCGGCTGTGGACTGGATCAACTAGATTGGAGGATCGTACGAAACATGCTAGAAGTTGTCTTCAAGAACTCCGGTGTGGCTATCTTGGTCTGCAGTTTTGATCTGAAAACCGCATCTAAACCGAAGAGGAGTGTAGACTGTTATTTCTACCGCAGTGGAACATGCAGAAGAGGAGAACAATGCCAATACCGTCATGACCCTTTCTCCAGGAATCAAGGGCCGAAACCTGTTCTGGGACAGAACAGACTTGAAGAAGGGGGCAGTGTAACGAGATTCGTCAGCACATGCGTGGGATCATGTGCGTCATCCACCGAAAAGCTTCCAGAACGGTCGACGGTTACTCATTCTCGCGCGACTACGGGAACGTTCTAATATGAAGTTCTGGAAGGACGAAGCTGGGATATATAAGGCGCGACCAAACGAACACGGGCAGTCTAATCCAGCCTACATAAATGGTCGCGAATATTATGTACGTCGGTAAAGTTAATATAAATATACGTGTATAGTTATAAATAAACAAACTGTACAAATAAATTAATTAGTGTTACGGGTTAATATTCGTGTTCGCTTTCTATTGGTTGTACGCTAGTTTCAGTTATTAGTAAAATTGCTGATTAGAAAATTGTCTACAAAAAAGGTTATACCGGGTGTCTCAGGTAAGGCGCACCATAGGGAAACACCAATGTATTTTTTCAGAAAGGATCCATGATACCTTTTGAATATGTATGGATTCAGTGCTCAACTGCTCAACGTATGTTATTGGATTTAGTTAACGCTAGAAAGAGATAGAACTACCGAAGGCGTCTGCCATTGCGACAGGCGATTATTTCATTGTTTATTTTTATATCTCTCTGTTGTATTTAATGGTAGTAATTAATTATCTTCTCAAAATGCAGAATAGAAGAAAAATCAGTTCAACTGAAAACTGGTTTATTCAAAAGTAAAAATAGAAAAACAACGTATGTCTATGTACATAACAACTGTTACCAAGAATCTGCTTAGTAACGGTAACTAGTAATACTCGTATTATCTAACAACACAACACTCTCAATTTTGACAGTACCTAAAACTTTCATTATAATAAAAATACGCAAAATACGTAATTTTTTTAATCGCCGTTTCCGCATTTTGCATATTTTAAATTGAATTCGCCTTATTACAACAGCACACGTAAAGAAAACGTAAGTAAATTCTATAAACATGGAATAGTATTAAATCCTATCAAAAGAAAGCAAATGATCATCACTCATCAGGTCATCAGTCAGGTACCGAATGAATTTAAAAATGTAATGAAAATAAGAATTTGTCTAGTCAGAAGTAATTAATGCAACTTACAAATTTTAATGGTTCATGTAGATAGGTGTGAAATTGGTTACATAGAGAAAAATGTATAATTGGGTGAAGTACAAGTGCAAGAAAAATGTAACAATTATACGTTTACGTAAATAGTAATTTTAGTAAATATGTAAAGTATTATGGCATTATAAATAATTTTTTTTAATTATACTTATTGTTTTAGTATAATAATAATAATAACGATGATTCTATAATTGTGCTTCATTGCATTGTAGATGTAGATTCTTTAGTAACTGATAAGTTTAACAATTTGACGTTTTGTCGCTGCCAAAATTGACAAATATGAAAAATAAACAATGAAATAATCGCCTGTCGCAATGACAGATGCTTTCAGTATTTCTATCTCTTTCCAGCGTTAACTAAATTCAATAACGTACGTTGAACACTGAATCCATACATATTCCAAAGGCACCGCGGATCCTTTCCGAAAAAATACATTGGTGTTTCCCTATGGTGCGTCTTACCTGAGACACCCGGTATATAAATTTTACACACGGCCAATAGTTTTCGAGAAAACGAGATCTAAACTTTTGGAGTAAGGTGTATACTCCACTGTATATAATCACTAATTATATCACGAGAGCATAGAAAATAATCGAAAATACTTTGACTAGTTACGAGACGTATTGTCAAGAAACACCACGAGTCGCGTTAGCGACGAGTGGTGTTTTGCGACAATACGTCGAGCAAGGAGGCAAAGTATTTGATTATTTGCGACTGCTCGAGTGGTATACAATTAGATTATATAATGAATAAATAACAAAACTGAATTTTATGTGCAAGTGACGTTTGTTGACAAACAATGTAAATATGGTTGCTACGGAAAAAATTGAAAAAATACTCATAGTAGGTTCGAGTTTTACATTGTTTAGGACCAGCGGATATACCAAAGTGATTATACCACGTCGTCAAGGGTATATTCACTTATCAATACGTAGTAACCAAGCAAAATGCTTGATGCTGATTGGTTAATTATATTATGAATTGTATAATCTATAGTATAGACTCTATACACAGAATATGATTCTTCTATAGAAAGACTATAGAAAGTTCATGATATATATACACACCCTAATATTTCAGCTATTTGTTAGTAGGTAGTTAGTATTGGAGAATTTCTCGGTAGAAGACCCTTTCTTATAATCATAATAACAGCAACGACATTGAGTCGCATGTGTCAATATAAACGATGATGATATCGATTCCATTGATATTTTAGCATCAAATATAACTGAATGCGATACCTGTATTGAAGAGGAAGATAATAATAAAGAAGATGGAGCAGAAGGAGTCAGGAGAAGAAGAAGAAGTTAATGAAGAGGAACAAAATGATGAAGAAATGTCGTAATTGAATAAATTATGGATAGACCCAACGGGGAAACCATGTAAAAAAAACGCGTTTTGCATTCTACCTCTAAGGTGGTGGGGAAACGAATACATTGTAACAGGGTGGCCCAATTTCGATGTTTTTAAATGGGAAGTACCCTTAATATCGGAGATAGACAAAAACTGATGTCGGAGTCCAGGGCTCTTTTTTGATGCAGGTTCAAGTCCCGAAAACAAAATTCCGCTATCTTTTGTTATTTTTTAGTTATAGCCCAAAATTCACAATTTGGGCATATCGAAAACTTCAAATAACTCTCTTGGTTTTGAAGATATCCAAAAACGGTAAAAACATTCTACAGGCACTTTTTCAAGTAGAATACGATAGTTAATTCAGATGTCTTTTAATTTTCATGTTTTAAGAATTATGACATAAAGTTGGTATTTTTTAAATATAAGTCGTAGTTGGCCATGATACCATTAAATTGCATATTTTTTCTGCTTTCCGAAAATATATAGTTTATGGGGGTTAAATGCAGTAACAATACCTTTTTTGAACAAAATCATATTATACGATGTTGTTAGCAATTAGTAGGCCATGGTTCATGATAGTAAAACAAAAAATAATAGAGCGGTTGCATGTGACGTCACTAGGCCATCAGCTGAACACTTGAAGGGTAAACAAAGGGTAGATTTGTATGCACCGGTATACCAATTTTACCAAAAAGAAAATATTACATATTGCAATATCAAACTGAATAAAGATGTGTTTAACCAGATGAAGGATGGTTTAGCCTACATAATTACGAAATTTTCAGTTACCTACTTAAAATTTTCCCCGCGGTCAGTTGATACGAACGTAATTGAAAATTTTATCGTGTATTAAAATGAGTATTAGGGAACGTGATATTTCCTAGAGAAATCAGTTAGAGAAAAGCTCTGGAAAACAAGAAACTAAAAATTTTGCCAGGTTATACGTAGAAACTTGTAAAATCTCCATATGTCAAGATAATGAAAAGCTGTTAAAGATAACACGAGATTTTCTACATAATATTAAATTAATTATTTATTTTGTTAACTTTCACAACCGTCGTTCATTTTCAGTCGGGCGCGTTATTGTGTGCCTGGTGACGTCACTTGCACCCGCTCTATTAGCTTTTGTTTATTGCTATCATGAACCATGGCCTACTAATTGCTAACAGCATCATATAATCTAATTTTGTCCAAAAGAGGTATTGTTACTGAATTTAACCCCCATAAACTATTTATTTTCGAAAAGCAGAAAAAATATGCAATTTAATGGTATCATGGCCAACTGCGACTTATATTTAAAAAATACCAACTTTATGTCATAATTCTTAAAACATGAAAATTAGAAGATATCTGAATTGACTATCGTATTCTACTTGAAAAAGTGCTTGTAGAATGTTTTTACCGTTTTTGGATATCTTCAAAACCAACAGAGTTATTTGAAGTTTTCGATATGGCCAAATTTTGAATTTTGGGCTATAACTAAAAAATAACAAAAGATAGCGGAATTTTGTTTTCGGGACTTGAACCTGCATCAAAAAAGGGCCCTGGACTCGGACATCAGTTTTTGCCTATCTCGGTTATTAAGGGTACTTCCCATTTAAAAACATCGAAAATGGGCCACCCTGTACACTTCATATCCTCTCGACTTTATACGCCGACAACTATTTTTTTTTTTAAATTACACATTCAATAATAACGATAATAAAACCTTATGGAAAAACTTAAACACTATTGGTATAGGGGCAAAAAAAAAATTGTAGTTCCTAACCATTTGGCTAACCCGGATAACATAAATGATTATTTTATAAATAGTATTCCCAAAGTTCGTGCAGTTCCCCATGATAATCAGACAAACACCTTACAAATCTATGATACTCACGTTAATCGTCATTTAAATTTTAACTTCTCTCTTGTTGATAACTTAACTCTAATTAAAATTATCAATGCACTTAAATCAAATGCTACTGGCAGTGATGGCATTAATATTGCTATGACTAAATTATGCTGTCAGTTTATTCTACCATATATTATTCACATTATTAACTCATGTATATTAGAAAATAAATTTCCACAGTCTTGGAAACACGCATTGGTCAAACCTTTACCAAAAATTAAACAGCCCATTCAATATAAAGACTTGCGTCCAATTAGCATTCTTCCGGCATTCTCTAAAATTTTCGAAAAAATTATTAATTTTCAACTGAGCACTTACATTAATGAAAATCATTTTTTACCATCAGTACAATCTGGGTTCAGACCAGGTTACAGTTGCACCACAGCACTTCTAAAGGTTACAGACGATATACTAGCTGCAACTGATCAAAGAAAAATTACTGTTCTTGTCTTGTTGGATTACAGCAAGGCATTTGATACAGTTGATCACGACACCTTAAATTCAATTTTAGAATATGTAGGTATTAGCCCTGATGCGTTATCATTAGAGCTGGGATTATATGCAAAATGCATATTCTATAATATGAATAAGCCATCAAAAATATTTTGTTTATACACGAATCGCATAATTTAGATTCGATTGACACCAATTTGCATATTTACGTGATATTGAGCATTTTTTGCATATTTCACGAATTGCGTGCATTTTATTGCATTTTTTTTCAATTTTAGATTTTTTTTATAGGTAATGAAAATGCAAAATTACATTTATTTTGCTACTTTCGTGAAGTTTTTCGCCGTTTGTTTTAACTTTTTGTTTGGCGCAAAATAAAACTTTAAAAAGAATCCCCCAGGTAGGTAAGCGTAGAAATTTAGGAAATTCCTTCCCATTGTTACCTTGACTAACTTACTCAGAAAAATTTCAAGCGGATTAAGGGATTTTCCGAAATGCAGGTTTAATTGTCTAATGCTGTTACTCCATAATCAATATACACCATCATCATCTACACTCTACACCATCATCATCTACACTCTACACTTCTACAGCATGAAATAACTTTTTTGATCTCGTTCCTTGAGTTTTGGCACGTCTTTTGTAGTTCAAATTTCGAATTTTTTGCAATAGGATTTTTTATACTTTCCTGGACTGCATGTTACATGTAGCTAATAATTGCTGCACTTTATAATTTATTTCTCCGCTATTGTGAAAAGAAGTAACTGCAGCTGCACATCTTGCTGTATAAGATCCTCGTTGGGTCGTTGGGAATAATTTATTCTTTTTCCTGCTACACATTTTGCAACAACGGAGTTAAACGTTTCAACAATATTAGTGTCGACATTTTGTATCAAGCTGTTAGCGTGAATGGCTACCCTATTAACCGCATTAACAATATCTTCATGAATTGGACTTGACGTAAATTCGGGGTATATGTTTTCTTGATTTTCATTTGAACCATTACGAAAATAATTCGCACAATCAGAGTGTTCACCAAAAATATGTTTAGAACTATTTAAGATGTCGGATTTGAGTAAGGATGTTTTTTCTTTTGTAGGAATTGGTTAATTTTTCCTGTACTCGACTGTTTTAGTCACGCCATAACGAAAACGTAGCTGACTTTGTAATAAGTGTGATTTGATCAATGGAGACACTTTTGGTTTCTTAGCTGCTTCTATTATATTATTTCCTAGATTACGGAGGATGTGGTTTTTGCACTCTATCTTCTCAATTACAAATTGTGGTCCATAAGGAGCAGCATCCTTAATTTTTCGCACAACGCTGCTATTGCCGGTTCCTATTAGTTTTCCGTAAATTAAACCATGCATCTCAATAGATTTTTTAAACCCATCTACAATTATTCCAGCTTCCATAGCAGTTGTAGATGTATCCCAATTTTTGAAGCAGTTGTGTTCAATTGCCTTCTGCAGTTTTTCTTCTTGCTGGCATATTCGGAAATATTTATTTTTTATGCCGACATACAATTTTTTTTTAGTTTGCCAACCAATAATAGCGCCTACACCCGACAAGGTGTTGTGTGGAAGTCTCAAAATGTTTGTCCATTAAAGGAAAAATTGCCAGAATATGTCAGATTTCCGTAGAAGTCTCATATAAAAGTTGCAGGTGTTGATAACAAAGAAGTGGCAACAAAACTTTACTACAAGTTATTTATCAAATTTTTAAAAATTCTCAAAATTAGGTAGTATTCTGCAGATGTTTTAATCTTTTTCCTATCTAAACTTTTCCTTTTTGTCAAGAAATAGTATTAAAAATTAAACAAAATCCAAAATTTCTCAGCAGTTTGCAAAAGAAATGTTTAGAAGTTTGAAATATTTTTTTCTTCATAATGCCAGAGGTTTGTATAGTTTTTAAAGAGCTAAAATGTTTTAGAAATTCCAAATTTTGCCTAATTTTTGTAAAAAGGCCTAAAAAAAAGTAAAATATTCTCAAATGTTTATCATCTTTTTTTGCAGAAGTCCAAAAAGTCAAAAAGAATATCCAAACATTTCAGATTTTGTTCAAGATAAGTAAAATACGAGGAGCGTTCGAATATGAGTGAGAATGAGTTTAGAACATCTTTATTATCAATGGAACAAAAACATGGTATATACTATTTTTCAACGTAGTCCCCCTCGACTGCAATACACTTGCGCCAACGTTCTGGAAGCTTACGTATACCATTTTTGCGTGCGAATCCAGTTTTGCACAGTTGTAATGAGTTCATCATTATCCCTAAATTTATGGCCACTTAAAAACTCTTTTAATGGTACAAACAAATGAAAATCTGATGGAGACAAATCCGACAATCAGCCCGAATAAGCTGATCAATCGACCCAACATTGTCAGGAGTCACGGATGTTTTCGGTCGTCTCAGATGGGGTATGTTTCCTACGCGATCTCGACCTTCTCGAAACTTTTTCGCCCAACCAAACACCCTTGCCTTGGACATACATTTATCCTCAAACTGCGCTGGAAGTCTTGTCAAAATTTCAGACCGGTAAATTTTCTTTCGCCAGAAATTTAACAATTATGCGTTGTGCAACAAAACACGGTACATACCTACTTCTTTCTCTGACATGCTAATTATTATTGGCAGGTGTAACGGAGAAGAATTTGATTGTTACTAATCGCAAGTCGGAACATATCAAAACATGACACAGAGTGCTTGTTTCCATCCATTGTTTTCTATACTCAAGACAACTAGATTCTCACTCATATTTGAACGCTCTTCGTAGAAAAGAAATTGTTTTGTCTTTTACTTGTATGTTGGCATAATTCACTCATCACGGTGGTTTGCCTTCAGTATTTTACTAGTCATAATAATAAAGACAGTAGATTGCAATTAGTGTATGAATGCTTACTTTCATTAAGTAAATATGATGTGCGTTAATTATTAATTAATGTAGGTACATACCACGGGAGCTATTTTTCCAGTTTGCTAATTACATATTCATTTAGTCAAGAAAATATGAAATTGCCTATTCGGAATACGCAAATGAAGTTTAAAAGAGCAGGCGAACCAATAATAGGAAATACTTAAAATATGAAACAGAATTTGAAGACAAACTATTTCGTGTTATTCCAAGAAACAATTTAATCATATCAACTTGTCATTTATTACCCGACTCTACAGTTTTGAGTCATACACAAATCCGCGCATTTTGCTTATTTAAGTAGTTATGCAACTTTAGATACGTCAAATAGAAAGTCGCTGCATGTAAATGCCAGTCTTAATGTTTAGTTATTAAGAGGGTTCTCTCGGTAAAAATAAGCATTAAAACAAGTCATATTTAACTCAATTTAATTTTTATTCCAAAAGAACACAGCATTCAATAAAGAATAAGCTAATTTTCCGATAACATTAATAATATGAATTGATACCTCATCACAAAAATTCGAAAGTTCACGGATTTTTATGAAATTTTTTAAAGGAAATTAATTCAAATTTGCTAAATTTTGCATTTCATGTATTTTCCAACTTTCAGCATATAAATCGGTTAAAAAATATTTGAAAAATCATATTACCTACTTCAAATATTGAGACGACCAATTCTTCTAACGTTTTGCGCAATCAAGTTTATTTACAACTGGTTTTAATCCTCTTGTTTAATTTTATAAGGCTTTAGTAATACTGGGAATTTTAGATATTAGTAATAATAATAAGTAGTAAACTAATACGCTGCAGAAATGTTTGAAGCTTGTCCATATTTCTTGGTTGACATCAAATCATTTTGGTCGTTATGAAGTATTGTTGTATATTGCGTTTATAATGTATTAATTATTATTATTAATCATAATTTTTTCGAATGGACTTTGAGAAATGTTAAAAATACATTTCAGTAGTAAATAATATTTATTGGGACCTGGAGACAATAATTGCCACATGGACATAACGACCAACTTTCATTTTGTATACAACAAAAATTTTAATCAAAAAATACTTATACATATAATAACGTTATACGTCCATTTATCAATGGCGCTATATCCTGAACTGCTCCAAGCGACACTTACATTGGGAACGTTGGTGTTCGCAATAGTTTTCCAATTTCTGTCAAGTCCATTTATATATCTTTTACTCGGTTTACTCATTTTCTTGGGGCCTTTGGCGTTCTGAGCATCAATTTCTTTGTAGGGTCCTTGTCTCCTTGTCCATTCTTACTTCATGGTTTACCCATCTTGCTCTTGGGATTTTTACTCTTTTAGATAATTTAATTGTAGATCTGTAGATGTTATACAGCTCATGATTCAAGAATAATCAAAACTGTAGCGACGCCTTCAAAAATCATTTCCTTGAATGGGGCTGTAAGTATATTCTTCGTAGATTTTTCTTTATTTCTTTTATTTAGCATGTGCCACTACATGCTACGGGGATTAATAGAGTTTTATATATGTGTAGAAGCCCTTTTGTTTCTCTCAATAATGCTGGCGATAGTTGTTTGTGTAACCCAAAAATACTCATGACTTTAATTTATGCCAAGAAAATTATTTAGATGTGATTATAGAGCAGGTATATAATTTAAAGTTAGAAAGTAAATACTTTTAATTACAAATAGCAATATAAGATTCCAAGATTTTTGGAGCACATTATTATTTTAATAAGTATAATTTTCGTAAAAAAGAATAGTTTTTGATTACGTTATTATTGCACTATTAATTTGAAAACTGTTATTATCTAATAATAATGAATTTAAATTACATGATTTGTCATTTCTGCAGGAAATAACGATTATCCTATTCACATTATTTTTGCAAACCCACGTTTAGAAGTTAATACATACAATAACTTAATATCTAACCTTCCCACTTCGCTAATTATGTAACAATTAGTATTACTGAAAAAAACAGTGTCAAGTTCAGTGCTAAATGTTCTCAATGTGCATAACAAACTGCAAACGCGCAAGGTGAAATTATACGTTTAAAGTTTTGCTAAGTTATGTCTTGCTATGTGATGATTATTACATAGTAAAAGTATTCTTCGTGTGCGAGTACTGGTCTAGTTTAACTTCTAGACGTGTTAATTTTTATCTGGGAAAGTTGTAAACAATCTGTGAATAATTAAATTAAAAAAGTAAAATGTCAAATCTCTTAGGTTATATAGTTTTATGAAAAATGTTTTCATCTCTGTCAATATTTTCTAGAAACTAATCGAATATAAAATTTCAGCGTAAAAGTTTTTAATATTGAAATACATTGAAGCTTAAACAAATTTTAATTAAATATTTCCTTATACAGGGTGTGTATAAATTGGCGAAGTTGGTCATAAAATTCTGAGTCAAAAATATTAATACCAAAATATTGTAGGTACTATGCTTCCGGGGTATGCACGCCAAAGTTTGAAAATGAAGTCTTTTAGTAAGTATTTTAATTCATTGACAGAAAGAGCTGCAAATTAGAAGAAAGAAGAATTGTAAAAATTATTTTTTCATAGATCTTCTTTTTCAGCCCCAAAAGCGCGTTTTTAACATTTCTTCGTTAACTTATTATTGTAAAAAAATACATATGGCAACATTCACGGAGTATTGCGATGTAACGGACATCCTTAGCTACCGTGTTATAACAAAACACCTGTGGTGTGTGGATCCAACATTGTCAAATGTACGTTCCTTTAAAATGGTTCCTGAGGACAGAGGAAGCATTGTCCAACATGTTGGTATTAAGATTTTCGACTCAGGATTTTATGACCAACATCGCCACGGGTAGTTCTTTCGCCAATTTATACACACCCTCTATATGTATTCGTACACCGAATTCCAAACCAGCGGTTTTTAATTATTCGCATCAATGGTTATTAATTCCAGAATAATTTTATACATCCACATCTGTATAAGACTCAGTTTTAAAATGTTTGATTTGATATTCCTTTACTGTTTTAAGTAAATCCTAGATTCTTCTAAAGAGTGATGACAATAATCACAATAAACAAGTACATACCTAAGTATATTACCTATCATTCAACGATCGATGGGTATGGCCGCTCATTTCCTCTGGAACCACTCGGCATCACGTATGGACACCAGGGTTAAAGAGAAAACTGCTACAACTCAACGAAACAGCTTCGCCTAAGAAGATTACATGATTGAAGTACATATTCTGTGGTGTGAAGTGTACTTAGAACTAAATTTTCGCCTGAGGAAAAATAACAAAATAAAGCGAGCTCAATCAAGTTGTAAAAATAATGATACGGTCTATTAGCAACGCAATCTATTTGTCGTGAGTAGTTTATGCGAAGGCTTTTGTTATAAGTTTTACAAGCTAATTATTCGCTTGTAGGAAGACTTCTGTACCCATCGATCTATTGAGATCTGTACAAAGTATGATGCTGCTCTAGAAGACCAAATTTACCATAACCAACCATAACATTAGATAAAGAAGTGGCACCTGTAGTGAGGACCACAATTCCAAGTAGATTACTTTAACCTACTTCTACTTTGCATTTCATTGATGTTACTCCCGATTCCCGATGGAGGGTTACATGGGCTACTACGTATTATCGTCATTATAATCGTCAGAACTGTATGAATTGTCTCCATCTAAGAACTACTATCAATATGAGACAAATCATGTAATCATGTGATGAGGTGAATGATGTACAACTGATTGACAGAAACATTACGCTCGTAAAAGCAGTTACCGATTCTCATTTATCATAGGTATTATATTCTTTCTACGTCATAAATGAGCGTGGTAGAGTTACGAATTATCAATTGAGAGACCAGGAAATTCATAAACATTTTTAGTAGTTTACAACTGAAGTTCTCCGTTCAGTGCATATATATTTTTAATTTTTAATGTAGCGGAGTGTTAAGTCTAGACGTCTAGAGTGTCTGGACAATAAACGCTGCACTGAAAAGCAATGATCGATCGCGTTCAGATCTGCAGAGAAGTTTTCACCGATTGATAGATAGATAGTTCCCCTATTTTAAGGGCCTACGAAATGGTCACATATCATCAAAGTTTATTATGCGATCAAGTAGGTCGCGATTTAGGATCAAAACCGCTTTGCCATCATATACAGTGAGCACGTAAAGGTTGGAACAAATTCGATAAAATCTTTATTGGGCAAGTAAGAAAATAATGCTCGGACAAGTCGATTTTATTTTTTTGATGCGCATTTTTTGGTATGCGTATATTTTTTATTACGCCACCCCTCTTCGAGTTATGACGTCATCATCTGTTTTTTTAAATGGCAACACCCTCTTTTGATAGTACCATTTAAAAGAGCACATTTCTTTGCTTATGGACGCCAAAGTTTATGGTATGTTACATAACAATATTTTTGAGAAATTAGTACCACAATTGTTGCGCAATTTGTTATTGTCGGCGCATTAAATGCTGAAAAATATTTGAATTTGCTACAAAAACAGATAATTCCTGCACTTATAGCACTATATCCAAATAATCAAAATCCCCAAATGCCGGATGAACCAATATGGTACCAACAAGGAGGCGCGCCACTATATTATTCACGGATTGGGCGTCATTATCTAAACACCGTTTTCGCCAATAGATGGATATTGTCAAGAGGTGAATGACATGCAATTTGAACATTCAATTTCAATTCAATTATTAGTTGTATTTATTATTTATTCTATTGTTATTTCATTATGAATTCTAAAACTTTTTTTTTCGAAAATATTGTTATGTAACATACCACAAAATTTGACATCTATACCCATAAAAATGTGCTCTTTCAAATGGTATTATCAAAAGAGGGTGTTGCCATTTAAAAAAACTGATGATGACGTCATAACTCGAGCAGGGATGACGTAATAAAAAATATACGTATACAAAAAAATGCGCATCAAAAAAATAAAATCGACGTGTCCGAGCATTATTTTCTTACTTGCCCAATAAAGATTTTATCGAATTTGTTCCAACCTTTACGTGCTCACTGTATAGGGTGTAAACGAAAACGGCTCACCCCCTATTTTCTTATTATTTTTTAGAGTTGAACATTGAAACTTACAGGACTGGATATAGAGAAAATTCAAATGGGAAACCCATTGATAGTGATACACATACATTTCGTCATTCACATTTTAAATTGGTTAAATTTCTAACACCATCTAGAGTCTAGAGTGTCCATTTTGAAAATTGTATAGGCACCTTTTTTATTGAGAGTTTCGCCAACGCATTAAATCAGCAATCTCGTAATCTCGTGATGCATGCCGATTTGGAATTCATCTTCAGATATTTTGAAAAATCGAAAAGTTGTTCAATACACTTTGTAAAATTTGCATTATAGTATAAATGGCCAATCAGGTAATGTACGTCATCAATCCCATGATCAACAGTCGGCGTTACCAATAATGCGCGATAAAAAATGTATGTATGTAATCGTTAACCTCTTATATCTTTCGGTGTTGAGGCTAGTGCGTTAGCGTATGTGGTCTTACGCGTGAAATGCACAATCCGGCCCGCATGCGGGTCACGTGATTAGTGCGCCGTTTTTTGCC
Source organism: Melanotus villosus (assembly GCA_963082815.1). Classification (NCBI taxonomy): domain Eukaryota; kingdom Metazoa; phylum Arthropoda; class Insecta; order Coleoptera; family Elateridae; genus Melanotus; species Melanotus villosus. Next base: position 65,306,407 of record OY720418.1, on the reverse strand, counting down.
TACATACAGCACCATGTGTATAGTGTATGTGTGTGTACGTATAGAACCTTGTTACTCTACCTCGTAGGTTGGTATTCGGAGGAGGGCGTCTTTAATTAGGTGCCCAATGACGAATGCTCACCAGGGCTCGATACCGAACTCCGAGAAATCTTGCACCCAGCAAGATTCGAACCGGGGACTAGCGCAACGCTAGCCTGACGTTCTTACCACTGCGCTACCCTGGCGCGATCAAAATACAAAATGTAATTACTAAATATAAATATAAATTATTTTAATCACAAGGGCTATACATTTTTGTAAATAATAAAGAAATCGGGTTTTTATTTTCTAATTTAGCTCATATATTTATTTTTTGTAAAGTTGGCATTATTCTTGACACGTTTATAGGTAAACTTGTTGTATGTTATTAACGTTTGCTGATTCATTTTTGCCTTCTTGTGTTTCCTTCTTATTATTACAAAGAGATCTTTTAATTTATAGTACCTATCGCAAAAATCGCGATAGAAAACAAAAATGCGAACGTTTTTCATCTGAAAATTTTGATTATAAAATTTGTAAATCGATTGAAACTTGATGTAGACGTACGAAGTTGTGATGTCATAAAATTTATTAATGACGTGCATTATTTGATTCTTGATTGGCCGTTTATGCTATAGCACTTTTGAATTTCGCGTTATAACACAAACTTGCATTTTTTAAATTTAAACATACCTATGCATATTTTCTCTCTTTTCCAACGATATATCACTTGGCATGTTTATCTTAATACTAGATCAACAAACGTGAAATATAAAAATATGCAAGCTTAGTTAGATTATCTTAGTATAGTTATGGCCACCACTATTATTATTAAAGTGTTATAATTTCATATTAAAAGCTTTATGGTTTAAATTAATACGGTTGTTATTGAATTGTTCTAAAAAATTGAATGACTAACACTCGGCGTACTCCCAATTTTAAATATTTTTGACAATCAAATAACAGTATAATTATACTTTCAGAATCTTTTATTTACTGTACTTATTCTAAAATGCAATAAAAAACCGTTATTAATGTAACTACACTTTATCCCTCAACAATGATGGCTGGTGAAGAAGATGGAAGATAATTTCTGCCGATTATGATAAACGTAAATATTCAACATTTAGAATAAGCTAAACATTGCCTATCTTTAAGCAAAAGTATCCCTGTAACCCTTTCCCAAGGTGAAAATAATAAACATGATTAGTATTAAAGATCCTTTGGAAACATAAACATGTAAATACCCGATGCGTACTTAGCAATAGTACCGAGGGTATAACTGAAAGGGAAGCAAATACACTTTACAATAATATAAAAATATTATATTAAATATTGAAGTGATATACACTATTCACTGTTAGAAAAGTTTATACTCATTAATTAAAATACAAATTTGGAATATACCTTTTAGGATGCAAGTTTTAAAAAATTAATTATGTAAATAAATTAAGATTAATTATGTATTTATTGTTATTTATTGTTATTTGTTGTAAATACATAGTAGCCATAGTTTTATTTTATCTGCATGTATGTGAAAGGATGAATGTTTCAAAACAAAATCAAGGAATGGGAGATTTTTGGGAATAACTAAGGAAGAAGATAAAAATTGAAGAAAGATAAACAACAGTTCTTAAAACTGAATGAAAAGTAAAAGACGTGTTTTGAGTTTTCCTTAGAAAACTTTTAATATAATAATAAAATGTCAACGGAAAACTGAAGAATAATTAATAAATAATAATTACAAGCTGAAATAAACTGAAAATATTAAATTGGATATACTGGAGAAAAGTTTAATTGGAATTTGGTTGAAGAAATTATAATAACAAATTGGAACAGATAATAAATTGGACAGGGAACAGTATTTTGGTGGGACTTTCAAGGAATAGTTGTTGTGAGTGAGTGTTTAGAAATAAGTTTTGATTGTAATAAATCTTGCATTTCTAAAAGTTTATTTGAAATTATTACATTAGTTATTTCTAAAATTCAAAAACGAATCCTTCAACGGGATGTTAAAGTTTCTATTGTTAATTTTAGATTTCAAAATTCATAATTAGTGAGTCTGAAATATTGCGTGGAGCACCTTTTTCTTTATAAAAAGAAATAATTAAAAAGGCTGCTAGGCTGCTACCATATCAATATATTGTTTCAATTTAAAGAACGTAAATTAGTGTTACAACTCGATAATTAAGAGGGCCATGAAAGTTTAACAAAGTTTATCGAATTCTACACAAAATTATGTATAAGGTGGCTAATTCACTTTTCTTAATTTAAATAATTATAAAGAATTCCCCACTGTTCGAGGTCGGTACTTGAGCGAGTGAAGTCATTTAATCGTTTGGTTAAATTAACGATTCTATCTGCGGTGTGGTCGACTTCAGATAGTAACATGGCACATACACTATACTATTATACACTTAATATATGGTCACAAACTCTGCAGAGGGCAACGGGAAACCAGACTGTGGAAAGGATAGAGATAGAAAGGATAAGGCACAGAAAAAACAATTATGAAAATATAGAAAATTAAAAAATCTGTCAATTTTTCGTTTCATCAAAATATCTCAGAAACTTTATGAAGTATTGGAAGTCTAGAAAATCATCAAATTTGCCATTTAATTCTGCTAATTTGACCTTTAACGTAACTCTTTAAATAAAAACGTTACCTATATAAATTTCAAGAAAATGGTCACCTAGTATACCAATAAATCTTTCTTAATTTTTTTTTATATGTTTTTATATATTTTTATTATCCTATAATAACACTTGAATGAATTAATTAATTTGATGTACCTATAACTTCCAGATTATTATTTCGTAATATTTTTTGTCTTGGTGTTTTTTTTAAATTATTAATTTGTGCAAGGAAAGTCCTGTATAGCTTTATTATATCTATTTGTTTTGTTATTGAACCAGATCTAAGTTTACTGGTGCCAAGGATTTCAATGTGAGTTGATTGTCATGGTCATTAGTGCTACATAACTGGAATTTTACGAAGTGCATATCTTGTATGGAGCATGCTAGAAAATAAATGATAATAAAACCTAAAAAAAGGGACGTCCACCCCTATAAGTGATCTTTATCTAACCATAGGAGAACTATGATCTAACTATTGTATTTGATCGATGCGCGTTGAGGTATTTTGCACCCGGAAACCTCGAGCTTGCTCTATAAATACAGAAACAAACAGAGGATCCTATGTAGACTGATTTACTTAAAATCAAAAATACACCCCTTTTCAGATTTAGCTTTAAAAACGAAAGAAAACCGATTAATGTGTAAGAGAAAGAGATACAAAGGTGATATTTGTGTAGTCTAAGTAACATACGAATCATGGCGATTGTTTTAAATAAATTTTAAAATTGTAGCACAACATGAATGGTATTTCCGAGGAGTAGCGGTGAATTTAACAAAACCTATGTTATGATCTTGTTTTAACTGCAAAACATAATTTTATTTTCTAAATCACAATTTCATTTAGGTATCTTATTAATAATTACAATATTAATTTAAAAAACTTCATGACATCCGCGATGCACAGAATTGACTGTTGTTTAACAAAAATATCTTAAAATTCCTGATGTTTATACTGCCGTATTAAAATACGAAATTTATTCCAAGAATGGACTGTGGAATACTAAAACTATTATAATAATAATCATAATTTTAAACATTACACAAAGGTTATAAATAAGGGCATTAGGAGTAGAAAATAACATATAAATGTATCCTTTGGAAAAAGATAAAGTTGTAGAAGGAGTTTGTTAGATAATTTACCAGTATTACAGATTTAAGCTTTCACATGTATAAGTTTCCTTAGTTACATAGTGCACTTTTTCCGTGTCCATAAGAGGACACTTGTTGCTGGTGCTCCAAACTTTTGTTAAATCTTGATATCACGATATTTTGTGTGTTCTGTTAAGTGAACGGTAAATTATAAAAAATTTAGTATTGGTAATATTCATGAAAATGGTTATTACACGATACCATTAAATAATTAAAACTGTGTGGAAATGTGTATGTAACGAAGTTTAATAATTATATAGGACATGTCTAAACGTCGTGAAAATATCGAAGTGTTACAAAACATAACGAAATATTTAAACGCAGTGCAATTTAGATGTCATGCATGTGTTCAATTTTACATAAAAAAAATTATATAAAACACTGTTTTACTATTAACTAGTTCTCGGAGTTTAGAAGTTTAATGACACTGCGTTTTCGTTTTTCATCAATTTGTTAGGTTTCTGTGTCAAAACTGCATAACCACTTTCACTCTTCCCTGCTTGTAAGATATTCTTGACGTTGATAAATTTATTATGCGACTTTGGAAAACACAAAATTAAAACACCATTAATTTTTCGATATAAAAGCAAATTTATTGCTATTATATCAATTCTCTAATAAAATTACTTAATAATGCAGGAAGTGGTAGTCTACTTCTACCAAAGATTCTGAAATATTTTTTATTTAAGACTAATTTATTGTAGTAAAAAAGTGCAGTCTTTATTAATTTCCGTTTTAATTACGTAAAATTTAATTAAATTAAAATAAAATTCATGCTTGTTAAAATTAGAACGATCTAGCTACTTTTCTATTGAACTCACTGCAAGAATTTTCCAAATTTATATAACACATCCAGTTAACTTCCCGGGAGTATTCTTTTAAAATACATTTTAAACGTTGTGTAATTTAAAAAGGTAAAATAAGTCGTCATTTAAAACTTGGGCTGCGTTATCAACAAAAAATAAGTGATATATGGAAATACCTAATATGATAACTTTCCCATCCTTTAACGTATTTTTATCGAGTAAATGACGTAGTGGAACATTTTTACTTCTGAATGAGATAAATAAAACAAAACTAAGTGAACGTACGTTTAAATAAAATCGAATAATTTTAAATTTTGGTACATTCATTGTATTTAACTTCTGAATTTGATATGAATTTGAAAATATTTGTGTTTCTTTAATTTGTAATGTGTAGCTTAGCAACACTAAAGTTTAGATAAACGTTGCTTAGAAATTTAGCCGCCAATTTTTGAATACTATTAGTTCATTTATATAAAATTTTCTCAAATTTGCGAGTATTTAGTTTATTAATCAAATTGAAGTGCGAAATTAATGAAACACATCTTAGTAAAAGAAGTCTAATTTTATCAATGTATGAATTTGGCTTATTTTTTATTGAATTCGATTTGTTTAAATTTATTTAACTTGTAATTAATGTTTTCAAAACAACCGAAATTCCTATTATTATTAAGTGGATAGTAAATATTTAGGTATTGTTGTTGATCTATTAGGTAATTTAATATTTATAATCTGACATTTACCATTATAAAAGAGAAATTAATAATAAGATTTTGATGTGCTCTGAATAACTAATTATCATACTAAAATTAGTGTCAGGTTATATAATAATTTCTATTTAAAACTTGACGGCAATTCTGCTAAAACATTATTACAAGTGTTAACCGAATTTGTTGTAAGCAAGTCATTCATACGTTACGTTCTTTTCTGCTCTAAAAAAGTATACGTCAGTGATTATAACATTTCGCGTTTCTTTGACAACGTTTATCGTAAAAACGACCTTGTTTTCTAGAAACCTATAGAGGTAGTGGGTCAATTTTATCTCAGAGAAAGTGTAATGTGCTAAACATGCATTCGCTTAATACTGATAGTTACATAACTAAATTAATAGTACCTTAAGAAGCAAAATAAACAGTTATTTATTCCGAGAAAGAAACTTTTTGGGATTTGTGTTGTATGAATTTGCATAATAATAATTATTTTCCAATGTAAAAAAATTATACTGAAAACTGGGCTGTTTCAGGAAGTCTTAATATGTTTTATTTACTATACATACTGCAATTTAGTTTTTAAGGCGAAAGCAATAATTGCACATTCCAACTTTGATCTTTATGTTTCGCAGTATTAAACTATAAGTATTCAGGGGTGAGCAACGCACATTCACTTTAATATTACTTATTAAAATGCCATTTTCAATTACGTTGGTACTTTACAATTATACGCAACTTAAAGATTCCTAATATGTCATTATCTCAAACCACATTCAAAAACTTTGGAAAAAATTTAATTGCTGTTGATAATATTTAGTTTATAAGTTTCCTCTATTAAAATTTCTACAATGTCAATAATCCGGATATTATTTTATTCTGTGAGTTTAATACTTCTGTCTGTTCTTGACAAACGACGGAAAGGGTAGGTTTTCGATTGCAGATAAAATAGAAACAATTAGAAATGCAATATAATTGAAAATTAACACTGTTCTTGTAAAAAAAAACAGGTAATATTATTATCTTGTTACCTAAATATAAATCATTTCGTGTAATACGATTACGTGTAAAAAGCAATAGTCTTGATTATAGAGTTAATTAATTATTAATGAATATTGTTATATAAAAATAACTAAAACCATTCGATGAGTTTTTAAAATGTTTGTTGTTTATGAAATCCTCGAATAATTTTTCCAGCTGGAATAATATTTAATTTAATAAGGGAAAGGTCTTTAGCCAAAAATTTTATCGTTAAGGGGATCACTATTTCAATATAAATAATGTAATATCTTATGCAATCTAACGTGTGTTCACAAACAGTCGTCATCTCGGTTGCTTTAAAAAACAAATTTCAAGTCTTAGATTAAATCATAGACAATGACATTTTACAAATCTTGACATTTAGTTTTGTGTTCTGAATCAAATTACGAAATATGTTTATGAAATCACAACCTACTGGGATGACGACTGTTTATGAACACCCGTTAGTTAAGATAAAACATTTTAGTTAAAAGATTGATATTTTATTGGTAGTAATTTACTTATTAATTAGTTGTTCATCACAATTTCGGTGTTTGCTTCATAAACATTTTATTCGCCAGGAACATCATTAATTTGAATTGAATTGATTTATAAAGTTACTTGCATAAATTCAAAATAGAAACTGTATGATTTAGCGTTTTCTTTCTCCAAAATTTTCTAGTTTAATCGAAACATTATTTTAATACTACATTATTAATTAACAATAAGTTGCTTTTGTCTAAGATTATCACACAAAATAAATGTGTGAATCTTTAAAACTTTAGGGCAGCAGAGCTTCTCACATGTATGGTTTAAAACGAAAATATTGTTTGTTCAAAATTTCAGAACAAATTTTGAAGTTATAAATCCTTTACAACAAACGACAAAAAAATAAAACAAAGCCACGAAAGATTAAAATCATTAGGTACATTTTACCTATTATGGATGTAGGGAGTTTCATTGAGGTTAACCAAATACTTAAATATGCGTAAGTTAATTAAAATTTCCAAACTTCTTAATTTCATGGGCCAAACTACTAATTAAGTCAATAAGATAATTTTAGGCCCGATTTAAAGTTTTATTCAAAAAAGCTAAAGTGATTAATTTAAAAACGTAAAATAATCATCTTATTAAAAAGTGTTAAAACTTACTTGATTACTAATCGACAATCTTAAAAGTTCTAGCAAAAACAATATACAACAAAATAGTTATATAAATGTAGTATGAAGGGACTGCTTTCTAAATTCTGGAAGCACTAGGACCGAAATGGAAATATACCGCAAGTGTTTCTAAAATTATATAATTTATTGGTTTAGTTGTAAAGTAACAGCAAAGAGTTCAATATCCTTAGCAATAATCACAGCGATGCGAAAAATTTAAGAAAATTGCGGTGATCATATAAGTAGTGTCAAGGAAAGTGCAAGTTCGTATACATAGTTCTTATAAGTGCATCAAGTATGAGTTTAATGATCTTTAACTGCTCTTGCTACTCTGAATCTGGCATGTATAACGACTAAGTCTTATGCTTTTTTAATTTGTCATCAAAAATTTTGCTTTATGAACGTTCATAAAATCGTTAACGCAAAGGTCTTCTGTACAGGTAAATGCGGCCCTGAGTTAATGATCAAAGAAGGTCAAAATATAGTGTAACTTTCACATCAATGCCGGTATTACGCAACTTGCAGAAGAAAATATTGCGTCTATAAATTGTTCAAAATAACTTTTAACACGTATCGTTCCTGTTCTCTATAAAATGTTTAATAACTTATATTTTGATTCCTTAGAAACCTCAACTACAAGTGCAAACATCATTTTAAATATTTACTTACATTGCACGAACAATTTTCATTGTTTTGCATATATTTACATGGAAAATAAAACTATCATATAGACACATCGTGTGTTAACAACGAATATTCAACCCCACTTCATAAATAATATATCCTTATATACCCCCACCCGAACATAATTTCTAATAAGGAATGACAGAACTACGAAAAAATATTTCTGTACATAATTTTTCTCCTACCTCACCACCAAGTATCCACCATATATTATATTCCTTCCTATCTGTATTATGTGACTGAAATTTGTGATTTATTAATAAAAGTTGTCTTTGGTGTTAGTGTGTGAAAATTAACTTTAGTGAACAATTCAAAATGTTATTAACAGTATTTCAAGTTATAATTTTAACATCTATAACAAAAGTTAATTGTTTGGATACGTTTTTAAGAGGACAGTCGATCCTTTATGGACTATCATCATTAACAGAAAATGGCAACAGAAACACTACTTGTTTAAATCAGCTCCATGAACTTTTCGAAGGAATAGGTCTTAAGCGTTACTGGGCTTTAAAAGGTAATTTTTTAACATTAGGTTTTTTTGCAATTTTTATGTGTGTCGAAGGTTACAAAATGCACCTCAATAATTTTTCGCTTCAATGAATTTATTTAATAATTTTTACTTACTCAATAATCATTCAATTGTTAAATACATTTATTGCAATTATAGTAGGTATATGTTATTAACTTGTTTGCCATAAACACTATCTCTAACAATTTTATAAAATACAATTTCGAACGTTCGTTACATAAATACCTTACTAATCTTTACCGTGAAATGAATATTCTTTTGTATTTATTTAAAAGTGTTAATAAATATTACTTACGTAACAAATTTTTTTAATTTTTACTCTGCAGTTTACAGATTATGTAACAAAATCCAATTGTGCACTACCTTTTACTACGATAATTTATGGATTTCTTTTACCATTTCTTTGGTTGAAAGTTATTTAAATAATTGGTTAACAATCGTGTACCTACGTCTTACTTGGAAGTAATTTAGAATAAAATAATATTTAAAAATACATTATTTTCTACTTTAGACTAATATTAGAAATCCATAATTACTAATTAAATATCTTTTGAAGCGTAAAGGAAAAATTCCTAGCAAACAAATGAACACTAAATTATCGAAAAGTACCGAAATTTAAGTGATTAAATGATTGCTTGGCGACGCTTGGTATTTATATTATTTGAAAAATTAAAATACGTAAGAAACCAAGCTAAACAGTTTCGAATAGTTTTTGGTGTACAAAATAGGACCTAAGTTAAAGATTGCTTGAAAGAATTAAATCCCTGTGTTTATTCACTTTACTGTTGAATCTATGTGCAGATAATAACTTATTATCAATTACAAATAATTGTTTTAAGTCATTAGCTTATAGGTATTTTAAAAGTACAACCGGAATTACTTTATATTATACTTTAAAAGATATTTACGGTATGATTTCGAATTGAAGCCAGCACAATTTATATAGTATTTTATTGACTTGTTTAATTTCTTATAAAGATTTGAACAAAACTACAGAACAAAGTATAGTTAGACACTTCCGCAAATTTGCTGTAGGCATTTTACAACTTAGTGGTGGATTACGAGATTTAAATACAACCATCATAAATCATTTGTAAAAGCATTTAAACTCAGAAAACCGTAATTTCTTTATTATTTCGTTTAAAATTAATTCAAAACGCTTACTTTATTCGCCTTATAAAATGATTTACTGTTAAATAACACCATAGGCGGTGTTAGACTTTCAATTTGGGGGTGCTAGAGTTCTCCACGAACGAAGCGAGTCGTATATCATCTAGTGCCGCAGGCGAAAATTTTTGAAAATTTCAAGGTCAAGCGCTCTAATGAAAAGTTAGAAAATCGCGATACAAAAATATTTTCTCCAAAAAGTAGGTTTCATCAAGGAAACTTTTTTAAAAAACATTAGAGAAATTATTTGTCTCTAGAAATTTAGGTATAGGTATGACAAATTTACATTATTCACCCTATAAAGTCATTAATTATAAATTTACATAGGTAACTTAAAAATAAAATATAAAAAGACATAACTATGATATCGAAAAAACGTTTATTTAAGACACCATGAATTCAACTTTTAATTTTACCACTTTTATTTAGTTAAGAATACAAAATAAAAGAAATATTAATATTGCAATGGCATTTTCATACTTGATGCTTTTCGAAAAACGTCTCTAGTCTAGGCTCATAGGCTGGCTGTCAGCTAAAATTATTTTCACTGCGAGAATAGATATAAATAATAACAAATAGAAATAAAAAACTTAATTTGGGGGCGCTAATTTCAAAATTGGGGGTGCTAAGCACCCCCTAGTACCCCCCTAACTCCGCCTATGAATAACACTCTAAATTTATTCGGAATCACTGTCTAAACTATGCCCTACTTTTATTTAGAACTATTTTATTTACCTTAACTTAAAGAAAGTATTATAGAAGCAGCAGAGAAAGCAATCGGACAAATACAAATGAATAAAAGAAAAGAATGGTAGGATGACGAGTGCGAAGAAAAGACTAAGAGTAAAAACCAGGCAAGAAACAAATGGTTGGCGACGAAGCAAGACACCGATTTAGAAGAATATAAAGAAAAAAAGAAGGAAGCTAACAAATGCTGTAAAAATAAAAAAAGAGAATGGATTAATGAAATGATGAGAGAAATGGAACTTAACAGTAAAGATAACGGAAGACTATTTCAGTACATTAAAACACACAACAGGAAAAATAAAACAACTGCAAGAATCGATACCAGTGAATGGTAGTAAGTGGTAGAAAACAATTTTTTTACGCGTTCCTCGGAATTTTTCCATACGTGCATACCTATAAGATTTACACTGTGTTTAACTAATTCTAACGACAGATCAATAAAAATACCAATTAGGGTAGGCTGTGAAATTGAATTATTTTGAATTTGTACTTTAGCCACATCCACAGAATGACATTTTATAACGTTTGTAATTTGACATTTTTATTGTAAACAAAGTTTTTAACCTTAAATTGAAACTGAAACAAAAAAATGAAAAAATTATTAATTTACGATGTTGAAATTTACATAAAACTATAGGATTTGTTGAAAACGTTGTTCATTTACGTCTAAACATAAACGAATTCTTCTTTGCAATCCAGCAAAAACATTATGTAACATTTGAGGTGAGTTGTTGATTTCTTCACACTTTTCTACGATTTCTCAGTTCTTCCAGATTATGAATTGGCAAAGTTTGTTCAACAAAAAAATGAGGGTTTTCACTTGACCACCACCTCATATTCTGTGAATTGACATATCCAGAAATATAAAACCAGGCCTAATCAGAAAAAATACAGTGTTCAGAGCTGCTTCATTGTTGAGATTATTTTGAAACCAATTGCAGAATTCTATTCGTCTTGGAGGGTCTATTGGTAAAAGTTCATGAAAACATTGCAGTTTATATGCATGACGGTTTAAATCTTTTTTTAGGATGTTCGCGTTGTACCATAAGATAAATTTATTTGTTGAGCCAATACTAATGGAAGTGTTTGGCTGTTCATCCATAATCTGCCGGGCAGCTTCAATCGTTGCCTCTGTTCGTCTAAGCGGCGGTCCACTACCACCTTCTCCAAATAACTGCACAGATTTAGTTACAACGTCGCGAAAATAATTGTAATTGAACACTAAATCGGGGTATTCTTCACGAAAATCAGTCATGCAGTCATGAAGTGAATATTGCCACTCTCCATTTATTCTTACGCCGCGCCGGTTCGATAGAAACATTCAATAGCTTTCGCTTTTTTTTATGTAGTGAACACCATTTTTTCAAACTTTAAATTTTTTCACCAAACAACAAAATTAAAAAATTTGACAAGAGCGTTCAGTTTTAAATTTTCATGTCAGAAATGACATTCTGTGGATGTGGCTAAAGTACTAATTCAAAATAATTCAATTTCACAGCCTACTCTAATTGTTTTTTTTATTGATCTGTCGTTACCACTTCCGCACTACACTTAGGAAATGCATTATTTCGTCTAATTTTGGATTTTAAAGCTGACTATAGTATAACAAGCAATAAAAGGATTAGGAATTGTTAGATGTGGCCTAGTACAAATGATTTATGATGGTTGTATTTAAATCTCATAATCCACCACTAAGTTGTAAAATGCCTCCAGCAAATTTGCGGAAGTGAATGAATCGCCTATATCTAATACCTAAACTGAAAAGCAATGTAACTGGTATATTAATACCACATTACACATGACAATAAAAGAATTTCCTATTCTTATTAGGTACTTTATTAAAAATAATTTAACATACAAATATTCTTTATACTTTAATAATTTTACTAATGATTTTGGTATTTACAATTTAACATTGAGAATTTTACGTTAGATGAGATACATAAATGTTAATCAAATAATTAAGCACTTTGCTTATTGTTTTCTTTATGAGCTAAGGTTATATAAATTACAAGACTGTTAAAATACAATAAATGTCAAACTAAAATTTATGACTCAAATGATTATTTTAACTTGACTTAAGGTGTTTATCAAATGCAACTAAAAATGGCATTGCCATCCATGGAATTGAACTCAAATATTGTTTTTAAATATTTGCAAATTGAAATTTGAATTCCCTTTGTTAATACATATTAGTCCAGTCAAATGGTAATTCAACTTTATATTTTTGGTTAGGCAGTTATTTTTTTAACGATGTATAGAGGGGAAGTGGGGAGTTTAAATCAGGGTTTTCGGGTTGGTACCCCCCCCGTTTTTCGGCTATATATCTGTAGTCGTGAGCCTTACAGACAGTTTGTACAAAGCTTTTTTGTAGAAAATCATATTATCTACAACTTTTATTAAAAACGTTTTTTACGTAACATTAATAATAAAAAAGTTATAAGCCCTTAATTTTTTGATTTTTCCGGTTTATAACTTTTTTCAAGGTGGCGGCCGAATGGGGGAGGGGGTTACCACCCCGAAAACCCTGATTTAGATTCACCACTGACTCCTCTACAGTATGTCCCCGGATTGAGTTTACAATAGGTATGATTGACCAAAAATTTTCGAATTGGAATTTCATATTTTGGGATTCCGCCCTGCTTGGTCTGAAACTTATTTTTAGTTTACTTTCGATTTTTTTAAATCAAGTAGGCCTTTACAGTTGAGCAATAACTCTTTTCGTTTCAGGTAAAGTACCTTTTCCGTTTTCCGTTCACAGTACGCCAAAGTGTTACTAAGAAAAGTTGTTCAGAATGAAAAGTTATGGCGGTGTACAAATTTTCAGAACGATCGGCCTACTTTGATAAAATCCAGTATTGGTCAGTATTGCAATTGAAACAGCAATACTGGATTTTATCAAAGTAGGCCGATCATTCTGAAAATTTGCATAACTCCATAACTTTTTATTCCGAACAACTTTTCTTAGTAAAATATTGGCGTACTGTGAATGGAAACAGTACTTTACCTGAAACGAAATTGACAAATAATGAATTTTATCAAAGTAGGCCGATCGTTCTGAAAATTTGTACACCGCCATAACTTTTCATTCTGACCAACTTTTCTTAGTAACACTTTGGCGTACTGTGAACGGAAAACTGAAAAGGTACTTTACCTGAAACGAAAAGAGTTATTGCTCAACTGTAAAGGCCTACTTCATTTAAAAAAATCGAAAGTAAACTAAAAATAAGTTTCAGACCAAGCAGGGCGGAATCCCAAAATATGAAATTCCAATTCGAAAGTTTTTGGTCAATCATACCTATTGTAAACTCAATCCGGGGACATACTACTGTATACATCGATACAAAAATCGGTGCCTACCCAAAATGCAAAGTTTGCCTTTTTATTTCGACCATTTGACTGAACTATATCTCTTAATAATTAATAGTAATTGGCTTCAGATATAACTTTTTTAATAAAACATCCGAATAACAGTGCCAAAATACATCATTTGATTTTCTCATAAAAAAGAAGCAGGCATTAATAATATTTCAAGGTTCCATTAAAATTGTTGCAAGAAATATGCATTTTATACATGTATTACAATGTTATTATTGTAGCGAAGAATTAGATGCTGAGCATCAAAATCAGTACGTTTTTAAACTATACAGCAATTAGTCCAACCGTCAATCTGATATTATTTTGAACTCTAATTATTTGCGTTTTCAATTAGAAGATTTAGAATATTTTATTGCAGCGCAAGTAATAATCTTGGAGTTTCAATGTACCTACTGATAAAACTTGCGTCATATTTCCAATCTTGTAATAACAAATCAGTTTGCCGAAAACTTTTCATCATTATGGTATTTATTAATTTTTAAATTTAGTAATAGAAAAAGCCGTAAAAGCACTTATTTCTTCTGAATATAAAAATGGTTTGTATTTATACTGCCTATGTAAAAAAGAGAATTTATATAAATTTAGGAAACTATCTTCTGAATTTTCTTACCTTCACTTTTTTACACTTTTAACTGAGAATAAAAGAATAGAAGACTTAAAAATTTCATTGATTGCTATTTAAATGTATTGCTAAATAGGACAGAGGAATACTTTTTTTGTAATATTTTTTCTGGCTTAAATCTTTAATTTAATCTCATCTATTTAGGTGGTTCTGTTAAAAAGTGACTAAACTGGATTAACTTTTAGTAAGTCGCATTTTGTGGGTTCTATTCCTCAAGCACTGTCCTTGGTACATAGGCAACTACTGGGATATTATTTTCCACCTAATCTTATCAGTTATTCTTTTCTTCTTGATATTCGTTTAGGTCGAATGAGTTTTATCCCTAAAATGTTGTCATAATTTTAAGTATAAAAAGGTTGAAGCTTTTTTAAGATAGTAGGTGTAGCAAAAACAATATTCTTTTAGGAACTACATACATTAAAATCGAGGATGGATTATTGCTTCCCATCCCAAAAATTAGTTTCTCTAATTTTGTGTAAAATTAACGACTTCTCAATATTAAGGAGTATCTTCAAATCATGTTTATTTCAACATTTCAGTCATTGATTTTGACCGTCATCAGGAAACTGCTGATAATGTTTACAGCAACGGCACAATAATAACGTTAAAGAGTTAGAAAACAGCAAATGGATAAAAACGACAAACAATAATAAAACAATCACAATCGATACTAGAATTTAAATAAAATACAAGTCCAGTGGCGTGCGGTGGGTTTTTTATTTGGGTTAGCGCTTCTGGTTTCCTACTAATAAGTACACATATTTGTGAAAGTTGTTTAGGTCCGAAATCCCACTCGAGTTCCATGGAGTTTTTTCACTCATGTTGAAAATTAAACAAGGCCAACAAAATAATTTTCCTAGTGTGTTGCATCCCGTCAGCCATTTAACTTTATTATAAAAGTCAATTTTAAAGTGTCTAATGAATTACTTAGCAGACTGTTCAACTTTAGTTTCTAACTTTATGGATGGCATATGCCTACCTGTAGAAATAAATCACGTTTTTTTTGGAAACCGAAGCCAGAAAATCCTTTTTCTAATATTTTGCACAATACACAAACACTGTTATATATTGGCTATTCGAGCAGGATGGTTTATCTGTTTGTGTTTGTTCCATCATAACTAGCAGAGGCATAGCACAAACACTACTGAAAATTATAAAAGGTCTGTTCGTTTGCTTACTCCAACAAATTGCGTTCGTTTGCATGAACTGAGGAAACTGTACGCTGTAGGTATTCGTTAAAGTTGACGAATATTCGTTTACAAATATATGTTTACGAACATTTGTCGAACACACCCTTCACGCATACGTGATATTAGCCGAATATTCGTATTTGGTAATATTTGAAATATGGAAAATATTCCTATTCGCTTTATTTATCATGGATTCGTCTTCAGAAGCAGGCCTAGTAGTATTGCAGCTGCCGGGTATTTTTTAATGAGTTACCATTATTTACAATTACATAAAAAAAGTCAGTAACCTTGTTTCGATTTTTATGATTGGGGCCATTTTGATCCCAAAGGCTAGTTTCAATTCTGTACACTTTTAAAAATTCTAATACAGTTTCATCTGTCCATTCCATTTTCAAATGTTAGTGTACTTGTTACACAAAAATAAATGGTTTAGCCTACATAATTTCAAAATTTGCCAGTTACTTAAAATTTTCCGCGCGGTCAATTGATATGAACGTAATTGAAAATTTTGTCATGAATTAGAAAAGAAGAAAAACGGGGAACTAAAAATTACGCCAGGTTTGCGTATAAACTTGTAAAATTTTCATATGTCAAGATAATTAAAATCTGTTTAAGATAATGCGAGATTTTCTACTAAATAAAAAAATTAAATTATTCGATTTTGTTAAACCTTCAAAGTTGTCGTTTTGTTTTCAGTGGTGTCCGTTATTGTTAGTAACAATAAGATGCCATTTGTCTATATTAATGCAAAAGTTTGACTTTGTCAATTAATTCAGAAATACATCGATTTTAAAAGAAATATGTCGAAATGCGTTCATTTCACGTCGAAAGCAGCTGTTCACAGCACAGAACATTAAACCTTTAGTTCACAGCTTGCACTATGACGTCACATGCGCTTGCTGCAGACCAAACAAACACACCTAAAGATGCGGATGCGACAAATAGAGCGCAAATCCAGAAACAAAAATACGTATACGAAATATTACAAGGGCGTTTACTCTCTCCAATCACTACGCAGATGTAGGGCACGTGGTGCAAGCGATGTAATTGCCGCGTTCGGGCATATAAAACAATGCTCGACGGTTACCGTAAAGTGACGAAGCTACGAACAAAGCTCACTGAAGTAACCGTGTATGAAGTCCCGCTGCCGGGAGACTAACTGCGCTAATTTTAACAATGACTATTCGCATTATATTATACAAAGCGAAAATTAAATAAATAATTTTAACCTACCGCTGAACCAAAAAAAAATTAATAAATCATATTGTTTTGCGTTGTGAAAGCAAGGGAAGCGGTGCTTCCACCGCTTCCATGGACCGCACGCCACTGTAAAAATAACAAGTCACAGAATAGTAAAATACGACGTGTATGTGTGTAAAGCTGTTAAATTATAGGTACATACATTTGCTACTTTTTAACTTTTTTAACTTTATTATGGTGCCGTTGCTGTAAACATTTATCACCAGTTTCCTGAAGATCAAAATCAATGACTGAAACGTTGAAATAAACATGATTTGAAGATACTCCTTACATCAACAATTTTTTTTATTGAGAAGTATGCTTTAACGGTCATTAATTTTGCACATAATTATCAGTCAGAAGATTAACCAACATTACTATATTCTCTAATTTTCTTATGAATATTTTCAAAACTTTTAGTAATTACTGTGTACCATTTCGTATTCTATGGTATGGGCCACCCTATATACGTATATAGTTATTTGTTTTTATTACTTAGTTTAAAATCAAACCAATTTATTTCATCTTACTATCTCAATATGTTACAAAATAAATTGTTTAAAATTTTAGTACTAGATGCGAGTGGTCAACCAAGATCAGGTTTCCTGTGGGGCAACAATTTATGGTTGGGTTCGCATTTTCAGTGTACCGATGCATCAAATAAGAAGCCATTTGAAATTAATCATCTTAAAGTGAAGCATGCAGAATCTACTCCGTATGATTATCCCCCGTATCCTTTGACGTTTGTTATGGCTTACATGAGACACAATAGCACTCAACAACAACATGCTCAAATGCCACTTGAGGTTAGTATAGGTCAAGTTTTAGTTATTATTTGGTTGTTAATAAGAATTTTCAAAAGATTTCTAATTATTTTCTAAATGTTTATAGCCGCGCATTTTATAATTCTTAAATGAATACTTATTTCCAGTTGCTAAAATTGAAATTAAATTAATGAACTATTTATTAATTCATTGAACGTAACAATTCGGCGACAATTCTATCAGCTCAAAAATGTTTATATATAAATAAAGTTTTGTATGCCACATTAAATTACAAAAATTTGTTAGAAAACGGAGGATTGTCTCCAAAACGTTACGTTCAGTGAGTTATTAGTTCATTAATTTAATTTCAATATTAGTAACTGGTGGCGAAATACCCATTTAGGAAGTATAAAAAGATTTGTAATTTTAATAAGTTGCGGAAACAAATTCTCATACCATAGAATTATTTAAACGCAAGATTAGTGAGGGGTACCTAATTTTCCAACTGCATGTCAGTAAGTCATGCTAAACAGTCTGTGATCAGTCAGTGATCATGGTTGTTAAACATCTACGTCAATCTTCTTCTGCGTAGGGATACACGATATATAGATATTTTTTCATTACTGTTGACATTTTACTTTAAAATACAAAATGATAAAGCAAGACAACAGTTGCGAACAAAGTATTTTTTATGAAAATTTTGTTAATTAACGCTAATTTAGGTTAATTTATTAAACCAAAGAAAAAACTTAGGCTGATATAAATTAAAAAGAAAGTATAAAATATAACATTAATAACAGTGAACTAAAAAAAATAATAAAAAAAGTTGATTCACTAGCATTGCTTATTTTTGAATTATAACTGTTTGCGAATACCAAACTGGATTACTTTTTTAACACTATGACGTAACACGATGACGCAAAGACTTATTAATTAAGGAACTGAACGAAAAATTATTACCATATAAAAAAATTATAAACAAACTTTCACGGTCTAGGTCAACATATATTTAGGACTTTTAAAAAGAGAAAGGAAATAAATCACCTTACCAAAAATAGACTTCTGATAGTTAGTAGCAATAGCATTTCTTATTGAAATCGAATATTTTTTTTATTGAATTTAAATTATTTTATTAAAATTCATTAATTTACATGAAGTGAATTTTTTTAAGATACAGTATATGACTATACCCAATGCATTATGTTGTTTATTTTCAAATACACTATAGGAAAATGATGTAATAAATGCTTTCCCATGGTTACGGTAAATATAAGATGCCAGATGGCGTACAGATTGACCCCGCTTAAAATATTCCATATCATAGCCTGGATCTCACTCAATTAAAAAATAAATAAGTAAATAAATTGTTAAAATTTACCTTGTTGCCAAATTTGGAGGTTAATACATATACGGTTTTATTACTAGTGAGACACAGCTAGGTACACAAACCACAAAAAAACATGATTTAATGAAATAATGTCTTAGCAAAATGCTACCGAATAAAGGTAAAGGTAACGGCACTTTCACTCTGCGAGGGAGTATGGCCGGCAACATGGAGGGTAAGACCTCCTAAGTCGCTTTCATACCCGATTGTCTCGCACGCTTACGCGTACTGGCTGATGTGCTAAGTACCTTCGACAATTGTCTGCCTTCCCTACACTGTGTTTCAGTTCCAAATTATTTGTAGTGACTCGGTAGGTCACCCGCCGAGCATCCGACTCGGATTTAACCCCGAGAAGTATTTCATTTTTATAATAAAAGAAAATGGTATGTACAGGGTGGTCCAAATGTTTAGAAGATATAGGGTGGTTTTCAATTTTGTGCATTTTTGACCCACCCCCGTAACTTATTTATTTATGAATATTTTTTGTTTCTGTAAAAACATTCTTAATGCACTTTTTTTAAAGGAATCCAATGGTTTCCCAAGTTTTTTAGTAAAAAGAATGGTTTTGAAGCTATGAAATTGGTGTTTCCTATCAAAAGGGTCCAATTTGGACCACCCTGTACAGTATTTTTTATCTAGCTTTTGGGCTGTGACGTCAACTTGCCCCGCCCAAAAACTGTATGGGTAGACACGCGTTCGTGCGCAGTAGGGCACTAATAACTAATAAATTATAAGGTTACTTGTGCTACGCTTAAGGATGGGTTTTAGTAGCATGTTTACGCGCTGAAAATTGTGTAATTTTAAAATAACGGCACGGTTAAATAATGACAGTTGAAAAGAAGGACGGGTATGAATTACAATTTTTAGACCTTTCCTTCATACGCAGCAATATCAGAACGACCAATTTTAATATAGTAATTAAATTATGACGTATTATGTAAAACTTACAAAAAAGGACTTACACAAGACATCCATCAACAATGTATTGATTTTTGCATGTCGCGGGGTGGGTTTCAATATTATCTTCCTATGCATGTATCGACCCTTTTGCAAATTTGTATAATTTTGCCGTAATCTTTATTTGACTTTAGAAAAAATTGCTTATAATTTTATAAAAACTGATTAAAGAAAGGCTACCCAACAGGCACCCCAACATTCACCGACTCTGTTCATCACTTTCAATGTTAAAAAAAAAGGATTAAGAGATTAAAAATCGGTATTCGCAAATACTTATACTGAATTTTGAAGTTTTGTTAGGCAGAAGCAATATCCAATCCTTTCTTGGCTGTTTTTAAGTCAGGCAACCCAAAATACTTAAAAACGAAAAATATTTTAACTAAAACCCACCCTTAAGAAGGTATCGCGACCAATAAGAAAAATACCAGAAATTAATAAAGGCCGAAAAATGAAACTAAAAACATTACGTCGGTGACTATGGAAGGAAATAGAAATTCAACGTTATTTGATTCCACCCCGAAGAGATGAGGTGGCGGGCCGCTTTTAGGAGGGCAGAACTCCTCTTCAGCGACGGAGAACGGATATGTAAGGATATGTTAAACTAGGATGTGGATAAACTAGGATAAAGAGCTTATAGGTGGAAAATTACCTGCCCCGGTATGCCGCTATTTACCTCAGAGATGGTTAACTCTGTTGAATCGGGAAAACCACCCAAAAACCCGACTCAAGGCAGTCGGCAGTGGGGTTCGAACCCGCTACCTCCCGAATGCTACGCGTGTGCAAGGACGGGAATACACTTGACCACGGAGCTCGGTCGGTAACTATATTAATTTGACATGATTTTGACGTTGAACACTTTTAGATGGTTCAAATTTCTAAAATAATTTTGCGGGTTTGTGTCCTTGGAGCGTTTATGTGTATCTAGAAATAAAATTAATACACTGTTGATTAAATACTACCCGAAAAATCTTGATTTTTGGCAACTTTCAAAAATGGCTAATAATCAAATGCACAGAACACGTTGAATGCCTACTTCGGGCAAATTTTTCAGTTCTCCAGAAATTAAGAAGGATGGAATAGTATTGTCATACCATTCACGGTACCTTTTAAGCGTAGCGAGAGTATCCAATATCCTTAATAAATTACACCCAAAACTTTTTAAATGATAATTGTATTTGGTTCTTCTAACTAAAATAGCCCCTTTTCTTCTTCTTTCTGTTTCTCCCATTTTAGCTCATAGTGTCGGGGACTTAAGCCGCTGTTTATATTTCTTTCTGTCCCTAGCTAGGATCCGTAACTGTGCTATGGTCTGTTGTCTTTCGCTAGCTGTTTCTTGGATTTCGACTTCCCATTTGATTTTAGGTCTTCCCCTAGCCCTTTTTCCTTCACATCTCATCTCAAAGATCTTTGTCGAATATCGTTTGTTGTTCCTGTGGATTAAGTGCCCATACCACTGGAGTTGTTTCTCTTTTATGTCCTATAGCATTTGTGTAAGTTCTAGTTTCTCACATACGCTTCTGTATCGTACTCTATCTCTCCGTGTCTTGACTGCTACACGCCTTAGATATTTCATTTATGCGGATGTTACCTTAGATTTCTATTTGTCTATTAACGTCTAGGTCTCGGCTGCATATATCAACGTTGGAGTGTATATGGCTTTGTATAGCTACATTTTTGCTTTCTTACTAAGATCTTTTTTCCTATCAGAGTAATCAGAGTACTGTTTATTTTGCAGTACCTGATATTCTACTTCCTTTGTTTATTCTGTTTTTGACTTCTTGGTCTACTCTTCCTATGTCCCATTTTCCTCCTATATGCTTTTTCCATATGTTCGCATTTCCCTGAAATTTGTTTTTATTTGTTTGCCATTAATAGTATGTCCTCGGCATATAGCAGATCTTGTGTCATCACGGGGTTTAGATTGTAGTATCATATTTGGCTGTTTCTTGTTTCTCTTTTACGTTGGCGTTTTCGTTGGTATTAAACCAAACTCTTCTTAATACATTATTATTTTTATTCTTTGCTTTCTGTCAATACACAAGCGAGAGGACGCAATGAAAATTCCGCTGATCCAACCAAAGCAATAACTTTTATATGAACCTTATACCCATTTTAAATTTTAACTTGTCACGTGCTAATTCCGCACTACGACAACTTACAGGAGACGTCGATGTCCTTAGGCTCGCGGCTAACAAGCAGTCGAAGAAGGGGGGTTCGAAAAGCTAAACCCTTCAAATAGGGGAGGTCGTAATCGGGAGGAAAATGGGCGCCACTGCGGAAATTGCCCAAAATGGTCTCGAAGAACGTACTGCAGATAGTTTCTTTGGGCTCGAAAGGGGGTTGGGGTGGCTGCATCCTTCTGCTGGATGTACTTACCCTTACTTACCGAAATGAAACCCTGGTAGCCAGGCTCACAAAGCTATACACAATTATCTTAAAATAAACACAAACACAAATAAAAGACAATAATGAATTAACAATGATGTTTAATGAATGCAAAGAAATATTCAAAATATGACACAAAAAAATCTATAGGTTTTATCTTAATTTACGTGAAAAGGGGATTGAGGGATGCCACAGTTACTCAAATTACGGCAAAGATAAATAACTGCTAGGTTCCCTTAATTGCAATAAAATGTATGGCAATGACAAAACTTAAGCTAAAAATTCTGATTACAAATAATTCCACACATGCTACATAAAATAAGTAAACGTCACAACAATTCGCAATGTTTCTAAATCGTTACCACTAAAGCAAAAAGTAATACGCACTGGTTGAAGAATTAAAGACTTAACAGATCAAACAAAAGGGCCGCTAGATGTACTTGAATTACTGACAAGATTTAACTGATGCCTGTCCACGAGTGAACGGCAAAATACGGTACTGATAAAGTTGCAACCGGTGAGAGGGCTTCGTTGCCAGAGAAGCGATGGTCGGCTTCCCCAGGGAAAGATAGCAGCGGTCGGCGTAGAAAAGGGATGGAGTCCTTTTCCGGAAGCAAGTGCGAAGACAACAAGATGTCCTCATCTGGTAGATGATTTAATCCAAAAACGAAACTGTGTGCAAACGGACCTTCACCAAACATCAAACTTAAACGGAACTTTCAACACAGAACTTATATTTCCCCGATACAAATAAGACACTCTCTGGGATAATCCGATAATATGTCGTAAGATACTTAGTTTTTCCAAAAGTACACGATAACGAGAGGCCGACAAACACGGGAATTTTACTACCAAAGGTCCGGAAACGATAACTGCAAGACCGTTAAATTGGAAAGCTGACTAAACTCTGATGTGCCTTCCTACTTTTCCGCAAAGCGAAGGATGTTAGAAAGGGATGCAGAAACGCGTTGAGGTAATATAGAAACCTTAACTGGCGACGCCCTGACGCAGCCTTGTGATCGGGACGGTGGTTCTCCGAATTTTTAACAAAGAAACACTAAACAAATATTACATCACCATATTTGGTCATCATTTGAGATTTCTCCGAAATATTCCGCAGCACCAAGAATATGCTGAACTAGCATTATTTTTGCAAATTCTGCAGCTTCAGGCGAGTTTAAACTTCGAACAACAGGGCCGTATTATACTTAATTTACGCAAAATTTCAAAAGCCGTGACATACTTTGTAGTTAATTTCCACATCTGGTTTATGACGATCAACACTATTATCTGCCTATTCACTGCTATTTGAGACGAGGAAAGATTTGTCTTCCATTACAATATCCAATCGGTTATAAATTGTTTTAAAATTGGCTGTTGAGATGTGTGTTTTGTTTTACTGTATACTTTGGAATTAATTTTATCTTCTCTCGATACGACATTCATCTTTTAAAATGGGAAAATGGGAAACGTTCGGCCTAATTTCTGCAAACTTTCTTCAACTGTATCCAGTAGATGCTCTTCCAGTTGGTCTCTTTTTTATGGCCATCTTAGTTTTCGTTTGCCCACTGCGAACACACCTAGGCACCGATTTCTCATTTTCTGATCTTCTAATTATGTTTTAGTTTATGTCAAAACTTTTTCATAATTTATATGTCTCTGTTCAGAAATGGTTCTGCAAAGTGTTCTGTTCCGTCCAATCCAATTGTTTTGTTTAAATTATACTGATAGCTGAGAAATTTCTGGTGTTCAGTTGCTTTTACACCAGTTATGTTATACATTCTCGTGCAATGGTTGCTACAATTTTAATAGTGTCACACTTATTGTGCAGACTTTTAGGTTTCATACTCTTATAATTACCAACACAAATGTTTCAGAAATCTTTTTGATTTAAATATTTCTGTGAAGTTCTAGTTTCCTAAAACAGGTTGCTAATATAAATGTTATTTTTTACAGACGACAATTTGTTTTTAATTTAAAAATGTGTAGCAAGGAAATACTGCAAATTAATGTCTGCTAATTAGTGTATTTTACTGTAAGATAAATTTTATCCTTAGGCTACCACCATAAAAAATGTAGAAAGTAATTAATCATTTAGGTTATAACATTCTATTAAATGAGGTATTACGATGTCATGCTAATCAAATTGACAGGATATTTCCGTGTGTAGGTAATAGTAATTAAATATTTTGAAATAAGATATTATCTTTTTATAAACTTGTACCTACATTCGTGAAGCCATTGGTAAATCATTATAATTATTATATTACATGTACATATAAAAACACATCTTACTTAATATTTAAATTTCCTATCAGCATTTTATAGCTATTAAGACAACAAGTGTTTAGGTTTAAAAATCAAGGTCGTAGTTCAAATCCGAGCGAACGAAGTGAGCCGAGGATTTGATAGACCTAGATTTTTAAACTATAAAGTACGAGTTGTCTTCAAGATTTTTTCTAACACTAATATCTTTCACGTTTCACTAATATATTATTAGAAATTTTAATAAATTATTATTTGAGACGCGTCACAATACACAAAATCCGAAGATTGCTAGGCAACGACGTATTTTATAGAGAAAAGCGTATTTTAAAGGCAACATGACAAGTGAGCTCTTATGCACCATAGAAACAGTAGGTATAAGATATTAGTGTTAGAATAGCTATTTATGCAACGAGTTGCAAAATGATGGACTTTTTATCACCAGGCCTGAAATTGTTCGTCGAGGCGAAGCCGAGATGAACAACACGCCATGTGATAAAAAGACATGTTTTGCAACGTGTTTCATACAAGATTTTATCCAATTCAGATAACAAAATGTAAATGCCACATCTTCTTAAAAAAGGAGTTGGGTCATCGTGATAAAATGGGAGTGATAAAATGGGAGCATATTTTGTAACTAGTTACAAAATGAACCACTTTTCGCAACTCAAATCATCTTTTTGTAACTAGTTACAAAATGGGAGCATATTTTGTAACTAGTTACAAAATGAACCACTTTTCACAACTAAAATCAATGTCGAAATGTTGACATTTCGTAACTGAATTGGATAAAAAATATTTAAATAACCCTAACAAACCTTTCAAATATTGTATATACTGTATATAAATTTTCGAGTTATTACACTAAGGTTTTATCTACTTTTCATTTACAGACTATGATCGAACTTGGGTTATGTGTTCCTGAATCTTGCTCGTCACAAGAACTGCAACTTCTTTTAAACACTTATTTAGATAAACGTTATTTAAACGTACAACAATTGTATGAGTTAGATATTGAAATATTAGAATTAAAATTTCTAAGGGCTGATTCTTGGATATCCTTACCGAAAACAATATTTACGTTGTGAGTTCGTACCTCAGTTTTGTTTTGCGTAATTATTATTATTATTTTTTTCAGATCGATATGTTTTATTTCCCTGGTTTTGGTGATTTTAGGTACAATATATGATGTCAATGTAACTCAACCACGCTTAAGAGCAAAGGAAGCTATAGCAAAAGAAGCTAATGGTAAAAGTCCAATTTCTATTATTCAGGGTACGACCTTTTAAACCGTAAACGATTTAGTTGTAAATGTTTCTGTACCAATACACAGTGTGTTCCCGGACTGAGTTTATTATAGGTGTAATAGATCAAAAACTTCATTTTAGAGGTGTTAATTGGGCTTTTCGCACGCATTCCATCAATGCAACAGAGTGTGTGAAAAGTCCAATTAACACCTCTAATAGAAATCCACACTCACAAACATTTAGAGAATACTTAATCACTTCTTGTTTTGAAAAAAATGTATTCTTTGCAAAAACCTGTGCATTTTCTAAAAATAAAATCTATTGAATTAGAAATTTAATAATTTGCACAGAGTATTGTCAAAATCACATACTTATTATTAAAATTTAATTGTGCTATAAAATTGGTTTCTCTATTACTAAAAGATTTTCATTTTTCAACTGCTTCACCACCTACAATTCTAACAGTTTTTGAAACTTATTGTATACAGAATGTATTGCATCTGTTGAATTTCGCATTATTACACGACTCTATACAAAAATCTAGAGGAGCGAGGTCAGATGAGTGAGGCGGCCATATATTGGCATAAACTCAATCCTCGGACACACTGTGTATAGGTGGCGCCTATTTTAAAACGTTGAAGTTAGAAAGTTTGTAATAAGCAATACACATAACATTCTACAAACAAATTATAACAAATTAAAATTAAAAAATCCGAGCAGGTAAATAATCAATGCGTCAACTAATGTGTCACTGCTTGAATAGCATAATTTAAATTTTTATAATGTAAAAGCAAAATAGTTGTCAGATGTCATATACTTATGTTGATTGTTTTAAAATATTCAAACTAGAAGTATTGCCTTGGGCATTCTATGTAGCTAAAAGTACAAAGAATGCATATAAAAGATTAATAGGGTTAATTTTGTACATTTTACTGCCTTGTTTTTTGATAACTCTGTATTAAATATTTCTTTTATTATTCCGCAGCTACCAACTAAGTAACAATAATATAATTTAATCAGCTATCTTGAAGATGGTACTGTATATCAGTTAATTAAGAAAGTTTATTTCAGCAATCAAATGTAATGGTAAAGATGATTTAACACCTACGAACAATAATAAACCTGATGTTAAGGGACGCAATTTTAATTTAGGCGGCTTTGGTAAAATATTACAGTGCTTTTCTATATATTCAAATACAAAAGCTTTGATGAACACCAATGTGTCTTCAGAAGCAATCGGAGCAATACATGGAGTTCGTTTATTTTCAATCCTATGGGTTATATGCGTTCATGGTGTATTTTACCAAATCGACTTCTTAGAGAATGTACCCACAGGATTTAGGTTATCGGAGTACTTCATGGTACAAATACTTGGAAATTCAACGTATTGTGTAGACAGCTTTTTATTTTTAAGGTATCGAATTTTTCTACTTTAATTTAATTAATGAATACAATCGGGGGTCGTTTGAAGAGTAAGGTAAATGAAAAAGAAAATGCAAATAAATTTGACTTATATTTATTTTTTAACATACTCTCCACTGAACTCGGTACATTTTGACCAACGATGTTCGAAAGCCATTATACGGTTTTTATAAAATGATTTTTCCTGGTCCGCAAAATAGCTATTCACAGCATGTTGTCGGAAAATAGCTATCCGCCGAGTCATCTTTGGAGGTTCGGGAACAAATGGAAGTCAGACGGGGCTAAAAAAGTTGAGTAGGGCGGATACTCCAACAATTCGAACCTGAGTTCATGGATTTTAGCCATGGAAATCATTGACGTATGAACAGGTTTATTATCCTGATTGAATTTTGCAGAAAACCTGCATAGTACGTACTCTCCAGTAATTATCCTTTCTTTTCTAATGTAGTCAATAAAGATCACAACCTATGAATTCCGGAAAACCGATGCTATGACCTTACCGGCAGACGCTATTACCTTCTTTGCAGTAAGTTCCCCCTTGGCTGTCCATTGCTT
Source organism: Melanotus villosus (assembly GCA_963082815.1). Taxonomy (NCBI): domain Eukaryota; kingdom Metazoa; phylum Arthropoda; class Insecta; order Coleoptera; family Elateridae; genus Melanotus; species Melanotus villosus. Next base: position 65,278,378 of record OY720418.1, on the reverse strand, counting down.
TTAATGTTCTTTCGACTTCGACTTGTAGTGGTGAACCCACGTTTCATCGACGGTCACGAACCGGCGCACAACGTCTTTGGAGTTACGCTTGAAATGCTCCAAGCACGCATAGGAATTGCCCACTTAAACATGCTTTTGGTATTAACTCGGCAACGCAGCACCCATTGCGCACAAAGTTTTTGCATGTAAAATATTATGAACTGGTTCGGTTGATATCCCTACCATGTCTGCTATCTCCCTAATCTTCAATCTTCCGAAGTTGTTGGGCGTCCGCTGAGCGGTTCAACTTCGGAACTTGTTCCGCCACATTTAAAGTCAGCAATCCACAAACTGAGGAAGACTATCCAAGGACACGATTTAGCTTACTTGTTACTTGGGTTGCCGTTTTCCCCTTCAAAAAATAAAATTTTATTACTGCACGAATCTCCTTTCTGTCCCTTAATTTTTTTTGTTTTATTTTAGACAACCAGATCAACATTAATAGTTGGTTGCCTACATATAGGACTTTTGACACGTTTTTTTTAAAACCATACATAGGGAATATGTATACTAAAAAGAAAAATTACCTGTATATGGCTTAGTTATTTAAAAACTATTTACATCTACGAGGCTGTTTCAAATGAAATCCAGATTGTGCTTGCAGAGCATTCAAATGTTTGTACTTTACAAAACACATTGAATAATGTTTTAAAGTATTTATCTGGGGAGGCTCTGGCGCCCTTATTTATTAGATAAAACATTTGCAACTACAAATTGTCATAGTTGAATTCGAAGACTTCCACGGTCAGTGTCAGTATTAACAAAACGTCTTCCGGATTGGGACCGTGTCATTTTGAGACAGAAAGACTCAACGTTTCGCCCACTTTTTTAAGGGGCTTCTTCAGGAGAAAAGGGAGCACTAAAAGAGCACGGTAACTCAACGTGTCAACCACGCCAGAGGCGAAACTCTTTTAGCAAGAGGCAGAAGGGTGACGGTAACCCAACTTGTCAACCAAGCCAGAGGCGAAACCCTTCTGCTTCAATTGAAAAACTTGGCTTTACAATGATTGAACATCCACCGTACTCTGCAGACCTAGCCCCAAGTGATTAGCATATTTTCGGAGGATTAAAAAAAGATCTGGATGGACTGCAATTCCGAGACGATGAGAGCGTAAAAACCGCGGAGTACAGCCAAAGAAATTCTTCTCAGATGGAATTGAAGCGTTGGTAGGCCGGTGGAAAAAGTGTATTGAGAGGCAAGGAGATTACGTAGTGAAATAATATGTCAATTTGTAAATTTATTGAATAAATACAGCTTTACACACCGAATCCGGATTTAATTTGAAACAGCCTTGTATTATAATAAAAAATAATAGTTGTTCTCATTCAGTATATTCAGTATCACTATCACTGTTAATATCCGAACTTGTTAGGTTTTGAGGTAGTTTCCTCTTAAGATGAGTGGGTATGCCCCTCCTGCCGAGTTGTTGGATAGTTGTGCTACTCTATGGTACTGATTTCTACCTCGTCATGGATCTGTTGGTTGCGTACAAACCGGGAAGCGTTTATTGATATGCGTAGTACCTGGTTTTGGAAGGTTTGTAGTTTTTTAAGATTAGTTCTTGATGTTGTACTCCAAACTGGACTTGCCTATGGAGAGATTTGTATAACAACAGCGTGCAGCGTGCAGTCGGTATGTAATGGGGTATTCCTGTTAATCAACGCAAACAGTAGCTTTAGGCATCTATACCCAATGTCCTGTTTCATATTGATGTGGTATTTCCATGTTAACTTGGTGTCCAAATATACGCCTAAGTATTTAATGGCTTCAGGGCTTCAGGCTCTTGTACTGGATACTGAGCTGTTGATTCTGACTGCAAAGGATCTGTACCCTAGAACTATATATTTGTCTACTTTGCGTTACCAAACAATAACCTTACAATGCACTGAGTTGAAACGGTGTTGAAACTCAGCAAGGGCTCGTTTGAAGGATCAAACTTATCGGTCGTGCTGTGCTGTGATTTTGATCATTTTGTTGCTATCTCTGCGTCGTTTACCTTATTTTTCAAACGACCGACATATGTAGAATACAAACTAACAATAACAATAACGATAAAACAGAAAAAATAATTTTGTCATCGTTAAAAAATTATTAGTTAATACTGGCAATTTCAATGGTGTAAGCTCCAATTTTATTCAAAGTCAGTTACAGTTAAAGCATTTCATTGAAGAACTCAATTAACATGAAGTAATAGTCTTTTGTTTTTTGTTAATTTTATTTTAAATATTTAATTCTATCGAAGCTTCTTCAAAGTAGTACTCTAATATGTGATAATGTGATAAACAAGATTTATTATGTATGGTTTCAGTTGAGCTAGTTGATGATATGCCGGTACTACTAATAATTGGCATCCACAAACAGTTGTGTTATAAAATCGTCCATAAATTTAAAAAGGCATGTCGTAATTTAACGGCACAGACATGAAGTAAACGTCTTTATTTGGCCTGATCAAACGCTAATTTTTACTCCGCATTACGCCACTTACCAGTGGAAACAATCATCGCCATTTGTCGACAATACTGATTACGTGCCGGGTAAAGATGTTTTACATCAAAATCTAGAAGGTCGTATCTTGTCAACTACAGTCATTTCTAGTTTTAATAAACGCCCACCTTTTTTATGTATAGTCGATTTAATAGCGCAATTTTATCAATACTCGTTAGCCTGAAAAAAAATCAAGAAAATTCATAAAACAGTCGGGCAATGAATACACCCGTTCTTTGTTTATTCTAATCAATTAAGTTCATGAATGGAATTTCATTTCCATCAAACAAGTTGAATGAAGTTTCAAGTGACACAGTAGGTACTTTGTCTAAATCATTTTTTCACAAGATCTTCGACCGCCTCTGAGTTTCTAAAATTAAAATATTATTATTACTATGTGAAAAGTATACTAATACGTTTAAAAGCTTTTATGCACGATCGCATTATAATGTGTCAATTATGTCTGAATTTGTTTGACATAAACGTCTATTTATAGCCCGTGGGTGTCTTTATAGGCCGCCGGTCTATAATGAAACGTCAAAAATTGATAAACAGTTTAACAGTCTTATAAAGAATTTCTTTTCATTAAAATCGAATGTATGCTCTTTATTAGAACTCTATTTAGGGTAATTTGTATTAACAACACAGTTAACACAATTATTTATGTGAATATTCCTAGGCATAAATGCTTCAACCAATTGACAGTTGTCAGTAAAAAATTAAAATAATTGAGCAACTAACTACTCGATGTGGGTAGAAAATTAATTTATTCCTTTTATTTCAGTTTTAAAATCTTCGATCGTGCATAAAATTATGTATGTACCACTGGCGTAACTTGCTTTTATGGCCTTCGACGTGTCTTTAGCCCTCGACTAGCGTCTCGGGCTCAAAATCACGTCTCAAGCCATAAAAGCATCTTTACGCCCTTGGTACATAAATAACTATTATGCACGATCGGATCGCATTATAATTTGACAATTATGTCTGAGTTGTTTTTGACATAAACGTCTCTTTATAGCCCGTGGGCGTCTTTATAGCCCACGGATTATAATGAAACGTCAAAAATTGATAAACAGTTTAACAGTCTTATAAAGAATTTTTTTAAATTAAAATCGAAAGTATGCTCTTTATTAAAACTCTATTTGGGGCAATTTGTATTAACAACACAGTTAACACAATTATTTATGTGAATATTCCTAGGCGCAACTGCTTAGAGATAGGAAATTTAGGATAAAAAATATTTTAGTTATAATTCTTGTATTTAACCATTTGACAGTAGTTAGTAGAAAAAAAAATTGAGCAACCAACTACTCGATGTGGGTAGAAAATTAATTTATTCCTTTTATTTCAGTTTTAAAATCTCGATCGTGCATAAAATTATGTATGTACCACTGGCATAACTTGCTTTTATGGCCTACGATGTGTATTAAATCACATCTCAGGCCATAAAAGCTTCTTTACGCCCTTGGTACATAAATAACTATTAATAGTATATTATTATATGAGCGATTATTCACGAAGATGACGTTTGAGCCCACGAGCCGTCAGGCGAGTGGCACAAATCATCTGAGCGAATAATGGCCATAATCGCGAATGTAATACGATACTTTTTCTACCCCTATTAAACAAATATATTAGACTCAAATTAGTCAAATTTGATAACTTTGTAAACAAGCAATATGACAACACACTTGGGCGTGTCACGCGAGTCGATTGTCAGCCGCAGAAGGAGTTGATCGCGGGCGATTTACAATATGATTGGATTAGCGAAATATTGATTTTTGGATTTGTATTTGTGATTGGCCGAAATCATAATTCACTGTAGTGAATTATGAATCCATAATTCACTGCAGTGAATTATAGGTACTATTTTTCACAAAAAAAAATGCTAATAATTGCAATATAATTAAATAGGTGTAGAAAAATTATTATTTTACACTCTTTTGTTATTTTAGTGGTTTTCTTATTTCGTATACGTTTTATAAATCAAAAAAGGGTTCCATAAAATGTAAAAGGCCCGTTAACATAGGTGCGAAAGTGTTAGAGTTCTTCACAATGTTTATTCATCGTTATTTGAGGTATGTGATAACCTGATAACCAACGTAAAAATTTCAGTTAATGTGTAATATAATTTTAAGGTTAACGCCTGTTTATTTGATAACGATGTTAGTTTCCGACATGTTATTTACATACTACCGCCAAACATCAGCATTAAACATCAGTGAACAACCAGATATTAATTGTGCCAAATATTGGTGGAGAAATTTATTATACATAAATAATTTTTATCCACGATCTGAGATGTGCCTATCGTGGTCATGGTATTTATCTGCAGATACTCAATTTTTCACGGTTACTTCAATTTTGTTAATTCTATCTACCATGTAAGTAAACTAAACTAACAAAAAAAATATATAATAGAATATGTTAATGTTTCAGATCTTTAAAAACCTCTTCAGCTTTACTCTTTTTGCTGATAATTTTGTGCGTAACAATAACTGGATACCGTTCTTATGCAGTAGGATACATCCCAACGTACGATAGTCTTCTTAATATTTATAAGCGCTAAAACTTAAATTAACTATTGTAATTGTTTTAGTATGGACGAACAACTCGTTCAGCTGGATGCAATATACGATCTACCATGGAATCGGATAGGCCCATATCTGATTGGTGTTATTACCGGTTATATATTAATAGTTAAGTTGCAGGGGAAATTAAAATTGAAAAAGGTACGTTAAAATGAAATTATTCGGATGGAAAGCTAATATATTCTACCAACAGCCACATTTAGTTTTAATGTGGATTATTTTTCCAATGATAAACCTTTGGATACTTTTCACACTCTACGGGCGCCAACTTTCAGTAGAATTTTCGGCAGTTTACATGGGTTTGTCAAGGACGTTATGGGGTTTTGGATTAGGATGGTTGTTTATTGCTTGTTGTACGAATAACGCAGGTAATTTTTAATTTTTACAAGATAAATTGTTTGTTATTCATCTTTTTAACATCAAGATTTAAATTCACAGTTTACCCGAAATGGTCTTCGACCATAAATACTAATGTCTGAAACTGTTTCAGGAATTATCAATAAATTTCTGTCATTTCGTGGATGGATACCACTGAGTAGATTGACATATTGCTGTTACTTATTAAATCCACTGCTCATCAGTATTATATTTTTGGGAGCTGAAAACGCCCAAAATGCTTCGTTCGCTAGTTTCGTAAGTACCTACCTACTCACAAGACAAAAGAAAATGAAATAGTGCTTTTATATTTTTAGACATTAACAATATTTGGATCGTGTCTTTTGACATTCTTCCTTGCATTTTGGTATTCATTATTCTTTGAATCTCCCTATATTCTACTTACAAAAATGTTATTTGTAAAATTATCGAAACGAAAGAAATCCACCAGTAATCCAGCATAACGTTTTGCATATAATAGTTTAGCAAATTGCTCAGGGAGATGGTGTTATTTAAGAAGGAAAGATAGTGCAATAGAACTTCATATTATTAATTGTTGATTATATGGTTTCCATTAGTTAAAACTGATATATTTATTTCCTTTTACATATTTTGTACTAAGTAATAAATTTGTATTATGTTTTTTAGCAACTGTTAAAACATCGTGTACATTGTTATAGTTATACATAGATTTTAATTTAGTTTTATATTAATAAATAATAAATATAAATATGTCCTGTATTTTAATTTTTCTTTTTTGCAGTTGCAGGATTTTATCTTTAAAGTTGGCGCTTTGTTAATTTATCCTGTTAGACCTAGGGTGCATGGGTTGCACAAACATGATTAAACAGTTTAGTTAACTTAATCACTCGAATCAATATTCGAATTAACACGGTAATTAATACGTTAATAAAGAACAAATGATGCTCTTTTGTGACCTTTCAACATTCAGCAATTCACCCCTAGACTAGGGCTGCCATAAATGTCTCGACGCCGACCGGGACGTTTGGGATGGTGGGTAGAAAGAATTGAAGAACTCATTATTATAGTATTGCTTTAATGAATTAAAATTACAGAGTTACAAAACTTCGGTAAACAAAAAACTCTCAAGCAAACTATAAGTATTTAAAAAAAATTGCAACATAAAAAATTAACTGCCGCAGAGTCGTAGCATTCATTTCTAGACGTCACCCTTCTTTGCCCATTCATATTTTTCAGAGCTTTTGGCTTTTTGGAGTACGTCTTTTTCTCTTTTTACATAATTATAAAATTCAGTGGATGTCATTTTATAAATATAAACGCACTAAATAATATTCTCCACTGTACCTACACTGAGCGAATTTCGTTCTTTCGTCCACTGCGAAAAGATCAATGAAAATAGTCGTTCCACATGGACAGTGTGGCCTGGGATTGCAAACAGATATTGGCACATTCTGATAAAAAAATATTACCATTTTTCATGCATGTCTTTTTCTTTCAATTCATCTTTGTATAAAATACTATAAATACATTACTTGTTCATACATTGAATCATCTATTGATATACCGTTTTCATTTAAATATGCAGTAGTACTTGTTTCCACTGGGGAATATAATTCAATTGTTTTTTTGTATCTTCCATAATATTTTTCACTTCAATTACAGTAATTACTGATTCCTCATTTTTTTTATTTGCTTCTCAATTAAAATTACTTGACTGTGCACAAATAAAGTGTAGAGTTCTGATAAAGGATTATAATAACTTTTGGGGCCTTTTTTTCAGCTGCAAAAAATTCTTTCAATGGCTTCCATAGCTTTAATAAATGTTCGACAGCCGGTATTAGCGATAGCCATCGACTTCTGGAATGAGACAATATAGTACTGTATAAACCCAGTGATGGTAGACGGGTAGAGGCTTAACCTTAACGTCATCCACGTTTCAAACTTTAGCGTCATCAAACTATAGTCTGTTGTGAAACCGGGACAACTGACTTGCTGACCGGGACATCGGGACACAGCTCGTTAAACCGGGACATGTTCCGGTCTACCGGGACGCATTTTTTCGTTTCCTATGTGGACAGCGCTACATGGTGCGTTAATTGTATAGGACTAGTTAAATTCCATTTATTTCATACTGTCTGGTAAATTCAGTTTCCCGGCGCCATTTTGTGTCCGGAAAATGAGCTATTACGGTATCAGAGCCGGAAAATGTTGCCAAGCAACATTTTCCGGACAGTTATTTTATGCACCCAATCAGAGCCCGTAAAAGTCTAACCAAGCCACACCTACCGGCTTTGACACAGTAATGTCACATGTTGACGTTTTGAAAAAGCGTCACATGTAAAAATTAAAAATCAAATTGTTGACAGTATGAAATAAAATATATAACGACATTCGTCCGTGAACTCTTTTTACAGTACTCGTTTCGAGTTTCAAGACTCGGCTCCTTGCGTCGCCTCGTCTTTAAACATCTTACTCGTACTGTAAAATATGAGTTCCCGGACTTGTGACGTTAATTACTATTCCTATATGGCTAGCGCACATCAGGGTAATGCGACGCTGCGCGGTATGCACAAACATCAATCACAACTCCTTGGCTTTTGGCATCGGGTTGACTTATGACTTGAAATAAAACACCTCTAAGTATAGAGTTAACGATTATTATTGTAGTTAAAAAATATGGCATTTTATATGTATTAACAAATTGGTAAGGCAAAAAATTACAAAATTAATGAACACTTCCATGACTTTTCGCATTGGGTTGATTTGCCAAAATATTGTATATTAAAGAACTTTTTCTCTTTGTTACTTTTTTGCGTGGTTTTTCGGCATTAGATGGTCTACCTGCTTGTATTGCTCTGGTACCTGCATGTAGTCCTCTCTCTGCACGATGTGCGATCGAAGTTGGTTGTACTTTGTTTCGTCGTCTTTGTTTTATGTTTGCTACAGCCGAACAAATATCATAAAATCCTTGTTCATTTTCAATATTATTAATTTTAGCATTTAGTTCTCTAATATTTTGTAGCATAGGTATGTTTGGATGGGTGGGCTTCTGCAAATTTCTGCAGTTTTTTCAAGTTTTCTTCCAATGACTTTAGCTCTGCGGTATACTCAACTCTGGTGTTATATTGTCCATGCAAATCTGGCAGCATGCATAAGTGGTCTGCGCGTATGGATGCGATGTGTGCTAGCCTTATAGGAAATGAAACCCCAGTTTGAATGTAACTAGTCCTATACGATTATCGCACCGTGTAGCGCTGTCCACATAGGAAACGAAAAAATGCACGTTCTTGACAGCCTATACATATGTTGTCAAATCTAGATAGTTTTTACTTTTGGCGGGAATCTTTAAGGAATCACACATGTATATGTATATTACGGTTTAATTAAATCTAGTGTTTTGCCTTCCAAGGAAAAAGAGTTTGACAAACACACTAACTACCCAGTTCCTTTAAAATTCTTTAATAACAAGTTAAGTATAAAGAAAGTAAAAATATTAAAACGAATAAGATACCTATACAAAGGTGTAAATTAAACACTAAACGATGTTAAATGTTCCCAATAACATTACGATGTCAAGGATTACGGTGTTCTTATAACCTATATTTATCAAAATATTTGTTGGTCATGAACTACTGCAAATGATTGCAGCATATGTGTAACCAAGTATCAGAAATCTAACATATACAACACAAGGGTATTTGGACAGGTGTAAATTTAAGCTGAACGTCAAAACGAAATTTCCTCTTTATCTTTATCTGAAATAAATCAAAAACGAAAATAACATGCGAGTATATGAAAAGAAATTCGTCGTCATTTTCATTGTCTACTAAAAGCTCTTTTCATTTTACGTGGGTTTTTGTAAGTAGAATATCTTTCTTTGAATTATGTTGCCGTACAAACTATCTCAAAAATCACTTATAATATTTGAAATGAAATTTGTTTTTCATATAGGGATTCTCTTCAGCAGTGCTTAATTTGTAAAACAAATAGTTCCGGAGCTCTTCAAAAAATGTGTGGGTAGGGTACATTGTTTTAGTGTAGCCTGTAGCTTAACTTTTATTTCACATTACAAAAACAAAAAAGATTAAAATGCATACAAAAAATTAAAATTTAATTCTCAAAAAAACATCATTTAAGTTAAGTACTACATAATATATGTTAATTTGTAAAATGCGCTCTCTTCAATACTAGGCTTCGTAGGCGACTACTGGTCTGCATTCATATGAAATGACACAATAACAGCATGGGCAAACTGACAGAAGTACCTCAGCTGCGCTCCGTCACGAAAATTAGTACCGGAGCCCGGCTCCGGTGAGCTCCGGCTCAAATTAATCCCTGCTCTTCAGCCGTCCTGCCCAGTAAACGCAGGCTATGAAAATTAGTTATGCCTTCACGTGAAAATTTAGATTCATCCATCCACAAAATGCGTTTGAATAAATGCCTTTTTCTACAAACACTACTAAAAACTGAATTTTTAACACGGCATACTGCAATTAAAAATGTAATATTAAATGGCAGCGTGTTAAAAGTAGATCACGTGGTTTACTTTTAACACTAGTATTAAAAGTATGCTGTCACAATGACAATTTTGGAGCAAATATTATTCAAAGATTGATTTTACCTACTAAATTGACAAATCTAACGTTGCCCTACTAGCAGCTTCTTCTATATCGACCGGAATTTCTTCACTTAGATTAGAACTCATCTTAAATTATTCTTTTTCACTTTTGACAAGCATATGTCAAACAATACATATGTAAGCTCAATTCTAAATTGTTTCGTAAATGTCACAGGGTACTAGATTTTTTAGGTAATCTTTGGAATCCCTAATAAGAGAGTTTAAAATGCTTTCAATGGCGTTTGTAGAAAAAATAGTGTATGATATTCGTGTTAAAAGTGATTTTATTTTGTTCGTGGGGTTGCTCAACTCGCTACGCTCGTTTCGCAATCTCCCCCACTCACAAAATAAAATCTCACTTTTAACACTTGTATCATAAATAGCTATTTTATCTATGTAAAAAAATAGAAGAAAAATAGTATGTTTTACTCCATAGCAGCAATTACGCGTGGCTGTAGTTGTTGGTTCAGCTACGTTCAGCCTACGTTTAACGATAATTAAGAATAGAATGGCTATCGTTCGATTCCCAGGGGCGCACATACGGAAGGCAGTGACAAACCACTGATGATGTGCAAGCTGTAGGTGTATCCTATGTCTGAATACCACTTCACACGCACACCACAGACATATGCAGAGAAGAAAGCAACGCCCTGTGAATGGCATACCATTTTCAGAAGAAAGCTTCAGATTCCATACATTTAAAATTGGATTAAATTTTCTGTATGAATAACATACACAGTACGTTCCAAAAAGTTTGCACCGTATACGAAATATTCGTATTGTTTTATTAAATAAAAGACAAATTGGAATACTTGCTTATGCCTGCCTAATAGGTATTTGTATACTAAGGCCGCGAAATTCCATTTTAGCGTATCGAGAGAAAAATTGTCGCCGAGGCCGCTTGCGGCCGAGGCAGGACAATCTCGAGGGCGCTAAAGAATTTCGCGGACAAAGTATACACAACATTTTTTGTGCAGCTGTAAAAAATACATAATTACAAATTTTTATCATAAATGAATGTAAATAGAGTCGGCTTTCACGTCACAATGTTTCTATGGAAACAACATAAATAAAACGCGTTTCGCGGCCGTTACTAAGGGTAACGCAATACAGGCCGCGAAATCGGATCTCGCGTCCTGTATTGCGTACGCGAAATGACCACTTCGCGTCCGGTTGCACAAAAAAACTTAAACAGCGTATTTTTGGATCTTGCCTTTTCATATGCTAGAAATTTTACATGTTCGGCAAGAGGTTATTTTCAAAATTCCGAAAATTCTGAATTCATCTGTAAAATTTTGAAAAATTAAAATATTTCACCGATTACATTGGTGAACCGACGAAGAGTTGCACTTTTTTCCGTGGTAGTTGAGTACAGTACCTAACTAATTTATGCGAAGGGATTGGAATAATTGCCCTTGCATGACGACGTTTGTCCAAATTTGTCAATTTAACACAGTGGTGGTTATGGATTTCTTGTTTTATCGTGGTACTAAGAGAGGACAATGAAAGAGCAATAGCCGACTCAGGTAGGTACCCAGAAAGGTTGTTCTGGACCTTGCTTAGCTAATATATCGGTCTGCTCATTCCCGTGAATTCCAGAGTGTCATTTTACCCATACGAGTTCTAGGACATTGTTTTCAGCGGCTAGGATTTCTTGGCATTTTAGTACCATCTCTGATACTACCTTGTGATTGTTTAACGCCAATAAAGCGACTCTACTATTACTAGCTATTCTTACCGTTTTGTTGATATACGGTAGTGTGTTTACCTAAAGCAGTATTTTGTTGAAGCTTCAGGCCTTCTGAGTATACCCCTACCCCTGTCGCCTCTCCATTTTTAGATACATCAGTGAAGATGGATATATTGGGTTGGGAAGCATTTTCAGTGTCGATGAAGATGCTGTATTGTTTCCCAAAGAAGAAGTATCCTTCGGACATCCTCTTCTAGAATGTTTGAGTGTCTACCTTCACCCTTCCACGTCGCTTTCACGTTTAGTCTTAGAGCTGTCCTTAAGGTCATCTCCTCCACGTTCAGGATCTTATAACAGTCTAAATGCTTTTGATTTTTTATTATGTAAGAATTAATAAGTAATTTTATATATGGTTATAACGTTATTTAGTTGTTTTGAATTTCCAAAACCTACTCCGTTTTGGGCATTTCTTTAATGAAGATATCAAATTTCTGACATACTGGATGTCAAATTACAAAATTTAAACAGCTCATGTAAGTTCTTAGGCAAGCACAAACGATTACTGTAATCCATGTTTTGCTAAATTAAATAATAAAAGAAAATTTAATTAGTGCAGAGTTTTTAGCGTACACTGTATGTTTGGTAAGAAAATTGTATCATCATTTTACGGAGCCAATCATAAACAAATTATAAAAAAACACAAAATGTCCAATTACCTATTTTTTTATAATTTCCAAAGAAAAATTTTTACCTCAGAAATCACGTAATAAATATTGAGTGTTCCAAAATTTATCACTCCATTTGTTTTTATTATAATTTTAATATAATGGGAATAAAAACGGTATGTAAACGACAAATGGTAATATAATTCAATAAGTTTTTCATTATCAACTTTTGAAAATGAAATAACATTGCACAAGTGCCCACCGTTAAAGCGCTGGCAAATTCGAGCCCTTTCTACAACATGTTTCATGACTCTATCAAGAGTTTCATGTAGTATGGCGACTATTTCATCTCGAATGTTTTGCTTGAGGTCATCTGGAGTTGTTAGCTTTGTCACGTGCTAATTCCGCACTACGACGACTTATGGGGCTGACGTCAAGGTCGGGTAGCTCGCGGTTAACAAGCAGTCGAAGAAGGGGCCTTTGAAACGCTTCAGATGGGGGGTCGTAATCGGGAGAAAAAATAGGCGCCACTGCAGAAATCACCCAAGATGGTCTCGAGGAACCTACCGCAGATTGTTCCTTTGGGCTCGAAAGGGGGGTTGCGGTGGCTGCACCCTACTGATAGATGTACTTACCCTTACCTACTAAAATGAAACACTAGTACTGGTAGCCAGGCTCAAAGCTATACACAATTATTTTAAAGTAAACACAAATAAAAGGCAAGCATAAATTAACAATGAAATTTAATGAATGCAAGATTATTCAAAATATGACACAAAATGAATCTATAAGTTCTATCTCAAATTACGTGAAAGGGAGGATTGAGGGATGCCACATTTACTCAAGTTACGGCAAACATAATTAACAGCTAGGCTCCCTTAATCGCAATAAAATGTATGGCAATGACAAACCTTAAACTATGAATCCAATTACAAATAATTTTACACATGCAACATAAAATAGGCAATCATCGCGATAGTTCGCACTGTTTCTGAATTGTGAACGCTAGTTCAAGATTTAAACACTTCGCCGAACAAATTAATTAAACAAAAAGAAGAATGCTTGATCTATTTGAATTACCGACAAGATTAACTGTTGCTTGTCTACGAGTAATTGATAATATACGGTACTGAATTAGGGTTGAGTTGGTACACTCACAACCGGCAAGTAAAAGGGCAGCCTTAAATTTCGTTGCCTGGGAAAAAGGGCTTTGTTGAAGGTAGCCCAGTGAAAGCGATGGTCGGCTTTCCAAAGAAAGAGATAGCAGCGGTCGGCGTAGAAAAGGGATGGAGTCCTTTTCCGGAAGCAGGTGCGAAGACAACAAGATGTCCTCAACTGGTAGATTATTTAATATGAAGCGAAACTGTGTGGAACGGTACTTTACCAAACATCAAACCTAAACGAAACTTTCAACACAGAACTTATATTCTCCCGATTCGAAAAGACACTCTCTGGGATAATCCGACAATATGACGTAAGATAGTTTTTCCAATCTCAAAAGCCGTGACAGCTTGTTGATGTATACTTTTAACTTTACATAACCCCAATGAAAAATGTCGCGGGCAGTCAAATCCGGTGAACGTGCCACGCCGGCGAAATTAAATCTCCGTTTTTCGAGATTATGCGGTTCGGGAAAACTTTCCTCAATGCTTCCATTGTTGTGAGAGCTGCGCGGACCGTGGCACCGTCCTGCTGAACCACGTGTTCTGCATGCCTAACCTATTCAGATCGGACATCAAAAGGCCCTGTATCATTACTCTACAGCGGTCACCATTAGGTACTGCATTTCCTTATCCATTTTCGAAAAAATATGGCCCTATGATATATTCGGACGTCACACCACACCAAACTGTTAGGTGCAGGTGCAATGGCCTAGAATGAATTTCACTAGGGTTTTCCCTTCCCAAAAACCGGTAATTGTGCTTGTTGCTGCGTATTGCAGAGGACTATACGGATTCATTAAAAAAAAATTCAGTTGTTTCTTAATAATCCGAAAAGGCAAGAAAAAAAATGAAAAACATATAATAAAATCAAATAAGGTGATAAATTTTGGAACGCCCAATACTTAAGAGCATTTAATTAGTGGTTTGATTTACGAGTTTTCCTAAATACCGTCCGATTTATAAAAGAGGCCCCAGCTTATAGTGCTTTTATTATTAATATTACACCCAATAAACTATATATATTCTTAAATGGCATTATAAAAGCTATATTTTCCCATTATAACTTTCTCAATATCAGTCAACTGTTTTGAAGGGCGATATTCAACTTTCTTATTTTAAATACAACACCCTGTATATTTTATTTTTTTTTTTGATAGATTTTTAAATTATCGTTCTAGGGGTACCATATAAGTATACTTTAAATACATAGATGAACGATTTTTTAAATTTAATACCTAAGATCTAGCAGCGATGATTAAATACAAAACTAACATGATATTCACTCATTTAACAGCACTATTATTAACCAAATTACTGAATAAAATGCATAAAACGAATTAACAATACCAAAATTGTTTTATGCATTTTATTCAGTAATTTGGTTAATAATAGTGCTGTTAAATGAGTGAATATCATGTTAGTTTTGTATTTAATCATCGCTGCTAGATCTTAGGTATTAAATTTAAAAAATCGTTCATCTATGTATTAAAAGTATACTTATATGGTACCCCTAGAACGACAATTTAAAAATCTATCCGAAATAAATAAAATATACAGGGTGTTGCATTTAAAATAAGAAAGTTGAATATCGCCCTTCAAAACAGTTGGCTGATATTGAGAAAGTTATAATGGGAAAATATAACTTTTATAATGCCATTTAAGAATATATATAGTTTATTGGGTGTAATATTAATAATAAAAGCACTATAAGCTGGGGCCTTTTTTATAAATCGGACGGTATAATACACACGTCTCGCAAGAACAAACAACTACAGTCTGGCCGCTGTAACTTGGCGAGCCCCGGCGCATATCGAATACCTATTCATTTCGTGTGATTTCAAGGCCATGATTCAGAATTGAAAGTAATTCAGTGGTGTAGGCGATTTATGAGTGTCGCAATTGCAACAAATTTCTAAGTAGTATTTGGTTAATGACTGTTTTTGCTAACTTGAGCATCTTCAGATCTCGCCAACTTACAGCGGCCCAACATCTACATATATAAGTTTACAGTGGCGTGCCTAGAAATTTTGTCTGGGGGGGGTTAAGTTATCACTTGATTCCACCAACGGGTTATTTGACCTTATGGCAAGTTTTAGGAGTCTTGGGATAGTGCAACTTTTAGGAGTCTTGGGGGGGGTTCTAACCCGGAAACCCCCCCCATGGGCACGCCACTGTAAGTTTAGTCATATTGTAACATTTTTAGACATTCTAATACCCGTTTGTAATGTTCATTCTTGATTTGTGTATTGGATGATCATCTCAACGGCTAAATTTGCGACAGAAAAATAGTGCTCAATCTGTTTGTATAAACTGCGTAGGTACAATATCTAATAATGACAAAACGTAAATAATTGGAAAACATTTTCTGCATAAAAGAATTGAATCTTAGTCTTATAATACTCTATTTCAAATATTTCCTTTTCAACCATTTACCCTATATCATTCTACGTAAAAACTCGTTTAAAAAGTACTGAAAAGATATTTTTCTAATTATAAAAATAATATAAGTGAATTATGTGGAATAATATACAAGGCGATTTTTTCGTTTTTCACCAATGACTTTTTAACTACACGTCGTCTATCAAATTTCTTCGCATCATTGAATACCACATAAAAAAAACTGCACTACTTTGACTATTTAACAGTTTTTCTATCTTTGAAAATAAAAAAGTTGCCCATATAACGTTTAAGATATGGGACACCCTGTATATTCAACCCTGCAAGTTTCATTTCTCAACTTCATAAAATATTTTCGTGTACACTCTGTGTAATATTATAAGGGGTTGGATAGGGTATACTTTCAGGTTACTTGACAAACTAGACACTTCAACAGAAGAAAGTTCTGCCTTAGAACTTTGTTCATAACATGTCCCTATTTCGCCTGATTTTACGTATCATCAAATCAATATACTAACAAAATATGATAATGAGTCCCTGTTTTCCAATAATCCGCCTAAAACGCTAGGGATTGTTTTAGATTAAATATAAATAAGTAAAACGGTTTCAATAATACATTTATTTAATATTTTTGCAAAGCTGTAACTTTTCTAACATTAACCAACTGTAATATGAAATAGATTATGTGAACATGTAATTTTATAACCATACACACACTTAATACCAAAAATTTGTATATAAAACAGCAGGCAGTTATGGAGGCATATAGAATATGTAACACCATGATGCAGTTTTATACCTTAAAATAAAACATGCTACATTGCTAAAGATTTACAGTAACAATTTTCTATTAATTTCTAAAACATAATGAAGTGGAAATGCTACACGTGTTTCATTAACACAGAAGTTAATTGAGCTGTTAATCAGTGTGCTTAATAATCCCTATCATAACATGAAGTTTAAGTAGTAAGTATAACAATTTATCTTTCACAAACAAAGTTACAGATTTAACAACAAAGTTAAGTTATCGTGTTTTCTCGCGTTACTGAAGATACAACTACAATACATAATTCAAGATTAAGCAGTTAGCATTTTCTGAATTTATCCTTCAGTACATCACATAGCACGAGAACTTAACATTAACATCTAAAATTAGGCTATTTTGAGTTTTATGTATCACCACACTTTTTATCGTTGTCTAAACTCTAAATTTTGTCTAATAAATATTCAAATATATTGTCAAAAATTCGCATTTAAACACCGCAATATATTCACACATATAATTATAATTATGCTACTATATATGAATTTCAACAAGAATAATAGGTCTACAATGTCAAAGCGACAGTAAGAATACCTAGTAAAGTTATACGATTAGTAAGCCGAAAATTGAAGACATTTTACTTATACGTGGGTCTCTTTATGATATGTTTTGTTGAATTTTTTTTACATTAACACGTTTTGCCCATATTAAACACTTAAAGCAGTTAAGTCGCAAATTCCTTTTGAATAACAAACAGCTTTAGTGGTGGACATACAAAACCAGTACGATGTTAGGGATAAGAAAAAAGTATCAACAGAGAACACATTTGACGTTGTAACATTATAAAATTTGAAGGGCCAATTACTTTTATTGAATACATGTTCCACCTTTATACTTAAAACACGTGTATGAAATTATGATGCATTTCCTTAATTTAAAATCTGTTGTCCCCTAAGTATATACGGCAATAGAACAGATTTTTCTTACAAAAATTCGTCAAATAAAATTATTATTAATGTTAAAGGTAACATTATGTATTAGTAAATATTTCCATAAAAGCACGTTTTAATATA
Organism: Melanotus villosus; assembly: GCA_963082815.1. Lineage (NCBI taxonomy): Eukaryota > Metazoa > Arthropoda > Insecta > Coleoptera > Elateridae > Melanotus > Melanotus villosus. Next base: position 65,260,537 of record OY720418.1, on the reverse strand, counting down.
TCCGTTTAACATAGACGTGAAAAGCTGTATTAGGATAGCGGAATTAGTCAAATGTTTCAGATTCTTGCTGAACTAATTTAAAACGACGTGGACTCTTTACAGCCATGGAACCGTGACCTTCAAAAGATATTCGTCCTTTCATCTGCAGATAGCGTTTTATGTAGCACGCGACAAGTTTTTGTGGTCTAATTTGCCATTCATTTAATACTTCTTTTGGAGCCATCACCTATTGTTCAAGAGAACATTTAGTTAAAATATGCGTGGCCTTTCTCTAATTTACGAAAGAAAAATGTTACCTACCTGATCTCCCTTGAGCCTATCTAGAAGAGAAACACACACTATAGCCGATTTAATTCCTGCATGATGAGTCAGAGCAGCAAATGGTATTGCTTCCATTTCTATATTAACTACTCCATGACTACGAATTTGATTAAGGTAATCCATCTTGTCTGCTTCTGAGTATTCACAAAAAGCTCCATCCAATCTACCTTGCCCTAAATAAAAAAAACATCCCTTCAGTAAATCAATATCAGCATTTTAAAATTTAAAACTTCGTTGCATATTATGCTTTATTAAAAGACAATAAAGCTCAAACATAACAAACGCGATCTATTATACAGGGTGGTCTTTAATTAATGGGACAATGCGCAAAAATCGATTTGATGGGAAATAATGATGCGCCCTTGATTTTAATGTAGCCCTTAAAAGAACTCATCTTTTGCTACTTAATATCTTAACAAAGGGTACTTTTATAACATGATTTAACGTTTATTCAAAAATCACATACTTAAAACCCTGGTCAAAATTAACGCACCAATAAAACAATCACCTGTAGCTTTGTATTTTTACATTAATTATTATTATTCAATATTGTATGGCTATGTAGAGAGAGAGGTCTTGGTAAACTTGTTATTAAATTTTGGATGGTTTCTAGGGGAATGCTATCCCATTTCCAAAGAACGGCGGATTCCGGTTTTTGGTGATTCTGGGAGCAGAAAATGTTAGGTACCTTATTAATTTTTTAAAGCATCCTAAAGGCGCCCGATTGGTCTTTATACGCCGTGGGCTTCGCAATGGCTTGTCCATTACTTGAATATCGGGTAATTTAAAACTTTTCCTGCGGTCGAGCATTTTCTTGCATTAAGGTAAAATAAAATAATAAATGGCGCAAACGGCATGTCATAGTCTTGAAGAATATTTTCTAGATAGAATTTAGTATTCCTTAAGGTTTGTTGAATAGGGATGTGCGGATGTCAAAGCAAATCTCTCCCTTGACCCATCACCAAATAGTTTCCTTGCAGGAGCAATCATTTACCAGTCCATGGTCATACTCATTCATGACCAAACGGGGGGATTTTTCAAGCTTACCGTGGTATCATCTGTGAACAAAACCCTCTTCCAGTCATCTATGGTCAAATGTGCATTGTTTCTTGCAAATCTTAATCTAGCAACTCCGTTGGTGAGCAGCGGTCCAATTGCGGGCTTCCTACTAACTAATCTTGATTCCCTTAGTCTTCTCCGAATAATTACCACTACAATTCTTACATGTTTGACTGTTGCAAGTTCATTTCTAGGCTCGGCGCTTGAACATCTTATGTTTTTAAAAACCTGTTCCCGAAGAAAACGCGCATCTCTTAAACTTGTAGCCTTTTTTCTATCCTGTCCACTTCTTCTAGAATGTGTACCAGTTTCCCTGAATTTTCTAATCATCTGACTAATTGTCGAATGATTAACATCTAGCAGACTGGCCACATAACGTATACCTCGTTCTTCATCTTGCTGCTCTTACACATTCCTAAGCAGTTTCATTATGTGTTCGATTCATGTATCTAGACTTAAGTCGCGTAAACTTAAATTAGGTACGCTTGATAGCTATTAATTTTGACACTGATCACGAGAAAACCAAGAATTGGTAACTTAAACTTTACCTTCAACTTAAATTAATATTACATGTAGGTAATTCAAAAACTTTTTCTAGTTAAGTTTTTCGTTACGAACACAATTGCCAAGATTTACTTATTGCGACGCAAGCCAACTGTAATTGATTGTATAACTTCCATAATTCCTCAATAATAAAAATATAGCAGAAAACTTGAGTGGTGCGTTAATTTTATATGCATATAACAACTAATTTTATATTATTTTTTAAATTTCTATTATCGATTAACATAACAAACACTTTATGGGCCTATTTTAAATGTGCTGTCTTATAATTGAAATTTAGATCAAATTGTAAACAAAGTTTATCAAAATACGTTTTTTATAGGCTAAAATGACCGTTAGACATGTTTTTAAATATTTTTTACTTAAACCTTAGGTGTATTTATTAACTTTTTTTAAAAAGCGAACCGAATCATTTTGTCTACTGATTATTAAAACAAATATAAAGGTGTATTTTAATCTTACTTGGGAGAAATTTACCTTCATAAAAATCTGAAGTACACATTGTTTTACCAGTTGTGGTACCGTAGGGATCTTCTGGGTCAGCTAGGGCTCTTAATTCTCTCACCAATTTTCGATCTAGTTTTGCAGGACGTCTAACGGGTTTGCCCAGCATTGGCTGAAGAATAATACTATGTTTTAAAATATGCATAAATCTTTTAATACTGAGTGTTAATAAACTGAAACGAAACAATTATAATCACATTGTTATTTTTTTTCTGTTAGTAAATGCTTAAAGTTAGTATTCATTACCTACATATGTAAGAATTTGCATAAAAATAAACCTTTAATGAAACGTTTACCGACGGTTATTAGTACACAAAAGATTTAAGGTAATAAAAAATATTGTTTAGTTTTAATGGCAATCACCCAAATGCAAACAGAGTAGAGGTAATCTTCACCCTCCATTTATTTATATCAGATGAAGGATGAGCGAAACGCAATTATCAAGCTGCTTTCAAAGTGCTTCTGATAATTATTTCCTTTTCCGAGACAATTATTTCTTGCTCGTTGTAAAGGGTAGTAATCGAACCACGAAATTTTCGATTATAAGAATTTAGAGCCTTTTTGCAAAACGAAACTAATCATTCTTACTGAACAGTAAAACGAGAAAAAAATATTGTGTTCTAAGAATGGATTAAATCGATTGTTTCATCTACGGAACAAAAATCAGGTTGTTCTTTTTATTCTCCATAAAAGTCAACAATCCTCTAAAGTAATCGGATTTATCGGAACTTTATGTAATTTAGACACTTATATTGGAACGTGTAAATAGCAGATGTCCGAAATTCCGTTGGCAAATATTTGATTTTAGGATGATCTTATATCTTTTTATACTAGTATCTCTATTGTTTATTTGTTTGTTTATTTACTAAGCTTGCTGATTGCCAACATAATGCGACTGGAGAGGCTCTAGGGAAAAGGAACATTAACAATCACTGTGGAGATGCAATTAATATTTTCAGTAAATAATAAAATGGCATACTTAAATTACAGGAGCTGCATTGTCTTATACGTTAAATTTGAGAGAAATTTGGAGATTTTCGACTGACATGGAATGCAATTTATATGGCGGCTATTTATTATGAATTGTACAATATTATTTAAACAACGAACAACTAAACATATTTCTATCAAAACAACAGATTTATTATTATATTTCGGAACGAATAGTAACAGTTAAACTAAAAGCAGAAAAGACCGACAAAAATATAATATCTATATATGCCCCGGACATCAGCAAACCTCTACACGAAAAAGAATTATTTTATGACAACCTCCAAAAAACAGTGGACTCAATCAACAAAGGAGAGATTCTAACAATAATGGGAGACTTCAACGCCAGAATCGGTAATGACATTATCCTAGGCATAAAACAAAGATTCAATGAAGAAGAACAAAACGAAAACGGTGAAATGATGATAGACTTTTGCGTTAACAACGAAATGCGAATTAACAATTCATTCTACGATCATAAAATAATACACAAATTAACATGGCAGAATACAAGAGGCCAGAAATCCGCTATCGACTTTATTATTACAAACAAAAAAATACACCCAACACAAATATTAGACGTCCGCACCCTTATATCCGCTGACATAGGCAGCGACCACAGTCTAGTATTGGGAAAGTTAAGAATGACCTTAAGAACAAAAAAAAAGATGAACCAGAATACTCAACAAAAATTAATGTGGAAGCCCTACATGACGATACGACAAAAAAGTTATACAAATCAAGATTGACAAGAAAAATAGAAGAAAAGAAGATCAATGACTCGGACACGATACATGAAGCATGGATCAAAATAAAAAGCAACATAACTGACCCAGCAGAAGAAGCTCTGGGGAAAAAGAGAACAAACATAAATAAATCGCGGGGTAATAGGAAAACACCATGGTTCTGCTACGAAGTAAAATTACTATCCAAAGAGAAACATACGGCATACCTGAAGTATAGACAGAAAGAAACACCAGAAGCATGGCACGAATACAAAATCACACGTAATGAAGTGAATTCCAAAATAAGAGAAATAAAGCAGCATTATTGGGATCGATTCTCAGCACAGTTAGAACACGACTTTTACGCCCTCCAAAAACAAATATGGCGGTTCATAAGAAACCAAAAAACAGAAGTAATGGAGCTCATCAGATCCCCAAAAATAACTCAAAACGAATGGATAAACCACTTTACTAATTTATTCAAGGAGGAACAACATCCAAACTATGTACAGCCGGCTATCGTAAACGAAGGAGAGATCGGAGTAACCAAAGAGGAAGTTGTTGAAACCATTAAAAAACTGAGAAACCGCAAAACACCAGGAGAAGACGGAATCTACAATGAATTCCTAAAATATGGAGGAAATGCTCTAACAGAGGAAATCACTACAATGATACAAAAAATATTTAGCGAACAAGAAATACCTCATGAATGGAAGATAAGCATATTAATCCCAATGTTTAAGAAAGGCGATAAGATGAAACCCGAAAACTATCGAGGAATAAACCTACTTAACACAAGCCTAAAACTAACAACAAAAATTATAACAAACAAATTAAATGACCTATTAGAATGGCAAGACGAACAACAGCGGGCAATCATGTAACGACGCAGTGTTTGTAATACAACAAATAAGGGAAAAAGCCCTGGAATTCAATAAAACCGCTTATATGTGTTTCATCGACCTAGATAAGGCCTTTGATAATATCCAATTAATCGACGTCATAAATATATTATACGAAAGGCAAGTACCAAAAACCATAATAGAAACAATAAAAAACATATATACAGATAACACAATGAACATTAAATATAACAACAATAAATTAACGGAAGCCATACAGGCACAAAAAGGTATAAGACAGGGTGACTCATTGAGCCCATTATTGTTTAATGTTGTAATGGACGAAATCATAAAAGTCATAAAACAAACACAGGGATGTTGAACATATTTCAATATAAATTAAATTGCATGGCATATTAGATCATACAAATTATTGTTATTTAATAGTGATCTATGATCGATGTTGTTGATAGAACAATATTACTGACATGTAATTTATACATATTAATTTGGAAGATTAAAGTTAGAATTTGTTAAGGATTGTGTTTTTTCTCTTGATCAATTTCATTCAGCACTGTGTATTCTAATAGGTTATGGGCTTTTGCACATGAAAAGTGAGATCAGAGATTAATTATTAACAAATTTTGAATTTCGGTATATGTATATGTCTGTCATGGCCGCTGCTACTGAATCAAAGTATGTAATTACTACAGCGCCACCAAGCAAACAAATCCATCGGAAAATATGCCAACTAATTTCAAAAATTCGTGGCGGTAAAAGTTTAAGCCAATACCTACAACTCCTGCCGGCGTTGTACCTTCCGTGTCAAAAGTGAAAGTAGCTACCAAATTGACAGATTATCGCGTGTTTGTGTTTCTTAATTTTCTCTGCTTTCGTTCCTCTTTATAAAAAAAATCAGTCTTTTTAAGACTATTTTTGTTCGACTTATTCCTAATAAGGTAGGCATATATTTTATAGATAATTTAAAGTATTTTTAAAATAAAACTTTCGGATAACCTCAAAATATATTTTTTACCTATTAGGTATTTGCTATTTATGTATTTATTTATAGAATCCATTTCTTCTAACCGCTTTTATCGCTATGGCAAGTAAAGGGAAAAAACTGTTCATTCCGAAGCCAGAAATATAGAAATTTATCTAAAATAAAAATAAAGTTTCCTTATTTATTTCCTTCTCAAATCTAATTCTGGTACTTGTCTACTAAATTTTCTTTTAACAGTTTTAACAAATTTATATAAGAACGTAGGTACATAATAAAAATTAATAAACTTGAAAATACACAATGTTACACGTTTAAATTTACCGCCAAAGTACTATTGACACTGATAGCGAATTCCATTCGCTGCACTCGGTTGCACTGGTGCACACTGGTGTAGTGCAGGCGAATTCCTTTGGGCAAAATGGCGTCGCACTACACCGGTGTAGACGTTCCATTCGGAAAATTGCCTGCACTCAGTGCGTTTGGTTTACACTGGCTGCAAGGGTCGGTGTAGCTGCAATCACGTGATAGTTTGTTTGTTTTTGTACGTACATAACCTATTTCGTCTTTTAAAAATCGTCAGATTTGAGGTTGTGTTTAGAGAAGATGTTGTTTAATTAAATATATTTGCCTAAAAATGGAAAATAATAATGCTATGGCAACCGCTCTTGCCGTTATGGAGTTTTTAGATAGCTCCAGCGATTAAAATGACGAAATGGAACAATATGCGCTGGCTTTGCAAAGATAGGCCAAAAATAAAAGATTATTTAAGTGTGATTCAATCGTACAGTGAAGTAAAAATTACTTATTTATTGAAATTAAGACGACTGCAATTGTTAATCCTAAGAGAAAAACGTTTTAAGCTTGTCTTCTTTGGCATTCACATTTAAAATTTGTTTTCAACTGGAATTTTTTCATTAAAAGATTTAAATTTAAATATTGCGCGGGTAATTTTCAGAGCTGGTGTAGTTTGGGTCATGTGACAGTGTACACTCGCACCGTGCGAGTGCACACCAGTGCAGTGTAAAACTGAGCCCAACGGAATTTGCTATGAGTGTACCTCTAAAATACAGCGACACCACACCACGCCAACTAGACAGACTTGTTTGCTTGGTGGCGCTGTAAGTTGAACGGATCAAATTATTTCAATTGGAGGTATAAGATTGAAATGTTGTTAAAAGAAAAAGGAGTTTGGACCGCAATTAACGATGAAACACCGACTTCTAAAACGGAAAAATGGGTACGAGAAGACGAAAAAGCGCATTCAACAATTGCTCTTTCAATTGACGATGATCAGATACAACATATTAGAAATTGTAAGTCAGCAAAAGATGCATGGAACGCTTTAAAAGAATTTCATGAGAAGGATACTCCTGGTAATAGAGTTCATGTTCTTAGAATGATTATGCGTCAAAAATGTGACGAAGGGGCTGATGTACAGGAACATGTTAATAAAATGAATGAACTGTTTCAGAAATTGTTAGCATTAGGTGATGAAATAAAACCAGAATTTTTCATGAGTGCTACATTGTTGGGATCATTACCAGAAAGCTACGATGGATTAATAACAGCACTGGAAGCACGGTCAGAAGAAGAATTAAGTTCAAGTCTTGTTATGTCAAAAGTAATTGCGGAGTATAAGCGGCGTTTGGATCGAAAAGATACTAAAGAAGAAACGGCATTAAAAGTAACAAATGCTAATAAAAGATGTTATTTTTGTAAATCTCCAGGACATTTGAAAATGCATTGTGAGAAATACAAAGCTTGGAAGAGATCTAAACAAAGGGAAAATAAAGATCATAAAGCAAATGTTGTGAATAATGATTCAGAAGGTAAATTTTTATTTGCTATGTATAAAAGTGATGGTTGGATAGTTGATTCTGGAGCGACGTGTCATATCGCAAGCAAAAGGGAATATTTTGCAGAATTCAACGATAATCATCATGAAAAAGTAAGTGTAGCAAATGGCGAAGAAATAATTTCTGAAGGTAAAGGAACCGTTCAAATTAAGGTAATAAATGCATTTAATATAGAAAGAGTAGTTATGATGCAGGATGTTCTGTACATGCCTGGCATTGGCTGTAATTTAGTTTCTGTCAAATGTTTGACAAGAAAGGGATATAAAGTCATTTTTGATTGTCAAAAATGTGAAATTTGGTCAATGGACAGGAAAACACAAATTGCATTTGGTGACATTTGTGGAAAATTATATAAACTCCGTGAACCAAATAAAGCATATTTGACAAATGATGTTTCAGATTTATGTGTTCATAAATGGCATGATGTACTTGGACACAGGGCTATTGATGTTGTAAAGACGATGGATTCCAACGGACTTGTGAATGGCATTAAAATTGACAAATGTAGTCCAGAATGTACATCAAAGCAAAACTGTGAAGTTTGTTTACAAGGAAAAATGACAAGAATAAAGTTTCCACAAGAATCGAAACATCGTTCAAAGAAAACCCTTGAATTAATTCATACGGATGTCTGTGGTCCAATGAGAACGGAAACACCATCGGGTAAAAAGTATATTTTGACCTTTATTGATGATTTTTCGCGTTATACCACAGTTTACTTATTGCGAAATAAGTCAGAAGTATTTGAAAAATTGAGACATTTTATGGAAATGTGTAAAACTCAGTTTGGTTATAAAGTTAAATGCATCAGATCAGATCGAGGAGGAGAATATGTTGCAGATAAATGTGTTAAATACATGGAAAGTGAAGGAATTCAGTTTCAACGTACTGCTCCGTATAGTCCTCAGCAAAATGGCGTTGCAGAAAGCAAAAATCGGACGCTTATAGAAATGGCTAGATGCATGCTAATTGGGGCGAATTTGACACATATGTATTGGGGAGAAGCAGTTACCATGGCCAATTATATACAAAATAGGTTGCCCGCAAAAGCAATATCGAAAACACCATATGAACACTGGAATGGAAAGATACCAAATATAGGACATTTTAAAAGATTTGGAGCAAAATGTTATGTACATATTCCAGACGAAAAACGACATAAACTACAGCCGAAAAGTTTACAAGCAATTTTGGTGGGCTACGATTTATGTTCGAAGGCATACCGATGTTACATACCGAAAACAAGAAAGGTTGTTATAAGTCGAGATGTGAAATTCGTTGAAAAAGATGATGATTGGAAATGCGACGAAGCATCAGATACGGAACAACAACCGGAATCAACAGTGACATTTGAATTTGGAAATAGAAATACAAAAATGTTTTTACCACAGGAAAATGATGAAAATTTCGAAACACATGCTGAGATTAGAAGATCAACAAGAATAAATAAAGGCGTACCTCCAGAACGTTTTACTGCAGAAGTAAATATCTTGATTCAAGAACCAAGAAACTACAATGAAGCAGTATCTTGTAAAGATAAACATGAATGGTTAGTTGCAATGGAAGATGAAATAAAATCTTTACGTGAAAATCATACATGGGATCTTGTAGAAAAACCTAAGGACTGTACACCTATCGGATGCAAATGGGTTTTCAAAGTTAAAACGGACATCAATGGAAAACCAATCAGATACAAGGCACGTTTGGTAGCACAAGGATTTAACCAAAAGTATGGAATTGATTATGATCAAGTGTTTGCACCAGTAGTTCGACAAACAACATTTCGAATTTTGCTGTCTATTGCTGCAAAACGACAAATGAATGTTATGCATTATGATGCGAAAACGGCGTTTTTAAATGGTATATTAAAGGAAAATATATACATGCGACAACCGCCGGGTTTTATTACAGAAGAAAAAGAGGACAAAGTCTGTCTTTTGAGGAGGAGCATTTATGGACTTAAACAATCAGCACGTGTATGGAATCAAGCCATTCATAATGTTCTTATTAATGCTGATTATAAACAAAGTAAAAATGATCAATGTTTATACAGTATAGATAATAATGGAGAACAATGTTATGTACTAATATATGTAGATGACTTGATTGTAGCAAGTAAATGTAACGGACTAATTAGGAATTTCGAATAGACATTATTGAAAAATTTTCAAATTAAGAATCTTGGTGAAGTGAAAAATTATCTTGGACTTCAAGTGACAAAAGATTCAAGTGGAAGTTATTCACTGAACCAAACAGCCTACATTGAGAAAATAGTTACAGAGTTTGGATTGGTAGATGCAAAAACATCAGATATACCAATTAGCGTAGGATATGGAAAGTCAAAAGAATTGGAATTATTGCCAAACAACGAAAATTACAGAAAACTAATTGGATGTTTACTATACATTTCAATAAATACGCGACCAGATATATCGGCAAGTATTTCAATTTTAGCACAGAAAGTAACTAATCCTAGTAAAGAAGATTGGGAAGAGCTAAAGCGAACATTGAAATATCTAAAAGGAACCAGCCAAATGGTGTTACAACTTGGACAAGCAGATAGTCAAAACACATTGGTAGGATATGCTGATGCCAATTGGGCAGAGGATAGGAACAGTCGCAAATCAAATAGCGGATACGTATTTCAACTTGCTGAGGGAACTATCAGTTGGACATGCAAAAGACAGACTTGCGTGGCGTTATCATCAACTGAAGCTGAATTTATCGCATTGTCAGAAGCTTGTAAAGAGGCATTATGGATTCGTCGAGTTCTTCATGATTTCAACTACGACTTGCAGAAACCAACAACCATTTTTGAAGATAATCAAAGTTGCCTCAGGCAAATTCAAGAAGAAAAGTTTTCAAATCGATCCAAGCACATAGACACCAGATTTTTCTATGTAAAGGACCATATTGAGAAAGAAGATGTGGTTTGTTGCTATTGTCCAACAGAAGAAATGTTAGCTGATCTATGCACAAAGCCATTACCTGCAAAGAGACTTCAAAAATTACGAAAAGCTTGTGGCATGCAAATTAATTGAGGAGGAGTGTTGAACATATTTCAATATAAATTAAATTGCATGGCATATTAGATCATACAAATTATTGTTATTTAATAGTGATCTATGATCGATGTTGTTGATAGAACAATATTACTGACATGTAATTTATACATATTAATTTGGAAGATTAAAGTTAGAATTTGTTAAGGATTGTGTTTTTTCTCTTGATCAATTTCATTCAGCACTGTGTATTCTAATAAGGGATTCCAAATGGGCACAAAAAGAATAAACATAATAAGCTATGCAGATGATGTAGTATTAGTATCAGACAACGAGGATCAACTGCAGAGAATGGTGCATCTCTTTCTCAATACTTGCAAAAAATTCCATTTGAACATATCGGTACCAAAAAACAAAATCAATGACGATCTCACAAGAACCGGTGAGATGTAAACTAGTAGCACATGACAAGCCTATAGAACAGGTGATGGAAATAAAATACTTAGGAACAACTATTACTAGCTACGGAGACCTAAACAGAGAAATAAGGGAACACATCATAAAAGCAAAAAGAGTGTCAGGATGTCTTAACCACGCCATATGGGGTAACAAATGCATAAGGAAGGAAACAAAAACCAGCATATATATAAAAGTACAATACGACCGATTCTAACATACACGGTAGAGACAAAACCACAAACAGCCAAAAGTAAACAACAGATGGAAGTCACAGAAATGAATATATTACGAAGAATAGCAGGAAAAACGAGATACGACAGAGTAAGAAATACAAATATAGGGGAAATATGCAAAGTCGAAAACATCAGCGATTGGGTTTCATACAGAAGAAATGAATGGAATGCACATATTGAAAGAATGGACGAGAGTAGAGTAGTACGAATTGCACGAGATGGCCAACTTGAGGGAAGACGAAGTATTGGCAGACCCAAGAAACGATGGAGCGACACCATCCAATAATATGGCAAAAAACAGGCTGATAGCCTACTTTAAAAGTTAGAAGAAGAAGAATGTACAAAATAATGGAAACGGCAAAGGCTACCGGTTATACGTGATATAACTGCGAACTAGAAAGCAAAAATAATAACGTGACCATATGCGTAGAACGGATGACATCCAAACGGCAAAAATAGCTATTAGAAAACATTACGTTATATAGCATATAAAATGTTAAGTAATTACAGAACAGGTCATACAATATGAAGAAAAAGAAAAGAAAAGTTAAGGCATTATACGAGGTTTGACAGAAAAATAATGTGACTGGCAACAAGGCGCCCACTGTTGCCTCCCCATTTACAAGGCAGTTAGAATAACCCCATACCATAGACTCAGTTCATGTTTGAATTTGTTACAGTTACTACACGATTAGTAATGCAACTAACATCTCAGCTAAAGATTTTAACACAAATATCGCTACGAAACTAACACAAAAAGTTCCTGTTACCGATGTAAATACCTTAGATTACTTACCACGTAGCCAAAGGAATGACGCCTTCCCATTTATTGAAATGCGAGATACGATTGTAAAAATGAACAACAAATGCTGCAAAGATGTGTATGGAGTTAATCTAAAGATTGTTAAACATATTAAAGACCTAATTATACTCGTAATACCACTGACGAAACCGTGTAATATATGTATTAAAGAAAGAATTTATCCTAAGTGTTCAATGGTTTCCAGGGTAGTACCGGTATTTAAAAAGGGTTGCAAAAATGAGGCTACCAATTATCATCCCATTTCAATAGTCCCAATCTTATCAAAAATATTTGAAACAGTGCTTAAAAAGCGTATACATAACTGCTTATATGCACTCTAGTGCATTATTTGCTACTAGCCAACACGGGCAGATCTACTGTGACTGCTCTGGAATCTTTTATAAAATATGTATCTGAACCTTTGAAGATAATGTATTAAGTGGTGCTCTGTTATTTGATCTAAGTAAGGCCTTTGATTGCATTTCACTTGAACTCTTATGTGGAACGCTTAGAAACTACGATTTCAGTAAAAAAGCAATAAAATTATTACACTCTTACTTGTCAGATAGGCATCAAATAACAGACATCAATGGCAACGTTTCATCCCCTTTGAATATAAATATTGATGTTCCCCAGGGCTCAGTGCTGGGTCCGACTTCATTTTTAATTTATATTAATGATTTGCCGCAATGTATACCCAGTACTGAGTTCCTGTTATATGCAGATGATACCTACAACAGTCTTGGCTAGAGGTAAAGACTCAGTTACTCTATGGGAAAATTTAATTAAAATTGAAGCTAACGTAATGAACTGGTTCAATGCTAATAAATTAACTGTTAATGATTCAAAGACGCAAAATATTACTTTTAGTTTACGTCCGGTAATTAATAATATTCACGATGTTAGTAATGCACAAGTCAATTTATTAGGGTTAACTATTGATACAAAATTATGTTGGGAAAACCACGTCTGTTATTTATCAAATAAACTCGCAAGTTCAATTTTTATCCTAAGATCATTGGCGGGAACAGTATCCCACAAAGTACTCATAACTGCTTATTATGTATTATTTCAAGCCAAGTATTGTTATAGACTTTTATCAAAAAAAATTTTTCACTTCAAAAACAGGCCATAAGAATCATCTGCAACATGGCATACAGAGAAGAAGTTAGCGATAAGTTCAGACAACTAAATATTTTAACCGTACCATCCATGTTTATATTTAATGTTTTATGTTACATTATTTATGTAGCAATTATTATATGTACAGGGTGTTTTAAAACAACGTTTAAAGATCTTGGGGGCATGTGGTATGGTCGAAAATAAGGCAAAAAGCCCCAATACACATAGGTCCGCAAATCAACCGTTTACGAGATAACAGCGATTGTTCCCAGTAGATACATTAAATACTCAACGATAACACATGCCAGTAAACATGACGTGCTTATCGGTTTTGTTTGCTGAGCAGAGTTGGATTTGTTTTATGACAGTATCTGGGGTTATTTAAAAAGTTTAGTGTACGCAACACTTGGATCTTCCAGATTTGCGCCAACGAATAGAACACTGTTGCCAGATAATTCGAGCTAAACCCGGGATTTTTGAAAGAGTGCGGGCTTCCTTTGAACGAAGATCCTGTGTCGATATGGAAGGCCGGCATTTTGAACATCTTATTTAGTTGTAATCTTTTTTATTGTAAAATACAATAACACCTTAAAAACCACGAAAGCAAATTGATTCTGCTATTGCAATAAAATTGCTATTATCTTGTAAACGGTTGATTTGCGGACCTATGTGTATTGGGGCTTTTTGCCATATTTTCGACCGTACTGCATGACCTTGGAATCTTTAAACGTTGTTTTAAAACACCCTGTATAATACACAGAGAGGTCCATGACTATAACACACGCAATAGTGACAACGTCTTGGTTAAATGTCACAAACTGCAAAAAAGCAGAAATGCCTTTAATTACTATGCTCCCAAGTTCTTCAGTAAGCTACCACCTTCAGTAAGTACGTAATTTGGAATTAAAACATTTGGTCAATAGGACTTATTATTCATATGATGAATATCTTAATGATAAACTGGATTGGTTATAATATTTGTATACATATATTAATCTTGTGACGTATGTAAGTACATCTTGTACAGTAACATCAATAAAGTTATTATTATATTATTGAGAGTGTCTGAAGTGAAATTGTAGTTTTCGCCCTCCGGCTAGAAACAGTCAATTTTCAGGCGTATAAATCGTCTGGAAAATGCTATTTTCAAGCCTAGGCCTGAAAGTAAAATTAGGATTTTTGATTGGTTTCGCTGAACCGAACTGACTCCGCCCTCTCATTGCTACGCCCATTGTCACGCCCAGAAAAATAAATTCCATTGAAAAATAAATTCTCTAACATCAAATATTTGAATAAAAAATGAATTTTTATAATTAACGTATTTTTATCGGCCGAAAAAGTATTGTGTATCACACGCCTAGAAACTGCTTTGCAAGTACTCGTACTTGCAAAGTGACAGTTTCTAGCCTTGTGATACAAATAACTATTGTGAAGCAGGTTACGAAAATGGATCGGCAAAAGTTTGAGCAACGTTGTGCTATCAAATTTTGTGTAAAGCTTGGCGAATCCGCTATTGTGACTTACGAAAAGTTATAGAGGGCTTATGAAGAATATTGCCTACCACCCAGGGCATAAGTGTTCAGATTGCGGATTCTTGTGGTGTCAGACCGTCGATTGACGTTGAGAATAATCACTAGTGCGTTAAATTTATTGGAAAGTTCTTGAAAGGTTTAGGAACAGAATGGTACATGTGCGATCAGGCATTGCACGCACTTGGATACTGCACCACGACAACGTCCCATGTCAATGAATTTTTGGCAGAAAAAAGCATCAATATGGTTCCTCAGCCCCTTATTTGCCGAGATTCAGTCCCTGCGACTTCTTTTTATTCCTCCGGCTGCAAAATCATTTGAAAGGGTGCCAATTTGGTACTTTGGATAATATCCAGAAGAGCGTAATTGACGAGTTGAAAGACATTCCAGCAGAAGCCTTCCCGGACTGCTACAAACAATGGAAAAAACACCTCCATCCGCGTGTAGCTGCCTAAGGGAGCTACATTGAAGGGGATAGCTTAGATTTGTAAAAATAATAAAATGCATGGCTAAAAGAAAATCAGTCTCATTATTTTTCTGCCAAACCTCGTATATACAGTGTTATTTATTATCACCGACTTAGATCAATTAAGAAAGCACCGAAAGAACTTATGCAGCATGCCTGCATGCCGATTTTATCTCGCGACTCCTTACTGGCTCTGAGGCAATACACTTTACAAGTAAACCTTATGGAAGCAGTATGGATGGTTAGGCTATTTAAAATGAGTAAGGGGTTACGCGAAAATAAACACCCTGTATTAGTTACCGATCATTGTGAATTTATCTATTTTTTATACATATTACATCTATGTAACAGTAATCTTTTAAAAATTACAAAGGATTCCTATTTTAAAACTTCCAATCTGAACGTTTTGAAATAAGTAGGTAATACACATCTTACTAACGATTGTGTTTTTAAATTATAATAATTCAAAAATTAAAATCAGAGTGTCCTCCGTGGCATTTTATTAATGTTTTGAAAAATAAAAAATTCCACACGATCGGCCTCGGTGGTGTAAAGGTGTCGTATGGTAGCTTTGAAGTCAAATCTTTATTCTTGGGGATTTTAACTTACAAGGTGTTGAAGGACCCGATACTGATTTATCATTACTGGATAATAGACACAGAGAACTTTCAAATTTTGTCAGTCTACATTCATTAACTTTAAAAAACACTGTAAAAAATACAAATCATAAAACACTTGATCTAGTTTTGGTACCCGAGACTTGTACAGAATCAGTTACTGTAACAAGAGAAGAGAATTACTTAATTCCTGAAGATTTGCATCACCCATCACTGGTTATGGAAGTTGATATCCCAAACGTGCACACTGGCGACCCTGAACCGAGAATATTTTCATATAATTTCAAAAAATGTAATTTTATAAATTTAGTTTATGCGTTACGAGATGCGGACTGGTATGAAGTTCTAGATTGTACAAATGTAAATACTGCTGTAGAAAAGTTTTATTCAATCATTTATAACATTTTTAACGATTGTGTGCCCTTATCTTCAAAGAGAAGGTCAAAATATCCTGTATGGTTTACAAATGAAATTTTTCAACTTTGCAAAAGGAAATCAGTCTATAATAGAATAAAGCATATTTCGGACATTCACTTTAATCAATACAAAAAAATAAGAAAAGACTTAAAAATACTTACCGATAAGACATACAAATTATATATAAACGATGTGGAGGATAATATTAATAAATCAATTAATAATTTTTGGACTTTCGTGAACCACAAACGTGCATCGAATTTAAATAAAACAGCTATAAAACATAATGGAAAGGAGTTAACGGATCGAGAAGCGTCGGAAACATTTGCGAAATTCTTTCAATCGGTACATTCAGACGGTGTTAGTACATATAATATCGACTTTAACGGTATTATTAGAAATGAAAAGTTGGATATGCTCAACGATATGCGGATCTATGAGGAAGATTATAATAGAGCAGTAAAAAAACTCAAACCAAAAAAATCTGCAGGGAGTGATTTGATACCACCATACATCCTAAAGGGCTGCTCGGAATTTTTGCAGAAACCACTCCTTTTCATATATAACCTTTGCATTAGTCAAGCCAAATTCCCTGACCGTTGGAAAGAAAATATCACGATTCCGCTACACAAGACAGGGGGTACATCAAATGTTGAAAATTACAGACCGATTACTATCATCTCAGCTCCTGCAAAATTGTTGGAAGTAATAATGCATGGGAAACTGTTATCCCATGTCAGGCCCGTTATCTCTGAAGCTCAGCACGGTTTCATTTCAAATAAATCCACAATTACTAACTTGCAAGTGTTCACAAATCATGCTTATGACTGCTTGGAACGAAACAATCAGTTGGATGTAATCTACACTGATTTCAAGAAGGCATTCGATAAGGTGAATCATGATTTGCTATTAAAAAAGCTTTACCAATGTGGTTTATCAAAAAATTTGTTAAGATTTTTTGCCTCTTATTTATGTAGCCGAAAACTTACCGTGAAATTCAATGGAAATACATCAGGCAAATTTGAAGCAAATTCTGGAGTACCGCAAGGCTCGATTTTAGGACCATTGTTATTCTTGATTTTCATAAATGATCTACCTTCGCAGATGAGATATTGCCAACCTTTGCTTTTTGCGGATGATCAAAAAATATTTAGACAGATAACTAACATTAATGATTGCCTAAATCTTCAAAAGGATCTTGATAAAATTTATCAGTGGAGTTGTTTGAATGAACTACCGTTGAATATAAGTAAGTGCAGTGTGTTATCGCTCTCGCGTAAGAAAAACAAAATCTTATTTGGTTACGAAATTAGTGGGGTAAGTTTAGAACGTACAACTATAATAAAGGATTTGGGAGTAACTTACGATGATAAATTAAACTTCACTAAACACATAAATACTGCAGTAGCTGGGGCTTACAAAACCTTGGGGTTCATAATGCGACAAACAATAAATTTCAAAAATACAAGTTCAATAAAACTTCTTTATTTTACATTAGTCAGACCGAAGCTAGAATATGCTTGTACAGTTTGGCATCCATACACCTTCAATGTAATAAAAGCAACTGAAAAAGTTCAGAATAGGTTTTTAAGGTTTCTCTATGCAAAAAAATTTGGTACCTACCCGGACTATAACAATGTTAGATCGGTTGGACTAAGAAAAGAATTTGAAATCCAAAGCCTGGTAAATAGGAGAAATATAATGTTAATGCAGTTGGCTTTTAATATTATAAATTATAGATTAAGAGATAATTACCTCTTAAGTTTAATGCAATTTAAAATTCCTCGTGTAACTGCCAGAACAGCACCTCTCTTCCACCTACCTATGATCACATATGCTTACAACAGGCCATTTATTATAATGTTTAGACTGTTTAACGAAATTGGTAACCTACTGGATTTAGACCTAACGTTGAAACTTAATGTTTTCACAAAACAATTAAAGAATTATTACAAATGGGAATAGATATACACTTATATATAAGTAGTGCTTCTTATACCTCAGCAGTATCATTTAAAGATTTCGTATGTATTATTTGGAAAATGTCCATTAGCGATAGAAATGTATAATTTAATGCTGCTAACTACGTAATTAGGGCTTTGCCCTGTGTAGTTTGAATGAATAAATGAATAAATGAATAAATGAATAAATGAGATTTTTAATGCAGAAAAAATATGAAAATATGCTCTGGTTCTGAGAAGAAGAAAATGAATCAGAAAAATCAAACATATACAATTACAAGGACCGACAAATTAAGTTGCAAATGCGGTAAAGTAATAAGAGATGAGCCTTGAGAATGTTATTGGTGTACATGTTTAGTTATGAAAGTGCGCGAACAATAAATGGTATCCTAGCGTGGCCACCATATTCTGCTGATATTTCTGTCTTCGGTTTTTTTAGTTGAGGTTTTTAAATAACGGGTATATAAGAAATATAAACCAGAAGCTTCAGAAGACTTGAGGAGGATCACAGCAGATGAAATTCGATTCGTTAACTGCGTCTAAAATGGTAAAAAAAAATATAGTATGATCAGATGATCACAGTCTTTGCATCGCGGTTGCTGTGGAATTAAAAGTCATCCCTGAATTTGGTTACTTCTATTATTTTTTACATCATCGACATTTACTTGGCAGTTTTCAAAAGTGAACAGATTGTAAAAATGTTCCAAAAATATATTTATTTGTAATTTTTTGTTGCAAATCTCAACTAAACTTTTAGTCCAGTCAATAAAGGGTTTGTAGAATGCATGGAGGGTGTCACAATTTTTGACTTTAGGGCTTTGTTTGGAGTCGTTAGGAGGTAAAGATACTAAAAGTCCCCGGACATAGGTGGTGAGCGGGGTGCAGGGGGGGACTGAGAAGGTCTCTGTTTTTGTTTTTTTGCTTATATCTTGAAGACGGTGCATCTTATCAAAAAAGTTATTATATACAAAATCAAAGCTGACAAAATTTTCTACATTTTTGCGTTTTTAAGTTTTTTTTCTATCTCCAACCGTTTATGAGATATCTACTCTCAAAAATCGCTAATTTTCGAAAGAAAATATTATGCCTCACGTTTTTCGTTAAACTTTTCTCTCTAGCACCTTATCTCTTCGGTTTACAGAAAAATCCCCATAAAAGAAGTTGTAGAGGATTAAATTTCCTTAAAAATGGTATATACATTTTATATATTTTTTTCGAAAATTAACGATTTTTGATAGGGGATATCTCATAAACGGTTGGTGATAGAAAAGAACTTTACAAAGCAAAAATATGGGAAATTTTGCCAGCTTTGATTTTGTATATAATGACATTTCGCTAAAACGCACCGTCTTCCAGATATAAGCAAAAAACCAAAAAAAGGGATCTTCTCGGTGCCCCCCTGCACCCCGCTCACCTCCTATGTCCGGGGACTTTTAGTATGTTTACCTCCTAACGACTCCAAACAAAGCCCTGAAGTCAAAAATTGTGACACCCTCCATGCATTCTACACCCCCCTATTGAGCGTTCGTTGACTGGACTATTTGTTTACTTACATAAATGCTGTTTTCTTCCTTGAAAATTTGCTTTTATTAGAAGTTTGGAAAATGGTCAATAACGTAAAAATAATAGAAGTAAATAATTTCAGAGACGACATGTAATTTCCACAGCAACCGCGATGAAAAAACTTTCTGATCATACGATATTATACAGGGTGTCCCATGACTCGAGGTCCATAGCTTAAGGGCGTGTTATTGAAGTCATTTAGAGTTAAAATTGCTTAATAAACATATGTCCGAAAATGCTTCCTAACAGAACTACAACCATTGATGAAATGTAAAAAGAAATTTATTTAACTTGTTTATTTAAAAATGTATTTACAAATTCTGTTCAAAATTATCTCCTGCAACCTCAGGATTGGCGACTTGGTTAGAAACATGAGTAGCATTTGTTTTGTCAACTGACAACTGTCAGTCTGATATTGTTTATAACCTTGTCTTTTTCAAACGAAGAATACGCCGATATATATATTCATTACATTTATGGGTATTGTAATGGAAATGAAAGACAAGCAGTTGTAGAATATCAGAGGCGATTTCCTAATCGCAGAGTACCAGATCGGCGCGTATTCGGCAGAGTTCACCGTAAGAGGAGCCGGATCGTTTCCTAAATCTACCGCTGAACATGAACCAAATAATGTTGATCAAGAGGATAGGTTATTGGAGTTGGCTGAACGTAGTTCATCCACACTTTAAAAGGTCTTGTTCAGAATATGTAAAGACTGTGCTTCCAATTTAGAAATATATAAATAAGAAAGAAGCATAATTGATAATCTAATTAATTAAGAGTGTTATGTAAAATTATGTATATAAACATCTTCCTTTGATGAATAAATATATACTACTACTATAGTGTGCGAAGGATATCTAATCATGTAGGTGTTACACGAATGAAGGTATGGAGGACCTTACATAATTTTGGCTTATACCCATATCATCTCCAACGAGTGCAGGCTTTCTTACCAACGGATTTAGATTTGCGAATGCAGTTCTGTCGTTGGCTCATTGAACATCAGCATCTTCTTGACAACATTTTGTTCACTGACGAGGTTATCTTCAGTAGAGATGGTATCAATAATACCCGAAATTTACATTTCTGGCCCATCGAAAACCCTCACAAAACCAACGAAAAAAATTTTTAGCATCGGTTTTTGGTAAACATTTGGTGTTGAATAATTAACGATCAACTTGTCGGACCTTTTGTTATGGAAGGGCGTTTAACAAGCGAGATTTATCTCCGCTTTTTACAAGAAGAACTGCCCCTTTTGATGGAGAACGTTCCTCTTCGAAATATAGTTCAGATGTGGTTCCAGCAGGACGGCGTACCGCCTCATTTTGGTAGGCAGATAACTGCATTTTTAAATAATTCATATCACGATCATTGGATCGGAAGAGGTGGTCCAGTGCCTTGCTTTGTCTCCGAGGTCACCTGACCTAACACCCCTTGACTACTTTCTTTGGGGGCATATGAAGTCGATTGTTTATGCAGAAAAATCTCACAATAGGGATGAACTTGTGAACCGAATTATGGATGTTGCAGCGCAAATAAGAAATTCGCCTGACATTGTGGGGCGAGCTGTTAGATCAATTTTTCGCAGAGCCAGACTTTGTATTGAAGCTGCAGGAGATAATTTTGAACAGAATTTGTAAATACATTTTTAAATAAACAAGTTAAATAAATTTCCTTTTACATTTCAACAATGGTTGTAGTTCTGTTAGGAAGCATTTTCGGACATATGTTTATTAAGTAATTTTAACTCTAAATGACTTCAATAACACGCCCTTAAGCTATGGACCTCGAGTCATGGAACACCCTGTATATAAAGGAAATGTTGGAGAAAGAAGAGATGCCAATAGAATAGAGTAGTGTCAAAATATGTCCGAATTTCATAAGTTAAATTGTAATAACTACAAAGACATCTCTCTACTGAGTGTAGTGTATAATGTAATCACAAGGAACATAGCAAAGAAAATTGAACAATATGCAGAACAAATTTTGGGGAGCACCAAAGTGGGTTCAGTTCAGGAAGAATAGATCTACGACAGGCTACATTTTCACTCTAAGAAGAACACCAGCAAAGTGTTATGGATACAACATGAGGGTAAACTAATAAAAGCAATAATGATGCTGCAATCAACCTCAAGTAAAGCAAAAGTTAGGACATTCACGTCACAAGAATTTGAAATAACAAAATTTTTAGACGTTATCAACTTGTCTGTTCAATACCGTGTTAGAAAAAAATGTATTAGAGCTAACTATTAATTACAGTCCCCATGATTCACTATGCAGTAAGTCAGTGCAATATGTAGCATAAGTCGATGATGTTGCAATTCTAGCAAAAACTGCTGGAGCGCTCAGAACCGTGTTCACTGAATTAGATAATGAAGCAGATTAAAAACTTGTAAGAAATTAAATACATGTTCCAAACAGGAAAAGACATAAGAAAACATCCAGAAGCAATACAAATTGGAAGCAAGCCCTTTGAAAGAATAGAATGTTTCAAGTATCTAGGAAGTATTATTGAGACTAATAACAGAAAAAGTGAAATTGAAGTACGTGTAGGAAATAGTTGCCATTGCTACTCTATAAAAAAAACTTTCAAGTCTCGTAACCTCTCTGTATTGAAAATCTATTATTATTATAATCAAAATCCCTGTTACCAATTGGTGTAGGGTGATACAATATTTACATAACTTAACTAACTACTTTGACATAATGATTACCATAAACTAAATAAATTGGATTCCTATCTTACACTAATGAAGTTTTACTGTTAGTCGCTTGTGTTCTACCGATCTGACTCTGTCAGTTTTCCTCACTCGCGGATACACTCTGCACAAACTTTCGCCACTCTTTTCTCACTTTAGCTCTTCCTGCCATGTTTTGCGCTTCGACTTTAGTATCTTGTCCCATGTCTCCTGGGGCCTCCCTCTGCTTCTTCTCCCTGTGGTTTTGGCCCCCATATTTGTTTCACCGTCCTGCTTTCTTCCATTCTCTGGAGGTGTCCCCACCAGCTCAGTTGTCGGTTTTCTATGAATTCTGTCACTGGGGTTATTTCAAGCTCATCTCTGATTTGTGTACTTCTTACCCTATCGCTGAGTGTTACTTCTTTGACTCTCCTCAAGAATTTCACTCCCAGATAGTTATATTTTTGTGTTTGTTCTATGAGTCTGTCGTTTAGTTTTATCTCTGTGCTGTGTCCTTCTTTGCTTACCACCAATATTTTTGTTTTCTCCGTGTTTAATTCCATCTTGTTTTCTATCAGTATCTTATTCCATACAATTAGGTTTCTCCGTAGGTCTTCTTCGCTTTCTGTTATAATTACTACGTCATCTGCGAATGCACATTCTGATATGTATATTGGTTGTAGGTTTCGATATCCTATATGCCTTCTTTTGGATTCCAATTGGCATTTCCTTATTATTTCATCCATAAAGAGATTGAATAGCGTTGGGCTCATCACCCCTCTCTGTCTCAGCCCTTTCCTCGATATGAATTCCTTGGAGCTGATGTTGTTGCTTATAACGTTATTTCTAGTGTTGTTATACCTTATACAAGCTTTTTATTACTCTTCTCAGTTTTGGGTTTACCCCTTTGTTATTTAGGCTTTCCCATACTTTTCTTCTTGGCACTTTATCGAATGCCTTTTTTAAATCCAGGAATGCTAGAAATGTCTTTTTGTTATATTGTAGTCTTTTGGCAATTATTTCTTTGATGGTAAATACGTGGTCTTGCGTACCTCTTCCTTTGCGGAAACCACTCTGCGCCTCTTCCAGTGTCTGTTCTGTTATGCTTCTCAGTTTTGATTCTATTATCTGCTCGTATACTTTGAGTGGGACACTTAATAATGTTATGCCTCTATAGTTATCGCACTGTTTGTTGTCTCCTTTTTTGTGTATGGGTAGCTACTATTTGTCCTAATTCCCAGTCTTGTGGTATTATTTCTTCGCTCCATGCTTTGTCGTAAATTTCCAACAACCATTTCTTCCCTTCTTCATCCATTTCCTTGACCATTTCTGATGTGACCTTATCGCAGCCCGGGGCTTTCCCGTTCTTAATCTTTTTTATGGCCTCTTCCATCTCTTCTCTAGTGATCTTCCCTTCATATTCGTACTGCCCTTCTTTGATGTTTTGTTATTCGTCTTCCATATGTGTGCTGTCTTCTTCCGGACCTGCTTCCAGCAGTTCTTCAAAGTACTCCTTCCATCTGTCCATAGTTTCCGAGTTCGTTTTTGTTATGTCCACATGTTTATTCTTTACTCTTGTTACTCTTTTTCCCTTTCCCTAGTGTTTTTAATACTTGGTAGAATAGTTTTTGATTTTGCCTACTATCTTCCTCCATCTTCCTTCCAAATTCTTGTCATGCTTTCTCCTTTGCTTCGTATGCCATATTCTTCACTTTTGTTCTTTGTATTTATTGTATTTATTTTCTGTCCTGTTCGCCAAGTATTCTTTCCATGTTTTTTTCTTTAGTTGTGTCTGTGCTTTTATTTCTTCGTTCCACCAGCTCGTTCTTTTGTGTTGTTCGTCCCTTTGTTTACTAGTTCCGCATGTTTTTCTCGCTGCCTGTGTGATTATTCCTTTAAGCTTCTGCCATGTTTGTTCAGCTGTCATATGTTTTATATTTGTCATTTCCTCTGATATTAATCTATCCATCATTTGAGCGTACTTTCTTGCCACTTCTTTTTCTCTCAATTTGTATGTTCTTGTTATTTCTTGACTTCCGTTTTGTTCTTCCCGATCTTCTGTGTTGTCCGTCCTCGGTCTTTTGACTTTTGCTTCTACTAAGTCTATAAATCTATGAGGCCATAATTAGAGTCACAATAATCGATTCTATTTGGAGAAACAAACAAACAAACAAAAGAATTAAATAACGAACCCGATGATTGTGACGATAATAAAAGTCGTCATTTAGCATGGTTGGGCCACGTACATAGAATGTAATAAGAAACAACACCAAAAACTGCATACGAGACAAAACTAGAGGGAATACCTCTAAAAGACGGATCTAGAAAGAGGAAGAGTGAAGACGTAAAAGAAGACTTAAAACATCTGAGACTGGGTAAGTCGAGAACGGGAGCTGACGATAGAAAGGAGCTTCCATTCCTTTCTATCGGAGCGGAGCGGGTCGAGGCTCTGTAAAGGGTTATTATGAGCCAAGAGCATGTTGATGACCTAGACAACCAATGCATGTTGAGATGACAAATCATCTGACTAACTGAATAATCAAAAATTAATATAAACCATGGTTGTGAATAAACAATCATTTGATTTCACATACTAATACATAAAATGTATGTTGATGAACACCAAGTTACGTTAAACTGCGCATTTTCAAGAAGTATGTTGACAAAACTTTTGAAATTTGCTGTACTAACGATACGTTTCACAAACAAATTTAGTAACCAATTTGATCTCAAAAAATTCACAAATCAATGAAATTCAAAAACTACTGAAAATGTAGCTTAAAATTTCACCTTTCGTTATAAACTAGATGCCGATTGACCAACTGTATACTACCTTAATTTCATCAATAAAAATGACTTCTTTAATGATTTATTATTAAATGATTTTTACGACAAGGAAACGCGTGTTAACACGATGGCCAATCCAATTCACACTTTTAAAATTACCCAAAACGTCTTTATTGCTTGCACTAAATTGCAAAATATTTTATCGCTAATTATTTATTAATCTTTTACCATATTTTAGTGTGTTACATAACCAGCAAGTTAAAATTAAGTTTCAATACAATACAACATAGATAATCACGCACAAATACAACACCTATATCAACAAACGTCACTTACCACTTCATAATAATTATTCATCATTGCATCGACTGCATCTTCTGAAATAACAACCGTGCCACCTTCTACCCCAATACCGCCGCACGTACCAATTCTAAAGAATATAGGATCTTTCACTTTAGCATGATACATCAGTTTGATAATTTCGTGTAGAAGGATGCTGACAGACGGAACGCCCATTCCATGCTATAATCAACATTTATTAACATTGAGGTTGTGGTTGGATAGTCAAACAATAACTTACGCTAATAGAAAGTACAGGTCCAACTTTATACATGCAGTAACGGTAGGAATATTGACTGATGTCCAAGAGGGTAGTGCCTGTTGGTAGTTTATGGCCGATTTCTTCCATGATGAAATTAGCAAATGTTTCCATGCGTTTAGGTGTTCCTCCCATACAAATAAACTGTAAACAAAGTATTTCCAGGAATATTTACTTATGGAACTGTATTTAAAAAGCTACAATCGTACAAGAAATTAAAATAATTGAAAATTTGGTTTTAGCGAGTTATATTAATTTATCAACAAACGTATGAAATTAAGATTTTTTTACATTATCTAGGAAAAACAAAA
This sequence comes from Melanotus villosus, assembly GCA_963082815.1. Lineage (NCBI taxonomy): Eukaryota > Metazoa > Arthropoda > Insecta > Coleoptera > Elateridae > Melanotus > Melanotus villosus. Next base: position 65,234,122 of record OY720418.1, on the reverse strand, counting down.
GACTTAAACTGCATGTAACTTAAAAACAAATAAGTTAAATATATAACTTCAAATAAAAATACGAAAAGGTTCAGTTTTAGAAAACAAATGAGAAGCAAAACTGTTCGAAAATGACGCTCCTAGCATAATAATAAGCCTGCAGATTGCTTATACCAACAATATTTTACATCTTTTTAGGCCTCTAAGTACCTAAGTATTTATTTTTACAATAATACTAAATTAACGAAATTTTTTATAAACCTTACTTACGACTTACATATGTTTTTACGAAATCAAATACATCTGAAATTAAGGTAAACACTAAAAACAGAATGTATTTATAGTTAACCAGAATATTGTAAAACTCGGTTGTCTTTAAAATAGGAAAAAATACATTTAATTTTAAGAGACACCTCTTGAAGTTTCGTGCCTCGCTAAATCGCAAATTTAGTGGATCACGCGATGTATAACGTTAATAATTGTTACAACTTCGTGCCGGTGTAACATTCAAGTAAAGTTATAAATTTTCATGTAACTCGTAAAACAGAGTTTATGGAAAAATAATCAGAAAAGTCAACCACGGTTACGTTTAATGTACACGATTGAAATTTAAAACAAACTGTAAAGGTCGACGTACTTAGAAATCTCTTGTAATAAATTAATTTTTTATGTTGTAATAAGCAGTAAATTAATTTAAATTTTATTGAACTATTTTTGCAATTAAGTTGACCAAATGAAATCGTGCCAAATTAAATTACAATTACGAGTATCTTCAATTTCTAATAGTATCTTATTACATAACAAATGCGTAAAGTGCTTGATTATGGAACGTGTAAGCTTACGAATCGTTTCTGTATATCTCGAGCTGTTTGCCATAGAAATCGAGTGAACAGTGTGAAAAGCAGCTTTTATCATTTACTTTACGCACTGGGTTTTCATTATTGCACTAGTGCAATAAAGTATTCACATTGCTTGGAAGGCGAAGATACTTACTAGTCTTTCGTTATATAGATATTTCAACTGGGACAAAACGCTGTATACAGGGTGATTTAGAAATAAGTGCTGTAACTTTAAAGAGAGGTAAATATTGACGAAATATTAAAAAAAGTTAAATATCTTTTTTTTTTTAGATGCGGTGGTTTTCATTTTACAGGGTGATAAAGAAGGTTCGAAAACTTTATATTTCGTCGAATATCTTATCTCGGCACACAGATATGAATTTCAAAAAAGGAACATGTTAATTATTCATAGTGATAATAATGTATGCCCGTGATTCTCCATTCGATGACACGCAAAAACGGTACTCTTTGTTGGACTCGCTAAAACGTTTCGTTTTCGAGACTTTTTAATTTTTGTCCAGACCTTCACATGAATTAAGTTAATTAGGTAATATTAAAAAAATTAAATAACACAATGCAGTTGAAGATGGAACGGATGAAGTTGCATATCTTTCAAAATTCTCCAAGTTGTAGATTGAGATAAATCAGTTTGTACTGAAAGTCTCCTAGTACTGACTCTAGGATTTTCTTCTTTATTGCCCTGTAAAATGAAAACCACCGCATCTAGGAAAAAAAGATATTTAACTTTTTTTAATATTTCGTCAATATTTACTTCTCCTTATAGTTACGGCACTTATTTCTGAATCACCATGTATAAAACAAATTTTCCTCAGTTTTTAATCTTGGCCCTTGCCGCTGCAACAACTCCCTATTTAAGTATATAGTAGTTTACTTCCACATATTTTTATTAATATTACTTTCTAAATTAAAAAAATTCAAATAAAAAGCTTAACATTATTATTTACAGATTGTATGCCACAATATAAAGTACATAACGAGATGTTAATAATATATGTCTTCTTCTTCTTCTTCTTTCAGTCGTGATCTATCCATTGAATATAGGATTCTCCCATGTTGGACCACTTTTCTCTGTTCTTAGCAACCTTGTACCAATTAAGTCCCGCGAATTTTTTCAGGTCGTCGTACCATCTTTGTTGAGGTCGTCCTACGCTTCCCCTCTCTCCCCAAGGTCCCCATCTGATAATGTAGTACGTAGCAGACACCTTACCAGATGGGGACCTTCGGGAGAGAGGTGAAGGGTCTCCATCTGGTAATATGCCCACCTGTCCACTCCAGTTCTCCGTATGTCTCGCTACATGTCCTGACCATTGTCATTTCAACGAACTGATTCTTGCTATTATATCTGTCACATGTGTCTTATCCATTCGTTGGTCTTATGGTCTCTTAATGATATACCCAGTAATTTACGTTCTATGTCTCTCTGGTGTACTCTTAGTTTGTGTATCGTCTTTTTGATCAGGCCCCATGTTTCGGAACCATACGTCACCACAGAGAGTATGCAGTCGTTGTATATTTTAGTTTTCAGTTGCATTGGGATTTTCATATTTAAAATATGTTTTAATTTTCCGTATGCCGCCCAGCCTAGCCTTACCCTTCTTTCAATTTCGAGATCCTACTGTCGTTCATCGAAGGATATTGTTTGACCTAGATATATGCAGTGATTGGAACATTACTTTTAAAAAGGAATGCATTACAATTACTAATTACTCAGTCTAAAAAGTAATGCATTACCATTACTAATTACTTTCTGTAGAAAGTAATTCATTACCATTATTAATTACCGAAAAAAGTAATGCATTACTTTAGGCATTACTTTGTCGCCATATAACGCTGCGGTATTCTAGCCACATCACCTGAAGAGTGATAAAATGCTTGTACTGAATTAAAACCTGAATTAAACTGAAGAAACTGACAGTAACATTCTTAGCACTGCTTCTTTCAAAATACTGTAACGAGATATGCGAATGACGGAATGACATCACCGCTTCGTCAGCGGTTCCCGATTGTTTGAGTGAATTCCATGTGTCAACAACAATGTATAAATAAATAGACTTGTAGGCAGGAACTTTCCGAAAATTGCTTCTTTAAAAATGTTTGATCTCATGGCTATTTCTTCAGTCTTCTGTTAAATATAAAAGTATGTAATGACAACAGTAATGCATTTTTTCATTACATTACTCAGTCAAAAAAGTAATGCATTCCCATTACTAATTACTTGTAGAAAAAAGTAATGCATTAAATTACCCATTATCGAAAAAAGTAATTTAATTACAGTAATGCATTACTTGTAGTGCATTACTTCCAACCACTGGATATATGTAAGGCTGCACTTTTTCAATTGCTTGTCCATGAATTGTGATTATGGTTTTTCTGTTGGTATATTTGTCATGAATTTTGTCTTTGTGTGGTTCATTTCAAGCTCTATTTTTCCGATTCTTCATGTCGTTCATGTGTTCAAGCATCTCGGTGAGCTCTTCCCTATTCTTTGCAAATATCACAATATCATCGGCAAATCTCAAGTTTTGTAGGTGTTCGCCTTGGGTGTTTATACCTTTTCCTTGCCAATTTAGTCCCTTGAAAACATCCTCGAGAACCAAGGTACATAGTTTTGGTGAGAGAATGTCACCTTGTCGAACACCTATTTTAGTTTTGATTTTATTTATGGTCTCATGTACTTTTACTGTCATTGGCGATGTTTCGTAGATTTTATCTATGAGATTTACGAGTATATATCTTTGGTTTATTTTGGCGTTTTTCATTGCTCTAACTATTGCCAACTTTCTATCGTATCGAAAGTCTTTCTAAAGTCTATGAACGCCATCCATATCGGTATGTTGTATTCCGACGTTTCTTGTAATAGCTGTTTTACTGTATGCAGGTGCTCGGTAGTGCTACGAAATCCGGCCTGTTCTTTTGGCTGGTATATGTCGAACTTGTGGTCTAATCTGTTCGTTATAATTCATCTTTGGTTTTGACATCACTTTCTTTGAGCATCTCTGGCAGAATGTTCTCTTCTCCGGCCGCTCTAGCATTTTTAATTTGTCTTAGTCCTCTGTCTATTGACTAATTCCTACCTTGTTGGCATTTTCTCTGAATTGACATTAATTATTCTGTTGTTCGTATTTGTGTTGTCAGCGTTGACTCTCTCATTGTCTTGTAGCAAGATGCGGCAGCAGTCGCGGAGAACACGTGCGAAATCGTATGTATCGGCCGCCAATAGAAGTTTCCGGAATTAACGCGAGCGATCGATATGCGTCAACGTACTGGAACAATGTAGAAAATACTATATTGGAAGCTTGCCTATATAAAAGGCGCATTCTCTTCCACGAACCTCAGTCTACAGCGAGTTTTTAACAAAAACCTACAAGTAGTATACGTAACGCGTAGTGTGCTCGGTTAATATAAATGTACGTGAATATAAATAAACAAACTGTATAAATAAAGTAACTAGTGTTACGGGTTAATATTAGTGTTGTGTTTTAGCGTGTAAGTTGTTGTTTCGTGTTAACTGTTACATTGTTCAAATTTGTTAATAAATAATTTACACCACGAACCGAAGTTATAAATAAACGTTTTAAAACCGTTACAGTATGTCTTAGTCTCGTAAAGATCTGTATAAAAGGACTCTACCACTTCCAATAACTCCCCTCTGTCTTCTATTATATTACCCCTTTTGTATTTTAATTTTATTATTTCCTTCTTAGTGTTTTGTCTCTTAAATATTCTTTTAGGCTTTTGTTGCGTTCTATTAAGTTTTCTACCTGTCGTGTTTTATCTCTCACTAAGTCTTGTTTGGACATTTTTCTTGCAGTCTTATTGATTTCCGCAAATGTATGTAAAAAGTACAATTAACTTGTTTCAGAGGGCACCAATCGTTTAATACCTCAAATTTAAGCCTTTGACTTATGTCACAAATCACTTGGATATGATACAAGATACGTTTAATCATCAACAGTCGCCCGCGACTCCGAGTTTTATGGGACTTTCGCTATTATTATATAAATCGATAGAAATCAAATGACTGGTTTACTGCTAAAAAAATCTAAAGTCCCCATTAAGCATTTTATAACTATTAAGACAACAAGTGTTTTATAGAAAGACAACAAGTGTTTTATAGAAGGTTTAAAAATCAAGGTCGTAGTTCAAATCCGAGCGAACGAAGTGAGCCGAGGATTTGATAGACCGAGATTTTTAAACTATAAAACACGAGTTGTCTTCAAGGTTTTTTCTAACACTAATATCTTTCACTTAATATATTATTAGAAATTTTAATAAATTATTATTTGAGACGCGTCACAATACACAAAATGCGGAGATTGCTAGGCAATGACGTATTTTAAGAAAAAGGCGTAATTTAAGGGTGGGTTTTAGTAGCATGATTACGCGCTGAAAATTGTGTAATTTTAAAATAACGGTACGGTTAAATAATGACAGTTGAAAAAAAGGACGGGTATGAATTAAAATTTTTAGACCTTTCCTTCATACGCAACAAGGCCAGAACGACCAATTTTAATATAGTAATTAAATTATAACCTATTATGTAAAACTTACGAAAAGGGACTCACACAAGACATCCATCAACAATATTTTGATTTTTGCATGTCGCGCGGTGGGTTTCAATATTATCTTCCTACGCATGTATCGACCCTTTTGCAAATTTGTATAATTTTGACGTAATCTTTATTTGACTTTAGAAAAAAAAAATGATTGAAGATAGGCAACCCAACATGCAACCCAACATTCACGGACTCTGTTCATCACTTTCAATGTTTACAAAGAGGTTTAAGAGATTAAAAATCGGTATTCGCAAATACTTACTTATACTGAATTTTGAAGTTTTGTTAGGTAGAAGCAATACTAGAAGATCAAATCTTTTCTTGACTGTTTTTAAGTCAGGCAACCCAAAATACTTAAGAACGAAAAATATTAACTAAAACCCACCCTTAAAGGCCTATAAAATACGTTGTCATTGACGACGTATTTTATAGAGAAAAGCGTATTTTAAAGGCAACATAACAAGTGAGTTCTTATGCACCATAGAAACAGTAGGTATAAGATATTAGTGTTAGCAAAAAGAGTATAATATATTCTTTGGTGTTAGAAAAAAATTTAAAATGTTTGTATAGTGATAAGTAAAGCTCGGATTTTAGGCAAAATGCCTATTTTTGCCTATTTTGCCTATTAACCTGTTTTCTGCCTTATTTTGCCTTTTTTTACATTGGATGCCTATTGTTACCTTTTTATTAAATTCCACACCATATTTTATAAATTTTAGCAAAAATGGCTTATTTTCCGTTTTTGAGACAAGTTTTTTTAAAGAAACACTACCCACATAATCGCAGTGTGAGTTGTAGTAAGCCTTAAGAGATTATAGACTATAATCTCTCAAGGGTTTCAGCAATAAATGAACAAGTAGACTGTTTTACGACTCGTCCATCTGTACTTTCTGGAATTTATTAATGGTGGGGAATTTCCTTAATCCCCTTATTGTCGGAGGATGAATAGAAATTTGTGTATTTACGTTGTATTATTTCTACGTATTTCTATTTTATATTTGTGGTAATTGTGCGGGAGGGGTCGAAAAAGTTCATGAACGAAAAGCGCAATTCATTTGCATTTAAGTACCTAGTGCAAAGAGTAAGAGTTGTCTTAGAGATGTCTTCAAAACTTTGTGCGTGGATACGTTCTCATCCCGAGCTTTGAAAAATAAAATAATAAACCCAAAATAAAAGTTTTATTATGCTGAACATAAAAGAATAAATTTTGTAACCGTTATTCTGCAAGTTAGAACAATTAAATGACTTTAAAAAAGTTTTTTTAAAATTCGTCTTTTTGCCCATATTTTTGCCTATTTCGAATTTTAGCTGCCTATTTATCAAATATTCCTGCCTTTAGAGGCGCCTATATGGTCCTTTTTTTCTACCTATAAATCCGAGCTTTAGTGATAAGTGTTCTTATAATTCAAATCACTAATCGTTTTTTGATTGCGTAGTTTATTATAACAAATTTTAATATAGATACTTTTATTTGAGAAGAAAATACATAAATAACATCCGCGTAATATAGTCTATAATAATCCAAAGTACTAAACGTATTGTGGTTTAGTTAGCACATGATATTTACTACTAACAAGATATGTGAAATGACTAAACCACAAAACAATCCTATTATCCGAGGTGATATACTATCAGCTATCAGCATTCAGGAGTTAAATATATTATGTCACATTACTGTAAATATGTTTATGTGTTTAATTAATATATCCTAAACTCTATTGTTTTTATTTTTTAAAAGTAAAAACACGTATAGTTAAAGCACTACATTTTTAAAGAACAATTTTAGTGTGATATGCAATTAAAATATAATTTTCTAACGAATTTAACATGGCGATATTTGAAATATAAAGAAACATTTTCGACCCGTAAATAAAGAAGATTTGGCTTTCAATAAATTATAAAAGCAAACATCCATGAAATATTAACGTCTCAGCTACAATGAAAGCATCGATTTAAACAGTTTCTAGCACGACGGTAATACGTAACAAATTCATAAAAGAGGATCTGTTAACTTTATGACAACGTGACAATTGATAAGAGCTTTATATGTAGGTACGTTATGTGTATATTTTCAACATTGATCGAAAGTGTTAATGTCAGATAAACCATCGCCATATCTATTGATCACATTTAATATTATTAATATTAGAAATTGTCAATAATTAAAACAAAGTATTAATTTATTTAAGAAGTATTGTAATAATAATATAATGTAATAATTATTAATCAACAGAAAATGTCTCTTCAGAGCACCACACCGAAACAACAACCGCGCAACAAAAAGGGGTTAGAACAGCTGTTAAAAAGTTTATTTCGCTACTTCTCTATTAACAACAAATTCGTTAATATAGGTACCTACCAGGTTTGTGGAATTTATGTTTCAATAAATCGCAGGCTCCGAGCTTTTAGAATCATTAATAGGGCATGATTAAATAGCATCCCTTATCCAAAACTAGCATATACCTATTATTAATACGCCAGAAAAATTAGTGTAACTTTTGAAAGACCTTGATAAATGGGTACAATATGGCAGACAAGAGCTAAGGTTGCACATTGTGCTAATGGTATAAGCTGCCACAGCTACATATGCAAATCTTGATAGTTATACAAAACAGTAAGTTAATTTTTAAAAACCTTTGTTTTCGTTATCAAAATTTTGTAGTTGCTTTATGGAGGACACTGTTTCGCGTGCCCTGACGAGGTCGGCGCCTGTGTATGAAATCGATTTTCAAAAGAGTTTCAATATTAAACAAGGGCATGCTCTTACTAAATCGCTAAAATGCTCTTTTTGAGTCAGTCTTCAGGTTCCTACACTCTCAATTATTAAATGCAAATTTTGTTTTCTTGAGCATCAACAAATTTGTAATTTTGTCTCTCCACGAACGAACAAGTTAACTAAACTTCGTCGAAACTTAGCTTTTCGATATTTGTATTAAGGTCAACCAAGCCTTTGAGTTTTGAAGCCACCCTGGCATGCACGTAACAAGATACCAGACCTTAAAAATTGGATGGACACAAAATAGGCTCGGAAAATGTTATGATCAGCTCGTTGATAGGTAATTTATTAAGTAATTACAGACAACACAAGTTACATAATATTTTCAGGCTCAATCAAGTAATGATTTCAGGCATTTATGTAATCCTGGGCTAAACGAAGGGTGTTTGGGGGGGGGGGGGTACATTTTCTTTAGGGCAAGTTCAAAATTATCGAACAGTTAGATCTAGATGGAAATTGTTTACTTTGCTGTTATGCAGAATTAATTTGGGCACTAAGGAATATCATTTACATTGTATCGCAGCTTACTGTATTTATTATAAATTCTTTTATTAGCGTGCTGGGAAAAACAAAAACCAATAACTAACTGATTCAAACCCGCCTGATAAGATTTACGGCGCACTTTGACCTATAGCTAATAATCTTTTATGCTGTTTTGTGTTTGAAGAAGTGAATATTCCATTTTTTTATAATTGCTTATTGACCAGGAAAATACTTTCCGAAAATTTAAGTAAAATCATATCAGCCGCAACTTCAATTGCTAATTACTTTGTTAACTAACTTGATACATGCATAAGGTAGTAATAACAGAATGGTGAAACCAAAGCAAAGAGCAGTATAAAGGGAAAAGACTTAGTCCCAGCAAAGAGTATAAATATAAAGAGATTCAGCCTTATGGGGTATAACGTAATAGTAAAAATCCGCCGCCCGCCAGGAAATCAAGATCGGTCGCTCTAGCGGCCGGCGGATTGAACTAAACATCGTTTGTTTATGCTAAAGCAAGTCAAGGTGTGCAGATTCCTTCTTCTTTAAATTCTACAGCGTTGTCAGATTGTGGTTAAAATCGGAAAATGTTTAGATGTTTTTTAATATAAAGAAATTTGAATGTAATTAATTTTACAAATTATAATAACCCTTTTACAATTTTTTTTTAGTGATTATGGTCCCTTAAACTTAAAAAACGGGTTAATTATAGAAAAGTAAACATAGCAGAAAAAACGCAATCCACAAATATTTTAATAATCTTAGAGTGCTAAATTATTATATTAAATTTTCTAGTTTTGAAGATCGCATTTATTTTAAGTGATTTAAATCTAAAAAGTAGTACGTATTTTATACTTGCTAGTGTAAAAATTACTGATATACTGCTTCTTACGAGTATCTAAACCTTATCATATGATTAATGTTTGTTGTTTAGCAAAAGTTTATATTTTAGTAATGATCGTAAGAAAATGCTAAATTCAATTCATGTTGTCGCTGAATTTTTTGAAAATATAAGATGTTACTAGCTGAAGTTTATTAATTGACGTTAGCAACAACTATTAGATCAGGATAATCAGTTCAACATTTATAAAACAGAATGTCACGCAATTTATTACTTAAAGTACATTATAAAACAAGTAGGTAAACGAATTTCAGCGTACGAGTTTGAGAACGAAACTTCATGTTCGTGAGCTAGCATTACTTATACGTGCCTTATTTATTAATTTATTTATTCTAATATAACTTGGAACAGGCATGCTAATTTTACTTCGACTCATTTCGGTTGAATTTTAAACAGCAATAAAATCCTAAGAAAATTCTCAAAACATAGGAAATTCCTAATTCTATATTGTTCTATTCCTGTATTGTTTTTCGGATTTTGAATATCTCGTCAACGGCTTACGTTATTTTAATCCCTGGGATGATTTAGTTTGTATGTACTTTATTTTAAGAGGATTTGTTGAACAGTAAAAGGTAATAAGTAATAAGTAATGCTATGTCTGATGGTTAGTATATACATATATTGCACTTTTTAAATTTAAGTCTCAGTTTTAGAACAGCGGTTGCTTCATCTTGTAGGCTTCACGTGTTTTTTATAGTTTAAAAATTGTTACGTGTAATTGAGCTAATTACCTAGAATTTGTTTTCTTTTTGTGTTCGAAATGGTAAATACGTGTGCGTATATAAACTCATTCTGACTTAAGTTTTTTCCGTTTCCCTACGGAAAAAGTAAAATATGGTTAATTAATTGCGGCAATCCACATCTTTTTACCTTAAATGTAGATCAGTTGCGTGGCAAAAGAATTTGTGCCACTCATTTTTGTGAACGCCATTTTACGAATTCGCATAAAAATAGACTCCTTCATAATGCTGTTCCAGTAAATTATAAAAATAACGAAAGTGATTTCACAAAATATGTCGAAAGTGTGCCACCTGTTTCGCCCAAAAAATTAACAGTAAAAAGAGAAGCCGTTCCGAAAGTGTACAGTAAAGTGCTTTTTAATTCGGAACCTTATTTATCAGCAACAGATAACATCTCACTTGGCGAAGCAAACAAAATACGGGAAAATTCCTGTATTATACAGGTGAGTCAAATACATTGAATCAATTCTTTACTTATTTACTACCTAGCACCTACCACAACAACAAAACAAAAAAAAGACAAATACCTACATATTTTAGTATTTGTGCGACAATACACCAGATTAATTTTATTCAGATTTTTTCTTAAAACCGTAAATTAAAAAGTTACTGCCAATATAGGTTTTATACGAGCCCTGTTGCAAAATAGTTGGCCTACCTATTTAATTTATACATTATCTGAAAAGCATAAACGTAAAGTCGTTTACTTTATCCACGACTAGTCAATAATCTGTCAATTATTCATGTGTTTGGTCACTCATAATGCTATCCATTATACACTGAAATCATTATGCACGGTGTCATGGTAACATCATTTGATTATGCACGGTGTCATGGTAACATCATTGTGTATGGTGTATAATGAAGGAAATAGGTTATGTTGTCATTGAAATAGGTTATGTTGTTATTTAAATTTTAATTAAAAATTCTTAGTCTTTTGTAGTCGAGGATAACGTATAGTATACTACTCGCTATAATGGCTACTACCTTATTACCTCGGATAATTGCAAAACTCGCTCGCACGCTCGCTCGTGTTACAAACATTACCCTTTTTGCTGTGGTATAATAATTGGTCTTAAATTGCGTCACCTCTCACTTATTCTTAATAACGGCTTGTAATCTTTTGGGTAATGTAGCAACTAGGTTTTCACAGTAATTCTGGGTAAAATTATCCCATATGTTTTGAATCACTACTCTCAATTCGCTTATAGTTTTGACCGGTCTTTTGCGAAGCTCTCTTTTCATGACATTTTGACACTACATAAACAAAACTAAATAAACAAACAATCTCCGTTTGATAAAATCATAATGTCACAACTAAGCACAGTATATTAGAAGCATATAAGCAACGAAAAACAATCTTGGATCACAAAACGTGGCTTTTACGATTGCAGGCTAACTATTTTGCAAGGGCAGAAATTCTGCAATTTTTTGTTATAATTCTTGCTACATAGTTGCAAATTTTAGATTAGGTACTTCTAATCTACATGCGTCATATTGCAAGGTAATACCAGTTTTTAACGCTACTATGAGATTAGCAGTGTATTAACTATCAACAAATTTCTATTGTTTATTTCATTATTTGACTTTGTTGAGTTAAAAATGTCAAGAGAACTTTTTTACGTAAAATTAATTTTTCTTTAATATTGCTGCACAGGGTGTTTAAAAAAACGTGGCCTTCATGTTTTTTCTTAATTCAAAATGTCCTTAATTCCCCCTAACTACGCCACTGAACAAATTAAAGCTTTCTTATTACTATCAAATTATGACTTTGGTAGACCCTAATTTACCCTGCAAAAATTAAAAATAAATCTTCAATAGTTTTCAAGTTATTCAAAAAAATCGATATTTTTAATTCAAATTTACAGGGCCGTAACTTTTTAATTTGACCCTTTAGGAAAAAAATTTATTTAAAAAATCTTCACTACTTTTCATGTAGTTAACGCAGTTAACGTATTTCCCAAACTTTCACGACCACCCTGTATATCACAAATCGCCAGCATTATACCTTTTTATGAGGGAAAAATTAAAATTTACGCTTCCCTCAAAATCTACTATAGTATCGTGAGTATTTTTAAATTACTTTTTGAGGTAGGCTTTGATTTTGACTTAATTTAACAGTTTATTTTGAAGTGTTACATTCACACAATAAATTACTTTTAATTTTGTCTTTAAATACCAATCAATTAGATTATGTACCCATATGCGCTATGGAGAACCATTTTGATAGATCCAGGTTTTATTCACATTAATAAAACTTATTTTTTCGTTTTATTCGAAAATGGTTTTAAAACTTAATTTTTGTTGCCCCAAAACACAATTTCTGTGGGTATATATTTTTTGTATTTTGTAACCCTTTCTATTTATAATTTTATATAGTATTAATTCTTCAAAGCCTACAGTTTGTTTTGCAAATTCCAATAAATCGTTCATAGTAAAGTGTTTTCAATTTTTATTAACTCACAATTTTTTATGCTTAAATATTTTTTAAAACCAAAATTTTTTAAATAAATTGCAAGTTTGCTTCCTGTTTTTTATTTTCTTTACTTTTTTCGCAATTCAAATTGGGAAAGAATATAAACAAAATTGAAAAATTTGATTGAGTCATTTAAGTTAGCAAACTTTATAATTGATTAATTATTATTTTTTTAATACTGATTAACAAATACATAGACGAGTAATAACTTAAAATTATAAATTATGTTTATATTATTAACTTGCTTATCATTTCCATTTTTATTACTTTTTTCATTATTCTTAGAATATGTACTATTTTCTATAAATTATTAGTTATGTCTATTTCTTTACTGTTGTATTATAGGCTTGTAGGCATTTAAAAAGCATATTTCTATAAGTATTAATAAAAAGCGTATTTTCAAACACACATAAAAATCTCTGTATTTTATTATTTTTGCTGTAAGTATACTCTTTGCTGAAAGCACAGAATTGCAAGTATATTTATTCTGGTGAAGCTTCAGCTGTAAACAACAACACTGTAAAATGTTAAGAGGTTTAGAAACTTGTTCGGGTAAAAACCAGGTAAAGATTCTAGGAATTTGTTGACCTACAGCAACTTACAGTTGATAATGCGTACAAAATCCGTTTTTTAACACAAATTTTGCTTATGCAACCCAACATACAACAATTCTCTAACATATATAGGCGTTAACCTTCTTCTCTATTATATATTCTTTGGTCCCAGGCTATTTTAGCGTATACGAAAAACATATCCCGCCGCTAGGTGGCCCTCTGGTAGGCGGGTATGAAATTAGTACCTATTAGTTTAGAACAAAACCTTTTAAATGAGATTCCTTTTAAGTGCTTAATTTACGTCACTAACAGCGTTGCCGAAGTTAAATCGGCATTGAAGATTATCATTTTCTGACATCATTGCATTTATCTTTGCAAAAGACTTTTAATTTGCGTTTTGTTTTATTCTTTGTACTCTAAAGCTCGTGTGGTGTTGTTTATACTTGTATTAACGAATATTGTTATATTTTTACTTCTTTTTTTGTACATTAACGGTCACATATATCGAGTATAAAATTATAAAGCATACCTACTTATAGAATAGATGAAAACCAAACAAAGGAAAACACAGAACAAAGTGGATCATTTCTTCGATTTGAGTTACGTTTATCGTTATTCTGAATGTTTTTAGTATGCAATTCTTAGAATTAGTTATAAATAATCGATTAATTAATTAATTAATTAATGTTTAATAAATGTAGATAGTGTATGTAGTATCAAAATAATATGTTACTGAAGTTTCTATGAGCTTCAATTTCTAATTGTTTGCAATACTTTGGCATAGTTAAATTAGGTACAGAATACTCTAAAGGCATTTTTCTAAAGTTCGTATCTAGTAATCCTTAAAGATAATCTGCTTAGGAATCACCAAACAAAAGACTTTTTCTCTTCCGGCCATATTTACTTACACAGAAGAAATTCAAAGAATTAGGGATTTCCTGTTTCTTAAAAGCGATACCTGTACTGAATACACTTTCCTTTAAGCAAATATCTGGTTGTATATATTCTTTGTTTGGTGTTTTCTTATTCTTTTAAATTTGAAGGGTTACTTAGTTTTCATTTAGATGTAATACACATCTTCCGTGTGAACTAAAGTGAGTAGGTATCAACTTTGTCTAGTTCAATACAGAATATTAATCAGAATCATTCTTAATACTACTAAAGAACAGTATAATTTAATCAATTCATAATTTCATTATATTGTTTGTTCTCTTTGATAACTAAAATTAATAATTTATGATGTTAAGTGTTAAAAGCGAGGTTTTATTTAGTAACCCTACGAACTTTTAACAGTACTGTTCAAAAATGTTTAACGCGCCAAATAATAAAATTTAAAATAATAAAATACCAATTTAATTCAGTTAGCTTTAATTAAAAATGTTACTTTTAATGGCAGTTGTTCAAAATATCCATAATGTGCACATTTAACAAAAGTTGGTGGAGTAGTGGAGCATACTACAGTTTTGTTAGTTTAGGAAATGTTTTGTTCATACAGAATAATAAATTGCGCAATACAGAAGAGTCGGTTAAGACTTCCGGAACCTTATTCTTCCTAATGGTATTATTGGAAGACACAATGGCCATAAATTACTTCGCAAAACTTTATATGCTTTTTCAGCATGTAGAATTAGTTATCTTCGCTGTATAACACATTATTTCTAGTTTTTTATTTTATCCTTGTTTTTTAGTCATATTTTCAAGATCTCAGACAATTTTCTTAATATGTAGAGGTAAAGGTATTGGCACTAACGCCCCGCGAGGAAGCATGGCCGGCAACATAGAGGGGTGATGTGGTAAGTACCAGCCTTCGACAACCGCCTACCTTTCCTACTCCACCACTGTGTTTCGGCCTCCAATTATTTTCAGTGACTGGGTAGGTCGTCCGCGCTGTAGTCAAATGCCTTAACCACTCGGCCACTCCGGCGATTCTTAATATGTAACAATTATTTTATTTCGATTACAACTCGTGCCGTCTCATACAATTTTGTGACAAACATATGTTGACTATTACAAATACTTTATTTAAACATCACCCACGGTTCAGAAATCAAGTAAAAAAACTGTAAGTGCTATCCAGGCGCTGACATGGATAGTGATCATAATCTAATAATGATGGCAGGTGATCTGAAAATTAAAAAATTAAAGAAAAAGCAGATGAAACATGGCAACTAGATAAATTAAAGCAGGAAGATATAAAAGAGCGAATGGAAGAGAAAGTCTATAACAATTTAAAGGAAAAACGGAAGATATAGCAGGACGAAGATGGAGGAAGATAGAAGAACGCATATTGGCGAGAGCAGACGAGTTATCGAAAGCACAAAACGAAAAAAAGAGGAAGCCCTGTATCACAGACGGAATTCTTACGATGATTAAGGAAAGAGGACTACATACAACACGAGGACCCGCAAAATATAGAGAATTGAGAAATAGAATAAATAAAGAATGTATTATGGCGAAAGAACGATACATAGACGAAAGAAATTGAGAACCTGCTTAAGGCCAGAAAAATTGAGCAAGCCTATAAGCCGATTAAAACGTGGTTCAGTGAACCGAAAAAGAGAGCTATGTGCATAGAAGACGAGAGAGAAAATGTAAGTACTTCTTGATCAAAATGACACCGCTAAAAGATAGATAGAATACATTGAGGAACTGCATAAGGATGAAAACATGACAGGAATTTGCTTGGAACCAGAATATCAGATAAAAAGGGACGAGAAAGGAGAAAATATAACATGGTCGGAATATATCCAAGCAATGCAAGATCTAAAACTAAAATAAAACACCAGGATAGACGAAATTCCGGCGGAAATTGTAAAGAACTTGGGAGAGAAAAATCACAGAATACTATACAATCTTATAAGCCAAATGCATGAAACAGGAGCTATTCCCGAACATTTTAGGACAAACATAATAATTCCTATCCCCAAAGAAACAGTGACACTGACAACTCATGCCTCTAAAATACTGACCAGAATAATATACCGAAGGATAGAAGAAACCATAGAAAAAAACATAACGGAAGAGCAATTTGACTTTAGCACTCAGATTAATAATAGAAAAAAGGATTATGAAGGACAAACCAATGTATATTGCTTTCTGGATCTGGAGAAAGCCTTTGACAATGTGAAATGGGCAGATCTGTTCCAGATTTTGAAAAACATAGGAATTAACTATAATTCTGAAGCTACTGTATTAAGCGGAGCGCAAACCAACGCGGTGGCGGTGGCGGTGGCGGTAGCGGTGACGGTGGCGGTCAGATTGTGCCCATGTTCGCCATGGAAGTGCGCACACACACGCGGTCAGGATATCGCGCCCGCGCTCTCGTGCAGCGTTCTACCGCGCGGTCCAGCTTCAAAGCGGGCAAACGCAGCATGCAGCATTTGCCCGCGCGGTCGCCTGGAATTCATGGTGTTTGGGTGCTTTTTTAACAACAGAAAAATGAGTGAAACTGAGGAGTTGATTGAAATAGGGCGTGTACATAGCGTACTATATGATTTGTCACATCCTGAGTACTTAACACTGTCCGTGCAGTGGCGTATTTTTTAAAAATTGTAAATAATGTCTTTCTTCACATCACAAGTTTTTGGTTTAGCCAAGGTCAAAGATATGTCACATATTAATGGGGGATGATGCAAATCGGTATTTACTAAACCATCTTCTTTATCCACTGTGCAATTAGTATTTGTTAAAATTAAATATAGTAATCGACCATTGCCATTACTTATAGTGTTTAGTTGCTCATAATTTAACAAATTTATGAAATTGATTAAGACCTTAGCTTTCTGTGATAAATCTAACATTGTTTTATGAAAAAAATATTTATAAAAGTCCCAACAATTAAAATCTCCAATTATTAAGCAGTTTGAATCAAAAATAAAAGGTAAAATTCCTAAATACTCAAATAATATTTCATAATTGGATCTGGTAGCGTTAGACATATAAATAACAATAAAATACACCGTAATTCCATTAGATAAGAACTTAAACCCAATAATATCGCAAAAATGTTTGACAACATTCTTAAAGCTAAAACGGATTTAATCGCCGCGAGCACACCACCACCTGAAGCCTCCCCCGTGAGCTGTAAATTTCTATCATCTCGAAACACAACATAATCTTCACCCACTAATTCACAATCACTAATATTCTCCTGAATCCAACTTTCTGTTATAATAATTATGTCGTAACTAGAAATTAAGAAGTTCGTATAAAATTCATCAATATTTGTGTTGAGACCTCGTACATTGTGGTAAAATAAACTTATGTTCTTTGTGAACGAATCTACATGATTACCAACTTGGCTTGAAACTAATTAATTGGCTAATAAAATAGCTTCCTCTTCTACTTCGTCCATCACGTCAATTTTAATGATACCGAAAATACAGATGACAGATGCCAAAATGCTGACAATTAGTAGTGATCGCCTCATACAGACCGCGTGAGTATGCGGACACGTGTTCGCCACCGCAACCGCCACCGCGCCCGCCACCGCCCCCGCTCCCGCCACCGCGTTGGTTTGCGCACCGCTTTACGATCAAACAGCAGTAATAAATATCGAAGAAATAAGTAAACAAGCGAAGATCAATAAAGGAGCCAAACAGAGATACCCATTGTCACCACTTTTAGTCAATATATTTATTCAGAAGACCTTAAACCATACACGAAAAAAGTATCAAATCAATCAAAATATAAGGGAAAAAAATAATGATGCGGAGAAACACGGAGAAACACGGATGATATAGCCTTATTGGCAGAGAACGAACGAGGTCTAGGTGAAGCTTTATCAGAAATGAATAGATTCTTACAACAGTCAAACATGAAGATAAACGCGAAGAAAACTAAAATCTTAATATGTAGCAAATCGGTATTAAGCGGTCTACGTGTCTCACTAGAAGAACAAGAAATAGAAGAAGTAAAAGAATATAATGTAGAAATCAGAAATAGGATACAATAAGCGAAATTAGCATTCCTTAAGAAGAAAAAATTATTAACGACAAATAAACTTTCACTTAACAAAAGGAAACATTTTTGAAAACTTTCGCCTGGAGCATCGTCCTGTACGGATGTGAATCATGGACGATAGCCAAAAATGAAGAGAAAAGGCGTTCGAGGTGCGTTGATATAGATGAATGTTAAGAATCATTTGGGCGGAGAAAGGTGTTAGCATACGGAAAAGATTCACTATTTGGCCATATCCTTCGACACGAATCACTCCTAAAAACAATTATTGAGGGAAGAATAGAAAATAGAAGGAAAGAACGTACTTGGACGACCAAAAACACAATATATTTCCCAAATAATGAGACGTATACGTACAATGTTCCAGCTACTCAGCTCTTAAAAGATTTACCACTGACAGGTCTAGGTGGAAAACTACCGTGTCGAATTAAACCAATCATAAAGATTTATAACACAAAAGAGAGAGCGTATCTGTCAAAAGAACTCAACATGTTTTTTTGTGAGCTGCTACCTAGGTTTATCATCGCGATTCAGTATAAATTAATTTATTTTCCGATTTTGACATTAATAATGAGGATGGTAACTAAACATATAACATTTTTTAACTTAATATGTACTATTTTCATTTGAACTCAAGGTGGCGCAATAGAAGGGTGTTAGGCTTGCTCTAGGTCTCTAGGTGAGCCCTTGGTTCGAATCACTGCCACACCCTGGCTGGATTTAAGTACTACATGTGTACCAATAATATATTACGAATAATCTTAAAACACTTTTTTGTGCAGCCGGACGCGAAGTGGTCATTTCGCGTACGCAATGCAGGACGCGAAATCCGATTTCGCGGCCTTACCCTTAGTAACGGCCGCGAAATATTTTAACGGCCGTTACTTATTTGACACATGAGAGTTGACATAACAGATAATATGAAAATGTCAGTTTTATTATGTATTTTTTACGGCTGCACAAAAAATGTTGTGTATACTTCGGCCGCGAAATTCTTTAGCGCCCTCGAGATTGTCTTGCCTCGGCCGCAAGCGGCCTCGGCGACAATTTTTCTCTCGGTACGCTAAAATGGAATTTCGCGGCCTTAGCATACAAATAACTATTATAGTCTCTCTAAATTATGAACATTACATACATAAAACATTTGCAATGACTGTAAGTAAACCTTGAATAATTATAAATGTCCATGACTGGATAGCAATATTAAAGATCTAATCTGGTTGCGTAGTAAAAACTATTTCAAAAATTAAATCAACGAAAGAGAAACGAAAATAATATTTGTTTTGACAATTTCAAATTTGGAAATTAATAGCATATGAAAACTAGGAAAGAAAAGTCTTTATTAACATTTTCAAAACACAATATACATACTACATATTCAGGAACATCTTAGGCGTAATATATTACAGTGTTACGAAAGTGTTTGTGTATAAAAATAATAACAATAAACGAAGTACCTTGTGGTAGATTTTTCTTTGTGTATCTTACACAAATTATAACGTAGTACCTAGCTTAATTTTGAAGAAATTATTAGCAGTATTTTTCGAAACATCTTTTAAAAATGTCTTAAGAAAGTTCTCCTTTAATATGAAACGCAATTTATGTCGTTTAAATGGTGCGAGGTCAGTTATTATCTGTTTTTTTCAATGTCATAATCACAAAATTAAACAACAAACAAAATAATAAGTTAGGAATTGTATTAATTCTTCTTTTTTCCCTAAAATCCAATCTATCATCTCAAAATATACACGGATGCCGATAACATCATCAGAAACCCGAAAGAAATCTTATCTTAAACATAATTTTCTTAATTTATTGATTGTTTTTGTTGCTTCATTTTAAATAGTATCACCAAAACGATCCACTTAACGACTTAACCAATTAAACAATAATACTTTTGAAACATAAAAGGGGTAAATTTTTTTCCCTGAAATGTCACTACATTTTAGTTTGGTAAACATTAATTTTATCCTTCACGATTCGTAATAGAAATCCCAAAGTTTATCATCCATATACAAAAAACCGCAAATGAATTTCAGAGAATACTTGTGATGTATTTCTACAAATCTAGGTCGTTATTTGTCCTTATTGTTTAACAGAATATACCAATTACATCAAAATTGTAAAAGGCGTCTTCTAATAATGTTGTTTTACGTTAGTAACCATGGAAATATTTATTTAAATGATTTTACGAATGCGTAGTCATATTATCATGTTCTTTCAACTGATAAATTTCGCAAGTAAATTTACTGTTTTGTAACTAACACACATATAAGATTGCGATAAAATAAAAATACTCCTAGAATAGATAGGCAACTTTGTAAGTTATTTTTCGCCGAAGTCTGTGTTTATTTCTTAACAGTACTCATATTTGTGTAATATAAAATTTACTACAAAAATCACGAAACCGACATGTAGTAACGGATTAAATAATATACATATAAACGACTTTAATAACTTAATGTTTTAAGAACGAACACACAAGTAGCTTATAAAAGTTAAATATGGGATACTTTGAGTACTTATATTTGTAAAAATACAGTGACAACAATTATATATTTAGACAGTGAAGTTTATCCATTCACATGCATTCTAAGCTGACTAATTTTTATCGGACTTTTTCAATCATTTAAGGCATTTTCACGCTTTCTGCTACGGGTAATAATAAATTAACTGAAGAATTTTAGGAATTATTTTGAAATATTCCTACTGCATCGATATTTTAGGATGTTAAATATTACAGATTTTAATTATATTCTTTGATTATGATTATGCTGTAAGATCACTTGTTAGGATGAGAAACACAGTGGCAGTAACTTTATTCAAAATATCTAGCATACACTGAAGTTAATGATTCTCAACCAAAGCTAACTAACTATTGCAGGATATCCCAAGTTGTTACTTCTACAAAAACTTCGAAATAATGCAAGGAAAAGCTGCAAATAAAACAGATTAGCGTTTCTCCTTTTTTAGAATATCCGTATAGAAACCTTTTAACTGCATTTAAGTGCAACAAAGCAAATAAAATGATTTGTTAATAGAACAAAGTTACAAAAAAGGGCCTTTTGGAATTATTAACTTGCTAATATGGCAAATCCAGATTGATAAAGACTTCTACAGTACTAAAAAAATTGAGTCAATAATGTCGGAATATTTCTATGAAAAAATTTCTACTATTGGGGATTTGTACTTCATATGGCCTGATTACAAAACATAATCCCAGTCATATTGCGTTATTACAGTCCCTCCATAGAATTTCTATGTTTTTTACAATACGGGAGAATTTATTAACTACATTTAACCGGATTTTGATAGAATACAATAATAAATATATTCAAACTACTACGAACTAAGATTGATAAGAAATATCTTGTATATTTATAAATGAAGAATCATTAATCACTTCCGTAAATTATGGCTTTATTAATCCTTAGAAGTTTAAATTACTGTTTCTAATAATATAAATATACAGACATTATGAATGTAGCATAATTTTTTTATAAAATTTTAAATTACTTTATTTCTGACTTTTACTGTAGAACAGAGTTTGATTAAGCGAATGTGGAGATCTTGCTCTTTTAAAACTTATTACTTTCTAGTACCATTACCTAATCACCAATCACCACTAAAAATCGCATCTATTTTAATATGTTAAATGAATGTAACTTGCTTTAAGACAATCGGTACTTTAAACAGCAAATGTTCCAGTTATACTTTCGTTCATAATTTAAACTTTATAAATAAGTGTGTGTGGTTTACGTTACCTACATAAACCAGAAATCAATGTAAACAGACTATCTTTCTGCGTGAAATCTTGCTAAAACCTTTAATCCAGTTAAGACCCGAACATTTTAATATTTATACCTTACACAAAAGGTTTGGAATATTCGCGCTTTTGATAATTATATTACTATAACTTCTGTCTTAATAACCTTAGAACTGTCTGTATTAAGTCAGAATACGGCCTGATGCAATTGAGTTTATAAAAAATCACATTGTATATTACTTTTACAAAATATGTAGTTCCACAATTAACTAATAATTGCGCAAATTAAAATAAAATACACGTAGTAATATTTATAATGTTGTAAAACGAAGTGTAAACAAATTAGGTACTTATCTTATTAGTTCCGCAGGATTAGATAAAAAAGTGCAAAAGGAAATATTTTTAATGTGAGTTAAACACAGGAAATATTGTAAGATATATGTTTTTTATTCTAAACTTACCTTTACGTCTCCAAACATTTCAACGAGATCATGTGAACCACTTCCTAAAGCTAAATGATACAGGATATCTTGATCCATCAGTTCAATATTGGGATTTCTAAGTTTGACAGACCCATCTGGGTACCTGTAGGAAATATATTTTATTAGTATATTCTACAAACAAGTTGAAAAACAAACTTATATATTTATATTTTATTTTTTTTTTTGAAAATCCTTTGTATCGTTCTAAAATAGCTTATTCCTAAGGTTGTTAAATTAAAATTAAAACGTTACCGTATTTTGTGTAAAATACATTTCTTTTTCATACACTTTTTATGTTTATCATGTTGACCATTTTCTGCATCTTCTAAATCACTATAATGATGGAAATTGTCATGGTCATCGTCATAATGATTATTATTATTAAATATGGCACTGGTATGTTCTGGCATTGTGAATAATATTTTAAATAACCAACGAAACTGCTTTTGATTTGCTTATATATACGCTTTTACACCACAACGCTTATTTTAAAGACAAAGTGGAAGGTCAGATATGCGCACATCAACTAAACTACTAAGTAAAGGCTGAGCGACTATATCGATTATTTAGGGTGATGTAACCAACAAACATTAATTTCATCCCGATATCGCTAATCTTTCTCATTCTGTTTCATTTTAACTGGCTTTAAATATGAGGAAAGTACTTGGTTATGTTTACATAACATTTTGTTTGTGAATGTTTTATCATATCATGTATACGCTGAAATTATCTTTTGGCAAGACCTGTTATTACGTGCAAATTATTTTTGGTTTTCCTTTTTTGGTTTCTCAGAAACATTTTGGACATATGCATTTCATATTATTGTTTATTGCATTTTTATTTACATTGCACGAATTATTCTATCTAATATTTATACAACTAATTAAATATCTAATTAGTGGAATTCCAGGCTAATAGTCTATTATGTGAAAGTATACACAATTCTGTGGGAATTCAGGTTAATTCGTACAGTATAATTAACAAGTATTAACATTACATATAGTTAAATAACTCAGAGACATACCTTATTTTTCCTTATAGGTTACACAGATGCGCCTTTTCGGCTTTAAGAAATAATTGACTTTATTGCACATGTTTACACAAGATTGTATTAGATGCCTTTTATTTTTTAACGAGAAAGTGTTTATATTTGCAGATTTTTAAATTCAAATGCATATTACAAGGCTTAGCAACTTATAATACATAGGATGTTCTCTTTCCGCTGAGCCTAATAAAGTAATATGAAATTTATTGATAAAAAACATTCATTTATAAATTTTCATAGTATTTTCCTCCGCAGTCAATGCATTTTTGCATCCGTGAAAACAAAAAAAAAACTCAATCGTTCGAGCAGCTGTGTGTGGCCGAGCATTATCCAATCCTTAGAGTTGCTTGAATACTCCTTACAGTAACATGCCGGTCCTCTTCAATCATGTTCCGCACAAGACCAATATTCTTTTCGATAACGGCTGTTTTTGGCTTAGGAGCTCGAAAACTGTCATTTAAGAAAGTCGATCACGTTCAGATTCATTGTACCACCGTTTTATGGTAGCTAAAGAGTACGACTTGTCACCAAATACTCCATTGATTTTCTCAAAACATTGTTTACGGCTTAAGCCACGTTTGAAATTGTAAAAACTCACAGCTCGATAATGTTCTCTGTTTAATTCCATGCTTTCTTGCGAAAAGGATTACTTTAAGCTTATGTATTTTAAAATGTTCAAGTATATTTGTAAACCATCACCGTCATTAAACTTGTAAACAACTAGCTTCCACTGTCAAACAAAATTTGTTGCAAATTTTAATGGCCCTAATATAGATAGGCTCAGCGGAAAGAGAATAGCCCTCGTATTAGAAAAGTTACATTTATTCGAATTTATACCGTAGAATTAAAGAAAATCGTGTAATTAATAGTGCATCTAATGTATGTTGCTGAAATTCCAATTACGTAACCTCTAAAATTTCCGTTAGCAGTGGTTTCCTAAATGATTCAGTGGAACTTTTGCCAAAAACACTGAATGCTATGCAAATACTAATCAACCTTTTATTATCACAGAATTTGTAACATGAAAAAAATTTCTAAGAAATGCATTTATTTCAGTGTTGCATATTTTCAGCAAGTCATGAAAAAAGTAAACCTTTAAATACAATGTTATTAAAAATCGTATATTTTATAAAATTTTGTGGCTTTTTAATCATAAAGATTGAAATCGAATTACTTCAAGTTACTTAAGTACGTTATTGAATATTTTCCTGGAAATAATAATGAGATACTTTATATAACCACTTATTCACAAATTAAATATAATTTCGACTAATTGAATTTTATAAATATCTAGGTTTTAATCTTGAGGGCGCAATAAACAAATAAACGCAAAAATAACACAGGCAAAAACAAACAATCTATCTATACTATAAAAAAATGAACAAACTAACGAGGCCGAAGAAATGTATCAAATATACAGCGTATCCCCGGAGAGGGTTTGCGATAGGTATAATAAACCAAAAATTTTTGAAAAACGTTTCCAGCTTTTGTAGTCTAAGTGTGCTTGGTTTATAATGAATTTTTACCAAATTACACTTGAAATGATATCCAGGTGGCGTTAGTTACCACAAGAAGAATATAAAGCGGGTTAGATAAATTGGTCTTACTATCAACTTTAAGCAAAAATTTTATTTAAAAAATATGTTCTAAATTAAAAATTCGAGCTACATACAAAATTTCAATCAGTTCACATACTTGGAAATAGTACAAAGTTGTTTAGGTGATTTTCTCGAAGACGTACAATGTGATTTTTTAAAAACTCAATTGCAGGAGGCCGTATTCTGACGTAATACAGACAGTTCTAAGGTTATTAAGACAGAATACGGCCTGCTGCAATTGAGTTTTTAAAAAATCACATTGTACCTTTACCCGAGAGCAGTGGCGTACGCAGAGAACGTTCATGGGGGGGGATACGAAATTTATTTCCAATTTTCTTTCGTTTAACACAAATTAGTTTTTTTATAAGCAGATATATTTAACAAATTAAAATAAAATTATTAATAAATTATTATCTAACAAAAAAATCAAAATCGTTTTAGGTGCCTGAAATGAAAAAAACAATATGTGTTTATAAAATTCTATTGCGTTAAAAACATATGACCCTTACAAACATCACCCTTACAAGTTACAAAATGCTTAAAGTATGAGGTCAATTCGTCTAGGTTTTTTTGACAAATCATCTATAACGACATCTAAAGATACTGCCTGTTCACGATGTATTGACATCATTGCTAGTCCATTTAGCCGATTCTGAAACGGTATCAATGTTGTAAGTAGTGAAACATATTATTTTAAAGCTTTGAAAAAGGGTTTCCTTGAGATTTTGAATTTCTTAAATAGGTTTTTATTCGTTTTAAAGTAGAAAAATACCTCCCAGGAGTAGCGGTACTAACAGGCAGTGAACAAAAATTTTTTAGCTGCCTGTGCACATGTGGAAAGGCCTGTCATGGGGGGGGATATATCCCCTTTATCCCCCCGTGCGTACGCCACTGCCCGAGAGACAGAAGATTTATTTTCAGCAAGATGGTTGTGGCCTACATTCAACTGCTGTGATAAAAAAATATTTAAACATCTTATTTGGAAAGAGATGGATTGGCCAATTTGGACCGCAGCCATGGCCACCAAGAAGTCCGGATATTACAATTATGGATTTTTATTTCTGGGGACATGTTAACCAAAAAGTGTTATAGAAAATTTTTATGACGATTTGAACAAATTGAAAAACAAAATTACTGATGTGATTAGGGCCATACCGCTTCTCGAAATTAGAAACAATTACCAAGAATTTAGAAAAAGGATAGAATTATGTGCTAATTTAGGTGGGGAGTTATTTGAGTAGCTTCATTTTATTGAAAACTGCTTAGAAATTGTGTAAAAATAGAATTAAGAAACCAATATTATTGTTACTTATGGTAATTTTGAAGGTCTCAATTTTTTTTGTTTAAATGTAATGAAAATTTGTATATAGCCCGTATTTTTAATTTAAAACATATTTTTAAAATAATAACATCTTTTTGTAAAGTTAATAAAAAGACCACTTTATCTAACCCGCTTTATATTCTTCTTGTGCTAATTACGCCATCTAGATATCATTTCCAGTGTAATTTGGTAAAAATTCATTATAAACCAAGCAGACCTAGACGACAAAAGATGGAAACGTTTTTCAAGAATTTTTGGTTCATTATAGGTTATAGGTACCTACCGCAAACCCTATCGGGGGACACGCTGTATAAATATCAGCTTAATATTTTTTCAAAAAGCTAATGTTAAAAATTGTAAACAACAGCATCTAAAAATATAAGAAACAACAAAATAAAATATAAGAAATACCGAGCGAAATACTTTCTAATATTGAATGAGAAAAGGTCCTGCCTAATTAGTTTTTATTCATTTCCAAGTTACTATAGGCCAGTTCCTTCTTAATTTTCAATAGCTGCTTATTCCATACATAGGTACATATTAAAATTATAGTCTTAATTAAATTTTTGATTTATTTCTGTGTTTCTACTGAATTTTCTGTCGAAAATATAGATCTGAAACAACGCCATGGAAGAAATATGAAGAAAGAAAAGCAATAGAAATTGTAGTTTAACCGAACTTCCGTGGACGTGACTACCTTAGCTTATTTTCAAACAAACGAATATTGTCCCTTTTGCAATCTAGAGACTGTATTACACTTTTTGTATAAATAAAAGCTTTCGGGTTATCCATTAGCTCCTCCTATTATAATTTAGAAAGTGACATGAAAATATGTAGGTGTATATTGAAAACTACAATTAAATAATTAATTAAAAACGATAACATGCAATATAATTATCTGAATCATCTGAGATTAAATGTAATTGTACATTTGAAAGATAATTTTTAAAAATTAACCGCGATTACTTTACTATTAAAAGCGTTGATAAATTGAAGAATTAATAGATTCCAAAATAAGAGAAGCAGTTAGTTATAAACCAAATAATTAAATTACGATTACCATATCCAAAACAAGTAAGAAGTACAGACAGATCAATAAAAAAACCAATTAGGGTAGGCTGTGAAATTATATTATTTTGAATTGGTACTTCAGCCACATCCGCAGAATGACATTTCTGACATGAATTTAAGGTTATAAACTTTGTTTACAATAAAAATGTCAAATTACAAACGTTATAAAATGTCATCCTTTGGATGTGGCTAAAGTACCAATTCAAAATAATTCAATTTCACAGCCTACCCTAATTGGTTTTTTATTGATCTGTCTGTACAAACGAAATAAGAATTTTTATTCAATTTTGACGTTTTAAACTGACGTTTATTTGTTTCTGGCCTGCCCGTAAAAGTTGATGTTTTATAAACAACCGTTTAAAATTTCTATTCCGCTAGCGATTTAAAATTTTTATTCCGCTGGCGCGTTAAAAATGTCAAATCGCTTTAAAAATGTCAAATAAATGTCAAAATTGAATAAACAGTTGTATTACACTTGCGGATTAATAGTTATTTATTATACATGCGGATTAAATTAATGTTTAATGAGCGGTACGTTTAACCGCGTGAGCGGCGGTAGCCGCAAGCGCGTTGATGCCGCGAGTTAATAAATTAATTTTAATCCGCAAGTGTAATACAACTGTTTATTAAATTTTGACATTTATTTGACATTTTTAAAGCGCTAGCGGAATAAAAATTTTAAATCGCTAGCGGAATAAAAATTTTAAACGATTGTTTATAAAACATCAACTTTTATGGGCAGGCCAGAAACAAATAAACGTCAGTTTAAAACGTCAAAATTGAATAAAATTAATTTATTAACTCGCGGTATCAACGCGCTTCCGGCTACCGCCGCTCGCGCGGTTAAACGTACCGCTCATTAAACATTAATTTAATCCGCATGTATAACAAATAACTATTAAATAGTAGACACTGAAATCTCAGTTAAAAATAATGGTATATGAAAGGTCATACGCTGTACTTACATCTCTAATTAAAGTTAACTACCTAGTCAAAGTTCAGCAAATTTTATTGCGTAACTCGACATTTAATTGCCTTTGAAATGCATTTCATAAAACTTTCTACAGCAAACTTCTTAGCTGTTTCAGTTGTAATACAAACGTATGTAGGTATTTACAAGACAATGAAAATGTATCCCCTTGGTTTGGTATTTCGATTTCAAAAGTTATTTTATATACAAAAGCCAAACCAGTTCTTTTTAACGTATATTCTTTTCATACCACTTCATTTTACGGTTTCTAACTCTAACCGTCTTTCTACGATCTTAAATCAGTTTCATCATTATATTCTTCGTATATTTGATTTAGCAAAATAATTTCCTGGGAAGTATCGTTAGAGATACCACTTTCTCATCAGTACAACCCAAAAATATTCGATTGTTATATTCAATTCAGGAAATGGCTATGAAATCGACGAATAATTTAATTTAATTTTCACAAAAAAGATCTCTTGACATTCTTCTTCTTCATGCCATATCCGTTTTAGGACGTTGACGAGGGGGATCAAAGCCACATTTTTAAACGACTTGGCGTCGTTAACTTTGTTATATCCCCCTTATACCAAGGAAATGTGTTCTCTGCAGTGGTTTCCCGTTGCCTTCTGCAGAGTTTGTGACTGCGTATTAAGTGTATAGTGTCTTGTTACCATCTGAAATCGACCACTCCGCGGACAGAATCATTAATTAAACCAGACGATTAAATGGCTTCAGCGACCTCGAACAGTGGGGAATTCTTTATAAAAATCCTTGCCACTGCGTGAGATTCGAACCCAAGGCTCCTAGCTAGGAGCCCAGCGCTCTTACCACTGCGCCAACGAGTTTCTCTTGACATTAAGAGCAATTATTTTTTAAATATACTTAATTCTTTTATAGTATTTCTTGACATTTGATGAGCCTTGGGTTGCTACAGAAAACTATTTACCTACAATAAAAGCAAAACAATTTTTGAAGTATAATAACATATTTTAATTTTTGACTATATTATTATATTATACCGGGTGTAACAAGATCATGGTACACCCCACTTTTTTCCTTTAGTTTTCAAGATAAATGGTTGAAATTTGGAACATCCTATACACTTAATAAACGTCACTTTTTGACAAACTAAATGATTTTTTTCCATTTCCGGTTTCACCGGAAGTGACACAAGCTTTGATTTTCAAATGAAACATCCTATATATTAATGCATTTTTCAATTCCGCATGATTTTCTGAATCGAATAATAAGTGACATTCAGTCTTCAATATTTATTTTAATTTAATTTTTAGTTTTCTATTTAAGTGTGCCACGACTGTTCTAATTGAGCCGTGTAATACTAGAAAAATCGAAATCCCGTCGAAAATACTAAATTATGTGATTTATAAGCAAATAAAGTTCATCAAAATGGTTTTTGGGACAAAACACAATCTTTTCAAATGTAACCATATTGGTACCGTGGTACAATTTATTGCTAGTATTAATAAGGAATTTATTCATGTGCCTTATTAAAATCTGCGATAAATTCAATCAAAATTACAGCTAAGAGGAAATACAATTTTGTTCCAATTATACTGTAAGAAGTAAAGAAGGTGGCTTTGATAATAATGAAATATTTAGCTTGTCAAACATTTGTTGATTTACCAGTGTTTTTATTGTTTTCATTGCTTTTAAAGCCACCTTATTTACTTCCAAAATTTCAACCATTTATCAAGATCATGGTACACCCCGTACCATGATCTTGTTACACCCGGTATATTACACTTATTAATTTTTGACTAGATGAATATACTGGGCAATTCACGTAAGACGCGCCCCTTAAAATCTTCAAATGCAACCCAACATACATGTTTCCACAGCTACTAGAAAAATTTGCCAATTTAAACAAAATTTGATCAAGTAGATATGTTCACAAATACTTATTGTTAACATATTCATCAAAAGTGACAATGATTTTTCATTAAAGGCAATGTCAACTTATGAAAAGTCGATTTTTTTTTATTTTGTAATTTGATTGAGTAAACTGAGTATTGCACCTTTGCAAAATTTTACGGCCGAATTTTAATTCGTTACCGTGTTATGGAAGCTAAAAGTTTAAGTTATGACGTCAACTGTGTCGGTTGCCGGTAAGAGCTCTAGCATAGCTACAAGTACAACGCTAAATTTAGGTTATATTGCCAGGTTTTTAGGTTATGTTGCCGTGTTTTTAGGTTATGTTGCCGTGTTTTTAGGTTATGTTCATTGTGTAGCAGCCTCCGGAGGTCGACACCAGTGACGTCATGTGTGTAGGATCTGAATTTTATTTTGGTTTTATTGTGGTTATTATCAAAGATATTGAAATTCTACCAATGCGGGTACTTTTACGAGTATTTTAACTAACGTATTTTGATATTTACTAAATATGTTGCATAAGTTGACAATGCCTTTAAGGTTTATTACAAATTTATTACTTTTTGTATATTTTTAAACTAATACTTGATATAAATTTATTTTTGTTATTGATGATAGGTAGTATTTGTCTTATTTTTGTAATTATAGATTATGAAAGTTTTCAGTTTGGAACATAACCTTGACATATAGTGCAGGGGCCTGGGGTATACGTGTTGGAATGTGTGCGTCTACGGATTTTCTCTTCGGATTATGTTTACAAGGTTGTTAGATATGCTTTTTATCTTGGTCACATGATCTGTAGCCCGTCAGTTTTTGTCAAAATGGCTGCTAAACATATAGCTACCCGTTTTAATGCATTATGGTAACGTAAAAAAAGGTAATTTATGTCGAATACTATTATGTTTGGTAACAAATTAAAACTCCAGGTACTGCCAATTACTCTAGCGTGTTAGTTATGTAAATTGATGTGCATATACGGCGTGACCATTTTAAATCGTGACCCCTTTCTGGCTCTGAATATGCAACCCATATTACATTACATTTATAGTCTATACCTGCTTTACAGGCTTAATAAGCAGAAAATATAATTAAAACCTATTACGTAACTAACACGCTAAAGCAACTGGCAGTACCTAGAGTTTTAATTTGATACCAAACATGATAGTATTCGACATAAATTACCTTTTTTACTTTACCATAATGCATTAAATCGAGTATATGTTTGGCGGCCATTTTGAAAAAACTGACGGGCTACAGATCATGTGACCAAGATAAAAAGCATGTCTAACAACCTTGTAAACATAATCCGAAGAGAAAATCCGTAGATGCACACTTTCCAACGCGCATACCCCAGGCCCCTAGACTAATAGGTATTTAACGTATTTAATTATGTATTGCCATTTTGAAGCAAGTCACCTATGATTATATTATTATATACGTTTAATTGAGAATTAATATACATAGATTGACGTTATTTCTGAATTTGTAAATTGGGTTGCCTATTTCAAGTGTTCGATCGATAAACCTTTAAGGTTATAGAGAGAAAGTAAACTATTCGTATTTAATGACAGACATAATGATTATCTAATTGACAATTTAATTGACAACATCGGTCATTTATAATAAAAAGTTACTTTGAGTTGACATTTCGTTTGGTTCAGCAAAAATAATGGGTTGTGTACTTCGAGGTTTCAAACGACATCTTTTAACATCCCTAGCGTCGTTGTTATACGTTACGAACTTGGGCTTTATTTACACGAGGTGCACCTCACCTCATGCAACCTTGTATCACGCACATTGACTGTTATAATCTTATAATCGTTAACAGTACTACGCAAGTAGAATTTTTCCGGATTCAAAGAAGATAAGATGTATAATTAAGCATAATGACTAATGAGTTCACTGAATCTACAAAAATGAGCTACCTACTCGTACAAGCAGTCATAAGGAAGTATTTAACTAATTTACTTAAAAAAAAACCACCACAAACATTGTATTAGGAAAACAAAAAAGTGATGACAAAAAGATTACATTAATACATTAAAAGTTGAAAGGAGCTTCTTTCTATAACTATTCACTCACAACATATTAAAACTGAAAGTAAACAGTACGATGTTTTCAAAATGCTTGTTAAGTGAGTAGGTACCTGTTTAATGAATATTAAATTACAATATGCCTTCCTGCTTTAGCTTTTGTGGATGTAACGGATTTAATCGATAAAACGGAAATTATTAATGCGTAGTACCAAAATACTTTAGAAGGAAATAAATTAAGCTTTTTTTATGGTAAGGACACAATTTCGGATGAATGTCTAATTATATTAATTACCTACCTATTCTTACCTCCACTCCCTTTAATTAAATGATGAAACATTAAATCAAGGTATCTACTAGCATTTAATTCATAGCTTTTATTAAAATCAGTTTAAATTTGCATTTTGATTGATAGTATTAAGTTCCTTCACATAATTGTAAATTATAAAATGATTGATAGTAGGTAAACCTGATATTAATATTAAATTATGAATCTTACAATTAAAAATGAGGTTCAAAGGTTTTACGACCAATATTTATTAAAATTAATAGACGATTAGAAAACTGTTTAATGCCTACAAATTTTACCATCAGGTCTGAGCTTTTGTTTCTACATCTGCCTGCATTTAATTTGTTGTGATTAGTACTGATTAGATAAAAATTAAGGTATATTTCAAGTGGTACCTAAAACAGATTATTTCCCATCTGCTGTTTCGTTTGATATTGCATAATGTTGGAAACTGGAAGAATTTGTCCAGTTCATGCATAATAATGAGTATTGATCATTTTGATTTTATTAAATACCTCTCCAACCATATTATTAGCTGTACAAACTACATCCAATAAAATTCGTTGATTTTTAAATGATAAATATTACCCAAAAACGATAACAATGTTGATAAACGGTTTACTTAATCGCTAATCTAAATCTTAATTCTTTTTTAAACTTTTTTATCTAAGACTTTAATGCAGCCAACTGTGTACCTTTTGCAATAGTATTATGTAATTGAATGTTTAATTAAAATTCAGCTCGAGTTTTAATGTAATTTAACTCGATGCATAAGTAAAAATATAATGCTTTACATCAGCGGTTCTCAAACTTTTTTTTTCGCGTACCACTCATGTGTACAACTACACAGTCGCGTACCTACAAAACACTCACTCTACAACTTTAGATAGAGCGAGTGTTAGTTGTAGGTTCGTGACTGAGTCTAAACTCTACTAAACTGCGACTCGCGTACCACCGTAAGAAACTCTGCGTACCACCAGTGGTACGCGTACCACCAGTGGTACGCGTACCACAGTTTGAGAACCGCTGCTTTACATTATTTAAAACTTTGTAGGTATTTTACCTTATCTCCAACTGGATGTATGGGTTTTTCAAGAGATTTTGTAAATTAATCATGTCAGTCATAATCTCTGAAAAAATTACCTGTCATGTAAATATCATGCGTTTGTCTTATCAAGTAAAATGAAGTTATTTTATCTCTACCAGTCCGTTCATCGGGTGAATAAGAAATGCTTGTCTTATTGTTATCTTTTATGTCAATGTCGAAGGCGGAGGTTTATCATAAATTTTTATGATAACCCTTCGCGGTTAAATCGGTGATAACATAAAACAACAACTGAAAGCTTTGAAAATTTAAAACTGGTAACGTAATCTTCCAATTACGTGAAAAGTATTGAACCATTAATTGAGCTTACAAATGACTTATTTATTATGCAGTAGATTTTTAGTCGTATTCAGTTGTTCTCATTATTATTTATTTATGATGCTAAATATGTATTAGTTTATTTTACGGACAATAATGCAATAAGTAGTAGGGAATTAGGAACTTTTATACCATGAGTTCAAAAAGTTTTTACATAAGGGTTGGCCATGAGACACAAAAGTAATGTCTACTGCAAGATTTAGAAGCTTTGTTTTTACGATTTTATTGAAATTTGCACAACAGTATTATGCCAACAACACAATGAGTACAGTTAATAAATTCTAAATCTTGCAATTGACATTATTTTTGTGTCTCATGGCCAACCCTTATCTAAAGACTTTTTGAACTCACGGTATTTCATACTAAATAAAACCCTTCCTGCAAAAACGTCGCAATCATTAATAATGAGAAAATCTATCTGTTGTTCTGTTTTTCTCTTATCACTGCCTTGAGTAACCATAGCAATAAAGACGGGGGTAATGGCACCATATCATCCATCTTTACCGAGTATAAGGTGTAAACGTATGTTATCGTTATCAGTTGAGACAATGCACCTATAAGATTTTCAAGTGACGTAATTTACAAATAAAAAACTATAATAAAAGCAATGTAAATTTTTAACAATTTCTATACTTTCATTTTTGTTATTAACTCGGAACAGAGGTACGAAAATTGACCGTAACTACCGCTTTGATTACTGTTATTTTAAAAGTTATAAACCGTGACGGTCATGTACTGTACATATTGTTAATGTAAAATGTTTCCAAGAAGCTTTACGTGTTTTATAACTATTTGACTGTTTGTTTAAGGGAGTGGTCTAAGTAAATCAATTACTTTTTATTGACTGTGCTTTTGCTTGATTTACCATTTATTTTGTACATTATGGAATTCTACCTTTGTTAAATATAATTTACCTATACAACGTAAACTAAAATCTCCTACTGTTAAATTTTACTCGCTGGTAACGTTTCAATAAAATGTGGGTAATTAGAAAAATATGTTGTAAAATATTGATATTTTCCGATGCACTAAAGAAAAACGTGTAAATACGCATGCGCATTATTCAAATAATATCAATATGTTTAGTCTAATTAAGAATAATTGAAAAAAGCAAAATAATAACTTACTCGTCCCTTTCTTCGTCTGACACAGACATGGTTTTGTAGCTACCGTTAACTATTTGTCAACAAATCACTTAGGCCTTCACTAAGAAAATCTCTGCATTTTACTATAATAACAGCCTATGTTATCAGTGAGCGTATCACATATGATTAGAACATAAGAACGCAAATTTTTTGAGAGGTATCAAAATAATGGACAAGGGTGCGACTTGTGTGTTGCTACATTTCCTGCATCGACCACCTGACTAAGGGCGCTGCGATCAGTATAGCTGCAGGATTACCGTATTCCTTTTTACACACTTCTGTTATCCTGATACTTGCGGGATCCATTTCTGCGTGTTCTGTTGTTCGGAATCACTAAGGTCAAGGACTTCACTTTTGACAAATAAGTTTTGATTTATATATTTATGGTCTGTGACTGTGACAAAGAGAAAATTACCGTAAACTGTTTTTCGTAGCAGCGTATCGATTACGAACTAACACGCTAAGGATTATATATTTATAGACGTTTATAAATATCGTTTCATCGTTTGTCAGTCAATATTACCTAGTTAAATATTGGCCATATTGGGTATATACCTACACCAAAACCTTCAAATTCCAACAAAATACTAAGAAAGAAAAATAGTCTTACATTGCGTACGATGCCCAAATAAAATCTTGTAAATCAATACTTGTATGTCATTATTAAATGATAGATAGCATAGCATTCCTCATCCATTCCTAACAAAAGCGAATACAAGTAGAAGGACCAAAATATGCTTGTTTCTTTTCATTTAAAAAAAAAACTTAAATACATGTAGCATATTTCATATTATTACTATTGCCAAAAGTATAGTGTAAATCTACAAATCTACAGTGTTTTCACTGTTTCCAGTTAAGTTTACATATTACTAGAAACAAACAGAAACATTAGTTTGTATTCCTAATTTCTTTTCTACTGCTTTTAACTGATTGAATATAGATTGGAAGTTTCTTCCTCCTCTCCAAACTAACAACCCGTGAAATCATCATCCTAATAGTTTCAGACAGTTCATCGATTTGTCCGCCCTTGTAAAAAATTGTTTTTCTTCGTTTAATTCTATCTAAAAATAAAATGTCTACTGTCCTATCCCTTAGATGGTTTTGTACCACTTGCTTTACATCGCAATCCTTCTCGTATCTGACATTTTGTCCTGTTTTCTTTCTTTATAAATAAGTTAGCAACTGTACTGTACGTCCTGTTTTTGAATTAAAAAGTCCCTTTTACTTAAACCTGCTACTTTTAAGCATGTATTCAACCAAGGCCCGCTGAATTAACATTGCATATAAGGCCTGTCCACTTCATTTAGCCAAGACGCAATTAGAAAGGACGATAGCGCCATTTGAGGTGAACTATACATTTTTCCCTTAAAAAATGTATAGTTTACCGCAAATGGCGTCATCGTCCTTTCTAATTGCGCCTTGGCTAAATGAAGTGGACAGGCCTTATATGCAATATTAATTCAGCGGGCCTTGATTCAACTGTGAAGATTCTAGGGTTTTTCAATAGGGGTGATATGTTTTGAAATTGGCATAGCGGCCATATTTGAAATGTCAAAATTGTCTGTCGTTGTCAAGTGAGTTTAGTAATGTCTGCAATTTCATCATGGAAAGATATACGCTTCAGTTTATTTCTTCCAATATGAGAATGGAGATTCCATTACTGTCAATGATGAGCGGTACAGATCGATGATAATTAACTTTTTATGGCCCGAACTGAATGATAGTGATTTAACTAACATCTGGTTCCAACAAGACGGCGCTACGTGCCTCACGGCCCGTGATACAAATGGTCAGTTGATTATTTCCAGAAATGGACCTGTCGAATGGCCTTCAAGAAGCTGTGATTTAACACCTTTAGACTTCTTCTTGTGGGGTTATTTAAAGTCTATTGTTTATGAGAATAAACCAGAGACAATTTCATACATTAAAATTGAATATTCAACGCGCCATTCGCGACATAAGGCCTAATTTATTGAATAGAGTTCTTGAAAAGGTGAAAGGTGAACCAGAGGCGGTCATTTAAATGATGTTATTTTCAGAACTTAATTGCATCGATGGCACTTCAAAATAAAATAAAAAATTTGGGTCTATTTCTATTTGTTGTTTCATTTCAATTTAAAAACATATCGCTCTTATTGAAAACCCCTTTATTTGTACCAAAAAAAACTTAGCAACGCAAAATATTGAATATTATTAATATAATGATCTTTTTCCTCTTATGGCCGAAGCCTAGGACAATGACCTGTTAATAACTCATGAGTACTGTGAGCCCTCTTCGAACGTATGCTGGGCAAGAGGTTAACCTTACCCATCGAAAGAGGTGAAGAAGATCGTCCGCAGTGTTGCGAGGTTACGTTATCAAATGTATAATAACCGAGCCCGTCGGTTTACTGTGCCCTCCGAAGCACGGAGAGCGTACGTACGACCTTCTAAAATTCCAGCGGGGTATCACCGGTTTCGGGAATCGAACCCGTGATGGCTACGTGAGAGACTTGGGATTTTTACATGTGGCTTTCAATATTATGATCAATTTTATAAAATTAAATTTTAAATATGACAAGCCCTTTTTTATATCAAGATCCATTTTGTAAATTAAAACAGAAGCTTATTTTCTTCATCCTCCTCTTATGGCCGAAACCTAGGCCAATGCGCCAATGACCAGTTAATAACTCATAACTCATAATCATAACTATGATTTCCGTGAGTCCTCTTTACACGTATGACTGGCAGGAGGCTAACCTTAGGGTACGCTTATGCTGAAGCATCGAGCATCGCTGGAAGCAACGCAGAAAGAATGCATACGTGTATCTTTTAATGTAAGGGTACGTTTATGCTGAAGCATCGAGCATCGCGACTAGCATCGCTGCGAGCAACGCAAAAAGAATGCATAAGTGTATCTTAATGCAAGTGTTTATGCTAGCGCAACGCGCTGACATAGCATCGACATGAAAGCGTCGCTCCGAGCATAGAAAATGAATTTTTTAATTTACTTTGCTCGCAGCGCTCGGGTGTTCGAGCAAAATTTTGCCGAATTTAATCCAGAATGGACGTGGACAAGTTTATTTCTAGTGTTTTCGTACGGTCTTCACTGTGGGATCGAAAAGATGACCATCACTGCAACAGATAGGTACCTTCTACATAAACTATGGGAGCAAGTGGCTAAAGAATGTGGAATTACAAGTACCTAATAAGTGATTCTTTTCAATATTTTACATAAGTGTTGCTCTGTTGCTATAATATGAGCATGTAATATATAATATTAGCGTTTTAATTATTGATTGATTAAATATTGATAATAAAATTCTTCAGATTATAAGTATTTTAATTTTAGGGGAGTAACATTTCTTTTTCGTTATCACTCATTGCTGCTTACTAATAATAAACAATAAATACTTCATACCACTTCTTCGCTCTTTTCACTCTTCAGCTCTGAGAGGTGCAGCGCGGTAAAATACAGCGTCAGTATAAACAGTTTATTTTTTAGATAGAGTTGCACATCGCTTTAAAACATCGATGTATGCAGCGATGCTAAGCGCGACGCTCGATGCTTTTAGGTCTGCCTGACCGTTGGTGAGATAAGCTTCCCATTTGTTCGCCTTCTCAGATTCTCACCCAGACCCGTCTTAACGAACTTGAGCGGCCTGGGCTAAAAAAAAAATTGGCGCCTTCATCATATTGAATTCAACAATAATTAAATAATACGTATAATTAACGCCCCCGGTACTGAGTATAGGAGCTTTATTCTTAAAATCATTCGCTTATTTCATACATTGTTAATGATAATGAATTCGAAGACTTCCACGGTCAGTGTCAGTATTAACAAAACGTTTTCCGGATTGGGACCGTGTCATTGCTGAGACAGAATAACTCAACGTTTCGCCCACTTTTTTAAGGGGCTTCTTCAGGAGGAAAGGGAGCACTAAAAGAGCACGGTAACTCAACGTGTCAACCACGCCAGAGGCAAAACTCTTTTAGCAAAAGGCAGAAGGGTAACGGTAACTCAACTTGTCCACCAAGCCAGAGGCGAAACCCTTCTGAGTTTTGCTTCTGGCGTGGTTGACATGTTGAGTTACTGTGCTCTTTTAGTCTTTTAGTGCTTCCTTTCCTGCTGGAGAATCTCCTTAAAAAAGTGGGCGAAACGTTGAGTTATTCTGTTTCAGCAATGACACGGTCCCAATTCGGAAAACGTTTTGTTAATATTGTTAATGATTTTCATAGAAATTTCGAAAATTTTTGTTAAAGTTTAACGAAGTTTCAAATTGACTAAAAAATCAAACTCAGTTCTTCAGCGCCCTTGGATCATTGGCGCCCCTGGGCTATAGCCCATTTAGCCCAATGGATAAGGAGGGCCTGTTCTCACCTTGGAATACTGTGATATGTTGTCCCAGTGAGGCATGCATGTCATATTTCAGAGTTTTCCTATGTATTCCAGCTCCTAAACCATTGTCTGTCTTTTAGACCCATCTGTGTACCAGATTAGACTATTTGATGGACTTTGTTCTTCTCTACTACGTCATTACTACCAGTCAAATAGGATGTCAAATGGTTTGTCGTAAGAGACTTTTGAAGTCATTGTATCGCTTCCCATGGTTAGTAATGGGTTTGCAATGACTTTGGTGATGCTAGTCAGCTAGTATGCCCATGGTAATTCTGTGTTGTCCAACTTGCATTACATGTCAGCCTACCATCCTAGCCTCACCCTTGATAGAAATATGTAGGGGAAGTAGGTTTATCATTGTTTCATGGCTGCAGAAAGAGGGCATACTTTCATACTTTTAGAGATTTTTTTGCGTTAGCCCAGACCGAGAATCGTACCCCATCAAGGCCGGCATACTGTATTTTTTACTTAACTTACCCAACATAGAGTTCTAGAATATACTCGTAATTAAAGAATTTATTGTTAAACATTGTAACGAGTGTTAGAAAACTCATCTTATCAGAGTAACCTATGAAAAAAAATTAAGTGTCTTAATTTAATTCTTAAATATCCACTATTCATTAGAACTACCGACAGCTGCTGTCATTTAACTAATTGTGATTAAGGGCGGGTTGCACAAACAGCTTGGTTAAATTAATCATACGTTAAAGTGGACAAAATCGAATCAAAATTCGAATGCATATGGCAAATAACACATTACTAACAAAAAATGGTGCTCTTTTGTCAACTTTGACCATTCGTGAATTTAACAAAAGCTTTGTGCAACCGGCCCTAAGTGTACTTGAAAATTAACTTAGGTACCAATACAGGACTAATACAGGGCATACATTTTAATAAGCACAGGTGACTCTGATAAGACGAGTTTTCTAACACCCGTTATATACGTTGTTTGTTTATTGATTGCCATGGTCATTATAGGGTATAGGCCAGTCAATAGAGGCATTTTACCTTGCAAAAGGTGGAGTAAAAGATTTTATTTTTTGATTTTGTATATATCAGTGCCAACATGAAAAAACCAAGTTTGCTAACAAATTTGACCTCGGGAAAACTTTTGGCAGCGGAAAAACCACAAAATTTTTGAACTTTTTATGGTTTTTCGCTTTTATCTCATAAACCGTTGGTTCTACCAAAAAAGTTGTTCAGTACAAAATTAAAGCTTATTAAATTTCCTAAAACATTTATATGACACGTTTTTTTGCTATCTCTAACAGTTTATGAGATATTTGCTGTCAAAAACGGTATAGGTATTCGGAAAACCACATTTTCACTAAAAATCAAATGGAAAAACAAATTTTATTTTATTTATACAATAGCTATGTACATTATATAATGGTGGGGCTTACTGCCGAGGGCAGTGTCTTTACCTGCCCCACCACTAAAGGCCAGTGGCGGATCAAGAGGGGCACCCCCCCCTCACACAATACAATACGCTAATACTAAGAATGCAAAATAAATCTGTTAATACATTTAAAAATCAAAAAAGGTTAAACAGGTAAGTGGTAAAATTTATTTCTTTCGTAGCCGCTTAGCAGGCACAGGTTCTTCATCGGGTTCAGTCACTTCAGTCGGAGTGGGAAGAAAGTCAGCATCCACTTCTGAAGGTTCAGATTCTTCGTCCTCAAGCAAAGAGAAAATCGGAATAGAATTTTCACATTCCTGGCCACTGCAATATTTGCACATGGTGGAGCACTACAAACCTGTTTTGCGGCAAGAGCAGGCTCCACTACATCCTTTTTTGCACGCACAGGACACGGTTTTTAAAAGTTGCTGAGGAGCAACATCTTTATTTGTCTCCACAGGCACCTGACCTACGTTGCTGCTCACCCAACCCCACTCTTGCGGGTTGATAGAGTTACCCAGCCATGTTTGGATTTGATGGAAGCAGCGGTAGGAGTGGTAGCGTGCAGCATCGCACGTAGGCGGTAGTCGTGCAAGATCCACTTTTCTTTTAGAAACTAATTTTGAAAAAATACTGAATCGTAAAGTGTCCAAAGACTGCACGCGATTGGTGTCACCTGTGTATAACACTGCGAGAATCTGTTCACCTGCCGTTGCTATATCATCGTGACTGCTGAGTGGATTAAGGAAAGTTAGGAGGATTTTCTTCATTTCTGGAGATTTGCTGATGATGTTACTCAACTTGATCTTCCCTTGACCGAAAATGGAAGATGTGGTGTCACATCTACTAAAAGAATGGATGAACGGGATGCTCTGTGGGTCAAACTTGAATGATTTTGTTGAGTAGTACGTATCCGCAGCACTCCCTCTTCCAGGCTTGAGAAAGAACAAGTTGCTGCAAGACTGTCCAAACGCTGTCATCAGCACTAACAGATCGATGTCCTCCCCAACTAAGACCAACTTTTCCTGTTCCTTGGCCTTGGAAATAGCAGTGTTGACAAATAGTACGTCAGCATCCTCTTGAGCCTGTTTGACTTCAATGTCACAGTCTACAAAATGTGTTTCCAGGAGTTCTATCAGACGCTTCTTGTTTTGGCCATTTGCCAAAAATGTTTCCTGAGAAATTTGTTTGATCATGTTCGCATCAAAAATCACCTCAGGGGAACAATGAATCCTCATCCTCCACAATCTCTCAGATCGTTTGGTGCCGCTATTAGCTGGATATCCGTCAAATACAACAGCAACACTGGATCCATAATGTCTTTTCACAAATGAAGAATAGCTCTCAGCGATACGAGAAAAGGAGGCGTTGCGAGGCCAAATGACTTTATGTAGGAGGTATCCTCCATCTACAACAGTGAAGTGTGTCTTCTCTGCTGTTGTATTTGAGTTAACTGGGGTGAATGCCGTGTACAATGAAGATTTAGTACCTTTCCGCATGCCTCCATCTAAGAAAAGCGACATTGGGTAGGGTGCAAGTTCATATGTAAAAAACATATGAACTTATTTTTATTAATATTAATTTTTTTTTCCTAAATTGAAATAACAATGTTTGAGCTAAAATGCACTATTAAATTTGAGGAATCATTTCTCATTTTCGGGGGGGGAGGTGCCCCCCCTATATCCGCCCCCCCCTTGATCCGCCACTGGCCTTTAGTGGTGGGGCAGGTAAAGACACTGCCCTCGGCAGTAAGCCCCACCATTATACAGTGCGGTCGTTTAGTCTGGAAACCTGGGAATAAAATGTTGTCCGTTCATTTATGGAAAAAATCCTCGGACAGGTCAATTTTTATTTTTTATTGCACACATTTTGACATATCGTTAAAATTTTTTCCGCCATATTTGAAAAAGTTATGACGTCATCGCCAATTTTTTTAAATGGCTACCCCCATTTTTTTTGGCAGATTTGGATTCCTCGTGAAATTCTAAAACCAAAAATGTCAAAAAGTATGACCTTGAACTTGAAAATTTTCGAAATAAAAAATGGCGATGACGTCATAACTTTTTCAAATATGGCGGAAAAAATTTTAACGATATGTCAAAATGTGTGCAATAAAAAATAAAAATTGACCTGTCCGAGGATTTTTTCCATAAATGAACGGACAACTTTTTATTCCCAGGTTTCCAGACTAAACGACCGCACTGTATAATGTACATAGCTATTGTATAAATAAAATAAAATTTGTTTTTCCATTTGATTTTTAGTGAAAATGTGGTATTCCGAATACCTATACCGTTTTTGACAGCAAATATCTCATAAACTGTTAGAGATAGCAAAACAACGTGTCATATAAATGTTTTAGAAAATTTAATAAGCTTTAATTTTGTACTGAACAACTTTTTTGCTAGAACCAACGGTTTATGAGATAAAAGCGAAAAACCATAAAAAGTTCAAAAATTTTGTGGTTTTTCCGCTGCCAAAAGTTTTCCCGGGGTCAAATTTGTTAGCAAACTTGGTTTTTTCATGTTGGCACTGATATATACAAAATCAAAAAATAAAATCTTTTACTCCACCTTTTGCAAGATAAGCCCCCTTTTTGATACTCTATTGACTGGCCTATAGGCATATTAGGAAAAAAATGGGGGTTCAGAGGAAAGTTTTGCTATAGTTTTGATTTTCTCACTCTCTATGTGTTTTGGGTCACTGAACATGAATTTGAAGTTTGCAGGCAAAAATTTGGCCCGGAACTTTGTTTTTTTGGCACTTTTTGCCCAAATTTTGGCACTTTTTTCAGTTTTTGGCCTATATCTCAGAAAGG
Organism: Melanotus villosus; assembly: GCA_963082815.1. Taxonomy (NCBI): domain Eukaryota; kingdom Metazoa; phylum Arthropoda; class Insecta; order Coleoptera; family Elateridae; genus Melanotus; species Melanotus villosus. The sequence continues at coordinate 65,190,207 of OY720418.1, read as the reverse complement.
AAGCGTTTTTTCGACAAGCCCACTCTATACAAAATTAAAGTAGACAAAATTTCCTGCATTTCCCGTATATCACTGTTTTTTTGTAAGACTAACCGTTCCGCCGTTAGAGCGCGCCAAAAAAGGGCAATATTCCCATATCTAGTGAAATTTATATGATATAAAAGCTTGTCGCAAGAAAAAATGTATGTATTTCATAAAATAAATTTACACAGGTAAATCTTGCGACAAGCTTTTATATCATATACATTGTATAATGTAATAAATTGATGGGTTTGATTTAATTTAAAGTTTATTTTCTTCTTTTTCAACAGTAAACATGTGCAGATTACTACTCACCTCGTCTATCAATAAATCCATAAAATAACATCTCCTATTTGTTCCAGATGATTAAGGCAGTCCAATTTATGACGGCAGCGACATTCATCATTCGCAACATTTATCATTATAATGATATGAGTATATATTATACTACTGACTATAATACACTGTACATAACTACTTTAGTAATAACTGCAATTCATTCGTTTGTCTCAATTTTTTCAATTACTTTCCCTATATTCATTATTCATGTAAGGTATACTGGGTCCGGGAATATGGCCCTTCTTTGGCGCGCTCTAGCGGCGGAACGGTTAGTCTTACAAAAAAGTGATATATGGAAAATGCAGGAAATTTTGTATAGAATGAGCTTGTCGAAAAAACGCTTCCTTTCTGAGATATAGGCCAAAAACTGAAAAAAGTGCCAAAATTTGGGCAAAAAGTGCCAAAAAAACAAAGTTCCGGGCCAAATTCTTGCCTGCAAACTTCAAATTCGCGTTCAGCGACCCAAAAAACGTAGAGGGTGAGAAAATCAAAACTATAGCAAAACTTTCCTCTGAGAATCCTAATATGCCTAGCCTATTAGTACGATATTGTCAGACTAGAAATTTTGTTTAATTAGGAATTACAATTCTGCCTATACTATAATTTCAGATGCCGATGCCGATACTTCAGATAAAGAAGTATAAAGATTCAGTTAATTATGTTGGTTGTATAAAATTATGTTAATTTTTTCCTTAGTTTGAATATCACAAAATATTAATACACTTAAAAAAAAACTTTGCTTTCATAAAAAATTACAGAGAAGACTTACTCTTTCCTTTTAATAATTATGTACTTGTACAATCAATCACAATTTTTTATTCTAAAAGTTTCGTATTTTCATATTTCTATTAAGTTAAATCTATAAATATTAATTTGAAAAGTATTTTTATAATAATTAAAAGCAAAGTTCGTAATACAATTTCTTTGTTATTAATATATTAAATTGCTTACGCCCCTTGTCTATAAATATGAATATCAAACTGTTATGGGTCATATTGGTAAAATTCATTATTTAATTATAACTAATTTATGGATAAAACTTTTTACAAAAATTATCGGCGCTTAACTTCGAGATTATGATTTAATACGGAAATACTTTTCCACGAAATATGAAGACCAAGCTGTAACCTTGTTCATGAAAGTCAGAGAGAGGAAAATTAATAAATAATTTGTTCATAAAAGTAACTTATCTAAAAACCATTTACTTTCAAAGCAATAAGTATCTATGTTTTTTATTTTGTAAACTTATCGGAATCTAGAAAAACATGGTTAAGTTAAAACTTGACAAAAAAAGAGGAAACGCCACTACCTGTACCTAATGTAAATTAACATGAAATACATTTAATACAATTTAACTGTGTTTCCGGAATTAAACTACTGAACCGCATTCAAGGGCGATTATAATTGAAATGCTATTAAAACAATTACAACCTTAAAGGTCGAATCAACAGCAATTGTTGCCCCATCTTTTAAGTAAAGTGCATATTTCTATAAAAACCAAATTAATCAACCAAATCACGTTTTACTATAAATGCTTGCCAGTACTTAATTTTATTCAGTTCTCTCGTAAAATTAACAAAGCGAACACAGCAATGTTTAAATACCTTTTTTCAATTTTTGTGTTAACTACGGTATGGGCGGACCATATTCGAAAACCTTTGTATCAGTATAAATATCAGACGGAAGACATAATGAAAACGGATGAGACTAGTATTCCTGTGCGTGGTTATCATGTTGTACAAGGTGGATATTATCCAGAAAAAGATTTTGGTGAATATTCCGGAGATTTTGGAAGATACAGAAGCGGTGACAGAGGATTTATTGGGAACCAGCATTATATAGATAGTCCTGGTGATTTTGGTGGAAGATATCATTCCTCTCTCGGTGGAGGCTATGGGGGTAGTGGATTCATTTCTCCATCTTTACATCACCATCACCATGGTGTAGGGGGTGAATATTTAGATAAACATTCGTACAGTGAAGGAGACAAAAAATTAGACGACGATAGTTTCGAGAAAGCTAGCGGTAAAAAAGGTGAAGCACTTAGTCACGGACAAGAAGGCTATAATCATGACCAAGTAGCTATAAAAAACAGTAAAGGTGATTCTGGTTATTACAACGAAGCCGAAGGAGGAAAGAAAGCATCTGAAGACGGAAAAGATTATCATGGCAGTCAACATTTCAACCAAGAAGGTAAAGTACATTTTATAAGTATCAGAACCTGAGATAGTTAGCAAATTTAATATTTTAGGTAAAAATGGTGAAGAAAAGAATCAAAAAGGCTCTCACAAAAAAGGTCACGTCATTAAGGGCTTTAAAACTTCCCATCATAAAGATGAAGATGGAAAAACGGAAGAGTTTTATGATGAAGAACATGATGAAGGAGGCAATCACAATTATGGCGGAAAATCTGGTAGCTTTGGTGAAAATGCTGCATCTTCGTTTAAAGGAGGGCACGATAACGGACAATTTAAAAGCGCCGAAAATAAAAAAGAGGGTCATTATGATGCTAAACATGCTGTTGATAACAGCAATGCTGATAAGGGCCAGTATGGCCAAAATAAATATTCTCAAAAAGGAGAAGTATATGGGGTGCATAATGGAATCGATCAACACTCTCTTCTTGGACATCAGGAAGCTAACAGAATTTTTAAACATCATCCTTACCACGTTCCTTTCTTCCCAGCGTATTAGTGATCAGAATAGGTGAATTTTAATTTAATTAAATTTACACAATTATATATTCGGTTGCTTGTAAATTGTTAAAATCACTAAGTTTCAAATTTATTTATTTTGTACCTATATGTATGTAAAGATATTAATTTATTTATTTTAAATGTTAAAACAACATTAACTAGAATGTATCCCTTGAAAGTAAATAACTTTAAGTTTGATTTTACGTGTATTTTTAATTAGTTAATTAGTTTAGATAACATTTCAGTAATATGTGAAATAAATTACAATTCTGCACATCAGCAAAAGGTGTTATATGTTATAGGAGTAATTAGCATTTAATTTTAATTAAGTGCATCACTTTTCTTTCTTTTCATACACCTAATTTACTTTTCATTTTTATCTAATCAAAAAAGATACAGGGTGTCCCAACCATCTGGGATTTTTCGATAGCGTCTTTATTATTATAATTATGTCAAAATATTATTAAGAAAAGTTGTAGGGCTTGATGTTCTACATATTCTAAAATTATTTTCATATACACAGGGTGTTTTGTAAACGTGACGATATTAAGTTGTGTTTTTTTAAATGGAACACCCCATATTTTTTTACATATTTGGATTCCACCTTCAATGGCGATTGCAACAATATAGCATTATATGGATCTATTGCTAATAGTTCCGTAGTTATTCATTTATTTGTGATAAAAATAACCTCACTTTGAACGAATATAACACCGTAATTACACCGAAATGTTAACTATTTTTCAGGGTACAATTTTTCGAATCTATTTTCAATAAAACTGCGAGGACTAAGTGGTTCTAGGTATTTTCAATCAAAAAACGCGAACCTCAAGATTTCTTGAAAATTTTGAATAGAACGCCCTATATGCGATTATGTCATTAAATAGCCGCTTTTCTAAGCTTTCAGAAAATACCATATTTATTGGGTCCATGTTTAATCGTTACGAAGTTATGTTAGTTTCTTTGTCATATTAGAGATTCCTACACGAACTCTGTAGTCAATTTAGTGAGCGATTGCACCAACTGCTGATTGTTTTTATCGTTGGTTGTTTTGAACAAAATCGCATCGAATCTTGTTTATGAATACTTCTGCTGCCGTAAATACGTCACGTTTGATGCGATGTTGTTTAAACAACCAACAGTTGAATATTATCGACGATTGGTGCATTCATTCGAAATACAGAAGAAGCTAAAGCAAATAATGGATGAAGAGAGACAGAAAGGGAGGACAGCGAAAATAGTATACCAAAAGATCACAATCGACGGAAAAGTATGGAGATGGGATAGAGAACAGGAAATGTTAAAAGAAAATAAAACAACAATAAACCATCAAACGTCAAAAAACTGATAAAGAAGGAAAACGGAAATATTAGGAAGACGACCCAGGCAAAGAAAAAGGACATGAGAAATAAAATAAACAGAAAAACAAGAGAAATAGGTAAAAATAAAGAGAAGAAAATAAAAAACGAAGAAACTAGAAAAGAACAAAGCGAGATTAAAATAGGGACATGGAACGTGAGAAGTAGCATGGGAAAAGAAGAAGAAATAGTGGAAGAAATAATACAACAAAACGTATAAATACTTGGAATTACAGAAACAAAAAAGAAAGGGAAGGGATTCAAGAAAATACACAAAGGATACTGGATATTTTGGTCAGGAGTAGACGAGAAAGAAAGAGCAAAGGAAGGAGTCGGATTAATAATCGCTCCGAACAGATTGATAGATGTGACACAAGAAGAATATGTAAACGAACGACTATTAACAATTAAAATAAAACTGGTAGACGAAGAAATATGGACAATAATAACAGCATATGGCGAAAATAAGGACGCAAGAAAAGCAGAAAAAGACAAATTTTTCGATGAGTTACAAAAACAAATAGACAATGGAGAAGAAAATATAATAATAATGGGAGATCTAAATGGTCGAGTTGGAAATAACAATAGAGGAATAGAAGAATATATGGGTAAAGAAGGAGAAGAGACTTTAAACAATAATGGGGAAAGAATAATAGAAGTATGTAGGTATTGAGAACAATCTAATTATAACAAACACAAAATTCAAACATAAGAACATACACAAATATACTAGAGTAGCCGAGAGTAGGAACGAGAAATCAACTACTTTCTGATGAGTAAAAACAAATGGAAAAGAGTAAAAGATATAAGAGTCAAAAGAGAAGCAGAGATAGGAAGTGATCACTATCTATTAATAATGAAACTGAAAAGAAGGAAAGAAGAAAAAATAGATAAAAAAAGGAGAAAAGTAAAGGAAAAGATAAAAAGCTTCAAACTAAAAGAGGAAAAGTATCAAAAGGAATATCGAGAAATACTAGACGATAAATTAAAAGCTAAAGGAAAAATCACAAACATAGAGGAAAAATGGGGACACCTCAAGAATAGCATACTGACTGCAGCTGAAGAGAGCTGTGGTAAAACGAAAATAACAAACAACAACACGAGAAAAACCGAGTGGTGGACAGATGAAATACGTGCAAAAATAAAGAATAAAAAAGACAAGTGGAAAACATATCTAACTACAAGAAGAGCTGCAGATTATGAAGTATACAAAGAAAAAAGAAAAGAAGTCAAAATAGCCATTAAAGAGGCGAAAAAGAAATCATGGGAGAAATTTGGACATAAAATGACAGAAAACTATAGAGAGAACCAAAAACTATTTTATGGGACACTAAAACAACTTAGACAAAAAAAGGAATATAATATGACAAATATAAAAGATAGGGATGGTAACATAATAACAAAAGAAGATAAAATAATGGACCAATGGAGAGAGTATTTTGAAGAGCTAACATATACGGGTATACAAATCCAAGAGGAGGAAGAAGAAGAAGCAAATGAAGAACAAGAAATAGAAATTCTAAGAGAAGAAGAAATAGAAGAGGCAATAAAAATGTTAAAATTAGGTGAAGCACCCGGCAAAGATGACATAACCCCGGGCATGATAAAATACATGTGAAATGAAGGAATAAATAAACTAACAGAAGTAATGAACGATGTATTAAAGAAGGTAAAAACACCGAAAGATTGGAAAACTGACATTATTCTACCCATACAGAGTGTTAGTTAATGTCATGCAGATATTTCAGGGGTGATAGTACTCAACAAAATAAGAAAAAAATGTTAATATACACATGATCAAAAACGCGCCATTTTCGATATACAGGGTGGCGAAGTTTCAATTTTTTTTTATATTTTGCGTTTTGAGATAATTATTTGAAATTTAGTATTAGCTACTATCTTTTAGAATCTCTACAATAAAATGTCAAAATCATCAGTTGCAGTATACAGGGTGCTACAAAAAAAACAAAAAAAAAATTATTTTGACTACACTTGGTTTGTATTGATCGCTATTTTTTCAAATAACTCGAAAACGGTGACAGATACGGGAGTAACGAAGAAAATCAAAAAGCTGGAGAAAATAACAGGGAATTCAACTAAGATATAAAAATTTATACAGGGTGCTCCAAAAAAAAGTTCCGGAAGGTAAAATGGTCGGTAACCCAAAGAAATGCAACACGCTGTAGAGATTCGAAAAGATAGTAGCTATATTAAATTTCAGATAATTATCTCAAAACATTCGGGAGAAAAACGCAAAATACGAAAAAAAAATTGAAACTTCGCAACCCTGTATATCGAAAGTGGCCCGTTTTTGATCATGTGTATATTAACATTTTTTCTTATTTTGCCGAGTACTATCACCCCCTGAAATATCTGCATGACATTAATTTACACCCTGTATATAAGATGGGGGATAAAAGAAATTGCAAAAACTACAGGGGAATAACGCTCTCAAGTGTCCCAGGGAAAGTATTCGCAAGAATAATAGAAAAAAGAATAAGAAACAAAATAGAGACTACGTTGGAAGACACGCAATGCGGATTCAGAAAAAACAGAAGTACACAAGACCTCATATTCATAATAAGACAAGCTAGTGAAAAATTAATTAATAAAAACATAGAAATAGACATATGCTTTATAGACCTGGCAAAGGCTTTTGACAGAATCCGAACAGAAGACATATGGAAAGTGTTACAGAAAAGAGGAGTGAATAAAAACATCATAGAAGTAATAAAAGACATGTACAAAGGAAATACGAACACAGTAAGAACAAACAACGAAGAATCCAAGGAAACAAGGCAAGGCGTTAAACAGGGATGCGTATTAAGCCCACTCCTATTTTCAACGGTACTAGATGAAGCAATAAAGAAAGCCAAGAAAAAGATGAAGAAATTAACACTGGGATATTGGCAAATGAGACAAACACAGCTGACAGAACTGATGTTCGCCGACGACATGGCCCTAATAACAGATACGAAAGAGAACTTGCAATATAACCTTACCGTAATCGTGGAAGAACTAGCGAAGATAAACATGCAAATCAATATCGGAAAAACAAAAACAATGATAATTTGGAATACAAAGAAAACCCATAAAATAAGTCTGGACGGAAAACAAATCGAACAGGTAGAACATTACAAATATTTAGGCGCAATTATAGAAGAAAAAGGGAAACTGGATAGAGAAATAAACGAGAGAATGGGAAGAGCGGGAAATATATTTAACATAATGAAGACAACATTTCTAGGAAAAAGAGAAGTGCCGAAAAAGATAAAAACCGAAGTTGTAAAAAAAGTGGTTAGGCCAACAATGATATACAGCAGCGAGACGTGGACACTAACAGAAAGACAAAAATCCCGAATTAACGCACTGGAAATGAGGTTCCCGAGAAAAATAGAAAACAAAAACAAGAAGGACAAAATAAGAAATGAAACATTCAGACAAAACCTACAAATTGAACCTATCAACGAAAAAATCGTAGAAGGACAACTCAGATGGTTTGGGCATGTGTGCCGAATGCCGGACGATAGACTTACAAAAAGAGTGTTTGAAACGCGAGTGCCTGGAAAAAATAAGAAAGGAAGACGAAGGGCCAGATGGATCGACAGAATCAGAGAAGAAGCAGAGAAAAAAGGAATGACATGGGAAGGAATACGAAATCTAACCCAAGATAGTAAACAATGGAGACAAAAATACATGACTCAACTCCACCAGCCTTACACCTAAAGGTAGAAAGGCCTAGGACTAAGTAAGTAAGTAAAAAGAACTAATTTTTCTGAACAAACTTTGTAAAGAAAAAAATTTGCTATCTTTTTCCGTTAAAAAATTATAAGCAAATTTGTAAAAAGAGTATTATCAAAAATTCGCAATCGTCACGATTTAAGGAAGTAGCCTTTGGAAACAACTAGCAAAGTCGCATCTGTCAATAATTAAACATTAATAATTAGTATTATTTATTAATTTAACATTACAAAACACATAATATGTTACAACTATTACCACAGAAAGAAACAAAGTATGTAGGCAATCACTAAAACAAATTTTCAATGTGACCGCCTATTACTTCTAAACACTTATCCAATCTCTGCCTTACTTCTCTCACTGAAGCCTTACGAAACATTTCTCTAGATAGTTCATCACAAGCATTTCTGATTTTTTCTTTTAAATGTTCCAAGTTAACAGATGCTGTTCTGTAAACTTTATTTTTCAAAGTTCCCCTCAAGAAGTCTAGTGGGGTCAAGTCCGGTGATTTAGGCGCCCACTGTATCGGTCGATTTATACCTATGCAATTTTCTCCGTAAGTTTCATTTAAATATTGTTGGACAATTCTTGCTTTATGCGGTGGAATTCCGTCATGATGGAAACACATGTTTGCTCGCAGCTGTAATGGCACATTGTCGAGAAGCAGAGGAAGTTGTTCTTGAGGAAATTGCAAATATCGTTCACTATGTAAAATTCCTTCGTAAAAATATGGTGCAATCAAATGCCCATTAATAATACCACACCAAACGTTAATTCCGAAGTGTCCTTGGTTTTCAATCGGATTGACAAAATGTGGATTTTCAATAGCCCAATAATGTTCATTTTTTTTATTGGGCTTACCGTTACTAACAAAACGGCTTTCGTCCGTCCACAACACATGCTGAAAAAAACGATTGTCATTGATCTCTAAGTTTACCATCACTTGGGCAACATAATTAATTCTTCGTTGTTGATGTTAATCTGACAAGTGTTCTAAGTTGTGAAGTTTATAATCGTGATAACCATTTTCTTTCAAAATTTTTCGTACCGAGCTATATTTTAAATTCAACTCACGAAAGGCTTGCCGAATCGAGTTCCTTGGATGGTCTTCAAAATACTGCAAAACAGTGGAAACAGTATCTTCACAATTGACCCTTTTAACAATTTTTCTTCCCTTTCGAGAAGAAAATGCATCATTAGTTGCATGTAAATTGCGTTCCAATCTTGCAAATATTTTTAAGCTTGGAATAACACGTTCGGGGGGTAACTGCTCTTTTAGGGTTCTTTTGAGATTCCCCATAAACTAAAAAACATGTCGACTCTTTCGTTGTGCGTGAACATTTTTCAAAGTCAAATGACAACAAATAGTAGATTGTTTTACAAGTTAAGAAAAGTGAGAGTTTTTCAGCGAGTGTAACTTTTTAATTCACGAGCAAGCTATAGTGGATTAAAAATTTACACGAGCATGGAAGAACCACTTTTCTTGCGAGTTGAACATGCTATTTTTTCGTGTACTTCACGAAAATCACGTTAATTTTAAAAATAAATATTCAAAATTTATCAAGGTATTATTTTTCACTGTGGTCGTCATGAATTTGTCCATTTTTACAGCTACTATTTGAATTAATTTTCGACTTGTCAAAAAAATTATGTAAAACGATTATTTTTAAACGTTTTTAAGATTTTGCGCGAGCTCTGTAGATAAAATATTGTACAATACACGTGTGATAATGCATTATTAAGATACGCGTTTGAAATTTGCACCTTCTTTAATAATTTGAACAATTGTAACATTTACGAATATTTACACAAATAAATTGAATGAATGAAAAAAAGTGTTGCTATGAAGAAAAGTGTTGCTAACGAGAAAAGTGCCACTTTTCTTTACGATTTTTGATTGAACAATATGCTTGATTTCTATCTAGTGCACGAAAATAGTTATTTATATTGCAAGTTGCGAAAGTTTACTTTTAGATGCGAGGTGTTTTTGATTTTCCGAGGCTAATTAAAAACTTCGAGCACCTAAAGGGCTTTCGCAGCGTGTAATGTATTAAATTTTTCATGCTCCCCTCGACATTTAATCACCGTAAAAGATGAAATTATAATAAAATAAAATCATTGAGTGATTAATAAGGTGGGTTGTTGTCAACGTTACTACGGTAACAATATATATAATAGCACAATAGGCCTTGTAGGCCTTTGGCTTGTTGGGCAATTGATGCCCATTTCTTCCGGTCCTTAGCGCTTTCTCTCCATTCCCGGATCTGCAGGCATTTCAGGTCTTCCTCGACTTCCTTTTTCCACTGTGATCGGGGTCTTCCTCTTCTTCTTCTCCCTCCTACTTCTGCTGACCATACTTTACTTGGTATTCGGTGTTGGCCTATCCTTACTAGGTGACCCAGCCACCTTATTCGTTGTGCCTTTACTATCCCTACTATATCCGCGTCCTCATACAGTTCTCTTATTTCACTATTTGTCCTTCTCTCCCACCCGTCTTCTACCCGTTTCCCTCCGTAGATCTTTCTCAGGATTTTTCTCACCCATATATATTTAGTAGTAGCTGTTCTTTTTTTCTCATAGTCCACACCTCACTCGTATATGTCACAACGGGTCTTATGATTGTTTTGTACACACGTAGTTTAACTGCTTTAGAAAACAAGCTTCCGGATATTATTGCTTTCATTGCTAAAGCACTTTTAGTTCCCGCGGCTATTCTTGCACTTATTTCATCTGCACTACCAGGTTTTCTTGTTAGCACTGATCCCAGATACACAAATGTTTCAACTTCTGCTAGCCTGTACTCTTTATTTTGGTCTATCTTGATCTTGAGGTCCCCATTTCGGTTTATTGGATTGTCATCCCAGACCATGATTTACTTTTGTTTTCATTTATCTCCAACCCCATGGTTTGTGCTGCTATAATAATCTTCTCCACTATATTCTGTAATTCGTCTCTGGACCTTGTAAGAATTGTTAGATCGTCAGCGAATGCAAGACATTGGTGTCTATAATGATATACCGTGCCTTGACTTTCTGTGTTACTCTCCCTCCCAAATTTTTTTCTAGTACATGATTGAACAGTAGTTATAGGCGACAGAGGATCTCCTTGTCTTAGACCGTTCTTGACCCTGAACTTTCTCGATCGCTCACCGTTTACCCTTACTGCACTTGTATTTTGCAGGGTCATTTTTATTAATCTAACCAATTTTTGTGGTATTCCAAGTTCTTCTAAGGCAGCATATAATTTTCCTCTGTCAATATTGTCATAAGCTTGTTTAAAGTCTATGAATATTAAATGCGTTGGGGTTTTGTGTAAGTAACTGGTTGCCTGTATTTCTTTTAGAACAAATATCTGGTCTACTACTGACCTTCCCCTTTACGGTCACTCCATCCTCATCTTGTCTCCCTTCTCTTGTTTCTTGTGGTTCATCATTGTTTTGATGTTTGTTTAACAGTTCGTCGAAATACTCGGCCCATATTTCTATTAGAAGTTTCTTATTTCCTTATTCCTATATTTCTCCTCTATATCTTCTAGAATTTTAATTTTGAGGTTCCTTTTCTTTGTTCTACATATCGCTTTACTCTTTCTCCTTTTCTCTTCATATTTACGTTTGTTGTCTGTAGTATTCTCTTGCAGCATCTTTAGTCTGGCCATTTCTTTTTCCTTGGCTGCTTTTTGGCATTCAAAGTCATACCATTCTTTCTTCGCATCTTGTTTTGTTACAGTATGCTCTCTAACTGCACTCTTTATATTTCTTTCTATTGTTAACATTCTTTCCTCTATACTCTTGAGCCCTCCATCTGTTTCCAACTTTTCCTCGGTCGTTTTTTCATATTTTGTTCGTGCTTCTTCTGTTTGGAGATTCATTCTTATTTTCTTTTCCTGTCTTGCCTTATTTGTCACTACATTATTTGGTATTATTTGTTTAAACTTTATACCTACTAGGAAGTGGTCCGAGTCTAGATCAGGTGCTCTGTAGCTTCTCACATCGTTTATGCATCTTTCATTTTTTGTTTCGACCATTACATGGTCTATTTGATTTGTGGTATTGCCATCAGGTGACCTCCACGTACCTTTATGTATTGTTTTGTGTTGATAGTACGTACTTTTTATCTTCATGCTTCTGCTCATCGCGAAATCTATCAACAGTCTCCCATTTTCGTTGGTTTCCGAGTGCATACTATACTTTCCTATTGTAGGTTGGTATATCGATTCCTTTCCTAGTTTAGCATTACAGTCACCTAAAATTATTTTCAAGTCATGGTTGGGGATTTTCCCACATATGTTATCCAGTTCTTCATAAAATTTTTCTTTGTCCTCTATTAGTTTTTCTTCCGTGGGTGCATGTATGTTAATAAGACTTATTTTTTGATATTTACCATTTAGTCTTAGGTAGCACATTCTCTCTGAAATAGGTGTGAAGTTTCTTACTGCAATTCTGAGACTATTGCTTACCATAAATCCTGTTCCCAGTTTTCTATCGTTGCCTCCACTTTTGAAAAAGGTGTACCCTTCTATATCACAAATATCATTCCCTTTCTGTTTGGTTTCTTGTAGGGCAACTATGTCTACTTTATACCTTTTTAATTGTTTTGTTAATTCTTTAATTAGTCCTTCTTCGTGCGTACCTCGTACATTCCATGTCGCTAGAAAAATACTCTTCTCTTTAGCTTCTTTTTTCCTGTTTTTTTCCTTTTCCGTTCGTTAGATCCGTTCCCAGGTCCATAGCCATATTTGTCTTCATGTATCCTTTGGGTTTAGCATTCGTTAGTTTTTTGGATTACGGTTAGTTATTATGATCCTCTTTAATTTGCCCTCGTCGTCGTTCCATACGTATTTCAAGCCATTGATCTCTGCCTTCCTGTAGCCGACCATCGTGTTGTTCCCTTTGTCCTTCTCTTCTTTGGCTACTTTTCTTATTTCGGCTTGTGTTTTCTGTTCATCAAGGGTTAGGTCGCTATCAATGTAAATGTTTTTACTTTTTAGTTTGTTTTTGTTTTTGAGTATTTCTATTTTGTGTTCGAAATTTTTCAATTTTGCGACTGTGATTTTCGGTTCCTACTTTCCAATTTTATACGCCGTTTCCACTTCAATCTTTACTCCTATTTCCTGTTCCATAAATTCTTTAACAGTCTCTTTCAGATTCCCGCCTTGTAGTTCTGCCCCTTTGATTACTACATTGTTTTTCTTGGCGTTTCTTTCTTGTATTTCTAGTCTTTTTTTAAGCGCTCCCATTTCTTGGCGCAGTTCTTTCTTCTCTGTTTGCCATTCAACTTCCTTCTTTATGGCTTCTTCTTTGAGAACTCTTATTTCTTCACCATACTTTTTCATTTGTTCACTTAAATCGTTCTTTGTACTCTTGATTTCTTTCATCTGTTGGGACATCCCTACCATTAGCTTTTCTAGTTTTTCCATCTCTTGTGATTCTTTATTTCCGTCTACTTTATTGTTTTTACTTCCTTGAGTTCCTCTGTTTTTCTTTATGACTTCCTTTCCCTCCAAAACTTCACTATCTTCACTTTGCTCTTGTTCGTCTCTTTTCCTTTTATGTACAGTTGTGGACAGAAAAAAAATAGGACAACTCGAAAAATCAAGTAAACTTTATTCTATAAAATTTAGTTACTTGATTTTGGCTTTATAATTATGATATTTGTCACATTAACTTGCAATCAAATTACAACACAGGGGCCATTTTAAACTAGAAAAAAAACACTGTCCTATTTTTTTCTGTCCACAACTATACGTATTCTTCCAATTACCCTACACTGAGTTTTCTCGTCTTATCTGGTTCTCTATTACTGTTCATTTACTTTCCGTTTACCTTTCCTTGTTGCAACTGTACTCTCGTTATTTCCAATTTATGTGCGCGTCGTGATAAAGGGGTCGTCGCACTATATCAAATCGCGCTAGGTCATATTGTTTGATTTGCAGTTTTTAAGCCTGGAATATCACTTGTGTTAACCAGAGTTATCTTATCACGGGGTACTCGGGATCTTCTTCTCACTACGTTTGTTTTATTCGTAATTAGGTTGGTTTTACCATTTAAAAACGCTAATTTTCACTGCAGCGCGGGGAGCCGTATTTACGGTTATTCACGCCAACGCCAACTCCAATAACAATACGGTAACAATACCGTACTATTTATTTTCGCTTTCGCTCGCGCTACCAGGCTACGAAAGTAACACTTTCGCAGGGGGGAGCATGAAAACAATATTTGTCAACCATTAGTTTAATTATTGACAGATGCGACTTTGCTATTTGTTTCCAAAGGCTACTTGTTTAAATTGTGACGATTGCGAATTTTTGATAATAGGTACTTTTTTTTACAAATTTGCTTATAATTTTTTAACGGAAAAAGATAGCAAATTTTTTTCTTTACAAAATTTGTTCAGAAAAATTAGCTCTTTTTAAATATGCCAAAATATAGGTATGTTTCTGGGAAAAACAAATTCGATGACGTCATTACTTCAGTTTCCAAATATGGAAAAATATGCAAATTTGGCTTAAAATGGACCTTACTCAATCCCATTTAAGAACCTCTTTTCAGATTTTTTCTATCGTTTTTCCTTTTCTTATAATAGAGCTGAGACATCGAGTTTCGCTCACCCTGTACTTCAAATTTAACATTAAGGCAGACAGCAGACATACTTACAATAATTATTTATAATAATAATAATAATAATAATAATAATAATATTAATAATAATAATAATAAACATACAAATACTTAGGTTTCCAACAAAATACACGAATAGATCATGCATACATCAAACAACAATTAAAATATAAATATAGAACCAGATTAACAGCTATAGCTCAGTCTTACCTCAATTCGAGGAATACATTCAAGGCCATAAACACTTACGCTATCTCTCTCCTCTCATACTCATTTGGCATAATTCATTGGTCTCAAACAGAACTCGAGGAAATCAATAGGCTCGTCAGAACTGAACTCACTAAACACCGAAAATTACATCCAAAATCGTGCATTGAAAGAATCACAATAGGCAGGAAAGAAGGTGGAAGAGGATTGATAGACATAGCAGAACTCCATAGTAAACAAATAATAGGATTGAGAAAGTACTTCCGCACGAAAGAACATCCACTACATGAAGCAATAGTCAAAGCAGATCTAAGGTATACACCACTTGATCTTTCAACCACAGATTACACACCACACACTTGCACAATCGCACAAAAGAAAGACAAGTGGGCAAGTAAGGCACTGCATGGTAAACATCCTCATATCATGAATACCATAGGCGTAAGCAAAGATCTGTCTTACACGTGGCTCCGTAATGGTAATTTATTTCCAGAGACGGAAGGTCTTCTACTCGCAATTCAAGACCAGGTTGTTGCCACCAGAAACTATCAAAAATACATCATTAAGGATAACAGTATACAAAACGATAATTGCAGAAAGTGCCATCAGTTCAAAGAAACTATCGATCACATTACAGGAGGATGTCGCCTATTAGCAGCAACTGATTATACCGAACGCCATAACAATGTAGCAAAAATAATCCATCAAGAAATAGCCAAACAATATCACCTAATAACAGAAAACATTCCATACTACAAATACACTCCTGAACCAATATTAGAAAATAATGAAGTCAGACTTTATTGGGATCGTACCATCCTCACAGACCATATTATACCATCTAATAGACCCGACATCACCTTAACACTTAAAACAAATAAACATACGATTCTAATGGATATAGCCGTACCAAACGACATAAACATTAATCACAAATATGAAGAAAAAATAACCAAGTATACACCTCTCGCTATAGAACTAAAAACAATATGGAACCAAGAAAAAATCACCATACTACCATTCATAATCTCCGTCACAGGACTCACACCACAATCATTCATTGAAAATTTAACGCAAATTCATATACCAACCTTCATACATACCAACATACAAAAATCAGTCATCCTAAACACCTGTTCAATAGTACGCAGATTCCTCAACTTATAATAAACATATTGTGACTTGATTATTATCCGTCACAATAAGAATTTCCGGCTGATAAACACCGAGACACAAGAAAATAATAATAATAATAATAATAATAATATAAACCTATACAAAATCCCGTTATCGGGCAAAGGTCTCCTCTAGCATTTTCCATGTTTTCCTGTTCTTCGCTAAATCCATCCGGGACGCATCCTATCTCTTCTACAGGGTGTCTCTAAACCTACTGCCATAAATTTACCAGCCGATTCCTGACGCAAAAATAAGTCGAAAATGTCTATAAAACTTTTGTCCTAAACCGCTCCATGTGGAAGCTACAAGTCTTTGAAAATATTGTTGAAAAAACGGAAAACAATTGCATTTTAAAAACGGTTCCAGATAAAAATTCGAAATTTTGTAGATGGTCTAACTCTTCTCGACTTTTTATCGACCCCCTCTATTTTACTATTGCGTAATTATAATACGACAAGCAAAAAAGACGCTTATGTGAGTTTTTCGATTGTTTATTTTATAGTTACAGTGTTTGTTGTATATTGGCTTAACTTCAAAGAAGTTTAGCTCACTTGTATATCGATACGCAAAAATGAGACTGGGATCGAATACGTGTGTAAGTATAAGTAAATAAGCAACCGCAAACGTGTTACAATCTCGCTCCTGCCGCGCCGGCCGGGCGGGAACCACCGACATCCGTTTATTGGTATCTAAATACGTGATTTTGGCCTACTTGCTTGGCCTCCGTAACTATTTCCACGACCTTGCTCCATCTCACAGGTCCTATTTATGTCACTGTTTCCACGATTCACTCTAAATTGCGTTGTCATTCAGGATGGAGATAATCCAAGTTAATCGAATTAAATATTACACGTACAATGATGTCTTATATTTTTCTATCGACCCCCAATTGACCCCTGAGCCCGAATCGACCCCTAACAATGTTATGTGGATCCCTGGGGGTCGATATCGACCACTTTGGCGACCCCTGGCTCTAACCTATTGAACGTATAAACTTCCTACTATTTTTTTTTGTAAATTAACCAGGGGCGGCACAAATGGGGGTTATAATTTTTTTCTTGTAGCCCGAAATCACAATCACTGCATTTTACACTCAGACAAACAGAAAACCTGAATTTTATAGGAAACGGTTCGTCCGGGCGAGTTGAAACAAGAGTAGGTACCTTTTTTGTTAATTGGGCAGCAGGGAATACAAATCTGTAAACTAAAATGGAAAAAACAACAGGTTAAGAAAAACGGGTTACAAGAAACAGGTGATAACCCCCATTCGTACCGCCCCTGGCTAATTTACAAAAAAAAATAGTAGGAAGTTTGTACCTTCAATAGGTTAGACCACCTGCAAAATTTCGTTTTCTTTTTCTCAAACCGTTTTTAAAATGCAATTGTTTTCCGTTCTTTCAACGCCATTTTCAAAGACTTGTTTGTAGCTTCCACATGGAGCGGTTTAGGACAAAAGTTTTATAGACATTTTCGATTTATTTTTCCGTCAGGAATCGGCTGGTAAATTTATGGCAGTAGGTTTAGAGACACCCTGTATATCTTCCTTCCATTTAATTTTTGGACGACCTCTTCGTCTATTTTGCAATATTGGGCTCCATTGAGTTACTACTGCGACTGTCCATCTGTTTTCCATCCGTGATACATGGCCTGCCCATCTCCATTTTAATTTTTTGCAGGCGATTGTTATGTCTTCTGACCGCACTCGTTCTCGTAGGTCCACTATTTTTTGTTTACCACTTAGTTTTATTTATAATATGTTTCTGATCATTGAATTTTGTGTTGTTTTTAATTTTTTTAAATCACTTTTGTTTGGCGACCATGTCTGTGCACCATAAGTTAGGGTGGGTATCACGCACTGATTAAGCACTTTACTTTTTATAGTTGTTGACATTTTGCTCTTTAAAATAGATTTTAGAGACCAAAATTTTTTCCATCCTTGGGTAATTCTGGCGTGTATTTCTTTACTGTCTTTATTCTCGAAAGATATTACTTTCCCCAGGTATACTGCTTCCTCTGTGTATCTTATTGTTGATCCCTCTAAAGTTATTTGATTTTTATTGCTGTTCGTTAATATATTGGTTTTTTCTAAATTAATTTTTAGGCCTATTTTTCTGCATTTTTCGCTTAATGTCCCTAACATATTTTCTAATTCTTTAGAACTCTTAGCAAAAATAGCTACATCATCAGCAAACCTTAAGTTTGATAAAAGGGCCCCTGAGATGTTTATTCCTTTGTTACTCCAAGGTAATTGGCTGAAAAGGTAATCCAAGGTTGCATTAAATAGATCTGGTGATAATGGGTCGCCTTGCCTGACTCCTTTTTCAATTTTGAATTCTGGCCCATTTTTTTCTAATCTGATCGTTGCAGTTGTCTTTTCTAAAGTTCGTTGAATTATTCGGATGTATTTTTTATTTATTTCAAAAGATTCTAAGGCCTCGGTAATATAGTTACGCTCTAAAGAGTCGAAGGCCTTTTCAAAGTCTATTAAACCTATATATAAGGGGATGTCATGTTCATTATGCTTCTCTATTAATTGACTGATTGCATGTAAGTGATCCATAGTGGAGAATCCTTGTTTAAATCCTGCTTGTTCTGGAATGTGCTTTGTTTTCATTTGATTGTGTATTCGTTTTTGTATTATTGTTGCAAAAATTTTATATATGCTGGAGATAAGGCTTATTGGGCGGTAGTTTTTGATTAGATCTTTCGCTCCTTTCTTGTATATTAATATAATTATTGATTTAGTCCATTGTTCAGGTATCACTTCTTCATCCAATATTCTATTTAACAGTATATGTAGAAGGTCAATTATGTCTTCCGTTACAATTTTGATCATTTCGTTGGTAATACGGTCTGCGCCTGGAGCTTTCCCATTTTTTAGGTTGTGGATTGCTTTTCTGATTTCAGCTTTTTGTATACTTGGGACATTTCCTTTTTTTTCTGTTTGTGCCACCGTTTGCATGTTCTTTATAATTTTGTTTTGGGAAGCATATAGTTGTTCGTAGTATGTAGTTGCTATTTTTATAATTCCTTCGCGATTGTGTGTTATCTTGTTGTTTTTATTTGGATCTTTTAGTTTATTTATCCATTGTTTGCCAATTGATAGTTGTTTCCATACTTGTTTGGTTGATCCAGTTGTGTTTAATATTTCTTCTACTTTTTTTCTTTTCTTATTGCTCTTTTCGTAATCTTGTTTATTTCCGTGTATTCTACGTTAGCTATTCTATCATTGAGTCTTTTTGTTTTTAGTTTTTCCTTTTGTTTTATTAGTTTCCTTGTGTTTTCCCTAAGGATTTCCATTTTTGGTTTATTTTGTGGTTTTGGATTTGTTTTATGTGTTTCGTTTTCTGCAATAATTATTTATAACTCAATAAAAATGGTAATAGTATACCTTTTAAATGATTTTATTGCATATCAAGATGGAAATACAACATACACAGTGTTTACATACAAAATAATAAAGATTATTCATTTCTAACTGGGTTTTCTTATAGGTACCAGTCCAACTCATCTGCATTTGCTTAAGTGCAATATGGTTAGTACATTCCAACTAATTTACATCTTATTCTGTAAAATCGATACATTTCACAAAATTTTGTTAAAATTTAGAGAGGTTGTGGATAATTATTCATGTTTTATGGCTTTTACACAATATTTGTAAACCAATTTTGAAATTATTGTATTTGCACGACTAACTGAAAAACACTGTGCAGCATGGAAGACCAAATGATAATTTAATCTAATAGGAGTAGTAGAGTATAAAATTATTTAAAATTAATATAAAGTAAATGACACAAACAAAAACTTATAAATAAGTAAATAAGTGTCGAAACAAATTTATTGTCACCTTTCAAATTAATTTATAGCGTCGCTTATGAGTGGAGTCATAACTATAATATTGTATGAATATACTGTATAATCAAAAAAGATCAGAATCAGGCTTAACTATGAAAGTGTAAACCAATGATTTCACTTTCACGCCGTATGCTGTTTCAAAACTATGATTCAACAATGAATACTTTTTGAGCCTGAGTAAACATTTTCAGTACAATCGACGTTTTCGACAAATGTTAACAATTTGATTATGAATATACGAGTCTTAATAAAAATGTTTTGTTTTCAGAGCCACACATAATTTCGATCTTTTTTGATCATACAATATTTACATTGAGTTAGTATAGCTTGGAACAGACCCAAGCTAGTTTTTTTTAGTGTTTCTGTAATTTTTTAATTTTCAACAACAGGTTGAACGTATGTGAAAAAGTAACTAATAATTAGGTAACAGAAATGTAATAAAAAATTAAATTCACAGTGTACATGCTAAAGACTTTTATTTCAAAATCAAAATATAGATAGCCTTTCGATTAATTACATTGTTTATTCATATTTGATTAAACATAAAACATTACAGCTGGAAGATGTTACATAAAACGATAAAATGAAACTAAAATTAAAATATTCACATATACGCAACTAAGCATTTTTAAGCAACAACAAGTTTGTGCTTTAGTATAAACAGAAATGGCACAGATTTCTTTTACTTAGTTGTGTATTGTAAAATTTACTACTTAAGCTTAAAAATATATCTAAAAATGTGATGTAAAATAGCATAAATATGTGGAATGTCGGTAAAACATCTGATATAAATACAATCATACAATTAACTAATATTACCAACCAGAACCTGTTTTCCTAATCTGAACGATATAATTTCTAAAAATGCACTTTAGCTGGTAAATATAGATTCACAAACTGCGACAAACATTATTGTAATGCATGCATCATTACTAATTAGTATCTACATATGCTTATAATAGTAATAGCCTTAAAAAAAACTGGTTCCTTCTGTCCGAAACTGTGTATCATCCTGGAATGTTTTTCTAAAATGAGCGAGTCATCTACAAAATTGCACATTTCTAATTTGGCATATAAAATAAAATGGAAAAATAAAGTCAAGTTAAACACAACCTTTCAAAGATAACCTTAATAAAAATAAATAAATTAGTCAATAGTAGAACACAAAACTTATTTTAAAAAATGTCGTATATTATAATAAAAATTTATAAAAGCTATATGCGCCATACATATAATATACAAATTAAATAAACACTGTTCTTTGGTACAAAAGATCAATATGGAAAAGATTGACTAGTAAGTGAAATTATGGCTTGGGAAGATGGCAGTCGCTAGTTTCTCTTTAGGATCTGCTAGGTTGCGATAATGTCTTGTCAAAAACAGACCTACTACCTAAAACAGTTCAAAACATCGCTAATAAAGGAAACTACAGTTACATTCGATTAGTAATTTCTAAAGTTCTAATAAAATTAAAACAATAAAAGTTACATCGTTAAAAACACAAATGATAAAGTTAATCAACAAAAATAGCGTTAACCTTTTAAATGTTAGTTTGTTAGACCCACCAAACTACATACAGACGAGATGCGACTAAAGGAAAGCACTGGGATTAGCTCGAGGATCTTTCTGGTTGCGATACCTCACCGTTAACCATACTCCCAAAAACTGGAACATGCACATGAAAATAACAAAACGTATTTACACACATAAGCTATTAACATATCCTATAATTTCTCCTAGACTGTAATAAAATAAAAAAATGCTAGATGAAAAAATGAGATGTTTTAAATTTTAGCATTAAAAGTAGCACCTTTCACCTAGTAACAAAAACTACAATCCCAACACCCTTTAATTAGTCTAAATAAAAATGAAAGCGATTAATTATAACAAACAAATAAAAGTACTCATGTAACACATTTTTAGATACGTTCAATACATGCAGCTGCTGTATCTGCAGGGCCGGCCATAGGGGGTTGCAGCAGGTGCAATGCACCCGGACCCAGCGCTTGTAGAAGCCCCCCAAAGAGACTGATAATATATGATATGCTAGTTACTACATCTATTACAATATTTCAATACCATAATTCAAAATTTAAAACATGCAAAAAAATAGTTTAAGAAACATTTGAAGAAAAATCACACTATTACTATCAGTTTTCTTAAAAAAAAAATTGGCGAAGAATCTTCGCTGGACTTTCCATACTTTTTATTTTTGAAATTTTGAATTTTTTTTCAGCTAGTTCTAATCAGCCGAGCTAGAGGTACAATCGCCCAGGACGCAATTTATGACATAGAAACTTCGGGCAAAAATTATTCGATTACCTTTCAAATTCTCTATTGATTTCCTAAGTAAAATTTTGAAATTTTTTTCAAGAAAAAATCTGCCCCCAAAAAAACATGGCTAACTTCCGTTTCCGGTTCCGGATTTTTTTGAAAAGCTTATTTTACAGATGTACTGTAATTATAGGCCCGCATACCAAATTTGATGAAAATCGGCCCAGTAGTTTTCGAGATATGACGATAACGCCACAGTCATTCATAAAAAAGTAATAATTAAAAAAGTTAGAAATCGGTAACTCTTTTAGGGAAGGATAGTTAATTTTAAATCCTAAATTAGGATCGAGCAACACCTACAATAGCCAAAATATTACAGTAATTTGATGACATAATTAAAGACTTTGCAACGAAAAAGTCCCGACAAGTTATTTAATAATAATCCTATATAATATGTAATAATGCTTTTATAATAAATAATTTGTATTTTCAATATAAATGAGCAGAGTAAGATAATATTTTTTTGAAAAAGTGGGTAATATAAACAAAAAAATATATATTGTAGTCACGCAGATTCGAACCTCCAACCTTTCAAGCGTATGCGGGTGGAAGCTTGGTCTCTTACCGCTAGACCAACACCGCCTTTGTTAAAACGGTGACTCCTGCCCTGATATTTATCTTCTGTCTTTGGAATGTGCCGTTTCCGAGAAATTTTTTTTTGAAATTTTGAAAAATTTTTTCAGCTAATTATAATCAGTAGAGGTAGGGGTAAAATTTGGCGTTAGGTTTATAAAAATATGTTGATGCGTTTTTGGGAAAAAAAATGTTAAAGTCCAAAACTTCAAATGGTCATAAAAGGCGTTAGGGAAAAATTTTGGGGATGCGATCAACGCTATTTGAAAGGCATCTTGATTTACTATCGACCCAGAACATTTAAAAAAAATCGTGTGTGTCGTTTCCGAGAAAAGGTTTTTTGAAAATTTGAAAATTTCCAAAACTGTCCGGACTTTTTATTTTTGAAATTTTGAATTTTTTTTTCAGCTAGTTCTAATCAGCCGAGCTAGAGGTACAATTTGGCCTTAGATTTATAAAAATATGTTGATGCGTTTTTGGGAAAACCGTCCTTAAAGTTGCGCTTTTCAAAAATTCGCCGCGGGCGCAATTTTTGACATAGAAACTTCGGGAAAAAATTATTCGATTTCTTTTCAAATTCTGTATTGATTTCCTAAGTAAAATTTTGAAATTTTTTTCAAGGAAAACTCTGCGCCCAAAAAAACATGGCTAACTTCCGTTTCCGGTTCCGGATTTTTTTGAAAAGCTTATTTTATAGATGTACTGTAATTATAGGCCCGCATACCAAATTTGATGAAAATCGGCCCAGTAGTTTTCGAGATATGACGATAACGCACGCACCCATGCAAATGAAGAAACAACAAAACAACAACGACAACTGAAGTGGAGAGTAAGATTGTGTTAACGCGCGTGTTTGAACATGTACCGAACCGAAATAAACCGATATTTTTTTTCGGTTCAGCTCCGGTTTTCGTTCCGAAAAAATAACGTTTTTTCCGGTTTTCGGTTCGGTTCCGGTTCGAAACCCAGGTTATGGTCCAATTAATATGCGCCAGGCATAACTTTTCCTTTTTGTTTCTTTTATAATTATTGTAGTTGATATAAGTATTAAATATTGTTGATTAATTGTTAAAACCACATAGTATCAAATAAGCTTAATTGTCTCTGTTGAAATTATGAAAATTAATTAAATTCTAATTCAGAAAAATAAAATTGTGTTGCATATTTCTTTTGGTCCAATTCATATGCCACTGGGCTCGTAGATATTAAAAAGGTGACTTAAAATGTCACCAACAAAAAAAAATTATTTACACTAAGAAATTGCCTTCGAATTACAACTAATTACTAGGTGCTTTCTTAAATTGTCAAAGGTGAAATTATACCACAGCAAATTTTGTCTTTTGTTGTAATACAAAAATTCCGCTGAATCGCTTTTCTAAGTAAATATTCAATGTTTAGACGTTTCAAGATAAGAACTTGTGTACAAACACGCCCTGCAGCCCTGATCACATAACAATCAGATTCGCCAAGTTAATGTAAAATTTGGCAGGCAGCTTTATGATTAGTTTGCATTCGGCGGCGCCACCATTGCACGAGCAGACACGAACATGACAACAATCTGGTTAGCCAATAATTGGTAAATGCAGCAAACGCTATGAGAAGATTGAAATGGTAGTGGCCAGTGAATTTGATCCGGTCAGGCAGTGAAGACTAAGCGCTCCTTACTACTACTAGGAGTATCACCGATGGGTGATTTCTCTTATCAAGTCAAAATTCATATTCGCCAATTTACTTATTACTTATTGTTTTACTGAGTAGATTGTAAATATGCAGTTAAATAAATTAAAAAGAAAAAAAAACATGTTAGTAACTAAAGGAAAAACACAAAGAAAACAATACTTAAACATAAAACTATGATTTACATACAGACTACATTATACCAGTAATCATGCTGTGCGGTATTCGAGTACAAGTACTCAATGGCCTGTACTCAAGTACTTTTAGGGTACTCGGTACTCAGTCCGCGAATACTTTTTTTTAAATGTACTTGTACTCGTACTCAACACTGTACTCAAGTACATTATTGTACTCGAGTACTTTTACCTGTACTCGAGTACATTCAAAGTACTCGAGTACATACACTACAGAGTACTTTTTCGTGTACTCGAGAACATTTCGTCATTTCTATTATGCAGAATTGCAGAAATTACTTTTATTTCATACTGTCTGGTAAATTCAGTTTCCCGGCGCCATTTTGAGTCCGGAAAGTGAGCTATTACGGTATCAGAGCCGGAAAGTGTTCCTTTCCGGACTGTTATTTTATGCAGCCAATCAGAGCCCGTAAAAGTGTAACCAAACCACACCTACCGGCTTTGATACAGTAATGTCACATGTTGACCTTATTGAAAAAGTGTCACATGTAAAAATAAAAAATCAAATTGTTTACAGTATGAAATAAAATACATAACGACATTCGTCCGTGAACTCTTTTTACAGTACTCGTTTCGAGTTTCAAGACTCGGCTATTTCGTCGCCTCGTCTTTAAACATCTCACTCGTACTGTAAAATATGAGTTCCCGGACTTGTGACGTTAATTACTATTTATGCATGTTTGCATGTACTTGTACTCTGTACTCAGTAAAATGTACTTAAGTACATACCATGAGTACTTGTCCTCAGTACTCGAGTACATTTGGTGCAGAGTACTCGTACTCGGTACTTGTACTCGGAACAGCTCTGCCAGTAATCTACTTAAAAGTTTATGGCAGTAATTTAAAAAAAAATTATAAGGTGAGCTTCAAGAAGGGATTAAATTTCTACAATGCATGAAAGCAATCCTTTTTAAATTTCTTCTTGTTACTGAAGATATCAATATTAGTTATGACTTTATCAGCTATACCTACCACAGGTGTGGTAAAATGGTGAATGACTAGACAGAAACACATGCTGTAACTTGATATCAGCCTTGGTACATACAAATTTAGCTGGATGAGAATTCCAGAACAATAATTAACTTAAAAATGAATTATATTTACAATCTAAAAAAAAAAAAAAAACGGAGACAAGATACAATGCTCTTCCAAAATTTACTGGTTGAACAATTTTAACAACTGAGAATGTGATGCTTAGGATATATTCCAGTTGATTTGTATTGCAAAAATCTTATAAAGCCTCTGTATTCCTTCAATTTACATCTTGTACACATTATAATATATGCTTATAACTAAATGCTGGTAGAAAATTCTAATTAGAACAAACATAAATGTTATAATATGATCTTATGAAAATTTGATTGTTTTTAAAATAAGATCTGTTATGAATTACAAATCCTAGTATTTTAAGCAATGAATTCATTATACTATTAATATCATTTGAAAATGACACTCTAGTATTAAAGGTTATACCTAAATTGAGAATGTGGTTTAGCATTCATACAGTACTGGTGCCTAATAAATTTATTCTTTTGTGTAAATGCTAGAGTGAAATATTAAAGTATAAATTTCACTCCATCTATAAATTCTATTAATATCAATTTGAAATGAAAGAAAGTTATTAATTGAACTTTCTAAAGCTTAAAATGATTGGCAAATAAAGCATGCACATGGACAATAAAAATAAGAATGGCCCTAGGTTATCACCTTAAGAAACACTAGAGGTTGCTTTATATTTCTTAGAAACATAGCGCTTATAAGCGCCATGCCTGCCATCTATTTTCGATTTTGTATGATGTACTTCCAAAATTAATGCATAAACTACTTGATTTTAACAACTGCTGCAGCTAATGAACGTACCCATTGCTTAGGTTTACTAGTTAAAAGTGTATTAATTATTAATAAATTTTTGATTTATAAAAACAAGAAAAAATGCAACAATTGATTATATAAACTAGAAAAAATTATAACCGCTAACCAAACTGATCAGTATAAAATAAGATATATTAAATGTAATGGCGAAGTCATGCTTGTGAAATCAATGAATGTTGCAAGAAAAAAGTGATTATTTTATGTATCATCCACCTGTTTATGATTTGAAGTGTTAATACATTACCTCAGTAAAACTGAAGAAAAGTCCAATCCAACCACATAATTTGAAAGCATAGTTAATTGTACTCTGTAACTTTTTCATACATGAAGGGCATTTGCAGTCTTTAAGGTCAGTATTAGGGCAGCACTTATGCTGAAACAATCAAACACATACGAAATTAATGCATGCTTTAGTCGAATAGTAGTATATTATGTAACAAGTATGTCAAATGACTGATTATAAAGACACTTTACATACGTGTTGCATATATTGTATTGTTTTACCCATGACCATGGGAAAAATTACTGACATTATTTAAACATAAATTTCAGCTACGAAATCAAACTCGAACCGTTTACCATAGAAACAGTAGGTAAAAGAGCTTCTGTAATTTATTTTATGCACTGAGCTTTTATTATCGTATTAGTGGGATACACTAGAACTCTACATACTGTTTGAAATGCATGGTCATAGATGAACTGAATTACAACTATTTCAATTAATACCTCAATTGCTTCACAGCTGGGATGATCCATTTGTGGATGATCAATAATAAATTTCTTATCTTCGTCAAATCCGCAACAAGTAAATGCTTGTTGTACTTCCATTTTGGTATTGTTATCAACTCGACCCCAACCCTTTTATATTAAAATGATATTATTTACTAATAATAACTAATAACACTCAGACTTAAAAAAGAGTTAATTATAAGAATAACTAAAAAACATCTTGCATATTAAAAATGAAAAAGGGTTAACATTCAAACAAATATTTTATGCTCTTTTTTACCTGTTCAGCTAGTTGTTCCTGTTGTTCCATATTAACACCTAAACAAGCACATGCTACGGAAAACTGGATGAGGAATAGTAAAAACAAAACCACCATATACTGTTTTTGTAATTAAGGATTATTAACATAATTAATTTAATTAAGTAATAGACGAAGTTCTTTGTAGGAATCTCAAATTAAATTGTTATAAAAAATAAAACTATTGGACAATAATATGTATTTCTCCAGTTCATACGAAATATTGAAAAATGAAAAACATATGTTGGAAAAAATTTTCTTATTCAAAATGACAGCTAAATGAGCATCTTCCGGATTTAAATGGTATGATTGTTGAAGTAGGAGAACTCAACATTTCACCTACTTTCAAAAGAACTTGAAGAGAATTAAAAGAGTATAGTAATTCAATTTTTCACGAAGGAAAAGAAAACAAAGCAGCGTATTTATACTAGCCATTATTAATTAGTCAACAAAATCAGACGATGGTAGATTTAGTATAGTTGTATAGTTGGGGCAAAGCTGAATAAAATCAAGGTTACTAACATCAATAACCCTTACAATTTGAACCTTTACATAGATTATGTTTTTTCTGATACTGTAAAGTCTATTAAAGCTAGTTACTAGTTCTACCCCGATTGCATTCGACCAAGTAGTACCATGAGATCGAAAAAAAGATGATTCTGAGCAGGCCTTGACTAGTACAACACGATTGGCAAGACTGATTTCAAAATGTGGCAGTAGGTTAGAGGTTAATAAATGTCAAATAAATTAAAACACAAAACAGTATTTATTTAGGGAACAAACTGAAAACTAAGATGAATACATGTTAGAGTAGGTGTTCAAAATGTGATCCTTCACTAGTATTACAACGATAAACTTAAATAATTCTGGAAACAAGATTGCAAAACTGACTTACATTTAAAATGTCACTGTCACATTATAATTCATAGGCATTCTAGAACCAGTGTAACCAATCGTGTTGTACTAGTCAAGGCCTGCTCAGAATCATCTTTTTTTTGATCTCATGGTATCTTTGTTTGATTTGATTGACAAGTAATAATCTTCTTTTTCGCAGATTTAGAAAGTTGATAGAGATCATTTTCATGTCAAACATCACATTGGCATCGACCTACGGTTTTACCTTATATCCAAAAAGAGGGATAATTTTAGATTTTTTCCACAGCTTAACTACTAGTACCATGAGATCGAAAAAAAGATGATTCTGAGCAGGCCTTGACTAGTACAACACGATTGGTTACACTGGTTCTAGAATGCCTATGAATTATAATGTGACAGTGACATTTTAAATGTAAGTCAGTTTTGCAATCTTGTTTCCAGAATTATTTAAGTTTATCGTTGTAATACTAGTGAAGGATCACATTTTGAACACCTACTCTAACATGTATTCATCTTAGTTTTCAGTTTGTTCCCTAAATAAATACTGTTTTGTGTTTTAATTTATTTGACATTTATTAACCTCTAACCTACTGCCACATTTTGAAATCAGTCTTGCCAATCGTGTTGTACTAGTCAAGGCCTGCTCAGAATCATCTTTTTTTCGATCTCATGGTATTACTACAAATAAAATGTTTGGTTTATCTTAAATACATTTCTGAGACAATTACAAATAATACGCTAAATATCTTCTTACGGCGAAAGCCTAGGCTGATGGCCTGTTAATTAATTCACAGCATAAATTCTATGAGCTGTCTCTATACTAGGCAGCAAGTTAACCTTAGCCATCAAATCAACCTGGATGAAAACTTGTGGCCCCCCACTTTTTTTATTTACCTTCAATTATTATTCTTATACAGAGTGAAAAAAAATTTGGAAACCGAGCTTTCATACTAAAATGGTTAAAAATAATAAATAACTTTGAAACTACATTGTGTATGTAATATGACATTTCTGGACAAATTTCAAAGACAGAAAAATAATTTTTTTACTACAATTAAGAGAATATTTATGCATTATCAAAGATCTTATTTTTCTTTTTCTCTTTCTAAACATGTTTATCTTCAAAAAAACTCAACGTTTTGCCCACTTTTCTGCAGCCCCCTTGAAACCCCTTAAAAAAGTCGATGAAAAGTTGAGTTCTTCTGTCTTAACAATGATAACAATCCCAACCGGGAAGATGTTCTTTGAACACTGACACTGATTGAGGAAGTCTTCGAATTCATGTTTATCTTCAACTTTTTTCCTATTTTAATGATCAGACCTATACTATGAGAGATAAACAAATGCGAAATCATACCCAAATTTATTTTGATATAATTTTTCCTCTTAACCTGATATTGCAGTTACAATGTTTAAATTTGTTAATATGTAACAATGAAATACACTGTATTATATATTAGCTGTGTTGTTGTTTTTGTATAACCACGTGTAACCACTTGTTCTGTGTATTGTTGATCTAGAATAATAATCCACTAATTAGCAGTGCTACGTTTCTGTATTTGATTTACCCACTCTAACAGGTTATGTGCCCAGGCATCAGAAATTGAACTAGAAACTTGGATTCTGGAAGTTTTATGTTTAAAAGTTAAACCAGGTTAGTAGGAACAGAGGAATCAAGCATGGCAATGGCAAATGAAGAAAAATACCACATAGCTTTGTTTGACGGAAGCAATTTTGATAATTGGAAGCTTCGAGTGTGAACGGTTATGTAAGAAAAGAATTATGTGGAGTGCTTGGAAGTGTTTAAGGATTGTTATGAAATACAACCAATAGACGATGCTGCTATGAAGACTACAAAGGAAAAGAAAATCGAAGAATTTACAAAAAAGGACCGCAAGTGTAAACTAATAATCACAGTCAGTTGCAGATAGTCATCTGGAATATATTAAAGATCAGAATACTGCTCAAGGAATGTGGACAGCTTTAACCAACACATTTGAAAGAAAAGGAATTGCTAATCAGTTGATTTTAAGGAAACAGTTATTACAATTAAAAATGGAAGAAGGAAGCTCGTCAAGTAAACACCTACTTGCATTCGATAAAATTGTTAGGAGCTTGAAGGCATGTGGCGCCAATTTGGAAGAAATCGATATACTGTGTCATTTGCTGCTATCCCTCCCCAAAAGTTAAGAAATAATAAATTGTTACGGCTATTGAAACTTTAAATGCTAATAACTTAACGTTAAACCATGTTAAAGGAAAGTTACTTGATGAGGAAGCCAAACAACGCTCGAAGTCTAACAGGCCCGTTGATGCATTTACAGGAAAGGCAAATTTATATACCCATTATAAAAAGGGTTGGAACCAACGCAAACAATAGTTTAACAAAGATGGGAATTCATCACCGAACTTTTTATTTAAGTGCCATGGATGTGGGCAAGTTGGTCATAAACGAAGTGAATGTAGAAACCAAGACAAACAGATGAGAAATAGACTTGCAGGAAAAAATAATTGGAGCGTAAATAGCAGTGTAAGAAACGAGCATCACGACGAAGTAGCTTTTAATGTGGAATCGGAGCCTAACGATGCAAAAAGTTCCATAAACTGGTTATTGGATTCTGGAACCACAGACTACATGACTAACAAAAAAAAATTCTATGAAATGTGGGAGTTACCAAATCGTATAAAAAATTCTGTAGCAAATAGTGAAACAATTACAACATGTAAAGCTGGTAATATACAAGGTTGGGTAACGGGTGCAAAAATTCACGGCTACGCCCGTTGCGTGGGTTTACTTTATCACATTTATTGATGACTATACTCATTTTAATATATTATTCTTAAACTTAAAAGTGAAGTATTTGAAAAATTTAAACACTTTGAAGCAAAAACAACAAATTTATTTGGAAGTGCAATATGCTGAATCAGATGTGATAATGGTCGTGAATATCTCCCAAGCTCGTTTAAAGAATTTTATGTACAAAAAGGAATAACTATGGAATTTACAATTCCATACACTCCAGAGCAGAACGTGACAGAACATGACAATATTAGATAAATGATATTAGGAACTTCTTTAGGTAAGAATATGTGGAATGAAGCTGTTCGTGCAGTAGTCTACATAATAAATGGGTCGCCAACTGCGGCGTTGGAAACCAAGACACCCGCAGAGCTATGGTATGGAGAAAAACCAAACGTATCGAAGCTACGAGTATCTAGCTGCATTGCCTATTTGCATATACCAGAAAATAAACATGGAAAATTTGACCCTAAATGTGAAAAACTACTTATGATTGAGTACACACCAAATGGATACTGTTCATGAGATCCAATAAATCACCGGGTAGTTAACGGAAGAGACATTGTGTTTAACCTTTTCACTGCGGTCGAATTCCGACGGCAGCTAAACCCCTGCGCGGGAGACTTTTCCGCGTTAGGTAGGCGTGTACGTGCTCGTACATAATAACGTGGACACTCGATAAAATCTGACGTAGACTACACAAACTACACAGATGAGTAGTTTGTGGTAGACCAAAGTCGAAGCTACAGCAACTGCCGAGAAGCATTGAACCTTCCCACACCACTACACGACAATATACGGCCTACGCAGTTACTTAAAATAGAAAACGAAAATAGTCGGCTTTCGCGGTAGAGACACGTAAACCCAGAGCCGCCAATATTCGTCTTTCGCAGTCAAAAGGTTAAAGAAGATAAATTCAAACTTGAAGAAAGTGTGGAATTTGAGCTGCCTGATACAGAGGTAAACTACAAAGATGAGAATATAACAACGGAGGAATCAGGAAATGAGAAGAAAGGAGAGAATCAAAACCCAAAGATTGCTTCACGAAGAGGAGTTCGAAACAGAAGGACACCAGAATAGTTCTCTGAATATGAGATATCCTGCGTAGCCATAAATGAAGAACCAACCGAGTTTGAAGAAGTTGCCGCACACCCTCAGAAGAACGAGTGGGAAGAAGCAAGGAAGGAAGAAATGAAATCATTAACTAAAAATAACAGATGGGAATTGATGCCTCTACCAGATGGGAAATCACCTATTGACTGCAAATGGATTTATAAAAGAAAAATCGATAGCAAAAGAAATGTACGACATAAAGCAAGATTAGTAGCGAACGGTTTCCAACAAGAATTTGGAATAGATTATGAAGAAATCTATGTACCCGTTGCTAGACTTACAACTATTAGAACCCTATTAGCTGTTGCAAATCACTTTGACATGCATCTACATCAAATGGGACGTAAAAACTGCGTTTTTGAATGATCTGTTAAAGGAAGATATTTACCTGAAGCAACCCAAAGGTTCTGTCAGTGATAAAAATTTGGTATGCAAATTAAATAAAAGTATGTATGGCTTGAAACAAAATCCAAGAGAGTGGAATACAGTATTCGACGATTTCATCCAGTCTGAATTTTAAACAAAGCAAAGCAGATTGGTGTCTTTACATAAAGAATGATGCTAGTGAAGTAATGTACCTATTTCTGTATGTCGATGATATACTAATAGCATGTAAAAATCTAAAAGAAATTTTGAAGGTAAAAGTGCAACTTCTGGATCACTTTGAAATAGAAGATCTAGGTGAACTACAAACATTTTTAGGTCTAAAAATTGAAAGAAATCAAGAAAAGGGAATATTAACTATCAGTCAGGAACACTACCTAGAAAAGATACTGCAGAAGTATGGAAAGCAAGAATGCAAATCTGTAAGCACCCCTCTACAACCAAAAATCCACTGTCAGCAGGAGTTGCAATGTGATGGTTTTGATAAACCATATAGACAATTATTAGGATCACTTATGTATGCAAGAGACACCCTACCCTGTATATAAAATATAATATATCAAAACAGCAAAGTAATTGTAAAGCTAAAAGCTAGATAATCATTTCTCAAATGCTTGCAATATTAGAAAAGGTATCAGGCAGGGATGTATACTGTCCCCCCGACTTTTTAATATACAGGGTGTAGGGATTTCAATGTTAAATTCTTAATTTTTAAATATTGGCTCCCCAAATTATTTTAGAGAAAAAGTGTAAATATGTTTCTTATAGAGAAAAAAATACTGTATACAACCATATCATTACTTATTTTTTTACTTCCCATGCAAGGGTTAAAATTAAGGAAACTAAAACTGGTACTTTAGCAAAAATAGGTAGTGCCTTGGAATCGTTGAAACAAAAAACAATTGTTAGTTAGCTGTCATGTTAGCATCAGGCTATGCGAACTTGATAGGAATAATTCCAACCTTTGGTTTAGTTACGTACTACAACGCAACTGGCGCTGTGATCGCACATCATGTGATGGTGACGTCTCAGACAATTTTCATGATGGGTATTTATATTTGACAGTTGATGTTAAGTTAAGTTCAGCATGTGTGTTTATTTGTGAATAGTGTTATTTATCTGACAGTTATTAATTCGTAGTGCGTATTAAGCGTATTAATAAGCTTATAAACGTTATTATAATAACAAAAACGATTAGTGTTCAAAAGTTGTGAAAATGGTGTTTGTTTGTTGTGTCCCAACGTGTTCACATACTAACAAAAACTATAAAATGCATCGGCTTCCACATCTCTAGAGAGTGATTTCATCAAGGAACTGCGTCCAGTTACTCCAGACATTTCATTTTCGGTGCGCACTCCTAAATCGCGTAAAGGTATACACCTTATTGAAGCCTGATGAAGATAGTGGGATGCTCAAAGCAACTTCAGCTCACTCCAAAAGCGAGGAAGTTGTATGGACTGGCTAAGGGTTTGCGAAAACCAGCACGTGCTATTCGACAAAGAACGTTTGAGCCTAAAAGAAAGACTGAGAAAAGCTCAAGGATTTTCAGCTGCTGAAAATTATGTAAGGGCTTTAGTGAATAAGCCGACTTATAATTTCATTATGTCTCAGCTGAAACACCAAAAAATAAAAGCAAAAGGTCGACGCTTTTCCCTGGATGACAAAATCTTAGCTCTGAGCCTGATGAAGCAAAGCCCGAAAGGGTATCGCTTGCTACAGAAGATTTTCGTTTTACCATCCAGAAAAACCGTAAGTACCCTTCTTCGGAAAGTTCCTTTTAAATCTGGAATTGTTCCAGAAATTATGCATAAACTAAAGTTTGCTGTCAACAAAATGCATGAGAGGGACAGAATGTGTGAACTTTTAGTACTTACACAAAAAAAATAGCGCATTCAACGCGTAAGGAACGTGGTTTTCCAGCTCGTGGAAATTTGTAGAATAATCTACTATAAAGTTCATCCAAAAGATTCTGTCCGATATGAGATTAACTAAACCAAACCCAACATATATCTTGTTATATATTTTTGCTTTCACGTTAGAGGCAGCTGCTTATTATCTCGGTTGAGTTAAACGAAGATGCAAATAATGCGAATGTTTATTTAAATACAGGTAAAACGACCAGCTTAACACTGGTACAGAATTATAGGGCTCCAGTAACATAAAAAGTAAGTACCGTATGGGTCAAATTTACTTGAAATCTTCAAACAGGGATTACCTGCTTTCACTACAGCAGCTCCCAAACAAAGCAGGTAATCCCTGTTTGAAGATTTCAAGTAAATTTGACTATCTATCGCAGAGTATTATTCCCATTATTTTAAAAATTTTTATTATGTAAGAAAAACAAGATTCCACTTATCAGAATGACAGCGGCCTTGTTTCAACAGTTTATCAAAGCATAGCTGGTTTTTGTTAAGGTGGCAGTTTTAGTTTCCCTGTTTTTAAAACTTGTAAGAAAAGAATAGTTATTTGTACAACTAGTAATGAAAGCAATACTTTTTTTCATGAGTTTGAAGTTTGATGCACGACGGCGAAGCCGGAGTGCATCAATCAAACGAGTGAAAAAAAGATGCTTTCATACGAGTTGTACACAATATTTTTTTGCATTTTGACATCTTAAATCCCTCAAAACAGGATAAAAAGGAATTGAGAATTTACAGTTGTCAAACTGACAATTTACAATATTTCATTTAAAGCACACTTACTTAATGCAAAATGTAAAATTAAATAGTTAAAAAAAGTGTTGCTTTCTTTACGATTTTTTAATAAAAAAAGTCCACTTTTTTTGTCAAAATGCGAAAAATAGCTATTTATGATACAAGTGTTAAAAGTGAGATTTTATTTTGTGAGTGGGGGAGATTGCGAAACGAGCGTAGCGAGTTGAGCAACCCCACGAACAAAATAAAATCACTTTTAACACGAATATCATACACTATTTTTTCTACAAACGCCATTGAAAGCATTTTAAACTCTCTTATTAGAGATTCCAAAGGTTACCTAAAAAATCTAGTACTCTGTGACATTTACGAAACAATTTAGAATTGAGCTTACATATGTATTGTTTGACATATGCTTGTCAAAAGTGAAAAAGAATAATTTAAGATGAGTTCTAATCTAAGTGAAGAAATTCCGGTCGATATAGAAGAAGCTGCTAGTAGGGCAACGTTAGATTTGTCAATTTGGTAGGTAAAATCAGTCTTTGATTAATATTTTAGTTGCTCTTGTCATTGTGACAGCAGCCTTTTAATACTAGTGTTAAAAGTAAACCACGTGATCTACTTTTAACACGCTGCGATTTAATATTACATTTTTAATTGCAGTATGCCGTGTTAAAAATTCAGTTTTTAGTAGTGTTTGTAGAAAAATAAATTTTTCTACTCCCACCATGGAAAGTGGGATTTTCAGATTTCGTCTCCATAGATACGAGTATTGAAAATGAGTGTTTGCCGAACAAGTGAAATTAGCATGCGGAAAATTTACTTTCCGCACGCACATGCATGATTTTCGGTGCGGCAAAGTATAATTTTGCCGCACCGAAATCAAAATGTCATTATGACATTTGATGAATGTCAGATTTGATTTTGCAGAAATATTTAAATTTTTTTATGGAAATGTGGTTGTAGAAAAAATAGTGTGTAATACATGTGTTAAAAGCTTGTATTTGCCACTCTCATGTGACTGCAGCACTCACTATCGTTCGTGCTACAAACTTCACATTCGTGTGGCAAACGCAAACTTTCAACACTTGTATTACAAATTACTATTTTGGCACTAGAATGCATTGTCTAAACGCAAAATTACTTAAAATACGTCTAAATTTGTGATTAAAATATTAACATGGCAGCTAACGATCAACGGGTTTTTGTTTCAACAATTCCAAGGCACCACCTATTTTTGCTAAAATAGTAGTTTTAATTTTCTTGATTTCCCCTTTGTATGGAAAGTAAAAAAAATAAGTAATGACATGGTTGTATACAGTATTTTTTTCTCTACAAGAAACATATTTACACTTTTTCTCTAAAATAATTTGGGGAGCCAATATTTGAACATTAAGAATTTAACATGGAAATCCCTATGGTGCGTGAACCAATTCTACACCCGGTATACAGGGAATATGTAATGCGACTAGTAACGGATCACTGGGAAGGCACAATTGGTGGAACAAAAATCAACAATCTGTGATATGCGGATGATACAACCCTTGTAGCGAGTTCAGAAACAGAATTAATGCAAATAATTAAAAAACTAGAAGACATCAGCTTGGAATATAGCTTAGAAATAAACCATGGAAAAACAAATATAATAATAGTAGACCGCAAAAATGAAAACTGTCCAAACCTGATGTTCTTAGAAGACTTCAAAGTTGTAAACAGTTTTGTGTTTTTGGGTTCATTAATAAGCAATAAAGGTGGTTGTGATTTAGAAATTAGAAGGCGGATACAGAAAGCACGAGGTGCTAAGACCAAGCTACATAAAATATGGAAAAACAGACAAATCACCACCCATATAAAAAAAGATGATAGCAGAAACATTAATCTTCCCAATCATGACATATGGTTCCGAAACGTGGACCATAAACGCTGTTGATAAGAGACGAATCGATGCGGTGTTGCAGACGCCTCTTAACCCTGGAGCACTCGCGCCTGTTATTGTCGCTCCATATCTCGCGCGTGAGCGTTTTCCTCAGATGTGCGTTTTAACCTTATAATGACCTGTTGTAGAAGGCCTTTAGACCTGTAGTGTATAAGCATTAATAAATTAAGACAATATGATCAAAAACAGCATGAGTTATCCGATTTTATTATTGATAAATTACAAAAAAAAAATAACAAAATATATAAGTTCGACCGACGCGAGAACTCGCATAATGAGAGTTTTGCTCACGTTTCTGCACATCTCTGTCACACAGACACTGCAATGTGGTCATTATAACAGCTAATGACAAACTACCCTAATTATTCTAGAGATGAAACATATAAAGTCAGCTAGAGGGAGCGCCAAAGCCATAGCAACGAGAGTTTAAAAAATTGCGGCAATTTTCGAAAAATGTGAGAGAAATGCTCATAGCGCGAGTGCTCCAGGGTTAAGAATATCTTGAACAACACAGTCATAGCATCACGATTCTTCTATCAAGAAGAGAAAATTATTTCGGCAATTGTTATGAGACCGATTAATTTAAAAACCATAGGAAGATTTTATTGTTCTGAAGGTTCATTAAGTGTTTTATTTTATTTCTGTAAAATTGTTTCATGTTCATGTTCCACAGTTAACTTGAAAATTCAATTTGACTTATCATTTTATAAACCTAACTAAATCACATGGAAATATAAATCTAGGTTTATATTATTGAAAAGAGAGTTTAATTCTGCCTAAATGAAAGAGGCACAACCAGCAGTCTGTTATACCAGAATTTTGCCTAATTTACTTAACAAACTTATTTTTCCAAGACCTAGTGCAATAAATTACTATAAATTATTATAAGTCACTAAAACGTTTCATAATCATCATTATTACCTAATTACATCTGCCCACTCTTACTTCTTTTAAAAAGGATACAAAAAAGAGCATAACTTGATGATGTTTCACAGCAGCAATTAATCCAAGCACCGATATTACAAGAAGTATAATTCCACATGCTAAAATTCCTCCTACTATTGGTAAATTAGTTACAAGAGATGCAGCTCTTCCATAAACAGCAACCCCAATTAATATAAAAGAAACTAGCTGTAAAATAAAGAATTACCATTTGGTACGTTTTACATAACAAAAACAAGATTATTTATACAATACTTACTATATATAAAATATTTAAAGAAATAAGCGCATTCTTTGAACAAGTAAATCCTCCACACATGATTATTTAATTTACTAATCCTTAAATTTTCATTAAAATGCGAAGTTTCACATCCTCATATTTAATCAATTCATTTGTCAAGCAACACACTCACACTACAAAAAACAAATATCCCTATTATAACGTGGTAAAATGTCAAAACGAACGAATTAAACCTCTTACGGTCGTAAATACTAATTTAAACCTAGATACTTCTAATTATTAAAAACGAAATGTCTTAAGTTTTTTTATCTACAATTACTAACGACGTGAGCTATATTTTGCATTTTAAAATTTTAGGGTATAGAAGAGTACGATTGGTAGAATGCATTAATTTATTACGACATTGACAATAGTTCAAAAATACTCTGAAGTTAAAGATTTCTGTTTTAATTTTTAGCGGCTTAACGTTAAACATTTCACTGTCGTATAAATTATACTGCAGATATAAATTTATACAACCATATACTATAACTACCGACTAATTTAATCGATTTATATCTTTAAATAATAATAGTTTTAGCAGGGCCGTAACTAGAGCTTTTGTCAGGGGGAGCAAACTCGTATTTGCCGCCCCCACCATAAGGCGCCGGATTTTGAAAATTTTCATTTTAGGGGTATACTTACCGGGGGGTTTGGGGGGTACGGAGTACCCCCCAGGTTGAAAGGGGGGTTCGAAAAATTTAGAAAAATTTGAGTTTAAATCCACAGTTTTAACGCTCCCAATTGACTATATTTTTGCCACTGATTATCTAATTTAAGCTCCGGAAAACATAAAAAATAACGCATAAAATTAAAATCATTTTTATTGAGAAACGGAAAAAACAGTAACTATGTATAATATACAATATACATTGTATATAATAAAAATTTACATTACTTGAAACATATTGCGCCTCATACTGGTTCGTGAAATAAATTCGTTGGCGATATTGTTTAAATTCAGTTCGCTGGTTTCTTCTCTATGTATGTTTTTCGTTTCTTCAAAATATACCGCCCCCTAAAAATTTGCCGCCGGGGGCACGTGCCCCCCCTGCCGCCCCCCTAGTTACGGCCCTGGTTTTAGTGCCACTAACATTTTTTAATTAGTGCAATTTGGCAACACTGTAATATTTCAGGGAAATTCATAAATTGAGGTTAGATAATTGTTTTGTAGTGCCGGACACGTGTTTTCACTGAAAGTGTATTTTAGACATCAAAAAATGGAAGAAAACATTGCGTTAGAAAAGAAAAAACAAAATAAATTTGCCAAAAAGGTCAAAGCCATTAAAGAGCAAGCGACGGTATGTATAAATGGGTAATATAATAATTACAGTTTAAACTTACCGATATTTTACAGGATCCAGAGCTAATACAAAATGTAAAGAATAAACGAGTTAAACCAAAACGAGGAGTTGTATATGTTGGACATGTTCCTCATGGTTTTTATGAGAAGGAAATGTTGACATATTTTAAACAATTTGGCAAGGTCAGTAATTTACAACTTTGTCGTTCTGAAAAAACGGGCCGCAGCAAGGGTTACGCATTTGTAGAATTTGCTAATGCTGAAGTAGCCAAAATTGCTGCATCAACCATGGATAATTATCTTATGTTTAAAAGGAGGTTGGAAGGTTTGTATAAGTATATTATATTTTTAACGCTATTATTTGGCTCAACTCTAGTATACGCTACGGTTTGGCGCACATTATAGTGAACCACCGTACTTGACATAGCATTTTGGCAGCGGCGCTTATTGGAGGTTAAAAATAGAGGAAGAATAGCTAGTTAATTGCTATATCAAGTACGATTTTTGCCGTAGCATATACTGGAGTTGTATCCATTATTTCTGTAAGTAATTTGTTCAATATAATGGGGTAAAGAATAGGTGCCATGCCAATATGAGTTTTAGGATGGGTTGCACAGAACTTGTTAACAAATGATCAAAGTTGCCAAAAGAAAATTTCTTGAAAGCATTTAATATCTATCTTCAAGTTTTATCAAGTAAAGGGTTTGATGAAAATGTAACTGTAGATTGAATAAATAGTTGTAAATCTACTACAGTACTACCGATGGGGTATAAATTAGCATTGTATTAGCTTTTAATGGCTGAAGTTTAAATATAATTTATACTTCATTCCCAGGAAATAATATAAACAAATGCTTTGGCAGCAATGTAAGTACGTATATTAATACAGTATACATACATCAGGATCAAACGGTGCACCAATCACGTAACCTGCTGAGTCGTGCCGGATTGTGCATTGCATCCGTAATACCTCATACGTTAATGCACTAGCACATCCCTATGTCTAGGGTTACCACCTTTTAAATATAGCAAAACCACCCGTCAGCTTTAAGTCGCAAAATTTCATTAATTTTATTTATTTTTTTCAAGTACAAATACAGACTATAATATACATAAATACATAGTACATACAAAAATATAATCAGAGGCTTTTCACAGAAATTACAAATTAAATTTAAAGGAATATGTTTGGTTCACCTTTGCGGCTGTAATTAGTTAAATCCTTATTATTTTTGATTCTTCACACGAGCAGTTTACATGGACCTAATAAGCTTGATTCACATATATACGGCAGTTACAGGCCTGCACCGCGGCGGTACGCGGCGTACGGTACCGGCAAATTCACCAGTAGTTCACATCTACACGACAAGTACCGATCGTTTACAGAACGGCGAGCTACCGAAAGTACTATAACCTCGACAGTAAGCGTTAAAAAAATGCTGATTTGTGCAACTGAGTAAAATTATAACATCGTTTTGGTTGGTGAATCCCCTTTCGTCATTCATATTGATTCATATTACAACAACAACCGCCATACTGTCACGTAAATACGTGACCGTCACCCACCGTCACCGACAAAACATTCTCTTAAAGAATGTTAGCCGTGGTGGTCAAACACTGTGTTCCTGTACGTTGGCGGACGATCTAATGTGAATTTCGTAATATAATATCATTGTTTAATGTTTTGGCGGTCCTGTCCGTGGCTGTGCTGGCCCGCGGCTGCCGTATTTATGTGAATCAAGGTTAATACATAATTCTGCTTTTACCATTTGCGTGGAAAGTCTATTCCTGACATCAGTCGATAGTTGATTCAAAATACTGAATAGGTATTCGTTCAATGAAGGCATTATTGCAAGGTATTGACAACACTATTTTAACAACTTTTTTTATAATTGGCACATCCACATCTTTTTATCGTTGTGTAGTCATTATTTTCAGGTAAGCTGCTTAAGAATCTTTCTAACAATTCAAGTTTATCATATAAAGCATTTCCTTTGCTTTCATCGATTTTAACTTCAACTGTGTTACAAACAGTTAAAATGTTATTAATAGTGGGTATTTTATTTAATTTTATGACTTCAAAGCACTTGAGACTATTTTCAATTTTTTAAGGTAATCTACTAGCGACTAGCGCTCTTTCATAAACTTTTGTAGTTTCTGTGATAAATGTTTGTTTCTTATTTGTGCATAGGTGTGTTACAGCTAGGGCTTAGGTGGTTTTGAAACCAAAAATTTTATTGTTTTTCTTTTTATCAGCCTTTGTCTTATTGTCATTATTTCATGTACATTAGTATTAGTAATAAGAGGCGTCGATTTTTCTAATAGCTTGATTACACTATAAAAATTGATAGAAAATGATGAATAAAATATAGATAACACTCCACTGAGGTTGGACGATCTTGATGTGAAAGTTCAGCTGGTCTTTTATGAAGTTCCATATAGTATGTGGCAATGATCTTCGCCTTCTTGAAGAAAATATATTTTTATTGCTTCCCAGTTTAGTAAAAGCTGGTCTACGCTTCAAATAACGAAAGCCATTTTACAGTTATGTCTTATGACTTGATGGTATTCCTGATGTACAAAACTGAAGCAGTCTTTCAAATTTTCCACATATTTTGCACTACTACTAAACCCATTAAAAATTTTGATAATCAAATTCTCTGCATCATATCTTAAGAGTAACTTTAAAGTATGTTTTCTTGCATTGTGTAACATACAACAGTGACAATAAATTAGCCTTGAGTAATTCTGGATTCATTTGAGATCATTTATGAAATGCTGAATCATTTCAACCATAATTTATGGATGCATTGTCGGCTATAAAAGTAGTTATGTTAACTAATTATTTTTTTAAAATTATTTATTAATCAGATACATAACATCTATCGGGTGTTTTTTTTAGAGGTATAGAACTTTAAAATGAAATAAAACACATAAAAATCGTGGTAATGGCCATGGTATTGGCTTTATTGGAAAGATGATTTTATGCCATTAGTGTTTAAATATGATTTCGGGCATATGGGCGCCGCGGCTGGCTCGGATACAGCGCAATCTGGAAGTCCAATTTTTGACCACTTTTTCGAGCAGCTGGGGCACACAAACACGGCTGAAGTGAGAAATAGGCATATTATACTACCAACCTCAAAACAAAAAATGTTTACGTATGTTTATCACTGTACTTTAAAGTACCGTCAATAGACTACAGCCTAAAAGTGTGTAATACATCCGTAAATTGGCTAAAAACTATGCGGTACCGCAAAGTACCTTCAGTAGACAAAGGGTTAAACACAGAATTCAAATCTGCCACCAAGAAAATGGAGGTCACATAACTCATCTACTTTAAAATAATTTTCCGTTAATAACATTTTTCTGTTCAATTTGTATTCAATTTTAGTTTTTAGAATAATTTAATCTGCTCTAATTTTTATCAGTTAGGCATGGTTTTAGATTTAGTAGTTCTAATGGCTTATGTTGTATGACTTTAGCAAAGACATGATTTATATTTTTCATGGCAAACTTTGAGGTGAAATTTTTTCGATCTCACGTTATATGCATACATTTCTGCAAGTTTTAATTCTTCATGTTTCGTCTTCTTTGTACTTCCCTCATCCATCGTATTATCGTATACCTTTGCCACTTTCGCTCAATAACTCCTTCACAGTTTTTCCTTCACTTATGTCCCGTAACTTATAACACTGGTACACTAGATGCTCTATTGTTTCTGCCTCTATGCCGCATAGCCTACACACCCTCTCTTCCCCCTTCTTCCATACTTTTCTACCATTTTCCTCATTTCCACATCTGAACCTTGCAATTGTTTTGTTATGGCCTTTTCTACGTTTTTCTCCAAGTATTTAGGTATTTCAGGTGTCATTATGCAGCAGTAGTTTTTATTGCTGGAGCTTAGTTCTATTCGGTTGTAGTGTTCTTGTTTTTGTACTTCTTCATCTCTCGCTTTAAGTTCCTTTCTTATTTGTTGTTGTTCTTGTCTTATTCTTTCT
This sequence comes from Melanotus villosus, assembly GCA_963082815.1. Taxonomy (NCBI): domain Eukaryota; kingdom Metazoa; phylum Arthropoda; class Insecta; order Coleoptera; family Elateridae; genus Melanotus; species Melanotus villosus. The sequence goes on along the minus strand of OY720418.1, from coordinate 65,146,232 downwards.
ATTACGTTTGTGGAGTAGCCATTTCTATTATAATATTTCTGTCGTTTTTTCTCCCAACAAGTTAGATTATTTTCTCCAACTTTCTCCTCATTTTTCTTTATCTCTTACCAACATTCCGCTAAGATTTCATTATCCGTGTTTTCTCTTATTTTTTCTTCATATTTCGCTGCCTTGTCGCCTGTCTCTATTCTTAGTTTTCTTCTTTTTGTTTCTTCTAGCACTATACAGGGTGTCAACGAAACCTGGGGCACCCCCATAATTTTTTTATTTTTTAACATATCTAAATGAAATTTGGTATATGTAATATACTCTTTAATTGGCATTTGTTGACATAGAAAACAAGTTTCTGTCACTTCCGGTTTCGCCGGAATTGACGTCAACTTTGTTATTTTAAATGGAACACCCTGTATATTTATACATTTTTGGAATCTCCATTTAATTTTACGTATGGTAGTATCAAGTTCGGAACATTTTGATGACAAAGTAAATTTTTGCAGAAATTAATCTAGAGTGCCATGACTTACGCAAAATGAAAGTCAAGGTGCCCCAACACTCGAGACAAATTGTATTAGAACTTTAACTATTTTAGTTGCTGTATTAGAATGGCCTAAAGTTGGCAAAAATGCTTTTTCAAGAATAACTCTATTTTTTCAAATGGCACTAGGGTGGGACACTAGGATATTAAAAACGAGCGTTTTTCAAGGATTTTATTGATACCAATAACGCGGGATTAATATGAAAATTTAATTCGGAATAACACTCTCCGTTCAAAAAAACCGTATTTTGGGCATTTAAATCTAGATACTGGGTTTCAAAACAAGTGATACAAATGAAATGCACAAAAAAAGACAGACTTGCTACAGTTGAAGTGCTAAAATAATTTGTTTTGAGTGTCGTAGCACCATGACTTCCATTTTACGCAGGTCATGGCATCCTAGATTAATAAATAAACTCTTCTGCAAGTATTTACTTTGTCATCAAAATGTTTCAAACTTGACACTATCATACGTAAAATTGAATGGAGATTCCAAAAATGTATAAATATACAGGGTGTTCCATTTAAAATAACACAGTTTATGTCAATTCCGGCGAAACCGGAAGTGGCAAAAACTTGTTACCTATGTCAACAAATGCCATTTAAAGAGTATATTACATATACCAAATTTCATTTAGATATCTTAAAAAATAAAAAAATTATGGGGGTGCCCCAGGTTTCGTTGACACCCGGTATATGACGGAGTATTTATGTCTATTTCCAGTAGCCATTTAATATATTTTAACTGTAGTTTCTCTACCTCTTCTCTCTCTTCCCATCCCCATATTTCTGCTCCATAGGTTATTATACTTTTTATACATGTATCAAACAGCATCAGCCTTCTTCTAAAATTTTCTCCGAATTTCCTCTTTCCTATCGCCCATATTTGTCCCATCGCCTTCATAGCTCTGCCTGTTATCTCCCTTAAATGTTTATCTGCCCCATTACTTCGTTGGAATGTGTATCCTAACTATTTTATCTCATTAACTTCTTCTATTTCATCTTCATGCCACTTCAATTTTTCTCTATTTTCTTTTCCACCTCCTTTTCTGAAGACAACTATTTTTGATTTTTCTACATTCAGCTCCATTTTCTTTTCCTGTAAATATCACTGGAATCTTGCCACCAAGTCCTTCATTTGTCTTGCTTCTTTTGCAACTAATACTATATCATCTGCATAGGATAGTGTCCAGAACTTCTTTCTGCCTATCACTACTCCTCCAGATTGCCATTTTTTAAATTTGTTTTTTAAATCTGGAATGTATATCAGAAAGAGTATCGGGCTGAGTCGACACCCTTATCTTAGTCCTCTTTCTGCCCAAAAACTTTTTGTTTCTTTCCCATTGACTTTCACTATATTTATTGTTTCTTCGTATAGTTCCTTTATACAGTGAGCACGTAAAGGTTGGAATAAATTCGATAAAATATTTATTGGGCAAGTAAGAAAATAATGCTCGGACACGTCGATTTTATTTTTTAGATGCGCATTTTTTAGTGTACGTATATTTTTTATTACGTCATCCGTATTCGAGTTATGACGTCATCATCAGTTTTTTTAAATGTCAATACCCTCTTTTGATAGTACCATTTAAAAGAGCGCATTTTTCTGCGTATAGACACCAAATTTCATGGTATGTTATATAACAATATTTTCGAGAAATTAGTACCACAATTGTTGCACCATTTTTTATTGACGGCGCATTAAATGCTGAAAAACGTTCGATTTTTTTACAACAACAGATAATTCCCGCGCTTGTAGCACTATATCCAAATAATCAAAATCCCCAAATGCCGGACGAATCAATATGGTACCAACAAGATGGCGCGTCACCACATCATTCACAGATTGTGCGTGATTATCTGAATCGCCAATAAATGGATATTGTCAAGAGGTGAATGATATGCAATTTCAACGTTTAATTTAATGGGTTTTAGTTGTATTTATTATTTCTTCTATTGTTATTTCATTACATTGTTATGAATTCTAAAACGTTTTTTTTCGAAAATATTGTTATGTAACATACCACAAAATTTGGCGTCTATACCCAGAAAAATGTGCTCTTTTAAATGGTATTATCAAAAGAGGGTGTTGCTATTTATAAAAACTGATGATGACGTCATAACTCGAAGAGGGATGACGTAATAAAAAATATACGTATACTAAAAAATGCGCATCTAAAAAAGAAAATCGACGTGTCCGAGCATTATTTTCTTACTTGCCCAATAAAGATTTTATTGAATTTATTCCAACCTTTACGTGCTCACTGTATGTGTTACTAGGTATTGCTCTATTCCTTTTCTCTCCATCATGTTCCATAGTTCCTTTTTAAACTAGTTGGACCAGGTGAAAATCGGCTAGGTGGCAACCCTACCTATGTCCCAAAGGGAATAATGGGTTATAATAATAATAAATAATACATACATCACCTGTAGCTAGATACAGAGTGTCAAAGGCAACATTCTAGTTTTAATTCTTCCGTAATTTCAAAAATGTTCTTGTGAAAATTAGGGACTCCAACTTTTTGAGATGGGAAGCAAATTGTGTCTTCGATTTTAATGTAGCTCCTAAAAGAAAATTACTTTTGCTGCACCTAATATCTTTAAAGTTATGGTGGATTTGACTGAAGAAAAAAACAAATAGAAAATGCGCTATGTTTTTTATGCAAAACTGGTATAGGTACTGTTTAAATGTTGCTAAAGTTAGCTATTTCCACGGTGTATTTGATATTGAAATAAGATTTGCAACATTTTATTCGTTATTTAAGTAAATAATGATCTTCATAATACCTAAGTAAATGATACAATGAGTTCTGTATAATATTTCTTATTATTAACTTAAAAAAATAAATAAATTGAGCAGCTATAACTGATATTTAAAAAAATATTTTTTGTTTTAGTAAAATATGTCGCTTCAGAAAGTTCCCAAAGGCGGCGTAAAAACAAAGCACCTGCCTGGTCAGTAAATAAATATCCATTAAAGAAAGCTCGAAAACTTGCAAATCAAATGAAAAATCGAAAAATTGGTAATGATGAACATTTGGATAAAAGTCAAAGATTAATGAAAAGTGTTAATAAAAGTTTAGAAAAGTTGCACAAACTTGGAATTAACTACAATTTTCAGCCAATAGATGTTCCAAAGGAATTAGTTGATGACCACATGAAGTTAGGTACAAAGAAATTAAGAAAATCTAAGAGAAATCTAAAAACTGTTGACGACAAAGAAGATATAAAAAAAGAAAACAATATTAAAGGAGATATTAAAAGAGTCGTAAAGAAAGAAAAGAAAATACAAAAGAAAGAAAAGAAAATACAAAAGAAATAATCTTCATTACTCAGGTTATAAGTAAAGTGCTAGTATATTCATATTGTTTTTATTTGTGAAGAAAAATGCAGATTATCATCACTATGATGTATTCCATATATGTAGGACAATAGTCAATAGTAATGGAGTAATGCAAATACTCTTTTTTTTGTTATTGTTTCTTAATAATGTATAGAAATTATTTCTTAATAAAACTAAAATACAAATTTTTGTATAATAATAGATAGGTAATATAATAAATATCAATTTTTTGGTTTTTAATTTTTCTTTTTTGACTGTTTTGTTCTTGTACCAGTCCCTCCTTTGGTTCGTTTCCATTTCATTCTCCTATTTTGAAACCACACCTTAACCTATAAACATTTGTACTTTGTATTTACGTTACAAATAATGTATTTGATCCTAACTAACCTGTCTTTCAGTAAGGTCTAAAGCTACAGCAATTTCGTATCTCCGTAGTCTTGTTAAATAATTGGAATGAGTGAATTCCGCCTCCAACTCTTGAATTTGATTTTTTGTGAATGCTGTTCTTTCTTTTCTTGGTTTGTTTCCATTTTCTGGTTGTTTATAACCTGAAAAAATCAAAATATAATGCTATGAAAATTTCCAGTAGTATGCAGGATTGGGTTTGGGATAGTTTAGCTTTCGTGTCTTTCATTGACTTAATAGAAGATATTTTTCAAACAAAACTTGAATGTCTTCGACAATTGCTTTAACCAAATGTTACTAACGCTTAAATACCCGAAATTAACACTTGGTTTTTAGGACATTATCTGTTGGTATAATCTTTCCATGTGGTATACAGGGTGTATGAAAAAAGCCGACAAATAGGCACACCATGGGAAGCAGCATTAAGAAGTAAACAAAAAACTCTAGTCCCATTTTGCTGGTAACCCTCTAGTTATCGAGTAATTGATAGTCTTAAGTAGGATACTAATTTTTTTAATAGGGCAAATTATTATTAAATGACAATGGCTGGTCATAGTTTAGGCAACAGGAAATACAACCAGTTAATATTTTAGCATTTTTTGCTTGGAGTTTGGCTGTAATGTGTTTTCAATTAAAGCAAATTCTTTGCTTCTGAAAGCTTTAAAAGGTTTTGCAACGCTGCACTGTTTCTAAGTAACTACTGGAAAATTTGAAATTGTTTTTATGTAGATCAACATTGCTGTCCTGTCATTTTGACTTGTCAGCAATTGCTTGTCTGTTTTAATAATTTCGAAAATTGTCCGTTTGTTTCATTATTTTGTTGTGTTTTGGACGGATGAATCCACTTTTACTCGCAACGGCACCAATAGAGTGACGAGAACCCCCATGCTATTTATCAAACCCATCATCAGGTGCGATTTAGTGTAAACGTTTGAGCCGGAATTCTTCATACTACATTAATAGGACCACATATTTAATATTTTACCCCAACGTTTAACTGCAAACAATTTTGTGGAGTTTCTGACTAACAACTTGCCGGATTTATTAGAAGACATCCCTTTAGCAACCAGAGGAAGTATGTGGTTCCAAATGGATGGAGCACCAGCTCAGCGGGGAATTCAAACAAGAAGCTGGTTAAATGAGGAGTTCTCTGAGAGATGGATTGAACGAAGTGGGTCGGCAGAGTGGTGTGCAAGAAGTACGGATTTAAGCTGTCTTCTTCTTATGGGAAACTTTAAAAGAGCTTGTCTACCAAGAAGAAATAAACAGACAAGAGCAGCTGATAGAAAGAATGCAGCAAGCAGTCGCCACAATAAGAGAAAATAATATGTTACAGACCATGATACCATGAATGACGGCATCATTCGCCGAGTGAGAATGTGTCGAGATGTTGGAGGGGGTCATTTTGAACAGTTATTATAAATTGTTATCTAGTTTTGAATAAAAATTTGGTTTTTTAGTTTAGTTCATTATTTTTTAATTGTAAATAGTAACATTGGTAAAAAGTAAAGTTGTAGCAACGTTGCCAAATTTAAGAAACTTTAATCGAAGATATTGTGGAAACTATGAGTTTGATGCCAAAATGCCGGAAGCTTCTTGTTCGGTTTTTGATGTAGTTTCTCATGATGTTACTATTTGTCGGCTTTTTTCATACACCCTGTATAGACTACTACACACACACACATACTAGTGTGTGATTGGTTTGAAATATATTTTATTTAAACATGTAGTAGACTACAGTCATCACCGGAGTGGTCGAGTGGTTAAGGCATTCGACTACAACATGGACGGTCTTGGGGTCAAACCCGAGTTGGATGCTCGGCGGGTGGCCGACCCAGTCACTGAAAATAATTGGGAAGCGAAACACAGTAGTGGGAATGTAGGCGGTAGTGCTCACCACATCACCCTGTAAGTATAACGTGCGAGACAATCGAGGTATGAAAGCAACTTAGAAGGCCTTAACCAGCCATGTTGCCCTTCATACTACCTCGCAAAGTGTAAGTACCGTTACCTTTACCTTTTAGTAGACTACAGTCTGTCAGAAAAATTAGTTTAACTTGAAATTTTGATAATTTGAATATTTTTTTGTTTTCTCTCATAAATCTGCTTAGTATATTCAGTAACTAAATAAGTAACTCTTCACCTAGAAGATATATAAGACCATCAAGGAATTTTGAAATTAAATACGTTAATGACAGTGGCGGCTGGTATATAAGAGCTGCCGGGCTGCAACTGTAACCTAAATTTTACAAAAGTAATAATTAGCAGTAGGTACCTAATCAAAAATAAAAAGTAATTTCCAAAATTACTTTTTATTTACATAAACGAAATTAAATTTCGTTTACGTATTAATTAAAACAGCACTACATTGTATTTTCAACTTAGACATTAATTAAATGGCTTCGAAAAAGACCGCGCACATCATAATACATCAAAGCTTTCGGGTGGAATACACCGAACAACGTGCGCAAATCGAGTTGATTATGGTTTAAGAATTCCAAAACTTTTGGTGTGGTCCGTGTTGATTTTGCACTTTTGTTTAACGAAAATGTACAATTCACGATTAGCATCGTGAAATTTTTTCTGCTAAATTTGACTAGCTGTTCGTATGCCTTATTTTTTAAATTTTTGTTCGTGTATTCTTTACATTTTACCTGCCAAAGGCAGGGATAGATTCTATAAACATACATATATGAATTCAGTTAGAAAATCCTTTGACAAATACCGAATATCAGAAGTCGTAATTCTGGATGAGTATGTAGATCAATATTACTAATAACAATTTACACAACTTATGCACTAAAGAATCTTAATAATCTCTGGGGTGGTCGTTGCTTCCCATTAACGTGCATACAAATTGCATTAATTGCAAGTTGATTAACCTACGGATTTTATCAGTACGTATTTCTCCGAAACTGTGTTGGGGCCTGGCTGGTCATATACATACACACACAGTTTTATCTGCTGAATTGGCTCGTGCCATTGTGCCATATCAAATTCGTCAAGTTAAGCGCTGGTGTATGAGGGGCTAATTAGTCATGCCCTGCTGGTTAGAGAGAACGGTTTGTGTGTTACGCTTTCTGTGTTTACGTAGTGGTGATAATAATAATAATAATATAAACGTTTATTTAGCAAAAAAGTTGCTATACAATTACAGAATTACTAGATAATTATGTACATAGGTATATACTTTTCTTGTTTCTAATAATGAACGTAAGCTGCGTGTTTTGTTTATAGTTGTAGAATTACTTAAATTCAATATGAATTCCGTTGAAGAACTTTTAAAAACCTCGTTTTCATGACGGAGTTTTGAAGAAAAACTTGAAATTAAATTATAAGTTATAGACAAGTTTGTGAGTTACAAAAACCGCCGCATGGACTTTATTTTTCGCCATTAATATAATTAAGGTAAGATTTTCTCATTAATTTAGAGTTATTTTTTCTGCAGCCCTTACCCCTAAAAACGCGCGGCCACTGGTTAACGACATCGCAAATGTAACTGCATGACAGTTCGTTTTTTATTCCACTCCGCTAGAGCACCTATTTAATTATTATTATAGTAGATGCTTAAAATTAAAAGCGTTGGCATGTATATGTTACGGTCATTGACGACAATCCGGTCACTCACGTTATTGGCCGGTCAGTATCGATAATACCTTGCTAAGTCGGGCATCATCGATAATGACCGGCCAATAACGTGATTGTCCATGTAAATAGGGCGTTGTTGACAATTAATGCTTCAAGTGTGGTTTTTACAACATTGTCCGGGCCACGTCACTAGTGCCCACTAAAGAGTGGGCGGTGATGATACTATAGAAAGTTACTCTATGTTTTTTGTTGTTTTTGTGAGTGTCCTCGTGGAGTTCGTGTATTTAATCTAAAGATCAGCTTAGCCCGTTGTAAAATACTAAAAATACCATCTCAGTGATATGCGCAGTCGATTTACTGAATGTTACGGTCAATGTGGTAAATCCGGTCAGTGTTAACAATGGCCGGTCAATGTGGATAATTTACTTTTATTTTTTTTAACTGTTCTTCCTTTACCTTTAACCTCCAATAAACACCTCTACTGTTTGGCAGAGGCATTTATTGGAGGTTAGAGGTAGAGGAAGAACAGTGTTTTAGTTGCTATACCAAGTATTAGCATTTCATTACTGATTTAATACATTCACATGTAACATTTCCATGCCATCAACATTGTCCAGTTGCTTTTGACCAACATCGTTAGCGACCGGGCAAGGATGTAAATACTAAAATTAGATGAGAATGTTTACAACAATGCCCAACCTTAACGGGCCATCTCGTCAATGCCCGGGCAACAGCGATAATGCCCAGGATCCCAGGAACATTGGACATCTACATCAATGCCCGGACAATGTTGTTAATGCCCGCTTTACATCTTTGTTCGTAACATATACACTATTTGGCACGGCTGGCTCAATTTTTACGACAAACGTTGTTCTACGGCCTGTTAAGTCGTAAAAAATATTTTGACTGTGCTCTGCATGGAGCTTATTGCCTTCCTGTCTTGAAACTTAACTAAATAGCTGTGAGCTGTCAGCATACTGTAAAATGTAAAATTAATATCAGTTGATTTAAGCAATTCTTCTAGAAGATTTAGAAAAGGAGAATTTGTTTAAAATAGAGGTTGCAGAAACCATTAATTCTTCCTGAAAAAGTGTTTTCATAACAACCAATTTCAAAATAAATACCTACAAACACAAGCAGTTTCAGGTGTATTTGTGTTTCTAAAGAATGTAATTAAATAGAAGCAAAGAGTACCTACTATAAACTGATTAACGTCGAAAAGTAACCTATTTAAATGTGTCAAGGCAAATTACGGTTGCTATTTGAAAAAGCACAAGTTTATGTTCTAACGCAAAACTTAATAAACAAATTAAAAATCCAATTTCACCATTAAATTCTTCACGAAAAACTGCCCTATGGAAGTTTTTGTTTTTACTACAAATGAAAACGAAAAACATTTCCAAGAAATTCAATTTTCGCTTGTAGCTCGAAAACAAAAGACGATATTAGATTTCGGTTTGAACTATTAAATTTTAACGCACCAGCCTCAACACCGAAAGGTATAAGAGGTTAACGATTACATACATACTATTAAATTTGTTTAAAAAATTTGACCCGAGACACCTTTATTACTTTTTGCGTAGGTGCAATAACTAAGGCTGCCTTTCTATTTGACGAATCTAAAGTTGCATAACTACTTAAATAAGCAAAATGTGCACGGATTTGTGTATGACTCGAAACTGTAGAGTCAGGTAATAACCGACAAGTTGAGATGATTATATTGTTTCTTGGAATAATACGAAATAGTTTGCTTTCGAATTCTGTTTCATATTTTAAATATTTCCTATTATATTATTGGTTCGCATGTTAGTTGAGTTGCCTACACGCTACATTATGAATAGTGAGTTACAACGATATTTCTAAAATCTTATTTCCATTATTTCCGAATTAATTTGCATTTTGGAAAAATGTTCGTGTGGTCTTTGAAAAGGGGATGTTTTTATCTATCTATTGGCGTGGAGATTTTTTCGATATCTAAATTTTTGCAAATATTATGTGAATTTTTTAAAGTAAAATGGAGTTGTGCGTCTTTTATTGCTAAAACGTTATTTTTTTTTAATTTAACAAAACCGAGGTGTCTATAGACAGACAAAAGATAAATGATTAGAAACAAAAATTGCCCGCTACCCCTACATTAAAATTGGTTCTCAAAAATTGGAGCAAAGTCTGCATATAGTCCACTATTTTTCAAGGTTTTACCATGTACGGTGTGCGCAGGATCAATTCAAATATTCCTTTTCAAATAAATTTTTCAAAAAGTAAACAGTCACAAAACAGTTTCAACTTTTTTCTTTTAAAGCACAAATAATAAAATTAACCAGATTTTGTAAAAACCCCTACAATCTTTAATCTTTGGGTTCTATAACTTGCAGCATAATAGATAATCCACTATCCACCCCTGTTTGCTGTCATGACTATCTCGTTAAAAAAAATCAAATGTGTTCAACATTAGTTATCAAACAAACAACAAAGGTCTTAGCCAAAGAATTACTCTAGCAAATTTTAAAAGCCGTTTTGTAAATGAAACAAACTCAGTTATAATTGTCAACCACAACAGTACATATTGTAGATACTTATATTAGTTGAGAAATTAATTATGTCAAAGAGCATATAATTAATAGGTATTCTTGGATTATAGACAACGTAGGATTACGTAGGACCAAAATATACAGGGTGTTAGGTAATGCTTCTGCCAAACTTTAGGGGTGGGTTTGTAACGATAAAAGGAATAAAAAATTCTTAAACTATTTTTTTCTCAGTTGCATTTTCTTTCTCCCTTTAATTATTTTGTGGTTGTTAATAAAGTTTTTCGCATTTTGACAAAAAAAGTGTACTTTTTTTAATAAACAATCATAAAAAAAGCAACACTTTTTTTAACTATTTTATTATTAAACAAAATATCCAGATGGCGACAATAAAATTTTGAAATAACATGTATGAAAATATTGATGGCCAATTCTCTTTATATCCACAATTATTATTGTTTATTTTTTTTTGCATTTTGACAAAAAAAGTGGACTTTTTTTATTAAAAAATCATAAAGAAAGCAATACTTTTTTTAACTATTTAATTTTACATTTTGCATTAAGTATGCTTTAAATAAAATACTGTAAATTGTCAGTTTGACAACTGTAAATTCTCAAATCCTTTTTATCCTATTTTGAAGGATTTAAGATGTCAAAATGCAAAAAAATATTGTGTACAACTCGTATGAAAGCATCTTTTTTCACTCGTTCACTTCAAACTCATGAAAAAAAGTATTGCTTTCATTACTAGTTGTACAAATAACTATTTATTGTTACTTGATGTATTACTTATTTATCCATAAAATATTTTTTCATTATACCTCTGAAAACAGCTGTTTTTCTGAAGATTTATGGGTTGCGAAAGGGCATCTTTCCCGTGCACTGCACGGGCATAGTATATTTCATTAGAAGGCGAGAAACAAGGCTTTTCCCGGGCGACCGTGACAATTCTCGTGTGAGGCGAATCCGAATACGGGAAGTCATGCGAGAACGGGAAAAGTAGTTTCTGCCGTGTAATGAACGATATTTTTCATTATGCCTCTCTGAAATAAAATATGCGTTGTTATATACTCATAGCAAACGCCATTTAGAATGCTTTTGAGATTTCCTTAGCAACGCTTGTTTGGAATTGTTTATAGAGTGTTTATTTGACAGATGGAGGTGGAATAAGCCGGGAAAGATGCCCTTTATAATGGCAACTCATAAACCGTTAGAAAAACAACTGTTTTCAGAGAGGTATACTGAAATTTTTTTTTTTCACTACTAGCATTAGAAGATATCATTATTGAGCTTGTTTCCGAGCCAAGAAGATGAATTTCTCTCCTAGTGGTCAATAATTTTTCATTATGAAAACAATTGCTATGCGCTCAGGTGCCTATTATAAATATATTTTACACAAAATGTCAACTGAAATTAACTTTCAAGCAAGACTATTTGATTTTTGTGGATATTTAGAAATAAATATATGCATCTGCCATTTTATTTTTTATAAAAAGTAAAATTAAAGTTTGTTTTTCTCAGAAACTATGCATATTAGAAAAAATTGTATAATACTTTTTCTCTTCATTTGTCATTATAAAGGTATTCCCAAAGTTTGTCAGAAGCATTACCTAACACCCTGTATAGAATGTTCCAAGTCTACTAACAAAGTTCATGTGCTAAAATGCAATACTACAAACAAAACTTACTACAAATGTATTTTAGAAACAAGGTACCTAACTATAAAGATGATCTACGAGCCCCTCGTCATAATAGTTCGTCCTAGGTACATTTTAATATCGAAGTTTTATAAAAAATTGAAATAGTTGTAATTCATATTAAATATACGACAAAATCTATATTGAATATAGTAAAGTGATTATTCTTTATTACATTTATCAACATTTAAGCAAAATTTTACTTTTAACTAAAAATTATCTTTAATTTGAAAATTAATTGTTGCCGTCATAATAGTTCGTCCTACACGTTTTTGACTGTTCTTAGTCGCCTATATATTTTTTCTGAGATAGAAAACAATAATTGCAAACTGACTGTCGTTTTACTTTTGATTGAATTGCGTTAAAACCAGAAAGAAAATTTATAAAAAGAAATTGAAAAATATATTGAAGCCGGAAAATCTGGCTATAACATTGCCAAGGTATTAAAAATTCCTTATTCTACAATAAAATGTCTGGTCAAAAATCATTTAGCACGTGGCTCAACGAAATGTTTAAAGAACACAGGTCGTCCGTCTTTAGTTTCTTTGCGAAAACGAAGAATCTTAGCGAATTATTAAGAAAAATAGACGGGGATGTGCATCTGAAATATCTGCATTATCTGCAATATGGAATAAGGAATTGAAAAAAGAACGCTCTGTCTTCAGCTGCAGTAGGCACCTAAAAAATGGGGTACTGCTTTTACAAGGTAGGTAGCAATAGCAAATGAAATTTTGAAAACTTTACGAGTAATTTTATAAAATCAATTCTCAGGCGAAAGAGAAGCCCATGCTGACTCTCAAACAGAAAAAAAACGGGTAAAATGGCGTAAGGACCATCAAAACTGGACACTTGAACAATGGGAATCTGTAATTTGGAGTGACGAATCTCGCTTTGAAGTTTGTGTTGGAGATAGTCGCTACGTGTTATAAGATTTCCAAGTGAAGCGTACCATAACGATTGTTTGGTGCGAAAAGTAAAATTCTCCGCTTCACTAATGGTTTGGGGCTGCATGTCAGGTCAAGGCGTTGGTAATTTACTTTTTATTGATGGTACTGTTAACGCAGTCAAATATCAGGAAATTCTTGAAAATGAACTCCTACCGCCAATTCTTCGTCTTAAAACTGACGACGGAGATTACATTTTCCAGCAGGATGGGGCTGCTTGCCATACTGCAAAGGTTAATTACAAGTTGGTTGGGAGGTCAGCATATTCCTTTAATGGAGTGGCCATCTAGCAGCTCTGATCTGTCACCAATAGAAAATTTGTGGGGGAAAATGAAGCGGGAATTGCGCAACCATCCTGTACGAACAATTACGTGAGAAAATCACTGAAATATGGAATAATATAACTCCGGGGATATGTAAAGATCTCGTACAAATCATGCCAAAAAGAATTCATGCTGCCACTGCCAAGCGTCATTATTAAAAATAATTCATAAAATGCCAAATCACGTATTTTCTTCGGAAAAAGGGTTAGCCGTTGCAAAAATAGAAAAGAGAAGGCCCTTAAAAATAACGTGTGATCGAAAAAATTTCACCTCAAAGTTTGCCATGAAAAATATAAATCATGTCTTTGCTAAAGTCATACAACATAAGCCATTAGAACTACTAAATCTAAAACCACGCCTAACTGATAAAAATTAGAGCAGATTAAATTATTCTAAAAACTAAAATTAAATACAAATTGAACAGAAACATGTTATTAACGGAAAATTATTTTAAAGTAGTTGAGTTATGTGACCTCCATTTTCTTGGTGGCAGATTTGAATTCTGTGTTTAATAGAATCAGTGACTTTTTATATGCCTGACAGCAAAACAGACATAACCTCACACACCTCACATAACCTATAAAACAACAGCTGACATTTGTATGGCTTAAAAGTCGACATGCCTAATTTTGTGTTTGCATGTTTCATAGCCAACTTGAGGTGAAATTTTTTCGATCGCATGATATTTCAAACCGTCTGAATTCTGATAAATGTACAATATTTTATTTAAAACGGAAATGAGAAGCAATTTTTAACTTGAACAGAGCTGTTAGCTCCAGACGACCAACGAAAACAATTGTGAATGAAAACAACATTTTAATAGATTTTGTAAGACAGTATCCTTTTGATAATTTTTCTGCATGAGCCCGTACTGCCAGATAAAAGATAACGGCACATGCACTCCGGCATGACCGGCAATATGGAGGGTTAAGGCCTCCTAAGTCGCTTTCATACTCAGCTACTTCAGTGATTCGTACTGCCAGAACAAGAATAAAAGATGTCGATATTCATAATTGTGTAGTAGCACTTACAAATGAGCACAAATTAGAAAGGGTTAACTTTGCCAATGAATTTATTACTACTAATAAATAAAAATTTTGGAACCGAGTAGTTTTTTCAGACGAGAAAATCTATCAATCTGTAAATAATGCCAAATTAAGAGTTTACCGGCCAAGGAACGAATGATTTAATGAATAATATTTACAGGAAACCCAAAACAGCGTCGATATTCTGTACTTGCTTGAGGTTGGATATCTGCAGAAGGGCACAGTGTTTTATACCGGGTGGTGCATTGCCTCACGCACCATGGAATTTCAGTGGTAATTTTTTAATATGTTAATATTTGCTTCCCTAGTTATTTTAGGGCAAAAGTGTAATTAAGTTTTTTGTAGAAAAAAAAGTACTGCATCCAATGATGCTATTTTACATAATTTTTGAGTTTCGTGTAACAGAAAAACTGTGGGGATTAATTTGTGCACTTTGACAAAAATCACACATGCCATGAAATTTTTGAAACAGAGGGGTGGAGCCATGACAGTGTGATAGCTCCACCCCTCTGTCATAATGACAGTTTGAAATTATTTTTCAATACGAAAAATGTAACTTTTTGGCCTTGGTAAACAAATAACCATTATTCAACAAATTCTACAGGAAGGGAAATTACTTTTTAAAACAAACTTAACGGAAAATAAAATTATTTTATTCAATTTTGCCGTGACGTTTATTTGTTTCTGGCCTGCCCATAAAAGTTGATGTTTTATAAACAATCGTTTAAAATCTTTATTCCGCTAGCGATTTAAAATTTTTATTCCGCTAGCGCTTTAAAAATGTCAAATCGCTTTAAAAATGTCAAATACATGTCAAAATTGAATAAACAGTTGTATTACACTTGCGGATTAAATTAATTTATTAACTCGCCGTATCAACGCCCTTGAGGCTACCGCTGCTCGCGCGGTTAAACGTACCGCTCATTAAACATTAATTTAATCCGCATGTATAATAAATAACTATTATGAGACAATTTTAACGTGTGTAACTAACTGACAAGCCAGACTGTTTCAGCAATTCCAAGGCATCAGTGATTTTTATCAAAGTGCAAGAATTAATTTCCACAGTTTTTCTGCTGCGGAGAAATTGAAAAACTGCAAATTAGCATCATTGCAAAAAATATATTTACACTTTTGGTCTAAAGTAATTAGGGAAGCAAATATTCACATATTAAAAATTTACCATTGAAATTCCTATGGTGCGTGAGGCAATGCACCATGCCCACAGTTTTTCTGTTACACGAAACTCGAAAATTGTGTAAAATAGCATCACTGGATATGGTATTTTTTTCTCTACAAAAAACTTCATTACACTTTTGGTCTAAAATAATTAGGGAAGCAAATATTTACATATTAAAAAATTACCATTTAAATGCCTAGGGTGCGTGAGGCAATGCATCACCCGGTATATAATTTTAGGTCCCAAGAGAAGCCTTATTTCACCAACTTATTTTTTGTAAATTTGGCCTACTAGGTACTTAAATCAGTCGTTCAAAAATTTTTGCCCCTAATGCAAAACTTTTTGCATAAAGGAAAGCTTCAAATTATTTCGTTTTACTTATTTTAAATTTGCAACCAACTTGGTCATAATAATTGGCATTGACGAGTATATTATGGTAAACCTGATATTAAACTTATTTAAAAATGTACCGTAATTAAGGTAACGATTGTAGTCAAGCATAACAATTTTAATAAAATGCTCAGGGTGTAAAGTGCACCCTATGGCGAAGAAGACGCACTTTACGCCTTATCTTGAAGTACCAGAGCAGCATTTTACGCACGCCCTATGTCGTACTTTATACCCTGAACATCTTAATAAATATGCTTTTTCTTTGGTGTGTGTCTTTTATGCGTGTATAGCCAATCTGCCCGGAATCGCCTTTTTTAGGCTTTACTTCAAGTCAGACGGCTGTGTCATGTGTGTGTTACTACGTGTGTTAGTAGTGGTCTTGTTACTCTATCAGGGGTTCCCAAAGTGCGGCCCGCGGGCCAAATGCGGCCCGCAAACCCTAGAAATGCGGCCCGCGATGTCAGATCATCCGCGATCTTGAATTCATAGAGATAATTTGCAATTTACATTTTTACAAAAAAATAAATAAATGTTATCATATTATAATTAAAAATTGTTCAGTTAAATAAATACCAAATTTTATACGTAATATACCTTGTTATTATAATTATAGATTGAATATATTTTATTGTCTTAACGGCCGCCCTATTATTAAAAGAAAACAAAAACTGCACAAGTCACACACTTCAGATTGACGAATTTATTATTTTTTGCACTCCCGGGCGTAAAGTGACTACTTTTCGCCCGCAAAGAAGGGCGTAAAGTTCATTATTGCGGACCTCGGGTGCACTTTACGCTCGCGACAAATTAATTTGAAATATCACAAAAATACCTTAGTTACAATACAATTTTTATAAAATCACTCTTGCCATGAAAGCGTCAATTTGACATTTTTAAAAATGTCATTAGAAAAATTTTATTATAAATCAAAAAATTTAAATAAAACTCCGTTCGTGTAAAAAATGTATGTACCACAGGCGTAATAAGCGACTTTGGCCTTTGGCGTGTTATAACCCTCGGCTAAAGCCTCGGGTTATAATATTCACGCCGCACGCCAAAATCGCCTTCTTTACGCCCTTGATACATAAATAACTATTTTTCTTTTTATATTTAAAATTATTTAGTTATTTTTGTTTAATTATTTTTGAAATGTGCTAATAAACAGTTTGTAATAAAAAGTAATTATTGTTGTAAGTAAAGACTGATTATGTCTTTACTTTTTTTTTGGCCCGCCAAATATTTTGAAATTTACAATTTGGCCCACCTAGGCAAAACTTTGGGAACCCTTGCAGTCTATCTCATAGACCAGACTTCCGAGTAGAGCACGGTTAAATTAAGCCCAACTGTGAATGGTCTCACCAGGCCTAGTACTGATCCCAGAGGTCTGAGAAAAAATCTCCACCAACGTACGGATTAGAACCCGGGACTTGCAACATGCAAGCCTAGCCCTTTTACAACTGAGCTACCTGGCTTCATCTTAATAAGATAATGTTTGTTTACGCTCGCTCCCTTAGTTACGGGGCATTTTTAAATAATTAAATAAATATCAGCCCTACTATGACATACCTGCAAATGTATTGAGACAAATTGCAAATTTAAAATAATTAATACGAAATAATTTGAGACTTTTCTTTGTGCAAAAATATTGTATAAAAAAAACATCCTGTTTTTAGCTCTTAGCGCTTCGTACCCCATGTTATAATCTCGTTCCGCCCACCAAAAACATCTTATTTACGCCCTTGATACGTAAATAATTATTCTACTTAAAAATTATAAACTTTTTAATATGAAGTTTATATCTATTATGCTGCAAGTTATCTAATTTGCTTAATAAAGATGTTATTGTTCAAATCCGGAGTCCTGAATTGTAAAGAGTCGCTTTTTGATTAATCTGAATTAAATTATTAAAATTATAAAGAATATACATAAATAATGTACTAACTTTATTTATTAAATTTCCAAATTTTAACCGTAAAATGAACAAAAAATATAAACAAAATAAAAAATGCTGAAATTATACATAGGTATATTAAGTTATACTAAAGTAAACTGGTTATACTTCGCAAGATTTAAATACGTAAAGTGCGTATACAATTATACATATACATACATAAGTATTAATTACAAAAACTTCATACACATTAAGATCAAAAGTTCCGCAACTAGGACAAAATATGTCATTTTAACTAATTTTAGGAATAACGTCATTGAACATACAAGGTACTTTGTCGTAACTTTGCAACTGTTAGCTTACGTAATGTCTTCATATTATATGGCGGCAAAGTTAACTGCAAGGGAAACGTAAATATCCTAAATTATTGACAAAACGGCCCTAAAAAGTAATTGTGCATCACTAACATATCTAGTTTTAATTGTGTATGTAACCGCATGCCATTATTTATAAAATTTATTACCAAAAAATTATACACTTTTTTATCAAAAGATAATCTGGTACAGCAACATTAGTCATGCCGTTTTTTCTTTACAACCAGTACTACTAAATTTTTTGAAAAAGTTAAATGTTTTTTACAATCGTTGTAACTTGCCGTAATAAATTTTATCGTTTTTGTCCGGATTCTAAACGTAATACACATAATATTAATAGATGTGTGGAGTTTTATTAGAAAATATCACTTTAAATATGCAAATTTTTAATAGTTGGACCACACGCAGCACATTCATAAATATTCTAATCCTAAAAGATTAAGGGATTGCATTTCTCATATTTTAGGACGAACGATTGACAAATTGTCATTTGTTTCCTATGACTCAACTAAGGAACAGATGGGTCAACATTTCTTGACATTCTAAATTTCTGCTTCGGTCGTTTTTACAAGGGTGTGATTTATTGTGTGTGGGAGTAATCCTCGTTTTGACCTCGCTAGATACGTTTTCATAAAAAAAATTGAACTATGAGTAATTACTTACAAGAAAAATTGCACGAATTAAATAAAAAAGTATGAGTCCTGTTTTTAATGGAAATTTTTATAAACTATGAGTCAGGACGAACGCAAAGAATCGCCGACATGCTGTCTAGTACAGCTTTAAAAGTTTTTATCTCTAAATTCGATACGTTTCTCTCTAAGTTTCATTTTAAAGCAAAATTTTAATTTTAGTACAACCGATAAGTTATAAATAGATTAATAAATAGTAGATTGTTTTACAAGTTAAGAAAAGTGAGAGTTTTCCAGTGTAAATTTTTAATTCACGAGCATGGAAGAATCACTTTTCTTACGAGTTGAACATGCTATTTTTTCGTGTAAGCACGAAAACCACGTTAATTTTAAAAATAAATATTCAAAATTTATCAAGGTATGTCATTATACCAATATTTTTCACTGTGGTCGTCATGGATTTGTCCATTTTTACCTTTGAATATAAAACTACAGGAAGGAGGGTATCGTTTTAGTAGCCATACAAAAAGTGCGACGGAAGTCGCCATTTTGATAATCTATTTGTAGTCATAGTTTTGAGACTGACAGCTGACAAATAAAATGGTTAGTTGTGCTGTTTGTGGTTTTTCGAGAACAAAGACAAATAAAAATGTAGGAATAACTTTCCATAGGTAAGTATTTACCTTCATTTAGTGCAATTCCGTTTATTACGAATAATATTTAAGAACAATTCGATTTTATAATTTCAATGTCAAAGAAAGGTCACGAGTGAATATCATAGGCGTCACATACGTGTTTTATATAGATTAGCACTTTGCAAAATATATATTTAAAAAACTGTTTTAACTATCAGTAATATTGAAAAATACTTTTTAGATTCCCAAAAGATCCACACAGAAGAAAATTATGGATTGATTTCGTGAAAAAATTTGAGTGGATTCCAAAAAATACGAGTGTACTGTGTTCACAACATTTTACTGCAAATTGCTTTGACCGATCATCTCATCTAAAAGTAAGACTGCAAGTAACAGCCAATCCTACAATTAAAGTGGACCGAATAAAATACGTGAGTATAATTGAATTATTAACTTAGCAGCATCTCGCTGTCGAAACGTTTTATCCAATAAATAAATTTATAGAATATTACTCAAACAATTTTTAATTATTTAAAATATGAAAGCATCTTCTTTTCACTGATTTGTTTGATACACTGCGGCTTCGCCGTCGTGCATCAAACTTTAAATTCG
The DNA here is from genome assembly GCA_963082815.1 of Melanotus villosus. Lineage (NCBI taxonomy): Eukaryota > Metazoa > Arthropoda > Insecta > Coleoptera > Elateridae > Melanotus > Melanotus villosus. Next base: position 65,126,115 of record OY720418.1, on the reverse strand, counting down.
TGAAAAAAAGTACATATTGCTTTAATTACTACTGGTTCAAATAACTACTGAAAGTTTCTTTAAAGTTTTATTATTATACATCACTATTGTAGGTAAAGACTTTCAATCCAATGCTAAAAAGAGCTGTCAAAGGAATTACGGAGACTGGATCACCAAATGAATCACCAAAAATTCATGAAACTGATGTTCGTCAATCTACAGTTTTCGGGCCATCTACTTCAGCGTACAGCTTCTCATCTATTTCTACAGGTACGAAAGAATTGACACAGGACTCCCCTCGCAAAATACGTTTAAAGAGGACGATCGATGAATTGTGCCGGAAAGATATTTTGAAGAATGAGAAAATTCGAAGGCTGCAAAAGACTGCTTGGCGCCAAAATAAAAAATTTGATGTTAGAAGAACATGAGAAGATACTTTTGGATCACTTTAGCGAACATAAAGATATTATGCAAAGACTGTTTAAAAAAACACAAAAAAAAGGAGTAAATAAAATATATGAACAATCTGTAAGAGCTTTTGCCGTGACACTACACTTTTTGCGAAGCAAATTTTACAATAAATTGTTTACCCCATCCAAAGACTTTGGCAAAATGGTATTCATCAATAAATGCGGAACCTGGATTCACTTCAGAGGCTGTGAACTTTCTAAAAGCAAAAGTAGCACATTCCACTAAAGACACTTTATTTTGTTCGCTGGTATTTGACGAAATTGCTATTCGGCAACATTTAGAACACATTGGTGGTAAATACTATGGTTATGTAGATTGTGGGAATGCTATTCATGGTGATAGTATGGAGGTGGCTAGGGAAGCTTTAGTATTTATGATAGTTTGTATAAATGAAGCGTGGAAACTGCCGATACGCTACTTTTTTATATCAGGCATGAATAGTGAACAAAAGACTTCCTTGGTAAAACAAGCTCTAACATTATTAAAAGATATTAACATTGTTGTCACTAATATTACATTTGATGGGTGCGCTGCTAATTTCGGCATGTGCAATTTATTAGGATGTCGATCTAATAAGATGAATTTAAAAGTAGATTTTGTATTAGATAATACAAAATACTTGCTGTTACCAGATCCTGTGCATATGTTAAAATTGATTAGAAACTGTTTTGGAGAAAAGAAACAGCTTATAGATGTCCATGGAGATTTTATAGATTTCAATTTCTTAGTTAAATTAAATGATCTGCAAGAAAAAGAAGGGCTGCACTTGGGTACCAAACTCAGAAAACACCATATAAATTTTTTAAGCAAAAAATGAAGGTAAAATTGGCGACTCAGCTTTTAAGTCGTTCAGTATCTGAAGCTCTTTTATATTGTAGAGATCAGTTAAATTTACATGACTTCAAACATTGTGGTCCTACTGCAAACTTTATATTATTAATTAATGACGCATTCGACATATTAAATTCCCGTAAAATTGCAGATTTCGGTTTGAAGCAGGCAGCATGTTCTAATAATATTAATAATATCAAATCTTTTTTTTTTAATTTTAAACATTATTTAATAAATTTAAAACATTGTGATGGGACACTCGTTTTAGATTCCCAAAGGAAAACCGGTTTCATCGGTATGATGATGGGCATTACAACTGTGTTGGAAATGTACGAACAACATGTTGCAAATGGGACATTACAATTCATTCCGACATACAAGTTAAACCAAGATCACTTGGAATTATTTTTTGGAACAATTAGATCTCAACAAGGGTATAACAATAATCCTACGAGCAGACAATTTACTGCAGCTTACAAAAAAATTTTAATACACGCAGAAGTAAGAAAAGATGGATGTGGTAATTGCATTCCCCAAGAGGTCATCAATATTCTTAATGTTGGTTCTAATAAAAAGCCTCCGGAGCAAATTATCAATGAATCTGTATTGCGTCGTCCAGATTCATGCAGTGAAAATGAAGATGACACAATTGTTCAATTTCTAAATGAACATAGTTATGCATTTCAGTGTGATTCTTTATCTCCATATAATTTGGAAGTTATAAAATACATTGCAGGTTTTGTGAGTTTTAAACTTGGACGTAAATTGAGATGTGAACACTGTATTTCACAATTATATGGAATTAAGGAAGATTTTTTGCAGTCACTTCACTAATTTCACATAAATCAAGGGGAGGTTTGAGTTATCCCAGTGCAGATGTAATAGATATTTGTATTCAATGCGAGAAATTTATTAGGCGAGAACAAATTAAAAATAAATGTAAAATTGATGCAAAATTGGGATGTATAAATGTTGTAAATATTTTTTTGCATCGGGATGTATTTCCAAATATGCCAATGCACGATCTTACACCAATTGAAAACCACAACGTTTTATTAATTAAAAGCATTTGTAATACCTATTTTAATACTAGAATTAATTTTATTTGTAAAAATGTTATTAGTAATCAAGAAAATATTAGAAATATGTATACTAAGTTAATTTTGTTTAAAGGACAATAAAGATGTTATATATTTGCTATTATAATATGTTATTTCTTGCAGCTTCTAATTTTTGTTCGTTTATACTTTTACTACATTTTTTTGTCAGTTTACGTCTTTGAATATTTCATATTCAAAGGTTTACGTGCCCCGTATTCATTCTAAAAGGTACGCCACTGACATACCGGAAACATTCCGCCGCCATTTGCATGATCTATCTTGGTCTCACGTATGTTTTGCATATCCTCCTTCCTGTAGTTTTATATTCAAAGATTTTTACAGCTACTATTTGAATTAATTTTCGACTTGTCAAAAAAATTATGTAAAACGTCAGATTATTTTTAAACGTTTTTAAGATTTTGCGCGGGCTCTGTAGATAAAATATTGTATTATACACGTTTGATAATGCATTATTAAGATACGCTTTTGAAATTTGCACCTCGTTTAATAATTTGAACAATTGTACATTTACGAATATTTATACAAATAAATTGAATGAATGAAAAAAGTGTTGCTAACAAGAAAAGTACCACTTTTCTTTACGATTTTTGATTGAACAATATGCTTGATTTCTATCTAGTACACGAAAAAGTAATTAACTAAACTTGAATAAATCAAAATAGGGTTTTTTAAGTCTTAATATTGGTAAGATTCTAAGATTTACAAATACAAAAATAATTCTGCTCCCTAAAATTCACGTTAGTAATGGGTAAATACATAGAGACGTAATAAATACTACGTCTGAAATTTAGAAAAACAGTTCAGCAAAATTGTTTACTATATTGTTGACTTAACCCTGAACAACAGTATAGAAAGCATTATACTACCTTTCTTTAATTTTTTTTATTGTAATTTTGAATCTGCTAAGTTTAGAAATTTACTATTAGAATTTTTAAACTTTTATGGTTTTCAAAAAGAAAATACATTTTTAGGTAGTTATAGTATTATATGTATACGCATACAAGTTCGGAAATTAATTGTTTTCTTATTTGTTTTTATTTACTTCACCGATTTTTATTTTTTTCCAACTTATTAAAGTGCCAATTACGCCACACAATGCGTCAGGAGAAAGATCAGTTGGGAAATTTGTAAATTGACCAGAAAAAACAGAAGCGGTCTTTGTGACCACACGACGGTGACAATATAACAAATATTTGACGTCGGTGGTTAAGGGTTCAACAATTATTGATTTTATTTTGTCAAACTCTTCTTCTGAGCAGCGAGGAGAACATTAGAGCTATTTTGCATTTATTTAAATCCAGAAACTATGATGAAAATATTCAGGGCTTTTTTGTATTCACTTCAAAAACTAAAATCAAATGTATTATACAGGGTGTTTCAAAAATGTCGGATAAACTCTCTGGCACTCTGCTTCGGGATACTCACTGAGTGCCAGAAAATAATAAAAAAATTCTTTCTCTTACAATTTGAAAATATGGAAGTCCAAAGTTTGGATCCTAATACGCTAATATTTAAAATTGTAACCGCGAATGCACGGAAAAAGGCCAGCGGGGAGACCACGGAAACGATGGGAAAATGAAATACAAGAAGATGCGCGAGAGCTTTTAGGAGTCCGAGTTTGGAAGAGAGTGGCAGGAGATAGACAGGCGTGGAGGCAGAAACTACAGGAGGCAAAGGCCCACTTTGGGCTGTAGTGCCATGGAAGAAGAAGAAGAACCGCGATCAATTAATTATTTCAAGTAAATTACATATAAAACTGCATTTCCAGTAATTTTTGTTGCATTAACTACAGAAATTTCAAGAAATGTTAAAATCAATAATTTTTAAAATGTGTAAAAATGCAAAACTTTTGTTTGGCAACAAATCATTTGAATAGAAAATGCAACTTCGAAAATATCTATGGTCATGTAGAAATTAACAAAAAACTGTTGGTTACAAAAGCTTAGATATATGATTTAATTTTATTTAATAATTATTTATTACAGCCATGGTCGCGCAGTGGTAGTGCGTCAGGCTAGCGTTGTGCTAGTCCTTGGTTCGAATCCCTTTGATGACAATTCGGCGTTGCGCATTGACGCTTTCCTTCGAATACAGGCCTAAGATGGTAGAGTAACAAGGGGCTACACTTACACACGCTTACACTATGTATACACATGGTGCAGTATGTAGGTAAAACGGCGCACCAACTTCGTAACCCGCAGAGACGGGGTTGTGTATTGCACGCGTAGACCCTCATACGTTAACGCACTAGCCTCGACACCGAAAGGTGTAAGGGGTTACAGATAATACATACATATATTATTTATTTCAATTTGTCATTTTAACAATACGTGGCAACTGTTAGATTATATCGAGAATGGTACCCTTTAAGAAGACATCCTATTCTAAATGTATTTAGAAGACTAGGTCAACGACTCAACGAGCAAGAGAAACAGGAACCTTTACATTACAAATGGTTAACCGTGGAAGGCCAAGAACTACACGGACAGTAGCATTAGAAGAGGCCGTATTAAATCCAACAAGAAGCCCTAGAAATTGCACAAGAACTAAATGTAGATCATTCATCGGCATGGCGAGTAATTAATAATGTATCATCCTTTCCATTTTACAAAAGTCCATTCCGTTTTGCCAGAATTGCTTAACTGCAACTGGTTTTTGGAACAAGTGCAAGCTGATAGACATTTTCCGGCTAAAGTAATTTGGACCGACGAGTGCGATTTTAGTAGGGATGGTATATTTAACCAACATAACGAGCATTATTACAGTTTTGAAAACAAACAAATTATCAATATCGCTTCAGCGTAAATGTGTGTGCTGGAATAAGTACTCGGAAACACATACTTGGTCCTGTTTTTTTTACTAGAACAACTTCATAGTGAAAATTTTCTAAATTTTATAACCCAAGATTTTACAGAACTTATTGATGATATTCCTTTGGAAATTGTAAACAATTGTTGGTTTAAATTAGATGGTGCACCAGCACACAATGCACAAGCTGTCCGAACGTGGTTAGATAGTAATTAACACTATCTTGGTCGATGGATTGGTAGGAATGGCCCCGTTCTCTGGGGTTACATAAAAAATTTGGTGTACTCAACGTCTGTACAAAATAGAGATGAATTAATTCAACATATCCAGGAAGAATTTTATTCAATTAATTTAAACATGCTTCAAAAGGTTTTCGATAATTCGATTAAAAAAATTAAAGCTTGTTTGGAAGAACAAGGACGTAATTTGGGCATTTTCTTTAATTAAGTACCTGTTTAAATGTCATTTTAAGTGTTTTACATCCTTTTTTGATTTAGTTGTTATGTATTTGTTAGAAATCATTTGATTTTTGTTACTCGATGTAAAATTTAATTTAATATACAGGTATTATGAAAATAATTTCGCAAAAAATACAGGTAAAAGAGGAGGCTTGGGATATTATTGGTATTAGGTACATAACATATATGTTTAGCTACCAAAGTGCGAAAACAAGAATGAAAATTTTGCGAGGATGTTTTCCGAACCCCTTAATTTTACTAAATGATACTCTAACATGACCACCCTGTTCTGCTGATATTTCTGTGTCTAGTTTTTCTGTTTCTGTTTCTGTTTTTAAAACATTGGGTACATACTACATAAATATGAACCAGAAATTTCAGAAGACTTGAGGAGGAACATAGTAGATGAAATTCGCGATACCCATCAACCATCAAGAAGTGTTCTAGGCTACATTTGGAAATTTCGTCTTTTCGTAAGAAAAATGACGTACCAAGAATGGAAGACATACTCTTTTTAGACATTAAATTTCCCAACTGTTAGGTTTACGATTTCATGGTACCTCTCATCAACCTGAACCGAGAATCGAACCTAAGATCTCTGATCTGCAAGATAAGTATGCTAACCTTGACGCCCTCGAGGTCGCAATTTTGAATTTGAAGGATGTCACTATTATCACTACTTTCTATATTTTGGCACAAAGCGTCCTCATCCTGCCTGATCATATTTTAAAAATATTATTATGCTAATGTACTCCCCATGGCGTTAGTTGCAACCTATGCTTTGTTAACTCAGTTGCAAGGACTGGCTGGCAGTTTTTAATTCACATGATTAATATTTCATCCAGTGACAATAATCGTTTTTATAAGTAACCTGAGAGAGGCATTTAATCATACCGGGTTAAGACGTTTTACATCCAAATCTAAAAGATTGTGTTATTTTTCTCATTCTATAAAATAATCTAAAGCTTATTCGCAATAATTTGAACAACGAAGTAAACAAACGCACGTGGTAGTCAGCGTTCACGTGGCAAGATTCTGGCCTCTTATTGATTACAAGTAAGTAAAAATGTTAAGGTATTGATATCTCGTTACTAGAGGAGTAATTTTTTACCCTCTGCAACCCTTAAAACCTCTTCTAGGATCACATTATATAAATAAGTTACTTTTGCGACCAGCTCTTTAGGCAGACTTTTTGAGCTTCACGGCACTAAATTATTCTATTTAGTTGATTCAGCTTCTTTAACTGCACTTTTTTTAATAATTAGTAACTCTCAACTCTTGTCTTTTCAGGAATGAACTAGGTAACAAAATTTTAGAATATGATTTATGAAATATTTGAGGAATTTGGAAGCATCGCACTCTAGATTAATAATTTGATTTTTACATATTTAATCTCACGGCATTTATTTCTAAATATACAGGGTGAGTAAAAAGTATGGAAACACCGATTTTCTGTCGTTAATATTTATTTTAGAAAAAAATGTTTAATACAAAAGTTTTTTTATGAAATTTTTATCTATGTATTGATTATACACGAAATTTGTTTTCTTCAATTGTTTTTGAGTCATGACTGCGCGATATTTTCTTAAATGGGAACCTATTAATTTTATGCTACCATTCGATAGAGATTTTTTTCTCTTTACAACCGTATAAAAATTTTATGGGTATAAATATTTCAATTTTGTGCAATTTATTGCTGTTGGCATTAGCAATAGCGGGTTTAAGTGAACGTGAATGAATTGAAGTACTTATAAATTGCACAAAATTGAAATATTTGACGTAAAAAATAACAAATGTCATCACAGGTTGTCTATCGGCCGCTTTTGTTTATCTTGGCTGTATCGTTTACGAATCGGAAAGTTAATTGTAAATACTTCAACCGGCGTTTTCTCAAAGAAATGTTATGCAAATCCATAAAATTTTTATACCGTTGTAAAGAAAAAAAAAATTCCCTATCGAATTGTAGCATAAAATTAATACGTTCCCATTTAAAAAAATATCGCGCAAAGTCATAACTCAAAAATAATGGAAGAAAAAAAATTTCGTGTATAATCAATACATAGATAAAAATTTCATAAAAAACTTTTGTATTAAACATTGTTTTCTAAAATAAATATTAACGACAGAAAATCGGTATTTCCATACTTTTTACTCACCCTGTATGTACTACGGTTATTTGTTTATTGCACGATATCTAGGCTTGCTAGTGCCAGAGATCCCAAGTGCGACGACTGTTAAGGTTATTTAGCACTACCTGACTATATTTTTCCGAAGCCAAGAGATATCCACCCCTGCAAGGGATCTCTATCGTGCCAAACATCGCATTGGCATAGGACCTGTAGTTTTACCTTTAATCCGAAAGAGGTCGAAGTTTTAGATTTTTATTTTATATTGTCTGGTAAATTCAGCCTTCCGACGCCATTTTGAGTCCGGAAAGTGAGCTATTACGGTATCAGAGCCGGAAAGTGTTACCTAGCAACACTTTCCGGACTGTTATTTTATGCACCCAATCAGAGCCCGTAGAAGTGTAACCAAGCCACACCTACCGGCTTTGATACAGTAATGTCACATGTTGACGTTACTGAAAAAGTGTCACATGTAAAAATTAAAAAATCAAATTGTTTACAGTATGAAATAAAATCGTTTCATGTTTCAAGACTCGGCTCCTTTCGTCGCCTCGTCTTTAAACATCTCACTCGTACTGTAAAATATGAGTTCCCGTACTTTTAATTACTATTCCCGCATCACCTGACGGCAGCCAGGGTGAAACCCGAGACCCCCAAACCTAAACCAGGAATCTCTGGTTCTTGACTTGAGATCTATGTTGGTGAGATTTCTAATGTGGAAAAATCTGAAAGTATTCCCTTTTACGGATATGAGGTAAAACCATAGAGTCTGTGTCAATACGATGTTTAGCATTACAAAGATCCCTTCTGGAGGGTTGAAATCCCTTAGCTTAGGCCTTTCCCCCAAAAAAATATTCTAAAAGGTACAATAGCCAATCCTTTTTCTGATTGAATCCCAATAATGCCTAATTTAAAAAAAATAGCATAAAGAGTAAAGAGGCATAGAACTTATCAGCAGTAACCGAAAACCCCAGGTTGAAAAACAGATAAAAATCCCCAAAATGCGTTGATTTCTTAACTGAAAATTCAACAATAATGCCTCTGATGTAATGTACTTCAATGAAACACGTATACTTACAGAGAATAATCTACGCATCTAACCCAAAAACTTATTTATTTCCAGCCACGTATCTTGATGTGCATCGATTGCTTTGATCACTTAACACTATCTAATTATTGGAATTTTTCAAGATTCAGAAGTTTTCGACCTTGGTAAGTATTTTTATCATATTAATATAGCATTGGAGCGATAATTGCTATTTTAATACGCAAACAGAAGGGGACATGGTTTTTGATTTCTTTCCACTTGCTAGTTTAAAGAAAGAATCGAACCCGAGAATTTTTCGTTTACAAACTAAATGTTGAACTATACTCTTATTGTGTTCAATATTTATATTTTATTTAATCCACTGTTAAATTTTATTTATTCGTCAATTTTGTAATGTCTTGTGCTTAATTTACGTGTATAATATAATTAATCAAATAGAATAGGTACCTAACATGTTTTTATTTAAAAAGTGAATTTTTCCTTCTAATTTATTTTCAATTGGGAATAATTTTTATTTACAAAAATACTGTTTTATGGCGATACTTATCATTCATGGCTTAAAACTGCAGATGTGCAAATTTTCCAGTTATTAGGAAAATACGTACAATAATTGTTTTACTGGTTAGTTGTTCAAATTTCAAAGTATGCAAGAAGAATTTTTCCTAAAAACTTATAATGTGTAGTCAGCGAAACGCAAATGTTATAAATTGAGGAAGGTTTTCCCGGAAAGAGAATTATTAAAACGAATTACGAACCGTGGAATGTAATTTACGAAAAACTTAACAAACAAAAGTACAGACTGACTGTTTCGAATAAAACGTCCTTGATATACATATTGAAGTGATATAACTTTTAGAAAATTTGTATTCTTTTATTTAAAACTACAAATTTGGAATAACACACTTTTAAGTTTTAAATATTAAATTATGTAAATAGGTTAAGGTAATTTTAAGTATTGTTATCTGTGTTAAAACCTGTACCTATTACTTATATTATTGTATTTGTTGTAAATAGTAGTCATAGTAATGTTTTATGTGTATGTATGTGGAAGGATGCTTGTTTCAAAACAAAACCAAGGAGTGGAAGATTTTTGGGATATAACTAGGGAAGATCAAAAAAGTTTAAAAATAATAAACAACAGTTGACTATACCACTCACATTTTGCTTAACCAATCAGATTGATCGATTTCCTTAGCAACAGCCAATAAAAACAATTTTCAAGTGAAAAAATCACACGTGCGTTTTAATAAGTGAAAACAATTCATAAATAGTAATTAACTGTTCGTGATATAGTCTTAACGAATACAACGCGTGATCCGATTTTCCTGTGATAAATTTGGATCGGATAATTAATTCGTGCTAGTTAATTTTGGAAAATTAACTAGCACGCATAAACTATCCGATCCAAATTTATCGGAAAAACGGCATCACTTGTTATATTACTGTTGATAAAACTGGATAAAACGAAAAAGACGTGTTTATGAGTTTTCTCTGAAAACTCATATAATAATAAAGTTATATCAACAAGAAGTTGAATTCTTATTAATAGAATATAATTACGAAGTGAAGATAAACTACCATGAGATCGAGAAAAAGATGATTCTGAGCAGGCCTTGACTAGTACAACACGATTGGCAAGACTGATTTCAAAATGTGGCAGTAGGTTAGAGGTTAATAAATGTCAAATAAATTAAAACACAAAACAGTATTTATTTAGGGAACAAACTGAAAACTAAGATGAATACATGTTAGAGTAGGTGTTCAGAATGTGATCCTTCACTAGTATTACAACGATAAACTTAAATAATTCTGGAAACAAGATTGCAAAACTGACTTATATTTGAAATGTCACTGTCACATTATAATTCATAGGCATTCTAGAACCAGTGTAACCAATCGTGTTGTACTAGTCAAGGCCTGCTCAGAATCATTTTATTTTCGATCTCATGGTATTAATGTTGGAATTGGATTTATTTGAAACAATTTGAATTGGAATTGGTTAAACAAGTAATAATAACAAATGACATCTGATCATTAATTGGAGAAATAACATTATTTTGGTGGGATTGCTGAAATCAAACGAATAATTGTTAGTGAGTGAGTGTTTTTAGATATAGATTTGTGTTAGTTTTAAGGATAGGAATAGGTTATTTTGTAATAAACCTTGCATATTTAAAAGTGGGTTGAATTTATTACTTTATTTAGTTATAAAAATTTAATAAACGAATCCTTGAACAGCCCAGAGATAGAAATTTTCATTTTAACATTTGATTTGAATTCATAGTTATTTAACTAGATTTGCAGACCTTAATAGTAATTGATAATTTGAGAGCTAGTTTGGGATATTGTGTGGAGCACTTTTCTTTTAAAAATTAAAAGGCTGTGACCATACCAATGTATACAGGGTGATTAATAAGTAATGTGACACAAACCAATAGTAGATTCGAGGGACAAAATTTACCTAGGATTAACTTAGTCCAAAAGTTAATATTAAAAGAGATACGAGTATAGGGTGTCAAGGTCAATATTTTAATTTTAATTTTCTCTTCTATAATTACAAAAGTTTTCCAACTATTCTTAAGAAAATTGGTGAAACTAAGTTTTTTGAGATGGAAAACAATAATATGTCTTTTAATTTTATAACTCTTAAAAAAAGTTACTTTAGTTACAGCTAATGTCCTAAAGATTGGTTCAACTTTTTTATACTTAAGGCTATGGCAGATGTAAAAAACAATTACCTTATCTTATCTTAACTGTTTCCAAGATATTTGCTCTTGAAGTTAGTATTGTAACAAATTATTCGTTATTTGAATAATTTTTGATGCGGTATGTTTGAATTTAATATTACAATTTTGACATGTCCTTGTCAAAAACAAGTAATGGGATGTAGATTTATAGTGGATCCGTATAAGCAACTGTCCTAAATGAGCTATTAGATGAAGAATTTCTTGAAGTGTATTAAGTGAGAAATTAAATTTCCGGAAGGAACCATGGTGTGGATTATATGTTCGCCAAAAATGTAGAACAATTTGAATTTATTGATAGATTAGTAAATTTCCTGAAATATTTTACAATATCAAAAAAAAAAAAAAACTTATTGTCGACGGAGATTATGAAATCGTACATCCAGACAATTATTAGATACATTTTTCAATTTCTAAAACAGTATTATCTACGCTACAACACTTCATAACTTAACATTTTTTAAACAAAAATACTGCACGGATTCTGTTTTGCTTTACGTCTTATTCAAAGGCAAATATCTTGGAAGCAGTTAACTTCGGCGGCATTTAAATAGTATATCCTTTTTTGTATAAAAATGATGTGGAAGTGGTTTTTTATAAGTAGTTATATAGCAAAATTAACGTTCTTTTAATAGCAGCCAATATTAAAATCGAGGGTGGACTATTGTTTCCTATCCCAAAATTTTCCCTTTTATTTATTTATTTTATTTAACTTTTGGATTAAGGTGATAATAGTTACAGTGTAAAGTTTTGATTCCACGAATCTACTCTTGGTCTGTGGTGTCCCGTTACTTAAGGACCACTCTGTATAGTAAGTTTCTTGTTTATGAATTATTACCTTTTGCTATTTATTTTTATAGTTTTAACACATAAAACATGTTTTCACCAATAGACGGTGACAGCTGAAAAACAAAAAAAGAAAATCTTGGCCGTTTAGATAGTCGTAAATAACTTAGTTCATAGTATATTCATTAATCAAGATTCTGCTCTACAATTATTTGTAGTAGCATTTTTTAGCTTTTGAGAAAAACTAATTCCTATATGACTTACTATATTTGGTTAATTGCGTCTTGTTACACAAATTACAGGAAAACTAGACAGAAAAATTCAAAAAGCTGCCCTTAATTCCAATTTTCATACATTGAAACTATTTAACATCATACTTCGTATCGAAACTCGCTCAATTTATAAGCTATTGCGAATTATATAAGAAGTTCGAGAAAATCAGTTACTCGCTAACTACTTAGAACAGATAGAAACTTCACCACCTTAAAAAGACCCCTATTTATATCAGCTTCTAAAATAAATTTTAGTGAATGTTTTGCTCACAGTTTTATGTGCTGAAAACTTTGTTATTTTAAATAGAACATCTTTAGCGATTTGATTTTGATATAGGCTTTTGTAAAATGTAATTCGTTCGCATTACCTAGACCTAGACCAATATTCCTAATTGATGTGCATTAAAAATTTGAACCTACTCAAAATAATTTAATGGAGATAAAATTATTTAGTACGAGAAATATTATTGTCAAATAAATATAACAGAATGAAAATTTAAGGTTAAAAGTAATATCGAAAATAATGAAGTAGTCGAGAACCTCTGAATACTTTTTAATGTTTCATCGATGACTACGAAATGACATTTGTCCGAATTAATTCATTAGGAAATATCATTTTCCACAGAAATCTTACCACTTCGTTTCAGAACAATAAAAAAAATGTTTTCTTACCTAAGATATTTTCTGATGTTGGAGAACTCATAGTCAACCTTTCCGAAGATTCTTGACATTCTGATCGTAAACATCTGTTATAGTATTTTGATTCTTTTGTAGTGGATTGATAGTAATTTATTTCCCCGGAGTTACTTGGAGTTTCCCCAGATGTATCGCAGTATCTTAGTTCAAACTCGTTGCCGTATAAAAAATCATTAATTTTCTTTTCTGGTTGATGCTCGTAAGTTACATAATCCCTTTGATAGCAACAATTTATAAAAGTAGAATGTGGAGATGGTGTACTAGACGTCGTAATATCTTTAGGGGTTAAATGATTATTTAAATCATCTGGTCCGTGAAAATTTTCAGTTTTGTTATAAGAACTAATGGCAGAACCGCCGGTATAACCAAAAATGGTTTGATAAGGAATATCACGCAATTCAAAACGATCGTCAAAAAGTGAAATATTTTCTTTATAAGAAGTGTTACTGTAATATAAAGAAGGGCTGTGTGCATACGGCGCATAATTTAATAAATTCGTAGAATAAAAATTGTTACAAGCAGTTGGGCTTGATGAAGGCACAAACTGATCGTTTTCCATCTTAATGTTTTCGACAAAAAACATTCTTGGGGTTAACACAATTTTTCACACCACATAACTTAATAAGCACTACTTAAATCTTAAATGCACTGATTACTGTGAAAGCAATTAAGTTAATGTCGGGATTCTGTGGCAATCTTAGACGATTCATTTACATGCGACACATTTTTAGACAACCAATGGGACTGTTAAGAATTCCGTTTTCAGGATGGGGGAGGAACTTTTAACTTTTAAGAGAGATATAATTGGGTAATTATAAGGCACTTTTGAGATGCATTTTAAATGTAGCTTTACGTATCAATACGTCAATAGTCAAATAGGAAAACTTTTACATTAACCTGGGTATCAGAGTTTTTTTTACTGAAAAATTGGGGATTGCAAAACGAGCTTATAAATGCTATGAAAATATGGTTCTATAATTACTTTAACAAGTTTAAACTGGAAATAATGGTTTTATGTAGGGTGTAAACAAAAACAAGTTCACCTCCTTTTAACTTACAGGACTAAAAATATAAGTAGAGGAAAAATGTGATTTTTTGAACCACAAAGCAATTTCGAACACTTCTAGTTTTTCCGGAAAGGATCTCAACTTAGATTTTTAAATGTAACACCCTATTTATATTTTAACATTTTCAGAGCGTGTGGGAAAAATTCTGATTCTGAATACCTAACTTTTCCGATTTTTTTGAAAAACTCGAAAAATTACTTTTTTGAAATCAGCTTTTTCTAAGTGATTTTCTTTTAATGAAATAACAGTGACTCGCCAAAATGTTTAATCAGAAAATCGGGAAAATTGGGTATTCAGATTCAGAATTTTCTTCATATTTCAAAAATGTAAAAATATACAAGGGGTTGACGGTCTTCTCTGTATCCTTTTAGAGGGCGATAGCACAGGTCAAAAGGAGTCGATAAACCTTAAAACACCTTAGTTGTCTAATAAGCGAGATAATAATTCTTTTAGTTTTTACATTAAACGCTTAATTTGTTTAAAATTCTAGTAATCTACTACTTAATCAGCATTGTGCAATTATTGTTAAGTTTGTTTATTTGATAGGTAAGTTATTATCAAATTAACCTTTATTGTTACCTTTGTTTAGCTAAAAATTCAACAAGGTTTTGGTGCTTGCAGAATACGTGGATACTTTGTATACAACAACATGGTAATAATTTCGAACAACTTTTGTAGAAATACTAAAAAATAAATTGAAGTGAACAATGCCGATTATGCAGTAGATTACTAGACTTCTAAACAAATTAACCATATAATGTAAAAACTAAAAGAATTATTATCTCGCTTATTAGACAACTAATAAGGGTTTATAGACTCCTTTTGACCTGTACTATCGCCCTGTAAAAGTATACAGAGAAGACCGTAAACACCTTGTATAGGGTGTTTAAAAAAATCGAAAACTTTCAGTCATTTCCGCTGAAACCGAAGCGTTTCTAAAATGTTTTGTGGTTCAAAAGTCCTTCATTTTTCAGCTTCTTAAAAGAATAAGAAAAAAGAGGTGGGCCTGTTTTCGTTTACACTTCGTATAACAAAGCTTACATCAAAATCAATGTACCTATTTTATATCCAATTCTGAATCTTAATGATACCTAAATTTTCAGAAATTATAATGCCCACTTAATATGATTCTATTAAAAGCTCTCAAAATGGAAGACGTTCAGAACAAAGTACAAAAACATAAGAATAAAATAAAGTTTAAGTAATTGTTTTCCATTATGGCCCTTCTGTATATATAAGAAATTTTTTAATGAAGCTTTCATGTTGAAAAATTAATGATGTAAAAAGCTTATATCAATATCATTGTTTTTCACAAACTATTTTGTGTTACTACGCCATTTTTGCTTATACTTTTTACCAAAAGAACTACATCATTATTACCTTGCTTGCAACAGAAGAATGGCAAAGCGTTCCCTTTTTCTTTTTAATACTTATTTCTCACGATAAAAAGAAAATTGAAAAACTTAAAACAGGTATTAATAGCGAAGTACCTATAAGAAATAGAATATTTGTTTTTTTTTTATTACCTTCAGACGCATAACAGAAATTGTTTGCAAATACAGAATGCATAAATAGGAATAATTTTCTACGAAATTGATTTTTATTTACCTAAAAGAGGAGAAACAATAAATGACTGAACAAACAAGAATCGCATTAGTGCTTAGTAGTTAACAGATTTATTCAACATATGTCCGCAAACCAAATGAATGTTTTGTTTTCTTTTTGTCTAGCAACTAGGCAAAGAAAGATTTATTATCTGATCTCCTGAAATCTCCTTGATGAAAAGCTACGATTTCCTGATTTAACTGTAAAATAAGAAAATAATATCTAAATTAAACTAAGACAAACTGTTATTTGTTTAGAAAGCGGTTTGAGTGCGAATATTCAAAATCAAAATACAAATTTTGGATGTATTAATTAGTACGCTGTTCTTATGTTTTATTTTGTTTATTTACACTTTATTATAATACTTTGATAATGCATTTTAAAATAAATATATACACATAATTCTTATATAACTCGTACCTGGCCTAAAAATGTTAAAAAACGGAATTTTTAACTTATTTATTTAAAATATGTCATTCTTTTTACAAATAATAAAATTCAGTGATCTAAAATCAATTTTGATTTTTATAATAAATATCTTTTATTTAACGCAAGTATAAGGTATCCGTCGATACAATAATTTAATAGCTTTAACACCTTCTGCTTTCAGAAATTTGAAGCAGTTGTAAAATTACCTATACACTGAGATTTATTACAAAGAGAAAGTGTTAAGGGGGCAGCAGTAACATGTGTTTGTTACCAGTTGTTTAAATTATATGCCATATTTTCTTTTTTAAAGATGCAAATATATAATGTTAGCCTAACTTAAAACTGTTACTGTCAAATAATATTAATTGATACATAAAAATTAGGGGAAGCATATCAAAAGATGCCGCTTTATGTTATACAAGGGTTGAGGGTGTTTGTCAGTCTTGGCGCCAGAGGTGATATTTAGCATTGCCCAATCGTGTGAATTAGGAAACGTATCCTGAAATTACATAAATAACATTAATTTGTTCGAAAGCGCGGAGGGCCTCAAGGCAATTCTTATTTGTATAAATTCCGACTTTCAAAGTTAGAGACTAAAAACTTTTAAATTTCCGATCCCACCTTTTAAATTCGGAACACTGAATCGACACTTTAAAACTCGATATTCCAATTTTTAGACTTCTGAGATGTGAAAATCAGGATGTCAAGTTTAAAAACCAAATTATGGGTTTAAAGGTCAGGATTTTCAGTTTCAAAGTTGAGATCTCAACTTTTTAAAAGTCGGAATTTGCGCTTTCTTAAATTTGTAGATTATCTCTAATGATAATAATGAAGTCTTGCTTTAGGAATAAACTTTTCAGTAAACAACTGTAAAGTACCTATGTTATTAGATCAGATTATTGTTTAAGAATGAATGCCGCTGAGATACTAATATTTACATGAAATAATTTTAGTTTTAGTCATTTCAGAATTAACAAAAGAAAGTTTTTCACTGTTCCGATTTTGCGTGATAAAGTTCATAAAGGTTCATTTGTGGAATATACCACTTTTATTATAGTAAACATAGCTGATCAAAAGAATGTGTTTATAACAAGCTACTTTACAAAAAAGGAGCGGGAAATGCAAAGTAGGATAAGAAAGATAGTAGTCGAAGAAAGAACAGCAGGAAACACAGCTACAACCGAATATCATAAATTAATAAAAAATGGCCAACTCTGAAAATGGAATGAGGGGGATAAACTGGTGCAAGCAAATAGTAGTGGGTCTAAACCAAAAAATAACTAGCTCTAAGACTCCAGAAGGCAGCAGGATGACGAACGAGGAAACGAAAAGGAAAATAGAAACAAACAAGCAGTCGGAAAACCAGTAATAATACAGGTAAAGAAAAGGCACACGAAAAAGACAGAAATGTCAAATAAAGATAAAACAGAGATCAGAATCGGAACATGGAATTTCACTGCAATGCAAAAAAAAGAAGCAGCAATTATAGAAGAAATGTAAAGGTACAAACTACAAATTTTAGAAATAAGTGAAACCCCAATAAAAGGAGAAGGAAGGATAACAATGGATAGAGATAATATATAGGTATACTAAGATATTCAAGAGTAAATGTAACAAATAGAGCGAAAGAGGGAGTACTTATGCATAATAGTGGGACCGGAATAATGTCTAAAGGATTTGAAATGTGTAAAGGGATAAAGCAAGAGGAATAGATGAGATAGCGAACCGATGCAAAACCAGATTAAATGGAGCAAAATTGGAATTAGAAGACTGGAACCGGTATATCTATAGCAGTTGGTGCATGCCGATGAACTAATTTTGGTAACAAAAATGACAGAGACACGCAAAAGGCGATCAATGTATGGAAAGAGGAACTAGAAAGAATACACCTCAAGAACAATGTACAGAAGAGTAAAGCTATGAAGATAAGTAAGAACCAAACTCCTATGCAGGAAATAAAAGTGGAAAATAACAGGATTAAAGAAGTAGATAGCTACACATATTTCGGCAGAGTAATATTATAAAATAGGGGGAAATAAAATAGAAATGTTTATCATACGAAATTAGATTTTAATTCAACAATAATTCTTGTTTTTTTTTGTGTACTTTTTGATCGTGTTACAGGATGAAATGTGGAAAGAAGACGAATGGTTCGTTGTTTCCTCATTTAAAATTAGAATCCCTACGTTAATATCTCGTTATTTTTCGTGAAACCGGTTATCGTGAACGGTTTTGGTACTTAAAAATATTCCGATACACACAACATACAGTGATACAAACACTTAAAACAGACAGCGAAACGGTGTGAAGAAGTATTGTGATGGGTGCTGTATGAAAAGAACATGTTTTAATTCAGTAACGCATTCGTTATAATGAAACTCCATTGAAAATTGATTTTTTGCCTTTATTAAAAATTGCTAGTTTTAATCTCTAAATGAAAATGTAGTGATGCATTAGTTCAACTTCTTCAGTGGATTTTTCAAATGGCAAGTTAAAATAATTTTTATTAAGTTTTAGCAAAGAGCATAAAATTATTGTTAGGTATTTTAACAAAAACAAAATCATAAAAAGCTAAAAATAGTTGTTCCTTGACTGGGAAGCTATTTTACCAAAAAGTAAACCTCAATACAACCTACGAAGATTTTCCATGTAACTTAACAGTCATATTTCAAAAACAGTCTGTGATAGTTTAAATAAAAGCTTACTGATGTGGAATTATTATCTTTGTTAAACTTGTTACTTTTGAAAATTACTTTTTTGTTTTGTCTTATGCTTTAAAATTTATAATACGACATACTAGCAAAAAAATGTGTTAAATAAATGATATTTCTATTAAAACAGAGATATTTATTCTAAAAAAGCCTTCTCTATATGTATACAACGATGGCAAAATATCTAAACTCCAATTTTATTTTGTATAAAACTGTTTAATTTTTTAATTTATATGTGTAATTACGACTAATTCAGAAGCAATATAATAATGTAGTGTTATAAAACATAAATTGCAAATAAAGGTAGCATGTAACGAAAGTGATACTAAAGTCTTTAGTTTTATAAATAATTTAACCGGCTGGAAGATATCAAGTATTATAATTAGCAACATGCAACTTTTCAGAAAGGAATGTGATGCTGTTTTAAACTGTCAGCTTTTAAACCGTGACATGAAAAATCTACCTAATGATCTCGAACTAATTTTTTCTTGTCGTCTGAGTTGCTTTCAGAACTTGATATGTAAGAAACAAATCAGTTTAGGTGTTAATTTATTTTTGAAAGAATCTTCAATATGTGTGTGTATTATTGTCGCAGTGTTTTTTCTTAATTTTTTATGTTAATTTAGTTTATTTTTTGGGGTGTAAAATATCAATAGAGGGTAGAAAGTAACCATATATAGTTATTAGTACAATTAAAACTTAAGAAATAGTTATAAAATTACTTAATTTGCAGTATATTTGTTGCTTGTGTAGTGAAATTGCATTTTAATTTTTTTCATTTTTACATTAATTTATTGTTGCTTGTTTTGATTTTTATATAAAAATATTTTTTCATCTTCTTTATATTATTATTACTTCGAAAACAATTTTTGTGATTCAAATTCTGCTATTAAATTAGCGTCAAATTGAGCAGTGAACTGAGAGAATTTTGGAAAAGTATTATGGTAGAAATAGTTTCTTAAAGATAGTTAGGATTTAAGATATACAATGTAAAATAAGACGTTATTAAAGATTTGAAATTTGTTGCTTGTATAAAAAAACCACAACACTAGTATTTTCTGTCGTAGGTACTTTATTTATTAATACTTATCAATTCCAATTTCAGCTAACAATTAATAACCACTCCATTCACAATTGTTCAATCGAAGTGTCATTTGATTATTTATTAGTCCAATACATAAATAACAGTTATTCTTTTTTTGAGTCCTAGAAGGATCAGGATAAATTGTATTTATGTTTTTTTTGTGAATATTATTAGTTATTAGTTATTACTCGTAAATACAAGGTTATTCAAACCGTAATTATCTAAATTAAAATTGGATATAGCTTGAAGTATTTAGATTCTGCAAAAATAAAAAGATCGCTTTGGTTTCTTTAAGATAACCCCACGACCAGTAGTCGGGTGGATTAATATCTGGTGATTATTTGATTACCAAACGTGTTACTTAATAATTTTAGACTTAACGAAAGTTAAAGAAATGCATTTGAAATAAATACCAAAAGTCTTTAAAGTAACAAAGTATCTAACGGGCGGGCTTAAGGTAATGAGAATTTTTTTGGACATTGTTGATTAGTGTGAAAATAAGTGTTATTATTCGTTTGGCATATTCAACAATTAATTTTCTGTCAATTCTAACACGTGATTGTACATTTTGCTTTATTAATAAGCAATCTATTTGCGAACGTATTTATAACTTGCCTGGGCAGTGACGAGAAACTATGTTATCCAACAATTTACAATTTAAAACATGGCAACTTACTTTACTATTTACTGAGTTATTGAGCGATTTGAACTGGGATTACTTACTAAAAACATCCAGAAACAGGAAGGACTACTAGAAGAGGGCAAAGAATGGTGATAACAAACTGGATGTTTCTCATAGTAAGTTGACCACAAAATTTGGCGTTTCTCATAAATACATTCGAAATATCCTGATAAAACTCTGTCTAAAATACATTATAAAAGAAAGCAGGTTGGGTTCCTAAATAGGTATACTGAAAGGCAACTTCAGCGAAAACCTAAAAATGTAGAAAGCTTTGAAAAGAATTTTTAATTGGCAACAAACCAATTGTGATTGACGATGGAATAGCATTATAGCATATCAAAACAAGTTACAGAAGGCAACCTTTTCGCGAACGAGTTTTTGGATACGAACCACGTAGCTGTAAATACAATGGTCATGCTATTTACGTATCTACCCTCAAAGTTTATTACCCTTATTTTAACACTAATCATTAAATTTATGAGAAGCATATAATTTTCAAGATTTTGTCATTACATTTTTCTGTTTTTGTTACTTTCGTACATTTTAGTCAAATAATAGAAAGTAGGTATCGTTAGAGTGGAAACTAATAATTAATTGCAGAATCTAATTTAATAAATATATGTAGAATAACACTGAAAATATCTTGTTTATAAGCTAGCAGTTTTTTAGAATCTACTTTAATTTTTAGAAAAATAAAAGACCGTTTTTAGAATAGAAAATATAGAAATCCATAACTAAACTAACAACCAGTTACTAATACGAAAATGTGTTACTTGTTACTTTTTTCTATAATAAATTTATGCTGATTATAATTACTATTTTATAGTTTATGCGAAAAATCTTATTTGCAAAAATTGTAACAAAACACTCGATTGTTATTGAATCAACTTATAAAACACTTCAGTTTTAATAGGTGTCATTTCATCGGAGGTTATTTATTTAGTCGGGCCAACGAATCATATTTCAAGGGGTGCTGAATTTTTGGAGCCAGGCGGTCTAGGTCTTCCTGGCAGATTTTAACAGAGGAAGTTCCGCCTCTGACGTAAGTAATTTACACGTCTAATAAATATCTTTCAGATTTTGTGTCAGTTGCCTAAAACCACGCCTAACTATTAATGTTCTGAAACATTTCCGTTGTATTTAGACGAAACCTACAACGAAGTTTTGACCGTAACGTGTTACCGCAGAATTAATTCTTCTATTAGAATATTATTATTTTTATTGAAGTTACATTTACTGGCCTTACAATATTCTTTATTTAGAATGCAAATTTTAAACGGTACCTTTTTAGTAGTGTTAGTAATTAACCGAAATTATTTACAGTATTCTTCGTGCTTTGAATATTTAATTATTGTTTGGCTGTGCACAGTGAATTAACAGTGATTACGATATACGGATATTGTAATAGTCTTTGTGTAATACTAAATACCGTACAGCTAAACACATACCTCAAATTATAACTGTTTATTTATTTTGATTAACAAACAAACACTGCAATATGCAACGCCACTAACGATTTTAAAAATTTACTTCACCTCAAAATATTTCAATTGATGCGCGCATCTCATATAACTACATATTATCATAGATTAAATAATACATAGAATAGATACGCAACGGTACCTTTTTATATGTAACCCGAAAAAAATTCTGACATAGAGATGGCAGCACCTTGGCCATCTCTGATCGAGAATGTTTTTTAACCATCCTAGAATAAAACCGATATATCAATAATCCTAACATATCAACAACATTTGATCAAACAAAATACGTGCGTTATTAATAACCCTGTATTAGTCGTATTGATATTAATGCCACGCGAATTCAAGCGTGTTTATAAAATTAGCACGTATAAGATATCGTCAGTGATGTGACAATACCTCCTATCTTACAAAAATTTGAAAATTGGGCTAATGCTACAGATTGGTTCGTAGGTCTTCTGCGCATGGATTGAAATACCTCCTAACTCGCTGCCTCAGTTGCAGCCTCAGTTATCGTGGCAAAACGATTCCTCCTATCTACATTATTCCATTTTCAGCAGCGTCAATACCTGCTATCTTCAGTGTTTTGCAGACAGCACGTTTTGCGCTATAAATTTTCTAAGTTTCAGAAAGTTTTATTCGTACAAAAAATGTGTGAAGTTACTGTTTAATCTTGTGGACATTTTTTTATATTATAAACGTTGGTTTTTCACAATAAACTAGGATAGTAGCCCTTAAGAAAAGATTAAAACCGGGTAAGTAGACAATTTTAGGTTAGGTTACGTTAACTACCTTTATTTAAACTACTTGTAGGTAGAGTAATGAACGGTACTAGTGAGAATAATATAATATAGACACGGCAAAAATAGTATTATTTAGGCTTTTATTGTACTGAATCATGGGAATCGTCACTTAGGAGATATTTTATCTTTATTTTCAGGGTACACAATGAATTCGCGTACTCAGAAAATTTTGGAACTAGCTCGTTCAACGCTGAATATTGCAGAACCGGAATCACAAAGCGATACGTCATTTATTATAGATAATATTCCCATTGTGTTTGAGGATGAACTATTGATGTCTAGTGCAGATACATTCGGCAATAATGAGTATCCTGGTTCCCATGACATTAGAACAAATTATCAAAATTTTGGAAATTTGGGTAAAAATGCCGTGTATTTAGAAAACTTTAATAACGAAGAATTTGGACTGGCTGGTCAACAACAAAATTTGGGAAATTTACCTGCCGACGTACCACTTTCAGAAAATTTGTTTTTGATATTCCTTCTACGTCAGGTATATTAAATACTTGTGTGGCGAAACGCACTGTAATACAAGACAACGTTTCCGATAGCAACTTTTCTGAAGGGTCTGTTTACGAGCCAACGCCAGCGGCGAGCGAAGAAGATGCTTGTTCTAGTACCGATTATGAAGACAGCCAAGACGAAGGAATGGGTGAACTGGACCAGCCTGCGTATGGAAATATGCAAGAAGGTCGGAAAAGACAAAAAACACCTGATCAAAATAAATGGAGAAAATTTAAAAACCAAAATTTACGATCAAAGGGCAAGGAATACTTAGGCTACACTAAAAATGATGGGAAAATTAAACAAGATACAATTCGACCTGAACGAATAATGGGCGAAGCTTGCACCTCGGCGTTTTGTAAAAAGTCTTCTAAACGAGAGTGTCAATCATTTTCAAAGGAAAAGAGGAAGGAGCTTTTCGAACAATTTTGGACACAGTTAAGTTGGGA
Source organism: Melanotus villosus (assembly GCA_963082815.1). Taxonomy (NCBI): domain Eukaryota; kingdom Metazoa; phylum Arthropoda; class Insecta; order Coleoptera; family Elateridae; genus Melanotus; species Melanotus villosus. The sequence goes on along the minus strand of OY720418.1, from coordinate 65,101,960 downwards.
TCAAAAGAAAATCTACGTTTGTTCTCATGTATGTAGATCCCAGTGGCGGCTCGTGGCTGGAAATCTTGGGGGTGCTGTAGCTTTCGAAATATACATACCAGTAACGATCCTTGATATTTTTAATGTGCTTTTTAAGTAAAACAAATCAAATCTAAATTGTACTCAATTCATAAAAAAATTAGCTTACAGGAAAATGAAATAAAAAGAATTTTTATTTAAATATAAAATCCATTCTCAGCCACACCCATTCCAATACAGTATCTTAGTCAAAAAGTAAGCAAGGAAAACAAAATAGAGCATTTCTAATTTCGCAACCAGGCAACCATTTTATTTTTTCATGCCAGTCCTTGTTAAAAGATCTAGTAAAATATTTTTTGCACTCCCCGGCGGAAAGTTATTTCTTTACGCCCGCGAAGAAGGGCGTAAAGTTAATTATTGTAGACCGCGGGCGCACTTTACGCCCGCAACCCGCAACAAATTAATAAAAAAGTAGATTACCTTAATTACAAAACAATTTTTATATACCTAACTTGTAAAATCACTCTTGCGGTGAATGCGTCAATTTGACATTTTTAAAAATGCCATTAGAAAATTTTTATTAGAAATTAGAAATCAAAAAATTTAAATAAAATCTTCGTCCGTCCAAAAATATTGTATGTTATGTACCGTGGGCTAAAATCGATATCCTTACGCCCTTAATACATAAATAACTATTTTGTTTTTACTAACTGCTTAAATTTTTTCACGTAATGACAATTGGTAAAATGTAATTTTTTAAATATATTCAACAGTAACATATCCATCATAACATATTTAAAATAATATTTATTATTTAATTGTATTTTTCTGTAACAAATATTTAAATGTTAGAAAAAAAAACAGAATATTATCCTACGTACCTATATGAAAGATTAATTCGCTCTGAATAAAAACATACAAATTAAATCACAAATAAGCTGACGCTGCTTAGACGGGCCGGTTATTTTGCTTACAAATTCCTGGCGAACAATGATGACGCTGTACCGGCTGTACAGAAAGCAGCGTTCGCGCTGCTATTACCGTGTGTTATTAAGAACTAACAAGCCTGCGCGAAACTTGCAGAGAAATGTATGTTTTTGACACTACTACGTTTTGCAGTGTCTCGGAACTCCGCGGGACTTTCACCGACGCGACGTACGTTTTCGACAATACATATTACATTTGTCTGAATGGAATCTACAGCTTCGGTTAAAATAATTCCTTTTAAAAGCGGTTTAATTAATTAAATTTATGTAATAATTATGCAAAATATTGAATGATTGTTATATTATTGATATTTTCAAGTACAAATTTAATAGGTAATTAATTTTCGTATTTTGTTCTGGGGGTGCTGCAGTGTCACAGCGCTTATGGACCAGCCGCCACTGGTAGATCCGACACCCAAAGAAAAACTACCACTCTCCAGTACATGTTAAGTAATGGCCAAAAAAGAGTACCCGTTTGCAGGCATTTTTTTTAAAGCACCTTAGGCCTGCGACCCTTTACCGTGCAGAGCTGGGTAAAGCAAAGTAAAAATGGCATGACAGAAGAACAAAAGCAACAGAACGAGAAAAGAAGAAGTAAAAATTATCGCGTTACACAGTTCACCCTACAAAAGGAATTCTTAAATAATTTTTTTGATGATTTACCTTAGCAACCTTCCCACTACGTAAGAAAAAATACGAACAAACTACCTCGAACAACACTTCGTGTCTATGAAGCAATTGTTTAATGTTTACATCGAAAAATGCAAAGAAGATGATGTACAGGGTGGCCCATTTTCGATGTTTTTAAATGGGAAGTACCCTTAATATCGGGGATAGGCAAAAACTGATGTCGGAGTCCAGGGCCCTTTTTTGATGCAAGTTCAAGTCCCGAAAACAAAATTCCGCTATCTTTTGTTATTTTTTAGTTATAGCCCAAAATTCATAATTTGGCCATATCGAAAACTTCAAATAACTCTCTTGGTTTTGAAGATATACAAAAACGGTAAAAACATTCTACAGGAACTTTTTCAAGTAGAATACGATAGTCAATCCAGATATCTTCTAATTTTCATGTTTTAAGAGTTATGACATAAAGTTGGCATTTTTTAAATATAAGTCGTAGTTGGCCATGATACCATTAAATTGCATATTTTTTCTGCTTTCCGAAAATATATAGTTTATAGGGTTTAACTGTAGTAACAATGCCTTTTTTGAACAAAAACGGATTATATGATGTTGATAGCAATTAGTGGGCCATGGTTCATGATAGCAATAAACAAAGGCTAATAGAGCGGGTGCATGTGATGTCACCAAGCACACAATAACACGCCCGATTGAAAATGAACGACAGTTTTGTAAGTTAACAAAACTAAATAATTACTTTAATATTTTGTAGAAAATCTCGCGTTATCTTTAACAGCTTTTAATTATCTTGACATATGGAGATTTTACAAGTTTCTACGTATAACCTGGCAAAATGTTTAGTTTCTTGTTTTCCAGAGCTTTTCTCTAACTGCTTTCTCTGGGAAATATCACGTTCCCTAATACTCTTTTTAATTCACGATAAAATTTTCAATTACGTTCGTATCAACTGACCGTGGGGAAAATTTTAAGTAACTGAAAATTTCAAAATTATATAGGTTAAACCATCCCTCATCTGGTTAAACACATATTTATTCGGTTTGATATTGTAATATATGTAATATGTCCTTTTTGGTAAAATTAGTATATCTACCGATGCATACAAATCTACCCTTTGTTTACCCTACAAGAGTTCAGCTGATGACCTAGTGACGTCACATGCAACCACTCTACTACTTTTTGTTTTGCTATCATGAACCATGGCCTACTAATTGCTAACAACATCATAATATAATCTGATTTTTTTCAAAAAAGGTATTGTTACTGCATTTAACCCCTATAAACTATATATTTTCGGAAAGCAGAGAAAATATGCAATTTAATGGTATCATGGCCAACTACGACTTATATTTAAAAAATGCCAACTTTATGTCATAATTCTTAAAACATGAAAATTAGAAGATATCTGAATTGACTATCGTATTCTACTTGAAAAAGTGCCTGTAGAATGTTTTTACCGTTTTTGGATATCTTCAAAACCAAGAGAGTTATTTGAAGTTTTCGATATGGCCAAATTTTGAATTTTGGGCTATAACTAAAAAATAACAAGAAATAGCGAAATTTTGTTTTCGGGAACTGAACCTGCATCAAAAAAGAGCCCTGGACTCCGACATCAGTTTTTGCCTATCTCCGATATTAAGGGTACTTCCCATTTAAAAACATCGAAAATGGGCCACCCTGTACAAGGTTTGAGAAGATGGAAGTTTGAAAAAATCTACAAAGAAAAAAATTTGAGTTTGTTCTCTCCAAAAAAAGACCAGTGCGACATTTGCATAGAACATGAACATAAAAATGTGTCAGAAGAAGAATGGAAGATTCATATTGAGAAGAAAAATATGGTACGCCAAGAAAAAGAGGGTGACATTAAATTAGCCCACGAAAAGAAATGTATTTTGCTGACTATGGATTTACAAGCCGTGAAAGTAGCTCCATACTTATATGCTACAAAAATATACTTCAAAACGAAGTTGTCGTGCCATAACTTTACTGTTTATGATGTTGAGACGCATAAAGTCAGTTGCTATTGGTTTACAGAAATTGACGCAAATTTAAATGCCTCTAGGTTTGTGTCATGTCTCTTGCACTATATTGAAACGCACTGTTTACCTTTGAATCTTCCTGTTATAATATACAGTGATGGTTGCACTTTTCAGAACCGCAATGCTGTTATGGCCAATGCTCTTCTAAATTTCTCCATAATTCATAATGTCTCCATAATTCAAAAGTTTTTAGAAAAGGGTCACTCTCAGATGGAGGTTGATTCAGTTTACAGCTGTATAGAGAGGAAGCTAAAAAATCGAAAAATCCATCTACCAAGTGACTATTTGACAGCAACCGAAGAAGCTCGGAAATTCCCGGAACCTTACCAGGCCATCAAACTAGAATACGTCTTCTTTAAAGATTATTCAAAAGAAGAACATCTTCGCTACAAATCTATACGACCAGGAAAAAAGTCGGCAGATTCAACGGTAACCAATATTGTGGCTCTAAGATATTCAGGTGGTGATTTACAAATTAAAATGGATCACAGTAAGGACTGGAATTCACTGCCAGTAAGGCAAAAGAATATTGATCCTATCTTAAACTATTCCCAGGTTAATAAGGCACAGTTGCCAATCAAGAAAAAAAAATGGTTACATTTACAGCAATTAAAAAGTGTAATTCCTAAAGACTGTCACCCATTTTACGATAACCTTCCTTACAAAGGAAATAATGATTGATGTTTAGGCGTGTTCATTTTGTATATTATGTAGTTATAAACAATGTTTAAGTTTTCGAGTATAAAATTACTTTGTATGTAGCCTTTAATAAAGTTTTTGTTCAGTGCAATAAAACACTTAATAACTCCTATCTAACATATTTGAAGTTCTAATTTCTCCTATCTTCAATAAACTACTGTATAATACTAAAGTGGCCAAAACTATTGATATCGTTCGATTTCTGAATTGTTTTATAGTATTATCTGCAAATATAAACTTAAAATTAGGATTGTGTAAAAATCTAGAAAGTTTTTATTGCCTCCTGTAAAATTGCGTTCATAGCAGATAGGAGCTATTGTCACATCACTGACGATATTATTGTATTTATGGATGAAGTTATTTGTCCCAGATACAATTTACCTATTTATCTTATGCTTAGAATTCTATTTACTGACTTCGTTTTTTACTAAACAGCAAATTTGTAGTATAATTTTGTGTTAAAAGATTAACATTTGGTAACGTGGGATCTCTATTTATATTATTTCCTCTATGATATTATGTATATTAGGTTATCATTATCACACTAAAGAATATATTCTGAAGTCGAAATATTTTTTACAAAAATCTGATCCGTCTAATTTCAATATGCCTTTAATGTTCTTCGACCTATATTTTTAATTTCCTGTTAAAATATTGTGCTTCACCTATTTGTACAAAGAAATTCATAAATGTAATTTATTTATTAAATACAAATACACTAAAAAATTTATATTACTAAATATATGTATCCCTCTTTTTAAGGAAGGAATATAGGTATTCTCCTAATTCTCCGCTTCTAAAATCCAGGGCTTCTACTTAATTAAACAAAACTCATAAAAAGCGTACAGAATTATTAAAACCATATACCTAAGTAAGAACCAGTGGCGGCTTTTCAGATGAAGTAGTTAGGTGAAGTGCCTCTTCACTTAATATTTCACTCGAATTAGTTTTTTTTTTGTATACCGGGTGGTGCATTGCTAACGCACCATATGAATTTCAATGGTAAATTTTTAATTTGTAAATATTTGCTTCCCTAATTATTTTAGACCAAAAGTGCAAATGTGTTATTTGTAGAGAAAAAAATACCCAATCAAATGATGCTATTTTTTAGTTTTTCAATTCTTCCGTAACAGAAAAACTATGGAAATTAATTCTTGCACTTTGATAAAAATCACTGATGCCTTGGAATTACTGAGACAGTCTGGCTTGTCTGTTATAGTCCAGTAAAATAAGGATTCAACCTCGGAATGAAAGTAAAGAAGCTGTATATTTGCATGAACCTTTGTTTTGACGTTCTGAAGACTGGCTGAAAAGTCTCATATAATCTCGTGTCTGCGTCACAAGATATTAAAGGTCAAAGGTCAGGAAAATCGGTTTTTCGCAATTATCTCGTTTTCTATGAATCGTATGTCATTTAAGGCTATTATAAAACTTGTAGATCATAAAATTATCTACAATTTTTATTTTATGCATTTTGTCGTATGATCAACCGTTCTCGAGATATAGGAGAATGGCATGCGCGCATCCGTATATAGGACAACGCTATGTAAACTGCGGAGCCAGGTATACAGGGTTCCCATAATCTATCTCATTACATGGGTAACTTTCTTAATATAAAAGATAGAGGATTCGTTAAATGGGGAAATTTGGGCAGAATTACAAGCAAAATCTCATGCCATTTTCAAATTTGACATATGCCATCAACTTTTTTTATTATTTCGAAAAAACTATATACGGATGCGCGCGTGCCACTCTCCGCGCTATATCTCGAGAACGGTTGATCATACGACAAAATTCATCAAATACAAATTGTAGATAATTTTATGATCTACAAGTTTTATAATAACCTTAAATGACATATGACGCATAGAAAACGAGATAATTGCGAAAAACCGATTTTCGTGACCTTTGACCTTTAATATCTTGTGACGCAGACAGGATATTATATGAGACTTTTCAACCAGTCTTCAGAACGTCAAAACAAAGGTTCATGCAAATATACAGCTTCCTTACTTTCATTCCGAGGTTTACCCCTTATTTCACCTTATATGACTGGACTATTAGTTACACTTGTTAAAATTGTCACATAAAATAATTTTATTTTTCGTTGAGTTTGTTTTAAAAAGTAATTTCCCTTCGTGTTGAATTTGTTGAATAATGGTTATTTGTTTACCAACGCCAAAAAGTTACATTTTTCGTATTGAAAAATAATTTCAAACTGTCATTATTACAGAGGGGTGGAGCTGTAACAGCGTCATAGCTCCACCTCTCTGTTTCAAAAAGTTCATGGCATTAGTGATTTTTGTCAAAGTGCAAGAATTAATCCCCACAGTTCTTCTGTTACACGAAACTCAAAAATTGTGTAGAATAGCATCAATCGATGCGGTATTTTTTTCTCTTTCGGTCTAAAATAATTAGGGAAGCAAATAATTACATATTATAAAAAATACCATTGAAATTCATATGGCGCGTGAGGCAATGCACCACCCGGTATAAGAATGATTATTCTTTCCATTTATCTAAATTCCTAAATAGTTTAACTTATAAATGAATTTTACCCCCGTTCAATACCCAAACATTTCTTATAGGTATGTATTTAGCAGCACAGAATCAAATATTGCAGAGCTATACGTAAATGCTTGGAAGTCTGCACTATTCACTGGGTTGCCATGGTAACACTGACGTCACTCGCATGAGTCGTTACTTAGGTTCCCACCTTCTTATCTGTGGTTCCCACCATAAGTGAAGTGTTTTTTTAGGCAACGTCACTCGTCTGCAGTCTGTTCAGAGAAGCGAGCTTATTTGCTTACATCAACATTCGCAAGACGCATACCCCTAATTCTGTCCTCTAATTCGAAACTAGTAAATGCAATTGTTGAAGATTGGGATAAATTAAAAGAAGCATTTGAATTTTTGACGAACAGTGCACAATCAGATAAAAAAACAATTCAACTTGTCAAGGGATTCGTAAATGATATGAACACTTTTGAATTCACATTTTTGGCAATAGTATTTAATGACATTTTTGACCCCACCGATATTTTATTCGAAATTCTTCAGAAAAAATCACTGGACATAAGCTATTGTGTATCTCAAATTAAAAAAACTTGTGATATATTAGGCCGTAAAAGAAATGATGTTTTTGAAGGGCTATTTGAAAAAGATAAAAAAATCACAGAAATAAACAGATTTAAACGCAAATATGCCGCTCTTACACCAGAAGTCATTTCTTAAAATTATAAACAATCATATTTTGAAATTTTGGATCACACATTATTATGGAAATCAACTAATCATCACAAGATTTCAAGATTGTGAAAAACTTCAATTTGTTTATTTTGCTGATACAGCAAAATTCGAATATTAATTCATGTTTTCTTTCCCTTGCTCTTGAAAATCTGAAATTGACTCTTTTGTATTCCGATGAAAAATATAGAAACATATCGACGCAAGAACTTCTTCGAATGCTTCATTAAGATAAAAACATTTTTACAGAAGCTTATAATTGTTTTCCCCCATTTTAACAATTCCATCTACCAGGGTGTCAGTAGAAAGAAGCTTTTCTTGCCTTAAGGCTCTTAAGAGAATAAAAACTTATTCAAGGAACACCATTTCTCAAGAAAGACTTTCTCATTTGGCAAATATTTCTATTTAGAAAGAACTTCTACTGATGCTTACGAAGAAGCAACCATTTTATGACGACATAATTGACAAATTTGCAGCTTTAAAGCATAGAAGAATCGATTTAATATACAAAAAATAGGTAAGTGATAATTAAATGATTTTCAGAGTAAATGTTTCTAATGGCTAATTTTGTAACTCTTCACCTATTTTTTAAACCACGAGCTGCCACTGGTAAGAGCATATTTTCTACAAAATAATTCACGAAATAGCAATATTTGTTGATTACTAAAGACCGCAGTGTGCTAAATTCTGCGAAAATGTTTTGTTGGTTACGCAAATTCTTAAATACACTACTGGTTGCCTAAGAATGAATGCTTTCCAGTTTTAAATACCGTGAAAGGTTCTTATCGTTACATTCGTAAATGAATATACATTCATTTCATTTATTTAAGTTTTAATAATAATTAAAAGCATATTATTTTGGCATTCATTTGTAATATAGCTGCGAATTTATTCAAATTAGTTAGATTTTTATTTTTATCTTTATACAGAGTGGTTGGGGAAAACTTTAACCATAGCTTGGGTCGATTGAAATCGATCAAGCCAAACATACCGTAGTACCTTGGTGCCTCCTTAAGGAAATACAAGGTGTTAAAGGCAAAATTTCCATTTTTATTTTTTGTTAAAGCTTTAAAATAATAATTGAATCGAATCTATACAAACTGTAGAGGGAGCTGATGGAATCCATAGCAGGACCTATTTTTGAGTCCTTAGATATCTCATTTGTTGCCTAAAGAACAAAAAAAAAAACAGGCTAATGTAGACCGGCACAAATTTATGTTGAAAAAATTGATGGCGGTGACGAATCCTGGATATACCATTATGACCCCGAAACAAAGCATCATTACAGCGTTTAGGTCTTTCAAGATGTTGTTCGCGGTAGGAACAAGAACAAGAAAATGATTGCTGTTTTTTCCTTCCAAATGGTACTGTATTCTACTGGAAGATCACAAGACAGTTACTTCTGAATGGTACCAAGATGTTTTGAGTTTTCAGAATATAGCTTAACCTGTCAAAAGCTGTCCATCCCAGTCTTGTTCTTCTAGATATTTCCACTTTTTGATTTTATTTTCCCAGTTTGATCATTATTTGCCCTAAATATCTTATTCCTTCACCTGTTCTATATTTGTTCCTTATATCTTTATATTAATTAAGTACTTCTTCGGTATTTGTTATTACTCTCGTTTTGTTCTGATTTAAGTACTGTTAGCTCTATACGTTTCGATTCTTGATCTAGTTCATTTAACATTATTTCTAGTTCCTCCTTTGTTTCTGAGATTACTACAATGTCGTCCGCAAAGCGGAGGTGGTTCAGTTTATTTCGTTTATGTTGATACCTTTATTTTCCCATGGAAATCGTTTGAAAATATCTTCCAACGCTGTTATAAACAATGTTGGAGTCATCGTGTCTCCTTCTCGAATTTCCCTTTTAATTTGTATTTTTTAGTGTTGTTATGTAGCTTTACAGTTGATACGGCTTCTCTATAGATATTTTGTATGGTATTTGCATATTTGTGGTACACTCTGCTGTTTTGTAACGCTTCTTGTATTGCCCATTCTTCTACACTGTCAAAGGCTTTTTCATAATCCACCAACCCTAGATACAGTGGTATTTGATATTCTGTTGTTTTATCAGTATTTTGACCGTGTGTAGGTGATCGATGGTGCTAAATCCGGCTCTAAATCCAGCCTGTTCTACGAGTTGGTAACTACTACACTTATTCGTTAACCTGTTTGCTTAAGTTTGTATATTTGTGAGAGCAGGGTAATGGGTCTATAATGTGCTAGGTCTGCGTTGTCTTCCTTTTTAAATAGTAGAGTCATGATTCCTTCGTTCCATGCTGATGGTATAGTGTTTTCATGCAAGCATTTATTTAGTAAAAGGACTACCGCATTTAGCACTTTCTCTCCTCCTTCTTTTATCATTTCCGCCAAGATTCCGTCTTTTCTTGCTGCTTTATTGTTTTTCATGCCTCTCAAGGCGTTTCTTATTTCTTCTTTATCTATATCTGGAATCTCTTCGGAGTTAATATGCATTACTTTTGTTTTTAGTTTTCGTCTTGTGGCAAAAGTTTCTTCTTTCTTTCGGCTATATAGTTTTATATAAAATTCTTCCGTTATTTTTAGTATGTTGGCTGGGTCTTGTTTCCATTTTCGTCTTTTAATATGGTAATTTATGGTTTTCCTAGTGTAGGTCTAAAGCATTTCATATTTTTATTTTCCTCTATAATTTCTTGAATCATTTGATCTTGTTTATTTCTCCTATCTTTTCTTATCATTTTCCTTACTATTTTATTTGTTTCGACGTATTCTTCAGTGTTTCGTTTTCCGTCATTCCATAGTCTTCTTCTCTTTTCTATCATCTTTTTTGTTTCTTCTGGGATTTGTTTTTGCTTGTTGGCTTTCTTTTCTGCTATTTTTATCGCTGATTCTACTGGGTATGTGTTACTATATCATTTATTTATTCTATGTTCATTTTTTTCGAAACCTTTATGTTTGGATAACTCCTGTTCCACTTTAATTTTGTATTCTTGATATCTGTCTTGGAGTCTGGTAGTGTCTATTCTTGTTTATTTTTTATTAAATATTTTAGCTCTTTCACACTTTGTATTTATCACTATATTTGCTCTTATAGGTCTGTGTCTATTGTGAAGTTGTTCAACACTGTTACATCCTTTACCACGGTCTTATTGTATTAGAAAGAATGTAATCAATTTCGTTTTTCGTGATCCCATCTAGGCTAACCCATATTCATTTTTTCTTAAAGAACGTGTTCATAGATTTTCTTTTTCCATATATTCTATGAGCATTTCACCCCTGTTATTTATCTTTCCATGTCCGAAATTTCCGATTTTGTTATCTTCATTTTCCAGTTTTCCTCTCAGCTTGGCATTAAAGTCTCCCATTACAATTACGAATTTTGTTGTGTTTGAGGTCAGTGCTATTAATATTTCTTCGTATTTATTTTTTAGGCATATCTTACTTTAATCTTAAATATTTTGTTTTATGAACTGCCAAAACAACAAACCAATTCAAATTATAGTGCGCTGCAGTACTTTAAGACATGCTCTGCACTTACAGCGCCTACCCTAATCTGAAATTCATTTAATCACCCGATATATGCCACTCGATCTGATAGTGCGTTGTATTGGGTAATGTTTGGTGCCAATTTCTTAGTTATCATAAAGCCCACTCCTCTTTGACTATTATCATATTTTCCTTTATAATATAATATGTAGCACTTGAGACAGTTTTCTCCTTCTCTTCTTATCTTCGCTAATCCTAGTATATCCCAATTTATCTTTCGTAATTCTCCTTCTAGTTCTACTAATTTATCATCGTTTATCATTGTTCGTCTATTATACGTCGTAATGTTGAGTATTGTTTTCCTTTGGCAGCCTGAACATAGCGAGCTCTTGCCACCCCCATACTCTTTGGAGCAGACCGACTTTGCGGTGTGGGATTCCGAACAACTGGTTCGACCCACCTGGCGAAAAGTTTTGGAGATTATTATCATCATTGAATTTGAACATTGCATTTTTATAAGATTTGGGAGTTCAACTGGTCACTATCCCCCTCCTCCTCCCGACCCGGACAAAACCCCGAATGATTATTTTATCTTTTCTAGATTATTATTGTAAACAATCATATAAATGATTACATGAATGCGTATAATCAAAGCTTAGCTCTAAAATAATTAGGGGACACAATAATTGTTACAAAATTAGCATTGAAATCTCTATGGAGCGTTTGCCAAGTCATCACCTTGTATTCTGCACCACGTGTATAGTGTGTGTGTACGTGTAGGACCTTGTTACTTTACTTCCAAGGCCTGTATTCGGAGGACAGCGTCATTAATTTGGTGCTCAGCAACAAATGGTCACCAGGGCTCGATACCAACCTCCAGACTGCAGACTGCTCATCGGGAGATTGGAACCAGGACGAACGTTACGCTAGCCTAACGCTCTATCACTACAGCACCCTGACTTCTTTGTGTATAATATTCTTTTTAAAAATAAAACTAATTTTTCATTATGTAATAGTAGGTATATTACATACCGAGGTGGAAAGTAGTTCATTACCGTCGAGAGATAATCGATACGCGAAGCGTCGAGGTTTACTATATCTCAAGACAGTAATGAAACTTTTTACCAAGGTTTGTATACTATTTTATTTTCAACCATACATATAAATTAATACGAATTATTTATAATAATAATTAATATTTTGAACAAACAAGCTGTCATTTAATGACAGTGGGCGTGGCCGGGTGGAAAGTAATCAGCTGATCACTTCGCACCCGGGTGGAAAGTAACAACTTTCCACCCGGGTAGAAACTAACAGTCACTAAAGGCCAATTTTCCAACTTACAAAACAGTTAGTAATAACGTCATTACATATACCGGGTGTCAACGAAACTCGGGGCACCCCATAAATGTTTTATTTTTAAAGATATCAAAATGAAATTTGGTATATGTAATATACTCTTTAAATGGCATTTGTTTACATTGGAAACACGTTTCTGTCACTTCCGGTTTCGCAGTAATTACCCTAAATTTGTTATTTTAAATAGAACACCCTGTATATTTATACATTTTTGGAATTCTCATTTCATTCTACGTATGTTATATCAAGTTTGAAACATTTTGATGACAAAAAATACTTGCAGAAGAGTTTATTTATTAATCTAGGATGCCATGACCTGCGTAAAATGTAAGTTAGGGTGCTACGACACCCAAAACAAATTATTTTAGCACTTCAACTGTAGCAAGTCTATCACTGTTTTGTGCATTTCATTTGTTTCACTTGTTTTGAAGCCCAGTGTCTAGATTTAAATGTCCAAAATACGTTTTTTTTTGAACGGAGAGTGTTATTCCGAATAAAATCTTCATATTAATCCCGCGTTATTGGTATCAATAAAATCCTTGAAAAACGCTCGTTTTTAATATCCTAGTGTCCCACCCTAGTGCCATTTGAAAAAATAGAGTTATCCTCGAAAAAGCATTTTTGCCAACTTTAGGTCATTCTAATACAACAACTAAAATAGTTAAAATTCTAAAACAATTTGTCTCGAGTGTTGGGGCACCTTGACTTTCATTCTTCGTAAGTCATGGCACTCTAGATTAATTTCTGCAAAAATTTACTTTGTCATCAAAATGTTTCGAACCTGATACTACCATACGTAAAATTGAATGGAGATTCAAAAAATTTATAAATATACAGGGTGTTCCATCTAAAATAAGAAAGTTGATGTCAATTCCGGCGAAACCGGAAGTGCAGAAACTTTTTACCTGTGTCAACAAATGCCATTTAAAGAGTATATTACATTATACCAAATACCATATACCATATACCAGGTTTCGTTGACACCCGGTATCGTTGAAAATAAAATTATAATAGTTCTCGTTTTTCAAACCGTTATTACTGTGTTATTTTTAATTAAGTCTACGCCTGAATGGACGTCACATTACTGGAGTTATTTTTAAAACTTAGTTGCGTTTACTTAATTTTCTTAAATGCTTTTTTATGTATGTACTTTAAGGTGGTAAAAATACAATTTGGAAAAATTGACTGCATTTTAACATTGAAAATGTTTAACGAATTGGAAGTGTGACGGTAGACGGGGGTCCGAATAAAGATTTATGTGACGCTTTGAAATTTCGCACTGTTTTGCATATTGTGCCAGTTCTACGATTACTAGGTGGATGTGTGTGGTGTCGTTTTGAAGATTGCGTTAATTGCAAACTTTTGGGAGAGGTGTAGAAAATGTAAGATTTGGAAAAGCGACAGTACGGGGGTTAAAACGATATTTACACGCCAAGGCGTTCGGTGCTGTTACATCGCATACTTTGTGGAAGGTATAAGTGTGATTTTTAGCTAGTTGGAAAGAGGATGAACCAGCGCGTATAGTACAAGCTGGTTTTGGGTCTGCAATGCAAAGGGGCGCTACAGCGAGGACTTTTCAAAGACCCATTTATCAAGAAATCGGCCGCGGAATATTAACAGATCGCCGCCGGTGAAACATTGCGTCGGGCTTCGGCTAGCGTAGATAAAGTTCGTGCGTTCGGCAGCATTCGGCATCTAACCAATAGCCAAATGCTTTACCAGCGGCGTCATATAATTCCGTTTATGTGACGAAATAAAAAGCGCGTAAAACAGATGCAATATTAGAAATACATACCTACGTCGACATGACGTCATGGGCATAATACCAAACCCCGTTAAAACGCCTATGCGCGGTGTTGTGAGACGTCAATTAGTGCGTGACGTAGGTATGTATTTCTAATATTGCGTCGGCTCCAACTGCAGGTAATGTGAGTCACCTCGGAATTCACAATATTTTTGTATGGCATTTTAGTGGTTGTTAATTACTCTACAAATCCTTAAACTGCTAATAACGTAAGGGAACATTGTATCGTAAATACGGGGTAACAGTAAACGAAGCCTTTTTTGAGAATACTCCGGATTACGAAAACGGTGATCCTGGTTACTGCATGGAGTTTGTTGATGAAACGCGTCAAATAGAGAAGACCGTCAAGAGAAATATTTATAATATTCGAAAAGGTGCCTCCGGAGAAGAAATTATTAGCACGGTTCAACAGACGATGTTTTGGGCGGAAGATTATCACCTGCACATGGCGCCGGGCCAATTTGAAAGTCCGTTGTCCTTGGCTTTCGACTTGGACGCCGAGGAGCTGTCTTTTCCGGCGATTTGCGGCGGATGTCCGAGGAACTTTGCTGTGCCCGTGACGTGTTTCGACATGTCAAAAAGCGAGGTACGAAGACGAGGCAGACGCGGCTCGAAACCCGAGCACATTTTGTATATGGCAGCGAAAATTTTGCGCCTTCGTATCATTCGCAGTTCAAGTGTAATGTTTCGCAGAAACGACTATATTGGACGCATAACCCGTGCTGATTTACAAAGCAAAGAATTCGTGTTGGCCACATTGAACCTCAACGAGTCGTTTTTGCGGGAAATTCCGAATTCTATCGCTTATTGGCACGGCCGAAAAAACGACTTGTTTGCCATGATTCACCAACTTGGAAAACCGGCCGTTTTCTTGACTTTGAGCGCTTCCGAAATCCACTGGAAGCCATTAGTAAGGTACGTTTATAAATATTCGCAAGGTCTGGGTGATGTGGACGAGGCCACCTTTGATGTAGTTTATGAATCTATGTCATTGACGACGAAAGCGCTCATGGTCAACAATGATCCGGTTTTGTGCTGCTTGTATTTTGACAAATTAGTGGCTGATATTCTTTTGGCTTTGCAGAAAAAAAACGGCCCTTTCGGTTCTCGGCGGGTTGTCGATTACTTGTATCGCATAGAATTCCAACATCGGGGCAGTCCACATTGTCACTTGAACGAGGGTCCCGTAGAACGCGAGTGTGCCAGGCGATGGGTAGATGTGAGCGATGGGGCAGAAGTTATGCCCGAAACTGCGGCGTTAGTAGACGAATTGTCTACAGTGGCAAGCAAGGAATTGCGCAGTGAGAAAGCCCTGCAAACCCATCGCCACACGCACACTTGATACAAAAGGAATCGAAAGAGGTGTCGTTTCGGTGCTCCTTTCTGGCCGATGGATAAAACGAGAATTGTATTGCCCGTCGATGCCGATAGTCGGGACGCTTCTTTGCGCGAGCGTTATGCCGCACTACACGCTTCTTTAGAGACCGGCGAATTTCTGGATTGGGACGAATTTCTTCGAGAAAATCTCATTGATAGTATGGACGAGTACTTGAAATTTTTGCGGCACGGAATTAGTAGGCCCACGGTATTTCATCGTCGAGGTTTAGGAGACCTGTGGACTACTCCGTTCAATCCTGTAATTTCATCCGTTTTGCAGTCGAATATGGATGTGCAAGTCATTTTGGATGTGTATTCCTGTGTCGCGTATGTGGCGGAGTACGTCAATAAAAGTGAACGCGGTTTCAGTGCACTGCAGAGGGAGCTTATTAAGCTGCGGGAAGAATTTCCAGATATGGATTACGCTGATCATTTAAAGGAATTAAGTAAGGGAGTTCTAAATAATATAGAAATGTGCACTCAAGAAGCGGCTTGGTTTTTGTTGCAATTGAACATGTCTCGGGCCTCGCGCGACGTTCAATACGTGCCCACCCAACATCCCTCATTGCGTTTTCTGGCGCAAAAAACTCGCCGTCAAATGGACACCGAAAATTTAGCGGGCGATTCTACTGACGTGTGGCGGCCAAATTTAGTTCAAATTTACGAAAGACGGCACGAAGATTTAGAAGATGTCTGTGAGTTGGTGGTCTGGCTGGTTTTAAATAACTTTCTAACAGTTTAATTATGAACCATTAAGTTTATTTACTGCTAAACTTACAGGCAAGTTAACAACGTATTCAATGTCATTTCATTTTTATATTGACGTACTTGTAGTGGTTAACATCACTACAACGGTAAAATACAAAATGTTAAATTGTAATCTCAACAATGTCTATTTGGCCGATTTTGTGGCTTGGTACACCGTTAGAAACAGGAATCATCAAGGCAACGAAGAGGCCGAAATTGATTCAGATGAAGGAATTCTTCGTTGGATGCGATATCAGCCTTCGGAAGATCCTTTAAATTTCCAACGCGAAATGGTCACTTTGTTTTGGCCGTTCCGCAGCGAAGAACTGGAAATTTTAGACGGAGACGCGTATTGCGCGATTTTCGAGCAACATAGGGACTTGCTGATTGAGCGGCGTAAAGCGTACGATGATGGTATGGTGACAGAGCGTATCGCCTCGTATGTGGCCGAAATCGAAAGACAAGGCACTTAGTCGTTGTTCTGTAGTCAGAAAACGCGAAGACGTTATGTCACACGCCGATTATTGTGCAACTATGAGGTGCGCAAATCCGGGGCAAAAGAAATTCCTGTTGGAAGTTATAGATAAATCGTCTGGTTTATGAAGTTCACACACCTTTGCAGTGTTTTCTCACCGGTCCCGCGGGTTCGGGAAAAAGTTACGTCATTCGACTGCAGAACGAAACGGCCAACAGAATGTCTCCGAGCGCGGTGGCCGGGAGATGCGCCTCGGTTGTGTGTGCCACCACGGGTAAATCTGCCGTAAATATCGACGGAACGACGCGACGGTTCATACCGTTTTTAACGTTTCAATCGGTGGTCGCAGAAAATTGCCGATTAGCGAATCTGCCATGCAAACGCCCGCCGATCACGTTTAGCAAATCCGCGCCCATCATACTTACTTCATCAACTATAATAGTGCTCACTCCTGAAAAATCGCAGCGCATGGTTTGAAATTGTTGCCGTTATTACTTAATCACTTAATCTAATGCATAAAGTAACAGCATTTTGCAAAAACGGCTTACTTTTCGCGTTGCCAATTTTGAACTTTGAAGGCTTCGCACGAGTTGAGGAAGCATCTGGTGACTTTTTCGCTATAAGATTTTCGCCTTATTATTGTCAAGGGTAATATAACAAGTGGTGAGCTTATTGTCGATAATATTTTGAAAATGTCACGAATGTTAATCCCAACGACGAAAATGCAACGACTGCGAAGCAGGAGTTGGATTTTCCAAAAATTGGGATTAACATGAGTGACATTTTCTAAATATTATCGATTTTTAAGCGAATCACGAGTTATATTTAGGAAGAGAATACAATGATTACATTTTTCACTGATCGGTGCTCTCAACTGTCAAATAATTTTTTGTTTGTACGTCATATTTACGTGGTTACTACGTTACTAGCGTTGCTATTGGAAATAACAAAATATTATCGCGGCAATAAATTATTTTCACTTATTGGTACAACATTTTCAAGCGTTGTGATTGGCTGATTTTCTTAAGAATTGTATTCTCCAAGGAATAAAGGTACGGAGAGCTTGCACGCGAATTTTTACACACCCTGTATATACTTTTGTACTTACGTTTCTGTCTTTTGCAATTTAATAAAAGTGTGAAAATGTTTAAAACTTTTCTTTATTTCTATTCCTTGTAAATTTTTCAGATTTTGCAAATTACATGTCAGACTTGGAAGTTAGCCAAGTTCATTTTCAATGCCTTAATGAAGGTTGCTAAATTGCAACTTCTGTAAATTTTTTTTACAGCCTTTTCAAAATCGCTCTTTGCTCTGTCCCACCTTGTATCTACTAGTTAACTAGTAGGTAATCCATCATTCTTATTTTATAACTGTTATTTTCAGCCACTTCAATATTGTGGAACAAAGCTATTAATGGGTTAAGTTAAAACTGTACTGTTTTCATAAATTTTGTATAATTTAATACAGATATCAAATATGATTTATGTTAGTGTCTCAAGGGTATCCCGTTTTGGCATTAACACCTACGTTAATGCTCGTTGACTT
Source organism: Melanotus villosus (assembly GCA_963082815.1). NCBI lineage: Eukaryota > Metazoa > Arthropoda > Insecta > Coleoptera > Elateridae > Melanotus > Melanotus villosus. The sequence continues at coordinate 65,083,558 of OY720418.1, read as the reverse complement.
ACTAAACTTGAACTGAATTTCAAACTTGTGATTTCTAATAGTGAATATTAACTGTTGTAATGTTTATTGTAATTTACTGTGTATTTTGCGTATTTATGGCATAATGGTATTGTAACATGGCGTCCATAATTAATTTACAAGAACAAAATTTCGTTATTTTTATTAATGGAATAAAACAACAGCGTTAACATAATATAGTTTTAGTGATACCAAATGTTTCAAACGCAAGTAAAAAGTATTATAGTAAGTTATGCATAACAACAGAACATAAAGTATTATATTTATATTTAAGACAAATTTCCCATAACAATAATAAAACTAAGATTTAAATACGCATTTACATACAGATGTAAAACTCATTAGATTTTAGAAGTCACAAAAAATATAAAGCTGTGTTAGACAAAAATAATGCGGACGAATTAATTACGATGCGTTGTTACTTCGTTTTTAATGACTTGTTGAGTTCAGAATAATAAACTAGCGGAAAAAATTAGGGGATATTAAAAAAAACAACATAAAGGATATTAAGTTAACTAAAGTTTGCTATTAAAGAATAAATACTGGATGGGTTATTGGTTATTATCAAGTCACCTTTGATTTATAAACACTTGTTTTTGTTATTTTACTGAAATTGTGTTTGTTTACTAATTACGCGTTGTTTCGCAAATTGTTTGCTGCAATTTTTGATGATGTTTTTAAAATATCTTATACTGTTTGTGTGTCTAAATAAGAAATTATAATGGCAGAACGTTTTTTAAGTATTGATAGTGCCACTAGAGCACTTAATTTACTCCGCAGGGGCTTCCGTCAAGTGGAGGTTGCTGACTTCTTCAACGTGTCGTAAAGAGTAATAAGCCGATTAAGTGCTAGATTTTGAACTACGGGATCTGTTCGGCGAAGACCTGGGCAAGGAAGAAAACGAGCGACAACTGTCAGGCAAGATCGTTTACTGACCACATTGGCCCGAAGGCATCCGAAAATTACAACCGTTCAACTCCAACGACAACTTCAAAATGCGACAGATGTACAAATCTCTGCCAGAACTGTCAGAAATCGTCTACATGAGGTAGCTTTACATTCCTGGCGTCCACTGCGCAGAGTACCAACAGACATCGACGACAAAGATTCGAGTGGGTGCGAGAACAAAGACTCTGGGATGTCGAATTGCACACAGTACTTTTCTCAGATGAATCTTGGGTTGGCCTGCGTAGTGATTCCAGACGACTTAGAGTATGGAGAAGGCAAACTACACCACGAAATCACCCCTCCATTATTCAGACGGTTAATCCGTATGGCGGTGGTTCTGTCATGATGTGGGCCGATATATGTTTAGGACACCGTACTCAACTATACGTGTGACGGCAATATGAATGGTCAGAAATATTGAGATGACATTATTTTAGACATTCTTGCTAATTGTGCTGCTTATATTGGCCCAGATTTCATATTGTTAGATGATAATGCCATACCCCATAGAGCAGCTATTGTCATGGAAGCTATTCAAACCCAGTAAATACGTCATTTGCCTTGACCACCTCCATCTCCTGATTTAAATGTCATTGAGCACGTATGGGATATGCTTAAAAACGCACTAGAGCAGCATAATCCTTCTCCACCGACTGTTCAAGAACTAAGAAGAGTTTTGCCAATGTTATGGGACAATTTGCCTCAAGAAGCTATTGACAACTTGATTTTAAGTATGTCTAGGAGATGTCAAGCTGTATTCGATGTAAGAGGAAGACATACTTTATACTAATGTTAAAATTTTTCGATCATTTGTTTCTAAGCGTTAATACCGAAAAGTTATAGTGTTGGTTTTAATGTCTTTATGTCGTTATGGTTCTATATTCAAACGTTATTTATTTGTAATTATATTCAAAGAAGGTACAATTTGTTCTGAAAATAAATGAAACGCCGATTCATTACATAATAGCATAGATTAAATAATAGAATAGATACGCAACGGTACCTTTTTATATGTAACCCGAAAAAAATTCTGACATAGAGATGGCAGCACCTTGGCCATCTCTGATCGAGAATGTTTTTTAACCATCCCAGAATAAAACCGATATATCAATAATCCTAACATATCAACAACATTTGATCAAACAAAATACGTACGTTATTTAATAACCGTGCATTAGTCGTATTGATATTAATGCCATGCGAATTCAAGCGTGTTTATAAAATAAGCACGTATAGATATTATTGTATTTATGGATGAAGTTATTTTTGTCCCAGTTACAATTATTTATCTTATGCTTAGAATTTTATTTACTGACTTCGTTTTTTGCTAAACAGCAAATTTGTGGTATAATTATGTGTTAAAAGATTTAACATTTGGAATACAAATAAAAATATGTATGTATATTTAACAATTACAAAAAAAACGCAGTTACGTTGCACAAAATTTCGTTAAACAAAACTAGCGCGTTCAAAAAAAAAAACAAAAATAATGTGTACTGCAAAATTTAGAATTATTGTTTTTGCAATAATTTTACTGACATTTGCAAAACGGAATTATGGCAATAACACAGTGATGACGGTTAATAAACTATAAATCTTGCAATACGCAATAGACATTATTTTTGTTTCTCCTGGCCAACCCTTATCTAATTTTTTTTAACTCACGGTTTGGCAAAGGATCTTGGAACAGCTGGGTTAAAATTTTAACCTAAGCCCAACAGAACGAATCTAAACCCTAAAGTCGGCAATCGTATACATGAATACATGTTTTTGGTTTTTGAAGGAAAAAACGTATTTATAAAGTTGACAATTACGAACCATATTTGCCCGTACATTACCTTACATTTTCGTCGAATTTACTTGCATTTTCTTTATATGTGCTATTGCAATAAGGCCAATTCAATTCACAATAATACAGGGTGAGTTTTTTTTTTTTCATTTTAAGCATTGGGATCTCGGAAACCATAAGACATTGAGATTCGGTTAAATGAGGAAAGAGTTGTCGTTTTAAGAGCTTAAGCAAGATATGCTTTGTTTTTTGAAAAAAATCCACAGTTTACTAGCTATGAGCAAAAAAGAAATTAGCAATTTTTCTTTAAAGTGTTCTAAAATCGTTAATATTAGAGATACAGAAATATGATAAGAACAAAAATTGTAGATATTTTTCCGCTTAAGAAGATACATTTATTAATTTCCATTCTGCTTCTATAATTTTCGAGTTATAACTCAAACTTACATTTTTTTAAATAGCAGTCATAGTTGGCTTTGACATTTTTAAAAATGACAAATGCTTCTCTTTTTAACGATAAAGGTTTGCTAATTGCTATACTTTGATAAATAAACGCGATGCAGGAATTTTCGTATTATTGAGAGGTAAATAAACAAAGTTTGCCGTGGAAAACAATAAACAAACAAAGTACTGTTGCTCATTGTTTTAGTTGAAATTTGGCAGTTTTGTAACTTCTACAATTAAATTAAAGATGTTTTCTAATCGCGAAAAACTTAATATGGTCGAATGTTTTATTTTTTGTAAGTAATAAAAATAGAAAATAGTGTTCTTGCTGCCGAACGGTACCAACAATTTTATGAAAATCGACGTCAACCATCTGTACCGACGTTCAACAATTTGTAAATTCTAATTCTATTGTGAAAAGATGCCCGTTGTGTGTAAATAATAATGGTGGACATTTTGAACATTTGCCGAGATAGATTAATTTTTTTACATGTAATTACTTCAAAGTAGAAATTTAAATGTAATAATTCGTAGTTTCTTTGCGTTGTTGTTTTATTTGAGGCCCTAAAGTTTTTAGGTGAAACATTATAATAAACTAAGTAATTACTTTAAGAGGAAAAAAATGTTTTCCATGGCAGACTCTGTTTTTGCTACTCTCAATATTACAAATAGTCCTGTATCGTGTTTATTTGTCAAAGTAAGTACAGCGAACCTTAAATCTCTGCAAACAGAAAAAAATGCACTTTTTAAAAATGTCAAAGCCAACTATGACTGCCCTTTAAAAAAACAAAAGTTTGTATTACAACTCAAAAACCGTAAAATCGAGAAGGAAATTAGTATGTTCATCACGTTAAGCATTAAAATGTCTAAAACTTTCATTCGTGCCATTTTGTTGTATTCCTAATAATAACGATTCTACAACATTTAAATGAAAAATCATTAAATCTGTTATTCGCTCATATCTAGCAAACTGGATTTTTTTCAAAAACCAAAAGCATATCTTGCATAAACTCATAAAACGACAACTCTTTCCTCATTTAACCGAATCTCTATGTCTTATAGTTTCCGAGATCCCAATGCTTAAAATGAAAAAAACAACTCACCCTGTATGTAGAATGCAGAAACAGCTATACCGGGTGTGGCCTGACATGTGAGACATAGGTGAAATGCTTGGGAAATTGAACATATTTATGTCAAAGTCGAAATTTTAATTTTAATTTTCTGCTGTAATTTCAGAAGTTTTCGGGATATTCACACGAAAATTGGTGAAACTACCTTTTTTGGGACGGGAATAATCCGAATAATAATCCGTTCTCAATTTTAATGCAGCTCTTAAAATAATGTTATTTTTGCTACACCTAATACCTTAAAAATACTTCAGCTTTTTTGTAGCTAAAGGCAGATTAAGTATTTTTAAGGTATTAGGTGTAGGACAAATAACGTTATTTTAATAGCCGCATTAAAATTGAGAACGGATTAGTATTTCCCGCCCCAAAAAAGGTAGTTTCACCAATTTTTATATGAATATTACGAAAACTTTAGAAATTACAGAAGAAAGTTAAAATAAAAATGTCGACTTTGACACCCTGTACCTCCCTAAATATTAACTTTTGGACTAAGGTAATTTTAGGTAAATCGTAATATTTTGGCCTCAGGAATCTACTGTTGGTCTGTGACCCATTACTTATGGACCACCCTGTGTAGAGCCCCCAAAGAGAACATAATGTATGGCGCAATATACGTTCTTTTTTTAATACTGTTATTTTTACCTTTAAAAAATTGTTTTAGGGCCCCTTCATGGAGAAGGCCGGCCCTGCGTCTGACAATTTAAGTAAAAGTACAAGAGATGGGAATCATTCTTTGGGTATTTTATGCATATTTTTGAAGTTTAACTTTTTAAGAATTTATTATTTATTTAGCTGTAAGCTGACCAAAAGTTTCAATTTGTATACATATGCTCAACCAGTCGATTATTACGTGATCTGTTCGGGTTTAACTCTATTACTATTTTGTGTGTATATTTACTAAACGTTTACAAACATTATGGAATGGTATTTCGGTGTATCACGCTACAATTAAGAAGTATACGTCTAAATGGAAATAATAGCGTCCGTGCGGGGTAAAGTGAATGCAGTGAAGTTCCTTGAGTTTATGACAAATAGTTCAAAAATATTTTGGGGCAGCACCAATCGAGGTTACCGTTCGTCACCTCCTTAGCCCCCTTGTCTAAGTAGACACGGGTTACACTTTCGCCGGTAACGTGGGATCTCTATTTATATTATTTCCTCTATGATAATAGTTATTTTTTTTAATATCCCCTAATTTTTTCCGCCAGTTTATATCTAGGAATTAAAAACAAAGGCTAAAGCAAAGAGTCTCAGTTTTACAAAAGAATTATTATTATTGTTTTTTAAGTTTGATCTAAAACTTAAGATATACCATTTAAAATTTAAAATTTTTAAAACTAAATTAAAAACTACCGTGAACTAACAAAACAGTTACTAAAATCGAAAATGTTAACTGTTTGTTAAGCAACAAAAGTAATAAAAATGCGCAGCGGAAAAAATTGCTGAATTAAGACAAGTGCATAGTAATTAGTTACTACAGTTTGCCATTAATAATTATCAAGTATAATCTGGTCATCTGACTTTACTATTTGTCTTAATTTGTCATTATCACTTTGTAGATTAACATGTAAGTATTACCTACCCTTGGTATCCGGTGCTTCACTGGTATATAGCTGGAATTACGAACTATGTTAATTATATGATAAGGTTAAAAATATAAATGTTTTTGAAATCAATAGTTTTAGAAGATATACTAGCCAATACGTATTTATATCAAAGTGCTCTTAGAGGACCACTCTATGACTCTATAATAAAGTTGCTTATAGTTTGGTTAAATTTTATGATAAATTATCTGAACGTTATTTATAATTATACAGGGTGACTCAGAAAAAGTGGGATAACCCAATAATTCACTTTATACAAATTATAAACAAGAGCCTTAAAAATGCAAATAACATGTTTTAAAAAACTGATTTCCGCTCAGTCATCGACATTTAAATATCTTACCAGAGAGAATAACTTTTCTCTTTTCAACAAGGCTAAATATTCCGCAGGGTGTTAGTTAATGAAGTATCATAATTTATAGAGATAAATTTAGGAATCAAAATATGATACTTTAGTTCGAAGTTACTTGCCTACTAAGATACATAATTAATTAATTATTAAATCAAGAAGTCTTTGGTGTAGAACATTTTTGTTGGATAAGAGGACGTATTTTTATGTTATCTACCTAGCCATGAAAAAAAAACACGTATCACATTAACAAACTATTATTTTTCTACGTAACTCCTTTCAACACTTATACACTTATTTCATCTTTTTTCCAATTGTCCCATATCCCCAGAAAAAATTCCTTCGGCAACCCTGCAAAATATTGTTTAACAGCTTCTTTGAGTGCTTCATCAGTTGCAAAACGCTTTCTCCTGAGGTGCTTCTTTAAGTTTTTGAATAGAAAGAAGTCTGGCGGAGCTAGGTCAAGGCTATAAGGTGAATGCCTTAACTCTATGAACCCACAGTCATTGATTAACTGCTGGATAACACTTCCATGTTCTACCTTAATTGCACTCAGTTTATCAAGAAGTAAACCTTACTAAATCTCTATTACACCGCACAAATTAAACACAACTTGGCACATGTACTTCCAAATGTCACAGCTATTTTTTAATAATAACATCGTCACTTTTTTTGTTTCATGGCTAGGCAGATAACATAAAACGACGCCCTCGTACAAGATATTTTGGTCTACATGGTAAACATTCTGTATTAATATCGTTGAAGGGTAAAAACATTGTGATGGACAATGCACCTTAGCGTGATTTTTTTTTGGACGTTCATTATTTTCTACAAAAACAGTAGCCCAAAATAAATAAATTTAAATATATAAAAAATTTATTTTGAAATGTTATGTCTAGTAACTTTCGAACAAATTTGGCGGGGGAAAAGGACTAATTTGATTTTCGCTAAAATAGTGGGACCAATATCACTTAAAGTGACTCTAGCAAGTGGATTTAAACGATACTATTGTAAAACATTTGACATGTATATGTTACGGCTAGAAGCTGAAGTGCGGCTACAACTAGGTTGCCGGCTAGAACTAACCAAACCTATCCCTACCCTAACCTAACCTTGCGACGGGCTGCACCTAGTTCTAGCCAGCTAGACCATAAAGTCACTGTAGCTAGACCGTACTTCGGCTTCTACCACATAAAGGTGATGCCAGATATAAACGTTGTACGCTAAAGCCCTTTTGATTTATTAATAAAAAGACATAGGCGTGGAACTTTGGACTAAGGTATGTTAGGCTCCAACGTCATGTTTTTACATCTTGATTCAGCTGTGTACATATGTATATACTTATTATGTTACTAAATGTATATCTTCTGTATCTGTCTCCGTAACCTATTTTTACCTTTCGGTGTCGAGGCTGGTACATTAGACTCACGTTAGAGTATGTGACTTTTACGGGTGCAATACACAACCCGGCTCGGCTCGTCTCTGGGAGTTACGGGGTTGCTGCGCCGTTTAATATCTACATACTGCACCGTGTCACCGTGTGTATAGTGTAAGTGTGTGTACGTGAAGGACCTTATTACTCTACCTCTTAGGCCTGTATTCGCAGGAGAGCCTCTTAATTTGGTGACCAACTACGAATGGTCACAGGTCACAGGAATCGATACCGAGCTCCAGACTGCAGAAAAAATCATGCCCATTTGGATATTCGAACCAAGGACTATGTTAGACACATCCCGATATCTCATGGCCCTCAGTACAGAAAGAGAAAACGCATCTACTACTCAACCTAAAAACCTAGGTTAGGTTCGTTCTGTCAAAGTCAAAATATGAAAAAATATTATTAGTTAAAACCTATCATTATGTTATAATAAGCTGAGAAACTTGCAATATAGGTGGCAGCTAATAATAGTTATTTGTATCACAAGGCTAGAAACTGTCACTTTGCAAGTGCGAGTACTTGCAAAGCAGTTTCTAGGCGTGTGATACACAATATTTTTCGGCCGATAAAAATACGTTAATTATAAAAAATCATTTTTTATTCAAATATTTGACGTTAGAGAATTTATTTTTCCAGGGAATTTATTTTTATGGTCGTGACAATGGGCGTAGCAATGAGAGGGCGGAGTCAGTTCGGTTCAGCGCCACCAATCAAAAATCCCAATTTTACTTTCTGGACTAGTCCGGCAAATAGCATTTTCCGGACGATTTATACGCATGAAAATTGAATGTTTCTAGCCGGAGGGCGAAAAATGTATTTATTTTCAATTACATAAGGATAACAATTTCAAATTTCACGCGCTTTTTCCTGAGTGCTGCATGTTTTTAGGTTTCACCATTAGACTTCCATCTCACTCTTTCACAAATATGACGTGCATGTCGTGGGCCATGAAATATCGGGATACGTCTACGCTAGCCTGACGCTCTACCACTGCGTTACGCTGGCAAAACTGAATGTGTAAAACAAGCTATGAAAAGTGTCTTAAGTAAAAGTTAAACAGTAGTAAAATACATTGAAAACTAATACTATTGTAAAGTTTTTACGACGTTTATTTTAAGTAAACTCGGTTCGTGGTGTAAATTAATTTATTAAACAAACTTAAAGTACGAAATAATTATAAAGAACAATTAAACACTAACGTAAAACTAAAACGGAACACTAATATTAAAACCGAACATTAAAGTAATTAATTTATAACAGTTTATGTATTTAACAATTTATTTCTACGTATTCACAAACACGCCGCGATTATTAGTTCAAGACTATTCACAGATATTTATATTAATTTCGCGACCGCGACTGTTGGCTGGATTAGACTAACTCGGGTCCGTTTGGTCGCGCCTTATATATCCCAGCTCCGTCCTTCCAGAATTTCATTCCACAACATTCCCGTAATTGCGCGAGAGTAAGTATCCGCCGAACGCTCTGGAAGCTTTTCGGTGGATAATTCTAGCGGCGGATGGCGCATTTGATCCCGCACCTGCTTTCTGCAGCTGCTGATTCGTTACACTATTTCACTTTCCGGTAAATTCGGAAGTAGCATTAATTCAGTTTGGTTAAGGAGTAATGCACAATTTCTTTGGTTTTTTTTTAAATATACTAAGTGACATTGAAAATGCAACACCCAGTAAACGTAAATGTACTGTAATATTTTTTTGCTCATAAATTGGATAGATATGGAGTATTAAATGATTAAAATTTGATGTGGTTTGGAGAAGTCGTTTGCCCTCAAATTCAATAATGAGTTGGAGCGACTCTTAAGTTTATGCATTCGCCTACTCTACGCGGCATACTTTGAATGTGGTGGTCAATATCTTCCTGCGGTATAGGTAGTGTCCCAAGCAATTTCAATTTCATTTCTGAGGCGCTGTAGATCCATCAGGGGAGCAGATAATCGCCCTAACCATCTGCCCACCATATCCCATACATGTTCGATGGGCGAAAGGTCAGGTGACCGAGCTGGCCATGGAAGAATAGTGACATTAGCTTCACGAAGGAACCTTGTAGTGACAGCTGCAGTATGAGGCCTAGCATTATCCTGCTGGAAAACAGGGTTTTCTAGTTCTTGAAGATAGGGCAATGTAACAGGTTCCAACACACTGCGAATGTAGCCCTCGGCATTTAAGTTTCCCTGCAAGAAGACTAGAGGAGACCTGCTTCCATATGCTATGGCACCCCAAATCATATGCCCTCGGGGGCCTCGGGTAAGCGCAACGTCACGTTCCATGCAGTACTGAAGTTCTCGCCTTTCTCCACGTCTTCGACGGACTCTTCTACGTCCATCGTTGGCACAGAGACAAAATCGGGATTCGTCACTGAACACAATAAAACTTTTGATGTTCCAATATACTACTGTCACACGTTTTCATGGAAATTTGATTTTTACATAGGAATTCTTACATAGAAAGCAAAATAAAAACAAAATAGCACAACTCTTAAGTATACCACCCTTTATACCGGGTGTAACACGATCATGGTACTCCCCCCTTTTTTCCTTTAGGTTTCAAGATAAATGGTTGAAATTTGGAACATGCTGTATACTTATTAAACGTCACTTTTTGACCTATTAAATGATTTTCTTCCACTTCCGGTTTCACCGGAAGTGACACTAACTTTTGATTTTCAAATGAAACACCCTATATGTATATTAATGCATTTTTGAATTCTGCATAATTTTGTGAATCCAACGATACCACATAAGTGACATTTCAGTCTTCAATATTTATTTTAATTTAATTTTTAGTTTTCTATTTAAGTGTGCCATGACTGTTCCGATTTATTCTAATTGAGCCGTGTATTACTAGAAAAATCGAAATCCCGTCGAAACTAGTAAATTATGTGATTTATGAGCAAATAAAGTTTATCAAAATGGTTTTTGGGACAAAACACGATCTTTTCAAATGTAACCACATTGGTACCGTGGTACCATTGATTGCTAGCATTAATAAGGAATTTATTAATGTGCCTTATTAAAATCTGCGATAAATACAATCAAAACTACAGCTAAGAGGAAATACGATTTTGTTCCAATTATAAGGTAAGAAGTAAATAAGGTGGCTTTGAAAACAATGAAAACAATAAAAACACTGGTAAATCAAGAAATGTTTGACAAGCTAAATATTTCATTGTTTTCAAAGCCACCTTATTTTCTTATTTTCTCTTAGCTGTAATTTTGATTGTATTTATCGCAGATTTTAATAAGGCACATTAATAAATTCCTTATTAATGCTAGCAATAAATGGTACCACGGTACCAATATGGTTACATTTGAAAAGATCGTGTTTTGTCCCAAAAACCATTTTGATAAACTTTATTTGCTCATAAATCACATAATTTACTAGTTTCGACGGGATTTCGATTTTTCTAGTATTACACGGCTCAATTAGAATAAATCGGAACAGTCATGGCACACTTAAATAGAAAACTAAAAATTAAATTAAAATAAATATTGAAGACTGAAATGTCACTTATGTGGTATCGTTGGATTCAGAAAATTATGCAGAATTCAAAAATGCATTAATATTTTGAAGTGATATTAACCTTTTGGAAAATTTATACATATTTATTAATTAAAATACAAATTTGGAGTATACTTTTAGGATGCAAGTTTTAAAAGATTAATTATGTAAATAAGTTAAGATTAATTTAAGTATTTATTGTTATTTGTTGTAAATATTGTTATTTATTGTTATTTAGTTTTAATTATTGAAAATGGTAGTCATAGTTATATTTTATATGCATGTATGTGAAAGAATGAATGGGCGCATTCAGGGACGCTCAGCTGCTTAGCTAAGCGGCAATTTAGTCAGCTTATGCTAAAAGACAGCAAACGGTATTTTCCTGAATGAAACGTCTGATAGTAAGCCGTTTTAACAGTTTGTTATTTGTTTTGTAAGGTTAGGTGTTACTTTCACTATTATGTAATAAATCAAAAATTAAAGAAATGATGGCTAATGATCTTCAAATTATGGACTATGTGTACCAGCTCACCATAATTAATATGTTTTTATTCAAATTATTTTGTGTGTTTCCCGCTCCTTTTATTGACACCGCTGACAAAGTCAGCTAACAAATTATACGCTGAGCGAATTTCTCAGCGGCTTAATGCAAGCTTTTTCACAGCGAGTCTGTTCAGAGACTTTGCTAACTTAGCGCATCAGCCGCTGAGCGTCCCTGAATGCGCCCAATGTTATAAAACAAATTCAAGGAATGGGAGATTTTGGGGAATAACTAGGGAAGATAATAAAAATTGAAGAACGAAAAACAACAGTTTTAAAAACTGCATAAAACGTGAAAAACGTGTTTTTTTGAGTTTTCCTCTAAAAACATATTATAATAAAATAATATCAAAAGAAAACTTGAATAATAATTAATAAAAAATAAGTAATTGGAAGCTGGAATAAACTACAAATATTAAATTGAATATTATTGGATAAAAGTTTAAATGGAAATTGGTTAAAGAAGTAATAATTACAAAGGATAATTGGAACAAATAATAATAAATTGGACAAGGAACTATATTTTGGTGGGATTTTTCAAATTCGGGGATTGACTGTTTTGTGAGTGAGTGTTTTTAGTTTTAGTTTTTGTATTAATTTTAAGTTAGAAATAAGTTGTTGTAATAAAGCTTGCATTTTAAAAGTTAATAGAAATTTATTACATTACTCATTTTTCAAAATTCAAAAAACGAATCCTTCAACGACCCTGAGATGTTAAAATTTTATTGTTAATTCTAAATTTCAAAAATCATAATTAGTGAGTCTGAAAAATTGTATGGAGCTTCTTTTAGTTATAAAAGAAATTAATTAAAAGACTGCTACCATAACAATATAGGGTATTCTATTTGAAAATCAAAAGTTAGTGTCACTTCCGGTTTCACCGGAAGTGGAAAAAAATCATTTAATATGCCAAAAAGTGACGTTTAATAAGTATATAGGATTTTCCAAATTTCAACCATTTATCTTGAAAACTAAAGGAAAAAAGGGGGGAGTACCATGATCGTGTTACACCCGGTATACATTACTGAGAGCAGGGGCGTAGCAACCGCTATATCTGCTATCTGCTGTATCAATGATACGGGACCCGCCGGTTAGGAGGGCCCACTAGCCTCTCCAATCCTACAAGAAATAATTTTTTTATCGAGAATTTAATATTGATTATAAGTTACCAGTATCAGTATCACTTCGCCCATTTTTAAAATATAAAATTATGAGATGATGTCTTAGAATAAATTTAATAATGTATAAATGAATCATAGTAAATGTAGAATTGAATATATACAGGGTGCCCATTTTAAAGCGTGACCCCTAAAGATCTAGGAATAGGCAACCCATCAATCAGTTCAGAAACCACTCTGTGTTTTACGTTTTCAATGTAATATTGAAAGGTCAAAGTAGTAAGTTAAGCCGGGTTCTCATTAGTCGATTTCATTGATCAATGAGACTGAATCTATCCCATTGAAGATACAATTGAATACGAAAATTGTTCACACAATTCAAGGGCATTGAACATTCTGTCAGAAACGATCAATTTTAAAAATTGCTGCAAAGAAGAAAATTGTGCGTGCTGGAGTCCGCATTGTGTGTAAATATTTAGTAAACCAAATCAAAAAGCGAAAAACGAGAAAACCATTTGAAATGTGTGATGTTGTTAAAATGACACAGAACTCTACGCAATTTTATCCAGAGTGTAGGTGCCAACAATAAGCTGACGATGCAACTTTATTTGTTTCAATATAATTGAACTTTTGTTCTCACATTTCAAACACCGTTCAATTTCATTGAATCAATCCCGTTGATCAACCAAAGTAGACCTGCCTTTCACTTCCATTGAAACGAAAAATCATTGATCAATATCGTGGAAATGATGTTCTCATTATTCAATTTCTTTACAATGACATAGATTCAGTCTCATTGATCAATGAAATCGACTAATGAGAACCCGGCTTTATGCTACTAATCCAAACTGTCAAAATTGTTAGAAAGATGTATTAAACGATAAACTACATACAATATTATAATATAAATAAGTATTAAATTTACAACAGGTGTTCAAAGTGGCAAAGTGCATTCCGTTATTTTGCTCCCACAAGTTAATTCTACGGAGGAAATTTCTTCTAACTTTACTCAATGTTTCAGGAGTAACTGAGCGGCATGAGGCGATAATTCTTTCTCGCAATTCATTTTCATTAGCAATAGGTTGTTGGTAAACATCAGTTTTTACTTTTCCCTTTTCCCCATAAAAAGAAGTCCAGGATATTGAAATCGGAACTGCGAGGGGGCCAAGGATGTTACACACCTCGTGCAATTACCCGGTGTCCAAAAGTTCTTGTAAGGTGATTTCTAACATCACTGTGAAAATGGGGAGGTGCTCCATCATTTTGAAACCACATTGTTCGTCTGATATTAATAGCTGAGGTAAAATGTTAATTAGGAAATCAAAATACATTGCACCAGTCAAGTTTCCATTAAAGAAGTGTGGGCCAATAACACGATCTCCTACAATACTGCACCATAGATTAACTTTAAATATGCACTGGAAATGTGATTCTTGGAACCAGTGAGGGTTGGCTTGTGAATAATAATGTGAATTATGTCTGTTAAAACAACCATTATTTGCAAATGTTGCCTCGTCCAAAAATAAAGTGTGACTTACGAAATTTGGGTTCAAGTTTAACTGATTTCTCACAAAACTGTAAACGCAAAGGAAAGTCATTTTCTGATAGGTGCTGGACTGGTATACACGTATACAGTGGTCGGGATAATACGCATGATGTTGTACACAGAGCCTTTGCTGATATGGTGGGTTTTATTTGCCTTTACTTGGTTATTAACCTAAAGTTTGCTTTCATTTCGCGGGAAACACTTCTTTGGCTTACGTGAGGATCATTTGTAACTGTTTCTATTAGAGCAACTTCTGTATTTTTGTCAGTAACCCTTCGAGTTCTTACATGAGGCATTTTAAACGTCCCTGTTTCCCTCAAATTATGTTCCAGTCGTCGAAAAACGTTACAGTTCGGATGTAGCCATTGTTCGCACAAAATAAATATACCGGACAAATCACGACAAGTGACAGGAAACAACGAAATTTGCATTACCAACTAACCTACGCCACCACGATCGCCCAGGGATTTATACCCGCGCCACCACGTGGTCGCCAGAGGGTTGCCTAGGAATTGGTGAAATCAACTTACCGGCACAAAACACGTGGTCGCCTGCACATCGCACCCGACTTTTGAGAACAGCCGAACCGTCATATTGACAACGTTCAAAATGCGCATGTCAAAACAGGGGTCTACTATACTGGAGTTTAGCCCTAACTTCAAAAATTCAAGGCTAACTAATGCACACAAAAATTTAATCAAAATTTTAAGATCATACTCACATTTCAGAAGTAAAATGGGTTGCCTATTCCAACCCCCAAAGGAGTCACGGTTTAAAATGGGCACACTGTATTTATGTTACGTAATTTTAATTTTTATTTAAATTACTGTTTGTTACTTTTATATAAGATTGATATCAGGGGCGGTCTCAGAGGGGGGGTCACAGGGGCCATGAGCCCCAAACCATCTTAAAAAAATATTTTATTAAAAAATATCTTTATTCTTTTAAATTTCGGAGTATGAACTGTGGACAAAAAAGTTGAAACGAACAGACAAAGTTCCTGAATGCCTTTTAGATGTTATAGAACAGTGTGACAAATACATGTATCCTTCCATTAAATGCTTGCCTCGTCTGTTAGCTAGTTTGCCCGTAAGCGCTGCTTCGAGTGAACGAAGTTTTTCTGTTTTTCTATTTTGCAACGGGCGAAAAACTGGCTGAGAGCTTCAATGGCAGAAGAACGATTGGTTGAGCTTGCTCTTCTTAACATATATAGAGATATTGACTTAAATGTTGAGAACATAATCACTTGATTTGCAAAATCTTCAAAAAGGCGATTAGAGTTTGTTTTATAATTTATAACAAGCAATTTGATGTTAACACAAAGCACAACCCACAACACTATTATTAAGTTTTAATTAATAAATACAAGTTTAGTTTTGTGTTTTATACATTCTTCTTTCGCGCTTTCGCCTTTTATTATAATTAACATTTTAGTAACAATAATTTACTTAAGGTATGGATTTAGTATAAAGATTAAAGCGCTGTTGAATTTAATAGCAAGTAGCCTAGACAATTAGCGTTAATTTAAGGGGTCACGTGCTTAAAACCATTTCCCCCTCTTTTTTGGAAAAACAATTTCGCCTCTTCACTTTTTCATTTTTGATCCGCTCCAAAATTTTTAGCTGGGACCGCCCCTGCTTGATATAAGTAATATAAATAATGTCCGGGAAATAGGGAGACAAATTTCTTTGTAGGGAATGCGAATATCTGACTGGAGTTACTTACAATCTAGTAAGTGGCTCTGATAGGCAGTTTTATCCAGTAATCATAGATAATACATGTTTATACACCAAGTGAGCTAAGATAATGTTTATTCATTCTTCGAGTGAATAAACCTTCTTAGCTCACGTGGTTTAGACAATATTTTATTCAATTGTGATGAAATAACCATTATGAATTTAAATATAAATAAAATATAATATAATTTTGACGTTTTAAACTGTCATTATTAACTCCATAGCAACAGCTAGGATAAGTAACTGTTTATTTGTTGCAGAGTGAGTTAAAATTTTGTGAGTGATTTATATTTATTTTAACTCACTAGAAAATAAACAGTTACTTATAGCTGTTGCTATGGAGTTGATAATGACAGTTTAAAACGTCAAAATTGAATAAAAATATTTTTTATTCACAATCATTATAGTAATATGTCGATTCCTAACCTATTAGAGATTTTGAAATACGTCATTCCTAACTGTAATGACAATCTCTTGGGTGGAAAGTGGCAGAAACACTTCCCACCCACGGGCGGGAAATGTTTATGTACAGTTGCCTAGCGACACTGTCATAGATCTATATTCTATATGATAAAGTAGGCTAAAATAAATTATAATAGAGCTGTCAAAACATATTAATAAAATTAATTTAAAATTCAATGATTAATAATTGTGAATAAAATAGTATACATACCTCGGTGGGAGTTTCATCACAGCCTCGCGCTATGTCCGACCTCGGATGTAATGTACTATAATATAATATTATGTCAAACTGAAAAATGTCACGTAAAGAAAAGGAGTGTTTTGCAAAGCGCGTTATTCAGTATTTTGAAAATCACTGCAATGGTGATGTGACAACTACAGTACAACATTTTATTCCTGAGGGAAAATGACGGACGACAATATATTATATTATTAGGCGCCATAAAAAAACTGGTAATAGTAAATATGATTCAATTCCTGGGCGATCTGTCACGAAAACTTCATAAAAGGTCGCAACTAATGTGAAGAAGCAGTCTTTAAGGGATCCAACACTTGCAGTCGCTATTGTAGCAAAGGAAACTGAAAATATCGAAAAGCGCGGTGGCAGATATTAAATTGAAGAAGCTGGATATAACGGCACGTACTCAAAAAATACTCCAAAATACGTGGATGATCAGGAAATTCGTGAAAGGTCCGGTTTAAGGAAAGTTTATAAACCAGTGAAGGCTTTACATTTTTACCTAAAACTGAAAACCCACCCAATGTTCCTCGGGCAAGAGGGATAGAAAAATTGTGGGCATTCTGTGAACAAAGGTATTCAAACCGAACCAAGACACCCAGAAATCTTAGACCTTTTAAATTTGTTCGGAAGAAAATAGCACAGGACATTGCTAAGAATCTAAGAAATCGGGAAAAGCTGCCGTGGACCATGCATTCACAGTTATTCGTGAAATTGAATATAAAGGATTTCAGGGGGCATAACTGACATAATTAACTAATAAGAGGAAATGTTAAGACTATTTAAAATATTAGTTTAAGACTTTTATGTTTTAACATAATAAAATTCAGTTTAAATTCATTTTGTCTCTCTATTTCCCGGACATGCTTTACTTCAGAAGCTAATTTGTATTTGTGATACCTACCCACCAAGTGTATTACTTATTATATTAAAATTACCAAATAATAAAAAAAAGTGTTTATAAACATACAGTGAATTTTTCTTTTTAGTATACATATCCCCTATGTATACTTTTAGGATAAATGAGCCATATAGGCAACCAACTATACACTAAACCACTAAACGTCAAATTTAGGGACATTAGTTTTTATTTTTTGTGGTGTGTAAAGGTTATGTTTGTAAATAAATCAAAATTAGTAGAATAGGTATCAAAATAATTTTAATTCAACGATTATTCTTAAACATAAAATAAACAAGACAGAACAAAAGTGAAAATAAAAACGGCAACAGTTACAATAAGTGTTCAAAATGACCACCTTGTACTTCTAAACAGTAACCTAAGCGGTCTCGAAAACCACGCACAGCATTCGCAAGAAAATCCGAATTTAACCTATTGCATTCGGTACGTATGCGATCTTTTAATTCATCAATACTTTGGATTGGAACATTTGTATAAATTTTTGACTTTAGGTAGCCCCAAGCAAAGAAGTCGTTGGGTGACAAATCTGCAGACCGGGGTGGCCACGGTACGGGACCGAATCTCCCAATCCAGCGTCCTGGAAATCTGTCGTTTAAAAGGTTTCTAATAGGATTTGTGGAATGCGGAGGGGCTCCGTCCATTTGAAACCATGGGTCATCGATGTTTAAGTTTTCTATTGCCGGAACGATATCGTTCATTAACAGCTCCAAAAATTTGGCTGTATTGAGATTCCCGTCAATAAAATATGGACCGATAAGCCTATTTTCAACTATTCCAAGCCATACATTAACTTTCCCAGGGTATTGAGTGTGAGTAAAGTTTTGTAAATGGTGGTTAGTGCGGGACCAATATCTAAGGAATGGGATTATCAAGATAAAATGGATAAATGAGGAATAGAATACACACCGGAAATTTTGCGAGTTGACTTTTCCATTTACTGTGAAAGTTGCTTCATCACTAAAAACTATCTTATTTAAAATGTATTCATGTTCATTGAGTAAATTAAACAAAGTTTCACAAAAGGTTGTTCCTTTTTCTCTGTCTTCATCAAATAGTTGCTGGTGGTTTGAGAATTTGTATGATTTGTATTTAAATTCTTTCAGTGTTTTAAAAACTGAGCTTTTGGAAACACCAAAATATGCAGCTATTTCTCGTAGTGATACTATGGGATTTTGTTCAACGAAGCAGAGAATATTTAATTTCATTTCTTCAGTTAATATGGGATTAATTTTACGTCTTGTTTTATGAGAATTTATTACGCAGCCTTCCGATTTAAATTTTCTAATAATGTTTTGTATAGTTCTAATGCAAGGAATATGCCTTTCTGGATATTTTGTTGAAAATAAGTCTCTCACAGTCCTTAAGCTGTTACCATTCTGATACCACATAACAATTTCAACTTTTTCGTCTTTGCTGTACATGGTTGTATCGGTTGTATCAAAAAACTCAATAAAATACTTTAATACTAATTTGTTGACATTAAGTCAAATAAGAAATAAACTAAGATTATTTTTGCCACAGCATGCTATTTTTGTTTAGTGTATAGTTGGTTGCCTATATGGCTCGTTTATCCTAAAAGTATACATAGGGCATATGTATACTAAAAAGAAAAATTCACTGTATGCTTATTTATACAGTGAGAACGTAAAGGTTGGAATAAATTCAATAAAATCTTTATTGGGCAAGTAAGAAAATAATTCTCGGATACGTCGATTTTCTTTTTTAGATGCACATTTTTTGGTATACGTCTGTTTTCTTATTACGTCATCCCTGTTCGAGTTATGACGTCATCGTCAGTTTTGTTACATGGCAATACCCTCTTTCGATAGTACCATTTAAAAGATCGCATTTTTCTGCGTATAGACGCTAAATTTTATGGTATATTACATAACAATATTTTCGAGAAATTAGTACCACAATTGTTGCACCATTTTATATTGACGGCGCATTAAATGCTGAAAAATATTTGAATTTGCTACAACAACAGATAATTCCCGCACTTGTAGCACTATATCCAAATAATCAAAATGTTCTGTTGCTTCTAATGTTGGGCTCACTCAAATTTATTTACTTTTCTTATGTTTTGGTATCCAATTCAATAAAAATGGTTTCCCAAGTAACCAAAGCTTGTCGAAGCAATGCGATATACAAAATAAAAATGATTATACAATTCATAATATAATTAACCAATCAACATCAAGCATTTTGCTTGGTTACTACGTATTGATAAGTGAATATACCCTTGACTACGTGGTATAATCACTTTGGTGTTTCGGCTGGTCCTAAACAATGTAAAACTCGAATCTAGTATGAGTATTTCTTCAAATTTTTCCGTAGCAATCATATTGACATTGTTTATCAACAAACGTCACTTGCACATAAAATTCAGTTTAAAGCTAAAATTCATTATATAATCTAATTATATACCACTCGAGCAGTCGCAAATAATCAAATACTTTGCCTCCTTGCTCGACGTATTGTCAAGAAACACCACTCGTCGCTGCCGCGACTCGTGGTGTTTGACAATACGTCTCGTAACTCGTCAAAGTATTTTCGATTATTTTCTATGCTCTCGTGATATAAATAGTGAATATTCAAATGTCAAAGTTAATTTAAACGCTTACACTGCCTAGATTTTATTTTCTAAAACAATTGAAACTAAATTAGTAGGTATATACAAAACTATATATTAAAAACGGAACAATATCAAACCAATTATTAAAACATAGCTTTGACATTTAGAAGTACATGTGCTAAGTTGTGTTTAATTTGTGCGGTTTATAGATATTTGGGAAGGTTTACTTCTTAATGAGTGAAATTAAGGTGAAAAAAAGAAGGCAACGACCCAAAAATTATTCATGAAAGAATGGTTGCTGTGAATGGGGAAGATGCACTGTCTTATTTTCAAGTTAAATTTTGTTCTAAACCCTTTCGATGGGGTAGAGAATCAATTAACGATGACCCAAAGTCCAGACAACCCCTGGAAGCTCGAACTGAAGAGATGGTGCGAAAAGTCGAAAATTTGGTACTGCAAGATCGGAGTTTAAAGGTCTATATTATTTCCAATGAAGTCGGTATATCCGAAACAAGTGCCCTGAAAATTTTGTATGACGATTTTGGTGTGAAGAAGATAATGAATTCGAAGACCTCCACGGTCAGTGCCAATGTTAACAAAACATATTCCGAGTTAGGACCGTGTCACGGTTAAAAGAGAAAATGAAGAAGGTGGATTTCCAGATTGCTTACACCCCACCAATACTGTTGAGAAAGGAAATTCATACAAAAAGTTTGTAATATTGAACTATTTATAGTTGCGGGTAATTTACATTGTATTAAAATCACGAACTTCAACTAAATTTTAAGAAATGTGACATTAACGTATGCAGGATGTCCCTAAAATGCCTTAAAAGTTTCAGGTAAACGTTTTCTTTAATTGCAAGAAAAAAATTCCTACGCAGCTTAGTTTTCTTGTACGGCGGTGTTAAAGTTCATATCTTTAGTACCTACTTAAATTTATTGAAGTTTGCCAAACGATTACGAGAAATTAAGTAAAACATGTATTATTAATTTAAAAACGGTAATTATATTGAATTAGCAATTTAGCTCTTCTCTTGGAAGTACTTTTAAAAATCATACTTTTGATAACAGTACAATTTGACAACAATGCAGGTGCATGGTACTGTGATAACAAAATTCGAAATTCTGTCGTTTGCGTTTTGGAAGGTGTGTCAAGTAAGTCGATTTTGAACTGACATTTGCGATTTGTCAATTAAATTTGCCTTTAGATCGTATTTTTGCGTTCATTTGTGTTTTGATGTGTTCGTATTTTGGTTTTCTTGGCCATCATTATGGAACATGCTATAAACGAGTATGTTGATATAATTTGGATCCTTGGGGAATGTGAAAGAAAGTACAATAAGGCTGCTAGGGTTTACGCTCAGCGTTTTCCTAATAGAAGATATCCAAGCCACGTAGTAATTCGAGCTGCAATTCACAGACTTCGAGAAACTGGAAATATCCGTCCTGTTCAAAATTGGGACAGAGGTGTACCAAGAACTGTTAGAGACAATAGCTTAGAAGAGGAGGTTCTTGATCTGGTAACTGAAGACCCAAGTATTAGCGTCCGTGTCCTTTCTAGAGTTGTTGGTGCATCATGAACCACCGTTCACAAGATCATAAAGGATGGTGGCCTTTATCCCTACCACAAAATTAAAGTGCAACATTTATTAGACGAAGATTATGGGAAACGTATTACCTTCTGCAACTGGTTGTTACAACATAGAAGAAACCCTAGATTTGTAAATAACATTTTATGGGCAGATGAAGCCACTTTTACACGAAATGGCATTTTCAACGTTCATAATCAACATTATTTGGGCCCATGAAAATCCCCACGCAATGCACGAAGGGGATTATCAAGTTAGATTTTCGGTCAATGTATGGGCAGGAATTGTAGATAACAAAAATACCCTTTGTACTACCTCAGCGATTGAATGCTAACAATTACTTGAACTTTCTAAACGACGAACTCCCAGCACAGTGGCGGCTCGTTGTTTAAAAAATAGGTGCAGAGTTACAAAATTAGCCATAAGAAACATTTACTCTGAATATCATTTACCGCATTTGCCTGATTACAAGGCGACCCCTAGTTTTTGGTATGTATGCCGGGTTTGATACAAAAAACCGGTAAGCCAATCACGGCTAAACTTCAGTTTGGAGTTTAATCTGATTTGATAAAAGGAGCCCTTTCTATTTGTGTGTTGTCCAAAATTATGGTATAAATACATGTGATCACAGGAGCAAAAGGGATTCCCCTTTCATTTGTACGAGTGCTACATTAGTAGAGACATAATTAGACGCGGCAACTCTACAAGCAAAAAAACTTCTTGACACAATATCAGGGCAGGTATTTTAAACAATCTAGTAGGTAGAACACTGTTGCATTTACCGTTAGCTTGCAGAGATTTCAAGATAAAGCATTGTGACGTCACTAGGAACAAGTGAATCGCCTTTTAAAAACCCTAAATGAATGCCACAGCCAGTCTAAAATTCCGGAAATCTGTTACCTTGCAGTAGGATTTGGGCTTTTGTTTAAATGAGTGGAATTATGAAGATTTAAAAGGACAAGATTTAAAATAACAGCAGTTGAAACTTAGTACTATTGTACATTTCTGTGAATATACTTACCCACTAGAAAAATCAAAATTCAGAGCGGCAAAATTCTGATCTTTCTTTAATTTTAGAAGCTGATGTAACCAAAGATTTATGCCAGAATAAACGAAAAATTAGCTAAAATCTCAGTATATGCGTAAATATTCAGTTTTCTCTAAAATATTCACAGCATAGACTAAATATGCAAAATATGCAAAATTAAATTGGTGTCATTTGATTGCAAATATCATAATTCGTCAAGATTTCATATCATTTTTGCAATAGACAGAGTATTAAAGGATATGCAATTTGCATATATTCCGCCCTTTACTCATGAGGCTCCTGCAATAATCCTTAACCCTTTTAATTGTACGAGAGATAATTCCTTGTACAAGTGCTAGTCTGGGATTTTACCAATCTCGATAGGCACCTGCAGAACTCCGTAACCCTTTTAATACTACGAGAGGATCCTATTCGGTGCCCACGCCCTTGGTTATTTATATCGTTCTTTTTCAGGAGATTCGCAGCCAAACACCTACTCGGGTACGGACACCCACCTTACGACTACCACTTGTTGTTAAGAATTGCTGTTCAGGAATAGCATTGCCTATGTTAATAAAGCTTAAAGTTGTACTCTGACTTGTGACTTTTCTTTCCTACCTTTATCAAAGACATCGGGGTTACATATACACCAGTGGCGGCTCGTGGTTTAAAAAATAGGTGCAGAGTTACAAAATTAGCCATAAGAAACATTTACTCTGAAAATCGTTTACCGCATTTGCCTGATTACAAGGCGACCCCTAGTTTTTGGTATGTTTACAAACAGAAAATATTTTATCAATTTTAAATTTTAAATGATAATCGGCTTTTCGTGTTGAGTAAGCATTTAAAAGTTTTTGTTTTTGCAGACGTCAACGCCTAACATTTTTTTTCTGTTGTGCGATATTTTTTAGCGGCCGCACAATTGTTTGTTTCCTCTGCCGTACGAACTGCCATAATTTTAAAATTAGAATCGTAACTTCTTCGATTATTTTTACCAGTTTGACTTTTCATCGTCCCCGCATTTCAACACGAATCACTCATCTTTTTTAAGGTGTCTGACAACACAATAATAAAAATAATACCTAAATTACCAACAAACTCGTCTAATCAGCACAATTTGCTACTGAATGAATAACAATAACAATATCATTGTCATGTGAGCCTTATCGATGGTTCGTGCTTAATTATATATACAGTGTGGTACAAAAGTAT
Organism: Melanotus villosus; assembly: GCA_963082815.1. Classification (NCBI taxonomy): domain Eukaryota; kingdom Metazoa; phylum Arthropoda; class Insecta; order Coleoptera; family Elateridae; genus Melanotus; species Melanotus villosus. Next base: position 65,059,359 of record OY720418.1, on the reverse strand, counting down.
GGAACAAATTCAATATCTACTGAAATAATCGTTTTTTGGAAAAACGCTCGGACAGGTATAGCGATTTAAATTACGGTGCATATTTTAAGAGGAATCGAATTTTTTTTGCGACAGTCATTTTTCTACGGTGGCGTTATCGCCCTTTTTTTTAAATAGGAACTTGCATATTTGACAATTGCAGTAGATAGTCCTTTTTTTTCTCTTTCTAACCGTGCAAAAGTTTTATACCCTCACATAAGATTTTGTTTGAGATATGGTCCTTCGAAAATGCCAAAATCGACTTTTTCGTAGAAGGTTGAAATTCGGATTAGGGGGTAGTGAGACCCTCCTAATGACGTTTCCGTGGTCGGTTGTCCCTTAGCGTGCGTAATTTCGAAGATACGGCTATTCCCACCTATCAAAAATGGTGGGGGAAATTTTTTAAAACCCGTTTTTTTGTGTCCGGCGGGGTCGCTTTGGGGTACTAGACCCAGCTCACGTGGGATAACAATAGACACGTATACGAAAAATCGACCCTGCCATTCGGGCATTTCGAATCCAAAATGTTTCGAATAAAAAATTGTTCTCTCCTAAATCGACCCCTCTCTTTCCGAATTCCCAAAGCGACCCCGCCGGACACGAAAAAACGGGTTTTAAAAAATTTCCCCCACCACTTTTGATAGGTGGGAACGGCCGTATCTTCGAAATTACGCACGCTAAGGGACAACCGACCACGGAAACGTCATTAGGAGGGTCTCATTACCCCCTAATCCGAATTTCAACCTTCTACGAAAAAGTCGATTTTGGCATTTTCGAAGGACCATATCTCAAAAAAATTCTTATGTGAGGGTATAAAACTTTTGCACGGTTAGAAAGAGAAAAAAAAGGACTATCTACTGCAATTGTCAAATATGCAAGTTCCTATTTAAAAAAAAAGGCGATAACGCCACCGTAGAAAAATGACTGCCGCAAAAAAAATTCGATTCCTCTTAAAATATGCACCGTAATTTAAATCGCTATACCTGTCCGAGCGTTTTTCCAAAAAACAATTATTTCAGTAGATATTGAATTTGTTCCATACTTTTGTACCACACTGTATAATGGAAAGTTGTTAGGGACTGCGCGATATACACTGCAAACATACAACCATACGGTATACGCAGCGACAGGTGACTGAGGTTGCATAAAAAGTTCCTTCACTTGCGGAAAACTTACGTAGCGCTTCATGCGAGTGACGTCAGTGTTACCATAGCAACCCAGTGAATAGTACAGTCTTCCAAGCATATTTACGTTTAGCTCTGCAATTTGATACTGTGCTGCGAAATACATACCTATATCCATAAGAAATGTTTTGCGTATTGAACGGGGATAAAATTCATTTATAATGTAAACTACATATAATCCATTCAGAAAACTCCCGTGACGTTTACGCTGTCAAATGAAAATTTGGGAGTGTACTTTATGTACAGAACCTATCAACTTTTTTAGTGAATGTACTTAACGTCAAACTGAAATGTAAGGTTATGATACATCATTTGTCATTTTCGTAAAATTAAGTAGAACAAGGTAAAAATGGCTTTATTAATAATACAAGTTTGATAATAAACTTCGTTGGTGCTTCTGTCCATCCATTTCTCTAAAGATTATGAATTATAAAACGTAACTTGAATAATAAATAATGTGAAAACAAAAAAAACAAAACCATTAAATTTAAATTTAAAGGTGCACCAATCTCAAATCTAAAAGTTTTTAATAGCCTAATAGGGATTTTCATATTAACCAACACATGGTGACTTTTATGTCACGGGAGTTTTCTGAATGGATTATATGTATTTAGGAATTTAGATAAATGGAAAGAATAATCATTTTTATATACAAAAAAAAAACTAATTCGAGTGAAATATTAGGTAAAGAGGCACTTCACTTACTTCACCTGGCGAGCCGCCACTGTCCCAGCATTGTTAGAAGATATTCCTTTATTGGTTCGCCGCGATATGTGGATGCAACTAGATGGGGCGCCGTCCCATTATGCGGCTAGAACGAGAACCTGGCTTAGCGAATTTTATCCAAGAAGATGGATCGGTCGCGGAAGTCATCGACCTAATACTACTGGACAGATAATTCCCTATACCAGCAGTAGGTGCAAAGTGAAGCTAAGAATATTTTCTCACGAGTCCCGTTTGCGTCTACTGCGCATACGCGAAAAATTCGGTGGTAGAATTACGATTTTGAATTTAAACTGGGTGCTGTATATCTTGCTAGAGTATATTCTACTTTTGCTGTGGTTATTTTAGAAATTTAATTAAATCAATTTTAATATATTTTTTCAATGAAACGCGATGAATAAAACAACTTTATTTATACTTTAAAACGTCAAGCACTACAAGCTTAGCATAACCGCCATTAATGTGGAATGTGGAAATGGTAGGCAGCGTAGGTACATACCTATTCAACATCAACAAATGGTTTGCGTTTCACTCAACGGCAATGAGAGTAACAGAAATAGAGCATACAAGTTTACGCTAAATTGTACCGTACCATCGACGATCGCCGCATTGCCACCTAATTTTACTTGCGCATGACTATTTCAGAACGCGGCGGTTGATAAGGACGACGATATATTATTTCTCTTACATTCTTGGCTTCAGTTTCAGCACGGAAGGCTCTGTCCAGTAGTATAAGGTCGATGGCGGAAGTACAGTAATCTGGCGACTGGCCTCCAAGAAGCCCAGATTTAACACCACTAGATTTCTTCTTGTGGGGTTATTTGAAAAACATGGTGTATGTGCATAGGCGCCGACTTTTCAAAATTTTAATGAGGGCTCACCAGTTTACAGTGAAATCTGAATTATATATTATTTAATATTATATATATACCTATTTCAAAAGAATTTATTAAACTTCTATTATACTACAATAACAATACAACATAGAAAATCAAAATACTCTGGTACTACACAGAAAATATATTCTTACATGAACACAGAAAACTAGAAATACCTAGTTATAAATTATAATATAAAATAAAAACTAAATTAATAAGCTCTTATTTAGAAGAAAACACATTTCTTCGAGCAGCACTTCTTTCAATGAAGATATTTGTAATTGACTCTATGTCTAATTCTTTAGCAATGATTTTGTGAATATTCAACACAGCTATGTTATTTAAACGTACTTGCGTCATACTACTTCGCAGATAGGTCTTTAGTCTGCGCAATGCAGAAAAGGATCTTTCCGCTGTACATGTGGATACAGGTATGGTCATCAAAGATTTAATGAACTCTAAATATTCGGGTAAAAGTAAATACAGTTCAGTCTTTTTCTTCAGTATTGCTATTACATCACTAAGAGATTTAACATTGATATTGTCTGTAGTAATTAAATCTAGAAACATGTCTCTATGCAAACTTAACCGTTCAATGTTAAAATCGGCCTTATAAAATTTCTCTACTTCATTTGCTGAAATGTTAGATATTGCAAATTTTTCCATATTCTGCAAATGAGTCCAAGTATCATTGTCAAATCGCAGTCTAATTGAATTCAAAACATTATCAATAATTTCAAAATATATTTTCCGATAATAACCCTCAGGCGTAAAACTTGACGACTGGCCCCCTTCATCAAGACGGCGAGGAACTTTCTTTGGCCTGGGCGCAATAGGTCCTTTTAAACCGAGCTTTTCAATTCTGGAGTAACAATCATCCCACAACTTTTTAAAAATATCTTCATCCCTTAATACCTTTATAGTTTTTGTAACAGCATCTATTTTGATTTTGGATTCTACATAATTTAAACTTCTTGCTTGCAGTTCTGCATTAAGCAATTCAATTCTTTCAAAAACGCGAATGGTCATATGTGTAAAAAGATAACTTTCGAACTGTTCGAATTTTTTGAGAAAACCGTGTGCAGTTGAACCACTGTCACTTTTGTCTGAATTATGAATTTCTTTAAAAAATGCAATAATTTCTTCATAATTTTGTCGGATAGATTTTAAAGAACTTACCCTTAAGCACCACCGTGTTGGGCAAAATGGTCTTAAATTTGCGTTCTTATTACCAGAAATATCATGTTGCAATGTTTTAAATATTTCTAGCCTTTTTGGCGATTGCCTTATAAATGTTATCGATTCTCGCATTAAATTTAAATAATCACGTACTTTTTCGTTTGCTCTCATTGCATCTTGGCATACTAAATTAAGCGAATGCGCCAAACAATGTACATACAACGCACGTGGTTCCTTTTCTTTGACTCGTGTTTGCAAACCTGTAATAGCACCACTTACATTCGCAGCCCCATCATAACACTGGCCTCTGCATTGATTTATATTCAAATCACTTCTTACTAAGACATCACTTATTATTTTAAATAAAGTGTCTGAATTAGTGAATGGAGTTTCGTAGAAACCAAAGAACAGTTCTTGTGTTTCTAATCTTTCATTTACAATACGAAAACATATAGACATCTGTTCATGTGCAGACAAATCAGACGTTTCGTCGGCCATAATAGCATAAAATTTAGAGGATTTTATATCTTTCAATATTATTTTTTGTACTTCAAGGGACATAATTGATAGTATTTCATTCAAAATATCGTGGGAAATCCATTTATATTTATTGCGTCCTAACCAGATTTTAAGTTCGGAAACGTCTTCCGCCCGTAGTTTTAACAATTCCAAAAAGTTAGAATATTCATCAGTATGACCACGAATGGCTAGTCCCTGTGTAGCGAGATAAAGAATGGTGGTTATAATGTTTTTCAAACATAATCGGGAATTTTCCATTTCTTTTAATTTACTTTTGGAAATATGTTCCATAACATTAATTCCCTTTTCAGTTGCTGTTACGGCCGCAAATGATTTTCTGTGTAAATCAGATTTTTCGTGTATTTGAAATCTACTGATTGCATTTTTCCACTGGTTATAACCATCTGTTATAAAAGCTTTATGGGATAGCTGATCCCGAAATTTAGTTTCCGGTAATTTTATTTTTAAGGAATTCGCTCGTTTGCATAAAGAACAGAAAGCCTTTTGAACGGTCTTATCGTATTCCAGCCACTGAAACTTTTCCAACCACGTGTTTTGAAAACGCCGTTGCTGTTGTTGCGATAATTTGTTTTTACTACTATTGCATTCACTGGGTCTGGGTGTTGGGGCATCTAACTCCGAATCTGCATCAGCTGTCTCTGGCGATGGCACAGTTATTAAGTTTTCGCGACTTGTACTACTTGTAGAAGCCATTGACATTGGGTTTACTAATACTTGGGTTTGGTTTGGTTCTTTCGGAATTCTTATAATAAATTTGTCCATTTTGAAAGAGTATCTAGTAAAAATATACCTATATTAAATAGTTTTATCAAAAAATAGTAGAATATACTTACAATGAAATAAAATATTATTCTACCTGTTGTTCCTATCTATCTTATCAATAACTTCACAAAACACCTAGGTAAAAGCACAAAACAGTAAAAATATTAAATGGTGCTAAACTGCAGACTGCAGTAAATTCTGTCGATGCTCTCGCGCCTCGGTGTTGTCCGGCCGTAGTGGGGGCTAGAGGTGGAATCGGATTGCCCAGCTCTAGTGGGGGCGGCCGAGGGCCGAGCTGAGTGTTGGCACTGACACACGATTTTACCCGAATATCTCAACGTGCATGATGATGTTTTGTGTTTTAATGCAAGGACCGATAGCGGTCGTACTTATAGATGCTCAATTTGGAAATTTAATTTTTTATTACGTAAAATATATTAACTATTTTAATGAGGGCGCAGCCCTCATTAAATTATTTTAATGAGGGCTGCAGCCTTCGAGCCACCACGTAGTCGGCGCCTATGTGTATGTGACGCTTATTGAAAATGAAGAAGAAACTAAGCGCGATAGGAAGTTCCTGCTTGCTGTTTTGGGGTATTAGTTCAGTCATTTGGTAGTTTTAGCTGGAAAGTTTAGCGGAAGTTTTGAAAATTGGTATTCTTATAGATTTTGAGGTGCTCTAACCAAATTTCCACTTTGCCACCTTGTACCGGCATGGGAAATGGCGCCGTTTTGGGTAAAATGGCACAAAAAAAAACGGTTTTTCGATAATATCTCTATACCGGTTGATTTTTCAACAAAAATAGTGATGAACAAAATTGTTCTACAGAAAATTTGTAATGATTCATTTCTTCTTATTTTTTTTTGTCAAACGAATAGTTTCGGCGTACGAGCGCCGCGAATTCAACCGCAACACGTGCATATTTCTGAAAACTCATTTCCACACCACCATGAGGTAGAGTAATGGCGCGTTTGTTTTTTCTTGTGGTATCCCCAGTAGGCCTAATCCACCTGCTGCACTTATTATGCAATTTAGCGCATCTCTCCCCGCTTTGCTGTCCCCGATGGACCGGGTTCAGCAGGTTCCTCGACGTTGGTAGTGGGCGAAGCTTCGGGTATTTCTTCGACGGAATCCATTTCCGCCTCAATTTCGTCATGAAATTTGTCAAGAATGTTCCCTAATGTGACTGCAGCACTCACTATCGTTCGTGCTGCAAACTTCACATTCATGTGGCAAACATAAGCTTTCAACACTTGTATTACTATATACTACCATGAGATCGAAAAAAAGATGATTCTGAGCAGGCCTTGACTAGTACAACACGATTGGCAAGACTGATTTCAAAATGTGGCAGTAGGTTAGAGGTTAATAAATGTCAAATAAATTAAAACACAAAACAGTATTTATTTAGGGAACAAACTGAAAACTAAGATGAATACATGTTAGAGTAGGTGTTCAAAATGTGATCCTTCACTAGTATTACAACGATAAACTTAAATAATTCTGGAAACAAGATTGCAAAACTGACTTACATTTGAAATGTCACTGTCACATTATAATTCGTAGGCATTCTAGAATCAGTGTAACCAATCGTGTTGTACTAGTCAAGGCCTGCTCAGAATCATTTTTTTTTTCGATCTCATGGTATTTCATAACAAGTGCGGGAAGTTAGCGATTCTGAAACGAATGCAGGACGTTACCTGCATGAGTTTCGGAATCGCTCTTACCGCACGTATTATGAACAACGTTTTTCCTACAAACATTTAGGAATCGTCCTAAACTATCATTTTGTAAGTATTCAAGTTGTGAAATTTGACATTTCCTTTTAAAGTAATAATCTAGTAAGGATGGTTCCTATGCGATTTTGTGATTTTTCACTTTCCAACTTTCCCGCACGCAAAATGAGTGCGCGAAAGTGACATTTTTAAGCGTTTGTCGGAAATAGTTATTTTCATAACAAGTGCGGGAAGTTAGCGATTCCGAAACGAATGCCGGACGTTACCTGGATGAGTTTGGGAAAGTAACATTCCTAAACGTTTGTCGGAAAATATAATAGCCTCTGTGGCTAGTGAAGCCAGACAAAGTGTATGTTAAATCTGATTATAAACATAAGCACTACTATGACAACAAAAACGGTAAATGTAATAACTTAACAACTACCTACTTCCTTTGTTAGAACTATCATAACTGTTTATAGTTTATTCTTTATTAGCATTCAACTGACGTATAAACAATTAAAAAATTAGCTAAGGAAACAAATAGACAGCAAGTGACACAACATTTAATTAAAGATAATTACATGTGATACAACTGAAATGGTTTAATTCGACAGATGCACACTTTATTAATTCGAGCAAGAAAAACATTCCTTTCAACAGTTAATTAGAACAAAGCCTAAGATTTTTCTATCGAGACTTATATATGAATAGTATTACAAACACCTGTAAAAATTATTAAAAGAATTACATTACATTATTTACTGAATGGTGATTTAAATAAAAAAAGAGCTTGGACAAAATGTAACCTAAGTTATCTTAGTTTTGTTAGTACGAGTATATTGTACTAAAATAGACTTAAACTATTAAAAGAGCAAAATCTGTTGCAATAAATGAGAGCATAATAAAGAAACTAACGTGCAAAACTCTTTACATGGTGTTATTAAAATAAAATGATTAATATAATATACATAATTAATGATGTGCAGTAAGATTAATTGTGATTCTTTTGGGTTAGCAAATTATTTTGTATTACTAATGTGATGAATCATTCAACTTAAATTTAGTATATGTTAGCAAGGATGCCTATTTGAATTGCTAAGTAGATAAGTAATTTGAATTTAACAATGATTTAAATTGGCTGTTATTTAAGACTTTATTATTGTAATCAACAAGTAATAATTTACCTTTATGGAAAATTTTATTATGTCACCAAATAATTTTAAAGAAGTTTGTGGTCATCAATAGTACCTACAGAATATAGTCCAGATATATGTAATATACATAAAAGAATATTTTGTTGAAGGTCTTAAAAATACCTCAGTGTTTCGAAAGGTAATGTTTACTTTGTCCTAGATTATACTACTCGTATATAAACGGGACCATGACGACGTGCTTGATATACGAATTACGTGTAAATAGGGTAATAATGTTTGAAAAATATTGAACAACATTTTTGTTTTGCATAATTTATTATAACTAACTATAGGTTAAATTTCATATAGATTGATTTATTTTAAAATATTTATAAATATACAGGGTGTCAGACATCGATAGTTCAAACTGTGCACCATGAGATAAAGCATCAAAAGGAAATTAAAAACGCTTAACAAAATTACTCCTAATATCACTCTTTGGAAAGTTATAAGCATTTTAAGTTTAATACATCAGGCAACACTGCAGCCCGCAAACTAGTGTTTGTATCAAGGTAGTTAAAGTTGTCGTCAACGAAAATGCAAAAAAACACTTAAGATTTACATTTATACTCCCTTGTAAAACTTAATGTAGGCGCCGACTGCAGGTAAAAATAGCAGAACCGTATTCAAAAATTCTATTTAAAAGCAGGAAATAAATACCTAAAAACGAAAAGATGTTTCGGTATAACGTATAACTGTAAACGCGTTATGCCTAGAAAATTTATTAGTATAGATGTAAAATCGCAAGTGTTTTTTGCATTTTCGTTGACGGCAACTTTGCCGTATCCATTACATACCTACAGTAGTCTACTTGTTTATTAATTAAATACAGCTTGACAATCTAGCAACTTTTGTTTAATTAAACAATATGTAGCAGTTATACAAAAATTGCTCCACATGAGCACCATCATTAGCCACACACGTTTCGCAACGTAATAAAATACTACGGCTTAGGTTCTGTAGCATATTTTCAGTGATTAAACCGAATGCCTCTACGATTCTGTTTCGAAGATCGCTGAGATCTCCAGCAGGTATTCTGTATACATGATCTTTTATAAAACCCCACAAGAAGAAGTCTAATGGGGTTAAATCAGGGGAACGAGGTGGCCATGCAACAGGACCACCTCTACCAATCCATCGTCTCCCAAACTCCTGATTTAACCATTCTCTGCTTTGCAGACCCCAGTGGGCAGGGGTGCCATCAAGCTGGTACCATATTATTCTTCTAGTTGCTAATGGCAAATCCATCAATATTTCATGTAGAGTGTTGTCCAAAAACTGTAATTTTCAGCAGCTAGACGTTGTGGCAGGAAAATTGGTCCAATAACCCTGGTATTCAGAATTCCTGCCCACACATTTAAGCTAAAACGCCGTTGCTGGTTAGGTTCTCGAATCGTATGGGGATTTTCAGTGGCCCACACATATTTATTCCGTACATTAAAAATACCATCTCTTGTGAATATCGAATCGTCTGTCCACATGATGTTTTGTATAAAATTGGCTTCCTCCCGTATTTTATTCATCAACCACTGGCAACATTAAATTCTTAATGGAAAATCTGCGGGTAATAAGTTTTGAATTTTCTGCTTATGAAGGGGATGCAACCGTTCATCTTTCAATATACGGTGTACTGTTTCGTGACTTATAGTACCTACACGACGTGCAATATCCCGAGTGCTAATGCCAGGTTCATCACGTACCATGTTAAGAACTTCTTCTTCAATTTGGGGTGTGCGAACTCTACGAGGGTGTCCACCGGCATGAGCTGGTTTAGGTATAACGGAACCATTTTCTCGAAGTCTTCTATTTAGTCTAATGAAGGTCATGTGACTAGGGTGTCTTCTTTGAGGATAACGTTCTGCATATAGGGCTGCTGCTGCATTGCTATTTCCGTGATATTCTCCGAAAATCATGTACATATCGGCGTATTCTGGGAAACTGAATTCCATTGCAAAAAAATCAACGGCGAACTAATACAACAAATAACAATGTATACTAATCTCTGATTAATGTACTTGAACAACTAAAAATAACAATGTCACTTTAATAATTATTTTCATAAAGTCAGTAATGCTATGGAAAAGTGCGTGTCCCTTGTTGCCACATTTTCAAAATTAGTATTGAAATCTTCAAAGTAAAGAACAGCAACATTTATTTTAGGCCTACAAACATCTACAATTATTAAAAATATTAGTGTAGTTTCTAAAATAGGTACAGAAAAAACTGAATTATTTTTGTTCGCTGAATAACACCCTTTTGATGCGTTATCATTTGCCACTTGGAAGGCCCATAACTTTTAAAAGAAGCACCTAAGAGCAAACTTCTATTACAATCCAGGCAAAATAGACATAACAGTTCGGAATAATTCGTATGGAGCTGAATTTTTGTGTGAGCCTTCATGTTATAGTTCTAAATGAAATGTCAAAAGTCCGCATGGATCCGACTGCTGCTAAACATTTTACGCGGAGTCAAACGTCATAAAAAAAGGTATTTTGAGAATATCTCGTTAACGGTTAGTTTTATTGCAAAAATAGTTATTACCGAATTTATAGCCTATAATTTTCCACAAGAAAGGTTTAATTACTTTTTTTCATAGGAGTGACCATTATCAAGATATTGCGATATCAAGAATTAAATCTGTCATCTTTTTAAAGAAATGCATTCCTTTTCACACCACCTTCGAGATAGAGTACTCGCGGCATTTTTTTGTAATATGGTATCCCTAGTAGTCCTAATCCAAGATTTTGCTAATAAAACAAGAAATTAGTCTTGTTCATACTTCGTTTCTAAAGTTACATATTCTTCTTCTTCTTCTTCTTCCTCCTCTAGCTGCTGTACCTATTTCCACAGGATGCGCCAAAAAACAGGATGGATCAAATACATATTCAACAATACTTGTTCTTGCACGAGACTGCTCTATGGCTGTATCGATTATTATAACAACAGCGTCATTTTCTGCTCATGTTACACAGATATTATCAGCTACGAATTTTTCGCACAACATTGAAATAAATCGATTCTTGTTGAAGATTGGGGATGGGCATGGAAAAACAACGTTTTGGAGCCAATTCAAACTCTGCTCCCACCTGCTCCAGACATACTACTGAACACTATTTTTGCAATTGCATCACGGGCTGTAATTATAATTGTGGTTGCAGAAAAGTAGGTTTACATTGTTCAGCAGTATGTGGCAACTAAAGGACGACGATGTGTGCGAGATCAATGAAGCTGTAATCGATCCATCGTGTTATTGGCGCAGCCTGTGGAAATACAGCAGCTAGAGGAAGAAGAAGAATAAGAATATGTAACTTTAGAAATTGAGTATGAACATGACTAATTTTTTGTTTTCTTAAGAAAATTGTGGATTAGGCCTACTGGGGATACCACATTATAAGAAAAAACGCGCCGAGTACTCTATCTCGAAGGTGGTGTGGAAAGGAATGCATTTCTTCAAAAAGATGACAGTTTCAATTCTTGATATCGCAATATCTCGATAATGGCCACTCTCATGAAAAAAAGTAATTGAACAGTTTTTGTGGAAAATTGTATAAGCTACAAATTCTCTAACAAGTATTTTTACAATAAAACTAACCGTTAACGAGATATTCTCAAAATACCTTTTTTTATGTCGTTTGACTCCACGTAAAATGTTTAGCAGCACTCGGATCGATGGGGACTTTTGATATTTCATTTAGAACTATAATACGAAGGTCTACACAAAAATTCAGCTCTATGCGAATTATTCCGAACTTTGGCCATTTTTGTGTCTATTTTGACTGGACTATTAAGGTTTTTTGCTTCTTTTTTGATGAGAAATGTAATGGCGCAGTGCTTGAACTATCGATGTCTGACACCCTGTACATTAAAGAGAAGAGGTGATATAGAAAATTCGTGTTTCAGCCCTTTCGATATATTTATTTTCTGGGTCATCCATTTTTCATTTTTTTATCTTAGTGCCTTTCTATTATTTGTCTCAAACAAAATATGTTATACAGACAAAATCGTCCAGCTCTATAATCACTTAGCACCTCATTTAAGTCGATCATTTGCTCTTCTATCTTGTTTTTACTACTCTTCCCCAAATTCTCGCCATAAGGCATTTGATACCATTTCGCATGGAATATTGTCATATAAACTTCAATGCTTCAGTTTTAGTGAAAACTTAATAGCTGTGGTTATGAGTTATCTCAAGGATAGGCAAAATATGGTCACAGTATATAATCAAACCTCGTACACATTCGAACCATCTTCTGGAGTTCCCCAAGAAACTACCCTAGGTCCTCTTCTATTTGTGATGTATATAAATGATTTGTGTGAAGTTTTATCAAGTTCTTATGGATTACTTTATGCCGATGATTTTAAAGTATATCGAAGAATCACAACAGTAAATGAATGCCAACAATTACAAAATGATATCGATGGTGTGCTGATAATCGTTTAAAACTCAATTTGTCTAAATGTAAGGTTATAAGCTTTTACAGAACTAAAAGTAAAATAGAGTGGGATTATAAAACTTCCAGTGCCAGTGCCTAATTTTGTATTACTCCTTGGTAAGGTCTCTATTAGAGTATGCTTTTATTATATGGATGCCTGACAGCTATTCATTAATGAATGAAATTGAAAAAGCACAAAAGAGATTCGTTCGTTTCTTATATTTTAAGGCATTTGGAATATGCCCAACATATTAAAATTTCATATTTAAATCAGTTGTTAGCATTAGGCAATGAAAAATGTTTAAATATAATAATGTTAGACTCTAGAACAAAATTTGGTTGTTTAAGTTTTGTATACAATATTGTAATGTTTAATATTAATGATGGCAATTTGTTAATTTTGTTATACTTAATTCGTTCTAAGGTTCCTAATATCAAGCTCCGCAGGAGATTTTTCATGCCGATCAACATTAGTATTCTAAGCCTTTGTGAGATTGATATATTTTCTGCAACTCTGAAAAACATTCGAAACAAATTTGCAGAAATTAATCATTAGGTTAGGTTATTAGGTGATTTTTAAGTTTATGCACCTACAGATTCATGTAGGTGGTAAATAACCGTTTGTATCTTGTTATCATTAAATTAAATTAAATTAAATAACTGCTATCAGACTTATTCCTCGATAATTATTACTATAGTCTTTGTTTCCTTCTTATTAATCGACGATACTATTGAAACATTCCAGTCTGACGGTATTTTTGTCTTCTCTTGATTATTATTATTATTATTATTATCATTATCATTATCATTATCATTATCATTATCATTATCATTATCATTATCATTATCATTATCATTATCATTATCATTATCATTATCATTATCATTATCATTATCATTATCATTATCATTATCATTATCATTATCATTATCATTATCATTATCATTATCATTTATCGTTATCATTATTATTATTATTATTATTATTATTATTATTATTATTAGGACCCATTTATTCCATTTTTGGGACATAGGGATGCGTTGGTGTAGCAGTTTGTTATAAGTATGTTTAATTTATTTCCTCCGTATTTCACTAAATCCGATTAGATTTCCTGGTCCTGCAGCTGTGTTGTTTTTCGTTCTTTCTATTTCCTTTTTTTATGTCTTTTAAGCTGATTTCTATATGTATGTAGGTTTTTTATATATGATACATATTTTCTTCCTTGAGTTAAGTTGAGTTGATAAAACGCTCAGTGGTATTTTTAAATATTCTTCGTAGCCATAATGCCAACGCTATAAATGTTCTGACTTTCAGATGATTTTACTTTTATTTTAAAATGTCTGAAAACTATAATTACATAGTTAATAGAAAACAAAAGTCGAATACTCTAGGATTTCGACTATATTGAAGCAAGGCTTTCAGCTGAAGAACATCTAGCTCAATGTTCTTTTCATTTTTATTATAGCGTACAGAGGTGTGTGGTAAGCACCACGTTTTCGACTTCCTCCTGCCTTTCCTACTCCACTGCTGTACTTCAGTTCCCAATTGTTTTCAATGACTGAGAACCTGAGTAGGTCACCTGCCGAGCATCCGGCTCGGATCTAAACCCAAGACTATCTAATTACATTACCTTTAACTTTTCGAACACTATGGCAATATAAATTTATTACTGTGCCATTTATTATTGAATGGAGGAATTGCGAAATCATTTTAATCATTCCTCAAAATGGACAAAACTGAATCATATTTCGAATTTGTATGGCAAACGATACATTAGTAAACAAAAAAAGTATGCCCTTTTTAACAAAAGTTTTTAAATCTCCCTACGACTTTTAAACAAATATTTAATTAAATCATTTTAAATTTCTTTTCAAATAAAATTCAGAAAAATATTTAAACCATTATAATTATGTTTTTTACTTTACATAGGTTGTGCATCAGAATCAGTTCTTTTATTCACTGTGATCTAAATAAACCAAAAATATCGTTTCTATTCTTCACCGAGTGTAAACATTTGCCATGTGACCTACTAAACCGATTTGTAACTATTGCTTGCTCAAATTATCATCGTGGAACACCCACACATGCTTAATGAATCTATTACACTAGTTTCACTAGTAGAAAAAATGCAAATTAAATAGTTGCGTACAATTACTAATAGAACACTGCTAGAACATCCAGTGACTTTCAAAATTTGTAATCTAATAAAACAATTATCGTTTCGTATCCACAGCAACGCATTCAACATGTAAAATACGCCCCTCCTACGTACACAAAATATTGTTCGATAATTCTTTTTTAGTTCTTAATCAGAAGAAAAGGAAAAAATATATAAATCGTTTATAATAATATAACCTACGTATGAGTCAAAATTTCCAACCAATAATAGTTTATAGATTATGCCATTTTTTGAAAACCCCTGTCTTCTAAATAATTATTGTTCCGGATAAGGCACCGACTAACGCCAATCAAGCTTTAAAATGCGTTCACGCACTTTGGTTTTATTTGCTATTGTTAATAAGTAACCGTGACATCATCTTAGAAAGCCATATACGCGTAACATATGTGTAGATCAACAATATTTTCTACACATCGTACAGCGATTACTTTGTTTATAGAGTTGGACTACATAAAAGATTAACTCCTATAAAAAGCTTATAAGCAAAACAGTGTGTAAACTGTCACCATTTCTTTAGCAAATACAAAGCATCATTCTTAAAAGTGTCCCAGTTGCTCTTCAATTCATTTGTGCCAACAAAAGAAAAAGTAGTTGGGTGTACGATCCTCAATAATTGTTAACAACAATTTCGTAATAGTGCAAGGTTTGCACAGAGTTATGAGTGGGCAAACCGGCCAGTTTCAATAACTATTTTGTAAAACTGTGACATTTCTGTTGAAAATTCATTCATGTTTTTTACGGAGAAGTGAATAGTTGGATTTATTTAAATCGGTGATGAAAATAGTGGTGATTAATATTTTTTCCTATCGTTCCGTTTAAATATACTAATAAAAAATGCCAACATTAACGACCGTATGTTAAATGTAATTCGTGTATAATGTAATGTGATTCACGTATTCAAATATTAACTCTTCAAACGGTAGATTATATATTATTTCCTGTAGTTCTGTGTAAGAAGTTAGACTGTTAAAAATGGTTTCTAAAAATAAAAACTTGGATTATTCGAGTAAGTAATCTATCTTTTTTTAAATATAATAGCTACATATATCTAGTTTAGATAGAAATTCTGTTCGATTCGTTTAATCTGCTAATGGAAATGCTCTATTACGAAGATATAGCCCAAAAAAGGGCGGGACAATCTTTTAATAATCGGTTTTGATAACCTGGTTTTCTTTCAAGTAATCCTACTTATTACTTATTGGAAAAATCATCAAGGGTAGCTTTCATCTGGGTTATTCCGCAATGAATTATTGTTTCACGTGCTAGAGACTACTGAAATTACTTAATTCACAGATGTTTAAAACTAAAGAAGAACTACTCAAACATGAACCCAAAATTAATGAATTCAAAATTATTTTAGAAACTGGTATAACTAATTTAACAAAGATTTTTCAAGGATATTTTTGTTAAATTTGATTAGCATTTAAATAATTTACTAACACGTAGGTGAATTTTAAATTACTGTTTCATCAATAGCGTGAAGGTTGTTTTATAACTTTGATTACATCGTTTTTGCATACATTTTATTCAAACAAGAGTTATAAAAAAAATAAAATAACCTTATTTTTCTATGTAGTTGGAAGGAAAACACAATTTCGTGTACAATAATTGTTTTTCATTTTACTGTGAAACAGAAAATTGCATTCTAAATTTTCAAATTTCTATCTAATTTTTTTATAAAATATAATGTGAAAATTGAGTAAAACAAATGTGCTGCCTAGTGTTGTCATTAACGTTTTAGAATTATCGTGTTTTTTTTAAGTGGAGAGCGAATTATGCAACACAAATTACACATTTATTCGGAGACCAACTAATTATTTTAAAACTTAGGGAAACATCCAATATCCAATTTACCTAATCTGAACTGAACATCAAATCGTACCAAATATCAAAATGATAACTCAGTCCAAACTACAGCGGTTAATTAAACGATAACTTGTCATATTATGTTGAATCATGTATCATTAAAAAAAAGTGATATAGGTACCTAATATATTAATAATATTTTACTAATTCGCAATCTAGTTTGGTGCTGCATAATTTACTCTCTACCTTTAAAAGACGAACTATAGTTACATAACTGATTTTCTTCTCAACTTTTAATTTCATATTTCAGAATTTTCATAAATTTAATGCATTATTCAGTGTTTAATATTTACAGAAAAAAATAGTAATGACATCTTTATTTTATCTTTAAGTTGTTTACTTGCATTAAATTTTGCAAAACTGTCAAGGCCAATTAAAAACTTTGTAGTACATAAAGAAATAAATAACTATAAAATGTAATAACATTAGGAACCACTAAAAACCAGTAAACACAAATAAAATCGCTTTCTTTGATGAAATTTTTATGTCTAATTAAAATGAACTTGAAAGTAGGGCAAGTAGTAAGCATTTGTTAGACATGTGGTGCTCCTTGGCACATATTATTTTTTGCAATTATGTCGAACTAAAAACCAATTTAATTTTTATTATTTAGATGAGGTATCATGATTTCCAACATACAGAAAGAATTTAATTTTACGGTTTTATTTACACTCATTTATTACTTTGCAACTTCTTTTATTATTTAATTTAATAAGTGATGTTCTATTCCCTATATAACAAACGCTTACTAGTTGTAAACAAATTATATTGGAACAAAAAGGTCTCATTATTAATCTTTACAAGTAAATTAAATTTTTAATTTTATAGGAATATTTACATACATTTTTCCAGTTATCTGAAAATTCGTAGCAAAGTAAATAATAAATAGAACTCACAAAGATGCAGTTAAAAATAAGCTACACTTTGTTGGGATTAAATCATTGTGGGACGACTGCCTGCTAATTAAATTCTATGTACATGTCATTTATGAGTAATATGCTTCCTAACAAGCTTATTATTATTTTTGTTTAGTCTCAAAGACCTTGCGGATCATTGGATTATTTAACAATAACAATTTAAAAACTTTGATCAAACGTATGTATAAATAAATATTAGTAACTGTTATGTATACCTATAATAGATCATGTATTATGCCATTTTACAGTTTTGAGTATCTTTATGTAAAAGAGTCTCTAAAATAAATTACTATGCTAACCTACAGTGACCAATTTTAACCTTATTCGTAAAGTTCGAATTTACTATAAAAATATACTTTTGCGTAAAAGTTTATTTTGTGTTAAACGAAATTATATTCGAATTTATGTCACCTTTTTATGCAATTTATGAAATAAACTCAAAAATATTTTTATAGTGTGTCGTGTGTTGGTATTAAACGGCCCACCAATCACTTAACTAGCAGAGTCGGGCCGGATTGTGCATTGCACCCAGAAAGACCACAGCCTCGACACCGAAAGGTAAAAGAGGTTACGGATGCAGACAGACAGATGTACTATCAATATTGGTACTATCAATATATCGAATCAATAGATATATCAATTAAACTGCCATATCGAATAAATCAATGTCTCGAATTAATCAATATATTGCATAAATCTATACGTATGATGATTCAGTACACGAAATAATTTGATGTATCAAATACTCCACATATCGATAATTTACTCTTATAGGTATTAGGTACTTCAGGGATTTCATGGAATTATTTCATAAATGAAAAAATCTTAAGATATGGATTAAATCGATATAATATAGTTAATAATTAAATTGATACGTGGATATTTCGATACTTCAGTATATCAATATTTTTAGGATTCCGTATTGATATTTATATCTCAGGCCTAGATCAGTCTGAAATGAACAAGTAGTGTACTCGGTAGCTGATATACAAAAGATCCTTCACAGTCGATATACCAATAGTTATAATATGTTATATATGTATAAGAGTTAGAAGTATATGTACTTATTGTATAAAAATGTGCATTTTCAAAACAAGCTAATTATACCACCATAAAGGTATAGAGGTCAATGATTATGACGATACGATACGAATTACTTACGAGGACTCCTCTCCGCTGTGCTATTTGCAGTGGAAAAAAATAAAATTGAACGGGTTAGTGGCAATGGCAAACCTTGAACCTCCAGTAGAGGTTGGCAGTTTAATCGAACTAAACCTAAAATCAGGGTAAATAAGAAACGCTACACTAGAGTTAATTTAGTTATGTGGTAAATAAGTCAATGTCAAAGTTAAAAGCAAGTGTTTGGTTTTTAAGGGATAAATATGATGTTATAACGCACCTCTTACTTGTATTCTAGAATAAGATTTCTGGATTTGATTTTTCTGTTTCACCGCGTAAGTTTTTTTATATTAACATAATTGGTGTTCTTTTTAGTTTTATTGATATGTCCAACATATTTAAAATAATACATAGTGAATCTGTAATATAATCTCTCGACACTGTTAATGCCATAACCCATAACTATGCCAGTTTTTAGTATTTTATTCAGATGTTTTATAAACCAAGAAACTACGAAAAAATTTAATTAAAGAAAGTGCAGTGCATTATTTTATAATTTGCCTTTTAAAATTTCTCGACTGCCTCACATTTAATAACAACCAGTGTTGGGTAAGATCCGTTAATTAGGAATCTAGATACAGATCCAGATACATTTAAAAAATAGAATCTAGATCCAGATCAAAGATCCAAATCTAAAAATGGATCTAGATCAAGATCCAAGATCCTTAAAAAAGTATCTAGATCCTTTATAGATCCTTTCGCATTTTGTAATTTCTGATAAATTAGTTTGGAAAACGGTAGATCTTAAATATCGGTCTCTTTTATTTATCCACGCTATGAGTGTATAGAGAAATTCTACAATGTATCGCTTTTTTATTTTATTTTAATTTTTATAGATTCCAAAGATATGTACACTGTGTCCCATTTTGGTTGCGACTGCAGGGTTTCTCGGTTATTAATGAAGATAGAAACTTACGGTTTTCGCGAACCTGTGCCACTTTTTTGTGAAACTTTGAATGCCGCAAACAAAACTAATCTAGCTTATTTAGTTTATGAGATACAGGGTGAAAACGAAAATTTTTACTTTTCGGGGTGCTATCATATCTCACAAACCATGAAAGATAAAAAGAAGATGAAAGCTGCTTTTAAAAGATATTTTTGCGTTGAGTTCAGTGGCGTACTCGATTTTTTTTTGGGGGCACCGTTTATGAGATAGGACCCAAAGTTGGTATTTTTTAAATGGAACACCCTGTATTTTTCAACGTCAAATTTTTTCATATTTTTTTCTGAGTGCACTGATGTGTCATACTCTATGTTTTTTTTTGTTTTTAGGTGTCAAAATCACAACAAACGTTATTTTTTAACTGTTTTTAATAGATATATCATCTATTACAACTACCTAAACTAATAACTAATAAACCTAATTAAATTGTTCAAACTGTAGACCATTCTCTCTTATACACAACCTACACACCTTTTCAATTCTCTTTAGAGCATTTAAAATTATAAAGGGTTGTCTCTGTAAATTTCTAAATGCTTCCTCGGTCGAGTTCTTCGATATTGTCGTGCCGATTACTATATATCTTGTTGTGTAAATATGACCACAAAAAAAAATCTAAAACACTTATGTCAGGTGACCTTGGAGGCCATCTGATCGGTCCATGAGTTCCAATCCAACGTCTGCCAAAATTAGTATCTAAATATTCTCTTACTAATCTTGAGTTATGGGCGGGCGCCCCATCCTGCTGATGAAATATTTGATTTCGTTGTGCCAGAGGTACGTCATCAAGCAACTCTGGTATAACGTTCTGCAATATTTCTAAATGCCTTTCGGCAGTCAAGCCACCCTCAAAAATTTGATAAACAATTTTAGTGTCCAGTATAAAGCAGGAAACACTAAAACCAAAACGGCCCTGTTGTTGACGTTCGAAGGTTATATATTGGTTTTCTTGGTACCAGTATCTTGTATTTTGCCTATTAAATATACCGCTGCTGCTTATATGGGCTTCGTCGGACCATATTACTTTTCTTGAAAAATTTTGGTCTCGCCGAATTTTCGTTAGAAACCAATTGCAGAATTCCAAGCGCCTGTATGTGTCATCAGGATATAATTTTTGAACAATGTTTACTTTATACGGCTTAAATTTATGTTTTTTTAAAATTTTTTGAACCTTAGTTTTAGAAATTCCTACTTCCTCTTCTATCTTTCTACAAGAAATTTGTGGTCTTGCTCCCACACAAGCTAAAACATTTATTTCGCCAGCTTCATTCCGTTCTTCAAAATGGTTTTGACGAGGCTTTGTGTAGCTTCCAAAATTAAGTAAATTACTTTTTATTCTGAATACCGTAGCACGATTTGGTTGCCGTCTTTCTGGAAATCTAATAGGAAAAATTTATTTTCTTAGTTTTATAACAAACTGACGTAAGTAGCGTTCTTACCTATTTAAATACATTGTCAACGCTTCTTCTACATTTTCGTTGCAAAGGTTTAAACATTTAATTATATCGTATTTTTCGAAATTTTGAAATGACATTCCTCTGCCATCAGCCATTGTTAATGGTTTTTAACAACTGACTTATTTACCGTTGACACAATAAACAAAACAAAATTTTGTATCCATGGCCAACTAATAATTTGTTGGATGAGTTATGAAGAACTCCGAGCATCGACCGAGGAAGCATTTAGAAATTTACAGAGACAACCCTTTATAATTTTAAATGCTCTAAAGAGAATTGAAAAGGTGTGTAGGTTGTGTATAAGAGAGAATGGTCTACAGTTTGAACAATTTAATTAGGTTTATTAGTTATTAGTTTAGGTAGTTGTAATAGATGATATATCTATTAAAAACAGTTAAAAAATAACGTTTGTTGTGATTTTGACACCTAAAAACAAAAAAAAACATAGAGTATGACACATCAGTGCACTCAGAAAAAAATATGAAAAAATTTGACGTTGAAAAATACAGGGTGTTCCATTTAAAAAATACCAACTTTGGGTCCTATCTCATAAACGGTGCCCCCAAAAAAAAAATCGAGTACGCCACTGAACTCAACGCAAAAATATCTTTTAAAAGCAGCTTTCACCTTCTTTTTATCTTTCATGGTTTGTGAGATATGATAGCACCCCGAAAAGTAAAAATTTTCGTTTTCATCCTGTATCTCATAAACTAAATAAGCTAGATTAGTTTTGTTTGCGGCATTCAAAGTTTCACAAAAAAGTGGCACAGGTTCGCGAAAACCGTAAGTTTCTATCTTTATTAATAACCGAGAAACCCTGCAGTCGCAACCAAAATGGGACACAGTGTACACTGGACAGTAACATAAGAAAACAGAAAACAGCAATTCAAATAAATATACAGTTAAGGGAACAAAACTTTATTGCAATGAGTTCTAAGTATTTTAAAGAGAGACCAAGTTAGTTTTTCTGCAGGTGCGGGTCGTAAATCTGAATCCTAATCCCTAAACTAAGTTGCCTATGGCTATGAAGTATTAACGATAATGACTACCTACTACCTGTTTTCTATTTTCTGCTATTATATGCACCGTTTTTCTTATTTTCGAAGGCTTTACACATTCCCAACGTTGGGCAGTCGCTAAGTGAATCACCCTGTGTACTTTAAATAGAAATTATTAGTCAATAAATTTTTAAAATTTCAGAAAAAAATTGTTAATTGAATAGCGGATCTTTTGATCTAAAGATGAAAGATCCATAAAAATATGATCTAGATACAGATACAAGATCCTCTTGTAAAAAAGATCTAGATCCAGGATCTAGATCCACTGGATCTAGATACTACCCAACACTGATAACAACCCCTTTAATGATGAATGATGAATTTTTAAATGATAGTTTATACTTTATATCGCCAAAAAAATTGTGTTAAAAATACAATTGGTTACAGAACGATAAAGTTATAAATACGTTTTTACTTTTGTTTAAGTAAATATTCCTGCTTCTAAGGACGGGTTTTTCCATCGCCTGATAAATTTAAGATAACAAGGCCATTCAAGTATAAACACAACTTATGTTTAAAAAAAATTATTGGAAAATTTTTAGCAATGTGGTTTATAATTCAAAGAATTTCCCATCTGAGTTAATACACTTTTTCTAGCGTTCTGGGAGAATTTTAATGTTGTGCTTTTAAAAAAGGAATTTGGTTGCCTGCGGACTCACTCTTGCACACTATTAATCATATCAGCGTCGGTGTCATAACGCCGGTCTTGCAATTCCCATTGTAGGTCCCCTTTTAATTTTCTAATGGTAGGTATCCATTGTTTTTCATGGATTTGTGAGATCTCCCCTTATCTTGAATAAAACATACCGTTTTCTGACTTCTTCATTTCGAGCGGATCTCCTGTTTAATTTCTACAGCCAAAAGTGAGTAATAATAGCCCGCATTAATGGTTCTTCCTTGCCGAAGAAAATCAGTGTGAATAATATCCTTCCAACATCAAAAAAAAGGTTCTTATCACTTTACCTCCGGAGCTCTTTTACCGTGTTTTGTTTTGGTATTTTGCTTGCTGTTACGGTTCTGGGCTAAAATAGTGGATCCAATTCTCCTCCGTAACCGTAATGATTATTAATTTAAAATTCATCAGTTGTGTAGCGACTTTTACACGAGCCTTGTTTTCTTTCATTAATGTTCGAGGAACCTATCGCCGTAACTTTGTTGAAACACAACTTTTTTGTGACAGTGTTATCAACATTTCCAACACTGGCGTGCAATCTCTGCGATTTCACCCACTTCATTCTATTGTCTCTGAAAATTTTTTGGTTAAAATATTATTCAATTGAATTCCTGAATTTCTGATCACGTGTGCGAAAGTAATTCGCACACGTGATCAGAAAATTAGGTTGCTAAGTAACAAATAATTTTTAACAGATAATTAAATATTAATCGTTAAAATTTGAAAATGTCATTTTCGCGGTATTTAATTTAATTAAAATTGCAAAAAAATTTCTCGCCGGATATCCCCGATCATTGATAAATAACTTATAATTTTATCACAACTTCCTCAAGCAACGTGGTTTCGGTAACTGTGATAACGAAATTTCTCTGAGACCTGGTTAAAATTGCCGATGGTTTCATTCCTTCTTTAACTAAATATTTGATGATAAGGCGTTGTTCAACATACATCGTTTGCACTTGCTGTTCAGTCATGGTCTTAACTAGTTTTTTTCGCAACACAGGATGGGGACAACAACCTCCTATAACCATCCCTTCTTCTAAACAATATCGTAAACGGTAATTTCAAAAGTCCCGTATACAGGGTGTCCGAAAACGTATCGGAAGTATTTCAAGGATAAATTCCAGAACTTATGTAGAGTCGAAAAGTCCATATAAACATGTCCTAAAATGCTTGGTTTTCGATATACAGGGTGCTAAAGTTTCTAGTATCTAGGGTCATTCGAGATTCTTCGCAGCTATCCTACGCAAATAAAATACAGAAATGCTAGTGATGCAGTTGATGTTCGATATCAATTTAAGAATTGGTAGTAATTAAATGGCACAGTTATTGATATGCAAAGAAAGTCTTCGAGAGAACGGTATGTAAATAAAAATTTGATTAGCGATTTCTTCCAAACGGTAAGTTATACGACAAAAATGAAAGAGACCTTTTTTGTTTATGATTGACTGGAAATTAAGAATAAACCTTTTTTTTCATTAAAAGTGGCGTAATATTTTTTTCGTTAAAATTGTATTGGGGTTTAGCCATAGCTACGCCACTGGTTAAAAAAAATATTTTAGATTAAAAAGTGTGTTTCTATACCGGAATAATCTGTGCCAAAATTCAGTTTAATATCTTAAACCGTCTTCGAGATTTTTAAGAAAAACCGAAAGAAAAAAAAACTTTAGCACCCTGTATATCGAAAACCAATCATTTTAGGACATATGTTTATATAGACTTTTCGACTCTAAATAAGTTCTGGAATTCATCCTTGAAATATTTCCGGTACGTTTTGGGACACCCCATATATTGGAATGACCTTGTATTTACTATGGACAGCGGCGACCCGTCTGATGAAGCAGGTGAAGCACTGCTTCACCTATATTTTTCGGTTAAGTGGTTTTTTTTATCCAAAATCCGAAATCACTTTAATTTTTTTCATTTTATTTAATTCAGCTGATATAGAAAAGAATTCTAATTTATGTAGTTTATGCCCGGCGCACAGTACATCGTACAGCAAGCTCCTGCAGGTTATGCCGCAATACATACTGCAGACTACAAGCGTTCAACTGAAGCAGGCTCGCTTATACGGGAATACTGCGTCAATTTTTATATGTTTGCATAGGAGCCGTTGCCATGGCAACGGAAAGCTTGCAAATTAATTTGTACAGAGAAGTGAAACAGATTCAAGACCTGCGTTAGTCGCAACCTGCCTTGTGGTTACGGTGTTACATACAGTGGCTCCCATTCGTATTCGTACAGCGCCGCGCGTTTGCAAATTCAAATACATAGTAGGGAAACGAAATTCAACAATTTTTTGCCATTACTTTTTATAAATCATTTATTTAACAATTATCAATCGTAGTACAAAGATTACTTCTACTCTTCTTCTTCTTTTTCTTAACCCTTATACCGTTAAGGTGTCGGGTAATGTTCCATGATCCATTTTTTCCATCCATTTCGGTCTCTTGCTATTTTTTGTAGTTCTTCGAGTGTAGTGCCATGTTTCTTTGCTATATCTTGGTGTATGTTGGCTAATGTTTTCCGTGGTCTTCCTGGTGTTTTCTTTTGTATAGTTTTTGTTTGTAGATATTTTTTCGTTATTCTGTTGGGCTCCATTCTAATAATATGTGCTTGCCAATTTAGTTGTTTCTTTTCTATTTTGTTCCATATTTTTTCTTATTTAAGATCGTTATATATTGTTTCATTTTTTATTCTGTCCCATCTTGTTACTCCTTGTATTTTCCTTAAGTATTTCATTTCTACTCTCGCTAATTTTCTACTCTAAACAATAAAATATTGGAAAGGTAGTGAAAATTATTGACACACTACTATTCGTACAGTTTAATAATTGACAGCTTGCTATATAACGAAACAATTTAATACGTTTATCCTAATATTTGGTTGATTGCCTTTGTTCTTCCTGAAGTCGCTTTGGCATCGATTGCACCAATTTTTCCGTTTTTCCAAAATATATATTTTTAGTTTTACATTAACTGAACCCGGGTTCCATCAAAATTTCAAGTTGTAAAATAGCGAATGACCTTGAACTTTGGAGGAAAAAAAAACGGGGGACTACCCCTACAGCTCGACCCCCAAAGGGGTGAGGGGGGACTTAATAATCTGCTTCACCGATTCCTAAAGTCACGAGCCGCCACTGTTACGGAACCAATTGCCTTAACAAACATTACTACGTTAACATAACTTAATATGTTGACGTTATCAGGAGATGGTGAAAATTGCGTCTAATAGGAATTAATTCTCGATCATTTAGCAAAATATTAATTTTAATAAACACTCTACTAACATTTTCATTCGAAATGTTCTTAGAGCAGCATATAGTGGGATTATTAGATTGTTGGTTAGGACAACTAAAGGGTTTTCCAATTAGCGCGTCAGAACTTTCAAGTGAGACACAATAATAACTAAAAGTGATAATCCTTTAATCTTTATTTTATTTTGAGGAGAAATCGATGTCATTATGTTTTAAAAATACATAATATCGTTTAAATGTCCTCCTCGACTTCGTCTGATTGCATGCATTCTGGAGGCCCAATATTCAGTTAGTATATTGGCCTGCACTGAGAAATGTCGACATAAACAATGTTTTTTTTTTCAACAAGACGGAGCGACGTGTCGCACATATCGTCAGATAATTGTTTTATTGCAACAACAGTTTCCTGGACGCGTTATTTCGAAGAATGCTAATGTCAACTGGCCACCAAGATCATGCGATCTCACGCCCTTGGATTTTTTCCTATAGGGCATGTGAAATCTCTGGTTTAAAAAAATAAGCCACAAACAATTCCCAACCTTAAACGGAACATTCAACACACTATTACAAATATACCACGCGATATGTGTGAAAGAGTAGTCACAAATTGGGCCTCCAGAATGCATTCAATCAGACGAAGTCGAGGAGGACAGTTAAACGATATTATTTTTAAAACATAATGACATCGATTGTTCTTCAAAATAAAACAAAGATTAAAGGATTATCACTTGTAGCTATTATTGTGTCTCATTTGAAAGTTCTGACGTGCTAATTGGAAAACCCTTTACATAAATGACAATAAATTATGCTTTTTGAGACACTACTAATAAAAAGTTTACCATTTATTGCATACTTCAATAAATTTGTTTTAATTTTCTCTGCGTCGGCTTCGATGCCGTCAAAGTTAGCATACTTACCTTGTAACAAGAGATCTCGGGTTCTATTCCTGCTTCAGATAGATAAGATTTTTAAGAGAAAATAGTAGCAAAGTAAACACTCGTCCGTTCGGCCACTCGCCGCTACGCGGCTTGTGCTCGAAATTCGGATTCGTACTTGGAAACGTTGCTTTCTGTAACTTGTGTTTTAATATACTTACTATTTTGTTTTAATTTTTATTCAAATCATTTGTTGGATAGTAAAACTTTCCCAAACGGATTTATGATGGTATAAAAAATGATTTACTAATAGGAAGCCACTGTCTGAATGTGTTTTAATCTGAATTCCCGATTCATAAAAAGTACTATAGACTGATTTTCTGTCCTGTATAACGCCTAACAAAGCATGCTTGTTTTGTAAACCAAAGGATTCATGTTCGAGCTTCTGTTCATCAAGTCAGTGCAACGAACAAAAATTTAAAAGTATGCCCTTTTTCGAATACGGGAAAAAGCGATATGATAGAGATGGAAACACTTTAGAATTAGAACAGTTTTCTTGGCAATGCAACGGTAGCAATGCTAAATAACTAAAATAGCCTTAGCAGTCGAAGCATCGATATTTTTAATAAGCGTGGGCCCAAATTTCTTTCAAAAAACAAACAAACATATGTTGAAAATTACGTGCCGCTCGTTTGCTTCGTTTTGGAATATAAAAAAATATTCATTTTTGATTAATTTAAATAGAAATATATATGTGGTAGCGTGGTCTATAAGTAATGGGAGAATGATCAACAGTAGATATGGCACTATAAAGATGTATTACAGGATTGAGGCCGCTTTGGATTCAGCAAAAAAAAATTATAGTGGTATAGTGCCAGTAACCACCAGCAGTCGACGCTCGCTCATGCCCGCAAGTCTAGAATTCTCCCAATACATTGAATAAATAAACAAATACTCGTGTTATATACAATTTTTGAAATATACGCAAGCTGTATAAAACTCTCAGTAGAGGTAGTTAAAATCATGAAGCGTATTATTTCAAAATCGACTGATACTTCTTTCAATCACATGAAACTTTTAGACCAATCGAAAAACCATATGGATATCAAATTAAAATAAACGTTTTGTCTGAAGAGAAATTCTAACAGATGCATCCAGAATAAATTTGGTGTTTATCTGTTTATTATTAACAAACACAAAAACGCGTTGCGTTTCAGCAGTATGTTTCAGTTTAATACAGATGTAAAATCAGAAGGTTAGAATAGTTATTTGTACAACTAGTAATGAAAGCAATACTTTTTTTCATGAGTTTGAAGTTTGATGCACGACGGCGAAGCCGGAGTGCATCAATCAAACGAGTGAAAAAAAGATGCTTTCATACGAGTTGTACACAATATTTTTTTGCATTTTGACATCTTAAATCCCTCAAAACAGGATAAAAAGGATTTGAGAATTTACAGTTGTCAAACTGACAATTTACAATATTTTATTTAAAGCATACTTACTTAATGCAAAATGTAAAATTAAATAGTTAAAAAAAGTGTTGCTTTCTTTACGATTTTTTAATAAAAAAAGTCCACTTTTTTTGTCAAAATGCAAAAAAAACAATTTTTAGAATAAAACAAAATAAATTCCATTATTAACATGCAATCATATATAATAAAAATGTTCTAGAAAATCCGTTGTGGGAAGAACAAAAAGACAAACTGTGTATTAGTGCAACATTTATAAATAGCATCGGTAGAAAATATGATGAAATGATGACCTGCTGACTACTTTATAGATTTTGTATTACAGACAAGGCATTTTCGTCGCTTACCTCATTTCCCGTAAAACTAATAACTTAAACGGTAACTTGTTTATAATTGTTACGAACATAGTGATTCATTTTCTACACCTATCCTTAATCGTTAGGTTTGCCATACGCTAAATAAATAAATACGCTAAACTTCTAGTATTACTACATAGAATCTATGCGTTTCGTTAACATTTTTCCGTGGATGGTTTTTGTCAGCGGCGTCTTTCGTAGGCGCTATAAATTCGACGCCGTCAGTACCGGGTGGACTGCGTACGTTTGGATAGGCAAAGACGTTTCGGTTTGAAATGTGCTAATTAATGTGACAGTAATTAGTTTAAAATGGTGGGATATTATAATCAAGGTAAATTTATTTTTGTTCGTGACTAACTTTCTGACCTATTTTTAGCATCTATTTACGTTTTGCTAATGGTATCTCATTCTGCTTTAACGTAGAAACACACATTTTCGCTAAACTTGTAAATAATTAAATGAAGTTCAAGGGCTGTAACTCATATTCTTGGCGTCCTTAGATTTCATATCGCTTTGTAGCTCAAATTTCAGAATTATTTGAAGTGTTCACTATGATGGCTGGGACGTTTAAATCAGCAAAAATAATAAAATTCTAAATTTTGAATTAATGTTTGGTGCATTATCAGATCTATCTGTGTTTTATATTAGGAAAAATAATGCGGTTGTTTTACAAAAATTAAATGTCAATCAAATGTCAAGGAAAAGGTTAATCACCTATAAACAAAATGAGCTTATTTTTAAAAAGGGTTTCTAATTTCTCTATGTTATCTGAATTTATGTCAATGTCATCTTTCAGCAAACGTTTAAAATTAAAACATCTGTTAAACAACTGCGTTTTTAATTATTTTTTTCTTCAAACGTCAGAAAAACACGACTTTGTGTCCTTGGATACACACAGTTAAACATTCACTTTTACTCCTAGGAGTAAAAGTGACATAAACATTCACTTTTACTCCTAGGAGTAAAAGTGACACTTAATGAGCCAATGGCAACTCGTAATTTTTATTTTTTATAACAAAGCAACGACAGCTGGTATGACGTTCATTTTTGACTTTTTTTAAATTTTCTTGCTGAATTGCTTTTAATTTATGCGTTTGAAGAAAAAATAACATGTGTTATTCGGAGTAAAAGTGATTTTGTGTGCCTCGCATGAATGTCCGACTCGCTAGCGCTCGTCGTTCAAACGTCATGCTCGGCACACAAAATGACACTTTTACTCCTAATAACACAATATACTATTATTACTGCAGAAACAAAAAATAAGAAACGTGAGGACTTTTTCGATTAGATTAAAATAGGGTACCAAAACAGTTTGTGGGGATTTCTGTTTTTGACAACACCCAGAAATAAAATCTAAAACTCGTGCCTCGAAAATAGATTAATATTTAATAAAAAGTAGGAAAACATAAAAGGTGAACATTCTTTGCTTTTTTGTAAAATTTAGTTTAGACTAGTTTTGTTTATTAACCTGATCTGAACGAATGATTAATCTTTTTGACGTCCTGTTTATATTTTATAAAATGAGGTGCTAATTTTGGATTCTGTTACAACTTGTTTATTATTGTGTTTATATTTCAGAGTGTAATTTTTACGACCAATTATTAAAAACTTTCTTATGAAGTTTTAGATTCAACACTCACTCATTCACGTTTAAATTTAATAAAATATATTTAGATTCATATGATTAGAAATTTAAATTAAACAACCATCCAGAGACACTAAGTTTATTCGTTTGAACTGACTTATTTACATAAAGATCTACCAGAGAATTTTTAAATTCAAATATTTAACTACACATACCTTGAAACTCTATACATAAACAATGTTTAATTTTCTACATTTGTTTTAAATAAGTAGTAACTAGTGTTAAACAAAAATCATGTTTGACGTAAGTACTAGTATTGCAAAAAAATGCACAAACAAAAAATGCTTAGTTTAATAATGAGTTAATAAACACGTTTGGTTTTGTAATACCTGTGTATACCTGCATAGCATAATTTTGAATAAAACCAATCTAAACCCTGGGAGGCGGGAAAATATCTTAGAACTTTACTATCAATCATCGTTTTGATTATTAAAATTTCTATTGTTTTAATAATATAAAAAAAAGTATTTTAAAATGCAGATCTTTCCTATAAATAAAGATTATTTTTAAAAGTAGAATAACAATTTAATAATAACAATTTTAATAACGGGAATAAATTATATCTAAGGAATCTTTCTTTCTTCTTTTCCTTTTACCCTCTTATACCTTTACATTCTCGAGGGGGCCGAATACACCGAGCCGCAAAGTGGTCACCCATTCAAGTTTTGATCAAGCAGATCTTTGCTTAACTTTCTATATTGCAGTACTACATGTGCTCCCACTCTGCGATACTGCCGGCTATCTAAGAAAGACCAACCTGTGGTAATAATTACAATAACTAGAAGTTCACAATCTTATAGAACTTTAGTTCGATTAAGTAAGTGTTGAGCTTACACTTAAATGTTCTAAAATCTTAATATCTGTTTTCAAAAGATTACACAATTTTAAGATCGAGTAACAGGTACCTGCTTGTGAATGGGAAGTTTTCAATTGGTTTTTCATATCGGGACTTACACGTATAATTCACAGAGTACTGCTTATATTGTTATACCAAAAATACAAACGTTTTAAAATATATAAACATGACAGTGTAAACATATTGACGTGTTTGAACCGTCTTCTACACAAGTGAATCGGCCCTCTGCCTGCAATTATTGTCTTACTTTTGAATTAAAAATACTTTGTTGTCCATTGAATGTCTCCAGAACATAATCCTATACTGTAGATGTGGGTAGAAACACCCACAGTAGGTTGTAATCAAAAGGGGCACTCTTTTTTAAGGATCTAAGGGAAAAACACGCCTCACTCAGTTTTTTACACAAAACACTGACGTGTTCAGACCATTTTAATTGTTTATCGATTGTTAAACCTTAATTTTACGGAAGTTGGTTATTTGATTATTCTGTTATTCATTAGAACTTTAATATACTCTTTGCTTAATTTAAGGCTCATTTGTTAGTAGATATCCAATTGAGTATTGTCCTGCATGCTTCCATTGGAACCGCCTTGGAATCTTTTACTTTTTTACGCGCTTATTTGTATACCAGGATACTCCCTTGGGGCACTCCTTGTTTAATTAGCAGCTCTCTCGAGAAATGATTTTTAATATTACCTTTAGGCAAATGTTTTGCGTTCTCATACTTAGGTAGAATTCAAACTATTTCAACGCTATTCCTCGTACGCTTATACCTTGCAGTTTCTTTAACAGAATGTTATGTTCCACTCTTTGCTGAGATACATAAATAAACCTAAAAACAACTCGCTCTTGTCTACTACTCTCAGTATATGTTCAGTAAAAGCAAAATTAGTAGTCTCGGTTGATTTATTTTTCCTATAACCGTGATGATTTTCTCCTAATATGTAGTTGCCATCTAGCAAATTCAATAACCATTTACATGAGTCTTCTAGAAGCTTAGCCACTGCAGAGAAAATACTAATAGGTCGGTAATTTTCTACAGAGTCTTCTGCTCCCTTCTTATGAATAGGTATTACTACCACTTTCTTCATTTCGACAGGAAAATTTCCCTCTACAAAGCGACAGTTGAAAATATGTTATAAAAGTTCAGCAATGAGTCTAATGCACTTTTTTAATAGAACATTTGAAATATCGCCTTCTCCAACCACTTTTTTATTATTAATTTGATTTACGCAATTTCGTCAGGAGTCGTCGAAAAAACAAATTTTGTCCACAATTCTGAATTTGCATCCCTTCTGAATTTACGTTCCCCGCCGCGCCGCAACAAAAATAATTACAATACCACGAGTGGTCAAAGAATTGTCGATTATTTTTTTTGCTGTAACATCACGAATGTTCCTTGTGCTTGCATATGAATATCACGAGTGCGCAGCACGAGCGGTATTCGCAATCACAAGGAACATGGGCGAATTTACAGCAAAAATAATCTACAATTCTTTGACCACGAATGGTATTTGAGGGACTATTCAACGAAAAAAATCATTTCCATCCAATCATTGTTCATAAATTAGTCCACATTCAAGTTTGTTTACATGAAAATTGTTCTCTGTGGGATATAACTAGCAATAAACTGTTTTCAAAAAATTGTCGCTCCGTATCACTAGTGAAATTTTATCGACAATTCCGCTCATAATCTGTCATCCAATGAAATCACAGTATTTTGGTGAATTGAACCAATCACAATCGAATTATACTGGAAATTTCACTACTAGTGAAATTTTACGAAGTAGCAGCGTTGCTTAGAGACAACGTCTGTCAAAATTGTTTTGAGTGACAAGTATTTCAGTAATTTCATTATAATTCGAGGAATTGTCATTCCGAATACCATTCGTGACTAGAATTTTACAGGCAATTTTTGCCGTCACGATCGCTCTTGCTTGTTGCTTTAGAAAATTTTCATCGCAACAAGCAGTCGTGTTCATGACGGCAAAAAAATTGCCGGTAAAATTCTAATAGTCACTTGTGGTTTTACTTCTGACATTGTTTTTTTAGTAAAAATTGTTGATACAAGTCGTTTTGATTGGATCAAGATTTGATCTTGCATTTTGATTGGTCGATTTTTGACAGATGACATATGAGTTGAATAGTCAGCATAATATATTATTAGCAACTATTAACTTCTAAAGTAAAACTGTATTGTTTGTTAACATCAACCGAATTGTGTACAGGGCTTGTCACGACGACCGTCGAATAGCGGTTTCTTGTGAGTTACAGCATCTAAATAAAAATATGCATAATAGTGTTTTCTGATATTACAAATCGATAAAAAATATTTTTAAATTATACAATTTCTGGTTATATCGGAGTGGACACTAACTTAGTTATTTCAAATAGAACATCCTGTATATTTTTAGATAGTCAGAATCGCTCTTCAACGTCGAGTCAATGAAGTAGCGCTATAGGGCTCTAACCAGTGGCGGCTGGTCCATAAGCGCTGCGACACTGCAGCACCCCCAGAACAAAGTACGGAAATTAATTACCTATTAAATTTGTACTTGAAAATATCAATAATATAACAATCATTCAATATTTTGCATAATTATTACATAAATTTAATTAATTAAACCGCTTTTAAAAGGAATTATTTAAACCGAAGCTGTAGATTCCATTCAGAGCGCTGAGAAATGTAGCAGCGTCAGAAACGTAGTACATTCGGTGCACATTCCGCCGCGATTTGTTTGTTTTAATAATACATGGTAAAAGTAGTCCGAACGCTGCTTATCTGGGCAGCATCTCAGTATTAATGCATCATGCCGTTGAGCTCTTGGACATCCGATCCAACAAAAACAATAATACGTCTGAATACCACGAAAAAACTAGGTGATGTCATCATTGTGCAAGGACGTCTTGGGCGACGGTATGTGTAATATAAACAGGAATATTAAATAATAAATAGTTCGTATTTCCAACTTGATTGCAACATCACTGCGAATACGGTCAAGGCTGCTCCAGTGTTAACAGGTGATCGACAAATTTTGTGAAGTTAAAAATCGCAGAATGGATTTTATATTTAAATAAAAATTCTTTTTATTTCATTTTCCAGTAAGCTTATTTTTTTTATAAATTGAGTAAAATTTCGATTTGTTTTGTTTTATTTAAGGCACCTTAAATAAAATAAAAGGCGCCTTAAAAATATCAAGGATCGTTACTGGTATGTAAGTATATTTCGAAAGCTGCAGCACCCCCATAATTTCAAGCCACGAGCCGCCACTGGCTCTAACATTAATATTTTAGTACCTAGTTATTCAATCTTTTTTCAGAGATCTAACCCCACTTTAGACGAATGCCACTACAAAATTAAAAGCGTTCAGGATTTAGTTTGAGGACTCTATTACCGATGGAATAGCTATGACTACTCGACACTAGCGTTTATCAGTACCTATACATAGTGGTCGAGAAATGCTGACCTCAATTTTTCTCGAATTTTTGGTTTGCTAATTAGATAGCCACTAACTTGAGCTTTCATAAAATACCCAACTTGATATTATATCTAGAGTGCGGATTTATAAGCACAAAACAATTAGAAAAAAGCGCTTAAAAAAGCTTAAAAAACCGAAGAAATAAGCCTAAAAATAGTACGAAAACCTTACTATAAGCATAAAAAGGCCAATTAAAAATATGCCTTTATTTAAAAAAGTTAATCATAATTTTTTAAACAAAACATTTAGATGTACATAATACCGAGTCTAATACCAATATTATTTACCGAGTATTTATTATAAACAAAAAAACTACTAATTATATATGTTACTAAGCTGTTAATTATTCTGAATTAGGTATAATTAATCTTTCTTACGATAACTACTAATAATTAAATGTTTTTCTAAATTGTCAACCCTAAAATTTCTTCTTTTACCAGTTAAAATATTTTTGAAGAAATAAAAGCTTCTTCAATCTAAATGCTTTATCTAAATTAATATAAAGAAACCCAGGGAAAAACCTAATAATTATAAAATAAGCAGATAAAAAGGATTAAAATTACCCATAAGCGTAAAATCTTAAAATAAGCAAAAAAAGCATAAAAAAGATTGCAAAATATCGTTGCTTTTACTGTGATTTGTGCTCATATAAAGGTATTTATATGCCGGCGGATCATAATAACAACTTTATGTCATTGTATTTGAGTGACATAAGGCAGTTCATTATAGTCCAAGGACCATAATGAATCCATTATGGGCCAAGGACCATAATGAATCTATTATGGTACTCAATTTAAAAACTACTAAATTCAAAAAGTACTCTTACACGACATTTTCTGCAATTTTCTTCAAATTCGAAGGTAAACTTTCATTAGAATCACTCATTTTCTTAAATTTTACTACAAATTCAATTTGCAAATTGTGAAATTGCAAATTAATTTTAACAGCGCTTTCTACTTGACAGCAGTGTTTGACAGTAAATAAAGCGCGGCTTGCTTACTATTTTTTATAATAATAACTGAATGCACCTGTCGTTTCAAAAATACTATTTTAAATCTTTAAAAATATACATACTGATGCCAGCATATAAAATTTTGTATGTAATTCGGATCATAAACGATCATTATGGTACACGCCGTGTTATCGGGCTCGGCTAACGCCTCGCCCGATAATATTCACGGCTAGTACCATAATGATCGTCATTATGATCCTTATTACATAAATAACTATTATGTTCGACTGTTTCAAAAATACGTCATTTTTGACAGTGTGGCAGTCGAACATAAAATTATGTATGTCACTCGTACAAAAACGAACTTTTAGACTCGTCTTATTTATTTGCCTCGCTCCTGCGCTCGCTCGTCCATAAAACGCGGCTCGTTCGAAAAAGTCCTACATTTTGTACTTGTAACATAAATAACTATTTCACGTTGCTACTGTTTATGACAAAAAGCATTATTGCTAGAAATCCGCACCTTAATTATATCGTTCGTTTTTTTACAATGAAATTTTATTGCAGCACATCCGAATGTATGCAATTCTGGATCTGTTCTTTCAGTTACAGATATATCCTCTTTGATATAAAGAGCTGCCCCCCCCCCCCAAACATGTGGTTATCTTGTATTCTCTGAATTTCACTGTTTTCACAAATGCTCTTCGGAGAGGCAGATGAATAATTTTAATATCCTTAGTTTGCTAGTCAATATTAATATTTCTTTTGTTTCTGAATTGTTTATGTTTGTTATTGTTGTTAATAATTGTGCTTCGAAGACAAGACATTATCATTTGCGTAGTGGGATTTCCTTAATGTTTTTTTGGAAAAACCTTATGGTAAATAACGGTCAAATTATAATTTTAAATGGTTTATAAGCTTCGTGATTAGTTTCTAAAGATTCGCAAGAAATAACATTTCTTTTGTTATCATTTAGAAATTGTCGAATATATCCTTCCCAATAAATATATTGGTTTAACACGAGACACGAAAATAAATGCTGTTCGTTCGATACCCCCCATTAGTGCTAGCATTCGTTCAGATTACGTTTTTATTCGAATTGACTTTATTTCTAATGTTACCCGTTGGTAAACTAATGCTGGTGCTATTCTTACTAGATTCATTGGGATTTTTAAATATCATATTATTAAATTTATAATCTGACGTGTCTTCGCCTCCATCGTGACGTTGTTTATTACTTGTTGCCACGTAAATGTTGGTTGGGGTTTCTGAGTTGCTTTTGGATTCTTTGGAGGCTCAGCTGGCGCATTACTATTATTAGAAGAGTAGTTAGCCATCCTAGGTGCCGTTCTGCCGTTGTCACCACGTGCTCGTAGAAAGTTGGCTTCTAAGAAACCGATTTTTTTTTCTTTGAGATGTGTTATTTTGGCATAAGGTTTTCTAACTAGTAAGTACGCTTTTATTAGAATGTAGCAATTTTAAGTTCATTTGGCACGTAAAACTGTACAATATAGACGTAATACTACTTAATTATTAAATTACATTAAAAGAATTATATGAATAAATAATCAAATATTTTTCAATATTTTCCATTGGTAAATTATGTCTGCGATCATTAAACATAACATGTGTTTGTACACAGAAAATGTACGTTTAACTTCGCACGTGGTAATAGGTGCGTACTTGAAATGATCTATAAATTGGGGATCTACATTAAGTAGAGTTTCATTAAAATCAACACCACTCAAAACCCTGTTAATTGCGTTTGATTTTATAAACCCTTCATTTTTATTTAAAACTAAGTTCCCTGTCTAGAAGTTTTTATATTGCAAATGCAATGCAGGTAAAGGTTGGTTTAATGTGTGTTAGCTGATTTACAATAGACGGTTTCTCAAAAATATCTTTACATTTTTCAATTGCGATTGAACTATGTATCTGAAACAAATTCTGAAATTACATTTTTAATACCATTGAAACGGCCAGCAGGGCAGGCTGGGTAGCTCAGGGGTCAAATTCGTTAGTTAAGAATTATATTTAAGGTGTGTTGTGGATGAAAGCTGCTTGGAGTGTGATACAAGGCCAAAAATGGACCCATCACCTCCACTGCACACCAGCAAGTGTAAAATGAACCTCGACACTGCATTGCGGTAAAAAGAGGAAATAGATTAAGAAAGAAAGAAAGAAATGGCCGGCAAGAAATATTACACAATACAACCAGGTTCCCCATCTGGTCAAGACTGGTTCTGGTGGCAGAGGAACCCCAAGAAATTTTTCTTCATATCTTTGTGCACTAAGAGGTGCTTTAACAAATCTTTTTTTACATTAGATACTAACTTATTCACTATAATCCTAATCTCCTAAATGACATTCTAGGAAAATTTCATGAAGAAAGAATGTGCTTTGGAACGTTTACTAAGAAGTAAGAAACCACTTAAGTTTTATTCAATACTTGAAAATATATTTAGTATGATTTTACGCAAGCATTTGTACCAAAAAATATGCATTAAGTTGACCGAAAAAAGCCGAAATGTGCACTATATCGTTTTGCATATGCATTATGCAATATAATGGTAATATATGCAAATATGCACTAAAAAAACTAATTAAAAATGGCATTAACATGATGTGGAACGTATAGAGACAAAGATTCAAAAAGACATTATAAAATAGAGATATGCACTTTGCATATTTTCCAGCCCTGGTTATTACCACCATTCTTGTAGGTGTGGCAGCATACGGTAAATGCCTTATCAATAACCTTTATTTTTTGCTTTATATTACTCACCTAACTATTATAATAATATTTTTTTGCATTTTGACAAAAAAAGTGGACTTTTTTTATTAAAAAATCATAAAGAAAGCAACACTTTTTTTAACTATTTAATTTTACATTTTGCATTAAAGGCATTGTCAACTTATGAAAAGTCGTTTTTTTTTATTTTATAATTTGATTGAGTAAAGTGAGTATTGCACCTGTGCAAAATTTTACGGCCGAATTTTAATTCGTTACCGTGTTATGGGAGCTAAAAGTTTAAGATATGACGTCAAGAGTGTCGCTTGCGAGTAAGAGCGGCATGCCGAGTCGACTAATAATACTAGTAACCCAGCAACGCGGGTGTTGTGTTTGTTTAGGAGCCTCAGGAGGACGACACTCGTGACGTCACGTATCGGGAAATGAATTCTCTCTACCCGTTTATTGTGGTTATTATCAAAGATATTGAAATTCTACCACTGCGGGTAGATTTACGAGTATTTTAACTAACGTATTTTGATATTTACTAAATATGTTGCATAAGTTGACAATGCCTTTAAGTAAGTATATGCTTTAAATAAAATATTGTAAATTGTCAGCTTGACAACTGTCAATTCTCAAATCCTTTTTATCCTGTTTTGAGGGATTTAAGATGTCAAAATGCAAAAAAATATTGTGTACAACTCGTATGAAAGCATCTTTTTTTTCACTCGTTTGATTGATGCACTCCGGCTTCGCCGTCGTGCATCAAACTTCAAACTCATGAAAAAAAGTATTGCTTTCATTACTAGTTGTACAAATAACTATTACACAATTTTACATGGTACTCCTTTTGTTATTATTACAAATTTTGTTATTATTACAAATTTTGTTATTATTACAAATATTGCAGAGCGTACAAATATTATATTTAAATAATTTAAAAATGAAACAGCGTTACCTCCGGCGTTCGGCGGCCAAGGGAACAGCTGGGCTGGGGGTGTCTTCGGCGGGAATGAAAATGAAGCGACGATACGAAAGAGTATTTATTTATATAGAAAAGTATATAGGCTGACACAAATACAGGAAATGTGGGCTGACAACACGATTTATGGAATTCGAGCAGGAGCAGGAAGGCCACGGGGTTGATGGACATCAACCGGCGTGCCGTGGGAGGAAGTGATACTCAGGCCGTTCTGAGTATCACGACGATCCTGGAGTCGAGGTCGGTTGCGGGAGGAACCGGAGCAGGACTGGAGCAGGAGTTGAAGAGAAGTGGACTCGGAGTCGGACTTGGAGAAGGATGTTGCTCTGTTGGAAGTCGGAGATGGAAATGGGTCTTGATCTGACGGACGTCGGATTGGGACTGGATCCTCTTTGCAGAAAACGCTCTGCTTTTATACCTTTCTGACGACGGGGAGACTGCTGATTGGTAACAACAGCTTAAACACTTCAACAATGTGTTCAAAATGCCTTCCGGGTAAACTTTGACTTAAATATTACGTTAAACCTTAAAAGTTTGAATTTCTTCGCTGAACTATACTAACTAGCATACTTTGTTTTACACCTAAAAGTGCATTTTCATATTAGTCTGGCAAAAATGTAAGAAAAATAATGACAAAGAGGATCTACGAAATGAAAGTTAAGACGTATTTGATCTTCAAAAATATCTTTTAATATTATTATTATTATAAGATCCTGTGTCCATTTATTAATTTAATTTTAACGTTTTAGTTGTTTATAACTGTTCAAATACTTCAGATGTTTTAATGAAATGTTTAAACAATAAATAGACCATCAGTATCTGACAATAACTATAGTTACAATCTTAACTTTCTGAGATGACGTCATTTTGAATTTGGGTTACGCACGGCCTGCACACCCGGAAGCTTTGGTAGTTCCTCGTATGGCGCTGTGTACTGATAAAGTTTTTCGTTTCTGTTACTTATTATTACTTACATTTAATTGTTTGTGGTTATGTTTGCATTTTAAAAATGTTTAAGGCGTCTCCAATTGATAATTGATAATTTCACATCAACTGCTATAGTCACTACCGCTACCCTATTAGAAATTTCCGAACATAAGTTACTTCCGCCCCTGAAAGGGAGCTTTGTCTTATCAAATATAGTATTGGCACGGAACCTACGGTTTTATCTCCTATTTCCTATTAAACATCTCACCTGAGTTCGAACCTAAATTATTTACTTTACAAGGTAATTTTGGCAGTCCTCTCTACCAATGTATCAATTTGATTTTTGGTTCTAATTAAACTATTAAAAATTTCTTTTTTTCGTTTCTAAGCCAATGGCCTGCTTTTCTTTACACTGTGCTGTGTATTAAAAATATGTTAAAATCTGAAATATCATGAAAAATCCAGTTGAAAATTTAAATACTTATTGTCCAATATTAACATAATATATGACAAACG
Source organism: Melanotus villosus (assembly GCA_963082815.1). Lineage (NCBI taxonomy): Eukaryota > Metazoa > Arthropoda > Insecta > Coleoptera > Elateridae > Melanotus > Melanotus villosus. Next base: position 65,018,410 of record OY720418.1, on the reverse strand, counting down.
TATAGAGATTTAATCAAACAATAATAATAGAAATTTGAGAAGAACTTAAGAAAATCGGTAACATGGTTATTTTCAACTGAGAAAAACTGCAAGATGTAGAGGCATTTGTTCGAATACCGATCTAACTCCAGTAAACTCGCGGTCGTGGCTCAGTTGGCTCCGCGCGTATCTGAACAAAGATTAAGGGCCCGGTTCGATTCGCAGGATCCACACATAATCCGAAAACACCCGTCCGCTTCCCTCGGAGGGCAATGGCAACCCGCCGAGGTATTCTGCATAGTAAGTCTTCTCTGGAGTAGAAGTGCTTCAAGCACTTCCGTGGTTCGCAGACCACGTAAAGCTGACTTGACACGCACGACGCACGCTACAGACATATGGAGAAAAGACCGAAAACGCCCTGTAAAGGGCACGCCACTTCGAAAGAGAGAGGTTCGGTTATCAAGAGACTTCATAATATATATAAATCTTCACTATTTTTCATGTAGTTAACGCAGTTAACATACTTCCTAAACTTTCACGAGCACCCTGTATATTCTTTATTTTTATTAATAATTAGGAAAACGAGAAAAATAGACCTTCACAAAATGTTTCTTTTCTTTCTGTAATTTTTTTCGTAACTTGAAAGCGATGTAGAAGTTCAGAGAAACGATGTTAATTGATAACGCATGGAGGTATCCATGATACTAACTTAAAAATATAAGAAAATCTATTATACTTTCTTTAGTTGTCTTTAAAGATTAATTAATGAAATTATTTTCTCAACAGGTGTACCCACTTCGGTGGAGCTTGAAAATAATACCAATCAGAATAAGTACACGGTTAATCGTAATCCAAAAAGTGGTGTAACGATATCCAAACTTGCACTCGTCCTTATGGCTCTAGGTGTACTTTTGCTTCTTGCATTAGCTATAGGATTAACAATATTGTTATATCCAAGTTGTAGTAATGCCTCCCCAGAAGCTCTTACACAAAGACCCTCATCACAGACCGCTGTTCGTTTACCTAAGGATTTACAACCACTACATTACAGGTATGTTTTCATTCTATACCTATATACAGGGTGATTCAAAAGGTATGGTCCAAACTTAAGGGTGTGATTGGTGTTGTTAAAATAAGCAAAAAATGCCAATAAACACATGTCTTATTTCCAACCGCTATCTAGTTACAGAGGTTTTCTTTGTTTTTATCTGTGTTTTGCCAAATCACGTTATCAAGGAACTAAGTAAAACAAATGTTAATTCCTTATGGCAGAAGACGCGTCAAGCTTGAATTGGCGTAGTTTTCAATAAATGTGGTAATGATGGAGCCATTTTTTGTACGTGCAGAAATGCATTTTGTGTATGGTTATTGCAGCGGTAATGCCCGTGCACCTGTGGTAGAATATGGGAGAAGGTATCCTCACCGGAGACAGTCTGACCACCGAACATGTATTTAGACCTTTTAGATAATGCCATGTCGGAATTATTAGAAGATCTGCATCTTGATGTGCGAAGATCCATGTGGTATCAGCATGACGGGGCACCGTTGCACAATTCACATCCACTAGATTTTTACTTGTGGGGTGCATTAAAAGAAAAAGTGTATGCAACGGAAATTCAGGACAGGGGCCATTTAGTTAATAGGATAAATGAAGCTGTTGAAGATATTCGAAAACATCCTCAACAGTTGAGGAATGTTCGAGATTCTGTGTGTCGGCGTTGCCAACTTTGTATACAAGTACTAGGTGGACATTTTGAACATTTTTTGTTGTGATACTTTTTAATTTTTCTTATAATTGTATATGCTCTTTATTAATAATAAATTAACCTAAATGTTGTTATAACTAGAAAACAATTGTGAATCGGACATGAGTTTATTGACATTTTTTACTTATTTTAACATCACCAATCACACCCTCAAGTTTGGACCATACCTTTTGAATCACCCTGTATAACATTACTTTTTATATTAAAAATGCCTAAAACACTTTGTGTTTCCAGATTACAGTTAATGCCTTTTATTGAAGAAGGGAACTTTACAACAAATGGTGCCGTTACTATAACGCTCGATACAAAAGAGGCTACTGATAAAATTGTTCTTAATTTATACGATATCAAAGTGGATAAAGATTCGGTTAAAGTTAAAAATTTAAATACAAGCGATTATATTGACATAAGTGATCAACAGTACGATAACATTTCACAGATGTATACGATTTCCTTGAAAGATTATTTAGAGAAAGGAAAACAATATGAACTTGAGATTAAATTTATTGGCCATCTAAACGATAACATGCAAGGATTTTACAGAAGTTCGTATGTTGATTCAAAAACGAACACAACTAGGTAAACCAATTTATGCTAAACAAGTTTGTACGCTATTAATTGTATTTTCAATAGATGGATAGCAAGTACTCAATTTTGTCCAACTGATGCACGACGAGCCTTTCCATGTTTTGATGAACCAGCGTTTAAGTCGAAATTTACTGTTAGCATAGCAAGGCCAAATAATATGACTACAATTTCAAATATGCCTAAAAGAGCAACGGATACCATGTAAGTAATTCTAATTATAAAAACTATTATATTTAATTGTTTATTCTCTAAACTAAAATTAGGTTATTTTTTATTGGCATTTGCCTTTTATATTAGTTTAATTATGTAATACTAAACATTTGCAAACATTTCATAAATAGGACAATATCAATTATTGTTAATTTAAAGAATGTGATGACTTATTTGTTAGCAAACAATTAATTTGTATGATATATTAGTTTAAAAGATTTGCTTTAGAATTCTTGTTAAAGAAATTAATACAACATGACAAGTGGCTTGAAACATCTGAGACCTGTTTTTCTTAATTTAGTATATAGTTATTTTTTTAAGACTTGGCAGACTAAATCAGGGAATTTTTACTTTCTTACCAAAAAATTTTCAAAGAAATATACTAAACGTGCTGTTATAGTCATTTTTATTTCCCCCATAATTACTTAAGCTTTCTTTATTCTGTTTCACATAATATTTCCTAAAATATAATATATAACAACTTGTAAGAACTCGCCACTTTTCCACGTTTCATTAGTAGGTAAACTTTTTTCCGTAGAATTGAAAAAAATTATAACCAAGTTTTACGTTCCGACATATACGAGGTGTCTCAAAATTGACGCCCGTGCTTCTGGGATTTGATTCAGAGCGCTAAAAGAAATCGAAAATGAAGAGTCGAAAATTTTCCGTTTGTCTTTTGTTATCGAGTTATCAATCATCATCATCATCATCATCAATCGACATGGAGCAGATCCTCGTGGATCAATCGTGGATTACGCCAGGCCCACCCCATGCCAACGGGGAACACTGTATGACGTTAACATGCCTGTGACGCTAGCCGCTAGACACCGCTTCTACAGTGCAAGGTAGTTAGTAAGTCACATATTCAATGGGAGTGGGACATGTGACTGAGATGGTTAAGCATGTTTTGTCATCTTATACTGATAGTATTTCTAGTATTACCGCTAATTTCCTAAGTCTATGATATGAAACGCCTTCACGCAGACATGCCTGCTCTGTTACATGTTACATGCTAGTTTAGCCTAATCATTATTTTTATCATTATTAATATCATTATTAATATTCTTATTTTCATTGTACTCCACAGGTGATATTTGTTCCTTCGCCGTTCTGCTGCATTTTTCCTCGATAATTTTATCTTCTTCCACTACTTCTATTTCCTCGTTGCCTGGTTCTTCTCTTGAGTAATACCTATATGCGGTTTATTTCCTTCTTTATCATTTTTCTTGTCCATTCTTCCTAAGTTTGTTGCGATATGCCCGTTCGCTCTATATCTTGTTCCAGTGCTTCCTCCCCCCCCCCGAATTATTCCGTTCCCAAATCTTCTATATAGGCGTTGGCTTCCATAGCGGCGCCGAAGCTGTGATCCCGGTGATCATATTTGGGGGATATGTCTTTGACATTTTCTTTCAGCTGCAGTTGCATTTCTTCTTGTTTTCACTCACATAATTTGCGATTTCTTCTCCTTAAGTCCAGGGTTTCTTTCTTGAATTTTTCTTTGTTTCTTCTACCTTCTGTTAATTGTTCCGTTATGTTGTAAATAGACAGTTCCTGCCACTTGTTGCATCCTTCCTTTCCCATTTGCTCTTTCATTTCCCCATTTACGCATCTCGACTACAATTTATACCTAAATTTTAAATATTGTACCTACAGCTCAGAGAAGCAAACAAAGTCCCTGAAGAAGCGTGTCCTGGTGGCTCTACATTTGAAGAGTACACTCAGGGTAAAAAGTATCTTGGCGGTAAATTTAAACGTTTTATGAATGGTGAATTTAGAATTTCACGTATTTAGAAAGGTTGTGCAATTGGTATATGGACTGAAACGTGAACAAAAATAACCTGCCAACGCAAAATTCAATGACTGATAGATTGACGCGACTTCTGCGTGTCGGTGTTACTTTTGCTTGAGAATGTACGCTCTGAGAATTCTTTAGTTGACAAATTTTCCGAGGACTTTGTTTGATTCTGTCAGCGTAAACACCCACTTGCTCTCCTAAACCTGTAAAAATAATTTATAGCCCTATGGTTTTTTTCCTTTCAACCGAAGGGGTCGGCAAAAGGTTGTAGGCAATCTACCTGCTCCGGCTCCGTTCCAATGAAATGGTGACAACTGTTATTATTCGGTCTACATTCTAGTCTAACAACTAAGGAACTACATATCTATCTATTGTTAAAATGCTAATTACAATGTTACACTTATCTTTGCTCAGATTTATGTTCTGATTACACCTGTGAGCTCGCCGTAGAATTACACATGTTCGGATTTTTTCCAGGTCTTGTCTGTGCCGTGCGTCGTCTTGTTTTCACCCTTCCTGTTCACCTACACACACTATTTACCAGAAACTCACTTTTTGTTTACTTTTTCACTAGTTTTATTATTATTACTACAACTACTGCCGCTCTGTTATTTCCCTGGTTTTAAATAGAAGCGCGTTTAGATTTACGAACGAAAACTTAACAGCGTTTCGCAAAAACGTCCATTCCCCATCGCTGCCGGTACCGGACTCCTTTTGTTATCGAGTTATCAATAAAAAACAAAAATTTAGGTATAAACTTTAAACTTTATTAAAAACAAATAATATTTGAAAACAAGTTATTTTCCACATCTGTTGTCACAAAAAGTGTTCAAATAGGTTGCCTCCTACTTCAAGGCAAACATTCACACGATTTATCATTGTAGCACGAACTCTCTGTAGCATATTTCCGTCTATTGACGCCACAGCAGCGTACATCTTCAGGATTCACAACAGGTTCGCGGTAAAAGTTTTTCTTTCAAATAGGGGCAGAAAAAGTAATCCTTGGGATTCAGATCGGGTGATCTAGGAGGGCATAATTTACATTTTCATCAATAACTCGATAACAAATGACAATCGGAGAATTTTCCACTCTTCATTTTCGATTTCTTTTAGCCCCATGAATCAAATCCCAGAAGCACGGGCGTCAATTTTGAGACACCCTGTGTTTTAAAAAGGAACCAAAACTAACTGATCTACATGTAAATATAACTTCAATTATAATAGATGTAGATGTTTTTCCAGTATTATATAAGTCGTAGAACATTACGTGCCAAGATTTGATAAAAAAGTCAGGGGAGCTATTAGAATTACAGTAAGTACTTATCAAAAATTTATCTGTTAAATACATGAACAGAGTTAAGGTTAAAACTTAAATTTATAGTTCCAGGAGGAGAATCTAAAAAGTAGGTAAACTATTGCTTGTATTATTAATTTTTTTGTAAATCGCTTAGATATAAATTTGACCATACTTCTGCTCCTCTCTTTCAATTCTAACAACTGGAATTGTATAAACTTATCCCTACAAATTACATAATTTGTTTTTACTATTTATAAAATTTATCCTTGTATTATAGTATTTTATGTATCTAGGACGAAAAGTAAGTCTTTAAGGTATGAGCAAGTTGTTTACGGCCGAGGCGGGTAGCCGAGGCCGTAATTACTTGCGAGTACCTTAAAGACACTTTTCGTCTGAGGTACATACATAATTTTATGTCATACTGTTTCTAAAGTTGTTAAATCATTAAAAGAAATCTCCAGCAATTTGTAGCAGCATTAGTTTTAAGTAACTAATCTAAGGCGCAACAATTCATATCTCCTAGCAACGAGCATTTATAGAACAAAAAGTGACACTTTTCGTTCTAGGACTTTAAAATGATACTAGCACTTTAAAGTGTCACTTTTCGTTCTATAAATCGTCCGAAAAACGTTGCTTTAGAAACGAGTATGACATAAAGTATATTTATGTTGCTGGAAAGTGTATCTATTTTTTAAAATAATTACAGAATAGACAGAACGAACTGGGAATGGGATCATTATGCAGAGACTCCATTAATGTCGCCATACTCTGTGGCATTTCTAGTTAGCGATTTTCAAGCATACAGATATAATTCATCTGGAAAATTACTGTACACCGTTTGGACTAGAATGAAATCGGTTGACCAACCCAGACTCGCAATTAACCTAAGCCCTATAATTTTAGAATATTACGAACATTATTTTGACATTAAATTCCCTTTTCCAAAAATTGACTTAATAGCAGTTCCTGACCTCGGTTTTAGTGCAATGGAAAATTGGGGTGCAATTACCTTTAGGTATGTACTACTCAATATTTAAAATTTTCTTTATTGGCTTAAAATCGTTTTTTTATTTAGGGAAACTGCTATGTTGTTTGACGAAAAAACTGCAACGATTGAAGATAAGAGATACATTATCAGCACTTTAGCCCATGAATTAGCGCATCAGTGGTTTGGCAATTTAGTAACACCTAACTGGTGGAATGATTTCTGGTTAAACGAAGGTTTTGCTAATTACATTGCATTTTTAGGAATGCAACAAGTAAGTTTATCGGTACTTATTTACTTTAATAAAACTGTTAAACATACATTTTATTGTAGGTTGAACCCACTTGGAATATTATGGACGAATTCTTATCAAGTGAAGTTTATCCTGCATTTGGATACGATTATTTTAAGTCATCTCGTCCCATTGTTTCCGACGTAGTTAGCATGGACGACATTCAACAAGTATTCAGTGTCATCACTTATTCAAAAGGTTTGATATTCTGCTAAAAACAGGTATTCATGAACTATCAACGTCCCAGTGGGCTATGACCATAGAAGCTTATTTCGTTACTACATTCAGCAGAGACAAACATTACGATTTGAAAAATTACATATCGTCAAAAGTGTGTCATATTTTAAGAACATAGCAAAATTATAAAAGGTGTTGGATATGTTGCCCATTTTGTTGAATATACAAATTCTTCGCCTCATGCTCTCAAAAGCGTTTACTAACTGCCATCGTTTATTTGGTCAAATTGCTGTCATACATTGCCTTTTAAGTCTGCAGTAGCTACAATTTTCGATCGCGTTTCTTACCATATTTATAACCTTTCCAGTTTAAACCCTTGGTCTTCAACATTTTCGTTTTTTATCACCAGAAGCGGGTTCCTGAAAATGGACAAGCCACTTTCTGAACTGAATTACAAAATTATTGCTGTTAAACGCAATGCTTAGATACTGCAACCTAAATTGTTACATATAGTCGAATATTGTTATTCGTTAACCAACAGTATTTATATTTTACAAGGCAAAATTCTTTCTGCTGTGGAGTGTGTAGAGTAAACATTCTTTCAAAGTTTCAGGAACCCCAGCAAGTTATAACAGTAACTACTGACATTGAATATATGATTTGGTCATTTACTGGGATCTCGCAGTTTATTAACGCCCGTTATTTTTATATCAAAAATGTACACAAGCTGTTCTTTGACCGCAGCGTGAAGATTATAACACGCTGGAAATACATACAATAGTTTTTTTCTACTCCTACTATTGAAAGTTGATCTTTCCACATGATTTTTAATGCTGAAAGCAATTGTTTGTCGAAACTGTGCGACAAAATCCAAAAGTGTGTTGCAATAGTAATTTTTCTACAACCACCATGGAAAGTGGGATTTTCAGACTTCGTCTCCATAGATACGAGTATTGAAAATGAGTGTTTGCCGAACAAGTGAAAATTAGCGTGCGGAAAGTTTACTTTCCGCACGCAAATCTGGATTAATCTGGATTTGCGTGCGGAAAGTAAACTTTCCACACTCAAATTTTGATTTGCGTGCGGAAAGTAAACTTTCCACACGCTAATTTGTTTACTTTCCGCACGCAAATCAAAATGTCATAAATGACATTTGATGAATGTCAGATTTGATTTTGCAGAAATATTTAAATTTTTTGTGGTTGTAGAAAAAATAGTGTGTAATACATGTGTTGAAAGCTTGTATTTGCCACACTCATGTGACTGCAGCACTCACTGTCGTTCGTGCTGCAAACTTCACATTCGTGTGGCAAACGCAAGCTTTCAACACTTGTATTACAAATAACTATTGTAATACAAGTGTTGAAAGCTTGCGTTTGCCACACGAATGTGAAGTTTGCAGCACAAACGATAGTGAGTGCTGCAGTCACATGAGAGCTGCGCTCGTTTCTGTAACGTCCTGCATTCGTTTCGGAATCCCTAACTTCCCGCACTTGTTATGAAAATAACTATACTAAGGACACTACTTAGAAACTCATTTTAATTGAAATTTATGTTCATGGTACAATTATTACAATTAGAAAAATTCAAAGAACACGGTAAATAACTATTATGAGAAGAAATATTCTTATTTTCGCAAATATTGACATCGTGCACATGATTTTGCTTCTCCAAAATCATAGAAGTACTTTTCTGGAATGAAGAGCTAGATTCCCCAAGGATTTTTTTGGCAATGCGGATTTTATTTTCAGTAGAATTTTCTACGTAAGCCTCTGCGACAGCTGTGGATTTCCACGCTACGTGTCTCTTCAGAGTAGTTATATCAGCACCGGCATCCACTAACAAGTTGCTGAAGACCGACGAAAGCAGTGACCAGTGTACAGGGACGGATTTGGAAATTTCAAAAAAGTTGCAATTTTTTCTTGGACCTTTCCAATTATATTTATGCCAACCGGTTGTTTCGTGCACCTGCCGTTCTTGTAAAATAAGAACAGTCGATTCACCGTTGAATCCACCGGTCTAAGAGCAACATAATGTTCGAAGATCTGAAGTAAATCAAATCCATCATCTTTAGGTCCAGATACGACCACGAATGTTCGTTTTACTTTAGTCTTGGAATCCGGTATCTTTATTATCAAATGTGAATTGTTATCTTGAATATCATCTACCGTCATATTCTTTAACTCTTCTCGACGACATCCCCCGGCTATTCCTATTATCAGTACAACCTACGGTACAAAATACGATGGATACCTTCGTAATTAAAAGTAAAACACACAATATTATACCTTCATGAACAAGTAAGTTTCATCTGGAGCTTCCTTTAAAAACCTTACAATATCTTTCCGGTCGAAAAGCTTCGATTTTTTCGCTTTGTATCCGCTTGTCGTTTTAGGAATGCACAAAGTTGGGCCATTCTTCTTAATAATTAATGTTGCCTTCAACATCGAAAATTCACTCCAAAGAGTTGATGGTTTTAATAATGCTGATTTTTCAAAGAAATATGCAAGTAGGACCTTCTCGTTAATAATAGAAGCCTTTTTTTGCTTGCACCAGACATCAAATCTTTCGTAGGCTATCAGATAGCGATTTTTCGACTTTTCCGGCAATAAATTGAACGTTGCTTCATTTGCCTGTTCTTCTATTCCGTGAGGAGTACACAGATATGCCATTTCTTCACCATTTTCGTCCATTTTTATGTTTATCTTCGAGATTTTTTAAAGCTGAAACACTCGCGAAAATGGCGCCGGTTAACTGTATGGTTTGTTTATATTTGTGATATGTTTAATTTCATAGCAATGGACTTATTTCCATGTGACCATAGTTTCCATGAGCATACTTAATATTCCACAAAAATTATAAAATTTGCTTTAAAATATTAAATAGTGAATTAAATGCCTTTCTTCTGTAGGAGTAGAAAAAATAGTGTGTAACAACACTTGTTGAAAGTGTTTTGCAAAACTCAAATGAATGCAGCCTTCGACTTCGTCTCAGGCTGCAACCTTCATTTTCGTTCTGCAAAACTGTACTTTCAACACTTGTTATACAAATTACTATTGTGCAAAGCCTCAAATTATTTCGTTATTTAAAATTTAAATCTACAATTTGTCACAGTAGGTAATATGACGTTTGCATGTGTCTCATGGCGAGACTGATATTTACATTATTTAGAAATGTACCATAACTAAGATAGCGTGTGTAAACAAACATTACCTACCATTTTATTAAAATGCTCAGGGCGTAAAATGCGCCCTAGGGTAAAAGCGGCACACTTTAGGTGCTACCTTGAAGCATCAAAAGCGTCATTTTACGCCCGAAAGTGCAAAATAGTGAATAACCTTTATGCAAAACTTAATTTTCTTTAAAGGCATTGTCAACTTATGAAAAGTCGATTTTTTTTTATTTTGTAATTTGATTGAGTAAACTGAGTATTTCACCTGTACAAAATTTTACGGCCGAATTTTAATTCGTTACCGTGTTATGGGAGCTAAAAGAATTAAGATCCTACATACGTGACGTCACCGATGTAGATCGCCGGTAAGAGCACTAGCATTCATAGCTAGCGTAGTAATGCAGTATAATTGTATAATAATGCGTTGTGTAGCAGCCTCCGGAGGCCGACACCGGTGACGTCACGTATGTAGGATCTGAATTCTCTCTACTCGTTTATTGTTGTTATTATCAAAGATATTGAAATTCTACCACTGCGGGTACTTTTACGAGTATTTTAACTAACGTATTTTGACATTAAATGTCAAAATACGTAAATTTTACTAAATATGTTGTTTACTAAATATGTTGCATAAGTTGACAATGCCTTTAAGTCGACTTCGGTACATTATCCTTTGATATACTAAAATCCCAATTATTTTAAATAGGAGCTTCAATTATAAGAATGCTTAATCACATTCTTGGAGAAACAATGTTTAAGGAAGGCCTGATTAAATATTTAAACCAACATCAATACAAAAATGTTCAACATAATGACCTTTGGAATGTTTTTAAACTACCGGAAAGCCATGACGTTAAATTAGAAGCAACTGTTAAAGAAATTATGGATACCTGGATTAAACAAGCTGGATTTCCTGTGGTGACTGCGATTAGAAATTCTACAACCGGAGAAGTGCATGTTTCCCAAGTAAATATAATTTCATAATTGTTCTAAGCAAATGTTTAATTTTTTGTTATAAAGGAAAGGTTCCTTTTTACTAAAGACGACGATAAATCCCTTTGGTGGATTCCTATATCGTATGCCTCAGATCTAAAACCCACATTTAATGATACTCATCCAAAGTTTTGGTTGAAAAATGAACGTGACACCACTATCAAATTAGAAGCGGATAAATGGTGGCTTCTGAATTTACAACAAACAGGTAAGTGTACATAATGGATAGTAGGTTAATATTTCGTGATGACATCCTGGAAATGTAAAAGGGAAAATTGCTTTTATTTGTAACAGTTTTCCACACAACTTACAAACAATTAAAAACGTTATTTCTTTTAGGTTATTATATCGTTAATTATGATGAACAAAATTGGAGAAATCTGGTAACTTACCTTATGGCTCTTCCGCCTGTAACACGCGTGCAGCTGATAAGTGATTCTATGGATTTAGCACGTGCCAACCTATTGGACTATGATATTCCACTAAGGATGATTGCTAATATTGGAGTAAAAGATACGGACATCTCCTTTATAGCTTACCATGCAGCGTTTGAGAAAGTTTCGTTTTTATTTGAAATGCTAGCTTCGTCTCCTATATATAAAAAATTCGAAGTAAGTAAATTGAAATATATTAACTTTCTTAAACCATATTAACTAAATATTACAATAATTTAATATTTAATCTAAACAGCACTGATTCAATAAATTGATTAAGCTTAGAATAATTTCAGATTATTTGTTGTAATAGTGTTTATTGTCTTTTAATTGCAGGATTTTATTTTCCTGATATTTGACCGTGCATTTACCAAAGTTGATTTTAATGAATCGCCTACAGATGAATATATTGTGCAACGAATTCGTAGATTAATTGTTAACTGGGCTTGCCAAAAATCTGCTAGTCAATGTACAAACGATGCTCGAATTCTCTTTAGACGTTGGGTTGAAAATCCTAGTAGGCCTGTGTAAGTATTCATTAAATTTAAATGTACTTATTTACTAAAATTGTATTCGGAATATAATCGAATAATTTAAATATACTTAGAATTCCCCCAAATTTGCAAAAAACTGTACTCTGTACTGCCATTCGAGAGGGTGGTGAGGCTGAATGGAATTTGGTTTACAAACAATATCAGACATCGCAGTCTATTTTTGAAAAGAACATGTTGTTAGAAGCTTTAGGATGTTCCCAGACTCAGTGGATCCTTTCTAGGTATTTATTTTTCTTTTATAACTAGATTACTAATAACATTTTTAGTTTTAAAATGTTTTTCTACATATATAACTGATTTTACTAGGCTATATGTAATTTAAAAAAAAACACTTTAGTTTTAAAGTGTTTATTCGTGTATAATTGATTTTACTAAGTTATATCTAATTAAAAGAACTCTAGGTATTTGGACTTCACCCTAAAGAATGATACTGGTATTCGTAAACAAGACAGTTCACGTGTATTTAAAGCAGTAGCTAACAATCCTGTGGGTTATTCTCTTGCATTTGACTATTTAAGAACACACTGGAAGGAACTAAATGACCAGTAAGATTTAATTTTTATAAATATTTAAAACTGCAGTACATTTTAACTTACTTTTAGTTATGGAACTGCTTTTAACACTATTAGCGAAATGGTTTCCGAACTACCTGTTTATATGAACACGCCATTCCAACTTACAGAGGTAAGTAAACATAGAATCATTTAATTAAAATATAGTTTTATGTTTATTTCGTTACATATAATTAATTCAAACGTAAAACTGTTTATTTATAAAAACGGTTAAAGCAGCATTATAGTTCTCTAAAACTTGCAAAGGACTTTTAATTTCTTTCTCCTTTCAGCTCGAAAACTTTAAAAACAACAACTTAAACAGCTTGGGAAGTTTTTCGCAAGCTTTTGATCGTGTCATTGAAAGGGTTAAAGCTAATGTAGAATGGAAACAGCACAGCTATGGATCGATAGAAAAATGGTTAGATGAACACTCACGTCATTATGGGCTACAAAAGTAAACACCGCACCTGCTGGGTATTGCTTTGTATTTTATTTTCTAATTGTGTAGGTTATTAATGTTATTATCTATATAATAAAATAAAAAATAAACGTGTATCATTATTTCTAGGCCACATAAATTAATTATTTTATTGTAGATAACTCATTTTATAAGAACAAAATAGTTTGTATACAAAAAAGAAACTACAATTAAAATGTAGCTAGAGAAAAAATTGTCGAAAGAAGTACTTTCCACAAGGTTTAAATAAAAATAAAAAATTTATACTGGTAATTTTCTTTTCTGTTAATTGGATTTGATACGAACTTAATTTGATACTAATACTAAACCAATAAAAGAAATAAATCAGTATCATATTTAGAGCACTTCAATAATATGATCCTATACCGGTTTAATTTTTAATGTCCTGTAATTGCTTAAAAATATATATCACAAAAATAATGAATCCTTAAAAATTAGCTTTTTGAAATGAATTGTAGAAGAAAGAATACCATAATTCTAATTTATACATCGGTTTTACAGCTATAATCCTGCAATAAATCAAAGCTTTTAAAACAGACTATTGAAATATGTAAATGTAAGTTCTTAGTTAACAAAAGTATTTGATACTTTTGTTAAGCTTTATATTAAAATACAAAACTTTTAATACTATATATTTTTTGCATCATAGTAGATATGAAGTTTTTACGGTAGAAATAACGGATAAAATTCCATAAATAAATCCGTCATAATTTAACTGAATCGGTATTATAAATGGATAATCTACGAGAAAGTCTTCGGGTGCAGACGAACATTTTCAAGCCTAAATCAAAATCACAAAATATATTTTTTTAGTAAAACCATTTGAATAAATATTCGACTTCCAGCAGCTTTGTACTCGAATATCTAAATTTAAGCATATTTTTACAGGCATATAGATGTAATATGAATATCGTAGAAACGGTGCAGAACCACTAGAATTTCATAAAGCTGAATTGGCTAAATGGATTTATTTGTATGCTTGGTGGTGCACGTAACTTTTGCAGTATACTTTGGCTCATACAGTTTTCAGCAGAATATTGTTCGCCAATTTTTAAATTAATTAATCACTCATGAATGTTAAATACTTGTAAGTGGCATAATATGTCATTTGTGTGCAGGCAAGTAGCTATGATTATAAAATACTAATATGTGTTTTAAAAAAACCTCTTGTAAGTAAAGACTAAAAAAGTAAATTCACCTAGTGTCAACTAATCCTCCTTGACGGCTCATGGAGATGTCATCAACACCGGGAATCATTGTGAGAATTTGATTATGTGTCTTACTAGTTTATATGCGTATTTTAGTTTTATTTTCATTGACTGTCAGTTCAGAAAAAAGCAAATTATTTCAATATGTATCTGATTCGATACCTCTATTTTCTAATAAAATTATCTTACATTTATTTTCCTAAATAATTTTCCTTAATGCAATTATTTTAATGAAAAATCTGTAATTTCCTAGGAGTTCGAAAGACTAGTTCTTAGACTAACATCATTTAAAATTTTTTCTAACACTAATATTTTATCAAAAATTTTCTTTCACTAATATATTAAGTATTAAAAATTTTAATAAATTATTTTTTGGACCTCCGGCTAGAAACACTCAATTTTCATGCGTATAAATCGTCTGGAAAATGTTATTTTCAGGCCTCGGCCTGAAAGTAAAATTAGGATTTTTGATTGGTGGCGCTGAACCGAACTGACTCCGCCCTCTCATTGCTACGCCCATTGTCACGCCCAGAAAAATAAATTCTCTAACGTCAAATATTTGAATAAAAAATGATTTTTTATAATTAACGTATTTTTATCGGCCGAAAAAATATTGTGTATCACACGCCAAGAAACTGCTTTGCAAGTACTCGTACTTGTAGCGCCTCGGTTGCACCTCGGCCAAAAACATACTCGCACTTGCAAAGTGACAGTTTCTAGCCTTGTGATACAAATAACTAATTTGAGACGCGTCACAATACACAAAATGCGAAGATTGCCAGGCAACGACGTATTTTATAGAGAAAAGCGTATTTTAAAGGAAACATAACAAGTGAGCTCTTATGCACCATAGAAACAGTATAAGATATTAGTGTAAGAATTTTTTTTATTTTATAAATAATTGTCGAATGATCAGTACATATATCGATAACTTATATTTTATATTTCAATCGTACCTTTTTTTCTTTCACTTTTGCAATTGGTACAGAGTAATTAATCAACAGTTAAGAGTAAGTTTTAAAGCTGCATATTATTTGAATCGAAAATAATTAGAGGGGAAGCTCTATCTTGAACATCAAAATGAGTTGTGAAAATATAATTTGACATCTGCATTATATTATCATTATCCGGGCGTCAAATTTGTCTTTTTTACCCTAGGGCTCCCTTTATGCCCTGAACATTTTAATATAACAGCAATGCTTGTTTACACCCGTTACCTTAGTTATGGTGTATTTTAGATACTTCAAATATCAGCCTTAGCAATTTTAAAAAATTGTAAATTTAAAATAACTAAAGCGAAATATTTGAGGCACTTTGCGTCTCATATCATGCTATGTACTCGTTATGCCGCAAGCCAAAAACAGCTTGTTTGTCCCTTTACATACCAGGTTGTATCAAAAGTTTCCGCCACTTTTGAAGGTTGATTATTTATTACAGAAAATCAAACAAATTACAAAATAAAGAAAAAATTTATTCTTCAAAGTAAATGCCACCACCTTCGATGGCGATCTTTCAGCGAGTTTTCGCATTTGGTCACGATACCATTCTTTTGGTTTGGACGCAAAGAATGCCCGGCATGCCTTTTCGACCGCTTCAACACTACAAAATTGCTGTCCAAGCAAATCATGTTCCATTGAACGGAATTCGACCGCTTCAACACTACAAAATTGCTGTCCAAGCAAATCATGTTCCATTGAACGGAATAAACCATAATGGGATGGAGCGACATCGGGACTATATGCTGGATGTGGTAAAACTTCCACCTGATCCAACTCTTGGATTTTTTGCTGAGTCAAACGTGACCTATTGCTTGTTTTGGTGTCCTTTATAACCACCCAAATTTGTCGGTCTAATTTTGGAACACGATGTATACAGGATAACTATAGCGGATAAATTATGTGGTGGTATGTATTTGTAGTAAATATCTAACGTAATTCGCTGTTACAATCGGGCCCCAATTTAAAACTGAAGAGTAGGTAGGTACGTATATATTTTGAAAAATCAATATACAGGGTGTATTAAAAATGGCGCAGAATATTTAGATCACACGATTCTACATCAAAATCCAAGCAAAAAAATTCAGTACCAATTTGCTGTTAACTCTTTAGTTATGGAGTTAATGGTCTTAGTTTGAAATCTGTTTTGACAACTGTTGAGAAATACAGTTAAATAGTATTACTGACTCATAAAGCAACAAGTAAAATGAATAACCAAATCCCAATTTTACCATTTCGGTAATCAGTGTACTTGTAATTTAGGCTTTAAAAATAGGAATCTTTATTTCTTCCTATTTTTCAAGGTGTTGCAACAGTGGACGGAATAATAAAAAAATAATAATATCAGATTCGGCTGCTTTCACAAATTATTGTCTTAAATAGACAGGTTAAGGTAGACTGACAAATTGTCATTAGGTACTATCATTTTTGACTCTGTAAAAACTCTTGTTGGCATTCAGTTTATTCGGTGTTATTGTTAATTTGTTGTAAGTTGATTTTTCCTTTCCGTGTTTTCATCAGTTTTGTGTATTTAGTTTTCAAGTTATTGTAAGTTTTCTTTTTATTTGTGTGTTTTGCATTAGTACCCGAAGTGGAAGAAGATATTCTACATGTGTTTGAAGATAAACCTGGACAAAGTACCTGTTCCGTTGCTAGAAGACTTGGGATTAGTCATACTTCTGTTCATCGCGTGTTAAGAGAGAACAGTTTACACCCTTACCATTTCCAGCGAGTCCAAAGGTTGCTTCCAGAAGATTACCCGCGACGAGTAGCGTTCAGCCGATGGCTACTACAGCAACATGAAGCTAATTCTGCTTTTTTCACGGAAAATATTTTATGGACCAATGAAGCAACCTTTGGACGTAACGGGATGTTTAATATTCATAACACGTACTAATGGTTGGACGAAAATCATCATGTCCTCCGCCAAACAAATCACCAGTTTAGGTTTATTATAAACATATGGGCTGGAATTATTAAAAATAGGTTAATAGCACCATGGGTTTTGACTCGTCGTTTAAGAAGTCCCGACTTAACTCGTTTAGATTTTTTCTTTTGGGGTACTTTAAAAGAAGTTATATACAAAACGGAAGTTGAAACTGAAAAACAACTTATCGGTCGTATAGACAACGCCGTTAGAGAAATAGGGAATCGCAATATGCTGCAAAATCTAACAGCTACTGTTATTAGTTGCAGGTGCTCATTTTGAATAGCTTTTGCAGCACAATATTAACTGTACAGTGCTGGACAAAAAAAGGACACCTATATTTTTTGAAATATCTTTTTAATAAGCATCATTGGCGTTTCTTCTAATATGTACAGGGTGGCCCATTTTCGATGTTTTTAAATGGGAAGTACCCTTAATATCGGGGATAGGCAAAAACTGATGTCGGAGTCCAGGGCCCTTTTTTGATGCAAGTTCAAGTCCCGAAACCAAAATTCCGCTATCTTTTGTTATTTTTTAGTTATAGCCCAAAATTCATAATTTGGCCATATCGAAAACTTCAAATAACTGTCTTGGTTTTGAAGATATCCAAAAACGGTAAAAACATTCTACAGGCACTTTTTCAAGTAGAATACGATAGTCAATCCAGATATCTTCTAATTTTCATTTTTTAAGAGTTATGACATAAAGTTGGCATTTTTTAAATATAAGTCGTAGTTGGCCATGATACCATTAAATTGCATATTTTTTTTGCTTTCCGAAAATATATAGTTTATAGGGTTTAAATGTAGTAACAATGCCTTTTTTGAACAAAATCGGATTATTTGATGTTGTTAGCAATTAGTGGGCCATGGTTCATGATAGCAATAAACAAAGGCTAATAGAGCGGGTGCATGTGATGTCACCAGGCACACAATAACGCGCCCGATTGAAAATGAACGACAGTTTTGTAAGTTAACAAAACTAAATAATTACTTTAATATTTTGTAGAAAATCTCGCGTTATCTTTAATAGCTTTTAATTATCTTGACATATGGAGATTTTACAAGTTTCTACGAATAACCTGGCAAAATTTTTAGTTTCTTGTTTTCCAGAGCTTTTCTCTAACTGCTTTCTCTGGGAAATATCACGTTCCCTAATACTCTTTTTAATTCACGAAAAAATTTTCAATTACGTTCGTATCAACTGAGCGTGGGGAAAATTTTAAGTAACCGAAAATTTCAAAATTATGTGGGTTAAACCATCCCTCATCTGGTTAAACACATCTTTATTCGGTTTGATATTGTAATATGTAATATTTCCTTTTTGGTAAAATTAGTATACCGATGCATCCAAATCTACCCTTTGTTTACCCTACAAGAGTTCAGCTGATGACCTAGTGACGTCACATGCAACCACTCTACTACTTTTTGTTTTGCCATCATGAACCATGGCCTACTAATTGCTAACAACATAATATAATCTGATTTTGTTCAAAAAAGATATTGCTACTACATTTAACCCCTATAAACTATATATTTTCGGAAAGCAGAAAAAATATGCAATTTAATGGTATCATGGCCAACTACGACTTATATTTAAAAAATACCAACTTTATGTCATAATTCTTAAAACATGAAAATTAGAAGATATCTGAATTGACTATCGTATTCTACTTGAAAAAGTGCCTGTAGAATGTTTTTACCGTTTTTGGATATCTTCAAAACCAAGAGAGTTATTTGAAGTTTTCGATATGGCCAAATTTTGAATTTTGGGCTATAACTAAAAAATAACAAAAGATAGCGAAATTTTGTTTTCGGGAACTGAACCTGAATCAAAAAAGAGCCCTGGACTCCGACATCAGTTTTTGCCTATCTCCGATATTAAGGGTACTTCCCATTTAAAAACATCGAAAATGGGCCACCCTGTACATATTGTAATGACAACGCTCCGTGATAGACGGCAAACAACAACACCCATCTCTAGCTGTTTGGCTGAGGTCTGAGGAAAGCTGTTCTCTTCAAGAAACGCTTCTTGGAGTGGAGACATAGTGAAACTGGATTGAGCTCCAGGCGGCCACAATGGGGCTAGTGTTTCTGGCTATGCAGCCTGTAACACAGCCACGTTTTGCAAGCGAACATAAAAATTTGATTGTTTATGGTTGAAGCTCTTTACTGTCCTATGTCAACCGACATTCACCAGATGGACGTTAACATGTATAGCGAAGACACCAAATGCTAAACGCATACGCCCGCTTAGGTTGAAGTTACACGGCATTGCCAAATTTCAAAACCCTTAATCGCTAATATTTCGAAAACTATTCATCTAAGACCAAACTAGGATTAGAATGTTTGCCTTAGTTTC
This sequence comes from Melanotus villosus, assembly GCA_963082815.1. Classification (NCBI taxonomy): domain Eukaryota; kingdom Metazoa; phylum Arthropoda; class Insecta; order Coleoptera; family Elateridae; genus Melanotus; species Melanotus villosus. The sequence goes on along the minus strand of OY720418.1, from coordinate 64,998,645 downwards.
TAATGTACAATCGCGTGGTATAAATATTCTGCGCCATTTTTAATACACCCTGTATTTTGTAGATTACCCAACTTTTTTATTTTGTAATTTTACTCACCTCTATGGCTTCAAGTTCATGGTCGTTTCAGTCTTAAATTTCGGCAAAAAACATTAGTACCCATGCAGCTTACATGCATGTCGCGTGTTTTAGTTGACAGATGAATATTCATAAGATTGGTTTCTAAACTCTCTAGTCCATTTTTATCATTAGATAAAATTATAACCATACCTACTCATCTTTTCATCCACATAATTAGTTTCTAAAATTTTTGGGTTGTTTCATCTAATCGCATTAGAAATGTTGCGTGGGAACAGAAGATTTTACGTTTATCCAAAAGATAAAAATTTTGATAAGAAATGTACCGCTATAAGTACTTTTCTTATCAAATGGGTGTAACCAGTTTTCTTGAAACTATCGATATGAAATAGTATTTTCAAGTAAAAACTAAAACGAGAAGATAGCATTTATTTATAACAGTGATGAAATAAATATTCGAAGAAAAAAAACATTCGGTAAGAATGCATACCATATTTTTTAATTTATTTTACTGTTGTTATTACTGCAAACGACTAATGATACACTTTTCGTAGTGCATTTGTAGTTATTTGTAAACTGAAATGGAAATTTATGTTGCGGTGAAAAATAAACTTCATAACTGTTTTAATATTGTAAATATAACCATATATACGAACCGACAACGCTGTTGACTCCCCCTTCACAAGGCAATTCGAATAACCCCTACCGTAGACTCAGTACAAGTTTGAACTTGTTACGTTTGCTTCGCGATTTTTGAGAGCATCTGAAGTCTGAGGTGAAGTTGTGTTTGTGAGGTGCGTTACGAAAATCAACTGGCAAAAGTTTGAGCAAGGTTGTGCTATCAAATTTTGTGTAAAGCTGCTGTGACTTATGAAAAGTTAGAAAGGGTTTATGGAGAACATTCCCTATCCAGAGCACAACTGTTTAGATGGCACAAGGCGTTTTTAGAGGGCCGAGAAGTGGAAGACAAACTTCGTACTGGAAAATCTTCAATCACAAAAATGGAAGACAATGTGGAAAGAGTGATATCGCACCGTTGATTGATGTTGAAAATAATCAGTAGTGAGTTAAAATTCAACCGGTTTACCGTCCATCAGATTTTAAGAGGCGACCAGGCATTGCACGCACCTGGATGCTGCACCACGACAACGCCCCATGTCACACGGCAGTCTCGCTGCGTATCAACTGATATGGTTATTGGTACTACCCGACTGTTATAAATAGTTGTAAAATACAGAATTATGGAATCGATTAGTGTTAATAAGAAGCGAAAACTGTAAGATCGTGCAAGTGTGACTAGTTGCATTAACTTCGATTACCTTTAAACAAATGTTTGTAAGAAGGTTTCGATAAGTGTAAAATTTACTTAATAAAACACATTATCTATCTAGCATAATTTCATAATTATCTTTTAATTTCGTACCCTTGGTTTATGCAGCCATTTAAAATCATTCGAAAAACCTTATTTGTTCCCAGACCTTTTTCCAGTTTTCAAATGAAATACCAATCAGATGGAATTAAATCAAAAGAAATCGAACGGGTATAATCGATCAATTCGAAGCCCAAGTAAGCAATTATTTCCATCAACTTACAGGTAACATTAATGTCTTATAAAAAAGGAGGCCTTATCGCCACCTTCTTGACAATTTTATACCGCAACTTAAACACAATTAAATAGAAAATACTCTTTTGTTTCCGCTTTATCTAGTTTAAAAACATAAGTGTTCCGTATTTATCCCAGAAAAGAACTCTGTCGGTAGATATTTGAATTCAAAAATTCTTCAGGCGGAGAAGCGTGATGCTTCTATTGCATCAAACGCTTTTCTGAAAAGTCAAATTTCCAAAATGCGAACAAGTTACATCATTTTAACTGAACTTCTCACATAAGCTTAATAAATAAGTGTTATACAGTGTGTCTTACTTTAGACGGCATCACCCTAGTATTTTTTTTATACAATATCGATTTAAAAAATTTCATTTTTCTGATTATACCCCTCACTAAATTGTACTTTTAGGGTATGTTACTTTCCCTTCACGGTAAAATGCTAGTCTACTACGATTTAAAATAAACAGCAAAATTGAAGAAGAAGAAAAAATTTAAAAATCTCCAGAAAATAGAAACGTGCTAATGGTGATTTAGTTGAAAATACTGTTATTTAAGTAATTAAGCATCGTTTTTGTTATTGTATTGAATTAAAAGAATAAAATAAAAAATCATGGCAAACTTTTATGAGATTATTATTCGAATTTTCTGGACTTTTCTAGATTTTCAAAATTTTTTGTTTTTAATGAAATTTCGGATTTAGCTTATTTGAACGATTCTGAGCAACTTTTATTAACAAGATTTTCTGATAAAAAAATCCCTAATACGACTTCTTCAATTTTGCTATTTATTTTATATCGTAGTAGACTAGCATTTTACCGTGAAGGGAAAATAATATACCCTAAAAGTACAATTTAGTGAGGGGTATAATCAGAAAGTGAGACACACTGTAGATACGTTTAACAATATTCGCATTTTCTCTTTTGAAAAATAGCTAACTATTTCAAATTTATGTTTATACCGGGTGTCTTAAAAAGAATTATATCTAGTTACCTATAAAATTTGTGTACATCTAAACTTTTATATGCCACTACATATGTAGGTACAGTGTTATTGGTATTGCATTAATTTTCTTGCTGTTGAACAATGCGTTAAAATACGTACCTACATGCATGTGTCTCACTTTAAAGGTAAACGAAAACCACTCCTTTACTAAATTTTGTCAACAAAAGTTACTGAGGTTATGTTATTTTTCCGCCTACTAGCATAACAGCATTGCGCGAGAGCGGCACATTTTATTTTACATGGAAAATTCAAAGCATACTAGATGTATGTCATTTTAAGACACTTTGTATTTGTAGCGGTTAAAATCATATAAGTATGTAAATATATTAAATTTGCTAATATAACTCATACTGATGTTTAAACATACCAACAATGAAACTTAAAACAAACATCAAAAGTGCAACTTTCCATAAATAGTAAATACTTTCAGCATATTATATTATGGCAAGACTAGAAGATACACTACACGATGAAAATAAACAGAGGTATTGCATGCTTTCGTGCCTAATAATTTCACCCAAACAGGTAAAAACATAAAAATACAAAGAATGCCGTTCACACTTAATAATTGTTCAGGTAATAACGACTGTATAGAATTTTTACAATCTAATCATGTTCCGTTCATTGCTTCGGTATGGTGATAGCATAAAAATGTGTATTTTCAAAACAAGTTAAATTTTTCCACTATACGAATTACTTACGATTCCTCTGCGCTAAATTATTTGCAAAACAAATGAACAAGTTGAACAGGTTGATGACAGACCTTGAACTTCCAGTAGAGGTTTGCATTAAAAATTACAGTTTTAATCGAACTAAACCGAAAATCGAAATAAATAAGAAACGCTACACTAGAATTAATTCAGTTATGTGGTAAATAAGTCGTAGAGTTAAAAACAAGTGTTTAATTTTTAAAGTGATATTTAATATGACGTTATAGCTTATAGCGCATCTCCTGCTCTAGAATTATTCCTTTGCGGATTTGGTTTTTCTATTTTACTGCGTAAGTTTTTTGATATTAATATAATTAGTGTTCTTTTTGATTTTATGGATATGTCCGACATGCTTAAAATAATACTTAATGAATCTCTCGAAACTGTTAATGCTATAACTATGTCAATGTTTAGAATTTTATTTTGATGTTTTGAAAAGCAGTTAGGAATCTTTAAATGTATTTTATAATCTAAGAAACTATAAGATTTCAATTAAAGAGAATCAACGCCATATTTTAAAATTTGCCTTTTAAAATTTCCCCCCTGTCTATAATTTAATAACAACCCCTTTAATGATATAGATTCCCAGTTTGTAATTAATATTACAAAAAACTGTTGTTTTAAAAATACCATAAATTCGTTTCTAATCTTGTTTAAGTAAATATTTGTGCTTCCAAGGACCGGTTTTTCCATCATCCGATGAATCTATTTTTGATAGGTCTCTCTCTTTCTTTTTGTGTGTGTCTTTTATGCGTGTATAGCCAATCTGCTCGGAATCGCCTTTAGGCATTACTTCAAGTCGGACGGCCTACGTGTGTAGTGGTCTTGTTACTCTATCTCATAGACTAAAGTCTCCAGAGTTAGAACACAGTTAATTGAGCCCAACTGTGAATGGTCTCACCAGGCCTAGTACATATCCCAGAGGCCTGAGAAAAAATCTCCACCAACGTAGAGATTCGAACCCGGGACTTGCAACATGCAAGCCTAGACCTCTTACAACTAAGCTACCTGGCTTTTCCCAACCGATAAATCTAAGATGGACATAACTTAATTAGTTGACGTTACCAAGAGATGGTGAAAATTTCCTCTTAATAGGAATTAATAGGAATTAATTCTCGGTCATTTAGTAAAGTATTAATTTTAATTAACATTCTATTAACAATTTAACTTGAAAGGTCACGTCATCAATAAATTTTATGACATCACAACTTAGTACGTCTACATGAAGTTTCAAGCGATTTACAAATTTTATAATCAAAATTTTCTCCTGAAAGACGTTCGCATTTTCGTTTTCTATCGTGATTTTAGCGATATCATAAACTAAAATAAAGAGATAGGAGTAGATAATAGTTGTTAAGTACAGAGGAATCCGATTACAGCAAACGTTAATAATATATAACAAGATTTGTTAAAACTTTGCCAGTCAAATATAAACACGTCAAGAATAATACCAACTTTAAATATGAGCTAAATTAGAAAATAAAAACCCGATTTCTTTATTATTTACGAAAATTTATAGACCAAACGCGGCTGCCTAGTTAAAAAACTACAAAAATAATTTATATTTAGTAATTACATTTTGTATTTTTTTATTGCGCATTCTTGGTAACGCCGACCGTTGATCATGTGATTGATGACGTACATTACCTGATTGCTCAAAAGAACTTTAAACTACAATTATGTTTTAAAAGAAGAAAAACTGTTGAGACATCAATAATACAAACGTTTCCCGTTTATTGCATACTGTTTGAGAAATACTGCATAGTTTAATTGATACACATAATTCTAATCATATTTAGACAAATTAATCTAATTTTTTTCTGCGGCGGATTCGGTACCGTCAGGATTAGCATACTTACCTTGTAAGCACGAGATATCGGGTTCTATTCCCGTTTCAGGTTGATAAGATTTTTAAGGGGGAAAAATATCTGAACCCTTCTAGGGGTGGAAAATCTTTGTGTTCGGCAACACTCTAGTAAGGTGCAGTTGTGGTCCAAGCGCGCGTTGAAATCTCTAGCGTCCGCAAACTTAGGTTTAGCTCAATTAATAAACAAACAAAAAATATCTTTTTGTTTTAATTTTTATTCAAATCGTTTGTTGGATACTAAAACTTTCCCCGGATTTACGTAAAAAATCTCTTGTCAATGATAACATTTAAGAAACTACATATCCTTTTTAATTTGAATTCGCGACTAGTAAAAATTATTATCGAAGTATGCTTGCTTTGCAAACCAAAAGTTTTATGTTAGGTTTTTGTTCGTCAGTGAGATTTTTCGCCTAAAAAAAAACAAACTAAAGGTGTGCTTTTTTCCAAAAACAAGATAAAAGGGACAAGATAAAGGCTTTGCAAATAATGGAAATAGCTAAATAAAAAATATACGTAGCAGTATGCAGGATGGTCCATAAGTAATGGGAGACAAATTAACGGTAGATTTGTGGGGTAACAATATTACTATTTACCTAGGATCACCTTAGTGCGAAAGTTAAAATTAAAAAAAAATAGAGGATCTCAAAGTAAAAATTGTAGTTTTAATTTTTTCCGTAATTTCAAAATTTCGATGTATTCTTAAGAAAATTGACTGGACTAGCTTTCTTGAGATGGGAAACAATAATCCGTCCTCAATTTTATTGTGGCTCTTAAAGAGCTTTTATTTTGCTACAAATAATGTCTTAAAAAAGGTTAAACTTTTTTGTACTTAAAGAAGGGTGATAAAAATTGAGTTTGCTGGTTCCCTTTCGGATAGTCTTTAAAATGATAGGTCCTGTGGCAATGCGATGGCACCTTAAAGATCTATTACAGGATTTTAGATTTTGCATTCGGTAAAATTATATGCCAGTAGACCCTCACTGCCCCCCGGTAGTCTAGAATTCGCGCAATAAATAAACAAATACTCATGTCAATGTCAATTACAATTTTCGCAATTACGCAAGCTGTATAAAATTCTCAGTAGACGCAACAGGGCATGGTTAAAATAATGAAGTGTATTATTTCAATCCTCATTGCTATTTCCTCCAACTACATGAATATTTAGAGATTTAAACCAATGAAAAAATCAGATGGATTTCAAATTAAAACAAATAATTTGTTTGAACGGAAATTCTAATAGATACATTCAAAACAAATTTCATATTTATCTGTGTATTACTAACAAACATAAAAAATCCCGGTCTAGGACGTTTAGGCGCGCACCATACGGCGCGAGCTATTAACCGCCGGCATTTTAGGCGCAGGAACCTTTAGGCGCGGGGACGTTTCGACGCCGGCGTTTTTTGGCGCGGGGACGGTTAGACGCCAGGCATTAAAAGCTATACGATCTGTTTTAAATTGTACCTTCTGAACGTTGGAAGCGTATTTGAAACTAAATTGCTTTATAATAAGAGGTTCTCTTCTTAATTATAAAGGTATAAAAACTGATTTAAATTTAACTAGTTACAAATATGTTCCATAGAACCAAACATGTTACATCGGGCAAAAAAATTAAGTATAAAAAAAATTAAGTAAATTATTATTCGAATTACGATATTTATTATTAAAATTAAAAATTAATATAACTTGATTTTAGAGTTTATATTCTAAATAGTGTTATAACTTAATCATGTTGGAATATTTAACGCTTATTATCTCATGTTATATTTGTAATTTTAAATTTAGTTTTCATCATTCAACACTTATCTATTGTTTGTAATTCTCGCACTTGGGAACTTTCTGTTCAGTTTATTATTTACTTTAAAACTATTTCTAGAAGTAATATATTTGTCTTGATAACTTGTTAAAGTCCACGGTATAACACGTTCTTATCAATAAGAAAAACGTATATAAACTCAAGTGAGAGAACATCCAAATTCATTCTATATCATTCATTCTATATCATTCATTCTATATCATTCATTCTATATCATTCATTCTATATCATTCATTCTATATCATTCATTCTATATCATTCATTCTATATCATTCATTCTATATCATTCTAAATTGTTCATTCTAAGTCGGTCATTCTAAATACAAAGTCTTCAAAAATTGTAAAAATAGTAAATCATTAAAGTTAAATTAAAAGGTAAACGAGTTTTCTTACAAGAACCAATTGTTCTACATAACAAGTACTAAATTAATTGGTGTCAGAAGTGCAGATTTTCTACGACGGAAGAAGTTTTCAATCAACAAGGAAAACCAACTCTTCTCACGTCAAACCAACCTATACACATGCCTGCCATTTGGATTTTGCTGTTGTGAGTATACTGCTTGTTAATTTTTATCGCTTGCTATTTATCCTAACTTTAATCACCTATTCCTTTTCCAAATTTCTTATTAATAAAATGCCGGAAGATGATGCAAATTCTCAATCTTCTGGAAGAAGTAACGTTACTGATGATGATTCTAAAAACCTTTTACCTGTCCTAACTATGACAGAATTATTCAAATTTATCCCGTCCTTTGATGGCAACAGGGATGAATTGTCTTCTTTCATTTCAAAAGTGGGCTCTGCATTTTCAATTTCTGCTCCTAATCAACGTGAAATTCTTTTAAAATATGTCCTAAATCAAATTACTGGCAAGGCTGGTTCTCTAACCACTAATCGTAAATATTCAAATTGGAGAGATCTGCGTGATTTCCTTTCGTTGCACTATCAAGATAAAAAACATCGTGCACAGCTGCTTTGTGAACTTACAAATCTTCAACAAAAATCAAATGAAACGATTTCCTCATTTATACAAAGAACTGAAACCCTATTAAAACGGGTTACAGCTTCAATCTCCCAAGACTCTCCACCAGAATTATTAGAAGGTCAGTTACACCTAATGAATGAAATTGCGATTTCCCGTTTTGTACATTTCACTCAACAAAAAATTTCCGATCGTCTTCGTGGTGCTAAAATTTCCACATTAAACGAAGCTCTGACTTTAGCTCTTTCCGAAGAAACATCTTTACGTATGATGAATCAATCTAATCCCAATCCTTCTAATTCTAAGCCTAAATTTTCAGAAAAACGGTTTTGCTCGTTTTGTAAAACCAATACCCATAATACTGAGAAGTGCTATTTTAAAAAACCATCCTCTGCAAAAGTTTTACAAGTAACAAATGGTGAATCAAGAGACCTCAACTCTCACAATAGAAATTCTAACATCATTTGCGCTTATTGTAAATTCAAAGGTCATCATATAAATGACTGCAGAAAACGAAAATTCAATAATGCACAAAAACTAAATAATGTACCGAATTCCAAAACTAGTAATTTAAACCACCAGGATTCTCCAGCCCAAGTCAGTACTGGGGAAGTAGCAACTTTAAATCTGGCTTAAATTACTTAAATGTAAATTTGATTTACTTATCAAACACATCCTCTTTAACTAAACTATCAGTTAGTTTAGGTTGTTCAGATAAATTTAATAGACATTCTAGATTTACATTTTTAATCGACACAGGCGCATCAGTTTCATTATTAAAACTATCTCGACTCAATTCTTTAACAAATATTAACTACAATGACCAAATCCAACTACGTGGTATTTCCCAAACTCTTTTAACAGCAATTGGTTCTGTAACCTTACCTTTACAAATTCATCAACATTCTATTCCTACTAAATTTTATCTTGTCAATGATTTAATTAATATTCCTTTTGATGGCTTGTTAGGAAATGACTTTTTATTACAAAATAATTGTACAATTTTTAATATGCAGTATTTAAAGTTACACAACGTAACTGTTTCCTTAAATTCTAATTCTTGTACCTCTACTGCTTCTTATAAAGTTCCGGCTCGTTCCGAAACAGTCGTGCCTTTTCACGTTTCAAATCCTGAAATTCAAGAAGGTTTATTACCTCAGGTGAACTCGATCCCAGGGGTATATCTTTCTAATGCAATAGTTAAAGTCTTACCAAATCGTACGTGTATCGCTACTTTAGCTAACACAACAGACCGACACTATACTTATACAATAACTTCTGTGAAATTAATTCCCTTTGATTATAATCAAGCACAGATCTTTACTTCTACTGTATGTGCTGATTCTAAATCTTCGTTGACTAATTCTACTACTAATTCTATTTCACAGCGAATATCTTTATTAAATAAGAACCTTCGTATAAATCATTTAAATTCAGAAGAAAAGGCATCGCTTTTAAAAACCTGTCATAATTTTCATGACATTTTTCATTTGCCTGGAGATATCTTATCTCATACGAATGCAATTACACACAAAATTAGTACCTTCTTCTGCTGCCTCACTTTTTGAATGCGAACGAATTTCTGAATCTTATTTGTTGACTTTTCATAAAAATAATTTTTTTGACAAAGTCACTTATCAAGATCTTTTTCAATGTCTTTATACTATTGGCATTTATTGCAAACAAAATAAAATTCAAAATATTGACATTTTACATCCTTTAGATGATTTTAATTTAATCAAAACGCCGTATTTGCTAGATCTTTTACGATTTCTTTTACCAAATTCTACTCAGGTTGCTATATACTTAAATAAAATAAAAGATGTAGCTCCCGAACAAATTCCCGAAATTCTTAAAGCTAATCATGATTCACCTTTAGCTGGACATCCAGGATTTCAACGTACCTACTCTAGGATCAAATCAAAATATCATTGGCCAAATATGTACACCGATATACGAAATTATGTTTCAAAATGTGAATCCTGTCAAAAATCCAAAATCGATCGCAAACCTACTAAATTACCCCTTAGTATTACTACGACAAGTGAAAAACCTTTTGAACGAATCTCATTAGATGTTGTAGGTCCCCTTCCCACTACAGAAGATGGATACAAATATATTCTCACTATGCAAGACGACTTAACAAAATTCTTGTACGCCGTCCCCTTATCTAGGCATACAGCAGAAACTGTAGCCGTCGAATTTGTTAAATTTATTAGTTTGTATGGAACACCTTCTTCTATATTAACAGATCAAGGTTCCGAATTTATGTCTCAGCTTTTTACTAAATTAAATAAACTATTTAAAATCGATAAAAAACATACTTCTGCCTATCATCCACAAACTAATGGCTCCTTAGAACGTGCGCATGCTGTTATTAAAGAATATTTGAGGCATTACGTACAGTCTGATCAAACTTTATGGGATCAATATCTTCCCACTGCAGTCTTAGCTTATAATTCAAATATACATTCTTCCACCTTGTATGCTCCTTATGAACTTCTATTTGGTCATAAAATTACTATGCCTCATGAATTAACTATTGGTCGTCACATCGATCATACCTATGACACATATTTAGATAATCTTAAACTTCATCTTCAAAATTCTCATCGTATAGCTAAAGAACGATTACTACAAAGTAAACAAAAATCTAAAGAATATTATGATACCAAAATTAATGTTCCATGTTTCTTGCCAGGTGATTTAGTTCTTCTTAGAAACGAAAATCATAAACTAAACGAAAATAAGAAACTACAACCTGCTTATCAAGGGCCATATGAAATTGAATCTATAAATAAAACCAACGCAGTATTAAAAATAGGAACTAAAACAATACAAGTTCATATCAACCGTCTTAAATCTTTTACAGATTAACATCCCCTTGGTTTTGTCATGGATATACCATCCAACCAATTACCAATGGTTCTGGCTTAATCTTCATACCAAAAGGAACTGCTAGTGTATCTGATTCGACATGGAATCTTCTCATTACGCTCGACTTTTCCTCATTAGAAAAGGAATTTCAAAATTTTGTTCGACTAGAATCTCAGTTGAGAACTCTTTGTACCTTTTCCTCTCATAATCCTATTCAGAAACCTTGCGAATACAGCCTAAATCAGTATATACATAAACGACCGAGTATTCAAAAACATTTTTCTGTCCTTACTGATCTTATTAATCACGATCAATCTAAAGTCAAGCGATCTCTCGATTTTCTTGGTACTGCTTGGAAGTGGTTATCTGGTACACCAGATGCCTCAGATGCTGAATATTACACTAGTGCTATTCGGTCTTTACAAGATAATCAAGATAAAATTGAATATCTTTTACAAAAGCAAACTCATGTTGTTAGTAATACTCTTACATTCTATAATGAATCAATCACATCATTACAAAATTTAACCGATACCTTTAATAAAAATATTGATCAAATTCGAGTTTTAGCAAAACAACAAAAAATTGCTCAAGGAGATCTTCTTTCCACCATTCATGTTATTGATATTGTCAATCAACTATCTTTTCTCACTGAATCTTTAGATAATCAAATTGAAATGGTTTTAAATAGTATCTTATTCGCCAAACAAAATATTTTATCCCCCATTATTTTAGATCCTAAATCATTTATTCGCGAACTAACAAAAGTTACCACTTATTTGCCTCCCCATCGCAAATTTCCTGTCACTTTATCTTCTCGCTATGCTCACATTTTATTAGACATTTCAACCGTTGATGTTCTCTATTCTGAACCTAATTTGATATTTATTGTTCATATTCCATTAATTGATTCTTTTCTTTATAACTTTTATGCCATATATCCTTTGCCTATCCAAAATCCTCAAAATCCTCACGAACACCAACTTATTGAACCAACCAACAACTTCATACTTATAACACGCGATAGGCAGCGATATCTATTAATGAGCACTGATTCACACTGCAAAACAGTCTCTTCATTACACTACATATGCTACACTCAAGATCTACAGACCAAAACTACAGGCGACACTTGCGAAGTGGACTTGTTTCGTCACACTTTAACAAGAATACCATCCAACTGCAAAAAGATATCCTTATTAGGACCGATATTTTTGTGGAATTATCTGCAGCCAAATAAATGGATCATAACAACTACTTCAGAAGTTCACATGGACATTACCTGCAAGGATATTACCAGAACAGAAAAAATACCAACCACCTTTTTATTGCAAATGGAATCTTCATGCTATGCATATATTGGAGCATTATTTCTACACAGCGAATCATCTTTTAAATCGAATGCTACTGTCCATATACCTGAGACTCCAATCTTTACCAGCTGTTGTGAAGAGGAAATTGAAGGAACTATTCCTGTCCTTAATTTTCAACATCTCGAAACTGTTCCAGTACACATTAGCGACATTCGAAGAACTCAGCAACAGTTACAAGACGTATCAGAAGAATTAACTGTGCTACGTCTAAAAGCACATATTACCAAACATCTACCCTGGTATTCGTTTCTATCAGTCATAATACTACTGTTACTATCTTTTTGCATGTGTCAATTTTGTTGCAAATGTAATCCTTTGTCTTTCTGTTACAAACGTTTCGTTAATTCCAAACATGGCCGCCTTCTACCTTTTATCAGAAACCGCAACAGTTGTTCTGGACGAGCTCCTAATGACAGCAAATCTACTTCTCGTTCAACGCAATCTACCGAAGAAATACCTATGGAAGTTCGTCGATCATCGAGACTGCAAAACAAAAACCAAGCTTCTAAAGGCACACAATCTTGGCCAGAAGATTAAGATCCTCAAACAATAAAATTGGTTGAGTCTCCCTTAACCGGGAGGTGTTATAACTTAATCATGTTGGAATATTTAACGCTTATTATCTCATGTTATATTTGTAATTTTAAATTTAGTTTTCATCATTCAACACTTATCTATTGTTTGTAATTCTCGCACTTGGGAACTTTCTGTTCAGTTTATTATTTACTTTAAAACTATTTCTAGAAGTAATATATTTGTCTTGATAACTTGTTAAAGTCCACGGTATAACACGTTCTTATCAATAAGAAAAACGTATATAAACTCAAGTGAGAGAACATCCAAATTCATTCTATATCATTCATTCTATATCATTCATTCTATATCATTCATTCTATATCATTCTAAATTGTTCATTCTAAGTCGGTCATTCTAAATACAAAGTCTTCAAAAATTGTAAAAATAGTAAATCATTAAAGTTAAATTAAAAGGTAAACGAGTTTTCTTACAAGAACCAATTGTTCTACATAACAATAGATTAAACTAGTACTAGAATATTTTTCAGTTTTGAAAGATAAAGATAGTTTACTCTTATTAATTTAAATTTTTCGAATTTTTTAAATTTCAAAGGATACACAAACTTCTTATCAATCAAGCTGCTTGAAAATTAAATAAAAAATGTTTTTCGTTTTGCATACGTTTTGAGAAATATTGTAAAACTGCAAAATGGTGAGACTATAAAACAACAATTATTAACAATATTAGTAAATATAAGTGTTTACATAAATTCTAATAGTTATATTAGTTGTTATTCTTTCAACTATTAGTATAAAAACTTTATAAAATAGGTAACTTTCTGAAGTTTTTCTATTTTTCTTTCTCTTGTCTAATTGCTGAAATTATATTATATGTTTTTATTTTTCAGTGATGATAAAAAGTGCTTTAAACGCATGCTTATAGAACGTGTTAGAAACTAGTAATTAAAAAACAAATGTGTAGTTTTATTTCGAAATATTTGCTGTTTTTGAATAATTCGCACCCAAACGTCAAGTTGGAAGATTTTTTTTAGATACACAAGTGGGTTAAAATCTGGACAAATAATATATTTTGACAGATTTATTGAATTCCGGTCATCCCTCTTTTTTATTTCACTGTCATTATTAGTTAACAGTTATCCCAGTAAGAATGGACATCCGTTTGAGAATGAAAGCTACAAACAGCTTTGACCCTGAGCCTCCAATAAATGCAGTTGCCCTAAAGTATTCCTATTCCTATGATCTTAATTTATTTTCTTGAAGGCAGACATTCGTCTTTCTTGAAATGCTATTATTGACTAACTATAAATAACTGCAATGTTTTAAACCATTCTCCTAAATTTAAACTAAATTCTAAATTACTTAAATTCCAAATAGTTTTCAAGTTAAAGTTTATTTATTTTCTTTTAAGTTTCGTACTTTTTCTATCGATTTTATTATTTACAGATGCATTTCTCGCTGCACTCAACAATTTTATTGTACTCAGTTGTTACAAAATCTATTTTTACGTCCACGCTCCACATTTTTATTAAAAAGTATGAGTAATTATTCAGCGCAACAAGAAACGCTTCTCTAATTGATTAAATTTTAAAAATTGTCATAATAAATAAAATAACAAGAGCATATTTACTGGTAGTAATTTTGTTTAAGTGCATTTAGATGACTTTGTTTAATTTTGTAAAGATGCTAATTGTCATTATTAAAACGAAAGAATTCCAGTTTGCCACATTGAATCAAAATTTTTCTCAGTTTATATTATTTATCGATAATATTGAGAAACTCTACCACGTTTTTGATATCTGCAAAGACCTGCAAAATTTCAATATCTTTTGTTCCAAAAGAACATGCGCATTTATAACACGCAGGTATATTATAAATAACTACAAACAAAATAAATGAGTCAGAATTTTTTCTACCTTGGTTTTTATCTTTTAATAAAACGTTTTACAAAATATATACATAGAACTTACAGGTAAAGATGGTTTTAAGTATGATTTAATTATGCTTCTTGATGCAAGGTAACTATCCCTGATTACTATTTTTTTTAACCATTTTAAACATATCGTCTTTTCCTTATAAGACTGACTTAACGCTAGATGGTAAATATCAGTACAAAAGTTTCCAGCGCCTAAAGGTTCGGCGTCTAAAGTGTTCGCGTCTAAACATCCCTGCGGCCAATGACGTCCGCGCCTAATGGTGCAGCGTCTAAAAACTCGCGTCTAAAAATGCGCGCCTAAAGATGCGCGCCTAACTGTCCCTTTCCGAAAAAATCCGTTGTAAGAGGAATAAAAAGACAAACTGTATTAGTGTAACATTTATAAACAGCATCGGTAGAAAATATGATGAAATGATCTGCTGACTACTTTATACCGGCAAAGTATTTTCATCGCTTACGTCATTTCTCGTAAATCTAATAATTTAAACGGTAACTTATAACTTGTTTATAATTGTTATGGAAATAGTGATTCATTTTCTACACTTGAATAGTTTGCAAAGCTTTATCATTAATCGTTAGGTTTACGCTAAACCTTTGGTATTAGTATAGTGAATAGTGAATGTCTGACTTTTGTTAACATAGTTTTTGTCAGTGGCGTCTTTCGTAAGGTGCTGTAAATTCGCCGCCGTCAATAGCGGGTGGACTGCATACTTTTGGGTAGTTTTTTAGATAAAGACGTTTCAGTTGGAAATGTGCTAATTAATGTGACAGTAATTAGTTTAAAATGGTGGGATATTATAATCAAGATACATTTATTTTTGTTCGTGACTAACTTTCTGACTTATTTTTAGCATCTATTTACGTTTTGCCAATGGTATCTCATTCTAACTATTTTAACGTAGAAACGCGCATTTTTCCGAAACTTTTAAATAGTTAAATGAAGTTCAAGGGCTATAACTCATATTCTTGGCGTCATTCGATTTCATAGAGTTATTCAGTGGCGTGTCGTGGGGTTTGAGTTTGGAGGGGCGCACCAGAAGTCAAACACCAAATAACCTACCAAAAGTTACGGGAAAATTTGTCTCTTTATTTTCCGAACCAATTTACATAAATACAAATCTGAAAATTGGCACATTTAAGTAAATATTATAATCGCAAATAAATGTATTCGGTACTTCTAGTGATTAGTTACTATTATCATTCTAGGTAGTTTTACTCGGCCTTTTACGAGTTCTAATAATTGCTTTCAAAATAATTAGGTATCGATTACTTCATTCTCAGTCATAACAAATATTAGACTGCATGACGGTTATTGCGTAATTTATGAAGTATACACCTACTAACTGCGTAAATAAATTTGATGGTAATTTGAAGCTATCGAAGCTGAAACCCAAACAATATTTAGATTTGAATATATCCTTCTTTACCCACTTTTTTAGATATTTTAAATCGACTGTAAATAAAATTGTAAATATTTTTAGTTATCTAAGCAATCGTACATATTTTAGTTTGTTTTTTTTAAATACCTATATTTTCATAATATGATATTTTTCTTTAAATGTTCTTGAACACCGAATATTGTAATGATATACAAATTGAAACAAACAATTTCATGTAACTGAAAGAAAACCATCTTTTTGTTACAAATTTAAAGTTCTAAAAGGCTCACTAGTTATTTTTTATTTCTTGCAGTAAAAAATATATCTACTAATTGCATTTATTATGAAATAATTCTGTAAAACGTTTCTTAATAAAATAACAGGATTTGAATAGCTACGAGTAGACGAGTACGAATCTTTGCGATGCTCCGATTAAATGAAAGAAGATTCATTGCTCCAACAATAAGTTACAGCAGGCCGCGCTAAAATCGCGGCCTGCTGTAACTTATACAATCGGCTATTATCGGCTAGTCTCCGGAGTCGTTCGGCGGCAATGTATAATGTTTGTTAAAGGCCGCAGATTTTCCGCGGCCGTTGGTTGAGGACGCGGATAATTAGAGATCTCAACGAGGACGGACAATTAGAGATGGGAGCGGATGTTTGGATAGAGTTGAATTTTTTGTTGAAATTTGAACTTAGTCATAGAATGTATGTAAAATAAATATTAATAATTTAGAAAAAAATTGTGTGTTCCTTAGCATTTCTTAGGAGGGGCGCGCGGCCGCGCGGCCTTATGGAGCAACCGCCACTGGAGTTATTGTAGCTCAAATTTCAGAATTATATGCAGTGTTCTCTATAATGGTTGTGTCAGCAAAAATAATAAAATTCTAAATTTTGAATTAATATTTGCTACGTTATCAGATCTATTTATGTGGAGGTGTTTTATATTATGATAAATAATGCAGTTAAATGTCCAGGAAAAAGTTAATCGCCTATAAACAAAACGAGCTTATTTTTAAAAAGGGTTTCTAATTTCTAAATTATCTGAAATTATGTCAATGTCATCTTTCAGCAAATGTTTAACTTACTTTCTGAGATGACCTCATTTTGAATTGGGTTAGGCACGGGGCACGGCCTATACACATGGAAGCTTTGGTAGCTCCTCATATGGCGCTATGTACCTACTAATAAAGTTTTTCGTTTTGTACTGCTTTATATCATTTTATTTTTATATTTTCAATTGTTTATTGTTATTTTTACATTTTAAAAACGTTTAAGATATCTCCAATTGATAAGTGTTCTTGTTTCATCATGAAATATCATCATATCAACCAAAAATATAAAAAAAATTCAATAAATTTTTCCTAAATCTTATGTTTATACATAATTCAGACGCTTCTAATAAATAATTTAAATATAGAGTTATACCGGGTGGTGCGTTGCCTCACACACCATAGGGATTTCAATGGTAATTTTTTAATATGTAATTATTTGCTTCCCTAATTATTTTAGACCAAAAGTGTAATTAAGTTTTTTGTAGAGAAAAAAATACTGCGTCGATTGATGCTATTCTACACAATTTTCGAGATTCGTGTAACAGAAAAACTGTGGGGATTAATTCTTGCACTTTGACAAAAATCACTAATGCTATGAAATTTTTGAAACAGAGGGCAGGAGCTATGACACTGTTACCATTTTAACAAGTGTAGCTAACTGACAAGCCAGAATGTTTCAGTAATTCCAAGGCATCAGTGATGTCTATCAAAGTGCAAAAATTAATTTCCACAGTTTTTCTGTTACGGAAAAATTGAAAAACTGCAAAATAGCATCATTTGATTGGGTATTTTTTTCTCTACAAAAAACATATTTGCAATTTTGGTCTAAAATAATTGGGGAAGCAAATATTTACAAATTAAAAATTTACCATTGAAATCCCTATGGTGCGTGAGACAATGCATCACCCGGTATAAAAAAAATGTGGCCAACACAAATATTTCATACAATTCTAACACTGAGATTCTAAAAGATGTATCTCCATACATATGATATTATTTTCTGACAACTATTTTCCCTAGTGCCAACGACGAAACAAAGAAGGTACCTAGGTATTGCATTTTCGAGGGGAAAAAACACAGGCGGTGTCAGGTCATAGCTTTTTGTAGGGGAAACTCGGCTAATTCCGTGATGAGGGTAATGCTGTGATAACATGAAAGAAATAGTTTTACGGGTTTATTCAAGGCAGTGTTTGAGAATTTTGTGTGCTAATTTCGTGATAGCTTCCACGCTTTATAACAAAGTGTGCAGTCATACTTCGTTAGTTTCTATGTTACTGTGCAACGGTAACCGTTATAAGCTCAGGCATATAGAACATTAATTATTTCTTAACAAAAATAGTAAGTATTTGATACACTGGAGCAGCGCGAATACTTGTTTATCTGTTATAAATATTCTCACTTTGAAATACACGATATCCTAATTATCACGAAATTATACGACCTTCACATTAGCATCAAAGTCGGCTTGGCACTACAATAAAATTAAAAATTTCGGAATTACAATTCATAGTTCGTCTTCATCAGATGAAGGTTGAACCTTTTTCAGAACACAAGCTTCTTTTTTTTTTCTTTTAATTTAAGAATGTTACAATGAAAATAGTTTTTAATATCACGAAATTAGCCGAGTTTCTCCTACATCATGGGAACGCGCATCAACTGCTCTAGTCATTAGCACTACCCTATTAGAATCTTCCGAACCCAAAGTAGTTCCACCCCTGGTAGGGACTTTAATGGCGCCATATCTAGTACTGACACCTATGGTTTTACCTCGCATTAAGCATCTCACTTGAGATCGAAGTCTTTGCTTTACAAAGCAATCTTAGTACTCCTCTATACCAGTATCGATTTGATACGGATTTAATTAAACTATTACAAATATCTTCTGTCTTGTAAACCAATGATCTGCTTTTTTTCTATAGTATAAGTGCCGTGCATTAAAAATATTAAAACGTTTTTAAAATTTATCTAAGACTTCAGTTCGGGATATGAATTATTTGTGCAGACAAGTAACAAGAACAACAATTCAATCACTAAAAAATAAACTAAGAACACAGGACTAACAGTAACCCGAAATATTAAGCTAATTTATTTACACCATCTATTTATTTTAACACACTTACATAGATTACGTATTCCGTGCGCATTGATGTATTCAATGTACTAGAAATAAAGATTTCTTTTTAAAAAACTTTATTTTGTATCAGTGATGATTCGCTTACCAATACTTCATAATACGATTCTTTATTTTCATTAATAAATAGAAAAACGATAAAAATAGGCCATCACAAATCGTTCTTTATGTAAATATTTTCATAACTCGGAAATAATATAGAAGTTCAGGGTAACGACCTTCATGGATAATGTTTGAGGGGGCATTCACGATACTAACATAAAAATATGAAAAATCTATTATACTTTCTTTAATTGTCTTGAACGTTTTTTATCCCCTGTCATCTTAGCATTTTCAACTTTCTTCATTTTTATTTAAGGTTAGTTAATGAAATTATTTTTTCAACAGGTGGAGCTTGAAAACAATACCAATTAGAATAAGTACGCGGTTAATCCTAATCCAAAAAGTGGCGTGACGATAGTCAAACTTGCACTCGTTCTAATGGCTCTAGGAGTACTTTTGCTTATTGCATTAGCTATAGGATTAACAATATTGCTATATCCAGGTTGCAGTAATGCTTCTCCAGAAGCTCTTTCACACAGATCCTCACCGGAGACGGCTGTTCGTTTACCTAAGGATTTAGAACCGCTACATTACAGGTACGTTTTCAATCTATACCTATACAAAACATTACTTCCCACATAAAAAAATGCAGTATTTTTATTTAAAAATATGTAAAATCGATACAGTAAAAGTATTAAATACCTTTGTTTCCAGGTTACAGTTAATGCCTTTTATTGAAGAAGGAAACTTTACAACAAATGGTGCTGTTACTATAACGCTTGATACAAAAGAAACTACTGATAGAATTGTTCTTAATTTATACGATATCCAAGTGGATAAAGATTCGGTTAAAGTTAAAAAATTAAATACAAGCGATTATATTGACATAAGTGATCAGCAGTACGATAACATTTCACAGATTTACACGATTTCCTTAAAAGATTATTTAGAGAAAGGAAAACAATACGAACTACACATTAAATTTATTGGCCATCTAAACGATAAACTGCAAGGATTTTACAGAAGTTCGTATGTTGATTCTAAAACAAACACTACCAGGTAAACCAATTTATGCTAAACAAGTTTGTATCACATTAATTGTATTGTAATAGATGGATGGCAAGTACTCAATTTTCTCCAACGGATGCACGACGAGCTTTTCCATGTTTTGATGAACCAGCTTTTAAGTCGAAATTTACTATTAGCATTGCAAGGCCAAATAATATGACTACAATTTCAAATATGCCTAAAAAAGCAACGGATGCCATGTAAGTAATTCTAATTACATAAAACTATTATATTTAATTATTTATTCCTCGAAATTAAAATTAGGTTATTTTTTAGTAGCATTTGCCTTTTATATTAGTTTAATTATGTAATACTAAACATTTGCAAACATTTCGTAGACAGGACAGTATCAATTATTGTTAATTTAAAGAATGTGATGACTTAGTTATTAACAAACAATTAATTTATATGATAAATTAGTTTGACAATGCTGTAGCCCTATGTTCGCCCCTTAACTCAAACACACGGTATAAAAAGTTGTAAGAACTCGCCACTTTTTCACATTTCCTTAGTGCACTTTCTTCCCTAAAAGTGCAAAACAAATTTTAACCAAGTCTTCCGATGCGAAATAGATTTTAAAATAGAATTAAAACTAACTGATCTTCATGAATAACTTAAATTATAAAAGATGTAGATCTTCTTCTAGTAGTTTATAGGTCGTGGAATATTACTTGTCAAAATGTTCGCCCTTCTTTCTTGGACTTCCTCCATCTTACTTATAATAAAACACTTATTACAAAAGCTTTCGATTGTAATTCTGAAATCGTCATCAGTTGTTAATTAATAAATTTGACAATTATCAAAACAAGCCTATTCAACTATTCATGAAGTTCTCGTCGCAAGATTTGATAAAAGAGTCAGGGGAGCTAATAGATTTTCACGGTATCAACCGTTTATCTGTTAAATAGGTACATGAACAGAATTAAAGTTAAAACTTAAGCTTATATTTCCAGGAAGATAAACTAAAAAGTACGTAAACTATTGCTTGTAGTATTAATTTCTTTTTTGCAGTCATAAAATAAAATAAACTTATCTTTTTATTAATATACCGGGTGTCAACGAAACATGGGGCACCCCCATAATTTTTTTATTTTTTAAGATATCAAGATGAAATTTGGTATTTGCAGTATACTTACTCTTTAAATTTCATTTGTTGGCATAGTGTTACGAAAAACTTATCCAACGATAATAAAAAGCCATAATAATAGTAACAATTCATTTTTCTCGGAACTCAATTAACGGCGCAAGGCCAAGGTTCAAAATACTTATCAAAAAAATATTACATATTGACTAGAGTAATTGTTAAAGACTTGATATGATAAGATACAAACAAATTTAAATATACATATAAAAGATATAAATTTAATACGAAAGATCAAAATAAATACATCTAGAAATATCTAGATGGAAAGACAAGCGAAAATTTTAAATATCAAAAAAAATTATAGCAATTCATCCATAAATTAGGGAAATGACAATTTATAGAAAAAAATTAAAAGAATAAAAGTTAATAAGCAAAACCTAATTCATGAATGAATCATACTATACAACAGTTTTACCAACAGTTTATATAGTGTATTAGAGAATAAACAGCAAGTTGATGTTGTATATACAGACTTCAGCAAAGCGTTTGACAAGGTAGACCATGACATACTGTTAAGCAAACTTGGTAAATTTGGCGTTTCTTCACAAATGATAAAATTTTTTGCATCATATCTCCAGTCTCGTAAATTTACGATTAAATTTAACGGTAATACTAGTGGAAAATTTACAGCAAATTCGAGTGTTCCGCAAGGTTCTAATCTGGGTCCTTTACTGTTTTTGATCTTTATCGACGATTTGCCGGAATTGCCGTCACATTCCCGTTCCTTATTCTTTGTTGATGATCAGAAAATATATTCTGTTAGTAATTCCGTTCAAGATTGTTTAAATCTACAACAAGATATTAATGCTGTATTTCAGTGGAGTCGTACTAATAAACTCCCAATAAACATCTCAAAATGTTTCTGTGTATCTTTTTGTCGTACTCAGCTTCCCATATTATATACTTATAAACTTAATAATACACCTTTGGAACGATCAAATACTGTAAAGGAACTGGGTATTACGTATGACAATAACCTTAACTTCAACAATCATATTAGCATTATGGTTGCTGAAGCATATAAAATGTTGGGGTTTATTGTTAGACAGACCAAATACTTTCGAAATATTTCCACTATAAAAATATTGTATTTTACGTTAGTTCGACCAAAGCTGGAATACGCCTTCATAATATGGCATCCTCATCAAGCATATTTATGTGATCATATTGAGAAAGTGCAAAAGAGATTCCTAAGGTATCTTTATTTCAAAAAGTTTCACGTCTATCCTGACCACAATACCGTTCGCACCTCATATTTACGACAAGAATTTCAAATTCAGAGCCTTGTAAATCTTAGAAAACTTAGCTTTTTGCAATTTGGTTATAAAATATGGAATTGTAGAATAAATCAAAGTTTTCTGCTTTCATTAATGATGCTAAAAGTTTTGCCGCGATTTACTCGATCTACTACATTATTTCATGTACCTTTTGTCACTTACACTTACAACGCTCCTTTTATGGTTATGCTGAAATTATTTAACGAGTTATTTGTTATTACTGAGTTAGATTTATCACAATCGTATAAAAACTTTACAAAAATCATACTAAATCATTTCTCTTTCGATTAAAATGTATCAATGTAAAATTTTATTAAGTTCAGTGGTTTGGGTTTGTCTCTCAGATATTTGAATTCCTTGCTACTTTTGTTATTTTCATTTTCTCGACATTAGTAATCTGTCTTTTTGTTATAATTATTTACCATGTAATTAGGTGAATACCTGTTTGTGTAAATAAATGAAATGAAAATTTTACATACGAAAGTTAATTACTTACTACTAAAAACAGGAAAATAACATGTGACAAACACATGTTAATAATACTAAAAATTATCAATAGCAAAAATTACAAAATTACAAGAAATAATAAATTAAGCACTTATCTCCTTAAAATTCGTTGACAAAAGCAGGTGTTGATCTAACATAGAAAGCGAAGAATTTGTTGAAATCCTATCCAGATCGACAATGGCGACAAAACGTAATGGCGTCCTCCCACGTGTTTCGTAAGTTTGCAATTAAAGCAAAATTAAGAACTCCAGCCAGGAACCATTAAAATAAGAAATATATCCACTCAGGAAAACGGATATAATATAACCCAAGCAAGGCGCTCTAAATTACAATTCAATAAGAGAATGGAGATTAAAGAAAAGTTTAACTTACCACAATGTCAACGAGAGTGCAAAATTTAAATATCAGAATAAACTAGAAATACATCGAAGCGAAGTTCCATCCAATCAACGGAAGATTTAAAATCAATCAATCGAACATTTAAAGTAAATGAATCGAAGGTTAAAATAATTTTTGACGGAGCCCGTAGGTCCTTTCGTATGAATTTTCAACGGCCAAAGAGACTCGCTCGACGTACGACACAATGAACTCGTCCCACCGAAACTAATGCGCACACTCATCCTCAGAACTACGACCTTACTAAATTCATATTCATAGTGCGTAGAAAGGAATGGATTCACAACAATATAAAAATATAATTAAGGCATGGAAAATTAATAGCACACAAAAGAATATATGAAGAATAGAGTCGGTAAAACCGAAATAATTTACTTTTGAACGAAAATTAAGACAAGCAAATGAACTAAATGACCAGGCATCGCTTAAAGATGGAGATTTATGCGCCGGCACAATGGAAATAAAGCATAGCAAATGCTGTCAGAACCACGAACGAAAGAAAATTTTTACAAGATACGAAAGGGAAAAGCTAAATGAATTAGTCAAGTAAAATGGGAAGGACAACACAGAAGAAGGAATAAGAAGGATACTGGATAACCAGGGAAAGGATCGTGAGATTGTCTTGTGATAAAACAGAAAATTTCTAAGAAAATACCAAAATAGTTGAGGTTACAGACACGACTTAAAAATCAGGCAAGGTTCCCGAAAGAATGTCAACATGCAATATAATTAAGAAGACGTGACTATAAATAAATCTTACTCACTATCTCACTACCTTAAGGTAAGGCAATTGATTCAGGAACAATCAATCCCTAAAACTACTTAAAAATGACATAACATAAGCAGGATGATAATTCGCAAAAATAAGCAAAGTTTTAAATGTAGGGTAACAACCACAGTACAAAAAAAACATAGAGCTTATCAACCAACCAAAAATGGCGATTAATACGTGGAAAACGATACAATTTGAGCTAAGAGCAGGAACATTGTAACAATAGGAAACAAGTTTCTGTCACTTCCAGATTCGCCGGAATTGACATCAACTTTGTTATTTTAAATGGAACACCCTGTATATTTATACATTTTTGGAATCTCCATTCAATTTTACGTATAGTAGGTATCAAGTTTCGAAACATTTTGATGACAAAGTAAATTTTTGGCAGAAGTTAATTGTTTTAGAACTTTAATTATTTTAGTTGCTGTATTAGAATGATCTAAAGTTGGCAAAAATGCTTTTTCGAGAATAACTCTATTTTTTCAAATGGCACTGGGGTGGGACACTAAGATATTAAAAACGAGCGTTTTTCAAGGATTTTATTGATACCACAATATCGCTGGATTAATATGAAAATTTAATTCGGACTCTCCGTTAAAAAAAAACTTATTTTAGACATTTAAATCTAGACACTGGGTTTCAAAACAAGTGAAACAAACGAAATGCACAAAAAAATTAATGGACTTGCTACAGTTGAAGTGCTAAAATAATTTGTTTTGAGTGTCGTAGCACTCTGACTTCCATTTTACGCAGGACATGGCATCCTAGATTAACAAATAAACTCTTCTGCAAGTATTTACTTTGTCATCAAAATGTTTCAAATTTGATATAGCATACGTAGAATGAAATGGAAATTCCAAAAATGTATAAATATACAGGGTGTTTCATTTAAAATAACAAAGTTGATGTCAATTCCGGCAAAACCGGAAGTGACAGAAACTTGTTTCCTATATCAACAAATGCCATTTAAAGCGTACATTACATGTACCAAATTTCATTTTGATACCTTAAAAAATAAAGAACTTATGGGGGTGCCCCAGGTTTCGTTGACACCCGGTATATTAAAATAGACAAATTACTATAAAATCGTTACAGTATTAACTTGACCACCCTTTTGCCCCTCTTTTCCAATTTTGACAACTACAATTGTATGAACTATAGTGAAAACTTATCCCTACAGATTACACAATTTCTTAAATTAGTTTTAAAATTTATCCATTTATGTTGCTGCGTAGTGCGTCTACTTTGGAATTTTACAATTACAGAACAGACAGAGTGAACTGGGAATGGGATCATTATGCAGAGACTCCATTAATGTCTTCATACTTGGTGGCATTTGTAGTTAGCGATCTTCAAGCATACAGATATAATTCATCTGGCGAATTATTGTACACCGTTTGGACCAGAATGAAGTCTATTGACCAAACCAGACTCGTTATTAACCTAAGCCCTAGAATTTTAGAATATTTCGAAAATTATTTTGACATTAAATTCCCTCTTCCAAAAATTGACTTAGTAGCCGTTCCAGACTTCGGTTTTAGTGCAATGGAAAATTGGGGTTTAATTACCTTTAGGTATGTACTCGAAATTTTTTTACTGATTAAAAATGCATTTTCACTTAATTTAGGGAAACTGCTATGTTATTTGATGAAAAAACTGCAACAATTGAAGATAAAAGAGACATTGTCAGAATTTTAGCCCATGAATTAGCGCATCAGTGGTTTGGCAATTTAGTGACACCTAGCTGGTGGGATGATGTCTGGTTAAAGGAAGGATTCTCTAATTACATGGCATTTTTAGCAATGCAAGAAGTAAGTTTATCAGTACTTATTTACTTTAATAAAACTGTCAAACATAAATTTTATTGCAGGTTGAACCTACTTGGAATATCACGGACGAATTTTTATCAAATGAAGTTTATCCTGCATTTGGATACGATTATTTTAAATCATCTCGTCCCATTGTTTTCGACGTAGTTAGCACAGACGACATTCGACAAATGTTTAATAGCATCTCTTATTCAAAAGGTTTGATATTGCAATTGCATTTACTAAAAGCAAACATCATGATTGGAAAAATTATAGTCATATAGTTTGTCAAACATTTGTCATACTTTAAGAACATAGATAAAATTACAAAAGGTGTTGGATATGTTGCCCACTTTTTCAATATACAAATTCCTTCGCCTCATGCTCTCACAAACGTTTACTAAACATGTCAGCGTCTATTTGGCCAAATTTCCGTTCAACATTGACTTTTAAGGTTAGTGTTTAAATTATTTAAAAATGCACTGTAACTAAAATACCGCGCATAAACAGGTATAACCATTTTATTAAAATGTTTAGGGCGTAAAGTGCGCCCTAGGGCGAAAACGGCGTACTTTAGGCCCTACCTTGAAGCATCAAAAGCGACCTTTTGCGACCAGATGTTCTAACTAATAATTGTTATGCAACACGTAATGTTCGTTAAGTCAACTTCCATACTTCGGTACATTATCATTTGATATACTAAAACCTCGATTATTTTATATAGGAGCTTCAATTATAAGAATGCTTAATCACATTCTTGGAGAAACGATCTTTAAAGAAGGTCTGATTAAATTTTTAAACCAACATCAATACAAAAATGCTCATCATAATGACCTATGGAAAGTTTTTAAACCAGTGGAAAGCCCTGGCGTTAAATTAGAAGGGACCGTTAAAGAAATCATGGATACCTGGACTAGACAAGCTGGTTTTCCTGTGGTGACTGCCATTAGAAATTCTACAACGGGAGAAGTGCAGCTTTCCCAAGTAAATATAATTTCATAATTGTTCTAAATAAATGTTTAATTTTTTGTTATAAAGAAAAGGTTCCTTTTGACTAAAGACGACGATAAATCTCTTTGGTGGATTCCTATATCATATGCCTCAGATCTAAAACCCACGTTTAATGATACACATCCAAAATTTTGGTTGAAAAATGAACGAGAAACCACTATCACATTAGAAGCGAATAAATGGTGGCTTCTGAATTTACAACAAACAGGTACATAATGTATAATTATCAACCTACTACTGCTTGATATTTTGTGGTGAGATCCTGTAAGATGATGAATAAACTCGTTTTATTCGTAACAGTTTTTCGACTCAACTTGTAACGTTGTAACAATTAAAAATATTATTTATTTTAGGTTACTATATAGTTAATTATGATCAACAAAACTGGAGAAATCTGGTGACTTATCTTATGGCTCTTCCACCTGTAACACGCGTGCAGCTAATAAGTGATTCAATGGATTTAGCACGTGCTAACCTATTGGACTATGATATTCCACTGAGGATGCTTTCAAATGTTGGAATAAACGATACGGATATCTCTTTTGTAGCTCATCATGCAGCTTTTGAGAAAGTTTCCTTTTTATCTGAAATGCTAGTTTCGTCTCCTATATATAAAAAATTCGAAGTAAGCAAATTGAAAGATATTAACTTTCTTAAACCATATTAACTGAATGTTACAACTTGCAATTTATAATAAATCTAAATGTCATTGATCCAATTGATTAAGTTTAGAGTAATTTGAAAATTATTTGTAGTAAAACTGTTTATTGTCTTTTAATTCCAGGATTTTATTTTCCTAATATTTGACCGTGCATTTACCAAAGTCGATTTTAATGAATCACCTTCAGATGGATACATTATACAAAGAATTCGTAGATTAATTGTTAAGTGGGCTTGCAAAAAATCTACTAGTCGATGTACCAGCGATGCTCGAATTCTGTTTAGAAGTTGGGTTGAAAATCCTAGTAGGCCTGTGTAAGTGTTCATTAAACTTTAAAATATTTGCCAAAATTGTATTCAGAATATGATCTTGTAATTTAAATATACGTAGAATTCCCCCAAATTTGCAAAAAGTTGTACTCTGCACTGCCATTCGAGAAGGCGGTGAGGCTGAATGGAATTTGGTTTACAAACATTACCAGACGTCACAATCAATTTATGAACAAAATATGTTGTTAGAAGCTCTAGGATGTTCCCAGACTAAGTTGATTCTTTCTAGGTATTTATTTTTCTTTTATAATTAGATTATTAATAACATTTTTAGTTTTAAAATATTTTTCTACGCGTAGAACTGATTTTATTGCCCTATATCTAACTAAAAAAAATTCTTTAGATACTTGGACTTTATACTAAAGAATGATACTGGTATTCGTAAACAAGACAGTTCCCGTGTATTTAAAGCAGTAGCTAACAATCCTGTGGGTTATTCTCTTGCATTTGATTATCTAAGAACACACTGGAATGAACTAAATGAACAGTAAGATTTAATTTTTATAAACAAATGTTTGAAACTGCAATACATTTTAACTTACTTTTAGTTATGGACCTGCTTTTAACACTATTAGTAAGATGGTTTCGGAACTTTCTATTTACATGAACACGCCTATCCAACTTGCAGAGGTAAATAATATATACCTATTTATAAAATATATTTTTACATTTGTTTCGTTACATAATATTACATATTGCATAAATCAAACTTAAAACTTTTTACTTTTAAAAGCTTTAAAACAGCATAGTTCTCTAAAACTTGGAAAATAGATATTCAATTTCTTTATGCTTCATTTCAGCTCGAAAACTTTAAAAACAACAACTTAAATAATTTAGGAAGTTCTTCGCAAGCTTTTGATCGTGCCATTGAGAGAGTTAAAAGTAATGTAGCATGGATAGAGCACAGTTATGAATCTATAGAAAAATGGTTAGATGAACACTCGCATCATTATGGGCTACAAAAGTAAACATCACACCTATGAAGTATTGCTTTGTATTTCATTTTCTAATTGTATAGATTATTATATGTAATAAAATAAAAAAATAAACATATATAATTATTTCTAGACTTCATAAATTAATCATGTTGTTGTAGATAAACCATTTTATAAAAACAAATTAGTTTATAGGAAGATTTATGCATATACAGGAAACAGGAAGCTAAGATTCCTAAAACTTACGTGGGAAACGTTTTCACTTTTAACACTAGAGAAATGGACAAATGGGAAAAGCAATGCAGATTTATAAGAATTCAATATTCAATAATGGGGAAAATCTGATATACGATGTGCAATTACAGAAGAATTACTGGCAAAAAGTGAAACAATTATTGTAGCCATGGTTAAAACAAAAAATTAGCTAATAAAATCGATAATTATTAAATATAGTTTTGCGTTGAAATATCAATCTTTAACAAGTGTTGTCAAGTTTCAAGTTAATATCCAATGGATCATATACAGTAGGTATTCAACAAAATAAACAGTACCGAAAATGAAAATTGTATTTATTTTTTAATTTTTATAATTTAAATGTTCAAAATGTGTACCACTGCTGCTTA
Source organism: Melanotus villosus (assembly GCA_963082815.1). Lineage (NCBI taxonomy): Eukaryota > Metazoa > Arthropoda > Insecta > Coleoptera > Elateridae > Melanotus > Melanotus villosus. The sequence continues at coordinate 64,968,726 of OY720418.1, read as the reverse complement.
AACAAGCTTCATAACGATTTTGCAGACTGTATGATCAAGAACGCGTCTTTGATTATTTTTTGTAAGAACTGTTCTTCGACGACCTGAAGAGCCCTTGCGCTGACACAACACACTACCAGTGCGACAAAATTTCTCAACAACTGCTAACATTACACTTTTACTTGGGGCCTCTTTGTTGAACTCTTGTCGATATTTTTCTGAGACTTGTCATTATCTCGTCTATTTCCATATGAGCGGAAATAATGCTCCACTATGTGACTATAAACACTTTTTCCTCAGTTGTAAGAGTCATTTTCAAAACGATTTTAACACCAGTGCAATGTTAATATGACAACTAATGACAAATAAGCCAAATATCACATACCTATGCATATTGTGCGCGCAATTCCACAACACTCAAAGTTTCGGTACTGTTTATTCTGGCGAATATGGTAGTTACTTACTTGCAGCAAACGTAATTTAAATACAGATGAAACATACTTATGACTTACTTATTTTTGTTTTTAAATAAAACAAACAATCTTGACAAAATCCAGTTTTTATGCATAACAATCCTTTATGCATTTTTTCAACAGTAAAAGCGCGAGACCTTTTATTTTTATCGATAAAATTTCATTTTGTACGAAAACGAAGTTGCCATGGAAAATGGACGAGACTAGGCCTACATTAATTAAAAACCCGCGCCCGTAGGGCAAGGTTTTTTTTATGTAGGCCTAGTCGAGTCAATTTTCTTATGGCAACTTCGTTTGAGTGATACAAGAATGAAATTTTATCCATAAAAATAAAAGGTCGAGTGTTTTTTTATTGGAAAAAATCCTGAAACAACAAACAAATTTTTATTAAAGACATTTTTTCTGACGTTTATTTTAGCAATTAATGTCAAATAATATTTTTGAAGTTTAGGTTTCTGTAGCAACAGAGCAGACAGAGACGCGTCGTTGTTTCGATGTGCGAGAAGGACGTAATGATATTTTTTATCATGATAAAAATGAATGATTGGCTGTTGAAATGCTGATCCAAGCGTTGTTATTGGACAAAAGTGATGTCATGACAGTTGTAGGATTTTTTCCCTAAAAAAATTAAGGAAAGTAATAACGAGAAAAGTTCTTTGCAAGTTAAAGATCTGTGTCTCAAACTTCAATCAACATATGTTTATTGTCGAGAGTAAACACATTATATAAAAACCAAAAACATATAACACAAAACTATAACATAAATATACAGGGTGATTCAAATTCGCGGGTATGCATGGGGATCTTGGAAACGGTAAGATATAGGGAGTCGGTTAAATGGGGGCAAACTTGCGTAATTAAAGTACCGACAGTGTCCATTTCAAAAATCAAAGCTAACTTAATCAGTTATTAAAATATTTGAAAAAAACTAAAATTTTGGAGAATTGTTTTTATTTAATTTTGACCTTATTTAAGGTGATATTGAAAAACGGAAAACACATTCTCATTGCCACTTCTTATTCTCTATCGAATAGCTTAAATACATTTTTGATGCAACGTTTCGGTATTCCAGGGTCATCATCAAGTTCATTTTCTTAAATGCGGAGTTGGATTTTTTGTTTCATTTTCTGCAAGGCCTTATGGTTCATGATACAATTAACATGCTACAGGATTCACTTGAATCAAAAGTTACGCCCCGGGGATTCTCAGAGGAGATTAGAATGGTGTAATTGGTTGAGAAACCAGACAAATAATGACCCCAATTTTTTACTCAAAGTGGTCTGGACTGACGAAAGTTCCTTTACTAACTGTGGCATCTTTAATAGGAATAATCAACATATTTGGACTACCGAAAACCCACGAAAATTTCGTGGGGTACGACCTCAAGTGCGCTTCAGTTTAAACGATTGGGGAGGGATTTATAATAATCGAATCTTCGGTACCTATATTTTCGAGGTAACATTAAATGGACAACGCTACCTTCAATTGTTAAGAAATACATTTGCTGAATACTTGGCAGAAATACCATTAACCGAGTTCAATCAATTCTGGCTACAGCATGACGGAGCTTCGCTTCATAATTCAACGGAAGTTTGTCAATTCCTTGATGCTGAATTTCCCCAAAGATGGATCGGAAATCAAGGCCCTATAAGATGGCCGCCTAAGTCTCCTGACCTTGCCATAATTGACTTCTTCCTATGGGGTTCTATAAAAAATAAAGTATAGTTACTCCAAAATAATACCATTGAGGACCTCAGGGCCAACATAAAACGCATTTGCATCTGTCAGAAGAAGGGACCTTTTGCGTTCACTCAATAATATTATTATAAGAATAGATAAATACATCGAACAGGATGGAGGCCATATAGAACATTTACTATAACTTCCAATTTTCTTAAATATTGATTTAGTGTTAACTTGTTTCGTTATTATACTTTAATAAATTTAATTTATAACTGATGTTACTATTGAATTATTTGTCAACTACAGTAATACCACAGAATAACCTCTTAACAGAAGCGACAAAGTGCAGAGTGTGGGGGGTCAAAATAAGGGGAGCGGGGCTGAACTCGAACACGCCCACTAGCAAGTAAAATTTCCTATTTTGCTGTATATTTAAGTGCAGCGCCAAAGAGTTCGGGTGTTATTTATACGCGGAAATGAGTGGCAAAAAAGGTGGTAATTGGTGTTCAACGCCAAAATGCAAAAATAATTAGTATATAATAAATTAGTATCAATTTTTATAATGTCAGCTTCTGTAAGTTTATTTATTTTAGAAATTTCCGTTAGTACTCAAACATCACCTGAAGCTGTGCCTGAAGTCAGCAGCACTTGCACCCCCAGAAAGCAGAAATTACGATTAAAATTGAAAACCATACAGCTAAGTTACTTGCTGAACCGACGTAGCTCCGCCTTGTGCTGGCAACATAAACATCAAAGTGCCGCGCGGTCTTGCCGCTTCTGTTAGAGTTTATTCTGTGGTAATTAATACCTTTGATTAAATAACACTTAAAACGCGTGAGATTTCAATAAATTCGGAAATTTAAAATGAAAAACAATAAATTCGATACTGAGTAACTGAAGATGGAATTCTAGAGACGAAACGTCTCAATTTGCATTTTGTTGATAAGATATTGTATCATGTACCATAAGATCTTGCAAAAAATGGAACAAAAATCCAGGTCTGTATTTAAGAAAATGAACTTGATGATGGCCCTGGAATACCGAAACGTTGCATCAAAAATGTATTTAACCTATTCGATAGAGGACAAAAAGTGGCCACGAGAAAGTGTTTTCCGTTTTTCAATATTACCTCAAATAAGGTCACAATTAAATAAAAACGATTCTCCAAAATTTTACTTCTAGTTTTTTTCAAATATTTCAAAAATTGATTAAGTTAGCTTTGATTTTTGAAATGGGCATTGTTGGTCCTTTGATTACGCAACTTTTCCCCTATTTAACGGACTCTATCTCTTACCATTTCCAAGATCCCCATGCATACATGCGAATTTGAATCACCCTGAATAATAAAAATGTAACTAGAGACAAAAATGTTGGAAGAATGTATTTTCTACAAATTTGAAATAAAAAGAAAAAATGTATGCTTATAATTTGCTTTTGTTCGCTGGATTTTATATGAATTTAATTTGGTACTAAACAAACAAAACAAATAAATCGGTATTTTTAAACATACACCTGCAAGTCATGTTTATATTTCAATATACAACAGAATAAACTTTAGAGTCCTTTAATAATGCGATCCTATATCAATTTAATTCTTAATCTCCTGTAATTGCTTGAAAAGAATCCTTAAAATTTTGCTTTTTAAAACAAATTGTCTAAGAAAGAATATCACATTCTAATTTCTACATCGGTAGGTTTACAGCTATAATCCTGCATTAAATCAGTTCGATAATTTCTTAGTTAACAATAGTATATTGACAGACAAGTTTTACAATGACCCTTATTGTAATATGAGTACAGTTTGCGTAAACGAGCCGTAGGCGAGTTTCGCAATGTACGGATATTACTCGTCATTGTATGTTTTTCATACTATTTTTCCTATTTCGCATAATTTGTTTTTCCTATTTCGCATACCTAGTAATTTATTTTAATTTAAAAAATGAATATTAAGTAGAAATATTAAATGTCAAGGTTGGTAAGATTGACAATTCCAATAAACATTTGAAAATCAATTAACAATTTATTTTGACGTTTATTAAAAATATATCCGAAAGTTACATCTTATAAGATTTCTATCTCAAAATGGATGGAGAATTACAATGCACTCCTCCTGAGGTGAGAAACATTCATTGCCTCTAATGCAGACAATTTTTTTTTCTTCAAGTGTATCATAATTGTTACATTTTGCTACTGAACACACAAGGTAAAAATACTCCATTATGTTACTAATACAATAATGGAAATCATTATGTTACTAATAACATAATGTTGGTGCAACTCGTCACAAATGGTGGCGCCACTTGTCATTGTTTTGATTACAAGTGTCAAATGTGAATAAATTCAGACAGTTTAAAAGGTAAAATTACTTCAAAAGTGTGTTGTACGCTTCGAAAATTATTTTCGAACGATAGTTCTTTTGTGTAGAAAGATCCTTTCTGTGCACACGTCTACACAAGTTGTTGACAGTCAAGTAAGTATTTTCAAATGTTCTGTCGTTTCCATTGATTAACATGCAAAATAGTTATATAGCGCTTGAAGAAAAAATAGTATATGTCACTCAGAGCAGAAAGCTCTTTCTTGTGCTTCACCCAGATTGCTCGGCCTCGGCTAAAGCCTCGGCCGCAATCTTCTGAGCTCAGCACAAAAAAGTGCGCTTTCCACTCCTAGTACCATAATATACTATTCTTCAAGCGTATCATAATTATTGTAACATTTTGCTACTGAATACACAAGGTAAAAATACTCCATTATGTTACTAATACAATAATGGAAATCATTTTGTTACTAGTAACATAATGTTGGTGCAACTCGTCACAAGTGGTGGCTCCACTTGTCATTGTTTTGATTACAACTGTCAAGTTTGGATAAATTCAGGCAATCAAAAAGGTAGAATTACTTCAAAAGCGTGTTGTACGCTTCGAAAATTATTTTCGAACGATATTTCTTTTGTGTAGAAAGGTCTTTTCTGTGCACGCATCTACACAAGTTGTTGACAGTCAAGTAAGTACTTTTCAAATGTTCTGTCGTTTTCATTGATTAACATGCAAAATAGTTATATAGCGTATAGCGCTTGAAGAAAAAATAGTACCTATATGTCACTAGGAGTAGAAAGCGCACTTTTTGTGCTGAGCTCAGAAGGTTGCAGCCAAGGCGGCAGTCGAGGCTAAGCAATCTGGACGTAATATACTACAATTGCGGTATTTTTACATATGCAATAATGACAGATGTGTTTGACATATAGACTCAGTTACCAAAGTTACAGAGAAAATATTCCCTAAAAACAGCTGTACAAAAATATTCATTGTAGCACTGTTTTTGATAAAAACATTTGTACAAAATTCGCTTTGTGGACGCGATATAGGAAAAAGTATTTGATACCTATTTTTGCCCAGCTTCATATTAAAATATACAACTTTTAATACTACACATATTACTTCCTTTTCAATCATACATAAGTACCATGAGATCAAAAAAAAGATGATTCTGAGCAGGCCTTGACTAGTACAACACGATTGGCAAGACTGATTTCAAAATGTGGCAGTAGGTTAGAGGTTAATAAATGTCAAATAAATTAAAACACAAAACAGTATTTATTTAGGGAACAAACTAAAAACTAAGATGAATACATGTTAGAGTAGGTGTTCAAAATGTGATCCTTCACTAGTATTACAACGATAAACTTAAATAATTCTGGAAACAAGATTGCAAAACTGACATATTTGAAATGTCACTGTCACATTATAATTCATAGGCATTCTAGAACCAGTATAGCCAATCGTGTTGTACTAGTCAAGGCCTGCTCAGAATCATTTTTTTTTCGATCTCATGGTAGTAGACATAATGAAGTTATTTTTAAGGTAGAAATAAGGGATGGGCGGTAGCCTAGTAATCCGGTTTCATAACTTTTCCATAAAATATAGTGTTGACTAATCCATCACATTTTAGCTGAATCAGTATTATAAATGGATGATCTGCAATAAATTCTTCAGGTGCAGACATGAACATTTCCATACCTAAAACAAAAATACTAAATGAGGCGTGCATTCCCAAAACGTTGTATACCTATGCCATAAATAAAATCTTTCAGGATAAGAGAAAAAAAGTGTAAAGACGGCATTTACAACTCATTTATGCAGAAAAACGTATTTGAAGCCGAGGTGGCATTTACAACGTTTTGGAAATGCACGCCCCAAATTTCAGTTTTTAATAAAATTATTTGAACGAATAAATATTCGACTGCCCCGGACTTTCATTTTACGCAGGTCATGGATGGCACTCTAGATTAATAAATACATTTTTTTCCAAAAATTCACTTTGGCATGAAAACTTTGTCATGAAAATGTTTCAAATTTTATACTAGCAAAAGTAAAATCAAATGTCAATTTCCAAGCATATATAAATATATAAGATGTTCCATTTAAAATAACAAAGTCGAGGTTAATTCCGGTGAAACTTCGTCAAATAATGGAGTTTTAAAAAATGTATTTTACATACGAGTACGTATACCAAATTTCATTTTGATTTCTTAAAATTTAATTAAAAAGATAGGGGTGTGCCAGGTCTATTATTTTAATATGAAATATATAGTTTTCCTAATCACTGTTAATTCGAGTTTAAAGTTTATTTGTACTACATTTTAAATAGCATTGAATAAGTAGTTGTTTGCAGTCGTCTTAATCTGTACTACAGTTAGAAAATAAAAATACTTACTAGTAACTGCAGCAGCTTCTGTTCCTTCTTCATTAACTTCAATATACGCTTTCTGAATAACTTGACTAACATGCAGTGATTCCGAATTTTCAGTTAGGTCTGAAAAATTTGCATCACTGCTGAATATTACACCAAGGCCCATCTACAAAATATATGTTTATGTATTTACACGTATTTACGAAAAATATATGTATTTAAGTTTAAACCAATTTGTATTTAGAAAAACGTTAGGTGAGATGTTTTAACTCCCACCTCCTTGTAAATACTTATAGTGGTTTAGCATCAATATACTCATAACAGTTATAAGTTATAACTACCAAAGTTAAGGTTTGGGTTAATTATTAAACGGTCAAGTACCGGGGGATCAACGGAATTCATAATTAGAGGAGGCTGTGATTGGTGCTATTTTATGCTGTGTGGTTGGACACACTGAGAAATAAATAATAAATTGACAATTGTTATATTTGAGGTTATGCTCGTGCTTTGTACGATCTTTGATGATAAAGAGTGATTCAAAAGTAGATTTATCAAAGCGTGCCATGATAAAAATTAAGTATGTCTTTACTTAAATCGACACGTGTGAACTACTTACATGCCATTGAAACTAATTTTATAAATCTGAATGAACAGCAAAGTAAATTAATTATTTAGGGCCAATTTCATGTATCTTAAATTTTATTGTACGTAATGGAATAACAATAACAAACATTTGAACACGTTTTAAGTTTGCTAGTTATACACATGCTAAAGTTGCTTGAAACAAAATTAATTGAAAAAATTAACACTTCTAATAAATCCAAATGGAAAAGCTTCAATTTTTAGTCTCTAATGTCTTGACACAGTCTAACTCTTCGTTTAAAGCTTCACATAACATTATTTAATAACTCAGGATTATCATTAATTTCTTCGATTTTGTTTATTATTTTCTGTCGAAGGTCATTGATATCGCCAACAGGAGTATTAAAAATGGAATTTTTCAGATATAGCCATAAAAAGAAATCACATGGAGTCAAGTCGCATAATCTTGGAGGCCATATAATTGATGTGTTTAAACTGATGTTCGATTTTCAAAATACTCCATAAGAAAATTAAGATTTTCTCTTGTGGTATGTATTCGAGCCCCATCTTATTGAAAATAGCCTTCTGCTAGTTCATCATCCAATAACTGATTTATAAAAGGGGTTAAAATTTGTAGGCGGTATCGTTCAGAATTCAGTATCCCTTCAAAAAATATAGGTCCTATTATGCGTCTTCTACTGATAGCTGCCCAAAGTTTCCGTGGATGTAGAGGTGCATCAATAAACTGATGTGGATTATTTGAACTCCACATCCGCATATTCTGTGAATTAGTATACCCAGAGAGGTGGAACCAACATTCATCAGTAAAAAATACTTTTTCAAACGCCTCATCATAATTATCAAGATTATTAAGAAACCATCCACAAAATATCTGCCGCTGGGGAATATCATTTGGGCTAATTTCATGGAATGCTTGTATACGATAAGGATGAAGTTTTAAATCTTGTTTAAGGATGCGTTGACAAGTACTGTATGAGAGATCGACCTGTTGTTGCAAATGTCGAATTGATGTATGCGGTTGCTCTTCGATCACAGCTCTTACAGCTTCAATGTTTTCTTCACCCGTTACTCTGGGCCTGCCAGTAACTACTTTATGAGCTACGCTTCCCGTTTTCCTATAAACATCCACAATATAACGAACGGCCCTGCTAAACATATCATAGTGAACCGCCACATTGGGAAATTAATAATAATAATATTATTCATATTGGTTGACACAAAGCAAATATATTTTAAATACAAAACAAATCAGGGGAAGTTCAGCTTAAAAACCCTAAGGTGTGGCTGCTCTTCCACTTAACCTGTATAAAATAAAAACAAAAAAAAAAACAAAACAAAAAAAACAAAAGAAAATAATAAAATAATATAACCATACAGTAGTAATACAAATTTCCTTCCATCATGAATGAAAACCCATGTGCCTCTGCGAGATACGTGCAGTTGAATAAATGTTATCATGTACATTGAAGCGCAGACTAAATAACGCAATTAATATTCTGTTTATTAAGTAGTAATATTTTAAGCCTTTCTTTAAAAGAATTTTTACTTGCAAATGGCATAATACCAAAGGATTTACTATTAATACATTTAACAATGCAGTAAGAAAATGATCGAGTAAATATGTTCTTGCGATGACGCGGCATGGCCAGGAGCCCCTATGATGTAAATTTAAGTTGTGCACATCTGTACGGTACTTAAGCTTTCGGAGAAAATAAGGTTGTAACACCCCCCCCCCCCCCAACTTGGGGTTTTGCGGCCTCGGGTTAGCTCAACTGGGCCAGTGGTTATTGTCGCAGCTAGAATGAATTCGAACACAGACATAGGCGGCAATCCCGGGTGGGTTGAGTGGGTCCGGACCCACCCAATGTTTTGGTCGACGGGTCCTGCCGTGTTATTGACCCACCCAATATTTTACAGGAATTTTTATTTATATTTACTGTAAATGAGGGAAAAAGTGTTTACGATTATTTACCAGTTCAGCACCTGTTGTTGTTTGTTGTTTACGGCTTTGACTCGTGTAATCCTAGCGTCAGCTGTCACTAGCGTGTGCATGCCTGCATGGTCGTGGTAGTCTCGTAGAGGCGAAGTCGTTACCGGTTTATACAATTAATAGTACCTCTTGTCCTTTACTTTCACTGCGCAGCACACTGCGCTAATTTAATTATGATGGCTGCCATGGATTCTGATCCACTGGTTAGTAGTGCAATTGCAGGTGTGAAAGACATCGGAATTTTGTTTCAACGAAGTAGAAAGTATGAAAAAAATTTTCAAGAAATAGCTGCAGCAGGCGCAGCATCCGACTCAGAGGAAATACTGTTTATGTCCAAGTCCAAAGCATCACTAAAGCCTTTGTGTCCTACACGTTGGCTATGCAGAGGAAAGGCAATCAAAGCAGTTCTTGATCAGTATGATACGGTTCTTGAAAGTTTGGAAGAAATGCGTACTGAGAAAAATGATGTTGGAACTAAAGCTAGAGATCTTCTTTCTAAATTTTCTCAAGCATCAACGTTATTAGGATTACGAGTGTGTCAGCTTGCCAGCAGCCTGTTAGAAGAGTGCAATTCAGCGATGCAAAGTGAGAAGAGTTGTGTCACTGGAATGCAGGAACTAAGTGAAGTTACAAAAAATTCTTTCCATCTTTCGATGAATATTTCGAAGAAGTTTTTCGCAAAACCGTAGCTGAAGCTGAAGCCGGGTTCTCATTAGTCGATTTCATTGATCAATGAGATTGAATCTATCCCATTGAAAATACAATTGACTGCGAAACTTGTTCACACGATTCAAGGGCATTGAACATTCAGTCAGAAACGATCAATTTTAAAAATGGCTGCAAAGAAGACAATTGTGCGTGCTGGAGTCCGTATTGTGTGTAAATATTTAGTAAACCAAATCAAAAAGAGAAAAACAAGAAAACCATTTGAAATGTGCCATGTTATTAAAATGCCGCAAAACTACCCAATTTTACCCAGAGCGTAGGTGCCAACAATAAGCTGACGATGCAACTGCATTTGTTTCAATATAATTGAATTCTTGTTCTCACATTTCAAACACTGTTCAATTTCATTGAATCAATCCCGTTCATCAACCAAAGTAGACCTGCCTTTCACTTCCATTGAAACGAAAAATCATTGATCAATATCGTTGAAATGATGTTCCCATTATTCAATTTCTTTACAATGGCATAGATTCAGTCTCATTGATGAATGAAATCGACTAATGAGAACCCAGCCTGAAAAAATGGGTTTAGATCAATTACGTGTTCCTCGATTACGCAAACCACCTGCAAGATATACTGGTCCTGCAGAAGCGTTTAATGCTCCCGACCCACAAGTTCATTTTCGCAAAGCATTTTACGCTGTTGTAGATTGTGTTCTGCAACAGTTAGCAAGGCGTTTTGACACTTCTCGTAACTCCGAACTGGCCAGATATCAAATGTTTGAGAAAATACTTCTGGAAGTTGAAGTAGCGTTGAATCAAACAGTTTTGGAAGAATACAAAACCATTGACATAAACAGGCTAGAAACACAGCTTCGAATGTTTCAGAGTGAATATGGAAAGCCTAAGTCAATATTCCAGGTCAGAGATATGCCTAGAAATTTATCTCCAGAAGTTCGAAGTTTATTTAGTCATACAGAAAATTTGATTACGCTTATGCTTGTCTGTCCCGTAACATCATGCGAAACGGAAAGAAGTTTCTCCTCGCTGCGGCGATTAAAAAATTGGCTTCGAAATAGCATGAGTCAAGTCCGATTGAACAGTGCCGCTATATGCCATGTGGACAAGACAAGACTGGACGCTGTTAATATTAATGATATTGCGAAAGAGTTTGCCTCAAAAACAGACGTAAGAAAATTAGCATTCGGGAATTTTATTTAAATTTAACGTATTTACTTGTGACTTGTGTATAATATACAGTGTGGTACAAAAGTATGGAACAAATTCAATATCTCCTGAAATAATTGTTTTTTGGCAAAACGCTCGGACAGGTATAGCGATTTAAATTACGGTGCATATTTTTCTACGGTGACGTTATCGCCCTTTTTTTTTAAATAGGAACTTGCATATTTGACAATTGCAGTAGATAGTCCTTTTTTTCTCTTTCTAACCGTGCAAAAGTTTTATACCCTCACATAAGATTTTTTTTGAGAAAATTGTCAAAATAGTTTTACTTCCAGTAGGCCTGTCAACAACAGCAAAAGCATCTAGAACTCGATACTTTTTTTTTATTTGAGCTAACTTTCAATCAAAGTGTCAAATTAGTTCGACTTAGTGTAGATATTAAGCAGCAAGATTATGCATCTTACAGAAACAGAGAGAATTGAGATATTAATTATGATTGGATGTGGCGACAGGAGCAGAACTCAAGAAGAAGTCTGCCGATTATTCAATGAAATTCACCCACACCGCCCACCCATTATAAGATCAACGGTTAGTAAAATTGAGAGAAAGTTTCATGAAGTGGGTCATGTTAGAGATTTACCCAAAGCTGGGCGCCCTGTAGTGGCAGCAGGCGCACAACTTAACGTTTTATTACAAATCCAAGAAAATCCTCACACCTCAAGTCGTCAGTGTGGAAGAGATCATGACATGAGCCATGTTACAGCATTGCGTATATTAAAAAAACAAAAATTCCACCCATACAAAATACAGTTGGTACAAGAGCTGTCTGATGATGACTATGATCGCAGGCAAGAGTTTTGTGAAAACATGATGGGGATCTGCAATGCTAATCCAATGTTTGTTAGACACGTAGTTTTTTCCGACGATGCTACTTTTTGTTTGAACGGGACTGTGAACAGGCAAAACTGTCGCTACTGGGCTGCGGAAAACCCCCATTGGATGCATGAGGCACATTCTCAATACCCCCGAAAGATTAATGTATGGGCAGGAATTGCTGGAGACCAAATCTTAGGACCATTCTTTTTAGAAAACACACTAAATGGTGAACGATATTTGGAATTTTTGCGAAACGAACTTGTTCCTGCATTATCAGTGTTGTTTCCGAATGAAGAAGACCCCGATATTCCGAATGTTCATCTTTGGTATCAACAAGATGGGACTCCTCCGCATTATGCAGCTACAGTGCGTCAGTATCTGAACCAAATCTTCCCAAACAGATGGATTGGCAGACGAGGTGCTATAGAGTGGCCTCCTAGATCTCCAGATCTAACGCCGCTTGATTTCTTTTTATGGGGTTACCTAAAAAGTAAAGTGTACATAAGAAAACCTCGGGATTTAGAAGAGCTGAAGCTGCGAATCCGAGAAGAAATACGCAGAATCACACCAGAAACAATTCGTAGTGTACTGCAAGAATTTATTTTTCGATTGGGGTATTGCCAAGAGGTTAATGGCCGTCAGTTCGAACATTTACTATAGTTATTGTTTAGAAATGTACCATTGTACCAGGCCTACTGGACGTAAAACTATTTTGACAATTTTCTCAAAAAAAATCTTATGTGAGGGTATAAAACTTTTGGACGGTTAGAAAGAGAAAGAAAAGGACTATCTACTGCAATTGTCAAATATGCAAGTTCCTATTTAAAAAAAAGGGCGATAACGTCACCGTAGAAAAATGACTGTCGCAAAAAAAATTCGATTCCTCTTAAAATATGCACCGTAATTTAAATCGCTATACCTGTCCGAGCGTTTTTCCAAAAAACAATTATTTCAGTAGATATTGAATTTGTTCCATACTTTTGTACCACACTGTATAAATTGTATACAGGGTATCTCAGACATGACTCACCAGGCCTATAACTTTGTTATTTTTAAAAATAACTATAATAAACTATATACAGGGTGGTGACTCGAACACCCGAACATAGCGATTTAACATGTAAAATCATATTTTCATAATTTCCTGCTCCCCTAATTATTTTAGGTAAAAAAGCTTCAAATAAAAGTTTTAGGGCATAAAATTCTGCATCTAAATCAATAAACAAAATTAATTTTGCGTGCCTTGTAACCTCAGAAATTAGGTATGAAAATGACGTAAGTCACCCCAAAAATAGCGATAGCCATGGAATTCAAACAAAAATTAACAAATGTTAACGGTTTATCTGTTACGCTGCGTTAGTTTATTTTTATTATTACTTGTAATTACTGTTAAAGTGAAAATATGATCAACAATTATACAATAAGTGAAAAAAATCAATTTTTAAAGTTATTTTACAGTGGTAATAGTATAAGACAAGTGCGAGATCTATTTGCGAATTTATATCGTCATATAGCAATTCCGTCCACATCAACAATCTATACCATCATCAATAATCAAACAAAATATGGGTCAGTGTTCGTCCCTTGCAAGAGTTGTACTAAAAAACAAATAAATATTACACCAGAAGAAGATATTGAAGCTGAAGATCATAACGCTAACGAAATCAATGTATTAGCTGCGGTATCAAATAATCCAAATGTGAGCCGTAGAGAAATTGGATCTGGATTAGGTTTGCACCACACCACGGTCCTAAAAATATTAAAAAAACACAAATTTAAATCTGTTAAATTTTCCGTCCACCATGACATTTGACAGATAAACTGTTAACAATTGTTAATTTTGGTTTGAATTCCATGGCTATCGCTATTTTTGGGGTGATTTACGTCATCTTCATACCTAATTTCTGAGGTTACAAGGCACGCAAAATTAATTTTGTTTATTGATTTAGATGCAGAATTTTATGCCCTAAAACTTTTATTTGAAGCTTTTTTACCTAAAATAATTAGGGGAGCAGGAAATTATGAAAATATGATTTTACATGTTAAATCCCTATGTTCGGGTGTTCGAGTCACCACCCTGTATATTCGTTAATGGGAGCAAATTCTCTATAAGATGGGGAAAGAAAATGTTAGAAAATCTGTACTCATATTATGGCAGCGATATTCAACTTTTTTTTTTTCAAATTGCACACTATGCTTTTTTTCGCTCATTCTGATAGTACTTTTTATTCTCTTTATAACCATGTAAACCAATATTGGTCTTACATAAGAAAATTCTCGAAAAAAATACGATTGAAAGTTGAAGTCTAGGTTTGCCATGGAAACAACTCATTGTTGTAATTTGTACTCGTCGGCGATAAAAACAATAGCGGATACCTTTCTGCATACAACCTTGCTGCTCTTATTGCATTCCTCTCGCATAAACCATAAATAAGGATCATATCAAGCTTTTCAGAATTAGTGTAATTCATTTCTAATACTACTATGATTCTAAACAAGAACATACAAATACAGAAAGAGCACTTGTCATTCTTTACAAGGTAAATTGCAATTGTTTTACAGCTATACGCTATTGTTTTCATCGCCGACGAGTACAAATTACAACAATCAGTTGTTTCCATGGCAAACCTAGACTTCAACTTTCAATCGTATTTTTTTCGAGAATTTTCTTATGTAAGACCCATATTGGTTTACATGGTTATAAAGAGAATAAAAAGTACTATCAGAATGAGCAAAAAAAGCATAGTGTGCAATTTGAACAAAAAAAGTTGAATATCGCTGCCATAATATGTAATATATCTTATAGAGAATTTGCTCCCATTTACGAATATATATATAGTTTATTATAGTTATTTTTAAAAATAACAAAGTTATAGGCCTGGGGAGTCATGTCTGAGACACCCTGTATATAGCATACCATTTATTAAAATCGAACCCGGACCCGGACCCCCGCTCCAGCGCAACGCTTCGCGTGCGCATGGACTGACATGCAACGGGAACCTGACGGGACCCACCCAATGTAATTCTGGTTAACATAATAAATAATAAAATGAAATTCTGGTTAATAAATCACAGTAACAATCCACAGGTAAAAATAAATGTACTTAAGCTCTAAACATAACTATTTACAATTCATCAAAATAAATCTTGTTCAACCAATCAAACGGTATTCTTTGCTGTTGCCTTCGCTGTTCGCTCGGTTGCCTGGCTGGACAGCGGCGCGCGACTGGTTGCCGGGAAAGCGGTTAACGACTAGAAGTTTTTCGGCCTCTATGACGTTTTGGAGGGTGGTTGGTTTTTAGTTGACATTCAGCAAAGGATGGTGACTCGGTAATTTGCTGTTAACATAAATAAACATACAACGGACAATTATAAATTAGTTATATGTGGTTCAGAGTGTGGGTGCCTATCAGCCTTGGTAATTACTGGATAGCTGGTGACACTAGTCTTACCCGTGCAATTCACAGGTTAGCTACGGATGCGTATCCCTGGTATTGCTACTGGGTTTGGTCGGTCTCCGTAGTCCTTATTTACGGCGGTTTACGGACCTGGTGGACAACGGGATCAAGGGCTGTTTGTCAACTCTATGCGGGCCGATTCACAGGACGGGATAACGGGGTTGTTCGTCAGCTCTATGCGAGCCGAGTTACAATACGGGGTTTAGGGGTTTGTTCGTCAGCTCTATGCGAGCCGATTTACAAGACCGGGGTAACGGGGTTTGATTGTCAGCTCTTCTCGAGCCGATTAACAAGACGGGATTGTGCGTCTCGGTCCCGGACCGGACTCGACTCTCCTGGTGTTCGTTGCGGTTCTGCTTTTATACTATTTCCCCCGGCCGACTTTCCAGCTGGCCTGCACGGGGCCAAGATTACTTGGTCACGTAGGTCCCGCAGGTGGGTTGATATCGCCCAAGCTAAAATTTCCGCTTGAGTACGCCTGTACGTGACTTTAATGTTAATTTTACTCACATATTAATTACTTACAAAGTCATTACTTACAGGGCGGTACGTTACAAGGTGGTTGTTTATATAGAATGATTTTACGATATAAGCAAGCAGAGTGCATAAGCCTTCTGTTGTTCATATTTAGCCAACCAGCGTCTTTTAGTTTAGTTAAAGAGGCAATTTCACCAATTTTCATATGAATATTCCGAAAACTTTTGAAATTGCAGCAAAAAATTAAAATTAAAATTTCGACGAAATTCAGAAAATGCATCTCGAGTGGAGTAGATCCAAACGCCATTAATTTTTTGGCCATTTCTAAAATAAATCTCTAGTATGCACCGTTTTTGATGATCTGTAAAACCCATAATCTAAAATATGTAAATTAAACATTGTTTTCATTTTGTATGCTGTATTAAATTTTACGTATTTTACTACAAACAATTACTAACTACGGTGTATGCAGAATAAGTTCCACTATAGTTAAACTGTTACTAATTAGAGTTTGTTCAAATAGATGCTGAAAATCCGCAATTTTTTGCAGGTTATTTCAACAAATTATTACAGATCAGGCTTGAAAATTGACTTAAATCACATTAATAATGCGACCGCTGTTATCGACATTTCATCACAAATATGTATGCAAAAATTAGTTCATTTAATGAGCGCTTGCGTGTGCGTGAATCCTCTATTATAAACAATACATGAACTATTTTCTGCGTTTCTGTACTAATATCAGACATGTAGTAGTATATGTCCATCTTTGTCTTCTACGGCCGACTTTGATGAATCTACTTTTGAATCACTTGTTATAATAAGCTGCGTTTGTTTATTTGTTCTAAGAACGGAACGAACAGAACCAGAATCTGAAACAAGATCACGTGGTACGCTCAAGCCCCAACTATTTCTTCCGGGCGAAAAGAGTAAACTCCAAATGTTCCGTTCCGTAATAAACGAACCCAGAACCCAGTTTTTGGCGTAAAAAGAGCGTTCCGAACAGATAAACGAACGCCCCTATAGTAAACATTATTTTGCTGAAACGCAGAAATAAAATAAGTTTGAAGAAAAAATTGGAATTTTTTATTGAAATTACAATAAATGTTCAAAGTGTTGTCCGTCAGTAACCTCAATTCTGACACTTAAAATTTTTAATTTCAAGCTGCAAGCCTGTTGCCAACTTTATGGTAAATATCACAGCCTGCTCTAATTATGAATTCCGTTGATCACCCGGTATAAGTATGTTGCCTAATAAAGAACAGCAACTAACAACATATCTGTATCTTACTGTACTACTGGAAACAAAAAAATTCAAAGATCTATTTGTTATTTGTAATTCAAATTAGATCTAGTCACTGATTTTAATTTGATGTCATTGTCTTCAGTAAAAAACAACATTAAAAATAGGTGTGCCAGAATCCGAATAAAATCACCGAGTGATATGGATTTTATTTCATACCTACCGCAAAGATATACAGCGTGTTCCCGCCCCGAATAGAGTTGGCGATAGCTATAATGAACGAACAATTTTTGAAAAACGTTTCCATCTTTTGTAATCTAGGTCTGCTTGATTTATAATGAATTTTTACCAAATTACACTTGAAATGATATCCAGATGGCGTAGTTAGCACAAGAAGAATATAAAGCGGGCTGGGTAAATTGGTCTTTTTTATTAACTTTACACAAAAGTGTTATTTTAAAAATACGTTTTAAATTAAACATTCGGACTGCATGCAGATTTTCATTACATTTAAACAAAAAAAAAACGAGACCTTCAAAATTACCATAAGTAACAATAAAATTGGTTTTCTTAATTCTATTTTTACGCAATTTCTAAGCAGTTTTCAATAACATAAAGCTATTCAAACAACTCCCCACCTAAATTAAGACATAATTCTATCCATTTTCTAAATTCTTGGTAACTGTTTCTAATTCCGAGAAGCGATATTTATAGCCCTAATCACATCACTAATTTTGTTTTTCAATCTGTTCAAATCGTTATCAACATTTTTTGTATACACTTTTTGTTTCTCGTATCCCCAGAAATAAAAATCCATAATTGTAATATCCGCACTTCTTGGTGGCCATGGCTGCGGTCCAAATCGGTCAATCCATCTCTTTCTAAATATGGTGTTTAAATAATTTTATATCAATGCAGTTGCATGTGGGCCACAACCATCTTGCTGAAAATAAATCTTCTATCTTTTGGATAAAGTTACGTCTTCAAAAAAATTACCTAAACAATTTTGTAATATTTCCAAGTATGTGAACCCTGATTCACATTTCGATCCAAACAATGAGGTCCAATTACGCAATTGTAGGTAATAGAACACCAAACATTAACTTTTCTTGAATACTGTCGTCTGCAGTTTATTCTAAATTTAGGATTCCATTTTTGTAAATGCAGCTTTATCGAAAAGTCCAGTCGTTTAGCTTCATCATTGGCTTCCAAAGTATGAATGAATTTAGCTTTAAAAGGAATAATTTTATTCGATTTAAATATTCTTTGCAAATGCGATTTCCCAATACCAGTTTGTGCTGCCTTTCGTCTTAGCATTGAATATCCAGCTGGATATTCAATGGTCTTAGTGAAACCCTTCCGTTTCCTCTTACATCATCCATTGCCAAAACCGTTGCCGTCTTTATTCAATTGTTTCTTACTCCGCTTTTGGTTTACCACACGTTACGGTTGTTTGAAATTTAATTATATTTTTTCTTACTGTTATATCGCTTATTGAAACTCCTGGAAACTTTTGCTCGAAACATCTAACCACAACCTTGTAAATAATTTCACCCAATGTATAGCATTGCACAACGAATACTTTCTGCTCGAGACTAAGCATTTTACTTAACTTGTAGAAATTATTTTATACTGTCAATTTTTAAGGTAGGTGCGGGACCTACTACTGTTTTTTTAAATTGCAAAGTAACTTAGATGACCGGCAAAATTTCACTATTTCATTTTTTATTCCAATTCTAATGAAAGTTTGTATGTAGCTCGAATTTTTAATTTCGAGCATATTTTTTAAATAAAAATTTTGCGAAAAGTTGATAGTAAGACCACTTTACCCAGCCCCGCTTTATATTCTTCTTGTGCTAACTACTCCATCTGGATATGATTTCAAGTGTAATTTGGTAAAAATTCATTATAAACCAATCGGGCCTAGACTGCAAAAGATGGAAACGTTTTTCAAAAATTTTTGGATCATTATATCTAACGCAACGTGCCCGGATTTGCCACGGGGCGGACGCATTCACGAAGTTCTCCGGGATGCTTCAATGTTTTTAATGTTTTAAAGTTTTCTTTAAAGAAATAAATCGTATAACTAGCACTCGAGAGCTGCCGGGATAATAAGAAAGTGCCAGTGATTGCAATTGTAATAAGGCCGGCGAATAAATAAACTAAAAGTGGATTTAGTGTGTAAACAAGGAAGGCGCATACAAGACGGCAAAGCAGGGTCTAAACGGAATAAAGCTAGGTTACATTGTAGAATTTAATGTAGAATTTAATAATAGCACAGAGCAGATATTAATATCTGCTCTGTGATAATATATAATCTAGCTGCCTAGCATAGATCGAATAATAACTGTTAAAAGTAAATAAAATAGTAGGCGGCAACGCTGCTAGAAAAAGAGTACAATAAATAAATAATGTAATGTCATGTAGTAATGCCTAATGTTAATAAATATTTAAAATAGAAGAGTTTTTAATAAAATAAAAACATACTGATAAAACATGGCGCAGTCGTCAGTGTAATGAATAATTAAAAGGAACAGAGAAGAGAAGAAAAAGTAAAAAGAAATAGTAAACACGTGCTGAAGAGCTAAACGTCAAAGAAAATGGAATTCAATAAACCAGGTATATTTGATTTAAACGGCAATATTGCAGAGAATTTCAAGATATTCCGGGAAGAGGCGGAAATTTATTTCATAGCAACTGAAACTGGAAAAAAGCCGAAAGAAGTACAAGTAGCACGTTTAAAGAATTTGATGGGTTCAGAAGCTCTACGATTGTATCAGACAATTACACAGCTAAAACCAGAGAATGAAACAGTGGAAACAATCTTCGAGCAGTTAGGAAATCATTGCACTCCAAAGAAAAACGAAACCATGGCAATATACAAATTTTTTAGCCGAAAACAATCACCGAAGGAACCTTTTGAAAAATTCTATGCTGACTTAAAACAATTAGTTAAAGCGGGAGAGTTTAAAGAACAAGAAGATAAATTATTAAAGGCACAAATTGTCTTAGGTATAAATTCACCAAACCTACAAGAAAGATTGTTGAGAGAAGATCTAACGTTGGACCGAACTGTCGATTTTTGTAAATCTGTAGAAGTCGCAGACAGAAATATGAAGGTTATAAATGAGCAAACCCAAGATGAGGAAATCCATAGGGTTTCTACAAGAAACTTAAAAAGGAGTGAAAAACCTAATACTAATAACATGCGAGGTAACAGTAGTCATAAGGGTAATTATTATGTAAATAGACAACTGTGTAGTAAATGCAACTATAAACATAATGTAGGTCGATGTCCTGCAAAAGGTAAAATGTGTAGTTTTTGCAACAAACCAAACCATTTTGCATCAGTCTGTAGATTTAATAAAAATAAGAACACAAACAAACCTAGGTCAAAGAATATTAATACCTGTAAATTAGAAAATGAATCTGAGCTTGATTTTGATGTCAATGTTATTACGTATAACATGTCTACTGTAAATAATAATAAGAATAATAGAAGTTGGTTTAAGAATTTAATAGTAAACGATAAATGCATCAGATTTAAGCTTGATAGCGGTGCACAAGTAAATACATTACCAGTAGAAATAGTTGAAAAGTTTAAATGGGTGGATCAGATTAAAAGTACTAATGTTAAATTATGTGCTTACGGTGGATTTAAAGTAGCACCAATAGGTACTATAACTGCAAAAATAGAACATAATGGGCATATTGTAAATGCAGAATTTTATGTTGTAAAAAATGACATACCAATATTAGGGTTGGCTACATGTTTAGATATAAAATGTATAGCTCGTACTGATAGCATGACTGTTAGTTCACCTGCTAAACAGCAATTTATACAAAATAATATTGATGTGTTTAGAGGGTTAGGAGAATTTCCTGAAGAATATCACATAAAAATTAAACAAAACGTAAATCCTGTAGCTGCATCACCAAGAAGGGTCCCTTTTCAAATTAAAAATAAGTTTAAACAAAAATTAGAGGTAATGGTAAAGAAAGAAATAATTACTCCTGTTAATAGTCCAGATGAATGGGTCAATAATGTAGTTGTAGTTGAAAAACCAGATAAATCGTTGAGAGTATGCATTGATCCAACAGAGCTCAATAAACATATTATACGTGAAGTTTATACAATACCGTCATTTGAAGAGATAGGTCCTAATTTGGCAGGTAAAAACATATTTTGTGTATTTGATCTAAAAGATGGGTTTTATCAAATCAAATTAGATGAACCTTCAAGCAAACTATGTACATTCAGCACACCCTTTGGTTGTTATCGATTTCTGAGAGCTCCATTTGGTCTTAGTTCAGTTCCCGAAGTATTTCAAAAAATTACTCAGAAATGTTTTGGAAACATAAATGGTGTTACCGTCTATTTTGATGACATTTTATGTGCAGCAAGTAATAAAGAAGAATTAGATGAGATAATTAAACAGGTTTTGGCAAACGCCAGAGAGTATAATATTAAATTCAATCTAAAGAAATTGCAATATTATGTTACTGAGGTGAAATATTTTGGCTTTGTTTTTGATAGCAATGGTATGAGACCTGACAAAGGTAGGATTCAGGCAATCCAGCAATTAAAGCATCCAAAAAACAAACTAGAGTTGCAAAAAATTCTAGGGGCAATTAATTATTTAAGAAGCTTCATACCAAATTTATCTGAATTAATTTCACCTTTTAGAGAATTGCTAAAAAATGGTACAATTTGGATATGGACAACAAAGCATGCAGATCTTTTAGACAAAATCAAAGAAATAATTAGTAATGCTACAGTATTAGTTCCATACGATCCAAGAAAAGATATTACCATACAATGTGATTCATCTAAAGATGCTGTAGGCTGTTGTTTGTTTCAGGAAAATAAACCGATAGCATTTGCTTCCAGATCACTAACTCAAACGGAAAGTGAATATGCACAGATAGAAAAAGAACTACTTTCTGTATGTTTTGCATGTCAAAAATTTCATAATTACATTTACGGTCAACAAATACTAATTTTTAATGATCATAAGCCATTAGTATCTATAATGAAAAAGAACTTACGTGAAATTAAAAACAATAGGCTTAGAAGATTAAGAATGAAATTATTAATTTATACATTTGATCTAAAATACATACCAGGTTCTAAGTTATACATAGCTGACCTACTTTCTAGAAACTTTGTTGAAAATGCAGAAAAAGAAAATGAACATTTAAGTGATATTATACATACAGTCATCGAAGGTGAATTTGCTATAAGCAAAACTAGGTTAAAAGAATTACAAAAACAAACGTCAGAAGATACTGATTTACAAAAAGTCAAGTTTTATTATCAAAATGGATGGCCTTCAGTTTGTAGTGCAGAAGGTGAACTCAGACATTTTTTCAAAATTAAAAATGACATATCAGTAGAAAATAACTTAGTTTATTATAAGGATAAATTAATAATTCCTAAGATCATACGAAAATCCATGTTAAAAATACTCCACGAGACTCACTTATCCTTGAAAAAACTAAACGAAGTGGCAAAAAATAATCTCTATTGGCCAGCTATGAGCACAGACATAGATAATCATGTACAGTCTTGTCAAACTTGTGTCAAATTTAGTCGATCAAAGACAAGAAGTCCACTATTATGTCATGAAATACCACAAATACCACATTTTAAAGTAGGGGTAGATATAGCAGAATATGCAGGTTGCAACTATTTAGTTCTGTATGACTATTATTCTAGGTGGTTAGAACTAGAAAAGTTAAAGTATAAAAATAGTCAGAGTGTAATTCAAAAACTTAAAAAGATTTTTAGCCGTAACGGTATTCCAAAAACACTAATCGCAGACAACATGCCTTTCAATAGTTTTGAAATGCACCAATTTGCTAATGATTGGAATTTTGAAATTGTAACATCTAGTCCGCATCACCATCAGAGTAATGGGTTGGCCGAAAAAGGGGTACATATAGCTAAAACCATGTTAAAAAAGGCAGGAGATAATAATCAGGATATAGAATTGTATTTGTTGAACTATAGAAACTCACCTGTTTGTAATTTAAAGTATACACCTGCACAATTAATGTTGAGTAGAATGTTGCGTTCAAAAATACCATGTACTACTAATAGCCTAATACCTACTTTAGTTAATTCACAATTAGTGCAGAACGAAATGATAAATTATCAAAAGAAACAAAAAACATATTATGACAAAAAAGCTAAAGTAAGTGTCCAGAAATTCCATCCAAATGAGAAAGTATGGTTACAGAATGTACACACTAAATTATGGGAAAAAGCGATAATTGTTAAACCCATTACAGAAAGATCTTACTTAGTAAAAACACTTATGGGTAAATTTTATAGAAGAAATGAACAATTCATTAAAAACACTTCTGTTCACTTATACATAGCACCTAGTAATAGCACTGCTAGTGATAAGGTACATAGCAATAATGGAGGTCGACCAAAAAGAACAATTAGACGACCTGAAAGGTTAAATTTGTAAATATGTGTAAGCTAGTTTAGTTTGTAAATAACTTTGTTAGTTTTCAGTTTAAAAAAATATATATATATTATATTTGTAAATATCTGTAAGATAGTTTTTAAGTTAGTTTATTAGTTTCCAGTTTTGTATTTGTTAAAATAAAAAGGGGAAGATGTTAAAAGTAAATAAAATAGTAGGCGGCAACGCTGCTAGAAAAAGAGTACAATAAATAAATAATGTAATGTCATGTAGTAATGCCTAATGTTAATAAATATTTAAAATAGAAGAGTTTTTAATAAAATAAAAACATACTGATAAAACAATAACAACTGCCCATCTTATGAATGCATCCAAACGAAGCGTATAGTCTATCCATTTTCCCTGTGCGTAATCTTCTTAAAACTTAAAAATGTTGCACACTTAGCAAGAAACTTAACTTGTAATATTAAGCTGAACTGGTGGAAATACCTATGGTACAGGGCGTTTAAGCGGATTATATATGTTTTACATGGCTTAGCTTGACTAGTAATATTACACACAGTGAAAATGTATAAAGTATACATAGTACAAAATTGCAAGCAGCGCCACATTTTTGGCCCAACGGACCGAGCGCAGGTAGATTTTCTGCAGACGTTTCCAGAAATCCGTGAACCGAAGTCGTCCCTTCGGTTCAAAGGAATAACAGAACGGTATAAATTATATTTGCAGCGCTAGTTGACACTTTTAATAAGAGGGTAGGAGCTAGGAACTGACCGATGCAAAAAAAGGCGGGTGGTTGCAATGTTTAAAATATAGCTGTAATGTAATGCATGCATATGGGGAATGCGCCGGCGATTTGTACATATTTGTAGCTACATACACATAGATCGAAAATAGGGTTCATAGTTAGTATTGTTAGTAAGCAAGCAATACGAGTACAAGAGGAACCAACGTAAACTATACCAGGAGAGGGAGGGCAGCCGGACGTCATAGGCAACCGAAGGGAATGCGAAAGCAAGTACACCGCCCACTATGGAATTCAAGTAAAGAAAATATCAGAGAACGGAAACCGCCTGTTTGCGGCGATGACGGATCAATTAACAGAAGGTAGAAGAAACAAAGAAGAACTCTAGAAAGAAGCCTGGAGTTAAGAGGGAAACTTTCAAAGATGTGAGGGAAACCAAGAAGACAGGCAACTGTAGCTAGAAGAAAATATCAAAGAGTTGGCCCCCAAAATCGATCAACGGAAGGATTCAGGGGAGAAAACAGCACTGAAACAAGATCTAGAGCCATCGGGTATACCAATACCACAACAAACCTGGGAAGAATCGACGAGAAACAAAATTATGATGAAGAAGGAAATAAACCGCATAATATGGTTCAAGAGAAGAACCAGACAACGAGGGAATAGAAGTAGAGGAAGAAGATGTAAACATCTAAGAATAATGTAGAAGAACGGCGAAGGAACATATAATATAATAACAATGACAATAAAAATAAGGAAACAAGGAATACGTATACCTGTGAAGTACAATGGAAAATAAAAATTATAATAACAATAATGATTAGACTAGGCTAGCATAAAGTAATGTGCTAACATGTAATAGGGCAGACATGTCTGCGCTAAGGCGTTTCATATCATAGACCTAGGAAATTAGCGGTAATACCAGAAATAATGTTGGTATAAGAGGATAAAACAAGTTTAACCATCTCGGTCATATTGTGATAAAGTCAAATAAGTAAAATCGTAAAAATATTAAGTAATGCTAAAACAAATTAAATCTAATTCAAGTTAACAGGAAATTCATATTAAAACTATAAGTTAATGGGACGTCAAACGAGTCAAATATCAAACGACACGAGGCAAGGTCATTTTCTGCAATTGACGAGACAGAGACGGATGAAAGATGACATCAGAATCATGCTTGGTGACAATTTCACACGCGTAGAGGACTGTCTAGTAAGCATTCTTAAAAATGTGCTGACGCGCTAGAATGTGTTAAACAAAGAATTATTGTTAGAGAATTTAGGTAGGGATCGAGTATCTCGATATATAGCTCAGAATACAGCCCAAAAAGGGGAGTGTTAGATTTCATTCCAACAAGAGATGTTCTGATCTATATACGGAGAGAGTCGATATACAATATAATGATGTTTATAATCATGTAAGTTATTTTAAAATATTTAAGTGAACTCGGGAAATTGTAAGTGCGGAACAACGGAAATGTAATTTAACTTATTGTTGTAAATTGTAATAAAATAAGCGGACTTAAAGCGGAAGTAAATATAAATAATTTAAATTCGGGTTAAACATAATTGTCTTGATTTGAAAAAGGTCGGGTAAATATTCAATGTAGATAATTTGATTGGGTCTTAAATGTAAAGAAGTTCTTTGTTGTAAAAAGGAAATTGATATTGAAGTTATAAGAGTTAATGTTGAAATATTACTGTAATAAACAAATGTTGGTTGAAGAAGCATTTTATTAAATCTCTTGCAAAAGCTAAGCGGAATAAACAGTCATGTAGGGTCAAGTCTCTACTAAAATATTAGAAAAGCTACGTAAGCCCTTAAGGTTCATGAGCCACATTAACAGCCAAATAAACCCCCAAAACCCTACGTGACAATATATTCAACTCCCATTGAATATGTGATCTACTAACTACCTTGCACCGTAGAAGCGGTGTTCTGGGGCAGGCATCACAGGCATGTTAACGTTATACAGTGCTCCCAATCCCCACCTATCATAACAAATCCCTTCACACCCTATTGGCATGGGGTGGGCCTGGCGTAATCCAGGATTGATCCACGGGGATCTGCTCCATGTCAATTGATGATGATGATGATGATGATGATGATGATGATGATGATGATGATTATATCTATCGCAAACCCTATCCGGGGACACGCTGTATATGTAACATAATTCGCTTTTACAATCGGGTCCAATTTATAATAATGAAAATTACGTATTTTGATAAATCAATATATTTTCTAGATTGGGTACTCAACTTTTTTATTTTGTAATTTTACTCACCTCTGTTAACACAGACTGCAAGTTCATGGTCGTTTCAATCTTAAATTTCGGCAAAAAAACATTAGTACCCATGCAGCTTACATGCATGTCGCGTGTTACAGCTGACAGATCAATATTCATAAGTTTAGTTTCTAAACTCTCTATTCCATCTTTAGCATTAGGTAAAATTATAACCATACTCATCTTTTCATCTACATAATTCATTTCTAAAATTTGCGCGTCTAATGTTTCATCAAATCGCATTAAAAATGATGCGTGGACGAACATCATTGAACAGAACATTTTACGTTTCTCCGAAAGATAAAAGGGTTTTATCGCAGTACATTTCTTATCAAATGGATACAACCAATTTCCTTTAAAATAAACGGCATTAAGAAGCATAACGCGAGTTGAGCTACTTAAGCCACCGGAATCAACAATGGTTTTAATTTTGGAATTTGTTTGATTCTCCACCCAGTGATTAATACTTCTCACGGCCTTTTTACTTAAAGTGAAATCGATAATTTCAGCTTCAGATGCGAACGAATCTGTAAGAGTTCCTTTGAAGGCATCCTTTATTATGACATCTTTCGCTACGTAAATTTTATTAGCTATATGCAGAGTTAGGCCTTCTATCCCTTTTAAGTTATCTATTATACTTTTATAACCATTTGCAGTAATTTCCTTATTTGGTACATTAAGGGTAACTGAAAATAGATCTACCGTTTCTCCAACAGCTGCTTGATAGATCATAGACAACAACGCGTGGGCACTTATAGGAGAAAATAGTACATTGCCTTTTTGTTTTTTGGAAATTATGCTATAAAATTTACTTGCAAACTGATTATTGCCATTTATAACTTGTACTATACTTTGAGTTTCCATTTGGTTGTACAGAAGTTGAACTAGCCCTGCAAAGAATATTTTGTTTTATCAAAGCAATTAATAACAATTGCTGTTAAAACAGCTACAATATGAAGCAGTTAAACAGATTTCTAGTTATTTGTGTATGTTCGTTCAACAGTTGTTTCAAAAAATTCTGTTGGGCAAATTACAATTTAAATGAATTTAATGTAAAATGTATGGATTATTCTACGATGGTCGATTAATGTAAGATACGTTTATAACTTAAAAGGAACAATTAAAAATATGTTAAGGAATAATGAATTAGATATAAGCATATAATACGAAACTAACTATAAAAATACACAATCCCTTTGTGAAAGGGAACAAATGTAACCATTGGGCACGCTAGTAGGTGGCGGATAAAGAGTGCTTCTTAGATATGTAGAGCACAGAAGAAATAAATACTCGGTGCCGACCAACCAAGATCAACACGTAGTTACCCACTTGGGCAGCTACGACTAGTGGCGGTTCTCAAAATGGGCTGCTAATGATAAACACCGGTAGAGAAAACTGTTCATCCTGTCTAAGGGAAAGTTTTTCGAGATGAATCGAAAGACCAGGCGTAGTCCAAAGTAGGTAATATAACCCAAAAGAAGTGGAAAAGCCTTAATACACATGGATACACAAACGATATAGGTAATGTTTGCTTTAGCTTGAATGTGTCAATGTGTGGTTAGGGATTTTAGGTGATTTTACGCAATCAATAAGTGGTCAAGGATACCTAAACTTGTTAGCGGGCACGTTTCCTACTCTATTGGAATATCAGACCTAGGTAATGGTTCATGTACGATGGTGCTCTGACACACGTTTATCACTTCATTCCGTGAATGTCTTAGAAAACAGTATTAAGAAAGGTGGATAGGCCGTGGTGGGCAGTTTGCATGACCTCCTAGATCTTCCGATCTGAACATGATTTCATCCATCCCGTTATACAGTGTGTCCCCGGATGGACCTAACTATACTTGTAAACTTCCTTATTTTGCAAATTAGGAAGAACAGTCATTCTTCATAAAAAGTTTTGCTTCATCTAGCAAGTCCTCGGCCACTACCAAAATTTCGAAATAACATACAGGGTGGTTAGAAAACGAGACAACGTAAAATTTGGTTAAGAATAAAGTACCTTTTATTTGAAAGGAAAGTATAAGTATTACTGGGAAAAGATGTTTGCAATTTCAATAGAAGCTCATATATCTAATCTCAAAGTTGATTTTTTTATCTTTATTAAAGGCATTGTCAATTTATGCAACATATTTAGTAAATGTCAAAATACATTAGTTAAAATACTCGTAAAAGTACCCGCAGTGGTAGAATTTCAATATCTTTGATAATAACCACAATAAACGGGTAGAGAGAATTCAGATCCTACATACGTGACGTCACCGGTGTCGGCCTCCTGAGGCTACTACACAACGCATTATTATACAATTAATTATACTGCATTACTACGCAACTACGCTAGCTATGCTAGTGCTCTTACCGGCGATCGACATCGGTGACGTCACGTATGTAGGATCTGAATTCTTTTAGCTCCCATAACACGGTAACGAATTAAAATTCGGCCGTAAAATTTTACGCAGGTGAAATACATACTCAGTTTACTCAATCAAATTACAAAATAAAAAAAAATCGACTTTTCATAAGTTGACAATGCCTTTAAGATAAATAAGTAATAGGTATAAATTTTGCTAACGTGGTTATCGCAGTTATCTAGTGAAAACAAATGCAACTGAGAATTTGCTCAATTGATTTCATGTCAACTAATTGTTAGTCAATGTTTGAATTATGTTGTATTGTAAAAATTGTGCAATAAATTATAACCACCCTGTATGCTATTTCGAAATTTTGGTAGTGGCTGGGGACTTGCTAGATGAAGCAAAACTTTTTATGAAGAATGATGTTCTTCCTAAAATGCAAAATAAGGAAGTTTACAAGTATAGCTAGGTCTATCCGGGGACACACTGTACATATATAGCCTTTGAAAAACCGTGATGGACGAGGAGCAGGTATTTTGAATACTTTCAATAATAAATTAGAGTGACAATAACGCATAGTTTCTTGTAACTGCAATAAAACAGCCTAACACAAAATTATCAATATCTTTGAAAGGACTCGCTTGCGGAGCCGTATGTAGTAATACTTTTACACATCTTTTGAGTCGTACCACCTACTCGCGAAGTCTTTTATAAGTTTTTCACTCTATATAGAAATAAGCACGAGTGAACGTGATTTTTCATCCTGACGGCAGAGATATAAGAAAAGGTACAGGAAAATCTTCTAAATGCGTGAAAACACTAGAAAACCAAGACTGAAAGTAAACAGACGATAGATGCATTACATGAAATGTATCTAGTTCAAGAAGAGACCATACGGATTGAAGATGGAATGCTCAGGAATAGGGCCTGTGAAAAGAATATCAAAAATAAAATGAAAGTTAAATGGAAAAATAGCAATAAATCTCCAGAATACTTACGCATAAGAAAATGCCGGTTAAAGGATGATGATAATAAAAGAAATAAAAGAAAGAAAAATCTACAAGCAGTGGGTATCTGGAGTCGAATGCTATGCTGTAGAACAAACCGAAGAAAGCAAGCGTAGTGCAGCATAAATGCGATCACTGAGATGATTTACTTGATGGACCGACGCAGGAATGATGACATCAAAGAAGAAATAAAGGTGAGAAACATGCTTTATTAATAAGGACTTACTAAAAATAAGAAAGTTAAATTTATCATGTGAAGAAAAGCAAAGGCAAAGCCGAAGCTAAAAGGTTGAAATTACGTAATAAATGACTTATCATGTAGGTACAGTTAATGAAACCCGTAATTTGAGAGGAGGAACCAAATCATTATATGAGGTTTGGCAATTTAATTCCCGGACTGTCGATGCCGTTGCAGCTCTTAAGATACGTGATATTAAGCCAAAATTAAAACAGCATGTTTTAGTTCACACTTTTATCAAGAAGGCTTGCCTAATAGAAACATCGAATAGCTGTCAGCTGTCAGTTACTTCGCAAGACGTTAGTTCAAAAATCGTGTTTCTGTTAGTCGTCCTGGAGCAATGAATTAATATTAAGTTTTGTTGCAAATTAGGAAAAACTGCGACAGAAACTTACGAAATGTTAAAAACTGTGTACGGTGATAATGACTTAGATCGTACTACTATATTTGAAAGTTTGAAACGTTACAAAGATGGTCGTGAAGATGTTCGAGATGACGCTAGAGCCGGGCGTTTGTCAACCGCTCGAAACGCAGATTCGATCGCAAAGGTCAGTGAAATTGAAGCAAAAGATCGTCGACCGACTCTTCGAATGATGGCAGATGAGTTAAATATTAACAAGAAGACAATTCGACAAATTTTGCATGAAGATTTGGGAAAGAGGAAAATCTGTGCAGTTTGTCCCGCACAATTTGACGGATGAGCAAAAACAAGGGAGAGTTGAATCGTGTGCAGACTTCGTTCAGACTTGTGCCAATACGAATTTTCTTAACTGCATCATCACTGGTGATGAGTCGTGGGTGTTTCAGTACGATCCTGAAACGAAACGACAAAGCATGCCGTGCGCGGCCGGCCATAGGAGGGGGGTGCAGCGGGTGCAATACACCCGGGCCCCGCGCTTATAGGGGTCCTTCAAAGAGGCCGATTGTTATCCTTATTGTGCAATTTTCCATGGGCAAAGGAAAAATAAAATCCAAAACATAGATCTCGCCCAATAAAATGTTAAAGAAACAAACGAAAAACTTTATTTCTTCATAGGTATTTTGAAACCAAAACGTAGAAAAATATCAAAAATCTCGGCCCAACAAACATTCTGAAAATATCCTAAGAACAAACTACAACCTTAAAACCAAACAAACAAGTAAATATCTTCTGTGCTTTGTAGGATTTATTTGCCCAACATATCAAAAATCCTTATTAGGATTAGGACGTAATCAAATCAAGGCCTGCAACAATCAGATTTTGAAGCCAGTATATCTGCATAATAATCTGCTGAAAGGTTTGTTGACACAGCCTATCAATTTATCTCTAAAGCAGCAATCAAATTCTAAATTTCGAGGCTTGAACTCTAGGTTTATGGTTTGATTTAGAATAAAAAAGCTCCTGCCAAGCCATTAGGCAGAACTCTAAAGGGATGGCAAAGAATCTGGTCAATTGTATTCTCTCAGAAAAATTAAAACCAGTATAATGCAGTGTGAAAAATAGATTTAATGCAAAAATAATAAGGAAAAGAAGAAGAAGGACAAAGAAGCGAATGAGAAAGAGCTGAAGAGATATAAGAAACAAAAAGAAGGGTAAAAAAATAAGAAGGAAAAGAAAGAAGAGGAGAAATAATGAAGAAAAAGAAAGTCAGGAAAAATAAAAATCAGAAGGAGTAAAGGAAGCAGAAGAAGCAGAAAAAACAAATTAAAATAAGTAGAAAAACACAAATAAAGAAGAAGGGCAGGAAAAAGAAGAATCAGAAGTAAAAGAGTAAAATAAAAAACATCAGGAAAGAACTAAAAAAAGAAGCAGAAAAAGACAAAGCCATAAAGAGCCTATCAAATAAGTATGAATTTTTTCCAATAATGAATATTCACTACAGCAACAACCGATTTCCGAATCCAATTTCACATCTTGAGTAGGTAGTTCTAAATTATAATTTTTAATCAAAACACATTAGATTCGAATATCGAGGATTTAATTCTAGGTTTATGATACTTTGATTTTAAATCAAAAAGCTTCCGCCAAATTATTAAATAGAACCTCAAAAGGATGACAAAAAATATAGTCATTGATTTATTTTCCCAGAAAAATCGTAAACAGTAAAATACAAAGTGGAAAACAAACTTGTCGTAAAAATAATAAGGAAAAGAAGAAGAAGAGGGAAAAAGAAGTAAACGAGGGGGGGGGGCAGGAGGGACATAGGAACCAGGAAATAAGGAAAAAGTAAATAAGGAGAAGAAAGAAGAAGAAGAAGAAGCGAAACAAGAAATAGAAAAAATGCTGGGAAAACTAAGAAGAAAGAATTAAAAAAAGAAATGAAAGAAGGCAAAGCATAAAGAGCAGGAAAAAAGAAACTCAGGAAGAGTAGAAGTGGTAGAAGAAGTAGAAAACCCAGATTAAAATACGAATATAAAACATGAAGAAAGAACTAAAAGGACGAAGGGGAATAAGGCAGAGCATAAAAAGTAGGAAAATGAAAGATCCGAAGCCGGAGAAAGAACAGAAAAAGCAGAAAATACAGACTAAAATAAGACGAAAAACACCAAGAAAGGATTAAAGAGAACAAGTGGAAGAAGGGAGATACCTAGCAGTAGGTATGTCTAGTTTTTAGAAAAAAATTAATTAGAAAATTACTCAAGGAATTTTGTAAAATTTTATAACAAGGATATAAACGAAGACTTTTAATTCAAGAAACTGTTTTATTAAGAAAACTGATCTTGAACGAAAAAGACGTAACTTACGCGCAAGACTTGTTGCAATATAAGTGGTATATTAAATTATAATTATAATGAAGTTTTTCAAAATGTGCTGACGGTGTTAAAAATTTTCTTTGTGTTGTCAGTTACTATAGCAAGTGCAGAGCGTTCTTTTGGCAAATTATAATTGATAAAGAATTATCTTCGACCGACTATGTGTTGACGAACACTTAAACGGGCTTACTATAATAATTATCGAGAAAGGAGTTGCTACAAATTGTAATTTTTATAATATGATTAATGAAATGGACAACAAAAATCACATGATATAAATAAGTACATATGTATTATGACGCAATATACTCGTACGTTCTTTTTTTATACCGTTATTTTTACGTTTGAAAAGAAATTTAGGGCCCCAAAAAGTTTACTGCATCCGGGTCCCTCTAAAGAGAAGGCCGGCCCTGGCCGGACTGGACAATCATCACCAAGACCCAAAAAGTTTCGTTTGCAAAAATTCAAAATCAAGACCACGCTGATTACCTTTTTCTATAAACAGGGTGTGATCCATAAAGAATTTGTACCTGAAGGGCAAACAGTTAATAGTGCATTCTACGTAGAAGTGATGAAGAGATTATTGCAGCTTGTTACATGCCTGCCCATTTCGCACTGATTGTGAAGTCATTTCTCATGAAACACGGCATTGTTGAAATCAATCACCCACCCTATTCGCCAGATTTAGCACTGGCAGGCTTTTTTCTCTTTCCTAAAACTGTTCCCAAAGGAAAACGGTTTCAGAACGCGGAAAACATTTTAAAAAATGTAACTACTAAATTGAAAGCAACTCCTTCGGACGCCTTTTCCGACTGTTTTCAAAAACTTTTAGAACGTTGTAATAAGTGTATTCATGTAAATGGAGATTACTTTGAATCAATATGATAAATTTTTCGTGTTACTTAAATTGTGTTTCTTCTTATTGTGGCAGTCCTGGAATTAAATTGCCAAACTTCGTATAACTAAACTATATCAACCAGATGGGATAATTTATCGTCCCAGAAAATGGACTAAGAAACTAAGAAAGCCTCTAAAAAGTAGTTAAATTAATTTCGGAAGATTACATCCTGTGATAAAGGTCAAACGAATAAGATACAGAATAACAGAATTGCAATATCTTGCGATTTTTAAACAAAAATGAAGCTTTAAATATGATCATAGGTATTTAACAAACAAAAGGGTTTCTTATGAAATTAAAATTAAAAAATTTATGACTACAAATACCGAAATTTCTGATTATCCTTGAAAATTAAAAAAAGATTGTTTTTATCGACTACCAAAATTCAGTTTAAAGTTTTAAAGGGTACTTTCCAAAATGCTAATGCAGAAATTCCTCAAGCAGGTAATTTTAAAAGTGCCTCATTTAATAAATACATACCTGGAAAAACAGCTTTAATACACTAGACAACTAGACTATATCTAGGTTCTGAAAATACAAGTAATGCTTTCGAGTTAGTACTCAAAACGAGTTCAATCGATATAGCTGCGCCTACTCTCAAATGGACACGGATTTGAACATATTTAGTCAAGTGTAAATTTTCACACATTATCTTTGTTTCCATTTTCATATTACATAATACGTTCCCAATGATTTTGTCTTTAAGTAAACTAAAAAAATTTAAATAAGTATTAAAAACAGAAATTTACATACTTTACTTTTATACATATAAAACATTTACTGGCATAATTTTAATTATCAAAATGACAGTTATTTAAGGATACTTATAGGTAGGTAACGCAAGCTTTTACATTTAGGAAATAGAAAGCAAAATATTAAAATTCGCCGATTTCTTGTAATAGAAACATAAAAATATAAGATTGATTTTATAAACAGTTTTTAATAGCTAAGAAATGGCTTAATCATAACATACAGGGTTCGTCAGTGAAACGGGAAAATTTAAAACTCCTGTATCTACATAAGTTTTTATTTTAACATTAATGTTTTTACAGTTTTCTGTTAAGTTAGACTTGCCATTTTATTTTTTAAAAATAACGCTTGACAGGTGGGCAGCATTACGATCTACGCACTCTTGTAGTCTTACATGAGAAACCGTTGCATAGTCCGAAGGTGACAGTATGGTGTGCACTTTCATCATCTGGCATTATTGGACCATTCTCTTTTCAAGACGATCGAGGAAATGCTACAACCGTTACTGTAGTTCGCTACACAAACACGGTCACAACATTTTCTAGGCAAGAATTGGTTCGATTTCTACAGATTACGTGGTTCCAGCAAGACGATGCTACCAGTCATACTGCTCGTGTGTCTATTGCTGCTTTAAGGGAACTCTTTCCGAACCATATCATATCCAAGAATGCAGACACTGTTTGGCCGGCTAGATCTCCTGATTTGTCCGCATGCGACTTTTTTCTTTGGGGTTGGCTCAAGAGCAAGGTGTATGTCGAGCGACCGCTAACGTTACCGGAACTAAAACTAAAAATTCAAGAAGAGGTTGCACGTATTATACCGGAAATGTTACGACGAGTAATGGAAAATTTTCGAATAAGACTACAAGAGTGCGTAGATCGTAATGGTGCCCACCTGTCAAGCGTTATTTAAAAAAAATAAAATGGCAAGTCTAACTTAACAGAAAACTGTAAAAACATTAATATTAAAATAAAAACTTATGTAGATACAGGAGTTTTAAATTTTCCCGCTTCACTGACGAACCCTGTATAATCGTCTCCCATTCACGGCAAAAAGCCTTTAAGTACCTAACTAAACACAATTATTGCCATGAAATAGGTTTGAATTTCAGCTATAAATTAATTAAGTAGTAACTGTTAATATAGCCCATCTATTTATTTATTCAGTGAGAGCTAGGTTTGCTGGTACCAAGAATCTCGACGCGCATCAACTGCTATGATTATTAGCACTACCCGACTATTATAAGCAATTGTAATATACAAAATTATGGAATTGATTAGTGTTAATAAAAAGGGAAAAGTTTTTAAAATATGTAAAATTGGGAGTATCATGTTTATTTGTTCTGTCGATGATTAATTGATTAGCATATGCAGTAACCAGCTACTTATCTTATATCGTGTGATTGTAACCAGTTGTATTAGCTCTGATTAAACTTTTAAACAAATGTTTACAAGAAAGTGTATTATTTACCTAATAAAAAACGTGATTTATTTAGCATAATTAATAATAATAATAATAATAATAATAAAAGTCTTTTATTTTCCCTTGAAAAATAATAACAAACAGAATATTAAACATAAAAATTGGCGAAGAATCTTCGCTGGACTTTCCATACTTTTTATTTTTGAAATTTTGAATTTTTTTTCAGCTAGTTCTAATCAGCCGAGCTAGAGGTACAATCGCCCAGGACGCAATTTATGACATAGAAACTTCGGGCAAAAATTATTCGATTACCTTTCAAATTCTCTATTGATTTCCTAAGTAAAATTTTGAAATTTTTTTCAAGAAAAAATCTGCGCCCAAAAAAACATGGCTAACTTCCGTTTCCGGTTCCGGATTTTTTTGAAAAGCTTATTTTACAGATGTACTGTAATTATAGGCCCGCATACCAAATTTGATGAAAATCGGCCCAGTAGTTTTCGAGATATGACGATAACGCCACAGTCATTCATAAAAAAGTAATAATTAAAAAAGCTAGAAATCGGTAACTCTTTTAGGGAAGGATAGTTAATTTTAAATCCTAAATTAGGATCCAGCAACACCTACAATAGCCAAAATATTACAGTAATTTGATGACATAATTAAAGACTTTGCAACGAAAAAGTCCCGACAAGTTATTTAATAATAATCCTATATAATATGTAATAATGCTTTTATAATAAATAATTTGTATTTTCAATATAAATGAGCAGAGTAAGATAATATTTTTTTGAAAAAGTGGGTAATATAAACAAAAAAATATATATTGTAGTCACGCAGATTCGAACCTCCAACCTTTCAAGCGTATGCGGGTGGAAGCTTGGTCTCTAAAGCTTTGGTTTCCTAGGAAGCGGTGCCGTCATTTAACGGTTGTCAAAATACGGTGGGTGACATCACGAAAAACTGTATCGTGTATTTTAAGCGAAGTGTTTTCCAAAAGAGCGGTAGCGCACACCCAATGTAATAGAGCGGTGTCGTCTCATCTGAAGCGCTGAGCCAGTATGGTACGAATCAGTTCAGCAACGTTTTTTGGCGGTGCGTCTTGTCACCCACCGTATTTTTACGGCCGTTAAATGACGGCACCGCTTCCTAGGAAACCAAAGCTTTACCGCTGGACCAACACCGCCTTCGTTAAAACGGTGACTCCTGCCCTGATATTTATCTTCTGTCTTTGGAATGTGCCGTTTCCGAGAATTTTTTTTTTGAAATTTTGAAAAATTTTTTCAGCTAATTATAATCAGTAGAGGTAGGGGTACAATTTGGCGTTAGGTTTATAAAAACATGTTGGTGCGTTTTTGGGAAAAAAAAATGTTAAAGTCCAAAACTTCAAATGGTCATAAAAGGCGTTAGGGAAAATTTTTGGGGATGCGATCAACGCTATTTGAAAGGCATCTTGATTTACTGTCGACCCAGAACATTTAAAAAAAATCGTGTGTGTCGTTTCCGAGAAAAGTTTTTTTGAAAATTTGAAAATTTCCAAAACTGTCCGGACTTTTTATTTTTGAAATTTTGAATTTTTTTTTCAGCTAGTTCTAATCAGCCGAGCTAGAGGTACAATTTGGCCTTAGATTTATAAAAATATGTTGATGCGTTTTTGGGAAAACCGTCCTTAAAGTTGCGCTTTTCAAAAATTCGCCGCGGGCGCAATTTTTGACATAGAAACTTCGGGAAAAAATTATTCGATTTCTTTTCAAATTCTGTATTGATTTCCTAAGTAAAATTTTGAAATTTTTTTCAAGGAATAATCTGCGCCCAAAAAAACATGGCTAACTTCCGTTTCCGGTTCCGGATTTTTTTGAAAAGCTTATTTTATAGATGTACTGTAATTATAGGCCCGCATACCAAATTTGATGAAAATCGGCCCAGTAGTTTTCGAGATATGACGATAACGCACGCACGCACGCACGCACCCACCCACAGACATTTTTCAAAAAACACATATTTAGGATGCCTGGACCCTAAAACGTGTTTTTTTCGAATTTTTACGATTTTGAATTTTTGCACGATTCCAATACTTTCCTATACATGCCTTGCAAGTATGGAAAGTAAAAAACATAAAAACATATATTTTAAAAACATTAAAAAAAAAGAAAATAAGGAAATACCCAAGGCGAAGATCAGCACAGCACGAAAGTGCATCGCTGTTCTTCCACTTAACCTTGCTATATATTTAAATCGTAGTTATGAAACGTATCTTAGTAATTAAAAAACAAACAAAAATCTATAAAAATAAACAAATTAATACAAAATCAAATAACACATGCAAATACAGCTCACTGTGCAGCAGTGCAGCAAGTAATAATATTGTTTATAACGGTATTTAAAACTCAAATAATTTAATGTTTTAAGAGGGCAGTTTAATTTATTAAAGATAGAAGCAATCTGATATGAAAAATAACATTTGAAATTTTCAGTTTTGTGCTCTGGGATAGTTACAGAATCTTTGTATCGAATATTAACATTGTGTAGATCCGATCGAAAATTAATTTTATTATGCAGATAGGTACCTAGGACATTTGTTTGTATTGTTCGTAATGATCTTATGGAGGAGCGGATAGCCGCGTGTAAAAGGCCTCGGTCTCTCACGTAGGCATCTTGGGTTCGATTCCTGAGACCGGCGATATCCTCCCCGGAATTTAGAATGTCGTACGCTTCCCCGTGCTTCGGAGGGCACGTTAAGCCGGCGGTCCCTGTTATCATACCAACACCTTTGATAACCGTTAACCTGGCAGCACTGCGGGTCGGTCTTCTTCACCTCTCTCGACGGGTTAGGTTAGCCTCCTGCCCAGCATACGTGCTAAGAGGGCTCACAGAACTCGTTCTTACGAGTTTCTAACAGGCCATCGGCCTAGGCTTCGGCCATAAGAGGAAGAAGAAGAAGAAGTAATGATCTTATGATAAAGACATGCAGCGTGTAGAAAACGCCTGTTCTGTACATTTAACCATTTAGTTGAGTGTAATTTATGGGATATCCTTTGGTACCTCCGTATTTCGTATATATGTTACGGGCAATGTGAGAAATCCGGGCAGTGTTAACAATGCCCGGTCAATGTGGATAATGTACTTTTATTTTTTTTTAAACTGTTCTTTCTCTACCTCTAACCTCCAATAAACACCTCTACTATTTTGGCAGAGGCATTTATTGGAGGTTAGAGGTAGAGGAAGGTCAGTTTTAACAAAAAATAAAAGTGCTATACTAAGTACATTATCCACATTGACCGGGCATTGTTAACACTGTCCGGATTTCCCACATTGCCCGTAACATATATACCGAAGACATTAGTTTGTATGTAATCTGTTACAATCGTTGATACTCAGTCATGGACCATAAACTACACCACAGTAACTAATCTAATATGTGAAAGTACCAAAGAATCACACAGTAATTTTTTGACATTCATACTCAATACATGTCTATGAGGATATAAAACCTTCAAAACGGCATATGATGATTTGAGTATGTTGGCCACATGTTGCTTTAATTTTAAATCAGTATCCATCGTAAGACCCAAATTTTTAGCTATTTCCACAGGCTTAATTAACTTATCCTATACTCTGATGTTAATAAAGGCAGAGACTCGCATTTACATTTAGCTGACCCAAACAAGACTACAGAGTACAGAGGTTCTGCTGGCGTTAATTATTAATGAATGTGTTTCGGCTTGGTCAACAATCCTATTAAGATCCTCATTTATAAGGTTGTTCGCTAGAAGTACTTCATGCGGTTTAAACGAATAATAGATTTGTGTATCGTCTACGTATTGGTGCGATTTACAATAACTGATAGCTGTTGAAAAATATATGGTATACATAATATAGAACAACGGTCCCAGCAGTATCCTTGAGGAACACCTCTTTCTAAATTAAATGAATCTGAGAAGGTAGTACCAGTTTTCACACACTGCGATCTATCTTTTAGATAATTTTGTATTAATTTAATTGAAAGTTCATCGAAGCCTATGTATTTTAATATTGCAAGGAGTATGTCATGATTTAACGTATCAAACGCTTTGCTATAATCTAATAATACAACTAAGGTAGATTCATTTTTATCATTCGCTCTAAAAATATCATCGGTTATATTAAGTAAAGCAGTAGTGCAACTAAAACTTGGTCTAAACCCAGACTGTGTTTCAGGTAGAATATTATTATAAGTAAGAAATTCTCTGATCTGTTCATTGATTACTTTTTCAATTATCTTAGATAGAACCGGCAATATACTAATTGGACGAAGGTCTTTTAACGAATTTGGTTTGCTGGTTTTAGGCAAAGGAACAACTACCGCTTTCTTCCACGGTTCAGGAAAAGCTCCTTCAGTCAAACAAAAATAACAAAGTGTCTAATGTAGGGCAATATATGAGAGCAACACAATTTTATTATATCTATATTGATGCCATCAAGGCCCACAGCTTTGGACTTAATGGAATTAATAATATTGAAAATATGATTTTCATTAGTTTCATTGAAAGTAAACCATTTATTTGTATTAATCAAACTATTACTATTATAATATTCCAAAACTGCATCTATGTCAACGTCCGTTTTTGGCATAGAGTTAATAAAATAGTTATTTATAGTATTCGGATCAGCTAAATGTTCCGGAATCTCTGGTTGAACTTTGGTGTGTATACCATATTTAGCGTTTTACTGTCTGCATCTTTAAGCTTAGATTCCAGAAAAGCTCTTTTTCCATTTCCAATTAATTTTTAGTTTCGTACCCCTAGTTTATGCAGGAATTCAAATCATTAGAAAAACCTTATGTACTCTAAAACCATTTCCAGTTTTGAAATGAAATAACAATCAGGTGGAATTACATCAAGAGAAATCGAACGGAGAGAATTGATCAGTTCGAAGCCCAAGTAACCACGTATTTCCATTAACCTACAATACGTAACATTGTCTTATAAAAAAGAGGGCGTTATCGTCACCTTTTTGACAATTTTATTCGGCTTCTTAAATATGAATAAATAGAAAATACTCTTTCGTTTCGGCGTTATCTAGTTTCAATACTCATAATTTTCCCGTCTTTATACCAGAAAAGAACTCTCCCGGTAGATATTTGAGAAAGCCGACGTTTCCACGACATCAAACTCTTTTTTGGCAAGTCTACTTTCCAAATTACCAAACGTGAACGAATTACACCTTTTTAACTAAACTTGCCGCATAAGCTTGGCAAATAAGTATTATAGAAACTATTGACAACATTTTCTCTTTTATAAAAATACGCTAAATTACTTATAATACATATGTCTATCTAATATTTATATACAATAAATGTAAAGAAACTATATTTGTGCAACTTCTCATAAATAATGGATACTTTCAGCATATTATTTTACTGCAGGACTAGATTTATAATACACGATGAAAGTAAGCAGAGGTATTGCGTGTTTTTCGTGCCTAATAATTAATACCAAACAAGTTACTTTGACAAAATAATTATGCAAACTAACAGAAATCATTTTAACAAAGTCACCACATAAATTATGAAGCTCGAACTTAATATAA
The DNA here is from genome assembly GCA_963082815.1 of Melanotus villosus. Classification (NCBI taxonomy): domain Eukaryota; kingdom Metazoa; phylum Arthropoda; class Insecta; order Coleoptera; family Elateridae; genus Melanotus; species Melanotus villosus. Next base: position 64,926,966 of record OY720418.1, on the reverse strand, counting down.
CTGCATTAATGCTGAAATGACGGAATATAAGTTAATTTTAAATCAGTTTCGTAGGATAAAACTATAGGTAATGTAATTTCTTTATGGTTCGAAAATTCAGTGCTCAAGCGTAGTCGGAAAGAAATTAGACGTTATTGGCGATTTCAGCCACCGATGGTGGCGCTGCAAATCGTAAACAAAGATGGAGGATAACGAGTAACAATTTACACCCAAAAACACAACAGTTTGTGTATTGGACATTCTTTTTAGCTGACATTATTTTTTTTGATTTATTTTGTTAAAAACAAACGACCATCACTTCCCACTGCGGTATAATAGTACAAAATTGTTACTCGTAACGGCAGTTGTAAAAACAGCCGCAAGAGGGCCTACGCACTTTTGGATTTGGCAATACAAGGTGATCTATAACAAACGTTGTATAAACAGAAAATATACGACATAATTTTGAGAAAAAAGCGTAAAGTCAGATTCTATTATTTTTCCTATGAGAGCTACGAATCCTGAAAGGGCCCACATTGGAACCACTCTTCTTTTAATGGCTTGGAAACTACGCACGATATAAATTTTAAATGTGGTATAAAAAAAATCAACAAATAGTATCTCCAAAGAAATTATTAAGATTTCTATTCGTACTGATAAAAGTGATAAAGCCCAAAAATTAAAGTTTTTATTGAGAACGCTGTAACTAGCTATGGTACCTACACATTTATGTGCATTTCTAATAATGAGTAATGACCTAATGACTATACAGGGTGTCAGACATCGATAGTTCAAAGGTTCTGGAGCATATTTTCAGTGAATAAACCGAATGCCTCTACGATTCTGTTTTGAAGATCATTGAGATCTTCAGCAGGAGTTCTGTATGCATGATCTTTTATAAAACTCCACAAGAAGAAGTCTAATAGGGTCAAATCAGGGGAACAAGGTGGCCATGTAACAGGACCACCTCTACCAATCCATCGTCTTCCAAACCCCTGATTTAACCATTCTCTGCTTTGCAGACCCCAGTGGGCAGGGGCGCCATCAAGCTGGTACCATATTTTTTTTATTTAGTAAAGTTAAACCAGATCACCATACAAAATGTTATACATGACTGAGTTAAGTTAAATTATATTTCATGTTTTAGTATTTCGGATTGGTGTGGAGGTGTATGACTCCTCGAGAGATCCACTGTGTTGTCTTGGTATTAATCTTCGTGGTGGATGACTTGTCAGTTATTGTCTTCCGGGAATAGATCTTGGGGTAGTTGCCTCTTCTGGTATGAATATTTTTACAGCCTAAGTGTTGAATACTGGTGTTGTTTATGGTTGGTACCATTGTAACCCTTCTACTTGGGGTTTATACTTGCTCCAGGTAGCTGCGTCGAAGATGGGCCAAGTTCGTTACTATAATTAAGTCCACACAGAGGTTTTGGTAAAACTTGTTTAATGCTTTAAGAAATTATAAGGTCATTCTGGTAAATACAGGTAAATAAAATATAATACAGACAATTATTATTAACTAGGTACTAGCACATAAATATAACTTGAAATAATAATAATAATGCTTTCTGGTAACGGAAATTATAAAGTCGATTCTGGTACGTAAATATTCAATCTGCACTCTTCACGGTACGTCAAGCGGGCGAATCTCACTTCGCAGGCCTACTCGCGGCATCGGTTGCTAGTACGATTGAAAGACTGGACGGGAACGGCCGGTGCGGACTCTATTTCAAAACCTAAACGAGTAAACAATAATTAAGGTGCAATCTTACGTGCCGGTCCTCGGTGTGTGATCCTTTTGTTCTCGCTGTCACTCGGTAACCTGCGGGGTTGTGCAGGATTCGCGTTCTCCACGCTATTGGTAAATAATGTGAGTATAACCTATTATTACGGTGGTTCGTTACTGGTGCAGTGCTGAATTCGATTGATCGAATTAGTCCTCGGTGTGGGTAATTTCGGGTTAAATTCGGGTTGTGGAATTAGCGGGCTTACAGCCCTGCTGTCAGGTGGGTTAATTTGGGGTTAAAGTCGGGTTTTAGAATTAGCGGGCTTACAGCCCTGCTTTCGGGATTTAGCGTTAGCGTGCTCTCGGCTCCGCTTGCACGGAAGGATTGAATGTTAGCGGGCTTACAGCCCTGCTGTGGGGAAAGGTTCGGGGTAAATTTGGAATGAATTCGGTCGGTCGGTCTTCGGTGTACTCTGGGTTGAGCTCCGGCGTAGGACCTACCTCGCCGCGGTCCCGGTGGACTCTGTTTTTGGTCTCGGTTTCGGTCTGGCTTTTATACAAATTTCCTCGCTTGTTAGCTTTGTCTAAACTGCTGTGGTAGAAAGGGCTAGCGTGGTCACGTACGCTTTCTAATCCTACGTCCGATCTTCGCCTGATGTCCGATTAAATGCTCGTGACGTCTTCGAATGAAAAATTATGCCAAACGTACGCTTTTAACAGCTTTATTAAAGTAAAATTACTTTTAGTAGTTAATAAAGTCTTTGCATAAAAAGCGGCACGTTACACCATATTATTATTCTAGTTGCTAATAGCAAATCCATCAATATGTCATGTAGAGTGTTGTCCAAAAACTGTACGTAATTTTCAGCAGCTAGACATTGTAGCAGGAAAATTGGTCCAATAATCCTGGTATTCAGAATTCCTACCCATACATTTAAGCTAAAACGCTGAAATGCCATGTCTTGTGAATGTCGATTCGTCTATGCACATTATGTTTTGTATAAAATTGGCTTCCTCCTGAACTTTATTCATCAAGCACTGGTAAAATTCAATTCTTAATGGAATATCTAGGGTAATAAGTTTTGAACTTTCTACTTATGAAAATCTTTTTCATAGCCGTTCATCTTTCAATATACGGTGTACTGTATCGTGACTATCGTGACTTATAGTATCTACACGACGTGCAATACCATGAGTGCTAATGCCAGGTTCATCACATACCATCTTCTTCAATCTGGAGTGCGCGAACTCTGTGAGGGTGTACACCGGCAGGAGCTGGTTTAGGTATAACGGAACCATTTTCTCTTCTATCTAGTCTAATAAAGGTCATGCGACTAGGATGTCTTCTTTGAGGATAACGCTCTGCATCATGTACCTACATATCGGCGTATTCAGGGAAACTGAATTCCATTGCTGAATTAAAAGAAAATGACGTGCCGCACTTCTTTAATAAGGAGAATTTTCCGATTAAGATGATGCCATTTATTTCCTGCTAAAAATATTTAAGTTAGTTATAATTTATAAATAAGCTTGTATAATAATTAAAATATGCGAAATACTATAAAAACATAAAGCAAATCGTAAATTTTATGTTTAACGCGATCAATATGTAGTATAATCGCTTTTACCCTTCCTGTCTAACTTTGAAAATATTTCTACCCCACAGTTTTTAGTATTAAATCATTTAAGTATTTGGAATAGTTTCAAATCATAAATTTTCGGAGCAATGTAGAATATTCGATCGATGCTAAGGGCGAAATACATAAGTTGTGAATTTTAAATCAATTTCGATTTTAAAGTATTAATTATTCGGTATGTCGCTTTTTAAAATACACGATAGTGAAATTAAATGTACAATGTAATATCAGTTTCTATTTCTGTTGTGGGTTTTAGGGGAAAAATGTAGATTTTTTCTGGAGGAGTTTATGGGGCCTGCGTATAGTACATGACGTACGACAAACAAGAAAGAAGATTAAAAATGATTGCCGGATATAAAACAAACGGCACAAAGTACCACAAAAACAAAACATGAAACATGTTAATTACATGGTTTTATTCTTTTAACTTTAAAATGGCTTACCTACCTCACAAGAACAGCTAAAATTGTAAATCTTTGTAGGGATAGAAATTATTCCGAAAAATTAGGCAAATCATATAGAGCCTTTGTACGCAATATCATGCATTGAATCTGTCTACAATAACCAGTGGCGTGCAGTGAGTTTTTTTCTTGGGAAAGGGCTTCTGGTTTACTGATAACTACAAAAGGTGACAGCTTTTGATATACACAACAGTAAAAAAACAAACAAAAATTTACTTACTTATAGTGATTTATTTGTAATGAAATTCCATTCTTCTTGTAACAATTTTTTGTGAATTGTTATTTAATTCACTTATTTTCAACGTATTTTGTTATAACTTAATTTCCCTCATATTATTGTGTTAGTCTTGATTACCACGACATTTTGCTTATCTTTGCGTATTATCTTTATGTTTCTGTCATTTGAAAACATTTTCATAGTTAAACCGTTCCTGGGTTTACCTATTATCCTTAATTCAACCAGTATCCTTTTAATCCTTTTTCTGTGTGTTACCGTAGAAATCGCTCGCTTGCTGTTTTATGTAAATTCTCGGATTTACGTAGTACGTTTTAGTATGTTCTTTTAGTACTTCCTGTACGAACAACGTGTTCGTTGGTAGAAAACATCCGTTATCCACGTGTTGTTCGAGGTGACCTTTTTGGTTTGGAACTTTTGGAGCCGAAGAAATTAGTCCATCCTGTGCTTAATTACCCTGCAATTAGCTGGAATTTCCCCTAATTCAACTTCGTATCCTGCAAGTTTAGTTTTAAACTCAAGGTTTGATTTTGAGGTTATTTTGTATAAAGTTAAATTTAGAAACATTCAAACATATTTCATTAAGCTTGATAATTTTGGTATTGAACTATTGAATTGAACTGAATTGAATTGAGTTGAGTTGAGTTGAGTTGAATTGAATTGAATTGACCTGAATTGAATTGAGTTGAGTTGAGTTGAGTTGAGTTGAGTTGAGTTGAGTTGAGTTGAGTTGAGTTGAGTTGAGTTGAGTTGAGTTGATTTGAATTGAATTGAATTGAATTGAATATTCAGGGCTGAAGTTAAACACAGGCACAAATACAGTTGGGATTGAAATAATAAATCGATTTAGAATTTTTTAAACTTGAATTTCCTTCTTCTACCGCTAATATTTTTGAAGTGACTGAGAATCTCCAAGATGTTAAAGCATACACAATGGAATTTAAGGGGGATTTGCTTTAAAATGTTCCAGGCGTTTTTTCCAAACTCATTATTAATAAATTAACTCGAAATTTCTGGTACAACCCCAAAACGGTTAAGTGTTAATTGATTTACATAATCTAAAAACACGTTATGTTTTTAACACACCACCAATATATTGGTATGATCTTTGATGTGATAAAAGCAACCACGTTGGGCGCCAAAAATTGGTATGATCTTCCACTTTTAAAAAATATTATATACAATTTTAAATTTTCCAGCTAGCTCAATATATCAAAATTTAATTAACCTTTAGAGAATCTCTTAACCCAGGTCGCCAAAGGGATCGCTTTTGTGAATTTCAATTTTTATAAAAAAATTCACAAAGATATTTTTAAATAAACACCTTCCAAATTATCCAAAACAATAATTAACAACAAGTTCTAATAAATAACTAAACATAAAATTAAAATTAATAAGTTTATCAACTACCTTTCACTGACAACTTTAACAACACACCTTCCCCTGTTTCGTCTCCAAAATTCACTAGCTTCTCAATTACTTCCTCGTATTAACACCCGTAACAAACCAATTCCAATTACATTAAACAGCTTATCCAACTTCTTTTTAATAAATCCATAATTATAATTGTTATTCCAAGTAAGTATTTTATTTTACGATTATCCCATATTTTGCAATTCCAAAATTACATTTTTTATATGATATTTATAATCTTCCAATTAACTTTTAATTAGATAATAGTTTTATTCGCTTTTAAGCTATATTTATATAAAATTAAATTACTTTTTCGCTTTGGTTTTTTAAAACCAAATTCTGTTATTTCTAACAACCTTCTTCTATTTATTTATATCTTATTTTTCCCTAGTTACGCTAATTTTCTTTAACTAACACTCTATAATTTTATTTAACATTAATCATTTTTTTAAAATTAGTTATCAAGATATCCTATTTCAAATTACGTACAATTATTTTAAATTAATAACTATTTAAAATTAACGATTACAAACATTTTTTTACATTAAATTTACATTTTATTTAAGGTGTTTATTTATTAATATTATCCTAATCAAATTATAACTTCCTGTATTAAGAAACTCTCCAAATATATCATATCAATATGTATAATTTATTGTAGTACTTTAAAATAGCTGTTCCAGAAAAGTCACTTATCGCTAACAGAAATATGATGCCAGACTTTAATGGCATATATTTATAAGTACCTACCTATGTTCAAAAATATGTGACAGCAACGCTATCATAAATTTTAAGTACCCCCTATGAACAAGCTGTTCAGTGTTGAAAGATATGTGAAGTGGTTTATTTACCCATTATCAATAGCCCCAAAATTTGTTTCCATTTTTCATTTTACTACCTATAAAAAAAAGACAAAGGAAAAGCAACCAGCAAACAATTATTACTTTGGGAGTTTAATATTTAAAATAATATACAAATTAAAATTACATACACACATACAGTAAGAGTTTTTTAACGTGGAACGGAAAATTGTGCATCTCAATGGATTAAAAATGAGTTTTTTAAAATGGAACACATGAACGTACATGTAGGGTTGCTGTTATGGAGATGTGTCTGGTTGCCCCGAAAATGAGACTATTTAAATGGGTTGTTGGGACACATAACAGCAACCCTCCATGTACGTTCATTTGTTCCATTTTAAAAAACTCATTTTTAATCCATTGAGATGCACAATTTTCCGTTCCGCGTTAAAAAAACTCTTACTGTATACAAATTAAAATTGAGGAAAACCCAAATATACATAAATAAATACATTAAGTAGGTACCTTATGTAAATGATAAACTAGCAGTAGTTCAAGAAGAAGTAAATGGAGAACTGAAAAGTCAAGCTGAAGCCAATGAAACATGTACTTAAAATAAAGAGATTAAAAAATTAATATCAAATTAATATCATTATTCAAATAAATTCTTTAAACTTTGCCGGCTAGTTCATCACACAAGGCACAAGGCTGCAAGGGCACTACACTCCTTCTTTTGGTTTAACATTACTGCATTTCTTGATCAGACCTGCAATAAAGAATTGCTATAAGACAAAGTACAATGTTTAAGTCAAAAATTTACTTCTCAATCTGCGCTTTTGCAAGCGCCTTTAGTGACTCATATGTGATATGTGACAATATAAAGCTACAATCAAAAAGTTAATCTAAAAGAAATATTTACCTGTAGTTTTCTGTTCATCGTTTTTACGAGCATTTAGCTCGCTTATTAGTTTTGCTTCGCGACTTTGAATAATACATGTTTCATTGGCTTCGGCTTGACTTTTCAGTTCTCCATTTTCTTCTTCTTGAACTGCTGGTTTATCACTTACATCTGCCATAATCTAAAGAAGCGTTAAAACGATTAACATACCTACATACCTACTAAATATTTGCCGATGCATATTACTTGGAAATGAAATAATTAAATTATTAATTAAATTTATACACTTACTTTTACAGTTAAATCTGTATTTACTTCTTTTGCTGCTATATCCTTGGCTCCTGCCGTTTCATTGGTTGAAGTTCTGGAATTACAACTACATTCCTCTTGCATAAAATTCTCTTCTAGTTTTGTATCTAAGCATTTCAAATCTATCGAATATAAACGACTAGATGCACTTGTTCAGGAGTTCTAAAACATTAAACAAATCGCAATTACACGCATATTTTAAAAATCCAACAACAGCTACTACTTACTTAGATGAATATAGCGGATCAAACTCTAACAAAACGGACCTTCGTGTCCCCATTCCTTGTGAATTATGATTACCTAGAACACGTATCACGGTATTGACGACCATTAAAAGAGCGAAAATATTAAAAATTATTAGAATCCAAGCCTGTTTTCTGAAAGCTTTGGGCAGAGGTGATAAGTGATAACGAACACGCATTCGCTAAAAAAGACCTTGCATTCAAGATTTATTAAAAACTTAGCCTTTTTCTTTTGAACAAAATTTGGGAATACATTTAAAACAAATTAAATTTTAATATGTACCGTAAAAATTATATTTACAGTTTTACAATTCAAAATGTTATGTTTTTAGAATGTACCTAAATCACAATCACCAAATTGAAAAGGAAAAAATTGAACAGGCAATGAGAAGCGAACAAGAAGAACATCGTCTTCGAATATTAATTTAAAAAAAAACAATTAGATCAATGATTATTGTTAATTTTTATAAATATTGGTTATAAAAATTCATATATTATGAACTTAGTTTTTAATTGGGATAATCATAATATAATTACCAATACATTTATTTGGCTTAAAACTCAGATTTAACATCTGTGGTTTTGAAACCTGAATATACAAAAAAGAACATTTATTTTATGTGAAAAATATTTATACTACTTTATATTATTTACATTCCCAATAATAAATACTGAAGAAAAAAGGCTTTCGTTATCATTCGGTGAAAATTTAACTGACAGGTACGACGTTACCAGCCATTTCGACCCGTGGGCAAATTTATCCGTTAGGTAGAGCAAAAATTTTCCAGGTAACAGCTAACCAACGATTGAAAGACTGAAGTTACAGGTAAATCTGACCTTGCCTGACAGTCAACGCTATCTGGAACTTTACCAGCACATTGAAAGACCGGCCCTTAGTGTATAGCCCACCCAACCATATTTTCGTCTTTTGATTTCTTGTATTATATTTTCAGTTTTCTTGTTTTATCTTTCTCCAGAGCTCTTGATTAGTAATTGTTTCTGGCCAATATATTTGAAGTATTGATCTTAAACATCTGTTAACAAAGGCCTGCATTTGTGTGTGGATACACTAGTAAAAGTCTATGTCTCCGCTCGGTATAGTTAGTAGCACTGCTTTTACTGTGGTATTAAATACATTTATTTAGTGTTATTACCTATATTTTTTGAGCGCCAAACATTACTAAGTGCTAGGAAAGCTACTCTGGCTTTATTCTATTTTGAATGCTGCCTAAATATGCGAATTTTAAAACTTTTTCTATTGTTGTTTCATCTATTAATATGTCTCTGCAATAACCTAAATTTACACCTAACAGTTTAGTTTACTTCTTATGTATTTTCAGGCCCACGAATTTGTAACTAGTATTAAATAATATCATTATGGGTCAATTTTGCTTCATCTTGGGGTGCTGTAAAATAGTAATTCTAGTTCTTTTAAATAAACCTTTCAGATCACAGAGAAGGGGCAGTGTAAGAACTATAACGCAATCACTGAAGGGAAAATAAACTGTTTGGAATTAATCCGTATCTTCAACTTCGTCAATTTCCATGTATACATGTGAATTATTTTCGGAAATTGTAAATTGTAAATATTGCATATAAAGGAACATAATTTGTATTTACCGAAAAAATATTCTCTAATTTTTCGTGAATCTGTCTATCACTTAAGTCTGGTGCCAAATATTTTAACTCTTCAAAGCATTTGACTAACGCATTTTGCATCTTTCGATCTAATAAACTGCGTTTTTCTTCAAACGTCAGAAAAACACAACATTGTGTCCTTGGATACACAAAGTTAAACAGCCATTTTTTTCTCCTAGGAGTAAAAGTAGCTTATTTGCCTGATTAGGAGTAAAAATTACAAATGAGCCAATGACAGTTTGTAATTTTTCTGTTTTCATAACAAAACAATCCGTAGCAATGACAGCTGGTATGGCGCTCATTTTGGACTATTTTTAAATTTTCTTGCTGAATTGCTTTTAATTTATGCGTTTGAAGAAAAACTAAGATGTGCTATTCGGCGAAAATAGTTATTTATACAACGAGTAGCTAAAGTGCCACTTTTTTGCACGCGTGAGAAAGTTTAAAGAATGAGCCGAAGGCGAATTCTTTAAATCTCACAAGTGCAAAAAAGAAACTTTAGATATGAGTTTTATACATAATTTTTTCGACTACCACATATTTGTGCTAAAAAAGATTACAAAAACGTCAACGTCATTTCAAATTAAAATGTCACTAAAAATCATGTTAGGTACAATACGCTTTCATTGTTTTAAATTGAACACTTTTGACAGAAGCGTGTAAAAAAGTGACAGATGTGTGCAAAAAGATTTTTTTTCACTACTAGTAATATGGTGTACTATTTTGGCATATGACAGAATGCTGTGAAATGACATTTCTCTACCTTTTGTTCTGTAACGGGTAAAAAAAATTTCATTATTTACCACTAGTAAATAATGAACAAATTTACATTTTTCGATTATCCTGTGACAGTTTTAAAGAGAAAATGTTGATAGAACGATTTAGCATGATGGGGAAATTTTATTTAACAGTTTTGTAGACATTAAAATCTGTTAATATACATACATTTTAATTTTCAAAACTTGGATATACAGTGGGTCCCAAATTCAATCCCCACCATTAGGATCTCGGAAACTATAAAAGCTACAAAGTTGGTTAAATAGGGAAAGTTTTAGGAATTTTAATGCTCATTTCATATCCGTTGAGAAATCACAGCCAACTTTGACCGTTTTCGAGATATCTTGGAAAACCCGAAATTTGTAGTTTTCTGTTTTCCAAAATATCTCGGAAAGTATTAAGTTATTAGTTTCAAGACTTCTACATTGTGAAGGCACTTTTTTACGGAGAATTGGGTGGTACCATTTATTTATATTTATGACGCTTTGTTTCTATTCTATGAACAATTACTTTTGATTTTCATATGGACGCCATATTGAATTTTGTCGTTACTAAACTCAGCTCTTTTTTCTCTTTTCAACGATGTATCACACGTACGGAGTTTTTGAAGAAGAGTGGGAATAAAATACATTTTTTCTTTATTCGCGTAGTAGGCTATGATAAAAAAAATGTATTTTATTCCTGCTCTTCTTCAAAAACTCCGTACGTGTGACACATCGTTGAAAAGAGCAAAAAGAGCTGAGTTTAGTTAGGACGCGACGCTTTGTTTCTATTCTATGAACAACTACTTTTGATTTTCATATGGACGCCAAATTGAATTTCGTCGTAACAAAACTCAGCTCCTTTTTCTCTTTTCAACGATGTGTCACACGTACGGGGTTTTTGAAGAAGAGCGGAAATAAAATACATTTTTTTTATCATAGCCTACTACGCGAATAAAGAAAAAATGTATTTTATTCCCGCTGTTCTTCAAAAAAACCGTACATGTGACACATCATTGAAAAGAGAAAAAAGAGCTGAGTTTAGTTACGACAAAATTCAATATGGCGTCCATATGAAAATCAAAAGTAGTTATTCATAGAATAGAAACAAAGCGTCATAAATATAAACAAATGGTACCACCCGATTCTCCGTAAAAAAGTGCCTTCACAATGTACAAGTCTTGAAACTAATAACTTAATACTTTCCGAGATATTTTGGAAAACAGAAAACTCCAAATTTCGGTTTTTTCAAGATATCTCGAAAACGATCAAAGTTGACTGTGATTTCTCAACGGATATGAAATGAGCATTAAAATTCCTAAAACTTTCCCTATTTAACCAACTTTATAGCTTTTATAGTTTCCGAGATCCTAATGGTGGGGATTGAATTTGGGACAGACTGTATATGTATTTGAATTGCCGCCATATATCGATCCGTTACTTTTGAACTTAACTGTCAACACCACATAAGGTAGAGATAAAATTGTTATTAATTTAGCTATTTCAGACGAAACTACTCCAGTGCTTTCCAAAAACAAAGCAAGAAAACCTACTAAAGGCTAAAAAACTACAATTTTAACTTTTATGTCAACATTAATTTAATCAATAAACAGCTGTCACAGCTACAAAACAAAAAACTGTCATTTGTTTCATATTTTGAAAGGTGTTTGAAATTATTAATAGTGCTATTTTTTAAAAATTATGTGAGTTATATGAGTAATAAAACTAGTAGTGAAAAAAACTGTGTATACACCACGGTAAAGAAGTCTTTTATAACCTTCTGGCCTTATATCCCTCGGCGCTTAGGCGCCTCGGGATCTAATCTTGGCCCTCTGGCTATAATACTAGACTTCTCTACCTTGGTATATAATATACTATTTTGCATGGTATGCAATAACAACGTGCTTTTGACGTATGAAAAGTGTCAAATAATAGCCTCCTTTAGGAAATGGTAGTCGAAAAAAGTGATTTTGTGTGCCTCGTACGAAATTGCCCCAGTCGCTTCGGTCATCGTTCAAACGTTATACTCGGCACACAAAATGACACTTTTACTCCTAATAACACAATATACTATTCTTACGTCCCATTTTTCCAAAAAAGTTAGATAAATTGAATTTGAAAATTAATTCAAATCTGACAAATAATAATGCCAACCCTTTATTTCAAAAATTGCAATATTAAGGTAATTTTAATTTTGCCAACATAATTCAATAGGTGGTGGTTTTTTAAAAGTGAAATATACTAAGTATAAAATTTGTTCCCATATGTTGCGAACTTTTTGCCGGTCACTGTATATAGGCTTATAGGTGTGTAGTTCTTAATTTCATTTTTATTTCCTTTCTTGTATAATAAGATTATTTTTTGATGTTTTCCATTGTGTTGGAATTATTTCGGTTCCAAAAATTTTGTCAAATAGTTTCTTAAATTAATTGTTTTGCCTCTAGTGGCAAAATCTTTACTATTTCGTTGTTAAGTTTGTCTTCTCCTGGAGTCCTATTTTTCTTTAATCCGGCTATTGCTTTTTGCATTTCCTCCATTTCTATTTGGTCATATATTTCTTCTTTTCCTCCCTTTGTTTTTGTTCTCTCCTTTTTCTGTTGCTTTTGTACAAATTTTTATAATATTTGGTTGCTTCTTCGAATATCTGCTTTCTTTTCCTTGTCGAGCCATCCTGTTGTTTCTTTATTTCTGTTATCCATTGTCTTCCTTCAGATAATTCTTTGTTCAATCTCTTTATAGAACTTGGTTCTTCTAATACTTCTTCAATTTTTTCTTTTTCATATCTGCGTAAGTCCTTCTTTATTTCTCTTGTGGTTAGCTTATTTAGTTCACTATATTCAGTCAAGCTTCTTTTACTTTGTTGTTGTTTCCATTGCTCTCTTTTCTTAATTAGTTGTTTTGTATTTTATGACAATTTTTCTTCGTTCTTTATTTCCTGTTTTACACTTCATTCTTTCTCTGCTGCTAAAATTATTTTTTCTATAGTATTGTAACAAAGACAAATATTAAAATATTAACCAAACCTTGAATTGCATTCAAGTTGTTAAATTGTTACGTCATTCAGTGACTAAGGTCTTTAACACGTGCGGCGTATCGAGTTACAGCGTTTAAGAATGCTAGGAAAATCACGTAGTAATGAAACCCGATACTAGCTACGTGCTTTAATGCATCAGATACATCATCTTCTCCCCAGCCATCATCCAAGCAGCACCGACAGTAAATCGACACCCTTCGAGATGTGGACACATGTAAGATTGTTTTATGTTAACTTAAATTACTATTCTATGGACTTAGAAAATATTTGTGTTAAATTGTTTAAAGTCATTCTATGAACTTAGAAAATATTTGTGTTAAATTAATTAAAGTCATTCTGTGGACTTAGAAAACATTTGTGTTAAATTATTTAAATTCATTTCCTGTACTTAGTCGTTTTAAATGTGATTGATTTTGTATAACTTTTAACATAATCAGAACTTAGAATAATTCATGTGTGTGCATTTTGCATCCGGACTTGTAATCATTTACATTTGTTTACATTAATGTACTTTGAACTGGGACTTGGAAACATTTATATTGTTTTGTAAAACTAAAAGCACTGATAGGAAATACATAATTGTTAGTTGAATTAGACTTTCATTAAATACCTCTCGCACAGCTAAGCAAACCCCCCGTAACGAATGTGAGTCAAGTATCTACCATCAGCATTGCATTAACTTAAGTTATTTAGCTTATTATATTATACAGCCCCAACTCACTACGTTACAGTATCATACATTTCTTTTACTTCTAAATCCTCAAATTTTTCTTTTACTTGCTTCATAAGTTTTTGCATTGCTTCTTTAAATTTTGTTTCATCTAACACTTTCTTTGTTTGTTTTTCATTTCTTCTCTTTTAATATCGATAAATCTCTGAGCTCCTGTTTTTATTAGTACTGACGCCGTAAGTAGTCTGTGATCTGTATTAAATTCGACTTGGCTTAGTACCTACTTTTGTGCTTGTGCAATAACCAAATTGACAATCAAATATGTAAAACTAGTAGGTGTATAATATCTACTCAAATAATATTCTTTTAGCCCTGCCTAAAATCTCTCTAAACATGTTTTGTTTTTAATCCGATTATTATCTAACCTATTAAATTGTATTAACCCCTTGACAAAAACGGACTTAAAAGACTTTTCTTTCTGAACCACATTTATATAGTATACATTGCCACTTCCCCTCGTATTATAACTATGTACAGTGTGCCCTAAATTCGACGTGGATGTATGGGAAACTTTGTTATTTGTAAAGCTAGGGCAAAACCGATTGCACGTTATTGGGCCAACTTTTTGAGACTAATTCAATGGTGGAAACAGAAATGGGCGAGATATGGCGGTAAATCGATAATTACTCCGATTCTACTAAGTCTTATAACTCCTTTATTTATAAAAATATCTGAATATGGTGTAGAGGTTATTTATAGATATTTTTACCTAGATTCCAGTGGCGTACATAGATTTTTTCCATTTGCTATGGATTTTCAGTTACAGCATAAACTTGTGTTTATTAACAAAACATAGTTGGCCGTAAAATCTGACATCTGTAATAAACATTTGAATGCCGTTAAGACTTATAATACTCTATTGTTTCATGGCTAACTGTTTATTTTGTTATAATTAATGTTAATTTAGGTATAACTGGCCGATAATGCCCTTATTTCAATCACTAAGTATAATAAACCATATATATTTGAAAAGCTCTTAAAATGGTCTTTTAAATGAAGTCGACACCAACTATGATTCCCATTTAAAAAAACGCAAGTTTATGCTGTAACTGAAACACCATAGCAAATGGAAAAAATCTATGTACGCCACTGGAATTTACATAAAAATATCTATAAATAACTTCCATACTATATTCAGATATTTCTATAAATAAACAAGTTATAAGACTTGGAGTAATTTTCAGTTTAGCGGAATAACTCGAAAACAAAAGAAGATCGCCCATTTCTGTTTCCACCATAGAATTAGTCTTAAAAAGTTGGCCCAATAACGTGCAATCGGTTTTGCCGTAGCTTTACAAATAACAAAGTTACCCATACATCCACGTCGAATTTAGGACACACTGTACATCCGACAACCTTACCCTATACCTATTAAAATACTCTGGTAATTTTCCATTTAATAATTTATACAGAAAACACAAACATCTAAATTCTATAAAACCCTGCGTATTCAACCAATTAAGTGTCTTTAACATTTAAATTTCAATTATACCATGAGATCGAAAAAAAAATGATTCTGAGCAGGCCTTGACTAGTACAACACAGTTGGCTACACTGGTTCTAGAATGCCTATCAATTATAATGTGACAGTGACATTTCAAATGCAAGTCAGTTTTGCAATCTTGTTTCCAGAATTATTTAAGTTTATCGTTGTAATACTAGTGAAGGATCGCATTTTGAACACCTACTGTAACATGTATTCATCTTAGTTTTCAGTTTGTTCCCTAAATAAATACTGTTTTGTGTTTTAATTTATTTCACATTTATTAACCTCTAACCTACTGCCACATTTTGAAATCAGTCTTGCCAATCGTGTTGTACTAGTCAAAGCCTGCTCAGAATCATCTTTTTTTCGATCTCATGGTAGGTGTATACCTAGATGTTCTTAAAATTACCGTCATACATTTATTTTGTAGTTTTTGTAGTCGATCAATATCCCCACCATTCAACACATATAACACAGAACTACAGTAATTGAAGTAAGGAAAAATTGTAGTGTTATACACCGTTATCCTAGTGAATAATGACACATAATTTGATAACCTCTTTAACAGTCCCAAGCGTCTAGCCACTTTCTTATAAACAAAGTCGACATGATCCTTAAACGCCAATTTCCGATCTATAATCACTCCCAAATACTTGACGCAACTTTCAAATCTCACATGAGCCCCATCAACATTCACCTTTCCTTCAGTTTCTTGAAACTGCAGAAGAAGTTTTGGTGAAGCCAAGCACACATTCCTACTGTCTTAGTCGCATTTAATTTCAATATATTAACACGAAGCCATTCTGCAACAAGCACCAAATCTTCATTTATCATACGAATTTCTTCCTCCGCTCCTTTGCTCCTCACATACAATATTGTATCATCTGCAAATAAATGACAGCAGGCATGCCTTAACGCTGTCTCGATATCGTTAATATAAAGAGTAAACAAAACTGGACCCAGTGTACTCCCCTGCGGCACTCCACTAGGCACTTCACCCTCACTTGAAATTTTTCCATTCAACTTGGTCACCTGTTTCCTGTTCGAAAGGTAGCTCTCAAACCACTGAAGCGATATTCCTCTAATACCATAATTATACAGCGTGTCCCAGGATAGATGTTACAATAGGTGTGATGGACAAAAAATTTTTGAATTTTATTTTAAGATTGTGGAATTAAGCCCTGCTTGGTTTGAATAGAATTTTAAGAATATTTTCAGTTTTTGAAAAACAAGTCGGCCTTGACATTGAAGCGAAAACTATTTTCTTTTCAGGTAAAGTACCCTTTTCGTTCATGATACGGCAAAATTTTACTAAGAAAAGTTGTTCATAATAAGAAATTATGGCCCTATGCAAAATTTCAGGAAGATTAGTCAACGATAGTTCTTTCATGGCCTCCTGGCAGTTATGTGGAATAAATAATTTATTGTCGATCAGTATTATTATTATGTTTCCTAAGTTAAATTTCTTGTAAATGCTATTTGTTTCGTTCAATGTTCTACAAAGAAAATTTTGAATAAATGCAATTTATTTTGTTTAATCTAAAATGTGACGGTTTAATCAAAGTAGGTAGATCTTCCTGAAATTTTGCATAGGGCCATAATTTCTTATTATGAACAACTTTTCTTAGTAAAATTTTGCCGTATCATGAGCAAAAAGCGTACTTTACCTGAAAAGAAAATAGTTTCCGCTTCAATGTCAAGGCCGACTTGTTTTTCAAAAACTGAAAATATTCTTAAAATTCTCTTCAAACCAAGCAGGGCTTAATTCCACAATCTTAAAATGAAATTCAAAAATTTTTTGTCCATCACAGCTATTGTAACATCTATCCTGGGACACACTGTATATGTAGTTTGTCAATCCAAATTTTCCTGTCCACCGTTTCAAACACCCGTTTTAAATCTAAAAACATAACTAGAATAATATCTCCCTCTTGTAAACCCCTTTTCCAGTCATTAATGACACACTGCAGTACTGTATCACAAGAACGTTCCTCTCTGAACCCCGAATGGTTTGAGGAAAGGATCTTATTTACACTTAAATGTACAGCAAAATTCAATAGCTGCAGCTCGAATAAAAGAAGCTCCAATTTGACAACTAGTGACGGAGAGTGACAGATACAATTCAAGGTAAATGCGATAATTTTATATTTTACCAGTTCACCACTCTCGACATAATTAATTCGTTATCTCCGTTATTAAAAAACTTTTTTTCACTACTAGTATTAGAAGATGTCATTATTGACCTTATTTTCGAGCCCAGAAGATGATTTTCTCTCCTAGTGGTCAATAATTTTTTATTATTGACTACTGGTTAATAATAGAAACAATTGCTCTGCGCTCAGGTGCCTATTTTAAATATGTTTTACCCAAATGTCAATTGAAATTAACCTCTTCGCTTGTTTTCAAGCAAGGCTATTTGATTTTTGTGGATATTTAGAAATAAATATACGCATCTGTCATTTTATTTTTTATTTATGTAAAAATGATTAATTAAAAGGAATAAAGGTGCTAGTAGTGAAAAAAATAGTATATAAACCACGGTAGAGAAGACTTTTCTCGGCCTCACAACTTATTGCTCGCCTGAGAAAAATGTCTTCTCTACCTTGGTCTATAATATACTATTAACTATTACTACACTTTTTTTTAATTACCTATCACTACACATCACGAACTATCATTCCTCGCAATTATGCGTATAAGTCAAGAATCACCCTGTATCTTAACTAATTGCGATCTGTTGTCTAGGGTGAAGTCACCTTAACAGCAAAAATGAATAATGGCAGTGCATATATAAATTCAATACGTAGCAGGGCAAATAAAAAAGTAATTTAACCGTATGTGTATATTTAGACACTTCCAGTAAAAGACCTTGAAATTTGTTTGTTGCATAACGTGCGGTCAGTATGTTAGTGTTATTTAGGGAATTTTGTTTTAAAATTAGTGATTTTTATTATCGTTTTCGTTTTGATGGTCGCTTGTGGTCTTTTAGGTTTTTACATCAGGATATTTGGATTTTCTGATCAGAAATACATAATAAAATTTAATCAGACTACAAGTGTATTTTTTCTGTCTAGTTTTACAATATTACACATGTAAGTAGTTAGCTATGAGTCATAAGAAACTTTCATGAGTAACAAAAAGTGTATTCATTAACAGGTGAAACAAACTCGTAATTTATACAAATTTTGTAGGTTTGGTAAGGAAGATGACAGTGCTGGAGGATGAGGTGATTTTTGTTCGCAATAAATTGTCATTATCAAAGCCAACAAAAGATCTACGAAACGTACAAAGTACCGAACACTCAGCAAAACGTAAAAACTCAGACTTCGACAACAATCCTGCCAAAAAGTTGGTTAACAGAAAAATGTTAAACGGATATCGTTCAAACGAGAATCACTATCGTTCTTCAGGGGACAATACACAAGAATGTCCAGTTGCAACCCTTTCAAACGTGGGTAATACGTGTTTTCTTAATAGTGTATTATATACATTACGTTTTGCTCCTACATTTTTACATAACCTTCATCACTTAATTGGTGATCTTGCTTTGGTAAATTCTCGACTAAATCAAAATAAAGCTAAAAGTTCATCCCTTGGCCGTAACGTGAGCAGTATATCTGGACCAAGTTCTAGGAGTACAAGTAGCAAGGATTTATTATCTTTGGGAAATTCAGATATCATTCCAAAATCTAAAGTTCAAATTGTGACTGAAAAGCTACATGAATTATTTATTACGATGCACAATTTAGAGTTAAAAGATTCTACGGATGCATACCAACCATTAGCATTTCTGCAAGCTGTACGTGACGCTAATTACATATTTGAAGGAAATCATCAACAAGATGCCCACGAATTGTTAGTTTACTTATTAGATAACATTCGCGAAACCTGCGATTTTTTAACACAACTAGTTGAAAATCAACCAGATCTTCTAAGTGATCCTGAAACATCACATAGTTCTAGTAGTAATAAACTTTGGAATGTACGCCGCTCGTGGAAAATAACAAATAAGAAGAAAGATAAAAATCCGAAAGATTTAATAAACGAAGAACAACATAATGGTACTAATCATGCAGATGTAGATGACGGTGGTTCTGTAGATAGTAACTCAGAAAATGCTAAGAAAAAAATAGGTTACAATTTTGTAGCCGAAGATTTTGAAGGTATAACATTAAGACGTACTAAATGTCTAGAATGTGAAGGAATAACAGAGAGGAAAGAACCATTTTACGATATACCGGTACCCATTATGTTTAACGAAGAAGATTTCGATACAAATCCAAACGATATATATCGAAAAGCTTGTGTAACTTCAGAAAAACTATGTGATTCCAATAAATACCTATGCGATAATTGCAAACGGTATAATGAAGCTAGTCGAGAAGTATTATTTGAAAAATTACCCAATATAATGGTCTTACAACTAAAAAGGTTTACAACTACTACCGCAGGAGTTCAGAAAGTGAACAGTTATCTACCTACTCCCCTAAAATTGGCATGTTTCTGCGAGAGTTGCTGTCAATTGCAAACTGGTTTATCGCCGCATCGCTACCAACTTTGCTGTGTAATTATGCACTTAGGTGGCACTATGGCTTCTGGTCATTATATAGCCTATGTTAAAGTGACAGATCACTTTGAAGATTATACAGACTGCAGTCGAGATCTTCCAAGAGGTACTTTATCAGCAAGTAGCAGTGAAAAATCCATTAATATACTCAAATACCTAAAGCCCAGAGCTTTTAGCAGCTCCATTATTGAGAGCAAAAACGGTATAATATCTTCCAAAACAGGTGCTGGAATTGGTATGTGCAAAAGTATAGATTGTTGCGGAATAAAATTGAACAAAAACGTAGTCGAAAATGTAGTTAATAGTTATACAAAGAAGCATGTTCAGGAGAGGTGGCAGGTCCCATCATCAGATGTACAAGAAGACGTGTGGTTGGAATGCGACGATGAAAATGTACGTCCAATATCAAACAAGGAATTCCAAGAGTTACTTGGCTATAAACCTAATTCCACTTCTACTCCATATTTGTTGTTTTATTCAAAAATCACAGATTCTGTATTAAACGAATAAGATATCTGATTGGCAATTTTCCTTTTGGGAGTACAAACAAAATATGGTAGTGATTTCATGTGATATGATGGAAAATGTTGATATTCGGATAAATCTAACTTCAACTGTTATAGGTACCTATAATAACTTTCAAAGTGTTTATAAATAGTAATAATAGTGCATTTGAATCTTGTATTAGCGGTATATATGGAAATTAAGTCTTCGTTTGCAGAAATTTGACCAAATTGTTTCATTTTTGCGATTAAATCAGGTTTTTCTATAACTGTTTAGAGCATGCGATGTTTAAGATATATGTAGGAAATATCACCATGATTTAATTATCGATACATGCAGATTATCCCGGTAGAATTAAATGTACATCTTTACTTTTTTGTAAGGAAAAGCCTGATTAAAATGATATTAGATAGAACATTATAATAAACACTAAATTTTTATGTATCTAAAATGTATGTTCCTTGATCCTACCAAACTTAACTAAAATGTTCAAATTACAGAGTTGTCGATATATCCTTTAATATTGAATTTGTAAATGTGTCGCTGTAACTTGCATCTTCAGATAACGAATCACTGTAATGTATAAACCCTTGCCTTTGCTAAAAAAAAGTATACTATAATTACCTTGTAATTGTAAATACTACAAAGGTGATTGTAAAAGCGCCTTTTTATCTCATTAAATAGACATGCAAAATACAAAGCCTCTCTTCAATTTCTATTTTTAAAGCCCAGTGTTATTTCTTGTACATATCACCCAATGTAAACCATATTTATGCACAGGTACGAATATAAACTGCAAGAACTATAAATCAAAATTAGAATCAGTATTAAGTTTATTAAAAAAATCTTTCGCTTGTTACTATGTACATTTTGTAATTACATACATTCAAAAAATAAATTTTGTTTTGAGAATTCTGCTATTTATTTTTACAATTGACATATTTATAAATCATTACTATATATTGAAGAATTATTATTCTTTGAGACGCTGTGTTAGTAGCTGGTTGATTTCATCATAATGTTTCCTCTGCCACTGCATATGTAATTGTACAGTTTCTAAAGCTTGCTTCACACCTTGTTTGCTTTCGGACAAGTATTTACTGTTTATAACGGTGAAGTTCTTCAACTGCAAAAAAATTTATATGTATTCAGAAATTAATGAAACCTTTTAAGAATAAATAAAGTTATTATATGAAACTATAGTGCTAAATTATAAGTTCCGCTTTAATAATAGTTTTTTTGTTGATTTAGTTTGAATTGTTCTAGAAAATAAAATCTAGACAGTGTACGCGTCAGGGGCGGCTATGGTGTTTATTATTGGAGGGGCGCATTAAAAAATAAAAATTCAGACAAATAAAAGACTTGCCGTGAACATAATAGTTATTTATGTAATAAGTGTGTAAACTTAAGTTTTATGGCATGAGTTCGGAAGTTTCGTGATGAGGCGAAGCCGAGTCACGAAAAAATCCGAACGAATGCCATCAAACTTATTTACACACGTGTTGCATACATTATTTTTTGCACGGACGCAGTATAAATTCAAATAATAGATTATACCCAAATTTCAAAATTTTTTATTCGAGAATTTATTAATTTCGAAACCATATTGTAATACAGTCGAACTTCGATAACTCAAACCATGACTTGCCAGAAAAAAAGTTTGAGTTATCAAGACTTCGGGTTATCAAATAAAATACATAATAACATAATATGTATGTATTATTTATGTATGTATTTATTTGGGTAAAAATGCGTTACGTAGGTAACGTAGGTACCTCATTAGATATTATGTACTCATATGTGTATGTACTTTTACCAAAGAATTACACAATAAATTGTAATGCAAGGGAATGCCTATGCTGAAAAGTATACATACATAATACCTACATATTGTGTAGGTAGTTTTTATTTTAGTGTAAAAAAGTGGGTTATTTGTGACTGACGAAAGGAGTTTTTATTTTGATTTTCAAAAAAAGTTTCAATGAAACTCGAAACTTTTTATTAGTTATGCTGTTAAGTAGAAATAAGTGTTACAGAACAAATACGTGCATTCTGTAAACTTATCAATATTATTATTGTTTAGTCTTTTATACCCTCATTTATTATTGTAGACAAAATAATTTACGTTTGACGTTCTGAATCTGAATGCATAGTCAACAAATTTCGGCTTTCCTTCCAATTCGACTCATTCTAGTATTTAAAAATTCGACTTATCGAAGGTGGCGCCAAATATTCTGTTCGAGTTATCAAGATATTCGAGTAATCGAAGTTCGAGTTATCAAGTAAAAATTACATATAATTCTCACTCTTGATGCTAACGCCAACCAATTTGTTTCGAGTTATCAAAAATTCGAGTTATCGAAGTTCGACTTATCGAAGTTCGACTGTAATTCATTTCATCTTTTTCGGAATTATTAATTTCATTTTCCATATTGTAGTAATTCATTTCAATAAGCTGAAAACACTTTTTATACTTATTTTATTATTTCGTACAACATTCGTACCTAGGTATTTAATGTGACAAGTAAAGAATAAAAGAAAAAACATTTGCCAGTACGTGACATCGGATTGGCCGCGACGAACATGCACATCATGAAAATTCATTATGCGTTCGATACCATCTTTATGCGTTAGTTACGGCAACCGTTTTATAAAGATCAACTTTTGCAACTGTTTAGAATTTGTAAAACGTCAACTTTAGAGGCGACTGTGCAAAAAATTCTTTGATTCAGCAATGACAATGAACAATAAATACACTGAAAGTTTTGAAATCCATACTTATTTTTTAAAATTAAATTACTCGCGTCGGTTTTTCATTGAAATAAATTTTTCCAAGACCTTTTCGTCAAAGTTACTTATTTCAATCATAAAATTTCTATTAATGGATATCATAGCCAGGGTACAAAGCGATTGTTAACCATGCTGTTTCTAAGTAGTGTTTTATGCGTTTTAGAGTTGAAAAACAGTGCTCCGATTATGCTGTTGTCATTATTGGAGTTGTGACGATAATTTTTAAAAGCTTTATAGTCTCGGAAAATGATTCGGCAAGATCATTTTCCAACTCCAACATAAATGACAGATTACATAGCTCCAGTAGTTTCTCTGAAGTCTGTTTTAGAGTAAATAACTTCCAATCGAATTTTATTCAATATGGCACAAAAAGAGGTTACGGAATCCAAAACATCAACTGGAAATCCTTTTGAAAATTTTGAAAATAAATCTCTGTTAACCAGTTGCGCCGCTTGAAAATGCCCGCTTCGAACGAACAAGAAACACTGAGATAACACCACAAAGCAGCGGGACACAGAAGTCCGCCAGCTTGTCCGCGCCGAACGCACGGCCGATATTGTGTTAAAGCCCACATCTATAAACAGGTACCGCATACCAGAATTAGGTACGGTTTTACAATTTATAGCTACCGCAGCAGTACGCGGTGATTCACGCGGCCCTAGTAGAGCCCACGATTGCTTAGGAGCGGACATTTAACTATTGCTTTTTATATTAATAAAATAAATTTAAACATAACACTATCTACTATTTAATTAAAAATTTTAAAAAATCTTTTAGGGGTTTGTTCCTGGGAGGGCGCGCAGCCACGGGGCCTCAAGGACGAACCGCCCCTGGTACCTACACGTATAAATTCCCTTTGGCATTGAATATTCATATTTTTTATAGCGCATTGCTTTGACAAGCTTTGGTTTATTGGAAACCATATTTTTAGTAATTAGAAACCAGAACATTAGAGAAAAAAGTACCTAAATAACTTTAGTGAATCAAACATTGAAAAATACAATTAGAAGAATAGATTTTGACTCTAACCAGGAGACATTTTCTTTCAAAAAAATATTTTATATGCAAAATGGTTTCGATGTGTCCGGCCCCCTCGACACGGTAAAGGTTAAACTAAATAATAAAAAAATATCCCATATGATGCGAACTTTAACGGTGACGCTGTATGCATGCTCTTTTTGTTATCTATCCACTGATATATCTACATTTTCTAATACAAGATTTTGAAGCTCAACCCAAAATATTTGCTTAGACGTTTAGCTTTGGTCATTCTAATAATAGACAGTTATAAATCCGAAAGGTATAAGAGGTTAACGATAACAATAATGAAATATGTATATATAAAAACATTTCATCACTTACCTCTACATAATCTTGTTCATTGATCATTTGGTTAGCAAGAACAGATAAATATCTACCCAGTCTCTTACTACCTGTCGCTAAACTAAAAAAATAAATAAAAATATTATACTCTGAATAGTATAGAATAAGTTACTTGATAGATACTCACTATTGATAAATATCCTTTATTCGATTTTGAAGGAAATTCTTAGCTACATAATAGCCAACGTCATTCCCTCCGACAGACTGAAATACACTACTGGAATCTTGTTTTCGAATTCCTGAATCCTTGCTAATAGCCCATTCTAGATATCTGTTTAAAAGCCATATTTCCCGAGTACATCCTAAGGAACGCATTATTGTAGATTTTTCAGTTGCTATATTAGATTTTTGATATTGTTTCCACAAGAAACTCCATTCTTTTTCACCGCCATGTTTTATAGCAGTACAATATACTACAGGTCGCAAATCTTTAGCAATACTAAAAATACAACATTATAGATAGGTAGGTAATTAACTTTCCTTAAGGTAATCACAAACTAATATAATCCTTACAGGTTTTTATCTGCAGGTTTGGTTTGCCATTCTTTAAACATTTCTCTAGCATTTTTAACGCAATCATCTACTTCAAATGTACAACCCCAAGATGTTACCATTACTTGATGTTTAACGTCTTCTAAATTATCGTTGCTTGTTTTTTGTTTTAATTGAAAACCACCAATGTGCTGGTAAATGGGGCTAAGTATTTTTTTCATATAAATCTAAAAATTATTCTATGTAGATATTATATACACAATTTTTAAAAGATGGATAACTTGCTTTAAACAACCCATATGTAGATGTCCTTTTAAGCATTTTGTTTAATACATCGATGTTACTTAATGCTGCTCTCCATGGTAAATATTCCTTTTCTCTCTTTAAGTACTCCAGAACATCAAAATGAACTGTATAATTTAAATCACCGACCCAAGCTAAATCTGATGAATCATCAACTAGTTGTACTCTGTTCAAGATTGGAATTTTTTTAAACATATCACTATTTAACGTTGACGTCAGAAGATTCCAATTTTTCTCGTCATAATTAATTTTGTAGAGACCTACAAACACAACATTTATAGATATAAGCCTTATGGTTTTACCTATAAATTTTATAACCTGCTGCTCGAACATTAAATAAAATCCATTCTTCTTCACTAGGCAAACCTTGAATTTCTTGAGAATCTGAGGGACACGATAACCAGTGTTTTGGACGAGTTACATTGAAATTTAATTCCTTCTGACTTGTAAAAGTCAAAGGTACCCACCAACATTCTGACAAGGACCTCTGACTTTTTATATTATCACGTAAAAATCTCTCCTAAAAATGATACCAAAGAACATTAAAATAACTCATAGCTAATATTCAATACTTCAACAATTACAAATACACAAATTCAATTTATGTACATATTGATACAAGAGATAAACTACCAAGTTGTCTCTTCTGTATAGGGGAAAGTCATCGACCTTATACTACTGGACAGAGCCTTCCGTGCTGAAACTGAAGCCAAGAATGTAAGAGAAATAATGGAAAAGTGGTTCATAGTGGAACGCGGTACATAGTGGGAAATTACAAATTGCTCGTTTGTTTATCGAAATGGTAGGGCTATATCGTTGTGTAGCCGGTCAGTGGGTGCGTGTGTCATTACAAAATACTCTGTGTGTGTCTGTATAATACCATTATACTAGTTTTGAAAATATATGTAAGTATATGTCCGAATATTTTTTTTTGCTTTAACAGTTTTTTGCATGTCAAATTTGTAAATTTGTCAAATAATGAACACGTTTTATATCCAAAGATGTTACCTCCAAATTATTTAATAGCTCTACCAGTTTAATAAAAAAAATTAAAAATTTCTGCTACATGTACCTAATGGTCCATAGTGGGACGATGTTTATTGGTTCATAGTGGAACGACTTTTTGGAGCAACATAATGGCAGGACTAATTACAAAATTTTCTTATTTTCAGAATTCAAGATGCCTAAGCATCCCAGAGGTAATCTTAAAGAAATATTTAGGAAAAGTAAAGAAAATCATTCGCAAAATGAAGAAAACATGCGGGAAGCCGTAAACGAAGTTATAAAAAATAGATTGACCCTTAAAGCTGCTGCGAATAAATATGGGTTAAGTAAATCTGCTTTACACAGAAAAATTCAAAAATTTAAAAATGTAGGGGAGGATTTACAAGAAAATTTCAATTTTGGTAGAAACATGAAAGTTAGCATACCGATATGCTGTCGCAAATCAAAAAGAATTGCCTCAAAGTTGGCACGATAAACAAACTGCTGGGTTGGAATGGATGCATTTGTTTAGAAAAAGAAATGGTTCTCTTTCCCTACGGTCACCAGAGGCTACCAGTTTGAGCCGGGCAACGAGCTTTAATAAACACAATGTTTCTCTATTTTTTGAAAACCTTGAGAGTGTAATCCGAAAATATAATTTGTCACTTAACCAAATTCATAACTGTGACGAAACGGGAGTGACTAATGTGCATAAACCACCGAAAATATTATCAGCTGTTTCTCAAAAACAGGTAGGAAAAGTCACCAGCGCTGAAAGGGGAACTCTAGTAACTATATGCTGCACTATATGAGCAGATGGCACTTTTGTAGCTCCATTTTTTATATTTCCCCGGAAAAACTTCAAACCACATATGCTGACTGGCGCACCACCTGGTTCGGCTGGTAGTGCACATCCCAGCGGATGGATGACGGGCGAAAATTTTGTCCAATATATAACACATTTTGTAAAGAATGTTCGTTGTAATAAAGATAATCCTGTGGTCCTTATACTAGACCAGTGTTTCTCAAAGTGGGTTTCGCGGAACCCTAGGGTTCCATCAGTACTTGCCAAGGGTTCCGCGCAAAGTTCCGCAAAATACAAAAACATATTTTTGTTCCCGTATGATAACGAAATCTCCCGGACTAGTACGGTCGTGACGTCAGATTCTGGAATACATTGATATGTGAATTCGCGGCGGTCGTGGATTGTTATTGTTGGAAATAGTTCGATGACGGTATACAGGGTGTATCGAAAATCGCGCATAATATGTATAACACGCGATTCTACGTCAAAATCCAAGCAAAAAACTTCAGTACCAATTTGCTGTTAACTCTTTATATTTAGTTATGGAGTTATTATCAGCCTTTAGTCGTATTCTGGTTTGCTTGTCGTGTCATATTTTTATGAAATAATGATTTTTAGCTGTAGTTTAATCAACAAAAGAAATAACTAATCTGTAATTGTACTCAATATACCCTTCGTTTAATTAGAATTTCCATCCGAAGTTTGAAATTTTTGCAGTACTTGTGCTTTTCATAAATGTTGCAACAATGTACAATGCAATTATATTAAATCAAGCGGGTTGCTATTGGTGATATCGCAGGTGACGTAGTATGAGTGACCACACAGTGTTGCTAAGTTTACAAGACTTTAATTAACAATTCTTCAAAAACTACACGTTTTGGCCTAAAACGTTAAGTATACAATTTTTTGTCCAGTTTTTAACGCAGAATCGCGTGGTGCGAATATTATGCGCCATTTACGATACACCCTGTATAAAGACGGTCTGGCGGCACGGTGGGATATAGTCGATACGAGTAAGTGCAGTGAAATAAAAACAAATTAATAGATAGTTCAATTGTTTATAGTTAGTAGTTTTTCGGTCCGGTTCCACGCAACTTACATTTACAAAAAAGTGTTCCACGTGAAAAAAGTTTGAGAAACACTGTACTAGACAATCATGAAAGTCATTGCGACATTAGAGTGCTAAATATCTGCAAGGAAAACGGAATCATTTTGGTTACTCTTCCACCGCATTGTAGCCATCGGCTACAGCCATTAGATGTTACCTGCTATTTTCCATTCAAGTCTTATTACAATAAAACAATGGATGAATGGATGCTTAATCATCCTGGAACACCGCTAACAATCTATGATTTTGCAAGTGTAGTTGGGCAGGCATTTCGTCAGGCACTCACTCCAATAAATATTATTAAGGGATTTCAAAAAACTGGGATTTCACCAGTGGCGGCTGGTCCATAAGCGCTGCGACACTGCAGCACCCCCAGAACAAAGTACGGAAATTAATTACCTATTAAATTTGTACTTGAAAATATCAATAATATAACAATCATTCAATATTTTGCATAATTATTACATAAATTTAATTAATTAAACCGCTTTTAAAAGGAATTATTTAAACCGAAGCTGTAGATTCCATTCAGAGCGCTGAGAAATGTAGCAGTGTCAGAAACGTAGTACATTCGGTGCACATTCCGCCGCGATTTGTTTGTTTTAATAATACATGGTAAAAGTAGTCCGAACGCTGCTTATCTGGGCAGCATCTCAGCATTAATGCATCATGCCGTTGAGCTCTTGGACATCCGATCCAACAAAAACAATAATACGTCTGAATACCACGAAAAAACTAGGTGATGTCATCATTGTGCAAGGACGTCTTGGGCGACGGTATGTGTAATATAAACAGGAATATTAAATAATAAATAGTTCGTATTTCCAACTTGATTGCAACATCACTGCGAATACGGTCAAGGCTGCTCCAGTGTTAACAGGTGATCGAAAAATTTTGTGAAGTTAAAAATCGCAGAATGGATTTTATATTTAAATAAAAATTCTTTTTATTTCATTTTCCAGTAAGCTTATTTTTTTTATAAATTGAGTAAAATTTCGATTTGTTTTGTTTTATTTAAGGCACCTTAAATAAAATAAAAGGCGCCTTAAAAATATCAAGGATCGTTACTGGTATGTAAGTATATTTCGAAAGCTGCAGCACCCCCATAATTTCAAGCCACGAGCCGCCACTGGATTTCACCCTTTAATTCTCAAATTTTTCAAGAATCTGATTACATGTGTTCTTCTGTTACGGATAGACAGCTACCCGTAAATACTGTTACTTCTAATTGTACTGACGATGATACTAGGGAAATTGAAACTCCTGGGAAAAGACCAGCTTCTCCGATACCTGGACCGTCATGTATTACAAATGCTAAAGTTGTACAAAAGGTTGTAACACCTCAAGAAGTTAGACCTCATTTAAAAGCAGGACAGAGAAAAACTGCAAGGAAAGCTAGAAATAAAACCGTTTCCTCCATCTTAACTGATACTCCAATTAAAGACAAGATAGAACAAGAATACAATGAAAAACAAAACAAAAAAAGGATTAAAGAAGAAAAAGCAAAGATTAGACAAGAAAAAGCACAAAAAGCCAAATCTGTGAAGAGAAAAATTTATGAAAGTTCCTCATCCTCTGCCAGTGACGTTGAACCACAGTATGATGATTCCACTGATGTAAATAGTGAGGCAGATTATTGCGATGACTTGGAAATTAAAATTGACGACTTTATTATTGTGAAATATCTTGGAAAAAAACAGCAAAACAATTCATTGGCCAAGTTAAGAAAGTAGAAGGCGATGAATTTGAAGTTAGTTTCTTGAAGAGGCTACCTCGAAATAAATTTGTATTCCCAGATAAAGAAGATATGGACACAATTGCTAGAGAGGACATTATTATGAAATTGCCCCAGCCTTATATTTCGGGTGCTACGGAAAGGCTGCTCGAATGATAGCTCTTAACGTGGAACTAGATTTATATAATATAAATTAATATCCCTATTATAATATATTTTCTGTTCAATAAATTTGTTTGAGTTCAAAATGTTCAATAATTAGTTCTTTATGAATTTTGATTTTAAGCAAAGCATAAAATTGTAAATCCCAGTATGCACCATACTATTTCCCACAATAGACCGGGGGGCGGTTCATAGTGGGACACATGGTGCTTAGTGGAATCGTCGTCAAATAAATATTTTAGATACTTATTTGTGTCCTTGCTCTCTAAAATCCAATTGCAAATAACCATTACAAACATGTAGGTATAGTGGACTTCTTTAAATATGTGTCTACAAAAAATGATTTGCCATCGAATTTTTACGTCCCACTATGAACCACTTTCCCCTACATATATTTATTAACTGTGCTATGCATATACCTACCAAGTATTTGAGAAAGAAAATTTAAAAATTGTAGTAACAACCTACTAAAGAATAATCTTGACAATAATTACCAATTAATGGGTTGATAGACAAAATATATTTGGTTCAAACGTCATGTTTTCACCTGTATACTCGGTTAATAACACCTTGTATAATTTATTAGTTCTTTATCTCTTGTTTCATAAGTATGTATATTACCTGTTTGAGAATGGCCGAATTACTTTTGTAATCTCTTAGTACAGTTACGACAGGAAAACCTGTTTGAATTGTCCATGTATCCATGATACGTTTCACAGTTAAATTTGATGGTAGTACCTTATCTTCATGTGCCTGGCTTGTTAAAGCATCCCACAAATCATCTTGTTCGGCATTATTATATTTATGTTTTACTAAGTAACGAGTAACACCTTTTCTAAAGGTTTCCTCTCCAAGGAAATTACCTATCATATGTAATAAAAAGGAACCTTTTTTATAAGAAATAATATCAAATATTTCATTTATTTCTTTTGGATTTCCGACAGTAACTGACACCTAGAATTACAAAAAAAATCAGAAATTTTGATTTATAAATATTATCATCGTATTACTGGATGGGATGTTTTTAAAGCATCCAACGAAAACACTGATAACAAATTAGAAACTATTTCTTCTTCCAAAGAATTCCATTCAGGGTATAAATGATGTATAGCCAAACTAGCCATATAGGTTGCAAAACCTTCATTTAACCACAAATCTGTCCACCATTTCATTGTAACTAAATTTCCAAACCACTGGTGGGCCAATTCGTGAGCTATAACACTTGCAATAGAGTCTTTATGAGAAGCTGAAGATGTATTATTGTCATAAAGTAAAAGAGCTTCTCTATATGTGATTAATCCCCAATTTTCCATAGCACCTGAACTGAAATCAGGAATTGCAATCATGTCTTGTTTTGGAAGAGGATATTTGACATCAAAGAAGTTTTCATAATATTCTAAGCATTTTGGACCCACATTTTCGGCAAGTTCCACCTACAAGAAAAAAGATAGTATATAATAATGCTAATATAGGTACTTATGCAAGATGATCAGAGAGAAAATAGACCCAACCAATTTTAGAAATGATATTTATTAAATACCTGGTTAAGAGAATCTCGCCTTGCCCAGACTCTAAAGGTAACATTATTATTAGCTGGCGGTGACGTTGTATATTGAAAATCTGACACAACAAATGCAAGTAAGTATGTTGACATAGGTACTGAATCCTCATAATGGTCCCACATCCAACCCGGCTGTCCTTGGCTAAAATAAAAATTTAGGAATAACGTTAAATTAACTGTTTAAAAACAATCAATGAACTATGTGATAATACTCTTAAGCTGTAGTTTAACTTATATATATTTGCAATATTTCTGTAACTCTATGGTCAGGGACGTGCTGATTCTGTAAAAATTATAAAAATCCACTGGGAAATTAAAATGTCCCACTGGTTCAGCAAGCCATGTACTATATCTACCTACTATTGCAAATATGTAAATAAGTTTTTTAATAATGTAAGAAGTTTACTTACATCGGTTCAGACTTAGCAATTGGCATATTGCTAATAGAGCTATAGTTTTCTGGCCTTCCTAGGTTAATTTTAAATGTAGCTTTTAAAGCAGGTTCATCAAAGCATGGAAAAGCTTTTCTAGCATCAGTTGGTTCAAACTGTGTAACAGCTAACCATCTTTTTTCATTTGTTTCAGCATCTGTATAACTACTTCTGTAATAACCATCCAATCCATCTTGCAATTTTCCAACAAATGGTATTAATATCTCATAGTAATGATCAGGCTTTAATTGATCGTTGGTATGAATTATGAAAAAATCATTTTCTTCTATATTTTCAAATTTGTCTAGTTTTATATTATTTGTACTATTATTGGTCAAGTCTTTAACTGTAATTTTATTATTATCAATTGTTAGATTTTTTGAATGAAGTGTAATATTATTGGTTGCTTCTGTACATCTTGTCTAAAACAGACATTAAAAAAATTAAGCGCGCTAGAGAACTTTTGGTGAAAAAACATCATTTAGTTTTTAAATGATGCAAATCATGTAAAAGATTTTTAATAATGTCAAATTAATAACACCATAATAAATACCTACATAAATTCAAAAATTAATTTCTATAAACCACATAAATCTCTTTGAAAAGGTTTATCTCAAGTAGGTATTCTATATTTTCAACAAAATGTGAGAAGTTTATTTTTATCAAACAATTTAGATTTGTTAATTTAAAAAAAAACGTAATTACAGTTTTATATCAAAATTATTAAATAAACATCTGCATATTCTACTTAATTATTCTTCTTCTACTTAATTCAATAGTATCTAATGTTAAATTTTTATTTTAAAAATAAATATTTTTACCTACATTATTTCGTTGAGCTTTTAAAACGTAATACAACTTAAATTAAATATCAGGTTGATGCATAAGTTCGTAGCGTTTTTTGTTTCCAAGGTAAGAGTGCGTTGGAAACAAATTTGTTTGAGAAATATCGATGTTATTTTAATGCCATAGTATTGTTTTATTGAATACTTCTTGAATTTTTCAATTTGTAGAAAGTTAGGGGTAATTGTTGGCTAAAGAAAATGGAGTGTCAAGTACAACAAAATTAACATTTCCGACATATCCTTTTGTTTGAGTTTAACCGAGGAGTTAAGGCATCGGAGGCCGCTAGAACCATTCGTGCCGTTTAGGGAGAGAACGCCATCGTGGAAAGTACTGCACGAAAATGGTTTTCGCGTTTCAAAAAGGGGCATTTCGATATGAATGATTTCCCACGTTCAGCGAGACCATCCGGCTTTGATGAAGACCGATTAAATGCTTCAATTCGTGATGATCCACGTCAATTAACTCGGGAATTGGGCAATATGATGAATTGTGACCAATCAACTATCGTACGACATTTGCATTCCATGGGCAAAGTTCAAAAGTTGGTTTTGCATCACGATAACGCCCAACCGCATACTGCTAACATTACAAAAGCAGCTATTCAAGACCTCGGTTGGGAGGTTATTCCACATCCGCCCTAATCTCATGATCTTGCTCCATCAGATTTTCATCTTTTCCGCTCTCTATCCAACAATCTCCGCGGAATCTCATTTAATAACGACGTTGCTCTTCAAAACTGGCTCGACGACTTCTTCGCCTCCAAACCACCGGATTTCTTCAGGCGTGGAATCGAAAAACTGCCAGAACGTTGGGAGGCAATCATAAACAATGCAGAAGAATATATTATTGATTAGTTTATGTATTTTTTATATTAAAAAAATTAAATTTTAAATTTAAAATAAACGCTACGAACTCATATGCATCCACCTGATAATATTTAGTATAAGTATGTATATTACCTAACTTCTCTTTAAAATGATTCATTATGAAAGGAGCAAGGGAATTTCAATATGCGCCGTAAACGAGTGCTGAAAGCTTACGAATTCCGAAATGTTTATGCGTATGTTCGTATGTTGCATATAGGAACTGTTTTTTCTAAGACTATAAGAAAAATAAAATGACGAGGAAATTTGTATGTTACTTAAGTATTAATTTCCTATGCGAAATGTAGTTATTCATTCCTGTATTTTTTAAGCTGTTTACCATAGAAATCAATATACAAATTGATTTAAGTAATTTACTTTTACTTTTGCTATAAATAAAACATACATTATATTCTCGGTTACCTACTGTTAAATAATGGCCTAAATTATTTACACCGTTGAATTATATCTTACAAACTTTTTACAACCCACAAGTTCTAAGGCATTCGGCTACAGAGGGCAGAAGGTCTCGGAAACAAACCCGAGTCGTATGCTCAACGGGTAGCACAGCCTGTCATTGAAAATATTTGGAAACCAGTTATAGAAGATGTGGTGCTTATCACATCAACCCGTACGCATAATGTGCGAAAAACTGGATACGAAGGTGATTTAGGAGGTCTTAACTCCCTTTCGAAGTGTAAGTGCCGAAATCTTTTTACCTATTGTTCTTTCTTCTTCTTCTTCTTCAGCCTTTGTTCATCCAATGCTGGATATAGGCCTCTTCTAGTTGTTTCCATGATATTCTGTGTTTAGCTGTCCTCATCTATTGTTTTTCCGCAACACTTCCTGACTATCTCCTTTGTGGTCTTCCCACTCTTCGGTTTGTTTCTCTCCTAGTATCATCCTCTGCAACCACCTTTAATATTTTTGTCTGGCAACGTGTCCTGCCCACTGCCATCTAAGACTCACGATACGTTTCATAACATCTGTTATCCTTGTTCTTCTCCGGATTTCCTCATCTTGTCTTTTAATGTAATTCTTAACATCGCTCGTTCCATAGCTCTTTGAACGACTCTCAGTTTTTCTGTCATATTTTTTGTTACCTAATGCCATCCTGATGTATATATAAGTATTTATAAAGCTATCATACACTCTTTGTTTTAGATTTATTGGCACATTTTCATCCCTAAGAATATAGCTAAATCTACCAAAGGCTGCCCATGTAAAGTGAATTCTTCTCGTAAGTTTCGCTGTCTGATTTTCTTTCCCTAATTTAATTATATGGCCAAGATAGGTGTAATGGTCGCCTTTTTCTAATATGGTGTTCTCTAGCTAGGGTGAAGTTCTGTTGACTATTGCTCATTATTTTGGTTTTGTTAATATTCATAGTCAAGCCTACTGTTTTTTTTTTGTTTCGGATTTCTCGCTTAATTCAGTCAGCATTGTTTTCAATTCTTCCATGTCGATACTTATCAGGACGACAGGACTATGTCGTCTGCGAATCTTAAGTGGCTAAAGTAGACACCATCGATATTTAAATCTCTATTCTGCCAATTCAATTGTTTGAAAATATTTTCCAACGTACATAAATAGTTTTGGCGATATAACATCGCTTTGTCTAACACTTTTCGCTAACACTATTTTTTCTAACTTAAGATCCTGATCTATTTTTATTTGGAACGTAACTTTTCGGTATACAGGGTGACCCATACCTTATGGGCCATAGAACTGGAGATAATAGACATAAAAATAGGTATTTTGAGCCAAATTTGCCTAAGTAAAATGTTGCAGGTTAAAGAGATATAGGGTGTTGAAAGTGAAAGTTAATTTTCGAAAAATGATGATAATTTTAAAACGGTTGAAGATATCGAATTCAAAATTGGTAATTGGTATAACTATAGGTTTTCGAGAATGAGAAACTCGAATTTGGTATTAGTTTGAAGATACTTCCTAAAGGGCGCTTGCTACGTGCTTCGTGTTGAATTAATTCACACATTTTTTTTTACCCGTACAGTTAGTGGTATTTATACTTCAAACTATAAAAGAGCCAACATTTTTACGTAAAAAAGGGACTCTTGGTCGATCTCCATACCTCAAGCCGTTCCCCAGATTTACTCATGGCGTGGATTTTCCAAAGCGTAGTGATGATTATTTCTCCAGTTAAAAATTCCGCGTCTTGTAAAAGTTGCCTCGTCAGTAAATAATATCTTTTTTATAGAAAATGTAAGCAACTGAATTTATTATATAAATAATTTTATGCACGATCGCATTATAATGTGTCAATTATGTCTGAATTTGTTTGACATAAACGTCTATTTATAGCCCGTGGGTATCTTTATAGGCCGCCGGTCTATAATGAAACGTCAAAAATTGATAAACAGTTTAACAGTCTTATAAAGAATTTTATTAAATTAAAATCGAATGTATGCTCTTTATTAGAACTCTATTTAGGGTAATTTGTATTAACAACACAGTTAACACAATTATTTATGTGAATATTCCTAGGTGTAAATGCTTCAACCATTTGAGAGTTGTCAGTAAAAAATTAAAATAATTGAGCAACTAACTACTCGATGTGGGTAGAAAATTAATTTATTCCTTTTATTTCAGTTTTAAAATCTTCGATCGTGCATAAAATTATGTATGTACCACTGGCGTAACTTGCTTTTATGGCCTTCGACGTGTCTTGAGCCATAAAAGCATCTTTACGCCCTTGGTACATAAATAACTATAACGCGGTTTTGTACAACAACCGTCTTTACCGATTCAGTTCCTTAGTTACTTTTTCATACTTTATGTTTGTAATTTTGGAAAATTAATTGCAATTAATAATAAACGATATTCAGAATAAGACGTACTTTTAAATTTTTGAAATAGGTATGAAAACTGCACTTTTAAATGTTGAATTTTTAAATTCATTATTGTATGTAAAGTACATCAACCAAATAACAACTAAAACCAGTTGATTTGAAATATAACTGAGATTTAGCGCATTTTGTAACTGCTTTATATAGCAAAATAAAGTTAATTTGTTAAAAGGTACTTATTACATATTTAAATAACTGGAACTAGAACTATATTAAGACATAACTTATATGTAATATTTTTCTTAATTAGCTTAGTTTTACTAAGTCTATTTAAAATGTTGTAACTTAAATTTTTCTTATTAAGAAACAAAAAATGTAGTTCCCAATCCATTCACAAAAAAACTAGTTCTTCCATTAGAGAATCATAAATATCTTTATTTGTGCCAAACTGGCTATCAAAATAAGTATCTGTCATTTACTTTTTATGTTGTGACTTCCTGAAGGAATTAACACAATTCAGTATGCAAATTTTGATACTAAATACCATGAGATCTAAAAAAAAATGATTCTGAGCAAGCCTTGACTAGTACAACACGATTGGCTACACTGGTTCTAGAATGCCTATGAATTATAATGTGACAGTGACATTTCAAATGTAAGTCAGTTTTGCAATCTTGTTTCCAGAATTATTTAAGTTTATCGTTGTAATACTAGTGAAGGATCACATTTTGAACACCTACTCTAACATGTATTCATCTTAGTTTTCAGTTTGTTCCCTAAATAAATACTGTTTTGTGTTTTAATTTATTTGACATTTATTAACCTCTAACCTACTGCCACATTTTGAAATCAGTCTTGCCAATCGTGTTGTACTAGTCAAGGCCTGCTCAGAATCATCTTTTTTTCGATCTCATGGTATATTGCGGATATCTGCAAAATAACGGAATTTCTTTAAAATCTTGTATCGTTACTTTATCGTAATAGTTAGCAGCTCTCTACAACAAAATAGTATATTACATACCGAGGTGGAAAGTAGTTCTTTACTGTCGGGAGATAATTATAGTTAACCGAGACGCAGTCGAGGTTTACTATATCTCGAGACAGTAATGAAACTTTTCACCAAGGTTTGTATACTATTTTATTTTCAACCATACATATAAATTAATATGAATCATTTATAATAATAAATATTTTGACAAGCTGTCATTTAATGACACTGACGCCGGCCGGGTGGAAAGCGATCAGCTGATTACTTTCCACCCGGGTAGAAAGTAACAGTCAGTAAAGGCCAATTTTCCAACTTACTAAACAGTTCGTAATAACGTCATTACATATATGGTTGAAAATAAAAGCTATTACTAATTCAACGTTTTTGGCTAGTAGAATACTCACTTTAATTAATTAATTAATATAAAGAACAAAATGTAGACTTCACAACAAAATAACTTCATTATTCAGACAAATTTCTAATATAATATATGCCCAAGAACGGCATATTTCATTTACTACTTCGGAAATACACAGCCAACTAGATGTATATCCACCAGAATTATTCGCAACAATGTAACTTTAACAGTTTCATTAAAAATGCAATTAGTATTTTAATTCTAAAAAACTATTAATAAAATTACAGTATCGAAAGAGTATAGTTCGCTGGAACACCCTGTATAATTGACAAGTATCTTTTTCAGTTTCATAATATAGTCAACTACCGTAACTCGGTGAAGATCGACTCTATTGAATTTTTCGATCTCATGGTATGTTTTATACAGGGTGTAAGCGGCATCGCAAAACATATTAAGGCTGTGATATAAGCAATTAAGACAATCAATAATACATTTGGTAAATAGTTAGAATTTATTTTATTATTCGAATTTAAATGAAATAAGCTGGAACAAATACTGCTTCGATCTTCGATAATCCAAACAAGAATCCGGACTGAAAATTGTTTACGTTATGTATCAGTGGCGTGCGGTCCATGGAAGCGGTGGAAGCACCGCTTCCCTTGCCTTCATAAGGCAAAGCAATATAATTTATTAATTTTATTTTTGTTTCAGCAGTATGTTAAAATTATTTATTTAATTTTCGCTTTTAATATCATGCGAATACTCATTGCAAATTAACGCATTTTGTAACGCGCCGTTCAACGTTGGCCGTGTAGCGTTGAACTTTACCGGGAAACATCGGCTCGAACGTCGAAAGTTATCTTGGGCCCGCTTGGGCCGCTCCGAAATATTCGCACAAGGTCCCGTATAACAATCGTTTGTTGCATCTGCGCTGTTGTAATTTCACATACGTGATTCTAGCTGTACGAGAAGCGGTGGTCGCTGGCGCAAGGCACATATTTGTACTTGCGTTTTAGTGGAGTAACTTTACGTTTATATCTCGAAACCGGTTCAAACTTCTCCGATTTGAATGATTTTTTTTGTAAACGTCGTAAATATAAAATATTATAACCTTTATGGGTTAAAATGACTCTGATTGTTCATTCAAAAATTTATTAATTTTATACAGGGTTGTCCAAAAGTAATGGGACAAAGACCAACAGTAGATTTGCGAAACCAAAATATTACGATTTACCTAAAATTACCTTAGTCCAAAAGTTAATATTTAGGGAGATACAGGGTGTCAAAGTCGAAATTTTAATCTTAATTTTTTGCTGTAATTTCAAAAGTTTTCGAAATATTGATATGAAAATTGGGGAAACTACCTTTTTTGGCACGAGGAACAATAATCCGACCTCAATTTTAACATAGCTCTTTATAGAATCTTATTTTCGCTACACATAATACCTTTATAGCAAAAATGAGGTTCTTTTGAGAGCTACATTAGAAATTTTGAATAATATTACGTAACAACTGAGTCAGGTTTCAGAATTTTAATGAATTAAAATTTGTTGAATTATATTATTTCACTAGCTACAACAAATCTCGTTTTCCAAAGAAAGCTTTTTAGCCTAAAACTGAATTATGCCAATTTCTTTGACACTGACGTTTTGCATTATCAAAAGCTGTCACTTTTTGTACTTATCAGTAAAACAGAAGCGCTTCCCCAAGTAAAAAACTCACTGCACGCCACTGTTATGTATGTTATCGACGTTATCGTTCGGAATTTTCATCGTTTTGGTAATCTGGATGTTTCGTTTATGTTTATTATTATGTTTAACACGTGTAAATATTGAAAATAAAATACAGTCGTTGCTGCTTGCTGCCTACGTTTATTAATCTACTGAAAAGTACTAATCTGATATGGCTCGGCTCGGCTTTCGTCTTGCATGAATTACACCTCTGCGTTCTACACATTTTGACATTGTCAAAAATGGTTGATTGACTAGTTGCTGTAGAAGCTGTTGACGTTGATTGTAAATTATTTTCGAGATATAGATACCAAAAAAATTGAAGCAAGTTAAAATTACAAAAAATTTACCTTTAATGTGTTAATGAACTTTTTCAATAAAAAAATTCTTTCTTCTTTTGTGCCTTTTTTCTGGACATTCTCAGATGTTGTGATCCTACCGAATGATTTTAAGTAATTCGGATTACCGAGACAGTGCTATAAACTATTTGCTTACTCATTTCATAATGGATCACTTAACGTACTAGTCATGTACTATACTATCGTATGCACCTTGTATATATGTATTTTGTTTTGTGTAGCGTTAATACCCTTTTGACATTAATTAATTTGACATTTAGTACATACAAATTTAGAAAATACATTTCTACAAGGCTTAAACATTTTGAAATAGGTACTAACACAATTTATAGTTAAACTTACCTTAATTCTCACTTTACCATAAAAATGGAAATCGTCATTATCGCCAAGGTGCGTTATAATTTCGAGATCGTAATGCTCCGGTATGATCGTTTCTGGTAGGCGATAAGTAGAATCTGCGCTATATGCAATTGATGTCCATAATCCCACAGTCCATATAAATAAAAGTAAGCGCATGATGCTGAAATTTAAACCCATGATTTATTTAAGTATATAATTCAATTTTTCGTTAGTAATTATTAAACAATGCCGATTCGAAATAAAATACCAAATAAGTATTACTGAATACTATTATAAGTACAGTATAAAGCAACGTAAATTTTATAAACTTTCACATCATTAAATGTAATAATAACCGTGTAGTTTTGCAATGTGTAGAATAGCATTGGTAATATTGCATTAGCAATGCCACAGAATGGTCAAGCCAAGTTACAACCTTAACCGAATTAACGTGCCAGTGATTTAGAGGGACATTTTGATTTTGTATTCTTATCAACCACAATGTTTATCCTTCTTCAAAATATTTTAATAAAAAGGTTAACGTTTATATTAAAACCAAAATTTAATTTGTTTGTTTATTTAATTGCTGGACGAGATCTAAACATTCATTAATTTGTTTGAGGAAAATTCATTTTTAGAAAACAAGAAAAT
Source organism: Melanotus villosus (assembly GCA_963082815.1). Classification (NCBI taxonomy): domain Eukaryota; kingdom Metazoa; phylum Arthropoda; class Insecta; order Coleoptera; family Elateridae; genus Melanotus; species Melanotus villosus. The sequence continues at coordinate 64,885,852 of OY720418.1, read as the reverse complement.
ATGAGAAAATTTTTTACCGTAAGTAATTTTGGTTTTACCAATATAATTTAATTTATTTTTCAAATTAGTAATGCGTACGATGCACTATTATCATTATTGCTTCAAGCATAACTGATCTTAATTAAGGTAATTACTTGATAACCACAGCCAATTAAAATTCTAACGTTTGTTACGAAAGATTACGCATAACGTTTTAATTATTTATTGAAATTGCTTTTTTTTATTAAACAATGACAAATCTACTTCCAGAATTGTTCGTGTAAACAAACTATTTATTTCCGCATCGAACAATGTACCAACAGATAACAATCAAATAATTGCTCCCACCATGAATGCTGATAAAATCACATCACAAATATAAACCGAGACCTGGTTTTATCTACATAAAGGCTGGTGAAAGTGCTCGAAAAATTGTAGGTAATGGAAAAGTTCGTTGCGCCAGATGCAGCGATAACATTATGAAACTATACTAAAACGATTCTGAAGAAGTAAGTGAAAGCTATTAACTGGTCAGTGATTTAATCGTCTCATATAAAAACAAACATTAATTTCTTTAAAGTGTATAGCACTAAAAGAACTCGCTTTGGTTGATTACAGAAATAAAAATGGAACTGCTTGCTTATTATTCACGCTATCTTCGAGTGTATAATATACTCCTATAATATTGAATTTATTATGATAGTAAAAAATCATTATGAAAATTTAGGTTGCTCATATCTTATACTAAACCTTCTTTTGTATCAACTGCTATAATCGAATGGCTTAACTAACAGGATTCGCATTCTTGATATTTGGAAACATTTTTTAGTTACTGACATTAAACATAAAGACTAAAAACAACGACTTTTAACGGTTTAAATGCGTACCATGTGATCAATAAAATTTCACTTCTAGTAAGACATACTTTTTAAAGCATACATTACTTTGAGTAATCTGCATTGTTACATGTAAAAGTCATTTTGAAGTAACGAACCTTCGGCAGACGTTGGTTTATTTTTTACATTCCGTATCGAAGTTTATTAATTCAAATGATTAAATGTAGGTCGGAAATGATAAAGAACATTTGCCATTAGCCATTAGGATTAATAGGTCATCTTCCACAAGCCATTGCGAATGACCAAAATTTAGTTAGATAAAGCTACAAATGTGACCAAATTTTTATCAAACTTCAAACTTCAGAAAATAATAAAAATGCTGAAAATTTGCAAAAACTTCATGCCGAAGATTTAGATAAGGGTTTCCCCGAAGGGTATGGTCCCTTTTCTTCATTTTCTCAAAGAAATTCAAGACTCTTCTTTACTAACTCCAAAGAAAATAATTACTGCGAAAAATTATAAACCACATTCCTAATATGAAAATAACTTAAGAATATAGCTTGCAAAATCAGCTTCCAATGCTGGTGCATAGCCATCGTTTTCTGTTTTATAAAGAATTAAAAAATTTATAATGAATAAGCTTAAGGAGGAAAAATTATTACACCTATCTTTGTTGCGCATCAATGCCCATACAATGCAGGAACTTGATTCCGACGAAATAATCGATAGGTTTACTAGCTTGGAATTGAAATGTCCAATTTACAATTAAAGATCTTCGCATTTTTATAGTACCTGTACTAATAACTGTGGTATAATATTTAATTGAAACAGCTTTTTTAGCATTATTTAAATACAAGAAATAATTCATATCAATTTTATTCTTGACAGGGTATACAAACTAATACCTTCAGGCCAGCAAAAGGTAAAACCATCGACGATAAAGAATTGATTTAATTATTAAAGGTCAATATGAAACGCAAAAAAACTAATAAACCAGGATTTCCGAAAACTGAAGAACGTAACGTGAACCTGTCAGCATAATTGTATTTAATGAAGAGTGATGATTCCCATAACATACGTTTCCAAAAACACCCTAGTAAAGTTTGTTAATCTCATAACTACTATAAAATCCAGAAGCCGTAAAGAATTTTATGTTAACAGTAAATATATTAAATGATCACAAAAAGACGGTTGGACTGTGCTGGTCAGTGGCGTACGTACGGGGGGGCTAAAGGGGATATACCCCCCCCCCCCATGACAGGCCTTTCCAAATGTGCACAGGCAGCTAAAAATTTTTTGTTCACTGCCTGTTAGTACCGCTACTCCTGGGAGGTCTTTTTCTACTTTGAAACGAATAAAAACCTATTTAAGAAATTCAAAATCCCAAGGAAACCCTTTTTCGACCTTTTAAAATAATAAGTTTCACTTACAACATTGATACCGTTTCAGAATCGGCTAAATGGACTAGCAATGATGTCAATACATCGTGAACAGGCAGTATCTTTAGATGACGTTATAGATATTATTTGTCAAAAAAACCTAAACGAATTGACCTCATACTTTAAGCCTTTTGTAACTTGTAAGGGTCCTGTGTTTTTAACGCAATAGAATGTTATAAATACCTGTTGTTTTTTTCATTCCAGGCACCTAAAACGATTTTGATTTTTTTTTGTTAAATAATAATTTATTAATAATTATTTTAATTTGTTAAATATAAAAAACTAATTTGTGTTAAACGAAAGAAAATTGAAAATAAATTTCATATCCCCCCCATGAACGTTCTCTGCGTACGCCACTGGTGCTGGTACAGTGAAGCACAAAATATAGAACAATGGAAAAATATGGGGAAGGCCTATATTCTGTTGATATGCTTGAAGTGCGCAATAAAAATGTAAAATAATTTAATTAATACCTCGATAAAGGTCTGAAAAAAATCACTGACCCTGACTGTAATTACATACACCTAAGGTCAATAAATAATACTGAGTAGTGTTTATGAATTTATAAACTATTAAACCCGCAGCAAAAGGTACAAATTTACTTATTTTTATTTAATCTACGGACGGTTGAAATTGCCTAGCACCAAATACTAAATACTAAACTAAGAGAATGTAACCGCGACACCCTAAGGGTAAAAGAGGTGAAGATTAAGTAAGTAAGAGAATGTAAAGATGGCCATTCCAAAAGATTATTTATTTTCTATACTTTTTATAAAGTAAAAGATTCAAAAAACTTTTATGATTTCAAAAATATGAAAAAATTTATTTTCTAAATAAGTAAATGACATAAGCAGAATTCGGTTTAAATTGCCCCATAGATCCTAATTCCACAATTCATCAATTTTGTTTAAACGTCTTTTAAAATAATGACCGAGTTCTTTGTAAAAACGATATTTTTATTGTCACTTACCTTAAGTTATCTATTGTTTAGTCACGCAAGGAAACAAGACTGACACGAGCAAGAATTTATTACTATTAACTTTTGACTAATTATTATTATTAATTTTAGTTTTTTTAACGACGTTATCAATTGTTAAATATTTACTATTTAACCACCAAAGCAAAACGTATTAGTATTTGTAATTTTATATTCACATATCAAATTGTTTACATTTATTTGTTTATTGTTTAGATATATTCATTGCAATGTATCACTTAAATACATTAGAAACCACTTGTGTACAACATAAAGTAGCTATGTCTATGTTCTAATTATGCATTTTCCAATAACTGTTTTTCCTTTTTGTAATCACAAAATGAATTTAAAAAATATATAACTCACTTTCCTGTTAGCAATATAATAATTTATTATGTTATTTACAGAAACGCGTTTAATTTCTTTTGTTAATAGATTAGCTTAATATCAGTTGAAAACTTCATTTACAGTCGATAAATTGCCAAATTATTTACAATAAAAAACTTGATAAATCTAGAAAACATATATGTATGTATTCTCATTTAATTTAAAATTTTATAAAAAGTGTTTTTGTTTCTTTTGTTATTTTTTCTACGGTTTTTATTTATTTTTTTCACTACTAGTATTAGAAGATGTCATTATTGACCTTATTTTCGAGCCCAGAAGATGAATTTCTCTCCTAGTGGTCAATAATTTTTTATTATTGACTACTGGTTAATAATAAAAACAATTGCTATGCATTCAGGTGCCTATTTTAAATATGTTTTGCCCAAATGTCAATTGAAATTAACCACTCCCCTTGTTTTCGAGCAAGGCTATTTGATTTTTGTGGATATTTAGAAATAAATATACCTACTCATCTGTCATTTTATTTTTTATTTATGTAAAAATGATTAATTGAAAGGAATAAAGGTGCTAGTAGTGAAAAAAATAGTATATAAACCACGGTAGAGAAGACTTTTCTCAGCCTCACAACTTATTTCCCTCCATGCTTCGCATGTCGGGAAATAATACTCCTCGGCTGAGAAAAATGTCTTCTCTACCTTGGTCTATAATATACTATTATTTAGTTTGCTTAAAACGTTTCTTTAATCGATACAAACAATTTTTGTTAAGGCTGGAATTCAAATAGCGTTTATGCCTATTTTTTGCCAACCAACTTTACCTAGCCGCATAGTTATACAACAAAACTTATTTCTTTGGATTACAGATGAATGAAAGAAGTAAAATCTAGTAAAGTGTGTCATAAATATTTAAGGACGTCACCTATTTGAGAACCTTATTGAGAATAAAAAACACGGTTAATATTTTCTAGGATTTTATTTTAAATATGCTCAAAGTAATTCCGTTCAGCAATGATACACTTGATCATTCTTTCTTTCCACTGTTTAAAAGCTCCCAACCAATCTTCTTTCGGAATACCTTCAAAATAAGCGTGAACTGCGGTATCAATCTCTTCTTCAGATGAAAACCTTCTACCCCGCAAATTCCTTTTAAGCCCAAAAAATAGCCAAAAGTCGCACATTGCTAAATCAGGTGAGTACGGCGGATGTTCTACTACTTTTATATTTTTTCCAGCCAATAACTGGAGAGTTAAAGCTGCCGTATGGGACGATGCATTATATTTAATGGTGGAGCATAATTCCCCTGTCTGGAACTCTACTGAACACATTTTTCAGTGTACCATTTAGCTGTAACTGTCTTTTGTCCATAAACTTAATTGTATTTACTAGGCCCGTACTTCTGAAGAATACCGCATACATAACTTTTTTCATAGCTCGCTGCTTCTTGGTCATTGTCGGAGTTTCCTCATCTTCGCTCTCTTGGCGGGTATTAGGTACGTGGAGAAAGGGAATATAAGTTTCGTCACCTGTCACTATTTTGGAAAAAATTTGGTGTCCGCCATTATTTAAGAAATTTAAAGTTTCATGGCAAATTCTTACACGCTCTGCTTTTTGGAAGTCAGAAAGGTGATGCGGCACAAAACGACTGACCACTTTTTTTAAATGCAGGTGATCGTGTATAATTGTTTTAACAGCTGAGGATCCAATCTTGAGTTGATGATCTATTACCGCATAAGTGGCTTTATTTTCCTCTTCAATTATTTTTTTAACAGTAGCAATGTTTTTGTCGGTAACAGCCGTAGGAGGACACCCTGCTCCTTTTTGATGCTGAACAGAATTTCTTTCGCGTTCAAATTCCTTATACCATCGGTGAATTGTAGCCAAGGAAGGTGCTTGTTCATTAAAAGCTGAATCTAAACTCTCTTTGCACTCATAAGCGCTTAAATCTTTTTTAAAATCATAATAAATCCTGATTCGAAAATGCTCTCTGGTTAATTCCATTATTTTTACTTGTAATGTCACTTTAAAAAATTAGTAACTTGAGTTTTGAGTTATAACGAACGTAACTTCAACAACTAAACTTCAAATGACAGATAAAGAGTTGCTCTAAATAACACTGTATGTTTTGTTTTTCACGGCCTACTAGATTTTCTTATTCTCAATAAATTCAGCTTGGCCCTCGTATTAGTATAATTATTACGATGTGCATACGTATGCTTGTAGTTTCTAAGCTCCATCAAATAGTGAATCTAACGTTGTGAAGTGCATTCTATAGTTTCTTAGTTTCTGTTGTTATATTGTTTATATTAAAGTAAAGGAAAAAGTATTTTTCTACCTGCTGTTTGTCGTGAAAAGTTTTATAACTCTGTTGTTTGTCATGTTTCGGTAAACATCTATTATAAGATTTACTAATTTTTGCCTAGAAGTTTGCGCAGATATGATTAGTTTTTGAATATTACAAAGTTCAGAACTTAGAAGTATACAAAGATATTTACCTACCAATTTCATTATTTTTTGAAATTTCATTCAAATCTGCTTTTTAATCAAATAAATCTTTGTTAATTGGCAGATCAGATAAGTATACTGCCCACAATAACACGAATATTTGGAAGAGTTGTAAAACATAAAATAGAAGAACACATAAAAGAATTTAACGAAGAACAAAGTGGCTTGCCTAGATAACATCTAGTGCGTAAGACAAATTATAGAAAAAAATAAAGCAGAAAACTTAAAGACACACATGACTTTTGTGGACTTAAAAAAACGTACGACTCTGTGAAGAATGAGTGTAAACGATAAATGGATTGGAGTAGTGCAAAACCCCAAATCACAAGTAAAGATAGGTGGAAAAGTAACCCGAAGCATCCAAATAACTAAAGGCTTAAAGAAGGCTGCACTTTATCTCCCCTGTTATTTAATATACTACTATATGTAGAATAGACATTGGATAGATGGTGATGGTACAGACAATGCGGGAGAATGGGAATTCAGATACGAGATAGGACATTACATTCACTCCTGTTTGCAGATGATCAACTAATTTTTGCACATTTCTTACATTCCGTATCGAAGCTTAATTTAATTCAAATGATTAAATGTAGGTCAGAAATGATCAAGAACATCTGTCATTAGGATTAATAGGTCATCTCCCACAGGCCATTGCGAATGACCAAAATTTAGTTAGATACAGCCAAAAATGTGACCATTTTTTATCAAACTTCAAACTTCAGAAAACTTGGAAAGAAAAATGCGGAAAATTGATTGGATAGATGGTACAGACAATGCGGGAGAATGAGAATTCAGATATGCGATAGGACATTACATTCACTCATGTTTGCAGACGATCAAACAATTTTTGCAGGAGAGGAAGAAGACATGACATATGTGCCTATATATTAAGAAAACTGAAAGGAGAGTACGAACATGGGTATTAAATATAAATTATAAAAATACAGAATATATATGCATCGGAGGACACAAACGAATTAAAAATAGATAATGAAACAGTTAAACTGTGCACAGAATACAAGTATTTGAGATCAATAATAGCCGTTACGGGAAAAACGGAAAGAAACAGCGACACGAACCTTGCATGGAACCATTTGGAACAAAAACCTCACGAAAGAAACAAAGAAGAACATATTTTACGTTATAGTAGAAAGTGTAACAATTTACGGAAGAGAAATGTGGCCGATCACGGGATAAACTAAGAACAGTAGAAGTAGACTATATGAGAAAATTCCTGCAGTATCACGAAATGACAAAATAAGAACAAAGGCAATATGGCAGGAAATGGGAGTAACAAAAAGTCATTGTCTAGTAGATTAAAAAATAAAGCATTTAGACCTTAGACGGTATGGACACGTTGAGAGAATGGAGGAAGAGAGCTGACCGAAACAAATCATAAATTGGCCACCGCGACGCTAGAGAAAAAGAGGAAAACTAGTCGTTAAATAGAAAACCTCCATGAAAAACGCAATGATAGAACGGAGACTAAATGAGGGCGAATGGGAAGACCGACATTATTGGAACCTCAGAACAGCAAACCTTTAACGGGAAAATGCCGTAGAAAAAGAGAGAGTTCTAGTATCTTGATAAAATATTTACTGTATAAAATACTTATGTAAGTAATTATTTACTATTTTAATATTAACTCATATTATCTAAGATGGAGAGGTTATTACATTAGAGTACTCTTTTGTTATATTACATATACATATTGAATATGATTAAAAAGAAGCTGGTTGAATACAAAAAAGATTTTCGAAATGCGATATTGTCGAAAGATACGAGTAATGTAGGATAAACAAATAATTCTCAGAGCTTAGTAAGGATCACTGTTAGAGAATTTCTAATGATATGGGTAGGTATATAAGAAATTTGCAAACAATGGTCATAGCATCTGAATTTTCTAAGAGGAACAATAGCATAAAATTATAAGTCAGTGTGTAGGTGTTTTGCTATTTTGATAAAAACTAATAAAACCTGATTTTATTTGGTTACTAGGTTTTGATTTATTGTTTTCACTTGTGTTGATAAGAATAATTTTATCGAGAGAATCAATGAATTTATAATTATTATGGTGACCTCAGATGAACATAAGGATATACATAGTTTAATTTATAATAAAATTACTATAATGAAAAGTTATATTCTGACTAACTAAATCGTTAGAATAACCAAATCGCTATCTTATTTAACCTGTAATTGTTAGTTAAAAATCAAGCAAAAACCTCTTTTAACTTTTAACTGTTATATTACATGCTTATTAATTGTTTAAAATAAGCATCTCTCAGCTGGAGATATTCACGTAACATACAGTATAAGATTTTGCTGTATTGTACAGATACGGAAATTCAGTTTACTATTACTGGCTTAATTTTCTGTGCAAAAAGCAGTCTATGCTAACTGGTTAGAAAGAACAGAAAATGCTGTTGCCGTTCAAGTAGTAAATAAAACACACACAGTCCGTATTTTCACCTCACACTTAAATTGAACATCATTTTTAATTGTATGTGTGTGTAATCGTTAACCTCTTATACCTTTCGGTGTTGAGGCTGGTGCGTTAGCGTATGTGGTCTTACGCGTGAAATGCACAATCCGGCCCGCATGCGAGTCACGTGATTAGTGCGCCGTTTTTTTGCCTACATACAGCACCATGTGTATAGTGTGTGTGTGTGTACGAATAGAACCTTGTTACCAGGCCCGTTCCTAGCGGGTATGCAGCGAATGCACCGCACGCAGGCGGCAACAGTTTGGGGCGCCATTTCGGTACCTACTCATTTTAATTTTAGTAAACGCAGAAGGCTTACTTAATTTTATTATTATCTTTATAATAAAAACTCCCAATCAAAACAACTAAAATAACTGGATTCATTTATCCTTTTAAAATGCCGCCTTTTTGTCTTGTCGGAAGATTGTCAAAAGCGGCAACCGCGCTCCTTTTAGCGTGCTGCATTGCTTGCGAAGTCGCCGCCTTTGCGCGTCGGCTGATATATGTTAGACACCTGCATTTATATGCCTTTATGAAAACCCGCGAAATAAACCGAATTCGCTAAAGCCAGAAAAATCTATTAAATTTAAATGTTCGGTATTGTTAGTGTTCATTTAGTTGCTCTAGTGAACTGATCTGATCTAATAAAAATAATTATTAAATTATTGATGATAAAAACGCAAAGTTAATTGTCGTGATTTAATATAACTAGATAACTACATTAGTAATCATTTGTAAAATTATTTTTATTTTTAAATTTGGTGTTTGGTAAAGCAAGTCTTGGAAGTAAGTATGTATTATTGGTAATAATATGTACAGGGTGTCCCAGTTGTAATCTGCCAAACTTTGTGGGCGTATAGTACACATTGCTCGGATCAAAAAAGTTCATATGAACATAGGTCCGCAACGGCCTTATTATTGAGATACAGGGTGTTGAAAATAATTCAAAAAAATTTATCCCAATATTTCTAAAACCGCTTTAGTTATTTTAGTTCATAAGGGCGGAAAAAATATCTTGCACGCAGGCGCTTGTCTCCCCAGGAACGGGCCTGCTTGTTACTCTACCTCGTAGGTCGGTATTCGGAGGAGAACGTCGTTAATTAGGTGCCCAACGACGAATGGTCACCAAGGCTCGATACCGAACTCCGGGAAATCTTGCACCCAGTGAGATTCGAACCGGGGACTAGCGCAACGCTAGCCTGACGCTCTTACCACTGTGCCACCCTGTCGTATGTCATTTTTAATTACCAAAGCAAAATAGTGTGAATTTATTCTACACATTAAAAACATAAAAACAGTAAAAGCTATATCGTGTTAGGTTTACGAAAAATTGAAAGTATCTTTTTCTTTGTACATTAATTAAAATCTGCCAAATACGAGGGCTGTTCTCTTTCTGCTGAGCATATCTATTAGGGCCATTAAAATTTGCAACAAATTTTGTTAGATAGTGGAAGGTAATTGTTTACAAGTTTAATGACAGTAATGGCTGAGAAATATACTTGAATATTTTAAAATGCATAAGCTTAAAGTTAAAGCAATCATTTTCGTAAGAAATCATGGAATTAAACAGAGAATATTATCGAGCTGTGATTTTTTACAATTTCAAACGTGGCTTAAGCCGTAAACAATTGAGGAAATCAATGGAGTATTTGGTGACAAGTCGTGTTCTTTAGCTACCATAAACCATAAAGCGGTGGTACAATGAATTTCAACGCGGTCGATTTTCCTTAAATCCAGTTTTCGAACTCCTAATCCAAAAACAGCCGTTACCAAAAAAATATTGGTCTTATTCGGAACATGATTGTAGAAGACCGGCATGTTACTGTAAGGAGTATTCAAGCAACTCTAAAGATTGGTGTAAAAGCAATTAACACCATTTTACACAAACATTTGAAGGTACGTAAGCTTTGTTCCCGTTGTATAATGCTCGACCACACGGCTGCTCGAACGATTGTTTTTTTTGTCGGGGGCAAAAATGCATTGAATGTGGAGGGGAATACTTTGAAAAATTATAAATAAATGGTTTTTATCAATAAATTGCGTATTACTTTACTAGGCTCAGCGGAAAGAGAACATCCTATGTAAGTATGTACAAAATGCTAACAATTATTTAGGTTATTCAGCATTCATAATATCACACTGCATAGACCTAAAATTTCTATTGTAAAATGTTAAATGTTACGTATATGCCTGGTGGCTATACCTACATGCATAATAATAAACAATAATAAGTAGGTAGCTATAAATATCATTTGCCCTGAAATCACGACAAAATGAATAAAGATTGTATTGAAATGTAACGATATTTTAACAATAACTCCGAAGATTCTTATGAACATACAGTATCAAAACAAAGCATATTTGCTCTTTGTTTAATTTTCGAGGTATGAGGTATAACGTGCAGCTTGTACGTTTCCGTTTTAAACTGGGTCAATAATTGATTCTGATGTCACTGGAAAGTTATACTAAGTTTCTCTTATTCAGTGAAGTTTATGGTATTCATATTCATAAACAGTACTAATAATAAAGAAAATATGGTTGTACAGTTCGTGAAACCGAATCCTTTGCTTTATTTTTAAGTCTGTTTTTTGATGTTTGTTTATTTTGTGGATGTCAAGGATTGCAACACGCGTTGACTACTACACTATTTCGCTAGAATTTTACGAAACCTAAAGGACTTGCACCCCTGGAAGGGATTTTTATCTTCTTTGAAATCTACGCAGAAATGTTAGATCACACCATGTAAAGTTTCAAATCTATTTCTCTAACCGTTTTAGCAGAAAAGCTTTGATTCTAACCTTTTTTATCCAATATAACCTCCAGGGGCGGATGGGCCACTGTAAACTAGCCCAGGAGTTACAAGGAAAAACCGGCCTTGTATCATAATAATGTTAGATAGTATTAAATAGGTAATTACAATTCTAATGAATATTTACTAAAACTATAGAGTTGTTATTTGTATTTTAATATTAATACGACTTAATACAAAATGTTGACAAAACAATACGAGTAATACATTAATAATTACTACGTATGTACTATTTATATCTCTATCAACCACTTGCCTATTTTTAGCAACCTTTTTATTACGAATATCTATTTGATTATTAAATAATAATCGATCTGTTTTTCCATAAAGCGATGTTTTCTCGATTTCTTTAATTCGTCCCTTCCAATCTTTCGTACCTTTTATAAATTCATTTTTGTCTTAGGAAGTAAAAGATGCTAAACAAGTCGAACGTTAAAGTGCATTTTTTTTTCGAACTGTAGCTATGTCAGCCATTTCTGTAAAGTTCTGTTTTCGAGCTTTAAAGCTATTTCACTTTTAGTATTAGTTGCATTTTTGGGGCTTTCGGTGACGATATTGAAAAAACATATTTGGTTGGCCCCTTTCCGGGCATACACATAATATAATAACGTATAACGTTCAATTCGGTTAAGTTCATTTTAATTCTACAATTTTGCTACTTGTAACAGCGTTGGAATAATTTACTGAACTACTGCTTGCATTTAGCCAGTGTTGTTACAGATATTTTCAATATCTAGATAATGATTTACACCTGGATGTAGATAAAAATACTTTTTAGCAATTTAGATACATTTTATTATCAAGCTGTTCTGAACCTAAATGTCGATTGTTCATATTAATTTATACAACTCTTGTTTGTCTTACATTTCGAAGACTTTATCTAGCAACCTGCATTTCGCAAGCATTATTTAAATAATTGTGCTTGTAATGCTAAAACAAAGATTTTACAGGATTTATCGAGGATTTCATGCAGGAAGGAACAACGCGTAAACATTTTTGGGTGTTTTAATTTTGGTATGCTCACAAAAATATGTATTGTTCCTGAAATGAAATCTATTAAAATTTAAAATTGTTGAAATTTTTTTATTCAATTTTGCATCCGCAAACTAAAAGAACGTTGAAATATGCATGTATGTAGTTAGATATGTAGATATGCCATTAATAGTAATTAACGTCACAAGTCCGGGAACGCATATTTTACAGCACGAGTCAGATGTTTAAACACGAGGCGACGTAAGGAGCCGAGTCTTGAAACTCGAAACGAGTGCTGTAAAATGAGTTCACGGACGAATGTCGTTATGTATTTTATTTCATACTGTAAACACTTTTTCAATAACGTCAACATGTGACAGGCCGGAAAGTGTTGCTAGGTAACACTTTCCGGCTCTGATACCGTAATAGCTCACTTTCCGGACTCAAAATGGCGTCGGAAAGCTGAATTTACCAGACAGTATGAAATAATAGTAATTAACGTCACAAGTCCGGGAACGCATAGTTTACAGCACGAGTCAGATGTTTAAAGACGAGGCGACGTAAGGAGCCGAGTCTTGAAACTCGAAACGAGTGCTGTAAAATGAGTTCACGGACGAATGTCGTTACGTATTTTATTTCATACTGTAAACACTTTTTCAATAACGTCAACATGTGACACGCCGGAAAGTGTTGCTAGGTAACACTTTCCGGCTCTGATACCGTAATAGCTCACTTTCCGGACTCAAAATGGCGTCGGAAAGCTGAATTTACCAGACAGTATGAAATAAAAGCATATACGAGCCCTAACAACTGTATGTTCGGCCATTTCATAATTTCTATCTAAATATTGTTTTAACATAATACTGTTACCAGCAATATATATTTATTACTATTTTGTTCATAGATTTTGGTTATCACCAGTATTGTCGCTGTACTACGCCACTACGCGTATAACGATAAAATGCAATAAAAAAATCACAATCCTCTGTTTGAAAAATTTTCTGTCGAACTACATAAAACCGACAATTAAATATATGCATTTTAGATATATCACCAAATTAAAATTTAGATAACTTTGGATGCTGTTTTGACGTTTAAGAAAGCAAAAGTCGTCTTCTCAACCCATATCTTAGATAAGTTTGAGCGAACAATTTGCTTAAAAATCGCCCGAGGTGTGGCAACTCCCAAAAAAGTGAGAGATTTAATAATTAGCATGCTTGGTCAGGGAAAAAATGAGGCAAATTGCCAGAGACTTGCAATTATAAAAATCTACGGTAACTTATATCATAAAATCATATGGTGAAAACGGTAACACCAATATTAAGGGAAAAAGCTAAGGACGTCCGTGTTTAGTTTTGGACCGACAACGAAGAAAGCTAGCTAAAACTTGCCAAAATAACAGAAGAGGCACTTTAAGAGAAATAACAGCTAAGTAGAATGAGGCTACAGGATTATCACTTTCCAGAGAAACTTGCAGAAAGTGGATGCATAAGAGTAGCCTAGGTTTTTATAAGGTAATTTTATCAATCACAAATTTTTCAATATGATAGGGACAAAAAATATAACATTTTAGGCTAAAGAAAAACCATTTTTGACCCATCGCCAGAACAAAAACGTATGGCATGGTGTAAGGGACGGCAATCATGGACACAGGAGCAGTGGAATACGATTGTTTTTAGTTATGAGTCGAAATTTGATGTGTGTGTGTGTGGGGGATAATCGAAAAAGAGTATAATTAGAAACAAGAAAGAGGCGTTTCATAAGGATCGTTTAAAACGTACTGTCAAGTTTCCTTGGGGGCTTATGATATGGGGCTGTATGTCCGCAAAGGGCGTAGGAAATATGCAGTTCATTAACGGGACCATTAACGCTGCAAAATACCAACAGAATTGAAAATTTGTTCCCAGCGGTGCCATTTATTTTTCAACAAGATGGAGCATCATGACATACAGCTAAAACCACCCGAACGTGGGTTGAAAACCATAACATGACAGTACTGGATTGGCCTTCCAGCAGTCCAGACTAGTGATGCCGTCGAGACGAGATAATTCTCGATCTCGTCTCGTCTTGTCCCGAAATTTCGAGATGGAGATTGACATTTTTCGATCTCGAATATTCGAGACGAGATTAACCAAATTCTCGAAAAAATTTTTCGAGATTCTCCATTTCTCGATCTCGACAGTTTTGCAATAGTATTCTTAAAACCTGCATAAAAACAAAGTAGAACAGTTATAAGTAGTGCCTACTTTATTTTAATTTTTTACTAAATCTTTACAAAGGTTATTTATAAAATCAAAACTTGTAAAATATAAGAAATGTTATAAATCTAATATCTAATAAATGTCTTTCAGAAGCGATTCAAAAATACAAATTTTCAATTTGTACTTATTTTAAATATTTTTTAATAAATTCGCACGATTGCCAAGCATTCAGACAAAGCAAAGCCCTAGCAGACTCGCTGTCGAGCCTGTTGCGGTGCTTTCGAATAATCAAGCCAGCCTTCGAAAAGAAAGATTTATAATAACCCTGTACCTACCTTTAAAGATGTTAGCATGTCACTCAGAGTTAGAGTTCGTTTGGAAACTTCTTGATTAGGAAACGATTTTCTGAATTCTTGAATGTGATGTATTTTCAAGTGTCGTTTCAGCCCAGTTGTATTAGATTGTGTTATTTTTATTTTTGAATGACATAATCTACAGCTTGCAACTTTGTTATTTTTGTCCCTGTCTGTGTCTGTTATTTTCTGGATGTCAAAATGCTTCTTAAAATCCGCAACCGTTCTGGAATCACTTGATTTCGATAATAGAGTCTCGTGAAACGAACCTGCCACACTTGAACTGTCATCTACTCTTCTTGGGCCCTTAGTTTTTTTTATTTTAGGAGTTTGAATTTTCTTTGTAGGCGTTGTTGATGAATTGTCCGATGTATCAGCACCTTCACTAATCTTATAACCAACATCTTTCACGGAATCATCATCATCATCTTCTGTTACAGTGGTATCGCCTTCCACAGCACTATTTTTTGCGGTTGGTTGAACTTTATAGTATTCTTTTATACCGCGGTTCATTTTAATTAGTCTGAGAAATAACGATTTTTTAAGGATATGCACTACAAAATTTTAAATGCAGTAAAATATCCAATAACTACACAATACTGATAAACTTGTAAACACTTATTCACATGATGTTACACCAGCAAACGTGAACGAATAACTGTGTACATACATTAGCATACGTGTCACATTATTTGTTTATACTCGTACCTAAGTATAGGGGAATCACCGAACTTTATATCATCAAGAGCATTGCAGAACGTTAATACACGGAGCATGCGGTGTTACGCAGTCGCAACTGCCTCAATTCGGTACTTAAAGTTCGAGAATCGAGATTCGCGAATCCGAGATCGAGAATCGACGTCCGAGAATTTTCGAGTTCGAGATCGAGAATCATCGTTCGAGAATTTTCGAGATCGAGATCGAGAATGGCTAAAATCTCGTCTCGTCTCGTCTCGTGGCAACACTAGTCCAGACTTAAACGTCATCGAAACCCTTTGGCACAAAACGAAACAAAAACTGAGAAACAATCCACAGAGAACTCTGGAAGGTTTGAGGTGTAAACTTCAAGAAGTATGGGACTCAATAACAGTACATAGAAGTATGTCAATCTCTTGTAAATTCCATGCCAAAAATAATTAGAGCAGTAATTGTAATAAAAGGCGATGTTACGCCGTATTAAATTGTTAAATTGTTATTTATGATTATGAAATTTTATTTTGACCGAACATTTAATTGTCGGTTTTAGTTCGACAGAATATTTTTTTGGCAAACAAAAAATGTGTATTTCTGTTATATTTTATCATCATAAAGTAGCCAGCAATACAATGATCCTAAAATTAAAAAAAAAATACATTAATAATATATTTTACGAGTAACAGTACATTGAGAAAAAAAATTAGATATAAATTATGTAGTGGCCGAACATATACCATGAGATCGAAAAAAAGATGATTCTGAGCAGGCCTTGACTAGTACAACACGATTGGCAAGACTGATTTCAAAATGTGGCAGTAGGTTAGAGGTTAATAAATGTCAAATAAATTAAAACACAAAACAGTATTTATTTAGGGAACAAACTGAAAACTAAGATGAATACATGTTAGAGTAGGTGTTCAAAATGTGATCCTTCACTAGTATTACAACGATAAACTTAAATAATTCTGGAAACAAGATTGCACAACTGACTTACATTTGAAATGTCACTGTCACATTATAATTCATAGGCATTCTAGAACCAGTGTAGCCAATCGTGTTGTACTAGTCAAGGCCTGCTCAGAATCATTTTTTTTTCGATCTCATGGTAGTTGTTAAGGCCCGTATAAATAGGTACAGATATATATTTTAAAAAGTATCTAGATGTAATCTTAGATACGTAAAACATATCTAGATGTTATGTCTAAATGGAATTATTAAATAAGTCTAAACACCACCTTGGTAAGTTCTTAATATCTTTTGGCATTGATTCACAGCTTTAAATTTTCTAAACTAATTTATAGAATAAGAACTTATCATGTTTACAGAAATGGTATATTATTTATTTTCCCTAACATAGGTACATTATTTCCTTTTGGCTCGTTTTTTCGACACCAACTTTTTGTCATTTTTGATGTACTTTATCTTTTTGTTGCATTTCCAAAAGTAATGTAAAATAATAAGTAAGAAAATATAAAATTATAATCCGTAAGACTTATGGAATGTAAAAATTACGATCAATAAAAGTCTAAAAAATAATGGAAAGAAGAAGTATTAAATACAATAGAAACAGAATGCAGGAAATGAGGAAGAGAACAATACTATGGAAGAAATAGATGCGGCAAGTCAAATGTTAATAAACGGTAAAACACCAGATCATTATAGAACAACATCCGAAATACTTAAACATATGGAAACAGACTGCACTGACGAAAGAAACGACTCCAAACAGCTGACAAGTAAGAGCAATAGCCCCGATCCACAAGAAGGTTAACATTACTACGTTAGAAAAGGTTTTTGATCGAATATGAATACATGAATAGAACAAATCTAAAAAATTTTACAAGAAAGAGCCGTAGATGACACACTTATTAAAGCAATAAAACGCTAGCATCAAAGATAATATAAATTATGTGGTAGACATGTCTCAAAATGTAAAGATCAGGTAGCCATCATGCGCGGTAGACCAGGAAGCGTTCGGGCGAGTCCAAATTGTTACGGAAGGGGAGACACTTCGTTGTTTGTCATTGGCGTGCGTTGTGTTTGTTAAGTTAAAAATCGTATGTTACGCTACTGGAATTTTCCCGCCGCGCCGACAGTTAATGGCTACCTGATCTTTACATTTTGTGACCACTCTAGCACAGAACATGGAAGCAAGAACGTTCAAAACCAAACGACTAAGACCTAGATGCTGTTCATTTTATATACAGGGGTTTTCAACGAAAAGTAGCCACCCTCAGTACCTTTCCAAACTATTTTTTGCTTAAAAATCGCCAAGACGTGTCAACAAAGACAGCAAGGGGGACATCTTTTTACATAAAATCCGGACGTCTGTCATCAACCCCTTAGCCGCCAAAGCCACCCCCTCTAAAATTTAAAATTGCACCATACCATGTGTGGCACACCGTTGGAAAGGTAATTTCATGAGGAATTCATTCTACTATTTATTTTTTTATTCGCTTCAAATTGAGTCATAAAAAAATTAAAAACTATATTTTGTTTATTTCGGTTAAGCTGCCACATGGTATGGTGCCATTTGAAATTTTAGAGGGGGTGGCTGTGACGGCTAAGGGGTTGATGGCAGACGTCCAGATTTTATGTAAAAAGATGTCCCCCTTGCTGTCTTTGTTGACATGTCTTGGCGATTTTCAAGCAAAAAATAGTGTTGAAAGATACTGAGGGTGGCTACTTTTCGTTGAAAAACCCTGTATGTGACAACAAAATAAAGACGTACAAATTGAAAGAAAAGAAACTTATTTTGGGTTATAAGAATCTGGAGCAGGTTGAAATTTTGGAATGTGCTTTTGCTGATGATACAAGAAAATCTAAATCTTCTCTCTAAAGAACTACAATATGAAGATTAACACTAAGAAGTAAAGTGGTGATGACATCGCAAGAACAAAAGAAACTGTATATACAAAAGCAAATCAAACAAGTTACGAATGTTAAATACCTAGGAGTTTATAAAACGATGAAAGACAAAATTTAGATATCCATGAAAGGATAAAAAACTCTTAAGACGTATTACAGGAAAAAGAAACGAAACCAAATTAACAGTATGTAGACCAAGTTTAGCATACGGCAGTGATACCTAGATCCAAAAATATAAAAAATAAAATGTAAGCACTAGAAATGAAATAACTGAGAAATGTTTAGGGAATAACAAGATTAAATGGAATACGTAACACGACAGTACCTACCAGAAGTAGTAGAAATTGCACCCGTTTTAAAATTCATAGAAGAAAGAGAGAAAGACAGTTCAACTGGTGGGGCCACTTACAGCGGATGAATAACTTGAAATCAGTACAAAAAATATGAGAGACAAGAACTAGAATGAAATAAAGTGCAGAAAGGCCAAAAGAAAGTTAGAACGACATTGTGCTAAAAGTAATACTAGAGTAACTAGAGTAAGAAAGAACAATTAAGCCAAAATAAAAGCTGAAGATGAAAGGAAATGAAAACGTTAGAACAGTGAGAAGTAAACTCCATATCCTGACAGCAGAGGGGAACTGATAAATATATAGACATACAGGGTGTCTCAGACATGACTCCCCAGGCCTATAACTTTGTTATTTTTAAAAATAACTATAATAAACTATATATATTCGTAAATGGGAGCAAATTCTCTATAAGATGGGAAAAGAAAATGTTAGAAAATCTGTACTCATATTAAGGCAGCGATATTCAACTTTTTTTTTCAAATTGCACACTATGCTTTTTTTCGGTCATTCTGATAGTACTCCTTATTCTCTTTACAACCATGTAAACCAATATGAGTCTTACATAAGAAAATTCTCGAAAAAAAAAAAACGATTGAAAGTTGAAGTCTAGGTTTGCCATGGAAACAACTGATTTTTGTAATTTGTACTCGTCGGCGATGAAAATAATAGCGTATAAGTAGCTGTAAAACAATTGCAATTTACGTTGCCAAGAATGACAGGTGTTTTTGCTGTATTTGTATGTTCTTGCTTAAAATCATAGGAGTAGATATTAGAAATGAATTACACTAATTATGAAAAGCTTGATATGATCCTTATTTATGGTTCATGCGAGAGGAATGCAAGAAGAGCAGCAAGGTTGTATGCAGAAAGGTATCCGCTATTGTTTTTATCGCCGACGAGTACAAATTACAACAACCAGTTGTTTCCATGGCAAACATAGACTTCAACTTTCAATCGTATTTTGTTCGAGAATTTTCTTATGTAAGACCAATATTGGTTTACATGGTTATAAAGAGAATAAAAAGTACTATCAGAATGACCGGAAAAAAGCATAGTGTGCAATTTGAAAAAAAAAAGTTGAATATCGCTGCCATAATATGAGTACAGATTTTCTAACGTTTTCTTTTCCCATCTTATAGAGAATTTGCTCCCATTTACGAATATATATAGTTTATTATAGTTATTTTTAAAAATAACAAAGTTATAGGCCTGAGGAGTCATGTCTGA
Organism: Melanotus villosus; assembly: GCA_963082815.1. Classification (NCBI taxonomy): domain Eukaryota; kingdom Metazoa; phylum Arthropoda; class Insecta; order Coleoptera; family Elateridae; genus Melanotus; species Melanotus villosus. The sequence continues at coordinate 64,865,809 of OY720418.1, read as the reverse complement.
GACACCCTGTATATAAAAGTGTAAAACACTACTGGTTCGAATACAATTGCCAACGTACATCTTATAATATGGACTTAGTCAAAATAATAAAATTAATTATATACCATGGTATCTCATTCCTTTTTAATTCTAAACATAAAGAATCTTACCAAGGTACTTTTTATATCAGTAATTATGTTTTCGGAGTAGGCGGAAAGTACACGTAAGTAGTTTTTTAAAAATCCCTAATGTCAAAAGATATTGCAATGAACTATTCGGCCCCAAACAAAACCGACGGAATTTCCCATCTTCCCGGCCGTTCCATCTGTCCCTGATAACCTCTAAGTTTCCTCTTAAATAGGTACTACATTTATGAATTATCAACTTACTCATGATAAGTTTTTATAATTTTGCAAACAGATAATTTTTGTTATAAAATAATATAGATAAACCCACAAAGCAGATATAAATTTAATTTTTGAATACAGCATCCCAGGTTGTTTTTAAAAAAATCTATAGTCATTAGCTATGGTAATCATTTTACGACTACCTACACTTAAAAATACGAACTTATTTATTGTTAGAACACATAATATTGATTCAACCCGCTTTCAAGCTTTCAGTTAACTTTTGTTTTTAATTAGCGAGATTTACACTTTTTAACTTTAAGTCCGTTGCCCTTATTTTTGTTAAATATTTGTTTTTATATTTATTCCAAAAGTACGTTAACTGTTGGTAACTGTTTGAACTGGGATGCCGTCATACTAATGTTGATAATAATGATAATTAACTTAAACTTTTTAACAAAGAAAGTGTTTTATTTTCGTTCGGATGTTTTTAAATGAAATTCACAATTCCCTTCGCTGTTTCTTGAAGCAATACTTTAATACTGAATTATTTCGGTTAGCACCTGCAGTTTTGTTATTATTTTTTGAAAAAGTGCGAGGAAATCTTGCTTATTATAAAAGATCTGTTTAATTCCGCAACTTTTACTGAATTTTGTGGCTTCACATTTTTGTATAATATTGTAACAGGTAGGTACCTTAAAATGACAGTTTTCCAGGAAGTTGGCGAGAGGGGTCAAAGCCACATTTTTAAACATAAAAATTTATTGTAAATCCAACCTTGTGTTAGATAATGTTTGGCACGCTCCTCAGATTTCTTATTTCTTAGCGGTGCCATTTTGAATTGCTATGCAGTTAAATTTTCAAAAATGTACAAATCCAGGACCAATTTTACTGGGATCTATTGAAAAATCATGTTGGCTTATTCAATTAAATTTCACGTAGCGTTTATTAAAACTTTAAGTTAAAAATGTTTTTTTTATTCTTAATTTAGTTATCTTTATCAGTCTTCCCTTGATATTTTTATTTACTTATTTTTATCTGCAAATATTTAAATTTAAATCAGATTATACAAACTACCAATTAAAATAAACAAGATGGCAATTTTTCTAACATTAATGTTTTCTCTATAATGCTAAACCAGAATAATAATTCTAAATTGATAATATTAAAAATTCCTCGCTTTTGTATCAGTACCGCATAATAAAGCTTTATAATCAGAAGAAAGCAATTAGGGAGGGTACAATTATAGAATTAATGAAAACTAAATAATCAAGCAAACGTCTCCTCTAGCTTAAACCATATTTGGATAAATGTTAGCAGTCAAAACTATTTTTGACAATAAATATTCATAGATAACCCCCAATGGTTTTAAACTTATCTAAAAGAAAAAAACTTAAATATTAGCAAGGTACTAAAATTGTAATAAAACGGTTTTAAAATTTAGATTTAATTCTTTAACAAAACACCTGACGTTAAAAACCTTCACATTATTTCAAACTTATCAAAGGCGATTAAAAATATTATAAATGTGCTAACACGAACGCGCCAATTCTAAAAAATATAACTACAACATTCTGTTTATATCCCTTAAGATCGGAACGATTGTTACAAACAAAACAAAAAGTGATAGTTTACAAACAAGGCATTTTTACAATTTGCCTATTTAAAAAGAATAAATATATACTAATTTAAGAATAAATACCTAGGAAAATAAATAATAACAAATCCTTCAAGCTTTTTCCGTTGTTAACAAAAATCGAAATTAAATGCATAAATATTACAACACATTTATATAGTCACAACTGACTTTTACTTTTGTTTATTGTTAGCTAAATTAATTTACCGCACCATATATTTCATGTGGGGCGTAGTTTAGTAGTCTTTAAAAATTTGTATTTGGCTAAAATGAAAGGAGCTACTATTTTATCAATAAAAAATATATTTTCACAATAAAAACTTTACGTTCCGTGTCTGGCAGTTTCAAATGTATTAATTATTTATTTATATAGTCAATAATTGCACTGCTACAGGTTAATAATTGTAATTTAGGAGCAATTTAAAAAAATATTAATTCGTGTATTTATTTTTGTAAACTTTCTAATTTCTGTTGATATTATTACTTTTTGTCCATTCCACCAAATAGTTTCTAAAAATCTTAAATAGAGTTGAGTAAGTATTTAAACAGCCAATAAACGTCTTTTACCCTACTAAATAACTTGTCCTAATAACACTTTTCCATATAAAAGCATAATAAGAATTTTCGATCCGAAATTGTAGTAGCTCATGTTTTTATTTATTATTAATTTTGTGATTGGGTTATTTAAGTGATCTTATAAATAATAAGTTAAAAGGAATAAAAAGAAAAAAGGAAAAAGGAAAAACGAGGTTTTGGATCAAATACAAAACGAACGATTATTTCATGGAGCAAATCGGAAGTAAGGAAACCCAAACGTTAGACGAAAGGGGTATCTGAACCCAAGATCAACGAGAGGCGGAAGAAATAGACAATCAGGAATATACCGTAGAGAAAATAGAACAAGCTTAAAAGCGGGTTAAAATTGGCAAGGTGGCGGGATGGGATAACATAAGACCCGAAATGATCAAATTTATGGGGGAAGACGGAAATCGACTTCTTCTTAAAATAATAAACAGAGCATGGACAACAAAGGCAATACCCATAGACTGGAAAACGGCAATAATAATACCACTGTTGAAAAAGGGAGAGAATCTAAAATGTGAAAATTACATAGGCATACCGCATATCTCCCCTAAGCGTGCCAGGAAAACTATATGAAAGACTAATTGAAAACAGACTGAGAGAAATAATAGAAAAATTGCTAGAAAAGACGCAAGCGGGTTTCCGTCCGGGAAGGGGTACGCAGGACTGGATCTTTGCAATTAAACGGCTAAACGAAAAATAAAATGTCTTCTTCTTCTTCTTCTTTCTTTCACATATGGATAATCCATATTGGTAGGCTAAGTGCTTGTGTGTTCTATTAAGCCTCCTCTGAAGTTGAGGTTCAGCGTTCTTTCCAGCATTTCGAGCGTCTGCCTCCCGTTCTTTTCGCCATCGGTTTATTAAGTTTTGTATTCTTTGCTGTTATCCTCCATTCTATCTATGTGCCTGCTCCATTCCTTTCTTCTCTGTCTGGCCCATTCTACATACCTACGTCCGGGATTTTCCTCATTTCTCGAAGTTTTTCACTTCTGATTCTATCATACAGAGTCTTTCTATGAATGCTTCATATTGTTTTCATTTCTATCGTTCACATCATTTGTGTTGTTTTCAATGTGTATAAATGTGTAAATATCAATCAGAAAATATACTTGAGTGCCATAGATTTAGTGAAAGCGTTTGACAGTGTACCGAGAGAAATAATATGAGGGGTTTTAAGAAACAGGAAGATCCTGGATCACTTGTTAGAATAGAAGCAATACAGAGCTTGTATGTACAAACAAGAAATATAATCAGAATCGGCAAACTAAATACAGACGAGTTCCCAACACAGAAGGCGTCCGGCAGGGAGGGATACTAAGCCCGCTGCTTTTCCTGACGGTAATAGATGAAGTGGCTCAACGTATTGATTCAGAAATTAAGGGCATAAATGTGGGAGTAAACAACCAGTTTGCATAAAAGAATTGTTATATGCAGATGACCTTATATTGTTTGGAAGTACAGGATAAAAACTATAGAAAAACTTTGAATTATGAGAGAAGGAGCTATTAAAATTCGGGGTGAAAATTAACCTAGAAACCTAGAAGCTATGGTGCTGGCTAAGGACAAAAAATCCATCTAAGAGCAATAGTGGAAGAAGACGGGAGATATGAAGGGGAAATCAACAATATAATAATCGCTGCAACGAGACTGTATAATGCACTAAATCGAAATTTTATCAGTAAGAAAGAAGTATCGGCACCCATCAAAATGAAGATCTACAAACAGTGGCGGCTGGTGCTAAAGGGCACAAAGGCACGTGCCCTCCCTACAATCGAGACAAAGAAAGCTTTTTTTAATATCTTAATAACACTTCTCACTTCGTTTATTTTTTTACACAACAATCTATTATTATACCTATAATATCAATATTATAGTCCATTGTCGCGTTGCTGCTGAAACGAAGTTATCAATACTTTCATCCGGGGACTAGATGAAAATGATACGTATTTTCGCAAGCGCAGCGGAAAATTGCAGCAAAATTTCGCCGCTGCTTGACCGGCGTATAGGGCGTGGTAAGGGCACATTAAATCGCGGCCGTTGGCACGTGACAGATTCAAGTTATTTGGTTCACAATTGGAGTGCGTGTACGGGTGAATTGTGTTAAGCGCGCATGTTCCGTTTAACTGTTGTTTTTATTTTGACTTCGTGGCTTGTTCGTTGTTACGTTGTTATCTACTGTTTGTTCGTTACTGGTTATAGTGGTTATTGTTGTTTACAGTGAAACTTGTTAAAAGGGAAACTCGTATTTGCGTATTTAAAGGTTTGTAATTTTTAGACACAATCAAACATAACTATATTAGCTATTTGTATACGTTTTAATTTTTGCAAACATGCATACATAATGTATGTCTTGATTGTCTTGTCAACTTGAAACTTTGAAAGTACTTTAAGCGAATGAAATAAAATGCGATCTCGTAGGTACAAAGTACTACAAAATTTCGGTAGCTAATTGTCTGCAATCAGATTTATTGATTTATAATTAAATATGTATAAACCAAATATAATCTGTACAAAACAGTCCGGCATAATTATTCCGCGAATTTGCCCACGACCTTCGCCCGTATCTAATTTCGACGCAATTAACATGTATAGAGTTACGTCTGGAGAACTGAAACGTTCGTTTCTTCGTTTTAAAAGGTTTTTCCATAAATTTTAATTCAATTAGCCACGATTTCCGTTGTGAATTCTTATCCTATGTTAGATAGTGTAAAATTAAAAACTGAACTTAAAGCAATTTATGAACGAGACGATATGTGTAGTTGTAGTGTAGGTGGTATTTTGTCACTTTTGGTGTTTATTGCTGATAATAATCTCACAAGAGTGTTTTCAGAAACTAATAAATTAGTTAACATTATTTGTACAACACCGATGTCTACGACTGAATGTGAAAGATGTTTTTCCACTTTAAAGCGCATAAAAACATTTTTGAGAAGCACCAGTGTTGTCGATTGAAAAAAGTTTATACAATCGATCCCCGATTTCGACAATAAAGTTATTGATGTATTCAGCAGTAAGAAGAACAAAAGGATGGACTTTCTATTCAAATAGGGAGGTAAGTGTTTTTAGATATTGTTTACAACTCGATTTTGATGTGCCCTCCCACTAAAAAAACTCACGAGCCGCCACTGTCTACAAAACGGTATACGTTCCCACACTCATTTATGGATGTGAATCAAGGATTTTAAATGACAGACTGAAGAGCAAGCTGCAAGGATGCAAGATGGAATTTCTAAGAAGAGTAATGGGAGTGACAAGAAGAGATAAAATCCGAAACGAAACCATAAGGGAAAACCTAAAAGTTGAAAAACTCGAAATAAGTATAAAAAGAAGACAACTGAGCTGACTGAGACATATAATAAGGATGCAGGAAAACCAATTAGTGAAAAAAATATGGAACATGGGAAAACCTGAGAAGAGACCAAAAGGCAGACCGAGGACTAACTTCTGTTGATTTTATTACTTTTTGCCCATTACAACAAGTAGTTTATAAAAATCTTAAATGGAGTGCTTAAATAGATAAGAAACCTCTTTTACTCTACTAAATATCTTGTCCTAATAACACTTTTCCATAAATGCATAAGAATTTTCGATCCCAAATCGTAGTTGCTATGTTTCCATTTGTTATTAATTTCATGATTTGGTTTTTAAGTGATCTTACAATAATATTTTTCTTTAAAAATAACTTGATGTTTTTTATATTTTCTTTATATTTTTTATAGTGGCAGGCTGACATTTGACCACACCGGAAACACAGGATACTCAAAAAGCACTTTGTAAAGGTTTTTTATTCGGTTAAAAATAACTGGTATATTGGGGTAATACCATATAAATAAATGTAACATTTTTATTACAACTGGAAGTCTCAGTTTAAACCTTTGGACTTGGACAAATTCAAGTTTTAAATTATAAATGAGCAATATAAACAAATAACCATTAAAATGAAGCGATTAATGAAGTGTTTGGTTTAAATTTAAAAAAAGACAGAATATGCAGTACCTTTCAGAAAGTTTTGAACAAATTTACTTGTTTTTTCTAAAACAATTTTATCCTAAAAAAGGAAAACAAACAGTATTTAAAATAATTACATTACAGTTCTACTCCTGTTTTTTTCTAAAATTTCCACCGAAAGCGTACGTCATAACATAATTGTTTTGAGTCCAATTTTCATTGTTCAAACTTTTATTAGGAATACATTTTCCAAGAAATACAGTCGTGTATTTTTAAAGCAATTTTTACGTCACGTATGCAGAAAACAAAACCTTTTACTTTTATAGATTGTTGTATTCAGTTAATAAAGCAATAAAGCTATGCAATGCCGAATAATTTAGAAATTAGTCTGTTGAACTAAGTTACTCAGTCTTTTTTTCTTAACCGATAAAATACTAAACGATAGTTTAAATGCATTTATAAAACCCGATTTTTACTTATAGTTGGAAAACTTCCTATGCAAATTATTTTATACAGCGTGAAACGCAAACAGCCCGAGGCATACTTATGTCCATAAATTGATTTTCATAGAATTAATATGCGGTTGTGTACACTGAGTTTTAAAAATGACGATATTAAATAGATTAATGTATCGTGCGAACTTGTTTTTTTTATTACTAGTTACGTAATCATACTTTATGTTATTAAGTTTTTAATAGTTCAACGACCTACTTAGTTACATTTTTGATTAAAAAGTTTTCAGCATACATACAAAACTTTGTAAATAAACCGCAAAAAAATTAACAAAATGTCATATTTTATATCCTCATTGTATAAAGAAATGAAGTTAAAAGAGAGAAATAACACGATAGTTAATAAATGTTACCATTTTTAGGACTACGTCAATACTATACGGGCACCCACTAGGTATCGTAAACTCGATTTTCTCCTTTGATGATTAAATGAGAAATTTGGAAAGTTTAGAAAGCCAAAGTAGTTGTTCAAATATTGGAATGTAAATTTAAAATAACCGTGTACATATTAACAAAATAATCAAGTATTTTATTTAACTAATGAGTGTCTCGACGTGCATGGACTTCTATGATCATTAGCATTACCCGACTAAATTTTTTCCGTACCTAGGGAGCTTCCATGCCCAATAGGAAACGAACGCAATTTACATTAACAAGTATTCAATCGTTTTTTTGGTTTACCAAAACGAAAGCTATTTGTAAAAACGCAAATTTACAACCAACATTATATCAAAACACATTTCGGACCTGCATTTTTGATTGTTTTCGTATTTAATTACATCTTTGAAATATTGCACTTTAAACATTTTGTCCGATTTATTCAACTAAACCTCTTTGTCATAGACTTAAACTCATAACAATAATATAATAATAATAATATTTGTACAAAATATCATAAACTTCGATAGATTTATAATAAAAGTTTCCTGCAATTGATGTTAATCATGTTTTCGATAATTTCAGTATTTGATAAACAAATTTAATTAAAAAATTCCAAATTTATCAACGATATGAGTATCACCAATCACAATTTACCCTGAATGTAATTTCTTTAAATCTCTTGATACAGTTTTATAAAGCTTCTTAAATGAAATCCTTAAATTTAATTAAGAAATATAAATTGTCAAACTCGCCACAACAAACCTTTTGAAAATATTTAAATTTAAAACTAAAGCTGAAATCGCATACTAAAATACATCATTTGTAAATTAATTTAAATTTATAAAATATAATAATAATTCGTTTGTTCTTTGTTAATACAGGGTGTTTACAAAAAAATTTAAGATTAATATAGTCAAAGCCAGGAATTGTTTGATAAAGTACCTACTTATCAATATTACTTTAAACTAGCCAACCGTATTATTTATAAAACATTGTTTGTATTTTGCATTGAACCATTATTTTTAACTAGGGAAAAGGTGTGTCAATTGTGCAAAGTACTTAGAAAGTTAAATGATTAAATTGTCACTTCATGGATAAAATTCAATATTTCTTTAAACCAAACTTATTATCATAACTTATTTCCTGTTGCAAAACATATTTTCACGGTAATTTATGTCACCAAAAATTATATGGTATTTGCAAAAAGTACTTACGTAAAGTTTACTGTCACCTGATGTAATTCAATAGACAACTTCACTCAAAAGGTGTGCACCATCTGATCAATGGAAGTCGATCTCGCGGCTTTTTGCCGGTGCTTTTCCCACCTACAGTCAATTTATACGTTCACGCCCTGCTACTATTAATCATTTAACGAATTTCTAATGTTTATTTTGTCTCAATTGTATTTGGCATGTGACATGCCCTTCATGCTTGAAACTACATATAACATAAATGATAAAAAATTATTACAATGAATAAAGTATCTCACGGTGTTATATATTTTAACTATTTCGGCATAAAGAATACTTTTTAGTATGCAATTATTAAAGCTAAGCGTGAAACAAAAATGTTGACATAAAAAATATATTTCAAAATGTACAAGACATATCTTCTTTAGCTGAATTTAACTTAGGAATTTTGCAGACTTTAAATTTTGCAATAATTACTATTTTTAAATACTTTAACGATTGTTAAAGATGGTTATTTTATTACTCTATTTATCGCATTTTCAAGGAAAGTGCATAAAATAGTTATTGTTGTTTACAAATGTTATTTTAACATATTATTGTAAATTAAGAGTGCAAAGCGTTACATAAATAATTTGAAATTAGCCTGCTCATATACTTGTATTGTACAAAATAATTAAGTTTTAGTAGGATTAATGATGAATACCTATAGTGATTTCACTATTTATCATTTCTAGCATTTGTAATGGAAAACTTACGTAAGACATTTAAAAACTAACCTTGGTTACGTTGGTAATATTTATCGCGCAATTTATAATACATTATAAAATGTAATATTTCTGGTAAATTTGGCACGGTAATGCATTATAGCGCACTAGCAATAACACGCTCTATACAAAATTAAATAATTTTCACAACTTACATTAGATACCTAACATTTTAATCTCAAAAATAAATTGCCTTCATCTTAACAACGAACCATAAGTAGGTACATTATTTTGGAATATTTTCTTTCATCTTTATTCTTTACGCAGTTAAAAAGTACCACATGCAATTGAGTTTTTAAAAAATCACATTGTATAATTAAAGCTCCCTTTCTAAAAGCAGCCTTCATTTGAGAAGTTAAAGTTGCACAACCTGTTAAAAAAGAATAATTGCGCTGACTTCAAATTTCTAAAGAAAGAATTGCAGTAAAGATTTCATTGTAAACGCAGAATTTGAAAAGTCGTTTGAAAAGTAAGAAAAACGACGCAGAGACGACAGCACCATGATTAAAATCTATGAACGGCCGATAAGTTTGATCCTTCAAACGAGCTCTTGCCGAGTTTCAGCTCAGTGCATTGTGAGGTTATTGTTTGGTCACGCGAAGTAGTCGGACGTGTAAAAAAAGAGATTCGTGCCATGATGAAAAATTTTGAATGCAAAAACGGCGACCCATATAAAAGATAAGCTAGATCGTGTACTTGGCGGAGTCTTCCGTACATTTGTGGATTGCTGACTAAACGTGGCCGAACGACTACCGAACATGAACACCTTCGGATATGGTGACTAGATCCACAAAATAGTTTTTAATGGCCGAATATTGAAGATCAGGGAGATAGCGGACATGGTAGGGAATTCAACCAAACCAGGTCGTAATATTTTACATGAACATTAGGACATGCAAAAGCTTTGTGCGCGATGGGTGCCGCGTTTGCTGAATGTTCGAGTGTTCTGCAAAAACTTTGTCGTCAAAATGTATTAAACTTGATACTAACATTCTAACATTCATAGAATTAAATGGAGATTCCAAAAATGTATAAATATACAAAGTGTTCCATTTAAAATAACAAAGTTGAGGTTAATTCTTGGGAAACCGGAAGTGACAGAAACTTGTTATACAGGGTGTATTAAAAATGGCGCACAATATGTATATCACGCGATTCTACGTCAACATTCAAGCAAAAAACTCCCGTACCAATTTGCTGTTAACTCTTTAGTTATGGAGTTATTAATGATGCTAACGTTTATCAAAGACTGGATCAGCACTTAGGGAAACAGGGAGACTTGCACCTTTGCCGGGAATTGATAGAGGCTTTCCGCGCTATGTATTAGTATCCGAAGTGGAAGAAGATATCCAGATATCCTACATGTGTTTGAAGATCAACCTGGACAAAGTACCCGTTCCGTTGCTAGAAGACTTGAGATTAGTCATACTTCTGTTCATCGCGTGTTAAGAGAGAACAGTTTATACCCTTGCCGTTCCCAGCGAGTCCAAGGGTTGCTTCCAGAAGATTACACGTGACGAATAGCGTTCTGTCGATGGCTCAGTGCATTTTTTAAGCCAAAATCACTGGGCGACAAAGCCCAAAATATTTTGAACCTAACCTGATTTTACAGTTAACGAAATGTTAGGAATTTTACCTAATAAAAGGAAAATGATTTTCAATTATAATATTTTTATTAAAAAACGGATTCACTTAAACAATTGTTGTGTTACATATCAGTGCCAAAAAAACTTTTTTACAAATTCCCTATTTCTACGAGCCCTATTGCACAACAGTTCGCCCATTGCTATGCTTTATATTTTTAGTGTGTTAGCTCCGTCTAAATTAAATGAATGTAAATATAATGTTTTATTTAGCAAATGATATTACATTTTAACATATTTAGAGTGAATTTAAACATAGTTGAACTTATAAACTAATCTATATGAATGTTAAATAATTTTAGTAAACGCCATAGAAAATACTTGTCAAAGAATAAGCCGATTTTCCACTGTGTAACACCGCCTTTGTTTTGTAGAACTGCATCAATCCGACGTGGCATAGTACCTATCCACAAGTTCTTTGCAATAGGCTGCAGTAAAGGAGTTCCAAATTAATATAATCTCAAAATTAGCCTTATTTCTTTGTGTCAGGATCAATATGTTCGAAAACTTACAAATAAATTAATTATCTTGTAAAATTCTGTTTCTTAAAAAGTAAAATCAATAATTTATGGTGTTGCTATTAAAATTAAATTAATGGATATTCACATTGTATTCATTGATAATTATATAAAATTATACACGGTGGCCCACTGAAAACAGTAAACGCAAGTTTTGGCCACTTCATCAATTTTGCGAAAAATGCTCGAACACATCAATTTTAGTATCAAGGGGGACACCTGAATTGATTAGTATTATTTACACAACTTCAACCCTAAGATGAGGGTGAATTTCACCCCAAAAATTTTAAATAGAAAGGGGTATCAAACGTTACACAACTCTAAAGGCATTTCGATTATCTTTTCAACAGTCTTTATTTTTCAAATTCGATCATTAAATCCAGAAAAAATTACATTTAAATTTTGATCTAGTAGGCTTAAACAGTTGAACATAGCAAACAACAGCACTTCATTTGACAAGTTCTTTGTAATAAGTAAGTACTTTGTGAGTTTGTCAGCATTTAAATTGATAATGTTAAGTGGCTAAAACTTGCGTTTACTGTTTTCAGTAGGCCACTATGTATATGGGCGAACTGTTGTGCAATAGGGCTGGTATATAGTTCCTTATCTGGAACACTATATCGGCAGTGAACTGAACTGTGTTGTGTTTGTTATTGTTTGGTGTTTGGCAGAAAAATATAACACAATAAATTGACCAAATTCTTTGTCGCCTAGTACATCAAAATTTCAATCACTGGGCGACTAATTTTTACAAGTGGGCGACATTTGTGTCGCCCACTTCACTAGTTAAAAAATGCACTGCGATGGCTACTACAGCAACATGAAGCTAATCCAGCTTTCACGGAAAATATTTTATGGATCGATGAAGCAACCTTTAGACGTAACGGGATGTTTAATATTCATAACATGCACCAATGGTCGGAAGAAAATCCTCATGTCCTCCACCAAACAAATCACCAGCTTAGGTTTAGTATAAACGTATGGGCTGGAATTATTGGAAATAGGTTAATAGGACCACGGGTCTCGTCGTTTAAATGGCGAAAATTTTGTTGACTTTTTGAACAACGCTTTGCCGCAGTTGTTAGAGCAAGTGCCTTTAGCTGTCAGAAGAGACATGTGGCTTCAATTGGATGGAGCTTCAGCTCATTGGGGGGCTGAATCCAGGGGCGAAACCAGAACTGTAATGTAGAGGGGGCGCAAATTTTTTTGGGATCAAAGTTAAATAAAGAACATTAACTTATAAGGGTCATCACAAGCAGTGTGCAGTTATATTTATTATTCTAAGAAAGTCTGCCAAAAATGTGTTAGTTAAGCGTTATCAAAGCTGTTAGTCACCTCGAGACCGGAAACCTTAAATAAATCATTAAAATGATCCAAGTTTGCAACAGTTTCAAGTTTCATAATAACTACCTATTACTCGTAATATCCTCTACTTATTAATTTCAATTTTTATTGTTTGTATTTAGTACAATTAGAAGAGAGATATCAAAAATAAAAATAAATTTTCAAAAAGCACTAGTTTTCCTTTTTACAATCAGTGGTGAAGAGGGGGCGCGCGCCCACCCTGAAATGGTCTAGTTTCGCCCCTGGCTGAATCAAGGCAGTGGTTAAACCAACACTTTCCTGGACGATGGATCGGTCGTGGTGGTCCAACACCATCACCTGTCAGAAGTCCTGACTTAACTTGTTTAGATTTTTTCTTTTGTGTTACTTTAAAAGAGCTTGTATACAAAACGGAAGAACAACTGATCGGTCGTATAAATAACGTCGTTAGAGAAATAAGGAATCGCAATATGTTGCAATTTCTAACAGCTAATGTTATTAGCCGGTGCAAAAAATATTTAAAAGTTGCAGGTGCTCATTTTGAACAGCTTTTGTAGCACAAAATCAACTGTACAGTGTTGGACAAAAAACGGACACCTATATTTTTTGAAATATATTTTTAATAAGCATCATTGGCGTTTCTTACAATATGTAGATATTGTAAGGACAGCGCTCCGTGATAGACGGCAAACAACAACAACCATCTCTGGCTGTTTGGTTGAGGTCTGAGGAAAGTTGTTCTCTTCAAGAAACGTTTCTTGGAGACATAATGAAACCGGATTGAGCTCCAGGCGGCCAGCAATGGGGCTGGTGCTTCTCGAACTGCTTCTACCTACGCATCACATAACACAGCTACGTTTTGCTAGCGAACATAAAAATTGGACTGTTCATAGCTAAAGCTTTTCACTGTCCTATGTCAACCTACATTCACCAGATGGACGTTAACATGTATAGTGAAGGCATCAACACCGATACGCACAATTCTTGCAAAGCCGAAATGCGCTCCCAACAACACCACAGGGCCTCGTACAAGCTTTACACGAAGAATGGGAATTGATCAACCAGGAGGAGATTACAGACCTCATTCGAAGCTATCCGCGACGCACGAAAGGCATTGTCAGGGTTCGCGGAGAAAGCACGCGATATTATAGTGATTAACAATGTTTGAAAAAAGTGATCGGGATTGTTACTAAACACTGATTTTTACATTTTGTTGTTGGTTTTTCATTTTTATGAAATTTTACTGCTGTTTTTCTTATAATTCGATATTTTTGAAGTAAAATGTTCACAATCCGTCTCCCTTTTATTAGTAGAGTGGTTAATGGTTTAAAATATGTATCATTTGAGAGTGACATCTGAACAAAACGTAAATGCATACTTGATTAAATTTCATACGCCCGCTTAGGTTCAAGTTGCACGGCGCTGCCAAATTTCAAAAATTCTGCGCCATTTTTAATACAGCATGTATAATTTAAAAAATAGGGATGCCTTAGGTTTCATTGACACCCGGTATGTCCACCCAAGAAAATGTTTTGGCCACTTGTCACTCATCTAATTCCAAAATCCTAGCTATACAGGGTTATTCAAATTCGAGGCTCACCATTGGCATCTCGGAAACCGTAAGAGTTACAAAGACGGTTAAATTGCGGCAAAGTTGCGCTATACAATGCTGATTAATATTTAAAAAAGAAATTTTACCTACCTATCTTAGTTTTTTTATTAAGAGCAAAAAAGAGAAAAATGTCAATTTGGATTTTGAGCATAATTTGGTTGTTATTAAAAAATTTTCAAATCTGTTAAAACTTTCTTTAAGCAAATTTTTAGCCGTAATACTGTAGTAATATCAAAAATTTTCCACTACGTTTCGGTTTTGCGGAATCATCATCAGGTTCGTTTTTTCTTATGGGCGCCAAGTATGATTTTTATAGAATCTCGTAAGAGTTTTTGATGGTGATTTCAACGATGTATGGCATGATGGCGTTTCACTGCCGAAAACTGCTGTTATTTACAAAAATAGTAAATTTCAATAGATTGCCATGAGAAAACAAACAGAAACAACAGAAAAACAAAATTAGTTGATTTAATAGTTCTTGTCAAAATGTTTTATATTATTACCTTAAATATTTATTAAAATGGCTTTCTCGAATTCTGAAAAACGAGATATGTTACGAATGTATTACTTGTGTTGCGCGTGGTAATTCTGTTGTTGCAAGCAGTAATTTATTATTTGGAAGCCTATCCTGAAAGGCGGCAACCTGACATGTCACTTTTTCTAAAACTTGACAGAAATCTTGCAGAATATGGTTCTTTTTGACAAGATCGTCGACGTTATGGCAATAGAGTAACTGAGGAAGATTCTTTAAATATCTTGGAGCAGGTTTGTATACCTCTTTAAGGTTTTTTGTTAGTAGTAAATCGGAATAATAAATTTTTTAGATAAATCATCATCCGACATTATACCCTAATCAAGTAGCGGCCGATTTATATCTGTCCCAAACAACAGTGTGGAGAGTTTTACACCAGAAAAATATAAGGCTTACAAAATTCGTGTTTCCCAAACACTTCATCCTGGGATAATGTGTGACGATTGAACTTTTGTAATTGGTTAGTTCAGCAAACTAACAACGATGCCATCTTTATAAATGAATTGTAGCAAATGCGTTTAGGTACAATGTCTCTTCTTAATTCATCTCTATTATTGATATTCCTCTTATAGATTTTATTTTTGAGATTTCCCCACAAAAAGAAATCTAACTGAGACCAATCGGGTGATCGAGCAGGCCTTTCCACAACGCCACGGTTGCCTATCCATTGAGCTGGATTTCACAGTTTACAATTACTATATTTAGACGAATATCACATCTTCAGAGATCTGCCTCTGTAGCTCAATGGTAGAGCAGTGGCGCGTATAGCCGAATGTCAGTGGTTCGAATCCCTGCGGAGGTGATATTTTTTTTCTAAATACTACCATGTATAGCATATGTATTGCTGAGCTGGTAATAAAGTCTGTATAAAAAAAAAGATTATGTAAATACTGTTAATATTCAAGATTATCCAAAAGTTAGCGTTTTTTATAGAAAATGTTCTCAGAAAAGTGGCTCTGCTATTTCTTTTTAGATATAGTAAACCTCTGCTTCATATAGTCGGTATGAGTGTGGAATCGCACTTTGAATGTGCAGCTATATGCTTTAACAATGTTGTGTTTATCGTCACAATCTACAGACCACCTTTAGGAGATAAAGACATATTTTATACACAATTAAACAATTTTTTAACAGCTGTGGTTACAAGTTATAAGTTTATCATCTTGTGCGGTGATCTAAATATACTGAGGTGATATTGTTTTAATTGAATTTGGATAAAGTGAATGAACACCTTTTGAAAGTATGAAAATTTAGTGTAAATAAAATTGTAAATAGTTATAAGTTAGAAAATGAATATTGTAAATAAGTAGGATAGAATCTAGATAGTAATTTTGTAAATATGTCATAAAAATAATTTTGTAGAGTGTTAAAATTTAAGAAACTAGGGTAACAAATAAAAAACAAACAGTTGGATATTTTTTTTGGAAAAACGTAAGTTGAGTTTTTTTAAAAACTCTTGAAAACGTATTAAAGTACCAAAAGAATATTCTGAAAACAAATTGTAAACAAATAAAGATTGAAAAGAAGTTATAATTTGGAATTTTAATTTAATAAAAGTTTATTTGGAATAAAAAATTATTATTTTTGAAGAAGTTTATATAAAAATTTGGATATTACACAAATATAAATAAAATCGAAAGAAGGAAATTGTGTTATTGGTGAAGTTGCAGTAAGGTTGGTGGAGTTGCAGTCAGGTTGGTGGAGTTGGAGTCAAAGGGGAAAGTCTTTCATTGTGAAAAGGTTGGTTCAACAGTTGGATACATTAGAAGTCAAGCCAGGGAATGTTGTTTGTTCAAGTTGTTTTTTTAAAAAAAAAAAGGTAGTTTATATTTTTAATTTTTAGAAAATTGTTTAGTTTGTTATTAGAATTATTTATTGTTATTTCTTTGTAAAAGTTTATCATAATTTTGAAAGGTGTTATATTTTTTTAAATTTTATCTTGGTGAATTTTTATAAATTTTGAAATTCGTCAAAGGGAACCCTTTAAAGACCTTGATTTAGGAGATTCTGAAAGAAATTAATTAAATCTTATTATTGAGCTAGCCGGAAGAATAATTAAAAATTGTATGTAATTCTTTTAAGTGGAAGAGCATAACAATACATAATGCTCCCAACGAAAGAAATGTTAATTTGATATTCTTGATAGTTATGAATTCGTTTCTCTGGTAAACGGGGGTTATTTTGAGAAATGGATGCCTTGAACAAAACGGTCTTGATTATATGGTTACAAACATTAAAGACATTATTGCTTGCGATAATTTTGACCCAAATTTGTCTGCTCATCATGCTCAGCTATTGAAATTTAACCTGCCCATTGTAATATCTACTTCACAAGCCAAAACCGTATACAATCGCGTAGAAGTACAAGAACACTCTGTACTTGAATTTGAACACCATTTTTTGAGACACTATAATGGTCTTATGAACGCTGATGTAGATGTTGCTTTTAAAGAGTTTTTAAACAAATTTACTTGGTGTTATCAAGTAGCTTTTCCAGTTCGTAAGATAATTAATCGAGGCTCCAGATACAAAATAAAATTTTCTTCTAATTTATTGCAACTACAAAGAGAGGTAAGAAACCTGTATGATCTATGTAAAGTAAACGATTAGGTACTTTAAAATTGCAAAAAAAAAGAATATGAGATGAGAAAATATAAGGAACGTAAATATTTTAGTAACAATCTGGAGAACTACAAATAAACCCAAAACGTTATGGAGCATAGATAATGGGAAACTTAATAAATGTGGCAACGGGAAAAGCAAGTTGCAGATGCTTTTAGTAATAACTTATCACAACAATGTACTACAACTTACTAATAATGGTCCGGTTAATTTGATGCTTTTTACGCCCGTGTCTGATATTGAAGTAGTTAATATCATAGAGAATCTTAAAAATAATAATTCGATGGGCTTCGATCAAATTCCAATTAAAGTCGTTAGAGCTTGCGCAGACATATTAGCGCTTGCTTTAGCTAACTTAATTCATCATCATTGAGCCGTGCAATTCTTAGAATTATGGCTAACGCCAAGGCGTTTCCAATCCTATTTTTGAGGGGGATTAATCCTCTAGTTAACTTAATTAATCTGTCAATTTAAAATGGCGTATTTCCTGAAGTTTTACAACAAGCAACGAAGAAGGAAAAAATTGGGTATTTGTAAATTAATAGAAACATATTCACAAAAAATTGCGATTTTCAATTTTTTTAAATAAATACTTAAAATTTTGCATATGGCCCTAAAATTAAATTCTAAGCAACTTTTTCTAATAATTTTCTTCGATATTTTGTTATCTAACCCCACTTTTTTCGATTTCATAGTGATTTTTTTAAATTTGCCGCCATACCAGTGGTTACCGGACATACCTCAAATTCAATTTTTAGGTTATCGGACATGCAGAACCCATCCCCCGTAAAAGTTTTTTCGATATTCCAATAATAAAAATTGTTTCCATAAATTGCGAACTTTTTGCCGATCACTGTATAAACAGGAAAGGAAAAAAGTAAAAGAACTAGTCCTACAAGAAAAAAGAGATGAATGGGAAAAATTCGGTAACAAAATGGAAGAAAACATTAACTGCAACAAAAAACTCTTTTGCAGGATTTTGAAAAATATGCACCAAAAGAAACGGGTCACTACCTCAAATAAACGACAAAACAGGTGAAACATTAACAAACGAAAAAGAAATTATGCACAGATGGAGAGAGTACTACATGGAATTACTCACAGACGATAAGGAACAAGAAAACCAAACCAACATGACAATACAAGGGAATAACGAGGAATTAGAACCAAAAAATAATGAAATAACCAGAAGTGAATTGGAGACAGCAATAAAGAAAATAAAGACTGAAAAAGCCCCAGGTTACGATAGAATCACACCAGAATACCTAAAATATATGGGAGAAGAAGGATTCGGCGTACTACTGCACCTTATAAACAAAATATGGAAGCTGAAAATAATACCAAACGATTGGGCAATTTCCATTATCCTTCCAATATACAAAAAGGCGATTCCAAAAATTGTAGCAATTATAGGGGAATCTCACTGATCAGTGTTCCAGCTAAAATATATGAAGCTATACTAGAAAACAGATTAAAAATTAAAGTAGAAGACAAACTAAATGATCTACAATATGGATTTAGACCCACAAGAGGAACACAAGATGCTTTATTTACTTTCAAGCAATTAATAGAGAAGATGATAGAATATGACAAACCAATATATCAAACAATGAAGAAAATCTGTAACATGATATGAACATATGGAACTCCGCATTACAGGAGAAAAACCTTGCAATCAATGCCAATAAATCATGGTAATAACTAGAGAACCACATACAATAAAAATTAACATAAATAACAGTCAGATAGAACAAGCAAGTAGATTCAAATATTTAGGACACACAGTAAAAATAGACGGAGAAATAAACAACCGCATTGCAAGTGCAAACAAACTATTATATGCCCTAGATAAGAGTTTTATAAGTAAAAGAGAAATCTCGCGTAAAACATAAATAAAAGTGTTTAAACAGTGTTTGTGCCGACGTTAATTTACGGGAGTGAAACATGGGTGCTAAATGAAAGACACAAAGGCATACTACAGGCTATAGAAACGAGATATTTACGGAAGGTGCATTAGAAATGGGGAATTCAGAGGAAGAGTACATTAGAAATGGGGAAATCAGAGGAAGACTAGGAACAACAGACCTCAACAAAATAACAGAGCAGCGCCAATTACAATGGTGGGGACACCTAATTAAAATAAATCCAAAGAAATTAACAAAAACAATTTGGCAGATGAAGATAAATGGAAAGAAACACAGAGGATGACCTCGCTACAGTTGGAATAATCAGATAGCCAAAAATACTACAAAATAAAAATTTATCATGGACCCAAGCTGTAGAGATGGCTAGAAACAGATCTGAATGGAAGAAAATCACAAATTAGAAAGGAAACCTCTACACCTGAAAAAAGGTAGAAGAGGAGCGATTAAGTAAATATTAACCATAATTTGATCAGGACTGAACTGAAAACAAAATTTTTGGGTAGTTATTATGATCGACAATAACTTGGTTTGTTCGCATATAGATTGTATAACAAAAAGTTAATCAAATCCTTTTATTTTTTGTTACAATTGAAAAACTGTTTAGACATCTCACATCTGTTGCAAATCTACTATGGCATAATTCACTCAGTTATAAATGATGGTATTTGTGTGTGGGGTCAAGCCAGTAACGCAAACAGAATATTGTTGCAGCAAAAAAGAATTCTTAGGTTAATATTTAATTTACCGTACAATTACTCTTGTAGGTAGATTTTTATACAAAATAAGATTATGACAATTTATTCTATGTAGGTATATTTATCAACTATTAATTTGCGTATATACAAATAAAACCAAATTTTTAACAATTCCCAAGTACACGCGTATAACACACGCACTCAGAAAGATTTTTGTTTAATCAAGCCTAATTATGAATTCTATAAAAAATCTCCAATATATTTTGGTTGCTACATAATTTACCAAATTATATTAAACACATTGAATCGCATAAACTATTCAAGAAATGTTTAAGGGAATTATTGACCGAAAATTGTTTTTATAGTTTTAAGGAAATGTTGGATCATTTTAGAACCTTACAGAATTACTTATAATTGGTAACTGTATGTGGTCTGTATGTTTGTATGTATTACTTTATTTGTTTATATGTTGGAACAATGTCATTTTCTGTAAGAAGCTATGACAATAAAGTTTATAATTATTATTATGTATAAAGAGAGATACTGGAGAGCTAATAAGAAGAATTATAAGCTGGAGACCAGTGGAGGACAGACCAAGAGGAAGATCTAGAAAGAGATGGGAAGGCCAAGTGCTAGAAGACATAAAAAAGTTGGAATAAAGGATTGGAGGAAGATGGTGAAAAACAGGAAAGAGTGGAAAATAGTAACTAAATCCAAATCACACGACAACCTTTAAGCAGAACAGGAGCAAGAAAATATGGAGTGATTCACCGTAGAGAAGAATCAGAAGCATTCCGAGGAATGGCTACTATTCGACAGGAGTGCCAAGGTCAATACAATACCAATGCGTTATCTCTACAACTACAACTAATAATAAACTGCTTAGTTGCAGCTTTTATTAATGTAAAAATTTTGTTGCGTAATCCACGAATACTATGGGAGGACCGAGGGGTAATTCGCAGAGGAAATCTGGTGTACAAATTTGAGGAAATCAGAGGAAATCACAGGAAATCAAAGGAAATCATGGAAATCATAGGAAATCACAGGAAATCACGGGATATCATTATAAACTGCGCTTGCGCGGACTGTTGGGAATTAAAGTGAGGTTATACTTTACGAAAAATCTGGTAAATGTGGTAAAAATCACAGGAAATCATTTTGAGGAAGTCAGGAGAAATCTTGAGGAAATCAAAGGAAATCAGAAGAAATCAAGGGAAATCAGAAGAAATCAAGGGAAATCATAAGGAAATCATAGAAATCATAGGAAATCACAGGAAATCATAGAAATCATAGGAAATCACAGGAAATCACGGGAAATCATTATAAACTGCGCTTGCGCGGACTGTTCAAAATTAAAGTGAGGTTATACTTTGCGAAAAATGTGGTAAATGTGGTAAAAATCACAGGAAATCATTTTGAGGAAATCAGGAGAAATCTTGAGGAAATCAAAGGAAATCAGAAGAAATCAAGGGAAATCATACGGAAATCAGAAGAAATCAAGGGAAATCATAAGGAAATCAGAAGAAATCAAGCGAAATCGAGCAAAATAGGAAATCTGGTGTACAAAATGTGGGCTGCGAATTACCCCTCGGGGAGGACTATACAAGTTCATGTCAAATACAGTGTTAATTTTTAGGTACTCTAATACAACGTACTGTTCTATTTGTTCTTGTTTATGTACAAACTGGGGTGGTAGTACTCTTACTACAATTTTAGATGTAACTGCCTACTTTAATTTTTTTATTTTTATCTCATCCTCCAGTTAATTTGCTAAAGGTTCTATTTTTCAAATGTTTTATGACTATACACACGACTTTAGCTTACATACTCAAAAATTGATACTATAATGATAGTGACGGTTTTTAGAGAACACATTACACGTTTAATAGTTCATGAAAAAATGCATATGTGATATGAGTAGACAACATTAACATATTTATAAGTCACGGAAGGCCTGATAAAGATAATATTTGCAAATTCAACTTATATATTTCCAACTTTTACATTGACATTACAAAAAGAATTAATGACTAAACATAAACTATTATTTAAAAAATATATACTCAACAAAATGATTTCATTGTACATCTAAAATCTTTAAAACACACGTTAAAGCATGGATTGAATAAATAAATGTTGTAGGACGATCAGGATAATCTAAACCCCAATCAGGTAAACAAGAAGGTTTATTTGCACTGGATTGTATCATAAATTGAGAAAAGTTTTTGTAATTACTCTTCGAAACCATTTTTTGTTTTCTAAAACACAGCAATTTAATTTTTGAAATTTTTTGAGAAAAATTTGGAATTGAACAAATAAATTGTTTGTATTCCATATTGTGTGCAAATAACCATATCAAAGTACATAAGTATGGAAACAATCTGTTTTCTTTATCACAACAGTGACACATCACGACATCACCATTAACAAATCATTAACATCTTTAGGTTGCCACGCTGCTGAAGAAGTAACATGGTATTTATAAAAATTTATCAAAATTCCAGTTGCAACTGTACATGCATCCATTTCAGCGAGAGAACGATTTGCAACCTTTATGATAACATATAATTGTTCAGGCAAACCATAACTTAAATTTATTAACGTGTTTTTCCATCTTCTTGTTATATACGAGGGTTGCGCTGAAAATTGTTAGTTATTAAAAGACCGTTGCATTTTTTAACAAAAAATCTTGTGCATTCTTTGAAACCACTTTTTAAAACATTCGGAAAATTCATTTCCTGAAAGGTCCTCAAAAATTCTTTGAAATTCTGTAACTGCTGCATCTGCGCTGGAAAATCTTTTATCTCGCATCATTTTTTTAACAGTTGGAAACAAAAAAAAGTCGCACGGCGCCAGATCTAGCCTATACGGAGGATGAGTTACCAATTGAACTCCCGAATCTTTCAAAAAATCCAATGTTCTGGTAGCAGTGTGGGAGGATGCGTTGTCATTATGGACTAAGATGTTACGCAAACCGGTCCTTTGGCGACCTATCTGTAATTTTGTAAACATCTGTGGTACATACAACCACTTCGCAGTACCATTCAGAATTTAACAGTTCGACGATCTTCAAGTGGAATAACAGCAACAGGACCACTTCGGCGGAAAAAAAACAGCAATCATTTTCTTATTGACGCTTCTGCCACGAATTACTTTTGTGGGCAAGTCTTCATCTTCGAATACCCAAACACTAGACTGCTGTTTAGTTTCAGGGTCGTAACTGTATACCCAAGCTTCGTCACCTTTTACAATGTATGCCACTTGCTTGGAAGCTCCTCCATAAAATTTTTGCAACATAAATTTACACCAGTCTACTCGATCCTGTTTTTGACTTTCTGAGAGCAAATGCGGTATCCAACGGCTTGCTAGCTTTCTTACCCCAAGATGTTTATGCAAAATGGTATTCACCGCCGAGGATCCAATCTTCACTTCCTCCTGAATCTCCCTATAAGTAATATTTCGATTGGACTGAATCAAGCTTGCCACACGATCAACATTTTCTGAACAGGCAGCTTCCGCAGGTCTTCCAGGTCTTGCTTCGTCTTCTAGCAGCTCTCGCCGTCGTCGAAATTCGCGGAACCAATGACTAACAGCGGATAATGAAGGGGCAGCATCGCCAAAAGCTGCTGTCAAATTTTCATGACTTTGCTGGTATCCTAACTGTCTTTTATAGTCATAGAAAATCATAGCTCTAAAGGCAGTTCGCGGAATGCTCATTTTAACTGAATTAAAAATGCAAAACTACTTAACTTACAAAATTAACTACGTTTCACAAGGAAATCGGAACGTTTGACAATTGTGGGTAACGAATGTCAACTAATGCGACGTTCAATTGTTGCAATTGTTTCTAGCCAATTGAGCTTCCATGGCCTGCTACTAACTATTAACAGAGCATCCCTCGTATTCTAAAATTAATATAGGTAATTAAAAGTAAATATTAAGATAATCAAATTTATTACATACCTAAGTCTTCCAGTGCTCTTATAATCTGTAATATGGTTGAATTGTCAGATAATATTTGTATTGCTTGTTTCTTACGATTCTCTAGTGTATTTTGGGGTAGTGCATTTTCAGTACTTTCTTGAATACCTTTACGTATATGTGCCATGTCTGGACGTTGTTTTCGAATCCAGTAACCTTTCCAGTAAGCCTATTACATAAACATATAATATAAAAAACTGTGTATTCTATATAGACAAACTACCTGTATTTTAATTGCAGCAAAGAGTGGATTTTTTTTAAGCCTCTGATACTCGATGACTTCATTACGCACACTCTTGTGTGTTCTAAAGAATTTCTGAATAACAATTGCGGCTGCGTTTAAATTTAAAAATCTTTTACGTTCAATTTTTATAATTTTCTTGGCCCGAAAATGTCGTTGAATAATCACTGCAGCTGTTTCTAGCTCTTTAAGTTTAATACTATTAGCTTTTATTAGCTTATGAATTCGAAATTGTCTCTGAAGAGTGACTGCAGCATTCTTTAAATTCATAAACCTTGTTCTTTTTATTTTCATAGCTCTGGTTGCTCTAAACTCTAAACAGTTGTTGAATAATCAAAACGGGTCTTTTTAACATTTGGAAATAACAATAATCCTCCCTCATCTCTCTGTTTGCTTTGAATTGTGTTTGGATCAAATTTGCAGAACGTCTCAAGTTGCAATATTTTATATAATCTACTTTCATTGCCATTTTAGCTCGAAAAAGTCTTTGAGTAACAATTACAGATCTCTTTAAATTAACGAATCTGTTTCGTTCAATTTTCATAAACTGATTCGCCCATATTTTCTTTGAATTATGACTACAGCTTTCTTAAAATTTCAAATTTAACTTGTTCTACTTTCTTGGCTCTATACCGTCTTTGTAAACTGACTGTAACTTTCTTTAGGTTCTGGAACTCAGTTAATTCTTTTTTCATGGACTTATTTGCTCGAAGATGCCTCTGAATAATGATAACTGCTTTCTTTAAGTTAATAAATTTAGCATTCTCTAATTTCAGCAATTTATTAGCTCGGAATCGTTGCTGTAGAATATATACAACTCTTTTTAAATTCTGATATTTAATATACTCAATTTTCATAATTCGATTGGCTCTGAACCGTCTCTGAATTGTGATTGCAACATTCTTCAATTTTACAAAGTCTGCAAATTCCTTTTCCATAAGTTTACGAGCTCTAAATTTCAGGTTCTGGAAGTTGGCATAATCTTTATTTGCAATTTTAACAGCTCTGAAATGTTGTTGTATACATTTAGCTGCTTTTCTCATTTCATTTAATTTCATCCTCTCACATTTCACTTGTTGTGAAGCTCGAAACCGCGTCTGTATAAGTGTGGCCGATCTCTGCAGTTCAAGATAGTTCTGTCGTTCAATTTTCATTTGTTGTGTTGCTCTAAAACGCATTTTTATTCTTAGTGCAGAAGTTTTTAATATAGGTAATGTAATGGTTTCTCATATTTCTCATCATTATATTTGCTCTGTAACATCTCTGGACAAAAATACCTCTTAATGCTTAATGCTTGGTATTGGTTTTCACATATTTTCATCAATCTTTTTGCTTTATACACTTGTTGTATATAGGTTACAGCACTTGGTATTTTTAAGTAGTTATTTCCCGCTAACCACATTCTTACAAATGACTGAATTTTTACAACAGCTTTAACTTTTTCATGGGCTCTCTGCCGTTTTTACCGAATTTGGTATTTCCTCTTCATAATTTTGCGCTTTACGACAATAAATAAACGTCTCCACCTTGTTTGTATAAGCCCCGCAGCCTTAGTCATTCTTGGTGCTTGGAATTTATAAATTATTTGCCACAGAAAAGACAGCGTTTTTTCATGATGACCATCTACAATATCTTTAGCAGCGATGTCGCCAATTATTTTAAAATTTGATTTTAAAAGGACATCAACTACTATTTTCATATTATGAATTTTCTGCAGCCTCGATATTGCAGGCACTCTTAATGCTTCTGTTAAGCCATTTTGCACTAAAATTACTTTTGTTAAATGAACACACCATCCCTTAAATCTGACCCTAAATAAAGTATGATCAAAATTTCTGTTCATCAAGTATGGCCGTGGAAGTGCACACCAATGCCTTTAAAATTGGCCTACATATATTTACTTCAAACTACCAAATTTTATTATAATATTAAATGTGGCAGGTGTCAACAATTTTGAAGTAAAGATATGTGAGCCAATTTTAAAAGCATTGATTTGCACTTCCACGGCCATACTTGATGAACAGAAATTTTGATCATACTTTATATCACGCTAAAGTCAAATTCGTGTATATATTTTTGTTTCTGGCATAATGCGTAACCAGTAAAACGTAGAAATTTGGTTACATCTCCTACTGCAGATAACAGTTCTCGTGAAAATTTTAGTAAAATTTCTCGATTCTCTTTTATAGGTGCATTCTTGCAAAACAGACATGGATCATGTGCAATAAGCACTCTAGATTTAGCTACATCTAGGAAATATACCAAAGTTAAAAATTTCGTCAATATAAATTTCTTAATAGCGATAATATATTTTTCTGAATGAACCGATTATATTTTTGAAGTAAAAATGAATCTCTAAAAAATCGCCACAGAAAGTAATTAGCAATGATAATGCATTACTTTTTTGACTGAGTAATTAGTAATTGTAATGCATTCCTTTTTAAAAGTAATGTTCCAATCACTGGTGGTATGAAACATGGGCAAATTAGATTGTTAACCTACAATGATTATTTTTAATTTTTAACATTTAACTACTAATATTTTATAAGTTTAATTTTGCATATGCAAATTTTTGGTTTAACTTTGGTGATTGCTTAAATGATTAATTCTCCTTGGATGTTTATCCTTTTGTAAGTTATTATATCTAGACTTTATAATATGAATGTTAATCCTGCTGTAAGTTTTTATATCTAATCTTTAATATTACCTGTCTGAAGATGGCCTTTTGATTTTATATTAATTTTATGGCCGAAACATATACAATGTGTCCCCGGATGGAGTTGACAAGAGGACCAAAAACGTTACTTTCGATTTTACAACAAAAAGTTATTCTTTATAAAAAATTGTGCTTGCCGAATTAACGAGTTTGCTATTTAAAAAAATTAGATTAGATATACAGGGTATTAATAAACTAAGAAAACATGAAAATGCTTCAAGAGAGAAGTGCCATTATTTTGCATTTTAGAGTTAACTGCAAATAGAAAAAGTTCCTTAAAAACATACAAATAGTATAAATACAAAATTTCAAGTCTAAATTTAGATTATTGTGGTTTTATTGTTTTAAGTGTAATCAAGATACCTAGTTATCTTGAATTTAATTATGATAATTCTAAATTAAATCTTGTCGATCACAGGCTGCAGTGCTAATATTGAACTGTCAAACGTCATTACATGTAGATTTTTCAATACGGTTATTTCCCGTTGGTTTACAATAAAACCATAACAATCTAAATTTAGACTTGAAATTTTGTATTTAAACTATTTGTATGTTTTTAAGGATTTTTTTCTATTTACAGTTTACTCTAAAATGCAAAATAATGGCACTTCACTCTTGAAGCATTTTCATGTTTTCTTAGTTTATTAACACCCTGTATATCTAATCTAATTTTTTTTAATAACAAACTCGTTAATTCGACAAGCACAATTTTTTATAAAGAATGAATTTTTGTCGTAAAACCGAAAATAACGTTGTTGGTCCTCTTGTCAACTCCATCCGGGGACACACTGTATATACCTATATGTAGCTGACAGCCCTATTTTGAGTTGCTTTTTGTTTTTATGGTAATTAAATCTGTGGAGAAGACTTCGTTTCATTTATTCAATTAACTTCATTATAAGTCTAAACCAAAAAGTATGATAATAACTTTGAAAGTTTATGAAGACTAATATTTCAAAATAAAACAAAATATTTTATTAGCAGTTTATTTCCCATATTAGATACATTGTTTTAACATTCGTTTTCTGTTACACAAAGTCCTCTCGAATTTCATAGGTTTTAACATTGGTATTCTGTTACACAAAATCCTCTTGAATTTCGAAGGTAGCCAGGTCGACAACCACATCCAGGTACACAAATAGCAGGGCAGGGAATAGCCTTACCCCTAGTATCACAAGTGGGTGGACAAGCAGAATTACAAGGACTGTACACTTCATTTGGTCCATTGCATTCTACAAAGAAAATATTTTACTTTAAATAATTTCAAAAGTTTAATAATTATGCACATCCTAAAAGCTACAAATAAAAAATTCATGTACCTATGTAAATAACTAATAAATGATTCACTTTATTTTAATGCTTAATTGTTACTATCCTATATTATAATATATGCATAGGTATATTTTTCAGCGTTAGAGACCTAAAGGCCCTTGGCTTTATACTAAAGGGTTTTCCAATTAGCGCATCAGAACTTTCAAATGAGACACAATAATACCTACAAGTGATAATCCTTTAATCTTTATTTTATTTTGAAGAACAATCGATGTCATTATGTTTTAAAAATAATATTATTTAAATGTCCTCCTCGACTTCGTCTGATTGCATGCATTCTAAAGGCCCAATTTGCGACTACTCTTTCACACATACCGCGTGGTATATTTGTAATGGTTTGTTGAATGTTCCGTTTAAGGTCGGGAATTATTTGTGGCTTATTTTTGTAAACCAGAGATTTTAGATGACCCCATAGGAAATAGGAAAAAATCCAAGGGCGTGAGATCGCATGATCTTGGTGGCCAGTTGATATTAGCATTCTTCGAAATAACGCGTCCAGGAAACTGTTGTTGCAATAAAACAATTGTCTGACGAGATGTGTGATACGTCGCTTCGTCTTATTGAAAAAAGACATTGTTTATGTCGACATTTTTCAGTTCAGGCCAATATGCTAACTGAATACCGAGCCTCCAGAATGCATCCAATCAGACGAAGTCGAGGAGGACATTTAAACGATATTATTTTGAAAACATAATGACATCGATTGTTCTTCAAAATAAAATAAAGAATAAAGGATTATCACTTATAGTTATTATTGTGTCTCATTTGAAAGTTCTGACTTCTGACGCGCTAATTGGAAAACCCTTTGTAATAGAAACTTAATTAACATTGATGGTGCTGAGTTTACATGAGTGTACAAATAGGTATTATGTATACAGTGTGTTTCACTTTACATGAAGCCACCTAATTACTATGTTATTAATAACGCAATTAGTATAAACTTTTTACCAGTGATAGAGGCCATTAAGGCGAATCTTTTTTGTAAGAATGAATTTTTTTTTAGAGTCCAAATCTAGCCAACTATGATTAAAATAAAAACTAGCGTTTCAAGTAAAGTCATAGTAGCGATTAAAATAGAGCAAAAAAATATTTCAAAAAGTTGTTGCTAATCCCAAAAATACTCCAAATATGAAGTTTCGCTGAAAAATTTTAACTTTAATTTTTCTACATTTTCAGGAATACTTAACCGTTTATTCAGCCATCACTAATCAAACAACAAAAATTCCATGTAAATTGTTTTGTGAGCTGACGTTTCAAACGATTTTTAATTGTTTTGATTGTTCATCGCACACTTGATATTTGAGATAAGAAATTTTTTAATCGGTTCGCACAAAAATGTAGAAAATTAAAAAATGAAATTTTTCAGCGAAACTTCGTATTTGGAGTATTTTTGTGATTAGCAACAACTTTTTTAAATACTTTTTTGCTCTATCTTAATCACTGCGATGACTTTACTTGAAACGATAGTTTTTATTTTAATCGTAGTTGGCTAGATTTGGACTCTAAAAAAATTCATTCCTACAAAAAAGATACGTCTTAATAGCCTCTATCACTGGTAAAAATTTTATACTTATTGCGGTATTAATAAAATAGTTATTTAGGTGGCTTCATGTAAAGTGAAACACACTGTAGATACAGGCTAAAGGCGCGTCGTGGCTCAGTTGTTTGAGCGTGTGTCTGATCACTGAGGTTAAAATTAGTCCAAGTTTGATTCTCAGGGACACACATACACTGAAAACACCTGACCGCTTCTCTCGGAAGGCAAAGGCAAATCACTAAGGTATTTCTAGAGTAGTGCAAGTACTTCCGTGGTTCGGAGCGCACTTTAAGCTGTAGGTTCCCTTTATCTGTAGGCTACTTGACATGCACACTACAGATCTATGGAGAGAAAACTGGCAACGTCCTGTAAAGGGCACGCCACTTCGAAAAGAAGAACAGGCTAAAATTTTCGCCCATTTCATTTGTTTTATCATAAATTATATCGTAAATGTTTTCATTTTTTTTAGCAGCTAATGTACAGGGTGTATCGTAAATGGTGTATTTATTTTAACTTTTATGTTGTTGCTGACCTCTGTAATGGAGGAAAATAGCAAAGATTGTCTTATAAATCAAAAATATTTATTTTATTTCATTCAGTAATACGTAAATCGTTCAATTTTGATTGTAAGTCCATTTTATTCAACATACTTTGAAGGTCTTTCAAAATGAATGATTGAGTAAAAGGCAGTTGTATGTGCTTATATGAAAGTAATGGCATATTATAATATATTCCTTGATTCATCTATGTTTGATATCGTCTGTGACTCAGACTGTAGCCTATACAT
The DNA here is from genome assembly GCA_963082815.1 of Melanotus villosus. NCBI lineage: Eukaryota > Metazoa > Arthropoda > Insecta > Coleoptera > Elateridae > Melanotus > Melanotus villosus. The sequence goes on along the minus strand of OY720418.1, from coordinate 64,835,006 downwards.
TATACTAACAAGTTTACCAAAGAATTTTCAGGATTTAACTTTTTATTTTTACAAATTTTATCAAACAGATTAGAAACGATTCATTGTAATTATATAAAATGGCAACAGTAATGCCATTTTTATATTGATTATTTTACTTATACGAGGGTGGTACGATTATAAAAGTACAGATCTGAATTGTGTTTACATAATTATTACAAAAAATACCATACACAAATTCAAGAAACGCTACCTACTAATGTTTATTTTTCTATGTATTGAAGTAATATAAATTTGGAATAAAACACTTTTAGGATGTACATAAGGTTTAAATATTCAATTATGTAAATAAGTTAAAGTTATTTTAAGTATTTATTGTATATGTTTTAAGACCTGTATTATATTATTGTATTTGTTGTAAATAGTAGTTTTATGTGTATGTATGTGGAAGGATGCTTGTGTTAAAACAAAACCAAGCAGTGGGAGATTTTGAGAATAACTAGGGAAGATGGAAAAAGTTGAAAGGGAATAAACAACAGTTATTAAATTTGGATAAAAGTAAACGGACATGTTTATGTATGTTCTATAAAAACTCATTTAATAATTGAGTTATTTCAACAAGAGGTTGAATCATTATCAATAGAGAATAATTGTGAATTGAAGATGAATTATTAAGATTCAAATTGGATTTATCAAAAATAATATTATTGGAAAATTGGTTAAACGAATAGTAATAATTAATAGTGAACTGGATTGGAACATTAATTGGGCTAAAATATTACTTTGGAGGAATTCATAATAATTGAAGGAATAATTGTTTGTATGTGAGTGTTTGTTGATATAGTTTTTGTGTGAGTTTAAGTTTAGAAATAAGTTATTGTAATAAAGCTTGCATTTATAAAAGTTGATTGAAATTTTTATATTATTATTAACTTTTCAAAATTAAATAATCTAATTATCAAAATTATAAACGAATCCTTCAACGGTCCTGAGATATCAAAATTTTCATTGTTAATTTTTGATTTCAAAATTCATAATTATTGAGTCTGGGATATTATGTGGAGCACTGTTCTTTTAAAATATAAAGACTGTGACCATTTCAGCATATAGCCATGTTATTACAAACTCGAAACATTCCTTTATGATATTGTTCCTTTCCAAGAGACTTGAAGTACTGAACAACTGCAGTTTGCAATTTTTTTCCTGATAAAACTATACGAATGGTTCAGAAATGGGACTAAATCTGGAGGAGTGAGCGAGGCTTCTGCCTGTTGGAGCAAGACCGCATACTGCAGCCCAGACAACACCTAGTTGAAAAAGTTCATATTTAACCCCATCAGATTTCTATCTCTTTCATCAGGAAATAGATCTGCGAATCAAAACGTACTGTAAACCGCAGTTGGAAAGGAATACTATCATAAAGAAAAGTTTAAACTTGTTTCAGTAGCAAATATCTTGGAAACGGTTAACTTTAGAGATATTTAAATAGTATAAATCGTAATATTTTGGCTTCACAAATCTACTGTTGGCCTGTGTCCCATTACTTATGGACCACCCTATATAATAGCCATAAAAAAATTGAATTAAACCAAAGATCCTGAGTTTGATCTTAGCCAAGGCCGGTAAGACTTTTTTAAGCGGAAAAATCTGAAACCTTGCCTTTTTCAGGTACCCTGTCCAGTGTGAGTGTAATGTTGATATGATAAAAATCTCTACCAGGAGTAGATGCCTTCAGGATTCGACAAAATTCTAGCTGAGTAGTGCCAATGATCATAGCAATCAACATACACTGAGGTAAATAAACAAAGATTAAGATGAAGGTATTAATAATTATAATTACAAATAATTTTATTTTCTTTATGTCGTTTTTACTGAGTAAATTTTAGTATGAATTTTTTTTTATATACACTGCGCGTCAATTGAAGTAGAACACCTAATTATTTTTTTGATATCTTTAAAACGCATTATAAATTAATATTCTTGTTTAAAGATATTTATTCTATAACACAAAAGAAACTACAATTCAATAAAAGAGTGGATTTATTAGGTATCTTACTAAGATAAGACAAAGTAATGAAAGACTGAGAAAAAGAACAAAAACAGTTTCATATGAAATTATTAAGTTTTCGAAGATTTTCGGCAATTTTAATATTTAGTAGCCCCTCCTCTTGACAAATGCAAATCCCTACATCTCCTTGGCATACTCATAATTAATTTTTGAATGAAATCTTGATCAATTTTGCGAATTATACAAGGATAACATACAGGGTGATCTAGCTTGATTGAAGTCAGGTTGAATTTCCCGCCACATTAAATTATTGTCACGTTGGCAACACGAATTTATCATCATTTATTTTTCAGTGGCGTCTCATAGGGGAGTGATATATGTGTATTACAAAATTACCTAACAACAAAATCTTCCAACAAACTGTAGTTCTGAAAAGAACTGTTTTGTAAAATAAGAAAACAAGCGCAATTAAGCAAAAACTCAAGAAAATCTGGAAGAACGAGGCAAAGCATATAATGATGTAAACAAGAAAGTAACGAGTCGACACTGTATTTTGACACAACATATCTCAATACTGCCAGGTTAACGTGAAAAACACCAAAACCTGCGGCGGAAAATTCAACCTGTCTTCAATCAATTTGGATCACGCTGTACATATACCGGGTGTCAACGAAACCTGGGACACCCCCATAAGTTCTTTATTTTTTAAGATATGAAAATGAAATTTGGTATATGTAATATACTCTTTAAATGGCATTCGTTGACATAGGAAACAAGTTTCGGTCACTTCCGGTTTTACCGGAATTGACATCAACTTTGTTATTTTAAATAAAACGCCCTGTATATTTATACATTTTTGGAATTTCCATTTCATTCTACGTATGCTATATCAAGTTTGAAACATGTTGATGGCAAAGTAAATACTTGCAGAAGAGTTTATTTATTAATCTAGGATGCCATGACCTGCGTAAAATGGAAGTCAGAGTGCTACGACACTCAACAAGTTATTTTAGCACTTCAACTGTAGCAAGTCCATCACTGTTTTTGTGCATTTCATTTATTTCACTTGTTTTGAAACCCAGTGTCTAGATTTAAATGTCTAAAATACGTTTCTTTTTGAACGGTGATTGTTATTCCGAATTAAATTTTCATATTAATCCCCCGTTATGGGTATCAATAAAATCCTTGAAAAACGCTCGTTTTTAATATCCTAGTGTCCCACCCTAGTGCCATTTGAAAAAATAGAGTTATTCTCGAAAAAGCATTTTTGCCAACTTTAGATCATTCTAATACAGCAACTAAAATAGTTAAAGTTCTAAAACAATTTGTCTCGAGTGTTGGGGCACCTTGACTTTCATTTGGCGTTAGTCATGGCACTCTAGATTAATTTCTGCAAAAATTTATTTTGTCATCAAAATGTTTCGAACTTGATACTACCATACGTAAAATTGAATGGAGATTCCAAAAATGTATAAATATACAGGGTGTTCCATTTAAAATAACAAAGTTGACGTCAATTCCGGCGAAACCGGAAGTGACAGAAACTTGTTTCCTATGTCAACAAATGCTATTTAAAGAGTATATTACGTATACCAAATTTCATTTTGATATCTTAAAAAATAAAAAAATTATGGGGGTGCCCCAGGTTTCGTTGACACCCGGTATAGGGTTACTTCAAATTTCTCAATATTAGCTCAAATAATACAAATGCTGTTTCCTGTTTTATTTTGACTTTACATCATTGATAACGGAAAATATGCGTTCATTAGCTGTAAGTATGAAGGGATATTAAAAACGCTGTGACTAGAGGCACGTTAACGTGACGCTTATTGCGGAATTGGGGGTACGTGAATGACGCCAGAGTTGTTATGACGTGACTAACGTGCCGCTTTTTGTGAATTTAGCGGCACGTGAATGACGTCAGAGTTGTTGTAATGTAATTATTTCGCGTGCGGCTTAAACAGAAATTAAAGGCACATGTATAAACGAAGGTTCTACTTAGATAACAATGAAGATTGCAATAATGACGAAAATACTCAAGCGAATTTGCGTACTAATAACGGGAATTACGCCATAACAGATGAGGTGAATGAAGAGCTGCTCTATTCTTCTTCTCAAAAAGATGCAATAGTTATTGAGGCATATAATGAAGATGAAGTAACGAGTACTGCAACAGTATTGTTTGATGGAGAATTAGGTGAATTGGCAGGTATGCAACACACTACACCAGTTAATAATCAGTTTGGCTATAACAATGAAGATTGCAATAATGACGAAAATACTCAAACTAATTTATTGAAATCAATAGTGTTGCCGCCAAAAATTAGAAAAAGGGGGCGACCAAAAGGTCATGATTCTACCACAATAATAGGCCTGAGTTAACGCAATAAAACGTGTAAAAGTGAGAAATTCATACATTTAAAAAATCAATTATACGCTCTAAAGAAAGCATCTTTTGAAACGGATTGTTCGCTACAAAGTTCCAAAGTGTAAATTTTTTTCCGTAGAATACCTAGTACTTAATAGTTTCGTTAATTTACTACTTTTTTAATTCTGAAATAAAAATATCTTTTTTATTTGTCTTTAATTATTTAATTTTCCTACACTTACGGGGGGGCACCAACTGCGGGGGTCATATGGCCCCCCCCATCTAACATGCACAAACATCCATAGTTGGGGGCGGCGTTAACTTATTCAGAATAATACCACTAATTTGATCAGATTTCGCCACAAACTAGAACCTTCGTTCATACACGTGCCTTTAATTTCTGTTTAAGCCGCACGCGAAATAATTACATCACAACAACTCTGACGTCATTCACGTGCCGCTAATTTCCCAATAAGCGGCACGTTAGTTACGTATTAACAACTCTGGCGTCATTCACGTGCCCCCAATTCCGCAATAAGCGTCACGTTAACGTGCCTCTAGTCACAGCGTATTAAAAAATTAACCTTGATTAAGAGCAGTGGCGTACCTATGGGGGGGCTAGGAGGGGCAGTTTGCCCCCCCCGCCTTCTTTTTTTTGGCGGCTTCGGCGCCGTGCATTGTTTTGATATTTTATTTTTTAATTTAACCAAAATAATGTTCAGTTTTTAGTAATCTTACTAAAGAAAATAAGGTCAGTACTGAGGAAATATTATCATCATTCATAATAACAAATAATTTAGAATCTACCTTTCCGAATGTTTCAAAGTTTCAAAGTTATATAGAATATTTTTCACAATAGGGACGAATAGTGCAAATGCTGAGAGAAATTTTAGTCGTTTAAAACAAATAAAAACAACTATGCTGGAAGAAAGGCTTAAATGATTTATCTATTTATTTCATACTGTCTGGTAAATTCAGTTTGAGTTCGGAAAGTGAGCAATTACGGTATGCAGCCAATCAGAGCCCGTAAAAATGTGACCAAGCCACACCTACCGGCTTTGATACAGTAAAGCCTATGTCACACTATCAGTCAGTTTGACAAACTAGACTAAACAAACTGTTTTAATGACGTCAGAAATAACCAGTTTGACAAAACCTTCAAACTCTGTTGTCAGACTATACATCTAATTTGATTAAACATTAAGGTTAAATTGTGGTTTATACAACTCAATAAGGTCCAAAACCTGCTCTCTAGGGACCAGGACATAATTAAAAATATTTATAACTAATAAATGTAATAAAGTAATGCTAAACATTCTTTGTATTTGTTTTTAATAGTCATATGTTTAATTTTTGTGATAAAAGTACGTACGTTAAATCCCTAAATACTGGTACGAATAACATTCAACTTGATTTTTCTAGAAATTTCGTTTATGCAACCGTATATTTTTAGATGGTCATAAAGAGAAAAAAAATGCTATAAAATTTCGGCCTAAAAAATATAGGTTGCCATTTAAAAAAAGTATCGATGACGTCATAGCGCAAAGGTATGACCTTGAAAAAAATATTTTTTCTACACCTATTTAATTATATTGCAATTATTAGCATTTTTTTTGTGAAAAATAGTACCTATAATTCACTGCAGTGAATTATGATTTCGGCCAATCACAAATACATAAATATTTCGCTAATCCAATCATATTTTAAATCGTCAGCGATCAACTCCTTCTGCGGCTGACAATCGACTCGCGTGACACGCCCAAGTGTGTTGTCATATTGCTTGTTTACAAAGTTATCAAATTTGACTAATTTGAATCTAATATATTTGTTTAATAGGTGTAGAAAAAGTATCGTATTACATTCGCGATTATGGCCATTATTCGCTCAGATGATTTGTGCCACTCGCCTGACGGCTCGTGGGCTCAAACGTCATCTTCGTGAATAATGGCTGTCATAATCGCTCATATAATAATATACTATAAAACCATCAGTTTGTGGAAAATAATTTGTTATAAAACTTTTGTCTAAAACTTTTTTTTCTAAAACTAATAATAAAGGCTCCAGCATCGAGGTTCCTTACTTTTTATTCATTCTATAGTGTATACTATGTATTATAAAGTAATTATTTAATTTAAGTAGCTATTTTGTTTTTTGCTGTTAAAATCCAATACATATATTTTATTTTTATTACCTGCAGTAGTAGTAGGATGCAAAAGAAATAATTACATATTTTTGTTTGAAGTTAAATGTCAATTGATGATGATGATGAAGTTAAATATTTCTACCGTTGTGGGCGTGTGTGTTGTGTGTAATAAAACTATTATTATTAAAACAGTTTTTTTTATTTGCAACGGTGACTCGAACTAGAAAATATGGTCTCTTTTAAGACTACCGGGTAATCAACGGAATTCATAATTAGAGCAGGCTGTGATATTTACCATAAAGTTGGCAACACAGGCTTGCAGCTTGACATTAAAAATTGTAAGTATCAGAATTGAGGTTACCCGGTGCATTGAAACTGACGAACAACACTTTCAACATTTAAGTACCTATTGTAATTTCAATACAAATTTTCTATTTTTTCTTCAAACTTATTTTATTTCTGCGTTTCAGCAAAATAATGTTTACTATATCATCAAAGATCGTACAAAGCACGAGCTTAACCTCAAATATAACAATTGTCAATTTATTATTCATTTCTCAGTGTGTCCAACCATACAACATAAAATAGCACCAATCACAGCCTCCTCTAATTATAAATTCCGATGATCACCCGGTATTACACTTTTATGACTTAAAATACAAAAGTTAATTTTATCCAATACCTACCTACTATTTGAAAAAATAGACAAAAAACGCGCTACTAAAATTTTCACTTATCATTTTTTTTTTATATATAATATCTAAGGGTCCTAAGGCGCCTGCAAGACGTATTGCCCCCTCCGCCTCCCAAAGATAGGCACGCCACTGATTAAGAGATGCAGAGTGAAAATTTTACCATAGTATAGAAAACTCTACTACGCATGTACGCATACTTATGGCGACAAAGAATAGGCTGTCCTTATCTTATTTAGGGATTTTGTTCTTGTCTTTTATTACACGAAGTTAGTTGATTAGTTGTAAAATTGTTGTAAAATAGGCATAACGATTTTGAGGTTATATCGTTATATACAAATAATAAACAAAAATGAATGAAGAAGTGCAAAGACATTCTGTTCATACTTTAGTATTTAGGTCTTTAAAAAGATCTCATGATATGTTTCTGGCAAATCAAGGATTCTTACCGCTAGTAGATGAAACGGCGTAAGAACTAAACTTAACCTATAACTTCATATTTACTGAACGTATAATTTGCTTTTTCAGAGAAAATATTAGAAAAACTATAAAAGCAAGGGACAGTTACGGCCTCGTTTTTGATGACGTTAAAAAGATGCAAGCAATGAAACAATTACAGGTTATTGAAAGCGGACCAAATCCGCCTCCACCAGGCACAGCATTCCCCTCAGAAAATGAAGCCACGACGAATAGTGAAAGTGCTATTGTTCCTTTTACTGATACCAGTTTAATTCAGCGTACTCCCGTTACGAATCAGCAAAATCAAATTAGTAATCTAATGCGTAAAGCTCCGTCAATGCCAAAACCAAAATGGCATGCCCCATGGAAATTATATAGAGTTATTGCAGGACACTTAGGATGGGTTAGATGTGTTACAGTAGAACCAGGAAATGAAGTATGTAATTCAAATTTAAATATTCGGTAAGTCTGAAGATACAAGCAAAAATTATATTTCAGTGGTTTGCGACTGGAGCGGCAGATAGAATTATAAAAATTTGGGACTTGGCAAGTGGACAGTTAAAAGTATCTTTAACAGGACATGTTAGTACAGTGAGAGGTCTCGCAGTTAGTAACCGGCACCCTTATTTATTTAGCTGCGGAGAAGATCGTCAAGTTAAGTGTTGGGATTTGGAATATAATAAAGTAAGGATTTTGTCCATTTATAAATATTGTAAATTATTATTTTTTTCTTATGAAAGGTAATTCGACATTATCATGGGCATTTATCGGCTGTATACACTTTAGCTTTACATCCTAGCATAGATGTATTAATAACAGCAGGTCGTGACTCTACTGCCAGAGTTTGGGACATGCGTACCAAAGCAAATGTGCACACATTACAAGGGCACACACATACGGTAGCTAGTGTTATTTGTCAAGCTTCAGAACCGCAAGTTATAACGGGTTCACACGATACGACAATAAGATTGTGGGACTTGGCAGCAGGAAAATCAATATGTTCACTTACAAACCATAAAAAGAGTGTCCGTAGTTTAATATTCCACCCTGCATTAAATATGTTTGCTTCTGGCTCGCCCGATAATATAAAACAGTGGAAATGCCCTGATGGGAAATTCATACAAAATCTATCAGGACACAATGCTATCGTCAATTGCTTAGGAGTGAATCCAGAGGGTGCTTTAGTTTCTGGTGGTGATAATGGAACATTATTCTTTTGGGACTGGAGAACAGGTTACAATTTCCAAAGACTACAGGTACTTTAACTCTTTTTATTTGTGTTAATATGCACATTGAACTACATTTATTTTTTATGTTAACAGGCACCTGTACAGCCTGGTTCTATGGATAGCGAAGCTGGGATATTTGCCATGACATTTGATCATTCAGGAACACGTTTGATCACAACAGAAGCGGATAAAACAATAAAAATCTATAAAGAAGACGATACCGCTACGGAAGAAACTCATCCTATTAATTGGAAACCAGATATTCTTAAACGTAGAAAATATTAATGAGGATTAGTCGTTTATTTATTAATTAATGTTAAGCTTTATGAAACAATTGTATTTTTTTTTTAATATTAAAGCATTTGTAAAAATCACGAAATACATTCAGTAGGATTATTTTAAGAAACGAAAATACGGTAATTTTAAATAAAAAATAAATAGGAATGGTTTTCAATATGTAAAATTTATTTCAAATTTCTACCACGAATTATATTTCTTCGTCCAAATCATACGTTTCTTCAGGAAAATCACCACACAATACATGCTGCGGTTTTACAAATGCACCATAGTTTGGTGGACATTTAAAATATTCCTTTCCTTTTAATCTAAAAGTAGAGAATGTTAAATCATCAAATATATTACTCGACATTCAGGTGAAAACTTCCGACCCATCATTAGGTTGTGAACTGCAGCAACCCCTGTTTTTGACAAAATGTTTTCACGTTTTTAAAACTTGAGATTGAACTCCTCAAACAAAGCACATTACATGTAAACACAAACATACATGAAGGTCAAGGACGCATACGTTTGGGTGGGCGTTGGAGTTTTCTTCCTTGTTAATTTAATTTAAATCAAAACATTCCAACATGTTTATCATTTTTTAATTCTTTTTAGATACCTACATTACAGTGCCGTAGCTAGAGTCATTGGTGCCCAGGGCAAGATTTCGATGTTGCGCCCTTCAAAATTCTCGACTGAATATATTCAAATAAAACAATAAAAATCATTACATATACCATTTATTTATGAATTGGGTTATTTTGTAAACTATGTAGGTCCCTAAGCAAAAGCTGTAGAAAGAATAAAAAAATATATATTTCGACTCGAATAAGTACTACAAAAAAAATTAATAAAGTAATTAATAAAATTACAATAAACAAAAAAATAATAATTACAACATTAATTTTCTAGATTTTTCACTGGCCATTTTATCTATTATTTGATCAAAATTAATTTTCTCAACGATGTCGTATACTATAGATAATATAGCTAGATTAGTTAAATGTTAGACGATCCTGGCCAATTTGTGAGCGCAAATAATTTTTTACTAATTTTAATTTGCTAAATGATCGTGCGCAACTTGCGGAAGTAACGGGCAACGTCTGCGCCAAACGGAGAGATATTCCTATATTTGGATAACTCGACGCCAACCCGTATTCCTCATAACAGTTGAGAAGGATTAAGAAATCTGCACTTTTTAAATCTGGCAGTAATGATTTGGCTTGATACTAACTTGAAGCTTTCAATTTCCATACATAATTCGTTGGCATCCAAATCTTTATATTTCAAAGCCAAATCTGCTGCTGATTTTTTTAATTCCTCGATGGGGATTTCCTGCAGAGAACTTCCTGTTAAAAAACCAAAATCAGACGCTACCCTAGATAGACTTTGGAACAACCTCCATTCCATTTGCTGAATCAACGTATCTAATACACGAAAAAGTTTCATTTTAAAATTTTGAAGCGGAGTTAATGCAGCGGCATCATCTTTGGCTTTTTCGTCGAACATTACCTTGACCTTTTTTCTGGGTTTTCGGAAAATTCAGTTGCGGAGAGCTTGTACGCGAGTTTTTACACACCCTGTATACAATTAAAAAGTAACAGGGCTGTGTTTGTACATTCAAAATAGTTTATTTCTTTCTTAAGCTGTTTGAATTTTGGGTTGAATATAATTTAAAAAAAAAAAAACTTGTAAATATGTAAACTGAATTTTAACTTACTTGGGTGAATGGTGACAAAAGAATGGATTAGAACTAAAAAGTCACTAAAAAGTAAAAGTCAAACGGCAGTTATTCCAAACAATAACAGTATGGCACTTGTTCGCTCATTATCACTAGAATAAATACCAGGTGATCAACGGAATTTATAATTAGAGCAGGCTGTGATATTTACCATAAAGTTGGCAACACAGGCTTGCAGTTTGAAATTAAAAATTTTAAGTGTCAGAATTGTGACATTTATTTTTAAAAATGTTTGATATTCAAACATAAAAATTTTCTCACTGAAAGTAATTTCAATTTTTTCTTCAAACTTATTTTATTTCTACGTTTCAGCAAAATAATGTTTACTATATCATCAATAATCGTACAAAGCACGAGCATAACCTCAAATATAACAATTGTCAATTTATTATTAATTTCTCGGTGTGTCCAACCACACAGCATAAAATAGCACCAATCACAGCCTCCTCTAATTATAAATTCCGATGATCACCCGGTACAACACAACGATCGTAGATCGTAGCACCTTTCCGCGAAAGGAGAAATTTTAGGGGATTCCCCGCGTTGTCGATAGTAAGGTTCAATTTTATCACGCGAGATCGAGCAAGCGGATTCGTACGCTACAGTGGCGCCGCCTGCCAGTTGGTAACAGCGCCCAGTATTCTTTAACCAAGGCCAACTAAATTAAATATTACATATTATGTAATATTTAGTTTAGCTGGCGTTGCTTTAACATTCAGCGCACTCTCGCTGCAAGTGGCAAATGTAAACTAACGCTTTTAATTACTATTTAATAATAAAATTATTTATTCAATACTATAATAACTGCTTCGCTGATTGCGCCCTCTGAGGCTTGCGCCCCTGGCGTGCCCCTGTTGCCAGGCAGCCAGGCCCTAGCTACGGCGCTGCCTGCATAAGATAAAAGAGGAGTTATAACTAACTGCAAACTACAACAACCACTTTACTTCAAAGAGTTGGTTATTCGACGCAAAATCAAATTTTCTTTACGCCATTTTAATTATAGTGAATATTTTAATTGTTAAAGCAAAGAATATTTTTTGGTTTAAGTGTGCTAGAGGATTGCAAAAGCTTGTCTACACATAAAGATATTTTACAGTAGGTATTTAAGAAACAAATTATAATATGTAATAATAATAATAATAAATATAAAAGCAAAACCGTAATAATTTATTAAAATTTCTAATAATATATTAGTGAAAGAAAATGTCTGATATTAGTGTTAGAAAAAATCTTGAAGACAACTCGTGTTTTATAGTTTATCATCATAGTTCAAATCCTCGGCTCACTTCGTTCGCTCGGATTTGAACGACCTTGATTTTTAAACCTTTTATAAAACACCTGTTGTCTTAATAGCTATTTTATTATACCTGCAACATAATCTTTGTTTCTCAAACTAATAAGCGTGCAAAAATAGTATATTAAAATTTAAAATACAAGTTGCAGAAGGCTTCTATTCAATTTGAAATTCCGAAACGAGCCGCATAGCGGCGAGTTGAGGAACAAATGAGTGCTTGAAGGACCTTCTGCAACGAGTGTTTTATACTATTTTTTCTATTTTGCCGCTTTATACCATTTTATAAATTAAAAATTTTTTTTTTTTCTATTTTGCGTTTAGAATAACTCCACACTTATTCTAACACTCAAATGACGTCATTTGGGTGCTAGAATGGAGTTATTCTAAACGCAAAATAGAAAAAGAACGATTAAAACACGCCGTGTTTTAAAGTTGCTTAGGTAACAACAACGTTTTATAACAAATTTACATAACAACCAAACAACAACTGCTAATCATCTCTATGCAACGTGTGTAAAATGAATCTAAATTTTTCAATTTATTACTCTAATTTTTACAATGTAATGCAGTGCAGGTAGGTATAATAAAAAATAGCGTATAATACACGTGTATAAGAGCCTTTAAAGCACTTGCGCCCCTAAAAACACTCGGCGTTGCCTCGTGTTCTTAAACCCGTCGCGCGTGCTTTAAAGGCTTTCTTATACACTTGCAGGGTGCAAATCACCGCCGGGGATGCCAGGGATTTCCCTGGCTGTGCTTATATTTCCCCCCCCCCCCTGTAAAATAAAAATCGTACCCCTGCCGGGGATGAATATTTCTCCGTCTGTGTCAATGTATAACATTAAAATATGTATAAAAAAATTCTGGAATAGTATCCCCCCCCCTGTAAAAGTTGTATGATTCGCACCCTGTACACTTGTATTATAATATACTATTTTAGCACTCACATATGAAAAATGACTCTTTTCACACTGATTTCCGTGTGAAAAGTACCTACCACTTTAATGCACTAGTGCGAAAAGTAAAATTACTTATCTATTACTATGGATACGGAAAAATATTCCTACTCAGATAGTTTGATTGTCTTTATCCCTTGATTTTATTTATTTACTTAGAGCTATTTGAACGTTCGAAGCTAAAAAATCTTGTATGATACACGTTCGAAAAGTGTCTTTAAGGCACTTATGTGAATTGCAGAATCGCTACGCTCGTTCCGCAAACTTTCACATGCGTGCCTTAAAGACTCACTTTTCGAACTTGTATCATAAATAGCTATTATCTACTTTCATTTCGTAATAAGTATCAATATTACGAAACGAAACATCGTTTTATAATGAACTATATTACAGCAATAGTATATGGTAATGATTTTTGACATAAAAATTACAGATTGACAAGAGAATTCATAATTATTTTATTTATTATAAACATTTATTATGCACTTTTTACGATCTTTACGATATGAATATAGTACAAAGCTTTATCTACTTTCATGAAATTATCAAAAAAAATTAAATATCTGCTAATAATTAATTGCCTGATGCAAAAGTTGACTGTTCCAATTTTCATTCAAACTGACAGCAACCAACACCAAGTAAACAAAAAATCAAGTCTTAACGTATTAGTCCACTCATTAGGTACTTTTTTGGTGCAAAAGATTGAGGAGTTTTGAAATTTGGCAGGAAAGTAATAAGTTTGCGACCTCGAGGGACCGCCGCTTGCGCCGCCATCTTTAAAAATAGCGGCCAAAGGCAGTTTTTAGCATATAACTCCGTTCTTGTAGGTTTTAGAGAAAAAGTTTTTGATTAAAATTTGGAGAGGATAAAATTTGCTATAAAATTACTTATATTTATTTGTTTCGTCAGACTAATACTTTCCGAGTTACAGGGTCGGAATCCGCTATTAAATTGTTAATGTTGACAGGGCCGCCGCGTGGGTGAGAGGCGCCTTTGTGAAACTGATATTGTGCCCCCCCCCCCCTTATAATAAGTAGGATAGATAGGTTTGTATGTAAAAATTACATATTACATATTAGTTTTGGTACCTAACTAATGCCAACTCAGTGCCGTAGCTAGAGTCATTGGCGCCCAGGGCAAGATTTCGATATTGCGCCCTTAAAAATTCTTTACTAAATATATTCAAATAAAACAATAAAAATCATTACATCATATAATATGTACTATTTATTTATGAATTAGGTTATTTTGTAAACTATGTAAGTCCCTAAGCAAAAGCTTTAGGAAGAATAAAAAAATATATATTTCGACTCGAATAAGTACAAAAAAAAATTAATAAAATTTCAATAAACAAAAAAAATAATAATTACAACATTAATTTTCTAGATTTTTCACTACCCATTTTATCTATTATTTGATCAAAATTAATTTTCTCAACGATGTCGTATTCTATAGATAATATCGCCAGATTAGTTAGATGCTCCTGGCCAATTTGTGAGCTCAAATAATTTTTTACGAATTTTAATATGCTAAATGATCGTTCACAACTTGCGGAAGTAACGGGCAACGTCAGCATCAAACGGAGAGATATTCCTATATTTGGCGGCAGTCCCACTGAGACACCATCGCCCACCACCACCAACCGCCACCACCAACCGCCACCAACTGGAATTACATGCTGCAGTCTCACTGCACAACCGCTGATCACCAAAAATTGAAATTTCCCGCTTTCCTGTTAGTGATTTTTTATAGTAAATTTGGTGTTGAAGGTTGTAATTATATTATCACGTGTCTTTGTGTAGATTATGTTTATGTCATTCGTGTGTCAAGCGTGAATCTGTATTTTCGATTACGTTTATTTTAGGGCAGAATACCCACAAATGGAATAACCTGCCCAAGTTTAACTTATATTTAAATTTCCCGCCTTTCGCTGTCGTAAATCAACTGACGCTACACGCCCTGGCGCACGCGCAGTGTCAACAACCACCGTCCACCAAAATTCAAACAAGTTGAAAATTTTAAACCGGTGACCACCATTTGATGACGGTGGGTGGATGTCGGTGGTTCAGTGAGACTAACAGCATATGTTTAAATTTTAGTTGATGGCTGTGGGTGGTTGATGGTGGCTCAGTGGGACTGCCGCCTTTGGATAACTCGACGTCAATCCGTATTGGTGACAAAAGAATGGATTAGAACCAAAAAATCACTTAAAAATCAAACGGCAACAATTCCAAACAATAACAGTATGGCACTTGTTCGCTTACTATCACCACGACCAACTGCATCTATATACTCCGTATATACGGCCAGTCCACTCTGCCTAAAAATAGGTTTTGAGGCAGTAGGCCATAAAGACCAGAAAGTGGTGTCATCTCTTACATAAACTGTAACCAATTCGGAAGATACCTGTAAATTGTCGAATGTCAAACATTTGTCAAATCGATTTAAATTATTTGGTCGATATTTATTTCTTACAAAGAACAAAGTAATTAATTAAAGCAATTGTTCGAATCTGGGGTTTGTAGTTTGTACCTATAAAAATAAAAATCCACCATTTTTCGAAGTCCATGTAAAACTAAATTTCAAATATTATTACGGTAAGAAAGATTTACAAAGCACAACAATTATTATAATACTGTTAACCGCTATTATTACATTCTTCAGCTATCCCAAGAGTCACTGATTAACGAACTAGTTAAAAATAGGACTAAAAATGAACAATAAAAAATCCTGTTTACTTATTAACAGTTGTGAACGCAACATCTATGCTCATGGAGAAGAAATTCAATACAAAGGTAAAGCTAAATGCTTAGGCCAAATTATTTTATTCTCAGAAAACCGAAACAATATAGTACAAGAAAGAATACATAGCTAGTGGATGGAATAAGTTTTGGCAGCTCCAAAAGATCTGAAATGAAACAACTAACTTAAAACTTAAGAAAAAGTAATATATTACCGGCAATGACATAAATATGCAGCACAAACGTGGTGTCTAATAAAAAGCAACAGCAAAAAACTTGTGACACATCATAATTATGCAAAAAAAAATTCTCAAGATCAGAAGAGAGGACAGAGCAAGAAATGAAGATCTTCCATAAAAATTGGTAGTAGGTACATTTAATAACTACCTAGGTACCGCTATTAGCAAACTGAGAGCACATAATAAGGAATAACGGGCATTATGGGCAAGTAGAACTACAAAATGATATGGTATCCATCTGTATACGGGAGAATAAGGGACCGCCCAAGAACAAGATGGAAGGAAGATTTCATAAGATTCCTGGGCTGCAATTGTGAAAATATAGCACAACATGCAGTGGAAACGCCATGAAGAGGCATTTGCCTGCGAGCGGGATTAACTACAAATATTATCAAATATTAAATAAATAAATAAAAATTCAACTACCTAATAAATGTAATATTCTTTTGAATTGTTGCACTCTATAAAAGTATTAATTGTGTGCTTCAACACATTAAAACTTTTTGAACAAAGATCTACTTTCACAATGTTTTTTAATAAATTGGTTGACAACTAGTTGACATTTGTAATACACTGTTGACAGTTATAATAGTAACAACAACTTCCTAAAGGGGGCATTAGTTTCTGGTCCTGTCAAAAAATTTGTAAAACGCGAAGTGGAGCGGCCTTATAGGGACGAAGTCTCTATTGATACAGTTGGCCTTGCTATCACTAGAATAAAGACAACACACATCACGTCGTACATCGTAGCACCTTTCCGCAAAAGGATACATTTTAGGGGATCCCCGCGTCGTCGATAGTACGGTTCAATTTTATCACACGAGATCGAGCGAGCGGATGCGTGTGTTACAGTGGCGCCGCCCGTCAGTTGGAAACAGCGCCCAGTATTCTTTAACCTAGGCCACCTAAATTAAATATTTCATATATTATGTAATATTTCATTTAGCTGGCCTTGCTTTAACATTTAGCGCGATCTCGCTGCAAGCGGCAAATATAAACTATAACGCTTTTAATTTTAATAAAATTATTTATTCAATACTAATAACTGCTTCGCTGGTTGCGCCATCCGAGGCTTGCGCCCCTGGCGTGTGCCCCTGTTGCCAGGCCCTAGCTACGGCGCTGTGCCAACTAAAAAATTATATAATGTTCACTCTCCTAGCCTTAACCGCTACAAAATTATTAATTAAATCTTTAATATTTAAGGTATTCACGATATCGTTTTCGATTGATATACAAGTACAATTTTAGCTGAACTCCCCGGGTCCTTTAGGTAACATCGTAGATCGTAGCTGCGTAAAGAAGTCAAAGTCACTGTTAGATAAAGAAAGTATTCGGAAAAAAGAAATGCAAATGTTTTGTGCGCTATTACTTTACCGCTTGCAACGATGCAAAAAAGTTTCTCTTTTGTCCGTAGAATTTTAAATATTTTAGGATAGGCAAAAACAAAAAAAAAATTACCTATCTGTATAACCGTGAGTTCTACAAAAAGCTTGTATAAGGCTAGAGAATCATTACGTAAAAAAGTTACTAATAAAAGTTGTAAATAATACGATTCTCTACAAAAAGGCGTTGCACAAACTTTTTGTAAGATTCACAACTACAGAGATATATTCGAGAAACTAATTAACCCTTCTTTTCAAGATGGCGGTCAAATTGGCGGGGGGGGGGGGTTGCCACTACCCCGAAAACCCTGATTTAGACTCACCACTGACCTCTCTACACATCGATAAAAATAAATCGCTGCCTACCCAAAATGCAAAGTTGAATTACCATTTGACTGGACTATACGAATAGTAAAAATTTTTTGCCCTTATAAACAAACATCTGATCTCTTAATTGTTAGTTAAATAAAGAAAATGACATAATTTTCTGTTGCTATTTACTATTGCATTTAATGATTAGAACTAGAAATTAGAACTGGCGTTCAGGAAGTATGTAAACGATACATTAAAAATATTAGGTTTCTTACTGCAAGTTCTATTTTTAAAAAATTTGTTATTGGTAGAAATAATTTTATCAAACTAAAAGGTTCGGAATTTTAAGGAATACAAAGTTTGATTTGAGTCAAACGGATATAACTGGCAGTGATTATAATGGAATTGTAGATACATCGGAACTGATAACGAAAGGTTTGTAATAAATTTGTAAAAATAATTAAAAAGAAGCAAATTTGTTGTGTTTTTGTTGAAATACGTGGCATTCGTAAGCCCAAATGCGTTAAAAAAAACGTTAACTTTTGGTTTTGTATGTTTGTTAAGGTTCAAAAAAGGGCAGAAAAAGGCCCTTGGCGCTATTTAGGCTACGACCCGTATTAAGATAATTATAAATTTCCTGATGCCTTTTCAAATGCCACGTCAGGAACATCTAAACTAAGGTTCTTTAAGTTACACTAAGAATAAATTGTTTAAAAAAATTATTTCAATAAAGTATGCTTACGTGTTCCTGGTGGGCCTTGGGGTTTACCACATACAACAATCACTGCCCCTAATATAACAATTAAATTAAGTAGAACACGCATATTGAACTTGTAAAACTCTTGTTTCTGAAATGAAATATCTCCCTGCTGATGCTCAGATTTATAGCTTGTAAACGCGTTAGAATAATTGCTATGTTGTCATTAGCCGTGGGCCGCGATAAATTAGATAGGGTTACGTGTATTGCAGATTGCAGATAATACTAACTAGTTTTCTCGCTTTTTTTATAGTCCAGTCAAATGGTAATTCAGCTTTGCATTTTGGGTAGGCAGCGATTTTTTTTTATTGATGCGTAGAGAGGTCAGTGATGAGTCTAAATGTCTAAATAAGGGTTTTCAGGGTGGTAACCCCCACCATTCTGCCGCCACCTTGAAAAGAATGGTTAATTAGTTTTTCAGCTATACAGCCTGTTTCAGAGTAAGCGCCTTATTTTTTCTTAGCCACACTATGGGTACTACTCTCAAAATATTTGCAGTAATATGTTTCAGGACATTCTCTACACGATGGTAATATCAGATATTCAATCGGGCGACTTATTTCAAAATGGCGACTTTCAACTTTTTTTTTTTAATGGAATGCCATAACTTTTTTTATTATTATTGAGATCCCAAAAACCTTCTTTTTACGATAGTATTTCGTCTTTCCCTATCAAAAAGCAAACTAACATTTTAATCTAGTAACGCATGAATGTTTTACACTCGATGTTATTTTTGTCCAAATATCAAGTAGCGGTAGACACAAAAGAAACAATTAAATTTTAATCTAGTAGTCAAACGTCAATCAATCCAATTTAGTTGTCAGTGCTTGTTAATAACAATTGTATTATTAAAGATTATAATTGTTAATTTAAAATTAATTGATACGTTTTTAAAATGCCGTTAAGTTATACGAGAGACGAGTTAATTGATATGCTCCTAATATTTGGAAAAGCAGATGAAGATCCTAATAAAAAAAAATAAATTTCACCCATTCAAAATGATTCTTCACCAAGAATTAACCGAAAATGATTTTCTGTTAAGAATTAATTTTGCACAATGGGGTTTGCAACAGATAAGACAAAATAGAAACTTTGTTAACTACGTTTTATTTTCGGACGAAGCAAGTTTATTATTACGATAATGTAAATCCACACTGAACCCGTGAGCGACGTTGTCAACATCGATGGAGTTTAAACGTGTGGTGTGGAATTATAGGACAGCACATTGTTGGGCCAATATTTATTAATAGACTAAATGGAGAGAATTACCTCAATTTATTAGAAAATGAAATTCAAAATCATCTAAATGAACTCCCACAAAATATCAGAAATAATTTGTGGTGGCAGCAAGATGGCGCTCCAGCACATTATGCCCTTCCAGTTAGGGAGTTTTTAAATAATCGATACGAGAACCGTTGGATTGGTCGTGGAGGACCAGTTGGTTGGCCACCTAGGTCACCTGATATGACACCACTGGACTTCTTTCTCTGGGGGTATGTAAAATCCCAGGTGTACACCGTTAAACCAACAACTATTGAAAATATGCAAGAGAGAATTCGTACTTGCATAAACGAAATTTCTCCGGAAATTATCCTTCGATCTATTGGCTCCATTGGACGACGTTTCAATTTATGTATTGAAAAAGAAGGAAAACATTTCGAGCATTTTTTGTAAATACCTAATTTTTATTTGATGCAAATTTTTAATTTTGAGTTTCAGAAAGTAGATGTTTATTACAAAATAAAGTTTAATTGTTTCTTTTCTGTCTATCGCTACTTGATATTTGGACAAAAATAACATCGAGTGTAAAACATTCATTTGCTACTAGATTAAAATGTTAGTTTGCTTTTTAATAGGAAAAGAAATGAATTTTTAAGAAAAACGAAATGCTATCGTAAAATAGTATATTGTGTTATTAGGAGTAAAAGTGTCATTTTGTGTGCCGAGCATGACGTTTGAACGACGAGCGCTAGCGAGTCGGACTATCCATGCAAGGCACACAAAATCACTTTTACTCCGAATAACACATGTTACTTTTTCTTCAAACACATAAATTAAAAGCAATTCAGCAAGAAAATTTAAAAAAAGTCAAAAATGAACGTCATACCAGCTGTCATTGCTACACGTTGTTTTGTTATAAAAAATAAAAATTACGAGTTGCCATTGGCTCATTTGGTGTCACTTTTACTCCTAGGCAGACAAATACGTCACTTTTACTCCTAGGAGTAAAAGTGAATGTTTAACTGTGTGTATCCAAGGACACAAAGTCGTGTTTTTCTGACGTTTGAAGAAAATAGTTATTTTTCTACTCCCACCATGGAAAGTGGGATTTTCAGACTTCATCTCCATAGATACGAGTATTGAAAATGAGTGTTTGCCGAACAAGTGAAATTAGCGTGCGGAAAATTTACTTTCCGCACGCACATGCATGATTTTCGGTGCGGCAAAGTATAATTTTGCCGCACCGAAATCAAAATGTCAGATCTGACATTTGATGAATGTCAGATTTGATTTTGCAGAAATATTTAAATTTTTTTATGGAAATGTGGTTGTAGAAAAAATAGTGTGTAATACATGTGTTAAAAGCTTGTATTTGCCACTCTCATGTGACTGCAGCACTCACTAGTGGCAAACGCAAGCTTTCAACACTTGTATTACAAATTACTATTGTAATACAAGTGTTGAAAGCTTGCGTTTGCCACACGAATGTGAAGTTTGCAGCACGAACGATAGTGAGTGCTGCAGTCACATGAGTGTGGCAAATACAAGCTTTCAACACATGTATTACACACTATTTTTTCTACAACCACAAAAAATTTAAATATTTCTGCAAAATCAAATCTGACATTCATCAAATGTCATTATGACATTTTGATTTGCGTGCGGAAAGTAAACAAATTAGCGTGTGGAAAATTTGAGTGTGGAAAGTTTACTTTCCGCACGCAAATCAGATTTGCGTGCGGAAAGTAAACTTTCCGCACGCTAATTTTCACTTGTTCGGCAAACACTCATTTTCAATACTCGCATCTATGGAGACGAAGTCTGAAAATCCCACTTTCCATGGTGGTTGTAGAAAAAGAATGTTTTTAGGATCTCAATAATAAAAAAAAAATTATGGCATTCCATTTAAAAAAAAACAAGTTGAAAGTCGCCATTTTGAAATAAGTCGTCCGATTGAAAATCTGATATCACCATTGTGTAGAGAATGTCCTGAAACATATTACTGCCAAATATTTTGAAAGTAGTACCCATAGTGTGGCTAAAAAAAATAAGGCGCTTACTCTGAAACAGGCTATATCTGTAGTCGTGAATCTTACAAAAAGTTTGTATAAAGCTTTTTGGTAGAGAATATGATATTAATAACTTATTTACGTAGCAATAATAATAAAAAAGTTATAAGTTCTTAATTTTTTGTCCTTTCCGGCTTATAACATTTTTATTATTAATGCTACGGAAAAAAGTTATTAATAAAAGATGGCGGTCGAATGGTGGGGGTTATCACCCCGAAAACCCTGATTTAGAATCGCCACTGATCCCCCTACAGATCTTAAAAATAAAATCGCTGCCTACCCAAAATGCAAAGTTTGCTTCTTTATTTCGACCATTTGATTGGACTATTTATTAGTCCTTAACTGTTTTTATATCTATGTATACAGGGTTGCTCATTAGTGCGTCAAAGTCCAATATAGGCTTTATTAAATAAAACTGAAGGAATTTATTTTATAAAAAGCGGTACAGTAACAAAAAACGCACATTTAAAAAATAATTTGAATTATACAGGGTGTCGCCCTAAAGCGGGACACATTCGTGAATATTTTTTTTAAATGAAACACCCTGTATATTTTTTGTTTTTTCTAATCTGCTTTAAATTGCCTTTTCAACGATCCCTGGGTTTTTGTTTTTGGATGACGCATTGTTTAGTTATTAACGAAAATTTAAAAAAAAAAATGGTCGCGACAAGGTTTACCATACTAATTCCATGCGACAGTATTACGATTAGCTAAGATAAAATTATTTGGTAAGTATGCAGCCAAGGGATGTGTTGAACCTACAAAACATTAATTTTATTATACAGGGTATTTGTTACGATGCAGTCAATTTGGCGATTGTCAAAGAGCGTTTACTGAATTTTTTCAAATGAAACACCCTGTATATTATTAAATTTTTGGAATCACGCGTTAATTGCGCTTAATTTTTGTTAATAATGTCCTATACCCAAACCCAATAATTTCAGAGATATTTTTACTTTTTCATTACAAACCGCTAAATTTATGTTTTCGATTCGATCTAGTGTAAGTACTGGGCAAACGCTTTGACAAACAAAAACAAATAAAGACAAAAAGTATCAAACTGTAATTTCGTTAGAGGTAATATTTACAATAAATTCTCAAAGTGACCTAAATTTTGATTAGAACACATTTGCAGCCTTGACAGAAAGGACCTATTTACGTCTTGTAACATCTCAATGGAAACTGTGTCAAAAGCATGTATTATACGTTGCCTCATATCGTCTGCTGTAGTTGGAGGTGTCTGGTACACAATATTTTTTATGTGCCCCCATAGAAAAAAATCAAGTTTCGTTAAATCTGGCGATCTAGGTGACCAACTAATGGGACCACCGCGGCCGATCCATCGACCTTCGCATTCTTGATTCAAATATCGTCGGACATCTAGTGCAAAATGTGTTGGAGCACCGTCGTGCTGGAGCCACATATTTTCCCTTAGAACTGGAGGAACGTTTTGCAGAAGCTGAGCCAAGTCATATTGCAAGAAATTCAAATATTGTGCACCATTTTACCATTTAGATGTCCATGAAAGAAATGTGGTCCAATTATAAGGTTGACCATAATACCACCCCAAACATTTAAAGTCCATTGTCTCTACTTATCAACCGCTCTTGCTATTCTTGGGTTTTCTGTTGCATAATTATGAAGATTATGACGGTTTGGGCTACCACTCTGAGTAAAGGTCGATTCGTCAGTAAATAATACTTTTTGGAAGAAGTTAGGTGTTATCCTTTCAATTTCTAATCCCCATTCGCAAAATGTCCTTCTAGTCTCTAAATCAGGCCCCAACAGTTCTTGATGAAAGGATATACTGTAGTCATGATATTTATTATTTTTTTAAATCTTGCTAACAGTAGATCGTGGTACTTAGTTTCTGTTGATATTTTGGTCGAACTAGTAGAGGGCTCATCAATTACCGATAACAAGACTTTCAATTTATCTTCGTCACTTGTCCTCTTTCTCCGTTCACACTTTTCATAACTCACATTTCCTGTTCTAATGATCTTTCCTTAAGTCTTTCCAAACTTGTAACTGAAGGTTGTCTTCTGTCAGGATATCTTTGCGCATAAATTCGCTGAGTTAATACACAATTTTGTTGGGCAGATCCCATAATGAAAATCATGTCAACGAGTTCGTGTCTTTCAAATTGCATATTGACTTAACTAAAAACCATAATAATAATATGTGACAAACAACAAATGTGCAAGAAAACTACGTACCCACCAATCCAATCAATAAATAATACAATGACAATATTAAAGGCAGAAACTTAAGAAATCACTAATACAACCCCTAATTAGCAACAATAATTAAGATTTTAACATTTGACACTTTTTGGTCTTTATTTGTTTTAGTTTGTCAAAGTGTTTGCCCAGTACACTAGATCGAATCGAAAACAAATAATTTAGCGGTTTGTAATGAAAAAGTAAAAATATCTCTGAAATTATTGGGTTTGGATATAGGACATTATTAACAGAAATTAAGCGCAATTAACGCGTCATTCCAAAAATTTAATAATATACAGGGTGTTCCATTTGAAAAAATTCAGTAAACGCTCTTTGACAATCGCCAAATTGACTGCATCGTAACAAATACCCTGTATAATAAAATTAATGTTTGATTATTTTGTAGGTTCAACACATCCCTTGGCTGCTTACTTACCAAATAATTTTGTCTTAGCTAATCGTAATACTGTCGCATGGAATTAGTATGGTAAACCTTGTCGCGACCATTTTTTTTTAATTTTCGTTAATAACTCAACAATGCGTCATCCAAAAACAAAAACCCAAGGATCGCTGAAAAGACAATTTAAAGCAGATTAGAAAAAACAAAAAATATACAGGGTGTTTCATTTAAAAAAAATATTCTCGAATGTGCCCCGCTTTAGGGCGACACCCTGTATAATTCAAATTATTTTTTAAATGTGCGTTTTTTGTTACTATGCCACTTTTTATAAAATAAATTCCTCCAGTTTTATTTAATAAAGCCTATATTGGACTTTGACGCACTAATGAGCAACCCTGTATATTATCTGTATCAGTGTAACCTCTTATACCTTTCGCTGTCGAGGCTGGTGCGTTAACGTATGAAGCTCTCACGTAATTATAAATTAAAAATGGGTTTATGTAGTCATATTTCATACTTCCGGAGCGTAATACTAAAATTAGGGGTAATTTTTTAGCCCTAAAGTCGTTTGACTATTTAAAAAGCTGTCTTTAGTATTTATTAAATATTATAAGGACTTCTTCCTATTTCTGCTTGTCTATACTTTTAATATTTGTCATTACCATTAGTTACGCATTTGAATTTGTAAAAAAAGACATGTTATTTATTTTATTTAATCAAACCAAATTTTGAAAATCTCATTTTTACTTTCTTATTTACCGTTTGAGTTTTTAATTTCCATATCTAAGGGTATTATATGGTGTATTTTAATAAATCTGCTTCTTTTGTTTATAAAAGATTTTTTCAAATTACTCCTGCTCAACGCAAATGATTGTGCGAGCCCCAGTTAATATCCTTTTCCTCAGTTTTTTATGTATTCTTGCTGCATTTAACCCCTATAAAGTATATATTTTTGGAAGAAATATACAATACGTGGCCCTATGGCCAAATGCGACATTAAAGAAATATCAATATATATACAGGGTGTCTCTAAATGGTCTGTACAAAACGCTAGCACAAATTCCCGAGGCTAAAATATGAGGATCTAGCCCAATTTACCTTAGTCCAAAAGTTGATAGTTTCCGAAATACAGGATACCAAAGTTATTATTTTTTAAAACTTTTTTGTAAATGTTTATCTTAATAATAGCATGATTTGCACGAAATTTGGTACTTAGGGGTTTTTTAGGATGAGAAATCGAGATCTGATCACAGTTTCGATGCACATTGCAGAGGCGCCACCAGCAGCACTTCGCCTACATCTAAAGCTTCATAACTTTTTTATGCCTCGATGCATTAAATTTCTGGTTAAAAATTCTTATTCCTTGGCATCTTTTGTCCAAAAAAGGTATACCTAGAAGGTGTCGCTTCGAGCAGCCGTTTCTGAGATAATCGAATTTAAATGTTTTATTGCGTACTGAAACTCGTCGTAGCCCCCCTTTACACTTTATCCAGGCTAGATACAGAGATGATGGAAAGGGTGCAGTTCAACTTTCTACGTATAATTAATCTTTGTGTGCATGAAAACGGCATTTTGAAAATTTACTTACACTTTATTCCTATTGTACTTTGCCAGTTCATTCTTACATTCTTATCATTGTTAGCTCGTTGCTATTTAAATTTTTATTGTTGCTGACCTGTTAGCCCTTAAACACGCTCCAAATTTCTTGAGCCAGTCCTAAGCCTGGATAAAGTGTGAAGGGGGGCTACGACGAGTTTCAGTAAGCAATAAAACATTTAAATTCGATTATCTCAGAAACGGCTGCTCGAAGCGACACCGACTAGGTATACCTTTTTTGGACAGAAGATGCCAAGGAATAAGAATTTTTAACCAGAAATTTAATATACTGAGGCACAAAAAGTTATGAAGCTTTAGATGTAGGCGAAATGCTGCTGGTGGCGCCCTCTGCAATATACATCGAAACTGTGATCAAATCTCGATTTCTCATCCTAAAAAAACCCTAAGTACCAAATTTCGTGCAAATCATGCTATTATTAAGAAAAATATTTACAAAAAAGTTTTAAAAAATAATAACTTTGGCACCCTGTATTTCGGAAACTATCAACTTTTGGACTAAGGTAAATTGGGCTAGATCCTCATATTTTAGCCTCGGGAATTTGTGCTAGCGTTTTGTACAGACCTTTTAGAGACACCCTGTATAGTGGCTATACACCCCCAGTGGAGTAACACCGCTCCTGTGCGGAGCTTTCTAGATCATTATACGGGTGTGATCAGTACCCTTCTACTATTCTATCTTCTTACAAATTTCTTTCCACTGTCTTCTATCTTTCACTTTAGTCTTCCAACCTTTAATTCCTATCTTTCTAAGATCTTCTGTCACCTCTTGTATCCATGTTGATCTCGGTCTCCCCTTTCTTCTCTTACTACCAGGATAGGATCAACTTTATCTCATAATTTTTAAACTATGAAAATTAGGTAGAAGATATGCAAATTAACTACAGTATTCTTCTTGAAAAAAATGTCTTTACTGTTTTTTGATACAATGTGATTTTTTAAAAACTCAATTGCAGCAGGCCGTATTCTGTCTTAATAACCGTAGAACTGTCTGTATTAAGTCAGAATACGGCCTGCTGCAATTGAGATTTTAAAAAATCACATTGTATCTTAAAAAAAAAGGACTAAGGAGTCATTTGAAGTCTTAAAAATGGTGAAATTTTTAATTTTAGCCTATAACTAAATAAAAAATGACGAAATATAGCGAAATTCTATTTTCGCAACTTGTATCGGCATCAAAACAGAGCCCCAAACTCCCACACCAGTTTTTGTCTATCTCCGGTATTACGGCTACTTCCCATTTAAAACCATCGAAAATAGCATACCCTGTATGTTTGTAGTAAAAAAAAGCTTCTTGTAAACCATTTCCACAATTACTCTTTACAAAAAAAATACAAGATGTAAGATGGAGAGTGTCTATATATATTTTGGTTATGCAAAACGCCACACCAGTCACTTACTAAGTATATTGTCTCTTTATTAATAGCAGCCCATGCTTCATTTTGCAGGGTGGCACAAATTGAAGATAACAGCCAACTTACCAAAAAATTGCGCCCAAAAGTTTATTCACCCATTCAAGGGACTCCATTATAAATCTAAACCAAAAATGTAGTTTTGGAAATTTTATGAAAACTTTAATATTTCAAAATAAAACAAAATATTCTATTAGCAGTTTATTTCCATATTAGATACATTGTTTTAACAGTTGTTTGGTGTTACACAAATTCCTTTTGAATTTCGAAGGTATCCTGGTTGACAACCACATCCAGATATACAGACAGCAGCACAGATAGTTCCCTTACCGCTATCATTACATGTGGGTGGACAAGCAGAATTACAATCACTGTACACTTCATTTGGTCCTTGACATTCTGTGAAGATAAAATATTTTACTTTAAATAATTTATGTTTCAACATTTCAAAATTTTATTAACTATGCACATCCTGAAAGTTACGAACAAAACATTCATGTATGTAAACAATGCTTTTTTTGTAAGAAAAAAGGTGTCGGAACTCACATCTTGTTAATCTTTTATTATAAAAATTATATATTCAGTTCTTAACATAAATTTAATTTGTTGTATTTAAGGCTAATGTTCATAGTAAATTCCAAAGTGTTGTCCAATTCTCGACTGACAAATCTTCTCGACTCTTTTCCCTGCTGTTAGTATACAGGGTATCTCAGACATGACTCCCCAGGCCTATAACTTTGTTATTTTTAAAAATAACTATAATAAACTATATATATTCGTAAATGGGAGAAAATTCTCTATAAGATGGGCAAAGACAATGTTAGAAAATCTGTACTCATATTATGGCAGCGATATTCAACTTTTTTTTTCAAATTGCACACTATGCTTTTTTTCGCTCATTCTGATAGTACTTTTTATTCTCTTTATAACCATGTAAAGCAATATTGGTCTTACGTAAGAAAATTCTCGAAAAAAATACGATTGAAAGTTGAAGTCTAGGTTTGCCATGGAAACCACTGATTGTTGTAATTTGTACTCGTCGGCAATAAAAACAATAGCGGATACCTTTCTGCATACAACCTTGCTGCTCTTCTTGCATTCCTCTCCCATAAACCATAAATAAGGATCATATCAAGCTTTTCAGAATTAGTGTAATTCATTTCTAATACTCCTATGATTTTAAACAAGAACATACAAATACGGAAAGAGCACTTGTCATTCTTTACAACGTAACTTGCAATTGTTTTACAGCTATACGCTATTGTTTTCATCGCCGACGAGTACAAATTACAACAATCAGATGTTTCCATGGCAAACCTAGACTTCAACTTTCAATCGTATTTTTTTCGAGAATTTTCTTATGTAAGACCCATACTGGTTTACATGGTTATAAAGAGAATAAAAAGTACTATCAGAATGAGCGAAAAAAAGCATAGTGTGCAATTTGAAAAAAAAAAGTTGGATATCTCTGCCATAATATGAGTACAGAATTTCTAACAGTTTCTTTCCCCATCTTATAGAGAATTTGCTCCCATTTACGAATATATATAGTTTATTATAGTTATTTTTAAAAATAACAAAGTTATAGGCCTGGGTAGTCATGTCTGAGACACCATGTATATGGCCGAATGTCGTCCTCTGAGTAACCACAGTTCAACGTACTTTGAAGGATCGAAAAGTCTCAGAGGTGGCCCGACAAGTTTGATAAACAAATGTGCTGAAAGTGTCTTAGTCTTCAACGAAGCTCTTGTTGGGGTGGCAATTAGATTCATCTGCGAAAACCCGCATTCACATTCACTTGAAGAAATGAGAATGGTATTCAGAGTCCGTTTCAAATGCAACAGTTTTTCTGTCTTTTCGAGAATGTATTCACGGAATCCACGAATAATTTCTCTTTCAGCAGTCTGATTGACAAGTTTCCAATTTCCACTTCTACAAATGTCACCTAATCGACAGGGCGATTCAAGTCCACGTGGACCAAACATCAAATTTTCAAAAGTTACTTTTAAAACTTGGAAAATCCGTCGAAAAAAGGTGCCGGAACGCCGTTCCGGTGCGTTCTATGATAAAAAAAGGCACTGTATGTAAATAACTAAATGATTTACTTTATCTTGATTATCCGCGATTCATTTATTGTTACTGTCCTATATTATAACATAAACTGACTAATATTGATTGTGCTGAATTTACATGGACTGTATAAATAGGTATTATGATGCTAAAGTCGTGGTCGTGGCTCAGTTGGTTCAGCGTGAGTCTGACTCCTGAGATTAAGATTGGCCCAGGTTCGATTCTCAGGGCCATACATTGAAAATACCCGACCGCTTCCCTCGGAAGACAATGACAAACCATCGAGGTATTTCTGCCTAGTAAGCCTTCTTTGGAGTAGAAATTCAAACACTTCCGTAGTTCGGAGCCTACGTTACGCTGTACGTTCCCTGTCTGTACTTCTGTAGGCTAATTGACACGGACGCTTCAGACCCATTGAGAGAAGACTGGCAGTGCCCTATCAGCGGAAGCAACTTCGAGAAGAAGTACAGGCTAAAATTCGTCCATTTCATTTGTTTGATCATAAATTGAAGCAATACAATTTTTCCTCTAAGTTTTAAATGTTTTCATTACTTTTTAGCTGCTAACATACATTAATTATAATTAATTAATTCATACTGATTAAGAAATACTGTTTCGTTTAACAATAAAAAAGTTTTATTTCAAATTAATAGCACTATAGCAGTGCATTCTGTACTTTCTGTTGTTGGCAGATTTAAATCTGCCAACATTTAAAATTCAAGTATTTGCATAGCGCTTGTTCAAATTTGAGGACCAACGTGGAGACCTTGCTTATTGTTAGAAATAGAAAGTACATATGTTTAAATTTGACACTTTTATCAAATTTTGTCCATAATACAGTGCCACAAAGAGGCTTTACTTATCAACATCCATTTCTCAATTAGGTATGTTAAAAAAATTATAATTAAAATTTCCTGCGTTATTATTACAAAAATATCATAAAACTATAAATAAATAAATAAAGGCAACTTGTTGAGCTTTAATAAGTGATGTAGCTGTTTCATCTATCCACTATCCATCTTTACTTCTAAAAAGAAATTCGTTGTGGCATTATATTAAGCAAAAAAATTTGTGAATATGCTAAATTCAAACTTATACAATGTACGCATATCTCGTAATAAGGGAAATCTCTGTTGGCTCATACAAAATAATAGTGCATAATTTGAGTAGTAGATTTAAATTGTTGACTATTTTCTGTATTTACTTTAATTTTTATGTTGTTGCTGACCTTGGTGGTGTAGAAGAATAGCGAGATTGAATTATGAACCAAAAATATTTCTTTTTTTTTTATTCGGTAATAGGTAAATCGTTCAATTTTGAGTGAACGCTCATTTTGTTTAACATACATTGAAAGGTCATTCAAAATGAAAGATATGCTTATATGAAATAAATGGCATATTATACAGGGTGTATACTAAGATGGCCCTTAATTATGGTTGAAACAAATTTTGACCGGGTCACCCCCCAAATCGATTCTAAAAAAATGAAAAGTAATTTTAAGGTTTACCAGACCTCTAAATTCCATCGTTAAGGGGTGCCCCAAGGAGCCTGTATTTTCCCATTTAAATAACATAGGTTTTCAACACACTTCTGGTTTTTATTTTTTTACAAAAGTACGTGTGCCTGAAAAAATCCGGCGCGAGTACTGCGATTCATTGCTCGCTGGTACTCCTTTCATGGAAAAATTATGGGAGCCAAGTGTCATGTCATGAAATTTTAATAAAGTGAGTTATAAACACCTTTTAAAATAATGTAAATCTAGTGTTAATAAAATGTAAATACATAGTTGTAAGTTAGATATTTAATATTATTAATAATTAGGGTAGAATATCTAGTGTTAATTTGTAAATATGTCATAAAATATTCATAGAGTGTTAAATTTAAAATAACCAAGGAGATATAAAAATAATAAAAACAGTTGGATATTTTTTTGGAAAAACGTGAGTTGAGTTTTTTTGAAAACTCTAAAAAACGTATTTAAATACCAAAAGTATATTCTTAAAACAAATTGTAAGCTAATATATTGAAAAGAAGTAATATTATATCAAGATAATTTGGAATTTAATTTAATAAAAGTTTTTTTGGAATAAAAGTTATTTTTTTGAAGAAGTTTATATAAATTTGGATATTGGTCAAATATAAGTAAAGCTAAAAGAAGGAAAGTGTGTTGTTGGTTGGAGGATAAGACAGGTTTTGGTGAAGTTGGAGTCAAGGGGGAAGGTGTATTGAAGTTGAAGAGGTTGGTGCAGTGTTTGGGAAATTGGAAAACCAGGCAGGAAGTGTTTTTTTGTTCGTGTTTTCAAAAGGTAGTTTATAATTTTTAATTTTAAAAATTGTTTATTTGGTTATTAGAATTTATTGTTGTTTGTAAAGATTTTCATGATTTTGAAAGGTGTTTAAAATTCAACTTGGTGAATTTTTTATAAAAATTTTGAAATTCATCAAAGCGATCCCTTTGGCGACCTTGATATAAGAGATCTTTGGAAATTAATTCAAATTTATTTAACAAAATTGAGCTAGCTGGAAACATAATAAAATTGTATGCATTCATTTTAATATTGAACGCCATAACAATATACAGTGTGCGCCATTAAGTGTGCAACAAATGGGATTTCTTTTAATCTTTGCAAATAAAAAAATTGAATACCACCAAAAGTGGGTGCATGTTCCATAACTATATTAGGTGCACTTAAAATGGCTCCAAGTCAAACATATACAGGGCAGGCTAAAAAATAAAAAAATGTTCAAGAGTAAAGTGGTCTTATTTTCAACGACACATCAAAACCTTATTAAGAAAAGTTGTTTAGATTTACAAGATATATGCCCAAATACAAAGTCATGTTGTATAAGTTAATATTTAAAGCTACAGTGAGCTACATTTCATTACAGCAAGTCGGTGGTGTCAAAGTGACAAGGTAAAAATGGATTTCTCTGAAGAACATAAAATTTGTATGCTAGAAGCATATTTTAGGAATGGACACAAAGAAAATAATGGACAATGGTCGTATTCTGTGCAATTGGCTTTTGATGACTTTCTTACAAGATTTCCAGACCAAATTCCAAACCTTACCTACAAAATGTTTTACAGTTGTCTTATGAATTGTGCTCGAAATATCTAAGAGGGTGGCTGTATTCGGAAAGAAAAATCTGGCAGAGCTACTCGTAAGAATAAGAAAATAGCTAAAAATATCAATAAAGTGAGAGAGATTATAGACAGAACTTCATCAAAATCAGCGAACTGCACGATAATGAGTTCCGGAACGATTACTTTTAGCAGGATAATGCAACAGCCCACACAACCATAGAAGATATAGTAAATTTTATTCGTGAATTTTTTGAAAACAGAATTGTTCCGTTTCCCTTATGAAGTTATGATTTAATGCCATGTGATTATTTCTTTTGGCCATGTCTCAAAAATTTGGTTTTCAAAAATCATTTAAATAACCTAGAAAACTTGCAGAATGCAATTGGAGAAACCGCCGAAGAAATTTAACCAGTCACTTTAGTGTACGTTTTTGAAACCGTGAAAAAAGGATAACACTTTGTTTGGAAAATAAGGGTCAACAGTTTCAACACCTTTTGTTATTTTAATTAAATTTTCAAAACTTCGAGAAGATTAATTTCACACATTTTGTCAGTTTAACATGTGACAATTTCTAAAGTAACATTATTTGAGCGTATGATTCTATCAAAGGCGCAATTTTGGATCTTCAAGACTGATATTTAAATAATTATTCGACTCAAGTAGGCAAGTGCTAGGATACGATACGTAAAGCTCAGAATGAATGCTTTCTATTTCTAGGCGAGTATAGTGTATAGCTAACTTTTCGTGCATAATATAAATGAATGAAGTGTGTGTGAAACTAATAGAAGCATGCATCTAAATTGCCACTCACTAATTTAAGTTTGTTTACGCGTAAATGTGTGTACAAAATCTGAAAGGATTTTCAACATATTTTAAGCAAAATTTAGCTATATCATTTATTCAATACATTATATTCAGAAAAAACATTCTAAAAACAGAGTCATCTACTTTTGTTCTTCTATAGAAATAGAAGACGAAATCTAAGATTTTACTTGTAATTTCCCGATGTTTCCATTTTGAGAAAGGAAACGTATAGATAGTAAAAAGTTTGTTGCCTTTACAGGCAAAAATAAGATCTCTTAATTGTTACTTAAATAAAGAAAATGATGTAGAATTTTCTTTTACTGTGTACTATTGCATTTAATGATTAGAACTGGTGTTCACAAAATATGTAAACGGCATATTGAAAATATTAGGTTTCTTACTATAAGTTCTATTTTTGAAGAATTTGATACCGATGGGAATAATTTTATCAAACTAAAAAGGTTTAGAAATTTAAGCAATACAAAGTTTGACGGATATAACTGGCGGTAATTATAATGGAATTGTAGAGACCTATACATTGGAATTGATAACAAAAGGTGACCTTTCAACACTGTATAATAAATTTGTAAAAATAATTAAAAAGAAGCAAATTTGTTGAGTTTTTGTTGAGATACTTGGCATTCGTAAGCCTAAATGAGTTAAAAAAAACATTAACTTTTGTTTTTGTATGGTTCTATGGTTGTTCTTCATCTTAAAATGGCGACCTACCGCTATACATGGGCTCCAATCACGGAAGTAATTGCACTTCTACTCCAGAGAAGTCTTACTAGGCAAGATATATATCAAGGAGTATTAGGTATTCTTTCTAAATACCTCGGTGGTTTGCCATTGCCTTCCGAGGAAAGCGGTCGGGTATGGTATGTGGTTGTTAAGGTACAACAAATGACTGAAAAAGGCTCTTAGCTCGCGATAATATTAATCCGCACCTATTAAGATAATTATAAATTTCTTAATGCCTTTTCAAATTTCACATCAGGAAGACCTAGACTAATAGCGTTTTCCATCTCCAAGCACTTAGTGCGCACTAGCACTAATTGAGTCAATTGAGTGATAACAAACGCTCAACTGGTTGCCCATGAAAACTTAAAAAGTGCTGAAACACGTGGAACATACTGATTTTATCAGTTCCAACAATATGGCGCGCTTAGCGATTGTTTTAAAACTTTAAAAGGCTTATGCCGTAATCCTATATAATGGGTGATCCAACGGTTAGCGTGGATGTTGATTGTCGTTATCTGACATATATCGCAATGGCCATGAAAAAATTTGTTGATAGAAAATAGTTATAGACTTTGGCAATTGCAACAATGGAGTTTTTTTTTCAAATTACTTCTTTGTAGATGCCGATGGAGCTACTGTTACCGTTAATTCCGAGCGTTAAATAAAATGCTAAGAGAATTTTTGTGGCCTAAATTGAATGAAATGGATGTGAATCAGCTCTGGTTTTAACAAGATGGCGCAACATCCCATACAAGCCATGAAACAATCGCCTGATTGCGTTCGAAGTTCGATGATCGCATCATTTCCAGAAACTCTGAGGTGAATTGGCCCCCAAGATCCTGTGATTTTACTCCTTTAGATTATTTTCTTTGGGGGCATTTGAAGAATAAAGAGTATACTAATAATCCACAAACACTTCACCAGCTGAAAGACAACATTCGAGCTGCATTAGATGCCATTGATCCACTTTTATGCGAAAACTTATCGAAAATTTTGACGTTCGAATAACCTCCTGTCAACGAAGCCGTGGAGGTCATATGAATGATATTGTTTTTCAAGCATAATTGCTACATATTGAACTTTCTGATATAATAAATATTTCTAGCGTAAGTTTATAAAATGAATTTTTATTTGATGAAAAAATCCACGCTAATTGTTGGATCACCCATGACATATAATTTTATATTATAATTAAAATCTGTTCCCGCCCTCTGTACATAGTGTAGTAAATAGTCGCATATTTTTGTAAAACAAACTTATGGATGTAAAATTTAAAGTTGGTTAATGGTGAAATGGTTAATTTACAAATAGAAACAGAACACCATGACTTGGTGTTCAAGCTAACAAATGAGTAATACAAAAATTTTAACATAAATAGAAGCAGTTTTGATATTTAAAGTAAAACGTCTTTGTTATATTGATATGTCATAACCATAACAATTAAAGATATACTGAAACCTTAAGAGTTTTCCACCCAATTTATTGTACTGCGCCCCATTTTTTAGTTGCACTGGATTTAACACCGTCAAAAATCCGTGTGCTAATTTTTATGCACTGAGTGCAAAAAGACTGCACTCATTTTATGATGTGGAACATTCAGCAGTGCATAGGTGAAACATACTGAAATCAGCCAGTGCGCACTGAGTGCAGTCAATGCAGGCAAATGGAAAACGTTACAAAATTTTTTTAAGTTATACCTACTATAAAAATAAATTGTTAAAAAAATATTTAATAAATTATACTTACGTCCTCCTGGTGGGCCTCCGGGTTTACCACATACAACAATCACTGCCCCTAATATAACAATTAAATTAAGTAAAACACGCATATTGGACTTGTAAAACTCTTCTTTCTGAAATGAAATATCTCTCCACTGGTACTCAGATTTATACCTCGATGTAGATGAGTTGGAATATTTATAGTGTTATGATTAACCTTCGACCGCGATAAAGTATGTTTATGTTTATTGCAGTAATACTCGTTGGTTTTTTCGCTCTTTTTTGTTTAGTCTTTTACTGTTTTTATATACGTAATTATAAATTAAAATGTGTTTATGTAGTCATATTTCCCGGGCGTAAAATAAAATTAGGGCTAATTTTTTGATTATTTAAAAAACTGCTTTTGTATTAAATATTATAAGGACTTCGTATTTCTGCTTACGTCTATTTGCCATACTTTTAATTCTAAATTTGAATTTGTAAAATTTAATTCGTTTAAAAAAAGATATGTTTATTTTATTTAACTAAACCGAATTTTGAAAATCTTATTTTTACTTTCCTATTTTTAATTTGCAAAATAAATATCTACCAGTATTTTGATCTGCTTTATTTTGTTTATAATTTTTTTTCGAACTACGTGTCGAACGTAAATTTAAATGATTGTGCGAACCCCGGTTCATACCTATAGTTTTTGTTTTTTAAAGGTATTCTTACTGCATTTAACTCCGTATATATTTTTGGAAAGCAGAAAAATATACGATTTAGCGGTACTTATGGCCAATTACGACATATTTAAAAAATATCAACTTACCTCATAATTTTTTAAATATGAAAATTATAAGGTATTCAAATTAACTAGGTAGCTAGCTAGGTACCGCATTCCAACTACATACTTAAAAAATGTCTTTGCCGTTTTTTGATATCTACAAAAACAAATGAGTTATTTGAAGTTTTCTAAATGACCAAATTTTGAATATTGGTCTATAACTAAAAATTAACAAAATATAGCGGAATTTTGTTTTTGGGAATCAGCATCAAAAAATAACTCTGGACTCCATCAGTTTTTGCCTATCTCCGATATTATGTTCCCTTTCGCTCCTAGTGGAGCATAGGGCGTCCGGAGAAGAAGGATAGGTAGGTACTTGCCAAAAAACCATCGTAAATGGTTCACCCTCTACAGCACCGTATGTTCGCATTAATACATTTTTATGTTTTTTTACCAGCAGGTAGCCTAGTCTGCTTAGGAATTGCGTGAGTCATGACGTACATTAAACCATATTGAACGCTTAACCTTACATTTAATATTTACAATTGATGTATATAAAAAAATAATAATAAAATTTCGAACTCATATAAGAATAATAACCGTACATTATCAATCACTGTGTATTATTTGAAGCAAATGCCAAATTATATTAAATGTGATTTGGAAGTGTTTGGTTATATAATTTAATTCGCATTCACAGAACTTAAGCAATTCCAAAGCAAGCCAGACCACAAATTCAAATTAACAACTTAACACCTTATATTCCAATCTTAGTAAAGTAAATGAATTGGCAGTTTCGAAGAAAAAACATACACAAACACAAAATCTTATAGAAAATGTAAAGTATAAGATTTTATGTAACTACAAATTTCAAAAATGTTTATAGTGTTCCTAATACTTAACATGATTTGATGCTTGTTTGTTTATCTGTGTGTTTTCTTTTAATAAAGGAATAATTAGCCTTTTAATTTTATCGGCTTATCAGTATATTATAGACATAAATATTATTGTCGAACTGGTTATGTTTTATATGTAAATATTGTGTATTGTATCTACAAAAAAGTAATTCCCCATGGTCACTCGACTACAAGATACAAGTCACGTAATTCCATCAGATACCAAGAATTTGGTTTTTTGTTATTGGTTATAAATTCAACTGCGGTTTATGTAGGTAGATGCAATGAATACTTAATAATCAATTTATACTCTTTTTGTGGTAATAGCCACATTGAGTGGCGGCTCGTGGGTAAGGCTGAGAAGAAAATAGAAATAATAATAGATATACATAATAGCAAAATAGGCAGCCTGGGTAGCGCAGTCAGGTAAGTGCCCGCTAGCCAGACAGCTGACACGGGTTCAATTCCAACGGTGGTCATAGTATTATGGAGCCGAGCCGATTTACTACGAATTCGTTAGAAGGTGTAGGTTTAAATAAGGTGTATGAACGTGTTGTGGATGAAAGCTAATTGGAGCGTGCTGTAAGTGCAAAAATGAACCCATCGCCTCTACTGCACACCAGCAAGTGTAAAATGAGCCTCGACACTGCATTGCGGTAAAAGAAGAAATTGATTTAAAAAAAATAGTAAAACTTGTCACTGTTTTATGTACCTATCTACTTACGAAATTTGTGATGTTTCCAATTCAAATAAAATTTCATTCTACTACTTTTATCGCTAATACATATTGTAATTACTAATTACTAGGGCTTTTTCAGTTGACAACATGGACAGTCTCTTTCCGCCATGGTATTTTAAAATAAGCTTTAATCAGTTTAATAGTAGAAAGGTATCTTTTTGTTTCTACCGTGGTAATTAATCATTATTAATAATACTAATTTTGTCCGCTAAACTTAAAGAAGTAAACGAACTATAATTTTTTAATTTCCACAACTTTCATGTTGTGTCTATGCGGGCTGAAGATCTTACGCCCGCTTTTGCCATACAAACGGTGAACTGTGTACCCAACTACCCATGCCTACCCAAACGCTTTAAAATATCCTCCTCAGTTTTGTCAGCCCCATTCATGTGAAATCAAGAGAATTGTGTATGCGCAACACAACACAAACTAAAGAAGGTTCAATATTGCGTAATTATTGTCAATTTTAATTAGTAATTTATTTATTTTAAGTGTTAGTTGAGGGAGTACAAAATATAAAATGTTTCTGTGTTTCTAAGAGCGGCGGCCTGGAACCCTCCCGCACCCGCCGCCACTGGGCACTGGCCACATTTATCGTTTACCCTTGTTATTGTTAACCTTGCCAATTATTAACAAGAAGTATCAAAATTAAATATTTTTTAAAAGAAAAAAGGAACAGGCTCGAAGCAAACTACCGGGACAATTTAAACATTAAGAAACAAAGTAATGGGTGCTTTCTATTTCTTATCTAATGCTATTTTTATATTATTTTGTCTAATAAGTATAATATATGTATTATACAGATAAAATAAGCTTCTTATTAAAAAAGTTCAGGAAATTACAAAAAATGCAATGCCAAAACTAATTAATATTTTAATTGTATTTAAAGTTGTAATATAAAAATACATACTTCAAATATTTGTTGTTGGTTTATTTTGTAATATATTACGTAAAAACATCAAATTAGACCTTGAATCGTTGCCCAGATTTGGGAAATAATCATACAAGGACTACAAGGTTAGCAATTCACATACCAAAACTTGTACTTTCCATCATTATGTTGTGATAACTTTAGTTTCAGTGTTAATCTTAATTTGAATTGCAAAGTTCTTTTTTATTAGTACAAAGCCTTTTCTAAGAATACGGTTATTAAAGCTAACATTTAGTATTCATATTTTACGTCATGTGGCAAAGGGGAATCACAAAATCACTAAATAAACACCAAATCTACAAAAGTAACCTGTGTTTAGTGTGTTCGCTTCCCATAGTTCGAGGCATCGATTTGCAGTACGCATGTACAGCAATAGGAACATCAAAGGTGCCGACACGAAGTGCAAGTGATAGACTGCTTATAAATACTCGTTCATTTATACATTTCCTCAGAATTAAGAGTTCGCCATGTTCAAGTTGTATTTCGTTTTGTTGTTAGGGATAGTAGCAACCGCTACTTTACTGGAAGCAGCTGGTAAGACTTGTTAATTTCGCGTTTTTAT
Organism: Melanotus villosus; assembly: GCA_963082815.1. NCBI lineage: Eukaryota > Metazoa > Arthropoda > Insecta > Coleoptera > Elateridae > Melanotus > Melanotus villosus. Next base: position 64,795,177 of record OY720418.1, on the reverse strand, counting down.
TTTGCTATATGAAAAGTGCCTTTAATTTAAAATATGCGAGTTTTTATTTATATATTTGCTTTTACATTGACAAAATTATAAATTATGACCGTGGTTTTCATTTAATTTTTATTAATGTTTATACTTTTGAGGTTGCGATTCTCCGCGATGATATCAAAATTCTACTTTTTAATTTGCCCGAAGTACGCATTGAACGTGTTCTTGCATTGGAGCATTGGCCATTTTAGTCAGTTCTCGAAATCTACTTTTTCGGATAATTTTTACTCAACACTGCATTAATTTTATTTTACTCCTTGAATATATCAACGTCAAAGACGCCAAAGGTACAAGAACATAAAAATACCAACCAACATAACGTTTTTCTATTAGGTTTTATCGTTTTATGTGATTTTTATTTTCTACTGTGTTTCGTTTTGGTTGGCGATACCTTCTTAAGTCTAGCGAAACTAAAACTAAAACCGATCCTTTTTCGAATACTAGGTAAAATAGTAAATTTTCGTTTTCAAAAAGTGTTTCATACAGTGGTGCGTGGTGCCCAATATACAGTATACAAGGAGGTTCTAGATATAGATGGAGCACGACCCTCTAGATGTTGACGTAAACCTTTCAAACATATTTTCAAGACATGTGTCTTTTGGTCTTTTCACATGTCTATTGTTTTCGATGGCTTTATTTCTCAGGGCATGATGTACAATGTGATTTTTTAAAAACTCAAATGCAGCAGGCCGTATTCTGACGTAATACAGACAGTTCTAAGGTTATTAAGACAGAATACGGCCTGCTGCAATTGAGTTTTTAAAAAATCACTACGTATATTTTCCTTACATATCACCACAACATATTTTGTGTTAAGTACTTATGTCACAGTATAGTTATTTGTTCCATTAGTACAAAAAATGCATGATTTCGGGACAAGTAAGACAGATCGCCGGACGACGCGCAGCGGAGTACGGCGGGTCTTACGCGTCTCGAATGCTTGCAACACCTCGGCCCTTCGGGCCTTGGCGTTGCAAATTGCATTCTCGCCCAAAAAACTGCACTTACGACTCTTGGTACATAAATAACCATTGTAAAATTCGGTAAGGAATTCTTGAACTTTTTAATACTGATTTGAGTTAGGAAAAGTGCAATTTTTCCTATCTAGAATGGAAAAATAAAACAAAAGAGGAAATCAGACCAAAACTCTTCACAAATTGAAACATTTTACTACATCAAAACGAACTTGATATAGTATTTGACTTAAAAAATGAAATATCCAGTTAAAATAATAAGGAATTCTTTGCCGAATTTTACAAAATTTTGTGTACAATTCGTTTAGAAAAGTGTTTTTTCCATACACGACGTCTAGAATGGAAAAAATTCACTTTTCCTATCTCATTGTACAAATAGCTATTTAACCATTTTAGCTTTTGGCATATAACATTTAAATGAATGTGATCTATAAAAAAAAAACTATTTGCGTAGGTATCGGCGGTATGCATAGGCATAGATGACTATGTATATACCAAAACCTTACTGTAAAAAGGAAGTAGCTGTAAAAAAGTTTATGCTTAAATCGCCACAGAAAATGTACGTCCTTTTGGGATGCTACCTTCATATTTATGCTCTATTCACCGAGTACTGACAATAAAATATGCAATCCACAGTACCTACAATTCGTTAGTGACTAAACTCGGATTCGATTTAATTTAGCATGTGGGTTTTCGCAGTATAGTTACTTGTATGTTATACTGCTCTCTTTCTAGCTTGTTAGTTCGTATAGGCTATTAGAGTGAGCGCAAGTCTTGCAGATGGCCGCTCTGAAGTTTATGAAATGACTTGTGAAACGAAAAGAGATAGCACTTACTGTGTTCAGTACATGCCAAATAAGATCGAATCCGACTATAGATCACTAACGCAACCTTATAATAATAAGATCAAAGAACCAAATTATTATTTTATGTAACATTTTTAGGTAGTAGTACAGTCTATTTCACCTAGCATTTGGGTTGTGACGTCAACAAGCTCCACCCAAAAACTGTATGGGCAGACACGCATTCGTGCGCAGTAGGTAATGAAAACCTAGTTTAGAAAGAGATGAAGTATAGTTGGATTGTAAATTTATAATATTATAATATATAATAATAATATTTTGCCAAATTTGACAGTGCATAGTTCAGTGTTGATAAAATTACTTGACACTATTGTATGAAAACAAAAAAGACAACCAATGGTCACGTTGATTTATATTTTATTAAAAATCATATTGATCTGCTTGCCCAGGACATACGCAATGGGGGTTGCATATTTTACTGTCAGAACTCGGTGCACACAGTATAGAATATCCTTGACGGCAATCAAATGTTCCGTATTGTGGTGCCTTCACTAACACCATAAGGTAGTAAACCTTACAGGTTTAATTTCTATGACAAACGCCAAAACTAGCAATATACAAGACACTTTTTGTCTTATAAATACAAGAAGCCGTGTTCCTACCAATGACTAAAATTGACAGAATATAATAGTTCTGTTCTGAATGGCTGATTCGACGGGGAAGGTCCTGGTAAATAATATTATTTGCTCCATATACATACATATACATATGTATAAATTATACTACTGTATTTCCTAACATCCTGTATAAGTTGAAATAAGGCGAAAGGTCCTGTAATCTTAAATTGATAATTCGTAAACTTCAAAATTTATAACTAAGCAAATTTTAAAGATACCCAGAAATGTATTTTAATACAGTTTTCAACATTTGGTGTTTTTTTTTATTAACAGATTATAAATATGTACTTTGTAAATGCAATATAATAATTAGGCAATGTGGCAAAAAATAGCAGTCTGTGACTCGCAGCCTTTTGCATTTTTTAAGATAATAGTTATTTATGTATCAAGGGCGTAAACAAGCTGATATTGGCCGCGCCTCATGCTACAATATGCTAAAAGTGTCAAAGACAGTACATTACGTTTAAGATACATATAAATTTTTGCACGAAGAAATACCTCGAATTCGAATTATTTCGTTTTAGTAAAGTTAAATTTGCAATTTTTCAAAATAAATGACGTTGGTAAGTATACGATGGTAAGGCTGATATTTAAATTATTCAAAAATGCACCGTAACTAAGGTAACAAGTTTAAGTCACTGCATTAAAATGTTCAGGGTATAAAGTGCGCCCTAGGGCGCAAAAGACGCACTGTATTTTATGCATGGGAGTGCAAAAAACAAAAAAAATGTTAATGGAGATTTCTTTTAAATTCATTGAATAAATATTGCTTTAAACAATCCTCGTATAATAATGTTTAAGTTCTTTACTAGTCATCAAATATGTTTTTGTACTTATTTTAGGTATTAACACGGTACTCAAATGCACACGACCTAATGAAGAATATCAATGTGGTAGTGCTTGCCAAACAACATGTGCAAAATTAGGAGAACCATGTCCAATAGTTAACATTCGCTGCAATGATGCTTGTTACTGCATAAATGGATTTGCCCGGGATAACAGTGGAAAATGCATTCCAATAGCAAACTGTCCGCCCAAAAGAGGATATTAAAAATTAATTGTATTTGACTTCCAGATAGTTTCCTGAAGCAATAAATAAATAAAGATATCTAAAATGTACGTAAACATAAGACATTTTTATTTTTCCTTTAAATAAGAACAATAAAACCATATCTTTTTGATGTATCTGTTATAACTAGGTATATAGCTTTTTAGAAAACTCTAATACCGAAAAACAAGAGATAAACTGCAGTAGAATTACAGTGTATAACTAAATGGAATTCTTTGGGAGTCAGTGTATATACAGGGTGTCCACAAACTCACTTCACAAAAGAAAACTGCAAATTCTAGAGCTCATTTTATGTCGATTTGACGTAAATCACCTTATCCAAAAATGCTTGCTAAGGGAGCTAGAGCTCTTTAAAGATGGCGCCCTTACATCGGTTTAATTCAAATATCTTCAAAACGGTTTCCTTTTAAGTGATAACATTCTGTACATTTATTTCGTGGAATATGCTCAATCGTATGGCATAAATATGATTTTTTAATTGTAGTCATAAACGGCTCGTTTGGGAGGGGTATTGGACATTTTTATTCATAACTTTTTTGTCTTTGAAAATTTTGCCATTTTGACATAACATTTAACAAATTTCGATTTTTTATAAAATGGGACTTTTTTTATTAAAGTATTTATTAAAAAAATCAATACGGCGTTGGCTTGTGCTTGTCTAAGGACTAAAAAAGTGCACACAGATTTCGTCAAATGACATTCTGTACCTGTCAAATTTGAAACTTTTTGAAAAAAATCTTCAGAAGTGGTACTATTTATGATTTTTTCGAAAGATTTCATTTGGAAAAGTTGTTCAGAATGGTATTTTACGCTGGTTTGAAAATTTTCAGCTAAAAATTCGGAGTAATTATTTCTTACTCATTTTTTTGAAAGTCCCATATGATCCGTACTTTTTGACAAACCCTGTATGTCCTAAATTTCTGTTGGGTTGGAGTTCAGTAAAATCCTAGCTGGTGATTTTACGATGTGTGGCTTCTTGGGAAAAGCTTCCTTGAGACCTCTCGCATATAATTTCTTATTTCCTGATGCTAGAAATAACTTAATGGTATTCATATGAGCTAATGAAAGATATTGAATTTTAAAGTAAATCTGTGTATGCCACAATCAGCTGAATGATAACCAATTTATGGTACATAGTTGCATTCACAATACTCTAAACTGGGGTATTCCAGGTAGTCCAACAAGTTCTACTTTAAGACATTAACCAAATGAGGCGACTGTCTACGAACACAACCCTAAAGGGGTACAAAATCATTTTCGTTTGATTATTCGAATTCAAGGAATGCATGGTCTGTTTGAACGGGACTTTCCTCTGATCCGAAAACAAATAATAAATAAATACAAAAACAATAATTTATCATCTGAATTTACACCCACAGCCGATAAATTCAGGTTTTTATTACCATTCAACAAAAGCCATGAAATCTATGTATTGTGACTTGAGACAAAAAGAAAATAGATTAATTAGTTAAGTCGATGTTATAAATTTTGGAGTTAGTATTAGTTAGTATTCTTGTTATTGAATTGGCATCCGAAAGGAAACGTTTGCTGTTTTTTTTACCTGCTTGATGGTTTTATGCGGCTAAAGAAACAGTGAAAAAAATTGCGGTGTTGTTAAGTATAGTGAATTTTCTAATTGTCCTGGAAATTAAAACAGAGATAAGTAGGTATTTTAATTTTTGGCCATTAACGAAACAAGTCATTAATTTTAATTGAAAAAATATTATTATAATCGGGGGTAAACCAAAACGCCCTTCAGGTGATACTTTCCAAAAACGAAAACCTGTAAAAGAATCTGCAATAAGAAAGTGTCTGGATTGTTGAAAAGTATTTCAAAGCACTTGCTTCTGACGCATTTTATATACAAACTGAAAAAATAGCATAGCTGTAATAATCACTACAACTGCCCCAACCATCCACAAGCATTGGAGGATTGACTTCATTTTTTAAAGATGAAGATTCTAAAGATCAGGAAGCTACAGGAGAATCGAAGCTTTTTTTGGTTTTATAGAGGGGCGTACATTTTATAACTTCCCTCAGGATACATAAAAGTCTGTGCAAATATCCTTGAACTTTTAACATGAGACAATGGGGGTACGTAAGGCGAGTTTCCAGGAAGCTAAAATTATAGTCTGCCAACTGGTATTTTATTCAACAATCGTGTACAATTTACATGGATAAAACCATCAATATTTAAACTTAAGCAAACACAAAATTGATCCTCTATTTTTGAGTCATCTAAACTACTCAAAAATGAATAGGGATATTGCTGTATTAACCATGTTTGATCAATCTTAATCAACAGCGTGACATTTTCACAATTACCTACAGATGCGTGTAATAACAATATCCCTATTCATTTTTGAGTAGTTTAGTTCTAAATCATTGTCATAGTCATACTGTCTCCTTTGTGGGAGCTATAAGTAGTGAATGTGCATGGGCCCTGCAAAAATTAGCGAAAAATTTAAAAAATGTTATAAACGTTTGTAAGATGGGGTAGGAAGGCGAGCGGGCTGCGTTTTCCATCTTACTCTACTTATTTTTATAATGGCGTATTCATATTTACTCAAGCACATTCGATCAACTTACCAAGGAATAACGTTAATTCCACCAAGGTTAGATTAATGCGTAGCCTCGACCAGGTCTCGTAACACCCAAAGCTTAATATACCTACATTAGCGCTCACATCACCCAGGCAATTATATCATACAGATAACAGCGATACATGAAAGCAAAACAGACACATTACTACATTTAGCAGTATAGGTTCAGATAGTGTTATTTACAGGGGGGAGGGGTTCCCCCTGTGGAATCCCACGTTGCATTTAGTAGAAAACCCTCTGGGATGTTGAGAAGTGATGTATTGGGTACCTTCAGCTACTTATGAACCTGAAATCGGAAGCTACGCGCGCGCGCCAACCATGGCTGAACATAGTCGACAATAGGAGATGAACCCATGTCACTGCTCCATCCAACCTAAGCGACCCCAAGCCCTAGGCAGTCGGAGGAACAAGGCAGTTGTGGAGGCGGGCCTACCTTGCCATTCCGTGGCACACATACGGACGTCACTGGCTGCGCAATTACAGCCAGGTCAAGGGCCTTATGCACAACTTACGCCTAGTTGTGGAAAGCCCAGGAACATAACTGGTTATCTCGGATCCAGGAGTCTCATGCTCCAATAAACAATAACGAGCTTCATGCTCAAATAACATATTGTGCCCGGCAAACGGTTTGCCAACAACAACAGCAATAACAACAATATCAACAACAGCAACAACAAGCTTTACTGCTTGTTCACATAAATAACAAATACAGCTGTTCATACCGACCTCATCTCATCGGACATACAATCTCATCGGACATACAATCTCATCGGACATACAATCTCATCTATTCAACAGTATCAAGTACTGGACATGCATCCAATTACATAATTACCGGCCAGCTTCTAATCTTTACATTTACCAGTTATACAGAAATGCATCTTCAACCAATACACTACTATTTCACATTATACACAAACAACACTTGGTTCTTTCATTATCTCATGTGAAAGCTAAAACGTCCCGCGACCGTCTACCTACCCCTCAAATTCTGACCTAAGTCGAAGCTCTTAAATCTTAACTAATACCCTTATTTTACGCTCTCGTTCGGGTGTTGTAAACAAGCGGGGGTTGATTTTTAAGAAATCTAATGCTTTTACATCACTGTCGCCAAAAGTACGTACAACACGTTACTACCATGTTTTCTTCAACAGCCTTAATTGCTTTCTTTGCACATGTTTGTAGCAAAAATTCTCTAAGATAGATGCTATTGTATTTGGTCACTATAAAAATTATAATTAAAATAAAAGTTCTTATGTTTGCTTTAGCACCTTCTTTAGACCTATTTAGGGATTGGTGCGATTGAAATGGTATGATGTAAGCAAATAATGCACCTTACAAAAATACGGAAATGCATCATGCAGCCAGTAGCAGCAATTCTGAAAACTGAAAAAGTTGATCTGAAGAAATTTGGTTGTTAAACAGAAAATAATTAAATAAAGTAATATTTGCTTTTAATTTAAATAACATTTGTTAAACATATTTATTTTACCTTCAACAAATCCTATCTATCCTTTCAGATGTAAGGCGAGAAAATGATGCACTTGCTATTTTATTAAGTGTTTTATTATACGTAAGATGGAGGAAGTCCAAGAAAAAAGAACGAATAACATTCACCCATCTACAAGGACTTATAGAGAACACTTAGGTGTAGAGTGGCTGTTTCCAGTGGCGGCTGGTATATAAGAGCTGCCGGGCTGCCGCTCTGAACAAAATTTTACAAAGGTTATTAGCAGTAATCAAAAATAAAATTAATGTAATTGCCGAAATTACTTTTTATTTACATAAACGAAATTTAATTTACTTAATTAAAACAGCATTACATTGTATTTTCAACTTAGACAGAAATTAAATCGCTTCCGAAAAGACAGCGCACATCATAATACATTAATTCAAAGCTTTCGGGCGGAATACACCGAACAACGTGCGCAATTCGGGAAGATTATGGTTTAACGCATACAGAATATTCAGATTTAAATTTGCAATGGGAGCGGCCGAAACTGACGCTCATAGCCCCGCATATAGTCAGGAATCAGGGACCGTAAATTCGATCATGGGGGGTGCACTCGATGATATATTTTTTTTAAATATGTCCCGTGTCCGGAATGACCTTGCGGATTTAAATGTGGAAGGTGCCAATCTGTCCGCGATTGCAAGAAAGCCCAAAAAAATATTTTTCGAATTTTTTTTTTAATTCTGAAAATTGAATAATTTTATGTTTACATTCCATTCACAAGCTTATTTTTTAATATTTCTCAATTGTTTTTAAACCGTTGGAAAGCTTATTCTTTCTAGATTCTTCCGATGCTGCCAAAATTATCTCGATATTGTTGTTAACAAATGCTACATAAATTGTTTAAACAAAGCGTACGCGAAATGCGTAGTGTAATCTTCAGCATCGAGGTATTTTTAAAACCATTGCAGATAGATGGCCACTTACGAGTATATCGAATGAAATATGCAGAAAAGAATGAAAAAGTTTTTAGTGGAAGTATTACTTGCCTACCGTTATTGTTATATGCCTCACAACTTATTTACCTCGGTGCTTTGCATCTCGGGAAATAATACTGCTCGGCTGAGAAAAATATCTTCTCTACCTTGGTATATAATGTACTACTTATTATTCATTTGATTTTCGTGAATGCGCCAAGAAAATTAGTTACCTATTTTTCATTACCAAACAATAAAACTCGCAAAATTTAAACTAGAAAACAAAATAAAGAACAAAACTAGAATCAGGCCTAAAATAGTAATTAACGTCACAAGTCCGGGAACTCATATTATTTTACAGTAAGAGTGATTAAAGACGAGGAACACCTTTTCAACAAAAACAATTAAGACTGAAAATAATCATTCCCATAAGAACAAATTATAGCAACCAAAATAGAAAGACCAAGAGCACCCTCACAAACTCTGATAGTTAAAAAATCCTCTGAATGGACTATAATACCGCCAAAATCTTTAATTTTCAAGAATCTAACGAAAATCCACTTCCAAATATCGCCTTCCTCCACTTTCGACGCATGTCTGTGTAGATTGTTGCGTTTGCAAAACTAATAATAATCAGGTACAAGAATTTACAATTTAAATAATAAGGAGTTAATCCTAGTCTAAAAAAAAGTACTGGAAAGTGTATCTAAAAAGATCAAATTATAGCTTATTAGAAATGGAATTCGAGCTTTTAAGTTTTCATTCTACTTGAGTTTTTATGTCATAGTTGTTTGTGTTTTAGTAGGAGTGGCTTTTTTAACTGTACTCGAGCGTAAAAGGTTTTAGGGTATATTCAGATTTGTAAAGGTCCTAATAAGGTTGGATTTATGGGAATTCCTCAGCCTTTTAGAGATGCAATTAAGATGGAATAAACATTCATATTAAACAACAGCCCTTACAAAAAACAGATTAGGTAAACAGAGTATTAAGATACAAAATTATACTTCTTTCTATTTGAAATTATGTACCACAAAGACATTTACAATAATACATTAATCACAAGGGTGTGTTGTTTAACCACTTAAAATTTTAAACAATCTCTGTATCTATAGTTACTGTTTGTACCTAGTACAGTTAGACAATCTGTTTAATAAAAGTAAAATTACATATAAAAATATCAATGTCCAACATGCATTACCATTAGGTAATACTTATAACTTATACAGTCAAATACTTACCTACCATAAAATTAAAATATTTTTCCAAGATGATGTTGGACTTCATGCTGTCACCTTACCCCCTGTAGCAACAGGAACTGCGTAAATAGTAATAAACCATTAGTAACAGTATGGTTTTATTTTAGTTAGAGCAAAAATAAAATTGCCATTAAAAAGAAGATAACCATTTTTCTTCGGTTAATATTTTTTGTGTTCATGCTAAAAGTATCGATACACAAAATATTTATTTACTGCTGGTTTTGTCTTACTGTTTTGATTTTATTACGAAGTAGTGATTAAAAGTAATATCTTTGTTGTAATTAATCGATTTTTACAATAAAATGCAATAGTACAGGATGCTATTGTATTTAGTCATTAATTTTTCTTATTATTTTTATTATTATCATCATCATTATTTTATTGATTGTCTGAGTTGTGCAAATATAAGGAACACAAAATAACATAACATAATATGAAAAATAAAAATAAACACAAAATATAAATATTAAAACTATCAGTCTACATTTTTATTTCATTGCACAGGACACTGATAATAAAATATGATAACATAAAAATGATAAAATTTAAAATATACATAAGATTAATCATAATTTAGATAATACCAAACTATCCTTTAATTTGTACTAACACAACAGTAGAATTAACACAAAAAGTGCAAAAAAGATTTTATAATACTAGGATGACAAAAAAAGAAAAACAGAAGACACATTTGCTTAATAGAATGTACAGTATATTTACATTATTTAGCAAAAGTCATGTCATACAGGTTTCGCTACATATTAATTTTAGATCTATTTTAATTTTTTTTACAGAAATATAAAATTGCCAATAATTAAATTTTATAATTACTTTTGTTCACTTTTATTTGTTCATTTTTTTAAAGAAGTATAGCAATTGACAATTCTTTATGATTTTATACACCAGATTGAACATAATTACAAATCTGTTTTAGAAATCAACACCCTAAAATATTTGGTCCAAACTATTGATGCGTTGTTATGGAGCTGATAATTTTTAAAAAATGTTCAAACTTGTGTTAAAAATGATATGTTAACCATTGGTCTAATGTGAACTATAGTTTCCTTTCAGAAAAAGAACTTGATACTTTTGAAAATTCGATGAATGAAATTTAAAAAAAGAAGTCATTCTTTGTATTCGCATAATCATATTTCATTTGTAAAACAATGATAATAGATTTTTCTGAAAAGATTACAATTGTTTGTGTAGTAATTCGGACCAGACATAAAATTCACTAGAAAATGCCCAATTACATACCTAACAATTAAAATTAATAAGTAGTTAAAAATAAGAAAAATTATTGGCAGAATTTTATACCAACAATTATCAAAACAAATGAAGAATTGTATGTTTTCATGTACCCTTATTTGAACTTTAAATGAATGACTTAAGATTGAAAACAATTTTCTACTATATGGCTGCTAACATACATGTCATACATACATGTTTGTCTAAGTTTAAATTTAGAATGAGATTTACTTTTGGCAATAAAAATGTTCGATTCCGGTGAACCTCTTACCTTTCTTACTTGTACAATAATAAAAAGGAATACTTTTTAGGAACTTGGACCCTACATTACAAATAAACACACCACAGACTGTTTTGCCAGTATATTCATCGAATGCAAGTGATTGAATATGTGTATAGGCCTAAAATAAAGAAGAGATTTTGTTTTAACTTAAATGTTTTTAATATCACAATACAATAGCAAATTACAAAACTAATAAACTCAATGATATTTTATGTTGTTTTATAATACAAATCAAATTATATTCCATTAGGTATTAGAAATAAAAGTATATATTTTGAATAAATAACTTATTAACATATTTCTTATACTTACGTCAACAAGTCATAAATATAATAATAAATGTGACTGGCTACTCTTTCGTTTGCGAATTTTTAAAACAAATTTATAGCCAAACGTGTAACCAATAATTAAAATCAGTATATCTATAGTTTGCTAACGTACAATTCCAAAATTGTGGTTTCAGAAAGAAAAAAAACATTTATAATGAAGTCGAGAGACACCCGTGAATAAATAATCGATCAAATTATAACCATCAGTTTGTAGGTAGCTCGAAAAGTAGTACTGCAAACTAAAAATTTAAATAAAAACAATCAACTTTGATTATATTGCTCATTTAAATGATATAGTTCTATAGAAATTTAGGTACCAAATAATTAATAATTTGAAAACTATTGCTACCAAGCAGGTGCAACTCTAAAATATTAAAAATAAAAGTTTATTTATTGCGCTTTTATAGAAAATGTAAATTGTTGTAAGGTTTATATATTACTTATAAAACAAAATTTGTATGTCCTACAGAATTTTGTCTATAAAGTATAAAATATCATTGAGGTGATTATTAAATATGTATAATGTAATTTCACAAAATAGAAACATTAAATTTAAAAAAAAAAGGAATTTCACTTTTATCACAGTCAGAGAGTTCATATTTTCAATACTAAACGACTTGTGAATGAGAAAATGCATTTTTCTTAATGAATAAAAAACAGGCAATCAAAAATTAACAGACAATACCTACTCTTCGGGTAGATAATTTATGAATACACATATTAACACTTGCAAGGTTCACGGAATTGAACTATGCACTAATACTTGAAGCCAATACACATCGAGATGCAAAAGGCCAGCAAATCGGCCAACTAGGATTACGTCACTAGATTGTTTGGTTCCAACAGCTAGCCTACTTATATTCATGTAAGTAGTAATACTATACTAAACTGGCCGTTATGTCTGCATTCATTTCATTAGTTATTTAACTGAAATTATAAATATGTACAACATTAATATCCTTCTCTTCCAATTTTGTATTGTACTAAATATTTTTATTTATATTTAAATTTTCTACATATATCGGAAGAAAAAGGAGCATTGATTTAGAACTAAATAAAAACAAAAATGGTGTTTTATATCAAATAACCAATGAAAGGAATTTATACGCCATATTTTTAATTAATTATATACAAATAATACAGTAAAAATAATTTGATTTAGACCTTTACTCCAATAATTAACACATTTCAAAGTTCTATCACACTTGTTCACTCACTTAAGCACACACAAATGTGTGAGTGTAAGCACAGGAACTTATCTTACTCAAACAGTGCTAGAATGTCATCGTTTGTAGTTGTATTTGTATGACCTGTACTACTCCCACTGGATGGTGGTGTATTAAGATCAGGTGGATCCAAATACGATAACAGCTCCATTGGGTCCACACTGTCAGGAAGTAGCTGCAAATAAAGTACAGTTTTAATTTTTGACAATTTATATATGATCTGAAAAATTGTACCGTTTCCATATATTAAAATTCAAAACCTTCTTTAAAATTTCAATGATCAAAATTTATTTGAGTATATCTGTGAAAAAAATTTAAAATAAGCATACACCATGGTTTGGTAGTAGTTGCTGCTCATTAAGCATAGGTCATACTTTTTAGCAAAATAGTAAAAGTCGCAATAACAAATCATTTTAGGTAAGTGTTGAAAGTCACTTGTTGCTTCTCAATTATGTTATACGAGTAGAATCTATAAGTGAGCTCTCACATTGAAGCAATAGGCAACAAGAAACTAGCACCTGGCAATAAGCAACAGGCAATATTATTGTGATCACCTCTCACACATGAGCAACTATTCTATTTAGTTTCTGTAGCAATTTCTAGCAATCATGTTATCATCTGATGACTCTGATGATACGGTTTTAATATGGTGGCAGTTAGTGAGGAGCAGAAGGCACAGAAAATGAAACATTGGGTTAATCCTGCATTTAGAGAACTAATAAATCATGGCATCCAAAGGTTTTCAATGTCTTTTCCATAACATCCCTTTTGCTATGATCTTGATGTGTATAGTCATAAATGCACGGATACTTCTCCACTACTTCCATAAATTTAATATTGAATGCTGGATCGTCTGGCATGTCTTTCTTTTAATATTTTAAAAAATAATTAAACACTTTCTACTGTATATAGCGTATATACATTTATCGCTCTAATGACGCGATAAATATCGCTTTTCAACATGCAGCGCATATCGCCGGCAATATATATTGTCGCAATCCATCAACTATTTCGTAGAAGCGATCACAAATTGCTCCAGTATATGTAAAATACCTGACAGCAATAATATTGCATGTTACCAGTTGCTAGTTGCTTATTGCTTGTTGTTCCACTGTGAGAGCCGCCTAAAATAATCATTTTACAGGGGTTTAAATTAAATTAACTGGAACTAATAAAAATTATCCACAATACACAATAAAAAATGTCTATGTCTACTTTGCAGAAGGTGTCTGCTAAGGAAAGTTTCATTGTGTATAATAATTATCTTTGGTAGGTAGTATGTGTAATTAAAAATACTTGAACATATTATTTCTTCTTTTTCTTCTAATGGGTTCCTCTTTTACAGTTAGGTGTTGAGGGGTTGGGTTAGTCTTACTTGTAGAATAGCTTCCAGCTATTCCTCTCCTTCGCTGGTCTCCATCTGCTTCCTTTTTTCTCCACAATTTTTGTTACTTCCTCATTCCACGTTTTCTTTGGTCTTCCTCTTGTTCGTTTCTTATCCGAGCTCATTTCCCACAGTTCTTTAACTTTTCTGTCAGTAGGCATTCTTACCATGTGTCCAAACCATCTGAGTTGTTGTCTTTCAATTTTTAATTGTACTCTACTTCTAATCCTTTCTTGTCTTGTCTAATAACTCCTGCAACTTTTCTTAGAAATGTCATTTTGCAGGCTTGTATCTTGCTCTTCGGAGCCGTAGGTTAGAGTCAGCACAAACACTGCGTTAAATACTTTAACTTCAGTTTTGTTGGACACTTTTTTCTTGGATATATCCATGATTTAAAGCATTAAGAAGTCTGTTATTCGCCTCACCTTCTAATTCTCCTTGTTCTTCAATTATTACTCCCAGGTATTTTAGCTTATTTGCTTGTTTTAGTCTTTCATTATGTACCTCTATCGCCTTCGATTCTTTCGCTATCACCATCACCTCGGTTTTACTGGCGTTTATTTCCATTTTGAATTGGGCTGTGGCGTCCTTCCATGCTATGATGCTTTTCTCAAGCTCCGTTTTGCTACTTGTGAAAAGTATTAGGTTGTCTGCGTACATATTATTTACGATGACCAAATCAAGATTAAAGCATATATGAAAGAATCTCACAGCTGAGCAGAAGGCCAATCGGAGGGTCTTGATCTTTTGTACCGTCTTGAGAGCGAGCCAGAATTCTTCAGTTGTGTGATTACAGGTGATGTATTATAGATTTTTGAGTACGACCCTGAGGCAAAACGCCAACCTCTCCCCGTCCTAAGAAAGCGAGAATGAGTAAATCGAAAATCAAATTGATGCTCAATTGTTTTTTTGACAGTCAGAGGATCGTCCACAAGGAATTTGGATGCTGCACTACGACAACGCCCCATGTCACACGGCAGTCTCCATCAACGAATTTTTGGCAGAAAAAAGCATTCCTGTGGTTCCCCAGGTTGAAAAACCCCTTGAAAGGGCGTCACTTTGGTACTTCAGATAATATCTAGAAGAGCGTAACCGACGAGTTGAAAGGCATTCCAGCAGAAGCCTTTCAGAACTGCTACGAATAATGTTTCTGCCAAACCTGTATTTTACCAATTCCCTTTAAGAATGGTTCTATATTCGGTGTAAGCTACATTAATTGTTGTTCGTTTAAGATTAGAATTTACTCTTTTCATTTCATATCTGACAATTCTGTAATTGATTTATAATAAGTTTCCGCGAAATATTATAAACCAGAACTAACATAACAAAAGTAAACAGGATGTTAATGATATTAAGGAATTAAGTAGGAATCCTAAATAAGGTATTTCAATTTCAAATGAATATTAAGATAGTAGGTACAGGTTACTAAATAAAAAAACTACACTTCTGGAGATGACACCAAAATTTAAAAAACTATACCTATGATAAATATGCCTCAGCCCCCAACAATCCCTTCTGTGTAAGGGGACTAACGATAAGACGGTGATCAGCAAGGAAAAGGAATGGAAGCTAGGCACTTGGAACATCAGAGCAATATCAGGAAAGCAGAATTCGAACGAACAAAAATGGTAATACTAACCTTGACAGAAACGAAAAAGAAAGGTACGGGTTTCGAATTAACAAAAGGAGGAAATGGCATATTTTTTAGCGGAGTGGAAAAAAATGCGAGAGCACAAGTAGGAGTCGCATGTCTAATACATAAAGACTTTTTGAATAGGAGGATACGAGGGGGAAATAAACAACAGAATAGGTAGTGCAATTCGAGTGTATAATGCATTAAGCAAGAGCTTTATCGGGAAAAAGGAAGTGACAAAAGAAACAAAAATCAAAGTATTTAAATCGGTATTCGTGCCAATTCCTACCTACGGGTGTGAATCGTGGGTGTTAAGTGATGGAACTTAAAAACAAAATTCAAGCGTGCGAGAGGAAGAACACTAGGCATTACGAGAAAGGACAAAATACAAAATGAAGTGATAAGGGACAGTTTAGCGGTTGAAAAAGTGGAAAGTGTAATAGAAAAGAAACAGTTAAGCTGGCTAGGACATATTATAAAGATGAAAGAAGAAAACTTGGGGCAACAGATATGGGATATGGGTTGTGACAAAAAACGATCAAAAGGGAGGCCAAGGACAATGTGGAATGGACATATTGAAAAAATACTGAAGAAAGAAGGAAGCAATCTCAATCAGGCAAAAACACTAGCAAAGGACAGGAAAAAGTTGAAGGCTTTCTGTGGGTATAAGACCCACAACCCTCGACACTGAAAGGTAGAAGAGGGAAGCAGATAAAGTAAAAAAAAAATGATAAATATGGGTGTTTCAAGAAACGAAATTGGGAAACTTTAATATAAGTAAGCATGTAAATTAAAAGTAAATAAATATCACTTAGTATTATTGCTCCTAATTTTGATTTAAAAACAGTTTACTTTTGTGCGATGCTTATGCTTCAAAGTATTTATCACGAGATTTCCCTTAACACATTCACTGCCACTTCGACTGGGGATACTGGCCGCTATAACCAAGCGTGCCACCGATCGGAGTCGGTGGCTCCTAGGCTCCTACAGTCAGATTTTTATCTTTACTGTATATTCAACAAACTGCTTTGTCACTTATTATCTCATTCAGACAAATAATCACAACTTAGAATTAAACTATGTCCAAAATTGTCTATTTGCAGTCACTAATTTACATAAGGGTTGCTATACAACAAACACTATTTTCTCGCTACCCTAAGTTTGACCAGCTTTTTCCAAATAAATAAGTGCGCGCAACTTAAAACCAACCCGATAAAATTCACTCTAAAACATTCTTCTGCCACACGGACACAAAAAACATTCACTCACTATCAATGCCAGCAAACAACTGAGTGTTTTGTGTATTCCCTACAACTGGCCACGTACGTGGCCGGTGGCACAGGCGCATAGAGCCGCGCGTCCACGTAAGTGGCCGGCGGTGCCGAAAGTGTTAAAGTTTATTCCATCACATCCAGCTTTTCAAGAAGTTGACTGTAGGTTGGGAGAGACTCAAGTTTTAAGCCACCAAAATCAAACAGCGGACATACTTGTATAGTTCGTGCACAAAATATGGAGGATTCCGTTTTGGTGATTGTAGATAATCCACATGTAAGTATCAGACATGTTAAGTCTAGCTTAGGACATCACGTATTTGTTTGGAGAGTACTTAAGCAACAATTATTGCACCCGTATCAACTTCAAAGTGTACATAATCTACAATAATTAACTACAGACTGTCATCCACATACTGAATTTAGCCAGTGGCTTTGATGCCAAATGAAGTATCCAAATTTTCTGCTAAAAGTTTTGTTTATAGTAGAGCACGTTTCACCAGGGGCGGACTGGCCATGTGGAGGATGCGGAAATTTCCGCACGGGCCGGTCCGATTATGGGCCGGTTTGACAAAAAATCTAAATTATTAAAATTATTTTATAGCGCGATTCACACCAACTTCACACATTACAAATTCAAAAACGCGAAAAACCGTCGTTACCGATCTCAGTAGTCGAGATAACAATACTGTATACCGGGTGTCAACGAAACCTGGGGTACCCCCATAAATTTCTTATTTTTTAAGATATCAAAATGAAATTTGGTATATGTATATACTCTTTAAATGGCATTTACTGACATAGGAAACAAGTTTCTGTCACTTCCTGTTTCGCCGGAATTGACATCAAAACTTTGTTATTTTAAATGGAACACCCTGTATATTTATACATTTTTGGAATCTCCATTCAATTTTACGTATGCTAGTATCAAGTCCGAAATATTTTGATGACTTACGCAAAATGAAAGTCAAGGTGCCCCAACACTCGAGACAAATTGTTTTAGAACTTTAACTATTTTAGTTGCTGTATTAGAATAACCTAAAGTTGGCAAAAATGCTTTTTCGAGAATAACTATTTTTTCAAATGGCACTAGGGTGAGACACTAGGATATTAAAAACGAGCGTTTTTCAAGGATTTTATTGATACCAATAACGCGGGATTAATATGAAAATTTAATTCGGAATAACACTCTCCGTAAAAAAAAAACGTATTTTGGACATTTAAATCTAGACACTGGGTTTCAAAACAAGTGAAATAAATGAAATGCACAAAAAGTGACAGACTTGCTACAATTGAAGTACTAAAATAATTTGTTTTGGGTGTCGTAGCACCCCGACCGCGCAGGTCATGGCATCTACTTTGTCATCAAAATGTTTCAAACTTGATATACCATAGGTAGAATGAAATGGAAATTCCAAAAATATATAAATATACAGGTTGTTCATTTAAAATAACAAAATTGAGGGTAATTCCAGCGAAATCGGAAGTGATAGAAACGTGTGTTCTATGTCAAAAAATACTATTTAAAGAGTATATGTATTGCATATACCAAATTTCATTTTGATATCTTAAAATATAATTTAAAAAATAGGGGTGCCCCAGGTTTCATTAACACCCGGTATAGGTACTTAGTTGCTCAAAAAAGCAATCTTTTAAAAGAAAATCTTCCTTTATAAAAATATTTTTATTTAGGTACTAATGTATTAATTTATTGCAATATTATTTATTTACTTTTTTTGCAAAGAAATGTCTGTTTTTGTTAATTTTTGAGTAACCTTTTTTTTGTTAAAACAAATGTTTCAATGCTTCTTATTTATGTGTTTGTATGTATTAAATGTAAAATAAAATGATTTTAATTTTCTATTATCCCAAGAGTAATTTTTTTTTTATTTATTGACATTTTCATAAAAAAAAGAATGGCCGGTTGAAAAATCTTCCGCATATAAAATTCCGACCCAGTCCGCCCCTGCGTTTCACTCACAAATATCTTAAGTCGGCATTGTGAGCGACTGTTTCCTTGAACCATTTCAATTACCGCATTAGTTAATGGGTGAACTCCTAATTTTTTTGCTAAATAATATAAATGAACCACTATAAAATGTGCCATTGGACATTATTATGAATATGTACTCTATGCATAATTCTCCAGCCTACTTGTAAAAACAATTAGTTAAATCAGCGGAATATTGGTCCAATACTTCTTTAGATCATTTAATTAGGGGTGTTAGTCCCTACATATATAGCACAGGATATTTGTGACAAATGGACGTTTTGTAGATGTCCATAAGATATCCACTGAAGCTTAAGTGGACGCCCTAAGGTCTGTAGGTATGTCCATAATGGGTTATCCTTTAGGATATCTCTGAACGTCTTTGTGCTATCTGGGATACATATTCCCTGTAATCATTTTACCATTGATTGTTTTATCCACTATTTTCTTCTATTGTTTTCTGTTCTGAAGTTTTCTGTAAGTACCTATCAGTTATTCCTATGTTCAAGTCTTGTAGGTATAATGTAATTTTCTCAATGTAGCGAGGTTTACCATTCGCTAGTGCAATGCACTATTAGTTTTGTTATTCTGTTCTTCTGTGCTCTCAGCACATTAGAGGTGTGTCGGTCGTGAACGATTCGTTCAAAAAGAACGAATCAGTACACTGAATCGAATGAATCGAGTCCTTACTTTCAAGTGAATCGATTCACTAATTCACTCGACTCGGCATCGAAGTCCGCGGACTGCGGAGCCGCCTTACTTTGAAGTGAATCGATTCACTCGACTCGGTATCGAAGCCAGCGGAACCATCGGGTATTTTTATCACAAAGATTCAGCGTTCAATTCGTTCGAGTTTCGAGTTCTACGTAAAATTGACCAGTAAGTATCGGATTTGATGGTGCAAACTTTGACAATGCGGTGGTTTTCCGTCTTCAAAGTAGATTCAAAATTTAATGTAAAATGGCAAATAAATAAATCAGTAATTATAATTATCTTTTCTTGGCGTTGATTATTTAAATTAATTTATGTTTAGCAAATCATGCGTGAAACGTACATTTATGCCAGCGTTACGAAATACAACGGTGCGCTCGCTGTACAAAAATAAATCATATCTTTTATAATAATAAAGCTATGCAAGTAATTCTTTCACGAAAAACTTCTTCATTCTTTTCTACCCATTTCATACGATATAATTACCCATCTATGTGAAATAGTTTAAGAAGTACCTCGATGCTGACATTTCGGCTACGCGTTTTGCGTACGCTTAGTTTAAATAATTTATGTAGCATTTGTTAACAACAATTTTGAGATAATTGTGGCAGCATCTGAATCTAGAAAGAATAAGCTTTCCAATGGTTTAAAAATCATTGAGATATATTGACAAATAAGCTTGTATATGCGATGTAAACATAAAATTATTCAATTTTACATTTCTGAGTATTCAATACTGCTTCCTTTGTTAAGACTCGTTAGTTCACGTTAGTCTAAACAAAACGCGTGAATGAGTGAACCATTCAAGAACGAATCTTTGTGAATGAATCACTTGGAATGAATGATTCAGATGAATCGATTCACCAAAAAGAATCGAACTTCCCACCTCAACAGCACATCACCAAATTAGTTTATTCTCTGCTGCTTAATAATCCAGAAAATATCTTCAATGTTGTATTTCTTCTGTTAATTCATGATTCATTTGTTTTCTGATGTAAATTTTTTCCATTTTAGGACCTAATATTTTTCTTAATACATATATCGCATTTGAAT
The DNA here is from genome assembly GCA_963082815.1 of Melanotus villosus. Classification (NCBI taxonomy): domain Eukaryota; kingdom Metazoa; phylum Arthropoda; class Insecta; order Coleoptera; family Elateridae; genus Melanotus; species Melanotus villosus. Next base: position 64,774,201 of record OY720418.1, on the reverse strand, counting down.
ATATTCTAAGGCACTTCTTTTTGTATGAAATATTGAAAATAATTCGAGAAGGTAAGTACAGGTCCATTAAGGTTTTATAAATCTTCATTTTCATTTTTTTACCGTGGCTTATTTCCAAGTACCTATTGGAAATATTGACTATTTATTTGTATCTCTAAATACTTAAATAAATCCATAAATCGGTCTCAAAACCATAGTTTCCTATATTCAAATTATCCATATTTCTGCATCTGCCTCTTTGACAATTCATACACTTTGTTTTATTTTCATTAATTACTAAGTGGGTTTGCTTCGCTTCTCTTGCTATACCTTTAAACGCTTCTTGTAATCTTGTATGTGTTCTTGTTATGATGATCATATCATTATCATAAGTAATTATTTGTGTTTGTTTATATATTAGTGTTATATTTTTTAAGGCAATGTTAAATAGTATTGCTGATATTAATTGCAAAGAACTCTGATATGCCATCTATAATTTAGCTTTCGACCCATGTTTATTACACTTTTTTTTTCTTAATTTGGCATGTACTATATCACCCCCATAAGAGTAGAAAGCTTTTTAGTAACTTCCTGTATAAATGCAAGCTAAGACGTTAATAACTATTTGTTTTGAAAAAAATTCGAAAACAATTTGTTTTGAAAAAAATTCGAAAACAATTTGTTTTGAAAACAATTTGTTTTGAAAAAAATTCGAAAACAATTTGTTTTGAAAAAAATTCGAAATCAATACAATTTTTCTTTATTTCTTTTCCTTTTACCGTCTTATACCTTTACAGTGTCGAGTGAACCAAACACACCCAGCTGCAGAGTGGTCACCCATTTAAGTTCTGTTCAAGCACGTCTTTGCTTAACTTTCTATATAGCAGTACTACGTGCGCTCCCACTCTGCCGTAATTACAATTTTTCAAACATTTCAACAGGCTAAAGTAAGAAAATATTCGTGAAATCAAGTATTAGCAATGAAAAATGATTATTATATACTATTAATCTATGGAAACTCATCCTGTATAAAAGAGACTTACATTGAGAGCTTCCTGTCCAGTCCCTTCGCCATCAATAACAGCTGCTGGATCAAAATTGAGGTCCGATGGTATTTCAGGAACAGAATTGTCACATTTATCATTGCTTCCACTACTATTATGATGATTACTATCAGAGGGAGGAGGTACACTAGGAGGTCCAGTTCCACCACCTGGAGTATGCGCTGAACCAGGAGTACCACCTGGTGTATGAGGTGTATGGGGTGTATGTGGCGTATGAGGTGTGTGAGGCATCTAAAACAAGAGTTAAATGTTAGCCATTGAAATCATCTATCTTTTTTTGGAACATACTTGCTCATTCAAACTCTTTTCCATAGCATTTAGAGGATCGAGGGAATTGACGGATTCACTTAAATGAGATAATGGTCCACTGCCTGCAGTGTATTCATTACTGGAAGGGTTATTGCTTGAACTAAATTCATACTGATTAGTTCGAGAATTATTGTAGGCTGTAGGACCATTCATCATCGATCCACTAGCAATGCTATTCATATCCGGAGGTATATATGGAGACATAGCCTGAGGTATGTCCCAATTGTTCATTGTCGGCATTGTCATGCTACCAGGAGACATAGCTTTATTTAATTTTCTAGAACCGCAAGAATCGGTATCTTCTTCCATCTAAAAATTTAATTATTGAAATAAACAATTATTGACCCGACACCTAAGGGCATAAAGGGATAGATAAAGAAGAAGAAGAACAATTTTTTATAATAATATAATATTTTGTTACCTTAATACCGGATGCTATGCTCTTTGCAGCTTTCCAGTTGGCAGAACTATCTATAGTAACTTCGTCCACTTCCGAATTGCTTAATGTATTAAGAATCCCCCACATGTATTGATCAACTTCTAGGCCTTCTAATTGGGCAGGTTTACTGAATAAAAATAACATCATTAGTATAGTACGATGTATCATCTTATTATACTAAATTAATAATAATTGCATATTAAAATATATAACAATTAAATGCGCTTACTTGCAAACAGGACATCTCCAAGACCCTCGTTCGCAATTTAATTGCAAATATGACTCCAAATCGAAACACTGTATATGTTTACATTCGTGACCTCTAGCAGGTAAAGTTATTCGTTTAAAGGTAATTGGACATTTTAAACAAACTTTAAGAGCCGTTTGTTCCACAACATCTCGATCCCGGTCTGTTAAATTGGGACCAGAGCCTGATGTATTACTAAAGTTACGTTTTATTTTTGCTATACAATGATCCGCTGTTAATAGTCTTTTTCTAAGTAGGCCTTGCAAAACTGATCGTACACTCGGTCTATGTACTAATTGTAATACAAATAAATGGGACTGAAAAAAAAAGAAAAAACTTTGTAATTTTTGCGTATTTTATGCGTATAATTAATACTTACACAACAACAGGCAGAAACGGTTATTTGTATTGTATTTCGACCTGGTTGACATACTTCTTTCAAATAAAGAGGTTTATGTGAAGTTTTATTTTCTCCTCGATCGATAATAAGAGGTGTAGCATTGACGGAGACCTGAACAGATGCCGGCCAATTTGTATTCATCTGTCGGTCTTCATGATGGAAGCACTTAAGTTGTAATTCTAAATCCGATCTCCACATTAGCGTTTGGTGTACCGTGGGTTTCAATTGAAAGACGTGATTGCTTACTGCCAAATTATGTTCTAATCTAAATGGTGGTAAAATAATGCCATCCCGTACAGGGAAAGTCAGCCTTAATTCATCATCTTCTAAAATTATAACAATATATTAGATACATCACAATTTATAATTTCAGTTCTAGATAGTACATTACTATACTATACTCACTTTGTACTGGTATTGGTGGTTTCAGATCACTGAAACTTGGTTTAACATCGGGATTTGGACTAATGTAAGGTGGCATACTACTAGCTGGTGTTAAAGGTGGAGTAGGATTGCCCGGAATTGGACTATGCTGGTAACTCATATTGTTTCTCATGCCCATATCTTGTTGGAATTGACTTCCTGTATTGCCATATTGTCCTGTGGCATTACCGCCGCCCATATACTGGCCAGAACTACTACTATGAAATTGTCCCATGGAACCGTTAGGAAAATACTGTCCCTGAGTTGTATACGGTGGAGTAGCTTGTCGCAAACTACTAGAAGTTCTAACAGGGGTCATCGTTCCAGGTCCAAAATTTCCTGTAGGGCCTAATGCTTGTTGACTTGGATACTGGGTTTGGAAGCTAGGTTGTCTTGACCCGTAGTTAGGATATTGTCCATTTGGACTATAATTAGGATTCATGTTAGGATTTAAATTAGGATTTAAATTAGGATTTAAATTAGGGTTTAAATTAGGGTTTAAATTAGGGTTTAAATTAGGATTCATATTAGGATTCATGGTAGGATTCATGGTAGGATTCATGTTAGGACTAGGACCAGGAGTAGGGTATGACTGAGGCCCTCTTTTCTGAGACATATGCATGGCAGGTGAAGGATAAGGAGCCATTCTCCTAGGATACATGGCAGTATTTGTGGGACCTCCAATTTTTGGCCCCATATTTCCAGGCATATTACCCATCATACTACTATGCATGTTGCCCATGCTCATGTTAGCCATGTTGTTCATAGGGTTCATGCCGCTCATACCATTCATAGGAATCATACGTTGCTGATAACCTTGAGGATACTGCTGGTTACTAAATTGGGGATTATCTTGAAGTGCCACCACACTGGCAGTGGCTGTAGCAGTGGCCGTTGCTGCTGCTACCATGGCAGCTGTTGACAGCGCGTTGCCGCCCCCGTAGCTTCCTTCAGCACCATTCATTCCCCCACCCGCTCCATAACTTCCTACGCTGTAAACATAAAAATGACTAGATATATACCATGGCAATCAGTAATTGCCTATCTACAATGTGATTTTTTAAAAACTCAATTGCCGCAGGCCGTATTCTGTCTTAATAACCTTAGAACTGTCTGTATTAAGTCAGAATACGGCCTGCTGCAATCGAGTTTTTATAAAATCACATTGTATTTATATTGCATTTGTATGGAACAAATTAATTTATTTTACTAATTCTATTGGAAAATGAGTATTACTATATAGCTATTAAGACAACAAGTGTTTTATAGAAGGTTTAAAAATCAAGGTCGTAGTTCAAATCCGAGCGAACGAAGTGAGCCGAGGATTTGATAGACCGAGATTTTTAAACTATAAAACACGAGTTGTCTTCAAGATTTTTTCTAACACTAATGTCTTTCACTAATATATTATTAGAAATTTTAATAAATTATTATTTGAGACGCGTCGCAATACACAAAATGCGAAGATTGCTAGGCAACGACGTATTTTATAGAGAAAAGCGTATTTTAAAGGCCTATAAAATACGTTGTCACTGACGATGTATTTTATAGAAAATACGTATTTTAAAGGCAACATAACAAGTGAGCTCTTATGCACCATACAAACAGTATAAGATATTAGTGTTAGAAAAATATAATAAATTATCTTATAATAGTTTGTAGAATGGTCAATGCTTAAATTACTTGTTCATTAATAAAAAAAGATAATAATAGGTAACTTGTAATGAATACATAATTAAAAGTTATTAATTCTATAATACTGAAACCATCTGAATCCTTAAAAACTCTTAAGTTCTAGAAATCTGTTTTAAATAAATATGTCGTAAATTTGGAAATTCATTTGGGGATTCAAAATAAGCAAAAAAAATTATATTAACTTGGTATCTAATCTCTTGTCATAAAAATACAAGACATTTTATTTCTTCAATAACGCAGTAGTAATTCAATGTTTTAAATGGATTGCAGTACATTAAGAGGTTACAATTAATGTAAATCTTCAAAATTACCGTCCTGTGTCCAAATACTAGGCGCACTGACGATTATCAAAATTCGTTTGTGCATATACTAAATTTCTAAGGTGCCCGCAAAGGTAAAAAATCCTAAAAGGTTAAAATCCGGCGAACTTGGCAGCCATAATACTGGACCATCTATTTCAAAGCTATCATTTCATTAAAGATATACCTAACTAAAATAATTCCTAGTTAACTTTGATTTGGTATGTTCTTTTTGTATTATTATTATTTTAAATACTATCAGAAGAACTAATTAGCCTACTTTTGTACAACTTGTAAATTTAATTTTTAGATTGTTACCTATGGTAAATGACACTACAGATTTGTTTTGAGAAAGTAATTATATTACTGTAATTTATGATAACGAACCATAAAAGGGTTAACTTGGAGAAAGATTGAACCTGAAACCTTTAGTTTACAAAACAATCTTACATTCACCTACACATTGAATATGTCTTATTATGATAAGAAGCAAATGGATAACGATAAATTTTATGATACAAAATGAAATTTCTGTTACATATTGCAAGATAATTACTTATGTATATAGTTATAACACGTTAGTTTAAAAAATGAATCCCAATTTGACGCAACAATAATGGATTTTTGGGAAGGAATTATGTTAGACATGCTTCAAAAAATTGCAAGGCTTTATGATGTTAAAACATCAGCAGCTCATATCATATCATATAGCTTAAATACAATTGAAGGGTTCGTCGTCAAAGTTCTTTTTGTAGTTGTTGCTAACATCCGCTGGCGATTCTCCTAAAAATTTTGTTACGGAGACCCAAAACTATTAAATAATTCGGAAAATTCTCACAATAAGCAAACAGAATTATTGAGTTTATACTACATTTTCGAAAAACACCAAAAATTTTAGCAAGAAGATCGAATATCACCATCAGTTTATTTAATTTCAAGTTTTATACGGTTTATATCTCTTTCGATCGATTAAAGCTAGGAAGTATAATACAGGGTACTTAGAAAATATAAAGGATTAACGCAATTTAAAAGACATTATTTTTAATAACGTTGTTAAACGATGAACTATTATCCGCACGTGGTACGTAAAATGTTAATATAGAATTACTTAATTACATTCTTACGTGCGCATTTTACTATCTTAACATTCTTAACTATTACAATTACAAGTTTTGTCCATTAAATACAATTACCTCTAAGACGCATAAACGTGTACGATCATACACTTCATTGAATTAATCTACAATAATATCAGCTACTAAATAATCGGATGTACCTACTATTGAAACTGTTGGAAAAAAATTGTTGCACCTAGAATTGAATTAAAAGACAGTTTTTTGGAAAAAATTGTATCAATTATTTTATTAACTTTCCCTTTTAGGAATATTATAGTTAAAAAAGAAACGTTAATATTGAAATATTTCATAATCACGAATATATAGGGCGTTAAAGTTCGTTTTAACAGGGGTACAGCCAGTACAAACAATAGCATGCGCGAAGGGAGAACGATTGTCACGGGTGCATAACAAGTAGGGAGTGGGCTGCGATGTGACAAACAAAACATTGGTGGCAGCGGCAATGGCATGGAGCAACTGGCTCTACAAAATCGACAAGATGAAATGTTGAACAAGTAAAAATTCACCTACCACTAAACTAATCGTAAAAATAACTATGACTATTAAATAATACGACTATTATACACGCGTTTCCTGTTAAATAATGTCCTAGATTATTCACATCGTTGAATTATGACTTATAATTCATAGGCTGCGCCTAATTACTCACAGTTTTCTGCCAATCGCGAAGCTGTAAATCCTTTATTTCACATACATAAATGTAGCCCTGAACGAGTGCGTCACCAACTGCGGTTGTTTTATTTATAAAAACTGTCAACAGCTGTCGCAAATTCGCGATTTATACGTTTCAAACTTGCACCAAAATGTAAATAGTCAGAAAAAGCTTAATATAATATGTTATTATTATGTTCAACATTCAACATAACTACATAACTGATTTTATCTGTTTTTATTTAAAGAAAAATATATCCATATATAACTTATTGATGGAAGGACAGCCTTCAACTTGAATTTTTTTAAATAGGGGGTTTGTTACTTTTATACATCGTTATAGAATTTACTTTTTTCTCTTTATGGAAAAAAAGTTAACAAATAAATGCTGAATATTGAATTCTCTCCCCGTGAAGTGTACCATGATATAAATTTTTATAGTTTTGTGCAAGTTTGACTTTTTTTGTATAAAACATTTAATGGTAATAATGATTTCGAAGACTTCCACGGTCAGTGTCAGTATTATATTAACAGAACGTCTTCCGAGTTGGGACGGTGTCATTGTTGAGACAGAACTCAACGTTTCACCCGCTTTTTTAAGGGGCTTCATCAGGAGCAAAAGGGGGAGCTAAAAGAGCACGGTAACTCAATGTGTCAACCACGCCAAAGGCGAAACTCTTTTATAGTAAGAGGAAGAAGGGAACGGTAACTCAACTTCTAAAGAAGGGTTTGCCTCTGGCTTGGTTTCCTCCTGAAGAAGCCCCTTAAAAAAGTGGGCGGAACGTTGAGTTCTTCCGTCTCAACAATGACACGGTTCCAACCCGGAAGACGTTCTGTTAATTTAATGGTAATCTCTGTTCGTTTGGGAATTTAGTTTTTGCAAAGGTTTCTAACTTTTTGCATATGTAACAAAAACTAAACTCTGTAATAATGTAAGTAACCTATGTTCATTAAAAAAAAAAAACTCGCAGCAATCCCTGGAAATGATTTTCATATTTATATGTAACATACAGCCTAAGACATACATACTTTATAATATAGGTACTCTAATTGTTATTTTTAAAAAATCAAGACAGCGGCCATGTAAAAGCTATACAGTAGAAATTTATTTTTTGTGTTTGAAATCTGCACAGAAATATCGTATCACATACACCATGCGAAGTTCCAAATCTATAATCTCCAATCGTTTTGGCAGTTTCCACGCTGCATAGGCATTTACGTAAAGTATTACAAAATTACCAAACTAATTTTGTTTGCATATTATTGCGTAAATTTATTCAATAACATGGCCTTTCAAAAGCAATTAAAATATCAATATAAATATTGAAACAAAATGTTCCTTGAACCAATTTTAAAACTATGGGTTTTCTAGGAAAAATTACTTGACAAATTACAACTCAATTAAAAAAATAAATCAATAATGCAAGAAACTAAAGTGATATAAATAAGTAATTGTAGTTACAACAGCTATTTTAACATTTAAATATGACATTTCGTTCCTACAAATTTTTAAAAGTAAATTCAGTGTTTGTACTGAGACAACCCGAGATTTGCAATTTTTATTATTATTAAATATACTCGTATTAACTAGGTTTTGAATCAACATCGTTTTGCATTTAGGGTTTCTTTTTCGTAGGTAAAAAAATTGAATCTTTTGCCATGTCCAATCTTTCATAAATTTTTTATTACTGATTTACTACATTTTTAGAACGTAAATTTCACTTAAAGTTATTGAATGCAATGAAATAATTTTAATAATATGTAGACTCAAATATGAGGTTTCAGTTTTTCTAACAATTTTTAATTGATAATAGTCATCGTCACAACAAATGGTTGATTTTTTTATTAATCTATTACTAGGCTCTCTAGTAAAATACCCTACTTGGAAATGGTAACTTTGTTGAGACGTGTATAAAGGTAAGTTGCTTTAAATCGACTTCTTTTCATCCCCAGAACCATGGTTTTTGTTACATTCTGTATAAACAGCATAGGAAATGTTAACTTGGCCATTTTAATAATTTTGTGTAACTTTAAGTTCTTTCTTTACTACTGCATATAAACATTATTAACTTCAAACCTTTGCACTCTTATTTAATTGAACGTTTTAGTTTTAAACTTACGAATTTTGCATATTTCAGATATTCAATTTTTAATTTGGCAAAATATCTTTTTAGCCAATAAGTCGGCTCGCGAAACAAATTTTTGCACCTATATTAGTCCTTTGAATATGCTGAGACTATTAAGGTTAGCAGAAGCTTTTCTACAGTATTAATTTTAATATATCGGATGTACTGGGACCACCTTTATTTTCTTACTATTTTTTTCTAGTTAAAAAATATAAATTTGTATGGTTGAATATATAGAAAATAATGTTGTTTTTTGAACTACAAAAGCAATTTAGTTACACATCCGGTTTCATCGAAACTTTCGATTTTTAAATGGAACACCTTGTACCTATATTTTTGCATTTTCGGAATCCAGAGGAAATTCTGAATGTGAATACCAAATTTCTCGATTTTTTGAAAAAACTAAAAACCCAATTTTATTCCACAAAAAATGTATTCCGGCTACAAGTATTAATAAATTGTTTTGTGGTTTTCCCCTATATTCTACCTCGAAAAATTCATTTTTCAATTCCAGCAATAATAAGAATCCAGGAAAAAGGGATGGGCCTGTTTTCGTAGTTTCTAGTTATTATTTGATTTTCACTGGCCTAACATTCTCGTACACAATAATACTGTTTTATAAAATTCTGTAAACAAACTAAAAAAAAATTAAAAAGATTTCATTTGACTTCATACTAACACTTGCATGTTTTTATTAAATGTAGGAATAGTAAAAGTGCTTTCCAGTATAGTCTGTTCGTTCGGGCCCGAAAAATACCTGGAAGTAAATCGTAAATCGTCCATCCCAACTAGGCCGGACACAAGCCTACAGTTGCATCAAAATAGAAGTTTATTTATAAAATGTTAAAATATTTTGAGGGAACAGCTTAAAGCCGTCCTTGATAGGCTGTTTATGGTAGGACTTTACCACTTCTAGCCTGTCATAATACTTTTATTGCCCGTTGTAATAACTTAAGTTAAGTATAAATTGCGGAGCCGAACGAATAGACTATATAAGAAAATCATAAAGAAGGAAAGCAAAGAATCATAGCTGTTGAAGTAAAACGTGCGTTTGTGGCCATGGCTTAAATGTCAGAGTTCTATAGATAAATAATAAATGAACTTATCTATCAATTAAAATTTATTTTTATTCCTTATAATACGAACCGATTTTGTAAGGAATAAAAATGTTAAAATACAGACATCGATACATAATTGTATAAACATAAAAATTATTAATATTTATACGCTAATTATTGCTTAACCCAAATATTTTATATCTGATTAAAATAATCATATTTTACTGGAAAACAATTTAAACATTCATGGAAAATGGCATAAATGTTCAGAGCAATTTAAGTAAGCAATAAATTTCATTCTAGTTTTATACATTTTTATATATGTATGCCTTAATAATCTTCGATCTTTTGGTTTAGAGGTAAAACTGCTATCAGACTAGAATTTAAAATTAAATAAAAATAAATGTAAATATAAAAAACTGATTCGTTAACTGATAAAGCAATTAGTTTAGCAAGCTCAATAGGTTGGTCGATTCCAATATTTAATACACAATTCACAGGAAATCAATATTCTTATTTTAACAGATATTATTTTTAGGTGTTTTAACAGAATTGTATTTTTTGATTTCATTCAAGGAAAAGCAATTTTCTAGAATTGTTAAGACCGAATTAGTATAAATATACAGTTTATAGGCTGTTCAAATTTATACATTTAGCTCATAAAAAATACAACCGAAATCTCCCATATAATTTACAAGCCTTCTTTACCTTTGTTGAAAATGTCAAAACTGTAATCTGTCGAACTAAATAATATGTAAAATGATTATTTACTGTATGTATACTTAAAGGGAGGGGAACAGATATGAAGAATCGAGTATATTTTAAACGAAATATCGTGCCTTTTTCGATTAGAAGAACGAAACATCAATATTAATTATTCACTAGGGACGAACTACGACGTCAATAGTGTTGAATATTTTTATCTGTAATTGTATTCCTGAACCTTACTATTATACGGTACCTTTCTAGCTTTATAAAGTTTCCTTTGAAATTATGTTTTTATGTTGGTTATTATCCAATACCGTTACAAGAATCGAAGTGTTACTCTGAAAGTAATCGTTTTCATTCCCTTTTTTATTGAAATAATCCCCAAACACATTTAGGTGGGCTCTAATAAAATTTTGAACGCTAACAAAATGAATTTCAATTCTAAAAAATTAAACAAATTCTAATATTATTGCTCGATCTCGGAGTGTTCTAGCTCAGATGGTTACGTAAGTTAACATTTCAAATCAACAGGGCCAAGAGTGACAGTGCTACTCAAGGTAGTCATTGCCATTATAATATTGCAGAAAAATCGATCCTTTTGATGCTGTCCTCGGATATTTTTTTCCCAATCATAATTTCAAAACTTTACCTTTCAATTTTTTCTGTGCCACATTCCTCAATTTATAATTGGCCAGTTATAAAAATAATGCAATCAAAATGGACAAAAGGCGACGAATGTGAAGAAACAATAGTCGTTTATTGCTGATTTCATAATGCCATTTTAAAATCAGTTTTACTTGATAAAATTTATATTTTAGAAGTAGTACATATGTATATATGAATGAAGTGTGGACATGCTAAATGGAAATGGAAAATCTGATTGTTATAAAATTGTAAAATCTATTGATACTGAAGAAGAATTTATATACCTACATATGTGATGATATTCAAATTATCTGGCACAATTTTAAACAAATGCGAATAATTTATATTATTTACTATGTGAAAGTAACTGGATTTGCGATTTCTACTAACACATGACGCCTTCAAGTTTGTTTACGCTTATGTGTAGGTTAAAATTGTATATAAAAACGTATAGCATTACGCAATATATTTAGAAATTATTAGTTTGAGTTTCCTAAATTTTACTTCAATGCTTAGATTTCGGTCTTTATTAACAAATTAATCAGTTAAAATTCTGTAAGCTTAAGTGTGTGAGTATGTTTGTAGGATTGAAGTGAAACGATAGTGATGCTTATTAAATTATCAAAAAATAAAACAAAATTTGGTATGATAGATTTTAACTGCAGTTTATAAATAATAATCAGCCACTGTATTATAAAGAATTTTGGTTGAAGTAGCTAAATTTATTTTTGCAATCATTATTAAAAGCAGTCAAACGAGTACGTGCAATTAAATTACGAATTAACATTAACATTTTCTAACCGTCAAATTTTAGTGTAATTAAAAGAACACCCAATCACACAACTGGATTACAACGACAAAAACTGAAATAAATTATTATGTAAAAAATCTAACACAGCTATTGTTGACCTATTATATCACATCAACAGAATACACGTGTTGTTGAAAATAAACAACCTTGTTTATGGTGCAGTTCATTTAATGAACAAATTTACAAAACTCATCGATTTTTAAATATTATTTTGGTTTAACAAACGTCAATTTTATAAGCTCAATGTACTCCACTTGAATTTAGAATTACGTAAATTAATATATAAGTAGAATATGACGCAGTAAACTTTATTGAGTAAATAAAAATTTATGTTCTATTGTTATGCATGCAAGTGAATGGCTTCGGTTTGGTAAATTATAGAAAACAACGATACGATAATTTTATGTTGGCGATGAGACGCGTATGCTTGCACAGTTAACGAGAACATACATTTATGCACACGCAAAATAAAATAATACGTGACATCTTCAGAATTATAAGAAAATAATTAAACTTAAAAGATTTTATAGAGACTGCAGTAACATGCTTCAAAAGTTTATTAAATTTTTGCTTTAATTTTTTTAATAAAAACCTCCAGAAATATTTGAAATGAAGAAGCAATGAATTAAAGGAGACAAACTAAGTGAATCGAATAGGAGCCTGACTAAAAACCATATGAATTTATATACCTTTTTAAGGATTTTGATCCTAATAAGAATAATATTCTTAAATACAATTAATTTAAATGCTCCCTTATTTTTGTCATTGTTAACCATTTCTGATAAAAAGTATTTTCATACTGTATAGTACATAGTTGTTAGTAATATTTTTAAATTAGGAATCATTTGTTCTTAGCTTATATTCTTACATTAAAAACGAACCGTCAAGGTGTAGTATATGCAATTAAATTTACTTTGTTCCAGTGCATTTAAAAATGAATACAGTTCTCCTGGCGACTACAAAATATTGATGCCACAAGATAAATTCTGACAAACCCTCTGCACGTTATTCCACAATCAAATTTCTTTTGATATGTTTTCAAAAATGTATCGAATTTAAATGAGTTAAATGTTCAGGTAGGTATCCACAAAAACGTTCTTCTTTAATCTGGTTTATATTTAATATTTTTAAACAAATATAAAATTAAACATACACTAACACTATTTATAATTTATACACGTGGTGCAGTATGTAGGTATTAAACGGCGCACCAATCACGTATCTCGTAGAGTTGGGCCGGATTGTGCATTGCACCCGTAGAACCTCATACATTAAAGCACCAGCCTCGACACCGAAAGGTATAAAAGATTACAGACAATACATACATACATACATGCGCACATACATAAAATTAAACACTTCCCAATTAAAGACTTTTGTCATTATTCTAAATTTGATTATGATTTAAAGATTTAAACAACAAAAACTGAGATTTAATAAAAAGATGTGATATTTTTCCGCTATTTCTCAAAAATGCCTCACTTATATCCTGGGTGATGCGCATAAGACGCGCCCCTTAACAATTTGATTAGGCAACCCAATTTACAAATTCAGAAATAACGTTGATCTATGCTGATCTTCAATTAAACGTATGTAATCACAGGTGGCGTACCTCAAAATGACAATACATAATAAAATAATGTTTCAACGTTATATTCCAAAATAAAAATGTTCGTAACTTAATACTTTTAAGTATTATCAATAAGTAGCAATAAAGTTATGTCAATTGTTAGTACAGAAATATACAGAAAATAACAATTTTATATACAAATCACCTTAATGACAAATTAGTAAACAATAAGTATTTGGGAACATATCTACTAGATCAAAATTTGTGTTTTAATTTGCAGATATTCTAGTAGCTTTAGAAATATGTATGTTGGGTTGCATTTAAAGATTTTAAGGGGCGCGTCTGACCTACTAACGTCGTTGGTTTTAGGTTGGTTTTTTAAATAAAAGCTTAACATGTCGTTTGCCAATAACAACTGAAATAAACGACTTTTGTTGAAACGATAAATTTGATACTGCAAATTTTAACTATTATGAAAATACATTTCCTAAGTTGTGAATCAAAAACAAAATGCTGTCCAATATGTATCAAAATAAAATGTAACTGAAAACCTCTGAAAGTAGTAGTTTCCAAAGTTATTTATAAAATGTTATCGATGATCCATACTGAAGTATCCCATAACAGAAAAATAATGAAATTATTGCATAGTATTGCACAGCTTATTTTTTGACATTTCTTACTTTAAACCAATGGAATGTTTCATTTTGTGTCATGTTTTAACCAACCCTGTCATTATTATAGTGAGAATAAAGCTGTAGAGATTATTCCCGGGAATAGCTTTTGTTTTTGTTGAGAAATGTCAGTTGTCAGATAGGTAGTTATCTACGCAAGTACAATGAGCGAAAAAAAAATCGTTTTGGCGCTGTCTGATCATGAAATAGATCGAAAAATTATAGAAACCTCTTCCAAAAACACTATAATTAGTATGAATGAAGCTAGTTAATTACGACAATAGATGGCGACAATAGTAAGACAGTGGCTTTCCGTTGTTTGAAACAAATTTGTAGATCAAAAAATAATCTAATTAAATATAATTCGAGAGTTCGATAAATTAGAAAATAATTCTCCAGTTTCTTTCTCAAACTTGTTGCCATTTGACAATAGCCATTCAAGCCCTACGGTCTTTCGTGATTATTGCCCGGCAACAAGTTTTCGAAAAATCTGTCATATTATTTTCAATTTATTCTCACTCTCTTGTTATATTACTACTGAAAATTAAATGATAAAAGGGAAATTAACTTCTTCCTTTTATAACAACAACGAAACATTTTTTACACTAGTCTAAAACATTACAGTTAACAACGGAATTTATAGCCTTTTATTACTTTTCATAACGTTATTATTATACATGTAATAGTTTAATCAATAATCAATAATACATTAATTAGCTTTATTGATAGGTACTTTAAACTGTAATTTTATAATAAATGAAACACCAAAAGTCGACCAGAATTAAAACATCGAACAAATATCGAATCATTAGCTTAATCCGGTAGTAGTTTTAAAGAAAATTGTGTAAAAAATAATAGGTGTAAATTGCAGTCGACTTTTGCTAATTAATATCTTACAAAGCGTTTGTAAATACCCAAGCTTAAAATTATTTTATCGTTATTTCTACATTTGCGTAAAAAAAAATAGAATTCTTTGAAAATAAGCAAAGACGATTTCTGGATAATTTTCGTATCATTTTAAGAACTATAGCCTCTATATTTAACTTAAAATTCAATAAATTATTTTGCTAGTTATTCGTTCAAACCACAATTGTAAGGTTTATCATTAATATTTAAAGGCAATTAAGTATCGGACATATTTAATCGGCAGTATTAGTTAAAAAGAAAGTTTTCCATTTCGTTTAATTTGGAGGTATTTACATTTTTATTCGTTTTAACAAACTATATACCCTTGATTATAAAATTATAGATTTTAAGAAACGTTTGATAATTTACGTATTTTCAAGATACTTCGATTGCGCGTTCTAGTTCTCTACAAATTTAAGTTGCCTATTAATTATTCAACTTTTAAAGTAAAAAATGCTGATAGTCTAAAAACGTATGTGAATCGATACTTTAAATTTTCTTAAAATAGTAAACGCAACTAAGATCCTCTGACATAGCCCTGCTGTATTTATAAAACAAATACTTGAGTTGAGAGAGATGCATTTTTAAAAATTTGTATACTGATTTTATTAGAATTAAATCCTTTTTCATTTATACACGAGCATATACCATGATAACGTGTGATAAATTTGTAAAAATAGATTTTATTGGTAATTAAATAACTACTACCATAAAACCTTCGCCTTATTGCAGTGAACAGAGTGTACCCAAAATTTTAGTAAAAAAATATATGTGACATATTAACTAATCGAGTTAGCAAATTGCTATAATTTTTAACTAGACCAAAACTTATCTTAATGTGATTTCATAAAAACCCATAACGGCCATAACTAAACAAATACTGACGACTTAAAAAAATAGGACATTACTTGTTTCACTGTAACAGTGGAAGATTTGGGCGCCAATACCCAATCGAAATAAATGTCAATAAAAATCTGATATGTAGAAATTTCAATTATTATAGTCAAGTATTTTATAAAACAATTTGTTTTAGATTTCTAGATTTCTTAATGCTGTTCGGTGAAAAGGCTTAATAGCAATGTAAGTTACATAAAGCAAACAATAAAAAGTTGAAAACTTTTTATGGTAACTGGTCTAAATCCTCTTTGGCCCGCTTACCTCGCGCATCCCTTACGCTCCCGTTATATTGACAGCCCTGATTCTACCCTTCTCTTTACTCTTCTCGCCCCTCTCACGCGCTCACTAGGTCACCTTTGTTAGGACCAAACCACCCTAATTGGACACATATTTGTTTGAATACCTGGGGTCGTTTTGACTTGGTATGTCGACTTCAACGGACGCCTTTGTAATAAATTCGTAATAAAACGCGCGTCTAAATGGTAAATATTTATTTTTAGTTGTAAATTAGTATTTAAAGCGACAAATTTTCACTTTTCTGTTTGGAAACTTTTCAACAACTTGGTTAAACTTGTATGTTAATTTCCTTTTTTTTTAGTGTAACGAGTAATCCACGCATATCTGTATTTAAACTTAATTTCTGCAACCTGATTTTTCATTTTCCTTTTTTTGACTTTGTGATATAAGTAACTTATTCGCAGTTATTTGATAGAATCAACTTACCTAGGCACTGCTTGCCGGTAGGCTCCTTGATAATTATTTGGTTGCGATTGTTTAAGGTTGTTAACGTATCCAGGAGCTCCTGCAGGAGGCGCCGAAGTATTAGCAAAGGCGCTGTGGGGGCCTGATTGACTGGACGTGGTGACTCCCCACACCGTGGTCACGACAGACAGTTGCTGTTGGGCCGTGGCGCCCGCTGGCGACCAGTCCCTGTAACAGGCCATGTTGTATACAGCACATCCACAATCCACGTGAAGTTCGATTAGTCAAACTGTTTAACGCTGGAGCGTTACATGCTGCATAATTTTCAATTGAAACGCGAATAAATTCAGTATCGCCCACATTTAATAGCCCAGATAACAACTTACACAAATCCCACATTTACGTTAGATTATTTTTACTTCGATATTTAAAAAAAAATCGGGTTAAAGTCCATTCCGGAACTTTCTCAAACTATTTCAAAAAGTTATAGCCAGTATTGCACTTCTTAAGCACCGATTGACATTTTTAATTTCAATGTGTACAGATTAGATTTATTTTAAAATAGTGACAAAAGTAAAACTAAAATAGTTAAGTAAATAAATTTAAAAGTCCGCTTTCAATAAGTCAAAAATGAACTTATTCGCAAGTGATTACTATAATTTGAGTTTTAATTGCTCATATCTTTATCACATTAACACTTAGTGCACACGTGTGAGCAATAAATCGTATATTGTTCACTTGCCCTTTTGTTTACAAAAATTTTAGTATGGTTAAAGCGTTTTTAAACACTATTTTACTGTACACTTTTAAAATAGGTACTACGTTAAGATCCACTTCGAGAAATCCACAATGAAATCTTGAACTTGCTGCACTTTAAATGAACACAATTTTTTAAAGCATCACATTCTTATTCAGAAACTTTACTTCACTAGAACTTATAAGTTTAGAACACTTTTTTTAATATCCCTGAAAAGAAAAACACCAAAAATATGAAAAATATATACCTATAGGAAGTGTATCCCAGCATTTGAACCCAAACATAAAGGTAGTTCAATATATCAAACACTATATAAACATAATAATTGTCTTTAGACTTCGCACACTTTGATCGGCGAGCGTTCGTTACGCGCCCGAATACACCTTACTACATGCGGCGTTCAACTGTCTGCTTGCCTGTGGGAGAAACAACGGCACGTAGCCAGCTATGGAGGGGGTCAGGGGAAGTTGACCCCAGCGCTCATTCTCCTCCATTCCATGCGGCCACAATATCGGTTATAGCGGGGCGCTGTTGCCAGCTTGCAGCGACCGATACCGTGGGTGGATAGCTAGCTATCTCTGTCTCTACGACACGCAACTTCACGAGTGGATTGTGGATTGCACTGTGCCTTCAGCGCTATACTCAATTCCGAACACCATTTACGACAATAATTAAGCATACGAATGTTTACTTCAACCTCTGTACCAAAGTTAGAATTTACTTTAATTTTGATCTCAAAGTAAATGATGCGATAAACTAAGTATAAACATACAAAAGCTTTATTAAGTCATAACATTAAGATTAGCACTATTATTGTAATCATAAAACTCGTTTTAGGTGCCGTAGAATATTTATTATAAAGGGTAAATAGCAAAATTGGGATTTTTATAAAACATGGAAAATGTTAGGCATCGAGTCAATTTGATCAGAACATACCGTAGTGATTTGTCGCCCGACCTGACACAATAGTGGAGAATTGCCTCCATTCGGTGACATTCGGAGCGCTTCGTTAGTGCTCGGCATACGTTCAATTACTCCGCCTAATTATCAGCTAAACAGTAAACGTACGCTACCCGTTGATGTTCGCGCTACACAACAGTATGCTATCCGCACCAGCACGTGTCTTTCTCTAACATAGCCACTGTCTCATAGAGCTTTCAATATATATTACATACCGTATACACTGGCGTGACTAAAACAACCTGTAATCATGCATTAATAGCATTTAACTCAGCGAGGTTTAACAACGAAATGTCAATCTTGTTGAAATGTACCTCACGTAATTATCATTATATGCATCTACTTTTGAGACACGGATACATTTCGAATGCGAAAGAGATAGATTGAATTGACGTTTTAATTTGTTAATTAAAACAGTAATATCACTGCAATAATTATATTAGCTCGCACAAACGTCATACAATGTATGTATGTTTAGTGCTATTTGACCTGTAGGTTGCAAAACAAATTTAATATTAAAACACGAAAAATTATGCTTGCTACCTGCTTTTTATTTATATTCGTATCGTTTAAAAAACATCATTAGATGAAGAACTCTATTACAGATTACTTGTCTGTTAACTGTATTATTAGTAAACTTTCCTATTAACTGGATTTCTCAATTGTTTTTTTATATACATACATTGTTAAATTACATAATAAGAGGGTACCAATGTAATCACAAGCCCACAAGCGTAAAGGTGAAGTGCAGTTAAAACGTTCAACTGAAGGGAAAAATCAATGATTCTGTTAAAATTGACGCAACCTTACCAAAGATTAGATTAAATAAAAAAGCTCAGGTAGGTACCTATAAGCTCCCCTGACCCCCTTGAATAGAAGTTACAATTTCACAGCACGCGAGTATCATTCTGCAAATATATCGCGTCATGTAATGTTTGAACACAACCTTGTTTTATCACAGAGCGAAGTAGCTTTGGCCATGCTCATTAAACACATGTAGATAAGTGTGTCAACAAAATATGGAAATAATAAATGGTGTTCAGGGTCATATGGCAAAAAACAATCTAAAACAAACAATAAGCATATACATAATCTCCTATTTAGTAATTTATTTGATACCATACATCCCAGCAGTTCATGAAATTAAATGTTTAATTTCTAATTTATATCTTCTGACAATGCATACTTACTATAAGAACTGCAACATACAACTAAGTCGTTTGCTTTGTATAGATATAGATACTCTTAAATCTTTATTATTGAACGTTTTCTTCTCAAACGTGTTTTCACTGTTTAATTCAGGGTTGAGATGATTTAAATCATTTGATTTAAATCACGATTAAAATCATGATTTAAATCAAGCGATTTATTTAAAAAAATCATTGATTTAAATCGCAGTTTTAGATTTTGACAAATTAACAAACAAAAACAAATTACACAAAAGTACTGATCTTCAGTGGTAAAAAAACAAACACTTCCTAATTGAACAAAAGCTTTATTTAAAGAGTTAACTGCTCTAAATGAAATTTATTATTATAATATTGTTTTGACAATAAATACCCTCTCCTCATTAGAAGAATATTGAACATTATTATTCATAGTAATTAGGTAGATACGTGAATAGATAACTGTTAGAAAATAAAATTTATTTTGGCGTAAACAAAATTCATATTTGCATTCTGGAATATAATGTAACATATGAGTTTGATTTAAATCAAAAAAATCCGATTTAAATCAAAAAAATCGATTTTTTTGATTTTTTTAAAAAAATCGTGATTTTTTTCCACCCTGGTTTAATTGCCTTTAACATTTAACATAGTTGTTTAGTATTTACTGTTACGCCTTAGTAAAACAAATTTTCCCTCTGCTCTGATTTAAATTTGTGCAGAACTCAATTTTAATATTTTTTAGTTGATATATCTGGAAAATAGCGAAGAATAAGATAACAGGATTTTGTGATTACAAGTAATGTTCATGCGTATCAACTTTCGTCCATTGTTTTGTAATTATTGAAAGTTGAAAATATAGCATTGATTGAAATCTGCAATATCATATTATTATTATTATTATTATTATTATTGGTACGTTTCTGAAGGAATATTCTCCGCTCTTTGGAGCTTATAAATCCATTTTCTGAGGTGGATCAGTCCTCATCCTTCTTCTTTTTTATTTTCCTATATTTTGTCATGCGTCTTCGCCAATTTGATTACTTTCTTCCAATCTTTCCTGGCAGCTGCTTTTCGTCTTCAGTTCATCACACATCACTCTCATATTGTTAAGGTCTTTGATAACTTTATCTATCCATTTGCTTTTGGGTCTGCCTTGCATTTTGCCTTCCACCGGTTCCTATCTGGTATTGTTTTTAATAAGCACGCGTACCAAATTTATTGACCAGAAATATTAGTAGGCGTTACGCAAGAAAGCAATGAAACAAAAGATAAGCAAAATAGTGGTTTTCAAAGTTCTAATTACTGTGTTTACTTTTGTGTTTTGTTTTCAAAGTTCTTATTTGATCATGCCAAAGTCGAAAATTACCGTAGAATAACATCAGTAAATTGCACAGTTTTTCCAGCTGCACGTATTTTATCGATTGTTGACACATCCATATCTCCTAAAAGAAAATATACCTGTTAGACGGATATACCGACTAATTAAAAAATATATAGAAAGTGGTAATGTTTGTTATAACATGAAATCGGGGCTTCTGCATACTGCCAGAAGCAAGCGGAGAGTCGAAAAGACGAAACAGCTTTTTGTTAAAAATCCAAACATGTCAATTAGATAAACTGCTGAAAAATTGATGATTGGAATAAAATTTGTGATCAGCAACAGAAAGAAGATTGAGTTTCGATTACACAAGAGATAGAAAGTTACCAAGATGTGCCGGGTTGATGTCGAAAAGGCAAAATCTAACTCAGGAGACTCATCAAGAAAACTGTTCCTTCTGGTGGTGATTTCTTTATTGTCGTGGATGATAAGACTCACTGCAGTTTTGCAGAGCAGGCCCCTTTAAAGGTTTCTGGGAGTTGTGCAAGTGTTGAATGATAACAAGAAAGCGGCTGCTGATATTACTCAGTTTAAGAAAAAATTGACAAGAATTTCGTAAGAAGTTTCAAGCGAGTCTGGAAAATACTATTTGAACACTTTAACTTCGAACTTCGCCTGGTTGGCAACGAAATACGCTGTCTGTCCGAGGCGTTTATAACACGTTTTCTTATGTACTTTTTGAAAATATAATCCTTTGTCAAGCACGCCTCGGATATAATGTTATTGTTTTTTTATAATTTATATATTTCACTGTTGCATTATATAAGGCGAAGTATGTCGAGTGCAAAACACCACCTACATCCACCTGTTAAGTTTTTTCATGTTCGTTATATTAATACAGCGTCTCATACAAAAACAGAACCAAACAGATAATTGTTAAAAATATTTATTAAATAGGTACAACAGTTTTGCTTACATGCTATATCACCTCCCACTTGATGATGATCGTCGTTTGAGACCCCTAATAGCTCTAACCATTGATTAATTTTTTATCACTCTTTCAAGTACTCGTATGTCTCCAGTAACGTTAATATACTTGATATTAGTTACCGGATGAATTGCCTCGACTACGTATTTAAATATCCTTAACAGTAGCTTGGCTTGTCCATAACATTTGTTAGTTAAGTTCCATTTACTTTAAATTTTCTACAGGGTGTTGATTGAGATTTCAGCCACTTTCGAATACGAGGTAAAACCGTAGGCCCGGTGCCAGAAGGATGTTTAGACTGATAAAGACCTCTTCCAGGGTTGGAAGTCCCGTAGGTTCAACAAAGTAGTAGTCGGATAGTGTAAAATGATAAAAGCAGTCGATGCGCATATACACCTTGGCAGTTGGGAATAAACAAACAAATCTATTTGTAAAAATGTCGTGCAATTTAAACGAATCCTTAAGGTAAGCATCCATTGGTCCCTATCATATGGATTGGCAAAATATATTTGTTTTCTTAAAACAAATGCAGCTATACCAATTTTTTAAAGGCAGGGATTTCCACCCCTGTAAGGGATCTTTATCGCATCAAACATTACACTGCAAGGAATCTACGGTTTTACTTCGTATCCGAAAGAGGGCATATTTTCAGATATTTTTCCGCACTAAAAATCTTACTGACCTTGATCGGGAATTGAACTCGAGATTTGTAGTTTATCTCATGCTAACCTTAACGCCATATTGGTCTAGAATATTTTTTCCGTTGACTTTCACTGACTTTTAAATAAAATGTTATTTTTTATTGTGGGTCTTTTTGCTCACTATTGCTTTATAAATTTAGGTAAAATGTGAGAAAATGAAAACACAGTAATTGTTATAATAAATTAGAGACTTTCACTGTCAGTGTCAGCATTAACAGAACGTTTTCCGGGTTGGGACCGAGTCATTGTTGAGACAGAAGAACTGAACCCTTCTGAAGGGTCTCGCCTCTGGCTTGGTTGACAAGTTGAGTTACTGTTACCCTTCTACCCCTTGCTAAAAGAGTTTCGCCTCTGGCGTGGTTGACACGTTGAGTTACCGTGCTCTTTTAGTGTTCCATTTTACTCCTGATGAAGCCCCTTAAAAAGTGGGCGAAACGTAGCGTTTTTCTGTCTCAACAATGACATGGTCCCAACTCCGAAGACGGTCTGTTAACACATTAATTGTAGTAAATCCTCAAAATGGCTACCTCCAGCTTCTATATTAGACCTGCGAATTATGCTTGCTTCTAGATTTTGGGGCATATTGTTTTCTTGAATCCTTGTAACTGCTTCATTTGTTCGTTGCACAAGTGGCTCCTGAGTATCAATCTCTTCTTCGTAGACAAATGCTTTTAAAGTTCCTCGCAAGAAGAAATCTAAGCAACCTAAATCTGGGCTTCTCGGAGACAAAGGTAGTGAACGCTCACGATTAATTCATCGATCTTGAAATTCACCGTCCAATCATTCTCGTGTTTGAATGCGCCAATGTGCTGGTGCCCCATACATTTGGAACCACATATTTCTTCTTAAATCTAGTGGTACATCATCTAATAGGTTTCTAAAATATGTGCCTAAAAATTGAACAAAACGATTCGCATTTAGGCGATAGGGCCTATAAGCTTATTGTCAATAACTCTATCCCACACATTAACGCCTAAACTGAACTTGATGATTCGTTTGGTAAAGTGCATGTGGATTTTTGTCGGCCCATTGGTGCATATTATAGATATTAAATACTCAATTTCTAGTAAACGTAGCTTCATCAGTCATACAGTATATGTCCAATGAAACCAGGATCCCTTTACCTTTCCCTTCGTTCACGAAATAACCACGTGCAGAACCTTATTTTTTGTTGGTAGTCTTCTGATAATAATCCCTACAACCTTTGGTAGTGATACGGGTGCAAACCATTGTCCTGTAACACTCGATGAACGGTTCTTTGGCTAACACCAAATATTCTGGCAATGGACAGCGTGCTTTGTTCTGGTTCACTTACATTTAAGATATCCTCTTCAACTCGTGGCAACAATACCCGACGAGGGCGGCCTCTGTCAGCTACTGGAGTGGGCGCAGTTCTTCCGTTGTTCCAGTAGTCCAATAACGTTAGCATTTGAATGGCTTCTGTTTGGGTAACGTTCGAAATATGAATTAGCAGCAGCATTAAAGTACCACGGCACTTCACTAAGATCAAATGGCTGTCCGCATATACCACAAAGCCTCCGTAACGACAATTTACAAAATTTGTATGTATGTATATATTGTCTGTAACCTCTTATACCTTTCGGTGTCGAGGCTGCAGTGTAGCGCAGTGCAGTGCACAATCCGCCTCGACTCTGCGAGTTACGTGATTGGCGCGCCGCTTAATATCTACATACTGCACCATGTGTAAAGTGTAAGTGTGTATGGTGTAAGACCTTGTTACTCTATCTCTTAGGCCTATATTCTGAGGAGAGTGTCGTTAATTAGGTGCCCAACGACGAATGGTCACCAAAACTCGATACCGACCTCCAGACTGCAGAAAAAAGCTACCCATCTGGAGATTCAAACTGGGGACTAGCGTAACGGTAGCCTGACGCGCTACCACTGGGCCACCCTGGCTACATTTGCAAAATTTAACGAACAAAATTAATAGTTACCAAAACGCAAAAACTGAATCAGAACAAATAACGAAAAACTATAACGAACAAATAAACTGAAGGTACCTAACAATTTTTGATGAAATTAAATACCCCTAGAGGGATATTTCTAATATTATAATCTGTTCTGAAGACCGACGAGACCAATTTTATTCTGACTTAAAATAATTACGTGTAATCTTAAACTAAGGTCTAACTCACTAGTGCACCTTAAACTAACGTGTACATTGCCGCAGAATGGTCTGCTTTGCCCTAATTTAATCACTGACCTAACTCAAATGATTTAGTCCTCTTGAGTCTATCAAGGAGCTGGATCGCCTCGATGTTCACGTGGTGGAGGAGCCGTTGATCGTGGCTTCTGGCGAATTTGAGCATAGTCTATTTAAAGGTGTCGGTTGCGGAAGTACCAAGTACCAAGGTATCAACAATGTTTCTTAGTACTTTGTTTTGAAATCGTTGAATGAACTGAATGTTGCATTTACTAGCACTGCCCCAAAGTTGGATGCCGTATGTCCAAACAGTTTTCAAGATTTGCTTGTAGAGAAGCAGTTTATTGTATGTAGATAATTTGGAGTTCCTTCCAAGCAACCAGTACATTTTTTTGTATTCCAAACCAAGCTCTTCTGTTTTCTTTTTCAAATGGACTTTCCAGCGCAGCCTTGCGTCAAGATTCGTGCCCAGGTATTTAGCTGAATCAGCATGTGAAATGTGGATATCGTTAATTCAGACATTGTTTCTGTTTATTATTATTTTCAAGAAATATTCGAACGACGAGACTTGTTTGATTGAATATAATCTAAGTCTAAATAATTACGATTTCAGGCAGCGTTTTCAAATTAAAAATATTAGTAATAAAAATTTAAAACCAGATAAAATAAAATTATAGATATGCTGGTATCCATACATAGTATAAAGAGGAACAAAATTTGTTTATATGTCAATTTTTATTTTAAATTAAATGTTAAGTAGATTCTTGCTGGTTTATGTTTAGTAGAATGTAATATAATTATTAGATTAAAAAAGTTAAAGAAGGTAATAAAAGCTTAAATCAGGTATTTTTAAATTTTAAAACAAAATCAAGTAGAATGATCACATACGAGTATGTATGTATTTATTATACCTACATTGATATTGTATTGGGACTGCTAAATTATTTTTAATTTGCTCTCCTACAAACAATTTTAACTCTGACTTTTTTCAAAAAATTACAAAAAAATGCTCTAGGTTTTGTTACAATAAATATGAATATAGATTAATGAAAATAAAGAGAAACTCATTTGACAAGAATTTAAATGGTTTGGAATGCGGTTTGGTCAAGATAAGAATTTAGTGGTTTAGTTTTACATTTCCGTTTTCGACTGGGTTTAAAAATTTAGTATGGGAAATCCGTTTAAAAATGAAATGGATTAAAAACTTACACTTCGTAGCCACGCGACATTTTATACGTTTCGTCTTTTTAATTTACCCTGCTGTTTAATTTTGCGTAATTAAAAGCCAAATTAATAATTCATAATTAGAAAATCAATACATTCACAGATTTAGGCAAACTAAACTGTCAAAAACAATAATATGTAGCATAGTGTATATTAAGTAATGTGTATGTGTTATGTATCTCCTTTCAATTTAAAATTTTGAAAATTGTAGATTTTAAAATAATTTGCTTTGGTTGGTCCTTTATTTTTGTTTTTATAAAAATAAAATTATTCTCAAATTCATAAGTTCTAAAACATTACTATGCTGTATTACGACATGCAGGTTTAGTGTTGACGTAGTAAATATAAAGTATGACGTCTTAAACGTTTTTAGTCCGGCATACTATTCACGTACATTTATAGGTTCATACAGAAATCGATTTCATCTACTCATTCAAATTGCGTTTTTAGGATTTCAGGATTTGTTCAGAGGCACGCGCAAGTGATAGTGTAGATAGAGAGCGTAAAGTTTGATTAACAATTACAATAGATTTTACCTTACAACTGATATGCGTCATACTCGTGTGTGATTTTTATGAACATTATACTAGAAACACTGTCACTGACTGTCCAATTATTTATGAAAAACCGTATTAAAAAAAATAGAATACACTGCATTTTCCGTTTAATTCGTCAAATAATAACTAACTAAATATGCGTTGTAGAAAGATTAAAATAATACGTCTGTTTTCATGCTTACGTATTGTTTTGATATAGATATATTTTAATCTGTATCTAATCTGGAATCCCATGCCAATTTAATCCTACTTATAGGAATGTCTTTTTGATAAATTTAATATTGTCAGCGGAGACTTTTAAGTTAACGCCATAGTCATCCCCGAGCTTCTGAAGGAATTTACCACAAGTTTCTATATTTTGATTTGATTTTCAAACTCAAATTATTCCTTTTTTTGGGGAATGATTTAATGAATTTGAATTCATTTTGATAAATGTAGGTACATACAATAGAAATTCATTCTGAAGGAATTGGCACTAGTAACTTTTAGTTACATGCGTCAACGCTTTACTTAGAGCCACAGAGACAAAGCACTGGTTCGAATCCCCACAGAAGTGACGTTTTCTATCTACAGATTTTTTAAAATTAACTCAAATTCATTAAAAATATAGATTTTCCTCGCCTTGTATTTTGAATTCCTCTAAATAGTCTAAACCTCTAAACTATAACATTTTATAAATGATCACATTCTTGTCGAATCTGTAAATTTATCACGTGACCTAAAATATTATTATTGATAATAGGTACTCAGTCATGGGTGATCCCGGCATCTAAATGCTTCAAAATGAGGGATATGGGAGAATGGCCAACTGAAAAATCACAGAAAAATCAGGAAGGTATTCCGACGACACCCTGATCATCGCTTCAGATGAAGAAGAACTTACAGAATTAATAACTAAACTAGATATGAATGTAGCAAAGAATACGATTTGAAAATAAACCAGTCAAAGGCAAGGCCGCCGAGAGCCATGGTGGGCCCCGGGGCAAAACACTGGCAAGGGCCCCCCCCCCCACTTATTGTAATCTATTATTTTTTACCTACAAACTCTTCATGTTCTACTAAAATGAGTGTACTTACTAGTTAGGTACTAAAAATGTTTTTTCTTTGTGCTACAGTTTTGATCTTGACCAATTATTGGTGTAGCAGCTGAGAAAAATTCATCATTCTTAATACTAGAAGACACCTACTGACCTACAACCTACAACCTTTAACATCTTTTTAAGATTTGTGAAAGTGCGAAACACAAAAATTTTTGCTAGAGGTAGAGGCAAGATGATGGCGCGAAGGGAGGGAGAAGACTGAGAAGATAATAGACAATATTATAATTTTTTATGTCACCGTGAACTTTAAACGAATAATAAAAACTCTTATATAGGCCTACATAAAAAAAACTGAAATTTTAATTCTTCTTCTATTATTATATGACTAGCGGTGAGTACTCTCTAAAAAGCTGCCGGCCCCCCCCCCCTGGGCTCGGGCCCCGGGGATTTTGCCCCCCCTGCCCCCCCTTCTCGTCGGGCCTGCTCAAAGGCCAAGGTAGCAGGATATGAGACGGTAAATAATTTTGTACACTTGGGTTCACTAATAACTGATAACCAACGGCGGAGGTTGCATTGAGAAAATTAAAAGACGACTGGCCATGGCCAGACCACCAACAATCAACAACCAATATGGAAAGATCACACAATTACAAAGACAGTAAAAATAATGCTGGATAAATCCTTGGTGTTCCAAATAGCCACCTATACTTCTCAAACTTGGACGATGAGGCAAGTAGACAGAAAAAAATTGAAGCTTTCGAACTATGGGTACACGGGCGTATCCTCAAGGTGTCATGGACAGAACATAGAAGTAGCACATCCATATTACAAGAACTACAAATAAAAGACAGATAAAACAAATCAATAAAGCATACCTTAGCTATCTTGGACATATAGCCAGAAGAACAGGCGAAACGGAAAACTTAGGAAAAATAGACGGCAGGAGACACAGAGGAAGATCTCCGATGAGGTGGACGGGCAAATTAAAAGAAATATGGCACAAGACCAAAACATATGGAAACAACAAATATATACCAAAATCTGATAGTATCACCAAACCCTCATGAGGGTAAACGAACGGAGGAGGAGGATTTGTCAATGTGATAAACTCTATAGCTTAAAAAACTAACACTACTGAAACTATCGTACGATTCCGTGATTCTGTCAAAGTATTTTCTTATATTTCTAAATCTTTAAATTCCCTAATTCGATTAAGTTTCATTCGCCAGAACGCAAGACAATTTTATGTAATAATTTAATCATTTTATTTGTTAGAGCTACAAATTTTCATTTCGTTGTCTGCTTGCTTTAAAATCTATGTATACTACATTACACACTTCGTAAATTATCTACCTACATTAAAAAAATAGCAATTTAAATAAACAAAACTTCAATTGTTTTAATGGTAATTAATGACATACTTAATCAGTTGTAATCACGTCAGTACTAACAAGTAAAACTATATTGTTTTAATTTCTAAATATTTTGTATGACTTAGTTATAATTTCACAAGTTAGTGATCATATAATGCAAAAAGAGTAAAGAAAAGAAATTCTTCTACTTAGAGTGGCATACCCTTTATAAATTTACAGGGCGTGGCCGATCCTCTATCCGTATGCCTGTGGTGTGCGTGTCAAGTAGCCTACAGCCTACAGACATAGAGGACCTACAGCTTAGCGTGGGCTCCGAACCATGGAAGTGCTTGCACTTCCACTCCAAAGATGTATTTACTAGGCAGAATACACCTCGGTGGTTTGCCATTACCTTCCGAGGGTAGAGGGCGGGTATTTTCGGTGTATATGTGACCCTGGGAATCGAATCCGGGCCATCTCAGTGGTCAGACGCACGCTGAACCAACTGAGCCACGAAATTAACACTTACCAATTACTATTGAAACAGGCGGTTTTATTTCTTTTATAGTATTGCAGTTTCAACATAGGCATGTAAGGTAAAACAACTAACATACATACTTGATAATAATATTTATTGGTTATTATAAATACAGTGACCTTATTAATAGAATTTCGAAGCAAATGCGAGATGTATTGATTCAATGGCGCGAGTTAAATTGCCTAAAAATGGTAAAATTTGTGGCATAATAAAACTTTTTGATTTCAAATTCGAAAAGTATTGTGGATTTAAAATACGTGTTACAAATTAATTTTTAATTTGTGGTAACACCTAAGCATTGTCATATGTAAATGCTGCTGAATCATTTCTAATGAAATATGCTTTTATAATTCAAGATTGAAGGTTCAAAACAACAAAATTATCTTTTCATGTTTTGTTTAACTCTTTGGCAAACAACTAACTTATGTAATATGTAATCATAAAAACAAGCACCAACTTTGACTGATTGATATAGGTACCTAGTTACAGATTTTAATTAAAAATGCAAAAGGCATAAGTCAAGAAACAAATGAAAAGTGGTTAACTAAGTAGTATGTTATATTTGACGAGTTTTTCAAATAAAAATTACCTTAATAAACTATTAACACAATTGTTGCGAAATACCCAAACAAGAAGTATAAAATGTTAAACTTGCCACAACAAAACTTCAGAAAATGAAAGAAACGGTTGTGGGGAAATAATTAAACCTTTATCTACAAAAGCTAAAAAATATGTAGTGGATGACCGCAAACAATATGAGGTTCTTAAACTGCACTCATACTATTGCCTGTAGATGTAGAGTCCAGTTGAGTTAATATGAGGATTTTGTTCGAACTATTGCAGTTATGGCTTGAATTCATTGCGCTGTGTACTTTCGATATTTTGTCAAAGAACATACATCATTGTTAAAATTCGACCGAATCCGAAAATTATCTGGAACGTGAAGAGGAAAGTTTTAGTTCCCTTGTTTAAGCTTTATAGTTCTCTTAAGTTCATTTTTTTCTATTGGCTATAGACTAAAGCATTCTTATGAATTTATTTTAATTTAATTTTTCCCTTACTTACTATTTTACTTTTACTGCTACCGTTAAGTAATATTAAGCAAATTAATCGTAGAAATATTATATAGGTACCATATACTCATTTTCATTTTAATTTTCACTTTCTATCTTTATGTTTTAGGGAAAAAAAGATTAAACCTTTTCAGAATATTTTATTTAAACATAGTTAATTTTTATTTAATATTTGTTGCGAAATACAAGTGTATAGGGTGTGCATGAAATAGTAAAGTCTACATTAGCTTCATCGACAATGTAATTTAAGAAAATAATAAAAAGTAGCGGACCAAGGACGCTACCCTGCGGAACCTCAGTATCAACTGGAACGGTATCTGAATGATACTATTCACCAATAGTAATTTGTAATATAGCCTTCAGGGAACGTTCAGCAAGGCCCCTTAGGCAGTCCCTTAATACCAATTCAATGTAATTTATAAAGAAGAATGTCGTGTGATACGGTACTGAAAGCCCGTGTGAAATCAAAATAAATTCCAATCACTTTTTCTCCCCGATCTAACTTACGAATATCCTCTTTATGCTTTCTTTCTCTTTTTACCCTCTTATACTTTTACAGTGTTGAGGGTGCCGGGCATACCGAGCAGCAGAGTGGTCCACCCATTCTCGTTCAGACCAAGCAGGCCGCTGCTTAACTTTAAATATGTCAGTTTTACCTGCACCCCCACTCTGCCGTACTAACCTCTTTATTAAAAGCCAAAATCGCGTCCTGAGTAGATAAGCCCGGACGAAATCCAAACTGTTTTTCTGGCAATATTTCGTATTCTTTCAGATATTTAAGAAGTCTAGAATGAAATGCTTTTTAATAAATTTTTAAAAACACAGACAAAAGAGAAATAGCACTGTAGTTTTCAATTTTTGTATTATTATTTTTCTTAAATACGGCTGTAACAATTGTTATTTTAAGAAAACTGGGGAAACCACCACCAGTAAAAGACTATAGTAGATATAGAAACGAAAATTTGAGAATTTTACTTGTAATTTCCCTATGTTGTGTTTTTAAAAGGGACTTTTTTTAATCCATTTCCTCTTCTACCGCAATGCAGTGTCGAGGCTCATTCACGCTTGCCGGTGTGCAGTGGAGGTGATGGGTCCATTTTTGATCTTGCATCACGCTCCCACCAGCTTTCATCCAGAACACACCTTAAACCTAAGACTTAACCAACGAATTGGACCCAAATCGGCTCCATAATACTAGGGCCACCGCTGGAATTGAACCCGTGTCAGCCGGCTAGCTAGCAGGGACTTACCTGACTGAGCTACCCAGGCTGCCTATGAAAAGGGACATACGGTATAACATTTCGCAGCTATTGCTTAAGTTGCTTTAAACTGCCAGGAAAATGTAATAATCCTTAATTAGCTTCGGTGATCTAGATCTAGACGAATAGTAAGGTTGTCTCAGGTTCAATCCTGGTCAAGGTTGGATGTGATTTTAATGCAGAAAAAATCTTAAACTTTATCTTCTTTAGAATACAACCTAAAACTATAGGTATCTACTCAGCGTGTCCAATAAATATCCTTTCCAGGGGTAGAAATTCAGTAAAATTCTTATCGGTTCGTGACTATAACACGTGATCATAACACGTGACCATAACAACCAGAAGCCTAGAAGACCTGGCCCAATAAATAAACATGAACATAACTATACCTAATAAAAGCTCACCTAAAAATAAGATAAATAATATTACATAGGTAGATTAACATGAAAAGTTTAGTGTTATTAATCATGAAAGTGTATTTTATTAAGTTATTTCCCTAACGCATTAAATGAAACCTTTATAAATATGGGAGTGAAACAGGAATGATGATTTTCCTTAATGCGAACCTCTTTTTTACGTTAAGTTCTAAGTTTAATTTGAAACTATTGTAATATGTGGGTTCAACGAGCTCTGTTATTTATAATTATGTTTATTTATTATATGATGAATAAAACTTGAAAAATTAGTCACTAGTTGTTATAAAAAATCAAATTAATTTCCTATTTGTTTAGATAAAAATTTAAAAAAAAGGCTCTGTAAATAATCTGGTATGTAATAAATATTAGGCACGCTCTTATTTTTGTCACTCCATTAAATAGAACATTATTTTTTAACAACCGAATCTCTAAATTATTTATAGGCTCACGAATTTTTTGCCATGTGTTAGCTATTTATATTTCTGCAAAAGCTACCAGCTTTCTGTGGTAGTAATATTGTAATTAATATATTCTCGTCTGCTGGATTGATGGTCGATATTTTACTAAAAGACAGGTTTATAGTTTCCCTATAAATTTATTGACGGATTGGTCATCATTCTCGGGCGAGTTCGTCAATTATAATTCTAAATAATAAAACTGAAATTCCACTTAAAGTTTAAAATAAATGTCAGAAGATATTAAATATAATTATCGGAGGGACAGAAATGTTTGAATTGAAGAACTGGTTGATCAATACAGTCTCTGTCCGAGAAGGGGGTTCTAAAAATAAAAATATAATGTAAAAACGTAAAAACTGAGGTCGTAATTGAAAGTAAAAACGTGAAAGATATAAATATTGTAAAATTATAAAAACGTATTTCAATAGATTACCAAAATTTTTTAATCTAAAACGGAGAAGGCCATCTTTAGATGTAGAATGAAAAATGAAAATAATTTTCTGTTAAAATTTGTTAGTAATAAATCTTTAATAATCAGAAATGCGTATATTATTATTTTTTAATAAGCCCGATATGTAGGTGAAATCTAAAATTTACGAATTTACTGAATGGTTTTTGTATTACAATATATTTGCTAGAAATTTCGTAAGTGAAGTAATTATAATATTTGTTATTGATATATTTACTGTAAAGAAAACTTATTTTGAGTGAGCTATTCCTTGACCTAGTTCTTTTTTAATATCGTAATAATACTGATAAAATTATATCAAATCCACAGCGCGGTATAGATACCTACTTTATTATACTGCAGTCGAAAATCATATGTAAATATGTATGTATGTATAAAGTATGACGATTTTACAAAGCTATGTTTAGTAGCAATTTATATGTGTCATGTTACTTATAAATCTTGTTTTCTTTGGTTTATACATTAACAATTAAAAGAAAAACACTAAAATACAGAATTTTATTCAGCCAGTTCCGCATTATTTAGTAATCAGAAAAAAAAACATCGATTGCAAATTACAATTATTAATGTTGTAGTTTTTTTTTAGTAAAGATACAGAACGAAAAACCTAAAATAAAATTGAATAAATATATTTTTCAAATTTACTTTAACCATTTGCAACATCAAGTAGTACTAATTGAAAGCTTATTGCAGCAATCAAACATTTCTTCTTTAGAAAAGACGTGTGCTATATTGAAAAATGAGTGGATATTTCTTCTACATTTTAATAGTTCCTCATAAGTCAGTTTTCGAAATAATGTATCTACTTTTATTTTATTTATTTATTATTTTTTGAATAAATAGTTTTACTTAATGAACATTATGTTTCATGATAGGCATATATTCGTGATATGAAGTGGTAGGTAAATGATCGTGTTAAAATTTTCTTTTTTAAGAAATTAGTAAATAGTGGTCTTTAGATTTAAGCTGAAACATGCATTCAAAGATATAGTGGTCACATAAATAGTTTACTTTCATAATTGTCAGTCTGTATAATTTTTTGTGTATAAAACTGCACATGCATTTTTGTAGAAATTTTAATGCTATAGCTATACCTTGTGATACATAATCTGGGAAGCGTTTCATTGCAGATGTGATTATTGATCTCACATTTTTACATCAAACGCTTCACTCATGAAAAAATACATTTATGCAACAGGAAGGGTGGACAGATACCGTGCTCTACTATCCTTTCACATCTTTTATTGCTTTTCCTAAACTCTCAGTAAAAATCTATAATGAATTTATGAATTAGGTTTTTGTTGCAGCCATATAACTTTTTAGTATAAATTTATTCATATAATTTACAAGATATGGCTAAAATGTCAAATAGAAACATTCATTACCCACGTTTATAACAATAAACTCGGAACTGTGACAGTCAGAAGAAACCGTGGGAATGACATTGCCCAATTAAATTAAATTTTCTTTGTATTTTTTTCATTTTTCAAGTAAGCTACTTAAAGTATTTATTTAAATAATTATGAAAAAATTGAAGAGATTATTCTTTTATTGCACTGTTTATACGTTTATATTGCTTCAACAGTAATATTTTTTTAATCACGCTTTTAAAGTGACTGAGATAACATACAATGTAATATATTTGAAACTGAGAATCGAGAAGGTAATTTTAGCCAAACAATTTCTATACTTTCGTTGAAAAGGATGAGATAGATAGTTTTAAAATAAACAAAATTAGTTATATGTTTATAATAAATTGTATATCTGTTTTTAATGATAGAATATGAATTACCTGCAGGAACATATTGGCAAATAATCGTTTTTTCATTTAGTTTATTTTTATATACTTAATTGAAACCTTCGTTCTCCCCATTTATACCACATTTTATTCTAATAACTACACAAGATTTAAGGCCAGCTTTTCCATTTCCTAAAGACCGTTTGCACCAACTTCGTTTTTTTTTTAATACGCCAGATGGAAAGACAACCTTTAGTAGTAAATGCAGCACTTTTATATATCTTCACAGAAACAAAGTATAAGAAGATGCTTATAGAAGTTTTTTAAATCCTGTGCTGCTGCGTATTACAGCACGCATTAGTAGTAGTTAGGTTGTGTTGTACTCATGTAATGAAGAAGCATTTATATAGAAAATATAACAATATTATACTGCATTTTATTATACACTCGGAATATAAGAAATTAAAATGATATTTTAGAAGGAACAAGGCAAGACATTTTTATTTTAAAAATGTATACAACGAGTATATGGACTATTTCTGAAAATTTGTTTGAGCTCACGAATGGACAACGCAGGGCCGGCAGTAGATGGTGGGGGTGCCATGGATCCGGGCCCCGCGCTTGTAGGGGCCACCCAAAGAGACTAAAAAATAAATAACAAAATTTAAAAAATATATTCAAAAGGCCTAAAATAGCATAAAACCACTAATATACCTTAGCAAAGTAGCTTTAGCCTATTTAAAATTTTCGCTGAGTTTCAACAATTTTCTCCTACGGACAGACAATACATAATATATAGGGCGAGGTGCGTGATATCTCACGTAGTACCCAATAAACAATAACAAAAAATTTTTTTAGGGCCCCAAAACTTTCTTGCACCCGGGCCCCTTTATAGCGAAGGCCGGCCCTGGGTCTGCATATATTATGTGTTTTGGTTAATTTTGGTTGTCAGACAATTATTAAATACGGCCGTTTTCCATGGCGCCAAATCTCTTTTAAAGCTGATGCGATGCATTAAAAACGTAATTGTTGCTTGTGTTCAGTGTGTTTAGTTTAGCAGTAAACGTTTCAATTCAAAATTTCCGATTTTTTTCTGCAACAGTAGTTTGTATTTTAATGTAAAACGTTAATAAACAATTTTTACTTTGTTTTTGATCTTTTTCTGTCAGTTTCTAGTAGAAAATCATTACTATTCGATAGCATGAACAAATCGCAAACGTGAACACGCCTTGTTTTATTTTGTTCACATTATCGCGTGTCTACTGTAATTTGTTTTGACAAAAATTTGTATAATGCGATTATCAATTTTAACTAGTTCGAAAAAGTTGTAGACGTTATAGGCAAATAAATATATTATAATTGGTTGTTTCAGACGGAAGTGCAATTTTCATATACAAATACAAAGCAAATGTGGATTTATTAAACAGATACATATTTTCATAAACTAAATAAATAAACGATCAAAGGCATTCAAAATTTATGGAAGAATTGCCACACAATACAAACGCAAGTTGATATAGAATATTTTATAGGATGCTTGCAATCTGGTGATAAATTTTTATAGGCGGATGTTACAGAATTCTGCTGCCTGATTTTTTTAAGCTTGACCTTGATTTTCAGCTCATTATCATTTTCAAACCTCTGTTTGGAAAGATGCTTCTTAAGACAACAAAGGTAAATAATAGCTTGGTGCAGGTCAGGTTGTAGTTTGAATGACACAGAATCTTCCTGCTAAAGTCGATCTATTTTGATAAAGCCACAAACTAGCTTAAAATTCAGACGAAAACCCATAAACTTGGCATACAAAAATTAATTTTCAGATTAAGCAAATGTTCGAAATCATAGTAGACATATAAAAACTGAAGAAAACTTTTCATAAATAAGATTTCGTAGTTCGTTTAATCTATAAGGAATATAAGGATGGAAAAATTCTCATTAAAAGATACGCTTCACATCAAGAGCAAATGTTATTAGAATTTCTAATACTTAATCATTCTTATTCAATACCTGTGCTGGTTATCTAAGTGTATTTCTACCAATAAAAAGATTTTAGCAGACAAAAAATTCCAAATTTTTTTATTTCATTTTCCATGAAAATGCCCTGTTGTGAAAGGTTGGGGGCAAACTTTTACCATAATTTTTTAACATCGAAGAAACCTGCTACCTGCACTTCCTACGAAGTTGTAGGATATTAAAGATAAAATTTCCTTTTTATGTTACATGAAAGTTAATTGAATTGTCAAACTGGGTTAAAATTGGACGCAGTAACACATTTGTGGTGCAATTTTTTTTAAAATGGGAAAATTTTATAATGATAATAAAGGCTTTCCATTCTTAGAAGAATATAGCCACTTCTTTCTGAAGTATAAGGGTGGATTGGTCCCCTATACTTCAATTTTTTTTTCTTCTAAAGTTTCCTATGTGTCTTTGTCTCTTCTACTATCTTCCTTCGTTCCATTCTTTTTTTTGTCTTTCCTTTCCATTTCTTGATGTTCATATTTTTTAAGTCTTCTAACACTTCGTCAAGCCATCTAATTCTCGGTCTTCCTCTTGGTCTGTTCGTCTCGGGTTTCCAAGTTGGTACTTCTTTTATCATTTTTGCATCGTCTTTTCTCATCAGGTGTCCGAGCCATCTGATCCACTGCGCTTTCATCACTTTCACAATATCCTCTCCGTTCATAATTTCTAAGAGTTCAAGATTCATTCCCCGTTATCCGTGATTTTGTTACCCATTATCGTTCTAAATATTTTTCTTTTAATACGGAACTTAATTTAATGATAATTAATTTCTTGAAAAACGCGTCTAAAGTCTAAAAATTGCACTATCAAACAGTATCAAATACAACGTCCGTTTAATATCGAAAATTTACGTACAAACTATTTAAAAAATTCTTAACACTAGAAGCACCGCACCTTTGCAATACCTACCAATGAAAAATTTTCAAAATCTGCATTGCTGTACTAATTATTTATTTTCATTATTTTAAAATTTTTCCAAACTTGTTAACACAAGGGTGTAAGACAAGGAGACAATCTATCAGCCGTATTATTCAACTTAGGTGTACTGTATAGTATGCAAAATAAAAGAAGACCGAATAGAAAATTTAATATCTACAAGTTGACGACAAAGAATATGAACAAGTTAAACAATCTAAATACTCAGGTGTGAAATTAACTGAAAATAACATGAATAAAGAGGAAATATTTAATAGAATGCAATTAGGAAGCCGTTGCTATTTTAAATATAAAAAAATGTTAACCTCAAAAGTATTTTAACATCATCGTCATCAGCTTCCAGGTTTAAACCAATGTGGTTTGTTCCGGTCTTAACAAAAAAGTTAAACTAAAAGTGTATAATACAATAATTAAACCGACGATAACATACGGTAGTGAAACATGGACACTTAATAAAGAAGACACCAATTTATTATTTCATTTCGAGAAGAAAATAATACAAAGAATATATGGAGGAAGAAAAGATATGGCACAGAAGAACGAATGAAGAAATTGAACAATTGTTAAACCAACAGAACGTTATAAAATTTATTAAAATACAAAGACGACGATGGTTTGGATACCTATAGATAGATAGAGAATGAACAGAAGCAAAATACCAAAAATAATGGCAGAATGCAAACCAGAAAATACTAGGCCTCGAGATAAACCAAGAAGATGGAACGACCAAGTGAGAGAAGACTTAAAAACACTGAAAATCAAGAAGTGGAAATTTTTAGTTGAGGACAGAAAAAATGGAAGCACATGTTAGAACAGGCTAAAACTCACGTAGGTTTATAGAACCACATCTTTAGATAAATAGCAATCCACGCTACACACAACAAAGCCCTATGAAGAAGACTACAACATACAACAAGGACAACCCCCAACAGAAACATAGAAAGTTAAGAAAACTTACCATAAATAATTAATGACAGTCTGGCAAACTGTTATCATATTACTATGCCAAGCAACTAACAGGCCAAAATCCGCACCGAGGATTATAATGCCACTCATATATATTTACATATCCTAATGTTACCTCTGTTTACAATTATTAACAGCCGGTTAGCTCAGTCATTTGGTCGTTAATGAGGTTCATTTACTTTAATAAATGAATCTTAATACTTTTATGTTATAGCAGATTTATTACAACTTTTACTAATCTCTATTTTCCTATTTCCCTATTTCCCCTATCTATTTACTTATTATAGATCATAACTTATATCAGTATAAAATTAGCTCACATATCACTTGTTGAGTATGCAAATCAACTTTAATCAGATATCCAACATTTAACAATTTTCAGTTCATCTTCAACTTCTGCAACATCCAATATAAACCGGACCAAAAACCTTTTCTCTCAGAAGAACAACAACCAGTTTATTTATGTTGATCTCTTTTATAAGAGATTACTTATTTCTTACCAGTAAAGTACCAATTAATTATTTAATTATGTTATTCTTTCCTTTTAGGAAAGTATCTACCATTCTCCTTTTCTTAAAATAATATTTCACATTTATTTACGTTATCATATTATTCTTCCCAAAAGAAATACGTGTTCCTTTTTGAGAAGACAATTTCAATCTTGTTTAGTTATCTCTTGTCTTTCGTCTCCCTGGTTCTTTGATATTTTTCCTCCACTGAAAATTATTTTTGCTTTTCCTTGGTAGTTATTAAATACTAGGTTTCTAGCTAACTTATTTTATAATTACAATACAAAATTCCTAACAATTAAACTATTTTACCCTAACTATATGTATCTAGATTCTTGTTTTTATTTTTGAATGAACTTATACAATGTGATTTTTTAAAAACTCAATTGTAGCAGGCCGTATTCTGTCTTAATAACCTTAGAACTGTCTGTATTAAGTCAGAATATGGCCTGCTACAATTGAGTTTTTAAAAAATCACATTGTATTAAATCTGCATAAATCAACTTGCAATTAAACTATAACTTTATATTCATTAACAATAATTGTTATATTCAACTCAAAATCTTTAATACCGACAAACATCATCTCAATATATAAACTTTTTAAGATATTGTTCTCATTTAAAAGTGAGCTGATTTGTACTTGAAATGAACTATGTATTTGAACTGCCTAATAAAGTAATAAGGAACGTATGCGACATATACCTACGTTTTATCTGTAAAAAATATTGTAATATTTTTAAAAAATTGTTTAATATGATATAGAAGATCTTTGTAAAAAGTAGAAGTCATTATTAGAGTACCGTTTAATATAATGAGTAATATTACTCAGTAATCTATAATTAATTAAAAATATCTAAAAATTTTAATAAAACACACCGCATTTAAAGGCATACACATTTCTTTGTCTGTATGTGTTAGTAACTTAATTTTGACTTCCATTTTATCGAGTATTATTGAAATTTGTTTTAAAATAATAAAAGATTTAAAAAAAAATAATAATACAAATTATCTTGAGGAATTATAAATATTGCAAAGGGAAGGGAACATAACTTGCAGTCTCCTAGAAATTTTATTGTTGTAAGTGGTCTGACAAGTACATTCTGAAGGATGTTGAGCTGAATATTATTTGTATTTAGAAGAAAAAAAATCACCGCCATTTAATGAAAGCAACAGGCAGAAATAAAATACTAGACACCATTCTGGAGGTCTCATTGAGTCCAGAAGTGCGTAAGTAGTTGAATATCAGTATCACAAAAGGAGGTTATCTCATTGACATACTTTTTCGCGGTCGATACTTTTAAATATGCTTCGTTATATTAGACTGCAGTGGAATGTATGATTACAGATTTCCGCAGAACAAATATAATTGCGAAACTTTAGAACCAAATATTTAGTTAAGTAAAAAAAACAGCTGAAAATTTCGTGTAGTAGTACTTACAAAAAAAGTAACTGTTAACAAGAGATTTTGTTCAGTTAAATGTGATTTTCATAAACACTCAATTCTGTATATGGTTAAAAATTCCACTTTTCTTAAAACTGTTTTCAAGGTAAACCTACGTTTAGTTATTTCTCAGTTTTATTTATTAATCTGTTAGCGTTATTTAATTTATTGTAACTAAATAAAGTTTTTGGAGACCTTAACAGGTGGGATCCTATTCTTTATTTAAACTTAAAATTCACAATTTTTTACATAAAACGCGGAAAAAGTAATTAATATTTAATACATTTCATAAATAATTTTCTTATTATAATCCACGTTATATTGTTGTATTCAAAAATGTTTAAATAAACTTTTATCTGTAAGTGTATAGGCAGTAGTGGAAGAAGTTTAATTTTGAATCGTTACTTATTATGAAATTATATGTAAAATTAAAGTTATGACTTATTACTTTTGCAGCAGTTTAATAAATAAACAGGCGAATAATTACTAAATAAATAAATAGTTTCTATTGCCATGAAACTGAAACTTTTAATATCTGAATTATTAATGAATTAAAAATATTTGTAAACTCTTCTAGTATAGGTAAGCGTGTAGTAGGGATTAGGGATTTTGTTGTTATAACTCAAATTCATAACAACACTACACAATTCGAACATCCCATACCAAATAACACGCTTAATATACGAACAGAATACCGGAAATAAGAAATAACCATTGATTAACAAATGAAACAGAAGTAGAGGCAGGGATAAGGCAAGGATATAGCCTGAGTCCATTACTATTCTGTATAATTATGGACAGGATAATCGAAGAGCTAAAACGGGTAAATGATGGACATCGGTTAGAAAATAAAGTCATCACGATATCAGGGTATGCAAGTGATGTAGTGTCAATAGCACATTCAGAGGATGAACTACAGAGACTGCTACATAAGTTTGAACAAACCGCAAACATATTTAACATGGTTATAAACGTCAACAAGACAAAGTGCCTTACAATAGATACAGAACCTCTAAGATGTAAATTAGAAATCAGAGGAAAAACTATAGAAAAGGTGATGCAATTTTCATACTTTGGAGTATTAATAACTAGCTATGGAGACATAGTAGAAGAAGTTAAAATGCAAACAATTAAAGCTGCAGCCCTAAGAGATGTAGTGTGGAAAAATAAAGATCTGAGTATTAAGGCAAAAACAAGAATATACATATATAAATCTTGTGTAAGGCCAATAATGAGTTACATCACTTACAGCATAGAAACTGGCGCTGACATCAAAAAGACCAAACAATTATTACGAATAAATAAAACGAAAGTACTACGAACTATAATAGGAAAAATAATAACAGATTGGGTAAATAACAATACAATAAGAGATCGGTGTGATGTAAAAGATATAGTCAAATGGGGAAGAGAAAGAAGACGGAAATGACATGAACACGTACAACGGATGGAAGACAATCGACTCATAAAGATATGCATAAGTGCAAAGCCAGAAACAGCAAGACTAAGAGGACACCCACCTAAACGGTTGAAAGATAGCTGGACGTCGAAGTCACAAGGGGCTTGAAAAAACGAAGTAGAACAGGTCAACAGACCTACAAAGAAGATGAAGTATATCCATATTTTCAGTTTAGACAAAAAACAAACTTTAAATTTTCAGATTATTATACAGGGTGACATTGAAAAAACTACAATGCATAGTACCACGCGATAGAGGACCATAAAATAATAAAAAAAAGTTCTTATACCCTAATGTCCGATCGCCTTTTGTTTTCAAGATAGAGGATGTTAAAGGTTTGTTAGAAAATTCAAATTTTTTTAAATTTCGTCAGATTGTGAAGACATAATTGAACCAAAATTAGTGCACACTATATACCCTTGCAGGTGGCTATTTTGTGTAGGTATTTTAGTTTCGAGCATTTTTAGAATATTATCATATCATAACCTAACCTAACAAACTTTTAACATCCAATCTTGAAAAAAAAAAGGAGATCGGACATTAGCGTATAAGAACTTTTTTTATTATTTTATGGTCCTCTATCGCGTGGTACTATGCATTGTAGTTTTTTCAATGTCACCCTGTATAGGCTTTGTGGTACATATTTGATAAGGAAGAAATGATTTCTGTAGCTCACATTCAAAGATAACGCTCTACCTTTACGACATTCGGAAGTAAAATAATGAAATAAAAATTATTCTTAAAAATTCATTAGGGACTTTATTAAACACAAATTTATTTAGCTATAAGATTTAATTTTGTGCTATTATAAGTAGGTACATACTGCAAATAATAATTAACATGATCGAGAAAAGGTTAGAATTTCGTTAGAATTTTGTCATTTTTCTCGTATATAATTTTAAAGATGTTGAAAGTATTTATATAAAAACAACCTTTGTAATTTTATCATGGAAAGTGCTAAAATTTATTTTATTCCAATTTAAAACATACCTACTATTATTTGGAAAGCTCTTTAACGCCAAATACGAAGCACAGGTTTCTGTACTGTTTGTTTTTATTATCGTTTCTAAATTTCCTAGGATGTTTAGGATTTGTTTTAAATACGTGGCAAAACCCTCTCAGATAGGTCAAGCAAAGGCGCAAGCTGTAACAAGTACAACTAATTCTTTTCTTACCAGCTGTTTCTGCTTTCTGGGTAATTCCGTATTTACGCATTTATGTGACAAAACTGACTAATGCACATCTCAGTTGTTTAGTTTTAGGGATTTTCTTAGTTTTCATTAAAGAAAATATTTGTGAAATTTAACGGAGTGGACAATGTAAACACCGGTAAGGTCAAAGGTAGAGTGGTACATTTGAAATTAAAAATGCAAGTTTTATTGTGATAATGATAATTATTGTTTAGAATAGCATTAACGGATTGTTCTAGTAAAAAACGTATATATTAAATAAGAACATGTGGTACATCGAAGAACAAACGTTTTTGACTTTTGGACACCTATTTTCTCTCTTATTTAAAAACTATTCTTTTCAAAACTGTAATTAGTAAATGTTTGTAATGTTAACTTAAAAAATTAATAAAACGCGAACCTTCGCATAGTAATATACAAATTGTATATTCATGCGAAATAAAAGCGAACAAACAAGGATCTATGATTAATAGGAATAACTGGCCTTCAAACGTTGTTCGGAATTTACTTGCATACTAGCTGTTTTCCTGTTGTTTAGTTTAGGCAATAGAGAGGCAATAGGTATCTATCTAGCTTTCAGAAAACAAGTTCGAGTTTAATTACTAATTATTTACTAAAATCATTTAAATTTTAATTTAATATATTCGCCGAAATAGTTTATATAAATCATAGTCCATGAAACATTAATGATAATAACATTAAGTTTGCGAGGTGAATCGATGGCTTTGCTCTTAACGGCACCGTAATTCTGTTCCTCATAACGGAGCTAAACAATCGTGTCATTTCACCAGCTTTGC
Organism: Melanotus villosus; assembly: GCA_963082815.1. NCBI lineage: Eukaryota > Metazoa > Arthropoda > Insecta > Coleoptera > Elateridae > Melanotus > Melanotus villosus. The sequence continues at coordinate 64,729,965 of OY720418.1, read as the reverse complement.
ACTGATTCGCTATGTCATTATTTTAAGTTGCTAAACCATTGAACGTTTTATACTTGGTCAAATACTTTAGACGTTTACTTCTAGGTAAATTAAGTTAATGTATTTCTTAAGAAATTTTCTTATCTTTCTGGAATTTTACACAGAAAATAATATTTCCCTTGAAATCTAAATAGTAGGTAATCTACTTTACTATGTAGTCAATTTTACGGAGCTCAACAAGACAGGTAAATTCGAATTTGTCCCGAAAAAGCTACAAGGGGTAATGTTTGTTACAGTTCAAGAAATACAATATGATTAAATATCTGTGTATGCGCTGTATGCTGCTTTAGAAAGTTTATAAATCGTAAAAAAGCAGATTTTAAAGAAGAAATGCCGAGATAGAGAAAATCGATTTAAAAAGAGTTAAAGCGGGACGCTTAAGAATCTGATATTAAAAAAAGAACAAAAAATACCTAAGGTGAAGTTAACTCTTTTTTTGGTTTTATTTTCTTCGGGGATTCGCATTCGCTGTTTTTCATTTATGAATTAAATCAAGTAGTACATTTTATTTAAAGTATAAAGTCACATTAACTGAGTGGAAAAAAGTTAAGAATCAGAGCTTTCCTGATAAAACGGTTAGAGAGGTAGATTTGAAATTGTATACGGTGTTATACGATATTTATGCGCAGGTTTTGAAGACAAAAATATTTTTTACTGTGTAGTTTCTGCACAGACTTTATCTTGAATTTTTTAAATGCAAGTTAGGGTTATATTATCCATCATCAAACGATCAAACCTTATCCGTTATCTTCGAATTTATATCTAACACTGAAGCTTTGATTCAACTTTTTCCACCCCTTTTTAAAATAGAATCTTTAATTTCTTTTCAAAATATGTATTCGTTCTTTTATTGGCATGTGTGAGCTAACCTAATTTAATTAATTAAAAAATTGCAAATCAATTCTGTTCTTAATTTTGCAGAAGTTAATCAAAATCTATGAGAGAAATAATATTTTTTCACATTATTAACGTAATTTGATTTATTTTTAAATATATTTTTAGTTTAAAATCATTTTTTCTATTCCTATACTTTAAGTGATTTATTAAGCATTTACAACCTGTACTTTAATGAGATTCATTAAGATACAGATTCTTCATTAAGATACAGATTTATAACCAATAGCAGCAAAGTATTTTATTTGGTAACTATAGTTACGCGAGTTGTTGATGTTTCTTAATTGCGATAACCAGTAGCAGCAAAGTATTTTGTTGTCAAAAATAAGGTTAGGTAGCAGCTTTTCAGAAGGTGCCTATTTTTTTACTGGTCGTAGAAAAAATAGTGTATGCAACTCGCATTTAATGGCTATTAAATGCTCATTGCATAATATACGAATGTGTGTTAACTGTTTTGTATTACTTGATTTAATAGGTATCTCTGAAAACCAAACAGTCGTCTTTTGAATTTTTGTAGTTCCTGTACATCACTAACCATGAATGAGAAATACAAAATTTTATTATTAGAACAACGCAATAGATAATTTGTAAAGGAACTTTATCGTGTCAAATATCGTACTGGTACGACTTTACCTCGTATCTGAAAGCCTTATACTTTACAAACCGAATTGAGTTTAAAAGGAATGAACCAGCATTCTTTTTTATATTATATCTTGAACTGGCGGCCCAAGATATAGGGGAAAGTGTGCTAAGATGGGGTCAGGAGGTAAGATGGGGAACCATGGTTAAATATCAAGTATGTGCTACCACATATTAGATTAAGATGGAAATATTTTAAACATTAATAAAGTGGTGCAGAAAATATCACGTACACACTTTAGTTGGTTTATATACTCACTGAAGCTGAAAATCTCGTAAGTGTCAGTTTGGATGTAATTTTTGCGGATTTAAAAATTTGATTCGGTAAATGTAGCAAAGTAATTTGTAACTGTTATTTATATTACATTTTAAGCCATAGTTTAGGGCACATAATGATGTACACATATTGTTATTAAATATCTAGGTTCTAAGAATATCAGCCTCTGAATCTTAAAAGTGCACATAGGGTAAGATGGGGACACTTGAACAAGGCTAGATGGTGACGTCCCCGTCTTACCCCTCTAAACAAATTTGTTTTTCTCTTTTTAACATCAGAAGGTTGGGTATCTTGTGTACGAAGTGGGCACACCGTCCTTGCGCTGGAGAAGATAATAGTGACGCAGACTCGGTGCACGTATGCTCATTTTGTGAATAATTTTTGCATTTCCCCATCTTACCCCACCCATGGTTTAAGATGGGGACAATGACATTGATTCTTATTTTATTTTTCTATTAAGAATAACATTTAATTTACTTGTTAAACTTGTATCATTATTTTTAGAATATGTCTAAGTATAGGCTAATAAATATGCGTTGTGTTTTGACAATAAATATATCTTCTACCAAGGTTTAATTCTTAACGTCACCATCTTACCACACTCTCCCCTAATACAGATTTTTTTATTTTTAAAGGTTTGCATGGATTTTGTTATTGCTTAATAACCAATTAATTTTTGACATCTGGGTATTTATTTTAATTTATTACTTGGTATCTTACTTTTTGAATTCCTAGCCGTATAAAAAGGTAAGCTATAACCTTGTAGCATATCTTATGTTACCAAACAACTTGAAAATGTGATAATTTGATACCATGTCATTTAATCCTATACAGCAACAATAACGTGTTATACATTATTTATTAATTTCGCTTAGAAACCACATGCATTTTCTTATATTTGTATGTACATTATCTATAGCCAGCGTGTAACTACTATTACTGTTCCATGTTAAAATTGGTTTGTTCCCGAATTGGAAATGCATTTTTTTTTTCTGTGAACAGTTTGTAAAGTTTGGGTTTTACAAAAGTACAACACATTTAAAATAAAGTTCAAGGAAGGTATAGTAAATTAACTGGAGTTACAGGTTACAGGAAACTGCGTTGTTCCCTAATTTCATAATCGAAATATACCTAGCAACTACAAATGTATGTAACTAACCTTGACAAACGATGCATTGTAAAAACTGCTGATAAAAGTCGGAACGTCTTATCAGTAAAAGAGGAAGTTATCTTAGAAATATATGATTACGTAGTAAAGATTAAAACGTTAATTGCTACGTATAATAGATATTTTAATAAGCTTAAAAAAGTATACCAAAAATAGAAAATATTGCCTTTATATTTCACTACTTCAACTAGGTATATATTTTTATTTGAATTTGACGTACCTACGGTAAAATAAACAAACATAATGAAGTTTAGAGTTAGGGGTTTTAATGCTAAGAGAAATTATACGAGAAATCGTGTAGGAAAGTGCAGGTGAAATTGTAACAATGTATGACATCTGCAAAAGGAAAGTACCTACCTACTAGTTAGATTTAAATTAAAATATACATTTTTTAAACCAGTAAGACTCTAAATTTGACACATTATTTATTTACTTTTTTTGTTATTTTTCAGTTTGGTGGTGGTTCAGTTATAACTACATAGGCAAATAAATGATTACTTTTGTCTCTATTTACCTAATCATTTTATTTATTTAATTTGTTTATTCATTTATATATTTATTTAATTATTTATTTTACAAAAAAACTGATTTCTGCAAGGATTTGTTAAGACACGCTGAACGTTTTTTAAGCGATATTATTAATATAAAAGCTACTGCTAAGATATATGTATGTACAATGTACACCCTAAAGAGTAATTATAATAATATGGATAATTAAAACCTACCTTCATAAATCTTTGATACAGTTTTTCGACGACAGAAAGTCATAAAAATAAGTTGAATAATAAGGATATCTTATGATAATTTTTAAACATGTTATTTAAACCGGCTGACATAGAATTAACCCCTAATAAAATTTTAAACTACGTAAATTCCTTGTACCTAGTTAATATGTTGAATTCATAATTCATATAAATAAATAAGTATTTGTAGAATAGCCGTGGGTGTACCAAGTTAGAAATTTAAAGTGTTAGGTATTTTTTAAATAATATGGTTAAAATAATACGAACAGAAAATGCTACAGCTAAAATACGGCATTGTATCTACAAAAGGTAAGTTGATGCCCATATATATGTTGTACGTGCCACACATTCTTAATATTTCAGTAATTTAATTCAGTTGAAAAAGCTCCTGTTATTATTAACAGTTTTGTAATTACAACTGTCGTTTAAAAGTGATTTATTTTATTCAGACATTTTGTATACTGTCACAAAATACAAAGAAGGGGTTTCTGCACGGCTTTTTTAGTTGTTCATTTTTCATTTATGAAAACATTTTAGGCGTCTGTAAGATTCTGTACGTTAATAAATAAGGTATAGTAAAAATCGTGGGAAAATCCTGGAGTATACGAAACTATGGAAAATTTTTAAGTACCTACTTCTTTAAAAATTTCTGTGATCTTGGCAGATTTGGTATGATTAATATGTTGCTTTTTTATATATTTTTGTTGTGTTAACTTAAAATACGTATAACTCATATACATTATATAACATACAACACGAAATCATAATCAAGAATTCGGTTTGTTTTCGATTGAAATTTATAAACAATCTTATGACTTTCTGAACATTTGAAAGCTGTAATGCAAGCTGGAAATGGTAATTATGCTTTTTTTCGCAGAAAAGTATTCTAAGTAATTCTTGTACTTTCTGTTGACAACATTTTCTGCAAGTTTTAAAATATGATAAATTAACATTTTAGTATCTCACAATTTACACTAAAATGCGGTTTTAATGTTAAAAATTGTTTATATTTTAATACAGATAGCAAATTGTTAAAGTAAATGAGTTGAAAATTAAGGAGTGAAAAAGTTGTGAAAATATTTTAAAAGTCCTTTGGTTGTGATTGAAAATGCACTCTACCATAATACTCTTTCAGTATAGGTGTGGTTAAAAAATACTACATCAAAATATTTGAGAATTAAAAACAAAACGAACCACCAAGGGCAATCTCACCGACCTGACCGGGACTCGAACCCGAGATATTTGTTTTAAAAGTATGCTAATCTTGACACCATTAAGGCCTACAAACGCTATTTTATTGGAAACAAATGCCGGCAGGACACATAATTTTATACAATTTTATTAAAATATAATCTTATAAACTCAAGAAACGCAGTTTGTAATTAGGTTTATTTTAATTTTAAAATAAATAATCCAATTTCTCAGGTCTGTCTTGTTTTAGTTTAGAAACAATATTACTATTAAATAATATTTACGTAATTGATTAAATACCTGTTCACATAGTTTAAGCATAAATTACCTTACATTCTATTTCATGTTGTTATTTATTTTCATTTAATTAGTACCATTTATGTAGATGGAATAGGTTTGCACCTTTTATTATCTTAATTACATTAATTAGACATCAGAATTCTTTGATTAATGTATTTCAGAAGTACTTTCTGTGGGAATATTTTCAAAATGCTTAATATAGGAAAAGTATTCTGGGAATGTATTATTACCATGCTGGGACATTTCTATTAATTTGTTTTCGTCTGAACGAAGTCTTGAAACCAAAAAGAGGCTGTCGTTTGAAATCGAAAACTTCTTGTGAATTCGTTTATTTTGTAATTTCTAAAACATTTTCGTTTACATGAATTTAGTGGTTTCGTTTAAACTGTAGTCGAGTTTTCAACACAAAACGCAACTAGTTTACTTCTTGTACAACATAACCATATAGATTTGAAAAATATCAAAGGAGCAAAACTGTTACAGAGATTAGAGGTCAAGGAAAGAACCATCCGGAGAAAGATCCTAGGTCCAAGGATTATAAATGAAGAAAGATACCACAGACTCAACGAGGAACTATACCATAAACAAGAACCTTTAATGGACGCCATTATTAAAAGACGCCTAAGTTTTTATGGACACCTAGAGAGGATGGAAGAATTAAGATTAACCAACATCATACACAGAGCCAACTCGCGTATGAAAACAACATCACCTTGGTACAAACAGGTCAAACAAGATCTTGAAACTTTCAACACCTCCAAAACACAAATACATGACAGAAAAGTTTTCCGAAAACTGATACAAGTAGACTTACAAATCAAGTTTAGATTAAAGAAGCAGAAGAAGCTAAACAACGACAAAGCCAAAAAATGAAACAAATATGGACAAGGAAGAAAGCTTTCAAGAATGCACAAGCAGCCCCAACAACTTAAGCTGCAAATCATTTTGATTAACTTTTGTCGTCCATAGTTGGCTTACCTGAGAAAAAAATTAGTTGGTTTTATCAAAGATGTGGTTTATTTTTCTTAAACTCTCTTAAACCAGTTATTTTTTGATCATATACAAGGTGGTTAAAAAGGAGATACTTCTAATTGGCTTTAAAATTTGTTTGTATGTTTTTATGCGAAGCTATATTTATTCTTTATTGTTTTCGAATTAACCAGGGCTGTCGCTAACCAAACCTCAATTTTTGCCAAGTGAACCGGTAAGAGTAACATATTTCGTTTTGCATGGGATATTCACAGCCAATTACATTTATAGCCTTTTTAGCCACCTTGTAGATCTATTTACATGTATTTATTATTAATAATACTTACAATCGACGATTTCACCCTATGAACAAATATAAATGCTTAAAGATATCTTAATTTCTTCAGACATTCCAATATAATTATAATAATGTTGTTGTTTCAAGTATCACAATATTGTTCATTAATATTAATTAATAACAACTTACAATGTTACTGAACAGCAAATTTGAAGTTTATATTTTGTTAAAGCTATTTGTTTAGTAACTAATTTAAGTTGATAAGTGATAATTAAAAAAAATAGTTTACTATTATTTATTTGATATTTTTTTACATTACAATGGTTGAATAATTCCCCACAATAACTCTTTACTGCATTTATTTGTATACCGTCTGATATTCTAGTTTACGACACTTTGTTTTAGAATGAAACCATTAAATAATGCACAATAAATATTATATTATCAGCTAAGCTTAAATTGAATCAGTATTTCATAATCATAATAATGTACGCAGTAACTAGGAAAGGTGTGACTATTAAAGTGTTATTATACTTAAAACCTTCTATCAGATAGGTAGAGCGTTTCAAAAAGACCAATTACTTTTCGTCATTTACACTAAAATTTTCGAGTTTCAGATAATTTATCCCGCAATTTCTGGAATAATTTCTGGGTAAATCTAATACTGCTAATTCTCAAATCTGGACATCCATATTAAATTTTAACCATTTTTATGTTGTACATGTTTGCAATGTATGTATAATAAATTGTTAAATTAAAGGAACACCGACAGGATGTAGTAATACCAAAATGTTTTCTAACAATGATTCTTAGAGCTGTACTTGGAGAATATTTGGCAAAATGAATGTAAACTTTTATGCTAGTTGCCTGTTTCAACCTTCAGATAAACAGGCATTTACAGGATTTAAATTTAACAATTGCTATTATCCAAAAACTCTAGGGGTTTACCTCTTTTCCGTGTTTAATCCCTAACGTCTGCTTTGCCTCCCTTGACAATGGATCACGAACAACCTGTTTGCAAAATTTTACATTTGTTTCTAGGCTGTTTGTGGCATGTTTAATAAAAATATCAAAATCAACATTTTTTTATTAACTAATTGAAATTATAATTTACAAAGTGTAGTAGATGTGCTTTGAGAACTCATTTAATCTAAATGCAAGTTATTGCTATTACATATTTTTGAAATATTAAATTCAATTTTTCCAGTTTCTCGCATGCTAAAAGTTTCATAATTTACGGAAATAGATTTTAGAATCTGCGAACTTTTCGACTGCTGAAAATTGATACGTCGTATTTGTTTCCTTGTGCGTTTAAAATATTCAAAAATGCTAGTTCGGTTTCTTTAGGATCAGCCTATTCGTGTCTAATAAAAAAAATATATATACGAGGGCGGGATGATAAGTTGTCAGCCTTGACATAGGTGGCGTGGCGCTGGTAGGTACAATATTTATTCATGGTTTGAAACTTCGATCTTTTAGTTGGCAATACTAAAAATATAACGGCGATCTTTCTACTAGTTTGGGGTTAGTAACTCTGCAAAGAAAACGCATGTTCTATTTGTTTTACTATGGAAGCTATTGAACATCGCGCCGTCATTAATTGTTTTTTATTTAAAAGATTTAAAAAGTGCAGAAATTTTTGAAGAGATGAAGAGTGTGTTGGGTGTTGGGTGAGAGTGCCCCATCCCATCATATGCGTTCGTCAAAAATGGGGTGGCTGAGCAGGGCCGTAGATAGACGTTGGCGATTGGGGGGGCTTCGGGAAATTTACCTTGTGATTAACATAAGTGCTAGTGCTTCGTTTAGAGGTATTAATCTTACAAAACTAGGTTACGTTTTTCAGGATAAAATTTATTTATAACATCTTCGGAACTAATATAAATATCTCTATGTATAGACTTTAATCGTTCATTTAATATTGAATTTCTAAGCTAGATTTTAGACGTCTTAGAAAAAGATCTTTCTGGAGTTGCCGTAGAGCAAAGCAAAGTAGCTAGTAAGATCTTTAGTAATCGAAAAAAATGACTCATCTTCTTTTAAAAATGCATCAATAGCCGTTCTTGGCAGATTTTCACGACTGTTCCACTGTTTCTGCCACATATCGAATTCTGTCGAGAACTAAATAAAACTTTTGTCCTATAATTCGCAAATATCTTCAAATATTTCTGGTTTAGCTTCCAAACATTTTTCTGGTATAGGTAAATTGTAAGTACGGAATTAATTTGTGATATTCGGAAAAACGATCTTTTAATTCGACTATAACATAGTCCAGGAATGGAATGAACAGATTTCTAAGATAGTAGTATTTCTGAGCATTTTCTGCTGGAACGTTCCCTCGCTGAATCTGGCGACTTACAGTTCTAGGTTTTCTAATCTTTCCGAGTAAACACTAAAAATATTTCTTTTACCATCCAAAATTTTACATCTTCAAGAGAAATGTACATAGGTATAGGGTATAGGTACGACTTGTTATCAACATACTGACTCGGACTGGCAAGAAACTGCATGCATCGACCGGGCGTGTGAGACGTGCGACGCGACACAATTAAATTAGAAGTTTTGGGTAAAAACAAACGGAGCGATTTGTGTTGAGTCAACCGTCGAATCGACGAATTTTATCAAAAGGTTCACACGGAGCGCCCATGTCGAAACTCGAAACGGTGTCGATTTGATGGTATCCTGTCAACTAACAATACACATTACATTAGACACGGGGCGGCGCGGCGGTCAATTCGACGTATGATTTCCCCGCGACAAACAGGCGGCACACTTTCTGAATCGACACATATTAGAAATTCTTAATTATTACGATCAATTTTGAACTAAGCTTACTTACAAATTGATGAATTTTTGTGTTTTAACGATACGGTGCGTCGCCGTCACGCCTTAAGGTAACAGGATACCATCAAATCGACACCGTTTCGACATGGGCGTTCCGTGTGAACCATTTGATAAAATTCGTCGACTCGACACAAATCGCCCCCCGTCTGTTTTTAGCCTAAGCTGATTATATAAAACGATACGTCGAGTCGACAGTCAACTCGACTGCAACTCGACACAAATCGCACCGTCTGTTTTTAGCCTTTTTTTTACGGTGGTTGTTTAGGCTAGCGCTAGATTACTAGAGATATGCAATAGAGTTGCAATATTCCGAATCGTTAAGCAACATATTACAGTTGTTATAGTTGTGAGTCACAATAATTAATGTTTTATACGGCCCTGTGGCCGAGTTTAAACGCGGCCGCACAAGCATCCAAGACGAGCATCGCTCTGGACGCCCGAAAAGTGTCAGAACGCCAAAACTGGTGAACAAAATTCGCGCTCTGGTGTTAAAAGAAAAAAGACAGGCGGCTCAAACTTAGCGAAATAGTTAATGTTGCATACACTTCAAAAGAGCGAGTGCACAATATTTTACAAAAGAAATGCGGGTATGAAAAAACTTTCAGCAACATGGACACTTACACCTAATCAAAATGTCTTCGAGTACAAGTTTCCCAAGAACGTTTGGACCAATTTTATACGTCGATTTGTAGCTAGAGACGAGACATGGGTTCATTACTACACCCCAAAGATGAAACCCCAATCCAAACAATGGACAGAACCCGGCTGCTCGGCTCCAAAGAAAGCAATAGCCGTAAAATCAGCTGGTGATGGCGTCAGTTTCCTGGCATGCCAAAGAGATCCTGATGATAGACTATCTCTCAAAAGGACAAACTATAAATAGTGAATAGTAAACTAACCTCCTGGAACGATTGCACCAAAATGCCAGAAAAGGGCCAGGTTTCAGTGGCGGTTCGTGACTTTAGGAATGAGAGAAGCAGATTATTATCCCCTCCCCTTTGGGGGTCCAGTTGCAGCGTTTTTTCAAAGTTCAAGGTCATTCGCTATTTTACAACTTAAAATTTTGATGGAACTCATGTTCGCTTAATGTAAAACTAAAAATATACAGGCTGAGTCAAGCTATACGACTTTTTTTTAATTATGAGTTTATTATTAGGATATTATTAACCATTTTTGGTATCCGTATGTTTAGAAGGGTGCTTTACAACCTGGCGTAGTCAGATTTTTGGTTGGATGTCAAATGTCAAAGTAGCGATTTTCAATTATTTATTTTTAAATGGAAACAGTACACTTTTTTTGGGCTTAAACGAAGCTGTAAGATGTTCTTAATATGACCCTAATTTGTTTTTCCCGCCATTTTGACGATTTTAGCTTGAAATATGCAATTTATTATTCTAGTCTAGTAGGCCGTGACGCGCGAAACGTATCTCGATTTTTACATAAAATAAATTAACAGTTGTTGGTAACTATGACAAAACAATTGCTTGCAAGTAAGCTAGTCTATTTCTTGCAGTTTCTTGTTAGATATTGTTCATGGTTACATGCAAAATGCCTTTATATCACAGCAGAGATGAATTAATTGATATGTTACTTGTATTTGGAAGAATCGGCGAAAATCCGTATGAAGCAGCACGTTTATATGCCCAAAAACATGCGGACCGAAGACACCCGCACGTCAATTTGTCAAGACTTTTTTGCGCGTCACGGCCTACTAGATTAGAATAATAAATTGCATATTTCAGGCTAAAATCGTCAAAATGGTAGGAAAAACAAATTATGGTCATATTAAGAACATCTTACAGCTTCGTTTAAACCAAAAAAAAAGTGTACTGTTCCATTTAAAAATAAACAATTGAAAATCGCTACTTTGACATTTGACATCCAATCAAAAATCTGACTACGCCAGGTTGTAGAGCACCCTTCGAAACATACGGATACCAAAAATGGTTAACAATATCCTAATAATAAACTCATAAAAAAAAAGTCGTATAGCTTGACTCAGCCTGTACATTTTGGAAGAACGGAAAAATTGGTGCAATCGATGCCAAAGCGACTCCAGGAAGTCATAGATAACAAAGGCAATCAACCAAATATTAGGATAAATATATTAAATTGTTTTGTTATATAGCAAGCTGTCGATTATTAAACTGTACGAATACGAGTGTGTCAGAAATTCTCACTGTCTTTCCAATATTTTATTGTTTAGAGTAGAAGTAATCTGATAATTGTTAAATAAATGAATTATAAAAAGTAATGACAAAAAATTGTTGAATTTCGTTTACCTACGTATGTATTTGAATTTGCATTTGTACCAAACGCGCGGCGCTGTACGAATACGAATGGGAACCACTGAATGTAACACCGAAACCAGAAGGCAGGTTGCGACTGACGCAGGTCTTGAATCTGTTTCACTTCTCCGTATAAATTAATTTGCAAGTTTGCCGTTGCCGTGGCAACGGTTCGTATGCAAACTTACGAAAATTGACGCAGTATTCCTGTATAAGCGAACCTGCTTCAGTTGAACGCTTGTGGTTTGCAGTATGTATTACGGAACGGCATAACCTGCAGGGGCTTGCTGTACCATGTACTGTGCGCCGGGCATAAAATACATAAATTACAATTCTTTTCTATATCAACTGAATTAAAGAAAATGAAAAAAAATTAGAATAATTTCGGATTTTGAATAAAAAAAAACATTTAACCGAAAAATATAGGTGAAGCAGCGCTTTACCTGCGTCATAAGATGGGCCGCCGCTGCCAGGTTTAGTACGAACAAAAATCATTTTTCATCAAGATAATACACGCCCCCACACTAGTGTTACTGCAATGGCTAAAATCAAGAAACTGAACTACGATTGGTTTACGCGTCCAGCTTATTCGGCGGATTTACCTCCCTCTGATTTCCATTTATTCCCAAAGCTTAAAATAGTTAAAATTATCTTGGGAAGACAGAAATTTACGAAATCGTTCGACAAAATGCATTGCACTGGCAGGAAACTATGTTGAAAAATAAATATCACTTTAAAAACGTATAACTTGTTTCTGATTATTAGGCTAACCACTTATCATCCCACCCTCGTAGATTCGATTTTGTGCTACTACATCTACCTATAAGTACTTATCCTAAGAAAAAAGGTAAAAATCAAAAATTGTAAGTGTTCGTAAAAACAGTTGGAGGAAGAAACGGAAACTACATTTGATTAAAAAAAAGTTTAAACATTTGTTTATGCAGCTTTCAGAAAAAGGTTTTGAAAGATTTTGAAATCGACCCTTTGCCCATTAGTTATCGTAATTTTGAAAGATTTTTCAATTAGTTGTAGAGTTGGTACCATAATTGGGCATTGAATTTATAGCGGTAGTTGGACGTATTTTTGAACGACTCACCATTTCGAAAAGTCGTTATTTCAAAAATATCTCTTAGAATGTCATTATGAAGCTATACATTTCGGTAAAAGCCATTCCATTCGCTTTGTTTTAAACTCTATAATAAATAATATAAATTAAATATATGTCAATCTAGAATCTATTAACAGCAATAAAAATATTTTTTCTATAGCAGCTGTTAAAGTGCTACTTTATCTATTAATTTGAGTAGATAAAGTAGCACTTTAACAGCAAGGGTAGATAAAGTACTTTATTTTTTGTTTTTAACCGTAAAACGCCCATACTAATGACATTTTAAAACGTGACTCGATTTGTAATTTTTTAAACGTCAATGTCAAATAAATGCAAATAAAATTTATTTTATAATTTTTTTCCTTTAAAATAAATGCTATAGAAAAAAATAGAGTATTATACACGACGATAAAATCTAATTATCTTCTCGAGCTTATGTGCGTCTCGACTGGCGTCTCGACGCTAAAATACACCCTCGAAGATAAAATACAATTTTATCGTCTTGTATAATAAATAACTATTATATGTAGGTAGTTTATATAACAAAAATTTACAAATATTTATTAAAAATTGGCTCGTTTACCTATATTTTTATTTTAAATTGTTGAATCCAAATTTGTTATTTATTTCAATTATTTATAAATGCATCATCAAAATATTTGCTTAAAATTAAAAAAATAAGTGCGGGTGTTAATAAAATGAAAATACCGAGAAATTTGTCCCACTTTAAAGCTTCATTGCATATCTGTGGTTAGAATAAAACCAAATAATAGGAGGGATTTATTGTTAATTGAAAATAAACTGGTTGCAACGAGGCACCGAGCCAAAGAGGTGCATATCCCGATACCAGAGGTCGCAACAAAAATACGACCAATCTAAATCCAATGCGCGACCTCGCGTACTAAACATAGCGAGCACAATCCCAGAGTAAGTGCATTATCATACAACAACAATTGCTTGACACTGAATTTTGAAGTGAATTGCAACCAAGAAAAATCTGATGATGTTCCTGCGCGAGTAAAAACGCAACCTGCAGAAATGTAAATCGGCGTGCGCGTTGACAGGGCAGTCTGTTATCGCCGCATGCGTCTAAATTCAGCACAAGCAGCAAACGAGCGTTATAAATTAAACTACTGACTCTATAAATTAAAATTCGCGGATGTTTGCCCTCGCTATGGACCATACAAAGCCACTCACCTGAAGATTATTTTAATGCATCATCTGAATGTTTGTTTAACAAATTGAATGTTTTAAGTGAGTGGCATTTATAATGGTCGCCTATTTCCATTATTACTTGTGTAATAAATATAATAATTTATTTTTAATTATGAAAATGCAGTTCTTCTATCATGTTTGATATGTAGTGAATATTTATTGGTTGCACCGTGCATTATTAAACTAAAAATAGGTTGTAAAGGTTTTTTGAAATTTCGTAAATCATCATACAACTTAACCAATTAAACTGAACACTCTTATGATGATTCTTTTCAAACTTTATTTCCGATATGTACTGCATTTTTTATAATGAATTTGTTTATGTTTGATGGACAGAAATAATAGACAACTGCCGAGTTTTTTTTTATGTTGAATTCATCTCTGATCTCTAATATTAGGTTGGATGTATTCAGTGCAAGAAATATGCTAGTAAAGATATTTTTCGATGAAATATATGAGTAAGAAATGTTTTATTAAATAGATATCCGGAATTATAACAAATTATCATGTTTCAAATGTACGGAAACTTTCAGAATTCAACATTAATTGTGCGTTTTGAAGTACAAGTACTACATATTTAACGAATATTTCTAAATATTACAGAAAATATATGCGATGCCACAAGCCACAACAAGATAATTTTTGTATTGAAATCCATATTGACATGTTCAGTTCGATTTTATACCATTTGAACTCAAAAACTGTACCTCTTTCTTATGAAATAAGATTATCATCAGAATCATATTAACCAGTACTATAGACTGCTACACTTTGCAATGTATTTTTTAAATCACCGAGGTTATATTAGTAGTTTTAAAAGAAATTTCCTTACTTAAATCAAAAATTTAAATAATCGAATACTCTTCATATACATCTTTTTTTATTTGATACAGAAAGACACCTATAGCTGAAACTGGAAAAAAGTGATATTTCAATTAATTCTAAAATTATTTCAAAAATACAAAAAAAAGAGAAATTTATTGCAATCATTAGTCTACTTAACTCTATAATTTTCAGCTTTTTAAATTATTTTATCCAATTCAGTTACGAAATGTCAACATTTCGACATTGATTTTAGTTGTGAAAAGTGGTTCATTTTGTAACTAGTTACAAAATATGCTCCCATTTTGTAACTAGTTACAAAAAGATGATTTGAGTTGCGAAAAGTGGTTCATTTTGTAACTAGTTACAAAATATGCTCCCATTTTATCACGATGACCCAACTCCTTTTTTAAGAAGATGTGGCATTTACATTTTGTTATCTGAATTGGATAAAATCTTGTATGAAACACGTTGCAAAACATGTCTTTTTATCACATGGCGTGTTGTTCAACTCGGCTTCGCCTCGACGAACAATTTCACGCCTGGTGATAAAAAGTCCATCATTTTGCAACTCGTTGCATAAATAGCTATTAGAAACAAAAAGGTAGTTGATTTTGTAACTAGTGTTCCAATAAATGGCAACACTGCACAGATACATTTTTTTATCTATTAAAACAATACGTATACACTTTTATATACAGTTACAAGAAATTACATCATAACTTAATTATTAAATTTCTGAAAATTAAAAATAATGTTAATATGAATTGCACTTTACATTATATACATAATTTCAAATACAATAGTAATAAAATGAAGTATTCATAACGTGATTCTCGTTTCTTCCATTATTTGTAGATGTCCCAGCCACCCCACTCTACACCTTCTTATCTCACTCTCTACACTTGGCTCCCCATATCTGTCTCTCACTTCAAAATTATAGAGCGCTCTCCACTCACCATTATCCTGTATTGACCCAAAGATTCTTCTTAAAATCTTCCGCTCCCAAATGTTTAGCGTGTTTATCTTTTCCTTAGTTAACGTCCAAGCTTCAGAACCATACATAACTAGTGGTCTGATGACTGCCTTATACTATATGTTGAATTTGGTGTTTATCCAGATCTCCTTTGGTGTTTATCGAGCTCTTTCTTCCTATATGTTGCAAAGCATAGTAACTCTTATTTGCCAGCTGTGATCCGTGCTGCCACATCTTCGGATATCTCATTAGTTCCACCGAAGATTGCTCGGAGATACTTCAAGGCTCTTACTCTTTCGATAACACTGTTGTTGAGCTCTAAGGGTTGACATTGCTCCGATCTTTTCCTTGACCTAATCATAAATTTTCATTTACTTTGGTTTATTCTGAGTCATATACTTTATGCTGTTCTTGCCAGACTACTATATAAGGTCAATGTTCTGGATATTATTATAGTCATGTCGCCTGGGAAAGCCGTCTTGTTTAATACTGTGCCGCCTTTGTTTATGAGTAATTTTCTTACTACCCACTCTAAAGCTAGATTAAGAAGAATCGTTGACAGTAGGTCGCCCTGTCGCAGCCCGCTGCTAACTTGAAAATCTTCGTATAGTGACTCTTGTATCTTTATTTTAGCGACTGCGTTTTCTAGGCACATTTTTATCAACTTAAGTAGCTTTATAGAAACATTGAGATCTTTCAGTATCTCATACATCTTTCCACGCGGTACACTATCGTACGCCTGGCTAAAAATCTATAAAAAAATGATATAATTCGATGTTTTTTTCGTAACTTTTCTCCAGTATTTGCCGTAGCATAAAAATTTGATCCAAAGTTGAGCTCTCTCTCATAAAGCCATTTTGATAATCACCCACCTCCCTCTCTATTATTGGTGTTAACCGTCTTGATATAGCGGCACAAATGATCTTATATCCAAAATTCAGTAAAGCTATCTCCCTATAGTTATGGCAAACGGTTTTATCTTCCTTCTTGTGCAGCGGACAAATTATCTATGTGCTCCACTTCACGGGTAGAACTTCGTCTTTCCATACTCTCAACAGAAATTTATATAGTGTTGCCTGTAATTCTTTTCCTGCATATTTTATCATTTCACTCGTTATCTGATCTTTTCCAGGCGCTTTCTTGTATTTCTTCATTTTGTTCTCAATCTATCTCTTCAGGACAGTTCGTTTTTTCATGTGAGTTTAATAGCTTTTGGAAATGCTTCTTGCATATTTTAAAGCAGCCTTGTTTATCACCAACGAGATTTCCTTTTTCGCTTTTACACATATTTAGTCTGGGTTTAAAACGTTTTCTTTAATCGCCTACTTTCCTATAAAATTCTCTATTATTTCTTATCCTGGTTGCCTTTTCTATGCTCCTGAACTTCTGGTTTTCATGAGCCCATCTTTTCTGCATACAAACCTTTTTAACCTCTCTTCTTTTAGTACTATACCTCTCCTTGTTTCCCTCGTTTATGGTATTTATCATTTTTAATGGCTGGAGTCACAATCCGCCTCTCTACAGCTACGTAGTACATCTTGGATATAAGACAGATGTCTTGAATTAGTCATTACATAATGGGTATACATTAGAAATTTTTTATACTGTTTTGAAAATTTGTAGAAATGATAGTATGTATTTCGATAAGATTATTACTCGTATAAAGCGTAGGCGCTAAAATTATAGAAACATTGATGTAAAATAAAATTAACAAGCTCCTTTACAGGCTTACATTTTACAAACCTCTATTATAAATTGTAACGTTTCATATTTTTATAAAATTATATCAACAATGATAGTGTTCTATTATTCTTTATAGTTTTCATTTAATTTCACTCAGTTAAACTGTTATAGCATGGTATATTGAGACAATTATCGATTTTATCTATTTATTATGTGTTACCTCTAAGCAGAGGAGTAAGTTCCTTGCAGATATAAGCTTATCCCAAAGCTATTATCATATTAAGTGATTAATTATTAATTACAAACGCGCATCAAACCGACGTTACTTGTTCATTTAATGATCCTGAAATTTGTTCTGTGAATTCAAATCGATTTAGTTTTTAATCGATCAGTGCGAAAAATAAAATATATTTTCTATGGATTTCCGTTTATTGGGATTTAATGATTCCTTTTGCAGCGAATTAGACGTTAAACTAGCCTAATTATTTTAGAAACTTGGAAACTGAAGCTCTCTTAATTTCAGTTCCCTCTTTAACAGATTAAAAAGAATTACTGGCGGCATCATTTGGGTTTGTTTCGATAAAAAATTGCTCGGGTTATAGTTAAATATCGCGTAAAAGGATGACAATTTATCCTTTAGTCTCTTTAATCTTTTACAATAAAAACACCGGAGCGTTTGAATTCTCTGCCGATGCCAATATGAAACTTCATTCATAAACTCTGCTGATAAAGCTTTTAATATTTGAATGAATGAGCGAAGGAATGAATATGAATAAAGCATGAAAATAAAATACTACCTACCTACTCTCAAACAAACGTATTTCCTTAATGTGCACGGATCGTTGAAACTTTTTTATAAAATTTTAACCTTTTGTATGAACTATATTTTCGTGATATTTTGCACAAGATGGATTTTTATATTGATGTAACAGCAATTTTTGGATATGTGCATTCGCAGAAAATGCCATGATAAGCTTTAGTGGTGCTTTTAAAATGTAAATTAAGATTTTAAGTCATTCAATTTTTGTTTGACATTGTCACACTTCGCCACAATCATCATAGAAATTTATTAACAAAAACTCTTTTAATCCTTTTATTAGAATGGAATATCCAGAACTTTTGTAAATTGATGAAGGATGAAATGAATGATATAGTATCTATTTATTATTTAAAACACATGCTTATAATGTCTATAAATCCATATTCACGAGGCAGATCATTAACATGAACCAAACGTCGAATGCTTTGTTTACTTCATATAGTACATAGATGCAGTTTATCAAAAAGTTTTGCATTGAGTTGACGTGTAATACATCATCAGTACAGTTAAGTAAACAGAATGGTAGCGGGAATAATTTTTAATCCTTGTGTGTAAAGTTTGTACACAAAACAATTTCGACCAATTTTACAAAATTTATTAAAAAAAACACCTTAACAAAATTCATAAATCCGATTAAACATTAATTATCAGAAAAGATTTTGGTGTGGTAATAAATGTTATACTTCAACTAATATTCTCTTCTTATTTCATACTTTATTGCAATTTTTCCGTTAAACTAGCAATCACGCAATGGGTCAAGTACGTTGCCAATTCGCTGCGTTTTGTTTTTGTTTTGTTTATTAATTGGACGAACTCTAGGCTTCACGGAATTTTTGTAGGATGTTCCAAAATAATGTTACATATTAATAATCATGTTTTCTAACTAACATTCTTCAAAATCGATGTTTAAACTTTATGCAGGACATTTGGTAGTAGAAACAAACAATATAAAAATGTTATTATTTTTTGTTGTCATTAGGTTCTATAACTAACGAGTTAGCAAGACAGTATCGTGTATTTTAAGTTGTCTGTGATGTGGCGGTTTTAATTAAAATTGTTTTGCTTATAAAATTATTCGGTAGCACGATATGTTCCATTTATTTACAGAAATATATGTATCTAGAAATAAAAGCTGATTACCAGAGACTGGAAAAAATGCAAAGTGCATATCTCTTATTTTATAGCATTTCTTTTTGAATCTTTGTTTCACATCATGTTAATGCGATTTTTAATGAGTGTTTTTAGTGCATATATTACCTTTATATTGCATAATGCATATGCAAAACAATATAGTGCATATTTCGGTTCTTTTCGGCCAACTTGGTGCGTATTTTGTTTTGTGCAAATGCTTGCATCCAATTTTTCAAAAATTTTTGATACCTACAAATCTACAAACCTGAAAATTTTGAAAATGTGCCCAGTTCTTCAACGTTGCGAATAAAGTATCTACATTTAAATTATCTAGACGTTATTAAAAACATTAAAGAACAAATTAGGGATAAACTTATCTGCATCTCAGTGCACGAAACAACAGATACAAAAGCATGCTACATTGCCCATTTAGTTGTAGGGGTTTTAAATATTAACAAACCCGAAAGTGGTTTTCTTAGAAATTCCCATAGTGAAAGTTAGTATCTAATGTAAAAAAGGTATTTGTTAAAACACCTATTATCAGAGTGCAAAGATATAAAGAAAACCTTCCTGCGGTTTCTCTGCCACCAGAACAAGTCTTGACCTGATGGGGAACCTGGTTGAATTGTGTAATATTTCTTGCCGACAATTTTAATGGTATTAAAAATATAATTTCAGAATTTGACTCAGATAGTTCAATCGCAATTGAAAAATCTAGAGATATTTTTAAGAAACCGTCTATTCTAAATCAGCTAACACATCAAATCAATCTTTGCCTGCATTGCATTTGCAATAGACAAATTCAAGGCAGGGAACTTTCGTTAGAAGAAAGTATTCAGGTAGTTGAGACGTTAAAGATACAAAATCAGCAGTGCTAATGGCCGGAGGCAAAAAAATAAATGAAAAGTTGAACTTTATTTTAAAGAAAAATGAAGGGTTTACAAAATTAAACGCAATTGACAGGGTTTTGAACGTTGACTTTAATGAAGGTCTACTTAATGTAGATCTCCAATTTATAGATCACTTCAAGTACCCACCTATTACCTCGTGCGAAGTTGCGCGTACATTTTCTATGTACAAACACATGTTCAATGACCGCAGACATAATTTAACAATATAAAATATTGAAAAATATTTGGTATTACATACATATAAATAATTCTCTTGGTGTAATTTAAGGATTAAGTAGTTATTAAGTCTATATTGTAACAGTTTTACGTGCCATTATTTAACCCTCGTACTACCGACTCAAATTTGTAACACGGACTACCGTGTGGGGTACAAAGTTACCCCAACTTTGTTATCAATACTCCTGAATTGTCAGTGTCAAAATTGAATAAAAAATTCGGAAATTTACTTAGACAGCAAGCGATTTTCGCAGATTGTCGGAAATTCGGAAATGTTTTTTACATTTTGACACTGGAAATTCAGAAGTTTCGTGAACAGCTTATAGATTTCGTTACTTAGTACATAACAATGAATTTTGTAAAATATAACCCACTGTTTTATGAAAATTTATGAAAAAAATGCCACATACCTATATAATTGTTAACTAACAACAATTAGAATAAATTAAAGCTGTAAAATTCGGGAATATATTGCAAAAAGGCAATATTTAGAACTAAATTCGGCATTCACAGACTACCGTGTGGGGTACCCCAGCGCACTTTAATGTGCGATAACTTTCATAAACAAATTATTAAAAAAAAAATCTAATAATGTCATAATGTGTGTAAAACTATAACTGACACACTTAAAAAATTTCAATTTGCTAAGGCTAAAATTAATAAGGACATTAATTAAAATCTGACGCTGGGGTACAAAGTTACCCCACACGGTAGTAGGAGGGTTAAACTAATTGTTTGATTTTTTTGTTTATAATAAAAAATAATAAATAAACAAACAAGAATTTTTATTTCACATGTAGTAGTGCATAATAAATAATGTTCGTTTATTTGTTTATTTAGTGGGCGAAATCAGTGATTAATGACAATTTAATTTTGCATATAATTGTGCATATTTTAGTAATTTTCAGTGCATATTTGCATATATATTTAGTGATTTTTTGGTGCATATTTTCCAGTCTCTGCTGATTACTGTTGATAAATATTAAAGATATTTTTTGAGAATTACAGAAACCTATCTTAAATCATTTATCACTGCGGTGCGCATACAAGCATACTTTATGGTTCTCCAATTTATTTATTTACTATAAAACTCAATTCTGTTTAAAAATTTATTGCTTAACGGTTTTAGTTTTCAATGTTTTCAAATTACTATTTCATACTTTCGAATTTATTTAAAACATTATTATTGCTTATTATACCATCTAGCACTTGTTCCTATTAATTAATTCTTAATTCGATTGCGGATTACAGTAAATAATAAAGGCTTTAAGGCTTAGGCACATTATATATTCCTGAATTTAGAAAATTAAGTTCTATTGAAGCACGAAAAGATCCAATAAGACGTTTATAAGATAAAATGCCTGATGATGGTGGAAGACAGATGAAGAGTTCTTTTAAGATTAAGAAAGTGGTAACATTTTTTGATAATATTTCAAATAAAGTTGTGAGAATTAGAAATCGAAATTTGTATTTTATCTTCAATTTTTTAGAAACAATAAAATAATGTTCATATTATTTTACACAATGCATGTTTGCTATGTATCGCCGCTTGGCGGGCAAAATCTCCTGTGCCAGTTTTTCTGAAATAGGGTTTTTGTCTATTTCGTTTATTTTGGCCTTTCTGCAGTGTTTGGTAAAACCTCCTACGTGCTAAGTAGTGTATAAAAAGTATTAGAAATAATTTTCAAAATAATATTACATTAAAGTTCTAGGTATTCCAAAGCGTTTTTTGCTCTTCCTTGAAAATTTTGTTTTTGGCACATAGAAGGTTTTGCCTGCCAAGCGACGGTATGTAATTGTAAATGAAGTTAAGAAACTTTAATAATACCTAATAGTTAATAGTAATACTCATAAGTACACCGTAAATTATTTAACCAAGCTTGGATATTCTGATATTTCGCATGGGTTAATCTATCACAGTAGACTGATCACTAATGTAAAAAAGAGGGACATATTGTTAAAAAGAGGAAAAAATAAGGTTTCTAAATTAGAATTTCCATATAAAGAAGTGTATGTTTGTGTTCCAACTCGAAAGCGTGTTATTACAATTTTTACTAAACTTATTGTATTCTACGTGGAATTATACATAGGAATGATAATTTTATTTAATTAAATTAAATGGTCTTGAAAATAGATTCAAGTAAAACCCATCAGTTTTTCCGTTTTCCGTTATCCCAAAAATGTTACGAGGTATTCTAAATCTGAAAACATTATTAAATTTGTTTTAATTCTGCACATCTCTGCCAGTTTAACCTTTAGTGTAACTCTTTAAATAAAAAGTTTCCTATATAACTCGCAAGAAAATGAGCACACTGTATAACTGCCCATACTTCGTGGGTTTTTTTGTATTTTTAGTATTATTTTTACGATATTTGTTATATTACATTGAAATTTTGGTTTGTTAGCATTATTATAAATATTATAATAGTAGCTAATATTAGTAATATTACATTCAATAACATTGTTTTAGATTTCAGTACAAATAAAATTAAGATTAATATTGGCTAATGGTAAAACTTTAACTAAATTAATATTCCTCTTTTTAACATAAAAATACCAAAAATTATTAATGGTGAAAACCTAACACTGTATCCTTGCCTGTTAAAAGTTAGAAGGAGTTAGGCATCTTTGTTTGTGATTGAAACATGTTAAACAAGAAATTGTTGAAAAAGAAATTGCTTTGAAAAGGGCGAAGAAATGTTATTAACGAAAATTGAGTGAAATTGAATTCTTTGGGCTCATGTAAAGTTCCAGAAAATATTAATAATCCTGAAATTAACATTTTTTTTATTATAACGGAGTGTGTAAGTTATGATTTAATGTGTCATTATTTGTTGAATACTACATAAAATAATTATCTTTCTATAGCAACTGTTAAAGTGCTATTTTATCTATTAATTTGAGTAGATAAAGTAGCACTTTAACAGCAATGGTAGATAAAGTACTACTTTAACGACTGTACGCCCATACTAATGACATTTTAAAACGTGACTCGATATGTAATTTTTTAAACGTCAATGTTAAATAAATGTCAAATAAAATTTATTTTATAATTTTTTTCCTTTAAAATAAATGCTGTAGAAAAAATAGAGTATTATACACGACGATACAATTTAATTATCTTCTCGAGCATAATTAACGTCTCGACTGGCGTCTCGACGCTAAAATACGCCCTCGAAGATAAAATACAATTTTATCGTCTTGTATAATAAATAACTATTATTTTATTATTTAAGTATCAATCAATCAGCACAATTAAAAATTTTTAATAGTTTCCCTACAGAGTTAAGCTTCACAAATGCGTTGAAATTAGTGAATAATATTGTTGTAATTAAAATTCGTCATTTACTGTTTCAGGAAATGTTTGTATTGTTTCTATTTTCGAATTTTGTATGCGGACCTAGCACACAAGTTCAAAATTTCACCTAAATAAAGCTTTTTTTTAAACGATTTTTTAAATTCTAACAAATAACATGGTTTCTAACAGTAGCATAGGTACCTACTCAACGTGTGAAGGATCACGTATACGGTATACCAGAAGTTTTCGGACAATTTTTAAGTCATTAGATGAACACAAACTATTGCTCTAATTCGTTTTCCTAAATTAAACAATTAATATTTCCTTATTTGGTACGAACTTTTTGGCAAACACTGTGTCCATTATAAAGCTTATTGCAAAATTCAAAACGAATCGTTATAGGCCGTCTTATATTCTCATATATAATTGTACCTATAAAGTGTTTTAATTTGCGAATACTTAATGTTTTTGTTTTGATTATGGACCTATGCATACACAGTGAGTCATATAAATATTAATGTGCTTTAGCAATTTTAATTATTAAATATTCTGTCCTGCATATTATGTTTTTACCTGTGATTTTAAGATCTTAAATTATCTAAGATTTTAAATAAAAGAAGGTAGAAATCCCTAAGAAACCAAACTAATACGAGATCTACAAAAAATTCAGATTGGGTAACTACCAACTACCTGGATATACTTAACTGCCGATCAGAAACCGACAAAAAGAAAAATGTTAAGTTCACTATTTTTGAGAATAAGCTCAGAAAACTTTTAATTTATTTTATTTTTAAGTAAACTTTTTATATTGCGTAATTATTTTATTATTTTTATTATTAATTTATTATTAAACCAAAAAAAGAAATGTACAATGTGTCGCATAATATTTTCGTTTGCCCAAAGAATGAGATTTGATTCCCTATACTGTCGTAGAACCTCATGATATACGAGGTAGCGACCAAATCTTCCTTCTAGAAGTATGAAATGCAAAATAATATAAGTAATAGTAGGCTACATTGTTCCTCAGACTCCACATAAATTTTCATTTGTTTCCATTGCGTTGTTTACAAATAGCTGTCAGTAGACCGACAACAAGTGGAATATTTTTCAAAAATGGAAAAACTAGAGTACCGCGCAGTGATTAAGTTTCTCACTAAAGAATGTTTGATGCCAGATCAAATTAAACAAAGGATGAATGCAGTTTACGATGACAGTGGACCATCGTTATCAACTGTAAAAACTTGGTCAAAATAAACTTAAGCAGGATTTACGGGGAAGGAAATTTGCCAATGATAACGAAGTGATGGCGGCGGTTTTTCAGTATTTTGAAGACAAAACTCCAAAGTATTTTTATAAGGGTATAGAGCTGCTTATTAAAAGATGTAAGAAGTGTGTTGAAGTAAAGGGTGATTATGTTGAAAAATGAACAGATTTTTTTATTTCTCAAACAACTGCAAGCGGGTTAGGCCAGGAATATTTGGTCGCTACCTCGTATATCATTTGAAGTACTTAAATTTAAGCAGTAAACAATTGTTATTATGATATTGCAAACGGGATAGTATCTTGTTATACAATAAATTATTTTAAAATAAACTTTTCAGAATCTTTTGATCCCATATATTAAGTTCAGTACAAATTTCGCGTATTGAATATTTCTTAAATTTTTAGTTTTGTATAGAGTCACAAAAACAGATGAAAGTAATAATAAACAATTTTAACAATTATGAAGAGGAATATCTCTGTAGGGATTTAAACCACTGATCTTCGATGCAGTATTGGCATTTTAAATCTCTATGGAGGCGATCGTTGATTACGGGATTACGGGATACGATTTCTATTATTGTTTGTCCGAAATTACTTGAATAATGACGTAAACAAACAATTTGACAGATCACATGTGCTAATTTAAACCGTGCGCATTTTACGTAAAACGGTATTACATCTTTAAAAGTATTATCATACTCTGGATATTCACCAGTTCTGGTTAAACCGCATTTTTGGCCTATTCGCGAAAATAACGCAACAGTGTTTTCTACGAATTTTAGTTTTCGACCAGTGAAAATCTTCCAACTCGTTCACAAGATATACATATGTACAGGGTGGTCCAAATTTGACACTTTTGATAGGAAACACCAATTTCTAGAGGAGCTAGAAAAAAACTAACCTTGTTACGAGCTCGATTTTTGTGAGAAACTGAATGCCGAAAACCGCACATCGATATCTTGAACTGTTTAGAAGATATAGGGTGGTTTTCAATTTTGTGCATTTTTGACCCACCCCCGTAACTTATTTATTTATGAATATTTTTTGTTTCTGTAAAAACATTCTTAAGGCACTTTTTTTAAAGGAATCCAATGGTGTCCCAAGTTTTTTGTAAAAAGAATGGTTTTGAAGATATGACATAAACTTGTATTTTTTCTTATGGACTACCCTGTATATTTTTGCATATTCTTTTTCTAAATATATAAAATACTTGCTACTTTCCTTTTTAAACATTTATTTTATAACAGCTGTAAGTTTATTTCGTTTTATTGTTCAAGCATGGCACTCCAGATTTACAAAATTCATCTATAGTATTTTAGAAACAGCAATAAAATAAATGTTTAAAAAGGAACGTAGCAAGTATTTTATATATTTAGAAAAATAATATGCAAAAATATACATGCGTTGAGTATTCTAATTTCTGTTAAAAACCTGTTCTATATTTATCTGTATATCGGCTGTTGTCTAACATTTTACAGGGGTTGAGTAAGTACTCGTATCACTATTACAGAAATGAATTTAGATTAAAAGTTGTGGCAATACTAACCTATCGTAAGCACTAACTGTGATGAAAAATAAATAAAATGCAAATTGAGTACAGATTTAGATATAATGATTACAAATAAAAATAGCACGCGACAACAAACCGATAGGGAGAAGAAACCCGGGAAGACCAAAGAAGAGGTGGACCGAAAGCTGGCAGTCTACTTCTGTAGAAACACCATAGAATTAGATTAATGTGAAGAAAAACAGGCACTGCCTACAATAAAAGAAAAAGAAGAAGAAGAAGAAGATTACAACCGTCGTTTATCTTTGTCGTTAACAGTATAAAACAGTTATACATTTAGCGAAAATTACTCCTCTAGTAAGAAGGTATAAACAGCTTCAAGCTCTTTCTTAATTGAGATTAGCATTTTGTTACATGGCGATATCTTCCATGTGCGTTTATTAACAACGTTGTTCAAGTTGTCTCGAGTAAGGTGCACTATACTAGATGTTAAATTTCCAATTAGTAGTAGGAGTAGTAGTCTTCCGGGTTGGGACCATGCCATTTTTGAGAAAAAACTCAACGTTTCGCTCACTTTCTTAAGGGGCTTCGACAGGAGGAAAAAGGAGGAACTAAAAGAGCACGATAACTCAATGTGTGAACCACACCAGACGCGAAACCTTTGCCGTCTTGAACTAGCAACTGTTCGATGATAGCTACTGAGTCAAGTATAGGGAACTGACAAGCAGGTCGTTATTAGGGTCTACGGTGACATTGTCGATGAGGTTTACAAAGTGAGAAGAATTTAAAATATGTGAAAAGGATTTTCCTGTATATGCCTAAGAATGCCAGCGAAATATTTGGCTAAGGTGTAGGTGGCGGAATTTATGGTATTGACAATGGAGCGGAAAGGAATCTGCTGTTTGTGAATTTTATGAAGACCATACAATTTCGGCGGTTTTAGATTTAAGAGGGTTTAGACGACGTTGAATTTCCTGCGGAAAGTCAGATGATTTGATGAGTGTGACAACCTTGTGTTCGATTTTGGAGCTGCGGTCACCAGGAATGGTGGTGTATAGTTGATTCGGTGGTCGGTGCAAAATTGCTGGGAGCATTTTACAACTTAGTGGTGGATTATGTGATTTAAATACAACTATAGTAAATCATCCCTACTATGCCGGACATTTATAAAATGTTAAATTATTTTGGGGGAGCAGTTTAAAGCCGTGTCTGGTAGGGTATTTATGGCAAAACTTGCAACTTCTAATTATTCATAATACTTTTATTGCCCGTTGTAATAACTTAAGAAGTTAAGCAGAAATTGCTAGCCCGAACGAACAGACTATCGTTATATGCATTGTCCTGAAGAAGATCATCCACATATTGACAAATATGTTAAGTTCTTGTTTTTCGACAATAGCACGGCTCAACCCGGAAAACGTTTTTTTAACACTGACACTGACCATGGAAGTCTCCGAATTGTTACATCCCTCATTAGTTTGCCTCTATAGCTCAATTGGTAGAGCAATGAATTAGGAATTTTTTAAGTTATAACAGTAACTGTATTTTAACATCAAACTAAGTAACATAGAACTGGTATATGGTGATTAAATAATTATTTTAACATTTAGGTAATAATCTGAACATTTTAGTATTTAGTCCAACTGTCTTTAAAGGCAATAACTGCGGCGATACACTTAGGCCTGCTTTTTATGCAGTTGTCTGTTAATTCCATAATTTCGCTGCTAAACTTCCACACTTTATTTATTTGTTCCATAAGGGACTCGATTGAATTCATATCTGAACTATTGCTCGGCTAATCGAGAAGCTGAATATTTTGCTCAGCAAGATGTTTAATCACAACCTTAACAGTGTGGCAAGGGGCCAAATCTTTTAAGAAAATACCATCATTATTAGGAAACCACCCTTTCATTTGGGATATTCGTTTATCATTTATCACATCCAGATATTGATCTTTGCGCACAATGCTTTGCACAAAATTCCTAATTCACTGACCACCCACTGTAGAACCGAAGACCAATGATTCAATCCCCATTGAGGTGATATATTTTTTATATACATAATTTTGGCACATTAACAATATTAATTAATCAAGATTGATGCGAATGATGTGATTTAAACTTTATAAAATAATGTCAGAGAAGACAACAAAATTACAAATAAAAACCCGGGTTTACGCAAAATTACTAATACTAAATAATCCAAAATGCGAATTTTACGTTGAACGTGGGATCATGAATTCAAAATTGTTTTTGCGATATCTCCAACGCGAATCAAATCAGTAAGAAAGGTTTACAACTTCAGTAAATGATTCATTTAGCACGGCATACACACAGAGATTTATCTGCAGTTTGAAGTGCCAGATAAATCTTTGCAGTTTTATCTGTCGCGGTCCAAAACTGTCAGTCAACATTATTGTCTGCACTGTCTGCAGCTATCTCCATGAGAAGTTAGGGAGATAATGTGGAAATGTGTTCATTTTATAGCTTTTTTTTATCTATCGGTCTATCTTCGCAGATGATTTAAAATTCCCAGGTTGACCAGTTTAAAGTGCTATGTTGGAGATTATCATATTTGATTTTCTCCCTCTACCCTGATACATGTTGTTTTTATTTTTTTTCTCGGTGCTTCAGTGCTTTCTAAGAACCTTGAGCTGAAGACGAGGTGTTGAAGTGGTACTCTTTGCCCATACATCCTCATGGAGTCGTTAGTCTATTTTCTATGCATTTTTTATGCATCGTCTCTTTCGCACCTTTACTATTCGTCTAATATTTGGTGCTACTATCCCTGCCAAATAATAGAAGTGGTCGATTTTTGTGGGTATAAAGCGGTTGGTGATAATTCTGCAGCTGTGGTGTGTAGCTTAGAGCCATAGTTTGATCTTTCTTATATGGAAGATACATACATACTCTGGGGTGAAGATTGTTATGCTGTTGCTCGCGTTCTGTTTTAATAAGGCAATTTTTTCAAACACGTCGTTGTGATAAGACAGGATGTGCTTTTGGAGTATTTGCTCAAAGTTGGTTGGTTCTTTTAGTAGTAATCGGTTAGATTTGATAGTGTCTCTAATCAATGTACTATTTCAGTTACCTTTCATTATTACACCCGTGAAAACAGCAGCTAAAACATAGTAGCTCTTTTCTACGAAATTACACGAACTATCCACACACTAAAATTGTAGATTGCCGAAAACAATTATACATATAATTTCGCAATACAAACCATCCCAGGGATGATTAACTTTTCGTGAAATCTGGCCAGCAACAGGCAGGATCAATCCAACTGTAAAAGAAGATTGGCCCTGTCAATGTTCAGATTTTACGAAAAGTGTTTCCTCGCCTTATGCAATTTTTTTCTTGTTTCCGACATCTACAGGGTGATTCAAAAGGTATGGTCCAAACTTAAGGGTGTGATTGGTGATGTTAAAATAAGTAAAAAAATGCCAATAAACTCATGTCCGATTGACAATTGTTTTCTAGTTATAACAACATTTACGATAATTTATTATTAATAAAGAACGTATACAATTACGAGAAAATCTAAAATAACGTATTACAAGAAAAATTAAAAAATATAACAACAAATGTTCAAAATATCCACCTTATACTTGTATGCAAAGTTGGCAACGCCGACGCAGAGAATCTCCAACATTCCTCAACTGTTCAGGATACCTTCGAATATCTTCAACAGCTTCATTTATTCTATTAACTAAATGGTCCCTGTCCTGAATTTCCGTTGCATAAACTTTTGCTTTTAATGCACTCCACAAGTAAAAAGCTAGTGGAGTAATGTCAAGAGAACGAGCCAGTCATAGTACTGGACCGCCTCTTCTAAACTACGCCAACTCAAGCTTGAAACATCTTCTGTCATAAGGAATTAACATTTCTGTTACTTATTTCCTAGATAACATGATTTGACAGAACACCGATAAAATCAAGGAAAACCTCTGTAACTAGACAACGGTTGGAAATAAGACATGGGTTTATTGGCATTTTTTTCTTATTTTAACATCACCAATCACACCCTTAAGTTTGGACCATACCTTTTGAATCACCCTGTATATGTATACAGGTGTGGTCTTAAAATAGTTGGTCAAAATTAAGAATTGGATTGGGTTTGTCATACGGACGAACAAAGTTCCTGTAAATGTTAGTCCAAAAACGCACCCTTCAGGAGTTACGACCCATTTAATTAGTAATACTTACTTGATTGCTTGATTCAAAAAAAATGAAAAGATTTACAAGAGTTATTAAGAATTTTCACTGTTAACTAAAACACACGCTTCCATATGTCTAACCATTAACTGCCAAAGATTTCCGACGTATTTCTTAGCACGATTTAAATTTTAAACGTGTTTATTCATCGAAACTGATAATCAAATGAGTGGTAACTCTTAAAGGATGCGGTTTTAGGCCAACATTTATAGGAACTTTTTTCATGCTTACCATTTTAAGGACCACCATTTATATACATAGAAACCGAATTAAGAATATCTTTAACGGTATTCGAGATAATTAACTGTTTCCAATGTACCTACTTGCCCATTACTGCAGGCAGATCCATAAAATTTAATTAAATGGTGTTAAGTCTCACAAATTTTATGCTTTAATTACGTTAGGCTAACACATACATCTACGTATAAGTGTGCCCGCAAAGATTTCAAATGTTTTGTACGATATAGAAAGATTATAATTCAATTTGCTTAACATTTCAGCCTAGCATCGCTCTGCTAATAGACATCATTTGGCTCAAGATCCGGCCAAAATAACAATATGTTTGCGCTTGTCAGTTTTGGTTGACTTTACACACGTTCTTGTTTTAGAAACGTTGAACAAAACATGCATTCGATTGTTAAATATTTCAACACATTCAAAGATATGAGTACGCTTGTAGGAAAAATTTATTTAGTTTTAATCTCGGACGTTGGCAGGTATTCGTAAAGTAGCTTGTAAACTTCAACAAAGGTTAAAAAATGTAAATGCAAAAAGGATTAATTTTTGTTTTTATTTATGTATTTTTTATTTATATACAAAGTAACAGTTCCTTAATAGTAGAAGATAACTTATCCTAAATTTCTAAAAATACCCCTTTATTTCCTTATTTTTAATTTTCGTCTTTGTAATGCCTAAGTTTGCTGTTGCCTCTTATTTCAGAACTTTTGATCTGATATATTCATTCGGCACGGTATTTTAAGACCGAGTTTACAAATGATATAGAAATAATTTTAAAACGATTTATACGCCAAACCGTCTCGAAATTTATTTGTAGCCCGTGTAATTTCGTATATTACGGTTAGTTTTCTAATAGGAACACGTCAAAAAATATTTAGGAGGAAGAATTTAAAGTTGGGATACGAAAATAAACGCTTATAGGTTATAATGAGTGAGTTTGTGGTTAGAAATGCGACATTTGTTTAGATTTTCTGGTCTGGTCGTGGCAGAGACGCCAAATTTAACACCGAAGTTACTCTACGCCCTTCCCTCGACTGAAATAACTGCCTGAAAGAGGGCACTCGCTAGGAATAGTACTGTTCATCTCCTAAAACACACGTTGCGTCAAAGCACGGCGTCCTTGTCAGTCAAATCCTCTTTAATTTAGCGAGAATAGATGATGACGTTCCACAGATGATTGTTTAGGTTATAATTTCTGGAAGCATTTCTCTATTGGTGTTTCATCCTGGGTATTTTTAACACAATTCTGCGTTCCTGTCGCTACTTAATTTTATACTTCATGATCTTAGGTTTATGTTTCAAACGTCAAAATAACTTCTTCTCACTTTGATTTGTGAGATTTGTTGCAAGGAAGTGTAACGTGCAGACTTTCTTAAGACCGTGATAAATAGCGTTCTATTCCGGTTCGTTTGTTGTTTACAAATTATTATTAAAATGGATTTATTGTGCTGAAGGTTTTAATACGTATTTGATTTTGATTTTCCATTACGTTCACCATTTCATATTAGGAAAGGAAGTTTAAATCGGTAACATTTTTTATTTTCATATTTTTGTTTAAAAATACTTTACGCAAAAGCTATTGTTTTATGTTTTCATCCCTATATTCGTTGTTCCTTGGGTTGAGTTGAGATAGAAACAGATTCGTTGTAAGTAGATACGTACACATACACTTTGTAACTGAAATAACAGATACTATTTACAGTAGCACTACGAAAAATTAATAATATATAAACAAAAATATACATACATACGCATACGCATACGCATTACACTTGAAACAGAGTAATCTTTTGATAACTTTATGTAATGTTGGGTTGTTCAACCTTTAACTCAAGAAAATTTCAATTAATTCTTAAGATTTATTACAGCTGACGAGATAATGATAAATTATGATATTGAAATAGGAAACAATTTGTAGCATTTAGTTGTGACTAACGGAGATAAACGATTCAGGTATTGAGTTTATTATGACATGTGTGTACACTTCTGAAGTACTTACTGTATTATTTTTGATTTATCAAAATACTGATACAATATTGGAATAAGTTTTGAAATGTTCGTGCCGCTTCCAATTTCTAAATTGATCATAATCAAATAAGTAAAGAAAATACTTGTTAACGAAACAGCGCCATGGAAAATCTTAGTTTAAATAAGGTATTAATTAATAGAGAACTTAGTTATGTATACTCTAGTTTAAAGATGTATACGGCGTATAGCAAGCTATAAACGAATGTAATCTAGAAAACAAGACACCCCTCTAGAAACTCATTTTAAGAACCGTATCGATAACAATTTTCCATTACAAGCACTTACAGTGTGTCAAACTGGAAGGAGTTCCACTATTTCTGGTTAATAAGTAATTTAAGTTTAAGGCAATAACTCAAACACATTTAATTATTAATACGGAGTATGTTATAATGTTTTTGTTTTAAGTTCTGTGAAGATATTTAGTAAGAGAAATGATATACATATGTCCTATCCTACCTAATAAATTTATATATTCCTTTTTAAAGGAAGGACGTTGTATTATAAAAAATATCTCTTAAGTATATTAACATACAAGTTATAGAAGGCAACCTTTTCACGCACGGTCCGAAATTTGGGCACGAGCCCCATAGAGAGGAGGGCCGAACGAACGACTGCTTGAATTCCCAATTCCCTTCTGTAACAAGGCTTTCATTTAGGATCTTTATTTATATTGTTTTATAATGACATTTCCATATGGGGATATTTTGGTAGAATAATTATGTTGATGACGTTGATTTGTGTTTGACGGTTATGTTGTCTAGCATTTAATTAAGAACAGCAATGATTGCCTAGGTACTTTTTTGTATTATTTATTGCAGAATATCAATTCCTTAAAACAAAATGTCACCAAAACGAATGAAGCTCATTCTAGCACCAAAAAGCGTCTAGAATAATGTCATTCCAATGCCGAAACAGAGAAACCACTTTTCTTTAACGTGTTCATCAAGATTCTTCTTGTAAGAGATTGAGATGCTATCCTTTTGTAGTCCTTCTATGATTCTATGTAGAGTGATAGGAAAGTGAAATAGTTATGGGCTACTGAAATGAAAAGAATTAATAATAAATAATACACATGCCACCAATCTTGATTTTTCTCAAAGTACAACCGTAGGCACCGAGTTTTCAGGATCACTATGGGAGTTGGACAGGACATGCTGCAAGAAAACAAGAAGGGTGGTGTAGCAAAATCATTAAATGGCGACCTTGGGGAGAATATCGAAATAGAGGCAGACCATTAAAACGCTGGGCGAACGACATCAAGAAACATGCAGGACTTTTGTGGTATCGAATAGCAGAAAACCGGAACAAATGGCATAATGTGAGAGAGGTCTATACTCAGAAATGGGTAAAAGAGGGCTTATAAAGAAAGAGGGAGACAACTTACGTCTCTTCTTCTTCTTCTTCGGCCCTTTTTATTGCGCCCAGTGTTGGGCATAGGTCTCCCTCAGGTTTCTCCATTCTTCTCTATTTTGCGCAACTCGTATCCAAGCCAGCCCTGCTATCTTCTTGATATCGTCGTACCATTTAGTTATTGGTCTTCCCCTGCTTCTTTTTCCTGTCCATGGCCTCCAGTGTAAGATCTTTGTGTTCCACCTTTCGTCTTTTTGTCTTGCCACGTGTCCTGCGTACTCCCATTTAAGTTTTGTCACTTTTTCTATTACATCTATGATTTTTGTTTTCCCTCTTATCAAATCGTTTCTTTTTCTGTCACGCAGTGAAACCCCTATCATTGTCCTTTCTATGGCTCTCTGAGTAGTTCTTAATTTATGTATTGTTTGTTTTGGGATTGTCAATGTTTGTGCACCGTACGTCATTACAGGAAGGATTGATCGTATACTTTGGTCCGGAGCCGTTGTGATATTTTACGATTTTTAAGAATTTTTGCCAGTATTCCGAAAGCCGCTCATGCCAATATTCTTCTTCTTTCTATTTAACTTGTTCTGTTTTCTTTTGATAGTGAAATCGTCTGGCCTAGATATATGTATTCTTCTACATTCTGAATTTGTATTCCGGCTTTGTTTATGTTTGGATCTTGTGTACACATAGTTTTCGTTTTCTCTCTGTTTATTTTTAAGCCTACTGTTCTTGATTTTTCCTCTAGTTCAGTCAGCATTGTCTTCAGATCTTCTTCTCTATCTGCAATTAGAATGACGTCGTCGGCGAATCTGAGGTGGTTCAGCCTCTCTCCGTTCATACTGACTCCTCTGTTTCCCCAGTTTAATTCTTTGAAGAACTCTTCCAGTGTCATGTTAAATAGTTTGGGCGATCTCGATATGTATCACCTTGTCGTATTCCTTTTTGTATAGAGAAGCGTGGTGTGTCTTCGTGTAGTCTGACTTTCGCTGTTGCACTTTTGTAGATGCTCTTTAGAAGACAGGTGTATCGACAGTCTATACGAGCTTTGTCTAATTCTTTTATTATTGCCCAGTGTTCCAAACTGTCGAAGGCCTTTTCATAATCTACTCGTACTAATACTATGTATAAAGGGAGATTATACTCTATTGCCTTTTCCGTCAGTACTTTTTACTGTTAGTAGATACATCTAGTTAACATTAAAAAATAATAAAATCAAATTAAAATTACAATACATGTTCTATGGACACCTCTTTGTAACGGACAATTCCTGTGGTTCCGCAGTCCGCTGCTGGTCGCTATAGAGCGATTTCACTTGATTTAGAAAATCAATACGCTTAGAAATTAGACAGACCTTTATTATGAAAAGCTGTAAATTCAACTAACTATGAAACGTCGTTAGAAAAGTGTTCCGACATAAACCGAAGTTTTGTTCGTGTATTTACGGCAACCAACCTAACAAATAAACTTTATTTTTTTTTTATTTAAGAGAAACCAGATGAACATTTTACAATGTCATAGATAGTTGGTGTAATAACATTAAGATTAACATCTTTGTCAGAGAGGACACTGGAGGAATTTATCCTCTAAAATAGTTCACATTGATGTAATGTCCACTGATCCGAGATCTAAGCAATAATATCCTGTGACAGGCGTCTTTTTAAGCGGGTGGGAATATTTTTGCTTAGTTGTTATAAAATGTCTATACTGCTATTTAGTATGTTGTCGAAAAAGTTTTTAGTAAGTCTAAATACGAACTGGTCGATGTTGTATATTGCTAATTCGTAATATATTTGTTCCTTGCTCATAATATACCGAAGAGTATTAATGGCCAAACCGAGATTTAATTTTGAAAATCCTGCATTTTCTGCTGAGGTGGTGCTCCACACCGGATAGGCATAAGTGATAACAGGTAAACTTCATACTAAGTAAGATCGATATAAAAGCTTTGAGTGTTCATTGTTTACAAATTATTATTTGCGTTGATTTGACTGCCGATGAAGTACAAAAACCATATACGTATGTACGAGGCTGTTTCAGATGAAATCCGGATTCGGTGTGTAAAGCTGTATTTATTCAATAAATTTACAAATTGACATATTATTTCTCTACGTAATCTCCTTGCCTCTCAATACACTTTTGCCACCGGCCTACCAACGCTTCAATTCCATCTGAGAAGAATTTCTTTGGCTGTGCGCAAAACCATTTATGCACAGCGGTTTTTACGCTCTCGTCGTCTCGGAATTGCAGTCCACCCAGATCTTTTTTTAATGCTCCGAAAATATGGTAATCACCTGCGGCTAGGCCTGGAGAGTACGGTGGATGTTCAATTACTGTAAAACCAAGTTTTTCAATTATTCTGTGGATATTTTTGCAGTATGAGGACGCGCGTTGTCATGTTGGAAAATACCTTTATACAAAAGTCCGCGGTGTTTGGTCCTTATTGCTGGTTTCAGGACATCTTTTAATAGAATACAGTAGGTAGAACTATTAACTGTAGTACCTTTGGGTGTGTACTCTTCAACAATAACGCTATTCTTATCCCAAATAACAGTCAACTTTGAATTTTTTCGGTTTCGGTGGAGATGCGTCACGCCATTCTTTGCTCGACTGTTTGTACTCAGGTTGACAATGGTGCACTCAACTTTCATCACCAATCACTATCCTGTCCAGAAAGGCTTCTCCATCGTTCTCATACCGCTGCAGTAGAGCAATGCGCATGCCTGAACTCTTCGTTTCTTAAGTTCGGGAGTCAAGTGCTTTGGAAACCATCTTGCACACACCTTATGAAATTTAAGCTTTTCCACAACAATATTATTAGCTGAACCAATGCTGATATCAATTTCTGGGGCGATTTCCTTAGTTTTAATTCGTCTGTTTTGATAAATTAGCTCTTGTACCGCCGCTATGTTCACTGGTGTGATTACGCGATTCATCTGTCCTGGTCGCGGTGCGTCTGCTACACTAACTATCACAGCTATGTTTAAACTTATTGGCCCATTAAA
The DNA here is from genome assembly GCA_963082815.1 of Melanotus villosus. NCBI lineage: Eukaryota > Metazoa > Arthropoda > Insecta > Coleoptera > Elateridae > Melanotus > Melanotus villosus. The sequence continues at coordinate 64,692,531 of OY720418.1, read as the reverse complement.
ATACGCTTGATCGGGCCATACAACTACCACTATACACAATAACCATTCTTCTATAAATTTCAGAAGGATTAATACCCTCAGCAGTTAAAAATCTTATAACTAAGCGCATTTCTTCGCTGCTGCAATTCTCTAGCGACGCCATTGCAAACAACTGGGACAATTTGTAGTTGCAAATGTTTTATCTAATAAATAAGGACGTCAGAGCATCCCCAGATAAATACTTTAAAACATTATTCAATGTGTTTTGTAAAGTTCAAACATTTGCTCTGCAAGCACAATCCGGGTTTCATTTGAAACAGCCTCGTATATTGCTACACTCTAAGAAAAGTTTGGTTATTGTAACAAAAAAAAAGTGCCAGCAGCAAATTTTTTTAGTGAAAATGGCCTCAAACAAAATGTCAGTTGCCATAACAAATTTTTTTAGTTGCTAGAACTTTTGTCACTTCAACTAAAATTGTTTGTTTCGTGTACTAATAAAATTTTGCTATCCTAACAAATCAATTTTCTGTATTAAAACAACAAATTTGTTGCAGTAGCTTTATTTGAAACTTAGAACAACAACATATTATTTTTTAATCTAACTAATATTTTTGTTTACATAAACATATGCAAATATACAGGGTGCTCCTCAAATACAATGTGATTTTTTAAAAACTCAATTGCAGCAGGCCGTATTCTGTCTTAATAGAGACAGTTCTAAGACTATTAAGACAGAATACGGCCTGCTGCAATTGAGTTTTTCAAAAATCACATTGTAAGTCAAAATTAGGGATTAGATTCGGCTCGTCACGAAGATGAAAAAATTCCTGTAAGCGTTGGTCCAAAAACGCGTCCCTCAGGAGTTCCGATTCATTTAATTATTAATACCTGATTCAGAAAAAAATGTCATGAAACCAAAATTATATTTTTATTTACAGGTGTTGAAACAGAGGATGGAAGTGGTTGTTTTATTTAATTGTGGACAACTTGTCTAAATCAAGTCTTCTAATATCGTGTCCTTCCATTTTTCTAAATCAGGTATTGATAATAATTAAATGAGGCGTAACTCCCGGAAGGATCACCTACGTTTTTGAAGCAATGTTTACAGAATCTTTTTTCGTACTTATGACAAGCCCCATCTAATCCCTGATTTGAGAACCACACTACACATGTATACAGGTTTAAAATCATGAAAAAGCATACAGTGTGATTTAAAACAAAGGTCTTATTCTAAGAGTATAAGTCAACCGTTTTCAAGATAGAGTACCTTTTTGTTTCGATAACAACATAAATTCAGTTGATTACTTTTTTGACATCACAAAACACATTATTGATTATTAAACCAAACCGGCAAAGAAAAATTTAGAAACAGTTGTGTTACGTGAAAATAAAATTTAAAAAAAGTGTTGGACATTGGACTTATTGAAATAAAAAATTACTGTATCTCAAAAATGGCTTCTCATCCATTTAAAGTAACATGAGCATGTCATACTATGTATGAATGTATTTCTATTCAAAAAATTAGAAGTCCTTAACTAAAACACTATATACTTAGGAAATTCCGGTGTGTATTTGAGTGTAGACATCTGCAGTTTTGGAATAATTAAGTGAAACAGAAAAATGTGCCTATACTAAATTACTTACATACATGACATTTCGGTAGAATATAAACAATATGTTAGTCTTCTAGTGTTCCAATGATTAACTGGGTTGGAGAGTAGGTCTATGACTTTGCAGTTTCCGCTGGTTACTCTTTAGGCAACTTTTTAGGTTACCAATGGTCTGCAGCAAATAATTATATTATACATAAATATGTATATTATACACAGCACATGTTTCTGTTAATACTTACTTTTAGGGGGATGCTAAAACCGCTGATTGATTCCTTCAATCAATGCTAAAACCTTCTAATACTGCCATGGTTCGATGGTTTCCAAACTCCATTTGTTTTGTTTTTCTTTATTGAGGTCGAGTTTTCGTAAAAATGAAACTAAAAATAAAATTCTGGTTGTTCTTCCTTCTGCCGAAAATAAAAATATAAGACACCTTAATTTTTTTACATTTTGTATATAGCATTACCACTAAATAGTCCAGGCTGATCTTCAAATTTTCTTGAATTACTTAGTTTGTTTGATTTTTCCGCTACTTTTACTAGACAATTAGAAAATGTTTCCCATTCAGAATATATTTGAATTTCGATTCCGGATGAAGTTCACAAAAATCATGCTCGACCTTAAATAAGAAATGCAATATAATAGTAGTAGAATCAGTTAAACTGTAACAGTAATGACGTTTTTAAATTATGTTCTTTTTATCTTTATAAACATACGCAATTTAGCCAAAGTTAGTCTACAATTTTTTATAATAAATTTGTATTTCTCACAAATATTTCATCAATACTAATAACACAAAAAGGCCGTGTTCAGTAATTTCAGAAAACACTAAAGCATTAGCATGTAGCATTAGTAAAAAAACTAATTGTTGTCATACCATAGGTATCCAAAGTAATAAATTAATTTTGTATGTTGTATCCTTAAAATCCTTTAAAAAAAAACTTTTACTTATACTACTAAAAAACGCTGTCGGTAATAATAGTACCAATAAAGCATCAACAATACAATATGAATATTAGCTACTCCAATTTTTAAATTGGTAAATGGATGGCACTACATTAAGTATTAAGTATTTAATTTTGGAGTTCATAGCAAATTACGATTGCATGAAGGATTAGTCTTTAAAAATGCATACATAGCATGAATACAAGTGGTGATTAAATTATGGCTGGGGAAGTCCCTCTATTAAACATGAGATATGAACCGTATCAAAAATATTTCTTATGCTAATTACATCAGCTTAACCCGCTCCACTATATTATTGCGTAATACTTGAAAAATACAAATTAGAGAAAATGAAGCGTGTCTCTATAATTAGCATGCGTTTTAATATAGCTGCAGCTTTGCTGATGTATTTAACGTACATTTCACTTAATGTCAAACAAACGTGCAATAAGTATTGTATAGCAACTTACCTGTAAATGAATCGCATATGGTTTCTAACCCCATTCTTTTAACAAGATAGACACTCCTTCCATCCATTGATGTTATTTATTTGTTATTTCACAATAAAAATTACACTGGCACAAATTCAATATTAACACCAAACTACGCGACGCTTTGACAGCCATTGAATGAATGAATCATGGTTGTGTTACGTTATAAGTATTTTTGTCTTTGCTGAATCTACAAATTATTTTAATGCAACTTGATAACCAGTTTAATTCAATAAACTAAGGGTATGCTGATTTTACAAATACTTTAGTAGCCGAGACTAAAATATTTGTAACAAAAAGAAATTGTTGCCAGAAGCAATAGCATTCGCTGTCTAAAAACATTTTTCAGAAATTGCTTGTTGCTACTAAGAAAATATTTGTCGCTGAAACTAAAAATCGCTCAACATATAAAATTTTGTTGTAGATACGAAAACTGTTTTTAGAGTGTAATCGTATGCATTGCTGTAGAAACAGATAATGCCAACTGCTGCACAAACAACTTTTGTACATGAAACGAACTGTAGAACAAGTAATAAGTTGGCTTGAAAAAGCTTAAAAATATGACGAATGGGTTGTACAAAACGTTAGTTAAATTACTTAAAGATTTAAGTAAATTAAATTGCAATATGTGAGGAAGTCAGATAGGTACCTATTATTTTCTGCTGGTTATCTTAATACATTTGAAATCTGATTCGATTTTGCGAATTTATTGGCTATTGAATTTGTACAAACTTAATTTTTTTAACAAACGCCACCGATAACTATTAATTTAACTAAGAGGAATCACAACTCAATCGTTCGGGGTTTAAATTTAGAGTTTTGTTAATCTCAAGAAAGCAAGATCAGCAATTAAATTTGTTAGATTTGGTTTCATAAAATTATAATATGTATTTATAAATGGACTTTAAATGGAAGGCGACCAGGCTTAACGTAAGTAAGCATCATCCTGTCGAAGTTTAATCAAGTCAGAAATATTCAAGGTGTAGATGTGCTAAAAGACGCCTTTTGTCTTATCAAACCATATATTTTCATGGCAGTATACGATAAGTTCGCTATAAAGTTGAATTTAAAAATCTCCTCACGTTTTCGAAAAAACTAAATTAAAATTTATAATATTCTGAAAGACTTTGCATTAATGTTATTTCTAAATTTTAAAGTTGAAGATGTTTATATACTTTTCAAAATCATACAATCTCTAATACATATTATTCTAGAAGGCTTGCTTCTTACGAGTATTTTTTTTCTTTCCAGGGCGCCAAGAATGGTTTTTCTCTGATGTTTCAGAAGATCGTAGGTTTTTGACTATTTTGCAAACGTACAACTGTCTGTTAAAATTAAATAAATCTCTGTTTTTCTTCAGAAGGGTTTCACCCCTGGCTTGATATACAAGTTGAGTTATGGTGCCCTTCTTCCTCTTGCTAAAAGAGTTTCGCCTCTGGCGTGGTTGACACGTTGAGTTATCGTGCTCTTTTAGTGTCTTTTTTTCTCCTGATGAAGCCTCTTAAGAAAGCCGGCGAAACGTTGAGTTCTACTTTCTCAACGATGACACGGTCCCTACCCGGAAGACCTTCTCGCCGATTTTAAAAAGTGTGTAAAAGTCCTATAATTTTCAAATGAACTGCACAATGCAGTTCTTTTAATGTATTTTGTATATAGTGTTTTTAGTTTTTAGCTTTAAAAATTCCATTCCGATGTAATGATTGGTTCGGTTCAGTTCTCGAAGATTTGGTTTCCTTGTTAAAGGAGGATAGGGCACTAGGACAGCTGAATTTTAAATTTATTAACTTAAAGTGGGTATAAATAGACATATTCTGGTAAATGGTCAACATTTAGGAAACAGATTTAATAAAGTTTTCAGTTAATTTTTTCCTGCTTTTTCTTTTCTGAAGAGGAGGTTATATTTTTAGAATTGTATACCAATGCGCAAAGAAACTATAAATGATTTATGTTTAAATAGACGTTATAAAAATTTCTTGGATGAGGCAGAATTCAAGGCTAAATACAATAACTAAATATCGAAAACCGATATATTATCGAATAATTACAAAAAGTGAAAGTTTTACTGTTGATTCAGATAATTAAATGTGTTTAGTAATTTTTGGATTAATTCCTGAAGAAAATATTCTTTTATATTCTAGCTCGTCTTTACCAGCTTGCTTTGATTTACAATTTTACCATAAATAGTTAATTGCTGTAGACAAATATTTCGTCCTAATATTTCCACCGTAAATTAATACATACACATATGTAGGTACATTTAAAAAATTATAATGCAACATTGGTATGGTTTTATATACTATGTAAACGAAACTTACAGCACAAAATTAAATACAATCTATTATAAAAATGAAAAACATTATTCAATGCAATGATGGCCAGAAAATACATCCATTTGTTGCGTGCAGTTCAGGGGCGGCTCGTCCTTAAGAGCTGCAGATCCACCAAAAGTAAGATTATAATTAAAATAATGATTGATCTATTAATAAACTAGAATAATTTACAGCCTATCCTCGCGGGTTTTTAAAGTTAAACCTGTGCAAATTGTTGACCAAGTCAACATAACAAATATTTAATACGGGGCCGCTATGCAACGTTAACGAAATATTTTGTTCTTCTCGTGCTGCGCACCAAAATCTGCTTGTTCGGTAGATATCGCTGCGTTACGATGAGGCCCGATTTGGTGCAGCTCAATTTCTTAATATGATGCGTTTTAAACGGGGTGTTGTAGTATTTTGACTAACTAATTCATGAATTTACTTTTTTTTGTACGACTATGCTTATAAACATTCCTTTGATTGTAATGAAAAATGTTTTATTCTGTGTCTTATTATTACTATTACCTATTAGTTCTTTTTAATGCAGAACACCCAAAATATTGGTTACGAGCTGCGCCTGGTGCAGTTTATAAAAAAATCCAGATTCCTCTGGAAGGTAGATTCATAGTTTAGTGCATAGTGTTTCGGATTTATAGGCACTTACCACAACTTAACTCACACTCTGAAACTTTTATATTAAATAAAGTAACTTTTAATAATTAAAGACACTAATTTGACTTTTCACATTCGATTTCTTTTTCTTATACGTAAATTGTCATTAGTCCGCGCACGACTGGGATACTAACCTACGTCCTTTTGATTGCAAAGCAAATGTATTATTTCTAGAAGACCACTAAAACTACCTAAATCCAACCTTAACATTTTAGAAAACTGGTGCAGTTCTAGACTGCCGAACGTACAATGTGATTTTTTTAAAACTCAATTGCAGCAGGCCGTATTCTGACTTAATGCAGACAGTTCTAAGGTTATTAAGACAGAATTCGGGCTGATTGAGTTTTTAAGTGCTGAACTCACTGGCCAATCTATGGAAGCGATGGAAGCACCGCTTCGCTTGCCTTCATTCATTAAGGCAAAACATTCAAAACAATATAATTTATTAATTTTAATATACTGCTGAATTAAAAATAAGATTAATAAATTATATTGTTTTGCCTTATGAATGAAGGATAGTCTTAAAAATGTACTTCTTGATTAATAAATAAGACGTGATTTGATAAATTTAACATTAAAGCGACTTGTGATCGGACTGGAATGAATTAGGTCCCAAAAATGTCTAAATTAAAATGTTAATCACATTGACAACTAAAAACTAAACTAAACCAAACCTTGGAAACGATATACAGTTTGCCGTTAGCTCGTTAGAGACCTTAGAATATAAAACTACAGGAAAGAGGCAAAGAGGCTACACAAAACATACGTGAGATCAAGATAGTTGCTGCATATGGCGGCTGAACGTTTCCGGTATGTCAGTGGCGTACCTTTTAGAATGATACGTAAAGCTTTGCATATAAAATATTCAAAGACATAAACTAAAAAAAAAATGTAGTAAAAATATGAATGAACAAAAATTAGAAGCTGCAAGAAATAAAATATTGTAATACTGACAGTTAAAACAGTTTTTTAAGTATATATTTTTCAAAGTTCTAATCTAGGGCCAAGTGAGGTAATTCTGAGACACCCGAAAAAAGTAGGTAAAAATGAGACACTCTTAAATATGACATTTTCGTATACTTATTTAAAAGTTATATGCAGTTTTATTAAGCCTTATATTTGCCCTATCATTAAATAAAATTGTTATGTTTTTAAGTTATGTAGTTTAGTAAAAAAAAATCTGGAATAAAATACCACATTTTTACATCCAAAATGTCTCCGTACATATTTTACAACTCTTCCGATATCTACAATATGGATTATCCGGCTGACGTAATACAAAAATCTGTCGTAGAAGATACTGTGGGGATGCTATATCTGGATATATTTTTGTAATTACCATTTTTGTTATTATCAAAAAATTATGAAAACTGTTAGGGGTAAAAATGAGACATCAATTTGGGAAATATTAAGACATTAAGCGGGAAAAAGTGAGACAGTTTGTGAACAACTTAGCGTGAGTCAGTCAGTGTCACTGCAACTTTCACTGCATTCACAGCGCTATTATAAAGCAGATGGTTGAATTGTTAGCAGAAAAGGGTTGGCTGAACACCGTAATATTTCAAGAATATTTTACCCATTTTGAAAAAACAGTAAAAACAAAGGTCAATCTTACTAATTCTCGATGGACATATTACACATCTTGGCCCTGTTACTCTTCAGTTGGCAAAATCAGAGAATATTAGTATATTAAAGCTACCTGCGCATACTACAGACGTACTTCAACCACTATACGTCTCTTGTTTCACACCATTTAAATTACGTTGGGATACAAATTTAATTAACTGGCAACGCGAAAATCAGCGCAGATTTACGAAAAGTGAATTCGCAAATCTACTGTGTTTAATTTGGAATGACTCTATGACGGCAACAACTATTGTGAGTGGATTTCGTGGAACAGGTCTATATCCGCCAAACAGAGAAAAATACCCAGCGCAAAGATTTGATCCGGAGAAGCTACAACGATATAAAGATTTGCAGAACAGACTGTAGATGTAGAACAAACGAAGTTCCAACGCCATCCCAAATCGAAATTCCAATTGAAACTTTAAACGAAATTCCATCACTCCAAAGCGAAGTTCGAATCTCAGCCCACAGTTCCCAAGTTCCAAGCACTAGTAAAAAAGGATCACCAGGTGATTCAACGTCACAAACATTTACAAAAATTCTCTTAGATAAACTGAAGAGAACCAAACCAAACTAGAAGAAGACTTGACATTGAAGGGAAAGTGGTAACCGATTCCTCGTCGTCAGACGAATGTGCAGAAGAATGAATACCTAGTGGGGATAGTGACGTGGATATAGATTGGGCAAAGATAGATAGCGATGAAGAAAACATTAGTACGGAACCTACAATACTTACCAGTTTAAACAGTAAATATTATCACGAAGGAGATTACATACTAGCAAACTTTCCTAGCAGCAAAAGGAAGAGATGTTTTCGTTATGTTTGTGTTGTTAAACAAGTTGATGGAGAGCTATTAGAAGTTATGAGAATGAAGGCAACAGATTCTAATAATACGACCTTTAAAGTGGAAGAAACCGACGTAGGTGAAATACATTTATCATCTGTTCAATTTAAGTTACCAGATACTAAAGAAATTGCTGTAGGAAGCAGAAAAAAGTACGTGTTTGAAAACCCCATTGACATTCTGGAAAAATAGACGAATTATAATTTTTTTAAGTTGATTTTTGCGTTGCTCTTGTTACTACGTAAATTATGTAGTTAGCATAGTTTAATATTTGTTGTTATTTGTTATTTCTTTGTCTATTTACATATTGAAACTACCCTTAAGTTTATTAGAAAGACTAACATTATTTTAAACCTCTGTAGCTCTTTTTCTATTGGCATTAATAAAATAACTTTGTATTTTTCGGAATCACTTTTGAACACAGCGTCTCATTTCTACCCACCGGATCATTCAATGTAGAATACTAGAGAACTACAGCGGTGTCTTTTAATTTCCCACACTTGTCTCATTTCTTCCCTAATTTGCGGGGAAATATAAGACACATATTTTTTAATTTCTATTTTTTACTAATACGAAATCATACAATCTAAGTATTTCATTGAAAAGCCTGTACAAAAAGTAATAGTGTACACCTAAAACAAAAGATATATTGCGCACCACACAGATTTTATAGGAAGAGTTTTAAAATTTGTCTCATTATTACCTCACTTGACCCTATATAAAATATGTATGTGACGCCTATGATTCACTCGTGACCTTTCTTTGACATTGAAATTATAACATCGAATTGTTGTTAAATATTATTCGTATTGAACGTAGTTGCGTTAAATGAAGGTAAATACTTTTCCTATGGAAATGTATTCCTAAATTTTTATTTGTCCTTGTTTGAGAAAAACCACAAACAGCACAACTAACCATATTATTTGTCAGCTGTCAGCCTCAAAACTATGGCTACAAATGAGTGATACATAGATTCTCAAAATGGCGACTTCCGTCGCACCTTTTGTATAGCTACTAAAGCGATACACTCATTCCTGTAGTTTGTCTGACGGCACTAGGTACAAACGGTAACTATATACAGAGACGGTTTAAAATTTTACGTGGTTGTTAAGTAACACACCCTTGTAATTAATGTATTATTGAAAATATAACAATATTTCCATTTTAGTTGTTTGTATCTAGTTACCGTGTGTACCTAGCACCTGCAGACAAGCTGTATAATACGAAATTAATTAGCATCTGTATAAACTATGCACATTATTTATTTTATTAATGCAGATGAGAGGTTAAATGTATGTACTCTTTAGAATCTTTAGATCATTCTTTATATATTTATATTTCGAGGTCCATTCACATCCAATGTTATACAAGATGTTTTTAGATTTCTTGCTAATTGGTATTAGCATCTTTGAAATAAGGCTCTCTAATTATTATATTTTATCATTTCTCGTATTGTTCTTATTTACTCTAAATAGAAAAATACGCTATACTTTAATAATTTTTTCTTTTGCTTATACAGACAGATCAATAAAAAAACCAATTAGGGTAGGCTGTGAAATCGAATTATTTTGAATCGGTACTTTAGCCACATCCATAGAATGACATTTCTGACATGAAAATTTAAAACTGAACGCTCTTGTCAAATTATTTAAGTTTTTTATTTGGTGAAAAAATTTAAAGTTTGAAAAAATGGTATTCACTACACAACAAAAAGCGAAAGCTATTGAATGTTTCTTTCGAACCGGCGTAAGAATAAATGGAGAGTGGCAATATTCATTTCATGACTGCATGACTGATTTTCGTGAAGAATACCCCGATTTAGTGTTCAATTACAATTATTTTCGCGACGTCGTAACTAAATCTGTACAGTTATTTAGAGAAAGTGGTAGTGTCGCTCGTAAAAGTGGAAGTGGACCACCGCTTAGACGAACAGAAGCAACGATTGAAGCTGCCCGGCAGATTATGGATGAACAGCCAAAAACTTCCATTAGAGTATTGGCTCAACAAATAAATTTATCTTATGGCACAACTCGAACAATCCTAAAAAAAAGATTTAAACCGTCATGCATATAAACTGCAATGTTTTCATGAACTTTTACCAATAGACCCTCCAAGACGAATAGAATTCTGCAATTGGTTTCAAAATAATCTCAACAATGAAGCAGCTCAGAACACTGTATTTTTTTCTGATGAGGCCTGGTTTTATCTTTCTGGATATGTCAATTCACAGAATATGAGGTGGTGGTCAAGTGAAAACCCTCATTTTTTTGTTGAACAGAGAAACACTCCGATATCTTGCAGAATTTTCCGATAACAGAATAATAAGCAGGAACGCTGAAATCCCATATCCAACTAGGTCTTGCGATTTGAACATATGTGATTTTTTTGTATGGCCTTACATTAAAATTAAATTTATTCAACGCCAATTCATAATCTGGAAGAACTGAGAAATCGCATAACAGAAAAGTGTGAAGACATCAACAACTCACCTCAAATTACATAATGTTTTTGCTGGAATGCAAAGAAGAATTCGTTTATGTTTAGACGTAAATGGACAACATTTTCAACAAATCCTATAGTTTGTAAATTTCAATATCGTAAATTAATAATTTTTTCATGTTTTTGTTTCAGTTTCAATTTAAGGTTATAAATTTTGTTTACAACATCGAAGGTCGATGGTTTACAATAAAAATGTCAAATTGCAAAAGTTTTAAAATGTCATTAAGTGGATGTGGCTAAAGTACCGATTCAAAATAATTCAATTCACAGCCTACCCTAATTGGTTTTTTTATTGATCTGTCGTTACAATATTGCTATGCTTATAATTATAATCGCATATTTTTAAAGTGTATTAATACATTCTAGTCAATTTGGTAAGTTGACTTGCCATGTCACTTTTAAGATAATTTGTTTATTGACTTTCAAGACAGTGAGGGAGCAAGTGTGAATTTACCTTATCAAAATAGAATTTTCTTTATAAAGAATGAATTTAATTATTTTTGATATGAGGTTGATGTTTAAGCTTGAATCTTCATTGTCTGAAATATATAAAAATAGGAGGCTTTGATGGTTTGCACATAAACAATATAAACATATGATACTCAGGAACAAAGCTCATTCTAGCTCATTCTTGTGTCAGTAATCGACCGGTTTGAGGTGATTTTTGTGTAAGGTGCATTTAATTTTTGTCAGTAATGGATCCTCGTCGTCAACAGAGACATTTAAGCGTTTAAGCAATGAAGAAGTGGTTCGAATTGTTACTCTCCTCCAAGAAGGTCGTAGTCAGAGATATGTGGCTGGGGTGTGTGGAATTCAGCAATCTTTCATATTTAGAGCAGCCAGAAGATACAGAGAGACTGGAGAATTTGTACGCCGACGAGGACAAGGCCGAAAGAGGGCCACATCCGAAAGAGACGATAGATTTATTCGAATGAGTGCTCTTCGTCAACCTTTTGTGACGGCAAGACATATTCAAAATCAGCTTTCTGAAGTACGACGAGTAAGAATAAGTGATAAAACAGTTAGAAGACGATTGAGGGATGTGGGATTGAGGCCTAGGAAGCCTGCTACTGGATCCCGGTTAACCAGAACACGCTGTGTGGCCAGGTTTTCTCGTAAATACATTAATTGGTTTATTAACGACTGGATCAACGTACTTGTCACAGACGAGTCAAGATTTTGCCTAACATCGTCTGATGGACGTATTAATCTGTGGCGTCGTGTGGAAGAACGGTACGCTCCAGGAAACCTTCTTCTAACTACGAGCTTTGAAAGTGGGTCAAAAACGGTATGGAGCGGAATTTCTTTAAACGCTCGTCCGGAGTTACTGGTGGTGGATAGGGTTTCAATGACAACAAACAGATATGTGTCGGATATTTTAGAATCACATGTAATGCCCTTTGCCCCATTTATTGGGGATAACTTTGTACTAATGCCAGATAATCCATTCCCCACGTGACTCGGGTCTCGCTCCAGTATCTTCGTGATACCGGAATTCAAGTCATGGACTGGCCAGCTTGTAGTCCAGATCTTAACATCATCGAGCATGTATGGGACATGATTGGAAGGCGAATCAGACAAAGAGAAGTCGCCCCTGCTTCACTTGCAAACCTTGGTAGGGCGATGTCTGAAGAATGGGACAATTTTCCGCAGGAGTCAGTCATAGTTTACCAAGCTGTGCAAACACGCGGTATTAGCTGTTATTTTGTTTCTTTTTCAAGTAAAGAAAAATCGAGTTAGTATAATGTTTTCTTCTTTTTGTAAACTTGTTGCTGTTTGTTATTTATTTTTAATAAAATTAGTATTTTTTATTCTATTCTATGTTTAAAATGAAGAATCTAGCATTAGAACACGGAAGAAATAGTGGCAATCTATAAATATTGAGTGATGCGATAATTTTGTTGAGCAGTGTATTTACGAATAAAAAGTCAGAAGAATCATAATAATTTAAAAATTAAGTCAGTGAGTGAGTTTTATAACAAATATTGTTATCATGCTTGTAGTAAGATCACCATGCTAATATTTTTTAGTTTATCTTGCTTATTATAAATAGTTAATAACTTAAAGTTGCCTCTACCAAAGAATATATATTTATACTCTTTGCCTCTACCTAAGGTTGTTTTTTATAGTAAACATAAAACGATATAGTTTTATGTAATTTTGATATGTAGAACAGAAATACTCGGTTAATAATAATGATAATTAAATGTGACTTTAAATTTAAATATGAGGTGAAAATACGTATCATTGACTTTAAATATAAGGATCGTGGATGAACCGATTTTTATTGAAAATGTCCAAATGAATATGGATTTCATTGTTTCATGCATTTTGTTTTAATAAGTGTGGTTTCTATAAAGGTGGAGTAACGCAGTCTTATTAATATTATTTGTTGTCCTCCTACGTGAAGACGCAAAACAATTCCTATTTATAGATAATGTTTTAAGTTACATCGTCCTTCTTTGGTAGCATACAATAAGTTATCATTAAAAAGTTTTTAAACAAAATTTAAATACCAAATGGTTTTGCGTTGCATCCAGTACGTGCATAAAATGCTGAGATCAAATTAAAGGGTTGCTGATTATTTATAAAATAAATAAAATTTAAACCAATTATCTATCAGGACTTGCACGTTTTCTAAATATCAGTCATACTTTTATTTGTACATGCATAATTTTATTAATGTGGGAGCTTGTGCATAGGCTCTTTAAAGCTCTTTAAAGATACTGTTATGTGTCCACAATATACAATTTATTTTTTTTTATAATTAATATAGAATCATGTAACATAATATACTATGATGTAATATTATACAGGGTGAATCCTAATGCCGGAAAATACCCACACCATGTGATTCTTCATCAAAAACAAAGCAATAAAGTCTTATGCCAATTTAGTGTTAACTTCTTAAATGAGGAGTTATTGGCAGCGTCAACAAAAGCATTATGACAAGTTCGAAGTAGCAACCTGCCATAAATACCCTACCAGGGATGGCTTAGAACTGTCCCCCAAAATATTTTAAATGAATTCTTCTACTTTGAGGCAGCTGTAAAATGTTTCGAGTTCGGCCTAGTAGGGATGATTTAAGATAGTTGTATTTAATCCTCATAATCCACCACTAAGCTGTAAAATTCTTGCCGCTATTTTTTGGGCCTGAACGAATACCCTATATACCTATATACTTAAACAGAAGACATCTAAATGCTAACGTTATTCGATGACTGGATCAGCGGATGCAAGAAACTGGAAGAACTGCGCGCACTCCAGTAGCTGACAGAGACCACCCTCGTCGAGTATTGTTGCCACAAATTGAAGAAGATGTGTTTAAATACCTACATTCGAAAATGAACCAGAACAAAGTACACGCTCTATTGCCAGAATATTTTATGTTAGCCGTTCATCGAGTGTTACAGGAAAATGGTTTGCAGCAGTATCATTACCAAAGGGTCCAGCTATTATTACCAGAAGATTATCACCAAACAGCAAGGTTCTGAATGTGGTTATTTCCTGAACAAGAAGGGGATCCTGCTTTCATTGGACATATCTTATGGACTGATGAAGCTACGTTCACTAGAAATGGAGTATTTAATATTCATAATATGCACCAGTGGTTACGCGTGTGAAACATGGACATTAACGAAAAAGACTCAGGACAAATTGGAAATCTGCGCAGAATATACGGAGGGAAAAAAGAGGGCGACCAATGGAAAAGAAGAACCAACCAGGAAATAATAGAGCTATACAACGAACCAAGCATAGTGACAACCATACGTAGGCAACGACTCGGGTGGATTGGTCACATAGCACGAATGGATGATAGTAGGACAACAAAAAAAGCATATATGGAAGAACCGGAAGGCACACGCAGAAGAGGAAGGCCAAAAAGAAAATGGAAAGAATGTGTAGAAGCTGATTTACGAGCCATAGGAACGGAATACTGGAAAAATATAGCACAGAATAGGAAACAATGGAGAACAATGATCACCCAAGCAACGGGCCTCTAAGGCCTATAATGCTGTATTATATATATAATATGCACCAGTGGACCGATGAAAATCAGCGAGTTATTTCGATAAATGTGTGGGGGTGGAATTATTGTCAATAAGCTTAGAGGACCACACACGCATGTTGTTCCATCTCTTAACTGTAAACAATTTTGTTGAATGTTTAGACACAGATTTTAGAGACCTATAAGATGATGTACCGTTAGTTTTAAGAACTATGTGGTTTCAAATTGTAGCATATGACTTAAGTTATTAAGTAGTAAAAATAGATAAGGTTGTGTAACAAAAGATAGATTACCTAGACTACAATATTATGTACAACACTGTCATATAACTAAATGTTAAAATATAATAATTACTAATTAAAAGTGTGTTTTAATTAATAAAGAATATTACATGGCGCAGTCGAAGTTCCAAAAAATGTGAAACTAAAAAGATCTACGCAAATTTAAGAAGATAAGTACAAGTAAATTTAATCAAATTTGTAGACAAGAGTGTGGTCACGAGCTATCAAAACTATCAACATGGAAGGATTCAAGCCGCCAAAAAATCTCGACCTTGGTGGTAATATTAGTATAAATTGGAAAAAATTCAAGTAACAATTCGAAATTTATATGAAAGCAACTGGATTGGAGTCGAAAGTAGAAGAGGTCAAAGTCGCAATTTTTCTAAATTTAGTAGGGGAAGAAGCACTTGAATTATATAATACATTCACTATTAAGGACAACAATAAGCTACAACCATTGGTTGATGCCTTTGAAACGTACTGTGTCCCAAAAAAAAATGTGGTCTATGAACGTTACTTGTTTTACAAGCGAGACCAAAAAGAAGGTGAACCGTTTGAACAATTTTTCACCGATATTAAAAAGCTGGCTAAATCTTGTGAATTTGACTGTTTACATGATCAAATGGTAAGGGATAGAATTGTTTTAGGAGTGCGTGACTTAGCGTTACAAGAAAGGCTCCTACGTGTTGAAAATTTAGACCTACAGAAAGCAGTGGACCATGGGAAAGCAGCAGAACTAATGAAATGTCAAATGAAGGATATCAGTGAGAAATCTGTAGATGCAGTACATAGAGTCATTCGGGTTAAGTGTGCGCACTTTAGACTTCTAAACCCTATTAAATAAAAATAGTTAAGTATATGAAAACAATTTCAACATTTTTAGATAGAGCATTTATTATTCTTTGAACATCGACTTTAACAAAAAAAGTAAATTCCCTAAATTTCTCATAAACTAAGAATAAAACAGTTTTGTCGGCATGCGTTCACTTGACCCGTATTGCGGGTAACTGTGCGCACCCGTATGGGGCAAGTGAACGCATACGCAGCAAGTGTGCGCATGCGCAAACTTAGAGTCATTCGGGTTAACTGTGCGCACTTTAGACTTCTAAACCCTATTAAATAAAAAGTATATGAAAACAATTTCAACATTTTTAGATAGAGCATTTATTATTCTTTGAACATCGACTTTAACAAAAAAAAAGTAAATTCCCTAAATTTCTCATAAACTAAGAATAAAATAGTTTTGTCGGCTTGCGTTCACTTGACCCGTATTGCGGGTAACTGTGCGCACCCATATGGGGCAAGTAAACGCATACGGGGCATGTGTGCTATGCGCACACTTACCCGCGCACACTTGCCCCCCGGGACCAAATTTGAAAACAAAAATCGCGAATCCGATACTGACGATTATAACCTTAAGCTTTCTACTGATATTCATTCTGAGATTGGCTCTGACAGCATGAAAAAATACTCACCGTTTGCAAATAAAAAACCTGGGTATGACACACTTTTCCGCGATGTTAAAATCTATGAATTGATATCACAAATTCTGTTGTATTGTAATTAGTTATGGAGCAAGCGACAAGTGACACAGTGACATGTCTGAAATAAGTCTAAAGCTGGGGTCGCTGATTTTTCGGAAAAAACGTTTGGCCGCCCTTGCCACATTTCCAAAATACAGCCCGGGCGCACACTTACCCGCTGCGCTCGGTTACCCCGAATGACTCTAAGGGGAAAACGTCAGGCTATATAAAGAAATCACAAAAAAAGAATACGGAAACGGCTTCGGACAACTTTAAGTGTAAAAGGTGTGCCACCTGGCATGGCCCAAGACAATGTCCAGCCTTTAATAAAACATGCAGCAGATGTGGTAAGCTTAACCATTTCATAAAGTGTTGTCGAGTGAGAAATGTCAAAACAGTGTCGACTGAGAGTGAAGGTGTAAGTGCGGATGATGAATTAGCAATTAATTCAGTAGAAATTCATGAAAAGTATGTAGTAAATACTGTAAATTCTTGGTATGAAAATATTCTGATAGAAAATAAGTACATAAAATTTAAATTGGATACTGGAGCAGAAGTGAATCTGTTGCCACGAAAATTGTTTAGCCACATTAACAAACAGTTTAATGTAAGGCCAACTAAAATAAAATTGGAGGCTTATGGTGGATTTAAATTAGAACCAGTAGGAATTGTAAATTTAAGGCTTAAGTTTAGAAGCAAGGAAATCTATGTAGATTTTATAATCGTAGAAAATGATGCCAAGCCAATTTTAGGGCTGGAGACTTGCATCAAACTAAATTTAATTAAAAAAATAGATGGAATAATAGAAACTAAAAATAAGCAACAATTTTTAAGTGAAAATAAGGAAATATTTGAAGGCCTAGGTCAGTTCAGCGGTACTCAGTGGCGTAGCGAGGGGGTGTTCAGGGTGTTCGAAAGACACGGGCCCGCAGCCTCAGGGGGCCCGGCTTCCAGCCCCCGAATACTGCAATATAATGCTGTTTCCTATTTCTTTATAGATCAATAGTGCAAACAAAAGATCGCCTACCAAACGCTAACGAATATACCTATTCTTCTCTGACTAATTGTTTTGACTAAGTCGCAGCGAAAGTAGATAAAATGCAAAACGATACATTATTTATTATTTTCGCACGTGCATAGCTCTGATATTTACTTTTTCGTTTGTGGTCCTTTGACTTGACTCAGTTTACTTGCCATGTTCAGTGTTCAGTCAAATTATTTAAGAAACTCCATGAACCAAGGCAGGTTGTCTGCACTAGCAGTTATCTCAATTGAGAATTCTTTGGCGCGAAAAATAGATTTGAATATAGTGATAAATGATTTTTCCAACGCAAAGGCGAGGAAAAGATCCTTACTTTAATATTGTTACTATTGCAGTAACAGTATTAAAGCAATTACTGTTATAAATAGTGCAAACAGTAACAACATTAAAGCAACGATCTTTGCTTTACTAGTGTTACTACATATTCACTGAGGTTCTGTTTGCAAATTAGCAATGTTACTTGATTAACAATATTGTTACCACTAAGGTAGGCATAATTTCACAATTTCACTGGCCATTGTTAAGGATTATCCACACAGCAATTTTATAACCAACTGTAATGCAAACAGATCCGTAGCTACTGATTGTTATTATTTTTGAGAAGGTAAACACAAGTTCAAATATGCTACAACGATGCCATTATTTCACACCTTGTATGTAAAAATAAAAGTAGTCAAATGATATTGTTGATGGTATTATTATTATTAAGGGTTTTATTGTTATTATTTTGACAGCAAAGACAAGGGCCCGCGGGTAGTTTGAGACACGGGCCCGCGCAAGCCTTGCTACGCCACTGGCGGTACTTATGACATAGTTTTAAAAAATGATGCAAGCCCAACAATTAAGGCTCCAAGAAGGGTTCCATTAGCTTTAAGGGATAGATTAAAAGCTGAATTATATAGATTAGTGGAAAAGGGGGTGATCTCAAAAGTAGAAGGTCCGGTAGATTGGGTCAGTAATTTAGTCATTATAGAAAAGCGCGACAAAAGCTTAAGGTTGTGTTTAGACCCACATGAATTAAATTTAGCTATTCGAAAGGAAAGTATATTAATTCCCACAATGGAAGAGATCACGAGTAAATTATCAAATAAAAAGGTTTTCACAGTCTTAGATCTAAAGGATGGGTTTTGGCATGTGCAATTAACACCTGAATCATCAAAACTTTGTTCATTTTCCACGCCATTTGGTACCTATAAATTTGAGAGATTACCTTTTGGGTTGAGCTCAGCTCAAGAGCTATTTCAAAAAATAAATATTCAAAATTTTGAAGATATACCTGGAGTATCAATATATTTTGATGACTTGTTAATAGCTGCAGATACATACGAGGAACATGATCAAATATTAAATAAGGTGGTAAATAGAGCGAAAGAGTTAGGCGTAAGGTTTAACCAAAATAAATTGCAATATAGAGTCAAGGAAGCTAAATTTTTAGGGCACATATTTACAGAACATGGCATTAAATTAGATCAGGATAGAGTGAAAGCAATAATGATGCTAAAAGTTCCACAAAACAAAAAGGAACTACAAAGGATCTTAGGAATGGTTAACTATTTGAGAAAGTACATACCTAACTTATCAGATTTAACTATGCCATTGCGAGAGCTATTGAAAGAAAACGTTGAATTTCAGTGGCTTCCGCAACATACACATTGCTTAAATAATATTAAATCCAAGGTAAGCACCGCCCCAATACTGGCGAATTTTGATACAAAGAAAGAAATCACTATTCAAACGGCCTGGGTTGTTGTTTACTACAAAATGGAAAACCGGTATTTTATGCATCCAGGGCGTTAAGCGATACTGAAAAAAACTATGCAATGATTGAAAAGGAATTTCTAGGAATAGTGTTTGCAACACACAAGTTTCATAATTTCATTTATGGCAGGCGTGTAACCGTTCTAACAGATCACAAACCTTTGTTAGGAATTATGAAGAAAAAAATTGCTGACATAAACTCACCGAGATTACAACGAATGAAAATAAAGTTGCTTAGGTATGATCTAGATGTAAAATATCTACCTGGCAAATATATGTTTGTTGCTGATTTGTTATCACGAGATTATTTAAAGGATGAAAGTCAGGATACAAATTGGTTAACGGATGTAGTACATACTGTTAATGTAAATATGAACATTACAGATGATAGAAGACGGGAATTTATAAGAGAAACTAAAAATAATAATGTTTTAAGTGAGATACTTAATTATCATTTTATTGGATGGCCTAACAAAAAGAATTTAGTTAAGCCACATGTACAGTATTATTTTAAGTTTCAAAATAACATTACAGTGGAGGATGGTTTGATATATTTCAATAACAGACTTATAGTTCCAAATACGTTACAAATATATATATTAAACTTGCTACATGAGAGCCACTTAGGAATAGAGAAAACAAAGGCAAGAGCAAGGCAAATAGTTTTTTGGCCAGGAATGTCAACTGATATAGAAAACATGATTGCACGGTGTATAATTTGTGAACGTTATCGCAATGCAAATGGCAAAGAACCTTTATTGAATCATTACATTCCTGATTTACCATTTAACAAAATAGCTGTGGATATATTAGAATTTCAAGGGAAAAGTTATTTGGCACTACAAGATTATTTATCAAAATGGTTAGAGATAATCCCTCTAAACAGTAAAACTGCAAGTGAAATTATTGCTAAATTAAAATTAATATTTTCAACACATGGGGTACCTAGAGAAGTAGTGGCAGATAACAATCCATTCAATTCATATCAATGTAATGAATTTGCTAAACAGTGGAACTTCATGTTTAAATTTAGTTCACCAAGATACCCTCGTAGTAATGGGCAGGCAGAAAGAGCAGTTCAAACCGCTAAAAAGATACTTAAAAAATGCAAAGATGATAATCAAGATTTGGAATTAGCTCTGTTAGAGTTTAGAAACACTCCTATTACAGGATTGCATCTTTCTCCCTCTCAATTGTTAATGAGTCGCCGTACCAAAACAAAAATTACTACAATATTATGTACAACACTGTCATATAACTAAATGTTAAAATATAATAATTACTAATTAAAAGTGTGTTTTAATTAATAAAGAATATTACACAAATAGTTGGGGCATCAGCACATTAGGGCATTCAAACACGAGAATGGTTGGACCTAAGGATGGATTGGTCGTAGCGGTCCAGTACTTTGGTCTTTGGTCTCTAAGTAGCCCAAATTTGAGTTGTTTGGGGAACTTTACAAGCATTTGTCTACGAAGAAGTGGTTGATATTCAGGAGCAACCCAAATGAGGCAGTTAGATGGATTCAATAAAACAACATGCTCCAAAATCTATTGTAGAAGCAAGCATAATTCGCAGGTATAGAAGCTGAATGTAGCTATTTTGAGCATTTACTATAATTAGTGCGTATTTAAAATAATAAAAAACTTTAAACATGTTCAGCATTTTATTATTACTAATGTTGATAAAGAATACCATGAAATAAGTCTAGTGTGCCTGATTGCATTCTCTGTAAGGTCTTATATTAAATGAAGTGGGTAGCTATTTGTGATATCACAAGTGACGTAATATGACTGACCACACAGTGTTGCTAAGTTTACAAAATTTTAATTAATAATTCTTCAAAAATTACACGTGTTGGCTTAAAACAGTTACAATTTTGGTCCAGTTTTTGATGCAGAATCGTATGATGCAAATATTATCCGCCATTTAGGATTCACCCTGTACAAAATGACGGCCTTTTTCTGTAGCAAATTGCTTATCTATGTACTTGTAAATTATGATAATAAGTTTTAAAAATTTTAAATTAGGTTTATACATAGCTATACGCACAAATAGCATTTTGTACTTCTTAGGTAATTTGTTACGTAGAAAAGTCGTACCTTTAATTTATTCGTGAATAAAGCAAATGAAAATAACTAAAACTTAAATTTAGTTTTGGCTGCTTTTCATCTATTTTCGTTACTATTTTAACTCGGCTAAAATCCATAAAATTACAAAGATATTTAAAATTTAGAACGGGATTTTTAAAACAGAAAAGTAACGGGTTTTGATTATATACAGCTCTTCGGAAGTTTTAAATTTGGTCTACTTATTAGATGAACGCAATCCATAAAATCTATTATTGAACACCGAACAGACATTAATAAACTTTCTGTTTAAAATGTGTTGCATTCGAAATTAACGTACAAAATATATTTTAGGCGTAGAAAGAAATTTCTTGTTCGTGTGGATGAATAGTGGATGTATAAAATAACTGCGTCTGTACATATTGACGCGTCTGAATTAAACCAGTGCGTCACTATTAATAGTTTGACAGGAGCGTAAAAATATCGCGCGCCATTTTATTTTATGCTTAATTTTACACTCGATGTTTGTAGACTGATAATTAAACTCATTTCATACACTTGCGTAAATAGGTCCTTTGGCTGTCCAGTTACGAGAGACTTGAAAATGTATATTAAGTATTTACTAAAGATTTTTGCAAATAATTATACCATAGATCTCGTTTTCATTTAATACTGTAAGGTAAAGGACCAAGAACTATACAAATTATTTTTTTCTATTAAACAAACAAATCAATCTTAGTTTGTAAAAGATTTTACTTCTAAAAGTGTATGCATGCATCCGTCTAGAAAATCAAATACAAGTACGAACCTTATATGTTGATGTAATTAATAAACGTGATGTTTCTAAATATAATCAACAAAACTGGTGAACTGGTAAATACAATTAATTACAATATTATAACAGAACAGTTTACATCATTATACATAAAAAATTATATTATTATTATTATTTATAATTTTCAATAACACAACGTAGTAAGTAATTTAAAATAGTTATTTACGATATGAGTATCCTAACAACTCATATTACGATACGAGATGGAAAGTTTGTCAAACGAGACCGCACGTCGAGTTTGACAAATCCATTGAGGATCGTAATATGATGTTACGATATGAATATAGTACAAAGCTTTATCTACTTTCATGAAATTAGCAAAAAAATTAAATATTTGTCAATAATCAATTGCCCGATGCAAAAGTTGACTGTTCCAATTTTCATTGAAATCTAATACGTTAAGGCTTGATTTTTTGTTTATTTGGTGTTGGTTGCTGTCAGTTTGAATGAAAATTGGAACAGTCAACTTTTGCATAAGGTAATTAATTATTGGCAAATATTTAATTTTTTTTTCTAATTTCATGCAAGTAGATAAAGCTTTGTACTATATTCATATTGTAAAAAGTGCATAATAAATTTTTATAACAAATAAAATAACTATAAATTCTCTTGTCAATCTGTCATTTTTATGTCAAAAGTTATTACGATACTAGTGCTGTAATATAGTTCATTATAACACGATTTTTCGTTTCGAAATATTGATATTACGAAATGAAAGTAGATAATAGCTATTTATGCAACGAGTTGCAAAATGATGGACTTTTTATCACCAGGCGTGAAATTGTTCGTCGAGGCGAAGCCGAGATGAACAACACGCCATCTGATAAAAAGACATGTTTTGCAACGTGTTTCATACAAGATTTTATCCAATTCAGATAACAAAATGTAAATGCCACATCTTCTTAAAAAAGGAGTTGGGTCATCGAGATAAAATGGGAGTGATAAAATGGGAGCATATTTTGTAACTAGTTACAAAATGAAACACTTTTCGCAACTCAAATCTTCTTTTTGTAACTAGTTACAAAATGGGAGCATATTTTGTAACTAGTTACAAAATGAACCACTTTTCACAACTAAAATCAATGTCGAAATGTTGACATTTCGTAACTGAATTGGATAAATAATGTTTCAACATTTGGTACCTACTAACAAATTAATTGATTCTAGCTTTACTTAAACTTAATAAAAATAAACCCAGAACTAAAAATATGAGGCAAATAAATTCAGTTTCTAACTTTTTAGACCTTCTAATTTCATTAAACATTGGTGTATTTTCTTCAAAAATCTATATAAAGATAAACAGCGTGTAAAGTTATTCTTTTCAATTTTACTAGTACGCGGGTGGTTTGAAAAGTAAGATAAATCAAAAGAAAATGCGAATAAATTTGACCAATTTGTATTTATTTTTCAACATAATCTCCGACACATTTTGCCCAATGATGGTTCAAAGCCATTATACCGTTATCAAATAATTTCTGCAAAATTGCCCTTCACAGCAACAACCACTTCATTGTTGTCGGAAAATAGTTGTCCTCCGAGCCATCTTTGGAGGTTCGGCAACAGATGGAAGTCAGACGGAGCTAAATCGGTGCGTAGGGCGGATAATCCAACAATTTAAACCTGAGTTCCTGGGTTTTAGCCACCGAAACCGTTGACGTGTGAACAGGTGCACTGTTCTGATCAAAGAGGATTTGTTTGGCAAGGTATGGGCGCTTTTTCTTTTTCTTCTCTTCGCTCGAATTTTGCAGCTAACCTGCATAGTACTCTCTAGTGATTGCCCTTCCTTTTTCCAGGTTGCCAATAAAGATCGTGAATACCAGAAAACTGATGGCATGACCTTGCCGGTAGACGCTATTGTTTTCGCCTTCTTTGGAGCAGCTTCCCCCTTGGCTGTCCATTGTTTTGATTGTTGTTTCGACTGCGGCGTGTAGTGGTGAACCCACGTTTCATCAACGGTCACGAACCGGCGCAATAAGTCATTGAGGTTACTCTTGAAACGCTGCAAGCACGCAGATCAAATGTCCATTCGAACACGCTTTTGGTCTCAAGTCAGCAGACATGTCCAAAAGTTCATGTAAAATATTACAAACTCGTTTGGTTGAAATCCCTACCATGTCTGCTATCTTCCTGATTTCCTGGGCGTCCGTTGTGTGGTTCATCTTCCGTACTCGTTTGGCCACGTTTAAAGTCAAAAATCCACAAATGTACGGTCTTAAATGAATGGAAATACTCGCCAAGGACACGATCTAGCTTATTTTTATTTGGGTCGCCGTTTGACTCTTCAAAAAATAAAATTTTATCACGGCACGAATCTATCTGTCCATCATTTTTGAAAATACTTACACGTTCGTTTACTTCGCGTGACCAAACAATAACATCACAATGCACTGAGCTGAAACTCTGCAAGGACTCGTTTGTAGGATCAAACTTCTCGGACGTGTATCGATGTTGATCATAGTGCTGCCACCCCCGCGTCGTTTCCCTAACTTTTTAAGCGACCCACGTAAGCCCCTGCATCAATCCTATTTTGGTTGTACAATTAAGTATATCCAGTTACATATTAACCATATGTTTCTTCCATAATTCAGCAAGAAATACTTAGTTTAAAAGTATTTTGTAAATATAGTAGAGCAAACAGTATCTTCATAAAGGTTGTTAAAGTAATATTTAAAATAAAAAGAAACAAACCTCCCAGATTCGTGACAATGCTAGCTGTTATTGTTTCAAAGTGGTATAATACACATAACTGCAATATATGAGTTGCTTTTCTTTTTTTGCCTTTGACGTTATAATCCTAGCTGAATTTGTAACGCTAGTAAACTCACAACTGATCATTCTTATTGACTCATGTATCGTATACATTGTTTCAAAACGCAACCTCGAGAAATTGTATGTAAAATCTTTAATTTCAGTGCAGTAGATATAATAGAACGTGTTCAGATTTTTCTGAATAAAATGCATTGAATAATTAAATAATATTGCTGACTTTTATTTCACTTTTCTTGGAAAATACAAGCGGATAAAGCGTGCGTGAAACAGACAGAAGCGTGTTTCTAACTGGCCACGTCAACTAATTCAAATTGAGTCATGGCTTGTTTATGTGTAAATTTGTAAAAATCCGTACATTATGTTCAAAAAATTTTTTGAACACGTTCCATCTACTTTTTCCTACTAAAACATGTAATAGACATAGAAATTGACATTTAAGATTTTACGTGCAATGTCCCTTATGTAGCGTTTTAAAACGGGACATACGGTATATATTTTCCTCCACTTGCCTAATTATTGGCCTACTCCTTAATCGAAAAAGTGTATTCTAATTCGGAGCTAGGCAATTCTTAGTAAAAATATTATTTTCGAGTTCATAAATCATATCGTAATTCATACTCTAGCATGGCTTATTTTTTTTAATAAACTAAAAACGCAAATTTGAATACTCTTTTTTTAAATGAAGAAGTAGGACAATAATTATGCAACTGGGCTCGTACACATACATAAATGATGATCTTGAAGTATGGCGAACAGCGCAATAGTAGATTCGTAGGGTCAAACTATTGCGATTTACCTTAGTTCAAAAGTTAATATTAAAAGAGATACAGGATGTCAAAGACAAAATTCTAATTTTAATTTTCTTCCATAATTTTAAAAGTTTTGGAAATTTTCATAAGAAAATTGGTGAAAGTAACTTTTTTGGGATGGGAAGCAATAATTCATTCTTGATTTTAAGCTTCTAGTTGAATCTTATATGCCTATAAGTTACGGCAGATTTAATTGAAAAAAGAAGAAATATTGCTTACATAAAAAAGGTATCCTGTTTAAATGGCGCTAAAGTTAGCTGTTGCCAAGATATTTGCTATTAAATAAAGTTAAAAAAAATTTAATATATTACTATGGCATGGGGATTACTGTTTACATTTGATATTGTAACGCTGAAAACCCCGTGACCTTTGGGTATACAACATAATTACTGATCCTCTATTGCACTGGTACTTCTATTCCATGTTTAATGTTATAATCTACATCGAATAATTTGCATTATACTGGAGGTGGTCGATGCTTAACTTATGAAACCCTATTAGTAATCCAGAATAACTTTTCCGAAATATGTTTGATAGTCCATTTTAAATTGAACTTGCTTCATTTTAATTTAATAAATAGAATTTAGAAGTGTAAAACTGCACAAATCGTCTGCTGCTTTTGATTCATTTTTTCGTTGTTACCAATATTTAATCTACTATAGCAACATTTGCGGATGATGCTGCCTTGCTATCAGTAGACATTAACCCAGTGCTCGCATCACAGAACTTACAGCAACACCTGGATGTTTTACAGAATTGAAATGGTAAATGGAAAATAACGATAAACGAGATAAAATCAGTTCAAGTTACCTTCACTACAAAACGCATTGTATGTATGTCCACCAGTTTTCCTAAACAATACTCAAATACCAGTAAAAGATGAAGTGAAATACCTAGGATTATATCTGGGCCAAAAACTAACTTGGAAGAAACACGTCAAAATGAAACGCCAGCAAATTAACTTAAAACTTAAAGAGATGTCATGGTTAATGGGAAAAAGATCCAAATTATCGATAGATAATAAACTATTGTTATACAAATGTATCCTTAAGCCCATATGGACTTACGGCATACAATTATGGGGGTGTACAAAACCTTCAAATCAAAAGATAATTCAAAGAATACAATCTAAAATATTACGTTCTATCACCAATGCATCATGGTACGTGTCGAACTTTACTCTACACAATGACTTAGACATGCCATTTGTTAATGAGGAAATCAAAAGATCAAAAGATGTTTAACTCTCTACTTCGAAAGAATTGAAGAACATGAAAATGATCTGGTAGCAGAAATAATCAATCCCCCTGAGGCAGATAGTACAACCGCTGAGCATACTTCTGTATGTCATTCATTTACCAGAGATTCACCCATTTGGACATTGTTGGTAACCGTGTAGTGATTGAAAAAAAATTGGGTGTTGGTCTGTGCGAGTGGCCATTTTGGAGAATAGACGCCATCTTTGATGCTTATTGAAAAGGCACTGCATAAGCATGTGAGGTGTCATTTTACATGTTTTTTAGGGTGCTGAACGTCAAAGTAATATGACTAACATTTTTTAATCAACATTTGTTTCCATGGCCAACCATACTAATAATTCTGAAATTAATCCGTAAAAACAGCTGTATCTCTTTAGTTTTTCAAAATAACTATGTCATATGTTATATCATTAGAAAGGCCAGAAAAAGACCTTTTTTAAAAAGTCATGGCCAACTATGGTTTCCATTTAAAAACAAATATGTTTATGTCGTAACCCAAAAACAAAAGCTTACATAAAAAAATCTATTTAACTGTCTTTAAAAAAAAATAATTATCTACAACTTTTTTCCTTCCACTTTTTTTTCCAAAATGAAAATAACGGAGTTATACGCATTTAAAGAAATTACAGAAAATTAGTTTTTTTGAAATATCTCGTTAGCCTTGGACTTTTTGAAGAAAACAAACAGTGCATTGAATTGGCCTCATAAAACTGCAAATCTTTCCCCATTTAACCGTCTTTCTATCTGCCCTAGTTTCTGAGATCCCTATAGGTGACATCGAAAAAAAATCACCCTGTATGTTAGTCATGTGATATACTTAAACTAGTGATGTCATTGACTTATTCATTTTATGTTACATCGTGTTTTATAAAGCAATGTAAATCTGTTTAGTATAGAAATAAAAGATGTTGATTCGTATCTGTCTTACTAAATAATGATTAGTAACCACTTTTCAGTATTTATAGTATCTTTAACGTGTTCAGCACCCTAAAAAACATGTAAAATAACATCTCACATGCCTATACAGTGCCTTTTCAATAAGCATCAAAGATGGCGCCTATTCTCCAAAATGGCCACTCGCACAGACCAACACCCAATCTTTTTTCAATCACTACACGGTTACGATCAATGTCCAAGTGGGTGAATCTCTGGTAAATGAATGACATACAGAAGTATTCTCAGCAAATGGACTAAGAGAGGCGACTTAGAAGACGATGGCCTACGAACCTAAGACAAGCGATGGATGATGTGAATTAATTAAACCTAACCTATTAGTGGTATTTTTAGAGAATGGTCAATGGAGGATTGTATATAATTTACTTATTACCCAGTACTTAGGAGTAGATTGTAAATAAGCAGTTCAATTAAAAAAAAAAACAATATTTAATATAAAAGTTTTCTGTAGGATGGTCTCGCTTCTTGTTTTTAATAATTTGACTGTTATGGAATTAGAATCCCATTGTTTTTACTAAACGTTTTATATATTTTGACTGTGTTTGGTGGTTGTATCCAATTTGCTTCTACTATATCGTTTTGTCTACCAGGTTCCTTTTCTCTTAGTACCTACTTATACCGTGAGTTACAAAAGTATTTACATTAGGGTTGGTCATTCATGAGACACAAAACAGGGCCGCGTTAAGGCATGTTGGTACCCTAGGCATATTTTAATGTATTTCTTTCACTTCTCTATTATTGTTTCTAAAACACAATGTTTAATTTTTATTTTGCCGCCCTCATCAGACTGCCGCCCTAGGCAGCTGCCTTTCTTGCCTAATGGATAAATCGGCCCTGACACAAAAGTAATGGCGACTGCAAGTTTTAGAACCTTTGTTTTTACAATTTTATTGAAATTTGCACAACAGTGTTATGCCAGCAACACATGACAGTTAATAAATTCTAAATCTTGCAATTGACATTATTTTTGTGTCTCATGGCCAACCCTTATGTAAAGACTTTTTGAACTCACGGTATATAACTCTAGAAAATGGGAAATCAAGTGGAGATACCAAAAATGGATAAATAGACAGGTTCAATTTAAAATAACAAAGTTGAGAGTAATTCCGACGAAAACAGATATTTATGTTCTATGTCAAATAATGCAGTTTTCAAATTTCATTTTGATATCTTAGAATGTTAGAATATAATTAAAGAAATAGCGGTGCCCCTGGTGTCATTGATACCCGTATACACTACTTTATCAACAATTATTGTACCAACTTTTTATTATTTTCTTATTGATGTTCTTGATATGTAGTTAATGTTTTTTATTTTAGTTACGAGTAGTGAAATGTCCTTGGCTTATTGATTTTATCCTATAAATAGAGGCTCTTCTTTTTACCATTATATACTCTAAGAAGGAAATTGGTGGGTAACGGTAAATAAAATAAAAATGATTCTGTTGTAAAAAGTCTGTACTTCGTATAAAAAACGTCGCCTTAAAAGCGAAATAGTACAAATGCTGCTGGTAGTTTGTAAATATGTTTTATAAATACACTGTAGATTCAGTAAATATAACTTCGTAACAATGTTAAGATTTAAGATCCAAGAAATTCAAGGTAAATGATTCCCAGGGAATGCGTGTAGGTACTCTGGTCGTATTAGCCGAAGAAGTCAACAGTTGAACATCGATTTATAATAGTGACAATTGATTTACGACGCCGCCTTGGATTGGTCGTGAGCTACGATACAAATAGTTAGCCGCAGGAACAAGTTTCTAACTTATATGCAAGTGAAGAATCTAAATACTGCTGCAGGTGCATACAAGTATGTAACAGTATCTATTTAATTTTTGTCAAAATCTGGTTTTCTATTTTCCAAGTACTTATAGTTAAACTAACGCAGATAAATTTTCATGTTGTACTTAGAAATTATATGTATCTTCTGAAAGTACGCTTTCGATATGATGTAGAGTTAGTTCCCGTTTGTTAAAAATAAAGTTTTTAAATCGCAGAGCTATTGAAACTATACTGTTTCCTAAAATTATTGATAAGTTGTTTTATTGCTCTCCTTAAATTTTTATAAAGTACGTTGATTAAAAAAAAACGCAGCAACCCATGAAAAATTGTAAAGTGTGTTGACATTTTGTTGTTTATATTTAAGTTATGAATGGCAATCTGTTAATTTTAGTGTATATTCTCACACACACCTTTATAAAAATTTCAAGGGCAATTTGAGTTTTTTTTTATGAACGTACTGTATAACTACTATACAGTATTGAATTTTTAATTAGGTAATCGCCATTTTATTTTTTTGGAAATTATGCTTTTCATTTGTTTTAATTGATAAGATTGAATTAGATGTTCTTTCTTTCTTTTCCTTTTACCCTCTTATACCTTTACAGTGTTGAACACACCGAGCTGCAGAGTGGTCACCCATTCAAGTTCTGACCAAGCAGATCTTTGCTTAACTTTTTATATTGCAGCACTACGTGCACTCCCACTCTGCCGTACTGCCGTCCTTAAAAATCTAATTAACAAAGAAAATTTCTTGTCATTTTTATTGTAGATCAGATATTTAACAATGATATTTTTTTCGCTATCAGCAAAGTAAAGAAGCCTTACATCCATGGTAACAGTGACATTCGGGCTCTAGGTACCCTTGACGACGGAACCTAATAGTATCACTTACGTTCCTAGGAAAATAATGAACAGATAACAGAAATGTAAGTTTACTGTTGTCATTGTTACCACTGTTATTATATTGATTTTTTTACGTTGCCAAGTATAGGACGCATAGTTACCACAAAAACTGACACAAAATAATATTTGCTTGTTCTTTTAAACTACTTGCTAAGCGAAAAAACATAATAAGCAACACGGAATGTATGGACTATTAACATTTTCGGAAGTCGCCTCGGCTCGTATTCGCCTACCTCAAATGCTAATACGTCCTTACATTCCTTGTAGCTTAAATAACTATTATTATAAGTACTTCTAGAAAAGTCTGCATAGGATCATTTGTTGGGGTAAACTTGGATTTTTATTGTAAGCCGGTAGGTAAATTTAAAGTGTAGAAATACATCTTGAATGTAAATTTGAAAGGCATAAGATGTAGTAGGTATTTTAGGGAATACTTCTTTGTTTTACAAATATGTTTAGAATAACTGGAGGGGGAAGTCACTCTAAAATGTTGTGTCACAAGTATTACACTATTGCATATAATTGCACGTAACATGAGTATTGCAAAACTATCGCATAGATATTGCAATACACGAGTATTGCATAACTATTGCACGAGCATTGCATGTATTACACAAGTATTGCGTAACTATTGCAAGAGTATTGTATGCAGTACATAAGTGTTGCATAACTATTGCATGAGTATTGCATGCATTACATACACACTGCAAAGATATTGCATAACTTCTGCAAGTATTGCATGTTGATTACATAGGTATTACATAATTTTTGCAAATATTACAGTTCCCCGCTAGTACCGCGTGTTTGATATGTTTCAAGATGGCGGGAACTAAAGTGATATACATTTTTATTACATCATGGAGAAAGTGTTAGATATAATGCATATAAAACTATTACAAATATTATGAACATTACAGTGGATGCTGCAGTTTAGGCCGGGACATACTTTCCTCGAGCCGACGACATATTTGCGGCATGCGGCGCCACCGCGCCTCTGCCAACCAAATACATATTCAATTAACTGAATACTGCAATATACGTAGCGGCTGTGCCACAGGTATGAACATACCCATAATATAAGGAACAACGAATCATATCGAATGCGCTACATGTTGCGACCGCGTCGCAAGTGTGACACCTCACATACAAAGCCGTGTGTTGCAAAAGTAGCTGCGCCGTAAGTGTGTCGCTGGCCTAAGGAAAATTAATAACCTGAGAGCGGATACTAATCAAGAAAAGAAAAATATTAGAAAATTTTTGTAACCTTCTCCGGTTTGTTTTTATTAAATCTATCAATAAAATTTCCTCAATTCCAAATACTGGTCTTTTTTGTAAAGATTCTTGTACCCAAATACTTCTTTTTCTCGTAATTTTTCTTGTAACTGACTCTTGTTCTTGAAAATGCATTGATATAATTAGGAGAACAACGGCTACTGCAACACGTTTTTTAGATGGCGCCATTTTAAAATCGAATAGCATTTCGTAATAATGTTATAATGTAAATTAAAACTAGTTCTCTTTTACGAGTAATCGCTCACGGAGTAAAGCACCCTTAGTAGTATGTTACCGTACTAGTATTAGTTTTAGTAAACGTGAAGTGTCCTTGGATTTTTTTTTTAATTCAAACAGCATGATATTATTAATTATTATTATTATTATTATTACTACAAGAGAACGGATTGAGGACAAGGTGTCCTATAATGTGCAGTTTAACTGGTGTTATGGGACAAATATTCATATGAATTTTTTTTAATTATCCAAAAATCAAATTCCTAGTTTTCATGTAATAATCTAAATTACTTAGTCACAGTTTCAAATTATGTCTATAAAAATTATTCATGAAATTTTCACAATTAGTATTTCACAAAATACTGTAATAACGTGTGATCGAAAAAATTTCACCTCATAGTTTGCCATGAAAAATATAAATCATGTCTTTGCTAAAGTCATACAACATAAGCCATTAGAACTACTAAATCTAAAACCACGCCTAACTGATAAAAATTAGAGCAGATTAAATTACTCTAAAAACTAAAATTAAATACAAATTGAACAGAAAAATATTATTAACGGAAAATTATTTTAAAGTAGTT
The DNA here is from genome assembly GCA_963082815.1 of Melanotus villosus. NCBI lineage: Eukaryota > Metazoa > Arthropoda > Insecta > Coleoptera > Elateridae > Melanotus > Melanotus villosus. Next base: position 64,659,461 of record OY720418.1, on the reverse strand, counting down.
GAGTTATGTGACCTCCATTTTCTTGGTGGCAGATTTGAATTCTGTGTTTAATAGAATTAGTGACTTTTTATATGCCTGACAGCAAAACAGACATAACCTCACACACTTCACATAACCTATAAAACAACAGCTGACATTTGTATGGCTTAAAAGTCGACATCCCTAATTTTGTGTTTTCATGTTTCATAGCCAACTTGAGGTGAAATTTTTTCGATCGCATGTTACCATTACAAGGCTATAGCATTAAGTACATTATAAAATGTTTATTGATATAAAGTGTAAATATTGCACGATATTACACTGTCTTACACAGGCATTACACTGTATTGCACGGACATTAGGTACACTGTATTGCACGAATATTACACTGTATTGTACGAACATTACACTGTGTTGCATACATTATATTACAATATTGCATTAGTATTGCATCCATTTCACAAGTATTACACATTATTGCATCAATTTCATAAGTATTATACAGTATTGCATCAATTTCACAAGTATTACACAGTATTGCATCAATTTCACAAGTATTACACAGTATTGCAATATTTTGGCAAAAATGTGCAATAGTATTGATCATGTCCCAACTATTACACAAGTTACTTCCCCCTCGGAATAACTGTTTTCCTTTTCTTCATATTGAATAAAGCGTTATATCTGTTTATAAAAATAAGCACTTGTTTATCAAGTAAAGCAGGTTGTTCAGACACGTGTAGTACGTCGATTGTTTTGGTGTCTACGAAAAATTTGATCGGTGTTTTACTGTGCCGATTTTCTATTAATTTTAATAAACTTTAATGGTTTTCGTACTTACCATCACCATAACTGTCATCAATACACCTACAAAAGGGTAGGTGAAGTATAGAGTTCTTTATTTATTATGGTATGTATGTCAAAGTTCTTTAGCTCGTGGGAATGTGACACAGCGTTTTTAGCAGAATTGAAATATTTAGAATGTTTTAAGTGAATGCAATTTTAGACAACAATCTGTTAAATCGGAGAACTATGTTGGCTTGGCTTTAGAATAGGTAATTATCGACATACATGGGTAGTATTCCGACTTAGTAATTACAGAATGAAACATTTATGAAAGCTGTTCAGTTGTGGTTTTTAAATTTAAAAAATTGACTCATTTGGGGTATACATAGTACATACCTAATTGCATTTTTCCGTAATTGTATTTTAGTAATTTTTGTTATGTCTAGTTTTTAAAAAAGTATGAATTTTTAATATCAATAATTGGTTTCTTCTAATACTGCTAAACTTATAAAACATGTTGAAGTGGATGGGTTTATTTTATATTTCTTTTTCAAAGAGGGTTCAGGGCTCAGCTTATTTTTGTCTCCATTAGCCCATTTTTTTCTATTCTTCACCTTATATTGGGTGCATATACGTATGGAATAAATTCATCTTCTGAGATAGAGTTTTCATGAGAAACTGCTCGAAGAGGTATTGCGATGATTTGAACTATGACGCAAATTTTTTTAAGTCGTTTCGGTGTTTTTTGTTATTTTTGTCAAATACTAACCTCTAATGTTCATAGCGCCATTGGAAAGAATACGTTTTTCTACATATAAAAAAATAAAATTCATAATAGTGTTATGTAAGAAATTTTCGGGAATGAAATCATTTAATTTTAAGTCAAGTAGGCTTAGATTTTAGAAAATCGAACAAGCTTTTATTTTCCTTATGCTTCTAACACGCGAAAACGCCACCAGTTAAACTAAAAATTGGTTTGTTAATTCCTCGTGAATTTGTTTTATTTCTAATAATGCGTTTAGCTGTTTCTCAGAAAATTGGAATTCGTAAACTGTTTTGATACGATGATAAGATACAAAGACACAACAACATGTATTGTGTTTTATTTAACACCAAGTACTCAAAAAGACCCGTAAGTCAATCAATAGTGAGTAAAATTAAGGAAAAAATTAGAGAGACTAGTTTCGAACTCGATTTGCCAAAGGCTGTCGGTGAGAATATCAGATTAAATGTTTTACTGGCTGGTTAATGAAGAGAACCATACAATAGGATTCGCTAAGTTGGTCGAGATTATGATACTGAGTTTACGATTGTAGACAAAATGTTAAAATTGGAAAAAGTCGGTGACATCACTATGAATAATGACGGTTGTGGAAAAAATGAGTTAACCATTTAAAATGTAATGTCATAATTTAAAACCCTCTATACCCTTCAACCGTCTTTTCAAGAAAATATTATTTTCTGAAAAAGTGAACTTATTTCGTACTTTACATGCACACTGTTATATTTCTTTTTTTCTATAAACGAAACCCTTTTTACCCTATTAGGGTGTCGGGTCTGCACACTGTTATAAGAATTAAAAATGACGAGGAAATGGATTATGTATGTGTGTATGTATGTATGCTATTTTAACATTTCACGTTCATACTATTATTAGTATCTAGATGTTAAACTTCTAAATCAATGTTTAAATTCACGTCACTTATTAGGCACTGGCCCTTTTCTTGGAACGGTAATGTGCATGGTAATCTAAGTATTTTGACAAAGTAGCAAGTACTTTAATAACTTTCGATATTGTTATACATATCAACATTAATTTATACAAAATATTTTTAAAAAGTACATGCAATATTTAAAAATATCACAAAGATCTTTAGTTCGGTTTTCGGTACTGTAACTCTATAAATGCAGTTCGATGATTATTTTTAGAAAAAGAAATGGACATTTTTGTTGCCGATTATATTAGTGCTAAATATTAAAGGAAATAATATTTGAATAAAAAATATTTACTTAATCATATACATACCTACACCAAGGGTCGCCAAGCTTCCTTAACCGTCGACCTTTTTAAGAGTTTCTTGGACTTTTTATCGACCCCCTCTATTTTACCATTACGTAATTATAATAGGACAAGCAAAAAAGACGCTTATGTGAGTTTTAGATTGTTTATTTTATAGTTACTCTGTTACTCAGCTCTTCAACATAGAGAAGTTTAGTTCGTGAATGAATAGCGAATAACGAATTATAATACATATGTATGTTGATGAATTTTAGAATATTAATGCCCACTTGTATGTCGATGCGCAAAAGTGAGACTGGGGTCGAATACGTGTACCTAAGTATAAGTAAATAAGCAACCGCTACTGCAATCTCGCTCCCACCGCGTCGGCCGGCCGGGAACCACCGATATCCGTTTATTGATAAATACGTCATTTTGGCCTACTTGATTGGCCTCCGTAGCTATTTTCAGGACCTTGATCCATCTTATAGGTCCTATTCATGTCACTGTTCCCACGATTCACTCTTAATTGCTTTGTCATGTATAATGGAGGCAATCCAAGTTAACCGAATTAAATATTACCCGTACTATGATGTCTTATATTTTTCTATCGACCCCTGAGCCCGAATCAACCCATAACAATGTTATATCGACCCCTGGGGGTCGATATCGACCACTTTGGCGACCACTGCACTACACCGTAAAGTAGAAGAAGAAGACGACTGAGTAAGTAAGTAAGTAAGTATGTACGAGGGCTGTTCTGTAAATTGTTAGTTAGAAGAAAACCACGGAATTGGTAAAGAAAATAATTTTATTGTTTTTCAACGTATTCCCCCTTAGACATAATACACTTCTTCATTCTTTGAAACCACTTCTCGAAACACGCTGAAAACTCTTTTTTTGGAAGGTCGTCAAGAATTCGCTGAAATTCAGCAACAGCCGCATTGGCGTCAGGAAATCTCTTACCACGCATGAGTTTTTTAATCAGCGGAAGCAAAAAGAAATCGTTAGGGGCAAGATCTGGACTGTATGGTGGATGAGTGACCAGATGGACTCCGGATTCGTGTAAAAAATTTAAAGTTTTTGCGGCCGTATGCGGAGTTGCGTTATCGTGGTGTAACAAAATTCCACGCAAACCAGATCTTGGGCGATCACTACACAATTTCTCGAAGACTTGAGGAAGGCAAACTTCTGTATACCAATCAGCAGTTACAGTTTTACGATCTTCAAGAGGAATTACTGCAACTGGACCACTGTATCTGAAGAAAACGGCAATCATTTTTTTGTTTGCACTTTTACCGCGAATAACTTTTGTTGGCATTTCCTCCTTTTCAAACACCCAAACAGTTGATTGTTGTTTTGTCTCGGGATCATAATTATATATCCACGATTCATCCCCCGTAACGATACTAAATACCTGCTTTGAAGATTCTCCATCGAACTTTTCTAACATAAACCTGCACCAGTCTACCCGTGCTTGCTTTTGTTCGTCGGTTAACAAATGTGGAATCCACCGACTTGCCAGCTTTCTTACACCCAGATGTTTATGTAAAATGATATCTACTGCAGATGATCCAATGCCTAGTTCGTCTTGAATCTCTCTATGAGTGATATTCCGTTTTTCCTTAATCAGCTTTTCGGTTGCAATAATGTTTTCAGCACAAACAGCTACTGCAGGTCGTCCAGGTCTTGGTTCATCTTCTAACGTACTCCTTCCACGTTTAAATTCACGGAACCAGTAACTAATTGTAGATAATGATGGACTATTGTCGCCAAAAGCTGCCATTAAATTTTGGTGACTTTGGTCGTATGTTAAGCCTCGTTTATAATCGTAGAAAAGCATAGCCCGAAAAGCATTCCGCGGCACTTCCATAATGCTTAGTAATAATCAAACGAATTATAACAATCAAAAATTAGGATCTCTATATGCTTTAACTTCAACCTTGCAAAATTGCAACTGGAAACTGTCAAAAGAATAAGCTTTCGATTGATGCAAATGTTTTTGTTTTTCTTCGCATCCATGGCCTGCTACTAACAATATACAGAACAGCCCTCGTATTTCATACATTTTTGTTTCTTTTCTGATAGCTTATCTTAATTTGACCTAGCTTTGGTGAATTGTTTAGTGGCATTACAAGTCTTTCAGATTCAGATTACTATATGTACGAACCTCTGATGCCGAAGCTCTATATGTAGGTACACAAATTTTGTTTCGTTTAATTTCTTCAGGACCTCATAGTGATTACAAGCACCACGTCTAAAGTCATAATTAAATGAGCACTTTTCGGATTTGGGCCGCGTCATTGTTATGGTACTTAGAATTCGACGTTTCTTTTTCAGCAGCTAGATGAGAACTAAAGAAGCGGCGTCAACCACACCTAAGCCAAACAGTACCGTATTTTTAGTGAAGAAAAATGCACTGTGTATGTAACATATTTCGCTAGATTTAAATATTCAGCGTTTTAGAGATCGATTTTTTTTTGGACAACATTTTCCGTGTTCTTTTAAGGATAGGTAGGTAACTTAGAAACAATTGTTTCTATACCGTTTTGAAAAGCAATAGAAAAAACAGAAAAGATTCATCTCTGTCGTAGTTGATACATTGAATTACCGTAGTTCGCATTTAGCTCCCGATGAAACCCTTTACTTAGAGGGCGAAACGCTGAGTTCTTCTATCCCTACAACGACACGGTCCAAACCCGCGACACACTTATTTAACCACGTAGGTAATTATAGTAGTTCCATTACGATAATTAATTTATTTTTCCATTCCTTTTCTTTAGTTGTTAATTGAAAAATACCCTTCATAAATTAAGGGTACCTAGTAATTAAATTATTGTTCTTTTCTTTAAGCAGAATCGGAGTATAAATCATATCTTAAGTTATAACAAATAATGTTAACTTACTTTTGCAACCATACATTTTCGACATAGAGCAGTTTGCAGTTTCATTATGCATTACTACATTTATTTATTTTTGCTTTTTAGACAAATCTGCCTGCGGTAAAATTTAGCAAATTACTGTAGTAGTGCCGCTGACAAGTTTTTTGAAAACAATGTTGTAAGAAAATAAAATTAATTGTAAATAGTAGCAACAACAACGGCGGTTATCGACGGCAATTTAAAATAGCAGCAAAAACTGTTTTAACGTAAACATTTATATGTTCGCATTAAATGAAAATGGCATGTTGTGACACCGGCATACATGAGATGCGAATTGGATCTGTTATATAGTCAGTTTATTTTGAGTAATCAACCAATTAGCAAGTGGCATTCAGAGAGTGTTTAGAACGAGTCATTAGCGACTAACAACCAACTAGCCGCGGATTACAGTCGACTTGAAATAATACACGCGCGTTATCGCCTGTCAAATATATCAACAAAATATGTCTCCTGTGTTTGACAAATCATCGGTTTAATGCTCACAGTCATGTTTTTAAGAGCTGTCTACTAAATTATTTGAATGTTGAGCAAATTTTTTTATGATAGAAATAATAGTCCTATTTTTATTACATCTTACAAAATTTACGGCAGACTTTTACGTTGTGATTTATGCCATGTTTTTATTCTAAACATGAGTAATTTGTAATCAAATTTTTATAGTAACGGTAGCCGATGACTTGAAGATTAAAGGATTGTGATATCGTAAACATCGACAGGATAATATGTGTTATCGTTGATGTTTACAGTATATTTTACCTTTACTTTGTCACATTAGCAAAATGTTGATATACTGAATATAATCTTGGCCAGTAGAAAAATGTTTTATTAAAACACTCGCATATGTAGTAACACCAATAATTTACTAATTTATCAAATAACAGTATACGAAACTGACTCAACTGAAATACATTTAAAGCTTCTAATAAGTGTCACATCCTTCAGCACCTTCTTTTCAGGGGGTCAAAATATACGAAATTCGTACGGTAGCAATGTTGCAATGTACAGAATGTCGCAGTATATGCCACTAAAAATCTTTTAAGAAAACCTCAAATAGATTTGTAAATTTCCCCGAACATTTTGTTGTGAACAGCTTATACTGCTTATAGCCTTAACAATGTTTTTGAATAGTGTTAGTGATAATGATAACGTTTGTTTATTTAAAATCAACTTCGGTTTTATCAAAAATATTAATATAAGGAGTTGTCGGAGGTCGAACTTATAATTTTTTCCCATGGCGAGATTTATACCATGAGATCGAAAAAAAGAATGATTCTGAGCAGGCCTTGACTAGTACAACACGATTGGCTACACTGGTTCTAGAATGCTAGTCAAGGCCTGCTCAGAATCATCTTTTTTTTTGATCTCATGGTATTTTGGTAAAGTAATAGGAGTAGTACCTTATAACGTTAACAGTTTTTCGAATAGTATTTATACAGGCCTCAAATGTATTTCAGTTGAATTACCCAACTACCATCGTATTATGGTGTTGCATGTACCTATTAACTAAGTGCTTGGCTTTCCCTTTACATAAATTTTCGTAAGCTACAACTAATAAACGTTTAAAACTTATTTATTTATAAAAATTCTACAACTGCGAAAACTACCTACTACTATGTCTGTCCTCCTGTGCGGAAAAGATATAATTCCAGGATCAGACACCACATAGAGGACGAACTACAAGAGGAGCAGGCGGCTTACAGGAAAAACAAATAAACACAGGAGCACATCTTTACAATAAGGACAACAATAGAAACGAAAATAGAGGCGGGGAAAACTCTGTACCTCGCGTTCATAGACCTGCAAGTACCATTCGACACAGCACCAAGAACGAACATATAGAAAACACTTCAAAAAGTGAGGATTCCAGAGAAACTAAGGAAAGCCACAAGAATACCATACAACAACACAATAAGTAGGGGTAGTCAGAATACAAGGACAAGGATCCGAAAACTTCAAATTAGAGAGAGGAATAAAATAAATAGACTCACATAGCCCATTATTTTTCATAATAATGATGAACGAAATAATAAAGGGTAGCAAGGACAATAGACTGAACACAAAAGTGGGGAACTGCAATATGAGAGCAGTAAACGTTCAAAACTTTGTATTTGCAGACAATATTGTACTCATAGCAGACAATAATAAGAAAGAAGCAGTAAACAACTGGAGCGATATAATAAGAAACGCAAGAATGACAAAAAATACAAAACAAATAATGAGAATAGGCAAGAGCACAGTAGAAGAAGAAAATGAAAACACAGTTATTAAATGTGAAGGGAAACAGTTAGAAAGAGTGGAAAGCTATAAATACTTAGGAGCATAATAAGTAATAAGCCAAGAAAGAATGTTAGAGGAAGAAATAAGGAACAGAGTATCCAAAGCGTCAAGGGTATACTACTAAATAAATATAACACTAATTAATAAAAAAGAGCTTTGTAAAGAAACCAGACTACACTTGTACAAATCAGTCAACCTACCCACACTGGCGTGTGGAGCAGAAAGCTGGCCACTTCAAAATAGACATAAGAGCAAAGTGGCGGCAGCAGAGATGAAATACCTGCGGCAAGTGATAGGAAGGACAAAAAGGGATAACACAACCACAAGAGAGGAATTAGACCTAGAACCGCTAGTGGATACAATACAAAAGAAACAGTTGAAATGGTACGAACACGTATTACGCATGGGCGAAGAGAGGTTACTGAGAAAAGTATTAGAAGCAAGAAGAGAGGGTAAAAGACAACGAGGCAGGTCAAGGCTCATGTAGATATACACAATCAAGAAAGAAGTAGAGAAGAGAGCAGAGCATGGCAGAAGTTAAACGATTAGCGAGGGAGAAGAAAGAGTTCCGGAAATGGGTAGAGGACCCGACACCTTAGGCTAAAGAAAGAAAAGGAAGAAAATAAAGAAGAATTATAAAAAAACTGTAAAGATTTTTTTGAAGTAACTTTTTAAGCCTTAATAGGTAATGTACGTTTTGTCTGTCTTCCATTATCATCGGGTTTTTGTTTCGTATGGACATCACACTGGATCCTTCCAAAGTAGAACAGAACTTCATTTTGTCATTTTTGCATTGTGTGAAAAACTCAAATTATTTCTATTAACAAAGACGAAAATAAAAGTATGTTTTCTTTCGGAAATAAGGTAAAACAGTCCTGTGAGTTTTAAAAAATGTTGATCGGTTGGTTATCAGTGGCATATTAACAATGCTTGCTAACAGAATATTTCAAAAAATACCTATAAGTATATTGAAAAGAGTTTTCTTGCCTTGGCAATAGCAAAAATAATCACAATTTCATCAAAGTGCATTTCAGTTAAATTTAAACGATCACGTTCGATACGCATTTATTACTAATACCTTTAATTTCGTCTTGGATAAAGTAGATCTGCGATGGTCTTTCGCCCTCTTGAGTGTGCCAAAAAGGTTTTTTTATCCGTACAGTTCGTCATCACTTTAAATGTGAATATTCCTCAACAACATTATTACTCGTATATTAGGAAAGATACAGAATGGTTGAAAAAACAACTTATTTGTTGTGATCATGTTAGTTTGCAGTGCCCAGTACATGATTGGAGATTAATATTTTATGACAAAGATGAAACAACCTTTTCTCAATCATATCATTTTGGCATCCCCTGAAATTTTGCGCGTCAAGCTCGAGTAGCTCTTCGGGCTTCTGCGATGATAGTGGTAGTGGTGCTAGATTTTCAGCACCCGCTTGTTTAGAGCTCCTTTATTAACTATAACTGTAGAACATGTTTACGATAGCTTTAGGCTGGTCGCTGACATGCAATTCTTAGGGCCGGTTGCACAAAGCTTTTGTTAAATTAACGAATGATCAAAGTTGACAAAAGAGCATCATTTTTTGTTTACTAATGTGTTATTTGCCATATGCTTTCGAATTTTGATTCGCTTTTGTTCACTTTAACGAATGATTAATTTAACCAAGCTGTTAAATCATGTTTGTGCAACCCGCCCTGAGTTTTGTTATAGTTGCGCAACAGTTTGATGCGTGAACTGATGAATCGCGCTGACATACGCAACTAAATCATCGATCACACTAATGTAAGCACACATGTAACTAAACTGTTTGGTTTCATCATGAAGTTTAAAATTAGTAAAGGTGTAAAACAGGTAGACGCACTATCTGCAACTATATTTAACCTGGTATTGGAGGGAATAGTAAGGGGCGCTAAACCAAGCAGTACAATAATACTGCAAGAAGCCCAAGTAGCATATGCCGATGATTTGGCAGTAATAGCTAAATCAAAAAAAGAACTGCAAAAAAAAGTTGCAAACATAGAGATTAAAGCTAAAAAAATATGTATTGAAAATAAATGAAAAGAAAACTATGTACATGAAGTGTGAAAGAGATTCAGTGAATAAGGAAGATGTTTTACTAGTGGGAGACTATACTTTTCATGCAATAGAGAAATTTAATTATGTTGGAATAACGATCACAAGTCACAATGTTAAAAAATAAAAAAACTAACAAAGCAACAAAAATTAAAATACATAAAACGTTGATAAGACCTACTGTGACATATATTATGCACTAAAGACAGGAACATTAACAAAGAAAGAACAAGAGCAATTAAAGAGATTTGAAAGGAAAATTCCAAGAGTAATACTCGGTCAAATAAGAACTGAAGAAGAAATTAGAAGCAGAATGAACTTTGAAATAGAGAAAGAAATTAACGAGGAAGATATAAACTGCTCAACAATTGAAGTGACCCACTAAAATTGAAAAATATCTGTAAACAAAGGATTTTGTCTGATAAATAAGTGATAAGTAAGCATAATGTAAGTTATTAAATTGTATTTAGATCCAATTATGTCGAATTCTTAACCGAAAACGTATTTATACAATATAAGCTTATTTTACAAAAAAGATATTAACTTAAACACGGGCACAGAAACAAAACCAAATTCAATCTTGTTGTACCTAAAATGTAAAATTAATATTTTATGGGACCTCCTCTAACACGATGTACCTCTTGACACCTTCCAGGCATACTTCTGATAAGGTTATTAACGAGTTCTTGAGGAATCAATTCCCATTCCTCCAAAATCGCATTTTCCAACTGCTGTAGCGTTTCTGGAGGCTGTTGTCGTTGTGTCATTTGTCTTTTTAATTTATCCCATATATATTCTATGGGATTACAGTCGGGTGAATGTGGAGGCCATATCATTCTAGCTATTCCGTGCTGTTCAAATACGTTATTCACAATCTGCGCACGATGAGGACGGGCGTTGTCGTACATAAATATGAATTCGTTTCCAAACTTTTGGGCAAGTGGTACCACTACTAGTAATACACACTGGTCCACATACCGTTGTGCATTAACAGTTTCATATCTAAAAACAACGAGTTCTGTGCGGCCATTTAAAATAATGCCTCCCCATACCGTAACACCGCCACCTCCAAAAGCTATTCTTGGAGACATCAAATCTTCGCGATATCTTTCACCAGGCCTTCGCCACACTAAAATTCGTCCGTCTGAACGGTTTAAAGTGAATCTTGATTCATCTGAGAACATGCACGATCCCCATTCATGAAGGTTCCAGTGTAAATGATCTCGAGCCCAATTTCTCCGTGCTTCACGGTGTTGTGCATTTAAATGCAGACAAGTTGGTGGTCGTCTAGCAAGTCTAGCTCTAAGGTTATACTCGTGCAACCTTCTCCTTACAGTTGGAGTCGATATTGTTACTCCAGCAGCGGCATGTAAGGCATTATTTAATATTGAAGCATTATTTCTGGGATTTATTCTTGCCAACAGTCTTAGAAATTGATCCTGAGCTTGAGTTGTAGATCGTCTTCGACTTCCCCCATGCCAAAATGCCACAGCACCAGTTAAATGAAAACGGTTTAAAGCTCTTCCTATGACTCTATGTGACATGTTTAACACTCGACCGACCTGTCTTTGCCGAGCACCTTGCCGTACTAACTGTGCAGCTCGATTGAGAATATCTTCACTTAAACATTTTCCAGGCATTGCGTTTGATATTGAGATTACTAATAAAAACCTTACATTGTAAGTTAATTAAAGAAAATGGCAATTAAGGTCTATTTTAGTGTAACTTACCAGTAACGAAATTGGGTTTTTTACTTTTTAAGAAGTTTTAGATGTAGTTTATAAAATATTTTTGAAAAATGTTACTTACTGATTTGTAAGCCAACAACTATCTATTCAATAAACAATTGATAGCATTATATTCATTTTTTTTGTTTAAAACACCAGTTTTTTTAGTGGGTCACTTCAATTGTTGAGCAGTTTAGTACGATTCATCAAATCACAAATAATAAGACGGTTTGGACATGTAAAGAGGAGCAAACCACCAGAAATGTTGAAGAAGATTACTAAATGGATGCCATGCAAAAAGAGAGAAAGAGGTAGAGCTAGAAAAAGGTGTTGAGATGAAGTAACTCAGGACCTGAAAGTTATAAGGATGAAGGACTCGAGGGTGGCAGTCCAAAATAGGAAGATATGGAAAAATTTGATACAAGAAACGAGAGTACATAAACAATTGTAGAAAGTAGAGAGCAGAAAGGATTAATCTAACTTAAAACAAATGGTTTGAAGTCTTCATATAAGAAGAGGGTAGAATCCATAAGCATTGAAAGGTCAGAAGGAGAACAATTAATGCAACTGTTTGGTTGCAAGTCGGCTTTAACGTATTTGAATCTGTAGGATACAAAACAATTGCACGGAATTGTGCAATCAAATAGTTTGTGTCAGGACACAAACTTTTTAGTTGGGCAACTGAACGGTTGCATATCAGTTGCATGTGAGCGCATTGTTATATAAACCCTTGGTAGTCACTCTCGCAACCAAACTGTTGCGCAACTGAAAATTGCATGTCAGCGACCAGCCTTTAAATAATCATATTTCTAAAATCATTACAATTCATCCAAAAATACGCATTAGTAAAGTATCGTTTCTGATAAAAATGATTTTTCATTATACGGACAGGCTAGCTAGAAGACTTAGAAACGTATTGAAAGAAGATCAAAATGCGTCCTTTCAAGAATATATCACGAGACTAAATAAGGAAGATCATTCTATCTGGAGGGCTACGAAAAAATTTAAAAGGCCACAAGTCAATATATCACCTATCCAAAAAGACTGTACTTGGGCACGATCTGACGACGAAAAAGCTAATGTATTCTCTGAATATTTGTCAGAAGTTTTTAAACCCTTCAACGCAACTTCTATCTACTGTAAATACTAACGAAATAGAAAACTTTCTGGATATCCCATGTCAGATATCACCGCCGATTAAACCTTTTACTCCTGCCGACGTCATATCTGGTATAAAAGCACTAAAAACCCACAAAGCACCGGGCTACGACTTAATAACTGAACAAATACTGAAGAAGCTTCCAAAAAAAGCAATTGTACTAGTAACTGCTATATACAGTCGGATGCTAAGTTTGGCATACTTTCCAATACAATGGAAACATGCAGAGGTTATCATGGTAACTTTTACTAAGAAGACTCAAAGAAGAAATCGACTTGACTACTCTAATACCTAACCACTAATTTGGTTTTCGTGAAGATCACTCTACGGTTCAACAAGCCTTCCGAATTGTTAACCAAATAGCCCAGAGCCTCGAGGAAAAAAAGTTTTGCACTGCAGCGTTCTTAGATGTGAAGCAGGCCTTCGATAAGGTGTGGACATCAGCCTGCTATACAAATTGAAGCAACTGCTCTACTGCTCTGATAAAGTTATACTTAACCGACCGCTATTTTACTGTGAAACACAACAGTCATATATCAACTCTCCAATTAATAAAGGCAGGGGTACCACAGGGCAGTGTCCTGGGACCCTTCCTATATCTTCTTTATATTTCTGACATTCCTGAAACAGAGAACACCTCAATTGCTACATTTGCCGACGATGCTGGGATATTATCCGTACTCAGCGACGCCACTGGGACCTCGCAACACCTACAAGTTCATTTAAATAAACTAAGTGAGTGGACTGACGTATGGCGAATTGCAATAAATGAAAATAAATCTGTTCAAGTAACATTCACGACAAGAACCACCACGTGTCCTCGGGTAACAATAAAAGGCAAACCGATCCCGGTCAATAACTACAGACTACAGAAACCAAGTACCTGGGACTTTACCTTGATAGACGATTATCCTGGCACCAACACCTTAAAAAGAAAAGACTTCAGATAGACTTAAAATATAGACAAATTTACTGGCTTCTTGGACCGAAATCAAAACTCACATTAGACAACAAAGTATTATTATACATATAAGTACTTAAGCCTATCTGAACTTATGGCATCCAGTTATGGGGATGTACAAAGAAAACAAGGATAGATATCATACAATGAGCCCAATCCAAAATCCTTAGAGCCCTAGTTAATGCTTCCTGGTTCGTCGACAATCGAACTATACATAATGACCTCAATGTACCATTTGTGCAAGATGAAATACATAAGTTAGCCGTTACCTACTTTAGAAGAATATCCGGACATGAAAATAACTACATTGAGCAACTATTAGATCCATTGCCAACAAGAAGACTCAAGAAACAATGGCCCACAGACCTAAATCGATGAAAGCTTCAACTCCGCCACCAGAATAAATTCCCAGGGGCATCATCGCTGGAGGACTCCTACATGGCAACACGAACAACACATTTCCTTAATACTCATTTGTTCTTATAGAGTAGATTGTAAATTAGCAGCTTAAAAAAAATACGGACAGCGTTATATGATTCATTTTATTATTCCTGCAACAGGAATTCTAAAAATGCTTGTGTAGGTATTTATTGAGCAATGTCTAGACATGCGCGTGCCAAAGATCTCAATACGACGTCGACTATTACGGTCATTTAGCACCATCTGACTAGAATTTTACCGATTCCATGGGACTTGCGATGGGGGATTTATTATTTTGCATAGCATTCGAAAGAGAGCAGACAACAAATATTAACCACGGTACTAATGCGACCTACTTTTATATTTGTTTAATATTTATTAGACCCAACTTCGAGTGTTTTATTTCTGTGAAACGTACCCTACAAGTATTTATGAAAATTATTGCTATACTACAAAAACGCCACCACATTGAATTATTCTTCAGTAGAAAAACAAATTAATAGGAAATAAAAAAAACTTGGCGATGGTGGAAGACACCAAGTTTTTTTTTGGCGTTTGAACTGCATCACTACGTAAAGCTTATAGAGTTACGATGATAAAGGGTTTATGGTTTTCTGATATTATTTCAAAGGTGCAAGAAACAGAGAAAATAAAATATGGATTTTTCCTTTTTTTTACAATAATTTACAACATTTTGCATTCATAAATTATGTTGCATTATTGAATATTCACTTTGTAAGGTATGAAGTTATTTAATATTAAGGTTTCCAGGTATCTTTGTTCTGATCTATAAACGTTTGATGGAAAACAATACAGAATAAAACGTCAAACTGCTTTGTACTCATATCATTTTATAATATTTGGAAATCCAAGTAATGAATAATGAACTGTAAACCAGTTTTCAGGATTTAAAAATATATTTTAGTCAATTTCGATGCCTTTGTGTATGTAATATTAAAGCAGTATAATTTTACTTGTAATCATGATAGTATTTAGAACTAGGCGTAAAACTGGAGAATGTATGCACGAAGGTAATAAGCTAATAAGCTACCGACAAGATATGTGTAGTGCGACAAAAACAGAACAAGTACAGGTTCTGCGACCCTTGCGGCTTACATTCCTACTTGTGCACTACCGCACACTTGATACAAACCTGATATGTACTGGTTGGTGATCATTTATGAACACCTAAAAACTTGAAATAGCTCAAAGCAAGTGAAGTATTGAAACATAAAAACAATGCTCTTCGTACTACGGTATGTCTTAATTCGAAACCGTAGATTGAATCATTGAATGTAGGTTTATTATTAAGGTGAAAGAATTGCTTTCAAAATAATTTTGTCTTTACGAAGTTTAATCTTACAGGTAACCTTAGAGTTTATTACAATACAGGTATAGTATGTCAATGACAGCTCCCACTCTTGCCTGGGCTGGCCGACCTTGACCTGCCCTACTATTACAAATCTTTTAATATATTACCTCAATTTCGTGAAGCGTTTCTCTCGCAAAAAATCTATCCATTGTCGTTCAGTGCATTATAACTGTGCTTTTTTCAAATTGTGTTATTTTGCGTAGTTTGATAAATTAGTTTATTACAAAATCAGGAAGCGTTTTATTTTACATGAAGATAATTAAAAAGGGTTTGTTATCTTATTATTTAACAGTGCGACTATTAAAAGTATAAGTTCAAAAGAAAGCAGCCGATGAGTTTAATTATTGTTGTTCTACTACAGAACTTTTTATATATTAGGAGGAAGTGTGATTACTAAAAGATGACCTCAGGTTTTTCGAATGTGAGGATGTAGTACCTCAAAAATAAATTTTGGCCATGAAGTGTCGTGATCGCAGGAGAAAGTGACTTTTAGAGGTTGTACATATGCAATGTTGTTTAGGGTCTTGTCCTCTTGTCCCTGCTGTGTAGGCAGTATTTTTGACAATTTTATTCCAAGAAATTTCCGAACACCTTGTATCAGTTGCAACTGTCTAGATTTCTAGATACATAGATTTGAATACCATGGTGCATTGTTAAGACAAACAGAATCATTGTTAGTTATTCCTACTCACTTTTATTTTTGGTCTTAGTTTCGTAAGGGATGAGTTAAAAAACTGTGTATCAAGTGTTAGTACATTAAATTGGTTCACATACTTGCAGTTAATTAATGAGCCATACTCACAGCTGTTATACTTCTGGCCTAAGCTAAGAAATTCATTTAAATTTTCATGGCAAACCTTGAAAAAATCATCCCCTAATTTCTTTTCTGCTTAAACTGAAATGAAATTCTATTTGAATTATAAGTGATTACTGAGGTATGACTGTTATGGGCACTTTGTTTATAATTTATAACATATAATATTTATCGTTTTCATTGAAACGATCTATTGAAAATAATATGGCACATTTATTAAGTTTTAATATTGTTATATTTTTGCGTTTTAAAACAGTTTTTCTGATTATTCCGGAAAAATAGATAATTTGAAAGCGACTACGGTTGAGAGGAGGAATAAAGCGACAATTGTAAAGCCCTGTACACATACATACATGCATAATTTTTCTAAATCAATAGATATTGCTGAAATATTCTAAATTCGTTTTATAAATGTTGTTACCTCTTTCACCCCAACAAAGTCAGATTTTCCATTGTTGTGTTACATTGTTAAAATAATGTTGTCATTGGGGCAGATTACAGCTAGACTTGGTTCATTGAATATTTAAGATTATTGATTTAACCTGTATGCATGTTTTTTATACAGGGTTAGTGTTTTTATTTTAGGTAAGTACAGCATACCAAGAAACGAATAAATTGGAACAGAAGCTCAGTTGTATGAAATTAATTTAATAATACTTTTCTTTTTACGCAGAATTTAACATAATTTATGATAAATAATGGCAAGAATTATAGCACGTTGTAATGATTTATTATATTAAACTGGATTGTAAAATATAAAGACAACATTTTTGAATATTGAACTGTGCATGTGTGCATGTTCTTTACGTTTAGAAATGCTATAGATCCCCTTTTTCCGCAGTTTGCAATTTATTGTACCTAAGTATAAGAAAACTGTCCTCCCAATGTTGTACTAAATACCTTAAAAATATTGTAACGGATATGTAATTTAATTTAAAGAAGTGTAACATTTACATTAATAATAACTAAACTTTGTTTATAGTCCACGTTTTAATTTTCATTTTAAATCTTAACGCTTTCGTAGCTTTGCCAGGTAATTTGTATTACATATTTAGTTTTTACCATTTGTTGAAATTGATGCTGTTAAAAAATGCAAGTCAAGTTAGATTTGTTTCCTGTGGCTATTTTTGTATCTAGCAATAAAAAATAGCTATCATTTTTGTAGTTTTCAAAACAAGTATTTTGTAAATAGTTAAATGCTTCCGCTTTGATGATATTACTGTTTAAAAAACATTACCTTCCGCAATATCGCGCAAACAAGGCAATCCCAAAATTAAATAGTCCAGTTTTATAAAGCTTTAGTGTACAACCCTCCATTTTTCATTTTCTTTTAACTAACTGAGCACATCCTCGACCACTTAACAATTTCTCTATTTGGTCTAATTAATCCTTATATGTACTTGCAATAAAAAAAAAAAATCATCCATCTATGTTAATTTCACAAGGTAAATGGTGTAAATAGTTCTGTAATTAAGTTAGTAAATTGTTAAGTTGCATTAATTTGCCAGACAATTCTTACGGGAGTTTATTCTAATCTACAGAATATCCGCCCATATTTGAAATTATATCTAAGGCTAAAAACGAAATTACCTTAGAGGCTTCGAAGTTAATATATTTTGTTAGACTATGTTATTGGTTTAATAAATGGAGGTTAAGCAGTGTATAATACCATAAAAATAGAGATACCTACATGTATAATTACGTATTATAATGAGTAACCACGGTCTGCTGTGCGCACTGAACAGGAATAACCTTCGTATGGTGTTCACAGCTCGGGGTGAAAAAAATTCAAAATGTATCATTTACATTACTTATATTGTCTTATATGGTAAGGTTAGTGTTCTATACCTGTTCTGTATATAGATTTTTTTGCGTAAAAACAGTACGACACATATTGTTCCTAATTTCATTCAATGTTCGAGTTTTTATGTAGTGTAACGGACTGCTTAAAATTACGTTTCTAATTGTGCTAGCTTTAATAAATACTTGAGTGAAAAGGTATGTAATAAATAACACTAGATATGTGCTTGCTGAGGCTTCTAGAATGCATATCCGGTCTAACAACCAGAGCAGTCAAGCCTGACACGGTCAGTAATGGAGGTTACGTACTGTCGCTTACTTAACAAAACTTCATGCTATCTATTTATATTAAAAATCCCTAACATACTTTTACATCGGCTGGTAAATAGCAATTCTGATGCAGTTACAATTCAAACTATTGCATGTAAGACGCTTGAGATTTGTTAAAGTTATATTGTCATCGACAGTGAGATTTCGACTTTCAAACTCAGAATCCCAAGTTTTAAACTCGAAATTTTCATTTTTAAACTTCTGAAATTTAAGTCAGAATCTTCGGTTTAGGGTCGAAATCCGGGGTTTAAACGTCGGTACGTCGGAATTTCGAGCTTAACATTCGGAATTTATACGAAAAGAACGTTGTTTTGTGGCTCTTCTGCGCTTTCGTATAGTCATTTATAATTTACTTGCAGGAATTCTAAATAGCTCCAATTATGGTTTTCGATAACGATTTTAGAAATAACATGTGATTTCTTCTTTTATAGACAGAAAAAAATATATTTCACCTGAAATATTAAAGTTCATGTACGAAGAAGCTGCATCATAAATAAGTGTACATGAAAATCGTTGTATTTATCTACAATGTATAAAGGTATTGTTAAACAAATTAAAGTAAGGGGTTAATGTCGCTGCATTTTACAAAATTTTAATTAGCTTAGTTAAAAGAAATACCACTTTATATGTTGTAAGTATGATAAATAAATGATAACAGAACCTATTACTTTTTTAACGCGTAACTTATAAGAATTTAGCTTTGCAGATTCTATAATACATGGACAAGTTTTTTATCCCACCAGGATTGATTCACGAGGATCTATGTCAATTGATGATGATGATGATGAAGATATAAGTATGCATCTTATCGGGTTATTTAAACGCAGAAGTATCTGAATTAAATATGTCTAAATTAACTTGATTAGCTTTTATCCCTAAACTCAATAACTGAACTTACAACTAAACTCGATAACTAAAAAAAGATTTTTGAAATGAAATGACGTGCATTATTAAATGTAGCTGGCTTTTTCTTTTGTTGGGAATTTATTTATCTGTTACTGTCTTTAATTACTATCCTATAATTTTCTTAAAATTTTTTTTAGATTCGTAAAAAACGCATTATCGATCTGACTGATCCATTCCTCTATTCATAAAGGAAGTCGAGTTCAAACTAAAACAGAAAACTTCGCTGCCAATTACAAGTGAGGGATGGTTTACATAGGGAAAAAAGTATATGTGTTGAGTAGCTTGCCTTATTGGGTTTTTTCGTTTAATTAATTTGAAAGGAATTTCAGGATATGTAGAAGTTTTAATTATTAAAAAAAATAGTCCTGGTTTTTATATTCACAAACACATACGTTATATTTTTCAGTGATAATCAAATTTTAAAAATAAATAAATGATCGAGGGGCCAACCCTTTGGTTGATCAAGTTTAAAGGGTCTAATTTTTCTGTTGTATTTTTAGTTACTTTTGCGATTAGCAAAAACTTAACATAATTTTTATCCAAAAGCTGTTTCTGGACAATCTATATCTCAATCGATTTTTATATTCATTACGGATAATAATAGTTCAGGTAGGTATATTACATGGGATTATACGTAAAGGTGCCATGTAGGTATTTTATTTCAAGTTTAGTTATAACAAAAGTTGGAAGTTTGATTTTATCTTTGGGACACTCAAAAAATGAAATTTGGCATTTCATTTAATTTTCGTAATTCAAGGTTTTCTTTTTTGATACAGCAAAATTGAACATAGATTAATTACTCCTGTTATTACATAATAGTATCTTACGTTACCAGTACGTAAAGATGTTCATTAAAGCTGACAGAATGACACTTTACACTATACATGTTGCGTAGTACTGTTTTATCTACTACCATAAGAAAAAGAAATATGAAGAGAAAAATTATTGCTTTTATTTAAATGTAATTTTCACCTACGAAATCAAATTATTCATTCTAGAATTTTTCCAGTTGTTTACAATAGAAGCGGAATCAACAGTATGTAAAATAATTTTTGTCAATTACTTTCCACTCTGAATAATTTCCAT
The DNA here is from genome assembly GCA_963082815.1 of Melanotus villosus. Taxonomy (NCBI): domain Eukaryota; kingdom Metazoa; phylum Arthropoda; class Insecta; order Coleoptera; family Elateridae; genus Melanotus; species Melanotus villosus. The sequence goes on along the minus strand of OY720418.1, from coordinate 64,638,826 downwards.
TATCGCACTAAAGTAATAAGATAGAACTTTGCACACTGTTTTGACTGAGTAAAAGTCTACTTTATGTACGGACATCGAAAAAATAATGCGAGATTTATTTTTAATAATTTTCAAAATAGAATTGTGTTGCTCATTGTCTAGTAAAATTCTCTTTTAATGTTAAATTTAATTTATAAGAATCAGTTCCACTATTTTATAAATTATGAAATGTAGATAGTAGCGGTTTTGGGTCAGTTGGTTCAGCGTGCATCTAACCACTGAGATTAAGACTGACCTGGGTTCGATTCCTGGACCACACATACACCAAAAAGTCTTCTCTGGAGTAGAAGTGAAAACAGTTCCGTGGGTCGGAGCCCACGTAAAGTTGCAGGTCCCCTGTGTCTGTAGGCCACTTGACACGCACACCTACAGACATATGGGGAGAAGACCGGCAACGCGCCCTTGTCTCAAGAAGAAGATATTCTGACTTACTGTGTGTGTTTTGTAATGCGCAGTCAACACATTTCTATTCTTACACCCTAATTAAGCTTAGGTAGTGAGAAATGGCATACGAAACTAGCATTTCTATCATCATCATCAATTGACATGGAGCAGATCCCCGTGGATCAATCCTGGATTACACCAGGCCCACCCCATGCCAATAGGGTGCGGAATAATTTGTTATGATGGGTGGGAATAGGGAGCACTGTATAACGTTAACATGCCTGTGACGCCTGCCGCAGAACATCGCTTCTATAGTGCAAGGTAGTTAGTAGATCACATATTCAATGGGAGTTGAGTATATGACCGAGATGATTAGACAAGTTTTTTTTTGTTTTTTTTCTATCTTACACTAAAACTATTTCTAGTATTACCGCTAGTTTCCTAAGTAGTCTATGGTATGGAACTTCTTAGCGCAGACATGCCTACTCTGTTACATGTTACTTTATTCTAGCTAAGTCTAATCATTATTATATAGACGTATAGTCGAGTCAATGAAGGTTTTTACTTCTAAACCCACTAAAACAGAACCGATTTTGATGATTTTTTTTTTAAATTGTTTGTTATATTAAATTATTCAAAATCAGAAACATTTCAGCTGGCGCTATCAAGTATTTATATTGTTTAAACAATTAAAAAAAAAAAATTATTAAAAATTTTTTTTCTTCGATGGAATTTTGACTAATTTTGAAAATTTAGTATAATAAATAATTTTTGAATAAAAAAGTTTCAAAATTTCCATTTAAAAATGTTAATATTCAATCAGTCGGATGCAAGAAGATAATATACAAATATATAGACATATGTATATTGTCAACTGAAAAAATCAATACTTTTATAAGAATATCTAAACACGCACAAGAAATCGACCTTTTGTATCACAGGTAGAGGAATTCGAAGTCAAACTCCTGATGTTTCACCATGATTTTCGGAGTGAACGCGTGTGTTTTGAGGTTATTAAGCTGTTAAAATAAGTTTTTAACACTAAATATTGAAAATATTAGTGGACATTGTTGGAGAGAACTTAATTATTGATTAAAATTTAGAAAAAAGTGCAGAGACAAGTAAAAATACGATGGAAAAAGTAATTATATGTCATTTATTCTTGGTTTGTATTGAAAATAATTGGATTATATTTGCTTTTAAGTTTGTTTATGCATTTTGAAGAATCGAGTTATTATTTTTATTATTATGTTACTTTTATATTACATTATTACAGTTATTATGATACATTTATATGCTGTAAAATCACATTTTTTTGTAATTTTGATCATTACAGCTAAATCGCTTGCGTTGCATATAAGTTAAAAAATGTTTCCCCTTTAATAAATAATTACTCAATCTTAACTAAATTTTGTTTGCTTATTTGGGACGTATTGATTTAACGATTCTAAAAATTTTAGCCCTTTAAGTGTAATATTTTTAATTCTACAGTACTTTTTTCACTGAATTTTCCGCGCGTCATGCGCGTCGTTAAGATTATCTGCAAAAACAATTTGTGTTAAATTATTCTTTGGATGTAATGAAATCTTTTAAAATTATTAGAAATATATTTCCTGTCTTACAGCTATTTCCCTTTGAATTTGATCCTCATATTTAAAATCATACGTGTTAAAAACATTTTCCAACATTCTTTTATATGTTACAGGAACAGCAATAAGATACTGTAGACTCTACAGTTAATTCCTGTTGCATTTGCAAAGAACAAGAGAGTGCAGATACACAAATTATACAAAGTTTTTTCAAAAATTTCAAATTTGGAATTCAATTCTTGCATCCGAATGATTGAATAATTAACATTTTTCAATGGAAATTTTGAAACTTTTTAATTCAAAAATTATTTTTTAAACTAAATTTTCAAAATTAGTCACTTCTACTTTGTTAAAATTTCATCGAAAAAAAATTTGTCAATTTTTTTTTTTAATTTATTTAAACAATATAAATAATTGATAGCGCCAGCTGAAATGTTTCTGATTTTGAATAATTTAGTATAACAAACATTTAAAAAAAAAATTCATCAAAATCGGTTCTGTTTTTGCGGGTTTAGAAGTTTTGACGATTTTTCCGCTTTATTGACTGGACTAGTAGTCCTTGTTCCCTTGTTTCTATTTTCATTATTATTGTGGTATAGGTTCATTCACCGTTCCTCCGCATTATTCTTCGATATTTATATCTTCTTCCTCTGCTTCTATTTCCTCGTTGCCAGATTCCTCTCTTCAGTCATATATGCGATTAATTTCCCTCTTCATCCGAGTTTTTTTCCTTGCCCACTCTTCCCAAGTTTGTTGTGGTATACCCGATCGCTCTATATCTTGTTCCAGTGTTGTTTTCCACGTGTAGTAAGGCCTTTCCACCTTCATTTCGTCTGTTGTTACATTATATGCCTTTTTCAATATGTGATCTTCTTCTCGTACTAATATGTGTGACAAAATTATTAAAATACCTAAAACTAAAACTAACTTCTTTTTTGAGCAACTTGTATAAACTTCCTAATGTTAAATCGGCAAAGAGTTAACAAAAGTTAATATGTTTTGCCTTTTGTGTAGGGCAGTGTCTGCCAAACTTTTTTACCACACGGCACACTGGGCAAGGAGAATTTGTTTCGCGGCACACCAAATAAAAATCCCAACAAAATTAAATATACTTTTTTCGATACCTACCAGAAAAGTAAGTAGGCCTTACATCCATGCAACAGTGACTGTAAGTGGTTAATAACATTCGAGCTCTAGTTACCCTTGATGACGGAACTTAATAGTGTCACTTACGTTCCTAGGAAAATAATGAACAATGATAACAGAAATGTGAGTTCACTGTTGTCATTGTTACCACTGTTATTATTTTTCTTCCGTTGCCAAATATAGGACGCATAGTTACCACAAAAACTGATCACAAAATAATTCGTACGTTGCAAATAATATTTTCTTGTTCTTTAACTACTTGCTAATGGTAGCGAAAAAAATATAATAAGCAACACGGAATTTATGAACTATTAACATTTTCGGGAGGCGTCGAGCCTTGGCTTCGCCTCGGCTCGTATTCGCCTACCTCAAATGTTAATACGTCCTTATTCCTTGTAACTTAAATAACTATTATCAGTCGCGTGGATGGACTGAATTTTCTGATCCAGCAAAGCCCTACGCTCAAATATTTTTACCTATATTTTTAAATCTTTCGCGGCACACCTGGAATCTCTCGCGACACACTACTGTGCACAGTTTGGCAGACACTGGTGTAGGGTCTTAAATCAGCTAAAATATTTCATCAAAACGTAAATTGCTATATAGGTTTTACTGTGTACGATTTGGTTTCCTGGTCCATATTCGATTTCTTATTGTTTATTGTAAATATTTCGTAAATTGCAAGTTATTTATAGTATCGGGTGATCAAATGAATTTCAAATTAGAGTAGGCGCTGTAAGTGCACAGCATGTCTTAGAGTACTGCAACGCACTATAATTTGAATTTGACAGTTCATAAAACAACATATTTAAGATTAAACTAAGACGTGCCTAAAAAATAAATAGCCTACTAGATGTGAAATTCATTTGATCACCAGTTATAACTTTATACCATTTTTAGTGTACAGTTAAAAGGTGCTATAGTTTAATTAACTTGAAACATATAAACTATCGCAACAATTAATAGCGTAGAGACGGTACAATGTGATAATTGTTCTTAAATTCATTTGCATAGAGATATATTATATTTTCAAACTATTAATAAAACATTGGTTGCAGCAATAAGTTAATACAATTGATCACTTATTAATTTAAATTGGTTCGTTATTTAATTAAATGATTAAATCAGTTAAAAGGTCACAATATATACACTAGATATAAATTGATGTGATCCCTAAACCAAAGGTTGCCTTAAAGAACAGCAGTGACTTTTTTGAGTCGTTATTACAACCATTTTTTATGTATTAAGATATTGTTATTCTAAATTTAAGGCAAATAGATTCAACATTAAAAATCTTTAATGTCACTTACTTTATTATATGTATATTTGAATAAAGATGAATAATTTTCAGTGGCAATGTATAAACAAGTATATTTGATACTATTTAATGAAGCAGATCGAAATTAAAGCTCATCATTAGTCGACTTCTATTTCTGGGTGGTATAATTTATAACGTACCTAATACATTTAATCTTTATTATTATCATAAATATCATAAATAAATTGCTTTATTTTTGGGTTTTGTGTAACCATAACCGATTATTCTATTAATTTTATAACTGTTTCAACAATTCTTGCTTTAAAACCACATATAATTTGCTAGATCACTAGACATGCTTCTTCAATTGCAGCCCTATAAATCAAATTTGACGAATGAATTATTGTATTTTTATATGTAGTATAAATCTATAAATACCACTCCACAAAAGAAATCTAAATATATTACTCAAAACTGCAATATACTCTGTGTTTTATTAATTTTATGTGCGTTTCTAATATGCTCCCTGTACTTCTGTAGATTCTCATCTTGTATCCTTGTCGCGAATTGCAGCGACAAACTTCGGCACGGATTTGGTCGGCAGTTTAAATGGGAGTGCAGCCTCCTGTTTTTATACTCCGTGTACCAAACGATCAAACAAATAGTGAGTAACAAAGAAATTCATAAAAGTAAAGAAACCAGAAAACCACCACGTCTAAATGACTAATCGAAATTCTTAAAGATAAATATTATCCAAAGATTGCAATACATAAAGGTAAAGGTATCGGCACTAACGACCCGCGAGGGAGCAGGCCGGCAACATGGAGGGTTAAGACCTCCTAAGTCGCTTTTATTACCTCAGTTGTTTCGTACGCTATACGTACGGGATGGTATGGTAAGCACCACGCCTTCAACGGAGTTCACATAAACACTGATTGAATTTTACTAGGTAATAATGATGATTGGTAATACAAAAATCGAAAAGTTTCCACCCTCTTGGCAGTTACGTGCTGCAGATTGTTGAAAATTTTACTTTATATCCCAATAGAATACCGTCAATAAATAATAATACCAATTAGAAAAAATGCTCGAAACTGGAGTGTAAAAAGTTACGGTACATTTAAAAGTGGTTAAATCATTTTTAGTTAAATTTTGACCAAATAGTAAAACAGTTTTATTTATATAGAAACGCTGGCACAGGCAAAAGTAAAAGCCTCAATAAAACTTAATGGTATTTTTTAAATTAATTCGTCTTAGTATACGTCAACTTTTAAGGTAGTAAAACTTGTCATTAGTATAATTTTATGCAAAAGTGTAGCCTTGAATTAAAGATGCTTGTAAATATAAAAATAGGTTTCTAATTAATTACTAGAATATTGCAAAATCATATTAATTAAATTCGCTTCTAGTTAAAATTGTGCATTAATGTATTATAATACATACTTATGTTGTAAGAAATTATTTATTTTTCAGTCTAAAATAATATTATTGTCTGATAATTTCAAACTTACACCTATAGCGTTTTAATTTTTTAATAGTTTGGCAATTTGCAAATGTTTATTTCTTATTTATATTTTGCAAATAGGTAGTCGAACTTAAAATTGGCACCATTTTTTTAAATTATCTTAGTTTAAGTATCACATGAAAAATTATACAAAAATTGTTTTAAACCAGTGACTTAAGTATATTTAATGGCTTACTTTCAGCTGCGGCACTAATTTTATTTCGATAATTTAGAAATAGGCGTCAAATAGTTATTTTTGTAACAAGTACCTAAAATCAAGTTTTTTGGGACGAATCGTTGCTGTTTCCGGACGGGGCGAAGCCGAGTCTGGAATAGCAGATGAGTCCCAAAAAACGATTTAGGTACGTGTTACAAACAACATTTTTTTGTTAAAGCTCCCAAAAACAGATTCAAACCTTTTATTGTGTATGATTAATGTGATCAGAGCACATGTCACTATAGTAGTACGCAAAAGGTTGCTATGACAACTTTTAGGGACTAGGCCTTAAAATATAGCATTTTACGGACTTAAATGAGTGTCACTATAGTAACCAGACTTTTTGGGATTGAGTGCGTAAAATAGCTACTTTTGGGAGCGTGTACTAAAAAGTATATTTTGCGAAATGTTTTTAGCTTCTTTCGTATTCGCCGCTTCAGTTGTATCTTGGTGGACGCTGATCAATCTTCAGCATAAACTTTTCTGTTTTAAATGGACCCAGAGACGTTCTATAGGACGAAGCTGGGGTACATTCGGCGGATTTTCATTTTCCGTATGTATTTTATACCCAACTCTTCAAATTTCTCAAGCGTTATTTTTGCATAGTGAGATGCTGCTCTGTCTGACCGAAAAATGCAACGGCCATATTAACAATTTTCATCTGTAAATGGCTTTATTCGAAGTTCTGTGCATTTAGAGGAATATAACTGAGAATTTTAAGCACAGTTTGTTTTAACAAATAGGGTTTTGAGACACCTTTTTGAGAGACAGCAAACCAAACACACAACTTCTTTTCAATTTTTTTTCGCAGTATAAATTTGACATCAGATGGTGCACCATCCTTAATTTCAGCAAAATAGTACTTACTTGATGTCAGTTTACTATTTTCAAAAGGAAAATATGACTCATCATCTAATATACCGTTTTTCTTTCCACTAAATTTAAAGTGACTTTTAAATAGTCAACGTTTGTAAACAGTTTATTTGATGCACACGTTATGCTTTGGTAGATTTTGGAGCATCTACCTTACTGAAACGTTTTATATTGTTCTGATTTAACACTTTAGAGATAGTTTTATCTGAAATATATATTTTTTAGCAATTTAAACCATTGTACCACCCCCTTTCCTTCTCATTTTTAGAATTCTTAATTTTCGGGTCATTTAACTTTTTCTTTGTTTTCCTGTACCCGGTTTCCTCTCAATGGTACAAGTTTCTTCCTTTATATCGTCCCATAACCTATAAACTGTCCAATTCCGTAACGTCTCAAACATTCTGTTGCCGTATATGCACTTAGCAGGTTTTTCTTCACTCAGCTTTAAAATAAGTTTTCGCCTTTCCTTCTCTGTCAACTTTAACATTTTCCAAACGTTTTTATGCTCACGCAAAAACCACTAGACTTTGAAGTATAATTAATACAACTTAACACTTCACTTTATCAATTAAGAAGCAGCGCTAACTTGATAAGTTGATAACTTTTTTTGAGAAACAAGAAAAACAAAGTGCCAATTTTAAGTTAGGTAAGGTAAAGTAAATGTTTAATTGGATTTTTTATAAAATATTATTCATTAAATTTTGCTTTAATAACTTATCAGGAAATTATGGACTGAATTTATTCGAATGATATAAAGTTTAACTATTGTTAGAAGAACACTGAAATATATTGTACAAAATCATATCTACATTATACTGCATTTAATATGTAAATCCATGATTTGATTTGACGGGCATGCTAATATATTTGAGGGGGGGGGGGGGCAGTTATTCGATTATAAGAAGCAGTCGTAAAAACATCAACCAGTAAAAACACAAACGAACTGAACGATATTTAGCAACAATCAATGTATAGACTCTCGGTACAGAGAGAAGAGCGTATTACATTAAAAAATGGGCATCAACTCTTTTATAAACGAAACGAAAATCAGGAGATAAGAGTAATAAACAAAAAGGAAGCACGCTAACATCATACAATATAAAGCAATATCAGAAAGAGTAATATCAATAGACATCAAGATCACTAAAAGATATGTATGTAAAATTAATCGGATATATGCTCCTACTTCGAACATGAGGAAGAAGAAACGAAGCAGTGGCAAACAACAAAACTAAATACGTAATAATAATGCACGACTTCAACGCCAAAGTAGCCTAACAAGGAACTCGAAATGGAACTCGAATAGGACCATATGGATTAGGAAAGAGAAACCACAGAGAGAAATTACTGGTGAAATATGCCGGAGAAAACAACTTAGGTATATAATGAGTAAAGCTCGGATTTATAGGCAGACAAAAGGGCCAACTAGGCGCCTGGAAAGGCAGGAATTTTTGATAAATAGGCAGCTAAAATTCGAAATAGGCAAAAATATAGGCGAACAGGCGAATTTTAAAAAAACTTTAAAGTCATTTAGTTGATCTAAGTTGCAGAATAACGGTTACAAAATTTATTCTTTTATGTATCATTATAATAAAACTTTTATTTTGGGTTTATTATTTTATTTTTCAAAGCTCAGGATGAGAACGTATCCACGCACAAAGTTTTGAAGACATCTCGAAGGCAACTCTTACTCTTTTCACTTACTTAAATGCAAATGAAGTGCACTTTTCGTTCATGAACTTTTTCGACCCCTCCCGCACAATTACCACAAATATGAAATAGAAATACGTAGAAATATTACAACGTAAATACCCAAATTTCTATTCATTCTCCGACAATAAGGAGATTAAGGAAATTTCCCACCATTAATAAATTCCAGAAAGTACAGATGGACGAATCGTAAAACAGTCTACCCGTTCATTTATTGCTAAAACCCTTGAGAGATTATAGTCTCAAGGCTTACCGGCTTACTACACCTCACACTGCGATTATGTGGGTAGTGTTTCTTAATAAAACCTTGTCTCAGAAACGGAAAATAAGCCATTTTTGCTAAAATTTATAAAATATGGCGTGGATTTTAGTAAAAAGGCAACAATAGGCATTCAATGTAAAAAAAAGGCAAAATAGGGCAGAAAACAGGTTAATAGGCGAAATAGGCAAAAAAGGCATTTTGCCTAAAATCCGAGCTTTAATATTGATTATAACAAACGCACTGTTTAAGAAACCAGAACACAGAATATGGACAATAAAAACTGAAATCGACTATATCCTGTGTAATGATAAGAATATAGTAGACAACACCATATTGAACACAATACATATTGGAACCGATCACAGAATGATGAGAGCCAGAGTCCGAATCAATACACGCGGAGAAAGAAGAAAATTTATACAAAGCCTAAAAAGACGATTAAAAGCAGAGTAAATAAAGCAGAACAAAATAGAGAATGAACAGAAACTAGCATTATAGGCACACACAATAGAGAAAAAAGCAGACCTAGAAACTTCACTCAGCGTATGCTAAAAGTATCAGAACGACTGAGTACTAGTAAAAATAAAAAAGAGGAAAGTCAGAAATGAAGCTATATTGTAAAAGACTTGGGAGACAACTACTACATGATCAAAATCGAAACAGAATAGAGTTAGCAGAGATAAACTAAACAAACAAGAAAAAGATTAGAGAAAATGTAAGAAAATACAAAAATTCAAGAAGAACAAAAAGAGCTTTAGGGACCTGAAAAAGATATAGACATCGGCTAAAAAAACTGTTAAATGAGGACAACTAAGAAATTACACAAAAGTAACAAATGACGAAAATGATAAAAGATTTCTACCAAAGGTTACCAAACCCCGTATAACACCAAAATGGCACCATCCCCTACAAAAGAAGAAAAACACCAAATACCAATAAGCAATGAAGGATCAGAAGATATTCCGATAATAACAAAAGATGCTGAGTAGAAAAGCTCCAAGAGAAGATGGAATACTAATTAAAATGGTAAAGTACGGAGGCTAACTAATAGAATGCTTGGAGGAAGGCAAAATTTGAACAGTCTGGTCACATGCTATAGCTCGTTCAAGAAGGGAAACAAATACAAGTTGGAGAACTATATGCCCATTAGTCTGTTATTTGTCCTTCATAAACTTTTCTCCAGGATATTAGTGCAGTACTAACAAACAAACTAGACAACTAAGTATCAGCCACGAGAACAAGCCTGTTTTAGAAGAGGTTATAGTATCCTCAACCACTTAGAAACAATACTAACTGAAAAGGCAAATGAATACAACATATCAGTGTGGATAACAATGGTTGCTTACGAAAAGGCATTTGACTCAGTGGAAATGTGGGCGGTCTTAAATGCGCTAAGTCATTGTCGAGTGGATCATAGATATGCACGAATCATCGAATATATACCTACAGAAAACTTAACAGCACATATAACAGCATAGAAGAAAATAGGTAAAATAAAACTAAAGGCAAGCCGATTCGCTCTCTCTAAAGCTATTTATACTGGCCTTGGAAAACATGTTCAGGAATCTAGAATGTGAGATTCGCAGATGATGTCATACTAATCGCAAACAATAAGAAAGAGCTACAGAAAATGTTTTCAGAACTAAACACAAAATCGAAAGAAATAGGCCTAAAAATAAATTTAAGAAACTCAAAATATTTGACAAATGATCTTGACGAAAATAACGAAGAAATAAAATTAGAACACGATACCAAGTTTTTTCAATATTTCCGTATGTTAAAGTATAAGTTTTATGAAAGTTCAATTAATTTTTCGGCATCCATCATTTGAATGTAAAATAACGATATTAAAATGTAAGGTGAATGTAACGCATTTATGTGCACACTATCGATACCACTCAGCACGTCCGCCAAAAATATGTTTCCAACAATACTGAAGCTAGGTGGACGGAGATGGTACGCAAACGGAACGTAATATATGAATCCGATCATTTAATGCAATGCCAGGATATTTTACGTATAAGGAACGGAACTTATATGGAACGGAAACGGAATGGAACGTAAAATGAGAATCAACCTTAACAAGGACATAGTACATAGACTCCAAGTAATACAACACACGACGGAGCGAAGAGTGCCGAATAGTAAACTTCCAGATCGTATACCCAATACCGAGATTAAAAGAAAATCGAAAATAACAGATGTGATACAACTACTATGCTACATTACGATGGAACGGCGGGACATATAGCCATAATGGCAGACAACAGATGAACCCGCAAAATTGTGGAGTGGAGACCTACAGCCCACAATAGAAACAGAGGAAGACCCTAAAGCAGATGGATGGATGCAGTAAAAAGAACTGCTGGATACGACTGGATGCAAAAACCGAACAACAGAGAAGAAAGGAAACGTTTAAGGGAAGCTTACATCCGACGATGGATGGGATAAGCTGATGATGATGATGTTGACAAATATATTCACCAGCTCCCTCTAATTAGTTCCATTAAAAATCAAATTTAATGTTCTGTATTCCTTTATAAGCAGTGTATGCAGTAGGTATAGTTTGCAACCACTATATGTTTAATCGTACTTTTGATATCATTATACTAATTACTTTTTGGCTATTTTAAAGTTTCTGTAACTTAGAATATTGTTACTCAGAGGCAAGCGCAAACTTGTAAACCAAAGGTCTCGGGTTCAATTTCGGGGCGAGATCTTAACTGTGGAAAACATGTGAAAACGTTCCTCCTTTTGAATATTAGATAAAATCGGAGGTCTACTACTTCTGGTAATATCAAAATACTTACAACGAGTGAAAAGTGAAAACCCTCTGATTTGGATAAAATGTTGATGGGCAGTGCGAATGATTACAGCAGTTGATCCTTGGCATCAAACCCAAAACGTAACTCCATAACCATAAAGAAACAAACAAATTCATTTTTTTCTAATAAAAAATAAGAACGTTTTGGGTGAAGTTCGCACATTAGTATAGGTTTGTACACGTAAGTTTTTAAAATGTAATTTTGAACAGTTTTAGATTATTTTCAAAGTCATAATATAATTAGGTATGAATGCAATTCACAAATATCTTTTTACATTAGAAATATTTTAAAGTATATCTACCTCTGTATTCGCAGATTATGGTAATTACACTTTTATATTCTTGTAGTTTAAGAACAATTTCTTAAACATAAAAAATGTACCAAGGATGTCTCCAGAAAATAGAACTAGTGTCGCTGATTAGTTCACATACAATTAATCTGTTTGCCATTTTAACACTTTATAGACAACAAATCTACTCTTTATGTTTTGTTAACTCACTAGTAAGATTGATAATAACTATTACTTAAACTTAACACTTACAAGAAAAGAAAATTTATCCTGTATAGTATAAGCTCAGACAAAGTCTCAGGAAGTTACAGCCCCTTTTGTTAAAAGTTTTATGATTTCACAGTGTAATCCCCTATTCAATACTTAAATAATCAAGATGCATAATACAACGACAAATTTAAAGTTCAATATTTACGAACAGCCTAAATGTCAGTACTTCATAAGAGTAGAAATTTGTTATATGTTAATGTTTACCAAATAAGTATAGACTACCTACATTAATATCAAACTTAATTGTCTTGTCTAGGCCGTTATTCCCGTTTTTTATTGTTAAAGCACGAAAGAAAATGCTATTAGTATCTACAAGAATTTGTAAATGTATACGTATGTGTTAACAAATTTTGTGTACAACATTGTTAGAATGCTTGTATTGAAGTAACTAACAATGGATTACCAAAAACGATAACTCTAATTGGTTAAATAAATATTATGATGTAGCGAAAGCTTTTTTACGCAACTAGTGCAAATGTAAACAAATACCAGAGATAGGAATTTGTAGTAAAAAACGATAATACACCATTAAACCTTTCTTGAAACTGCCTTGCTAGAAACTATGAGGTCATACTGTTAAATTTGTTAAAAAAATTGCGTTAAGTATACGGTAGTTATAGCAACATCCAAATTCGTAACCGTAATGTTAATGTGCATACCATATGAAAAATAGGTGAAGAGTTACAAAATTAGCCATAAGAAACATTTACTCTGAAAATCATTTAATTATCACTTACCTATTTCTTGTATATTAAATCGATTCTTCTATTCTTTAAAGCTGCAAATTTGTCAATTGTGTCGTCATAAAATGGTTGTTTCTTCGTACGCATCAGTAGAAGTTCTTTCTGAATAGAAATATTTGCAAAATAAGAAAGTCTTTCTTGAGAAATGGTATTGCTTGAGTAAGTTTTTATTCTCTTAAGGCAAGAAAAAAGCTTCTTTCTACTGACACACTTGTAGATGGAATTGTTAAAATGAGGGAAAACAATATATAAGCTTCTGTAAAAAGGTCTTTATCTTAATGAAGCATTCTTCGAAGAAGTTCTTGCATCGTATGTTTCTTATTTTTCATGGGAATACAAAAGAGCCAATGAATTTTTAAGGCGCCGGGTTGGCAAATATGTTGCCGTAAAAATGTTTCAGATTTTCAAGAGCAAGGGAAGGAAAACATGAATTAAAATACTCGAATTTTGCCGTATCAGTAAAACAAACAAATTGAAGTTTTTCACAATCTTGAAATCTTGTGTTGATTTCCATAATAATGTGATCCAAAATTTCAAAATATGATTGTTTATAATTTTGAAAAATGGCTTCTGGTGTAAGAGCGGCATATTTGCGTTTACATTTGTTTATTTCTGTGATTTTTTTGCTTTTTCAAATAGCCCTTCAAAACCATCATCGTTTCTTTTACATATATTATCCATATATGTTACACCCCTTTTATTTGCTTAAGATATGATACCTAGCTCCCATAATTTTTTTCGTGAAAGGGGCATCAGTGAGTAATGAATCGCAGCACTCGCTGGATTTTTCCAGGCACGCATATCGCTTGCCTTTATAAAAAAATAAAAACCAGAAGTGTGCTGAAAACCTAAGTTATTTGAATGGGGAAAAGTAGGCTCCTTGGGGCACACCTTAATATTGTAATTAAGCGGGTTGGTAAAGCTCAAAATTACTTTTTATTTTTTTAGAATCGATCTGGGGGTGACCCGGTCAATTTTTTTTCAACCATAATTAAGGGCCACCATACTATTCATATACATATATTGAGATGATATAACATTTTAAAGAAGAATAATTTGAAATAATATCGTTTTATTAAATATAAAAATAAAGATCACTTTCAGGATGCAAATTTAATCATTATGTATTGTTTCTAAAAAATTGTTTATTTTAATTTATTAGTATTATTGTATATTATTGTATTGTTGTTATAGTTAAACGTATGAATGTTATTTCATGGATGGAGAGATTTTGAAAACACCTGAGAGACGGGAAATAATTGAAAGATAAAAATAAATAGAGGATTGTTTTTTCTGATTTGATAGTAAAAGGAGGTGCGAATACGAGTAATTGCTCTCCGAAAATTTATATAAATTCAATTAAAATTTGAATTTATAAGATCAGTTACTTATAAACAAGATATTTAAAAGAAATGTAAATAATTTAAGAAGATTAAATAAAATATAATTATAAATTAAATAAAAGTGAACTTGAATGGTAAATCAAATATGATGGTTAATGGACTAACAAGTTAAATGGAAATAAATAGTATTTGGAAGTAAAGATAGAATACAATTGAATATGAAGAATAATTAATGGAACTGGAAGTGTAAACTGGAACTGAATTATCATTGGGAAATTAAGTGAATATGTGTGAGTGATTTAATTTTAAGATAGTTTAATTAAAACATTGTAATAAATAATTCGTATTTTAAAAGTTAGTTGATCTTTATTCTAATTTTTTCAAATTTAATAAATCGAACCCTGGGAACGATCCTGAGATAGCAGTATCTCTTTTAAATTATTAATAAAAAAGAATTTCAAATTACAAAGGCGGTGCACATAATTTTAAAATTTTGGGGAATCAAATAATTTGAGGAAAAGGTTATTGTGAGAACCCATCAAGAAAACATTTATACTAGCAGTGGGGGGTCATCTCAATATATTTTATATATTTCATTAGGAAAATAACTACAAGGCATTTTGTTTCTCTGTAACAGCGCAATTTGTATAATTTACATTAGTCATGTTTGGAATTTCTACATAGTATCTACATATTTTTCATTTTTTAAGAAACCATAGACAATTTAACATTTGGTATAGTATACTAGGTGATTGGACCATTGGAATTACCTTAATACTTAGAGAGGGATACCCTTTACAGGGCGTTGCCGGATCCTCTCTCCATATGCCTGTGGTGTGCGTGTCAAGTAACCTACAGACATAGGGGACCTACAGCTTAACGTGGGCTCCGAACCACGGAAGTACTTACATTTCCTCCAGAGAGAACTTTACTAGGCGGAATACACCTCGGTGGTTTGCCATTGCCTTCCGAGGGAAGCGGGCGGGTATTTTCGGTGTATATGTGACCTTGCGAATCGAACCCGGGCCATCTCAGTGGTTACACGCACGCTGAACCAACTGAGCCACG
The DNA here is from genome assembly GCA_963082815.1 of Melanotus villosus. Classification (NCBI taxonomy): domain Eukaryota; kingdom Metazoa; phylum Arthropoda; class Insecta; order Coleoptera; family Elateridae; genus Melanotus; species Melanotus villosus. The sequence continues at coordinate 64,623,306 of OY720418.1, read as the reverse complement.
ACCACCGACCTAATCGACTTAATGGCGAAAATTTTGAACAGATTTTAAGGAACGCATCTGATATTTTAGACGGTTGGTGCGCGATGGGGCACAGCTATCCTCAAAGACGGAATGAAAGAGGTGGTCCAGTATCTGGGTCGCCAAGATCTTCAGTTTTGAATCTTTTAGATTTTTAACTTCCATCTTAAAAATTTAGTGTATGCACGAACAGCGAATACTGATGATCTAATGCAGAGGCCTCCAAACTTTTTAAGGCAAGGGCCAAATGTTAATCTTCCAATAAATTTTAGGCGGGCCACAAAGAAATTATGAGGTGCGTTCTACTTAAAAAGGAACTTCAAGTAGGCCAAGTAGGACCAACAAAATTTATTACATATTAAAATAAAGGTATACAAACAATAGGTATATGTATACTGATATTAATACATAATAAAAATAAGATGCTAAATACAAAAAATCGACGAGTGGGCCAAAGAAAGATCAGCCATACCTAGGATGGACGATATTTATTGTCCAGGTGGAGAAGATTACCGGGCAGACCAAAAAAGAGATGGAAAGATGTGCTAGAATAAGCAAGTTCCAAGTTTATAGAGAAGAAGAAGAAAAATTAATAAAACAAAAATATAACTTTCTGAAATTATTACTACATGTATGAGGCATGTATAACTACGAGTTTTTATTGAAAAAAATTGTGGTTCTGTTTTACTACTATCAATAATCAAAATTGAGTGTAAATGTTTAACAGATGAATTTGTACGATGTTTTGATTCCATATATTTTACTTATGGAAATGCTACTTGGGCAAATTTTGTAAAATTAGCTTGCAACAAGTACCTATCAACAAAACTGTAGCAGATTGTCACTACTTTGACTACTTGGGCCTCAGTGCATCGATGGGTTATACAGATTCCGTAAATAGAGTAGCGCATTATTTTGATCACGGAGAAGCCGACACATCCGCCATGTTTACTCCAGTTCCTGTACTGTTAATAGTGTTAATCATTATTTCTACGTATTATACGAGTAGACAGTGTTACTGATATTGTTCAAGAAACTTTTGCGGGTTTTTACGAAATAATGCTGGGCTGTTACGTTCCACTGTACACAACGCTCTAAAAAAAGCATTCGTCTATTTTTTATTGGCCTAATACGCTTATAATATGTTAATAAATGAATAATAATCTGTATGCTAAGTGATAGGGCCAGTACTGTTTAAAATAGTATTAGAGATATTTATAAAGTTGTTAATCAAAATCCTACAGGGAACTCTTCGTTATATTATTCCAAAAATGTACCTATTTAATTTTATAATAATTAACAGTTAAAACTCTTTAGGAAAAAGAACCGACCTTTAATAAAATACATTATTAACGTAAGTGATTCAGTTACAATATTTACGAAAACGTAACACAAAAAAAATATTTTTCAAATTCCTTTCTTTATCGACGATTTAATCATTTTATCTGAAATTTCAGTTATAAAAGTAATTAATCGTGGAAACATTTTCAGCTATTTGTATTATTTTTGTTATACAATATAAAATTAAATAAAGGTAACGTCACTTACACTCCATGAGGGAGTATGGCCGGCAACAAGGAGGGTAAAGGCCTCCTAAGTCGCTTTCATACCTAGGTTGTCTCGCACACTTTGCGTACGGGGTGATGTGATAAGCATCACGCTTTCGACAACCGCCTACCTACCCTACACCACTACTACGTTTTGGTTCCCAATTATTTTCAGTGACTGGCCACCCGCCAAACATCCGACTCGGGTTTGACCCCAAGCCCGTCTGCGCTGTAGTCGAATGCATTAACCACCCGGCCACTCCGGGGGTATAAAATTAAATAGCATTCATTAAATACATATTAGCCTGAAATAGTAATTATTAATAGTTATTGTTAAAAATAGGAGGATTAAATTGTTATTACTACACTCTTCGAATATGAAACTATTATTCGCTTAGCGAATGGAGTAAAAATGGCGGTATACTTTTTGAGTGCGGTACTCTCTATACCTACGAGCTTTGGGGATTGTATATAAATTAATTCCAACTGTAGAACAAGGGATACACTTTCTAAATCTACGTAGGAATCAAACGGATTTCTAAATAGCTTTATATAGTTTTGCTTTTTGAGAATACTGATGGTTTATAATTCTCCTTGCGGACCGGAAAAATTACCGTTACGTGGACGTTGTTTGGAGACCCTTGACCTAATGAAAATGACTCAAAAAAATTGTTTTAGAAGAAAGCCAGGGATTTCTAAACGAATTCGACAACCGTCAGTGCATCGAGCAGAAGCTTACGTATTCAGATGCATGACAGTCATTTTGAACATTTGCATTAATCGTAACTTCCTGATATACCAATCCATTTACAATGTTAAATTACTACTGTGTTGCTGTAAAAGCCAATATAAACGTTTTTGCTTACTTTAAAACCCTGAAAAAATTGCCAAATTTCCGATATACCCTTACGCGTCACCCTTTATACAGGGTGCCCGTTTTTCGACCTCAAGCATGGGGATCTCTGTTATTATAACAGATGCGAGATCGGTTAAATTAGAGCAAAGTTGCGCATTTTTATGGTGATCAATTATCTGAAAGAAAATTTGATCTGTCATTTTTGGTTTTTGAATTATTGCAGAAAAATGGAAAATTGTGATTTTTGTTTTAATTTTTTTAAACGAAAACCAATAAAACTAGGTATTTTTAACTAAGACATTGTGAAGACACTTTTTTACAAGGAATCTGAATCTGGCATCGTGTTTTCCAAGGCATCCTAGATGCAAGAGTTACAACACTTAATTTGTTTTTTCTTATGGGCGCCATATTTGAATTTTGCATTTTCGAATAGAGCTCTTTTTTCTGATTACGACTATGTATCACATGATATGGTCAAGCTTTACATTTTGATTAGAATTTAAGAAAAATGTTTTTGCGAAGAATGCTTTGGAAACAACAACATCTACTTTTGTCTAACAAACAAATTTTTGACAAAAATTTGTTTGTTAGACAAAAGTAGATGTTGTTGTTTCCAAAGCATTCTTCGCAAAAACATTTTTCTTAAATTCTAATCAAAATGTAAAGCTTGACCATATCATGTGATACATAGTCGTAATCAGAAAAAAGAGCTCTATTCGAAAATGCAAATATCAAATATGGCGCCCATAAGAAAAAAAAATTAAGTGTTGTAACTCTTGCATCTAGGATGCCTTGGAAAACACGATGTCAGATTCAGATTCCTTGTAAAAAAGTGCCTTCACAATGTCTTAGTTAAAAATGTCTAGTTTTATTGGTTTGCGTTTAAAAAAATTAAAACAAAAATCACAATTTTCCATTTTTCTCCAATAATTCAAAAACTAAAAATGACAGATCAAATTTTCTTTCAGATAATTGATCACCATAAAAATGCGCAGCTTTGCCCTAATTTAACCGATCTCGCATCTGTTATAATAACAGAGATCCCCATGCTTGAGGTCGAAAAACGGGCACCCTGTATGTATATATTTTTAATATAATTGGAAAAATTTTGTTTAATTTAGTTAAACTAAGTTTGTACTTATCAATTATTATTAGGTAGGTATATTTTTTAAAATATAATTTTTGAAAATAATAACTGGGACTACTGGAAGTAATATTTCCAGGTCAAGGGTCTTTTAAGTTTTGACTCTCCTTTCCTAATAACAATTTACATGACTGTTGATTGTTATTGGCATAATACTTACATATTTATAACATATAAATAACTACACACCATTGTTCGTATTAATTCAGGAAAACGTTTCCAATTGAAATAAGCACCTCAAGGTATTGCAAACAACATCTTCAAGGTGGCGTTGAAAGATTGTTATCGTAGATCAGCTTCTAGAAATAACACCTTTTATTTTATTTTCGCTATGAATTTGTAGTAATAGTACATTCCGACGAGGGAATATAAATTATCGAAGCTTAAAAAAGAAGACGGCTTCTATTTGTTTAACCATAGTGCTGCGCTAGTCTATGCGGCATAAATTAAACGGTTTTTACAAGCACCTAAATTTACAATAAAAAGCCTTGTGGAAGGATTTGTGCACATGGCCACTTTCTCATTCCGCATAATTTGTGTGTTACACACCTTCCGGTAGAGGACATCAGGAAGCAATGGCCCCTCTTACCTAATTGTTACATAAAGTCTTACCGCCCACAATCTTATTGCAAGGAAAGCGGATTTTATCACATATATGTACATATATAAGTTTCTCTTGTTAAGGGTAACTTGAAACATCATTCTTCTATAACAGTTAACAATTATTTATAATTGACGACAAACTCCAACTATCATTCCCGCAATTTTAAAACTCTAGTAACAAGATAATTTGCTTGAAGGATTTTTTGTGAAAGTCTTTCAACAATCAGCGTGGAGATTATTTTTGCATCCTCTTATGAATAACACAAATTTAGTTACCTTTTACCTTGAATTTAATTAAAAAGAATTTTACAATAGGTAAGAAAGTTTCATTATTGCATTACCGTATTTAAATTTGTACACGCCACATAATTACATCGAACCGAAATAACTGGTAGTATATTTATCGAAATTTAGGATACATGCTTTGTATCATTTTCAGGCTGTGCATATACAGCGTGCCCATTTTCTTGAAAGTTATATAGAATATGTTAAAAGGAAAATCTAGGAGTGTTATGAGTATTTGAATAACTCAAATATCATTCGACATGAAATTATTTGGTGTTATTTTTGGTCGTCTTCAAACTAGCTAAATCGCTCACTAATTAAACGTCAATTTTTGACTTCGAATAATAACTTTTAATTAATTAATGCAAACAACAAAATTTAAACTTTACAAGAGACTATTTTCGGTATTAAGGCATATTTCCAATCGAGGAAGTTTATAAATTCCTACGCATTTTTGGAATGTTGTAGTTCGTGTTTAGTTAATTCATATAGTTAGATAATCGTATAAATTATCCATTCCCAAAATAGTTTGTCTTAATATTTAATCCAGAAGGAAAAACGGAATTTGTTTTTTTTTTGTTTTTTTAATTTTTAAAGATGTAAAGGTATACAGTGTCTAATTCGAATTCTATTTTTCACTTGAAATGTGAAATCAAACGCACACTGAAAAATACCCTAGGAACAAATATTAATAATAAAAACGCGTTAAAACAAAATGAGGGTATGTGTAAAACGCTTATTAAATATTAAATTTGGGCGGTTTAAAAAATAGCAATACATTAAACCAAATACAAAAACGCTGCAAAAAAACTTTCCCATACATACCATACTCTGGTTGATACTTCGGTTAAATAGTGTAGGGCAAACGATTACTAATGTTTTGTTAAATCAGTTATCATCAATTGATCTTTAAGAAGTCCTAACATCATTCGTAAAAGTTAATATAGTTTAGCCTAAAATAAATGGCAATACATTTTTCTGTTATAAGTTTGAAGATATGTAAATGGATATTACTAAAAAAATTTAAAAACTTGCTTTCTAGTTTATTAAATTCTGATTTAATTAAATTTTGTACAGAATTGATTACAGCTTGTAAACAGATCATTTTGATGGCGCAAAATAATAGCTATTAAGACATCAAGTGTTTTATAGAAGGTTTAAAAATCAAGGTCGTAGTTCAAATCCGAGCGAACGAAGTGAGCCGAGGATTTGATAGACCGAGATTTTTAAACTATAAAACACGAGTTGTCTTCAAGATTTTTTCTAACACTAATATCAGATATTTTCTTTCACTAATATATTATTAGAAATTTTAATAAATTATTATTTGAGACGCGTCATAATACACAAAACGCGAAGATTGCTAGACAACGACATATTTAAAGGCCTATAAAATACGTTGTCATTGACGACGTATTTTATAGAGAAAGCGTATTTTAAAGGAAACATAACAAGTGAGCTCTTATGCACCATAGAAACAGTATAAGATATTAGTGTTAGAAAAACAATATTAAGAATTTTGTTGTTTGTACCGTAGAACACAAAGTAAAAACGATTCGAATAGCTATAGGCCAATAAGCCTTTCATGTACCATACCAAAAGTGCTTGAAAAAATTATACCAGCGAGACTAAATAGTTACGTATACATACGATCGTATATTGTCAAGACATTTTGCCTCACTTCCAATTTGGATTCAGACCATTGCATTCGACACACCAACTCCTAAGAACATCCGAAGTTATCATAAAAGGGTTTGAAAATAAGCAACATACCACGGTAGTGCTTCTGAACATTGCACAAGATTTTGACAGAGTGTGGCTGAAAGGCTTAATTTACAAAATCAAAGTTAAAATTAACTCCACACTCTCAGAAAGTAGAACCCGTGCTCTTTAATATATTTATATACGACATGGCCACCACAGAAACCAGCACTACTGCCATGTATGCACATGGCACCCCAGATTTTGAAACGGCAGCCCAAATACTTCAAAATTCATTAAACGGCCTCCTTGCATGGTTTAAATGTTGGAACATCAAAATTAATTCTACCAAGTGCGAAGCAAAAATGTTTACGCTCCGCAGGCCGATAGATCCGGAACCTATCATCAACCTATCAAATTATCAACCCATATCATGAAATCCAAAAGATAGAGCCCTTAAATATCTCGGACTGCATTTAGATAGGCGGCTAACTTAGAGGCTATATGTTAACAAAAAAAAATACAGAAAGGCTATGCAAGACTTGCCACCTTATATCCCATTTTAAATAATAAAACTTGTCTAAAGGATGAGTGTTCTAAAATGTTATACCAATGTATCATACGGCCAGTTATAATGTATGCCTGCGTAGTTTGGGGTATCACAAGCAGAACAAATCTCAAGAAGATACAGATTCTGAGGATAGCCACGAAGGCCGATTGGTGTGTTCGCAACACTCAACTTCACCGAGAATTAAAGAATTAGAAATACTAAGCATAGAAGAACACATAAAAACTACAGCCAAGAAGTTCTTCAATAACCTCAATAAATGCCCTGCAATAGCTCAGTATAACCTAGGAAGAAAATCAACAGCCACACGATTAAAGCCAAGATTACTACAAGATGTCCTACTCACGCACAGAGACTGCTCCTTTCTAATAGTGATATATCCAGATAAGTAGTGTATGTGAAGTGAAGTGTATACATGACCATAAGTTAACTTAATCATAATTAACAATACTGTGAACCCCTAGCGAGCTTAGCCATTAAACCTTATACATATTTAAAAAAAAAACACATTAAATTCAGCCACAAAAGTTGTGATTCTGGCCACAGGCTTAAAAATTATAATATCTATTTATCCATGTTTGTACACAGAATTTGCACATTCTAGATTATTTAATATCCCGTAGAAATTCCAATTCTGTTGTTATTGCTACTAATCTGTAAATGTACAAATACATAAAAAAATGGCTATATAAATTTGATTTTCGAATAAATAACGCAATAATTAATTATTTTAGTGCAAAATAAAAAAATCGATTTTATTATTTTTTAACTCTGGGTTTAAATTTCATTAAATTTAATCTTAAATGAACGCGAACTTATTTTGTTAAATTGAAATCTTAGTTCGCATTTTACAGTTTTACCTTTAAAAAGTTTTTATTTTCAGAAGGGAAAGGTCACTCATAAATTGCAAATTAAGTTATTTATGCATATATGGAACGCCAAATTTACAAATTTGACCTAAATATTCATGTATATGATTATATCGCTTTCGTGTACGCCTTTTAACAATAAATTTTATGCTTCATGTTAATGAGGCAATGATAATCGAGTTATAAGCTGCTTTTTAACTTGGTTCAAAAGTTTTTAATAAATAAATAAAATAACTTACTCTTAGTTAATATTATTAGTGAACTCGTTATGGGAAGAATGTACGGTGTGGTGTGATTTACCATGAAGTACTATTTCAAAGATATGATTCAGTTCCAGTTTAAAGAAAAGGATGTGCAACTTCTCATAACAATATGACACATTGTAAATTCCTATTTCACGTGTCTCGACGATTAATAGAATTCCGATTTTAAAGGACGTTTATGAAATTCCATTAACTTTAAACAGTTTTAGTAATTTAAAAGAAACAAAGCTCGTTTATATCAGTACAAAATAAGTTAAAAATTCGAACTCATACAGTTAATGCTCTTAGGTCTAACCATATTTTCTCAGTTAAAAGGTTTTACTTGTAAAAGATATTCATATTACACTTAAATTTTAATTATAGCTACCAGTGCTGTTTCAGTCTTGTTCCAAAGATTTACAATACAGTAGAAGTACCAGGATTATAGAAATTTATATTAAAGAAAAAAAATTTTATTACTATACCTAGTTTATTAAATATAAATTGTTTAAATTTACATCGCATCTTCTTTAGAGATCTCAATGTGTTTATCGGTTTTGTCTCATTTTACTTTCGTTTACCATACCAGTTACAGCTTACAACATAAATTGTATATTCGATAAAGCTATATTTGTCATCATTTAATTTTTAAACTCAGATTATAATCAATTTTTCTTGTAAACGGAAACATTCTGAGCGTGGTTACCACAATCGGGTAAAAAGCTTTATTTTACTTTTAGGCGTTGCATTGATCTTACATGTAGCGTGTAAGGTAAAGTTCGTTAACATATCTCAATTTATACAGTTTTACCATTTGTTCACTTCAAAAACAAAATGAGAAATCTATGTGTTATAATTAGTTAGGATCGCATGATGAAAATCATAGTAGGAAAAATATGTATAATAGAATCGAAAGTGAAAAATAAACAGAGTTTTTGCGACTATACTTTAGGTTTTAGATAAATAAAATGTCGCAGGATTAGTCTATCGAATTAGTGCGGGTATTTCTTTACTTTTAATTCGTCCCCGAACCCTTTTTAAAATGAACTTACCTTGCCTTGGCACACTTTGATAAAACATTCAAGAAAATTACTATAAATGAAAAAACTTTGGTAATGTACGTACATTCAGCTAAAATTACGCGGTATTATAAATTAATAAATAACGTCATCATTGATTTTTGACGTTTAAAAATTGTAAAATGAATTTAAATTTTTATGTGATTATTTATTGAAGATTAAGAATTTCATTTGATATGAAATCGACTCTACTCGCCAATATCCTTATCTACACTAAAATATTTGTAAAAGTACAATGTGTTCAGTTGGCAATGAAAGTTTGTACTTGAAATTGGTAAATTATACATAATTTAAACATACTCGAACATAGCGGTGTACAATTCGACCAGCATCTTCAAATTTTAGTCTTTTCTACACTGACCGGCAAAAAAATCCGGCCACCCTGAAATATTTTATAAAGGGTTCCCTTAACCGCATATTTTATAACTAAATAAAGAGCTAAGCTGATTTTTCTTAGTTATCAATGTTTTAAGATGCTTGTTCCATTCCAAAATACCCCTAGTTTTAATGTTAACAGGCGAGATTCTCTTCTCAACAGCATTAACATGTTACCGTAAATCACGGTTGAATGACGTAATTCAGGCTCGAGGAGGACATACAGGCTAATAATAATTTACCAGAAGGTCCATTAAAAACAGCCACCTTTATTTTTTTTTGCAATTAAAAGAAAATCGATTTTTCACTGTTTCTTTTTTTTTCAAATTAAATTTATTTCTGAGTTTATTTGTCTTATTTTCTTAGCTAATTTGTGCATGCCGTATCAACAATGAATGGTTCTTCAACCTAATGCCAATCCTTAGTTAAATTAATGAACGTTTAAGTGTTTTTGTGAAATATTTCAAGGTGGCCGGTTTTCTTTGCCGGTCAGTGTATATTTTCATTATTAAGTTATATAAATTTTGGTTAATTATATGTAGCATAATAGTTATTTAAGCTACAAGGAATGTAAGGACGTATTCACATTTGAGGTAGGCGAATACGAGCCGAGGCGAAGCCAAGGCTCGTCGCCTTCCGAAAATGTTAATAGTTTTTGTGGTAACTATGCGTCCTATAATACTTAGCAACGAAAAAAAAATCAATATAATAACAGTGGTAACAATGACAACGGTAAACGTACAGTTCTGTTATCTGTTCATTATTTTCCTAGGAACGTAAGTGACACTATTAAGTTCCGTCGTCAAGGGTAACTAGAGCCCGAATGTTATTAGCCACTTACAGTCATTGTTGCCATGGATGTAAGGCTTACTTACTTTGCTGGTAGCGAAAAAAATTCTGTTAAATGAAATAACACATTTGCCTAGCAAATTACTTCAATCGTTTCTACAGTATTGCCAAATGAAACGTAATTTTTGATTACGCCGTATGATTATAATATTGCACTATGAATCCATTGAAGTTTTTTAATAATCAATGATAATTAAAAGTACATATTGGTGTTATATTTCAATTTCAATATTTAAATCTCATAAGGAAGTGTCGTAGAGCGCGTGAGGGGAATAACATTTGTGATAAAGGAGTGGTTCAAAATTTTAGATTTTTAGGTGTTGTGCTTCAAAGTTTCTTTAATCAAGAAATTAGGCGAGACGAGATGTAATAAAATAAACCGAAACAGCAGTGAAAATAAGATAAATACCCCTAAAAATAAAAAATAAACTCATAATCTCATTTTTGAAGTGACCTTAAACGGTCAATATTAAATCAGTTTCAGCGAATAAGTGGAAATCAGTATTATAAAACAGTAATTACAATTACGGATGAAAATGTAGAAAATTCATTGAAAAGAATTGAAGGAATGTTTAAAACAACACACATGTAACTAGGGAGTATGGATAAAAATAGAAAATGAGGAGATCAAGAAAAGGTAAAAGATCAGAGCGTAAATTAGAAATACTACAAAAGGAAAACATTAAAAGGGACATAATATAGTATGGCACTGAAGACACGAAGAAAACGAAGCGCAGAACGTAAGGGAAAAGAAAATCAAAAAAGTATGCCAGAAAATTGGAGTAAGCATAAACGTGGAGGCAGAAATAGATTATTCTTTTCGGCTAGGAAAATATAAACAGAATAATAAAAGACCCATAAAAGTTGAATAGCAATCATCTGAAGAAAACACAATACTGGACAGCAGAAGAATACACTAAACAAGAACAACAAGAAAGGCAAGAACTAAAGAATTACCTTACCGATGCAAGAGATAAAGGCCTCAGCGCAAAAATTAGAGGAAATAAGTTGATCGTTAATAAAGATGTATGTATACTTTCTGGAAAATTTCAAGGCTAAAGAAGAAGGAAAGGAAACAGTAAAAGCTCCAAATAAAAGAGTAGTAAGCGAAAGATCACTACAACAAACTAATGAAAGTGAAGGAAAAAAATTACATAATACGTACGTGAAACTGTAACAACCGAAGCAAATTACGAGGAAGAAAAAACGGAAGATCTTTCAAATTCAATGGCAGGTTCTGGTACTGAAAATATTTTACGAGAAATACAAGAAAACAAAAACAAACAACGCCAAAACGGTACAAATCTGCTGATACACATGCAATATGACAATCAAGGTACCCCAAAAATAAGCACTCCCAGTAAAAACAAAATTAAGCAAATCAACGACATAAACAAATACTTAAGTATAGCAATTATGGAATACATTCTCGCGCGTAGAAACGGTAAAACTACCCCCAAGTACAGAGCTAACAGCCAAGAAAGCTCTTACTAACATTTCACAAACCAAGAGAAAGTAGAAAAAATACACGGCGGATAAATGAAAATGCAACACCTATAATGCATAAATATATTGGAACGAAATTTGGCTGTAAGTTAGATATTCACAAGGATAACAAACGATTAAATTTTCAAACTTCTACGTTGTGTATAAGTACAGTTGTTCCCAAAAGGTTTAATAATGAGTGTAACCCCCACGAGCTCTAATGCATTCCCCCACTTGGAGAATGATGGAGTTAAACAAATGTGAAATTTTCTCCTGCGGTATAAGATCCCATTCCACTTGCAGCCTCTCTTTCAAGTCATCAACCGTCGCACAATTCGCATCGTAACTCTTTATTTGGCCACCAATGATATCCCACACATGTTCAATTGGTGACAAATCCGGAGATCTAGCCGGCCAGGGAAGAACGGGAATATCAGACTGACGCAAAAAGGTCATAGCCACATCACAAACATGCGGTCGTTCGTTGTCGTGCTGGTATATGGCACCTGGAATGTCTCTTATAAATGGTAACAACACTGGTTCCAAAATGTCATCAACATAGCGCTGGCCAGTCAAAGTGCCTCCTATAATCACCAAAGATGATCTACCATCATAATTAATAGCGCCCCAAATCATAAGCCCCGAGTAGCAGCACCATTTCCAGGTTTTTGATGCAGTCCGGATGGTATCGTTCATTTCTAAGCCGTCTGACCTGTATTCGGCCATTATCCAATCTAAAAAGAACCAAGATTCATCGCTAAACAGTACCCGGCGCCAGTCATTTTCCCAATTTTGCCTTCGGTGCACCATTCATATCTACCAATTTTGAGAAACATAGGATTACCCTTTATAAATGTTGCATTTTCATTTATCCACAGTGTACATCAAAAATAATAGTGGAACAAGCTAAAACCAACAAAGCGCTACAATACTAACTAATGAAGAAGCCGAAGCAAATTTCATACGAAAAAGTTTAATGTTTTTTATCAAACTTACAATCTTTTTTTAAGCATTTTATGTGTAATATTTAAGAAAAATTAATAACGAAAAGTTGTTTTGTTTAATCGTATATTCAAATAACTATTAATTCCCTTTGGTGTTTTACCTGTGTGCAATTTAATAAAAATGGCCAAAGAATAAAAAATATTTATGGCTATTAAATAATACGCTCGTTAGATAGGCATTTCCTAATAAATAATAGAGGCGGTCGTGGCTCAGTTGGTTCAGCGTGCGTCTGGACCCGGGTTCGATTCCCAGGGTCACATATACACCAGAAACACCCGACCGCTTCCCTCGGAAGGCAATGGCAAACCACCGGGGTGTACTCCGCCTCGTAAGTCCTTTCTGGAATAGAAGTGCAAGCACTTCCGTGGTTCGGAGCCCACGTAAAGCTGTAGGTCCCCTAGTTTTGTAGCCACAGGCATATGGAGAAAGGATCGGCAACGCCCTATAAAGGGCATGCCACTCCAAGAAGAAGAATAAATACTGGCCTAAATAATTTACTGCTGAATTATAACTTATAATTCACAGGCTGTTTTCAATCACAAAACTGAAATTTCATTACTCATGGCTTTCTACCAATCGCTAGTAAAAATTGTTGACAGGTGTCATTGATTTGCGATTTTATACTTTTTAACTAGCACCAAATAGTAAATAGTCATAGAAAAAGTATAGTATTCTACTCGCGTATAATGACTATTGCTTATTCTCATTGAGTAATAACAATAACCATCATAACACGCTTGTAGAATAATACAGGGTGATTCACAAGTAGAACAACTTTTCTCAACAAACCATGTGTCGCAATTCTATTTTTATACTCCTTGGTCGCAAGTAAACGGTAACCTCAGAAAAAAAAAATAGAAAGATCAATACAAAAATTGTTTTTGGGTCACTGGAACGGGTTCTGTTTACAGTCAAAATTTAAATTTATCAATCGTCTTTCTTGTCCGTACTGATAAAAGCCCAGGTGTGACAGCCCAGTTCATTGTTCGCTTGGGAAGTGCACTGTTCGAACTTCGAACGCTTTAACGGAAAGTCATTCTTTAACCTTATAACCTTCTAGCCGAATTAATTAATTATTTTAATTTGCGGGAAAAAATGCTGCAACAGCTCTGAAAGACCGTTTTTGTTTGTGTGTTTGTGTAGAAGTTTTGTATTTTTTGCATGGAGGGATTTGAACATCTTTTGTAAGTCCTGTTTCTCTTTATTAACAACAATTTTTTAAACATGCCGCTGATTGTTTACTGCCAGTCACAAGCCTGAAAAAATGTGAGAGGAAAGTGGAACCTGTAAATTTCATAACTGTGTAATGTTTCATCTATTTTTCCAGGGTCAAATTTCTATCGCATGCATTTTAAATGCATATTAGCCAGCGGTTCTTACAAGCGTGTAGCCAAATTTAAAATAAACAAAATTCGCGATAATCTTTAAATTTTTGCTGTAATGTACTTCTATGTATTAAGGTCAGCATATACCCATTTAATTTAATGACAATACTTTTGAATCACCCTGTATACTATTAATCACCACCAGTTCTCATGTATACGGAGTACATATGTATCTACAAAAGTATAACGATGTTTTCCAGGCAACATGACATGAAATTTGTATTTTCAGTTTTATTTATTGTCTGTCACAATAGTCATATACAATATACAGCAGTTTAAATAAACTTTATGAGTATGTATACTAAAAATGAAAAACAAAACAATGATATAAGTAATGTAATAGAGTCAAACTTAGAATAAATCGCATCTTTAACAAACTTTGAATCACATAACTCGTTTATTTTGTTAGGCATAGGTACATATTTCAGTATTTCACACGTATATGAGAAAAATGCTATAAATTAGTAATTTCACACGTTTAACAAATACGGAGATGTAATCTAAGATCTCATCACGAACGTACAAGTAGGTAATCTGTGGCATAAATACATTAATGCATATATTACAAAGTTATTAGCACCGAGTCTTTTGTTCTCTTTTTGTTAGTTCAGAGAAATTATTTTAGGCGGATTTGTCAACCTCATGGAGTATATTAATACTTAATCACAATTCCAGCAGTCCTAATAGGGATTTGAACTCCTCATTAAGAAAAATATCGGCATGCAGTACGAATAGGTCAAGCGTTTCCCACGTGATAGAGACTTCATATCGATTCATTTCTGTTTAGTTAAGGGTTCACCTCTAAAATAACATATTTCATAACTAAGTTGGAGCAACCGGTGCGTAGGATGATATAATGCTAACAAGTGAGCGCGGGAGGAGGGCAGTGATAGTGGAACGCGCTCAAGGACCATGCGACACTACATAGGTGCGCTGCCTGTGTACATTGCTACTCACGTATCTGTAGAATGTCACCTCGCTATTACAAAAAATACCGAACAAATTATTGCGCGACGTACTTGAAATTTATACTACGTACGATAATATAAACGGATAATCGCAGCTTAGGCACCTTTAATATTTTGATCTAGTTTCGTATAATCGTCGCTAATAACGTAAAATTTAATTAGATACGATTGGATTAAAATGCGAACGAACGTACAAGTAACTCAACAAAAAGTACGAATGATTTGATAATCCTCGAAGCTCTGGAGCAAGGACTACTAAAGGAAGAAGCGTCATCTTGTGTTTTGTTTTGCTTGGCCTCTGGCCGGCAAGTCAGCGACCTCTGTGAGAACGCGACTTGTATCAGTGTATACGACAAAGACGGCAACAACCATTTCGTAACTTGCTGAACAAAGATGCTCGTCGATAAACATTCAAGAGCGACGAGGAAGTCAGAACAAAAGCAGACACGGGACACAGTAAAGCTAAGCAAAGCGATCGAATCCAACAAGAGCGAGAAAAGAATAAAAGAATGTACCGCTGAGAATCCGAGTGCAACCCATGCCTCTCTCTGGCTGGTTATAGTGGAACTTGTTGGATAAAGCTGGAGTTTGTGGCGTATTACTAATGAATGCGTAAACTGTTGCTGGCAACACTGGTTGGAATGCGGTCGCAGGCGGCGGGGGTCGACTTCAACTGTTCTGTGTCGTCTCTTGTTCTGGCGCGGCCTGCTTGAATCAATCGACGCGCCGGTGCTTGACAAAGACGCGCACCCAATGACATCATATAAATTTCAAACAATTATAGTCGATGACATTTCTGATGGAGTATGCGGGCCCCACGCATCGATTGTACGTGTAAAAGTGATAAGCTTCTTGCTATTATTCGCGAAGGTCGCAATCCCATGCTTGAAGGAAGATGCTTCAGTCACGCACCAATCTTTTGTGGAAATCGGCATAATTTAATTTAAGAAACGTAGATATTTCTTTCTAATTAAAAATTTAAAGTCATGTTGGCTACCGTGATATCTTTTTAGTAAGCAGTCGTGATATCTTGACGCGGGTCACCACACACCAGTCAAGTTCATTCTCTGACAACTAACGGACACCAGCAAGTCTTCACTCACGAATTCCATTGTATCTTCATGTGAAATCTCTATTTATATTTGTTTTTCTAAGCATTCCTCTTATAAACATCTTGTTATAGTTACACCAAACTATGCATGTTTAATAGTAACCAACTAGTAACTACTGTTGTGTATAGTAACAGGTAGTAAAGATTTTTACGTAAAATTAATTTCTGTTCGGTCTCTCGGAACGAACACCAAATAACCGAAGAAGAACTGGTGCTGTATTAATTACTGCTTAATTGATTACCGAGAACCTTAGTATTACCGCTTCATGACTATATCGGATCTCGCTGAGAGGTCAAACGCCCCCTCTCGAGGTGCTCACAGCATCCTTGTCACGGCCGCCTCTGTCACCCCTCGAGCCTGTTCACGAGCCGGTCTTTGGCCGTTCAGAGAGCATGTCTCATTCATCCTCGCAACCATTGTGTTAGCTTTTTATACGCTGCTAATAGGGGCTCTTGCTTAGGCATTGCTATTATTTACTTAAAGACGTAATATTTTACGACACCGTACCCGTACTCCCGTTACAATATTCCGTTTACAGAAATTAAACATAGGTGTGAGGCTAGCATTTTTCCAAAGAACGTCGATTTCACATTCGATGAAACAACCAATGCTTTTAAGTCCGTTCATTTTCATATCCTAAATTCCCGTTAGTGAAACAATACGTCAGAAAATATTCGTTACTGTATTTGGATAACTAAAGCTGTATCTTCCATCATCTCTACCTAATCGGTTTAAGTCGAAGAAGTATAATAATTGTACGTTGTGAAAAATTTAAAATTTTATCAAAATAATTGTTGAAAGTAGCAGTTTTTGGGGATGCATTTGCATTTACAAAAAATAGAATAATATAGCTTATTTTTTAATTGAATCATAAATAATATCAAATTAATTTTCACGTCACGTATAGTGTACTGGGTACCTACCTGTAAATGCAAATTAAAGGAAGTTTTTACAACTAAACACGTAACGTAAATAAGGTACCTACAGTTGTTAAACATTTTAAACCACTGTGGTTATTATAAAATTAATACATTGTATGTATATCTATTGGTATGACGTGGTGAAATTGAGGTGATAAAATTATAGGTTATTACATAAATTTTTGTCAGAATAGATACTATAAAAGTCATGGAATAAGTTAAAATTTTGAGTTGCTTACAAACTGTGAGAAGTAAAAAAATTATTAACTGTCACAAGAATGTCATATAACTGTCATATTTCTCATGGAAGTTAGTTAAAATTTTGAAGTGTCCGGTGACGCTGTTTGCATTTCATTTCATTATTTAAAAATTATAGTGTTGATATCAATGAGTTAATAACAGAAGATCCGCAGGCATGTTTTGAATATTTTAGTATTTTTGGCTTCCTAACTGAAGTGTCTCTGATCGTTTTGACACTGACAGTAACAGTTGTTGTATGACAGTCGGAAACTTTTGTTTTCTTCAGGAAATTTAGATTTATCTAATAACTTCTTACAGAATGAAAAGTTAACATTGTTGTCCCTATAAATAGCGCCAGCAGTTAGTTAAAGCAAAAATATTTTTTGTCAGTTAAAAACTTTTCCAAACGGACGATACGGAGTTCAACGTGTTTTGAAGTTGTTGTACCGGGTGATCAACGGAATTTATAATTAGAGCAGGCTGTGATATTTACCACAAAGTTGACAACACAGCTTGCAGCTTGAAATTAAAAATTTTAAGTGTCAGAATTGAGACATTTATTTTTAAAAATGTTTGATATTCAACATAAAATTTTTCTCACTGAAAGTTTTTCTTCAAACTTATTTTATTGCTGCGTTTCAGCAAACTAATGTTTACTATATCATCTAAGATCGTACAAAGCGCGAGCATAGCCTCAAATATAACAATTGTCAATTTATTATTCATTTCTCAGTGTGTCCAACCACACAGCATAAAATAGCACCAACCACAGCCTCCTCTAATTATGAATTCCGTTGATCACCCGGTACCAGCAAGGAATAAATAAATATACTAATATAATTTTCAGCATTAAAGATCGGCATTCTGAATGTATACTGTTTTACAGGCAAATTAAATTTCACAACATTTGAAATTACGTTCTTATTTATCAGAATTTTTGTAGATGAAATTTCAAATTGTTCACAAAGGAATTTCCCGCAGGTATATTCTGTCGAGTTTAACGATTCTTTTTGGTTACTGTTTCTAAGAAATGGGTTTACCGATAAAATGCTCGAATGTCTCTAAAAAGAATGCCACAAGTGCGAAAAAAATAGCAATGGAAAAAATATGCGGCAATGACATGTATTTCAAGCTAATTTGATTTCTTTAAAAAATAATAACTAAACTTTAATACATTTATAGAACAACGTTTTTAGGTATAATGAGTGATCTAAAATTATAAAAAAAATCAGCAAAGCAAAATTATACAGGGTGTTAGGTAATGCTTCTGCCAAACTTTGGGAATAGCTTTATTATGACAAATGGAGAAAAAAAGTTTATACAATTTTTTTCTAATAGGTATGCATAGTTTTTGAGAAAAGGCATGCTTTATTTTACTTTTTATTCTCGGGAAAAACAAAAACAAAGGGTTAAAGATACAGGAACAAAATGTTTATGGATAAATCAGAGTCTAATACATCAAGTAACAATAAAACATTAACAACCACAAAATAAATTAAAGGGAAAAAAATGCAACTGAGAAAAGAATGGTATAAGAATTTTTTATTCCTTTTATCGTTACAAACCCACTCCTAAAGTTTGGCAGAAGCATTACCTAACACCCTGTATATAGAGTATAAAATTTTTACAAATTTTTGGAAGTCGAGTGACATTTATCATAATATTTACACATTTAACAAATTGTTCTGCTAGATTGTGAAGGGATTTACGATTTAGAAACATTTTGAAAAATTTACCGTATTTAACTGGAGTTGTTTAATTATATTTATTTCTGCTTGGCCGTTTCAATACCTTCGTTCTAGTGCGAATTACTTTGTAATCGTTTGCGTTCCACTTTTATATGTTACAAAATAATGTGAACTACAAAATAAATTTGGAAAAAGGCTGAATGATTTAACCAAGTTCAAAGATAAGATGTTGTTTATTTGAAGTGCTGTATTAATGTAAATATGTGGTGTGCGGCCGGCAGGTGATGTGTGGAGGCCTATAATCAGGAATCGGTCTCGATATGCCGGCCGACAAACCACTGTAAAAAAACTGATCAGCCGCACTTACCGCGGCACAGGCCACCAACCACATCTGCCCTCAAGACGGCTCTTCTTAATTCTTTCTCAGTATTTCTTTCACAACTATATCGAACACAAAAGATGTTCTTAAATATTTTACCTGCGTTTTGTAAAGATTAGTCCTTGGAATTTGGTTCGAAATGTAAACGTCTCAACGATATAAATAGCTGTCTGCTTCTTATAGGCAATAAAAAATTCAGTTTGTTAATAATTACCCGCCTCCGTACGTACTAGTTACTCTAGAATGAAATGTTTTTACGTTGTTTATAAAAATAGCTCACCATGTAAATAGGCTGGTTGAAAGTTTAATGTTATCTATCTTTAATTGCCTTTTACGTCGAGAGTATTTTTGTAGACCTCTAAATTTATAAACATAGGGAAATTATTTCTGTTTCAGGTATTAGAAAGCACACACGAAATTCATTGTTAATGAAAATAGAGCAATATTCATAATATTCACAGCCTGATTAATTATTCATTTGAATTCTGCTAAACAACTAACTCATAGCTTCTTGTGTTGAACATTCAGTTGCTGATAAGCGTTGAGCCTACTTAAGGCACTGTCTTTAGAAATCACACTGTGCTCGTATAGCCAATTTGATATATTTTTTAACCGACCTTACAGCAAAGATTTAATGTAATCGAAACCATATAACAGCGTAACGCTATTTGCAGTCTGCATGATTTTAAAAAATAAATTATATTTTCACATTTTCGAAATTCTCAGTCTGAAGATCTGAACAGCTCTTGCTTAGAAAGAACATACTACTTGTCAACTTGTGTATATTCGTGGCAACTCTTAGCGGGTGTACAGGATTAACCCCTAATAGATGGTTTTTAATGGGAAGTCTAACGGAGATGGACGAAAACGGATGTCAGAGTCCAGTGCTCTTTTTTGATATCAATTCAAGTTTCGAAAACCTAATTCCATTATTTTTTGTTATCTTTTAGTTACAGACCAGAATTCAAAATTTGTCCACTTTGAAAACTTCAAATAACTCCTTTGTTTCTGAAGATATCAAAAAACGGTAAAAACATTCTGTAGACACTTTTTCAAGTAGAATACGATAGCTAATTCGGATATTTTTTTGACAAAACCAATTTCGTATTTAAACAGAGTAAATTATTCAGGATGTAAATGAAACTTAGGATTCTACGGAGGGCATAATGTAAAAAAATTAAAAAAAGTCTGTTTTACCTATGCCCATATACCGGGTGTGGCCTGACACATGAGCCATAGGTGAAATGCATGGGAAATTGAACATATGTGAATATTATCTTCCTGGCTAACTATTGCTTACGTTGTAGCTATTCATCGAAAAGTACTTTTTTTTCAGTCGATTATAGTACGAAATTTATCTGAAATGAAGAAGAAATGGTGTTTTTTGCTGATTATTAGACCGATATTAATTCTACAAAAATTTGATCAACTAGACTTGTTCTGATGAACTGCAACATCACTATGGAAATAGCACCACGAATAAATGATGCGCAGCAGGCTTTAAGCAAGATGTCATAAGGTGCATGTGTGACTTTTTATTTAAAATATTTACTTTATTTTACATTAAGGAGCTAAATTTTCCTAATTAGTTAAGAATCAATTGCTTAATAGCATACTCATTCAAAGAAAAACCTACAAAAACTAAACGGTTCAGCTGGAGAGATAATATTAAGCAGTTATCAAAATCGCATGTATTTCTCCTATGTCTCACATGTCAGGCTACACCCGGTATACAGATTGTCTGCAGGTACTAGGTACACACGGTAACTAGATACAAACAAATAAAATGGAAATATTGTTATATTTACAATAATATATTAATCAAGAGGGTATGTTGCTTAACAACCGCTTAAAATTTTAAACAATCTCTGTATCTAGTTACCGTTTGTACCTAGTACCGTCAGACAAACTGTATACATACCGTGCGTCCAGGGCAATACGCAACATAAGGAAACAGCAATGTGTTTTTTTAGAAAAGATCCGGGTTACCTGCGGAATATGTACGGATTTAGTACTGAACATGCGTAATTGAGCTTACTTGGTGCTAGAATGAGATAGAAATAGTGCCGGCATCTTTTCATTGTTTAGTTTTTAATTTGTCAGTTTTGACAGCGACAAAACGTCAAATTGTTAAATTTGTTAGATTTGTCTGTTACTGAAAAATTTACATCTACAATGCAATGAAGCGCGATTAGAGATACATTATTATTATTATTATATTAAAACTCACTAAAACAACACAATTTAAAACAATTTATAATGCCATAACATTTTACATATTTACTACGTAAAGGTATAATTGTTAAATTTTCTTGCACAACAAACCTGTACTTCACCAAATTATACACTTTTCTTTATCTAAGCAATTCCACACCTATCTACATGAACCATTAAGGCTTGTAAGTTGCATTAATAATTTCTAACAGAAATTTTAGTGCAACTAATTAAACAAATTCTTATTTCAATATTATCATTACATTTTAAATTCGGTTGGTATTCGACTGATGAGCATTTGCTCTCTTTTGATAGAATTCAACACTGTTATATGCTCTTAGTAATATAAACTTGATTGCCGGTAATCTGAAATATTGTAAATATAACCTTACATTTTCATAGAAATTACTTACGTTTTCTTTACGTGTGCTGTTGTAATAAGGCGAATTGAATTTAAAATATGTAGAATGCAGAAACAGCGATATAAAATATTTGCGTATTTTTATTGTAAATTAAAGTTGTAAGTGCTGCCAAAATTGACAAATTTAAAAAGTAAACCATGAAATACATAATCGCATATAGCGCACACAAGCTCCTGCGCTATTACTATCTCATTCTAGCATTAAGCAAGTTCAATCGCCGACGTTGAACGCTGAATCCATACACATTCCAAAGGTCACCCAGATCTTTTCTAAAAAAACACATTGCTGTTTCCCTATGTTGCGTATTGCCGTGGACGCACGGTATATAAATGGATAGCTTTTATTTTGTTATTCGAATTTGAGTGAAATAGCCTAGGAAGGGGAAATCTGAAAGACAAAACTTTTTAAGATGAAGAGTGTCGGAAAGCAATGCAGAGAAGAAATGAGATGAGTTGTTGGATTGCTTAAATAAAAAAAAACAAACGAGAAATGTAGGCAGAAGGAAAAGAGGACAGAAGCAAAGAGCATATGCAGAAGGACGAAAAGGGAGTTTGAGGAACGAAAGCTAATAGCAATGGAAGAAATATGGCTCAAATCAACCGAAGTAGAGAATTTTACAAAGAAATAGGGGCACAAAAGACAAGATCCCAGTCAAGAATAACGCTTTGTAAGGGCTGCAGAAGGAAATTATATAATAAATATAAATAACAAAATATTTCTGAGAGGTGGAGAGAATATTTCGAGGAATTTTTAAACCCAAACAATGAAAGCGCAACCTATGTACAAAGGAGCGCAGAACAGGGACAGCAACAATAAATAGGGGAGAAGCCCCCCGAAATTAAAAAAATAGTAATTCCCTTGGAGAAGATGGTATAGCAACGGAGATGTTGAAGTATGGGGGGAAAGCAATGGAAAAGAAAATATGCATGCTGATAGAAAACATTTGGAATAACTAAGGAGGAAATGGCAGAAAAGTGGAATGTAGCTATAAGTTGCCCCCCCCGCATAAAAAATGTGATAAAGCTGTATGCCAGAACTTCAGGAGAATAGCGTTATTAAATGTAGAGTACAATATACGAGTACTAACTACAATGATAAAAGAAAATAATGGAAAAGGAGGTGGGAGATCACCAGAATGGCTTTAGATAAAACGGGTCAACGCTAGATCATATCTTCACCTAAGCCAAATACTAGAAAAGATCTAGGAGTTTAACCACGATTTATACTACTTGTTTATAAATTTATAGATTTCGCAGTCAGGCATATGACACAGTGTTGCGAGAACAGTTGTATATAATACTAGAAGAACTAAATGTATCACAAAAATTAATAAATTTGATGAAGATGTGTCTAAGGGATACACGAGCAAGGGCAAAGATGCAGGAAACGATATCAGAAGAATTCCAAATCGAAGAAGGGCTGCGACAAGGGGATCCATTATCAACGGTGTTATTTAATACGGTGCTGGAGTGCATAGTACGGAGAATACCGATAAATAGAGGGGGGGGGGGGCTATCAATATGCATGCACTTATGCACTATAAAAACGTTAAATATGCACTTAAATATGCACTTAAAAATCATGAAATATGCGTTTATTAGAAATTTTTAATAAATATATGCACTTTCATTATTTAAAAAAAAACACCTGTTTAGCGTTATTTAAATTTTATTTACAGAAATTGTTTTAATTAGACATCCTATGCAATAATTTAATTAATTATATTTTCTAAACATAGAGCGCGTTACAGTTAACAATGACGTACATTTTTAAATTTTCAAAAGTGAACATATGCTTATTATCCCTAAATATTGTTTTATATTTTGAGAAACTCCGTTCTACATTGCAAGACGTAATTGGTGCATACTTAAAGTTGTTTAATTCTACAAGCGAATAATGTTTTAGCTCGTCTAAAATGTCTTGGCCAGATAATGCATCGTTTATGCTTTTAATTAAGTGAAAACCAGGATTTTTGTCTATAACGGATTTAAATTTTTGTTAAAAGGGTCTTTGGAATTTCCTAATACTTATTTATCACAATACCGCGGGATGTAAGTATTTAAATTTTAGTTAAAACTTTTTCTTAGAAAATATTAACAAGTACACAGATGGTTAAGGTAGTAAAATATTTTAAAGCCTAGTATTTAACAATGGGCTTAAATTATGGGTTTCCCCTAGACTCAACTAAACCGCCCCACAATGGGGTATTTAACGAATCTAGCTGGCCAAAATTATTTTTTTACTATACCCATTTTAAATTAACATTTTAGGCAAAGTGATTAACTATTAGACTAATTGTTAACCTTTTTGTTTATTTTTAAGTACTTTTTATTGGCAAATTATTTAAATAATACAGTTTATCTGTCGTTAATACGCCAAAATTGTTTTCATACCTTAATTATTTGAAACAATATTCTTACAAATAGCTGACGAATCAAACTCGTGTTAGCAATAATTGTTAATGACTTTTAAGAAGTATTTGTTATTGGCAATATGGTCATTTTTAATGTAATTATCATAAAATTAATGACTACAGTGAAACTTGGACAATTCGTAAATTAAAATATAATGAATGGCATCAACGCTAATAATGAAATATAGATAGTGTAATTACTGATATAGTTAATAACTTAATGAGCACTTTCTATATTGTTAACTTCTTAAGAACTGTATGGAACTTTTCCTTTGGAGGGGATTATTAGAAAAACGCAATTTTATATAATGAAACTGTTTTTTATTAACAAGCTATTTAGAAAATTCAATTACATTACTTCTTCATCATGGATTTGTACATTTTCTTCGTTTTC
Source organism: Melanotus villosus (assembly GCA_963082815.1). Classification (NCBI taxonomy): domain Eukaryota; kingdom Metazoa; phylum Arthropoda; class Insecta; order Coleoptera; family Elateridae; genus Melanotus; species Melanotus villosus. The sequence continues at coordinate 64,598,545 of OY720418.1, read as the reverse complement.
ATCTTTACTTGATTCGAAATAAAGAAGCTCTTCACCAGGTAAAAGCAATTCTAAGGCTTCTTTAGAAAACTGCCTAGAATTCTTTTTAGGCCTTACTCTTATACTCGTAAGGAATGGGTCCGAAGTAAGCAGCAACCTATTGATTACGTCTCTATTGCATGTCTCTCTGGATATTTTTCTGGCATAATTAAGTCTATAAGAACGAAAATGCTTGTTTCTCGCTTCTGCAGCTTCTTCCGAGAGCTGTCCGATTGGCAAAAGTGCATTTTCTACAACATCTGGGCCATGTATGAGCACTTTGTGAAGTGTGGGAATCATGGGACACCATGGATAGAGTTCAACATATAGTTTAGCAGTATCCATAGTGTATGTGGCAAACTTTCTTGAGTAAATTCTGTGACTACTCGCGATAACTTCTAAGATAACTTTTAGGCGCTTGATAAGTTCAGCTGACAATTCTGGGTCACTAAAAAATGTCCTGCTCGTGTTGCCATCATTTGTCGTTCCAAATCCAGACTTTGGCATGTCAACAATAATTCCCATTTTACTCCTAAATTCATGTTGAATTTTCTTCTTTCGCTCTTCAATAATTCCTTTGTCATTGTCGTCCAATCTTTGTTGCCATTTCTTAATGGGTAATTTGTAGGAAAGATGCAATAAACTCTCAAAAAATCGAATCCTGGCGTGAAGAATAGACAATCCAAACCTGTAGGTATCTTCATCAACATTCTGTTGAGCTGCTTGTTTCAAATTATTAAATTGTTTGGATGTTGCTCCACAGATGTAGCATCTCATAGTTGACTTAGTTCCTGTTGCAGCGTTGCACACCTTTCCATCAACCATGGTCAACATCATACAATGATTAATACTGATATCTCCCAGCATACTTGGTTGCAAATCACGAATCTTGTTTTCTATGTAAGAAATTTCTTCGGAAATAACATCGCTAGATTCATCGCAGCCCCATTTAGTCAACAATTGCATTGTACTGCGCTCTTCTTACGATAGTGTTTCCAGTAAATCTTCTAAATATAAAATTAAACGTGCAGCAGTATGATCTAGGAGGTCTTGCAAATTGACTTCGGCACAGGAAGAAGTTATCTCGAAGGATTCAGGCTTAGGATAGCAACTTTTCTTTGAGGCCTGCAATATGCTGTAACAAGGCCAAAACGTTGTGTCACTGGTCCTAATAATGTCATACTGTTCTCTCGTTAGTCCTGCAACAAATCATCATGAATATTTAGAAAACAGCAAACAACAAACATAATGAGCAATAATTATTAATGAGATAAACCAATAAGCCATTACCTCTTTCTTAAGCAATATTTTGTAGATTCTTAGGTTGCGATCATGTGATGACAAGAATTTACAAAACACAGTTTAAGAACAAAATGATCAAGAACAATATACCAAATTTAAATAATTACCTGCTTCAGCAAATATTGAAAGAGCTTTTAATGGCGACAATTTTTGGCGTTTTTCTTCAAGAGTATTCGAATACGCTTTTCTGTACGTTGTCCATCGCTCAGGAGACTAGTTAATTTCCTGCAGAACTCTTGCAGCATCTTTTTGCCTGATAACTGTAACTCCATTTGAGCAGCATAAATAATTTCTGCGGAACTTGTATTCTTCCGTAGTTCTTCTGTTTTCCTTCTCTTGGGGCGTTCACTTGATTCATCAAAAGATTTCTGGGGTCTTCCAGGTCTATCGTATTTTGTCGCGGAGCTGGGTATTTCAAAACTGCCTTGAAGCCATGCTTCAAACTTTTTTGTAAATATCTCATGTTTTCTATATGCAGTTGACCATTTTTGCTTGAACTGATCTTTAAACTGTGACATTTTATGCTTGAAAACTTGTAGCTGTTCTTGCGAGTAATTTTCCTTACTTTGTAAAAACTGTTCAACTGAATTCAATTTTTCATTGATATTTGAAGCCTCTTTCTGTCGAATGATATTATATAGGTCGATTCGACTTATTGTTTTGAAACCCAACAAACCTATAGTTTCCATTTGAGTTTGATATTAATGGATTTTACACTTGGCGCGCTAAAAGAAACCGTAGAACTCCAATCCGCAAAAATCGCACCTTGAATTTTAGTTTTTCTGAAAGCTAAAGCTTTATTTAATCACATGTACAAAAATTGCGACTTGGTTTGGCTTGGAAATGTAACTTTTTCACTTTTGAAAACATCAAACATTGAAAAATATCCCAATTTTTATAAATATTTTAAAATGCAATTGTTACTAAACGAAAGTCAATATGGATATCAAAACTACAGAAAACAAAAGTACAAACCTTGTTCTGGAGCTTCCATTGCACACTAATTTTCACTTTCATTATACAATTTAAAAAAACGAAACTGAGGACACTACGAACGAAACGTAATAGGTAAGCTTTCTCAATGCTAATGAGCATCAACTTTGACCTGGTTTTCATAATAAACAGTGGCTTTATATGTAAAACTGATTACAGCTAATGATCACTCCACCATTAAACTACAATTAGTGAAAGCAGTTTTATCGTATGACAAGTTTTGCAAAATTGACTTTTGCCCAGCTAGATTCGTCAAATACCCCACTGTGCGCCCTTGGTTGGTTGTCTAATAAAATACGAAAATTATTTAAAAAATATTAGAAATTTCATAATTAAAGCATGTAAAACGCTCAAAAAGTGGTAAAATATGCATGCATTTATAAAAAACACCTAAATATGCATTTATATGCACTTTCAAATTGACATATGTGATTCATATGTGGCTTAAACATGCAGAAATATAACTCTGCATATGTTTGCTATAAGCAGAAAAAACATGCAAATGCATAGAAATCCTATACCTAGTAATAACATTATAACATTTAGAAAGGAGCAGATATGAAATAAACATTCCAACACATGGAATAGGCAGTAAAAATTACCTGCCTCAGAATTAACTATAACAAATCAAAAGTCATGATAACAACACGGAAAGTGATAGGACGGCGAGACCTAGAGATAGAGCAAAATGTATTTGTAAATGTAAATGTTAGCTACTGGTATTTGGGAAAGAAAGATACTGAGGAGCATTTTCGAACCAGTAAACGAAGAAGATAATAAACCAAGTTTAGTGAGCGAAATAAAAGGTAATAGGGAAGGGTGGCTGGACATGTAGAGAGGATGGACACAACAAGAAGTCATAAAAAAATCTACAAGAGCGCTTTCGAAGGAAGAAGTCCTGTAGACCGTGATCGCGGTGTGTCGACAATGTGGAGAACGATCTGAGGATGGCAAGAGTCGTGAATTGGAGAAGATCAACGGCTTACAGAAAGGAATGGAGAAAAGTCAGCGATAAGATGAAGCATAGGTAAGACCAGACACAGAAGTAACTAAACTGTACTGGTAATTTTCCAAATAGTCAAGAAACTTCCAAGAGGCCTCTCTGCAGCTTGTCAAAGAGTGAGAAAGTAAGTAAGTAAGCATGTTACTTATATTAACATTTACATTTACTGCACTGCCAATGACTTGCGTACATGAACAAAAACAGCTTCATTTAACTACCTAACAATTCAATATAAAAAAATCCCGAGTTTATCAAGTTCCTTAGGTAATATGTGCTTTTGAAGCATTATATTAACCACACATTTCTGCAAAAGCTCAAAATTTAAACGTACCGTCTACCTCTTACAATAAATAAGATTCCCATAGTGGCTCTTGAACTTTAATCAACCTATATATACCGTGTGTCCGGCGAGTGATGCACCATAGAGATACATAAAGTATTCTTTTAGGTGCAGAAAAGTTTGTACGTATACGGATTCAGCACTCAACGGACGTATGTTGTTGCGCTTGCAAAAATTTTTTCATTTTTTTTGTTACTATTAATGTATGTATGTTAATGATCATAGCATATTGTAATGCCAGAGTGAAAAGGGATACGTTGCAAAACGAATGTGAAACTTGGATCACTAATTATAAATACGGGAATAGTATATTACATACCGAGGTGGAAAGTAGTTCATTACTGTCGAGAGATAATTATAGTTAACCGAGACGTGAAGCGTCGAGGTTTACTATATCTCGAGACAGTAATGAAACTTTTCACCAAGGTTTGTATACTATTTTATTTTCAACCATACATATAAATTAATATGAATCATTTATAATAATAATAAATATTTTGAACAAACAAGCTGTCATTTAATGACAGTGGGCGTGGCCGGCTGGAAAGTAATCAGCTGATCACTTTCCATCTGGGTAGAAAGTAACAGTCAGTAAAGGGCAATTTTCCAACTTACAAAGCAGTTAGTAATAACGTCATTACGTAGGTATATGGTTGAAAATAAAATGGTTTACATTCATCACTTCTGATGCAAACGCCTACTTTCTTCTGCAAATTAAGTCACGGAAATGTAATTTGCACACTTGACATTCAAAAAATTATATTTTTTACTTAGTTTAGGCATCGGTTACTATGATCTAATTTACTTCACAGGATTTGAATTTCAGTTACTCCACAATTTTGAAAATAAATTGATAAATTGTTAGAGCATTTAAATAAAAATTAATATCTTTAAACGGGAAATTTTCTATCTGTATTGCTCTTAAACAAGAAATTTGCTGTTCTAAATAACTTGAGCAGTTTCAGTCAATACAGTGTGATTTTAAATGATTGAGGATAATTTGAATTTGACGCCACAGTTTTTAGTCTTCTTCTTCTTCTTCGCACGACTAGGATTCCTCCTGTTTATCTGCCTCTTATTCAGTTTCTGTTGTTGTTGACTGTATGTTGTCCTGCCATCTTTTTTGTGGTCTTCCAACTAGTCTTTTGCTATATATACGAGGTTCCTTGCTAGTCACCATGCACTTGATTTTTTCCGCTGAAATCTTCATGTTGTATTCATGTGCCTTGATACTGAATAAATGTAGTTGTCTTTGTAGACCATCTTCGTTATCGGCGTCATCAGCGTAGCATACTATAGCGATTTTATAAGCTCCCATTTTATATCCTTCTCTTTTTTTTTTACTTCATGGATTATTTGATCTATTATCATGTTGAACAATGTAGGAGTAAGTGAGTCCCCTTGTCGTATTCCTTCTTTTATGGCTATGTACTCGTATTACGTATCTCTTCTAGACATTCTAACTTTTGTTTTTTGATTCACGTTTATTTTTTTATTTAATTTTATTATCTTGTCTTCTATTTATTGTGTTTCTAATAGTTTTATAATATCGTTCCGTTTTACCCTATCGAACGCGCATTTTAGGTCCACGAAGTACATAAATAAACTACTCAAAAATGAATAGGGATATTTTATGTATTGTTGTTTATGTAAAAATTATCCCTATTCATTTTTGAGTAGTATATATGCGGGTTTGTTGTATTCAATTGATTTTTCTACTAGTTGTCCGATGATAAAAGTAGCGTCTGTAGTACCGCGGTTTTTTCTGAAGCCTTGTTGTTCCTCGGCCATATCTAATCTTTCTTCTATCTTATCTTTTGTCACTGCAGTTAACAACATAAGCCTATTATTCAGTAAGCGGATGCCTCGGTAGTTTTCTGATTTTTTCCTGTCTCCTTTTTTAAGTATAGGTATTATGATACTTTCTTTGCATTCTTCTGGTACTTTTCCACTGTTGATTATGTCGTTGAATAGTGAGTCATGTGCATAGTGTTTTTCCTCCATATTTTATAAGCTCATTGTGTATCCCGTCTGGGCCCGGCGCCTTTCTATTCTTTAGTTGCTTTATTCGTATGTTTATTTCTTCCTCTGATATTTGTACACTATCACTGTTCTCCTCGTTGTTTTCATTATCATCTTCTTCTTCTGCTTCCCCATATAATTTTGTGAAGTGTTCGGTCCATTGTTCTCCTGTGATATCGTTTATCCGTATGAATTCGTTCATATCTTTTCTTTGTCTTTTTATCACCTTCCACACTTTCTTTTGTGATCCATATAGTTCGTGTTTCATATCTTTTGTGAATTTTTCCCAATGTACTTTCTTGGTGTTATCTATCTCTTGGTTTACTCTATTTCTTATTCTTACATATTCCTCTCTATTTTCGGTTGTTTTTCTTCTTTTGTTTGTTAAAAAGCTTGTTCCTTTTCTTGTGCTAATATTTTAACCCTTTCGTCATACCATGGCGATTTTTATTCTCGTTTGTTTCTATTTACTTTTCTTTTGCCCAAGGCCTCTGCTGCGGCTTGTTGGATACTTTCGTTAATGATTTTCCAGCATTCTTCTATATCTATTATTGTTTCCGAGTTGTGTGTATTTAGTTCCTCTTTTAGTTTGTTGCAGTACAGGATTTTAGTCCCTACGTTCTCGAGGCTTTCTATATTTAGTCTGTTTAATTTGACAGGTTTTATTGTTATATTTATTTTTCCCAGTACAAGTCCATGGCCCGATCCTATATTAGCTGAGGACAGTTTTTAGTGTATTTCATAATTTGAATTTGGCTAAACTGAATTAATTTGGTAACTTTCGCTGTAAAATAACAAGAACAACTCGCTAACTCTGTTGAAGGTCGAAGGTTTTCACATTTTGTTTATTTTGTCTTCCAATACAATATAAATAATGACCAAAATTATTGTTTTTTAACTTATTAATATAATATTAACCATCCGTATTGCCAACATAACAGTAAATTAATATGGCGCTAAATTCAAATTGTCCCCAATCATTTAAAATCACATTGTAATTATAAGTATGTGTGCAATGGTTAACAAAGCAGTCGCATTGATTATTGATTCATAACAGATAAATAATGTAGAATTATCAGTTTTTATGTCACCTATTCTGCATGTTCCATATTTAATTTGTCTTATTGTGATATAATAAGCAAGCAAATAATTTGCGCAGTCATTCAGTAATTTGTTGTTGTTTCGAAACGTATGAGAAATAGTAGCAAATGCCAAATGTGAATGTGGTAGAAATAATAATTTGTACCAATGTTTAAAAGCCGAAATTAAATAACAATTATTTATATATACAGGGGCGTTTTTGTTGTTGGGACAAATATTAGGTCATGCCCTAAAGACTATAACAAATGAGACACCAAAAACTATGTTCTTTCCGACTTTCTGTGAAGTGCGATCCAAGTAAATAATATATCTTACACAATCAACTTCCAATTCTAATGCAAAGCGGTCGTTCACTATTTTGAAAAAAATTAAAAATGTTATCAATAATAAACTTATCGACGAGAAATTACCACATTTAACTTTGTTATACATTAATTCCGATATAACCTTAATTTTGACAAAACAATTGATAAGTTTGCTAGGAACTCCAGAAGAGTTGCATTGTAATTTCAAGTTTATAATAAAAATTTTATTTTATTTTATTTTATTTTTTTGATATTACCTATTATAATAATAATGTTTTTATATAAAAGACTGGAGTCTTGCCTATGTAATATTACTTTTTTATCGTTAATGGATGGTACATGGTACCTATATCAATTTAGAATATACTAAAATTACTCTATTATACGTACTTATGATACTGACAATATGGCATTTTTTATGATAACTAATGACAGTTGAGAATGCGTATAGACGTGAAGCAATATTTATTACAAATACTCACATACTAATAAAGATCTGGTCTCTTACAGTGGTGGAAATCCCTTGGGCTCGGCAAAATTCTTAGAAGCTAGTGGTAGTACCATATCATAGTCGACGAGCGTTGAGACCGGAAAACCTAGATTTGTCTCAATAAATAAACAAACAAACAACAACTAATTAGGATCTATTATAATGAAGCAAATAAAACATGGATTTTTTTATATTTTAGTGCAGGATTTCTTAAGCGTTGTTTTTTATTTCAGAATAGAGTTAGACATTCATTTATAAAATTTGGTAAATAAAACGTATTGACATTTAACTCAAACACTAAGTACATGAGTACAGTTTCTAAATAGTTTTATTTTTCACATATGCATCTGATGCATCATGTAGGTGGTGATCACTCAATCTCACCAAAAATTTGATACCATTTAAAGATTTGATATATTTTTCGTGTTGTAAATATTTTTTCTATGACTATTAATACGAGGGCCACTCTGTATATTTTGAGATACAAGAAAACTACGGATGTATAAGTAAACATGGTTTTATTTATGTTCAAAGTATTCTCCTCCAGCATCAATACATTTTTGTAATCTGATTTTCCATAAGTCAAAAGCCAAACCCCATTCATTTTTTTCAATACTGTTAAAAAAATTTAAAGTCTCCTCTTCTATCTATGCTAAGCTGGAAAATTTACGACCACGAAGATGTTTTTTGAGTAAAAAGAAAAGCCAGAAGTCGCACATAGCCAAATCCGGTGAATAAGGCGGATGTTCGATGACTGATTTTGTTTTCAGTCAGATACTCGACCGTCACCTTAGCTGTATAGGATGATGCATTGTCATGGTGTATCATTAAACCCTTAACACGAAGTTCGTTAAGTACTTGTGGGAGACAAACTGTGGTGTACCAGTTTGCTGTAACGGTCTTCTGTTCTTCTAACTTAATTGCTTTCACCAATCTCGTGCTACGACAAAATACTGCAAACATAATCTTCTTCATTGATCGCTGGCATGTTGGCGTAGTGGGTGTTGCGTCGTCTTCGTAGATCCAAATACGAGAGTCTTGGCGGGTTGGTGCGTCATAAAACGGTATATAGGTTTCATCGCCAGTCACTATTTTTGAGATAATACGATGGTCGCCATACATATACCAACATTTGTAGCGTTTTTTGACTGATCCTTACACGCTCTAACTTTTGGAATTCTGTTAATTGATGCGGCACCCACCGACAAACCACTCTCTTCTGTTTAAAAGTTCGTGATGTAGAATGTTTGCTACTGCTGCGGATCCGATGGCTATAGACTCCTGAATCATCGTACAACTAGATCTTGGATCTTCTTCAACCATCCGCTTTACTGCTTCAATGGTTTCTGGAGTAACAGCCGATCTGGGACGTCCTGTTACCCGAGATGAGCTTTCTTGTTCAAAGGCGTTTCGAAATCTTTCGAAGCACTCATTTTCACTTAGTCCACTCTTAAAATCGTAGAAAATTATAGCCCTAAAATGCTCGTGTGACAGATCAATTTTACTGAACTATACTGAATTTGTTGTAACAACTATGACAGATGCCTGCTTGATAAATTTTTGTGTATATACGCTAAAAGATGCAAGCTTTATGAAAATAAATATTGCGTGTCCTTAAAATATTCGGTTTTTTCGTATCTCGAAACATACAGAGTGGCCATCGTAATACGCTCATTGCAAAACTGCAGATCCCATTACTCACGGTGTTCTGCCAAACGCGAAGCTGAAAATCTTTTGTCCCACAACTGCATTATTATCTAGCAGCCATATACGGTGCCGCAGTTGCTTTATTTGTAAAAAGTTTATTAACAGCTGTAATAAACTGTGCTAATTCGTTGATTAAATATACGTTTTTAACTTGCACCAAAAGGTATAGAAAAAGCATAGTATTCTACTCGCGTGTAACGGCAGTTATTCACTCAGGCGAAACATCAAGCTTGTTGAATAACATACTATTATTTGCTTCTAAATATGACTTATGAAATGCTTCTGACTGTAACAAGGTTACCTTTACCTAAACCTCTAACAATTTTAAAATCGAAGTTCATTTTTTACGCGTGCCAGTGTAATAAATATTTAATGAAACAAAGGAGTTAAATTGATGTTTCAGAACTTTCTAATCGATATTTTAAATAATTAAGTGTGTTGGCGTTTATACCAATAAAACGAATTCTATTTTTTTTAATAATCACGTTATGTCTAATGTTAACTAAACCTTTACTTTCAGTTGTAAAAAATTAATTTGGTTTAATATTTATTATTTAATGTGTTCATCGTTGAACCAATGTCTTTTGTGAAAAGTTCATGTTCTGTTATTTGTTTATGTATGTTTACTGATGCGAATTTGTCTTGTAATAAAAATCGGCTATTAAATTTAAGTAACCCATACTTTTGTTATTCTTTTAATTTAATCCTTTTTACATTGCAAACGATAGCTTCATTAATTTTCAAAATAGCAGGTAATTTAATTATAGTAAAATTTCCGTACTTTTTAGTATTAGGAATAAAACAATTTACGATCTAATATTTTACACCTCAAGTTGTATCACTAAATCTCTAGATGAATTATCTGCCGGTAAAATACAATAGCCTTATAAAACTTAGCAGAAAAACTGATTATGAATGAAAACTATTTTAGATTTAGAAAAAGTGTTAGCTACTCAGAGGGAGGGTTGCAAAATAAAATAATTAGCCGCAGATGTTTATAACAAGATAAAAAAATAAAATGTATGCAAGTTGAACAAACTGCTTTATTGATTTAGGTTAGTAAAATGTGCAATAACAAACTACTTGATTGGCCAGATATCTTATGCTTTAAAAATAACTTGGTGTGCATGAAAACAATTCTGGGAACACTAATAAATGTTAATATTCCATATTCAGTAAAATTCAACCTTTAATAAAGAAAACTTGTATTTGATAAGAAATTAAAAGATTCTCTAGTAAAAAGCAAGGGTGAAATGTGCGCAAAGGTTTTAAACTTTTAATAATCACGGTTACAATATAAGGATAAAAATAATAAAAATAATTCATAGTGTGTTTGATTGTTCTAAGCACCTTTTTAACATATAGGTAATTTACAAACCGCTGGAAAGAGAAATATATTGGGATTTTAATTAAAGTCGTTTTCATCTTGATTTGGACGCCTATGGAACATTACATTATTCCAACATTTCATCATTTTAAGCTAAGCTGTCAAATTTTAAGGAGTATATTGCCAAGTTTTCCTAAAGACTGATAGCAATTAATTCAAGGGTTAAACTACAACGTTCTTTTATTGTTTATGTAGAAAATGATTGGGAATCATTATTTTATACTGCAAATGCAGTTTCTTACTTTAATCATATTAAGTTTATGCTGATCATAGCTGAAATTCATAGCCAACTTGGTCCAAGTAGAGTTGAAACGTACCTACTACAGATTGTTAACTTTGAGAACCCTTAATTTTACTGTAGCAGATTAATCTCTAATATATTGTAATTATGTCTCCTGTGTTACTGGCCACAAACATATTAAATGATAAAATTTACCAAATTACACCGTAAAAAATACAGCAATTACATATAATTTGTAAAAACTTGAGATCTCAGTTTATGTGCTTATATCTTCAAATGTATACGTAATTGTAAATATTCCTAAAGTTTATTAGATATTGATTTGGCTTACATGCATTTTAAACCTCACATTAATAAGTAAAAATCTGTTAAATCTCTCGTTTATCGCACAAATGCACATGGTTTATTTAAAAATAACATATATTTCAATATTTACGTTTTACGTGTTTTGAAGTTTGACATAACCGTAGAAATAAACTAGTTCTGTTATTACTTCAAATAGATTTACCTAATTTTAGCATTTTTATTGTAATTTTATTCCTGGTTTCACTTTAAATAAAAAAGTGGGGATAATATCCATATGACTTTAACTCTCAGTTCAAGGTTAATAAAATAGTATTACATAATCATCATTCTTGTATCGCTTGTTTCTGTCTCTATAAATATATTAATACAGGGATAGAATAGAAGAAATATTTTAATCAAAATTATGGGTAATCTGAAACTTCAGAAAAATCATTTTAGAATTACAAATTAGAATACGAACATCATATAAATATTTTATCGTATGTGAGTATAAATTAATTATTTCAAACCTTGATCCCGGACAACATATCTTAATGACATTTTTTTACGCGGCTGGTTCGCTTCATCGAAGTTTTTTTTTTAATATAGCACTTTATATAATTAATTCTATAGATAATGATATTGAAATTTATTTTAGCTTCAGTTAATAATTAAAAAATTCCATCTGATTCATTTGCTGGAATATACCGTTAACGCACGTCAAAATCTCGCATCGTAAATTACGCAAAATCTTTTCCATAATCGTTTTAATATCATTTTAAAAATAAATGTGGTAAATGTAATTGGACTAACACTTTAATTTTGCATACTTTTTCAAAAGTTATTATTTCGTCAATTAAATAAGTAATCGCTAAGCATACCAGCTTACTATGTTAACATGTTACTTCTTTTACATCAAATTATTTATTATTGTCTAAGTCTAAGTACGCTTTTAATTTTTAATTAAGTTTATATAAGAAGATTCAGGTATATGTCAATAAAACATGGCAGCAGATTCTTCTTGTTAAAATATAGGAAAAAACCATTAAATAAAGCAATAAGTTACTGATGTTGTAAGCCAAACAAGAAAAAGTGCATCAACTACAAAAAACAGCAGTTCTAATATTATTATGACTAAAGTTATCATGGACAACTCAAAATAAAGTTGAGGAATATTTGAAACGTCTTCTTGTCGGTTTCTTAATAGTAATTAACAAATATACCCATTTGTTATTCGATTATGAGAAAAAAATCGAAATTGCCTACGATAGTAAGTGTTGAAAATGAATTAAGTAATGAAGAATTAGACTATCATTGTTGTTTAATTATCACAAAATTTTATTAGACTTACCGTTTATTTTTAGATACAATACGAATAAAAATTTTATGTACTTATTTTTAACCACTAGAGTATACGGTGGAAATTTATATGTAAATAATCAATTATGTTGATCAGTCGGTCGTCAAATATATAAATAGCAATTAATTTATTACTTATTCAATTATTAAACACACGGTGTATTGTAACTTGTTAGGTCAAATTGTCAAGGATTATTTAAAAGTTTCTAATTATTTAAAAACGTATCGAATTGCTATAAGTAATGCAAGTATCAAAATCCTTAAAAATACATAAGTACTTAGTCCTTGACATGAATTAGTACTTTTTGGCGAAAAGTAGGTTTGATTTTAAATGAAAAATGAAGCATTTTAGATTAATATTAAAATTGAAATAGCTAAAAAAGTGGACAATTGTTATTCATTCAAGTGGTTACTTTTGAAAGGTTTTGAACAAGTGATTGTTTTTCATCAACAAAAAGGAAATATGCTATTATAAAAAATCTCAATAACTACGCCCATTTACATTGAAGATTTAGAAATTTCGCGTTCTGGCTTTCTCGTTTATAACATTTGCTCTAAGTTTTCAATTTAATTATTAAATAAATGTTTAATTTGCCATCCAAATATAGATTACCTTGTTGATTTAAATAATCATTAAGTTTTTAAACTGCACAACCTTCGTTCCAATGAAAACCAACAAAAGACTGCCAATTTCAAAACCGTATTTGTGTTGAATATTTATTAACTTTTAATAAAAGTAAAGTTTTGCTTAATAGAAAAATATAATGCAATCTGCTAGAAGTTACGTTAAATATCTACTATATTAAAGCAATGCCTGGGACAATTTTGTTTTTAACCTTCAGTGGACATAACTCTTTATGTATGTATATGGGTTTAGCGTTTTTATGGAAAATGTATAACTGAAGCCTAAAAAGTATTAGAATTATTACCAAAAATACCCTATTACTTTAGTAGTTCAGTCAAATGCTAATTCAACTTTGCATTTTGGGTAGGCAGCGATTTTTTTTATCGGTGTGTAGAGGGGTCAAATAATAAATTACTAATAAAAGCAGAAGAGATGACGAATAGATGGAGAGAATTTTTCACTGAAAAATTCCCTAAAGAAGAAGAAGAACAAGACGACACAGGAAGAGAAGAATTAGAAGAAATGATATGGGTAGAAGAGACGGATGCAAGTAATATTAGTAGGCAAGAAGTAGTAGATACAACATTAAAGATCAAAGTGGGGAAAGCGTGTATGGAAGATAATATAGAACCAGAGATGATTAAATGGCTGGGAGAGGTAGGAATCGACTGGGTATGGAAGATATGCATGGAAGCGGAGAGGGATAACAAAATACCAAAAGAATGGAACAATAATAATCTAAGAATACCATTATATAAAAAAATGAAAGAACAAATTGCGGAAATTATCGAGCCATATGTCTGTCATCAGGAGTTTATAAAGTACTTATATACAAGAATTATAGACAAAAAATAAGGAAGTGCATGGAAGACAAATTGGAAGATGAACAAGCGGCCTTTAGAACAGGCAAACAAACTAACGATAATATTTACATATTGAGAAATCTAGTAGAAAAGAAAATAGACATCGGAGAATAACTGATCTTAGCTTCTATCGACCTACAATCGGCCTTCGACACAGTACAAAGATCTATAATATTAGAATGTCTAGAAAAAACACAAGCACCAAGAAAATTAATAAAACTGGTTAGGTCGGTATATAAAAACGCAAAAGCAAAAATTCAAGTAAATGGAAGCAGATCGAAAGCCCTTAACCTAAGAATAGGAATTAAACAGGGAGACAGCCCAAGTCTATTGGTATTTATAATAGTAACGGATAGGATAATGAAAAATGTGAGAGAAAACAACAAAGATTGAAAACCACAATAGGACATAAAAATATGCTGCCAATCCAGATTGAGGCTCCACTCTATGCAGATCACATAGTTTTAGTTTCAGGCAGGAAAAGAAAGATGCATAAACTCAAAAACGCATCGATAGAAGAAATAGAAAAACTACACATGAAAGTTAATATCGATAAAAGTAAAATAATGATAATTAATAAGAAAGAAGAGAACGAGACATATAATTTCAGTCACAAAGAAAAAATATTTGAGGAGGTGGGGGGTTACCAATCCGAAGACTGATTTGGACTCACCACTGACGCCTCTAAACACAGATTTAAAAACTCGCGGCCTACCAAAATGCAAAGTTTGCCTTTTTATTTCGACCATTTGACTGGACTATTAAGTGCACGCATATTTTTCGGTTGCCGCCTAAATAATGACAAAAATTTAAACCGGACTAATTAAACCCGTATATGCAGATATACTGTTACTGACGTATTTTGATATCGAAATAAAAAGTAACTATATTATATAAAAAGTAATAATATGGCGCTATTGGCTTTAAAGGCCTATGGCTTCTATTTTCTTAACCATTTTCTTCAATTTTCTTCTGCCTTTTGCACTTTCCTTCCAGTTTTGAATTCCTACTTCTTTCAAGTCTGTCTTTACTGCCTCCAACCATTTATTTCTCGGGCATCCCTTTTTTCTTTCCTCCTTCAGCTTGCTGTAACATTTTTTTGGCACTCTGTCCTCAGTCATTCTAACCATATGTGCCAGCGATCTCACTCATTGGGCCATT
Source organism: Melanotus villosus (assembly GCA_963082815.1). NCBI lineage: Eukaryota > Metazoa > Arthropoda > Insecta > Coleoptera > Elateridae > Melanotus > Melanotus villosus. Next base: position 64,583,343 of record OY720418.1, on the reverse strand, counting down.
ATCACGTGTGTAATGGGTGGTTTGTCATATAAGGGTGTATCAACTAAAGATCCGCACAAAATTACTAGCTATAAAACAATCTCATCTAGTAGTCTATGGAGCAGTTGTTTTAGGCTGGTCGCTGACATGCAATTTTCAGTTGTCCAACAATTTGGTTGCGCGAGTGACTACCAAGGGTTTATATGACAATGCGCTCACATGCAACTGATATGCAACTGTTCAGTTGCCCAACTAAAAAGTTTGTGTCCTGACACAAACTATTTGATTGCGCAATTCCGTGCAATTGTTTTGTATCGTACAGATTCAAATACGTTAAAGCTGACTTGCAACCAAACAGTTGCATTGATTGTTCTTCTTCCTGCCTTTCAATGCTTATGGATTATAGCCTCTTATTATATGAAGACTTCAAACCATTTGTTTTCAGGTGGATTAATCCTTTCTGCTCTCTATTTTCTAAAATTGTTTATGTAATTTGGGTTTTTGTATCACATTTTTCCATATCTTCCTATTTTGGACTGCCACCCCCCATTTCTTCATCCCTATAATTTCCAGGTCCTGTGTGTTACTTCATCTCGCCACCCTTTTCTTGCTCTACCCCTTTCTCTCTTTTTGTATGGCATCCATTCAGTAATCTTCAACATTTCTTGTGGTTTCCTCCTCATTACATGTCCAAACCGTCTTATTCTTTGTGATTTGATGAATCGTACTATATCTTCTTCGTTAATTTCGTTCTCTATTTCAAAGTTCATTCTGCTTCTAATTTCTTCTTCAGTTCTTATTGGATCCAGTATTACTCTTGGAATTTTCCTTTCAAATCTCCTTAATTCCTCTTGTTCTTTCTTTGTTAATGTTCCTGTATTTAGTGCATATGTCACAGTAGAACTCATCAACGTTTTATGTATTTCAAATTTTGTTAGTTTTTTTTTAAATTTTTAACATTGTAACCGTTGTTCCAAGATAATTAAATTTCTCTATTGCTTGAAAAGTATAGTCTCCCACTAGTAAAACATCTTCCTTATTCACTGAATCTCTTTCACACTTCATGTACATAAATATGTACATAGTTTTCTTTTCATTTATTTTTAATCCATATTTTTTAGCTTTAATATCTGTTTGCAACTTTTGTTTGCCGTTTTTTTTTTTTAATTTAGCTATTACTGCCAGATCATCGGCATATGCTACTACTTGGGCTTCTTGCTGTATTATTGTACTGTTTGGTTTAGCCCCTAATTATTCCCTCCAATACCAGGTTAAATATAGTTGGAGATAGTGCGTCTACCTGTTTTACACCTTTAATATAGTTGCAGATAGTGCGTCTACCTGTTTTACACCTTTATTAATTTTAAACTTCATGATGAAACTAAACAGCTTAGTTGCATGTGTGCTTACATTAGTGTGATCGACGATTTAGTTGCGTATGTGAGCGCGCTTGATCCGTTTGGGGATCAAACTGTAGCACAACTATTGCAAAACTAAAAATTGCATGTCAGCGACCAGCCTTAGTGTTTGGTAGATGTTGATCAACACTTGCAAATTAATCTTTTAAGTTTGTTGAAATACGTTAATTTTTAAAAATGCAAGCAATTGAAACATGGCCGTAGAAAGTTAATTGGCGAATTTTATAAGCAGCACAATGCAAATGGAAAAAACCATACACTGTGAAGCATTTTGAAGATATGGGTATTGCACCAAGAGCAACTTACGATATTATTAAAAGAATGGAAGAAGAAAATAGTTTAGAGAGGCCAAAAGGAAGTGGAAGAAACGCTAGAAAAATGACAGAAATGAAAAAACGAGAACTCGAGGACGAAAAATTTAAAATATCTCATGAATATGTCAGAAAAGTACTAAAAAAACGCAATATTACTGTAAGAAAGGGAAAAATCTGCTCCAAGTGTACCTAAAAAGCAGTTGGAAAACCAAAAAACATCGTTGCGAAACTGAGGGATGGCCCTTTGAAGCCTTCCAACGAACTGTTGGTAATTATGGATGACGAATCATATTTCACATACTTACTACTATAAAGCTAGAGCAGAGATTCACCCGGAACCCGGAAGTAAAATTCAAAAGGCATGCAAAGTTTTAGAAGAAAGTGCTGGTGTGGCTAACAATCAGCGAAATAGGTAAATTATCTGCATTTATGGCACCATCAGGACTTTGTGTTGACCAAAATGTATACTCAAAAGAATGCATACGAAAGAGATTAGTACCATTCATTCGGAAATAACATAATGACAGACGGTATGTTTATTGGCCAGACATGGCCACATCACATTATGTTCGAATCACCATTTCTGTTTATGAACAATTTCAAATTCGGTATATTACCGTAACCAAAATGTTGCAAATGTACCACAATTACGGCCCATTAAAAGGTTTTGGCATCAACTTAAACAGGAGGTGCATGAAAACGGTTGAGAAGCAAAAAACACCAACCAACTAGAATTAAAAACAAAAGCTTCGCCGTGGTGAGAGTATAGGATGGTGTGCCAACTTGGGCACGCAAGTTCGTCTGGCACTGCGCACGACGTCATCTTGGGAGTCAAAACGCCGTGCGACCTATGGAAGCGGCATGACCACAGGGCTGTTATTTGTTACAAGTGGTTACAAGAAGTACCTTTTCTCGTGTTTACAATTTTTAGGTAACTTATTTTTTGAAATTGGCCGTGTCATTTTATAACATGCCATCGTGTGCAGTGTACGGATGTAATAATTACTCCAAAAAGACAAAAGGTTCTAATATAAAATACTATAGCTTCCCCAGTAACGATAGTTTGCGTGAAATAACTCCGGAACTAGACGATGTTTTAAAAAGAATGGAAAAGCCAACATTTTCTGAAATTATTTCTAGTGAAGGTTTAAAATATCTAGCTGGTTATATTGCTTATCGATTCCAGACAAAATACAGCAATTATAATTTAGGTATAGCTACAAGAAAAATGGATAATACAAAAACTCCAGACTGGATCCAATTTTTATCTAGGGGTCATCTTATGTATCCCAGTGATGAATTACTTCGCGCAACACAAATTTTAAATAAAGAATTTTTGTCTTTTCATAAAACTTCTCTTTCGAAAGAAACCATGATATTTACAAAAGTTGCCGATTTAACAATATCAAAATTACCACCGGGAATGAATTTACCATTCGAGGTTGTTCTTTGTTTAGCACGAACTAGAACTTATATTAGGCTAAGAGAAATAAACAGAAAGATCAGTTTTGAAAATTGCAAAAAAAGATGTCTAAGTTCACTAACACACGAACAAAAATTACGCCTAATAACACAAAATAAACGTTATAACAATAATATACATTTTTCGTATTTTTTTATATTATTATTTCGTAAATAAACATTAATTTACAAGATATTAATTTTGTGTATTTAATTTCAATGGTTATATTGTAGATAGTGGGTCCTTCCCGACATCCCGGAAAATTAGCTGCTTTTTATAATTCCGATTCCCGGGATTCAAGTATTAAATCCCGGGACGAGACTATAAAGCCGACATCGACAAAATCAGAACGTTTTTTTTTAATTTCTGGCACAATCGTCACAAAAGAACGCGTTGGTCTATCTGATAATTCTGTTGATCTTCTGCGTTTTTGAAAATCAACAAGACGTATAAATTAAATATTTATTTCCTGTTTTTTTTACTTAATTAAAAAAATGAATTTATTTTTGCTCAATGTTTTCTTAAAGAAGGATGTTTTTTGTTTTTTTTTTAATTTTTTAAATAATGAAATAATAAATATGTTTTAGTATTCTTTCAATAAAAATAATTAAATCGCTCTATAATATCTAAGGTTTAATATTAAAATAAAATTTCCCGGGATTTTACGAACTTTCAATCCCGATTCTTGGGATTGAAAAAATCTTCGGGAACAGCACCCACTAATTGCAGACTATTTAATTGTCTTCCAGCAATAATTGTGATTGTTCAATGTGCGCATTTGTTGAAATCGTAAACAAAATAAGATAGATTAATGCAAAAGTCGATTTTATCGACAATAACGTTCTAAGTACCTGTAGTTCTTGGCTAGTTTCCAAGCGCTTTATTGCCAAGGTGACGTCACAGATGCAAGAGAAATACACATAGACGTGCGCGTTGGCACACCATCCTATACTCCCACCACGAGCTTCGCCAGTTTAAATCTGAACACCTTAACAATCTGTTAACTCGGATACTAACTTAAGTGAGGCAAGCGGCTAATCATCGACCTGATTTCGTTATTTCACATTGAATTTAATAGTATTAGGTATATTAAATCTGAATGTTTTTTTCACAAGGTTAATAAATTTCGTTTAATTGAAAATTGTGCGGATTTTTAGTTGACACGCCCTTACTTGCCTAATTTCTCTATTTGTTCTTCTCCTCTAATTTTCTTCTTCGTAATTTTTACCTCCAAATACCTTTTTCACTATCTTCCTCTCCCATATTTCCTATTTTCTTGCTGCTGTCATGTTCATTATCCAGGTCTCTGCTCCATCCAATACTGTTGGTTTGATGACCTACAGCCGTAGTTTGGCCTTTCTTGACACATGTTTTGATTGTAAAAGATCTTTAAGAGCACCAGCTGCTTTACTATCCTTTCTTATTCTCTTGTCAATTTCTGCTTCTTCCTCACTGCGATTTGTTATGGTTACTCCCAAGTATTCAAATTCATCTATTTCCTCATAGCTCCATCAGCGCCCTTCACTTTTATATTGCTTCTTTCCGAGTCCTCTGTTCCTATCAGCACCATATACTTTGTTTTATTCTGGTTTATACACATACCATATTTTCTTGCTTGAGATTCTAACAGTTTTACCAAATTCACCAGTTCGTGTTTTGATTTTGTAAATCGTCAGCATATGCAGTGCATTGATGTTTATATTGCTAAATGATTTCACTTCGTTGTATCCCACTTTTTCTCAATATTATTTCTAATACTAAATTTAAGATAGTTGTGGACAGCGGATTCACTTGTCTTAAACTTCTTTCCACCATAAAACTATTTGACAAACTATACCTTCTAAAATTATCCGGTTTCTTGTATTTTATAGGGTTATTCTTACCAATCTAATAATCTTTTTGGGGGTGTTAAGCTCCAACAATGGTTTATATTAGCTGCTACTTCGTTGACTTGTATCATATACTTGTTTGAAGTCGATTCTGCTCGTAACTGCAACTCATAATTTGTTTTACGGTAAACACTTATGGACATCTTCCACTCCTAAACCCTCCCTGATATTATCCAATGTTTTAATCTTTTCTATCTGTTTCTTATAATTCTTTCCAGTATTATACGTGACATCTAATAATGGAATTCCCCTGTAGTTTGCCCATATAGTAATATCTCCCCTTTTGTGTATGGGGTAAAACACTGCTTCATTCCATCCTCTTGGTATAACTTCTGCTTCCCAAACCTGCTTCGAAATAAAATTACCTTCTTAAATTATGATAATTAATTGGTTTTATTATAATACCTACTACTAAATGTTAGTTTTATATTCTTGTTACTTCTATTTGTTAGTGAATTATACTTCAGCAGAAAACTACCCCGAGTATACGTAGGTATGTATGTATTGAAAGTAGATAATTTATAAAATTTCAAAAAAGTAGTCTCAGCAATACATAGTTTTGTGTTTTATCTTTGAATTTTGCACAGATATTTGACTAAATTTATGACCTGTTTATTAAAGTTTGAAAGCTCTTTAAACATTTTGTCATTAATTGTTTTTTGAGAACTATTAACAATATAAATATGACTATTAGCTAGTTTTAGCGTAATATTTAGTGTCAATTTTTACCTATTGTTGCAAAAATGTAAAGTTCTTTATTTATTTTATTTCTAGAAACAAATTGACATTATAAATACTTCGCCGAATTGTCTTACTTTATAATTTTGGAAAAGTTGTATAAGAAAATGAATGATGTTGGTGAATTTTTAAGAAAATATTTCATAGAATAATTACGTATATAGAACGCTTGTATTTTGATGTACCTATGCATGCTTAACGATTTTCAAAATATTGTTTAGTTGATTAGGTACATTTTTATATAGCGCTCTAGAAGTGGCTAAATGTTAAGTTCTTAAAATCCTCTAATCGTATCCTCCTAGACTAGAACATATTATTTTTAAAATTAGAGTGACATAATTTAAGCTACCACTTAAATTTTCACTGATGCGTTGTAAATATTTAATTAAAAAAGAAGTAAAGTAGTTTTCCGATACTAAAATCAATAGTGAAATTATCTGTAAAATCAATACAGTTACTGGTTTTGTATAGTTTTTAATATTGCAAGGGGCATCTGGCAAGATAATAAGTATGCAAAAGTGTATGTGCACCATAAATTGATGTTTAAGTTAATTTAGTGACAAGGCCGTACTTTCGCAAATATTAAAATTTATCATAATTTATTTAATTTTAACTTATTTAATTTCCAATCTTATAAAAACTCCTCAAACTTATAATTGAGCTTACTTAATAAATAATTCGACGTATCGATTTCATGAAAAGATAATTGTGGCGTGCGGGCACGCAGTATGCTCAACTGCCACACTTGTTCGCAGCTTAGTCCTGAATCTTTAAAGGTTAACTATCTCGCTCTCTACTACTGTATTAAGATAACACGAAGAAGGGTGATGTACTGTAAAAGCTTGTGCTGAAAGTAATCTTGAATGAGATATGAAACAGAGAAGGGAGGATTGTCTACGAAACCTGTTTATAACTGAACAAAGAGTGCAACCAGCATTAAGTGTTTTATTGCAGTTGTTTCAAAATAATTTCCATTGTGATTAAATAGTTGAAGTACGATTACGTTGTTAAGTGTTTAAATATAAAATACTTTGAACGCAAATCGGAATAAATTTAAAAATCCATGATTTATATACCTCTTCATTATGAATGCCCAAAAAAGACAGGAATGTGCGAAAAGGATTTTACAAGTCACGGTTAGGTTAAATTTCTAGACAATAGCACTAAAAACATTTAGCCCAAAGTGACATTCGCATTATCCCACACAAGCACTCGACCTTCACTGACTAACTCGAAATAAAATCGCGATGTCAAGCCATGTATGGGATCCGTTATGTTTTTTGGAAATCACTTCGACTTGAGAGAATTATATACGTTCTTTACTTATACAAAAGAAACGTTAAATGTAGACGTGATGAACATTTCAGTTGGATTTATTTTTATGCCAATGATTGTCTGGCGATAGTCTGATGCATATATATTTTATATCAGGATTTAATCATCATGAAATTTGTTACAAAAACTGGAAAATTGATTAAGGCGGCCTGGAAAATGAATGGGAATATATCATGCTTTTTACTTTTCAGAGGAAGCATTAAGAAAACAAAGAACATTTTTGCAGACGTTCCTGAATTTTACAATTATCACGCAATAAGTTATATAGCCGGAGTACTTGAAACAATGAAGAAAAGAAGTAAAAAATTGATTACCACCGAAGAATGTATCGTAATCCTTACCATTTAATCTACATCTTCGATATTTTGATGCCTTGTTCGTCTTACACATTTGTCACCAGCAGAAAACGGCCAACGTTGTTTGGCTATCCTGCTTTGACACGAGCATTTTACGTTAAATATCTTTTTCTAAACAATGTGACAACGCCGCACTCCTACGAGTTTGATATCTGTAGTCAGGCTCAAAAAACAACAAGCTTGAGTTATGCAGTGATCAGCTCTGGCTGTGCTCGCTTCTGCTTTTCTCTGTATCGATCCTAACCACACTTACTAACTTGCTCTCACCTTTTCTAGAGTTGGTGTACGTTCTCCCATCATCCTTGTTTACCTTGTTTGGTATATTGTAACCGCAAGGTATGCTGTGCCTACTGCTGTGCTCTACCTGTATGCGTAGGGTGTAGTATATCTTTGTTTAATTCACAACCATGAGTTTGGTTGAAGGAACAGAAACAGCAATAGATATAAATGTTCGGTGCAAAAGGGATAAATGTAGACTTGTTACCTTTTCTAGAGGCCGCCCAGACGCACGTTATTGTCTCTCGGATTTACGTGCTTGGAATAGTGAGCGACAGAGTCATTAGATACAAATACTTGCTTTTACAACGGTCAGCAATGCCCCAGAAAATTTAATATTAAAACAATTTGGATAAAGATCGCCTTACCACCTCAGATTAACCTTAATTGCTTTTGTAAACTTAACTCGCCCTGCTACCTGTGCTTTAAAGGACCACGGGCATTAGCAGGTATCCATAAATCATAGCAGGTAACATCTATCTATCAGTTGTATCAGCGATTAGATATGGGCGTTCTTCACGACCAACCCAAGTCCGTGCCTATTGCATTAAGTAGTTTAAATAGTATTTTACCTTTGTACTACTGTATCCAATTGCAATTGAAACGAAAATATTTCTTTTGCAGTCACTGACATTTTCGGAAATTTATTGCTATTAATGCTGCTTAGTTTTTATGACTGGTGATGCAAGAAAGTTTCATTCTTAATTTTTATAGTTGAGCGTGGCGTTTAAATCGCCCGACTAGCTATAAAAAAACATTTTTGCAAGTCTGGTGGTAATTGGCACACGATAAAAATGGCAGCTTAAAAAACCATTGATTATCCTGCTTCTTCGACATTTCAATATATTCTTTAGTTATTTCATTCATAACTAATTTTTCGTTGTGTACGTTCGCAGGTATTAAGCCCATATTGCTAGTTACGTTAGTGTTTTAACCGTGTTTTTGAATGTTAAATAGTGGAAATTTACTACATAGTAAAATTATAATGATGGTAACTAAAGAAATTTACTTATTTTTGAAACAAATGTATGTTAATACAGATATTAAGGAAAAATATTTGGTAGTTGATTGTGATTGTGCAAATTTTTAAAACGGGCGTAATGAACCTTATTTAGTAATGTAATATAAATCTCTTTATGAATTTCTAGGTATACTAAATCTACACTTTTTAGGTAAAGACAGTGTTTGAACGAATAAGTAGGCTCTCCTAACTCTTTACTCTCAACATGTTATTTTTCAGTGAATTTTCGAGCAACAGACAAATAATATTAATTTTTATTTTTAAACGTTATAAATATTATCTACAAAAGCATACTTTGAAATTGGAAATACTGTAGAGTTACGATTTAGTGAACTTCGGTTCAAAAAGTACAAGTTGTTATTGCTGTTTCTGTCATATGTAAAGGTAAAGGTATCGGCATTAACGCGTCGCGAGGGAGCATGGTCGGCAACATGGAAGGTAAAGGCCTCATAAGACGCTTTTCATAAGTCGGTCGTTTCGTCCGCTATATGTACGGGGTGAAGTGCTAAGCACGACGCCTTCAACTACCGCTTACCTTCCTTACTCCACCACTGTGTTCCCAATTATTTTCAGTAACTGGGTAGGTTATCCGCCGAGCATCCGACTTGGGTTTGACCCCGAGACTGCCCCAGCCGCGCTGTAGTCGAATGCCTTAACCACTCGGCCACTTCGGCGAATATGTCATACTTAAGGGACTTAAAAATGGTTTGCTTGTTATTTACGATGTTAAGTTGAAATTTTACAGACAAGGAAGCCATTTAAAATTGGATGAAAAAGGGAAAGTACCTAAACTCTTAAACCAAAGAATGACAACAGATTGGAATTATGCGGCAAAAAAGCAAACATTTTACAGAAGCAAAATTAATGAAGTTCATTTTTTAATGTAAGTAATGAGTACTACTAAAAAAGTTTGCTTATGAAGTATGCATTCTCATTTTTTAACCTCAAAATACTGAGTTAAACCCCCGAATTAGTTCAATTCGCGACTCTGCTATACATCTACATAAGTAAAAGCGTAGACTTGTCAATGTGGAAATTTGAAAGAAAACTGAAATTAACAAGTTACTAGTGTAAATTACTAAGAATGCAAGACAGGCAGTTAAATTTGTGATAGTATATATGTTATAAATCTTCCGTGAATTTTTTTTTTGCATATAATAATGATAATAAATCTGATAACTCAAAAGTATTTCCATTACAAAAGCAGGTTTTTGCTAACCAACAATCACCTTGTAGAGTAGAAATTCAAACTCTTTACAAAGCTATGTACATATGTATATGTTTAACATGACTAGTTAAAGTATAAAGTTCATTCTAGCATATGAAACTACTCTGGATAGTACCGCCTGTACTTACGTCACTATTCGATCGTTACAATTAAGAATCAAGAAACATGAAACATTAAATACAAACTTTTGCTGAAGGTTTACAATATTTAATTTTTGATAATATCCAACCCATTACTACAGTTGATTATATTTTACAATTTAATTTTTAATTGTGAAGTTGCAATAACTAATGGGAAACATTTTTGGTTTATGTAAGCATTAATTCCAAAATCCTAAATCAAGTTGACAGATTTCGCGCTAGTGATTGAGATTTTACTAATTTTTCATCAAATGAAGTTGTGAATTTCATGATGCTTTAATTCATATCTGAAAATTTTGAAAATATACATAGATTGGATGCGGCTCGTGAATTTTCAGGGGGTAAAGGCTGCAGAAACAATAACTCTAACTTAATGAGAAAATCTTACCTTAATTTTAGTAATGGCAGAAAATAAAGTCCATGCGACGGTTTTTGTAACTCACAAACATGTCTATAACTTTAGAATTAAAGTTTTTAATATTTTGAACCAAATCCTTTTCTATTGATAACATGGCCAAAGCATTTAACCGTGTTTCTTAAGAATGTTGAAAACTTCGTCTTGAAAGGGGATTTTTAAAAGCTCTTCAACGGAATTCATATTGAATTTCGGTAATTCTGCAACAATAAGCAAAACACTACGTAAACGCACAGCTTACGTGCATTATTAAAAGTAAGAAAAGTAGGTATATTTACACAATTATGCAGGTAGTAATTCTGTGATTCTATAGCAACTTGTTTGCTAAATAAATGTTTATATTATTATTTTCACCACTACGTAAATACAGCTCACAGAAAGCATAACACTGTTCAAGACAAAACCTTATCTCTTAACACGGGCGAGTAACTGCCGTGCGGTACATTCGGCAGCAAGGTTTAAACGTAAATCTTAATGCTTTAAACTATAAGCGGATATATCCGAACGTATTTTCGGAAGCGATTTAATTAATGTCTAAGCTGAAAATATAATGTAATGCTGTGTTAAAAAATACATAAACGAAATTAAATTTCGTTTATATAAATAAAAAGTAATTTCGGAAATTACTTTTTATTTTTGTTTACTGCTAATAACTTTTGTAAAATTTAGGTCAGTGCTGCAGCCCGGCAGCCTTTATATACCAACCGCCACTGACATAAATAAATAGAATTCTGTTATTAAAAGCAATAGCTAAAACAGTATAAGGCTAATCTTACTTCTATTCGTCAAATATTTTGCGTTCGCTTTAATTTAAATTCATTTACCTTTAAGTGTACCCATTGTAATACTTTTATATCGCGACATACTATGTATCGAGAACTGAGAAGATCTGTGATAAAAAGGGGTTATACAGTTTTGGCTCCTACATCCTACGATTTCAGCGTATGATGTCATTCGTGCTGTTTCAGCCCAGGTAAAGATAATTAGATGTACTTACCGCTCAAATAATTAGCATCTACTTATATTGAGATAAATCCTCTTTCGTAAAAGAAAGAATGTTTACTTTCTGTTTGCAAAAGAGCTTTTAAATGTCATACGACCTAATTATCTTTACCTAATACCTACCATCACTAAAACAGCACGAATGACATCATGAGCCGAAACCACACGGGTAAAAACAACGACTGCATGTTTATAAAAATTAGATTAAGAAATGATTAAGTACATAGAATGAATTGAAATTATTCCTGAAGTAAACTTTCTTTTCGGAAATAATATGCTACTTCGTTTAAAAGTACTTTTCAATTTTTTTTTTAAGTATATAATTCAGCTTAATGTAGGACTTTGCTTTAAGACCAAAGAAATGTGAAAAAAATAACAAAACTTTAGTATTATCTACCAAATACGTATTTGAGCATCTAAGTTGTTTCAATGGACTGCTTCTTCATAAAAGTAATAATGTAAAATTAGCCAAAACAGGACTCTGGAGAATATGCTCTTTATCAAATTATCAGATAATTGGAAGACAGTACTTCACAAATAATAATAAACCTCGACACCTTTTCTTTATAAATATGTATATAACATATCTTTAGTTAGAATTATGGACGGCAAAAGAGGTGTTGGTAGACCAAGGACGTAATATACGTGTATGCTATTTCGAAGGTAAAAATAGCCAATATGATCGCCAATCCACGAAGGGAGTCGGCGTATTAAGAAAAAGAAGTTAAAATTACAAATACAGAAAGAGAAAGGAAGGGAGACAGAGAAGGAGATGGATGCATAGGTATATTATTATTTTTGGTAGGTATATAATTAAAGTAAAATAGAGCGTTGTCTAAATTAGGCAAAATGTGTACAATGAGAGCTGTCAATATCTAGCGTACGCAGATGATGTGCTCGTTCTAGAAAGAGACAATCAGACACTAATAACAGCATACAAAGAATTAGAAAAAGAGACCAAGAAGGCTGAACTATCAGCAAATGAATTAAAAACGAAATACATGGTAATGACTAGGAATGAAATTAGAGCATCAAAACAGTTAACAATAGAACAGCAAACTTTCGAAGAAACGCAACAACGAAACCAGTGTATTTAGAAATAAAAGCAAGAATAACTGTTGTAAACATATGTTATTACACATTAAAGAAAATATTACATCAAGTGATACACCGAGGAGCTTCAAAAAGAACATATATCAAACAACAGTAAAACCAGTAGTAAAATACGCAAGCGAAACTTGGATTCTTAAAGCAAAAGATGAGAGAAAAAATTAATCTATTTGAAATATAATAAATATAATATGCGGCCCAATGGTAGATAACGGTGAGTGCCGAATTAGAACGAACTACGAAATCAGAGAACTACATGTATAAAGATTCAGATATAGTTTCCACAATAAAAGAAAATAAGACTGATATGGTTAAGTCATACCATCAGAATGAAGGAAGCAAGACGCCCAAAAATGGCTTATAGGAGGAATCAAGAAGGCACAAGGTTGAAAGGAAAATCTAGGAAGGGATGGAGCGACGACGTAGAGGACAATCTCGGGCATATGAACGTCAAAAGGTGGAGAACAATTATTGCCCTCAACAGAGCAGAGTGAAAGAAAATTATGGAGCAGGACGTTTGTATGCCATGGCCAACCAAAATACAACTTAAGACTTCCAGTAACTCATCATCTAATAAGTTACATTCAATTAGTGTGGGACTTTATTGGTCGGTTTTTAATGTAGAGTCGCGTGAAGTGGATATTTTCGGCAATTTAAGGTTGATTCAGCCCCATAGTTTCGGGTATAGCAGAAACACAGTAGTAACTATTCGTAATATTAAACAACTTTATACTGGTCCTAAGCACATCCAAAATTACCATTTAATTTAAATTAATTTTACTCTTACTCGGCCAGTGATACAATAATTTTAAAATGTTTGCAATCTCCTTGTATTTCTGATTTTTTAATAATTGCCCTACCTAAGATTACTTTTTCATAGTATACTGCCTAATTTGAAACTCATGAAATATCGGATTACATAAATCGCGTTATCGCGTATCGGTCTTCGACATTGTGGTATCATCAACAAATTACCTCGTTATGTTCGAATGTTTCCTGTTAACGTAATTAAATTTACTATAAAACAAACTTTAAAACATTTTTTGAAGAAATTTTAAACGATAGTACAGACTTAATTTATAATGTTTTAGTTAGGTTGCTTTCATACCCGGTTGTGCCGCATACTATATGTACGGGGTGATGTGGTAAGCATCTTGTTTTCAACAACCGCCTACCTTCCTTACTATGTTTAGGTTCCCAATTGTTTTCAGTGACTGTGTAAGCCACTTACCGAACATCCGACTTGGGTTTGACCCTGAGAGCGCTGCGCTGTAGTCGAGTGTCTTAGGGCAAGTAACAAATAATACAGAAAAATCAAAAACAACAAAAATAAATAATTTGATCAATTTCGCAGCCAAACAAATTACAACTGGAGTATTCAAATAAGTTTCCATTTACTGCCATGCAGTATCCTACCCTATCATAAAAATTACGTCTAACATTATCTAACAAACGGGGACTAATATTAAAACACACTTCGGTAATTTTCTGTTTAAGAGAATCTAAATTAGGATGAACTCGGGAAGAGTAAACTTTAGATTTTAAGTAAGGCCATAACAAAAATCGTTCGAAGCCAAATCAGGGGACCGAGCGGGCCAACCAATTGCACCTCCACGTCCAATCCAGGTTTCATGAAAGGAATTGTTTAGGAATTCTTTACCTACTGCTGCATTAGGAGCGGGACAGCCATCGTGTTGGTACCATATCGGTCCCTCATCTCCAAGCATTGTATGTTCAATTGCAGGACAAATAGTTTCAGTTAAAAGTTCTAAATAAGTCTCTCCGGTCAACGTTCCGTTAATAAAATAAGGTCCAATTACAACGTTATTTAATATTCCACACCAAACATATTAACCTTCTGTGGATATTGTGTGTGTGTTTTTACAATTAAACGAGGATTGTCGGTACTCCAATATCGAAAATTTTGAGAATGTGGTTGATTATTTAAAGTAAACGTACATTCGTCAGCAAAGTACACTCTTTCTAGAAAATCAGGTTCATTGTTGTATTTATCCGTCATAATTTGACAAAATGCAGATCTGTTTTCGGAATCTCCTTCCCGCAGTTCTTGACGAGGCTGATATTGATACGATTTAAATTTATGTTTCTTCTGTAGGTACGTAACTTTTACTTAACCCATTTTCTGCACTTAATTGCCGCACTAATATGTTGGGATTAGCACGAACAGCTGCCATTATATCAATTCACGATCATGAACCGCAGAATTAATGATATCAGGTGCTACAAATCTTGAGCAAACATTACCAGTATTTTCAAATCTGCTTATGATTCTTCCAACAGTAGTGTGTGCAGGACGAGGTCTGTTGGGATATGTCGTTGCAAATCGTCTATACGTTTCCCTGTAACTGTTTCCTGTGTAGACCCATTTCACTATTTGAACTTTTTCTTCCACAGTGTAAATATTCATGACGATTTTAGTATAAATTCAAATAGGACTTGATTTGTTTCAAACCATACGTCAAGTTGAATGCCACTTAATCGTTTATTTTTATAGAAACATAAATATAATAGGGTTTGTTGTTAAGCTGTTTTCGTAAAAGCAAGAGCTGATCTTTCGGATAAATTAACGTTGCTCTGATGCCATGGTGCGAAACCCTGTGGACACGGGGTATAAACATTAATATTCATTTCTTTGAGGTTAATTTAAGCTCTCTATCTGACCATTCCAAAATCACATAGGCTTAGCTTAGACTTAAGTGTGAGCTGAAATACCGGCCCTAAACCACTTAAAATAATATAGGCTTAAGCCATAAGTTAAGTGAATGCTGTGTATTGAAATATGCGTTTTGGCTTAAGCTTTAGCTTAGGCTATGCTTACATTTAAGATTTAAGGGTGAACTGAAATACCAGCCCTTAACCGCTCGATCACCCCGGCTATATACGAGTATGTTTTTATAGTATTGTGCTTTCATTTATAACTATTTAATGTAATATATAGAACATGTTTTTAGTTAAGATTAATTGAAAATGTATTGGAGTAATATACTAAGATTTCTTTTTACTATAGTAAAGATATTGACAGAGGTTCCTTTGGAAGGTATCTCTATAAGAACTCCTAATTTTTCAACTGAAAATTATGTTATGCATGGCTGTTTCTTTTGAAATACCCTTAAATTAAAGGGCTTTGTAGCTTTGGGCGAGGCTAAAATGATAATATTAGAAGATTAGAAATAGTCTTAAAAACCATTGACCGACAAACTTAATACATTCTCTTGTTTTTGTAATAAACCTAGCAACGAAAGTGTTACAGTTTTGACAAAAATGCATTTCTGGCATTAGAAACTGAGTTCTATGTTTCGGCATTAGAATGACATTATTCTAGCACGTATTTTGATGCTAGAATGAGCTTCATTCTTAAAGGATTTTTTGTGATATTTTGTTTTCAGGAATTAATATGTTGTATTAAAGAAATAAACAAAATACTTACCTACTTAGGCAACCATTGCTATTCTTTATTTAATGCTAGGCAACAAAAACGTTAAAGATTAAATTTCTGTTAACTGTCAAACATAAATCGCTGTTACCAATCTAACTGTTTTGCCAAAATTTCCTTAAATGGAAATTGTCAAGTATTTTCATAAAAAGAACCATAAGCAAATAATGTAAATCAGACAAAATGCAAGTAGAAAACACTCGTTTACAGAAGGCAATTCGAGAACTCGTCTGTTCGGTCACTCGCCGCTACGCGGTTTGTGTCCAAATTTTGGACTCATGCGCGAAAACTTGTGTTTTAATATACTATTTTATATAAAATGTGTGGCTTTGTACCACTGAAATCTCGAATTAGGCTGGGTGCTTTAAAAACTAGTATCTTTTAAAATGACGTTTCTAAAGTAAATCTATTCAACTGCACCAACATGTTTTCAAAAATTTTCTTTTGAAAATTACAGGAAAAAGTAAATGAAGTTCGTTCCACAAGTATTATTAACGTTTAGTACTATTAAAGTGGCGTGTTCTTTTTCCAATAATATTCAACTCTATTTTAAGGTATATCGATTATGTTGCTACAATATCGTATTTTATAGTTTGTGATTACATTTTCTGTGAAGTCTCAGATATTGAATATAGACTAATAATTACTATTTAACATAATTAAACGCCTTTATAAAAGCTGTGTGGAATACGAAAGTTATCGAAAACATATTTTGAAAAATTGTAATAAAGGAATAATAAAATAGAATACAATAAAACACTGAAGAGCCCCATTATATTTTGCAAAATTGTCTCCGAAATTAAATGATCAATAACTAACACAAATAGAAAACAAAATGAAAGTATAATTTCACAGTTTAATTTAATAATGAGCTTATTTTTTAGTAAACTTTATTTTAACACTAGAGGTTTCATTTTAAATTTGTGGTCCTTACTAAAGAATTAAAACTACGTAAATTGAAAAAAATCTTAAAGTTAAACGATTAGGTAATCTTCTGAGAAAAGAAATCTTTATGATACTTCGAACTAATAAAGTATAATAAAGGTAATAGATATCACGGTATTTTTAACTCAAAATAAAGCTTCTTTGTTATTCGAAGTAAAGTAAAAAAGCTTTTCAGCTAAGAAGTAGTTATGTTTTTAGATATGGCGTGGCTATATATTCTTCGAAATTAAAGTTGTTCTAATCGTTTTCAAATTTTTCTCTTTTATAGATATAATTACTGAAATTTGAATATCACTTATTTTGGTCATAAGTCGAAAAAAAAAATTATAACAATTTGCTTCAGAATTAAGGGCTATTAAAAACAAACACGTTGTATAAGTGGCAGGTAAATTTCCTGCATTCTTTGCCCCCTTTTTTTGTTGGAGAAACTTAGAAATTTAGTTTCCTGTTTTTTTTCAATGTAGGTAATCGAATTACTTCGTTGCATTGTCACTAATTGTGCCAGTGTTCACTGGCAGAAGGGTTAGGACAGACAGCTGAGACATTCTGTATGGTGGCACGTGTTTATTCATCGTAATCAGACGTTCTCTGACCTCCTTCCACCCTCCTTTCACTATGTACTTTCTCTCTGTGCCTTATTACTAAAAGTATTGTTCTTTCCTAGATTGCTCCACATTAGGAAAATATTTGTTACTTGATTAAAAGAAATTGGTTCGCGTTACAGTTCCTTACGCCGCTTTGAATTAGGAAATACTTTTGTAATGTGTTCGTAGTTTTTTTTATATCAAAAACTTATACGAGTACAAAAGAAAATCATGCAGTGACAAACGTTAAGATAATATAAGTATAGCGTTGCTACATATTTTTGGCTTAAATTTTTCTTTTTTCACATACCGTTAGTTATTGATATTTTTCGACTTGTAATTCTGTTTTGATGTAAACAATAATTGTAAAATTTAATGTGTACAGAATTAGTATTAAATACAGAATGTGGTTTACGTTCTACTCGTATATTTGGTCGTTTAGGTTAAAAAAGCTTTGGAGGAGAGGGGGGGATGGAGGAATCAACATCCGTTTCTATAACAATTGTGAAGTTTATAGCCTACTAAAGGAAAATAGATAATATCTGTATGTTCTAAATAGCGTGTATTTGAAAGTAAATGACGTTTAAAAAGTTAAGGAATAATAATTTTTGCACCGGTTTATAAGGGTGTGCCAAAAAATACGCGCTATATAAGAAATATTTTTATTAAATATTTGGTTTAATAATGAACGAATTGAAGCAGTCGTTTGTGCGGGTCTGAATATGAAAATAATATATTTATTTGTATAATATTTTACTCCATTAAATTTCGAAAAGGTTCGTTAAAAAAGCAAATTTTCAAGACAAAATCTGAAAATATAAATTTCCCTTTTACACGAATTATATTCAAAATTCAAATAATACTGAGTGTTTACAAATATCCGCCATCTTAGAATCTTTTTTTTTAAATATTTCCCGTTTAGCGAAAATCAACTGATTAAATCCAAATAGCTCTTTTATAGTTTTAGTCGCGAACGGCTACTCCGATTTATTTTTAATCGATGACTTTCCATTTAATAATATTAAAATAGAAAAGTCGTTATTTCTATTTTTAAACTTAATCATTCCAAAACGAGTTATCAGAATAGTCTCTTGGAATAGCTCGCAGGAGTTACAGTTTTATTAGTACTCATTCCGCTTGTGTACCTGCTGTACTGATAATAGAAGTATTATCACAAATTTGAAATATTTAAACATGTATATTAATTTTTATTAATAATTAAAGTAAATTATACAGTTGAATATAGAGATAAAATCATGACGTTTGAGCTAAATATACTTTAATCCAAAGATATACTAAGCAAGTTTTTAATACACATATATTCAATTTGTAAATCAATTCAGTAGGCTTTGGCAGAGAACGTTTACTATTTGTGTGTGCAAAACAAGTGTTTCAGTACTATGACTATGACTTATTAAAATTGGCAGAACCGTTAAGGTTTGCGTTTTTGTAAACCAATAATTTTCTAGTTACGTTAACACTATGAACACCTCGAATAAATACATATACTGAACTATGCGGTACTGTCATATTTTATGATTTATCAAATTACGATTATAGATTTATTTAAAAATATATAACATAACTATACATGAAATAACTTCAACAACTCCCATAGCCTATAAAAGTCACTATCAAAAAACCAAGTTTACATCTCATAATCAATCGAACTAGCGATACAGAATGGTCAGGAAAAAAGCGACACAGCTAGCTGGTTATGAATTTCCTATATAAAATAAAACATAGCGCTTTCGCGCTGTTATGCATACGAATATTACCAGTGGCGTAGCCAGAATTCTTTAACCGCAGGCGAGCGCATTTTAGTGTTCAACCACTAACAATGTACTTTTCACCAATTTTCAATTTCTGTAAAATGTCAGAAGCATGCGTAATAGGCGATTTGTCTTAATGTTCTGATGCAAAATTCTTAACTCAGGATCACCAACGAATTAAACGAATTATCATATTAAGTTACCTGCTGCTTCAGAGCTACAGCATCTGTATACGTTTTTTTCGGTACAAGTCATACAATACTATTTGCTGCACATATAACTGAAACTAAATAATTTATTTAAAAAACATAGGAGTCGTAGAACATATTTTTGCAGGCCCTCAACAGATTTTTTAAGACGATCGAGCGCCTGTAAATAAGATACTAGCTACGCCACTGAATATTACTATTTCCATTCATAAACTGTTTCGATCAGACATATGCCTCAATGCTTAAGATTTTTTTCGAGAAAAATGACTTCTTGTTAAAATTTTATATTTAATTAGTGGCAGTTTTAGAGCAACAAAGAATATATTTACAAAAAAAAATTAGACGCAAATACATTTCAATTTTTATTTTAACCACCCTGTATTTTTGCAAAAACACAACGAAAAGTTGTGTCTAATCATTTTAAATTAATTCGGTGAAAATAAGGACTAATTTATTTTTTGTACAAATCTTTTGATATTGTTCCTTTCTTGAAATTTCAAACAAAAGCGAGATTAAAATTATTCTTTATGTTGCTATTAATTGAAAATGTCTACGGTAATCTCAAAATTACCTTATTTTAATTGATCATGATTTATAACAAAAGAAAAAATTAGAAAACCAGTGTATTTACAAATCGTTACATTTCTCAAGAATCCAGCAATAGTACCTATGAAACGTAGTAATATTTAGGTTGAAAACTAGAATTAAATTAAAAAAAGTAGAAAAGTTTTTCCCACTTTTTGCTATTTGTTTTAGGTTTCTACCAAGATTTACTCTAAACTATTCTTTAGTATTTGTGGATGTAATATGTTGCCAAATAATGAATTTGCTTATAATTTATATTGTAGAATGATCCTATTACACACGAACAGTCATTTAATCCGCTATTCTCGAAGACTGCATCGTGATATAGAAGTGCATCATTTATACATCGACCATTAAGTCGTTACAGATCGTAAATGATATTAATAAACTCTGACGTTTAATTTCTGATTTTATTCGAGAATAATTTAATAAACTTGTAATTTCTAATGCTATGTTTAATTTATAATGCTACCTACATACATGGTGTCCCTAAAATGCCTTAAAAGCTTCAGGCAAACGTTTTCTTTTGTGAATTCGCAAGGAAAAAAGCTGCAAGAAAAAATTTCGTCCGCAGCTTAGTTTTCTTGTACGAGGGCCATAAAGTTCATATCTTTAGTACTGAAATTTATTGGAGTTTCGCCAAACGATTATGAGAAATTAAGTAAAACATGTATTTGAAATTGAAATTAATTTAAAAACGGTAATTATTATTGAATTAGCAATTTAGTTTTTCTTTTGAAAGTACTGTTAAAAATCATACTTTTGGTAAAAGTTCAATTTGATAACAATGCAGGTGCATGGTACTGTGATAATGAAATTTGAAATTATGTTGTTTGCGTTTTAAAAGGTGTGACAAGTAAGTCGATTTGTGTATTAAATTGCCTTTAGTTCGTGTTTTTGCGTTCATTTGTGTTTTGCTTTGTTCGTATTTTGGTTTTCTTGGCCCTCATTATGGCGTATGCTATAAACGAGTACGTTGATATGATCTGGATCCATGGGGAATGCGAAGGAAACTGCAACGAGGCTGCTAGTGTTTACCCTCAGTGTTTTTCTAGTAGAAGACACCCAAGTCAGTAGTATTTCGAGCTGCAAATCAGTAGTATTTCGAGCTGCAAATCACAGACTTCGAGAGACTGGAAATAACCTTCCTGTTCAAAATTGGGATAGAGGTCGACCAAGAACTGTTAGAGACAATAACTTGGAAGAGGAGGTTCTTGATCTGGTAACTGAAGAGCCAAGTATTAGCGTCCGTGTCCTTTCTATAGTTGTTGGTGCATAAAAAACCACCCTGCACAAGACAAGGATGATGGCCTTTATCCCTACCACAAAGTTACAGTGCAACATTTATTAGAGGAAGATTATGGGAAACGTATTACCTTCTGCAACTGGTTGTTACAACAATATAGAGGAAACCCAAGATTTGTAAATAACATTTTATGGACGAAATGGCATTTTTAACGTCCATAATCAACATATTTGGGCCCATGAAAATCCCCACGCCATGCATGAAGGGAATAATTTATCAAGTTAGGTTTTGGGTCAATGTATGGGCAGGAATCGTAGATAACAAATTGGTAGGTCCCTTTGTAGTACCTCAGGGATTAAATGCTAACAATTACTTGAACTTTCTAAACGACGAACTCCCAACATTGTTAGAAAATATGCCTTTATTAGTTCGCCGCGATATGTGGATGCAACTAGATGGGGCGCCGTCCCATTATGCGGCTCGAACGAGAAACTGGTTTAGCAAATTTTATCCGGAAAGATGGATCGGCCGCGGAAGTACAGTAGCCTGGTCTCTCAGAAGCCCAAGTTTAACAGCAATAGATTTCTTCCTGTGGAGCCATTTGAAAAATATGGTGTATGTGACGCCTATTGAAAATTAAGAGGAGCTAGTACTTCGTATACGTGAAGCAGCAGCAACTGTTAATGACGCAATGCTGCAGCGTATCCAACAGGCCATCCTTACAAGGGCACTCAAGTGTCGTGAAGTTGGTGGCAGAAATTTTGAACATGTTCTGTGAAATAAATACGTACACTATTTGTTTTTACAAAGCAGTTTGAATTTATGTATTTTTCCAAGTAAACAAGTTTTGCCTGAAGCTTTTAAGGCATTTTAGGGACACCCTGTATATACCGTGTGTCCACGGTAAAACGGATAATAGAAAAATGTATTTTCCTTTTTAGAAAAGATCCGGTTTACCTTAGAGTATGTATGGAGTCAGCGTTTAACGTGCGTTATTGGGCATACTTAGTTCTAGAAAGGAATGGAAATAGCGTGAGAATCTATTCACGTGACGCGACGTGCGATTATTTCAATGTTTAACTACTTTTCATATATGTCAATTTTGACAACGACAAAATGACAACTTGTTAACCTTGTACTGAAATGCTTTTCCTTAAATCCTGGTTTGCGTCGTTCAGTGGCTAGTTATTTGCCATGGTTTTATGAGATTATTTAACAAGAACCTAACATTTCGTATTAACAACCTTCATTCGCAATAAATATACGCAAAATCAATATTTTTATATCGTTGTTTCTGTATACACGTCAGAAATTCTTTTTGTTATTGTTCTATATTGCCAAAGAGAATAATTTTCAAAATTCTGAATTTAAGTCGTGAGGCTAAACATGATATTAAATGTTCAAAGAGTCCATTAACAGCTAGACAGTGGCCCAATCCTGCTCACAAAAACACAAATTTAGTAAAATACGAAAAACAAAATAGGCAATAGAAAATTTTAATGAAGAGTAGGATGTACCCCTCTGGCATCAATAACAGCTGACATACGTGCAGGCATCGACCGCAACAAATTTTGGATCATTTCTTGTGGAATACTCTCATATTCTTCACGAAGAGCAACTTTCAATTCCAGTAGAGTTCTAGGGACCACAGGACGTCGTTTAACCCTTCGTTGAAGTTCATCCCATAGATGCTCTATGGGATTAAGATCAGGACAGCATCAGCATGCCGGTCAATTTAAAGCGTTGATACCAACCTCCTGTAAGTATTCTGTGATAATTCTGGCTGTATGCGGTCTCGCATTATCGTGCATGAGTTGAAAATCGTCTCCTATAAATGGTGCATATGGAACTACAACCTCTTCTAAAACTTCTTCGATGTAATGAGCAGCTGTTATTCCACCATCCAAGAAAACAAGCTCAGTACGAGCATGGAATGATATACCTGCCCAAACCATAACGCCACTACCGGTTTTATTTTATCTTTGCTTGATTGTAGCTTGTGCATATCTCTCAGTATGCCGTCTCCAGACTCTTTCGCGTCCATTTCCTACATGCAAACAATATCTGGATTCGTCCGTAAAGAGAACTAGTTCCCAATCCTCTGCTATCCAGTGTAAATGCGTTCTAGCAAAATTTAATCGCTCTCTAATGTGATGTGGTTCTAATTCAGGGGCGATAGCAGGTCTTCTGGCCTTCAAGCCAGCTTCGTTTAACCGTCTTCTAATTGAATGTTCACTAACGTTTACGTCCCCCACCGTTCTAGCATCCACAGCAGTTGAAAAATGATTTCTCAGAATTTCTAAACAAACAAATCGATCGTCCCTTACAGAAGTTGGTCGTTTGCGACCTGAACCAACTCTTCGAGTATACTGGCCAGTTTCTGAAAGCCGTTGAAAAGTCCTTCGAACCGTAGTTCTTGGTATACCCAGAGCTGCAGACACGTAAACTTGACTTCTTCCGTCTTGCAACAAAGCTTATACGTGCGGCATCTTCACTACTAAGAGGCATATTTACAAAGAGAAAGTGCTTGTTAATATTGGGAAAACGTCAAATTGTTAAAAAAAGTGAAGAAGCAAATGCTAGTGTTTTGTTTTGTGTGTTTCATTTTTCAAGAATATCAATTAACTGCAAAGTATGGGCGGCTTTGATTTTAAATATTTGTACCGCGATAGTGATGTTTGTAATCTTAATAGGCTGGCAGATTATACTGAACACCATGGACATTTATTTAAAACAGAAAACTAGATTACATGTACAGTTGTGGACAGAAAAAAATAGGACAGTGTTTTTTTTCTAGTTTAAAATGGCCCCTGTGTTGTAATTTGATTGCAAGTCAATGTGACAAATATCATAATTATAAAGCCAAAATCAAGTAACTAAATTTTATAGAATAAAGTTTACTTGATTTTTCGAGTTGTCCTATTTTTTTCTGTCCACAACTGTACATTTTATAGGGTGGCCACTTTTTTGCCGGTCAGTGTATAAGGGGTAAAATTAACCAAACACACACACGACCGTCACGACTCAGCACCTTGATTTTTTGATCTTGAAAGCGTTCACTGAGGAAGCAGACACTGCATGTTCAGGAAGGATATTTCATAAATTTACCACCCTATAAGACCAAAAGTTCTGCCTATACGAGCTATTATAAATCAGCTGGACAAGTTTTAAACTATGGTCTCTTAACCGCGGATCCAAATTTCATGAAAAAAATTATGTCCGTTGCAAACAAATTTTTTAAAACCCTATAGGTAAGTATTAAATATTCCCATAACCTTCTGACTTGGGACTTTGGCAATTTAAGTTAGAGTAATCTCTCTTCATATGGCGTTTCAGGTGGAAAACAGGTTAAACGTGTCGTGCGTCTCTGAACTGTTCTTATCTCTCTGAAATGTTTTCACGATTAAATATACGACTTAATTCGCTTTTCTCATGACCTGAGTTACTTGTTGTTCCCATTTAAGGTCTTCACTGATGATAATACCCAAATCCGAGTTAGACATTACTTCTACCAGCTGGATATTATTAATGTTATTAAAAGCTTTTGAATTACCTTTTTCTGTATAGAGAAGTATACACTTGTCTATATTTAGGCCTTGGACACACAAGGAGTTTTTGTGACGAATCGGCCGACGATTCGTCCGACGCTACGTGTGTGCGCTTTCGTAAGGCCATATGGAATGGCTCGACGATTCGTCAACGCGCGCGCCTGTAGACTGTAGATTCGTGTGTACGGTGTACGGTTTGACTTATTATAAGGGACGGTAGACGAATCGCCGGCCGATTCGTAACAAACCGCCTTGTGTGCCCTTGGCCTTAATGCTGGAAAGCAGGAATTGCACCATTCGGAAATGAATTTTTGTGTCGTCAGTAAATCACGATGTGCTGGAGTGAATATTATTAGGAAGATCCGAAACGTATATTATAAACAACAGTCGTCCAAGGATCGAACCCTTGAGGAGCAACCGCTTTCAACCGCTTTGATCAGTAGCTGAAGAAGATAAGTCTGAATCCACCCGTACACAGAACGTAGGGTAAAATATGATCAATTCATTCTAAGAGTTTCTCTCAAATTCCAGTATGTTCCAATTGTTTGAACAATATAGTGAAAGATACTTAATCAAAGCTTCTTGCAAAATCTAAACAGATGTCCGTTGTCTAGTAACTCAGTCCATTGATTTAAGCAAATTTCGCTGGAAGAAAACCATGCTGGAACTTCGGAATTACTTATGTGTAAACGTAAATAAGCATTTTCCTTATTATTTTTTTTTTGAAATTGACAAATGATACCTACAGGATTGAATATACAGAAAAAAAATGTGTTTTTCTACACATGATACGAAAACAAGTATTTTCTTCACGATAAACCCTATGCGAAAACGCTACATTTTCTATCTAGAGATGAAAACATATTCACTTCTAGAGATGAAAACAAGAATTCCAAATCTATGGCAACAAAATAAAAAAATGCGTGTGTTACTATGGAACCGATTAAACAAACAATTAATAATTTGCATTGACACAATTCGGTTTGAATTAAGTCGAATTAAAACTTATTTCAAACAGATAATTAAAATGTCGTAGAAAAAATAGCATTTACTACTCGACATGAAATACGTTTTTTTCGTTCGTAATTGCCCTACTCGCTGCTAACGCAGCTCGTGGGCAACTTCTCATCTCACAAAAAAAACGTCATTTTCATGTCTTGTTGTAAAATATACTATTTTCTTGAACCTCCAACAAATTTAGTAATATTTTAGATTTCGCCGAAAATGACATCAGTTTTGAAATGGAACACCCTGTATATTTTTACATTTTTTGGAATCCGGTGGAAAAACTTTAAGAAAATTCAAAATTTTGTTTTTCCATCAAGAGTGCTGCGAGTCACATAAAATATTTCTTACTGATGCCTTTATTAATTACATAAAAATTATGTCGTTGCCGTGCTGTACGAAACACTGGCATTTGAAGTCAGTTTTATGGCTGTACGTGAATTTTTTTTAAAGAAACAATAATAGCTCATTGAATGATTCGAAGGTATTGTGTTTTTTTCAATTTCCTGAAAATCCATTCAGAACTGTTGTATGTTAAGCTTGTAAATATAAACGATAAGCTAAAACCTTTTAACTTAGGAGGCTTTAACAAAAACAATAACAAAAAACAATGATTGAAGCAATTGAACGGCTGCTTTTGACAGTTTTATTTTCACTGTTTTTTTCAAAGCCTTCCAAATTGAACAAATTTCCTTCAGTTATTTGATAACACACATTGTTTTTTGTTCTCAGGATTAATCCGTAAAATGTACTGAACGGATTTTCAAGAAACCATGGTCTTTTCAATATGTAAACTACTATTGTTCTATTTAAAAAAATCACTTATAGCAAAAAACTGATTTCAAAAACTTAGGATGCCTGTATTTCACACTATATTGAAGCTACGACAACGACTTATTATTTATTTAATTAATAGGAATTAATAAAATTTTTGTGGGTTTTGGCGTTTTTAACAGAAAAATAAAAATTTAAATATTTATTTCGAGGTTTTGATAATACCGCAAAAGTTAGATTACATTCAGAATTTTATCTGGATTTCAAAAATATTAAAGTATACAGGATGTTCTCTTTAATAATCGAAATCGAAAGGTGAGGTCTGATTCAATGCAACCGGAAGTGTATATGTATTCAGTCATGTAGGATCAATTTTTGAACTCCAAGCAAAAACACGAAAAAATGGGATGAGTCTGTTTACACCCTGTATAGGATGGGACACATAAACTGTGTGTAGTAGAGTATTTAATGACACTTGAAAGTACTAACAATAAAAACTGTTTTGCAAGCATAAATAATATAATTTAAAGGTTGGTAATCTGTTTGTATGCAGCTAAACGAAGTGCTGCATCGAAAGCATAATTTGCGTCACTTAGTAATTAATAGGTACTAAGTTATATTTCGTTTCGAGAAACCCTATTCCATTGTATCAAACGCTTACCTTAATATTTATGCTGACAAAAGTTTAAGTACTTTTGGCTTCGTTTAATTTACAAGTACACTTCATTTGCAAGGTTCTTTTACACGGCTGCTTTCAAAATCTCCATAACTGTAACGAGTATGGGTCCCAAGTAATTTTTTATTTCTTGAATTCGCATTTAAAAATATTGTCAGTAATCAATGGCACTGTTAAATATGTTGACATATATCTAATAAACTGTTGACAGCTTAGTCCAGTCAAATGGTAATTTAGCTTTGCATTTTGGGTAGGCAGCGATTTTTTTTTATCGGTGTGTAGAGGGGTCAGTGGTGAATCTAAATCATAGTTTTCGGGGTGGTAACCCCCTCCATTTGGCCGCCATCTTGAAAAAAAGGGTTAATTCGTTTTTTGGATATACCTCTGTAGTCGAGAATCTTACAAAAAGTTTGTATAAAGCTTTTTTGTAGAGAATCGTATTATCTATTATTTATTGTTAATAACTTTTTTACATAGCATTAATAATAAAAAAGTTATAAGCCGGAAAAGACAAAAAATTTAGAGGTTATAACTTTTTTATAATTAATGCTACGTAAAAAAGTTATTAATAAAACTTATAGAGAATGCGATTTCCTACAAAAACGTTTTGAACAAAATTTTTGTAAGACTCACGGATACAGAGATATAATCGAAAAACTAATTAACCCTTCTTTTCAAGATGGCGACCAAATGGAGAGGGGCGTACCACCCCGAAAATCCTCATTTAGACTTACCACTGACCCCCATGCACATCGTCAAAAATCGCTGCCTACCCAAAATGCAAAGTTTACCTTTTTATTTCAACCATTTGATTGGACTAGTCCAGTCAAATGGTAATTCAATTTGCATTTTGGGTAGGCAGTGATTTTCTTTTTGCGATGTATGTGGGGGTCAGTTATGAGTCTAAATCCGGATTTTCGGGGTGGTAACCTCCTCCATTCTGCCGCCATCTTGAAAAGAAGGGTTAAATACTTTTTCGGCTATAGCTCTGTAGCCGTGAGTCTTACAAAAGGTTTGTACAACGCTTTTTTGTAGAGAATCGTATTATCTACAACTTTTATTAATATGACCCCACCACCCCACCCCCTAAGTCGGCCACCATCTTGAAAAGAAGGGTTAATTAGATTTTCGGCTATATCTCTGTAGTCGTGAGTCTTACAAAAAGTTTGTGTAAAACTTTTTTGTGGAGAACCATATTCTCTACAATTTCTATTAATAACTTTTTTACGTAGCATTAATAATAAAACAGTTATAAGCCCTTAAGTTTTTAGCTTTTCCAGCTTATAACTTTTTTATTATTAATTCTATGTAAAAAACTTATGAATAAAAATCGTGCATAATACAATTTTCTACAAAAAAGCTGTATACTAATTTTTTGTGAGATTCCCTACTACAGAGATATAGCCCAAAAACCACCTAACCCTTCTTTTCAAAATGGCGGCCGAATGGAGGGGGTTACCACCCCGAAAACCCTGATTTAGACTCATCGCTGACCCCTCTACACAACGATAAACAAAAATAGCTGCCTACCCAAAATGCAAAGTTTGCCTGTTTATTTCGACCATTTGACTGGACTAGCTGTCTATTAAATATTCTTTTGTTATGTTGTTATTGTTTAATTTTTGTATTGTCAATATGAAGATGCTTAAACATAATTAGAAATGAAGATGCGAGATATAATAAACTTACCCTTGTAACCTAATTACCTAATTTATGAGAATCCTAGTATTAATTATTTGTTGAAAAAGAATTTTTATTATCTTTAATTTAATTGATAACATCAGAAAACAAGAAAATTATAAAAGTAAAAATCGTCGTCAGAAAATTACATTGCCATTGCGTGTGGTAACCTTCAATACGATAATCCATGATCCATGAACTGCTACTTATTGCTTACTGTCTATGGCAGTAAAGCTACACAAAATAGCTTGTAATGTTAATTCAAATACACATATTTTTATTTTCTGTAGTCGTAGATAGAATAGATTTAGTTTAAGCAATTGTAAAGGGTATAGATTCTAAACTTACTGTGCATCTTCCGTTACCAGGATAAATGTTGATATTATTGGGTCCCAGAAGTTATATTGTTTGTTATCAGAATTTAAATTTAACTTTTTTGAGTTAGGCAACTGTTAAAACGAAATATGATGTATATTTATTTATTTAAATAACTGCGTGACTGTGTTATTTATTATATTACAAACTAATATAAATTTGTAGATTATAATTGAAAACTTTGATCTAACCGTGTTAATCTAATTTTGTTCGTACAATTAAATAGAGCGAAAACACAAAACTTGCGTGGTATAATAAAATTTTCATGTTGAAATGTAAACATTAACTGTTCGTGCTATACTTATAGA
This sequence comes from Melanotus villosus, assembly GCA_963082815.1. Classification (NCBI taxonomy): domain Eukaryota; kingdom Metazoa; phylum Arthropoda; class Insecta; order Coleoptera; family Elateridae; genus Melanotus; species Melanotus villosus. Next base: position 64,553,499 of record OY720418.1, on the reverse strand, counting down.
CCTAAGGCTACCTGATTATTTTATTAATTGCAGAGAGTGATCTACTAAACTAGATATAGAACAAAAATAAAATAAGAAATGAAAAAAATGACTAGTATTACCGAAAATTAAATAAGTACACGATTTTATATCGAAAAGTTATGCTTTTAATTAATTATTCAATTTCGCAGTGAATATTTTTTTGTGTTTCAGTTATAGAGATGATGACTAGTACTATGATTTGCAAACTTACTTTTCTATTTAAAATTAAGTGAAAAATAATTATAACAAATAAAAAACTTAATTTGTATATGGGATGGTCCATAAGCAATGGAACACAGATTCACTGTGAATTCATGGGGTCTAAATATTACGATTTACCTAGGATTACCTTAGTTCAAAAGTTAATATTAAAAGAGATGCGGGGTGTCAAAGTCGAACTTGTTATTTTAATTTTCTTCTGTAATTTCAAAAGTTTTCGAAAGATTCTTAAGAAAATTGGTGAAACTAACTTTTTTGGAAACCAGTAATCCATCGCCGACTTTAATACTTACTTTTGCTACACCTAATATCTTCAAAAAGATTAAACCTTTTTGTATTTAAAGTTATAGTAGATTTAACTGTAAATAAACAACCGACCTCATCTTTTTTATGCAACAAAGGTATATGTCGCTAAATTTAACCGTTTTCAAGATACATTGTCTTATCAAATACAAGTAAACGGACGCAGAGTAATAGTGGAACGGCAAGATATTTGTCTTTAAAGATTCTTAGTAATGCTCTTTGAGGAACTGAAAAATGTTTTCATTCATATGGTAGGCAACAAGTTCTCTTCTAATATCGTGAAATACTTCTGGTCAAATTTACCACTCCGTTAATAAATTCGAGTTCAAGTTCCAATTTTTGGCGAACATAGAACCCACACTATTATTTCTTTTGGAAATTTAACCTTTTACTTGACACATCCTCGATGAAATGCTTAATTTCGTGATCTAATAATTCATTTAGGACAGTTCCTTACACCGATCCACAATTGCCCTGTAGCCCATCACTTGTTTTTGACAAGGACATGCCAGATTGTTGTTTTCTATCCAAGCTTACTGCGTTAGAGATTACTCAAATAACGAATAAAATGTTACATCACTTACTTATCTTGGAAATGGTTAACGGTAGCGACATTTAAACAGGATACAAAACTATTATTTTTGGCAATTACAAAAGTTGAAGCTTTTTTAAGATATTAAGTGTAGCTAACGAAAGTAACGTCCTTTTCGGAGCTACGTTAAAATCGAGAACAGATTATTGTTTCTTATCCCAAAAAAGTTAGTTCACCAATTTTTATATGAATATTCCGAAAACTTTTGGAATTACAGAAGAAAATTAGAATCAAATATTAACTTTTGGACTAAGGTAATTTTAGTTAAATCGTAATAATTTGGTCTCAGGAATCTACTATTGGTCTGTGTCCCATTACTTATGGACCACCCCGTATACATAATACACATCAATCAATTTATTGTATTAATTATTTTTGGTATATAATTGATTAATAGATAGCAGTCTATTATTATGCAAACGGTAATTATTATTAATTAATAAATGTTTATTCCTGGGTGGCTGTCAATCGATTAATAATTATATTATTAAACCGTAAGTTATTGGATCATCTAATCAATTATCATTCACACTATCGATCACTCTATAATAAATACCGATATCTTTCGTTTATACGAAAGAATGCAATGTTACGGGTTGTTTTCCAAAACAATTTTAACGAGGTAATTCCATACCTATAAGGAAAAAGTTATTCAATTATCACCTAACATTACATTAAATTGACGGAACTTTTTGATTTCAAGATTAAAGGTGGATTTGTTAAAATTATTTTGAAAACTCATATTGCATGAGTGAAATGTATACGTACCGTCATTTAATGATTATTCCTAGATATACAGACTGATTCAAGATCGGCCTTATTATAAAAAATAGATGGTATGTTTGACAACAATGAAAAAAATTGTACTGTAAAGAGAGTTCTTAAGAAAACTTTTTAATTATGAGGTTGTTCATTTCTTACGGGCGCCATATTGGTTCTTCAATAGTTATGTAACTCGAACTTGTTTTTCAAAGATGCATACTATGGTTAAGCTGATTTTACTAATAAGAATAATAAGTTAGTTACTTCTCAAGATGGCGGTGTGGCGAGCATCGTTGTTGCTAGGTTTTCGACTTAGTTATAATTTTTTTTTAAATTTCAATTTTGACTTTTGAATATTGAAACAATCTGTTAAATATTATTTTTGTATCAAAGCTTCAATAAAGTATTGTTTTACCAAGTAAGAAGCACGTGCATTAATGATACCTACATTGGTGACCCCAGGTATTTATTAATTCATATTTATTATGACAGAGGAGACATCAAGTACGATGAACGAGCCGAAAGAACTAGCCAAAGTTGCAATCAAGCTTCCACCTTTCTGGCGCGTTAACCCAGAATTATGGTTTCATCAGGTGGAATCACAATTTCTTGCTACTGGCATTACACAAGATGCCACCAAATTTCACATGCTTGTAGCAACTATAGAAAGTGACGTGTTGCAACAAGTCAGTGATGTCATCGTTAATGCTCCCAAAACAGATATGTATCAGACATTAAAGAAGAGGTTGTTAGAAGCATATTCCGAATCAAACGAAAAGAAGCTGCACAAATTATTAAACGAGTTAGAATTAGGAGATAGAAAACCCTCTCAACTTTTGATGGAAATGAAACAGTTAGCTTCAGATAGACTCACCGATGACGTTCTCAAATCACTTTGGTTACAAAGACTCCCATCTCAAACTCGAGTAGTTTTGCCAGTAAGCTCAGATGGACTTAGTCAATTAGCGACTATGGCAGACAAATTAAATGAAATTCCAAGTTCTCATGAGATTCGAAATTTTAATCAGGATTGTAATTCTAATTTTGACCAGTCTATAGCAACCTTGACTGCACAAATTGAAAAAATGTCTATGGAAATGGTGGAGCTCAAACGGCCTAATAGGTTTTCAAGAAGAGATCAATCTCATTGGCAGCCTCGACCTCGCACTTATTCGCAGTCACGATCTCGCAATGAAACTTTCAATTCAAGAGCTCAAGATGGAAATTATTGCTGGTATCATTCTCGCTTTGGGCGCAATGCGCGAAGATGTAATTCGCCATGTGATTTTAAACAGGGAAACTAAATGATCCATTGGTAGAGGCGGCTACTAATGGACCTAAATCAAACCGCCTTATTGTTAGTGATAGAATTTCTGGAATACGTTATTTAATTGACACTGGTGCTGATATATCTGTAATTCCAAAATCTGTACACTCTAAGCTCGCTCCTTGTCCTTTTTTGTTATTCGCCGCTAACAATTCAACAATTAAAACTTATGGAGATAAACTTCTCGCACTAGATTTGGGACTGCGTCGCGTATTTCGTTGGAAATTCATAGTAGCAGACGTAACGAAACCCATCATAGGAGCAGATCTCTTGACCCACTTTGCTTTGCTAGTCGATTTGAAGGGACAACGACTTATAGATACAACAACCGCGTTGCAAACTTTATGCATGTACGATCTAAGTCCGGTAAAAAGAGTTAAAACCATAGCGGAGGGCCCATTTTCTCATCTATTAGAGCAATTCAAAGAAATAACTAGACCAAATTTTTTCAAATCTTGTAAACATAACGTTGTACATCACATCGTTACAAAAGGTCCACCTGTTATCTCAAAGCCTAGAAGATTACCTCCAGACAAACTGGTAACGGCTAAAAAAGAATTCGAGTATATGATGGAGCAAGGTATATGTAGACCATCCATGAGTCCCTGGGCTAGTCCTTTGCATCTAGTTCCAAAAAAAATGGGAAGTGGCGCCCCTGCGGTGACTACAGGATATTAAATGCCATCACCGTGCCTGACAAATATCCGATCCCTCACTTACATGATTTTACCTATATTCTTAAAGACAAATCTATATTTTCGACAGTTGATCTAGTTCGGGCATATCATCAGATACCCGTCAATAGTGATGATATACAAAAGACTGCGGTAATTACACCGTTTGGTCTCTTTGAATTTCCTGTGATGACCTTCGGGTTGTGTAACGCTGCCCAGTCATTTCAGAGGTTTATGAACGAGGTTACCAGGGGGTTGGATTTTTGCGTTGTATATATTGATGATATTTTAATCGCATCAAGTAGTACGGAAGAACATGAGAAACACTTGAAACTCCTTTTTGAACGTTTCAAGAACTTTGGCCTCGTCATCAATCCAGGAAAATGTATTTTTGGAAAAGAAAGTGTATCCTTTTTGGGACATAAAGTCTCGGCTTTTGGAATAGAACCATTACCTGAAAAGGTCGCCGCCATAGCGGAGTATAAAATCCCAACCTCAATTGGAGAACTTCGGCGCTTCTTGGCCATAATAAACTTTTACAGACGATTTTTACCCCACGCAATTACATCTCAAATGTTACTTTTAGATTTACTCAGGCATCCTAAGAAAAATGATAAACGACTTATCAACTGGTCAGATCCACTCAAGAACGAAGTTAAAGACAGCTTGGTAAATGCAACAATTTTATTTCACCCATCTGCAAACGACCCCTTATCCTTAACGGTAGATGCCTCTGATTTTGGCGTCGGGGCTGTCTTACATCAAAGGCAAAATAACGATTGGAAACCATTGGGTTATTTTTCAAGGAAGTTAACGAATACAGAAAAACGTTACAGTACTTATGATCGTGAACTCTTAGCAGCATATTTGGAAATTAAGCACTTTAGACACATGTTGGAGGGAAGGACTTTCGTCCTGTTTACTGATCACAAGCCATTAACATTCGCATTCAGTAAGCAATCTGGGGGGTTATTCTTGAACCGGTGATATTTTTCCGCAGGTGAAATATTTCTCGCCCTCAAATTTCACTCGAAATGCAAAACTGGTATTCCCGAATCTCGGGTGATAATAAGAGGCTTGCAAGTGGAAATTCCGTTAGTCGAGGATTACTCCGTCCGTCGAAGGTCGTTCTTGACCAATCAGGGTTGCTTTCACAGCATTCTTCATAAATACAGCGACTAATTGAAAGTTGACTTATGGCCGATCTCAGCGAGCGTTCTTAAAATTTAAGAAAGACTTAAGTAGCTTAAGACATACTTATGCGGTCTCACCGCCAATTTAAGTCTTACTTATGTGTCTAAAAACAACCTAAATATGAGTTACCAATTTCGGTGACTTAAAACGCTACTTAACCTATAAGTTGCCGCGTTCTGTCAGTAAACAGTAGGGGAACTTCAAAAAATGCACTTGGACAACGATTTATTATTTCTGAATCAGACGATAATATTCTATTTCATCAAGTAATTATTAGATTATTTTTAATGGAATTCCACGACAAGTATATGTCAGGAGTGACCATTTTAATGCAATGAACGATCGGGAGGTTATTCTTGATCCGATGTTATTTTATTTCGTATGCGCAATGCGGAAAAATTTCGCATTTCGTCTGTTTTGGTATTCTTGAACTGCGAGTTCGTAAATTTCGCACGAAAAATGGTCAAATATCAGGCGATATTTTTCCGCCTGGGTCAGGGCAGACGTAATTTGAAATATCGCCATCATGACGCGCACAGTTTTAAGTACTCTTTTATCACATAAATGTTATATTTACACACAAAAAAATGTATATGGTAAAGATTACTGTAATTTACATATTAAATTCAGAAAACAATGAAAATTTCCATTAATTTGCCATAAAAAATTAATTACGCCATTAAGTGATAAGTTTGGTATTTTTAATTTTGAAAGTTGTAGTGTTTTGACCAAATTGTTATGGGGGCTGTACATAATATTGCAGAAGAAGCAGCTGTAGCACCACGTTTACGCAACAGAGAAGATGCATTCGAACTATCAGACCAACAACTTTTAAAGTAATTTGATACATGTTATAAAAATAAATTATATTAGACCAAAATTATGGAAATAGGAAAAGACGGAAATAGAACAAATGTAGACAAGAAACAAACCGATAAGGACCACATAAGAAAAAGAATAGGAAGTATTATGGATAGAGAAGGAGGAAGCGAAAGGGACATAAAAGAAAAAATACATAAAGCTCAAGGTGCCTTTAATACCTTCAAAAAAATCTGGCAATCGAAAGAAATACATATCAAAACCAAAATCAGATTATTTAACACAAATGTAAAGACAATATTACTATACGGTGCAGAATTCTGGACGGTAAACGAAAAACATATAAAGGAACTTCAAGTAATCATAAACAAATGCCTCTGAAGAATTCCAGGTATATACTGGCCAGAAAAAAATCACAAATGAAGAACTATGGAAAAAAATGAGACAAGAACCGAAAAGAAGAAAATGGAATTGGATAGGACATACGCTCTGGAAAACGAATAACGATATAACAAAACAAGCATTATAATACAATATTAGAGGAAAAAGAACGAGGGGAAGGCCAAAAGCCACTTGGAGGAAGAGGACACAGCAAGACATCACCGATAAATGGAATGAAGTGAAAGAAAAGGCAAAGGATAAATCCGAATAGAAAAAACTGTGTGTAGTGTAGTGAATCAGCAAAAGTTAAATAAATAGTGACGAACAATGAGAAAAGGAATTAAAGAGAATTGGTACAGAGCTGGCAACTCTGATACTATGTAGATGGAAACACTAACGCCGAAGAATCGTCGAAAGACGCCCTACGCTTCTACAGGAGCAAAAGGAATGATGATGTTAAAAATAAATTAATTTTAAGTTTAGTGGATTCTTTAGAATATTTCGTTTAACAAAGCCATAGGTTAGAGAACGTACAACAATGCTTGAGCCACATATTATGCCCGCTTATAGAAAATCTGCTAACTAAGCTATGTTGTATCAATATAATAAATAAAACAGCACTGAATCAAACCAAAATAACCGTAGGTTTTAGCAAGTTTGCGATTTCTTGGAAAATTGCATTGTATTAAAATAGTCACTCCTGACATATATAGGTACATGTCGTGGAATTCCATTAAAAATAATATCAATAATTACTTGATAAATAGAATATTAGCGTCTGGATGTAGAAATAATAAATCGTTGACCAAGTCCATTTTTGAAGTTTCCCTTCTTTTTACTGACAGAACGCGGCAACTTATAGGTTAAGTAGCGTTTTAAGTCGCCGAAATTGAAACAGATTATGCCGTGAAAGCAACCCTGATTGGTCAAGAACGACCTTCGACGGACGGAGTAATCCTCGACTAACGGAATTTCCACTTGCTAGCCTATAATTATCACCCGAGATTCGGGAATACCAGTTTTGCATTTCGAGTGAAATTTGAGGGTGAGAAATATTTCACCTGCGTAAAAATATCACCAAACAGTCTGTGTTACTGATGGCCGATCTCACCGAGCGTTCTTAAAATTTAAGAAAGACTTAAGTTGTTAAGACATACTTATGCGGTCTCACCGTCAATTTAAGTCTTACTTATGTCTCAATAAACGTCCTAAATATAAGTTATCAATTTCGGTGACTTAAAACGCTACTTAATCTATAAGTTGCCGCGTTCTGTCAGTAGAAAGTAGTGGAACTTCAAAAAATGGACTTGGACAACGATTTATTATTTCTGCAAGTCTTACTTATGTCTCTAAAAACGTCTTAAACGTAAGTTACCAATTTCGGTGACCTAAAACGGTACTTAACCTATAACTTATATAAGTCACTGCGTTCTGTCAATTAAAAGTCAAAAAATTGTCATATCCCCATTTGTATGAAGCGGTACTTCCGTTTATCGATTTCGAACGTGCTAACCAATGTAAAAGCCTTTTGCCGCTTTAGTGGCAGAAATTGAACTAGACTTTGTTTAAGTCGCGACTTAACTCGCTTGGTGAGACAAAACACAAATTTAAGAACAACTTTATTTTAAGAACTACTTGTCTAAGCTTTAGTGATAAGTATTGTCGGTGGGATCGGCCACTATTGTTGTTAGAAATTATCGAGGGCCACAGTTGGAGTATATTCATAACTTGTAAGTGAGGTTATTATCATAATAATAATAATAATAATAACGTGAAGTTACATTATTTCTTCAGTCATATCCCCATTTATATGAAGCGGTACTTCCGTTTATCGATTTCGAACATGCTAACCAATGTAAAAGACCTTTGCCGCTTTAGTGGCAGAAATCGAACTAGACTTTGTCTAAGTCGCGACTTAACTCGCTTGATGAGACAAAACACAAATTTAAGAACAACTTTATTTTAGGGACTACTTATCTAAGCTTTAGTGATAAGTATTGTCGGTGAAATCGGTCATTAAGGGTGGGTTAGAGTAAAAATATTTTTAGTTTTTAAGTGTTTTGGGTTGCCTGACTTAAAAATAGCCAAGAAAGGATTGGATATTCTAGCATTGCTTCTACCTAACAAAATTTCAAAATTCAGTACAAGTAGGTATTTGCGAATACCGATTTTTAATCTCTTAAACCTCTTTGTAAACATTGGAAGTGATGAACAGAGTCGGTGAGTGTTGGGTTGCCCGTTGGGTTGCCTATCTTTAATCAGTTTTTTAAAAAAATATGAGCAATTTTTTCTAAAGTCAAATAAATATTACGCCAAAATTATACAAATTTGCAAAAGGGTCGATACATGCATAGGAAGATAATATTGAAACCCACCTCGCGACATGCAAAAATCAATACATTGTTGATGGATGTCTTGTGTAAGTCCCTTTTTGTAAGTTTTACATAATAGACCATAATTTAATTACTATATTATTAAAATTGGTCGTTCTGGCCGTGTTGCGTATGAAGGAAAGGTCTAAAAAGTTTAATACATACCCGTCCTTCTTTTTAACTGTCATTATTTAACCGTACCGTTATTTTAAAATTACACAATTTTCAGCGCGTAAAGATGCTACTAAAACCAACCCCTAATGCTAAATTATAATTACTTCCTATATCTTAACTGGTAACTACAGCTTCCAAAAAATTGTAAAGCTGTTAAAACCTGCGGTTATTTTGGTTTGATTAAGTGCTGTTTTATTTACTATATTGATACAACATGCCTTAGTTAGCAATAAGCGGGCATAATATGTGGCTCAAGCATTCTTGTAAGTTCTCTAACCAATGGCTTTGTTAAACGAAATATCCTAAAGATGCCACTAAACTTAAAATTAATTTATTTTTATAACATGTATCAAATTACTTTAAAAATTGTTGGTCTGATAGTTCGAATGCATCTTGTCTGTTGCGTAAACGTGGTGCTACAGCTGCTTCTTCTGCAATATTATGTACAGCCCCCATAACAATTTGGTCAAAACACTACAATTTTCAAAATTAAACTGCCAAACTTATCACTTAAAGACGTACTTAATTTTTTAGGGCAAATGAATGAGCATTTTATTAAATGTTTTCTGAATTTAAAATGTAAATTACAGTAATCTGTACCAAATACACTTTTTTGTGTACAAATATAACATTTATGTGATAAAAGAGTACTTAAAACTGTGCGCGTCATGATAGCGATATTTCAAATTACGTCTGCCCTGACCCATGCGGAAAAATATCACCCGATATTTGACCATTTTTCGTTCAAGAATACCAAAGCAGGCGGAATGCGAAATTTTTCCGCATTACGCATGCGAAATAAAATATCACCGGTTCAAGAATAACCCCCCTGACAGTCTTTCACCACGTCAATCGAGACACTTGGATTTTATTTCTCAATTTACCACAAATATACAACACATCTCTGGGAGAAACAATATCGTGGCTGATACGTTATCGCGAATTAATAGACTTGACTGGCCGGTGGCCGTCGACTTGGAACAACTCGCAGAGAATCAGCTGCAGTTTTTGAAACTCATTAATAACATCCGTATGAATTCTTCGTTAAGTATTCAAACCTTCAAAATTTCGGATAAAAATTCTTATATTGCGCTGTTTCACAAGGTTATCCCAGACCCCTCGTTACCGAAAAGTTTAGAAAACAGATTTTCGAAAATTTGCATTGTCTTTCCCACCCAGGTGTTAAGAGCACAATCAGATTAATTCAACAGCGTTTCGTGTGGCCGTTAATGAAGAAAGGTTGCGCTCGCTGGACCAGAGAATGCCTCAGTTGCCAGAAAGCTAAAATCACTAGACATAATCGGAGCCCTATCCAATCATTCACCGCTCCAGATGAGCGTTTTTCACATATTCATCTCGACATAATTGGCCCATTACCCTACGTTGAGGGATGCAAATATTGCCTTACCTGTATCGACAGATACACACGCTGGCCTGAGGCATGGCCAATTGCCGAAATTTCGGCAGAGGTAGTAGCTAAAACATTTTTTAACGGTTGGATTACAAGATTTGGCGTTCCAAGTGTAATTACAACAGATCGGGGTAGTCAATTTACCTCTGCTATATTCAGGGAGTTAACAAGTTTGTGCGGTATCCAGCACAACAAAACTACATCGTTTCACCCTCAGTCTAATGGGATTTTGGAAAGATGGCATAGGCATTTAAAGGCAGCCTTACGCTGTCACGAAAATAAAAACTGGGCAATGGCGCTGCCAATAGTTCTACTTGGATTAAGGACAGCCGTCCGCACGGACTTAGATGTATCAGTTGCTGAGATGGTTTATGGAAAAACACTTAAACTCCCTGGTGATTTCTTTGTTAGTAGTCAATCCTTTTTTAATCCCACTAATTTTGCACAAAAACTACGCACCTCTATGCAAAACCTCAAACCAATACCAGATCATCATCATCACAAGGAGAAAATTTTCGTGTTTAAGGAGCTGCGGAACTGCACTCACGTCTTTTTAAGAGACGATACCTTACATCCTAAATTACAGATGCCATATTCGGGTCCATATAAAGTTTTAAATAGGACAAATAAATTTTTCCTTGTAGACATCAATGGAAATAAGAAGAACATTTCCATTGATAGACTTAAACCAGCTTTCTTACCATCTTCAGATGTTTCGAAGAAAATATTGGGTAAATCAATTCTTAAAAACGACATATCCAAGAATTCAAATACTGTAAAAGTTACCAAGTCAGGGCGACATGTACATTTCCCCAGCAGATACGGAGATTGTCTGGGGGGGGGGAGTAATGTGGCGAGCATCGTTGTTGCTAGGTTTTCGACTTAGTTATAATTTTTTTTTTAAATTTCAATTTTGACCTTTGAATATTGAAACAATCTGTTAAATATTATTTTTGTATCAAAGCTTCAATAAAGTATTGTTTTATCAAGTAAGAAGCACGTGCATTAATGATACCTACAGGCGGTGATCACAATTATATCAATCGCTTACAGTAGCTTACATATTTTACAAAGATGATCAAACTAATTTTGTTCATATATGGCAATACTTTCTTTTAAATTATTGCAAGCCACTTTACACAAAAATTTATAATGAAAATTCAGGGGTTTAGTTGAAATTTCAAGCAGTTTTTTTTTTCTTCTTCTTCTTTAAGTCAGGAATTATTTCCTGTTTGCTTGTTTGGCCTGTTCTCCTCTGCAGACGAGGAAAACCAGCTCTGTGCCCATCTCTTAGGCGGTCGTCTCAGTGGTTTTATATCTTGTGGTCGTGATGTTTTGCAGATCTTAGCCAGTCTACCTGAATGCATCCGTTCTACGTGTTCGTTTCAGTCTTTCTTCCTTTTCACTACATCTTGTATGTTACACCTCTCCTTTGTGCTTTTCTTTGTTTGTCTATCTCTTACACTTACAGTTATGCTCAGTATTGATCGAAGTATCTTCATTTCTACAGTTTTTATTTTTTATTTAGTTTTCTTTGTCTCAGTTCTTGGTTCTATAGCATATGTCAATACTGATTGTACCATTGTTTTGTAAATTTTAACTTTGGCTTCTTTACGCATATTGCTATTTATGTTTTGTTTTCTTTGCTTAAATCCCTGCTGCTGCTGCTTATGTCAACTCGCCAGTGGCGGCTCCTGGTAAAAATTTTAAGGTGTTCTGCAATTTTTGCAAAAAAAAACTTACCTATTTTTTATAAATTAAGTCTATCCTACGTTCTTTTCTGTTCGCAAATTTTATAATCACTTTGTCATTAAAATTGTCTATTTCGGAGATAAACTTTTTTTCAATAGATAGCATGGAAAGAGCTGTTAAACGATCCTCGGTCATTGAATTTCTGAGAAACGTTTTGATTCGTTTTAGTGTTGAGAAACATCTCTCGGCCTCTGATGTTGTCACGATTTCTAATAATTTTCTAGTCTCCTTCAACGTATCTCCTAGATTGTTTGCTATTAAAAATTTTGGAAGAGGTAGTGCGCCGTTTAATGTCCTGCAATCATTTCTTGAATAAATAACAGACAGTTCAGTTCGTAATCGTTCTTTATCAAGTGTGGGATAAAAGGAACATACGGAAGTGAGTTTATCCTCAGGAAATTTACCGCACTACTCTCCAAAGTACTCCGAAAAGAAAAGTGATGCAACTACTAGATGCTCTTCAAAATGAAATCGATCTTTTGCACAATTTATAATAACATCACACACCTCTAACGCAGAAATCCGGTGATCAAATTTACTGTTGCATGGACGGTTGCGTTTATTTTCTGGTGGCTCATGGCCTATTATATCTGATGCTTTACTAATGGTGTTACCAATATCATTTCGAACTTGAATGATACTGCGTTCAAAATTGTCGATAGCGTCTCTTACTCGAGTGGGTTCGATTTTTCTTTGCTGCAATTGATTAAAAAGGATATCTACGTGGGGCATCACATGATGGAAAAAAGTTAGCCAAAAATTGAAGATCGGATCATTTAATGTACGGCGAATAGAGGCGGCTGTACTACAGACTGTGTTGTTGGAGAATTGATCTTCTATTTCATCCATGCACTCAATCAGAGAGTTTCTATTTTCGTACACAACATTAATGGTCCGTATATTAAAATTCCAACGGGTTGTAGCGCCGTGGGGGATCCTTCTGTTCACAATCGTGTTCAACACTTCTACTCGTTGGGGTGAATTATTAAAAAAGTCAGGAATGTCTTGCAAATTTCCAAAAAATACACGTACTTGCTTATTTGTGGAAGCAGCTTTAGACATAATCAAATTTAAGTGGTGGGCATAACAGTGTACATAGTGAGCAAAGGGATACTTTTTTTAAATTAATGCTTGAACGCCTGCATGTTGGCCGCTCATCACCGCTGCTCCATCATAACTTTGTGCAATCAATTTGTTAGGTGAATTTTGAATTAAAGGATCTATAATAGTTAAAATTGTTTTACTAAGTGTTCCTGCATCACATTTTTCAGGAATTAAGTAGTTCCAAAAATGTTCAATTGGCTCACCATCGCGAACATATCTAAAAATAACTACCAGTTGAGATTTTGCAGCAACATCCGTTGTTTCGTCCGCCATGATCGCCAAAAATGAAGAATTATTAATTTCCTCAATTATTTGTTCATGACAGACTTCAAGCATACACTGTAACAGATCGTTCTGTATTTCTTTAGAGGTGCCTTTTTAAATATTGAAGAATTCTTTAGATGCTCACTTAGAGTTGCATCTAGTTCAGCCGAAAAATTTATAAGTCCACGAAATATTCCCGGATTCTCGGAAGTATCGCTCTCATCATGTCCCCGAAGAGCCAATTCAAAAGCTCCACAAAATTTAATGCAATTTATAATTTTTGATAAAACATACCTATTCTTTGACACATTTTCATTATGTCTCTGTACATTTATCCAATAAGCAGAATCTAATTGAGCGATAATATTAGTTGACGCTACTAACGCAAATTCCATACAATTATGAAGATGGCTTTTAGAGTTTTCGTGTCTTTTTATCTTCAAACTTAAGTGCTTTAGATCGGTGACCCCTATTTCCGTCCAAGCTTTATCGCCACCAAAAAGTAAGCAGGGAAAACAGTATAAAGCATTTATTTTGTTACATCCACAAATCCATTCATTTTTTAAATAAATGCCTCTATTAAATTTACGTGAGTAACTTTTCCCTCTACTTACACCAGATTTTTCAATAATAATATCTGGTAATGGTCTACCTGTTCCTTTTAATTCTATCTTTTCTTCGTATGAATATTTAAAGAATCTCTTCACATTAATTAAATTAAAGACCACTTCCATAGTATACAGTTAATAATTCTCAGCAATGCACAAAAACAGAATCGCACGCACGTACTATATTATTATTGTTTTTAAGTTGAACTCGCGTAAAAATTCGATACAAACAACAATACCGTCTTCGCGTGTTCCACTTCCACGCTGAACTAAATGCAGCGAAATCTCTACTTAAATCACGACTTTGTTTTAGATTGTTTTAGACCGACACGGGGGAAGCGGAGTGCTGCGCGGGTCTTCGAAGGAGCTGGTAGAGCACGATCGTGTGGCCCAGATAAATAATAACGCGACGATAGCGTGAGTCGATAGGTTGTTCCACTGGTCGACTTTACTTGCGTGGTTCTCACTTCGCTTCAGTCTTCAGTTGTAGTTTTTTTTATCATTATAGCCAATACACAGGCCGTGGGATGCCGGCTGGATACCGGCTTTACAAAATCGCGAATGCGAAGTATTTATTATTTGCTTTTTGGTAATAGAAAACATTTTAGTATTTTAGTTAGAGTTAGATTGCTTTTTTGAGAGCTCTGCAGCACTGCAGCGCCTTGCACTAGCCGCCACTGTCAACTCCCAAATACCATGACTTGTTCGATTATGTCTTCTTCTATCTACAGTTTGCATCCAATAAGATTTTTAGATATTACCATTGTCTTAGTTTTTCTGTGGATATTATTCTATTATAGTGTTTACTTCTTAAATTGTACTGGTGCAGTAGTTTTTGAAGATTATCTTCGCTGTCAGATATTAACACCGCATCATCTGCGTAACATACGATGTTAATATTTTTGTTTCCTATTCTGTATCCTGTTTTGTTTCGTACAGTTTATTCATGATTAAGTTAAAAAGAAATTGGCTTAGGGAGTCGCCTAGGTATGAGTTTTGTTGAGCCATTGTCTGTTATTTCTTCGGCTGTACTGTTTGAGTTAATATCGTCAGTTATATCTATTATCTGTTGTGATTTATTCTCTTCCGTTAATACATTGAGTATGTCTGATTTTGTAATTTGGTAAAACGCCTTTCTGAAATCTACAAAACAGAGATACAATGGGTTGATCTGTTGTTACTTCGGTTGTACTGTTTGAGTTAACATCGTCAATCATGTTTATTATCTGTTGTAATTTATTCTCTTCTGTTAATATTTTGAGTATGTATGATTTTTTAATTCGGTCAAACGCCTTTCTGAAATCCACAAAACAGAGATACAATGGGTTGTTATGTTCTATGGTCTTTTCTACTAGTTGACGTAGCATAAATATCGCATCTACTGTACTTAAATATGTTTGTTCTAAAACCTTGTTGCTCTTCTGCCACGATGTTAGCAGTTTCAGGACTAGGTTTAGCAGAATAATCTCGGGGTAGTTATCTAGCACTTTTTTATCTCATCTCTTAAATACGGTTAGAGTGTAACTTTTCCATTACATACAGGGAGGTGACTCGAACACCCGAACATAGGGATTTAACATGTAAAATCATATTTTCATAATTTCCTGCTCCCCTAATTATTTTAGGTAAAAAAGCTTCAAATAAAAGTTTTAGAGCATAAAATTCTGCATCTGAATCAATAAACAAAATTAATTTTGCGTGCCTTGTAACCTCAGAAATTGGGTATAAAGATGACGTAAATCACCCCAAAAATAGCGATAGCCATGGAATTCAAACAAAAATTAACAAATGTGAACGGTTTATCTGTCAAGTTACGCTGCGTTAGTTTATTTTATTATTACTTATAATTACTGTTAAAGTGAAAATATGGTCAAGAATTATACAATAAGTGAAAAAAATCAATTTTTAAAGTTATTTTACAGTGGTAACAGTATAAGACAAGTGCGAGATCTATTTGCGAATTTATATCGTCATATACCAATTCCGTCGACATCAACAATCCATACCATCATCAATAATCAAACAAAATATGGGTCAGCGTTCGTCCCTTGCAAGAGTTGTACTAAAAAACAAATAAATATTGCACCAGAAGAAGATATTGAAGCTGAAGATCATAACGCTAACGAAATCAATGTATTAGCTGCGGTATCAAATAATCCAAATGTGAGCCTCAGAGAAATTGGATCTGAATTAGGTTTGCACCACACCACGGTCCTAAAAATATTAAAAAAACACAAATTTAAATCTTTTAAATTTTCCGTCCACCATGAAATTTGACAGATAAACCGTTAACATTTGTTAATGTTTGTTTGAATTCCATGGCTATCGCTATTGTTGGGGTGATTTACGTCATTTTCATACCTAATTTCTGAGGTTACAATGCACGCAAAATTAATTTTGTATATTGATTCAGATACAGGATTTTATGCTCTACAACTTTTATTTGAAGATTTTTTACCTAAAATAATTAGGGGAGCAGGAAATTACGAAAATATGATTTTACATGTTAAATCCCTATGTTCGGGTGTTCGAGTCACCACCCTGTATATGCAATCCGGGCTAGATGTCTTACGAATTTTGAGTTTTGATATGGTTTGTTTTATTTGTTTTAATGTTGTTAGTTGCCTGATTATTTGCACTTAGTATTTGGTCCATATTTGTCTGTATTTCTGCTGCCGTCGAATATAGTACCTGAAAGTGTTCTACTCATTGGTCTTCTGAAATGTTATTGGTTCATTATATGTATCCGTAATTTCAGTTTTCTAGTTGTGTAATAGGTATTTTCCATACTTTTTTCTGTGTTCCACATACATCATACTCCATGTCTTTTGTGAATTTCTCCCAGTATTCTTTATTCTGGGTATTTCAGTGTTTACTTTATTTCTCGTGTTTACGTATTAGGCATATTCGTTAGGTGTTTGGTTCATTTTATATTATTAAGAAATTACATTTTCCTTTCTTTTGATAGTTCCTTAATTTCTTCGTCAAACCATGTTTTTATTTTTATTTTATTCTTATTAATCTTCCTCTTTCCTAGTGTTTCCTCCGCTTTCAAGATATTTGTTTTTAAATTTGTCCACATTTTAGTTACTATGCAATCTGCTGGTTCGTAGTCGTTTTCTATTTTTTGTGTTAGTCTTGATTGATATAATGTTTCTATGCTTGGCTCCACAATTTTTTCAATATTTAGTTTTCCCAAAAATAGTGGTTGTGGTGTTTTTAGTGTTACTTGTAGTTTTAGTTTACCCAATATGAGACTATGATTTGAGCCCACATTTGCTGATGTGCGAGTTCTGACGTTCATTATTTGTTTTGGATGTATTTCTTTATTACTTATAATAAAATCTATTATTGAGTTTTATCCTCTACTGTTTGACCATCCTATTTTTTTGTGTATTGGATGGTCAAAACAATGTCTTGTTTATTATAAACTCGTTCATAGTACAAAATTCTATTACTTCTTCTCCGCTCTTAGCCAGAGTCGGTTCGTTAAACTAGTGTTTAACTCATTAGAATTTTATCTAACAATTGTAACTAAAGGTTAATTGATATAATTAAGAGATCAATTTTTTACGTTTTATCTTTATTAACATTAACGTATTGTACATTTTTGAAATCAAAAGGTAAAATATAATTTAACTGCAGAATAATCCTACGTGACGTGACGTCCATAAGAAATAAAAAAGAACTTGATAATAGTGTAATATGGTAGAGTTTCATATACAGGCGGCGAACCACGTATGTGAATAGTCGTGCTACCACTGCTTAGTGCTAAAAATTGAACAGTAATTATAATAACGTTTACACAGCTAGTAAATAATATTATCTTTAACAAGATTCTTAAAAATTTAACGATAGTAAGTGCATTATCAAGCCAGTTGGCCGCGGCCGAGTCAACCGATCTTACTAATAGCGGTGAAGCAAAAGAAATCTTCAAGTTAGATAAACTCTTTTATTCCATTGTTAAAGTAGAAACGCGAAGGAAAACAACAGATCTTCCCCAGTGCCACAGATTTCAGCGCTTTCGCCATACGAAAAATTTTTGTCATCTAACCCCTAGATGCGTTAAATGTCCGGGCAATCATCTCACAAGCGAATGTCAAAAACGCTCCAATAATCCTCCAATCTGCGTAAACTCCTACTATCCGTTGAAGCTGGTGGCAGGTCGAGTGTCCACTTTTGAATCCAAATTGAAATGGTGGGAGAATATTTGCTTCTTGTAGTTGATCATTTAGCCTGGAGTAGATTATTTGTTCGAATATTTTTGAGAGAGTGTTTAAAAGACTTATTGGTCGATAGTTATTAGGGTTTTTGTTATCTTTTCCTGGCTTGGAAAAGATAACAACTATGGCATATTTCCATGCTATTGGACAGTAT
This sequence comes from Melanotus villosus, assembly GCA_963082815.1. Lineage (NCBI taxonomy): Eukaryota > Metazoa > Arthropoda > Insecta > Coleoptera > Elateridae > Melanotus > Melanotus villosus. Next base: position 64,535,145 of record OY720418.1, on the reverse strand, counting down.
CCCTTTCTGAGGCAAGCATTAAACAGTGTCGTCAGGAATGCAAGTACCTTCTTTGTGAGTCGCTTCAGAATTTCATTAGTGATAAGATCACACCCCGGAGATTTGACTGGACAATCGCGTTTAAATGCTAATACCATCGAAGATATCGTGGAAACAGGATTTGATAGAGAAAAAGATGAGAGTCAATTAGAAACTCTTTCTAAGGATTACCTGGAACAATGCAATATGGAAGGAGAAGAAGATGAGGATGAAAAAGCTTAATGTAACTCTATTTTGACTTTTTTTTATTAAGTATTATGAATATTTAGACCGGCTGAGACAGTGGATGCCATGTAAAAAAAACGCGCCTCGTACTCAACCTCAAAGGTGGTGTGGAATGGGGTACTTCGTTAACCTTGACTTAGCCGTTTAACATCACAATACGCGAAAACGGTTGGTCCCACGAAAAAACCACAAGAGTACTTCTTTGTACAGAATTTTATAGCCTTCCATTTCTCTGTAAACTATTCTATACCTAAAGTCAATAGAAAAGAAGATATAAGCGAAAAATCAATTTTTCGCACCTTTTAAGCCCAATAACTGAAGAAGCTCAAGGTCAAATCAAGGGTACTTTTGATATGTTGTTTAAAAACACTAAATAAAGGTGTACACAAAAATTCAGCTAACTTTGAATTTTTCCGAAGTTTTGCCACATAATTAGAGAGTTATCGCAAGTCTACGTTAAATTTCCGTTAACGCTAAAATCACGTGATGTTATACGCTATTTTATTTTTACGGTAAAGTTTCTGAACCTAACCTCAACACATAAAATTACTTGTTTATAAACACGGCAACATAACCTCACCTCTCAAAATAACGTACGCAAAACCCTCCGCTATTTTATGAAAATAGGGAGTTTTTGGGCAATCATAGCCACCTTATACCATGAGATCGAAAAAAAGATGATTCTGAGCAGGCTTTGACTAGTACAACGCGATTGGTTACACTGGTTCTAGAATGCCTATGAATTATAATGTGACAGTGACATTTCAAATGTAAGTCAGTTTTGCAATCTTGTTTCCAGAATTATTTAAGTTTATCGTTGTAATACTAGTGAAGGATCACATTTTGAACACCTACTCTAACATGTATTCATCTTAGTTTTCAGTTTGTTCCCTAAATAAATACTGTTTTGTGTTTTAATTTATTTGACATTTATTAATCTCTAACCTACTGCCACATTTTGAAATCAGTCTTGCCAATCGTGTTGTATTAGTCAAGGCCTGCTCAGAATCATCTTTTTTTCGATCTCATGGTACCTTATTTGGCACTTTGCGTAATAACATAACACTATTTACATAGCGGCTAACGCTAAGTTGATTATAATAGCGAGCGTTTAAGGGTGATATGTATCCATGGCAGATATGGCTTATGTTATTACAGTTAAATGACAGTTAATTTCAAAATCAGTGATTTATCAGTTTTGTCACGCCAAACTATTAAAATGTCTAATATACGTTTACGGTTTTCAAGTTATGACGATTTTATGTTACTAAAAGAGGTGCGTTCGGCAAATCCATATGCGAATCCTGAAGACTGGAAGCTGGTTCATGAAAATATTACTCGTGTATGTTACAAAGATTTTACAATGCGTTGTGTGAAGGAGCATGATGAAATTATTTCAAAAAAATGATAGAGCAAACATAAAAAAATCAGGAACAGAAGAAGAGTATAATGAAAAGCAACAGCTGCTTCAAGAAATCGTAGATTTACGAAGAGAATTGCAGCAAACAGTGGTCCATCAACGGAACAGTATCTTGTTACCACCATCAACAGTTGTGAGGGCGAGGTCGCCTCATAACCCTCATAACTCACAAGTACTTCAGCTGGAACAGGCGCAAATAAGAGTATGTAAGGAACAACAACGGAAGGGCATTGACATTCGACAGATAGCCACACCGGAAGCTTCAGAGTCGGACGAAGACATTTTTAATAACACAGAGGTAGAGTGTCTTGACGTAGTAGAAGACTCCCAAACAATTATTACAAACACCAACACACCTGCTCCTCTCAGTCAAGCTTCTGGGGTCATTCTGGCACCAAAGCGAATGCGACAAAAAAGAAATTTGAAACCAAACACCCTACAATTCCTGCGTGAGAAGCATGCAAGAGAATTGACACTAAAAGAAAGGGAAATAGATTTAGAACAACGAAAGTTAAACTTGGAAGAGAGCCGGTTACAGCTGCAACGAGAAGAATTTGAATTTAATAGGGAAATAAGGGATAAAGAAAGTAATCAACATTTGATGCAAGAAGAGCATCAGCAAAAAATCATAGAAACGTTGTTGCATAATATTCTTAAAAATAAGTAGTAATAATCATTACATATTTCTTTTGTTACAATTATTTATATTGAACGTTGAATAAACAATAATTATGTGTGAATTAAAAAAATATTTATATTTTTACGAACTGCTTTATACTCTTATGTACTCTTCAAGTGAAGGTGATTGAATGTCAAAATATTGAGATGTTTGACCACCATAGAAACATGTATGGCAATTTGTTAATATTGTTGCAACATGGTACATTTGGGATATTTCTTGCAAGAGCAACTTTTGATTTTTTCGAAAATCTACAAATGCGAACAAATTTATTATCTTTCCAAAGCCCCATTCCACGGGTTGCCGGATAGCACTCGTTTTGGTATTAAAATTAGTCTGTTCGATAGTGAGTCTCGTTTTCGTGTATAGTCTAATGAGTAATTCACGGATGGGATATCCACTGTCTCCATACAGACAGAATTTTTCACCAGTTGCAAACGTAGCATGCACTTCCAGTTGTCTATACAAATTTGAGTCTCGAAAAATTCCTGCATCATGTCTTCGTCCAGGATAAGGTCCATGAAGACTAGCAATCATTCCATCCATCCGGACACAAAACAGATTGATATTTTACGCAATGATGTCTTTTGTGTCCGGAGTAGTATTCTTGCTGTTGTATGGAAGGTCTGCAGATAGGTCTTGCCGTACCATCAATAAATCCCCAGCACCTAGTAAAAGCCCACCTTTGTTTATGATTGCTGTCGAATAATATCGTAGCTTATTGTGCGTTAACCAACTCAAATTATTTAAATCTTTTAAAAGATGTACTTTGTTCCGAAAAATAGTGTTTGCTACTTCATTTGCTATCACTGAGATATAAGGCGCAGATAAGCCAAATAGTGATTCCAAATCAGACAGTCTATTTGGATAAGCTAATCTTCTAAGCAAAATACAAAAACCCTCAATTCCACTAACAGCATAACCATTCATGGTAGAAATCTTATCTGGAAGACCAAGAATATTTACCAATCTATACAAATCTTCCTTTTTAAAACGAAAATTCAATTTAATGTCGTAGGGATGAGGGATCCATTTCCTCTAAATCAAGTCTACCAAATTCCTCTGCTCTGAGACGTGGTGGTTCTTTTAGCATATTGAGTATAACTAAATCTTCAAATGTATTGTTATCCATTTCACCTATAGCATAAAGTTCAAGTAAATCTTCCATTTTGAAATATCAATATGACGTATCTATTTTATGACAAACGAATTTAACAACTGACCATTTGACAATTTAATGTGTATAACGTTGAGTGTATAAGGTTTAAAGTGCAAAAACTATATCGGATGTTCATACCATATTTCATAAATATCGTAATTGCGAACGTTTAAGGTTATAAGTTACGAAGTGTCCCAAAACTCCCTAATAGCGGGCCGCGGTTATTTATTTAGCGTACGATAAATGTAGGCGCATGCGCATTCGTCCGATTGTACGAAAATAACGTACGCTAAATTTAGCGTTGTAGGTTGCGATAACTCTCTATTGTCTAATTTGACTGGACTAATAAGAAGAGGACATAATCCATAATCATTGAAAGGCCAGAAGAAGAACAATACAACTGTTTGGTTGCAAGTCAGCTTTAACGTATTTGAATCTGTACGATACAAAACAATTGCACGAAATTGCGCAATCAGATAGTTTGTGTCAGGACACAAACTTTTTAGTTGACCAACTGATCAGTTGCATATCAGTTGCATATGAGGGCATTGCCATACACACCCTTGGTACTCACTCTCGCAACCAAACTGTTGCGCAACTGAAAATTGCGTGTCAGCGACCAGCCTAATGGGACGGCGCCTCATTTTCGATTTTCCCGTAACGGAAAAACTGCGAAAATTAATTCTTGTACTTTGATAAAAATCTCCGATGCCTTGAAATTACTGGATTGTCTATTAGCTGCAGTTATGAAAATTGTCACATGAAATAATTTAATTTTCCGTTGAGTTGGTTTTATAAAATAATTTCTCTTGTTGTTGAATTTGTTGAATCATAGTTATTTGCGTATCAAGGCAAAAAAATTAAATTTTTCGTATGCAAAAATAATTTCAAACTGCCTTTCTGTTTGAAAAATTTCATAGCATCAGTGACTTTTGTCAAAGTGTTCGAATTAATACCCACAGTTTTTCTGTTACACCAAAGCCGAAAATTGTATAAAATAGCATCAATCTATGCTCTATAAAAAAACTTCATTGCACTTTTGGTCTAAAATAATTAGGGAAGCAAATATTTACATATTAAAAATTTAGCATTGGTATTCCTATGGTGCGTGAAGCAATTCACCACCCATCTAAAAACTTCAAATCAATGTCTTCTTGGTGACATACCCCTCTTAATACCACAAAATATGTGGTTTCAATATGACCAAGTGCCATCTCATAATGCTCGTAATATAAGGCCAATTTTATTTCAAAATTTTTAAAATAACTTAGTCACAATGGCGCTCCAGTTTTAGATTTTTACTAAGAAGGCACATAAAACAAAAGCTATATGAAACCGCTCCGTTAAATTTAGATGTTTTAAATACGTGTATTCGTGGAACATATCAAAGCAGAACGTCTCAAATGTTGGAAAACATTTGTCGGAAAGAGAGCTGAAAATGAATAACAGAAATTACTTTGAATAGATTATTAATATGTTAGTTTTCATTTTCTATTAGTTCATGAAGGATAAACTAATCACTTTTGTTATTTTCCATTTATAACAATTATCAAGCATTAATAAAAATTGGGCCACTGGGTTTCTTATATTTTTCTTCTGTCTTTTAATAAGATGGTTACCCGCTAGTTCATGATATACTGTATATCGACCAAACATTATTAAAATTGCTTTATATTGATTTTTGAGTCGTACCTACTAAATACGTCATTTTTTTTTTAATTTGGAAAAAGTGTACGAAAATATTTGAGTTGGTTCTAATCAAAACGCTAATATTATCTTTTATGGTTTTTTTTTTAAATTAAATTTTTAAGGATTCACTCCTTTAGAGAAATATATTTTTAACGAAATAATGTAAATTCCATATTTAGAAAAATATCACCTCCGCAGGGATTCGAACCACTGACCTTCAGCTATACGCGCCACTGCTCTACCATTTTTTCTAAATATGGAATTTACATTATTTCGTTAAAAATCTTTTATGGTGTTTTATTTAATTCTTCAAAAAATTGTATACTTTCAGACCTGAAACAAAAAACAGTATCACTAAAGAAATAACTGAATTTTTCCCTTTATTTTCTTCTGATTCAGCGTCTTAAATTTAAAGTTAGTTTAAAAATTGGACCCTGGGTGTAAAAAGATGGAAATTTATACAAAAAAATTAGTATTTTCTGACTTATATCAACGTAATTCGTGGAAGTTTTAAAAAGGTTTCGTTATTAAAACGTTTGCCTTCCAAAAAGTGTGGCCATTTAACTAGTTAGCAAAATGTTTTAAAAAATTACCTTAGTATGTATATTATCACAAGTTATTTAAATATACGCTGTAGTTTGATTTTTTTTTTGAGAAAATTAATAAGTAAATATAGTGTACTGTCTGAAATCATAATTAGAATTTGTTTATAATTGAATATAACGAGGCCACAAAAACAAAGCTGTTAACTGCTGTAATAAAATCATGGAAAGTGAAAGTAACAAATGCAATTTTATGTTGTCGGATGGACTTTTGCTATTAACTGTTTTTCTGAATTTTAATATCTTAATAAATAAAATACAGCAGATTATGATATAACTTCAAAACCAAATGTTCGATCTGTAGCAATGATGAAATAATAAAAATGGATGCCGTTTTAGCATTAAGTAAAATAAATGTGTTTTTTTATTTCGAAATCGCTTTACTTAAATAAATTCTTGGCTATATCGAGAGCTTTCTAGGATCGGATTACGTGTAAATAACAATGTATTAACGATCAAACTCGCTGTTTGTAACCTAAATAGTCGACACGACCAAGTTGGTTGTGGGTTTTGAAATCGAATGTTTCAATTACAGGAAACAGGTATCCCTTCCAACTGGCATTTCGTCGATGTGCAAATGTTGGCAGCTATTTCAACAGCTCCGCCAATTGTTATACTTTTACCTTGAATTACTTATAATAGGCTGGTTTAATAGAGTCAAGAACTAGGAGAAACTAATCATTTCACTTCAGTACATTCTTTTTGCGAAAATTTATTAATCGAAAACAAAACAACATTTAGCAATATTGATTTAACAGGTTTCAGTGCTTGGCATCTGACTAATATACAGTAAGTCCACTGTCCACGGATTGGGTTTACAAGAGGAAAAACCTTTTTATCTTCAACTTTATCGAAAAAATGGATTCTTTATAAAAAAATCTGCTTGTTTTAAATCAACGAATTCAAGTGAGTTATCTTTAATAACTTCACTACTTTCGCCAGAAAAGATTAATGACCGCATAAAGCGTCATATCATAGAAAACCTATTGAAGACATTAATTTATGTCCAATCCATTAGAAATTTGTGGAAGTTTTGGAACAGATAACAAGACTAGACATGAGATTTTATTCAACTTTTAGCAAAAAAAACGACATTAAAATATTTGCTTTAATTAAAATTAAATAGTAATGTAATTTGAACAGAGAACAAAGAAATAAAGTTTTATTCAAATAAACCTCCTCCCTTTTCCGCACACAGTTCACTTCTTGGTCGAAATTCTGTAGCTATTTTCTCCTGTTCCATAGCACTGTACTGCATACAATCTCTGTTCCAATGTTAACATTTTAAAACATGTACCTGATAAATACCTAATTTGACAGGACTGTCAGATAACTAGATAAGTTGCATTATCGCATAAATTTCCTTTTTTTATCGTTTCTAGCGAAAGTAGTGTAGTTATTAAAAATATCTCACTTGAATTCGTTGTTTTAAAACAAGCAGATTTTTTTATAAAGAATACATTTTTTCGATAAAGTAGAAGATAAAAAAGTTTTTCCTCTTGTAAACCCAATCCGTGGACATACTGTATATTGTTCATTTCATTTCGAATTATGTATTTTACAAATATGTATTAAAACAAAACTTTTTAGAAACAATTGGGTAAAAGCACTGCATATAATTTATTTTTAGGAATTTACTTATTTTTATTATTTCATTTTGTAGATTGCATTAGCAATAGCTTACTGAAAATAACCAGAGTTTGTTACATTTTTTTGCAAATTGAACAATTATTAATTTGTTTTGTTGTTGATATTATAATTAGGCTCCTTGTTTGCTAATCAGATCCTTATTTTACCCCCTTTCGTTTTTCTAGGGTGGGTTATTTATACAATTCATTTGGGTTTTACCTAGTTTTAGTTTATATTTTGAAATTCATCATAGATAGTCAAGCTTTCATTTTGGATGCCTTGTGGGTTGCTAGCACTTCTCCACATTTTTCTTATTTCTTCTTCTTTATCTATCCCTTTACGCCCTTAGGCGTCGGGTCTTTGTTCAGGGCTAATAAGTCTCTTGTACCCATTCGTTGTATACTTTTCTATCCCTCCAAATTTTTCAATTTATTAATTCCGTAACTATTCTGTAATTTTGGGAATTTGTGTAAAATTCGTTTTTTTTTTATCTGGGTAGTGAATCCGTCCGATTGTGTGATTTATCCTGAAAAATCAGAGATCTGCTAAGCCTTCCTAATTTGGATTTGGTATTTTTACGCGAAAGAAGCTTTTTACACATATTTCCATATTTGTCTGGATTTGTAATAGTTCTGTGAATAATTTTTTGAACTTACGTTTTTTTAAGTTAGAAGGCACATGTTGGTAAGTTTCCTTGGTTTTCTGTTTTATAGTAAATTATATCTTCAAATTTTTATTGCAGCCTTGTTTCTTTCTTTTTGTCTTCAATTTTTATTCTTTCTATTGGAATATTTGGAATATAAGAACTGAGGTGGTTCAGAATGTAATTTTTCCTGTATCCTGCACATCGCTTTAGTTGTACCTTATTAACTTTATCAGCGTTCCAAGCGTCTATGGCAAGCACAGCATCAACAAGGTCAGATAAATGATTTTTAAAGTTTAAATATATTTTATGTATTGGTAATTATCGAACTCGCCATTTTACAAGATTTGTTTTGATTTAAACTTAATATTTGATTTATTTAATTTAGCCATTTGTTACATTAACTTGTATTATTTGAACTTATTAGAGTTACGTATATAATAATTTTGTTGTTGTGAATTTTGTTAGAGTAACGCAAGAATAATCTTTATCATTTTAATATCCTTAAGGGATACGAAAAAGTTCAAAAGTAAACGTAAGATCTTACTCTACTGCAGGGACATATTGTTCTTATTATTCATATCTTTTAAACCTGTTACATTCAAACAGGCTTGCGCGTCCTTGTGTTGATTTGTCATTCTGATCATACATTTATTATAATTTTTTTTTATGTATATTGGGCATTTTTGGGGTTTCATTATATTTTATATATGTATATGTTTAATGTATACCTAACCTATTTTGATTTTTATTTTAATTGTACCCTGGCCTTTGCTGGACTAGTGTGCTCCCGGCATTTGTAATGACTTAATGAGCTATAATATTTATTTGTAGTGTTTTTATGGTTACAAGCTGCCACACGTATCACAGCTACTATAGCCTAAAATTGAGTAATAGCAAAAAATCACCAAAATCCAATACATAATAAAAATAAAAAAAACGTAATTTTTATATTCAAGCTTTTTCTTTCATTGTTTATATTATTCTGGATGAGTCTATAAAATAACACGCCTATATTATTTTGTTAAATATTCATTTCATCCAAATATGATGCAACAAAAGATGTTCAGTATGAAATATAGTATCTTGCTAGGTATTTGTGTTTTGACAGGCCCTGCTATATTTTGAGAATTCATTTGAACTTTTTAATTTGAAATGGCATCCTATATATTTTATACATCTTGTTGAAAGCACTATGTAAGCTCTATTCATTGTTACAAGAATATGAGTAGGTTAAATGGAAAAAATACCTTTGTTAAAAACTGCTGAAATAGAAAAATGCTTTCGATTGTTCAGGTAAGTATGAAATTGGCAAGTGAAAACGAAGAATAATTAATTTTAGAAGTGTTTTATTTGATAACGGTTTTTTATATCAATCATGCATTAATTAAAAACTGAAATATGTAGTTCTTTTTATGGAATTTAAAAAAGTAATTGTAATTTGACGGTAACTTAATCAATTACAAAGATCAACCCTTGGTCAGTTATCGCCAAAAACCATATCAATCAATGAGGTGAAAAGGAAGAAAGATCTTTCTATGTTATTCCCTTTAAAACGCAAATAGGTTAACAGGAACACGAAAAAATATTTAAAAATGGAAAGAAAGCACATTATCCCTATTTTTTAGATATTCACTTAATAAGCTAAAAATGATAAAACATTTATTTTCTAGGGAATGCAAAACCTTTCTGCAACCCTGTACAACGTTTTCCCTTATTTAATATCAATGAATAGCAGTAAGAATCGTGGTTTTTATATAATTTTTAACACTCCGATTCAAATTTTCGAAGTATCTTCTAATTGGTCGGTTTTCCTTTTCACCTGGTTAATAAAATAAAACTCTAATATGTGTATGTAAAAAAATCCGTACTTTAATTATGTAAGTAATTGTAATAAATATGACTCAGAATTTATTTGTGAGACGTAGTACATATAACTAAACAATGTACTAAAAATCCAGCTAATTATGTTTACCTTTTTTATACCCACCTTCGCCCTTCATTAGCACTCACCCACATGACACTATATCTACTCTATCTACGTGGTAACATAAAATTTTTCGAATTAAGAATATTACTACTAGAACAGAAACGCATTCATTTATCGGTCGGTTTTAAAATTTAATTAACAACATTTTTTTAAGATACAAACGAGACGAGGCAAATAATAAATGAAAGTTTTGTTCTTATTTTTCTGTCTGTCTCCATACACCCCATTTTTACGCTATTTGAACCCTCTTATGTATTTTCTGAAAATACTATATTTTTAATTGACTTCTGTTTTCAACAAATTAATTTCAGGCAATCCTATTTGCAAGCATATGCATTAATTTGCTATTCTTATCAGTTTTAAAACGTTATGTTATTTATACTAAATATATTGTTATGATATTACAATTTTTTTTAATAGCGACTCTTAAGGGTCGTTGCTGAGGTTCTTACTTTTATTTTTCTTTTATTCAAGATCTAATCTTTATTTTTAATTATATTTTAAAATAAATCTTAGTCAACTTCATTAATACGGATTTATTACAATTCAATGATTCTTTCCCTAATTTCCTTACCAACTTATATACAGGGTGGTGACTCGAACACCCGAACATAGGGATTTAACATGTAAAATCATATTTTCATAATTTCCTGCTCCCCTAATTATTTTAGGTAAAAAAGCTTAAAATAAAAGTTTTAGAGCATAAAATTCTGCATCTGAATCAATAAACAAAATTAATTTTTCGTGCCTTGTAACCTCAGAAATTAGGTATGAAGATGACGTAAGTCACCCCAAAAATAGCGATAGCCATGGAATTCAAACAAAAATTAAAAAATGTTAACGGTTTATCTGTCAAGTTACGCTGCGTTAGTTTATTTTTATTATTACTTGTAATTACTGTTCAAGTGAAAATATGGCCAACAATTATACAATAAGTGAAAAAAATCAATTTTTAAAGTTATTTTACAGTGGTAATAGTATAAGACAAGTGCGAGATCTATTTGCGAATTTATATCGTCATATAGCAATTCTGTCCACATCAACAATCCATACCATCATCAATAATCAAACAAAATATGGGTCAGTGTTCGTCCCTTGCAAGAGTTGTACTAAAAAACAAATAAATATTGCACCAGAAGAAGATATTGAAGCTGAAGATCATAACGCTAACGAAATTAATGTATTAGCTGCGGTATCAAATCATCCAAATGTGAGCCTTAGAGAAATTGGATCTGGATTAGGTTTGCACCACACCACGGTCGTAAAAATATTAAAAAAACACAAATTTAAATCTTTTAAATTTTCCGTCCACCATGAAATTTGACAGATAAACCGTTAACATTTGTTAATTTTTGTTTGAATTCCATGGCTATCGCTATTTTTGGGGTGATTTACGTCATTTTCATACCTAATTTCTGAGGTTACAAGGCACGCAAAATTAATTTTGTTTATTGATTCAGATGCAGGATTTTATGCTCTACAACTTTTATTTGAAGCTTTTTTACCTAAAATAATTAGGGGAGCAGGAAATTACGAAAATATGATTTTACATGTTAAATCCCTATGTTCGGGTGTTCGAGTCACCACCCTGTATACTACTCCTACACTCAGTTAGGTTGAAAATTCAATTTGTTTTCTACGACCAATAGTTCCCAACGTATAAATATTTCCAATTTGATACAGATTACCAATAACCAATTCTTAACATTGGACCAATTTCAATTCCAATCTGATTACCAATAATCAATCCTTATCATTGAACCAGTTTCAATTCCAGTTTATTATTTATTCAAGTTATATTAGTATCCAATTCACATGCAGCATCAAAACTTATCTTCAATTCAATTTTATCAATTTTCAATTCCTCCCCACTTATTATGATGGAAGACAAATAGAATTATTCAACTTCAAATATTATTAAGATTTTAATTTAATAATATCTATTTTTGTCTGGAAGATTTTTACTTCCTCTTTACAAAAATATTTTTTACTGTCTGTTTATTTTAGATCTTCTTTTCTGTCTCCCTGGTTCTTTATCCAATTGAAAACTTGCTTCTTTATTCAGGACAACCGTAACTACTTAACTTTTCTATAGCAACCCTATTTATATTTAGCTATTCATATTTTACAACAATAATAATATTTATCCACGACTAGTCAATAATCTGTCAATTATTCATGTGTTTGGTCAGACATAATGCTATCCATTATACACTGAAATCATTATGCACGGTGTCATGGTAACATCATTGTCTACGGTGTATAATGAAAGAAATAGGTTATGTTTCTAATCTTAATTGACAGATTATTGACAAGTCTTGGATAAATTTTAATTAAAAATTCTTCGTATTTGTGTTAGTGGATAAAATATAGTATACGACTTGCTATAACGGCTACTATTACCTCGGATAATTGCAAAACTCGCTCGCAAGCTCGCTCATGTTGCAAAAATGAACCTCGGTAATAATAGCATATATTATAGCGTCCTGTATAATATACTATTACATTGTCAACACTTAATAAATAACCTAGCTATCTAAATTTTTATATTACATTTTTTTTATATAACTAACTCCACATTAAATAATTAATTAATTTCTATTTCATCAACAATAAATTCGTAAACATCAATTAATATACAGATTGTCCGAAATCCAATCTAAACATAGCAATATGGGTAGCACAACAAAGATAGAATGAAATCATAGGTAAATTTTTAAACTAAAATCTCTCGCCAATAACAAGCACTATGACAGATGTTTTTGCTTGCTTGCTTGTTATTGGCGAGAGATCTTTAGTTTAAAAATTTATCTAGCCATGATTTCATTCTATATTTGTTGTGCTACCCATATTGTTTATGTCTTCCTTGTTGCACTCATTAATTTTTGTATGTTTAGATTGGAATTCGGGCAATCTGTATATCATCTCAGTATGCATAATTGCTGTTTACTTACACATTGATTAAAGAAAAATAAAAATATTTTTCCCACGACCATATAAGAAAGTCGCTCCTAACGCACAACAAACTAGGCGCGAAAGTTGACAATATCACCCGTGCGATTGACTTTCGCAAAACAAATGAACAACCCGTGCGATATGAACACGTATAGGGATATATCGCACAGTTTGCGCAATAATAGGAAGCTGCGGCCGCTTCAAAACAAAAAATGACGGTCGTTTTACCTGAACTGTCAGTGTTACTTTTTGACATGTACATTTTTGGTCGTGGGAAAAATAGTGTTCGTAACTCGTTCGAAAGGCAAATATCTCCGCTCGTGTTTATAAATATTTCTACTCGTGCTCCGCTTCGCTCCGCACTCGTATATCTATTTATAAACACTCGCTTGATATTTGCTACTTTCGACACTTGATACGAAAATAACTATTTCCGTATCCATGGTATGTAATTGACAGATTATTTATCTCATTTGAGGTTAACAATAGCGGATCGCGGGTAAATATGAAAAAGCGGGACGATATGAACATTTGCGGGTTTTTACCGTGCATGCTATCGACGTGACATCTACCGATAGAATTTAGAATCAAAATTATTATTTGATTATACAAAAATCTTCATTTAAGTGATTGATAAGTGTAATTATTTTTTAAAATTCAAGCAAATACGATTATTTTTTACATAAATTCATTATAGAAGTTATTTTTAATACGAAAATTTGACATGTGTAATTTGAGGTTATATGTCAAAAACGTAGGTACGTATTATATTATAACTATTTTTATTTAATACGAACTTCTCATGGATGCGGAAAAATAGCTTGTGCCCCACGGGAATCTAACGGCATATTTCATCCCTCGGCTTTTGCTGCCCTCGCTCACTACGTTCGCTCGTGCAGCAGAAATCTTCGGGATGAAATATGCCTATATCTTCCCTTATGACGCAATATACTATTTTGCACTCCCGGGCGTAAAGTGACTACTTTTCGCCTGCAAAGAAGGGCGTAAAGTTCATTATTGCAGACCTCGGGTGCACTTTACGCTCGCGACCAATAAATTTGAAATATCACAATAGTTATTTATGTATCAAGGGCGTAGAGAAGGCGATTTTGGCCTGCGGCGTGAATATTATAACCCGAGGGTTGTAACACGCCAAAGGCCAAAGTCGCTTATTACGCCTGTGGTACATACAATATTTTTTGCACGAACGGAGATTTTATTTAAATTTTTTGATTAATAATAAAATTTTTCTAATGACATTTTAAAAAATGTCAAATTGACGCATTCACGGAGCGATTTTATAAAAATTGTATTGTAACTAAGGTATTTTTGTGATATTTCAAATTAATTTGTCGCGAGCGTAAAGTGCACCCGAGGTCTGCAATAATGAACTTTACGCCCTTCTTTGTGGGCGAAAAGTAGTCACTTTACGCCCGGGAGTGCAAAAAAATACCTTAGTTACAATACAATTTTTATAAAATCACTCTTGTCGTGAATGCGTCAATTTGCCATTTTTAAAAATGTCATTAGGAAAATTTTATTATAAATCAAAAAATTTAAATAAAATCTCCGTTCGTGCAAAAAATATTGTATGTATCACAGGCGTAATAAGCGACTATGGCCTTTGGCGTGTTATAACCCTCGGCTAAAGCCTCGGGTTATAATATTCACGCCGCAGGCCAAAATCGCTTTCTTTACACCCTTGATACATAAATAACTATTTTTTTTAAAATTTAATAAAGATGAAGGGCCACTTTTTAACAAAATTTCCCGGGCCACATCACCTATTCGTCCCTGTTTGAGGTTGTATTTCCAGAGGGGTATTTTGGCACCTAACTAAATTAGGTGGACACTGTAATTTTGCCTGAAGTTTTTGGTGCACAATTTTATGAGTATAATTTAGAAACAATCTCTAGGTGCTTTGTGTTATTCCATTTGACTTTAGGATATTAATTTGTAGCTATGCTCTTAACGTCTTTTGTCGTAATTAAACCTTATAAACAAGCTTTTGTGAAAATTTAAGATAAGAGAATAAATATAGTGAATGGTACTTATAATAGGCTGGAATGTATAGGATTCTTCAAACATACTTTTAAAGCCATCATAAAAAATTTATTCCCTTTTCACCTTAAATTCGATATGGCGCCTATATAAACACAAACTCTTTGATGGTTTTAGTAACCGAAGAGTCTCATGGTAGGTACAGTTGACATGACCTTGATATTTTAAGTAAAAAGAACCTTGTGTCGATTTAAAAATAAATAAACAAGTTATAGCGGAAAAATAAAATTTTCTGTATTTTATTTCAATGATATCTTGCAAATCATAAGATTTAAATTAAATTTTGCTTTAGGACATCCAGCATCGTTAAAAATGGCATCTTTACCTTAACTGCACATTGCACATCTTTGTATGTTCTACAATATATGAGATCTTACTGATGAAATCCGAATTTGAATAACCTGTAAACATCGTATGCATAGACTCATTGGTGACTATACTACTTCTTTTGTAATAATGCAAGAATAGCTCACTTTATAAAATGTTTTCTTAATAAATCGGAAAGTCATGCATCATGATTTAAGACATTTATTAGATCACTGCATACATAATTCCAAAACAATGCATTACGTGTGTTTAAAGAAAATTGAGCAATTACAAAGGGTGTCGGTCGCAGCTAGTTATCGCGTGGGCGAAAATGAGTTTATTACAAGATATCACTTTAAATATAGAACATGTTTGTAGTGTATTCGCAATTGATAAAGATTTATAAAACCATTTTGTACATTCTTATACCGACGTATATTTCTAAACATATTTATGTTCTTAAGTAAGGTGTAAATCTATACCCTATTGCTATTCTGAAGTGAGATACTAGGATAAGTAAGCAATAAATTCCTCAACAATAAAATAGTTATAGGAAAATATTAAGAAAAATAGAAGAAATAGATAAAGAATTTACGTTCGTTAGTTTTATTATTTAAAAAAGATTTTTTGCATTTTGACAAAAAAAGTGGACTTTTTTTTATTAAAAAATCATAAAGAAAGCAACACTTTTTTTAACTATTTAATTTTACATTTTGCATTAAGTAAGTATGCTTTAAATAAAATATTGTAAATTGTCAGTTTGACAACTGTAAATTCTCAAACCCTTTTTATCCTATTTTGAGGGATTTAAGATGTCAAAATGCAAAAAAATATTGTGTACAACTCGTATGAAAGCATCTTCTTTTCACTCGTTTGATTGATGCACTCCGGCTTCGCCGTCGTGCATCAAACTTCAAACTCATGAAAAAAAGTATTGCTTTCATTACTAGTTGTACAATAGCTATTTATGCAACGAGTTGCAAAATGATGGACGCCATGTGATAAAAAGACATGTTTTGCAACGTGTTTCATACAAGATTTTATCCAATTCAGATAACAAAATGTAAATGCCACATCTTCTTAAAAAAGGAGTTGGGTCATCGTGATAAAATGGGAGTGATAAAATGGGAGCATATTTTGTAACTAGTTACAAAATGAACCACTTTTCACAACTAAAATCAATGTCGAAATGTTGACATTTCGTAACTGAATTGGATAAATAACTATTCCTGGAATAATTTAATTAAAAAATATTTGTTTTTGGGTTTGGCGTAATTTCTGTATTTGTAAAATGCTTTTGTAGATCATCACTTATACAAAACGTTCCAGTTTAAAATTATTCTCAGTGACCCATAGAATTAAAAGTAGTGTTTTATGAAATATTGACAAAATTCTTCTTCTTCTTAATCGTTTCTTCATGTCTAAAGAGTCATGGCATCATGCCTACGAATACTAACTGATTGTGCATTGTGTGTATCTAAGGATGCGCCGACGACATGGATAATCGATCTTGGATTCTTAGTTCGTTCGGCATTGATACATTGGTTCTGTGTGCAGTCCAAGATATGCGGAGCATCCTTCTCCAGCACCACATCTCAAACGCATCTATTCTGTACCTGTCAGTCGACTTTATTGTCTAAGATTCGGATCCATAATGAAAATACATATAAATAAGGACTTTTTTGGTGTTCTTTGTTATATCTCTATCGGCCCATATTTTTGTTAAGTTTGGCATAGATGTCGTTGCTAATGCTATCCGTCTCCTTATTTCTGCTTCGCATCCTCCCTTGTTGGTTATTAAGGATGTTAAGTCATCTACGGTTTCGAGCCTGTTCTGCATTGTTCCTGTCGATAATCATCAGCTTCAATTTCAAGACCTACAGCTCGGCTTTCGTTGACAAAAATTTTCGCCATTTCATCTTCATATTTTGCTATTAAGGTAGTATCATCGGCATATCTGAGATTATGTCTCTTTTTGCCATTGATCGACACGCGTCCGTCAAAGCTCTCCAAGGCTCGTCCCATTATGTATTTTCCGTAAGCATTAAGCAGCCTTGGCGATAAGATGTATGCTTGACGGACACCTCTTTGCACTTTGAAAGTATCTGAAGAGTTGTTGTCAAGGCGGCCACTGTTTTGTTGTTCTAATATAAGTTACTAATGAGAGATACGAGATTTCATTTCTTTTAGGATAGTCCAAAGGCTACTCCATCGTACACAATCAAAGGCTTTTTTATAGTCTATAAAACAAAGAAGCATGGGCGGGTTGAACTCATGGGCCTTCTCGATTAGTTGTCGGATGTTAAATAAGTATGTTAGTCTCTGGTTCCTCTTCCGTTTACAAAACCTGCCTGTTCGGGAGAAATCTGACTTCTAAGCAACTGACAAAATACTACCTTAAACAAATAATCAGATAAATCTAGGCACCTTGACTTTTATTAGTTATTAGTTAGTTAACTTTTAATTTCATGGATCATTAAGGATAACTTCAAATTGAATTGCTTGATATAAGTATTCGAATATTTGCGAAGTTTTGGATATAACTATATACTATATGTATAGTATTTATTCTGTTATTTTTTGTTGTCTTTTAAACATCTACATCAGGGATGCTAAAGATTGGTGGCCCGCAGACCGCATATGACCTACAAAGCAAGTTTAAAAATACAAAAAAGATGGTTGCATTTTGTAATAAAATAGAAATATATCGACTTTAACATTATAGTTATTCATTTTTATAGATTTCTAGACACGATGTGGAATAAGTTGAGGTATAGTTTTATAAAAAATTGTTTCGGGTATGTCAATTTGCCATAGTGGTTTTTAAACCGTTGAATGATAACTCTTTTTCTTTTCTTTTAATTATTGAACGTTTTTAGTTTATGTTTTGTGGTTCTTTTAGGTATTAATTTAAATTACCTTGATTTCTAGTTTTTGATTACATGCATACATACCTAATCGATCCTCTTGTACCACATGTTGTATGTCGAGGGTTCAAACAAACTTTTAACTGTCGCTGTTTATCATATTCCTCCATGTTGTTCTGTCTACACCTATATTCCGTAATGCCGTTTGTGCTGCATGATTCCAGCTGATTTTGGGCCTGCCCCTTTTTCTCTTCCCTTCCACTTTTCCTTGACATGTTTGCTTTGGTAGTCTCTCATCCTTCATCCTCCATAAGTGTCCAGGCCAGTTTAGTCTCTGCTGTTCTATCTTCTTTATAAGCGGCGATATTTGAAATTGTTGTATTTCTGATACGATCTCTTCTCGTTTTACCCATGATTGTTCTTAAATATTTCATTTCGTTCGTTTGTAGTTTCTTTTCTTGTTTCTTTGTAAGTGTCCAGGATTCGCTACCATATGTTAATGTTGGCACGTATATTGACTTATACATATATTTTAAGCTTGGTCGTTATTGGTATTTCGGCTTTCTTTATAAAATTGTTTCGTAATGAGTAGAACAGTTTGTTACTGGACCTTATTCTTCTATCTATATTTATATCACCTTTTTCGTTTATAGATATTTGAAGGAGTCCATTTGTTCAATTTGTTCTTGGTTTACAGATATATTTAGTTCTTCTCGATTTCTTCCTATTATTTGTACTGTGTTTATTATCATATTAATTTCATTTAGTCCTTGATTCCATACATTTAGTGCCTCTTGCAACTGTTCCTCTAATTTTGTTATGATCAGTATGTCATCTGCATATGTTACGAAGTTTACTTGTATTGGTTGCAATTTATATCTACCCCAAGTGTTTTGAGTTATACGCGATTTGCATTTTTTTGTCACTTTATCTAGTGGTAGTATTATAAATAGATAATATGGACACAATGATCCGCCTTGTCTCACTCCTTGAGTTGTGCAAAATTCTTCAGACATTTCGTTACATGTTATAACATAATTCCAACATTTTGTATACATATATGTTATGGACAAAGTGATTAATAGGTGTTTTTTAATGATGACCGGTCAATGTGATAAATCCGGTCAGTATTAATAATGACCGGTCATTATTAATACTGACCGGATTTATCACATTGACCAGTCATTATTAATAATCACTGGTCAATGTGAATAATGCACTTTTATTATTTTTGAACTGTTCTTCCTCTACCTCTAACCTCCAATAAATGCCTCTGCCAAAACAGTAGAGGTGTTTATTGGAGGTTAGATGTAGAGAAGGAACAGTTTAAAAAAAATAAAAGTACATTATTCACATTGACCGGTCATTATTAATAATGACCGGATTGATCACATTGACCAGGCATTATAAATAATGACTATTAATCATTTGGTCTGGATTTATCACATTGACCGGTCATTATAAGTAATGACCTATTAATCACTTGGTCCATAACATATATACTCTTTATAGCGCCTATCAAATTTGGTTCTATATCACTTTTTCTTAGTATATCCCAAATTTTTTACCTTGGTGTTCTGTCGAAGGCCTTTTTAGGTCTATAAATCCTAAATATACATTTCTTCCATATTTTATCATTTTCTCCGTCAGTTGTCTGAACCCGCGTTGTTCTTCATCAAGCGTGTGTTCCATTGCTATTTTCAGTCTATCTTCCAATATTGTCTCGTATATTTTACTGGCCACACATAACAATGAAATTCCCCGATAGTTATTATTATTATTATTTATTACAGAGTAGGGCAGAGGTACCCAGTACCTATTATGCCCATAAACTAAATTGTATATAAGAAAATATTGAGAAAGCATAAAAATAATTAGCAAAAACAAAATAAGCGAGAAAAGAAAAAAAAAGACATAAAAGTATGACATATCAATAAAGTTTTTCGTAGTGCAGCATTACTATGCATAAAACCCTTTGGTGGAACACTAAATTTTAAAACTAAACCACGAGAAAGGCCATAACCCGCACTCGCACATAGCACTCACACTACCACACAAAATCAGATTGGCTGGGGCAGGTTTACGTAACCGTCGTATCTCCTCTTGAAGGTATCCACAGAACCAGCTGTTACCACTTCTTCTGGGAGAGAGTTCCACGCTGCAAAAACTCGAGTTGTCACAGATCAGATTATCACCACTTTTGTATAAGGGTAAAATTATTGTAACTTCCCAGTCCCTTGGTATTTGTTTAGTTTTCCAGGCTGCATTTAGTACTTGTAGTAAATCACTTCCGCCGTTATTTGATCGTGGCCTTCAGCTTTACCTAGCTTCAATTTCTAATTCGTCCATTGATATTTCTCCTTGATGTTCCTCTGTATCCGTCTTATTTGGAGCATTAATGTGTGCATTGTGTGTGTTACCTTCTAATAATTCTTGGAAGTATTCTTTCCAACGGTTCATTATTTCTTTTTTGTTTGTTAATTTGTGACCTTCTTTATTTTCTATGTCCTTTACTGTCAGATTTTTCTTATTTCGTAAGTTTATCAATACTCGATAAAACAGTTTCTGATTTGTATTAAAATTGTGCTCCATCTTCTCTCCAAATTCTTTCCAAGCAGTTCTCTTTGTTTTTTTAACTAAATATTTTACCTTATTTCTTTGTTCTTTATATGTGTTATAATCTTGTATGTTATTTGTGTTCAGATATTTTTTCCATCTTTCCTTTTTTATTTCATTATTCCACCACGCAGTTCGTTTTACTTTATGATTGTTATCAATTTTTATTTTTTCCACAAGCCTTTTCTGCTGACTGTTTGATTTAAACCATTTTTAAATTACAATAACCCTAAGAGTGGCTTTACACTAAGCAATTCGTTGTACCACCAGTCGTACGACTAACGACTAGTCGAATCGGGTGAAAATATTATTCGATTCGACTCGGGTGGTACGACTAGTCACACAATATTTTCGAAAATAGCACAGCACTTATTTTCTGGCATAACTGGTCCACTTTTGAAGTTATGTTTCTATGTGTTTTCAGTACCTAAGCAGTGTTGACATAAGGGCTTCAAATGATAAAGTAGCAATCAACCCTAAAACGTATTATGATATTATGTAGGCTAGGTCTACTAACATTTATAAATTGTCAAAATTGTCAATTTCTATCAGTTATACCGATTGTCCGCAGGTACTAGGTACACACGGTAACTAGATACAAAGACGGTTTAAAATTTTAAGTGGTTGTTAAGCAACACACCCTTGTGATTAATGTATTAGTTTATTATTTTTTTATTTCCATTTTATTTGTTTGTATCTAGTTACCTACCGTATGTACCTAGTACCTGCAGACAATCTATAGAACTACTGAATAATGCAAACTAACTTTTAAAAAGCCATGCAGTTTTATAACATTACGTTTCGTCTCGTATGCCAGTTAGCCGACTAGTTTACACGACAAATCACATAGCGTAAAGCCACTTTTAGTAATAAAAATAAAGGCGTTGAGTTTCCTTCTCTTAATCTATTTTTTAGATTGAGGCAAATGAAAAGGTTAGAGATTAACATTAAGTTTTTCCCTTTCCTTTTTTGTTTTTCCCACATCTACATTTTATGAATTATAATCGTCATTTACTTATCACTTAGTTTTTTGTCGGGTTTAAATGATGTGCTTCGTAGTGAAGCCTTTATTCTAAAGTAATGTTGTGAAAATAAAATTATGAGCTGTAAAACATCGTTTTACATTTCTTTTAGTATAATTAACTACAGGTTAATTGATAATACGGTTAAGGAGCTGAAGGTGTTCCTTCAACAAGCAGTATAATATACGAGTAACGCAAGGGTTTAAGAATATCATTTCATTAAAGCAGGCGTTATTAATTGCTTAATAGGGAAGCGTTACTACTTTTAACTTGTGTAACCACATATGATGATGCCATTAAAACTCATTAGAAGTTTATGATCAAGCTTAGAGCACCTTGAAATTATTGTGAGAATCGATAAAGGATCGGTGCTTTCTTTACATTCTACACAATACTCGCATGTAACGGGTCAAGGTTTATTTAATTTAATTGAGGAAAAGAAAACATTACTTAAAATTTACCTCTTTAGTGTTTCTTTTTCTTATTTTTGTTGTTCATTATCTTTGGTTTATGACATGCAATTTCAATCGACGTAGTTTCTTAAGTTATAGGAGATAAGAGGTAAGAGCTAAGAAAACAGCGAAACGTCTTTTATGGTAGTGTTGAATATTCTACTCCAGTTTTGTAATTCGCCTTTTAGGTGTGTTTAGTGTTGGTAGAAAAGGAGAATATTATGTTGAGTATTGCCAAATACACGTAACCTTGTTGAGGATCAATACGGACTGTGATGTTTTAGCCAGGCCAGGCAAGGCAAGAGTTCAGAACTTTGCAAAGTTTATGCAGTGCTTTCAGTTTCAAATATCCAAATATCAGAAAGTTTACCCTGTGAACGAAGTTTGTAGGTTCTATTGTTATATGACGTAAAATATTCAAAGGGATAGTAAACCGATAAGCTTATTTGAATATGTATGCATGCGGTGTTTAATTGACCAGACTGAACACCTAGGCTTAGCTGAGTACTGAGCAGAGTTTATGGAATCTGCAGCAATTCGCACGATATCAATTACCTGATTGTAGTGTAACTGCATTTCTAAGTTTCTTATTATTCGCCTTAAAAACATCGGCCATACTCTTCTTGAAACTTGGGAAACCATTGTTGAATTGTATAAATTATCTTAAAATCTCTTCACTATTTAAATTATTAATTGAACGTACCAGTGGCGGCTGGTCCATAAGCGCTGCGACACTGCAGCACCCCCAGAACAATGTACGGAAATTAATTACCTATTAAATTTGTACTTCAAAATATCAATAATATAACAATCATTCAATATTTTGTATAATTATTACATAAATTTAATTAATTAAACCGTTTTTAAAAGGAATTATTTTAACCGAAGCTGTAGATTCCATTCAGAGCGCTGACAAATTTAGCAGTGTCCAAAACGTAGTACATTCGGTGCTCGTTCCGCCGCGATTTGTTTGTTTTAATAATACATGGTAAAAGTAGTCCGAACGCTGCTATCTGGGCAGCCTGTCAGCATTATTGCATCATGCCGTTTAGCTCTTGGACATCCTATCCAACAAAAACAATAATACGTGCGAATACTACGAAAAAACTAGGTGATGTCATCATTGTGCAAGGACGTCTTGGGCGACGGTATGTGTAATATAAACAGGAATATTAAATAATAAATAGTTCGTATTTCCAACTTGATTGCAACATCACTGCGAAGACGGCCAAGGCTGCTCTAGGGTTAACAGGTGATCGAAAAATTTTGTGAAGCTAAAAATCGCAGAATGGATTTTATATTTAAATAAAAATTCTTTTTATTTCATTTTCCAGTAAGCTTATTTTTTTTATAAATTGAGTAAAATTTCGATTTGTTTTGTTTTATTTAAGGCACCTTAAATAAAATAAAAGGCACCTTAAAAATATCAAGGATCGTTACTGGTATGTAAGTATATTTCGAAAGCTGCAGCACCCCCATAATTTCAAGCCACGAGCCGCCACTGGAACGTACCAACACTGAGTTGAAAAAACTGTTGTATTCAAAAAATACTTAAATTAGAAATTTATTCTTGAGGGGTTCTATTGGACATATTATCAGTAGCGGATTTGGAAAAATAAAAAAACGGTAAAAAACAATTTTTTTTAAATCAGGAACCTATAAATAAATGACTTATAATACGGTTCGAGGAAGTTACAATAGAATGTAAATTTAAAAGAGATATCTTATACCTAGGAAGGGGTTTAGTCCTAAATCACTGCATATTTTCATAGAAAGAGAAGTTTGTTAGCTGGAGGGTGGAAAATAAAGGGTTTCAATAAAATTTAATTTTGTATTTTTAGCACCGAAATCAATAATCGTTAATAATTGTTTTATTTTATTTTTCAACTAATTATGAAAAAGTATTGTGGTACGAATAGTCATAAAGCATGCTCTAACTATGATGGTATTTGTAGTACCGAAATTTAAAACTCTTGTTTAAAACTTTTAAAAAATATCATACAATTTCTTTTAAGGTTTCAGGTAAACTATTCTGATTTTATTTCGTTTTCTTTTTTGTTTGTGTGTACGTTTCTTTAGAGATTGTGGCGTTTACTATCGTTGAAGTCTAAGCTAATTCTTGTATGTGCGTTTCGCTTTTTTTAAATTTAGACAGATCATTTGAATGTATATAATGCTACAAACTTCCCCCGGATAGCTTATTATTAGGGTCGCCCTGAAGGTTCGATAATGTCTTAGTTTTTTTAATTGTATATAATTTTGTTCTATAATAACAATAATTCAATCATAACAACGGAAACTTTGTATGCAGATTTATTAAGATTATCTTCTTAATTTATATCCTATCTTCCCAAGCTTTCTTAATATTTATTTGTCTCACTGTTAACATTTATTTATAGTAGTTTTAATACGCTAACACAACTGTGAATCCTATCCAAATCAAATCAACTCAAAAATCCAAAATCCAAAATTAGTACTCTGCAACCCCCTATCCAATTCCAATATCCGGCTAAGCAGAATAATCCTCCAATCAACTCCAATATCCAAATGACCAGGACAATTTTTCGTTTAATTCCAATATCAACTTGCAACTTCCCTTTTTCTCAAAGGAAAAACCACTTATTTCTTTATTTTATCTTCTCTTAAAGGAAAACACAACTTCCTTTTAAAGAAGAATAATTAGCACCACTTATTTATTTATATTTCTGCTCCGGTTCCCTAATACTTTCTTCCAATAAAAAAAACCTTTCCTGCTTCTTGGTAATGGTAACGGTTATAAAATAATAAAATTCCTTCAGCACACATCCCTACGTTTTTAGCTATTTAAATTACAATTTCAACATAATTACATTTTTTAACATATTAACTATTCTACCCTGTCTATCTAGATTCTTATTTTTACATTTCAGTTATGAATCAAATTAAATTAAATCTGCATAAAACTCAATTAACAATGAATAATAATTATCAAAAGTTTAACTTCAATAATAAAATACATCGAACTCCAATATCTTTTACACCACAAATATCTGAAATATCATCTCAATATACTTGTTATTTCGTGTGTTTTAAAGAAAATTTTTAATGTAACAATTGTCTAGGATTTTTAATATACAGGGTGCCTCATGACATAATGTCACTACTTCACCTACGTGTAGGGGACGTGAAAACAAGTTGAAACTAAAGAGTGCTCATTTTTTCTTAATCGGCTATTAAAGAAGTTATGGCCTGTTTTAGTTAAATATTGAAGCAGCCAAACAAATAAGTGATATCAATTGGTATTTGGTACATACTATAAATATACGTTAATGGAAATGCTATTTTTTAGTTAGCTGTCAAACATATATGGTTTTTTTTATGGCAATTCAGCAGGAGCTGCTCGAGAATATGCAGTGAGATTTCCGAATCGGCGAATACCAGACCGAGGAGTTCTCCAAACAGTGCATAACTATCTACGTAAACATGGAGCCTTTCCGAAGTCATCGTCTGAGCGTCCAGTGCGACAAGCACAAGACAATGAGGAGAGCATACTGCGAGAAGTTGATAATAATCCCAGCACCTCCGTTCCTCGAATATCTGCACAAGTGCATGTACCACGAATGCAGGTTTGGAGAACATTAAAACGCCATGGCTTTTATCCATACCATCTTCAGCCTGTTCAAGCCCTTTTACCTACAGATTTCGCTAGTCGTAAGTATGGAATTTTGCCGCTGGATCATTCAAAATCAACAACTACTTAATAAAATTTTATTCACGGATGAAGCAACATTTACAAGGAATGGAATAATGAGTAGAAAGAACAACCACTGTTGAGATTTGGAGAATTCACATGAAATCAGAGAATCAAATCATCAATATAGGTTTTTACCTGATGTGGAATTATAGATAACATGCTCATTGGTCAATTCGTTTCTGAGGGCCATTTAACCGCCGACAGATATTTAAGTTTTTTAGAAGATCATCGTGGAGAAAATGTTCCTTTGACGACCAGACATGGCATGTGGTTCCAGCAAGATGATGACCCTGCGCACTTTCCATTACGTGTAAGACAGTTTCTGAATCAATGGTTTGAAAGACGTATAATTGGTAGAGGAGAACAACACCGATGGCCCCCAAGACCTCCTGATCAAATTTGTTTAGATTATTATTTGTCGAGTCATATGAAAAATTTGGTATACCAAGCACCATCAGAGACTGTTGAAGATCTTAGGAGACACATTTTGAGGCAGCAGAACTAATTCGAAAAAACAATGCTATGTTACGCATGGCAACTAGATATCTCTTAAGAAGAGCCAGAATTTGTCTAGAGAGCAACGGTAGTCATTTTGAACAATTTCTATAGTGAAGGTATTTTTTTATTATTATTTATAAACGCTTATGGAGCACTTATAACTATTACAATTTGATCAGTAATCGATCAATAAGTAATTTTGTTCAAACTTAACTTAGCTACAAACAAATTAAAACTAAAGACTCACTCAGAAGCAAACCCTAGGCACTAATTAAATAACACACTAGTATAGTCTAAGTAAGTTTTAAATGGTGGTTGAACGGGTTTTTGTTTCCTCGCCCTATGCACTTTCAGATTTAGTTACAACAAGATATAACGCATATCCGTGTCCCGCTCTGACTCGTGAAATTGGCCATGCGTTATATCTTGTTGTAACTAAATCTGAAACTGCATAGGGCGAGGAAATAGAAACCCGTTCAACCGCCATTTAAAACTTACTTAGACTATATTAAGTTGTACACATAATGAAAGTATAATAAAATAACTTAACACTCTGTATTTTGAAAACGGTTAACTTTAGGGCATTACTTTTGTAACGTGCCACCTGTCTTTAACGACTTTCTGAATAAAAGGTAAATAAAATTTCTCTACAGCAAGTCTAGTGCAGATGCACGCTCAACGGAATTTTTTCCGTCCCGGAATAGGTCCCGCCAGTGTAGCGCCGTAACCGCGTAATCAGCGATAAAGTCCCGTTTGCGGCCCTACGTGAGAACATAATCTTTCCCCCACGTCGAGCTAGAAAACGTATAAAAGCGAAGACCCATCGGAGACCAAAAGAAAATCCACAGAACCCGGTCCGATTCTAGAACCTCCTCCAAAATCGTCGGCTCAAAGAGAGTCGACGTAAAACCCCGTTCCTACACGTCGGCCCCACAAAGGAAGACGTAACCTCCAGTACCCGCACGTTGAAGATGTGATCCCGTTCCCTGTAAACCGTCATCAACCAGGAACACGAGATCCGAGTAATAAACAACGCTAAAATTAGGGTTTACTTACCTACCGTAACAAATCTTGTGCACCGCAACGATCCCGTTTCTACCAGGCGGAGAGGAGCACGCACACCGAGATATTTAATACTTGTCATTTTATATTTGTTTATTAAAATAGCATTAGCACCGGCCGTCGCCATATTGTCAATAAGTAATGACGCAGATTTCCCCTACCATCACCGCAAGGCTAAACGGCGCCACTGCACACCCAGCTCCGCCGATCAGGAAAGGACGACATCGGACGGAGAAAACGGTTACCAGAATTGGCGAAACAATATTTTATTTAATTAATTTGTAAATAGTTATTTACATATTACGATAAGTTGTATTGTTTATGGGAAATTAACGTTATTATTTATTTTAGCATTGGAAATACATACATTTTTATTTATTATAACGTTTCACAAAACCTCCGTGTTATTTATATTTGAGCTGAGACACCAACCCTGGCTCCAATTGAACTACCCCAAGGCCACTATCCCAAAGTGGGGCGTTACACTTTATTAGAATTTTTAACTCTGTTTGGTCTAGAAATTACATACACAAAGTAGTGATATTACGTCATGGGACACCCTGTATATGTTTACAAAAATGTAAGTTATATTGAAACGCCGTTGATGTAAGGGATTCATAATTGTACAAACAAATACTACTTTTTAGAATAAATAATTCATAAAGTTTTTATATTCACGTAGTTATATTCCCAATAGGGGTAGGGACAAAAACCCGAAAAGTTGCTACCCAACGAGTGTCCGCAACATCCCCATTTTTCTTGAAAACTCACCCCTAGCGTGCATAGGTTACAGTTTAATAATAGTAATTTTTCTACAACCACCATGGAAAGTGGAATTTTCAGACTTCGTCTCCATAGATACGAGTATTGAAAATGAGTGTTTGCCGAACTTTCCACACTCTAATTTTGATTTGCGTGCGGAAAGTAAACTTTCCACCCGCTAATTTGTTTACTTTCCGCACGCAATTCAAAATGTCATAAATGACATTTGATGAATGTCAGATTTGATTTTGCAGAAATATTTAAATTTTTTGTGGTTGTAGAAAAAATAGTGTATAATACATGTGTTGAAAGCTTGTATTTGCCACACTCATGTGACTGCAGCACTCATTATCGTTCGTGCTGCAAACTTCACATTCGTGTGGCAAACGCAAGCTTTCAACACTTGTATTACAACTAACTATTGTAAAGTTAAAGGGATAGTTCCGAAAGTCAAACTAAACACAACACATTACTTAAGCCTACTAGAGACTAAAACCACAGTCATGGTCACACTAGTGGGGTATTTTAAGCCTTAACTTTAAACGTCATTTTCGCGAATTGGATGGGGATTAGACAAAACATCAATATAGCACTTTTTGTGTAAAATTTAATAAAGAATATTTTTGTTTCTATAAACATTTCCCGTTTAAACAACGGCTAAAGAGAAAAATGAGAAAAACAAGCACAATGTACGAGCTGGGGGGTGATTTTTGGTAAATAAGGGATGTTGCGGAAACATATCGGTTGGGAACTTTTCGGGTTTTTGTTTCTACCCCTGCTGAGAGTTTATCTACGTAATATGAAAACTTTATAAATTATTTCTCCTATTCTATGTTTTAATGTTTAATTTGCTTGTACTAATAAGATTTTGATTTATTTTGGTAAAGACGTAGATTTTTATGTTGGTCGAAATGAAATTAGTAAAGTAAAACATATCTACACTAACGCTGGCGAGGGTGAGGGAGCATGGTTGGCAACATGGAGGTTTAAGACCTATGGGATGGTATGGTAAGAATACGTCTTCGACAACCGTATATGAAAATACAGTACTGCTTCGAAAATCCGAGTTATTGGGGATCCGAAATTTACGATAATCCAGTCATAGATAAATTATCCAGACTGATTTTTTTTTATTATGTGCGTTGTAGTCTAGAATTTTATATGGTTTTGCTAATCTGGATTTTGAGTTTAAATTTAATATTTAAAAATATTGAAATAATAGAGAATTTTATAGCAAAGTGGACTATCAGAAAAAGTTTTAACCCCAGACTAAATATGTGTAAAAATAAAGAAGGAAATCTTGTTGGCGATAAACAAGGCTGCTTGAAAATATGGAAGGAGCAGTTCCAAAAGCTATTAAATTCACATGAAGAAACCAGCCGCCCTTAAGAGATAGAGCGTGAACAAAATGAAGAAATACAAGAAAGCGATGTGATATCCACGGAGGAAGAACTTGAAACAATTAAAAATTTAAAAAACAACAAAGCTCCGTAGAAGATCAGATAATGAATGAGCTGGAGCACATCCATAATTTGTCCGCTGTAGAAAAAAGGAGATAAAACCGTTTGCCATAACTATAGGGGAATTCTTTACTAAATGTTGGATATAAGATCCTTAGCACCGTTATATCAAGAAAGTTAACACCAATAATGAAAAGGGAGGTGGATGATTATCAAAATGGCTTTAAGAGAGGGAGGTCAACTTTGGATCACATTTTTACGCTTCGGCAAGTAGGTAATAGAGAAAAGTTACGAAAAAACGTTGAATCATGTCATCTTTTTATAGACTTTAGCCAGGCCTACGATAACGTATCGTGTGAAAAGATGTATGTGATACTGGAAGGTTTCAATGTTCTCATAAAGTTAATTAAGTTGATAAAAATGTGCTTAGAAAACACAGTCGCTAAAATAAAGATACAAGAGTCACTATCTGAACATTTTCAAGTTAACAATGGCTGACAGGGCGACCCACTGTCAACGATTCTGTTTAATCTAGCTTTAGAGTGGGCGATGAGAAAATTACCCGTAAACGAAGGCGGCACAATAATAAACAGGACAGTTCAAATTTTGGCTTTCGTAGACGACATAACTATAATATCCAGACATTGGACGGAACGGAAGAAGTATATAGTAGCCTGGCAAGAACAGCAGAAAGTATAGGACTCAGAATAAACCAAAGTAAAACAGAATTTATGATCACGTCAACGAAAAGATCGGAGCAATATCAACCCCTACAGCTCAGAAACAGTGTTTTCGAAAGAGTAGGAGAGCTTTTAAGTATCTCGGAACAATCGTCACCGAAACTAATGAGACATCCGAAGATGTGGCAGCACGGATTGCTAAATCGAAGGAGATCTCGATAAACACTAAATTAAACATAAAGTAACTAAGGAAAAAATAAACACGCTAAACATTTGAGAGCCAAAGATTTTAAAAAGAATGTTTGAGCCAATACAGGATAATAGTGAGTGGAGAGTGCGGAATAATTTTGAAGTGAGAGGCAGATATGGGGAGCCAAGTGTGGTGCGTGAAATAAAGGGGGTAGTGTGGGGTAGCTGGGACATCTACAATGAATGGAGGAAACGAGAATCATCAAGAGGTGTGGAAAGACTTGGAAGTGGCGGTTGTGCGAAACTGGAAGGCGAAATTGGAATACAGAAAAGGATGGTGTGAAATCAAAGAGAGAATGAGTAAGCTGCAGAACCAGGAGCAAGTGTGAGGAACTGGTCTTCTTTATTTCTTATTTTTTTTGATTGGATTGAATGTTGTGATACTACGGATTGGCACTGAGACAGTATCGTAATAGTAACCGCTGTACATCAGCAATAAGTCTGTGGGATAGCTAAATCGAAAACTGAATGGGTATGTGAAGTAAGGACATACATGTAATTTTGTTGAAAAATATCCAATTGTAGGAATAGTAACATGAAATAGGTAACGTAACATATTTTCAAAAATACTTAAAATGTTAAAAAGTATCCGGTCCCAAAGTATTGTCAATAGTAGGTATCTAATTGTAGGGTATTAAAAAATAATTTCTATAATTGTATTTACAGCCAATTAGTTCTTAATTTCGTTAGTAGAAATAGGGTGAGATTTATTTGAGTTTTTAACATAGCATTTACGTAAGAATGAATTTCTTGAATTTGTCATTTACTGTAGATTTCCTTGTAGTTTTTGTATTCAATTTTTTATTGAAATAACAACGATCGAGATGAGATCCTTTAGTTTCCAGAATTAATAAAAATTTAAAGAAAAGCGTTTACTTTCGGTTATTTTGGTAAACAAATAGTACTAAGTTATAAGCTCAACTAAATCAACAATTTTTAAATTTAGAATAGTTAATATGAATGTAATGTTACACATTCTTCGTAGTAGTTTTACAAAATGCCGTAAGGAATTCTTTAACTAGAAACAACGACGAGCAATACAACATTCATCAACGCTCTTTTTCTTGTATAACCTAAGGGTATCATTAAATGAGATTTTCGAGTTTCACGATTATTAATTTATAAAACCATATGACATGCGTCTATCCCGCTATTTGTGATCGTGGATGGTAAAGATAAACATCGCAGGTTACGTGGTTGTGTGGCTTTTAATATCCCAATCTTGGTTCTGAGCAACATAATACTACCGTGCTATATAAACAACCGTCAAATTTTAGTGGTGTGTAAAATTATACCCGCTAATATGTCCATTCAGATTTACATATCGTAGTCTCAGTCTCAGAAGCATCAGCAACTTCTTAAACCACTATATAAAACCGTTTCCAACAGAGTTTAACCTTCATTGTTCTTTTATGGAGTTGCCAGATCTTCGAAATGCGTAGGAAAAAGAGAACATCAGTAAAACGTGTAGATCAATAAACACGAGCCGCATTCCACTAACACGCGTTAAAATCTGATCGCTCGGTTCATTGGCTTCAATGAATGCTTTATAATAAATCACAAAGCAGCATAGCAAGTGGATGTCACATTTCAAGTTATAAGTGGATTTTCACATCTATGCTTTTGTAAGTCATTGCTCGTATTTATCGGTTTGTTTAAATGCTCAGACAACGTAATCATCACACGCAGCAATTTCACTAATATTTTTGTGTTTATATCGGTGTAAACGTTTTGTGTATGATACACAAACTTTTTAACCTTTACCAAGCTTGATTTGAAAAGTTATAAAATCAATGAAAACTTTAAGGTATTCCATCTTATCCTCTGTTTTTATTTCATGTACCTATTTTTAGTTTAATTTAGTTAAAATGCTTATGGACACTGCTTATTTGCAAGTACATACCTACCTCTGTGATTTTAGAATTTATTAATAATAAAAACCGTACGATCATTGGTACCCTACAGCCCTACACAGGTTCGAACGTCAACCACCCTCCAGGCCAAGGTCTGGTCATGGTTGGGTCCGAACCTCTGAACCACGGATACACCGTGGTCTAAACCCAGGATCTCTCGATAGTCTCGATCATGAAGCAGGTACTCCGTCAGTACAGTTTGTTTATGCTATACATTTATACAGATATATTGAGATGATATTTAATTAGATGTGTATAACTAAAGGTTATGTTGTTTGTTTAATTAATTAACGAAAATATTATTTTACAAAGTAATGCAGATTTTTAAATTACTAAAAAAAAAATTGTAATATAATTTATTTTAAGATAGCTAGATTAGATTTAAGTTACCTAGTAATGTAAATAACTTATTGTTATGATTTTTGTTAGTAAATAATTTAGCTAGATTTGTAGTTGTAGAAACGTTGTAAATACATAATTTAAAAAAGTGAAAAACAAATGTGGAATAAAATATCCAGGAGACAAGAAAAATAAATAAAAAGTTGTTATTTGATAATCGACGGATCAACAACAAAATTTGGTTTGCTCTTATAAAAACGAGTAAATATTATAAAATAATCAATTATAAAAGGTGATAATTAAAGAAACCAGTGTCCAGTAAAAGGAGGGTGAATTTTGAAACAAAGAAAAATAAAGATTGAATTTCAAGCAGTTAAACGAGTGTAGTTCAAACGAAAGAAGTTCAGGAGTTGGAGAGACAGCAATTAAAATAAGGACAGTTTTCAAGTGGGGACGAATCGAGAGCAGGGGAAGATTGAAAAGGACGAATTGATAGCAGGGGAAGATTGAAATTTTGGTTATTAAAATAATTGGAATTTTGGAAAAGAGGAAGAAATCAAGACTGAATAGTGAGTGTAAAGAATAATTTTAAGTTAATTATAAGCAGGATTGATAGGGAAACTGAACGTAATAAAATAAAAATCTGCATTATAAAAGTTTGAGTAAAGTTTTATTTTGGTTAAATGAATAAATAATAAACAACGAACCTATTTAACGACCTTGAGATAAGAGCCATGCAAACAATTAATTAAATTAAAGAGCAAAGCAAGGTATAATTTCAAATATTGAATGTGAGGCTAATTATAATAAATTAAACTTAATTTTTTTTTAAGAAACACTCACATAACAATATAAAGCTTTGGTGTTAAGTGTAAGTAAGCCCCGCTTGATTAGAATTTGGTTTTAAACATATTTAAGATTTTTTTAAAAACAAGATGTTCATGGTAGCAGTTGAAAACCCATTTAATTTATATTTATTTAGTTAGATCTTATCTTAATGGTTCACAATACAGCACAAATTTTAGTTGAGAGTTTGTTTGAGAATGCAAATTTTTTTTCGGTTTCAGATTTGTTTTTAAATGTTACAGACCTTTCGGTTACGTTTTCAGAAAAAAAATTACTGTAATTTAAAAACAAATTGTTTTGTACATAAAGCACATTTTGTATTCTAACTTGCATTTTTTATACATTACTTAACGGTATAAACGCCATTTCGTTGGCTATAATGGCTATTTTGATTAAAAAAATCAAATATTTGTTTCGGTAATCTAAGATTTAATACACAAAAGCTGCGTTCACAAATTCTCTATTGATCATACTTTTGTAATGTCAACTTTGGTACACCATGTACATTTCAATAAGTAATAAAAATTCTGTGTATGTTGATTTTTTTTTCTATTCCCGAAGATGGAGAAATGTTCTAATTTGGAAACTTTGAGCATCTGAATTCGAACCTTAGAGCCGAAATCAAAACCTAAAAACTATTTTGTTTTTCATGAAGTATGAATTTTTTTATTTATTTTTAAAATTTAAATCTATTTTGGATTCGATAATTAATATGTTCTCTTTTACATTTGCATTTCTAATCATAAAATTTAAATGTAAAAAATATCTGACTTAAATATAGTTGTTGATGTCACGAACATGAGAATCAAATGATTTCAAACGAGAATTTCAGATTTTGAATCGAAATGGTAGAGTTAGAGACACAGGAGTTAATTTATAATATCTTAAGTTCGATGTTGTAATTAGATTAGACAAAATTCCCAGTTCACACTAAATATTTGAAGTTCGAATCTGGATTGATGCAACTTGGAATCTAGATTTGGCGTTTGAATTTTGTTCGAATGTTCTTTCGATTAGTTTAAGACCGAGACTTTTTAGAGAAAAAAATCGTAAATTTATTGGATTTCTAAAACTCGAGGAAATATTAATTTCAAATTTGGTATGCACAAATGCAACGCCAAAATCTATTTTTGTTGATCACAGTTCACCAGTGACGTGCGTGTAAATCGCCCTTATGAAAAATGATGCGCTGCTATATTTTCGTTTTAATTGTTTTTTTTTGAAATCCTTCATTAAACCTCTACCCTTAATTTATTTCATTTTTTTATTCGAAAATTATTTATTAGTCTCCCGAAAACAATTAAAGAGACAAAAATTTCCAAATAAATCAGGTTTTTCGGCATGCATTAAAAATGTTTAATAAAAAATTGAATAGGTGGCGGAAGAAAATATTCTTAAGGAGCTGTCCAGTTAGTAGATCACCACTGAGTTACATTTTTCTATCTTTGTCCAAATTTAAGATAAAACTTAAAAACCAAATTTTTTCTTCCATTTTTGGTGCAACTCTTTAGGGGAGCATTTTCGGGTACAAATTTTTATGAAAACGTTCCCTTAATATTCGCCCAGGAATCGTCTCCTACCGGTGTCCTACATTTTCCCCATATTCTTAGAAAACACTACAGCCAGGTTGGCACAGTGGTAGCGCGTCAGACTAGGGTTGCGCTAGTACGTCCTTGGTTCGAATTTCCTGATGGGCAGGATTTTCCTGCAGTCTGGAAGTAGGTATCGAGTGATGGTGAACATTCGTCGTTGGATACCTAATTAACGACGCTTTCCTCTGAATACAGGCCTAAGAGGTAGAGTAACAAGGTCCTACACATACACACACTAACACTATATACATGGTATAGTATGTATGTACTTAGGTATTAAACGGCGCCCAATCACGCAACCCGCAGAGTTGGGCCGAATTCTGCATTGCACCCGTAGAGCCTCATACATTAACGCACCAGCCCCGTCACCGAAAGGTATCAGCTACAGATGTAGAAATTGCCAAAAATTGCTAGCTTATTATTCTGTATTTTGTTTAGTAGTTTGGAGAAGTAAGACTGTTAAGCTGTATGCAGGGCGCCCTTTTCTCTAAAAGTTGCATAGGTAACTTTTTTATTTAAGGAGTTATGTCACAAGCTATGTTATCAAAGATACACAAAATTGCAAGAGAAATTTGATGATATATATTCAGATTTTCCTCGATTACTGGCTTAAGACGTTTCAGGAGTAGCTTCTCGACTAATTTAGATATAATTGGTAGCAAGGATATAGGCCTACACGATGTTTTATCATTGGGTGATTTGCCGGGTTTAAGGATCACTATTACTTATGCAATTTTTCATTTCATTGGTATAGTACATATTTAAGTCGGAGTCCCACATTATACAGATGAGTTAATTTCATTATGCTATTTTCGGCAATTCTTCGTGTAGTTCTACAGTTATTAAATCATAACCCTGAGACTTGTTTGAATCTCAATAATTATCTCATTAGAAGTTCTAGGCTTGATTCCTCTATCTTCAGTGTGGTCAGCATGTGGTATGTTTTCATTATCAAGACCAGGATGTGACTGAAAAACGCCTGCTAGGTGTTCAATAAAAATTTCTACTTTTTCTATATCTTTCTTTCAGCCCGACATTTTTGCGAAAGCGGGGTTTTGGGTTTTTGGTCGTTTAAAGTTCTTAGCTGCTGTCCAACGAGAGTAATCTTATTTCCTCTTTGAGTCGTTCGCTCAGCCGGTTTAACAATGTTTTTGTCTTCACATGCTTTTGTTGCAATTTTTTCCGAGCTTTCCTTTCTTTGACACCAGTTCTATAATTTCTTTAGGATAGTTTATCCCTACAGTTTTTCTTTTCAGCATGTGTGTGTTGTTCCATGCTGCCTGCTGTTAACAGCCTGTGGTTCTGCTGTTTAATGGCCTGAAGTGGTTCATCCCTCAACTTTTGCTCTAAATCTAGACCATTCAGTACATTTATTTGTCAGTGGCTGTGGTCTAGCTATTACTGTTTCACTTAATGTTAATATAATTGGTGAGTGACGAGATGATAGGTCATAACTCTCCTCAATTTTGACGCAATTAGCTACTACTCCCTTCTGAACGAAGAAATCAATTAAATCGGGAATTTTATTTATATCCGTGGGCCAATAGATTGACTTATCAGTGGATTGATATTCATATTTGGCTTGTTGGGTCGCTTCATATAATTGTTTACCTTTGGTGGTGGTAAGTCTGAGACCCAAGTATTATTATTATCTATTCTTATTATTCACATGGAGTATGGTTTATTGCCCACTGCACTTGAGCTTATCCGGCTTATCGACTTATTGTGTTCCCTAAGATTTACATCTTACAGATTGGCTCCATTAGCGAAGTCTAGAACCTATCTGTAGGATGCATTTGGTGCTTCTTCAGGTACTATTAAATTCACCTCAAAGCAACGCTGTTTTAAGACCAACATCGGGCATTCACACAATATGTGATTAGTGACGCCTATTAATTTGAAGGCGCCTTCTCAACTGGTAGTGTCCTGTTAGCAGCCCAACTACCTTTCTCATATTTTCCCTGCAGTGAAGCATTAGTCGTCCTGCTCTGACTGTGGACGAACTTCACAGGAATATCCGCGATTGCCTAGTCCCTGTCTGTCTCCCCCCTCCAATATCTGCAGTATCCTGTCGTAATAGTTTCTTTACCAATTTCCGTGAAGTCACATATGCCAACTCGCATGTTGTTTCATGTCCGATTAGGGGTTTTTCTGCTCCCAGTTTTGCAAGTTGATCTGCTTTATCATTTCTTTCCACATTTTGGTGTGCTGGTACCCATTTCAGAGTTATTTTGTTACGTTCTGCCAGTGCAGCAACCAGTGCCTCAAGGTGTTGGAGGACTACTGTAGATTTGAGCTTAACTGCTGCCAAAACGGTTAATGCAGCTTGATTGTCCGACAACGTACATACAGTGGCGGCTGGTGACAATAGAAACAGGTGGGGCCAGGGGACAAAAACAACTTAATTTTTTTATTCTTCTAGACTTATAATAACGAGAAACGTTTTTCCGATAAACTATCGGTTTTGTTCATAGTTAAAATGTATCGTTTATGGACGTAATAAAAATTTAAACTTTAAAATAAATTGTAACAAAAAACGACAACAATAATTAAACACACTAAAAACAATAAAACAGATCAACAACGAGGGAAAAACAATAAGGCAATGAAAGAATGGCGAGCTGTTTACATAAAACGCAACGACGGGCTAGACTAAACGGGCCCCAAAATAAGCTTTTCTCCATGCCCATCTAGTAAGTTACACTTACTTTGACATATCCATTGCAGGTAAATTGATTTTACTGTTTGTTTACTGGTTGTCATGACATTAGGGAAGTAAGGTAAAACTTACTCCCCAAGGGAAGTAAGTGAATTACGTGTTATTACAGTAATTTTAGTTTTGTAAGTGATCTGAACGGGTTTGAACTTAATTGATACTAACCTATTTGAAATATAAAAACTTGTTAAGATAAGTAGGGTTAGGGTATAAATACCTTTGGATATTTAGAAATATCCTTATTGTCGTAAATGTCACACCATAAGCTCGATGGAGATTTTAATTTGACTGATCTTTCTAAAAAATACGCCAAAAACACGTTTTCTTCCACTGAATAGATGTTTTTCTCGGCGCACCATTTTTTAAACAACTTGTATGCATTTTCATAAGGGATTTTCGATTTTTCTGGTAGTAATTCCAAACACGCAATATTTGCCGCTTCATCTACGCTAAATTCTCTATTGTCCTTATCGCCTATTTGCATTTTATCTTTTGAAAACTACCAAGAAACGCAAGTACAAGTGGTTTTTTTATATTGACAGAAACAACTGAAAAACCTAAGCAAATCAACACTAGGTGACTATTTGCTTTGTTTGTAATAGATTAATTTTCTATCAATTAACGTGGAATTATTAAGGGAAAATTATTCAAATTTTTGTTGGGCATGGAGAAAAATATTATAAGCATGCACTCATTCACGCGATTTGTTTAGACTAACGTGGACTAACGGGTCTTAACAAAGGAAGCAGTATTGAATACTTAGAAATCTAAAATTGAATAATTTTATGTTTACATCGCATATACAAGCTTATTTGTAAATATATCTCAATGATTTTAAAACCAGCTTATTCTTTCTAGATTCAGATGCTGCCACAATTATCTCAAAATTGTTGTTAACAAATGCTACATAAATTATTTAAACTAAGCGTACGCGAAACGCGTAGTCGAAATTTCAGCATCGGGGTATTTTTTAAACTATTTCACATAGATGGGTAATTATATCGTATGAAATGGGTAGAAAAGAATGAAGAAGTTTTTAGTGAAAGAATTACTTGCATAGCTTTATTGTTATAAAAGATATCATTTATTTTTGTACAGCTAGCGCGTTGTATTTCGTAACGCTGGCATAAATGTACGTTTCACGCATGATTTGCCAAACATAAATTAATTTAAATAATCAACGCCAAGAAAAGGGAATTACACTCAGGTGCACAAAAAACGGGTCATTTCTTTTTCTTTTAATTTTTATGTTGTTGCAGTACTTAGAATAAAACTTTCAGTATTTTACAATGAAAGAGACCATCAGGGTGAAGAAAAAAACAACATATGGTACTTATCAGTTTATTTAATGAACATTAATAAGGGAAAATGATAATGTAGGTATACAATAAAGAAAATGCATTTCCGCAAAATAAACTTAACAGAGATTAAGAATGAAAATTTCATTTGAATAGATTTCAATACTTTGTATTGCCTCCTCTAGCTCTAACTACTGCCTGCATACAGCGGCCCATGCCACTAATAAGCTCACGAATATCATTTTGCAGAATATTCTGCCATTCTTCCTGAAGTTCCGCACGAAGATGATTTATTGTGGTTGCTGCAACTGCACGTCCTCTAACACGCCTGCCCAGCATGTCCCAAACATGTTCTACAGGATTTCCATCTGGGGTACATGCTGGCCAGTTTAGTTTTGCTATTCCAACTTCATCCAAGTATTCAGCGACGCACCTTGCTGAATGCGCTCTCGCGTTATCCTGCATCAGAACAAAGTCATCGCCGATAATTGGAGCAAATGGAACTACGTAATTTGCCAAAACCTCCTCATTATACCGCTGTGCAGTCAGCGACCCGCCATCAATAACAATGAATTCGGTACAGGCATCCATTGATATCCTGCCCACACCATCACTGAACCTCCACCATGGCTAACCCGGGGGTTAAACGTGCACTCCGCAAATCGTTCTCCCGTTCGTCTCCATACTCGTTCTCTTCCATCTGGTGAATGTAGGCAGAACCTAGACTCCTCAGTAAACAGTACAGTACTCCATTGTGCCAATGTCCAATTTTAATGTTCGCGAGTAAATTGGAGTCTGGCTACTCGGTGACGGGGGAGTAGTTTTGGTCCAGCTGCTGGTCTGTAAGTTTTAAGCCAACTTCTTGTAACCTTCGACGAACTATCCACACACTCACATCTGTACCACGAACCTCACGGGGTTGGTTTTTTGTCTCCACTGAAGTCAAATGACGATTCCGTAGAGTATTAAGGACGAGAAATCGGTCATCGTTAGCAGTCGTTTTTGGTTTCCTGCCAGATCCCGGCCTCCGCGTATTTCTGCCGGTCTCTCTAAACTGTTTAAGTACTCTTTGGATGGTAGAAAGACTGACACGAAGTAATCTGGCCACATACCGCTGGCTTCTTCCGTCTTCCACAAGAGCTACAGCTTTTGCACAATCTTCAGCACTTAGAACCATAATGAACACACCAATCTCTATTGGCAATATCAGTAAATCGAAAATAAACAATTGAAAGCAGTAGGCACCTTGATGCTCTATGCATAATGTCGAATGGGCAATAGGTAGTGAAGAACTCGTATCTTTAAATTTCATTTTTGCTTATTAATGTGCATTAAATAAACTGATAAGTACCATATGTTGTTTTTTTCTACCCCCTGGTGGTCTCTTTTATTGTAAAACACTAAAACTTTTATTCTCAGTACTACAACAACATAAAACTCAAAAGAAAAAAAAGTGACCCGTTTTTTTTGCACCTGAGTGTATAATTACTGATTTAGTTATTTGCCATTTTACATTAAATTTTGAATCTAGTTTGAAGACGGAAAACCACCGCATTGTCAAATTTTACACCATCAAATTCGATTTACTGGTCAATTTTACGTAGAACTCGAAACTCGAACGAATTGAACGATGAACCTTTTGACAAGAATAGCCGATGGTTCCGCTGCCTTCGATACCGCGTCGAGCGAATCGATTCACTTTAACTTTTAAAGTACGGCGGCTCCGCAGTCCGCGGACTTCAATGCCGAGTCGAGTGAATTAGTGAATCGATTCACTTGAAAGTAAGGACTCGATTCACTCGATTCAGTGTACTGATTCGTTCTTTTTGAACGAATCGTTTACAACCGACACACCTCTATTATACAATATTGCCACAAAATACTACAGTAATTTTTTTATTAAACAATAAAACGTCTTGGAAATAAATATATCAAAAATGATAATTACAAGAAACATATTTTTTAAAACTACAATTATTGGGTTAGTTATACAAATATAGGTGGGGCCCGGCCCCTAAGGCCCTTATAGACGAGCCGCCACTGTGTACATTTGTCGATTTTCATAGCCTTTCTTTCTGTAGCATAATGTTTAGAGGTTGGTGCTTCTGCATTCCTAGTGTTTGTTTCATAAATTCCAGCTCCTGAACTTTTCAAAGTTTTGAACCATCCATATACCAGATGGAGTCCAACTGATTATGCAGCTACTGTACTTTTTATTCCCCCTTTTGCCCTAGCTGGTGCATTAATGTCTCCACCTATTACGAAATGACCTCCTAGTGTTTCTAACAAATTTAATATTTTGTTTAAGTTTGAATAGTGTTTTTGATGTTTTTTATTCTTCGCAATTTAATAATATATGTGTATAATCTTCAGCTCATATTTCTATCTTATCCACTGCTTCCCTTGTAGTATATTTTCTCCCTATTTCTCTTTCTCGGTCTTTTCTTAATTTTATTTGTTCTTTGGCAGGAATTTCTTCCGTATTTTTTATTTTGTTTGTTTTTTATATTTTGATATATTCTCGTATTTTGCTCTTCATACCTTTCTATAATCTAAAAAAGATTGCATAGATTACCGATTAACTGATACCATTGACTACTTTGCTTATACCGAAAATGCATAACTGGAAGAAGTGAATTTATACAAACTGGCAATGATACACAGTGGTAGATCAGTTTGTCTCTATTTATTGTAAAGTTATGCGTTAGATAAAGAATTCATAACAATATATAGGGTGTATCAAGAAAAGTAAAACTCGTCAATTTTTTTTGAAAGATTCTAAATTGTTTTCTAAGTACCTCTTCTTAGAGTGGCATACCCTTTACAGGGCGTTGCCAATCCTCTCTCCATATGCCTGTGGTGTGCATGCCAAGTAGCCTACAGACATAGGGGACCTACAGCTTAAC
This sequence comes from Melanotus villosus, assembly GCA_963082815.1. Taxonomy (NCBI): domain Eukaryota; kingdom Metazoa; phylum Arthropoda; class Insecta; order Coleoptera; family Elateridae; genus Melanotus; species Melanotus villosus. The sequence continues at coordinate 64,492,737 of OY720418.1, read as the reverse complement.
GTGGGCTCCGAACCACGGCAGTCCTTGCACTTCTACTCCAGAGAGGACTTTACTAGGCAGAATATACACCTCGGTGGTTCTCCATTGCCTTCCGCGGAAGTGGCCGGTTATTTTCGGTGTATATGTAACCCTGGGAATTGAACCCGGGCCATGTCAGTGGCCAGACGCACGCTGAACCAACTGAGCCACGACCTCTACTATAGTCCAAATGGCGAGTAAGGTAATGCGCGTCATCAATCACATGATCAACGGTTGGCGTTACCAATAATGCGCGATAAAAAAATACAAAATTTAATGTAATTGCTAAATATAAATTATTTTTGTATTTTTCTAAGATTAGGCAGCCGTGTTCAATCACAAGGTCTATAAATTTTTGTAAGTAAGAAAGAAATCGGGTTTTTATTCTCTAATTTACCTCATATTTATTTTTTGTGAAGTTAGTATTATTCTTGGCTTGTTTATATTATTTGATTGGCAAAGTTTTGACAGTGACTGTGTTGTGTGTTACTTACCTTACTGTAATCGGAATCCTCTGTATTTAACAACTATTATCTACTCCTATCTCTTTATTTTAATTTATAGCATCGTTGAAATCGCGATAGAAAACGAAAATGCAGACCTTTTTTATCTTAATTTGTAAATCGTTTGAAACTTCATGTAGACGTACTAAGTTGTGATGTCATAAAATTTATTGATGACGCGCATTACCTGACTCGCCATTTGGACCATAGTAACAAAGATATTAGCTATTAGCTCAGTTTTAAAACCACGTATTAATTATTTTATTGTTCGATATACTATTTCACGGAGTCGTGGCGTAAGTTTTTTGTACAAAAAAACTGATCCTCCTCATAACAATGGAAACAGTGTCACCAATTCTTAGACTAATATGTTTATATTTTTATAGAACTGAATTTATAACTGAAGTTTGATATTCTTGAGTGAGATCAAAAACCGAGTAAGGTCTTGTAATTTCCTTTTATTCAAAGCATAACGTTAGGGGTGTTTTGTGGCAAGAAAGTATTAATTTAATTTGGAAACTAAAAACAGCAATATCATAAATTTTCGGACTTCAGCATTGAAACCACCGTTCCTTTTCGAAATTAGTTACGCTGCCCTGTACGTAAACGAACTGACACACACGCTTTCTAGTAAAGTGACTAATGGCAAAGGAATTCAAAACAGACAACAATATTAGGATTTTGACTCGTATCTATGAAATTTATTAGTTTTGGGGCCAGTGTCATTCATGGGAACATTTTGATAACAACCCACTTTGTTTATTAGTTTTTTTTGACAAGTACCAGATGCAAACCCGTGAGAACGTTTAATTACCACCCCTTCAGTATCAGGGATTTTTTAATATAAATATGCGACAAAATCTTACCACAGGATCCAGTCTTGACTATTCAGTCTATTTGTATAGTGGTCTGGAATTACGATTAGTACGCTGATCCCTGTATCTAATTACTGTAAAATATGCAATTAATTGTGCTGCACTTTGTTGTTCTGCACTAACTTGTGGAAATCCGTTATCACACGTACACCGCTGTAAAGCGTTGCTTTTCCAGTTGCGTGTATTGGTCAAATGGTTGCAATAGAGTAATTCCAATTGAGGGGTCTCCCAGTGAAATCCAAATTAAACGCACAACGTAAAAGTTAGCCATTTTAATGTACATACTTATCATATTCTAAAGTATACTTTGTCAAAATTACATTAGAGTTGCCCTGTTGTAGGTGCTGATCACAGTTAATTACAACCATACGACAATTCTGACTAATGAGATATGTCTTGAGCATATTCTCAATCAACGATAGGGATAAACATCCCTTACAATTTTGAGGTACCCAGTACCTGGTAGATTCTGAGTTGTACATAGCGTACATTCTGATTACAGGAGCACTTAGTTACTTTAGAGTTGTGCATAGCGTATATACTCGTTAATATAAGAATCGTGCATAGCGTACGTACTTTTGGAGGGAAACTGCACCCTCGTCAAACTTTAACGGTCGGTTATGATAGCACCTTTGGCTCCAGCCGATTGACGATTGACTTTACTATCAATACCACAAAAGATCGATCTTGTATCGACCATCTGACTGAATTATTTAAGCCACTGTCCATATTTGACTTGCCTAGTTTGACATTCATGCACTATGTTTAATTATTTACTGTATTTGTAAATATCTGTTATAACATATGTACCTATTAAACTTGATGGAGTATTTATTTCTTGTATTATAAGGTGAGCTACTCTAGATTAACGAAATCACAACAACATTAAGGATCCTCTGACTAAATAGTCAGTTATCTAAATAAAGAGTGAGATTTTCACTTGACCAATAAAGGTTGAGAGCAAAGAAAATCTTCTAGACGATCACAGTGAAAAGCTGTAAAGGGTAACACACCTGGGGTACGTACAGTTACAGTTTCTATGTCTTTTAATATGTAAGTGATTTTTTATAAAGTTATTAAAACCATCTAAAGTTATCAACTTTTTGGACAGTCGTTTCTAATAAAATTGGCGGTTAAGTAGAATGATATGCGTACTTTGCTTTGTCGTAAAGTTTACCATGCTAATAACTCCTTAGCAACCAGTTATGTTAAGATGCCTTTAGCACCACTAATGTTGTTAAAAAATTCATAACATAACGAAATTTTATTAACACAAAATTAACACAAAACAATTGTTTTTTGCAAATAATCGCTTGGATACCAGCACAGCTATCTCAGATTTACGTTTCGCTTTATGCATATTGTTATTGAACATACTTTTTTATTTTTCGAAAAAAATTATTATAGGATAAAATAAACCGTGTTAGGTATAACGTTATTTGCTGTTAACATTACTCTAGAATTTAAAAGAACTCGCTCCTACGTCCCTTGTTCTCTCAAACTATTCTCTCGTAATGTAAAAAGCTTCATAACGTTACTTATATCGTAAATTACTATTACTTTTTTTAGTGCAGTCGCTAACCTGATCATAAATTGTTAAACCGATTGTAACGTTTATTTAAAACTTCGGTTCGTGGTGTTTTATTTATTAACAAATTTAAAGATTGTAATAACAAGAAGCAACAACTTAAACACTAAAACCCAACACTAATACTAATCCGAAACACTAACTAATTTATTTATACGGTTTATTTATATTCACGCACGCAGTTGTATTACATGTGTTCGCACTTGTTCTTCACTGGTAGACTTTGGTTTTGGTACACTGGTCACTTGCCTCGGAAACGCGCCCTATATATCAACTGCGGTCTTCGATTTCAGTGTGCTCGACATCTCTCCAGAATGCACCGCAAACGTCCGCACGTCTCGTTACACTATCGTAAATTAATTTTGATACTTACTTTTAATTGCGAGTATAAAGTGTTGCATCTTTATATCTTTTTAAGTATTGAGTTTTCTGTTGGAGCTTAAAACATTAATCATAAATTACGGCACGTTATTTTTTAAAATATTCTGTGAAAACTATCTTTTATGATCGTTATTCATCTTATTAAATTCATAGGAAGTAGTCCTAACACTCCTAATAGTTTGTGCCTAAACTAAAGGCTGTTCAAGAATAAACGTGAATGTAATATGTAATATGTAGTCTGATCATTTATAAAACATTCAGGTTTTGGATCAACAAAAACAAAATATTATTGCTAAAAACTGTATACACCTGTTGCTATCGTATCTGTTGTGTTGTAAAGTTTATGCTGGCTACATTTCGTATTCCAATAAAAAATAAAATTAATAACTTTCGTTGAACACGTACGTGTAGAATATATTTAAAGTTACTGTACTTTATTATTGTTTGCTCTTTACGTAGGTATTACTATGTAGTAAATTTTTACAATAAAAAACTATCTAAACACAAATGAACATAATCTTAGGATTGTAGTCCTGCATAATCTTTGTTTTGGTTTGGTTAATTATTGGAATTTATCTAAGCTTGATATCAATGATCCCTACACTCTTCGGTTGTTATAGTAATTTAGCTGACGACGAATTTCGCCGAATCTAAAGGACTTCCATCCCACAAGTGATCTTGTAGTGTTTTATGCCGTACCCTAAAGAAAGCAAAGTGTCATTTTTTTACATTAAGAATCTCACCTGACCTCGCCCGGAATCGAACACAAGTCCTTTGGTTTACGAGATAATCTTACTATTCCTTTACATCACCCACGCCGATATTTACGTTTTCATAGAAATTCCTAGATTTACAAATTCATGAACTATTTAAAGTTGCTACGGGATTTAGATCAACAGGTCAAAAGCATTAAATCTGAAGTCTTGATGCAGTATAATCCAACCATAATCACAACATTCACAACTATAATAAATAATTATTAGGGTTCGATGCAGTTTAAATTTATAAGATTTTTATACAAAGCAGTTTTAAAACCAAGTTTTCTTTTAGATATGACATAAAGTAGTATAATTATTTGTGAATTTTAAATGGTAAGTCAAGCTATTCAGTTTAACATCGATCCAGGTGTAGCCGAAAAAAGTATCGGTGCTGGTATTACTTTGCGAGGAAGTATGTCCGATTAAGCGTGCGGAGTGAAGTGATAAGCACCACTCTTTAGAAAACCGCCTTTCCTACTTCGCGATGATGTTTTGGTTCCTAGCTATAGTTAATTAACTACGCCACCTGCTGAGATTTCTCATTCAGGTTTGAACAAGAGACCGTTCGCGTTGTAATCGAGCACCTTCACCACCCGAACCGTCCACCCTATATAATAGTTTTAGTATGATCAAGAAGTAAAATCATAGGTTATAGAATTCCGAAGTCATGCGTATTATAAAATCATAAAAATGTCTATGTTGTGTAAATGCTGTCTTGCTGAAAATATTTTTTGCTCAGTTCGACGTTATCAAAGTCATCAAACTTCTTGGGCATACGTTCTTGTAGAAGGTAGCGCTGATATGTTAACCTTTACTATTTTTTTGCTGTATTGTTTTGTTTTAAAGTGCTATAAAAAAAGACGAATCCAATTAGTCTGCTACAATGGTTTAAACCAACTCACTTTGGGTTCGAAGAGGAAATCCTATGAAATTACGAAGGTTGAATGGAGATTTTCCAAGTGCCATAAAATTTTGGGAAATAAAATAATAGCTTCGATGAAAGCATGTTTTAATCAACACAGAAGGATATAATTCAATGTTTATTATTCATATTGTTTACAAATCACTGCCAAAGGATTATGTAGAAAAAGTTTTTTAGTTGTTGTAAGTCAATACGTATGAAGGTTTAGATCAATTTTAAGAAACAAATTACTAGTGGGATAGTTTGAAGCAACTCATCGCCTGACTTTTAGACATCTGGGCCCATTGAATATATCTTTTTTGAACCCCTTATACAGGGTGTCCTCGGATGGGGTTGCGCACTCTTGTAAACTTTTTTATTTTGGAGTTTTCGGCAAAATGTTATTCTTCATAAAAAGTTTTGCTTGGCCTGAAACTTATTTTTAGCCTACTTTCGATTTTTTTAAATCAAGTAGGCCTTTACTGTTGAGCAAAAACTATTTTCATTTTAGGTAAAGTACCTTTTCTGTTCACAGTATGCCTAAATGTTGTTAAGAAAACTTGTTCAGAATGAGAAGTTATGGCCATATGCAAATTTTCAGAACGATCAGCCTACTTTGATAAAATTCATTCTTTGTCAATTTCGTTTCAGGTAAAGTACTGTTTCCGTTCACAGTACGCCAATGTGTTACTAAGAAAAGTTGTTCAGAATGAAAAGTTATGGCGTTATGCAAATTTTCAGAATTTTTAATAAAGAATTACTTTTCGTCGCAAAATTAATAATAAAGATTTTTCTCCTATTGTCAATTTCTATTATCAAAGTAGGCCGATCGTTCTGAAAATTTGCATAACGCCGTAACTTTTCATGCTGAACAACTTTTCTTAGTAACACATTGGCGTACTGTGAACGGAAAAGGTACTTTACCTAAAATGAAAAGAGTTCTTGCTCAACTGTAAAGGCCTACTTGATTTAAAAAAATCGAAAGTAGGCTAAAAATAAGTTTCAGGACAAGCAAAACTTTTTATGAAGAATAACATTATGCCGAAAACTCCAAAATAAAAAAGTTTACAAGAGTGCGCAACCCCATCCGGGGACACCCTGTATATTTATAATAAAGCGGTAGTAATATTACTTTCTTCCAAGAATTTTCTTTATTCGAAAGTTTCTCAAAAACATCTTGTTTTTAAAAATAAGCTACTGATTTTCTAGAGATTACCTTTGTTACATTAATTTTTTTTGCAGATTAAAAAATATTAAATAACTTTATAGTGGTATTTTTGTTAGTACTGCAATTAAAATTTGTTTCGAACTGTTTTACGGAAAACTCATTCTTTAGATTCAAATGCAAGGAGCACAAATTCGTGAATTGTATACTTGGCGCAGGTTTAACATTCAGGAGAACTGAGGGCAACGCGTCAAAGTTCCGTATTTTCATTGCTCCGTACCGTCATTTCTCCGTAAAATTACGCCGTGGCAGGGTTCCTTCATTTCTCCGTATTTTCATGGCTCCTTACAGTTATTTCTCCGTAGCGTCATTTCTCCGTACCTTTATTTTTCCGTATTTGCAAAATTCCGTGTTTCTAATCACGTGACTTTAAATACATTTGTCAATTACTTTCAATTCTCCTTATTTTTATTTTTCCTTACAGTCACGCCTCCGTACTGTCATTTTTCCGTACCGTCATTTCTCCGTACCGACATTTCTCCGTACCGTTATTTCTCCGTACCGTCATTTCTCCGTACCGTCACGGTTCCGTACCGCCATTTCTTCGTTTTGCTTATGATTTATTATTATCAGGGCCGTAGCCAGAACCAAATTTTTGGTAGGGCTATTAGTTTTTTTACCAGGCCCATATCCTCATATTGAAAGATACTGATATTTGATTTTCCAGGGACGTTGTAGATTATTTTTTTTTGCGTTTCGTGCCGACATGCTTAATATGCATATAGCTCATATACCTACTCTTTATTTATTATATCGCCATTTATTTTGTTTTGTTTTCTGAAGAATGGAACCAAATTGCGCATTTAACATGTTTTATTATACAGTGTGTGCCCGGATTGAGTTCACTATAGGTATAATCGACAAAAAATTTGAGAATTTTATTTTCATGTTTTGGATTCCGCCCTGCTTGGTCTGAAATGAATTTTAAGCAAATTGTTAGTTTTTTAAAAATTAAGACGGCCATGAAAAATATGAAAAAACTATTTTCTATTCAGGAAAAGTCCCTTTTCAGTCAATAATACGGTAAAATGTTATTGAGAAAAGTTGTTCAGAATATAAAATTATGGCTCTGTGCAAAATTTCAAAAAGATCTCACTTTCATTCCATTAAATTTCGAAGACTAGGTGAGGTTGGTCTTCCGCAAGCACGAGGGACTGGTGCGCCGCAACGGGAAAATGTAATGCGAGTAGAGGAACCTGTAATAGGTTCGGTTTCAGACAATTCTACTACAAGTACTCGCCGAATTTCTGTGCAGTTAGGACTTTCACAAAGTTCTGTTTTGCGAGGGAGGAATTGCACCCTTAATATTATACAGGTGTTCAAGCTCTTCATCCTGGGGATGCCGAGCAACGTGTAGTTTTTTGTGGGTGGCTTCTTGAAAGGATAAATAACAACCCCAATTTTATTCCTTATCTATTTTATGGACCGATGAAGCCATTTTTACCAGGGACGGAATTACAAACCTTCGAAACCTGCACCGTTATTCGTTAGAGAACCCCCATGTAACAAGGAGTAGAAGGTTCTAGCAACGATTTTCTGTCAATGTATGGGGAATAATCTGCAATGGTTCTTTACCGGAGCTGCAAGAACTCAATAATCGCATCAATGCGAATGCTTATCAGGACTTTCTTGAACGGCAGCTGCATGATATACTTGAACAAGTCCCGTTAAACATTAGACAACAGATGTTCTTCCAACAAGACAGAACGGTTAAATGGTTAAATGACTATTTCAATGGTAGATGGATTGGCCGGTTTGGTCATGTGAGATGGCCGCCAATGAGCCCTGACTTGAATCCACTAGATTTCTTTTTGTGGGGTTTTTTAAAACAGCTTTTTTTACCGTGAGGTAATTAACACGAGGCAACAGTTGCAGCAAAGAATTTTCGAGGCTGCTAATGAAATTCGTGAAAGCTATAATAGTCAGCAAGTGCATGAATCGCTAGTAGGACGGTGCCATGCTTGTATTGAGGCTGTAGGGGAGAATTATTTTGTTAATTTTGTTGTTAATTTTGTGTTTATTTTAATGTATTTTCAAATTAATCGGATAATTATCTTACAAGTTATAGTCACAAATAGAAATAAAAATGTTTTCATTAACACCCTGTATCTTTCTAAGGGAGCATTTTGGTACTAAGGTGTATTAGGTTAATTGCTTTGTTTTGGCCTAAAGAAGCTTTGGTAAAAAATTTTACACCTAATTATGACTCACCCTGTATACGGAGAAATGACGGAATCCTGCCACGGCGTGATTTTACGGAGGAATGACGGTACGAAGGAATGACGGTACGGAGGAATGACGGTACGGAGGAATGACGATACGGAGCCGTGACCATACGGAGAAATAAAAATACGGAATTTTAACTTTTTTGTACTAATAAGGAAAAATGAAATTACGGAGCCATGAAGGTAACGATAGTTGGAAATAAAAGTTTTTACGGAGAAATGCCAATAAGGAGCCATGCCTTTACGGAGAAATGACGGTTTTTGACTAGACGGAATTTTGACGGTACGGAGAAATAACGGTACGGAGAAATGAATTTACGGAATAATAACAGGTCGCCGAACTGAGAATAGCAGTAACCTTATCGTCAGATAAAGGTGATCTTTGAAAAAGTCGCGCGGCTATAATTCGGCTAGTAGGAGTAGTAGCTATAACAACCATTAAACGTCATAAACTTCACATCTTCATATTAACGTTAACGTCACTGTGAGTTGTTAGAGTATGTAGGCAGGAGTAGGTGTAGCTAACGAGTGACGTCACAAGTGTGGGTTTGGTAGATTGCAGCATCCGTTAAATCAAGTAAACAGGGCGAGAGAAAACGCCGGCGAACGAGAGAAGAGAGGGATGATGGAAATGGGAGAGCGCTGAGGGATGATAGGATCCAAGAGTGACGGTGGAGAAGATGTTTGCTCGGAGCGCAAGACGGACGGTCAGATTAACTTGATGCACGGGAAAAACGACGTAGCGCAATTACAATAAGTTGAATTTGAAATCTGACGTGAATTTTTTTTTAAGTTTTCGCATTAATTAATTTTGCAGTTATTACTATTACGGCTCGTAGTGCTGCAGTATTATTATTAAGGCATCTTAAAACAACACTGATATCAAAATATACATTGTTATTTCCGAGAAAGTCATTTTAAGAGTCATTTTTAGAATGAATACTTCCATACCAGACTATGTTTTGTACAAGCGAATTATTTTTTACGTAAAAATAATAACATAAAGATAAGTATATTCTTCATTCATCTTTTATCCGAAGGATGGAGGTAACCGGCCTTTCTGGGCATTTACACTTTTAATCCAATCCAATCCTGATTTTGATTTAAATTGGCTCCGATATACTCTAGCGCTATCCACTGCTAGATCGAACCACATGTCAACCTGTTAGCTAACAGACACCTGCCCAAATTATCCAGGCTTAAAAAAATATGTTTTAAATTTTATTTTCTCCTTTTCTATATTATTAGATACTCCAACAGCATTAATATTAATTTGAATCTCTCAAAAAAACTGATGGTTAGAGAGAATCAATATTAATTCCTTCTGTTTGTTCCAGTTGCAAATTTCGAAATTCAGATTTTCAGAATTGCCAGAATCTAATTAAAAGTTTTCGTTGTTCTCTTTTATCAATAAATTAATATTCCTCCTCTTCTTTTTTTTATTATCATTGTACTGACTACTCCGGTGATTTGGTCGGACATATAAAAAAGATTGTTAATAGGACTGGCATTTTGACAGTTCGTAAAAAATTCATGTCATGAACCGAAATAGGCTATTGGAGTATTATTTACCTGGAGCATCACTGTTTATATTATTGCCATTAATTAATGTAGTTGTCAATAACAGTGATCAAATAATTAATTAATTGACTATGAGTTGTAAAAACGGTCTCTAGCGTATTATGTATTATTAAAGAAAAATACACAAGGCTTTTCCAGGGTACTGTTTATTGCGTGCTTTAGAACAAAAAATTGCTTCGTAGTGGTTAAACCTTATGTAAGGTGTGTTTTAAAAAAAAGTTAATTAGGGTAGGCTGAGAACGAAAGAAGAAAGAATTTGTCATTTATCACTACGGCTTTTAAATTATCGCTAAAGGTATCAGAATATCATTTTCAAAATCTTACAGCTTAATATTGATTAAATAAAATAGGTATTTATAAATAATTAAATTGGTTATTATTTCTAAATACTGTGTTCATAACAAAATTGCAAGCCTTTGTATTTTTTATTAATTGCAGTAATTAGGTTATTGTTAACAAATGCGGCAATAAGTGACGTTTGGAAACTTGGTTTAGCCAGTTTAATGTAAAAAATACTCTATTTTTTATTCTATGATAAAAACAGCTTCATGTGCAATATGGCAAATTTTGCAAACGGCATACCTTTTTGCAAGTTAAAGTTAATTAGAGAATTAGAAAATGCTATATGAGGCATACAAACTTAAGACTGCTGTTAAGCCTTTTATTATTAATGAAACTGGAAAATAAAATTTCTATTTTTGGCCTACAATTATTTTATTATAAATTGGATTTTCATTTGATGTAAAGTCATTATTATTTTTCACGAGAAAATTGTTTTCTCATTTTCTCAGAATCATTATGTATGGATTCCTTATTAACGTTAAGACACTCAGTTGTTAGACATGTGTGTCTACCAGTCTGAATCAATCCATAAAAAAGAATTTGTTTGAAATACATTTCGATAACTTTTTAAAAACCTTTGGAAATTAAAATGTTAATAACTACAGGTCTCCAGATATAAGTTTGTCGATGGATGCGCAGATGGGGAAACAAAACAGGTAACTGTTAGAAAAGGATACCCAATTTTTCTCAGGCACACAGCGTGTTTTCAAGTACACTTCATAACCGCAGTAATGAATTACGAGGCTCTTCTTATGCTTTAGAACGAATTAATGCAGGGCTTTAAAACATTTACAAATTAACTAAGTTAGCTCAGTACCCACTTTCTTATAGATGCGAAACGTATTAAATATTATAAACATAAATCCCAAAACTTTTATTCAAAACGTTCCATGTCGAGTGTAAAAAATGCCGAGTTTGATGTATGAGAGTCAAGCCTAAAATGTCGAGTCCCCACCACTTTCTTAGAGATCTACGGAGTGTCGGCAAACTTATACTTGGAGACCTGTACTCATTATCGTCAAGTGTGTTCTCTCATAAATCCGTCATCAAGAAAAACAATTTATAAAGTCGCCTTCGATTTGAGTGTTTTGTTTTTACAAAACGTCACCTATAACGCAAGATTTGTATAATAAAGTTATCGGTTCATTTACTTTAAATTTTTTTAACAAAATGGTATCAAATGAAGAGTTTAATAGACAGAAAGTAATAAATTTCCAGTTACTTAAGCAATCCTAGTAAAACATATTCAGTAATTGCAAAACGCAAAAGAGTTAAATATACCATTTTGGATATAATAAAACATTACAGGGAAACTAATACAACAAGAAGAAGGCCTGATACTGGAAAAAGGGAGCGTGGTAATATTACTTGAGAGAAAAGAATAACATCATTCTATAATAATCATCCCAATGCTTCATACGAGGTCTGTCCAATAAATACGCGAACTTAACTACTAAGATGGCCTTGAGGTGATGTTTGGCCACACCAACTGGCTGCTCTTTTAGTGGGGGACCCATTGGAGCTTCAGTAACCACCAGACCGTCGAGGCGGGCCTACAGCTAGAGGTAGGATTTTTTTTGTGGCGCTTTGTTTTTGCTCTTGTTGACGATGGAGATTGATACACAGATGGAACGGCGACTCAACATCAAAGTTTTTGATGAAACTTGGGAAAAACTATCAGGAAATTCATGAAATGTTGAGGGCTGTTTACGGAGAATGAAGAAAACAGCTTTTTCAAATGGATCAAGTGGTTCAGAGAGCGCCGTGAAGACTGCAACGACGATGCAAAGCCAGGACGACATTCAACCTCCTGTGTTGACGAACACATCGAACGTGTGCGGTCTGTTGTACTTTCCGATCGCCGAATCACTGTATGATTGCTGATGAACTGAATTTAGGAAAATCGTCTGTACATAGGATTTTAAATTCTAACTGAACATATGTGGTTGACAAAATTGTGTGCAAAAAGCACGACAATGCGCCTGCACATACAGCAGTGAGTGCACGAGTTTCTGGCCAGAAATTCGATCACCACGCTTGATCACCCTCCTTACTCACCAGATTTAGCCCCTTGCAATTTCTTCCCAAAATGCAAAATCGTTATGCGGGGCGGCGCTGGGACTATGTGAAGACGATAAAACGTGAAACGACGAGGCAGTTGAAGAGCCTGACTTCTGAGTACGTTCCATGGAAGCTTTGAACAGTGAAAACGGAGATGGGACAAGTGTATTGCTACAAATGGGGAGTATTTTGAAGAGGATAAAATTGATTTATCCTAAATTTGATAAAATAAAGTTTTTATGACCTGAGTTCGCATATTTATTGGACAGACCTCGTATATGTAGAAGTAAGAAGAACTACAATATATTGACAAGAAAAGTGCCAAATGGGAATGAAGAGAAAGATTCAACAACAAAACGTCGGGCAAGAAAATATTTAATATGGTAAGGAATATGCACTTGTGACAAAACAATGGTAAACAAAGAAATATATACAGGGTGACATTGAAAAAACTACAATGCATAGTACCACGCGATAGAGGACCATAAAATAATAAAAAAGGTTCTTATACGCTAATGTCCGATCGCCTTTTTTTTTCAAGATACTAGCCAACTACAGGAAAGCGTTTCAACGCGTTAAAAATATGATAATATTCTAATAATACCCAAAACTAAAATACACAAAATAGCCACCTGCAAGGGCATAGTGTGCACCAATTTTGGTTCAATTATTTCTTCACAATCGGAAGAAATTTAAAAAAATTTAAATTTTCTAACAAACTTTTAACATCCTGTATCTTAAAAAAAAGACGATCGGACATTAGCGTATAAGAACTTTTTTTATTATTTTATGGTCCTCTATCGCGTGGTACTATGCATTGTAGTTTTTTCAATGTCACCCTGTATATATAAAAGAATGTCTCAAGAAGTAAGTGAAGTTTACCTTTTTATAAAAAACACGACATAAAACCACTATTTTGGCCCGACTTGGCTTCATGCCACAATGCAAATAGAACAGTAGAATGGTACTTACATCAACAACGGTGTAACATACCTCACTGAAGATCTTAACCCCCCAAATTCTCCAGAGATAAGACCCATTGAAAAATTCTGGGTAATATGCAAAGGAAAACTAAAAAAGACAAACAAAATTACAAAAACTGAAATTTTTTTAAAGAAAATTGGAAGAAAATGTTGAAGAAACTGCCCGATACAACTGTAACTAACCTGATGAGGTGATGAGTGGCCTTAACATGAAAGTTAAGTGTTAATTTTTATAGAAATAAATGATTTTTGAACTTGTTGTGATTAGTTTTAAGATTAATATGTTCAGTTAAAAAGATGGCAATATTAAAAACATAACTAGTAGGTACCTGAATAAGTTGTTTCTTAACTTTAATTTTCATAACGACGGTTTTATGAGAACACACTTTATTATTTATCAGTATCCGCTATTTGGGTTTAAACACATAGAATCTCTATTTTATACAAATATACAAACATACAAATTAAATACACAAGGGGCTCATTTTCTTGAAAGGTATATAGATAACCTTTCGTATTAAATAAGTGAAACCGTGCATAATTAAAAGATGGGAAGCAATAATTCGTCTTTAATTTGAATGTAGCCTTTAAGAAGATCATATCTTTAGTGACGTCTTAAAAAATGTTAAACTCTTCTATACTTAAAAGTTATGATAGAAATAACTGAAAAAACAAAAAACAATTTCCACATCTTTCGTATGCAGAAAGGTATACTATTTAAATGTCGTTAAGGTTGTTAAAGTCAAAATATTACGGTTTACCTTAGTCCAAAAGTACAAAAGTTAATATTAAGAAGGTGTCAAAGTCAAAATTTTAATTTTAATTTTCTTCCGTAAATTCAAACGTTTTTGAAACATTTAGAAGAGTCCGCATTTGATTTTAATATTGCTCAGAAAAGAACGTTATTAGTGGTAACACCCAGTATCTTAAAAAAGCTATCTTATACTTAAAACTGTAGCAGATTTAACTATAAAATACTACTGCCAGAAACGGTTAACTTTAGCAATATTTAAACAGTACACCTTTTTTGTATAAGAATGATGAGGCAATTATTTTTTCAGTCAGTCATGCCATAGTTTTAAGGGTAAGCAAGTTTAATCTCTTTTTAGACATTAGGTGTAGCAAAAGTAAAGCTTTTTAGGAACTTCATTAAAATCAAGGACGAATTATTGTTTCCCATCTCTAAAAGGTTAGTTTCGCAAAATTTCTTAAAAAGATATCAAAAACTTTTGAAATTACAAAAGAAAATGAAAATGGAAGTTTTTTACTTTGACACCCTGAAACTCTTTTAATATTAGCTTTTGGACTAAGGTAATCCTAGGTAAATCGTAATATTTTGACCCCATGAATCTACTGTTATGCTGTGTCCCGTTACTTATTGAACATAAATAATATATTGTTTCCAATACTGAAAATCAATATTATCTACGTAGTAAATATAAGATGGCGTGGTGTATTCATTTTCTCTAACTTAAATGTTTATCGAAATACAACACATAGTAAAATTTTGCACTTTTTCGTTTTTTATCTCAGAAAGTTTACCATATATTTCAAATGTAAAAATATTGTCAGATTTGCCTTTGAGTCTGGACCACTTTGTTAATTTAATCTTGAATGTAGCCCTCTAAATAAAAGAGTTAGCTACATAATTTTAAAAAAAATGGGAACTCTTTAGTATAGTCTATAAAGGAAACAAGTTTTAAGGTGTATTGAGTAATCTTCTACCTAAATATAACTAACACACAAAATGAAGTAATAACATTATTACTAAATATTTTGTCAGTACAGCTTCAGAAAAGAAATCAATACACATACAGTCGTTTTCTGTTTCTTTTGACTTCATTAAGTAAATACAGTTACTTATTTGTTAGTTAGCTATTAGTTACTCATTTTCCGTAGTAATATCATCATAATCATCATCCATCCTTTCTTGTCAACTGCTGGACATAGACCTCCCGTAGACTAGTCGCCACTCATTTCTATCCTGTGATTTCCTCGTCCAGTTGCCAGCGATCCTCTTTACATCGTCTGTCCATCGTTTGTAGGCCGATGGCCCTTTTTTCGCCCACCTTTCATTCTTAAATCTAGCAACATTCCCCACCCAGACTCATTTGAGTTTTATGATGTGTTGTATATCATCGCGTATTCTTGTTTGTCTTCGTAGATCTTCATTTCGTATTTTGTCTTTGGGCGTTATTCCCAGCATCAATCTCTCCATTCTCCTTTGTTCTACTCTGAGTTTTGTAGCAGTTTTTTTGAGTCAGTGTCAAAGTCTCTGCGCCGTATATTAATACTGGGAGCATACATTGATCAAATACTTTTCGCTTTAGTGTAATGGGGTGGATGCCACCCTTAAGTGTTGAGCATAGGGAACTGAAAGCTGTCCATGCAAGATTTATTCTTCTATTCAGCTCGCACGTCTGATTATCCCTTCTTATTTTGATTTTATGTCCTAAATAGACATATTCTTCGACCAATTCGATGTTAATGTATTCGATGTCCAAGACATTTCATGGTACTAAATTCGGCATGAATTTGGTCTTAGATATATTCACTTTTAGTCCGACTTTTGCACAGATAAGCACTAGTTCTATCAACATTGTCCTTGTTTTGTCTAAGTTGTCAGATATCAACACAAGATCGTCTGTGAAAAGGAGGTGGATTAGTTTTTTGCCATTATTGTTATACCCTTGTTATTCCGATTGAGCCTTTTAGATGCTTGTTCCAGCACCACAGAAAATAATTTGAGAGACAATAATGTGTCGCCTTGTTTAACGCTTCTCTCGATTTTAATTTTCTGTGTGTTATCGTGTAGTCTTACATTCATTTTGGCGTTCTTATAGATGTTGCCTTGAGTATCTGCAATCAATGCGACTTTCTTTTAGGACTTTGTTGATATTGTTGAGCAGAAGTCAGCAAAAGCCACTACTAACGGTTCGTTAATATTCTACTGATTTTTCAGTGAGGACTTTCATACACTGCAGATGGTCATTAGTATCATAGCCTTGTTGGAAGCCGGTCTGTTCCTTTGATTGATACATATCTAACGTTTTCTCCAATTTAGATGTTAGAATCCTGATGAACAACTTGCAGAGGTGATTTAACAAGGTTGTAGGACTGTAATTTTTAAGACAGGCCTTCTTCCCTTTCTTATGTAATATAATAGTCGGGGCGTTGTTCCATTTATCTGGTATGGAGCCGTGTTGCAGACACATGTTGAAGAGGTTCGATCTTGATTCCATCAACCGTATTTTCTTGAGGATTTGTTAATTTTCATTTTCCTTATGGCATATCTTGTAATATATGGCAATTCTTCAGAGCCTTGATTTAGTATGCTTTTCCATGATGTTAACTCTTCGTATAGTGGTTCCTCTTACTGGCGACTTCTTTATAATTCTGTGTAAAACTCTTCCAATGTATTCAGTAATTCTGGTCTATTCGTTTTAGTTTCCCCTGTTTTATTTTTAAGTTTTGATATTTCCGCTTTTTCTTTATTGAGTCTTCCTCTACGAACTTTAAGACTCTTATTTTGCTCAACCGTCCGTTTTATGGCTTCCATAGTATACCTTCTGATGTCTTTGCATTATTTACTTTCTTATCTAATTCTCTTATTTGTTCTGGTCCAACCTTGGTGTTGCTTATCATTTATCTTCTCTCTTTCATTACATTAGCGCTTTCGTTCTGTGTGTTACTTTTCATTTCTCTTATGATTTGGGCAATATACTCGTATTTCCTGATTTTCTTCGACGGTTTTGATTATTTGATCATTTAATAACTTTATGTTTCCATTTTGCACTATTATGTTTCCTAATGTTGTGTCAATCTAACTTCTAAACTCGTCTATGTTATCTGGTGTAGTCCAAATAGGTTTTGGTTTACCTTGGATCGTTCGATACCTTTCCTTCTCTAGATCGATGCGAATTTGAGCCCTCATCATTCGATGGTCGCTTCCTGTTGTAAATTTGTTCAACAACGTACGTTCTTCGAAGATTTGTGTTTTATCAGATATATACTAATGAAATTTTTTTACACGTTAGGTTTTAGAAAATACGTATTTCGTTAAGAAACTTTACAACCAATAATTACCGGCCTCGATGGTGTTTAGGTTAGCATATTTGCCTTATACACCACCGATCTCGGATTCTATTCCCTGTTTAGGTCAATGAGATTTTTATGAGGAGTTAGTAGTTAGTATGCTCATATAACTTGAAATTGAATATTGCTAGTGAAGTCAAACCAATAGGACCAATAGAATAATTTATGCTAAGTTTTCGGTTGGTGTGCTTATTTCTGTAAGAAGTGTAAAAGATTGACAATGAGAACTTCGCTTCTCCAACAACATGTTTCTCCCTAAGTTTCATTTGTATTGTATATTTGTTGGATCATCTTCGATATGGTTAATTTTACAAAGGCGGAAAGCGTTAATTTTTTATTATATACAGGGTGCCTGCCTATTTTAAAACAATTCTAAAAGTTTTAAAATAAGTAATACTTAAATATAACTAGAGAACCTTCTATCTTAATTTTTAAAATAATATAATTTAAAAATTAAGTTGTTTGGTGGCATGTACACGACGGTAATGCATTCATCAATGCTGTTTAGTTCATCTGCTGGTGGATGACTCGGTGCATTATCTAACAGCAATAATGCTCTTATTGGTGGACCACGATTTTGTAAAAATTCTTTTACATCTGGAATGAATCTATTTTTATGCCATTCCTTAAAAATTGGAGCAGTATCCAGGCTGTTTTTGAGTTTCACTTTATGGTTACCAGTAGCATTACTGCAAGCCAAAAAAGTGATGCTCTGTTTTTCGGTTTGCCTGTCGGGAGCTGTTTTTTCTGATGAAGAAAACCTAAGTCTTATCGGGGAGCAGCTGCCAGTATAAACCGGACTCGTCTGCATTGTAAATTTGTTCTAAACTAAGTTGGAGTTCTGTCATTTTATTTTTACGGAGCCATCAGTTCAGGTTGCGATGATAGTTTCTCCCCAGAAATTTTTAAAAACCGAATGCTATAGCGTTTTGTAATTTTTTGTAGCCAACCATTGCTAACATTAAAGAAAGATGTGTAAAATTTTGCATGTAGACT
The DNA here is from genome assembly GCA_963082815.1 of Melanotus villosus. Lineage (NCBI taxonomy): Eukaryota > Metazoa > Arthropoda > Insecta > Coleoptera > Elateridae > Melanotus > Melanotus villosus. The sequence continues at coordinate 64,474,205 of OY720418.1, read as the reverse complement.
CTTAGCCTTCTCTTTAATCATGTATCCATTAATAACTGCAAGTTTTTCACGTTGTTTTAAAAACCATTTTTGGATACAATGAAATTTTTAATGTTTTTCTTTTCCCAGGTCCGGTAACTGTACAATCAACAATTTTTAAAATTTGTTTTCGTTTATTTTTTATTGAAGTAATTGTCGATTTAGTAACCTTAATATTTTCTTGGTAACACTATAGGTGCCATGCCTTTTTAAAATATTCTAAGATTTCTGCTTTTTCTTGTAATTTTAGGTGTTTTCTTTCTTTGTGATAAACAATGTTAAAAAAAATAAAGTCACTCCAAATGTACGAAATTACGTATTCTGTATTGACTATTTACACAAACACGCATCCTGTTAAAGTAGAATTGCATAAAGATAAAACGCATGCCTGGCACTGGATAAGTCCCTGCTTAATCAGGGGAAGTCCCTATTAAAGCAGCAATGCTGACTCACTGCAATTCGGTTTGTGTTCTACTGCACTGTTAATTCTAACGAGGTTCAATTTGTTCACTGTATTGGAGTTCAATGTATTTATTTTTGCGTTCATTGCAGTGGATAGTTCACTATATGTATAGGTATAGAGACTCCACTGTATTTGTCATGACAATGAATCTTAGCAGTATTTTTTCAACGTTCTTTGTGTGATTTTTGTTGCTATTAGGAATTTGAATTTTTGTTGGAAAAGAAACCCTATCAGCTTAAATTTTCACTGTTGCTATGTATAAAATAGTCTATTCGTTAACAACTAGGAATTTTTATACTCAAAATGGAAACTATACATTAGGGTGACCAGACGTCCCGGTTTTCCGGGATTGTCCCGGTTTTCACTCAACAATCCCGGTGTCCCGAAAACATTCTTCGGGACACCTATATGTCCCGGTTTTTAAATTATAATAAGGAATTCGCAATTAAATAGAATCAGCAGTGCTAGAAAAAGTGATATTTATTTCCAAAAGTGCTGGTATTTTGACCAATATTCAAAATGTCTCAATCTTTGTCAATATTTGTTCGCGTTTCTGTGGTATAAGTAGTATAATGGCAATATGGCAATAAAGAATATTTTTCTCTGGCGAATGTTCAACAGATAGAAGAAAGAAATAAGATGGAAATATAGTTGTTCAAAGCCATTCTACAAACGTTTTACAATTACTATACAAGGTGTCAACGAAACCTGGGGCACCCCTATAAATTCTTTAGTTTTTAAGATATCAAAATGAAATTTGGTATATGCAATATACTCTTTACATGGCATTTTTTTGACATAGAGCACAAGTTTCTGTCACTTCCAGTTTCGCCGGAATTAACATCAACTTTGTTATTTGAAATGGAACACTTTGTATATTTATACATTTTTGGATTCTCAATTTAATTTTACGTATGCTAGTATTAAGTTCGAAACCTTTTGATGACAAAATAAATTTTTGCAGAAATTAATCTAGAGTGCCATGCCTTACGCAAAATGAAAATCAAGATGCCCCAACACTCGAGACAAATTGTTTTAGAACTTCAACTATTTTCATTGCTGTATTAGAATGACCTAAAGTTGGCAAAAATGCTTTTTCTGGAATAACTCAAATGGCACTAGGGTGGGACACTAAGATATTAAAAACGAGCCTTTTCTAGGATTTCATTGATACTAATAACGCGGGATTACTCTGAAAACGTAATTCGGAATAAGGCTCTCCATTCAAAAAAACAGTATTTTGGACATTTAAATCTAGGACCCGGTGCCAAAACAACTGAAACAAATGAAATGCACAAAACAAGTGAAAGGCCTTAAGTTCTAAATCATTTTGTTTTGAGTTACGGAGTGCCCTGACTTCCATTTTACGCAGGTCATGGCATCCTAGATTAATAAATAAACTCTTCTGCAAGTATTTACTTTGCCATCAATATGTTTCAAACTTGATACTAACATAAGTAGAATTTAATGTAAATTCCAAAAATGTATAAATATACAGGGTATTCCATTTAAATAACAAAATTAAGGGTATTTCCTGGGAAACCGGAAGTGACAGAAACTTGTGTTCTATGTCAAAAAATGCCATTTAAAGTGTACATTACATATACCAAATTTCATTTTGATATCTTAAAATATAATTTAAAAAATAGGGGTGTCCCAGGTTTCGTTGACACCCGGTATAGATTGTCTTGAATTGTATGAATTAATTTCAACAAATAAATAACTGCCGAGAAAAATTAAAACAATTGAGAATATCAGATTCTTTTTATTATTATTTTTTTTTGTTTAAAATAAATTCGTTCTTTGTGTTCCTTTTCATTGAGTGCAAAATAAACAATTAACCAAACATTAACAACTAATTTTTGTGATTTTTGGATAAAAGTGCCCCGGTTTGCAAAATATAAAATATGGTCACCCTACTATACATAGATGCAATGTATACGTTACTTATTTATCTATTTATTTATTTATAGGGTGAATTCTAGTTTTGATGGTGCCGAGGATTTCAGCACACGTCGACTACTACGGTCATTAGCATTACATAACTAGGATTTTGCCTAACTCAAGGATTTACACCTCTGGAACAGTTGTTTATCATGCCAAACATCGTATTGGCTTTATGTCAATTCCTTCGATTTTAATTTTACCCTTTTTCTACTTATATCTTCAGCAATAAAGCCATTATTATTGTTTACTTGTTTCCTCGTCATTCATTACTTTACCTTCTGATTGACGTTCTGTTAGGCTAAATAACATATCCGGTTAGTTACTTTTGCCAATAGATTGCAAAAAAATCACTAGGGTTGGTGCCAACTGAAACATACTTGATCACGCTGTATGTAGTAGCAAAATTAGTAAAATAAATGAGACTTTGTTTAATTAATGACTACATAGAGGATATTAATACAAAATGAAGTAACTAATTAAGAAAAAGCTCCCATCAACCCAAGGAAAATAAACGTACGTCGGTTTCTTGCAATTTTAATATAGGGGAAACTCGGCTAATTTCTTGAATTTAAGAACTATTTTCATTGTAACATTCTTAAATTAAAAAGAACAAAATGAAGCTTGTGTTCTGAAAAAGGTACAACCTTCATCTGACAAACTATGAATTGTAACTCCGAAATTTTTAATTTTATTGTAGTGCCAAGCCGACTTTGTTGCTAATGTGAAGGTTGTATGGTGTATAATTTCGTGATAACTAGGATAATTCCGATTTTATCCTGTATTTCAAAGTGAGAATGTTTACTACAAAACCAAGCATTAGCTATACTCGAGTGTATCAAATACTTAGGTACTATGTTTGTTAAGAAATAATTAATATTAAACCCGTAAAACTTTCTTTCAAGTTAGGTATCACGGTATTACTCTCATCACGGAATTAGCCAAGTTTCCCCTATGTACTCATTTTTAAATTAATACACATATGTAGTTTACTATAAGAATTACCTAATGTGATTGTTAATATTTTCATGATACTGAATGAAAACTACAGCTGAATATTCGGCGAATTGGGAATTCTAAACTAAAATTGGGCGAATTTAACATTTTTAAAAACAGAACATAATTATTTAACGGCATTAAATTATTCAACGGTATTTAAGAGAAACGCAGCATACTGTAAATGATGTGTGCATACAGCATAAAAAAAGTTCATATTGTAATTAGGTCGCACTTCTTATGTCACTTTGGTAACTAAAATTGCGCAATTAAGAGCAAGCCGTTTAATTTAGCAAACCACACCAGATAAACTAGGAAGCGTTTGTTGTCACTTCCGGATGTACTTGGCGCTTTCGTAAACAAATAAGCAGTCGCAATTTCTACTGCTACGACAGTGTTACACTAATCTGAATTCATCCAACTGTGCAACAACTTTACAAACTGTTGCCGTCGTTTTCTAATGAACTTCTGCATTGTTATTTTAATACAGCTATATCTAGGTTATATTGTTAGGAATACGGATTTAACACATTTTTTCTTGTTGAGAGGGATTACAATGAGAAAGTCTAGACTTGTTAAACGATATTCGATTTGATGATTCGTAATTTATGCTATCGACATGCTATATTAGTTAAATAATAGAAGTAAACAAAACTCATTAGTAAGGCGGAAAATTAGGCAAACTAACTTCAAAAAAAAAAAAAACATTTTATGCTCTTTATACAAATTCTGTTTTATCTCATGGTATTGTAGTTTTATTTGCACCTGTATAGTACATCTGAATTACAGAGTGAATTAATATTACTAACTTAAATACAAGAATATTGTTTGTTTGGGATACTAAAACTGTATGTAACTATGAAACACGAATAATTAACGTCACTGATGTATGACGCCAATTTCATGGAATTCTGGATAATATTTATGTTACGTTTTGTTATGTTGAATATTACTGATTTTCACAAGTTAAACAAACTATCGTGCTAATCCAACTCGCTGTAATACGTCTGCAATTGATTGTGTGTGATTTTCTCGGACTGCAGAATGGTTGTTGATGGACCACATAGGCATTTTCTGTACTATACACGTTTTGAAAATATTTAGGTTATTATTTTAGAAGCTTTAAATCTGTAGTAGCTTTTTGGTGATTGTTAGGTACTAAAATATATCATTACGTTTGTTTTTAGTAAAGTTTAATTTTAACCTGATTTGATAACGTTTCGTACATGTTGTAACGGAAATCCGTCAAAACCGCGATAAATTTACAAATGTTTTTTAATCTGCTTACCTATTAATATTCACGAATTCATATCAACTTGGTCATTGGGGTTTTTAGAAACGTATACGTTTACAATTATTAGAATCCCTATTTACGATTGTATGTAGAATCTTAGAACTACGTTTACAATTTCCTTGTTATATGATATTATAATAATATTATTTATTCGTGTAACTGAGGCAATCTATTGCAAAAATTAATAATAATCTGCGGCATTCATATGTACCTATTACATGAAACCTTTCAATTATCTTCAAGTTTTTGATTGATACAGAGTCAATTTTGCATTTTCTATTTATATTTAATTATTGTTTAAATCTAAAGTATTTTAAAACAACAACGTAACTGATAATTTATTATTTAGAATACACCTAACTTGAATTTTAAAAGCTTACAGGTAATTTTTTTTTAATAAAACCTTTTAAAAGCGCAAATGAACCTTAAAATTTTCAGTTTAATATTCGAATAATTTCATGGAATTTCTTCTTTGTTGAAATTTGAAATGTCACAACACCTACGTTTCATAAATAAGAACCAAATGTCACGAAACAGAATTTTCTTCCTACCCTAAAGTTAAACTCTCGTGATGCATTTAATAATGTATACAAATTTAAAAACAGTTTATTTTTACCTTCGTATTGGTAATTTCCTGAAAAGGCGATTTCTTACGCTTACGACAAAAGTTATTTATTAAGTATATTTTAGTTAAATCAATAGACGCATTCACGCATTTAAATTTTATGAAATATATTGAAAGTAGACACTTCATGTTAGAATATTGTTAGGTACCTACCCTTAATATTCACATATAATTTCATATTCATTACGCATTTGCTTATCTTTAATTTGTTATTGCAAAAGTTGTTTATCCGTTTTTAACTAATCTTGTTTATATCATTTAGTTTCGGTCTATTTAACTTACATGTCTTCTTACTTAGAGTGTTAACAAATTCCTTTGCGGCCTAATAGTAGTTTTCTCCCTAATCATAATTACTTTCTTGCAATTTGGTCACAACTGGTGTTATTCAAACTATAATTTCTAGAATTTTCCCGAATTTACTGGTAATTATATAAATCTAAATTTGTTGAAAATCATCATACTTCACGTGTAACGTTTACCACGCTTTTTGCGTTCTACCAATTGCCAAGTTGCCAATCTTTTATTTCACAGTTTCATTATTATCTAGTAGCCCCATGATTGTTTTATTCGTTTAAAAATTGTTGAATGTTGTGATTTTATACATAGTTAACTTGCACGAAAGGGTACGTAATCATAGAAAAAGAATAGTAGTCTACTATAATGGTTATTACCATCATAACAACCAGTAAAATATAATACTATTATCCTATCCACAGTATTTTTCATATACGTATAGTACTCATACAAATGTTTTCCTCAATCTTATTTGGATTTTCATTGATTCCTATGTAAATTATTTTTCTTATTAGTTGTGTACGTTGCCAAATTTAGTGTTTCTAATTAACATTCGAAGACAGTTTGTTGTAATTTGAATATCTATCAATTTAAGGGAATTAGTTCGAGTTAGTGAATTAATTTTTACTTCACTTATTTCCAAAAAATTAACTACTTTAGGTAACTTTTTACATCAATCTCACCTAGTTTGCCTTACAAAATATTAATTATATTAAACTTAATAAATAATAAACATCACACAGTGCGTGGTTCCTATTTTTTTCTGAAGATATGTGTATGTTTAAATAACTAGAGATTTCAAGTGAAATAAAGAGCTTTTTATAAATTTAGGTTAATATTGAATGATGAATAATATAAAATCGTAGTTTATTTACTACAGAATGTTTACTGAATTCTTAGGAAATTTATATATACATACGTAGATATAAATTATGTCGAATTCATAAGTGTTTCTAATAAAAGTGATGAGTAAATGCGTCACAGTTGCGGGAATTAACGGGGTACAGTATTCACTGAAGTATGCATGAATGTTTTCTTTATTCTTTGTACTTAATTTTAAAATGAATGCATTAGCTTGTAATTAATATTGGTTACTAAGAGCTAATCGGATTATCTGATCATTTCTTGGAAAGGCGTTATCGAATAGATATACAAGAAATAGTTAATAATTAATACGTATTCCTTGGGAATTTTATAGTTTATCATTCAATAACGCTAACGTAAAAATATTAAAACATTTAGAGTAAAGCCATTGAAAGAAACATAAATGTTCGGGAAAGTTATTGTACACCTAGTTTAAAATCTATATCATGGTACAAGCCTTGCAATTTAAGTATTTTTGAGTTATTTTAAAAGTTTTGCTAATATTATATGTTTCATTGTTTAATTCACTTATTACCACTACCCTTTTTACTGTTTAGTTTTAAATATGATTGTTAATTACTGTGTTTTAAAATAATAGGAATACATCAGCGTTTTCTCTATTTCATTCAAATCCAAGGAATGGAGTATGTGGTTTGGTTCACTCGAACGTCCTGTAAGCCTTGTAAAACACCAAAAATTAAACACGTATTTCGGCAACTAAGTTGCCATCCTCAGTATTGAGTTTTCTTGAAAGGTTGATTGGAGTCAGTCTCTGAAGATATTCTCTTCGCCCAATTACGAAAGTAAAGTTGGCAGATCTCCTGAAGAAAGTTCAATGATTAAGGTACAAAGAGTAATACTAAATCGTGTAAAATGTTACACGAAGTTTATTATTTTAAAATCTTATTTTTGTTGTAGTATACTACGATTATAGATTTTAAAACTTTTAATCTTTAGTAAAGTGACTATAAAAACCGCCGGCCATTTCACAAAAACTTTTATTCACATTGGTTTCGTTTTTCATAATTTGATTATTATACATATATTATGTTGATTGATAAAAAGGTTTTATTATTGCGGAAGCACAAAAGCAGACTTCAATTTTAGTAAGCAATAAATTTTCTAGGTAGTAAATATTTGTGAATATCAGTAGTTGACCTACCTACTTTTTAATGAAAATAAAAACATTGGCAAATTTTATTGCTGCTATGTTAATTGCTAACAGTTTTTTTAAAGGGTGAAGTTACGTTTGGCATTTTTCGGAGGTAACAGAGTTAAAAGTTTTAAAAGATTTTATGGTACGTTTTTTGTTTTGTAAGTTTTATGTTTAAGGTGGGCCAAGCAATAAACTTTCACATGAATTATGATATCTAAATATTATGGGATGTGTTTGCAACTAAGAAATTATTCTTGTGGCGTGAGAAGTTTTTTTATCGTATATCCCGAAAATGAATGATGAGTGATGAAATTTTCATAAGTTGAGCTTAATTTGTTATAACTTATAACTTAACTTGGATGTTAATTTTGTATATGAAGATATTTCTATTAAAGAATGCAATCGTTACTGTTGGTATGATTAATTGTGACTACGTTCGAGACCTTTCCTTACACAGAGTTATAGCACAGTCTAGTAATATGTTATAGTACTGCGGATTAGACTTCACTAATTCAAAGCGGTATACAGAAATGTACAATGTGATTTTTTAAAAACTCAGTTGCAGCAGGCCGTATTCTGACTTAATACAGACAGTTCTAAGGCTATTAAGACAGAATTCGGCCTGCTGCAATTGAGTTTTTAAAAAATCACATTGTACATTCCTATGCAACTTTGAGAAAGCATTATATTAATTAATTATTTGGTACAGAATGGAATGGAACTTGATTTTAGCATGGATCATACAGCAAAACCATTTATGCGATACTTTTCACATTTTTAGGGCTATGTGCCTCTAAAGCAAATCTATGATTTACTCAGAACTTCTCAGTCTATAAAAAAATCAAACTAAATTGTAAGTTATTATAGTTTCTTGGCGGTCATAAACATCAATTGATTAACTAGTGAGCAAGGTTGTCAGGAAAATTTTTAAAAAGTTCCCAAAAATCTCTGAAATCAGTTAGCAACTTGTCAAAAATCTTATTGGAATATCTGATCTTGTACCAGTTTCTGCTGGAGCACTTTTCTAACCATTTCGAACACTTGTTGGAACATATCCAATGATCAATGATCATCTAACATTTTGTTAAGATTTCACATTTTCAATCATGTAATTTTTATTTTTAACATTTAGCCTCAAGAACAATATTTTGTAATATTTATTCGACTTCAGAAAGTTCGGTATTTTGTTTAATTTGTAGAGTATTTAGTAATAGTAAAAACCCTTTTAACGATTTGAATAGTTATAGTGACTGGAGATATTTATTTCAAACTATTGAAAGCCATAAGAAAAGCAAAACGCACGTTTTATGTACAAAATAGATATTCTTCTTCTTCTTCGGTTATTACTCTCTTGGGTTTGCCGTTTTATGTTTCCAGAATTCCCTATTCTCCTAATCTCCTACCTTCAAGTACTTTTCTGTCATTATAACGTGTGTTCATAAACAGTCGTCCTCTCGGTTGCTTTGAAAAACAAATTACAAGTCTTAGATTAAATCATAGACAATAACATTTTACAAATCTTGACATTTGGTTTTGTGTTCTGAATCAAATTACGAAATAGGTTTCTGAAATCACAACCTACTGGGAAACTGGGATGTTGACAGTTTATGGACACCCGCTATTATTTATATGAGTTTCTCAATTTAGGGTTAGCTCTTTTCCTTTTGCTTTTTGGACTCCACTCCTTTATTTTCTTGGACCATCTGTTTTCTGACATACGTTTTCAATATTTATACCATTGGAGAACTAGATTTTCCAAACTGTTGGTGATTGAGTTTGCTATTTCTGTTATTTTCCAAATTTCTTCTGTCCTCAGTCTATTTCTTCTTGTGACTCTCAAGCATCTTCTCATATAATCTAACTCTAACGTTCTAATTTTATCTTTAACAGCTCTTGCCACATTTCAGATACATACTTATTAAATTTAAAAAAATCTATGCTACTCTGTAAAACCACCGACGAAGTTGATGATTAAAAGAATTGTGTCCGTAATTCAATATTTAGCATTCAGAGAATTTATTGAAAAGATTTTTCCATAAAGTAATGGAAACTCTAAAATTAATAGAAACTATTTCCTTATTTGGTAACGTAATGGCAGGACATGTAAATCGCGCCGATAGAAAACGTAGTCTTTATTTAGGCAAGCAAAATGAATTAAAGGATTATTCTCTCGTTAAAATTGTAAATACTATTTAATAATATTAGATTGTACGTTGGGTGTAAGCCACGAAGAACAGCTTATAGTAATTGCTTGTTTTGTGTAGCTAAATGAGTTAACAAAAAAATTGAAATTAGAGAACATATTTTTAGGTTTCTTTTCATTGGCTGAAATTAAAGGTTGAGGGTTAACAACATTTTGCTGAATACTAACCACATGAGGGGCCAGTGGTATGACAATGGGGCCAATATGAAGGGCAAAAATAATGCTTTGGAAAAAAGATTTAGACATAAGCTCCAGAGCATTTTTCGTGACCTGTGGTAAAGATGCGGTAAAAGGTTCATTTGGATTAAACAGTTTTTTTTTTGTATCGTTCAGGAATTATACGTATTTGTTTTTAGTTCAGCCCAACTATGACAAATTCTTAAAAAATCTGTTGCCATTTTTAACTCTTCAACCTCTTTCTGAAACTAATTGGGAGAGTCGGATAGAAGCAGTCAGACCTGTAATATAATTTACAAAAAACGTATGAGGCTCTGTTTGAATTTTTTTCTGATATTTCGATGGACGATGACACAAGGAATATTGCAAATTCTCGTTTGACTAAAATAAAACTATACATTTATTTGCTCCATAATTTCTTGGTGCATTATTGATCAAAAATTACATAATTATATCAGTAAAATTAGGCAATGTTCCAAGCGATAATCCCTAATGTTGTAAACATATTAAACATATTTTGTGGAATATAGGACTAATGACAATTTTGGGAAAATGTTAGAAGAAGTTAATGAAATTACCGAATAGATAGGATGTGATTCCATTTTTCCCCTTGAAGAAGCTGTTAGACCACAGCAACGAAAGCGTTTGTTTAAATACAAACATGAAAGCCCACCAATTCGATTCCCAGAAAAACCTTTTAAAAGTAATTTCTTTTTTTTGCATTTGCTAATGCAATATGCAAAACAGAACGTTATGTACAATTAAATGCATATAACCAAAGGTTTAGGTTTTTAAACGAAACATATTCATTTTCTAAATTTGATACAAAAACCATTCTAAATATGTAGTTGCTGGGATTTGTAAACTAAATTATTTTTTCGTTCTATTCACTAGCTTTTATAACATACGAGATTCTTATTTTGCTCGTCGAATTTGAATCACTGTATAAGTGTATACCTACTATAGCAGCTTGTCAACTAAAATAGTAATAAATATTTAAGCTTGTTTATGAAAACGTGTTTGTCATCAGGAATATCATAATGCATTTGTAGTTCAGCTTTTTGTATTGGTAATTTCGTGTTAGAATTTTCACCTTACATGAGCGATGTATGACTATTGTTCAAATTTTCTTATTTATATCAAGTGTTTATATGTTTGGAGTGGTGTTAGGTCTTAAAATTCAAAATATCGTTGCTCTATAAATTATTGATGTTATATAAATTAATCCAATTTTATAAAAATGAGGCAATAAAAATTCGTTGTTAGACAAAACATTTAAAAAGCATAAAGTTATTACTAAAAAAGAGAATGTTCTAAAATTTTAATTGATAAATGTTAAACGTTATGGTGAATTGTCGGAATGTTTATGGTAGTCCTTTCCACGAAAAAAATGAGATACCGTTTAAACATCATTCAGAGTGCGTTGCTCTAATGAAGTCAACTTCATCTCAGTAGTCATTTAAATTTCTCTCGGGTGATAACAATGTGAAGGCTTGTTCTGTAATAAAAATTAAATGGAATGTATTCTAATGAATGAATTTCACCTGGCAATCGTTTGGATCCGGTACATGGAGGGAGATCCAAACTTGTTAGGCGGTTCATGTAAACGATGTAATAAATCTGCTGTAGTGCGTGCGAGAGCATAGGCTTACATATCTCAATCTGACTCGCTTTCTCTTCCATTGTGTCACAGATGAGTAGGCGCCTTGTGGCTTCACATCCTCAGTGACGAAAATCTCAACAAATTTTAGATTCCGATAGAATCTAACCTTTACTTAAAAAGGATGCTAATCAACGACTGCAATTAAAACATTAACACACAAGGTAAACAGAACACGGTTAAAATATCCGGGACTTCTTTTTGATATTATCTGTTATTTCTATTGTGCGCTATTCTAGCTGGACCGTATAAAAAGTAAAAATAGGGTTTTATTAATCAGGCAATGAAATTAAGACATGAATATTTTTCAATTCCAAAATTACGCTATATTTCAACTACATAAAATATTTTATAAAAGGTAGGTACTTATTTTGGCTGCTAGATGTAGAAAATACCTGTTACATATTACACGAGTAAATAAGAATGAAGATATTAGATAAATATTTGATAATGTTGAATAAATATTTTGAAGACCATGGTCATATACATTAGCGGAAAAATGCGTGTAAAGGGTGGTCCTAATTGGACACTTTTGATAGGAAACACCAATTTCTAGAGGAGCTAGAAAAAAACTAACCTACATGTTACGAGCTCGATTTTTGTGAGAAACTGAATGCCGAAAACCGCACATCGATATCTTGAACTGTTTAGAAGATACAGGGTGGTTTTCAATTTTGTGCATTTTTGACCCACCTCCGTAACTTATTTATTTATGAATATTTTTTGTTTCTGTAAAAACATTCTTAAGGCACTTTTTTTAAGGGAATCCAATAGTGTCCCAAGTTTTTTTGTAAAAAGAATGGTTTTGAAGCTATGACATAAACTTGTACTTTTTCTTATGGACCACCCTGTATACTTTTGCATATTCTTTTTGTAAATATGTATATAAAATACTTGATACTTTCCTTTTTAAACATTTATTTCATTGCCGTTTCTAAAATACTATAGATGAATTTTGTAAATCTGGAGTGCCACATGCTTGAAAAATAGAACGAAATAAATTTACAGCTGTTATAAAATATTTATTGGCTATTTTTTAGTAATTTATTGATTTAATTAAACAACACAAAATAACAAAAGCAAACAATATAACATTAAAACTACATTATAAATAGTTTTTTCTATCTCCTCTAGAAATTGGTACTTCCTATCAAAAGTGTCCAATTTGGACCACCCTGTACAATTGTTAGATTTAGAGAAATTTATCTATTTTTTTATGTTGGATAACTGTCTGAATATAGTTTACAAATGTAATATTTTTAAATTTTATATTTTTCCGTATATAAATCAAAACTTATAAAATAAAAATATCTGGCATTGCCAATAAATAAGCGAATAAACAGTCATGCAATTGAAGGAGAATTTCGAAATACGAGGTTTGGCAGGAAAATAATGAGACTGGCAACACTCTGCGCGAACCGGCAATACTGCTGCCTCCCCATTCACATGGCAATTAGAATAACCCCTGCAGTAGACTCAGTACAAGCCTGCACGTGTTATTACAGTTGCTTCGCAATTGTTAAGAGCGTCTGAAATGAAGTTGTGTTTGTGAGGTGCGTTACGAAAATGAACCGGCAAAAGTTTGAGCAACGTTGTGCTAGTAAATTTTGTGTAAAGCTTGGTGAATCCGCTATTGTGACTTATGAAAAGTTAAAAAGGGCTTATGGAGACTATTCACTATCCACGACACAAGTATTCAGATGACACAAGGCCTTTTTAGAGGGCCGAGAAGTAGTGGAAAGCAAGACTGATGACTGATGAGCAAATGGAAAATCAAATTGATGCTCATTTGTTCTTTAGGTAGTCAAGGAATTTGTGCCGCCAGGACTGTTAATCAAACTTTTTATCGGAAAGTCCTTGAAAGGCTTAGGAAGAGGGCGGCACATGTGCGACAAGGCATTGCACGCACTTGGATGCTGCACCACGACAACGCTCCATATCACACGGCAATCTCCACCAACAAATTTTTGGCAGAAAAAAGCATTTCGGTGGTTCCCCAGTCCCCCTATTCGCCAAATCTCAGTTCCTGTGACTTATTTTTATTCCTCCGGCTGAAAAACCATTTGAAAGGGCGGAATTTTAGTACTTTGAATAATATCCAGAGGAGTGTAACCGACGAGTTGAAAGGTATTCTAGCAAAAGTCTTCCAGGACTGCTACGAACAATATATAAAACGCCTCTATCGGTGTTTAGGTACCTGAAGGAAATAACCTTGATTTGTAAAAAGAATAAAATTCTTGGTTAAAAGAAAATTAGTCTCGTTATTTTTCTGTCAAACCTCGTATATTGACTACACTAATTCTTAAAACGAACACTGTGTAAAAACAATAGATATGGTGAAAATATTTTTAATGCACATTAAAGGGAATTGTGTATTCCTTTCTTACACACTTTAATAATAGTGCTTCAAAGGTTATACTGAAATTTAGTTAATACGAGTACTTCCGAAACTTCAAAATTACATATATTATTACATAAGAATTATTTTCTAGTTCTAATTACGTAATTACAATGTTAAATAGAAATTACTTCTACTAGCAGAAAAGAATTAACTTAATGAATGAATAGTAAAAGATATTAAGTATGCATAATAATGAATAGGTATGATATTGCATTACAATTAGATTGTTTCACTCTTCACTTTCCATTTGTATTGAGCAGTGGAACCTTCTGTGTCCAACAATACTGCGCTAGCATTTTGTTATTTCGCTTCCCTTGATAAACGGTAAACGGAACACCACCAAGATTCAAAGGAAAGAGGTCCAAGTGCGAATCTAAGAAGTGTATTTTTAGGCTCGTGCTATAACTTAATGCTTAAATGTAACGGTTCCGAATAACTATTATTAGGAACGTCGAGGCAATCGATGAGATGGTTAGTAGGTATATTTACGGGACACTGCACACTTGAACATATTACGAATTGTGGCTGATCCATTATGTAAACAATGTAAATTAGAGGAAAAAACTGCAAGATAATTTCTGACGCAATGTGAGAAATATGAAACTATTCGAGAAATGTCATTTGAAGAAAAAAAAGTAGGATTAATTAAGATAACTAAAACTTTTCTAAAAGGTCTACCATTGGTCGGAATCTTTGTCATACAAAATTCAAAGATATTATGTATATTACATTTAAAAACTATATAGGTATTTTTGCTTCATACACCATCGGAGTCGCGATCTGACGAACTAATTCTTGTAAGGGTGGTTTGTTTTTTCAGGGTTTAAAAAATTAGAAAAAATCAGCTTTTTCTTCAGCATATTTTCATTTACCAAAATAGTTTTTAACTTAAAACCAATAATTATACAGAGTGAATCCTAAATGGAATATGTATTTGCACCACGCAATTCTGCATCTAAAACTGGACAAATTGGACAAAATTGTATAACAGTTTTTGGTCAACATGTATAGTTTTTGAAGAATTGTTGATTAAAGTTTTGTAAACTTAGCAACATTGTGTGGTCAGTCATATTACGTCACCTGCGATATCACAAATAGCAACCCATTTGATTTAATATAGGATCATACACAGAATGTATACAGCTATACAGGTACACTACACCTGTTTAATGGTATTCTAATCGTGTATAATGCATTCCTAAATTAATATTAAGTATATAATAAAATACTAAACATTTTTATTTTTTTTTTAAATACATAATTAATTGTAGTAAATGTCCAAAATGGCTACCTCCAGCTTCTATACATTTCCTAAACTTGTGAATTATGCTTGCTTCTAGATTCTATATGATCTAGCATGTTATTTTCTTGAATCGTTCTAACTGCCTCATTTATTCGTTGCACAAGTTGCTCTTCTTCGTAGACAAATTCTTTTCAAGTACCCCACAAGAAAAAATCTAAACAACTCAAATCTGAGCTTCTTAGAGATCAAGGTATTGGACTGCCACGACCATTCCATCGTTTTGGAAATTCACGGTCCAACCATTCTCGTATTTCAATGCCCCATGAGCTGATGCTCCATTCATTTGGAACCACATATTTCTTCTTAAATCTAATGGTACATCATCTAATAGGTCTCTAAAATCAGTGTCTAAAAATTCAACAAAATTATTCGCATTTAGGCGATGCGATAGGGCAAAATATGTGGTCTTAGTTATAAGCTTATTGCCAATAATTCCACCCCACATATTAACACTAAACCGAACTAGATGATTCATATGGTAAAGTGCATGTAGATTTCTGGTGCATATGGATATTAGATACTCCATTTCTAGTGAATTTAGCTTCATCGGTCCATAAGATAAGTTCAATAAGACCAGGATCCCTTTCTTGTTCAAGAAGTAACAACGTGCAGAACTTTGCTCTTTGGTGGTAGTCTTCTGGTCATAGTCCGTGGACCTTTTGGTAGTAATACGGGTGCAAACCATTTTCCTGTAACACTCGATGAACGGTTCTTTAGCTAACTTTAAATACTCCGGCAATGGACCGCGTGCTTTGTTCTGATTCATTTTCTATTATATTTAAGATATCTTCTTCAACTTGTGGCAACAATATCCGACAAAGGCGGCCTCTGTAAGCTACTGGAGTGGGCGCAGTTCTTCCAGTTTCTTACATCCATCGATCCAGTCGTCGGATAACGTCAGCATTTGGATGTCTTCTGTTAGAGTAACGTTCGAAATAGAAATTAGCAGCAGCATTAAAGTTACCACGACGCACCTTTAAGATCAGATGCATGTCTGCATATTCCATAAAACTCCATATTGACAATTTGCAAAATTTAACGAACAAAATTAATAGTTATCAAAACGAAAAAACTGAATTAGATTAAATAACGAAAAACTTTAACGAACAAATAAAATAAACTGAAGGTAACACAATGAAGACATGGATAATGAACACGAGGACAATCAAACACGACCTTCTGATCAGCAAATAGTGACAGAAGTGTCTGTTAAATACAAAAGAAAGTAAATTTCTATTTCTGTTTTTAAATGAAAAAATTGTGTTATCAGCGTTGCAACATTTATGAAAAGCACAAGCAGTGCAGAAATTTCTAACTTCGGATGGAAATTCTAAGTAAACGAAGAGTATGATAAGTACAATTATTACAGATTAGTTATTTCTTTGGTTAATTAAACTACAGCTAAAAATCACTATTTCATAAAAATATCAAGCAAACCACAATCCAGAATACGACTTAATGCTGCCAATAACTTCTCATCTAAGAAGTTAACATTAAATTGGTAAATAGACTTTATTGCTTCGTTTTTTATGCAGAATCACGTGGTGTAGGTATTATCCATCGTTTAGGATTCACCCTGCATAAAGCCTTTTCTGTTTTAGGATGTAAACATTTTTAGAGTTTTTATTTTACTTTAACCGGAAAATAGTTTAGTTGCACCATCTTTTTTTCTGTATTCGCATGTAGTATCTTCCGTATCTTTCAGCTAACTCTCTGACTATCTTGCCCTAGCTATTTTACCTTTTTCTTCCAATTTTAATCACTTCCTTGTTTGTAATATTTTAAATTCAAATCTTAAACTACCATCAGCACCAATTGTATCCTTGCATATGACAGAAGAATCAACAATAGGAAGTACATACACATTTTACATATATGTAGGTATTTGCATTTTTGCAAATGCAATCACCTTGTATAATACTTGCATAGTAAACTACTAAACGGCATTCGGCGTTAACACAATTAAAAATTAATATACTTACAGTTAAGGGAAGTCCCGAATAAAGTGTTGTTTAGTGTATCGAGTTTTTTCAGTATTTGCTATATATAGCGAGATGTAATGTAAAACTTTGGCTATCTGTAAATTACCAACAATATTGGTTATTTATAAGTAAGGCCAGAATCAAACATTAAAATAAATTAATGATATTAGTGTTATATCTAATTACATAATCTGTAATTATTAATTATTCTGATTTGATTAAACACGAGACTAAATCTAGCTTTATAGCAAGTCGAAATTTAATTTAAAATATTTTTATAAAATAATTTTAACTGCTGGTACAATTGTTGCCTCGCCAGTTAACGTAACGGTAATAATAACAATTAAATCCATTGTTTAAACGACGCACCCAGATAAGATTTTTCAGAGAGCTGTGAAATCATGTTCAGCCGATATTTTCCGGCGGATATTGCATTAGCATCCGCCTTCAAGTAACCTACACACGAGGTCATCTTATTGCTTACTGTACACAGAATACCAAGGTAATTATAAACTCTGCGACCTAATTAGCAGTACGCATGAGGAAATAATTGAATCTCTAGTATATTTATTTACTAAAACCATACACACCAGGAAAAAATTAAGTTCTTTGCCATTGCCGAACAAAATTGATTGAATTGCTTTTTGTCACCTTATGTATACGTAATGAATTGTATGACATTTTAACGTGTAAAGAATTGACACGATTTGTTGCTAATACTAATAAATTACCATTCGAAATTTGTGATATGGACGTTTAAAAAAAAACATTTCCTGAAAAAAATGTAGTTTCAAAACTTTGTAGAACTTAATTAACTTACTACAGTTATAAACATGCAGAAGTGCTACCAATTAAGTGTTTAATCGTGTACTGTTGTTTTATTTATGATACATTGAAAGAACGAAGCGCGGAGCGGAGCAGTAAAGGTTTATTTTAATAGTGACCAAAATTCGAAATTCTTCGCTAGATTTTATTGTTAGCATAGAGAAGATATATGAAATAATTCAATTTTCTTTTCTTTATATGAAATAATAGGAAACCGTAATTTTAAATTCAAGGTGATATTTGAACTGCAACTTTTGGACTTTTATATACAATTGCCTATACAGGGCGTCCCTAAAATGCTTTAAAAGATTCAGGTAGCCCTTTGCTGCGACTGATAGAGACCCCAAAATTGCAAGCAGGAACTTCCTATCGTGCTTAGTTTCTTCATACGAGACAATTAAAGAATCTGAAACTTTGCAACACTGTTGAAACTTGTTGCACATAAATGCAAACTGCTCTGTAGAAAAACAACAATGTACGTATTTATTTCACAGAACATATTCAAAATTTATGCCACCAACTTCACGGCACTTGAGTGCCCGTGTAATGATGGCCTGTTGGACACGCTGCAGCATTGCTTCATTAATGGTTGCTGCTGCTTCACGCATACGAAATACTAGCTCTTCTTCATTTTCAATAGGCGTCACATACACCATGTTTTTCAAATGGCCCCACAAGAAGCAATCCAGTGTTGTTAAATCTGGGCTTCTTGGAGGCCAGGCTACCGTACTTCAGCGGCCGATCCATATTCTTGGATAAAATTCGCTAAGCCAGTTTCTCGTTCTAGCCGCATAATGGGACGGCGCCCCATCCACATATCGTGACGAACCAATAAAGGTACAGGGTGTCCGAAAAGGTTTTTGCGATTTAAAAAACTCATAACTCATTAAGTTTTAGTTTTATTAACAATTTTGTATTTTTAAAATTAACTATAAACTATGGAAATTTATTTGTGAAAGATTATGCCGTCGAGGTGCTGCCCTCCCATGCGCACCGTCTCCTCCAAACGACCCCTGAAATTAGTACGCGGCGACAGAGCTCTTGTGGAATTGTTCAAATTTCATCGTGAATTCTTCGCTTCAATTGATTCAAGTTTGCAGGAATTTGGGTGTAGATGTTTAATTTAAGGTAACCCCATAGAAAAAAAAATCCATTGGGGTTAAATCGACGGAGCTTGATTAATGTCGTGCAAATTGAAATGTGCACGGTAAAGGCGACGGACTTGGGTGTAAGAATGGTTGTTCTCATAAAATGCTTTTACACAAAAAGCGCGTTGTGATCCCGCGTATCGCTCCATGGCTACTGAAATTCCAAGAGGCGCTCTCTCGAATGCAATCGATCCGATCCTCGCACTCCTAACGGTTCTCGAGAAATATAACCTAGAAATCGCAAAAACCTTTTCGGACACCCTGTATATCTTCTAACAATGTTGGGAGTTCGTCGTTTAGAAAGTTCAAGTAATTATTAGCATTCAATCGCTGAGGTAGTACAAAGGGACCTACCATTTTGTTATCTACGATTCCTGCCCATACATTGACCGAAAACCTAACATGACAATTATCTTCGTGCATGGCGTAGGGATTTTCATGGGCGCAAATATGTTGACTAAGGACGTTCAAAATGCCATATCGTGTAAAAGTGGCTTCATCTGTCCATAAAATGTTATTTACAAATCTTGGGTTTATTCTATGTTGTTGTAACAACCAGTTGACGAAGTTAATACGTTTCCCATATTCTTCATCTAATAAATGTGGCATTCTAACGTTGTGGTAGGGATAAAGGCCATCATCCTTTATGATCTTGTGAACGGTGGTTTTTGATGCACCAACAACTCTAGAAAGGGCACGGTTGCTAATACTTGGCTCTTCAGTTACCAGATTAAGAAGCTCATCTTCTAAGTTATTGCCTCTAACAGTTCTTAGTCGACCTCTATCCCAATTTTGAACAGGAAGGATATTTCCAGTTTCTCGAAGTCTGCGATGTGCAGCTCGAATTACTACGTGGCTTGGATGTCTTCTATTAGGAAAACGCTGAGCGTAAATCCCAGCAGCCTCATTGCAGTCTCCTTCACATTCCCCAAGGATCCAAATCATATCAACGTTTATAGCATACGCCATAATGATGGCCAAGAAATCCAAAATATGAAAAAACAACAAAACACAAATGAACGCAAAAACACGAACTAAAGGCAAATGTAATACACAAATCTTATACTTGACACAGTACCATGCACCTGCATTGTTGTCAAATTGTACTTTTACCAAAAATATGATATTTAACAGTACTTCCAAAAGAAGAACTAAATTGCTAATTCAATAATAATTACCGTTTTTAAATTAATTTCAATTTCAAATACCTACATGTTTTACTTAATTTCTCATAAGCGTTTGGCCAAACATCAATAAATTTCAGTACTAAAGATATGAACTTTAACAGCCTCGTACAAGAAAACTAAGCTGCGGAGGACATTTTTTCTTACAGTTTTGCCTAAAGAATTCACAAAAGAAAACGTTTACCTGAAGCTTTAAGGCATTTTAGGGGCACCCTGTATATACTATACAGAGAGTTTCTTTATTGTTGCATCACAGGGATTTACATTAGTATAAACTTTACCTCGTGTTAATAGCTTATCTACTGTGAATTTCAAAATGATTTTTATTATATCTTTATTTTACATCTTTGTTATTAGTTGTGGTAGTTTTTAAGATGTACATATCTTTTTGGTGCCATATTTTGACGTCTTGCATTTTAAAAACTATCAGAATTAGTAAAGAATGGTGTAAGCTAAAGGTCTACCAAATATCATTTTTAAATTCACACTAGGAAGACCATTAACGCGAAGTAAAGTTTATACCACGTAAATCCCTATAATGCAGCGATACTGTATACATATATGATATAACTATAAGTATAGTGGAGTGAAAAATCATTTTTATGCAAATAAATGAAACGAATTCGTAAACGCACATGGTGTAATATGATGACAACTGCATGTCATAAAAAAGAGATCCAGGTGAAAGTGTTTAAAGTTATAACGCAGCTGCACACTGAACGCTGCTCATCAAAAGCAAATTGTTAAAATATTTGCATAATTTCGGATATACATATAGAGCATATACATATAGGGTAACAGTATTGTCTAAAATAATTTAAAAAAGAAAAAAGAAAGGAAGTATCTATGAGCAGTAAAAGTTTTAGAAGTACCACTAAATTCAAATAAACCAACTTCTGGCATTAAGTAATTTCCATTTTGTTCTTTACCTAATTCAGTGAAATTATTTGGTCTTGTTTTTATAGCAAGGGACTTTACTTGGTTTTAAAATTTTACGAATAATTAAGATAGATATTTCTTCAAAAGTTTTCTAAAAATTAAACAACTAGAACTACTGACGGATATAAGTCTATCTCCGTTTTCAATCGGAAAAAGGGTTTTGTAACCGGAATAGTTTTGCACTTTAATATGCTTATAGGTTTGTTCGACACATTCAGTTACAAAACTATTCTAGTTACAAAACCAAAACATCCATTAATAATTAATTCATTAACAGCTTTTAAAAATTTTCTACATTTATGAAAAACTCTTATGTTCTCTCGTATTTGCTTTCGCCTAAATTTTAAGAGTACATTGTATTGCACATTTTTAGCTATGTACCTAGTTGTTTGTCTTATTTATATAAGTATAATAAAAACTGTTTGATTTAGTACAGTGTTGACATAGAACGAATCTTTTCGGAGATTATATAAGGTTACATAAATTGCCATTTTAAGCAGGCAATTGGTATAGTTTAATAACGAAGTTAATATCGTTTGTCACTCATATGATGAAATAAGGATGACTACGAGACAAAAACATTTAATATTACAATTTCGTAATTGTACCATGTTGACCTACTTTTCATTACGCAAATACTTAATTATTTCGAACATGCTTCTGTGTAAATGGAGATAAATCTTAAAACTTTTCGAAGATGTATTGATTTAAATTTTGAAATATTAACATTTATTGATATTTTTGTAGCTTCCTAATACGTGTCGATCGAACAGGAAATATAATAAAAATAAATACGGTTTAGTACGCCTAGAAATTTCTTTGGACATAGATTCCATTAAATTAGGGCCTCTTTTGTTTAAGAAAAATTGACTATTTGTTTTACAGTTTAATCAGTTTACACTAGTCACCTACAGTTTTTAAGCTCACACGTCCCTGAAAGATTTTAATAACTAACGAACGAATAAAACGACAAACGTTAAACGTACCTAGTTGTTTAGTATATTAGCAACTATAAATGCAGCATCATGCCTACTGTACGATTGTCTATTTTGCACAAATGTAGTCGAGTTGGGTACGGTATACTCTTCCTTTGAGAAAATTGTTATTCTGCAACTGTTTCGAGTTATTATAGCAAGCATGTGATTTCCGTTGAAACTTATTATTAGTCTGAAACTGATTTAATCAGATTCCTACTTTAGACTTCCCTATAGTTACTGTTTTGTCAATCTTTTACCAAACCAAATAATACTACGTATATCTCTCTCTTACTTGCATTCATATCGTGTGAAACAATAGTATTTATTTTTCCTCTTACCCAAATTGTTATTTTTTATAAAAAGAAAGGAGTTTGGTTTTATCAGAATCTACTTTAATATATGCGCTTATTGTATGTGTATCTGTGAAAGAAATGTTTCGTATACAAAAGTTCGTCGGTGTTATTAGATCTGACATGTGATGAAGTTATTATATAATGTGCTGATTACTTTTGGTATTGAACAGTAATAAATTATTTACACAGAATCTAGCATAAATATACGAAACTGCGGAACTTAGGTAACAAAATGTAAAAAACTTTCGAAAGATCAAGTAGGTACTACATCCTTAAGTGTAAAAACAAAAGTATTTATATTTGAACGGACATTTTTTTGTAAGTTATTTCATAAAGTCATGTTTAACGAATTAAAAGTCAACATGTTCAGATAACAAAATTAAATCTACTAATTTACTAAATACATAAACAAGGGTATAACTGATTCATTGTTATTTTTTTACACCTTTCTAGCAGTATCCAAACTTTTGTCTTGCTTAAATCGTTTGGGTCCTAGAGGAATTGTCTTGGATTGCATATAAAATATGTAGCAAGGTCAAGGTCACTTCCAATGTCAAGCCAATCCGTACCAAGGATCTAAATGTGCATCGAATGGCCTGGTCATTTAGCAGTAACCGATTAGAATTCTATCGAATTCACAAGACTTTTCCACCCCTGAACGAGATTTTCATTGTGCTAAGCTTGACGTTGGTACAGGATCTATATGGTTTTACCTCGTATCCGAAAGATCTCACCTAAACTGTGCCTATATTGAACACCAGTCTTATAATAACCATAATAAGGTAACTTTGCTTTTCCTCTATACCACCGAGATTGGCTACGTTTTATAAGTATTAATTTATTTGTAAACGAATATGTATGTAGGTCAGATATAGCTAACTGTAAAATATTGCTTGCTCTTATTTCCATTTAATTTGAATCTTAGGTGTCTACATCCTAAATGTGCTATAAAACTCAGGGAAGGGCTAAAAATTTGCTGAGAGAATTTCATATTTAAAAAGAATTAAAATACGTTGTAAAATTTGGATTATAGTTAAAAGTTTAAAATTGTGTTGTGATGCATATTAGGGCATATTAAGTAAGTCAAACCTTCAAATTAAAAAGCTTAGCATACACTACCTGTACCATTAATTTCAGTAAATATTCTTCTTCTTCTTACTCTTTTATTTAGGCTTTTCCTTATCTTTCTTTATTAGCCCATTATATCCTTATATAGGATACAGGCCTGCCTCCTTCACTTTTTAGTGAGGGGTCTACTCTCCCATAGAAAACGATTCTCGTGGCGCTGACTTGAGACACCGATGCTTAATTCGGCCTCGGCACCTTTAATTAGGCTTAAGGTCTGTTTTTCTTCACACAATTTTAAGGAGGTTCTTCTGAAGTCTTCCAACTATCCGCCCACCTTCTTGGCGGCCTACCAAGTTGTCTTCTGTCCGGTGACCTTAGATAGGTATCTTGCTACTTTTATCAAACGAGTATTATTTGCTCTTTCAACATGCTCGTCCCACCCTTTTTTTCTTTCTTTGATAATTTCCCTATATCGGTTATCTTACAGTCCCCCCTTATTACATCATTTCTAACCCCATCTGCTCTTTTTTTTACCAGGTATTGATCTTAATATGTTCACCTCTGTTGTCCGTAGTATTTGTTTCGATTTGTTAGTATGCGTACAGTATAGGTCTTACTATAGTCTAGTACACTTTCATCTTCTTTCCACACTATGTCTTCAAGTTTTTATCACTTGTTATTAAAGTTCCGAGATAATTAATGTATTAATGTACCATGAGATCGAAAAAAAGATGATTCTGAGAAGGCCTTGACTAGTACAACACGATTGGCAAGACTGATTTCAAAATGTGGCAGTAGGTTAGAGGTTAATAAATGTCAAATAAATTAAAACACAAAACAATATTTATTTAGGGAACAAACTGAAAAATAAGATGAATACATGTTAGAGTAGGTGTTCAGAATGTGATCCTTCACTAGTATTACAACGATAAACTTAAATAATTCTGGAAACAAGATTGCAAAACTGACTTACACTTGAAGTGTCACTGTCACATTATAATTCATAGGCATTCTAGAACCAGTGTAGCCAATCGTGTTGTACTAGTCAAGGCCTGCTCAGAATCATTTTTTTTTTCGATCTCATGGTATTACGTGTTCGATCATATTTCCTTCACTTTCAAATTTACATCACAATGGATTTTTAGAGATCGTTAGTGATTTTGTTTTGTTGATTGACATAACTATATTGTATTTTCTTGTGGTAGTGACGAATGTGTGCAGCAAGTGTGTAGATTATTTTCTGTCAGCGATTAGAACAATATCGTCGGCATGTCACACAAATTTAATAGTCGTATTGCCTAATCGCCCTAATCTATATCCAAGGAGATGTCGAATCGTTTCAGTGATCTTGTCCATAATTAGCTTAAAAAGTATACCGGGTGTCTCAGGTAAGACGCAACATAGGAAAACACCAATGCATTTTTTTAGAAAGGATCGGCGATACCTTTGGAATATGTATGGATTCAGTGCTCAACGTACTATGTTATTGGATTTAGTTAACGCTAGAAGGAGATAGAAATGCTGAAGGCGTCTGTCATTGCGACAGGCTATTATTTCATTGTTTATTTTTTAAATCTGTCAATTTTGACAGCAACAAGAACATTAAATTTATTGTTATGTTAAACTTATACCGCAAATTCCTTTCCTCAAATCATAGAGAATATCTCAAATGCAGCGATGAAAACAAAACATGTGTATAGTGTATGCTCGGCAGTGGTAGATTAGACACCGTCGCAGAAAGATAGGTTAAAAGTGTTAAGACGTTAAGTTCAGCTGTCAAAATTGACAAATATAAAAAATAAACAATGAAATTATCGCCTGTCGCAGACGTCTTCAGTATTTCTATCTCTTTCTAGTGTTAACTAAATCCAATAACATACGTTGAACACTGACTCCATACATATTCCAAAGGTATCGCGGAGCCTTTCTAAAACAATACAGTGGTGTTTCCCTATGTTGCGTCTTACCTGAGACACCCGGTAAGGCTTAAAGAATCACCCTGCCTTATTCCTTTGGTGCTTTTGGTAGGTAGTTATCTCTGTTGTGTATTCGGTGTCCACCTTTATATTTATACTAGTTTTGGTGTTTGTGTTAGGTTAAAGTACTTTATTATGTTCTATGTTGGTTGTATTCTGTGGCGCGTGTTTTTCTTTTAGTATTTCTAATACATCAAATAATTGTGCTCGATCATTTTATCAAAATATTTTTATAACAAGAGATGTGCATTTGATTGAGCCTACTACATTTTAAGCTATAAAATGCGATGCTAATATTCTTTGCATTTTATATGCAGTACCTTCAGTGGTGAGGGGAATTATTTGCTTATAAATAGCAATCGAACAATTTTAATTTTTCGCTTTAGATATCTAAATAATTTTAATAATACTCATAATTTGATATGCGGACTTTAGAGAACCAGGGCTTATTGCATTGTGTCTCATAGATCTTGAAGCAGGCAAACTGTATAAGTTATTTTCCAAACAACAGCCGCGACGTGTTATAGGTATACTTAGAAATCTGTATTGAATTTTAAATTTTAACTATTAATTTTGAAATAAGAAAATAGCGTTTGTAATATTACTAACAGAATACGAAAATTCATTTTAAAAATTGTTCTTTTTTTGAACAGCTTTGGATGGTTTTTACATAGTTTTTGTTTTGAATGTTAATATCCATTATAGATAAAATCGTATAAACATTTATGTAGTTCTCAAATGAGATAAACAAAAAAGGTAAAATACATACATAATTGGTTACCAAAGTGATTTCATCAGAAGAGGCATTTCAATTTTAAGTTTTAAGGGTATTTATTTCTTGCACTGTAAACAACCTTAAATAAAAGAAGTGAAAACGTGTCCATGTTACGTGAAGTTCGACCGAATTTTGCAGAATGGCTATTTGCAAAGGTGCCTGCCAGTAATTGGGTATACAACCTTCGTACAGCACAGGACCTTTTGCTGCAAAGCTACCCACTCGTTCATCCACCCACCCGATATGCGGGTGAGCCCACACGCATTACCCAGGTCGTATTACAGTAGCTGAGCTGTTTGTCGGCCCACCCTGCCTGGATTTAGGGTAAATTGATAACAGTAGGACGTGTTTAAATTTAAATTTCTTTGTTCTAATTACACATAAAACACCGTTGATGTATTATTGAATTAACTTAGCGAATAAAACAACACATAAAGCTGCAAAGTGGAAAAGAAACGTTTTCTAATTTAATTTTAACTTCACAATTACGGCCTAGTAACGGCATTGCATTAAATGAAAGCAGTACGATGATATTCGTCAATTAAGTACTAGAAATCAGTACTTTTATGAAACTGTATTGTATAGAACAACATTCTCGGATGAACTCCAGTAGTCCCGGAACCAAGTTTACTACGACACCTCATCTGCATGCAAATTAGATACTGTTTGGTTACGGTAAAACAGAATAACTTGCCTTTCCTTGATATCCTATTACACCACTGTAACTTGAAAGAAGAGGACGAGAACATCACGTAGCATGTTACGGTCTGCATCTCGAGTTTAGTGAGATATACATCTCTGAAACGTCTGCCAGCATATATTTTCATAAACCCTTTCTACCCTAAACGCTTTTTGCTTGATTTTAACGTGGATAAAAGTCACTTGATTCTTTAATCTGGTTCTAACTACACAATACATTGCGTTTTAGCTAACATCACTTAATAGAAATTCAATTTGTTCGGAGGTTTAGAAAATCATTATCCGCAGTATTAAATAAAATTATTTCGCCCATTTATTATGTGATATACATTTTTTTTATTTTAGATATGCTACTTCTTCACACGTAACGCAATTTATAATATTGTGGAGGTTAATATATATAATTTTTATTTTAATGAATTTTGTTTGTATAAGAAGATTTCATTTTAGCATTTACAAATTAGACCAACCACCAGGTGATTTAAATGTGTTTTTTACTAACATTTCTCAATTTTAGTTGGAGATATTCTTTGTTGATTAAACTTGTAGAGAGGCAGTTTTTTAATTTCTTAGGTTTCTTCCAGTTAGAAATTATAATCTACACGTTTACATTCTATACTACAGCATTTTACAGATCAGGTGTGAACTGCCTAGTTAATTTAAATTTGTGTGACTTGTTTAACATAAAATTATCGTTAAACTTCAGTTTAACATTTTAATATTTTAGACAAATTAATTTTGTGTGCTTGTATATGTTTAGGAAGCTTTTATATTGGGCATAAAATTTTACACTAATTTTTTATAACAAATATATTATAATTATTAACATTCTAGACTTTAGCACATGACTCGAGCTTCTGAAATACAGTGCGTTTGAGAAAATATGGGAAATTTTCTTATTTGATTTTGATTTCATTTTTAAACACAAGGAACAAATTCGGATAATTATTTGTGCTTGCTTAAAAAATAAACATTGGGATTGTGATATGCCCGACGATAAACCGGATGTGTTCGACAAGGAAGTACCAAAAGCAATGTGTTTTCCCAAATATAAAAGGAACCTTAAACTTATTTAAAAGTGAATTCGGAAAATTCTTAGGGCCAAAAACTAAAGTTTTCCAATTTTCAATCAAAATTATGAAGAATATTGATTAGACAGAAGAAAATATTTCAGGATTTTATAATACCACAATATGCTTTAATTTTTATGGTTAGCTGAGAGAAATTACAAATTGTTACAATAATAGCATTCAACGCAGTTAATTTCTTTAAATTAATCTTTTGCCGAAAAGAAGATGTGATGGATATCCTAACTGCTTGAATTTAGTTTTTAGTTTCTAGTAAATGTTTTTTATTAATTAATATTGCTTTTTCCACAAAAAGATAGTGTTATGTACGAGTACAAGTAAATTGAACTTTGCAGTAAAACTAGTTTTTTGGAAAATTAAAAGAGTTTTAAATAAAGGCAAATTATTCTATTATGAGATTTTGATCTTTTTATGTAATAAAAGTAAATCGGTGCTACAATGCACTTTACGCTTTTGGTAACCAAACAATTATTTTTTATTTTTAAAAGTGAAACTAAAAATTTGCACTTAACTTAAATTTGGCAACTTCTTTTACGAATATAACCAATTTCCAACATACTGAACGTCACCGAATAACATTTAAGTAGTCTGTTTAGTCATTAGACAAGCATACGCTATACTATTTTTCGCTAAATCAAATAACAAAAAAATTATCATATGCTGTGGATTTTTTGGAACAGACTGTGTGAGCGTTCACGATTTCAACTGTGAAGCAAAGCCTTAAATGTTTATGTTTATTTACTGGGCAAGATTCAGACTTGCGAATAGCAACTCTCTTAAAGCGTGTCGACTGTTGTGTCCTTTCAACTAGAATTTTGCAGCCTTAAAGGACTCCCACCACTGCACTGGTAGGAAATTTTATCGTGCCTGCCACACATCGCATTGGTGCTAGACCTACGATTTCACCTCGTATCCAATTTTCTCGCATTAGAAATCTCAACAGACCTCAGTCAGGATCGAACTCGAGAACTTTGGCCTACAATGTACCTAATCTTGAACTCTCCTAAACTACTCACAAGCCGGGAAAAATACAATTAAAATTCATCTAATACTTGCTTTAAGAGGAGGCTGTACAAAATTTTAAGGAATTTATTTATTTAGCGCATGGCTTAATACATGCATATAAATAACATAAAATAATTAAACATATAACATGAAAAAAAATAAAAGTATACATATCACACAGTTTAAGTTACTTAACAAACAGGAAACAGGATTGGTAATTATTATAACTTAATATCTAGTTCTAGTCTTATACACTCCAAAGCGGATGGAGTTGTCGCACGAAATCTTTCCACTGCTATTATATGTCGTATAGTTTGGTTAGAAGCATCATAATCGCAAGTTGAGGATGGAGCCTTGTCCCATTTGTGCAGGGGGTAGGCGCAGCGCAGCGCCCATGGCCTAAGCGGATGCGATTGACTGTTGACCAAGTTCTTCGGTCCACATTTGTGCCAGTAATTTAGAGGTAGGTACTGATTTTCGAACCAGTTTTGCAGGTTTACATAGGTCAGCAGTTTCATTCCAAGATTAGGTCCATTCATCAAGAGGCTTAAAATTATTAATTTGTAATTGTATGGCCATCCGAAAGGGGGGGATTCCTTAACTTTAACCTTTTATGCAGTAGGGCTGGTAGGTATTCGTGTATGAGACACTATTTTATTATATTCTCTGAGTAAAGCCTGCTTTCTTCACAGATCTGGACCTGGAGGGCAATGGTAGCTCGTGACTTGGGCGAAGCAGATTATTAGGTCTCCCCTTTACCCCTTTGCGGGTTGAGCTGCAGGGGCAGCCCCCCGGTTGTGCTCCTCAGATGAAAATTGTTTCAAAGTTCAAGGTCATTCGCTTTTTACAACTTGAAATGTTAATGGAACCCGGGTTCGCTTAATGTAAAACTAAAAATATATTTGAAATTATTCTTTAAAGGTGTAATAAAAGCAATTTTAAAGAAATTAGGGGTAATGATGAACATTAAAATCAAATCCACTTACCAAAAAACGTGAAAAAATAATCCACTACTCCAAGAAAGTCTATAAAGTATAAACAATTTAAAAAAAATTGTGCCTCACTAACTTATATAGTCACTTCAGAGTTTACTTATGATTATAACCGAAACCAGAAGGCAGGTTGCGAGTGACGCAGGTCTAGAATCTGTTTCACTTCTTCGTAGAAATTCATTTGCAAGCATGCCATTGCCATGGCAACTTCATGTATGCAAACATACGAAAATTGACGCAGTATTCCTGTATAAGCGAACCTGCTTCAGTTGAACGCTTGTGGTCTGCAGAATGTACTGCGGACGGCATAACCAGCAGAGCCTTGCTGTACGGTGTACTGCGCGCCAATTGAAAAAAGAAAATGTGAAATACCGTGTTCTGCGATGCGACATCTAGCTACTAATAATTAGGAATGGAAGTAATTATTTCATTCTTTTCTGGTTATATCAACTGAATTAAGGAAAATAAAAAAAAGTAAAATGATTTCGGATTTTGAATAAAAAAAGAACATTTAACGGAAAAATATAGGTGAAGCAGCGCTTCACCTGCGTCATCAGACGGGCTGCCGCTGCTGGACGTAGGCTATTACTCAAGACTGGGAACCACTGAGTAAGTGTTGATCTAATTGTACCAATAATCAGTCGCATGGTGTAATTCAGTTGGCCGTCAGCGAGCTTTGTATAGGGGCTGTTTAGCCACACGGGGCACAATACTCACATGCCAAAAATACTAATCCAAGAGCAGATATGCGTAGAGTTTCAGCTGGAGATCCCCAGGAGGCATCGCACAGTTTTTGTGTGATTTTGTATGATTCTAGTACGAATTTTTCCAGCTAAGTACGTTTGCAAGATGCTTGCGGAAAGATAGAGTGTTGTCAAGCGGGACGCCAAGATATTTGGGAAGCTTGTTGTTGCGCAAAGTAGTGTTGCCAAACAGTATGTTAACTTCAGCCTATTATTCAATGAAATATTGTCACTTCTGTCTTTTCAGGGCTTGCCTGGAGTCTCCATTTTTTAAAGTAATCATGAAGAGTGGAAAAATCGTTTGTTAGTGTTGCTTCAGTTACATTTAAAAATGTATATTTTGTAGCTAATGCTATCATACCATCTGCGTAACAGTACATTTTAGCATTAGTTTTTGGCATGTCACCGATATAAAAAATGGGGCCAGTCCCGATTCTTGGGTTATCAAGGTAACTCCGTGTGCTTATATTTTCACCGAGAGCCACTTGGAAGAATATGTTGCTTAGCATATTATTAATAAGGCAAACTTCCTTTTTACATTTAAGTACACGAATTAACTTACAAATCATGCCTTCCCTCCAGTCGGTGTCGTAAGCAGCCTGAAGATCCACAAATACCACTACAGTTTTGAGCATAAGTTGAAAATTTTCTTCTGTATGCGCCTGTAAATAGTTTCGCTTACCCTGTTAAATATCAGTCTTTCCATGAGCTTATATGTACAGCTAACTAGGGCTGTAGCCTTGAGGCTGATGATGAGGCTCGCCTGGTTTAGAAACAGCAACGATCTTGCATTTTTTAAATTCGTTTGGGAGAATACCGGTTGACATTATTTTAGAAAAGAAGGGCGTGAGCCATCTTTGTGTATTTTTTCCAGCATGGAGTAGGAATTCTGTGTCCATATTATCTTGCCCAGACGCTTTACCCGGTTTAATGTGTTTTGCGATTTCTTCCAACTTGAAGTTTTGAGACTATTTTGTTGTTTGTGGGGTAGGTATTTCTTTTTAATTCTCTGAATTCTTTTTTGATCATTTTAGTGTGATCTTTATCTCCCGGTACCGAGGATTCCAATATGCGGTTTTAAGAAATGAATAAAAGTTGACAAAACAGCATAGGCTAATGTATTATTTACCATATTAATTTTAATTTTGTTTCGATTTTGTTCATTTTGACGAATGATTAATTGATGAATCTGTTAAATCATGTTTGTGCAACCCGCCCTAAGAGTAATAAATAACCATAGAAGCATTATGTCATGTACTGATTTTTATACCGGGGGGGGGGGGGGGAGGTGTTAACACGTCGGTCGCAAATTTAAAAAGGTAACCCTTGAATATCAGGCGGTTTTTATTTTTAAAAATTTTTAAAGTTTCCAATAAACGTTTATAAACGCATGCATGCCAGAAGTGGTTTTGATGCCAATATGAAAAATTAATTAATTGTAGGACGGAGGGACTCATTCGTGTTTCTACAAATTAAATGAACGGAGTAGTGGTTGAATATCTTTTAGGCCATTCAAATTGTGTTGATGTTCTCATTACTTTCAATTGAAATGAAAGATTTGGCAGCTTAAAAATCGCTTTAATTGAAATAACCAAAATAACAAAATGCATAGTGTAGCTCTGTAGTTGTAGAGTTAACTACAGAAACGTAACTGGCAAATTTTTCTAGACTGTTCATATATAAAATGACATCTTAACAATCATATGAGACAAGGTTATATTCAGTTTTTGTAGTCTCCATCAAACAGAATTACTTAAATCTTTGTAAGTTGTAATTTTAATGTATATCAAGGAGTTGGTGGAAGGCAACAGACACGTGAAATAATTACGAAAAAATAGTATATTTTACAACAAGACATGAAAATGACGTGTTTTTCGTGAGATGAGAAGCAATCATCATACATTTTTACAGGTTTAGGTGTATAAAATGTTAAATTTATAATGTACATAGCTATTTTCTGAAATCAAAATTATGATAAGTGCATACTGAAATATTTAGGTGCTGATAGTTTTATTTATCTAAAATAGTATATTTTACAACAAGACATGAAAATGACGTTTTTTTCGTGAGATGAGAAGTTGCCCACGAGCTGCGTTAGCAGCAAGTAGGGCAATCACGAACGAAAAAAACGTATTTCATGTCGAGTAGTAAATGCTATTTTTTCTACGACATTTTAATTATCTGTTTGAAATAAGTTTTAATTCGACTTAATTCAAACCGAATTGTGTCAATGCAAATTATTAATTGTTTGTTTAATCGGTTCCATAGTAACACACGCATTTTTTTATTTTGTTGCCATAGATTTGGAATTCTTGTTTTCATCTCTAGAAGTGAATATGTTTTCATCTCTAGATAGAAAATGTAGCGTTTTCGCATAGGGTTTATCGTGAAGAAAATACTTGTTTTCGTATCATGTGTAGAAAAAAATATAACTCTGACAAAATATTCTTTGATTTAAAACTAAAAAAGCTGTTAATATAACAGAGCTATAGACGGTGTTTCCTTGCTATTAACAATCTGTGTATTTGAATTCAAGTTTTTAGTTAATGTAACTGTCAGTAGCACCAGTTATCAATTAAAATATAACCATGTATTCCTGTCTAAGTGGCAGCTTCCTTTCAAGTTTTGTTCAGTTAATAATCAATTACTGTAGTACTTTCTACCTAGATTTTATAGTTTTGCCATACCAGGTAATGAATTGCGCTAGAAATTGTATTAGGTGGCATTAAAATGTTCATTATAATTAAATTTAGTTGTACTACTATTTCGGAAACCTTTCTCGTATTAGCAAAAATTTTAAAAGTCAATTTTGGCTTAGATGTACTTGGAAATATAAAAAAATATATCGACAGAACGAGTAGTAAATAATATTTCTAAATCTGGAAACTTTTCTTTTTCTTTGCAATTATTCTTTTCTTTACATTGTTACCCTGATAATATAAAGGCATACGTGAAAATGTACTTGTTATTAATTAAAACGTTAGAATGTTGGTTCGAATTAAGCAGATATTATTTAAATTTATTTTCTTCAAGTCTAACTATTTAATGAAAAAGTGCACCACTAAAAGAACTTAAAATAAATAAAATATGCATTTGATATGTAGAATGATATTGATATAAATAACAAAAATGTAAATAGAGATCTGTACATCTTCGGACCTGTGTTTCTATTATATGGCACTGATAAAACTGATTTTCCTTTCAAGAAATAATACTTTATTCTGAAGCAATTTTTAATGTTAGTCCTTTTATATGCAGCTTTTATTCATACGAAAACCCATAAACACGTATAGACGTGTTTCTCTAAATTTTGGGTTAAATCGATTAGATACGCAAACATATTTCCCAAAATTTACAGCAGGATTTGAATATGCAAAATATACTAATTAAATTAAATCTCAACTGCAACTGATGGTGTGATTAGCGTAAAAATGATAGAACTTTGGTTTTATATTACCTTAACAGAATATGCATTTCGTAGCCTCAGTTTTACTTATTATATTATGCATTCAGTTATTATTTTTAGCTCAAAAACGATTACTTTAGTTTAATTAGCCTTCTATTCATTATCTGCACGTATTTTTCCCCTGAGCTCTTGTGCCATAACTAAAATGTTAAAAGAAAAAAAATCTGAATACCTTGTGCAACTTGTAAATGTAACATGTTAAGACTGGCAACCAACTGTGAAAAGCATAAAGTAGGATTAATTATCCCTTTAATAGCTTAAAGTAAAGTATTCAAAACGAGTAGCAAGAAACAAAAGTTGATTATATCGCTTGCTGATATTTTGGAGGAACATTCTGTCTTGTGCTTAATTATTGCGTACTAACCTGTTGATTCACAAGTTTTTCAGAATGAAATGTTTTTATAACATCATTTAAGTTATTCGCGTAGAAGTTTACACAATTATTTTTTTTAATTTTCTGTTTGCAAAAACTTTAATAAGAGTACATCAAACCTTCTAAAGGAATATACAAGTAGAGTTGTGAAATGAAGTATTTAGTTCGGTTTTAATTCTGATGAAACCAAGCAAAAACAAAAAGCAATTAAGTAAATATACAGACAATGTTTAAGATGCAAATTACGTTCTAAACTGTTGTAATTCCTTTACATAGAATATAAATTTAATATAGGTAGGTGAAGTGTAGTTTAATGTTGATTTCTCACGCTTTGTTCACGTACTGGAACTTGTTTTTTAGTTTTAAATTATGTTGAAGAAGTGCTTGTACAATAATAATATAAAAAGCATATAAAGATAGACATATAAATTTAGTAGCGTGGTAAATAGTTAATTTGTTTATATGAAGCTGATTTAAATTTAAAAAGAACGGGTTTTAATTTTGCCATATTCAATTAGTTAAAATGTAAGAGGCTTGAAAGAAACTTAGAAATATATAATTTAATAGGAGTAAATTTTATCACGATAGTGGAAAATGTAATACCATTTACTGATCTGTTTATTAAATGATAAAGTTACTTATCTGTGGTTTTATCACAAGGCTGTAACTAAGGTGATTTTGGATGTTAGCGCACCTCCTCCCCGAGTTGAAATGAAACTAATATAGTTTGCTAAAACTATTCATTACATATATCCAGGGATGTGAGGCAAACAATATAAAATTTTCATTGTCTATTTAGCTATGCACTGATCAATAAGACTTTTCCGGAAAAATTTGTAAGTACAGCTTCGATTTGTTGGTTTAATTAATGTAAAAAGGAACAGAACGGAAAAGTTTACAAACTTTCAAACAGCTCCGTGTAGAAATGAAAAGGAGTAATACAGCAGTAGAATAGCAGCACTTGATACCGCCATTTTGTTTTTAATTAGGTCAATCAATTTAATCGATTGCGCAATAATTAGATCAATTCGCGGAATTTTAGGTCAATTCGTGGAATTTTAGGCCAATTTAATTGGATTAGCGGTTTAATTAGATCAATCCGCGGTTTTTTAGGTCGATTTAATGGGATTAGCGGTTTAATTAGATCAATTCGCGGTTTAATTAGGTCAATTAAAAGTTCGATTAAAATCTCGATTAAAAACGGCGGCCATCTTGGATTTAATCAAATTAATCAATCAAATTTAATTAGATCGATTAAAAACTTCGATTAAAAGCGGCGGCCATCTTGGAATTAAATCAAGACTAGACCAATCAGGTTAGCGGTTATCAATCTATCTCTCTCTCACACTGTACAAATGGGGCGTGGTCAGGAGCCGGCGGGTGCATAATTAATTAATCAGAGTGACATATTGAATTATTCTTTAATCAAAGTTATCAATTTAATCAGGTGTACGGCGGATTCGGTATCAATCCGCTGATTAAATAAATATGCATAATGCATCACGAAAAGCACGGTTTAATTAGATCAATCAGCGGTTTATCCCAAAAACTAAAAAAGAAACGCAGGTCTTGACTTGTCTGTTTACACCTGTCAATCAAAGCTTAAAATTTCGTAAATGACGTCAGGGATTATTGCGAACAATAGGTACCTTTCATCGTCCTACGAAATGTTTTTAATTCGGGCTGAAAAGTTTAAAAGGATATATCATTTGTAAACACAAAAGAAATACAGCTATAAAATTATTCATTTTATTTGCAAAATCGCGCTCACTCCAAAAAGGCAGAGGATTCACAATTTATGAAATTAAATATTAATCAGAATATAATTAAAAATGTTGATTAATATGATAACAATGCTTTTTTAAGTAATAAACGTGTTTTCATAATTAAATAAAATAAAAATAAGCCTTAAGTGTGGCAGAGTTCCATATCCAGTAGGAAGTGTGATGTGGGCCACCTGGAACCGCACCATATCTCGTGCAAAGAAATTTTCGTTACTTTGAAGTTTGAGCGCTGACATCCCCATTCGAACCGAAGGCACATATTGAATGATACTGCATTCTGTAAAGCAAAGGTAATTTTTTAACATATACATATAATTAAGAAGAAAGGTATTTTTAAGAACTTTACGATATTTCCTATAAATTAACTACAGTTAGTCATCAGCATCTTGGTAACGTGTTTATTATCAATAGTCTTTTTCCCACGCTAAAATGATAAAACAGAATTTCGAATAAAAGAACGCTTAGGGAAATTCGATTTTTAAAATAAAAATTTAAAACTTAAGACTAATTTGAACAAATTTAGTATGCCAGAAATTGATAGATTCGTAAAGTCCACCTTGAATGTTTTAACAATATTGAGAACACCACTAAAACTTATGCCAGGCGAAGGCAGCACAGGGACGTTTCTGACTAGTTTCGAATAAAAGAACGCTTAGGGAAATTCGATTTTTAAAATAAAAAATTTAAAACTTAAGACTAATTTGAACAAATTTAGTATGCCAGAAATTGATGGATTCGTAAAGTCCACCTTGAATGTTTTAAACTATTGAACATCACTAAACTTATGCCAAGCGAAGGCAACACAATACGCACGGGTATTTTGTTAAAAAT
Source organism: Melanotus villosus (assembly GCA_963082815.1). NCBI lineage: Eukaryota > Metazoa > Arthropoda > Insecta > Coleoptera > Elateridae > Melanotus > Melanotus villosus. Next base: position 64,436,599 of record OY720418.1, on the reverse strand, counting down.
GAGTCAATCCATAACCCATTGTCATTACTATTATCTTTCCTATTGTTTTGTTTCGGCAAGTTTCAACTTGTATCTTTCCTGTATTTGACAAAAAAATGCAATAAACATCTGCAAACCTCAGCGAAAGCCTTTCACACGGTACAAGTTTGAGCTTCAGAATTCAAATTTAAGTACAGCTTATTTCATAAATTTAAAACAAAAAGCCATTATTATCTTTTAGCATTAAAAATAAAACTGTTTTTCTAAAAATCTTGGGAACAAGAGAAAACCTACATTTGAAAATTTAAATATATTATTGTCGACGTAAAAATATTTATAAAACAAAACTGCGAGTACGTTTTTTAATAAGCAAATTTAATTTTAAATTAATCGTGCTGTTAAATCCGACTATCCTCTTCTGTTGGTAATGTTTGTCTCAAAAAAAATATCATCTGTAATCACGAAATAAATTAATGATTTTCTTACACGTAAATTAATTTGCCTTTTAAGGAATTCAGATATTCAAGAAAAATAACTGCCTAACATATTTAGCTTTTAAAAATTCCACGTTATTGTAAAGAGTCCGTTTAAAAATTCAACGTGGTGAAGACAGAAAAACATATTCGACGCAATACTAATCTGGAAGTGTTATTCTTTTAATAACTATGAAAAATATTATCTGGTCCAGTTTACTCTATCCCAAAATTAAAAAATAGAATTAACCCAACCGTGCAAACTGAACCGCTCCTTTGGTAATCAGTTTTCTACTCTATGTTTTAATTCAATATTGTTAATAACTTCCTTGCCAATTTTTATGAACCTTAATTTTGAAATTATTTACAAAAGTTACCGTCTTTTAAACATGAGGAATTCTTTAATCTTTTTTCTAACACAGATTATCACAGCTTCCAGTTAACATGAAGCCAGTTTAATTGTTATAACTGAATTTTTAATTAAATGAAAATAGAAACCAGAGATAATATAAAGACAGAAAGACTCAAAATTAATTAAAACAAAAAAAACAAATACAGTAAAAAATTAATAACAAAAAAAAAATACCTTCAATAAAAAACTGACTTGAATAATATTTCATCATTCACTTTACAGTTTACGAGTATACTTCATCAGATAATAATAATAAATTGGAAAATTAAACAGCACTTGCGGAACTTACCCCGATTCGTTTTACGGCAACTACCAAAATGACTTTAACTACATAAACGTAGTCAACCCCCACCTTGAATATTTCTTTTAAAAGTTCTAGAACGTTTCAAATGTAAATCTGCGTTTACAGATATTCGTCATCATTTTAAAAACCAACAATTAAAGCAGCTTATTTTTAAAATTATTGTTCTATTGTCAAGGTTTATCTTGGTTACATTGACACTCAAAGAACTTAAAACTTTGAAAGCAGTTTTTACCTATTCAAGCGGCTAGAGAAAATTTCAGTAAATGTATTTTTCGTAGCAATTGATAATCATGCTGAACCGATGTTAGGGATTAAATTCTACACTACTCTTCAGACGAGGAAAGCTGCTTTACACGTTCAGAACAGAATTATTTTAAAGCTGAGGAATATGATCTTTAAGGGTTATTGAAATCTCTATCCTATTTATGTCCATTTAATACGGTTCAGGTAAGTTGTGTTTTTATAAACGTGCACTAAAAGTTATTGTAGGTTAAATTTTACCGATGACTAATTACCATTTAAAATTTTTAAATATGAAATATTTTGAAGCTGTCAGTCAGCACAATCATATTACCGGTTATGTCTTTAATAATTCTTGAAGTTTAAATTTACTCTTTTGCAGGGCTAGGGTCTGTTTTTATTGTTCCCTGATAAAGTTAAATTCCATATATCTACAATTGAATCAGTAAAAGGTGCGAAGATAAATCTCTAAAATACGCCAGCAAGAGATTGTAGGACCAATGCTCTACATTTCGCACTAAAACACAGATGAGTCTTAATATTTTATTGGCGAAGATACAAATGTTCCTAAAACCATTTCGTTAATTAAGCAAACAAGAACGACTGGACAGGCGAACTTGCTAACAAGTTTTTTCAAAATTTAGTAATAAATATTTTATGGGTCACCTTTTAAAGAAAGAATTTAGTTTGTGTTCACTTATGTTCTGTAAAATAAGTGATTTCACGATTCAGAAATTTCAATAGCAAATTTTTAAATGTATAAATTAATACACCTAAAATGTATTCGTTTTTTATAATTTGATATACAGGGTGACATTGAAAAAACTACAATGCATAGTACCACGCGATAGAGGACCATAAAATAATAAAAAAGTTCTTATACGCTAATGTCCGATCGCCTTTTGTTTTCAAGGTACAGGATGTTAAAGGTTTGTTAGAAAATTCAAATTTTTTAAAATTTCGTCAGTTTGTGAAGACATAATTGAACCAAAATTAGTGCACACTATATGCCCTTGCAGGTGGCTATTTTGTGTAGGTATTTTAGTTTCGAGCATTATTAGAATATTATCATATCATAACCTAACCTAACAAACTTTTAACATCAAATCTTGAAAAAGGAGATCGGACATTAGCGTATAAGAACTTTTTTATTATTTTATGGTCCTCTATCGCGTGGTACTATGCATTGTAGTTTTTTCAATGTCACCCTGTATAAATATCTACAATCACAGTGGAAATAAAAAATCGTTAAACACGTGCAACCATCTTATTTTAGTATTCATAATAACATTGGATTTATTTTCAGTCGAAAAGACTTCACACACTTTAAAAACAAATCGCATGATTCACAGGAACCTTAAAGGACTAAACACAAATAATAAATGTTTAGTTTTAAGCTAAATAGATGTCAACACAAAATGGTTGTACTAATAACATTGAACAATAGGTACAACATGACTCATTGTTCTTGAGTCCCTTACTACAAAATAGTTTAAATCTAGATCGGATGGTGGTACAATCGTACACTTGATGATGCCCTCTACAGAATTAAGATCAATCTGTTCACATTTATCCCGACCCACATGAATTTTAGGATGTCCTATGGGGTATTTCCCATACTTATTAAAATTTAAAAGAAAAAACTAAATTGTATCTGATTCATAATTATTTTAAAATAAATTTTGGCTTTAATGTAATTCCTTGCTTCAAATCAACTTCGAACGTTTGATAAAAAATTAAAAAGAAATAAACTAAATTGCATCTGCTTCATAATTATTTTAAATAAATTTTGAGCTTTAATGTAATTCCTTGCTTCAAATCAACTTCGAATGTTTGAAGACTTTTAAAATGAAGATCAATAAAAAATATTGAATAAAACATATTTTTGAAAACCTTAAACAAGATTAAGTTTGAAATAAACAAAAGAATATTTTTAAAATATTGAAAACGTAATAAAATTAAATTAAAAAAATATTAAAAGAAAAAAACAAAATGAATTAAATTATAAAATAACTTTTTAATAATTAATGTAAACCATTATCTTTAACTTTGTCACCTCTGCTAACATTTTTGAATTCCTGTATTACAAAGTGCAATTAAAATGTAAGATATTACGAAGACCTTTTCGTATTTTAGAAAAAACAGTTTACGCTTATTTAAGAAAATCAAATATTTAAGAAAAAATAATCTTGAAAAGCTTGAATGAAGTTAAATTTGAAATAAAGAAAAACATTTCAAGAAATTGAAAAACTTTTAAAATGAAAATCAATAACAAATATTTAATAAAACATGTTTCTGAAAACCGTAAACAAAATTAAATGTGAAATAAATAAGAGTATTTTAAAAATATTGAAAAGTTTGAATGAAAATAAATTTGAGATAAAGAACAAACATTTTAAGAATTTGAAAACTCTTAAAATGAAAATCAGTAAAACATATTTCTGTAAAATTTTTAGTATACATTTTATAATATCTACCTATCTATTATAGATATGTTGTTCAGGTCCTTGAACGGAGGTGAGCAGCTCATGCCTCGATGCATCCAGCGACTGTTGGGAAACCCCTGGTAGGTCTACCCCAAACGCGAAAGACTGAAAATATTTTAAAAAAAATTTAATTCGATATACAGACAAACTGAATTGAAACTTCAATTTCTTAAACTGGAGATATACGTAAAAGCTGAGTATGAAAAAGTTACTTACACCCAAGTACTCGCTGTACTCCCAGCAGTTCTGTAATATGCCGGTGAAGTTTTGCGAAAAACTGCGAATCAGATGCATCTAAAAACAGCACCCTCGTGCATTAGTTTGGTTTCACACTGCTCTTCACCAATTATAGTAATTCGCGTGCGGTCGACACTGCTCACACTTGTGAATGCGTACTGTAGCACGTCGAAGATGACAACGGTCGATATGGTGAACCCGACAAGCACTTTGGAGACTTTAAAAAACATTAGTCATTACCCTGGTCACTCAAAACAGTTAATCATCGTAAATACTTCCGGACGTTTTGCATACTGTAAATTCTTAACAGCTGCAGTCATCAAAAAGGACGCCAAAGTCTTGTTAGTCCTGAAATTTGTAAGGACTTAAATTTGAAAAATAAAAGAATATTTAAATTATAAAATAACTTTTTTAGATGATATTTAATATAAAATAATTCTGAAACGCTTAAATGGAAACCATTCACGTGCTGTAGTCTCGACATATATCTTCTTCTCGTCTATAATTAATGAAAATCATTATCTTTAACTTTGGCAGCTCTGCTAACATTTCTGAATTCCTGTGTTACAAAGTTTTCTAAATTTGTTAATGCTGGCAAATTTTAAATTAATATTCTATTTTAGTATAAACTCTCGAATGTTTTACAAAAATTTAAAAAGAAAAAAACTAAATTGTATTTTACTTCATAATTATATTAAGTACTAATTTTGAAATAAAAAAGTAATAAACTTGTTTAACATTCTGGTATGAGCAAAGATGTAGCGAGTTCAGATTACAATTTATTATTTACAGGTAAGTTGAGCAATATGGTTTTTAGGGATTATTGAAATTTCTATCTTATTTATTTAATATGCTACAAAAGGTGAATTATTTTGCTGAAAAAGAAATCAATACCAAAGCTAGATGATTATCAATTTGAACTTGTCAGATTCTAATATTGAAAAATTGTTTGGAATACCAGACGATGCAATTTATTATAAAACCAAATCAGGAATTAATATTCAAAATAAGTAAATTGATAGACACAAGTGATTTGTGTGTGCCTATATTCAAATTTTGTAAAAGGACCAATATTTAGATTTGTAGTAAATTCGTTGCCTAGGGTACTTACATAAAATCAGCTAGTGTTATCCTTTTTATAGATACATAATATTGAACTGTTTGATAAATTAACTCTTACCTTTGAAGGAGCAGTACGTAGGTGAAAATGTAAATAACGTTAGCGTTTTGATTGATTTCAATAAATTTGATGATCTGAGTCACGTATTGGGATATATGGTTTCAGGGCAGCCGAATTCATTGACACAAGCGGTTTCGGCAAAAAATCGCCTTAATCACAAGTTATTGTGCTGGTACATTGTCTCACGCACCATAGGGATTGCAATGTAAAATGAATTTGAAAGACTTTGAATTCAAAGAAAGGGTAAAGAATCTACAAGAATTTAAAATTGAAATTAAAGAGTAAATCAAATGATCGTATTATAGTTTATTATGATAAAGCTGGACGATTATCAATAATAAATTGAGAAATTAAACAACACTTTCAAAACTTACCTCAAAAGCGTACTCGGGCAAATACCAAACTACAGCGGCCCCCGTCAAGACTTTAACTAAACTCAGTCTAGGATTTCATCCCCACCTTGAAAATTCAACTTCTTTTATTTTCAAGTTATTTGTTAATCAGCTGTTCAGATTTTAATACCCGATTCCAATCAAATCAATTTAATTAGTCCAGTCAATTTAATTAGTCCAGTCATTTTAATCTAGGGTAGGCTAGCTTAACATGTTACGTAAATAAACTATTAAAATAGGTAAATTCAAATCTTGACCATTTGTTACAGGTATGAAGACATTTCAGGTTAGGCTAGGTTAGGTTAGCTTATTTCAAGTTAGACTAGGTTAGCTCATTTCAATCTAAGTTAGGTTAGGTTAGGTTAGCTTATTTCAAGTTAGGTTAGGTTAGTGCATTTCAATCAAAGTTAGGTTAGGTTAGGTTAGCTTATTTCAAGCTAGGTTAGGTTAGATAATTTTAATCTAGGTTAGGTTAGCTTTTAACTTATTTAAACTAACCTAACCTAGATTAAAATTATCTAACCTAACCTAGCTTGAAATAAGCTAACCTAACCTAACCTAACTTTGATTGAAATGCACTAACCTAACCTAACTTGAAATAAGCTAACCTAACCTAACCTAACTTAGATTGAAATGAGCTAACCTAGTCTAACTTGAAATAAGCTAACCTAACCTAGCCTAACCTGAAATGTCTTCATACCTGTAACAAATGGTCAAGATTTGAATTTACCTATTTTAATAGTTTATTTACGTAACATGTTAAGCTAGCCTACCCTAGATTAAAATGACTGGACTAATTAAATTGACTGGACTAATTAAATTGATTTGATTGGAATCGGGTATTAAAATCTGAACAGCTGATTAACAAATAACTTGAAAATAAAAGAAGTTGAATTTTCAAGGTGGGGATGAAATCCTAGACTGAGTTTAGTTAAAGTCTTGACGGGGGCCGCTGTAGTTTGGTATTTGCCCGAGTACGCTTTGAGGTAAGTTTTGAAAGTGTTGTTTAATTTCTCAATTTATTATTGATAATCGTCCAGCTTTATCATAATAAACTATAATACGATCATTTGATTTACTCTTTAATTTCAATTTTAAATTCTTGTAGATTCTTTACCCTTTCTTTGAATTCAAAGTCTTTCAAATTCATTTTACATTGCAATCCCTATGGTGCGTGAGACAATGTACCAGCACAATAACTTGTGATTAAGGCGATTTTTTGCCGAAACCGCTTGTGTCAATGAATTCGGCTGCCCTGAAACCATATATCCCAATACGTGACTCAGATCATCAAATTTATTGAAATCAATCAAAACGCTAACGTTATTTACATTTTCACCTACGTACTGCTCCTTCAAAGGTAAGAGTTAATTTATCAAACAGTTCAATATTATGTATCTATAAAAAGGATAACACTAGCTGATTTTATGTAAGTACCCTAGGCAACGAATTTACTACAAATCTAAATATTGGTCCTTTTACAAAATTTGAATATAGGCACACACAAATCACTTGTGTCTATCAATTTACTTATTTTGAATATTAATTCCTGATTTGGTTTTATAATAAATTGCATCGTCTGGTATTCCAAACAATTTTTCAATATTAGAATCTGACAAGTTCAAATTGATAATCATCTAGCTTTGGTATTGATTTCTTTTTCAGCAAAATAATTCACCTTTTGTAGCATATTAAATAAATAAGATAGAAATTTCAATAATCCCTAAAAACCATATTGCTCAACTTACCTGTAAATAATAAATTGTAATCTGAACTCGCTACATCTTTGCTCATACCAGAATGTTAAACAAGTTTATTACTTTTTTATTTCAAAATTAGTACTTAATATAATTATGAAGTAAAATACAATTTAGTTTTTTTCTTTTTAAATTTTTGTAAAACATTCGAGAGTTTATACTAAAATAGAATATTAATTTAAAATTTGCCAGCATTAACAAATTTAGAAAACTTTGTAACACAGGAATTCAGAAATGTTAGCAGAGCTGCCAAAGTTAAAGATAATGATTTTCATTAATTATAGACGAGAAGAAGATATATGTCGAGACTACAGCACGTGAATGGTTTCCATTTAAGCGTTTCAGAATTATTTTATATTAAATATCATCTAAAAAAGTTATTTTATAATTTAAATATTCTTTTATTTTTCAAATTTAAGTCCTTACAAATTTCAGGACTAACAAGACTTTGGCGTCCTTTTTGATGACTGCAGCTGTTAAGAATTTACAGTATGCAAAACGTCCGGAAGTATTTACGATGATTAACTGTTTTGAGTGACCAGGGTAATGACTAATGTTTTTTAAAGTCTCCAAAGTGCTTGTCGGGTTCACCATATCGACCGTTGTCATCTTCGACGTGCTACAGTACGCATTCACAAGTGTGAGCAGTGTCGACCGCACGCGAATTACTATAATTGGTGAAGAGCAGTGTGAAACCAAACTAATGCACGAGGGTGCTGTTTTTAGATGCATCTGATTCGCAGTTTTTCGCAAAACTTCACCGGCATATTACAGAACTGCTGGGAGTACAGCGAGTACTTGGGTGTAAGTAACTTTTTCATACTCAGCTTTTACGTATATCTCCAGTTTAAGAAATTGAAGTTTCAATTCAGTTTGTCTGTATATCGAATTAAATTTTTTTTAAAATATTTTCAGTCTTTCGCGTTTGGGGTAGACCTACCAGGGGTTTCCCAACAGTCGCTGGATGCATCGAGGCATGAGCTGCTCACCTCCGTTCAAGGACCTGAACAACATATCTATAATAGATAGGTAGATATTATAAAATGTATACTAAAAATTTTACAGAAATATGTTTTACTGATTTTCATTTTAAGAGTTTTCAAATTCTTAAAATGTTTGTTCTTTATCTCAAATTTATTTTCATTCAAACTTTTCAATATTTTTAAAATACTCTTATTTATTTCACATTTAATTTTGTTTACGGTTTTCAGAAACATGTTTTATTAAATATTTGTTATTGATTTTCATTTTAAAAGTTTTTCAATTTCTTGAAATGTTTTTCTTTATTTCAAATTTAACTTCATTCAAGCTTTTCAAGATTATTTTTTCTTAAATATTTGATTTTCTTAAATAAGCGTAAACTGTTTTTTCTAAAATACGAAAAGGTCTTCGTAATATCTTACATTTTAATTGCACTTTGTAATACAGGAATTCAAAAATGTTAGCAGAGGTGACAAAGTTAAAGATAATGGTTTACATTAATTATTAAAAAGTTATTTTATAATTTAATTCATTTTGTTTTTTTCTTTTAATATTTTTTTAATTTAATTTTATTACGTTTTCAATATTTTAAAAATATTCTTTTGTTTATTTCAAACTTAATCTTGTTTAAGGTTTTCAAAAATATGTTTTATTCAATATTTTTTATTGATCTTCATTTTAAAAGTCTTCAAACATTCGAAGTTGATTTGAAGCAAGGAATTACATTAAAGCTCAAAATTTATTTAAAATAATTATGAAGCAGATGCAATTTAGTTTATTTCTTTTTAATTTTTTATCAAACGTTCGAAGTTGATTTGAAGCAAGGAATTACATTAAAGCCAAAATTTATTTTAAAATAATTATGAATCAGATACAATTTAGTTTTTTCTTTTAAATTTTAATAAGTATGGGAAATACCCCATAGGACATCCTAAAATTCATGTGGGTCGGGATAAATGTGAACAGATTGATCTTAATTCTGTAGAGGGCATCATCAAGTGTACGATTGTACCACCATCCGATCTAGATTTAAACTATTTTGTAGTAAGGGACTCAAGAACAATGAGTCATGTTGTACCTATTGTTCAATGTTATTAGTACAACCATTTTGTGTTGACATCTATTTAGCTTAAAACTAAACATTTATTATTTGTGTTTAGTCCTTTAAGGTTCCTGTGAATCATGCGATTTGTTTTTAAAGTGTGTGAAGTCTTTTCGACTGAAAATAAATCCAATGTTATTATGAATACTAAAATAAGATGGTTGCACGTGTTTAACGATTTTTTATTTCCACTGTGATTGTAGATATTTATACAGGGTGACATTGAAAAAACTACAATGCATAGTACCACGCGATAGAGGACCATAAAATAATAAAAAAGTTCTTATACGCTAATGTCCGATCTCCTTTTTCAAGATTTGATGTTAAAAGTTTGTTAGGTTAGGTTATGATATGATAATATTCTAATAATGCTCGAAACTAAAATACCTACACAAAATAGCCACCTGCAAGGGCATATAGTGTGCACTAATTTTGGTTCAATTATGTCTTCACAAACTGACGAAATTTTAAAAAATTTGAATTTTCTAACAAACCTTTAACATCCTGTACCTTGAAAACAAAAGGCGATCGGACATTAGCGTATAAGAACTTTTTTATTATTTTATGGTCCTCTATCGCGTGGTACTATGCATTGTAGTTTTTTCAATGTCACCCTGTATATCAAATTATAAAAAACGAATACATTTTAGGTGTATTAATTTATACATTTAAAAATTTGCTATTGAAATTTCTGAATCGTGAAATCACTTATTTTACAGAACATAAGTGAACACAAACTAAATTCTTTCTTTAAAAGGTGACCCATAAAATATTTATTACTAAATTTTGAAAAAACTTGTTAGCAAGTTCGCCTGTCCAGTCGTTCTTGTTTGCTTAATTAACGAAATGGTTTTAGGAACATTTGTATCTTCGCCAATAAAATATTAAGACTCATCTGTGTTTTAGTGCGAAATGTAGAGCATTGGTCCTACAATCTCTTGCTGGCGTATTTTAGAGATTTATCTTCGCACCTTTTACTGATTCAATTGTAGATATATGGAATTTAACTTTATCAGGGAACAATAAAAACAGACCCTAGCCCTGCAAAAGAGTAAATTTAAACTTCAAGAATTATTAAAGACATAACCGGTAATATGATTGTGCTGACTGACAGCTTCAAAATATTTCATATTTAAAAATTTTAAATGGTAATTAGTCATCGGTAAAATTTAACCTACAATAACTTTTAGTGCACGTTTATAAAAACACAACTTACCTGAACCGTATTAAATGGACATAAATAGGATAGAGATTTCAATAACCCTTAAAGATCATATTCCTCAGCTTTAAAATAATTCTGTTCTGAACGTGTAAAGCAGCTTTCCTCGTCTGAAGAGTAGTGTAGAATTTAATCCCTAACATCGGTTCAGCATGATTATCAATTGCTACGAAAAATACATTTACTGAAATTTTCTCTAGCCGCTTGAATAGGTAAAAACTGCTTTCAAAGTTTTAAGTTCTTTGAGTGTCAATGTAACCAAGATAAACCTTGACAATAGAACAATAATTTTAAAAATAAGCTGCTTTAATTGTTGGTTTTTAAAATGATGACGAATATCTGTAAACGCAGATTTACATTTGAAACGTTCTAGAACTTTTAAAAGAAATATTCAAGGTGGGGGTTGACTACGTTTATGTAGTTAAAGTCATTTTGGTAGTTGCCGTAAAACGAATCGGGGTAAGTTCCGCAAGTGCTGTTTAATTTTCCAATTTATTATTATTATCTGATGAAGTATACTCGTAAACTGTAAAGTGAATGATGAAATATTATTCAAGTCAGTTTTTTATTGAAGGTATTTTTTTTTTGTTATTAATTTTTTACTGTATTTGTTTTTTTTGTTTTAATTAATTTTGAGTCTTTCTGTCTTTATATTATCTCTGGTTTCTATTTTCATTTAATTAAAAATTCAGTTATAACAATTAAACTGGCTTCATGTTAACTGGAAGCTGTGATAATCTGTGTTAGAAAAAAGATTAAAGAATTCCTCATGTTTAAAAGACGGTAACTTTTGTAAATAATTTCAAAATTAAGGTTCATAAAAATTGGCAAGGAAGTTATTAACAATATTGAATTAAAACATAGAGTAGAAAACTGATTACCAAAGGAGCGGTTCAGTTTGCACGGTTGGGTTAATTCTATTTTTTAATTTTGGGATAGAGTAAACTGGACCAGATAATATTTTTCATAGTTATTAAAAGAATAACACTTCCAGATTAGTATTGCGTCGAATATGTTTTTCTGTCTTCACCACGTTGAATTTTTAAACGGACTCTTTACAATAACGTGGAATTTTTAAAAGCTAAATATGTTAGGCAGTTATTTTTCTTGAATATCTGAATTCCTTAAAAGGCAAATTAATTTACGTGTAAGAAAATCATTAATTTATTTCGTGATTACAGATGATATTTTTTTTGAGACAAACATTACCAACAGAAGAGGATAGTCGGATTTAACAGCACGATTAATTTAAAATTAAATTTGCTTATTAAAAAACGTACTCGCAGTTTTGTTTTATAAATATTTTTACGTCGACAATAATATATTTAAATTTTCAAATGTAGGTTTTCTCTTGTTCCCAAGATTTTTAGAAAAACAGTTTTATTTTTAATGCTAAAAGATAATAATGGCTTTTTGTTTTAAATTTATGAAATAAGCTGTACTTAAATTTGAATTCTGAAGCTCAAACTTGTACCGTGTGAAAGGCTTTCGCTGAGGTTTGCAGATGTTTATTGCATTTTTTTGTCAAATACAGGAAAGATACAAGTTGAAACTTGCCGAAACAAAACAATAGGAAAGATAATAGTAATGACAATGGGTTATGGATTGACTCATTTTTAACAAAATACCCGTGCGTATTGTGTTGCCTTCGCTTGGCATAAGTTTAGTGATGTTCAATAGTTTAAAACATTCAAGGTGGACTTTACGAATCCATCAATTTCTGGCATACTAAATTTGTTCAAATTAGTCTTAAGTTTTAAATTTTTTATTTTAAAAATCGAATTTCCCTAAGCGTTCTTTTATTCGAAACTAGTCAGAAACGTCCCTGTGCTGCCTTCGCCTGGCATAAGTTTTAGTGGTGTTCTCAATATTGTTAAAACATTCAAGGTGGACTTTACGAATCTATCAATTTCTGGCATACTAAATTTGTTCAAATTAGTCTTAAGTTTTAAATTTTTATTTTAAAAATCGAATTTCCCTAAGCGTTCTTTTATTCGAAATTCTGTTTTATCATTTTAGCGTGGGAAAAAGACTATTGATAATAAACACGTTACCAAGATGCTGATGACTAACTGTAGTTAATTTATAGGAAATATCGTAAAGTTCTTAAAAATACCTTTCTTCTTAATTATATGTATATGTTAAAAAATTACCTTTGCTTTACAGAATGCAGTATCATTCAATATGTGCCTTCGGTTCGAATGGGGATGTCAGCGCTCAAACTTCAAAGTAACGAAAATTTCTTTGCACGAGATATGGTGCGGTTCCAGGTGGCCCACATCACACTTCCTACTGGATATGGAACTCTGCCACACTTAAGGCTTATTTTTATTTTATTTAATTATGAAAACACGTTTATTACTTAAAAAAGCATTGTTATCATATTAATCAACATTTTTAATTATATTCTGATTAATATTTAATTTCATAAATTGTGAATCCTCTGCCTTTTTGGAGTGAGCGCGATTTTGCAAATAAAATGAATAATTTTATAGCTGTATTTCTTTTGTGTTTACAAATGATATATCCTTTTAAACTTTTCAGCCCGAATTAAAAACATTTCGTAGGACGATGAAAGGTACCTATTGTTCGCAATAATCCCTGACGTCATTTACGAAATTTTAAGCTTTGATTGACAGGTGTAAACAGACAAGTCAAGACCTGCGTTTCTTTTTTAGTTTTTGGGATAAACCGCTGATTGATCTAATTAAACCGTGCTTTTCGTGATGCATTATGCATATTTATTTAATCAGCGGATTGATACCGAATCCGCCGTACACCTGATTAAATTGATAACTTTGATTAAAGAATAATTCAATATGTCACTCTGATTAATTAATTATGCACCCGCCGGCTCCTGACCACGCCCCATTTGTACAGTGTGAGAGAGAGATAGATTGATAACCGCTAACCTGATTGGTCTAGTCTTGATTTAATTCCAAGATGGCCGCCGCTTTTAATCGAAGTTTTTAATCGATCTAATTAAATTTGATTGATTAATTTGATTAAATCCAAGATGGCCGCCGTTTTTAATCGAGATTTTAATCGAACTTTTAATTGACCTAATTAAACCGCGAATTGATCTAATTAAACCGCTAATCCCATTAAATCGACCTAAAAAACCGCGGATTGATCTAATTAAACCGCTAATCCAATTAAATTGGCCTAAAATTCCACGAATTGACCTAAAATTCCGCGAATTGATCTAATTATTGCGCAATCGATTAAATTGATTGACCTAATTAAAAACAAAATGGCGGTATCAAGTGCTGCTATTCTACTTACAGCTCACTTTCTAATAGTTTTGTTTAATTATATTGATGAAGATTATCAGAAAATGGTGTGGTGATTTAAGAATTTATTTAAATTAAGTTTGTAGAAAAAATACCTTTATTCAATTTTGCCGTATAAACTGACGTTTATTTGTTTCTGGCCTGCCCATAAAAGTTGATGTTTTATAAACAATCGTTTAAAATTTTTATTCCGCTAGCGATTTAAAATTTTTATTCCGCTAGCGCTTTAAAAATGTCAAATCGCTTTAAAAATGTCAAGTAAATGTCAAAATTGAATAAACAGTTGTATTACACTTGCGGATTAAATTAATGTATTAACTCGCGGTATTAACGCGCTTGCGGCTACCGCCGCTCGCGCGTATAAACGTACCGCTCATTAAACATTAATTTAATCCGCATGTATAATAAATAACTATTTTTACTTTTTGTGATCTGTGTCAAAAAAGTTTTTTGTGGAAGAAACCGTTACTGTTCTGGCGCAAGATATAAGAAATTCACTAGTAAAAGCCAAGTCGTTTACAAGTGAAAACACTAAATAAATGTTTATATCATAAAGTATGTTATAGTTAGTTACTGATTATTGCTCTGTATTGGAATATAATCCAACATTTTTATTGCTTCCATCCTAAAGGAAATTATAAATATTCGCAGCCATTCACACCCACAACTAAATTTTTTCCTTAAAAAAGCAAATAAATGTAATAATTATTTATTTATATATTTATTATTATTTTTAGTGTTTGGATTGTATTACTAATTTTTCTTCTGCATGTTGGTTGGTTATATTCTTATATTCTTCAAAGAGCCGTTAAAGGTATTTCTTTTTGTGTTATAATTGTAAAAGTGTTTTAAATAAATATTACTAAGTAATAGCAAAACCATTATGTATTTTAACGTTTTAACCCATTATAAATTGCAATATCTCGCTAATGTACCGTAAATGGTAAGAGGTTATTCATTGTAGTATTTTAATATTTTGATATTCTTTACATCCATCATCATCATCATTATTCAGCCTTCTCTTGTTCTCTGTTAGACATAAGCCTTCTCCAGTTTTTCCTATTCCGACCATTTGCCATCCAGTTCGTACAGATCCTTTTGATATCGTCAGTCCACTGTGTCCATCTGCCTTCATCTTGCCTCGCTACATACCCTGTCCATCTCCATTTCTCTGTAGCAATGCGTTTTATGATGTCTTCTACGCCCGTTCTTCTGGGAATTTCTTCATTCCTAACCCTATCCCTTAAGCTTACCCTGTTCTCTGAAGTTTCATTGCTGATGTTCAAGTGAGGGTTGGGGTTTCTGCACCATACGTAAGTACTGGTAAGACACACTGGTTTGAAAGCTCTTATGGCGATGGGTATGTTGGTCTTAAATATGGCACGGAGCTTACCGTATGCTGCTCTACCTAATGTTATTCTTCTTGTTAATTCAGCTGTTTGGTTGTCCCTATTTATTTTTAGTTCGTGGCCAAGATACGTGAATTTCTCAATCAGATCGATTTCAGTTCCATCGACTTTTAGTAGCTGACTAGGTACGAGTTTGATCATCATTTTCGTTTTTGTGTAATTCATTTTCAGACTCACGTTATGTGCAGCTTCTCGGAGGCAATATAACATATATCTGATATTTTTTAAATCATCTCCTATAAGAACAATATCGTCAGGGGAACGAGTGTTTTTCCATCGATTTCCATATCTTTTTTTTCCATTTCGTCGTTATGAAAGCGTGTTCTAGAACTGCTGTGAAAAGTTTCGGGGAGAGAGTGTTGCTCTATCTGACACCTCTTTTAATAATTTGTATTTTCTTTGTTGTGTCGTGTATTTTCACTGTTGTTGTTGTTGCGTTTTTTTATATATGTTTTGAATGACATTAGTTCTATGGTTTTTCAATTTTTTTTGGGTGGTAGAAGTCAAATTTCCACTCCATCTATTTATTAATATTCAAGTGTACAACTTGTATAAGTGGATAAGTAGGCTGGTGGGTCTGTAATTCTCGAGATTTATACATATTAACTCCTTTTTTAAAGTGCAGGATCGCGGTTTAGTTGTTCCCTTTGCATGGAATACTTTACGATTTGAGACACAAATTGAACAATGACTGAATTTTGATCAATAATATATCTTCGTCTAGTTTTACTGTTTCTATGACGACTCCATCTTCTCCCGGTGCTTTATAGTTTTTCATCTTTTTGAGAGCGTGGCGGATTTTCTGTTTTGTAATGTCTGGAATGTCTTCGGACCCTATGATTGCAACTGTTTGGTTCGTGTAGAGTGTTTCGTAGTGTATTAGTTCTTTTCTGTCTGATATTGTGTTGCCTGTATCGTCTTCGAGTTTGAAAACTGCAATTGTTCCTCTCATTATTTTCTTCGATGGTTTGAGTTACTTTTTCGTTTTAAAATTTACTTAGATCTTTTTTATAGCTCTAGATTTTTTTAAATTTAAGGTCTTAATATCCATATCTTACATATAAGGTCCCTTTGAAACGTATAGTTGTTTTAAATCATTTGTTTTCTTTTCTTTTCTGTTGTTTTGCTTTTTGCACTGACGTCTTCAAGTTTAAGTATTACTATTCATAAATTGCTACACAAGTTTCCTGTTGTTCACCAGGACATTTTTAAATTCTCCATATTTCATATCTTACTTCGATATTTAATAAATTTATGATTAGATTCCCCAGTGGTTGATGTTATGTCTTTTATACTTTCCGTATTTGAGATGTTTCAAATAAATTTTATTCAAAATTCGTTGATACAAAATTGTCAAATATTGACATTATCAAAGACTTAACACTTAACAGCTTAACACTAACCATAACCACCCCTAATGAATTATAAATTGATGGAATCGATCGACATAGTTAACATTTAAAACTGAAACGTCAGTTTCTTGTATTATTGTATGCAATAAATTAGTTAAAGAAAAGAAAATTTGTCAAGGAAACTTTTATGACCACAACCGTTTGCTATTCAATTTCTATTGTTAACCAAGTGTATAAGTTTTTCCTCAATTAGTGCCAATAAAATAATACACTCCTAATTCAAAATCCTATTTGTTTAGGTTTAAATGGCATCACAATTTTTAAATATTAGAAAATGCTGCTTTGTGTTCTTTCTGTTATATCGTTTGTATGCTATAAAGTATGCACCGTGCCCGCAGTTATCTGTTCACCATTGCTAACCAACAAGCGATTTTTTTTGTCTGTTACAAACATGATAATAGAAAAAAAAACACTTGAATGTTTGGTTTATCAAATATTCACGAAAATAACAAGTATGCAGTTTTACATATTTTGAAAGAAAATTTAATTCTGAACTAAAAATTATTAGTACAAATTCTAAAAATAACTATGTAATAAGGCACTTTCTGTCAATTCTTGAAATAAAATTCAAATAAGCAATAGCCTAAATACTAATTAGCGCAGCCTCATAGGTTCGTAAATTGTTGGCCCTGTTTTCTATCATGGCACTGTGACGGGAGAACGCTATGTTTAATTAACATCACCAATTATTGAAGATTATCTGGACAACAAACATTTCATTAATTGATTACAACCGTGTTCAGTTTCAGCAGGATGGGGGCACCTGCTCATAATTATTTTGAGGCAGCTAAGCTGCTATGCAGAATCCTTAATGATCAATGCATAGGAGAAGTAACGTTGGAGAACAATATTAGAAACACTATAATAGCATTACTCGCAGAACTATCCTAAAACTTACAGGAAATCTTATCGAGAAAGCTTAAAAATGTATTGAAGCAGAAGCACCGTTTTTGGACCTTTACTGCGGTAGAGAAATATGTACTTATTTATAAAACTACTTAGATCTTTTCTATCATTTTCATTGCTTAGTTCAACTGTGCATGTAAGAACTAGCAGAAAGTTAAAATACATGCTAAATAATACATGTTTTTATGTTTATGATGATTAACGATTCTTTGTTAAGAATTATTTTTTTTAAATATGTAGAAACTATAGGTACAGAGCGTTTTATTAAAAAAAAAGTTATTTTCGTGAACATCTCATAAACTAAACGTTTAATTTTTTATCTGTTTTTACATTTAAAAAATCCTGTAATCAGTGAAAAAAAGCTACTGGTTCGGTCCTTTAGCCGATTTCGTAGCATAATAACAACGTTAGTAATGGTGAGCAGATAACTGTTGACACGGTGTATATACTTTTATAATGTTTTTCTTTACGTCTACTTCACTAAACATAAATCCATTACTAGATAAACAAAATGTTTTGCAGAACAAAATTATTAGTTGTAGAGGTATGTTGATGAATTTGTTGCGAACGTAATGGCACGCTTTTTAAGTACATCTTATAAACTCTGAGAAACAACTCTCTCGATTTCTTTTATGCGTTTCATACTTTCTAAAAAATAATAGTAAGTGACACTTTTTTAATAACGATTTTTCTGAAAGCGCGACAAAAGTAAGACAGTAACTTATTCAGAGATATCGTACATTCATTTGTACTTGATAATAATAATGTTTATTCTACAGCTGGTTTAAATCTGCTGAGAAAGGTTTAGTAAGAAAAGTTAATTTATTTATTGTCATGTTAAACATGACAGAATTAGAAATCATATTAGAAAACGTTCGACTAGTTACAACTAAAACAAACCCCAAACAAACTTTATAATTTATCAACTGTGTCGATTTATTGGATCGTCGTGAAAAGGGATGTGTGTACAATATCGTGCTATTTTTAGTACCAGTATAAAAGTAACTTCTCAAAAATTCAAATAAAAATAGAAGTTAAAAATAACTCCAACACTGGAAGCTATTTAAGAACCACACATTCATGTACGTATACACATTCTAATAATAATTCCTTTGGCACTCTTTACACATACTGGTAAAAATCTTATTGAAAAATATTATTTTCTTCGTAGCTTAGATGAAAATCCGTTTGTAGCGTGAAGTTAACGAACGTACTTGATCTTTAATTTAAATTTCGTAATTTATTTGTAAGATGAATTGCCATAATTGATTTTTATTTAGCTGCTTTAGTACCGCGAAAATGTTTTTAGATTAGATAAAACAGTTTAATGATGTCATACAATGCATCTAACGACGTTTATGGAAAGTAGGTTATTTATTTACATTTTACTTTTTAATTAAAAACTTTTGTCTCATTTAATTTAAAAGGTGCTGTTTATTAAATGACTACGTGCTTTTCCTTTTTCTAAATTAATACATATTCTTTAAATTATAGGTGCACGTAATAAAATATGGGCCAAAAATATTAAAGATAAGTATTGCCGTACTTTAAATTGGTAGTAAATCGAAGTCTAATTATTATAATGGCGTTAAGAAAGTGTTAAAGGATGAAGTTTAGTTACCACTAATAAGAATAGCACAAAAGCGGAATTATGTTTTGTATACTTTTCCTCGGAAGAAAAACCCAGAACAAGTTTAGTACTTGTGCTACAAATCGAAGAGAAAGGGTGTAATTTTTGTCCTATTACGAAGTTATTTTATATATTCTAGGAAAATAGGAAAATTACAAGAGTTTTATAGGATACTGAGTTGTTTAAAATAACAGTTTGTATTTGTTATTTAAAATACATAATAGTACTTTGATTTTGTTGATTTAAAATTTTTTTTTATTCTACTTATACATAATAAAATACATAAATTAATAAACGTACAAGCAGTGGCTCTAATGATAGGGTAATATACAGGATGTTTCTACAATAGCACAAAATAAGTGGAGCACGTTATGTACAGGGTTACTGGTAATTCGATACATTCCTTTGGAGATGTGATGGGACAGGAGCTAAGACACAAATTTAACCCAATAGTTCTTGAGATATTTCAAGTTTTGTGTTTTTCTCAAAAAAATAGATCTTAATGTCTTTATCTGAAAGAGATGGTCTATGAAACACCAGTCGATACGAGAGAAGACCTTAGATAAACGACTCTGCCCAACACATACGGCATACCCTCACAACCAGAGTAACAAAGACGGAAATAAGAAGACGCAGCCGTGCTTGTATACGGAGTAGGGGCTCCCATTTTGAGCAAGAAATGTAGAAATTTAGTACAACTTTGAAATTAATTAAGAATTAAACGATTACCTTTTCAATACTTTTTTTTACTGTTTATCCAAAAATAAGAACCATACTACTTGCATCACTTTTACTTTTTTTTTTATTAGAACTATCAAGGGCACGTTGAACATTTGCACCTTGATAGATAGCTGTTGAAATAAGGAAGTTTTTAAAATAATTTGTACGCATGTTATGTTGATAATTTTAGAGACAAACGAATAGGTAATTTTCGTAGCTGATTTTTAAAAAATATTTTTTATAAGTTTTTATTTAAAATTTTCAAATGATCGAAATGTTTCCGGATATTTTCCATTCCAAACGGATAACCATAGAGTGGGACAAGTAATCCAGTAAAAAATTTTAAAAAATGTCAAGTAGATTTGTTTAAAATTAACTTTAAAGACATTAAGATCTACTTTTTTGAGAAAAACACAAAAATTGAAATACATATCTCAAAAACTATTGAGTTTTGCATGATGTATGTTAGGGTTAAATTTGTGTCTTAGCTCTTGTCCCATCACATCTCCAAAGGACCGTATCGAATTACCGGTAACCGTGTATAAAGCTTAATAAGCCTATAGGTTCAAAGCTTTTTGAACGACTTTCTTCCATTCTCTTCTCACGTGTGCTTTTTCTCTCCATCCTTCTATTGCTAGTTTTTGTAAATCTTCTCTTACTTTGTCCAACCACCTTGGTCTCCCTCTTCCTCGGTTATTGAATGCCATTCTTTCCATTACTTTTTTCACCACTTTTCCTTCCGCTCCCGCTATGTGTCCCAGCCACCTTAGTCGCTGTGCCCTTACTATTCATAGATGAGATTTTTGGTTCACTATACAGATCATACAGTTTTTCATTTTCACCTACCGCTTATCCTTTTACCCCCATAGATTCTTCTTAACATCTTACGTTCCCACGCTTCCAGTTTAGCCATATCACTTTTGTTTAAAACCCATGTGTAATTTTCGTGTATAGTTTTTCTCCACCATGGTTTAGCAGTTCCACCGTTATTCCGTTCTCCTGGGCTTTTCTATTTGTCATACTATTTACAACCTTCTGTATTTCATCATTTTTGTCTGGTGGCTGAACTTCTGTTTCGTCCTCTTCCATATCCCTTGCTCTTTCCCCTCCTAACAATTTTTGAAAGTGATTTTTCCGCTTATATTTAATTTCACTATCTCTTCCTATTAATTTTCCTTCCTCATCTTGGTACAACAGTGTTTTTGTCTTATATCCTTTCCTTTCATTACTGATTTCTCTGCATAATTTTTTAATGTATGTATTTGTTTGGGTATTCCCTTTCAATTCTTTCCAACTTAGCTTCTAAATAATTTCGTCTTTTCCTTCTACATAACTTTGCCTTTTCTGTGTAATGCTCCTTATTTTCTTCTGTTGGTTCTGTAATCATCTTTATTCTTGCTTCTTTTCTCTTTTTCAAAGCGTTTTTGCACTCTTGATCAAAGAAGCCTTTCGTTCTATACTGTTGGTTCCATTTTAGTAACTCTAGCCTATTCTTTACAGCTCGTTCTGTACATTCCCATTTTTCATTCACATTTTCATTTTCTCTATTTCCTTTTAGCTCCTGGTTTATTTTTCTTGAAATATACTTAGCACTTCTTCGTCCTTTAGTCTTTCTAAATTATACCGCTTCCTCCCCTCTCGCCTTTTACTTCTACTGATTATTTCTTCAGTTATTGCTGAATTTACTAGGAAGTGGCCAGAGTTCAGGTCTGCCCCCCCTATATACCCTAATGTCACGTAGCTTTCTGGCCTGCATTTTTTCCACTAGTCTGGCTAAGAGTATTTCCATTCGGTGAGCTCCATGTACCTTTATGTATTCTCTTATGATTGTAAAAAGTCCCCATTATTTTCAGTTCTTGTTCTGCTGCAAACTCGATTAAAATCTCTCCGTTTTGGTTAGTCATTTCGTCTAAACTATATTTTACAATAATGGATCTGTACATTTCTTCCCTCCCCATCTTTGCTTTATAATCGCCTAACACAATTTTCATATCGTGTCCTGGTATGCCTCTATAAACTTCCTCCAATCCATAAAATCCACTCTTCTGTTCCATGCTTTTGCCCTCCGTGGGCGCATGTATATTATCATACTTATACTCCTGTATTTACCTTAATATGTAGGTAAGCAGCACACTCTAGCATTGCTTTGAATTTTGTCACTGCGTGTTTCAATTTCTTATGGATCATAAAACCAACTCCGACCGCACCCACTATTTAGAAAAATATAATGCCCCAGTTCGAATACAGCGTTGCAATATCTATTTTATTTATATGTTCGTAATATTCCTTCTAAATGCTTTAACTTGCCTTCTTTATCTGTGCCTCTAACATTCCATGTACCTCTTGTTGTCACTTTATTTTTACTTGTTTCATTTTGCTTCATTTTCTCTTTCCTGTTTTATCCTTTTCCATTTCTATTTGCATTTCTCGTCATATTCCCGACATCCATTTCTGAGGTGAGCAGTTGGGATGCCGCCCTACCCCTACCTGTATCTTATTTAGTTTTTTATTTCAATAATGGCCCCCTTAAACTCAAACACCCCTCTTTTATCATTCCAGATGTATGTATTACCGACATTGCCGTGTATTATGACGAGATTCATAACTTTTTTTTGTCTAATATGGTCTTGGGCACACCTACTGTACTATTTATTCTATTAAATTGTGCAGGTGTATATTGTAGATAAGATTAGGAAATTTTAAACATAGTTAAATATCTCAAAAATTAAACATTTTAGAACAAAACGGTATTGGATTTGATAATTTATTTTATACCAAAGAATGCTCGTCTTGATATTTTCATTTTAGAAACACACATTTTAGAAACACTCTACATAATATATTAGTCATTCTTTTTGGATCGTAGTAGACCGTATTACTTAGGTTGGTATTATAGTACATTACATCCGAGGTGGGAAATGTTTCATTACAGCCGAGGGCTCATGTATGACCGAGAGCCGAAGCCTCGTGGTCAGACATAGTGCGAGGCTGTGATGAAACTACCACCGAGGTACTATTTTATTTACAATTGTTAATCATTGAATTTTAAATTAATTTTATTAATATTTTGGACAGCTCTATTATAATATATTTTAGCCTACTTTAACATATTAGATCTATGACAGTGTCGCTAGGCACCCGTACGTAAACATTTCCCGCCCGTGGGTGTGAAGTGTTTTCTGTTACTTGCCACCCTAGAGATTGTCATTACAGTTAGGAATGACGTATTTCCCAACCTCTAAAAGGTTAGGAATCGACATATTACTAAATATAATGTTTGTGAATAAAATATATTTGAGAATTGATCAATTTTCTCAGATGCTTGGTAACATAAGGTTCGCTAACTTGAACTGGCAGGTTACATGATAAGCCACAACTTTAAAATTAATTCAACGTTATTTTTGTTGATAAGGTAAATTTATATTAGAAAAGTAGTGCACCAACAAAACTATTTAATTAACGTGACCTAATTATAAATTCCAAATATTTTAATTTCATCATTTTACTAAATTAACATAGTGAAATAGTGAAGTAATAATAATCAAAATCATTATCACTCTTTCTATAATGATGGCGAAAATTAAGAACTAAGAAACTGTTTTAAGGTAGTTGCGAGGCGAATAAAGTCAAGTATTATTTGTCAGCTATAAATGCTATAATCAGCTATAATCAGTGTTTCTTGATAGGTAATTTTTGTTAGATGAAATAGAAATGTTAATTGCGCAGAAATAGACTGCAAATAATTAGCATGTATGGTTTTTATTCTACGCCCCGATAAACTAAAACGGTGTGAACGTTTTCTTCTCTACAAAGAGGAAGTTTGAAAGTAATGTTTAATTCTTTCACCAGAAATCAAAAGTACCAAGCACTGATCAGCTTCGTTGCGTTAGAATGGGCAGTCTAAATTAAACCGTTTCTAATTAATTGTAATCAGATTCTTTTAAATGTTCTACTAAACGTCAGTAAAGATTTGCAATAAGTACTGAAAATTATATATTTTCGCCTGCAATATATATTCTTTAAAGATTGTTTTACATCTGATACATTTTTTAGTGTAAAATATTAAAATGGAGTTACAAAAAATAATGTAACAATTTAGTAAGTTAACAAATCCGTCGTATATACAAGAATGCTTATCCAAGTTTTATATGAGGTATAAACTAGTATAGTTACTTATGACTGCAATAATTCCACGAATATTATTTCACGCACAGAATGTATGCATACTATCACTCACATAATTTTTTGTACGACCTTTTTTGGCCTCGGCCATTAGTGCATTACGACGATTTGAATGTAAATTCAATGACACCGTTAAGGTTGTTTTTAAGAATAGTAGATGGACCTTTAAGCTTTCTATTATTTATTGCGTAATCATAAGTCACTGCATACTAAAATCAAGTATTAAACAAATAGAAGTTTTAGTGTTGTTAATATTAAATCTGTAACCCACTTGCAAACTATGTAATAAGTAATAAGAAAACAGATATATAAATAGTAAATACACGTTTAGTGTATGTTAATAATTTATTTTATATTTTTGTTAGCAAGGTTAATGCCACTCCATCGATACTTTTGCGAAGTGCCGAAAGAGGTTTTAATAATTCTTTAAAATTGTTATGTGATTATTTTTGTTTGTTTGTTTTAATTAAAATATTGTTCAGATATATTTGGGATATACATACGGTTCTTTTATGTTAAATAACCATTGTACAACTTTTCATTGTTCTTCTTAGTTTACAAGCTATAATAAGTTTATACAACAACCATTAAAAATCAGTTTATTGTAGAATTTGATGAATAGTATGTAAAGCTTGAAAATGATAATATTTGAAAATGTACATATGAATTTTTTATAAAGAAGAAGAATTTGAATTACTTATCATGTTAACATACTTAACTGTTCTAACAGTAATTTTCAATGCACCTCGTTGGCCAACTTTTTTATTGAAGTTTTCCTGTTTTTTGTTTTTCTAAAATAGTTAACATTAAAACTACACCCACTTAATCGTACTAAGGTAGAAATTTGGGACCCACTATTTGAACTAACATAGTTTGAAAGAAAATCCGATATAGTTTAAAGGTTTAAACCTTTAGTGAGAACAACCTGAACAACTGAAATTTTCAGAATTTCAGTGGTCGAAGTGGGAAAACATTACAAGGGGGATACTAGATTTTCCAATATTTAGTGCCCCCCCCCCTATTTACGTGTGTGAGATAATTTATCACTTTAGGAAAATAAAATGGCAATACTACAAAGACAAAAAATAAACCCAAGTTTTTTAATTTGGTTAATTAAAACCTCACTCCATTTTTTTTAGTTTTTAATACACGCAGATGGATAAGAGTGTCTTTATCAGTAATGGCTAGCTGTATTGTCTGTGGGTATTTTAAAATAAATAAATAAACTCCACGGGAGCCGCGCGGTGCCCAAACCCAAACAATGAATCATATTTTTTGAAGAATTGAACACTAGTTACTTACATACCGGCTACCTACTAAATAGTTAATTTTAAAAATCATATTTGAAGGATGAAACCCCGTAGTTTAGCACTGGTATGTCTTAATTTTTTTTTTCAAAGTAGAGGGATGGTTTAATTTTCTTTTCAATGTAGGGGAACGGTTTAATTTTTTTAACAAACTAGGGGGATGCCATCCCCCCGCATCCCCCCCCCCCCCCCCCACTTCGACCACTGCTGAGAATTTCTTTTTGTTTGTAGCTCATTTGTTTTTAAGAACTACGTTCACTTCTTTTTAATAAAATGCGTTTTATGGACATGAAAATTTTATTGAAGGTTCTAATTTTCGTATTTAGGTGGGATGTAAATGTAATGACAAGTGCAACACTAAAAGGTTATATTTTATAACGCCTACTAAATGGCTGGAAGGCTATAATTAAAATGATTTTAATAAACATTGTTATGCTGGTTTTAGAAATCTAAAAGGAAGGGTCACTTTTAATGGTTAACGTTTAAAATAATTAACTTGATTGACGTGTGATATTTACCTACATTTTTACTAAATAGTTGTTTTTAAATGGTATGGTATTTTTCTTTCTCTGCCAATTTTAGACAAGCAAACCTTTTAATAACGGTATTCAGTTTAATCTTCAGTAACCGCCTATTTTGTATTCCGAATTAAGATGTTTAACAGTAAATACAATTATATTATTGTAATTAGGAACAATATTAAACGGACAAAATAATATTATTATATTCATTTATAACACGCGCGTATCATATACCGCATTAGATAAAGTGACATTGAAGCAAAATTAACAGATTTTTATATACATATTATGTATATTTAAGTTAAAATGGAAAGGGAGTATTGTAAAGTGGAATTTTAAAATATAAAAACTATAAGACTTCCTTAACTTAGTGTAAAATAGTACTGAACCAAATGTACATGAAAAATTTAGAACTTGAAGTTTTAGTCATTATTTACGCATTGTATTTCTAGAACGTTATTGTTTTAATATTCATTAATGACAATTAGCATGATAATACAAACTTTGTAGGGTTGTACATGTCATTGTTGTTACGGTTCAGGTTTAGAAGATTTATAACAAAAGGTTATTATAGATATGAAGGTGTATGTTGGGGTTCAACCACGATGCTGGATTTCGATGTAACGCAATAATTAGAGATTCGGTTTGAAGACTGTTTAATTTATATTACTATTAACACTTATATACACAAAATAAAATAAAGTTGCAAAAAATTAAATGGGGTTACAAAAAAGTCGCCACGTGCTACACGCTTTTCGAACTGTTGATGCTTCTTCGTTGAGTGCTGGTACAAGACAAGTTGTTGGTGGCGGTTGCTCCCGCAGGTTACGATCGAGTATTACCAACGTAGAAACTACCCCTAACTGCAAACATAAATGTTCCTAAGACTAAACAGTGTATATAGGTTAGCTGTAGCCAGAATTCTCTGAAAATACACCTTCCCTCCCTCACTACAACTTTTTCCTTTAATGCCGATTGCAAAAATTGTCCGAAAGAAATTTAGTTTCTAAAGCATTTTGGGCCATTTGAAAACAGAAATGAATCTTGCCGAAATCTTACATTATTTTTTAGGTTAGGTAGACATTTTCTAATGTTTAATTTCCCTGATCAACAAAGTATTTATCCAGAGTTAGTAATTCATGAAATTGAACATCAATGCGTAAAAATTATTGGTAAATTTAGCTTAAGTTCGGGAGACATGTAAGTTGAAACTTATTTCAAGTGTTTGTGACTAGTTGATGCAATTCGTGACATGATTTCCATTGGTGATGCGCATTTTTACTATCTGCTTTTAGTTGAAAAAGTAACACCCAGTATACGTATTCATTTAAAGTTCTTATTTACTATATTTCTTCGTCAGGTCTTCATTGTCTTATTATAAAAAGTTGAGACAAAAATCTTCAACTTTCTTGGAGATATTATTAATTTTTTGGTAACCCATGGAAACATGTTTTTGTTAATAACGCTTTCAGTTGTTTGCCTAAACCTTGTCAAGTCAGTTTTTTGTAATCACATTTGATGAACAAAGCTCTTGCTATTTTGTAATTTGACTTGTCATATATTCTGTCTTTACATTTTAATAAAAAGAATTTCATTAGAACAAAACGAGCTTTGTTCATCAACATTGAACCAAAGAAATTCCCTGTGTGCGAAGACGTGCAGAATTTCATCATCTGAGTGGCTTTGAGAGAGGTCGGATAATTGGTATGCGAGAGGGTGGTTTTTCATTTCGAGAAATCGCCACTCGCATCAATTTTACAACAACAACTGTGTTTTGTTGTTGGCATGTTTGGTGTACGGAAGGTCAGAATCAACGCCGCAGAGGACCTGGTGCGACCAGAAGAACAACAGACCGTGAAGAGCGACTTCTTCGAATTGTTGCCAGAAGAAGCCGTTTTCCTACAACCAGGTCTGTGGTGTGCTGGAGGTGAATGGTTTAGAGCAGTAGGTCAAAGAGTTACAATGGCAGCAGTATACCGACGAATTCTGTTAATGGGACTCAGATCTTATCGGCCTGTTAGAAAGATTCCATTAACTGCAGAATATAAACGTCGTAGACTGAAATGGTGTAACGCAAGAATGCAATGGAATGGAACAAAGTCTTTTTCAGTGATGAGTCCAGATTTTGTTTAGGCGCGAGCGATGGCCGTAGAAGAGTGCGACGAAAGCGTGGTCAGAGAAGAAATTTAGAATTTCAATTGGAAAGAAATGTAGGCCGAGCACCAGGTTTAATGGTGTGGGGAGCTATATCTCATGGAAGTATGCCTTCTCTTGTGTTCATAGAGGGTAATATGGCAGCTGTGGATTACATCCACCAAGTACTGGAACCGATTCTTGTACCATATGTTCGGGGTATAGAAAACGCTATATTTCAACAAGATAACGCTCGACCATATGTAACAAGGGCGAGTTTGCAGTACCTAGAGAATGTTGACATACGCCTACTTCCATGGCCTGCTCGATCTCCTGATCTTTCACCAATTAAGTGGGATTTGATTGCTAGGAGAGTATCTAACCTAGAACAGCCCCCCATTACATTAGCCGAACTTTGAGGTGAGGTGCAAGTAGCTTGGGATGAGATACAGTTTATCTTACATTTCACAAAAAAAAATATTCTTGATAAAAAGCTCTGCATGACTTGTAGATCCATAATTAAGTACAAAATTTTTAAAACATTGGCTGGAATGAACATTTTGCGCTCCACTACAGTTTGAACGTATTTTACTCTCACTCCAAATCATGATTTTGATTTTCCCTGTATTCCAGCCAATGTTTTAAAAATTTTGTATTTAATTATGGATCTACAAGTCATGCAGAGCTTTTTATCAAAAATATTTTTTTTTGTGAAATGTAAGATAAACTTTTTCCCCATTTGTATAAAACTTTTTGGGACACACTGTATATCTCGGAACAAAGATAACAAATTTAATTGCTTTTGTCTAAACTTAAAAGTTTTAAAGTTTATATTTTTTAAGGTTGCATTAATCGTAGGAATAATGGGAGCTTGCCGTAATAATGAAATGCACTCAATGAAAATGGAAGACATTCAAGACCTTAATTCAGCTCTTTTAATAACAACCATACCTAACACTAAAACAAAAATTGTTAGAAAATTTACTGTGACAGGTAAATTTTATGAAATATGCAAAAAGTATATTGCGCTACGCCCAGCTAATGTAATAACTCCTTCATTTTTCTTAAACTACCAACACGGCAAATGCACTGTTCAGAAAATTGGAATCAACAAATTTGCATCAATGGGAAGACAAATAGCAACCTACTTAAATTTACCGAATGCAAATCTGTACACCGGACATAGCTTTCGTAGATCTTCTGCCACCTTATTGGTTGATGCAGGTGGAGATAGTACAGCTCTCAAACGACATGGAGGCTGGAAGAGTACCTCCGTAGCTGAAGGCTTCGTGGATAATTCAATGACAAATAAAATGAACACGGCGAACAAAATACTTCAGTCGGTAGAACAAAGTACCAGAATCGCACACAATATACAACACACAGCACAGACTAGCACTTTAAATATCAATAATTGTAGTAACTTCACTATAACTTTTGCCAAAAAGTAAAATTAAATTACTTATTATACTTGGCAGGTACATATGTTGTTCCAAATTTTCTTTAACATGATATAATTGCAAAGTTTAATATTTTAAGTGTTAATTAAAGATTTGTGTTAAAAACTATGATTTAGGTATATAATTTCTTGTAGTCGTAGAGAAAGTATAGTCTTCTCCTTGCGTAGAATGACTATTATACACTTAGATGATTCCAACACTCGCTCGCTGCGCTCGCTTGTGTCGGAAACTTCATCCACGTGAATAATAGCCATCATTCCACGTTCGTTGAAGAATGTACTATTCTATTTAAATTAACAAAAATAGACAATGTTTTTACAAGTAAAATTTTTGGATTATTTTATATCACGATTTATTAATATCTATTTATAAATAATCAGTATAAACTGTAGTGATCTAATTCTTCTTCATGTCATATCCTTTTTTAGGACGTTGTCGAGGGGATCAAAGCCACATTTTTAAACGACTTGGGGTCGTGAACTTTGTTATATCCCCCTAGTCTAATTAACCGTTGTATAATTTGTAGTGTTAATGTTTTAATTGAAACTAATTATTTCAGATATATCATTAGGTTTTATTTTTAGTATTTTCGTATTCTTGAGGTAGCCGAACTAAAAATCTGCACTATTTTTGAACATTATTTATTTGAAAACAAGTGGCAGTAAAAACTAAGAATTAAAGAATATATTTAAGACAACGCATTAAGTACCCCTTGCTCAGCTGGTACTTAATGTGCTTTAACTAAAAACTTAAGTATTTTAGTTTGTATTTCGCACTTGTTTTTTAAATAAATAATGTTTCAAACTAGTGCGGATTTTTAGATAGCCTACCTTATTATTCTTATTAGTTCCTTTATCTGTCACTTACTGTATTCAATTACCTCCCAATAATACCGTCTTTGAATACACAGCTAGTAACTGATCTTGAAAGCTGCAATTAAATTATTAAACATAAAAAATTAATAATACATATAAAGTGAGTTCTTAAAATCACATTTAAATTATCATTCCGCAAGTACACAGATTAAAGAGCAGGTGGACTATAAAACTTGAACAGAGAAGAACATTGCTATTGCTGATAACCGCAAATGTCATACGGTTCGAGACCAGTTTACTGTCGCATAGCGGTCCACGGTTTGATATTTCCGCGTTTACGTGGTTACTGAAAGAGGCCGTGGAACTTCTGTTTTCAGTGTTCTGCTTCACGCACTTATATTAATGAACAACTAATTTAAATATTAATTAAACAGCATATAAACTGGAAACTAGAGAAACTTGCCATAATTATAGATTGCATGTAGTAATACTTTTCAGGAATTTGAATTTATACTCTTGACTTTATACCTAGTCTGCGAAATCGTAGTAAATTTTGATATAAATAACTTAAAACCAAGCAATATTCTACAGCGGTACATCAGTTGAGCAAAAGGGTTTGTTAATGGTTAACGACATGCCGTCATTAATTACTGTTTTTAAATATTAAGCTAGAAGTAAAGCTTTCTGAGAGCTTCTTGATAGTATTTAAAAAGTGATTGTGTTTAAACTTTCGGAATACTGTATTTATAAACTAAGCAGGTTTTGTAACTTCTTCACTACGATTTTTGCTTTTTACAGTTCGACCTAACTTTTATTTGTACATTCAATAATATGTTTGGCTCATGGCTAAATTGATATTTGAACTCTGAGATTTTGTTAGTAGTAATTAATACTTTAAGGATATAGCTATACTTTTTATATAAAATATCATTTCAAGTATTCTATTTTCTGAATAAAGTACGTAATTATTTAAGTATTTTTGTATACATTTCAATAAAACTACAAATGAATCATTTTCATGCAAGAACATATCACGGAAGTTATGATTAAGAAGTCCAGCCCAACCTTGATCTTACGAATAAAATATTTTCTTCCTAGATATTTTGTGTTGTGTAATTTCTATGAGTTTACTGTGTATATATGACGAAGGCACCACCGCGGCACCGCGTTCGTTTAAATTTAAAATCTTCCATAATTGTACTGGAACATCAGGACTATAATTGCCTCTATCAAACACGACGAATTTACTTAGTGAATCACGACTTATTTTTAAAATCGGACAAAACAATATGTTAATTTTGGAAATCGGGTCGTTTGACGCGCTTTTGTAGCTTTATTTTAGTTCCTCTCAATATGCAATATAACGAAGTGTGTATTAATATACTGCGCATAAAATATATCCGCGAATAGCTGATCTGTGTAATTAAGGAGTATCTAACGGCTGCTGTCAGTTTATAGTGCATTTAAAATAAGTAGGTATCTGAAATTAAAAGTAGGTACCTACTCATATAAAATCTTATTTGGTCATTATAACTGTGGCCTTTTTGTAATATCGGCGTCCGTATGTTAGTAATGAAAAATTAAACAATATAAGCACACTCACAGTAGAAAGTATGTCTTAGTTCTTTCCATAATTTTTACTTTCTATACTTCCTACGCAAGTAAGGGAAGTATGAGAATCTTGCAAAAATTAAAAATTATAAATAAAAAACAAAATAGTTTTGAGGACTCTACAGATACATAAAAAAAAAATGTTTAGCTGCACAGGGGTAGTGTCTGTCGTGGGTTTATGATTCTACATATCTCAAAAACTATGTACTTTGCCGATTTTGATGAAATTTAGTATGCGAGGCAGATTCATGGACAAAATAATCTTTTGGGAGTTTGGGATAGAAAACGCAACTTAAACGTGTTTCTTTGGGCGCATGTTTTTCTTGGAAAAAAATTCGAATTTTTATTTTTGGTATTGCATTATCCAGAGCTGTAATTAGTAAACTGTAAAATTAAAAATCAAACTTATTCACTTCAAACAGTTTTAGTTAAAATGGTTAATACAACACAAAATGCACACTGTGCAAGAAAACATTTTTACTATTGAGACATATTTTCGATTCTACCGTTTACTAGCATAATATCATATGCATAACAGAATTGCGCGAGAGTGGCACATTTTATTTTACTTGGGAAATTCAAAGCATACCAGATGTATTTCGTTTTAAGACACTCGGTAGTTCGGTTGCCATACTGCTACAAACACGCAGTATGCCACTTGTGTCCACGTTTTTAATATAGTTTTTAGTCTATCTAAATTAAAGTAATGTATTATTTTGATATTTGCTTTAAATGAACATTCCTAAAAAATGACTAAAAGAACTTGTGCTTTTTTTGGTCCATGCGGTTTTGGAAGGTTATTTTTGTCTAGCTGAACTTCATAGATGGACTTACGGCGTATGTCATTAGCGTTTTATTATAATCCCATCTGATAAAGTATTTCAGAAATGAGAGAATTTCTTTAATAAATTTTCGACCGATTATAAATTTTCCCATATTTTCACCATCCAAAATTAAGGGAAAGTTGGCTTTAAATTATGAAAACCGTATTTTTCCAGAAGAGCGGATAGCCACGTGTAAAAGGTGTCAACCTCTCACGTAGGCATCTCGGATTCGATTCCCGAGACCGGTGATATCCCCGTCGGAATTTTAAAGGTCGTATGCTTCTTCGTGCTTCGGAGGGCACGTTAAGCCGGTGGTCCTGGTTATCGTAGTAACACCTTTGATAATAGTTATCCTCGCAACATTGTGGATCGATAGGCAAGGTTAGCCTCCTGCCCGGCTTACGAGTAAAGAGGGATCACAGAACCCATCATTATGAGGTAATTACTTTGACAATAAAATATATGGTCTTTGGCATTTAATGTTTTGACTAGGAGGTATCGAGGGTTTAGTTAAGATTCTAGGCCATTTATAATTACAGAGTGATTGCAATGATAGAGAGAAACATATTAATCTAATATAGTGTAACGGTTTTAAAACGTTTATTTAAAACTTCAGTTCGTTGTGTGAATTATTTATTAACAAATATTAAAAATATTAAGCAACGAAGAAACACGAAATAACAACTTAACACTAAAACACAACACTAATATTAATTCTAATACAAAACATTAATATTAACCCGTAACACTAATTAATTTATTTGTACAGTTTGTTTATTTATAACTATTCACGTACATTTATATTAAATTTACCGACGTACATATTCGCGACCGCTTTTGCAGGCTGGATTAGACTGCCCGTGTTCGTTTGGTCGCGCCTTATATATTCCAGCTTCGTCCTTCCAGAACTTCATTCCAGAACGTTCCCGTAGTCGCGCGAGAATGAGTAACCGTCGACCGTTCTGGAAGCTTTTCGGTGGATGACGCACATGATCCCACACGTGTGCTGACGCATCTCGTTACAATAGATTAACGAAAATTAGAGGATTTTTGAATTTTCTAATAAAAGATCATCTCATGAAATAGAGATAAATAAGTTTCGTTTTGTTTCCCATTTGTAAATAATTTAGAATGGACTACTTAGTCCTAGTAATAGCAAGACTTAAAATAATTAAATTTAAAAAGTTTCTGTATAATTAAACTGGTTGCAGGTTTTGATAACAATTTAGCATAGCAAGAGAGTTCTAGTGTGATTGAATTTAATTTTACGTTGTTAAAATTGTTTGTTAGTAATTATAAGCTAACTAATCATCTGGATTTTGAATTGAAATTTGAAAACTACCTATATTATTACACGAAAGTAATTTTCTACAGTTGTGTGGAATGACATGAAATCCGCAAAATATGCAAGTGTTAATTAAAAAATTACCCCTTCACCCTCCTTCATTCCTACACTTTTGCAAAAAAATTCGCTGTTTTGAATAAACCGCTCATAAGAAATTTA
The DNA here is from genome assembly GCA_963082815.1 of Melanotus villosus. Classification (NCBI taxonomy): domain Eukaryota; kingdom Metazoa; phylum Arthropoda; class Insecta; order Coleoptera; family Elateridae; genus Melanotus; species Melanotus villosus. The sequence goes on along the minus strand of OY720418.1, from coordinate 64,402,110 downwards.
ACATTTACTACATATTACTTGTTTGATGTTATATATTATAGCGATGAAAAAAGGATAATAGATTTTTAGGGCTTATCTTGGGTTATAAACTTAAACGAGGACCACCGAGTTCTTTGCGATTTAAACATTTGTTCCGTTTAAGGATTAGCCTTTCCTATGGGAATTTCGATGTTTTATGGATTTTTGTGAATGTTACGTCTATTAATTGAAGTGGTTCAATTCTTGGGTGAATATAAATTAATTTTGTATTCTAATTAGAAGGATGTATACAAACTTTCAGGTTATAAATATGTATAAAAATTGTAATGCAAGTTTGTTCACTTAAAAAGTATTGGATTAATACATATTAATGCAAATGTTTATTGGTTATTTCTTGATTGGTATACTTTTATTAATTAACTTAGTTTTTGCATACATTTTCAACCATTTTTGTGAATATGCATATCCAAATCATTACTTAAAGTTCTTTTAGTCGTTATAGGTAAGAATTCTGAGTTTATCTCAAATCCGTGAAAGAAAAAACATTCTCATTGTGTTTAGGTGCTTTGGAATTTTATATTACTTATCACAGAGCAAAAATAATAATTTCTAGGCAATTGGTGTGTTTAATTGGTTAGGAAAGATTTTAAATACAAGCCTCAGTAAAAATGATCTTATAGATTGATTTAGTCTAAAATTTGGTAACAACGTAACATTTGTACTTTCAAATTAAACTAAAATTATTCGTTTTTTCCTGTAATTTTTAACTATGGTATTGTGATAATTATTATTATTTGTTTTCCCATATTCCCATAAATTAGAATACTTAAGTGTGTCATTTCACCGCTGCTAAAGAGCCTAAGCTTTAATGACCTTTCTAATTTAGTTTGAAGGAAAATCAAGTAAATATATATCCATTTATTTTTATATTATTTGTGTAATTGATGCATAAATAGAAATTATTATTAAATGTGAGGGTTATCGTAGCTAATATTAGACAAGAAATTCCAGTCCTATGAAATCAGAAAGCACAAGTACAGCACGCACCTTTACACTTTTACATTAATTATTGCTAAATTGCTTAAGCTGACTTATTTCTTATGCCTAGAAACTTTATTCTTTGAGATAATTAATATAATTTATTGCCCGTGATCAATTTATACATTTAATGCGACATTATAATTTGTTTGTTTAAGCTTATACGACGTTTTAAATTGTTTCAGTAATATAATTTTTCACAGCTTCGATGGTTTTGCTAATCTTTCTTGTGTAAACTAGACAACTTACCGTAATAAATGATTGTATTTTTATTTGGAGACGCTACAAGGCGGAACATTAAAAGCACGCACCGCTATAAATGTTTGACAGTTGTCGGTCAATATCCAGCGTACGCCTAGAATCAAGGAACCGTACAAATAGTTAAATGTCTAACTGTTCTAGACAAAAACTGTACTTCAAAATGAACTGTATAGAACTCACGAATTAACAGCTTTAAAATTCCCAAGTAGGCATATAGGAGAATATATCGCGATTTTTAATGGGATACTTGCTCGAGGCTAAAACCAATATGAGAATAATGAAACATCCGGCTGTGTCTGTATGAAAACATTAAATTTATTAACTGTGAAATTACTAAAATTAAATAAAAATTCCCCTTAATCTAGACATTATCCTTTTAACGGGCTTATTGTGTGCTGCAATACTATAGTATAATACTGTCTATATAATTAGCACTTTATGTAAATACTTAAATCGCCAATGAATTATACAGCTCATATTCTAATAATAAAACAAAATACCGGACCATTGACCAACTTTGTTTCATACATTCTTAATCCAGAAATAAAATGATTAATTAATTGACTCGACCATCTGTGAAAAAACTTTTTTTAATTTTCGGGTAACCATAAGCCCTTATAAGTACCCACAGTTTATAAAAATTAACCATATTTGTTCCAATACGTATTATGTCAAAGTATGCATTTCGATCATTATGAGCATTATGTAAATTTTATAAAAAACTATAGGCTGCATTATTGATAATATCAATAATCGAATAGCGATATATTTAACTTATACAAGAAATAGCTTATTAACTAATTAATTGATTGATAAATCTGTTGTGTCAAATCTAATCAATCTATTTGTGTACATATGATTAATGAAATAATTTATACTTAATAAAATTATCTACGGTAGAATAACTGTGCCTTAAGTATTATTGATAAGTAAGTAATACCTTTCTTATGCTTAAACTGATAGGTTTTTATAGAAAACCATAACATATAGTAATAATACAGGGTGTCTCTAAACCTACTGCCATAAATTTACCAGCCGATTCCTGACGCAAAAATAAGTCGAGAATGTCTATAAAACTTTTGTCCTAAACAGCTCCATGTGGAAGCTACAAGTCTTTGAAAACGGTGTTGAAAAAACGGAAAACAATTGCATTTTAAAAACGGTTTGAGATAAAAAATCGAAATTTTGCAAGCGGTCTAACCTATTGAAGGTTTAAACTTCCTACTATTTTTTTTTGTAAATTAACCAGGGGCGGCACGAATAGGGGTTATCACATTTTTCTTGTAACCCGTTTTTCTTGACCTTTTATTTTTTTTTTCATTTTAGTTTACCGATTTGTATTCCCTGCTACCTAATTAACAAAAAAGGTACTCTTGTTTCAACTCGCCTGGACTAACCGTTTCCTATAAAATTCAGGTTTTCTGTTTGTCTGAGTGTAAAATTCACTGATTGTGATTTTAAATTCAAATCAATAAAAAGCATGTGATAGAATAATAGGAACTTTATACTTTCAATAGGTTAGACCACCTGCAAAATTTCAGTTTTTTATCTCAAACCGTTTTTAAAATGCAATTGTTTTCCGTTTTTTCAACACAATTTTCAAAGACTTGTAGCTTCCACATGGAGCGGTTTAGGACAAAAGTTTTATAGACATTTTCGACTTATTTTTGCGTCAGGAATCGGCTGGTAAATTTATGGCAGTAGGTTTAGAGACACCCTGTATAATCTAAAATGCACTGTAACTTTTAACTAAAATAATAATAACAGCCAAAACTATAAGTTTTATTTTAAGTTATTCTCTTTTTTAAGCTTCTGAGCATGATCATACTCCAGCGTCCCTTCATTGTTTGATAAAATATTCTTTACAATTCAAGGAATAAGGAATTAAGTGAAAGTTTTCGATTGTTGCAGAAGTTAAATACTTGGCATCCACGCTGCATAATAGCTGTTTATACAATGTGTAAATAGCACCTCCAAACTTAGAGAGGTCACAATGTAAACAACGACGAAGCATCAACAATTCCACGAATACGTTATGTATTTCAGTAAATATGCATTTTATCGACGAATAGTTCCAATAGAAGTGATTTAGTATATTATATTTTTCTATCAGAAGGCAACAGTTACTTGCTATTTTGTTGAAAAACAGAAGTGCAACGCATAACACGATATTTTTTTAAATGGCAAGATACCCCCATATTCAGTGGTGTAGCCAGGTGAGGGTTAGGGGGGGTTCAAACCCCCCACCATGAGAACCTGGAAGGGCCTTTATTTTATTACAAATTCTAATAAAGTTATTATATTACTTCAAAATATATTGATATTATATCTTCATTTTAGTTAACCCCCCCCATAAAAACATTCTGGCTACGCCACTGCCCATATTATACTCATTTAATAGAGCTTTTTTCTCTTTTTGATGATCTAAAACTTTAATACCTTCTCCTAAATAAATTTCCAAAAAAAAAGAAACGAAAATATAAATGAAGGCTGTTACAGCAGAAATAATTGAAAATGCCATTGATGGATTTAAAAGGCGATTTTTGCATTGCCAAATTACTAGTGAAGCGTAACTTGAATATCATTGTAGTTTCCGAACCACTACATTCTTACATTGCTTGTTACAGATTAATATTAATTAATTAAAATATACCTGAGAGTACATTTTTGCCCTTCCTAAGTTGGCATTTTAATTTGTAATTGCTAATTGAAATGACAATGAGACATCTATTTGAGAAAAAACTCGATAAATAATCTTAATCGAAGATATTTTGTACCTATTGAATTTTTTGAATGTCGAAATTGTTAGTAATTAATATACAGGGTGTCCCTAAAATGCCTTAAAAGATTCAGGTAAACGTTTTCTTTTGTGAATTCTTAAGGCAAAACTGCAAGAAAAAAATTCCTCCGCAGCTTAGTTTTCTTGTACGAGGGTGTTAAAGTTCATATCTTAGTACTGAAATTTATTGAAGTTTATCCAAACGATTATGAGAAACTGCAATGAGGCTGCTAGGGTTTACGCTCAACGTTTTCCTAATAGAAGATATCCAAGCCACGTAGTAATTCAAGCTGCAAATCACATACTGGAAATATCCTTCCTGTTCAAAATTGGGATAGACGTCGACCAAGAACTGTTAGAGACAATAACTTAGAAGAGGAGGTTCTTGATCTGGTAACTGAAGAGCCAAGTATTAGCGTCCGTGCCCTTTCTAGAGTTGTTGGTGCATCAAAAACCAACGTTCACAAGATCATAAAGGATTATGGTCTTTAGCCCTACCACAAAGTTAGAGTGCAACATTTATTAGAGGAAGATTATGGGAAACGTATTGCCTTCTGCAACTGGTTGTTACAGCAACATGGAAGAAACCCAACATTTGTAAATAACATTTTATGGACAGATGAAGCCACTTTTACACGAAATTCCATTTTTAACGTCCATAATCAACATATTTGGGCCCATGAAAATCCCCACGCCATGCACGAAGGGAATTATCAAGTTAGGTTCTCGGTCAATGTATGGGCAGGAATTGTAGATAACAAATTGGTAGGTCTCTTTGTACTACCTCAGCAATTAAATGCTAACAATTACTTGAACTTTCTAAACGATGAACTGCCAACATTGTAAGAAGATATACCTTTATTAGTTCGCCACGATATGTGGATGCAACTAGATGGGGCGTCGCCCATTATGCGGCTAGAACGAGAAACTGACTTAGCGAATTTTATCCCAGAAGATAGATCGACCGCGGAGGTACAGCAGTCTGGCCTCCAAGAAGCCCAGATTTCTTCTTGTGGTGCCATTTGAAAAACATGGTGTATGTGACGCCTATTGAAAATGAAGAAGAGCTAGTACTTCGTATACATGAAGCAGCAGTAACCGTTAATGAAGCAACGCTGCAGCGTATCCAACAGGCCATCATTACAAGGGCACTCAAGTGTCGTGAAGTTGGAGGCAGAAATTTTGAACATGTTCAGTGAAATAAATACGTACATTATTCTTTTCACAAAGCAGTTTGCATTTATGTATTTTTCCAAGTAAACAAGTTTCAACAGTGTTGCCAAGTTTCAGATTCTTTAATTAATAATACTAATAATAATAATATTTATTCTGAAACATATGTTTATACAATAAAACAAAAATAATACATGTTTTTCATATTGTAAATATTTCTTTATAACTAATTATAATATTTACTTACTGATGATCGTAACTCACAGAAGTTCTATGGAACTTGTGCGTGAGAATTTGAGTTACAAAATCTGTAGTAATGTACTGATCGACTTTGGATTATTAGAATTAGTATAATCATGACGTGCATTGTATAATAACAGAAATGTAAAGGAAAAAAGAAGAATTACCGTATAGTAGTAGTATTTTTTATATCTAACATGTTAGGTAAAACTATTCTTGGTGTATTTAGTAACCAACCTTTTATTTTATTTTTGAAAGATCGAGTATTAGTAGTTTCTTTAATATCTAAGGGTAATTTTGAATAAATACGAGGGGCAGTGTAATAGTATGAACGCTGTCCAATAGTTTTAGAAGCCCTTTCAACTTGGAATAAGAACTGTGGCGTATATCTTGTTTGGTAGTAGTGGTTAATTGGCTTTAATGCGTGGCTCATTTTGTATTGAAAACAAAGCAGTTTATAACAATATAACTGTCGAATATCAAATATACCTGTTTCAACAAACAATTTATCTGACGGAAAATGCCGTTCTTTATTGAAGATAATTTTAAAAAAATATTTTTGTAAAATTTCTAAATTTACTAAATTATGTTTGTATACTCCACCCCAGCCTACAATTCCATACTGCAAATGTGATTCTACTAAAGAATGATACAGAATTTTTAATTGTTGAATATCCAAAATTAATCTTAATTGTTTAAAATGAAACAAAATCCCTCTTAATTTTTTTATTACTTTCAATACATGCAAATGCCAACGAAGGTGCTGATCCAGTTGTATTCCTAAGTAGTTTATACTCTCCGCTCTCTCTATACAATAATTCTTATTTTTATTACTAATAATTAATTCATTAAATGGTACATTTTGTTTGCATAACACCTAAATAGAATACATTTGGTTTTACTGAAGTTTAAAGATAGTCATTTTTTATCAAACCATGCTTTTATTCTGTTGAGATCTCTCTCGGCTACCTCTTTTAGGGATTCCCACGTATCCGCAGTGTACACTATTACAGTATCATCTGCAAAAGCGGATATGTTCCCTAAAGTATTTAATTCGAACAAATCGTTGAAGTAAATAGAAAAGAGCACTGGTCCCAGCACTGCCTCGTATGAAGAAACTAAGCGCGATAGGAAGTTCCTGTTTGCAATTTTGGGGTCTCTATCAGTTGTAGCAAAAGGCTACTTCAAGCTTTTAAAGCATTTTAGGGACACCCTGTATATGGTACCGTGTAAGAAATTAGCTATTACTGACGCTTTGTTAATAATATAATATATTATATAATAATAGTTATTTATTATACTTATTTATTATACAAGACGATAAAATTGTATTTTATCTTCCAGAGTGTGTTTTAGCGTCGAGACGTCAGTCGAGACGCTAATTACGCTCGAGAAGATAATTTAATTTTACCGTCGTGTATAATATTCTATTTTTTTCTATAGAATTGTAAAGTAAAAAAATTATAAATAAATTTTATTTCAATATAACATTTGGCATTGACATTTAAAATTATTACTAATCGAGTCACATTTTAAAATCTCATTAGTATGGGCGTTGCTAGGGTTACATTGCATTTTAACCGCAAGGGTAGATAAAGTATACTTTATCTGCCCTTGCGGTTAAAATGCTATTTGACATTTTGAGTAGAACAAAGCACTCTTTAACATTTGCTATAGAAAAAAGGTAATTTTTTTAAATAGCCCGTCAAGAATTATTTAAATATAATTCAAATACACTAACATACATAGATTTTTTAATTTAAAAATAACTTTTCAAGTTATATTAACTTATGCTGTTAAAATAGATATTTTAGTTCAATACTAAAAACCTTTAAATACGTAAAATAGCACTAACTGCAAGTGCATAAATAAAATACACCTGTAAGTGTTCTTTTTATTCATGGCCATTTATAAACAATAAAAAAAAAAACAGAAAGATATTATCATAAAAGAGAACTAAACAGTTTAAAATACTTACTAACTTACTTAATCCTATTGCCTTTCTGCCCTTTGGGGTGTAAGGCTTGTTGGGTTGAGTATTATCTCGGTTTCTTCTTCCATATTTCCTTCCATCTCTTTTTGTCTTGCGTCTTTTATTTAACCTCATTTCATTTCATGTTCCGTTTTTAAACTGCAGCTTTTACTTCGCCTGTCCAAGTCCTCCTCGGTCGTCCTTTTGCTTGGTTTTACTTCGTATATCTTTCTTACTAATCTTGTCACCTTATGGCGTTGCGGGTGGCCAAGGGAACAGCTGGCGGGCGATGTCTTCGGCAAGAAAGAAAACGAAGCGAAGATGCGAAAGATATATTTAAATACAGTGTGGTGATAAAGTAAGGAACAAAATTCATAATTGCGTTATTTAATGTTTTCAAGCAAAACGCTCGGACAGGTCAATTTTATTTTTTAATTAGCCACCTTATGACATAAAAATTTTACTTATGACGTCATGTATTTTTGCGCAATGACGTCATCATTGTTTTTTTAAAATGACAACCCCAATTTTTTTTTGCTGGTTTTTATAGATGGTCCAACTACTTAAATGATGCTGTAAAAAAATTGTTTTGTTTTTGTTTTTGTTTTTGAGAAAATAATACACTTTAAAAAATAAAAATTTATCTTTAATGGAAAAAAATTATTATTACACCCAACAAACAAACAAAATTTAGCGCAAATGTTCAAATTGTTCTCCACCAACCATTTGGCACTGAATTTTGTTTGTTTTTTGGGTGTAATAATAATTTTTTTCCATTAAAGATAAATTTTTATTTTTTAAAGTGTGTTATTTTCTCAAAAAAATTGTTATGTAAGGGACCAATTTTTTTACGTCACCATTTAAGTAGTAAGAAGGTCTATGAAAAACAGCAGAAAAAAATTGGGCTTGTCATTTAAAAAAACCAATGATGACGTCATGAATTTTTGCACAAATAAAAATTTATCTTTAATGGAAAAAAATTATTATTACACCCAAAAAACAAACAAAATTCAGTGCCAAATGGTTGGTGGAGAACAATTTGAACATTTGCGCTAAATTTTGTTTGTTTGTTGGGTGTAATAATAATTTTTTTCCATTAAAGATAAATTTTTATTTTTTAAAGTGTATTATTTTCTCAAAAACAAAAACAAAAACAAAACAATTTTTTACAGCATCATTTAAGTAGTAAGTTGGACCATCTATAAAAACCAGCAAAAAAAAATTGGGGTTGTCATTTAAAAAAACCAATGATGACGTCATTGCGCAAAAATACATGACGTCATAAGTAAAATTTTTATGTCATAAGGTGGCTAATTAAAAAATAAAATTGACATGTCCGAGCGTTTTGCTTGAAAACATTAAATAACGCAATTATGAATTTTGTTCCTTACTTTATCACCACACTGTATGTACAGAAATGTACAGGTTGGTTTACACCATATAATAATGGGTAAGGATGTCCAGGAGTTGGAAAGGCGACGGGGATAACAGACGTTAACCGGCGTGCCTCGAAGGAAGTGATATTCAGGCCTCTCCTGAATACCACGACGCTGCTGGAAGTCGGGTTGGTTGAGGATGGAACCGGAACTGGACTTGGAGCAGGAGTTGAAGTGATGTGGAACTCGGGCTGGAGCTGAGATGGTAGTCGGACGGGAGCTGGAGTGGAACTGATTTCTCCGCTCGAAAGGCTCTGCTTATAAACCTTCCAAGTGGCGGGAAGCCAGCTGATTGGTCGCCCTCTGTGAGGTGATTGGGTAACATATCTCTTCTTCCATCGTCAGTACGTGCCCGAACCATCTCATGTGTCCTTCTTCGATTGTGTTCTGTATTGGTTTTGTTTTTAACTTTCTTCTTAAAGTGGTGTTTCTCATTTTATCCTTTCTTGCTTTTCCCTCTATTTTTCTCATTTCGGTGCTTGGAATTTGATTTTGCGTCAAAGTTTATAATTCAGATCCAAACGTTAGAATTGAGATGGCTACCTTCTTAAAGATTTCTGTTTCTCTTTTTTTTGCCGAAAAGATGTTCTTTATTGCATTAAATAGTCTTCTTGCTACTGCCATGCTCTCGATTATTTCTTCATCAATTTTTCCATTATGTGAAACTACTGCCCCTAAACATTTAAAGCGGTTGACTTGCTCTAGCTTTGTTTTTTCCAGCTAAATTATGTGTCTTCTGTCTTCTCTTTTCTACTTATCGCCATCGTTTTCGTCTTCTGTTTGTTTATTTTCATACTAATTGTTTCCAAACTGCTGTTGTATATCTTTAAGTTTTCATTCAATGTTTTTAAATCTTTTGCTATTATGACTATATCATCCGCTTATAGTAATTCGGAAATGTTTACCTCTTCCACTTTCCAATGTCCTATTGTTTTAGTTGCTTTTTGTCGTACTCCTTTTGTGGTTTCGAACATCTGAGATTTCTCATGCCTAACTCTCAGAAAGTTATTGGTTTGTTCATATATGGCTTTTACTCCTTAGTTTTTCCTTTATCTCTCGTCCTTCCAGTATACTCCATATTTCATTCCCGCTTACTTTGTCGAAGGTCTTTCTCCAGGTCAATAAAACAGAGATGTGGTTCTTCGTCTTCTCTGATCGTCTTTTCAAATATTTGTCTTATTATAAAATTTGCATCTTTCACTCCTCTATTTGCTCTGAAGCCATAGTGTGAATCTTCTATTGTTTCTTCCAATTGTATAGTTTTTCAACTGTGCTTAGTAGAATGATTGTCTATAGTTGTTGCAGATTTTTTTTTGTGTATTAGGGTTATAATTCCTACTTCCCAGTCCTCCAGTACTTCTCCTATATTTAATTCCCTGTTTATGATAGTTTTCAGCATTTCTATTATTTTTTCCTTTCCTGCTTTTAACATATCTGCTGTGATCTGATCGTGTCCTGGCGCTTATCCGACTTACACTTTCTTCTTTGCTACCAGTATTTATGAAGCACTGGACAATTCCAAACCATGCCTAGCAGTATTTGTTGATCCTGTTCGGACCTTTGGTACTGTCGACCATAATAAACTACTACAAAAAATGGAAATTTGTGGCGTAAGAGGGATATTCTTAAATTTATTTAAAACTTATTTAAAAAACAGAACACAAGTCCTAAAAATCAATGATAGTCTTAGCCCATCTCGCGAAATTACCTGTGGAGTTCCTCAAGGTAGGTACTATTTTGGAACCTATTTTGTTTTTAATTTATATAAATGATTTGCTAAGCTTGAGAACTTCCACAGCATATGCAGATGACACAGTTCTGATCGGCAGTACGGAGGACTGGGGCGGGAACAGTAACAAAATGGAGCGTGATTTGTCGTTCATAAAAAACTGGTTGGTGTTCCCAAAGTTTTGCCTAGGTGGGCCAAATTGTAAATTCCAAAATATTTGGCGGGCCAAAAAAAAAGTGTTATGGAAAAATACGTTTAAATCAATAAAAAGTTAGACACAAAGGAAAGATTTATACTAATTTTATAACACAATCAGTCTTTACTTACGACAATAATTACTTTTTATTGCAAACTGTTGATTAACACATTTCAAAAATAATTAAACAAAAATAACTAAATAATTTCAAATATAAAAAGAAAAAAATAATAAATTCATCAATCTGAAGTGTGTGACTTGTGCAGTTTTTGTTTTCTTTTAATAATAGGGCGGCCGTTAAGACAATAAATATATTCAATCTATAATTATAATAACAAGATACAATGTGATTTTTTAAAAACTCAATTGCAGCAGGCCGAATTCTGTCTTAATAACCTTAGAACTGTCTGTATTAAGCACGTATTAAGTCAGAATATGGCCTGCTGCAATTGAGTTTTTAAAAAATCACATTGTATATTACATATAAAATTTAGTCTTTTTTTAACTGAACAGTTTTTAATTATAATACGATTACATTTATTTATTTTTTTGTAAAAATGTAAATTGGAAATTATCTCTATGAATTCAAGATCGCGGATGATATGACATCGCGGGGCCGCATTTCTAGGGTTTGCGGGCCGCATTTGGCCCGCGGGCCGCACTTTGGGAACCCCTGCTCTAATATATTAACCTTAAATAAAAGTTCTTTTATCTGTTTTACTAATCTCAAAAATTCTCAGTCACCAGTCCAGTTCATAAAACAGACTGATGAATAAATGTCTTTGTATTAAAATTAATAAAACTCAAACTACTAGATATCTCGGTGTAGGTAACAATATAGAGCAGCACATGAGGTGGGATGCTCATATACATAACTTATGTAACAAATTAAGAAAGACAATATACACGTTTATAAAATTGGGAGACATTTTATCGTTAAAGCAACTTAAATGTTTCTTTGCGCATTGGTTCAATCGCTGTTATCATACGGTATTATATGGTGGGGGAAACATCAAATACTCATCTGGAACGCTTAATAATAACTCAAAAATGCATATTAAAGATAATGTTAGGAAAACCAGTGCTTAATCCTAGCGACTTGGTCTATGTATAAGGAATCTGAAATGTTTAACATCTTCCAGCTGTACAGCTTTGCAATCTTAAAATATATATTCAAAAACCCTGCAGTCATGTAAAATTCAACCATCCTTACCATACAAGGCTGATGTAACTTCAGTTAGAACTAATCAAGTTACCGGTCAAAAAAGTTTCACTTACTATATACCAACATTATACAACAAACTTCAGCAGTATCTTAATTATAATAACATCAATTTATATACTAATAAGTAACAATAAAAAAATTCTTAAAACTTATAAGACGAAAGATCCGCAACATAACTGATATTTTGTAAATTGTAATTGAAATTCTTATAATAGTTAATATTTCTACTATTGCTTCTTTTCTTCATGTTTTATTTTTTAATTTTGTAAGTGCTTTGATTAGCAACCATTATTCAGTAAGCACAGGCTTAAACTTAGGTATGTTAATTCTGATTTGTAATTTTTTTGGTACAAGGCCACGCGCGACCTTTGTCCTAGTGGTGTAACCCCCGATATACGTTATTCATTATTTTTATTGTTCATTAGGCAATTCTAGGGGGCCTTTCCATAATTTACTGATTTTGTTTTCTTTAAAATAAATCGATTTATTGTTATTATTATTAATATCCTCTTGCATTAATTTCTTCTATAATTATATCATAATTTTCTTGTGATTTATTTTCTCTGCTTGTGTTTTTCCTCTCATTTCCTGTTACGTATCCCTCTTTCTGTATAAAAGTCGTTCCTTCTAGTAATTTCTTACAATTCTGCCTCCACCTCTCCATGACTTCTTCATTATCTGTAAGTACCTCTTCTTCTTCATTTTCAATTTAAAATAAACCTACGTAATTAACTACAAAACTGCAAACGCTTTGAAAATTTTTCCATCATAAAAATAGCTTTATCAATTCCCCAAACATAATAATATATACTAACAGAACTAAAATTTCTCGGTTAACTAAAACTGAAAACCCACAGATACAGTAAATTTGAGATTGCAGCAGACTTTTCCGATGCAGCATATTATATTATTTCAAATGGCACATAACATTAGTATATTACATACCGAGGTGGAAAGTAGTTCATTACTGTCGAGAGATAATTATAGTCAACAGAGACGCGAAGCGTCGGGGTTTACCATATCTCGAGACAGTAATGAAACTTTTCACCAAGGTGTGTATACTATTTTATTTTCAACCATACATATAAATTAATATGAATCATTTATAATAATAATTAATATTTTGAACAAACAAGCTGTCATTTAATGACAGTGGGCGTGGCCGGTGGAAAGTAATCAGCTGATCACTTTCCGCCCGGGTGGAAATTAACAACTTTCCGTTACTTTCCACCCAGGCGGGCAGAAAGTGATCAGCTGGTCACTTTCCACCCGGGTAGAAAGTAACAGTCAGTAAAGGCCAATTTTCCAACTTACAAAACAGTTAGTAATAACGTCATTACATATATGGTTTAAAATAAAATACTTAGGCTTATCAATAGTATGTTTTTAACAGGTTGCAAGACAATTTGAATTAGGGTAGCTCTTCATATTTTTGGGTTTATTATCAGAAATTTAGTTGATCATATATGCCATCTCTATAATGATATAATTAATGGTATCGCAGAAAACATTATTTCTGCAAGATATAAATTCGTGAAATTTAAGAATTTACCCGACTAATAGTATGACACCCTACAAAACGTATACTTTCAAAGCAATTTGAAAAGTCTGCATTTAATATTTTAAAATAACTTTAAATTTTGGTTTTCTGTTAAAGAGCTATAAACCATTTACCATATCAACTTGTGTAATGGTTTATTGATTCGTTGAATATTACACTACGACAATAAAATGAGTTATTTATAGGTACCTAACGTACAGTTTTTGTGCGTGAGTAAAATTCTAACTGCACAGTAATTAATAATATGCTTGCAATGAACATTCATATTGCAGTACTTATTAGCACTCTAATAATTAGTTTATGAAAGCAGATGTTTGTTTACAGCAGCAAATTAATAAATAATAAATTCGAACAATCATTTCGGATTTTTTTTGAGTTACTTATTACTGACTGTATTCACGTTAAAGCTTGTCCAGATTAAATCTTCTCTAGAAGCAGTAAACCTTTATAATCTACTGGCGCAATCAAAATAATACAAATTGTGCTTGAAATCTGGTATAAAAATAAAACATTAATAATAATAATAATAACAATGCGCTGATATTAGCACAGACATAAGTCATAAGTGTCACTTGTTTTTTAAGGTTACTTATAAATGACATTAAATGAATATTCAGTATGGACCTTTTAGTAATCATCTAAACTCTAAATGATTGTTGATTGTTGATAATGATAACATAAAAAGGTGACGTGTTGCAGTTTCTCAAATAAACAAAAAAAAGCTTTCCAGGCAGAATTAAGACACCTGTTGATTGCTGAATAGGGAAAAGAACGCAGCTATGTATAGAAGGAAGTTAATATAAGTAATATTATATCGGATTCTAATTTCAAAGACTTAACAATTTGTAAATGCAGTGATTCATCATCTTTTTTAAATACTTGTATTTGTATATCGGTATTTTTAATATTTTACATTGGCTTTTACGAAAAAGTTATCAATAAATAGTAGTAAATATTTGTTAAGGATCGATGTATCTCTATAAATAGCTAAATGTGACCTTTTAAATTGTAATTACAACTTCGAAATAAATCGAACAAGTACGAAGTGAAGGTGAGATGTTGATTTGGTATTGCTATCGCCTGAAAATCGATAAAGTCTAATTTAAATTGAAAGGATATTACCTATAATAAGACTATAATAAATTTTTTATTTTCGTTATTTTACTGCCGAAATAATTAATGGAATAATTACCAAGCCATTAAAAAATGTAAGCGGGGCTTACATGGATATTTTTCCAATTTTTTTTACATGAGGGGCCTTAAAAACTTCAGTTTTAGGTTTTCTAATTTTCTAATTACATGAAAACATACTTTGTGTATGTTGACCTGGATAGATTGATGTTTGATTTACGCTATTATTAAAAGTTGTTTATTCAAGACTGTCTTTGTTGTTGTCTATAATTTATAATCAGATTAAACCTAACTACAGTGGAACTTCCGTAAGTCGCACTCCTGTAACTCGAAATTTTCGTTAACTCGAATATTTTTCTATACCTGTGCGTTTACTGTTGAGTTTAAATGCATATTAATCTCCTTAACTCGAATTTCTTTAACTCAAATTTATCTGTAACTCGAAAAAGATTTGACCAAATTTAAGACATAGAACCTCTCTAACTTGAAATTTCCGGTAAAGGTATGCGGCGCACCATCTGCTTGCAAACAGGGAATGACAGAATTCGGGGAAGTACCGACGACGTGTTTATTGTGTTAGCAGTCAGTTGGCATAACAGAGTTAAAAGTGTAATCTGAAACATGATACTCCAGAAATGACCTACTAGCCTTGAATAGGCAAACAAATTCATTGTTTGTTTATTATGGCTACCAATTTTCTGCACTGGCATATTGTTTTGCTTTGATGGTTCCCTTCAAGCTAAATTCGCCTATAATGCTACACTGTATTGACTAGGTTATTCGTATTTGTGTTAATGCTTTCAACATGCCTCCGCAACGAAAACTCAAAAGTTCAACAGTAGAACAGAAACTGGAAATATTAAAAAAAGTGGATGATGGGATTAAAAAGCAGACAATAGCTGCTGAATATGACATACCACCGAGTACATTATCAACGATAATTAAAAATAAGGATTCTATTCGGAATTTCCGACTATCCAACAGATAAAGACATTCTGCAGAGTGTATCAGCCATTACACATAAAAAACCACAAGAAGAAAGTGACGAAGAAATTGTGGAAAAACCATCACACAAGCAAGTTCTGCAAGCATTCGAGACCTTAAAAAATTATTTCATGACCGAGGAACATCAGATTCGATTTACATGTCGACAAACAAAATTGAAAAATTCTATGAAGTAAGCCACGAGATTAAAGTTCGCCAACAATTTATTATGGATTACTTTTCTAAAATAAATTAATTTGCATTTTGATTAAGTTTCTAATGTTACATACATACATATGTAACCATAATACCTATGTATTTTTTGGATTTTTTTATTGATATATCCTAATATCGTTCGTTTTTTATATTATTCCTCTATCATATTATGTATGCCTTATAAACACGTAAAGTTTAAGATCTTTCTATATCTCGAATTTTCTCTAACTCGAATTTTTTTTTGGGATTTTGGTGGTTCCAGTTAGAGGGGTTCCACATATGATTTATAAAACCGGGTAAGATGGTTATGTTATTAGCTCTAAAGATTTAATTGCACTAGCTGACTATTATAGAGTTAGGTTTAAAGATGATTTAATTACAAAAATTAAGTAATGTCTCCAAACTTTGGTTTGGTATTTTTGGTGAACTACACTTAAAAACATTTGTTTTTTGTTTTTGGTTTAAAAATCTTGTAATACGAAATATTAAAATAATAGGAGCGGATAGCTGCGTGTAAAGAAGCATCGGTCTCTCATGCAGGCAGCTTGGGTTCGATTCCTGAGACCAAGCTTTGATTTTGTAGGTTGTACGTTCTTCGGTGTTTCAGAGAACATGTTAAGCCTGCTGACTCTGTCAGTAACACCTTTGACAACCGTTAACTATGTAGCACACTGGGTCTGCTTTCTTCTCCTCTATTATTGATGTATTATGTATAAAGAGTTCTCTACGAGTTAATAACAGGCCATCGGCTTAGACTTCGGCCGTAAGAGAAAAAACAAGAAATAAAAATACAGCATCAATACGATGTTTGATACAAAAAAGAACCACAAGAGGTAGAAGCCTTCTGGATCCAAGATAATTTAAGGCAATACTAACGATCATGATACGCTTTGAAAATAATTCGTAAACGTTTTAAAAAGTAAGTGTGAGGGCATTTAAAAATAATCGATATTTTATTCATTCCTAGCGTTTAACATATTGTTTTGAATATTGTTAATTATATTTATAAATATGTTCCGGGGTTTTACTAAAGTATAAATTATTCCATTCTCTTCTTGTCTTTTTCTTATTCATTCTTATTACCTATAGGACGCTTAAGAAGACGTTTTTAATAATAATTTAATATAGCCGGGCATTAGTTATTAAGTAATTTCATTTACACATAGAGGCAGAGGGCATTAGCAATAACTTGAGTAATTTTAAGAATCATAATTAGAATGCAAACGTTTGGATACTTATTACCAGGAATTGAAGTGGACGTACGAATTATGTTTATGTTTATTTGAATTGTTCTATATTTTTACTTATTAATTAAACCATATAATTTTTCTTTAAATCTTTTTGTAACTGTAACTGTTGAATAGTAGATGTTAAACTATACTTATCCTCTAAAAGCCATGAGAAATTAGTCTGAATACTACGCGACTGAATTATATATACCGAACTGTTTAATAAAATACTGTAGTGCCCTTATATGGTGTTTTCTAAGTTACCTACTCTTAACATTGCAAGGTAAATATTTACAAGGAAAAGTAAAAGTAGGTGCTTGGTAATATTTATAAGTAATGAGGACATATTATTAATACCAGTAACGTTTAACTATCTATTACAATTTATTTTAAATGTATTTCAAAGCAAACATTCCATCTGCGTATTCTAGATAACTTTAGAAAAAGGTAGAAAAGCGGTTTTTCAGTTGAGACCGATTAGGCAGCTATAAATACGGTTACGCAATTTTCTGAATAGAATAACAGTGTAACGGAGACTATAAATCTTAAAGCGATATATATCATTTTAATAATTACTCACTTTACACCATTAGGTGAAATATTCAATTCTGACAAGAGGTGTGGTGTGTTAATAGAATTATAACCATTATAAAGGTATTCATTTTTAACTGATTTATGACACCTGAAATGCAAATTATTACATCTTATTTGTTTTTAATGTACTTTATAAAAGCAACGTTGCCCATTTGCATACGTGTGTGTATCTGTGCATATTTATGAACGTTAAATGCACTTCAATTGGTACTTATACGGCTATCGTTTATCTTTTTTATAACGTCTAAAACTTACGAGGGGAGGTCCATAAATTCCCTCCCTTAATATCAAGTAGGCCTGATAATAAAACAAAACTGAATGTTTTTTGTTTGCACATCTGTCATAAGTGTAATTATAAAGTTTGGACAGTTTCGTATAATTAGTTCAATTTTTATACTTAAAAGAGTGAAGTGATTTGAACAAAAAAGTAAAGAATGGACAAAATTGAATATAGAGCCATAATAAAGTTTCTGACAAAACAGGGGAAAAATCCGACAACCATTCGGGAAGAAACGTTGGGAGTATATGGTAACTCTACTCCCTCCGACTATACAATTAAAGAGTGGTCCAAGCTTTTTAAATGGGGTAGAGAGTCTCTAAAGGATTACCCTCGCTGTGGTCGTTTTATTGAAGCCAGCACTGGAGAAAATGTGGACAAAGTGGAAAGGTTGAGTTTGGAAAATGCAAGGCTCAAGAAGAAAGAAATAGGAAAAATATGTGGCATATTAGAAACAACAGTTTTACGGATCCTTCATGATCATCTCGGTATGTCGAAGGTTTCTGCAAAATGGGTGCCTCGATTACTCACACCTGTTCAAAAACGAGTGCGAATTACCACATGTAAAGAGTTTGTAGAATTGTGTAGAGATAATCCAGCAGAAATTATTAATAAAATTGTAACAGGGGATGAAACCTGGGTTCATTTTTATGACCCAGAGTCCAAACAAGAATCGATGCAGTGGCACAAGAAGGGCACAGAGCACCCTAAGAAGTTTAAAGTTGTGCAGTCAGCCGGAAAAATTATGGCAACAATATTTTGGGACTCACAAGGAATTCTTTTGATTGATTACAACTAGTCAGACGTGTGTTGCTCTTGCACGACAATGCTCCTGTCCACAGAGCTCGCGTAGCAGTAGCCGCATTGCAAGCATGTGGATTTGAAGAAATTAATAATGCACCCTACAGTGCTGACTTAGCCCCCAGTGACTTTTATCTTTCTCCAAATTTGAAAAAGGAGCTAAGTGGACAACAGTTTTCGACCAATAAAGAACTGATAACTGCTGTAAACAACCATTTTGAAGACAAAGATAAAAGTTATTACTTTGAAGGTTTGGAAAAATTAAGTGATAAGTGTCATAAATGTATTAAAGTTAAAGGGGATTATATAGAAAAATAAAAGCATTACAGAACTTTTCTTAGACACTTAGGAAGCGAATTTATGGACCTCCCCTCGTACTTTCTAAGTGGTTATTGATAAACAATATTTAAAATGACGGAAACTACACTAACTTATACATAAAAATTAAAAATAGGAAGAAATCTACACATGTAAGAGAAGAATTATGTGTTGGTTTAAGATTAAACTCAAATTAGCATGTGTGTTGCCGTTTAAGAACATAATCACAGGTTAAAGGAGAGACTAATTATACGTTAGCAGGTCAACCCACACTTTTGTTTTTCCAAAGTTGCTTCCAGGAGATGTTGTAGGTACAATCATATTTGTAAATTAAACTAAATTTTTACTAAGCTAATTTAAATTAAGCAAAAATGAAATTAAGTCGTCGTAAATGAACACAAAGAAAATGTACAGTGTGCTGTTCTAAATTTGAGGTGGATGTAGATTTATAGGTAGGTAACCTTCAAAACCGATTGTACTTTTTGAGACTTGAATGGTGGAAGCAGAAATGCGCGATTTTCCTTTGTTTTCGATTTATAGCGGAAAATTGACAATTACTCCAAAATGCTACCAAGACTTATACAAATTGTCCGAATCCAATCTAAACATACAAAAATTAATGAGTGCAACAGGGAAGACATGAACAATATGGGTGGCACAACAAAGATAGAATGAAATCATGGCTAGGTAAATTTTCAAACTAAAATCTCTCGCCAATAACAAGCAATATCTATGACAGATGTTTTTGCTTGCTTGCTTGTTATTGGCGAGAGATATTTAGTTTAAAAATTTACCTAGCCATGATTTCATTCGATCTTTGTTGTGCTACCCATATTGTTTATGTCTTGCTTGTTGCACTCATTAATTTTTGTATGTTTAGATTGGATTTCGGACAATCTGTATAACTCTTCCGTTGATACAAATATTTGAAAACGGTTTAGAGATTATTTAAAGAAATGTTTACATAGATTTCAGTACCGTTCACAGATTTTTTTTTTAAATTGCGATTGTTATAGCGTTATCGTATGTGTTTTGTTTGTGATAATCGTAGTCAGCACAGACTTGACTTTATCCTGATGCGATGTTCCAGATCTTCGACATTTTCTATAGGCGTTTTATACACTATTGATTTCATGCGGCTCCAAAGATAATAATCGCAGCTGTTGAGATCCGGAGATCGAGTTGGCCAGGCAGTTGGTCCTCCTCGTCCATTCCATCGGTATTTATATTTATGCAATATTAAAAAAAATTCCTTATTTCAACCGCAAAATGAGGGGGCTATGAATGAACCACATTCTTCCCCGTAAATTTAATGGTAAATATTCTAGCAGCTCTGGCAATATTTCTCGTAAAAAGTGCAAGTACGTTTGTCCATTTAAGCGAGCAGGTATGGTAAAACGTATGGACCTACAAGACGCGATCCAATGATTCCTGCCCAAACATTGATGGAAAATCGCTGCTGAAAATTATGTTCCTTTATAGCATGTCGTGGCTTCATGTCGTCCCAAACATGGTTGTTATGGAAATTAAAAATTCCATTTCTTGTGTAACAGGACTCGTCTGTCGTTAAAATTCTCTTGTGAAAATTGGGGGGTTCTCGGCCACTCTCTCTAAAAGCCAGTTACAAAATGCACACCTTGGAGCGAAATCACTTGCATTTAGAGACTGGACCCTTTAGATATGGTAAGGATACTGTAAAGATTCTTTTAATGTTCTCCATACAGTCCAGTGACTAACTCCAACTACTCGCGGAATTTCCCTGGTGCTGGCTGATGAATCGTGTTTAACGTGTCCAAGAATATTTTCCTCGATTTCTGTCATTTCTTGGTTACGTCCTCGTCCTACTTCTTGATTTTTGCGTAAAACCAAACCTGTGTCTCGAAGTCTCCGATGTACAGCTGAAAACATGTCTTTACTGGGAATTCTGCGCTTAGGATAGCGCTCAGCATATCTAATATCTAATTGCATCATAATTTTTTATTCCTTTTATCGTTATAAACCCACCCCTAAAGTTTGGCAGAAGCATTACCTAACACCCTATATATTTTTTAAGATATCAAAATTAAATTTAGTATATGTAACATACTTTTGATACTGCATTTTTTGACACAGAACACAATTTCCTGTAATTTCCGGTTTCCCCGGAATTAACATCAACTTTGTTATTTTAAATGGAATGGCCTGTATATTTATATATTTTTGGATGTTAATTCTGGCGAAACACTGTGTCAAATAATATAGTTTTAAGAGTATATTACATATACTAAATTTCATTTGGATATCTTACAAAATACTAAAAATATAGGGGTGCCCCAGGTTTCATTAAAACCCTGCATATGGTTTATTATAGTGTTATAGTAGAAATAATTTATAACTAAAGTAGTCGACGATTTCGTCCAATTAACAAATTAATAAAGAAGTAAACAAACAAGCAAACAAATTAGTTGCCATAGAGATGTCACGACGGTCACAACCTATCCTGAATGAATGATTTTTTGATGACCTGTTTGTTAGTTATTCCTAATTATAATATCTTATGATCATAAGTCCGTGGATCGCGGTTGCTGTGGATGTTACATTTTATGGATCTTAAGCATTTTATATTCTTTTTGAAGCCGTTTTAATTACAATCTACTCACTTTTAAAGGATGCTAAGTAAACGTCAATGACATAATAGTATTTTATGTCATACTCGTTTCTAAAGCAACGTTTTTCGAACGATTTATAGGACGAAAAGTGACACTTTAAAGTGCTAGTATTATTTTAAAGTCCTAGAACGAAAAGTGTCACTTTTTGTTCTATAAATGCTCGTTGCTAGGAGATATGAATTGTTGCGCCTTAGATTAGTTACTTAAAACTAATGCTGCTACAAATTGCTGGAGATTTCTTTTAATGATTTAACAACTTTAGAAACAGTATGACATAAAATTATGTATGTACCTCAGACGAAAAGTGTCTTTAAGGTACTCGCAAGTAATTACGGCCTCGGCTACCCGCCTCGGCCGTAAACAACTTGCTCATACCTTAAAGACTTACTTTTCGTCCTAGATACATAAAATACTATTATGTATCTAGGACGAAAAGTAAGTCTTTAAGGTATGAGTAAGTAATAACTTGCGAGACATAAAAATAATAAAAGTATATGTATAATTACAGAGATGGTCTAAATTCCGCAGCAACCGTGATCCAAGGACTTTTTGATCATACTATAGTTTGTAAATTGTACTGAATTGCAGAACTTTTACCTACATACCTATTTGTTCTTTTTTCGTTTGCAGGAAAACCTTCCTCTTCCTTCCCCGTGGGAAGATCTTCCATTTCGCGGAGGACTGTGAGATTTCTACTTCCTAACCCCCCCTTCCCCGGATGGTAAACGGGCACCCCGGAACTGCCTTAGCATTTCGTCAGGATGTCAGTTGGATGCCAGTTATTCATTTCTCTCCTACTCTCTTTCTCGTCTTCTCTCCTCTGCCTCTTTCTGGATTATGATATGGTTCACCATTTTTTCTACGCTCTTCCGTTTCTCCAGGCCTTCCATCATTTTCATTGTAAGATTCTCCACTGTTAATCTTTCCCCGACTAGCAATTCACATTATAGTCTGTCTACGGCCCGGCACATCTATCGCACTCGAAAAGTGTATGATGTGCGTTATCTTGTTCTGCAGTACAGAATGAACATCCCTCATTCGCCGTTTTATCTCTCCTCTTAAGGTATTTTTGAAAACATCCATGCCCAGTAATTGCTTGGGTCAGATGGTAATTCATTTGGCCGTGTTTTCCGTTGATTCAATTTTCTGTGTTTGGGATCCATTTTCAGGTCCAAGCCCCTTTTTCGCATTGATTCCACCTTTCTTGCCATCCCCTAATTGTTTCTTTCCTTTCTTCTTTTTTACCTCTGCTCTTAGGGCTCGCCATTCTGGCTGAAAATCTATTAATTTTCGCGACGGGGGCCTGGAACGCCCGCTAATTGTATATACACCAAATGGACGGGAGTTGGGTATTCACGTAGGGCTTTTTAATGCATTCAAGGCGGGAAACTGGCGTTTCCGTCGATTAATTGTATGCCAGTTAACAGTTTCAAACTAGGTATTCACGCAGGGCTTTTTAATGCATTCAAGGCGGGAAACTGGCGTCAGTCAACAGCTCAGTCGGCTAATAATCTGCATATGGCCGGAAGGCGGGCGTACCCGCAGACCCAAATTTTTCCCGCCTGGACAATACACCTAACGTAAATTTTACCCGCCCTGAAAGGGTTAATATGTCTACCGGCACCATTCTCGCTAGTACTAACGCGCTTTTTAACGATATCGTATTATATAATGCAATCACTCTCATAGCCGTCCTTCGCTGCACCTTGAGTAGCTTCTGTCTGTTTTTCTTTCTCTATAGCCTCGTGTCGAACTGAGGCGGCTTATAATATTATGGATTCCGATACGGCCCCCAAGACTTTGTGCCCCTCCGACTCGCGGAATTATTTTGTTTAGGGCCGTGACCCCTTTTGACTTAAGTATTCGATATGCGCTCCGAAGTTTATTCTCTTATCTGTAGTCATTCCTAGAAATTTAATTTTATTCTGTATTTCAATACCTATCACTACCATTTAGTGTTATCTTGATCGTTTCCCATTTCTTACTTCTAATCATGGCAACAGCGTCTGTCTTTTCCGGTACCAGTTTCAATCTTCAGTCATCAAGCCAGCTACCTACCTTCCTCAAAGCTTCGTTAGCCTTGTTTCGTATCTCTTCGTCCTTTTTTTGTCACCACGACGACAGCCAAATCATCGGCGTACACTATTAATTTGACACCGTCCGGCATCTCCCCTCCCAATTTCCCCTCTTCTACTTCTACGTATCTGTCACTTAGATAGCTTTTAATTATTCTTCTAAGACACTTAGATGTTTTTTTTCCTTAAGGGTCCCTATAACATTTTCCCACGGCGCCGAATTGAATGCGTTATTCACGTCCACCGTTATGAGTATGCATAAATTCCTTTTCCGCCAGGTCTTCCTTCTTTCGTTCCCCATTTGCTATTTTATTTGTCCTATGAAAGATTAAGATAACGTCATCATAAAAGAAGTTCGGAATTATATGAAATAAATATGTATGATCAAAACTTGACATAAATATGGAAAAGCTTTTGTTAAAATATGAAGAGAATATGAGAGGTTAATAATTAACATAACAAACAATAAATTAATATAGAACATGTATTTTCTAACACAATTATTTTGTAATAAAAGCAGTAATCAATATTGAAGAATACAAAATGCTTATATGAATTATGAATAAGAATGTTATGCGGTTAGCTTTTAAACTTATGTAGAAACTAAAGATTTAGGGTCTATACCATTTGTAAATACAATGATTTTAGAATTTTGACACATCTTAATTTGCATGCTTAAATGCAACGAATTAGTCAGGCTAACGTGTGCAATAATACTTTACAAAGTTAGACGTAAGATTATAGGAAACATTATATGTAAACTCCAACAATTGTTTAAAATATGAAACCAATAGGGACAATTTAACAAGAATATTCAATAAAAATGATATATTTCAGAAAATATGCAATTTTTAAGTAAATATGCAAAAGAAACAAATATGATGAAATGTGCATTTTTCTTCTTCTTCTTCTTCTTCACCTTCACGTTTTAGATCTTGATGTTATTCGTTATGATATTACAAAATCATGTTTGATCTTTCCATCTTTTGTATGATCTACCCACTTTTCTTCTTCCCCTTGGCTTGTAGTTATAATATATTTAGGGAGTCTAGTCTCGTCCATTTTATTCAGATGTTCTTGCCACTTTTGTCTGTATTATTTTATTCTGTCATTTATATTAAATATTTTAGTGATTTTGGAGAACTGGCTTCTTAGTTTTTACAACTTTATGAATTACTTCACGTTTGTTGCGCCAGATTATTGTTTAGCGAAAACTAATTTTTAATTCGTTAGGTTGGTTTAACAAGTCAACATTCTAAATTGGCCTTTTTAAATTTTAAAATTTAGTTGCTCTTACCTCTAACGGGTACGGGTCTTCGTGAAGGTTCGTTATTTATAATTTATTTATAAATTAATTTGACAAAATACAATTATTCACACACATTCTTAATGCAGATTTATTTCATTAATAATGCCTATCATTCCTACTTAATTCTATCTTAATATTACAATTTTCTCACTCACTATTCAATCCACTTCAGTTCAATTCTCACCGTGACTTTTCAAAAGATTTCCAAAATATGTTCACTTCCACTTCTTTTCAATATGATTGCCGTTCTAAATCAAATCCAACTTGTCTCTACTGTTCAAATCCAATTTATTTCCAGTTTGTATTTAATTTATTTCGACTTCCGGTCAATCCAATCTCACTTCCAGTTTCGTTTATTATTTTTAACTTAAATTATTATTTTAATTATTCACTGTATCGGAAAATGATTCTGATTATATTTAAACTTTATTTCAAATTAAATATTTATTTTAGATTCAATAATTCAGACGAGCAACTTTTATTGCTTCTTGCCCGTACAAATACAAATTATTATCTCTTTATAAATTTGTTTTTTTCTCGTTCCTAAGATTGTTCCATAGTAGATTATTCTACAAGTAAAGAAAAGTGGCAGTTTTCTAGCGAGTGGAAAATGTTTGATTCGCGAGCGTTAGCGAGTGAATTACGGGCTAGAAAACCACTTTTCTTACGCGTTGAATACGCTATTTTTTGTGTAAGTACTAAAAGTTCGAATTTTCTAGACAAATTTGTTATGTTTGTACGGAAACATAGCAACTACAACACTTACATAGTAACAAGTAAACAAACAGACTGTGTTGCTAGGAATAAAGTGTTGGTTGCTAATGACTCAAGCGTTGCTAATGAGTAAAGGTTGCTAACGAGTAAAATGCCACATTACTTTACTATTTTCTACAAAGTAAAATGACCGTTTACCATTGACTACACAAAAATAGTATATTAAAATACAAGTTGCAGAAGGCATCTATTCAAGCACGAATTTGAAATTCCGAAACGAGCCGCATCGCGGCGAGTTGAGGAACAAATGAGTGCTTGAAAGACCTTCAGCAACGAGTATTTTATACTATTTTTTCTATTTTGCCGCTTTATACCATTTTATAAATTAAAAAATAAAAATTTTAAATCTAGGGAATTTTGCGGTGGTTGGTGACGTTTATGTTGGCGTAATTTTAGGTTAAAAAATTTATTGCCGGACAAGTCCAAATCCCAGTATGAAAAAGAATTTTTGACGTATGTCAGTTGACAGTTCAACGCTACCAACATCAATACAGTAAATTTTACTAGTCTATTTTACCACTCCAACGACTTATTCTAACACTCAAATGACGTCATTTGGGTGCTAGAATGGAGTTATTCTAGCACCCAAATAGAAAAAATATATTTTTAACCATAACAACTACATTTGCAAAGTTTCTACGATAACCATTTTTTAATTTTTATGACAACCATTTCTAGCTAATTATAATCTAACAATAATTATAACAATAAATTATTTACATTAACAACTTAATAATTAATCTAGCTATTTAAAATTTACAACACAATTTTTTATAATTAAATCTGCATCAATAATTAAAATAAAATAACCTTCATTAACAATTAAAAGTAACCGCATCTTAAATCAAAAACATCCAAAGGCAGATATCATATCAATATAATTATTTAGTTTTTTCCCTAATTTTCTAATGAAATTCTACAAGGTAATATCAGTTCCTATAATAAAATAATTAATAAAAAAATACCAACCAGGAATACGAACTGCCGAAATGAAATTTTTGTGGCCATCAGATGGATATATAATTACCAACGCAGAAATTACAGGACAGAAAAAGAAACGAGGAAATTAGGGAAGAACTAAATATGTGTAGGTATCACGAAAAGGAAAAATTCTGTCTCTTATTATATAAGATGAAATTTCATTAAATTCCTAAGTCAGAAATAATCACAAACTATTACCATAGTTTATTTTTTGTCGCCCACTCTATAAATTTAGTGATAACAAGAAACCAAGAAAGATTTTTATATTTCTTTATTGGTTAAAAAAAATAAAAGGATAATTATAGCCATTTTTATCATAACTAATTAATTATGTCTAATTATATTATGTTTCAGAAAGACAATGTGTAATTATTTAAATATTTTTAAAACTACAGAAATATAAAAAGTGAGCGTGTAGTTAGTGTAGGAAGACATACATTGTTATCGCAATCATTCCGCCTTCGGATAATTCAGTCATTGGAGCCAATAAGAGTCGCTTGATTATGAACAAATTAGAGTTGCAATACTAAGTTAGTGATGTAAATTTGCGCCAATGTGTGAATCTAGATTGATTTGATAATAAAGTAACAATAATAACAACGAAAAAGTGCAAATATGATATGACCGTAAAATGCTGATATAATTTCGCGCAAAAGAGCAATATATTTTATGCATTTTTTAAGCATTCTGCATCATATGTATGTATGTACTTATCGCCCTCAACAAAACTGAAATATTCTAAATTCGCAGTAGGTAACTTAAACTATTAGTTGTTCATATAAATTCAACATATCAAACAAAATGTACCACAGTTGTTCTAAAGTTTCAGTTATAATTTGATAATAATTATAGAAGAAACAGTATACAGGATGACCAAACTAATCGGCCCACCATTGAGATCGTGAAAACCATAATATAATATGGCGAGTTGATTAAATTATACAAAATGCATCTTATAAAGTTACATGGTTATATGTGTTCTGAAAGTTTAAAGATTTTAAAGTTGTTTTAAAGTTTTAAACAAAAAACTAAACTTTAGAGTTTCCCTTCATAACTTCGGTGTTTGTAAAGATAAGGTGATAAATTTTTTACATTATTGGGACACTTGTTCACGTAGATTTTAAATATTTAATATTCAATTTAAAATCGTCTACCGCTTCTCGGTTGTGAGATTTGAATCAACTCTCTTACATTATTACTTATTACATTCATTGTGGGCGACCAGGGCACCGTTAAGAGCGTCATTTCTTCCTTTTTTACCATAGTTGATTCTGCAATTAATACCGATGTATTACAAAATCATTTCGTTTTTATTTCTAGATATATACTGATATTACTTTCAAATGAACAGTGGGCGCCACCGCAGAATGAAACAAGAGAAGAGCAAGACCAAACGCACGGATATGTGCATTAAAGAATCTAAAATCAGAAAAGAGGACCTGGCTAAAGCGAAGGAGAACTGTGAAATTGTGGTCGCATTCGAGAAATGCGTTGCAATAATCTCTTCATCGCTTCGACATAGAATGCACTATTAACTGTTTACCCTTCAGGTACGAGTTCTTAATGGATTACACGCTATTTATCGAAAAGGTAATTAGCATAGTTTTGATTTTGGATTTTTGCAAACGAAACTGTTTGGGTCTTGATGATGATTGTCCAGTCCATTGCACGCTTTGGCGTTTTGTCTCTGAAACACCCACGACTCATCACCAGTGATGATGCAGTTAAGAAAATTGGCATTGGCACGACAAGTCTGAACGAAGTATGCATACGATGCAACTCTCATCTGTTTTTGCTGCTCTGTCAGATTGTGCGGGACAAACTTTGCACAGACTTTCCTCTTTCCCAAATCTTCATGTAAAGTTTGTCGAATCGTCTCCTTATTAACATTCAACTTATCTGTCATCAGTCAGTCGGCAATCTTTTGCCACAATTTCACTGACCTCTGCGATCGAAACTGCGTTTAGAGCGGTTGGCGGACGCCCGGTTCTAGCGTCATCTTGAACATTCTCCCGGCCATCTTTGAAACGTTTAAACCATTCAAGCACAGTAGTAGACCTAAGGTGTTATCACCGTACAGACTTTTTAACATTTCGTAAGTTTCTGCCGCAGTTTTTCCTAATTTACAACAAAACTTATTATTAATTCGTTGCTCCATGACGACTGACAGAAACACGATTTGTGAACTAGCGTCTTGCGAAATAATTGACAGCTATTCGATGTTTCTATTAGGCAAGCCTTCTTGATAAAAGTGTGAACTGAAACATGCTGCTTTAATTTTGGCTTAATATCACGTATCTTTAGAGCTGCAACGTCAGTCCGGGAATTAACTTGCCAAACCTTTTGGTTTTAATAAATACCAGCGCTTGATAGGCAGTAATTGAGGTACATGGGGAACATTTTCTTCACAAGGAATATACGGTTTACCATATCTCTTTTGCATAATGCGATGTAGCCATTTCTGACTAAAAAATATACCGATTGTTTAGATAATGTTTTTTTGAAAAGACGAACTAGTATCTTTTGTACACGTCATTATTAATATAAAGGCGCTATAAATGCAGTAGACCTGCCTTTCGAAGATATGACTAACCAAACCAGAACTTTTGATTGGAATTTGGGATGCATTTTCAATTTCACTTTGGAATCAACATCTTGACCTTTTTTAACAAAATATGTATTGTTTTCAGCGCAATCGCTACCTCAAATGTAAAGTATGACTCGTCGTCAAGAACAATATCAGTCTCATTAGTAGGCTAGAAAACTGTATCACGAAGCTTTCTTAATAACGTTTTTTGCATGATGAGTTGCTTTTCAGTGTATTTCGGTGCAGATTTCCGCTTTCTTATAACTATACATCCCTTTCTTTTAATATTTTCCGAACTTATTCATAAGAAATTTTGAATCGCCTTCCTAATTTTCTTAGTGTAAATTTGCATTACCTTCCTAACTGCTTCATTTTCTAGGTGCTTTTTTTATTGTTGGACATTTTGTTTGCTTTCCTTCCACTTCCAATTTTTCTTGCCGAGGATCATCGTCTTCCTAGGAATACCCATCGCAACAAAATGATTAACAGTAAAAGACTTCTCGTTCTACACGTGCTGGACGTAAAATTTCCTTCGATTCACTTCATTAAGACTTTCCATTTTGAAATCGCTTTGGCAACTGCCGTAAAACAAACAACATTACTTAAGCAACATGCTACTAGATACCTAGCTTTGGGAGACCTGTTGTTGAAAGTTTGTGCAAATTTTTAGTTAACACTCCCTTACTTTCAAGAAAAGTAGATTTGTCGATATTTCGTCAAACGCTAATGCCAAAATGTTATTCCAACAGGATGGCGTGTCACCCCATAATGTAATTGTTGTTTCAGAATATTCAAATAACAGATTTTCAATTTGGATCTGTTCAGCACGAGTATAATTTTCCATTCTACACCATCAACAGTTTTCATTACTCAATAATTATTGTACTATAATAATTTGCCCACAATCGCAGTTTCTAACAAACATGTAGACAAACATTTATTTGTTTTAAACAGCGATCTTCCGTAGCAACTTTGTTTTGTTTTTTAATATGGATTATACAAAAGACAAATCAAATGTTGTAAATCATTAGGTTCACAATTTAAAAACGAATCAAAACACAAGGTTACCCATTAATGCAATTTCCAGTTAAACGGGACATTATATGTAAATAACAATTAAAAACATTTGTCTAATTTTTATCACATAAACACTTTCCCAATTCATGTAAGATAACTGTAAAGTACATTTGAGGTCTAGCAGAGTCAAGTTACACCCGATGATAATAGGTAGATTTATTCCAGAAGAAGTCGTTTTATACTGTCGTTCGTAGATGAATTACAAGTCCTCTAATTATTCTGCTCTGCCAATGTAAACTATTTAAAATCTCGACTTATAATGCAGATAAGTATAAATTTATGTAGTTGCCGGTGACTGTGTACTGCGTGATTCATCTAAACTCTTTTGTTTGTTTTTGTAATTACTCGGTTATTTTATCGAATAGAAAAAAGACGTATACAAGGTTGTAAACTAAAACAAGCTTACAACCATTTTTCTTATTGTTTTGTGGAATTTAAAACGTAATTTTACAGCACGAAATGTAGAGGGAAAATGTGGTTTCGCTGAAAATGACCTCAACTTTCGATTTTAGAAATAGAACTTTAAGGAATATCTACGAATATATCTCTCTCCAGTCGTATTCTCACGGATGAGAAATCGTCTCTTATTCTTTTACCATTTGTGCCTCCCTAAACTACCAGCTTTTCTAAGTTGGTTGGACTTCTTTGTGCGATATGTCCAAAGAAGGTCAATATTCGATTTTGTATAGTAGTTGGGAGTCGTTCTGTGATATGTAATTCTTCCAAAATTGAGAGATTTGTTCGGTGCGCTGTCCATGGTATTTCCAATATTCTTCACCAAACATACATTTCGAAGATATCAATTTTCTTCTTATCACCTCCCTTGAGCATCCATGTTTCTAATGCGTACTTATGTGAAGATAGAGAAAATTAAATTTCTTGCTAAGCGGGTATTGGTTCTTACTGATACTTTTATCGTTCCATAATTTGTGGAGTCGTCTAGTAGTTCTGCTATTCGTTTGATTTCTTTGGAAGTATCACCTGTATTCGTTATCAGTAATCCAAGCTAAACGAACTGGGGACTCACGTCGTAATCACCAATTCTATATGTATCATTAGCATGCTTGTTTGCGCGATCCACTATCATAATTTTTGTTTTATTTTTATTTATCGCAAGCTGATTGCTTTCGTGTTCTAGTTTTCCAATTAGTTGTAGGAGTTCACCTTCGGTATTTGCAAGTATAGCAAATTTGTTATCTTTTTACTCTAATAATGACTCCGCCTTCCCAGTTTTTTAAGGTATTTCACATAAGGCTTGATTCAGAAAGTTTCGTACGGTTTTAATCAAGTTTTTTTTAGAAAAATTTGGTTTATTAAACATTCGAATTGAAATACACTAAAAAACTACAAGGCATAAAATAATTGAAAATAGGCTTTAGTTTAATAAAAATAATTCAGTTGTTGAAATGTCGAAGTCCAAAATAAATGTGCGGCATTCTTGTATCGTTATGGACGATGAGTCTACTTTAAGTATGACTTTTCCATTCTAGCCGGGCCGCAATAATTTGTTACAAAGAACAAGAATGATGTACCAGAGAGTGAAAAAACTATTTCTCTTGAATAACTTGGATCAAAAGTACTGGTTTAGCGGGAGGTATGCCAATATGGTAAACGAAGCGTTCCATCCTACCATGAAGGAACCATTATTACCGAAATCTGCGTGAAGCAGTACTTGAAAAAACGATTATTGCCCTTAATTAAGAGTCATACACAATCTACATTATTTTGGATCGACCTTGTAACCGCTTACTACGCAACAATCGTGTTATAATGGATTGACCGCAATTCTATCAATTTTATACTAAAAACCGACAATCTTCCCAATACACCGGAGCTTAGATCAATTGAGAGATATTGAGCAATGGTAAAGAGAGAACTCAAAACTGAAGGAAAAACAACTGTTTCGATGCGAGATTTCAAGAAATTTTGGTTGGCTGACAGTGAAGAGTTAAAACTGAGGCTGTGCAGAACTCATGGCAAGCATCAAGGAAAAGGTTCACACTTTTTCCAGACAGAAACTAAAAAAATAATTATTGTTTGGATATTTCTTTAGAATGTAGTCGACTTTAAACTATATATAACAGAAATTGTTATTGAAGAGCTTAAAATGCATGTTTCATTTATTACAAAACTGTACGAAATTTTCTGAATCAAGCCTTAGGTACAATATTCGCCAGAATAAACAGTACCCAAACTTAGAGTGTTATGGAATTGGGCGCACAATATGCATCTGTCATATTTGGCTTATTTGTCATTAGTTGTCTTATTAACATTGCACTGGTGTTAAAATCGTCTTGAAAATGACTCTTACAGCTGAGGAAAAAGTGTTTATAACGGAGGATTTTTGCCACGCACGAAATCTGCAGGTGCACAGCCAATTGTTTCAACAAGATGGCGCAACGAGCCATACATCCAGACGCCCCTAGCCTTACTTCATAAATATTTTGAAAACAGAATTATTTCTCGTGGAACAGATTTCGAGTACCCTTCTCATTCACCTGATCTGACGTCACCTGGTGCATACATTTGGGGCATGCTCAAGAAATCAGTATTTCGGTCAGAAGATCCGCCAACAAAATATTGGAGAACTACGATAAAAGATAATAACCTATTTTCAGCAACTGCAGCAACCACTATTTAGAAATATGGTCAATGATCTGCAAAATCGTTATGAAGCTTGTTTGCGCCGCAGTGGTACACATTTTGAACATGTATAATATAAAAATTAAAAAATAAATACAATTTTCATTTTCGGTACTGTTTATTTTGCTGAATACTGTATATTCAGCGTATATGTTAAATTATTGCGGAGAGAGTACGCAGCAGGTCTTATTCCGGCTTTAGTTTTAAATTGTTCGGAATAATAAGTGTATATTTTCACAATTGCTTCATTTTGTTTGTATAACTGTATAACTGTGATATTATATAAACTAGATGTTTAGAGATTTCTCATAATTTACTCCAGACAATGCAATCTAAGAATATAGGGTTATTAAAATTCGATGCTTACCCTTGCATCTTGGAAACTATAAGACATAGGAGTTCTATTAAATTAGGGCTAGGTTTTGTATTTTAATGCATATCAATATTAAAAAAATATATAATTTTGCGTAGCGCTTTTTGTTTTTGAGTTATGGCCAAAAAACAGAAGTTACTTTGAGAATGTTTTTATAAAATTCAAGAATTTCTGTTAATAACATAGTTATTACCGAAAAGTAAAAATGACGTTTTTCGTTTTTTTGGCCGTAACTCAAAAACAAAGACGGCTAGATGAAATTCCTTTTTTGAAAATCAATTACTAGGCCCAACTTTGCTTATAATTTTCGAGATCCCATCAAGTGACCCTTCAGATGTGCAATTTTTCTTTTATTTCGTCGGCTTTCTATTACGCATTGTTTTCGATATTTTTATCAAAACGCTCGTCATTATATTACCAATTACCAACTGATTAGGCTAGGAAGGCTAAATAAACTCTAGTATTTTAGCATGGTTACAATAAATTTCAGCTAAGTAAAATCGGAAGGTTATAAAAACAAAAAACCATGTATTCTGTATTGTGTGTATGAAATGCAACAATATAATATAACACAACATCAAATTTCCGATTAGACAGTTATCATGATGTTTAAATAAATACGAAACGATTTATCTAAGACTAGTCCTTAATTATGTCAAGTTTCTTTAATGCTACCATTTTAAGTGTCCTTAGAAGTGCGTTACGGAAGTCTTCGTATTATAAATTGCGTTTGAAAATAACCTTGGTTGTATATCACGTAGTGTTCTTTTACTGCTTGTTTTTTAACAATAATTGTTATGACGACTTATGCTCGAACTGCATACGAAAGGAACTGTCGTCATCGAGTGTTTTGTTATTTATTACAAAAAATTGCGTTTGTTTCAATGTTTTAAAATATTTGCGTCACTTGTTATCTACTACACAATGTCTGAATGTCAAACCTTACTTCTTAAAATAGTTCCTATTTCGGTTTGGAAACTTTTAAATAAATAATAGTACGGTAAATATGTTTACACGTAACTGCATTCTTGCGTAAACTTGCGGATGGTCATACCTTTCCGCTTACTGCAGTTACAATACTCGCTGTAAATAATAAATTAATTGGCAAAGATACGTGCAACTTATATTGTATCACTATGCGCTTATAATAACAGCAAAGTACGCGGAAATTGTGATTGTACTAATAATGTCATTACATACCTGCCTGTATGTGTAATACGGATGTTATTATACAATGCTCGCAGGTATGTGTAAATAAAATAAACATGATTTCACTGATAAAACTATCGAGTTTAACAATGAAACTTATAAATAGTATTGGCAGCAGAAAATTGCATTAAATGTAACCAATGATTGGTGTTCGTGTTGGAAACTGTCAACAGCTAATTTGTTAAACACCTCGAGTACGTCTCGAACGTCCTTTTCGTAAATACAAACAAAAGTATTTTTTCAACAGATTTGAAATTCCTTGTTTAACGTCTGTTTTAACCTTCGATCCTCATCATATAACTATAAACAACCCCGAGTTTATAAATAGCAATTTCATAAAAAGACTGTCTGCTAGACTAATGCTAATAATAGTCAAGAAAGGAATTTAGTTTAGGGTGCACTAAAACTGAACTGTTACTTTTAGACTGGCGACTAAATGAAGGGGCGAAAATAAAAAAATTATCTTGCACTTTTCGTTTTAAAAACTAATGCGACAGTCTGAACGGATTATGAAAATCACAAAGAGAAATACGACAAGTGCAGACAGCGCGAACAGAAGAGGCAGTTTAGATGCAACCAGGTGCAGGTAACGCAGCTGAACGACAGGTGGCGTAGAACAGTAAGCAGACCGCACACTTCATTAGCACTGGTGTACTGATCGTTATAACTCGATTAAGTGTTTTATACGCTCATACATAAACTTTAACAAACAAAATATAAATTGCTGTATCTATTTGCTTGTATATTTATTATTTACATAAGGCTTTTATTAACGAACAAAGTACTTTTGACATCTAAATTGTTAATTATTTTTATTTAAACGATGTTTAGCAAAATTAAGTAATAACAAAGAACGCTTTTAATATCCCCATTTAAAAATGGTAACATAAAATAAAAAATCAGGGTAGATATTAAATGACATTTTAAGAGCACACGGTAAGGACACTTCATACCATGCGATCAACAAAATTTTATCTCTAGTAGGCGATGCTGTTTCCGCCGATGCTGGTTTATTTTTTTACGTTATTACGTTATTTTATTTGTTAAAAGTATTTCTTTGCTGTTCCATGTCTATATTTAGCTGTTCAGTAAATTTTGATTTGCAGCTTAAAAAGCAAACCGGCGTTCGCATATGTTTGATAGGATATCTTCAAAATGTCTCTATGACATTTAGGGATAGGAAAATTCATAATGATAGTGTTTTTTTTTTTAAGTAAAGCCTACTAGAGGTTAAATTTTGTTAATCACATACACCACAAAATTATTAAACTCTGTTATTATGTAAAATGGCGAACATAATATATGAAAATAAATGTCTTGTTGTTAATCTTCGTTAATTTATACATTGGAATGTAAGGTTTCAGTAACGTTGCTTCAGCATGATACAAAAGTTCCAGTTGATTCAATTTACTAACATCAAAATTATATAGATATACATATTTTAAAACAGACGTTTTAACACGTTTCAATTACAGTATTGCAGAAAACACTAGCAGTAAGAAGTATATAATATTAGTTACAGGAATTGATTACGAAAAACAACTACGCATTTATGAGCATTACAAACGCATCTATAGAATGTCTTTAATTAACCTTAATGTCATGTACTTGTATGCTACCTTCATGTTCACATAACACTTTGTTATTGCTATCGAACATTCTAAGGTTAGCAATGAATTATTGGCATTTGTTTAGTTTAAAATATTTACAGTGTCTTTGAAGAGAGTAATTGAAAGAAAGAAAGTCATTTTTTGAATACTAATATTAACATAAATGTACATTGCGTTATTTTTGTTGTTCTCTTGTTTTAAAAATAGTACTTTTAAACTTTGCAGCTGCTAGAGATGCCACGAAATATTACTGATCAGAATTGCACAAAAAATATGTATAGTTAGAACGGAAAATGTTTGTTTCAAATAAGAACATGTGTCTAGTTTGTTATAGATTTAAAAAGGCAATTGAGTAAATTCAAAACAATTTTTAAAAATTAAAAGGTTATTAGTTATGTTTACGATATGCCCAGCAAATAATTAATTAATTAACTTTATTTATATTCATATAAGTTTGTCCTTTTCCTTTTAATTATAATTAAAGAAAATAATTATCGTATGTATGTTGGACATTTATTATACGAGTATATTTGCCTGGGATATTATTTGATTGTGGAACAAATAAGTCAAGAAACAAAGATTATTATTTATTTATGTTTTATATTCGGTTTTATTTTGTAGTAAATAAGTGGTGTTGTTACTAGAAGACTGTTTCTATAAAAGGCAGAGAATAGTATATCGTAATACAACTGTAGAAAAGGTCTCATTGCAAAATGTGCATGAAAGTTGGAGTACAAGCGATGCGAATCATCCAATCATATGGTAACGTATTTAAATCGTTTATTCAAAACTACGGTTCGTTGTGTGAATTATTTATTAACAAATTGAACTATGTAACAATTAACACGAAACAACAACGCGAGAACACAACACTAATATTAACCCGTAACACTAATTAATTTATTTATACAGTTTGTTTATTTATATTGACGTATTCGTATTCAATCCGCGTACATTTATATTAACCGAGCACACTACGCGTCACGTATGACACTTGTAGGTTCTTGGTAAAAACTCGTTGTAGGCTGAGGTTCGTGGAAGAGAATGCGCCTTTTATATAGGCAAGCTTCCAATCTAGCATTTTCTACGTTGTTCCAGTACGATTACGTATATCGATCACTCGTGTTAACTCCGAAAACTTCTATTGGCGGCCGATGCATACGATTTCGCACGTGTTCCCCGCGACTGCTGACGCATCTCGTTACAATGCCCTCCTCTTTAAGTCTGTTCCGTCCCAGAACAGGTTTCGGCCCTTGATTCCTGAAGAACGGGTCATGACGATATCGGCATTGTTCTCCTCTTCTGCATGTTCCACTGCGGTAGAAGTAACAGTCTACACTCCTCTTTGGTTTAAATGCAGGCTTTAAATCAAAACTGCAGACCAGGATAGCAACATCGGAGACAACGTCCAGCATGTTTCGTACAATCCTCCAATCTAACCGATCCAGCCCACAGCCGAGTTTGGGAACTACCAACTTCTTAATGTCCTTAGCGAACAGGTCCTTCTTTAAATCCAGTGGAGCATTCCAAAGGTTTACATAATCCGGTTTCTGGTAATGGAAGTTTTTCGTAACCAAATAATAAACGAATCGTTGTTAATCTGTGAGATGTAAGGCTTTGTCGACCATCGGGTTCTGTCTTTGGAGCTGGTCCAGTAGCTCAAACTTCTTTTTAAATACAACCGCAATTCCTCTTCCCAAACGAAGGTCCTTGGAAATGCAGTGAGCTATCGAATAGTCAGTAGGAACCTTGAAGAGATCTTACTCCAAATCATGCTTTCCCGGTTCCGGAAAACGCTGACATGAATTCTTCATAAGTCGGTCGGCTTCCTGCAGGTTCCATTCTTCTGGCCTCGTCTTCAACATCCAGGGTTATGTATTTACTTCCTTCGTATGGTGCCAAACGATTGGAATGTGCCACCTTTGGTTTTCCCCTCAGTAGTTTCAAAATGCGATAGATCACGTCGTTTATTCGTTTCTTCACCTGATACGGACCTTCCCACTTCCGTTGTAGCTTCGGTGATAAACCACGACGCCTTTGCGGATTGTATAGCCAAACCAAGTCTCCAGGCTGAAACCCGTCTTCTCGAGTTCTTGCGTCGTAGGAATTCTTCATGGTAGCAAGCTGAGTATGCTCGCGGGCCCGATCGTGGATGTCATTCAACTTTATTTTCAATTTTTGCCTACTACTACACTATACTATGGGTCGGTATAACGTCACCTGTCGCCGTTCGAAGCTGGGTATTCGTAGATGACGAATTCTTGCAAAACGTCTGGGCGTATGATGGATTTTGTCGCCCCAGTATCAATCAGTAGTGGAACAGTTTGGCCGGCAATGTTCCGACCAAGAAACAGGCTGGCATTTCGGTTCTTTAGCGATACGGCGTGTTCTCCGCGACTGCTGACGCATCTCGTTACAATATGAATTTTGCTACGGATGTTTCCATACTGTGCTACATAATAATTTTTCTACCGTTGTGAGTTTATATTTAATGAAATTGATGATTTCAGAGTCGCTTATTTGCAAGAAGAGTGGCGTGACTCAAATATCTCTATTTTTAAGGTTTACGTTTAAAAATGACCATACTAAAGTATAGTTTCTTTAGAAAGAACGACACAAGTGTAGTTCGTTTAATTAATGCGGTAGAGGGTGAAAGTCTCGTTCTCTGTGATAAAAATATACCTTAAGGTAGGGTTAGGGTTATCTTTTAACGAAAACCTCGAAAATAGAAATTTTTGACTTGTCTCACTTTTATTACAAACGAGCGATGTTTCACATAATATGTAATAGACAGAATAAAATATATGAAAATAAAAATTCTTGGCACATTCAGTACACAAAATAATACAGTTTTAGATAAACACGAAACAACCTGCTACAAAAACTGGCCTCATCATATTGGGGCGCTACACCAATAGAGCTACGAACAACAGCCCTAGCTCTGTGGCTTCTCAACGGCGCAATCTGCTTGTCCAGTATGGGAAAGGTCAAGGCATGACAAACATGCAGAATAATTACGGGATGTCTTAAATCAACAAAAATAGGTCACATCTACCAACTGGAAGGAATGGCTCTACCTGAATAAGACGCAAAATAGAAGTATAAAACGAAGAATAGTATGCTTCAAATTTATCATGTAAAATAAAATGTGCCGCTTTCACGCAATGCTGTTATGCTAGTAGACAGAAGAATAACATAACCTGATAGAAAATATGCCTCAATAATAAAAATGGTTTCTTGGACAGTGTAAATTTTGTGTTGTGTAACAAATTTAATTAAAACTATTTGAAGTGAATTAGTTTACTTTTTAATTTTACAATTAACTAATGACAGCTCTGGATAATGCAATACCAATAACAATGTAGTGGCATGTAAAAGTTTACATGCAAACAAATTTCAAAGGTAACTAGATGTACCTAATTCTTTTTAAGACACTCAGTAATATTTACTATTTTTGTTAACTTTCACACTGTAATCACTGGAAGTTAATAACTTTCGGGAAATCTCTTCCGAATACATATTAAAGAGAGGGGGAGATAGTACGCATCCTTGATGTATACCTCTTCTTATGGGAATGTCTTCTGTCAGGTTTCTCCTAACTCTAATCGATGCAATTTGATTCCGGTAGAGGTTTTTAATTAGTCGAGTGTCATGTTAATCGAGACCTTGATTATGTAGAAGATTAATCTGTTGAGTGTGTTTCACACGATTAAACGCCTTTTTGTTGATCTCTACATTTCTAAAGCAATACTGTAACGCTGAACACTGCTTCTCTAGTAACAAGTCCCTGCCGGAACCCAAACTGTTCTTCACTAACACGCTAGTCACATTTATAAGGTGAGTGGGTGACTTTCAGAGGCTGGCTCATAGAGCTGATGAGCCTGAATTGCGAGCATTTATTTGCGCCATTTTTCTTGGGCATTCCACAAAGATGGATTTTACCCAGTCTCTAGGTATAGTTCCTGAAAAATATATTTTCTTCAAAAGTCGTATAAGTTGTTCAACACTATTGTCATCCAGAAGTTTTAGCATGTCGACATACATATACATGTCGTCTGCACCTGCGACTTTTCTGGTCTTGGCTAATCTAATTGCTGGTTATACTTCTGATTTTAATATATTCATAGCTTTTATTCTGATTTCTTGTTCTTCCCTCTTCGCCAAACAGATCTTTAATCTAAGAGGTGGTTCAGAAAGAAAGCATTACCTGTTAATTCCACATTAAAAAAAATACGGATTTTTTCGAACTTATATTAATTTTACGTAAGAAGAATATACCATATTATTTATTAGATTACAATAAATAAACAAAATAAAATCACCCGTGCCGAACTTTTTTTTACTCTCTTCATCAAAGTGTAAACATGAGCATTACTGATTTGTTCAGCTTATTTTCTCCACTTTTTCGAAAATCATTAATATCTGCAGCCTTAGATTTTGTATTTTTAAGTTACTCTTTCATGTGAGCTCAGTAACGCTCAATTAAGCGGAGTTCGCGACAATTGGGTTGATTTGCTTCCTTTGGTACGACGATTACATTATTCTTTATATAAAAATCTGTTGCATTTTTGCCGTAATGGGATGTGGCCAAATCCAGCCAAAAGAAAACAGAATTTTTATGTTGTTGTATTAGTGGCAATAAACGTTTCTCCAGACATTCCCGTACATAACTTTCTCCATTTATAGAGCCAGTTGTAACAAATTCTTCACTTTTTAAGTCACATGTGCATATCGCTTGCTAAATCATAACTTTTTGGGGAAATTTACTTGCCATCCTATGTTTATATTTTAGAGCCACATTGCACTTACATGTTGCAACAAAAAATTCTTGTGCAGCGATTTGGCTAAAATCAGCAACACAATAGGTTTCGTCGTCCATGATGCACCAATCAAGTTTTGTGAAGAAATCTGTGTAAAGTTTTCGAGCTCGTGATCTAACCGTTTTTTTCTTTTTCTGGAGTTCTGTCAGGCACTTTCTGGACTTTGGCTAGCGTTCGTTCGGCCAGGTTAGGATTGTTCCTATAGGCAGCTTTAATTCTAATTGCCAGTTTTCTATTCTGAAATACCCTTTTTCGCCCAGAACCTGATTTTCGATAGTAAACCTGTCCTTGTACTTGTAACCTCCTAAAACTTTTCCAACAGTGGATCTGGGTATATTTAAAAATTTTGAAAACTTAACTTGACCCCAGGGAGGATTTTCAATGTGAGTGTTCACAATCAGCTTACGATGAATAACTTCATTCGTTGGCATGACGCTTTTTTATCAAGATTTTACCACAAAACTTACACTGGAGGTACTCAAAGATATAATTTGACAGTTGTAATACATATACATATACCAATTTGTTTTTCAACGCCTGCCTAGATAATAAAGTTCCTTGCTGATACCTTTTTCCGAACTACCTCTTATTTCTGCCATTCTGCTTCGATATGTTTTTGATCACTCACAAGTTGATTAATCTCTTCAGGTTGTTAAACTGCACTTTATTGTATTTTTTCTATCCAGTTATTTCATTTACTTTTTTATAAATATTAAAGAAACCGTGTTTTTTTTTTCTGTAGTTCTGCTTTTGTCTACTCTGCAAAATATGGAAATTCTCCGAACTTGATAAAACATTTATGAGTGTCCGGATTAAAGACACAAATAACCACAAAGGTGTCCGAATCACATACTTCTTCAGATTACTTGAGTATCCGATTAATCGCGTGTCCGGATGGTAGAAGATACTGTATTTGAAAATTGTAAATTTTTATATTTTGTTTAATGTTTTGGAATAAATACAATACACATACTATGTTTTTCTTATGAGGGCGCATTTTTATGCTATCTACCTAGCCATGAAACTATTAATAAAACATAGCTGTTACATTTAGAAGTATACCTATGTCCTAAGTTGTGTTTAATTTGTGCGGGTTAAGAAATTTGGGAAGGTTTACTTCTTGATAAAATAAGTGAAATTAAGGTGGAATATCGCAGTGTCATAAAGTTCATAAAGTCAGATAACACTGGCTAACACAATTTTTGCTCATTCCTATCTCAGACTTGATTTTTAATAATTTTGGTATATTTATAGAACCCGAAAATCATATTAGCTTTTGCTTATCACGTCAAAAATTTGCAGTATAACGTACCCTACATTTTTAATTGTAATTAAAAGCAGCCACGTTATTAAGAACTGATACTATACAGGGTGATTCAGAAATAAGTGCCGTAACTTTAAGGAGAGGTAAATATTGACGAAATATTAAAAAAAGTCAAATATCTTTTTTTTCAAGATGCGGTGGTTTTCATTTTACAAGGTGATAAAGAAGTAAATCCAAGAATCAGTACTAGGAGACTTTCAGTACAAACTAGTTTATCTCAATCTACAACTTGGAGAATTTTGAAAGATGTATGCAACTTCATCCGTTCCATCTTCAACTGCATTGTGTTGTTTAATTTTTTTAATATTACCTACCTAATTAAACTTAATTCATGTGAAGGTCTGAACAAAAATTAAAAGATCTCGAAAACGAAACGTTTTAGCGAGTCCAACAAAGAGTACCGTTTTTGCGTGATATGGAATGGAGAATCACGGGCATACATTATTCTCACGACATACAGGGCGTAAACAAAGTATTGCATCAAAATGTATTCCGTGGCTCCTGTTTCTACGCCACTGAAATATTCTAAGTTATCAAGATTATGTGCAATTTATAGGACACTATGAATAATTAACATGTTCATTTTTGAAATTCATATCTGTGTGCTGAGATGAGATATTCGACGAAAT
The DNA here is from genome assembly GCA_963082815.1 of Melanotus villosus. Taxonomy (NCBI): domain Eukaryota; kingdom Metazoa; phylum Arthropoda; class Insecta; order Coleoptera; family Elateridae; genus Melanotus; species Melanotus villosus. The sequence continues at coordinate 64,358,912 of OY720418.1, read as the reverse complement.
ATAAAGTTTTGTGACCTTTTTTATCACCCTGTAAAATGGAAACCACCGCATCTAAAAAAACAGATATTTAACTTTTTTAATATTTCGTCAATATTTACCACTCCTTAAAGTTACGGTACTTATTTCTAAATCACCCTGTATAAACAAAGTATAAAATTATAATTTATTCATTACAAATATCAATTAAGTACATACATATGAATAATACAAAATACCCATTAAGAGTGCATTAATAAAAAAAATAATAATACTGTATAATGAAGGGGGTTTCGGGGAATAAAGTTTCGTTTGTAACACTTCTGCTGTGTGCTGTATTTTGGCAGTTTCTTAAAATACTCCAACAGTAGTCGGGCATCATGTTAACATCCCATCTTCCTTGGTACCGATCCTCCATGGTTTTTAAGTCTTGATCAAATCTTTCACCTTGTTCATCACTTACAGCCCCTAGATTCTCAAGAAATCTCTCAAGACGACTATTTAGAAAATTGACATAATACCGAACTATAATCTGAACACTAAAAGTCTTTACTTTACGAACACAAATGAAATCATTACTTTACAAACACCAAAATTACTACAAACTAGTTAACTGATTTGCCAAGGGCCCTCAAATACAAATACAAAAAGCGGTACTTATTAAACTTCAAAACAACTAATCAACATTGATGAAGGCCTGCCAGCAAGCGGCAATCGTAGAAATCAAACTGACGTTACAACACAAATGAAGAAAGCAGGAGCAGCATAAAGGAGAATAGTTTTTTTTTACCTGGCGAGTTGTTCTTACTTACTCGACACAGGGAGTGACGCAACGGACGTTACTGGAAGAGCTATATGTTCTTTCTTCCAAGACGGGTGCAAGACGACGATAAATAATCCAATAGCTATGCGTTTTCTGAATCCCTCAGACGAGGAAAATGGATGGGAACGATACTCCTCTAACACAAAACTTCCACACAAAACTATATCTCTCCGGAATAGGGGCGGATGGGACGGCCGGGAAGACGGCAAATTTCTCGAACGGCCGGTCCTGTTTGGGCCCGAATAATTGAATTGAGGTTTCTTTCGATGTTACGAATGTTTGAAATTACTTTTGCATACGTTACTCCTATACCGAAAACATAATCATTGATATAAAAAGCGCTCCGATAAGATTCTTTATGTTTAAAAATAAGAAATTAGATACCGTCGAATATAATACATTTTATTATTTTCACTGAGCTCATATTATATAGTATGAGTTGGCAATGGTATTCAAACCAGCAATGGTAAATGTTTTATAGTTTTATTGTTTTATTTGTGAAGTTAAAGGATGTGCTTCTCACTTTACTAGCTTTTCCATTCCCTTCCATCTTGTGCTTTTATTTTGGCTTCATTTTTTGATTTTGCTTTCTCTAGTGTTATTTTTATTTAAATGCCGTCCCAGTTTTCGTTTGGTCTTCCTGTACTTCGCGTCTTTCTAATTGATGTTTACCATATTCTTTGTATTGATCTCACGTTGTTCATACGTTGTAAGTGGCCCCACCACTTTAACTGCTTCTATTGAATTTCAAAACAGGTGCAATTTCTAGTTCTTCTCGTACTGACGTATTGCGCATTTCATTTAGTGTGATTATTCCTTTAACACCTATTGGATACATCATTTCTAGTCATTCTATTTTTCATCCTTCTTGTTAAGTGTCCAGGTTTCATTTCCATATTAAGTTAAAATTGACCTGAATACCATCTTAGATACTGCTAATTTAGTTTCCTTCGGTATTTCATTTTTCTTAATGAAATTGTGTTTCATCCTGTAATGTTTTAATAGTTTTTTTTTTTATTTCATTAATATCCTGATCTTGTTCTATTATGTTTATATCTTCAGTATCTTATATTTAGGTATATTCTTATGCCGTCATCCGTCAACAAAGCTTTCGTCTTCTTGGTGTTCTTCTGCTTCTTATTCTTTTATTTAGGCTTAGTGCCTGTTTTTCTTCACACAATTTTAAAGAGATTCTTCTGAAGTCTTCTAACTATCGGCCCATCTTTTCGGCGACCTTTCAGGTTGTATTCGGTCCGGTAGTTTTAGATCTCTTGCTATTTTTATCAAACGAGTATTATTTGCTCTTTCAACATGCTTGTTCCACCCCTTTCTCCTTTCTTTGATAAATTTCCCTATATCGGTTATCTTACATGCCACCCTTATTACATCATTTCTAACTCCATCTGCTCTTGTTTTTCCAGTTATTGATCTTAATGTGTTCTTGGTGTTAATCTTCATATTGTACCTCTTCAAAGTCTCATTCATTCATTTGGATATTCTTGCATTGCCCTTTTGGTTCCATTCATAACCACCTCATCTTCAGCAAAAGAAAAATTTCGACTGCCTCCAATCCTTCTATGGTCTTGTTTTAAATAATAATGCCCCCATGTTCTGCGTTACTACAAAATTTGTATTACCTTTATACAAGCTTCTTAATGCATTACTAAGTGTGTAATCTATGGCTCGTTCTTTCAAGATTATCTAGATTTGCTCTTTTCTTACTCTATGAAAGACGTCTTCTAAGTCTATAAATGTGAAGACAGCTTTGGATTTACTCACTCGTGCTTCTTCATTGATTTGTTTTAAGGTAATAACGTGGTCTATCGTGGAAACCACTTTGTAATTATTTCAGTGTTTGCTCTTTGTATTATTGTTTGTATTCCCTTTTCTAGCACTTTTTCATTCATCTTTACTGCTACGCTCAACAATGTGATTATTCTATAGTTATTGCAGTCAGATATCTCAACTTTCTTGTGGATTGAGGCTATTACTCCTACTTGCCAGTCTTTTGGTGTTCTTCCTCTCGTCAGTGCTACGTTGCATATTTCTAACAAAAATTTTTTCCTTCCATTTCCATATTTTTAAACATTTCAAATATTATTTTATCATGACTTAGTGTTTTACCATTTTTTTATGTTTCATTTGCTGCTTCTATGTACTCGTATTTCTTTCATAATTATTTCCTATTTTTCTTTAATTGAGTGTATGGCTTCATGTTCCTTTTTTACAGCACCTTTTTCTGTTGTATTTATTACTCCTTAAAAATGCTTCTTCGATTTCTTCCATTATTTTTAGACTTTTACTGATCGTAATTTTTACATTTCTTAAGTCTTAGAGATTGTAAATGTTTATTAAAAATGTAAAAGCTTAATATTTGTCCAACATCATTATGACACAAGGCCGGTGGCTGTTTGTAACTCCCGGGCTGGTATATAGTGGCCCATCCGCCCCTGCTCCGGAGTATCTGGCATTCTTTTTATGAATCCGACGAAGTCGCTAATTGTAACCCTCCCAGAGGGTTATCAGTATAGAAGCATTCCGGTTTATTTAAGGACCCAAGCGGCAAACGATTAACTCGCACCACGTCTTAAAAGACGTCCGATATGGTTGACTAACTGTCACGCACTAAAGAGGGAAACGGAAGAAGAATCGAAAGGACGCCACAGAACAGCTGACGCGGCCCAATGTACAGGGGATTCCCTCTCACCGTATCACGAGACGTTGCAATAACGGAAGCAAAATGAGATCATGACTTGGTGACATACGCGTGAAATTTAGGTCAACTTAGGATTTGAACAAAGGAACCTTTTATAAAAACGAAACACACTGAAATGACTTTAAAGATTTCGTAGAACAACACGGAAAGAACGTGCCGATTTAGGTTTAACCTTCCATGTCCTCCAGACTAAATGAATTTAAACTGAAGCAAAAATAAAATAATTGATACGGAATCAAACTTAAGGGACAGGACCGTACTGAAGAATCTAAAATGACTCAAAAATTCCAAAATAACACGGACTTGCAAAACCACGTAACATATCATATGTGCTACAAATTCACTTTATAAACTGTGAACATTTGATATTGAAAAAATGTAAAATTTTATATCTGAATTTCACTTATTACTGAAAAGGTGGATGGCTGTACTTTCGTACTTTTACCACACTAGTAGTAGTTCAGTCAATAGGTAGCTTTACCTTGCAAAAGGGCGGGGAAAGTATATACTTGACAATTGTGTTCATTTTGGGATCCTAATGAAATCCTGAAATTTGTAAACACGAAAAGTTGCCGCCTGCGCCGCCATCTTGGAAAATGGCGGCCAAAATCGGGTTCTTTAAAAATATCTCGTTTCCGCTGCATTTTACAGTAAAAATAGTTATACCTATGTATACAAAGTTGTAGAGAATACAATTTTCTACAACTTTTGTTTTTTGTTTTATGCTCATATTGCAACCTAAGCGATGAAAGTTTTCAAGCATTGTTTCAACCCTCATCTGTGTAATTTTCGTCTTTCTTGTTTCGCAGGAAATTGTTCACTACCATCATGAATGAACTCCATGCTTGTTCCTCAACGTCGTTCAGAGAGTTGGCGAAACGGGGATCCTTCATTAGAGTTCTAATTTGCGCTCCATCAAACACCTCAGCTTTTATTTTTCCACAACTAAGTCCTGAAAATTTTGCACATATGTATTGGAAGCAGTCGCCCTGTAAATCTAGAGCTTTAGCATACTGCTTCGTTAGCCCTAATTTGATAATATGGAGAGGAGGAAAAATGAGTTTTTCTCTGTCAACCAAAGGTTGATTTATAACATTATTTTTCCAACAGTTAAGGATGTTTTAAGCGGCCAGTACTTCTGTTCTGAGTCCAGTGGTGGTCTCTAGCCCGACTATCCCGGAGTCACAAAAAACATGGAAATTTTGTGTATTCTCGTTGAAAACCGAGTAAAAAGTTCACTATTTTAAGATCCACACAAATTATTCAGTTATGGTTTCTACATATATTTTAGTAAGTTTAGGATCGTTGGATATCTTCATATTTCTCCTTTAAGTGGACTAAATAGTCAATGGGAATTGAACCACAGACATTTCCATTGTCGAGTAGACGCACTTAAGACTTCTACAGGAACTGTCTATGAATAAGCGCCACTCATTTTGGTGATACTGTACCACACCCATTGCATTTAGAAAACCTCACAAATCCACATTCGCCGTTGAAATATTCTAAAAGTTCACTTTCTCTGTTACGATAAAAGGTTATCTTCGTGCCTTGCTCGAGTAGATTATTTTCGTTTAATCTTGAAGCTAGAAGTTCTGGTGACTTTTTTGATGGACCCAAATCTCTTACCAAGTCGTTCAACTCTGCTTGAGTAAAAAGCTGCGGTTCTTCATTGTCAAAATCAGTATCAGAGTCTTGTTCAAAAACATCTGCCATACCTACCCTCTTCGTCCTCAACTGAAGAAAGCCCTTCAAAGACTGGCACGGGTATTTCATCAGAATGAACCACTGGTCGAATTGCTGAATCGAGATTTCGATAAACAATTTTATTCTTATTCTTCTTATCGTAACCGGAAGTCCGAAATAAACAAAAATAGCAGTTATCCACGTGGTTTCTCGATTCACGCTAAATCATTGGAATGCCAAATGCAAATTGTCGTCGTTTTCCCTTGCTCCACTGTCGTAAATTTTCAACACAAAGCTTACACACTTTATGTGGAGCCCAAGATTTGTCTTGATCGCCAAGTTTCATGCCAATGTAAGCCAAATACACCTTTTTAACAAAATCACTGATATCTGCCCTGTGACTGGGTACAGTGAAACTGAAATGTAGCAAAAGGAATCTTCACTATTACCACATTTTCATGTAGACATGGTGTTAACAACAATAATAAAATTAGCTACTCGGGTAACAAATATAAAATAGCTATCCGTACTCACAGTCAACCACTCAGCAACTAAAAATTGTAAACAATTTCAACGCCTAGGTCTTAGAAAGATATTAATAAAATAGAAACCTTCTAGGAAAAACTCATTCAACTGTCGTACAATAGTGTAGTGCAAACTCTTTTAAACTTTTTTAAAACTCTTTTAAAAAGACTTCCACGGTCAGTGTTAGTGTTAACAGAACGACTCCCCTCTCCTGAAGAAACCCCTTAAGAAAGTGGGCGAAACGTTGAGTACTTTTGTCTTAAACATGACACGGTTTCAACCCGGAAGTCGTTCTGTTAAAACTCTTTTAAAGTATTTTAGATTCTCATCTTGTACTTGTGAAAAGAATTTAAGCAATTATACGTCTGCTAATGACTTGCAAGAATCTTGAAAAAGGAAAAACAAGTAAGTGCCATAGTGGGAAAACCTGACGTGATAGGCAAAAATGGCTTTGAGTTTTGGAGTCAACGTATCAAAATTAGTTAATAACAGGTGTCAGATCGTAACCAGCATTAATTGTTGGCCAGTGTAATCAATGCCTGTGGGTTCATAGAGTTAAGGCATCCACCTTATAGCGCTGACCTAGCTCCGTCAGACCGCTTTCTATTGAAAAACTTAAAAAAGCATATCAGGGGAAAGCGTTTTGCATCTGATGAAGTACTCAAAGAAGCTTTTGAACAATATTTTTCAGAGTTGCCGAAGGAATTGTTTTCTGAGAGTATGGGACAATTGGAAAACAGAAGACTAAAAGGGCCGGTTGCACAAAGCTCTTGTTAAATTAACGAATGATCAAAGTTGACAAAAGAGCATCATTTTTTATTTAGGTACTAATGCATTATTTGACATATGCATTTGAATTTTGATTCGATTTTGTTCACTTTGACGAATAATTAATTTACCCAAGCTCTTAAATCATGTTTGTGCAACCGGCCCTTAGTGTGTAAGTGCCGAAGGGAGTTACGCAAAAAAATAAAGGGTTGTTAACGTGATACGTGTTTTTTTTTCTTGGCTAAAGATACACCCTCGTATATTATTGTTGTTACTTATAATTTTTGAAGGACATCGGACTTATTCTGTTAAGGAATATAAAATAAAATTTTATATAAATTTCTTAAAACTCAGCACCTTTGTATATTAAAAAATCTGTTGCAGTTTAGTATTTTCTAAAATAATGTATAATGTGTAAATTATTATGTTTGTTGGTATAAACCTGTTTTTATGTATAGACCTGTAGATTCTATAATCTTTCAGTTCGCTAAATCGTTAGTAATTCTTCAAATTTGATATTTCAGCGTTACTTTCTGTAGTCGTAGTACCTATGAGATTATCAGATTATTACTCCATTTTATTATTCAGAATTTAAAAATAGGAGTTGGCTATATGATAAATTGTAAGTTAATATTGGTTAAATTACCTGCCCAAAGTGTTAATAAGGCATTAATACTGATATTTTAATGTACCTTAAAGTTTTCTTTGCTTTTTGGTAACATTACTTAACACCCAACCCTTCGACTCTTTTGGTTTTATTTCAAATGTATATAGATTTGCTTCTGTATATTGCACCTACAAAACTTATGTTTATAGTAGTTTTATGTAAGTTGTCAAACATTTAGATATATGTACATAGGTGTTATAAACTTGCAAACATAAAAATTACATATGATTTTCCAGTAATTACTTAATTAGTTCATTACTAATACCGGGTGATCATCGGAATTTATAATTAGAGGAGGCTGTGATTGGTTCTATTTTATGCTGTGTGGTTGGACACACTGAGAAATTAATAATAAATTGACAATTGTGATATTTGAGATTATGCTCGTGCTTTGTACGATCTTTGATGATATAGTAAACATTATTTTTGCTGAAACACATAAATAAAATAAGTTTGAAGAAAAAATTGAAATTACTTTCAGTGATGAGAAAAATTTTATGTTGAATATCAAACATTTTTAAAAATAAATGTCACAATTCTGACACTTAAAATTTTTAATTTCAAGCTGCAAGCCTGTGTTGCCAACTTTATGGTAAATATCACAGCCTGCTCTAATTATAAATTCCGTTGATCACCCGGTACATATTTTAGACCAGATTCCATTTTGTTTTAATAGAACTTACAATCATGGCACTTTTATTGAAAATTTTGAAATGCACGTGATCGTGTTTGCACGAATATATAAAATCGATCTTAGTTAAAACGAGTATTCATTAGTAATTCAGTTATACCATTGTAGTACAATCATTGAAGTACATATGGTTTCTGATATGTACAGTTGTGGACAGAAAAAAATAGGACAGTGTTTTTTTTCTAGTTTAAAATGGTCCCTGTTTTGTAATTTGATTGCAAGTCAATGTGACAAATATCATAATTATAAAGCCAAAATCAAGTAACTAAATTTTATAGAATAAAGTTTACTTGATTTTTCGAGTTGTCCTATTTTTTTCTGTCCACAACTGTACAAGGTGGTCCAAATTGGACACTTTTGATAGGAAACACCAATTTCTAGAGGAGCTAGAAAAAAACTAACCTACATGTTACGAGCTCGATTTTTGTGAGAAAGTGAATGCCGAAAACCGCACATCGATATCTTGAACTGTTTATAGGGTTGTTTTCAATTTTGTGCATTTTTTACCCACCCCCGTAACTTATTTATTTATGAATATTTTTTGTTTCTGTAAAAACATTCTTAAGGCACTTTTTTTAAAGGAATCCAATGGTGTCCCAAGTTTTTTTGTAAAAAGAATGGTTTTGAAGATATGACATAAACTTGTATTTTTTCTTATGGACTACCCTATATAATTTTGCATATTCGTTTTCTAAATATATAAAATACTTGCTACTTTCCTTTTTAAACATTTATTTTATAACAGCTATAAGTTTATTTCGTTTTATTGTTCAACATGGCACTCCAGATTAACAAAATTCATCTTATACTATTTTAGAAACAGCAATAAGAAAAAATACAAGTTTATGTCATAGCTTCAAAACCATTCTTTTTACAAAAAAACTTGGGACACCATTGGATTCCTTTAAAAAAAGTGCCTTAAGAATGTTTTTACAGAAACAAAAAATATTCATAAATAAATAAGTTACGGGGGTGGGTCAAAAATGCACAAAATTGAAAACCACCCTATATCTTCTAAACAGTTCAAGATATCGATGTGCGGTTTTCGGCATTCACTTTCTCACAAAAATCGAGCTCGTAACATGTAGGTTAGTTTTTTTCTAGCTCCTCTAGAAATTGGTGTTTCCTATCAAAAGTGTCCAATTTGGACCACCCTGTACTTAGATGTTCAGTCTTAACAACAAAACTATAATAGAAAGTTGTTTGAGGTTATAATGAAATTTACACATACGTACATATATTAGAGGTTTGGTGGCACAGCAGATTGATACCAGCTAACTTAGGGTTCAAATCTCATCTGTGGTGTTGAAATTTTCCAGGAACGGCTGAGATATAAATCCTGTTAAGGTAGGCCATGTGACGAAGTAGTAAGTTTCGTAATAAAAAAAATATTAGGCTGAAATTTTTTATTCGTTTAATATAGGTACTTTGAATAGTCATATGTCATATGATATTTGTTCTTGATATTTCTACAAAAGCAGCAGTAATTCATAAAAGCTTTAGTTTGATTTTGGCCGGAATTTCTCTCGATGTTTTTAGTTTTGGAAAGAAAATATTAACGTGGGAGATTAAATGCAGTTAAAACTTAATTATACATCGAAAATATTCGAAACAATGTTATGTTTTCCTTGGACATTATTCTAATACTTGTTAAAATAAAGTATTACTGAAGAATGTAACCTTTACAAACCGGCTTATAATTTCTGACGCCCTCCAATTTGCAACTAGAGTCGACAGCTTTGTAATTAGCTCCGGCCCTGATCTGCATCCGTATTGTTTAGTTTAATATAAAGCCATGTTATGAATTTTAAATGCAATTGTTTTTAAGATGTAATTTTTGCAGTCTTAAAGACTGCTATGCCATTGTTCTTGAATCTTACCATGACCTACTGATAATCATGGCCACGTGGTACATTGAATATTAGAAATATAGTAAAATTCGGGTAAAACATTTAACATACAAAGGATTAACAAATGTGTATTCAAAAAATTGACATAAGTCGATTATGAACATCCTTCGGTGTCAAAATTTCTAAGGTTGGCTAATCACGAATTTAACATTTAGAATAACAAGGTGAGGGAAAACTACTGCTTAATATTGCAAATAAGGTCATCAAAAAGTGCGCTCAAGAACGCGTAAGTAGCTGGTTAAGTGTCAAATCTTGGGGAGAGATGCAAGCAGGTGTGGGGCACCTGGGGCACCCCAAGCAGGAGGCCAGGTGATCCCCACACGGCACGAGCCTCGCAGCTGCCATCCAGTTGTGCTCCGCGGACTACTTTTTGACATTTGTCTGCCGGAACCACCACTTTTTGTAGCAGTTGCTATCGATACGTCGTTGTTTGTTTTAATTTAATATCCGTTATTATTCGTGATGTTCAGCAACCAGTCAAGGTTTAAGAAAGTCGTTTACGCAATTGCTAGACTGCCTTAACTGTAATTTACATAATATATATTTGTGTGTGCTATGCAAAAATTATTGCTAATCCAATCGAAAGTTCATTCGTCAGTAGAATAGAGACAGTTGATACCGCCATTTTGTTTTTAATTGGGTCAATCAATTTAATCGATTGCGCAATAATTAGATCAATTCGCGGAATTTTAGGTCAATTCGTGGAATTTTAGGCCAATTTAATTGGATTAGCGGTTTAATTAGATCAATCCGCGGTTTTTTAGGTCGATTTAATGGGATTAGCGGTTTAATTAGATCAATTCGCGGTTTAATTAGGTCAATTAAAAGTTCGATTAAAATCTCGATTAAAAACGGCGGCCATCTTGGATTTAATCAAATTAATCAATCGATTTAATTAGATCGATTAAAAACTTCGATTAAAAGCGGCGGCCATCTTGGAATTAAATCAAGACTAGACCAATCAGGTTAGCGGTTATCAATCTATCTCTCTCTCACACTGTACAAATGGGGCGTGGTCAGGAGCCGGCGGGTGCATAATTAATTAATCAGAGTGACATATTGAATTATTCTTTAATCAAAGCTATCAATTTAACCAGGTGTACGGCGGATTCGGTATCAATCCGCTGATTAAATAAATATGCATAATGCATCACGAAAAAGCACGGTAGATCAATCAGCGTTTTATCCCAAAAACGCAGGTCTTGACTTGTCTGTTTACACCTGTCAATCAAAGCTTAAAATTTCGTAAATGACGTCAAGGATTATTACGAACAATAGGTACCTTTCATCGTCCTACGAAATGTTTTTAATTCGGGCTGAAAAGTTTAAAAGGATATATCATTTGTAAACACAAAAGAAATACAGCTATAAAATTATTCATTTTATTTGCAAAATCGCGCTCACTCCAAAAAAGGCAGAGGATTGACAATTTATGAAATTAAATATTAATCAGAATATAATTAAAATGTTGATTAATATGATAACAATGCTTTTTTAAGTAATAAACGTGTCTTCATAATAAAATAAAAATAAGTCATAAGTGTGGCAGAGTTCCATATCCAGTAGGAAGTGTAATGTGGTCCACCTGGAGCCGCATCATATCTCGTGCAAAGAAATCTTCGTTACTTTGAAGTTTGAGCACCGACATCCCGATTCCATCCGAAGGCATGGCGACGGTTTTAACATATTGAATGTTAGTGCATTCTGTAAAGTAAAGGTAATTTTTTAACATATACATATAATTAAGAAGAAACATATTTTTAAGAACTTTACGATATTTCCTATAAATTAAATACAGTTAGTCATCAGCATTTTGGTAACGTGTTTATTATCAATAGTTTTTTTCCCACGCTAAAATGATAAAACAGAATTTCGAATAAAAGAACGCTTAGGGAAATTCGATTTTTAAAATAAAAATTTAAAACATGATTTTAGATAATTTTTTTGAATAAAAGTATACGGTATTCCGTCAGGGCTTAATATCAATTGTTTCTTTCATTTTTCTTTGTGGAGATTAATATCAAGAATTTACCGTTATTAAAAATATTAGAAGTATGAGAAGGGGAAATAAATAGACTAAATCGAGATTAGCGATAAAATCTGCGGCACTTCTCGTATATTCGATATTATTTTCGGTTTATTCCTGGTAAACCTTCAATTTATAATATTTGTTATTATAAAAAATATAAATTAATTTCTGAATATAAAATTGAAGATATGGACCAAATCTAAGTTATTATTATTTCTTTCACTTATTTAATATTTAATTATGTATTTTCATTTTTAGATATATTTTATTCCCACTGACGATTAACTTTAACGTTCGAAACGTTTGAAAAATATAAAATTTTTTCAAAAGAAATAAAACCTTTTTTATTTCTGAATAATTGGACTACAATGATCTCTTCCACTTTTGTATAAATTAATTTCATTATAAACTTACTCTTTTTTAATGTAGATTCCCCTAAAGTAATTGGAAGATGTAGCCCTCGCTCTACGAGATATGTTCATATAAAGTGCGAACTTCAGGTCTATCGTTGGCAACGTTTTCTAATAAAATCTTAAGACAAATTGTGTAATCAGCCTTAAGAATATCTACTAGCGTTAAAGAAAAATATAAAATTTTTTCAAAAGAAATAAAACCTTTTTTATTTCTGAATAATTGGACTACAATGATCTCTTCCACTTTTGTATAAATTAATTTCATTATAAACTTACTCTTTTTTAATGTAGATTCCCCTAAAGTAATTGGAAGATGTAGCCCTCGCTCTACGAGATATGTTCATATAAAGTGCGAACTTCCGGTTTATCGTTGGTAACGTCTTCTAATAACATCTTAAGACAAACTGTGTAATCAGCCTTAAGAATATCTACTAGCGTTAAGAAACCCATATTTGAACAAATTTAGTACGCCAGAAATTGATAGATTCGTAAAGTCCACCTTGAATGTTTTAACACTAAAACCACTAAAAAGTATGCCAAGCGAAGGCAACACAGGGACGTTTTCTGACTAGCTAGTTCGACATCCCAACTATATACGCACGGGTGTTTTGTTAAGAATGAGTCAAACCCATTGTCATTACTATTATCTTTCCCATTGTCTTGTTTCGGTAAGTTTCAACTTGTAGCTTTCCTGTATTTTACAAAAAAAAAAAATGCAATAAACATCTGCAAACCTCAGCTAAAACCTTTCACACGGTACAAGTTTGACCTTCAGAATTCAAATTTAAGTACAACTTATTTTACAAATTTAAAACAAAAAGCCATTATTATCTTTTAGCATTAAAAATAAAACTGTTTTTCTAAAAATCTTGCGACCAAGAGAAAGCATACATTTAAAAATTTAAATCTGTTATTGTCGACGTAAAAATATTTTATAAAACAAAAACTGTGAGTACGTTATTTTAATAAATTTTGAATAAAAGAACGTTTTGTAAATTTTAAATTAATCGTGCTGTTAAACCCGACTATCATTTTCTGCTGGTAATGTTTGTCTCAAAAAATATCATTTGTAAACACAAAATAATTAATTAATGATTTTCTTCCACGTAAATTAATTTGCCTTTTAAGGAATTCAGATATTCAAGAAAAATAACTGCCTAACATATTTAGCTTTTAAAAATTCCACGTTATTGTAAAGAGTCCGTTTAAAAATTCAACGTTGTGAAGACAGAAAAACATATTCGACGCAATACTAATTTGGAAGTGTTATTCTTTTAATAACTATGAAAAATATTATCTGTAAACGCAAAAGAAATACATCTATAAAATTATTCATTTATCGACAAAATAATAAATAAATTAGTACTTTTACTGACATGGAGGTATCGCTAATTATTATAACATCGGACTGTAAAAAATTAATAACCAGAAAAACCTTGTAGAGATAATCCCAAAATAGCTAACACTGAAATTTAGGACTTCTTTCACGCTAATAAAGTAAAGGACGTCTTTTACTCTAATAAAGTTAAAAACTCTAATAGCTTTCTCTTCTGCTAAAAACTCTAATAGCTGCTTTCTCATCTGCATCGTCTAAAACGGAACGTTCATGGTTTTGTTTCAAAGACAATTGTCAAATAATCTTGAGAAAATATGATGCTATAACATTTTGAATTCTACACTACTTTGCAGACGGTAAAATCTGTTCTCGTTTGTGAAAATGGAGCACGGATTTTATCTAACTCTCTTAAGCAACAGTTCAATGAAATATTTACCCAAAAACACTTCATCCTGTTCTACCTCTTAGAATACACTGTAAATTGTTTTCAAGCAAATAATCAGGTAAGTTGTGTTTTTATAAACGTACACTAAAAGTTATTGTAGGCTAAATTTTACCGATGACTAATTATCATTTAAAATTTTTAAATATGAAATACTTTGAAGCTGCCAGTCAACACGATCATATTACCTGCTATGTCTTTAATAATTCTTGAAGTTTAAATTTACTCTTTTGCAGGACTAGGGTCTGTTTTATTATTCCCTGATAAAGTTAAATTCCATATATCTACAATTGAACCAGCAAAAGGTACGAAGATACAAATGTTCCTAAAACCACATTCCGTTAATTAAACAAGCAAGAACGACCGGCCAGGCGAACTTGCTAACAAGTTTTTCAAAATTTAGTAGTAAATATTTTATGGAATGACTTTTAAAGAAAGTATTTAGCTTGTGTTCACTTATAACCTGTAAAATAAGTGATTTCATTCTTCAGAAATTTTTAAAATTATAAATTAATTCACCTAAAATGTATTCGTTTTTTATAATCTGATATATAAATATCTACAATCACAGCGGAAATAAAAAATCGTTAAACACGTGCAACCATCTTATTTTAGTATTCATAATAGCATTGGATTTATTTTCAGTCGAAAAGACTTCACACACTTTAAAAAAAAATAATCGCATGATTCACAGAAACCTTGAAGAACTAATCGCAAAAAATAATAAATGTTTAGCTTTAAGCTAAATATATACCAAAACAAAATGCCTGTACTAATAACATTGAACAATAGGTACAACATGACTCATTGTTCTTGAGTCCCTTACTACAAAATAGTTTAAATCTAGATCGGATGGTGGTACAATCGTACACTTGATGATGCCCTCTACAGAATTAAGATCAATCTGTTCACATTTATCCCGACCCACATGAATTTTAGGATGCCCTATGGGGTATTTCCCATACTTATTAAAATTTAAAAGAAAAAACTAAATTCTATCTGATTCATAATTATTTTAAAATAAATTTTGGCTTTAATGTAATTCTTTGCTTCAAATCAACTTCGAGCGTTGGATAAAAAATTAAAAAGAAATAAACTAAATTGCATCTGCTTCATAATTATTTTAAATAAATTTTGAGCTTTAATGTAATTCCTTGCTTCAAATCAACTTCGAATGTTTGAAGACTTTTAAAATGAAGATCAATAAAAAATATTGAATAAAACATATTTTTGAAAACCTTAAACAAGATTAAGTTTGAAATAAACAAAAGAATATTTTTAAAATATTGAAAACGTAATAAAATTAAATTAAAAAAATATTAAAAGAAAAAAACAAAATGAATTAAATTATAAAATAACTTTTTTAATAATTAATGTAAACCATTATCTTTAACTTTGTCACCTCTGCTAACATTTTTGAATTCCTGTATTACAAAGTGCAATTAAAATGTAAGATATTACGAAGACCTTTTCGTATTTTAGAAAAAAAGACAGTTTACGCTTATTTAAGAAAATCAAATATTTAAGAAAAAATAATCTTGAAAAGCTTGAATGAAGTTAAATTTGAAATAAAGAAAAACATTTCAAGAAATTGAAAAACTTTTAAAATGAAAATCAATAACAAATATTTAATAAAACATGTTTCTGAAAACCGTAAACAAAATTAAATGTGAAATAAATAAGAGTATTTTAAAAATATTGAAAAGCTTGAATGAAAATAAATTTGAGATAAAGAACAAACATTTTAAGAATTTGAAAACTCTTAAAATGAAAATCAGTAAAACATATTTCTGTAAAATTTTTAGTATAGGTACATTTTATAATATCTACCTATCTATTATAGATATGTTGTTCAGGTCCTTGAACGGAGGTGAGCAGCTCATGCCTCGATGCATCCAGCGACTGTTGGGAAACCCCTGGTAGGTCTACCCCAAACGCGAAAGACTGAAAATATTTTAAAAAAATTTTAATTCGATATACAGACAAACTGAATTGAAACTTCAATTTCTTAAACTGGAGATATACGTAAAAGCTGAGTATGAAAAAGTTACTTACACCCAAGTACTCGCTGTACTCCCAGCAGTTCTGTAATATGCCGGTGAAGTTTTGCGAAAAACTGCGAATCAGATGCATCTAAAACAGCACCCTCGTGCATTAGTTTGGTTTCACACTGCTCTTCACCAATTATAGTAATTCGCGTGCGGTCGACACTGCTCACACTTGTGAATGCGTACTGTAGCACGTCGAAGAAGACAACGGTCGATATGGTGAACCCGACAAGCACTTTGGAGACTTTAAAAAACATTAGTCATTACCCTGGTCACTCAAAACAGTTAATCATCGTAAATACTTCCGGACGTTTTGCATACTGTAAATTCTTAACAGCTGCAGTCATCAAAAAGGACGCCAAAGTCTTGTTAGTCCTGAAATTTGTAAGGACTTAAATTTGAAAAATAAAAGAATATTTAAATTATAAAATAACTTTTTTAGATGATATTTAATATAAAATAATTCTGAAACGCTTAAATGGAAACCATTCACGTGCTGTAGTCTCGACATATATCTTCTTCTCGTCTATAATTAATGAAAATCATTATCTTTAACTTTGGCAGCTCTGCTAACATTTCTGAATTCCTGTGTTACAAAGTTTTCTAAATTTGTTAATGCTGGCAAATTTTAAATTAATATTCTATTTTAGTATAAACTCTCGAATGTTTTACAAAAATTTAAAAAGAAAAAACTAAATTGTATTTTACTTCATAATTATATTAAGTACTAATTTTGAAATAAAAAAGTAATAAACTTGTTTAACATTCTGGTATGAGCAAAGATGTAGCGAGTTCAGATTACAATTTATTATTTACAGGTAAGTTGAGCAATATGGTTTTTAGGGATTATTGAAATTTCTATCTTATTTATTTAATATGCTACAAAAGGTGAATTATTTTGCTGAAAAAGAAATCAATACCAAAGCTAGATGATTATCAATTTGAACTTGTCAGATTCTAATATTGAAAAATTGTTTGGAATACCAGACGATGCAATTTATTATAAAACCAAATCAGGAATTAATATTCAAAATAAGTAAATTGATAGACACAAGTGATTTGTGTGTGCCTATATTCAAATTTTGTAAAAGGACCAATATTTAGATTTGTAGTAAATTCGTTGCCTAGGGTACTTACATAAAATCAGCTAGTGTTA
Source organism: Melanotus villosus (assembly GCA_963082815.1). NCBI lineage: Eukaryota > Metazoa > Arthropoda > Insecta > Coleoptera > Elateridae > Melanotus > Melanotus villosus. The sequence continues at coordinate 64,341,726 of OY720418.1, read as the reverse complement.
TCCTTTTTATAGATACATAATATTGAACTGTTTGATAAATTAACTCTTACCTTTGAAGGAGCAGTACGTAGGTGAAAATGTAAATAACGTTAGCGTTTTGATTGATTTCAATAAATTTGATGATCTGAGTCACGTATTGGGATATATGGTTTCAGGGCAGCCGAATTCATTGACACAAGCGGTTTCGGCAAAAAATCGCCTTAATCACAAGTTATTGTGCTGGTACATTGTCTCACGCACCATAGGGATTTCAATGTAAAATGGATTTGAAAGACTTTGAATTCAAAGAAAGGGTAAAGAATCTACAAGAATTTAAAATTGAAATTAAAGAGTAAATCAAATGATCGTATTATAGTTTATTATGATAAAGCTGGACGATTATCAATAATAAATTGAGAAATTAAACAACACTTTCAAAACTTACCTCAAAGCGTACTCGGGCAAATACCAAACTACAGCGACCCCCGTCAAGACTTTAACTAAACTCAGTCTAGGATTCTTCTTTTATTTTCAAGTTATTTGTTAATCAGCTGTTCAGATTTTAATACCCGATTCCAATCAAATCAATTTAATTAGTCCAGTCAATTTAATTAGTCCAGTCATTTTAATCTAGGGTAGGCTAGCTTAACATGTTACGTAAATAAACTATTAAAATAGGTAAATTCAAATCTTGACCATTTGTTACAGGTATGAAGACATTTCAGGTTAGGCTAGGTTAGGTTAGCTTATTTCAAGTTAGACTAGGTTAGCTCATTTCAATCTAAGTTAGGTTAGGTTAGGTTAGCTTATTTCAAGTTAGGTTAGGTTAGTGCATTTCAATCAAAGTTAGGTTAGGTTAGGTTAGCTTATTTCAAGCTAGGTTAGGTTAGATCATTTTAATCTAGGGTAGGTTAGTTTAAATAGTTAAAAACTAACCTACCCTAGATTAAAATGATCTAACCTAACCTAGCTTGAAATAAGCTAACCTAACCTAACCTAACTTTGATTGAAATGCACTAACCTAACCTAACTTGAAATAAGCTAACCTAACCTAACCTAACTTAGATTGAAATGAGCTAACCTAGTCTAACTTGAAATAAGCTAACCTAACCTAGCCTAACCTGAAATGTCTTCATACCTGTAACAAATGGTCAAGATTTGAATTTACCTATTTTAATAGTTTATTTACGTAACATGTTAAGCTAGCCTACCCTAGATTAAAATGACTGGACTAATTAAATTGACTGGACTAATTAAATTGATTTGATTGGAATCGGGTATTAAAATCTGAACAGCTGATTAACAAATAACTTGAAAATAAAAGAAGAATCCTAGACTGAGTTTAGTTAAAGTCTTGACGGGGGTCGCTGTAGTTTGGTATTTGCCCGAGTACGCTTTGAGGTAAGTTTTGAAAGTGTTGTTTAATTTCTCAATTTATTATTGATAATCGTCCAGCTTTATCATAATAAACTATAATACGATCATTTGATTTACTCTTTAATTTCAATTTTAAATTCTTGTAGATTCTTTACCCTTTCTTTGAATTCAAAGTCTTTCAAATCCATTTTACATTGAAATCCCTATGGTGCGTGAGACAATGTACCAGCACAATAACTTGTGATTAAGGCGATTTTTTGCCGAAACCGCTTGTGTCAATGAATTCGGCTGCCCTGAAACCATATATCCCAATACGTGACTCAGATCATCAAATTTATTGAAATCAATCAAAACGCTAACGTTATTTACATTTTCACCTACGTACTGCTCCTTCAAAGGTAAGAGTTAATTTATCAAACAGTTCAATATTATGTATCTATAAAAAGGATAACACTAGCTGATTTTATGTAAGTACCCTAGGCAACGAATTTACTACAAATCTAAATATTGGTCCTTTTACAAAATTTGAATATAGGCACACACAAATCACTTGTGTCTATCAATTTACTTATTTTGAATATTAATTCCTGATTTGGTTTTATAATAAATTGCATCGTCTGGTATTCCAAACAATTTTTCAATATTAGAATCTGACAAGTTCAAATTGATAATCATCTAGCTTTGGTATTGATTTCTTTTTCAGCAAAATAATTCACCTTTTGTAGCATATTAAATAAATAAGATAGAAATTTCAATAATCCCTAAAAACCATATTGCTCAACTTACCTGTAAATAATAAATTGTAATCTGAACTCGCTACATCTTTGCTCATACCAGAATGTTAAACAAGTTTATTACTTTTTTATTTCAAAATTAGTACTTAATATAATTATGAAGTAAAATACAATTTAGTTTTTTCTTTTTAAATTTTTGTAAAACATTCGAGAGTTTATACTAAAATAGAATATTAATTTAAAATTTGCCAGCATTAACAAATTTAGAAAACTTTGTAACACAGGAATTCAGAAATGTTAGCAGAGCTGCCAAAGTTAAAGATAATGATTTTCATTAATTATAGACGAGAAGAAGATATATGTCGAGACTACAGCACGTGAATGGTTTCCATTTAAGCGTTTCAGAATTATTTTATATTAAATATCATCTAAAAAAGTTATTTTATAATTTAAATATTCTTTTATTTTTCAAATTTAAGTCCTTACAAATTTCAGGACTAACAAGACTTTGGCGTCCTTTTTGATGACTGCAGCTGTTAAGAATTTACAGTATGCAAAACGTCCGGAAGTATTTACGATGATTAACTGTTTTGAGTGACCAGGGTAATGACTAATGTTTTTTAAAGTCTCCAAAGTGCTTGTCGGGTTCACCATATCGACCGTTGTCTTCTTCGACGTGCTACAGTACGCATTCACAAGTGTGAGCAGTGTCGACCGCACGCGAATTACTATAATTGGTGAAGAGCAGTGTGAAACCAAACTAATGCACGAGGGTGCTGTTTTAGATGCATCTGATTCGCAGTTTTTCGCAAAACTTCACCGGCATATTACAGAACTGCTGGGAGTACAGCGAGTACTTGGGTGTAAGTAACTTTTTCATACTCAGCTTTTACGTATATCTCCAGTTTAAGAAATTGAAGTTTCAATTCAGTTTGTCTGTATATCGAATTAAAATTTTTTTAAAATATTTTCAGTCTTTCGCGTTTGGGGTAGACCTACCAGGGGTTTCCCAACAGTCGCTGGATGCATCGAGGCATGAGCTGCTCACCTCCGTTCAAGGACCTGAACAACATATCTATAATAGATAGGTAGATATTATAAAATGTACCTATACTAAAAATTTTACAGAAATATGTTTTACTGATTTTCATTTTAAGAGTTTTCAAATTCTTAAAATGTTTGTTCTTTATCTCAAATTTATTTTCATTCAAGCTTTTCAATATTTTTAAAATACTCTTATTTATTTCACATTTAATTTTGTTTACGGTTTTCAGAAACATGTTTTATTAAATATTTGTTATTGATTTTCATTTTAAAAGTTTTTCAATTTCTTGAAATGTTTTTCTTTATTTCAAATTTAACTTCATTCAAGCTTTTCAAGATTATTTTTTCTTAAATATTTGATTTTCTTAAATAAGCGTAAACTGTCTTTTTTTCTAAAATACGAAAAGGTCTTCGTAATATCTTACATTTTAATTGCACTTTGTAATACAGGAATTCAAAAATGTTAGCAGAGGTGACAAAGTTAAAGATAATGGTTTACATTAATTATTAAAAAAGTTATTTTATAATTTAATTCATTTTGTTTTTTTCTTTTAATATTTTTTTAATTTAATTTTATTACGTTTTCAATATTTTAAAAATATTCTTTTGTTTATTTCAAACTTAATCTTGTTTAAGGTTTTCAAAAATATGTTTTATTCAATATTTTTTATTGATCTTCATTTTAAAAGTCTTCAAACATTCGAAGTTGATTTGAAGCAAGGAATTACATTAAAGCTCAAAATTTATTTAAAATAATTATGAAGCAGATGCAATTTAGTTTATTTCTTTTTAATTTTTTATCCAACGCTCGAAGTTGATTTGAAGCAAAGAATTACATTAAAGCCAAAATTTATTTTAAAATAATTATGAATCAGATAGAATTTAGTTTTTTCTTTTAAATTTTAATAAGTATGGGAAATACCCCATAGGGCATCCTAAAATTCATGTGGGTCGGGATAAATGTGAACAGATTGATCTTAATTCTGTAGAGGGCATCATCAAGTGTACGATTGTACCACCATCCGATCTAGATTTAAACTATTTTGTAGTAAGGGACTCAAGAACAATGAGTCATGTTGTACCTATTGTTCAATGTTATTAGTACAGGCATTTTGTTTTGGTATATATTTAGCTTAAAGCTAAACATTTATTATTTTTTGCGATTAGTTCTTCAAGGTTTCTGTGAATCATGCGATTATTTTTTTTTAAAGTGTGTGAAGTCTTTTCGACTGAAAATAAATCCAATGCTATTATGAATACTAAAATAAGATGGTTGCACGTGTTTAACGATTTTTTATTTCCGCTGTGATTGTAGATATTTATATATCAGATTATAAAAAACGAATACATTTTAGGTGAATTAATTTATAATTTTAAAAATTTCTGAAGAATGAAATCACTTATTTTACAGGTTATAAGTGAACACAAGCTAAATACTTTCTTTAAAAGTCATTCCATAAAATATTTACTACTAAATTTTGAAAAACTTGTTAGCAAGTTCGCCTGGCCGGTCGTTCTTGCTTGTTTAATTAACGGAATGTGGTTTTAGGAACATTTGTATCTTCGTACCTTTTGCTGGTTCAATTGTAGATATATGGAATTTAACTTTATCAGGGAATAATAAAACAGACCCTAGTCCTGCAAAAGAGTAAATTTAAACTTCAAGAATTATTAAAGACATAGCAGGTAATATGATCGTGTTGACTGGCAGCTTCAAAGTATTTCATATTTAAAAATTTTAAATGATAATTAGTCATCGGTAAAATTTAGCCTACAATAACTTTTAGTGTACGTTTATAAAAACACAACTTACCTGATTATTTGCTTGAAAACAATTTACAGTGTATTCTAAGAGGTAGAACAGGATGAAGTGTTTTTGGGTAAATATTTCATTGAACTGTTGCTTAAGAGAGTTAGATAAAATCCGTGCTCCATTTTCACAAACGAGAACAGATTTTACCGTCTGCAAAGTAGTGTAGAATTCAAAATGTTATAGCATCATATTTTCTCAAGATTATTTGACAATTGTCTTTGAAACAAAACCATGAACGTTCCGTTTTAGACGATGCAGATGAGAAAGCAGCTATTAGAGTTTTTAGCAGAAGAGAAAGCTATTAGAGTTTTTAACTTTATTAGAGTAAAAGACGTCCTTTACTTTATTAGCGTGAAAGAAGTCCTAAATTTCAGTGTTAGCTATTTTGGGATTATCTCTACAAGGTTTTTCTGGTTATTAATTTTTTACAGTCCGATGTTATAATAATTAGCGATACCTCCATGTCAGTAAAAGTACTAATTTATTTATTATTTTGTCGATAAATGAATAATTTTATAGATGTATTTCTTTTGCGTTTACAGATAATATTTTTCATAGTTATTAAAAGAATAACACTTCCAAATTAGTATTGCGTCGAATATGTTTTTCTGTCTTCACAACGTTGAATTTTTAAACGGACTCTTTACAATAACGTGGAATTTTTAAAAGCTAAATATGTTAGGCAGTTATTTTTCTTGAATATCTGAATTCCTTAAAAGGCAAATTAATTTACGTGGAAGAAAATCATTAATTAATTATTTTGTGTTTACAAATGATATTTTTTGAGACAAACATTACCAGCAGAAAATGATAGTCGGGTTTAACAGCACGATTAATTTAAAATTTACAAAACGTTCTTTTATTCAAAATTTATTAAAATAACGTACTCACAGTTTTTGTTTTATAAAATATTTTTACGTCGACAATAACAGATTTAAATTTTTAAATGTATGCTTTCTCTTGGTCGCAAGATTTTTAGAAAAACAGTTTTATTTTTAATGCTAAAAGATAATAATGGCTTTTTGTTTTAAATTTGTAAAATAAGTTGTACTTAAATTTGAATTCTGAAGGTCAAACTTGTACCGTGTGAAAGGTTTTAGCTGAGGTTTGCAGATGTTTATTGCATTTTTTTTTTTTGTAAAATACAGGAAAGCTACAAGTTGAAACTTACCGAAACAAGACAATGGGAAAGATAATAGTAATGACAATGGGTTTGACTCATTCTTAACAAAACACCCGTGCGTATATAGTTGGGATGTCGAACTAGCTAGTCAGAAAACGTCCCTGTGTTGCCTTCGCTTGGCATACTTTTTAGTGGTTTTAGTGTTAAAACATTCAAGGTGGACTTTACGAATCTATCAATTTCTGGCGTACTAAATTTGTTCAAATATGGGTTTCTTAACGCTAGTAGATATTCTTAAGGCTGATTACACAGTTTGTCTTAAGATGTTATTAGAAGACGTTACCAACGATAAACCGGAAGTTCGCACTTTATATGAACATATCTCGTAGAGCGAGGGCTACATCTTCCAATTACTTTAGGGGAATCTACATTAAAAAAGAGTAAGTTTATAATGAAATTAATTTATACAAAAGTGGAAGAGATCATTGTAGTCCAATTATTCAGAAATAAAAAAGGTTTTATTTCTTTTGAAAAAATTTTATATTTTTCTTTAACGCTAGTAGATATTCTTAAGGCTGATTACACAATTTGTCTTAAGATTTTATTAGAAAACGTTGCCAACGATAGACCTGAAGTTCGCACTTTATATGAACATATCTCGTAGAGCGAGGGCTACATCTTCCAATTACTTTAGGGGAATCTACATTAAAAAAGAGTAAGTTTATAATGAAATTAATTTATACAAAAGTGGAAGAGATCATTGTAGTCCAATTATTCAGAAATAAAAAAGGTTTTATTTCTTTTGAAAAAATTTTATATTTTTCAAACGTTTCGAACGTTAAAGTTAATCGTCAGTGGGAATAAAATATATCTAAAAATGAAAATACATAATTAAATATTAAATAAGTGAAAGAAATAATAATAACTTAGATTTGGTCCATATCTTCAATTTTATATTCAGAAATTAATTTATATTTTTTATAATAACAAATATTATAAATTGAAGGTTTACCAGGAATAAACCGAAAATAATATCGAATATACGAGAAGTGCCGCAGATTTTATCGCTAATCTCGATTTAGTCTATTTATTTCCCCTTCTCATACTTCTAATATTTTTAATAACGGTAAATTCTTGATATTAATCTCCACAAAGAAAAATGAAAGAAACAATTGATATTAAGCCCTGACGGAATACCGTATACTTTTATTCAAAAAAATTATCTAAAATCATGTTTTAAATTTTTATTTTAAAAATCGAATTTCCCTAAGCGTTCTTTTATTCGAAATTCTGTTTTATCATTTTAGCGTGGGAAAAAAACTATTGATAATAAACACGTTACCAAAATGCTGATGACTAACTGTATTTAATTTATAGGAAATATCGTAAAGTTCTTAAAAATATGTTTCTTCTTAATTATATGTATATGTTAAAAAATTACCTTTACTTTACAGAATGCACTAACATTCAATATGTTAAAACCGTCGCCATGCCTTCGGATGGAATCGGGATGTCGGTGCTCAAACTTCAAAGTAACGAAGATTTCTTTGCACGAGATATGATGCGGCTCCAGGTGGACCACATTACACTTCCTACTGGATATGGAACTCTGCCACACTTATGACTTATTTTTATTTTATTATGAAGACACGTTTATTACTTAAAAAAGCATTGTTATCATATTAATCAACATTTTAATTATATTCTGATTAATATTTAATTTCATAAATTGTCAATCCTCTGCCTTTTTTGGAGTGAGCGCGATTTTGCAAATAAAATGAATAATTTTATAGCTGTATTTCTTTTGTGTTTACAAATGATATATCCTTTTAAACTTTTCAGCCCGAATTAAAAACATTTCGTAGGACGATGAAAGGTACCTATTGTTCGTAATAATCCTTGACGTCATTTACGAAATTTTAAGCTTTGATTGACAGGTGTAAACAGACAAGTCAAGACCTGCGTTTTTGGGATAAAACGCTGATTGATCTACCGTGCTTTTTCGTGATGCATTATGCATATTTATTTAATCAGCGGATTGATACCGAATCCGCCGTACACCTGGTTAAATTGATAGCTTTGATTAAAGAATAATTCAATATGTCACTCTGATTAATTAATTATGCACCCGCCGGCTCCTGACCACGCCCCATTTGTACAGTGTGAGAGAGAGATAGATTGATAACCGCTAACCTGATTGGTCTAGTCTTGATTTAATTCCAAGATGGCCGCCGCTTTTAATCGAAGTTTTTAATCGATCTAATTAAATCGATTGATTAATTTGATTAAATCCAAGATGGCCGCCGTTTTTAATCGAGATTTTAATCGAACTTTTAATTGACCTAATTAAACCGCGAATTGATCTAATTAAACCGCTAATCCCATTAAATCGACCTAAAAAACCGCGGATTGATCTAATTAAACCGCTAATCCAATTAAATTGGCCTAAAATTCCACGAATTGACCTAAAATTCCGCGAATTGATCTAATTATTGCGCAATCGATTAAATTGATTGACCCAATTAAAAACAAAATGGCGGTATCAACTGTCTCTATTCTACTTTCGTCTGACTTTGAAAACGTATCTCGTTCGAAATTAGAACAAGAGAAAACCATCCAGTTCATGAAGAATGTGGGAGGTGAATGAATGTAACGGCACAGTTTCGTATGGTCTTGCGCAATTCTAATTGTTTTACCTAATAATGGACGTGGTCGCAATATTGCTATTGGCAAATTATTTTTACGTATGGAAGATCGAATGTTTGAGAACTGCGAAATCGAGTCGCTCATTATGCTGCGGAATAATTTCCGAAGCTCTTTCAAACATAAATCATTTTTTTACACTATCTTTTGTGGTATAAAAATATTTTAATCAATTTATTGTAACGGAACTACAGGAAGCTTTTACTACGACGAACTAGCACAAATAATTTGTTTAACAATCAGAACGTATTTTAAGGCTATGAAAGCTTATTTATCTGTGGGAGTCAATTTGAAGCATGTTTTTTTAAAAGGAATCGAAATATATTTCCGGGTTTACACTGAATGCTTGTGTCTGGTAAAAATTCCTTTTGAATATATGCTGTGCGTACGTAACCAATAAAAAAAGTTTGGCACGTACGAAAAGGAAATAAGTAGTTAATATGTCTTGTTGGTTTATATGGCTGATGACACTAGATATTTCTTATTTTTTGAGGACGTTCGCATGACTTCAGTTTAAACAGGAAACTCAAAATGAAGTAATAATCCCCAAAGTACTAACCAGAAAACTATCAATAATCATCAAAATAAGAAACTTAATTTATAGTTCTGTAATCTGTATAAAAAAGTAAGGTAATTGTGAAAGAAATACCACTGCAATTTATTTTTAAAATACCTGCAGTATAAAGGAAGACCGAAAATTAATGATTTTCGTTTTAATTCATAACGCCAACGCTAAATTTTGATTTTTCATTTCAGTCTGCTCTCTGCTGTTATATCAAAAGTTCAAAACACGCATTTTTTTTTAAATTTGTGCTTTGCGCTTCTCAGAGAATTTACAAATTTCTAGTAGTATGCTTTAATTTTGGATTCTTGGTGTACTTTAAAACGAAATCAAATATTTAAAATAGTGTAGGAACTGAGATTTTGTTTCTTTATGTTTTATTTAGTAATATGTTGTTGAGTACCTTACGTATACATAATTAGATCGCTGGCCTCGAAGGCTTTAAGGTTAGCATACGTATTTGCCTTATGTAACCAGAGATCTGGAATTCGATTCCAATTTTCGATTACTGCCTTAATAATAATCAGCTTTAAACATTTCTATGTGCAATACCAACCTGTCAAAACAAACGGATTGGATATTTTCTGAATCTGCAGTGTGATTTTAAATGATTTAAGGCGGTTTGAATTTGACGCCACAGTTTTTAGTATATTTTATATTTTGAATTCGGCTAAACTGGATCAATTTGGCAACGTCGCTGTCAAATAACAGGAGCAACTCGCTAACTTTGTTGAAGGTTTTTAATTTTTTTGTTTGCTTTAAGTTTGTATCAATTAATTCAGTTCTTTTTATAACTTATATTTAAGATTACTTACTACTCAGGTAAGTAAACACCATTTCGATATGCCTTTTGCGCCTAAAGAAAATACTTTTATATTAAAAGCACACTACCGCAGTGGTATCCGCGGAGAAGATTGCGAATGGTTTTGTTCACTGCAATTGTGCATGGAACAATTTCATTAAGTTTATCCCCATTTCGTTGTGTCTCGCAAGATGTTGGCTCAATATAAAGATAGAATTGTGAAGCGATTTGAAGACAAAGCGTGTATTTGTAAGGGCATATCCAGTGGACGACTATCTATTTTAACAAAAAAGGTGATCGAAGACGTTGAATTGAAACAAGTTCTAATAGTTATATCAATTCGAAAGCTAGCTGCTTTAACAGGTACAGCACTTAATTTATCTCGTCATATTCTTTTTTACTATTTTAGGTTTAACGTACAGTTTTGCCAGAAAAGCTTTAGTTAAAAATTTGCCTATGCACTCGTACAAAGTAACGGTTACACACCAGTTACTAGGCATCTATTTTCAACGACGAATCAAATACTATCAATGGATCTATGAAAATTTGAACAACGACGATGGTGGTCATTTCGAACTTTCATTAGATTGATCCCTTTTCATAGTTTGTTTATTTTGTCTTCTAATACGATATGAAAATAAATAATGACAACAATCAGTTTTTTCTAATTGCTAATCGAGACGCCACTGATGGAGCACGTCAAATGGATTGCATATTGCCAATACCTATAACAGTAAAAGGCGCCAAATTCAAATTGTCCTTATTAAAATTACACTATAGGCAAAACATACCTTTTAATTTCATGACTGTCTGAGAATGACTTTGTATTGAATTTTGGTATCTGAAAGTATGCTCTCCTTCGGATAGGAGGTAAAAACGTAGGCATCGTCCCAGTTCGGTGTTTGGCACGCAAAAATCCATTACAGGGGTAGAAACTCCTTGGGTTCGGCAAAATGCAAGTCGGGTAGTACCAGTGACCATAGCAGTCGGCTTGTGCTCAAATCCCTGGTACCCGCTAACCTAGATTTCACCCAATAGATAAGCAAACAATAATCAGAACATCGAATTCGAAGACTTCCACGGTCAGTGTTAACAGAACGTCTTCCAGGTTGAAACTGTGTCATTGTTTCACCCACTTTTTTTAGGGGCTTCTTCAGGTGGAATATGGGAGTACTAAAAGAGCACGGTAACTCACGCCAGAGGCGAAATTCTTTTAACAAGAGGAGGAAGGGAACGGTAACTCAACTTGTCAACCAAACCAGAGGCAAAACCCTTCTGAAGAAAAACAGAAAAGAGCAGCGAATTTATACCGGCTGTGACCAGTCAAGCGTATCAGACGAAGGCGACGATTGGTTAGAAATGGAGGGGGCGGAGCCAGCAGGAATTACAAAACTCCATATGTCTGATAGGTGATAACCAGTGTTACGATTCAAGTTGTTAAGGGTCTTGATGATTTCAGTGGCCTCACAGATTTTTCTGTTGAAAAAATAAGGGGCATTGGTGATGATCGAAGATTTTTCGAGCAAGATTTTATGGCCAGTGTTGTGAAGATTGATATTCAGCAACAACTGAGTGTTAGAGAAGACCAGATTTCAAGTAACGTTTGCGTTCACAGATACGTGTGTGTACTGAGAGACCAGTTTCTGCAATGCACACTAAACCATAAGAATAGGTTGTACTATAGACACCTCTTGATTACAAGGGTTGAGGCTTATCTTTTACCGAAGGAAGTATCTGTGACACTTTCGGAGGGGTTTGAAGACGATTTTGATGTTATGCTTTTGAGAATCCTACCTATGCGATCAGTAACTTGGCGAATGTAAGGCAAGAAGGCAGTAGCCTGGGGTGTACACGTATTTTGTAGACTTACAGGTGTGAGGGGTGTAATTGTTTGTCAATGACTTTCCTAATATCCCTTTTGTTTTATGCATTCTTGCGAGACACTGTGATCGCACGATGAACGAGGGAATTCATTACGCAGAGCTTTTGTTCCGGGTAATGATGTGAATTGGCGTGAAGATAACTATCCGTGTGTGTAAGTTTACGATAAACTGAGTGTGCAAGATGACCATTCGGTTTACGGGTTACCAGGACGTCGAGGAAAGGTAGAGAACCGTTTGATTCTATTTCCATAGTAAACTTTATATCAGGGTGCTGATTATTAAGATGTTCTATGAAGAAAGCAAGGTTATGTCTTTCATGGTGCCCAGATACTAAAAGTATCATCTACGTAACGGATCCAGACCTTGGGTTTTAAATCAAAGGATTCCAGGGCTATTGTCTCAAAAGATTCCATAAAGATGTTTGCAACCACCGGAGAAAGGGGAGAACCCATAGCAGCGCCTGTTACTTGCTTATAGAATCGGTTGTTAAAAAGAAAATATATTGAGGATAGGCACTTTTCAACGAGAACGGCCAAACTTGCAAATTTGTCGTCTTGAACTAGTAACTGTTCGATAATAGCTACTGAGTCAGGGATGGGGACCTTACTAAACAGAGACGTAACGTCAAAATTGACAAACAGATTATTAGGGTCTACGGTGAGGTTGTCGATAAGGTTTACAAAGTGGGAAGAATTTAAAATATCTGAAGAAGATTTTCGTGTATATGCCTTAAGAATGCCAGAGAGATATTTAGCCAGATTGTACGTGGGGGAATTTATGGTGTTAACAATGAGGCGGAAAGGGATCTGTTGTTTGTGAATTTTAGGAAGACCATATAACCCCGGTGGTTTGGATTCGCAAGGAATTAAACGACGTTGAATATCCTGTGGGAGGTCAGATGATTTGATGAGTGTGGCAACTTCGCGTTCAATTTTGAAAGTGGAGTCGCGAGAAATATGGGTATATGTATTCCTCCTGAAGAAGCCCCTTAAAAAAGTGGGCGAAACGTTGAGTTCTTCTGTCTCAACAATGACACGGTTTCAACCCGGAAGACGTTCTTTTAACAATAAATTAGAACATCGTTTACTAAATAATTAATCATACTTAAAAGGGATATTATGTACGTAAACATTCTAAAACTTTTCTATTTACGATCTAATTTCAATTCCAGATTTGTCAATGACCATTAGCCATTTTTAACTAGTGTCATGCAGTATACAATAGTGCAATAAACCGGGAATACAACACTATATGTGTATTCCAACCAAGACCCAATAAAGTAGAAATGGTATTTATACATAAATGCGGAATGTTACTTTATTAGTTAGTCCCCCCCCCCCTCATGTTCAAAGCGAGATAAGCATAAGAAGAAGCCATGTTTTTTATAGCCAGACAAACAAAATATTTCGGAAAGACAACTTAACTTTAAAATATACCTAATTCCTCAGTCCAAGCAAACACTAAGTAGCAAATAAGTTAAGATGTTTAAAGAAGTGAACTGGTATTTCACAGTGCTAATAAATATATTGCTGGAAGGGAGCAAGCGCAATTTAAAACATTAACACCTACGCATTTCTTCTTTAATTTTGTTATCGTTGTTCTTAATCTTAGTTTGGTGTTCACGTACAAAGAACGTTAAATTTGCATAAATGGTTGCGGTAGATAGTTATTCAAATTCTAAACGATAAACGTTTGTTATCAATAGTTACATTCGTACAGCTGTAAAACAAGGCATTTAGATTTTTAATAGCTCATTTGTGAAACACTATGTGAAATGCTGTCAAAACAAGCACATTTGTTTCTTAGGATTTCTACTTTTTATTTTAATCCCATTCGAACATAAAATATCGCCGTATTTATTATATGTATTAGAAAAAGTCGCGTTTTATAAAATATTCATACTGATGTTATCCCATATTCAGTAAACATTTTACCGTGATTTTTATTCCAATTAGATTTAATAATTTATCTTGTGTTATACTTGGATAAGAAAATAAAACATTCTCTTCGTGAATGACTTTAACGTGCTTTCGTATTTTTTAACTAACATAGTTTTAACTGTATGTGCTGAAAAGGAGCACATATCTTATTTGGGCTTGATAAATAATTTACTTCGTAATTAAGCAAATAAAATTTGTTGAAAAAAAAATTAAAATGTTAGTAGGTACATTAAAGCACATTACAATGACGTAAAAAGCATTTATTAAATCAATTGTCTTAAAAATAGGTACATTTCAAAATGTCAATGAATTTAATTTTTATTTCCCATTTTATTTATACATGTTTTTCTACTATAAGAAAGTGGAAAAACGTTGTCGTTTTCATGTCGTACATATATTTCAGCAATTGTAATAAAAAATAAACGATAGTAATTACAATTCACATTAATTATGATCTAAGGTTTCTTTCATTTAAAAACTATTTACAATTACTAATTCGCTTAACAGATATTTTGAAGTTTTCGAAACTAATAAATTGAATAGTATCTAAACTTTACTTAGGTATTTAAAAATTGTCCCATGCCTTACAAAACAATGAAACTATCTTTTTGTACTCGAAGACGTTATTTTTTCGCTGTTACTTTATTTTAATTAAAGTTTGTATATTTAGAATACTATTATAGTTCTAAAACACTTCATTTGCACAAAAAAATTAAATAACTTTAATAACACAATCAGATTTTTTGTTGTATAAATAAAAATCAACAGTCATGCTACACTAAGTTCATTTCAACTTAATTGTGGAAAATAATTGGATTAAGAAGTTTAAAGCAAATTACGAAACCGTGGTCTACTACTTCGATTTAAAAAGTAATTCGGCACAACAGTGTTCTAACGGTATCTGAAATCTTTTGATGTTCTAATAATTTAACTTTTTTTAACCAAAGAAGAGCCGTTGTTTTTGATATATATTTATATTTTGCGTTACATCATCAAGGAACGCAATTCCTGTCAATACATTTAACCACTTGAATCGGTTGGAAGCCAACGTGTTCCCAACGGCTGATTTTAATGCTATTAATTAATTATTAAGTTACATTAATAAATAAATATAATTTATATTTAGTACTACAGTATAAGCAAAGACGTTTCTTGCGCCGCTCCAGCAAATTGTTGATAATATATGAGAATAACTAAACTGATTTAGTTGCTTCGAAATATAAACAACTGAAGAAATAAATTTTAAATGTGATTCCGTTATAGATAAATAAAGTATGGTTACACCAATGACAGTTATTAATTGGTTAATTTTATTTTGTTGTGGTAAAAAACTTGTCAAGTCAGATAGCATTCGCATTCTTTATTTTATAAGGCAATCTTTTAGTTAAGTTGATAGATATACATAGTTTTAAAGGGACACTAAAACAAATAAAATTCTTACGTTTATTATCTTATTAGGTTCACCTAATGTATGTCTTTAAATTACTCCTAATTTTATTTGTTTGCTTCCTTCTTTGTATGTGGGCAGCTAACAGTGGCGGCCGGCGCGGCGCAGGAGGGCTGCAAGGCGCCGCCCTCCCTACTAAAATAGATTCAGAAAAATTTTATATTCTGTACACCCTTACTTAGTCAACTAACATTTAAAATAAATGATTAAAATTTGATAAAAGTTACACAACATTGAACCTTCTGTTGTTGTATTGTGCTGCCTACACAATTTCCATGATTTCACTGGAATGGGGCACACAAAATTAAGTCCCAGTGCGTGGGTATGCGTACATTCGGGACCTCGTCGTGCGGGCGTAAAATCTTCAGCCCTACAAATTCTCTGTGCTGCATAAATACAATATGAAAATTGTAGAAATTAAAAAGTTATCGTTTAATCCTTTAAATTTAGCAGATAAAATTAGTAGTATAGTACAAAATTACCAGTGACCACAGTAGAAACAGAAAAATGCCTCTCTACCTTTTAGGTAGCGGGTAGGAGCTCCTCTATGATCCCGATATAGAATAAGTCAACTTCAGGAAAGCGACCCTGCACACGCCAGGCTCGGTTTTAATCAATTTTCTAATATCCGAAATGAAACCGTGTCCAAAGCCCTAGCTCCTACCCATGCCATATTCTAACCCATTTTGTATCCTATCCCATCTCATTTCTTATCCCATATTCCAAGTTGTCTAGCCAACGTGAAAGATTATGTCTAAAACACCCTCATGGCGAGTTTCAAAACTATCAGATGTGAAACCCAGGTGGGTAGAACACTATGTGTCAAATCCCACATCTTGACAAAGCTCTGCCTCGAGGATTCTGGGGGAAGCAAAAATTCGCCCTCACTACCTTGAAACAATGACACCATCGATCTATCAAACTATGATAAAGACAACTTACTAATCACATCATATAATATCCATACTATGAGAAGATAGAACCAGGGTGCGAATCATACAACTTTTACAGGGGGGGATACTATTCCACAAATTTTTTATACATATTTTAATGTTATACATTTACACAGACGGGGGAAATATTCATCCCCGGCAGGGGTACGATTTTTATTCTACAGGGAGGGGGGGGGGAATATAAACCACAAGTACAAAAAAACCTTTGATGCATTCGTATAAGCCGTTAGGGTTAGACAACTCGATAACTGTACGCACAAAACGTAAAAACCAACAGAATGGAATAGTTAGTTGTGAAATTGGATACAGGTTTATCAGCATGCATTTCCGAGAAAATTTAGCACTTTGCGTTTGGGCATACAGATTTTAAGAGTGGAAAAGTTATCTCGCTGAAGCTCTAATAAAGATCGACCTGCGTATTAGAGATTTAGTCCATGTGGAAGCCACGATGCGATGTTGTAACGGTAGCAGCAACTTATTATGGAAAATAGAAGTCTTGCAATTTTTTATACATATTTTAATGTTGTGCATTTACACAGACGGCGAAATATTCATCCCTGGCAGGGATACGATTTTTATTTTACAGGGGGGGAAAATATAAGCACAGCCAGGGAAATCCCTGGCATCCCTGGCGGTGATTCGCACCCTGGATAGAACACTCAATACAATTGGAAGAAGAATAATTAAAACAAATAAAATGGAATACCCTGGGATTACAAGAAACAAGACTACCCGGAGAAAATGCATCACGCCAAACTCCGGAAATATGCATCAAAATAACATGGAAGAAAACGCAGGTTTAGGTGAGGTAGTAGGTATGTATTACTTATACATAAAAATAAGAAACATCTAATTACTAAAATGCAGGCCATATCCTATCGAGTCATTTATATAGTGATGAAACTGTCAACAAGATGTGATATACAGATTATAAATGTCCATGCCCCAACTAGCCAATAAAACTATTGAACGATGACCTAACACTTGCAGTAAGATCCGAAAAATGCCAATATCTTGTGATAATTGGAGACTGCAAAGATAGGAAAACAATGAACAAATAGATAATATTGGAAATTTTTGAATAGACGAAAGAAACGAAAGGGAAGAAAGACTACTAAACTTCTTACAAAGAGAACAACTGTTTTGTGTGAATACTTTCTTTGAAAAACCTAGGGCAAGAAAATGGACCTGGAAAGCTCCGATGGCAAGACAGAAAACGAAATAGATTTCATCATTTCTAATAATAAAAAGATAGCAAGCGATGTATCAGTTATCAATAGGTTCCATACCGGCAACGACCACCGACTGGTAAGAGGAACTCTACAAATTAGCACAAAAATAGAAAGAAGAAAATTCATGAATTCATCAATGCGTACCAGACAAATATTAGAACAAAATCAAGAGAAATACATAAAGGAACTCGAACAAAGGCTAATACCAATAAACAGAAAACTTCAGGAACTGGCAACAGAAATCATAAAACACGTTAAAATATCGGTGACGAAGGCATGCACACAAACAAATCCAAAAAAAATAAACTTAGTAAGAATACAGTAACCTTTATCGTACAAAAAAGAAAACTAAATCAAAACAGAGAAGAGCGCAAAAACTCAAATAAACTAATGAACCAAGAAATACCAAAGGATGTAAGAAATAACAACATAAGAAAAATTAAAGAAACTATAAAAAATAACAAAAACATGAAAGTACCTTATTAAGAAACAAAATGAACATTGGGAGAGTTAAACTGAACAAAATAAGAATCCAAAATAACAATTATTGCAGACAAAACCAATATAATAACCACAATAGAAAAACTTCTACTCTTCAAAAGTGCCAAACCCAGACTTAAAAGAAGAAAATAAAATTGTGACAAACATAGGCTCAGAGGAAACCCCAGAAATTACTACTGAGGAACTTTTATCAGCCTTAAACGATATGAAAAACGGGAAAGCACCTGGTGAGGCTCAAATTACCGCCGAAATCCCGAAGTTAGGAGGAAAATCACTATTAAATGTCATAAAGACTCTATTGAGCCGATGTTTAGAAGAGAGTAGAATACCATCATGCTAGGAAAACGCTGAAATCATTTTAATATACATATAAGAAAGCCTTTTGTCTCATTTTACAGGCTCTTAACGAAAATCGTTACGAAAAGGATCTCCAATAAATCAATAAATTAGACGACTATCAGCCTGCCGAAAGCAGGCTTTAGAAAAGGCTATAGTACGATTGACCACCTACAAACTCTAAAACCCTAATTGAAAAAACTAAAGGATGCAATATACCATTACATCTAGGTTTTATTGACTCCAGAAAGGAATTCGACACAGTGGAAATATGGTCAGTGATTAAAGATACACAACACTAATTAAAAACATATATCAACACGCCACGATGCATATTAAAAATAGACGGGGAGACAATAACAAACACAATAAAAATATAAACCGTACGGCAAGGAGACACTCTGTCTCCAAAACGCTTCAATTTTGTACTTGAAAATAATTTTAAAGAACTGAAGTGGGATAATAAGGGGGTAAATATTGATGGCAAGTCTATCAACCATCTTATGTGGCGTAGAATATCTCAGAGAAGCATGGGAAGACTACCAAAAAGATGGGTGGATGATATGAAAGAGATTGCGGGAAATAGATGAAAACGACTTGAGGTATGTCCGGCAGTCAGCAGTAGACAAACAAAGACTGAGGAAGAAGAAGCATTAATTTGTACTATAAAAATATCATGACCAAGTTGTCGATTGAAAAGGCCTTAGTAAATACGAGATATCTATTAGTGATTGATAAAAATAGGAAAATGGAATTTTATTTGAAGATATAATTAATGCATTGGAAACGTTACAAATTTGGTAAGTAGATAGGTACATAAAACAGTGACATACTTTACTGTTGTGATATATGTTATTATTTATATTTTCTACTCAGCCCTTTCCTCGGAAAATGTCACGAGCCGCCAATGGCAATTAATTATTTATTTCAACTGAGCTAATATTGAGGCTTTATGCAAGAAGATCGTAAGGACATTTTTTGGCGTTACCTTTATATACTCATATAAATGCTTATGCATATGGAACAAGTTGGGCATACAAAAGTTAAAACGGTAGAAAATGTTAATGTTCTAGTAGGAAGCCCTCAATATATTTAATAATAAATGTATGAGAGCAAGTCAAGGTCTTTTTCTTTTTAAAAGGCAATTTTTATATTTTAGGTATTCCATTTCTATAAGGTATGTAATTGCAGAGAGTATGGTACACGAAAAAAATCATGAAGTTTTGCTGGTATTGTGCGTAATTATGGTTACATTAACATATCCTCCGGCTATTTTGATCTTACTTTGTGCCCAATTTTGTTGATCCAGTTATATGCCTGCAGTGCTACATGTGTATTTTGCGTTTTGATTTAGATCTAAAAATAAAAATGTCTTTATAGCAAATTGCCTTTCTGAAATTTCTTCATTTAATCGATTGTTTTTCATTATTTAAGATAGTTTAAAAAAATTATATTACTAGTATTTGTCTAGTTTGGTATTGTATCCTGAATTAGTTTTATGTTTAAATAAAATGCGCAATAAAATATTCTTTCGTTTGCCCAATTTAATTTACTGAAATAGTTTATATTTATATTTTTTAAAAAAGGTTAAAGTAGTAATAATTTATGTATGACGTATAATACACGAATCAAAAAGTCAGAGGTACTTTTTAGTTATCTGCATTGGTATTTTACGAATCTTACTTTTACTACAAGAACGTCAAAATCGTTTCTGAAATATATTGTTGAGGTTACTACAACTTATAAATATGCCGATTTCGTAAGTTAAAACGCATTGACCCAGAATTCGTACTGTAGTTTAACTTGTGGACTTTGCAAAATCTCTTAGTTTCTAATTTATTTAAGACCGCTCGGTCCGTGTAGTATACATCTCAATAATATGTAGAGATGTGGAGGAACCGTTTGTCTTTAACTAATAATATGGTTTCGCAAGTCACTAATTTGTAAAATGTTGTACATAGCGACTTTTTTCATAAGACTGAATATTAATGACAGTTTTAGAATGATGTGAGAGTTCACTAATTACGATGTTAAGAATAAAAATTCCATAGTGAACCTTTCTTGTAAATTCAATTAACTTTATTATTTTAATTTCTTATTGGCAGTGACAGTCGCTTTTATAGAATTGCTTATATTTTCATGTAAAATATATAGAATTTAGTAAAAGGCCTGTCTGTATCTTCAATTGTATTTCCTTAAATTACATTAAATTTTGTTGAAGATAAAATACTGGACGGTGTTTCTTTCTGTATAATACATATATGTACCTACATGATTTTTTTAGATCTTCTTTTCAATTTATATTAGCTGGATTGTCGATTAGTTTTAAATTAGTGGGAATATAAGCTCATTCTGTTTATTTTTTTATTATTTATTACTCTTAATAAGATCTTTCCTTTTATTATAACAACACTTAATTATTAATAACCGTAGTTGTGATTATGATCATCTTATTTAAATTCTGCTTAATCATCAAATAACAAAATTAATTAAGTAGTTATTGTTAACGAAAATGTCACAGGCAAATCTTGACACAGTTGTAGCGTCATTAACCGTAAAATGCCAGAATATGAATGACTTTTTAAAGCTAGATGAAATGATGAAACTCGATAGTTACGAACAACTAATAACTTTCAAATTTTTTGCATGCTTAGATTCTGTCGGACAAATTGCGAATTTTTACGAAGTTTACAGTGTCGTTTTGTTAGCGAAAAGTTTGCTGATACGGGTATTAAACTACAGGTTCTGTCATCTGATTATGCTATAATTATCCAGACGGACCAGGATTCAAGATTTAAAATGATTACAGCTGTAGCCAGACAAAGTCCGAGCGAGAAGTTGACAAGCATATTTTACACAAACAAGATTAGATTCCAGCAGTATTTATTAAAACACTTCTTGATCGCGTGTATTTAAATGGTAATTAACTGAAACTGGTATTAAATTGATAAATAATTCATATAGTATTTTTTAAAACACAACAGGAGCTGTTCTTCAAGCAATGGGCAATGGGCATCTAGTAAATATTTCTGCAATTTGCCGATTGTGTTATGTGCCGCATTATAATTAAATGCTTAAACTGCCGTGATTGTTTTCCATATATGAATTTAATAGTTACATCCTTTAAACAGCTATAATTTCCTGAGGCTTTATATGTACATATCTTTCAACGCAAGTTAAAAAATATTAAAGAAAATATTTTATATAATAATTTGAACTGCAAAAAATAATAAAGTATTGATAAACTAGAAACAAAAATATAGATCAGAATGATAGGCTACAAGAATATACCCAAAAATGTATAATTTTAGAGTATCAGAACGTTGAATAGGTTTAAATATTTCTTACATCGGTAGTCACACCATTGTTATAGCTATCGCTGTTTACATTTTGTACGGAAGAAAAAATGAATGAACGATAAGTAGAGCAATGTGACGTTACTTTGTAAACCTAAGGTCTTGAGCTCGATTGCGGCCGAGGACAAATTTTTCGAATACAAGGTAAAAAAACCATAGGTCCTGTGTCACTATGATCCCTTCCATGGATGAAAGTCCCTTGGATTTAGCAAAATTATAGGCGGGTAGTAACAGTCTGTGCACGTTGAGATCCTGAAACTTGTAAGCCTAGAAGATCTCGCCCAATAAATAAACATAAACATATTCTTTTGCTTTCTTAAATCATCCCAATAGTTAATATACTAACATTAAATTCACAAAAGAAATAGAATTTTCCTCCTTTTCCTTAATGCAAGAACAAAATATCAGTCTGTGACGTTTAGTTTAGCGCACAGCGCACACTTACTGACACGGGTAGTACTTACATGCTATGTCTTATCTTCACCCTGTATACAGTCTGTCCCAAATTCAATCCCCACCATTAGGATCTCGGAAACTATAAAAGCTACAAAGTTGGTTAAATAGGGAAAGTTTTAGGAATTTTAATGCTCATTTCATATCCGTTGAGAAATCACAGCCAACTTTGATCGTTTTCGAGATATCTTGAAAAAACCGAAATTTGGAGTTTTCTGTTTTCCAAAATATCTCGGAAAGTATTAAGTTATTAGTTTCAAGAAGCAAGAGAAAGGAATGCAAAAAGTATCATAGATTACATAGTATATAGCCACGAATTGAGTAATATAGTACAGGAAGTAATGGTCATTAAAAAAGCAGAAATCAGCTCCCAACATAGTTTAGTATATGCCAAGATAAGACAGAGGAGCATATTAGATAATAATGATACAGTAAAGAATAAATACAGTATAAATATTAAAAAATGGGAAATGAAGAAAATAAAGACACCTACCGGAAGAAAGTGGACCTGAAATTGATGCAGGCAGAGACAACTGAGGACAGGATGGAACTTGAAGATAAATGGAGGGTTTTCAAAACAGCACTAAATGAAGCAATTATTGAAACATGCGGAATGAAGAAAATTAATCCCATGGACAAAAGTACACCATGGTGGAATGAAGAAGTGAAAAGTGCAGTAAAACAAAAAAAGATAGCCTGGAAGAATTACCTAGCCACAAAAAATGACACTAATAAGATAAACTATGAAACGAAGAGGAAAGTAGCCAAAGAGACGGTCAAAGCGGCGAAACAAAAAACCTGGGAAGAGTTTGGAAGAGAACTAAACGAAGGTTACAAAGTCAACAATAGAAAATTCTGGGGAAAAATAAAAGGACTAAGAGGAAAAAACAAAAAAGTAATATCGGGAATAAGAGACGCACAAAATAAACTACAAACAAACACTACAGATATACTAAATACATGGAAAGTATATTTGGCACAGAAATTCGATATAGATGGAGGGGAACATATAAACGAAGACGAAGAAGGACAAAACGCTGAGGAAGAAGTAAATGACACTATAACTAGAGAGGAAGTAGTAGAGGCGATATCCAAAATAAGAGTAGGAAGAACCTGCGGAGAGGATAGTATCCACCCGGAAATGATAAAATATCTTGGAGAGATTGGAATAAATTGGATATGGAAGATATACGTAGAAATATGGAATTCTAATACAATACCCCACGAATGGGACAACAATTTAATATTACCTATCTACAAAAAAGGGGATAGACAAATTTGCGATAATTATAGAGCAATTTGCCTCTCCTCGGTAGCCTATAAAACATTTACGAGAATAATCGAACAGAAATTGAGAAGACATGTAGATAACCAACTAGAGGATGAACAAGCTGCATTCAGGAAAGGCAGGCAAACAACAGATAATATCTTTGCGATAAGAAATATTATAGAAAAAAAGATACAGACCGGAGAACAACTCATACTAACGTTCATCGACCTCAGAGCAGCTTTTGATATGATATGCAGGAAAGCTTTACTAGGATGCCTCAAACAAATAAATGTACCAGCCAAAATTTTACAAATCATAAATGTATTATATAGAAACATTTCAGCCAAGGTCCAACTAAACGGGTATCGCTCTGAAAGTTTTCGCATCAGAAAAGGAGTTAAACAGGGCGACACATTAAGCCCCCTCCTATTTATAATAGCCATCGATAGAATCCTGAAAAACATCAAGAATAAAATAGGAGGTGTACAAACTATAATAGGGTACCGGAACATGCAACCAATACAAATTGACTCCCTCCTATATGCTGACGATGTAGTGCTAATAGCTGAGACGAAAGTGAAAATGCAAAAATTGTTAAATATATGGACAGCTGAAATAAATAAATTGAAAATGGAAATAAACCCTGACAAAAGTAAGATGATGGTCATTAACAAGAAAGAAGAAAATACGCATATTAAACTAAACCAACTAGGAGTACGACTTGAGGAGGTCTCAACTTTTGAATACTTAGGCTCGATTATAACAAATGACGGTAACATAGAGGCAGACATATCTAGTAAAATTAAAAAAGCAACGAACATCTATTATGCACTAAATAATACAATATTTGGAAAAAAGGAAATAAACGAAAAAACAAAATTACTAATCTATAATAGTATAGCGGTTCCATCGTTATTGTATGGAAGTGAAACATGGAATATACAACAAAAATACGAGAGTAGACTAACTGCGGTCGAAATGAAATTTTTAAGAAAAATTGCTGGACTAACAAAATGGGATCACATCAGAAATGCAGATATAGCAAATCAACTCCAACAGGAACCAATAATAAAAAAATATGAAAATAAGATGCTAGAGTGGTACGGACACGTGTCCAGAATGCAAGACAACAGAATACCGAAAAAGATAATGGAGGCCAAAATAATTAAGAAGAAGAAAAGGGGAAGGCCCAAAAAGACATGGATGGAAGAAGTGGCTAAAAGGAGCGGACTCAGAGGATGCAGTATAAGAGAACTAAGAGAAAAGGCTAAAGATAGAAAAGAGTATAAAAAATGGATTAGGAAGACCTAAATATCCGACACCCGACGGGTATAAGGATAAATGGTGAAGAAGAAGAAGTTTCAAGACCTGTACATTGTGAAGGCACTTTTTTACGGAGAATCGGGTGGTACAATATGTTTATATTTATGACGCTTTGTTTCTATTCTATGAACAACTACTTTTGATTTTCATATGGACGCCATATTGAATTTTGTCGTAACTAAACTCAGCTCTTTTTTCTCTTTTCAATGATGTGTCTCACGTACAGTTTTTTTTGCAGAAGAGCGGGAATAAAATTCATTTTTTCTTTATTCGCGTAGTTGGCTATGATAAAAAAAATGTATTTTATTCCCGCTCTTCTTCAAAAACCCCGTACGTGTGACACATCTTTGAAAAGAGAAAAAGGAGCTGAGTTTAGTTACGATAAAATTCAATTTGGCGTCCATATAAAAATCAAAAGTGGTTATTCATAGAATAGAGACAAAGCGTCATAAATATAAACATATGGTACCACCCGATTCTCCGTAAAAAGTGTCTTCACAATGTACGAGTCTTGAAACTAATAACTTAATACTTTCCGAGATATTTGGAAAACCGAAAACTCCAAATTTCGGTTTTTTTAAGATATCTCAAAAACGGTCAAAGTTGGCTGTGATTTCTCAACGCATATGAAATGAGCATTAAAATATTCCTAAAACTTTCCCTATTTAACCAACTTTGTAGCTTTTATAGTTTCCGAGATCCTAATGGTGGGGATTGAATTTGGGACAGACTGTATACAGGGTGAAGATAAGACATAGCATGTAAGTACTACCCGTGTCAGTAAGTGTGCGCCAGGGACGGATTGGGACGCCGGGAAAACGGGATTTTCCCGAGAGGCCGGTAGGACCTGAGGCCGCTTGGCCGGTCTTATAAAAAAAAGTAGCTGAAAGTTAGTAAATAGAAACAAACGAATTGGCCCACTGGACATCAACGAATGTGTCAAGTTGCTTCCGATAGCAATAAAGAAGTCGAATTTATGAACGCGGCCCGAAATATGAGATGAACTTCGGGATTGAATGAAACACTGAGGCTGCCGCCAACGCCCTCGACCTTCGACCACCAGTAATACTTTACGAACTGCATCTGGAAACTTTCTGCTTCAAACGACACTAATTATCAATGTAGAAAGTCACTAGAAAGCTCAACGGCCACAACTAACAGTTCCACCAATCAGAATATTTAACCAACTTTGTAGCTTTTATAGTTTCCGAGATCCTAATGGTGGGGATTGAAATTGGGACACACTGTATAAGCTGTTTCCGATCATTCTCGTTCACTGTATAGTCTCGATCTTCCTTCTCGACAGCTTTCAAGTCTAATCGAATCAATTCAAGATGCTAAAAAGCACACACCCCCACATGTGAAAATGCTTCAGAGTGTTGGGAAGTCTTCTTGTCATATGAGGGTGCTTTGAAAACTGCCTTCTAGCCGATAGGTCTGGTAGTATTGCTTCGAGGCATATAAAATAGGTATCATAATAATCTCTAACTCATTGACTATCAAGGCTTCCAGTAGCGTTTCCCTGTATAGTCACCAAAATGATAAGTGACATGTACATTCGGTTGAAGCAATGGCTGAGGATTGTGCGCCCCTTGACATTCATCGATGAATGGGTTGATGTCAGTACCTGTTAGGAGGTAGGTGGGTGGACCAGAAGTGGGAAAGGAAAAAATCCAGCCATAACAAATCTGCATGATCAGGCCTTTGATAGCCACGGATAAATAGCATGTCGATGAACTGATTCGTGCTAATCGCGGCGTACAGCAGACGGCTATCGCTGGAATTGTAGAGATTTCTCTTGAACGAGTCTATCACATCATTAAATTTTTGCTTGGCTACAGGAAAGTGTGCGCAAGACTTCTGAAATGGAACACAATCGGAAGGAGATTTGCCAGCTACTTTTGGCTCGATACGAACAGAAAGGTGATGCAGTTCTTCATCGGTTTGTCACTGGTGACGAGTCCTGGGGACACGATTACGACCTGGAGAACAAGCGGCAATCAATAGAGTACAGGCATAGGGGCTCTCCTAATCCGAAAAGATTCAAAGCCCTCGCTTCAGCAGGAAAAGTGCCGAAGACCGTCTTTTGGGACTGTAACGGCATAGTCCACAATGAAGCTTTGAAGCAAGGCGACACTATCAACTCCAACTAATATGTGAACATATAGGTATAGATTACGCTTTTACAGGCCTTTAGGCCCTTTACGTTATTAAGGTTTTCCATCCTTTTCTGTCTTTCGCTTTCTTTTCCTATTCCGTTATTCCCATATCTTGTAGGTCTGTTTGTACTGCTTCCCACCACTTTTTTTTCGGCATCCCTCTTTTTCTGACCCCTTCAAACTTTTTCCATGCAATATTTTTTACTACTCTCGAGTCGCCCATTCTTCCTAGATGCCCCAACCATTGTAGTCTACGCACTTTTGTTGTTGCGGATATTGTCATGTCCTTGTATATTTCATTTACATTGCACTTTATTAAATGCCCCGGCAAATTTATTTACCATCGCCACTCTTCTGTCCACCTCTTTTAATTCGTCACAATTGTTGGTTATACGGGATCCTAAATGCACGAACTCTTTTACGCAGTTAAACTGTAATCTATCTCCATTTCTTAATTGCACTGTAAATTTGGCCTGGCCATTTTCGTGTCGTCCTGTAGCTATTTCCATACATTTTGTCTTGTGAGGGTTTAATTTCAGCCCATACTTTTCCGATGCTTCCATCGGCCTCACTGTAATTTTCCTTAGCTGTTTTTGGTTTCTTGCTATTAAGGCGACATCATCTGCATAGGCAATGCATTGATGCATGTTTGTGTTAATTGTTCCTTCTCTTTTTATTTCTGATTTCTGTATTGCCCTTTCAAGTACTATATTAAACAGTAGGGTAGAGAGGGGATCGCCTTGTCTTAAGCCGTTTTTGACTGTGAACTCTTCTAATAAAATCTGTTGTTTAGTTTAACACAATTCGCAGACTCAATCATTGTCATTTTAACTAGTCGTATCAATCTCTGTGGGATCTTTAGATTTTCCAAAGCTTCGTACACTTTCTTCCTAATAACCGAATCGTATGCCCTTTGAAAGTCTATAAACAGTATGTATGACGGGGTTTTGTATTCGTCGCAGTTTTGTATTACTTGTTGTATTAGGAAGATCTGGTCAGTTGTGCCCCTACTTTTCCTAAATCCTCCTTGATACTCGCCAATACTGTTTTCTGCATATCGTTATAATCTTTGCTTTATCAGTGCCGCTGTTACTTTGTACACTGTGTTCAATAAGGCGATGCCCCTATAGTTATTACATATGGTGTTTTCCCATTTTTTATGGATCGGTATTATTTTACGGCTTTATTCCATGTACTGGGCATGCGTTCTTCTTTCCAAACTCCTTTAACTATTTCATGTATTTTTTGAATTAGGAGTTTGGTAGTATGTGAACACTTTGAAAAAACTCCGAGCTCGATTGCAGCGAGTTAGACCTGGGACCGAAGCAATTCTTCAGCATGACAATGCTCGTCCTCACTGCAGCGTTGGCGGGCGTGTGTAGACAGGTATGGTGATTTCGTTGAAAAGTAATGACACCCAAGCTTATAGGTAATATGTAGCTTGTTTGTACATCTTATCTACTCATTAATAAAGTTACGGCGAAGGAAGCAAGACTTTTCAAAACACCCTCGTATTTCGTATAAAAATTTCAGAAATGTTATCAAAGTATCAAAATAGTACTTGAGATGACTTCAGAGTTTGCTGAATGGCATCACGATACCAGTCACAAAATACTCTCTGAAAAATCATCCGTTTTCTCCAAATTTCCACATTTTTTCTATAAAAAATCCGCGAGACCATTGAGATTATCAAAATTCCCCTCAATTGAAACTCGTTCTTTTGGTATAAAAAAGTTTGTTGTCACTATTACTAGTTAGACTAGTACGTTCAACCAACCAATTTGCTTGAACGGTAACAATCGGTATAAATCTTCTTCCCAACGAGGGTTTCGCATGTGGTATGGTTGATACGTTAAATTACTGTGCTCTTGAAGTCCTCTTATAGGTTCTGAAGAAGCGCCTTAATAAAGTCGACGAAACGCTCTACTGTATTAACATAAAACGACATGACTTTTAAGTACGTAATTTTCATATGTAAAAAAGAGACGCACAATTTTGCCTTGGTAATTAAATATGTTTAGTGTTTTGTTTACAGGAACATTTGTAACTAGACTGACTACATTACTGTGGCACAGTATAAAAACATAATCAGTATGGACAGCTTGGGACTATTGGGGATACCGTTTTTATGTCGATTTGTAGGCGGGAGTACCACAATACTCCGCTAGTGGCGTGACGATCGTACTTTATTTTAGTCACGTGTCATACTTCAAGTTTCTGAAGGTTTGAGGTTATTTATCCCAATTTCTTAATTTTAATTTATGTTCTGTGTTTATTTATTTTGTGTATGTTTATGTACGTATTTATTGTTGTTCCGTGTTTTAAAGCGGTGAATTTTTAAATTTAAATTATAGTGCGCGTGTATGTGTATTTACTGTTTTCATGTAGCGGTATTTAACAGCGTTAACAAACCTTAATTTTGAACTATAATTCATATTTACTTAATTAGTTTGTAATTATAATAGATATATTATGGAACCGTCCCTCAAAAAACGCGCAAAAGCCAGCAATATTTGCGCAGTTAAATTTTGTAGAACATCATCCATGACTGCCGGTGCTAGTATGTTCAGGTTTCCTAAAGAAATTAACAGGTACCTAAATCAAACACTATACCTAGAAAAAAGAGCATTTAACGAATTTTAGGAAATAATGACTCAATTTTTGTAGGTGCAAACAGTGGGTCAAATTATGTGGTTGTCAGAACCTTTTAAAAGCGACGAACTCTTTGTACTCCTCAATGTACAGAGTTTGCCAGTTGCATTTTGCAGAAGAAATGTTTAGAAAAGGTTGTGGAAGCAAAGTGCGCAGACTTTTACCCCGCAGCATACCAACATTAAATCTTCCTGAAGAAATAATAGACCCCAATATTACAGATTCGCCTATCCAGTTTGGCTCGTGTGCTACGATAAGTGCAGAAATAGCCACTCAAACCCCTAGGTCCTTATCGGGTCAAACCCCAAGGGAAAAAAAGCTACGAACTAAGGTTCGCAGCTTACAAATAAAAGTTAATAGTTTAAAAAGAAAAATTAATGAAGAAAATGAATCTGCATCTGTCACCAATACAGCTACATTAGACAATTTTAAATCTTTATGTGACAAGTTTTTACCACCAGCATGTTCACAGTTTGTAAAAGTGCAGGCAGGTTTACATAGAAAGTCTCCACAACAGAGAAGATATACAAAGGAATTCTTGCAGCTGTGCCTAAAAATATTTTTTTATGGGTCCGAAAGCATATCGGGGCATAAGTAATATTTTTACACTGCCCACTAGAAGGACATTAAATAGGATCACTGAGAATCTTTATTTTAAAGCAGGTTTCAATGATATTATTCTTGAAACTTTAAAGGGCAAAATAAACACCTTTGAAGAAATCGATAAAAATTGTTGCTTGTGTTTAGATGAAATAGCCATAAAATCTCATCTATTTTATAATATAGGGGCAGATGAAATAGTTGGGTTTGAAGACAACGGCAAAGAAAAAATATTAAGGCCGGCATTAAATGTATTGGTAATTATGGTCAAAGGGCTGTATAACAAATGGAAGCGAGCCTTTGCATATTTTTTTGTGCACAATACTTGTACAGCAATAGTGGTCGTGCTGTGCACGAGATAAAAACATTGTTTTGGGTTACTATGTAACGTGTTGTTAGTTACGAGAGAAAAAATGTAAACAAAAGGACAAGCAATAAATTTTAATATTCATTGTAATTCAATATTTTGGAAGTACAGTAAAAACACAAAAATCAAATATAAAATGAGGTACTTCGCTATCTCAACATGGTCCTTCAAAAGTCGGATTCGTTAACCCCAGAAATAATTGAAATAAAAGTGAAATAACATAAAATCAAGAAGAAGCTCTAATTTGCATGGTTCTGGCAGAATAAAATTCAAGAATTTGGGTACAGAAACAGTTAGAAGACTACGTTCTACCCAGAAAGGCCGTTGTTACTACGTGCAACGCAGCAATACTTGAAAATCCCAGGGGCCATCGGCAATATAACAACTGTCAATAGTAAAAGACAGAATATTCAGGCAAGTGTACATTCCTGTTTGTTAGCAAGGAGCTTCCAATATTCTTTGTTCAATTTAGTTGAAGTAAAGGTCACATTATGGAACCCGAACTAAAAGGGTTGATTTCAAAACGCGCTCAAATTAAAGCCCGTATCACTAGAATTGAAACTTTTTTCCAAAGTTGCACCGATAAGGATAGCGTAACACAGTTAAAACTTCGTTTAGCTAAGGTTGATACCGCGTTCCAAGAATATGATGATGTGCAATCACAAATAGAATCTTTAGTTGAAGACGGTAGTCAAAACCACGATCGCGATATATTTGAAACGCACTATTTTGAATTAATGACACAAGTAGAACTCTTTCTGGCAGAGCATTCATCAAGGTCCAATAGCGAAAACGAACCATTAAGGCATAGTCACAATAGTAGTGTAATTCATAATTCGCAATTCGATTTACAAGTCAAGTTGCCAACGTTAAAATTACCCATCTTTGCAGGTAAGTACGAACAATGGACTTCTTTTCAGGAAACATTTTGCTCACTAATTCACGATAATAGTAGTCTTAGTCATATTCAGAAGTTTCATTACTTAAAATCATGCCTCAAAGATGAAGCTGCAAACGTAATAGAAACGTTAGGAATATCATCTGAAAATTATTCAATCGCGTGGGATTTACTAAAAAGCCGTTTTGAAAATAAGCGTTTAATCATAAAAAATCATGTGTGTGCCCTATTTAATTTACCGGTGATTATAAAAGATTCCTCCACATCGCTAAGACAAACTTTAGACACCGTTTGTATGCATTTAAAGGTATTAAAGGGTATGAGTTTACCTACTGAATCATGGGACGTGTTAATTATACATTTATTAACGTCTAAATTTGATTACAATACAATTAAAGAATGGGAATACTATACTAAATCAGATATAGCCACAATGAGCGAAATGACCGAATTTCTAAAACGTAGATGTCAGATTTTGGAATCACTAAGTTGCCACAACAGTGTGCAAAAGGTTTCGCCAAATTTAAAACATATCCCAAAAAATACACGTCATATCAGTGCGCATGTAACAACTAACACACTAGTATGTCAAATATGTAAAACACAGCACCCAATTTATCAATGT
The DNA here is from genome assembly GCA_963082815.1 of Melanotus villosus. NCBI lineage: Eukaryota > Metazoa > Arthropoda > Insecta > Coleoptera > Elateridae > Melanotus > Melanotus villosus. Next base: position 64,309,594 of record OY720418.1, on the reverse strand, counting down.
GACGAATTTTTAAATATGCCAGTAGAAACTAGATTGCTGGAAATAAAGAAATTGAAATTATGCTTAAACTGTTTTAAGGGAAATCATTTTATGCAAAATTGCTTTGCACGAAAATGTAGAGTTTGTCACAAACGACATAATACGTTATTGCATAATCCAACAGTTAAACCAAAAAACGAAGTGGAGTCAGCAATTAAACAAAATGGATCGGAAGTACAATCTCCCATTTCATCGGTAGTTGACGAAAATGCGGTTGCAAGTAGCGTAGTAAATAATCATTGTTATCAAGGTCAAACAGTTACTCAAGTTCTTCTTTCCACTGCAATTGTTCAAATACCCGATGTAAATGGCAAATTGCATGATTGTCGATCACTTTTAGATGTTGGATCGCAATCAAACTTCATAACACAGTCAATATGTAAAAAATTAAAAATTGGGACTGAAACAGCAAATCTAGTCATTACCGGTATAAATCAATCTTTCAGTAAGGCAACGGAAACCGCGAATGTCACAATTAAGTCAAAACATAGGCCTTATTCACGGAGTCTAAAGTGTTTAGTGTTAGATAAGATAACAGATAGTTTACCGGCCTCTAGTATACCGTCTCGGTTAAGTATTCCAAAAAATCTTAAGCTCGCTGATCCAAGTTTCAACGTATCGTCGCCTATTTATTTGTTATTAGGCGCAGAAGTATTTTGGGAACTGCTATGCAATAAACAGATTAAAGCAAGTAACGGTCAACCATACTTGCACAAAACACATTTGGGATGGATCATTGGTGGCTCATTAAATATCAGTCAATCGATGCCACGAACAAGTTGTAACGTAACCCTTAATGCTTTAGAAAAACAAGTGGTCAAATTTTGGGAAGTCGAGGGCATGGACTCTATAAATTCGACGAAAAAGTTGTCAAACGAAGAATTAAAATGTGAAACTCATTTTAAGCAAACATTTAAAAGAAATTTAGAAGGACGATTTATAGTACAATTGCCATTTAAAGATAATAAGCAACATTTAGGGCATTCTAGGGAAAACGCTTTGCAACGTTTCTATTCGCTAGAACGTAAATTTAAAAAACATCCAGAAATCAAAACAAATTATGTAAATTTTATGGATGAATATTTGCAGTTAGGACATATGGAGCTTGTAACATCGCCTGACGTAGTTGAACCCGTCAACACGTTTTACTTACCTCATCATGCGGTAGTTAACGAGTCAAGCTTAACTACTAAACTTCGAGTAGTGTTTGACGCGTCCGCGAAATCCTCTTCGGGAGTAAGTCTGAACGACAATCTGATGGTTGGTGCTACCCTGCAGCAGGACTTGTTCTGTATAATTACGCGATTTCGGACGTACCAATACGTTTTATCGGCGGATATCGCTAAAATGTACCGTCAAATACTAGTAGAACCCATGCATCGCGACTTTCAAAGAATTCTATGGCGCACAGATCCTCAACAACCAGTTGAAACTTACAGACTAAAAACCGTGACGTATGGGACAGCTTCGGCGCCATTTTTGGCTGTAAGATGCCTACAACAAACAGCTGAGGATTTAAGAACAAAAGATACACTCGCGTATCATGCAATTTTAACTGATTTTTATGTCGACGATTTGTTAACGGGAACAAATAGTTTTAGTGAAGCCAAAATTTTACGAAATCAGCTATTAGAGATATTAGGCAGTGCGGGGTTTGAACTAAGAAAATGGGTGTCGAACCATCCAGAATTAGCACCAGATTTGTTGTGCGAATGGGTAGACTTAGACAAACAGGGTGACACAAAAATACTAGGATTGCGTTGGGATTATAAAACGGATGAATTAAAATACGGGGTAAAGCAGTTTGAAGCACCGAATAGATTGACAAAACGGTTAATTTTGTCTACAATAGCCCAGTTATTTGACCCGTTAGGTTTAATCGGTCCGATTCTAATAACTGCAAAGATCATACTTCAAAGAATTTGGTCTGAACGTTTAGGCTGGGATGAGGTAATTCCTAACAACTTACAAATCATGTGGACGCAGTTTTTAAAAAATCTGCCAGGCATAAACGAATTAAGAGTACCACGGAAGGTAGTGGGCGATCGACTGTCAGTAACATTTGAATTACATGCCTTTTCAGATGCGTCCAATTTTGCGTACGGTACGTGTCTTTATGTTAAATCATCCGATAGCTTAGGGAATTATACGGCACAATTACTATGCGCCAAAGCTAAGGTAGCACCGTTAAAGACAATATCTTTGCCTCGACTGGAGTTGAGTGGGGCCCTTCTGTTAGCACAACTAGTTAATAAACTCGAACAAACATTAAACATAAAATTTAGTGAACATTATTATTGGTGTGATTCAAAAATTGTACTTGCGTGGATAGCTGCTGAACCCAATACGTGGAAAACTTTCGTCGCAAATCGCGTATCTGAAATACAGCAATTAACCAATGCGACTGATTGGCATCACATAGCCTCAAAACATAATCCTGCAGATATCATATCACGGGGTGCAACAGCTCAGGAACTTCAACAATCGTCGGTTTGGTGGAATGGCCCAGAATGGCTCAGACAAAATAAGGATACTTGGCCATTCACATTAACAAACTGTCAGAATCAAAATGTATTCGAAGAAAAACGTACAGTACTAATCAGTACAGTTCCAGTGCGCGAATCAAATTTTGCAATTATGCATAAATTCTCATCGTTTATTAAACTTCAAAGAGTCATATCGTATTGCATTAGGTTCAGTTACAATATCAAACACAAATTATCCAAACGCGTTGGTGCCTTACGCCCTATGGAATTACACGAGGCAATGATTTCAATTGTAAGATATGTGCAAGGTGAACAATTCAGCAAAGATATTCAAGAATTAAAGAAAGCCAAAAGGGTCAGTAAAGAAAGTAAATTATTATCGCTCAATCCGTTTATCGATGAAAGGGGCGTGATTCGGGTAGGTGGTAGATTAAGTAACACCAGTTTACCATATAATAGTAAACATCCAATAATATTACCAGCAAACCATCAGGTAACAAAATTGTTGGTTATCCAAGAACACCATAAACAGCTTCACGCAGGGCCTCAACAGACGTTAGCTTCATTACGCCAAAGGTTTTGGCCAATTGCGGCAAGAAATACGGTTAGGCAAATTCTGCACAAATGCGTAAAATGTTTTAGGGCAAATCCTGTGACTATTGACCAATTGATGGGTGACTTGCCAGAAAACAGGGTACAACCGGCACGTCCATTTGTAAATTCAGGTATTGACTATGCTGGTCCTATTACAATAAAGGGCGGTCACGGTCGAAGTAAAAAGACAATTAAGGTATACGTGGCAATTTTTGTATGTTTTGCCACGAAGGCATTGCACATTGACTTGGTTAGTCATCTCACTACGCTATCATTTTTAAACACCCTGAAGCGATTTATTGCTCGTAGGGGTAACATATTAAATTTATATTCGGACAATGCGACTACCTTTGTCGGTGCACAACCTCCCAGATCTCCTCATTTTGATGGAATTTGGGAGGCAGCTGTCAAATCAACAAAACACCACTTACGTCGAATAGTTGGAAATAGCCCTGGCAGAAATTATCGATATATCGATAATATCGATATTTAATGAAATATCGGAAGACGATATTTAAAATATGAATATCGATATATCGATAATATCGATAAATATCGATAATATCGATAAATATCGATAATATCGATATTATCGATAAATATCGATAATATCGATATTATCGATAAATATCGATAACATCGATAATATCGATATTATCGATATTATCGATAATATCGATATTATCGATATTTATCGATATTATCGAAATTTATCGATATTATCGATAATTTTCAATAATATAGATAATTTTCAATAATATTGATAATCGAATATTGATAACTTCGATAATTTCGGTTAAATCAGTTAAATCGATGAGTATTTAGTAGATTTAACAATTTCTCATAATAATTGCTCTTTTTTGAATTTCTTCTAAAACGCAAATTTTCTGCACGTTATCTCTTATAATATCTTAAATAGTCAGATTCGGCAGATGACTCTAACAAGTATATTGATAATTTAAATATTGATATCGCTAATATCGATAATACAAGTACAAGTTAGTTAGTAGATATCATGATACAATTATGATTTTTTAAAAACTCAGTTGCAGCAGGCCGTATTCTGACTTAATACAGACAGTTCTAAGGTTATTAAGACAGAATATGGCCTGCTGCAATTGAGTTTTTAAAAAATCACATTGTATCTACTAATTAACGTATACGTATATTGATACAGAAGTTGTTAGTATTAATTAAGTATATTACCGGTATGATAGACCAGTAATTAATTAGCAATTGCTATTATTGGTATTAATTACCGATAATATCGATGTTTATCGATATTATCCATATTATCGATATTATCGATATTATCGATAATATCGGTATTATCGATATTATCGATAATATCGGTATTATCGATATTATCGATATTATCGGTATTATCGATAATATCGATATTATCGGTATTATCGATAATATAGATATTATCGGTATTATCGATGTTATCGATATTATCGATAATATCGGTAATATCGATAATATCGGTAATATCGATATTATCGATATTATCGATAAATCGATATTATCGATAACATTTTGGCAAATATTATCGATATTGAAATTTCAATATCGACAGGGCTAGTTGGAAATGCATTGCTAACTTACGAGGAGTTGTACACAATCCTCACCGGTATTGAGTCTTGTTTAAATTCACGTCCTCTCACTCCTTTATCGACTAATCCTGACGATTTAAACCCATTAACCCCTGCGCATTTTCTAATTGGAGGCCCACTGACGACTTTAATAGAACCAGACGTAACGCAACTGAAATTAAATCATCTTTCGAGATATCAGTTAATTGAAAGATTACGTCAAAATTTTTGGAAAAGGTGGTCCACAGAATACCTAAGCCAGTTGCAACAGAGGTCAAAACGGAAACAAAGGTGGCCTGTGCAGCTTCTCCAAGGCATGATGGTTGTCATTAAGGAGGATAACCTACCCCCTTTAAAGTGGAAATTGGGTAGAATTCTACAATTGCATCCAGGAAGTGATAAGTTGTGCAGAGTGGTATCGATAAAAACACATAACGGAGTGATAAAACGTGCAATTAGTAAGATCTGTGTTTTACCTATGGACAAAGAATGACTGTATTATAACCAGTAGATTAATTCACAATAATTGTTTTCAATAGCTATAGGTATGTTTATGGATTTGTAGTTTTAATAATATATTAGTTAATTTTAGTTTAATTATATGCAATTAAACATTCTTATTTGAAAGACGAGCGTTCAAGGTGGGCGGCATGGTCGTGCTGTGCACGAGATAAAAACATTGTTTTGGGTTACTATGTAACGTGTTGTTAGTTACGAGAGAAAAAATGTAAACAAAAGGACAAGCAATAAATTTTAATATTCATAGTAATTCAATATTTTGGAAGTACAGTAAAAACACAAAAATCAAATATAAAATGAGGTACTTCGCTATCTCAACAAATAGATTTAAAAGAAATTATTGCAACAGCAATTTTAAAACTAAAAGATGTTGGACTAATGGTCAGAGTTTTAGTCAATGATATGGGAGCCAGTAATGTACGTGTTGCTAACATGCTTGGAGTAACAGCGGAAAATCCCACATTTAAAATAGGAGAAGAAGAAATTGTGTATCTTTTTGATGTACCACACTTGCTGAAATCCATTCGCAATAATTTAATGTCAAAGACGTTTAATTTTGATGGAAAATCTACTTCTTGGATTTTTGTTGACGCGTTTTATAACTTTGATAAGAAATTACAAAATAGATTAGCACCAAAATTAACTGATGCACATATGCATCCATCGAACATGGATAAAATGAGAGTGCATTTAGCTGCTCAAGTTTTAAGTGCCACAGTGGTATCAGGAATGACCACACATTTGTCTCTGGGCCAACTACCAGCAGACGCTGCTGCTATAATAGAAGTAATTGAGCATTTTGACAAACTTTTTGATGTTCTTAACTCTTCAAGGACTGCTATTGCGAAAGAATATAATAGGGCGTTTAAGGGTTTAGAATATCAAAAAGAATTTCTAAATAAAATGCTAACTTTTTTAAATAAAGTCACAGTAACCAACAAAGATGGAAAAGATGTAACAAAAACTATTAAATCAATCAATGGTTTTAAAATAACTATTAAAGGAGTTATGCTTTTGTGGGATAAATTAAGTAATTTAGGATTCAAGTATTTATACACTAGGCGACTTTGTCAGGATGCTCTAGAAAATTACTTTGGCTCAGTGAGACAACAAAGTGGCAATGCTGTAAATCCTACTCCCATTCAGTTCCAAAGGGCCTTTAAAAAATTATTTTCAATAGATTTTTTTAATTGTAGAAATCAAAATTGTTCGCCTGATTTAGAAGACATTTTGCAGCTAAATATTGGCAACTATAAAAAATATGAAGAGGAAGATGGAACAAGAATTATCAATGATACTGGTCGCATTTCATTAAAGGACTGTGATTATCACTTTCATAAAATTGAACAAAATTCTATACGATACATATGTGGATATTTAATGAAAAAGTGTTTGACTGTACATACATGTTCTGTTTGTGAACAATATGCATATGACTATAAAGAATTAGATGAAACTTCCTTGTATTGCCATTTCCGAAGTTATCAAACTAAAAATATGGAATGTTTTGGCAAACTCTACATGCCAAATGATAATTTTTTTTATTATATTTGTGAGTTGGAACAAATATTTCAACAAAATTTTGAAAGACTTGCTCTTTCAGAAAATATTTTGGCCAAGTTTGGTACTTTATACGGTGTACTTAAGTTGAACCATCCATGTGAAAAGTTTCCATTTGCTTACTTAGTGAAGCTGTTTAGCAGAATGAAATTATTTTATTGCCTCAAATTTGTTAACTACAATTTTAGGGTTACTAATGCAAAAGGGGAAAAACTTTTTAGAAAAAAGATTATTTGGCAACATAGTTAATCTTAGCTATAATCTTAATTAGAAATATTTTCTGTGTATTGGTATTTACTAGGACTGGGTGACATATCAATATTCTTTAAATATTCTTTCATTTTGTTGACTGTTGTTTAATGGAATCGACTTGTAGGTCAACTTTTTATAATTAAAAACTTATGAAAACTAGCTTTCGAATATTTTATTTTTACCTTGAGGAAGAAAATACATTTTACGAAGATTGGCGTCGTAACAAATTGTTTTGAATTGAAAAAGTTTTCCGATAGTCCAATATTTAATTTTTTTTAATACAGATAGGTCAAAATAGCGAATACCTATAGATAATTATCGATATTCCTATAAATATCGATAGCCAATATATCCATATTCGTTCTTTTTTAATATGCGCAAAACAATATTTAAAAAATATACAATGTGCACATCCCTAACTGGGATTGCATACAGAATATAAACCCGGAATTAAAACCCATAAAAAATAAAAACTCTGTGTGTTTACTTATCTTTAATTCTTAGATGACCCCCTATTGTTATTAAAGCCTTCTACTTATAAAACGCCGCAAAAATATGCGTCTGTATAGAAAAAGTTTTACAGCATATTTGAAATTGTTTAAAATTCCCGCTCTTGTAAGCGGCGACATCTCTAAGCAATATAGTGAAAGTCCGCCAAGTGTCAGTGAAATCTTGTGCTATGAACTTCAAAGGTGCCGACAGCAGCTGTCCATACTGATTATGTTTTTATACTGTGACTGTGGTTTGTGTTTATGTTTGTTGGGTGTTTTTGATGTACGATGCTGTATTTAGTGATAATGGATTCAGCAACTATTTTAAGTAACAATCTAGCTAGGTTGTGGCATGCTAAACCTATTGAGGTAACTATTGGTCGTATTGGTAGGTTAGGTTTATATATTTTTGGAAGACCGTAAAAATGTGGTGGCTTACTAAAATCTGGTGTTAATTTTCGTCTTTCGATGTTACTGAACTCAAAGACGAGTTTGAACAGTGTTTTGTATACTTTTGTTTCAATGGATTTTGTGGGATCTTGGTTTAATTTAGTGCACTGTCCCTCCTTTATTGGTGACATTAGTTTTGTGTAATATGTGTTAGTGTATAGAATGACTGTGGGATGTCCTTTATCTGCTGGATTCTGGATTCTGAATTTTGGGCGAAGGGTGACTCGTGTCAGATGGGCCCATTGTGCTACCTCCGTTGCAGCAGCCTCACCTTAGGCGCATCACTCAAGCCATTCTAACCTTTGAATGAACCTGAGGATACTAGCCAGAGGGATTCTGCTAATACTGGTCGTAACCAGAAGTCCCCTAGGATGGATCCTCTGATTGGAGCGAGTACAGGGCATTCGAACAGAATCTGCTCTGCTGCCTCATCTTCTAAGTTGTAACGACGACAGATTGGGTCATCTACTAGTCCCATCCTGTGCACGTGCTTATTTAGTTTACAGTGTCCTGACAATATTCCTACAACAAGTCGTAGTTTGTCTCTTGACAGCTGTATACAGAAGTTTGCCATCTTCAATGAGGGGCTTTTGATCGCCCTCCTTGCATGGTGGCATTTGTTCATATTAACCCATTTTTCACGGTTGCGATTGCGGGTTTCCTGTTCAATTAAGGTATTGAGCGCAGTTGGGAATAGTGTGAGTGCTGGTTCGGGACCAAAAAAGGGTTGTTCCGAGCCTTGCCTCGCCAAACCATCCGCCCGCTCATTACCGTCTAGTGCAAACGAGTTCTAGGACATTGTCAATAGCGACTCCTTTATCTGCTGGTAGAATATTAACAGTATTATCGGTTTTTAAGTAATGTGCGTAGAAATTATTTTTCTTTGCTTCTAAATTTAAATTCAGTTTTAGCGGTTTTTGGTAAACTTTTTTAAGTGTCCTCAATAACTGTTATTAAATTAAATTTATATATGGTTGCGAAAAACCCAATTAATATAGGATAGTGTCTAACTGTGCTAGGAGGCAAATTTGAACACTTTTTAGTTTCTGTTTTTTTTTTTTGAAACTGTATAAAACTGTTTGTTTTATAATAAAGTTAATTAGAAAACAGTATTTATTATTTTGTACAGTACCTAATGATTTATTAAAAGAACTATCACAAGCACAAGTATTGTTTTATAACAAAAAATATTAATAAATAATCTGAAGATATCAAGTCATAATGACTTGGACACTATTATAGTCTATCTCTTTTAATAATGAATATTTATTGCTCTTATTGACTTGTTTTTCAAAATTTTTAATAGAATAAATTTGTTTTTGCACTCCCGGGCGTAAAGTGACTACTTTTCGCCCGCAAAGAAGGGCGTAAAGTTCATTATTGCAGATCTCGGGTGCACTTTACGTTCGCGACAAATTTAAATAAAATCACCGTTCGTGCAAAAAATATTGTATGTACCACAGGCGTAATAAGCGAATTTGACCTTTGGCGTGTTATAACCCTCGGTTAAAGCCTCGGGTTATAATATTCACGCCGCAGGCCAAAATCGCCTTCTTTACGCCCTTGATACATAAATAACTATTATTTGTTTATTTATTAGACGAAATCTAGGCTTGCGGATGCAAGGGATTTCAAAGCGCGTCGACTACTCTGCCCATTTTGCCCCGAAGCCAAGGAACTTTTACCCCTGGAAGGAATCTTTATCGTGCCAAACATCGTTGTATTGGTACGGGGCCTACGGTTTTAGCTCGTTTTTCCGCATTAAAAATCTTACCGACTTGGATCGGAATTGAACCCGACATCTCTGGTTTATAAGACGAGCAGTTTTGGTGTGGTGAAAACTTTTAATGGAAATTTAATCACCATTTCCTGCCATTGAATTCTTCTTCTTCTTGTTCTTATTGAATTTAATATTGGAATATTAATTATTATTAATGTTTTTGTTTAGTTATTTAAAAGAAGCATTGGGAACGATCATCACGTTCATGTCTTGTACCTATATGTTAAAATTTCTAAGAATTCCGACGTTAAATATATATTTTCAGATTAGTTTAAAAGTTACGGTAGATAGATAGGGGTTTTAAAATTATACTGTACTAGAAGAGAGAAAAGGATGCCCTTTAAAATTTAAAATCAACAGGCGGGTTGTTGAATGCAGTTTTGTAAATAAGTACAAGTTTGAAAAATGTATACCTACACAGATTTTTGTTTGCTAATAAACTCGTAACTTTTGCACTGAGGTATTAGAAACGTTATTTGACAACTGTGAAAAAATGTATGATGCAGTGCATCAGTGAGTGTACTTATGCACAATATGAAAATTGAAGTAATTATCTTAAGATTATTATTTTTCATATCACGTTTGAAGCAGACTAATATTGATAAAGACGAATATTAATTCCGAGGTCACATATTTATCGTAGCTTTTGGCCTTTCTCTAAGATAGTATGTATTTGAATATAATTAAATTACAAATTGAAATATATTTTTTTATTTATTTTTTACACTACAAATAATAAACTTCGACACTTAAATACGTTCTCGGGCACTTTCATGTAATTAATTCTAGGCCTCCCTAATTTTATAAATAACTAAATTGACTAGTCATTTAATTTAACAATGATTACTTTTGCCTGAAAAGAATTTGACTTTCTGCTTATAAAAATGCCTTACTCAGATAATACTGTTAATTTACACTTGCAATTTAATATTGCTATTTTTGTTTCACCTATTATTTACATTCAAATGTCCAATTCTATCGTTCACTTTGAAGCTTTTACCTGTTGTAATTTAAAGATAGTCGTCAAGTGATCGCAATGAATATTTGACTAAAATTTAAATTTAATTAATAATCGACCAAGAATCATTTCATTAATTTAATTAGTTAATCTCGAATTAGTTGGGTAACTTTATCAACAGATATTTTGTTGTAAACTATGAAAGTGCTTTATAGTTAAATGAAATTTGGAAATCTGTATGCTGTATGTGCACAAAGAAACTACTTCGACGTTTTACGGTAAAATATGTATAACTAGAATAAAAAATTAGTATTTGAATTTATTGAGCACAAAATCTTTTTAAATTGGTATAAAAAGAAAATTGATAGTATCAGTGATAGGTGTGAAGTACTACTACGAAACTACCTAATTATTTGGTAATAAAGTGACTAGTTTGTTGATTGACGCCCTAACGAGAATGTCAGCAATGACCGGACGAGCAAGGCCACCAAAGACCGCAGCAAGTGGGGGCTGTTAGGGCAATAGAGTGGCAACTACACCACACAGGCGGAGTAGTTGTCAAAACCTGCACCCTGGGGATACCGCAAACTGTCAAGGCCTTTTAAATACCTGTAATAATACAATACACCAATACATCCTTTTTGTACACCTTTTAGCCCATGTATCTGTCGTTATAGTTCGGAACTGCATGAACAAGAAAACTGTTCAAATTATAACCGAAAATACTCGTATTAATGTTGTTGACGATTTCCGATTGCCCCAACTATAATTTATCTTAAGTTTACTGAAACAAAGAAATAAGCAAACAGGAGGCTGACGTTTTCTGACCTGAACATATACTGAACGTTTATCAGAACATAACTGTGACATCTGCTCCATGACCGAGAAACACGAGAAGTACTTATCAGAAGTTCTCAAACGTTTATTAGTATGTAATTTTTGCGCCGAAATGAATTATAATTTTCAAATATTTTACAATGAAAATGGAGTAGTATGTACATGTTTGATACCATTACAAATTACGTAGAAATTGGACTTGAAATAAATAAATTAAAGAATGATATTTGTAGGTTGTAGTGGTTGTAAATTAATTTTTGTAAAAGTTTCCTATGTCTATGATTATATTCTCACTATCAAATAAAATTCGAAAAAGTTGTAAAATTTGATTCTATTTCCCCACCTTGTATTTATTGAGCTCATTTGAATTCGAAATAATATTTAACATAGTTATGGTTTTAGGCATGATTTTCTACTAGGTGTATTATAAATTAGAAACAACTTCAAGCAAATTTCGTGTTCATTACGTTTAAATACACCGTAAGATCAAATAAATTAATAATTAGATCAGACTGTTTTTATAGTGTAGCAGATATCAGTGGAATGCACGTTATAAAACTATCTATATGAAACACCTGAGTTATTAGTTTGAGGTTAGGTTTATACTTGGGTCTATATGTAAATATAATTTTGATAATTCAAATGTGATGTGTCGATGTTACCTCGCCAGTCAATTGAGTCAATGTAACTACGTAACAGAAAAAAACGGTCTATTCTAATTATAAACTTATTGTGTTCCAGGTGCTTGATGTATGTATTAACAATAGTAACAAGTAACAACTTAGTGTTTTGTTTGTCCTGCTTAATTAACTTTATTAGAACTTTTAGATTTTGGTGTATTCTAGCAACTGGTATGAAAAGTATAAGTCAACTGCAGGCCGAAACGTGAACCATGAAAGGTTATTTTGGCATATAAAGTAGTTTCTAACATCTTAGTTTTGTATTGGAATGTAGGGATGAAAGGAAAGGTAAAGGCACTGGAACTTTCCATTCTGTGTTGGGATTGCAACACAAAAAAGGTCCGAAAGTTTGAAAAGATGAGAACGTGAGAAACGTCCGATACGCATTGGGAATTGTGGAATACGGTGGGGGACTACGCAGAGGCGTACTATGAAGAATTATTTTCTAATTTCAGTATCATAATCAATAAAAAGGGATATTATGTTCATATTAAAGTGGATTCTTTCTTAAAAAAAAAAGAAAATGGTATTATGTTACGATTTCCTATAGAAAAAAGTTAATTATACAGATATTTACATGTTGGTAAAGTTCCCTTTATTTTATCACTTCAAGGGTAGCTCACAAAATCTATGTTTTTCTTTGGAATAGGCTGTAAAATATTTACGACAGTTAACGGTAGTGTCATGTTTATGGTTTCTAAGATTCTAAGTATATCTATAAACTGTTGTGTTTAGTCTTCACGTTTTTTTTACAAGCCATCCAATATTTTGAATTTTGAATGGTTTCTTAAATGGATTCATCAATATTACGTTTGTCTAAAAAATAACGACACAAAATAATAACACCCTTCCTTAATATTTCTGGATGAATCTCTTTCTTGAGTAAATGAGATTTCTTGCATTCCTTTGGCATACGAGCAGTATAGGTAAGCCGGTAACCCACGTGATCACTCCAATGGTTCAGTATTCAAGATATAATACATAATTAATATAGTATGATAACAATTTAAGGTATAATAATATGAAAATCTGAAGTTGCCGCGAAATTTAAAAAATGCTAAATTGAAGACGTATTGTGTATATCATAATTTTGTGCGGTTTTAATGCATATGTTTACTTTTAAACAGTATTCTGTATTATATTAATGTTTTAAGGTGCGTTATACTAGGGCTGGGACAAAATATCGATATATCGATAAAAATATCGATATATCGATATATCGAATAACGATATCTTTTTACTAAAATATCGATATATCGATATATCGATTTTTATCGATATTTATCGATATATCGATATTTATCGATATATCGATATTTATCGATATATCGATATTTATCAATATATCGATATTTATCGATATATCGATATTTATCGATATATCGACATTTATCGATATTTAGCGATATATCGATAAATATCGATATTTATCGATATTTCTGGATAAATTACCCATAAGATCGATGTTTATCGATTTATCGGTAATTTTTTCTATCCACAACTCCACATGCATTGATTATTGATTCAATAGTCAATACTAGGGGTGGGACAAAATATCGATATATCGATAAAAATATCGATATATCCATAAAAATATCGATATATCGATATATCGAATAACGATATCTTTTTACTAAAATATCGATATATCGATTTTTATCGATATTTATCGATATATCGATATTTATCGATATTTATCGATATATCGATATTTATCGATATATCGATATTTGTCGATATTTAACGATATATCGATATTTATCGATATATCGATATATCGATAAATATCGATATTTTTTAAATATCGATATTCGATATCAAATTTTCGATATCGCCCACCCCTACGTTATACCCAATGCACCAATGTTGTTTATTTGCAACAATGACAAAAGTGAATACTTTGCTCACTTGTTGAGCATTGTTTGCTTTCAATGTAATTTGATGCAAGTTAAATGATAGCTCTGTATTTATTTTTTAAAATTACTTTTTCGATGACTTGTATATTCTTATCTTATGTTTAACGTTGTCATGTGTAGGAAAAAGACGCACAATATTGCCATGGTAATTAAACATTAAACATTAAAATCGCACAAATTCTTACTGCTAATGAATTTCTATTTTTTAGTTTTGTAATGCTTTGAGATTCTGGTTGAAATGGGAATCTGACTATTGATAATAGAAAAATCAAAATTGTGCAAACCACATCTCAGAGTTAATTTAGTTTAGTTCTTCAATTGATATTTATGACAGGAAGAAAGATCGTATGATAAAAAGCCTCTGGATCGCGGTTGCTGTGGATCTCACATTTTATGTATCCTAAACGTTTTATACTCTTTTTGAAGCCTTTTTAATTATAATATACTCACTTTGAAATTAGTCAATGACATAAAAATAATAAAAGTATATAATTTCAGAGATTGCCTACATTCCACAGTAACCGCGATCCAAGGACTTTTGGATCATACTATACATATTTTAAAACTTTTTTAAAAATATTTCTAACTGGCAGTACGGCAGGGTGGGAGTGCACGTAAAACTGACATATTGAAAGTTAAGCAGCGGCCTGCTTAGTCTGAACGAGAATGGGTGGACCACTCTGCCCGGTCCCCTCGACACTGTAAAGGTATAAGAGGGTAAAAGATAAAGAAACAAAAAAAGAAAAATATTTCTTCCTGTAGGAGTACTACTATGTACATATTGCTTTAAAAAGAAAATTTTATGAACGAATTGGTAAAGCCAATACTAACCATTTGTCACTTTAAAACATTAATTACAGAATTTAAAATAAGAATCACAAAAACAGATAATACTTATTTCGTAGATATAAGTATTAATAAGAATTATTATTTCTGACTATACAAAGAACCATGAAATATAAAGTAAATAGTTGGAACAGGTAATGACTCACACTGCTTTTTCCCTTTTAAGGGACTATTTATTTAACTTTTATAATAAACGGCATTTGGAGTATTTCCAAACTAAGTAGGGACCTAGTATGAGTGATGGATTAGGTGTTTTTTTTTTCAGAGAGAGTGATAACTGATAACACATTCATCTTGTTTTTTTTTATTCTGTTGCCGAAGCCTAAGTTAATGGCTCGTTATTACTTCGAAATACATTTAAATACCAATAGGTGTACGAAACTAGAACTCAAAGTAGCTCACAGCAAAAAATAGAAATCATTAGTATTTATTCTATTATAACAAGTAACTACAATTCATTACCCAGTAAATAATTACATTAAATAGCAGTTTTATGTGAAATCACCGCAATTTGAGTTGAATACTATCTACGATATTATAAGTACAAGGGGGCATATGCCACAAATTTGATCCACTACAATGTTGTCTGTCATTTACCCTCCAACGTAACACATTATAAGTAGGGTTCGGGAGGCTGATGGGAACATAGCACCTCCCACAGTCACAGCTAGAATAGGGCTACAAATCATAACAACCCTCCTGTCAACAGCGGCGTCTCGTGTCGCAGGTTATATAATACATAGCAAGAGAATTTATAGAAGTTTCTAACTTCTTACAGCTTTAAATATTCTACTACAAAATATATATCTGTACCAGTAATTTATATATATAAGTTGAATATTATTCAATAATCTAGTACATTTCTTATTATTTTATTTTATTAGGATACATTTACGAACGCCAAAGCGAAAATCAGCGGCACTCAATGTAATAGACCCCATCACTGGTGAATCACTGAGTGAAACGTTATAATCGATGTTTATTTGATTACATTCGCTGGGTATATAGCGTGATGGTAAAATAGTAGATATAAGAGGATGATATATCTGTATAAGTAATTTATTATTAAATTATAGATTAAGGGAATTGTACGTCTTCCTTTTTTCTTAAGGAACAACAAATATGAAACTGAATATATTTAAGATTTTTACAAGTTCATTGAATGATTTAAAACTTTAAGTCTATTTTTTGAAAATTTAAATAATATGCCAGTTAAGAGTTTTGGAGGTGACCCGACTAATTAATAAATGTGTAGTTTATTAATTTTTTGCCTTTTAGCAATAAGGTCAACACAGTCATTTGCATAGAGAAGATCAAGAGTTTAATTTTCTGTAGTCTTCTAATTAATTTACTAGCCGTTCCGTTTTATTCATCATCAGGTGAAGTATTGAACTTTTACTTAACCTAAATTCGACACTCAACATTGTGTTAAAAATGAAAATTTTAAAACTTGCTCGATTTCTAATAAACACGATTTGAGGTACAAATCTGCAAGATTTTTATAATTTTTGTTTAATATTAATAGTCTAAGTCAGCGGTTCTCAAAATATGGGGCGCGTCCCCCTGGGGGCGCTGGAACTTTACAAGAGGGGTGTCGAATAAATGAACAAAACAAGACATCAGAAATAATTTTTTACATTTTTATTTTAAATTTCGATTTGCAAACATATAATCAAAACGAAAGCATTATAACTAAAATTAAAATAAAACATTTCTAACCAAGGCATAGATCTAATAACTAATGTGTGCCTGCCTTGAAGTACACAGTCTGTCCAGATTTGGTTTTATATTCGAGATAGACACTCTGAGCTCCTTTTCCATTTGAAGTTTGTTCCTATATCTAGATTTTAAAATAGCCACAGCAGCAAACCAATTTCGCAAAGGCACAGACAATACTAAAGTATTGTCTGTGGCAAAGGTAAGAAGTGGCAAAAGGCAACAGTACTCGAAACGCTGTTGCTTTAATAAGAGAATAATTACAAGACAGTTCACTCCAGAAATTTGTTAAGGACTTAATAGCAAAATTTTGATTTTTCTAATCTACTTGAAGAAATCAGTTGTTCTTCTTCTTGCAGCGATAGGTCGGTAGGTGTACTTTCAAATTGATTTATTACCCAATTCCAGTCACACAATTTAATGTCTTCTGCGAAAAAGTATTTGCGGATATTAGTGCTCCAGTTTTCCAAATGACCTTCCACTGTCTTTAGCAGCACCTTTTTATGATTCTCTTCCGGCAGATAACTCTGGATAAATTCACACAACGTGGGAAACATCTCAAAGCAGTTTTTTTTAAATTTGTTATTCCATAACTGTATTTTCTTAGAAAAAGCGTTGATTCTTTCACTTAAATCAAATATAGTTGTATTATTTCCCTGAAGTTTTTCGAATATGTCTGCTAAGTAGGAGAGAGTCATTAGAAATAACTTGTCGTAGAATTCTTTCGTTTGCTTGTGACCCTCCTCGCCCAAGAATATCGCTACTTCATTTCTCAGTTCGTAGACGCGCTTGAACACCTTACCGTGTGACAACCATCTAGATGAAGAATAAAATAACAATGGTATATATTCAGCTCCGATATCGTCACAAAGAGCAGCGAAATTCCTTGATCTTAGAGGTCTGGTTTTTATATAATTAACTACATCAATAACTACGGTCACAACAATATTTAGCCCATGGCTAAGCAAGCTTCCCGATGAATCGTGCAGTGTGTCCAGACTATTCCTGGAGATTCCTTCTTTACAAGTGCTTGTAAACTTTTATATCTTCCAGATATGGCTTGAGCTCCGTCGCTGCAAATTCCAACATAATCCTTCCACTGCAAGTTTGCGCCGACAATAGCATCAGTTGTAATTCAACCTGATAGCAGTTGCTCTTCCTTCTATAGGCTTGGAAAATAGTAAGACAGAATCTGATATAGCAAATCAAATGGGAATCGTTACTGCTGTTCGTAGCTTCATCAAGTTGTATGGCAAATAATTTTCCAACTAACTCAGATTCAAGCTGTTGCTGAATATCCACAGATATTTCGTTAATTCTTCGGCAAATTGTATCGTTTGACGGAGGAATATTCTTAAGTTCTTTAGCATAGCTTTTACCAAACACTCTTTCTGCCATATCTATGGCAGCTGGTAGAATCAGTTGCTCTGCAATAGTATGTGACTTCTTGCATTTGGCTATTATATAAGCCACTTTGTACGATGCCAATAAAGTTCTCTCATTTACTGTGAGAGCTTTGTGGAAATTTGACTTCTGTTTCCCGAAAATCTGAGTTTCTCTGCAAAAAATTTACAGGGCTTATCGATATATTCTTTGTACGGGGTTTCTAAATGCCTCTTCAATTTATTGGGTTTCATGCTATCTGCAGTCAAAATTTTGAAGCAATTAACACATTGAGGTTTTTCTTCGCCACCTATTTCAGTGCTTCTAAAACCGAAGTTTAAGTACGCTTGGTCATATTTTCGTGTTTTTGACTTTATAACAGGATTAGCACTGGTGCTGGGTGTTTTTGATGAAGTTGAAGCTTCTTCGTCCTCAAATTTACGTTCGCCTCTAATTAAAAATCTATCCATATTTACTGTACGTATACGTACATATGCAATAATTGTTTTCAGCGTTTGAACTCCAACTCTCTTATGCAACACAGTCGCAACGACGCAACTAACAACTGTCGCGCTGCTTTTATAGTCGCGTATTTTCAATCCAGAATATTCGAGACGTATCGGTATCTGCAGCGAACATTCGGGTAACAGTAAATCACATGATAATGCGGCGCGACAACACCACATCGGCAGCGGTAGCCAAGGTTGCCAAATTGAGTTTAAATTCCTGCATATTGGGTTATTCTCGTCTATCTCATATTATGCAGAGGGGGCGCAGAATTATCCAAGGTAAAAAAGGGTGGCGCGAAATATGAAAGTTTGAGAACCGCTGGTCTAAGTATTCATACAACACTCCATTAGTGGATATTAAAATTGAGCATGCTGGTTGCTTTTATGTGAAGTAGGCTCAAAGTTCGAATTTCCCTGTACTATTTATTAGATTAAACCACTAGTTATACACTGAACTCCTACTTAAAGCATTGTTATTAGCTCATAATCGATATAATACTTCTTAGTTCAGATAGAAAATTTAGTATTAAAAACGCTTTTTAATGAAATGAAAACAGAGAGATTTGATTTGGACCAGTATATTTGACTATAGAAGGTATACTCTAATGTTTGAATATATCGGGCAGTATGTAGGACTTTATATTAAACGTTTTCACTGAGTAGGCCACCCGCCAAGCATCCGACTCGGGTTTGACCTCGAGATCGTCCGCGCTGTATTTGAGTGCTTTAACCACTAGGCCACTCCGGTGGGATATCGTGTACCTACACTGTTTAAATTAAAATGCCATTATTGTGTCAGTCAAATAGATATAGTTTTTATTTCGCTATTGGACGAGTTCTAAGTTTGCAGATGCAATGTAATTCAAAGTGCGCAGATTTCTACGGTCATTAGCACTACCCAACCAATATATTTGCCAGATTTAGAGGACTTTCGCATATATTGTATTGATAGGGGGCCTTGTTTGGGCTCGTATAGTATGACAATTTTTTGAAGCTCTATACTGTATTTACCGAGTCGAGTCAGTAAAATCTGCAACCCATATTGCACATTTCATCAGTGACTAGATCACTAACGTAACCTTATAATAAAATTAGATCAAAGAACTATCCAGATCCACAGAGTCGAGTCAGTGGAAGTAAACAGAACCTTGTTTACGAGTTGAATTAAATGACGATTTGTGTAAAGCCGCATTTGTATTTAAACTTTTTTATTGCTATTTACCTCTAAAAGTCAAATCAAACTTCGCAAATAACATTCAGGGAATATTTAAATGTAATAACAGCCATGTAACTAAAATTTATGAACATAACCTTTACATTATGACAGGAAAAAAGCAAACTAATGGTCACGTTGATTTATACTTTAGAAAAAATCATATTAAGAATCTATTTGTTTAGGAAATATGTGATGTGGGTTGCAGACTCGACTCGGTAAATACGGTATCTATAGATCTCATCGACTTCGGCCGGGATCGAATCAGTTAACTTTTAGTCTACAGCAGTAATTGTTCCTGAAATTCTTTACGATGTAAGAGATATAAGAAACTAGTCATTTTTAAAACATAGTACAAAAACACATTTAAACAGAAAATGATTATTTTCATGAAGGACAAAATAGCATTAGATTGAATATTTTGTTTGTTTGTCTATTTGCTGGGCCAGAACAAGACATTCGACTGGAATTTTGCTAAACTCAAGGGACTTTCCAACCCTGGAAGGGATTTTTATGGTACAAACATAGCATTGCTTCAGAACGTAGCCGTTAATTCGACTCGCCGGTCGTATTTACCTATCTGTTCACATACAATATATTTACATAATTCCGTACTCTAGTGCCCTCATAGAAAAAAAATGCCTGAGTCTAACTTCGGTGGTATAGGACACCTTATTTTTATTAATTCAGGAGTCCGTGGCACTGAACTACCCGTTTCTGAAACAGGACATATTGTCACGTTTGTTCCACATTAAAAAGCTCATCGACCTGGACCGGGAATTAAACCCGAAAGCTTTAGTTTAACTACAAGATGTTAAACCTAGCACCATTAAAGCTGCTGGATTGGATATTAATTTTATTGAAGTAAACAATAATTAAGTGTTAAATAACAGCCGACCAGCTGTACAACCTCAACAACAATCGTTACAATGATTTAGCAGTGGTGTTATAAAACGCCAGGATAAAATCGGCTATCAATTAGCTCGCCTTTTGTTAAACTATCCACTGTTAAAGATTGTTGTCAAAATTTTCCATAAATATTAGTTTTTCTCATTAGTTTTCAGGACTGAAACGTGTTTAGACGACTCAATTCTGTTTTAAGATTGTTTAATCCTGAATGATGCTCAGAAGTCGAGCATTCCGGTGCACGTTTCCATGACAACCGTGTATCTTCTGATGCGGTGCTAGAATTACTTTACCGATTTGAACCTAAATGGAAGGCAGTCACTCCAAGTGGCTTGATGTATCTATCCATCTTTGATCAATCACAATATAGCCGTGCGTGTGTACACGGCTTCAAACTGTTGGTAAATCCCATTTGAAGCATTGCACCATTGCATCTGATGAAATAAATTGGGTTGTTAATTTGTTTATTAGTAGTAACAGAGAGAGTAGAATTCATAAACTAATAATTCTACTGACCTGGTTTCGTTTAAAGTGAGGATTCATTCATATGGATAGATACAGGCAGAAAAGAAGTAAAGATGTTGACCTCCATAATTCGCGGCACGGAAACAAACGGGCTAGAAAAGGCAATTACTTTAGAGTCAATACATGTGTGTTCCGTTTGAATATAAGGCGAATTTGTGATTGCTCCAACTTAAAAATATATGGTGTGCAGTGATGTATAAAAACGACTTTGAAGTTTATCCTTTCCAGAAACTCAGTCGTCTAAATCCGCAAGTAACCTATCCATAAATATTTACGTCATATTTTACAAGTGTCGGTCTGGAATTGCTTATAGCGAAACCTTTTCTCGCCTGGCCTCCCCGGTAATGCGGCATTATACGGGCGCCGTGGCGTCGATTCGGCGTCGAGTGACGTCGTTTCAAGTCTAACCACGTGCCCCATATTTCATCATCACCCCGCCTGTCAGCGCTCGCGATACCGAAGCAATCCGAAAGCGTCCGATCCAAAAGGGATAATGGAGGATAATAAATAAAAAAATATCCTTCTTTTCCCTGTGTTGGCCAGATTGACTCTGGTTGCTGGGCAACAGCCGAGTGCGGATCGATATGCGGAAGATTTCCTCGGTCGCGGTGGCTGTGACTGGAACAAAGCAGAGCATCTGTACACTGTACCCATTAAATGCTACCCACTTTATCTCCCACTAATTACTTCCTTGTTTGAATTTTAACGCTCTTTACTCAGAATCAGTTTCAAGAGCGTTCTAAGGCTACTTAAACAAATAACAGCTATTTTCAAATTGATATTTGTATGCACTAGACAAAAGAGCTGTTGAACATTAATTGGCTCTATCAAGTTCACAATAAATGTGTTAAATTTTATAAGCGTTAAATTATAAACAAGGCCAGTACGGAATTACAAATAACATCAATGTTTCAGTGTTCGAAAACAATTTAAGTGAATAATAAATCAATTATACAGAAAACAACTCAAAATTTATGTCAGTTAGTGTACAGAAACACAAATGCCAGAATAAAGCAAACTGGTAGCAGGAGGAGGTGAGCACGGCGTTAGAAGTTCGCAGCGGCGCAATAGGAGCCACTTGCTACGCGATCACCACAAGGACTCCTGGAGCCCGC
The DNA here is from genome assembly GCA_963082815.1 of Melanotus villosus. Taxonomy (NCBI): domain Eukaryota; kingdom Metazoa; phylum Arthropoda; class Insecta; order Coleoptera; family Elateridae; genus Melanotus; species Melanotus villosus. The sequence continues at coordinate 64,287,224 of OY720418.1, read as the reverse complement.
GAGGACCTGACCTGATATCTCAAGTTTACGCGAAATGAGAACAAGGATGGCGAAAATAGGACAGACACTTCACGCAAATCGTATAAATATTATCAAATCACCTAAATAACTGTCGAAAGATAAACGATTTAAAAAGGTTCCCAATTCAATTAGGCAATTAGTGCCTTTAAAACTTAAATACCGCAAACAGTTACAAGTTCGAATAAGGATTAATTCTCAAGCCATACAAAAACTCCCCTTCAGTTTGGTTGCGCTCACCCCTAAGCAAACAAAGTTATCTATTGAGTGACGCGGAGTTGAGAAGTTTTGTACTTTAGTCACGGATATAGAGTGTTTAATGATAATAACTGGCCTTAGCTACATTTAAATGTATTTACTAAATTTACATAACCAATTTTTACCAAAGAAATGAAGGTAGAAGAAAAGAAACAAATTTAAAAACTGTAACTTAATTAACAGTTGGTGCTGAGTATGCCATATAAGATTATAAGGCATTTTCCGGCCATTTGCGGCATTTTTTATCAAAAATTAAGTATATAACTTAAATTTACAAATTATAAAGTTTCCCATAAAAATAATTATTATTACTTTTGATTAGTTTCGACTGACTACTTTATTATTAGATTGACTAAATTTGCCCCATTAAATATTTAATTTCAATTTGTACTTGGTAATAGAAAATAGTAATATTTAATTGATTTTAACAATCATCAATAGTATTAGTATATTAATAATAACACGTTGCCGGAGATATAATTTCAACGTGCTTCTTCAAAATACGACCATCGAATAATCATTAGTACGATTTAGTTATTTAGTAGATACTTCATAGCAAGGTAGTAACAAATATATTAATGACAAAATTTAATTTTTAGCATTCGTTATCATTTCTTTTGTTACAGGAATAAATGCCCTTTTAAGTAGATTTGATATGTTTCACGCTTATTGACAGAAGCACCACAGATTAAAATTTAATTAACAAGAATCTTAAATTGAAATACTTGATCATTTATAATTTACAGACACATGCAGTATAACGCCTTGCGTTCATGTTCTCCTGTTCCATCGTTGTAGTGTTGTTGAGACATAACTATGAGTCTGTGGAGTTTATTTATATACTTACTTGCTTTTTATACTTACTTACCTATTAGATTAATTTACACCTGCTTCTTTCTCCTCTCTACAAAATTATATATAATTGCAGCAAGTAATTATAAATGTATAGTAAATAGTGGTAGTGTATCTGTTCATTTAAGGCATTTATTGAATGAATATCTATCTAACCGAGGTATGTAATATAAATTAAAACACTACGAAAGTTTTAAATTCTTTTTTTTTGTTTCATGGAAGGAAAGATAGATACATGGAAAGGGAAAAGACGAAAAGAGGAGAGAACGGGAGAGGGAGAGAGAAACAACAGAGAGAAAGGGAGAGAGTGGTGGAGGGATGAGAAAGGGAGAAAGAGAGACGATAAAGAGGGAGAAAGAGAGAGAACAGAAAAAGCTTGAAATTCTAGTATGACCATTTGAACCAACTCGTCGTTACCTCGTCACCATATTGTAAACATTCAAACTAGGAATGTACTGAGCAACAATTTGTCCCCGCACTGTACTGGCAACAAGTTTTTTTCGTAGTATAGCCAAAACACTACGATACGAAATTTAATAAACAGATAATTCTAACATATTATGTAAATACTGGATGATTCATATAAGACGCACTCCTGAACACTTGCAATAGCCAACCCAACTTACAAATTCAGAAATAGTGTTGATCTATGTTAATTCTCAATTAAACGTATACAGGATGGTTCATAAGTAATAAACTAATAAGACACAAACCAACAGGTCAAAATATTTCGATTTACCTAAGATTAACTTAGTCCGAAAGTTAATACCAAAAGAGATGCAGGGTGCCAAAGTAAAAATCTTGAATTTAATGTTCTCCTGCCATTTCAAAGGTTTTCGAAATATTGACATGAAAATTGGGGAAACTACCTTTTTTTGGATGCAAACCATAATTCGCCCTCAATTTTAATGTAGCTCCTAAAAGAATGCTGCTTTTGCTACATTTAATATCTTGAAAAAACTTCAACTTTTTTGTGCTTCAAGTTAGGGCAGATCTAATTGAAAAAACTATTGCCTCATTTTTGCTATACAGAAAAGGTATACTGTTTAAATGTCGCTGAAGTTATCCGTTTCCAAGATATTTCCTATTGATTTAGTCAGTTTTTGAAACAAACGTTAGAATAAGTATGGTATACAACCGAGCAAAAGTTATTTTTATTACAAGGCTATTTCCGTAATGGGATTAAATTGTTTTTAATAAAGTTATTTTGTTAATGGGATAAAAGACGTTCATGAAAGTATTTTATTTCAAGCACGTTACAGCGAGTTTACTGCACACTCTACAGAAGAACTTGCTAGATATTCTAGTAAGGCAATCTTATTAAACAACTTCTAGATTAGCATTAAACTTCGGAAAATGTGGTAGCCTAGTATGGAAGTGAGGATCTGGTCACCCAACAAAAGAACTGAAGAGGTTAGTGATTAGATTAGATTATTAGGTTAAAAATATTATTGATGCTGCTCCTTCATCTTATTCCTATCTTTTCAAGCAAGTATAAAAAGGAGAATGCAATTATTTTTTCTGTAAAGCTAATGTCTTGTTTGAAGTTTGCTTCGGAAATTGACTTAATTATCTAATTCATGATATTAGAAATGCCGTTATCAACTCTGGCTCTTTTTGATTTAATCTCACGATACTATAAGATATGTAGTATAATACTAGCAAATGTCTCATGATCCAATGCTAATCGAAAATTGTTTTTTCAGCTACCAAAAGACATTTGATACGGTGGAACAACGGGCAGTCATAAATTTATGAATAATTCCATAATAGGCTATTGAAAGTATTTATAATCATTACATCCGCAATGTGACTCCACTGAAACTCGGAACCATTCATCAGTATCAAACAAGGAATAAGACACGGAGATACGTACTCTCTTGCCAAAATTGTTTGCAGCTTATTTATAGGATGTTTTCAAGTAACCGCTCTGCCAAAATAAAACGGTTAGTTTAATATTATTGAAAAAGATAAATATTTTCAAATATGATGATGATTCTAAGCTTGCTAAGAGCTTCTTTGCCCAGCCACATTTGAAGGTATTGAAGTGGGAAGGATATTTCGAAAAACTATACACAGAAGAGAGACAAACAGCAGTCATGAACATAAACATAAATATCAACGAAAACGAAATTATCAAGAACGACGAAGTGAACACCGCAGCAAAAAGATTAAAAAGTAGGAAAGCTCCAGGAGTTGATAGTATAACAAATGAACTTATCAAGTACGGCGGAGAAACTCTGTAGAAATACCTCCCTAACTTATTTAACAAAATACTAACTGCCTTAGTAATCCCAAAAGAATGGCATACGAGCATAACAGTGCCCATTTTCAAAAAGGGGAATAAAGCAAACCCCGATAACTACAGAGGGATCACCCTACTATGTTCAACACTCAAGCTACTCACGACAATTATCAGACTAAAATTAGAAAGAACACATAACCAACGCGGAAGAGCAATAAAGATTTCGGAAAAAGAAAAAGCAATCAAATTTAATAAAACGGCTTATGTATGTTTTATCGCTTTAACCAAAGCCTTTGAGTAGACGTTTTAAACATACTGAAATAAAATAACATATCTCCCACTATCGTCAAGATAATATACAAAATTAACAGCAACAATGTCACTACCATAAAAACGGACCAAGAACTAACGAAGGAAATACCAACATCGAATGGAGTAAGACTAGGTGACAGTTTAAGTCCGTTCCTTTTTAATCTTATAATGGACAAACTTATAGAAGAAGTAAAATCGCTGAACCTGGATTATAAATTGGGTACAAGACATGTTAACATGGTATGCTATGCAGACGATACCGCGATTATTGCAGAGACAGAAGACGACTTGCAGTGGCAGTTACACAAATTCTATCTCTCCACCAAACAATTTAATATGAACATCTTAATAAATGAAACAAAGTGCTTAACTTTCTCCAGAGACCTACATATCTAAATGTAAGCCCGTAGAACAAGTGCTGAAATTCAAATACCTAGGAGTGGAGATACTCAGCTACAATGACCCAGCCAGAGAAGTCTGAGAACAAACAAACAAGGTAATGGTGTTATCAGGCTGCCTAAGGGACGTGATATGGACAAACAAATACATGAACATCGAAAGCAAGACCACAATATATAAGACATGTAACGGGTGTTAGAAAACTCGTCTTATCAGAGTCACCTGTGCTTATAAAATGTAACCAATACAGGACATGCATTTAAAAATGTAACCAATAGCGTAATAAGCACAGGTGAGTCTGATAAGACGAGTTTTCTAACGCCCGTTATAAGGCCTTTAATGACATATGATATAGAATCCAGGACTGAAACACAGAAAACCAAACACATTCTAAGAATAGCAGAGATGAAAACTTTAAGAGGCAAAACTTTGAGAGATAGAATGGACATAATAAAGTGGGGAAAAACCACGCAAAAAGTACTGGTATGAACATGTGAGTCGAATGGACAGCAACAGACTAGTGCGGATAGCAATGGAAGAAAAACCACTAAACCCTCGAGTACTGTGCAGACCACCAAATAGATGGATGCAGAGCTGGAAATCGATCTTCCAAGAAAACTAAATTGTTTTACGTAGAAGCACGTAGAAGAAAAAGAAGAAGAAATGGCCAGAAAATCCACCCGATTTAAACACCATTGAAAATTCTTCTTCTTCCGGTGCCTTATCCTCTAAGGACGTTGACGACCATATTGTCCCACTTAACTTTGTCCACAGCTGTTCGTAACAGGTTGGCGTTGTTTGTTCCAGCTCACTGTCGAAGGTTTTTCATCCACGATGTACACCTTCGTCCTGGCTTTTTCTTCCCTTCAATTTTGGCTTGGAGTAACACTTGTAGAAGTTCATACTTTTCATGTCGCATAACGTGTCCAAGGTAATTCAATTTTCTTTGTTTGATAATGTTTATTAGTTCTTTTTTATTATTAAAGCGCGTGTATCTAAGATGGATTGCGCGACAAAAACCTAAAGCTAGTGGCATCAATGGTTGAGAGGGTGAAAGAAATAATTAAATCTGGGGGGGGGGGGTGTCACATGCAATAGTAAACAAATAAATATTTTGGTTGTGTTTTTTGTTACTGTATTGTCCTATTGTCCCAACTAATTTGCACAGTACTGTATCTACTAAGCGTTGCCATTTGTTCGATTGGTATTTGACTTTTATAGATTTATGATATTAGCATATTTGTAGGAGGAGTCGTTGTATATTTTCAATTTTGCATTGTATTTCATGATTTGTTAGTAGTTTAATAAAACATATTGCTGAATTGACCCACGATTATACAAGGTGACCACGAGGAACGTACTCATTTTTGATGGAACTGTACACCGCAACGAGGGGACGTGGAAGGGTGGCGGGACTGTCATTCACCTCCTGTCGGTTTGCCATTTACAATGCAGCAGTGGTTGGTAAAATCACTTGATTTCCAGGTTCGGAGATGTGCCCTGGCCTCCTCGATCTCCAGACCTGAGTATATGTGACTTTTTTGTGGGGGTATTTAAAGGAACGAGTTTACGTTGACAAACACCGTTCATTAAACGACTTGAAGGCCATTCGTAGCTAGGTACGACGGATGAATGAGAAGACATTGGAACGAGTATGGGACAGCTTCAAGACCCGAATCGAAAACTCAGCAGGGAAGACGGACGTCACCTTCAAGATGTGATTTTTGCTACATAAAATAAATGACATACACTCACGTACATGTTAAAAAAATAATAAAGTTTTTGTGAAAAATTAACTTTGTACTGTTTATTCAAAAATGAGTAGGTCCCTCGTGGTCACCTTGTATCATGTGCCAAGTGCAATCACACTTGGCACATAACAAGTTAAAAATAATGGAGCGTAGTGAACAGCGAACGTCTCGTTACCCTTTAACAGTCAGAAATCACAACTTATTTACTAAATTTAAACAGAATTACAAATATTTAGTTAATTTAAGGGTTTTTCTTTTGTTGAATACGTTTGTGGATATTGGTTGGTAAAGTTAATGCCCACAATTAAATTGAAATTGTATTTTCCAAAAAATCAGAAAAATAAAAATACATCGGTTAACATAACCATTTAACAAATAAATATGACCAGTGTTAACTTAGATAAGATCAACTTTGTGCTGAGCAATAGGTACGTTTTTAATTAAGGAATTAGGGAATAATTATTATTGCTTGCTTAGCAATAAATGAAATCTTCTTAGTAACTTCAATATACGATCTATTTATCGTTAATTAGTTTACCTTACCAATTACGGCGCCACTTGATATTATCTCAAATAGTTAGTTGTAGTTAAGATTATACAGCAAATTTAGTTTCTAATAATTACATAAATTTTACTTTAAAATTATTTTGATCAGCAAGTTAATTTAAGTTGTGTGATTCTGTCAGTTATTTACAGATATAAACCGTTAACAAATTTCATGGAATTGTATTCAATTATACATCATATACATTCCAACATGGATCCTAATATAACGTGTCGAGATATCACACAGAGTGCGTCTTCGGATACTCCTTAATCTTTGTTGCAGCTACAGCAGCAACAACAATCAAGAGAGCTACAGCAACAGCAATAACAGCAACCGTAAGGGCGGCAGCAACAAAAGTCCCATAGGAAGCGGATCGGTGGGGCCGAACAAAAGAGGAGGAAGAAGGCTCGCGAGGAAGCCAAGGCTTTCGCTAGCAGACAGGCTAGTCAAGAGACCAGACAGTCAGCTAAGCCGATACCTAGCACCTCGCAGCACACTTTCGACCAACAACCTCCCAGAAGCAGGCTTTTGCAGCCAACTCTGGAAAGACGACAGGAGGGGCGCTGCAGAAGAAGAAGAGACAGAGGTCTGAAGGTACTCCTGCTTCAGGTCAACCCAAAAAGAAGGGATGTACAGAAAAACCTCATCAAGTCCGAGAAAAAGGCGATCCTAGACACCCTGCTCCAAACAAACCGATGAGAAGCTGCAGCGAGGCCGTCAACAAACACTGCACAGTAGCCATCATCGACAAAAACAACCCTTTGGGGAAACTGATCAAGGCTCAAGCTGAGACCTTACAAACAGAACTTGAGAAAGTGCTGGACAATTATTTGTTTTCCTTTGCAGAAGGTTCTTCTCCACCCACCTTTAAGAGCTAGCGGTACTCCGGGAATATCTGTGAGAACAGCCACTCTTTGAAGTGGCTAACAGAGGCGGTTGGTAACCTCCAACGTATGTGGAAGGCTGCACGCCTAGAGGTAATGCAGGTGGATCAGCTACCTAGGCTACGGAAGGCGGCCTTATGGATTCCGGGTGTTCCAGAAGAAATGGGAACCGCCCTGAAACGTCTGGGCGTGCAAAACCCCTGGACTGAAGTGGGCAAATGGTGTATTATTCACACCGCCATCGCCACTCTAGATCTCTCTGCAGCAGCAGCAGCAGGAGTAACAACAGCTGCAGCTGCAGCAACAACAGCAGAAACAGCAAGAACGAGAGTCGCCAAGACAAGAACGACAAACTGCTATCTCCTGTACTCCACCCCGAATGGAAATGGAAGATTCCGAATACACCCTGATTCCAGACTGGGAAGATTGGCTGGAGAAAGACGTCACTGTACACTCATTCCAGTGACGACCAGTAAGTAACAAAATTTTTTTAAGTCCAATGCCTGGACTGAACATTAAACAAATTAACCTGCAACCCTGCCGGGATGTTGCAGCTACCTTATGCAGTTACCTAAGCAGTAAGGCAGACATTTCCCTCATTCAAGAACCTTGGGTAGTTAACTCGAGGATTTCTGGTCTGAGCAGCTTAAAAGGAATCACTTTTGTGGACAAAAGACAGAATAAGCCAAGGATCTGTATTTTTGTTCCAGGTGATATTCAAGCTCTCCTGCTACCTACCACACCTGAGTGGATGTGATATCACCACCATTCAGATTAGTTGTGATATAGGGGAAAAAGCTGATATATGTAGTTTTAGTTTCAGCTTATTTCCCAGGAGTTTCAACAGATCCCCCTCTCACTGCTGAGCTGTTGGAGAATGGAAAGCATCTGATTATTGGGTGCGACTCGAATGCACACCATGAGGTATAGGGAAGTGCCGACATCAATGCCAGGGGTAGATCATTACTCGAATACCTGTTTGGCACAAATGTGGAAATACTTAATCGGGGATGTGAACGCCATGTGAACTTACTTTCGTCACAACTCGATGTCCGACTGTTATAGACATTACACTGGCTTCTTCAAGTATTTATAAAAATAGTGAACTGGCAGGTGTTGCCCATGGCAACCCTCTGGGATCACAGAATGACTAGCTTTAGCTTAAAAGATGCTAAGGCCACTCGACAAGAGTACAGAAGCCTAAAATCAACCAACAGACTTCTCTATGTAGAATGTCTAGAAGGCCCACTACGGTTTCTTCCACCACCAGACAATGTCTTAACGATAGAGGATCTGCAGAATGGAATTGACTTCCTGCAGAACTCGATCATAGACTCTTTTCATCAGGCATGTCAGGTAAAGACAGCTTTATCTCGCAGCACCACTCCATGGTAGCGCAAAGAGCTTGAGAAGCTGAAATTTACCCTAGGCAAACTGTTCAATAAAGCCAAGAGATTAAAATCAATAAATAATTGGGAGATGTACAAACATCAGCAAAGAATTTATTAAAAAGAAATAAGGACAAGACAAAGGGAGTCGTGGAAGTTATTTTGTAATGCAATTGAAACTACCAAGGACTCTACTCGTCTTAATAAAATTTTGTCGAAAGACCCACAACAGCAACCTACGAGTCTAAACGTGGGGACGGTAGTTTTATCACTAACGTTGAAGAGACCTCAACGAGCCTCTACCCGCATGGAACGACACTCCCAGTCCTACTCCAAGAGAGGAGGACTGGGAAGTGGCGAACCACGTGGTGGAAGAGGATAAAGTAATTTGTATCGCTTTTAGATACATTCTAAAGAAATGGAGGAAAGTGAAGGTAGTCTTTATACCTAAACCAGGTCGTAGAGATTACTCCCTATCCAAGTCTTACCGTCCAATCAGTCTAACATCTTTTCTGCTGAAAACGCTGGAAAGACTGTGTGACAGAGAAATAAGGAATAATGTACTGACAATCAGTCCACTACATCCCAATCAACACGCATATGTTCCAGGGAGATCTACCTAATCCGCACTACACTCAGTGGCAGGGCGAATCGAAAAGGCACTAGACAATAAAATGTCTACCCTGGGCGTATTCATAAATATTTGAGATAAGAAATTTTTAATGAATTCACACAAAAATGTAGAAAATTAAAAAGTGAAAAATTTTCAGCTAAACTTCATATTTGGAGTGTTTTTGTGATTAGCAACAACTTTTTTAAATACTTTTTTGCTCTATTTTAATCGCTACTATGACTTTACTTGAAATGCCAGTTTTTATTTTAATCGTAGTTGGCTAGATTTGGACTCTAAAAAAATCTCATTCCTACAAAGAGATTCATCTTAATACCCTCTGTCACTGGTAAGAGTTTTATATTAATTGCGTTATTAATATAACAGTTATTTATGTGTCTTCATGTAAAGTGAAACACACTGTACATATGTATATGTACCATATTTCTTGCGACTTTTAATTCGGTGTAAACCCAATTTCAAATAATTCCAGGGGAATCTTATATAATTCCACAGGAGTTTCACGTAATTCTAAAATTTTCTATGGAATTCCACAGAAACTGCATGAAATTCTGGAATCCCATGCATAAATAGGTCATAATCTCATAATTCATTTGCGGTTTACTGTTCCGCTGATTCATGTTATCAAGCATATAGGGTAATACCGGGTGGCTAGAAAAAAACGAATCCTGTTTAAATCTTCACATCTCCGGTACGCTTTAAGATAGCGATTTCAGTTTTTGCTTTCTAAGATACAATGCATTGAAAATTATTCCTGCCAAATTACAAACAATTATTTTAAAAAACAAAGGAATGGCGAATTTTTTAATATCAACTAGAAAAAATCAATTAGACTTAGACTACTCAGTGTGGAATGTACCTATTGCAAGAAAAAGTGTATGCTGAAAGACGGGAACCATTTGCAAACTTGGAAGATCTGAGCCGACGATTAGAAGATCTGTGGTCAGAAGTGTCTATAAATTTAATCAGAAGAGCACTTTTACAGTTTAAACATAGACTAAGAATTGCGAATTTACAAAATTAAGGTCCCATACAACATGTTTATAAGTAGAATATACTATACAAGATGTTTATTGGTAGAATTTTTAAGAACATTGTCAACGTGTAATTGATTTTTTCTAGTTGATATTAAAAAATTCGCCATTCCATTGTTTTTTAAAATAATTGTTTGTAATTTGGCAGGAATAATTTTTAATCCATTGTTTCTTATAAACCAAAAACTGAAATCGCTATCTCTAAGTGTTCCGGAGACGGGGGGACTTAAACAGGGTTCGTTTTTTTCTAGCCACCCGGTATAAGGATGAAATGCATGGGGATCTTGTAAACGGTAAAAGATACAGGGTGGCTCAAATTATAAATTTGGTAACGCCATCTTATAGAGGGGAAAAAGTTGAAATAATAAAGTATGAATTAATTTTAAATATCTCTTCAAATAAACTCAGAAAAAAATAAAAACGTTTTTCCAAAATTTCGTTTTTTTTCCGGATATCTTCGGAATTATAATCGGAATTTTTCAAATTTTGAGGCGGCATTTTATTGAGCTCAAAATTACGCAACTTTTTTCTAATTTGAGCCACCCTGTATCTTTTACCGTTTTCAAGACCATGGGCACCGATGCTTAACTTTGCAGAGCGATGTGCCATACCAATACTCACTGCCGTATTGCCTTCCCGTAGGGTAATATGATCGATTAATTATCAGATTTGAATGTAATTTATTATACAAGTATAACAGTATAACAGTATTGTGCTTTTTAAACAATGGTTGACTAAAAATTATGTTGACTTAGTTTTTAACTTAATAGTGCTACGTGTCGGTCTATTCGTCGAATAGTCAACACTTACAAATTAAATATAATCATAGATTAAATAATAGAATAGATACGCAACGGTACCTTTTTATATGTAACCCGAAAAAAATTCTGACATAGAGATGGCAGCACCTTGGCCATCTCTGATCGAGAATGTTTTTTAACCATCCCAGAATAAAACCGATATATCAATAATCCTAACATATCAACAACATTTGATCAAACAAAATACGTACGTTATTTAATAACCGTGCATTAGTCGTATTGATATTAATGCCATGCGAATTCAAGCGTGTTTATAAAATAAGCACGTATAGATATTATTGTATTTATGGATGAAGTTATTTTTGTCCCAGTTACAATTTATTTATCTTATGCTTAGAATTTTATTTACTGACTTCGTTTTTTGCTAAACAGCATATTTGTGGTATAATTATGTGTTAAAAGATTTAACATTTGGAATACAAATAAAAATATGTATGTATATTTAACAATTACAAAAAAAACGCAGTTACGTTGCACAAAATTTCGTTAAACAAAACTAGCGCGTTCAAAAAAAAAAACAAAAATAATGTGTACTGCAAAATTTAGAATTATTGTTTTTGCAATAATTTTACTGACATTTGCAAAACGGAATTATGGCAATAACACAGTGATGACGGTTAATAAACTATAAATCTTGCAATACGCAATAGACATTATTTTTGTTTCTCCTGGCCAACCCTTATCTAATTTTTTTTAACTCACGGTTTGGCAAAGGATCTTGGAACAGCTGGGTTAAAATTTTAACCTAAGCTCAACAGAACGAATCTAAACCCTAAAGTCGGCAATCGTATACATCTATACATGAATACATGTTTTTGGTTTTTGAAGGAAAAAACGTATTTATAAAGTTGACAATTACGAACCATATTTGCCCGTACATTACCTTACATTTTCGTCGAATTTACTTGCATTTTCTTTATATGTGCTATTGCAATAAGGCCAATTCAATTCACAATAATACAGGGTGAGTTTTTTTTTTCATTTTAAGCATTGGGATCTCGGAAACCATAAGACATTGAGATTCGGTTAAATGAGGAAAGAGTTGTCGTTTTAAGAGCTTAAGCAAGATATGCTTTGTTTTTTGAAAAAATCCACAGTTTACTAGCTATGAGCAAAAAAGAAATTAGCAATTTTTCTTTAAAGTGTTCTAAAATCGTTAATATTAGAGATACAGAAATATGATAAGAACAAAAATTGTAGATATTTTTCCGCTTAAGAAGATACATTTATTAATTTCCATTCTGCTTCTATAATTTTCGAGTTATAACTCAAACTTACATTTTTTTAAATAGCAGTCATAGTTGGCTTTGACATTTTTAAAAATGACAAATGCTTCTCTTTTTAACGATAAAGGTTTGCTAATTGCTATACTTTGATAAATAAACGCGATGCAGGAATTTTCGTATTATTGAGAGGTAAATAAACAAAGTTTGCCGTGGAAAACAATAAACAAACAAAGTACTGTTGCTCATTGTTTTAGTTGAAATTTGGCAGTTTTGTAACTTCTACAATTAAATTAAAGATGTTTTCTAATCGCGAAAAACTTAATATGGTCGAATGTTTTATTTTTTGTAAGTAATAAAAATAGAAAATAGTGTTCTTGCTGCCGAACGGTACCAACAATTTTATGAAAATCGACGTCAACCATCTGTACCGACGTTCAACAATTTGTAAATTCTAATTCTATTGTGAAAAGATGCCCGTTGTGTGTAAATAATAATGGTGGACATTTTGAACATTTGCCGAGATAGATTAATTTTTTTACATGTAATTACTTCAAAGTAGAAATTTAAATGTAATAATTCGTAGTTTCTTTGCGTTGTTGTTTTATTTGAGGCCCTAAAGTTTTTAGGTGAAACATTATAATAAACTAAGTAATTACTTTAAGAGGAAAAAAATGTTTTCCATGGCAGACTCTGTTTTTGCTACTCTCAATATTACAAATAGTCCTGTATCGTGTTTATTTGTCAAAGTAAGTACAGCGAACCTTAAATCTCTGCAAACAGAAAAAAATGCACTTTTTAAAAATGTCAAAGCCAACTATGACTGCCCTTTAAAAAAACAAAAGTTTGTATTACAACTCAAAAACCGTAAAATCGAGAAGGAAATTAGTATGTTCATCATGTTAAGCATTAAAATGTCTAAAACTTTCATTCGTGCCATTTTGTTGTATTCCTAATAATAACGATTCTACAACATTTAAATGAAAAATCATTAAATCTGTTATTCGCTCATATCTAGCAAACTGGATTTTTTTCAAAAACCAAAAGCATATCTTGCATAAGCTCATAAAACGACAACTCTTTCCTCATTTAACCGAATCTCTATGTCTTATGGTTTCCGAGATCCCAATGCTTAAAATGAAAAAAACAACTCACCCTGTATGTAGAATGCAGAAACAGCTATACCGGGTGTGGCCTGACATGTGAGACATAGGTGAAATGCTTGGGAAATTGAACATATTTATGTCAAAGTCGAAATTTTAATTTTAATTTTCTGCTGTAATTTCAGAAGTTTTCGGGATATTCACACGAAAATTGGTGAAACTACCTTTTTTGGGACGGGAATAATCCGAATAATAATCCGTTCTCAATTTTAATGCAGCTCTTAAAATAATGTTATTTTTGCTACACCTAATACCTTAAAAATACTTCAGCTTTTTTGTAGCTAAAGGCAGATTAAGTATTTTTAAGGTATTAGGTGTAGGACAAATAACGTTATTTTAATAGCCGCATTAAAATTGAGAACGGATTAGTATTTCCCGCCCCAAAAAAGGTAGTTTCACCAATTTTTATATGAATATTACGAAAACTTTAGAAATTACAGAAGAAAGTTAAAATAAAAATGTCGACTTTGACACCCTGTACCTCCCTAAATATTAACTTTTGGACTAAGGTAATTTTAGGTAAATCGTAATATTTTGGCCTCAGGAATCTACTGTTGGTCTGTGACCCATTACTTATGGACCACCCTGTGTAGAGCCCCCAAAGAGAACATAATGTATGGCGCAATATACGTTCTTTTTTTAATACTGTTATTTTTACCTTTAAAAAATTGTTTTAGGGCCCCTTCATGGAGAAGGCCGGCCCTGCGTCTGACAATTTAAGTAAAAGTACAAGAGATGGGAATCATTCTTTGGGTATTTTATGCATATTTTTGAAGTTTAACTTTTTAAGAATTTATTATTTATTTAGCTGTAAGCTGACCAAAAGTTTCAATTTGTATACATATGCTCAACCAGTCGATTATTACGTGATCTGTTCGGGTTTAACTCTATTACTATTTTGTGTGTATATTTACTAAACGTTTACAAACATTATGGAATGGTATTTCGGTGTATCACGCTACAATTAAGAAGTATACGTCTAAATGGAAATAATAGCGTCCGTGCGGGGTAAAGTGAATGCAGTGAAGTTCCTTGAGTTTATGACAAATAGTTCAAAAATATTTTGGGGCAGCACCAATCGAGGTTACCGTTCGTCACCTCCTTAGCCCCCTTGTCTAAGTAGACACGGGTTACACTTTCGCCGGTAACGTGGGATCTCTATTTATATTATTTCCTCTATGATATAATAAATAAAATAGTATTGATGTGCATTTTAAGATCTCGGGCACCGCAAGCCTAGATCTCTCGCAATAAATAAATAAACAAAAGTTTTAATGTGGTTCTAAAAGTACTGTTAACCAAATTATATGTATTTATTGTTTTTGTTAATTTAACTTCATTTCATTTTATTTTTTTTTGCAGTTCTAAGTGTTACAAAGGCTTAAAATGGCCAAAAGCTTAGGTGTGAAGTATAGGTGTAAGATATCCGTAAGTAATAAAAAGCCTTATTTATTTCAGTTGTTCCTAAACGTTTTCAAAATTTTCTTAGAGATAATAAAATTATCTTCATTAATAAAAACAAACAGTTAATAATGGTAAACGTCTAAAAACTTGTTTAAAGGGTTTCGATTCGATTACCATTTGGGTATCAATTATCAATACCCTAACATAATTAGATGTTGAGCGAGTATAAAGGAAGGAAGGAAAGTGGGACGTAAAGCCAACAGTGTTTATGCGTATAGCGAACAAGTCACGGTTTGAGCGTCTTTTTCCCATACCGTCTTTGTCTAATCCGTAGCAGTTAATACTTGCATCTCTTTTACAATGCGGTGGTCAAAGACCTGCGAAGACGTTCAACAGGAAATATCGACACGCGGTGTGTGACTATCGCTCTATGCTAACGAACTGCTCCCATTCCGTGTAATTCGTTTATAAGTATCGTTTTCCGAAAACACTACTATTTCTTCTGTACGCATTCCCAGTGTGTTCTCACATTCGGGAGAAGTTTTTGTACTCGGAGGTCTTTAAATTGCACACTATTGTTTGTTAAACAACAACTATATTTGTTAGATTATAGCGCGTGATGGGATTTCATTCTTTTCTAAAAGCATTTGCATTTTTAAGACTTAATTTTACTTTACACTTCCTAGCATTCAGTTAATCTTCCTATTACTGCTTTGTTTACGGTGACATTGAACTTGAAAATTCTATTGTTACAATTAATTGAATTGCGGAACTCTAAATTCCATTTTCTTATAGAACCTGAAATAATGAACCTCAAAAACAAAAGAAAAATAAATTGTTGTCTATTTTAGAGATTTTAAATATCAGACATAAAAAGGGAAGTGAAAAGAAAAAAAGTGTGATAATTAGTTCACAACTGATGAATTGATAGAATAATCGAGCAATCGATTATTTAACCTTTTTTTTCAATTTATTTTGATTAGGCATCGGAGACAGTAAGACTTCAAATTTAGTTTATATACACACAAAATAAGTTAGCCATATACAGAGTGATCATTTTAGCAGCTTTTGAGTGACATATAGGCAACACACATTATCAACCACAGTAATTTATGTGTAGGTACTTATCATTGAACAAAAAATTAAAATTGTATTTATAAGTACTTAGGTATTTGTTTGTGCTGTAGAACGATCAAAGTGAATTTCGCGGTTTTTCATGGTATTTATTATTTGTAACTTGTAAAAATGATTTCAAATGTGGAGCAATGGGATATGGTTCTTTTATATGGCGAATCTAAAGAAACCACCTGGTTGTATGTTGTATGCTCTTAGATTCGTCGGTTTTCAAGTTACAAACAAAGAAAAAATTGCACTAAATAATTTGCCAGCTCTTTTGGAGATGTTCCCTTCAATGTAAGAAGAAATATGACATTTTTGAACGACGAAGCTGCTCTACATTACTTACTACAAGGATGTAAAACGTTACTTAACAGCAGGGGCGGCTCGTATCCAATAATATTTTTGGGTGTTCTGCATCACAATAATTTAGAAATCAAAATAAAGCATTTTTTCGATTACAACTACAAATTTAATTCTTCGACTACTGCTAACATTATCGATATTTAATTTCTGTATAGGGTCATTAATAGTTCTTAATAATTAAGAGTAGGGAATTTATTTTGCTGTAATTTAAATATATTATCCATTTTATGAATGTTTGTAAACATAGTCTTACAAAAAAAAATGTAAAGTCAGACAAAATACTGTAAAATAAAGTTTAAAAGGTAGCTTTTTAACAATTGGAGCTGCTTAGTATGCAGCTTAATTCTAACTTTAATTTTTCAACTACGAGCCCCATCGAACAGCAGCGTGTCTACCGAGCAAGGAGATTTTCGAGCGCAGCGTTTGGTTAACTGACTCATCAATTTCCATAGGTAAATTAACACTATAAGGTATGCGGAGAGGCTGCACATTTTATTATTTTATTTTGTTAATAGGTATTGCACTGTTTTAATTATAATCTTATTTTTGATGGTTCTGCAGTTCTGAAGCTCTTAAAGACGAGTCGCCCCTGGGTAACAGAAGTGTTTGACAATAAATGGTTAGGACAGGAAGCACCAAATCGTTGACCAGCTCAAATTGACAGTAATGGATTATTTTCTATGGAACACAGTTATGAAAGGCGTTTACTCGGTACGCATTGAATATGAAGATCAATTACGCAGAGAATCAATGCATATATGTATTGTCCTGCACAAGTACGCCAGAGACATGGGCTCGATGTGTGAAAGAATTGACCTTTGCATTAGGGAAGAAGATAAATACTTCCAACATTTATTATTTCATTAATTCTCGTATGTTATAGTAAATTTAGCGGTTTGTCTAATAAGATTTATGTGTTTAATTTATTTAATAATTAAATTCAGCTTGCTGAAGCAACTCCTACTGTGATTCTACTGTATAAATTGATTATTATCAGACGTGCTTGTGGAAAGTTATAGGTAGGTGTTGTAACTATATCTCCAAAAATTGATGTCCGAATACATAAGATTACCACCTTGAATGTTTGTTTTTGAATATAATAATCTGCAGCATCTGATACTACATAGTCGAATGTAAGGATAGTTGATTAATTTAGTAACAGAAAGTGCATCGGTTTAATCACTAATCGATTAGTCAAAAATTTAATTTATCGACTAATCGATTACCTGTTTGTTGAACGAACACTCTTTACTCATAGACCAATCGGGTGTTTTTGTTTGATGGGTAATTAAAATCAACTTCATGCAGGTATTAATTTCGGTTTGGGGTTTGTTGATACACAGGCATTTGCTAGGAATTCCTGATTTTTACGGAGTTATTGAGATATTTTATTTTTACTGATAACAATTTAATAGAGTCACAGTGAGATTTAAAAGAAACATGATCGCGGAAATGCTAGAATACTATAAAGATAAAAACATATGTATAAAACATAAGTTACGCTACCTATTCTCACACGAGATTTTCATTTACATTATTTTTATACATACTAGGTATATTTGTTTATACAGGGTGTGTATAAATTGGCGAAAGAACTACACGTTGCGATGTTGGTTATAAAATTCTGAGTCGTAAATCTTAATATCAAAATGTTGGACAATGCTTCCTCTGTCCTCAGGAACCATTTTAAAGAAACGTACATTTGACAACTTTGGATCCACACACCACACACCACAGGTGTTTTGTTATAGCACGGTAACTAAGGATGTCCGTTACATCGCAATACTCCGTGAATGTTGCCATATGTATTTTTTACAATAATAAGTTAACGAAGAAATGTTTAATGTTTAATGTTTCAAAGTTTGAAGATCCCGTGCATACACAGGAAGCATGGTACAATATTTTGGCATTAAGATTTTCGACTCAGAATTTTATGACCAACATTGCCACGTGTAGTTCTTTCGCCAATTTATACACACCCGGTATAAAAACCGTTGACAGTTTCCATTAGGGAAATTTTTAGTAGAATCGTTAGATTGATCATAGTAATTTGTGTATTGTGTTTGATAGTTGATGGAAGTTTGATGTTTGATATTTTTGTTAACTAATATTGAATAAACAACTGCAATGGTTGTCTATGTAGTTTATGTATTATTTAATATAACATTACCAATGCTGCACCAATTCTTGAAAGCAAAGCGTCACCAAGAGTTCAATCTAACATACAAAAAAGTGTACTAGAACAATGTTATTCAAATGCCAAAATAATAATTCCTCGAGTCTTTAACATGCTTTAACAGAACTGTCAAATCGCGTTGTTTGTTTGACTATTTAATAATGTTTATTTTTTAAATCAAATAAAAAATTCATCAATCAGTCAATATACAAATTCATATTTGTTAAAATTATTTTTAAAATGCAGATATATTTACATATTAAAACATAAACATAGATTAAATTAAAACATAAATATGACCATATAAACATTAAATTCTCCACAAAGGCATAGCCTGAACGTGGAGGAAAACGGTCCTTATATTAAATTTATAATATCTGGTCAAATCCCCAGAAGGAAACAAACGGCAATTAACTGATGAAGTGTATTTATATTTATTTATTTTATTAAATTATGGAAACAATTATAGCTCATATTAGTAATAAAATGTTTTACATTATTTTTAAAGGTACTTAAAGAACAATTTTGTCTTAAATTTTGAGGAAGCATATTATAATATCTTGGGGCAATATAAGTAAAGGATTTTTGTCCGATATTTTTACCAGCGGTGATTGTCTTTATACACTTATTCATTTTGGTTCTTGTACTATAGTCGTGCTGAACAAGTGCTGCACTATTTCTGTATAAGAACTGTTTTGTAACAATTTTAAAGAAATGTAATTGCTTTAAATCCATTATTTTAGATTCGTCATATAGCAAATCAGATGGATATGTTTTCTCTCTACGATAGATACTTTTTAAAAATCGTTTTTGTAATGATTGCAATTTTTTTAAATGACTTTCATTTGTACTACCCCAGACAATTATACAGTAAGCTAAACGTGACTGCACTAATGCATGATAAAGAACCCTCATTTCTTTCAGGTACAGGATTTTGTTTAAATATTTAAATCTGTAAAGGATAGATCTTAGATTATTAATGACAAACTGCACATGAAAGTTCCATCGTAAATGTGTATCAATAACGACTCCAAGATATTTTATTTTGTTTGTAGTGTCAATATTAATTAACTTATTATTATTATAAATAGTCAACTTCTGAAAATCTGGTAGTGAATTACTATAACATCCAAAAGGTATAAATTTAGTTTTGTCAAAATTAATAGTTAATAATCTGTGATTTAATGCATCAATTATTTTATTGAGATCTGATTCCACAGAAAGTTTTAGGTTTAGCCAATTTTTGCCCTTATAGATTATTGCTGTGTCATCCGCAAAAACTAATAATCCTGCCAAGGCTCTCCATTTCCAGTATATCATTCATGTATAGTATAAAAAGAATAGGCCCTAGTACTGTACCCTGAGGAACTCCATATTGCACTAATTTTTCTTCGCTTAGTGTAGAGTTAATTTTAACTGATTGTTTTCTGTTATTAAGATAACTTTCCATTAATTTATATGGAGTTCCCCTAAAGCCCAGCCCCTGTAACACCTGTAATAACTGTTTGTGACTAACTGTATCGAAAGCCTTGGCAAGATCCAGAAATACACATATAGCAGGTTCATTTTCATCAAGAGCTTTGTATAATTCTGATGTTAATTCACGTATAGCATCTTCAGTTGACCGACCCTCCCTGAAACCAAATTGGTTTTTTGATAAGATATTGTGCTTGTTAATAAATCCTGTTATTCTAATTTTTATTAATTTTTCTAATAGCTTACTTAAGTTTGTAATTAAAGATATCGGTCTGTAATTAGAAGGGATTGTCTCGTCTCCACTTTTATATATAGGTTCTATTACAGCTATTTTAAACTTTTCAGGAAAAACACCAAGTGCAAATGATTTATTGAATATATAAGTTAATGGTTGTGCTATTTCGTCTGAGATGCATTTTAATATTTCTGATGTTATTAAATCTTTTCCAGGGGCTTTATTTGATTTTAAGGAGTTAATTATTTGAGTTATCTCATTTTCATTAGTTGGATATAAAAATATACTACTAGCAATAGTTTTTTCTTTTGGTGGTAATGTTCGAGGCTTGACTATATTGTGTGCCAATCTTTTGCCAATATCAATGAAAAAATTGTTTAACGTGTTAGCAATTCCCAAAGTATCATTGACAATTTTATTATCATCAGACATTACTTTATTAATATGTTTTTTTGAATTTTTAGTATTATTAATTTCATTAACAGTGTTCCATAGAGTTCTACTACAATTTTTATTTTGGTCAATTTTTGAACGATAATAAATTTGATTTTGTGGTTCTTAATAATTGATTTAAATGATTTCTATAAATACAAAATTCCTCTTTGATTTTATGATCTTGGGGATTATTTATCATAGCTCGGTACAGTATGTCCCGTCTATTAATTGAATTAATTAAGCCTCGCGTTATCCACTCAGTTCTTTTACAGTCACGCCGTTTCTGTACTATTACTAAGTAAGATAATATAAGACTTGCTGGTGCCAAATATCTCAACGCGCATCGACCTCGATGGTCATTAGCACTGTCCAGTTAAGCCCTGGTAGTGATTTTTATCATACCAAACACGGCTTTGATATGGAACGTAGTATTTTGTTTGCTATCCAAAAGACAAAACGCCTTTAGACATTTTTCGGCATTCAATCTCCTGAGATTTTTGATTTACAAGGCAATACGCTAACCTTGACGAGGTCTGCGAATCTGAAGTTGATTTGTTGAAAAAGTTGAAACTTTGCAAATAAAAGAGGTTAAGAAATTTACTTTTTAATTGGTATTCCTCAAACTTATTTTTCTGTAAATGGACAAGTAGATACTAATATGTAGTTACCTTTACTTTAAATTGTTGTCTGTAAGATTAGCAGTCACTACACGTATGTTCTATATAATCTACCTTATATTTAATTCGTCATATCGCAAGCACCCACCCGGGTTCCTTCACGTATATCAATAAGGGAATAAGGAACACCGAATTCTCTAAATAAGCTGAGACTAACTACCAGTGGCGGCTCGCCAGGTGAAGTAGATGAAGTGCCTCTTCACCTAAAATTTGTGCATCCAAATTATTTTATGTTCAAATTATTTTTTATTTTTCGACACTTCAATACTACGTATTGAGAGGATTTTTTTTAAATTATAAATGCATATTATTTACCATAATACAGGGTGAGTTTTTTTCGATTTTTACTATAGAGATCTCGAAAACTATGGCAGATAGAAAAACGGTCAAATAGGGAAAGTAGTGCAGAATTATTTGCCGAACTAAATGACATTTTCAAAGTTTGGAAAAAAGTCAAGGCCTACTAGATATTTTGAAAAATGTAGTTTTGGTCATTTTCTTCAAACCGATTTTTCTTAGTTGTTATAAATGATAGAAAAAAGCTTTAAATAGAAAAGTTTTAGATAATTTCAAGCTGACTAAGTAGTATCAAGCAAATTTTATCTAGCGACTTTCGTTTCTGAGATATAACACAAACCTACTTTTGTTTTAAATAAGAACCGTAGTTGGCTTTGACTTAATTAAATAGCTTATTTTTTCTTTTTTCAATGATATACGGGTCGATATAGTTATTTTTATAAACAACTAAGTTACACGAGTTTAACTTTTATTTTATTAAAGAAAAGGCATATTAGAGTGGGCCATGAATCTTACAATCGAGAAATGTCATCGATATAATATGACAGTTTAAATTACTTGCATTACGTTATTTCTGTTTTCGTTTTTCACTCGCTTAAATAGCCCTTCGTTCATAAGTTTGTGTTTTTATTGTTGTTAACAAATATTATGGTTTATTCAAACAACGAAAAACTTGGTATGCTATCCGGTTACATTTCTTAGTAATTTCTTTATTTATTTTATTTGAACGATAACTTCATTATTAATTTTCAATTTCAATTGTGTATGTGTTTTGCTTACAAGCTAATATATCCTATTTCGTTAATTACAAAGCCTTGCGTTTTTTTATCAAGTCAATTCACTTTGGAGGTTTATTCTTCAGGAGATCCGACTGAAGACTGTTACTTAAGAAATGATCTGGCGCCCAAGAAACATCGTTAGTTTAGTTATTTAGTGAGCACTACTATTTTTCTTATAGGAACCTCACGCCCACGCAACCGAGTAGTGGGTTTATTTAGCGTTATCACCTCCGGATAATATTTGATATCTTCACCTATTGCTGGTGTAGCAGATGTCAAAATAACAGTTATAATCGATAACACAGAAATCACAACAGGTGACGTATTGCTTAGCAACTGTTTAACAATTTAAGTAACACGAAAAATTTATCATATTAATTCAAAGTAATCTCCATTTATATGAATACACTTATTGCAACGTTCAAAAAGTTCTTGAAACAGTCGGAAAAGACGCATTTTTTTTAATGTCTACCATGTCCTGAAACTGTTTTTCTTTTAGAACAGTTTTCACTTTAAGAAAGAGAAAAAAGTCTGCCGGTGCTAAATCTGGCGAATAGGGTGGATGATTGATTTCAACAACGCCTTGTTTAATGAGAAATGACTTCACAGTCAGAGCGGAATTGCAGATCGTGCGAAACAAATTGTGCATAGATTTTCCTCTGTTCCAAATCTTTATGTAAAATTTGCTGAATCGTCTCCTTATTAGTATTCAACTCATCTGCCATAATTCGGCGAGTCAGTCGACGATCTTTTGCCACAATTTCACTGACCTTTGCGATCGAATTTGCGTTTCGAGCGGTTGACGGACGCCCGGTTCTAGCGTCATCTTGAACATCACGATCATCTTTGAAACGTTTAAACCATTCAAACACAGTAGTATGACCTAAGGTGTTATCACCGTACACATTTTTTTAACATTTTGTAAGTTTCTGCCACAGTTTTTCCTCATTTAAAATAAAGGTAGTGTTAATTCGTTGTTCCATGGCGACTGACAGAATTGCGAACTAGCGTCTTGCGAAGTAACTGACAGCTATTAGATGTTTCTATTAGCCAAGTCTTCTGGTTTAATATCAGGTATCTTTAGAGCTGCAACGTCAGTCAGGGCATTACGTCGCCAAACCTCGTATACCCTGTGTTTCACCGAAGGCGCAACATAGGGAAACACCAATGTATTTTTTCAGAAAGGATCCGCGGTACCTTTGGAATGTGTCAATTTTGACAGCACCCACAACTTTCATTTACAAAGAAAATACGCAAAATGCGTAATTTTTTAAATCGCTGTACCTGCATTCTGCATATTTTAAATTGAATTCGCCCTATTACAACAGCACACGTAAAGAAAGCGTAAGTAAATTCTTACTGGAGTGCAGTTAGGTTTATACCTAGGAACCCATTTTCTATGAATAAATTTTTGGTAGACCTATTGCAATGTGTTTTCAATACTACATACTAAAATGTTTATATTTTGATTTTTTACGTTTTGAATTTTTTTTACTTTTACAATTTTTGAATGAAAAATTATGAATTTCTTTATCTAGGTATTTTTTTCCACTGCAAAGTTGAGATTTTATTTCTAAAATTAAATCTTATACTATCAGACTTAAAGAGTACGAAACGTATAGGTATACATATTGTTGCGTATCTCTGTTATACACAAATAAAATTATACAGGGTGTCCCATACCTTATGGGCCATAGAGCAACTGGAGATAATAGACATAAAAATAGGTATTTTGAGCCAAATTTGCCTAAGTAAAATCTTACAGGTTAAAGAGATACAGGGTGTTAAAAGTGAAAGTTAATTTTCGAAAAATGATGATAATTTTAAAACGGTTGAAGATATCGAATTCAAAATTGGTATAACTAGGTTTTCGACAATGGGAAATTCGCATTTGGTATTAGTTTGAAGATACTTAGTAGAGGCCGCTTGCTACGTGCTTCGTGTTGAATTGATTTACCCATATTTTTTTTACTCGTACAGTTAGTAGCATTTATACTTTAAACTATAAAAGAGCCAACATTTTTTTTACGTATTAGATGGGTGCTTTTCATACGCTCATGTCATATATGGGTTCTATTGGCTATATTATGGGTGGCAGTGGAATTACAGAGGCGTTCACCTCAGTGTACGCCGAAAATACTGTTGACCATATTTTGTCTGGACGTGCCTCTGCAAGAGCGGTACGTGCCCACATATTATTACAGCAAGCTTTATCAAGATTAATTTTTTCTGATCTAAAAGAAAATAACAAAGAATTTGCTGCTTTGCTCGATGATGAAAGTACTCCCAATATTTTCAGCATGTTTAATTACACAGGAATAGTAAAAAATGATGGTTTCAAAAGTGGAAATATTTGAAAATAAATTAGTAGAGCTTCAGAATAAAAATAAAACTTCAAAACTGTGGTTTAGCTATTTTCAAATGGTGTCAATACTAAAAGATTTTATTGCTGCTGAACGAATGCGCGATTGGTACCTACACTTACATACTATTGAATTAATGATTCCGTACTTTCATTCATCCGGACATTTTTCATATGCCAAGTCCGCTCAGATTTATGTCCAACAAATGAAATAATTAGAAACGAAAATGGACCCCATCGAGTTCAAGAAGTTTACAGAAGGATATCTTACATCAAGGCGTACAAATCAATTTTTTGCTGGCATTTCCTCGGATCAAACCATTGAGCAAATATTAATGAAAGCAATGAGTGTCGAAGGGGGCCCTTTTAAACGTGGCGTGACAGCAAGTATTATCTACAAATGGATTAAAGGAGTTATTTTTACTAAAGATATAATCGAAGGGATTGAAGATTTTTGAACCGTATCTTTTAAAAAAAGTTATCAGCATGTTGATTCAACAGACGCTCGAATTCAGAGAGACAATATCGATGTACATAATGTACATAATCCCTTCCCTGATATCAATGCTATAATGTCTACTGCGAATGGAATAACTGGCGACGAAACAATAAATTGCTAAGATGCTTATAACAAAGGTCTGCAGACAATGAAAACACTCGAAGGAAAGAATTTTAAGCAATATGTTAAGAAAAAATCTTTCTGATAATAATATTTTTTCATGTCAAGCAGAAGCTGATGCCGATACATTAATAGTTCAAACGGCTATTAATATGGAATCAAAAAATGTTGTTGAAGTTTCCGAGGATATAGATGTCTTGGTTTTATTAACAGCCCTAACAGCAAATGATCGAGAAATCTATTTTCGAAAACCAGCAAAGGGTAAAGTTGTACAAAAAGTTTTTCTTCCAAGAGCTTAGAAAGTACATTACCCATGTGTAAAAAGCATATTTTGTTTTTACATGCTTTCACAGGATGTGACTACATCAGCTTTTTACAATAAAGGTAAAAATAAGTTTGCTGCAATGTTTGAAAAAAGGAAAGACCTTCAGGATGCTGCTGAAGTAGTTACAAATATCAATGAAGATTTTAATAATATTTGTGAAGCTGGAGTGAAATGCGTTCTTGCACTATATGGCGAGCCCAAAAAAAACAACAGATTTAAATATATTAAGATACAATTCTTTCATGAATGCTACAACTAAAAATAGCTGTATACGATTGTCATCATTAGTTCCTACATCTGATGCAGTCTTTGAACATTTGAAGAGAGTATACTTACAAATACAATTATGCTTGGGAAATGATATTTCACCATTACAATGGGGATGGAAATATGATCGAGAGATGTTGAGGCCAATAACAATGAATCAGCCACCAGCCCCTGAAAATCTACTCAAAATGATTTTTTGTACATGTAAGACAGGATGCGGAGCTGCTTGTGGATGCAGAAAGCATGGATTAACTTGTACTGCAGCTTGTTCAGAATGTAATGGTGATAGTTGTCTCAACCCTTCTCCTATTATACAAATAGATGAAATTGAAAATGAAGATATTGAAAATAAATAGTGTATTTTGTTGAAGTCGATTTTTTTTATCAATTTTACCCAATTCCAAGCTTCTTAACCGCCATTTTGTGTCCTACATTTTTTTACGTTATACTTGTAATCACAAACCTCAAAAAATATTATTATATAATTTCCTTTCCTATAAAATGAAAATTATTCAATCTATGATAGATTGAGTAATTTTTTAAGACATTTTTTGGATTTTTTCAATAAACTTTCAATTTAAAAAAAAAACGTCAATTTCTAACCTATAAACATTTTAGTATTAGGTCTTAGAAACACAATGGAAAAAGTCTCATGTAAATTCATTCATTGGAACCGGGTTGTACAAATCAGTATACGTACCAACGCTCATTTATGGAGCGGAAACGTGGCCAATGCAAGACAAACACAAGAGTAAAGTAACAGCTGCAGAAATGAGATACCTTAGACGAATACTAGGCAGGACTAGAAGAGATAGAGTTAGAAATATAACCACAAGGGAAGAACTAGAGGTAGAACCAATAGTGGAAACTATTCAAAAAAGACAGCTGCAATGGTACGGACATGTGGTCCGAATGGAAGAAAAGAGACTCCCAAGGAGGATGATGGAAGCAAGAGGAGAAGGGAAGAGAGGACGGGGGAGACCCAGAATAAAGTGGATAGACAACATCAAAAATATGGTACAGCAGAGAGGAATGAATATCGAGGAAGTAAAGAGGATGGCGCTAAATAGAAAGGGATACCAGAAATGGATCGAGGACCCGACACCTTAGGGTATAAGGGAATTGCAAAGAAGAAGAAGGAACCGGGTTCCAAGATTTTTCAATTTTCATGTCTAACGGCACTGCACTATCTATGAAAATGTGAGATTGTGTTTGCAGTATTTCAGATTACTAGGAAATTAAGTATGTTCGTAATTGTCGAGTTTATATCACTAAAAACATGGAATAGTATTGAATCCTGTCAAAAAAAAGCAAGTGATCATCAGTCAGGTACTGAATGAACTTAAAATGTAATGAAAATAAGAATTTGTCTAGTCAGTTGTACTAAAATTTCTGTCAGAAGTTATTAATGCAACTTACAAATCTTAATGGTGCATGTGGATAGACGTGAAATTGGTTACATAGAGAAAAATGTAGAATTTGGTGAAGTACAGGATTGTTGTGCAAGAAAAACGTAACAATTATACGTTTACGTAAATAGTGATTTTAGTAAATTAATATGTAAAGTATTATGACATAAATAAATTTTTTAAATTATATTGTTTTAATATAAAAATAATAATGAATCTATAATTGTGCTTCATTGCATTGCAGATATAGATTCTTTAGTAACTGACAAGTTTAACAATTTGACGTTTTGTCACTGTTAAAATTGACAATTTAAAAACCAAACAATGAAATAATTGCGGGCCGCGATAACAGATGCCGGCGCTATTTCTGTCGCATTCTAGCATCAAATAAACTCAATTACGTAGGTTCAGTGCTAAGTTCGTACATATACCGCAGGTAACCTGGATCTGTTCTAAAAAAATACATTGCTGTTTCCCTATGTTGCGTCTTCGATGAAACACACGGTATCTACTACTTTGAGACGATCCGAATACAGATAAGACACAAAAATATACTTCTATTAAATTATGATACATGATTAAAAATAGCACTTAATCACTTAATGTATGTACCACTAAAAGACTAAGCAAAATAAGAAGTTTTACTTTATTTAAAATTTTATAGATAATCATGTTTTAAGCAATGTTATAACGTTATAAGTGAATGGTTAGATAAAGATAATTGTAGCAGGCTTTTATTTAAATAAGACAAAAATTATATTTATTGTTAGAAACAGCATTTGAATAAAACTGGCTAAATTTATAATGTACTTTAAGAGATGATCTTTTATATAGAGTATATTAACAAAAACGTTGCGTGTTAGCGAGGTGTACGCATGATAAAACCGCCAGTAACCGACAATCAACAACTCTTTGTTGAAAGCCGCCCTAGAAGTAACATTGTAAACTAATACAACTACAGTAAAATAGCTGATCTATAATGTAACACTGTTCCAGTAAAACTAAGTATAGAGTAAAAGTTAACTCCGGCATTGTGCGGTGTACCTGTTCATTAAGTTATGCGAGCTAGAGAGAAGTTCCGCACGTTTTTAGCAAATGAATAAACTTTAAACTACGCTTAACAGAATAACAGTAATCAAACAATAAAAGCTAAATCCGCTACTTGATCGCTAAATAAACATAAAAAGCAAAGAGCTCGCGCTTGGTTGTTAAAGTTTTTGCTCTGCGCCCTTGATATTCGTATCACATACGGTTGCTACACGAGTGTGTGGCGAGGGAGACAGGACAAAAAAGTGTTACAGACAGCAAAACAAAGAAATGTAAAATGCTGGTTAAATGACTTGAAGACAGGATCTTTGAAGGTCATAGTTGTCTATACCTATAAACGAATCAAATTCCTGGCTTAAATATGAATTTTAGTAATTTCCTTTCCAGACATCCAAAGTAATCAATTCACTTGAGATAACCTAGGCCCTGTTTGTGTACGGGCGCTGTGCTCAATTTGGCTAGCTCAGTAATCAAAGACAAGAGGCTGAAAATAATTGTTTATTACAAAAGAATAAAAGCAGTGTATGTACATAAATGAAAAAAGGATAAATAGATAAATGTAAAAATAAGGCTTCGCGGCGTCGTGGGCGGCAACGGCGTAGGCGACGGCGACGGCGAAGGCGGCGACAGCGAAGGTGGCGGGGCGTCGACGTTGGGAGACGGTGCGATGAGGGCGCACGGCGTCAGAGGCGACGGTGGTGGGTATGTACCAGCGTGCCAGCGGCAGCTACGGCGTGCACGGCGGCGACGGCGACGGCGGTGGTAGCGGCAACGACGAAGGCGGCAGGGCGTCGACGTTGGGAGACGGTGCAATGAGGGTGCACGGCGTCAGAGGGTGGCTACGGTGGTGGATATATACCAGCGTGCCAGCGGCAGCAACGACGTGGACGGCGGCGGCGGCGAAGGCGGTGGTAGCGGTAACGGCGAAGGCGGCAGGGCGTCGACGTTGGGAGACGGTGCAATGAGGGTGCACGGCGTCAGAGGGTGGCCACGGTGGAGAACCTGGGCCAAGAGGTTTGTCGAAGGTGGCGGCGTCAGGCTGGGAACGGGCAGCGACCGGGGACGTGGGCGACGGCGGCGGTTCCAGAGAAAAGCTGTGGCGGCTGGGAACGATCGGCGACCGGCGATGTGGGCGACGGCGGCGGTTCCAGAGGAAAGTTGAGGCGGCTGGGAACGATCGGCGACCGGCGACGGGGGCGACGGCGGCGGTTCCAGCAGGGTGACGTGGTAGCTGGTGCAAGGATGTCGATCCAAGACGTTGGTTTCGATCAAGCGTGCAAGACGTTGATTTGCTCAAGCATACAAAGACGCCGATCCTGATTAAGCGTACGAAGACGTTAATCTGACCAAGCGTACCAAGACGTTGATGATGAGATGGATTTTGCCAGCGTTTTTATAGCCCGAAAATCGTATTCTGCTTTCCTATTGGCTGACGGGGAATGGTAGAAGTGGTGAAATTTGCCAAAATCCCCGTGTTTTTATTTTTCAGAAATAATTGTTCCAAATGTAATTTCTGATGTGTGTAGTGGTTATTATCGTTCTGCTGGTGCGACGGCGCATCGAATGATACCCAACAGCAGATACTTTGATTGAACGAGAACGGGTTTATCCCGCGGTCCGCGGATTAAAAAGCCCGTGAGGTTTCTCATCGCGGCGTTTCATAGCGGAAATAATCGACTTGAAGCGGGGTTTCATGTGAAAACTTAACATCTTTTTGCTAGTTTTAGATAACGGTAATTGCTTATTGCAATTAGAAAGCTTTTTAGAAGTAATTGTCGTTATTCATTATTTGGGAACTAAATTAGTTTGGTTGGACGAAGGGTCCGAAGGGATGAAATTTGATACGCCTCCATGTGTTGGCTGTACGGAGATTAGCTTGAAATATTTATGGTAGCGCGGGCCGTTTGTGTAACGGACTTGGGGTTTTAAGATTTGCAAAGTAATACGTGAGAATTTTTGTCTTAGGTTGTTTTGATTTTCGGAAAGTTCGTTTATAAAGCAAAAAAACCGTTGAGTTTGTTTGTGGTACTTAAGCCGACAGTCGGGACAGAATTATCGTAGAACATGTTAATTCGATTTGCATGACCGTTCTAACGGTCTTTTTTCTTTTTCGGCAGATCGATGGCATATGTTATATCGAGATCGTGTTACACTTCAGTGGATTATCATGTAACTTCGAAAATCGCTAATAATATAAAGTGAAAAATATTATTAACTGTCTTTTGTGAAATACGTCTACATTTCCCAAATGACCAAATGGATAATAAAAAGTACAAACCCTAAAATTTTCAAAAATACTTCGAATTAAAAACAAATCTGAATCTATGTTGAGTATTTCAAGTAGAATGATACACACTGAACAAGATACAGTTTCTAAATTCTAAAACTATAACTTATGCTCGAGGTGAAGCACCATTTAAATACTTATCATTCGATTTGAATTAAAAGTGGTTAATTCTTTAAGAAGATTATAACAAGATACTTTATGTTATTATATTATAATAGGATGTGTGATTTTGATATAATACTGAGCATCTAGAAATAGCTACTTAGGTGTTATCATAATATATTTGGATCTTTATACAGGGTGGTCCACAGCTTAAGGGCGTGTTATTGAAGTCATTTAGAGTTAAAATTGCTTAATAAACATATGTCCGAAAATGCTTCCTAACAGAACTACAACCATTGATGAAATGTAAAAATAAATTTATTTAACTTGTTTATTTAAAAATGTATTTACAAATTCAGTTCAAAATTATCTCCTACAGCTTCAATACAAAGTCTGGCCCTGCGTAAAATTGATCTAACAGCTCGCCCCACAATGTCAGGAGAATTTCTTATTTGCGCTGCAGCATCCATAATTCGGTTCACAAGTTCATCCCTATTGTGAGATTTTTCTGCATAAACTATTGACTTCATATATGCCCCCAAAGAAAGTAGTCAAGGGGTGTTAGCTCAGGTCACCAATCCTGAGGTTGCAGGAGATAATTTTGAACAGAATTTGTAAATATATTTTTAAATAAACAAATTTCTTTTTACATTTTATCAATGGTTGTAGTTCTGTTAGGAAGCATTTTCGGACAAATGTTTATTAAGCAATTTTAACTCTAAATGACTTCAATGACACGCCCTTAAGCTATGGACCTCGAGTCATGGAACACCCTGTATAAAAATAGTATAACTTTTCTAAGTTTTGTTCATTCAATAGGTTTGGTTTAAATTTCGTACGTCAATTCTTTATACAGTGTGGCCAGTAACACCATTTCTTGTAGATTGTAAATTGCGGCGAGATATATTTAGCACCTTGAATTTGGTGTTGGGTAACATTTTTTACTGAATTATTTACTTAGCTCAAAAACAACGGTAGCCTTATAATTTATAATATTCCTAGTTTCAGCGACTTCTTAAATACTTCAAAAAACTGATATATTCGCAGTTAGAGGGCCCCTTTGACGATTAAATTTGTGTAATAAAGTTGACAGGGGTCACTTTCAGAAATTGTTAAAGTACCTAATTGAGACAACCGATCATAGATAATGTAATGTGACTATCTTCTTAACAAAGCGATTTACGACATATGTTTATTCATATTTTTCCTCTATTTTAACGAATAGAATAAGTTATTATGTTTATCAAAATGTTCGTGAATTACCGTTTTGGTATCTTCCCAATGTGACAATTTGAGATAATTTTTAAACAAAACCCTAAGTTTTCAACATTCTATTGGTTGCGTCAAAAATTAATTTTAAATAAATAATATTTCTGCAATGGAAAATTTGAAATTCACTCTTGATAGTATTTTTCTGAGTACATACGTTTTGTTTAAAAAGGAGACATTGTTGTAATATGTACAGGGTGGACCATTTTCGAAGGGATTCCAGGCTATCTCCTTAACTATTACATTTACGCAAAAAGCAATAAAGGTGTCTCAGCCCAAATTTTGGAGTCAAATTTTATGGTGCAAACCAAAATTTGGTATCGTCTTTTCTTTTCGAGCTACAAGCGAAAATTGAATTTTTGGGAAATCCTATTCGGGGTTATAACTCGTTCGTTTGTTTTCCGTGTAAAATTTAATGGTGAAGTTAGATTTTTAAATTTCCTTATTAAGTTTTGTGTTATAACATGAACTTGTATTTTTTCAAATAGCAACCGTAGTTGTCTTTGACACCTCGCTTTTAAATTTTTTAATTTTTGCTTGCAGCTCAAAAAAAAGGCGATATTAAAGTTCGGTTTGCACCATAAAATTTGTCTCAAAAATTTGGCCTGAGGCATCTTTTATTACATTTTGCGTAAGTGGAATAGTTGAGGAAATACCCCGGAAATCCTTCGACAATAAGTCTACCCTGTACATGTCTGTACACTCCCAAATTATTTAAAAAATGCACTTTAAATATATCTCATTTTCTGCAAATAACTATTTAGCTTCCTCCCTGGATAAATCAATAGTCATAATTCCGTTGCCGTTTTACAGTTTAAATAACATAGAGCTTAATTAATCGGTGATTTTCCCAGACTTGCATACTCAATAATCACAAATTATACAGGGTATTCCATAAGTAATGGGACACAGGCCAACATTAGGCTGTAGGGTTAAAATATTAGGATTTACCTAGGATTACCCAGTCGAAAAATTAATATTAAAAGCGATGCAGGGTGTCAAAGTCAACATTTTATTTTTAATTTTCTTCTGTAATTTCGAAAGTTTTCGAAATATTTATATGAAAACTAAGGAAACTGACTTTTAAAAAAAGTTTAGGTAGGTAATTAGGAACTAGAAATGCAATAAATATAATTAAATGCTACTATTTTATTTATCTCTAAATACGAATAATCTTCGCCGTTTTAATAATTATTGTCATTTTTTTAAAGTAAATTTTATGTATTATTGTTAAAATTTGTTACTGGTTAAAGTTAGTTGCAATTGGTTATTCATGTAGGCATTTATGAAAATTAGTTTTATCTAATAAAAATCTGGTTATAGCTGTCAATTTTAGAGATTATTTAAATGACTTATGAAAATGGTACTACTCATGTACTCATGACTCACATTTCAGTGCTTTTGTTCTGTGCATCTATGAGAGAAAATTGTGGCGACCATTTCAGTCATATTTTTTCTTCTTTTCCTGTTATGCCAAACTTGTTCGTTGAATACTCTCTTGTTTTTCACATGTACTAAAGTATTCTTCAAAAGCAGGAAAAATTCACATGCTTCAGAAAACATTTTGGCAAAAGTCAACCTCTAGTGGTGTTGTATATGACATCTAAGTAACCCAGTTAGTAACGATTAGTTTTCCTTAAACAGTAAGTCTAAATAAATTTTAAGGTAGAAGCAATACAGAACCTTTAGAGAATTAGAACACTAAATAAATGAGATAATACAAATTACGTGATACGTAAGGGCACAGCAATTATTATTTAGATGTAGTAATAATGTGTGGTTGTTGTGCTTAATGACAAATTCAGCTACAATTGACGTTGTCAAAAAGAAAAATTGGAAACTGAACATACGTAAACAAACTTTTTTTTATTTTGCTTATTTACCTAATATTTACAAACTGCTGAGTAAATTCACTGCAATTTAATGCAATATATTACAAGGGTGAAAGTTGACTGCAGAAATTATTACGTATTACTCTCTTAATATGTCTCTAAAAGTCTAAAACATGTGGTTAGTCATTATCTACTAAAGTACTATAATGAAAATAAATTGAATCTATTTTCCTATAAATTTGTGTCAAGCATATGTGGGTCTTAAAATAGTATCGATCCGTTAATCAAATTAATTATCCTAGTATCCTACAACTTACATGTAATTTAGTTGTAATTCATATGTTTAGTAAAGCTATAGTGTCTGAGTAGTCAGAAACAATAGCAATACTTAAGTGCAAAAAAAACAACACGAATTTTTAGATAGATACTGTAGATATTAAGGTTTCAATGTCGAATCTTTTTTAAAAGTAACATACGATAGCTAATGTATTCCGTATTATTGCCAGTCACTTGTCATTGATCTTTTGAACAATTTTGCAGGGTACTTTTTGAAAATTAATTCAGAAAATTTTACACAGTTACTTTAAATAGCTACATAAGGTGTAAACTAAACGTAGTAGGTCCATACGATAAATGATATAATTTTTAACTTTTGATTTGAAATTTACACTGAACCAGTTTGTTAAAAAATTGAATAAAAAATAAAATAGGATTATTCTAACTAACGAGTTTTTATATGTTCTTACATACACACGACTGGTATTTCATACAATTGCGTGTGCATTTAAGCATTTTATTCGAATGTATTTATTCAAATTTTAACGATCTGTTAGATTAGTAAATTATAAATACCGTAGTAAAAGTTTATGTGCCGTACGTGAAATGTAAATAAAGTAAATGAGTTTCTTCTGCTTTTAATCAAGAAACAATTTTAATGAAGTTCAAGTAAATTTAATTCTGTTATGGTTTCATAAAGATATTAACAGCTTACATTAATTTGCAGGATAGAAAGTTACGCCTTTATTCCTTATGTAATTTAACGCATCATAAAAAGTGTCAAAACAATTTACAGTCTCACGGTTTGCTGTGTGTCGTAATAGTTCATAATATGTCGTTATAGTGCCGTGTATTGCAAATAGTCCTTACAGTGGCGTTTATGAACTGCTAAAACAATTAAAAACCGAGTGTTAACACAAACTAAATACGTATAAAGATTTAGAAAATGTCCGTTGTTTATCGCATGATAATTAATAATTCCTTTTTTCAGATTTACAATTGAAGGCTACTTTAAAATGAAAAGATTTCATAATAAATCACAGTAGCAAGAAAACTTCAGGCAAGTTACTTATTAATTTAAATTTTTATTTATGCAAGCAGTTAAATAAATTGACACGCCACTTTAACCACTGAACAAGCTAATTATTTGAAATATAATCCCAACTTACACTGAAATAAAACATCACGTTTTTTGACAATTCAAAATTTTACAGGGTGTTTTAGGAGGAGTGCGACAGTGTGATGACGTGATGAGTATATAAAAACGTTTTAAACAAAGCTTAAACAGTTCTACACTAAAAAAAATAGTTTTTTCGAAAATTTTACTATATTCTTGTAGTTTGATTTTTTACTACAGTATGGTTAAAACCCATACATCTATAGTTAGCAGTGAATTTCCCATGTAAATTGACATATGTAGGTCGCTCTCAAGTAATGTTTTTAGTCGGTATGGAAGTTGCCATTCCAGTTGATAAACCGTCCCGAATGGAAATGTGCCTCAATAATGATAATGTTTCCCTGTAAACTATATAGTTTGTTTTGACCAATGCGAGTACAATAAAGAATATAGCGTCACATAAACGTTTACATGTAAATAAATTTCAAAGTTTCTTAGACGTAGTTCTTTTATATTATTTTTTCAGGAAATGTATTATGTTTTTGAAAGTTGGTGATAAAACTTTGCTCATTAATTCAGATTTTAATTTTTAACAACTTTTGTTCCTATTTCAGGAATTTCTTCTTTTTTTTTAGTAACCCCAAGTTGTTTTACATACTGTCCAATTGAACATTTGGTAAAATGTTTGACAGGTTATATACTAATTGGGAATTTATACTAATGCTAAAAGTGTTCTGTCAGGTCCAGAGGGTTGAAACGTTTAACCCTCTTCGGGTTTGGGGTTCTCCGTATGTCGACTGCCAGGTTGTTTGGGTGGTTTCTGATACGGCTTTAATATCTGCTACTGTGTTCTTTTATGGTTTCTTTAATGGTAAGCATATTGAGGTCACTGTGGATTATAGGATTCGGCACATACCAAAGGGATTTGGTTATTAAGCTCAAAGTCTTTTACGGAAAGCGTTGTATGTTGGCAACGTTTGACTCGCTTGCTGCTCCCCATAATTCAATGGCATAACACCAGATGGATTTGATTACTACTTTATACACCAATAATTAATTTTCATTGTGAGTTTGGTCCAATTAACCACAGTAGTATTTCCTGAGGGTTATACCTGATTGTAATCTTTTAAACCAAGTATGTTTTGCCCATGTCAGGCGTCTAGTCTAGATGGATCCCTAGATATTCATCTTTTTGGGGTAGTGGATTTCCGTTAAGGTGAACTGGAGCACAAGTGTTTGGTAGTAAAGATGATCTGAGTTGATTTTTGTGTATTTGGTTTAATGCACCATAGTGTCATCCGCCTTTTCAAAAGGTTTAGATGGTTTTGTAGGTTCCTGAAAGCTCATTGGGATGGGGAGCCAATACTGCCGTGTCGTCCGCAAAGGTTACTAGGGTCGTGTTTATGGTTGTTGGTAAGTCTGCGATGAAAAAAAGTATAAAATCGAATCAATTACGCTTCCTTGGGGGACAGTAGATGCTATGGGTAGAAAAGCTGAGGTGGAGTCTTGGTATTTCACGAAAAGGTATCTTTCCATGGGGTTTGACTTGAGGATTTGAAAGAAGGTATACGGTAAACATCGCTTGAACTTGTAGAGTAGGCTTTTATGCCACACCCTGGCAAAGTCTTGACTTATGTCTATGAATGCCGTTGAACAAAATGTTTTGGTCTCCAGGTCAAACTTGATTTTTGTTGCGACTCTGTGTACTTGTTGTTCGATTGTTGCGTGTGGTCGACGAAATCAAAACTGGTAGTTGGGTATTAGTTGATTTTTGTCAATTAACGGCGAGATTCGCTTGACAATCAATTTTTCAAAAGCCCTTGACAAGATGCGTAACAGACTAATAGGTCTGCATGAGGTTAAGTTATTTGGGCCACCTTCCATTTGCCAGGGAAGTATCCCGCCCTTAAAATCGCATTACAGATAATTGTTATCATCCTTTAGGAGTTTTGTAGTTATTAAATCGAAATTTTGGGACTTCTTGGGATTTATTTCAGTTTCGATGACCTTAATTATTACTTCGCGTGTCTTAAATTTCTTAATTGGTAGGTCCATTTGGACAGGGTTTTGAAGGAGTTCCTCTGTGAATTTTTTTTTCCGTGGGGACTTCAATGGGAAGAGGCGTAAACACGTTCACCAGATGTTGACCAAAAGTATTTACTTTTTGATTATTGTCTCCAGCCCAATCACCAGATTGCGTTCTGATCGGAAGGTTTTGGAAGTCTTGGGATTTCTACTCATTTTATAGTTTTTTGGGTTTTTTGTAATCTGCCATTTTTTTTCTGCGAGTCCGTTTTTCTTGCATTTTCTTTCGGATGCGTGTGGGGCAATACTGTTTTGTATTTTTTCGGGTTCTTTCTGGGGTTGCTTCCGGTGCTGCTTCCTGGATTGATTTTATTAAGTACTGGAAAAATTCGTCGAGATTCTGTTTATTTTTTAGGGGAAGATTTACAGTTACGTTAGTTTAGCATTTAATAGTTCCCCGAATAATTGCCAGTCAGTTTGTTTGTTGTAGAGCTTTGACGGACTTATTTTTTCATACGCCTTTGTGCTAAGGGTGATTAGGACAAGAGAAAGATCGGAAGACTGATTGTAACAGGATTCAGCCAGTAAGAAGGGTGATGGGATGCCTTTTACTACACAAAAATCTAGGAAGTCCGGTGTCTTTTCGTTGTCCGCCGGCTAATAGGTAGGTTGACCTGTTGAGCAATACTGAGTATTCGCCTGCATGGCTAAGTAAAAGACTTCTCTCAGGTTTACAAGTTTGGAGCCACAGAATGTATATTTGGCGTTTAAATCTTCGCCTGCAATAAATCGGTTACCAAGTAAGTCAAAATAATTCTCAAATTGTTGTTTTTTGAGATTTTGTCCAAGTGGTGAATAGCCATTTACCTGTTGATCTTTTATTACTATATTTGTTACTTACAAATGCATTTCGGAAATCTTTTCAATTTTGTAATGTCTAAAAGTATTTTTAACGATAACAGCACTACCACCTCGCGCTCTGTCACTCGGGTGTTTTGTGTCGTATAATTTTGTATTTTGAAGTAATTTTTGGTCGTAGTGGGTCTTTCTTAGAGTGGCTGCCCTTTACAGGGCGTTGCCGATCCTCTCTCCATATGCCTGTGCTGTGCGTGGGTCTTTAAGATCATCATTACGTCTATGTTGTAATTTAGGAGAAACATTTTTAATTCTAAGTTATGGCTTTCTAGGCCACAGAGCGCAATCTTGAAGGAACGATCCAAATTGAGGGATTTAAGTCTACTTACAACCATTTTATTTAACATTTAACATGGTTGTAAGTACACTTACCGTCTTTGGGGTAAATTTCAAATTTTAGTCTTTAGATTAGCACAAGCGATTATCGTAATTCACTAAACAAAATAATAAAAAAAAACACACATAAGTAGATTTTTGGTAAACACTGTGTTTCTAAAATTGTTCTAGTGCGATTTAAAAGGATACTAAAATAGATTTTTCAATATGTGAATTATTCTTTTAAGCCCAACCAGTTACATTAACTGTCGATTATTTCAACTGTTGTTTATTTTGAACAAAATCGTGTTAAATTTTGTCTTCAAATATTATGGATTGCCATAAATGCTTTAAATGTTAAGCGATTTTGCTAGTGGTTTAAAATACTTGGTAGTGCAATCAGCCATTAAGTCTTGGCAATTGGAAATGTAATTCTTTTGCGCACATAAATCTAATATGTTTTTATCTGAACCCAATTTTTTAAGAGTAGCTACGACAGTTTATACCATATGAACAAAAATTATTTAGATAAGGGATGGCCATGGTGAACAAAATCACTGCCTTTGATTGGTTCAGCTTGTTGTTGGTTCTACATACATGATAGGTACGTTCAGAATTCCAAAGCCACCCTTTATCTAAATAATTTAGGTATTTGAAATTATGGATACTGACGAGAATAAATGTTGTCAATGTAATGAACGAAAGTCGCTATGTTATGGCAAACATTGCAGTAAGAGTGCATTTTGTTTTTAGCAATATAACAACGTTGGCGCTAAGCAGAAGTATAACAAGGATATACTTTTAAAATAAAAGCTTTACAGAAGAACAGAGTGATCGTGAATAGAATAGTAGAATGTAGTTATCTAAACTAAAAAGTAGGAGATTTATTTAGGTATTAAATTTTGACAAAAAAAAAATAAAAATATATAAACGACGAAGAATAGAAAATTTATTATTTATTATTTAGTGCCGTTTTTCATCTTACTGTAGGTACATTACATTACATTAAGGTCCTCTTGCATCCATTAGGAGCATAGGGTGCTTTTATCAGCGTTTCTAAGGCATATGGTAGGTGACAAGATTGCCAATCCTGTGCAACAGAATTGGATAGTTTTATTGAACTTGAATCAATTTAAAGAAAATCAGTAGTTTCCTTCTGAAGTGGCATTTTGAGTACATACAGATTTTTAAACTTAATTCAAGTCTATTAAAGATATTTCCCCAAAGCAACGAGTTCTTAATTATATTACTTTTAAAATGCTAGTGCTTAGCATACTTTTCTCTGTTTAAATTAAGTTGGTGCTAGTAATATTTCAATACACATTCCATGAAGAGTATTTTTGCTATAACATTCTTCCATACTAAAAATGTGACTTCTAGGAAAGTTATTTATAGTCATCTTCATTTAAATTGTAATAACTGTTATGTCTCCAAATATAATATAAACAGTTTAACTTTGTGGGTCACTGTTTTTAATTTTGATTAAGTGAGTGCTTTTTATAGAGGCCAGATATCGTAATTAATTTAATATTAAAGCTTTCAATAACAAACTAAAATGATTTTATCGTTAAAATTACAAATATTAGGTGAGACTATTTTTGATAAGAATAATTTAGTAAATCTCGCATGAATATTAAAACATGGCACTTCTTGTAAAAGTGCATTAATTTAAATACACATACATTAAATTGAAAGATTTTGCATATATTTATTTATATCATAAATATCGAGGCAAAAGTAAATGGCTGATTGTGGCAAAATTGCATAATATATAATCTTATATTTTGTTGTTACAAGTATAGGTAGTTAATACCTTTTTAGGTAAACTTAAATGCACTGTGATTCCTAGATCCTAGTATATGTACCTATGTATTAATCATCAAACGATGCTTTATAATTATTCTAGATAGATTGGAAAATGTGGTTTAGAAGTGTTGTAGAATTATATATGGATATATCGAGGTATATTTTCTAAAATGCGTTTTACAAATTATTAACGCTTCTTTCTTAGTTAATTTTAGAGAAGAATCAAGTTTACCACATTTATTATTCATAATACAGTAACACAAACCACGAGGTTTTTTTATGTGAGTAATTTCTGGTGACAACAAACTATAATTACGTTGTAAATGAAAATACTATTACACTTCAATAAAGGATTGCCTGTCTACTTTCACTACTATTGTTTGGGGATATCTGAATGGTGACTGTTACAGAATATTTGCATTTCAAGTGCTCTGTGTCATTGCTTCTGTCGGAGAAATCGAACGAATCGGCGTTATGTAAACTCGTATTAAACGTAGTTCGATTTCCTTAGAGGAATTTAAGAAATGTCGATTTGCTTTTCATTTTTTACACGAATAATCTTCTTGAGTTAATTCATTGTAGGAAAGCCACACAGCGAATTACGTGAAAGTATAAATCTAGAGTACTTTCATATAAATTAAACAGTCAATGTTAACTTCATTTGCTGCGGGTTTTTCTTGTGATTAATGTTTTTCTAGTTCCTATGAAATTTTTAGATTATTGACACATTACGAAAATATAACTAACAAAAAGAAACCCGTTCACACACTTTTTATGAATAGAAAATAAGATAATAAAGTCACTTTCTTTAGATTTTCTCTTACTATATCTCGAAG
Organism: Melanotus villosus; assembly: GCA_963082815.1. Taxonomy (NCBI): domain Eukaryota; kingdom Metazoa; phylum Arthropoda; class Insecta; order Coleoptera; family Elateridae; genus Melanotus; species Melanotus villosus. The sequence continues at coordinate 64,245,928 of OY720418.1, read as the reverse complement.
CTAAGCTAATATACCGTCGAAAAATTTTAGATGATGTTCTGCTTCTTCTTTTTTCTTTTTAACCTTTTTCTTTTTTTTCAATACACGCCTGCCAGCTCTTTCTTTCTGGGCGACTTGATACCAGTTGAATCTTGTTATTCTCTTAATACCGTCGCCCCATCTCATCTTCAGTTGTCCAACTTTTCTACTTTCGCCAGATGGCCTCCATTTAAGGATTTTACTTCTCCACTTAACTTCTATTCTGGCTACGTGTCATGCCCATTTCCATTTGTGCGACGCTATTCTTTTAATTATATCATGCACTTTAGTCCTTTTCCTTATCCATTCAATTTTATTCCTAGTATTCTTCTCTCTATTGCTCTTTGATGCACCTGCGCACCTGTAACTATTGTTACGGTTTGTCCTAGGTAAATGTAGGAAGAGAGGGAGAGACTCTTTCTATTTCATTATCTTCTAGCTAAATCTGTGGTTTCTCATCATCAGGATTGGTCATGTATTTAGTTTTTGAAAAATTCAGTTTTAAGCCGATTGTTACTGATGCTGCATTTACGAGTATGTCTTTCAGTAAGCCTATTAGTTCAGTTTTCGAATTTGCAAATATTACATCGTCAGCAAATTTTAAATGATGTAGTCATTCTCCTGTTATATTTAATCCCCTATTTCACCAATCGATGTTTTTAAACGCGTCTTCTGGCACAAGGGTGAATAACGGCGGCGAAATGTTATCCCTTGTCTTACCCCTCTCTTTACTTGGATGCTATTAGTATTCTCATGCAGTTGCACTTGTATTGTTGCTCTTTTATAAATTTGTTCTATGAGATTGGTATATCTGAAACCGATTCTTGAATTTTTCAAAGCTTTCTACTGTATTTAAAGCTTTCTTATAATCAATAAATGCCATTCAGAGAGGTATGTTATATTCAGTTACTTTGCCGATTAGTACTCTCATTGTTTGTAAGTGTTCTATTGTGTTGAAGTTTTTTGTAAAGCCGGCTTGTTCTTTTGGTTGATAAAAATCCAGTTTTTTAGTGAGTCGATTGGTTATTATTGTAACGAGTGGCAGGTGTCAGGTGTTCGGTGAATCATTTCGCGCCCATGCGTCAGCTGCTCTGGAAGGTTCTATGACTAATCATTCCACAGTAATGTAGAACTTACGAGAATGAAAGCTTGCCTATATAAAAGGCGCACTCTCTTACGAGATTTTAGTCTAAGCCAGCCTACAAAACGGTCGCGAATATGTGCGTCGGTGAAGTTAATATAAATGTACGTGAATAGTTATAAATAAACAAACTATACAAATAAATTAATTAGTGTTACGGGTTAATATTACTGTTTTGTATTAGAGTTAATATAAGTATTGTGTTTTAATGATTAAATAATTATTTCGTTTTAATTGTTATATGTTATATTTAATTTTAATATTTGTTAATAAATAATTCACACCATTAACCGAAGTTTTCAATAAACGTTTTAAAACCGTTACATTATTCTTGAAAGTAGCTTGTAAAACTGTGACAGCAAGCTTACGGGCCTATAGTTTTCGAGGTCTTCTTTGCTTCCCTTTTTGTATATTAGTATTACATTGGAGTTGCCCCAAGAAGTTGGTATTATTTAATTTTGAAGGCAAATGTTAAAAAGAATTACTAATTGCGTTATTAAAGCTTCACCACTATATGATCTTCACCAGTCGCTTTGCAATTCTTTATTTGGCTAATTGCGTTCTCCACCTCTTCTGTGTTTATTGGTGGTATTTCTTCAGAGTTCGTGGTTATAATCTTCCTCTTTAGGTTTTCTTTGGCTATTTCACATGTTAGATTCGAACTGTACAAGTCGTCGTAGAGTTCTTTTACAACTTCCAGTATTTTATGTCTGTCTGATATCACAGCCCGGTCTTTGTTTATTAATTTAACTATTTCTTTTTTCATATTAGCATGCCTGCGAAATATCGTTACTTCTTTATGTTCTTCCAGAATCTTTTTGGCTAATTCGGTTTTGTATTTTCTTTAGCCATATTTCTTACTGTTTTAATCATTTCTACGTATTCAAGTGTTCCTCTCTTATTATCATACATAAGATTTTTTCTTTCTGTTGACATTTTTTTGTTTCGTCAATAAGTTTGTTTATTGTTTGAATTAGGTTTTACATAATCTTTTATAACGTTTTTTTATTATGCTAGTAAACATAATAAAATACGTTTTCATTTAGTCTGTCTACATCTACTATCTCTTCTTGGTGTTCGTTGAGAGTATTACTAATATTTAGTGCATTTTGTTTAAACAGTTCTAAGTTTAAGTGATATCTTCTGGTTTTATTTGTTCTATTATGTGTTTCCATTTAATACATATTCAACATGTCAACGTTCTGTATTACTCGTAAATAAATTTCTTGTTAGAAAATAGTTTATTTGATTTTTGGTTTTCTTATCTTGGCTAATCCAACTCCATTTCCTACTGATTTTTTTCTGGAACAAAGTGTTAGCATTATACAGACTTTCTTGTTCAGAGAAATTTATAATCATTTGGTCTCTATTATTTCGTTCATACAGTCCATGTGAACCTATGTTTCTCTTTTTTTACCTACTTAGTAGTTAAAACTCACCCATAACTATTACATTTTGTTTTCGGTAACACTTTTCGATATCTTTTTCTTCTTCTTTTAGCATGGGGTCTTCCATTTTTGGATATAGGCCTCTCCTAACTCCCTCGATCTTTGTCTATCTTGTGCACTTTGCATCCACACAAATTCAGCTGTTCTCACAATATCGTCCCTCCACCTCATTTGTGGTCGCCCACGTTGTCTTTTTTCCTTTCCGTGGTCTCCACTGTTGTATGACAGCATTCCATCTCCCATCTCTTTGTCTAGCGTTGTGTCCCGCAAACGACCATTTCAATTGAGCAATATGTGCTGCTTTATCTTTAAGTTTCGTTACTCCCCTTATCCAAGCATTTGCTTTCCTGTCGCTTAATCGTATATGTAACATACCTCGTTTCATGGCTCTTTGTGTTTTTATCAGTTTGTCCATAATGTCCATATTGTTTTTGGTAAGTGTTCAGGTTTGTGAACTGTATGTCATAATTGGTAATATACACCGATTAAACACTTTACATGTTAAATGTTGTGATATTTTTTTATTTTTTAATATATACGATAGCTTTACGAAACCTGCTAATGATAATCTCAATCTTCTAGCGATTTCGACAGCTTGGTTTTTCCTGCTTGGCCATATTGCTTGTCCCAGATATACACATATATTCCGGCACTTGTTCTATTGTTTTCCTCTGTACCATTATATTTCTTGTGTCATCTGCATTTTGTCATCATTTTGGTTTTCTCCAAATTCATCTTCAGACCAACCTTTTCAGATTCGTTTGCTAGATCTTCGAGCATTATTTTTATTTCGTCATAATCTTCGCTTATCAGAACAATGTCATCCGCAAATCTCAGGTGACTTAATTTTCTACCATTTATGTTTATGCCTACGTTTTCCTTTGCAAGCGTTCTCTGAAATAACTACACAGTTCAAATTATTTTTTTTACAAAAGGTTTTCGATTATTACTCGAAAATGGTTTGTCCTACCAGAAAAACTCAAGAGGCCTTTTCTTTTTAGCATTTTTCCTCAGAATTATTCATTTTTTTGCAGTCACGCACGCCACTGCTGGAATTGTAGTGCAGTGTGTGTTACTTGTTTAACGATTTGAGAAATAAGATAGCAAAAATGAGACACTGAAGCCGAAAGAATCGAAACTTTAATGATGTCAATAAATTGTATTTGACATTTAACATTTAACTACAAACAATTTGCAATTGTTTTTACCCCTTATTGCTAGAGCCGTATCAACGCCTGCTCGAATATTGGCACTTTATTTAAATATATTTTTGTTGAATATCTCAGTTATTTATCAACCGATTTTGAAAAAGTTTTGTTTATTATATTTAGCACAAAAAATTCTATTAAATGAGGTATCACAAAGAGTACTTTGCTATTTGAATTTTTAAAGGTGGGGTTGCTAGCGCGTAGGGGTTGAGGGGTGGGGGGTTGAAAATTATATCTTTAAATGACGATTTAAAAATAAAAATCGACGTGTCCGAGTATTTTTCAGAAAAATGTTTCTCAACCATTTTATAGAATTTATCCGTTACTTTTGGGAAACACTGTATACCTGAGACAATAGCGAGATGGGACGATAACTTTTTAAATGTTGTTTATCGCCCTTTTTGTTCAATGAAATTGTAACGGCATTGTTCCAACTTTTAGGAATGTCTTCTTTTTGCAAACATGTATTAAATAGATGTTTAAGCAATTTTACTTTACCTTCCTTTATCATCTCAATCGGGATTTTGTCTTTGCCTGGTGCTTTATTGTAATTTGTGTTACTTAGAGCGTGTATGATCTCATCTTCTTCTATATCCGGTAGTTCTTCAGAATTTACGTTCATCACTCTTTTTTCTAATTTTTGTACTGTTTCTCGACTTGGTTCCTTTTTCGACGCATACAAATTTTTGTGAATTTCTTCACTGATCTTCTCTACATTGTATTTACCCTTTCGTTCGATACCTACCTTTTTCGTCTTTTAGAGATGTAATTTGTATTTTCCATAAGATTAGCCTGAGACATTTCATGCCTCGATTATTTTCTATAACTTTTTCTATTTTCTTCTCATTATAATTTCTAATGTTTTCTTTAATTTTTTTATGAATGGTTTTATTTAGTTCTGTAAACTCCATGGTATTTCGTTTTCCTTCCTGCAACATTTGTCGTCCCTCTTGTAACAGTAGTTTTGTGTTGCTTGTTATTTTTTCTTTTTTGTTTGTGTATTTCCTTCCTACTTTTAGAGCTTCTTTTAAAATAACATTTGTCAATTTTGTGTTGGCACTGTTTATATCTATATCAAGCTTGTCAGATTCTTCGTTGTATGTATCATTTTGTTCTTTAAGTGAATATGGGTTTACTAACGCTGATCTTCTTATACATTTTAATTTTTTATTTTTCTATTTAAGTGTATCTCGATCGCTTCCTGTGGTAAATTTATTTAGCACGGTCACATCTTTAAATATGGATTTATCTGTCGTTAATATATAGTCTATCTCGTTTGCTGTTGTTTCGATTGGGGCCATCCATGTCCATTTCCTATGGTTTTTCTTTTTAAAGAAAGTATTCATTGCGTATAACCCCTCATGTTCTAAGTAATTTACCAACTTTTATTCTCTCTCATTTCGTGTGCCATATCCATAGTTCCCTCTTTTATCCTCACTAATTTCTAACTTTTTACCAAGCTTAGCATTAAAGTCTCCCATTATTATGGTTGTCGTTGTTTTGTGTGAGTTTATAGCTGTTGTTAAATCATCGTAGAAAGAATCAATTTATTACTAGTCGATATATCTATATAAAATGCTAGCACCTCTATAAAAGTATGTGTGCTTGGATTTTAGTATAACACATTCTTCACTTCTCTTTATTTTGCATTTTGTATGCTCTAGTTCACTTTCTAATTCATTTATTCTTTCTTCGGATGAAATGGATCGGACATTTTAAGTCGCTAAATGTGATTTAATATTAGGTTTTACTCTTTTTCCTGTAATTTCATTGCCCCCTCCCCCTGAATCCACGAGGCTGGCTGATTATTCAGTATGGGATTCTGGTCTGCAAGACCTACTCGTACTGGGGTACTGAAGTTTTGAAAATTGAAATTTCATTTGATTTCATAGGGGTAGCTGGTCAAACGGATAGAATAGTTAATAGGCGGGATACGATATTGGAATGAGTAGGATTAAGGCTAGGACTTGGTAATATGAGGAAGGGAAAAACCAACAGCCACGTGAGCAGGGTCGCTGGCCCTGAAGGGGAATTGTGGAGGAGTATTTACTCCCTACCCATAATTAGGTGATATACTTTACAATTTTCAAGATCATTTCTTAAAATGGATTTTATAAGTTCTTGAAATGGATGTTAAAAGTTTTTTAAATGTACTTAAGCATTAAATGTTATTCTAAAGTCACACAAGTCATAACAGCTAAGATTTGTAGACAAACATAGGCAGCGAGTTTTCAGGATCATTATGGGGGCACAACTAAACAACATTTTTTCTCCTAGATTAATTATATCGTTAGTCAAGGAAAACAGTTATGTATCTTTAGAAAGCATCCCGTTTGTGTAAAAACATTTATTATTTTGCTTTTGAACTTCTACTTGTTGCTCTAAACTTTGAAAATTAGTAAATTTATTGCCCGGCAACTTAAAAACTGAAAACGTAATATTATCAAGGGTAATATAACAAGTGGTGAGCTTATTGTCGATAATATTTTCAAAATGTCACGAATGTTAATCCCAACGACGAAAATGCAACGACTGCGAAGCAGGAGTTGCATTTTCCAAAGATTGGGATTAACATGAGTGACATTTTCTAAATATTATCGATTTTTAAGCGAACCACGAGTTATATTTAGGAAGAGAATACAATGATTACTTTTTTCGCTAATCGGTGCTACAGTTTTTTCTCAACTGTCAAATAATACGTCATATTTACGTGGTTACTACGTTACTAGCGTTGCTATTGGAAATAACAAAATATTATCGCGGCAATAAATTATTTTCACTTATTGGTACAACATTTTCAAGCGTTGTGATTGGCTGATTTTCTTAAGAATTGTATTCTCATATTATTTTGATTACGAGGTGTAGAGATTAATAACAATTTAAAAAATAATAATGTGACACTAATTAAAAAAGAAAAACTGATGACCATCGATAGTAGAGTTTTTCTTGATACATGATTTCTTATGTCGTTTTCAAGGTAAAGTAGTTATTATTATAAATATTATCGATTTATTTCTTCATCTCTTTTAATAGCAATAGTATGTTGTATGAAAATAAATTTAAAACCTCAGAGTAGAAGAAAGCATTGCAATAAATTTCGGAAAGTTATTTTGATAAAGAGCATAAAATTCTATTTAAAAAAACCGTAATTATTGTATATAAACTACAGTAACGTGCAGGTAATGTTCCCGTAGTTTATATAGATACAAACATCGACAATAGCTAACATAGGTGCTAAAAATATCTCATAGCTGAAGATATCAATCAAAACGTTAACTATAACTATGCAATTCTACATTACTAATTAAACGGACAATCTGATATTATTTACTGTCTGCTTCTGCTAACGTACTTTTGTACGGTATTAATATTAGGCATGCGTGTGAAACAGGTTGGAATGATCGAAAGTGAAACCATTTATTATTATGTTCTATATTGCCGATCTATTTGGTTTTTATAATATACGGTTTCATTTCTCTCACACACCGGTTGTCAGTTCATATATTCACTAAATCCGTATGTGTTATCATACAATTATACTTTCACTTTTTCGGCGTTCTATATATTAATCACCATCGAAGAGCATCGATGAGGGTCTGTATTTAGCAACATGGGGGTGTATTATTAGCGCTGATCTGCCAGCGTGACGAGTGGGGTTGCCCTTCTGTCGCCCTCTGTCGCTCACTTCGCCCCTTCTACTCTATATCGGCGTCTAATTTTACACGAGGAAGGAAGCTCTATTTGAACACTGGTATTATTAGACACGTTATTTATTAGTTTATTACCATTAGCTGGTAGAAATAAAGTGGGACCGAAACCGACATTTTAGAAATAGATCTCCGAAACGTATTACGAATTAACAAGAAATACAGACAAAAATGTACGCTTCATGAATTACATTTTAAAGTAAACTGGAAATTTATAAATAGCGCGAATATGTATGCCTTTCAGTTTTATTTTGATTATTTTTCGGCATTTCTAGGTATGCGTATTTATAGCTTCAACACACATCTGATGTATTTGAGAACAGTTTGGCCAAATTTCCATCCAGACGAATGACAACACATTTTAACAGAATTTCTTAATCTTAAATTCGGACAAATATTATTTAATTACGCACTTTTAATAAAGAGCCAATAGGTAATGTAATCGTTTTATAGATCAGTTTTTTTTTTTGAGAAAGGAGAAAAAAACTTCATTTATTTACTTTGTTTATACAGATCTGTTCGGTCGTCTAGTTTGAACGGCTGTTATTTGAAATATCAATGTATAAAGTTATCGAAGTTATATTTTATTGAAGCGATAGAATGGCGTTAGTGAAATATCATACGTTATAATTACTTTCGAAATAGTGCTTCGATGTCGAAAATGAAGATGAAGCATAAACTGAAACGTGATATTTAATTAAAATGAAAAAGTCTTCCGACTCAGTAGTGCAGGAGGTAGCAGCAGAAATAAAAAGATACAAAATACAGCTAGCTGCATTACAAGAAACAAGATGGAAAGGAAAGGGAAGAATAGACAAAGACGAATATACAATGATTTACTCAGGAGCGGAAAAACAAGGGAAACACGGTGTTGGTTTTATAGTATCAGAAGAAACGAGACAAGATATAATAGAAATAAACTTAATAGACGAAAGAATAGCATACATAAGGATTGAAGCAAAGCCAAATAAGATATCAGTAATGAACATATACGCCACCACAGATACCAACCCTATTGAGAAGAAAGAGCATTTTTACGAAAAGTTAGAGGATGAGATTGAAAGAATACCGAAAGAAGATCTGATAATAGTTCTAGGGGACTTCAATGCGCAGATTGGAAAGGAAAACATAGCAAGCCAGGTAGCAGGGAGGCACACAATACATGAGAAAACGAATATTAACGGGACCAGACTGTGCTACTTGGCTGCGAAGACGAATATGATTATAAGCAGTATGAAATATAAACATCCAATAAAACACAAAATAACATGGACGTCAGCGGATCAAAAAACACAGTCACAAATAGACCATGTATTAGTATCCAGAAGAAGGCAGTCATCTATAAGCAATGTAAGAACCTACCGAGGAGCCTGTGCAAACACAGATCATTACATGGTAACGACAACAATCAAACAAAAACAAAAGAAAGCAACGAGAGAAAAATAGAACAAAAAAATGAAATCTGTAAAAACTAAAGGACGAGGAAACGAGGTAACAATACATGAAGGAACTCGAAAGAAAAATTAAAATGAAACTAAAAGATACGTCGATACAAGAGACATGGAATAATATAAAAAAGTGATAAACGAAACAGCAGACAGTGTAGTAAAATATAATAAGAAAAAACAAAAGAAAGAATGGTATAATGAAAAGTGCAAAACAGCACAAGAAGAGAAAATAAAAACAAGGCTAAAACGGATAAAAACAAAAAAAGAAGACTATAGAACAGAATATGAAAAAAGCAGGAAAGCATGCGATAAAATAATCAGAAGGTGTAAGAGAGAATGGATAGAGGAGGAATTACAAGAAATAGAGAAGGAAAGTAAGAAAGCAAATACGAGAAGGTTCTATCAAAAGATTAGCAATCAGAATAAAATATATAAGCCTGAATTATCTGGTATAAAAAACGAACAAGGTAAAATAGTAGAAAAAGAAAAGGAATATAAAGAAATCTGGAGGAAACATTTCGAAAAACTACTAAAGGAAAAAGAAAACCAAGGAACATTAATGAGAGAAGAGGAGAATGATGGAATGATAGTAGAAGAACCCAATATCCAAGAAGTGAAACAAATTATCAAAGACAGCCGCAATGCAAAAGCCCCAGGTAAAGATAGTATAAACATGGAGTTATTAAAATATAGTGGAGACGCACTACACGAATATATTTTCTAACTAATACTAATACAAAAAATATGGAACGAGGAAAAAATGCCAGTCGACTTCGAAGTAGGACAAATAGTAACACTACATAAAAAAGGAAGCCAGCAGGAATGTAAAAATTATCGAGGAATCACCTGAACTGTACTGATCCAGAAAAGACTTAGGGAAACAACAAGAAGTGTAATAGGAAAAAATCAATTTGGATTTACAAAAGGAAAGTCGATAGTAGACGCGATATTTGCGCTGAAACAAATAATAGAAAAAACATTAGAATACGATATGAAAATAGAGATGCTATTCATAGATTTTGAAGTAGCTTTTGATTCAATCAATAGAAACAAACTCATGATAGCAATGATAGCAATTCCCAAAAGTTATTCAAGCAACCATCAAATAGCTATAAAAGAGGACGTAAGCCAGCTAACAATGTAAATGAAGCAATGGAACAAGTAATCTCATATATTGAAGAGAATTATGAGGAATTTCAGTTCAGCATGGATGAACTGATTGATCAAATTGAAGGTGACAACGCCCCTGACATAAAAACTATCAAAGCTCGTCTCTTTGATTACTATGGAGAAGATGTATTGATTGCCGAGAACAGTCACAAGAAAATCATTGTTTCTTTAAAAAAAGTTGGGTACAAAGTTCTCACACAACTTTGGTATAAGCAGAGTAAATCAAACCACGAAGAAGAAATGCTATGAGTGATTAAGGCTGCCGCTGATATTACCTCCAACCCTGCTTCATTTTTTTGAATCTGTGGTATTAAAACACAAGCGGGGGTCTTTGGATGGCTGCAAAAAAGTGTGTTACACTTTCACATGCAGTTATTTTAGCTGTGAGGCCCCGTACTTCCATTTCTTCCCTCCTAAATGGACTTGATGTTTATTTATACCGACATTTCGGGTCTAAACATCTTATTAACCTATTGTCAGCATTGGGATTTTCATGTAGGTACTTATACTGATGCATCTGTACTTGAGTTGTCAACAATATTACAACCTCAAAAACCAGCCACCCAGAAAAATGCATTCCTGCAGTTCATATTCGACAATGCGGACTTCAACGTGAACACACTTGATGGTTTGGGAACTTTCCACGCTGGGAGGCATTATGGCAGTTACTCCTTATGAAGCAATAACACCTGATAGCAACGTTGTCCGGGTTGGTAGGTGTTCAACTAATAAAATCATACAAAAAGTAGGCGATAATATTGACTTGGCAACATATAAGAAACGTAGTAACAATGCAGGCTTCATTGCATCATTCCTTAATCCTCAAGCAACAACAGAGCAAGTAGCAGAAGAAGGGGAAATTGTTCTTGTTGCTTTGTATGGGAGAGATCCAGCAACTCAAAACCTTGATGAGCTGCAGCACCACACATTTGTTAAAACTGCGGCTAAAACTAAATTTAACCTCGCTAGATTGCCACCAACTACAGATGCTGCTCAACTGCATGTCATGAGGAGTTACCACCAGGTGCAAATATGGCTGGGAAACGAAAAAGGCCCCTTGAAATGGGACTGGATTCACACTCCATTAGGCCTCTTCCCTAAGAAAGCAGAGAAGGATCCAGCATCAGAGTCCCTCCTTCAATGCATTTCTTGTAGTTGTAAAAAAGGTTGCATGAATGCATGTGGATGCAGGAAATCAGGTCTGCATTGTTCTTTACTATGCAAATATTGCAATGGACAGTCTTGCGAAAATGCAATTTCAGTCATTTTAGACAACGAGTCTGAAGAGGGAGATGCTCCAGCACCAATTGACATGGTTGATGAACAACTGGAGGGTGAAGACATTGAATTGGAAGTTGTGGAATGATACTCTGTGCGAAGTGAGAGCTGAAACAATGAGGAACATGGTGCGGGCCCTTCAAAACGTATGAAAATGTGAAGTTGTGGTTCAGCAGGCACTTTTTTCATGAAAGTTTTATAATATATAATTTATTTATAATTATTTATCATTTTTATTTACTTACATATTTATTAATATATAATTGATAGAACTACTGAACGTGTATGATGTACAAGCTTAACTATATTTGAACCTTTTTGTTTTTTGTCAATTTTAAGTTATTGCGTGTTTTCCTAAAAAACTACAAAAATATCCAAAAGATTGTATCTCAGAGTGTTTACTACCTAGCAGAACCAGTTTGGTCTTAAGCTTTAGCTATTTACCTCTACTACAAATGTTATTTTGTCAAACTTTGGCGTAGGATTCACCATTTATATGCTATCGAGCAAAAACCGACTAAAAATTTGTACTTTTCACATTTTTGAGAAAAATTCTCAAAATTCAAAGAGCTCTATCTCAGGAATTATTGGAGCTAGAAATTTTCATTCGGTCTTAAATTGTAGATAATTTACTCTAGTTTAAAAAAGCCCCGAACATTTTTTTTGTCAAATCAATACTTTAGGAGATATTTGGAAAAAACTGGGACAAGTCCAAAAATTTAGCGGTTTTTTCAAGATGGCGGCGCCCGCGGTGGTGGGGGAATTAGAAAACTTGGATTTTTCAACAGCGTACCAACCCATACAACATATCAAAAAATCAAAACTACCCTAATTAATGTAACCATTTATAACAATTTGACTGGACTATAAGGTCTACCGAAGAAAATACAGAATATATTGAAATTAAAAAAATGAATGAATCGAAACTGTTTCAAGATGTTACGCCGAATTTCATTCACCCTACAATTGGAATGATATATTCGAAACCCTGGAGCAGGTGTGTCTAATATTATTTTGAAAAAGTAAATAGTTGATTATACATTGTAATATTGTAGTTTGTTATTGGTATACGTTTTAAATACATAATGTAGTTTTTGCATTATTAAATTTTAAACCATCAATACCAAATGGTGAACCCATATATAAAGATATTTATCGTGGTAATACAATATTGGAAATCGTAGTTGAATGGTATATTTTGGTCAAAACAGTGAGTTTCGTAATAGTAATTAATACAACAAATTTAACAGAGATCTACAAATTTGAAACATAGAAACAGTATGCTAAAACATTGTAAAAATGAAAACCCCAAGATTAGTGGGCGAAGAAGAGAACGCGCTAAAGTGCAGAATATCGGGTAACTAAATTTAAATATTTAGCAAATAAAAAATGAGGGTAAACGATTTCACTATAGAAACTATGGACAAGAAGAAGGAGTTTGAATAAGCTCAAAACAAAATAGGACGATGATCTTTAGAAAACCATAAAACAGAATTTCATTGAACTGAGAGGTCGGGAAAGACATGCTCTACTACAAGTTCTTATTGCTTTAATGTAGTTTAATACATTATGAAAATACAGAATAAGAAACAATTTGCTAAAATTCGTTTTAAGTAGTTTCTCAAAGCAGCAGCAACTCTTTACAAATCATTTCTCAAATACTAGCTTCCTGGTGCTCTTATCAACTGCTCGTTCTTGTATATTGTATTGTTGTACGTACTTTTGGCGGCGTTGACGTAAGCATTAGATTTCTTGAAACAAAGACCGCTTGTTTATTAAACCCAACTAGAGCTTTTAAAATATGGGGATTAGTTATGGTTAAAAGCTCCAATCCACGTCAGAATCTAAATGAGAGTGGGTCACGGGACGCGTTGGCGTACAGATGTATAAATTAATGTAAAATGATCAAGCCAGTTTCTGTACAGCGGGTAGAATTTGAATTAGTGATGCATTGGCATAAGATGCATTTTGGATGATTATTCACATAACGATGAAAAGCTGGTTGATCTTGAATTCAATAGATGTGATTGCATATTCGATAAGATAAGGTCGGTATGAACATCTATGTTATTGTTACTATTGTTGTTATTGATGTTAGCAAGCAGTGAGGCTTGCTGTGGCATTTTGTCTGAGTATATGAGGTTCGTTGTTGTTTATTGGAGCATACGGCTCTGGGACAAAATCAGCCGACTATGTACCCGGGAATATGGTGATTCGGCGTGGTTACCAAGGCCCCTTGCCCTAGCTACGTTTATGCAGTGCAGTGACCCCTGCGCTAAGCCCCTGGGGTGGTCTGGTAGGCTCGCCTCTGCATCTTCTTTGTTCCGTTGGCTTCCTAGACCATATAGGTCATGTAGGATAGATGGAACATTGACATGGATGGATTTCCCGACTATATTGCGTCATAGTTAACTTGCGGCACATTTATACCTGATTGTAAATTTATAAGTAGCTGAAGGTACATCCATAATCATCACTTCCCAACATTCCCGAGGGTTTTCTACTAGTTGTAACGTGGATCCCCCCCCATGAGTTACACTATCTGAACCTATACTGCTAAATGTAGTAAATTATTCCTGCTTTTCTTACACATATCGCTGCTATCGGTATTATATATTTGCCTGGGTGATGTGAGCATTAAGGTTTGTATCATGTTTTGGGTGTTTACGAGGCCTGGTTGGGGTTACGCGTTAATCTAACTTGGGTGGAATAAAACGTTATTCCTTGGTAAGTTGATCGAATGTGCCCGCCCCATCCTACAGTATGACCAAAAAAAGGTCAAAATCGGGTGTGGCATTAAGTCTTTTGGTAAGGCTCATATATTCAGTAATCGAATTTTGGCTTATGTCAAAAAACGTCAATTACTTGCAGTGAAAATGGCTGAGAAAGCATTCGTTGGTGAATCTTAGTTTTGAAATAACAGACGTCGAATATGGAGTCTGTAATTTCAGTTAAGCAATAAATGCGCCAACTTAAGCAATTTATTTTCACTTTCATGTCTAAACTATATTTCGATCTTTTTTGAGCATACGGTACAATTAAAGTACACAGAAATTAAAATTAAGGTAAACCCTGCGATGTTATTTCTTAGGCTACTGAACAACATCAGTGAAAACAATATAAACCAAAATCGAGATGATTGTGCTTCATCAACTATGCGTAGCCAACCAATTTTGTTTAATTCAGAAGTGAAAACTAAATATACCGAAATGCTCAATTTAAAAGGGAAACAATCTGTTCTGTGTAATTATTGCTATTACTCACTAAATATTCAAACGTGATATAATAATACTTTAAAGGGAAACTGAAAATTCGCACTATTTCAAAACATCATTTATTTAAAAACACGTGGTAAATACAAACTAAGAAAAGTTTTAAGTCTTTAGTTACCTAAAGCATATTAAGCATCACTTGTTCAGCTCGTACTTGACTTAAGATTTAATCATTTAACAATTTGGAGGGCACGTTCATATCAAAAAGTAACTTAAAGTATTTCAATATTTTGAGACAATAGACCACACTTCGTATATAAAATTTGTTCACATTATTCGATTTCTCATAAAAACTGCACTACTTTGTATATTTCAATGTTTCTCTATCTTTTCAATTAAAAAAGTTACCCATGTAATGTTTAAGAAATAGGGCACCCTGTATAAATAAAAAAAGTTAGAAGATAATAATATAGAGATTAATATTAAAATATAATAACAAAATTGAAAGCATCAGTTATAGATACATAGATTTCTAACCCCGTTAATGACTTTGAATAAATAAATGATCTAAGGAGAAACTTGCCATATTTCCAGAAAAAGACAAAAAGAAACAATCCGTTAATACTTTGATACTTAATACTTTTCTACTCTCTCTCCCTCTCTCTCCTATATCTATTATTTGACGACTGTTATACGAAAATAATGTTAATACAGTTAATAAAAACCGCGCTAACGTTTTACTGTTTTTAAGAGTTGGTTTTAGTAAAGCTCATTAATTTAAAATTCACATAATAAGCTTACATCCGTTTTGTAAGTTAATACGTTTATTGCAGTGGCAATTGGAAATCGGATACAGTTTTATTCATATTAGCGATAGATTAATTTTAAGCCACGTAAATGAAATGAAACGTAACTCTTACCTAAATTTCGTTGTAGTCTTACATTTATACATACTGTTAATGTAGTTGTACCCAAAGTTAGCATGTAGATTTCAAACGGTAGTCATTAGCTGATTCAACTGTAAAAATTAGAAGGGATGTATATCCTGTACAATTTCGCAATCAAAATATGTATAAGGAAAAACTTAGTCAAACAATCACAATCGATAACGATATACCGATATGAGTCGCGGTTCAGTTGTTAACAAATGAAGGGAGCCCATATGTGAGACAATACATATAGGTCCCCTTTACGCTGACAACCCCTGCTAAGTGAATCCCCCAATTTCTGAGTTGATTACGCGAAGCCAGACAGCTTTTGTTCCTTTCTATTCTTCAATTACATGTATGTAGTATAGAGTTGTCGATTGTTTTATTATTTTTTATCGTTTTATATAAGGGTTTGATTTTTTAGATTTACTGCGTTAGTACCGTATGTAAATAAGTTATGCCTTATAGGTTTTTACATGGATACATTAACATTGATTTGTATATTACTTAACTTTGATGTTAAGTCACATATTAATCAAATATGAACTGCTACAATAACTCACGCCTAGTTTGTATATTTGAACAATTTAAGTCATACATAATATCAATTTTCTAACTGAAGTATTACCCGTTGTAGGTTAATAGAACTAAAAATATAATAGGATGGGATCAAAAATGACGTCATGTGTTATCCACGTGGCCGTCTGCCTTCCCTCGCTAGTGTAAACAGAATTACATCCTTCAAAATCATTACCATGTTACGGTCGTTATAAGAAGTGGTGAGGGCAACTTTTAATTGTTTCTTGTTAAAATTACTTTTAAAACCAATGGGAGTGAAATTTGGTATTCTGTTTTCTTACTTATTTTTGTGTTACAGTTTATATTATAAATATGAAGCTGATAATGGTCAAGTAGTTTCGACGATTTTTTGAAAATTATTAAATTACATATTCAGTTGAGTTGACATTAAAAGTAATTAAATCCGTTACTTCAAGGGTTGTTTGTTTAATGAATAACTTTTACAAATTAATTCACGCAGTGTTCAGCACACACGATTTTAAAGGACGAAAACCTGAATTGCTAGTACCATCTGGCGAAGACACTTTGAATAGTAAAGTTTCAAAATTTCAACACATTACAAAGTACAGTACAACTACATAAATAACAAGATAATAAGAATAATACATTTTATTTTAATACATATAGCAGTATGCTACAAAAAGTTCTAAATCGTTATTTCGAAGAAAAAATAATTAAATTTGTGCTAATAGTAATAATGAAGATTTTATAACTGTTTTTAGTCTTACTACTTCATTCTTAATTTAACTGCAACTTAAAATTTTTTATTTAAGCAAATATTAACAAACGACAAAATGTTGACCAAGATACTCAGGGGCAGGGCCGATAGCACAAAGCCTTTGTTAAATTAACGACTTATTTAAAAAACATAATTTTAAAATTTGCCATATGCATTCGAATTTTGATTTGATTTTGTTCACTTTAACGAATGATTAATTTGATGAAGCTGTTAAAACATGTTTGTGCAACCTGCCCTTAGTCTTTTAAATTCTTTGCAACCACGATATAAAATCCAGCCCTGAAATAAAAACTCTCGTTTTAAATCTGTACTTATAATGAATTTAATTTTTAAATTTGAAATATTCGGTTAATAATCCCTTCAATTTATAGGGCTATGTAGAAGGCGGTGTATAGAATACCAACGTTTGTTTAGCCTTTCCCACGGCTAAATTTCAGTCGCTGTTGAAAGTGGTGAGTTGTTCTCACGGAGCAGGATGTAACGCATGGAGGGGTTGGCGACGGGAGGTAAAAGGGTACAGGAAGGAAGCAGCCACCACAAACTACCGACACCAGTGATCGCTTAACGAACGCGTTAAAAACACGATTTATGCATTCCTGAAGACTTAAAGACGATAAGATATTCATTCATTCCAAACAATTAATCAAACATTTTTCTTTTTAAGCAACAAATAAATAGTTTAAAGAATCATTTTTTTATTGTCAATAGGAATATAGCGGAATTAGCAGATCACTGCAAGTTACGAGGAATTTAAGGATACGTATTCTTAAATGCCGTATATCGTATCATATAGGTACTCTAACGAGCTAGTTGCCTAGCTGTAAAGAGACCAGCACGTAATCCCAACTCTTTATAAGGGCATCTAGGTTCCTGCCATTCTGCGGATACTTTTAAAGAAAGATACCTTTAAATAGTGTTCTAGTTCTATTAATAGTTTACCATTTATTTGTTAATCAAGACTTAAACTTTGTCTTTCAAAAATAGTTTTCCAAATTATACGTTTTTTAACTTTACAATGCTACTCCACATTAAAACGTATAATTGTTGACAGAAAGCTACTTGATAAATAAAACGAAGAAGCTTGATAATAGGAATTTTAACGTATACGTAACGTTATCCTTATTAGATATAATGCATATGTATGTATGTATGCATATACCAGGTACTCTAAACATACTTCGCGTGCAAATTGTTTTTTAAAATAATAAATAATCAGCAGTAACGCCCCCGAAATATAGCGTGATCAGTTGGTTCACTATTCATTAATGTGATTTTTCTGTATATTCTGGCATAACTTGCAAACCGGACATGTTAATTAATTTGATATAATATTAGTTAGCAGGTTATGTGAAGAACGATAAGGATTTACGTATGCATAGCAAAGGTCAAAATATAGAAAGAGAATAAAAATGAGCACTCGAACTGCACTCTGATAGTTTTAATGCATAAATTAAATTTAATCTTTTAACTGTCACTGTTAGGCCCGGTTTTTCAATCGATGGTTAACTCTAACTAAAGGTTAAAAGTCACGGTTACCATTATTGCAACAATTATTTCTATAGTTATAAACTTTTAGTTAGAGTTAACCATCGATTGAAAAACCGGGCCTTAGTAATAGAAAGTGCAGATTAGGCTGATATTAATTTCAGGTTAAGAATATTAATTAATGATTAATCAATGAACATTTATGAATGACAGACACTAGCAAACTAAGCACCAGCAGTCCGTTACTCTCCAGAGATCACAGCAGTAATCGGGTAAAGAGGACAGGGGGTGCGAGGAATGCCTGGGTTAGAACTGGCTGCCATTCTAAAACGACACGCCAAAAAAGGATAATGCTTATAGGAACTTATAACGCACAAACTCTTTCATCTGAAGACAGATTACTAGAATTAGAAGCGAAATTGGAAAATACAAATTGGGATATAATAGGACTGTGTGAAATGAAAAGACCTGATGAAACCATAATTAAGCTGAAATCTGGACACACAAATGGGTCATAAAAACAAAAAATTAAACGGTGTGGGTTACCTGATCAACAAAAGGGTAGTACACAATTTGTAGGTATTACTGATAGAATTACATATATAACGCTGCAACTGCAAAACCGCTATTCCTTTACACTTATACAAATTTATGCTCTAACCATCGATCATGAAGAAGAAGAACTATTTTATGGCGAACTGCAAAACAAGAGATTTTAACCCAAAATTAGGAATTAGTCGGGACACAAAATGAAATGACCGAGGCAACATGTAATGGATACTTTCTTTAAAAAGATATAGACCGGAAGATGGACATGGAGAAGCCCAGATTTCAGATACAAAAATGAACTAGACTACATTATATTAAACCATTACAATATAGTTAAGGATGTGGTAGTAGTAAATAGAGTAAACATTGGAAGCGGACACCGATTGAGAAGAGCTAAAATGTATATCAATCTAGATAGCGAAAGGGCAAAACTACATGAATTAAAAAACAAAATAATGAATGCAAAACAGTTGAGGGAACATAATGAAAAGTATAGAAAAGAAGTAAATGACAGAATTCGGCAAACACCAGAGATAAAAGGTGAACCCAGGGGACTAAATAAACATGCTGATAGTTTAACCAACATAATCAATAAGGCCGCATAAAGACGAAACAAGATATTGGTAAAACAACCCCGCTATTAAAATATTACGAGAAAAGGGAAGTACAACAGTAAAAAACTCTCCAACAGATACAAAAGAAAGCAAGAAAACTGTGAAAATTGTCGGCTCAGAAGACATACCAGATATAACAACTGCTGAAATAGAAAGAGCACTTACAAGTGGAATAAATCACTTGGGTCTGATGAAATTTTACCCGAAATGCTTAAAGAGGGTAGTAGCGAATTATCAAATGAAATTAAAAACCTATACAGCAGATGTTTACATGATGGTTAAATTCCACAATGCTGATAGGAAGCAGAAGTTATTCTAATTCATAAAAAAAGTTATATCTCTCAACTTGATAACTACAGACTTATCCCAACTGTGCAAACTTTTCACGAGAATATAGACTAACAGACTAGCAGCAAAAATAGACCTCCAAAAGAACAAGCTGGCTTAGATATGGAACTTGCAATCATCTTTAAAGGGTAAAATCCCTAATAGAAAAATGCAACGAGAACAAAGAATTATATTGTACATGCATTCATTGACAATCACAAAGCATTTTAGATACCATCGAGATATGGGCAGTACTAAATGCATTAAGGAATTGCCGCATAGTTAACAGATAAACTTAAGTAAAAATATCTTCTCGAAAGTAACAATGCATGTGTGATTACATGATAACACCATACCGTATTACCAAAGCTATTCAACACAACCCTGAAAAATGCATTTATAGGTGACTGGAATTTAAATTTATCAAACGCCCTTGTTGTTGATACTGATAAGAGAGATCAGCTGTGTACGTAAGTAGGTTAATATCAGTTCATTCTTCGCTTTCAAAGTGCATTCGTCGAACGTTTTAATGGAAGGTCAACCTTTTAACAACTGAGTTAATTGATGTTATTGTACATAATTTGTGTTTGTGTTGTGTGTGTATTTGTATTTGTGTAGGAGTTAATGGAGGAACATTTGAACATCTTCTATAAGTCCCACTGGCGTGCGGTCCATGGAAGCGACGGAAGCACCGCTTCCCTTGCCTTCATTCATCAGGCAAAACAATATAATTTATTAATTTTAAGTCCCCTATTCTCTTTATTTACAACAATTTTTTCTATATCACTTTTTAAACATATGCCAATAATAGGCTAAAGAACTGAATTTTATAAATTAAGCGAAATCGTTTTTACATGTAGTTGAGGGGTCACTTATAAGCTACATAATATTTAAAATAATAAAAAAAAATTTTATCCCCGAAAAAAAATAGAAAATTATCTCAGCAATTTTGAATTACCGCCGGAAAATCGAAAACGGCATGTGACGTACCGCGCCGCACGGATCGGTGTTGCCTGGTAATATGCATAAAATAGACTCTGCAGTGTCAAAGTGACTGGAAAAAATTTAAGGTTAGTGTCATGTACCTATTCATTAGGTATAGATAGAAATATTTTGCCTGGTGTAGAAGTAGTACTTGTTAATTTTCACAGGCGAAGGAGGTAAATAAACACGTTAAATATCGCGCGTCGCGCTACAACATTCGCGTATGTTTTGCTGACAGCTGACAGCTGACTATTATTGGTTATCTATGCAGCTGACGCGTTCGGCTACATACGTCACAGCAATACGTGCTCGTTTTGGCGGGAAAATTTTTCATTTGAAATTCCGACCCTTTTTTACGCTTCTTAATTATTAAAAAATTTTTTTTTTCTTGGGTATTTTTAATACGGCATAAACATTAAAAAACATTAATTTAAAAAAAATAATTCTGTTGCCCATTGTTTATTGCCAGTCTCAAGCCTGAAAAAATCCGTGAGGAAAGTGAAACCTGTAAATTAAAATCACATAATTGTATGATGTTTCATTTATTTTTGCATATTAACCAGCGATTCTCAAAAGTACGTAACAAAATTTAAAATAAACAAAAATCGCGATAAGCTTTAAATTTTTGCTGTAATGTATTAAGGTCAGCACATACCCATTTAATTTAATGACAATACCTTTGAATCACCCTGTATAGGGCGTTCCATTTAAAATAACAAAGTTGATGTTAATTCTGGTGAAACCTGAAGTAACAGAAAGTTGTATCCATGCCAAAAAATTCAGTTTCAAGAGTGTGTTACAGATACAAAATTTCATTTTGAAATCTTAAGATATAGGAGTATAATTTAAGAAATAGGGGTCCCTAGGTTTTATTGACACCCGGTATATTTTTGAAATTAAAAGAACAAGTTCTATTTAACTGTTGGAAATTCAGTACGGCATCCATAAGAAATAAAAACCTTAATGATGCTAAGGTATAAGACCGGCGAAAGGTGTGTTAGAGATTCTGATTGCATTACCTATAACCTAAGAAGAAAGTCCTTATGATTTTGTGTTATTATCGCGAAAAATTTGTTCAAATGTTTATAAATAAAGTCTTTTTAAGCACAACATTTTGCAAAATTGAAACATACTGTCTATCTTTTATAATTACCGGGTTTTCGGCCTTATCAATGATATCTTCTCGTGATATATCTAACCAATAGAATGGTGTCATTGGACGCGTTCTCTATCCAGGGCACAAGTGTTCAGATGGCACAAGGCCTTTTCAGAGGGCCGAGAAGAAGTGGAAGACGAACTTCGTGCGGGAAGACCTTTAACCTCAAAAACGGACGACAATGAGAAAGAGTGAGAATCTTGCAATATCAGACCGTCGATTGACGTTGAGATAAATCAGTAGTGAGTTAAATTTGAACCGGTCTACCTCCCCTGAAATTTTAACACAGGGTTTGAGCATGCGAAAAGTGTACGCCAAGATGGTTCCAAAGAACCTCACGGCTGCGCAGAAGGCCAATCGGAGGGATATGTGCCTTGATTTTTGTACCGTACCGCCTTGAGAGGGAGCCAGAATTCTTGAGTGGCGTGATCACAGGCGATGAATCATGGATGTTTGAGTACGACCCTGAGACAAAACGCCGAAGTCGGGAGTGGCACATTGCAAACTCTCCCCGTCCACGTCCTAAGAAAGCGAGAATGATCAAATCGAAAATCAAATTGATGCTCATTTGTTTTTTTTGACAGTCACAAGGAATTTGTGCCGCCAGGACAAACTGTTAATTATTAGTATAATATACACGACGCTATAATGTATGCTATTATTACCGAGGATAATGTTTGCAACACGAGCGAGCGTGCTAGCGAGTTTTGCAATTATCCGAGGTAGTAGTAGCCATTATAGCGAGTAGTATACTATACTTTATCCTCGACTACAAAATACTAAGAATTTTTAATTAAAATTTAAATTAAAATTTAAATAACAACATAACCTATTTCAATGACAACATAACCTATTTCCTTCATTATACACCATAGACAATGATGTTGCCATGACACCGTGCATAATGATTTCAGTGTATAATGGATAGCATTATGAGTGACCAAACACATGAATAATTGACAGATTATTGACTAGTCGTGGATAAATTTGTTTATGTGTTGCTCACTTGTAAACGTCATTTTACAAAGCTGTCTATTCATTTTGAAAGTTAATCTTTACAAGCTACTAACTTATAAAATAAACAGCTGATTTAACACGTTAGTTACGTATCAACAGCTGATTTAACATGTTAGTTACGTTGAAGCAAACTATATGTGTTGTCTTCCAAGGCAAAGCTTAATTTTTTTGACGCAAAAATGACAGTAGTAATTTTTATTTATTAATTTAGTTTTCAAATGAATAACAAATAAAATATTATACAATACACGCCAGGTAACAGTTTTTACTGGCTCAAAGAGGTAACAGGCTCGCTTGACGGCTCGCCAGTTATATCCTCTTATCGCCAGTAAAAACCATTTTACCTGGCTTGTAATGTAAAATACTATATCGGATAGTCCTTGAAAGGCTCAGGAAGAGGGTAGCACGTGTGTGACCAGGCATTGCACGCAGTTGGATGCTGCACCACGACAACGCCCCATGTCACGCGACAGTTCCCATCAATGAATTTTTGGTAGAAAAAAGCATTCCTGTGGTCCCCCCTCTCCCTATTCGCCGGATCTTAGTCGCTATAACTTCTTTTCATTCCCCCGGTTGAAAAACCATTTGAAAGGGCACCATTTTGGAGCGTAACCGACGAGTTGAAAAGCATTACAGCAGAAGCCCCCCAGGACTGTTACGAACAATGGACAAAACGCCTCCATCGGTGTGAAGCTGCCCAAGGGAACTACTGTGCCTCGATCTGTAAAAAGAATAAAATGCATGGTTAAAGAAAATATTTCTTATTATTTTTCTGCCAAACCTCGTTTATCAAGTGAACTAGAAAACTTTAAAATTGGTAGCTACTGTACAAGTCAACGTAGCAAACTCTTCATGTAAATGTCAGCTGCAAACAACTTTCAGATCAATCAGATCATATAAAATCACACCGACATAAGTCAAAAGCAGCTAACTTTTTACAATAAAAGAGTTAATTCCTATGCTAAATTTCGCAAACCATTGTAAAATATTGTTATCTTAATTTTATTTTTTTCTTAGCTCAAATAACCTAATACTCCTACTTTTAACGGTTTTATATTAGTAACATTTTCAACAGGAGTGGTAAATATATTTTATCGCTGTTTCATATTTAGTTTTTTTTTTTTGTTTGGTGTATTTTAAGCCAGTTCACTAATTTCACAGAAAACCTACATCATTTGTAATGATGTAATGAATGACCTTAAGTGTATACCTTTAAAAAATTACCCCAAACTGAGACATCCACTTATGCTAATTTACAACAATAAGGAACCTATCTATTCGAAAAGATTTCTATTAGTATTGATTATATTCATTCAGTAACCAAGTTATTGAAAGCTTTCCGGCCGGTTTAATTTGACGTGATTCGGGCTATATTTATACCGTGAGTTCAAAAAGTTTTTACATAAGGGTTGGCCATGAGACACAAAAGTAATGTCTACTGCAAGATTTAGGACCTTTGTTTTGACAATTTTATTGAAATTTGCACAACAGTATTATGCCAGCAACACAATGATGACAGTTAATAAATTCTAAATCTTGCAATTGACATTATTTTTGTGTCTCATGGCCAACGCTTATGTAAAAACTTTTTGAACTCCCGGTGTAAACATGGTGAAGATGTTCAGGACAGAATACTCGTCTGTCAGTGGCTCCTGGGTTCTTTCTGGATTTTAGTTCGTAGTTAGCAGGGTCACACAAGATGATGTAACCAAAAATTGACTATTAGCAGGGTGTGGAAAACCGCTGCTTGAAGAAACCCTGCAGGTAAGGTCTGATTATGATGCTCCACAGCACCGAAGTGGGTAAAACTTGAAAATTATTTAGGAACTTTCTGACATGAAATGGATGGTGGGTTTTATCCCATCTCTAAGTAATCAAGACAATGGATTTCCGAGTTAATGTTAGTTGCTGGTAGCTATTAATAGCAGTAATAATAATAACAATGATAACAATATAAATAAAACACTGTTTACATTTAAGTTCGTTTAAGCTTGTTATTGTAGCCGGCCTACACGGAAAATATACCTTTTAGTAATAATAATTGTTTAACAGAACATCTTTACGACATAACAATAAGTTACATTCGCTTAATTGGTTATTGGCAACTAATAATTAGCAGTACAGTTTATTGTTTAATCAGGTTTTCCGAGCTTAACACTGTAGCGATTTTTATAACATGTTCTTCAAATATTTGAAATTTTACAGCATTTTAAAACGGTCGGTGATTTACAGCCGGATTTGATATTGGTAATTAATTTAACACGTGGATAGTGAATAGAAAATGAAAAAGGACATAAAATCAAGTTTTAAACAGAAATGAAATTGTGCCTAATAGTTATTTATAAATTACCAAATTAATTAGGACTGGATTATCATTAAAATGAAACTTATACTCAACTTAGCAGTCACCTGATCTCAATTGTGAATATTTATTTAAACGAATTTACTAAAGAATTAGTTAACAGTATATTTAATTGAATTATATGAAGATGGTAAGTCGGCAGAAAACGAATCTGGAATTTATACTAATATATTCAATAACGAAGTAAACTTTGGTACAAGAATTGCAGTTTTAGTAAAACTATAATTAACACACCTGAAACTTTCTGAACAGTGAATATCTACAACATCTGCACAGTTGCTTATCAATATGTAGTTCTCGACATCAGCAGTTTGCAATTATCTTCGAATATCTTGTAAAATAGAGAAGTTCTAACAGGGCGTTTGTTGCGTACTAAAACTTCTGACCGCTAAACTATCCTGGAAGTTTAAGTGACCAACTCGAATTCTTACCCTTTGCTTTAACAAGTCTATAGTTTGAGTGTGCTAGCTGAGAGTTGAGATGATATTCTGAAACACTTTCATGCGGAAGAATGTGTAAAGTTTGTATGTATGGACTGTTATGGGAAATGTGCATGCACGGACAAAGATTATTAATTAGAAACGTTCTACACATTTTTATAAAATTAGAGAACAGTTTCTAATGGGTTAAAGGTCCATATTTGAAGTATGGGCTTTAAAGTTTTCTTAAATGGATGAATGTATTTTTAAGTTATATACGTAAATATATCGTATGATCAAAATCCTTAGCTCGCGGTTGCTGTGGATGTTACATTTAATGGATGCTAAACATCTTATATTCTTTTTGAACCCTCTTTAATTACAATCTACTACTAACTTTTAAAGGATGCCAAGTAAACGTCAATGACTAAAAAATAATAAGAGTATCTAATTTTCAGAGATGACTTAAATTTCAAAGCAACCGCGATCCAAGGACTTTTTAATCATACTATACTGGGTGTGTAAAAACTCGCGAACAAGCGCTCCGCAACTTTATTCCTTAGACAAAAATAAAAAAAAATCTTATTAGAAAAATGTTCGAAGACGCTGAGTTAATCCCGAGAATAACAATTTAAGAAATTTAAATTTGACAACCTTGTATTTACCAACATAGCGACATAGCCACCAGACAACTCATCGATTATTGGTTAAAGCAAAACCAAAAATAAAACAGTAACAACAATATAATTTAATTTTAATTTTTGTGCAATATTGCTAAACGTATTTTTGGTACAAGCAAACACATTTGGAAGAATTCTGTGAACTGAAATTGTGAAAACTAGTAGAAGTTTTGTTTTTGGTACTTTCAAATGATAAACGATACTTAATTGTTGCCGTTATGCATAAAGTAACAGAATTTTGCAAAAACGGCTTCTTTTTCGCGTTTCCAATTTTGAACCTTGAAGGCTTCGCACGAGCTGAGGAAGCATCTGGTGGCTTTTTCGTTGTAAGAATTTGGCCTCAGTATTGTCCAAGGAATAAAGTTATGGAGAGCTTGTACACGAGTTTTTATACACCCTGTATAAATGATTAAATATTTGTTGTTAACGTTAATCATTAACCTGAAGTCTAATGGTACATTGAGACATATAATATTTCCAACACTTTTTGAGATATTATTTTCTTAGTAGTTTAATTTAAGGTGAAACGGTAAAACTGAATACGCTGTCTTACAGATAATTTTGTGTACAAATCAATACTTAATAAATATCCCATGGCGCTCTAAATTTCTGAGTTACCTATAGCAAAAACATTTTATTATTAATGGAACTAGTGTTATTCTTTAATTGTTCAAAATCTTGTGTTTCTAGTTTGCAAGGACAAATGACAAATCAATTTTAATATGTTTTCTGGTAAGTGGTAAGTGAATTACATCATAATCAACATCTCTTTTCAGCTTTCTTCTTATTTTTCTTCTTCCTCTTCACTTTAGATAGTTCTACGTATTGTTTTATTTTCTGTCTGTATTCTTGAATCTCCTTATATTTAGTGATTTTATATTTAGCTTATTTTGTCATTTCTTTCCCTATATCACTTTGTATTTAAATTTACCTTATAAAATATAGGATTATTTGTTCAAAGACAATGTCCTGTTCAGTTAGATAATCTGAAATTCAAGCCAAATATTCGAGGGGATTTTCATGTATTCTCGGCCTAATACGAAAACAACGCAGTAAACTGAGTAAACAAAAAAATATTGAATTATTTTTCAATATAGTCTCCTTTTAGTTGAATACATTTTTCAGAATGTTTAATTAAGTCTTGCATACCCTTTAAAAAATACTCTGGAGATTTCCCCTGAAAATGGACTAAAACAGCTTCTTGAACTTCATTGTCGGTTCTGAAATGCCTCTCTCTTAAGTCCGCTTTCAATTTAGAAAACAAAAAATAATCACTGGGGGCAAGATCCAGCCTGTACGGGGGGTCGTCGTTTTCTATGAAACTGCATTCACGTATGGAAACTTTAGCAATAGCTGCTGTGTGATCACTGATCAGGCGCGTTATCATGGAGTAATAAAATTCCTCGACTAATCTTTCCTCGGCGTTTCTCTACGATAGCCTGCCGCAACTTATGAATAATTGTTGTATAATATTCACCATTTACCACTGTACAAGGTGGTCCAAATTGGACACTTTTGATAGGAAACACCAATTTCTAGAGGAGCTAGAAAAAAACTAACCTACATGTTACGAGCTCGATTTTTGTGAGAAAGTGAATGCCGAAAACCGCATATCGATATCTTGAACTGTTTAGGAGATATAGGGTGGTTTTCAATTTTGTGCATTTTTGACCCACCCCCGTAACTTATTTATTTATGAATATTTTTTGTTTCTGTAAAAACATTCTTAAGGCACTTTTTTTAAAGGAATCCAATGGTGTCCCAAGTTTTTTTTGTAAAAAGAATGTTTTTGAAGATATGACATAAACTTGTATTTTTTCTTATGGACTACCCTATATATTTTTGCATATTCTTCTTCTAAATATATAAAATACTTGCTACTTTCCTTTTTAAACATTTATTTTATAACAGCTGTAAGTTTGTTTCGTTTTATTGTTCAACATGGCACTCCAGATTAACAAAATTCATCTTATACTATTTTAGAAACAGCAATAAGAAAAAATACAAGTTTATGTCATAGCTTCAAAATCATTCTTTTTACAAAAAAACTTGGGACACCATTGGATTCCTTTAAAAAAAGTGCCTTAAGAATGTTTTTACAGAAACAAAAAATATTCATAAATAAATAAGTTACGGGGGTGGGTCAAAAATGCACAAAATTGAAAACCACCCTATATCTTCTAAACAGTTCAAGATATCGATGTGCGGTTTTCGGCATTCACTTTCTCACAAAAATCGAGCTCGTAACATGTAGGTTAGTTTTTTTCTAGCTCCTCTAGAAATTGGTGTTTCCTATCAAAAGTGTCCAATTTGGACCACCCTGTACTCCTTTCTTTAAAATCTATTAGCAGCATTCCCTACGAATCCCAAAATATTGTGGCCATGATTTTTTGTGCCTTTGGTAAGTTGGGCCTCTTTTGGCACCGGTTCTCATTTTTTGTGTCACTCCATTGATTCTGATTTGATGGTAGGATCATGGTAAAGAACTATTGTCTCATCACCAGTAAAAATTGAGTCAACGGATTTTTGCTGGTCATCTGCACAAAGCTCTAAAAACTTACGGCAACATTCCACGCGTCGCTGTTTTTGCACAACACTGAGAATTTTGGACACCCACCTTGCACTAATTTTTGTCATGCTTAAATGTTCGTGGAGAATACGAAAAACACTTGTATTTGAAAGCCCAGTTCGTGTTACTATTTTTTATCACTATATTTTCTACAATCTCAACATTTTCTTGAGCGGTTTCGGTAATAGCCCACCTGAACGCGGCTCGTCCTCTAATGATTCCCTTCCCCACCGAAATAACTTTGACCAGTGCTTTACAGTGGAAAATGATGGTGAAGTATCCTCATACACATCATCCATCCGTTCTTTAATTTGTATCGGTTTTAAACCTTCTTCATATGAAATTTGATCACAGCGTTGTGTTATAGATTTTGGACATCTTCAAAAATTAGCTAACAATCACTTACATTGACAAGTGTCACTTCTTCTCTGATCGAGATAGCAACTCATTTATTTCGTCAATGGTAACTGAGATATGTAGCTGTTGTAAAACTTTTTTCCAAACTTATATTAGAAGTATAGCAGGCCGAGAATAGATGCAACATCCCTCGTATAGAGCACCCGTTTTAAAAGATTGAGCTTGAAAGTTTTAAAAATAGGCAACACACGTTGTCTGTAAGTACAGATTTCTGGAAGAAAAATTACAATTTCAAAACAGCATTTTAAGATCAATACTACGACAAATTTGCTTTGGAAATACAGATAGTATATTGTGTAACAAGTACGTGAAGCTGACTTTTTTATGCCGAAAGGCGAGTGTCACAAGCACACGAGTGTAAAAAAGGCTTCACATATGTGTTGCACACTATACTTTTTCTACGACCTCAACTCAAACTTAAAGAATGAGTTAAATTAGCAAACGTTCGCTTCACTTGACAGTTCTCACAAATTCGTCGTTCAAATAAAAAACAAGCACAGCAATCTATTCAAGTGTTTACCCGTGCCAAAAAGTGTATAGGCTCTTATGGCAGAAATGCATAAAATAAACTCCATAAGAAATGCATTGCACTTCACGCATCGATGTAAAAAATACGATTTCACGTACTTCGATCAGTATGTGAAACTACTACTTTATGCATGGGAGTAGAAAATAGTATATTGTAGTACAAGTGTTGAAAGCTTGCGTTTGCCACACGAATGTGAAGTTTGCAGCACGAACGATAGTGAGTGCTGCAGTCACATTAGTGTGGCAAAAATAAGCTTTCAACACATGTATTACACGCTATTGTTTCGACAACCACATTTCCATAAAAAAATTTAAATATTTCTGCAAAATCTGACATTTTTATTTGCGTGCGGAAATTTACTTCCACACGCAAATCAGATTTGCGTGCGGAAAAGTTACTTTCCGCACGCAAATTTCACTTGTTCGGCAAACACTTATTTTCAATACTCGTATCTATGGAGACGAAGTCTGAAAAGCCCACTTTCCATGGTGGGAGTAGAAAATAGTAATTTATATAACAAGTGTTGAAAGTACAGTTTTGCAGAACGAAAATGAAGGTTGCAGCCTGAGACGAAGTCGAAGGCTGCATTCATTTGAGTTTTGCAAAACACTTTCAACAAGTGTTATTACACACTATTTTTTCTACTCCTACAGAAGAAAGACATTTAATTCACTATTTAATATTTTAAAACAAATTTTATAATTTTTGTGGAATATTAAGTATGCTCATGAAAACTATGGTCACTATGGAAATAAGTCCGTTGCTATGAAAATAAACATATCACAAATATAAACAAACCATACAGTTAACCGGCGCCATTTTGAAAGTGTGTTGCAAAGTACTTTGCAACACACTTTTGGATTTTGTCGCACAGTTTCGACAAACAATTGCTTTCAGCATTAAAAATCATGTGGAAAGATCAACTTTCAATAGTAGGAGTAGAAAAAGTAAATTACGGTACTGATTTCTACGTTACACAGTTACTTCAGCTTCTTGTAGATAATATCTATTATAATGGTTTATAAAATGTATACACAATGATGACAACTGTCAGCTTATTTTAGCTACAACAAAAAGTTGTAAATGAGAGAATTTAATACTATGCTTGATCTAGACACGCTTATAGAATATTTTTTTAAACACTTGGCCTTTGCATGCTTTATACGTCGGCAGTTTAGTATTGATGGATTTTAAACAACAAATAAAGCTAACATGAATATTTTCTTAATTTCAATATATTTTGGTTTGCTTGGACAGACTTTACTCTTCAAGTATCCCCCATAAGAAATAACCAGAAGCACTAAATCTGGAAATCTTGGATGTTATGCTAAATTTCGGAGCACATGTGCCTGATATTATTGCCAAAAAGTAAATAGTTTATTATAAATTGCAACATTGTAGCTTATTATTAATGTATATTTTAAATAGCTAATACATATACGTTTTCGTATTATTAATCTTTATTTAAAAACCATCAATACTAAATGTTGAACCCTGAACGACGGCCTTAAAACAGAAGTCGCAATGACTACCCTATATTGATAGTTTAGTTATAAAAAAAAACAAATTAAATTTCATCCTTTATGACTTGTTAAATAAATAAATATTATTGAGTAACTTTCTCCACCATCTGTGTAGCTAATTAGAAAATCTGAAAGCCCTTATTCATTTCAATTTTTAAAATTTTACTGAATGTTTTGTTCGTCGTCTCGTATTCTGAGAAACTGTCTAGTAAAGTTATTATTTTTAAATGAAACCCCCCCAAAGGTTAGGTTGTGCTACAATTAAATCCTCTTTTCAGCGATGTATAACCATTACGTAGGCCAAGATTGTAGGATATTGTTTCATTTAAAAGCAATAATTCAACTAAAAATTTAAATATACTTCAACCCACATTTTTGAAATAAAATAATCAAGGATATACTTGTAATATGATAGTAATGAATATATTACTTGTAGGCTTTAACTTATGTAACCTGAAATTTGAAGATTCGTATTAGTGTTTTTTTTTCTGTTTAGGAGATATTTTATTCATTAGGCCAGCTGGTGATAAGAGCCAGTAATACACTCGTATATTGTTGTTTAGAGCAGGAGTAGAATAGAGTCCGTTGGGCGGCCATTTTGTTTTTAATTGGGTCAATCAATTTAATCGATTGCGCAATCAAGGTCGAATTAATGGGATTAGCGGTTTAATTAGATCAATTCGCGGTTTATTTAGGCCAATTTAGATCAATCCGCGGTTTATTTAGGTCGATTTAATGGGATTAGCGGCTTAATTAGATCAATCCGCGGATTATTTAGGTCAATTTAATGAGATTACGTCATAATTAGATCAATCCGCGGTTTAATTAGATCAATCCGCGGTTTAATTAGGTCAATCAAAAAGTTTAATTAAATTCTCGATTAAAAGCGGCGGTGCATTAATAGCTCGATCAATCGATTTAATTAGGTCGATTAAAACTTCCATTAAAAGCGGCGGCCATCTTGGAATTAAATCAAGTATTATAGCTAGTTCAATCTGGTTAGCGGTTATCAATCTATCTCTCTCACCCTTTATATTGTACAAATGGGATGGGAATCGGCTGGTGTATAATTAATTATTCAGAGTGACATATTGAATTAACCTTTAATCAAAGTTATCAAAAATCGGCGTTATCGCGGTATCTAATTCAGCCGATAAAATTAACTAGTTCGAGTACAATCATTTTTTGTTAACCAAGGTACGTCTCCGACAAGTTGGGACCTGTATGTTTTCAATTCAAAGCTTATGACGTCAATAGGAATTAATTTTTTAACAATAGAAACCTTTCTAAGCAGTGTTACTCATCGCTCGTCGCATTTTTAAGCATAAACAAAAACTCGAAAACTAACATGTGAGTTATCCTTAAATTTCCGAAATGCATTTTATTAAATAACATTCTATTGCCGTTAATCAATTTAATTGGTAACTGAACTACATCTGTAGATGGAACTAATTCAATTTTAACTGCTACATTTGTAGATGGAAATATTTCAATCCAACAATTATAGTTTTAAATAATTAAAACTCGATGCAAAAGGGAAGTCCGGAATTTACCCACGTTTTAAAAACAGTTTTTCTAGTATATACGCTGCAGACCAAAATAGAAGAACTTTGTTTAAAAATGATTTCACAATAATGGGAAATGCGAAATGACTAATACGTTTAAACAATAGATTTTTTAATCCGGACTGAAAAAACCCGACGTTCGATTCTTTAAGGATTTAAGACATTGTATTTAACATGTCGTATTATTTCAGTAAACAGTTATCTTCTAACAAAGGTAGCTTCGTGCATTGTCTGTAGATAAAACAATGCGTGATTCAATCTTCTTGAAATTTTTACTGACTCAGCAGCTTTGTTAAACTTTTTTGTGCGTGTACCGTGAGAAAAAAAATCGTGAAAGTAGGGATTGAAAAAACCGTATAAAACTAGCTGCAACGCTCTACTCAATCCACTTCACTGCTCCGACTCCAGCATCAACTACGTCAAGAACCATGTCTACCGTCAACGAACTCCTGCAGATTGTAGCCTCTGGCCTTATCCGTACCGAGGAAGGCTTGTGTACCATCTACGATCTAATCTGTCGTAAGATGGTATACGAAGACTACTCTTTAACGGCTGTTGAGGCCAGCTGCCTTAAAGAGTTGCAAGGCTACATACTGAAGCTGCAAGAGAATCGAAGGGTAAGTAAAATTTTAAATACTGAAAATGGATTTTTAAAATAATTCAGTTTTTATAAACTTGTCGCTAGGGAATTTAATTATCTATTAACAACCGTTTATACAGTGCGAGTCTTATTCATTATTTATTTTTTATAGGTAACTGTTGAATCACCCGGGGTTGTTGGGGAGACTAAAAAGCAGCAGCACGAGTCGGTAGACAATGTTACCAATGTAAGTACACTTCTCGTAAAAGCAGTTTAAGAAATTGAAGTTTTCCATGTCTGAAGTAATGCAAATTCTAATTTTTAATTCAACTTGCAGGCGTG
Source organism: Melanotus villosus (assembly GCA_963082815.1). Lineage (NCBI taxonomy): Eukaryota > Metazoa > Arthropoda > Insecta > Coleoptera > Elateridae > Melanotus > Melanotus villosus. Next base: position 64,211,933 of record OY720418.1, on the reverse strand, counting down.
CGGTAACAGTGAACCTTCGACTTCACGGCCTATACAGGCACCGCCCACGTCCGTTCATCATCCCAGGGACGAGCCGAGAGACGCTGTCAATGTGAGTACAGTTCTTATAAAATCAATTTAAGAAATTTAAGTTTCCATGTCTGAAGTAATTCCTAATCTTTTAACTCTATTTTCAGGCATTCGGGGCCGGTGTACCGTCGACGTCACGGCAAGTACCGAGGCAGGCAGCGTCTACACCCATTAAGGCGCCTAGACCTGAGGCTGCTAGCAACCAGGTAAATGTTATAAAATTTATACGATAAATTACAAATTTTTAACTGGAGTAAGGTGAATGAAAGTATTCAATTTAATTTTTGTTTTAGGTTACCAATTTGACCCGGAGGCGTGAGCCGACCTACAACGTAGGTATCCGTCAGCAGCAGCCAGCAGTTGAGGCCTTTAAATACTTCAAGGTGATTAGTCAAGGCACGAAGCTGGTTAAAAAGTTTAACCTCATGGCCAAGACAGTCACCTTGAAGCTTGCCGACGTTGACAATGAAGCGAGTGGGCCTGCTTTATGGCTTAAGGTAAATAACTTATTTTAAACTTATAGTCTTTTGAAAAACCAATTATATTTTTTAAGAGTGTTTATTAATTAAGAAATATTATTTTTAGAATGCATTCACTGAGATTATTGACCACATGGTAGCCGACGCATCGCCATCTGACCGTGTGGGGCTGGTCATACACAGCGACAAGTTCCCTGAGAAGCCTATAGGCATATCATTTCGCCGTGTTGACCAGTTATCCGTGGAGGTCGTGATGGCGGTGCTAGACAAGATCCTGCAAAGCAACGCCAGTTTCTTCTCCCAGGACGCGCTGAGAATCCAACTGGACAGGGTCTCGCTCCCTGTGGGTGGGTATGGCGGAGAAAAGCTAACTGGCGTTAGCTACGAGGAGTTTTGTCGGCGCAGAAAAGGTATCATGGTGGTCAACAATGACGACAATCAGTGCTTGGCCAGGGCTCTAGTGCTAGCCATGGCCTGGAGGGCCAACGATCCCCTACTCCCCGTGTTAGTGAAGGGGTATCCCGAGATGGACCGGCGAACTCACGAGCTATGCACTAGAGCCCAAGTTGATCTCAGCCAGGGCGGGACCAGGGACCATATAGAGCAGTTTCAGCAATATCTGGTAAATCACACAATAGTCGTGTACAATAACCGACTGGGTAAGACGGTATATTATGAAGGACCCCGGCATAACGACAAGCCAGTCCTGAATTTAATCCTTGAAAACGCGCACTACAATGTTATTACTAATTTATGCTCAGCTTTTTCAACTGCCTACTTCTGCGAGATGTGCCGTATACGTTCTGGGCAGAAAAACGCTCATAAAGGCTGCAAATACATTTGTCCGTCCTGTCATTCATCACCCCCCTGTAATGTAAATGTGGACCTCGTTAAGTGCAACGAGTGCCACAGAGATTTTCGCGGTCAAGCCTGTTTTACTGAGCATACCAAAAATCTGTGTAAGGCTTTGCGGAGGTGCCCAACCTGTCTGTATAGTGTGTGGACTGACAAAAAGTCCAATCATAAATGTGGATTCAAGTACTGCAGTAGATGTAGGTCCGAGCAACCCATACGTCATCTTTGTCATATGTCAAAGAATGTCGCGAATAAGAAAAAGTTAGACAAACATTTTGGTTTTGTCTTTTATGATTTTGAATGTCGACAGGACTCTCTCGTGGATGGTACAGATAATGTTTATCTGCATCAGCCAAACTTGTGCGTTGTACAGAACGTGTGTAAGTCGTGTATTGACGACGCCGATATCAATAAAGATTGCAACAAGTGCGGAAAGCGCCAGCACATTTTTAGAGAGAATCCTGTCGATGAACTGTTAAATTTCATTTTAAATTTCAAGAAATCGGTAGGCTCCGTAGTTGCTCTGGCGCACAACGCTAAAGGCTATGATTCCCAATTTGTATTACGCCGGATTATTAGTCAGAAGGAACGGTGGAACCCTAAAATTATATCCAATGGCACCAAGCTGATGTCCATCTCCTGCGGCGAAGACATCAAATTTTTAGATTCTCTGAACTACATGCCGATGCCGCTTAGCAAGTTACCCAAGACGTTTGGTTTCCAGGGTTCCAAAGGGTTCTTCCCGCACTTCTTTAATACTCTGGGTAATCAAAATTATGTTGGGCCAATGCCAGCTACACACTATTACGGGGCTGACGAGATGGCTACGTCGACTAGAAGTGAGTTTCTTGCCTGGTATAGAGGCGAGGTCGAGCGAGATGCAGTATTCAACCTGCAAGAAGAGCTTGTTAGATACTGCATTTCTGACGTCGATATACTGAGGAAGGCTTGCTTGGAGTTTTGGCGTAGTTATTGCACGTCAAACGGTGTTGATCCCTTCCGTGAAGCATGCACGATTGCTGGTTCCTGCAATGCAGTCTTCAGACGTAAGTTTCTTACAGCTGATACAATAGGCCTTATACCCCCAAACGGTTATAGAATGGCCGACAAGCAATCAGCTATCGCCATCAAATGGTTGTTATATCTTGAACACTCTTTGGATCTTCAAATTAAACACGCGGGTAATAGTCGCGAGGTTAAACTTAGGGAGGGCTGCTTGGTCGATGGCTTCTGCGAGGCTACGAACACTGTATACCAGTTCCAGGGTTGTTACTACCACGGTTGCGAAGCTTGTTTCCCTGATCAAACGGCGCAACTTGGTGGTGACAAAAATGAAACGATGTTTATGCGTCGTGAGAAGACAGAGGCCACATCAGCTCGCATCCGATCCTTTGGGTATAACCTCGTTGAAATGAAAGAATGTCGTTTTAAAAATTTTCTAAAAACTAATATTCAGGCCGCAGAATTTTTGGCAAATCACAACGTTATTAGACACGAACCCTTAAACCCACGAAATAGTTTCTTCGGTGGGCGTACCAATGCGATTAAGTTGCATCACAAGGTAGAAAAGGATGAGAAGATCAGGTATTTAGACGTCTGTTCACTGTATCCCTTTGTTAATAAGTATGGGAAATACCCCATAGGGCATCCTAAAATTCATGTGGGTAGGGATAAATGTGAACAGATTGATCTTAATTCTGTAGAGGGCATTGTCAAGTGTACGATTGTACCACCAACCGATCTATACCATCCTGTTCTACCTCTTAGAATGCACGGTAAATTGATGTTTGTTCTGTGTAGAACTTGTGCTGAGGACAAGTTTATGGGCGAGTGTGCTCATACGCAGGATGAGCGTCAATTTACCGGTACTTACGTGGCGGATGAACTCCGGAAAGCTATTTCGCTGGGCTACAGGGTGATAGAAATTTTAGAGGTTTGGGAATATAAGGTCGCTCAGTACAACAAGGCAACGAAAACAGGGGGACTTTTTTCGGATTACGTAAACAATTTCGTGAAGATAAAGCAGGAGTGTAGTGGATGGCCTTCTTGGTGTACGGATGACCAGGCCAAGGATCGGTATGTTTCCGAATACGCTGATCGAGAGGGGGTTGCATTAGATAAAGGTAAAATCGCGTCAAATCCGGGTATGCGGTACATTGCGAAATTGTGTTTAAACAGCTTCTGGGGTAAGTTTGCCCAGAGAGAAAATCTAATGCAGTCCTCTATCATCACGGACTCGAATGAGTTATTCAAGAAGCTTACCGATCCTTCGGTTGAAGTCCATACATTAACTCCTGTGGACGATGATACAATCATTCTAAATTGGGACAGGCCGGACGAGTGTATTCAGCCATTGAATACCGTCAATGTCGCGCTAGCTGCATATACGACAGCTAATGCACGCCTCGAGCTGTATAAGTATTTGGAAAAGCTGGGTAGACGTGTGCTGTACTTCGACACCGACAGTGTGATTTTTACACAGAGGCCGGGTGAGTGGGTACCCGAAACAGGAGATTTCCTCGGTGACATGACCGACGAGATCGAGTGTTACGGGCCCGGTAGTTACATTGTCGAGTTCGTTAGTGGCGGACCTAAGAATTATGCCTTTAAGGTGTTTTCCACCAATAAGAATGGCTTTATATTTATTTGCAAAGTTAAAGGGATAACCCTGAATTTTAAAAATTCCGAAAGTGTAAATTTCGAGACCCTTAAAGACATGGTTCTTAACGACGCCGAGGCCACGTACGTTCAAACCGATAGAAAGATTGTCAGAACACCTGTGCACGAGGTCGTTTCCAAGCCTGAACGGAAGGTGTTCAGAGTTCAGTATACGAAGCGGCGTCGTGTAGAGGATAGTTTTGACACGCTTCCTTTCGGTTATAGAACGTAAGTTAGTAATAACATGGTAGATTTCCACCGATATAGCTGAAACTGCTCGTCATATCCCAGTAATTAATTTTAGTTTTATTTTTGTACGTTAGCATAATTAATCTTAGTTTTTATATATTATTCTTAGTTTAGCTTGTATATACTTTTTCATATCACATTAGTTTTAAGTTCAAATATTAGTATTTTAAAATGTATATAACGTTGTATAACCAAATTTAGCTTTAGTTATTCATTTTTAATCATTTATCAGTACTCTATTATAATAGTTTTTAACTTCCAAGTATCAGCATTTTTTACTCTGTAGATAATTTTATGCTACCAAGTTTAACTCTAGTTAATCAATTTTATGTAACCAAGTTTTAATCAATTTTAACTATTAATGTTACTGCTGTACTTATCACTTACACCTTCGTTATACGATTATTATTATATACATAATTCACTTTTTATACCCACCAACATATATGGAAATAATAATAATTCAAGTTTAACTCTAGTTAATCGATTTTATGTAACCAAGTTTTAATCAATTTTAACTATTAATGTTACTGCTGTACTTATCACTTACACTTTCGTTATACGATTATTATTATATACATAATTCACTTTTTATACCCACCAACATATATGGAAATAATAATAAACTCTTATACAAATCGAAATTTTTCTTTGTTTTACTTCGTAGAGAATAAGGAAACAAGAAGTCGTTTAAAAAAGTTTTATTTATATAAAAAAGTGCACTTACAATTTATACATTAGATTGTATTACATTCAGTATATCATACGCCGAGTTGACAAGTTTATCTTAGGGAAATAACGGTCGTATATCAGCTTGATGAGCCGATCGTTGCTTTTTAAATTATTATCGAACATACTTAGAAAATCTAAAGTTGATACATTATTCATTTTTAAATATAAATACACTAAACAGTAATGGCCGCAGAAATTTGAAGTCATACTCTGGATCATTCTAGTATTGCTTTTCCAAGATTTACAATTCTTCTGAATAAAATTATAATGATGTCCTTCGGGGTGGCGTCCGAATGAATCAAAGTACTCGCCATGACCATTTTCATCGATGTAGAAGGCTGCCCAGTGTTCTCCGGGTTTATAAAATGGATCTGTGTTTGCCACAATCGCACATGGTCTAATTATACGCGTAGGCAATTCATCAGAAGCATAAACATGTCGATTCACATTCGACTGACTCGGTATTGTCCGGAGAGCGCTCTTTATTTCGAACGTGTTCATTGTACCAATCAGATAAAAGTAGTACGTTTTCAACGGCGCAAACAGGATTTTCAATTGTATGACTCATACAACGTACTGCAGTTTTCTTTTTCTTCAATTTATTTAAAGACGGACACCCAAATTCCTCCAAATTTATAACAGTTTGTTTGAGAAAGCTTAAAACTTTCTTCTTCTCCTCGCCTTTAACAAAGACTGTATCGAAGCACTGCACCACACGTTTGAGTTCTAGTTCAAACTCTTCAAAATTTACGAAGCCTGAATCCCAAGACAGTCCGTGAAAATAATTTTCTAGATATGTCACGTCCTTTTTTACAGAAGCAGGTAGCGATGAATAAATTTGAGGGGGTTCGAAGTGAAGGATTTCAATTTTGTTTCCGTCGCCGGAAATAATAACAACTTCTTTTGGAATGAACTTTTTGTCAACTCCACGGAACCCTTGCAAGTCAACGAACACGTCCATACTATGCAACTACAAGCAGCTGACTAAATCCCCACTTGCAACAAAACTTGCTTTAACTGCTAAAATCCACCACCACGTTTCGGTGTTTATCAATTTCGATTACGTTGTCAAATTCTGCGTATAGCAGACAATTCACTGTTTCTTTCAAAGCTTCTTCAAATCCAACTTCTACACGAAGTGACCCATTTTTCACAAGATTCCAATGAGTGCTGGCATTTGCCGATAAATCTGGTGTTAGGTCAAAAACGAAAAAACAATATCCTTTAGAGTAATTTTCGCGTGAAATATCGTTACCCTCGTTCAGAAAATGAATTCCTGTCCCCGAAAATAAGGTGTGGTAGGCCCGAACGTACATTCCGTCCTTTGTAAAATCTGGTTGTAAAGGTTTAGTAGGAATCTGTTGTCCGTCAATATACAATGAAAAATAATTCATTTTAAAGTGATCGAAATTAAAGGGATTGGATGCATAATCGCCGTTGAATGCTTTATTTGTCACAAATCCCACAATGCAACGTTTCGGTAATTGTCCGAGAAACACATTGTCTAAGGATTTTCTTTGTACACCTGATGGAATTGTTAAAACCTTGACATCAGTTCTAGTTATTGGATATTTAGATGTAGCCGTTGCCAGAGCTTTAGTGTGAGCTATCAAAATGCTGGGGTTTATCTTCATTCTTCTTATTAATAAACTAGCGTCAGTAATTTTCACTTTATACGTCGAACCCGCGATAGCCATTAAACTAAACGTGTCACGTGACCGAACAAACTTTATCTTCATTTCAACACCGTTAATAAGAAATTTCTCTTGATTAAACAAATCCGCATGAACATGGCCCATTAATTCAACTTGTTTACTCTTACTCGTGAACGACCGCCTTTTATCTAGTCCACTGTTTTCATCGCCTGTGGCGTCCATTTTTCCAGCTGTATCATTATACCATAGCGAACAGGTCAAGTGAGAACTCTTAGCTTCAGGCCCATAATTCAAAAGAGTCTCTATGTATGAACGGTAGGCGTAAGTATTGTTTGGAGGTGATACCAATTTTTGATTTAAATATATCTCCACTTGACTAAAAAGAGAATGTAGCCAGTTATTTACGGGGGCTGGTTTGTCCTCATCGCCTAGAGGTGTATCGTCTTGTTTCACTATTTTTGCGGTTACATGTAGCATAGTTTGACTCAGGTCCAGGTAATCATTTCCATTTCCGGGTACAATAAATTCGATAGGTGCGTCATCAGTAAGCGAAGAAAGCGGTTTATAAAATATCCATTGTCCATTTTCGATACTAGTTTGAGTCGAAGGTAACGCAAACAAGTCCAGCTCGGATTTAATGCATTCACAAGAATGAGCATGTAGAAAAGACATTTTTAAATTTTAGTAAATATATCACTATGTTCTGTTTTCGTAGTATTTTTACGCTTGACGACCCTTCCAGGAGATCTTGATATAGACTGAGTAATGTTTAATGTGCGTGGTCTTTTATACCCGGATCCGTCCATTAAAGTGCTGATTTTTGCATCGGCTTTACGTTTTAAATTTTTTCCAGCTTCTTCTAATCTATTGTGAAAGGCTTCTTTAACGGTGCGCTTGTCGGCTAGATCGTTTAAAAAATTACTCCCACTTCTCAAGGCTTCTTCCCCCACCACTCGAGCACCAGTCTTAAAAAGAGGAAGGATGCTGCGAAATATACCGCCCAGAAATGATCCAATTCCATGTCCACGTTGATAAGGAGCTCCTCTGTAAATAGCCCCAATACCACTCCCTGCCTGTTGTACGTAATATTGTTGATAGGGACAATCCATCATTAATTAATTTTCTTGAAGTGTAGTTTCAAGCTCAGAGTTCCAAACTCGAATGGCATCGAGGCTCCGGTCTCGGTCCTTATATCTATCTCGAGATTTTCAAATTCTTTTCTCATCACAGGGATGTAGTGAGTGGGCGAGAATATTACATCCTTATGACATCCGTAATTATAATTGTCTGAGGTTATATTGATAATACGAACAAGTGGTGATAAAACATCGCCAACAAGTTGAGGTTCTACAATATCGCAATATACAAACATTTGAGATGGCAGGCCTACCCAGATATTTGAGGGGTGGGACGGGGCTTGGTTGAGTGCAATGTTTGTCCCCGGTTTATATCCAAGTTGAAGAGCCAATCTTTGTGATAATCCCAGTACGGCTAGCTGCTCTTTTAAGTTTAACGACACCCGTTTAGTAACTTTATTGTACTTAAATTCCAACAGCCTACTTAGTAATTGATGACTGTTAATCGTCGTAATAACATCTTCAATATTCTCGTAATTCCCGGCTGGTATGTGAAAAACAAACCATCCGTCATTTTCGTATAAAACTTCTGAGCTGTCTTTGAAATGGCTGCTAGCATTTTTTAGCACCGTTTCCTTGTCTTCAGCGTTAGGTGGCGTTAGACGATAATAAATTAAGTTATCCGTGTCTGTCACAGCTAAAAAGGAACACGGATATTGAATTTCAGCAATTCCAACAACCCAGTTACTAGTTAACCTTACACGTTTATGTAACTGTGTAATAAACTTTGTTGTAGTGTTTTTGGGAAAATATTCCATTGAACTGTTGCTTAAGAGAGTTAGATAAAATTCGTTCTCCATTTTCACAAACGTTTAAGTTCTGAAGCTGCTACCCAACTATTAAACTTGTCGCTGTACCCCCTCCACTTCACTAAATAATATTTTGATTTGCCACGACCTTTTTCAGCTAACACTTTATCGATTTTAAATACTGTGTCTTTTTCTAACGTTACAGGTTGTAGCTCTTCCTCGTAGAAAGTTCCTTCAATAATTTCGTCGTTTAAGTCAACTATTCTGTATACAGGCGGCTTCCGCTGTATAGTCGCGCAGATTTTAAAGACCTCTTCACTCCAATTTGTCTCGTAACCTTTCTCGAATGTATGTTTTGTTCTACTGATTCTAACATGCTGATTCACTTTAAATTTAGGTTTTCTTTGTACCCCCACTCCTCCACGATAAAGGTTGTTCCATACTTCCAATACATTTTGTTCGTTTACGTTACTCGGGGGCATTTTGATACTCGAGTGATATCTATTGTTATATGATGAAACTAAATCTTGCAGTACATCGATGTATCTGTACGAGTTTGAATAGGTAAAGTAACGCCACATTCTTGTTTTAAGTGTTCGGTTGAATCTTTCAACTACGGCCGCTTTTACATCGGGATTATTGGTAACAAAGAAATTAATGTCATGTTCTTTAAACAGTTTCTGCACGGGCGCTGCCACAAACTCTTTGCCTTTGTCAGTTTGAATTTTTAAAGGAGTCGTTTCACATTCGTTAAATATTTCTTTAAAAGCTTCTATTACTGATGTTGCAGTCTTAGATTTTAAAGGTCTTACCCAAGCCATTTTGCTAAAGACATCTATTACTGTTAAAATATAATTGTTTCCATCGTTGTATTTAGTCAAAGTCCTCATGTCGCAAAGATCAGCCTGCCATAATTCAAACATGTTGCTAACAACGTACTTGTTTCTTGGAAAATGTTTTCTAAGAGGTTTATGAACAGTGTAAGCATCCTGTTTCTTTAACCACTCTTCTACGTCTGCTTTTGGAACTTGATTTTTTACAGAGTTTATTAATGAATCGGCACCAGAATATCCAACAGGGTTTGAAGGGTCGTAGTAGATGGTATTCAAATCAACCATTTTTAAAGTTTAAGTCTTGCCCAACCCAGAGATTTAGCTGAGCGTGCGGTATTGCCTAAAGTTTTACGCTTTTTAGAGCGTGTGCTAGCAGGTGTTTGTTGACTGGTTGAGGCAGTTCCAGAAACTTCTTTTATACGCCCTTCTGAATCGGCATCGTAGTCTTCGGGCTTCACTTCTGATTTTAAAAATTTTGGCGATTGATTATAAGATGAAACATTACGTCGTTTAGGGTTACCTATTAACTCATGAGGTATATTTTTCTCATTCATAAAGGATGCAAACTGCTCCCAGCCTGCAGGATTTGAACTTTTGCGAGGTCTTAGTGTATCATTTATTAGATCGATAATATTTGATGACGGTAGAATTTCACCTTTTATGGAGACGGTTCCCTTATCATCCCAATCAATTGAGCCAGTTGAAGCTAAAATATTAATAAGATTCTTTGCCTTTCTCTTATACGTATCGGGTAGTGTGGCTAGTATGTCTGAATGCTGTAAAGATTCTTGTTTGACTTCCACAGGCACGTTGACTGGCTGACGAGACTGGTCCGTAAAGTGTAAATATCTTTGCAACACCTGATTGTACTGGGCCCATTTGTCATGATCCGATAATTTGGAACCAAGAACTTTTTGCATGTCTTCGTCTAATTGAGATAATATTTTTGGTTGTGTATTTTCAGAAACAGTTAACCGTTGTAGCAACTCGGGAGGCACAATCATCATTTTCTTAGCATGCTCCATTTTTTAGTTTATTTTAGCAAACTTCCCAGAATTCCGCTAATTAGTGGAGCAAGAATTAACGGTAGTAATGCACCACCTTTTTGTATTAACAATTTTCTCTTCTTGAATATAGGTTCCCCGGGTTTCACCAATCGCCTTAGGATGTGTTTGTGTTGAGAGAGTCGCCTTTTCTGATGAATACTTAATGGAACTTTTCCTTTTAAAGTGTTATAAATACATTCACAAATACAATGAATTTCTTTATCACCCACGGCCTTTAAGAGAGCCGCTCGCTCCTTAGGTCCGAGTTTTGCTAGGGCACGGAGCAATTCAGAGTTTTTAATCACAGCGTGAGGCATCATGCACTAATGACGTTAGATTTATAGGTGTTGTTGTATTTATACTCCTTCTTCGGCACGTACACATAACATGAACCATCCTCTCGAAATATAGATGTTCTGAATCTAAACTCATCAGGTGTTGATTGTTTTAAGTCGAAGAGTAAATAGCCGTGAGGCTTGGAAGTTGCGTCTTGGTACGCTTCTTGTAGAAATTTAATGTTTGAAGGGACTATTTGACACGCTAAATGACGTATTTGAGTTCCATCTCGCGGATTTTTAAAATATATGATGTAGTGTGCATTAAGGGAAATATCCCTCTGCCCTTTGCCCTGATGAAATATATTTTGTGTTATGAAAAACACGCTTAAATTTCTATGATGACACCCCTTAGTAAATATATCTACAATACTGCCGTTTGTCTCGCGCATTAAATCGTCAATAATTATTAAATTTGGTTGAACCCCGTCAAACTGGTCCATATTTGGTAGTCCTTGTTGAAATTCAGCTATGGAGCTTAAGTCTTTATATAAAGGTTGCCACTCATCATAAAACCAAATTACTTTTTCAAATTTAACATTGCATATATTATCACTGTGCATATTTTTTAAAAAATCAACTACAAAAAAACGACTTTCCACACCCTGACGGTCCCGCAACAATTGCAGAAAACGGATGTTGAAACTGGCACTCCATGTTTATTGCATCAACGTCAGAGTTAAACTGGCTGTAGGATAAAGAATTAGAAATTTATATAAATAATAAGACAGGTATACGTGGAAACAATATTTATTTATTTATCTATTAACACCACCAGCAATGTACAATCGATCATCAGACCCTACACTACCTTGAATTACAGTAATAACAAAATTTTTAAAATTATAAATCAATTCACCTAAAACATCTTCACCCCTATAATCTATTTTATAGGTGTCTGAAAGTAAAACGTCTAATACGTCAAAATTTCCAGAATTTTCAACAATACATGCTACATTTGTATAAAACTCAGTAAATAACACAGACATCTTCATAGCACTCCTTTTCAATGTCTCTAGGCGCACAAAGAGAAAATCTTTCATGTCCACAATTTTCGCTAGCGTAGAATACATTGCGTAAAGTTCAAATGTTTCTGTACCAGTTTTTGGTACAAATTTACACGTTTGCCACCCCGTACAGAGCATTTTGTAACGCTGCAAATCGAAGTTTAAACTACCTTCACGCAAGGACACTAATATCTCGGGTAGAACATTAACGAACTCCTTGAACGCTTCTTCTTCGAATTCTACCCCAGCTTCAATACCGCTTTTAACGATGCGGACAACCGGGGCAAAATCTTTATACGGATCCATTCCAATATGTATAAACTTACTTGCAGAATTATTTAACGGGATGTAAGACCCGCAAAGTAGACGCTTCTTCTCGCTTCGTACCAGATTTCTCTGCTGCGCGTCATCTTCAGAGGGTTTAACACCATATGCAGGCAGGGCTTCTTCTTGAAACACACGCACGTCTTCTTCGGTGATATGGCGTTGTGGCGAAAAACTTCGGGGTCGCTCTTTGGTTACTGATGTAGACTTCTGGACGCAGCCTCGACGCGATTTATCATATGGAGCCCAACGCTTCCTGGCCTCAACGGTTGAATTTTCTTGCTGGTTATTCATAACTTACTCAATAGGTCACTAGGTAGAAAGCACAGATAGGAACTCTGAATGGCCGAGTAGGAATCTGTTCGCTTATTTATACCGTAGTGTAGGATGGAAGGGGAGATGTCTCACATACAAGTCGAAACATGCCTTTTCATGACGCAACTTGTAGAATAATCTAGAAAGATCCTTTGAACAATGGTTATTGTTTGCGATAATCACACAATGGCTGTCACATTAGTCATTTCCTGTATTCCGGGAATTTGAAATAAGTTACTTTTATTATTGTTTACACCCGAGTGGGTGATTGACGTTTTGATGACTCATGTGTTTTTCTGTGATGCCACAGCTGGTCCCTCGAGGTTTCTATTGTTAAGATAAATTAATCCCTATTGACGTCATAAGCTTTGAATTGTAGACATACAGGTCCCAACTTGTCGAAGACGTACCTTGTTTGAGGAAAAAAAAAAAATGACTGTACTCAGTCTAGTTAATTTTATCGGCTGAATTGATACCGCGATAACGCCGAATTTTGATAACTTTGATTAAAGATTAATTCAATATGTCACTTAGGGTGAGAGAGATAGATTGATCTAATTAAACAGTTAACCTGATTGAATTTGATAACTTTGATTAAAGATTAATTCAATATGACACTCTGAATAATTAATTATGCACCCGCCGATTCCCTGCCCATTTGTACAATATAAAGGGTGAGAGAGATAGGTTGATCTAATTAAACAGTTAAACTGATTGAACTAGCTATAATACTTGATTTAATTCCAAGATGGCCGCCGCTTTTAATCGAAATTTTGATGGATTAAATTGATCGAGCTATTAATTCCAAGATGGCCGCCGCTTTTAATGGAAGTTTTAATCGACCTAATTAAATCGATTGATCGAGCTATTAATGCACCGCCGCTTTTAATCGAGAATTTAATTAAACTTTTTGATTGACCTAATTAAACCGCGGATTGATCTAATTAAACCGCGGATTGATCTAATTATGACGTAATCTCATTAAATTGACCTAAATAATCCGCGGATTGATCTAATTAAGCCGCTAATCCCATTAAATCGACCTAAATAAACCGCGGATTGATCTAAATTGGCCTAAATAAACCGCGAATTGATCTAATTAAACCGCTAATCCCATTAATTCGACCTTGATTGCGCAATCGATTAAATTGATTGACCCAATTAAAAACAAAATGGCCGCCCAACGGACTCTATTCTACTAGCAGGTTAGATTTTCACCATAAGGGTAGATGTCTTCTCAAATATTACAGTTTGAGAAAGAATATACAATTTTGCGCATGTTAATCAATTACCACAGTTGGGTATGTGCGAACTTAAATTAGAGACAAATGTATTGAGACCATCCATTACGGATACTTATACTGGGTTGATTAATAAGTAAAGATGAGTAAAACAAAGTGTCTTTCCCACTTGATATATTAAAAATACAGTAGCAAACCAGGTTTCATCTCATAGAGACATTATCAATGCCAAACAAAAAATAACTGGTAAAACGTGACGGGTTCAGACATTTAGCCAATTAAGGTACTGAATCCCTATAAAAAAAATTAAGAAGACAATATTAAAAATGCCTGATCCCGTCACGAGGTAAATGGTCCAAACATCTGGAACCTTAAAACGAGAAAACTCTCAATGGAAAATTTTTGAATATTAAAAGGATATCATAATCACAGTAGGAAAGAAAAGAAAGAAAAGAAAGAAAGAAAGAAAGAAAATCCTACTGTGATTACGATATCCTTTTAATATTCAAAAATTTTCCATTGAGAGTTTTCTCGTTTTAAGGTTCCAGATGTTTGGACCATTTACCTCGTGACGGGATCAGGCATTTTTAATATTGTCTTCTTAATTTTTTTTATAGGGATTCAGTACCTTAATTGGCTAAATGTCTGAACCCGTCACGTTTTACCAGTTATTTTTTGTTTGGCATTGATAATGTCTCTATGAGATGAAACCTGGTTTGCTACTGTATTTTTAATATATCAAGTGGGAAAGACACTTTGTTTTACTCATCTGAACTTAAATTAGTTAGATACAGTGAAATTTTACTAAGGGTTATATCTCTATAAAAAGTTGTTAGAAATTGTTTGTAGAAACTTGGTTTTAAAATTAAAAAGTCTCGGGTAGAAGTATATGTTTGTTTAGTTAGTTTTAAATTATTATTGATATTTAACCCATTAAACCTATTGAGAACCACTAAAACTTAACATCAAAATAAGAAATCCAAACTGCCGAGGAACTAAAAAATGCTTATATAATTTTTACAAACATTTAAATGCATTCAAATATATCTAGTTTGCGATCTGATAAAATAACGAAAACTTTCTCCAATGAACAAACAGTTTCAGTTTAAGTTTTCGATATTTATTAATGGTTAATAGGTGGGTTTGTGAAATATTTAAATGTTAAAATAACAATAAATCACACTGCATAGTTAACGAACTGCTAGTAAACTTGCTCTAGGTTAACGGCTAAATTATAATAATCGTTTAAAATTTTTGTATTAGTTTAGCCTGATGTGTCACGGTCTCATGCAAGGTAAAATGTATAACAAAGATTTTGTACAATGCGGATATCTCCCGTTCTAAAGTTTGAATGTGGCCATGTAGTTAAATAAAGAGAAATTAAAACTACGCTAGTTTCATAAATGTTTGTAATTTTAACAAACCTGTAAACTACAATATGCAGTAAAACTAATATCAATCGATTGGAACTTTTCAGTAGAGTCCCATACAAAACATCTACAAATAAACACACTTCATATAGGTATTCTAAAAGAAGATTTTGAGTTTAATTGTAAAATGTGATTTTGGTTTTAATGTATTTAATAATCTACCCGCGATATTATGTCATATTTAAATTAGAATAAGTAGCAAAATGTATAGTAGTCAGAATACAAGTTTCAGTTAAAATTTGATCGTTAATCAACTGTGGCTATTAGAATATTTAAATAGTTATTTTTCTACGTCTGTTAAAAATACATCACTTTTTTTCATTAAATTGCGTTCATAAAGTACATGTTTAATTAACACTCGAAAAGCGTGAAAAAAAGTGCCATAGCGTTTCATTTTTTCACTCTGTTGCCGTGAAAAAAAGTACCGTAGCGTTTCATTTTTTAACGCAATTTCAATTGCTGATCAAATAAATAGTGTGCTGGAAACAAACGTCAGCTAATTTGTCAAACTATTTCGTGTTGCGCAAATTGCATTTTCGACTTTATTGTGCCGTTTTGTGATAATTTTAAAAGAAAACAAGGTTTTTTAAATTAAATCTTTCTAAAATGAATACCGATAGTGACGAAGAAAAGTATTACATGCACACCAGAAGAAATTGTCAAATCTGCAACGGATGCAACAACGAATCTACTGCCCGATAAATCTAAACAGCAATACTTAAAAGAATGCAATTTGTTTATGGAATGGTGTGTTCAAAAAGGCGTAAATAGGCGTAAACTGAAAGAGTTTTATTAGCTTATTTAAACAAAACTAGTTATTAATACCGTTATAAGAAACACGTTTTAGTTCTGACTTCAAACTTAAATCTAACTTTATTAGAATTAATCAAATTTACAGACGTAGAAAAAATTTTGTATGAAACTCGTGTGTAAAGCTACTTTTTTTCACTTGTAGGATTTGTCGCACTCGCTACCGCTCGTGCGTCAAACTTTCCTACTCGTGAAAAAAAGTAATACTTTACTTACTTGTTACATAAATAACTATTACGTAATCAGTTATGAAAAGAGCGATATTGTTTGATGAGTCGTAAGTTTGCCAAAACGAGCGTTGCATCCAGGAAACTACAATTATATATTATATCTAAATAAGTTTGAAAAATGGCTACAACTTTGGAAAATAAAAACAAACGAAACAAAATCTGTACACATCACATTCATGAAATGGAACACAAATACCACAAAAAGACACAATCAAATACTTAGGTCTGCAATTAGATAGAAAACTAACATGGCGTCCGCATATTTTCAATAAAAGGAAATAACTGGGTATGAAACTCAGTCAGATGTACTGGCTTCTGGAAAGAAAATCAGAGTTATCGACTAATAATAAACTTCTGTTATATAAAACAATCATAAAACTCATCTGGACCTATGGCCTACCTCTCTGGGGCGGCGCCAGCACATCAAACATTGAAATAATAAAGAGGTATCAGAATAAAATGCTTCGTGCCATAGTTAATGCACCACTGCTACATAATGACTTAAGCCCCGTACAGACCGAATGCCCAACGCAACCGAAGGCACATGTGCTTAGATATTCGGAACCGTTGGGTTTGGTGTATACAGGGTAATCCAACGTAACCGAACACCTTCCAATTCTTTCCAAGGCAATCGTTAGCGTTCGGTTGCGTTCGCTCGAAGAGCGGTCCATCAAAGAAAGTTTTGCTTGGGTTTGGACAGAATTTGTCACTGTTCTCTCGTTGGTAACAGTTCGGCGTGTCTACGTGAAGATCCGCTAATAGGTCTCTTCTATTTCTATTCCTAAATGGTGCTGTCATCCACCAGCGCCTGCGTCTCCTTTTCTTCTTCTTGGTTATCAACAAATGCATTATTATGAATCCCGCATTTGCCATTAAGAAATCCTCATCATCCCTGGACATATTAATATGATGTTAATTACGGTATTATTATTGTATAAATAATAACGTAGATTCGAATTCGAATACACTAGCACCGAACGTTTACCAACGGCTCCGAACTGTTAGTGCTCGAATGCGATACTTTGGTGTGGGCGACTGCAAGCATACGTTGACGAATTGCTTCCAACTCTCCACGCCAACGCCAAATTTGCCTTCGTTGGCGTTGGTTTGCGTTTGATCTCGGTCTGTACCGGCCGTTAGGCATTCCCACTGTACGAGAAGAAATTACAAAAGTTAGCAGAAAATACAAGGACAGGATCTCGATACATCCGAATCAACTAGCCACCACGTTTCTAGATGACGAAGACGAACGAAGAAGACTAAAGAGATTTAAACCAGCAGATCTATCGAATCGCTTTACCTAAATAATCACGTAGCATTTATGTACTCTAAACCTTTATAGATTTATATAGAGAATACTCGTTGGAGTATTACTCTGCATGACATGTTAGTATATTAGTTTTAAGTTTTTAGAATAAGTATCTACATGCGATGTATTTATAGCCTGGAATACGGGCCGATTGTACATAACAAAGGGGCCAAGTAAAAAAAAAAAATAATAATTCATTGTCAATATTTGACAAGCAATAAATTATTTTATTTATTATTATAGCAGGCATCTGCACGGCATTTGATTTAAAATTGAGTTGTGTAATATTCTTTATCTACTTTCATTTCGTAATATCAATATTACGAAACGAAAAATCGTTTTGTAATGAAGTATATTACAGCACTAGTATCGTAATGACTTTTGACATAAAAATTACAGATTGACAAGAGAATTCATAGTTATTTTATTTATTATAAACATTTATTATGCACTTTTTACGATTTATACGATATTACCCTGTATATTATTATACAGGGTGTAAATTAATGTCATGCAGATATTTCAAGGGGTGATAGTACTCGGCAAAATAAGAAAAAAATGTTAATATACGCCATTTTCGATATACAGGGTGGCGAAGTTTCAATTTGTTTTTCTTATTTTTCGTTTTTCGCCCGTATGTTTTGAGATAATTATTTGAAATTTAGTACAGCTACTATCTTTTAAAATCTCTACAATAAAATGTCAAAATCATCAGTTACAGTATACATTTTTTTCTTATTTAGCCGAGTACTATCGTCCCTTGAAATATCTGCATGACATTAATCTTATACTGTTAGTATGGTGCATAAGAGCTCACTTGTTATGTTGCCTTTAAAATACGTTTACTCTATAAAATACGTCGTCAATGACAACGTATTTTATAGGCCTTTAAAATACGCTTTTCTCTATCAAATACGTCGTTGCCTAGCAATCTTCGCATTTTGTGTATTGTGACGCGTCTCAAATAATAATTTATTAAAATTTCTAATAATATATTAGTGAAAGAAAGAAGAAAGAAAAAACCTTGCAGACAACTCGTGTTTTATAGAAGGTTTAAAAATCTCGGTCTATCAAATCCTCGGCTCACTTCGTTCGCTCGGATTTGAACTACGACCTTGATTTTTAAACCTTCTATAAAACACTTGTTGTCTTAATAGCTATAATTCCACCGACAATAGTGCAGTAAATAAACAATAGTGTGGAAAACTGGAAAAAAAGATGAAGGAGTTTTCTGAATATACAGGGTGGTTTGAGTCTAGATGTTTTGAAATGGGAAACACACTCAGCATATTACGAAAAGCTACGTTTTAACATATATTATATAATATTCCAAAACTAAAGATGAGTTATACCTGTAATTAATAACATATACGAATTCAACATCGTTACAGATGCTCTATTGGTAACGTTTAAAACATATTTGTTATGACTTAAAAACGTAATTGTTTGTGAGATGTCATGTGGGTTGTCTATTTAAAACTTGGAATATCGACGTTTTAAGATGATATCTCTACGACATTTTAAGTAACCATTAAATTAATTAAATTTAACTTTGCCAGTCTCAAGATTTTACTGTTTAACATCAAAGAAAAATATGCTACTTTTTATATGAAGCGTGAAGCGTTTTAATAGCTTTAAATGTAAAAAACACATTGTTATTCTTGAACAAGCTAATACGTTTTTTAAAGATTTTAAGGTTACGTATATTTTTTAAAAACATGAAAATCCCCTAATTCAAAAACAACGGTCCACGTAAATCTTGAAACTTGGTGTAAGTAGTAAGTGTTTTTTCATTTTTAGTAATAGGGGTACTTAATAATTAAAATTGCCGAAAATGCCTGGACATGGCAAGACTTTTCAATGCAATTTTTTTTCAGTACAATTTTCTTGATTTAAAAATTCAGCAAAAACTGTAGTTTTTATTTCACAAACACATGAATAAAGGCCAATTATGACTTATTATATACATATACATACTATAATATTTTATCTTTTGCTTAAATGATTTATAAAAACTATAGGATTCAAACTCTAGCAAAAAGTTTCGTTCCATTAGGGGCATTAGGATGCATATATAATTTTATTAATCTACATTAGAATTATCAAGAGTGGTTACATTTTTTTATGTAAATCTTGCCCTGCAAATATTGGTTGGATACAATATTTGCGGTTGCCTAAGAAAGAAAAAGGAGCGCTATTACTATTATTTTTTTACAAAGGGATAATAATTTAGGGTTTTATTGAGAATTTTATTTCGAATTAAGCATGCATAACTAATCTCAACTAATTTCTGTTTTACTTTGATACTTATGTATATAAAGGGTGGTGAATTGCTTCGCACACCATAGACATTTTAATGGTTAAGAACTTATAATTCCTATGGTGCGCGAAACAATTCACACCACCCTGTAAACCTTCCTGAAATGAATTTTAAAAAGAACGATTTTCAAAGAAGCAGTGAGAGTTTTTATTTTAGTTATATTCAAAAGACAGTTAAGTGTATTCATTTTATACGATGTTACACCCGAATTATAAAAGTAAACCAATGCTTCTATAATCTTTCTTTGGCTGACAGTTTAAAACAAGCTGCAGATGACATTGAAAATAGTGTTGGTCGGATTAAGAACAACTAGTTTTAATGAAAATTTAATTATATCTTCGATGATATTGTGTTGATGCAGTATTATTTATTATTTTAAATGTAGTATGGATCTTAAATTAAGCATCGTACCTTTATTCCTGTAGGATTAATTTAATTTAATCGGCCAGTTTGGATTTTGGCAATAACTCGGTTAAAATACGCAGTTAACTTAAAAATTCTAATGGAAAAATTTCTTTAGTTAGTTGCGTGTGTACAGTTATATGCTTATGATAGTTTAAATATAAATGTATAATTCCATAGATGGTTCATAGATAAATACATTTTTCCATTTTTTCAAAGGTGTCCTTTGGTTTTGCTTTAAATTTAATTTTTTAATACTGCATGCGCCATCTCGGATCTTCTGTCATTTATAGTGTACAGTGAAGAAAGCACCTATTTGGTCCACCTTGAAACACATCTCTGTTCACCTTCACATCTTTGTTCGTCATAGAATCGTCATAAGTGGCGTGCACGAGGTTTCACCTTGTCAGTGTCAATCAGTAGATACGGGATGTCACGTGCCGTCCTCAGCTACCACGACACGTTTGTACATTACAGAAACTGATTCAGTACCGGTTTCATTTGCTTAATTAAATTTTTTGCTGCGACGTAGCAGTTGCATGACGGTCTTTCTGTTGTTTATTAATTAACCGAGTTAGTTACAAAATGAAATTAATTGCAAAAACGTTGAACCAAAAAGATATGCAAATACCAAGCAAATCCGTTAGCATTTTGAAGAAAATAACATCAATGATAGCAAAAAAACATAGCAAGCATCAGTTCTTAACTTATAAATTATAAAAATTATTCATTTGTTTAATAGAACCTAGCTGATCGATTAATAGCACACTTCAAATTAAAACAAAATTAAACTGCAATCAATGGAATTCTGAATCAAAAAAGAAAATCGGTATGACATTATTACACTATAAAAGATTGTATGCGTATTTTAATTAATTATTGTTTAATACGTGAGAAAATTTGAAAAAGTGCAAAGAATAATCGAAAGAGGGGAGCTTTTTTCACAGGAAACACGTTACAATTTTTATTTCTCTAATTGTGTCAACTTAAATGAAACAACTTATGTATTTATTTAACAGAAAAACTGAAATCAAGCTTTGCAATTAAAAACTGCAGATTATTAAGCTTTAAAACTATAAGGATTTGATAAACATTTTTCTCTGACATTTCACTTTTACTAATACTAAGTACTTTACTTGTAACGTTACAAACAAAGCAGAACTAACTTACTTGACGATTATCGTGAACTTAAAGGTCGTCGTGAATCAGAAAATGAAATAAGTCTTCAGTATGTTAATATCGTAAGCCAATAAAAATTAATTTAAATCAAATGATGTTAAAAATTAATAGGTTTTTATTAACACAAACTGAATTTTATGTAAAAAGTTGTGAGCACCGAATAATT
Source organism: Melanotus villosus (assembly GCA_963082815.1). Taxonomy (NCBI): domain Eukaryota; kingdom Metazoa; phylum Arthropoda; class Insecta; order Coleoptera; family Elateridae; genus Melanotus; species Melanotus villosus. The sequence goes on along the minus strand of OY720418.1, from coordinate 64,190,404 downwards.
AAAATGATACTATTAACGAAAGTAGGAGAAACTAACGAAGTCATTTTCATGAGACCTACTAAATATACATATATCTATTAGAATAGGAAATTAGGAGGGAACACCGATAGAAAAATATTGAAAGTTTAATAATAATAATAATGCGAAATGGCATGTCTAAAAAAATTACAAAAGGTGATAATGAATAATAAAACAATATCTGTTTGATTTGTTTAGTGGGCTAAATCTGGGTTTGCAGGCAAGCATCTCAATCCACATCACACATCACACTGGCATGGGATCTACTGCTTTACTTCGTATTGTGTAGAGGACGTAGGTTCACATTTTTTGACATGAAAAAAGACTTTTAGTATACATGGTCTGTATATTAAGATCGGCAAAATAATTGAATTGCACTCTTTAGAATTTACATCATAATATCAGTTTATACTTTTTAAATTAGCTTCTACCATTGACATGTCATAATAAGCAAATGGAATTAATTAGATAGATATAATAAGGAATCATAATTATGTCAACAATAGATACCATGTAAAAATTAGAAAAGCTTCTCAGGATTGACATATTTTTTTGCATAGGTATATAAAACAAAGAGCCTTTCCAGCCTGTTAAAGTTGTTCGTAAATACGCACCAATAGAGTTATATAGCCACATTATTTATCATTGTTGGGTTATTGTAGAAAATAGACATAAACTGCTATGGACTTTTTATTAGCACTGTTCCACTAGAATTTTTCCGAACCTAAGGGACTTCCACCCCCGTTAGGGACCTTTATCGAGCCAAACATTGTATTGGCACAGGATTTACAGTTTTACCTGTATCCGAAACGAGGCATACTTTCAGGTATTTTCAGCATTAAAAATAACTCTTACTTGAGCTGGAAATCGAACCCATGGTCTCTAATTTACCGTTACCTTACATTCGGAATCATAGTACATACATCTGATTTATTAACAAAATAGTTAATGGAGACGTGCCAATAATGGTTCTATCTTTTTGTAGGGAACCCTGCTAGTTCATTAATAAATTCATTAAACATTTCTTGCCAATTATGGGTTTTGAATCATCATAAATCCACAAACTGAACCAACTCTCACCAGAAAAGAACGTTAAATTTAGCAGTTTTGTGTTATTCATGAAATTTCGCTGGAACCACTGGTTATAAAAAATTTACCTATTGTTGTCTTTTTGTTTGTATGGGAACAATTTAAAATCCTTGTTAAAAATTGCGTGACAAGTACCTACCTAAAGATAAACTAATCTTTTAGGAAAGCTTTTTTAAAGAATCGGTAGGTTCATTATTCATGTATTAATGCATATCATTACTACATTTTCAGCATGAAACCTTGGTATAAATCTTCCATCTTTACGTACAACACACAAAGCTTTCAGCATCACGGAATAAACAACGTATCTTGTAACTATAGATACTAACTATTTATAAAAATATCAGTTAAAGAATGCGATATCTGAGAAGCGCAACTGAAACAGAATTCTAACTTGGTAATCAGTTTTTCATTTTCTGCAAAATATATTTTGATTTCACTATAATTTTTGTATGTATTGTTATGATTGCAATTTTGTCAAAACTGCCCCACTAAAATTATTTTTAGTATATAAAATTTAATTTGGGGTATTAATGTTAATAGAGGGTCGTCGTGAATGTTAGTTAATTTATTTTTAAATTAATATAAATATTTATATTCTAAATTAATAATTATTCATTACTAAACTATACAAATTTAAAATGCAGATTTATTTCAAAGTTCTTATCTAAAATTCCTATCCTCCCTAATCCTATCAAATCCAAATATTAACTTACTGTTACACCACAACTGCCCAAAATCGTTCCAATTAATTTAATGAATCACCATCCGGTTCCAAATTTTCATATGACATCCAATTCCACCAATATCAATTTTTCAGCATGGAACTCCACCCAAAAACACTTATAATAATTAAATATTTCATTTAACTTCAACACGACCCGAATTGCGAATTCTTCTTATTTGGAAGAATTCCCAGAGTTATCAGTCTGTTATTCGTTTTCCTCAACGAAAATAACCTATTTAACAATTATTTAATTGTTATTCACAAAATTTGTTTGAATTTTAAATGAATTCCCTATTTTTCTTGAAGAAACAACTTATTTTCTTCCAATTTATCTTTTGTTTTCTTGTAACCCCGGTTCTCATATAATTCTATTCCAATAAGAAAACTAATTTCTGTTACCAGATAACTGCAAATACTGGCTTTTCCTCACTGCCCAACCCTATATCTAGCTACATTGGTCTTTCTTAACAATAAATTATGTACATTTTTAATAATGAAGTTAAATCTACATTAACATAACATCATATTAACAATTAATAAACAATTGTGGAGGTCGCCTGCAAAACCGGTTAAATCCATATTTTTCCAAAAATGCGCGACCCATCGATTCTATATAATTTTAGTAAGCTCTATCGAATTTTGAAGTCGTTCGTGACCAAAATCGGTTAAATCCTGCCTAAATCGCTATTTAAAGTTCGTATTTGGGAGCAAAAGCGGTTAAATCCACAGTTTATGCATAACGTAACAGTTTTCTACCTTCAATGTTGTAAATACTGTTTTCTAGACCATCAAACTTGAAATTATAGGTTTCCAATTTTTTATCAGTGTTTTAATGTGTTTCAAGTTTAAAATGTATTTTTGAAAAGAATAAACAACGTTTTTCTCGTAATTTTTTATTGATTTGTGTGCAAAACCGGTTAAATCCATTCTGGTTTTTTGATTAATTTCAAAGCCTTTATCATAAATTAATTCTAAATATACACGTTCTATTAACAACGTTGATCCCAATTTATGTGCCTTTGAAATTTGTTATTATTGCTTACCAAGATGTTATACGTTTTTCTCGTCTCCTGAAAAATGTATGTAAATGGATTTAACCGGTTTTGCACGCGACCTCCTCAATTGTATTCAACTCAACATTAACATTAAAATCATACCACCACCAACAACAACAACAACAGTGTAGAGATACAACGGAAAATTACACTAGCCAACAAGAGTTGGTATGGATTAACGTCACAACTTCAAAGTAAAGAAATGTCAAGACGAACAAAATTCACAATATGCAAATACGGAGCAGACGTATGGACAATAAAATCCACAGATAAAAACAACCTGGGAGTATTCGAAAAAAAAATTCTTAAAAGAATATTGGAATCCACACAAGGAGTAGGCCGACCACGAAGCAGATTCATGGATGAGATAACAGCCGACCTAGAAATAATGGGTATTCAGCAGTACAAAGAGGCAAAGGCAAGGGCAAAAGAAAGAATGGAATGACAAAACATAGAGAAATAGAACAGGAAAAGGCACAATGCCCACAAAGGGCTGCAGCGTAATGGAAGAAGAAGAAATCCTAAATCATCCCAAGACAATAATTTTAATTTTCCTGTCTACGTTTAATATATTTGAACATAAATATAGTATTTAGATATGTGCCATCTTTTTTTGAATAAGCTATAAGTTAAAAATATACAAGATATAACTACAACATTGATTTTAGCGTAATCTTCAAGCTTAAGAGGTTGTAATGTTTCATTGAAATTTCTTTTAACTGTTTCATACATCAATATCTGTAGTTTCGAGGTCGGTGTAAGCTTATACTAAAGAGTGTAATTAGAAAACAATAATAAATTTTCAGTACAAAAATTTACCCTACAACTAGGTATTCGTTTTATGTGAAAATAGAAGCATTAAAGTACATATGTTTATTGTAACATTTGTCTTCTGCAGGCTTACAAATAAGCTTGAGGATGCTTTAAAGATACCACCCTATATAAATAAAATTACTGAACCTTTTTCTGACTTGTGCGAGGTAGCACGGTAAATTTCTGCAAACTAATAAAACAAAGTTTTGTAACCAATAATTACTTTTATTATTGCTTTTCAAAATATTCACCCTTAAACTCAATACATTTATGCATTCGATAAAACCAATTTTCAAAACATAAATTCCACTTTTCTTGAGTCACTTGAGAAACCAGGTTTTTGAAGCTTTCCACGGCATCTTCGAGAGTTGCAAATCGCACACCATGCATTTTATCCCTTAGTCTAGCAAATACAATGTAATTGTAGGGTGCCAGGTCAGGACTATATGGCGGATGATTTAGCAATTTTAGCCCGGAAGCCTCTAAAAATTCTTATGTTTGATGTGCGGTGTGACTTGAACAACGTCTGGCAGGCATACTGTTGTGTACCATTCTGCAGTAACCGTACGTTTATTGTCAAGCATGACAATTGTGATAGGTCCTAATTTTGAAAAAAAGCAGGCTACCATTTTCTTACCAACATTTCGCGATTGCTTCACTTGAACTGGATTAGGATCTGTTGGAAACACCCATTGTGTATTGTGTAGATTGTCGCTTCGATTCAGGTTCAAATGCGTATATCCAGCTTTCGTCACCAGTTATGATGTTATAAACTGCTTTAGACCTACCTACCTTCATCATATTTCTTAAGAGCTTTCTTACACCATTCCACACATTGTTGTTTTTGCGCTTCTGTTAAACTGTGTGGTGTCTATTGACAACAGATTCTCCTTACGCCCAACTGATTATGTAAGATCTTGTTCATGCCTGCTTGTATCAAAAATACGTAGTAGGCGTAAACGTATTTTTGATACAAGCAAACACATTTTGAAGAATTCTGTGAATTGAAATTATGAAAACTAGTATTTTTTTTGGTACTTTTATATGATAAACGATACTACATTGTTGCCGTTATTACTTAATCTATGCATAAAGTAACAGAATTTTGCACTAACGGTTTCCTTTTCGCGTTCTCAATTTTGAACTTTGAAGGCTTCGCACGAGTTGAGGAAGCAACTGGTGGCTTTTTCGCTATAAGAATTTCGCCTTATTATTGCCCAAGGAATAAAGTTACGGAGAGCTTGTACGCGAGTTTTTACACACCCTGTATAATCAGTTAAAATATGTCAATTTCATCCAGGGAAGTACTTCTTTGAAGAAAAAAAGACGAAACTGAATCAGATATGGTTCTAAAAGCCATTAGATTTACAGAAACTTTTGAAAGAAAAAGGGATAGTAAAGTAATAATAAGCAAATTGTAAAACACAGACCTTAAAAAGAAATATACATTACATTAATTCAAACTATACTTAGTGAGGGACGAAAAAAATTAAATTAAAACAGTTCGACTAAAATGAGAGAAGTTACAGATAAAGAAAAGGTGTGTTGCGTTAGTAATTCTAGTATGTATATAACAGTTTCACTTTATTTTGTCCAAGGTGTATTGCTGACTATTAGTCGAGATCTTTGTCTGCAATTTCTTTTAAGCTTTTCCTAACTAATACCTACCTTTCTATTTGCTTCCTTCCCTTTGATAACGTTTTCGTTTTCTCAGTGGCAAAGCCAGGATGTTTTCATGGGGGGGGGGGGGGGGGTTAACTAAAGTGAAGATATAATATCAATGTATTTTGAAGTAATATCGGGTGCCCATAAACTGTTAACATCCCAGTAAGTTGTGATTTCAGAAACATATTTCGTAATTTGATTCAGAACACAAAACCAAATGTCAAGATTTGTAAAATGTCATTGTCTATGATGTAATCTAAGACTTGTAATTTGTTTTTCAAAGCAACCGAGATGACAACTGTTTATGAACACACGTTATAATAACTTAGAATTAGAATTTGTAATAAAATAAAGGTCCTTCCAGGTTCTCATGGGAGGGGGTTTGAACCTCGCCCCCTTTTTGGCTATCAGTCTGTTTTTATATAAAACACACGTTCCAATCCTCTTTCTTGTTGGTCTCTTCTAGTGTCCATGCTACACATATTGGTTTTGCTGCTTCTTATAAATATTGGTTTTTGCTTCCTCCATATCTTTCTTTTTTGTAAGCAAGTAGATTTTACGGCTTTATAAAGTTGATTTGTAACCTCTATCCTTTCGTTGTTATTATAAAAGTGCATACATTACTTTTATGGAACTTACGCAGCCATTTGGTTTTCTATTACAAATTGTTGTTTTTATTTTGTAATTATACTATTATAAATATTATCATTAAGCTGTAGGCTGATGTCACCGAACATCTGCTATCAGCAAATAAAAGTTTTATTAAGTATTTTATCCAATTCAGTTACGAAATGTCAACATTTCGACATTGATTTTAGTTGTGAAAAGTGGTTCATTTTGTAACTACTTACAAAATATGCTCCCATTTTGTAACTAGTTACAAAAAGATGATTTGGGTTGCGAAAAGTGGTTCATTTTGTAACTAGTTACAAAATATGCTCCCATTTTATCACGATGACCCAACTCCTTTTTTAAGAAGATGTGGCATTTACATTTTGTTATCTGAATTGGATAAAATCTTGTATGAAACACGTTGAAAAACATGTCTTTTTATCACATGGCGTGTTGTTCATCTCGGCTTCGCCTCGACGAACAATTTCACACCTGGTGATAAAAAGTCCATCATTTTGCAACTCGTTGCATAAATAGCTATTTTTGTATGCCAGTATCCTTTTTAGCTTGGTCTTATGTTTCTGTTATTATCTGGTCAAGAACCAAAATAACCAGCATTAGTCTTTAGACCTATCTCTGAACTACATAACAAGAGGTTCCTATAACTTTATAGCTATAAATTTCTTACAATTATGCCATTTATGCCTATCTTTTTTAGGTATTATCTTATCGTTTTGACTTACGCCAAAGGTAACCATGTTATTGTAATAAAATAATTGTATCTAGTATAAGCTTACTGTTAAAAATGGCAAAAATAACGATGAAGAGGAAATAACAAAGATTCACAATAATAAAAACAAGGATTCAATTACTCAAAAATATTAATTGTCAGAACTTGACGATTTTATATTCCGTAAGAGTAGATATATCGAGAATTACAGTTCTCTTTCAAACACTATTCAGTTTTGATTATTGAAATATTTTAAGTATACCTACAATAAATGAATTGCCCGCACATTTTATGAGCGTGTATACTTGCTTCAGTTTTTATTGTAAAGTTAATTCACTTTGGTAACTTTGAATAAAGGTAACCTAAAAAGAGATGAAGTAATGAAATGCAAACTTGTGAACTGCTTCAACCAGTACTACAGGTTGTTTTTAGTACGCAAAAGAACAATAACACATTCGTCCAGCCAGGTACCTAACAGCTAAAGAGCTTAAAAACTGTGTAGGTTTTAAATGTGTTATATTGTTGATTACAACGTAATAATAAGTAGTGATTATACTAATATATGTTATTGTAGTTAATCTACAATTATTATAATATATTACAACAGTATGACTTTTTTAATTCTTGAAACATATACTATAGACACGATTTTGCTAGCTATAATTTATCGACCCTTTAACTCCAATGAGAATTAAAAGCGAAAGGCATTCTCATAATTCCTTCTTGTTGCAAATAGACTTGTTCATGAAGGCTGCTGCTAATATAAGAGCAGTTTACGCGGTGATAGCGTCACGTGACCTTTAATTAGCCGGTGAGCAAGGAGCACAAGGGCGGACTCGGGGTTGCAGGTCACGCCAGCCCCCCCGAGGACTTCCCCAGAATGGTGAAACAAGCTCTGATCGATACTAGCGCAAGATATCAGACTATCGCAGATACCACTTGCAGTAGACAGCTTCCGCCCAAGTTCCCATTTCAACAAACTATTTTCTACTAAAACAACATCAGTACATGAAACAACTTAATTGGAGTTTAGAAGTCATAAACGACCTCCTTTTCGATCGAAAGTGTCGGTATTATGGTTCTAATAACATATAGACTGTATAAAAGCATTAAAACACCAAAAAACTTGCTATTTTACAAGTTTCATAAGTTTTTGCAAAGAAACTTCAAACCTAACAGGAATACATTACATAATAGAAGTTAGAAGTAATGAGAAAGGAAATCTATATTTGTTTGAAAACACCACACTGTGATCTGTGATCACCGAGTTCTGATAAATCCAAATTGTGTATTTATTTTCTAGGTAAGTAGAATTTTAGAATGTTCTTTAGAAAATATGAATCAAAGCAACGATTGCTCCAGTAATATCAAGTACTATTCTACTATTACCAACACTGTATGTAAAATACAATATTAATTGTGTACTGTCAAATCTAACAAAATATGGTCGAATTTTCGAGCTAGGTAATGCACGTCATCAATAAATTTTATGACATCATAACTTGGTACGTCTACATGAAGTTCCAAACGATTTACAAATTTTATAACCTAAAAAATGTCAAATGTCAAACAAGCGTTAATGATACACAACACGATCTGTCAAAGATTTGCAAGTAAAATTGGAAATTGGAAATATAAACATGCCAAAAATAATACTAACTTTACAAAAAATAAATATGAGCTAAATTAGAAAATAAAAACTCGATTTCTCTCTTATTTTCAAAAACGTATAGACCTTTTGATTAAACACGGCTGCCTAATCTTAGAAAACTACAAAAATAATTTATATTTAGCAATTACATTTTGTATTTTTTTATCGCGCATTATTGGTAACGCCGACCGTTGATCATGTGATTGGTGACGCGCATTACCTGGATCGCCAATTGGACTATACTTAATTAGCCTATAAATGTTACATAAACTTAAAGAATCTGGTTCCTTGATTTGTTGATTTCATGTTATTATAAGTCGTCATTGATGAAATGTGCTGTATGGGTTGTAGATTTTACTGTCAGAACTCGGCGAATCAAATATAACATACGGTTTAAATTGAAAAGCAAAGTTCCTAAGCAATATGCCACCAGCTTCTGTGATTATTACTCGTACATTGACTATCTGAGAGGTGCGTATATTTGTTTTCCGACAAACGTTTAGAAATGTTACTTTCCCAAACTCATTTTGCGTGCGGGAAAGTCTACTTTCCCGCACGGAGTGCCGGAAAGTGACAGCGATTTCTGAAAAATCAGAAAATCGCATAGCAACCATCCTTACTAGATTATTACTTTAAAAGGAAATGTCAAATTTGACAACCTAAAAACTTACAAAATGATAGTTTAGGACGATTCCTAAACGTTTGTAGGAAAAACGTTGTTCATAACACGTGCGGGAAGAGCGATTCCGAAACTCATGCAGGTAACGTCCTGCATTCGTTTCGGAATCTCTAACTTCCTGCACTTGTTATGAAAATAACTATTTCAATACTGACCTTTTATTATTTTCCATATAAGATAATGGAAGTGCATTACTACATGATTTAAAAGTTATGTTATGAAAATTATAATTAAAGCACAATAATCACAACTGGTGGCATATTGCTTAGCAACTGTAACTTTAAACCATATGTAACTAGTGCTCTCAGATGAAGAACAAATTTTGAGAGTCAGGATTAAAACTAACTCTAAGCGTGTAACTGTATTTTCAAACAGAAATATAATAACTTCAATAATATCTGTAAACAAAGGTAATTAAAATGTACTCAGGGAATAATACACGATTGTTAAGGGCACTGGTTGATTTTTTTCATATTTAGAGTTTATACTGAAAAAAATATTCCTCTTAAACTATACTTTTATGTCAATTTAAAATAAATTTTAAAATTTCTCTTAGATAGTGGTTTAACTGATAAGCTTTTATTTACTTATGGAACTGATATAGCAATGACATGGTTTACGTGGTGCAACTAAAGCTGAATAAAATACAGATTGGCGGTTGTTGGATTTGTAATTTCAAAGAAATAGCATCCTCGACATTCACCTGATTTTCTTTTCTTGTTTTCTTCGAAGAGAGAAGCTCTGAAGAGACCCACTGCTGTTATGTTAAACCATGTTCTTAGATTTTTTAGCCACGGCATTCTTCATCTTCCTGGTCCTCTTTTTCCGTCCACTTTTCCATTTAGAATAAGTTGTAGTAATTCATATCGTTGACCATTTCTCATAATATGACCCAGGTATTCTAGCTTGCGTGTTTTTATCTTTACGAGAAGTTCTTTTTCTTTACCGACTCTTTCAAGAACAGTCTGATTGGTAATATAGTCTGCCCAGGGTATTTTTAGGATACGCCTGTATAGCCACATTTCAAATGCTTCAAGTTTTTTACAAGCAGCTTCCGTCAGATTCCAAAACTCCACTCTGTATAATAATACCGGAAGTAGCACCTCAATAGTCTGATTTTTATTGCGGGGGATAAGTCATCACATCTGAATAGTTTTGACATCCTCAGAAATGCAGCTCTCGATCTTTCTGTTAGGCATTTGATTTCCTACGAATGATCCCATTTTTCATTTATTGTAATTCCCAGGTATGAGTATGTTTCCATTCTTTCTATAAGCTGATTGTTCGCTGTAAGATGGCCCACATGGTTGTTGCTCTTGGATATTAACGTGTATTTAGTTTTCTTTATGTTTAGTGATAGTCCATAATTACAACTGACTCTTCCAATTCTGCTTAATAATTCTTGTAGATTTTGTAGACCTAGATTGTCTGCGAACACCACCGTATCGTCAGCATATCTCACATTGTTCAGCGTTAATTTTTATGCCAACGTTGATATATTTGCCTCTTGGAATATTCAATTTGAGTATCTATTAAACAGTATCGGCGATAGGACGCAGCCCTGACGTACACCTAGTCTTATTTGTATATCTTCCGAGTCTTCCCCTTCAATACGTATGGACGATGTTTGATTCCAGTATAGGTTACTGATAATTCTCATGTCTCTATCTTCTATTTCAGTTTCTTTTAGTGTCTCAATAAGTTTACTGTGTCGTACGTTATCTAAAGCTTTTTGATAATCGAGGAAACATGCAAAAATATCACAGTCGATATTCCTACATTTTTGAAAGAGGCCTTGGAAACTAAATAATGCTTCCCTTGTTCCCATTGCGTTACGAAACCCAAACTGTGTTGGGCTCATATTTTCTTCACATAACCTGAAGATTCTCTGATGGATAATTTTCAGGAAATCTTTAGGAAGTGGTTCATAAGGCTGATGATACGGAAATCACTACAACATTTGGCGCTTGTTTCTTTTGGGTAGCAATATAAAAGTAGATTTTAGCCATAACTTTGAGATTTCTCCGCTATCGTATATTTTATTAAAGACTTTTGTTATCCAACCAATGCCCTCTAAATCAATTAATTTAAGAAATTCATTATGAATATTGTCAGGTCCGGGGGATTTGCCGTCTTTGAGTTGCAATATCGCCTTTGTGACTTCATCTGTTGTTATTGCCAGATTATCTGAGATTTTGAACTCGGTAGGCTGCCCTGGTCTATTATCATCAAAGAGTTCAGTTTTAGTATATGTTTTCCAATTGTGCATTTTTTCAACTGTTTCTACGATAACTTTTCCAACTTTATTTTGTAGTTTCCCAATTGTGTTAGATTTGTATAGTCCAGCTGCTTCTCTGACCTTCTTATACACATTAAACAGGTCATGCTTTTTCTCTATGGTATCTATTTCTTTACATTGCATTTGGAGTCAATTCTCCTATGCTGTTCTTATTTGTCTTTGGATGTTGTTGTATCTTGTTTCATTTCCTTTCACTTTCTTTCTTTTTTCCATAAGTTGAAGTATTTTGTCCGTCATCCAATTTTTCCTCTTTCTATACTTATCTATTAAGTGTTCTTCTCATATCTCATTCAAATCTTTAGATAGTTTTTCCAGTGTTTCCTCTGTATTATTTGTTTCTTCTAGATTTTTTATTTTCTCAGCTATTGCCTTTACCACTATTTCACTTGTTTTCTGTTCTTTCAGTTTCCTTGTATTCCATCTCTTTTTGGGCGTTTTTCTTGTAACTTTCTTAAGTTTTAACTTAAACCTTTCAACTAGTGCACAGTGATCCGATGATATGTCCAAGACGGGGTATGTTTTGACTGATAGGCAACTATTGCGGAATCTCTTATTTATCTGGATATAATCGATTTGATATTATATTTCTAGGTCGGTCTTGTGGAGAGATCCAAGTATACAGCCGGCGTGGTGGGAGTTTGAAAAAGGTGTTGGGGATCACATAATATTCTTCTTCTTCTACGAAGAGCTTTAACCTATCACCACGATCATTTCTTGTACCTAGCCCTTGACCACCGATGTAATATCCGCTTTTTCCTTTGCCAACTTTAGCAATGAAATCCCCCATGATTATTGTCACGTCTTGTTTATTCAATTGTTTAAGAATATCTGACAGTGATTCGTAGCATTTTTCTAGTTCTTCGTCTAGGTAGGAGCGGTGGGAGCATTGGCGGCTGGTGACAATAGAAACAGGTGGGGCCAGAGGACAAAAACAACTTAATTTGTTTATTCTTCTAGACTTAATAACGAGAAACGTTTTTCCGATAAATTATCGATTCTGTTCATAGTTAAAATGTATCGTTTATGGACGTAATAAAAATTTAAACTTTAAAATAAATTGTAACATAAAACGACAACAATAATTAAGCACACTAAGGACAATAAAACAAATCAACAACGATGAAAAAATAATAAGGCAGTGAAAGAATCGTGCGCTATTTACATACAAACGCAATGACGGGCCAGACTACACGGGCCCCAAGATAAGCTTTGCGCCCGGTAAGCAAACACGATTGGTGTGCACGCGTCTCATACATGCCCCGTGCCTCAAAGACCGTACTAAGTCGCATTATACAATATTGTCACAAAATACTACAGTATTTTTCTTTTATTAAACAATAAAACGTGTTGGAAATAGATCAAAAATAATAATTACAAGAAACATATTTTTTAAAACTACAATTATTGGGTTAGTTATATAAATATAGGTGGGGCCCGGCCCCTAAGGCCCCTATAGACGAGCCGCCACTGGGTAGAAGCATTACTTGTACAATATTTAGCTTCACTCAAGAGCTGTCTAATTGGATAACTAACATTCTTTCTGAGATTGGTGTAAAGTTTGTAACATATTGTTGTATTTCCTTAGACAATATCACACCGATATATGGAATATTATGTTGACGATCATTACGTCCAGAGAAGTATACCTTCTAGTCTTTTATTGTACAGCTGCCTGTGTCAGGCCATCGCATTTCGTTTATGCCCATGATGTCAATTTCGTGATTATTCATTTCTTGAATGGCGTTTATAGATTTTTCCTGCTTGGAACATAGTCTTGACGTTCATGTACAGATTTTAATGACCCTCTGGTTCGTTTTGGGGGTTTCTCTCTTACAAGGATTTCGCTGACTGACGATCTGGGAAGCCCTGCTTAATATCGTGTGTTCTTCTCCTGCCGGATCTTGGTTTCCGAATCCATGATCAGTACTTTCTACAACAACTTTACCTCCTGTCATTTTGACTTTTCTTGGGAATTAATGAGGTAGTTTCCCGTTGCTTTCCTCATCGCAGTGTTACAACCGGGTGAATCATAATGTGATAGTCGCCTGTAAGCATACGATGCCAAGCCTGTTGAGGGGTCAATCTCCTGTAGCCCTGACCCATTAATGACACAACTAGTGTTGCCGTCGAGACGAGAGATTCTCGTCTCTCGTCTCGTCTCGCCCTCTCTCGACGAGACGAGAGAGATATTTTCTCTCGAATGAAAGCTCGAGACGAGACGAGAGAAAGGCCCTCTCTCGTCGAGAAATTCTCGTCTCTCTCGGTCTCTCTCGAGCAAAAAATGGTGGTTTTATAATTTTTATGATTTATTGTGAGTGTTTGCATTGACATATTAAACAGTTAAACCGTTATTCATGTTTTTTGTATTGTTTTTTTTTCAATTAAAAATATGCAAAAATTGTGATGTATTTTCTTTGAAAATAGGTACTTTTATTGTAAACTCTAAGTATTTGCGGAAAGAGTAAAATTAGCATATAACCAGAAATTTATAAAATTGTAGTGTAATACGATACACTATTTTAAATTAATAGAGATTATATAGGGTGGTTTTACATAGATGAAATATGTTTCTCTTATATTTTTCAGATTTTCATTAATACCTGAACTATATCAAATAAAAAAAAAAACGATAAGACGGGTACATATGTCTTTATGGCAATTTAAAGGAACTTTAAAAATATAAAAAGTCAATACATTTAAAAAAAATGATATGAATGCGAAATCAGAGTATGGTGACAAATGCAATCTTACCATTGTCTTATCTTTCTATAAAAAAAAATAATAAAACGCCAATTTTAAACATTAATTTTTATTCTGAAGACACAGAAAAAAAAATAGCAACATGTAACATAAAAATTTACGAATGAACTAAAAAATATAATATAGGTAGATAGGTAGATACAAAAAAGGGTTGATATCATGATGTATTAAAAGTAAGTTAAGTTGAAAAAAATCACATTTATTACCTACAATTAGTTAATACTTATACAGTGTTTCCCAAAAGTACCTAACGAATAAATTCTGTAAAATGGTTGAGAAACATTTTTCTGAAAAATTCTCGGACATGTCGATTTTTATTTTTAAATCGTCATTGAAAGATGTAATTCTCAACCCCCCACCCCTCAATCCCTAAGCGCTAACAACCCCAACTTTAAAAATTCAAATAGCAACGTACTCCTTGTGATACCTCATTTAATAGCATTTTTTGTGCTAAATAGAATAAATAAAACTTTTTCAAAATCGGTTTATAAATAACTTAGTTATTCAACAAAATGTATTTAAATAAAAGTGCCAATATTCGAGCAGGCGTTGATACGGCTCTAGCAATAAGGGGTAAAAACAATTGCAAATTGTTTGTAGTTAAATGTCAAATACAATTTATTGACATCATTAAAGTTTCGATTCTTTCGGCTTCAGTAAGTCTCATTTTTGCTATCTTATTTCTCAAATCGTTAAACAAGTAACACACACTGCACTACGTAATGTCAATAAATTATATTTGACATTTAACTACAAACAATTTGCAATTGTTTTTACCCCTTATTGCTAGAGCCGTATCAACGTCTGCTCGAATATTGGCACTTTTATTTAAATACATTTTGTTGAATATCTCAGTTATTTATCAACCGATTTTGAAAAAGTTTTATTTATTGTATTTAGTACAAAAAATGCTATTAAATGAGGTATCACAAGGATGTCTTTGCTGTTTAAATTTTTAAAGTTGGGGTTGCTAGCGCTTTGGGATTGAGGGGTGGGGGGTTGAAAATTACATCTTTAAATGATGATTTAAAAATAAAAATCGACGTGTCCGAGCATTCTTCTTAATCATTTTCTCAATCATTTTATAGAATGTATCCGTTACTTTCGGGAAACACTGTATATTAGGAACATTAGAAACTCAAAATAATCATTTATTAGCAAATATAATTTTATTAATAGCATTTTCCACGTCCCTGCACTAACTGCACTCAGTGCGCACTGACTGGTTTCGGTATGTTCCACCTATGCACTGCTGGCAACTTGTTGCACTGCTGCATGTTCCACCTTATAAATTGAGTGCAGTTTTTTTTGCACTCAGTGCACAAAAATTAGCACCGAGTTTTTTGACGGTGTTAAATCTAGTGCAATTAAAAAATGGCGCGCGAAGCAATTATTGCCGACGTATTCTTATCGTCAGCATCAAGTAGTGATGAAGAATTCATTCCTGTGCTGGCTAATTTAGATAAATATAAAATTTCAAGTGTAAAGAACCTCATTGAAGAAGTAGTTTATAAACTTAATATTATTAATATATTAATTTAATAAAGTGCCATGTTCCACGTCAGCACTTTTTTAGTTTGACTGCACAACCGGTTGAGTGCTAGCTATCACTCTATCGGTGCTGATGCGCACTCGGTGCGCACTAAGTGCTTGGAGGTGGAAAACGCTATAAGGCTACACGAATACCAAGAGTTTAAACATAACAATGTTCTCGCTGACTCTGCATTACGACGGTTCCTATGCTTTCTTATTACGAGTCCTGCTTTTGAGAACAGTCTTTCAGCAGGAACACTGGTGGAAGGTATAGCCATTCCAGCAAGATTTGGAAATAATTCCTCATGGTAACCCCACCATTTTAAAATATTGGTATCTCGATTAGCTCTTTCTCCGTCTATATACCTTTGATATTCGGCTCTTGCTACCTCTATATTGTTGACGATCGTTTTTTTACATAAGCCAGCCATAAATTCATTACTACTTGTTGATGATGAATCTTTGGTTTAAATCACGAGAGAAGCGAGACGAGACGAGAGAAGGGTGTTCTCGGACGAGAGAAGCGTCCTCTCGTCGAGACGAGAGAGCCATTTTATCTCGTCTGACGAGACGAGACGAGAGAAGGCCTTCTCTCGTCTCGTCTCGTCTCGCGGCAACACTAGACACAACTGCTGCCTTATGTCATGCTCTTATACCATTCCTACGAGCAAGGTTGGCACTTCCGCTATCGTCATCGTAACAAAGATCTTATTTTCCGCTGACTATGCCGTTATGGTCTTTATCCGCAATCCTGGACAAGGAACCCTTAACAGGAACTAGCTTTCCGGGTCAGAAAGCTCCTGAAATCTGCGGTGGGCAGGGTCGATTTATTTCACTGTATAGGACTATCGCAAAAAGTTCCTACCGGCTACCCTCTATTGTCATCTAATTTAAATTTTATTGTAAATGGGTTACGAGAAAACGTGATGTAATTACATGGTTACAAGTGTACAAAAGTGTACAAGAGCATATGCATTTTGTACAAAAAAAAAAACAAGAAAAGAACACGTTATAGCAACTGAAAATAAAGAATATACAGTATGTCCACGGATTGAGTTACAAAGAGGTATGATTGATAAAGAAAAAATATTAAATTTAAATTGCATATTTGGAGATTACACCCTGCTTGACTTGAAACTAATTTTAAGCATATTTTTGATTGTTTTAAGTTAAGGAGGCCTTGGTGGTAGATAAAAAGTATTTTTTCGACTACACTTTCCTAAAGGAGGCTATTATTTGACACTTCCCATACGTCAAAAGCACGTTGTTATTCCATACTATGCAAAAAAAATTTTTCTACTCCCGTGTATAAAGTAGTAGTTTCACATACTGATCTCAGTACGTGAAGTCTTATTTTTTATATCGATGCGTGAAGTGCAATGCATTTCTTATGGAGTTTATTTTACGCATTTCTGCCATAGGCCCATACACCTTTCGGCACGGGGAAACATTTGAATAGATTGCTGTGCTTGTTTTTTGTTTGAACGACGAATTTGTGAGCACTGTCAAGTGAAGTGAACGTTTGCTAATTTAACTCATTTTTAAGTTTGAGGTCATAGAAAAAGTATAGTGTGCAACACATACGTGAAGCCTTTTTTATACTCGTGTGCTTGTGACACTCGCCTTGCGGCTCGTGTCGCAAACGGCACACTCGTATAAAAAGGTCAGCTTCACGTACTTGTTACACGATATACTATTTGCACACATCTGTCACTTTTTTACACGCTTCTGTCAAAAGTGTTCAATTTAAAACAATGAAAGCGTATTGTACCTAACATGATTTTTAGTGAAATTTCAATTTGAAATGACGTTGACGTTTTTGTAATCTTTTTTAGCACAAATATGTGGTAGTCGAAAAAATTATGTATAAAACTCGTATCTAAAGCTTCTTTTTTGCACTTGTGCGATTTAAAGAACTCGCCTTCGGTTCATTCTTTAAACTTTCTCACGCGTACAAAAAAGTGGCGCTTTGGCTACTCGTTGTATAAATAACTATTGTATTTAGTTAAAGTAGCTTTATTATACTAACTACGGCAAAACCTCATTAGGAAAAGTTTTTCACAATGTAAAATAATCGATCCATGCAAAATTTCAGAAATATCGGCTTACTTTTATGAAATCGTGTCTGCTTATTAATTTTTACACTTACTTAATCGGTTTACAAAACATTTAATTTCAAATTTTATTTACAAAAAATTATAAAAGGACAATTTATTCAAATTAAATTAGCGATGATGTGAATTTAAAAATAAAATTCGCCTACTCAAGTATTTCATGATTTTTAATAAAACATTTTCCAAGTCCAAATTTTTGAGATAAATGTGAATAAAAAAAGAACTGTAACAGTCCAAAAATTAAAACTGCTCTAGGGCCCCCAAAACAAGCAGACAACTTTATCAAGAGTGACTTACTCTGAAAAATTAAAAATAACATTTTTTTCCCTCCTTGTAACTCAGTCCGCGGACATACTGTACATAATAAATAGGCAAGGAAGATTATTTGGCATCTTTGCAATCACAATTTGATGATTTTAATAATAAGGTTTAACAGAAATCGGGGCACAACCACAACTTCTAGAAACCTGGAACATCATTTGGTAGGAAAAACAGTTATGCAACTTTTGAACACCTCTCAATATAGAAAGTGTTTTTCTTATTTATGCAAACACAAAACTTTGTTTCTTTGCTTTTTGCTTTATGGGGACACTGTATGAGGTATGGTATTTTAAGCTATTAGAAACTGGTACTTCACTACAGATTTAAACAGAAGCTTAAGACCGTGTCATTGTTGAGAAAGAAGAACTCAATGTTTCGCCCACTTTCTTAAGAGGCTTCATCAGGAGGAAAAAGAGGGCACTAAAAGAGTACGGTAACTCAACTCAACTTCTAGAAGAGTTTCGCCTTTGGCTTAGTTTACAAGTTGAATTAGTGTGCTTTTTTAGTGTCCCATTTTGACTGTGGAAGTCTTCGAATTCATTGCAGAACCTACGTGTTTTGAGAGTATGCACGATTATCCAATTTGAAGTAAATTTCTGTTAAATGTACATTGGGTGGTCACTAAATTAGAATTTTTTTAATTTATAACAGTAAATGTGTCTTAACATTAAACTAAATAACACAGAACTAGTATATGGTGTTTAAATAGTTATTTTAACATTTACGTAATAATCTGAACATTTTCGTATTTAGTCCAACTGCCTTTAAAAGCTATAACTGCGGCGATACGCCTAGGTGTGCTTTTATGCAGTTCTATTAATTCCTTAATTTCCATAATCCAAATCCACAAGGGATGCCTTGGTAGTAACACTCTTAGAACTGATCAAATCTTTCAATTTCTTCCAAACATTCTCGATTGAATTCATATCTGGGATATTGCCAGGCCAATCGAGAAGCTGAATATTTTGTTTAGCAAGATGTTAAATCACAACCTTAGCTGTGTGACAAGGGGTCAAATCTTGTAAGAAAATACCATAATTATTAGGACACCACTCTTTCATCTAAATTATTCGTTTATCATTTATCACATCCAAATATTATTCTTTGCGCACATTGCCTTGAACAAAATTCCTAATTCACTGACCACCCACTGTATATAATATTAAGCGGTTGCAAAAAGGCGGTTAGTTAGCGAATACATGTTTATCTTCAATTTAATCTCGAAAAGGTATAAAATGTAACAAATTGGCTCTCATGTCGATCTATTCAATGCCGAAGACAATGACAGAGCCTAGAGTGTAACGAAGCAGATCAGATAGGATCGTTTTAATATTTGGCATGGAAGTGAATTTTGTTAAAGATTTCGATTATCGGAACTTTTATTAAATGATCTTCGATTAATCAAAAGCAATATTGCAAAAAACGAGATGGTAATAAGGTGATAACTAATAACGTAATAACGTATGTAATTACATTTTCAACGTTTCATTATGAGAACAAGAAAGAAATTTGAGAGATATACTTTTTGGGCGGTGGTTGTTAATATATGCAAAATATCTGTCTGGCGTTCGCATATTAACAGCCACGAAATATGTATATTCAATGGTACTGTAATAACTAATAAACAACAGCAGTAAAAGCACACGTTATAAAAAGGGAGTGAATAATCGCCACGACTATCTGGCAATGCATAGCATATTTGTTTGTTTACTGATTGGCCGTAATCTAGTCTAGCGGGTGTCAAGTACCTCAACATGCGGTTCAAAAAACTTTTTCAAATGGTCTCTGATTTAATCGCAGCAGAAGAAACGACTTGTGACCATGATTTTGTTAATCTTTACAATGTTTAATTATTTAGTTTTTTTATTTAGTTCTTATAAATTAAAGGCTTCAGCTAAGGCTTGTGACTGTTTTCGTAAATCTGGAATTAGTCCTATAACCTCTTTCGGATATAGGATAAAACAATAGGTCGCGTGCCAATACAATATTTGGCACAATAAAAATGTCTACTGGACATATAGCCCCATATTCATAGACAGTATTTAAAGTTAGTAGGGGTTTAGTACATATTAAACCAATATAATTAATATATGTTGCTATAGCAATGAGTAACATCTAACTTTAAACACTGTTTAGTGTTTATGAATATGGCCCATAGGGCTTTAATTTTTACCAGTGACGGAAATCCCTTGGGTACGACACATACATACAAACCTAAATTTCGCCTATTAAGTAAACAAACAAAAACTTTGGGTATTTCTGTGGTTATATTATTGTTCAGTGTAGTGAATAATCAAAGTGTATTGAAACTTCTAAGAATGATAATATTGCATTTAGATGTCTAAGTAGTTTAATACTTCCTAACTATTATTATTATTATTATTTATTATTATTTATTTAAGTGGTGGAGTAGTTACACACATTTTAAAGACTGCTGAATATAACTTGCAATGGTTGAGCATAAAACAGCGTATTTACTTCAAAACTCTAATATTAGTCAACAAAACAATAAATTGTTTACTTCCAGAATACATGTCCCAGTCAATGATGTACAATTTAGACGTACATGATTAAATAAAATACCAGAACTCGCTAGCGACTTTAGATTATCAAAATTTTCCAAATTGAAATCTCAAAATTCTTTTTTCTACAAAGGTTTAAAATATTATAACAATCTTCCACAGGAAATAAAACAGGCGCCAAATATTTATAATTTTAAGAAACAATTAAGTTTGTACGTTAAGAATAGTTTTTAAGAAAATATTGGACACTATAAACTCTTGTACGATTAATGTAAAATAATTAGTATTAC
Organism: Melanotus villosus; assembly: GCA_963082815.1. NCBI lineage: Eukaryota > Metazoa > Arthropoda > Insecta > Coleoptera > Elateridae > Melanotus > Melanotus villosus. The sequence continues at coordinate 64,169,526 of OY720418.1, read as the reverse complement.
TACTAAATAAAGTACATATTATTATTATTATTATTATTATTGAGACAACTGAAAAAGCCCATGTTTAAAATGTTCAACGTATGAGCAATTCTGTGCTGTAGAGAGTGTAGAGTGTTATAAAAAAAATCTGCATTTTGTTTAGATTACTATTCAACTCTTCGCGTTTGCTAGTAAATCGTAGACTCAGTTCTCACAGGTGTTTATGCAAATGATAAAAACTGAAATATTACCAGTATTGCTACTAATTGATTGACCGATAAAATATTTCCGAAGCAAATTCTTAATTTCCTGTACAATACAAGTTATTGTCTCATTTTGTAGAAAATATCCACTACTAAATTCGACATTTTAAAACTGCTTAATTAATGCGCTATTTAACTTTCGTTTTACCATTAAAGATTAGTAAAGATCATAAGCCCATCAATAACGGTTTAAGCCAATTAAAACTTTTAGTTTTTCAATGTAAAAAAGGAATTTTATAAGATAACATAATCGCCCACGTGAGACCATGAAGGTCAAAATCAATTTTCATAAATACAATTGCAAGTAAAAAGTAAAATACGACTGAACACTCTATTTATACACACGTTATACTGGTATTAGACTATCCTTAACAGTTTGGCTAGTATTTTGCAGTATTTCTCTCTTTGTTATTATTATTTTAACTCTCACACTCTTCCTTTGCTATACTATACTCCTGTTTTACAAAATAAGCTGGTATAATATTGTATGGAAACTATACAGACAGATAAAATTAATAATATCTTCAAATAAATAATTTACTATTGCATCGGTATAGACAAGACTTTTCCGGGTAAAGATAGAAATCATGCAGAATTAATTTTAGAATTCACGATAGCACCGGCGTTTCGAGTTCCTGAACCTGTACAGTTTTGACACTGTTTGATTACAGAATCTGCCCAAGTAACAGGGTTTTGAATTTCCAAATAAATGTAATGTCAAAATAGTAAATCAAAACCATTGCCTGTTGTCGTCTAAAGATTACGAAGGGATTAATTACACTTTCTTCTTCTTCTAGTAGCTTTTCGTGGGTTTTCGCTTGCTCCACTAGCTTGTCCCATTTTTTCCTATCTTTACATAGTACCTATATTCTTGTTTGTTTTCTTCATTCTTGTCAAGTCGTTGTCTTCTTCATCCATACATCCTTTGCTTGGTCTCCCTGTCAATCTCTTTCTTATAGGTTTCCAGTCAGTTAAAATATTTCTCGAACTGCCTCTCTACACACATTCATTTGATGTGACCAAACCATATTATTCTCTAGGACTTTATGAATTTTACTGAACTATACCTATGGATTATAAAAGTTATAAAAACGATCTATAAACATTTATTATGAATGCACTTGGGAACTAAATAAATCCATTCGTCGTAAAGTAAAAACAACCTTCAGTTTTTTCGTTTAATATTAAAAACTACTTGTCTTACTTGAATTGTACTTTTGTCAAACAAGTTTAGTGAAGTTTTAAATGATGACCTACTCTGAAAAAATCGATGGCATTTTTAATAACATTATGTTATTTTCCTATTTTCAATAATGTTTATTAACTATGTACACTGCTCAAAAGAATTAACGGATATTTTATTATTTGAACTAGATATTCAACTAGATGTGTCGTTTAAAACTTTTTAAAATTTGCAATAAACATTCAAATTAAACGAAACGGAAATTTTTATTTTTAGATACCTATGTTCCTCTGAAAAGGAGTTCAGGTGTTCTCGACCCTCAAAATGTAATTTATTTTTGAATCTCTAAACATTTACGGTATAAAAGTAAACTATCCGTTAATTGTTTTGAACAGTATATTCTTTACTTTCCTTTCAGTGTAGCATTTATTATTCATTTATATTTCTATACGGGGCGGGGGTGTCTCTAACTTCTACGAGGCATTTTTCAAACAAAATTAGAGAGAGCATTTTAATCTATAATTAATTTACTTATATCTTAAAAGACAGCTCTGCCGAGATACGTCTATCAACGTTTGCTCTAACAGTTTAAGACAAAGCTAGTTTGAGCAATTATTTATTACAAAATCAAACATTTTTAATGTACGTTTTGTTTAAAATAAAACTGACATTCGTTTGTTTATTAACAGTAAATTAGAACGTGGCGGTAACTTGATTAAATTTTTTGCTTAAGGGTGTGTCAACTAAAAATCCGCACAAAATTACTCGCTATAAAACAATCTCATCTAGTAGTCTATGGGGTAGTTGTTTTAGTTTTTGGTAGATGTTGATCAACACTTGCAACCTGATTATTTAAGTTTGTTGAAATACGTTAATTTATAAAAATGCAAGCAATTAAGAAACATGGCCGTAGAAAGTTAATTGGCGAATTTTATAAGCACCACAATGCAAATGGAAAAAACTATACACTGTGAGGCATTTTGAAGATATGGGTATTGCACCAAGAGCAACTTACGGTATTATTAAAAGGATGGAAGAAGAAAAAAGTTTAGAAAGGTCAAAAGGAAGTGGAGGAAACGTTGGGAAAATGACAGAAATGAAAAAACGAAAACTCGAGGACGAAGCAATGGGTAAAATTGATCAATCATGTAGAAAGCTGGGGAGAAAATTTCATCAGGACCAAAATGTATACGCTAAAAGTCTAAAGAATGCGTACGAAAGAGATTAGTACCATTCATCCGAAAATAACATACTGACAGACGGTATGTTTTTTGACCAGACATTGTCACATTACATTATGCACGAATTACCATTTCTGTTTATGAACAATTTCAAATTCGGCATATTACCGTAACCAAAATGTTGCAAATGTACAACAATTACGGCCCATTAAAAGGTTTTGGCATCAACTTATACAGGAGGTGCATGAAAACGGTTGGGAAGCAAAAAAACCAACGAACTAGAAGATAGAATTAAACAAAAGCTTCGCCAGTTTAAATATGAACACCTTAACAATCTGTTAGCTCGGATACTAACTAAAGTGAGGCAAACGGCTAATCATGGACCCGATTTCGTTATTTCGCATTGAATTTAATAGTATTATATTAAATTTGAATGTTTTTTTCATAAGGTTAGTAAATTTCGTTTAATTGAAAATTGTGCGGATTTTTAGTTGACACACCCTTATTTAAGAAAAAATGGCAAGAGACAAAAACGTTTCCTTATTGAATTTTACACAAACGGATGTAATTGAATTTAGATTATTCTTAGCCACAAAAATTTTTTAATGTGTTAATTTTACCCCCAACCTTCAGAAACATTTTTTCAGTCGAGCGATCCTTTTAATCTTTTTTCAAAATATCCCTTTTGATAAATTACCAAAGTGCCCCAAATGCTTTCTTCATAACCTTTTGGAGATAATAAATTTTAATTAAATTTTAGAGATGCTTTTTTGATATAAGTAAATGTTTTGATTTTATCTGAAAAAGGCGCTGTAGAAGTTTGTCGGTATAATTTAGAGACACCCTGTATATATTTTAAGAGTTCTCTAACAAGTTCATGAATTATTTTTGTTATTTTTCCTAAAAGAAGGAGAATTTTACTTTAAAATACTGCTGTAAAGATCGATTTCTCTTTACAACGATAAGGTTTTGTTTTAAGTGGGCTAAACGCTTGTCGGATTCTGTTATGACTTGTTTTTTTAATTCTGTGTACCTTGTGATTTGTATTTAGTTTTTACATATCGACGAATTTTGGAATTACTAAACGAGATTATAATAGATTGAGAGATTAGGTGTAATTGTGACTGTTTTATTAATATGATCCGAAGTTGCTGCCCTGGTAAATATTATTTTTTTTACCACCCCCTATTTATAAATAAGTAAACAAAAACCAGATTTTAACTTGCAAGGTTTCAACTTCGTTGTAGTCTTTATTAGGAGCGCATAACCTATTCAGAAGTTTATCTAGTATGGCAAAAAAGGAATTTTCGCAAGCATGTTTTTCATGCTTGCATTTCGATTTAGTATACATTACTTGATATTTACGTAGACGTACATTGTCTATAATGTAGAAAAATCGATAGCTATGCTGTGATTATTCTTATTATTTTATTTTAGCTTAATACATTATTACCATTCCTCAAACTTTCAAGTGCTTCTATATGACTTTTCCTTTTTAATTTTACTCCCAACATAAAATAAAATTAAATTACTATACTGATTGTAACATGCATAGTAATTGGACATTTGTTTTAATTTTTAGTGGTTCGTAACGCAATTTCTAATTATTACTTTTAGATCTGGTATTGCTGCAAATTAATTTGTAGCAATCATAAAGTGCTCAATTAACCTTGTTTAGGGGGTGTATATACAATCGAAGTATAATTCACTTATAAGTTAACTTATTTACAAAGTTAAATGTGTTTGAAATAAAATCGATACAAAACATTTAAACGTTGTACCCTTGTACAGCTAAATGACCCTAGAATAGATATCGATATTTTTACATTAAAATTTTATGTAAAGGGAGTCGTGACAACTCCGCAAACACAATATAACACAATCAGCGGTTAATCACGAAAGAAAAGGTGCCGGAAGTGTGACCGAGTGGGTGGTGGCGCTAGGAGGCGCCAGCGCGGCCGTCGCGGCGCTGCACTGCGCCCGTGCCGACCAGAGTCTTTCCCTTTGCCACACGGAGAAAATCATCTATTAGTGATTACTTTACCTGCTTATTTACACAATCTACATACTACGTTGAATATAAAATTACTTACTCATCACGCGAACCACCTACGTGCTATCCTGTCTATAAGACGATTTTCCAAACACAAAGTTGCGGAAAATAAATTCATTTTCAGGGCAGTACGCCCTTTTCGTAGGGAAGGAAACGCACGCATTTTAATATACCTGACATGCCATGACTGTTACTACTAAGATTAACAAAGGAAAACTTTATACGTACGCGTTTACCGGCTGTGCCGAATTAAATAGATACCTGTGTTCCAGTATAGATTTAAGCATAAAAAAAATTGAAAATTACTATAAAGGCAGGTTTTCTTATTACTTTGAAATAGTTTACTAATTCATAAATAAATTTAAGAGGTAATAAATTAACCTTTAGCTAAGTAATGTAACTTTTCTTCTAACAAATATTACAGCAATATGTGATATGGACACCATTATGCACATAACATAAACAAGTGATTTACTTAAATACGAGGGCTGTTCTCTTTCCGCTGAGCCTATCTATTAGGCCCATTAAAATTTGCAACAAATTTTGTTTGACAGTAGAAGCTAGTTCTTTACAAGTTCAGGTGGTGACCTTGGACTAACACTGTTTGGGGGCCTAACCAATTCACCCAAATTAACCCAAGTTTGGGATTGGGACAAAGTAGATATATATTTTGATTATACCAACTAATGACAGAGGCGATAGAACGCAGAGCCATATTTACTAAACTACTCAAAAGAATTAAGGGGTCACTTTTTTCAGACGGTATATCTTCCTTATGATTTCTGCTAGAAGATAGGTGTTGATAATATATTCCATCAATCAAGTATTCAGCTACAATGTTTTATTGCGTTCGTTTGTTTTTTCCGAGTTTCTTAGAAACTGCAAATAAACAAGTTTGTTTTGTACGAAAATTTGAGTATTTGCATAAGATTTTAATTACTGCAAGACGGCGGTTTTTTAATACAACCACAAAATATTGGTGTCACGTGGTCAAACGAGCAATGAGAAGACACCTGAATCCAGTAGAAGTGTCAATAGCAGTTACATTACTACAAGAAGATAGAGTGCAGCGAAGTGTTGCTCAAGAACTCAATGTAAGCCAGTCTGTGGTGTGGAGGCTCTGGCAGAGGCACCAACAGACTGGTATTGTCACCAAGCGGCCTGGACAGGGTCGCCACAGAGCAACGAGCGTACTAGACGACCCGTTTTTGAGACTTTAAGCCCTTCGCAGCCGTTCGAAAACCGCTCATAGTCTTCAAATCGACCTTTCCAAAGCCAGGCAAGTTCAGATAAGCGACCAAACGGTAAGAAATCAACTTCGGGAAGTCGGTTTGAGATCTAGACGCCTAGCAAAGAAGCCAAAGTTGACCAGAAATCATCAACGAAGGAGAATGTTCTTCGCACGTGAACATGAACATTGGCAATTGAGGCAGTGGAGTCGAGTGATGTTTTCAGATGAGTCGAGGTTCAAGTTATGGACAAATGATGGTAGAGTTAGGGTGTGGAGAGTTTTTACCAGCATGTGTGTTAAGGAAGTCGTGGCTTTTGGCGGCGGTTCAGTAATGGTATGGGGCGGCATTTCAATAAACGGCCGCACTGAACTTGTTGTCATCAAAAATGGCTCCCTCACGACAGAAAGGTACATTAATGAAGTCCTTGCAGAACATGTCCTGCCTCAAGCACAATCACTTGCCGTGGGAGAAGATTTTTTATTTATGCAGGATAACGTTCGTCCCCACACGGCTAGAGTATATCTTGGCCAGAATAACATAGCCACTATACTATGGAATAGCCAGCACTCAGTCCTGAGACCTTAATCCCATAGAGCATTTATGGGATCAACTCGGACAACGTATTCGCAAGCGTCTACACCCACCAGATACGCTGGCAGAACTGGAACAAGCTTTCATTGAAGAATGGCGACGTATCCCCAGGAAAACATACGCAGACTGATTCGCAGTATGCCACGCAGGTGTAATGCCGTAATTCAAGCTGGAGGAAGCTTAAGAAGAAGATGGTAGATGGTAGATGTTAAGATGATATCCTATTTTTATAGCATTTCATTAAAATAAATGTTTCGACAATGCGTATACCAAGTTTCATTAAAATGTCATCGGCGGCATCGGCCCTAAAAAAAACTTCAAGCATTTGAGCCCTTAATTCTTTTGAGTAGTTTATTTACTGTCATTTAAAACATTGTTATTTGATATTTTTATTCAAATCCAATAGTGTTGCAAACCAACGATTTAAACTTTATCTGGGTACGAAGAAATTTTGTATAATTTATTTTTTCTTAAATTTTTAATTTAATTTGTTTTTATTTTTATTTTTTTGACCGCAAAGTGGAACCTTTGATTGAACGGGGCCTTGGGCTGCAGCCCATAAAGACCATGCCTAAATCCGCCCCTGCACAAGTTTAATGACAGTGACGGTTGGCAAATATATTTACTTGAATATTTTAAAATACGTGAGCTTAAGGGTGGATTTTAGTTAAAATATTTTTCGTTTTGAAGTATCTTGGGTTGCCTAACTTAAAAACAGCCAAGAAGCGGTGAACCAAATGGTGCAGAGTGCTTAGAGTGTTTGACAAAACGCAAATTACTCATCCCTAAAGTGTTTTAATTATTACTTATCTTATTAACTTTCTAGTATTGCTTCTACATAAAAAAACTTCTAAATTCAGTAGGTATAAGTATTTGCGAATACCGATTTTTAATCTCTTAAACCTCTTTGTAAACATTGACAGTGACATTGACAGAGCCGGTGAATGTTGGGTTGCCTATCTTTAATCAGTTTTTAAAAATTTATACGCAATTTTTTCTAGAGTTAAATAAAGATCACGCCTAAATTATACAAATTTGCAAAAGGGTCGATACATGCATAGGAAGGTAATATTGAAACCCACCCCGCTACAGGCGAAAATCAATTCATTCTTGATGAATGTCTTGTGCAAGTCCCTTTTCGTAAGTTTTTTATAATAGGCCATAATTTAATTACTATATTAAAATTGGTCGTTCTGGCCTTGTAGCGTATGAAGGAAAGGTCTAAAAATTTTAATTCATACCCGTCCTTCTTTTCAACTGTCATTATTTAACCGTACCGTTATTTTAAAATTACTCAATTTTCCACGCGTAAACATGCTACTAAAACCCCCCCTTAACGTATGTTTCATAAGTTTTGGCACAAAATAAAAACTCAAATATTTTTAACACAACAAACTTTTATTAGAAATTATTTTATTCTTAAAATAAGTGGACTATCTGAGAACATAATTTAATTATTTAATTATATGTAACGGCCCGTACTGTTCTACGAGGCGCAATTTTCTTCGGACACCTCTCATAAGGGTCTGGGCGGCGACAACACCAATTTCCCTGATCTTAGTCAAAATCCTATGACGTAGTTGGTCCCCATTTTGGGCCGTCCATCCTCCGTCGTACACTTTTCGTGCCAAAAGTGCCCAAAAGTCTTCAATGGGGCGAACCTGCGGCAAGTTTGGTGGGTTATCATTTTTTGGTACATAAGGAATGTTATGCTGTCGAAGCCAATTTTGTGTTTCTCCGGCATAATGGCAAGAAGCCAAGTCGGGCCAAAACATTATTTCATCTCCAGCATGATGGTCTTGAATAAAGTCAGCGATTTTTGTTAGGCAGTTGTCAATATACCGTCTGCTGTTCAGTGCTTCGCCCCTTACATGACCCACATAAGGCCTTGCTACACCCCTTTGAGAAATTGCACACCACACTAAAATTTTGTCAGAAAGTTTTGCTTTTTCTTTAAACCTCACATTGTCTGGACATTCCTCTATATTATCAGTATAAAATCCGTCGTTGCCTTTGATTTCTGAGTTCCCCAAAGTAAAGTATTTCTCATCGTCCATGACAATCAACTTGTTGTTTGCAAAATGAATACGCTGAAGATTACGGCAACATCGGGGTATTCGGGCTAGCTGGTTAGGGGTGTATTTTGGACATTTTTGTCTTTTTCGGTATTTTTGACCACTTCTGCCCAAAATTCTAAAAATAGTGGTGGCAGAAGTCCGATTCTCCCTGGCTAGTTTCCTCACAGACACGCCAACCTTATTTTTAACACTTCTTGCCACTCTTCTGCACTGCTGGGGGGTGAACAGCACTTTTCGGAAGGTTCGTACAAGGATACCCTGTTCGCATTCCGCTATGGTTCGATATACGGTCCTAGAGGATATATCTTGGTTTCGAAAAATACGCACTATTTCAGCTTTAGGCATTTGCCCAACTAAATTATAAATACCTACTTTTTCTAATCTCCAATTTGTATGACATTTTTCGCAAACTGACTGACGATACACATATGTCAAATTGAAGCCTAGTAAACAAACTTACTTTTGTTTCCAAAGCCATCTCGATAAGTTGCATAGGTATCTCATTTGAGCCCCCTTGAATTTTTTGATAAAACTTATGAAACATACGTTAATGTAATCTTTTTCGCAAGAAATCATGGAATTAAACAGAGAACATTATCGAGCTGTGATTTTTTACAATTTCAAACGTGGTTTAAGCCGTAAACAATGTTTTGAGGAAATCAATAGAGTATTTGGTAACAAGTCGTGTTCTTGAGCTACTATAAGGCGGTGGTACAATGAATTTCAACGTGGTAGACTTTCTTTAAATGACAGTTTTCGAGCTCCTAAGCCAAACACAGGGGTTACCGAAAAGAATATTGGTCTTACTCGGAACATGATTGAAAAGGACCGGCATGTTACTGTAAGGAGTATTCAAGCAACTCTAAAGATTGGTGTGAAAGCAATTAACACCATTTTACAGAAACATTTAAAGGTACGTAAGTTTTTTTCCCGTTGGATAATGCTCGGCCACACACGGCTGCTCGAACGATTAAGTATTTGAATGCCCAACACATTGAAATAATGGCCCATTCGCTGTATAGTTCAGACCTGGAACCTAATGATTTCTTATTATTTCCACGTGTAAAGGACAAGTTACGGGGTTGACGCATTTAAAAATGAAATAAAGAGCCTAACACGGGAAGATTGGAGAAGAATTCGTAGTAAAGACACAAACAGTAAACATAAAAAACAAAAAAAAAAAAAATACTTAAGAAAAATAATAACAGATAATTCTAGCAAAACACCAGCAATCGACCATGGAAGAAAGAATATTCAGGCCGATCCAAATTATTATTATAAGAAGGCAGGTTTAAAAAACGAAAGTTTTCAATTTCTCACGTCTTTATTTATTATTATACATCAAAAAATTATAAACACTTTCCTGGGGCTCTAATAAGTAATGTAATCAGAATTTTAAAAAATGTATAGTTTGTCATACTATCAAGTGGTCATTACACTGGACTTCCACACAATTAAACAGCCATTTTTCTTTCTATTTCAAAAATATAAAATAAAGTTAATTCTATTAACCAACGTAAGAAATTAAAAACATAAGATAATATTGACCATAACTGTTTTGAGTATTTACAGCTGCTTATTTTAAAGAAAAGTAATCCAATTATTTTAAAGAATGCTTTTCTTTATAACAAAACAATTCAGTATGGTGCAAAAGTGTGGTTTTGGCTTTGCCTTTTAAATTGGCGTTGTTAACTATATTTCCGTTTATTGAATTAAGTTTTTTTGTTTAAAATTTCCAAGTAAAGTTCTTTTAGCATAAAACACAGTTGTAAGCTTTATTGGACTTGAAACCTTACTTAAACTTTTCCCAAAGTTTTACTAATGCTACCTACTAAACTTTTTATAGTATTAGAAGCAGAAAAATCTGGCGACTCCAGAAATGTAAAAAAAATCATAAGTCGCCATTTAAAAACATAAAGTTGCATGCCCTTGTACTTACACGTGATGACGTAAGACAAATTCAATGCCACAGATGTATGGAGTACTTACCATCTAACAACTTTTGTTGAAAATATTTTTTCTAAAAGTCAACAATAAAAGAGTTATAGTGATATTGCGTTACTTTTTCCTCACCCTGTATATGTAATTGTATCTAATTTTGATCGGTTTCAAGGCGATTTGTGTTGTTCAGAATATGTCCATTAAAATCTATAAAAATTGATAATACATTTAAATCTTAAAAGTGGGGGTTATTAAGATGGTAATTTTAGATACATTTCCTACTTCCCTCTCTGTCATCTTTGGATGAAAGTTTGAGCGTCGCGTCGGTGTGACGATGCGTCATCAGCGTCGCCAGCTGCTTAGCGGATGACGAGCAGATGATGCGGGACGCTCTCGTGCTTATGCTATCCTACCATAATTCCCTAAATATACCCTTTACAGGCACCCTACGGTCGCATAGTATCCCCACCAGTCAACATATTAATTCACTTTCATGCATTTTATTTTACTATACATGCGTATTGAATCAATCAACAAGTGATGTTAGTCATAACCGAAACATTGATTTTGGGATAATTGGTTATCATTAATAAATTACATTTTTCTGGACAAGAGATAAAAGATAAGAAATTAGCTTAATATAGTCGTAATTATCTAAAGACAATTCTAAGTTCTAATTTTTTTAATTTTTAGATCTAGGCGCATGCCACGCCGGTCAACACCATGCCGGTCAATTCCACTCTAACAAAAAACTCACCATCAAATAGCATTTTTTTAAAATCGCCCGTGAAAATTATTAATCGTAAAAAAATACACACGAACAAAAACAATATATTTCTGAGACCAAAATAGAATAATTTAACCTTTATCCAAAAAATGCTTCGCTAAGGAGGTTATAAAAATCCAAGATCTTAAAAAAAAATTTTAAATAACAAAATATTGATTTTAGCGATTTGAATTAAATTCGGTGTGTAACTCTGTACCGTAAAAAAGGTGTTTTTGATCATAATTTTTTTGTCCGTGGGTGTTACCTAAGTACCAAGTGGTCAACCACATGTATTTTATTTCTTATAGGTGTTAGTGGATAAAGAACGAAAGCACAAAAGGGTCGAATTTAAACCTACCCTCTAACTCTTATAATAACTGAGATCTCTATGGTAGACCACGAATTGCAATCAACCTTTATACATGTAAACGATATGGTCAAAATTTAGCCACTTACAAGAAATGTAATTTAATACTAGAAATCTACCTAAAAATTGTCATAATAATATTTTCTGTCCATGAAAAGTTATAAATAAAAAGCCAATGCTAAAAATGCAAGTTTTTCATATTTCTAGAGAAAATTAAGCAAAAGCTTCAGTGTTTGTTTGAATATGGGTTATAGCTGGAATTAAGATGTTGAGGAGTAAATTTCCGAGTCTTGTTAGAAACAACAGCCAAAAACATGTGCATAGAATTTGATTTTTTTACTTTTTCTTTTTCTTATTCTTAAAATTCATTTTTCTCTCTAAAGCGTCAGGTATGCACAGAATTAGCATTTTTTTTTATAATTAATTATAATACATTACCCGATTTGGATAGTTAAAGCAACAACAAGAAATTAACTGGATTGCTTATATTCTTAGTTATTCTGGTGTATTTTTGCAACCTTTAAAAATTTATATTTATAGTTTATTACACATAACAATTGGAAACGACATTATGAAACAAGTGAATAACATAAAATATCTAGGATCTAAGATTCAGAGTGTGGACACATGGACATGGAGTTAAATAATCGGATTAATAGCGCAAATAGGATCTACTTTTCATTGGTAAACCCATTTATAAATAAAAGGGAGGTTAGCAAGGAAACGAAAGTTAAAATTTACAATACAGTATATGTACCAGTTTTGTTATACGGAGCAGAATCCTGGAATCGTACAGAGCGGCACAAATCCATGGTGAGAGCATGTGAGATGAAGTTTTTGAGAAGGATCTTAGGAGTAACTAAACGAGACAAACTAAAAAATGAAATAATTAGAGAACGGCTGGGAGTAGAATCAATAGAGCACAAAATCGAAGGAAAGCAGCTAAACTGGTGGGGTCACATGGTAAGGATGCCTGACACAAGAACAGCAAAGAAAGTGTGGAAGGTAAAGGTAAAAAAAAGGGAAGAGGACGACCTAGAAAAACGTGGGATAAGCAAATAGTCGGGGTTTTAAGTAAAAATAATAGTGAGTGGAACAGTGCCATGGAGACAGCAAAGGACAGAAAAAAATGGAAAGATTTTTGTAAGGGAAATCAAAACTTAACTCTAAATCATCTACACTGAAAGGTAGAAGAGGACCGGATAAGTAAGTAAGTAAGTACACATACCTAGCTAAATCTAAATCAAAACAAAGCGTAATTTCAACAAATTAGCTGATATACAAATAAATCATAAAATTTCGTCGAATAAATAAACAAATAACAACATAAATTCACTTATTCAGTAAATTTATTAATAGTATATTACATACCGAGGGGGAAAGTATTTCGTTACTGTCGAGAGATAATTATATCTCGAGACAGTAATGAAACTTTTCACCAAGGTTTGTATAGTATTTTATTTTCAACCATACATATAAATTAATATGAATCATTTATAATAATAATAATTAATATTTTGAACAAACAAGCTGTCATTTAATGACAGTGGGAGCGGCCGGGTAGGAAGTAATCAGCTGACTTTCCGCCCGGGTGGAAAGTAGTGGAAAGTAACAACTTTACACCCGGGCGGGCGGAAAGTGATCAGCTGATCACTTTCCACTCGGTTGGAAAGTAACAGTCGGAAAAAGCCAATTTTCCAACTTTCAAAACAGTTAGTGTTAGTAATAAGTAATAACGTCATTACATATATGGTTGAAAATAAAACATTTTACAGAAACTTGTGCCATGCCAAGATGTGAAGGTATTGTAGTAAATGATGTAATGATTATACGTTTTTATTTTAAAATTAAATCAGTTTGAACCGAACATTAGTTCATGCACGAGAAAACGATGGTTTTGACATATTTTTAATATGCAGTATATTTCACTTTACATTTTCTTCTTAAGGTGGTCTTCTTTTGAAGGTTGGCGATCATCATGATTATTTGCATTTTGTTAACTGCTGCTCTAAGTTGGCTTGTTGAGCAATTAACCCATTCTCTTAAGTTGCGAAGCCATGACATTCGTCTACGCCCAATACTGCACTTCCCTGTAATTTGATTTGTGAAGGCGGTCGTGGTTCAGTTGATTTATAGCGTGCATCTGACCACTGAGATGGCCCAGGTTCGATTCCCAGGGTCACATATACACCGAAAATACCCGGCCGCTTCTGTCGGAAGGCAATGGCAAACCACCGAGATGTATTCTGCCTAGTAAAGTGCTCTCTGGAGTAGAAGTGCAAGCACTTCCGTGGTTCGGAGCCCACGTTAAGCTGTAGGTCCCCTATGTCTGTAGGCTACTTGACACGCACACTACAGGCATATGGAGAGAGGATCGGCAACGCCCTGTAAAGGGTATGCCACTATAAGAAGAATAATGATTTGTAATAGCTGGTATCTCTCCCCGCCTCATTACATGACCTAGGGTATTGAAGTTTATGTTTCTTTATTTCATTAGTTAGTTCTAATTCTTTTGATAGTCTTCTTAAAACCTCATTGTTGGTAACTCTGTCAACGTATGATATTCTAAGTATCTTTCTATAGAGCCACATTTCAAAAGATTCTACTTTTTTGATCATTGCTTTAGTCAGTGTGGCGTCTTCTATACCATATAACAGAATACTGAATATATAGCATTTTAACATACGTATTTTAAGATCGTTGTTTAAGTTTCTATTGTAACAGAGTTTTCCTCTAGTTCAGTCAGCATTGTCTTCAGATCTTCTTCTCTTTCTGCAATTAGAATGACGTCTTCGGCGAATCTGAGGTGGTTCAGCCTCTCTTCGTTCATACTGACTCCTTTGTTTCCCCAGTTTAATTCTTTGAAGATCCCCTCAAGTGCCATGTTAAATAGTTTGGGCGATATGGTATCGCCTTGTCATATTCTTTCTTGTATAGAGAAGCGTGGTGTGTCTTCGTGTAGTCTGACTTTCGCTGTTTCACTTTTGTAGATGCTCTTTGGAAGACTGGTGTATCGATAGTCTATACAAGATTTGTCCTGTTCTTTTATTATTTCCCAGTGTTCCAAACTGCCAAAGGCCTTTTTATAATCTACTAATGCTATGTATAAAGGAAGCTTATACTCTATTGTCTTCTCCGTCAGAACTTTTACTGCTAGTAGTTAGATGGTCGGTTGTGGTGTAGCCTTTTCGGAAAGCTGCTTGTTCCGGAGGTTGGTAATTGTCTAGTTTTTGTGTTATTCTACTGGTTATGATTCTTGTGAACAGTTTGTACACGTGTGAGAATAAGCTGATTGGGCGGTAGTTTTCCAGCTTCATTTTGTCGCCCTTTTTGTATATTATAATGACGATTGCATTGTTCCAGTTTATGGGTATTTTTCCTTCTTCTAAGCACATATTGAATAGTTTGCACAGCTTTGGAATTACTTCATCTTAGGTTTTGTTTCTGGTTTCAACCCGGTTTTTGTCTTTTAATCTGGTCTGGCGACTTTGTAAAAATTAGGAATTTTGTTTTATTTAATTTCAGGTTTAAGCCGTATTGTTTACTCACTGTATGCACTTTCTGTATCAGTCTTTGCATGTCCTCGATGTTTTCTGTTTATAGCACGGTATCATCTGCATACCTTAGGTTATTGATGGGTATTCCATTGACAACTTCTCCAGCTGTTTCATTGTACAGTGCTTCTGAATATAAATTAAAGAGTAGCGCGGAAAGAATACACCCTTGTCGTACTCCTCGCTTAATTTTGATGTCTTCTGATAGTGTTCTGTCAATTCTAATGTTTACCGTTTGGCGGTACCTAATAAAGATTTTCGATGATTCTAATTAGGCCAGTCGGCAAGGGGTTTATTGTGGAAATAAATGGTGGCAAGCTGGAATAAATTTTATTCTCTTTATTGGGACCTCCAAAAAGACATACTAATTTTGCACGGTCTAGCGACCCCGGATTTTGCCGCTATATTGAAAAAAACACGCGAAAAAAACATTTTTCTTGATTTGCGTGAATATCTCAGTTTGGATTAACCTTAGAGCAAAATATCTAGTTATTGAAAATAACGCAAATAAAATTATCTACAAAAAAGATCGGAAACTTTTTTCTGTTAATTGATTGGTTACGGACTTACAGATATTCAAAGCAAGCAGCACATATTTATTGTTCTTAATATTTCTTTCATTTCAACATCCCGCTCGTTCCAAAATATTTTCAATAATTTTAAATTAATACTAACGTAGACTTGGTGCCTAGAAATATTTTTTTTAGAATCTGTATCTTGTTTTCTGTTGCGCCTATTTCCACACCACCTAGCGGTAAAGCACTCGGCGCGTTTTTTTTTAAGTGGTATCCCCAGTATATGGAAAATAGTTATACGTGTTGTCTACTTCTGTTGATGTTGATGGTTTATCTATAATCTCATTGGTGATCTTATCGACACATAGAACATCCTGCTCTTGTAATTCGGATTCAAAATTCACCTCCATAATATGTTCTTGGGTGAGGATTTGCGCGTCGCTTTATTCGTCATCGCCCAGTTGTTCTATGACTTTTTGAGCATTCGAACAAGCCTTTCCCTGACATGATCCACACACTACTGAACAGACCTACAATCGACGAACACGTTCAGTTGTTTTAGTAGATTTTGCGTTGACGTTTTCCGGATATCCATCGAAAACTATTATTGCGTCGTTGAGTAATGTTTTTTACCTATTCAACGAATTTGTCCAAAATTGCTGAATAAATTTCTTGTTGGTGCCACACAACTCTGTGAATAAGAAATCCTTCGTCGACTACACAGGGTTATTCAAATTCGAGGCTCACCATTGGGATCTCGGAAACCGTAAGAGTTACAAAGCCGGTTAAATTGGGGAAAAGTTGCGCTATACAATGCTGATTAATATTTAAAAAAGAAATTTGACCTACCTATCTTAGTTTTTTTATTAAGAGCAAAAAACAGAAAAATGTCAATTTGGTTTTTTGGGCATAATTTGGTTGTTATTAAAAAACATTCAAATCTGTTAAAACTTTCTTTAAGCAACTTTTTAGCTGTAACACTGTAGTAGTATCAAAAATTTTCTACGACGTATCGGTTTTCTGGAATCATCATCAGGTTCGTTTTTTCTTATGGGCGTCATGTTGGATTTTTATAGCATCTCATAGAGTTCTTGATGGTGATTTCAACGATGTATGAATGATGGCGTTTCACTGCCGAAAACTGCTGTTATTTACAAAAATAGTAAATTTCAATAGATTGCCATGGAAAAACAATCAAAAACATTAATACATAATTATTAATAGCGTTTTAGGACACACAGAAAATTAAATAATGAAATAAATAGAGAATGGCACATACCTGCTGCGCGCTTTCAATATCTGTAACTCAGTAACCCATCAATTAACAAAAAAATTCACAGATTTCGCAATCCTTGCAACCATCAGATACATTGGAAATGTAATGCCATATATAATATTATATAAAACATACTCACTTACGACTTCGAAATTGTGGAAATATCACACCTCTGAGAGTAAATTAATATTTTTTTCCCATTCTTACACATAAAGTGGCATTTTAATGTGTGAAATCTAGTTATCTGAGCAACATTTTAATGTGAAGGGTGGATAAAGTGTTGCTATAAACATTTTATCCACACTTCCTTGACGACACTGATTCTATAAATATTTTATCCACACTTTCCTTGACGACGTGAATTTTAGAATAAAAATATGGTGCCTTTAAATTTAAATTGCTAGGTATTGTTTAATAAAGACATTTTATCCACTCAAGGAAATTAGCTCAATCGACTACGCCTCGTGAGCTTAACTTTTCCTTTCCTGGATAACATTTCTCTTAATTCAATCAAGGAAATTAGCTCACTCGGCTGCGCCTTACGTGGATAAAATTTCGCTTCAGTCACTTGTACCATAAATAGCTATTAAACTAAATCAACAAAAGAAAATACCATTAGTGGGCCGGTATAAATTACTTATAACAACCGAACCACCACATTGTGTTTATTTTATTTTTGTACCGCCCTGATAAATAATGTCTGCATTCATTTTAAATATTCTTAAATAGTGACGGTGTGGCCGCTTTAATTTTCTATAGAAAGAAATAATTTTCGCCTGTCATTTTTTCCCTATAATATCTAAGGGTTCTAAGTTCTAAGGCGCCTTCAAGACATATTGTTCCCCCGCCTCCCAAAGATAGGTACGCCACTGGTACCATAAATAGCTAGTAAACGAAATAAACAAAAGAAAATACATATTTAATCAGTTTGTATTTGTTTGTAATACGATTATGAGTTTCGTGTAAAATTTCCTTACACTTGTAGCAGACCTTGTCTATTCTTCTTTACGCAGTTTTATTACGAATAATTCTAATGTTTGTTATTATGAGATCATCGGGTTGGAGTCGAAGCTCGTAACACACTCTCGGTCACGGTCACGTACCGACACATTTGATGTCGCGAAACCTACTCAAATTCTTGTAACTCTGTCCAATATACGAGCGCATAAACATTTCCAATGTTAAAAAATGTGAAATACTTTTGTGGACAATTTTATCTACTTTATTTTCGATAACTTGATATTTTGCTCTAAAGTTGATCCAAACCGAGATATTCACGAAAATAAAAGAAAACGTCGTTTTTTCAATATGGCGGTAAAATCCGGGGTCGCTAGATCGTGCAAAATTAGAGAATAAATTTTATTCCAGCTTGCCACCATTTATTTCCATAATAGCCTCTTTTAAACGCCCTGTCGACTGGCCTAAATATCTCGTGTGTCTATTTGTTTTTGTTTTACCAAACTGTGTATCACTTATGGCACTATCTAGTTATTTATACAGGGTGTAACAAAACTGGTGGGCTGCCTATACACAGGCGGCTTCTAGGACTAAAAATAAGGAAAACAGCTTCTATAAATAACTTCTTTTTCGAGATACAGGGTGTCCAAAAAATAAGTTTTTTTTTAAATATCTCGAAAACGATTTAAGATATTAAATTGAGCTTTGGTATGCACTATACTGGCATGAAAAGACTCTTTTTCGATCCAACTAGTTTTGACAATTCCAGCAGTGGCGTGCGTGACAGCAAAAAAATAAATGTGACGAAAAAATATATATACGGTTATGTATGATTCTTAGAAATACTTTTAGCGTGTGACTCATCAGACCTATAAGTCGGTGGTCGTTACAAATGTTGCATTAGTTTTCTTCGGAATTGCAATACAAGTCGACACTAGCCAATCCCTAGCTATATTCTCTTGTTTTATAAATTGAATTAAAAAGTTCCGTAAGTATATTTATATTAGCATCGTTAAGGAAGTTCCATAATTCGACAGGTATTTCGTCTGGACCAGGAGTTTTGCTTTTTTCATATTTTTGAGTGGATATGTTACCTCTTCGTTTGTTATCTTTGGACCACTTTCTGTACTTTCATCTACTACTGAAACCCTATGTCTGTCATCTTGAAATAACACTTCAATATAATCTTTCCATCCTTTTAGTTTTTCTTCTGTATCCAGCAGAATGTTCCCGTTGTCGTCTGTTAGCATATTTATTTGTTGTTTATATCCTCCGACAAGTTGTTTGATTTTTTTGTGTATGTTGAATGAATCGTGTAGTTCTTGGAGACTTTCAATTTCCGCGCATTTCTCTTTCAACCAATTCTCTTTTGCCTCTTTAACCTTCCTTTGAATTTGTCGATGTATTGTTTTGTATCTTTGTTTATCCTTGTTTTTAGCGGCTCTTCTTTCCTGTATTAACTTCAATAATTCTTGGGCCATCCACTCTTTTTTTCTTATTTTCCTCAGTGTGTTTTAGTTCTCTTTTGCTTATCTCAATTACTTTGTTCTTGATATTATTCCATTTACCGTTTACGTTTTCTTCAGCTACATTTGGGTTTTGTATTGCCTGTAGTTCATTATTTAGCGTTTCTTCCATCTTTTACTTAATTTCATTGTCTATAAGCTTTGAGAAGTCGGTGTTGTTGATCCTCTGATGTTTTTTAACTCGCTTTAGACTCAATTTAAATGTTGCCGCTACCGGATTATGGTCGGAAGCTATATCTGCACCCGAATACGTTTTGACAGCTTTTGTTCTGTTTCTATACCTTCCTCTAATCATAATATAATCGATTTGGTTTCTTACTATTTCCTCTTCTGTGTCTTGGGGTGATGTCCAGGTATACAACCTCCTAGGGGGCAGCTTATATAATGTATTGGTCACAACCATTTCTTTGTCTTGGACAAATTGGACTAATCGTTCTCCTATTTCGGTACATTCGCCGATTCCGTATTCTCCTATTAGATCTTCGCATTTTCCTTTTCCAATTTTGGCGTTTAAATCTGCCATGATTATGATGACCTCGTGTTTCTTCACAGCCTTTAATATTTTATCTATTTAATCGTAGAATTCTTCTACTTCGTTTGTCGTTTGTCGATGTTGGTGCGTATACTTATAATAAATTTACTTTTACACGTTCATTGTTTGTGTTTGTAATTGTAATAGCATTACCCGTTCTGAGAGGGGGGGGGGGGGGTGAAGCCAACTACTGATCTATTAGTGTCTTTATCTAGGTACTAGAAAGCCAACTCCATGTGGATGTTTTTGTTGATCGCTACTGCCCGAAAAGTAAAAGGTCCCATTATTGGTGGAACATTTACCATTGTTTGGCCATCTAACTTCACTAACTCTTAATATATTGTTGTGTAGTCTACTCATTTCTAATTCTAGGTTATGCAATTTACCAGCGTGAAAAAGGCTTTCAACATTCCATATTCAAATTTTTAAGTGCCTCCCGGGGATTCTTAGCAGCCTCTGACCATCTAAGGTCTGCCGGGGACTGAGGGCCTTTGTTTTGGGCCTTTGCTTTTGTTATATTTGACATGACGATTATACTAGGGATGTCCAAAATTACATTTAATGCACTTTACATGAAGACGCCTAAATAACCGTTTTATTAATAACGCAATTAGCATAAAACTTTTACCAGTGATAGAGGCCATTAAAAGGAATCTTTTTGTCCAAATCTAGCCAAATTGATTAAAATAAAAGTAAATTCATAGTAGCGATTACGATAGAGCAAAAAAGTATTTAAAAAAGTTGTTTGTTGTTTCTAATCACAAAAATACTCTAAATATGAAGTTTCTCTGAAAAATTTATCATTTGTTTAATTTTTCTACATTTTTGTGCGAAATCGTTAAAATCACAAATAAATTAAACATTACATTCTAATTTTGTAACAATTATTAAATAGGAGATTTTTCAACTAAGTCGACCTGAAGCATTTTTCAATGCGTCTTCTGTCATTCAGTACAACATGTCGTAACATTTCTGGCGAAATTTCTCGGCAGGCTTCGGTATTTTTTAAAAAATTGAAAAGCTTTTGTGTGTTTAACGCATTGAAAAAGAAAAAGGGGCCTATGATTTTTGTATTTAAAATTGCACACCACACATTAACTTTTTGTGAATATTGCTTTTTACAATTAATAACCCAACTTTGGTTCTCTGCTGCCCAGTATCTGCAGTTCTGTGAAGAAACTACACCGTTAGTGGTGAACGTAGCTTCATCAGTAAATATAATTTTTTTCAAAAATTCTCTGTCGTTTCAAAAATTTTCTTGACATCATAGACAATACTTCATTCTTCTATGGAGATCCCCTTCTTTAAGAGTGTACAAGAATTTTGGCTTGTAAAGGTTTTAATTTCTGACAACGAAGACATCTGCAAATTTTAGTATAAGAGATATTTAAATTTCTGCTCATAAACTCTTGCGAGGATTATTACCATTATGGTTTATGCATGACGGTGCTCCACCCCACTTGGGCATTGCAGTTCGCCAGTACCCTAATAAGCAATTTCCTAAAAGATGGATAGAATGAGGTGGATTGATAGTATGATCTCCCTCTTGATGCTATCCCCATAATTTGTTTTTATGAGGCGATTCGAAACACTTAGTTTGCACATATTCCATTGATACTGTTGCAGTAGTACAAGTTTCAATACCAGCCACTGAACGCGTGAGATAGTCACCGATGCGTTATGCTAATATCTGGATAGAAACATCCTTAATATATGTAGCAACAAATTTCATTGAATTCGATGACGTCTACTTCATCTAATTAGGGATCGTTTCCTCTTTTAAAAAGTGAAATACCTCAATTTTGAATATCAAGAGGGGATACGTCATATTTAATGATTTAATGCATCACTGCTTCACTTGTTTAGAGTAGCATAGAAATTTCAAAAGAACGAAAAATAATAACCTGCATATAATGGCCATTACTCACTTGGGCGAATTACGAATTCGCCCTCGTTAAACCACCATAACACGCTCGTAGAATAATATAATTTTTCTATGACTATTTACTTTTTGCTGCAAGTTAAAAACGTATAAAATAGCGAATTCATGACAGCTATCAATATTTTTTACAAATAAAATAACAGCAATGACTGATATATTGTGAAATAAATGATTTATAACTTCGCGATTGGCAGAAAGCAGTGAGTAATGAAATCTGCAAGTTGATGTTGGGCACAGCCTGAGTAATGTATTTCATACAATGTATTGCCACGTGCCGACGTAAGGCGATACCCTGAGTAGATATACCCACTTAGATGCTATTTTAACGATAAGAAATGTTATAAAACGCTTGACACTTGTCTGTACGCGCAGAATGTATTTTACCATCTTAATGTTTGTTATGTAACATTTTCACGTTCTCCGAATAAAGCTTATAAATAGTTATTTGTACAACTAGTAATGAAAGCAATACTTTTTTTCATGAGTTTGAAGTTTGATGCACGACGGCGAAGCCGGAGTGCATCAATCAAACGAGTGAAAAAAAGATGCTTTCATACGAGTTGTACACAATATTTTTTTGCATTTTGACATCTTATATCCCTCAAAACAGGATAAAAACGATTTGAGAATTGACAGTTGTCAAACTGACAATTAACAATATTTTATTTAAAGCATACTTACTTAATGCAAAATGTAAAATTAAATAGTTAAAAAAAGTGTTGCTTTCTTTAAGATTTTTTAATAAAAAAAGTCCACTTTTTTTGTCAAAATGCAAAAAACAATTTTTTAAGTTCTTTATTCGTATAAAACATAACTCCTGTGAGTTATACGTTATAATTTAACAGTGTGAATAATGTAAGTCATTATTTAATAGGAGATGCGTATATAACGAACTTATTATTTAATTTCCATAGAAAAAATACTACTCCTTAAACTCGTCTATCGACATTGTTGGCTAACAAATGCAACGATTGTTTTGTATTCGTCTAAATGTTATTATTTACTTACTTACTTACTTAGTCTTCCTCTTCTACCTTACGGTTTAGAGGTTTGGAAAGTTTTCCATTTCTTGCTATCCTCCACTAGGTTAGTTGCTTCTTCCCAGGTAATGTCGCGATTACTAAGGATTCCCTTAACAGTCTCTTCCCATTTTGTTCGCGGCCTTCCTTTCCTTATTCGCCATCTTCCTTTCATTTTCCATGCTAGCTTCGGGGACCTTGTTGAGTCCATCCTAGTGATGTGACCGACTTGACCTTATTCAATCGTATTCAGGATGGTTTGGGAGTTCGTATTTCTTCCTATTTCTTCATTCTTGATCCTGTCAAATCTAATTTTGTTTTCAACTCTTTTAAACTACGTCATCTCCATTGCTTGTAATTGTGATTTCTGTCTGGGGTTTAGACACCATGTTTCCGATCCGTATGTGAGTTTTGGGACAAATTTTGTTTTGAATACTACCGTCTTGGTTTCCTTACTTATCTCTTTCTTGGAGATGAAAGACTATTTATGGCTTGATATAGTCTTCCAGTGGCTACCACTCTTCTTTGTTCGTCCATTCTGCCATTCTGCGTTATTACCGAGCCTAAATATCTGTTCGATGTATATCGATGTATACTGGAACACACATTCCCTGAGCCGTGGAAACACGCGTTGGTAAAGCCTCTGCCGAAAACAAGGCAATTAACGACTTATAAGGACCTAAGGCCCATAAGTATACTACCGGCTTTTTCGAAAATACTTGAAAGAATTATTCATTCTCAGTTATCTGGCTATATTAATACAAATAATATCCTTCCATTAACACAATCTGGCTTTAGAAAAGGTTATAGTTGTACTACAGCACTATTAAAAGTCACTGATGACATTCTATCTGCGACTGACCAGGGGAAAATTACTATCCTTGTCTTGCTTGATTTTAGTAAGGCTTTTGAAACGGTCGACCATGGGATTTTGAACTCAGTCTTGAAATACATGGGAGTTAACAGGGAAGCCCTTTCGTTGATTGATAGTTATCTGCGTAATAGGCATCAAACCATTACTCTAGATGGTGTCCAGTCTCGTCCATTACTTGTCCCGCAAGGTGTTCCTCAGGGATCAATCTTGGGACCGTTATTATACTCTGTTTATACTTCAATGTTTATCAACAAATTAAAATTTTGCCAAGTTCATGTATACGCCGATGACACACAGCTGTATCTCTCGTCCAGTCCATCAGAGTGGATGGAGACTGTTGAAAAAATAAACTCTGACCTTCAATATATTTTTGAAGCGTCAGCCCAACATTCTCTCAAAATTAATCCTAATAAATCAGCGGTACTTCTGTTTGGTAATAACAATATATGCAATAGATTATCACCTTTTATCCATATCCGAATGAACAATGTTGAAATACCGGTTGCTACTAAGGTTAAAAGCCTGGGGATGTTTCTTGATAATTCCTTTCGGTTTCGGGATCAAATAACTAAGTACATATGTCAAGGTTATCAAAATTTAAAACACCTATACCCTCACAGATCGTATTTAAATCAGCAGGTTAAGAAGAAGGTCTGCGAGGTTTTCATTTTATCACTGTTTAACTTTTGTTCTCCTGTATACCATTCGGCATTGGATAAAAGGACAGTTGAACGTATTCAAAAAATGCAAAACTCATGCTTAAGATTCATTTATGGAATTAGAAAATTCGATCATATATCCCACAAACTTGAAGTTGCTGGTTGGCTGACGATGAAAAATCGCAGGGAGCTTCAATGTTTAACACTTTATCATCAAATTCTTCTCACGATGACACCACCATATTTGTACAATAAAATAAGGTTTAGGACAGATATTCATAATATTACAACTAGATTCAGGGGACTTATAACACCACCTCACCATTCTCTCTCCCTCTTTGAACGGTCATTCTCCTTTCAAATTTATACTTTATACAATAATCTTTCTTCTGAGCTTAAGATGCTCAATCTGAAAACTTTTAAGAGTCAACTTCGTCTTGTACTTTTTCGGAAGCAGTGCAGTAGATAAATATAGTATTGGTTACGTTATTGTTAGTACTTAGGCGCCGATGTGTGTTTGTCTCAATTCTATTTTGATAGCAGTACATCATCATCATTATTATTATGTTACTAGGGTATTACTTTGCTTTACGTTCTCTTCCAGGTGCTTACCCATCGCGGAATGTTAGGAATGTTGGAATGTTAGGTATAAGTTAGGACAGTTAGGCTAGGTATTGTAAGTTGAATTTACTGTTGTCGTAATAATTAAAGGTTTAGGTGGAAGATCAGTAAGCAGCTAGCTGCCCTCTGAACCTCGCCTTTTGGTTCTCTAATTTTTAGCCTCCCACTTATCCTGTATATCTATTTTAATTATTGTAGTTTTTGTTAATTTGTGTGGACATAACTTGGAGAATAAAGACTATTATTATTATTATTATTATTATTATTATATTGCGTGAGTTTTTGCTTCTCTTGCAATGATCATGGTTTCCGTCTTTTCCTTGTGTATTATCATTCCCCCATTATCTATTTCTTGTTTCCAGATATACAGGGTGACAATAATCTACCTGTGTTGTATGGGTAACTTTGTTATTATAGAAGTTAGAGAGTCGGCTAAATTAGCAAAGTTGGGCAGAATTTCAAGACAAATTAGGTGCCAGTTTGACATTTGACATACACTTTCAACTTTTTCAAATATTTCGAAGAAACTAAAAACATGCAATTTTTTAAATGTTTTATAATTCCATAACCACCTATTTTAAAACCAAAGTGAAATATGTTTCTTGTAGATATTTTTACGTAGAATTATAAAAAAATATCTACAAAGTCATAGCACTCTCGATTTTTGAGATATAAGCCAAACTTACGTTTTTTTAAATGGCAACCATGGTAGGCTATGGATTCATTAAAGAGCTTATTTTTTGCTGATTTCAAAAATGTATAGGTTGTCATATTTGTTTCCGTTAATTTTCTCAGAATTTGCAAAAAACTGAAGTTAGTGATTATAATTAATAATTAGCTGCATAGTATTACAAGAGTGCCTTGGAATTGGAAAACAACAAAACAAATTTAAGTGTCAAAGTTAGTCCTGTTTTGCTGATAATTACGGATGTGAATGTTAAGTAGTTCTGTTAAAGTTACTAAAAAAATGGCTTACTCGTGGGAAGAAAGAAATGATATGTTATTTTGCTATTACAATTGTAATCGTGATGCGAATGCAGCTTCTGAATTGTATCTGCAAACATACATGGAAAGAAGGCAGCCAGATAAAAGGATTTTTGCAAAACTTGAATCCAATTTAAAACGGTATGGATCATTTTGTAAACCAAAAGAAGCTAAGAAAAATATTAATGAAGGAGCAGACGTGCGTGTTTTGGCATACAATACTTTTAAACCAACTGCATCTGTGCGAGAAATTGGACTTGAGTGTAAATGTATCCAGAGAATAAGCAAGAACAATTTTGAAACAAAATAAATTAAAACCTTATCATCATCATGTTGGAAACACATTGTATCCATCCAACAGATTTAGAAAGAAGATTCAATTATGCTATGTGGTTTGCTGAAGAAAGTGAAAGAAACGAAGTCTTTTCTCAATCAATTCTATTTACGGATGAAGCCAAATTTACAAATAATGGTTTATTTAATAGAAAAAATCATATTTACTGGGCAAGGGAAAATCCACACTTAACGGTTGAAAGGCGAGAGCAATACGTTTTTTCTATTAACGTTTGGTGAGGCATTCTTGGAACAAAACTTCTCGGTCCTTATTTTTATGAGGAAAATCTAAATTCGGAGAAGTATTTGCTATTTTTACGTAATCAATTCGAAGAAATGTTGGACGATCTTCCATTAAATTTTATACAAAATTTGAATTACTTCCAACACGATGGAGCACCTACTCACAATGCTCACATTGTGTCACACTATTTATTGGAAAGATTTCCTAATTGGATAGGTACCAGAGGTCCTATTGCGTGGCCTTCCAGGTCTCCGGACTTAACTCCCCTAGATTTTTTTTTATTAAGTGTACAAAGAAAAGCCTCACAACATTGATGACCTGAAAATAAAAATAAGAAGAGCTGTAGCCGAAATTAGACATAATACATTAAATAAATAGCAACGTGAAATATTAAAACGATGTCAGTTATGTGTTCAAGAAAATGGTGGTCACTTTGAAGTATTATTATAATCATTAATTTATTTTTATAGTTACATACATTTATTATTTAGTTCTGTTATACATAATGATAGTTACTAAGTACCTATTTTATTTGTTATTTGTTTAATTAAAAAAATTTGATAATTTCAATTGTTTTTGATGATGAGTTACTAAACAAGAGACTATGACAAAATTCCAAGGCATTCTTAGTTCATGGTTATTATTTATCATCATTAATTTCAGTTTTTTGCAAATTCTGAGAAAATTTACGGAAACAGATATGACAACCTATACATTTTTGAAATCAGAAAAAAATAAGCTCTTTAATGAATCCATAGCCTACTATGGTCGCCATTTAAAAAAACGTAAGTTTGACTTATATCTCAAAAATCGAGAGTGCTATAACTTTGTAGATATTTTTTTATAATTCTACGTAAAAATATCTACAAGAAACATATTTCACTTTGGTTTTAGAATAGGTGGTTATGGAATTATAAAACATTTAAAAAATCGCACGTTTTTAGTTTTTACGAAATATTTGAAAAAGTTGAAAGTGTATGTCAAATGTCAAACTGGCATCTAATTTGTTTTGAAATTCTGCCCAACTTTGCTAATTTAGCCGACTCTCTAACTTCTATAATAACAAAGTTACCCATACAACACAGGTAGATTATTGTCACCCTGTATAGGTGTTGCTGTAGGTCTGACTCTTTGTTTGCTAGTATAGTCCAGTAAATGAGTACTCAAAAGAGGGGTGTAGAGTGCATGAAATATGCGAGAGTTTTTGACTTCAGGGCTTTGTTAGGAGTAGTTAGTAGGTAAACATACTAAAAGTCCCCGCCCCTGGGGGGTGAGCATAAGGTGGGAGGGGGGGGAGAAGATCCCATTTTTGGGTTTTTCGATTATATCTCGGAAACGGTGGACTCTAGAAAAAATATGTTCTAAATAAAAATGAAAGCTAATTAAATTTCCTATAAAATTGTTTCCATACATATTTGTCAAACTTCCAACGGTTTTCGAGATATACGTTATTGAAAATCCATTCACAACCATTCACAAATACCAAACTGACACGTAAAGATCGCACACTTCCTCTTTCCTCAATGAATTCGACAATCAAGATTGATAATGAAAAAATTGTCGTGGATCCATTCTTGCTTTTTCAGCGAATCTCGATTACCAAGAAATCGGACGAAGAATTATATGCAATATGAATTGGCTCCCTACCCCCTGGCTTTCTTCGACGAAAGTGGAATGAGAAAGTGCAAAAAGTCAGCACTGTACACACTGTTTAAGGAAATTGATAAGGACGTTGATTTAAGTACCTTTGAATTTGTTGTTGATGGGGGATTCCTAGTCCACAAAGTTGTTTGGCAAAAAGAGACAACTGTATCAACCAATTTGTGATGGTTACGTTAAATTTCTGAACACCCATTATTATGGAAGAGGTTGTACAGTGGTTTTTGATGGGTACACTGACACAACAGAGAGCACAAAAGCAGCTGAACAGAGTCGTCGATATCGGCTCAGGAGATGTGTGGACATCAATATCAGTTTGGAAAGTGAAATGAAAGTCAAACTAGAGGATTTCCTTTCCAACTTTCATAATAAGAGTCAGCTGATAAACCTGCTGATGACGCAGCTGCAGAAAAATGGGATCAATACGCTCCAAGCTTCAGCTGATGCTGACGTTGATATTGTGAAGACAGCTATCAACAGATCGCAAAATTCCTCAGTAGCTGTTATTGGAGAGGACGTCGACTTGGCTGTTCTCCTGGTAGCCAAAACCCCAACTGATCGTGACATTCTGCTGGTAAAACCTGGAAGAGGAAAGGTCAAGAGTATTGTATATTCCTCACAACAGCTGCAGCAGGAGTTGAAAATGAAGGACAACGCCCATTTTTTATTCTTACATGCATTCACAGGCTGCGACTCAACATCCGCAGCGTATCGCAAGAGTAAAGCGGGTTTTGTCAAAATGTACCAGAAGGCCAAAATCATACAACATGCAGCTGAGGTATTTGCCAGCGGTTCTTCTTCCCCTGACTCCATCAAGACAGCTGGGGTAATGAGTACTCTCTCATGGTATGGTGCTCCAGCCACAGAAAAATCCCTCAACGGGTTCCGCTACAAATCATTTATAAAGGCAGCTGCAAACATGAAGCCTAATCTCTCGACTCTCCCTCCACCTGAAGCAGCTGTTCAGCAGCATGCATTCCGGACGCACCACCAAGTACACCTGTGGTTAGGGGAGGAACCTAATGGCGGGGCGCCGAATTGGGGTTGGGAGAGGAGGAATGACCAACTAGTTCCGAAACTCTCAGAGTTGGATGCTGCTCCTGACGAAATCTTGAAGATGATTTTTTGCCGATGCACGAAAGGATGTGACAGTGGCAGGTGTGGTTGTAGAAAAGCATCTTTAAACTGCTCTGTCGCATGTCCGAATTGCAAGGGCAGTTGCAACAACGGAGTCGAAATAATAATTCACGAAGAAGGTAAAATAAATAATAAAATTAATAATAATAAAATAAATATAAAATATATTTTATTCTATATATTTATTTCTATTTTATATAAGTAGGTGACGACGAAGACATCGATGACGAAGATGAATGCTTCGATGACGAACCTTGAATGCTTATTTTTTCATTATATCATAAATTTTTTTAATTATTATTAGTCCATGTAAATACTTTCATTATTATGTATGATTCGTAATAATTTAATAAAACTTATAATTATAAAAAAATGTTGAACTTTTGATCCAGTTGAAAATAAAGTAGCAAAAGTATATATAAAATGGAACTAAATTTAATGCTCTACAACTTTGTGTTTAACAATTTTTCTGAGAAACGGTCGTGGGAGGCACTAGAAGCAAATGTTTAACAAAAAGTGAGGTAAAAATGATTTTTTTCGAAAATTATCGATTTTCAATAACGTATATCTCGAAAACCGTTGGAAGTTTGACAAATATGTATAGAAGCAATTTTATAGGAAATTTAATTAGCTTTGATTTTTATTTAGAACATATTTTTTCTAGAGTCCACCGTTTCCGAGATATAATCGAAAAACCCCAAGATGGGATCTTCTCCCCCCGCTCCCACCTTATGCTCACCTCGCAGGAGCGGGGACTTTTAGTATGTTTACCTACTAACTACTCCTAACAAAGCCCTGAAGTCAAAAACTCTCGCATATTTCATGCACTCTACAATATATTTATTGACTGGACTAGTAGTACTGTATCACCGACGTATAATATCTAATATGACTTCTTAGTTAGCATTTAACATCCATCGTTGGATATATGCCTCTTCAAGATCTGCTTTCCATTTATGACGATTATTTGCTCGTTGGATTCAGTTAAAACCAGCTGTCAATTTTAAATCATCGGTCCTTCTCATGGGTGGTCGTCATCTATTTCTTCTATATGAGTATGGTTTCCATACTAATACAGCTCTGCTCCATCTGTCTGCCTCCATTCGTGCTATATGTCCAGCATACGCCCATTTTTGTTTTGCAGCGAATTTGATTACATCCAGTGGCGTAGCCAGGTAGGGGTTAGGGGGGGTTCAAACCGCCCCCATGAGAACCTGGAAGGACCTTTATTTTGTTACAAATTCTAATAAAGTTATTATATTACTTCAAAATATATTTATATTATATCTTCACTTTCGTTACCCCCCCCCCCCCCATGAAAACATCCTGGCTACGCCACTGATTACATCAGTTACTCTAGTTCTTCGTCGTATCCAGACATTTGTTTTCCTATCTCTTAGAGATATCCCAAGCATGGCACGTTCCATTGCGTGTTGCGTTACCCTTAGTGAGTTCATGTTTTTCTGGGTCATTGTCCATGTTTCGGCTCCGTAGCACATTGCAGGTAATATGCAGGTATTAAAAACTTTAGTTTTTAATTGTGTAGGTATGTTTTTGTTTTTAAAAATGAAACTCAATTTGCCGAATGCTACCCATGCTTGTCTTGTTCTTCTTTGTATTTCCGTTGTCTGATTTTTTCTTCCGATTACTATCTTTTGTCATAAATATATGTATTCTGACACTTTTTCTATTTCATTGTGATCTACGAATATTCTGTCGTCTTCGTTGAACATAACTTTGGTCTTATTTAAATTCATCTTTAATCCCACTTTTTTTGATTCATTGTTAAGTTCTTTCAGTATTTCCTGCAGGTCCCCAGGTCTTTTGTATTTGTCGCAATAATCACTACGTCATCGGCATAACGAAGATGATCCAGGATTTTCCGATTATGTCAATTCCTTTGTTAGTCCTATTCAATCTTTTAAAAACATCTTCGAGAGCTAAGGCTAATTTAGGTGATATAACTTAATGTTGATTAAATTATGTATAACCTTTATTAGTTAGGAAATAAACCTCGATTTAGGTACAATCTAGAAGAATTTGTAATTTATCTCAATGTTGCGTTTTCATTATGATATTTCCTGGCTGCACAGAGTAATTAAAAATATAGAAGTAAATGCACGACATCTATACGTGGGCGAGTTTGAATGCATTGGTTTTGGTTCTGTAATTAATAAAATAAAACAATAAGTGCATACTAATCCCTATTATTAGAAATATAAATACTTGTTTATCTATTAGTTTGTTGGTATATTTAAATGTTAATCATATATTTCCTACAGTTTGACTAATACGGAAATTTTGTTTCATAATATTTAGTAATGGTATATTTAAGATAACAATCTCTTTAATTCTGATACCTTTCGAACTTGTTGCGTGTTGTTTTGCTGTCTTACTTTGTCTGTGATTAATCACTTCATGATTTCAGTTAATTTCTCTCTTGTTTTTTTTCCTCAAGTCTTTATTATTTACGTAGATAAACAGAAATTTTATATTTTTCATGTTCCTGTGAAGCAGTTAGTAAGTGGAATAAACGTAAATGTTAAGTGTTGTTAACTGATATGCTATATTTTGATGAGTTAGTGAAGATAAAACTTCAGCAATCATAAAATTTAGAAAATTGTAAAATAGATCGAAAATAAATTTTATCAAAAAGCGTATTTACAGATAATTGTATTTATTTCACAAAACCATCAGTTAATGAGCTATAATTAGGAATAACTTTAATAATTGTTCTTGACATAAATGATTTAAACAAGGCAATAAAAATTTAACTATCAACATAAATAAAATTAAGTACGCAATGGGGAAGTGAGCTTTTATTGCTGTATTAAACACGTGTATGCGAATATACTTGCATATTCATACTTTTTACGTGCAAAACAAAGTAATTTGCACGTGATTAAAAATCGTGTTAATTAACTTTAGCATGCAATATCATCAAATATTTAAAATTTTATTAAGTTTAAACCATAATATGCAGTAAGGCTTGGATAGCTGATTTTACATAATTAAAGGTGCTTACAATTCAGATCCGAGAATGAATCTGAATTTTGGACCGTATCTCTAATACTAATTAGTTTATTTAATTTAGATGGCAAAAACTGCAGTTCGAATAATTGATAATAAGTACCAAAGTAGAGTATGCAGGATGCATTCCGTATCTTTAAAGAATGTTTTTTTTTCATTACGAGGTTTTGTAGCACTATCAAAATCATTAAACCGTTCATAATTTTAAATCTAACACATGATAGATGAAAGCAAACAATTTCCAAATTGTTAAATTAAAAAATAAAATTTGGAGTTTACTTTTGATATATGTCACAATGTCACTATGTTAAGCTAATAATGTTTTAAAGTAGGTGGAAAGAGGCCAAGTTAAAGGGCAAATTTAAAATCAAATTGGAAGTTAAATAGGTATGCAGCATCAGAAAATCGTTAGTTATAGTTACGACTAGAGTCTGTGTTAAAGTACTGTAATAAATAACATGAGTTTTCTTATATACATATTGTCACGGAGCCAAGAATTTTAAATTTTATATAAACAATGCGTTTTCTAACGAAAATATTCCTCCCTAAATTTTATATACGTATAGTTACTAGAAGTAACTGCAATCCACAGAATTTTCACTTGTACTTTAGAATCTTAGAACAAATTAAAAGTAAAGAAATTTTGCTTTATGTCCGTTAGATCACGGCTATCTTTATTAATGTAAAGAATAAATAATTTTATTAGATGCTTCTTCGTAGATCCATGTATCCCTTTGTTTTTCATCCAACTGGATAATCATAAGTGAGTACTTCTACTAAAGTAGGATAGAACGTAATTATTTTTATTAGTTCAATTACTGTTTAATATTAATCATAAAAGTTGACTTTGAAAAAGATTTTACACGGATTAGTATTTAATCAATTAAATATTGTTTGTCTGTTTATTTATTGGGCGAGATCGGGTATCAATAATCCCAATGGAGGATTTTGCCCAACCTAAGGCATTTCCACCTCTAGAATAGATCTTACCGAACCAAATATTGCAATAGTACCTACTGCCTACTGTTTTCCTCATATCCAAGGGAAAAGTCTCAGATTTTTTTCCGGATTAAAAATCTCACTTAATTTCGGCTGAGATCGAATTCGAGACCTTTAGTTTATAAGGTAACCCTGCTGCTGTGTTTTTTTCCTGCTAAACTAAGGTTGATGTCTTACGGGTCCGTAACTTCTTTTTCTTCTTCCTGTAATTCTTTCAGTTACTACTTGTTTTGTTAGCCTTTCTTCCAGCATCCGTGTGACGTGTCTCAAGCACGCAATATCTGTGCCCTTATGATACTTGTTAGTAGTGATTGTCATGTTAATTGCTTTAGCTCCATATTCGTTCATCTTATCCATACTTTCCTTTCTATTCTGCCACCGTAAATTCTTCCTTCTAATATTTTAAGTGTTTCTTTCTTCTTATTTAACTTCCACAACTCACTACCATAAATAATTTTCGTATTCCTCGAGATATTTTTTGATTAAATACATACATTTCTCAAACCCCCTAAGCACTTTTAACCTTTAGATATTCTATCTTGTATTTCTAATATTTCCTCGTCCTTGCTGGTGGTTGTAACACCTAAATAATTAACAATTTCTGCTATAATGTGTCCTATCTTCTGTCACCATTTCCATCTTCTTATTTTGTGCTGTATCTTTGTCGTAGTTTAACGCCATGTATTTTTTTCCTTCATTAATTTTCAGACCTACTTTTTTGCTTTATTTTAAACTCTTTTTTGCATCTATTTAAGTTTTTCTTCATATTTGCCAGGATAACAATGTCATCTGCATATGCTATAATCTGAATTAGTTGGTAATTAATTTTATTTTAAGAATAATTAGTGCTTAAAAATATAGTTTATAAATTGTTAAATAAATATTATAATGCTATTTGTTGTAATCAGTGGATTAAAGCGAGCAATAGTTTGTTGTAGATTTAAAGATTTCCCAATAGTGCTTAAAAGCAAAAATTATTATTCTATATGCTTATTGCACCTTGAATACTTATATCTTTATTATTTTAAATTTGTATCGCCCCCTATAATCGCATTGGTATAATCTTTACGGAATCTTTCGAAGATTATGAGCAGCTATACATAAAAAGGCTGTGATGGCATGGTTGTACTTTTTTCTTGTGTAATTCCTAACGTTCAAATTTAAGCCTTCTTTTCCGTCTTTCCGGCAAGAGGACGGCCTGAATGTTGGGGAGAACGCTGTCCTGGGCTATCGTCACCCCGGAGAGGAGCTTCTGCAGCTCCTCGTCGTTACGGATGGCGAGCTGGAGGTGACGAGGGATGATCCTGATCTTCATGTTGTCCCTGGCGGCGTTACTCGCCAACTCGAGCACTTCGGCGGCCGAGTACTCCATCGCGGCGGGAGCGCCGGCGCCAACGCGCTCGGTGTAATTTCGCTTACGCATGAGACGGTGTATCCTGCCCACAGGGAACTGCAAACCGGCGCGGCTCGACCGGGACTTCGCCTTTCTCTTGATTTCTCCTCCCTTCCTCTTATTATTATATATTATTATATTATATTGTGCCTATTGTTTTTGTTATTTTCTCTAATAGGTTTATCCAAAACTATGTTGAAAAGGGTTGTCGACAATGGGTCCCGTTTCCTTAATTCTCTAGTAACTCTAAAATTTTCAGATACTTATATGACCGTTTGCCAGTACCTTGTAATCTGTTGCCCTCAACGTAATTTTTACTAACTGTATTATCTTTTTAGCGATACCCATATCCTTCATAGCTGTGTACAACTGCTCCCTTTTTATAGTGTTCTAGGCTTTTCCGAAATCAATAAAGATCATGTGCTGTGGTCGTCTTTAATATAAAGACTTAATCTATTGTTGACCTGTTCCTTCGGAATCCGCATTGATACTGCCCTACTTCTTGTTCTACTAATGCTGGCAGTGGATACAAAGATCGAAGAAACGACCAGAAAACTAGAAAAAAAAATTGGTGAAATATTCGACCAAAAAGTGGAGAATTGACTAAGAATACAGTTTGCATCTCGCTAGATAACTAGTATCAGAATTCAACCATGAAATTTAAAAAAAAATGGAAAAAGCATACCAAGTGAATAAACCTCAAAGGGTTCAAAGAATGACACTAGAGTATGTCAAAAGGTTTCTTCAAATAGGCTACCGACCAATAAAAGTCATGTGGTGTGGTAATTTAATATAAAGACTTGGTTGACCTGATCTTCCTACTTTTTGTTCTACTAACTCGTTTAGTTTGTTTTTATTGATAGGTACTACTAGAATTTTGTAGGTAATATCCATAATCGCTATGCCTCTGTAAATTTCACAGTTTGTTGTCACCTCTTTTCTGTAGTGGGCAAATTAAAGCCTCTCTCCATCCTGATGGCATAATTTCTTTTTCCATATTTGTTCCAAAATTTTATGTATATTTGTTTCTATGTAGTTTATCCCCTTTTACTTTTAGTATGTCTGCCGTTATTCCATTTTCACCTGGCGCCCTGTTACTTTTGAAAAGTTTAATTATATCTTTCTATACTTGTTGATTCGCTTACATCGTTTATGTCATTTTCCTCATTTCCTTTACTCTTCATTACTTTGGTCTACTGCTTTAAAAACCTCTGTAAAATATTGTGTTCATCTTTTCAAACTCTCATTGCTTCTAGATACAGGGTTATTATTAATGATTGTAGTCGAAGTAGACCGAAAATCTAAATGTAAAATTTCTTGTTTCTGCTCCACACAAATAATGATTCGAATTATATTGGATATGCATTGCTCTACACACAAGTGTTAAATTGGTTGCATAACGAGTCAATATTTATGTAAAAAAGTTGAAATCATTTTTAAGCGAAATAAAAATTTTCTTACCATAATTTTCACTTAAAGAATGATCGATACAAATCCGAGACATATCTACACTAGACTCTGATTAATGAACTCATAGTTAATGCATAGTTAATAACGTATTCATATTACTAAAAAAACACACACAAAGATAATTCAAAACTTATTTAACAATGATTATTTATGTTTATTTACAATGGATGTTGAAAGTACTCCCCATTTTAAGTATTATCAAATCTGTCCACAACTCTCCGAATATGAGCCATTAAAGATTCCTCTTCAATATCTATGCCTGGAAATGCAACGAGATATACATTTTTGCATTTATCCATTGCCCGTCTTCATTTTTAATACACCGTTTCGAAAATAGGATTTAATAATAAAGAGTACACTATTATTCAAATTTAAACCTAAAATATTGCTTGTTGTTTATTAAAATTTCTAGGACTGCCTTTAATTACACTTCCGTATTAACACTCTGGAATCAGCAGTAGTCTTAATTAAGACTAATTTTATTCAGGTAGACTTTAAAGGAAGGGCGAAATCAACAGACAAACTAACACAAAATACAATTATTCAAAAATACGAGTGACAATTGACAGTTCACTTGGAAAATAAAATCACTACAAAAATCCCTGCACTATAATTATGTTTGTTTAAGGCTAGTATTTAGTAACTTTTAGATGTGGAAAGATTTATCGAATATTGTAATTTATTTTTTAAATTTTTTATCGCGTGTGTAATATATGAAGGCGATTGTGCAATTTAAATGACTAAAGAAATGCCTTAGTAAGATAATTGCGCTCGAAAATTTTAAAAAATTTTGATAGATTCGATAGAAAACGGATAAAATCAAAAAATATTATCGGCAATAAATCCTTAACTAAGTACAATTTCGGAATTCGGCGAGCGCAATTGCCTTAAGAATATAATTTTGCGCACTTAGAACAATTGACAAATATTTGAACTTTAAAACTGTAACAAAAAGCTTAAAAAAT
This sequence comes from Melanotus villosus, assembly GCA_963082815.1. Taxonomy (NCBI): domain Eukaryota; kingdom Metazoa; phylum Arthropoda; class Insecta; order Coleoptera; family Elateridae; genus Melanotus; species Melanotus villosus. The sequence continues at coordinate 64,132,203 of OY720418.1, read as the reverse complement.
GCTAGGGTTAAGAGAAGTGAATAACAAAAAATTAATGAAAATAGGCAACACTTTCTACCAACGATCTATGTTTACCGGGTGTCAGGTGACAAATAGCACAGTACTTATCGGCTTTAAATCCGAAATTTACGGAAACTTGACAAGGAGATTACAATTTAAATACACAGAAAATCGTAATTTTGTTTTTGCCATATCTTTTACAGTAATAACACAAATAACTATGTAAATATGCAAAGTTTCAAATATGAATCTTACGCAATTTTTGACTTCTAACCTCAACTCGTTTTTGACGTTTTGCTAAACGCGCCCGCTTTAATTATTTCTTATGACTATTTGATTTTTAAAGTAGTTATGCAACTTTAGATACATCAAATAGAAAGGGACTGTATGTAAATGCCAGCCTTAAGGGGGGGTTTTAGTAGCATGTTTACGCGTGGAAAATTGAGTAATTTTAAAATAACGGTACGGTTAAATAATGACAGTTGAAAAGAAGGACGGGTATGAATTAAAATTTTTAGACCTTTCCTTCATACGCTACAAGGCCAGAACGACCAATTTTAATATAGTAATTAAATTATGGCCTATTATAAAAAACTTACGAAAAGGGACTTGCACAAGACATTCATCAAGAATGAATTGATTTTCGCCTGTAGCGGGGTGGGTTTCAATATTACCTTCCTATGCATGTATCGACCCTTTTGCAAATTTGTATAATTTAGGCGTGATCTTTATTTAACTCTAGAAAAAATTGCGTATAAATTTTTAAAAACTGATTAAAGATAGGCAACCCAACATTCACCGGCTCTGTCAATGTCACTGTCAATGTTTACAAAGAGGTTTAAGAGATTAAAAATCGGTATTCGCAAATACTTATACCTACTGAATTTAGAAGTTTTTTTATGTAGAAGCAATACTAGAAAGTTAATAAGATAAGTAATAATTAAAACACTTTAGGGATGAGTAATTTGCGTTTTGTCAAACACTCTAAGCACTCTGCACCATTTGGTTCACCGCTTCTTGGCTGTTTTTAAGTTAGGCAACCCAAGATACTTCAAAACGAAAAATATTTTAACTAAAATCCACCCTTAAAGTGGCAAAATGTCATTATTACATAGTTGGCTCTGCTTATCTTTGCAAAATATTAATTTACCTTTGAAAATTCCACTTTGCTTTTTTATACCTTGATCAAATGCTCTTGCCCTTTTTTAACATAATTATTTTTTATCTGAGAACGTAAATAACTACCACAATGAGACGAATAGCTCTAAGGGTTTGACAAGAAATGCGGAACTTCTAAAATAGATTACATCAATAAAATGGTACCTAATTTGAGCATTTAGTTTACGTGGTTTAAGTTGTTCATTAAATATTTTGATATAACTTTGTACGCCAAAATATTTATTTACGTTTAATTAATTGTTGTGTGTGTATGTATTTATTGTCTGTAACCTCTTATACCTTTCGGTGTCGAGGCTGGTGCCTTAATGTATGAGGCTCTACGGGTGCAATGCACAACCCGGCCCGTCTCTGCGGGTTACGAAATTGGTACATCATTTATATTTAGAGTGTAATGTGTATGTATGTAAGACCTTCTAGGCCTGTATTCGGAGGAGAGCGTCGTTAATTAGGTCACCTGGGCTTGATGCCGACCTCCAGACTGCAGGAAAATCCTGCCCATCGGGAGATTCGAACCGGGGACTAGCGCAACGCTAGCCTGACGGGCTACCACTGCGCCATCCTGGCTATTTAATTAATTGTTATAGCTTCAAAAGTAACTAACGTACCGTTTATTAGGAAATCGTCATATGTATCCTAATAAAAGAAGAGCACCTTCATAAACCCAAATTAAAGGGTTTTAGCAGATATATGGATTATACGGAACCATCTTGCTTTAAAATATAATATTTTCTTATGGATATAAGTAGTGTGATATACGATGATTTTATAGCATATTTACGTATTACAGGGTATGTTGTAGCGCGTATTTTAAAATTTGAAACTATGTATGTATATTCTTTACTTTTTTAAATTAATTATTGATTAAAAAATTTCATTTAACTAATTTAAATCTTGAAATTTAATCTAATTGTAAACGATATTCGTAGCAGCTGCCCCGCGATTACCAGGAAAATTGTTTTTACAACACTAAAAGGAATTGCTGTTTTCTATAACAGTGTCATTTTCGAGTTTGAATTGAAAATCAAATTCCAGAAATAGTTTAGTGTCAAACCATTTAATTTTTTCAACTGTGTTTTTTGTATTACATTAATTTTATGTTGGAATTTTAAAGCTGAACCTGATCTATATAATCACTATTTTCATTAAATTTATTAAACTCATTTGGACATAAGTATTATACACAATGGACCAATAAAATCGAAACAAATTTAAAATACGTAGATTGCCAATAATTATGCATGTCTCTATGTTATGCAACAGAATTGTAAAGTAAAGATGTTTAATTTCAATCTATAAATATTAAGCTATTATTGGTACGTTAGCTATTTTACACGTACATAAATGGGTAAGACATAGTATATAGGTACCGTTTTGTTTTTATTAACTTCGGTATAGATATTTGTTTATTGCATTAATTTAATAAAGGGATAGACATAAAACCGAAATTTATTTAGAAATGTTTCCATTGTATTGTAGATTTGTTGCTTTTTAGGCATAAGGTTTTGGCTACCTGTAATTACAAATCTTCAGCTAACAGCACTTTTTTAAATGATTGCGTTTTATGCCTATAACCTGCCGATATTTCATTTGCAAGTTATGAAAAAGCGCAAATCTTTTGACTTTAACTATTCCGGGAATTTTTGTTTCACCGTTTCTACCGATTCCTTTCGGTAATATGCTATACAATGCATTAGCTTTTGCATCAACACACATAAACGCAGCCAATTGTTGCAGTTTTGTACTAAGCTGTGTTATCATTTCAAAATATAGTGAAACCCGGATAATACGACATTGAGGAAACCACTAAAAGTTTATCGTTGTAAACGAGTTGTCGCTATAATAGCACGTATGGCATAAGTTCCCTAATTGTTATTTATTGTTAAAACATCTGAAAGATTAAGCAATTAATTTAAAACTTAAGCATAATTACGTACATAAATATTTTTGCAAAGCGTGAGGAAACTGAAGAACGAGAAATTGCAACCATGCAATATCCGACTACGTACTTGATTAAATGCTGCTACATGAAAGCCTCAAAAAGTATCAATTACAATCATTACAAGTGCTTTCAACTAAATGGGTAATCACTTAAGTTGTAGGACTAAAAGCAGGCTAGCAATTTAAAATTGTAAACATAATATTGTAGTTATAAACGAGTTAGATGACAAAAATCGATTTAAAATTGTGGTTTTATAACCAAGTTGTCGTTATAAACATTTGTCGCTATAACCGAGTTAAACTGCCATTCAGTCATTCAGGAACCTGTCAACACCTGACGTTATAACCAAATTGTTGTTATATCCAAATTGTCGTAATAACCAGTGTCTTTATTTCCAAGTTTTATTGTACTTATACAGTGTGTGGCTAAAGTATGGAACAAATTACTTAAAACTGAAACAAACCAGTTTTCGAGAAAATCCTCGAACACATTTTAATCTTAATTTACGAAAATACACATTCTTCCATTCAATTCGATTTTCGATCGTCATTTGTTTTCAAGTAATGACGTAAGCCACATTTTTTTAAATGAAATTGCCTTACTTTTTTCGTGATTTCAATAGCTCTTTTAATTGTCAAAACGTTAACATAAAATTTTGATACCTTACGTAAGAAAATGTAGAGCACAAAACAATTGAATGCGCAGAATTAGCCCACAAGTTATCGGCAATGTACAAGAAGAATTTGTAAGATTGCTCGCTTAATTGTCAAGAAACCGAAGCATGGCAAGTATTACCGGGATCTGCAACATGTCAACTGATGCTGATGATGATGGTATTCTAGCATCGGTGATGTAGAGGAGTAGCAAGTTACTTTGTAAAGCAAAAGTTTTGGGTGAGATCATTAATGCAAAAAAGTCTGCCGTGCCGTGCTAGTACGATGTTTGGCAATATAAAAATCCCTTCCAATGTCGAAAATTGCTTAGATTCCATGATATTCCAGCCCTGTTCCTTTTTATCGAATCGATAAAAACATAATACCAAGGTTTAATAATAAATATACAGGAAGGTGTTACCTTTATAAACACATTAAAAGAATATAATATAAATAATTTGTAACAATCTTCATCTTTCTAGTTATTTGTTGGGTTTCGATATACAGGGTGGTGACTCGAACACCCGAACATAGGGATTTAACATGTAAAATCATATTTTTATAATTTCCTGCTCCCCTAATTATTTTAGGTAAAAAAGCTTCAAATAAAAGTTTTAGAGCATAAAATTCTGCATCTGAATCAATAAACAAAATTAATTTTGCGTGCCTTGTAACCTCAGAAATTAGGTATGAAGATGACGTAAATCGCCCCAAAAATAGCGATAGCCATGGAATTCTAACAAAAATTAACAAATGTTAACGGTTTGTCTGTCAAGTTACGCTGTGTTAGTTTATTTTTATTATTACTTGTAATTACTGTTAAAGTGAAAATATGGCCAACAATTATACAATAAGTGAAAAAAATCAATTTTACAGTGGTAATAGTATAAGACAGGTGCGAGATCTATTTGCGAATTTATATCGTCATATACCAATTCCGTCGACATCAACAATCCATACCATCATCAATAATCAAACAAAATATGGGTCAGTGTTCGTCCCTTGCAAGAGTTGTACTAAAAAACAAATAAATATTGCACCAGAAGAAGATATTGAAGCTGAAGATCATAACGCTAACGAAATCAATGTATTAGCTGCGGTATCAAATAATCTAAATGTGAGCCTTAGAGAAATTGGATCTGGATTAGGTTTGCACCACACCACGGTGCTAAAAATCTTAAAAAAACACAAATTTAAATCTTTTAAATTTTCCGTCCACCATGAAATTTGACAGATAAACCGTTAACATTTGTTAATTTTTGTTTGAATTCCATGGCTATCACTATTTTTGGGGTGATTTACGTCATTTTCATACCTAATTTCTGAGGTTACAAGGCACGCAAAATTAATTTTGTTTATTGATTCAGATGCAGGATTTTATGCTCTACAACTTTTATCTAAAATAATTAGGGGGGCAGGAAATTACGAAAATATGATTTTACATGTTAAATCCCTATGTTCGGGTGTTCGAGTCACCACCCTGTATATAAATAAATATACGTAACATTTTGTTGTATTGTACATTAAATGGCTTTAGGAAAAAAATTCAAAATCAATTACAATGCATCTTCACATGTATTGTTTGTTTGTTCCACTTTAGTTCAGTTCACTGTGAAAATCACTTGGAAAAGGATATGTTTTGATTTAGGGCGTTACGATATATAAAGGGAAGTTCAGAAAGGAGCGTAGCCTGAAAGCAGAAAACTTCTCGTTATGTGTGCTCAAAAATTTAGAAACTCCTCTACACTGATCAATACATTACAATAGAAAATGCTATGGCGAAATTCAATGAGTTTTTAAAACCAAGACATCAATCTACGGAATAGTTTATTCAACTTTATACCAATGTATTAATTTTTGGAAAAACTTCAAACCGTGATTTAATGTTAAGTAATATACATATTTAATTTTATAATTCTGCATTTTCCTATTATGTTACATCACCAGTAAAATTCACCAGAAAATAAAACGCCTTATTTATGGTGCATTGCCAACATTGAAATTCAATAAGCTTTGCATGATGACGTACGTATTGTGGACTCTCACCCCTGATGTATTAAACAACCACTCTGAAGGGAGCCTTGAGGGTCTTCATCTCAACAAAGGGAATTCGACTCCAAACCGTATGTATCTGGGATTTTGACACTTATAAATCGCATTATATTTTTTACATTGCGTAGTATTTGTAAGATATTTCTTGAGCTTATTTTTCTATTTTAGTTTGACACTTTAAACTTAACAACTCCCATTTAATAATAATTACACGGTATATACCTACACGTATATTAGAACAATGCACTATTAAAAATAATTTTGTTCAAACCATTATTTATGTTGTACATAAGGAATACATATTTTCTGTATTTTGTGTCAGAAAATTGCCGAAAGAACGAATAATAAGAAATTTAATTAAAGATAATTAAGCTAATTTTTTTTTTATTTATTGTTATCCAACAGATCGTTGATTCAATTATAGGATGAAAATTTTACTAAATTTACACCAAAACAGAAAGAAAAACAAACATGTTCAAAGAAGTTAACATAAGATTTACAAAAGTTATTGAAATATTAAGTTTCTACGTAATTAGTCTTACATGCAGAATAACAATGAATAATGTAAACTATTGATTTTCAAATATCAATGTTATGTTCAGAACTTATTAATGCTCTCATTATATATTTTTTGTATTGAGTTAATATAACCGTAAATATATCGCATTCTGTAACAAATTGATTGAATATCCTATACATTCTTCACTTCGGAGCATTTATAAAATAATTTGTTCTGGTTATTGGTATGTAAAACGTATTAATAATTCTAGAATTAAAATAAAGTACTCTGAACGACAAATAATTTAGCAAAGAAGAACTGCCTACGAGATGACATGCAACTTTATAAATAAATATCAAAGCTGAAAAGTAACGCCTAATTTGCAGAGAAAGGAAATTGAATTCTCTTCGCAAAATAGAAGATGGAATATAATAAATATAGTTACTATATTTTTTATAATATAAAAATCTTAAAAATTTCCTTTGAATTTTCACAATATCATCAATGGCATTCAAATAAAACGGTGGCCATGCCACTGAAGCATATTCCAAATGATATCTCACTAATGTATTGAAGAGTGTAATATATTTAGGCACTGATTTTTGCAAAACTCCTTGAATTTCTTATTATTATAAATCCCAATATTCTGTATGCTTTATTTTCACAATAATAAATATGTAAAGAAAATGTTAATTTATTATCAAATATTACACCTAAGTCTTTAACAGAAGTTTTTCTTTGTAATGCTTCATTTCCAAGTTTGTAATGATAATCTGTTATTAACTTTTTTGTGTATGATTCTGGGTGTGAGTGAGACGAAGAAAAAGGGCAGCGGCCAAATGGACCTGGACATTAGGAAGACCGTGGCATGTCCATTTAACATAAAGAACACCAAATTGATGCAGTACACCAAACGAATACCCGCAGTCCTTAACATTACATGGAAACATTCACCTATTGAATAAGTGGACCAGCTTGAATACCTGGGCGCAATCTTTAAATCAGATGGGAAGCTGGGCACAGGTTCCACAAAGCTAGTCAGATCTACTATAAAATCAACAATATTGAACGGAAAGGCTTGAACTGGATAGAGCACATTGCCCGCGTGATATATGACTGCAAACTCAAACAAATCTGGCAAGCCCGACCGGAAGGCAAGTGAACTCGAGGACGTCCTAGGATTGAGTCGGAAGATCATATTGCTGAAGTCGCAAAGAGAAGAAGGGAAACCATCAGAAAAGTGCAGAGACTGGCCCTGGCTGAAGAAGCCCGACGCTTAACCGCACAAACGGGAAAGCAAAAGAGAGAGAGAACTAGTTCTATAATCTATTTTATCAGTTATGGAGTCATGTAAAATTATGACTTCTTTCACACCTGACTTTAGTGATATTTTTGTCAATTCTATAGCATACAGTAAAATAATATGATATTATTAAAGATTTATTTCGCACCAACAGTTGCAGTAACAAAAAAAAAACATAATATATAAAACATCATAGTAAAATTAACATCAATAAACGTCACATAAGAATAATTTCAATAGAACATGTTAAAATAATATGATATTAAAGGCAATTTAGAATACATAAACATAAACTGTAATTAGTAGCATGGTGTGTTTTTAATTAACTGCAATTAGTTTTGAAAACTATATTATAAATACCACTCTTTAAAACGATTTCGAATTTAAAATAGGGCAGGGAATTTAAAAAGTACAAGATGTTATCTCAAAAAGTACGTTTAAAGATTTCTATGACAGTTTAACAATAAATAATAATTCTATAACTTTCGATTTTTTATTCTAATGGATTAGTTACCTTAAAAAAAACATAGCGCTTGTGGTATGAAAAAACTGTACCTGAAACAAATTGGGCAAGTTCAGAATTAAAAAATGTATCTATTTACATAGTTCGTTACTAATAAGATTTTGATTTTATAAGTAATCGATAACAATGATATATTATAATGTTAATAACTGTAAAAATACACAATGTATGATTGGTTTATTTACCAATAGAAAATTTGGTAAGAACGCGAGCAAGTCCTGAATACGTAAACGTTCAATCATTTAGGTTCACACCATATTAGTACGCTAAAATTTCAAATAAATATTTTCGATGTGTCGAAGATTTAAGAAATGACCGCATGGCTGATATGAATAAATTAATTATTTGCCAGAAATTGTAATATCTCATGCTATTCTTATTTTTGGTATCTCATCCTTTAAATAAAATCTAGCAAAACTTAAAATTGCACATTGCTATATTTTTGCTATGACTTTCTGGTTCACATTAATTATAAATATCTCAAAATTAATCTAAAAAACTAATTTGCAACTGGTAATAAAATTGAATTACTTTGTAAGCCTTCAGTGCAAACCTCGTTATAACTAATCATTGCTTTCCCACTTAATTTAAGTCGTAGACAACTCTTATTCTATAAATAGCAATAATAAAATCTACCACCCTAATTCTTCGACATATTGTTCTTACTAAAATCGTAAAAGGAAGAAAATTATTTACTCCGCATCGATTCCTGCATTTTTCAAAATAAATGATTATCGGATGAACACATCTCAGAGTGGCTAAGGGGATGAAGGAAACTTTCGATTTGTATTTTATCACCGTTGGCCTCCCTCTAAGTTAAAGTGCAGTTATGCATTACCATTACCGTGCTTGTCGATTTTTGCAATCCATCAGAGCAGAGCGTTCCTTTCTTCAAATATTACGTGGTAGTTCATTTTCAAGAGAGAATCATCATCGTTATTATATTATAAATAGATATATCTAGTCTTCCTATAGGTTTATTACCTTTAATGCTACTTCAAATTTCAAATTCACAAAACTGTCAACATCAACGAGAAGCCATTCCGATCTATTTTATTTTATTGAGTAACTTAAGCTGAATAATTGCGCAATTTCAAACTAAAGATTTCTTGTTTTAATTTTTGTTTACACTAGTTTATATAGTGCGATATAAGTTATTATTTAGTATTTTTTTACAGCCTATGATAGGAATAAATAAATGACAAACAAAATGCATGTAAAAAATATTGCGAATGGGTAACGCTTCGATGTCTAAGGGTACCATAACCCATAACGAAAAATAAGCTAAAGAGAAGAGTGATTACACCGAATACGAAAATAAATGGCGAAGCGTTACAGTGCAATACACAAAGACAGAAGATTGAGTAAAATATTTTATTCGATAAAAAAGTATGCAGTGTATATCATCAATAAAACATATAATGAATTGCTCTTAATTTTAGTAAACTCGTATACGTTGTGGAGAGCAAAATGTTAATTTACCATTCAAACAGATAGGTAGGTACTCGTATATTTATGATATTATTAAGTTTAAATATTAAAATTTTATTGTCGGTCTTGGTAGTCTAGTCTAGATCTAGATGATTAGCAAGGTTGCTTTGTAAACGAAAGTTCCAACTCCAACAGAGGTCAGGCGGGATTTTAGTGCCGAAAAGTCTAAAATTGTTAGAGATTAAAGTCCCTTCTTTCACTATAACAAAATTCTAGTATACACGGTGTTTGGTAAACATACGTCAAAAATTTAAGGAGTGATTCCTTGGGCTATTTTATGAATAATTATATCTTTGATGATTTTTCAAAATTCGCTTCGTTTCTAAGATGTAGGGTTATAAAGATTTTTAAGAATCACAATATATTTTACATGAATATTACATGTAGAGCTTGTTGCTACAAGAACTACCGAAAATGACTACCACCAGCTAGTATGCATAAAACCAATCTTCTCCTCATTGACTGACGGACTCTTTCGAAAACGCCAGGAGTATTCCTTATTGCATTACATCCATCGGCTATCCGATTCCTTAAGTCATCTTCAGTTTCTACTGGGGTGTTATAAACTAATGATTTCAAATAGCCCCATAGGAAAACATCTATGAGATTTATGTCCGGAGATCGAACAGGGCATAGATGAGGTCCGCTCCGACCAATCCAGAGATCTTGATATGTTGCATTTAGAAACTCACGAGCAACCACACTAAAATGCGCCAGTGCTCCATCATGCCTGAACCACATTATATTCTTGGTTGCCAATGGTATATCCTCTAGCAACTCAGGTAGCGTATGCTGCAAAAAATTTCAATATACCTCACCGGTAAGTCTTCCTGGTAGAAACACAGGTCCGATTAGTCAATCACCCACAATTCGAACCCAAACGTTAAATGAAAACTGATGTTGGAAACGAAGCAAATTTTGAAAAATTATCGAAGATATAATTATTCATAAAAAAAACTCATGGAATCGCTCCTTGAATTTTTGCCGTATGTTTAACAAACAGTACAAACACCCTGTATATCTGGCTCAATAAATAGACAAATGAAGAACAAACAGTTACTAATACAGTTACATCAACACAATAAAGGAATTTTACTTAAATACAGCGTGATCAACAAATACTGTTGGCAATAAAACTGTGGGGATGAATTTGCGCATCGTTTTGCGTAACTTACTCACTGTAGTGTCTCCCTGCTATTCCTTCACCAGAAATTATTAAATAACTATCCCTTCAAGGGACGAATGCTCATCACTGCTCAGAGCCACCGTGAAATCTTCTGATTTACTGTGGTTCACAGATGACCGATCATAGGTTCCGATGCTGGCATGTATGGCAACCAACCTAGAATGAGATTGTCTCTCGCACTAGACAAGTTTTCTACCGTTTTTCAGACTGAGATCTTTGCAATCTTAGTCTGTGCCCAGGAAATCCTCGCCAGATGCTACCAGAACAAGGATATCTATACAGGGTGTAACATGAAGTAATTTAAACCTTTTAGGAGTATATTCTACAGTAACATTCTAGGTAATGAGGAAGCCGGCCAAAGAGGCCAGAGAGGGTTCTTTGGAACTCTTTTTAGGCCCTGAACTGGCCCTCGGCCTACCTAAAGCAAGCATTTTGCAAACAAATAGAGACTAGACTCACTCTCAGTTAATCTCATATAGGGCTTCACGCCCTAGGTTGAAACAAGCGAAGCTACTCATCCACAGACCTTCACAAGCTAGTTCCGAACAGCTTCTTAGGTTCAGTCGGAAGCACCTTAGGATGGTCACAGGTCTACTTATAGGCCAAGGCCTCTTCAAAAGACATCTGCATCTGATGGGCCTTCCTGAGGACCCAAGTTGCAGATGCTGCAACGAATCAGATAAAATCTCCCATAATCTCTTTTTGCAATGCCTACTTCTACTGAGGCATCGTCTATTTGGTGCCAGTTTTCTAAAGCCCGTGACACACGCAGTGCGGCTATGGACAAGCTCTTGGCCTTTGGGCTAGATGCCGGTCTATATGAAGGCATCCCATAATTTGCGGCGGATGCACAATGGGCATAGGGCCTGAGTGCTGCTACTTCGCACCGCCGGAAGGAGAAAAACACCTACTCACTTCAATAGACAGACCATCAATTAGTAACCAAGTGATGGAGTTATTATGTATACGTCAATCGACTTCAAACTGAAATCTCACCGTTAACAACAAACTACGCTCCCACTAATTTAACGTAAAATTGTCTGTATCACACTGAGATTTTAAGCATTGCCAATTTAACTTGCAATTTTACATTTTATATAAAACCTACAAGCTACAAAATAGCGGTGGGTATTATCGGGAGTTATAACAAGACCTTGAATTTTTATCGGTGGATTTTGAATTTTAACAAAATCTTAATTGCCTAGAAATTTGACGAAACAGAATGTCTGACAGAACGACCAGTGCCGAAGGGACGAGTCGTTTTGTCTGTTGACATTTTGTTGAGTTAAATTGCTATAAGCTATAAGGGAAATCAAGGTTGAGTTTGAAAATTCAAAATTTACCTGAGGAAAATAAAAGGTCGAGTTATATTTGGATAGATTATTACCTGTTGCAGTTGTTAATAATAAAATTAAATATGAAAGTCGCGTCGCCTGACTGCTTGATTCAATAAATAAAAAACGCGTTATGAGTATGCTTGATTTACGTAATTTAGAACAAGATAAAACAGGAAGAGAAGTTTTTCACAGGAACAAAAGCTTTGTCGCTGTCATAATTTGTTGATTGGTTCATTGCTTTAGAATTTTAAGTTGTGGATGTCGGTATTAGAATTCTTACCTTGTAAATCATGTTTCACATTAAAATTGAAGTTAGTTCAATTTCTTGTGAAAAACATGTTTTCGGTTAGGAAGGAAAACAGCAGGACATCTATTTATAATATTTGGCACAATAAAGGTTCTTAACGGAAACACTGTAAATCTGGAAAAACTTTAACAGGGCGGTATGACCACAGCAATCGCTGCATATTGAAACTAAATTAAAACTGAATATCTTTCGGTAAATACAGAAATAAACCTCGTGGTAGTGATTAATTAAATGTTTCCTCAAGTCAAATAAAAATACAGAAGCTTCTGTTAATTTTTGAGATGTGGCTAATAATTTTAGTAGTTAAGTAAACAATGGACACGCCTTGGACTTATTCCTGACGGTGTAAGGCTGTAAGCAGACGTACAACGTTAATTTTCCATGGGTTGCTGCGAGTATTTTTTATGAGCATATCTTATTTGCTAAGATAAATTCAAACTGTAAATACTCGTTATGTTCAAATGTGTTATATGAGGTTTTCTGTTATGTTGCAGTTGTAGATAATTACGGTTTTTCTTTGGTCTTTTATAGCTTGTAATACCATGAATTTTAGATTAAAGTAAGCATTGTTCATCTAGAGTACATATACCTGTGATTAACTACAGAGCTTTAATGGTTTGAATTCATACAATATTTGAAATTAAGCAAAAACATGCCTTCAAATGTTAAGGTTGGCCTGAAGATCTGAAATCCATTTAGATTTACTCACGTTCTATATGTTTGTGGGTGAAATTATAACATTATCTTAAAATCATTTTTATAGTTTTAATAAAAAAGATAGCATATAACTTTATGTATGTATAACAAACTGCAATATCCATTCACTGTAGTCACTTATAATAGTTTTTAAAATGCTCCCCGATGACTAGTGCCATACTAAAGTAGTATTATTATCTGGCAGTAATTCACATTATTTAAGCCGAAGTAGTCTGAGAACTTTAAGCGAGGAATCAGTTTGCTTTAAAAACACGTTTAACATTTTTAAAAAATAAAATAAAGTATATCATCGAGTTTCTTCGTTATTATTTCTCGGAAAAAAAGTTAATATATTTAAACGTCACACTCCGTATTTTGATTTTTTCATACTGCCTGAAAGTGGAATAAGAAATCGTTCGATCTCGTGTTCAAGAATGAGCAGCAGTATTGTTCTGTAGAGAAACTTGTTTTCGGTGTAAGATTAAAATCCAGACTGTGATCGTGCAATTACAAATACCTTCCGATTCGTAACAGGTTGTTGAACTTGTATAAATTGTATTTCGGAATCAAAACTAAATTATTAATAAATTATTTCGCGTAATTATTTAAAAATTTAAATGATCTATTTTTTCAAAATTTCTTTAATAACATGGATAGATTTACATTCCCTTTTCTTATATAGTTATATAAGTTACTTTCTAGCTACTCTTTTAACAGTAGTTACAATTTCAAAGCAACAAGCGGTATTCCTTCTCGATTTGCAAGCGTAATGTTGGCAACAATGACCGGGAGTGACCGTAACTGTCACCAGGTCAAATTAGTACGTCTTGCTACTTTCTAGAAACAGTAATCTTAATATCATAACACATATTTTGTTCATATACAGTTTTCCTTTTATAACTGACTTTTTGGTGTCGTATCTGTCTATTGGAATTTCTAAATAAGATAACACTTCCAGTTATTGTTTATCATACTAAAACATACCTACCATGTTTAGACAACCTTCTATTTTCCATTAGATCAGAAAAGTAGAATTGATCGAAAAAATAATTGTTAAGCAATTATCTATTAAATACATCTATTATTCTAGATGATTTAGTAATGATTTATTGAAATATTTTCAGCTCGAAAACGTAAAGCAAAAAGAAAGTTTTCTTCCAAGTTTTTTTGAATTTTTTAATACCATTTATTTGAACAGAAACCAAATTCCACTAATATATAACAATAATGATTTAGTTCTAAATGGTTTTATAACTATACATGTAGGAAATACTTACATTTTCTGTTTTCAGAATCTATAAATTTTCCATTGCAGTAACTTGCTGATCATGCGCCGACTACATTTTAGTACCAATCTCATTTTAAATTATCGAATCAGGTAGCTATTGTGGTTACGCATTCAATGCTCTAAATATTTGAAGGTGCATCGCCATTAAGCATCATTTCATTTAGAGAGTTAGCTTTTACCTTCATAACTATTAATTTTGATGCAACAAGTACGTGTATTAGATATACTTCTTTTGAATATAGAACACCAGACAAGAATACCGTACATTCTTGTGTTTCGGATCATGGCCAAGCATTGCACACGTATGCATTAAGACCTTGGCTGTTAGTTTCTCTCAGTATAATAATAATTGGTGCCTGTGTGACACATTTACCTAATACCTGTCAGTTTATTTAGGTTAAATCTATGTGAAAGGACAATATAAATGTGGTTCTTTAAGCTACTTTGGAATGATTGGCTTTTAATATATTATATTATCCTATAACAAATTTGAATATAAATAATATATACAAATGTTTTAAAAAAATTACTCCTAGACATTAATTCAGTCTACAAATTAGTAACAAGTCTATAAATAAAACGTTCCCCGTGCACAATTTCCGCATTTCATCATAACTAAGTACCGTATGTTTAAAAAACAAATATTATTATTATTTAAAGATTACCTATTTCTTTAATATTTATTATTTGTGATAGATTTTATTATTAATTAATTATAGTGATTAATCAAAATTGAAAAGTGGTAGATCGTTTATGAACACCTTACCCTTTAATTCAGATAGAAAATATTAGACGAGTTTTTTACTTATTAAATAATGTTTTTATTAATTTCATTAGTTTGATCGAACTAGATTACATTAGGAAGAACAAATATATTTATTAGAATGATGTATAAGACGTTCCAAATTAATGCTTTAGTATTGTCAAATATTTACATAGTAAGATAAATTAACAAACCAGTAGGATTTTTGCAGATAGTATACAATAATACATTTTTGAATTATTCAACAAAATTAGAAAATCTAAATGTAGAGTTAAGTAATAATAATGACAATAATATAATAACTGCCTTTTATTCAAATTACGATGGTTTATAATAAAAACGCTGGGAATCTATTCGGGTAGGGGAAGGCGGGTAGGTTTGGGTAACTTTTTAATTAAACTCCAAAATTGTTCAACATTAGCGAGAAAAACACCTCAAAATTGGACTTTACAATTAGTGGATTATTACAATCAATATTTCATCACAATTTGATTGTAATATTCCACACAAAACTTGAAAAAAGGAAAAAGTTCCAATCGTAATAAAACGACCCATGCCTTCCTCATGTGGGAGATTTGGGTTAGGTGATGGGTCATTTTATTTTTAGAAGTTAATTGTAGAGTAATACGCATTTATTTTAGGTATGTATATTGAAATGATATCTATTTTTGGGAGATCTTGATGAAGGATGCTGTTATCTTTAATTTGTTGATAAAGGTTATTTTGTTAAAAAAAATATATATTAATGCAGAATTTATTATAAAAAATTGTAGTATAATTTTAAGTAGCTAGATTAAATTTAAGTTGTTAATGTAAATAATTTATTGTTAAAATTTCTTATTGTTAGATTTAAATCAGTTAAAAATTAGTCGTTATAGAAATATTGTAAATATAGTTGTTATGGTTAAAAACAAATTATAAAACAAATCCGGGATACGGAAAGAAAAAAAATTTATAAACAGATAGTTTTGCATTTTGAAAGTGCAACACGCAAATAAATTTGCTCTTGAAAAATAGTAAATATCAAGAAGATATTTAACTTTAAATAAGTTAAAATATAATTAATTCAATTAGGAAGACGATAAATAATTAAAATAATTAAAGAAAATAAAATAATTTTAAAACTGGAATGGAAAGTACCTAATTTGGATTGAAAGAAGAAGTAATTTGGTTTGGAAATGAAAACAATTTGGACAGCAAGCAGAAGTAACTTGAATTGACAGTAAAGACAATTTGTAATTTGTATCGTGAGTGTTAAAATTTATAATTGTAAGATAATTTTAAGGGCCGGGTTGATAGGGATAAATAAATAAAAAACTAAATCTGGATTAAATATCTGAGTGAGAATTTATTTGTCAAGTTAAATTAATTATTTATAAAACAACAACGACCTTTTGAAGATAAGAGTCTCAGAAATAATCAAAATTAATTAAAGGGCAAAATAATAAATTAAATATTGTTTGACTTGTGGAATTAATATACGAAATTTATAAATAAATCAAAAACACAAAACGTCCAAGTTAAGCTCAGCACAATAAATTTATATACAGACACACAATTGTTAAGGAAAGAGAACGAACATTTTAGAATATAATACACAAAACTTATAAAGATATGGTATAATAATGCATTAAAAATTAAATTTTTTCGTAAATTTTGAAAACTGCTCAAATCTAAGTCAAAATTAACAAAATTCTGTGTCTTACTCGTGCTGGCTACATTATTCGGGATATTTAAACGCATAACTATGTATGTCGCAGAAATCAACTTCTGCAATGTCTTTATCTTCAGGAAAATAGAACGTGTAGGAATTTGCTTTTTTTGTGTAAGACTTTTATGGTGTAAATTTCTTTTTCGTTTATATTTTCTATTTTTCTAACGTAATGGATATAACGTATGGTCCTAAAGTTTTCGGAAATTTTTTAGATGCTGTTAACTATTTCAAAACTGTTTTACTTTATAAACTAAATGTTACAACAATTAACAACAATACTTAGTACTCAAATTATATATTCAAATTATTGATAGTGGACTATTATCTTCAATGGTCCTCAGTTTTCTTCTGACGTGTTCCATCATCCTCTGGACAACAACAGGATCGATTTCTCGAATTTTTGAAAAATGCGACGTCGTAATTGGTCTTCTGTTGCAGCTTTCCATCCACTGTCGTACACTTTTCTGATCAATAATTGACCAAAATATATTTCTCATCATCCATTACAATCAGTTTATTGACAAAATGGATGCGCCTTAATGCACGACAACATCTAGGAATTCTTTCTAATTGAGCCGCGGTTTATTTTGGTGCCTTTCATGTTTTTCGAAACACCACGTTAATTCGGGAAATTGTTCGAAAAGCAGTGGTCTTTGAAACACCGAATTTTCGCTGTGAAACTACAACTCTGCGTTTAATGGCTTCAATCATTCTGTGTTCCTTTACGTTGCTCAAAATTCGTGGTCGACCACTATTGGGCAAATTAACGCATGGTATACCCTCTTCGCATTCCTTTATGGTTTGATAAATTGTTGATGGAGAAATATTTTGTGCTCGATAAATGGCAACAATATCACGCTTGGGCATTCGTTCAACTAGATTGTAAATTCCCAGATCGCAAAAACTAAACTGTGATAATTAAAACATGTGAATTGTGACATTACACTTTCAGCGACAACCTGATTAAACGCCATTTGGTACAACTACAAACAATCTAAAAAATTTCCGAAAACTTTAGGACCATACGTTATGTCCGTTTTGTGGGAAATTTAACGACCACATAATCTCCATCTCCAACTGCAGAAAAAGTTACAGAATGATCAAAATCTTCCAAATGGTATTCGGAAAAGTCTCATTCTATAAAATTTTCACAGGGTTTTTCGCTTTCGCTGTCTTGTGATGAAATGCTGATTTTCTTTCTTTTCTGGATGCTTTCTTGGTTTTGCTTTTTGCATAGTGTTTTCTTGACTTTAAGTAACTGCTTCATATTCCTTTCTTCTCCTTGTCGTTCTATTTCATTTTTCTCCAGTGTTTCAGTTAAACTTCGTGTTACGTCCTTTTGAACGGGCCCGATTTGATGAAGTTCTAGGTTCTGCCTTAGGCTATGGCATCACTGATTCAGGAGTAACAATGCACTCATTATTTGTAGAAGTTGAAGGTAAAGGTTGGTCAGAAATTTGTTCGTCCGATAAGAGTCGATCAGTAACCGAAGACATCAAAAAGTCATCGGCTGAAAATATTTGTGGGCTGAAGGGTCCGGATACCAGTTTTCTGGAACCCTGATATAATATTCTGCCTTGACATGGTACCATCAAAGGCTGTTCTGGCTAATCCGGTAATGTGATAAATGGTTATAGTTCGTCCGGTATTCGTTGTCATCAATGAAGAAGATGCCGCATTGTATCGTGCCTTAAATGAACCATAAACAGACACGTCCAACGGTTGCAGACGATGACTACAATGGGCCGGAAATGTTAGAAGATGCACACCATGTTCTTTAGCTACTGAAATAACTTCTATATTTACATGACTTTCGTGATTATCGAAGAGAAGCAGACATGGATGTCCTTTAGATACTTTGGAATATTTGATGAAATGTTTCAGTGTTTTAATGAAGTTATCTTTTGTCATCCAGCCGGTTTTATGAGCTAATCCCAAACTGTTTTCAGGGTTTTTAACAAGCATATGATCAACAACTTTTGTTCTTGGAAATACGAAAGTTGGAGGAATCGTATTTCCAGCCGCGTTAATAAAGCAACACATCGTCACTAACGTTCCCCTTTCAGCAGAGGTGTATTGTTTTTGACCCTTAACTGCAAGGACTTTTGGTGGTTTGTTTAGCATTGTCACCGATGTCTCATCGCAGTTGTATATATTTTCTGGGGAGAATTTAAACTTTTTCAGAAGATATTGCAAGCTTTAAAAGAATTTTCTAACATTATCAGCATTGAAGCTTGTTGCTCTGCCTAAACTGGTTGTTTCAGGCTGGCGTATAGAAAGTTGAGGACGGCGCTTTGTGAAACCTAAGAACCAATCACGCTTAGCAGCTTAACATTCGTCCCATTCCTTGGGATAGCTGATTCGAAGTTTTACTGCATACTGATATGAAAACTCTCGCGTTTCTTTTGTACTCAACCCGTAGTGCATTTTACTGCAGGTTTGGAGCTGACAACATTTCTTGCTCGTTTGTAAATACACGTCTAGCATAGGGGTTATCTGCAAAAGTATAATTCTGTCGCTCCTCTAACAGCAATTTTTTTAGCATTTTTCACATGTCTTTGTAACACTCAGCTAGAAAATCCCAAGTCTGATGCTACTTGCTTATCTGAGATATTATTTTGCAGGACAAGTTGTACAATGTACAGCTTGTGATATTTGTTCAGCAGTCTTTCATTCTCTCTCAGTCTTCGTTTTATATGAAAGTGGCATTATAGACCACCTCATGCCCAACCAAGGAGATCTACCTTTCGCAAATAAACGGAAACATAGCTGCATGTCGGGATGATATCAACCCAATGAAATCACTATACATAACTCTTTTTGTCGACTTTTACAAAAAATATTTTTAACAAAAGTTTTTAGATGGCAAGTACTCCATATTTATATTTGTAGCCTTGCATTTGTCTTACGTCATCACGTATAAGTACAGAGGCATGCAACTTTACCTAGGTTGCATAAGAAATTTTTAAGATAAACTGATTTCATTATAACGTAGTAAGAAAGAAATAGATAAGATAGTTTTCTCAGCTTTTTCAGCTTAGTTTTAAATGGTATTTACGCGTTAGATCCATAGAAACACTGACACTGACACTTTACAAGTTCTTACCGTTTTCAAGACCTGTACTTTCTCATTTTATTGTAATTATGGTGCGGCATGCTGAAAGAGAACGAACAGAAATTTTAATGATGCTAGGGCGGGGAGAAAGAAAACGAACTTACGAGCAAGTTTGTATTGTTTTTAACGAAACTTACCCGAATCATACGCCTCTGACTCCATCTACGGTGTGTCGTCTTCCGAAACGTTTTCAAAATACAGGAAGTGTTAAAATTTGAGAAAAATCAGAAAGACCTAAAAGTGTTGCAAGTGAAGATAAAGCATTGGACGTGTTATTATCTGCCGAGGAAAATCCCAAAGTTTCTACAAGGCAACTTGCACTTCACCATAATATTGATCAAAAATCTGTTAGAAACTTATTTAAAAAGGAGAATTTGCATCCCTATAAGGTTCAGTTATTACAAGAACTTAATGAAGGTGACTTCGACAGAAGATCACAATTCTGCGAAGATATGATGGAAAGATGTAGTAACAACGATGGATTTGCTTGAGAAAATTATTTTTTCAGATGAAAGAAGAAAGAATAAACGTTCTGTCATAATGTATCCATCAACAAACACAATTGTCGCTATTAATCAAAGAATAATCCTCACTGGATGGAAAAAGTTCACACACCGAGACCTCAGAAAGTAAATGTTTGATGTTTGGTTAGGAGTTAACGGTCGTCACTTCGTTGGACTATTTTTCTTAGACGGGAATTTAAATGCTGCTACATATTTAGAACTTTTACAAAATGATGTGGTACCTGTTTGCCAAACTTTATTCCCATTTAAAGATATCAACAACGTTTGGTTCCAACAAGATTGCGCTCCTCCACATTACGGAGCTGAGGTCAGGATCTATTTAAATACTGCCAGAAGCAGAAAAATCCGACGATTCGAGAAATGTAAAAACATCAGAAGTTGCCATTTAAAAAAGTATATTTGCATGCCCCTATACTTACACATGATGACGTAAAACAAATTCAAAGCCACAGATATATGGAATACTTACCATCTAACAGCTTTTGCTAAATATATTTTTTCTAAAAGTCGACAATAAAAGAGTTACAGTGATATTCCGATACTTTTTTCCCACCCTATATGCATAAACGATTAAAAAATTTGCATTTCCTTTAAATCTTTCTTTTTGTTCATGAAATATAAACAATGATCAATTCCTTTTGTTTAAAAAATTAAATTAGTGGCATTTGCTCCGAACCTTGTTTAAAGTAGTATAAGCTAGAGGTAACCTAAAATAAATTACAACCTAATCGTAACCAAGGATTTTGTATGCGGCAGAAATGATCCTTATACATTTTGTTTCGAAATTGGAAAGTGGCATACGTTTTCTATAACATTCATTTTCTATTATTTGTTTAAATCTTCAGTTGTCTTTGAAAAGTTTATAAATCGGAAAAAAGATATTGAAAATAGTTGTAGAAAAAGAAAACTTTAATATAATCTATATAAGTAGTTATACCATGACTGACTAATATTGAACATAGCTCATGATGAAACTAAAGCCGAAGTAATGACGTTAGTCCAAAATTATAATCCTCCATAACGGCAAACTGACATACAACGTTTTCTATGACGCTTTTTATTTCAAGTATTATTATTTATTGCTAACGGCACTTAATATACGTAGGCATCTCTAGTTTTTTAATATCTACGACAAATATAGGCACCAGTTAAACTCATCCTATAACTAACTGAAATTTAATTGGAGTTTGTATGACGGTAAAATCTTATTTAGGGTGTCCCCAACGGTTGTGGATAAACTTTATTCATAGCTTCCTAGGGCCAAAATGAACTAATTCAATCAAATACAGGTAGTGGGTCCTTCCCGGGATTTCCCGGGAGCGAAATCCCGGGAAATTGGTTGCTTTCTATAATCCCGATTCCCGGGATTCACGCTTTAAAACCCGGGACGACAGAATCAGAACGCGTTTTTTCGATTTCTGGCACAATCGTCACAAAAAAACGCGTTGGTCTACCTGATCATTCTGATGATTTTCCGTGTTTTAAAAAAAAATATTTATCCAATTCAGTTACGAAATGTCAACATTTCGACATTGATTTTAGTTGTGAAAAGTGGTTCATTTTGTAACTAGTTACAAAATATGCTCCCATTTTGTAACTAGTTACAAAAAGATGATTTGAGTTGCGAAAAGTGGTTCATTTTGTAACTAGTTACAAAATATGCTCCCATTTTATCACTCCCATTTTATCACGATGACCCAACTCCTTTTTTAAGAAGATGTGGCATTTACATTTTGTTATCTGAATTGGATAAAATCTTGTATGAAACACGTTGCATAAATAGCTATTTAAAAATCAACAAGACGTATAAATTAACTATTTATTTCCTGTTTTTTTAATTGATTAAAAAAATGAACTTATTTCTGTTTAATGTTTTCTTTAAAAAAATGTTTTTTGTTTCTTAATTTTTTAAATAATGAAATAATAAATATGTTTTCGTTTTTTCTAAGTTTCTTATTTTCATTTTCACTAACAATAATTAAATTGCTCTATAATATCAAAGGTTTAATATTAAAATAAAATTTCCCGGTTCCCGGGAAATCCCGGGATTTTACGAACTTTCAATCCCGAATCCCGGGATTGAAAAAATCTTCGGGAACGGCACCCACTAAATACAGGGTGCCGCAAAAAGCACTGAGCAATTTTAATGTGTAATAACTTTTTAATTAGTCAACTGAAACAGATTATGTATAGGTACATAATCGTAAACCCAACAGTTGAAAAATGTAATTTTTAAAAACAGGATGTTTTCATCCCTCCCATTCTCAAGAATGCACTCTTCCAAACGGGAAATGAAATTCGCAGACGCTTGGTGGATATGGCGAATCTGTCAAGTCTTCTAAAGTTTTTGGTTTATATTTTTTTATATACCCGACATTTTAAAAACCCCATAAGAAAAGATCGGGCACAGACATACCAAGTGTTCAATAAGTTGCTGAATTAGAGTAGGTGATGCATAGTAATAGGTATGTCGATTATAGCGTATACCAATCAGTTGACTGTCAGTGCTGTCAAAGTGGCAAGGTGAAAATTGATTTCTCTGAAAAGCATAACATTTTTATCCTAGAAACATATTTTAGAAATGGGCAGATAATGGACAAGGACAATGGTCGTATTCTGTGCTATTGGCTTTTGATGATCTTCTTACAAGATTTCCAGACCAAATTCCAAACCTTACCTACAAAATGTTTCACAGCTGTCTTATGAATTGTGTTCGAAATTTCAGAGAAGATAAATCTGGCAGACCTAAGAATAAGAAAATAGCTGAAAATATTAATAATGTGACAGAGATTATAGACATAACTCCATCAAAATCAATAAGGAAGATTAGAAAAGGAAACAAATTTATCTGTGGGAAATTTTAAAAGTTATAGTGGACTATTTCCTTACAAATTTCATGTGTATAACGAAATTTTACCTCGAGATTTTCAAAGGCGGGTGGATTATTGTCAATGGTTTAATTAAAATTTGAATAATAACAATGTTTTAGATATAACCTTTTTTTCTGACGAAGCCTAATTCCACTTACCTGGGTATGTAAATGCTCAGAATATGAGAATATGGTCTGCGGAAAATCCACATGAATTTCGACAAACACAACTGCACCCTCTAAAAATTGGGGTGTGGACAGTAATATCCCAAAGGCGGATAATGGGACCAATATTTTTTTATTTTACCATCAATGCTGAACGCTACAGGGAGAATAACTATCTTAATGTCCTTTTTCAGCGAACTACAGGATGATGAGTTCAGGAACGGTTACTTTCAGCAGGACAATGCAACAGCCCACACAACTATAGAAAATATAAATATTATTCGTGAATTTATTTAAAACAGAATTGTTCCATTTCCTCCACGAAATTGTGATTTAACGCCGTGTGATTATTTCTGTGGCCATACCTCAAAAATACGGTTTTCAAAAATCATTTAAATAATCTAGAAGACCTGCAGAATGCAATTAAAGAAGCCACCGAAGAAATTTCACCAGCCACTTTAGTGAACGTTTTTGAAAACATAAAAAAAGACATTTTGTTTGGAAAATAACGGTCAACAGTTTCAACACCTTTTGTAATGCTTGTTCTTTGTTATTTAATTAAATTTTCAAAAACTTCAACAAGATTTGTTTCACACATCTTATCAGTTTTACATGTGACAGATTCTTAAGTGACATTATTTAAACGTAAGATTTCTATTTTTAAGGGTGCAATTTTGGATTTTCAAGGCTTGCTCTAATTCAGCTACTTTTTGAACACATGGTATTAGCAGAACAGGGTGGTTGTGCTAAGGTATCATTTAGTAAAATTAACACAATTTCCACGCTTATTCGCGCACTCTGGTTGTCAAACATGTATACTAATAATATTTCCAAACCTCTTTTTTTACTTGAAACCTTGTAATTCGGGTTTAATTTTTATTCAATTTAGAGCTCAGTGCTTTTTGCCGGACCCTGTATATCTGAATACTTTGGCACTTTCTTAAAACAAAGGTGTTAAATGTTAATTTTCCATCTATTATTTTTGTTACAATAAAAACTTGATGTTTAATTTCTTCGCAAATTTTATTAAATTCACATTCCAGTGTATTTTTAAATCGAATGAACAATCATGAAAATTTTAGTTTGGTGTATTAAATATGCAATTTAGTACCTATAACTAAGTTCTGAGATAAATAACAGCAAACATTAAATGTAGTATAATATACTACATTTAATAAAATATTATTTATGAAATGTTCATCAACATTTTAAAGTAATTTTTCGATTTTTGTTTGGAATTATTTTAAAATTATTTAATAGTATATGCCTTTAAACGAGTAAAGTGGGGTAAGCTCCTTCATTTTAACAAATATTAATTAATATTAGATTTAAAGGGGAACGGTAAATGCTATAAATCAATAGGAAAACTCGTCTACTCAAAGAAAATTGTTTATTCATATGTTATGTTTGAAATAATAGTTCGTACGTTAAAAATTTATTCAAATGATTTCCACTGTTGATTATCTTTGGGTAAGCGATTAACTGAAAATTACCAACTGTTTATTTGACAATTTAAAAATTACGCAATTTTATAGAAACAAGTGTCTATTTGATTCAGTTTACCGTGCCTTTCTAACTAAGATTCGCATATATTTAAGTTTTAATAACTTGATAACCTCGTACGTCATTTCTTTGTATGATGACAAACAATATCTACGCATCGTTACAAAAATTGACTATATCAAATACTCCTACGTGTCTAGTAAAGATTTCTTCTTGTTGAGAAGTGTAAAACACGTATAATATCCTTTCTCTTACTATTTCTGTAGTTAAGCAAGAGGATAAGAATACTCTGTATAGGAGACACCACAATGAATTGGTTAGTCGGCACTATCTGCTGGCGCCAGACTTCGTACATGCAACGTTAATAGGTGGATGTCTATAAGTTTTCTCCTTATTTGAAAGTTCTAAAGTAAAAGCTACAATTATAATAAATATTTTGACCTGACTCACTATTTTAAGATAATATCTGTATGATTTAAATTAAATTTCATGAAAACATAATTTAGAAGTTGGTTGTAATTTGCGAGGCTGTTTATTTTAAAAAATATAATCAAAAATCTAAATCTTACATAAATATTCTAAAGAAATATTCACCTAAAATTAAAAGAAACACGAACACTACTGAACTTTAAAATAATTTTGATGATTTATTTTTGTAATTTAGGTGATTTTAGAACAGAAAGGAAAAAATACAGTACCTACCTATTACAATTGAAAAATATTATAAAATAATTTGGAAAAATCTAACGAATAGAAGATTAAATACAAATCTTAATTAATGTGTACCCTGTCAAACAGTTTTTCAGCAAATAACGTTTAATTTAGAATTTAAAAGGATTGCTTACATACTGCTATGTATTACCGACTCTTTATATGTGTGTAATGGTTGGTCGATGACGCATATCATAGTGCACGTGTCAATTGCTGAAATTGTGCAGATGGCCACATATGCCAACTCATGGTGGACCTCTACACCCCCAGTATTTACCAAAACAAATATAATATTCTATCTTTTTATAACCACGTCCGTACTATGCGTATATCTATATAGGCCGAATATGTATAACGAGGGTCAATATTGTTTCGATATTCAGAAACCTTCGAAAAATCGCCAAAAGTAAAGAATTAGCACAAATTTAAGGGCTATAAATCGAAACCCATCTTATGGAAGCTGTTTAGTTAAATTTTTATAATACTTTTTTACGTAGATTGAATAGTTCTAAGTGAATTTCATTACTGTTGTTATAGCAACCAGGGCCTTTTTATTTACAGGGTAAGTGGGACATTTGTCCATGGCCATAGGCGCCGACTCCGTCGGAGTATCGCAACTATGCCCTTACAATAAAGAATATATGGGACCTACATATATAGGGGCAATGCCCCCGTAAACATTATGAGTAAAAAGTAATTACGGCCAAATTTCATGCAAATGTAAGTAACATATTATTTCTCAAAAAAGATTTATTTTTATTTATCTTGGACACCTGTCATTTTAAAACATCACCCTTCAGTCTCTACGTGATTCAAGCTCCACTAGCTCGCAACCGCCACACATTTAATATAGGTAGGTAACTAGGTATAGTGCAAAATGAGTTGCTGCATTTGTTTGGTCGACGTTATTTTATAATTCTGTTCATAAACTGAGTTGCGGATCTTCAAGATATTCATAGCGGAAGGTATTCCATTTTATCGGGTTTTATTCCTTTTTTTTTGTTATTACTACTAGCAATCAATTGCAAACAAGAACAGAACAAGATGCACTAGCAATGTTTAATTAATTTATTTGTAATTTAAAACTTGTACTCGTGTGCCAAAGTCTAAAAACAAATTTGAAAACCCAAAATATTACTAATAAGTCCGAAATTTCTATTACTGACTCTACAACATCAACATCAGCGTATGCTTCCATATGTGTAGAGAACGAGAACAAAACAAAATTGGTTTTAATTCAAGCTATACTAAGAAAGGGTAATTCAAAACAGAATGGTGTAGTATATACAGGGTGATTCAAATTCGCGTGTATGCATGGGGATCTTGGAAACAGTAAAAGATCCAAAACGTTGCATCAAAAATGCAATTTAAGCTATTCGATAGAGGACAAAAAGTGGCCATGAGAAAGTGTTTTCCGTTTTTCAATATCTCCTCAAATAAGGTCAAAATTAAATAAAAACGATTCTCCAAAATTTTAGTTTTTTCAATTATTTCAAAAACTGATTAAGTTAGCCTTGATTTTTGAAAGGGACATTGTTGGTCCTTTGATTACGCAACTTTGCCCCAATTTAACCGACTCTCTATCTCTTACCGTTTCCAAGATCCCCATGCATACACGCGAATTTGAATCTCCCTGTATATAGGTATAAATGGCTTAAATATGATAAAGAAAAAGACAAAGTGTTTTGTAGTGTACTTATGTGAAAATGCTTCGTCTTTGAAAGTTCCTTTGTCGGAAACGTCTGGAGGAGATAAATTTACCATAACTAATTTTGACAAAGAAGATTTAAGCAACTGGAAGAAAGCTTTGGAGAGGTTCAAGGTTCCTGAAAATTGTGCAGTACACAGTTTGACGGAAAAAGGCGTAAATGTCGAAATAAAAAGAACAAGAAATGAAGGGTGTTTTAAAAGTTTTATATCTAGTCTTAAATATTTATCTGTACACGGTTTGGCAATTTGAAAACATGAAGAAGCACATTCAAATTTTGGGTAGTTGCTTCATTTACTTGTAATATTATATAGCCCAGTTTTCGAATCATGATTAAAAAAATCTAAATATCAACGGATTTCCTATGTTATCCTATACGGCTCAGGAAATTCAAAACAAGCTAATTAGTTACATAAAAACTGCAAAATATTATTCCAATATTGCTGATGCTGATGACCTGATGAGACTACTAATATTTTCACAAGTGAAAAATTTTGAATATTTTTTAAATTAGGTAACGATGATTTTTAAAAGTACTAGAAATATTTTTAAGATTACATGAAACATCATTTACAGCTTCCGAAATGTTATACAGGGTGATTCAAATTCGACCCTCACCATGGGGATCTCGCTTATGAGCAGAGTTAGAGGGAATGTTTAAATTCGGCAAAGTTGCTATTTTTTGTTCTCTTTAAGAATCCGCCGGCAAAATTGACTTGCGACAATTGACAATCGAAATATTTTGAAAAATCGAAAAAAGTGGGATTTAGTTTTTTGCTTGTGGCGCTCTTATTTGAATTTATAATTAAAAACTAAAAACACATTTTCATAGTCATTTTTTCTCCTCTATCTGATGGTCTCCTTATAATTTTATTAGCACGTTTGGTCTCTTGCAGGCCATCATCAACTTTCTTATTTCTTATGGGGGCCATTTTGTTTTTTTACACATTCAGATGCTCACTTTTTCTCTGATTACAAGGATATATGATATGTAGGGAAAATATTATAATTTAGTGCTTAATTCTCAAAAAAGGCGTATGTAACTTAAAATCATGTCTGCTGATTGAAGAAGGCACGACAACCACGTCGCGCTCCGGCTGGGCATTTTATCAGCGCGATTAATACTTTCTCTAAACGTGGCCCTAAAATTCTTTATTACCAGGGAAATTTCATTTACCTACTCTGTAATAATTAATGTCTTTTGGCGGCACGTTACAATATGACCGACAAAATTTCACTATTTCATATTTTCTTCCAATTTTAGTGAAAGTTTGTATGTAGCTCGAATTTGTAATTTAGAACATATTTTTTAAAATAAATAAAATTTTTGCGTAAAGTTGATAGTAAGACCTTACGCTACTCACATTATATACTGCTAATAAACAGAAACCATGTCCAACCTTGCGTAGATCAGTGAGGAAAGCGTTTCACTCCAATCAAATCCGCTAAGACAGTGGCGTTTTTTTCGAGACAAGAGTGTCTTTGGTACCTAACGCTCTGCCCCGTCCAATGCACCAACCTCAGAAAGACCATTGTTGGAACGCGGACAGCACACGAAACCGTTGCTATAGTGTCTTTCGCCGGGTGCTGTCCGCGATAACGCCGTCTAACGGACAACCAAGGTGAAACATTTTACCCCAAAAACTTGCAGGAAGCGTTTAGTATACTTCCTTCTACTCCTTCATAAAAAAATAAAGGAAGCATACCACTACAACCTGCTCATTAAAAAAAACAACGTAGAACACCAGAATGGCCGGGTAGCACTTACGGGTGCTATCACGTCTTTGCTAATATTTCGTAAACTAATTTGGACCATTAATTGAAACTTACAGAAAGTATTTACCACACTTCTCTCTACTCCTCCACAATAACTTAAGAAAACTTCCAAAATTTTTATCTTCAATCCCTTCTGGTGTTTTAATAATTTTTTCTCTTGTATTTGCCACAAATTATTGCAGTATTTTTCGTTTCTTTTCTATTTTATGTATACTTCCAACTTTACAATGTTCATTCATTCCTTTGTCATTTGTTTTTATTTATAGTCACTTCTTCAAACCCTTTGTTGAGTCAATCTTCGTTTCTTTTTGTTTCATTATTGTAACATATGTATTTCCTAGTTAATTAGTTCTATTCTACTAGGAACCCACTGCAGTAGTATCCTTCTTTTTGTCCAAAACACATAATCTGGCGTGGTATTCAGGTATAATTTGCTATTATCTTAAATCTTTTTTTTGTCTTTTTGCACTTAAGTTATCACTGCGATCAATAAGCTCATCTAAAAGCTTTTACGTCCGTTACACCCTTTGCATTATCTTTACTATGCGGTGCAACACGCCGTAAAGGACTTCTCTAATAGGTTTTCGAACGTCATGTTTTCCTGAAATATGTCTCAGAAGGAAAATGTTCTCTTCTTGTTCTTCTTTTCTGCGATGCCGTTGTGTACGTTATATTTTGTTTGTTTATGCTTTCTCCTCTTCCGATTTTTTGACTTCTCCTATAATGTCCTGACAGTCCTTGCGATTATTTTTCTTTCCATAGGTATTGTAACCCCAAATGTATTTTGTACTTTTTTGACTATCTATTTAAGCCTTGGCCTTGCTCTTCATCTTTCTTCTGGGTTTCCTTCTAAGATCTTCCTTATTCCTCCGTCAGGTAGCATACGTTGAACGTGTTCCAGTATAGATTATCCGTTTACTTCAGAATACGGCAGATTAGGCTCGGACTAGACCGTATATTTTCCTTTGCATTTTTATTTTCTGCATATCTAACCCTTTCATTCCCTTTTCTAGGCACCGCGTAAGTGACCACTTGTTTAATAGCTAGTTTATTCTTAGGTACCAATATATGTATAATAACTTCGATCGTATCTATAGCCATTTCTCATTTGAACGTTAAAATTAGAAAGCCGTTTTGTGGTACCGACACAAGAATAGCTTTAATTTATATTCCATTTGAAACACTCTATCATTGCCTTCTTCTAAATAAACGTTGTTAAAAGAAACTACTAAGAAGCAAAAATTATGCAAATAGACGTATATTCTGTTCACTGATCTCGTGGACACTAGATTTATGTTGGCATGCACCGAACAATTGGTACTTATTGGTACAAAAAATTTACTTTGTAATGTTGTTATTTCTGGTTACTACATAATTGAAGGGAAATTTGAAATTTGACATTTAAGAAAATTATAAAATAAAAATTTTCATGCGATGTAACCTAAATGTTGAACCATGAATTTTACCGAAAGAGGCAGAAGGCAATTTATCTATGTTACGAAGAATTAAAAACTGCATATGAAACTACAGTTAAATTTAATTGAATTTTAAGTTTGACATCCGTCAACTTGACAACATAACCCAACATTTCAGGGAACTAAATATCTCACTAAATTTTAAAAACATGTAGTGCTGACAATTCAATAACAAAAAAATACACCAAATATTTCAATTTATTGTCCAGCAACCAAGTGAATAGATAATACACATCTAGAGGCTGTTCGCTGAGGACACTTTAAAAGAAGCAATTTTTTCATTTCATCTTTTAATGTTTCCTTAAAGTATTGAAATCTTGAACAACTTTCCTTATAAAAGTTTCAAACTGTTCAATTTTCAGTTTTGAGTTTGTCACTTTGGGATTGGCATTTTTGGTATGCATTTTTGTACATGGGTAAATTTCCTTAAATAGAATCTATCTAGCTCTCTTTTTGTTACACCCTGTATTTTAAAGAAAATCTGCCAATTTCCTAATTTCCCTGAAACTGTCTAAATCGATTTTCCTTTTATGATACCTTAGTAGGTAAACGATATAAAGGGATCCCTATTATTATTTCATAAATTTTAGAACATTTTAGAACTTACGTTGCCCAAATGTCTTATGAAAAGCAGCAGTAATACAAAACACAGGGTGTCCCTAAATTGATTTACTAGAAAAAGGAATGGTAAGGGTTCTCGTCTTAGAAAGTAAATCTAAGCAAGATTATAATATTTACAATATATAAAAAGGGGGAATGCAAGACAGAGTGTTCATAATGCTGAACATCAAGGGACTAGTTTGGAAGATATAGTTTAGAAACAACATCAAGCCGGTTATGAAATAATACTTTCATTACTCAGGCGCAATAGAAGGTGAATTTTAAAAACATACTTAAACCTAAAAGGATATAGGTTAATCTGTAGTAGGATAACGGAAACAAATTAGTGCAGTTAGTTTCATGTTTCATTGTGGTTAATCGTTGGTTGAATGGGATCTGCCCATCTGCAGGTTTTGCAACTGTAAACTAATAAAAATGGTTTATTAGATAAAGTAACAACAGCAACATTCTTTTTTTACATTGATTTTAATCGATCAAAACATAATAATTTTCTCTTTTCGATCCATAATTCTTCAACAATTTGTTAACTTTCGTGTATATTGTTTATCTTTTCTTGAAACAATTCCGTTATCTTTATGAGATACCATAAAAATATGATGGGATTAGGGATAAGAAAGCTACACTGCTAAAAACTCAGCTGAAATAAAAGACTGTTAATATTATCTAATATTTCTAGTGATCAAGAAATCATTCTAAGCATACCTAAAATTAATTATTTTTAATTTTATGGATACTTGAAGTATCAGATACATTATTTTATTATTTTAGTAAATAATTTCCACTGGATTAATTCTTCGATTGATTCTTACACTATCGGATGCTGTTTTAAATTAAAAAGTTACCTATTGTTGCTCAAAGCATTTTATTAGATTAAAAAAATAACGAAGTAATGCACGTACTACACATACTAAATTTGTATGTATTGTCATGTCATTTCATGATTTCCAAATTAAATGGAGCCAAATCTGATTTGCAAATCAAATAATTGCTAAGATTGACAGAACATTAAGTGTGTTGAACTATTTTGAAAATCTAAAACGGTCCATAAAATAATAATATGTTTTAGCGATGTAAAATTGAGTTTCAGTTTACTGATTGACACATTAACAGAAAGATTCATAAACGTAAACCAAATGAAAAAGAGTAAATATTCCATCACATAAACCAAATTGATTGTAGTCAGCTAATAACCTGTCACTTACCGTAATGAATGCTAATGAAATTGAAACAATCGAGTTTGTATAAAACAGTATTGTATAGTTCAAGTGCGCATCGATCACAGTTCATCACAGTGTAATTATTGCTAATGGTGGTGAGGGAGGAATGGCAATTCAATCGTATTGTTTGGGATGTGTTACACCACGTACGATCTGTGGCATGTTCAATAATGCAGGTTGACACATCCAATATATTACACCATTTGTATTATTTATATAGATTTATCTAACAGCAACCGAACTACGGAATTAGTTATCTAAAATTTTTTGGGTAAATGCGTTTTTAGACGCCTACTTATCCTAATTAAACGTATTTAGAGACATCTATAGATGTATTTTGCATTTCAACTTGCTGAGTTTGGAAATATAAAGTTCTAAGTTAGTGTAACCAAAGTTATTTCAGTAATGCACTCCTTCCATTAAGTTTAACCCCAGTATCGTAACTCTTTGGGGTAGCTACTTCCCCACCGCGAAGTACGGTAAGACAAAAGCAAGTTAGGGACTTATTGAATAGAGCTTGTATTGTTGCACACTGCGCAGCTGCTATAACCGTCAACCCGATAGCACCCTTACTATAAGTTGAACATTTTATTTTAAAAATCCAAACAATTAAATGCCCCAGTTAAACATAATAACGTTTAATTTTATGACGTGTTTGTATTTATTGAGGGATAGCCGATTGTTAACGAAATCTCCTCAAAAATGGTCATGTTCGCAGCAGCAACTGGCTAACGCCAGGCATTCAAATTTATAAGAGATTGCTCTGATTACACGCGCTGCCTACTAACTACTCCAATAAATTGCGCTAGGTCATTAGAAGAGCCCATTTTGTTAAGGCGTATATTAAAGCGTGAACTTGATTTAACCTGTGAGTTTAACCTGATGTTATTAGCGATTGTTCCTTTTGTAGCAATTACAGCGTATAGATTTATACCAGAAAAGTATTTACGGGTTATAATTCTTAAAGTATGAGGGCATGAAACTAATAATTTTGGAATGATGAAGTGTTCATACATATTCTCATTAAGTAACACCGTTTTAAAATTTGCAGGTACTTGTGTAGATGCTAATAAGTACTTAATAAATGCAAATTTCGAAAATATTTTAAAAAAACATCAGAAATGACCCCTAACGATAGAATAGGTACTGTACACTAAATAATAACAAAAAAGGTACTACAAAAATGTGCAAAATGTATATTATTCACTAGTGCCTTTGAAAACGTTTTTGGTCGATCTTAATTCACATACTTACCATTGTTGAAACTCTTATAAAAAGTGTACTGCATTTTGTATCATAACTTGAATCAATCTACAATATACAATTCATTTATTATACTGCCCGCGAATAATAGTAATTTGTAATACAAGTGTTGAAAGCTTGCGTTTGCCACACGAATGTGAAGTTTGCAGCACGAACGATAGTGAGTGCTGCAGTCACATGAGAGTGGCAAATACAAGCTTTTAACACATGTATTACACACTATTTTTTCTACAACCACATGTCCATAAAAAAATTTAAATATTTCTGCAAAATCAAATCTGACATTCATCAAATGTCATTACGACATTTTGATTTCGGTGCGGCAAAATTATATTTTGCCGCACCGAAAATCATGCATGTGCGTGCGGAAAGTAAATTTTCCGCACGCTAATTTCACTTGTTCGGCAAACACTCATTTTCAATACTCGTATCTATGGAGACGAAGTCTGAAAATCCCACTTTCCATGGTGGGAGTAGAAAAATTACATTTTCAGTTCGTCTATTAAATTCCCACTAAGGATTTTAATGAAAATTTGGTTAAGCTCGTGCTGACAGCTGTATTTCTAACTGATGTTAGGTATTTAAAAAAAAGAAATGCACCTTTCTCAATTTGTTTTATTTAGTTTTTAATAATAACCTTCAAATGAGATATTTTGACACATTAACTGTTTGTATAAGCTTTTATTCGTAGGTATAAGCTAATATTAAATTTAAATTTGTAATATTTTGAAATGCTAAAAGAATGTTTTTATAGAAGTTTTACTTATTATTGCATTTTTTATTAGTACGCGACTATACGTAAAAATAATCTTTTACTACACTTCGCTATTTATGTGAAGATACCTGTAACGTTATATCTTCAGATTTTTTTTTTAAATTTATAAAACTATGGAAAATAAGTTTTCGTTATTATAAATTTGTATTTTTTTTTTTTTATTAAAACACCAAAGATGCTTACCTAGCTATTAAAACCAGTCTAGAAGACTAACCATTAACTTTTATCTAATACATCCTATACTAAGCACTTATCACCTAAAGTTCATCCACTGATGTCCTTTGGATTCTTCTAGTATACATTTCGCTCACACACTGTGCTCTGCTTTTGCCACAACACACTACAAAATATTGGATGGTTTGGCTCTCTTCAGTCTTCGGACATGGTGTTGATTGTCCAGCAGTGGAAGAGCCTCTGTATTAACATGGAGGTGTAACCTGGCTTCATGTTTACTGGCAAACCTTTTTATTTCTTTTTTAACTGTTGGAATACCAAGATCTCGATGAATATCTGAGTTATGAACATACCACGGAGCATCTACTATGTTATGCAACCTCTTGTTTTGGAATGTCTATATGGACTTAATGTTAGTATCACTTGGAGTTTTTGCCAAGAACCCAATAATGTTGTTTATATTTCAGACCAAGCTCAACTCTTTTCTTCTTCACATGCATTTTTCATCTCAGCTTCGCATCTAATGTCATGCCGAGATATTTGGCATTCATTTCATAGGGTACAATTGTACCGTTGATATTTAGCGGAATTGGTTCTGCTATTTTTTGTTTGTTGATAAAGTTGATATGGATGGATTTAAGTTCATTGGGCTTGATCCTCCATTTCTTGGTCCAGTCTACTATAATATCGCTTGCTTGTTGCAGCTCTCTTATGGAGCTTTCTTGATTCTGATTTACTGACAAGAGGGCAGTGTCATCGGCGAATGTAGCTACTGTTATGTTATCCAATGCTGGTAAGTCGCTGGTATACAACAGATAAAGAACGGGGCCAAGGACATTTCCTTGAGGTACGCCCGCTCTTATTTCTTTTAGGTCAGAGTATTCTTTTTCCTGGTTGATTCTAAAAAGTCTATCAGCTATATAAGATGTTAAGAGTTTGCGTATTAACCCTTTGTGCCAAACTTTGTCAAAGAAGACTGAAGAGCAGACTTGCTTTTCCTCTAATGCTTGTTCAGCAATGTCAGTGATACGATGTACTCAATCAATTGTTGAGTGCTTCTATCGAAAGCCAAATTGATAATCTGGGATTAGTTGGTTATTTCCTATAAGAGGCCTTAGTCTCTTGCGCAAAAGCTTTTCAAATAGTCTTAAAATTATAGGTAAGAGGGAAATTGGCCCATGCGACTTTATTTCATTAAGTGGTTTACCTGGCTTTGGCAGCATGATTACCTCTGCAACTTTCCAACAGCTAGGGACATGTTTTAGTCTGAAAGCTGCACTGAAGAGGTAAGTCAGTAGGACTATACCTTTCCTAGGTAGTTGTTTTAGTATTTCACCAGTAATGAGATCGTAACCTGGTGCTTTTTTCGGGTTAAGGTTTGTTTTGATCTCCTCTGCTACTTCTTTTGGAGTGGCTAGGGTGATGTTTTCCGAAATTTGAATGTTGGTTTCAGCCAGTAAAATTTCTATTTGTGTTTGATTGGGGGTAAAGATATCAGGTAGATGTTCTGGAAACAGATCAGCTTTCGGCTTAATATCTCTGGCTCATGGTCCCATATCTTTTCTTATTGGTGGTATGGATTTAATTGGTTTTCTGATCTTTCTGGTTACTTTCCAAAGTGAGTAGTCCGTTTCCTCGTCAGGAGTCAAATTCTGCAGATAGGAATTTCTTGATTCTTCTTTGAGTTTTTGTAGTTCTCTTCTCAGTTTTTGAGCTCTATTATTTAAGATGGTTTTGTCAGATGGGTCTCTAGTCTGTTGCCATCTCCTTCTAGTTCTTCTTTTTTCTTTTGATCTCAGAAGCGTAGTTTACTCCTTTGGTTATGTATGTAATCTCCTTGGTGTTCTTATATGCCGCACTAACTTTTTTCGTGTCGCGAAGATCAAAGTGCCGACGCAAAGTTAAATGACTGATTTATTTTAGGCAGTGGTGTGACAACCGGGACCGCCGGCTTAATTTTCCCTCCGAAGCACGGATGAGCGTAAGAAATATATTCCGGCTTCGCCGGTCTCAGAAATCAGACCTGAGATGCCTGCGTCAGAGACCCAGGCCTTTTACACGCGGCTATCCGCTCCTCTCCAGAAATAACGTGTGTTAAATAAGTGTTAAAAACATTTGTACGTTTTCTTCGTCGACTAGGGCATTGTCCTGTTTGTCTAGCCTCACTGTCCTGCTGATGACGAAAACCAACTTTCTTACCACCTGTTCGGCGGTCTTTCGGGTGGCTTTTTTCCCAATGGAATATAATTTTTACATTACTTTGCCAATCTGTTCTTGTCCATTCTTTCGACGTGTTCATTCCATTCTTTGTTCCGTTTTTAGGCCATTTTACTACATCTCCTTATTTCAGTACTCCTGTCTCTATCTCGTAGCGATATTCCTGTAATTTTTTTACAAACAGAAGATTCCATTAAAACCTAAAATACAACCTAAATCTCTACCAAAAGCTCTACTTAAATACTTGTTTTAGAAGAATTATCAGTTTTGCAACTGCATAAAGTACTAGCCTTTTAACCGTTATTATAAATATTTTTCACCTACAGTTTAGATTAATTAAATACCGCAAAAAAAATTCCGCAAGGTAACTAACTAAATGTGGATATAGCAGTTCTAAGTGAAACCAAAAAATGAAGGACAAAGAACTGAAATAAAAGATGAATATATCCACTTTACAGTGGAGCAAATAAGTAACACGAAGCACAGACGCTGGCGTGTCGACATGAATTGAAATTGAATAAATATATCAAAAGCGTGAATTCAATAAATAAAAGGGTTATGATGGTTGTGACAATCATAGGATATACTGTATAGTAACAATTATTGTAGCTTTAATATAAATTGAAAAGGCCAGTGTGAAGGAAGTTTACAAGAAACTATAAATAAAGTAAATCGTCGAAATGAGATAATCTTAATGGGAGATCTAAATGATGCGCCAGTGGGTAGGCAAAATAAAAACGAAATTGTTTACCCTTACGGTGGAAAAACGATAAACAACAATGGCATAAGGTTAATACGTTAATAGAAATAAGGAACGTCCAATTAATACTTACTTATAAAAATATTATTTTTTAATTAATCGGTTAACAACGATGTAACATGACCTTATACAATAATATAAAGTTCATAGGTTAACTACACTACTCAAAAAATAGAAGTAGTCATTTTTTTTGTTGCATATTTCTACTATTGTTGAATATTTTGAAATAATATTTTGTACATATTTAGAACAACTATTTATTTCAACTGTAATAACATTTTTACAAAAGTAACGTTGGTGTAAGTACAAGGTGTTAAACACAATTATGCGGAAAATTAAAGCGATAATACGTAAACAGCTAAACGCTGATCAAAAACTTTTACAAAACTGTCCCTTTTTGTCTTAATTTATACAGTTAATACTTAGTATTGCCCCCTCGGGCCTGTATAACTGCAGTACAACGTCGAGGCATACTGCGAATAAAAGTCTTCGAAAGGCCTCTTGTAGAGGATTCCCACTCTTCAATTAGAGCGTGTTGTATCTCTTGCAGTGTAACAGGAGGATTTGGACAGCATCTAGTGTGTCTTCCTAGATAGTCCCATACATGTTCTATCGGGTTCAGATCGGAACTGCATGCTGGCCAATCCAAATTGGGAATATTTTGCTCTTGAAGGTAATCAGTAACAATGTGGACAGCGTGAGGTCTAGCATTATCATGCATTAATATGAAATTTTGACCCTCGTTTTGTGCTCTGGGTACCACATGATGCTCTAAAATTTCGTCAATGTATCTTCGTGTCGTAACAGCGCCGTTGTGAATAACTACAAGATTAGTGCGACATTTATCGATATACCGTGCCAAACCATTACCGAACCACTTCCAAAACTAACAGTTTCATGTACGCCAGACCCGTACACGACCGTCATTTCCCGATAGAACAAATCTTGACTCGTCCGTAAACAGCACTCGGCGCCAGTGCCGAAGTTGCCAATCGACGTGTTACCTAGCAAACTGTTGCCTTACACGGCAATGCCTTCTAGAGAGTTTTGGCACTTTTACAGGACGTCTAGATCTTAAGTTAACTTCTCTTAGGGCCGGTCTTATAATGTTCGGTTTACTATCGGTTTACTACGGCCAACCCGCAGCATGCGTCTATTAAATTATAGACGCGTACTGCCGATAGTAAACCGAAGATTATAAGACCGCCGCTTAGTCGATTACGAACAGTTTGGACACTTAGGCCGAGCGCTCACCGGGGTGACGTGACATACGACATGACGAGTGATCTGACAGTGACATGACTTTTAAATGACATAACGCTCACCAAACAGACTTTTTAATAGTAACATGTCACTGTGTCGTTTTCAGAGGATGAGGATTCTCTTGCTTTAGTTAATCTAATTAACATTAATAACAACAATCGCGATAAAAAACGATTTTGGGTACATCCTTATTGGCGTGATAATGTAAAACAACGTGGTACCTTAGTGTATTTAAAGAATTAAATTTGTATCCGGAAAGGTTTCAGTCATTCTATCGAATGAGCAAGGACACCTTCGATATATTACTTAAAAAAGTAAGATACGCACTTTTAAAAGTTTACTTGTACTGCATTTCGTCTACAAAGTGGTGTATTTTAGAAGTGACATGCGACAAAAGTGGAACATGCTGCACTTTTTGGGTAGTGATATGACACGTTTAAAGACATGTCGGAGTCATATCCGTTCGGTGGGCGCCGATTCATATATTTGTATTGGTTTAATATGAAGTGACGTGTTACAAGTAAGTCACTTGTCACGTTGCGTGTCATGTCATATGTCACGTCACCTCGGTGAGCGCTCGGCCTTACTCTGCGACCTCTAGTACGTTGCAGGTCTTCTTGGAGATCTCGAGCAGTGGATGTACGATTACGAACTGCTTGTAAACGAAGAAAACGAACATCGACAGCAGTTGTTTTTCTTTGTCGGCCTGTTCCGGGACGTCGAGTAACCTGATTTGTCTCCCGGTACGGCGGTACCGTTTCCATAACTTCCAAATGGTTCCTTGTACAACTCCAAGTTCCCGAGCTACATAGCGCTGAGAATAGCCTTCTTGTAACAAAGTAACACCTCTGCTAACTTCTACTGGTGTTAAATGTTTTCCAACACGCCGAGGAACTTGATGATGATTTGCAGCCATATCAGAAATGACAGAAACAATAGATTTATGTACAAAACAAACTTCCTGATTATTTTAGGTTTTCGCATGCACACGTTTTACAGCT
Source organism: Melanotus villosus (assembly GCA_963082815.1). Lineage (NCBI taxonomy): Eukaryota > Metazoa > Arthropoda > Insecta > Coleoptera > Elateridae > Melanotus > Melanotus villosus. The sequence goes on along the minus strand of OY720418.1, from coordinate 64,092,136 downwards.
TATAACTTGATCAAACATAAACAAAGTTTGTCAAAATACAGGGATATTTTAGATAAGTAATAGCTTTATAGATGTACCAAGACTTATTTAAAAATTTTGAGCCTTCGTCAAAATACGCCTAAAAGAACGACTACTTTTATTTTTTGAGTAGTGTATTACTACCAATGAATTCCGGCTACATCATCTCCCTGTAAACCTATAACACGAACTTTCTTCCATGTATTGTACATGACATGTTTTCCGGGGTTTACATCCTACTTCTTTCATAATTTTTGTAACTGTTTCAAACCATTTAGATTTTTAGCTGGATTCTTTTGTTTACAGTTATCTGCCTTAAAAAATGCCCAACTGCGCGTGACTGAGGTACATTTGAGGCGATCGCATTTTTTTCAACAAAGTCGACATTTTCATTCTTCACAAACGGCGTGACAATTTCACCATAATGCACCATTGCCAAGACAGGCAAAAACGTAATCTAATTTTTATCAACTCTATGGATGAAAGGAACGAGTCTGCCCTTAACGCACTTTTCTAAATACACAAGTTATGGTGCCATCTGTTATGAATGGCTCGGATATTTAACCAAACCAAACTAGATATTTTTTGGAGAATTTTACAATACGCTTGACTTTATTTTCATATTTTATTTTATTTGGATCAGCCGCATGGAAAAATCTCTTTTTGGAAAATCTAATGGGTCTGTGGGCACATAGATGTCGTCATCTATTAAAAGCACTTTACGAGGAGAAGTCTTGTACATTTTTCGACAAGCTGATTTTGCACGTTCTTTTCTACTTTTTACTTTCAGGCCTTCGATTTCACACGTGCTTTGATTTTCAACTATTTGACTTTAATAGCAGAAACTATTAATTTTGGCAAAATTAATTGTTGAGCGGCTACTCTTGTTAGGGTGGCTTAAGTAACAGGTTTTCCAAAAATTTTCTAAGAAACAGTTGATTGCGTCTTTTCGTACCTCTATAATATGATGTATATAGTTGAACGAGTTTTTATTTCTTTATTAAATGTTGAACAGCAACAGGTTTTATCTGTTTGCATGATTTAAGTAACATTGCACATATCTTCGCGAACTGTTCATTTTCTTGTCTTTTTGTCGTGAATAGTTTTATTCAAATATAAATTTACCGCAACAGTAAATATAGTGCTGTACTTTCACAATACAGCATCGGTCATTTAAATTTGTTTTAGAAAATGTTATATGCGACTTAAAAATAATTGTTATAAGGCTATTAACTAAACATTACAACTCGGGTGTTTAAACGTAAAGATGTCTACAAGCAACGACCTGGCAAAAATTAATTAATTATTGATGACCGCGTATACAGAGGAACCATATATGGACCAAACAACATACATTAAAATCGCAAATAAATCATAAGTATTACAGTAAATATGAAGTCAAACACTTAAACACTGTGGGCTAAATGTAATATAAAAAACATAGCCAAGAATATACATTATTTTTATATACATTAAGATTAGCAGATAAATACGAAGGCAAATACAACAGATGGTACATGAAGAATATGAATACCTTAAATATAAAATACATGAGCCAGCATGTAAAGTCCTGGGTACAACGGAAAAAACTATTATAAGAGGAGTAACATGTATAAGGTGCCCATTTTCTTGAAAATTGTTTAGGTAATTTTTTATTTAAAGAGTTATGCCAAAGGTTAAACTGGCAAAGTTGCAACCTGATGATGTATTCCGATTTGGAATATCTCGTAGAATTTTTGAGATAGTTTGCAAAAACAAAAAACTGACAGTTTTCTTCTATTTTATTTATTTTAGTAACCATTTAATTTAGCGCAAGAGTAAAAATACTATCTTATGTATTGTGTAGAATTCAGAAAATTTAGTAAAAATTAAACTTGCATTTTTAAAGGGGAACGGTAATTGATTTTTACATCATTAAAAAGCTTTTTTTCTCCTTCCCAACGATGTATCACTCAACGTGATTATTTAAAAATTGTTCCTGCCTTAATAATCAGACCTAACTGTGATAGATAAACAAATGCAAAAGAAATATTATGATATCCAGGCTCATTTGATAATTTTGGATATACGAGGGGCGTTCAAAGTGTGTTGCAATTTGGGGGGTATCTATAGTATATTTCACTTTAAAAAAACCACCACCTGTTGAATTATGTTGGCAAAATTAAAATTACCCTAATATTGCGATTTTTGAAATAAAGGGTTGGCAGTTGGCATTATCATTTGTCAGATTTGAATTAATTTTCAAGTTCAATTTGTCTAACTTTTTTGAAAAAATGGGACGTCAGATACGCAATTTATTAGATCGAAAGATGAACAATGCGTTAGTTAAATGCTTTGAAGAGTTAACATATTTGGCACCAGACTTAAGTGATAGACAGATTCACGAAAAATTAGAGAATATTTTTTCGGTAAATACAAATCATGTTCCTTTATTTACAATTTGCAATTTCCGAAAATAATCCAGATGTATACACGGAAATTGGCGAAGTTGAAGATACCTCAAGGATCCACTTTAGGTCCCTTGTTGTTTTTAGTTTATGTAAATGACCTCCATCTGTGTTTTCAAAATAATTTATCATTGGTTCAGTTTGCTGATGATACCTCATGCATAGTCGCAGCCGATAGCGTGCAAGAATTATCAAACTCCATGAACGAAATTTTATCTGCAATGATCCGCTGGTGTCAGTCCAACCGCTTAAAATTAAATCTAGAAAAAACTGGTTTGTTATTCTTTAAAAACCACTCGAAACAATCATTGTGTGTGAAAATGCATCACAAAACGGTTCGTCAGGTTGATTCCATAAAATTCTTAGGAGTATTCGTCGATAGCGATCTCACTTGGTATTACCACATAGAAAATTTACTCTCAAAATTAAATGCTGCGTTGTTTTTAATTCGCTCTACTAGAAACTACTTATCAGTTGAAAATTTAAAGATTTACTATTATGCTGTAGTTCAGTCAATTCTATCGTACGGAGTTATTTTTTGGTTTACTTCTTCAAATGCAAGTAGGGTTTTTATTATGCAAAAGAAGATTATACGTGCAATTCAAAATATAGCAGCACACGCTTCTTGTAAGCAACATTTTAAGAATCTAGGCGTTTTGACTCTACCATAGCTTTATATCTATAATATTGTCCTGTACGTTAAAAAACATATTTCCCTTTTTGCTAAAAATAATGATACCTATAGCGAAATGACCACTAGAAACCAGCATAATCCCCAAATCCCAGTCCATAAGACAGCACTCTTTCAGAAAGGCCCTTACTATAATTGTGTTAAAATCTACAATAAACTCCCTGCTGACATAAAGACAATTAATGAAATTAAAATGTTTAAAAAATCATTAAAAGAGTTCTTACTCAACGAGGTCATTTATGAAATAGATCAGCTCTAACTGTAAAACATTTACTGTAATTGTATGTAGTTGTTGATTTGTTTAATATTATATTATTATATTTTTTTATGTTATGTATTGTTTTGACGTTGCCAATGTTTTCTCAATGTAAACCTTAAAGGCAAATAAAAAATTATTATACGGATTAATTCTAAACAGTTTATTTTCCCTTCAGTGATTCCGTTATAGAGTCCTTAAAGTGCGCCGCTTCAGTTTTTACACTGCCCCTTCTCTGTGATCTAAAATGTTTATTTTAAAAAACTAGAATTATTTCTTTAACTTACTATTTTACAGCACCCCAAGATGAAGCAAAATTGACCGTATAATGATATTATTTAATACTAAGTAGTTACAAATCCTGATGTACAACGTGATCTGGTAACGAAAGGTCATAGCGAAAGATGACAGAACAAATAACATCAATCATAACTGATCATAACCTCTAAAAGTCAAGCTGAAATATTTCTCACTAAACTTTGTTGCCGGTTGTATTTCGAAGGTGTAATGCGACGTTGGTGGTTTTTTAAAAGTGAAACCGCCTATAGCAAAGTTTTGATTTTTGTGCAAATTTTGTTTGATACATCAGATCTAGTTACCCTTGCTTGCAAAAATTGGTTGTCCTATCTGCTTTTGTTTTCCTTCTGTCAGTTGTGAAATATGGCTGAGTGTGGTTTAAAGAAGTTCGAGTATCGAAGCATCATCAAGTTTTTGTGTAAAGAGGGTGTAAATGCAAAGGAAATTTTTGATCGCTTATCGAAAGTGTACAGATCGGATGCGCCTTCGTATTCTACGGTCAATAGGTGGTTTAAGAATTCAAATACGGTCGCCAGAGCATTGAAGATGATACAAAGTGCGGAGGACCAAAAACTGCAACCGATGATGAACATGCAGCTCAGGTTGAGTCACTGGTACTCGCAAATAGGCGTATAAAGATATCAGAAATTGCCCAAGAGATTGGTGTTTCACAAGGAAGTGTTCACAACATCATCCATACCACTCTGCACATGTCGAAAGCGTCAGCCAGGTGGGTGCCCAGAAATCTTTCTATTCAGGATAAGCACTGCAGGATGGAAGCATCACGCGAGCTTCTCGGCCTCTTTAATTCCAATGCAGATGACTTTATGGCTCGACTTGTGACTGGAGATGAAACATGGCTTCACCACTGGGACCCCGAAACGAAGCAAGAGTCGATGCAATGGAAGTATGCGGAATCTCCAGCTCCAAAAAAATTCAAGACACAGGCCTCTGCTGGTAAGATCATGGCGTCTGTTTTCTGGGATTTCCAAGGGCTGCTCTTAATCGATTATATGCCACACAATTAAGGTATTCTTTTCTTTTCTGAGCCAAGCGAAAACAACGAATACTTTAAAATGGATCGTTTGATTTTAAGTGCTTTAAAAGATGAAGATAAATTGAGAAACAACAGGTTAATGTGTACAGTATCTTTCTTTAACCCTCATAATACCAAGTTTTTTTTATACCACGTAATACCAGTGGGGTCGTTATTGACCCCATATATTTATTATCATTTAGAGACGTTCCTCTAAGCTTAGTATTAGTATTTGGACGACTTTATGGTAGTATCAAATAAAATCAGAAATATGTACTAATAGTTTATTTCAAATAATAATAACGAGATAACGACAATAAAAAAAATGTAACTATTCTAATGGTATGTTACGTTTACATGCTGAACAGGTAGCTGTCTGGTGATTAGTACACAGAAAACGATTGCAAATGTTGCATCTGTTTGAATGTTTTCTATCCAAATTTCTTTCACATTTCAGGCATCTCCCACGTTTCAGTTTTTGAGTTTGTTGTAACTACCTCTGTGAAGTTGATGGTGGTTGTAGCTCTGTTTCAGAAGCCACTGGTTGTTTTCCTAGTTTCAGAAGAAACTGTCGTCGTTTGTAACCCTTTTTTGGTTGCCGATCTTTATTTAGATGACACCATCATAATGTAGGCATTGAAGGCACTAATATCTATAATATTATAAAAATACTGCTACAGGCCATCTTCGCGTTTGTCTCTTCACGGTACATGTTCGAATCAGCTTATCCATGGTATTTATGCCTGACTTTGTTTTATTGTAGTCGATTATTATTTAAGGTTGCATTTTATCGCCTTCAGAAATTTCACCAGTTTCGTGTGTAGTTGATAGTAGCGTAACAAGTTTACCTTTATACCATATTTTCCTGGTTTAGATGGTGTGTATTGTTTGAAGGGGCATCTACCTCGGAAAGTTAGCAGCTGTTCGTCAACCGTGATGTTCTCATACGGCATCTTGAAGTGTAGGTAGCCATAATTCAAAAAGTGTTCAAATCGGTGATAGTAAATCTGTCTTACTTTGCTCTTGAAAGTAAAAGTTGATTACTTACAAGTATTAGCTGTGTTGCTGATTGTTTCCCTCGCGAGGGCCAGATTCTACGACAGATACGTTTTCGGAGTCGTATTCTGAATGAACTTCAGTGAAATCAACTTCAGCATCATCATCTAAATTATTAGTAGTGTTCCCGTAACCCTCATTATCACTCTCAGATTCTTCAATCCACTTTAGTAACGTTTCTTCAGCACCTTTATTACCTATGCGTACCGAACTTCCTCCGGCCGTGATTACCGAATGATTGAGAATAACACTCAAACACGGTATTTACTGAATTCCCAATAGACGCAAAGAAAAAGGGAAAACACCGAGATGAAAACAAACATAAGTAAGAAACTAAAGGAATCTCTACATTCAAATTACAAGGCTACTGAATTCCCAATACGCGCACAGAAATAAGGGAGGCACCGAGGTAAAAGCAGATGTAACTAAGAAACCAGGGGAAGCCCCGCAGCCCTAGAGAGTGATGAGCAACCAAACAGATAAGTTTGGACTTCATAAGTAGCGTAAAACAACATTCACAAATTAATGCAGCATGCTTAGTATATAGGGCACCGGTGACCCCAGCGGTATTACGCATGCTACAAGAATTACACCTTGCCAAAGCATGTAACCTACTGCCATGCACAAAGACAATTTTTTTCAAAATTTTAGGGAAAACTGTTCCAAAGATATACCCCTCCAAAGAGCGTGTGGGGTCTCGGGTGACCCCATGGTATTATGAGGGTTTTAATCACGCTAGGATTGCTGATTTGTAAATTAAACCTATTCGTACATTTTTTAATGTCTCAAGAGACAGACAAAGTCAAGACTTTGCCAATTTTTTGTACCTCAATTAAATTTACGTTCACTTCCTAAAATGCATAAAAACTGTAAATAATAATAATCATAGTAAATTTAGCAACGAAAAAAAATTTCATAATGCTTAAAATATTTTAATATAACTAAAGCAAAAAATTTTTTTTATCAATTTTCGGGGTTGCACAAATGTGATTTTACAGCTTTATCAAATTAATCATTCCTCAAAATTCTACCTTTAGTCTTTTAAGAGATTTTAATTCTCGAAACTTTTTAGTTGGAATTTTGTTAACAAATTTTGTTAAAATTCGTCTGAAGTTATAAATGGTAGTCATTTATCAGGCTCTGTTAATAATTTACTGATAATAATTGTAAACTTAAGCTGTGTTACGCTTCAGACATTTATGAAAGCTTTCCCTTATCAAAACAGGATTAATTTCATCAGTTCGACGACAAACTAGGCGGTTATTTAGGGACACAGAAGTAGCATTGAACAACCAGAGTGAGCTGAATCGCCAAGTGTCCACAGAGTTGATATTGATTAAATGTCACCCGACCCTTCACGCCCGATTTACCACGTACTCCCAACACAGAGCTCAACACATATCTAACTACCGTCGAATAAATATTTACTCTTAAGGAATAATATAAAACCTATACGTTTTGTATTTACACAGGTATTTCTAAAGTAATTACCTATATAGTTCCTAAATCATTTTATATATGAAATCTTCTTACTGTAGTACCTACCTATAATTAATTTTAAAATAAAACTTTAAAACTCAAACGAAAACACAAACGTTTCCCTAAACGATTTAAATACATTGACCTTTGTTCAGGACACCAATTTAAAATTAAAGTGTTTCAAAATTCTCCCCACCTCGCTATCTTTTACTTTTTCCTACGGTTTATCGTTTTCTCTCTGTTGTTCCACATCTTTTGTTTGTTAGTTGGATACTTGGAGTACTTATCTGTTCCCGTTTGCTTTCCTTTTTTTATAAAGGATTATTCATAGTACCATAGCATCTGAAAAATAAACACTTAAAAATTAGTAAATGATGCGTCGAAATAATTTTATGGGATAATAATATCTTTCTTTCTTATTCTTCTTCCTTATACGAGGGAAGGGGAAAAAATTCTGCCGTTCTCAAAAACTACTAATGCTTTAATTGTGAAATTTTAAATGCATGTTAGGACCTCTCTATGTACTCGCCTGACAAATCAACGCACTTGGCCCATCGATGTTTCAACTTCATAATGCCCTCCTTATAGAAGTCTGAAGTTTGACCCTCTAACCACGAAGTCATTGCAGTTTTTAAGCTGTCATCATCTCGGAAATGCGTTCCACGAAGGTGAGCTTCCAATTTTCCGAACAAGAAGAAATCAGAGGGTGCGAGGTCCGGCGAATAAGCTGGGTGTGGAAGTGCTTCGAAGCCCATTTCCTTCACTTTTGATGTCGCTGCAGCACATTTGTGAGATGACTCATTATCGTGCAGCAAGAGGACTCCTTTTCGCAGTAGTCCGCGGCGTTTGATTTTGATTTCATCCCGTAATTTAGTCAGAAGGTTGCAGTAATATGCCCCATTGATGGTACGACCACTGTCGATAAGCAAGACGCCGCGAAAATCCCAGAAAACTGAGAGCATCACTTTGCCTGCTGAAGGTTTCACCCTGAACTTCTTTGGAGGAGGAGAGTTGGGATGTCGCCACTCCATACTGGATTGTTTGGTGACAGGGTCATAGTGATGGACCCAACTTTCATCCATAGTGACAATTCGGTCAAAAAAATTGTCAGAATCTGCATTGACACGTTCCAAAAGCTCGCTACAAATGTTCACTCGATCGTGTTTATGCAAAGGTGTCAACATTCGTGGGACCCATCTAGCTGAAACTTTATTCATATGCAAAATGTCATGCAATATCGATCTAACCGATTTCTCGTCAATCTTCACAGTCTTGGCTATCGTTTTAACGGTAATTCGCCTATCTTCCAAAACTAACTTCTCCACTTGGGTAACCATTTCAGGGTTCTGTGCCGTTGCAGGTCTTCCACTTCTTACATCATCTTCTAGGCTCTCTCTGCCATGCTTAAATTCATTTGCCCATCGACGGACAGTGGATTCTGACGGCGAAGCATCCTTGTAAACTGCTTTTAACCTTTGAGTGATTTCAGTAAAATGAACACCCTCCCTAGTCAAAAATTTAATCACTGCCCGGTGTTCAATTTTCTCCATTTCTAATATCTACTGCAACACACTTTATTGAATCTACTATAAAATCCGAAGTTTTGTGTGAATCTGGACGAAACTTTCAACACTGACAGACAACAGCATACAAAATGACAGATATCAAAATTTTGTTTCTCAAGGCACACCAAGACAAAGAACGGCAAAATTTTTTCCCCTTCCCTCGTACCTGGGATATTAATATGGAATCCTTTTTCTTGTAACTTCAGAAGTTTGGCTGAAACGTTATAGTCACACTTACTTTTATCTGATCATCTCTAGACAATCAGCGTACACCCATCTAAACTGCTAACGTTGTTATAAAACGAGTCGTTATTTAATCGATTCGGTTTGCAAGGGAGTCTAATTTTTTAATTTGCTATAAAACCAACGATTATTCTTACTGTAATATGATTATTAAAATGCTTGTAACGTCTTTGTTTAGCTTTTTATATAATGTGATCTTATAAATGACACGTCTAAAAATTAAATACAGGGTGCCCAAGACAAGCGGGCTATGGCATGGGGATCTCATAAACGATATCTTAAAAAATTAGCGATTATGTAGGAAGGGCCAATGAGGAGCGGGCGGCTGTTGCGGTTTTATTTAGTTAATTATTTAAAATGGTGTGATATACGTTAATTTTACCTAAGTTGGATAATGCGTAGTCTCGTAAACACCAAAACCGCAATGCTAAAGATAATGTTTACATCATCCAGGTAAATATACAATGCAGATAGCAGCGATACATGAAAACAATACTTGCACATATTACTACATTTAGCTATATAGGTTTGGATAGTGTTACTTACAGGGGGGCGAGAATCCCCCCGTGGAATTCCACTTTGCATCTAGTAGAAACCCCTCTGAAATGTTGATGACAATGGTTAACCTTCAGCTTCCTATAGATTTGTTAAACCGCAAGAAATGCGCGTGAGCCAACTATGGCAGAATATAATCGGCAGTGGGAATCCACCCATGTCACTGCTCCATCTATCCTAGGTGACCCCAAGCCCTAAGGAAGCCAATGGAACAGAGCTACGGGTGACGGGCCACCTTGAGCATCCCGAGGCACACATCCGGGCGTTACTGTCTAAGTATGTTACAGACAGTCAATGGCCTTTAGATAACTTACGCCTAGTTATCCAAGTCTCGAGCATCATAGCCGGCTAAATGAGTCAAAGAACCTCATGCTCTAATACACAACAACGAGCCTCATGCTCAAATAAATCATGTGTCTCAAGGCTTTCCGACAACACCAAACCTCAGTGTTTGACAATAACAACAACAACAAATACATCAACAACGTAGCGGTTCATACTGACTTTATCTCACCAGACATACAATCACATCTATTTATTCAATTCAAGATCAACTATATTCTCAAAATGCATTCTATGCCATGCATCACTAACTCACATTCTATGCACCATACACAAACTTACTTGGTCTTTTTATATTAATTAACACATCCGTACGGCAACGGGTCCCATTAGATTCTGACCTTTTAACCATTACGAGTTAGCCTATTTTAAAAACCCTAACTCGTATGCTTTAAAATGTGTCGTTCGAAAACCGGCGGTCTTTGTGACCGCCCAAAAGTGCATATAACAGTTTTAAAAGAAATTTAATATAAGGTTCGAGATCTGCATGAAGAAGTGCCTTAATAATGTCAAAACCGTTTTCTATTTCTCTTCATAATTATTTATTATTATTATTATTATTTATTACAGAGTAGGGCAGAGGTGCCCACTGCCCAGTACATATTATGCCCATAAACTAAATTGTATATGAGAAAATATTGAGAAAACATAAAGATAGGTAATTAGCAAAAACAAAATAAGCGAAAAAAGAAAAAAAATATGACATAAAGTATCAATAAAGTTTTTCGTAGTGCAGCATTGCTATGCATAAAACCCTTTGGTGAAACACTAAATTTTAAAACTAAACCACGAGAAAGGCCATAACCCGCACTCGCACGTAGCACTCACACTACCACACAAAATCAGATTGGCTGGGGCAGGTTTACATAACCATCGTATCTCTTCTTGAAGGTATCCACAGAACCAGCCGTTACCACTTCTTCTGGGAGAGAGTTCCACGCTGCAAAAACTCGATTGGAAAAGAAATGTTGTCGGGTGGTAGTATGGAATTTTTCTCTAACCAGTTGGAAAGAATAACCCCACAGGCGGTTGTCGGTGTTTCAGGTAAAAAATTCCCTAAGATTAACCGAGAAATTGTTGTGCATGACCTGTGCATGACCTTATAAGTGAAGATCAAGTCACCCCTATTGCGTCTTTCAGATAGGTAAGATAGCTTCAGAGTCTGCAAACGTTGATGGTAATTGTTGTTGCGAATAGTAGCTACTGTACGTGTTGCCCTTCTCTGTACTCCTTCCAAAAGCAGGATATCCTTCACCAGGTTACCAGGACACCAAATTACGTTAGCATATTCAAGAAGCGGGCGAATATAAACTTTATAAAGCTTGTTGAAGACCCTTGGTGATGGTTTTCGGAAAGCCTCTGACAACAAATATAATACCGAATTCGCTTTCTTCACAATGCTGCTTATATGCTCGGATCAACTCAGATTTTTGGTAATCGTGATGCCCAGCTCTACTTGACTGTCGACATTCGTGATGCTAATATTTTCAATGTTGTAATTCAAAATTGGATTTCCGTTTCCGAGATGCAAGACCGAGCACTTGTTTAGATTGAGAGGAAATAGCCACAAATCACACCATTGTTTGATGGCAGAAAGATCTTGTGATAGATTAATAAAATCAGTGGCGGGGTTTCCAAAAATTTTACAGTCATCTGCATAAAATACATGCTGGAGACTTGATTTGAGGAGCTAAATCTGCTACAAATATTAGAAATAAAGTAGGACCGAGCACTGAACCTTTGCGGTACCCCTGACGACATAGAATGCATGCTCGAGCAAGACTCACCTATTTTCGTGAAAAAACAACGGTCAGTCAAATAAGTCGTGATCCATCTCAGCAGTTGTCCTCGAAGACCAAAATGTTCTAACTTGGCCAATAGCCGCCGCAGTGAAACCCTATCAAAGGCTTTAGAAAAATCTAGGTAAATAATATCGACGGGCTCCTTTCGATCGAGTTTCTTAGTTCACTGGTCGACACATTCTATAAGGCACGTTTCAGTTGACCGACCGGGTATAAAACCATGCTGAGAGTTTGGTCAAATATAATTTTCTTTGAGGAAGGATCTAAGATTGTTGACAATCATACGTTCCATTATTTTGACACAAACAGACGTTAGGCTTATTGGGCGATAATTGGATGCATCTAACTTGTCCCCTTTCTTGAAAATTGATGTGACGGAAGCGCATTTCCAATTATAAGGAAGCTGCGAGGATTGAAAAGATTCATGCATTATGTGTGACCGGGGTTTAGCCAAAACGGAAGCACATCTTTTTAGGTTGGCAGGCGACAATCTATCTGGAGCAGGAGAGGACTTAACGTCCAGACTATTTAGAAAGTTATAAATAAAAAATAAAACTGAAAATATCAGTTTTTCAGATTTCTACCCAAAATTAAGTAGAGATTGCATGGTTCGAATCTAAATTATAGTTGTAATTAAAATACTGGACATTTTCTCTGATTTAACCAAATCTCTATCTCTTACCGTTTACGAAATCCCCATCTACATTCTGCTTATCTTGGACACACTGTATATTATGCAAAGTCCCCATCTGACACTTTACTGAGATATGATAAAAAAAGTTTGTTAATATAATTGGCAGTTTACATCTACTTACTAATACAAACAATTAAGCAAATTTATTTATTTATTTAGCGTATGGCATTGCTCTCTCTTGTAGAGTAATTTTGTAGCCAGAAGATCACGCAGTGATAGTTTGGCTGCCAGTAGTGCTAGTTCTTGAGCGCTATCCAAGGTGCAAGTGTAGCCTAGCTTTTGCTACGGACGCAAAGTAGCTTTGATTTGTCTGTGGGTATGTGTGTGTGTGTGTGTGCCTTTGTTACTCTACCCATTAGGCCTGTATTCGCAGGAGAGCGTGGTTAATTTGGTTTCCAACGACGAATGGCCACCAGGACTCGATACCGACCTCCAGACTGCAGGAAAATCCTGCCCATCTGGAGATTCGAACCAAGGACTACCGCAACGCTAGCCTGACGCTCTTACCACGGTGTCACTCTGGGTTTATTAAACAAATGATTTAGTATGTGTTGAGCAATTTGCGCGTGGTTTAAAAAGGGGTATTCTATTGCAATTCAAAATCGAAAGCACCTACTAGATCGTATTCAAAAAGTTGTTGCAGAAATTCGTCAATTCGAGCAATTGCATAATGCACATATTTATGTTATTGGTAAATGTGAGGCCTATACGAAGTGAATTCTAATTTTAAATTTTTTTGTTGGTTTTCAACGTTGCAGTGGTACTCCAAATAAATATTTTCCATCACATTTCAGTAATCTTTGAGGATCGGACATATGTAGGTATAGTATCATTATTTTTACTCCAAATTGCATGATTACATGATTAGTCAGCCCATAAAATTATAACCACACCTTTCAAGTCACCATGTGTATTCATTCACTCCTAAAAGTAGGTTCTTCCAGTTGTCTCTATTCTATGCAGTGTTTCACATCGTTTACTTTCTACGTTTCTAGTATCGTCGGCCCATATTTTCTAAGGACATTGCACGCTTCTTTTTGTTTGTCTTGGCATTCACTCTGATTTTTACGTAGGTATCCATCATTTTCTCTTGTCTAATCACTTCTTCAGCCCGCCGTCATTTCATCTATGCCACTTCCCCGATTATATCATTGATTTCTATTCTTCTTCTAATCTACTTACTTGTGATTCTATTCTGAAGTAATCCATAGCTTTTCGTGAAGTACTGGACTTACTGGCATATGCTTTTATGAGATATATGGTTTCCATCCGTATGTATTGACTGATAGAACAAACGCATTATACACCTTAGTTCTTACATTTATGGGAATTGCACTGTTATTCACAATGCATCCTAATTTTCTGAAAGCTACCTACACAAGTCTAATTCGTCTGGTAATTTCTGCATGTTAGTTTCGCCTTCACCAATTTGATAATGTGGCAAAGATAAACATACTCGTTCACATGTTCAATGCAATGTCTATGTACGAGTTGGCATCTTTATAACTCATTATTTTTGTCTTGTTGTAATTAATTTTTAGACATGCATTTGTTCAGACTAGGTTTAGTTATTATAACATTTCATTCAATTTATTGATATAATTTACTATTACGACTATGTTGTTGGTGAACCTAAGGTGATTAAGTCTGAAACTGCCGATGTTGATATACTCTTTTCGTCCCATTTTAGTTTCTTAAAGACGTCTTCGAGGGCTAATGTAAACATTTTGGATCTCTCTTTTACAGTCTTGTCTATTTAAATGTGCATTGATGTCTCTTTATGGATGTGTTCGATTATTTGTATAGGTACTATATCTTCTGCAGTCTATTCTTGTGTTTTATAGAGAGATTAAAATTGACCAAACTTCGATGGTATCAAACGCCCTTTAAAATATTTGAAGGCTAGTTGTATTGGTACATTATATTCTGTAAATTTTCTGTAATCAGAATGCGCATAGTTTTGCCTTTATGATGCTTTGTTTTGGATGGGCTACTGAGAGAGCCTCAGGCGTTCTCTCGATGAGAAATGTGAATGCTCATTTACCCTTAAAGTCAATTCAACAGGAAATAGCATTCACATACATCTTTTTTAATTCGGCGTGTCTGCCTTTATTAGGGTAAGTTAATTTCAAATTTTTATAAAATTTCTCAATATAAAAAAGAAAATACTTCTTAAAACTAAATCCGTGTTAACATGTTACTTATGGACCGCCCTGTATATGGTCCAGTTTCTGTATCTATGTATATAATTATGATGTGGTGATCTGTTGTCGTTGAATAATTCCTGTACATATTGTTTCCATCTTTGAAGCTTTTCTTCTATGTTAATCTGTATTTTATGTTCGTTATCCAAAAGTATGTTGGTATTATGCGTTCTATAAAGTCCTGCAGATTAAACATATCATATTTATTGTTTAATTCTTCGATTTCATCGCATCTGTCATTCATCCATTTACCTTTTACTTCTCGTATTTTTCTACGAATCGTCTGTTGTATTTGTTTGCATTTTTCTTTATTTTTGTTTTTCTTCCTCCGGTTTTCCATAAGTTGGACTATTTCGTTAGTCATGCACCCATTGTTTTTCTTCGCGCCTTCTGATTTGACTTTCTCTATGAGCTTCACCATTGGTTGTTTAATTGATTTCCAGGTTGTGTTTACGTCTGTATTGTTTTTCTGCATTTCTTCCTTCACTACCTGCATCTCTCTAGACAAACTTTGAATTATTTGCATTTGTATGTTTGAGTTTTGAAGCTTTTCTCTATCTATTCTTGTGCAGCTTTTTTTCCTTTTTGATAGTTTTTAGTTTTGTGTGAAGTTTTGCAATAACTGGATTGGTGTCGAATCCTATATCCGCACTTGGATACGTTTTACAGCTAAAACACTATTTCTAAAGCTTTTGTTAATTAGAATACAGTCTATCTGATTTCTAATTACATTATCAGGTGTATGTGCTGGTGACGTCCATGTGTAGAGCCTTATAGGTAGTAATCTGAAGAAAGTGTTGGTTACTACAAACTTCTCTTCATGGCAAAACTGTATCAGACGATCCCCACGCTCATTTCTTGTACTTAGACCATATTCTCCTATTGTATCTTCATATCGACCTTTTCCTATCTTTGAGTTTAAATCGCCCATTAATATGTTTTGTTCATGTTTGTTCACTAATTTGAACATTGTCTTTAGCTGGTCGTAAAATTCTTCTACCACATCCTCATCTTTATCCGTTGTAGGAGCGTATTCACCTGTATTATATTAATATTTATCGGAAGTGCTGCAATCTGTAGCATCATGCCTCTGTCTGACATTGGAACAAAATTTATGATACATTTCTGCACTTGCTTATTGACCAATACTGCAACTCCATGTTGGTGTTTGTTATCTTTATTACCAGAGTAGTATATTTTGCCATTATCCGTATTACTTTCTCCTGATCCTGTCCATCGTATCTCACTTATACCAAGGATGTCTATCTTTAGTCTTTCCATTTCCTTGGTTGTGTTTCCAAGTTTTCCTGCTTCGTATAAGGTTATAACATTCCAGGTTCTAATCTTCGGGGCTGATCCGGGGATTCTTCACACCCTCTGACCACTTAAGGTCTGCCGAGGACTGAGGGCCATTTGATTAGGGTTTTCAGCCATTAATGATTTTTCTGGGAAATATAAGTTAGTGCGGTGTTATGTTGCCGTACAAATACACTCTATTCCCGCCAACATATATTCAGCTATAACTGTTCCTATCCATATGTCTTCCACTTGTAGCTGATACTAGCAGTGCAGCTTCCACTACTAGGGGAATGCTTATTTTCTGGCGGCAATACTCGCCATGTCACATCACCGTCGCGGGACTTATGGAGTATTTTTTTGGCTAACTTTTCCCAGAGGTTAGTCACTTCATCCTGTTACCGATGCCGCTATTTGACCGGGGATTGCTTATTGGATATTCGCAGCTAACCTCCATATCTGAAGGCCATTCATTATCTACCACCTGTGACCCCGCTGGTAGCCTATAGCTCAGCCGCAGCCAGTCCGAATCATAATAAATAAACATCCTGTTGCTGAAGATCTGAAGAATATTAATTTCCTCTTTCTTTGCATAAAAGTGAGTTACAAGGGTTAATAGAATTTTTAATAGAGATGGTAGGTATATATAAAAGGACCTAGGACTAGAATTATGATTTCACAAAACGAGTTCGAAATCAAAAGTAAGTTAATAAAGATTTCTATTTCGTCAGAACAAAATTTTCAAGAAACTATAAATAAAAATTTTATTTGATTTTTTCGGTAGCTATATAAAAGACCACTGCTTCCGTTTAGTGAAACTTATTAAATTAATCATATAAATAAAAAAATTAAGGGGGATATAGAAACGCCCCAAAAGCTGCATCATCTAAATATTTTAGATGTATGTTATCAGTGTATTTATATTTATAATATTTTTAAAAGAATTTCTCACTTTTTTAAAATCTTTTATGAGTTGTAAGTATTTCAGGTAATTATCCAAATGCCTTGCTTATATATTATTTTCTTAAACAAAAATTGTCGTTATCCGGAGCACTACTGTAAACAACTTGTCTTAAATAAGTTGCAGAATAAATCAAGCCTATAAATATTTCCAAATATATGTAGCTCTATTATGAATAAAAAATTAATTGACAAAGGGACAAAAGAAAAGCACAGCTTGGCGTAACAAAGGAAAATGCTTCTCAACAAGTAAAAGGAGAAGGCACTATTAGTTGGTAATGTAAAATTTAACCCGGAATAAAAATTATAAAGGAATGCAAGCAGGTCTGTCGCACCACACAGACGGCAGGAACAAAACGAAACTAAAACGGTCGTTTAGAGCGGTGTTGAACGATTGAATGATAATTGGGAAGGCCGTACTCACATTTAATGCTTACACAATACTCAAATTATCGTAATTCGTTTTTATGTGAAAATTTAAATTTGCCTTTTCTATAATTATACTATTAATTGTTCTTTGCTATAATAAATTATTTAAATATACAAAGAAAAAACTGAAACAATTTAGGTGTATTTTGAAGGGTATTTAACGGTAAGAGTCAAAATGTGACCACTGAGAAAAAAGCGTAATACCAAAATCCCTAAAAAATGCACATAAAATAATTTACCAGTAATAGTATATTAAAATACAAGTTGCAGAAGGCATCTATTCATGCACGAATTTGAAATTCCGAAACGAGCCGCATAGCGGCGAGTTGAGGAACAAATGAGTGCTTGAAAGACCTTCTGCAACGAGTATTTTATACTATTTTTTCTATTTTTCCGCTTTATACCATTTTATAAATTAAAACATAAAAATTTTAAATCTAGGGAATTTTGCGGTGGTTGGTGACGTTTATGTTGGCGTAATTTTAGGTTAGAAAATTTATTGCCGGACAAGTCCAAATCCCAGTATGAAAAAGAATTTTTGACGTATGTCAGTTGACAGTTCAACGCTACCAGCATCAATACAGTAAATTTTACTAGTCTATTTTAGCACTCCAACGACTTATTCTAACACTCAAATGACGTCATTTGGGTGCTAGAATGGAGTTATTCTAGCACCCAAATAGAAAAACATTGTCTCAAAACAACAAATACTATATTATTTCATATAGAAAAACAGAAGATTTTTGAGTAATGTGTTTTTTTTGATTATTTTCTTTATTACACTTCCCATTTACTAATAATTTTAAACTATAAGAGTTGCCTTATTTCAATAAACTCAAATTCAAATAGCTTTGTACGTATGTGTTTGTGTGTAGGTACAAAATTTGTATTCTCATTCTAATAGTTGATATTTCGTATTTTGTATATCGGAATCTTATATTTATTTCTTTAAAAATAAATAAACTGTATGACAGTAATCGAGCTTTTTAAAGCAATTCATCTGGATGATCACTTGATAGGCAACAAATAGGTAGATACTCCTTTGTCTGATTCGTTCAGCGCATGCTTTAATTAGTTAATTGAAAGTGGAGGTCGAAACCGCTGTATTAGGTATGTGCGTTTTGTAATCAGTTCAAGTGTCATTGAATGCTATTCCGTGTTTCCAAAGGTAATTTTAATTTGCCTCATAAACCACTAAGCCTTGAATTTCATATATGTAAACAAAGTACAACGACTAATAAAATAAATTATTTTAGTTAAAATGCAAGTATAGTAACTTCCTTTCTCTATAAATACTTCAGATAATTCGCTTCGAGTAATATTTATGCTTATAGTAGTTTTTAAATTAATGCAGATTCAAATTAATCGTACCAAAATACACGTAACTTGTTAAAATTAATACAAACAGTTGTTAAAATAGGCCAACTTAACCTAGAACAATACCATGAAATATATTTATTTCAAGAACGTATTCAAATTAAAAATAGTTTCTATAAATTCCAGAATAATTATAGCATTTCCAACAGTTTCTTAAACTTACCTTGTAATGACTCGACATTTCTAAAATAGTTGTGTAATTAGTAATTATTCCTCACGAAATAATGCATATCCTATTTCGCCCTAGTTTGAATTCAAAAATAACTGTTTATAGGCAACAATTAATTTCTGAAATTTAAAAAATATACGACAACACAGAATAAAGGGTTAACACAGAAAACTGGTAAAGATCTAGATATCAGGCTAAAGAAAACTAACTGGAAAAGTTCGCTTATAAAAACTAGTAATAATAAACAAGGAGGTCACACATATTTAGAATGTTGTCAATGAAGTGTTATTTGTTAAATATGCCAAAAAAAAAAGACAAAGCATAGAGCTGCAGCAAAACAGTATCAACTATCTATATTAATTTAAAAACCGTTCAGATTTGGTAATTTCCATTTCCATATTTAATTTATAATTAAAGGATAAGGATAAGCAAATGTTTCGGCGATGTGTACATCAATCCAATTTAAACTTGCATCATTTATAAAACCTTTATAATTTATTGTCGTAATTAGAAACATAACTTAAGTACAAAAAAAAAGAAAATGATGCAGTTAACTCTAAATTATTGAAACATTCTTTAACGCATTAAAAAGCAATAATACGGAAATAGGAAACGTTTAGTATGAAGTTCTAATAATTTTTTCTAACACTAACATTTTATACTGTTTCTATGGTGCATATGAGCTCACTTGTTATGTTGCCTTTAAAATACGCTTTTCTCTATAAAATACGTCGTTGCCTAGCAATCTTCGCATTTTGTGTATTGTGACGCGCCTCAAATAAAATTTATTAAAATTTCTAATAATATATTAGTGAAAGATATTAGTGTTAGAAAAAATTTTGAGGACAACTCGTGTTTTACAGTTTAAAAATCTCGGTCTATCAAATCCTCGACTCACTTCGTTCGCTCGGATTTGAACTACGACCTTGATTTTTAAACCTTCTATAAAACACTTGTTGTCTTAATAGCTATAAAACATGGATTAACAAACAAAACATCAGCAAATATTTTATAATTTCACGGTTGCTACTAAGCTAATTAAGTTTTTATAACTTATACTTACAATTATTTTACTGAAATTTATACATATGTAAGTTCGTTGTTAGTTCTTAATTGTATTACCTTTGCTAAATACATTTAAACAAATCTTTATTCTTTAAAAGTACAAGTAGGCAAAGGTCATTCAACCATGAAATACGGTACATTACATAGTTTAAAATCAAGTTTAAAATATTTCATTCTAGTTATAACTAAACCTTGACGTAGCAAGCCATAAAGTATGCAAGTATTCCGTACTCTGGATTTTAAAATGGTATTTATCTTTCATTTTAAAATACGACACGCTTAGCAACTCGAAATTATGGTACAAAATGGGCAGTACAACTTTATGAAAATGCTACTACGAAATACATGCGCAGCAACGAGGCTTATATGTTTCGACATACAGAAAGAAGGCATTTTTAATAAATAATAGTAAATTCTAAGGATAGTAATTCAGACAAGCCTAACCGGTTAGCATTCTAATACCTTTTACGATGACATATAAAAGACGCATTCTATCCACTTATCAAAAAAAGCTAACAGTAATCAATTAAATCATATTTGCCTGCAACTACACGTGTTTACTAATTAAATTATTACACTTTAACAACATTCCTCATTTGGAAGAAGATTAAGCAAACTTGTGGCAAGCATTTCAATGCATGCGGTATATTATTTGAATTAACATTTTTCTTTTTATCTTCCTTTCATTCCAAGAATGTCATAAGACAGAACTTTTCTTTGACTAATATTTTTGTGCATTTTCGAGTATGTACTACGTACAAAGGAACCTAAAATATACTGATTGTTATGATTGCAATTTTGTCAAAACTGCCCCAGTAAAATTATTTTTAGTAGGTATATAACATTTAATTTGGGGTATTAATGTTAATTGAGGCTCGTCGTGAAGGTTCGTTAATTTATTTTTATTTATTTTTAAATTAATATAAATCTTTATATTCTAAATTAATAATTATTCATTATTAAACTATACAAATTTAAAATGCAGATTTATTACAAAGTTCTTATCTAAAATTCCTATCCTCCCTAATCCTATCTAATCCAAATATTAACTCGCTGCTTTACCACAACTGCCCGAAACCATTCCATTTAATTTATCGAATCACCATCCAATTCCAACTTTTCATATAACAACTAATTCCACCAATATTAATTTTCCAGCATGGAACTCCATCCAAAAACACAATAATTAAATATTTTGTTTTTCTTCAACAATACTCGAATTGCGTCTTCAGATAGATTTTAAATAAATCTAAATATTTTAAAAACTTTATGTATATCTTCGCTATCCTTAAAGGGAGATTAATGTAGGTAATTAGAATTAATGTTTGAAATTTATCCTTAAAGTAAATTTGCTGCCGATAACGGCTTACCTTTCAATAAAATTAATGTTATACAAAATTTATATTCTCTATCTAGCTTATTAACGTTTTGTAGCTTTCCCTACTTATATGTGAGAATATGTATGGAATTACATACCCCGTGTCCACAGGGTTTCGCATCCTGGAATTAGAGCAACGTTAATTTATCCCAAAGATCAGCTATTGCTTTTACGAAAACAGCTTAACAACAAACCCTATTATATTTATTTTTCTATAACAATAAACGATTAAGTGGCATTCAACTTGACGTATGGTTTGAAACAAATCAAGTCCTATTTGAATTTATACTAAAATTGTCATGAATATTTACACTGTGGAAGAAAAAGTTCAAATAGTTAAATGGGTCTACACAGGAAACAGTTACAGGAAAACGTGTAGACGATTTGCAACGACATATCTCAACAGACCTCGTCCTGCACACACTACTATTGGAAGAATCATAAGCAGATTTGAAAATACTGGTAATGTTTGCTCAAGATTTGTAACACCTGATATCATTAATCCTGAGCTTCAGGATCATGAAATTGATATCATGGCAGCTGTTCGTGCTAATCCCAACATACTAGTGGGACAATTAAGTGCAAAAAATGGGTTAAGTAAAAGTTCCGTACATAAAATATTAAATTTAAACCGTATAAATATCAGCCTCATCAAGAACTGCGGGAGGGAGATTCCGAAAACAGATCTGCATTTTGTCAAATTATGATGGATAAATGCAACAATGAACCTGATTTTCTAGAAAGAGTGTGCTTTACTGATGAATGTACATTTACTTTAAATAATCAACCACATTCTCAAAATTTTCGATATTGGAGTGCCTGGAATCCTCATTTAATTGTAAAAACACACACATAATATCCACAGAAGGTTAATGTTTGGTGTGAAATATTAAATAACGTTGTAATTTGGAACGGAACGTCGACCGGAGAGATTTATTTAGAACTTTTAACTGAAACTATTTGTCCTGCAATTGAACATATAATGCTTGGAGATGAGGGACCGGTACCAACACCATGGCTGTACCGCTCACAATTCAGCAGTAGTTAAAGAATTCCTAAACAATACCTCTCATGAAACCTGGATTGGACGTGGAGGTGCAAATTGGTTGGCCTGCTCGGTCCCCTGATTTGGCTCCGAACGATTTTTTCTTATGGCCTTACTTAAAATCTAAAGTTTACTCTTCCCGAGTTCATCCTAATTTAGATTCTCTTAAAGATAAAATTACCGATTGTTAGATAATGTTAGACGTAATTTTTATGATAGGTTAGGATACTGTATGCCAGTAAATGCAAACTTATTCGAACATTTAATTTGAATACTCCAGTTGTAATTTGTTTGGCTGCGAAATTGATTAAATTATTTGTTTTTGATTTTTATGTATTATTTGTTACTTGCAAATTCAATTTTAATGGTCAATGCTTAGCAACCGTTTGACTATCAAGTGCCACCGGAAGAGTAGATCTTTAAAATAAACTAGCATCACTCCAGCGCCATGCTGCGTAGTCTCGTGGACGCACGGTATATTATATACCGGGTGTTTGACTTAAGGGGAGAACATAGGGAAATAGCATGGGAAACCGTATATATGCAGATTCCTGCTCCCCGTTTGAGCTGATAGGATTGATAGTGGTATCAAGCCAAACAAAATGCGTTTAATTTGATACTAATTTACTTTAATTTATTGCTTGTTTAAGAAAGAAATAGCTTAAAAACTGCAATAAATAATTTGCATGTTATTCACAGACAGCCATGATCAAATTTGAAGTTTCTTTATGCCAAAATAAATTTTATTTTCTGTCAGTTATCAATTCACGTATCTACCTAATTACTATGAATAGTAATGTTGAATATTTTAATGAGGGGAGGGTATTTATTGTCAAAACATTTTATACTGGCGTCAGTTTTCACACAGTTCGTGATTTAAGAAACTTCAAATTATCATGGCTGGTCTGTTTTTTGTGAATAAAATGCAAATTATTTATTGTAGTTTTTAAGCTATTTCTTTATTAAACAAACAACAAATTCAAGTAAAGCAGTTATCAAATTAAGCGCATTCTTTTTGTCTTTTGATTGATACCACTATCAATCCAATCAACTCAAACGGCAAGCAGGAATCTGCATAAATATGATTTCCCATGCTATTGCCCTATGTTCACCCCTTAAGTCAAACACCTGGTATTTATATATTTCACTTTATCCGGAATTTATTTCTGAGATTTTATTATATTTTGATTCCGTGCATAACCAAAATATCCGTTATAATAATAAATAATTTCAAGTTAAATTCAAAAATTGTTAGGCAAGCAATAAGGAAAAAGATTTTGTTTAACTGGTTTATAATATCACAGTAACAAATACAAATACGATTCGATATTTAAGTTTATCTTATAATTATAGAAACTTTCAAAATTTCCTAAGGTTTAGAAAAGTGCTACAGTAAATTTTCTTTTTCCATGTTGTTGCAAACAAAAGTTCTTCGGATTAACGAAATTTTTGAAGATTTGCCGAACATGGTCTTGTAATATGTTTTTTAATAAATATGCTATTATTATTCTGGAACCGTTTAAAAAGAAAACCCACAGTTTATAGTATTTATTATTTTTCAGTTCCAAAATAAGTCTTTATAACTGAACTTTTAAAAATAGATTCCGGTTTCGGTGGAATTGTAAAGGAATCTTTAAAAACCAAATTGCTCAAAGCGTTTAACAAAATTACAGGCGTGTGGCTAACCAAAACTTTATTCAGAGCATGTGTCTGATTGCAGGATTTAGTCGCGGCTTTTACGCTTATTACATTTGCATACTATGGAAAGCTTAACCCTCGCCCCCCGCAACACGCTAATAGCTGATGGACGCACTACTTTCTGAATTAAAGCATATATCACGAATTATTTAAAGAAAATATCTTAGTACTACTTAGTACTAAAATAAACCGACTGTAATGGAAAAACCTATTGTTTAATTAACATTCTGATTAGTTGTGAGTCTGTATGATGTTAGTCGGGATCTTCTATTTGTTTTAGCCTAGATGAGTCAATTTGTATAATCTTTTGATAAAAATTAATTTTAAAAATAAACCGTAATTATTTCTTGGATGTTTGTTTTTAGAACATGTTCTTTTTTTATTTCGTCTACGTCACACAACATTTGTCGTCAATAAAAATATATAAAAATGTATTGAAAATAGAAGGTTCAGAAGCACTTCTTGGAGTTAATCTAACCACAATTCAAATGATAAAAGTCCATATCGGCAGTTATCAAAAATTTCTCGGTATCAATAACTGCGAGTGTAAACCTCGACAAAAATAAAAGTTCAGTGTCAATATGTGCAGTTATATTAACAGGAAATGAAACAGAACAGAAGAGTTTTGAAATTAAAAAGATTCCCAGTTTACAGTAACGACTGCTATGAAGCAAGTCAAGTGTTATCCCGCAATATAACAAATGTCAAGGAGGTAGAGAAGTTGTCCCCAATACCTAGGACCTAGGGCTTCAACACAGCTCACCAATGAATAACCACTAGACACGATATCTACTACTGATAATATCTAGTATGACTTACAATCAAGTAGCATATTACTGTAGATTTCAGATGGCCCAAACAACTGAAACATACCATCAATCTCCCATTATCTTAATATTACTCCTATAATACTACAGTTAGAAATTAATTATCCCACATTTAACCCAATACAAATCTTTCGTAGTAACACATTTATGTATTTTTACCTAAAATTCTTAATATAAATTCTACACCCACTTACAGTGAAATTAATAATAAATTGTAAACCGGAATACCAGTGCAGTAAAACCACAAGGTATCTACTTATACCATTCCTAATAAGATTTTCGTATCTATCGCCTAAGTAGCAACCCCCAACTTCAATTGTATTAAAATTCGAAAAATTAATAATAATACTAACCTATAACCAACGAAATAAACCATGTGTACGGATTGCCGCTTTAATAAGCTAAATAAATTAGCTACAAAGTATTAACTCCAAATACAGAAATGCATACCGGTTTAATATCCTGGAGATTGTGCTTTATGAAGATATTTAAATATTCCAACCCAACAAGCGATGATCCCTGCAGTAAAGGCGATACGCATAACTTTTATCTCCATCATACTAATTCGGAGATCACTACTTCTTGGTATAATAATGGGGCTATGTAAAATGAGAATAATTCCAAAAAATTCTGGATATGCAAAATCTGTAACCTAAACTAAATACGAAATGTTGAAGAAATCAAAGGGTGTATTGAAACCTTATTGATGTGTCGGTACAAGCATCTATGAAATTCAAAAGTACCTGCAAAAAGAATTGACAATCTGAATATACCACCAGCCTACATGTTAGACCTAAGTATGCATAAAAAAGGCTAGAGATCTACTATTAAAAACCAATTTAATAACCAAAGTCATGATTCATGAATGAAACCCAGAGTGAATTATAAAGAACATTGAACTAAGCTAAGTTTTATAAGCCACAAAAAAGTTTATACTAAAGAAGTAATACTCGCCATGCAAACCCTAAAATACTCTTACTTTACAGATGATCTTAAAAATAACTTATTTGCTAAATATCTCCCAACAACGTCCACAACCGTTATTCTGGAAGAAAATAGATTCCACACGTTTAAATGACATAATATGTTGAAACACATTTACTAGTCATAATTATTGACTTTAATAGAAAAATATTTACTATTGCCATAGCACCAAAAGTATCGACTTTATTACGAATATACGAAAAAACTTAATAAAGAAAATAATTATCTACCTAGCCATCGGCATCGTTCACAATTCCTGCTTGAGATTAAGATACTTCCCTTCAGTTTGTAAACACGCATATGTTCCTGCTGTTCCTCAAGCTAGAATAAACAAATGAAGCAATTTTTATCATCCTTCAGAGAGGACCAAATAATTTCGAATTTCTACTTTGAATTCCATGAACGCCGTTCAATAGTTCAGTGACGCTGTAAGATTGTGGAAATCACCGAAGGCAGATGCTTAAGCAAAAAATGCAACCCTTTAATAAGGTAAGTATAGAAGGCTTCAAATATAAAATATTCTTCTTAACTGGCCTAAAATACTTGACTTCTATTACTTTCTTCTTTTTAGAGAACATAAGTAGCTCAGAAACACATACTAAAATTATCCATGCTGAAGTCCTTCGGGGTAGCATGCTGAAACCCACACTCTTTAATTTCTGTTTGCATATTCAATATAAAACAAACTCAAATAGCATTACTCACCAATTGTACTACCATATTTATGCAGAATGAAGGCTTTCATACTGCAATTGAGTGCCTTCGGCCAGCAACAGTTTTGGTAAATGGGTTTAAAAATAATGCTTAACTCCAAATCCAACAAAATGTGCAACGAGAATATTCATATGAAGTGGCGATTTTTCAATTACAGTTTAAGCTCAAGTACAATTGAAACGAGTTCAGAACAGGACCTAATTTCAATGGGGCAAATTGTCAAATGGTTTTGCAATTCCGTGTTGTTTGTTTGGGAAGTTTAGAGTCATTTTGAATGTTTGGTAAATTCTTTAGTACGGTCCTGTCATTTTACTTTTGATCTCTTGTTAATTGGGTTATTCTTGCCACAGTTTAAATTTATTTCAGTCTGTAGGTAATCCAAGGTTACACCAACTCAGCGCATTTTCATGGTAGTTCTACGAAATCGTCAAGTCATTTCAGTATGTTTCGTCTTTGTAAAAGTTTCCTTTGTTAAAATTCCCAAGGTGACCTAATTCACTTGTATTTTGTCGATGCATCATCTCATCTTGTTTCATCGAATGCAGCTCTTCGTGATACAGTTCGGGGAATACCCTGTACGCAAGGCTTGTCAGCTGACCTATTTAGCGTCGTTATAGCACCCCTCCTCAGTACGTGGCAACTTCTAGATCATATCGGACGTCTTTGGCTACTCCGGTTTAAGACGGGACAATTTTTCCGCTTGGGTATTTACCCCAGCGAGGTCTTCCAAAACTCGTTAGTTTCTTTAAACTATATTACGGTATAAATCCGTATAATCCCAGGGAGTGCCATATAATCTCGGAAAAACATAGTGTTGTGTGAAAGTTGTGGAAGTTAGTGTTATTTCGAAGTATCGTCCTCACACAAATTCAGTTTACTGAATTAGGAAAACCCATAGCCTAAGAAATATTCTTCGTTTGTCTTGCACCCGCCTCCCGGAAAAAGGGACACCATCTCCTTTGCCGATCACCATCAACGTCAGCCACGTTACTCCCAGTGCCGAGCAAGTACCAACATCTCGCAAGGTAAAACCCATTCTTCTTTTACGCTGCACCTGCTTTGGTAGTTGTGTTTTCAACACTAGTTCAACCCCTTTCGTTTGCCGCTTGCTGACAGGCCTTTGAAATAAAGCCGATTTCGTGGCCAATCCAGTGGTATTGTTGGAGGCTTTGTGAATCGCCTTTTGGCGGCTCTGATATTCACATTGTAAAGTTTAAGGGTCGCTGGCAAATCAGTTGACTAGTTTGTTTCATTGGTTTTGTGTTCGAGTAAAGATCATTTGTGTTCAGATTATAGTTCAAGATTTAAGCCAACTTAAGATGTCATTTTGTGTTTTGTTGCATGTGTAAAATTTAACGGTGCTTGTTGAATTGTTAATTTAAGATTTATTGATCCTATATTTTGTTTGGAATTGAGGGCTTAGTTTGTAAATGATTTGCCTTGCCTAACGTAAATGTAGTACCCTCAATTCTATCGTCCCGTAACGTAAGTGTAATTTTATGATTTGTTTTTAACGTAACATATTTTGATTGTCGCCCTCTCTTGTGTAATTTCTTTGTATCAATGTGAGCCTGCCTACAAGTTTTTAAGTATTTTCAATTAAGCAAGGTAAGTCACATCTTGCGGCAGGGTGCAGCTATACAACCTTTCTCCCGAGCTCTTTCTACCGTGTACGACCTTTCCTCTAGGAGATTTTTTAAGTGTTTCGAACCGCCCCTTCTTCAATGCTAGTCTAGCCGCGTGCCACCGATTTTCACATCGCTATTTAAATATCGTAGTGCAGAATAAGCACGTGACAAAATGTTCATATGCTGAACGACTATTGAAAAACAACTTATGATGCTTAAACTAAGTGCAAGTTTTGAACGCAGTTTAAAAACTGGCTGTTAGGTGCGATCTTTTCTGTGATTAACAGAAATGCCTACTACGCAACGACTACGCTATTTAACAAAAAGGAAAAACTATATAAAACCGCATGTGTTTCAAAATAAAATTCTATGGGTCTACACCTAACCAACAAGAATTTGCATGAAAATTAATTAAGAAGCACATTGTTGACCTTTTAACAATAGCCACTATAATATCATCCTTCTCGGCGCCAAAAAGCGGAAACTACCATCACACTTTCTGCTTGTAACAATCAGGGAAGAATGAAATAAACACGGCGGACGTTGGTATAATCCGAGGTGGTTGTAATGGTGCTTGTGGATGCGGAGGTGTTAGAGGACGAGGACGAGAACGTGGTGGAGGTAAACGCCGTGGCAAGGTATATAGGAAAGAAATGCACTTGTTATGATACAAAATTGTTTTTTGTACGTGGCGACAAAATAAGGCCATTGAAATAAATCAATCTCGTTTCTTTGTCCATTAAAGAATATGCAATTATTATTTATTTCTTTATCCGATCTTCACTAAAAGATAAAAGTTTTAAATATAACGCCTGTTGAGAAGCGAACTTACGAGGGTTGTTTGATAATTCAAGTAAATTTCTATGAGATGGCGCCACTATCTACTTGGTGACATCACAGCTGGCAAGTGTCACTCTTTTAACAAAAGCATGCGAAATTTGAAACAAAAGCCATGCATTGTTTTTATTCTACAAACGTTTGTACTGTAGTTGTTAACATAAGAATGGAAAAAGGTGAATTTCGTACAGCCCTAAAACATTTTTATATAAAAAAGTAGACGGCTGTTAAATGAAGTACATGGAGACTCTGCACTGTCACTGAAGACAGTTTATTTCTAAATGAATGAATTTAAACGTGACCAAAGATGAAGCCACTCTGGACTCCCATTAATTATGAAGTCACTTCGACGGAAATCTTTGAAAATATCCACAATATCGCGGAAGACTGCCGAATAAAAGTACGCGATATTGCTGAGATTCTAAGCATCTCATCTGAACGAGTGCAGAATATCGTGCACGAAAAATTGTATATGAAAAAACCTTGTGCGCGATGGGTGTCGCGATTGTTGACTAACGACCAAAAATACACACGAAAGGAAATTTCATCGCAATATTTGGCAATGTTTACCCGCGAAAAATTTCTTGCCGCCATTCGTTACCGTAAACGAAACATGGATACACTACTACACACCTGAGACAAAGCAGCAGACAAAACAGTAGATAGCGAGCGGCGAAAGTACGCCGAGGAAGGCAAAGGCCGTTTTATCGGCTGGGAAGGTGATGGTCACTGTTTTTTTGGGATGCACAAAGGATCATCCTGGTTGACTACTTGGAGAAGGGAAATACAATAACAGGAGCCTATTATGCAACTTTATTGGACCGTTTGCAACTCTTAAGAAAAGCTACTTTGCGTACGTACTGCAATGAAAAATGTGGAATCTCGTTGGATCAAATGTGTAGCCCTCAATGGAGACTATATAGAAAAATAAAATTGCTTTTTTACCCTAATTATAGAACCCTCGTATCTCAAGGCTTCTGTAACAACTGGAGATACCAGTAGTGTTATTAGTCTTGGAGATGTCCAATAAAGAAGTCACAGCTGCAAGTAGAGGTGGTAGTATTTTGGCTAAGATAACAGTCATGTAAGTTCGGATGATAAGCGAAGAGTGTGTAGCCCTTAAGTTTCAAGTGAATATGCCCCCCACGTGACATTATTATAACGATTTTTAACCAGTTTTGCACGTAGGTTGTTCAAGAAGTTTTACCTCCTGGGCTGTAGCTCGTTTATTAGTTGATGAAAGTGAAAGCTGTTACACTCAAAAGAAAGTCTGAAATTACTTCTTTCTGAGTACATCATTTTTCGACATAGTCCCCACCGGTGTTGATACACTTCGGCTATCGGTGCACTAGTTTTTGCATGCCGTCGGGAAGGCCGAGGCCGCCTTTTGACGATACCAACAACGTACTGCATTGGTGACCTTTTCGTCGGACGCGAAGTGCGTACCTTCAGGTGTTTCTTCAGCTTCGGAAAGAGCCAGAAGTCACATGGCGCCTCCGACTATAAGGTGGGTGAGATAAAACATCCTGGAACTGCAGCTTCTCCAACAAATCTTGTGAGAGGCTGGGCGTTGTTCTGCTGAATGATCGCATTTTTCTACGGATGAGCCCTAAGCAGACGTGCACGCAATTTCGGCAATTACGGCACGCTATTTTATCCGTACGTTCATGTAGCTTAACATTTTGCAAGCGACTGCTTGCACGTCGGTGGCGCTACTTGAACAATGCATACATCGTCTGAAAGGGGGAACTTCAAACATTCTTTTGGATATAACATCTTTCACTTTCATCCATTGGTAGGCGAGTTGCAGCTCGGAGGACAGAGTTTATTGAACAACGTACGTAGGTGCGTCTGAATTATTTCTTATGTCACAATTAAAAACACGACAGTAGCGATGAACAAACTTATGCACTAATAAAAATAATAAAACCAAAAAGAAGACATAGGACAGAATCGCAATAACAGTTCAAGATGAAAAACTGAACACGAAGTATATCAACATTACCTGAAGCAGGCTCATTAGGTAAATGTGGATCTAACAGGATGCAGTCCTACATCATGCAGAATAATAAGAAGAAAGGCAACGAATACAGTACCTCCTTTTTATACTGGGTGAACTGAAAAAATTATCCGTCTGAATAATACGACAAAGATAAAGTAGAAACCCAACTAGGTGAAGCGCACCATTCATTCAAAGAGGAAGAACAGATCCCATAAACAACTCAACCGAAGAGTGGTACAGGTAGGAATATAGAAAAAAAAACATTTAATGTGGTTGAAGATTAAGCCATATTGAAACATCACAACAAGAAAGAGAAAATTAGGGAAAAGATTAACTACGAATTTTTATTAAATTTACCGAGTTCTGCACATAGCACATAGCAATAAATTAGTGTTTTTACTTTTGCACTAAATGAAAGGGTTATGAAAATACAAAGGCATACTAGATTTCGCACAGCCCAATTACTATATGTAGACGAATATCACACCTTTAGTGATTTGATTCTGTAGCTCAATTTGTAGAGCATTGACGCGTAAAACCGAAGGACATTGGTTCAAATCCTTGCGGAGGTGATAACAAGAGATCCAAAATAAGTCATCCTCAGAAGGCCATGAAACTAAATCTAGATTCAGAAACATTACATCTGTTTATTTTGACAGGTATTTCAAGCGAAAATGTTTAAAGCTGAGAAGTTTTGGCAGAAGCTTAGGATATTCAAAATACTGCACTTGATTGCAGTAATTGAAAATTTTGAAGTTATGTTGTGGTGTTCGCTCCGTGCTTCGCAATAAAGTATCAAATTCAGCAACAAATCCCTTTTTATTAAATAAAAAAGTAAAATACAAGGATTGGTGAATTATGATTAGAGTAAATGCTGAAAATGCTTTTTCGCTCAAACATGACTGATGAATACGTCTTTCCATTCCATCACAAACATTTTACAACATTTAAAGTAAATTATTAATTTCGTGACATTTTTCTTCTGTTCTCACTTTTAAATCGTTTAGGTCATTAATAGGGATACTAAATATCTATAGTATTTTTTAAATAGTGTCACACAAAAAAGGCTAAAGAGATAATATCACAAGAGCGAAGAGACTAAGCTAAGAAGTTTAGAGTATTTGCAGCTACTAGCATGTGCTGTTGCACCATCTTGCTGGAAGAAACCATTTCGTAAGTCATCGTCATGACGCTGATTCCAGGATAATAATTATCATTTCTATACCGTGCCGTAGAAAAATATAGGCTCAGTTATCCTTCAACGACTCATTGCAATCCATACCCTTAATTTTTGTGGAAGAAGAACTTCATTTGTGACATGGGAATTTTCGCTATTTTATTCCTATAATTTTGTGAATCAATATACCCGTCAAAATAAAACTATAGGGATGTAAATGCCACTCCTGCTTTAGTATCAGTTGACACGTATCATAAGTGAAACCATGAATTTGTTGGCATAAATGTCTACCTGGAGCTTCTTCAATTCGTTGCCGAACAGCTTTAACAACAGCAAGTGATCTTCGTTTTCTGTCCCACCCTCTTTCATTACAACACTTCTAGTTCCATAAGATTTTACACAATGCCATAAAACTGTTTGTAAGTTACGACTTCATCGAAGTACCTCTCTCGGAATTCAGCGAAACAAGGATCAATTGAATACGACCACTCGCCAACAACTAGGATTCCGGCCCAGAAATATGATTCAACCATAAAACGCTCTTTGAAGTGCATTAAAAATCATTTCCACAATCTGAAGACTCGTGTAAAAAATTGATGACAACAAATAAAGGCTAAGAACGCTAAGGTATCCAAATTTATGTGTTATTTGTTTCATATCTTGTTAACAGGACATTTGCTGAATCGAGCTAAAATATGAACTTTTATGGCCATCTGAGGATGACTTTATAATAGATCTCTTGATATTTGTCTCTAGATAGAATTTTAATAATTCGCTAGAATACATTCTCTGTATTAGCTGAATTGTAAATTGTAAAATGTGAACAGGAAACTATTTTTCTTTTTCATTCAAGTTTTCCCGATACTAACTACGTACATTCTCAGCCCAGCGCTGCTCCTAAATTAAGTAGTTATCGCTTTTAATTTCCGTTGTTAATTTTTCTGAAAAGTTGAAGATTGTTGATTTTTACTCAAAATATCAATTCTATTGAGAAATACTGATTTAGATTTCGCTTTATTTTCAATTATAAGTGAATTCGCTTTAGAAGATGTGTGCTGTTAAAAAACAGCAGTTATGTATGCATCTTATAAATGATAAATCACTTAAAAAGATAATTAATAATGAATTCTTTAACATGTAAAATTCTATTACAAAACCTTAATTTTCTTCTTAAAAAGCGATTTAAATTATTTCAATCACATTTATTTTCATAACCGGTCCAGTTAATTCATTGAATAAATTAAAATTTTTACATTGTGTATCGATATACATTCTTTTTTTTTGACATACATTCTACGTACAAATAATGCTATTTTAATGAAAGAGGATTTAATAAACAAACAACGTTTAATGTTTAATCGATGTCACCGCTTACGTTATCAAGGTTAAAATTGTTATATAACGAATTAATTAATTACCAGATACTATTGTGAATAGCGAGACATTCATTCCCAGTTTTTGTTGTTGTATTTATGTTTCTCTTTCGTGATATATGCCATAACCGTTTGAATATATTTAAACGTCGAAAGATGTTTATTAATTTATTGGTTGAGATGTAACATGTGAATCCGCTGGTTAGACAACACACTTGACACTCAACTATGGCACAACTGACTAAAGCTTTATGTCAATTATTTTACAAATTGTTATTTCCTTCAATAAACATTAAAATTGACTTTAATTGTACTTTTATATTTTAAATATATCTAATAATAAAACATTAAATA
Source organism: Melanotus villosus (assembly GCA_963082815.1). Lineage (NCBI taxonomy): Eukaryota > Metazoa > Arthropoda > Insecta > Coleoptera > Elateridae > Melanotus > Melanotus villosus. Next base: position 64,058,138 of record OY720418.1, on the reverse strand, counting down.
TTATCAATCAGTAATTTCATGAAAGTTACGTGTAATCAGTTTACAATTGTTTACAATCTCTTCCTTGATTTATTAGTTGTCCATTTTTGTTGAAAGGCACCTAAAGATTGGACACTTGGTATTTTTACAATTTTCTTTGGAACTTTGAATATCAAATACAATTTTGACCCCCGCTAAAACTTCCATGAAATATCATTACATAGATTACCTTAAATTACGAAAAAATGAAACGGATTATACAGTTGCTTATTGCTTGAAAAATTATTATAGACAACCTTTATGAATCTGCATTTGATAATACTATACCAAACGTAATACATAGTTGCAAATTCACTTTTTTACTGGTTTAGAGATAAACGTTTCAAGGCGCATTAAAAACTTACGAAAGGGAGGTACTAACATTTTAAATATTTGATTTAATTGGTATCCTCTAAGTTTATACATTGTCAGGAGTTAATGCTATTCAACTTAACAATATTAACTAATACTTATTTCCTATAATAAAATACAATTTAGTGCATGCTATATAAATAAACTTCAAAACTATAAAAACTTTACGTTACTTCTTCTCATTTGTTTGCTGTTCCTCTAACGAAATAATTACATCTTCCCAATTTAATTCTAACTTATCTGATTAAAATTACTACTTGAATTATCTGTATTTATGTGAAGTTTGCATTGTAAAATCATCACCGTATTACATAACTAGAATATTTGCTACAAACATTTTTCCAATGGAAAATTACGGTAACAAATAAAAAATACATTTAATGAATAACGTCTGATGATTTGGTTTACCTTCAACTCGTATTGAGGATTAATTTAAGTTCGTAGTTTATTTTAGTAAAAACAAATGCATAAGTTTAAGTACTAATTGAGGCAATAACTATTAAATGATTACTTACAGTGGTTCTAGTTTTTTTTAATAGTAGCCTCATGTTTAGATAATAATAATGGGGCTCGTTTGTGTATGAATAAAAATAAATTCGTACACGAGTCTACTAAGGTCAAGGATATTGTGACATAACAGACACAATTATTGCAGTATGTAGTTAAACAATAATTGTTCGACTATTTTAACTATTGGGTTTATTATGTACTACACAGATTTACATTAAATTCTTAGTCATAGTATACTACTATGACTAAGAATTTTGAATTTGTTTATCAAATAATCGGATTTTTCCATAATTTATTTCTGGCTCGCTTAATTAATTACCACTAATGTGGCGATTAACCTTCTCGTAATTTAGTAAGCGGAAAATTTTCGTTCGCTATAGTAGCTACATTGTTACTGAAGCAAATGAATGTTAAGATGTGCCTATTTTTGTTTTCATGTAGCTCCACTTATCCAAACAACACCTACTATAAACAAATAATGGTTTTGCCAATACAGCAGTAACTGTGTGTTTTAATTCAAATGTAGGTATGAGTATGATTGGGTCAGCACGATTTGATGTTTTACCTTTAATCATGAACACTTATAATTCTACTTAAATCAGATCTCACAAATAATCACATTTTCTCCATATATGTTTTTATGTTACTGTTAATGTTAAAGCAAGCTTGTGAATTACGCATAATTGCTAGATAGACATTATAAAAGTAAACCACAATGTAAAAGTCGATTCGAGACAATTTACCTTTCATCATTTTGAAGCATCTAGGTCCTCTAGTTGAGAAAATAGAGTGTCTGTGACACAAACTATGATATAATGGCTAATTTCTCAACTCAGTTACATTAGAAAGCTAGCAAATTTTGCATGTTTGAAAGTAGGACGATTTAATCAGGTAACAATACCTAATCTCGTCCGGTTTTCGTTTACGCTATTAAAGATGTCCTAAACTGGTTACTATTCAAAGCGGACAATTAATTTCATTTACGTGGGTTTTCATTTTGTTACATTCATCAGTGTAATCATACTCGTTTGTAAATTGAAAATTTTAAGACTTGTTGCGCCGTAATTTCAAATGTTTATTATAGTTCAGGAGCATAAATCTGTTATTATATTGTTTCAAAATTGACAAAGAATTAAATTTTCAATAGGATACAATAAATATCTTTGTAATTAAAAAGTTGTAGGTTTACAAATGACCAACGCGAATATGTTTGTTAACATTTATCATGGAAAGTCATTTTAAATTATTTCTTGGCTATGTGGCCATTACAATTCCCTTATCGATATTAAAGGTATGCTAATAAAATAAATAGTCATCGCACATGCATTTCGGACGGGAGATGTTAACATTTTTCTTTTTTACAAAAAAATCACATTTGACAATTAATTTGTGTATGCATTTTGTGTAAAGCAAATAATGATAAAAACAAAAGTACATGCCAAGAAATCCAAATAAATATGCTAAAGAATTAAAATCTATATGGTCAAGTCATTTCTTGCTTACGTCTGAGGTATTATTATAAAAATGTGTTGCCGTGCTGTAGAGAGAGAATGAGAACTCATTAATTCAATTACACTGCAAATATTTTAAATTTACGTTTTACGTTTTAAAGTAGCGTCAATTTAATGGTTTCCACACTTGCTATAAAAATTTTAAATTTTCGATTGTAAGACTTGTTTTGATATACTATTATTTTTTTCTTTTGATTTATAGTGCTCTCTTATCATTTAATTGGCTATTATAATAAATAGATGGTAGACGAACCTTTACATTTTATTACCATTATTATTATAACTCGCATGTATAACAACATAAAACAAGAAAAAAATTCAAAACCCACAAAAGTTATTAAATCAGTCAAAACTGTAATGAAGGAACGGAATAATATCAGTCGACAGCATATTGCTCTGGTTTCACAGTTTTTTTGGGCTCATCACTTATACGTAGCCCATTGCCGGTTGATACTGTTCAGTAGACTTGCGAAAGTAATTGTCAGGTGTTTTCCTTTCTTAGTTTTTGATTAATAATTATCCCCGCATTTAAGTTACTTTGCAAAGGTGTTTATGTTTATAGGGATGGCTGCAAATCGTTTACAAAGATACGCAGTTTATTTATCCGCATACATCTACGAAATACAGTATGTAGCATCAAATAAAAATATTTCCGATTGCTTATCCCGATTACCAGTAAATAATATGGTTTATAATGAAAAGGACAACTATAACTATTTAAATTTCATTATGAATGAATCACAGTTTAATATAAATGGAGAGTTTAAGCCCGGTACATACATACCATTTTACCGTACGTCTTGCTTGTCAGTTGAAAGGGTTAGATAAGACGGTCTGAATAAGTAGCGTACACACTAGAGAGGTGTTTTAAGATCAGTTTTAATGGTTGGTTGTACAGTATCCTTCGTCGCCGTCGGGTCCACCTCCTGGCATTTCTTTGCCAAAACGGCATATGCTTGATTTTTTTTCTCTCTCTCACTATAATCGCTTGACTTAACTTGCCATAGAGGCATAGACAAGGATAACTTCGGTATAAGTCAATAAATTCAGTAAAAAAGTCATGATACCACTGTCGTAAGTCGGACATGTTAAAACCAAATTGCGTATCGTATTAATTTGCAATTTCTTTATGAACAACTCCTCCACGGAGGCTCACAACAGACGGAACTGAGCTATAATAACAACAGTTAAAACGGACGAGCGTCTACATGCTGCACATGTACGGTAAAACGATCATTTTATCGGCCAAACAATGCCCCAGCCCATTAGTTTTCTAGACGGTCGTCCGTCCCTATTCAGTTCAAGTAAAACGTCCGTTTTTTGGTCTACACATCAAGTATTACTTGATTCGTTTTAACTGAACAGGCAAGACGTACGGTAAAATGGTATGTATGTACCGGGCTTAACTTCGTACAGAAATTTTATCTGGTCCTATTTTAAAAATAGTGCATCGGTATGTACAGGAAGGTTGGCCAACAGAATGCATTGAAAATGAAATGAAACCCTATTTTTATAGACGAAATGAAATCACCCTTGAGGACGGAATATTAATGTGGGGATATCGTATAATAATTCCTATTTCCTGAAGACTACTAATGTTGCAAGAATTACATGAATCGCACCAAAGAATTGTAAAAACAAAAAGTTATGCGAGATCGTTTGTTTGGTGGCCTACATGACATGTGATAAAGATATAGAAAAATTGTGTAAATCGTGTCCGGCATGTTTAAAATTCAGAAGTCACCCGCGTTAGTTACTTGGCCGTATCCAGAAGAAGCTTGGAGCCGTCTACATTTAGATTTTTTTGGTCCGATGTTTGGAAAACAATTTTTAATTATTGTAGACGCATTTTCTAAGTGGATAGAAGTTATACCAATGACGAGTACAACTCGGATTTTACAATCGAGAAATTAAGAGATACTTTTAGCCGCTTTGGATTACCGAAAGTTATCGCGACTGATAATGGACGTCAGTTTGTATCGGAACAATTCGAAATTTTTTAAAATTCAATGGAATTCGTCATATACTTTCTGCACCTTATCACGCAGCAACTAACGGTTAGGCTGAAAATGCAGTAAAAACGGTAAAGAACCATTTACGAAGATGTTCTTTTGGAGTTAAAAATCCAAATATTAATTTGATTTTGAATCGTTTCTTATTGACGTATCGCAATACTCCTCATTGTACCACGGGTAAAACACCTGCAGAACTGCTCATGGGGCATCGACTCAGAATGAGATTAGATTTATTAAACCCCGACGTAATTAAACGCAATACAAGTAAACGCAATAATAAAAGCTTAAGGAAATGCATTAATAAAAATCAACAAGTGCAAATTAAAAATTATGGTGGTCGTAGAAAGCTAGCGTTTAAAGTGAAGGAGATGGTGGTAGTGCGCGATTATAGAAATAAAAATTCGCCTTGGATATTAGCTAGAATTATAAACAAATTAGGGCCTAGGAATATGTTAGTTAAAACGAATGAGGGTTCGATCTGGAAACAACATGTTGACCAAATTTGGTCAACTAGTAGAGTATGTAAAGATCAAGAACCGGAGTCTGATCGTTTTTCAGATTTTGAATTTCAGAATAACACTGGTCATGCTCCTGTTGCTGATTTACTTAGTGAGAATCCTACATCTCAAAATGTATTGACCGAGGTAAAATCGAATTCGACTCCGTAATTATTGATTGAGGAACCAGATGAATCATCCATTATTAATTTAGATAAGTCAAGTACGTTGGAACCAAATCAAAATGATCAAAGTCATCCAATTCGATTACGTAAATCTCCGGACCGTTTCATGCCATAATGGTAATTATTTTATTTTCTTTTTATAATTAGTAAAGGGGGTATATGCGGTATTCTAAGATAAATATTGTAACGTGAATAAATGCGCCGGCAGATCAGTAGTTGTGTCTTTGTGTTGCCGGGGCAAGGTTGTAATAATTTTGAGTTATGTGCCTCCTAAATAAATGGGTATTTACTATTTAATCGACGTGAGTTTTATTCATGAAGCAAGACACTACAATTTGTAAATTGAAAAGCTGTCAAAGTTAAGAACTGTTTAAAAACAGGGGTTTAGGGTAGATTGTAGATTACTCAGGAGTAGGTATAGCGCAATTATAGATTCCTAACGGCCTTAAGCTTCGACCTATCTAAGACCATCGTGCGTGGTAAAGAACCACATCCTTCTGGAGGTAACCCCGTTTCACACAGAACACGATGAATCTAGACCAGAGAAGGTCGATAAACAATCCTCCCTAGCAATACGCTCATAGAAACCAATTACGGCCTCAGAAATAAGTGGATTTGAAGAAGACGCAAACGGCAAGGAAAAGGAGAATGAACAAAGAAATATTGAGGATTGCTACGTGGAACATTGGCTCATGGAACAAAAACGGCCAAGAACTTATAATACAGGTAACAAATCACAACATAGACATAGATGCAATAAGCGAAACCAAGAGCAAAAGTTAAGGTGCAGTAATGAGAAAAGCATTGTACAGAGGGCGAATCCTATATGGCGGACAATACCCACACCACGTGATTCTGCATCAAAAACAAAGCAATAAAGTCAATATCAATTTAATGTTAACTTCTTAGATGAGAAGTTATTGGCAGCCTTAAGTCGTATTCTGATTTGCTTGTCGTGTGATATTTTTATGAAATAATGATTTGTAGCTGTAATTTAATCAACAAAAGGAATAAATAATCTGTAATTATTGTACTGAACATACCCTTGGTTTATTTATTTAGAATTTTCATCCCAAAAACCTATTTTGCAAATTTTCATTTATGTACTTCTACTAAGTTTTTCTCAAGAAACGTCTAATCGACGGTCGTCGTGACATACCCTGTATACTAAGCATGCTGCATTCATTTGTGAATGTTGTTTTACGCTACTACTAACTTATATTCCAAACTTATATTTTGGTTGCTCGTCACTCACTAAGGCTGCGGAGTTCCTTTGGTTCCTTACTTACTGGGAACTCAGCAGCCTTGTAATTTGAATGAAGAAATTCCTTTAGTTTCTTACCGATGTTTGTTTTTACCTCGGTGTTTCCCGTTTTTCTTTACTTCTATTGGGAATTCAGGAAATTCGCTGTTTGAGTATTAATCTCAATCATTCAGTAATCATGGCTGGAAGAAGTTTGGCTCGCATAGGCGATAAAGGTGCTGAAGAAACGTTGCTAAAGTGGCTTGAAGAATCTGAGAGTGATAATGAGGATTTACGATCACGATCTGCCTATCTCAATCCACTGCTGGATGTAGGCTTTTCCCATTCCATGCCATTGCCACCTGTTGCTTGGTTTTCGCATCCATAGGATTCCTGCCCTCTCCTTTATATCGTCTCTCTATCTTGTTACTGGTCTTCCTACGCTTCTACGACCGAATCTTGGTCTCCATTCTAAGATCAGTTTTGTCCACCTGTCGTCCGTTCTGCGGGCCACATGTCCGGCCCATCGCCATTTCAATTCGGCTACCCTTTCCATTGCTTCGGTAATTTTCGTTTGTTCTCGAATCCATTTGTTTTTTTTTCTGTCGCTCAGCTTAATGCCTAACATTCTCCGTTCCTGCGCGCGTTGTGTTCTGGCTATTCGTTGAGCATGTTTCTTTGTGAGACTCCATGTCTCAGCTCTATAGGTGAGTACAGGGAGAATGCATTGGTCAAATAGTTTTCTTTTTAGCGTGTTGGATAATTCTGATGTTAAAATATTGCTTAATTTGCCGAATGCTATCCAAGACATTTTAATTCGTCGTGAGATTTCTTCTTTCATGCGATCGTTAGTGGTAATGATCTTTTGTCCCAAGTATATGTAGTGTTCGACTTTTTCCAGAGGTTGGTCAAGGGCCGCTATAAACAATTTAGGAGAGATCGAGTCTCCTTGGCGTACTCCTCTTTTTATAGGGATTAGAGATGTTCGTTCTTGAAGGAGTACGTACATTGACGCCTGCGAGTAGATGTTTTTTATTAATTTGGTGTATCTGCTGTCTATTCTGCATTTTATCATAGAGTTTAGCACCGCCCAGATTTCGATCGTGTCAAAAGCTTTTTCGTAATCGATAAAAGCCATGTAAAGTTTTAAGTTGTATTCGTTACACTTTTCTATTAAAGGTTGTTGACTGTGAGTAAGTGATCCATCGTACTGAAGCCAGAGCGGAAGCCAGCCTGTTCACGGGTTTGCTGGCAGTCTATCTTTAATGTCAATCTATTAGTGAGCACTCTTGTGAATAATTTATATATTTGGGACAGCAGACTTATTGGCCTATAGTTGTTGAGTTTTGTTATGTCCCCTTTTTTGTGAATGAGGATAACCTCGGCCTCTATCCAGGGTTCTGGGATTTGTCCCATTTCTAAGCGGCTATTGAAAGTCTCTTTGAGTTCTTCGATTAGTTCCGGCCCTGCATGTTTTAACATTTCGGGTATTATGCCGTTCGGTCCGGCAGCTTTATTGTTCTTGATCTTTTTGAGGGCGTTATAGATTTCGTCAGTGGTGATCTCTGGAATTTCTTCAGAGCCCACGTTCTGTATTTTTGTTTTTAATTCTTTTATTTGATTTTCATTTAGACGGACTTTGGTTGAGTATAGATCTGTGTAATACGTTTCAACTTCTCTAAGTATGTCTGTTCTGTCTGTTAGTATTTTGTTGTTTCCATCTTTAAGTGAAATCATTTCTTTCTTTCCCAAGCTGAGATGTTTCTTAAATATTTTTGGACCTCTGTTATTCTCAATCGTTCCCTTTATTAGTTTAGTATAGTATTTTCTGATGTCTTCACGTAGTTCTTTCCTTATTAGTTTGTTAAGTTCTGCCCATTCTATTAGATTTTTATCTTTGTCTACTTTTAGTTTTCGGCTTTTCTCGAACAGTGATTTTGTGTTACCTATCGCTTATTTTCTTCTTTGTTGCTTTCTTTTGTTCTGGTAATTCATCTGTAGCTTCCTTGATGATCTTCGTACGCTCATTCATTCTTCCAGTGATGTTGTTTATGGTTGTATCTCTCTTTGTTAGTTTTTCGCGTATTTTTCTTTCATATTTTTCTTTATTCTGAATTATCTTATCACCGTCGGATTTCTTGTAGGATTTTTTCCATAGTTTTTCGTTGCTTGTATTTACAAGTATTTTACTTCTCAGTAGTCGGTGGTTACTGCTGGTGTTAATTCTGTTGATTACTGTTACATCTTGGACTATTAAAGGATGGCCTGAAAGGATATAGTCTATTTCTTTTTTGTATTTAAAGTCTGGGCATCTCCATGTCCATTTTCGGCCTGGTCGTTTTTTAAAGAAAGTATTCATGGCCCACAGTTTATTTGTTTCCAAATAGTTTACCATCATATCTCCTCTTTCATTCCTCTCGCCTAGCCCGTATTCTCCCACTTTGGTTTTTTGATTGTCTTTGCGTTTACCTATTTTGGCGTTGAAGTCGCCTATTATCATTGTATATTTGGAAGGATTTGTGTGTGTTGCTTCTAGTAGTTCATAGAATGTTTCAACTTCCTCATCTTCGTGTTCTGAGGTAGGGGCGTATACTTGGATTATCTTGATGGTTTCGCTTTTAGTTAGTTCTAATGTTATGTAAGCGATTCTGTCCGTAATACCTACATATTCTTTAACTTTGTCCGCCCACTTTTTATTAATAAGGAATCCTACACCGTTGATCTTATTATGATCATCACCTTTGTAATATTATAGTATATGTCCTGTTTTTAACTTAATCATGTTTTCTTCGGTTCTTCTCACTTCGCTCAGTCCGATTATGTCCCATTTTATATATTTTAGCTGTTTTTCCTGTTCGATAAGTTCGTCGTCAGATGAGAGAGTTCTGTTGTTGAATGTTGCTATTAGAATTGTCCTTTTTGTTGCATGCTTGTTGTTATTGTTGCGGTCGCCTTGTCCAGCCCAGGGATTCTTAGCACCCTCTGCCTTCCTCTTTTTCCGGTCGCGACCTTGATCGGGAAGTTTCGGGCTGCTGGGGACTGAGGGCCTTGTGTTTGTATTTATGTTAGTTATGAAATGGTGAAATAGTTGTAGCCATAATACACCTTGCTGGCCAGGCTTCTAGGTATACGGATATCATCAGCCGCCCCTAACATGGGAAACAGACGCTGCCGGAGGAGGATTACGAGAACACTACTAAGAATTCAGATGATGATGATGATGAAGTATCTGACGTAGAATCTGACCCTCGTAAGGACGAAAATTAGCAACACAGCTATTATTTGTAAGTAATGAACTTATACCTTGAAGAGCAAAGTAAAAAAGATTTACTTTTACTGTAGGTCAAAGAATAAACTTGAGAAGTGGTATTTAGAGTCACAAAAGCAAGAAACGGGTCGACGACCACGACGGAATTTTATGCATGAAGAAGAACGGCCCACTAAATATGCCAAATGCAACATAGATACGATTTGCAATAGTTTTCATCTCTTCGTTAGGGATAATGTTATACACTACATCGTTCAATGGACAAATGCAGAAGGCAAACTAAGGTATGGGGATTTATGGAAAGATGTAAATGTCAAGGAGTTTCTACGCTTTATTGGTGTGCTGATATTAGCAGGGGTGTATTAATCTCACAATGAAGAAATTACATATTTGCGGAATGTTGAAGACGGGCGTTCAATATTCAACAAAATTATGACTATAAATAGGTTCACTGCAATTTCTCAGTGCCTGCGTTTTGGTAATGCGGAAGCGAGAAGAAAAAGTCGAGGTCCGGATAAACTAGCACCGATTCGAAAATTTTTTGAATTATGGCTACCTACACTTCAAGATGCATATATGCCGTATGAGAAAATCACGGTTTACGAACAGCTGCTAACTTTCCGAAGTAGATGTCCCTTCAAACAATGCATACCAGCTAAACCAGGAAAATATGGTATAAAGGTTTAGTCGAGTCAATGAAGGTTTTTACTTCTAAACCCACTAAAACAGAACCGATTTTGATGATTTTTTTTTAAATTGCTTGTTATATTAAATTATTCAAAATCAGAAACATTTCAGCTGGCGCTATCAAGTATTTATATTCTTTAAACAATAAAAATAAAAAAAATATTAAAAATTTTTTTTCTTCGATGGAATTTTAACTAGAAGTCACTAATTTTAAAAATTTAGTATAATAAATAATTTTTGAATAAAAAAGTTTCAAAATTTCCATTTAAAAATGTTAATATTCAATCAGTCGGATGCAAGAAGATAATATACAAATATACAGACATATGTATATTGTCAACTGAAAAAATCAATACTTTTATAAGAATATCTAAACACGCACAAGAAATCGACCTTTTGTATCACAGGTAGAGGAATTCGAAGTCAAACTCCTGATGTTTCACCATGATTTTCGGTGTGAACGCGTGTGTTTTGAGGTTATTAATCCGTTAGAATAAGTTTTTAACACTAAATATTGAAAATATTAATGAAAATTGTTGAAGAGAACTTAATTATTGATAAAAAATTAGAAAAAAGTGCAAAGAGACAAGTAAAAATACGATGGAAAAAGTAATTATATGTCATTTATTCTTGGTTTGTATTGAAAATAATTGGATTATATTTGCTTTTAAGTTTGTTTATGCATTTTGAAGAATCGAGTTATTATTCTTATTATTATGTTACATTTATATTACATTGTTACAGTTATTATGATAGATTTATATGCTGTAAAATCACATTTTTTTGTAATTTTGATCATTACAGCAAAATCGCTTGCGTTGCATATAAGTTAAAAAATGTTTCCCGTTTAATAAATAATTACTCAATCTTAACTAAATTTTGTTTGCTTATTTGGGACGTATTGATTTAACGAATCTAAAAATTTTAGCCCTTTAAGTGTAATATTTTTAATTCTACAGTACTTTTTTCACTGAATTTTCCGCGCGTCATGCTCGTCGTTAAGATTATTTGCAAAAACAATTTGTGTTAAATTATTCTTTGGATGTAATGAAATCTTTTTAAATTATTAGAAATATATTTCCTGTCCTACAGCTATTTCCCTTTTAATTTGATCCTCATATTTAAAATCATACGTGTTAAAAACATTTTCCAACATTCTTTTATATGTTACAGGAACAGCAACAAGATACTGTAGACTCTACAATTAATTGTTGTTGCATTTGCAAAGAACAGGAGAGTGCAGATACACAAATTATACAAAGTTTTTTCAAAAATTTCAAATTTGGAATTCAATTCTTACATCCGAATGATTGAATAATTAACATTTTTCAATGGAAATTTTGAAACTTTTTAATTCAAAAATTATTTTTTAAACTAAATTTTCAAAATTAGTGACTTATAGTTTGTTAAAATTTCATCGAAAAAAAATTGTCAAATTTTTTTTTTAAATTATTTAAACAATGTAAATAATTGATAGCGCCAGCTGAAATGTTTCTGATTTTGAATAATTTAGTATAACAAACATTTAAAAAAAAAAATCATCAAAATCGGTTCTGTTTTTGCGGGTTTAGAAGTTTTGACGATTTTTCCGCTTTATTGACTGGACTAGTTTGGGCAGCCTGCGACAGTAAAACATCATACGTTTGCAATTGCCAGATATACAGTGGTAAAACAGGTAACCAACGTGAACACAATCAAGATAAACGAGTGGTTTTAGAAATGATGAATGGGTTAGAGAGATCAGGGAGGAATGTTACCACCGATAATTTTTTTACGAGTCTCGAATTTGCAAGAGATTTGAAAGAGAAACCTAACATTACTCATCATAGTGTGAAAAAATAGACCAGAGCTCCCTACGGAATTAGTAGATCCGGGTAGAAGAGACTTATATTCAACAAAATTTGGCTATAAAGACGATGTTATATTAGTGTCTTACTGTCCAAGAAAACGAAAAATTGTTACGCTACTATCAACTACACACGAAACTGGTGAAATTTCTGAAGGCGATAAGAAGAAACCACAAACTATAATCGACTACAGCAAAACAAAATCAGGCGTAGATACCACGGATAAGCTGGTTCGAAGATATACCGTGAAAAGAAAAACGCGAAGCTGGCCTGTAGCAGTTTTTTATAATATAGATATTAGTGCCCCCAATGGCTACATTATATGGTGTCATCTAAATAAAGATTTGCAAGCAAAAAAGGATTACAAACGACGACAGTTAGTTCTGCAATTAGGAAAACAATTAGTGGCTATTGAAATAGAGCTACAACAACCATCAACTTCACAGAGACAGTTACAAGAATCGCGATAACTGAAACGTGGGAGATGCTGGGAATGTCCAAGAAATTTGAATAGCAAACATTCAAAGAGGTGCAACATTTGCAATAGTTTTCTGTGTACTAATCACCAGACAGTTATCTGTTCGGCATGTAAACGTAACATACCATTACAATAATTTCATTTTGTTACTGTCGTTATTATTATTTGAAATAAACTGTTGGCACATATTTCTGATTATTTGATACTACCATAAGTCGTCTAAATACTAATACTACGTTTAGAGGAATGTCTCTAAATGATAATAAATATTCTATATTGTGCATAGCTTTGGGGTCAACAACGACTCCACTGGTGTTACATGTTATTAAAAAAAACTTGGTATCATGAGGGTTAAAACAGAAATAGATTGGCAGTACGGCAGAGTGGGAGTGCACGTAATACTGACATTTAGAAAGTTAAGCAGCGATCAGCTTGGCCTGAACGAGAATGGGTGGCTAAAAGAGAAAGAAGAAGAAGAAAACAGAAATAGGCATTTAGGTTGTTTTTGTACTTTTACTTGCATTTCTGTCACTGTTTGCTGATCATAACATCGTGCTTGATTATCCTAGTGTTCATTATCCTTGTGTTACCTTCAGTTTATTTTGTTCTGTATTTATTTGTTCGTTATAATTTTCTATTTGTTCTGATTCAGTTTCTGCGTTTTGAGAACTAATAATTCTGTTCGTTAAATTTTGCAAATTGTCGTTATGGGGTACCTACAGTTTTGTGGAATATGCAGACATACATCTGATCTTAGGGGAGTATCGTGATATCGTGGTATAGTTTAATGCTGCTGTTAATTGGTATTTTGAACGTTACCCAAACAGAAAACATCTAAATGCTAACGTTATCCGACTACTGGTTCGACGGACGCGAAAATCTGGAAGAACTGCGCCCACTCCAGTAGCTGTTCGAATATTGTTGCCACAAGTTGAAGAAGATAACTTAAATGGAATCGAAAATGAACTAGAACAAAGCACGCGGTCCATTGCCAGAATATTTGATGTTAGCCAAAGAAACGTTCATCAAGTGTTACAGGAAAATTGTTTGCACCCGTATCACTACCAAACGGTCCAGGGATTATTACCAGAAGACTACCACCAAAAAGTAAGGTTCTGTACGTCGTTACTTCATGAACAAGAAAGGGATCTTGGTTTTGTTGGACATATCTTATCGATTGATGAAATTACGTTTATTAGAAATGGCGTATTTAATATCCATAATATGTACCAATGGTCCAACGAAACTCCGCATGGACTTTATCAAACGAATCATTAAGTTCGGTTTAGGGTGGTATGGAATTATTGGCAATAGGTTTATATTACCACATATTTGGTCCCATCGCCTAAATGCGAATAATTCTTTTGAACTTTTAGATACAGATTTTAGAGACCTATTAGATGCTGTACCAATAGATTTAAACGGATGGGGCGCCAACACATTGGACCATTCAAACACGAGGATGTTAGTGCGTGAATTTCCGGGTCGATGGATTGGTCGTGGCGGTCCAGTACCTTGGTCTACAAGATCAGATTTGAGTTGTTTAGATTTGTTATTGTGCAAACTTTAAAAGCACTTGTCTATGAAGAAGAGATTGATATTCAGGAGCAACTTGTGCAACGAATAAATGAGACAGTTGGAAAGATTCAAGAAAGCAACATGCTTCAAATCTCGATGGAAGCATAATTCGCAGGTCTAGGAAATGTATAGAAGCTGGAGGTAGCCATTTTGAGCATTTACTATAATTAGTGTGTATTTAAAAAAATATAAAACTTTAAATATGTCCAGTATTTGACTATTACTTAATGTTAATTTATGAATGCAAAATACACATTTTTTTAAATTTAAACGTAGTACACCAGTAATCAATTACAAAAGATTTTAGTTGACTTGATGAGGTTGGCACCCACTGGTGCTTCCTTGCGATTTCCTACACCTCTTGATTGAGGATGATAGATTCACTCTGGAGGGTTCACGTTAGTTTGTAGGTCCCAAGGCCATTTCCGCTTTAATCGCCGAAAGTTCAGTTGTAGCGTTAGTGGTTCTACGATGTCATTTGGATTGTTTCTGGTTGCTCGTTCCGTAATTACATCACGCACGTATGGGGTATTGGAGTCTGTATGTAAAATACACATTTGTAATACCAGAAACAAGTCTAGTGTGCCTATATACATTCTCTGTATGGTCCTATATAAAATCAAGTGGGTTGCTTCTATCTGTTAATTTAGACCAGAGTAGTAGGAAAAGTTTGTCATATACTGTATATTCTCTTTGAAAGCCCAGCATAGAGAAATTAAATATAAATTAGATTTCAGTTTTTATCTGTATTATGAGTTTTATGAGGAAAAAGTTTTCAGATTATTTATTACATAATGCATTGTGTAATTAGAGAATATTGCTAACTTTTATTCAACATATTTTGTAAAATACAAGCACATAAAGCGTGCGTGAAACAAACATCCAAATGAACACGCGCTTATTCATATTAAAGGGATGACAACTACTTCTTTACATTTAAATATGTATAACGTGGATAAAATCTAAAGCTTAACTAAAAATTAGCTATAGATATTATTTAATTATTTAATGCATTATGCTCAGAAAACAATTCTAAAACCAGTTATATCTACTTTCTTTCCTCTGAAACCCATAATTAATTTACTAATAAAAATTTATATAGCTCAGTAAGCGTGCAATTTTGAACCAAGGTAAATTTGGCTCAAGCATAATGTTTTACCTCCAAATTCTCTTAAATATATTATGCTGCTTCATTTACTAACTCCTACAATAACAAGATATTTTACGGCAAGTCTATGTCAAGGCAAATGCAAAAGTGTATAGGTAATAATTTGCGGGTATTGCTTTGTAACTGTATTACCTTAACATTTCAGATTACTGCATTTTGTTAGTCTCTACAATTTTTTCAAAACTACTACATACCTAAGTCTGCAGTGGAAATGTCATTTGAATTGCCTACTTTGAAGATTCAGAATACCAAAAACGAGGCCCACACACCCTTCATTAAATAATATCTTGACGATAAATGTAATCAAAAATAAAAGTCTTAAATTTTATTAGTACACAAAGTAAGGCTTAAAAATTTATCTATTTTCACCTTTAGATGTAATTAAGCATGCTTTGGCAGTTCTTATTTATTATACAATCAGATAATTCGTTTGATACCATTTGAATGTGTTTTAAACGTTAACTTTCGGTATCAAAGATAATCGCGAACTCAAACACTACCTTTAGATTTTAGCTTTTCCCTGCATTTTCAGCAATAAAACCACCGTCTGATGTTGTGTCGAATTAAATAAAACATCCGGTTAGTTGGTGTCGCCAATAAATCCGCAAAAAATCAAGAGTATTATGCAATTTTTATTTTAATATTCCAATTCTGAAAACCCTACCTAATTTGCCTTTTCTAAGGAGCTTGATTAAATTAACAGTTAATGTAGTTCTTTAAATAAACAAATTACCTATATAACTTTCAAGAAAATGGGCAACCTGTATACCTAGTTTACCAACATCGTTACGTTACATTTCCTATATCGGTTGTTAAGTTTAATATTTTACGACTGCGAATCCGTTTATATATAAAGGATGATTGAATATGTATAAAACAATCGCATTAAAAGTTTCGTAACTGCTGAGCAAGTAGTTGATATGAATCTATTCCAACAAACGAGTCTGTATCACGGTAACTGTGAATTATTTACAAAGCACCTTATGCGTTACTAAGTTACCACAACATCAACACTTGCGACAAAGACTATCATCATGACAAGTAACTAGTTAGTTTCGATTGTTTTTATTTCATTTCGTTTTAAGACTAATCGAAATCTTTTTAAATATGCACATAGTAGCACACAGGCTTTATTAATATTCCATGCGAGTTTTCCTGCAGAATTTATGAGTAGCAAATTGAATCGAGAAGAAGTACGTTTTACTGTATGACTACCTGATTAAGTACAATCTTTCACAAAACTTTAACAAATAAGCTAAATTCTACAATATTTCTTATACAACATCGAAGTAGTTCACCCTCAGTTCTTCTTACTAATGTAATTAAATTCTCTTAAAGATTATTTATTTGATAGGTACTGTTTTATGTTACTGAAAACTTTGCTACTGTTCTAAACAATATTTACATAGCGTACATATTGAAGTTGCGAAAATAATTTTTAATAATAAAAATTAAAGGCTTTTATGTCAGTTGCTGTTGTAATGGGCAACAGTAATAGCAACAGTAGCAAAAGCAATACACTAGTAAACCAGTATCAAGGAACAGTTGAAAAAGCTCAAAAGGCTTATCATAAAAGCTTTTAGAATATGCCTAGCATTTTTATAGTTCTGCTTTTGCTTTGTAATATTTCTAGTCTCAAATCTAAAAGAAATAAAGTTATGCTAAAATATAATTTTGGGTGTCTACAGTTAGAGAGGTGACTTGAATAACTTTGAAAAATTTTCGAGGTACTTAATTAAAACTGGCAATACGTTGTTTGGCACGATAAAAATTCCTTATATGTAGATCTTTTGATTTCAATCAGGTGATCCTAAATTACCATTGCAGTCTATGTACGTTGGGACTCTTGGCACTTGCAAGCTTATATCTCCTTCAATAAATATCTATAAATATGTACGTTCTCAGTTCTCAATCATAATATTAATCAAAATTAGCTGAAACTCTAAGCAGCACAATTTTAACCGTGCCTTTCAACTATTCGGTAAATTATTAATTTTACGCCAGCGTAAGTTTGTGACGCCTGTTTTAAGAATTAATGCTTAAAGACTATTTAACATTTTTGCTCTACATTTTAATATGTATTAATTTCAACAAATTCATTTTCTTTGTAACTACATTTTTTATTCTTCCATATAAATTGAAGCACTAATTAATTGGTTACCGAAGATAGATAACAAGCTATTGAATTTTGAGAGAATTGCAGTTAAATTCAAGCAAAAAGTATTTAGGTATTCTTTGTTATTTACTATTTTATGTAAAACATCTAGGGTGCATAAAATTACTGCAAAGATAAATTTCTAAATTTTAGTGCAATGCAGTAAGTATGTGTTGGTATATTTAATAAATGCACAAGCTACATCTTAATTCGACAAGAATAAAGTTAAAAAGTACAAAAACTAATTTGAAATGATGCACGGATTAGTTTAAATTAAGACGAAATGTAGGCAACACGTTTAGCTGCAGTTTTCTGCTAACAATCTACATAGTAAGTGAATTCATTAAAATAGTGTCATGAGATATAAAATTTCTAGTCGGGCAGTACTAAAAACCACAGTGGTTGACGCATATAGATATCCTACAAGACTATATCTCGCCCAATAAATAAAAATAGCAGGTATTACAGCAACTATAGTTCTTAAATTCTAAGCTTACTACGGAACCACTCGTTTTCAACGAAACCCTGCGATCAGGCAAAATATCTTTCGTACGGACTATTTTTCCCTGACACGGTAAGTTGGGCGTACCACTGCATTCGACAAGCGTGCTATCGTTGGTTTCGCCTGATCGCAGAATTTCGTTAAAAATGAGTGTTTCCGTAGTAAACTTAAAATTTAAGAACTATTAGTTACTGATTTAAGAAGATTTCTGTATGTGTTTCCTATTTTTATCGTTATTTAAATTATGGTCTGCAGCAATAATAATCATGTTAATATAAATTCTTGCGAAGGAAGGCGTAAACCTTCCAAAATTATGAAAAGGCTTAGTGCACAATTTAGGCAGAAAACTTTGTCAAAATCCCAGGTCTATGATTGCCACAAAAGGTTTTCCGAAGGACGGGTAGTGGTGGAGAATAGCCATCACCATCGTCCACGAAACAGCAAACCGCACAAGAGCGTTGGAGCCGTTCACGACCTTATCGAAGGTAATCAGCGTTAAACGACTGCTGAAATTGCTTCCACAGTAGGAATAATTTACTGGAGCACTCAGTCTATCATTTTCGGTGACTTGAGTTACCGAAAAGACTCGGCTAGGTGGGTTCCTCGTTTTCTTATACAGAAACAGCAAATCACTCGGATGGTTTGTCAACGACTTTTGGTTCAATACAGGGAAGAAGAAGAGGAATTCCTCAACCGCATCGTTACACGTGATGAAACTTGAATATTCATCATTATACGCCTGAGTAAAAACCAGCTAGTATGAAATGGGGAAAAATAGGAGAGTCTGCACCTATCAAAGCAAAAACGTGCCTCTCGGCTAGCAAAGTACTCGCCACTGTTTTCTGAAATTATTGAGGCGTATTTTTTATTGATTTTCTCCATGAGCGAAGAACAATTAATGTGACTTACTACTGCCAACTCTTGGTTGAAGCTAAACGTTCTTCTAGACGAAAAAGACGTGATCTTCCAATCCGGAACGTTCTTTTGCTTCATGATAACGCACGGCCTCATACAGCTGCTTCGACAAGAGGAAAACTTGAACAAAATCATTGGACAACACTAAAACACGCTCTCTATAATAGTCCACATTTATCGTCCTGTGACTACCACATCTTTGGCCCCCTGGATTTCAAGCCGATACTGGGGTCGAAGAGTTCGTGTGCAATTGGCTTAAGGCATGCCCTCCATCTCAAAAAACTTACAATCCGATGGCACAAATGTATATCAAAATCAGGAGATTATGTAGAAGAATAAGACATATTTGATTTTACTCTGTACCACTAAAATACATTTTTTTAAACAAATTTCGGTTTATACTTGATCCACCCTCATACTTTATGCAATTGTTTTCAGTGACTAAAAGCAGCTTTTATTCACAAGTGACTAATATGCTTCACTAAATACTGCTACTAATTCGAACCAATGACAACCCTAAACACAGAACAATTCGCATAGATGCAATACGATATTTATTTTTTCTTGGCGTATTTAATAGTCCGCTATTTATGGCGGTCCTTTTTTAATAGAAAACGCATGTATACTATAATGGTCGTATTATTTAGTAGTAAAAAAAAGCTCTTTTGTATTAAATAACGGCTTCTATAATTCATACCGTTTTAACTTATAAGGCACAGGCCGTGCCCAATCACAAAACTGCATATTTCATTGCTCACGGCTTTCTGCCAATTGTGAAATCGTAAATCTTTTATTTCACAATTGCATTATTAGTAGCCATGTATGGACATGTCATGTTATTGTTGACAACTGCCATAAATTGGCGATTTTATACGATTCTTACTTGTGCCAAAAGACAAATAGTCATAGAAAAAAATATAGTATTCTACTCCCGTGTAATGGCTATTACCCACTCGGGCGAAGTACGACTCATTGAGTAAATACCATCAAAACCAAAACACGCTAGTAGAATAATATTATTACTCCACAATAGTAAGAATTTTTTATTTATTTATTGGGCGAAATCTAAGCTTCCGGGTGCCAGGGATTTCAATGCGCATCAACTACTATAGTTATTAGCACTACTGCACTACCCAACTAGAATTTTACCAAAACCAAGAGATTTCCACCCCTGGTAGGTGGAACATCTTTATCGTGCCAAACATCATAGTGGCACGAGACCTACGGTTTTACGTCGTATCCGAAGGGCGGTATTACATTCAGATATTTTTCCGCATAAAAATCTCACCATCCGGGAAAGGAATCGAACTCGAGATCCTTGGTTTACAAAGGAAGTATGCTAACCTTGACGTCATCCAAGGCGGCTTGTACGATTTTAAGGATATTGATTTTGATATTTTAAAAAATAAACACATACCTACATGTCAGTTGTTACTTGACTATTTCCGTATTGCATAAACATTGCTTTGAAAATAAAAAACGAAGCCAAAATAAGTTTTACCAAAAAATAGAATATTACAAAGTAAACTCAATTATACTGAATTAGTGAAATTATATCATCTGAATTTGTAAGAAATACTTGTTTCAAACTCGAATCTATTTGATTAAAAAATGAAAAATCATTACCCTTTTGTAAAAAAAGCTTCTATTACCGAATCTCGTTATTTTAAAAAGTAGGTACAATGGTACAAACATACTAAAGATACCTTAAAACTGCAAAAGCTGTTGATAATCGAATATAATAGTAGGTAGTTTAGTTGTTGTGTATCAATTTCAGAAGTATTGTTTGCTAAGTTATAAAGACTTAATAGAGAACGTGAATAGCTCAGACATGACCAGGAATTGATTTCTGATTCACTTTGCCACTTTCACCTGTTTATTGATGTAATCGAGCACTCCCACGCATACATTACGTATCTATCTATAACGTTACACGAGAACCAAATTGTATTAATTTCTCTATTTGTTAATCATTTCTGCGATATTACGAGTAATTTATATTATTATTCTAAATTCTCACAATTACTTTTATTAAAATTGTATAACCAGAATACCTCAGAATGTAATAAATAATAACTTTTCTAACGTATTTGGAGAAACAATTTGATTGTTACAGCTAATTGTGCAAACCACCAAAAAAGGAAAGAAAAGCTGAACATCTCCTGCAATAAAACTAAGTCTTGTTTTTTAAATTTCCAAATTTCTTACACACACATTTTACGTATGTTTTAAACTTCAAAGTAACATATAAACGAATTTGTCGTTTATGAATTTGGATCGATTAAACTGTTTGCAAGGGCAATTTAAACTGAACGAGGTTAAAAGCCATGTCCAGTCCACTTGGTACATTGTTTATGGGACTTGTAATTAGCACCCTGTATACTGCTTGCACAACATTCATTAATTAAAGTTTCTATTTACCTAACGCTGTTTGAGTATACTGCAGTAAAACTAAAAAAACATCTATTTAAACAATAAAATTATCTAAATACTAAAAATATTGCAACTGTTGTTATCGTACAAATTGTAATGGATTACTAAAATAATCTTGTTTTTTAGTATCTCTGAATTACGTGCGAAATATCTCAAAATTGTAAGTGTAACTTCTATACTAACATGGACATAACCTAGATGATACACAGCGTGATTCAAAAGTATTGTCATTAAATTATATGGGTATAATATACTAACCTTAATAAAAGTACATTACAGCAAAAATTTAAAGCTAATCGTGATTTTTGTTTATTTTTAATTTTATTACACACTTTTGAAGCCTGCGATAGAAATTTGATCCTAGAAAAATAAATGAAACATTACACAATTATGTAATGTACAGGTTTCACTTTCCTCTCACATTTTTTCAGGCTTGAGACTGGCAGTAAATAATCACTGGCATGTTTAAAAATGATATTAGAAAAAATTGTTGTTAATAAAGAGAAACAGCACTTACAGAAGATGTTCAGATGTTTCTCCATTAACTTCTACACAAACACAAACACACAACACAACACAAACTGTCTTTCAGGGCTACTGCAGTATTTTGAAGAACTTGCCGGTAAATTAATAACGTCGAGTACCCTTTTCGTTAGCCTTTCTTCCGAAGTTCTATGTATGTGTCCCGTCCAGTATCCCAACCATCCTAGTTGCTTTTCTTTTATTATTTTTCCAGTCAGTTTCACATTTAAGTTTTCTCTGAATACTTCACTCCTTATTTTATCTTTTCTTGTTTTTCCTTCAATTTTTCAGACAAATCTCATTTCTATGGCATTGATCCTACTGTTCTGTTGACGTTTAGGTTTCGCTACCGTATAACATAGGTATCACATTTTTAACTACTTCTGCCGTCACATTGTTAGGTGCTTCTCTTTTGCCCAAAAATGTATTTTTCATAATATTGAACATTTGTCCTACTTTGCCAACTTTCTCTTCGACCTCTTTATCCATTTTTCCATTGTTTTCTATTATCGTACCCAAATGTGTTACTTGTTCTATTTTCTTTCCTTCCATTTTGATATCATGTGTCTTTTCCTTTGCCGTTATAACCATCGTTTTCATTTTGTTTATATTCATTTTCATATTTATTTTCCTTAGTTCCTTATTCATTACATTGATATGGTGTTGTAAATTATCCTCTGTGTCTGCTATGATTACCATGTCATCAATGAATAGTTTTTTTTGTGTAACTTTCTTTATTGCTTCATCTAAGACTACTGAAAATAGCAATGGACTTAGGATACATCCTTGTTTTAGACCTATATTTGATTGAAATTCCTTTGATTCTTAATTCTGCATTCTAACTATACTGGAGTTGCTCTCATACATTGCTTTAATGTTGTTAATACTTAGTTCCAGCATCTATTCGCCTATTTTGTATACATTTCTAAACATTTTCCCTTCGTATCCTGTCGAAGGCTTTCTCTAGATCGACTAAACCATTGTATTTAGATATATGCAATGACTAAACATAAGTGCACTTCTCTTTCTTTGCTAGTGATCTTCCCGCTCATCTGTCTTAATATGAATATGGAAACCTGAGTGCTTCTACCTTTCCAAAATCCATATTGTGTTTTTTCTATTGAAATGTCTAGTCCTTTCTTAATTTGTTCTTCTATTATTCTCTCCAAGTTTTTTACCTGCAATACTTACTAACGTTATACTCCTATAATTTGCAAATTCTCTCATATCGCCTTTTATATGTAACGGTATTATATTGTTACGATCCAGTCCCTAGGTACATCCTTCTTCTTTATGATTTCATTTAAAAGATCTCTTAGTGTTTCTTTCCCAGTTTCGTCCATAAATTTTAACATCTCTGGTGTTATACTATCTATTCCGGGTGCCTTCACTATCTGTATTTTTGAGATAGCGTTTTCTAGTTCCTCAGTTGTTATTGATTGAATGTCTTTGTTGGTCTTCAGTACTATCATTATCTTTTATCGTAGATGATGGCTCCATTAAGTTCTGTTATAAACTTGGAATTGGCGATACATATTTAGGCTCGAATAAATTTGTCTTCCTCTTATTATACTTCTTATTAAGCTCCAGATTGTTTTTCCTTTTCCTGGGTCTTCCAGGACTGCGCTTACCACGAGGTCTTCTGTCTCTTGCTATCTTAGCTTGCCTAGACTCGTCTATTTTTGATACGCGTTGGTTCCACTGCTCTCTGCGTTGTTTTACCCAATCTCCGGTTTTTTTAATGTTGCATTGTTGTCGTATACAGTAGAGCGTCGATTTTCCGAACGTCAATCATCCGAACCGTCAATTATCCGAACCGTTAAAATTAAACGCATTAACGTTTTTTAATTGTGCAAATTGTATGAATGTACTAAGAAAAAGTCGTGTTTCATATTTTCCAACTTAAAAATGTTCTTTTTTGTTAAAGAAAAAGGTAGCCTACTGTATTATTTATGCACAGTAAATTGATATTTAAATGTGTTTTCTTTTTGAAAGTTAGCCTTTGTTTGATTATCCGAACTTGTGATTATCCGAACCACCCTGGGTCCCAATTAGTTCGGATCATCGACTCTCTGCTGTATATTCATTTCAAATATGCATATAATTGTCTTTCAACCCTGAAATTTTGATCTTAACATTTATTCATTTAGGTCTGTCCGTTAAAAAAAAACGTATGACAACACTGTACAACAACAACAACGCTGTATCCTAAGTTACCATGCTTTAATTATGAATACCATGTGTGGGATGAATTCAATGTTGCCAAATGTACGTTTCTTTCAAATGGTTCGTAAGGGCACGGGAAGCATGGTACAAAATTTTTGTATTAAGGTTTTCGACTCAGAATTGTACAAGGAATATCGCTACCTGGAGCTTTTACGCCAATTTGTATACACCCTGTATATTCTAACCTTCACTTCCGTTTCTAGGTGCTTATTTGTCAAAATGCAATCGTTTAAGCAGCCTGGCAACTTTATGGCTTTATTGGCTTATTCATTCAATTTCTATCATTTGTTATTTCCATGCCTAAATAATAATTGAAACTGCGTACTTGTTCTATTATTTGTCCTTCTAGTTCAAGTGTACAACACATAGGACCTCGCTTATTGTTAAACATTTGGTTTTGGTTATAGCTAGTTATTTCTAGTCCAAATTTGCTACAACTCTTTGGAAACTGAAATAACAATATTTGTAGATTATCTTCGCTGCATCGTCGGCATAACATACTATTTTTAATTTCGTCGGCCGTCATTCTATGACCTCGTCTTTTCTTCAGGCCCTCAATTATTTCATTCATTGTTACATTAAATAACAATAAGCCACGTTGCCTAATGCCTTTCTCTACTGGGATCCATTTATTTAAATTGTGATTCTGTTATAAATATTCCCTATTAAATTATTTATATTGTGTGGTTCTGTTTTTTCAACTAGAATATTTATTAGGTATGTGATAAAGCTGGATATTGTCAAATGCTTTAGATATATCTATATCTATAAAGCAAAGGAAAGCTAGTTTATTGAATTCTAATGCTTTCTCAGCAATTTGTCTAATAATAAAAATAACATCGATGTTTGATCTATCTGTTCTGAAGCCATTATCTGCTCATCTCTTAATTCTATAGTCTTCGCTAGCTTTTAAGTTGCGGTTTTTATTGACAGTTTCAATGCATTTAATTTTTAATTTTAATGCACTTTGTAGTAAATTGCTGACCTTAAACGTGGCCCAACGAGTATCGAAGATGAACCGCGCACCGGACGCCCAAATGATATGACAACTTCGAATATGGTGACTTAAGATCCACAAAATAGTTTTGAGTGACCGAAGATTGTAGATGCAATGACTTTTTACGCCGGTTCGTGACCGTCGATGAAACATGGGTCCACCATTACAATCCGCAGTCGAAGGAACAATCAAAAAAATGAACAGGGAAAAGGAAAGAAAAAAGAGGGAAAATCTGCTCCAAAAAAGGAGAAAATAATATCGTCTACCGGCAAGGTCATGGCATCGATTATCTGGGATTCAGGATGTGATCTTTATTGACTGCCTGGCAAAAGGAAGGACAATCACTGGAGAGTACGACGCAGGTTTGCTGCAAAATTTGAGCGAATAAATCAAGAAAAAGTGACCGTACCTTGCAAAAAAGATTCCCTTTTCATCATTGCCCTACTCACTACTCATCCTGTACTGAGACCAGTAGGAATCATTTTATAAAAACGGTATAATATGGCTTTGGAACATCGTTGGACAAAATGTGTCGAGCTCAATGAAGATTATGTTGAAAAATAAATAGGCACAAATCAAAGTATTCGCATTTTCTTTTCATTTACCGTACTTTTCAAACGACCCACGTAAGTCACAAGTTATGTTTTTAGTATCGCGCGATATCAGCAAAGCCTTCGATGTGATAAACTTAAAAATGTTGATCGCAAAATTATAATGCTACGGTTCTAGTGTTATTGCTTTACAGTGGTTCAACAAGTATATTAAAAGAAGATCCCAAAACAGTAAAAATAAATGACGTTTTGTTCTAAAAATGCTGTTCCTCGGGGTAAATTTTGGGCCATTTCTTATTTTTTATTTTTACTGCCGATAATCCGGAAATCTTATGTAAGAATTGTTATATTCGGCTATATGTGGAGGGCCGTCGAATCTACATGTTGTGTGTGTTCACAATAAAGTGAATGACACCATTTTATCTCTTAAATCGCCTTCATTCTCTCGCGAGTGGCAGAATGATCTACTAAAAGGGGATTACTCTATGTATGCTAACGCATTAGACAATTTAACTGAGGGCAAATTATTAAACAGACAGGTTATCGTATTAAAGACTCAGATTCGAAATTTGTATTTAAACTTAGATAGTTATTTAAACTTTGACAGGTATTTATCAGATACATATTGTTGGATCTCTTGATATATTTTTTTGATTGATTGATTGATTGGACCCATTATTCCTTCGTGGGACATAGGGTTGAAATATAATTTTTCCATTGTCTTTTATCCTTGGCAAGTGCTGAAAGTTGCGGAATAGTTTTTCCAGTTTCTTCTTCCAGAGCTCTTCGCCATATTTTTCGTCCCACTTTTCTTCTTCGCTGGGAGTTCCATTCTAGAGCAAACCTGCAAATCTCATCTTTACTTTTTCTTAGTGTGTGGCCAACCCAACCTTATTTTCGTCTTTTGATTTCTTGTTTTGTCCTTCTCCAAAGCTCTTGATTAGTCATTGTTTCTGGCCAATATATTTGTAGCTTGATATATTACTAAACAAAAATGAGTACATTTTATCTGATTCAGTAAATTTAGATACTTAATGCGTGGTTACAGGTTCTGAAAGATGAAATTTAGATATACCATTATACATACATACATAAAAAACTACGTAATTCGTTCCTTAAAAACTATTTCTACAACTATCTCACATAGAAACGCATGTTTATAGTTTTGTATCTTCTTCTGTGGGTGGCGTGCCATATTCTCTCCATGTACCTGTGATGTGCAATATGTGCATGTCAAGTTCCGAGGGAAGCAGTCGGGTGTTTTCGGTGTATGTGCCCTGGGAATCGAACCCGGGCCATTTCAGTGGTAAGACTGGTGCCAACTGAGCCACGACCGCAACATAGTTTTATATGACACATTAAATAACAAAACTTTGCTCGTTTTTAAACCTTCTTTGATTTGTTTTAAAACAGAGATAGAGTTCTCTTCGGAACGTTACGCTCAGTAAGTTAATAATTTATTAATTTAATTTCTATTTTAGCAACTGGTGACGATTAAAAGGTATAAAATATTATTGTATTGTTATTTACTTTCCATTTTGATAGGAAGATGCTGAATATAAGATTTAAGTTTTAGAGCTTGTTCAAGATTTTCTTACAGTATTACTAAACACTACCAAAATTTAAGTTAGGTAAAGTTTTGTGCAATATACAGGGTGGTCGTGCAAGTTTAGGAAGTACGTTAACTGCGTTAACTACATGAAAAATAGTGAAGATTTTTAGATAAATGTTTTTCCTAAAGGATTAAATTAAAAAGTTACGGCCCTGTAAATTTGAATTAAAAATATCGATTTTTTTGAATGTCTTGAAAACTATTGGAGATTTATTTTTAATTTTTTCATGGTAAATTAGGGTCTACCAAAATCATAATCTGATAGTAATAAGAAAGCTCTAATTTGTTCAGTGGCGTAGTTAGAGTGAATTAAGGACATTTTTAACTAATAAAAAACACGAAGGCCACGTTTTTTAAAACCCTATGTGGCATTATTAAATAAAAATTAATTTTACGTAAAAAAGTTCTCTTGGCATTTTTAGCTCAACAAAATCGTTTTTGAGATAAAGTTGTTATTTGTTGCACAAAAGCAATTTTGCAACACCACACTGGAAGATATTTTTGCGTATATGTCAAAAACGAATTCGTTCAATTAAAAATGCCAAGAGAACTTCTTTACGTAAAATTAATTTTTCTTTCATAATGCGCAACAGGATGTTTAAAAAACGCGACTTTCATAGTTTTTCTTAATTAAAAATGCCGTTAATACCCCCTAACTACGCCACTGGTCAAATTAGGAAAAAATTTTATTTGAAAAATCTTCACTATTTTTTATGTAGTAGTTAACACAGTTACCGTACTTCCTAAACTTTCACGACCACCCTGTATGAGTCTCAGGGCTCACCAGTCCATTTGTCAGAAATATTAATAAAAAGAGCCTAAGAGATAATCAGCTATGCTCAGTTCCACTGTTCCACAGCATAAAACAAAACATATTCAAGACATTTTTCACTATCACAGTAACTTAGAAATATTTAATTACTGTGTAAAGTAAATATGACAAAATTCTTGTTACTTTATAACGAATATATTGTAAATATTTGCGTATTACTTGCATGTTCATTGATGATAAGCAGAGATGAAAAACAATAATTTGGCTCGCCGTCTATGGGACATTAATATTAATAATAGCTATTTATGATACAACGGTACAAGTGAATAAAGAGAAATTTTATCCACGAAAGGAAAAGTTTGACTCACTCGGCTGCGCCTCGTGAGCTAATTTCCATGAGTGGATAAAATCTCTTTATTCAAGTGTAGCATACAATATTTTTTCCAATTCCCTCATTAAAAATTCTAAAAAAACAGTTAATTATCAATTTATTGCTTATTTACATATCATAAATATTAATACTACAGTAGTTTTTAAACAATGCCTAGCAACCTAAATTTAAAGGTACTATGATTTTTATACTAAAATACATAGTTTATTCACGTCGTCAAGGAAAGTGTGGATAAAATGTTTATAGCAACCGTGTCGTCAAGAAAAGTGTGTTTATAACAACACTTTATCCACCCTTCACGTTAAAATGTTGCTTTAATAACTAGATTTGACACATTAAAATCAAAATGCCACTTTATGTGTAGGAATTGGAAAAAGGTATTTTATTGTTATTATTCGAACAATTGACGTTATCTGCAAACTTGCACCTATAATAGCTTAAACTATTGAGAATTTATTTTAGCACAGGTAAATCAATAAACTCGTAATGGTAATTTAGAAATTATTGATCTGGTTGCTGACGTAATTTATACTCACATTAAAATTATGACGAGATTAATTCCAAACAAGTTTTAAGTGTACAAAAAATTAATCTAAAAAAGAACATATCAAAACAAGCTGGTAACATATAAAATAATATAAGTGTAAATTAAAATACGACTCAATAACAAGTTCATATTAAAACAACGAATTTTACCTTTAGTTGAGTAGTTAGATGACTTGTCTGGTTTTTGACTAGCTTAATGCATTACTGATCATCTTTAAAATTTACGCACCCATGATTGTTTTAAAGATTTAATTAGCACTTACCAAGCGTACACATGCATGTATCGGCATACCCTTGAATTTCAAAGTCTGCAAAGACCTGCAACATACATTTACATAATTATATGAGAACTACATCCTTAATAAGTTTGCGTTTAGTATTAATAAGTGTGATGCCTTCATGGTTTGGAGGTGTTGTTTAAATGTTAACTTTTAAAATTTAAGTATTTGTATTACCTTCAGAGGGCATACTATGTTATGTTAAAATTTAAAAGTTATTTAACGCACTTCAAATTTTCGAAAAAATACCGGGTGTAACACGATCATGGTACACCCCCCTTTTTTCCTTTAGTTTTCAAAATAAATGGTTGAAATTTGGAACATCCTATATACTTATTAAACGTCACTTTTTTACATATTAAATGATTTTTTTCCGATTTTCAAATGGAACACCCTATATATTAATGCATTTTTGAATTCTACATAATTTTCTGAATCCAATGATACCACATAAGTGACATTTCAGTCTTCAATATTTATTTTAATTTAATTTTTAGTTTTCTATTTAAGTGTGCCATGACTGTTCCGATATATTCTAATTGAGCCGTGTAATACTAGAAAAATCGAAATCCCGTCGAAACTAGTAAGCTATGTGATTTATGAGCAAATAAAGTTTATCAAAATGGTTTTTGGGACAAAACACGATCTTTTCAAATGTAACCATATTGGTACCGTGGTACCATTTATTGCTATCATTAATAAGGAATTTATTCATGTGCCTTGTTAAAATCTGCGATAACTACAATCAAATTTACAGATTCCAAAAATGTATAAATATACAGGGTGTTCCATTTAAAATAACAAAGTTGATGTCCATTCCGGCGAAACCGGAAGTGACAGAAACTTGTTTCCTATATCAACAAATGCCATTTAAAGAGTATATTGCATATGCCAAATTTCATTTTGATATCTTAAAAAATAAAAACATTATGGGGGTGCCCCAGGTTTCGTTGACACCCGGTATATCTCTAAATACCAAGAAACGCATTACACTATTTTTATTATAAGTTTACGTTATTTAGCTCCTGAATAAGAAATATTTTAATCCACAAATTTTCAAATACCCAGGGAAGTGGTTAATAGTTTTTAAGTTATTGTTTCATAAATGATTTTTGTAATATTGATACATTCAAAATATGCGCATTTTATATAAACTAACTGAACGCTGAATGTGTCGAAACTACTCGTAGTATATCAAAAACATTAAATTTATTTATTAATACCTTCGTTTGATCACATTGCGACACGTTGGCTACGAGCCCATGCAAATGCACGTATTCTATAACGCTTTTCCTTTACGTGCGTACTTCAGCTTGATTTTATTTTAAAAGTGTTTTATTCCAGAAGATACTATGATAAGGACGTGCAGAAATCTTAACTGCAAATTTAATTTTAAAACGGTTTAGTTCACGCCTTCGCGTTTCAACAGGGTCGTGTTTGAGTTCCTAGTTCATGATTGCTTGGGACTAGCTGTCATCAAAATATTACTCTCAGACAAGAATTGATTATTTTATCTGTTTAAAGATTTCGTTTTATTGTATACAGGGTGCCCGTTTTTCGACCTCAAGCATGGGGATCACTGTTATTATGACAGATGCGAGATCGGTTAAATTAGGGCAAAGTTGCGCATTTTTATGGTGATCAATTATCTGAAAGAAAATTTGATCTGTCATTTTTAGTTTCTGAATTATTGGAGAAAAATGGAAAATTGTGATTTTTGTTTTAATTTTTTTAAACGAAAACCAATAAAACTAGACATTTTTAACTAAGACATTGTGAAGGCACTTTTTTACAAGGAATCTGAATCTGGCATCGTGTTTTCCAAGGCATCCTAGATGCAAGAGTTACAACACTTAATATTTTTTTTCTTATGGGCGGAATATTTGATTTTTGCATTTTCAAATAGAGCTCTTTTTTCTGATTACGACTATGTATCACATGATATGGTCAAGCTTTACATTTTGATTAGAATTTAAGAAAAATGTTTTTGCGAAGAATGCTTTGGAAACAACAACATCTACTTTTGTCTAACAAACAAATTTTTGACAATTCAATTAAATTTAGAGTTGCACGTTCACATTTCTTCCCAATTTACCTACAAAATTAAGTTTTAAATTAAGAACAGGATAAGGCAGAATTTTTGTATTTAAATTGGAACATAATTAAAAATAATGCAAACGAATAGTGAAATTTAATTGAATTGTCAAAAATTTGTATGTTAGACAAAAGTAGATGTTGTTGTTTCCAAAGCATTCTTCGCAAAAACATTTTTCTTAAATTCTAATAAAAATGTAAAGCTTGACCATATCATGTGATACATAGTCGTAATCAGAAAAAAGAGCTCTATTCGAGAATGAAAAAATCAAATATGGCGCCCATAAGAAAAAAAAAATTAAGTGTTGTAACTCTTGCATCTAGGATGCCTTGGAAAACACGATGCCAGATTCAGATTCCTTGCAAAAAAGTGCCTTCACAATGTCTTAGTTAAAAATGTCTAGTTTTATTGGTTTTCGTTTAAAAAAATTAAAACGAAAATCACACTTTTCCATTTTTCTCCAATAATTCAGAAACTAAAAATGACAGATCAAATTTTCTTTCAGATAATTGATCACCATAAAAATGCGCAACTTTGCCCTAATTTAACCGATCTCGCATCTGTTATAATAACAGAGATCCCCATGCTTGAGGTCGAAAAACGGGCACCCTGTATAAAACTTAATAATAAGACAATTTATAAATATGCAATAACCGAAAAAAGAATTCCATTTAATAGTTATTTATGTACCAAGGGCGTAAAGATGCTTTTATGGTCTGAGACGTGATTTTAAGCCCGAGACGCTAGTCGAGGGCTAAAGACACGTCGAAGGCCATAAAAGCAAGTTACGCCAGTGGTACATACATAATTTTATGCACGATCGAAGATTTTAAAACTGAAATAAAAGGAATAAATTAATTTTCTACCCACATCGAGTAGTTGCTCAATTATTTTAATTTTTTACTGTCTACTGTCAAATGGTTGAAGCATTTACGCCTAGAAATATTCACATAAATAATTGTGTTAACTGTGTTGTTAATACAAAATACCCTAAATAGAGTTCTAATAAAGAGCATACAATGGATTTTAATTTAAAAAAATTCTTTATAAGGCTGTTAAACTGTTTATCAATTTTTGACGTTTCATTATAGACCGGCGGGCTATAAATATACCCATGGGCTATAAAGAGACGTTTATGTCAAACAAATGCAGACATAATTGACACATTATAATGCGATCGTGCATAAAATACATTAATGTAATATTTTACTTGTTCATGCCGCTTCCAAATATAAATAATCTTTAATTAAAAATATCCTGGTTTTCCGAAGTAATAGCAATTTGGGGTTTTCGCTGCTATATAAGTGAAAATTATCTTTACCTGAATATGCTTTAGTATAAAGTTTTTACGAAACATTTCGTCATAGAGACGTAAGATAATGAATATGAAGAAGCTTTTTAAAAGTACATTCTTTAAAAACAAAATCTTTTCAATTAATGGTTACTTTATGTTTAACAAGCAATGTAAGTATGTATAGTTTAATATACTATTTTAAAAATCTATGTCCCTCTAAAAATTTATATTCAGTCTAAAATGCTGTATCCTTTTGTATATTTGTTTTGTAGCATAGCACACCACATTTTGAGAAATAACATGAAAGTTTTTAATTTTAAATGGTACCCTGTGTATTTTTATTCTTTGTTGAAAAAATTTTTTCATCTTATTCTGGTAGTATAAAGATATGATCGGGATAGATAATAAAAAATACACCATTAAACGCTGCCAAAATTGTAAAATATTGTAGATTTCAAGTAATCATGAAACTAGTACTGTAACGATGAAAAATAACTAATTCTAAAAATGAATTATCAAAATACTCTTAAAATGTAGTAGCAACTTTCATAACAGAATGTAAAAATATATATACAGGGTGATTCAAAAGGTATGGTCCAAACTTAAGGGTGTGATTGGTGATGTTAAAATAAGCAAAAAATGTTAATAAACCCATGTCTTATTTCCAACTGTTATCTAGTTACAGAGGTTTTCTTTGTTTCTATCTGTGTTCTGTCAAATCACGTTATCTAGGAAATAAGTAAAACAATTTAATTTCTTATGGCAGAAGACGTTTCAAGCTTGAACTGGCGTAGTTTTCAATAAATGTGCTAATGATGGAGCCATTTTCTGTACGCGATTATGCAGAAATGCATTTTCTGTATGGTTATTGCAGCGAAAGTGACCGTGCAGCAGTGGTAAACTATGGGAGAAGGTATCCTCACCGGAGACAGCCTGACCACCCAATAACCGCTTTCCACAGCGCTGGCGCTGGGTTGGAAAAGGCAGTCCAGTACTATGGCCGGCTCGTTCGCCTGACATTACTCCACTAGATTTTTACTTGTGGGGTGAATTAAAAGAAAAAAAGTTTATGCATCGGAAATTCAGGTCGGGGGCCATTTAGTTAATAGAATAAATGAAGCTGTTGAAGATATTCGAAGACATCCTCAACAGTTGAGGAATGTTCGAGATTCCCTGCGTCGGCGTTGCCAACTTTGTATACAAGTTCAAGGTGGACATTTTAAACATTTGTTGTGATACTTTTTAATTTTTCTTGTAATTGTATACGTTCTTGATTAATAATAAATTATCGTAAATGTTGTTATAACTAGAAAACAATTGCGAATCGGACATGAGTTTATTGGCATTTTTTGCTCATTTTAATATCACCAATCACACCCTTAAGTTTGGACCATACCTTTTGAATCACCCTGTATAAAAATATTTTACTACATATGTACCTATATGGCCTAATCGCCTTCATCTATAGCTCAATCAATCATGGTCTACCTAATTCCTTGTATCACTGATATTGTAGGTTTTCCTCTTCTTCTTAGGTTTTGTGGTTTTCTTCCATTCGTATTACGTGTCCATACCATATTGGTTGTCTGGTTTCTATTCTATCTGCACTGGTATACAGGGTGAATCGTGAAAAAACCCCCATATTTTGGTAATGTGTTCAGGGAACTAAAAGAAATAAAAAAAGTATAATAAACATATGGTCAAATTTCAACCGTTACTGAGATATTGTGAAAATAGTTTTTAATCAGGTGAATTTATTGTAATGCATTAAGAACGAAAAGTGTTTATTTCATAACATAAAATACAAATTAATTAATTGATTTCTCAAAAATATCACCATTCACCTCGATGCATGCGTCAGCTCGTTTGTGAATTGCAGAAGTAGCTCGTTGAAGCGCACGGTGATTATCTCTGATGAGTGCTGCGCAGTTAGTTATTCTATCGAGTAGTGCCTATCTTGTCTTCACTTTTATTTTATAAACTAATGATTTCAGCACTCCCCAAAGGCAATAATCTAGAAGAGTGAGTTCTGGTGACCTTGTTTTGTCTGCATTCAGGGCCACCTGATTAAAAACTATTTTCACAATATCTCAGTAACGGTTGAAATTTGACCATATGTTTATTATACTTTTTGGTTTCTTTTAGTTCCCTGAACTCATTATCCAAATATGGGGGGTTCCTCACAAATCACCCTGTATATACTACGAGGGCTGTTCTGTAAATTGTTAGTTAGAAGAAAACTACGGAATTTGTAAAGAAAATAATTTTATTGTTTTTCAAAGTATTCCCCCTTAGACATAATACACTTCTTCATTCTTTGAAACCACTTCTCGAAACACGCTGAAAACTCTTTTTTTGGAAGGTCGTCAAGAATTCGCTGAAATTCAGCAACAGCCGCATTGGCGTCAGGAAATCTCTTACCACGCATGAGTTTTTTAATCAGCGGAAGCAAAAAGAAATCGTTAGGGGCAAGATCTCGACTGTATGGTGGATGAGTGACCAGTTGGACTCCGGATTCGTGTAAAAAATTTAAAGTTTTTGCGGCCGTATGCGGAGTTGCGTTATCGTGGTGTAACAAAATTCCACGCAAACCAGATCTTGGGCGATCACTACACAATTTCTCGAAGACTTGAGGAAGACAAACTTCTGTATACCAATCAGCAGTTACAGCTTTACGATCTTCAAGAGGAATTACTGCAACTGGACCACTGTATCTGAAGAAAACGGCAATCATTTTTTTGTTTGCACTTTTACCGCGAATAACTTCTTACACCCAGATGTTTATGTAAAATGATATCTACTGCAGATATTCCAATGCCTAGTTCGTCTTGAATCTCTCTATGATTGATATTCCGTTTTTCCTTAATCAGTTTTTCGGTTGCAATAATGTTTTCAGCACAAACAGCTACTGCAGGTCGTCCAGGTCTTGGTTCATCTTCTAACGTACTCCTTCCACGTTTAAATTCACGGAACCAGTAACTAATTGTAGATAATGATGGACTATTGCCGCCAAAAGCTGCCATTCAATTTTGGTGACTTTGGTCGTATGTTAAGCCTCGTTTATAATCGTAGAAAATCATAGCCCGAATCAAACGAATTATAACAATCAAAAATTAGGATCTCTATATGCTTTAACTTCAACCTTGCAAAATTGCAACTGGAAACTGTCAAAAGAATAAGCTTTCGATTGATGCAAATGTTTTTGTTTTTCTTCGCATCCATGGCCTGCTACTAACAATATACAGAACAGCCCTCGTATTTGTTCGCCGTTTAATTTCTGCATTCGGGACGTGTTCCAACTCCAACTTTCCACAAGCTCTTCTCTTGAAGTCAATTTCCATCGTCTCGATCAACTTTTTATCTTTGGCCGTGAGCTGCCAACATTCCGATCCGTATGTCAAAATTGGCTCTACAATCGCTTTGTAAATTGTTATTTTTGTTTTCAACTGAATCTGATGTGACCATAGTAAGAAATTGTAATACTTTTCCGTCCTTGTTGTACTCTGTTTGATATATCCTTTTTTGAAGTTCGCTCCTGTGATATTATGCTGCCTAAGTATCAATATTCGTCACATTTTTTTTATTTCTTTATTTATTCATAATTCGAGATCACTTATGTGCTTATGTCATTTCCTATAACCAGATGCCCTGTTTTCGTCATGTTCACGTTTAATCCCCACTTTTTGTACTCTATCATCAGTTTTCTAAACATAAAATCCATGTCGAATTCCTCATTCGGCACTATTACTTAATCATCAGCGAACAAGAGAATTGCTAAACAATGCTCATTAATTTCTATCCCCATTCCTGAGACTCGTCTTCTGCATTCCTCCAATGCTTTTTGGGTATATATTTTAAATAAGGCAGGGGAAAGACTGCAAATTTCCTGCTTTAACTGCACTGTTAAATTGTCGATACATATTCCAAATAGAGCGAATATACACTCTACTAAGGGCAATTGTTGTCAAAGTTTCGAAAAGCTTGTTCAAGGGACCCGAGTCATACGCCTTCACCAGATCAACAAATACCATGTGAGTAGACAAGTTTCTAGCTTTATGTTTTTCTATTATTTGTTGCAGAACAACGATGTTACCTATACATGATCTTCCTGCGCGGAATCCGCATTGTTCTTCTATATCTTGGATCTCGTTTTCAATTCTCTTCTCTCTTTGTTTCGTTTTTTAAAAATCGAGGTTATACATATACGATCAATCCCAATCTTGCGGAATATCATCTCCCTCCAACATATATTTATTGCAGATTTCTGCTAGAATTTCCTTTAGCCTGTCCGGTCCGTACTTTACCAGTTCAATAGGAATGCCTACAGGCCCCGTCGCCTTTCCATTTGTTGTGTCTCTCAGGATCTCCCTGATTTCTTCTACTGTTATTTTATGTAGGTACCTATATGTATTCTGCTGTTTCTATATATATCTGTGTAATACTCCTTCCATTGAATGTTACTTATCGGTTGTATGTTTTTTGAACGCTTACCATCCTTCCTAAGAGTTTTTATTGACTTCCATGCCTCTGAAACTTTAGTACCATCCATACAGCTATTCAGTTGTTCCCATTTTTTGCCACATTTCATTTTTACTTTTCATTGCCTCTCTGTACTTCCCTACTCCACTGTTCGTATTCTTGTTGGCCCTTATCTTGTTGTGTGCTTAACCATATTTGGTAAGCTTTCTATTTATTGTCCGCCAGTGTTTTTAATTTCTCTGCCCACCACTCTGGATTGTTCGCCCCTATTTTTCCTTTGTACCCTATAGATTCTTTTGCTGGTTCATGTATGCAGCCTGCAATATTTTAATATACTTCTTCCGCACTGACATTTTCCGTTTGAATAGTTTGTAACTTGTTTACCAATCTTAATTACCGATTCTTGTCTTGAACTCTCTAAAAGTTGTACTTGTACATGTCTAGGTTTTCCCCTTTCTCTTGTTTTTTCTTTGACGTCTTAGTTGTATTTGATTTCCTGTAATTAACTATCACCTTTGCCATCACCAAATGATAATCAGATGCACATTCTGGTCCACGATATACTCTGACGTTTGTGGTTTTTAATTTTGAATTTTGTCGTTGTATAACATAATCAATTAATATTTACAAAGTCTTTTAGTTGGCTGTGCCTACATAAATTTATTCAGATCATTATGTGGAAAGAAACTATTCATTAGTTTTAAATTCATGACTTTAAAAAAATCTTTTCTACGTTTTCCATTACCATTTGTTGCCAATTCACCATATTTTCCTATCACGGGATCGTTTTCTTCTTTCCCAGTCTTATGATTTAGATCTCCTAATATGTACACTTACTTGTCATCTATAATTTCCGAAATGTATCTTTAATTTGATTATCAGCATCTTCACTAGGAGCATATACCCCAATGATTACAATGTTGTGGACATTCTTTATTTTTATCTCTGACATTATCATTTTTATGTTGTTTCTTAAATCTGTGTGTATCACCATAGACACCCCTCTTTTAGCTCTTGAATCTTTAGTTACTTAATCCAAAGCCTTTTCTATGGGTTAAGTAAGTAATCTTTACTTACACCACTAACTATATAAATGTAGTCGCCCATTCTTTCACTTCCTCTTCCCTTCTTTTTTGTTTATGTGAGCACACATATATCAATTGTCATCTTTTTCAGTTCTTCGAAGACTTCTTTTTGTTTATTTCTTGTTCCCTGAACATTCCAAGTAGCCACTCTCATATTTCTTTTTCTAAGCGTTCTTCGTAGTTTAAATCCATCCTGTCTCCAAAATGTTTTAATAAAACAAATATTTAATAAACCAATAAAAGGCGTTTTCGCTATACTGGCCCATCCTGAATTTATTGTAAAATAAAATAAAAATTTTCATTTGCAAATCGTATACATACTGATTTAATATGTCAGACAATTAATCTAACTGAAAAATAGTTCTTTTAAGAATATAATTTAAATATCCAAGTTGGTTTGTGAACTATTACAGTAGACTTTTATGTATCGGAGCATAAATAGCTATTTTTCTAACACTAATATCTTATACTGTTTCTATGGTGCATAAGAGCTCACTTGTTATGTTGCCTTTAAAATATGCTTTCTCTATAAAATACGTCGTTAATGACAACGTATTTTATAGGCCTTTAAAATACGCTTTTCTCTATAAAATACGTCGTCGCCTAGCATTTTGTGTATTGTGTGGCGCGTCTCAAATAATAATTCATTAAAATTTCTGATAATATATTATTGAAAGATATTAGTGTTAGAAAAAATCTTGAAGGCAACTCGTGTTTTACAGTTTAAAAATCTCGGTCTATCAAATCCTCGACTCACTTCGTTCGCTCGGATTTGAACTACGACCTTGATTTTTAAACCTTCTATAAAACACTTGTTGTCTTAATAGCTATAAGACAACAAGTGTTTTATAGAAAGTTTAAAAATGCGAAGATTTCTAGGCAACGACGTATTTTATAGAGAAAAGTGTATTTTAAAGGCCTATAAAATATGTTGCCATTGACGACGTATTTCATAGAGAAAGGCGTATTTTAAAGGCAACATAATAAATGAGCTCTTATGCACCGTAGAAACAGTGTAAGATATTAGTGTTAGAAAATAACAATAAAAACTGAGAACTGACGGTTTTTAAGTTTTTTGTTAATAAATCAAGATAACCGTGATCTGAATAACCAACAAAAAACAGGGTACCCTGTAACCCTGTATATTCGGTTTGGTTGTCTGCTTCACCGTTTTCTTCTATTATTTGCTCTTCTGTGCTTAATACTTTCATGAAAGATTCTTTCCACCTTTCTATCCCTTCTTTCTGTCCACCTTAGTCCCTGCCGTAAATTGTTGAAATTGCTGGCGGTTGGTATCCCCTTTTCATTTGCTTGCCTTTCTGTATGCATTTCTGATTTCACTATCACTGGGGAATTCTTCAACTTTTTGGTAGAACTTTCTTCCTCCTGCCTTTTTTGATTTTACAATTCTTTGCTGTTTTCCGTATTGCTTTTTCATATGCTGTTCTGTTTTTTTCGGATTCCTCTTCCATTATTTTTTTCCTTGTCGTTACCCTTTTTTAAGTGCTCTTTTATAATATTTTTTCCTTTTGTTCCCATAGTCTTAGCTGCGCCTAGTTGAACTGACATCTTGATTTTATAACCATACTTCTTCTACGTTGTTGTTTTTTGCTTCTTGCTCATCACTTTCTTCAATTCTTCTTCATACCTACTATTTTTTCTTCTTTCTTCAGTTGGTCAGTATTGTGGAGAGCTCAGTTTATTTTGCGCATTTTTTTGTTATTTCTAGCTTTAATTTTTGCTCTCACTTGGAAGTGTAAAGACTCCACATCCGCTATGGTCAACCTGGTTCAGTTCTTCCATCTGGTCATCGCCATATCCCTTTATATATGTCTTTTCGTTTGAACCAAGTGCTTTTTATCTGAATACGTCTTCCAACCACGAAATTAATTCTTCCGTAGCTTTTTTGTGTAAATTGCAGCATTAAATTGCAGGTTTATAACATTCTTCTCTTCCAAACTTAGCGTTCAAGTCTCCTAGAATGATTTTTATATCGTATCTAGCTGTTTTATCACATTCTAACTACAAAAACTTATAAAGTTGTTCCTTTATTCCTGGTTCTGTGCCTTCTGCATGTACGTGTATATTTATGAAAGTAATTCTATATTTCCCTCTTAGTCGTATGTAACACATTCTCTCATTTCTATTTGAAGTCCTTTACTCTGTGTTTTATGTCATTCTTATATTTTAATCGGATAACATGGTTATGAAAGGCATTCTTGTTGTTTCCATATGCACAAATATTTAATTGCAAGACAATTTAAAATAGATATAGTATTAAAGATGACTAAAATAATCTTAGAGTTAATGTAACCAAATTATGCAGTGGCCGCTTACATGTAATCACCTTTATGAGTTTTATTGAAATAAAATTCCTGCCTTCACAAAATTTAATACTCGAACTTTTGTAAGTTCAAAAATTTCGATAACTTCTGAGCTAAAAGAAAGGACATAGTCAGTCATGAAAAATCTGAACCGATAATCAATAGTAACATTACACCTAATGCGTTCAACCAGTATAAAAGTTTGATTAAGGTCTCCGCAAACTAGACCGTCATCATGAAACAAACAACCATCTTGCTGAAATAACATTTCCTTTTTGTTTGACGCAAGTTATTGTATAAAGAATTGTGTGATCATAAACGTGGATGACTATCACTCGTCGTTACGTTTCTGTAAAAGTGATTTAATCGCATGTCCGATCAACCATTAACCTTCTGAACTCTGAATTTTGCATGGGCAATTTATATAAAAAGATAACAATTTCAGGTACTGAAACTTCGTCTAACAGAATCTTTATACATACATGAAATTAAAAAAACCGGCGTTAATTTATTTTATTTCATATTATCGAATCCTTTTTGGGGTTTTTATTATTATTATTTAAATTTTTGTAGTCTTATATTAAGTCTGGATGGTACTGTTTGTATTCTGTATTACAGACCTTTTTCCGTTAAAGCAAAAATGCAATTCAAATGTCCAAAAATAATAAAAATCCCATACTTGAAAATACGTTTAACAAAACTTTGACAAACAGGTTTTTATTGGTTGGGATTTGACATTTAACGGATATACAAGGGACAGTCAAATAAAAATGGATCACCACGCATAAAACTCATAGCGCGCAAAGATCGATAACATGGAGTTTGATAACGATACTGACATCAGTTGGTAGTAGGGAAAGCACGGCGACAATTTGCGCTTGCACGATACTAGCCGTTTGTTTATTGTGCTGGAAGTAAGTCCAATATCAGAAATGGAGGCGAGTAAAGAAGAACAGAGAGGTGTGATTTGCTTTTTGACTGTTGAGGGAGTTGGAGGACGAGAAATACATCGTCGCATGTCTGCTGTGTACGGTGAACATAGGGTGTTACGTTCAGGTGTGCTGGAGTGGCGTAAGAGCTTCCGAGAGGGACGTGCGTCACTGCAAGACGATGCTCGCCCAGGACAGGCCCATCGTATGATTACTTCTGATGTTATTACTCGTGGATAGTCTTATCCGGGAAAACCGACGGATCACCGTGACACCGTGGAAGAAATTAGTCTTTTGGCGGGAATAAGTCATGGTTCCATATACGACACTTGACACTATCACAAACCACCTGCAGTACTGAAAAATGTGCACGCAGCTTGTTCCACATCAACTGACGGAAGAACAAAAGACTCACAGAAACCCTTGCATTTCTGGGTCACATGCAACGATACCACGAGGAAGAGTATGCTCTTCTGTTCCATATTGCCACCGAGGACGAAACGTGGTGCCATCATTTTGAACCGGAGACCAAACGGCAGAACCAACAGTGGAAACACGTGAATTCTCCCCCGCCGAAAAAATTTGAAGCCGTACACACAAGTTTCAGGAAAGTAATGATGACGTTCTTCTACGACTGCAAGAGATCTCTGCTTACCGATTTTCTCGAGCCA
The DNA here is from genome assembly GCA_963082815.1 of Melanotus villosus. NCBI lineage: Eukaryota > Metazoa > Arthropoda > Insecta > Coleoptera > Elateridae > Melanotus > Melanotus villosus. The sequence goes on along the minus strand of OY720418.1, from coordinate 64,015,984 downwards.
GGGGCGACACTCAGTGCACAGTGCTATGCAGAAACTGAGGCGCGCCATAAAGTCAAAACGCCTTGAAGGTTATCGAACGGCATTCTCCTTCCTTCATGATAACGTGCACTCACACAATTACAACTTGGTGAGGAATGCCCTTTAGGGATTTGGCTAGAAAACACTTCAACATCCTCCCTACAGTCCAGATCTCTTCCCATGCCCACATTTTTGGAGAGCTGAAGATAGCCATTCATGGACATCGGATATCGGTTTGCATCGGATGAGTAGGTTTGTGACTGGGTAAAGATGTGGTTCCGTCAGCAGCCCACATGCTTCTTCAAGGATTGGATTGACCGTCTTATCTCCCAGTGGTATAAATGTTTAACAGTTTTGGAGATTACTTTTGAGGTATTGAGGTAAGAAATGTTCAATGAAACCTTTTGGTGTTTGACCCTAATATTTTGTTTAATACCATGCTAGTTAAATTATTAATTAATAGTTTACGATTGCATTCCGATTAAACAATGTCCTTTATAAACAGTAAATGGTTCCACTGTGTTGCGTAGGTATATTCGCAAATTTTTTAGACGCGATTATATGGACGTGGAAATACAAATTTTTGTCGCCAACCGTCAGTAAAGCCATGCATTACCATAGCGATTTTCGGAAGTAAACAAACACTTTATCTTACTGTACAAATCAAGCATTTTACCTGCCGCTAATGTTAATCAACATAACCATGACATTGACATTAAACAAAAATCGTTTGGTGCTGTCACAGCTCCAACAGTAAAAGTTTTGTCGCGAGTTATTTATAGAAAATAATGGAAGTTATTTTTTTCAATTATACATTTTTACGGTTGGCGATAAAATTTTGTATGCACCACGTCAGTAAAGTGTCTTTATCGAACTCGCCTGTTACTCGCCTCGCTCGCTCGCTCGCTCGGCTCATAATCTCAGACTCGTTCGATAAAGAATCACTTTACTGACTTGGTACATAAATAACTACTGTACGCATATAAGTAAACGCAGTTTATTTGGACTAGTGTTTCTTGCGACAAGACTTACAGTTTTGCTTGACTGCGTCTTGTTCATCTGCCCTGTTTGCACAAATCTTGTCTGGGGCCATCATAACGTCGAGATCAGTGGCGGCTCGAAAGGTGAAGTAGGTTAAGTGCCTCTTCACCTAAAATTTGTGCATCCAAATTATTTTATATTCAAATTATTTTTTATTTATCGACACTTGAATACTACGTATTGAGAGAATATTTTTTAATATAAATGCATATTATTTGCCATAATATACGCAACTGGCCACTAGCCTATTTTGTCCCTGTCTACACCGCATTCGAATGAAACGAACGCGCCTGAAGGGAAGAGTTGGAATTGACTGGCTTTAACTCTGCTCGTTGCCATGGTAACGCATACGTCATCACCACCTCCGAGCGGTTCGTTGACACATGTTGAATCGCTAGAGTGAAGTTTTGTATCGGCGAACCATTTCACTACATCCACATCGTGTCGCGTGTCGGTGTTGGTTTATTTTATAATTCATTACTGGGCAAAAATGAATCGACACGTGAACCTTTTTGTTTACTTGTTTATATAAACATCACGTCCCTGCAATAAGGAGAGAGACGCTAACCTACTTATTTTTCTTTATTAGTATTAGTTAGTTAAATGCGCGATATAGTCTTGAAGCATATGTGTCGTACAAATGACGTATTAAAATAATAGCTAATCAAATATCTGTGATTTTATTAAATACCTGCAGGCTCCTAATTATCCAATAGGTAGTCGGTTATCACTGATTGCAAATAATTGAAACTCATGTCTTGTTTTGGTGTTTGTTGTTTGTGTGTTTGTTTTGCAATAAGTGTGTGTTGACATGAAACAAAGGCTTTAACAATTTTTCCAAAAAAGGACTTAAAAGGTAGTGGTAAATCATATAATCTTAAATTTAAAACTGTTTGGTTCAAGGTTAACCGAATATAAATAGTTATGTAGCAGCCCAATACTACAAAAATTATTTTGTTGGCCCTGTTTGCTCTTTTGTACAAAACAGTCTGTTTGGAATAGAGATGGATTTGCAGATTTATTAAATATTACAAGGGCGTTTCATACACACACTGATTCTGAAGAATATTTAATGTGTGCATTAAAACCGAAAAATTTTGAAAAAAACCTGCAAACTATTAGTGATGCTTTAAAAGAACATGCTAGACTTTTTGTAAGGTGCAGTTTAATGAAGACGTTCTATTGAATACACTTTGAAGTCAGACAGTTATCGACGCAGTTCTATATTTAAGTAAACAAGAATTAGCGTTTCGCTGTCATGATGAAAGCAAAGATTCAACAAACCGAGGAAATTTCAAGGAACTTTTAGCAGCATTTTTATCAAAAAGTCCTATAGAAATTATATACCTAAGGAATACGATATCTCACGATAGACTCTCCTCTTTGGCGAATATTTCAATTCAAAAAGAACTCTTACTAGGGTTAATTAAAAACCAACAATTTTACGAAGATATTACCAACAAATTTGCTACCCTAAAAGACAGAAGGATTGACTTGGTGTGCAAAAATTAGGTAAGTCCAAATAATTTTTTTTAAAATTTACCACAATAGCACTTTACTTATTTTTTGACCCACGAGCCACCACTGGTTGAGATGTCTTATTTTCTTGCAAAATTCTTGCATACATGCTACCCGAAGATTACCAGTTTACTAGCAACCATACCTACTATAACGAAATTTGATATACAATGTTACACAGAAGAAGAGTACGCTCTTGAGCCTTTTTTGCAAGCCGGTTTCTGGTCTAATCTTACTTCGAAATGATGTAGTATTTCTCGTCTTTTATTCTGGGCAAAAGCAACACAACGACAAAGAAAATTATAAGGGCGAGTTCGCGAGTTGCATAATCATGATTTAACGGCTTAATCATTTGTGAAAATTATCAAAATCGAATTAAAATTGGAATTCATATGGAAAATAATACATTCGTAAAGAAAAAGTGAGGTTCTTTTGACAAATTTGACCATTCATTAACTTAACAAAAAATGCATGCAACTGGCTCTAAAATTATCTTAAAATATTAATTTTTCAACCAGCAGGAATTGAATGGGGAAAACAAGAAAAAACTACTAAGTGTAATTTAATTAATATTATTAATGAAAATTGCGGACATATTAAATTTTAGTTTGATTGGTATTTGTACATTTACACTCATACAACTCTTACAACAAATCTTAGTATTTAATAGCAATGCTCATTTTCATCATGTTCATACCAAATAATTATTTTAGGAAATCTATTTTAATTATGCAGTTATAAACAGTTTAAAGGGCCGTCTAATTTGCTCACTTCAAGAACGTTAATGCAAATATTGTTCTTAATCGCCGATTACATTCTTATTTGAAGAGAGATTAACTTTTGTATGAAAAGAGCATGCGAACGATGACGACTTCAAGATAAAGTGGTAAAAGTATAAAGGGAAAAAGAGACGAAAGCCACCATCGCATTCTTAGCTCGACGCGGTGTATAAACATCTCGTTTGCAAATGCATACATAAAGACTGCATATAACTTACAGTGGCACTGATCCTTGTCTGTTTTGCAACGTTGCCACGTTATATTTAGTTACCCGTTTCATTCACGCTTACTTGTTACAAATATCCGCTCTCTTTGCCCGTGATACTATTCTTATTTGTATCCCTACTTCTTGTTTGTCTGTCTTTGTTTGGCGCTCCTTTCGCAGTTTAACCTGTGATCAAAGCACGTACGAACCGCATACTTCCCTTTATCATGTCAAACCTCCCCACCTCTATACCCTTTTCTCTTCAGTCCTGCTATGTATATGCATCTTTCGTCATTGTCCTGATGCATCCCCTCCTACACTTCGCACTTCTTCATTTGTTGACTAGAGTGAATCAATACGGTTTTCGGCTAGGATCGGCCGCATCCGGTAGATGATATCAAAGGATCAGGACAATCGCAAGGCCGTGACGACTGTCACCCTTGTGTTAACCCCACGCCGACTAGGATCAAACTAATCAACGGGATTTCATGTAATCAGTTTGCACAAGTAGGTTAGGTTGCTTATTCTGAAGTTAATTGAATACCGAAGCTAATGTAATGATGAACTGTATCGCAGACGGTCTTCACGAACTTTCTTTTATTACCTTGCTTTGTTAGTTAATAAGTTTTACGAATATAATTTTGCTTAAGCAGACTGATAGCAACACTAAAAGATGATTAACCATTATATTCATAATAGTCTATAAAGAATCTTCGCTTCGCTAAGATTTCCATACCTGTATGAAACTATTCTTTCTTTGCAAGCGTATTTTTTCATCATAGTAACTAGTATAAATTTTGTTTTACTGTCATGTCATAAACTTGTTAAACGGTTGTCACTAATTGAATATTTGAAATAAAAATTTCAAGAAATTAACGCTACATCATCTGGCAAATTATATTTAATTTTTTTTATAAAGTTTACATTAACATTGTGGCAAGTAATGTCTAACGAATTAATAGTTATTTATTATACAATACGATAAAATTTTATTTTACTTCGAGAGCGAGTTTAGCGTCGAGGCGTTAGCCGAATCGCTAATGCGCTCGAGAAGATAATAAACAATTTTATGGTCGGGTATAATACAAAATTTTATTCTATCCTCACCATTATTTACATATATTGAATTAGTTAATTATTTTGATTGACAATAATTATAAATGTCAAAGTCAAACGTCAAAAATTCTTTGTAGCTTTGATTTATAAAGAAAAAAGTGAATATGTAATTTTATTCACAATCATTATAGTAATTCCTAACCTTTTAGAGGTTGGAAAATACGTCAGTCCTAACTGTAATGACAAACTCTTGGGTAGGAAGTAACAGAAAACACTTCCCACCTAAGTTGCCTAACGTCAAAAGCATTAATTTAAACTAGGAATGTATTTTAAGTAAAGGAGAGCCTGGAGAATAATTTCTTATATTATCTCTTAGAGATTACAAGTACAGATAATAGGTTTCGCAGTACAAGCCACTCAATAATGCTTTTTATGTTAGGCAACTTAGATTGCAGAAATTGGGAAAGTAAAAATCGAAACATTATGTTTAACTGGTTGCCTAAATTCAATTTTATTTTTGCGATAAACATCGACGAAAAAAATCTATTAGAAGACCTCAGTAGACTGTGCTAATCATTGTCAGTTTGTTCAAACTTTTTTTGGTTTTGATCACAAATAAACGAAAGAAACTGCAGAAATTATAGGACGTTTTCGATTAATTACAGCAAATTAATTGACCTTTTGACATCAACATATCAACACATCACTAGCTTGCCTTCTACAGAACCTTTATAAGTGTCGACCAGCTCTTCAAATTTAATAATAAAGCCACAAAAGTGATATAGTAGAGCCATCATTAACATAATTATTTTACAGACAAATGTCAGTGTTGATAAAAAAAACAAACTAATAATCACCTTGATTTATAACGTATTGTATAAAAAATTATATTAAGAATCTATTTGCCTAGGAACTGTGTAATTAGGATTGCATATTTTACTGTCAGAACTCGGTGAATAGACTATATGTAAATGCAAAACTTTGAACAAAAACTAATATCTAGTTTAAATAAATGTATTAAGCATCCAGATCCAGGTCCACCCTCACAAATTCTTTAAGATGATTTGACTGACTAAAGCCATAGGCAAGCAATAAAACTAAATATGTATATATTTAATATCATTTAAAAAGAAATGGTACCTTATTTTTCTTCTATATTAGAATCTTTTGCCATTTTTCATGCTTTTAAACACAAAATAATAAATGAGGTTGTATGTACTTAAAAGTCAATTCAAAAGCAGAAGCGGTTAATTTATAACGGTATCGTTAAAAACTTAAGTTTTCTATCTAATGTCTTTGAAAAAGTGAAAACCTTTAAAAAAATGCATATTTTCGTATCAATCGTAGTTTCGTAGTACTATTAAAAATCTATATTGATTCTTATTTTCATTTTAGGAAGCTTTATGTGTTAATTATTACTTTCATTTATAAAATCTGTAATATCCTAAAACTTATATAGAAAATGTATGCAGTATTGCCCAGTTTACAACGATTAATTGCGTACATTATTGTGAACTGCATTACACACCTACAGTCGATTTGTATTAGCTACAGAATTAATTTTATTTAACTCATTTAACTTAATCGTAGAAATATTTTTACTATTTCGTTAGCTATAAAAATCCTAAAATATGTTTTGTTATAATATAAACTGTATGCATAATTTAAAAAAGAAGAAAAAAATTTGGAGGAGCTGGGATTTGAACCCAGGACTTTCAGCATGCGAAGCAGACACTCTACCACTGAGTTACACCCCCATATAAGAAACGTTCCCACAGAGTAGTAATAAAGGTCAAGCGAATAACTTCTGTTATTTTGAAATTATATTAAACAGTTTACATGTAGATATTTTATATATTTTTTTAAAGCAAATATTAGTTTATAAAATACCTCTGATAATTTACTACAATTCAAGTAGAGATAGTATCAATACATACATACAATATAATTACTTAGAGGTATAGTTGGTTGCAGCCACATTTAAATTAACATCTATGATTGCTATAGTTTCTAAAAATTAAAAAATATATAATTTTCTTGAAGTGAAGTAAGAATTTAAATATTCATATTTATCTGATTTATTTTAACGCGTTAAATGAAAAATAAGTACTTTATTGAGGTTTATTTTCTTTATCGTTGGTTTTTATACTTAGCTATAATATACCTAAACCGAGTAAGAGATCCTTAATTATTCGAATAACTGAACTCTCAGTTAAAAATTTAAGTAAAATTGTATATCTTCTTTTCTGTAACAGAAAGCAAATCTCAAAAATCGAAATGTTCTGTCAAGACAATTCCATAGGGCTAAGTTTTTAGTCTTCTCATGTTCTTTCATTATTGTTGTTTAATTTTGGATTTCTTAAAATTCTTGTTAAAACTGAAGCTTTTTATCCTTTTAAATAACAATGTAGACTAACAGTAGTTTTATGGCGATTCCAAAGAAAGAAATAACTTATGTTCATTAAAAAAAAAGAGACATACTTAAAACAAATTTTCAAAGCACTCTAGAGTTCTTTTTTTTATTTACGAATAAATTATTAAAGAAAGAAATAAGCAGCAGATAAATAACACTATTTTCTGTTTTACTACTTAAAAATAGACACTTTTGATTATATTCAATTTGTGATTTTTTAAATTAGTTTTTTTGAAAAAGTAATTCGGAATATTTTTAATTTTCTGAAAGTTAGTCATAAAGTTGGGTGTGATGTGAACATATGAATCCAGTTTTAAGCACTGTTCTTACACTTCCATCCTCGTAAAATACTAAAACATCACATTTCCTACGGACATGACTTTAGTGCAGTACAAAATTACCATTGCTCTGCGACATTGGTCTGAAATTACCATAGGTCTGTTCTTACACTTGGGACGTGTTACAGAAATAAGGTTTCCCTTGTGCTTGCATACACGCAAATACTTAAAAGCTTATATAAGTGAATATAAATTAAATTAAGAATATTTCACTGCTATTCTAATTAGGAAAGAGATTATTTATGAGTCATTTTATTTCCTGAATTTAAAATATAATGGAAAGTTTGTCTTTCATTTTTAAGCAAAGTAAGCGTTTTAACCTTTAGTCAATTTGTTAATATATAATAAGAAATATACAGAGAATATCCATAACTCTCCAGACGAGTAAAGTTGGAAAACTAATTGTAGTATTCTCAATAATTAAACTCAATATCTAAAAGTAAACCGTCGCGTTTCACGAGGAAACAAATAAACGTCAGGTTTTCGGAGGGGAGTAACTGTATTCCCCTTACTTCAATTTGCTGTTACGTTACAGAAGCGTCAAGAGAAACGGAAGCTTGGATCAAAATATAAAGTAGACTGCGCGAGAAAAGTGAACATTTGTGGAGGAGAAAGAAGATATCTGCGTATAATTTTCTGATAATTATTTCAGCTTCCTAATGTGCTTTATAAAAATTAAAAAAATAATAGCTAATATCTACATACAACACACTGTTCTTTAAAGCTTGCTTTTTATAATTCTGCAACTTTTATTTGTCTCAAGACAATTATGAAAAATGACTATTCGTAGCATCCTACTTTTAAAGTTTTGTTTGTTTAGTTATTGAATGAGATTTAAGTTTACGGATATCAAAGATCTCAACGTGCATCAACTGCTATGGTTATTAACACTACTTGTCTACAAGTAGTTTTACCGCACCTCAAGGACTTCCACCCCTGGAAGAGATTTTTCTTCATCGCATTGGTGTGGGATCTTCCGTTTTACAGCTGGCATCTTTTAGTTAGACCAAAAGTTTCCTTAGTTACAAGCAAATTGACGTCTTTAAAATTAGCTCGCATACCTAGATTGCCCGAGAGCACTAGGTACATACGTTTTTTTTTTGTGTGTCTTGTATGCGTGTATAGCCAATCTGCTCGGAACCACCTTGTCACAAGCCAAACGCACACTACGACATTAAATAGCGGATGTCAAATCCGGGATGCACGCGGCTAAGCTGCAGTGAAGATGGGTGGTTCGTATCACTGAAATAGCATTCAAAAACACTTATTAACCCTTCAAAAGGGGGATGGTCGTAAACGGTAGATAGGGCGCCACCATGAATAAAATCACCTAAAGATCTAAAAGAAGGAAACCCATCATGGAAGATTTCCAAAGGCTCGGATAAAGAGGGGAGTTGTCGTTATAGCTGCATCCTGCGCAATATGTAACTTACCTTGCTACTGAAATTACTTTACTTTACTTCATGCTCAAACTTGAAAGCAGGCTAACACTTTACACATAAATCTTAAATAAAACATTGAACACAAAATATTCTGAAATAAACGGGAAGCACTGAACACAAATGTCAACACCAAACTGAATTGACAATGAAATGTTTAATGAATCAAAAGACACACAATGAATACAAAAACATTACATAAAGGCAGTCAAAAATGCTACGTTAAAATAAATGTATGACTACGAAACTTACTTTACGGGAAGGAGAATTGAGGGAACTGTATTTACGTTACTTAATGCAAAACAATTACAAGCTTAGTCCCTTAATTCCAAACAGAGATAGAAAGACACAAATAATAATACATCAAACAAATTAACAATAAATAAGCACCAAAAATTTCACAAATGCAACATAATACCAAATATCTTAACTTGACAAACACAAATGAAATCGTTACGTTTTACTTTACCAAAATTAAAACAACAAACTAGTTAACTGAGTTGCCAGAGGCCCTCAAATTGCTATGTGACCAATGGATCCGCCCAAGGCGAGGTTCACAAGCCTTCACCACATGTCACTGGACAAAACAGATAAACTAGCTATCGGCTATTACTTTAAAAGTTGCACATCAAAACACAGAATAACAAATGACAAAGGCGGTACTTATTAACTTCAAGGAACTGAATTACACTGAAAGATGCCTGCGAGCACGAGGCAATATTTACTTGAACACACAAACGAAGCAGATGCAGCATATAGGGAAGACAGTTTTACCTGACGACTTGACGATAAGCCAGGGAGTGGCGTGAAACTGGACGGGCTTTTCCTTCGAAGACGGGTGCAGGAACAAAACGAAGAATAATCCTCAAGGGGACGGGTTTGCTAAATCCCTCAACGAGGGGCAAGTCGTGTAGACACGAGTCTATTTCTTTCCAAGATTATATTGGCATTCCTTAAGTGGATCCGACCAAGTCGATAATTGTGATTCCTCCACGAGGAATTCACCGGTAGTTGAAGCCTTCCTGGTTAATTGTAAGAACCCACCCTTAACTACGATAAATACGGCACCGCGTCTCAGAAGAAGACGTCCAACATGGTTGGTAATCTTTCACCCACTGAAGGCACTAAGAAGGCAGAGCGGAGTGGAACGCTCAATTGACACAGCCCGCGTCTAGGGGAATTCCCGGAAACTTATCTCGACTAGCTGCATTTGATGGAATACGATGAGATCAGCGTCGCCAACATACACGTAAAATTTAGGTCACCTTAAAATTTGAACAAAGAAAATGTTTCACAACGATGCAATTTGAATGTGACTTTGAAAACTTCGCAGAATTACAATGAAGAACGTGCCAAAATAAGTTAACCTTAATTGTCCTCCAGACATAATGAAATCAACTGTAGCAAATATGAAACGATCGACACGAAATTTAAATTAAGGAACAGGATCGTACTAAAAAATCTTAATAATAATTTAAAATGACTGAAAAATTGCAAAATAACGCGGGATTGTAAAATCACGTGACAACCTTTAGGCCTTCAAGTCAGGCGGCTGTGTCATATGTGCGTTGCTACGTATGTAGTGGTCTTGTTACTCTATTTCATAGACCAGTCTTCCGAGTAGAGAACAGTTAATTAAGCACAACTGTGAATGGTCTCACCAGGCCTATTATCGATCGCAGAGGCCTGAGAAAAAGTATCCACTAACGTAGGGATTCGAACCCGGGACTTGCAACATGTAAGCCTAGCCCTCTTACAAGTGAGCTACCTGGCTTCCCCCGTACATACGGCTTAAAACTAAAAACAAGGATGCTAATCAATATGCCACCAATAATTGTTGTGACTATTACATTGATTGGATAGCAATTCTAGGCACACTTGTTATTGACTTGGACACATTTTGAACAACCTTAATTTTTCTTTCGCTATTTTACTACCCAATTAATGGAAGTGCATGGCTACCTTCAACGGTACGATGCTCTATACCATGTACGAGCCACCTTGAAATTCTTATAACAATTTTATGACCAAAGTTTGATATCACAAAATCGCTATCCATCAAGAGTGTGTTATCTTAGTTCTCCAGATTAGTTCCTGTTTCCCTTGTTAAAAAACACAATTTTTAAGAACCGGCGAATACCCTAAAAGATTTACGACAAAGAATCGTGAAAGAATATAATAAAATTACACTTCACCTTTTACAAAAAGAATTTATTAAATATTGTAACGAGATGCGTCAGCGCACGTGTGGGATCATATGCGTCATCCACCGAGCAGCTTCCAGGGCGGTCGACGGTTACTCATACTCGCGCGACTATGGGAACTTTCTGGAATGGAGTTCTCGAAGGACGAAGCTGGGATACATAAGGCGCGATTCAACGAACACAGGCAGTCTACAGCGAGTATAATCAAGCCTACAAAACGGTCGCGAATACGTGCGTCGGTGTAAAAAATAAGTGCGTGAATTAAGTTGTTAAATAAATTAGTTAGTTTACCGATATTAATATTAGTGTTGTGTTTTAGTATTAAGTTGTTATTTCGTGTTGCTTCGTTGTTTAATGCGTTTAATATTTGTTAATAAATAATTCACACCACGAACCGAAGTTTTAAATAGACGTTTTAAAACCGTTACAATATGTTGGACTGTGAATTGCAGGCATTTCCAACATTCCAACATCTACTGTAGTTTAAATATAGGTTTCGTTAGTAAATAAACGTAATCTTAATGCTGATTTTGGTCATATTTTATAAAATCTGATAGTTGTCAACAATTCTGAAGCGAATTTATGTGAAATAATTTTAAAGGTATTAAATTTTGATAATATACATAGAAGTACAGTATGGTTAAAAAGACGTTAGACAGCGATTGCTGTGGAGGTTAAAAGTTATCTCCAAAACTCTTTATTTCTGTCACGTTTTTAAAACGTTTATTTAAAAGTTCGGTCCGTGGTGTGAATTATTTATTAACAAATTTAAACAACGTAATAATTAAGACGAAACAACAATGTAAACACTAAAAACGTAAAACTAACACTAACCCAAAACACTACAGTTTATTTATATTCGCGAGCGTTCACTACGCGTCACGTATCCATCCGCACTGGTAGACTATTGTTGGTAGACTGGTTAGTTGCTCAGGAAACGCGCCTATACAGGGTGTCTCAGACATGACTGCCAAGGCCTATAACTTTGTTATTTTTAAAAATAACTATAACACACTATATATATTCGTCAATGGGAGCAAATTCTCTATAAGATGGGAAAAGAAAATTTTAGAAATCTGTACTCATATTATGGCAGCGATATTCAACATTTTTTTTCAAATTGCACACTATGCTTTTTTCCGGTCATTCTGATAGTACTTTTTATTCTCTTTATAACCATCTAAACCAATATTGGTCTTACATAAGAAAATTCTCGAACAAAATACGATAGAAAGTTGAAGTCTAGGTTTGCCATGGAAGCAACTGATTGTTGTAATTTGTACTAGTCGGCGATAAAAACAATAGCGGATACCTTTCTGCATACAACATTGATGCTTTTCTTGCATTCCTCTCGCATAAACCATAAATAAGGATCATATCAAGCTTTTCAGAATTAGTGTAATTCATTTCTAATACTCCTATGATTTTAAACAAGAACATACAAATACAGAAAAAACACCTGTCATTCTTTGCAACGTAAATTGCAATTGTTTTACAGCTACTTATACGCTATTATTTTCATCGCCGACGAGTACAAATTACAAAAATCAGTTGTTTCCATGGCAAACCTAGACTTCAACTTTCAATCGTTTTTTTCGAGAATTTTCTTATGTAAGACCCATATTGGTTTACATGGTTGCAAAGAGAATAAGGAGTACTATCAGAATTACCGAAAAAAAGCATAGTGTGCAATTTGAAAAAAAAAGTTGAATATCGCTGCCTTAATATGAGTACAGATTTTCTAACATTTTCTTTCCCCATCTTATAGAGAATTTGCTCCCATTTACGAATATATATAGTTTATTATAGTTATTTTTAAAAATAACAAAGTTATAGGCCTGGAGAGTCATGTCTGAGACACCCTGTATACCAACTGCGGCCTTCGAGAACACTCCAATCTGGAATATTCCGGATCGCACCTGAGTATTCGACATTCTTTCACAGACGACGACGTGTATCAACACTCGAACACTTGCGAGCTTCTGTTAGATGACGCATGAGACTGACATCATCGTAACGTCTCGTTACATTTTTATTATTTTGATTGTCCAACAGCACAACAGCAGTAACGGTTTCCATCAGTAACGGTAATGGCTCCACGCGAAGAACACCTGAAACATAATGATCAAGCTGTATAAATACATATTTGATATTAAAAGTGTCAGTTTACTGACAAGTCACAGGTACAAAAGGCACTAAAAGAGAGTTTTACTGACAGCATTCTTCTTTTTCTTAGAGTGGCATACCGTTATACAGGGCGTTGTCGTCTTCTCTTCATATGCATTTATTTGGTGTGCGTGTCAAGTGGCCTACAAACATAGGGACCTACATCTTAACGTAGGCTCCAAACCACGGTGCTTGCACTTCTACTCCAGAGAAGACTTACTAGACACAATACCTGGGTGGTTTTCAATTGCTTTCCGAAAAAGCGGTCGGGTGTTTTCGGTGAATGTGTGGGCCTGGAAATTGAACACATGCCACCTCAGTGGTCAAACGCACGCTGAACCAACTGAGCCACGATCGCGAAATATGATTCAGAAGCAACTATACTGCATTATAAAAAACGGAATACCACCTGTTGAACAATCATAATTTGCCAAACTTACAGAGATACAAAAATCAAATCAAAACGACCAAAAATAATCAAGAAATAATTAATAATAGGTGGTACTAACACAATTTTTTATGTATTCAGCAACACGTCGAGTCATACCGAAAATCAGGTTACCAATATTTGGCTGGGCTATTTCATCCCAGGTGTCCAGAATACGACATCGGAGTTCTACGAGAATATTAGACGGGTGCGGTAAGCTGCCTCTTTTAACACCTATCATTGCCATACATGTTCTGCGAACGTAAGTCGGGAAAACGAGAAGACCGTGACAGTTACTTAGGTACAGTTCTATTCAATAAAATCTATTACAACTCTTGGGAATGATTTTTGGTATTTTTTGCTATTCTAAAGTGGGTTTCTTGGCTACAATGGCTACTGTATTATTGGGCGCATTCAGGGACGCTCAGCTGCTTAGCTAAGCGGTAATTTAGTCAGCTTATGCTAAATGACAGCAAACGGTATTTCCCTGAATGAAACGTCTGATAGTAAGCTGCTTTGACAGTTTGTTATTTGTTTTGTAAGGTTAGGTGTTACTTTCACTATTATGTAATTAATCAAAAATTAAAGAAATTATGGCTAATGATCTTCAAATTATGGACTATGTGTACTAGCTCACCCTAATTAATATGTTTTTATTCACATTATTAAGTTTGTGTGTTTCCCGCTCCTTATTTTGACAGCGCTGACAAAGTCAGCTAACAAATTATACGCTGAGCGAATTTCTCAGAGGCTTACTACAAGCTTTTTCACAGCGTGTCTGTTCAGGGACTAACTCAGCGCATCAGCCGCTGAGCGTCCCTGAATGCGCCCATTATCTCTGAATTTGACTTTTAACTAACAAAAACATAGTTTCTATAGATACCAAAGCCCGATCACTCTGCCCAAAAACAACTGTACTAGATTTTATTGCATAGAACTGTACGTTCAAGAAACTCTCTTGTAATTGCTGTTGTATGTGGACAAATATTGCCTTGTTGAAAGGTGGGGTTCTGCAATCCATTTACATACGGTATTAATACTGGCTCCAAGACGTTGTCAATATAGAAATTTACATTTGAAGTTCGCTTATTAAAAGCTGGAAAAGGCCGACTTCCGAATGATATCGTCCCGCAAACCATAAGGCCCTGAGTAAGGGTGGCATGTCATTCAACAGCAAATTGAATATTTTGACGTTCACCACATCGGCGTTCAATTCTTTTGCGGCCATCATTGGCCTACAAACAATACCGAGATGCGTTCATCACTAAAGACAATTTGATACCATTCATCGGTGTAGTGATGTTTCACCATACACCACTAAAGTCTTTCAGTGCGAAATGAACTGAAAGAGCATGTTGGGTAACATGTTGTATTTTATAATTTGTTAATTATTATTAATATCTAATAGGTATATTAGTGTTTTCTACTATTATTCATGTATTATAACGAACAAAAAAAGAAATCTTTACTAATGTACTGGAATTTTTCTAAAAGGAAAGGATAATTATAAACATTGACTGTGACAATGAAGATTCTTATTTATATGATTATGGTGTTGAAAAAGAATTAAAAGAGGCAATGCTAATCATTGAATCAATGTTTAAGGTCAGTGTCATTTTATATGAAATAGATACGACATACTTTTGTAACTAAAAATCTAGTAATATTTTCAATACGTATTGTTTTTATCTACTCGTATACAGTAATTTTTTAGTGGGAGCTACATTAAAAGTTAAAGTAGTAAAGTTGAGTAAAATTAAGAGGCAAAACTAATAATAGTTTGGGATTTGGACTCGTAGAGTTTTGGAGATATTTTGAAAAAACGTACTACCTACCCATTTTTTTATATTTTCTTAACAATTTATTTTAGAACAAAAGTGAATAACCTCCTTATCCAAAAGTCTATCTTCTTTTCTCCAACAGACGCCAGTGAGGTGCGACGCATGATACTCGAATTGCCTTCGAAGCTTTCAGCCGGTGTCGATCAAGTACCCGTTGTGATAATCAAAAATGTAGCCGAATTAATTTCACACCCCTTAAGTAACATAATTAACACCTCTCTTGTTACAGGGGTGTTTCCAGACCATCTAAAGATCGCAAAAATAGTTCCTATCCACAAGAAGGGACCAAAAAATTCTGTCAAAAATTATCGTCCTATTGCTGTGTTGTCGACATTTGCAAAACTTTTTGAAAAAGTCATCCACTACAGGCTCCTAAGTCACTTTCGAAAAGTTAATTGTCTAACTGCAACCCAGTATGGCTTTTTACCTAACAACTCAACAGATTCAGCAATTTTTAATTCATTAAGTTACCTTTATGAAAACCTTGATAAAGGCAAATATGTATCTGGCCTATATTTTGACCTTTCTAAAGCCTTTGAAGTTATAAATCATCAACTACTGTTAAACAAACTAGAGTCCTTGGGTGTCCGTGGTGTAGCTAACAACCTTATTCGGTCGTATCTTCAAAATCGTGTCCAAATAGTGTGCATACCTTATACTGAATCCAAAAAAATTAGAAAATATGCGTATTCAAATAAATCCTCTGTAAATCTAGGTGTCCCTCAAGGCTCGGTCTTGGGACCTTTACTGTTTTTGGTTTTTGCTAACGATCTTTGCAAAGGCTTCCCTGTCAACCATTCCTTGGTTCAGTTTGCGGACGACACGACTTGCCTCGTAGCAGCAGATAGTATTGCCGAACTCTCTCGGTCTCTATCTGGAGTAGCTTCTACAATGGCTTCCTGGTGTGATTCAAATTGTATGTATCTAAATCATAATAAAACAGGTATGATTTTCTTTAAAAATAACACCTCCCAATCTCTTTATGTCAAACTTGCTCAAAAATCTGTCCATCAAATTACATCAGTAAAGTTTCTGGGAGTTACTATAGACGAAAACTTAACCTGGTACCACCACATTACCAATATTTTGACAAAATTAAATTCGGCACTTTATCTAATTAGATTTACAAGAGATTATCTGTCACTTAATAGTCTAAAGGCCTACTATTTTGCTATGATTTATTCTATACTCTCCTACGGCATTAAGTTCTGGTATCACTCGACTCATACCGGCAAAGTATTCATCATGCAAAAAAAGATAATAAGGGTCATGCTTAAACTTCCCGCACAATCATCGTGTCGCGAGCACTTTAAAAATCTGAGGATTTTAACCTTACCAGCTATTTATATTTTCAATGTTGCATTATACGCGAAGAAAAATCTAAATTCTTTTAAGAGGAACTGTGACACCTACAGTATTATGGAAACAAGGCAAAACCTTGACCTGCAGGTTCCTGCTCATAAGTCGGCTTTATTCGAAAAAGGTCCTATGTACAATTGTGTAAATATTTATAACAAAATACCCAAACACATAAAAGACCTCGCAGATATAAAAGAGTTCAAAAACCAGTTACAACTATATTTGATTAACAAGGTACCTTACAATATGAAGGAATTGTAAATCGTTTTGTCTGTTATACGGTATGTTTTTGTTTTAAGCTGTGCCGTTTTACTTATGTTTGTAAACTTATGTATTATCCTCTGACGTTTGTCTATGTTACATATTTTGTAATTTCAGGACAATAAATAAATTGATTGATTGATTGATTGAATACATCATCTTATAAATAATTTTGTACAGAATTTAATAAATTCAGGTAAACCTTCACGGAATTGATTTTCGAGACTTAGTTTTTTAAATAAATACAATACTTTATTTTTACCCTGAAAGGCTTATTGTTTACAGTTTTTATGTCACTCGAATTAAATAACAATCACGTTAATTCCAGAAATGTTAATGCAATATGGAATTAAAAAATGTTAACAATAATAGTAACAGACATAACTATAACTTAAACGATTTATATAAGCTTTGATAACATCGTACTTCGCATTTGTTAATCTACCATAGTAGGCTGATCATTAAAGCAGAAACATATCAAACTTTTGTTAATTTAATTTTTAATGTAGCTCTTAAAATCACAAAGTTACCCATATGAATTTCAAGAAAATGAGCACCCTTGCGTAGTTAAGTAGCTTCATGTTTGTTGTTTAATTTTATTTGTTCTTTACATACATACAGTGTGGTACAAAAGTATGGAACAAATTCAATATCTACTGAAATAATTGTTTTTTGGAAAAACGCTCGGACAGGTATAGCGATTTAAATTACGGTGCATATTTTAAGAGGAATCGAATTTTTTTTGCGACAGTTATTTTTCTACGGTGACGTTATCGCCCTTTTTTTTAAATAGGAACTTGCACGTTTGACAATTGCAGTAGATAGTCCTTTTTTTTCTCTTTCTAACCGTGCAAAAGTTTTATACCCTCACATAAGATTTTTTTTGAGATATGGTCCTTCGAAAATGCCAAAATCGACTTTTTCGTAGAAGGTTGAAATTCGGATTAGGGGGTAATGAGACCCTCCTAATGACGTTTCCGTGGTCGGTTGTCCCTTAGCGTGCGTAATTTAGAAGATACGGCCGTTCTCACCTATCAAAAGTGGTGGGGGAAATTTTTTAAAACCCGTGTTTTCGTGTCCGGCGGGGTCGCTTTGGGGTACTAGACCCAGCTTACGTTCCGCATGGGTGGGATAACAATAGACACGTATACGAAAAATCGACCCTGCCATTCGGGCATTTCGAATCCAAAATGTTTCGGATAAAAAATTGTTCTCTCCTAAATCGACCCCTCTCTTTCCGAATCCCCAAAGCGACCCCGCCGGACACGAAAAACGGGTTTTAAAAAATTTCCCCCACCACTTTTGATAGGTGGGAACGGCCGTATCTTCGAAATTACGCACGCTAAGGGACAACCGACCACGGAAACGTCATTAGGAGGGTCTCATTACCCCCTAATCCGAATTTCAACCTTCTACGAAAAAGTCGATTTTGGCATTTTCGAAGGACCATATCTCAAAAAAAATCTTATGTGAGGGTATAAAACTTTTGCACGGTTAGAAAGAGAAAAAAAAGGACTATCTACTGCAATTGTCAAATATGCAAGTTCCTATTTAAAAAAAAGGGCGATAACGTCACCGTAGAAAAATGACTGTCGCAAAAAAAATTCGATTCCTCTTAAAATATGCACCGTAATTTAAATCGCTATACCTGTCCGAGCGTTTTTCCAAAAAACAATTATTTCAGTAGATATTGAATTTGTTCCATACTTTTGTACCACACTGTATATTATACTCCTGTCCTCTTCTACCTTGCGGTGTTAAGGTTGGGTTTTCATATTCTTCCGTCCTTGTCCTTTCGTACTTCTGGCAACTTTTTCTGCACTTCTCCTGTCCAAACCCCACTTTTGCAGGGTTTTTTCTAATTCAGCATTCCATGTCCTACGGTATCAGTTCCTGCTTTCCAGATATCTTCCACTTTACTGTCTTCTTACATCCTTACTAGATGTCGCCACCATTGCAGCTTCTTTCTATTCTGGTTTGCAGGGGTTCTACTTCTACCCAGTTCCTTATTTATTCATTCCGGAATTTATCCCTTTTTGTAATTCTCGCTACCATTCTTAAATATTTCATCTCGAGAGCTTGTAATTTGCTCCTTGAGTTTTCATTCAATGTCCAGCTTTCACATCCGTATGTCAGTATGGGAATGGGAACTTTGGTATATTGTTATTTTTGTCTTTATAGATACCTCCTCTTTCCTCACAAATATTACTCAAGCAACTCAGCAGCGTACCAGCTTCTCCTATTCTATTGCTAATATCTCTTTCCACATCCCCTCTCCCATCGATTACAGCACCGAAGTATTTGAAATTTCCCAGTTGTTTGATTTTTTCATCTTTTATATGTAAATCAATTTGTTTCTCGTTTCTTGAAATTGCCATTGTTTCTGTTTTTGCTACATTTACTTTCATTTCATATTTGTCCAAAAGCAGATTCCAAATATTCACATTATTCTGCAAATCCTTCACCATGTTAGCCAAAATCACCATATCATCAGCATTCATCATTTCTGATACCCGAACTGGTTCTAAATTCCTAAATCCCATTGTGGCTCCTTTGGTGTGGCCTTTGCTTTCTTTTGCCATTTCATCTAGAAGCAGTATGTACAACAGCGGGCTCATGATTCTTCCTTGTCTTACGCCTTTACACGTGTTGAATTCTGTTAACGTTTGATTATGTGTTCGTATTACCTATTACATTTCTTGTCATGGCATAAATACTCTGGATGGCTGCACTTAACTGTTGACTTACCCTTCTTCTTTCTAATATATCCCAGATTATTTTACGCGGTGCTTTGTCAAAGGCTTTTTCCAAGTCTATAAAACATGTAAACACCTTTCTATTCTGTAGCGCTATCTTCCCAATAATCTGTCTCATACTGAAAATTAAATCCAGTGTTCCCCTTTCCGGTCTAAATCCGCTCTGGTTGTCCTCTAATATTCCGTCTACCCCTTGACGCAATCTCTTTTCTAATATGCGTTCATATATTTTGCTCGGAACACTTAGCATTGAGATGTCTCGGTAATTCTCGCATTTCCTAGTATCGCCCTTTTTATGTATGGGTAATATCACCGCTTGCGTCCAATGTCTTGGCGCCCTTTGGTTTCCCATATCGCATTTAGTAGTTTATGAAGAAAGTGTATTCCGATCTCACCCATATATTTTAACATCTCAGCTTTTACACCATCACATCCCTCTACTTTTCTGCTTTGCCGTTTTTCAGTCGTTTTATGACATACTCTACTTCCTCCAGCTTAATATTTTCGTCGGCCATCTGTCCCCCTTCTTCATTTATTTGTACATGTTTAGTTACTTCAAGTTTTCCTTTACCGCTTATAATTTTCCCTTCGTACACGTCAACAAAATATTCTACCCATCTTTTCATTATATCTTCCTTCTTAGGAAGTATCATTCCATTTTTATCCTTGATCTGTTCTATTGTTTGTATCTTTCTCTTCCTCAGACCCCTAAAAACAATCTAAATAACAGCTTCGCACTACCTTTGCTGTCCTCTTCCATTTTTCTACCAAATTCTTCCCATTTTTCTTTTTTAGCTTCTAATACTTTTTATTTAACTACAATTCTTTGCTGCTTGTATTCATCATAATTTTTTAGGTTTTTATTACTTAAGTAGTTTTCCATAAGCGTTTTTTCTTTTTCACTTCTTCCATTTTATTCTCATTCCACCAAGCGATTTGCTTCTTATTACTAACTATGGTTTTTCCACCAACTGCTTCTGCTGTATTCATAATGGTATCTTTAAAGTTTTTCCACATCTGTTCTATGTCATTTGATTTATCTATTATCAATTTTTCAATTTCTTGCTTTATTTTCTCTTGATATTTTCTTTATATTTATGGTTCATATAATTTGTGTATTTTGATATTGTAATGTGATTTATTTTTAATGTGATCATTCATTGATACTTTTTATTTTTATTTTATTTAGGTTACTGATATAACGGGCTGTAGCCCAATAACAATATCAGGTTTCCCATGATAGAAAATGAGATAATCTTAGTATAGATTACAATAATAATAATAATAATAAAACAAATTATTATAAAAGAATTACAGAAGAATTGCAAATTTAAATTTAAATAAGTCGCCATTATAACATTGAACAATAAGTGGCTGTTAAATTAAATTTGTAGGTAATTGTGGTAGTAAAACTTTTGAACAAAATTTTTAAATTTAGTAAAAGACGTATCGAAAATGTTAGCATCTGACTCCGCAATGAACCTATTAGTTCCAATGAGCATCCTCACCAACGGAGAATACAGTCGTACGTTGGTTCTATAGGGTGGCACATGCAGTATATCACGAGGTCTAGTTTTATAGGCCGGAACATACAGAGACACCAGTGGCAGCAAGCCGGGACAGTCGACTCGGTTATTAATTAATTTAAAAATAAAAAGCACTTCACTAATTTCTTGCCGTTGAAATAATTTAATTACTTGAAATTCACGCCTGATATTTTGATATTCATTATACTCTGGATTATTGCCATATTTTTTATAGTAAAGGAATTTTAAGAATTTATTTTGAACCGATTCAATTTTTTTTTTGATATTTTTTTATATCAGAGTTCCAAATCAAGTTTAGCTTTAACTAATGCATTATATAATATTTTAATAGAAAATACAGTTCTAAAATTGAAGGTATTCCTCATCAAGAACCTGTTTGCACTGTATGTTTCTCATTTTAACTTATACCAGGTAATGATCACTACCTATTTCGGCACCTCTACGGGCTCGCAAGTCTTTTATTATTTTACTCTCTTGTTTTCTGATCTATTAGGAATTTTTCTCTCCTACTCTCCATCACGCTCATGTAAGTATGTATTCTTTTATGTTTGTAGAAAGTATTTGTTCCTTAATTTTTGTTATTATTGTGACTTTTTGCCTTTCTCTTCATCATATACTATATGTTCTAGCCAGGGTGATGCAGTGGTAGAGCGCCAGGCTATTGTTACCCTAGCTCTTGATTCGAATCTCCCAATGGGCAGGATTTGCTGCAATCTGGAAGTCGATATCGAACCTTGATGACCATTTGACGTTGGGCACCAAATTAATGATATGTTCATCTGAATAAAGCCAAGCATAAGAGGCAGAGTAACGAGGTCCTACACATACACACACTCTGTAGTATGTGGGTATAACACGGGGCACCAACCACATAACTTTTCAGAAACAAACCGGGCTGCATCCGTAGATTGTCATACATTTAACGCATCAACCTTGACACTGAATACATATATATATATTATATATGTATTCAACAATTTTTAATTCAATAATATGTGTGCGTTTTTTACTTTTAAACAGCAATCCGAGTTCTGCTTTAATCTGTTGTTTGAAATGCGTTGTTGTCTTCCTTCTTTTGTATGTTAAATTTATAACACGTTAGTCAACAGCAATCTCAAGTAAATGAATAAAATCAGTTTTAAAAAGCGTCGGTAAAATATATAGATTATGTTTCTTTCAGTTTGTTCTGTCTGTTATGTTGTGTAAAGTTTTTTAAAACAAGAAAGTACTTGTTTTGATGCCTTTATAATTGCATTAAACTTTTGAAATTGAAAGATGCATTCAACTCCAAATTTGAAAAACTAAATACAATATTTCCTATTTGAACTTGAGCTTTTCATAATTAAAGCCAGTAACCGCTATATGATATTGTGATTTTATAACTTGGATTATCTAATACCGCCAATTTCATTAATTCTGGTATTAACATTTATTTACAAATTTACCTGAAATTTATTTATTCAGTTTATAATATAAAGTAATTTACTCTAGATCATTTCAGCTATGTTAATGTTTAACAAATATATACATATATGCATAAAGAAAAAAAAACAACTAGAACGATTCTGTGAAAGTTTATAACCTATACACAAATATGTTACGTGGCATTATTGATACTAAACATCTTTATTTTCCTTTACCTAAACAGAACTCGCAAAAAGGCTCTATAAAATGAAGGTTGACGAGTACGAATTGCAGGAAGGTTCAAAAGGTCTGGATAAACGACATGATAAAACGGGCACGCATAATAAAGCTATGACGGAACTCATCAGTCGACACAGTGGCAATGGTAAAATTATACAGCACAGTTATCATCATGTATTAACTGACACTGAACGGAACCTAGTGTTAACAATTTAGTATATAAATTCAGGTTAGTAAATAAATATGCAATACGTCTGGTACTGAATGTCCGTGTTTACGTGATTAAATCATGAAATACCTATTTGAAACAACGTTAACAAACAGAAATTGTAAAGTGATTTAACCATGCAGGAAAGAGAAACATCGTTTTCTGCTCGTTACAGATACGAAGCAAGAGAATATTAATATGCGTAATAGTTTAGAACTATGAAAATTATTTACGAGACGTTTTAGACGAATCCAGTGCCGTAGCTAGACTTGCTGGCACCTGTGGCACGTCAGTAGTTTTGCGCCCCCCCCCCCAACCTTCAACCCGAAATAAAAAATCTGATAAAATTTAAACTACATTTTTTTTAAATCAAACATTAACATAACAATACATATAGGATATAGGACCAAAAATACAGAAACATGTTAAAAAAATACTTACTAAAACAGTGAATATTGGAAGATTTTTTGTCACACATGTCTAAACAAATAAATAAATAATAAATGCACTTCTCCAAAATATTGCAAACACCTAACAATAACTGAAAATATATTCTTTGGGCAAATAAAAATATCACATTTATGTCTTGTTCTCTTACATTACATAACAGTGAGACATTTAACTTAAAGTTTGACTTTCCTAGATTTAGACTCAGCAAATATGTCTATAATATCATCATAATTTAAACTAGTTATAGTTGATTTTTCAATTAAGATTACTGGGGTTGTCAAGCTGTCATTGGACGTCGCACCATCAACATTACTATTATTGTTTCCTAAATACAATGTGATTTAAAATACACTGAAATTTTGAATGTCCCATTAAAATTACATGAAACATCGTAGTTTTCGTAAGGGAAATGAGCGCCCCTAAAGTCTGTGCGCCTGTGGCAAATGCCACCTTTGCCACACCCTAGCTACGGCACTGGACGAATCTATCCGAATTTAAACTTTCGTCTGTCTATAATATATAGGGAACTAGTGAATAAAGCAGTACAAATCCTACCGATAAATTAAAGGTAAACATAATTTTTGAGCCAAATATACCTTTTCAGAGTTCAACATCTACAGACATACAGCCTTATACCGTTGACAGAGCAAATATGTCTGCGACTCGTGTTGAAATGACTTACTCGTTTCATAATGAATCACTTTACGTATAGGTCTTGCCAAATCTCATGAGCACTGGCGCAGAAATCATTGTTATTTATGAATTGGTAAGTTGGGTTGCCTATTCCAATTGTTAAGGGGCGCATCTTATGTGAATGACAATGTGAATCGCCCAGTATATCCAAACTACATAAATACGTTAAATAAGACTTAGAAGTAGCTATATTGCGTTAAAAAAGCGGTACATCATCTGATGAATAATTATCAGAATTTGATAAACTTAGAGAGATACAAAATATCAGTAATAAATCATATCAAAAAGAACAAAATCAAGAAATAATTAGTAATGGATGGTACTAACACACTTTCTTATGCACTGATCAACACGTCAAGTCATACTGAAAACCAGGTTACCAATATTTGGCTGGACTATTTCAACCCAGGCTTCCAGAATACGGTGTGGGAGTTATATGAGAATGTTAGGTGGATGCGGTAAGTTGCCTATTTTAACACCTATAAAATCCTATACATGTTCTGTGGGCGTACGTCTGGAAAACGAGAGGATCACGGCAGTTACTTGGGTACATTCGAGAAAATCTCTTGTAATTATTGCTGTTGTATGTGGACAAGCATTGTTTTATTGAAAGATGGAGTTCTGCTATTCATTTACATACAGTATTAATACTGGCTCCAAGACGTTCTCAGTTTAGGGATTTGAATTTGAACTTAGCCCAATAAAACCTAGAATAGACCGACTTCCGAACAATATCGCACCGCAAACCATAACCCTCTGAGTAAGGACATGCCTTAAAACAGAAAACTGAATATTTTGACGTTCACCATGTCGGCGTGCAACTCTTTTGCGGCCATCGTGAATCTACAAACAATACCGAGATTTGTCCGCTACTTAAGACAATTTAATGCCATTCATAGGTTCAGTGATGTTTCACCGTATTCAGTGATGTTTCACCGTACACCACTACAGTCTTCCAGTGCTAAGCGAACTGAAAGATCAACCTCTCGCATACCAATTATACAACTTCTGCCAAAGTTTTTAGTCATTTGTATATCTCTTTAAGTTTAGAATCATTAAAATTGTTCTGTAAATTAGGTATTAACAATCTTGATTTAAAATGATTGTCCTTTCCTTGTCTTAAGAAATGTCTTAAATGAAAAAAGTTCTTTCTAACTTTTAAGTTCATAGATGTCTTACTGTTAGGTTCGAAAGGATCTGACGATGTTGCATGTTTTAAGAACAACGCTTATTACTGTAATACGATCTAATTAATTAAAATAATGTAGAACTACATGGAGACATTAACAAAATACATAAATGTGGTTCATCTTAGATCTTCAAGCATCGATTTTAGTATTTTTAAATTACAGTTGAAGAGCCAGTTAAACCGAAAATTACTAAAAAGAAAATACAATTTGCTGTACCACCTGTAAATATAAAGGTGTCACAACACAATGAAACTGTGGAGAAATTGTGTTAAACACGACACGACTCTGAAATGGGAAAACTGGTATTGTATCTTAGTCCGGTTGAATTAATTTTCTAATCATTATTTATTTAAAACGCAGAAAAGCGCCATTATACCACTATAACTATTCGTTTCTGTACAGAACAAGAAAACAAAAGTTTCGGAACTTTTACATTAAATTTGTGGATAAATAAGTGGAATAATTAGAATCAGATTTATAAATATGGTTTATCTGAGTTCAAGCTAGGTTTAGTTTATCAAATATTACATTACAATAAGTATCCACATGATATTGTTTTTTTCTAATTTGGTTCACTTTAAACCATATACCTACTACTGCTTAAACCAAAATAATGAGTAAGAGGTCAACAACAACAACAATATTTGCTGCGAATTGATTGTAAATTGTAAAATTTCAGGATTTTGTATGGTTACCTGAAACATCAGAAAATCTTTATTCGAAAAATTCTGCCATACTTTATTACTCTATGAAGTCTCAAAATAGAGCTCATGTCACTGATTCAAAGTTTTCAGCTCAAGGCGATAAATTTTGTTGTTAATGTCATGTCAAAATTGCAAATAACGTTTCATAATTATCATATTTATGTAAAATTATTTTATTATACGTTGCTTAAAAATATTTAGTTAAGGAAGAACTAAACAGAACGTCTTCGGGGTTGGGAGGTTGGGACTGTGTCATTGTTGAGACAGAAGAACTCAACGTTTCGCCCAGTTTTTTAAGGGGCTTCATCAGGAGTAAAAGGGGGAGCACTAAAAGGGCACTGTAACTCAACGTGTCAACCAAGCCAGAGGCGAAACTCTTTTAGCAAGAGGCTGAAGGGTAACGGTAACTCAACTTGTAACCAAGCCAGAGACAAAGCCCTTCTTCCAAAACATATTTCCTAATTCGGTCCCCCTCTTCCTCCTGATGAAGCCCCTTAAAAAGTGGGCGAAACGTTGAGTTCTTTTTTCTTAACAATGACACGGTCCCAACCCGGAAGATGTTCTGTTAATACTGACACTGACCGTGGAAGTCTTCGAATTCATTATAAGGAAGAGCTATTTTAATTTTGTTCCATGACTTTTGGTATACCGCAGCATCAGCGTTCTGAGCAAAATTTGCTGAGAACCGGTTTCTTAGTAAAATTCAACAGTCATTAGAATTGAATTTTGACGAATTGAATTTTGAAGAATTTGAACACATACACACCTTTTTGTCTGAAGCACTAAAAAAGTACCAAATAATGCTCTAACATACCATCAGCACTATACGATTTTTACTCAAAAATATTTTTTAATATCCAAATAATAGTAGATTATGTTATTAGGAGTAAAAGTGATACTTTATGTGGCGAACCTGAAGTTTATTTAGCCGAACGTCAGTGAGGCAAATAATTCAGCTAAGCACGTATCAACAAAAACTTGACGATTTGGAATACGATTACGATTTGAAAACCGCCGACGATATAAATAAAGTGTACGTATATCTACATATCCTTCATTTGAAAACTGCGATAGCATTATTGCAAAGTAACAATCTGTGCACAAGCTAATGAGTTTACTGATGGCAGATAAAAAAACGTTGTTTAACAAACAAACTCACCTACTCTCGGAAATGTATGATCGAGATGGATAAATGCTCCGAATTTTTCATGTATGTATTTGTCTTTAGTTGGCCATAACTCATTAATTTTTCCCAAAAGGACCTATGTTCTCGCCTATGTTTATATGACTTGTTTTACTTAAAATTACTCAAGCAATAAGCTCTGGAAGTTTGGCAGATTCCTTCTGAAACATCCTGTATAAAACTTCTCGCAACTCCCACGTGGCGTAGCCGGTTAAATACACCACGTCGTTGGTACCTACTTAATAATTATCAAAAATTCGACTAAATTTAACTAACTTATCTTGTTAATTTTATTTATTTGATTTTTAACATTACTTTTGGTGATAACCCCTACGTTACAGTATTTTTACTAATTATATTATTATTATGCTAATAGTAGCTCATTTTCAATTTAACTCACAATCGGCGTTTCCAACACCATTCAGTGAAAAAAGTATTGCATATAAAGATTCGCTTGCATTTTATTGTACTTCTTATGAAATTTTAACTTTTCAAACTAATACCAAACAAAAGAACATTTCGGTGTTGAGGCTGGTGCGTTAGCGTATGTGGTCTTACGCGTGAAATGCACAATCCGGCCCGCATGCGAATCACGTGATTAGTGCGCCGTTTTTTGCCTACATACGGCACCATGTGTATAGTGTATGTGTGTGTACGTATAGAACCTTCTTACTCTACCTCGTAGGTCGGTATTCGGAGGAGAGCGTCGTTAATTAGGTGCCCAACGACGAATGGTCACCAGGGCTCGATACCGAACTCCGGTAAAACTTGCACCCAGTGAGATTCGAACCGAGGACTAGCGCAACGATAGCCTGACGCTTTTACTAGCCTGACGCTTTTACCACTGCGCCACCCTGGCCGTTTTAAAAGTTATAAGTTATAATATATCGTATGATCACAATATCAGAAAGTCTCTGCGCGCGCGGTTGCTGTGGAAATTACATGTCATCTGAAATTATTTACTTCTATTATTTTTACGTTATTGGCCATTTCATTCACAGCCATCTATAGAAAACAAGATCATTTTATACAAGACTATCATCAAACCAGTGTGGACCTATGGGGTCCAACTGTGGGAAACGGCCTCTAGCTCAAGTGTAAACATGCTAAAGAGATTTCAGTCAAAAGTGCTAACTAAGAACCATAGTTAACGCTCCTTGGTATGTGCCGAACGATGTTATTATCAGTGAACTCGGTATAGAGACCGTAAGTGAAGCAATACACAAATTCAGTGTGAGACATCGCGACAGGATTAGTGCGCATCCAAATAGACTTGTTGAGTGTTTATTCGACGAAGACGACAACCCACGAAGGCTCAAAAGATTTAAGCCTTCTGACCTACCACATCGATTTGGACAGTAATTATGTATTTTCTTTATTTTTATATCAGATCAGCTGTTCTAGTTATGTAATGTAGGTACCTACATAATATGTTAAAACTACTTTAGTTCTGTTTAATGAAGTAGCCAATGGACTACTTCTGGCGTGTTATTCACATACAATAGTCACCAAATTTACTAAATGTCTGTAGTCTGTAGACAGATTGTAAAGTTTAAACTGTTAAAAAAAATTGGCTATTTCCTAAAATTCATGTATATTTCAAATTCTTACAATTAGAAAGTGCGGAGTGTGGCACGTGCGCATCCGTATATAGTTTTTTCGAAATAATAAAAAAAGTTGATGGCATATGTCAAATTTGAAAATGGCATGAGATTTTGCTTGTAATTCTGCCCAACTTTCCCCATTTAACGGGTCCTCTAACTTTTATATTAAGAAAGTTACCCATGTAATGAGATAGATTATGGCACGCTGTATACCTGGCTCCGCAGTTTACAGAGCGTTATCCTATACATATAATATAGGGATGCGCGCGTGCCACTCTCCGCGCTGTATCTCAAGAACGGTTGATCATACGACAAAATGCATGAAATAAAAATTGTAGATCATTTGACGATCTACAAGTTTTATAATAACGTTAAATGCCATATGACGCATAGCAAACGAGATAATTGCGAAAAACCGATTTTCGTGATCTTTGACCTTTAATATCTTGTGACGCAGACACGAAATTATATGAGACTTTTCAGCCAGTCTTCAGAACGTCAAAATAAAGGTTCATGCAAATATCCAGCTTCTTTACTTTCATTCCGAGGTTGAATCCCTATTTTACTGGTCTAATATTATAAACACACATATATTTTGATGCGGCTATGATTAAATTTAATACGAATGACACTTTACTGATAAAGATGGAACAGATATTTTGTAAAACATCTTCCCCCTTAATAATAACATGTATTTAAATTATTAAAGTATTATAATTTTTCCTCTTTTTTTTTTAATTCCTAGAATTCTTTGGAAAATATCATGTGGATAAAACTGTATATGAGAATAATAAAATATTTTCAAATCTTTTCTAAAATATCATAGATGGTTAACATTTTAATATTTTACTGACGAATTGTTCAATATGGCTACGTAAATTCTTTCCAATAAAAGCAGAAAATATGGCGTAGTCGGTACAGTTCCAGATTAGGTTACATTTTTTTGCACTTAAAGTTGGAATTTGGTGCAAATACGGTTGTTAAATGCAACTTGAAACCAGTTTAGAAACCTAACGGTTTTTATTGCTACCTGCTATACCTACAATTTCAGCAATGATACTCGTCAACACTTCCTGAATTTGCTCTTCTAACATAAGATTTTACTCGTCTATAATACGAAGTTGTATATTTGTAAGCTGCGTTAGCTGACATATTTTTTTCATGTTTATATAAAACACGGTTCAGATAAAAGACTCAATAAGTAATTACACTTTTTAAAGCACTTTATTTCTTACAAAATAACCTAACACAATTACGTCAACAACCAATGACCTTGCAATTGCAGACTACAAGAATTCAAACTGTTTTTGTATACCTAGTTAGAATGCAACGATGGGCCAACGTTGCCATTAGGATAAACAACTAGATATAATGTACTTAGTTAGTATACAACGTCTGGCCGACGTTTGATCAAATCCAAAAAAATTGTTAAAGTATTACGTTATCAGCTAACGATTACACAACGTCGTTAGAGAGTTTACAAGACAACGTCAGCTATAAAGCCAGTAACCAACGTTGGTTTAACGTCGCCGTGTAAACTAAAATCGACCAATAATGTTTAAGTCGCATACCGACGTCCACTTGACGTTGGTAAGCAACGCGTTCACAGTAAGTTACCGAAGTCCATACTACGTCGCTACGACGCCGTGTTAAAGCTTAGAGGTTCAAGATGCTCCCTGACTAAAATTTGTACCAAATGCAACGTTGTAATTAGTACAAAATTGGTCGGAGGTCGATGAAATGTTGCTTGAGGGGATTCTATTTGCCCTGGTACCGTTTTTCAATTCCCAAAATGTCTTGGTGGAAGCGCCCACCGTGCTCATCACTAACGTCGCCCATATTTTCCGGACAAAAGTCCAAGTGAGAATGTAGAATGTCCACTTTAAGGGACATATTACAGCCAGCACCGTGAAATGCTTGTATCATATCCATTACTAAAGTTTTGTAATTTTCTGCTTTTTTTGTTTCCCAAGAAACTGGTAAAAACTTGTACCATGGACACCCACGCTGCTTTTTCCCGCGCTGTTAATTTGGTTTCAAATATTCTATCACTAACTATTTCTCGTATCTGAGGTCCAACAAAAATACCTTCTTTTAGTTTTCCTTCTGTTTTTTTTTTCCTTGAGTGAGCGAGTAACATCACGTCTGCAATAAGTCTCAACCTGCATTTTCTCCGTAACCAGAGCTAAGCTAATACTGCCGCTTTTCGAATAATTTGTACTTTATATATGCTGTTTAAATTTATCAGTTACTGACTTAGGGTAAAAACTTTGTTGGCCAGTGTTATTATTTATATTTACACACATATAAACACAAACATGACTGTAACATGAAAAGAGTTGATTTTTGGACCTATGTTTATATGAACTTTTTTCTTCAATTTCAGGTGTATAATATGCTCCTAAAGTAGCGGCCCACATTTTTGTTACGCCCTGTATAAGCAATAAACAATTAAAATATTGCGCTGTAACTGTACAGGGTGGTCCAAATTGGACACTTTTGATAGGAAACACCAATTTCTAGAGGAGCTAGAAAAAAACTAACCTACATGTTACGAGCTCGATTTTTGTGAGAAACTGAATGCCGAAAACCGCACATCGATATCTTGAACTGTTTAGAAGATATAGGGTAGTTTTCAATTTTGTGCATTTTTGACCCACCTCCGCAACTTATTTATTTATGAATATTTTTTGTTTCTGTAAAAACATTCTTAAGGCACTTTTTTTAATGGTGTCCCAAGTTTTTTTGTAAAAAGAATGGTTTTGAAGCTATGACATAAACTTGTACTTTTTCTTATGGACCACCCTGTATATTTTTGCATATTCTTTTTCTAAATATATAAAATACTTGATACTTTCCTTTTTAAACATTTATTTCATTGCCGTTTCTAAAATACTATAGATGAATTTTGTAAATCTGGAATGCCACATGCTTGAAAAATAGAACGAAATAAATGTACAGCTGTTATAAAATATTTATTGCCTATTTTTTTAGTAATTTATTGATTTAATTAAACAACACAAAATAACAAAAGCAAACAATATAACATTAAAACTACATTATAAATAGTTTTTTCTATCTCCTCTAGAAATTGGTGTTTCCTATCAAAAGTGTCGAATTTGGACCATCCTGTACATTAAAACGTCTACGATGTTCTAACAGCTGATTAGTTATTCGGTTGGGTTGTACACCGGTCTCTATGACCTTGAGTTTGTGACGTCAGTCGCAGGTACCTTATGAACGCAGTAACTGAAAATTTTGAGGTTGTGTGTTATTTATTTTTTATTTTGTTAACATGACAATTACTGAATTTATCTAAAGCGAGCCACTCACTATACGAGCTCAGACTCGACTGCCAACCGAGACCCGACATGCGACTCATCCACGTTTGTCAACACATAACACAGACATGACATAAACCCTGCAAAAGAGCTCATTCGTACACTGAATGTGGTAAGCACATTATGTCTCCCGTATTCTCCAAAAAGGCAAAAGATGCTTTGGCTGTTGGTACAATCACGTTATGCGAAAAAGAAAAGAAGAGGAAACGTGTTTGGGTGAAAGAGTGGTTGCAAAAGAGGGAACAATTTACTCATTTGCGTTTGGTACATTGGTAACCGAGGGAAATACGAGAAGAATCAGGTAGATTTCCCAATTTAGCATAAAATAGTACATCCTAAATCAACTTTTGGGCTATTATCTTCTGTCTTGCTTCAATTTCCTGTAATTGTTCACCAATATTTTTTCCAAATGTTATTTCTTGTGGTTCTGTAACATTCTGTTGCGTTGTATCCTCTTTAAAAAATACTTGCAATTGTTCAACACAACAAAAAATACGTCGGACATAATATTTATCAAAATTGTTAAACCAGCACCGCATGATGGGATACAATTCAATAAACGTAAATGAGTAAATTGTTCCCTCTTTTGCAACCACTCTTTCACCCAAACACGTTTTTTCCTTTTTCTTTTTCGCATAACATGATTGTACCAACAGCCAAAACACCTTTTGCCTTTTTGAAGAATACGGGAGACATAATGTGCTCACCACATTCAGTGTACGAATGAGCTCTTTTGCAGGGTTCGTGTCATGTCCGTGTTATGTGTTGACAAACGTTGATGAGTCGCATGTCGGGTCTCGGTTGGAAGTCGCGTCGGGTCTCGTATAGTGAGTGGCCCGCTTAAGGCTTTTAAAAATAAATACATAATTAGATTTATGCAAACAAAGAAACAAACTTATTTTCAAAAATTCAAAAAACTCCTTGAACTTCAAAGAAGCACAAAACGATTGCATCACTTTACTTTTCATTAAATCAAATAATAATAGTTATTTATGTACCAAGGGCGTAAAGATGCTTTTATGGCTTGAGACGTGATTTTGAGCCCGAGACGATAGTCGAGGGCTAAAGACACGTCGAAGGCCATAAAAGCAAGTTACGCCAGTGGTACATACATAATTTTATGCACGATCGAAGATTTTAAAACTGAAATAAAAGGAATAAATTAATTTTCTACCCACATCGAGTAGTTAGTTGCTCAATTATTTTAATTTTTTACTGACAACTGTCAAATGGTTGAAGCATTTACGCCTAGGAATATTCACATAAATAATTGTGTTGTTAATACAAATTACCCTAAATAGAGTTCTAATAAAGAGCATACATTCGATTTTAATTTACAAAAATTCTTTATAAGAGTGTTAAACTGTTTATCAATTTTTGACGTTTCATTATAGACCGGCGGCCTATAAAGACACCCACGGGCTATAAATAGACGTTTATGTCAAACAAATTCAGACATAATTGACACATTATAATGCGATCGCGCATAAAATAATTTTGTACATCATGAACACTTTTTGACACACACTGTATTATTTTACCGCTTGCAGAAAAATGACGTAAAAAAATTGAAAGTATTGGTAGATTTGACAGGAAGGACAGTAGTTTATTACAACAGTGCGTCGCTGTCATAGATCAAATTTGCATGCAGTAGGGCAACTATACCGTATTTACCGAGTGGAGTCAGTAAAATCTGCATAAATTTTAGTTACATTCGCTGTTATTACATTTAAATATTCTCTGAATGTTATTTGACTTTTAGAGGTAAATAGCAATAAAAGGTTTAAATACAAATGCGGCTTTACACAACTCGTCAGGTAATTCAACTCGCAAACAAGGTTCTGCTTACTTCCACTGACTCGACTCTGTGGATCCGAATAGTTCTTTGATCTAATTTTATTATAAGGTTACGTTAGTGATCTAGTCACTGATGAAATATGCAATATGGGTTGCAGATTTTACTGACTCGACTCGGTAAATACAGAGATTCTAGAATCTTTATTCTATACTAAAAACATTTAGAAATTATCCATCAGAGTTATTACACATTTTTAATTTTAAAGAATAAATGGATAAGAATTTACTATTTTGGGGAAACACTTTTATTATAGGTACAACAACAAAATATCACCCCTACAGACAAATCTTCAATGATTTACCTCTGCAGCTTAATTAGTAAAGTATTGGCACATAAAGTTGAAAGTCAAACCCGTGCAGAGATAATATTTTTCTATATCCAGAAACTTCATAATTGGTTAAAACATATACGGCATGTCCCAAAATTATGAAATATGGTATATACACTGACCGGCAAAAAAAACCGGCCACCTTGAAATATTTCACAAAAGCACTTAAACGTTCATTAATTTAACTAAAGATTGGCATTAGGTTGAAGAACCATTCATTGTTGATACGGCATACACAAATTAGCTAAGAAAATAAGACAAATAAACTCAGAAATAAATTTAATTTGAAAATGTAACAGAAACAGTGCAAATCGATTTTCTCTTAATTGCAAAAAAATAAAGGTGGCTATTTTAATAGGCCTTCTGGTAAATTTTTAATAGCGTGTATGTCCTCCTCTAGCTTGAATTACGTCATTCAACCGTCGTGGCATTGAGTTGATCAAATTTGTTATGCAAATTTGAGGAATTGCTTCAAATTCTTCTTGAAGGGCCAATCGTAGCGCTTGAAGAGTCTCTGGCATGGCTGGACGACGGCGAATCCGCCTCTGGAGTTTATCCCAAAGATGTTCTATCGGATTAATATCCGGGCTGCAGGCTGGCCAATCAAATCTTTGAATGCCGACCTCATTCAGGTATTCAGTTACGACTCGTGCAACGTGTGGTCTGGCGTTGTCGTGCATTAACACGAAGCCCCATCTCCAATAAAGTGGGAAAACGGGACGACTGCTTCTCGAAGAATATCTTCCACATATCTATGGGCGTTCAAAGCACCATTTTCCACAAATATGAGGTCGGTACGTGCTTCCGTGGAAATACCTGCCCACACCATAACAGAACCTCCATTAAACGATACCCGTTTAGATATAGTGCAGTCCGTATATCGTTCGTTTCGTCTTCTCCACACCCTTTCTCGACCATCAGGTGCTCGCAGGCAAAAGCGCGATTCATCAGTAAAGAGAACTTCATTCTATTGCCGAAGAGTCGAATTTGCATGTAATCGCGCAAACTGAAGACGTGCCCTTCGATGCCTAGGTAGCAATTCAGGTCCTGTGGCAGGTCTCCGCGAAGTTAGACCACTTTCGACAAGCCTCCGCCTGATCGTCCTCTCACTTATTTCAACCCCTCGCACTGTTTGCAAGCGATGTTGAAGTTGAACCGCTGTTGATCTGCGATCCCTTAGTGTGTTGTGCACAATGAAATGATCATCAATCGCAGTTGTCGCTCTTTTTCTTCCGGATCCTGCTCGCCTCACGAATCTGCCAGTCTCCAGAAAACGATTCCAGGCATCTTGAACGGTACTACGAGGTATTCCCGACGTACGAGACACGTAGCGCTGACTACGACCATCCTCAATCAAAGCAACAACTTGAACAACTTGAGCAACAGTTAACTGCATTGTTATCGCGTTAAAACTTTTATTAACTGTCAAAATCTATTCCAGAAACAATGCACATAAGCCTACTTGCATTTTATCATAAATAAATGATAGAAAACCATGTATAGTCTACTGCTGCGTGATTTACGGTAACATGTTAATGCTGTTGAGAAGAGAATCTCGCCTGTTAACATTAAAACTAGGGGTATTTTGGAATGGAATAAGCATCTTAAAACATTGATAACTAAGAAAAATCAGCTTACCTCCCTATTTAGTTATAAAATATGCGGTTAAGGGGACCTTTATAAAATATTTCAGGGTGGCCGGATTTTTTTGCCGGTCAGTGTATGAACTTCAATTTTATCGAAAAATATTTCAAATAAAAATTGTTTAGGATTTATTTTCCATCACAAGGCAATAGTTAAGCGTTATTTTGTTGGAAAACAATAGCACAACGCATACGCATAATACGTTAATTTCTTTAAATGCCTCATGTTATACTTATTTAATGTATTTTTGGTGTAATTTGGGGTTTAAATTTTAACGATATTTGGCTTGATACTATCCAAATTCCCGGTTGGTTTTTTTATAAAATAAATATGACATAGGTACACAATATGTATTTGCGAAATAATATGAGAAAAACCTGATTGTCTATGATTATTCCTAGAAAACGTTTTGTTCGTCTTTTAATGTCACCGACTGCCTGGAGCTTACAGCTTTCCTAACGCACAAGAACGATTAGTGGAAATTTCCACCCCACCGTCACAATTTGAGCTTGTGTGGGCCGATTGCGAAACAGCAAATCTTATTAAGTAAAGTTGTTTAAAATAGGTAGTAAGAGTATTTTTAGGGCTAATCGTGAAAAATTAAAATTTTATGCTTTTCTATCAAAACTACGAAAAGTTGTATAAACAGTTGTTATGGAACAAGCTAGGCTTTATATACTTATATTTCATTGTATATTTATTGGGTTACTTATCTAAGCTTGTATGTATGTGTTAATGATCTTAGCCCGGGTTGACTGTAAGTACCTACTGGTCATTGGAATTATCCGACTAGAATTCGGAATCTTTATCGTTAAACAGTTAGCCCGTTTGGTGGAATAATTTATTTTTGCTATAAATTATCATACAAGCCCAATTTTTAATTGTGTTATTTCCTATACAAATGTCATCAAATATCTATAATCTTTAGTGTGTGTCTTTTGCTTATAACAAAAATGTTGTATACATCTCAGCTTTAAACTGCTTCGTTTATAATTTTACAATTACTGCCTTAATCGCTTGATTATTTGCGCTCGACTCGAGTTGTTTTATTTAAACATTTCCCGTTTCAGGTTATCGCGTCAAACAACAAAGGCGATTGAAGTGGCAGGTTTGCCGTTGCTATCGACCAGCTAGAAAAGGAAAATCGCGAGAAGGAGAGGCGCCTAAAAGCTGACCGCCCACAGCGTCGTGGCGCCGCGACTTGTTGGATTCCGACACACTTCTCATGTCGCACCGGATTATTACTGTTTGTCGAAGAAGCATTTATTGAAGCCGCGAACTGCTCTTTTTAGCACAGTAGATAAACAGCATTGAAAGATCTTTGATTTCTATGGAAATTTAAGCGAAATAAATGTCTGTTTTTTAATGTCCTTAACATTAACGTACTTGAATTTATAATCTGATCTACTGTTAGCAATAATATTGAATTATATGACAAGTGCAATTAATTTCAAAATAAATTGCCAGGAGATGTAAACAGAAACACGAAATTATTATGTCGCATAAAATTAAATTACTTTATTAGCGGTCATCTTTAAAAATCAGTTTAAGCTGACACACATCTCCTTTATTACAAATTAAAAATTAAAAAGTAATTGTTACAAATCAAATTTTGACATTGGCAGTTCATTGATATTGGTTATTTTTACTTCCGTATACTGTTTCAAGAACAAAAACATTTAGGTTTCTGGGGACCAATTTTGACTGAAAGACGTACATTACATTACATACGAGATGCATTCAGACCAGAACTGTATACCGTGCTGCTATAAAATTGCAACTGTTTAAATAATTCAGAAAATTTATTTATTGCCTTACACCATAACACTCTTCACTATTTATACATGGTTTCTCTAAAAGCTCTGTACAAAACGCTACCACATATCCCTGAGAACGATTTAACCAAATTTGCTTCTATCCAAAACTGCTTCGTTAAGGCGTTAATGAAGTACTTCTGGAGAGTGATAAGTTAATTAATTGTCCGATTCTGATCTCAGGAATATGTGGTATCGCTTTGTACGCACCTGTTAGATCACCCTGTATATAATTCCCAAAGTATTTACCGCCTTCCATAACATTCCGCGGAAGGAAGACCTGGAAAACACGGAGAGAATTAAAATTATAATTGGGTGTTTTATTAAGAATTTTTGATCCACTCTCAACGCGCTTTATATTCAACACTGTATTTTTTACTATGACATTTACATACGGGTGATTCACGTAAGACGCGCACCTTAAAAAGTTCAAATGCAACCCAACATACAATTTTCCGAAGGTACTAGAATATCTGCGAATTAAAAAATAAAATTTGATCAAGCAAATAAGTTCACATAATTGTTTCCTTTTAATCGTTAAAAATAACGGTTGGAAATTTCTAGTCGTGAAAATAACTTTTCATTAAGGTGATTTGCATATAAAATTGTTGTTTTTGATAATA
This sequence comes from Melanotus villosus, assembly GCA_963082815.1. Lineage (NCBI taxonomy): Eukaryota > Metazoa > Arthropoda > Insecta > Coleoptera > Elateridae > Melanotus > Melanotus villosus. The sequence goes on along the minus strand of OY720418.1, from coordinate 63,977,332 downwards.
TTTTTCTTAATTTTCTAGTTATAGGTTATGAAAGTTTCTAGTCGGTGCAACAGTTACAGAGATAGCCTGGAAACCCTTCGAAAATGGCCAACGCTGTACAGGGTGGTCCAAATTGGACACTTTTGATAGGAAACACCAATTTCTAGAGGAGCTAGAAAAAAACTAACCTACATGTTACGAGCTCGATTTTTGTGAGAAAGTGAATGCCGAAAACCGCACATCGATATCTTGAACTGTTTAGAAGATATAGGGTGGTTTTCAATTTTGTGCATTTTTGACCCACCCCCGTAACTTATTTATTTATGAATATTTTTTGTTTCTGTAAAAACATTCTTAAGGCACTTTTTTTAAAGGAATCCAATGGTGTCCCAAGTTTTTTTGTAAAAAGAATGGTTTTGAAGCTATGACATAAACTTGACTCGTAATGGCTACTATTACCTCGGATAATTTCAAAACTCGCTCGCTCGCTCGCTCGTGTTGCAAACATTATCCTCGGCAATAATAGCATTCATTATAGCGTCGCGTATAATATACTACTATTAAGCTTTTTTGAACAGACTTTCTACGCTATTGTGACGTTTTGGTGATGGTTAGAAGTTTGGTTACAATTAACGATTCTGTCTGCGGAGTGGTCGACTTCAGATAGTAACAAGATCCATACACGCTACACTTAATACATGGTCACAAACTGACAAACTCTACAGAAGGCAACGGGAAACCACTTTAAAAATGTGGCTTTGACCCCCTTGCCAACGTCCTTAGAAAGGATAAGCCACAGAAAGAAGAAGAAGAAGATATTCAAAACAACATTACTTCCAACTCAACACAAACTATTAACAACAACTTCTGGAAGTTAATCAGATGGCAAAACAATTTGTAATATGTACTTATATTTCAAACACACATGTATTTTGTTTAAGTGGTAAAAAATAAGATCATCAATAGATTCATTCTCTTCAGTAACGTTACAGTTTCAAGTGTACTAATTATTGTTTTTATATGAATTTTTTATATTTACGTAAACGAAAGTGCTGGAGAACCTAGTCATTACGATGAAAATTATGCGGCAGATCCCGTTAGACAATTAAATAACGCTAAGTATTTCATAAACTGAAATGTATTTATTTTACTAATAATTTGATGGTATCTTACTACAGAGTCAGATTTTAACAATTGGGTATCTGTTTTAGATTGAAATACGACGGTGACACCTTAGCAATCCAAGATAAATCAGTATATCTTGCCGTTATTGATAAAAACAACTTAAAGACAATATTAATGTCATCTCCTTTTGATAAAAACAACTTAAAGACAATATTAATGTCATCTCCTTTTGCCAATGCATCTGAAAAACAGGACTCATGTTTGCTGTTTCGATTCCATTCAAAAGTTGCATTTGGGTTATAATAACGGATTTGAGATTACCTCTGCGTTTTCACTAAAAGCACTTTCTACCAATAACTGTATAGCTTGACTGCAATTATTCTACTCCAAATTAAGCTTTAAGTATATGTAAAAATAAACTTTCCATATCTGTATCTGCTACCTCTTTTATCTTTCGGTGTTGAGGCTGATGCGGTAGTATATGTTGTTTTTACGGGTGCCCGTCCCGCTTGTAAAATTAACCGCATATGGTAAAGGTAACCATATTTCAGAACCAAATTCATTAAACTATTGTCACAAATAACAACAGTTGATATTAAAATTATCTAAACTAAAACAAAAAACCTAAGAACAGGTGTTGTTAATTTAACAAACTACACTGCAAAAGTGGCAGTGAATATAAACACGATTAAAGACTTTCTTACTTCTATAAGTAGTGCTTTTTACACTACTTAAAGTGCTTGTCACTACATCGGTTTTGTAAATACAGGGTGATGCAAAAGTATTGTCATTAAATTAAATGGGTATACCGGGTGCCCGGATTTCGTAGGGACAACATGGGTAACTTTTGTATTTGAAGAGATAGAGAGATGGTTAAATTAGCAAAAAGGTGCAGGTTCGAGAGCTCATTAAGAATCCATTTTCAAATTTTACTTGTCATGGCCCACTTGTTTAAAATTAAAAAAAAAACCTAGATCTCCTAATTTCTTTTATTTGCCGTAACTATTTTGTTACTTAAGATATTGAGATACGGATTGAACTAATTTGCATAGTAATTTAAATACTTTTCTTTGCACTTAATAAAACCAATTTCATTTGTGCAAATTTTTAGTAATCCAACCTAACCCCAAAATTTTAAATTGGTACCATTCAATTTTTTAGCCCTTTTAAGAGAGGATTTTTTTCTTAATGCAATGATGTATCACATGATATGAAAACTTTTTCAAGATTTTGATTAATATGCTCTACCTACCCTTAAAATTAATGACAATACTTTTTAATCGCCCTGTATAATTCCACATAAGAGCGGACCTGTTGGAACAACAAATTAATGTTAATACTGCACTAAATTGTTTACTGCGTAGGGATAGCAAAAAGGATTAGATTAGCATGGTCAGCATTTAGAAGCCAGAAAAATATTTTGACGAAAAAAATACCACTCATTTCAAGAAGACAAGCAACAAGCATCTACGTAACTGCCTACTAACAAAAACCCATAAAGTTATGTTAATGCTGACGAACTGTATTAGAAATGAAAACAAAGGACTAAACTATTAGATGTAATAGAAGCTACAGCAAAATCGAAATAGAACTATGAGATATACAGATAGTAGATGGTATAGTATAAAGCATGGACTGCAAAGATAGGAAAATAATGAGCACAGATGCAATGGTCCGAACGTCGGATAATTTAAAGAAGGTGATTGGATACCAGAAAAAAGTCAACAGATAATAATTGTTAAGAAAGAGCGGGGATGGCTATATTCAATACTCTATGGAAAAGGGTCGAAAAAAAGTTGACTTTACCATTTAATTATTGGTTGTCGTGAAAGTAGGGCAAGATTGAATTTACTGCCTTAAGGAAGTAACAACTACTTTTAAAATCAAACATGCATAACTATTGCTAGTGTTTTTTGATAAATTAATGTAGCGACAATTAATATTAAATAATAACGTCAAAAAATGTAGATTTCTAATGGCAGTTTATATCGGCAGAGGAAAAGATATTAACTATTATACATTGTACTATTATTTCTAGTGAGTAAATAATGGTCCATAAATAAAATAAAATTAAATGCATGCGCGGTAATATTAAAATAATATTTATTGCTACACGTTTACACTTACTCAGAATGAAGTGTTACATCACTGTGCATTCGGATAAGCCGTGAAATGGAGTATTAAAATCATGTTTATCCAGAATATGAAAAAAATTCGTGGCTTCTCCTGCCGTATTTTGGAAAGTGCCTGTAACATACAAAAATTAGTTTTCAAAATAGATATCTCTATGACACTTGAAATATTTAATCAAACATTTGGTATAGAAAATGTCTAACACTAGGAAATAACTCAATAGTCAAAGAAACTTTTTAGAAGAAAGATTATTTCACGAGTTGTAAAATAGGTATAGTGTATTTTCTTCCCGTTAGGATTTAAGCTGTGCGTTTTCATTAAGATAGAATTCGAGTTTGATTCATATCTCGAAAATCGGGTTGTGAATTTTTAGTACGTTTTGAAATTTCTAATCCCTCACTTAAACTTGAATTTTAAACATCACTTCGAACAAAAATTCCAAACCGACTCCGGTTTGGAATTTTTATCGTGCCAACTTGATACCGTCAATGTCTCAATATGATCATTGACACGGTATATAGCTACGGTTTTCTTTCATATCCGAAAGAAAGCATGCTTTATAATTTATTTTAAAGAAAGTTCTGTATGCATAAATGGCAAATTACTTATTCTGAAACTCTGTCTGCTGTATAAAATGTAACCTGTAACGCCAGTTAAAAATTTCCAATGGATATGGGGAACATGCCGAGCCTAAAGATTTGAAATGTACAACAGCCAAAATATCTTTTTTAAATTATAATATTTTAAAAATCAACATCAGAGCATCCACTATGGTATTTAGTCATTACTTAAGTACCACAGGACGGTCTCGATTGTGCCAAAATGTTGCTTGGTAACCAGAGATCTCGGGTTTGATTCCCAGTCCAGTTTGGTGATATATTTTAAATGGAAAAATATCTGAGAGTATGCCAATTCGAGAACCGTAGATTTCGTGCTAATACAATGTTTAGCACGATAAAGACCCCTTTCAGAGGTGGAAGTCTCTTATGGCTCCTCTACACGATGGCCCATGATGGACCACTATGGTGGTCGCCATGATGGCCACCATCAATGGTAACCAGTCCACCAGTCGCTGGTCCATCCACACGCTGGTCGACGATGGGCCAGTGTGATGCGCCAGCAACTGGGCCATTCGTTCGTTCGTATTAGTTACAAACCACGTATGTTTGTTTGTTTGTTTGTTGTTTGTGTTGTTCTTCAATAAAATAATAAATAACTAGTAATTAAATAAATCGAATTAATTTAAATATATTTTATGCGTTTATTCAAAATGCAAGGCTCTTGTTGATAAAGTTCAATAAATTTGAACGTCTCCTCGTTGCTCCACGTTGTCATGTTTAGGTAATTGTATGAGCAGATACTTAGCAACAGAATCAGAATAATAACAATAAATAAATGGAACAGAACGGAGTCAGATAACGAGTGACAATCACGTCGGGAACTGAATGATGGGGGCCATCGTGTGGATGCACCGGGTGGGAACCCACTCGGCACCTCGAATGTGCATGCTGGCTCCCTTTGATGTGGGGAGAAAAGCCGCTCCCAAAGCCATCCTCCGCCATTATCAGCCCATCATCGGCCACTGCATGCCAACCCACCTTCCACACGATGGCGATGGCTTGTAGTGGCTCATCATGGGCCATCGTGTAGAGGAGCCATTAGACTCGACAAAATTCTAGTCGGCTAGTCCTACTGACTATAACATGTGCGTTGATATCCCAGATAAACCTAGATTTCAAGCAATAAATAAACAAACAAATTCGCATAGTGAATGCTCTGTTTGAGATTACTGTAACTTATAAACAAGTAGCAAGTACATGTTTGTAAGACGACGCATGCGTTGCCAGTTTTATAAGCTCGACATAATAAATGGGCGACCCTAACTATTAGTATTACATATTATTGAAATGTGTATAGTATTAAAAAAGTACCCTTAACTTGTAAAAATTGTATAACTTTACATATGAATCAAAGCGATCATCTTAAATGAACACATAAAACGAATTTAGCAAACAACAGATGGTGTACAAAGCTCTGACTCCGGAAGTAAAGGAACCAACCGTACGGGAGCTGAACTCAAAACGATACATCACTTCTCCTCCATCCACATTCACTCTGCACTCACGGAAAATTGAGTTCACCGTATTTATTACCGCAGCTATTCGCTTTATATACAAAGATGTTGATCTACTTTATTATTTTGTTAGGTTTTTGGATTAGTGTTTGTTATAGTGATACAATTAATTAAATATTAATCAAAAACATCAATTTTGAATTGTAAATTTCAAATTTCATTCATTTATTTTGTGGCATAATCCACCAAATTTTGAAATGCAACGTTTCAATTTTTTTATTAGGGCTTATCGGCGTCCATTACTAGGAGCATTGGTTGGCCTTTATAAACTTAATCTACTTAAGGCGGTCGGAGCCGTTTATACGAGCCTACACAAATCATAGTTTTTTGGGTTACTACCAATTTTTAATAAAGTTCTCGATATCTTGACATAATAATAATCATGTGTATTTTCATGGAATCCCAATAAAAATTGGAAATTATATCTAATTAAAAAAATAGGCTTTTTACCAGATATTTACGTTAATTTAAAAAATATTCTAAAACCGTTTTCACGTCCCATTTCTTCGATAGTCTCCGCAGGGATTAATATAATTAAACATTATGTAGTTATGTTTAAACGGATGGAAATAATTGTTTTAATATGCAAAAAATCATTTAAAAATATAAATTCAGCTGTAACTTTATTGGAATTCATTCAATGAGGTTCAGATTTTCGCAATCCCTAGATCAATACATTACAATTTTGTTTAATCAAATTGTAAGCTGTAATCTTCAGTATCTTACGAAAAAACAGGTAAAACAAATTGCTTATTTTATCACCGACTTTGAAAAGACAAGGAAATCCGAGATAAAGAAGGACAACAAACTCTGAAACTCAGGTAGGTACGTAGCCAAGCGCAACGACAGCAAATTGTTAGACAGGACCTTTGTATTCAATTTTCGGTTCGACCTTAAAATATTTGCAATTGCATATATTTTTCATAAAATACAAATATAAAGGGATTATCCCATTCATTGAAATATGGCTTTAGCTGTTCTTAATTTAAAAATTTTAGCAAAAATATATGATTTACAAATTATTCTACAAGAGCTTTCCGATTTTTTGTTAAATTTCTGTAAAAGTTAAATATAAACAAATAATACTATGTTTAATTAAGTTTAATGTAGTGTCTGTCTTGTACAGTAAAAAGATAAGAAGGTAAGAAGTTTGAGCAAACAAAGAAAACTTTTAACGTACGCAAGATTTCCAAACTTCTAGGAAAATGAATAACCCCAAAATTATTACCTGCTCCTTTCTTATGCATAACATTTTAAAATATTGCTTGCAGTTTATGTTGCAACTGCATATAACGAGTCTGAAGTTTTGTTATAAAGTTGCTAACCTTAGATTTTTTCCGTATATGTATTTGCTATAAAATTTAAACAAAACAAGTTTCGGTTGTGGATCTAATAAGCGTTACTAAATAGTGTACCTACATATATATTTTAGAAATTCGTATTTTAAAATTAGTGCATGTTATTTAGCTTTCCTTTTCGTATACATATTTACTATAAAATTTAAACAAAACAAGTTTCGGTTGTGGGTCTAATAAGCGTTACTAAATAGTGCACCTACATATATATTTTAGAAATTCGTATTTTAAAATTAGTGCATGTTATTTAGCTTTTCTTTTCGTATACATATGTATTTACTATAAAATTTAAACAAAACAAGTTTCGGTTGTGGATATAATAAGCGTTACCTACTAAATACTGTATATATTTTAGAAATTCGTATTTTAATATTAGTGCATGTTATTTAGCTTTTCTTTTCGTATACATATTTACTATAAAATTTAAACAAAACAAGTTTCGGTTGTGGATATAATAAGCGTTACCTACTAAATACTGTATATATTTTAGAAATTCGTATTTTAATATTAGTGCATGTTATTTAGCTTTTCTTTTCGTATACATATTTACTATAAAATTTAAACAAAACAAATTTCGGTTGTGGATATAATAAGCGTTACCTACTAAATACTGTATATATTTTAGAAATTCGTATTTTAATATTAGTGCATGTTATTTAGCTTTTCTTTTCGTATACATATTTACTATAAAATTTAAACAAAACAAGTTTCGGTTGTGGATATAATAAACGTTACCTACTAAATACTGTATATATTTTAGAAATTCGTATTTTAAAATTAGTGCATGTTATTTAGCTTTTCTTTTCGTATACATATTTACTATAAAATTTAAACAAAACAAGTTTCGGTTGTGGATATAATAAGCGTTACCTACTAAATACTGTATATATTTTAGAAATTCGTATTTTAATATTAGTGCATGTACTCGTATTTATCTTAGTTTGTATTTTCGTTGCATTGCCAATATGGCTAGATCGCACGGTAGAATAAAAAGGCGTGGAAAAGCGTCTAAAGCAAAAAAGTTACGTGATGTTCGTAATAAAGCACTACAAATGTGCGTATCTGATCAATATGTGCCAGAAGATTCTCATGTACCGTATTTTAACAGGTACGTAATAGTATGCAGATAATTATTTTTTCAGTGGAAGAGAAACGTAAAATCAAATGTTGTGATTAAAATAAAATCAGCTTAGCAACTTTATAGAATTACTCCGGATTTCCACCATGCGGACAAATAAAACCAAAACATAAACTATCCGTTTGATACAAAAACAGTTGTTTTGATTACTCTTATTTACACCAAACCAACAAAAATCGGTTTCTGTTTTATATATGTTTTAGTTCGGTTTACACTAAACAGGCAGAGTAAACGTTTCGTATAGCGAATAAAAGTAAGAATGTTGTTTCTTTCTGTTTGTCCGCTTGGTGGAAACCCAACAATTTTACTTTTCGTTTATCCATTTCGAAAATGTTGCGTTTTAAAAAAGATGCTCTTCCCAGTACAAATATTTATATGTAAGCAACAATATAACATAATGTATGTTCTTTTAGTTTACCCGAAAATCATGATGACCTACCGTCGCTTGAAATCGAAACTGTCTTTGAAAATGTACAAAATATCTCTCCTGCTGGTGATTGCGTAGTGAACGCGGCTTATTTTATAGAACAAAATCAGTTATTAGCAAAACATAATTTAAAGTGCACAATGGGCAGAATGAAATTTCAAAAACAACATAGAACAGGAATAGTTTCTTGTTTTTATTACTATTGCAACACATGTGAAAAGACTATCAGTATGTTTTCACACCCTCCAGAAAAAAACCGAAGACGTTAACAAAATGTTAGTCTGGGGAGCAAATTCTATAGGAATTGGTTTTTCACAGTCAGAGGAATTGCTCAGTTGCATGGAAATTCCAACAATGAGTAGTCGCTATTTCAGAAAGATGGAAAAGCTGGTACGTGATGACTGGGAACAGTTTTTACAATCCCAAATGTCACGGACGGGCGATCAAATAAACAAAGTTGAGTTCGCATTTTACCTGGAAAAATATTACAAATGTTTAATTAAGCTAAATGTTTTATATATATTGTTGTGGATGTAAGTAAATGTAAGCCCTAGGTCTCCAAGACCTGTAGAGCATTTAAATAAATTAATAAAATTGCTAAGTTCCTTTAAATACATAATTTTGTTAGTCTTATTCTGTTATGTGTTTTATAAGAATCTGTTGTGCTAAAGTCATATTTTACCAATTTTAACACTTTTTAAATAAATTTATATATAAATTTTATCTTTTTTAATACCTACCTATCTAAAGAATTAACACAAAATATTGAATATGGGATATAGGTCAATTACACTTACACCCTATGAGTGAGTGCAGTTTGATGTGTATTTTATTGTTTTTTGGACAAATTTACTTATCTAATCTAAATTTCGACATAATGGCTAATAATTATTATAACAAATACTATTCCACACTAAATGAACTACATACGCGCCGGAATAACGAAAAAATAACGTGTGTTGTGTAGATTCTCACACTTAGTTTAGACGAATGTAGTGAAAAACAAGAAGATTTTCCAAAAGTGTTATACCCAGGCATTTGCAATTAATTGATTTGTAAAATTTAAACATAATTTAATACACGTATATGTGATATTTAGCAATAAAATTAACAAAACTTGTTTTCTGTATTACTATTAAATGTTTGTAATGACTAATGATAATGTTTTTATAATAGGTAACAAATCATTCAAAGCAAGCAAGACACTTTTAAATGTTTTAGGAGTAATTAATAAATATAAACAAAAGACATTTTGTTTATTTTATATGTATTGTATTGTGCACTGTTGAGTTTTAATAAAAATTGCATGTAACCTGGGAAAAAGTTTTTTTTAAGAATATCATTTGAGAAGTCACATAAATCACTAAATTTTATAAATTTATATTTTAATAAAAAGTAGCTGTACTAATTATATTAATAGTAGCCCATTTACAGTTTAATTTAATATTTAATAAGTAATTCACAATTGGCGTAATAATCCAAATATTGCAGCGTGTAATAATCGTTTTGTGGGTAAATCAAATACTGTAACCTTGAGTTGTTTTCGACGTAAGCGTGTCAGGTAGAAAATACCGTTAATTCGGTACCTACCCTTAAACTCTAGTCCATGACAAAAATGCATCTACGTCCCTAGTCCGTACCTCGACGTCGGCGGTTATGTGTAATAAAATAAAGTTGAACTATGGCGTATATTGGGTTGCATAACATTTTGTTAGAAATTTTTGAGCGGCTCCATACACCTTAACCTGAACAGGTTCGGACGCCAACCGCGCTCCAGACCGAGGTCTTGCCATGGTTGGTCCGAACCTGGGACTTCAATTTTAAATGACACCTTGCATATTCTTTTTATTTTTTTTTTAATTTTTCGTCTACCCGTTGAAAAGATATCATGAGATTAAATAAGAAAATTATCCTGTTGAGCTCTACTAAAATAGAAAATGTTAATATTTTAAGAAACAATAAATTCAATAACTGACAATAAAAAGAAATCCATAATTAAAAAAAAAAATCAGTCCAGCTTTGATAATAAATTATAGAAACAGCTACACTGTGATTTTTTAGTACTGGAAACAGATTCCTTTTACATAAAAATAACAGTTTTATTCATTTCTAAGATTCTAAGGTTTGATTCTGTGTGTGTCTGTTTGTCACGTTGCATTGTGCAATTTTAATAATGTTTATTCACAATCATTATAGTAATATGTCGATTCCTAACCTTTTAGAGGTTGGGAAATACGTCATTCCTAACTGCAATGACAATCTCTTGGGTGGGAAGTAACAGAAAATACTTCCCACCGACGGGCGGGAAATGTTTATGTACGGTTGCCTAGCGACACTGTCTTAGATTTATAAGTTAAAGTAGGCTAAAATAAATTATAATAGAGCTGTCAAGAAGTATTAATAAAATTAATTTAAATTCAATGATTAATAATTGTGAATAATAGTAGATTATTCTACAAGTAAAGAAAAGTGGCAGTTTTCTAGCGCGTGGAAAATGTTTGATTCACGAGCGTTACCGAGTGAATTACAATTTCACGAGCTAGAAAACCACTTTTCTTACGTGTTGAATACGCTATTTTTTTGTGTAAGTACTAAAAGTTCGAATTTTCTAGACAAATTTGTTAAATTTATCAAAGTTATGTTTGTACGGAAACATAGCAACTACAACACGTACATAGTAACAAGTAAACAAACAGACTGTGTTGCTAAGAATAAAGTGTTGGTTGCTAATGACTCAAACGTTGTAATGAGGAAAAGGTTGCTAACGAGAAAAATGCCACCTTTCTTTACTATTTTCTACATAGTAAAATGGCCGTTTAACATTGAGTATACAAAAAAATAGTATACATACCTCGGTGGGAGTCTGGCCACGAGGCTTCGCCTCTCGGTCATACATAAACCCTAGGCTGTAATGAAACATTTCCCACATCGGATGTAACGCACTATAACCAAATTAACAAAACTCTAAATATAATGAATTAATACTAATTCAAAAGAGACAACGAAGGGTGATAACTCCTTTTTAGCACTTTTTGGTTGATTCCAACTATATTGTTTTAAATACTGAACTAGGTATTTGAAACATAGGCACCTGTTGTACGGAAAAACATTTACATTTTTTAACTGAGGGCGAATTTTGTAACTTTAACATAAGAAAAACTAAGAGGATGCCAAATATTTGAAATATCAATTTTCAGACCTGCCTTAGAATCAAAACTATATTAATCTACGTCCTCTATGTTAACCATTGCTTTAAAATTGTTGTATTACTAATCATTACGTTTATTGCAAAGTATATATATTTCTTGTTCTACGTAATAAAGAGTTATGCACTTTTGCCGTTTATTTATTTACTAATAAGTATACAATATCTGGAACTGGGGCTACCAAGTATCTTAACGATGTTGTTAGCATCAATTAGATTTTTTTCAGCTCGAGAGGACTTGTATTCCTGTAACAGATTTTCATTGTACTTAAACAACATAAAGTCACGAGAAGTAGTGTTTATTTTCGTTTCCACAAAAGGGGATATTTTGAGATTTTTTCCTAATTTTTCTCATATTAAAAATTTTATCAACGTTGACCGGAAATTCAATATATATTTTATTTTATTTTGCTTAAATGTGGCGCAATTTACTTTATTGTACTTGACCAAGAAGATCATAGTGAATCGGCAGATCAGTGTTCATTTACCTCTATAATTTTTATTTTGAATGTTTCCGACAAACCACAGAAGTGGTAGATAGTTAAAGAGTTCAGATTTAACATAAATAAATTTATAGAAGCTAAATATAGTGACGTTCCAGTTGTCTCCATTTTAAATACACCAGCCATTCACGATTTTATTTATAGCCAAGAATCTATTTCCAATCCACATACTTTTCATATTAATTCAAACTTTTACCTTACGAAAAACTGTTTGATTCTCCTTGTAATAATTTGTGTTACTATTGTTCCTTAAATGTAGTTAAGTACATTCACGCATTTAATGCATTTATCACAAACAATCTACTAAATAAAGATCTTTTGCTTTTAAATTATTTAAATACCTGACAAGCGTGGGAATACAATAAATAATTATTTAACAACGGGACAAAAGCCGCAAAACAATCCAGCATCTACTCATCTACAGTTAGGGCACGTCCTCGTCAAATTCTGATAAAAATGAGAGCAGTTGGAGTGCGTTCAGACTGAAAATAAACAAAATTTATACGATGCAATCATCGTAAAGGAAAAACTTTGTGGAATACAGGCAGCACAATTCGCATACCTTTTTCCTGAAACCCTGTTACTGGTGCGGGCAAGTTGACGTATTCATTTTGTCTCTAGGGAATGAAGCGGGCGAGGTTAGCAGCATAGGCCTGGAAAGTCCCACATCCCGGTAGCTTGTAAACGTCCTGAAGCTTGAAGTCCAGGACGATATTAACGATATAGCCTTGCTCAAAGGCAGGGGCGGCTTAAGGCCCGGGCGACCCGGGCGACTGCCCGGGGCGCCGCGCCAGAGGGGCGCCAAATCGGCGGATGAAATAAAAATGAAACGAGAAAAAAATCATTTTCTTTTCGCTAATAAAAATAGGTAAAGGTGAATTTTGGGCAATCTTGCAATCTACTGTTAAAACGATTATTTTTTCATTACCTATAGGAATAAGAAGTAGTTTATTATTTAACTGAAACGTTTACGTCCAGATATTGACTCCTTTATTAAAGATTTTGCAAATAAAAAGATCGCAAATGTTTTTTGTAATAATTTAGCAGTAATTGTTGTTTATTGCTTACAATGTACACTAACAAAATTTTGGAATGCAGTGTGAATCTGTTTCTTATTAATTGTCCACCATAGTCGTTACATATAGTTAATACGGGGGGGGGGGGGGGGGCGCCAAAATTCCCTTTTGCCCGGGTGAGATTTTTATCTTGAGCCGCCCCTGCTCAAAGGCATAATGGAATTGGATAGCACAGCGTACGCTTACAGTTAGTGGTGGTTTAAAAGTTCCTGTGTATACATATACGTTTTGTTACTTTTAAAACAATGGTATGAAATTAAGTAAGTCTTTATAAAAAATACAGAAATAATAATTTTAAAAAATAAGATGTCAGAAGTGGGATTCGAACCCACGCCCACAGAGTGGACTGCGACCTGAACGCAGCGCCTTAGACCGCTCGGCCATCCTGACAGTTGCCAAAGTTTGGACAAAATATCTATATAAAACGATTGTTATAATAAATATAAAATTTATAATTGTATCCTTTATAATAAAAACCACAATTATTCAGTAATTATTCACTTTACTACAAACATATTAAATGTTAATATATTTTAAAACCCCTACGTCTCAGTGATCTATGCAGCCCAATATACACATTTCGTAAGAGTGCTGCATATGCATAATAGAGATTGAATTGAAGAGAGTTTCATGCATCGAATAACGTATTTTTCATTATTTTGATTCCTTAACCTATTTTAAACAATTTATTATACACGGAATTTTTCTTGTTAGAGTTGTTAGTATACATATCGCCTATGTATACATTTAAAAAAAAACGTGCCAAACGCCTTGTTTTATCCTATATATAGGCAACCAATTATGCACTAGACTTAAATTTTAATTTTTTAAGAAAAAATAGTATACTGCGGCAAAAATAAGCAAATTAACTTAATGTCAAAAAAATTAGTCTTTAACTGTTGCTGTTTCTATTTTCATTTATGTTTTGTATTGTTGATATTTTGTTTTAGAATAACCGTTGAATTAAAATTATTTTGATTTTCCACTAATTTTGATTTACTTTTTATTTACAAACATGGAACATAACACATAACCTTTACGCAGCACGTGACGTGACGTTTAGTGTATAGTTGGTTGCCTACATATAGGGCAAAACAATGCGTTTGACACGTTTTTTTCTTTAATGTATACATAGGCGATATGTATACTAAAAAGAAAAATTCTCTGTACCTATATTGTAAACGCGTTCGTTAGAATCTTAGCTCTTGTTTGTCAAAATGTAAGTAAAGCTGAAGTTGTACCACCTTCAATTTTATACTAATTTCGAATACCACACTCAGAAGTTTTGAATTTTGAAAGATCTTATTTACATATAAACTAAAAGCTAAATAGAAACCTATTTCAGTTAGACGTATGTAAAGAGTTTTAAGTTTCCAGATTCAAGAAAAATATGTTTTTCTGTAACTACTGAATAATATGATGTACCTTTGAATCGGTACACATACAAGGTCCGGCAAAAAGCACTGAGCAGCTTTAATATACAAGATGGTCCATAAGTAATGGGACACAGACGAACAGTAGATTCGTGAGACCAAAATATTACGATTTACATAAAGTTAATATTTAGGGAGATACAGGGTGGCAGAGTAATTTCAAAAATTTTCAAAATATCGATATGAAAATTGGTGAAACTGCCTTTTTTGGGACGGGAAATAATAATCTGTCCACAATTTTAATGTAGTTTCTAAAAGAACCTTATTTTTGATACACCTAATACCTTCAAAGTACTTCACATTTTTTATACTAAGAGTTATGGTAGATTTAATTGAAAAAAAAAAACAGCTGTCTCATCTTTTTTATGAAAAAAATGTTTACTATTTGGATGTCACTAAAGTTAACAGTTTCCAAAATATTTGCTATTAAGGGGGGGGTTTTAGTAGCATGTTTACGCGCTGAAAATTGTGTAATTTTAAAATAACGGTACGGTTAAATAATGTCAGTTGAAAAGAAGGACGAGTATGAATTAAATAAGCAATACTAGAAGATCCAATCCTTTCTTGGCTGGTTTTAAGTCAGGCAAACCAAAATACTTAAAAACGAAAAATATTTTAACTAAAACCCACCCTTAAAGTAAGTTATTTCACCTTAATTTCACTCATTTTAACAAGACGTAAACCACCCCAAATCTCTATAAACCGCACAAATTAAATACAACTTAACACATATATACTTCTAAATGTCACAACTGTTTTTTAATAATTAGTTTGACATCGTCACTTTTGTTTTATGGCTAAGTAGATTACATAAAAATACGCCCTCGTAAAAACCGAAAGTAGAATAATTGTATACCTACTGTATATTGTATGTATTTATAATTAGTAAATAAACCTGATCAATTATTTTGAATTTGTGAGGTCAAAAAGAAAGTAGTATTCGCGAAATAATTATTTTTCTTTCATTTTGATCAAACTCGGAAAATGTCCGGAATATACATAATACATAAGAGTAATAAAATGAAACCTAAACCTTTATTTTACAATTTACAAAGTCAGTCGGGAATTTTTAAAAATATCTTTTCTTTTTCTTTTTTATAATTTTCCTCACAAAATTCCACTTTAAGTACCTACTTAGTGTTTTTATTACACAGTGCTTTATGTATTTCTATTTCATTTATAATTTTAAATTAATTCTTATAGAGTTTGAGAAAATTGAATGTCAACTTTTTTCTAGATAAGATAAGTTAAGGTAAGAGATCTAACTGGCGATGTCTAAGATGTGTTGAGAATTCGTTTTTACAGGGTTTATCTGAAGTGTTATCCTAATTTTAAAAACAAATAGTTTATTAAAACTGTGAACACATTTGAGATATTTCAAATATTTGTATGTATCTACTGATAATATATATTTTTTAAATGTTCATAAACGACGGTTTTTTGTATTTACTAACTAATTGACCTTTTAACCTACGGTCTACCGATATTTGAAACTTATCTATTAGGCTTATCTGGTATTGTTATTTATCAAAGTAACTTGAACAATTAAAATGTGATAATTATTACGTTTTATATTAGCGTTGCAAAGTAAATTATCTACAATGTTCGTCATTGAAAAATGCATCACAAATATGTAACATTAATAAAACCGCAGTCCCTACTGTGATAAAAGGACAGTAGGTACGTAAATTCCTTCGATATCGGTGGTTAATAGTTTACAAGCGGTGAATACTTGTGTTCTATCATAGCTATAGGTAAATGTTTAATGGTAAGTCTCAAAATAAAATAAATGAATAGCTTTCTTTTTGTTTCGTTGTGTCCTAAACCAAAATCATATGAATTGCACATTGCGTTTATCGTAAAATAATTGTACTTATTGTTAAATATTTATCGTAGGACAGTGTAGTAAATGTCATATTAAAAATTCAGGAGATACTCATTAAACACATTAAACGATTAAGCAAAGTTCCAAATTTAGATTACATTTGAATGAATTTCAAGGTTTTAACAGAATTACTAATTTCACGTAACATGAGACGTCACTAAATAAAATAAATGTAATCTAAATCTTCTAAACTAAAACCGACCTCGATCCAAAATATTAGATTTGTCGTTAATGCGAACTGCTTTAATTAAATACAATCAATGCTGCATTTTTGAAAATGCAAAACAGAATTGAATGCAATAATGAACATCAATGCATGCATCCTACGCGATCTCACCTCACGTCCTCACATAACTAGTTTGGTTGATATTATTATCAGGTTCATAGTTCACTGATATAATTCACACCGCGAAAACCTTGGATTTAGGTACATTACAATACAATAATATTACAAAGAATTATGTTATTTTTAAACTAAAAACTAATTCATCATCATCATCAAGCCCTGTAATCCATGGGATTATGGCTTCTTCTCCTTGAATGCGGAAGATTTAGGATCCATTTTCTGAGGTGGATCGTTCCTCGTCTGTTTCTATTATAAACTCTTATGTGTCCTGGCCTGCTTTACTATTTCCTTCCATTCTTCCCTGTTTTTACATTTATATTTCCAATTTTCAACCTTCATCACTTTTAAATCTTCTGTAATATTGTCCCACCATCTTGTTCTCGGCCTCCCTCTTCCTCGTTGTTGAAGTGGTTTCCAGTGTGTTATTCGTTTTATCATATCCATTGGTGGCCTTCTCATAATGTGCCCTAACCATTTTAATCGTTGTGCTTTTATGTGTTTCACTATGCTTTCTCCCTCTAATACTTCTTCTAGCTCCTGATTTGTCTTTAGTCTTCTTTCTCCCTCCTCTGTCACGTTTGGTCCTAGAATTGTTCTTAATATCTTTCTTTCTAATTTTCCCAGCTGTTCTTCCTCCATCTTCGTTAGTGCGATGGTCTCTGTTGCGTAGGTGATGGTCGGTCTAATCAGAGTCTTGCAGATTCTTATTTTTGTTGTTTTCGTTAAATTTTTGTTTTTTAGCAGTGATTTGTTAATAGTGTATGATTTGATTCCTTTCTGTATTCCTTCTTTCACTCTTTCTTTTCCTTTTCCTATTAGTACTCCTAGGTAGTTGAATGATGTGACATTTTCGAAGGTGTAGTTGTGTGTTTTTAAAGGTCTATCGGTGAGATTGCTCCTTCCGTAGTTCATATATTTACTTTTTTCCTGGTTTATCTGTAGCCCGAACTTAGTTGCATCTTTGTTCAATCTTTGTATTGCGTCTATCAGTCCCTCCTTTGTTTTAGCTACTATTGCTAGATCATCTGCGTATGCTATAGTTTGAAGTTCATCAGTTATTATGTTTTTGTTTATTCTTGCTTTGCGAGTGATGCTTTCTAGTAGCAGATTAAATAGTGTCGGTGATAAGGCGTCCCCCTGCTTTACTCGTACGTTTATGTCGAAATCTTCCGTTTTTTTGTCTTGGAACTGCACTTTTGCTTTTGTATCTTTAAGGCTTATTTCTACTAGTTGTGCTAATTTTAGCGGTATTCCCAAAAGTTTCAATTCTTGTAGCAGTAGTTTTCTGTTTACCTTATCAAATGCATTTCTGAAGTCTATGAAAATTATGTGTATGTTTCTATTGTATTCCCATGTTTTTTGACAAATTTGCTCAAGTACGTGTATTGCATTGACCGTGGATCTGCCAGTCCTGAAACCGTTCTGATAGTCCCCCAGTATACGTTCGGCATGCATTTTGAGTCTTTTATTGAGTAGGCTGGAGAATAGTTTATATTTATATGTTGTATTCAGGAGTGTTATGGCTCTGTAATTTGCACATTCTTCTTTGTCGCCTTTTTTGTGTATCGGCACTATTATGCCAGTATTCCAGTCTACTGGTAGCTCGTTTTGCGTCCATATTTGTTTTATTAGTATGTGTATTTTTTGTGTAATTGTTCTCCTCCATATTTTAGCAGTTCGGCTCTTATGCCATCTTCTCCTGGTGCCTTATTATTCCTCATTTTATTTATCTCTTGCTTTACGTCTTCTAGGGATGGCGCTTTTGTTTCTTCATTTTCTTGTTCTTCTGTTATGCTGTCGTTTGTTGTTTGGTCCATTATAGTGTTGTTGTCCTCTATGTGTAGTGTTGCCATATAATGTTCTTTCCAAAAAAGAACTAAACTAATTAAAAATGTATTTATACTTCAGAACTCAATACTAGTTATGGAGGATTTATACAGTCATTAACAATTAACAACTAACAATTAACAACTAAGAACTAACAACTAACAATTTAGCAGTCGTTTATACAGCAAGTATTTAACTTAGCTATTGCGCATGCGGCATGTCGTCAGCTAAAATTGGTACCAACCGAAGGGGGAAACACCTTAAAAAAGTTCTGTGCGCGCCTAACTTAACACGTGGAAGAGTGAGGTTATATATTACGTGCGCTAAATTTCAATTTCAGAATGTGGTGGCTACCCTGTTAGGTTGTGTAAAATACATGCGCAGTTGCTTTTAAAACTATCACTAACAACTAACACTAAGAAGTTAAGCTGTTAATTGTTAATTCTTAGTTGTTAGTGAAGTTGTATAAACCTCAGGATAAGTTTCTTAAGATTTAACTTCTTAGTTGTTAGTTCTTAATTGTTAGTTGTTAGTGTTTAATGACTGTATAAATCCACCATTAGATGAGTATAGAAAAATATGTAGCTGTATACATATATTTTAACTTTAATCCAAGTCCTTATAACCGAAACGACTTACCTACTGCAGCAAGAAAATTAAAGATGCAATTTTAATTTAGTTTTTAAAGATGGCACACAAAAATTACCCGTTTCATAAAAAGATACATACATTTTACTAAGAAGAAGAAAACTTGGTTCACGCAATGCTCGTCACTAGTGAAAACTAAAAACCCCTAGTTTATGAAAAGGATTAATTTATGAAATATTAACATTGACCAAATTTGCAATACCTCAAGTATTTTCAAGAATTAAAAATACTTTTAAATGAAGGCGTCTATGACATTCACTTATATAAACCTTTTTAAAATTAGTCAAAGAATCGACGGCTGAAGTTTGGCCTTGAACTTAATTTACACATTACGAGGGAGTATTGATAAATACTTAGCCTGTCATATAGTTAAAATGGATAGAGGTTGCTGTGGAATTTAAGTCATCTCTGAAATATTTATTTATTTATTTATACACTTTTATAATTTTTATGCCACTGACGTTTACTTGGCATCCTTTAAAAATGAGTAGATTAATTAAAAAGGTTTTAAACAGAATATAAAATGTTTAAGATCCATAAAATGTCGCATCCACAGCAACCACGATCTAATGACTTTTTGATCATGGAACAAAACAAAAACATTAACAACTTTTAAAAACGTAAAAACAAATTGCAAAGTTAAAAAAAAGCATTAATGTGGCTGTTTGTCGGAAATTCGTTTATCAAATTTTCAAGTTCAAGGCGATTTCTCACTTTTGTTTTAATGGCAGTCATAGGTCATAGACGAGAAACTTAACTCACTTAAATATGATGTAGCAGATGGAACCAAATACTTTACAGCCTCGTTTGCCAGTTCAGAGTTTACGTGCATTTGGTCCAAAACTGGGCTCTGGGGAAAAAAAGTCTAGTTTTAAAATCCCATCACTTGATATTTCAGTAGGTTTTTCTATCATGTTTTTTGGAATTTCAGCATGTTGAAAGGAATTGTCTAAAACGGATTCAGTATTCATCGGTAATTGTCATAACTGTTTTGAATTTCTTTGGGGAAATAATCATAGAGCTGTTGTTTTAAACTGTATTTCTGCAAAAATGTGCTCAGAATTTATCATATTATACTTAGCTAAATCTTCCATGAGTTCTTGAAGGCACTGGAATTAATCAAACTTCTTTTTTCCAATTGAAGTCGATCCTAAATCAAGTTTTTTTATAAATTCATTAACCTGATCCGTCCTTTGTTAGAATTTACAACTTTAGTGACACTTTTCATAAGACAATCCATTTCAGAAGGTTTTTTTTTTAGGCAATTTTTATTTACCAGATCAACAAGTTCTTGTTATACATGGTAGTGTTAATTACGTTACAAATAACTATGAAACTGAGTTTTGGTATTTTAGTCTGATGATAAATAATAGATCCTGTGGTAGCTTACGTTTAAGTCGGATGTGAATATCTTTTTTCCCGAGGTTATAAAGCACTGCACCATCACAAGCACTTATGTTAGCAAATAATTTTGTTGCACTATCACTGATATATTCTTGGACTGTTGTGATGCCCAATTCATAATGTAGTTACTCGTTTCGAGTATACCACAGAGCGTTTACTGCTATTCGTAGCGTTTGTTTTGTAGTCTTTGGAGTTTAGATATGTTAGTTTTCGCTGTATTGCTCCAAATTGCTGATGCGTGTAGAACCAGTGGCCTAATTAGGGACTTGTACATTAGAGTTGTGCATTTAATTTTCAATGTAGATTTTCTATTAATTAATGGATACAACTGCACCAATCTTGCATAGCTTTGGTTGAGCTTATGATTAGTATGCGAATTCCATGTGAGCCGCGTATCAAGTTCACCGGCTTATCATTGAGGTTCCACTCTATCTCATTATTGCTGCTCTTAATGTTGGCTGAGTTACGAATGCGTTTCAAAGTGAATATTTTGTTTGGCAGTTTATGGAATTGACTAGAATATTCCACATTTTGAGCCATGAGTACATTTGGTCAGTTGAAATTTGTAATTGAGAGATAGCTAGTGTGAGGTCGTGGCTTTGCGTTAGGATGGCCGTGTAGCTAAGGTGGCGTTCCCTGCAGGTATGTCAGAAGTGTAAATATTGAACAGCAGTGGTCCCAGGATGCTGCCTTGAGAAACTCCTGCTCTGCTTTTGATTTCAGATGTTGCCAGGTTTATTTTTTCTGTAAACATTTGGTTTTCCAAGAATGAGAAAGCTATTGCTTTAAAGTAATTGGGTATATTTAGATGGAGCAGTTTACACTTCAGGCCTTCTATCCAGACCTTATCGAAGGCCTAAGCTACATCTAAGAATATTGCTGTTGTATAACCTTTGTTTTCAAAGCCTGTTTCTATAAGTTCAGTGATCCGTTGGAGTTGATGGTTTTTTGAGTATTTTCTTTGGAAGCCAAATTGGAAAGACGGAAATGTTCAGTGTCGTTATTTTATCGTTTAAGCGAGAATGAATAACTTTTTCAGGCAGCTTGGATAATGTTGTCATCAGGCTGATAGGTCTGTAATTCTCGATGCACTTGTTGCCTTTTCTTGTCTATGAGAATAGCAAGATATGGGCATGTAATGGAGAGATAAGTTAGTACCTTTTTAGTTAGTTACTTTAGGACTACATTTGGTATTAACTGTATTAAGTCATGCCCAGGTGATTTCCGCTTGGGGAGTTTGCTGATTATGGCTTTAATTTCGTTTGGTGATGTAGGTTTAATAAGCTCAGTGACGACAGGCAGATTATTTTCTATGTGGTTCATTATGTAGGCCGTGTGATCTCCACTGCAGGTTATTTTGGGTGTAAAGACGTGCTCAAAGTATTCGGCGAAAGCTGCTGCTTTTTCTGCATCTGTGTAGTAGCTTTTGGATGCTGAAGTTAATGTTGGGATTTCTTCTTTCTATTTTAATATTCGTTTAGTGGCTCTCCACATACCTAGATCACCCGGTTCCAGCTCTTCAATGTATTTTTGATTATTTGCCACTCTCGTCACGTTTGATTCTTCATCTTTATGAGATTAATAATGTAATTTAGGGTGCTGTACCAAATAGGTTTTTGAAATTGGGGTTTTGTTAGGATAGCTTGGAATTATCCTATAGAATAGGCCCAGTTATTAGTCGAGGAGTGGGTTGGTTTGGTTGCGCTGTACTGATGAACGATATAAGAACAGGCAGATGGTCTAAAGCAAGTTCATCAGGGGCGGCGGGTTTTGGATTTCTAATCGGGTGCAAAAATTATCATTTTGGTTAAAAGTGAGCATGACATATTTAAACGCATTTTAAGGAACCGTGGAAGTCTTCGAATTCATTAAAATTTAAATGTTTTTCTAAACAGTCAAAACATAGCTCCTGGCTCCAGTTCTAGCAATTCCAGCAGTAGTTATTAGTAAACCAAAGTAATTTCAAAAGTAGGTAATACCTACCCTTCCCGTTGCCGGTGCTGATACTAAAAATAGAATCTTGAGCCGCTTTGCTAGCTTCACAAATATTTGTAGAAGTAGGCAAGGCAGTAACAGAACTATTTTCTAATTTTAATTTTTTAGTACATGAGCCACTGCTTCCATTCGTAGCGGTAGTTTCTTGTGTCTTGTTTTATAACAAATTTATCCATTTTCACAAATAGAAAATTAAACACGTTATCACATATTAAGTAACACTTAGCACAACACACATTCCGTTTACTTTTTGTTCCTTAAATGTGAATGCTTCTTGAAATTTTGAATTAGTTGAATGTCGAATAGTTGAATTATTCCAATAATTTTCACATGTTTCGTCTAAAAGACGTTTGATTGAACACGCGACACCAACATAGAATAATATATAACTATACTGGGAGGTGGTATCCAATTATTCTTTGCACTTAACTTGACCATCGCGATTGTCTAGAAGCCGACAAGAGAGAACTTTCGCTTCAATTTAGCAAGCGAGTGCAATAGAGCGAGCTAGCGCGAGCGAGAGCAAAAGCTAGAGGGCATTTCAAACGAAAGTTTTCGTTTGTCGGCGGTCGGCCTGTCTGTACTCGCCTGCAGTTTTCTCTGCGGCTCGCTTTGGATGCTCATGTACAGCTGGCAGGTGTTTGATATGACTCGCAATCGTTGATAACCGTTCCGCTTGCGATTTTTTTACGTAAACATTTTCGGTGATTTACTAGGCAAAAATGCAACAAATATATGCATATATATTAGGTATATCATGAGAAGTTTCCGATCGGGTGCAACCGACCCCGCGCACCCACGTACTCGCCGCCCCTGAAGTTCATTTATAACTTCTTGATTTATTTCCTTTGCAAAGCTTTTTTTCATCACTAAGTCTAAGATGTCCGGTTTGGAATGCATTTTTCTAATTTGATACCATTCGTATTAGACGCTCCTGCATCCCCAATTTGTATTTTTACAATTACGATCACCTATTACTAATACAGGTTCAGTTGTATTGAGTATGATATGCACATCTGCTTCATTTGGTCTTAGGTTTGGCTGTTTATATGCACTTATTAATGTGTAGCTTTGATTATTATTTATCGTTATCTTGATTCTGATAGCTTCTATGCTTGTTAGGATTAAAATTTCAGAAGGTAAAGATTTTGACGCAAAAGCTTCTCTGTGTAAAAAACAGTGTAGCCATGTAGCATTTGGCATTACTTCTTGTAATTTGACGATAAGGCCAAATCGATGTCCCGTCATAGCGGTGCATGTAACACATTTCGCCCAGTCAATATCGTACTTATTAGTACTTTTAATAAAAGTGGCGAATAAACATTTTTCGGTCCTATTGGTCTCAAATGGCGTACAAAATAAAATATCTTCCGTCATACTATTTTTCGTATCGAATTTTACGAATGCTATGAACTGAGCATAGTTAGAAATATCTATGGATTCGTTCATCTATAGTGAGAAGTACGTGCACTTCCTAACATTTTCATCAATTTATGTTCGAATATCTTCCGCCATGTCACGTCACTTAATTCTTCCTTGACTAGTATTATTGGAGAGATGTATTGTTTTTAACTTTGCAGCCTCTTTTTCACCAACCATAATTTGCACCGTTTCAATAGCGGCTAGTAAAATAAGATCTTCGGCAATTGCATATGGCTTACTGGTTTTTGCAATGCGAAATGCAACTCGATAACTTATTGCTAGTAATGATTTTTCATTAGTAATGGTTGCTGATGTAAAAGTGGCTTGCTCCTTGTGCAGGGAGTTTAGCTTTCTTTCAAAGAACTGCGGTTTATTGGAAATAACGGTAAAACCATATTTAAGATATCATCGGTGTACAATCTATTTTTCTTTTTATTCTTGTCATTTCCAGATGTAGATGGTTTTAATGATCTTTTTAAAATTCTATCCATATTTAACAAAATGATGAGTATAGGTAACAGTCGCTTTCAGCTTATTTAGATATCTTTTTCATACAGTAACAGTGTAACATAGTGCAATACTTAAATTAATAAATAAGATACGTGCAATATGTGATGCATAAATCGATTATCATTCATGACAAGTTATAACGGGTGTTAGAAAACTCGTCTTATCAGAGTCACCGGTGCTTATTAAAATGTATGTCCTGTGTACGAAAAGTTAATTTTCAAGTAGACTTAATCACAATTAGTTAAATGGCAGCAGCTGTCAGTAGTTCTAATGAATAGTGGATATTTAAGAATTAATCTAAGACTAAGACACTTGATTTTTTTTTTAATAGGTGACTGTGATAAGACGAGTTTTCTAACACCCGTTATGTGATACTCTATTCAAAAACAAATTTAATTTTACAGGTTCACGATGTTAGGATCATTCCTTCGCGTTGTAGTATTTATTGGAGTAAGGCTTGTAGGAGCATTCTGTTTTTTAAAATCAAGTATTTACTACTTTAAAAAGCCTAAGAGATGTCCACCTATTAAAGATGAAATCCTTTTAATTCCAGCTCGTTCCTTAGCCGAGAAAATACGCAAACGAGAAGTAAGCAGATTGTTAATGTATTGAAAAAATGGCCAATTAATTATTAAGTTATAAGTTATAAGATAATTCAAAATGTTTCTAAGTGACAACTGGTAAAGTTGTATAAAACCAAAATATTACTTACAAACGGTTTATAGTTTTTTGAGTAAAATGTGTAGAGTGTAGATATATGATTACTCATCATAATTCTTATAGTGTGTCTCACTTTAGACGGCACCACTCCAGTATTTTTTTTATTGTATATTATCGATTTAAAAAATTTCTTTTTTCTGATTATACCCCTCACTAAATTGTATTTTTAGGGTATGTTACTTTCTCTTCACGGTAAAATGCTAGTCTACTACGATTTAAAATTGAAGAAGTCGTATTAGCGATTTTTTTTATCAAAAAATCTTGTTAACAAAAGTTGTTCAGAATCGTTCAAATAATCTAAATCCGAAATTTCATTAAAAACAAAAAAAATTGAAAATCCAGAAAAGTTCGAAAATTCGAATAATAATCTCACAAGTTTGCCATGATTTTTTATTTTATTCTCTCTTGAGAGAGATCTTCAAAATTTTTTGTTTTTAATGAAATCTTGGATTTGTCCTTTTTCTTCCCGACAAGTTTGTTATATTTGCATATAATTCTTTGGAATCTTCCTTATGTACAACGTCTTGTGCTTTGTAGGCTATGATGTCTTCTACCTATTTTCTTTTATCGGTCCTAATTGCTTTTACATAGTTTTCTGCTCTTCCTTTTGTTTTTCTACACTCTTCCCTGATAGTTTTATTATATTATCGGATTTGGCTTATTTGAACGATTCTGAACAACTTTTATTAACAAGATTTTTTGATAAAAAAAATCCTTAATACGACTTCTTCAATTTTGCTGTTTATTTTAAATCGTAGTAGACTAGCATTTTACCGTGAAGGGAAAGTAACATACCCTAAAAGTACAATTTAGTGAGGGGTATAATCAGAAAAAAGAAATTTTTGAAATCGATAATATATAACAAAAATACTGGGGTGGTGCCGTCTAAAGTGAGACACACTGTAGGTACATACCTTAAAAGTTACACACAACAATTTGCTTCAGTATTCTAACTGGCCATGATAGAGTAAATTATATATTTTTTAAACATATTTGGCGAAGATGCCGAGCAATTTTTTAATTTTCTTTAGCAACACTTGCTATGTAAAGTTTAGACACATGTCTTAGCTAATACTAAAAGATACAAGACATCTTATTATTAACAGTTGTCACAGCTGAATTAAGAGTAAACATATGAAATAATCTACGACACTAATTTTGTTTTTCATAACAAAAATTGATGAAATATTTTAAAGATCATCCGGTGCATAGTTTCTTAAGTGAATTCAATAATTAACCCACCTTTAATTTTATTAATAAGAGAAAATCGCAAATAGTGCATTCAAAAAATATACGGAAAACCATTTTAAATAATGAATTGTTGATAAATTAACTATTCAAGTACAAAATACACTCGGTTTTTAATTTTTAATCAACTTTAGAGTCCAGTGAATTGATTTAAATAGAGTGGCTGACCGAAATAATGAATATCTACTTGATTTATTCAAAAGTAGTTACCCCCCTACAAGTACAGATGCATCGGAAGGAATACTATACAGGGTGATTCAGAAATAAGTGCCGCAACTTTAAGGAGAGGCAAATGTTGACGAAATGTTAAAAAAAGCTATATATCTTTTTTTTCTAGATGCGGTGGTTTTCATTTTACAGGGTGATAAAGAAGGTCCAAAAACTTTATATTTCGTCGAATATCTTATCTCGGCACACAGATATGAATTTCAAAATAGGAACACATTAATTATTCATGGTGTCCTATAAATTGCACATAATCTTGCTAACTTAGAATATTTCAGTGGCGTAGAAACAGGGGCCACGGAATACATTTTGATGCAAAACTTTCTTTACACTCTGTATATCGTGAGAATAATGTATGCCCGTGATTCTTCATTCGATATCACGCAAGAACGGTACTCTTTGTTGGAAGCGCTAAAACGTTTCGTTTTCGAAATTTTTTAATTTTTGTTCAGACCTTCACATGAATTAAGTTTAATTAGGTAATATTAATAGTTATTAAGGTACCAAGGGCATTATGAGCAAAATAAGCGCCCAAGATTGTTAGTGTACAACCCGAGGACCTTTGGCCCGAGGGGTGTACAACAATCGAGGGCGCTTAGCTCTTAATGCCCGTGGTGCCTTCAACGTTTTATGTCCTACCAGTTTTCTTATCTAAGTCACATTTATTTTGTAATTTAGATTTGTGACATTAACTGAGCTGTCATTAATTTTCACTGTGACAGTGGAGCATTATAAAGTTGTATCCATGGAAACAAATAGTATTTATATACAAAATAACGCCCTAGGGCCTTATGAAAAAATAATAGCCCTAGGGCGTTATTTTGTATATAACATACCTCAAAATAGAGTCATTATTGTCAATTAATATACCGGTAGGACATAAAAAAAAATAAATAACACAATGCAGATGAAGATGGAACGGATGCATATATCTTTCAAAATTCTCCAAGTTGTAGATTGAGATAAACCAGTTTGTACTGAAAGTCTCCTAGTACTGATTCTTGGATTTTCTTCTTTATCACTCTGTATAATAAAAACCATCGCATCTAGAAAAAAAAAATAGGTATTTACCTTTTGTTTAACATTTCGTCAATATTTACCTCTCCTTATAGTTACGGCACTTATTTCTGAATCACCCTGTATATGTGATAGCGAATTAAATTTGAATTCGACTAAATCCCGTTAAACGTTAAAGCTTTAAAGCGACACTTGGAATATGATAAATAAAAGAAGGAGAATATAAGAAAACTATCAGGGAAGAGTGTATAAAAACAAATGGAAGAGCAAGAAAACTAGGTAAAAGCAATTAGGACTGATAAAAGAAAATAGGTAGAAGACATAGCCTACAAAGCACAAGACGTTGTACATAAGGAAGATTCCAAAGAATTATATGCAAATACAGTGTGTCCCCGGATTGAGTTCACTATAGGTATAATCGACAAAAAATTTGAGAATTTCATTTTCATGTTTTGGGATTCCGCCCTGCTTGGTCTGAAAAGAATTTTAAGCAGATTTTTAGTTTTTAAAAATTAAGACGGCCATGAAAAATTTGAAAAAACTATTTTCTATTCCGGTAAAGTGCCTTTTCGGTCAATAATACGGCAAAGTACTATTGAGAAAAGTTGTTCATAATATGAAATTATGGCTCTGTGCAAAATTTCAAAAAGATCGGCTCACTTTCATTAAATCCGCTTTTTTTAGAGTAAAAGCGACCAAATATGAAATACCGTTTTTGTTTTTTGCTATAAATATTTTATTTTAAGGGAAAAAAATATAAATTTTGCATAATATATTTCCAAAAAGCTCTAATAAACAATAGATATCAATATCAAGTACAAAACAGTTTAAAGAAAGAAAATATTTGTTAATAATATAAAAAGGAGCATTTTTGTGTTTCACCAAAATTGTTTCAAAAATTTATATTTTATGTAAATTATAAAAAACACAAATTAATGTTCAAAACACAAACAAAAGATAAAATATTGTCTAACAAAAACACAGTTGCAAAAATAAATTCACTTTTACGTAGGTAACTCTTTTATTTACAAAAATCGCACACAAAATTTTCATTCAAAGCACCTGAACAATCTTCATGCGCCCAGCCCATGCACAAAATGCAATGAATCCGAACTTGACCATTATTATTATTTGGATTCAGGATATATTCCATATTAGGAACTACCCTCATTTTGATACAAAACTAGTTTATTTAAACAAAGGCTGATAACTTCATCAAAAGATTGTTTGCAATAATTAACGAACATGTCTTCTAAGGCATACAAACAAAAGAACCTAATAAAATCAAAAAACTTGACTACAAATTAAAAAATACTTACATGTGAAGAAACTTTCCGAGGTAAAAAAGGTTTTATGGTTATATGCTCGGTAGGTTTGATAACATTGATTTGAAACTTTTACAGTAAACTGCTAAGAACTAGTTCTTATGGTCTGCATGTTGAAATGAGAGATGACGCTAGCAGTTTTAAAAATAATTAAGTGTTCCATATAAGGTACGTATTCCATATTTGGTCACTTTACTCTACGTTTTCTTTTTAAGCTGATCTAATTTTGCACAGAGCCATAATTTCATAATTATTCTGAACAACTTTTCTCAATAACATTTTGCCGTATTATTGACCAAAAAGGCACTTTACCTGAATAGAAAATAGTTTTCTCACATTTTTCATGGCCGTCTTGATTTTTAAAAAACTAAAAATCTGCTTAAAATTCTTTTCAGACCAAGCAGGGCGGAATCCCAAAACATGAAAATGAAATTCTCAAATTTTTTGTCGATTATACCTATAGTGAACTCAATCCGGGGACACACTGTATAACAAACTTGTCGGGAAGAAAAAGGACAAATCCAATAATTGTAAAAAGCAGAGATGGGAAATTGTTGTGTACAAACGAAGAACAAGTAGAGAGATGGTTGGAGCATTTTAAACAAACCTTAAATATGGAACAAAAATAAATTGAAGTTCAGGAATACGCACATCACAGAGCAGAGCTTACTATCAGCTATCAGTACTGATACACCTACAGAGGAAGAAATTGGAAAAGTCATTGTACAACTAAAAACTAGTAAAGCTGCAGGGATTGATCAGATTACAGCAGAAATACTAAAAATTGATGTTCAAGTTATCATAAAAGTATTGAAA
This sequence comes from Melanotus villosus, assembly GCA_963082815.1. Classification (NCBI taxonomy): domain Eukaryota; kingdom Metazoa; phylum Arthropoda; class Insecta; order Coleoptera; family Elateridae; genus Melanotus; species Melanotus villosus. Next base: position 63,947,436 of record OY720418.1, on the reverse strand, counting down.
CAACTAACGGACAAGATTTGGTTGGAAGAGAAATTGCCAAAAGACTGGAGGGTTAGCGTGATAGTAAAATTAAAATTAAAAGAGGCGATATGACTAAATGTGACAATTGGAGGGGGTAACACTACTTAGCGTTGTAAATAAAATCTTTTATAAAATTATACTCAACAGAATATTAACAGTGCTAGATAAATACCTGCGAAAAGACCAGTGTGGTTTTAAACCTAACAGATCATGCCTAGATAATATAACATATGTATAATAACTCTGAGAATAATAGTGGAACAACTCTTTCCCGAAAAGATTTTGACTTAGGACAGAGTATTCGACTCTCACATGGCCAAAGGACTAGAGAAAGAAAGAAAGTTTAGACAGAGTATATGGACATCACTTAAGAATAGACACCTGCCACAGAAAATTATTAATCTAATTAAAAAAAGGTTATAACGAATATGAATATAACGAATTGCTCACAAAGGGATACTGTCAAATGCTTTCCAAACTACAAATGGTGTGCGACAGGGGTGGGTCTTGTCTCCTTTAATTTTTATAAGAGTGCTCGATAGTGTTTTAAAAAAGGTTACAGGAACGAGGAAGGGGAATAAAATGGAATATTTATGATACTCTAGAAGACCTAGATATTGTCTACTTGTACACTTGCAAGACAAAATAAGCAGCCTATACGATAAGAAGAACCAAATAAGGCCGATTTACAGATAACTATCGAAAAGATCAAATGTATGTACATGAACGTGGCGAAGCCCCTAGAATATTAAAATAAATAACAACCCAATACAATATGTAAACGAGTTCACTTACTTACGAAGCAAAATGTGTGTAAATTATGATGCATTAAAAGACATACTGAATAGAATTAATAAAGCTCGAAGTGTGTACATAGGATTAAACAGTGTTTGGCGTGCAAACTCTTTAACTATTGCAATAAAAGTACGTGTGTTTGATGTAATTGTGAAACCTGTATTATTATATGGATCCGAGTCGTGGCTATTTTTAGGAAAACAGAAGCTTCAAGTATTTGTAAACAGGTGTCTATAGTCTACGAGGAATATTAGGTGTTTACTGGCCCGACGTTATTTCAAACGATAAACTGTGAGAAAGAACAAGCCAGGTGGACATCAACACAGAAATAAAGAGAAGAAAATACGGATGGTTAGGGCATACACTTCGCAGGAATGAAAACGAAATCTGCAGAAAAGTTCTGAAGTGGAATCCGCAGTGGTACAGGCATAGGCGGAGGGACACCCGCGGATGACATGGAGAAGGAGTACCTATTAAACAGGAAACTGACCGAACTATTACACAACTAGGATAAATAGCAAGAGAAAAGAATAACTGGCAAGAATATATAAACACCCTATGTCCCAGAAGGGAATAAGGAAATTAGTTAAACCATATTTTTAAGATTATGTCTATACCGTGTCCCTTCTGATTTTGTGTTAAACATTTCTTTAATTTAATAGAAAAGCTACGACATTTTTTGTTGTCGTAATACCTCAGCTTGAGATGATAATTATTATTATAAAGCAAACGTTTAATTTCTAATTGTACTTGTAAGGTGTCACAATTACATACAAGTTTCTAGCTAATAGTTTTAAAATCAAGGGCACATTAATTAAAAATAATTTTAAAGTGCCTAGCACGAAACAACAATTAAATAGAGCATGCCACGTGCAGAATATACGTACTTTTAGAATTTTACTCTTTTTTTATGTACAAATGAAACTTACTTCCTGTAAACGCTTGTAACAAGTGATCTTTCCATTTTTAAGCATCTCTTCATAGTACTATCTATCCGTAATCTAGTCAGCAAACATTTTAAACTAATCTATAAAAGTTCTGTCATGTTTTTTTACATATCAGTACAAGAAGATTCTAAAAGTTTTACAATAGTAAGTTCTTTAAAAATAAATTACTAAAAAAGTAGTATTTTCTTAAATATTTTAAAACCCTTGCTTCAACAAAGTAAACGTTATCTATACATAGTGTAAACCAATAAATCAATACTTTTAACCAATGTTTAATTTTGATATTATCAAATTGATTAAAAATGTATTGTTGTTAAGAAAATATTCGACTTATCCAGGCTAACTCTAACTCTAAAACTTCAATTAAACTTTAAATTAATTATCTAATTTTACTTTTTGAATGTTACATTTTCCGCTTTCAGATGTTTTTTGGTTTGAGCTAATAACCATGTTGTTTTCTTTTACTTTATTTTACGTCACAGCAATTACAAAAAAGGAGTTATGTATGTGACGTTGATTGGACTTTGCTAAGGTTTTTCAACGTATAAGTAAAATTATGAATGTAATTACTGGTTCATTTTACTTTTTTATGGAACACAGTTTTTTAATTTAATTTATGTAAATGTACGTTTACAAACGCCATATTAAAATTATATATACTTTTTTCTCTTATACTAAAATTTCTTCGAAGTATTCTCTTTATTGGCTAAATTTTCTGTATCGATTACATTATTTAATGATCGGTGACAAAGTATTTGCATAAATATAAATATTTAAAAAAGCGTAACCCTAACTTATGCTGTTTAAATACATATCTTCCTTCTAACTATTTGGAACTAAAAGAGGCCATAAAAATATATAGATACAGTCTTTAAACTTCTACACTACTCAAAAAGTGGACCATTTAAAAAATTAAACTATATTTTAGATCGCAAGCGAATCCGTTATAAGGGCGTATATATCACGAATAAAAATGGTAAATCCCATACTTAATGCAGTTGTGGAAGATAGATTTGATTTAGCTTTACAAGAAGCTAAGAATGTGGATGAAATGATTTTTAAATCGAAATTAAGTGAAAAAGAATTGGAACAAAATTATCCTCTCTTAGGTTTACCGTTGACAGTAAAAGAAAGTATAGCAGTAAAAGGTCTAAGTCATTGTGCAGGACGTTTATTTGCGGAAAGAAAAAGGGCAAGCGAAGACGCCAATGTCATTAAACTTTGTAAAGAAGCGGGAGCAATACCATTATTAGTTTCAAACACTCCCGAGTTATGCATTAATTTTGAATCATATAACAAGGTCACAGGAACAACGTGTAATCCATACGATACGAGACGAACACCGGGAGGTTCTTCTGGAGGTGAAGTAAGAAACATATTAGTATGGTAATTTTCACTTTTTACAGTAAAATATTAATACAGAATTGATAGTTTTATTAAAGTTGTGTTTTAATTCTAATGGGTGCGGCAAAATATACCCAGCCAAGTTTATTTAAAATAAAAAAATAGCGCAAAAAAATATTTTTTTTTATGAAAACTATTTATTAAAGCATGTAACATTATGTATGAAAAACAACATCGAGGAAATGACCACCACGACAAGCCAGACAATGACCAACTCTACTTTGAGCGTGTAGCATAACTTTGCGCAATGTTTCAGCTGGAATTTGCGCAATTTCTTCACGAATATTTGCCTTTAAGTCTTCTAACGTCTGTGGGCGATTAATATAGACTTTACTTTTCAAGTATTCCCACAAGAAAAAATCTGGTGCCGTCAAATCAGGGGAATGAGGCGACCACTCAATATCTCCATTTGAGTTGAAATTATCGAAGAAAAGTTTTGGAAATACAATTTAACAATTTCTGCGCATTCTTGAGGCGAATAACGCTCCATAACAAAATTCTGTATCTTTCTACTTTGATGTAAAACTTTACTTTTAGCAGTTGTCAAGGAAATAAAAAAATCATAACAATATTCCATAGCTGGGTATATTTTGCCGCACACCATATTATAATACATAATATAAAGAGTAAATGTTTAAGTGTTCATTTGCGTTTTCAGGCTGCACTTTTAGGAGCAGGGGCTTCTCTTATTGGTATTGGGTCTGATATTTGTGGTTCTATAAGATTACCAGCACATTTTTGTTGTATTTGGGGCCACAAACCTAGTCCATACACTGTTTCTGTTGATGGACATTACCCCAGTTGTAAACACCAGGACGTTTGGAACGAAATTTTTAATTTAGGCCCAATGACTCGATATGCAACTGATTTACTATTTTTAATGGATGTTATTTTAGAGAAAAAGTTTCACGGATTATTCCAACTAAACCAACCAGTACGTAGTGTTATAAATACAGGGAAACATTTCTAACTGCCATTTTATAGGTGCCGATACAAAATATCAAATTTTATTATATGGAAAATGATAGTGGTTCCCTTTTAACACATTCGATAGATAGAGATATTCTAGCAGCAATTAAAAAATTAATAACAAGCTTAAAAATTCACTATGCCTGCGAGGTACAAAAGGTTAGTATATAAATTACTTATTTTGTAGAAATAATTGAGAAGAATTTGGCGAAGAACTTAAAATATGTATAGCGTGGTATAACATCTAATATATCCGTAACAATTCATATACAGGGTGTTCCCTATCGTTATGTTCAAATTTTGGGAGCATAAAATAGACTTAATTCTAAGATTAAAAAACGCAAAAGTGGTAGGTCGATCTTTATTCGTTCTGAAGTTACAGGCCTTTGAAATTATAAACCATAAATAGTCAGATCTAAGTTCGTAAACCAACTAAAAACTTTTTCTCCCATTACAATACCTCCCCAGAACATTGCAGTTCCTCCTTTATATTTTAGGACAGATCTGGCAGTTTGCAGTCTGGCCTGTCTACCTCGGCCTCTTAAAACCCAAATTCGACGGTCATCTGATCTCAGACCAATTTTGGTTTCATCTGAAAAAAGGACATTTTGCCAATCTTCAATTGTCCAGTTCTAGTGTTCCAGACACCAATTTAGCCGAATGCACATGTGATCAGCGATTAACGAAAACCTATCTTATTTTCAACAAAAACCTTTATCTCTTATCTGCATAAAACGTTTTCATACATATCCTATGATTAGTAAAAAATACTATGTGATTCCATATAAGTTTGGTTGTGTGTACTTGCTGTAGCTGGTGTCTGTAAATTAAGTGAAACATTATTTATAAGTTGACCGGAAGACTTTTTTAGTCAGTTATTTGTTATTCATAATTTTGAGTAGTGTTGTGTCATTTATTTCGGGATATTTTCAGTTCTCTTTATTTTCTTAAATTTTAATTTATCTGTATAGTAAAAGTGAAAAAATGAGATATTCGATTCAAGTGGATTTAAGTTGCATTTTTTCAGCGCTAGGTAGGTGAAATTTATAAGCAGGCAAATTTTAGAAAAAAGTTGGAATTATTGTTATTTTATGAAAAATTTATGTGACATTCATATAAAACAATAATTGTAAAAACTCCGTTCTGTACCTAACTTTCTAAAACGTAACAGTTTAAAATACGAGGATTGTTTAATAAAACACATTTAGAGGGTGTAAATCAATTTTTATTATATACTATATAATATATATAAAATAAATCTCCATTAATACCAAGTGATTAACGAAATTTATAATTAGAACAGGCTGTGATATTTACCATAAAGTTGGCAACACAGGCTTGCAGCTTGAAATTAAAAATTTTAAGTGTCAGAATTGAGACAGTGTCCAACCACACAGCATAAAATAGCACCAATCACAGTCTCCTCTAATTATGAATTCTGTTGATCACCTGGTATTAAGGCACGAGTCCCACTGGTGCACTAATCTTCTTCCCTGCTGGTAAAATTCCTGCGACTGTTTGCGGAACCGGAACAGCAGACCCCAGCGCCCGAATTGAACCGGCACCCTTTTAGCGAGTTTATTTTTGATACTGGCAAGTAAACAGTTTAAGGTGTCTGCATATCGTTCAGCATTAATGTTGACATCAGGTTCTTGAAAATCTAAGAGCAGTACACCTTTGTAATCAAAAAATACAATCACCATTACTTTTCCTGCTGAAGGTTGAGATTGACATTTTTCAGAGATTCTGCATGCTTCCACTGCATACTCTGGCGTTTGGATTCTGGTTCGTAATGATAACCCCAAGACTCATCAGCTCATCACCGGCAACAATTTGGTGTAAAAAGGCATTACCTTGTTGTTGATAGCGTATCAAATACTGTAGTGATAAGGCAGAACGCAAATTCTTCTGCACTCGTGGAATCCACTGAGCAACAACTTTGTGGTTTGTGATAGCCAAGACTACGAATAATGGAATGAACAGTTGTGGGAACTTATGCTCAACATTTCAGAAAGTTCTCTAACTTTAATGTGTCTATTTGCGCGTAAAGCAATTTTCAACTGTCCCTTATTTTCATCTGATGCTGCAACAAAAGCATGTCCTGGAAGGGCCAAATCCTTAATGGATTCTCCACCATTCAACCACTGTCGTATCAGAATAATTGTAGTCACCATATACAGCTTTCATTCTCGTATAAATTTCCATTAGATACCTGACACCCTTCAGCGGCTAAAAATTGAATAACAGCACGCAGATTATCTCTGGGCGGATTTTCTACCATAAATGTCATTTTAAAACTTAATCACAATGCTTAGAAAGAAGCAAACAACAAATACTTTTTACAGACGCGTCACTAGTACTTCAACAATCAATATTATCAACTGAATTTTTTCTTCGTGACGATGAAGGCGCGGCAGCGCAGTCCAAACGTGCTTTTATGGAACAATCCTCTTAGATTGCAGAATAACGAAAAGGTAAAACATAATCAAAAAAATATGGTAACTAAAAAACCATATACTTGACATTCAATTATCTGAGAGAAACAGAGAGCGAGAGAGGGGGGTGAGGGGGGGAGAGAGAGAATTGGTCTTCGGATCATTATAAGGTTTACTGAGTGCACAGCATAGACGTGTGTACACATTTTTTTTAAAATTCAGATAAATTAAGTGAACAAGAAGAAAGTAGAACAGTAATTCCCTAAATTAAACCATGTTGCTTGTGCTCGCTGAATTTTCAAATTCAGTTTCTTTTATGGTCAACGAGCGCGACCTTTGAAAATAATTAATTACCGTAGACAATAAAACATTTGGAATTATTTATCAAAGAATTATTATAACCATAAATTAAAGTACAAAAATTTTAGCTTCTTTTCAGATAGATTTCAACAAAGACTTACATAAATTACATTTAAATATAAACACAAGATGTCATTTCCAAAATACCTTTACTAAATTAACAAAATCTAAAGATTCTCTTACCGATTTTTTAAGTGTTTAGCAAGGAGGATCATATAACATTGTCATTACTGACTCTACAAACTTTTTTTTTATAACTTCCTTTAAGGTAAATTGTGAATCACTATGGACCATAAAAATTGTGATATCGATATTTACTGCTTGATGGTGATTTCCTTTCGATTTCTTTACGAAGCATTAATTAATGCCCACATAAGTCGGAAATTGGATATTACCCCCTGATAACTCTATGACATTACCTAATTTCATATACTCGTATGTTCCTGCAGTTTTACCGAACCTAGCTAAGCCTAAAATTCAAAAGGATGGATACAGGGCAGTCATCGAATGTATATTTTGGCTTTATTACTCAAAAATTAGATCAGTAAAATAAACTCTAATAGAAAAATTGTATGTGACTTGCATGCATGTGCGTATACAGATTGTCCCATTTCTTGAACATCTTATATGGGTAATTTTTTTATTTATAAAGATAGATAAATTATTAAATATACAAAACAGTGCGGGGGGATCCAGTGGTATGAGCAAATTTGATATAGTAAGTGTGCGGTTAAAAAGTTATTAGCGAAAAAACTATCTTGCTTTATTAACAAAAAAGCTAAATATCGTTATTTCTTAAATGTTTTTGTAATAATCATAGGGTTTATATTATAATACATGATAAAAAAGTACTTCAAATAGATTACAGCTAACTAATTCCCATTTAAAAATTACTCAAAAATGATAACACTTATCAAAAAAACTTTTTCATGTACATAATTCTACATAAAATACCGTTCAAAAAGTATTTGAATCTATTTTTCTTATTCTAAAAATAAATTAACTAGGTGGTACAATCGTACAATAAACAATATTTTGTTTTTTTATCGGTAAAACTTTTTCCCACGACCATATGAGAAAGTCGCTCGTAACGCACAACAAACTAGGCGCGAAAGTTGACAATATCACCCGTGCGATTGACTTTCGCAAAACAAATGAACAACCCGTGCGATATGAACACGTAGCTATAGGGATATATCGCACAGTTTGCGCAATAATAGGAAGCTGCGGCCGCTTCAAAACAAAAAATGACGGTCGTTTTACCTGAACTGCCAGTGTTACTTTTTGACATGTACATTTTTGGTCGTGGGAAAAATAGTGTTCGCAACTCGTTCGAAAGGCAAATATCTCCGCTCGTGTTTATAAATATTTCTACTCGTGCTCCGCTACGCTCCGCACTCGTATATCTATTTATAAACACTCGCTTGATATTTGCTACTTTCGACACTTGATACGAAAATAACTATTTAACCACACTTCATACAGGGAATTTTTCTTTTTAGTATACATATCCCTTATGTATACTTTTATAATAAACGCAAATAGGCAACCCACTATACACTATAAACGTCACGTCACGTGGTGCGTAAAGGTTATGTTTCATGTTTGCAAATAAAAAATAAATCAAAATTAGTGGAAAATCAACATAATTTTAATTCAACGATTATTCTAAAACATAAAATATCAACAATACAAAACGGAAAGGAAAATAAAAACAGCAACAGTTAAAGACTAATTTTTTGACATTAACTTAATTTGATGATTTTTGCCACAGCATGCTAATTTTTTAACGTTTATAGTGTATAGTGGGTTGCCTATTTGCGTTTATTATAAAAGTATGCATAGGGTATATGTATACTAAAAAGAAAATTTCCCTGTATATCAGATTTGTTCACATAACTGAATAACATTAAAAAACTAGACTATTTACCTACTTCACCATTTCCCTATCTTTACAAATAAACAAGTTACCCTATACAGGGTGTGTAAAAATTCGCGTGCAAGCTCTCCATAACTTTATTCCTTGGACAATAATAAGGCGAAGTTCTTATAGCGAAAAAGTCACCAGATGCTTCCTCAACTCGTGCGAAGCCTTCAAAGTTCAAAATTGGCATCGCGAAAAGGAAGCCGTTTTTGCAAAATTCTGTTACTTTATGCATTAGATTAAGTAACAACGGCAACAATTTAGCATCGTTTATCATTTAAAAGTGCCAAAAAAAAATACTAGTCTTCATAATTTCAATTCACAGAATTCTTCAAAATGTGTGTGCTTGTATCAAGGATGTCATGACATTCTTGATACAAGCAAATACATTTTATTTATTATAATTATGAAGACTAGTATTTTTTTTTTGTACTTTTAAATGATAAACGATACTAAATTGTTGCCGTTATTACTTAATCTATTCATAAAGTAACAGAATTTTGCAAAAACGGCTTCCTTTTCGCGTTGCCAATTTTGAACTTTGAAGGCTTCGCACGAGTTGAGGAAGCATCTGGTGACTTTTTCGCTATAAGAATTTCGCCTTATTATTGTCCAAGGAATAAAGTTACGGAGAGCTTGCACGCGAATTTTTACACACCCTGTATAACGTTCAAGGAACCCTATACACATATGTAATATAAACGTTACCATAAAAAAATGTTTTACTTTATACAGAGAAGTTTATGTCTATATAAAAGAAAGAATATTAAATTAAAAAGTATGCAAAACGGAAAGTAAATGAAAAGTAACAGCTTTATTATTAAAATTTTATCTAGAAAATAAATACTACTTAAATTACACTAAGGGTGGGTTTTTTTTAAGTTGACAGAAGAATGTCTTTTTCGTTTACTAATGTACGAGTATTATCTGCCATATCAATTTATATTTTGATTCGATTTTGTTTACTTTAACGAATGATTAATTTGACGATGCCATTAAATCATACGTATACAGTCTGTCTGAAACTACTAGCCACATAGGTACTGATACTGTTCCATATATCCAAGACAACTAGAAAATTTCTACTTACAAAATATACAACAAACAAACAAACAATATATTATTTCTTAACGAACTTATCACAACGAAAAAGGAATGCATAACTTTGCTCAACTTCTATTGTACAAATAGTAAAAGGTGAGAAATAACAACTATTTAAGATAATAAAAAATTAAAGCAAAATGTTACAACAAGTATTCAAACAGGCCACCTTCTTGATCTAAACAATATCCCAGGCGGTTGTAAAAATTTTGGCGAACGTGATTTAGCATGTCCGGCGTAATTGAAGCTGCAACTATAATAATTTTTCCCTTAGGTCATCTACATGTTTCCTGTTGGCGGTAAATACAATTTCTTATGTGTCCCCAAAGAAAGAAATCGTTAACTGATAAGTCTGGGGACCTAGGTGGCCATTGTATATTTCCCCGTCTACTTATTACGCGTCCAGGAAATGTAGTGCTAAGAAAAGCTCTTACAGCAGCGCTTTCGTGAGCTGGACGGCCATCCTGCTGGTACCAAATATCTTCTAACCTTACGTTTGCAGTTCTAATTGTAGGTAATATTTCATCCTGTAGTAGCTCTATGTATTTATTGCTATTCAATGTACCAATAATAACAAAAGGACCAATGCTCCTGTTACCTAAAACACCAGTCCAGATATTTAATTTTTGGGGATATTGCGTCCGTTAGTTATAATGCTCATGATGATGAAGCATTATGATGTCCATGAACAGGAAAAGTACTTTCGTCAGTGAACAAAATGTTATTAATAAAATTTTCATTTTCATTTGCAATGGTCATTATAGTCTCGCAGAACTCCATTCGTTTTATGAAATCTTGTGGATATATTTCCTGGTTCTTTCGAATTTTGAACCACTTGTATTTGTTCTTTCTCAAAATGGCCCTCATACAATCTTTGCCCATGTTTACCATATTACTTACATGTCGCAAAGATTGAAATTTATTTTCTTCTACTGCAGCACATACCTGTATTTCCATGTTTTCTTGGTCAGCATCTCTTTCACGGCGAGTTTTTTTTATGATTTTTAGGTGAAATGCATCCGGAAACTTCAAAATTTTGTAAAATTCTTCGAACAGTCCTAACAGAAGGAACTGGCCGATTTTCAAATAGAATTTGAAACAGGTCAGTAATTTGCCGAAGAGAATTTCCTTGGAAGTACCACTTAACAATCTGTACTCTTTCATTGACTAAATACACTTCCATTTTGTAGCTCCTACTTGAAAATGTACAAAAGCTATTATAATTTATTACATGCAACTTATTTTGACATTATCATTAATTGTTGCTTGTGATGTATGCCTTCTATGTATAAAAATATAATGCCTATGTGGCTAGTGAAGCCAGACAAAGTGTATATGTGCATTTGTGCAACCCGCCCTAAGCCTATAATAGTATTTTATGTATCTAGGACGAAAAGTAAGTCTTTAAGGTATGAGCAAGTTGTTTACGGCCAAGGCGCGTAGCCGAGGCCGTAATTACTTGCGAGTACCTTAAAGACACTTTTCGTCTGAGGTACATACATAATTTTATGTCATACTGGTTTCTAAAGTTGTTAAATTATTAAAAGAAATCTCCAGCAATTTGTAGAAGTATTACTTTTAAGTAAGTAATCTAAGACGCAACTGTTCGGATCTCCTAGCAACTAGCATTTATAGAACAAAAAGTGACACTTTAAAGTCCTAGGACTTTAAAATGATACTTTAAAGTTCTAGGACTTTAAAGTATCACTTTTTGTCCTATAAATCGTTCGAAAAACGTTACTTTAGAAACCAGTATGACATAAACACAAATAAGTTTAAAAATGGCGTACTAATAGTAGCTACTAATAAGTACTAAGTACATTTTTAAAAGGATTCGGGGGAAATAGTATAAAATCTAATCCTATGTATTTTAAACATCACCATAACAACGAAAACGTGTGTCGAATATGACAACCTAGGCACATTCATACGCTCCAGTACATATAAGTCGTTTTAATCTTAACATACTACATAAAACATGCTTAACAAAAGAAAGCTAGTTAAAGTGCTTTTATTGATCTCATGTTATAAAGCAAAACTCGATTTGTTTAAGGTTTTCAGTATTTCGAGGGAATACTGAAAGAATTTTTAGTTGAGTTTATTGTGGTGGAAATCATAATTATGATCCATTTGGATACTACGATATAGGGTTATAAGCTGTACGTACGCTATTAATCAACAATATACAGATAGATATCTGGCTGATTTGAAAGGCCATAAGATTTGTAACAATTAAGCACATTTTCTAAATGGTCGGAAGCTTTTAAAATTCTAATCTGGCTAATTTATTATGTTTTATAGTTTTATTGTTACACGTTATCAACTATCGATCGAAATCCACTCTGCATAATTTACATTTTTGTGAAAACATTAGATTTGACATAATTAAATACTCGTATATAACTAATATTACTTAATACTACTTCTATATCTCTAGCGTTTTGCAGGTAAACGTGAAGAAATTTAAACACTCTCCCGAACTGTGTTATACGAAGTTATCTACGATCGACGATATCGATTCTCTTTTTGACAGTAATGGCAATGGATCATTTGCAGAACTCTTCCGTTATTTAACCTGTAGATCACATTCCAATTTTATTCCCATACTATACGGCATTATCAGAAGAATATTTCAACGGTTACCTAATTCTGTTGCAATAAATTGCAATAAATCTCTAGCTTCGTTAAAAAGAGACTTAACGGAATTATTAGGTGAAAATGGTGTTTTATTATATCCTTGTCATGGCGAAGCTGCTAATTTTCACGGACAAATTTTTGGAAAAGTGTTTGATTACGCGTATACAGGGATATTCAACTGTATTGGTTTTCCTGTGACTAATTGTCCCCTGGGATTAAATTCACAGGGATTACCTATTGGAATTCAGGTACTTACGCAAATCATGAATATATTTTTATAAAAGTAAAATTATTGAATTTGTTTTTAGGTGGTGGCTTCAACCAATAATGACAAATTAACATTAACAGTTGCTCAAGAAATAGAAAGAATATTCGGAGGATGGATTCCACCTTCATTTTCAGAAGATAATATACAAGATTGGCAATACAGATCACACGTTCAGAATCCTTAAACCATGGACTTAAAAATCGAACCTATCAATCTGAACTATTTTTCAACAAATACAAAAAAATAAAAAATAACTGATCTAAAGTTTTCGCATTTCGATACCGTACAGCTTTTCATTTAATAAATGTATGCGACATCCGCGATTTTAAGGTCTACATGTTACAATAGGCAAAGGGTTTCCCAATAGGGATGATATGTATTTAAAATTAAATAAAATACAAAATATTTGAGACAAAAGCAAAACTTTTTCTTTATTTTATAATACAACTTATGACAATTATGTTTTGTATAACACATTATTCAAATGTCTACCTCGGCTTCGGATGCAGGATCGAATTCGATGAACCCAATTTTTGGTAACTTTTTGCAATAAATCGGGTGTAATTTCAATAATGCAGCGTTCGATGTTCAATTTCAAACCGCCAAACCGTCTCTAGTTCGAGGTTTGTTGGCATAGACCAACGACTTTAAATAACCCCACAAGAAGAAGTCCAAAGGTGTTATATCACAACTTCTTGGAGGCCACTTAACAGTTCCATTTCTGGAGATTACAGACTCACCAAACTTTTCTCTCAATAACTCCATTGTGGCATTGGCAATATGTGGTGTTGCACCATCGTGTTGGAAAAACATGTCTTGCAAATTAAGTTCATCCAATTTTGGCCACAAAAAATCCGTCAACATTGATCGATAGTGCTCACCATTCACTGTTACTGCATCTCCATTTGCATCTTCAAAAACATATTTTTGGATAATAACCAAACGTTGTTGAAGCGTGTATTTTGCCATGATGAACTGTCAAACTATACTAAAAACAAATGACAACTAGTGAGATTTCTATAATTTTAGATATGGTTGCTATGACGTTTTAAAAACATATCGTTCCTATTGGGAAACCCTTTACATACCGGATGGTCCACGATGTTGTGCTTGATCGATATTGTCGATGATATCTTTATTATACAAATTAGATAAAAACTTTATGTAGAAAAGTTATAGGCTCTACAATGTAGAAGCATTTTCCATTATATAGAGACAATATATACTAATAAAACTAAATCATTTTAAATAAAACATAATACTTTTCTTATATTTTTACACAGAACTTAAAATTTTAAATCGAAGACGCTGTGATCAGCAAAAAGTTCGCAACATATGGAGAAATTTGTTATTACTAGAGTATCGAAACTACTTTTCTGGGTAGTCAACAATGCATATCAGATAACCTAATAATCGAATTTGGCGTATATCACGTATGACGGCAACTTAAAAAATTACTAAGAAGTAGCAAAATGTGGGGTTAGATGATAAGATATCGAAGACTTAAAAAAAACTTATTTTTTTGGTTGTGGTGAAAGTTCAGCTTTTTTTAAAGCTCCAACTATACACAATCTGCCCTATGGAATGGGGGCAATAAGCATTTTATAAGGATTAAGGCGTATATGCAGTATATGCAGTATCACTGCTGATTACAATTTGACGTGTGAAGTAGAGTTCCAGCGAACCCTCTCCTTACATTAACTTAATACTATATGTAATTTATGATGTTTCTATGGTATTTGACATTAATCAAACTAATAATTACTGTTGAAACCGTGTGGGTAGCCTAGATGGTTTATACCTTTTTAGTCTTTTTGGTTAATCGTTATCGTCCATTAGGTGATGCACAATGCCATTTGAGTGAGCACTAAGTCTGTCTTTATACCGCGTACTGTACTTCTGCATTTCGCATTTCACTGTGGGTACACTCAGGTCACTTAGAATCACTTTGTTGGGAACTTACCACGGTGCGTTGACAATCGTTCGAAGCACTTTCAAGGATTTCCACGTTTGATGTGGGAGCAATTCCCCAAAGGGGAATCCCATAGGTCCAAGTTGGCTTGAGGACTACTTTATAGATTAGTTTTCCGAAGATAGCTTGGATTTTCTTCCGATTAGCCAGTATAATTTACGAAATTGAAGTCCCAGTTGTTTACGCTTTTTGAATATGTGGGTTCTCCAATCAAGATGTAGTCCTAGGTATTTGGTTGATTCTGTGTTTTTGTGTGGTTGAGTTGGTGTCCGAGGCGCATTGCTTTCATTAGCCTAGTGTCACCATCAGCCGAAAATCCCAATACAGTAGTTATTCCGAGTCTTTCTAAATTTAATTTAATGGCCTGCCATTTCTGTAACACGTTATTATATTTGAATCGGTTATCAGCACCATATATAGAAAGACAATAAGGAGGGGCTGCCACTGACAATGGCTGTGCCATTATTACGTAAGCATAATTTGATTTAATTCCTTCAGCGAAATAGTCGGGTAGGTATTACTTTTGCTGAAGTCGCGAAAAATGAATCGGTTTTGGGTACTCCACTAACCAATGGTAACGTGAATCTTACAAGTTTATTAATTTTCGCGGCATATTCAATTCTTCCAGTAACTCTTGTTGCATCTTCGCTAATCCAAATAACCTTTGGTATCTTTCTGTCATCTAAAAATCCGTTCAGCCCGTCGTAGTCAAAAACTCCTTCTTCAATTCTTTTAATACTTTCGTTTACATACCTACTTATTCAGACAAGTTATTGATGGTAATACATTTTTTAGATTGGCATGAATAGTCTCATAAAGTAATCTACCATCTACGTAAAATAGATATAAAGAAATTTTTCTTATTATATTATTATAAGTGTTTCTATTAGAACTCTTTTTACAATTTGTTATAGACGTATTTTCGACAACATTTTGCAAAGAATATTCTACGGGCCTAATCACTAATTATTCTAGTTTACTTGCCTTATAAAAGAAAACACCATTGCTTGTATATCACTTATATGAAACTTAGTCGCATCTACGCACTAATATTATCTATCGCTAGTTAAAATGCAGTGAACAGTGCGAGATAATTATTCGTATATTCGTTGTGACAGTGGTCAATCTAAAGCCATGTCTGCATATGCAGAGCGCATTTGCAATATACTCGATCATCCAAGTTTCTATGATAGACATCCCTTGTAAATCCTGATAGATTCCAGGAATTCTTTATAAATCCCGAGAAATTCTTGGAAATCCGCATAAATCCGGGAAATTCATCGGAATTCCTGGAAATCCCGAAAAAATTATGGTACATCCCGAGACGTGTACACCATAAATCCCCAGCGGTTTACCCCTCGGGTATAGCCATGACTTCTCAGATTTTTCACTTTTCGTTCAGTTTTCAAATTTAACAGAAAATAAATCCCGCACTTTACGCAAACCAACGCCCCTTTAAAAGAGTTTAATTATAAAAACTCTTTCTTGTAGGTAGACATTATTGCTACTTTTTAATTGACAATATTAAGAATTATTTGAAAAAATCAGCAACACACAAGAAACATTTAAGAAGCCTATTTTTCTAAATTGTAATTTTTAGTTATAATAATCTATTTTAGTTAAAAATAATATTTTCAAATTAATTTTAGCTGCATCTTATGGGCACTATTTTTCTTTAGTCATTAATAATAATAATAATAAATGGTCTTTATTTTCCAACGTATAGAGATAAACAATTACATAATACACTGGCGAGCAAAAAAACCGGGCCACTTGAATATTATCAAACGTAGTACACTGAATGTGTTTGAAACTGTTTATAACTATTCAGCATTTATGTAGTAGGCTTAGTAACATGTGAAACAATAAAAAAAATTATCTCATTTGTGAAACAATTTAAACTTAAGTGCATAGATGTTCATTTTGAGTGGTTAATTTGAATTAATATTTGTCCTTTTTATCAGTTCTTTGAGTTAATTTTGATTATTGCGATACTGTATCATTATTTAAATTTGGCGTTTAGTAGTATCACTAATAAATTTCTGTAAAATTGACAACACATGCAGCTCAAATTATTGCTCTGATAGAAGACGGACGAAGTCAGCCTTATGTTGCAGCAGCTTTAGGAATCAGCCGTTTTAGTGTTCAAAGAGTGTGGCAATGCCATTAGGAGACGGGTTTACTTGGAAGAAGGCCAGGTTCGGGACGAAGAAGGGCTACCTCAGAGCGGAATGGCCGTTTTATTGTTTCCTCCGTATTAAGAAACAGGCATACTACTGCAGTTAGCGTGAAAAGTAGTCTGTTGGAAGTACGTGGTACCAATATCAGCGAGTGGACAGTAAGAAGGAGACTTTGAGAAGTTAATTTAAAGGCATACAGGCCAGCCACAGGGCCTAAACTTCTCAAAACTCATCGTGTAGGCAGGCTTAATTTTGCTCGTATCCACAACAATTGGACGGCGGAGCAATGGCGTGTTGTACTCTTTGCAGATGAGTCAAGATTTTGTTTATATGGGGCTTATGGTCGAGATTGAGTGTGGCGAAGACCAGGGGAACGCTACGCACAGTGCAATTTCTCTCATCGCTTCAGTTTTCGGGAAGGGTCTTTGGTGGTTTGGGCCGGTATTTCTTACGAAGCTCGCACGGAGTTAGTCTTCATTGATGGAGGTTCATTGACAGCAGCTCGATATGTGACAGATATCCTCGAAGAACATGTGGTCTCGTATGCTCCATTTAAGGCGATGCTTTTATTCTAATGCACGATAACGCTCGGTCACATGTAGCAGGAGTTGTAACTGACTATCTTCATGAAGCAGAGCTAACCGTCATGGAATGTCTTCCTCTTAGTCTGGACTTGAATCTGATAAGTATGTCTGGGATGAGCTTGGGAAACTTGCTAGAAGTCGAATACCCTTATCTGGTAACTTGGAAGAGCCTAAAACAGCACTTGTAGAAGATTGGAACAACATCCCGCAAGAAACTATTCAGAAGATAATTACAGGAATGAATACAAGAATACAAGGAGTTATAACAGCAAGAGGAAGGAACACTTCCTATTAAAACTTCAAGAAGACACTTTTGAGTTGCGTTATTTCGTTTATGTTTCCCTTTTAATTTTTTGTTAGTTCTCTAAGCATTTCTTTCGTTAAATAAAAACAGTAGCTTCGTACATACATCTACTGAAAACCCACTATTTAAGTTGTTAAAAAACCAGACAGATAGTTATTGGTAGTTTAATATAGTTTTCAACATATATAATATCTTGAATCTGACAATATACCGAAATTTTTAAGTGGCCCGGTTTTTTTGCTCGCCAGTGTATAATAATTACAGCAGGATTTAAACAAATAAATGCCGAAGATCAGATACCATTACCCATTTTTGTATGACTAAATAGGGACTAACAGTGTACACTAACGTAGTTTCGAATGCAATTTTGTTAGGTTCCATTTTGCAACTACTTTCCACTCGGTATAAGCTAGGTACTTAACGCTGTTTGTATGAACTAAATAAAAGCAAATAAGAGCCATTTAATTTTCGGTATTTTGGAGCAGTGTGTCATTAATTATGTTTGAAACATTTTTTTATCTTTCAAAACGCATACATTACTTAATGAAATGTGTATATTTATATTTCATTCTATACAACTTTCTATTTGTCCAAAAAATAAAAAAGCAAACCTTTTTTTGAACGATTTAAATTACTTACACTTACGCACTTATTGATTCAAATCAATTGAAAAACAACTTCAGCAATACAAATATATAATTTTGTATAAGTATTATACAAATTAATGTTCTTTTTGTTATTTGCATATTTTAAATAAATACCTAACAAAGAAGGGAAAGAATGGATAATATTAAGTCGAACAATTTTAAGTAATTGAATGATTTTCAATTTCTTCCTGTTTATGTATTAACTGGTTTACTTTTTTAGAAAGTGATCTTTCGAAGATTGTTGAGAATGTAACTTCAGTGACTTGCAGTTTACAAATTTAGCAAGGCAAAAATATAAATATCATGTAAAAAAAACTTGCTTTTACATCACTAATTTTTATCATAACTTTTTTGATAATTGACTTCTACAAGTTTCTCGTTAAAATATCAATGTAATTTGTTAAGTTTCAAATTTCACCTATTAAAATAATATTAAAGAAATGCTTACTACGAGAAAATAAGTAAAAGCTCTAACATTTTATATTCCAAATATTCAAGTATAATTTATTTTAGAATGAAACATTCTGATGTTGCCATTCGATAAGAATAATACTGCATGATCAAAAAATGCCGTTCCAGTTGACAATAAAGCCCTGTGAATTTCTTACTGACCGGATGTGTTGCTTAAGGCCAGTTTTTTCTTGTTTCCATGGGAAATATTTGATAGTTAAATTTATCAGAAGGTGAAAAACTAGCCCTTAAACCAAACAATAAAACTGAAGAAACGATAATGAGTTAGATAAGACAAAGACGTTATAGAGGAGAATTTAAATACAAATACAGAAAAATGCTCAAAATTTAAATCGCTCGCGTTATTTCCTATACCACATAAACTAAATTTAAATGTTCAAATGTCACATCAACAGGCGGTGTGGATTACTCTTTTTTTGTCAAATGCAACAGTTATTTCTTGATCACACTGTAGAATTTTACCATAGTTTTGTCAGAAATAACTGTTGCATAGTTCAAAAGGTTTTTATTTTTACGGCTACTCTTTGACTATAGTATTGTATAATATTAGAAAGAATATGAAGGAGAATGCATTTCTGCGTTAAACAGTAGTAAACAATTAAATAATCGTTAAAACTTTCACAAAGTCAAGAATGTTAGATATTTTCACCTTATAAACTCACTTAGCTTAATCAGGAGTTTCGGAATTTAGTACTAGTATTTCTTACTACTTGAAACGAGTTTCTTCCACGTGCAAATATTTGCGTCAAAAATATATTAAAAAAAAATAATTTAAATAAAGTGTATTAAAAAAAAGTATAATTTCAACGTTAGCTAAATTGGACTTGTGTTGATAAATAAAACATAACTAGATATAGCATTCGTAAACAACTCTTTTAACTGTGAGCTTTAATTATTCTAATTTATATCGTGCTTTAAATTAACATCCAAGTTTGGGTAAGTACATCGGTACTATATCGGATATGCATTCAATGACTTGAAAATTAATTATTTGTTAAAAGTTTACCTAGAACAAATAAACTTTGTTTCAGTTTACTAAGAGTAGTAATAAATTGTTTTAATTTCTAGCCTCTTTATAATTTTGTATAAAATTTGTGTTTATTTTAACAAATTAGTGTACTAACATTTCGTGAAATTCATTCGAAATTGAACACTTTTACTTTTTATTTTATTGGCATTAAAGACTACAATTTATTTGTATAAGAAGGGCCACTTATGATATATGTATTCTTGTATTCACTACTAAACTTTACAAGTCGAGAAGTGTAAACTTAATGTGAAAAAACCGTAAATGTAGTTTATTGCTAATAGTTCCTATTTTTGGTTAAACTGCAAAAGTTGGGACAACAGTCCAAACACAAAATAGAGAAAGCCTTAAATTACAAATTTTCGAATACTTTTATTTAATTTTTGAGGAAATAATCGTTATTGCATTTGTGTTTTAGCACAATCTAGAAGCAACCAATTTTGAACTCTTGAGTTTACTTATTAAGTCAAAATGAGAAAAGAATTTTATTTTTGACTTGATTGTCAATTCAGTACTAAGTGAAAATGTTTGAAGGAGGTAGGAGGTAGGTTGATTCTTCCACTTCATTACTCGCTGTACCAGTAGAGAAAGAAGTAAGTGTAATTTTACCTCCCTAGAGAAGAATATAAAGTGATCAATTTCGTGACAATTAATGTCAAACTACCATTACCAAAAATTATTTATATTTTTAATGACAGTATATACCAACAGAAAAAAAACATTAAGCTATCGCATTGTTTATTGTTTTCGCTACTTTCAGCCTACAATGTTACACACCAGACAGGGTAAATATCACTTATCTCTTGTGTAATTACTAGTTACCTAGTATCAAATTTCAAACATACAAACACGTAATACAGTGGTCGAAGTGGGGCGGGGGGATACGGGGGGATGGCATCCCTCTAGTTTGTTAAAAAAAATCAAGCCGTTCCCCTACATTGAAAAAGAAAATTACACCTTCCCCCCACTTTGAAAAAAAAATTAAGACATCCCAGTGCTAAACTACGGGGTTTCATCCTTCAAATATGATTTTTAAAATTAACTATTTAGTAGGTAGTCGGTATGTAAGTAACTAGTGTTCAATTCTTCAAAAAATTTGATTAATTGTTTGGGTTTGGGCACCGCGCGGCTCCCGTGAAGTTTTATTTATTTATTTTAAAATACCCACAGACAAAACAGCTATCCATTACTGATAAAGACACTCTGCGTGTATTAAAAACTAAAAAATATTGGAGTACGTGGAATCAAGTATTAGATTCTTAAGTGAGGTTTCAATTAACCAAATTAAAAAACTCAGGTTTATTTTTTGTCTTTGTAGTCTCGCCATTTTATTTTCCTAAAGTGATAAACTATCTCACACACGTAAATAGGTTGGGGGGGGGGGGGGGGCAGTGAATATTGGAAAATCTAGCATCACCCTTGTGATGTTTTCCCACTTCGACCACTGACATAATACTAAAACAAATTTCATTTCGATTCTAAAATATTCAAACAATATGATATCCGTTTAATTGATCCTTGGATGCATGTAATTTGTGGATTCAAAGACGAATATAAATATTTATTATGGTCAATTCGCCCTTTATGCCTCATATCTTAGTACCTAATAACATAATAAGATTTCGAAAGGTTATACAGTTCTACCTGGGAATTATTATAACCAACGATAAAATCTTGTTCTTGGTGCAAAGTCTATCACTGATCGTTTCAATATTACACCAAAAACTTATACTTTAATCTCCATCGTACTTACTACATCAAAGTTAAGCAAAGATTTGTTAATTAGAGCATAAGGAAAAATCTCATAATTCTTTTTGCTGCATGTTGATGAAAAAACTAAGTTTACATATAGTCCAGTCAACGAACGCTCAATAGGGGGGTGTAGAATTCATGGAGGGTGTCACAATTTTTGACTTCAGGGCTTTGTTTGGAGTCATTAGGAGGTAAACATACTAAAAGTCCCCGGACATAGGTGGTGAGCGGGGTGCAGGGGGGACCGAGAAGATCCCCTTTTTAGGTTTTTTGCTTATATCTTGAATAAGGTGCGGTGCGTCTTAGCGAAAAAGTTATTATATACAAAATCAAAGGTGTCAAAATTTCCCACATTTTTGGTTGGTAAAGTTTTTTTATATCTCCAACCGTTTATGCGATATCCGCTATCAAAAATCGCTAATTTTCGAAAAAAAAATATAAAAAGTATATACCATTTTAAAGGAAATTTAATCCTGTACAACTTCTTTTGTGGGAATTTTTCTGTAAACCGAAGAGATGAGGTGCTAGAGAGAAAAGTTTAACGAAAAACGGAAGGCAAAATATTTTCTTGCGAATATTAACGATTTTTGATAGCGGATTTCTCATAAACGGTTGGAGATAGAAAACAAACTTAAAAAAGCAAAAATATAGGAAATTATATCAGCTTTGATTTTGTATATAATGACATTTTTGCTAAGATGCACCATCTTCTAGATATAAGCAAAAAAACAAAAAAAGAGACCTTTTCAGTCCCCCACCTGCACCCCGCGCACCACCTATGTCCGGGGACTTTTAGTATGTTTACCTCCTAACGACTCCAAACAAAGCCCTGAAGTCAAAAATTGTGACACCCTCCATGCATTCTACAATCCCTTTATTGACTGGACTAATAGCAATTTCCAGGACGGCGATTATACCGGCATTTAATTTAGTGGTTACCAATAATTTCAATGATATTATTTCTAAGATAGGCATCAAGATCTCATCGGCCGAGTGCCTATAATAAATGCTTGAAATTTGCAAAAAATAACACATACCTCCGTGGCACAATAACACATTTATGTGATTGGTCATTTGGTCAATGAACTAGATTTACAAATACGCAGTACCTTAAAATAGAAAACAGTAGTGTTATCATCTTTAAGACTGCGGTAAAATTTCTCTAAAGCAAGTTCAGGGTTATAGTTACTTATACTAATAACTTTCTTAAAAAGTAGTTGTCGTAGGTATGTTATTTGTTATAATACGTTTAAAATGAATACTCTGACAAACGGCATGATTACAAGATCATTTAATGATAAAAATTAGCCAGGTAAAGTAGTCAGCATATTATTTTGTTAATCTATAAAGTTCGGAAAATAAGAAGAAGTTGCACTGTTGAACGGTTGACACTATGATGATATCCAATAACAGTAACTATAAATGAATATCCACATTTTTCTTCTTAAATTACTGAAATACTAGCTTTATTTATTTGTCAGCTGTTAATTATGAACTGAAAAATTTCAATACATACATGCAAAATGCAGAAAAATATGTTGTTAAATATGCACTTATCTTTTATTATTACAATTATAATGTTAGTATTTTTCGTAATTAATTATTAATTTTTTCTACACCTATTTAATTATATTGCAATTATTAGCATTTTTTTGTGAAAAATAGTACCTATAATTCACTGCAGTGAATTATGGATTCATAATTCACTGCAGTGAATTATGATTTCGGCCAATCACAAATACAAATCCAAAAATCAATATTTCGCTAATCCAATCATATTTTAAATCGCCCGCGATCAACTCCTTCTGCGGCTGACAATCGACTCGCGTGACACGCCAAAGTGTGTTGTCATATTGCTTGTTTACAAAGTTATCAAATTTGAGTCTAATATATTTGTTTAATAGGTGTAGAAAAAGTATCGTATTACATTCGCGATTATGGCCATTATTCGCTCAGATGATTTGTGCCACTCGCCTGACGGCTCGTGGGCTCAAACGTCATCTTCGTGAATAATGGCTGTCATAATCGCTCATATAATAATATACTATTATATTACTTATATGTATAATATATATACCGAGTGTCAACGAAACATGGGGCACCACCATAATTTTTTTAGTTTTTAAGATATCAATAATAAAATTTGGTATATGTAATATACTCTTTAAATTGCATTTTTCTACTCCTACTATTGAAAGTTGATCTTTCCACATGATTTTTAATGCTGAAAGCAATTGTTTGTCGAAACTGTGCGACAAAATCCAAAAGTGTGTTGCAAAGTACTTTGCAACACACTTTCAAAATGGTGCCGGTTAACTGTATGGTTTATGTTTATGTGATATGTTTATTTTCATAGCAACGGACTTATTTCCATAGTGACCATAGTTTCCATGAGCATACTTAATATTCCACAAAAAATTATAAAATTTGCTTTAAAATATTAAATAGTGAATTAAATGTCTTTCTTCTGTAGGAGTAGAAAAAATAGTGTGTAATAACACTTGTTGAAAGTGTTTTGCAAAACTCAAATGAATGCAGCCTTCGACTTCGTCTCAGGCTGCAACCTTCATTTTCGTTCTGCAAAACTGTACTTTCAACACTTGTTATACAAATTACTATTGTTGACATAGGAAACAAGTTTCTGTCACTTCCCGTTTCGCCGGAATTGACATCAACTTTATTTATTTTATGGAACGCCCTGTATATTTATACATTTTTGGAATCTCCATTCAATTTTACGTATGGTAGTATTAAGTTCGAAACATTTTGAGGACAAAGTATATTTTTGCAGAAATTAATCTAGAGTGCACATGACTTACGCAAAATGAAAGTCAAGGTTCCCCAACACTCGAGACAAATTGCTTTAGAACTTTAACTGTTTTAGTTGCTGTATCAGAATGACCTAAAGTTAGAAAAAATGCCTTTTCGAGAATAACTCTATGGTGGGACACTAGGATATTAATTTCTGGATATGTCAAAAACTGCCATTTAAAGAGTATATTACATGTGCCAAATTTCATTTCGATATCATAAAATATAATTTAAAAAATAGGGGTGCCCCAAGTTTCATTGACACCCGGTATATTATCAGGCTACCCAATTACCAATTACTTATTAATAAAAATTACTAGTAAACATCATTTATTTATTACATTTTGTAGCGACGTGCTGTGTTTTTTTCAAGAGTAAATTTACGTCTATTGTCGGGAAAAATGTTTTCATATTGCGAAAAAGATCTTTTTCGCCCTCCGGCTAGAAACACTCAATTTTCATGCGTATAAATCGTCTGGAAAATGCTATTTTCAAGCCTAGGCCTGAAAGTAAAATTAGGATTTTTGATTGGTGGCGCTGAACCGAACTGACTCCGCCATCTCATTGCCACGACCATTGTCACGCCCAGGAAAATAAATTCCCTAGAAAAATAAATTCTCTAACGTCAAATATTTGAATAAAAAATGATTTTTCCCACGACCATATAAGAAAGTCGCTCCTTACGCACAAAAAAAACAGGCGCGAAAGTTGACAATATCGTCTGTGCGATTTACTTTCGCAAAACAAATGAAGAACCCGTGCGATATGAACACGTATAGGGATATATCGCACAGTTTGCGCTATAATAGGAAGCTGCGGCCGGTTCAAAACATGACGGTCGTTTTATCTAAACTGTCATTGTTACTTTTTGACATGTACATTTTTGGTCGTGGGAAAAATAGTGTTCGTAACTCGTTCGAAAGGCAAATATCTCCGCTCGTGTTTATAATACATCTACTCGTGCTCCGCTACGCTCCGCACTCGTATAATATCTATTATAAACACTCGCATGATATTTGCTACTTTCGACACTTGATACGAAAATAACTATTTTATAATTAACGTATTTTTATCTGCCGAAAAAATATTGTGTATCACACGCCTAGAAACTGCTTTGCAAGTACTCGTACTTGTAGGGTCTCGGCTGCACCTCGGCCTACAAACGTACTCGCACTTGCAAAGTGACAGTTTCTAGGCTTGTGATACAAATAACTATTTCATCATACCTCTCTGAAAATAGTTGTTTTTCTGAGTATTTATGGGTTGCGAAAAGGCATCTTTCCCATGCACTGCACGGGAAAATTTTTTCCGGTGCACTAATTTTTTTCCCGTGCAATAAACTACACCAGCAATTAAGTATTTATGTTAGGAATAAACACATCTTTAGTAAAGGAGAATAAATAAATAATTATTAAATAACCATATCTTTATTTCGAACCATTGCCACCAAAGCTAATTTGTATGGTACAATTTGTGTTATTACAAATATTCAATCCTTCTGTAGATAATTTACTTTCCAAAATTGAAATATTTTTCACCTTCAATATGTACCTGACCCTCCACAACTGAAACAGTTTCCGTTGACTTTGATGATAAAGATGTTTCTTTATCTCCTGTGCTGAAATGATTGAACAATTTACGAGATACTTCAACCTTTCTGCGTAGCGATTCTTCAACGTAGCCTTCAGCTACAGCTGAAGAACGCCATCCTCCATGTCTTTTCAGGGTAAGCAGATCTCCTCCACCTTCTACCAACATAGATGCTGAAGACCGTCTTAAACCATGTCCAGTATATTCTTCAGGTTTTTCCGGTTTCAAGTATTCCGCAATCTGTTTCGTTACACCGCTGATAGTATGCTGTCCGACATGCTGAGCATAACACCTACCATTACGATAGGAAACAAATAATCTTCTGCTCTCCATGTTTGTAGGTCGTAAATTGATATATGTACGGTAAAAATAACATGGTTGAAAGGGACATCCCTCATCTGTAATTGTAAAACTTCTTGATTTATGATTTTTGCCATCTCGTAGAAACACCACCAGGAAACATCCATTATCTTCAACGTCATTAATAGTCAAACGAATCAGATCATCTCTTCGACATGCGCCGAAAACGCCAAATAACAAAAGAACCTATACCAATTACGTATCATCAGTAACATAATACGAAGACAATAATTATTCAATATCACATGTCAAACACGTCATACCTTTGTCAATAACAATTTCTGATCTGGGGCTTTACATACGAACTGGGTAACCTGCTCTGCAGTTAGCACCTTATATGTAACCAACCGCTTGACGTTTCAGGACCGCAACAGTTTTCGGAAACCTATACAAATTAGCAAACAATATACAATGATATGATATAAATATTATAGCTTTTTAAATACATATACTTACTTGCTAACATCCACATTTTCTTTAACAGCCAGATAATTCTTTATCATGGAAAATCGACTCCACAGAGTAGAAGATTTCATAACTTTGGCTTTTTCGGACAAGTAAACAAGAAGAACATCATCATTCACGCTTTTCACCTGCCTTCGCTCGCGCCATTCGCAAAATAGACGATAGGTACTGGTTTTCATATCTATCCCTAGACCTTTTCGGCAGTAAATCTGCACTTATTTCTGCTGCTTGCTGTAATAAATCGTCTGGAATTTGTAACTTCAAATCGTCTTCCGCAAATTCCACCTCCATCTGTCAAATAAACACTCGATTAATAAATAACTCCAAACAAGCGTTTCTACTTTTTCGGCAAGAATTCTGCACTTACTTCTACTGTTTGCTGTAATAAATCGTCTGAAACTTAAAACTTGAAATCGTCTTCCACAAATTTTACCTCCATCTGTCAAATAAGCACTTGATAAGAAATTCCAAACAAGCATTGCAAAGGAAATCTCAAAATCATTCTAAATAGCGTTTGCTATGACCAACAACCTGCAACAACGCAATAGTAATTTACATCATCCTATAACGTTATCATGCTGATAACTCCTTAGCAACGAGTTATGTTATGATACATTTAACAGCACTAGTGCTGTAATAGTTATTTACGATATGAGTATCGCAACAACTCATATTACGATACGAGATGGGAAGTTTGACAAATCCATTGAGGATCGTAATATGATGTTACGATATGAATATAGTACAAAGCTTTATCTACTTTCATGAAATTAGCAAAAAAAATTAAATATTTGTCAATAATTAATTGCCTGATGCAAAAGTTGACTATTCCAATTTTCATTGAAATCTAATACGTTAAGGCTTGATTTTTTGTTTATTTGGTGTTGGTTGCTGTCAGTTTGAATGAAAATTGGAACAGTCAACTTTTGCATATGGTAATTAATTATTGGCAAATATTTAATTTTTTTTGCAGATTTCATGAAAGTAGATAAAGCTTTGTACTATATTCATATCGTAAAAATCGTAAAAAGTGCATAATAAATGTTTATAACAAATAAAATAACTATGAATTCTCTTGTCAATCTGTCATTTTTATGTCAAAAGTTATTACGATACTAGTGCTGTAATATAGTTCATTACAACACGATTTTTCGTTTCGAAATATTGATATTACGAAATGAAAGTAGATAAAGCTTATAACAGCACGATATGGCTGATTTACGTTACTATTTATGAATTGCCGTTGAACTGTCACTGAAAATATATATTTATTTTTTGAAAAAAGTTATTATAGGATGATATAAACCGTGTTACGACACGCGTAACGTTATTTGCTGGTTACATTACTCGAGAATTAAAAGAACTCGCTCCTTCGTCGCTCGTTCTTTCAAACTTTTCTCTCGTAATGCAAAATGCTTCATAACGTTACTAGTATCGTAAATTACTAGTACGTGTTCTATCGCCGTTATTCAGAGAGGTAAAATGAAAAATATCGTTCATTACACGGCAGAAACTGTTTTTCCCGTTCTTGCATGACTTCCGATGTTCGGCTTCGCTTCACACGGGAACTTGTCACGCTCGCCCGGGAAAAGCCTTGTTTCTCGCCTCCTAATGAAATATACCATTCTACACACGAAACTATTGGTGCATACGCTTGAATTAATAGTATGTATTTTGTAAAGCTTCACTTGTGTTCTTTCACTGTTATGGCCGAATTAGTTTGAATGAAAATTAAGTCCTCCCGAATACCTTTTCTTCTGAAAAAGTCCAGCGCTTCTTCGATGCTCTGAGCTTCTGTATGATTAAATTCAAAGAAAACATTATTAATAAATTCAAAATATTCAGTATGATAAATATTTGGCACCATCAATCCAAGTTCCCCTTCTTGTAATAATTGGAACAGACGGAAGATACACTTTTTTACAATTTTTCTAAATTTGTCCAAATAACTTGGTGCTTTAAGAAAAAATACACAGGGAAATTTTCTTTTTAGTATACATATACCCTATGTATACTTTTATAATAAACGCAAATAGGCAACCCACTATACACTATAAACGTTAAAAAATTAGCATGCTGTGGCAAAAATCATCAAATTAAGTTAACGTCAAAAAATTAGTCTTTAACTGTTGCTGTTTCTATTTTCCTTTCTGTTTTGTATTTAATTGTTGATATTTTATGTTTTAGAATAATCGTTGAATTAAAATGATGTTGATATTCCACTAATTTTGATTTATTTTTTATTTACAAACATGAAACATAACCTTTACGCACCACGTGACGTGACGTTTATAGTGTATAGTGGGTTGCCTATTTGCGTTTATTATAAAAGTATACATAGGGGATATGTATACTAACAAGAAAAATTCCCTGTATAATAATTAATATCACTTGACTGACGTTTGAATAGTGGGTAGAAACTAATTCTTTGATTATAAAAACTGTAGCCTTTGTGTGGCTTTACACATGTAGGGTGCAGTAGAAACTATTAAATGTTTTCATGTACACAGAAGATTTAAACAATCATTTAAAAAACAGCAATTGTTGAATGGTACTTTTAAGGCGAGTCGAAATAACTTACCTGTTCTTCTGGGTCTCCATATATCCCAACTACAAAATTTGCTACATATCTTTAAAACATCGGTGATCTCGTCCAAAAGCACCCCATTTTTTATCCTTTATGTTAGGATGTTAGGTAATTAGTAATTTTTGCTGTTGTTTATTGCTGTTTTCCTCAATCTATTTCTATTGCCAACATATTTTACCCTTTGCAGAAGTTGAGTACCTAGTTATAAACTTTTTTGTTGCTGCTATAAAAATTTCAGAAGATTTGCAACCATAATATCCTTACATATATTGTAAAGTCACTATAGTTTTCCACAAATTGATTTAAAATAGCACTCACATTTATATTCCCTTTAGACATCTTGCACTTGTTAATAAATTTTACAAGTACTGCTGACGTAAAAAGCAGCATGCAATTGTCTAAAAAGTATAAACAGCATAAAATTGGTGGATATTCCCATCATACAACCCACCATGTGGTTATTAATAATAGTAGAGCTAGGATTAGCAAATTGTATTAGAATACGTCAATTTCAAGTACGAGGGTTGTTCAATAAGTTTTGTCTCCTGGGCTGTAGCTCGTTTATTGGTTGATGAAAGTGACCGATGTTATACTTAAAAAAGTCTGAAATGTCCTCTTTCCGAGGAGTATATCATTTTTCAATATAGTCCCCACCGGCATTGATGCACTTTCGCCATCAGTGCATTAGCAAGGAGAAGAATGAGGCCGCCTTTTGACGACACCAACAACACACTGCATTGGTGATTGGTGACCTCTTCGTCGGATACGATGCGCGTGCCCTTCAGGTGTTCTTTCAGTTTCGAAAAGAGCCAAAAGTCACATGGCGTCAGGTCCGACTTAAATGTGGGTTAGACAAAACCAAGGCAAAACATCCTGGAACTGCAGCTTCTCCAACGCGGCGCTTGTCTCCCGACTTGTGGAGCCGAGCGTTGTCCTGTTGAATGATCGGACTCTATGCAGACATGCACGCAATTTCGGCAATTACAGCACGCTGTTTTAACCGTACCTCCATGTAGGTTGACATTTTGCAAGCGACTGCTTCAACGTCGGTGGTGCCAGCCGAAATGATCAACGTCTGAAAAACGGGAACTTGACACTTTCTTTTGAATTTAACAACTTTCACTTTCATGCATTGGCAGGTGAATTACAGCCCGGGAGGAAGAACTTATTGAACAACCTACGTATAAGAATGCAAGTTTAAATTACATTTTTAATCTTATTTTAGAGACGTTAAAAGTCTCTGTATATTGATAAAACTGAATCTTACTAGTATAACTCTTTTCCAGGATTAAATTTCGAATATTAGTAAATATGAATACTTAACATTTGTAAATTATATTATTACAGAATGCATGTATGTATGTATGTATTGTCTGCAATCTCTTATACCTTTCGGTGTCGAAGCTGGTGCGTTATCTTTTAATATTAGTAGTTTAAAATTTATATATTTTCTAACCTAAAATCGTTTATTTTAACATTGTTGTTTATTTGCAGGTGAAGCATGTTGGGACTCTTAATTAAAATATTATTGCTAATCGGAATCAAAATGGTTGGGGTATTATGTTCGTTGTTATCTTTTATCAACTTCTTCAGAAAACCCCAAAGATGTCCTCCTATCAACAATCATATTTTGTTGCACTCAGCTTCTTCGTTAGCAGAAATGATACGTAAACGAGAAGTAAGTAAATAGGTATATTCTATGAAAAGCAGGTGCTTTTGAAAATTTCTGTTTTTCATGATTTTCTTTCTCCCTTTTATTTTTCTTCGTCCACTTTTTTTGATCAAAGCCTGTTATTAACTTGTAGGTACGAGTTCTATGAGCCTTGCCTAACCTTAGTGTTTAAACGAGAAAACTAACAGGCTTGGAAGGTTGCTTGCTACATAGAAATTAAATAAATAAAGTTGAGTTGTTCACGAAAAAAAAATAATAAATACTTGAGATTTTATTTTTTAATCTTGTTTTTAATAATTCTTATTAACCTTCAAGATTTACTTAAACTACGTTCATTGGACTGAACTAAGTACATTATAGAGAATTACATTTACTAATTTTAATATCAATATAAATGTTGCATTTTTTACAATTTTAGATTACAAGTGAATCAATTATAAAAGCGTATATATCAAGAATCAAAGCAGTGAATCCCATTTTAAACGCTGTGGTAGAAGAACGATTTGAATTAGCATTAACCGAAGCTAAATATATCGACCAAATGTTATCTAATATAGAACTTGATGTAATGCAATTGGAAGAAAAATATCCACTTTTAGGATTACCATTAACTGTAAAAGAAAGTATAGCTGTCGAAGGCCTTAGTCATTGTGCAGGAAAGGTGTTTTCTGAAACAAAAAGGGCTACACAAGACGCCGAAATTATTAAGAAGTGTAAACAGGCAGGCGCAATTCCTCTCTTGGTTTCAAACACTCCAGAATTAAGCACTAATTTTGAAACTTTTAATAAAGTAACGGGTACTACTAATAATCCATACGATACTAGGAGGACTCCTGGTGGCTCTTCTGGTGGGGAAGTAAGTATTATCGTCATTTGATCTAAGAAAATAGGAATAAAATATTCATCACCAAAATATTTACTTAACGGTTGTGCAGAAATAGAAAATATTGCAAATGACGAAATAATTCTCAATATTGGAAAATTAACAGTTTACTCATCGTTTACATCGCAAACTGACTAATGTGAAGCTACAATATTTTTAATTTCGGGAGAAATATAGTTGCAAAATAAAGGTATACAAGCTTTTAAAGCTGTATTAATGTTAATTTTAGAAAAAGCAAACAAAATTATACAGGGCGTAAATAAAATGGCGAAAACAAGTACTTCGATGATGTGAATAGTAAGGGCTTATAGAAGAACAATATTTCATTTGTAGAATAATTTACTGTTCCCTTTTTGAATCAAAGCCAATTCAAGAAATTTAATTTGCGAAGCATGAAAGATTCTTAAAATTCAACTAATACTTTTGTCAGACAGAGCACCAAAAAGCATCGTTGTCAAATTGTTAAATAAAAATTAGAGACGAAGATTTACTATTTTTCAAAACCTGTTTTGATGAATTATAACGACTCTAAACAGTCTAAAGGCAATAAGATCCCATAGCCTTATTTAAAATAGTGGTAAGTAAGTACGAGTATATTGGATCTGCACATAAAAAACTATCGTGTTAGTAAGAATTATGAATGTTAGTTGTCATGTTTGGGTTTACAGGTCTCCTGCAGAATATAGGCAGTTTCAAAATTTTTATCGTCAGTTTTGGTATTACCTTGGCCGGTCATTACTATAAAGTGTTGTTTTTTCGCAATTTCATTTACATCCTGTATATTATCATCACCGTTGTCGAGATTTATTAAATATTTCTATCTGCTTTATGCTTCTCAATTTATACAATATTATGTTTAACCACTTAACCAAACAATCAACTTTTCATATTTTATTATGGTAACTAATCATTACCTTTCAGGCGGCGCTTTTAGGTTCAGGTGCGTCAGTGCTTGGTGTAGGATCAGACGTATTTGGTTCCTTAAGATTACCAGCGCACTATTGCTGTATTTGGGGACATAAACCAACTGCAGGTGTCGTTCCATCAGATGGCCATTACCCAAGTTGTAAAAATAAAAGTGTGTGGAAAGAAGTTTTCACGTTAGGACCAATGGCTCGTTTTGCCGTAGACCTACCAATGTTATTAAATGAAATTGTTGAAAATGACTACCGTCCTATACTGCGCTTGAGAGAAAAGGTATATTTAAAGACATAAATCACGAAGACCTTTGCTAGAGCTTCCGTACTTGCTAATTGCAAATTTAGTATAAAAATTTCAAGACGTTGACTTTTACTTTTTCTATACTGGGTGATTCACGTAAAACGAGCTCCTTTCAAATGCACCCCAACATACATATTTCCAAAGGTACTAGAAATATCTGCAAATTAAAAAACAAAGTTTGATCTAGTGGGGTAGATATGTTCATAAATTAATACGTATTATTTACGTATTAATCAAAAATTACCGTTAGAAATTTCTAGTCGTTAAAATAAATTTTCATTAAAGTGGTTGTATTATTTTTTTGCATAATTTTTACCAACAATTGATATAATTTTTTTCTCTGTAAGTCTTAGTATATGGGTGAATGTTATTCTCTTTTCTTTCTTGGACTTCCTCCATCTTATTTATAATAAAACACTTAATAAAATGATCAAGGTTTTTAATAATTACAAATAGCTTTCGGTTACTATTCTGCAATCGTCATCAGTTGTTAATTAATAAATTTTGTAATTATCATAATAAGCCTACTATTCAACTACTCATGAAGTTCTCGTCACAAGAGAGGTTTCCATATGTTTGGAACATCCACCCTGGGGGAGCAAATAACTGATTCTTGTTGTAGTAGCATATGTACCGCCTCTTTCATTTTTCTTCTGAAGGTGTTATCTTCATGGTCGATAATGCTCGTTTGATCCCATATGATCCGATGGTCTTCATTGTAGACGTGCTCTGCTATTTTTGATTTAGAGAACTCTCCGCCTCGAACAAGTTCTTTGTGTTCGTTTACTATGATATAATCAATGGTCTCTTTGTCTCACTAATGTATTTTTTGCCACATTCGCAAGGTATTTTATAGATGCAGTTCTTTGATTCTTGAACTTCATTTTTGGGTTTCGTATGCGTTAAAATTGATCTAAAAGTTCTGAAGGTTGTTCGAACGCTGTATTTCTTTCCTATTCTTTTAAGTTATTCTGAAAAACCTTTCACATATGGAAATACACACAAGTAACGATCTGCTTCTCTTTGTTGTTTCATAACCTGTTTCTTTTGAATTACTTTTTGTAGTACTTTTTCTGGATAACCATTCTTCCGTAACATTTATGAAATCTTTTTTTGTTCTTTGTGAAGAAGATCTTCTCTGGAACATACTATTTCTGCTCTATCATATAAGCACTTTGCAACACCTTCCAAGACTTTAGGGCAGCGATTTTTAACCTGTGGGGCGCGCCCCCGTGAATGGGCGCGAAATATCGGAAGGAGGGCACGAAGACGCGAGAAGAATGAAGCAAAAATTACAGAATAGCTATTTATGGTATAAGTGAATAAAGAGAAATTTTATCCACAAAAGGAAAAGTTTGGCAGAAGCATTACCTAACACCCTGTATGTAGACCGCGAGCGATTGAACATCGATGCATAATTTCACGACGCGGCGGTCAGTATTGTTAGACATGGCAAGATTTTGCAATTTATGGTGGAATTTTAGGCTTGTAGCGACGTAGCAGCGGCAGAGCAAAATAGATTTAGATAGATAGGTACTGGTATTTTATTAGTACTCCAATAAAACGGAAGGAGGGCGTGGTTTTAAATAAATTCAGAAAAATGGGTCCCAAATACTAATACGTTGAGAAACGCTGCTTAAGGGTGATGATTAGAGTAAAAACTTAAATAGCATCCCGTGTGAGTTGCTTTTCGGTAAATCTCTATTTTTATGGGTTGGTGTTCTTGTCTTGTTACCAGAACATGCAGAATAGGTAATTGGTTATCGTTCTCAACTTCCATGGTAAATTTAATAGAATCTGTTATATTGTTGATATGTGGGAGAAACATGATTAAGCGTTCTCTTCCAAATTTCCAAATCACAAAGGCGTCGTCCACATAACGAGGCCAAACACTTGGTTTATTTTAATGACTTCGTATAGCTTTTTCTTCAAAATGTTCCATGTAAATTGTTACTAATACATGGTGGCAAGGGTGAACCCATTGACATACCAAATTCTTGTTGGTAAAATTCATTTTTGATTTGGAAATATGTTGTTTTTAGAAATATTAAGAAGTTCCGTTATTGCATCTATACTTAATGTTGTTCTTTCTTGTAAAGTGACATCAATTGTTAATTTCTGGCAGATTATTGTTAGTGCATCGTCTACTGGCACATTATTGCAAAGACTAACTACATCAAAGCTCACCATTAAGTCATCCTGGTCTAAGTTAAGGGTTTTAACTGTTTCTATGAAATGCGAAGTATTTTTTACGTATAAGGATGTTTTCCCTTGTCGAGGAGATATTATCTTCAATAGGAAACGCGCTAGAGTGTGGCAAGGGGAGTTGATGGAACTGATAATTGGTCGTAATGGTATATTTGGTTTGTGGATTTTTGGAAGGCCGTAGAAGTGAGGTGGCTTACTAAAATGTGGTGTTAATTTAAACCTCAGTCCCGCATCCACACTATCTTTGTGTTTCAGAGGCGTTCTGAAAATGTTACTTTCGACAGTATGAGTAGGATCTTTGTCTAACTTTTTGTAGGAACCGGTCGTTAATGTTTCGGCTACCTTTTCTTCATATTTTGCTTTATCCATTACCACTGTAGCGTTTCCTTTGTCTGCTGGAAGAATCATGATGCTGTTGTTTCGCTTTAAGTCCTTCAGTGCAGATAATTCTTCTCTGGTAAGGTTGGTCTTCATTGTCATCCGTTTTTTTTATCTAGAACAGCTTTTGTTTGCCGTTGGTATTCATCAGCATCTTCGAAAGGCAGGTTTCGAGTTGTTTCCTCAATAGCTGAAATAACATCCAAGGATCCGAGCAGTAAACTTGTTTAGGTAACAGAAAAATTAAGACCTTTGTTAAGAACTAATTCATCATCTGGACTCAACAGTTTGCTGGATAAGTTAATAACTGACCTCTTGTGATGTACTATGTCGTTGCTCTTTTCTTCTTAACAGGTCGTTTAACTTTTTAATATAAAGACTCTTTTCTGCTTGACTTTATCATAGCTGTATTGAGTTGCTGTATCAACTCGTACAAAGTCTTCCATTCTTGAATTATTTTGGGATACTTCTCGCATTTCTTGGTGAGTCTTGTCTTATGTAGTTTATTCTTTCTCGAACTAGTGTTTCACTGGCTCGATGTACGATTTTTCTTGTTCGATCGTTTTTAACAGAAAGGTCTACCATCAAACCTTTTGGAATAACGTTGTGTTGGCGAGCTTTATATAGAAATGTAAGGTGATTTTCTGTTAATGCCCATTTATGTAGGTGGTATTCATATTCACGGAATAGACTTGTCATTTCAGGTCCATACTGATTCTTTAAATATTCTTGCTACGAGAACTTCATGAGTAAATAGTTGAATAGTAGGCGTATTATGATAATTGTCAAATTTATTAATTAACAACACTGATGACGATAGAAGCGTTGGATAGAAGAATAGTAATTGAAAGCTTTTGTAATTAAAAATCTTGATCATTTATTAAGTGTTTTATTAGGTTTTATTATAAGAAAGATGGAGGAAGTCCAAGAAAGAAAAGAGAACATTTTTTTGGTTGTTCAGAATATTTTTATTAATGTTCTAGTTATGGGTTATGAAAGTTTGATGATGTTTTCAGTTTGGTGTACCGGGTGTGGCCCAATATATGAGACATTGGAGAAATGCATGGGAAATTGAACATATGTGAATATTATCTTCTTGGCTAACTGTTGCTTACGTTGTAGCTATTCATCGAAAAGTACTTTTTTGCACAAGCGGGAGTAGAAATCAGTTTCTCTGCTGTCAAAATCGTGACAGAAGTGGAGCATTTTCTCCCTAAGGAGAAAATATGTCACATTTTCTCCCTAGGGAGTTAATCAGTTTCTCTGCTGTCAAAATTGTGACAGAAGTGGAGCATTTTCTCCCTAAGGAGAAAATATGTCACATTTTCTCTCTGGGGAGTTTATATTTGCCAAAGTTTTATTCTTAAAATTTTTAATGAATTTTCAGGTTTTTGTGGTTCTGCTTGTGCAAAAAATAGTATATACACCTCGGGAGAGAATGCTATTTTTCCCTCGGTGCTTTTTAGCCCTCGGGCTCCGCCCTTGGGCTATAAATTGCACCTCATGAAAAATCATGCATTTCTCTCCCTCTATGTATAATATACTATTTTTTCAGTCGATTATAGTACGAAATTTATCTGAAATGAAGGAGAAATCGTATCTTTTCCTGATTATTAGACTGATATTAATTCTACAAAAATTTGATCAACTAGACTTGTTCTGATGAGCTGCGGCATCACTGTGGAAATTTCAGAATTTAGTACGAACAAGTGATGCGCAGCAGGCTTTAAGCAAGATGTCAGAAGGTGCATGTGTGACTTTTTATTTGTAGTATATTATTATATGAGCGATTATGACAGCCATTATTCACGAAGATGACGTTTGAGCCCACGAGCCGTCAGGCGAGTGGCATAAATCATCTGAGCGAATAATGGCCATAATCGCGCATGTAATACGATACTTTTTCTACACCTATTAAACAAATATATTAGACTCAAATTAGTCAAATTTGATAACTTTGTAAACAAGCAATATGACAACACACTTGGGCGTGTCACGCGAGTCGATTGTCAGCCGCAGAAGGAGTTGATCGCGGCCGATTTAAAATATGATTGGATTAGCGAAATATTGATGTATTTGTGATTGGCCGAAATCATAATTCACTGCAGTGAATTATGAATCCATAATTCACTGCAGTGAATTATAGGTACTATTTTTCCCAAAAAAATGCTAATAATTGCAATATAATTAAATAGGTGTAGAAATAGTTATTTGCGCTCCAAGTTATGGTAAGTGAACTTTTTTATCCGAGGTGGTAATTTGTGGACCGAAGCGCAGCTGAGGTCCATAAAGCCACCGAGGATAAAAAAGAAACTTACCTACGCGTTGCGCATTACGTTTTTCTCACTACCACAAAATAAAATTAATTAATAATTTAACAAAAATTGTGACGTTTATATTTATGACAGTTTAACGGCGCTGTTGCTATGGTACAAACAAACACATAAACGCAATTTCTGTTTTCAGTAACGAAAAGAATGAAATCAAACATTTTTAAATACACCTTCATTTAACATTCAACGTTGTTCCAATTGTAAAATTAGTTTTAATATTAATAAATAAGCACGTATTCTCCATTATAACTATTTATTTTTTTTATATCCGTTATGGTGTAGCGTTATGGGGTACCATGCGCGGAAAATGACCTGGCGCGGTAAATCGTCTTTTTTGCCCTTAGATACAGTCTGTTTTTGTTCAACTAAATGTTTTAGTTTCCATTATTGTCGACTTTTTGACAATGAAATGTCAATTTACCAAGGTGGTAGTGAGAAAAAAATATTTATCTACTTTATTTTACGTTGAGGAGCTAAATTTTCCTAATTAGTTAAGAATCAATTGCTTAATAGTATACTCATCCAAACAAGAACGTACAAAAACTAAACGGTTCAGCTGGAGAGATAAAATTAAGCAATTATCAAAATCTCATGTATTTCTCCTATGTCTCACATGTCAGGCCACACCTGGTATAACTTTGGCATGACGTTTAATTATGT
Organism: Melanotus villosus; assembly: GCA_963082815.1. NCBI lineage: Eukaryota > Metazoa > Arthropoda > Insecta > Coleoptera > Elateridae > Melanotus > Melanotus villosus. Next base: position 63,908,470 of record OY720418.1, on the reverse strand, counting down.
ATCGTCGTTCTGAAGTAAGTCACCTCCGATTAATAATCAAGCATTAGCATAGATCAAGGTTATTTATGAAATTGTATGTTGGGTTGCCTATTTCAATTATTAAGGGACACGTCTTACGTAAATCACCCAGTATAAAAGTAGACTTTATAGTTAATTTCGAATTTTTGTCAATTCATAATGATTGTATTTTCTAAGAATGGTCATTCTGCATGGACTCGTATATGCATTTATTCAACTCATTGTCCATGGGCTATTTATTGAAGATAAACAATTTTGTCAATAAAAACACCCCAGAAATGTTACACACAACGTAACATTTATAAATATATTTCTTCAATTTGTTGTGTAGTTTATGGACACTCTAGTACGACGTTGATATTTCATTGAAGTGCATACTAAACATACCCGGTTAAATATCAATTCATTTAAATTTATTGTTATTAACTACGTTAATTTTACAATCTTTAGGGCACAGATCCATTTGGTGTCACCATGCTTTCAAGGAAGCTTAAAGGATAACCCTACGAAAATCTCAATGAAATTTCAAGTAAAGGACGGAGTACAAAGATTTGAGTTGATAGTTGATAACGAGTATCCCAGGCAAAGTGCTGTGATATGTTAAAACTTTATTAGTATTACGACTTGCGTACTAGAGAGCAGATATTGTAAACTTGATGCCTTATATTTTTGTCTCACGTTTCATTCTTCAAATAATGACATAGGTATAATCAATGGTTTTTCCACACCCTCAACAAAATTTGAGCCCTTAGGAAATTTATTTCCCAAATTTTACTTTTAATGTTATGCTATTTGTCATATTTTTCTAAACATTTTTTTTATTGCAAACTAAAAAACTAGATTAAGGATGGGTTACACAAAACGTTGGTTAAATTAACGAATGATTAAAGTTCATGAAAGAACATCATTTTTGTTTACTGAGTCCTAAATCTGCCCACTAAATAAACAATCAAATGTTAGAAAACAAAACTGGAACGAGACTAGGGACTTTAAGACATTTAGAAAGTATTTCAACGTACTACACAGATTTCGTGAGTTTTGCCGAGAAAATTACTCCCAAATACGTTGGTTGTTAGTTTTTGATTTTCTAAAGAATATATTTTTCCCAGAGATTTTCACTCATAATATAACAAACGCATACTCGCATACTTTATTTCCGAAAATGCTTTTCACGACTACTTTGCTACAACAAAATGCATACGAAGAAACAGAAAAGACTTCAGGCATAGATAAATTAATTTATCTATGCTTCAGGAGTTATTTCCGCTTAGAAAATCGCGATGTAAATTATTTGCTATGTGAGAGCCTTGCTTCCAATATATGTAGTATTACAAATTCATCGACCCTCAGAAAAATATTTGGGAAAAACACATACTTAGGGTGCCTGAATCCCAAAACGTGTTTAATTTTCATGATTTTAATTTTTCACGATTATTATTTGCTCACACAAGCAGAGAAAGTAAAAAGTATGAAGTGATTTTATTAACATGCTTTTCAACAGGTTAATGTACAACAAGTGAAAATATATTATATGGAAAACGATATGGGTTCAATTTTAACTCGTTCCATAGATAGAGATATTCTTCAAGCTATGAGTCGACTTACTAATTATTTAAAACTAAATTATAATTGCAGTATAGAAAAGGTTTGTATTATATTTCAAGTAATTACCCATTACAAAGAAAATATTATTTCAGTTAAAAATAAATGAGTTCAAATATTCGCCGGAATTGTCTTTCATCAAAATATTTAATATTGACGATGTTGAAGATCTGTTTGAAAATTGTGGCTTAAACTCTTTCAAGAAACTTATTAAGTATTTATCATGTAGATCAAATTGTGTTCTGATGACTATCCTCTGCGAAATTACAAAATGGTTAACAGGTTTTTTACCACACTCAGTTCCAACAAAATGCAACGAAGACATTTCTTATTTACGTAACAAATTAGAAGAAACCCTTAGTAATAATGGTGTTTTACTATATCCTTGTCATCCAAAAGCTGCACATTTTCATGGGCAATCTTACAGCAAAGTATGCGATTATAGTTATATGGGTATTTTTAATTGCTTGGGTGTTCCTGTCACCACCTGTCCCGTTGGACTTAATCGAAATGGATTACCTATTGGTATACAGGTATTTCAATAATTCCAGTTAATTAACTTGCTTTAACATTAATTTTTATTACGTTTTTAGGTTGTAGCAGCTTGCAACAACGACAGACTTACGTTAGCAGTGGCTCAAGAAATAGAAAAAGTATTTGGGGGATGGATTCCTCCTCAGTTTTCTGATAAGCCAATATAATGAAGACGTTATGGAATTTACTTAATTAGTACTTAAAAATATTGCGGATTTTATAAACAGAATGTACTTTATTGAGGGTTTAAGTTACTTTAAAAGTATTGATTGGTTACAGTTTTCTTTCTGTGTAATCCTTATATCACGCAAGAAATAATTTCACAAATTTGTAAATTATTATTATTACTTATTTAAACTCTGTGATTTTTATTTCTATTTACATGTTTGTAAGTGTAGCTTGCTATTAAAATACACGTAGAATTTAAAGAAACCGTTTGTAAAAATGTTATTTCTTTAGAAACATTAAAATAACCTATCTCCTATAATAAATCCAGTCATAGAAAAGTAGCAAGGAGGGTTTACTTATTTTTGTCTAGAATTGTTATTCGAATAAAAGATCGTATCGCCTCCGTCTTTAAACTTCAGTGTGAAATCGAATGTGGAGGAGTGGCTGTAATAAGAGGACGTTAACCTGAAAAGCTTCCAGTATCGGCGCCTATGCTGGTAATATTTCCCTTGTAAAATGAAATAGAGACGAACGCTGAACGCTACTCCCTCTAATGTATGAGTTTCCACATAGCGCAGTACTGGAAGAAAGGGAACTGAAAATTCCGGTCAATAAAACCGGCATTCTAACTTGACAGACTCAGTCCTGTGACACAACAAAATTAATACTACCAATTAAAATTTACTCCCTGAGCCTTTTCCACTTTAATATTGTTTACCATCTTTGGCTGGAAATATAACGTAAGTTATAAAGGGACATTTGTTTATGTTTGCAAGTGTTCGTATATGTCTTTGATGTTTAGTAATATAATGAATTCTACAATGTAATATTTGAAAATCCACTGACCTATTTTTTTATGTTTACTTGCTTCTCTTAAGTAATCACGCATGTGTGTGTACGTTTCTGCATTCAATGTTTAAATGTAGACTACAAAAGAAAATTGCATTAAATACCTGAATTCAATACTAAGAAGATTAAGTTTTAGTCGATATATAAACAAACTTATTAACCCCACATTCGAAATTTATCGATTCTCATAAATTTAAAATTACAGGATAGTTTAACTTGAACTCCGGATAACAATTAACTTTACTCTTTACTTGAAAACATCCGTCTGTAACTGTAACTCTAGCTCAGCATCCTTGAAACTTTGAAATTTTAAGAATTTGTTAGTTTTCACAGTTTTACATGAATTTAATATAGCCATTTAAAAACATAATTGCTTTATATTTATGAAAATCGATTCTGAAGAGGTTTACAAACCTAATACTTTATTTTGCTTTGCTTTTTTAAGTCACAGTAAAGACGGAAAATAAAACAAAGTTTCTTAGCTCAAATTGACAAGTAATAAACAATTATATTTTTGTTAATTTGCCCTACATTTGTTTTGGTTACAAACTTGCCGATTTATAAATGCCATTATGAAGGAATATATGTTTAAGTAACAAATTTGGAAATTTAAAAATATCTTTTCTTTCCAGTTTTGTACTTTGTATATTTTTTTCGTTGCTAAAGCGAAAGTTTATATGATTTCATTTGTTTTTAACCTTGGAAACTCAAATGACTTGCTGTTTACTGTTATCTATATCTTACCTAATGAATGTATAGGCTTTATCGTCACACTTTCTTTCGATATTAGAATGCTTATCCAAACATATGATTGTACAACGTGATTTTTAAAAATTCAATTGCAACAGGCCGAATTCTGTCTTAATAACCTTAGAACTGTCTGTATTTAGTATTTAAAAAATCACATTGTATATATTCAAATATTGAAGATAAATATTAAAACTCCCTGTGTTGCCTTGTATTCTACTGTTCTACTGAAATTTTCTCTCCTGAAATTTGGTTTTTAATGCTGTAAGTAACCTTAAACTTATAAATATATAGGGTGTAAACGAAAACAGGCCCGCCACTATTCTTTTATTATTATTATTATTTGTTTTGAGTTGAAAAATGAAAAGTTATGCGAGTGGGCATAGAAGCATATGACATTTTTTGAGCTGCAAAATGGTTAAATGACCATCGCTTCGCATATTTTTACAAATCTGGAACCCCAAAGAAATTTCATAACCGTATAGTACCTACCTTAATATCCTGTCTTAAAAAATTAAATTTATTTTCTTAGTATTACTTATTATTTATTTTAGTATTATAAATAACGCACAGAAAAGTTCATTGTTGGTCGCAAAAAAACAGATAAGTAACTTGATGTAGCTTCTGTGAAGTATAAAATACAGGCGTTCGAAGTTTTTTAAATCGTTCTTTTAGGGGTATTTAAATTTTAGACAACTGGAATAATAATGGCTCGCTGACTCACTAAATTATTCTTACAGATTTTCCATTTTGTTTTTTTGTCTATTTTCGTATTGTTAATTTTATGTAAATTTATTGTTTTGTTATTGATAATATTTCTCTTAATTTTCAAGTTGTAAATTACGAAAGTTAACAGATTAGAATAAATATAACCCGAACATGACATTTAATTATGTATTGCCATTATGAAGTAAACCACCTCTGATTATAAATTTCATTTAGGATTACCACAAATCAACGTTGCAATGATGCACATAGATTGCCGTGGTTGGTAATGTGTGTTGCTTATACAGCGTCATTATAAATGATTGTAGTCGAAGTAGGCCGTAAATCTAAATGTGAAATTTCTTGTTTCTGCTGCACAAAAATAATGATTTAAATTATATTGGATATGCACTGTTCTATACACAAGTGTTAAATGGGTTGCATAACGAGTCAATATTAATGCAAAAAAATTAAAATCCTTTTTAAGTGAAATAAACATTTTCTTACCATAATTATCGCTTAAAGAATGATCGATACAAATCCGAGACATATCTACACTACTAGACTCTGATTAATGAACTCATTGTTAATGCATAGTTAATAATGTATTTATATTACTAAAAAAAACACACAAAGATAATCCACAACTTATTTAATAATGCTTATTTATGTTTAATTGTAATAGATGTTGAAAGTGCTTTCCATTTTGCTATAAATATAGCGCCATTCTTCTTTTTTTATTTTCAAAAATGTTCTGTAATATTACCTAATTAATTAATTCTTCTCCATTTTGTAACTGTTGTTTGTACACATTATCTTTCAACCATCCAAATATCGAGAAATACAAAGGAGTGAGGTCAGGGGAACGAGAAGGCCATTCTGGATTGAAATTTTGACTTATTAAACGATCATCATAAATTTCTTGGAGGTAGGCAATATTCGCCCTAGTGGTATGGCCTGAGAATTTACATATCCAGATAGATGGAATCATGCTTCATCAGAAAAGAAGGACAAATCTAAAATTCTGTTGTCATTAATGTGATGCTGAAATCATTGGCAATATGTAACACGACGCGGATAATCAGCTGGTTTGAGTTGTTGAACCGATGTTATTTTATAAAGTGTCATATGCAACTTCCTTTTTAGAATTTTCTGGCAAGTTCTGTATGGTATACCAGATTGCGCAGACAATCTTGACAAAGATTGTTTAGGACTTTACTCCATTCATTGTCTTAAATCTTCAACAACTTCTTCATTGACCTGACGCCTTTCTGACGACTTCCCTTTGGAAACGTTCCCAGTATTATCTAATCTGTCCACAACTCTCCGAATATGAGCCATTAAAGATTCCTCTTCAATATCTATGCCTGGAAATGCAACGAAATATGCATTTTTACATGCTTGAACAGAATGTATCCATTGTCCGTTTTGATTTAATACACCGTTTCGATAGTAAGATTTAATAATAAAGGTGTTCTGTTATAAAGAGTACACCATTATGCAAATTTAAACCTAAAATATTGCTTTTTGTTTATTAAAATTTCTATGACTGACTTTAATTACACTTAGGTACGAATTAACACTCTGGAATCAGCAGTAGTCTTAATAAAGACTGATTTTATTCACGTAGACTTTAAAGGAAGGGCGAAATCAACAGGCAAACTAACACAAAATGCAATTATTCATAAACACAGTATTGACAGTTCACTTGGAAAATAAAAATCACTACAAAAATCCCTGCACTATAATTATGTATGTAAAAAGCGACAAAATTCCATTACCACGGGCACCACCTACTTCGACTACAATCATTTATTAATAACCCGAACATGAAATTTAATTATGTATTACCATTCCGAAGTAAACCACCTCCGATTATAAATTTCATTTAGGTTTACCACAAATCAACGTTGCAATGATGCGCGTAGATTGCTGTGGTTGGTAATGTGTGTTGCTTATATGTCAGTCAAAAGGTTCGAACATTTAAGATGACCACTCTGTATAATTTTAAAGCATTGCATATAATAGTGCGCCTTAAAAAGATTCACTTAAATTATTTAGGCAAATAATTGGATTTTCATAATGTTTCTTATCAACTTCTGGTTGTGTCGGTGAGATTCTTTTTATGTGGAAAAAACAAAGAGCATGAACTTATAGAATGAGGGGATTAAATTACCAAAAAAAAAATAATAAAAACGCTTCAGAAGTGCCGCTAAGAGCACAAACTAACCCGGTTCTGAACTTCTCTATTTCAAAATTAAAATGGTTCTTCTTCTTCTTAGAGTGGCATACCCTTTATCGGCCAATCCTCTCTCCATATGCCTGTGGCGTGCGTGTCAAGTAGCCTTAAAATGATTAAATGTTTTCAAATAAGGATCCGCACTTTGTGTATCATCATTAAATATTATTGTAGATACATTTTATACGAATAATAAAAATGACTGTGGTTACAAAAAGCTTTATACAATTACACGGCTGTGTATAAAGCTATAGGTAGTAGTTGAAAATATATAAATTTAGAAATTTCATATACCAGTTTAAAAACACAATAAAACATTCAAACATTCTATTACCTATACACTAGTTTAGTGTAATATTTCTGACAGATACAGTGTGGTATGTGTACAATGGATTTACTTCCTGGTAGACTAATATTCATGTACAATTGCTGATTATCGTAACAAATGCTGTGTGAATAGTATGGATGCCAATTATAAAAAATAAGCATTTTTTTAATTGCCAGAAAAGAAAATTGCATGGTGCGCTTGTATTAATAATGCTACTCACAAAACATAGCTATATTAGCCAAGCCCATTTTGGAGAAAAAGCTCTTGTTATCACCGAACGATTCAAGCTTCTATTACGTGCCATCATATTTTTCAATAAATAGCTTCAGGAATCGGCTGTAACCTTTCCACAAACAGAAAATGCTTTCGCAAATACAACACTCCAAAATTTAGGTAACCCCTTTCTTCAGAGAATAGTAATGAGTACATTTACGTCTACAAGCCTTGTTAACTTGGGGCACTTGTCAATATTTCATAAACAGACTATTAATTTTAGTATTTTCTTGCAAGTCAACATCAACTGACAACATTAATTCTGGTAGGGGTTCTTAGTGGTGTATGGTCGCGCTCCTGTTGCCGATGGCGCTATTTCAAATAACCACTTGCATTGTATTAGTTCACGTTGTTTGGGAAAAATTTAAAAGTATGCCCTTGTCAGGGATGATAATCCCATGGGTTCGGTAAGATTCTAGTCGGTTAGTGCCAATTAACGGTAGCCTCACTTTGAAATCCCTGGCACCCGCAGGCCTAAATCACATCCAATAAATATTTTTCTTAAATTTACCCCATACCTTTTCGATTGAATTCATATATGGACTAAAAAGAGTCCATTCGATGTTTCTTCACATCATGTTTGAAGCTAATCAGAACCCTTGTGACACGCTGTTAAGATATCAGCACAAAATTATTTTCATATCTCATTTGAAAGCTACATAAAGAGTGTGGTGTAAAGAATGTTCTTGTGATCTTGGGACAGTTATCTACCACGTATCACGATTCTATCATGGAACATTAGTTAGAAACACTTCGTTAAAAAAGAACTCTATTATTACCATCGGCATCGCCACCACATTGATAGAAATAGTTTGTTCACTAATTTTGAAACTGTGTAGAAACTTTAACATGCAAATTTGTCTTTTAGTTGCAATTTAGTAGTTCCGTTGGTTATCAACTTCACAACGCCCTGCTCTGAAATAACAGTTCTTGCAAGCGAAATTTCTAAGAACCATTGAAGTACTCGTTGAACACTAAAATGACGCTATGACTTCACTTTCAGTCAAAACTACATTTTGTATATTCTTCTTTCCCAATGTGCATGTATTTTTTGTAGTTATTAATGGCACGATTATAACAATATAGGTAATAGGTACTCTAACATTCATATTAGGTACATTAAATTGATACTATTGACAACTAAATAGTAAAGGTTTTACATAGTGCCAAATATGCAATGTAGTCATATGACGCTTTGTTAACTACAGAACCAGGGATTTTAAATGTTGTACCTATACCTATATTAGAAATTAACTATGGGCGGGTTGCATAAACATGATTTAACAGCTTCGTCAAATTAATCATTCGTCAAAGTGAACAAAATCGAATCAAGATTCGAATGCATATGGCAAAAAGCACATTAGTAAACAAAAAATGATACTATTTTGTCAACTTTGATCATTCGTTAATTTAACAAAAGCTTTGTGCAACCGGTCTTATGTCAGATATCGCCATCAATTTGTTAACTATTAATGATCGGTAGTATCTCTAGTGACTAATTCCTTAGATTTACGTTTTGTTTTGTTTTAAATATTTTTTTGTTTTTATCAAAATTACAGCCTCATTGAAAATAACAAAAAGTTAAATGTTAAATTATAATAGGTACAAAAAGTACTCTTAAAATTATTTATGGTGTCAGCAAATCTTAAAATACATAATAGTATATTATAGACCAAGGTAGAGAAGACATTTTTCTCAGCCGAGCAGTATTATTTCCCGACATGCGAAGCATGGAGGGAAATAAGTTGTGAGGCTGAGAAAAGTCTTCTCTACCGTGGTTTATATACTATTTTTTTCACTACTAGCACCTTTATTCCTTTTAATTAATCATTTTTACATAAATAAAAAATAAAATGACAGATGTGTATATTTATTTCTAAATATCCACAAAAATCAAATAGCCTTGCTCGAAAACAAGGGGAGAGGTTAATTTCAATTGACATTTGGGTAAAACATATTTAAAATAGGCGCCTGAATGCATAGCAATTGTTTTTATTATTAACCAGTAGTCAATAATAAAAAATTATTGACCACTAGGAGAGAAATTCATCTTCTGGGCTCGAAAATAAGGTCAATAATGACATCTTCTAATACTAGTAGTGAAAAAAAATACTTAGGTAGGTAGTATATTGAACGTTAGCTGAAAACAATTGTTTACAACCGAAAAACTGACAATACAGAATTTTAACGGTTACATAGCAATAACAAAATGTTACCGGTCCTCTTATACCCGTAGGTGTCGAGGGAAAATGTTATGTATAAATTTAAAATATTTACAAATTTCTGTTTCAGACCCACCATGTTAGGACCTTTCCTTCGAATTGTGATTGCAATTTGTATGAAAATAACGGAAGTAATATGTTCATTACTGACTATTAGTAACTACTGGAAAGAACCAAAGAAATGTCCTCCCATTACAGATAAAATTCTTTTATATCCAGCTTGCACGTTAGCAGAAAAAATACGAAGAAGAGAGGTGAGAAAATTTAGTTCTTATTTTTGATATATCGAAGAAATTCTCTAACAAATAATAAACAGTACTATGTTATAAATAAGGGTTTCTCTTTAAGTATTGTTTTAGAAAAATTAAGGTAATGGTTTATTATGAACATTTATTCCAATCTAATCAAATATCATACATTCATATACAAATACCTATAATCTATTAGGAATATCGTGAATACTTTTTCTTCTAACTTAATATGTTAGATATCTTATTAATTATTATACATATACCAATTAATTCAGCCTACATGTTCCAAGCTAATACGTATTTCAGCAGATTTGAAAAATAGAAAAATTAAATTATATAGGTAACTGTCAGCTAAAAGTCTATACTTCTGAATACTAAGCAGTATTTTATCACTTTCTGTTTCGCCGGAAATAAGGTTTATTCTTTTAATATATTGAGCTAGGTTTCTTTGACTTTAGATGTTTTTCTTTACAACGATATGAACATTGCTATTTATAGGCATTTGTTTCCATTGCCTACTTACAGAAACCAACAAAGTCAAATTCTGGATAGAATTAGTCATGAGTCTTTTTTTCTTTCTTTCTTAATCTATTTCCTCTTTTTACCGCAATGCAGTGTCGATGTTCATTTTACACTTGCTGGTGTGCAGTGGAGGTGATGGGTCCATTTTTGGCTTTGCATCACACTCCAACCAGTTTTCATCTACAACACATTCCTACACCTTAAACCTAATCCTTAACTAACGAATTCGACCCAAATCGGTTCCATAATACTATAACCACCGCTGAAATCGAACCAGTGTCAGTCAGCTAGCTAGCAGGCCCTTAACTGACTGAGCTACCCACGCCGATTAAATTAAATTGAATATTCGAATTGTTCACCGATTTGTTTTTGAATTTCCAGCTTTGAATTATTTTATCGTACGCAGACAACCTGACATTTAATATAATTATCAAATAGAGATTAGGTAACTGCTAACCTGCAGCTATATTTTGAAATCAATCTTACCAATCCTGGTACATTAATCCCGGCTTGCTCTGGTACAATGTAAAACTGCAAATCTCACGTGAATGCAACATTCGGTATTAAAGTTCCTTACAAGGGTGAAAGTACTTTGATGCAGTTTAAGTTTTCTAGAAATTGATAATACAATACATTTTCCTATTAATACTTTAATTTGCACCATTGCTATATTATTCTACCAAAACAGTTTATAGTCTAAATACCTTAACCGTTAATATTTTTCACCCCCTGATTCCGTGAAGAATACTGGAAATTCTAACTTAGTTCAAACAGAAATGAGATGAACAATAAAATCTATCCCTGAAATTATTGTTTACAAATCAAAATTTAAAAGTATTTATGTAGATGTGAAGGTTATTTGAACATTTATTTTAGAGGGTTATTTATGCAAATAAAAATTGAAAAGCTAAAATACTTTTATTATTTCTATTTGCTTTATTTATTCCATCTTTAAAAATTTGTTTGCAACCAAATGATTTTATTTTATCAATAACCCCCTTGCCGAAAATCTTTCGTCAATAATAATTATTTTTCTTCTGTCGTATGTTTTAGATTGCATGTGAAACAGTTATAAGGACATATATAACACGAATAAAAGCAGTTAATCCGATACTGAATGCAGTGGTACAAGACAGATTCGATTTAGCGATACACGAAGCAAAGAAAGTAGATGAACTTTTATCTAGTACAAAATTAAATATAAAAGAATTGCAAGTAAAATACCCATTGTTAGGACTCCCGTTAACAATAAAAGAAAGCGTTGCTGTCGAAGGCTTAAGTCATTGTTCTGGCACGATATTTTCTGGTGGAAGAAAAGCAACAAAAGATGCCGCAGTCATCAGATTATGTAAAAAGGCAGGAGCAATACCATTATTAGTTTCAAATACACCTGAGCTCTGTATGAATTTCGAAACTTTTAATAACGTTACCGGCACTACATGTAATCCATATGATACTAGAAGGACGCCTGGAGGGTCTTCTGGAGGCGAGGTTAGTGTTTAAGATTGCTACTTTGCTTGCTTGCATTTTTCATTGCCCTATTTAGCAAAAAGTGACTTATTTAGTTACTTTTAACCTCTACTATAGTTGTATATTCCGCATGTTCTGATTCAAAACGTAACATAGGATAATTACATGTATCAAATAAGCGGAAACACAGGGACGGAACGTGTCCAGAATTTCTTTCTGAATAATTGAATAGCCCTGTTAATATTCGTTTACATATTATTTAAACAAATCTTACCCAGAAATTAGCTTTATTCTTTGATGATTATGTGCACTATGTTTAGAATAACGATTATACACTACAGTATTTTTCACCTAGGATTTGGGTTGTGACGTCAACGCGCTGTTTATAAATTCACAATCCAACTATACTTCATCTCTTTCTAAACTACGTTTTCATTACCTACTGCGCACGAATGCGTGTCTATTCATATAGTTTTTGGGCGGGGCAAGTTGACGTCACAACCCAAATGCTAGATGAAAAATACTGTATTAAAAATCAGCTATTTCAAAGTTTGTCCAGACTCATGCATTAATTTTTATTTACTCGTAATATTATTTCAATTTAGTTAGTAGTTATATTTTCTTAAACTAGCTGTAGGCCTTTTTGTTTGCAGGCAGCATTAATAGCTTCAGGTGCTTCTCTTATTGGTATAGGGTCAGATCTTTGTGGTTCAATAAGGTTGCCACCACATTTTTGTGGTATATGGGGACACAAACCAAGCCCTGGAATTATTAACAACGAAAATCATTACCCAGATTGTAAAGATAAGGACATATGGAAAGAAGTTCTTCATATTGGACCAATGACGCGATATGCAGTGGATTTACCCTTGTTATTTGATGCTATTTCAGAAAGAACCTGTGATTCATTAGTGCAAGTTGAAAACCAGGTACATCGTTCATTATAATCGTCTTTAAAAAGTACTTATATCTTCATATCGTAGATAGATATAAAAGATATAAATTTTTATTACATGGAAAACGACGGTGGGTCAATTTTAACCAATCCTATAAATAAAGATATCCTGCAAGCCCTAAAAAGACTAGTAACATACTTTTCTTCAAAATGTTCCTGTAACGTACAAAAGGTAATAAATCGTTAGTTTTATTATCACAGTTTTTATTAGTATTTTTATTATTTTAGCTACATGTCACAGAACTACAATATTCAGCGGAATTATCATTTATTAAGTTTTTTAGCATTAATAATATAGATAACCCCTTTGGTAATAATGGTGATGGTTCTTTTCTTGAATTAATACGTTTTATAACCTTTAGATCAAATTTTGTTTTTCCACCTATTCTCTATGGCATAATAAAAAGTTTTACTTCGCGTTTCTTACAAAAATCAACGATATCGCAATGCAACGAAAATATTTTTCAATTAAGGACTAAATTATGCGAGATACTTGGTGTAAATGGGGTGCTGTTGTATCCTTCTCATCCTAGTGCTGCCGGATTTCATGGTCACAGTAATGGTAAAGTGGGAGATTACGGTTATACGGCAATTTTTAATTGTCTCGGATTTCCCGTAACTAATTGCCCTCTTGGATTAAATTCGGAAGGATTACCAATTGGAATTCAAGTAAGTTAAGAATAAACTTATTAATAATGAAATTAATTACACTTTAATAATTATGTGTTTAGGTTATATCAGCACCCAATAACGATAAGTTAACTATAGCAGTTGCTTTAGAAATCGAAAAAGCATTTGGAGGATGGATTCCACCCCCTTTTCTAAAAGTATCTAGAGACTAAATAATATTTAATATTAGTTAAAATCTTCATTTATAAAACGCCTTTTTACACATATATATTGTAAAATACACGATTTAATATAAAATGACTGAAGATGTACAACATGCCAAACACAAAACAATGTAAAACATTTATATTTAAATAAGATAACTAACTATATATAACAGCATTTTACAGTTAATATTAAGTCAGTGGTCTGTGATTATTACTAAAAGTATTAATTAAAATCTAGCATTTTTTAAATATATAAATTCAAAAAGACTTCACATTTCTAATCTATTAATATTTGACCTAACTACATCTTTTAAACTTTTTTATAATGCCTACGAAATAGGAACGTAAATTGTTTATTATTTTTATTTATTTATTTATTTACATACCTAAATATATGGGGTGCTAATAGAAAATAATTCCAACGAAACACCCACAAAATACAAAATTTAACAAACGTTTGAAAGATTTAAGTAGTACAATGTAATATAAATTATTAACACAATTTAGTATACAGGGTTATTGGTAATTCGATACATTCCTTTGGAGATATGATGGGACAGGAGCTAAGAAACAAATTAAACCTAACATACATTATGCAAAAATAAAAAAATAATTTCTGAGAAAAACGAATAGGTAATTTTTTTTAGAAATCATGTTTAATAAGTTTTTATTTAAAATTTTCACATGATCGAAATGTTTCCGGATATTTTCCATTCGAAACGGATGACCATAGAGTGGGACAAGTAACCCAGTCAAAAAGTTCAGAAAATGTCAAGTAGATTTTTTAAAAATTAACTTTAAAGACATTAAGATCTACTTTTTTGAGAAAAACACAAAAATTGAAATATCTCAAAAACTATTGAGTTTTGCATAATGTATGTTAGGGTTAAATTTGTTTCTTAGCTCCTGTCCCATCACATCTCCAAAGGAATGTATCGAATTACCAGTAACCCTGTATATTAATAATGATGATCATTGAGAGGAGCTATTCACCAGGTTTTTAAAAGAAAGGGCAAATATGTCGATGTGGCTGTTATAGAAATAGAAAATAGATAAAGTTATTAAGCTCTAAAAACTGTATTCCAGTTATACTTACTTATAACATGGAAGATATATTGATTTCATTAAATATTTTCATATTTTGTAACATTATGATATAATTTTGTAAAAAAAATATTTGTAAATATAAGGAAAACATGTTTTTTCGTGTACTAGATAGAAATCAAACATATTGTTCAATCAAAAATCGTAAAGAAAAGTGGCACTTTTCTTGTTAGCAACACTTTTCTTCATAGCAACACTTTTTTTCATTCATTCAATTCATTTGTATAAATATTCGTAAATGTACAATTGTTCAAATTATTAAACGAGGTGCAAATTTCAAACGCGTATCTTAATAATGCATTATCACACGTGTACTGTACAATATTTTATCTACAGAGCCCGCGCAAAATCTTAAAAACGTTTAAAAATAATCTGACGTTTTACATAATTTTTTTGACAAGTCGAAAATTAATTCAAATAGTAGCTGTAAAAATCTTTGAATATAAAGCTAACAGGAATGAGGATATACAAAATATACGTGAGACCAAGATAGATGATGCAAATGGCGGCTAAATGTTTCCGGTATGTCAGTGGCGTACCTTTTAGAATGAACACGGGATACGTAAACCTTTGAATATAAAATATTCAAAGACGTAAACTGACAAAAAAATGTAGTAAAAGTATGAATGAACAAAAATTAGAAGCTGCAAGAAATAAAATATTATAATACTGACGGCTAAAACAGTTTTTTAAATATATATTTTGCAAAGTGCTAATTTATATAAAATACGTACATATGTGACGCCTGTGATATTCACTCGTGACCTTTATTTGACATTGAAATTATAACATCGAATTGTTCTTAAATATTATTCGTAATGAACGTAGTTACATTAAATGAAGGTAAATACTTACTTATGGAAAGTTATTCCTAAATTTTTATTTGTCCTTGTTGGAGAAAAACCACAAATAGCACAACTAACCTATTATTTGTCAGCTGTCAGTCTCAAAACTATGACTACAAATAGATTATCAAAATGGCGACTTCCGTCGCACTTTTGTATGGCTACTAAAACGATACCCTCCTTCCTGTAGCTTTATATTCAAAGGTAAAAATGGACAAATCCATAACGACAACAGTGAAAAATAATGCTATAATGACATACCTTGATAAATTTTGAATATTTATTTTTAAAATTAATTGATTGAATCCACTTTTACTTGATGAAAATCCATAATGCGATAATTACAGAAATACAAAGTTGATTTTCACAAAATTCTTTATTGCTGTCCCATGACAATTGTTTCGCCAAACGTTGGCATCTTCAGATGGTGAATCTTGTACTCACCATCTGAAGATGCCAACGTTTGGCGAAACAATTGTCATGGGACAGCAATAAAGAATTTTGTGAAAATCAACTTTGTATTTCTTTAATTATCGTTTTAAAATTAACGTGATTTTCGTGAAGTACATGAAAAAATAGCATGTTCAACTCGTAAGAAAAGTGATTCTTCCATGCTCATGTAAATTTTTAATCTACTCGCAAGCTACACTTGCTCGTGAATTAAAAATTTACACTCGCTGGAAAACTCTCACTTTTCTTAACTTGTAAAACAATCTCCTATTTTCTGCCTTATTCAAAATATGTTAAATGTAATTCTGAGTTCAAACCATATATAATTTTGTATAAAAGTGAGTACAGCGTACTTATACAACGAAACTTTATTTCTATAATCATACGATTAGTAACTAATACTAAAAGGTATAAACTATTAGGTAAAATCAGTGTACTACTACGATAGTAATAAATTCAAATAAAAAATAAAAGTATGCTTTTACTTGTCCTTTAGATTCGGATTTTTAAAAGCCAAAAAGTCAAACTACGTTTGTTAATAACTTAACAACTTTAAACTTTAAAAAATTAGTTTGAAATGAGAAGATTGGCAGAATTTTGCACAATATAGTGCAGGCGTAAAAGTTTGAAATGATTTGTTAGCATCTAGTGAAATTCTCGACAAGGTACAGTCTTTGCCAGAACTCTTTCAATGCTCTACATTTTAGTTGAATTACTAAAAAAGCCGCAAAATCAACTTGATTACAAAGCTAACACTTTATTTTATATTTTCTCGTGTGGATTCTGGGAATCACTTATCATACTATATTGGTTTTAAATAAATGTAGGAATTCTATATATACAACTGAAAATAATTAAGTGAGCATTGTTATTAGAAGAAGCGTGATGTTGTACTTTAATCATAGAAAATATTTACGAAGGTTTACTAATAAAAAACATGGCTTGTGTCCTTTTCTTATAACACGTTTTAATTTCTGTTAAAATATTAATATTTAATTAATCGTATTAAGCGTTTTTTTAATAACTGTGACAAATAGGAAGAATTCTCATATATGTTTGAAGGTTTAAACTCAATATTTCCCTTTTTACATTTTTACTTTGTTCGTATATTACAGCGTAATCAAGTAAAACTGTTGCAATTGACACTAAACCCATAATGATTTTTTTGCGGACCTTTAAGTGAAAATTGCTAATTGGATGTGTTATTTAAGTTAACGGGGCGTTCATTAATAGGTTATGCGACAATGCCGATGGTTTAGGTAGGCAAAAAAATTGTTTCATTACAGAAAATACAGAAAAAGGCCATATAGTCGAGTCAATAAAGCGGAAAAATCGTCAAAACTTCTAAACCCGCAAAAACAGAACCGAATGTAAGTTTTAAAGCCGTAACTAAAATTCGGCTTTCATCCCAGTTTCGGCCGAAACCGAAACCGAAACTCATAAATTTTATATTAATTTAACTAATTTTTTACACAGAAGTTAATAAACAATTACTCCTACTTGTTTTAAATACAGGAAAACACATAGTTTGATTCCAATCATTTATTTTGTATGTCTTCAGTAGTCATATAGTGACCATATACATCCCGTTTTGAACGGGACAGTCCCGTTTTAAGGCAGTGTGTCCCGTTGTCCCAATGAATTACATCGGGACGGGCGTTTATCCCGTTTTTTAACAAGCAATAATATTTTGCGTAATTTTTCACGTATTCCGAAACTTTTGAAATGTTTGTAGCAGATGATATGACATGTTGCCCTCTATGAACTGGCTTACAAAGTATAAAAGTCCCCAAGCCAACCAATCAACGCACACTAGAACTAATTTCAGATTGGTGGTGCAACAAAAATTAACATTTATATGGAATGGATTGTCTGGAATTTTACAATTTTCTTAAGAGTCAAAAGGACTTATTAAAACAAATTTCGTCGACGGAAAAATATCAATAATTGTTTTCGTTTCTTATTTGTTATTACATGACAAGAGTTTTTGTTATCATGCCCTTAGCATTTTTAGTTTATATTATGTAATTTAAATTATTTATAAGCAACTGTGGTGACCGTTTTGGTGTTCTAAAAATGCATTTTAAAAATATCCCGTTTTCGATCCAAATATTTATGGTCACCTTACATATAGCTTCTTTTTAATTGACTAAATAAAATTTCAACATGAAATGGTATGGTATATTATCCCTGTATAACTTAGATTGTATTGTTATACTATTGTTTGAAACGTAACCTTTCGGTATATTTGCTAATATATTATACTCTCTTAAAATAAAAAAGGGAGAAAGACAGAAAATTGTAAAATCTCTTTGCTGACACTTATAATAAATCTGAAATTGTTTAAAATGAAAACAAAAATTCTAACCAAGAACTGAATGACTACAAACGCAAACGTATTAACTAATTTTATAGTTAGTCAGATAAATTATAAATATAATAATTTTGGATATTACTATCTAATAACAATAACACATAAAGCAAATCTTGGACTAGCCTTCGTATTATGTAAATAGAATAATAGAGGTTACTCTTTATGGCACTTACAAAAAATTGTTATTGCACGTCATACAAAAAAAATACAACAGGATATTCTTTCATCAAAACAAAGCTTATTATAGAAATCAAAATCATATAGAGTGACCGGCAAAAAGTTCGCAACATATGGGAAAATTTTTTATTATTAGAATATCGAAAAAACTTTTATGGGGGATGGGTTCTGCATGTCCGATAACCCAAAAATCGAATTTGAGGTGTGTCACGTGACCACTAGTATGGCGGAAAATTTAAAAAAATCACTATGAAGTCGCAAAAAGTGGGGTTAGCTGACAAAATATCGAAGAAGATTATTAGAAAAAGTTGCTTAAAATTTAATCCTAGGGTCATATGCAAAATTTCAAGTATTTCTTTAAAAAAATTTAAAATTGCAATTTTTTGTGAATATTTTATTATTAATTTACCCGATTTTTTCCTTTTAAATAGCTTGATTGAAGTAGAACGTATGTATTTGGATAATAGTGGAAGAACTTTCTCGTTTTTTCGATAAGTGATAGGCCTAAATCTAAAAAACAGGTTTTCCCCAGGACGCTCGCTGTTGCAATGGTTTGTATCTAACAGCTGTATAAAATTTTTACGAATATTTTTATGACAGAACACTTAGAAAAGCTAATTTTTCTTGGTTGTGGTCAAAGTTCTTCAATTTATAAAATAAAGAAGAATAAAATATTCAATAAACTAAAAACCACCTTTTTTACGTAATTTTCTTTTTCTTTCTATGATATTTCAGGGAGGTGTATTCACGGTTAGCGATGAAACTTAATTATTAGCGAGAAAATCAACCCTTTCTAAGTGCTCTAGTATAAAAATATTTCTAAAATTTGTATACAGCTGTTAGATACAAACCATTGCAACAGTGAGCATCCTAGCGGAAACCTGTTTTCTAGATTTATTCCTGTCAATTATGCAAAAAAAAACTAGAAAGTTCTTCCACTATTATCCAAGTACATAGGTTTCATTTCAATCGGGCTACTTAAAAGGAAAAAATTGGGTATTTGTGAATTAAGAAACCAATAATTGCAAAAAATTGCGATTTTCAATTTTTTAAAATAAATCCTTGAAATTTTGCACATGGCCCTAAAATTAAATTCTAAGCAACTTTTTCTAATAATTTTCTTCGATATTTTGTCATTTAACCTGACTTTTTCCGACTTCATAGTGATTTTTTTAAATTTGCTGCCATACCAACGGTCACGGTCAAATTCGATTTTTAGGTTATCGGACATGCAGAACCCATCCCCCATAAAAGTTTTTTCGATACTATAATAATAAAAATTTTTCCCATATGTTGCGAACTTTTTGCCAGTCACTGTACGAGGCCTGTCTAAAAAGAATCTGACCTTCGGCTAGGAAAAAAATATTGCGTACCTGACGGGGTTGGGACCCTAATCCCCTTCAAAGTAGGCCCCTTGGGCCTCCACACATTTAGCCCACCGATCCTTCCACTGCTAGAAACTCCTCTGGAAGCCTTCTTTTGGAATGGTCTGCAGCTCCACCATCGCGTTCCGCATTATCTCTTCTCTACTCTGAAAACGGAATCCTATCCTTTCAGTGGCCTCTTTAATTTCGGAAACAACCAGAAGTTCCAAGGAGCCATGTCTGGAGAGTAGGGAGCTTGGCGAACGACTAGAATTGCATTTTTCCCGAAGAAATTCTGGATCAGGTGCGATGAATGGGCTGGAGCATTGTCATGATGTAACTGCCAGTTTTTTCGCCGGCCAGAGGTCTGGTCTTTTGCATCGAACTGCATCACGGAAAACTTCCTGATAGTACTATTTCGTCACTGTTTGTCCTTCCGGTGCGTATTCGTGATGCACAATTCCACGGCTATCAAAGAAGACAGTCAGCATCACCTTGATTTTGCTTCGCACCTGTCGCCCTTGGAGACGAGGGATGTTTCCATTACGATGACTGTGCTTTTGTTTCCGGGTCATACCCGTACAGCCATGACTCATCTCCAGTTACCACGGTGTTAAGAAACTCAGGATCAGCTCAACATGTTCAGTCATTTCGAGCGAATCGGAAATCCGACGAGTACTTGGAACAACACCTCACAAAGCAGCTACCAAGCAGCGAATGACGCACCCGATGGCGAAGCGAAAATTCAGGCATGCGCATGAAGGTATCCCCCTCCAATGTGGAAAGTGGCGCCGCCCTACCGTCATTATTTTGCGCGGGAAAATTGAAGGTCGGATTTATTTTTAGGCAGGCTTCGTATAACTACTCAAGACGACCCCAGATGTAACGAACGAACTTAGTTACGTCCCGCTCGGGTCGGGGTCGTTAAACAACGACAGTTTCGGTTGAGCCGAAGGTTCGACTGTTTTTTGGGTGAAGTCGAAACTCAAGCCGAAACTCGTATTTTAGGCCGAAACTGGGTGAAACCGAAACTTCGATTTGAAATAATCTAAAGCAATTCTGGGATCGTGCGCCGTTGCTTTATAGTCTTTATACTTACCTACTTCAAAGAATTAAATTTAAACCACCAAATATAACTATCAACAACAGGAAGTAAGTGGCAGTAATCTCAGCAGTTTCAAATAAAGTTTTTATATTGCCAAATGTCCAAATGAAACAGAATTAGTTGATCTCCTTGTATTCATGCTAATCCATCATCAGCATAATATAAAAAAAACAAAAACAAATAAAACATTATAGTTAAATCCACAAAACTATTTCTTATTATATTTAATAAATATCGATCTTCCATAACTTAATATAAGTAGTTATGTTAATAATTAGCTCGGAAATTTTCTTTAAAACTAGTAAACAAGCAGCTTGAAAGCCAGTTCATTAAAAACAATCGCGATCGTCTTAGGACGTTCAGTAGGATGAATGAAGCCACAATCATATGTTTATAAATAAAAAAAAAAGAAGCCGTATTTTGATAAGATAATAGTGAAAAAGTACTCGTTACATACTGACTGATTTGAAATATGTATTCCCTTCTTATATTATAGTTTAACTGAACCGCTAATTATTTTCGAAATACTGCAATTAGGGTAAGTTATTAATCATTTTGAATTTTCTTAGTAGATTTACTTTATATAAATAGAAACCAGTTATTTGTTGTTAAGTTCGGAACTCGAAACCTGTTTTCTCGATACAAGACCTCAGCCTCAGCGTACTGAATTTTTATAAAAAAATATGTTTATCCTCCAGACTTTGTTAAGTGTGTTGTTCATAAACTACAAAAATTTATATTTAATAGTAAACGTTAAGATCATTATGGCCATCACAAATTTCACATCAACAGTTTTTGGGTCAGTCGATATTTTTAATAATAATAATAATAATAATACCCGTCATTAAACTTAATTTGCGAATTAAAATAAGGCTTCCTTCCGTAACAATTTAATAATATTTATAAAATAGTATGTTCAAAGTGACGATGTTCTGACAAGCCAATTAAATTCTACAACAGCCCTACAAAATTAAGAAGTTATTGAAAGAAAAAGAATTAGCAGTAAGCAAAAAATTAAGTAATAAGGGTGAAGGTTATAAATACTATAACAAGAAAAAATAACAACTTCATAAAAATCAATAACAAAAAACCAAGGATTATAAGAAAATTGAACATGATTATCTAAACATCAGATATATCTGTAATTAAAAAATTCATATTGTAATAATGTTTGCCAAACTGAAAACATAATTATTATGAAATATACAATTACAACAAATTGAATGACTCAATAAATAAATGAATAAATGAATCCGTAGTAAAAAATTTATTAGAGCATTTATTTGGTATTATGAACTACGAGTATTTCAAAACATCAAAAACTGTTACAGTATTCTACGCACTTTTCAAAAGCCTTACCGCGTAGTAATTTGCAGGATTTTTACAATTCGAATAGCGTTATCAGGTTAAAAATGTATTTTTTCTATAACTGTTAAATAAGACGTCCATTATACAGGGTGTCAATGAAACCTGGGGCAACCCTATTTTTACATTATATTTTGGGATATCAAAATGAAATTTGATATATAAAAAAATATATATATGTAATATACTCTTAAAACAAGCTTAAAACTGTATTGTTTGACATATAATACAAGTTTCTGTCACTTTCGGTTTAATCGAAATTAACCTCAACTTTGTTATTTTAAATAGAATACCCTGCATATTTATCTATTCTTGGCATCTGTAGTTAATTTTATGTATGTTAGTATTAAGTTCGAATCATTTTGAGAACCAAGGTTTCATTGACTCCCGGTATATTCCTGTTAAATAATGACCTACATTATTCGCACATTTAATTATAACTTACGTCATTCACCAAGGTTATTTTATTTGTAAAAAATTGTTGACTCCTGTCTTTTCGCTATTTCATACGTTTTTAACTGGCATAAAAATTAATTAATCATAGAAAAAAGTTTGTTTGTTTATGTATTGGGCAAAATCTGGGTTTGCGGATGCCAGTGCGTTCAAAGCGCGTCGACTTCTGTGGTCATTTTGCGTTCTGAGTTGACAACGCAACGTTGACGTTTTCTGAGATCTGCCTCTTTGTCACTTTAATGTTTAAACGGTTAAAGCATGGCCAACTAAAATGAAAAATGGAAAATTGAAGCAGCTATATTTAAGGGTGGGTTTTAGTTAAAATATTTTTCGTTTTTAAGTATTTTGGGTTGCCTGACTTAAAACCAGCCAAGAAAGGATTGGATCTTCTAGTATTGCTTCTACCGGCTTCTACCTAACAAAACTTCAAAATTCAGTATAAGCACAGTATAATACGTAATATACTGTGGTATAAGTATTTGCGAATACCGATTTTTAATCTCTTAAGCCTCTTTGTAAACATTGACAGTGACATTGACAGAGTCGGTGAATGTTGGGTTGCCTATCTTTAATCAGTTTTTAAAAATTTATACGCAATTTTTTCTAAAGTTAAATAAAGATCACGACAAAATTATACAAATTTGCAAAAGGGTCGATACATGCATAGGAAGGTAATATTGAAACCTACCCCGCTACATGCGAAAATCAATACATTGTTGATCGATGTCTTGTGTAAGTCCCTTTTCGTAAGTTTTTCATAATAGGCCATAATTTAATTACTATATTAAAATTGGTCGTTCTGGCCTTGTAGCGTATGAAGGAAAGGTCTAAAAATTTTAATTCATACTCGACCTTCTTTTCAACTGTCATTATTTAACCGTACCGTTATTTTAAAATTACACAATTTTCAGCGCGTAAACATGCTACTAAAACCTCCCCTTAAAGCAGGAAAGTACCAAAAACGCTTGCTTCTCAGAATTATTAATTAGTATTCGGGACTAGGTCCCGAGTTGCAGTAGCCAGGTACCCCATTCTCGCACGAGTCGTACGATTACTGTCTCGGGTCAGTGCTGGGACCGGTCACTATGGGAGAGTAGACCAAAACCCCCTCACTAATAAGTGAATCGATTTGAGAGGGTACAAAAAGAATTAGAGAAAAGGGTAGGCCTTTGTCCTATATAGGGATTTGTATAGGCTAATAATAATAATTCGGTGACTAGGTGTAAATAAGAACATTCACCTTATTTAAGTGTAATAATAAAAGTCCAAATTAATCATTTGAGATTAGTAAACTGCATATTTAAATTAAAGAAAATGGAAGAAATCTTCTGTGTAAATTCCCAACGCAATAGTATATTATATACCAAGATAGAGAAGTCTAGTATTGTAGCCAGAGGGCCAAGATTAGATCCCGAGGCGCCTAAGCGCCGAAGGATATAAGGCCCGAAGGTTATAGGAGACTTCTCTACCGTGGCTTATACATAGTTTTTTTCACTACTAGTTTTATTAAACTCATATAACTCATACAGGGTGGCCCATAAGTAATGGTTCCCAGACCAACAGTAGATTCCTTGGGCCAAAATATCACGATTTACCTAAAATTACCTAACTATAATATAACTCATATAATTATTAAAAAATAGCACTATTAATAATTTAAAACACTTTTCAAAATATGAAACAAATGACAGTTTTTTGTTTTGTTGCTGTGACAGCTGTTTATTGATTAAATTAATGTTGACATAAAAGTTAAAATTGTAGTTTTTTAGCCTTTAGTAGGTTTTCTTGCTTTGTTTTTGAAAACCACTGGAGTAGTTTCGTCTGAAATAGCTAAATTAATAACATTTTTATCTCTACCTTATGTGGTGTTGACAGTTGAGTTCAAAAGTAACGAATCGATATATGGCGGCAATTCAAATATATCCAAGTTTTGAAATAGTTATTTATACAACGAGTAGCTAAAGTGCCACTTTTTTGCACGCGTGAGAAAGTATAAAGAATGAGCCGAAGGCGAATTCTTTAAATCTCACAAGTGCAAAAAAGAAGCTTTAGAAACGAGTTTTATATGTACATAATTTTTTCGACTACCACATATTTGTGCCAAAACAGATTACAAAAACGTCAATGTCATTTCAAATTGAAATCTCACTAAAAATCATGTTAGCGTATTGTACCGCGTGTAAAAAAGTGACAAAAGTGTGCAAAAAATTGTTTTGCACAGTATGCAATAACAACGTGCTTTTGACGTATGGAAAGTGTCAAATAATAGTCTCCTTTAGGAAATGGTAGTCGAAAAACTAAAATGTATGTATATTAACTGAGTTTAACGTCTACAAAACTGTTAAATAAAATTTCCCCATCATGCTAAATCGTTCTATCAACATTTTCTCTTTAAAACTGTCACAGGATAATCGAAAAATGTAAATTTGTTCATTATTTACTAGTGGTAAATAATGAAATTTTTTTACCCCTTACAGAACAAAAGGTAGAGAAATGTCATTTCACAGCATTCTGTCATATGCCAAAATAGTACACCATATTACTAGTAGTGAAAAAAATTGTTTATAATATTTTCAAGTGAACATTTATGTCAATCATTCCTAATTTACTATTTTTATAAATATTAAATTTAATGATTTAACATAACTTTAAGAGTAGGTATCTTAAAGTGAATAAAAAAAAAGTTATAATAAGTTCTAATTGACCTTGAGAAGATAACATTGTTTTTAAGATGGCATAGAGGTTAGTGATTTGGGTCAATGACATTTTTTAAAATAAAAACAATTTTTCGGATAGGATAGCGATAGGAGATATAAAGAATTACGGTATTTAGGATGATAAGAATCAAAGTCATATACTTACAGACTTTGGGTAAGAATATCTGTTAGTCCTTTGAATTGAGAGAAATTAAAGCAAAATAGTGCTAAATGACTTTCAGATCGTTTGCAAGCCATTGGATGTTCTTTTGGAATATACAACTATATGTTGTGCTGCTAATTTTGCCAAAGCAGTACCTACTTAGTAATTTTATAGCCATATCAGTTATCAGTTCACAATTCTTACTTAGTTTTTTATACATATACAGGGTGTCCCAGATCGAGTGGGATTGCATGGGTAACTTTCTTATTATTGAAGATGGAGATTTGGTTAAATTAGCAATGTTTTGCAGTTTTATCTACTGATTTAAAATCTGTTCGAAAAAGTGCAAAATGTCGAACCCGTGAGAAGTTATTTAGAAAAAACTAAAAACTGTCATTTTCTTGTATGTCAAATCTCAAATATCTTCATAAGTACAGTATTTTTCACCTAGGATTTGGGTTGTGTCGTCAGTTGGATTGTGAATTTATCAATACTGCGTTGATAAATTCACAATCCAACTATACTCTATACTTCATCTCTTTCTAAACTAGGTTTTCATTACCTAATGCGCACGAATGCGTGTCTAAACAGACAGTTTTTGGACGGGGAAACTTGACGTCAACCCAAATGCTAGATGAAAAATACTGTATAAGAGATACGAAAAAAAGTTTCATATTAAAGTTATTGTTTTCGATAAGACCAATTTAAAATTGAAGTCGAACAAAAATTCAAGATGGCTGCTTTTGAGATACTCGTATCAACTTCCTTAAGTTAAATGGACGCCATATTGGATTTTTTGGTTACTGAATAGAATTTTTTATTCTCTTTTCAACAATGTAAGATAACGTAGGATTGAATACAAAATACCAGTAAAATTAATTGTTTTTACATTTTAATCAAGTAGGCTTACATGGATCCAAACAAAATTAAGTGAAATTTATTTTAGAAAACTTTTGTATGTAATTCCTATAATACTTAGTAACAAGTTAATTGAGTACTAAGTATTGAATAGGTACTTGAACCACAAAAAACATCGTGACATTGTGACATTACTTTTAAAATGTATAATCATGTAGGTAAGTAGCTATGATAAAAAACAATAACAAAGTTTATCACAATCGTCAGAATACCTGCTTTTAGCTTAAGCTAAAGTGTTATCTACAGTTATTTGTATTATAAACTTTATAAATTATGGCGAATTTTCCAATTACTGAAAGCTACGATATGTTTTGCACATTTATCAAGTGTTATAAAAATTCCCATCTTGCTGCCCAAACTTACCTATTTAAATAATTTTCCGAAAAGAAGACAACCAAGTATCAAAACGTTTAAAAAACTAGACAAGAATATGCAGCGGTGTGGAGGTTTGAAAAAGTCCATTAAAACTAGGGATAACAATTTATTAGTTGAATATCATAATTACAACGGTGAGTTAATAACAATGGTTTGTGTCGCGGCTAATCCAGGCATTTCAACTCGAGAAATAGAAGCACAGGTTGGTGTATCTAAATCAAAAGAATCGCGAATTTTAAGAAGGCACAAGTTCCACCTCTACAAGTTGCGTATTGCCCAAACTTTACGGCCAGAAGATTATGATCGCAGAGTAGCATTTTGTAGGTGGTTTATCCGCAAGCGTATTGGAAATAATAATTTTACGAGTCGAGTAGTATTATGAACAGATGAGTCTTCCCTAACTGCAGAGTGTTTAATCGACACAATAACACTACTGGTTGCTACTGGTCACAGGAAAATCCACATGTTGTAGTTCCACGTCGAAATCAAGTTCGATTCGGATTTAATGTATTTTGCGGCATAATGGGAAATCATTTAATTGGACCTGTCCTTCAATGGAAATTTAACTGCTCAACGTTATTTAAAAATTCTCCATATATCCTTAGAATATTTCATAGATGACCTACAGGCAGACAGGATTGGGTTATGGTACCAACAAGATGGCTGCCCAGCCCACAATTCAAGAAACGTGGTAGATTATTTAATTCACCGATTTGACAATAAGGTTATTGCCACCAATACTGCCAATACTGCCAAAGGTAGGTCATCTATGAAATATTAATATATGGAGAATTTTCTTTTATACCAGTTGATTTTTTTAACCTGCAATTTTTAAATATCTGGAGAAAGAAGCATCCTACGAAAAAACTGTCCGAAATAAAAATTTAATATTTTCGCGGGGGAAATTCGCTAGTGCTAAAATTAGCCACCCCTCCTCCTCCCTTGTGGGTGGGACGGGAGGTAACTTTGAAATCTTAAATAGGAACCCCCCATTTTTTATTGCAGATTCGGATAGCACGTCAACAAATATGAAGCTTTTATTCGTAACATTTTTTTCGATTCGTGATAGATGGCGCTGATGACAAAATATCGAAGAAAATTATTTGAAAAAGTTGCTTAGAATTTAATTTTAGGCCCATATACAAAATTTATTTTTATTTTAAAAAATTTGAAAATCGCAATGAAATGTCGACAATAGCGGTTACAGAATTTACTGGTTTACTTCTATATGTCTTAATGTGACCGCTATTATCGACATTTCACCACAAATATGTATCCAAAAATTAGTTCATTTAATGAGCGCTGGCGTATGCGTGAATCCTCTATATTAAATTTCGGCGATTACAGCGCCATCTATAACGAATCGAACAAAATGTTACGAATAAGAGTTTCATATTTGTTGACGTCCTATCCGAATCTGAAATAAAAAATGGGGGTTCCTATTTAAGATTTCAAAGTTACCCCCGTCCCACCCGGAAGGGAGGAGGAGGGGGGGTAATTTTAGCACTAGTGAATTTCCCCCGAGAAAATATTAACTCTTTATTTCAGACAGTTTTTTCGTAGGCTGCTTCTTTCTCCAGATATTTAAAAATTCCAGGTTAAAAAAATCACATGGTATAGTATAGAGCAGGAGTCGGCAACCTGCGGCCCGCCATGTGTTTTGATGCGGCCCGCCAAGTAAAATCTAAATATACAGAAAAGTGGTTCCAAAGGGGGGGAGTATAAAAGCCCCATAGGCGGGCGGGACTATATGGAAATAAAAAATTCTATATAAAACCGGGGTCAAATTTGTTATACTTAAAAAGAATTGAAAATCGAAACAAATTTAACTTATTTCAATTATATTCGCAAGAACGGTATGAATCATCGAAACTTTCGAGAATTCTTGGACGAAATTGATGCAGAACATGAAGATATTCTGTATCTTACTGAGGTACGATGGCTCAGTCGAGGAAAAGTTTTGAAAAGATTTTTTGATTTGAAAGATGAAATTGAAATATTCTTGATGGACAAAGGAAAAAACATATCAGAATTATCAGATTTTAAATGAATATGCGAATTGGGTTTTCTTGTTGACATTACAGCTTACTTAAATAAATTAAATGTAACTCTACAAGGAACAGGAAAGCTAATCCACGTGTTATTTACCGAAATTAAAAGTTTTCAGCTAAAAATAAAATTATTTGTAATTCAAATTATTGAAAAGAATAATTATTGCCATTTTCCTACTTTGCAATCGCTATTAACAAACAATGAGAGGCAATGTCTTCCAAACGATGTTCATATTGATTTATTGAAGTTATTTGATAAAAATGTTCGTACCTACTTAATCGCTTTCAAGATTTTTATGCGAAAGAAACTGACATACAAATATTTGAGAATCCCAATAAATTTGATAAATCGAAGGCACCAGAACATTTACAGTTGGAACTAATGGATTTGCAAGCAAACAATAATTACAAACATAATTTTGATGAAAATAATTTGATATTATTTTATGCAAGTCTACCCGAAAATAAATTTCCTCAAATAAAAATATTTGCAAAATTAATGATTGGCATTTTTGCAAGCACATATTTATGTGAACAAACTTTTTCACGAATGAAGATTATCAAATCAAAATACAGAAAACGGTTGACAGATCAAAATTTGCATAATATTCCGAGGATCTCAGTATCACAAACATACCATACCAAAAATTATTCAATAAAAATCTAATTAAAATTTAGTATTGGGTACTATTTTTATCAGTATACTTTTAACTTTAACAATTATTACTCTTAAGGGCAGACATTTTTGTTATTTATCATTATTTCTATTTTCTAACACTAATATCTTATACTGTTTCTATGGTGCATAAGAGCTCACTTGTTATGTTTCCTTTAAAATACGCTTTCTCTATAAAATACGTCGTCAATAACAACGTATTTTATAGGCCTTTAAATACGTCGTTGCCTAGCAATCTGCGCATTTTGTGCATTATGACGCGTCTCAAATAATAGTTTATTAAAATTTCTAATAATATATTAGTGAAAAAAAATGTCTGATATTAGTGTTAGAAAAAATCTTGAAGACAACTCGTGTTTTATAGTTTAAAAATCTCGGTCTATCAAATCCTCGGCTCACTTCGTTCGCTCGGATTTGAACTACGACCTTGATTTTTAAACCTTCTATAAAACACTTGTTGTCTTAATAGCTATAATGTTGTATTTTGTTATTTTATGATACTATGCAATTTTTAAACAAATACTCGTATAAATGAAAATTGTTTTGTTAGTTGTTCCTTTTTTTAGTTTTTGTTTTTGCCTCTTAAGTATAGTCACTTTTATCTTTGAATACAAATTTATTAAAGCTATTATGTTACCCTATAATATTGGTATGTGCGGCCCGCCAGAGAATATTATTGTCTAATTTGGCCCGCTGTCTAGAAAAGGTTGCCGACCCCTGGTATAGAGAGTAAACTGCATTAAAATTCATACCAAACTGCAAATTATTTGAAAGAAATTGAAACTGTGAAGACATATTAATCATGGATTAAGAAGATGTAACGTTTAGTGATTAATTTTCTACTAGACTTGTGATCCAAATAAGTATTCATTGTTACTGTTGCTTAGTGACTTAAGAGATGTCCCGTGGAAACAATATAATCAAATCTAACAGGAAAATACATAATCCCGTTAGAAGGGCGAACTTATAGTTATCAACATAATTGCTTTGCAACAGTCAGTTTATGCAGATACTCCTTTATTTTTACATTTTTAGTAAAATTGGTGTTGCTTGTTCCTATTATCTCTGAACTTAACATTTGCTTAAAACGCATTTTCCTTATTTTATGCCACCTGGGACAACTACAATTTATTAGTACCTACTATGAAAAAATGGTGTCCAAACTGTTTTGTTACAAATATATGCCGGTGCGAACATAGGGCTACAGCATTGAGGATTACATATTTGGAAATTTCTGCTTGCCATTAGGGAAGAATAATAACTGATAATAATAACAATTATTTAGTAGAAGAGAGAGTATTTATTATCAAAATACCCTATAATAGACTCAATTTACGCACAGTTGGGTTAAATTTAATAATCGATTTATTTATACTGTACCAAGTGTTAGAACACTTAATGAGAAAATGTATGGCAAATACTCAAAAAGTTCTACATTCTGCTGTAAACAATAACCCAATCTGTTATAAAATTGCTACCTTACATTATCCAACTGTCTATCTGTGATTAGCCTACACTCCGTAGCGATTGCTTTTCGCAGGAGTCAATATTTGGATGGCGTTTCGCATGGTACCAAGTCAGGAGAACTTGGAAGCCAGTTGATGGTGCCACCGCGACCAATCCAGTAATTAGGAATGTTATCATTTACATATTCCCTCACATTCAAACCATAATGCGCTGGACAGCCATCATGCTGAAACCAGATCTCCTAATTTTTACTTGCAACCTCTGCTAATGCAAGACCAACCTGATTAATTAAAAGTTCTAAATAAGAATTCGAATTTAAATTTCCAACTATTTCAAACCGTCCCAATAAAGTTATTGTTGAAAATACCAGCCTAAATATTAATTTTCTGCGGGAACTGCGTTCTTGTTTCAAGACTTATCCGAAGATTTTCTTGGGCCCAGTATCGAGTATTCTGCGTATTCGGTTCGTTATTAAGCGTGAAAGTAAAACAGATTGACCGCAAAAAGTTCTTATCTTCGTTTGCGCGCTCCTGCATGACTTCACAGAATACGCCCCTGTTTTCTTCATCAACTAAGAATATCTCTTGATCGGACTGAGGTTTGTAGGGATGATAACCATGCTTCTTCAGAACCTTATGCACTGACTGTGTCGATACGTTGTACTCTCGAGCAATACATCGTATGCTGGTTATTTGATCCGCATATATCAACCTCAACACTCTTTCTTCCAGCTAATCGTTGGTTCTTCTGTTCCGTTTGCCTGTAATGTTAATGCTCTGGTGGAAATTTAATTCACTCGCTAATGCTCGTGAATCATACATTTTTCCACTCGCTAATGCTCGTGAATCATACATTTTCCACTCGCTAGAAAACTACCACTTTTCTTTACTTGTAGAATAATCTATTTTTTTTTTCATTTCGAGCGCTTCAATATGGTATCTACAATCATAAGTTAACTATTTAGGAAAGGTCAAATTTGACAAAAATGGCGTGACGCAAATAATTTACCTTAAATATGATTTTCTGACATTTTAACATTAATTTTACAGTATGTACTTCGAGGTCGGACAATCAAAAATAGTAGGGGTACGGGCTTTCATGGCTGCGAGAGAAATATAGTTATTTGTATAACTAGGGAGGAAAGCCATGTATCCTCTCCCGCGG
This sequence comes from Melanotus villosus, assembly GCA_963082815.1. Classification (NCBI taxonomy): domain Eukaryota; kingdom Metazoa; phylum Arthropoda; class Insecta; order Coleoptera; family Elateridae; genus Melanotus; species Melanotus villosus. The sequence continues at coordinate 63,876,004 of OY720418.1, read as the reverse complement.
ATGAAGTTTAATGCCCGACGCGTTAGCGGAGGGCATTAATCATCCAAGGGAGAGAAGAAGGCTTTCCTCCAGTGTTATACATATATTTTTTTCTACGGCTCACTTTTAAAATCATTTCTATGATTTATTATTTTGGATTTCGTTCTAAATTTCGTTTATCAAGATAGAGTATGTTGTGCGTCGTTTCCAAGGTAGTGTTGCTATTGCAGTTTTGTTTTTTACAAACAATTTGTTTATTCTCACAATTTGTGTCATCGGTTTTCATCAATGGATTCTGGTAGTGATTCTGAAGAAAACGTTCCCCAAGATTTATTTGAAGAGGCTAAAGTTGTATCGTTGGATCTACTTCCACAAAAATCTAGAGAAAAACATGAAATGGAATATAATGCATTTAAACAATGGCGTGTGCCAAGAAATGTCAAAAAGATTACAGACGATGTAATTTTGGTGTATTTTTCAAGCAAGTCCAAAACATTAAAATCATCAACACTTTGGAGTAAATACTCTATGCTGAGAACAACGCTGGCGATTAAGGATAATGTAAATATCAAGTCTGAGAAGCTGACTGCTTTTTTGAAAAGACAAAGCCTTGGTTATAGAGCCAAGAAGTGTTTTGGAGGGAAGATATAAATAGATTTATTTCAGAAGCTCAAGACCTCGATTATTTATTGATGAAGGTAGGTTCATTTTTTTTTTAAATTTTTATTTTATTTTTAATTTTGCCAGGCTGTCTTAATTATGGGAGTATGTGAAGCCTGTCGTTCTCAAGAACTGGTCAATATCATGGTGAATGATATTCAAGATAAGGATGACCTTTTAGTAATCAAGATTCCAAATTCAAAAACTAGCAACCAGAGAATATTCACTATTACAAATAAGTCAATTAATGATGTGAATATAATTGAAATTTATAGGAAGTATTGTGCTTTACGGCCGAATAGCCCAGTAAAATAAGGTTTCAACCTCGGAATGAAAGTAAAGAAGCTGGATATTTGCATGAACCTTTATTTTGACGTTCTGAAGACTGGCTGAAAAGTCTCATATAATCTCGTGTCTGCGTCACAAGATATTAAAGGTCAAAGGTAACGAAAATCGGTTTTTCGCAATTATCTCGTTTGCTATGCTTCATATGTCATTTAATGTTATTATAAAACTTGTAGATCATCAAATTATCTACAATTTTTATTTCATGCATTTTGTCGTATGATCAACCATTCCCGAGATATAGCGCGGAGAGTGGCACGCGCGCATCCCTATATTATATGTATAGGATAACGCGGAGCCAGGTATACAGCGTGCCATAATCTATCTCATTACATGGGTAACTTTCTTAATATAAAAGATAGAGGATCCGTTAAATGGGGAAAGTTGGGCAGAATTACAAGCAAAATCTCATGCCATTTTCAAATTTGACATATGCCATTAACTTTTTTTATTATTTCGAAAAAACTATATACGGATGCGCGCATGCCACTCTCCGCGCTATATCTCGAGAACGGTTGATCATACGACAAAATGCATCAAATAAAAATTGTAGATAATTTGATGATCTACAAGTTTTATAATAACGTTAAATGCCATATGACGCATAGCAAACGAGATAATTGCGAAAAACCGATTTTCGTGACCTTTGACCTTTAATATCTTGTGACGCAGACACGAGATTATATGAGACTTTTCAGCCAGTCTTCAGAACGTCAAAATAAAGGTTCATGCAAATATACAGCTTCTTTACTTTCATTCCGAGGTTTACCCCTTATTTCACCTTATTTGACTGGCCTAGAAACATATAGAGCATTCGCGATTTTTCTTAAATTATAGAAAGGGGGAATGTACAGTTCAAGTCGTAGGTAAAAACACTATAGCAAAAATTCCATACAAAATTGCAGAGTATCTTAAATTATCCGACGTTCGAGGTTACACCGGACATAGCTTCAGGCGTAGGTCAGCATCGTTATTGGTAGAAGCCGGACGAGATCTTTTAAGTCTAGGGTAAAAGCAGACGGGGCGATTTGTGCCGAGTCGACCGTCCAGTCGACGAATTTGGGTAAAAACGGACGGGGCGATTTATGTCGAGTCGACTGTCGACTTGACATAAATCGCCCCGTCTGTTTTAGCCTAAGGTACCAGGATACCATAAAATCGACACCGTTTTGACATGGGCGTTCCGTGTGAACCAAAATAAAATTCGTCGACCCCACGGTCGACTCGACACAAATCGCCCCGTCTGTTTTTACGCTTTTAGTTTGATTCACACGGAACGCCCATGTCAAAATGTTGTTGATTTGATGGTATCCTGTTACCTTTGGCTAAAACAGACGGGGCGATTTATGTCAAGTCAACAGTCGAATCGACATAAATAGCCTAAAACGACACGGAGGATGGCGATCGACAGCGATGGCTGAGTGCTATTTAGATGAATCCATCGCTAAGAAGTGTTGTGTTGCCAATCAAATTATGTGTGGAGAAACGTCGCGTCGTCAGGAAATTCTCGAAATATAACAATTACATCGGCTGAGGCTGACTTCAACTTATATAAATTGTATTTCACAACAGGTTGCAAGTTCAAAAGTGGATTCTCAAAATATTGAAAATGTTATTGAATCTGTATCATCTAAGAACATTTTTAGTAATCTTAATAATTGTACAATTAATGTTAATAAATAAATTCTGATTTTGTTATCAATTTTATTTGGAGAAAATTTTATTTTCCTTCCTAGGGAGAAGAATTTATTTTTCTCCCTAGGGAGGACATTGCCTATGCCTACTTTCGCCCCTAATTTCAGGGAGCAAAAGCCTACTTTCGAAACAAGGAGTAGAAAATAGTTATTTATACAACGAGTAGCTAAAGTACCACTTTTTTGCACGCGTGAGAAAGTTTAAAGAATGAGCCGAAGGCGAATTTTTTAAATCTCACAAGTGCAAAAAAGAAGCCTTAGATACGAGTTTTATACATAATTTTTTCGACTACCACATATTTGTGCTAAAAAAGATTACAAAAACGTGAACGTCATCTCAAATTGAAATCTTAGTAAAAATCATGTTAGGTACAATACGCTTTCATTGTTTTAAATTGAACACTTTTGACAGAAGCGTGTAAAAAAGTGACAGATGTGTGCAAATTTTTTTTGCATAGTATGCAATAACAACGTGCTTTTGACGTATGGAAAGTGTCAAATAATAGCCTGCTTTAGGAAATGGTAGTCGAAAATAGCTATTTATGATACAAGTGTTAAAAGTGAGATTTTATTTTGTGAGTGGGGGAGATTGCGAAACGAGCGTAGCGAGTTGAGCAACCCCACGAACAAAATAAAATCACTTTTAACACGAATATCATACACTATTTTTTCTACAAACGCCATTGAAAGCATTTTAAACTCTCTTATTAGAGATTCCAAAGGTTACCTAAAAAATCTAGTACTCTGTGACATTTACGAAACAATTTAGAATTGAGCTTACATATGTATTGTTTGACATATGCTTGTCAAAAGTGAAAAAGAATAATTTAAGATGAGTTCTAATCTAAGTGAAGAAATTCCGGTCGATATAGAAGAAGCTGCTAGTAGGGCAACGTTAGATTTGTCAATTTGGTAGGTAAAATCAGTCTTTGATTAATATTTTAGTTGCTCTGTCATTGTGACAGCAGCCTTTTAATACTAGTGTTAAAAGTAAACCACGTGATCTACTTTTAACACGCTGCGATTTAATATTACATTTTTAATTGCAGTATGCCGTGTTAAAAATTCAGTTTTTAGTAGTGTTTGTAGAAAAAAGCTATTAATTCAAAACAACGGAATCGTAAAAAGAGGAGCCTGTCATGTATAAATTGTCTCAAACATTTGCAGTCTATGTTCCCTCCATATCTAAAAACTTCTGGATTATATTAGATGTTTGGCATTTAAATTAAGCATCTTGGATGTTTTCTTAAGTTTTATATCAATTATTAGTAATCTAATTTCCATATAAATTTGTATTTGTAATATTGTATGTTGCATAATTTACTCTCTACCTTTAAAAACACACTATAATATATATATATTTTATTTTTTAAAGCATATAATCCAACAAACAGATAAATAAAACTGTATTATAATGGAAATAGGAGTTCGTTGCGTTGCTGCCGTATTAGTTTTCTTTGACTGGCTACTTTTACCTCTATTCTGGTGGAAATCGATTAAAAAAAGAATTGTTATAGCACCAGTGAAGGATGAAATATTAAAATTAAGTGCTACTTGTCTTGCTGAAAAAATAAGGAACAAAGTGGTAAATTATATTTTCGAACCCATTCAATAATTATTTCAAATTTTATATTTTACAGCTTTTAAGTGAAGAAGTAGTTCAAGCTTATATTCAAAGAATTAAAGAAGTCAATCCAATATTAAACGCAATTGTACAAGAAAGATTTGAAGGGGCATTACAAGATGCAAGAAATGTAGATCAATACATTTTAAAATTCAATCTTACTAAAGAAGAACTTGAATTGTGCAAACCACTGTTAGGAGTACCGGTGACTATTAAAGAAAGCTGCAGTTTAAAAGGTAAGCTTTTTATAAATTTCATGATTCGAACGTAAATGAGCTTTTTGTAGTTAAAAATAATTTACAGTACCTATTATTGCTAGTATTAAATTCTCCAACGAGAGCAAGAAACATTCAAACCACGCAGTTGCCTACTTTTTTGTGATAATAATGGCTCTCAGCTGTTGCAAACAATAATTATTAGATTAAAATTATATCATTTTGTCAACGATGTTATACCCACTTACTGATCTAACCTATGGTTATACCATAACTTCGCACACAATTTGACAAATATAACATGTCAAATAAAAATGAATTGCGCATACACATTCTGTTTTACCCGTGCGTTATTAGACGGTACGGGTAAAATTGGAACGAATCACGAACGTGTCAGGGGCCCTTTAGTTAAAGGCTGGCATTTACATACAGTCACTTTCTATTTGATGTATCTAAAGTTGCATAACTACTTAAAAAATTAAAATGATTTGTGTACGGATTTTCTGTATGACTCAAGACTGTAGAGGTAGAGTCGTGTTACGATGCATTTACTTACCCCCTCCTCAAATCATCAATTGGTATGCAAGTTATTTATCTTCATTAGCAATTTTGGTTCAGTCTTGGTTGATCCTAATTTGTGTTATCATATTTACCCTTAAAAAATGGGGAGCAAACGTGGTACGTATTTGTCCAAACCAGAAAGTCATAAGAAACAATTAAAGGGGGCGCATTTAGCAGAACGTCAAAAACGAGTTGAGGTTAGAGGTCAGGAATTGCGTAAGATTCATATTTGAAAATTTGCATATTTACATAGTTATTTGTGTTATTACCGTAAAAGATATGGCAAAAACAAAATTACGATTTTCTGTGTATTTAAATTGTAGTCTCCTTGTCAAGTTTCCGTAAAGTTCAGATTTAAAGCCGATAAGTACCTACTTACTCGTTGTGACTGTGCTATTTGTATTGCCTACACGCTAAATTATAAATGGGAAATTTCACTGATTTTTATAGAACTTTATTTCCACTTTTTCTGAAATAATTTCCATTTTGAAAAAAAAAATTCTTGTGGAGTTTGAAAGGGAGTGGTTGTATCTATCTAATGATAGAGAGATTTTTTCGGTATTAATATTTTTGTAAAAGCTATTTGAAAATTTTGAAGTACAATAGAGCTTCAGCTTTTTAATATTGTAAAGTTGGTTTTTAGAAATTAAAAAAAAAACTTTCTATCAATAGACAGAAAAGACATGGATAATTACAAAAAAAAATGCTCTGTCGCTCCTGCTTATAAAAATGAGTCTAAAAAAAATGCAACAAAATGTGCTTAAAATGAGGTATATTTCATGGTGTAAATTCCAGCCTTAATCCTAATATTTTCCGAAAACTTTTTTAACATACATTAGATTATGAAGCGTTTGTAAACCGCTAGCATTATATTTTGGAACGGTTTCACATGCGGCATTATATTTGTAGAGACAAATTACCTGGAAGACCAAGTGTATTAACTATTCAAACAGAAATAAAAAAAATCCAAAGAAATCAGTTAGGAAATTTTCATTACTAATAACATTTTTAAAATCTGTTTATAGTAGGGCATAATTTATAACTTTGAACCAATAGAATAAATTATTAAAACTTGTTTCGAATCTTAACTTTTTAGTCCAGATAATGGCATGTGATGTTACTCTAATCAGTCTTTTCTAATGGCAAAGTATTTGTCAGTTTAAGTAACTATGCCAGATGTGTTGCCTATACGACGCTAAAAAAATTAGGTTACATGGTTTAAGTTTCTATTTGTTTTCAATGAGGTAAAGGTTCTCTCGTCCTCGATTATTTAAAAGTGAGAAAAAACCCAAAATCTAGACCAACATCACCAACATGTTAATGGTTTTTCAAATATCCTACAAACTATTTACTATTTATCAGCTTTTTGGTAGATAAGTACAAATCAAATAAGTACGTTCGGAACGCGGACACAAAATTGGGCTATTCTATCTTTCTTGTATGTGAGAGAACTCTCTGCGATTTGATTAGGTTAGAACTATCTGTTGTTGCAGGAAGAATAATTCTAATGAAGATGAAAGTCAATTTCTCTTGAAAGGTGCACTACGTACGTATTAGTAAGAAACAGAGTAAATTTAGTAGAAGTAATTAATTGACAGACAACATATTAATATTAAACGGCATACAGCAAGGAAGTTCTTTGAATACTGCTGTTTTTAGTTTAATAATAGGCAAAAGCATGGACAGAGTTGCAGAAATAAGTAAACGATACCAAATGAGAGATAGATAAATAAAGATATGGTGCTAGGCGGTCGATGCTGCCATATTTGCCGAAACTGAAAATACTGCAAACGCATTCTGTACAATAACCACATATTATAACATGGAAATATCGACGGATAAAACCATATCATTAAATTTGTGATAGCCAACGCCACAAGGAGATACAAACTAGACATTGAGCAAACCGAACGAGCAAGCAATGTATAATCTAATACCTAGGGATAGAAATTTAAAGAAATCTAAACCTGAACGCAGAAGTTAAAAACAAAAAAACAAAGCCACATTAATATCAGGATAACTAAGAGTTGGAACAATGAATATATGACAACAAAAGCAAAAGTAAAGATCTGCAAGACATGAGTAGGTACCTACTCAATAGAAATAAGACCTGATAACTCGTTAACAAAACTACTGCAGACAACAGAAATGAAACCACTAAGAAATATAACAGAACATACATTGAGGAAGATATTAGACAAAAATGTGAACTACAACGACCAACGACGACGTGTATCGAACGAACATGTAAGTAGGTGAACAAATGATATGATAGATAAAGCTAGAAGAGACAAGGTAAGAAAGAACAAACTGCGATGTAGAAAATGCTGGATATCAGTTTTACGAAATGCTAATTGGCAAACAAAGAAAAAAAAAGAAAAAGAAGAAGAATGATACTGTAAGTGGAGGATTTTAAGAATAAAAGATTGAGTTCTCGGAAAAACTTCATGTAATGGTAATACAAACTAAAACTCTCTTGTGGAACCATTACACCATGCTGCTCTGAATTAGGGACATAGTCAGCAAGTCTTTCTAGAAGTTGGAATTTCTTTACAGCTTTGTGAGTTACTTGAAAGGAATGGAACAGTCGTTGTAAACGTAGCTGCATCCGAAAATATAATATCCTCAAAAAAATCCCTTTCCTGGAAAATTTTTTTCCCAGCCCATAATAGCCCAAGCAATAGGTAGTTTGCAGAGATATGTGCAAAATTTCTCAATTTCGTAACACACATTGTGTAGGAAAGTCATCCCTAGCGTCCACTTTGTCAAGACACTATCTGTTATTCCACGTCTATGAGTTAGTCCACCAATACTTTTCATCGTTCTCATCAATGTCTGTTCGATGGTTATATCTGAAAATTTGTCAGAACGCCTAATTGTGAAAAATCATTTCGTTGTAAACGTCTCGTATTCCACAGGATGCAAAGTCAACACATTCTGTTTACAAATGACAAGACTTTGCGTAAAACCAGTGACCGCTTGCGTAAAAGAATAGCAGCATCTTTTGGATGGTGTCGAGATGTAGCTGCCAGTTGCCTAGCGTTCTACTTCTATAAATCGCTTCACCAAGGTTATCATCCTAAAATACTGCACCCATAGTGCTGCAGTGGGCCCATAGTTTCCAAGTTTTTGAAGTGCTGTCTGAAGTTTCCCTGCTACAATCTTGTAGAATTCTTGTTCGCCTGCTGTAAGGATAACTGTCTTATCTGTCTTCCAATACTTTTTCCATTGCAGTCCGATTTTCTTCATCATTTGCATATATTGCAACGCAGATTCCTGCAAAAACGTTACTGAAATTTTGAACAACTCCGAAGACGAAGAAGAAATCAAAACGGTACTCAATACACTGCCAGCATACGATAACGATAAGGAACAGGATTCTGAAGAAGAGATTAAAGAAGAAGTGGACGTCACTCAACCAAACACTATCGGAGTAGACGTGAGCACGCCTGTCCATCCAGAGTTGCGAAACGGAGAAAGGTATAAAGGTGAATCCAAAGCAAAGACGTGGATTAGGGCTACTGGGGAAACCACAATAAAAAGAACGCGCCGGCTATTCTACCTTATGATGGTGTGGAAACGAGTAAAAATGACAATTGATAATAACTAAATCGACAGCGGGTGACAAGGTAGCATTTACGTAGTTTTGAAAACTACATTGCATTTAAAATGGGATTATTTCAAACACAATTTATTTTGGAACAAAATGTTTCGGACGAAAATTGTAGAGAATTTACTCCTCTGCAATTTGTGTAATAGGTATTTTCTGTGTTGGACATCTTGGAAGGGAGATATGTCAAAAAACTGGATTTTGGCCGCCATTTTCCAATATGGTGGAGCAAGCCGACGCCCGCCAAGGTCGCAAAACTAGTATGTTGGTCGGGTCACTAAACTGATTAAAATTGCCAATTTTCAAAACTCCTTGAATTTTTTCCAGGCCTGTTTTAATCTCCCTGTTGCTTGGGCTATAAACAAAAGTCCAGTCGTTTAGCTTTATCATTGACTTCCAAGGTATGAATGAATTTAGCTTTAAAAGGAATAATTTTATTCGATTTAAATATTCTTTGCAATTGAGATTTTCTAGTGCCAATTTGTGCTGCCCTTCGTGTTAGTGTAACCCTTCCATTTCCTCTTACATTATCCAATGCCAAAACAGTTGCCGCATCATCTTCATCCAATTTCTGCTTATTCCGTTTTTGGTTTGCCACACTTCCCTTCGTTTAAAATTTAGTTATATTTTTTCTTACTGTTATAGTGTTATATCGCTTATTGAAACTCCTGGAAACTTTTACTCAAAACATCTAACCACCCGGGTAACTAATTTCACCCAATCCATAGCATTGCACAACAAATACTTTCTGCTCGAGACTAAGCATTTTACTTAACTTGTAGAAATTATTGTATACTGTCAATTTTTAACGTTAGGCGACCACTGAAGCTAGTCGTCTATACCAAAAGGTTGCTCCTAATCGAAAAATTCCCTCCAGTTTAATAGCGGGTACAAAGAAGAGCAATTTTTATAAATAAACCCGCATGAGTCGGAAACCAAAAATAAAAACACTGAATGCACCAAAAGAAGTCTCTGACAACGCCTTAAAATAGGTAAGATGCCTTTCATACTTGAGGGCAATTGTAGTGATTATTTGAATATCAAAATCAAACCTTAAGCAAGCTAAGATATGGTTTAGTCGCTTACTTTAAGACCTATTCGAACGACATGTTTCAAGCGAAATTTATATTTTTGTCTTGGATATCAAACTAGACGAACCATACTTCATATTTGATATCTATATGGATCTACGTTGCTTATTAGGAGAGATGTACGAAGAATTAATTTTCTTTTGTTTTTATAGGCTTAAGTCACTGTGTTGGAACTCGAACAAGAATAGGAGTAACAGCTCTTTCAGATGGTGAGGCAGTAGCTCGCTTAAAAACCGCTGGTGCTATTCCACTGCTTGTTTCTACCACACCTGAGATATGTTTGGCTTGGGAATGTAGCAATTTAGTCACGGGTACTACTTGTAATCCATATAATACTAACTGCACTAGTGGCGGATCTTCCGGGGGAGAGGTATGCCTTACAAAACCTTTCATAATTAATATTAATTTTAAACGAAATATTTTTTTAATTCAGGGAGCATTACTTGGATCTGCAGCTTCAGTAATTGGTCTAGGATCGGATATAGCTGGATCTATACGCATACCAGCAATGTTCAATGGAGTATTTGGGCATAAGCCTACACCTGGTAAGTTTTGTAAAACAAAGTCAATAATTTATACGTTTTTGTTTTTTGTATTTTTGTTGTAGGTATTGTTCCAATAGAGGGTCATTATCCGTTTAGCTCTGATAAGAATTTTGTAAACTATTTGGTAGTAGGTCCGATGGTTAGATATGCTGAAGACCTGAAGCTTATGATGAAAGTTTTGGCTGGAAATAATGCCTCAAGAATTAAATTAGATCAACAAGTACAAATAAATACTTAATACACTCCTCAGATTCCTTATAATTAACTAATATTTTTAGGTAGACCTCAGTAAAATTACAGTTTATTATATGAATGAACCTGGTTATTCGCTTTTTCTTTACCCAAATCAAAAAGATATTTTAGATGTAATGAAAAAAGTAGTTCAACATTTAAAAGAAGTCAGTCATTCGACCATCAGTAGCTTTAAATTTAAGGAAATGGAGGATTCTGGGGAAATCAGCATTGCGTTGTTTTTTGGAATGAAAGACATACCCAATCTGCTTGAGCAATCTAATGCTTCTGAAGTAAAACTTGTCATACATAACTATTACAACATATGTATATTAAAAACATAATTGTAGGTAACCCATAATCTATACATCGAATTAATAAAGAGCATTTTTGGATTGTCCGAGTTTTATAAAGATACTTTGATATTTTATTTAATTCAAAAGAGTAACCTATTTATTCCCAGAAGAAACTATCAAAAATATGTAAAAGACTGTAACGTTTTAAAAGACATATTTATAGTAAGTACATAAAATTTGTATCATAAGTGCGCCTTTTACTTGTGTATTTTTTTTTTCAGAATAAACTAGGGACATCTGGTATATTTTTGTATCCTACATTTCCCGTATCAGCATTTCTACATGGCAGTTCTACTACCAAATTATCGGGAACAATTTATACAATGATATTTAATATCCTTGGTTTCCCTTCTACTCACGTTCCATTGGGCTTAGATAAAAACGGCATGCCTATTGGTCTTCAAGTATGTAAAAATAAATGTAAAATGTTCTTTAAAGCTAACTTTTCATTTTTTTTAGGTTGTTGCTGCACCAAACCAAGACAGACTATGCTTCGCTATAGCTTTAGAACTAGAAAAATATTTTGGTGGATGGAGAGAACCTTAAAAGCGGTTTTAGTTAGATACATTTATAATTTGGGAAAGCAATTAATTTACAAAAAAATTTCTTTAAACATTACATAATATTAAAGAAATACCAAAACCTTGTTTTAATAACTATAGGCTATTCTACAAAAAAGGAACAAATTAAAATTATTGCACAAAAGCATATAATTTGGTTTACGTATTTGAAATAACAATCCCCATGATTAGTAACGCAATTTTTTTATAATCTATGTAAAATACGGTCATGGCTTAAGTGCGCCTGACCACTGAGATTAAGAATATGTTCCTGGTTCTATTCTCAGGGCCGGACATACATACATTGAAAATACCCCACCGCTTCCCACGGCAGTCAATGGAAAACCAGCAAACCACCGAGCTATTCTGCCTACTAAATCTTCTCTCTGGAGTAGAGGTGCAAGCATTATTTCCGTGGTTCGAAGCCCACGTAAAGCTATAGGTCTCCTATATCTGTAGGCCACTTCACACGCACAACACAGACATATGGAAAGAAAACGCCGTGTAAACTGTGTAAAGGGTATGCCACTCATGAGAAAGAATCTCTGTCTTTCTCATGCTATATCAAAAATTATACTAGAATCAAAATTTACGTACTAGTAACGAGGCCTTCAAGTTACAATAGCTTTTAACCAACTATCCTCTTTCTACATGTTGCAGTGTACGAACCAAACGACGAACGTATTTTCTTCGAGTTTTAGGCGTACGTTCTATTGTATCTGTACGCTTTCAAAAGAGATGAAGGTGATTACTGCATGCTCTTCAACATCTTAACGACTGCTTGAAAAAATCAGAGGTGTCAAAACGGTTCAATGTTGTTCTTTGGTTTCTAAATATTTTTGATTAAGTAGACATAAAACTGCACCAGTAAAGTTGCAAAGTTTGTTTATAATGATCAGAGTTGAAAGGCTTAGTAATTTCGCTTAATAATAAATAAAGAAGCAAATAACAACACAGACACTAGAATAAACTATTCAGGGCCGCTGATATTTAAGCAACCGTCCGACTCAAGCGCTAGATGCGATACGTAAACTTCAGAATGCTTTCGCTCGGCTAGCATACTATATGGTTATATCAATTTGCAAGATTCAAAAATTTTGATTGGCTTTAAAGTTATAAACAAAAAACTAAAATTTTTTTTTTCAAATTTCCTTCTAACTGTCCTGTTTGAAAAGATAGGGTGAGAATTATTATTTTATGTTAATAGAGCACCCCAGATGGCATAAAAGAAGTAAGGAAGAAGCACTTTCAAAAACAACTAAATGTACACAAGTAGAAACCGAAGAAGAGCAAAGAGAGGAAGGGAAAACCAAGGGCAGTGAAATTAAAATAGCAGAGCTAACATACGCAGAATTTAAAAATGTTATAAACAATATAAGAAATTGAAAGTCACCGGGCAAAGATGGGATGAATGGAGAACTAATAAAGAATGCAGGAGAGCAACTACATAAGAGAATTTATGAATGAACGAAGCAGATATGGACACAAGAAAAGATACCTGGGGAATGGAAAGAGGGAGTCACAGTGATGATAAAAAACAAAGGAGACCCGGAAACCCGTGAAAACAGAACGTAAAAATAAAATTCACCCCAATAAAGGGCTCTTAAAAGTTCCGGAAAGAACAGCTAAAATTCCACTGGAATGTAACGCTATTATTATTATTATTATTTCAATACAGTTTCTCAAGAAGAACTTGGTATTTGTTTCAATGGCGGTTCGTCTAATGGCGCATATATTTTTCGGTTAAATGTTTCTTTTTTATTCAAAATCCGAAATCATTTTAATTTTTTTCATTTGCTTTTTTCAGTTGATATAGTTAAAAAAGAATTATAAATTATGTATTTGCCCGACGTGCAGTAGTACATCGTACAGCAATCTCTGGCATAACCTGCCGCTCCGTAGGCCACAAGCGTTGAACTGAAGCAGATTCGCTTTCACTTAATACAGAAATACTGCTTCAATTGTCCTACGCTTGCATCTTTGAATATATCAGGTTGATGCATAAGTTCGTAGCGTTTTTTGTTTCCAAGGTAAGAGTGCTTTGGAAACAAATTTGTTTGAAAAATATCAATATTATTTTAATGCCATCGAATTGAATTTTTCAATTTGTAGAAAGTTAGGGGTAATTGTTGGCTAAAGAAAATGGAGTGTCAAGTACAAAAAAATGAACATTTCCGACATATCCTTTTGTTTGAGTTTAACCGAGGAGTTAAGGCATCGGAGGCCGCTAGAACCATTTGTACCGTTTACGGAGAGAACGCCATCGTGGAAAGTACTGCACAAAAATGGTTTTCTCGTTTCAAAAAGGAGCATTTCAATATGAATGACTTCCCGCGTTCAGGGAGACCATCCGGCTTTGATGAAGACCGATTAAATGCTTCAATTCGTGATGATCCACGTCAATCAACTGGGGAATTGGGCAATATGATGAATTGTGACCAATCAACTATCGTACGACCTTTGCATTCCATGGGCAAAGTTTAAAAGTTGGTTTTGCAGCATGATAATTCCCGACAGCACACTGCTAACATTACAAAAGCAGCTATTCAAGACCTCGGTTGGGATGTTATTCCACATCCGCCCTATTCTCCAGATCTTGCTCCATCAGATTTTCATCTTTTCCGCTCTCTATCCAACAATCTCCGCGGAATCTCATTTAATAACGACGTTGCTCTTCAAAACTGGCTCGACGACTTCTTCATCTCCAAACCACCGGATTTCTTCAGGCGTGGAATCGAAAAACTGCCAGAACATTGGGAGGCAATCATAAACAATGCAGGAGAATATATTATTGATTAGTTTATGTATTTTTTATATTAAAAAAATTAAATTTTAAATTTAAAAAAAACGCTACGAACTTATACATCAACCTGATAAAACTACAGGAATGAGTGTAGCGCTCTAGTAGCTATAACAAACAGTGCAACGGAAGTCGCCATTTTAAATCCCCATGTGTGACTCATTTGTAGTCAATTCAAGGTTATAATTTCAATGTCAATCTCAATGTCAAGAGAGTGAATATCATAGGCGTCACATACATATTTTATATAGATTAGAACTTTGCAAAATATATTGTTATGACTGAGCATTTCTTTTTTATAATTATAATTTCAAATTAGTTATGATATTTTTAATTAGTACTTTTTATGAAAACTCTTATCGCAGGGTCGTTACTGAGGTTTTTCAAATTATAAATAAACTCAGTCAATTTTTAATAAATGTGAATTTATTACAAATAAATAATTCCTATCTTCCCTACTTAGAAATAAACTTATCTACACTCACAGTTTTTAAAAGTACCTTTCTTATGGTTCCCAAATTCTAATTTCGTTCCAATCCAAAATATTTTTGCATCCAAATTTATGCAGTAAACTATTTTCTGCTCAATTCCATCTCAGTTAAAGACTGTATTCTCTTGTTACGAAACCAAATTGTCTTTTAGTATTTTATTTCACAATATTAGAAGAATTTTCTCTTCTTTAACTGCTTTTCTCCATTTTAGAGAATTACTGATCTCAATTAACATGAAAAATCAGATTTACACGTATTTATATCAGCTGAAAGATTCTGTTCCTACTCGTGAAATTAATTTTCACAAAATTGTTTATTATTTTCGAATTGTTTTTGTTGTCCCGGTTTTTTAAAAATTCTCCTCCAATTAAATTATTACCTACTACATATCCCTAATAACCTTATTTATAACATCCTTATCTAGTACTCTATTTAGCTAATAATTTTTTTTACATTGAGAATAATTTTTACAGTTTTTATATAATAAAATTAATAATCTATCAAGCTATCTTATTTATTTTATATTGCATATTTATTTAAATAATTAAATCCACATTATCAAATAAATTAAATTTTATCTCAGTAACAAGCAAGTTATAAATACCAATTAATAATCATTTTTCGAATTCAATAGAATAACCTTATAACTCAATTAATAGCATCTCAATATATGTATTTAAAAAACTGTTTCAATCGTCAGTATTATAATATTTTATTTCTTGCAACTTCTAATTTTTGCTCGTTCATCCTTTTACTACATTTTTTGTCAGTTTGCGTCTTTGAATATCTTATATTCAAAATTTACGTATCCCGTATCCATTCTAAAAAGTACGCTGACATACCAGAAATATTCAGCCGCCATATGCAACCCCCATCTTGGTCTCACGTCTGTTTTGTGTAACCTCCTTCCTGTAGTTTTATATTCAAGGGTTTGCATATGTGCCGTTACCATGGTAACGGCACGTTTGTAAATAAAATTGTATGGAGAAGTGAAACAAATTCTAGGCTGCGTCATTCGCAACCTGCCTGCTAGTTTCGGCGTTACATTTTAACAGGCAGACCACGCGATGTTCCCATCAAACGATCCGGTAGGTGTTTCATTAGAAACCCTATTTTCAAGGTAGAGTGACAGTGACAAGAAAGACTTTTTAAGTTCTGAGAAACCAATGCATTTATTAAATGTTAATAAAGTCGCAAGAATCACGGACAAAATATATAATCGAAACTTAAAAAAAAAACGTGGTATTCTAAGTTCGAGTGGTTGCGTGGTAGTTATTACTTAAATAAACTTTTCTGCGTGCCCTGTTTAATTATTGGTGTTAAATGATTTTGATAATGATACTCGTGCTCTGCGTAAACTTGAGGGTTCCTCTGTTTCAAGATAAGGAAAAGCTTGATTTTTAATTACATTAATGGATACTTCGAAATTCGTAGCGTATTCTTAAAAATCTTCCACAGCTGCATTAAATAATTTGAAGGTGTACTACCCTTACTATATTTACTGAGATTCAAAGATTAAAAAATGAATTACAACTTATTTATAGTGATGAGTAGAGCAAGGATAGTTACGCACTTGCATCTTGCATGCATAAATGCATATTTTCGTCATTTTTAGAGTAAAGTGCATATTTAGCAAGAATAGATATACTTAATATGACATATTATATGGTTTTGTTTATACCGGGTGTCCACTTTCAAAGTAGAACATAGGCAAATTAACATGGAAGGTGGGGCAAAGTGACAATGCGGGGCAAAGTGAAAAATCCCCATAGTAATAGTATTGTAACGACATCTGTTTTCAAAGAAACATAATTTGTGTCCAATTACCGGCCTACTTTAGTAAGTTAAGTTTCAAGAAGCATGGTACACGCTTCGCCTCATCAAAATAAAAAAATAGTTTTATCTATCAGCAGATGTAAGATTTCAAGGTAAGTAACAAAGTAATTATTACTATTTATAAAATTGGGTCTAACTTTAAATTCATAGTATGGAAACATGGGAGTTTCAGTTTCTAGAATATAATGAGACAATGTGCGATTTTGTACTTTCAATTTTTGTGAGTTGGCGGAAATTTTTGTACTTCAATGAGAAATGGGGCAAAGTAAAAAATAAGCTAGGGGTAAAGTTTATGATCAACTATAGAGGGCACTTGGATGTATTTGTATTTCCGGAAGTTGAAGATACGAGTACAGTTTTTGAAAAGGAAATATTGGGTGTTTTAAAAAAAATTGCAATGCTTCTCCATGGCAAAATTTCAATAAACATGTTCTGGGTTATAAGAAATGGATTTTGTATGTTTTTGGCAATTAAAACTGTAAAAAAATAGACTGGTAGTTTTATTAATGCAATTTCGTTACGACATTCCACGAAGATTAACTTTTCACTTTGCCCATTTCCATTTTTCACATTACCCCACTACATGGGGCAAAGTGAAAAAAATGCAGTAAGTCAAAAAAAATTTTAAATATAAAAAACTATTGAAAATAAAAATTTGAAAAAATTACCTGATATACACAAATATCTGGCCAAGATATTAACCCCTAACTAAAAGTTATGTGATGTTTTGCCTTAATTATACAGCGCATTAAACATTAACCTTTCCACTTTGAACCACCTTCCCCTACATACTCCTTTTAGAAGTTATGCTCATTTTTTTCTATAATAAACCAATAAACAAGTGTTAAGTTAATCAGAGGTTTAATTAATAATAATAAATAATGATAAAAGTAATGAAAATAAGAAAGAAAAACAACAACAAAGAAATTATAACAGATATTCAAATAACCCTCCATTTTGGGCCAAGCAGTATCCTAGTCCGTTGTAAAAAGAATTTCTGGCATTGGCTAACTGTCTTTCATTAATTAAAGCACATTCGGTTACTATTGCTTCCCTCAAAGAATTAATGTCTGGGTGGCATCTTTTGGTTTTAAGGTGACTCCACAGGAAAAAGTCGCAAGGTGCTAAATCAGAAGATCTTGGTGGCCAATTGATAGCTCCACCTCTACCAATCCAGCGGTCTGGGAATGAATCGTTTAAAAAATTTCTAACATGTAAACCAAAATGTGCTGGACAGCCGTCTTGTTGAAACCAGATCTCCTGATTTTCCCTTGCAGCTTCTTCCAGTGCAGGTCCCACTTTCGTTTCTAAACGATCTAAATACGTGTCTGAATTTAAATTACCTTCCATTTCAAATAGGCCTATAATTTTGTTATTAAAAATCCCAGCCCAGATATTAATTTTTTGAGGGAACCGAGTCCTGGTGGAAATATTAACTCTAGGGTTTTGTTGTGCCAAAAACCGCGTGTTTTGAACGTTTGGTTCATTGTTTAATGTGAAAGTACATTCGTTGGTGAAACATATTGACGACAAAAACCAGCGATTATGATTAGCGAGCTCTTGCATTTCGTAGCAAAATGCGCTTCTGCTGCCTTCGTCAATTTCTAAAATTTGTATGGGTGATATTTTTATACTTCTTCAGTATCTTCCATACACGCGACTTAGAGAAACCTACTTCGTGCGATATTTGTAGTAAACTGTAGGTTGGGTCCGCATTGACCATTGCTAGTACACGCTCTTCTGTATGAACAACTATTTGTCGATTTCCTGTGATATAATTGAGATTTTGGAATATTTCGTTTCAATTAACAGTAAAACATGTAATGGTTTACCACCCCTAACTTCTGTTTCCACAGAAATATTTGCACACCTTTAAAACTTTTGTACGTATTTTTGAATTGTACTTGTAGAGGGTATGGGTCGTGTATTAAATTTAACTGCAAACAAATCTCTAACTCTTCGCAACTATAAAACGTTTTTACGATAAAAATTCTTTCTTCGCCGGAGTAACTACTCATTTTGACGTTAATAACTGTGACAATAAATAGTAGAAAAGCATTGACATAAGCACACTAAATAACTTTTGTTTCAAATTTTGCCTACTTAATTTGAAAATCATATTAGAAAACTGTTAAATTTCAAATTAGTATTTTAAGACAAAACCTTAAGTTTTGCGTTTATTTTTAGCATTATTTATTAAACACTAACGTAAAACTAAACGGAACACTAATATTAAAACCGAACACTAAAGTAATTTATTTGTAACAGTTATTTATTTAACTATTTATTTATAGAGGAGCGGAGGGTATTATGGAATAGTCGGGAAATATGGAATACCTAGGTTTCGGCTCTGTTTGGTGCTGATATCACGTGGGAATACCATGAATTACTCAAGAAAGACTCCCATGATGCAGTGCAGTGAGAGTTAACCGTTTGTTGTTGTCGTACCACTCGCTACAGACCAAAGTGTGTTTTGTGATTTTTAAAAGTTTTTGCAGCTAAGTTTTCAAACATTTTAACCTACTAGTAGACATGTGACTTGAATATTGATGTTAAGCATAATGTACACTAAAAGAATTGAAGTTTGTTATACTGTGGTCGTTTTTTAGCTGACAATGTTTTGTCCATCAGTTTAAAGGTTCATTTTCCTAGATGGCGTGTCGGGTATTATGGAATACTAGGTATTTCATAATATCTAGTAATTCAATGCTTCAGGTATTCTCTGTGGGCTCACCTTGACTGTACCGGAGCAGAGAAAGAAGATTATATCTGTGACTTTTGTATGTTTTATGAAGTCTAATTAGTTTTTCAATGGTTTAAACCACCTATTCCATATTACCCGACTATTTCATATTAACCTCCATTTGTAACTTTTTTTTAAATAAATTTTTTTTATAACAACAAAATAAATAGTATTTTTTTTTACAAGTGACAGTTCATTACAATTAGTTATAGTATGTACTCATGATGATTTTGGGGATTTTTATTCAAAAACAGTACAGTTGTTTTTAGAAATGTAAATGGTATTCCATAATACCCTCCTCTCCTCTACGTATGTATTCACAATTTTCGCCGCGCTTATTAGTTCAAGACTGCCTGGGTTTTTGTTGGTCCGGCTCTTATATCTGCGGCGGCCTTTGACTCCAGTTTAGTGTGGATTTTTCTAGACTCATCGAATTTACTCGTACGTTCGGGATCAGCTGACGCAGCGATGATGTCATTGCATAACTTGTTACATTACTATTATTTTTTCGATTTTCCTATTTACAAATATACCGAGAATTTACTATAACGCGCAATATTAAAACTGGGAGTTGCTAGACAACGATTTTCTGCAATAATGTAGTAATATTGTTGTGTATACGTAGTCATAGAAATAGACATTTGTCACAAATGTATAGTTCACCTCAAATGGCGCCTGCGTCCTTGCTAATTGCATCTTGGCTAAATGAAGTGGGCAGGCCTTATATATGCAATATTAACTCAGCGGGCCTTGGATTCCAAGTACTTCAGGGTTGCTTCTGCTCTGGCAGTGTTGGCGCCACCTGGCAACCGAATGCAAACTAACCATAAAACTGCCTGTCAAATTTTACATTAACTTGGCGTATCTGATTGTTATGTGATCAGGGGTATTAGTAAGGAAAAAACGATTATATTGCCGTTATTTGTATTATCTGAACCAGGAAAGATGAACCTGCTTGGACCTTGCCTCATCACACGCTGAATTTAGTAACGATAAACACGCGTGTACATTTGTCCACAAATCCCATGCACACGACAAGGATAGCATTACAATAAGCCTGTATTATGATTAAAGTGCTTATTTGACTAGAGTAGTTTAAGTCACATGCGCGTGTCGTCACTAAAACGTCAAAATGTTCATTGGAATTCGTTGTTGTAGTACCTATTTGTGTTGTGAAGTCTAGATAAATGAACATTTAATTTGGTTTATTGCGGTGCAGAAGAAATACAGTTGTAGGTACATTTATTGGTTAGATTATTATATCATTTGAAATTTTGAATTGGTAAACAATTTAAGTTGCATCTAACCTTAGTCATCATAAAAGTAAATAAACGCAAATAACTAAAACAGTACAATAGAAAACGGATTTTTAAATTTCTTAATCAAACCGAAAATAATTTAATGTTAAATTCGTATTAAAGGTACTTCACAGCTGTTTGTTTTCCGGTTAAAACGCCAATCCTAATTGCTTGAGAATACAACTGATGCTAATTTGACTAGCAAGTAAAATCTTATACAATGTGATTTTTTAAAAACTCAATTGAAGCAGGTCGTATTCTGACTTAATACAGACAGTTCTAAGGTTATTAAGACAGAATTCGGCCTGCTGCAATTGAGTTTTTAAAAAATCACATTGTATCATACG
The DNA here is from genome assembly GCA_963082815.1 of Melanotus villosus. Lineage (NCBI taxonomy): Eukaryota > Metazoa > Arthropoda > Insecta > Coleoptera > Elateridae > Melanotus > Melanotus villosus. The sequence continues at coordinate 63,855,018 of OY720418.1, read as the reverse complement.
AATAGCTGAATTTAGTAACGACAAACACGCGTGTACATTTGTTCACAAACCCCATGCACACGACAAGGATATCATTACATTAAAGTGCTTATTTGAGTAGACTAGTTTAAGTCACATGCGCGTGTTGTCACAAAAACGTCAAACTGTCAAATTATTAATACATTTACATTATTTTATTTTATTAGTTATCTAAATTCCTATGTTCATTGGAATTCGTTTTTGTAGTAGGTACATATTTGTGTTGGGAGGTTTAGAAAATGAACATTTAATTTAGTTTATTGCGTTGCAGAAGAAATACAGTTGTACCCACTGCTTGTACATTTATTGGTTAGATTTTTATATCATTTGAAATTTTGAATTGGTAGGTACATATTTTAAGTTGCGTCTAACCTTAGTCATCCTACAAGTAAATAAACGTAAATAACTAAAACTGTACAACAGACAACGAATTTTTTAATCGAATAAAAAAAATAGAAGCGCTTGAACAATATTCTAGAAAAAACAGCCTTCGATTTTATGGAGTCAAAGAAGAAGCGGGTGAAGATGTTAATGCCGTTATAGTGGATATCTGTAATAAAAAGCTTGTCACTAACATCAACAAAAACGCAATCGATATTAGTCATCGGGTTTCTAAGGCAATCAATGGTAAACCACGGCCAATCATCGTCAAATTCGTTAACCGTAATATTCGTAATGAAATTTTCCGTAACAAATCTAAATTAAAAGGAACTGCTATATCAATAAAAGAAGATCTCACAGTCACACGAGTTGAGATTATGAAAAAGTCATCAGAAAAATATGGTCTAAGGAATGTTTGGTCAAATAATGGAATAATATTCGTAAAAGTTGCAGACGTCGTACACAAAGTGATAAGTATTGAAGACCTAAATAAAATAAAATAAATTCGTAAAATTTCAATTCAAATTTTTGAACCTGGGTGTCATGCAAAGTTGTACAAGAGATATTCTCTCTAAATTATCGTTTTGTTTATTTCTGATTTCATAGGCTAGCATCATTTTTATTTTTGTTTATAAATTTTGGTGTTCCCATTTATAGTTTAAGTAAACTTAGCGTAGTTTTCTATTCTAAGTATTTCCTTTTTATAATTGATTCGATAAGTTTTGCGCATATTAATGCCCAATCACTTACGAAAAATTTCAGCACTTTTAAGGATCACGTTGTATCCAGCAATTATGATTTAGTTTTTGTTTCTGAAACCTTTCTTAACGGTAACATAGCAGATGATATTCTGTATATAGAAAACTATAATTTAATTCGCAAGGATCGCCCCACATTTGGTGGTGGTATTGCCTTGTACGTAAAAACCTACTTAAGATTTCACTTGATTTCTACCACAATTAACCCCGTTTTTGAGCAGTTATGGATTTATATTAATATTAATAATCAAAAAATTGCTTTCGGTGGAATTTATTTGCCCCATAGAAAAAACTATCGCAGTTTTATTGATACCATGGAGGAAAATTTTCGTAATTTACTAATAAATCATGATGAAATTGTTGCTGTGGGAGATTTCAATATCAACATGTTTGACGTTGATTCTACTGCAACTAATGAATACACTTCCATGATTGAGGCAATTGGTCTCAAGCAACTTATAACAGAACCTACTAGAATTACTGCTAATACTGCCACCTTATTGGACCACATTCTCATTAGTAACATTGATATAGTATCAGCTTTTGGTAATAAACATCTTCATTCGTTCTCAGATCATGAATTAGTATTTTGTAGTATTAATACACCTAAGAGTGAGTCGCAACCAGTAATACATACTTTTCGAGACTTCTCTACCTTCAACCAAGACATTTTTCATCAATATCTTAGTTTAATACCTTGGCATCATATTTATGATTTTCATCTCATTGATGATAAAGTTCGTTTCTTTAATGAAAATGTTGTAAACACGTTTAATATATTTGCTCCTTTTAAAACTGCTGTGTTTCGAAAACCAAAAGCTCCATGGCTTACTGAAAACATTAGGTTTATGATGTCGCTAAGAGATTCCGCTTACAAGCGTTTTAAAAAGTCAAAACAGAAAGGTCATTGGAATTATTATAAGTCGTTAAGAAATCTTGTAACTTTGTCCGTTAGAAATGAAAAGAAAGCTTATATAAATCATAAGTTCAAATTATGCAACTCCAAATCTTTTTGGAAAGAATTAAGAAATTGCGATATATATAATAAAAAAAATATTCGTACACTTCCATCTAATTTTAATGATGTTAATGCTATTAATGATTTTTTTCTTGACTCGTGTAGGGGTTTAAATAACCCAGACCCTGAAATTCTTAAATTATATGAAAACGTTAAGCCTAATGTTGCAGAATTTAATTTCGTTGCTATTAGTGCTGATGATGTTCTTAAATATATAAATTCTATCACATCTAAAGCTACAGGCAGTGATGGTATTAACATTTTAATGTTGCATTTGTGTTGCCCCATGCTGGTGCCCTTTATAACTCATATAATTAATACTTGTTTATTGGAGGGCGTATTTTCATCTGACTGGAAACTAGCTTATGTAAGGCCGCTTGGAAAGATAAATATACCTAAAGCATTAAAAGACTTAAGACCTATCAGCATTCTTCCGGTCTTGTCGAAGGTCTTGGAGAAAGCCGTCAATGACCAAATCAGAGCTCATTTTGATAAATATAATTTACTGCCAAGTCAGCAGTCTGGCTTTCGTAGTAATTACAGTTGCATCTCAACACTATCCAAAGTAACTGATGATATTATTCGAGCTGTTGACAAAGGTAAGCTGACTGTGTTGGTTCTTCTCGACTTCTCCAAGGCATTCGACACAATAAATCATGAACTGCTGTTGGCTATTTTACATCACTTCGGTTTTAGCTTCATGGCCATTAAATTTATTAAAAATTACTTAATTGATAGGCAACAGTGCGTTGTTTTACACAATAATAAATCTGACTTCCGAACTCTTAAATATGGTGTTCCACAAGGATCCATCTTGGGCCCATTGCTTTACATAATTTATTCTTCCGGCTTGTGTAATACTCTAAAACATTGTTCATATCATCAGTATGCAGATGACACACAAATGTACTATTCATTTTATCCAAATGATGCCGTTACTGCCTGTACCTTTATCAACGAAGATTTAAAGGATTTAGTTAAAACAGCTGAATCTCATTCTCTTAAGGTTAACCCTACCAAGTCCGTTGCTATACTTTTTGGTAGTAAAAACAACAGATTGCATCAAATTGATCGTATTAAGATAAATTTAAATAATACCATTATTCCTTTTACCGACACAGCTCGAAATTTGGGTTTAACCATTGACTACAAACTCAGATTTCGCGATCACATCAATAATAACATGCGTAAAGCTTATTCTAATCTTAAGCTTCTTTACAACAACAGACAAGTTTTGAATAAAGAGGTTAAGATACTCTTATGTGACTCCCTGGTGCTGTCGCAGTTTAATTATTGCGATGTAGTTTATGGAGCTTGTATTGACAAATTGACTAGTAAAAGGATACAGTTAGTGCAGAATTCCTGTTTGCGACTTATTCATGGCATTAGACGTAGAGAACACATATCACATAAAATTAAAGAGACCAAGTGGCTCAATATGGAAGATCGCCGTAAATTACATTCTCTTGTATTTTTTCATAAAATAATTCTTAGTAAATCTCCTCCTTATCTATATGAAAAAATACGGTTCAGAACCGACATTCATAACTTGAATCTGCGACATAGAGGATTAATAGATTATCCGCTGCATCGCTTCGAGATTTTCAAACGTTCATTTTCGTATAGTATGTCTAAACTTTATAATTCTATTCCTTCTGAATTTAAATCTTTTTCACACTTTACATTTAAGAACCGTATTAAAGATTGGTTGTTTAAACTTAAAAACTAGTTTTTGTGATTTTCTTTCCTTTTTCATCTTTTTTAGATATTGTATATTCGTGAGTGGTTGGGTATTATATTATATTATATTAGTTATATTGGTATCATATTATATTGTGGTATTGCTTATTCGTATTATTTTTGTTATTGCTTATTTGGGACTTTATATTTTACTTGTTATTTTTTTATTTTTTTATATATTATATGCCGGTGGTAAGGTAGAGCAGGGACCCCTTTTGTAGGTGGTCATCTGATTGCCATCGATTTCTGGCTTCAAATTACATTTAGCTATTATTGTTGTTATTATTATTTTTTATTATTATTATTATTATTATTAGTTTGCTTTTTTTGTGTGTTTTTGCACGCTGTGCTGTTTATGTTTTGTAGGTGAAGCTAGAATAAACATTATTATTATTATTATTATTATTATTATTAAACGAAAATAATTCAATGTTAAATTCGTAGGTATTGTTAACCCTGGAGCGGCCTTGACCGTCTTCGCAGTGATGATGCAAGGAAATATGAACTATTTAATGTTCCTGTTTATATTACACATACATCGTGTGTGCCTGCGTGGTGTTTATGTAAGCCCGTTGGCCAAGACGGCCTTGTACAATGAGGACATCACCTAGTTTTTAGTCGTGTTCGCACTTATTATTGTTTTTGGTTAGATCGGATGTCGAAGTGCTGAACGGCACGAAAAGAAGGACATTAATATTATACTAAATCTTTTATACTAACGTTGCTTTGTTTTTTGTGAATTAAAGACTTTATACAATTTTTATTCTTTTAATTTACCTGGAGTTATTAGTTCAGAAGTGGGATATTTCCCTCGTGCTGTGTTACGTGTGTGTTCACGGGTGTGTGTGCGCCAGCCGTTGGCTACTATGCCCCGTCACGGGCGAACTCCTTCTCACTCACCACCCCGGTCAAAGAAGCGACCCCGTCGTCAACGCTCTCATTCTTCAGCCTCTACAGCGTCGTCTGTGTTGTCTGGTAGGGCGGAAACTTCTAGGAGCAGATATGACAGATATCACCATGAACGCTCCCTGATTCCCTCCGAAGTACATGTGGTTACCCACTCGTCAACACAGACAACATCGGTACAAGACGAAAAGATAAGACACCTGGAAGAAATGGTCAAGGTGCTACTGGAACGAGAAAACAGTAGCAGACAACGGGAAAGGCCCCTTCGGGTAGCAATACAAGCAGATTGCATTCCCGAGTTCGAACCGGGCGACCCGCATATGACGTCACAAAATTGACTAGCGAAGATTGAGCAGTTGGCAGACGTTAATCAATGGGATGATCGAACAAAGATCTATCATATGCAAGCACGGCTGAAAGGGGTGGCCAGAGTGTGGTATAATCACCTGCAGACGTATAACCGGATATGGACCGAATGGAAAGAGTTATTAGTGAAAACTTTCCCAGAATATAAAGATTTTCCTGCGACGCTTAAGAAAATGCTTTTCCGTGTTACGGCATCAAACGAAAGTATGCCTGAATATTATTTCGCGAAAATGCAGTTGATGCGAGCGTGCGACATTATTTAACGACAAAAATGCCGTGGCGCTGATTATCGATGGACTACGTGACGCTGCATTACAAGCCGGTGCACGAGCAGGACGATTTGAAACTCCTGAAGCCCTGTACGAGGAGTATTTGTCTACAGTCAACGAACAGTCGGCACCTAACTTGAGCAGAGACCGACGTCCGTTTCTGGGTGACCGGGGACCGGAACCACCACCCCAAGATAGGAACCGTCAAGAGGCGGTCCTTGGAAAGAAAAGACGGGCCACAATGTTACAACTGTAAGGAACGCGGACATATAGCAAATAATTCCGGTGTTGGTGGGACAACCCTTCATAAATCACAAAAGCGTGTCCATGATTGTGAAGGATGGAGAGGTTCGACTCTTGAAAGTAGATAACATTCAATGGCCCGAACCACCGCTCCCAAAGCGAAAAATTCCCATTTGGGCCAAAGAAGCAGTGGTAATACCCCCATACCACATCGGACATATCAACATTGGCGTCGAAGACGACCTGAACGAGGATGTTTTCGTCGATGCCCGTTTCCGAGTATTCAATCGAACTCAGTATATTGTTCCAAGATGCGTCATCAATCCGAAAGGCGTGTTGCCGGTTTTGAACGCTTCCGCGGAACCTTTGAAGTTCCGGGAACGACAGGTGCTGGCTAGAGGAGAAGCCTGTTTTGCTGAGCAGGAGGGCGAGACCGTAAGTACACTTTCTATTACGACTAAAACCCCAGAACCAATACGTATGGCCGATCTGCACGCTGCAGTAGATACAGAATTATCGGATACTGCCAAAACGTCTCTACTTAACCTTTTAAACGAATATCGCGACTGTTTTGCACAAAACATGTCTGAATTAGGGCGAACACATTTAAGTAAAATGTCAATTACCCTGGCAGACGATAAACCTGTCACTTATCGCCCGTATCGGTTGTCTCAGTCCGAACGAGAACAGGTTCGGAAGACTGTTGATGCATTATTAGACAACGGTATCATTCAGGACTCGTTCTCACCTTATACCAGTCCCATTTTGATGGTAAGAAAGAAAACTGGGGATATGAGGCTTTGTGTCGACTATCGGGCACTTAATGCCAAAACAGTCAAGAACAAATACCCTCTTCCGCGCATAGACGATTTGTTAGAGCGATTAAAAGGCAATGTATTTTTCACAAGTTTAGACTTAGCGCGTGGGTATCACCAGATACCAATGGCGCCAGACTCGATTCCGAAGACGAGTTTCGTTACGCCCGATGGCCAATACGAATATTTAACCATGCCCTTCGGGTTGACAGGAGCTCCTTCTGTTTTCCAAAACTTGATAAACCGAGTACTAGGTTCTCTGCGTTTTTCAATCGCATTAGCGTATTTGGATGACGTTTTGATTTCATCCGCGTCACTTGAGGAAGGGTTTCAGGCGCTTCGCCGGGTTTTAAATTGTTTACGGGAGGCAAAATTGACGTTGCGATTAACGAAGTGCTTCTTCTTCCGCAAAAAGATTACATACTTAGGCCATGAAATTAGTGCGAAATGAATTAGACCCAGCGAAACTACGGTCAAAGCGGTCATGTCTTTCCCGATCCCGCAAAACATACATCACGTGCGACAGTATCTTGAGCTCACGAGTTATTTTAGAAAATTCATACAAAACTATGCTATGCTAACGAGCCCTCTCACGGCCCTGCTGAAGAAGGAACAAAAGTTCGTGTGGACCAGAGAAACTCAAAGAGTGTTTGAGTATCTCAAGACTCTCCTATGTGAAAGATCAATACTAGCCCATTTCGATCAAAATAACCCCACGGAATTGCATACCGACGCAAGTAAAATTGGTGTAGCCGGCATTCTACTTCAAAGGCAGAGTACGGGCGCATTAAAACCAATCGCCTATTTCAGTCATCAGACCAGTAAACACGAGCAAGTGTATCACTCCTATGAACTTGAACTTTGGCAATCGTGAACTCCCTTCAAAAATTTCGTATCTATCTCCTGTGCGTTAAATTTAAGATAGTCACCGACTGTAATGCGCTGGCTGCGTACGACATTAACAAAAAGGGACTTAATTCCAAGGGTAGGTTACCCACATTAGAGTTTGACTTTGACATTGAATATCGGGCCGGTTCAAGGATTGCGCATGTAGATGCCTTAAGCAGAAACTCAGTAGGCAACGTCCAGCCAATAAATGTAATTAAAATAGACTAGGGTGATTGGGTACTAGCTGCCCAACTGACGGACGCTAGGTGTAAATATTTACATGATGCGTTAATAAGAACGAGTCTAGATAAGGAAGATAAAGAAATCCACAAACAATTCAAGTTGAAGAATGGTAGGGTTTATCGGGTTACCAATACGGGACTGAAATGGGTTGTTCCCAAAACAGCCAGGAAACAAGTGGTAACATATTACCATGATGCAAATGGCCATTAAGAGCTGATAAAACGCTGGAAGCGGTGTCGAATTTGTATTGGTTCGCGGGCAGTAGGCGTTACATAAAGAACTATGTTAACACTTGTCTAGCGTGTCTTTACAATAAACAGCCGGGTGGGAAAAAAGCGGGGTACTTGAATCCCATAGAGAAAATAGCAATACCTTTCCACACTGTACATGTGGACCATTTAGGACCATTTTTTCGCGCAAATTCTTATTTAATGGTAGGTGTTGACGCATTTACAAAATACGTCTTGATGAAAGCGGTCAAGAATACAAAGTCAAAACCCGTCATCGCTTTCTTAACGGAGATGAGCGGTATATTCGGAGTACCTCATCGTGTGATAAGCGACAGAGGAACCGCTTTTACTAGCAAACACTTTTCCGAATTCTGTAAGCAAAATGGAATAAAGCATGTCTTAAATGCCACTGCGACACCCAGGGCAAACGGACAAGTAGAACGGTTTAACCGGACTATTCTTGACGCACTTGCTGCGTCCTCCGACGATGAACACCATTGGGACGAACACGTAATAAAAATCAAATGGGGATTAAATTCCTCCATAAATTCGACCACGGGAAAGTCCCCGCACGAACTTCTTTTCGGATTTCGGCCGCATGGACCAAACGACCCGTTCCTTTCGGCCGAAATCGCAGAAGGCTCTCACGAACCAGATATGCCGGCGATGAGGTCACAGGTGAAAAATAGACTGGATAGTCCGCAGCGAAAGATGAAAGCTGCATTTGACAAAAAACGGAAGGTTATTAGTTACCATGTGGGCGACCAGGTTTTGATGCAGCGAGCTCGAGTCGGAAAAGATGGACTCAGTCGAAAGCTCCTGCCAAAATACGATGGCCCTTACATGGTGAGCAAAGTATTGCGAAATGATCGGTATTTAATTACAAGTATACCGGGTGCTTCGCGTCCGCAAAGGTCCTACACGGGAGCGTGTTCTAGTGAAAGATTAAAGAAATTTATCACTAGAGCGGACAGCGAGGTATCCGACCTGGAGTAGCTACCGGTGCGGTACGTTCGTGGTACGTCAAAACAGCAGGCCTCCGGCAAAGAAAATCCGAAGAGCGCACGGCGCTGCAAACGTTGCAAAACAACGAAGGGGCCCCAAACTCTTGCCTGCAAAGAGACCGTATTCCGTACTCAGGCCCGTTCCTAGCGGGTATGCAGCGAATGCACCGCACGCAGGCGGCAAAAGTTTGGGGCGCCAATTCGGTATTCATTTTAATTTTAGTAAACACAGAAGGCTTACTTAATTTTATTATTATCTCTATAATAAAAACTCCCAATCAAAACTAAAATAACTGGATTCATTCATCCTTTTAAAATACCGCCTTTTTGTCTTGTCGGAAGATTGCCAAAAGCGGCAACCGTTTTAACTCGGCAGCGTGCTGCATTGCTTGCGAAGTCGCCGCCTTTGCGCGTCGGCTCTTTTAATATATGTTAGACACCTGCATTTGTATGAAAACCTGCGAAATAAAATGAATTCGCTAAAGCCAGAAAAATCTATTAAGGTTTAAATGTTCGGTATTGTTAGTGTTCATTTAGTTGTCCGCTGCCCTAGTGAACTGATCTGATCTAATAAAAATAATTATTAAATTATTGATAATAAAAACGTAAAGTTAGGTAATTGTCGTGATTTAATATAACTAGATAACCTCATTAGTAATCATTTGTAAAATTATTTTTATTTTTAAATTTGGTGTTTGGTAAAGCAAGTCTTGCAAGTAGGAAGTAAGTATGTATTATTGGTAATAATATGTACAGGGTGTCCCAGTTGTAGTTGTAATCTGCCAAACTTTGTGGGCGTATAGTACACATTGCTTAAAAGCTCTGACCAAAAAAGTTCATAGGTCCGCAATGGCCTTATTACTGAGATACATGTTGTACCGCAATAATTCGACCCTCTTGTAATATTAAGATTATAATAGTTTCCCTTAATTTACTTAATTTACTTACTTTACGTATTACATTTTTTTTATATATTCTTTTATAATATTAGTTTCATCGGAGTTTCCTTTCTTATTATTCATATATCTCATAGTTTTTATAATGTAAATACTAAGCTCTTAATAAATATTCGTTGATGCAGTTCTCTTGCATTGGTAAATGAGAATTCCTTCCCTTTCTAGAAATAACACATGCAAAAGGGAGCTTTGGCTAAGATTTGGAGCCGGGGTCGACAGTTGACCTCGGGACAGATGTGTGAACGGCTGTTTTTGTTTTGTAAAAATGCGAGTGGTGCGTTAAGTTACGAGTGAGATAGTTAGTGCATTTTTGGATATCGAGTAACGCAAAGATGAGGATCTGGTCGGTAAATATGTAATTGTGTGCATGACCAGTAGCTGAGATTGTTGATGATGTTATTACTGTTGTTATTGTTGGCAAACCGTTTGCCGGGCACAGTACGTCAGTAGATACGTACGTTATTGAGCATGAGGCTCGTTATTGTTTATTGGAGCATCATGAGGCTCCTGGACCTGAGATAACTAGTTATATTCCTGGGCTTTCCACAACTAGGCTTAAGTTGTGCATAAAGCCCTTGACCTGGCTGTAAGCGCGCAGCCAGTGATCCCGTATGTGTGCCACGGGATGGCAAGGTAGGCCCGTCTCCACAATTGCCCTGTTCCTCCGGCTGCCTAGGGCTTGGGGTCACCTAGGTTGGGTGGAACAGTGACATGGGTGGATCTCCCATTGTCGACTATGTTCAGCCATGGTTGACGCGCGCGCGTAGTTCCGGTTTCAGATTCATAGATAGCTAAAGGTATACCCATCGTTATCATCATGACTTCCCAACGTCCCAGAGGGTTTTCCTACTAGATGCAACGTGGGATTCCACAGGGGGACTCCCTTCCCCCCTGTAAGTAACACCAATCGAACCTATACTGCTAAATGTAGTAATGTGTGTCTGTTTTGCTTTCATGTGTTGCTGCTATCTGTAATATGTAATTGCCTGGATGATGTGAGCATTTATGTGTGTATCAAGCTTTGGGTGTTTACGAGACCTGGACAAGGCTCCGCACTAATCTAACCTTGGTGGAATTAACCTTATTCCTTGGTAAGTTGATCGAATGTGCTTTTGTAAATATAAATACGCCAGATAAAAGTAATTAGAGCAAAAATGTAAACCGCTCCCCTTTCCGCCGCCTCCTACAAAGTCAGAAGTGGGATTCGAAATCACAAATTACTGAAATTACGGATTCTAAGCTTACAAATTCTAATTCTAATCGTCAGTAATAATTCCAAATTGATTAGCAATAATTCAATTTTGAATAAACCACATTCGATCAATACCAATTTATAATTATCTCTTTGTTAACATTAATTTGTGTGCAACCTGTATGGGTGTTTAGGGGCTGTTGAATTTTAATTATTCAAAACTATTTTAAAAGAAGGTCAAAGATTAAAAAAGGGAAACTTCGCAGTTATGTTTGGTATCGGAACCGAAGCAGGGTGTATGTAATTTGACACCACATCTGGTTCTTGCCTGACGGTGCCTTTATAATTGTGCCGTTTTCATGCTTGTTGTATGTAAATGTCCTAGCCCGAACCTGTAATTCGATACTTTTTATAATTGTGTGAGAAAGCGGGACTTCGCCTAGTCCGAGGCCCGGGCGGTATTCGACACGCTCAACATAAATTGTGGTTAATCTGTGGATTAGCAAGTTCGAACACTTATTTTGAAATGAAACCGACCTATACTTCACACTACATAATCTCGAAACTAATTAAGAATTTCTGACGCAATTTGAGTGCATTCTCAGAACGTGGGAACTTGAGTTTGTTTCTTTCTTCCCTGGTTGGGGGTGTTTATGATAGAGTCAGTTCACGTTTGGAAGTGAAAGAGCGCGTTTAATTCCGGCATAGTTAGTGGTGTATTAAAACAAAAACAAACTGTATTATCTCCTATCTGACAACTGTTTCTATAAAAGTTTTGCATTAACATGTCGCGTCGGTCAAGTGCCACAGAGGGATTTTCCTCTGATAATGAATTAATGCAGGTACGACGCCCAGATGAGGCTCCGGCTTGGTCTAATAACCCATCAAAGCAGATAATGGCGTTAACGAGCGTGGTTCACGAACTAGCAAAAGCTATGGGCTCGAGTATCGCTTCTTCGCCGCGACCTTCGACTTCTTCGCAGAAGATCCGCGGCGATCTTGTACCCGTGTTCAACCCGGAAATTAAAGACGATTCGGTGGAAAGGTGGTGTGCGAAGATAGACGAATTACGTGATGTTTTTGGGTGGACGGATGAGACAACTGTTTACCATGCATTGTCTAAGTTACGTGGGCTCGCGTTAGACTGGTATAAGTCGCTGCCGTCTATCAAATTTAACTGGGATGAGTGGAAAGCTAAATTAAGCGCCGCTTTTCCCAGCCGAATCGATTACTGCACTAAATTAAAACGCATGCTTGATAGACAGAAGAAGTACAACGAGACCTATCTCCGGTATTATTACGAAAAGTTGGTCCTTATTATGTCGTGTAATATTACGGGAGAAGAAGCCGTTTCTTGCTTGATAGGCGGTATTCACGATAGAATGGTTCAATCCGCGGCTAGGGCTGGAAATTATACGACTCCGGAACAATTACTAACGTTCCTCAAATCGTGTCAGGAAGACCGTGTGGGACACTCTCTTCCTTCTACTTCTACGAGTATGCAACGGCATCAAAAAAACCACGGTAGAAATAATGACAAGTGCAAGCGTTGCAATCGATTTGGCCATGAAAGTTCTCATTGTAAGCGACCAAGGGTTGTATGCTTTAAATGCAACCAAGAGGGTCACGTACAACGTCAGTGTCAACAAGTACAGGCCAGCAAAACTACGCTGTGACTAGCTGGCGGGTGTGGCAATGACAAATATTTTAAAGATGCCTTTGTAAATGGATGTCCTATACGTTCGTATGTCGACTTGGGAAGCGGATGTAATTTACTTCGACATCGAGAGGCGGTCGCTCGAAACCTTGTTATTAATACAGATGCGCGTATTGCGGTTCGTGGCTACGGTAACAGTAGGACACACACTTTGGGATCAACATCATTTGTTCTTAAAATTGATGAGATTACAGAGGCGACCGAAGCTCAGGTGGTGCCGGATCACCTCCAAGAAATTCCTCTACTTATAGGACAACCAATTACTGAACGCGAGAACATTTGTATTATAAAGGACAGTAAATGTTTGTTTATTCAGTATGCGAATAACGTTTGCCCACTCGGTAAACCGGTAAAGGTAGCACTGTGGGCAAAAACAGCGATGGTTCTTCCCCCGGGACACGGCGCTAATGTCGAGGTCGTCACCAAGGAGCCCTACGAGGGCGACCTTTACATTGAATCAAGCATGCGGCTTGAAGAAGGAAAGGAACATTTAATTCCTCGGTCGATTCTTCGCGTTGACGATACAACACGGTCGTATTTACCAATTATAAACCTTTCCGATTCGGACATTCAAATTAGAGCCAAACTACCGGTGGCACGCGGCTGGAGGTGTGTAGCTGTAGAAGATGCGCCCGTGGGGGAGCCAAGTTGTACGGCCCTTCGACTTCATACAGAGTCGGTACCAATACTCCCAGAAGCGGACGTGGTGACAGGAGTGCTTTCCCTACCTCAGCGCAAATCACTTCTTGAATTGTTGTCCCGGTATCGCGAGTGTTTTGCTTTAGATACGAAGGAATTGGGAATGGCCAGGAGTGCGGAAATGGCCATCCAGCTAACCGAGGATAAACCTTTCACATACCGACCGTATCGTATGTCCATTTCGGAAAAAGAAAAGGTAGGTGATATAATTCGGGATTTATTAGACTCTGGAATAATTCGCGAATCACAATCGCCCTACGCGTCCCCAATTTTATTAGTTAGAAAAAAAAATGGTGAGGATAGAATGTGCATCGATTATCGGAAGCTCAATAATCTAACGGTAAAGGATAGGTACCCACTTCCGCGAATCGATGATCAAATTGATAAACTGCACGGTTGTAAATATTTCACTAGCTTAGATTTAACCTCGGGATATCATCAAGTACCGGTCCATGAAAATTCGAAACGTCTTACAGCGTTTGTGACACCTGATGGTCACTACGAATACAACCGAGTGCCGTTTGGCTTGGCAAATGCCCCAAGCGTCTTTATGAGATTGATGAATACAGTACTAGCTCCGTGTAAAAATATTGCAACTGTCTACCTAGATGACATACTAATTGCCTCACCTGACATAAATGAACACCTAAACCGACTTGAAAAGGTACTGCAGGTGCTACAAGGGGAGGGACTAACATTAAACCTTAAAAAGTGTTCATTTTTGACGACATCTGTAACTTACCTAGGCTATGAAATCTCAAATAAAGGTGTGAAGCCGGGTAAGGATAAAATTACCGCGGTGGAAAAGTTTCCGACTCCTACTGAGGTACGACACGTGCGGCAGTTTCTTGGATTAACGGGTTTTTTTCGAAATTTCATTGAAAAATATGCTATTAAAGCAAAACCTTTAACATCCTTGCTAAGAAAGGATACGCGTTGGCAATGGGGACCGATGGAACATCAGGCGTATGAACGGCTAAAGGCATCATTGACCACAATGCCACTACTGGCAATATATGATCCAGAAGCACCCACCGAAGTTCATTCGGACGCAAGCAAATTGGGCATCGCAGGAATATTGTTACAGAAGCACGACAACAAATTACAACCCGTGGCCTATTACAGCCGCCAAACAACGGAAGGTGAATCCAGGTATCACTCCTTTGAGCTCGAAACTTTAGCGGTCGTCGAAAGCTTAAAAAAATTTCGGGTGTACTTACTAGGCATACAATTTAAAGTGGTCACCGATTGTAATGCATTAAAAACCGCGAGCACGAAAAAGGACTTAATCCCGCGAATTGCACGGTGGTGGTTACTGCTGCAGGAATTCACATTCGACGTTGAATATCGGCCGGGTCAACGAATGTCACACGTGGACTCGTTAAGTCGCAACCCGGACCCAACTGGTCAAATTCCTACGTTGGAGGTGCTGCGAATAGAACCTGCGGATTGGGTTCTGTCAGCTCAGCTGACGGACGAAAAATTGATTGATATTCGCGAAGTGCTGTCAAAACCACCTACGACCGACTACGACCGACAAATTTACAAGGACTACTGCCTTCGTAACAATCGGATTTACCGCATCACGGTACGCGGGATCCAATGGGTCGTTCCCCGGGGAATGCGTCAAAACGTGGTCAGAAACGCACATGATGAAATGGGACACTTTTCGGTAGAGCAAACACTAAAACTACTTGCTGAAAATTACTGGTTTCCGCGTATGCGAGCGTACGTCGATAAATATGTAACGTGTTGTGTGCCGTGTCTGTACACTAAGTGTCCATCTGGGAAAAAGCCAGGGTTGCTTAACCCTATACCGAAAATCGCGATTCCGTTCCACACTTTGCACGTCGACCATCTCGGGCCCTTTGAAAAAACGCAAGGTGGACACACACATCTAATCGTGGCAGTGGACGCGTTCACAAAGTACGTGTTGGTGGAAGCCGTTCGTTCCACTAAAACTAAAAGCGTGATAAAATTCTTACGTGCACAATTTAACATCTTTGGTGCCCCAACAAGGCTAGTTTCCGACCGCGGAACTGCCTTTACGTCCAGGAAGTTCGCGAAGTTTTGTAAACAACTGGGCGTAAAACACATCTTAACGGCCGTGGCGACGCCAAGAGCAAATGGCCAAGTTGAAAGGGTTAATCGGACGATATTATCCGCGTTGGGCGCGATGGCGGAAAAATCGCAGTGGCGTGAAAAGATCCCGGAAGTTCAGTTCGCGTTGAATAATACGACGCATAGGACTACGCGAAAGACTCCTAGTGAATTATTGATGGGCTACAAACCAAGGCCCATGCACGATGCCGCCCTCTTATCCGAGGTCCAAGTGATCGAAGATGTACGAGTTGACCTTGAGGCAATTCGCGAGGAAGTAAAGGAGCGGTTAGACAAAGACCAGAACCGCCAAAAGACATATTTTGATCGCAAACGAAAGCAACCGCCCAAATACCAAATAGGGGACCTGGTGCTGATAGAGAAGGCCATTCCTTCTGATGGGCTCAGCAGGAAGCTAGCGCCAAAATACGGTGGACCGATGTTGGTTAAAGAGATTTTACCGAACGATCGCTATCGTGTTACGGACATGCCAGGGTCCATACGGAGTGCACGAAAAAAGTACGATAACGTTATTGCGGTCGATCACCTCAAAAAGTGGGTTCCACCAGGTGGAGTGTCAGACGACACAGACCCGGACAGCGACGGTGATGGAGACCCAATTAATTCCTCGTCGGAATGAGAGTTCTCGGGACGAGAACCGCACAGGATGGCCGAATGTTGTACCGCAATAATTCGACCCTCTTGTAATATTAAGATTATAATAGTTTCCCTTAATTTACTTAATTTACTTACTTTACGTATTACATTTTTTTTATATATTCTTTTATAATATTAGTTTCATCGGAGTTTCCTTTCTTATTATTCATATATCTCATAGTTTTTATAATGTAAATACTAAGCTCTTAATAAATATTCGTTGATGCAGTTCTCTTGCATTGGTAAATGAGAATTCCTTCCCTTTCTAGAAATAACACATGCAAAAGGGAGCTTTGGCTAAGATTTGGAGCCGGGGTCGACAGTTGACCTCGGGACAGATGTGTGAACGGCTGTTTTTGTTTTGTAAAAATGCGAGTGGTGCGTTAAGTTACGAGTGAGATAGTTAGTGCATTTTTGGATATCGAGTAACGCAAAGATGAGGATCTGGTCGGTAAATATGTAATTGTGTGCATGACCAGTAGCTGAGATTGTTGATGATGTTATTACTGTTGTTATTGTTGGCAAACCGTTTGCCGGGCACAGTACGTCAGTAGATACGTACGTTATTGAGCATGAGGCTCGTTATTGTTTATTGGAGCATCATGAGGCTCCTGGACCTGAGATAACTAGTTATATTCCTGGGCTTTCCACAACTAGGCTTAAGTTGTGCATAAAGCCCTTGACCTGGCTGTAAGCGCGCAGCCAGTGATCCCGTATGTGTGCCACGGGATGGCAAGGTAGGCCCGTCTCCACAATTGCCCTGTTCCTCCGGCTGCCTAGGGCTTGGGGTCACCTAGGTTGGGTGGAACAGTGACATGGGTGGATCTCCCATTGTCGACTATGTTCAGCCATGGTTGACGCGCGCGCGTAGTTCCGGTTTCAGATTCATAGATAGCTAAAGGTATACCCATCGTTATCATCATGACTTCCCAACGTCCCAGAGGGTTTTCCTACTAGATGCAACGTGGGATTCCACAGGGGGACTCCCTTCCCCCCTGTAAGTAACACCAATCGAACCTATACTGCTAAATGTAGTAATGTGTGTCTGTTTTGCTTTCATGTGTTGCTGCTATCTGTAATATGTAATTGCCTGGATGATGTGAGCATTTATGTGTGTATCAAGCTTTGGGTGTTTACGAGACCTGGACAAGGCTCCGCACTAATCTAACCTTGGTGGAATTAACCTTATTCCTTGGTAAGTTGATCGAATGTGCTTTTGTAAATATAAATACGCCAGATAAAAGTAATTAGAGCAAAAATGTAAACCGCTCCCCTTTCCGCCGCCTCCTACATACAGGGTGTTAAAAATAATTTTAAAAAAAATTATCCCAATATTTCTAAAACCGTTTTAGTTATTTTAGTTAAATTAATATTTGAAAATACATATAAGGGGCGGAAAAAAATATCTTGCACGCAGGCGCTTGACTCCCCAGGAACGGGCCTGTCCGTACTGACACCGAGAGTGAAACATTTGAAAACGTACTGCACGAACGGAGACGTTGTACGAAGGTTGTGCGTCTGGCCAGAGCACCCTTAGCACGTCTCGCCGAACAGTGCTCACGGTTTTTTATGAGGGATACCACGAATGTATTCCACGAATCAAGATGAACCTATTCTTAATCAATTTTATTTACTGTTTTAGAGATCGAGCTCCCGGGGACCGGAAGCACGAGTAGGATGGCCGAACTGTTAACCCTGGAGCGGCCTTGACCGTCTTCCAAGTGATGATGCAAGGAAATATGAACTATTTAATGTTCCTGTTTATATTACACATATATCGTGCGTGCCTGCGTGGTGTTTATGTAAGCCCGTTGGCCCGACGGCCTTGTACAATGAGGACATCACCTAGTTTTTAGTCGTGTTCGCACTTATTATTGTTTTTGGTTAGATCGGATGTCGAAGTGCTGAACGGCACGAAAAGAAGGACATTAATAATTTGATTGTTGAGCGGTCGAGTTCGAATGAGCCTTTATACTAAATCTTTTATAACTAACGTTGCTTTGCTTTTTGTGAATTAAAGACTGCAATTTTTATTCTTTTAATTTACCTGTAGTTATTAGTATTGAAAGTGCTATTTGTTTTCCGGATAAAGCGTCAGTCCTAATTGCTTGAGAATACAACTGATGCTAATTTGACTAGCAAGTAAAATCTTATATCATACGGATAGCATTGATGAGGCAGGGTCCATCTTTCCTGATTTCAATAATATGTAGGTATAACAAGACAACGAGGTCGGATAGCCACGTGTAAAAGGCCTCGGCATATCATGTAGGCATCTTGGGTTCGATTCCTGAGACCGGCGATATCCTCGCTGGAATTTAGAAGCTCGTACGCTTCTCCGTGCTTCGGAGGGCACGTTAAGCCGGCGGTCCCGGTTATCATACTAACACCTTTGATAACCCTTAACCTCGCAACACTGCGGGTCGGTCTTCTTCACCTCTCTCGATGGGTTAGGTTAGCCTCCTGCCCAGCATACGTGCTAAGAGGGCTCACAGAACTCGTCCTTACGAGTGTATAACAGGCCATCGGCCTAGGCTTCGGCCATAAGAGGAAGAAGAAGAAAACAAGGCAACGAGATCACAGTGTGTTAGAACCTTTGAGTATATAGATATGGAGAGGGAACAAGCCCGGTAAAAGTGTGTCCATCAAAGAGAGAAAGAATCTATACCTGCACTCGCACTGAAATAAATTGTGCGCATGCGTTAGCGCTAGCCCTTCTGAAAGCTTCTGACGATGTTGTAAAACTAGGAGGGGAATGTGAAACCGTACTTCGCCAAAGTAGGTTCTTGATTTAGAAAACAAGGAATATTTGAAATTCCCGCCTAAAGGTTTGTCCTGGCACACGCGTATATCGCACTTGGGTACGACTCTATCCATCCTTGTTGCACAGATGTTGGACACGACTTCGACTGTGGACTTGAACACGGCTTTCCCTCTCCAGGTATACAGGGTGTCCCGCAATAGGATGTACATAGCTTCAGTACGTGTGCCTGGCCTCTTTTTAAGTCGAAAACTTCCAATAAACATATGGCCTAAAATTAATCCCTACAAAGTTATTGGCACTTTTTCGTTCAAGAAATAACACTAAAGATTCAAAAATTTATTGGTAAAGGACATCAATTAACGGTTCACAAAATAAAATGCTATAGTTATGTGGCAGTTTCTATCTCAAGTTTTAAAAATCACCTCCTCGATTAGCTATGCACATTCGTGCCCTTTGTGAAATCGTGGTGACAGACCTCATAATAGAGTCGGAATCGTTGTTGATGATATTGGCATATTCTTGATTAGAAAACGTTGCCATACTTATTTTATGACAGATAATAAACACAACACTTACTTACATTTGTTTTCAAAGCCGTCTAATGCATCGTTTGTTTATGATCTTTGAGCGTAACGGTAGCATTCAAATGTGAATAACTTTGTAGCGATTAATTTTAGGCCGCCATATGTTTATTGGAAGTTTTCGACTTAAAAAGAGGCCAGGAACACGTACTGAAGCTATGTACATCCTATTGCGGGACACCCTGTATATACTCAAACGTTAGAACACACGGAGTTTTCAGAACAATAACCCAGCAATTTAAACACAGCTGTGATTTTGTTGTTTAGTTATCATTTATCATAATTTGACATTTTTTAAAGCACATCATTATAATTACTATTTGTAAGTTTATAATAAGTCGCTAATTTGGCACTCAAAGTACCACCTAACTTTTTTTAATTATTGCTTAGTTTAAATAATAGTTATTTATGGTACCAGTGTGTTATAAGGGAAATAAGTCACGAGAAAAAACGGGTAAGCCACGAGCACGTAGTGCGAGTGGCTTTGTTTTTACGAGTGACTTGTGACCGATAACACACAAATTCCATACATAATTTTATCCAACATCTGCATAATTCGCTAAAAACTAATGAATTAATTTGCACCGGATAGCCAATATTTGATGACAAAGATAATTATTTACACAGATCGATATTATCAATCAAGAATTTCTTGTCTTTTGAAATTTATGTTGCTAGGAGAATTTAATTCAATTGTCAAATGTCACTTTGAAATTTACTTTTACATTAATTTAATGTTAATAAGGAATAGGAAATTTTTTGATTCATCTATTGTTGTTATATAATAATAATTATTAAATGATGTAATACCTGAAATTGTTGTGTTTATTTATAAATTTAAGATATCCGTTGGCGTGAGTTATGAATCATTTATAACTCACTAGTGACTTATAGGGTATATAATTCAACTGAAATCAGCACAATTATTATTTGCAGTATTCAAGGCTAGTACGTCATTTTTGGAGTATCATATTTCAGATTACACTTTTATAGCTATTAAGACAACAAGTGTTTTATAGAACGTTTAAAAATCAAGGTCGTAGTTCAAATCCGAGCGAACGAAGTGAGCCGAGGATTTGATAGACCGAGATTTTTAAACTATAAAACACGAGTTGTCTTCAAGATTTTTTCTAACACTAATATCAGACATTTTTTTTCACTAATATATTATTAGAAATTTTAATAAATTATTATTTGAGACGCGACATAATGCACAAAATGCGCAGATTGCTAGGCAACGACGTATTTAAAGGCCTATAAAATACGTTGTTATTGACGACGTATTTTATAGGAAACATAACAAGTGAGCTCTTATGCACCATAGAAACAGTATAAGATATTAGTGTTAGAAAAACTTATTATGCCGACTAACTGCTGATACAATAAACATACATTTTACGTATCGGCTGGGCGCTTTAAGAAAACAACTGCAATAACAGGCGTTTCACTGTAATCAAATACCTACCTATTTAAAATAACGAACTCAATTTTGCTTTAAGTTTCGGGCGCTAGTTACGTATTTTAAAACTGTTTGTCTTAGAACTAAAACTGCGTGTCCTAACATAAATAAACTTGTAGATACGTTATCGAGAAGTGATTAGTTTACTTGTTATTATTAGAATAATGCTTTTAGTTAGTTTTTAATCAAGTCTGTTAGAGTTCAGATCAAATTAGAAGCTCCGCTATATTTGTATTTTTGAAAATAAAGTTTCTTTTTTAAAAATCATTTTAAACGTTAATAAACGTTAATTCGCTTAAGATTACATAAAGTCGGAATTTTCGAAATGGGACAGGTCAAAAAAACCAAAAATGTAGTTAGATTTTACAAGAAGTAGCTAAAATAGTCGCTAAATCCTAAAAATTAATTTATGTCGCTAGACGTAGTTCTTAACCCTCCATTACACGCGCTTTGGTTTACAACGCCGTTACACGCGTGTGAGCGCGGTGCTCACATTGACGTATTTCAGTCAAAACATTGATATAATAAAAGCAACACACGTATAATCGATCGATATGTAGATAAGAGACATGTTTATAATCAAACTACATTTATTAATTAATTACAATCAAATATTTATTAATTACAACTAAATGAAAATTCATATAACCTCTTCAGACCCAAGCATATACCATTTAAAATTTTTATGACCCTGACCATTTTTATCACTAAATGGGCCATAAGAAGCAAAAAACATAATAATTTTTTTTGTTGGACCTTCGGTTTTTTCAAAAAATGAGGTATCATATGTGATACTTTGGGCCTATATCACTACCAAAAAAACTCAATATTTTTTAAAATATTTTATTCACTAATCTAATAAACACGTAAAACATAACTAACTATTTTTTGTGGAACTCAAGGAAGCAATTTCTCTCTTTTGAGCAACAAAGAAAAATTTTACATGCGCTGCAACAAACAAATGTCAATTTTTTGCACCCAGGATATCAACATTTTGATCTGCACTTTTGTTCTGTGTTTTTAAATGCAGGTAAATGATTGGCATTCGAAGTTGAAAATTTCTTATCTGGCATATGTTCAGGTTTTCTGGGCTTTTTAGGAGGAGTAATTGGATCATCACTGTCAGACTCGACATTTGCAGCGCCTCTAATATTTGGGATTCGCGAATGTTCTTCTGTGGCAACGTCTGCAAATTGAACCAAAAGTTGCTTTGCCACCACAAACTTGAAGTCCAAGTAATCCATCATCTCTTTTTTCGGCAAACCTTGTAGTTGGGCATCTTTTCTATACATTAGCCATCCAGCCGCCACAGCAAAATCAATAAAATGGTAAATGGCTGGGATCGTCCATTTATTTGTTCTGTACCTCATTGGGTACTTTCCAATAACACGATCCAGGAGATCTGTTCCACCCATTTTGGCATTGTAACAGTTTACAATAGCAGGTTGTTTCACCTGAATATATTTTGAGTCTGGTTTGCTCCAACGTCTGCATTCGCCTTCGGGTTGAGAACCCCGCACTGAAGAAGCCAAATGAACGGGCCTGGTATCAAACCACTTCACCACAACTATTTTTGAATCATCCCTAACTACCTGTTCATAGCTTCCCCGTCCTGCTTTTTTCATTTGGTTGTCAGATGTCAAGTTTACTTTTTTAGGAATTCGGGATTTCATAAGCGTCCCAGTCAAGCCAATAGATCTTGCCAATAAAGTGTCTATCAAGCGGACTGAAGTGAAATATCTGTCAGTAAAAACTGTAGCACCAGGTGTTAAGGTATCGCATACTTTGAGTACAAATCTTCCACCTACATCAAGTTTTTCTGGTGTAGCAATCAGGGCAGATTCTACTGAGGTTCCTTTTCCTTCATATAGTTGAAAATCTAATGGAATACCTGACGGAGTAGCCACCACAACATTTTTTATGCCTAGGGGATTGGGCTTATTCTTTATGTACTGCATCATTTTAACTTGACCATGAAACGGTATCATCTATTCATCAATTGAAACGTCCATAGTTCTCTCGTTTGCATGACAGCCCTTTTGAATTTTGTCCAACATCAGCCTGAGCTTCCAAAAACGATCTATATCTCTGGCTTCTTTAGAGACAGCATTGTCGTCGACAACTTTCAGGCGTGCCCTCAATTGAAAATATCGATTTCTTGACATGTGGTTTGCCACAATAGGCACTTTTGTCTCTCGACCCCAGTACATCCTTATCCGGGGCAACCCGTAAATTCCAATAAGCATTGAGCAGGCAATGAATTTACTTATTTCATGAGAGGTGGTTTCTAAGGACTTTCCAGAAACATTGACTTCTCTCATATTGGTGAACAACGCCACTTTCTCGAAAAAATCAGGATCTAAATATTTGCTGAAATATTCGAAAGGCTCAAGGGCAACAACATCGTCGTTATTATTTGTTGATTGAGCACCATCATTTATTGTAGGGGGTTGAAAATTGTTTGAAGAAATCCATTTTCTTTTGTCATTAGGAACTAAGTGAATTAAAGGCTCATCGTCAGATGACTCAAAATCATCTATGAGATCAGCACCGGCATCGATATCGTGTGGGACTGGAAATAGGTCCAAAAGATCTTCGTCGTAATCATCTTCATCGCTATTTGGAATTATATCGACGTCAATGTCCGAGTCATTAAAGTCTATATTATCGGCTATCTCTTCCAGCTCTCTCTGAGTAAGGATCGCTGCCAAATTTAAAATACGTGAAATACTTATTACCAGTAAAAAAAATCAGTATCATGACTAGGTAGTGAGTGACAGAGACCCAAGGTATCACATATGATACCTCAAGCAAATGTCGTTGTCTAGGTCAATAATGAAATGCAAATTGCAATATGAATTTATGCAGCAATAAGTACATTCACTAACAAGCCATTCGTTAAGAAATTATGGTATTACTTACATTTTTTACTATTTGTATCCATTCTTTAAGATTCACTTGCCACAGAGGTTAGGTTTACTGTAAATGTAAAATGCTCTCAAGCGCAGTTGAGTTAGAGCAAACAAGCGCCCATTTTTATACGCATGTCTGAAAGGGTATCATATATGATACTTGAGGAGCTGCAGCGATCAGAACGACACAGCGCTTGGAAATAAATATTTTACCAGAGGTATCTATGATACCTTGGGTCCGAAGAGGTTAATATTAAAGAAAAAAATAAAATTATTCTGACTCTTCTTTTTTCCCAACAATGCATGCAAACGAATCTTGTATCTCCACTTCGTCAATCTCACTAGCATTTAAAATGTCTAAAGGATTATTTCCTTTTTGTTCCTCTAGTTCAAGTTTTTCAAACTTTTCAAGCTTTTCTTGGCGCAGATCCATTTATATAAAAAAATATATCTAAAACGAGAAAATACTGTCTTGTTATAGTATAATGAAGACACAATAAAAATAGAGCATTAGGAACTTACCCGAAAAATTATTTGTCCTCAAAACAAAAATTAAAATATGGATTTTTTACCACTGAAAAATAAACGTGCTTATACGCGTAGTGAGGGCCGCGCTCACATTGACAACACTACTACTTCAATTATTATAAACTGCAAGTGACAGAAAGTTCTAATTTTAACTCTAGCATTGCTACCCCCTACTGCAACCACCGCTAAAGGCATTCCTGGACGTTTAAGGCTATAGTCATAACAGTCATCATTATATGGTTTAAACAACAAAAATGTGAGGGATTCGCTCATAGCGCGTGTAATGGAGGGTTAAGGGGGCAGCCACGTAACTAGCATTATTTATGAAGGTGGGCCATATATTTTTTTAGGAATTGTTCGGTGGGCCAACCCCTTACAATTAAAACAACGAAAAAAAACTTACCTAATGTAGAACTATTCTTCTATTATTACGCATCCCATCAAATTCGTCAACCACTTTTGAAATATTTAAAGTTTTAGCAGTGGACCGTTCAATATTTATTAATGCTAGATGATTTAATCGTTCATTTGGCATTCTATTCCTAATATAGGTTTTTAAACGTTTAAAGGTTTCAAAGTATCATCTGCAGTTTTAATTTTTTTGAAAGATGAAAAATAGTCAGTGGGTTTACCACTCATGATCAAGTTCTAACCGTAAAAATAGAAACAATATTTTCACAAACGTTTTAGGGCACTACACAATAAGTTGGGTCATGTAACACACACGTACAACCAACTATTCGAACAGGAAAATCAGGAAGGGATACCGCCTTCGTATTTTAACAAAAGTTTTTTTCTTAATAAATAATATCAATCACTCGTATTTATGTAAGAAACGTCCATATGGTCACGAACAAATTTTAAGTAATGGCTTGCTGGAACCCTTTATTGAAGGTCGTAAATGTTGAAATTCGTGTAATCTATTGAGTATTGAGTTAAATAATGAATTATGATATTACGGCAAACAAGGAAGCTTTGTTGTATGTTGTATCAGCGTTTATTCAAACTTGATGTTTATGGGACGAGTTTAATGAATGTGACTGCGTGTGATTTTTAAATATCGGGATCATATTTCAGTTGAGAAGTTTGGGATTTGTTTGGTATAATAAATTATACTATGTCTACAAAATAATTCCAGTTAGTACTAAAATGCTCATAAAAGTCTATGCAAGACTTAAAAACACACATTGTTTGTTTAGTCCCAACACCAACCATTTCAAGAAACTTTATGTATTTGTGATCATATTACTGTTGTTTGTTGACGATTTTTTAAAGATATGTTTCAGATGTGAGGATAATTAGAGCCAAAAATATCAAAACAGCTGAGGCCCTGACTGTTTTTTGGTTCTAGAGTTTAAAGATTTTTTTAAATAATTCCTCTTCGTTACATTTATTTTCTAATTAAACAAGACATAAAATTTCCGTTGCGGTTGGGTGGGCCCAAGGGTGGGCCTAGAAATTTTTAGGTGGGCCTGGCCCACCCAGGCCCACCCCTAGTTACGTGGCTGTAAGGGGGGGTTTTAGTAGTATGTTTACGCGCTGAAAATTGTGTAATTTTAAAATAACGGTTCGGTTAAATAATGACAGTTGAAAAGAAGGACGAGTATGAATTAAAATTTTTAGACCTTTCCTTTATACGCTATAAGGCCAGATTTTACAAGAAGTAGCTAAAATAGTCGCTAAATCCTAAAAATTAATTTATGTCGCTAGACGTAGTTCTTAAGGGGGGGTTTTAGTAGTATGTTTACGCGCTGAAAATTGTGTAATTTTAAAATAACGGTTCGGTTAAATAATGACAGTTGAAAAGAAGGACGAGTATGAATTAAAATTTTTAGACCTTTCCTTTATACGCTATAAGGCCAGAACGACCAATTTTAATATAGCAATTAAATTATGGCCTATTATGAAAAACTTACGAAAAGGGACTTGCACAAGACATCGATCAACAATGTATTGATTTTCGCATGTAGCGGGGTAGGTTTCAATATTACCTTCCTATGCATGTATCGACCCCTTTGCAAATTTGTATAATTTTGGCGTGATCTTTATTTAACTTTAGAAAAAATAGCGTATAAATTTTTAAAAACTGATTAAAGATAGGCAACCCAACATTCACCGACTCTGCCAATGTCACTGTCAATGTTTACAAAGAGACTTAAGAGATTAAAAATCGGTATTCGCAAATACTTATACTGAATTTTGAAGTTTTGTTAGGTAGAAGCCGGTAGAAGCAATACTAGAAGATCCAATCCTTTCTTGGCTGGTTTTAAGTCAGGCAACCCAAAATACTTAAAAACGAAAAATATTTTAACTAAAACCCACCCTTAAGGGGGGGTTTTAGTAGCATGTTTACGCACGGAAAATTGAGTAATTTTAAAATAACGGTACGGTTAAATAATGACAGTTGAAAAGAAGGACGGGTATGAATTAAAATTTTTAGACCTTTCCTTCATACGCTACAAGGCGAGAACGACCAATTTTAATATAGTAATTAAATTATGGCCTATTATAAAAAACTTACGAAAAGGAACTTGCACAAGACATCCATCAAGAATGAATTGATTTTCGCCTGTAGCGGGGTGGGTTTCAATATTACCTTCCTATGCATGTATCGACCCTTTTGCAAATTTGTATAATTTAGGCGTGATCTTTATTTAACTCTAGAAAAAATTGCGTATAAATTTTTAAAAACTGATTAAAGATAGGCAACCCAACATTCACCGACTCTGTCAATGTCACTGTCAATGTTTACAAAGAGGTTTAAGAGATTAAAAATCGGCATTCGCAAATACTTATACCTACTGAATTTAGAAGTTTTTTTATGTAGAAGCAATACTAGAAAGTTAATAAGATAAGTAATAATTAAAACACTTTAGGGATGAGTAATTTGCGTTTTGTCAAACACTCTAAGCTCTCTGCACCATTTGGTTCACCGCTTCTTGGCTGTTTTTAAGTTAGGCAACCCAAGATACTTCAAAACGAAAAATATTTTAACTGCCCTAGATTTAACGACTTTTCCCCCATATTGGCAACCCTGAATCTGAATAGTACGGTGATTTTTATCATTCTTAAGGTAGCGATGCTGTTTGTTAGTGTCCGGTCCGTGAAATTCTAACCTCTCTTTTAAAACAAAAAATTATTATTGGATTGCTAAGTGATGTGAATTGACACTGTTAGATTTTGTTTCTATCTTTTTTGGCTCATATAAAATGAAATAAATCATAATTTAATCGTATAAATTAATTAATCAAAATTTTTAGTTATAAATAAAATCTCATTCAAATAAAAGAATGGGTAGAACAAAAGCAGTTCCAGCAAAATTTAATGGTACAAATCCAACCTTTCCATTACGATTTCATCGGATGCAAAAGTCAAAGAAAAAAACTGGTATTAAAATTGCATACATTGTCTTACCACCCGACAATTCCAATGAACAGTATTATTTGGGTGAAGTTTGGTTAGGAAACAGTCACAATACATTACCCGAAGAGTGGACAAAATGCAGAGTTGGTTTTGTTTCGTCAGAGGCTTTACAAATGGAATTTGATTTAAACGTTACTGTTATAGTAAATATAACAAACGATTTTACATTTGTAAAAGGTAAACTAAACCAGTTTTTATAAATAGAATGACTGCATATTATAATTATTTACACTATTTCAGGTTTATTTACTTCAAAAATATTCTCGATGAAGTATTATAAGAATAAGGACTGTGTAATTGCGCAGTTGTTTATATCTCAGTTTCCATTGCAAAGATTTAATAAAACGATTGGAAATATCATTCAAACAACATTTGCTGCAGTTTTTGATATACAGATCCAACATGAAGGTAAGTACTGTACTTAGTTATAACTATAAACTGCTAACTACAGCTGGTATCTTCTGCATTGATGGTTGATGTTGTTACTTAATAAATTTCAATATTTTATGATATTTGGTCATAATTACATCATATTAAAACGTAAAAATATGAAACAGTTTGAGCCACAACAAATGTATTTTATTATTAATGTTTGCCAATGAGCTATATATTATTTTATGTAAATGCAAAACATACAAATATTTTAAATATGAACTTATTATGGCTATACTTCTTTCAAAATTGATATATTTCTGAATTAACTAAAGAAAAAGTAGGAACTGCATTAAAATGGATAAATGGCATTTTATTGTTAGTAACGATAACGCACCTGACTGAAAATGAACGACAACGTTGAAAGTTAACAAAACCAGTTTAATATTTTGTAGAAAATCTCACGTTATCTTTAACAGCTTTTAATTATCTTGACATAGGTATATATGGAGATTTTGCAGGTTTCTATGTATAATCTGGCAAAATTTTTAGATCCTTGTCTTCCAAAACTTTTCTCTAACTGCTTTTTATAGGAAATATGTTTCCTAATCAGTGGCGGCTGGTCCATAAGCGCTGCGACACTGCAGCACCCCCAGAACAAAATACGAAAATTAATTACCTATTAAATTTGTACTTGAAAATATCAATAATATAACAATCATTCAATATTTTGCATAATTATTACATAAATTTAATTAATTAAACCGCTTTTAAAAGGAATTATTTTAACCGAAGCTGTAGATTCCATTCAGACACGCTGCGAAATGTAATATTGTCGAAAACGTACGTCGCGTCGGTGAAAGTCCCGCGGAGTTCCGAGACACTGCAAAACGTAGTAGTGTCAAAAACATACATTTCTCTGCAAGTTTCGCGCAGGCTTGTTAGTTCTTAATAACACACGGTAATAGCAGCGCGAACGCTGCTTTCTGTACAGCCGGTACAGCGTCATCATTGTTCGCCAGGAATTTGTAAGCAAAATAACCGGCCCGAAATCTGCTGTCTAAGCAGCGTCAGCTTATTTGTGATTTAATTTGTATGTTTTTATTCAGAGCGAATTAATCTTTCATATAGGTACGTAGGATAATATTCTGTTTTTTTTTCTAACATTTAAATATTTGTTACAGAAAAATACAATTAAATAATAAATATTATTTTAAATATGTTATGATGGATATGTTACTGTTGAATATATTTAAAAAATTACATTTTACCAATTGTCATTACGTGAAAAAATTGAAGCAGTTAGTAAAAACAAAATAGTTATTTATGTATCAAGGGTATAAGGATATCGATTTTAGCCCACGGTACATAACATACAATATTTTTGGACGGACGAAGATTTTATTTAAATTTTTTGATTTCTAATTTCTTATAAAAATTTTCTAATGGCATTTTTAAAAATGTCAAATTGACGCATTCACCGCAAGAGTGATTTTACAAGTTAGGTATATAAAAATTGTTTTGTAATTAAGGTAATCTACTTTTTTATTAATTTGTTGCGGGTTGCGGGCGTAAAGTGCGCCCGCGGTCTAGAATAATTAACTTTACGCCCTTCTTCGCGGGCGTAAAGAAATAACTTTCCGCCGGGGAGTGCAAAAAATATTTTACTAGATCTTTTAACAAGGACTGGCATGAAAAAATAAAATGGTTGCCTGGTTGCGAAATTAGAAATGCTCTATTTTGTTTTCCTTGCTTACTTTTTGACTAAGATACTGTATTGGAATGGGTGTGGCTGAGAATGGATTTTATATTTAAATAAAAATTCTTTTTATTTCATTTTCCTGTAAGCTAATTTTTTTATGAATTGAGTACAATTTCGATTTGTTTTGTTTTGCTTAAAAAGCACATTAAAAATATCAAGGATCGTTACTGGTATGTATATTTCGAAAGCTACAGCACCCCCAAGATTTCCAGCCACGAGCCGCCACTGTTCCTAATCATCTTTTCTAATTCATGAAAAAATTTGAATAATGGCAATTTCATAATTATGTAGGCTAAACCATTGTCTATCTGGTTAAACACGTCTTAATTTGGTTTGATGTTGTAATATTTTTTTTTGTTGTATTGTCTAAGCCATATACAGACACTGCTAGTGTCATCTTAACCAGCCTTACAATTTTCATGTTAACTCCTAGCCTCTTTAATGCTTCTATTACCCTCTCCCTCTTGATTGTATCATATGCTTGGCGAAAGTCGATAAATAGTGCATGCAATGATACTCCTTTCCGTATGAATTTGTCTTGTAAGGTCAATGTGGGTAACTGGGCCACCGGGGTGACTGGGCACCCTTGCCCTAGTTATTTTGATAATAGTGCTAGTGATATTTAGGCACATAAAGTTGGTAGCTACGGACCTAAACTTACCGCAGCAGTTGTCAGAAGTCCATTATTTTATCTGTTGTTACACACAGAAATTTTTATTTTCATGGTGCCAAATTGCTACAGAACATTACAGTGCAGAGGTGAATTTAATAATTCAAGGTAAGCGTATTTTTATTGCAACGTTGATACCAACTAATACTAGTATTTTCATAAGTTCATAGATCAATTAAATTGCCTCATTTTGAGTTTAAGATTTTCAAAGAATGATATAGACGCTGTGGCCCAGTTACCTCCGGAAATTTTTAATTTGGGGTATCTGGGCCACATGCCTTCGGGCAACTGGACCATGGTGTCCAGTTACCCACCTGTTTAAATCATTATAACCGGAAGACGGAGAAGGGTGCAGATGGTGTTACCTCCACAAGAGAACAACTCAATCATGCTAGAGCAGATGTTGCCAATGGAAATATAACTGTATACGCCGCGCGCCGCAGCAAAGCGTTACAATATTCCAAGGACCACTTTGCCGCATTACATTAATGGCACCAGAGGCAATCAGGGTATTGTGGCTGAAAATGGAAAAGGTGGTGGTGGAAAGTTAGCAATTGATCTGCATGTCGAACCGAAGTTAGCCACGCTGCTAAATAAAATGCAGAAATGGGGGTATGGACTCTCGAGAGAGGAGGTTCTAGATCTTGTGCAGAGTTATTTAAAAAAAAATAAAATCAAAACCAGATTTCGAGACGACCGTCCAGGAGAAGCGTGGTTTCTTCAGTTCTGTAAAAGACACAAAATGTCAATTAAAAAACCGCAAGCTGTCGAAATTGCTCGAGAGAAACAGGAAAACCCCTGGACCGTGTATATGGAGTCTTTGATATTTTAGAGAAAACTATTGCTGATTTGGGTCTAAAAAGAAAACCAGAACTAATTTTCAACTGTGATGAAACTTCGTTCTCAACAGATCCATCAAAAACGGCAAAATTGGAACACCGTGTACAAGAACGATTTCAACGTCCGGCCGAGAAAATACGACCGTTTTGGTGTGCTGCTCTGCTGCAGGTCAAAAGTTGCTTCTGCTTTCGGTATTTAAAGGGAAAAACATAATGGAAACTTGGTTGCCCAGTCAGCCCAACCCACTTGATACAACTGCTTATGCTGCATCAAATATATAAAGGTTGGATGAACTCAGATTTATTTCACAAATAGTTTCAGAAATGTTTTTTGCTAAACATTCCAAATGATCGTCCAGCATTGCTAATTGTTGATGGCCATGTATCACACATTTCAGTTGACGTTATAGAGTTAGCAATCGCCAATGAAGTTACGATCTTAAATTTACCCCCGCATTCTACCCATGTATTACAACCTTTGGATGTGGGGGTATTCAAAAGCATGAAAAACACATGGGACAAAGAACTCTGCGAATGGCAGCGAGCCAATCCACGAAAAAAGCTACCAAAGGATAAATTCGTTCAGTTGCTGACTTCATAATATCAAAAAATATCCAGTGATAATATTATAAATAGTTTTAAAGCAACTGATGGTTATATCGTCAGGAAGAAAACGGTCCAGACAGAAAACAAATTTCTATTGGGATGTTCACGAAAACTGACATTGAAAAATACAAGAACCAAAAAGAGCATACCGAGAAGAAAACTATTAATGATCAACTCGCTGATGTCTCCCACACTCAAGAACAACCAGAAGCTCACGTGGAAGTAATCCAGGAAACGCAAAACCTGGGATCCATGACAGAAGACCATCAGTCCCAAGTATCTAAATTGCAAGAAGATGAACTGCTTGTTGTTCCTGTTCCAAAAGAAAATAGATTGCAGGCGAATCAATTACAACAGCAAGATATCCCAGACCCTTCTAATTCTAGAACTGATGACAAGCGGACGATCATTTGAAGAACTTCTTTTAAATTTAGTAAGAAACCAAAGAGAATCATCAACTGTTGATGCCCCACCAAAGAAGAAAGGAAGGGTTTGCTCGGGAGCAGAAATAGTAACAACAGCTGAATACCTTAAAGCAAAGAAAATGGCGATTCAGGAAAAGGAGTCGAAGGAAAGGCAAAAAACACAAAAACAGGAACAGCGAAAGAAAGAATCAAAAGCAAAGTATGGCCCTGTAAAGAAAACTGCTTCAAAGTATGACATTAGCAGTAGTTCTGAGTCTGACGGTGAAATGGCCATTGAAGAGTCGTCAGAAGGCGAAACTATTGAAATAGTGGCAATCGTGGAAGGGGACTTTGTCATTATAAACTACGACGGTCAGTATTATCCTGGTAAAGTATTGTCAGTTGATGAAGGAAGTAAGGTTCAAATCACTCACATGAAGAAAAGTGGACTATTTGCTTTTCGTTGGCCTGAACAACCCGATGTTTTGGATTACGACGAGTCGGAAATCTTAAAAATTATCGCTAAACCTCAGCCCCTTAACAACAGAGAGTCATACTCTGTCCCAGAAATGGACAAACTTTGTTCTTACAATAAGTAATATTGTTTCCAATTTTATTTTGAATGTATCTTTTGTTTTACTTGAAAAGCATGAATAAAGTTTTGTATTATTTCTGACATGGTTTTATTACATCACCTGTAACTTTGGCATTTATTAAGATAACAAACATCTAGTTAAACTGGAGTGTAGCTTAAAGTGTCGCGGGTGGCCCAGTTCCCTCGAAAGATTTACAATGCTTTCAGGTCAGAAAATAGACCGGGGTGGTGGGTGGTCCAGTTACCTCAAAATCCCGGTTAACTGGGCCATCACGACTTAAGAAATAAAAATAATAACCAAACAAAAACTATGCATCCGATTCGCGTGCTATTTTGTAGACCGTTAGTTGAGGCACACATTTACATCTACCTAGGAGGCCATTTGATAGAATCGGTAATTTCCGGCTCTAGCAATAATTAAATGCAGAGTGATGTAAAAATGCGGCCCAGTTACCCACATTGACCTTATTAGTTTCAACTGGAAAACAACCGAATTAAATTTCAAGGGAGAACAGGAGAAGAATTTGAATCGAATGTAGGGCTGAAGCAAGGGGACCCATTGTCACCAACTTTGTTTAATTTAGTACTAGAAGAGATAATTAGGAAGACAAGTATTAGAAGAGAAGAAACAATAATGAGATATCCGCATCAGTGTCTAGCCTACGCTGATGATATAGTCCTCATTAGCAGAACAGAAGTTGAAATAAAGAGAATAAGTAAAGAACTAATCATAGAAGCAAGCAAATACGGATTAGAAATTAACAGCTCAAAAACGAAGTACATGAAACTAGGTAGAAGAGAAGAACAATTACAAAAAAGTTTTAAATTGCAAGCAATAGACAGAGAGTACAGTTTTGAAAAGGTTGATAGTTTTATATACCTTGGCGTAGAAGTCAAGAGTAATGGAAGCAACGAAGAAGAAATGAATAGGAGACTCCTGTTAGGAACGAGATTGTACGGAATGTATAAGAACATACTGGGAAACAAAGAGGTAACACGCAAGTTGAAGCTCAGAATTTACGAAGTCTTAATAAAACCCGCTATAATGTATGCAAGTGAGGTATGGGTTCTACGACAACAGGACATCAAGAAATTACAAGTAGCAGAAAGGAAGGTGTTAAGAAAAATTTATGGAGGGGTGAGAGAGGGAGATCAGTGGAGAAGAAGAACTAACCAAGAAATTGACCAACTATACAAAAAACCAAGTCTGGCAGAAGTGGTAAAAAAGAATCGGTTGCAGTGGTTAGGGCATGTGGTGCGAATGGGCAGGGACAGTGTTGTGCAACAAGTACTATATTGCGAATTACCAGGAAATAACATTCGTGGCAGACCAAAAAGATCATGGTTACAGTGCGTGGAAGACGACTTAAAGTGTTTGAAAGTGCGAAACTGGAAAGTGCTAGCGAAAGACAGGAAAAAATGGAAGAACTTGATTTCATCAGCCAAAGGCCTCCATGGCCTATAGTGCTTCTATATATATATATATATACAGACACACAAACATCAATAATTAAAATTTAGGAATATCAGTGTACCGGTGCATACAAATCTGTCCGTTGTCTAGCCTACAAGCGATCAGCTGATGGCATGGTGACATCCAGAGCTTTTTTTGTAAGAAAACAGGTGCCGGAACTCACATCTTGTTAATCTTTTATTAAAAAAATTATATATTCAGTTCTTAACATACATTTAATTTATGGCAAATGTTCATAGTAAATTCCAAAGTTTTGTACAATTCTCGACCGACAATCTTCTCGACTCCTTTCCTTGCTGTTAGTATCTATGGCCGAATGTCGTCCTCTGAGTAACCACAGATCAACGTACTTTGAAGGATCGAAAAGTCTCAAAGGTGGTCCAACAAGTTTGATGAACAAATGTGCTGAAATTGTCTTAGTTTTCAACGAAGCTCTTGTTGCGGTGGCAATTAGATTCATCTGCGAAAACCCGCGTTCACATTGACTTGAAGAAATGATAATGGTATTCAGAGTCCCTATCAAATGCAACAGTTTTTCTGGATATGTCTTTTCGAGAATGTATTCACGGAATCCACGAATCATTTCTCTTTCATTTAGTTGCAGTTTCTAATTTCCACTTCTCCAAATGTCACCTAATCGACAGGGCGATTCAAGTCCACGTGGGCCAAACATCAAATTTTCAAAAGTTACTTTTAAAACTTGTAAAATCCGTCGAAAAAAGGTGCCGAAACGCCGTTCCGGTGTGTTCTATGACAAAAAAAGCACTGGTGACATCACATTCGCATGCTCTATATGTATGTTAAAAGGGTGATGTTATTAAGATATGGTGTTCCTACTCCCCCTATTTTCCATATAAAACTTTGTACTGTATCGTTTGACAGTATACGTACTAGTTTAGATATTGGCCGCTAGATGGCGGCATAAACTTTGTTATTTTATAATCATAACCTATTATAACATAACGTATTTTTATAAATTTTGAACTTTTTGCAGAAAATATTAAAAACACATAAATATAATATAAACGCTGCAGCTTTAAGAACAAATCGATTTTTTCTTTGAATTAAATAGGTTTTTTTTTCGCAAAAGGTTTGCTGCCATGCTGCAAACAAGCATTTTTATAAATTGTTCTCCCAAATGTTTTTCTGGGCATTTTCGAAAATCAGGTAAAAAGCACGGGCGAAACATAAATACTTTGTATCGCCAAGAGTTGGGATAACATTCAAAATTAAATATTTTGGCAGTTCTTGGTGTCAACATTCAACTGTCATTAACGCCATCTTACAGCAATTGTTGGAACTAGTACGCAACTTGTCAAAGAATACAGTTCACAAACAATAAATTGAATGAGTGGAGACACCATCTTACAGTGTTTTTCTTTTGCTTTTCCTCGTTTGTCAATTGCGTTTCCCTGTTTAGCAAATGACTTTCCAGATTATGAAACGTCAAAGTTATGTTGCAAATGACATTCCCTATTTGTCAAATCTCTTTCCGTTTTTAGATAATGCTTTTCCCACTTTTTTAAAAAAGTAGGTATGTAATAAAAAAAAACTGGGAAAAGCATTATCTAAAAACGGAAAGAGATTTGACAAATAGGGAATGTCATTTGCAACATAGCTTTGACGTTTCATAATCTGGAAAGTCATTTGCTAAACAGGGAAACGCAATTGACAAAAGAGGAAAAGCAAAAGAAAAACACTGTAATAACATCACCGTTAAAAGATAAAGGTATCGCCATTTTGTCATTTGTTTCTTAGAATACCAAGTTACCAGATTACATTTGTTTTAAGAAATGTTCAGCACAGTCACTCAGATTTTAAATTTTTGTGTTTAAACCGTAACAGATATCACAAACTAGAAAGAGGCAAAAAAGTTTACTATTGAATGTCTTTCTTTCTTTATTTATGGTTAACAGCTGTAGGTGTATTCACTTCCAAGTAGTTTTGTGGTGAAATCTGGCTACCTCGCTTTCCATAAGACATGCACTGAACTTTAAGTATGAAACGAAGTATAGTGACCCATTGATAACAACCATTATCATATTTCAAAAGATGTCTCACGTCCGTATGGAGTGTCATGCTTCGGGACTATTATATTTTTCGTCCATTCTTCAGACGTTTTATGCCTTTCTCATATAATTATTTATTATTAATTTGTGAATTCCATCTGATAACTTCTTTCCACCATATTTAATTAACACCGCAGATATTTTGTCACAACCTGAACTTTTGTCGTCTTTTAAGGTTTGTATAATTTTTTCTATTTTGTCAAATTTTGCAGGGTTTATTTTGCCACTCAGATCGTTCTGTTCTTGTTGCACATAGCTTCAGTACATGTACCTGGCCTCTTTTTAAGTCGAAAACTTCCAATAAACATATGGCCTAAAATTAATTCCTACAAAGTTATTGGCACTTTTTCATTCAAAAAATAACACTGAAGATTCAAAAATTTATTGGTAAAGGACTTGAATTAACGGTTCACAAAATAAAATGCTATAGTTATATGGCAGTTTCTATCTCATGTTTTCAAAATGACCTCCTCGATTAGCTATGCACATTCGTGCCCTTTGTGAAATCGTGGTGACGGACCTCATAATAGAGTCGGGATCGTTTTTGATGATATTGGAAGCATCAATTATTCGATGCAGCAACTCATCTGTAGTGTTTGACTTTACCGCATACACCAAGGACTTCACATGGCCCCAGAGATAGTAATCTTATGGCGTTAGATCCGGTGACCTGGGTGGCCAAATACCCCTGGCGTCCATCCAACGGTTTTCAAAGTTTTCGTTTAGAAATGCAGTTACCGCCCTCCCAAAATGTGGAGGTGCTCCCATCTTGCTGTATCCACATATCTGCTCTGATATTTAGAGGTACATCTTCTAACAACACTGGTAGTTCGTCTTGCAGAAAGCGGGGGTACTGTGCTGCATTCAAACGACCTTCAAATACATATGGCCCAATCATTTTGTTTCTGATGATACCACACCAGACATTAATAGAAAAACGGTGCTGGAAATGTGACTCCGTGGATGCATGTGGATTTTTTAGCGCCCAAACATGTGAATCTCTTGTGTTTGTTATTCCATCTCGGTTGAACGAGGCCTCATCCGTAAAAAGAATTTTTTTGTGTGCAACCACTGATTTTCCAATAACCAATGGCAGAACTGTGCACGTGCAATGTAATCATTTGGTAAAAGAGCCTGTACTGTTTGTACATGATACGGATATAAGTCAAAATCGTGAATGGTTCTCCATATTTGCATTCGGTTGGTACCGATTTGGTTAGCTAGCCGTCTAACGCTAGTAGTGGGACTTCCTTGAATTCTATTGAGAATATTTTCCTCTAAATCAACGTTTCTCCTCAGTGGTTGTTCACGTTTTGATTGTGGTACTTTACCAGTTTCTCTAAAGGTACGATGCACATTGCTGAAAACTCGGCTATCTGGTAATCTGCGGCCAGGAAATCGGCGACGATATTCTCTGCGCGTGCATTTCCTTCGCAAAGCCCGTAAATGTGATGCATATCGGTATATTCTTGATTAGAAAACGTTGCCATACTTATTTTATGACAGATAATAAACACAACACTTACTTACATTTGTTTTCAGAGCCGTCTAATGCATCTTTTGTTTATGATCTTTGAGCATAACGGTAACATTCAAATGTGAATAACTTTGTAGGGATTAATTTTAGGCCATATGTTTATTGGAAGTTTTCGACTTAAAAAGAGGCCAGGTACACGTACTAAAGCTATGTACATCCTATTGAGGGACACCATGTATATTGACTGGATTGGGCCCGAATAGAAAACAGCAGTGTCATCGGCAAAGAGTGTTAAGTTTCCATTTAATTTGATGTGCGTCAATTGGTTTACATAAATTAAGAATAAAATAGCCCTAAATTACTTCCTTGTGGCACCCCACTGACAATTACCCCACTGCTACTCTTGGCACCATTTACAGTTGTATATTGGGTTCTATCTTTGAGACAGTTCTTGAAGATGTTTAAAGGTTTATCCACTATACCAATGCTTTTCAGTCTATTTATCAGAATATTGTGATCCACAACATCAAAGGCCTTTTGAAGATCAAAGAAACAGGCCATCACTGTGCGTCCGTTATCAGTTTCATTATATATAAATTCCATCAAGGTGGTAATTGCTGTTTTTAAGGAAGAAATGTATAGTTCACCTCAAATGGCGCTATCGTCCTTTCTAATTGCGTCTTGGCTAAATGAAGTGGGCAGGCCTTATATGCAATATTAATTCAGCGGGCCTTGATCCAACCACCTTAAAAACTACAATAAATAATTTGCATTTTATTCACAAAAAGCAGAGCAGCCATGATAATTTGAAGTTTTTTAAATGTATGAAAATTGACTCCACTCTAAAATGTTTTGACAATAAATACCCTCTCCTCATTAAAATATTCAACATTACTATTCATAGTAATTAGGTAATATGCACGTGAATTGATAACTGACAGAAAATAAAATTTATTTTGGCATAAAGAAACGTCAAATTTGATCATGGCTGGTCTGCTTTTTGTGAATAAAATGCAAATTATTTATTGCAGTTTTTAAGCTATTTCTTTCTTAAACAAGCAAGAAATTCAAGTAAAGTAGTAGAGGAGAGCGGGACAAAAGTCTGAGGTAAAGCTTCAAACTGCTCACACAAGTTCTACAAACTAAAATAATTACTAGTCAAACTTTTAAATGTTAATTTATTCTTAAGTTTATCAGAAAACACATACTATTTTTCTGAATTATTAAAACCTACAGTATAAAATATTATTTATGTTCTGAAAACAGTTTCGGCTTTTTGCCCCATAGGTTGGGGCAAATGTCCTGACACTATGGGGCAAAATACCGAAACGGTAAATCTAAATAAGAAGGCACTGAAAATTTACAAAAATCAAATTATGGCAACTAAAATACATGAAAATATAATAAAGTAATATGTATTATACCAAATGCAATTCCCTTCTTTGTCTCAAGAACATTGTTGGCACTGAAATCTTCCGTTTCCACTATAATCAGTGAAGTGTTCGTGCCACCAATCTTTGCATTGGTAGCATTGTATCCAATCCTCCTGGGGTGGTTCTACATATTGCTGTCTACATTCGA
This sequence comes from Melanotus villosus, assembly GCA_963082815.1. Classification (NCBI taxonomy): domain Eukaryota; kingdom Metazoa; phylum Arthropoda; class Insecta; order Coleoptera; family Elateridae; genus Melanotus; species Melanotus villosus. The sequence continues at coordinate 63,815,302 of OY720418.1, read as the reverse complement.
GACAAAAATATTTTTTATTTTTATCAGATTTTTTTTTGAAACTCCTTTTCCTTTTTGTAATACTGAAAATAAGTTCTTCTTTCCTTTTTCGCCGTTTTTGGTTTCTTGTTTTTCCTCTATTTTAGACATGAACGGCGAACTCGAAATAATTTCAGACTGGCATCCAACACGCCGACGTTTCCGAGGGGATGATATTTTCGGATATGGGCGGATATCTTTCGGTGAAACATAATCATTCTTACTCGTAGAACAGCTTGATTCTCCTTCAGCATTTTTTTGATTTAAAGTTGAAGGGCCTGGTTCACTTTCATTATCTTTTACATTTGAAGTTATATTTTCAGGCCGAACAACTTGGTCACTTATGATTAGATTCGAATTGTCCAGAATTATTTCCATATTTTCAATATCGAAATAGTCATCTATATTAAAAGTTGTATTATCTTCAGTTTCTGCAGTAGTCTCTACTTTTTCTATAATTTCATCTTGATCCGTAACTTCAGCAGGGAGAAAATCACTTTCTTGAAAAATATTTTTGTCAAAGGGATAAATACCACAAATTTTGAATGCATTTGTAGCGTTTCTGACAGTAGCAACTTTAGAATATGATTTTCCAAAAATTTCAGCAACTTGGTATTGTGTTATACTGCGTCCCGGATGGGTTATCATCCAATTATTGCATTCACTTGCATACAAGCGTTTCATAGGTCTAAAGAAACACTTATCGAGTGGTTACATTCTGTGGCTAGAGTGCGGAGGTAAACTTAACAAATGGATACCATTTTCGCGAACAAATTGTATGGCAGGTAAACTTATATGTGAAGCATGATTGTCAAGTATTAACAACACTTTACACTCTTGTGAAGAATGAACGTGCTTCTGAAAATGTTTTAAGCAATTCAAAAATAGTTCACTATTGATATAACCAGAGTCAGAAACTAATAATAGGGTTTCTGGTGGAGCACCATTTAACAATTCATACTTCATTCTCTTACGTGGGAATATCATACGTGGTGGTACATAAGATCCTGCTGCATTCATGCAGCACACTGTAGTAATCGTTTGCCCTCTTTCTGCAGTAACAATTGCGCCCACTGATTTCTGACCTTTCCCAGATATTACTTTTGGAATTTTGTTTGGAACTGTTGACAGACCAGACTCGTCCATGTTGTAAATGTTAAATGCAGTGAAGTTGTAATTGGCCATTAAGGTAAATAAATTGTCAAAAAAATTTTCTGTTTGAATTTTATTAAAACCAGCTAAACTGGTTTGTTGGGGCTGTCGTAGCGCAAGATTGTGTCTCTTCAGAAAAGAATTCACCCGATTTTTTCCTGCTAATTTTTTCTGTGTAGAAAAAGGGTGATTCAAGTTGTTTAATGTTGCAAATTGATACCCCAATTCTTGCAAGTTTTTAAATGTAAGGCCATAAAACCGATTATCCAAATTTTTACAGTGATTTGCCAATTCGAGTTCCATTTCAGGACTGAAAGCGCATTTAAATCTTCCTAAACTCGTGACTCCAAAACCTTTTTTCAGTCTTTTGCGTAAGCAAGACTCATCAACCCCAAAGTCAGCTGCCACAGCAACTTTTGATTCACCAGCAGCGATCCGTACTGCCGCCTGTTCAATATTTTCTTGCGTTAAGTACGTTCTTTCGGTTTTACGTTGGTAATTGCGGACCATTTTGACTGTATATATTTATATAACAAAAAAGAAAAATTATACATATTTTCAACAGAGTAACAATTTGCATATTATATTATTACATCCACACTTAGAAGGGGCAAAGATCTGCTTTCGTACTTTTGCCCCTGGACATTTGCCCCAAACGCCGGGAAAATTTAAAAATCGATAATATCGAATTTTATGATCTGATATTTGATTTTCCTCCAGAGAAATTTTATATTCTATTTTATCAGAAAAAGCATGACCAATAATTGTTTTAGTTGCAGTTCTAGGATATTATAACTTTCTTTTATTTCATCTACCGTTCCTAATAGGAACTCTTGTCATTTTTCAAGGGATACTTGCTTGGTTTCGTTCTTCCTTAACTGTTGTTTCGATATGCTGTGTGTATTTATAAAAGAGTTTTAGTTTTGATTTCTGCCATTCCTCTATTGCACTTTCACTGTCGTTATCCAATCACTTTTAACCGCTTAAGTTTTTTCCTGAGTGTACTGTACCCTGTTTCTATTTCTGTAACTTGTTCTCTAATCCTTTTATCTTCTAGTGTAATGTTTTTCTTTCTCTGTCTCTTTCTTCTGCTTTCCCTCTTAATACCGTCTTTAACTGTGCAAGCTCAGATACACTCCTCTCTAATTCAAGTTTTTTATTAATTCTCCACTTCTCTTTGCGTTAGTGTGATAATTTTAAATTACAAATAACATGAAACAGTGTTTCAGTTAATGAAAACTGTATGTCTCATGATCATGATATAAAGTGCCCAAAAATTTCAAATCCTATAGGATTTCATTTTTTAGCTTTAATACCCATTAAATGATATTGCTGGTTAATACATATACTTTAACGTCAGCCTAAATTTTGTTTTCTGGCTAGAACACTGAATTAATCATTCTACTTTCAAAATGCTGAAATAGGATCTAAACATTGAAAGTACCAAATAAATTTGCAACAATTTCCAAAAGGTTTCTTAAAATTGTATATTTATATCGCCCTTTTCATAACCTTTATTCAAAGTCGATAGTTATTCGACTTTTTGAAATTTCACAAGAGGCACAGATTTATATCCTTACTTAAATTTACAACTCACATATTCCCTTTGTTTTCAGTAGTAAGCGAGGCAATTTCATTTAATGGTTACGTAAAATATCTCTAGTAATAATGTATTTTTATGCAGCATGTACCTGAAGTGAGTTTTCAAGAGGAAGACAAAAGTTTTAATTTTTAATTCATTTAAGAATGTGAATGCAATAAAAATTGAAACCCAACGAAAACAAAATGTTCTTGAATTCGTATCACACACGGCAATTTCATAGTTTTATTTTTCCAACTTTAAAATTAGCCGTCCCTTCTCATAAGAATAGCTAAAGTTATAAATCTAGGTAGCGATAGAAGTCTGTGGGAGATACAAAGATCATTAACAAAACAAAAGGTTGAATACAAGCTGAATACACTTTTCCTGAATGCTACATATTGTTTTTACAATACTGTTACATTCATCAGTAATTGTGATAAGTATATGCAGTGAATAGAAAATCACTTAATATTGGGACAAGGGGGGACTTCTGTAGCATATTTTTAATGCAATATGTTTTTCTTTAAAATTATTTACAAGACTAAGTAGTTGTTTAAACTGACTAAACAGTTTCATTTACATAGTTATGTATTTTATGAAAAAATTATAACTTAATATTTTTTAGAAGAAATGGATGCTAACAGTAAAATATCAGAAGCTAAAGAAATCGCCGAATTATACAAAAATATAAAAACTGTTCGTAACGCTATTAAGATTCCAAACACATGTGTTCAACATTCTTCTTTAAAACCTAACTTAAGACCATATCAAGAAGATGCAGTACGATGGATGCTACTTAGAGAGAAACAACCTGAAAATGCTGGTATGAACACACAAATAAGATGTATGTAAGTATATAATTTTATAACCTTAATGTTTTTGCAGAAATGTTACATCCTTTATATGAAGAAGTATCACTAAAAAGTGGGATAACCCTATATTTTAATAAATATACAGGTTATTTAGATAATGAGAAACCTGTTATACCAAATTTAAGAACAGGAGGTATTTTAGCTGATGAAATGGGTTTAGGTAAAACGGTGGAAGTTTTAGCTTGCATCCTTTGCCACCCTAAATCAGCTGAATGTAACGATAATTCAGAAACAGAAGATTTAGAAAACGAAGTAAATACTTATAATTTAGATTCTCAAGAACGTCCAACTGTGCAAAAGCAACCTCGAAAACGTAAAAGAGAATGTACTGAGGACGATTCTCTAGAAAATTATGTTGATAAACCAAAAAAATCAAAAGTACCCCAAGAATGGGTTAAATCTTCTAGTAAAAAGTCTAATACACGAGTTGCACTTGAACTATGGTACGAAAATATGTTGCAGGAAGTTTCTGTGGGAGAAAATCCAAAACCAAAAACTAGTAGCATTCAGTGTATCTGTGGTGATACAGATATGAAAGGAAGTATTATGTGCAAAGACTGTAAAAAGTATCAACATAGTACTTGTTTAGGTTATAAAAAGTGTTTAGGCGATTACAGATGTCCAAAATGTTGGATGCAACAAGTAAGTTAATGATTGAATATATTTTCTCTATAGCTAATTCTTTTTTTTGCACATTCACATATTTATAAAAAACAAAACACAATATTCCAACTTGCACCTTAAATAAATTTGAAAGTTGTGTCTAATTACTACAGCAGCATTACATCTTCTGTAATAAAAAAAAAAAAATGTATGTGTACTTGTTTCAGAAGAGTAAAACAAGGATAAGAGATATTAGTGTATGTAACGCTCCCTAACTGTTGATTTGAATCACGCCGTACAGTCACTTGATGATGTCAGCTGACATTTCGCTTTAGTTCTTTGTACTGTCTTGCATTGCGTTTTAAGAGTAATCTGGAAAATTTTTGTGTAAAGCGGTTCTTTTTAGAACTAGTTTTTGCTTGTACTGTGATCATTTGTGATATATATACCATGAGATCGAAAAAAAGATGATTCTGAGCAGGCCTTGACTAGTACAACACGATTGGCAAGACTGATTTCAAAATGTGGCAGTAGGTTAGAGGTTAATAAATGTCAAATAAATTAAAACAAAACAGTATACACTAGTATTACAACGATAAACTTAATAATTCTGGAAACAAGATTGTAAAACTGACTTACATTTGAAATGTCACTGTCACATTATAATTCATAGGCATTCTAGAACCAGTGTAACCAATCGTGTTGTACTAGTCAAGGCCTGCTAAGAATCATCTTTTTTTCGATCTCATGGTATATATATAACAGCATTCCAGGCCTAGTGGCCTATTGCTTGAATCTTGGCTTTCCATAGTTTTCTATGATTAGCAGTTATCCTCCAATTTTCCAGATTGTGCTGTTGGACATCATCTTCTATGTTGTCCATCCATCTTAATTTCGGCCGGCCTCTTCTGTTTCTTCCTTCCAAATCCATACTAAATATTTTCTTTGTGGGGTCTTCTTCCCCCATTCTTACTATGTGGCCCAGCCACCGTAATCTAGACTTTTGCACAAACGTTGTTATATTTTCTTCTTTATACAATCTTTCAACTTCCTGGTTTGTTCTTCTCCGCCAAATATTGTTTTCTTTAACACCTCCAAAAATTTTTCTTAACACTTTCACTGCCACTTCCACTGGGGATACTGGCCGCCAGAACCAAGCATGGCACCGATCGGAGTCGGCGGCTCCTAGGCTCCTACAGTCAAATTTTTATCTTTACTGTATATTCAACAAACTGCTTTGTCACTTATTATCTCATTCAGGCAAATAATCACAACTTAGAAATGAAACTATGTCCAAAATTATCTATTTACAATCACAAATTTACATAAGGGTTGCTATACAACATACACTATTTTCTCGCTTTGACCAGCTCTTTCCAAATAAATATAGCGCGCAACTTAAAACTAACCCGATAAAATTCACTCTAAAACATTGTTCTGCCACACCGACACGAAAAACATTCACTCACTATCAATGCCAGCAAGAAACTGAGTGTTTAGTGTATCCCTACAGCTGGCCACGTACGTGGCCGCTGGCACAGGCTCAGATAGCCGCGTGGCCACGTAAGTGGCCGGTGGCAGTGAAAGTGTTAAGACCTTTCTTTCAAAAATTTCCAACTTTCTTTTGTTTTCTTCTGTTAGCACCCATACTTCACTTGCAAACGTAACAACTGGCCTTATAATCGTTTTATACAGTTTAATTTTTAAAGATCTTGGTAGCTGTTTATCTATTAAAAGGTTGTTTAAAGCCCCCATACATCTTGACCCTGCTGTGATTCTTCGCTTGATATTTTCACTATGGCTGCCGTCACTTACTAATTCTTGGCCTAAATATACCATGAGATCGAAAAAAAGATGATTCTGAGCAGGCCTTGACTAGTACAACACGATTGGCAAGACTGATTTCAAAATGTGGCAGTAGGTTAGAGGTTAATAAATGTCAAATAAATTAAAACACAAAACAGTATTTATTTAGGGAACAAACTGAAAACTAAGATGAATACATGTTAGAGTAGGTGTTCAAAATGTGATCCTTCACTAGTATTACAACGATAAACTTAAATAATTCTGGAAACAAGATTGCAAAACTGACTTACATTTGAAATGTCACTGTCACATTATAATTCATAGGCATTCTAGAACCAGTGTAGCCAATCGTGTTGTACTAGTCAAGGCCTGCTCAGAATCATCTTTTTTTCGATCTCATGGTATTACGGAGTTCCTTATTCTAAAAACTAGGTTTCCATTTTCGGTATTAATTTGTAGCGATTGGTTTTCTTCTTGTTTATAGTTTCCCAGTATCATATAGTTTGATTTTTCTTGATTTATTTCTAGACCAGCCGTTATTGCAGCACTTTGGAGCTTGATTATCAGTGACTTCAGCTCTTCTTTGGTTTTCGATAGTATCACGACGTCATCCGCATATGCAAAGCATTGATAGGAACTTTTTATGACATTTTGATTTGTATTTATACCACTTTTCCTGAAGATATTTTCTAAAACTACATTGAACAGAGTTGGGGATAAAGGGTCTCCCTGTTTTAGTCCACCTGTGCTTTTAAAGGTTCTTGATAATGCGTTTTTATATTTTACTTTGTTATTTGTGTTTTCCAATGTCATCTTCACTAGATCTGCTAAGTCTTTTGAGATATCCAATTTTTCCATCGCTTCCATAATTTCAACTCTTTGTATCCTATCAAACGCCTGTTTAAAATCTAAAAAGATGGCATAAATTTTATTATTCTTTTTACTACACTTTTCATGTATTTGCAATATGCTGAAAATATTATCTACCACCGATTTTCCTTGTCGAAACCCTGTTTGATATTTTCCAATCTTTATGTCTGCCTTTTCCTTTAATTTTGTATTTATTAATTGAGCTAAAACTTTATATGTACTGTTTAATATGGATATTGGTCTATAATTTTCAGGTGTAAGTTTGCGGATTTTTTTAAATATTGGGTTTATTATCGCCATCTCCCACTCTTTCGGTAGCGTTTTACTTCTCCAAATATTTATTAATAATTCATAAAGTCTTTCCAGCATTTCTTTACCCGCATATTTAAAACATTCCCCTTCTATATTTTCTGAGCCTGCTGCTTTGTCATTTTTCATTTTATTAACTACTTCCCGAAAGTCATCGTAAGTGGGTTCTTCTATGTTTTCTCTATTTTCTGTCTTTTCTCTTCTGTTTACTGTGTTATGCATTTCTTTATCGGTAAAAATGACTTCGTAAGCGTCTGCCCATATATTTACTATTTTTTCTTCTTTCAGACAGATTTCACCGTTTTTATCTGTTAATGCTAGCGTATTACTATTTTTTCCTTGCTTTACGTTTTTGACATTTTTATATTATTTTTTACATAATGTTCTTCAATTTTTTCGATTTTCCTTCTTTGTAATTCTCTTTTCTTTTTGCAACATATTGCTTGCGCTTCGTTTCTTGCTTTTTTATATTGTAATTGTAATTCCGGTGTGTTTTCTTTTATCATTTGCATCCTGATTTTCTTCCTTTGTTTAATCTTTTCCATACACTCTACATCTAGCCATTCTTTTACTTTTTCTTCCTGTATGTTTTTCATTTTTCCCTTACTTTTTCCTATAACTTCTTTTGAATTCATCCATTCTTCATTTATGCTTCTCCCTTTTGGCATGCTTTGTGTTTCTTCTTCTGTATATCTTTTGTACTCTGTTCTGGCTTCTTCTGTTACTAATACTTTTCTATATATTGGGTTTTCTTTAGCTTTTCTGTTTCTGAATAAATTTGGTGGTTCTTGCTTCATATTTATTTTGATTAGGAAGTGATCCGCCCCTATGTCTGCGCCCCTGCATGTTTTTACTTTTTTTATACAATTTTGTTGGATTTTTTGCACTAAAACATGATCTATTTGATTGCGCGTATTTTTATCCGGGCTTAACCATGTCATTTTATGTATGTTTTTTCTCTTAAGCATTGTACTTTTTATGACAAAATTATTTGTTGCAGCAAAATCTATTAATTTTTGACCGTTATCATTTGTTTTCCCGTGTAAACTTTCTGTTCCTGTTACTTCCTTATTTCTTTCTTCCTTGCCAATCTTGGCGTTAAGATCTCCTACTATTACCTTTAAATCAAATTTTGGTAATTTATTTAGAGTTGTTTCTAAAGTATCGTAGAAGGTTTGTTTTTTCTCTTCTTCCGCATCCTCCGTAGGAGCATGCACGTTTATTAAGGTAAGCTTTCTAAATTTTCCTTTTAGTCTTAGATAACTTATTCTATTTGTAACCCTTTTAAAATCTATTATTTCGTCTTTAATATCTTCTTTTATTTTAAAACCTGTACCAAGCCTGTTTTTGTCCCCTCCCGCATTTAAGTAAAGATAGTTTTCTATTTTTGTTATCTCACATCCCTTATGATTGGTTTCTTGTATTGCTGCCACTTCAATTTTATAATTTTTTAATTCTTTTATTAACATTTTTAGTTTACCCGATTTGTTTAAACCTTGGACATTCCACGTTGCATATACTCTATCTAATGTTTTTCCTTTATTCATGACCGTGTTCGTTTGCCTGGTCGTTCCATAAAAGCCGTCCTTTAGCATACTTTTTACTACTTTTTTGGCTGATTTGCCACTCCTTCCTCTAAAATTTGATCTTGTTTGTTCCACACAAACATTTTCCCATTTATGGTTAATTTGTGGTAACCCACTTTTATAGTTTTCCTTCTTGTTTTTCTTTTCTTGCTATTTCAGCAATCTTTAATTGAATTTTCCTCTCTTCAAATGTTAAATCATTTTCTATAATTACTTTTGTGCCCCTTAACTTGTTTTTATTTTCCATAATTTGTTTTTTATTTTCCCAACTGTCCATTTTTATTACCACTATTTTTTTATTCTCAACTTTTCCCACTTTGAAAGCCTCTATGATGTTCGGTTCTACTCCCAGTTTTTCTTTAATCACCTGGGTTATATTTTCTTGTAGTTTTTCATCTTCGAATTGTATTCCTTTTATTACTACATTATTTCGTTTTTTCTCTTTTTCATGATGTTGCTGTCTTTCCTCTAGTTTAGAAATTCGTTCGACTAACAGTTGCTTTTCATCATTCCACTGCTTCTCTCTATCCTGCAATTCTTTTTTAAGTTGACTTAATTCTGTCTGTATTTTCTTGAGTTCAGTTTTTAATTGATCATTACTATTCCTGAACTCTTCTTTTAGCTCACCTTTTAACTGCAATAACAATATTTTAATTTCATCCATTTTGTTTTCTTCCGTATCACTTTGAGGTGGTACTGAATTTGATAGTGGTACTAGTTCACTTAGCTTTTGCTCCGTAGTTGTTTGGATTACACCTTTTTGGGCGATCTTTTTGTTTTCGAGCTTCGTTTCGACGCTACAAACAACTGCTCCTTTTCCCACTTGTCGAAGTCTTCTGGAGTTTCTTCTCTTTTTCGCTTTGGTGTTACAGTACAGTGGAGGTGATGGGTCCATTTTGGATTTACATCATGCTCCAACCAGCTTTCATCCGCAACACATTTATACACCCTGATGACAAGATATCGAAGAAAATTATTTGAAAAAGTTGCTTATAATTTAATTTTAGCGCAAAATTTCTAAAATCTATTTGAAAAAATTATCACGATTTTTCTTTCATATACCTGCTTCCTACCCTCGACCTGCAAGTCTATTGGTATAATTCCGGCTATCATCTGTACAGCCTCGCTTGAGATAGACCTGTATCTACTACATACACGCGTAGCAATCCTTCTCTGCTGTTAAAGCATCATTCTCTCGTACTTTGCCTCCTACAGCTTGTCAGCCAATATTGCTGCCATGTACAGCATTATCGAGTGCACCACGGAGCTCAGCACCTTTCTCTTGCCTGCTTTGGGTCCCCGTACGTTCGGCATGAGTCTATTTAATGCCTTAACTGCTCTCTCCGCTTTTCCTGTGACGTATATGTTACATGGTGTTCCATATTGTTATTTCTTGAGAATATTATTTCCAGGTATTTCACCGATTCCTTCGACCGTACTATTGTTTCTTCCATTTCTGTAGTTACCTCTGTGAATTTCCTCCCGCCATATAAAATAACAATTTCTGTTTTTTCGAGTGCTAGCTGCAGTCTTTTAGCCCTTATTGCCTCCCAATCTTTATTAATGCCGTATTGGTGTTAGCCACTATCAACTCTTTTGTTTCGGCTGTGACTATCACAGCTGTGTCATCCACGTAGCCGATAATCTCAACTCTCTTTGTAATCTCTACCTTCAAAATGTCATAGAAGGCATTCCAAAGTATAGGCCCCAGTACTGACCCTTGCGGGACTCCGCATGTCATTTTCATTTTCCTGCCTCCTTGGATTATTATACTACGGTTTTCTAAGTAGCTTTGAACAAACCTGACCAGGTATGGGCTTATATGTATTTCGTTTAACTTTTCTACAATACCATTCCATATTGCTGCCCCATGGCGTCTACAGTCGAAGCCATATTGTTACTCCGAGAGGTCCCCCTTTTCTTTTATTTCACTTCTCAGTCTTTTTGTTAATAAATGTTCCATTACTTTTCTAAAACTAGACCTAGCGCTAACTTAGTGGATGCTCGTACTATTAAGTGATCAATTTAAAGTCATCCTCAGAAGGCCATGAAATTAAAAGTCATGTCTTGCCTAAATTCAGGACCGGCATGATTTTGACAGGCATTCCAAATGAAAAAGCGTAGGAAAAATCAAAATATCAAACATAATTTAACAGGTAACCTTCGAGTGATACCCAGTAATGCACTGGCGCCGTAATCATATAAAGGCAGCAATTGAAAATGTTTAGGTATTCCCGCCTATTCCCTACATTCTTTTAAATTGAATAGAAGTTGTCAAATTCTATTGGAATGTTCACAAATTGAAATGTAAAACTTCTATCGTGACTGCAGTTTCTTCTTATTCCGTAACATTAGTAGAAGTTGCTCGTCAGCTTTAATATATATTATCGTATGGCGATCTACATAACACTTAATAACTAACTGTAAAAGATATATATTATATGTGTATACAATAAACTGTCAACATGTTAAAAGTATTGTAAATGATTAAAATTTATTCAAATATTAAAACTATTAAAATTAAAAAAATTATTATTAAACTCCTGGACAAAATTAACGCACCACTTTATTAAGCGTACTTAATTTCACTATATAAATTAAAATCAAACCAAAACTACACTAAAACTCATAAATTAGACTAGTGTTATAACATGACCTCAATTCCTTGACTTCAAATCCTTTTTTTGCTTCAAATTGCTCAAATTGTGAGAACAGAAAAATTCGTAAAAACTGAGATTAAATTTTCAATTAAACCCTGAGGAATATTCTCCCATTCTTTAAACGTTGCATTTACCAGTTGGTCATGATTGATAGGTGCAGGTGTACAACTTCGGACCTTTCTTTTTAGGGCGTCCCATAAATGTTCAATAGGATTTAAATCAGGACTGTTCGCTGGCCATTCCATGAACGGGATATTAACAGCATTCAAGTAGTCAAGAACCTGTACAGCTACGTGAGGTCGAGCATTATCTTGCATAAACAGAAAATCAGGTCCAGTAAAGGGAGCAAATGGCATTACATTATCAACTACGATGTGTTGCAGATAATAATCTGCATTTATAGACCTCACACGTATAGGGACTAACTCTGTGGGACCGTTGAAGCAAATCCCTCCCCAGAACATTACGGAGCCGCCACCAAAAAGAATTTTTTGAGAGACATTGCAACTCGATAATCTTTCTCCAGGTCTTCACCAGACACATTCACGTCCATCATTAGATTTTAGGCTCACTCTGGTTTCATCGATGAATAAAACCTTCTTCCAATCATCAAGAGTCCAATATTGGTGATTTCGGTCAAATCGCAGTCTTCGAACTTTGTATTCCGTAGTTAGGAATGGTTTTTTTGCCGACCTTCTGCTGGTTAATCCAGCTTCCTTTAAACATCTTCTGACAGTTCGAGACGATATTCGAACATTGCGAACAGTTCTAAGCTTATTTTGTAGCTCAGTGCTAGTGCTTTTCCTGTTTCTTAGAGCGCAGTGCCTAATAAACCTCTCATCCCTTGGAATGGTACACCGTTTTCGACCTTGCCCTCGTTTCGTGAGTGATATCCAGTCTCGTTAAAGCGGCTTACGATGCAACTAACGTTGGAATGATGTCTTCCTAGCCGATTAGCAATCTGACGCACTGAGTATCCTTCGCCCAAAAGAGTTACCGCTTGTACCGATTCTTCCACCGATAGGTTTCTGACTCGATTCATTTTTGTACTCTAGGATATTCATAAATAATGGATTGATAATAAAAATCATCATAACTAAAGTTAACTTACGTTGAAAAAAAGATTTCGAATTGAATTACGAAAAGTTCCCAAGTCAAGAACGCCAAGAATCACATAAAATAAAAATTGCAAATTCTAAGCAAAAGAAACCTATGACAACCGTGATAGAATTGACAGCGGAGGTCCACTTTTTGTCTTTATTTGTTTTTGTTTGTCAAAGTGTTTGCCCCTACTACACTAGATTGAATCGAAAACAAATAATTTAGCGGTTTGTAATAAAAAAGTAAAAATATCTCTGAAATTATTGGGTTTGGATATAGGACATTTTTAACAAAAATTAAGCGCAATTAACGCGTCATTCCAAAAATTTAATAATATACAGGGTGTTCCATTTGGAAAAATTCAGTAAACGCTCTTTGACAATCGCCCAATTGACTGCATCGTAACAAATACCCTGTATAATAAAATTAATGTTTGATTATTTTGTAGGTTTAGTTTAACACATCCCTTGGCTGCATACTTACCAAATAATTTTGTCTTGGCTAATCGTAATACTGTCGCATGGAATTAATGTGGTAAACCTTGTCACGACCATTTTTTTTAAATTTTTCGTTAATAACTCAACAATGCGTCATCCAAAAACAAAAACCCAGGGATCGTTGAAAAGACAATTTAAAGCAGATTAGAAAAACAAAAAATATACAGGGTGTTTAATTAAAAAAAAATATCGAATGTGCCCCGTTGTATAATTCAACTTATTTTTTTTCTCCAACCACACGAATAAGACGCCATATTGTCAAATAATTTTGTATAAAAAGTAGGTAAGTCATTTCGGGATGTTCACCAATTACCATGGCAACTGTATACTTTTCGATTCATTTTTGTACTAGAACAAAAATGGACGCAAGATAGGGTTTTACACGGTAAATTTAAATAAAAAACAAACTCTTTGTCATCATTCGGCAATCGTCGTCGTTGTTGTTTATTTTCTCCATATAGTGATTGTTTATTTCCACAATGACTTCTCAAAAATATTTGATTCTAAATAATAAGTCATATTACGGAAGTTATGAGTAGTAGGAGAAAAAATAGTATGTTTCATTCGCACAAAAAATTCGTTTTCGGGACGCTTAAGACTCGCCGGACTCCGCTCTGTCTTACTTGTCCCGAAATCATGCATTTTTTGTACTAATGCAACAATATACTATTAAATGTGCGTTTTTTGTTACTGTACCGCTTTTTATAAAATAAATTCCTCCAGTTTTTTTTAATAAAGCCTATATTGGATTGACGCACTAATGAGCAACCCTGTATATCTGCTCTTTCTTCTATCTCAGGATTATGAGTGTAATCCTCGTCAAGATACATGAAACCACATAGGAAATGGTTCTAAATACTTCTAGAATTTTAATATTTATTAATCTTGGAATCCATAATGGATTTCAGTTTTTCAATGATTACAAAAAGAACAAGTTATTTAAAAAAAAATTTATTGACATCAAGTTACAAGGCATACATGCGGATTTTATTTCTTAAATATATGTAATATTGTCAAGATGCTTCCCATTTCTTTGTAGAAATTCTTCTAATCTGGCCCTTAAATTTTTAAAAACATATCAGGTGGTATCGCGGCGATTTCTTCTTGAATGCTGTGCTTTAATTCGTATACATTGGCAGGGTGAGTAGCATACACTTTTGCTTTTAAATATCCCCAAAGGAATAAGTCCATAGGTGGGTGTCGCGAGCTATTTCGTATAGCAGGTAGTGGCTCCTCTGCTGGTGCCAGTTACACTATTTAATAGTTATTCCAGTAACATGATTTATGTTCTTTTTTCAATGTTTTTAATTATTTTAATTAAATAAAAACGGATGCCAGGCTTGCGTAGTGGTAAAGCGTCAGGCTAGCGTTGTGCTAGTCCTTGATTTAAATCTCCCAATCGGCAGGATTTTCCTGCAGTCTGGAAGTTGATATTGAGCCCTGGTAACCATTCGTCGTTGGGCACCTAATTAACGATGTTCTCCTCCGAATACAGACCTAAGAGGCAGAGTAACAAGGTCCAACACGTACACACACTTACACTATACACACGGTGCAGTATGTAGGATTAAACAGTGCACCAACTTCGTAACCCGCAGAGACGGTCCGGGTTGTGCATTGCACCTGCAAACCCTCATACATTAATGCACCAGCCTCGACACTGAAAGGTATAAGAAGTTACAGATAATACATACATGCACATTAACAAAACTATACATAAACTATACAAAAGTATATCCGAAATTGTGGTGTAATAATTCTTAATCTTTTAGCCACTTCTGGAAAGTAAAGCAACTTTAATTGTTTGCCCATTGTCTTTACGAAATCAGTGGTGTGAAGAAATATGTAAACATGTAGGTGCTGATTTAAAGGTTTTAGTTTATGAAGGTTCAAAAGCTGCTCCAATATATCCAACTAAACTGAAAGATTACGATCTTGTACTCACAACATATAATGTTTTACAACATGAACTGCGACTCTCTGAAAATGGACAGGTATGTATTTAAAATTTTATTTTTTCATATAGGCCTCTCTGTACTTCCTGAAAAATTTGTTTTTATTTTAACTCTTGAAGTTATTAAATTATTAGTTAGTAACAATAAATGTGAAATTTGCATTGGACTAGCAACTCGATTAATTACAAGTTGTAGAAACTCAGTGATGCTGAAGCAAACAAGGATATAATATCTATTACATTATATATATTGTTGTGTAATCAAGGTGACCACAGAACAATTTTATTGAACTTGTCTCGAACTCGCCACACGTTGGGACAGCCAAAATAATTAATTACCTCTGAAATGCCCCACATTACTGGGCTCCAAAAATATGTTATGTTCTCTGATTGAAAACATACATTTTAATTGAACTTATTATGTGTTGTGTGCAGATGTGTGTGTGAATACATAAAACCAAATACCAAATAAATATTCCGTATCTAAACCACCTGCAAAAAACAAACACCAACAACAAATTCATCACATTCCAAAATACATGAACGAAAATTCATAACAAGCTCAATTTAAGTTTTTTACATGGGTTCTAGCTGTAGTTAGGATTCAAAAGATTGCAATAATTTAATGTTGACAAATAAACTTTTGATAACTGAATAGTGAATAAATTTAAAATCATACGTTCACAATAAAAATTCATCAAGTTTCGAATTAACAATTACTTCATAAAATTTTCAATATTTAATCTGACTTTATAAAAATTACCTTATTAACAATTACAACAATCAAAATTCAAATTAATTTTATAAAAACACAAAAAAAAATTATTTAATTGACTTATCTGGTGACTTCTTAAAATCCGGGTAAATCTTGGTGAAGGTCGAAGTTTGGCACAGCTGCATTGATAATCAGCTGTTCTGCGTTGATGCCCATGAATTCCAACCCCAACACTCTCAATGGTAAGTCTTTGTATTTTTACTTGTCTTTATAATTTTTATCACTGTTTAAATTTCACTAATTAATCACTGTTTAAATTTCCAGGTTCCTTGTTTTAGATTAAGGATTACCCTTCAAATACGTAGGTAAATAAAACGATGTTTTATTCAAATAACAATTTAACTAATTTTATTTTCAACGAAGAAAATTCACATTACATTTATTTAATAACCCACTTGGTTTAATTATCAACGTTTACATAAATGTAATTATTATTGTTATTATTACACTCAAATTTTCTTTACGACTATTTATTATTAGTAAATTTTACTAGTACTTTCTTATTATTTATTTTAATTGGTTTTGTTTATTTTAATTCACTTCATTTTACACTTTTAATTTAAATCATTCTTAGATCACGTGATATCTGTTTCACCACATTTCAGTTGCTACCCGATATTCATCTGTCTTATTGTTCTAGAATAAAAACAAAAGAACTCTACTACGTCATAATAACAAACTTTGGGAGCGTTTTAGATACGTGCATCCCCAATGGATTTTTACGAGCAACTGACGTATTTTCTTTTGTTAAAACCAAGTAAAATAAATAAATCTAGCCAATTTTCAAACCATCTTTAACTTTAATTACTTATTTACGCTTAATTATTAATCAAAATTTATTATTAACTAAATGAAAATTATTTATACTAACTAAACCTAACTTTTAATTTAAATTTTTATTTAAACTAAACCTATTTAAACTTAACTTTAAAGAAAAAGTTTCTTTACTTCGTTTTTGGTTTAAAACTCTACTTGATTTACCTATTTTTCAAAATTATTAATAACTAAACTAAAAACTATGTAATTATATTAATTATGACAAAATAATGAGATTTTGTCTCTTATCAATTTTCTCTAAAATTATCAGTTTGGCTGATAATTGCATTTGAAATCTGACGTTTACTTAAATTTACATTTTTATTGATAATTTCAATAATTCTTGCTTTTAGTATTTAAATTCTTGACAAAATTAAATCTTATATGCTCTAAAACATTTTAGTTATGTTTTATACCTTATCTCAACCTTTTAAAATAAGAAATTTATAATTTTCTATTTTTCACATACATTTGTCCTTGAAATTTACCTTTTTCAGATAATACGTTATGATTTTAACTTTAATCATTATTTCTAGCACAATAAACTGATCTAAGTGTTCCAAAAGACTACTTCATCAAGAAAAATCAGCTTTGTACTGTAAATTGAAATAAATATCTGGATATTTGAATTTCTATCCTTCATTGTCAACTTTAAATATCGTTTTTATAACTTAATTGTTGTTAATATTTGCTTTATTGTAATTAATTTGTATTAATAAATCGTAAACAATCAATAAAATGATTTTACATCAAAAATCAATTTGGTATTCAATTTTATATACTTGGTGTATGTAAAATTGTGTTAATAAAATGTTCATAAAGTGTATAAACTTGTTTGTGTTTATTGTATGGATGTATTAGTGTTATATAAAATGTTTTATGCTCAAAATACACAACATTAACCCCTCTTAGAATTTTCAAAAATATTAACTGGTAAGTAAATTTTTCAAAATTATTCTGAATAATTACAGACTTATATTTATTCTTCAACATAAGGTTGTAACATTTGAATGTTAAATCTACCTCTTATTCTATCTGAATCTACAAATTTTAATTCATAAGAACTACCAAATCTTTGATTTATAATAAATGTTCCATTTTTCAAATATTTGCTTATTAATAAAATATTTTCAAATCTTATTTCCTATCAACTTTCCTAATTAAATCCTTCCTAACTTATAAATAATATTTACATCCCCCTCTTAACTGACAATATCTTTTATTTACCTTTTTGATATTTATTTGCCTATCTCATTTATTTACCTATTTTCAAAATTGTAATATTTTGACTTTAATCAACTACTTTGCCTTTTCAAAATCTTTAAAATTTTTTTTTAATAACATTAATTTTTCTTTTCTTTACTTACTCAACAGGATTTACCATAATTAATTGATGACTTTTCTACTTTCTCAAATTACTTTCTAACAAGCTTTAATCTTTTCTTATTCATTTCATTTTAATATACACGTTGAATTGGATATTTTACTTCTAAAAGAACCTTCTTTACTACCTTTAACTCAAAAATATAATCTTTTATAATCAATGATTTATTATTCAATAACTTTTTAATCTTTTTTAATAATGATTTCTATTACCTTTCTTAAATATTTTTCCCCCCAATATCGAACTTCATACCTATCATATTCATTATACTTCATCTTTCATATTATTATATTCATATTTATTTCATCGCAGATTTATTTATATTTCATTATTATACCTTATATCATCGTAGATTTATTTATATTTCATTATTATACTTTATATCATCGTAGATTTATTTATATTTCATTATTATACTTTATATCATCGTAGATTTATTTATATTTTATTATTATACTTTATATCATCGTAGATTTATTTATATTTCATCGTAGATTTATTCATATTTCATATTTATTTCTGTTAATTTAAAATCATTATTAAAATTATATTTCTCCCACTTTACAATAAAATTCTCATAATTTACCGTTCTTTTATCCGTATCAATTAATCTAAAATTTCCTATTATTCCAATTATTATATCACTTTACTGTCATCCCTGTCATTAAATTCAATTCTTTTTATTTAAAATATTACTGTTTAAAATCTTTAAAATTTTCAATCCTTTACTTTTCATTATTTATTTTATAAATTTTCATTCTTGGCAAACTAGGTAAATAAAGAGTTTTACTTTCTCAAATCATCACAATAAGCTATCATTTAATCTATTCTTATTTATAACATTATTTTTAACTTTAAATAATTACTTTAACTTTAATTAACTACTTTTACTGTACATAATATTAATACTTTAGAATATACTTTTTCATTGCAGTCGTCAACATTAAACTTTCCCGTTAACTTTAAATTTATTTCTTTTTCTTTTTAGGGGTTGATTCCCTATCATAGGCGAATCCTACCAACAAACTATTTTTTAACCTTCGTTGGCTATCATATTGATAAATAAAATTTCTGTGTTGAAACTTAACATAATTATTCCTAAATCTATTATGAAACTTTCTTTTAAAATTACTATACCTATCATTATCTTTAGAAGAATACTGATTATTAAATCTAAACTTATTTTTATTATCAAAATTACTCTTGCTCTTATTACTCTTACTTTTCGACTTATTTTTGGATTTATTTTTATCCTTCTTGGACCTACTCTTGTCCTTCCTATTCCTTGCATTATTCTTGTAATTTTTATTTCTCCATTTATTCTTATACCTTATTTTGTATTTAACAAAATACCTATTTTTAAAATCATATTTGCCTTTATTCTTATTATTTTTGCTCTCATTACAATTCTTATGATTTCCCTTATGTTTGGACCTTTTATTGTTTTTACTTTTCCTTTCAAAATTACCTCCTAATTCTTTATTTATACTATCTACTTCTTTCAAATTCCAATCATTGTTATTAATCTCGTTATTTATTTTTATTTCAACAGCTTCTATTTGATTACTTTCATTAATTAACTTTGTATCTAAATTATCATAAATATTCTCCCATCTTACATTATTCATATTTTCATCTTCAAAATTACTTTTAATTTCCTCTTTTAATTCTTTTCTACTATCCTTTAATTTTGTAATCATATTATCCAACTGTGTTTTAATAATATTCACTCCTAATCCCTGTTCCTTAATATTTATAAAATTATTATTAAATTCATTTTTAATTTCTCGTCTACATATTTCAAGTTTATCATTAAAATTTCTTTCTTGATTTTCAATCTTATTTACTAACTCAGTTTTAACATCCCATAATTCTACTTTAACTTCCCCTCTTGAATTATTAATATCATCATTATTTTTGTCTAATTTTGAATTTACATTTGTTTTAAAATCATGATTTTCTTTAACTAAATTGTCTAATTTTGTATTCAACTCGGTTTTAAAATTTTCTAATTTTAAATTTAAATTTGCATTTTGATTGTCTAATCTTGCATTTTGTTTATTTAATTTATAATTAATTTCATCCCTGTTTTCTTCTAATTTAAAATTAATTTCTGTTTTCAATTTATTAAAACTGGTATCTAACTCTTCTTTTTGACTATCTAATTTTAAATTCAACTCTGTATTAACATTATTCAATTCTGTTTCTAACTTCTCAAAATTATTTTTATTCTCATCCTTCATACTATCAAATTTTGTGTTAATATCTGTTTTAAAATCTTCTAATTTTTTATTATTTTGATCTAATTTTTTATTTTGAATATCGAATTTTGCATTCAAATCTTCTTTTTGAGTATCAAATTTCGCATTAAAATTTTCATTTTGGCTATCAAATTTTGAATTTAATTTTGTTGTAAAATTATTAAAATTTCTATACATATCTTCATTTTGACTATCTAACCTCATACTTAAATCTATCTTAAAATCTTCATTTTCCTCAACTAAATGATCTAATTTAGCATTTAAATTTTCATTCTGATTATCAAATTTTGTACTTAAATTTTTATTTTGATTATCTAATTTAAAATTAAAATCTGTTTTTAAATTATTAAAATTATCCTTATTTTCTGCTTTTACACTATTTAGATCCTTACTATTCTTATCTAATTTAAAATTTACGTTATTAATATCAGTTTTTAACTCTGTTCTTAAATTCTCATTATCTTTTTCTAACTTATCAAATCTTGTATTTATACCCATTAACATCGCAATTACCTTTGATAAATCTGATTCTCCCATTTCACCTCTTTCTACCGAGAAACTTGCTTTATCTTTACCTGCCATTTTTGTTAACCTACTGTCTAATTTTATATTAACATTCTTGTTTTCCCTATTTAATTCTGTTTTTACATTGTCTGGTATAAAATTATATTCCTTAATTTCCCTATTCATTCTCCTATTCCTATCAATATTAAAATGTTTAATTTTATATTGTATCCACCTTTTTTTATTTTCTATTCTTGAATTCCTTAATTCAATACGATGGTTCACATATTCAATATTCTCCTCACTTAATCCATTCATTATATCATTTACTTCTGAAGCTAATTCTTTTTTCTCATCCATGAATCTGTTTATATCCATAAAATCTTTACTTAATTCTAACTTAAATGACTCTGGCAGAGTTTCATACTCTTCCATTACTTTTGACCACTCTAAATCGCCCATTTTATCTTTCTTATCTGCCATCTTTTCGAATTTAATATCAGATTTTTCCTACACTTTTGGATTTCTTATGCTTTAAAATTTTCTTATCCGTATGAAGCAAAAATTTCTTCATATAACTTTACAATAGTAATTAAATCAAATTAAATATGAATATGCAACCCTCAGAATAACACAGCCACACGACTTTGGGCGCCAAATTTATGTTGTGTAATCAAGGTGACCACAGAACAATTTTATTGAACTTGTCTCGAACTCGCCACACGTTGGGACAGCCAAAATAATTAATTACCTCTGAAATGCCCCACATTACTGGGCTCCAAAAATATGTTATGTTCTCTGATTGAAAACATACATTTTAATTGAACTTATTATGTGTTGTGTGCAGATGTGTGTGTGAATACATAAAACCAAATACCAAATAAATATTCCGTATCTAAACCACCTGCAAAAAACAAACACCAACAACAAATTCATCACATTCCAAAATACATGAACGAAAATTCATAACAAGCTCAATTTAAGTTTTTTACATGGGTTCTAGCTGTAGTTAGGATTCAAAAGATTGCAATAATTTAATGTTGACAAATAAACTTTTGATAACTGAATAGTGAATAAATTTAAAATCATACGTTCACAATAAAAATTCATCAAGTTTCGAATTAACAATTACTTCATAAAATTTTCAATATTTAATCTGACTTTATAAAAATTACCTTATTAACAATTACAACAATCAAAATTCAAATTAATTTTATAAAAACACAAAAAAAAATTATTTAATTGACTTATCTGGTGACTTCTTAAAATCCGGGTAAATCTTGGTGAAGGTCGAAGTTTGGCACAGCTGCATTGATAATCAGCTGTTCTGCGTTGATGCCCATGAATTCCAACCCCAACACTCTCAATGGTAAGTCTTTGTATTTTTACTTGTCTTTATAATTTTTATCACTGTTTAAATTTCACTAATTAATCACTGTTTAAATTTCCAGGTTCCTTGTTTTAGATTAAGGATTACCCTTCAAATACGTAGGTAAATAAAACGATGTTTTATTCAAATAACAATTTAACTAATTTTATTTTCAACGAAGAAAATTCACATTACATTTATTTAATAACCCACTTGGTTTAATTATCAACGTTTACATAAATGTAATTATTATTGTTATTATTACACTCAAATTTTCTTTACGACTATTTATTATTAGTAAATTTTACTAGTACTTTCTTATTATTTATTTTAATTGGTTTTGTTTATTTTAATTCACTTCATTTTACACTTTTAATTTAAATCATTCTTAGATCACGTGATATCTGTTTCACCACATTTCAGTTGCTACCCGATATTCATCTGTCTTATTGTTCTAGAATAAAAACAAAAGAACTCTACTACGTCATAATAACAAACTTTGGGAGCGTTTTAGATACGTGCATCCCCAATGGATTTTTACGAGCAACTGACGTATTTTCTTTTGTTAAAACCAAGTAAAATAAATAAATCTAGCCAATTTTCAAACCATCTTTAACTTTAATTACTTATTTACGCTTAATTATTAATCAAAATTTATTATTAACTAAATGAAAATTATTTATACTAACTAAACCTAACTTTTAATTTAAATTTTTATTTAAACTAAACCTATTTAAACTTAACTTTAAAGAAAAAGTTTCTTTACTTCGTTTTTGGTTTAAAACTCTACTTGATTTACCTATTTTTCAAAATTATTAATAACTAAACTAAAAACTATGTAATTATATTAATTATGACAAAATAATGAGATTTTGTCTCTTATCAATTTTCTCTAAAATTATCAGTTTGGCTGATAATTGCATTTGAAATCTGACGTTTACTTAAATTTACATTTTTATTGATAATTTCAATAATTCTTGCTTTTAGTATTTAAATTCTTGACAAAATTAAATCTTATATGCTCTAAAACATTTTAGTTATGTTTTATACCTTATCTCAACCTTTTAAAATAAGAAATTTATAATTTTCTATTTTTCACATACATTTGTCCTTGAAATTTACCTTTTTCAGATAATACGTTATGATTTTAACTTTAATCATTATTTCTAGCACAATAAACTGATCTAAGTGTTCCAAAAGACTACTTCATCAAGAAAAATCAGCTTTGTACTGTAAATTGAAATAAATATCTGGATATTTGAATTTCTATCCTTCATTGTCAACTTTAAATATCGTTTTTATAACTTAATTGTTGTTAATATTTGCTTTATTGTAATTAATTTGTATTAATAAATCGTAAACAATCAATAAAATGATTTTACATCAAAAATCAATTTGGTATTCAATTTTATATACTTGGTGTATGTAAAATTGTGTTAATAAAATGTTCATAAAGTGTATAAACTTGTTTGTGTTTATTGTATGGATGTATTAGTGTTATATAAAATGTTTTATGCTCAAAATACACAACAATATATATAAGCTTTAACAGGCCTTTAGGCCCTCAGCTTTATTAGACTCTTCCATATCTTTCTGTCTTTTGCCACAGTCCTCCAATTCCTTATATTCAATGTCTCAATATCTTCTAATACCGCCTGTCTCCATCTCCTTCTTGGTCTTCCCTTTTTTTTCTTATAATCAGGTTCTTTCCATGCAATCTTCTTAACCGTTCTACTTTCTGTCATCCTTTCTAAATGCCCTAACCATTGCAGTCTTCTTTCCCCTACAGTTTGTACAATATTTTGTTCTTTATATAGCTCATATATTTCCGCGTTTTTTCTCCTTTCGTACCCCTCTTCTGTTTTTCTCCCTCCAAATATTCTTCGCAGTATCTTTCTCTCCCACCTTAATAACTTTTCTTGCACTCTTTTATTCAGGACCCATGTTTCACATCCATACAGCACTGTTGGTTTTAATATTGTCTTATATAGCCTTAGCTTTGCGTTTCTCGACAAATGTTTTGCCCTCAACCAGTTATTAATTGCACCCGCGCACTTATTACCTTTCACTAATCTCCAGTTCACTTCCTTTTCTTCTTCGCAGGTTCTGGTTATTCTCACCCCTAGATAAGTGTATTCGTCCACTACTTTGAAGCTCGCTTTTCCATATCTTGTTTCTACTTCTATTCTGTCGCCTATAGTTGGTACGCCCAGTGTTATAACTTCGCTTTTCTCCTGGTTAATATGTAGTCCCATCCCTCTTGCTGATACCAATATTTTTCCCGTTACTTCTATGAGCTCTTTATAGTTTCTAGCTATTACAGCTACATCGTCAGCGTAGGCTGCTATCTGATGGCTTTTGGTCATTATGCTTCCTTCTCTATTTTATAATTTAATATCAGTGAAGATAATATTATACCTAGCATGGGAGTTGAACGGGTCCCTGCCTCATGTATTGATGGTACACTTCGATTACAATTTTCCATGCTCATTGCAGTAAACTTCACGTATTTGCTTACTATAGAAATAATTTTTAATCTATAGAAAACCCATCAGTAATCAATAATCTTTATTAAGACTTCAACATCTTCGTTAGAAAAGTTGTTTATTTATTTTATAAGATTTAGTATAGCTGATGCATGGATACAAATAAAAATTATTGTATTCTTAAGGTCATAACCTTGCGAAGAGAACCTCGTTATTCTGCTCCAGGAAGTCCACTCTCAGTGATAAAATGGTGGAGACTTTGTCTTGATGAAGCACAAACAGTAGAAGTTCCTAGCTGTATGATATCTACAATGGCAAAAAAATTATATGCACATCACAGATGGGCTATAACAGGCACTCCAATTTGTCGTGATATATCTGGTAAGTCAAATCTTTACTTTTGTACTCTTATACTTAAATCTTCTGTGTAATGTGTTCTTCAAGTTCATCTAAATTATTGATAGGAACAGCAAATAAACAATTTTTAAGGTACGGCCATAAAAATAGTCACATGACATTAAGGTAGTTGGAGCCTGAAGTAAAATCAATAAGATTTTAATAATCTTTGGTGTACAGCTAGATTAAGTATTGCTCGATGTAAATCCAAAATTTCAGCCAACTTGACCATTTCCGATCGGAGTTATTGTACTCCAAATTTGGAAGATTTAACATGGCGAGTATAGGGAAACTCAACAAATCATCTACATAATTGCCTCTAGAATCGCGAAAACCCATAAGCTTTTGACTAAAAACTAGGTGAATATAAATGAAGGTCCCGTTTGAGTTGATAGGATTGATAGTGGTATCAATCGAAAGACAAAAAAATTACGGTTAATTTGATACTACTTTACTTGAATTTGTTGCTTATTTAAGGCTGGTTTGTTGGTAGTAAAAGTGGGGTTAAATTACATTCAAATTTCAAAGGTGAATTTTTACAAAACTAAGCAACAATTTACCAATTTTCTTTTACAGAATTGTTTTATACCTAATATAAACTACTCAAAAGAATTAAGGGGTCAAAATTTCAAATGGTTGAAGTTTTTTTAGGGCCGATGACATTTTAATGAAACTTGGTATACGCATTGGCGAAACATTTATTTTAATGAAATGCTATAGAAATTGGATATCATCTTAACATCTACCACATCATTGAACACTATATTAAAGTGAACCAGAAACTAAACTGAAAACTCATATCAAAAAATTAATATTCTTAAGAATTCTCAATGAACCTAAACAATACCTAAACCTAATATCGTGCAAAGCTTCCTCCAGCTTGAATTACGGCATTACACCTGCGTGGCATACTGCGAATCAGTCTACGTATGTTTTCCTGGGGAATACGTCGCCATTCTTCAATGAGAGCTTCTTCCAGTTCTGCCAGCGTATCTGGTGGGTGTAGACGCTTGCGAATACGTTGTCCGAGTTGATCCCATAAATGCTCTATGGGATTAAACTCAGGACTGAGTGCTGGCCATTCCATAGTGGCTATGTTATTCTGGCCAAGATACTCAGTGACTACTCTAGCCGTGTGGGGACGAGCGATATCCTGCATAAATAAAAAATCTTCTCCCACGGCAAGTGCTTGAGGCAAGACATGTTCTTCAAGGACTTCATTAATGTACCTTTCTGCCGTGAGAGAGCCATTTCTGATGACAACAAGTTCAGTGCGGCCGTTTATTGAAATGCCGCCCCATACCATTACTGAACCGCCGCCAAAAGCCACGACTTCCTTAACACATGCTGGCAAAAAAACGCTCGTTTGGCCTTCTCCACACCCTAACTCTACCATCATTTGTCCATAAGCTGAACCTCGACTCGTCTGAAAACATCACTCGACTCCACTGCCTCAATTGCCAATGTTCATGTTCACGTGCGAAGAACATCCTCCTTCGTTGATGATTTCTGGTCAACTTTGGCTTCTTTGCTGGGCGTCTAGATCTCAAATCGACTTCCCGAAGTCGATTTCTTACCGTTTGGTCGCTTATCTGAACTTGCCTGGCTCTGGAAAGGTCGATTTGAAGTCTACGAGCGTTTTTCGAACGGCTGCGAAGGGCTTGAAGTCTCAAAAATCGGTCGTCTAGTAGGCTCGTTGCTCTATGGCGACCCTGTCCAGGCCTCCTGGTGACAAGATCAGTCCGTTGGGGCCTCTGCCAGAGCCTCCACACCACAGACTGGCTTACATTGAGTTCTTGAGCAACACTTCGCTGCAGTCTGCCTTCTTGTAGTAAGGTAACTGCTCTTGACACTTCTACTGGATTCAGGTGTCTTTCCATTGTTCGTTTGACCACGTGACACCAATATTTTGTGGTTGTATTAAAATCCCGCCGTCTTGCAGTAATTAAAATCTTATGCAAATACTCAAATTTTCGTACAAAACAAACTTGTTTGTTTACAGTTTCTAAGAAACGCGGAAAAAACAAACGAACGCAATAAAATATTGTAGCTGAATACTTGATTCATGGAATATATCAACACCTATCTTCTAGCTGATATCATAAGGAAGATATACCTTCTGAAAAAAGTGACCCCTTAATTCTTTTGAGTAGTTTAGTATGATGAGATAGTGTTTTGATGAAATTTAACATTTTAGTTGTTTTTTAAAAAATTGTCATTAAGCGCGGGAACCAGATTTTATTAAATGCAGTTAATTAAATGTCAGTAAATTACTACAGTGTCACAGTAGGGGCAGTAAATATTTAGTAAATTTAAATTGGTTCTCAGTAGAACCCAAATATTTATAAAAAACACTTTATAAAATTATTTATGGTCGTCCATTTCTAATAACAATATGGCTGTATGCAAACAGTTGAAGCATTTTTGTATAGATGGCACCCATAAAAATTCCTCTATAGAAATCTATAATTTTTAAAATTCGCGGTTATATAAGCAAACAATTTTGAAAATAGCAATATACGATAACGATACAAAATTTTAGCACATATAGTTGCAGATCTTGAAACCTAGGACACCTAGTTTTGACATAATCTACGAAAATTAAATTTTCATCGATAATGTTAATATCAGTTTCAATTTTTGACAAATCAGTCGAGTACCAGTTTTTCCTAGGGCAAATTTACAGAAAAAATTAGAAGTTTACAGAAAAACTTGTAAATTTTATAGTTTCTCCCATAAATTCACAAAGTTCTCTTTAAATTTGTAAGTTTTTCTGTAAACTACAGGAAAAAATGTATTTTAGAAAACTGTTGCATCTCA
The DNA here is from genome assembly GCA_963082815.1 of Melanotus villosus. Classification (NCBI taxonomy): domain Eukaryota; kingdom Metazoa; phylum Arthropoda; class Insecta; order Coleoptera; family Elateridae; genus Melanotus; species Melanotus villosus. The sequence goes on along the minus strand of OY720418.1, from coordinate 63,787,481 downwards.
CGCTTTCATAATTATCGGACCCATATCCAATTATTTATAAGTGCTACCTAAATTATAACTAGTTTCCATTCTAAATCTGATCTCAGCATTTCTGCTGCAATGTAAAATTTGAATTTGGCGCCGTTTTGCGCACAATATGGCGGTCCCTATAGGGTGACATTTGTTATGTGTATGTTTAGCAAATACGTTAAAAGAGATATACCGCCGACTTGGTTTGCCTGGCGTACGGGATATTTTATCCTTGTCATTTCGTTACGACGTGAAGCGCATGCTCCAATACCTCAAATTTCTTTTTATTTTTTAAAGTTGCTTTGTTACTCATCGTAAAAGGAACCGTGTTTATACGAACATTCTTGGTGCTCATGCACAGTTAATACATTCGACACGACAAGGATAAAAGATCCAGTACGCTAGCTTTGCATTGCTAGGATAGGTGGTCGGCGGTATATCTCTTTTAACGTATTTGATGTTTAGCAGTCCATTTTATTTTATGAAGTCCGTGACTGTAGCACACTGTTGTTAGTAGTAGCATAGATAAATTATCTATGGTAGTAGGATTACGATACACAGCGTTGCCAGATTTTGTTCGTTGGGAGTTGCCAAAACTAAAAGTTTTAGACGCCAAAATCACGGAACAATACTACAGAACCAGAAGACACTTACAGCGGCGCCTTTGAAGTTCTTACAACCGCATCGCATGACCACACGTAACGGCGGCCATTACTTTGGAGGTAGATGGCGCGAAATTTCAAATTAATTTAAATTATTACAATGCGCTATACCTACCGTAACTGTAATAATAGAAAGATTAATTTGGAAGGAAATTTATTATAGAAGCAAATAAATATTAATAAAATTATAATGATGTACAGAAATTGGAAGAAAGTAAATTTTAATATAAATATACAGAAACAGAACTAAAAATATAAAATACCCAAAACATAATATTATATAACTATACAAATGTAGTATTTCAGTATAAATTCTAGAAATGGCGTAAAATTATAATTTTTCTTTTTTTTGAACCAGCAGTTTTAAAATTTTTGTTTTTGCTCACATTATTTCGTAATAAAAGTTTACCAATATACTTCAGATTACTTGCTACTTGCCAGAATGAGTGGCTTGACTTATTAACGTAACTCATGCGCAAATAAATCAAGATCAGCCAAAGGGCCATTGTGTATTTTCTGGTTCTTGCTGTAGTGTTGTTCCGTGCCAAAATAGTACAAGTGCTGCTTTCTAGCGGTCAATGTAGTTATTAGGGGGGGTAACAAACCAGCCTTAAGAAAGAAATAGCTTAAAAACTGCAATAAATAATTTGAATTTTATTCACAAAAAGCAGACCAGCCATTTTTGATTAATGAATCATCTTTCGTTAACCCATTTTTCGTGACTTTTCCTCCTTCGCAGTTTTGTTTTGTCTTTCGTTTCGGCCTTTCGTCAGGATGCAGTGACAAGCATTGACTTTTTACAATGCGAGCAATATTTTTTATTTTTGTTTGCGATGACTTTTGACTTAAAGCTGTATTTGACTCTTCATCAGGGGATCGAATTTCAAAACTTCGAAGTCGCTCGATGAGTATAGTTAGCTTGCGATCTGCAAGTGGCGTCATTTCCCAAATCTGTCTCACTGTATCATATTCGCTTGGCAATGTTGCTGTAATCCGCAGCATAAGCAATTCTTCCGGTAATTCAACTTTGTACTGGTTACCCATTTCCGTAACAAAGCCATTATAGGTTTGTTGTAATTCGATAATAAAATCGTAAATACTTAAATCAGCGTTTTTGATTGCAGTAAAGAATTTGGTTGCAAGTCGATCGAGTCGGTGGCTGTCACGTTGTTCGTAGAACGACAACAATTTTTGCCACACAACGTATGACGTTTCACAAACTCCGAGTTTTTTATACGGCTCGTCTTCTAGATATTGTATCAAAGCATATCTGACCTTAGCATCGTTGACTTGAAACTCATCCCTAGCCCTTTCATATGCCACGAACGCTGATTGGTCACTGCTAGTATTGCTGGTTGTCGTCGGTTTCGTCGGTGCTTTGCTGCTTCCGTCGATATAACCTAGCGGCTTGGAGCAAATTAGTAACATTTCCATTTGCTTCTTCCAGCGATTCCAGTTATTCGTGCCTTCTAGCTTGATTGTAGGAATTTTTGATATATCCATAGCTCGCCCAAGACGAATTCAATAAACACAATTTTTTACAGTTTTTAAGTTCTTACTTTTCTTGATGCGAAAACTGGAACACACTGCACTTAGTATTAATTTGATTTATTCTTGAGTCGCTTGCAGCGAATTTCATTTAATTTATACGCAGTAAAGTACGTGGGTCCATGACCTGTTGACGTTTTTGTTTCAACTTATTTGTATTTTGTTTTACATATACAAAAGGTAACTAATTTTATATACGACATGTAACTAAGCATAGCATATAGTTAATGTTGAGGTTATTTTTCACAACAGCTTGTTATAAGCTGCTTCTTTAATATTTCTTTTACTTTGTACAGGTTCTTTAGATAAAATTTTCGAGTTGTCCCAGTGGATTTTATGGTTATTATTCCAGACATGTTCAGCAATTTTGGATTTTTTAACTTTGTAGTTTGTAATCAAGTTCTTATGTTCTCTAATTCTAACTTTTAATAGCCTAAATGTTTCACCAATATGGTATTTCCGGCATTCACAGGGAATGCTATATCTGCAGTTTTTTGAACTTTGTTCTTTGTTCAGTGATTTAGTTTTTTAAAAGAATTGTATTACTGGTTTTGAAAATTGTTTGTTTTAAGCACATTTTGTTTGCTTGTGTTTCACAAGAAATGTTAATTAATATATAAATAACACTTAATATTTGGCAGAAACTTTTATGTACCTACACTAGATCAATATTTTGCATTATTAGTAGAGACCGGATTTTAGGTGATGAGTCATCTAAATAGGTAAATTTAGCTACATTCAGAAATTTTTAATTTTATTCAAAGATGGTGAACTAACTTGGATAATATAGACACTTCCCATTTCCACCCATTGAAAATACTCCACTGTGTTATTATCTATTATAACTTTACTAAGACAGTTGATTTCCCAAGTAACTGTTGTCAAATAGTGACAATAATACAGGGTTATTATAAATGATTGTAGTCGAAGTAGGCCGAAAATCTAAATGTAAAATTTCTTGTTTCTGCTCCACACAAATAATGATTCAAATTATATTGGATATGCACTGTTCTACACACAAGTGTTAAATTGGTTGCATAACGAGTCAATATTCATGTAAAAAAGTTAAAATCATTTTTAAGTGAAATAAAAATTTTCTTCATTCCTCGCTTGACCTTTAAACCGCAAAGACGTGCAATTCGCCGGCTCGGCAAATAAAAGTTCAAGTGATATCGTGCAACAAGTGAATAAGTGTTGCGGTCCATCTGTACCGCGTCGACCTTACAGATAGCGCTATCGCCAATTACCAGCCACTAGCCCCTCGGGGGTTAGTTATCATGGACGACAGCCTTCTTGGAAAAAGGAATAGCGATCACCTATCTCCGGAACCAGAAGCAACCAGTCAAAAGAAGTACGTCTGGGACGCAAGTCTACTGGTAAGCAAAAATAAATTCTACCTTCCCGAACAATTAGAGCGCCAGCTCCATGGCAATGATACCGATGACAGTTCGCAAAACAACTCGCAAGCAACACCTGGGCCGAAGGTCGCAAAAATTCCTCCGATATTCTTGCCTGAAGCAAATGACCATCACGCGATTATTAAGGACATCGTTACTATAGTAAAGAGCCCGTTTACAACCGAATACAGGACAGACTATCTGCGAATCAATCTCACCTGCGAAGAAGATTATCGAAATCTCACCAAATTTTATACTGACAATCAATTAAAATATCACACATTTCAAAATCGAAATACCAGCCCGCTAACAGTTGTTATTAGGAATGTACCGATTTCAATATCAACTAATGAGATTGAACAAGAACTAAAAGCAAAAAATTTGCCCGTATTAAAAGTTGTACGACTTCTAAATAAAACTAAAAAACCTCTACCACTCTGTGTTGTTGATCTAACGCACAATGAAACCGCTAAAAATATATTCAAGCTAACTCATCTCTACCATTCGATAATAATAGTTGAGCCTAGGCGGAAAACGGTTGACATCCCTCAATGCTCGAGATGTCAAAGATATAACCATACAAAGAATTATTGTAAACTCGATCCTCGCTGCGTGAAATGTCTCGGTAATCATCTGTACAAGGACTGTTTAAAAAGACCGAATGAGCCTCCTAAATGTGTTAACTGCGGCGATACCCATCCTGCTAATTACAGAGGATGTAAGTACTTCCAAGAAATTAAGATGAAAAGCCAGCAAAGGATACGCGAAAAACAGCCACCGCAGCAATCCCCACAGCAACATAAATTTGTAGGCACCAATTCATATGCTAGAATTACTAATAATAATACAACAGAGCGTCAATCATCAACACCTCTACTACCGGAAACTTCCCTAGACAACATTCTCAAAATCCTCATAAACCTAATCACTCCTTATATGGATAAAATTAAGTGCCGTTTCACATGGAGCGTATGATACGGACGGATCGTCAGGACGTATAACCAAGCGCCATGTGTTTAAATGAGTAATTTCACATGAAGCGCGTATGATCAGTACGCGTGATTTGATACGACGGGCATACGTCGAGCCCTTGCGTCGTCGTATCGTCAGCGCGCGCACGAGTCATTGTTTATAATGAGTAGCTTCACATGAGAACTGATGGTCCGTTCCGTACCATCTCGCCTAGTTGTCGGATTTGCCCTAACATGATTTATAGACATTCTAAGAAATGCCCTAGATCGTGCTTTCCCATTAAAACTTAGACCAAGAAATAATGTATTTAAAATCAATTGGTTTACACATGAATTAAAAAGCATTAGAAACTACTTACATGATCTTGTTGACCTCAATAACAATTTTCCCCGTCTAAACTTAAAACATCAAATCAAAATCGTTCGTTCTCACTATAAGCAGAAGCTCGAAGAAGCAAAAAGATCTAAATACTCTATGTATATTAGAAATGCTAGCAATAATTGTAAAGCCTACTGGAATGTGATTAGAAGTAATTCTAATTCAAATTCTTCTTTGACTTGTAACTCTGTGGATGTAGATATCAACGAGCTGAATAATTTTTTTATAAATGTTCCTAATGCAATTTTACGTAGCCTACCTACTTCAAACGTACACTATTCCTATTACTTTAAAAACAGGAAGCCGACTACTGAGTTCAAGTTTAAACTTGTCACATTTATTCAAGTAAGGGACAGCATTGATAAAATGAAAAAATCTGCTAGTAAAGATCATTATGAACTAACAGTAGATCTAATTAAAACTATAAAAAACATAATTGTTATACCTCTAACAAATCTAATTAATGAGTGCATTAGCTTCGGTGTATTTCCGGACGCACTCAAGATAAGCAAAATCGTTCCTATACATAAAAAGGGTGCTACGAGTGACCCAAACAACTTTAGGCCTATTTCTTTACTACCCATAATTTCAAAAGTGTTTGAATCGCTGTTAAAAGATCAGATAGTAGATTTTTTTGAAGAAAAGGAACTTTTCTTCTTAAATCAGTTTGGTTTTCGTTCAGGGAAATCAACAGCCGATGCCCTTAATTATTTGATTGACCAAATTGTAAATGGCCTCGAGTGTAATTATTACACTGGCGCCACTTATGCTGACCTTAGCAAAGCTTTCGATTGTGTCCCATGGGAGATTTTAGAAAGAAAATTAATATATTACGATTTTAGTAAGTTAAGCTGCAAACTGCTGCAGTCTTATTTCTCAAATAGGAGACAGTACACTTCAGTTAACGGTATTTCGTCTGATGAGGGAGTCGTCCTTAGCGGAGTACCCCAAGGTTCCGTTTTGGGGCCAATTCTATTTTTAATATATATAAACGACTTGCAGACTGCCGTCTCCGCAGATCGTCTGTTGCTATTTGCTGACGACACGACTCTTGTATGTTCAAAGTACGATGAGAATGTTTTATTAAATACCATGGATTTCGAACTCGCACAGCTTCAAAAATGGTTTACCGCAAATCGTCTCAGTTTAAATAATGAGAAAACTTCTCATATGATTTTTACTCATCGTGCTGTAGAAACTAAAAACTATATTGAACCAACTAAATTTTTGGGCATCTATCTGGATTCTGCTTTGAATTGGGAGCCACACGTTAACATATTGTTAAAAAAATTATCAAAAAATGTTTATCTTCTAAGAAATCTACGAGGCATAGTTTCAGTTCAAGTTATGTTGACTGCATACTACGCCCTAGTTGCTTCACACATGACTTATGCCATAATTTGCTGGGGTCATTCATCCCATACCGGGAGAGTCTTTAGACTACAGCGTAAAGTTATCCGTATACTATCCTGTAAAGGCTATAGGGATGATGTACGTGCTGAATTTATTAATTTAAAAATATTAACTTTTCCTTGTCTATATATATATCACAGTTTATTATATGTAAAACAAAGGCAATCTCGATATCTATCACACAGAGACGTTCATGACCATAACACGAGAAGCAATGCTGAGCTTTGTCTTCCTTACCTTAGACTAACTTCAAGTAGAAATGCCACGAATTACTACGGTATTAAATTTTTTAACAAACTTCCAACAGCTATAAAAACCTTGCCGTTCAAAAAATTTAAAGACAGAGTTAAGCATCTGCTGATCAATAATGCCTTCTATACCACTGATGAGTATTTGAATTGTACTATGTCTATTTGAAGCTTCAGCTAATTGCTACTATATGATTTTGTATCTTTTATTGCTGTATAATATGTTCTATGTTCTATTGGTTTATTGTTGACAAGTGTAAAACTAGTTTGTTATAACACACAAATAAAATTATTATTATTATTATTATTATTATTCTAACGGCTATGACGATGGAAGTTGAAGAAATTCCTGACTTCAATCAAATGATAGAGGTGGAAGATATGCGTGAATTTTCTCAGATAGTACCAAAGAATCTTGATAAGTTTAAATCAAGAATTAGAGGTGTTGTTTTGGATTTTGTAAGATTAGGTTATAATTTTTGTTAATTTCTTTTAATATCATTTATATTCTCAATAATTCTATTACATTAAAATTGTAATTGTGTGTTTTTGTTTTTGAATATTGTGTACTTGAAAAACGTGATTAATTCTTACAAAATGATTATGTAAGTCATTTAACTGCATAGGATTAGAAATGTTCAAGTAGATGTAATACCACTTACACTAGAAGGTAGGTAGTGATTTACAATAGCCAAACAATCTTTTAGTAAGGGAAGACCAAAGCTGATTTTGTTACAGTAAAAACATGACACATAATAAATGAAACATAGTTGAACTCACAGTTCGTATAAATGCAAAAAATATAATGCTATAGAAAGCAACAGAAATGGTGTTATAATCATAACTGTATTAAAGTATACAATTATGTTATTTTAATACCTTTGGAGGTACAACACTATGAAGTATAGTTAATTGTTTTAAATTGGTTTAAGAAGCATTTATTTAACTATACAACATAAGTTCAAAGTTCTTAAGCGCGGCCGCCGACTCTATCTCGACATACGAAAATAATTAAAAAATTTCAGTTCGTTTTCACGTAATTTAGAATACAAAGTGACGAAAGCACCTGCTAAGAGCCGTTCACTAACTATAGGATGCACCCATAATCTCTTTTTTTTTCTCTTCTTCGCTTTATCAACCAAGCCACGGCAACTACTCTATTACGTCGATACATTGTTATTAATTAAAAATGAACATCCCCAATCAGCAAAAATGGCAACAGCGACTTGTCGGTTGCTGACCATACGTTATGCATGTGAAAAGGCGTAAGTCGCGTATGGAAATGGCTCGCATGGTCAGCGCTCACGATCAGCGCTGAACATACGCTCCATGTGAAACGGCACTAAGTCCTTTGTTATCAACAGCGTCCTTCCCTTATTTCTCAATGGCTCCTAATATGCCTAATATCATACAAAATCTAACAATCCTTAACTGGAATGCTGATGGAATTAAAAAGAAAAGATCAGCTCTCATCACCTTTATGGCGGGCCACAACATAGACGTCGCATGCATCACTGAGACGCACCTTGTGACAACTGAAAAGTTTAACATACCTGGATATAAAATCTACCGCAATGATCGCGCAGGTGTAATAGCCTCAGGAGGGGTAGCAATAATCATTAAAGCAAATCTGAGTCACTATTTATTACCTCAGCAAGATGTAGTATCTCTTGAGTATGTCAGTATAGCCCTAGAACTAGATAACAATACAGCAACTAAACTAGTATCTGCGTACTTATCTCCAAATAGAAGGATTCTGGCTGAAGACATTCAGCCACTATTTGCCCAAAATACGCCAACACTGCTGTTTGGTGATCTCAACTCAAAAAACACTGTCTGGGGCTGCCGTGTTAACAACCCAAATGGCCAACGGCTTTATAACATTGTTTCACAAAGCGGGATCATTGTCTCAGCTCCTCATGAACCGACGCACCACCCGTACAGAACTGATCATATGCCTGATATTCTGGATATCAGTCTCATAAAGAACTTCTCCAAACCACTATACCAGCAAGTGCATCAGGACTTAGATTCGGACCACCTTCCTGTAACCGTTACGTTCATCCAAACGCCACAAGTCACTACACACGTACCGCGACTCATTACGGGGCCAATTGACTGGGACACGTTCCGAGATTATGTCGATGAGATACTTAAACCTCCTACTGATTTAGCAACTGAAGCCGGGATTGATAGCAGCATACAGAAGTTTACGTCAACTGTAGTAAATTGTGTGCATAAATCCACTGTACGCACAACACGGAGGCGAAGACAAAACGAACCGGCCCGTCCACCCCAGTACATTCTTACGCTTATAAGAGAGAAGAATCGAGTAAGGAGATTATGGCAAAGACACAAGCTACCGCACCATAGGAGATTGTTAAATCAGCTTGTCCACCAAGTGACTTATGAGTTGGATAAATATCGCATCGATAATTATCAAAAATACATTTCTGAATTACAATCGAGTGATTCTTCGCTATGGCGCGCAACCAAAAAAATACTACATCGTACTGATACCATACCACCTCTTAAGGAAAACAACAAAAGTTACTGCAGCGACTATGAAAAAGTGACAGTATTTGCAGAGCATCTTGAAAATACCTTCAAGTTGGACAATGGCCTATCCAATATGCAATTTACAGAAGAAGTAGACAGGAATGTCCGTATAAATCTGCCTAGACCAGTAGACCTAGAATCGGTCGACTTTACGTCTCCAAACGAAATAGCAGCTATAATTAAAATGTTAGCAACTAAAAAGACTCCTGGATACGACCTGGTCCCCAACACGGTGATTAAAAACCTCACGTTTAGGGCCGTTGTCTTCCTTACCTCAATCTTCAACGCCTGTTTATCTAAGGGTTACTTCCCGAGTATCTGGAAACTTGCTGAAGTTGTCATGATCCACAAACACGGCAAAGACGCCAAAAGGGTAACCTCATACCGACCGATCAGTCTACTACCAACGCTTTCCAAAATCCTTGAAAAAATTATTAAAGAACGACTAAACTCCTTTCTGGACAATCATAATATAATACCTAAACACCAATTTGGATTTAAAGCCAAGCACTCTACTGCACATCAACTACTCAGGGTCACGGAGTCCATAATTGGTGGATATGAAAATAAAGAACATACATGTGCTGTATTTCTAGATGTACATCAAGCATTTGACAAAGTGTGGATAAATGGACTGCTCTTTAAACTGATGCATATTTCGTTAACTGCATATCTTTTAAATATTATCATGTCATTTCTAAGTAATAGAACATTTCAAGTGAAACTTAATGGATCGTACTCGGACACTAAGATAATTCAAGCAGGAGTGCCGCAAGGGTCAGTGATCGGTCCGATTTTGTTCAATATCTTCGTTTATGATATACCAACGTCAATGCCCGCAAAACTAGCCATGTTCGCCGACGATACTATACTATTGACACAAGATTCAGATATTAACATCTGTGCAGATAGATTACAAACGTCTCTAGATCAACTGCTTGAATATCTCACAAAGTGGCGTATCAAGCTCAACGCTACTAAATGTGAAAGCAAAATATTCACGCTTAGGCGGCCCCAAAACCCAAGAAACATTATCATAAATGGGCAAGACATTGCATGGAATCCATCCGACTCCGCAGTTAGATATCTAGGAGTTTACCTAGATCGCCGCCTTACTTGGAGCTATCATGTTAATAAAAAATTGAGTGAAGCATACGCCAGATTAGCCCTATTGTACTCCTTAATTAACAGGAAATCTGCGCTACGTATTGAATGTGCAACACTGCTGTACCAGAGTATACTACGGCCAGTGCTAACATACGCTTGTGTAGTCTGGGGTGCAACGTCAAAGACAAACATAAGGAAGATACAAACCTTCCAAAATAAGGTGTTACGAATAGTAGTGAACGCGCAGTGGTATGTGCGAAATGAACAAATTCATCGCGAATTGGGTGTAATAACCATTGACAGTTATATTCGAAATACTGCTCGCAGGTTCTTTGTCAACTTAACTAAATGTTCTGGTGCGGTATATTTTCATCTTGGACAGAAGACAGCAGTCTCTAGGCTGAAAAAGAGGCTCCCTCAGGACATCCTTCTATCGGAAGGCAATAGTGACAATAGTGACATCAGTGATTAAGTAATATAAGTAATATGTAATATAAATATAAGTAATTACAAACCTGTAATTTAGTTCTGGGGTGTAACCCCATTCTTGATATTTAATGTTAGTTTGGTTAATTCTATGTTCAATCAACCATGTATAACATCCCGTATGTTGAGCTGGTTTATTCTTAATTAAAAAAAAAAAAAAAAAAAAAAATTTTCTTGCCGTAATTTTCACTTAAAGAATGATCGATCCAAACCCGAGACATATCTACACTAGACTCTGATTAATGAACTCATTGTTAATGCATAGTTAATAATGTATTCATATTACTAAAAAACACACAAAGATAATCCAAAACTTATTTAATAATGATTATTTATATTTATTTCCAATAGATGTTGAAAGTGCTCTCCATTTTCAGTATTATCAAATCTGTTCACAACTCTCCGAATATGAGCCATTAAAGATTCCTCTTCAATATCTATGCCTGGAAACGCAACGAGATCTGCATTTTTGCATGCTTGAACAGAATGTATCCATTGCATGTCTTCATTTAATAAGCCGTTTCGATAGTAAGACTTAATAATAAAGATGTTCTGTTCTAAAGAGTACACCATTATGCAAATTGAAACCTAAAATATTGCTTTTTGTTTATTAAAATTTCTATGACTGCCTTTAATTACACTTTGGAATCAGCAGTAGTCTTAATAAAGACTGATTTTATTCACGTAGACTTTTAAAGAAGGGTGAAATCAACAGGCAAACTAACACAAAATACAATTCTTCACAGTAAATGACAGACGAGTGACAATTGACAGTTCACTTGGAAAATAAAAATCGCCACAAAAATTCCTGCACCATAATTAATTATGTTTGTATAAAGCGGCAAAATTTCATTACCACAGGCGCCGCCTGCTTCGACTACAATCATTTATGATAGCCCTGTATAATAATATGAAATATGATGATTACCTTTGGTTATATTTTGTTTACATTAGCAGCTTATATTTATATTTCCTAATTACAGGATTATATGGCTTAATAGATTATCTTCAGTTAGAACCTTTTAATGATGAAGAAACTTGGGAGCACATACTATACACACCATACTTATCTGGTAATATGGATCCAATGCTTAAGTTTTTAGCCCAAGTAATGTGGCGTTCTTCCAAAAATGATGTCATCGAACAGGTATATTTAAATTATTACAGTACTTTATGTTTAATAAAGTCTATTTTATTATAACAACAGCACTACTATCTAATTACAAATTAACCAAACACTAAATCATTGTCAAACATTTATTGCAGAGTTTTATATCGTGAATTTAGTTTACATATTTTATTTATTCAATAGTAACAGCGCCATATATTGTATGTACTTTAATTAACCATCTTAGCAAGTTTCTACTTTTTTTCTTTGTCATGCTTTTTTTCTTGAAGTATATTGTAACTTCACAACTGCATTTAACAAATTCTAAGAAAACTTGTAGATTATACCCAGTGTAGTGTATTCAACATAATAAAAAAGTTGCATAGTGGTAAGTGTCTTACGTTTTTATACAAACTCGGGCAGTTGGCAATGCTATGTATTACTTTTGCTGCATATTATTTCCTTTTACAAAGGTGGGGCTACGGATACCTACTTGATGTTACACAGTAGTCTTTACATGAAGGTTAAAATGTTAGGCAGGTTGCTGCGATTACACAAACATAACTCCTCTAAAAGCAAAGGAACAATTAATATGATTTTCACTTTGTCTATGGTGGTCGAAAAGATTTCCACTGTACTCATACACTTAAAACTCATTAGGTACCAACAATTTACTTCTTCAGGAAAAATTTGATGCAATAACATTAATTAAAAAGTTTAATCTTGGTCATAAGAAGCTAATAGTAAATACTAAATAGGTAAAATGCAAAAATTTATATTTAATATTAAAGTTCATTGCTCTACCACACTCGGTCCTATCACTGAGCTCCAGATAGTTTTAAAGAAAAAATAAATAAAGTCAGACACTTTTATCAGACCTCTTCCATAATATACATATTTCTTTAAGAAAATCAAATAATATTCATTAACCTATAATATTTTATTACAGATAAATATACCAAACCAAACAACAAATGAGTATGTTATAGAATTTTCAGCAGTTGAGAAGTTTTACTACAAGCGTGAACACGAATTATGTACTCGCCACTTTTTAGAAAAATTACGAAGTTATGATACCAACATTTTACTTAGAACGCTAAATAAAAGTAGCTTAAATAAGGTAAAACAATCTTTATTCACTTTATTGTTATTGTTACACTCTATGAAACGAAAGTAGTAAATGTGGAATTATGCTGAAAAATAAGTTTAGTAATTGTAAAAAAATTGCAAAAAAAAGCAGTTAAACATGAAGTTAAGAATGTTTTTTGTACAGTAAATAAATAGAAGGATATGCAGTAGGTGGTCACTGAAACTTTTGTAATTTGCAAGATTAGATTAGATTAGATTAGATTGTAAAGGGGTTGTTTGGCTATTAGCAGCCTCCCATCACTTCGAACTAAAAAGATCTTTTGTAAATGAACCCTACAACTTGTAACGAAGTTTATAATTTCCTTGGAGGCCATTCCTCCTACTTCGGCTGGTGTAAGTGTAGCCTTACCGGGGAATTTAAGCCTTCGGCGAGCTGCCGTGACACATTCACATAATATATGTGTCGCAGTTTCATTTGCAGCTCCACAGAGCCTGCACTTTTCAGTATTGGCTTTGCCCATCTTTTTCAGGTGATACCTTAGAGGGCAGTAACCAGTAAGAAGACCTGTTATTAGTCTTATATTTGTCTTTTCAAGTTGAAGGAGCTATTCAGCTCTTTTTGAGGAATAGTAAATAAATTTCTTCGCTTGGTTTTGACCAGGGGTATTCCTCCAGTAGGACTTTTTTATCCCGTTTTTCCATTTCTGAACTTCCTCCACCACATGGCTTTTAGTTATTTCACAAAACAGTTCTGGTCCGAAAAATGGTGCCTCTGCTTCTTGGTTTGCAAGGATGTCAGTAGTCCTATTCTCTTCAAATCGTTCAAGGCCCGCCACCCACATTAAAAGTAATGTGTTGTTTGTTCCCAGTTGCTGAAGGGTCTTTTTTGCAGTCCCAGGCTACTTTAGACTCAAAAATCTAAGATTTCAGATCTTTTAGAGCAGCCTGACTGTCCGAAGAATATAAATCTTCGTTCCTCGCAGGCCGTTTTTAATACACTCTTGAGCACATACGTCTATTGTATGGATTTCTGCTTGGAAAATAGTTGGGGTGGGATTTTGATATCCTACGTTTAGGCCCTAATACGCCTGTACCAACCCCATCGTTCATTTTGGAGCCATCAGTGTACCATACACTCGCTCCAGGATCCAACTTTAATCCTTCTAATTTTATTTCTTTACGGCTTTTAATATCCACTTGATAAGCGAAATCGTATTCGACTGGCTTTATGTCGGAAGATTTGGCCACAGACTCTAGATCAGGGGTGCTCAAACCACGATCGACCAGTCGATCGCATAAATAATTTAATACACACTTACGTTATGAAGTGCCTAGAACACACGGCAACTTTCGACTCGAATATCTAAACTTTGTATTTTTTTCCTACCTAGTCGATCGCTCGCCGAATAATACTTCTACGGTAGATCGCCGACAGTATAATTCTGAGCACCCCTGCTCTAGATGAATCATATTCACAATCCTTAAGTGTTCAACCAGATCTCCTTGTTTAAAAGATTTTGTCTGTTGTAACCAGAGTGCACTCATCCTAGCGTCTTTTCTGACACACAAATGTAAGGGTAGGAGGTATAGCAGCATCTCTATTGCTGCTGTGGGACACGTACTAATAGCTCCTGTAGTTAATCCCCAAATACGCAAGTCTTTTGAACTTCTGTAGATTTCCAATGGCTACAGTTTTTGTCCACCATATTAAGGAAGCATATGTGACAATAGGCTTGATAACCATTTTGTATAACAAATAGATCATTTTTGGCTTTAGGTCCCACATCCTTTCAAAAAGCCTCTGGCATATCCACATTGTGATTGTTACTTTTGTAAGATGAAAGTTCCAGGTTAGTTTTTGATCGAGAGTAACGCCCGTTACAATAGTGGAGCCTGGTCCCAAGGTCCGAGATACCACATTAGAAATATAGGCCGCATCCTTAACAAGTCGATAAAAATCTTGTACGGAATGCACTGGCGAACTCCAACGACAGAGGTATACAAAGTAGCGAACAAAATGGACGTATATCAAATAATACAACTGGAAAAGGCAAGATTAGCATTCCAACTATCGCAAGGTAAAAGCAAGCACAACATTCGTCTCTGGAAGAATAAGGATGTTCACCATCATGATACAAGAGGGGCTCTAAATCTCCATATGAACTGTACGAGAACAGAAAAACGCAAGAGAAGTATCAAAGTGAGTGCAATTGAGGTTTTTAATAATCTACCAGATGAAGTGAAATGTGCTACAAATTATAATAAGTTTATGAGACAGGCAAAAAAACATATTAAACAATGTATGGTGTAAATAGCATAATGCGAACTAACCTAGGCTACGATGGGGAACTTACTCTAATACCAGTGATAACTGTCTGAGTGGCCCAGAGTAGTTCGGAAACCTCAGATCAGATCAGATATAAAACCAAAACTAATAACATGTCTATGAAATATCACATTTATCATCTGCATATTTATTTATTAGATATTTATTTATTACCTATATTCTAAGCGAAAGAAGACAGGATTTTCTTTTCGAAAATTTAAAGACTGTAATTGTTAAATGCATGAATTCTGATGTGTAGTTTTAGGATTTTAATTCTTATTATATGTATTATTGTACGTAAATAACCTGAAATTGGTTTTTGTAGATTTGACTTAAGGTTTGTATATAAATAAATTAAAAAAAAAAAAAAAAAAGTATTTTACTACACTAGAAAATTCAAGTTGAATTCCAGTTAATAACAGCAGCTTTGAATTTTAGTTTTCTTCAGTTTGTAAATGGGACAATAGTAGTTTTGTTCGGGTTTACATTACGATGACCAAGTCATCGTCATATCCTTGCACATTAAAACCATGTTCATCTAGTTTGTTTAGGAGATCATCCACAACCAAAATCCACAAACGCCTTGCGGACAACCTTTAGTTGTAATGGCTGCATTTTCACTCCCAATACATGCCTTAATTCTTTGGCTATTTAGCATGGATTCTATCCATGTTATGGTAGAAGCATTTATGCCTCTATGCTTTGCGACTTTTTGTATCGATTCATAGGAGGTTTTGTCAAAGGCACCCTCTATGTCTATAAACGTACACATAGCCACTTCTTTTGCAGATAATGGTCCGTATTCTGATCTCATGTTTAAATTTAACGTCATGTTTAATTACCTTGGCAACATCGCATATCTCTGTTATACACATATGAAATTATATAAAGCTATATCGTTTTACGTTTACGCTAAACACGACTTTAGTGAGAGACAACTTTAAACATAAGATCAGAATACAGCCCATTGTCTTTTCAATGACGCTAACTAGACAGTGTAGAGCAGGGATGCTCAAACTTATACCATATGCGATCTACCATAAAAGTACTAGGCGGCAAGCGATCTGGTGTAGAGTATTGATTGTAGATCTGCCTTTTTAGTATGCAAATTGTTTTACATGAAGCGGATTTCGTGTAAGAATTTCGCTTTTAATATGAAAGTCTACTATCTTTTCCGTTGTTTTTATGAAAAAAGAAGTAAGACTGATTGGTCGGTAGGACTTAGGTTTCTCCGCTGAGCGTTTACCTGTGTTTGTAATAAATACCACATTTTCTTCTCTCCAGGCTTTAGGTATATAGCCTAATGAGTAACTAGCTCTCAAGAAATTTGTTAATGAAGGAATGAAAACTTCGTTCCCACATTACCCCATATTTCCCCCAGCGATTTAAAGGGTTTAAAAGTGTTTATTGCCCATTTAATTCTATTGTTGGTGAAGATAGTTTTTGCTAACCTTCTACCAAATCTAGTAGGACGGCAAGTGATTTCCACTACATCGTCTTCGCCTCGACTTGGAACAGACCCAGGAAAATAGGCGTCTAAAAGCGCCTGTATGCTTTCCCTGGGTCCTTCCGATAATTTTTCATCGAATTTTTTAAGTAATCCAATTCCATTTGAGTGATCTTTTGCTAACACCTTCTGGAGGCGCATAGCTAGGCCTGTTTCATTAATCCCTTTGCAAAACCTCCTCGAGGTTCGTCTTTTACATCTTCTCAGGATTTTATTATACCATGTATACCGAATGAACTTAAAATGTAATGAAAATAAGAATTTGTCTAGTCAGTTGCACTAAAATTTCTGTCAGTTATTAATGCAACATGGTGCATGTAGGTAGGTGTGAAATTGGTTACCTACATAGAAAAAAATGTATAATTTGGTGAAGTAGGCTTTAGTACCAGCTAACAAGCTGTTTTGAAGTCATAAATAAATAAATTAATTTAAAAAAAAAATACAGGATTGTTGTGCAAGAAAAACGTAACAATGTATACGTTTACGTAAATAGTGATTTTAGTAAATATGTAAAGTACCTATTATGACATTATAAATAATTTTTTTAAATTATATTGTTTTAGTACAATAATAATAATGAATTTATAATAAATTGTACTTCATTGCATTACAGTGTTTTTCTTTTGCTTTTCCTCTTTTGTCAATCGCGTTTCCCTGTTTAGCAAATGACTTTCCAGATTATGAAACGTCAAAGCTATGTTGCAAATGACATTCCCTATTTGTCAAATCTCTTTCCGTTTTTAGATAATGCTTTTCCCAGTTTTTTTTTTATTACATACCTACTTTTTAAAAAAAGTGGGAAAAGCATTATCTAAAAACGGAAAGAGATTTGACAAATAGGGAATGTCATTTGCAACATAACTTTGACGTTTCATAATCTGGAAAGTCATTTGCTAAACAGGGAAACGCAATTGACAAAAGAGGAAAAGCAAAAGAAAAACACTGTATAGATGTAGATTCTTTAGTAACTGACAAGTTTAACAATTTGACGTTTTGTCGGTGTTAAAATTGACAATTTAAAAACCAGACAATGAAATAATTGCGTGCCGCGATAACAGATGCCGGCGCTATTTCTGTCTCATTCTAGCATCAAATAAACTCAGTTACGTAGGTTCTGTTCTAAATTCGTACATATTCCGCAGGTAACCTGGATCTTTCCTAAAAAAATACATTGGTGTTTCCCTATGTTGCGTCTTCGGTGAAACACATGGTATTCCGTTAATGCACTTCTGTATCGATCCCAGTTACCTGAGTATTTTGCTCTATTGAAGGCTTTTATAACTTCAGCCTTTTCCTGTTCAAGTTCCTTGTTCCACCAAGGCACGCCTCTAGAGACTGCCTTCTGCTTTAGAGGACAGCTTCTTTCATAAGCTGATATAATAGAATTTTTTAACTGTATTGAGGCTGTATCTAATTCCTCTACCTACAGTTTCTATTTGAATTAAGTGACCCTCGATTTCTGACTTCAGATGCTTTTTATAGACAACCTGGGTATTCTCAGTTTTTCAACACAGGCTACTAGCTACTGCCTCTATGTTGAAGCTTAGATATCTATGATCCGGTATTGAGGGTTCTTCTAGAACTTACCAGTTCTTTATAGAATTACTTATAAACGGGCTAGCAAAGGTTAGATTTTCAATATTAGAATAATATTTTTATTTTATAACATATTTATTGCTTGTAGTATATTTAATTTCATGAGTATTAACTATCATTATATGGGGAAAACCAATTATAATCAATATTTTGTTACCCCCCCCCCCCTTTGCTTTAATAAATTGAATAACTTGCTTGATTCTGTCAGGCATACTATTTATACATTTTCTCGCCATAGTCTTAATTTCAGGGTAATTCTGCCATACATTTAGGTTTCTGTTCTTCAAATTTGTTAAGTTATAAATAGCAGAATACCGTATTATTAATGTTTCCATCTGAATTTTTAATATCATCCCTTGCAAAAGTTGGTAGATAATTGGAAACATCTTTATGATAAGTAATATTTTATAAGATTTATATTTTTTATAATACACTGAATTCTCTCATGTCCCAAAAACAAAAATTACCAAAACACCTCATCAGATTTCTGGTTACGAAGATTAAGGGCATGTAGGTAATTTTTAAAATATTGTAATAAATTTCGAAAGTTTCTAATTCGGTAGCCACCTACTGTATTTTCACGAATAATGCACATTAATTAAATTTTTTTATAACTAAAAGTATTAGAGATCAGATTACAGTTATATCTACTGGGTTATTCAAATTAGAGGAGCAACATGTCAAAGGGATAAAGAACAGATTTAAATTTGATACTTCTGTAGAATTTTGTGCATAATATAATTCCGAAAAGAAACTTTATTTAAAGCAATTTCGTTTTCTGCTTCTCGAACCATTATTTGAGATAATAAACAGTACAAAATCATAAACACTTCCCACAATTAAATACTTTATCCTAATTTAAACAGAAAGTACCGGAAAAAGTTTTTTTTAATTATCAAGTTGGCAAAAAACAAATTTTGTAATGAATTTTCTTTAGAATAAGTAGATGTAGATAGTCAAAAAACAGTTGTGATTCAGGCCATTTTGTTTTGCTTCTTAATGTTTATTAGTACGAGGACGTATTTTCATGTTATCTATGTAGCCATGAAAAAAACAGGTATCACATTAACAACTCTTTATTTTTCTACGTAACTCCCTTTAGTCGAGTCAATGAAGGTTTTTACTTCTAAACCCACAAAAACAGAACCGATTTTGATGAATTTTTTTTTAAATTGTTTCTTATATTAAATTATTCAAAATCAGAAACATTCCAGCTGGCGCTATCAACTATTTATATTGTTTAAACATTAAAAAAAAAAAAATTATTAAAAAAATTTTTTCTTCGATGGAATTTTAACTAGAAGTGACTAACTTTGAAAATTTAGTATAATAAATAATTTTTGAATAAAAAAGTTTAAAAATTTCCATTTAAAATGTTAATTATTCAATCATTCGGATGCAAGAATATAATATACAAAATATAGACATATATATATATTTTCACCTTAAAAAATCAATACTTTTATGAGAATATATAAACAGGCACAAGAAATTGACCTTTTGTATCACAGGTAGGGGAATTCCAGGTCAAACTCCAGATGTTTCATCATGATTTTCGGAGTGAACGCATGTGTTTTGAGGTTATTAATATGTTAAAAGAAGTTTTTAACATTAAATATTGAAAATATTAGTGAAAATTGTTGAAGAGAACTGAATTATTGATTAAAATTCAGAAAAAAGTGCACAGATACAAGTACAAACACGATGGAAAAAGTAATTATCTGTCATGTATTCTTGGTTTGTATTGAAAATAATTGGATTACATTTGCTTTTAAGTTTGTTTATGTATTTTGAAGAATCGAATTATTATTCTTATTATTATGTTACATTTATATTACATTATTACAGTTATTATGATACATTTATATGCTGTAAAATCATATTTTTTTTGTAATTTTGGTGACTACAACAAACTCGCTTGTGTTGCATGTAAGTTAAAAAGTGTTTCCCGTTTAATAAATAAATACTCAATCTCAACTAAATTTTGTTAGCTTATTTGAAACATATTGATTTAACGATTCTAAAAATTGTAGCCCTTTAAGTGTAATATTTTTAATTCTACGGTACTTTTTTCAATGGATTTTCCGCGCGTCATTCTCGTCGCTAAGATTATTTGCTAAAACAATTTGTGTTAAATTATTCTTTGAATGTAATGAAATCTTTTTAAATTATTAGAAATACATTTTCTGTCTTACAGCTCTATTTCCCTTTGAATTTGATCCTCATATTTAAAATCATACGTGTTAAAAACATTTCCCAACATTTTTTTATATGATACAGCAACAGCAACAAGATACTGTAGATTCTACAGTTAATTGTTGTTGCATTTGCAAAGAACAAGAGAGTTCAGATACACCAAGTACTTCGAGTAAAAGTGTAGAAAAATTTACACAAGTGACAAGAGGACTGCCAACACTAAAAGCAGTTGTTCCAGTGGCGGCTCGTCAGATGAGGCAAATGAGGCGCCGCCTCACCTTCAACCTTTGAGACATTAATCTGTTTCTCAAATTGTTTTTTATTTTTGGTGTAATTGTTTAATTTTGCTAATAAGTTACTTTAAATTAGTTTAAATTGAGCAATTGGCATGCCGCCGAGTCCCATGCGCAATACTGAGACGATTGCTGAAATTTACCGAGGCACCAGCTGTATCGCCTCGGAAATGACGTAAATTCTCTAGAATCACCAGCTGATTTCATCATACGCGAGGATTCCAATTCGCCCTGCTAACGTGATTTGAGGCACTGGACATCGGCGCTTCTCGTCTACATTCGTCATGTCTCGTGAATTAAGTTCGCGTAATAATGCAAGATGCAAAACGTGCTTAATGGATTAATTTCAAGATAATCGACAGTTAACAGTTTGTAGTTTTGGACGTTGACTGTTTTACTTTCCGTAGCATAATTCTTGTATTTACATAATCCAGAATTAACTGTTTTATTGTTGGGAATTGTTATATAAACACAGACAGTTTTACGTATTTATTTACAATTCTTCCAGTGTTTGGTGCTTAGGGAACGAACTTCTTTCTGAAGAAGAATTGTTTCAAAAATATAAATTTCTGTTTTATGAAATAATAGACTGTATCGCGTCACAATTAAATATACGATTTGCGGATCTCGAAAAACTACAGTTTTTACGCTTGGTAGATTCATAAAAAATGGTTGATACCGACAAGATGTTTCCAGAAGAGGCTTTCTCGTGTTTAATTACAAACTATCCAAATATTTTTAATAAATCGCTTTCGAAAAATGAATTAGTAAATATTTATAAAGATTCAGAATTTTGCAATACCGACATTATGGCATTTTTCAAAAAGATAGAGGAATTAAAAGAGGTTTTTGTTAGAACGTATAAACTTGTTTGTTTAATTTTAACTATTCCTGTTACGTCAGTTAAAATAGAAAGAAATTTTTCCTGCTTGAAGAGAATTAAAACCTACCTACGAAATACTATGTCTGAGGACCGCCTGTCGGGATTAGGAATGCTATCCTGCTATCCATTGAAAAAGAGCTTCATAGTGAGTTGGCGAATTTTTATGATGACATTATAGATATGTTTAGTAAATTGAAAAATAGGCGAATTGATTTAATGTACAAAACATAAAAATGTAATTCAAATTCATGGTGCCTTCTTTGAGTAAAGTCATATTGTATTATTATTATTATTATTATTATTATTATTATCATCTATCGCCTCATCTATAAAATGGGTCACGAGCCGCCACTGAGTTGTTCCATTATGCTCAAATTCAGTGAAGATTTATTTATTCCATACCCCAGTCATATTTTTTCATTGAAAACCGGACATAATATATAAAAACCTCAAATTATACGAAGTGTTTTCAAAAATTTCAAGTTTAGAATTCAATTCTTGCATCCGAATGATTGAATAATTAACATTTTTCAATGGAAAATTTGAAACTTTTTAATTCAAAAATTATTTAATATACTAAATCTTCAAAATTAGTCACTTCTAGTTAAAATTTCTTCGAAAAAAAAATTGTTAAAAATTTTTTTTTTTTTAATTATTTTAACAATATAAATAATTGATAGCGCCAGCTGAAATGTTTCTGATTTTGAATAATTTAGCATAACAAACATTTAAAAAAAAAATTCATCAAAATCGGTTCTGTTTTTGCGGGTTTAGAAGTTTTGACGATTTTTCCGCTTTATTGACTGGACTACTTCAACACTTATACACTTATTCCATCTTTTTTCCAATTGTCCCATATCCTCAGAACAAAATTTTTTCAGCAACTCTTCTTTGAGTGCTTCATCAGATGCAAAACCCCTTTCTCTGAGATTCTTTTTTAAGTTTTTGAATAGAAAGAAGTCTGACGAAGCTAGGTCAGGCTATAAGGTGGTTCCCTTAACTCTATGAAATGAACCCACAGTCATTGATTATTATCTATCACTTTGACTTTATAACACTGCGATGTTCCACCTTATCCCAAATCTCTATAAACCGCACAAATTAAACATAACTTAACACATGTACCTCCAAATGTCACAGCTATTTTTTAATAATTGATTTGACATAGACGCTTTTTTGTTTCATGGCTAGGTAGATAACATAAAAATACGCCCTCATAGAATTAGCGTAAGCATACTGTGCATTTTTGTAAGCAGGAGATACAACTCTATTTAACCAAAATTTTGCAAAAATGCTAAATTTAAGCCTACCCTGTATGTCTTAAATAAGTGAGATCTCTACGTTGGCCATCATATTTCAATCAGCATGTATATTAAAAGATTAATAATGGGAAATAATTTTTTTTCTTGTTAAGCTTATGGCACCACTTCTGTCCATTCGTCAGGCTTGTACTCATCCAAATGCTACAAGAGGTCGCTATTTAGCTACCCGTAAACCAGTAACTTCCATGGAAGGATTATTAGATGCGCTCATTGAAAAGAATATAAATGATTCCGAAGAAAATTTAAGAGTTGTTGTTTCAGCTTTAAATGGTTAGTTTATATTTACACTTTATTGTTTTGAGAAATAAGTTAATAAAATATGTAACATTGAATTTACAGTATTTATCCAAATTTAATATTGCAGGCATTCAGCTTAAATGTTAATCAATTTATAGTAAAATACATACACATAGGGTGGGTTGCACAAAACTTTTGTTAAATGTCAACGAAAGGGCATTATTTTCTGTTTACTAATGTATTATTTGGATCTAATTATGCAATTAGGAATCAAGCGACATTGTGCCATAAAATGAGATAATAGGTTTTTCTCAATCTCAGTAAAGTTAGTTTGATGTTGGTTGACGGGCCTTGTGAAATAAAATTGTATTTTTGTTATTAAAAATGTATACAACCATTGGAATTTATGCTTTTAATGACATAATAGCTATTTATGCAACGAGTTGCAAAATGATGGACTTTTTATCACCAGGCGTGAAATTGTTCGTCGAGGCGAAGCCGAGATGAACAACACGCCATGTGATAAAAAGACATGTTTTGCAACGTGTTTCATACAAGATTTTATCCAATTCAGATAACAAAATTAAATGCCACATCTTCTTAAAAAAGGAGTTGGGTCATCGTGATAAAATGGGAGTGATAAAATGGGAGCATATTTTGTAACTAGTTACAAAATGAACCACTTTTCGCAACTCAAATCATCTTTTTGTAACTAGTTACAAAATGGGAGCATATTTTGTAACTAGTTACAAAATGAACCACTTTTCACAACTAAAGTCAATGTCGAAATGTTGACATTTCGTAACTGAATTGGATAAAATATTTATGACAGATGTTTTTGCTTGCTTGCTTGTTATTGGAGAGAGATCTTTAGTTTAAAAATTTACCTAGCCATGATTGCATTCTATCCTTGTTGTACTACCCATATTGTTTATGTCTTCCTTGTTGCACTCATTAATTTTTGTATGTTTATACTGGTTTTCGGACAATCTGTATAATTTATATCAATTCTGTTGTAGGTTTAGCCGGCATTCACTTACTTTTACAAAATCCTGTACAAGCTGTAGCAGAATATCGTAATATTTTGCAACTTGCTGCTCGCTTCAATGCTGATGATTCAAAAAAGGGATTAGCAGTCGATAAATTGCAATTAATCCATGCCATGCATAATCTAGCTGATGTTCTCGATAAATCTCCTCCTGTACCACCAACTCTTCGTGACCATACTTTAAGACAAGATTGTTTAAATTTACAAGAAAAGTATATGGAACGCTATATAAATCAGGTTAATTAAATCTTTATTATTACAATCTACTTTTAACAATTTAGTGTTCTAGCAATATAATATAGTTTTAAAGAAAGATAGAAATACTACTACCTACTTTTTTTTCTTAAAAAATAATGAAGTGTGCTGCTTAGCAATACTCAAAAGTGGTGCTTATTATTATTAAAAATTAAAATTAGAAGTAGTGAAGTATTTTGTAAATAAAATAAAACAGTATAAAAGGGTTTTTTAATAAATTTTTGGTGTATTTTTGTTACAGAGTTTGCAGACATGTGAGGAAACGCAGACTGCTATAAATGTAGTAATTAAACTACAAGAAAAAAGTACTCTTAGTCCAGGACAGTGGTATTCTTCACTCATTGACTGGGTTGGAGTTAATGATCTTATGTCTGACTTGTCTTCACGTATTGATACATTGTTAGAAAATGCAAGCAATCAAAAGCTAACGTAAGTAATAAGTTTAGTTCACATGACACAAATTAGAAAATTTATTTTAACTAATTTTTTTTAGCTTTTCAAATGAACGTAGGTTACTCTATCTAGTAGCAACATGGGATGAAGATATTTCTGACCAGCGAACAACGACAATTACTTTGTTAAATGAAATGTATAATTATTCTATTGAAAGTGAACGTAAATTTACGATTGCTGAAGGTTTAGTTCCAGCAGCTATGGATTGTCATCTGCGTCCACAAAAAAAATCTAAAAGTAATAAGAAATGTTTGGTTTGTCAAGTTAGTGTTCAAATGAGACAATATGAAGCAATGTTGTTTGATATGACCAAGATTCAAAATTCTTTGGAAGATATCTCCAATAAAGGAAGCTGGAAACCCACTTCACAGGAATTAGTCCTAAAAGGTAAAAATATAAATTAGAAGCTACTGTATTTTTACTTACACTTATTGTTGCAGCTATTCTTAATTTAGGAAGAGCAAAAAATGCTGAAAAAGAAGTGGTAAAGGATGGCGAATTATATTTAAATACTCTAGATGCAATGAAAAAAGAGTTTAAGGTATTTAAAATATTTAGGTCCATATTGTACTGAGACATTATTTAAAAACAGGACAGAGGGTGCTATGGAATGTCTGTCTAGTGTCATTTGTCAATTTATTAAATTAACCTCAAAAAAGACATAACATCGCTTGGCGGGCGAAACCTGCATGCCAAAAACAAAATTTTCAAGGAGGAGCAAAAAATGCTTTGTAATGATCAGATCATAACTTTAATGTAATAGGTATTATTTTGAAAACTTTCTAATGTTTATACACCATTTAGTACGTAGGAGGTTTTGCCAAACACTGTAGAAAGGCTAAAATAATCGAAATAGACAAAAACCCTATTTCAGAACAAAATGACACATAAGAGGTTTTGCGTAGCGTTGAACTTTACCGGGAAACATCGGCTCGAACGTCGAAAGTTATCTTGGGCCGCGCCGAAATAATTCGCACAAGGTCCCGTATAACAATCGTTTGTTGCATCTGCGCTGTTGTAATTTCACATACGTGATTCTAGCTGTACGAGAAGCGCTGGTCGCTGGCGCAAGGCACATATTTGTACTTGCCTTTTAGTGGAGTAACTTTACGTTTATATCTCGAAACCGGTTCAAACTTCTCCGATTTGAATGATTTTTTTTGTAAACGTCGTAAATATAAAATATTATAACCTTTATGGGTTAAAATGACTCTGATTGTTCATTCAAAAATTTATTAATTTTATACAGGGTTGTCCAAAAGTAATGGGACAAAGACCAACAGTAGATTTGCGAAACCAAAATATTACGATTTACCTAAAATTACCTTAGTCCAAAAGTTAATACTTAGGGAGATACAGGGTGTCAAAGTCGAAATTTTAATCTTAATTTTTTGCTGTAATTTCAAAAGTTTTCGAAATATTGATATGAAAATTGGGGAAACTACCTTTTTTGGCACGAGGAACAATAATCCGACCTCAATTTTAACGTAGCTCTTTATAGAATCTTATTTTCGCTACACATAATACCTTTATAGCAAAAATGAGGTTCTTTTGAGAGCTACATTAGAAATTTTGAATAATATTACGTAACAACTGAGTCAGGTTTCAGAATTTTAATGAATTAAAATTTGTTGAATTATATTATTTCACTAGCTACAACAAATCTCGTTTTCCAAAGAAAGCTTTTAATAGCCTAAAACTGAATTATGCCAATTTCTTTGACACTGACGTTTTGCATTATCAAAAGCTGTCACTTTTTGTACTTATCAGTAAAACAGAAGCGCTTCCCCAAGTAAAAAACTCACTGCACGCCACTGAATAAGACATTGAAATCATTTAACTAAACAATTTCAAAATAATATGATATAATTATTAGAAAGCGAAATAAAACATATGCAGAACAGAAATACATAACAAATAATTATGTTCTGTATACATTTTAAGTATTTTGATAACTATAGTTTCCCTTACATAATTTATAATCTGTTGAATTTGTTTAAATCGTCAAATTTTAGTAGAAAATACGAATCTAAACTATTAATTAATTTAAGAATTATACAAACATTGACAGTTATTTCACTTATTTCGTTCTGTGTAACCGTTAATCCGTTTCCGTACGTGTCACATGACTCTCAATAACCAATAGCACAGCCCCGTAATATCAAATGTCAGTAATGTAACACTACAACCAATCACAAACGTTGTATTGGGGAGCATACTAAACCAACAGGTAGTGTCTGCATAATCGCTCTTCGGTTACCTAAGATGACATTGGCGGAAAGATGGGAATGAACTATTACATCCAATAAAATTAGGACACAATAAAATTACCGTACAATTACTACCTAAAAATTCATTTCTGAATAATTACCGTATTATTTGCGTACGATCCTACCTTAGGATCGTACGTCGTATTTATATCGAAATTATCGTACAAATACGGTAATTACCGTACGCCTGGCAACGCTGAAGGGCATACAGGTGCAGATGCACTCCAAAAATGTTAAGTCTAATATTTAAAAAAATTCATTTATTGGCCCGTTCATAGAGAAAAATGTAATAACAAAACTTCTAAACTGAACATTTATTTTTATTATAATAAAATATCTCAAAAGCACACACATGACATAATAGTGAATAAAAAATAAAACTGTAATTGCACATCACTATGCTATAATTGAAAACACTTGTCCAGCACATAAGGGAACCTTATTTTCGCAGTCCTTACACCTATATGCTGTATTCGTTTTTTTGCCCATTTTGGTGCACTGGCGAGGACGCAAAAAATATTTCTTTCTTTTCCAGCCTGCAGGAGCCGGTATTGGTTCTTGATAGTGAGGTTGGACGTTTCTATCAACAACAGGTGGGTCAATGCTTTTTGATGGTCTACCACCACCATACATTGGTCCAGTTTTTACTGGAACTCTTCCATCTCACTGATGAATATTTATGTCAAGAAGATTTTTTATCAGTTGATCACAAAAATCCAAAAATGATAACTTTTGCTGTATTTTGCTATTGAATAAAGTATATGCATTACATACTGTAACATCTAAAAGGTGAAACATAACGTTCTTTTGTACCAACGGATGGTTTTACGTGGTGAGGAATAATATGAAGTCATTTGGTTAGCTCGATGAACGCCTGATATGTCATTATATTTAGCAATTTCTACTGGTTTCATTTTTTCTGCCCATATTTGTTTGGGACTTCTTGGAGATTAGGATGGTATGCAGTTGGTATTGTTATTACATTTCTCTTATCGTCTTTCCAACAGGACTGTCGATCTCTGGAACTCTCTTTCGCAAGACGCAGTATCGGCTCACTCCCTCCCTCATTTTAAAAACATACTCAATCGGTTGTTTGACCGACATTAGTTTATAATGTTCACCAATATTGTGATACGCTGTGAAATATCATATTGTTATCGTTTATTAATATTGTTTATCAAATACCTACTCACTGATGTGTTATATCTAATTGTGATAATACTATGCGAAACATTTGTATACATTGATTCGGGCTTATATTAGTTTACTGTTGCCTGTACATTAGGGTGGCCCTTAATTATGGTTGAAACAAATTTTGACCGGGTCACCCCCCAAATCGATTCTAAAAAAATAAAACGTAATTTTAAGATTTACCAGACCTCCAAATTCCAACGTTAAGGGGTGCCCCAAGGAGCCTGCATTTTCCCATTTAAATAGCATAGGCTTTCAGCACACTTCTGGTTTTTATTTTTTTACAAAAGTATGTGTGTCTGAAAAAATCTGGGGAGTGCTCCGATTCATTGCTCACTGATGCCCCTTTCATGGAAAAAATATGGGAGCCAAGTGTCATATCTTAAGCAAATAAATGGGGGGTGAAGAAAGTGGTAATTTTTAAATATTGTCGTTTTTCTCGGTTGTAACGAGTTGTTAAGATATGACACCTGGCTCCCATGATTTTTTCCGTGAAAGGGGCATCAGTAAGCAATGAATCGCAGCACTCTCCGGATTTTTTCAGACACACATACTTTTGTAAAAAAATAAAAACCAGAAGTGTGCTGAAAGCCTATGCTATTTAAATGGGAAAATGCAGGCCCCTTGGGGCACCCCTTAACGTTGGAATTCGGAGGTGTGGTAAATCTTAAAATTACTTTTAATTTTTTTGGAATCGATTTGGGGGGTGACCCGGTCAAAATTTGTTTCAACCATAATTAAGTGCCACCCTACTGTACATACTAAATAAATAAATAAATCTTTCAATTTAGACACATAGATGTTACCTTTTCGCAACCAGACGTAATCTCCTTTTAATTTTTGTTTTGTAGCTAATGTTGGATTATGTTTCCCATTTGATCTAAGTGTGCCAGTACAGTGGGTATTTTCTATATTTACTTCATAGTCCGATATTGAACACAATTCATAAGATTTTATTCCATACTTGGCTTTCTTTCCCTTAATATATTGTCTAAAGGACAAACTTCCTCTAAATAACAGAGAAGATTCATCTAGGGATAGATATTTTTCTGGACTATATGCTTTTTGGAAAGTCTCTAATAGCTTATTTAGCAACGGTTTATTTTTGTGTACTTTTTCATTTACATTTACATCATCTTCGTGATAACAACATGAAAAACATCTAAGTAAGGTTTCATATCTTCTACCACTCATTATGTTAGTAAATACTGGATAATATAATGGATCCACAGAAAACATTTTTCTCAACCAAGGAAAACCAAGTTGTCCACCTAGTAAAGTAAGTGTCAGACATTTTTTCATTTCAGATATATCCGTTTAGTGTAGGTACTTACTATAACGAGAATATTTAGTATGTGGACGGTTTGCATTCATCATTTTTTGTCCATACCTGTTGGTAGAGAGAACAATCATATTCATTTTTTCTTGTGTCCATAATTGTTCAAAAGCATCTAGCGGGGTTGAGTTGTCAGTTATATCAATTTTTACTCCAGATGAGTCTCGATCAAAATTAAAATCAGAGATAGGAGATGTAGTGCCCAGCGCCGTAGCTAGGGCCTGGCAACAGGGGCACGCGCCAGGGGCGCAAGCCTCGGAGGGCGCAATCAGCGAAGCAGTTATTAGTGTTGAATAAATAATTTTATTATTAAATAATTAAAAGCGTTAGTTAAAGCAATGCCAGCTAAATTAAATATTACATATTAAGGCCTTGCCACTTTATTTAGCCAGGACGCAATTAGAAACAACGGTGGCGCCATTTGAGGTGAACTATACATTTCTCCCTTAAAAAATGTATAGTTCACCGCAAATGGCGCCATCGTCCTTTGTAATTGCGTCTTGGCTAAATAAAGTGGTAAGGCCTTAATGTGTAATATTAAATTAGGCTGGCCTTGATTAAAGCGTCGCCTTCGTTGATTAAAAACGGAAACCCCGTTTTGAATCAACGCAGGCTACGGATTAAAGAATACTGGGCGCTGTTGCCAACCGGCGGGCGACGCCACAGTAGCGCACGGATCCGCTCGCTCTACCTCGTGTGATAAAATTGAATCTTACTATCGACGACGCGGGGAATCCCCTAAAATTTCTCCTTTTATTACTGCCAGATTTAAAAAGTGCAGATTTTTAACCCTTCTCAACTGTTATGAAGAATACGGGTTGGGGGTTGGCGTCAAGTTATCCAAATAGGTAGGAATATCTTTCCGTTTGGCGCTGACGTTGCCCATTATTTCCGCGAACGATCATTTAGCAAATTAATTAGTAAAGAATTATTTGCGCTCACAAATTAACCAGAAGCGTCTAACTAATCTAGCGATATTATCTATAGAATACGACATCGTTGAGAAAGTTAATTTTGATTCAAATAATAGATAAAATGGCTAGTAAAAAATCTAGAAAATTAATGCTGCAATTATTTTTTTTTGTTTATTGTAATTTTATTAATTAATTTATTAATTTTTTTTGGTACTTATCAGAGTCGAAATATACAATGTGTCCCAAATTCAATCCCCACCATTAGGATCTCGGAAACTATAAAAGCTACAAAGTTGGTTAAATAGGGAAAGTTTTAGGAATTTTAATGCTCATTTCATATCCGTTGAGAAATCACAGCCAACTTTGGCCGTTTTCGAGATATCTTGGAAAAGCCGAAATTTGAAGTTTTCTGTTTTCCAAAATATCCCGGAAAGTATTAAGTTATTAGTTTCAAGACTTGAACATTGTGAAGGCACTTTTTTACAGAGAATCGGGTGGTACCATATGTTTATATTTATGACGCTTTGTGAACAACTACTTTTGATTTTCATATGGACGCCGTATTGAATTTTGTCGTAACTAAACTCAGCTCTTTTCTCTCTTTTCAACGATGTGTCACACGTACGGAGTTTTTCAAGAAGAGCGGGAATAAAATACCTTTTCCCTTATTCGTGTAGTAGGCTTTGATAAAAAAAAATGTATTTTATTCCCGCTCTTCTTCAAAAACTCCGTACATGTGGCATATCGTTGAAAAGAGAAAAAAGAGCTGAGTTTAGTTATGACAAAATTCAATATTGCGTCCATATGAAAATTAAAAGTAATTGTTCGTAGAATAGAAACCAAGTGTCATAAATATAAACATATGGTAGCACTCGATTCTCCGTAAAAAAGTGCCTTCACAAGGTACAAGTCTTGAAACTAATAACTTAATACTTTCCGAGATATTTTGGTAACAGAAAACTCCAAATATCGGCTTTTCCAAGATATCTCGAAAACGGTCAAAGTTGGATGTGATTTCTCAACGGATATAAAATGAGCATTAAAATTCCTAAAACTTTCCCTATTTAACCAACTTTGTAGCTTTTATAGTTTCCAAGATCCTAATGGTGGGGATCGAATTTGGGACACACTGTATATTTTTTTATTCTTCCTAAAGCTTTTGCTTAGGGACTTACATGGTTTATAAAATAACCTAATTTATAATAAGTTTAATGATTTTTTTTGTTTTATTGGAATATATTGAAATGGTCTTGCTCTTTTAAAAGGTTTTATTTAAATTTAATTTATTTATTATTAAGCCCACATTCAATATTTACAATTATCCCTTGCTTTGCTCTTTAATTTTACTTAATTGTTTGCATTGCTCTTATCTCAGGTCGTTAATTAGGTTCCTTGTTTGTTATCTTTCTAAGTATATTTTTACCCAAATAAAAATAAAATTACTCAAATACTTATAATGCAGATTTTTTTTATTATCGTTTTTTCCTATCAACCCTGCCTTAAACCTATCTTATAATTACGGTATTTACACTCACTATTTACACCGGTTCCTGGGTTATTTTTGAAATTTCTATTTCACCCCAAAATCCAAATTGCCTCTGTTTCAAACTTAATGCTCAATTTCCTCTGCTCCAATTTCTACTTTCAATTGCTTCTGCTTGAAATTCAAATTTTCAATTGCTTCTGCTTCTATTTCGCTTCCTTTCGATTCAATAAATGATTCTTATGATTATTAACTCTATTTAAAGTTAAATAATCGGTTGATATTTATTATTTTGGAACGTGCAATTGAGCAAACCTATTTGGTTGTTGCTCCTTTTTATGCAAAAATATCACTTATTTATTAAATTGTTTTTTTCTGTATCCCTGATATTTTATCTAAATTATTTTTCACTATAACAACTATTTACAAGGTTTCTAATAGTAACTTATTTTACATTTCTATAACTACCAATTTAGCTAATTATTACTAACAAACATTATAACAATAACTTATTTACATTTTCACATAACTTAAATCTAATCTAGCTATCTTAAAATTATATTACAATTTTTAATAATTTAAAATCTGCATTACTTATATTTGGCAAATAACATTTTTCTTTTATAAATTAAACAAACAACTTAACCTTAATTATATACATCCAATTAAGTATCATCTCAAAAGCCCCTCGATTTTTTTTTATTATATTTATTTTCAACCCTGTTCATTTCAAAATTTTTACTAATTTGCATTTTATTTTATAATAATATTCATTTTCACTTTATTGTTCAATATACGGATATATCATTGATATATGAAAAATCCCTCTGATTTTATCAGAATTTATTTCTTTTACTTCGTAGGAATTATCAAAAATTATTTTATTTATTTTAAATGGACCTATATAAGGTAATTGTAATTTTGCACATTTATTCTCTTCTTTATTTGCTACCTTTAAATTTTTTATTATTACTAAATCACGTATCTTAAAACGTATTTTCTTCTTTATTTTGTTATTCTGTTTGATTTCATATCTTCTATTTATCTTTATAATTCTTTTTTTTGTTTGTTCTAATAATGAATCAATATCGGTTATTATATCTTGCGATCTCCATGGTCTTTTTGGTAAAATAGCTTTCATTAACATCACAGGTGAGGTTTCAGTAACAGTATTTGGTACATCATTAATAAATTGTTCAATTTTCGACAAGTACTTTACCCAAGCATTGTGTTTATCAAAAGTGACTATTCTTAAATATTTAATGACTTCTTTTATATATCGTTCCGCTGGATTTCCTCTTGGATGACGAATACTACAATAAGAATACCGTATTTCTAATTTTCTTAACTGTTGTTTGAATCTATCATTATGGAAATACGTTGCGTTATCTGCTAAAATTCTGTTCGGTTTTCCAATTTCTAATGAATATTTTTTTATACAATAAATTACATGATTTGTATTACATTTTCTTGTTGGATATAATTTTACATATTTTGTAAATACATCTATCATGACTAAAATATGTTTGTTTCCGGCATGTCCAGGAATAAGGTTGCTTATATAATCAATAGCTACTAATTCTAACGGTCTTTCAACTTTTACGCTTGTTAGTGTACTTGCATTTTTAAAATTTTTCTCTTTAACAAAAATACAAGTTTTACACTTATTTATAAAATTTTTAATTAGTTTGATGTCATTTTTTATATAAAAACATTCTCTAAACATTAACCATGTTTTTCTAATCCCAATATGTCCATAATTTAAATGTATTTCTTCTATAATTTTAAATGCTAAATTTTTATTTATTACAAAAAGTTCTTGTTCCCCAATTACTTTAATCAAAATATTATTTTTTTTGTTTAAAACCCCTATTTTCCAAAATATTATTCAATTGTAAATCATCTTTTATTTTAACAATTTCCTCATGATTTTGTTGATCTCTAATTGTTTTCAAAGAAAATCTATTAATTAATTTATTTGCTATCATTATTTGATTTTTCTTTGGAAGTATATCTTTTCTACTTAAAAAATCTGCAGAAATATTATCCTTACCAGGTTTATGTTTAATATCAAAATCGTATTCTTGCAAAAATAAAGCCCAACGATATAATCGATTACTTAAGAAATCTTTTTTCTTCATAAAAGTTATTCCTGAATTGTCAGTTTCAATAATAAATTTGTTACCTGTTAAATAAAATTTTAATTTGTTTATTGCAAAAATAATCGCAAGCATTTCTTTTTCCGATACTGTATATCTAACTTCATAACCTTTTAATATTCTTGATATAAAACATATTGGTACTTCATATTCATCTTGTATTTGAATTAATTCTGCTGAAATGGCAAAATTTGACGCATCTGTTCTTAAAATGAATGTTTGTTTAAAATTTGGAAAATATAACAATAGTTCATTGTAAAAATTTTCTTTAATTTTGATAAAAGCTTCTTCCCTTCTTTGATCCCATTTCCATTTTTCATTCTTCCGTAATAACTCAACTAATGATAAGGTAAGTTCTGAATATTTTGGAATAAATTTCTTATAATAGCTATTAAGACAACAAGTGTTTTATAGAAGGTTTAAAAATCAAGGTTGTAGTTCAAATCCGAGCGAACGAAGTGAGCCGAGGATTTGATAGACCGAGATTTTTAAACTATAAAACATGAGTTGTCTTCAAGATTTTTTCTAACACTAATATCAGACATTTTCATTCACTAATATATTATTAGAAATTTTAATAAATTATTATTTGAGACGCGTCATAATACACAAAATGCGAAGATTGCTAGGCAACGACGTATATAAAGGCCTATAAAATACGTTGTCGTTGACGACGTATTTTATAGAGAAAGCGTATTTTAGAGGAAACATAACAAGTGAGCTCTTATGCACCATAGAAACAGTATAAGATATTAGTGTTAGAAAATAATTTAAAACTCCTAAAAATCTTCTTAGAGATTTTAAATTAGTTGGCCTAGGAAAATTTTTAATTTCAATAATCCTATCTTCATTGATATGCACTCCTTGATCACTTATTTTATATCCTAAGTAAGTTACTTGATTTTTAAAAAATTCACATTTTTCTAAACTCAATTTTAATCCATTTGTTTCTAAGGTAACCAAAATGATTTCTAAATGTTTGACATGACTTTCTAGATCTTCACTAAAA
Organism: Melanotus villosus; assembly: GCA_963082815.1. Lineage (NCBI taxonomy): Eukaryota > Metazoa > Arthropoda > Insecta > Coleoptera > Elateridae > Melanotus > Melanotus villosus. Next base: position 63,752,027 of record OY720418.1, on the reverse strand, counting down.
ACAAGCACGTCATCTACGTAATGCACACAAAATTCTTCAAAACAATTTAAAATCTTCTGCATTGCTCTAACTAATGCAGCACATGAAGTAGATAATCCAAATGGTACAACTTTAAATTGGAAAATTTCTCCATCTACACTAAATCCTGTATATTTCCTACTATCTTTATGGAGTGGAATCAACCAAAAAGAATTCTTAAGATCTAACTTTGAAAATATCTTTTTATTACAAATTCTACCTAATAAAGAATCAATAGGTTGAGGAGCCTCGAATTGTGGTTTTGTGATTGAATTAATCTTTCTAGCATCAAGACAGATTCGTATTGAATTATTTTTCTTTTTAACAATTACTAATGGGTTTATGTAACTTGTAATTGCAGGTTCGATAATTTGATTTTTTATCATATTTTCAATTTCCTTTTTGACTTCAGTTCGATATTTAAATGGAATTGGATAATTTTTAACATTAAAAGATGCTTCGTTATCAACTTTTAACTGATGAATGTAACCTTTTGCTAAACCAGGTTCATTATCAACCAGTTTTATTCTTTTACGTAATAACATTAATAATTCATTTTTTATAAATAAATATTCTTCTCCTATTTGGTTATCATCAATTAAGTTTTCAATTGAACAATTATTTATTATTATATTTTCGTTTATAAACTCAATATTATTTACCCAGGGTATTTTAATTTCATTAATAAAAACACACCTTTCTTTCGCGTCAATAATCATCTTTACTTGTTCAATTATGTCAATTCCTATTATGAAATCAAATTGTAAATTAGGTACAATAAAAAATCTCATTGGATATTCAATTTCACCTATTTTCACCTTTACATTAAGAACTTTATCAATATGAGTTAATTTTCTTTTAGTAGCAGCTAATAATTCTAATTTCGCAATTTTATAAATGTTTTTGATTAAGACATTTCCATACGAATTAACTAATTCTTCCTTAATTAATGAAACTTGTGCCCCTGTATCTATTAATGCGATATTGTTATTTTCAAGAAAACTTATTTTAATAAAAGGTAAATTTTGAATTTCAGCTTCTTCATCATCTTCAAATAAAAATTCCCTTGGATGCATATAACTAGTATTTAAAATTGAACTTTTTAACAACATTTTAAAATTTATGTTTTTTTTTTATATCCGGAGGACCGTGTATTTCAGCTATTTCGATTTTATTGAAATCATCTTGGTTTTTCTTCACATAAATCTGACTGATAACTTTTTCATTATTTTTTTCTTGTATCATTTGGTCATACGGTTTTCGTTCTTGATAATTGTTATTATTATAATAAGGACGTTTATAATTTCCGTCATATCTGTTATTATAATTTTGATTATAATTCGGTTTCTGATAATTGTTCGATCTGTTATCATGATATTTACGGTCTTTATAATTTTCCCATTTCGTATTTGGATTCGGTCTATTATTATTTGATGTTTTCTCTTCTTCTGGATTATTGTTTTTATAATTGGATTTCTTATCATTGCTTGTAGCTGAGTCGTAATTTCTTAACGTTTCTAAGAAATCCTTTAATTTTTTTATGTTTTGTAAAGCTACGGACCTTGTTATCTCATTCTCAAGATGTCTTGACAAATGAATTATGAGTTCTTCTTCTGTCATTGGTGGTTTAAGAAATCTAGCCTTGTTATATAAACCCATTATGTAATTTTCCCTTGTAATTTCCTTTTTGTTGTCATACTTACCCATAGTTAACTTAATTCTTACATCCATTTGATGTGTGTTGCTCCAAAATTGTTCCATGAAGTTTGTTCGAAAATCTTCATAATTGTTACAATTTTCTTTTATCAAATTGTACCAGATTTCTGCGTGTCCTTTTAAACACATTCCTACCAGGTTTAATTTCTTCTTTTCGTCCATCATACTTTCTACTAAGCTGTCAATTTTCGACAAAAATACCATCGGAAATTGATTTCTAAATCCTTCAAATTTTGGCATCATTTCTGAGTTTAAAATTTTACAAGAAGAAAATATGTCAGAAGACCCGTTTGATGTTGAACCCATATTTTTCTTAATAATGGTTATTTGTTCTTGGTTCTTCTTGACCTCACTATTAGTATTCTGAATTTTGTCTTCAATTTGTATTATACTTACGCTGTTTTGTGTCGTTTTGTTTTGTAACTGTTCTAAATTCTTTAAGGAATCTTCTCTAACTTTCTGAACTTGTATTCTGATGGATTTATTTTCTTCGGTCATCTTCTTCTCAATTCCTACCACTTCTTTTCTGATTTCTTCCCTAATTTCTTGTTTATTCTTCTTCAGTTCTTCCTTCAGTTCTTCGAGTTGTCTATTATTTTGTTGGATTTCTTCTTTTAACTCTTCATGTCGCTTCTTTGATTCTTGTTCTCTCTTCTTAGTATCTTCTTTAATTTCATTTAATTTCTCATCTTGTTTCTTTGAATTTTCTTTCAGTTCTTCAAATTGTTTATCTAGTTTATCATCCCGTTTCTTAGCATCTTCTTTAGCTTCTTTGGCATCTTGTTCTCGTTTCTTGGAATCTTCATTTTGTTTGTTTAATTGCTGCATTATAATTTGTAACATTTCATTCGTATTATCATTTCTTGGAACATGTATTTGAGGTGTTTGAACTTCTGTTCCATGATCACCTATCTCCAGTTCAATTACATCTCGCTCCTCCCCTAATTCATCTTGTTCCTCTTCAGGTTCTTCATCTTCCCTTCTTGAACTACTTCGTAACATCCTCCTATCTGCCATCTTTTATTTTTATCAAATTAAGTACAAAATTAAAAAAAAATTTATGTTATTTTTTATTATAATAATTATTTTTCAGTTCTGAATTTCTCAGGTATTCAATATTCAATTTTTATTAATGTATTTTTCCTTTTAATCGTATTTAATTGAAAATAAATATTATCAAAAAATCGAAAAATTTGACAAATGACATTGGCATTAGTTTTGACTTTTCTCCAAATGACAATTATAAATTAATTTTCTCGTTTTACCTTGCCCCACAAACCTTTTAATATTATTTTTGTATACTTCGCCCCTTTTACTTTATAAATCTTATAAATCACCCCACTTTGCTATCGACATTTATTATTCGTCTCACGTTGCTGCACCATTTTATTGTTAAGCCTCACGTTGCGGCGCCAAATTATTGAAAATTATCTCAGATCGTTAATTAGGTTCCTTGTTTGTTATCTTTCTAAGTATATTTTTACCCAAATAAAAATAAAATTACTCAAATACTTATAATGCAGATTTTTTTTATTATCGTTTTTTCCTATCAACCCTGCCTTAAACCTATCTTATAATTACGGTATTTACACTCACTATTTACACCGGTTCCTGGGTTATTTTTGAAATTTCTATTTCACCCCAAAATCCAAATTGCCTCTGTTTCAAATTTAATGCTCAATTTCCTCTGCTCCAATTTCTACTTTCAATTGCTTCTGCTTGAAATTCAAATTTTCAATTGCTTCTGCTTCTATTTCGCTTCCTTTCGATTCAATAAATGATTCTTATGATTATTAACTCTATTTAAAGTTAAATAATCGGTTGATATTTATTATTTTGGAACGTGCAATTGAGCAAACCTATTTGGTTGTTGCTCCTTTTTATGCAAAAATATCACTTATTTATTAAATTGTTTTTTTCTGTATCCCTGATATTTAATCTAAATTGTTTTTCACTATAACAACTATTTACAAGGTTTCTAATAGTAACTTATTTTACATTTCTATAACTACCAATTTAGCTAATTATTACTAACAAACATTATAACAATAACTTATTTACATTTTCACATAACTTAAATCTAATCTAGCTATCTTAAAATTATATTACAATTTTTAATAATTTAAAATCTGCATTACTTATATTTGGCAAATAACATTTTTCTTTTATAAATTAAACAAACAACTTAACCTTAATTATATACATCCAATTAAGTATCATCTCAATATTTATTCAGTAGAAAATTTTTAAGGGCGCAACAACGAAATCTTGCCCTGGGCGCCAATGACTCTAGCTACGGTACTGGTAGTGCCCGTCCACTTTTCGTGCTTTCCATCAGTAACATCAGAATTTGCAGAATCACTAAAGTCTTCCATATTCGAGCTATTTGAAGGAGTGAATACTTCTTTATATAGAGCAAGCAATCTCTTTTCTTCAGCAGGGCCCATTCTTCAATTATTATATAAAATGAGACAAGCAAAGAATTACAAACATACAATGTGATTTTTTTAAAACTCAATTGCAGCAGACCATATTCTGACTTAATACAGACAGTTCTAAGGTTATTAAAGGCATTGTCAACTTATGAAAAGTTGTCTTTTTTTAATTTCGTAATTTGATTGAGTAAAGTGAGTATTGCACCTGTGCAAAATTTTACGGCCGAATTTTAATTCGTTACCGTGTTATGGGAGCTAAAAGTTTAAGATATGACGTCACGAATGTCGGTTGCCAGTAAGAACGGAATGCCGAGTCGACTAATAATACTAATAACCCGGCAACGCGGGTGTTGTGTTTGTTTAGCAGCCTCAGGTGGCCGACATTCATCACGTATCGGGAAATGAATTCTCTCTACCCGTTTATTGTGGTTATTATCAAAGATATTGAAATTCTACCACTGCGGGTAGTTTTACGAGTATTTTAACTAACGTATTTTGATATTTACTAAATATGTTGCATAAGTTGACAATGCCTTTAAGACAGAATACGGCCTGCTGCAATTGAGTTTTTAAAAAATCACATTGTATCTCCACTGTATACACTGCACTAAATCAAAATCTAAAAGCAAACGCCTCAACAATCACGCCACAAATACCCCACTTAAGTGTAGGCGGAATTATTACATTTACGCCCAGCAAATATTTTGCAGGAGATTTTTCATAATTTTATAGTATACCTATATAGGGACGCAAAGGTTCATTCTCTATAATACCATTATTAAATAGAAGACTACTATGACAGTTAGGTCCCATATCAGCTCTTGAAAAATGACTGTTATAGCAGTCACGTCCCAAAGGAATGATGCATATGCGACTGCTATAGTCTTGTCCGCCAACGTGTTAACTGCATTCTGTTGTTCAAATACATTATTTAATTAATTTCGTAAGCAATGGCGTTTCTAAGTTCTACTAAATTTTGCGGATTGTTAATCTAAACTTTGTTTTTCAAATACAGAAATAAAAATAAATCTGGTACGGCTATATCCAGATACTGAGGCAAAATAACTTGGCTCTATTTAAACAGTCCTAAATTTATGCAAGAAATTTAATATTATTTTTGCAGTGTGGACTATGGCATTATCCTGCTGAAAGTTATCTCTGGCAATTTCGTCATTATAAAGTTAATTTATGATGGTTTGTTGATACAAAAATTAGCAGTTAACGTTTTCTTCAAAATCCGACTTTAAGAGGATAAAGAGAAGCTTCTAAAATGGATTTTCTCCAGACCAAAGCATCATATTCGGTGAATTCAAATATCCATTCAAATGGAACCAGGCTTTGTCTGTGCAAAATGTAATGTCCCAAATAAATATCGTCATTGTTTAAGTTGTCCAGAAAAGATCTGCCGTGGAATAAAAACTCGTGGTACAATTTGGTGATTCATATGAATTTTATATGGAAAAAGTTGTAAATCTTTTTATTAAAGTTGAACGAGTAGCCTCAACAATGTTTCATGCATTATCAACAACCACTTGTGTTTTTTGGACTGGACATCCAGACCCTAGTCTTGTTGCTATACTAACTGTTTGTCTAAAATTTCTAATTAGCCGATGAATGATTTCATAAATTGCTTTGCAAGAATGCATTTCGATTTCAGCTGGAAAACTGTTATAACATTCTTGCTCAGAATATTCCCATATGCCCATTACAAAGAACAACTTCTGTTCAGTTGTGAGCATTATGCTAATAATTGGAGAATAATAACACTTGAAACATGACGTTTATTTCATAAATTGACAAATTTACCGTATTACATCGAATAGAAGATGCATGGTTTTTCATATTTTGGTGTCTCTGTATTCATGATGCCTCTTATATTCGATGGCGTCTTACCAGGGTTAAGGGAGAAAGGAAGAAAGAAAAATAAGGGTGCGTCTTATAATCGATGTAATACGGTAATTTAAATTTACTTAATTCAAATGGCTGTTAACTGAAGTTTGATAATCTAAGATAGAAATTTCGTGGCACTCTTTGTCCCACGTTTAAATGGTCTCACAGTACTAATATCTAAACTTATATTTTTTTTAGCAAATGCGGAAGTTTTGGACATATCTTGATCAACAAATTTGTGCCCATGATGAAATAAATATATGTAAAACTAGATTGAGTTTAAAGGAGCCTGATGCAAAACAGAATGAAAGACATTCACAAACAAATAACATTTTAAAGCAGCTCTCGACTGTCTTAGAAAATAAACTCGAATTTATTAATTTACTTGGAGAACATGAGGTAAGTAATAATTGTTCAATAATATATGTATAGTTTTTTGTAAATTATTTGTGACACAAACTTCCATTGTTATTTGGTCAAATAATACATTTGTTCCTTGACCATTTACGAAAAATACCGAAAGTCAATATACATTGAGTACTACATACAAACAAAACCTGCTTTGTAAATATTAATTATTAAGTTGAGCATAAAACGTTATGGGAAAACTTTGTTCAGACATTTTTGAAGAATAACTACAAAAATTGTTACTACTTCTTGTTGGAGTGGCATGCCCTTTACAGGAAATTGCCGATCCTCTTTCCATATGCCTGTGGTGTGCGTGTCAAGTAGCCTACAGACATAGGGGGTCTACAGCTTTACGTGGGCTCCGAACCACGGAAGTGCTTGCGTCTACACAATAAATGAGTTAAAGAATGAAGTGACAGAAGAAAACAGCATAATAAATGGAGTGAAGAAAAACTTAAGTGATAGATTGCCAGAACAGCAAGAAAGAAGACAGGAAAGGAAAACAAATATAATAACAAACCTAAATCTCATGCCATTTTCAAATTTGACATATGCCATCAACTTTTTTTATTATTTCGAAAAAACTATACGGATACGCACAACATGCCACTCTCCGCGCTATATCTCGAGAACGGTTGATCATACGACAAAATGTACAAAATAAAAATTGTAGATAATTTTATGATCTACAAGTTTTATAATAACCTTAAATGACATATGACGCATAGAAAACCACGTAATTGCGAAAAACCGATTTTTGTGACCTTTGACCTTTAATATCTTGTGACGCAGACACGAGATTATATGAGACTTTTCAGCCACTCTTCAGAACGTCAAAACAAAGGTTTATGCAAATATACAGCTTTCTTACTTTCATTCCGAGGTTTACCCCTTATTTCACATTACATATATCACTGTACCATAAATAATTATTACTAATTAATACACTTACTAATTTACAAATCCGATATGCAGGAATTATAATGATCTTCCAAATTCTTAACTTCTCTGATAAAACGATTTGGAGAACAGATCGTCGAACGAAATGGTACCATGGAAAATTCCACAAGAAAGTTACCAGATGCTTACTGCACAAAGTGGAGTTGAAACGCCATTTTGATAATCTTCAATCATTCAAAAATGGAAAAAAAGCCAGCTAACCAAAAGTTAGTCAAATCGCATGGAAACAACGGGCTCGAAAATAAAAGGCTGGAACCGCAATCCAAAAATTAGTTACGGCTAAGCAGAAAAAATAGGAAAAGAAAAAATTGCTCACCAATAATTGCCTTTTTAAAGTTGAAAAACGAATGAGGGCTTAACAACCAAACTCCCTTTATCAAAATTTCTTGAAAGAATTAGGAACTCATTCTTCAACCATTTCCAATATAATTATTTCCAAAATTAGGAAATACCTCAAAGGATAGTCGCAAAATTAGCAGACTCTGGACTCTTCGAAGTCAAATTAAGCAGTGTCCCCAAAATTCAATTTCTGCGCAGCGAAAAGGAAAATTTCCGAGCTCACAAAAGTTAAAGTGCAGCAACGATAATCTAATCTAGCGCAAGCATTCCAAGAACTTTTGGTTTTTAAAGAAATAAATTTTAAATAAACTCGAAATAAATCCAACCTGAAATAAACCCAAATAAAAATCGCAATAATTAACTATTAATTAAAATGTTTTCGGATGACAGAAAACATAAGGATAATACGCAAAATATCGCGGTAATTAAGACTAACACAATAATAAGAGGGAAATTACCCTTTACCATAAAGGAAACATAGGGCTAAATAAACTATAACAAATGAGAGTTATAAAAATTATAAAGAAAAAACGAATTAAATAACAATAATTCACAAAAAATTGTTACATACTCCCGAATGCAAAACCAATTGCCAGGAAAGCTCCAATACAAAAACAAATGTCTAAAACTAAAAATCAAACTAAAACAAAAAAATGAAAAGCAATGAAAGCTAAAGATTGGAAGACACAAGCAAAAAAAAATAGAAAATTCTGAAAGAATGTAGTGGAGCAAGCCAAAACCCATTTAGGGTTATAGAGCTAGATAATAATAATACCTAATTATTATATCTCATTATTCCTTTGCAGGACATAGAGTAGAAATGAAATGTTTACATTGTTGTCTGCCCTGCGCTAGTTGACCCATTTGTGCCAAGGACATATTTGTTTCTCTTTGTATGCTTCTCTTCCATGTTTCTTTTGGGCATCATTTCTTCCTCCCTTAGGCTTCCATTATAATGCTCTCCATGGAATTTCTTCTTTCTCTTTTCTTAAGTGTGTCCCAGCCATCTAAGTTTCCTTCTTTTGATTTGTACCTCTATTTTTTCTTGTTTTGCTTGTTTCCACAACTCTTCATTTGTAATAGTCTTTGACCAGTATATCCTTCCTCAATTTATTGAAATTGAAAGGTTGATCTTTTGAATACATTTTCAGCATCCAAAAAGCAGTTGTGGATGAAACTAAATTATCAACAGTAATATCGCAAGTGACTAGAATGTTACCGGTTACCGGCAATGAACACGACTGCCTGTTGCGACGATTTTCTAAAGCAACAAGCAAGAGTGATCATGACGGCAAAAATTGCCTGTAAAATTCTAGTCACGAATGGTATTTGGCATGACAATTTCTGGAATTATACTGAAATTACTGAAATACTAGTCACTCAAACATTTTGACAGACTAAGCAACGAGGAAACTTTCACTAGTAGTGAAATTATCAGTGTAATTCGATTGTGATTGGTTCAATTCACCAAAATACTGTGATTTCATTGAATGACAGATTATGAGTGGAATTGTCATTTTTAAATATGTTACATAGTGTATGCTAAACGTCTACACCATGTAGGAGATTTGTCTATCGATTTAATGAAGAATAAATTCAAATAATTAAGATTAAAGATAAAAAATAAACATTGTAACCTTAAACTGTTCGAAATCTGTGAGGATGCATTTCTGGATATGAGTTTGTAAGGATAATTGTTACTGTTACTAGGATTCTGACTGTACTGTATAATTTTGACCATATCCTCTAGTCTAGAAACATTGTGTATATTAATATTTTTTTAACAAGACAGAAACCTATATGTAGTTGGTAGTTACTAGATCAAAATTTAATTGCAGTTGGATTATCAGGTATCATTCTTGCAAAATGAAGAAAGGCAGAATATGGCAGCATTAGAAAGAAATTTAGGAACCCATAGTTACTTGGAAACCCTCCGTTGTCAACAGTATTCAGGTCAAAATCCAGATCCTTGTCCAATATGTAAAAATGAACTACATGAACAGTGGAGTATCCTACCATGTGGACATTGTTATTGCTTAGAGTGCATTCAACTTCTTTTGGAAAAAGTATAAAATATATTTCTTTAATTATTATTATTATTATTAATTTTGTATTTTTATTTTTAGACTAATGCAAATCGTATACCCTGTTCAGTTTGTCGTCAGTTACAAAAAATAGAAGATCTTTCATACATAATAGCTGACGAAATTCGTGATCAAGATGGTGTTAAAATTAAAGGAAACTATTCAACTAAAGTGGAAGCTGTTGTTAAGTTAATATTAAGACTTAAAAATGAAGATAGTGGCGTAAAAATTTTAATATTTTCTACGTGGACTGCAGTACTTCACATTCTTCAAACTGCTTTGACGAACAATGATATTGCGACAGAACTTATGCTAACTCACAATCTAGAACAAACTTTGAACAAATTTAAGGTATGTATGTATTATCTGTAACCTCTTACACCTTTCGGTGTCGAGGTTGGTGCGTTAACATATGAGGCTCTACGCGTGCAAATGTTATAATTTAATACAGCTATAGTATGAGAAGATCAATGATTTGCTGGGCTTCTAGCTAGAAGTCTCAGTTCAAATCTCATTCAGTGGTACGGATTTTCAAAAAAATCCCCTATTGTTAGAAGTTGGTACTTGAGTGATTGAAGCCATTTAATCGATCGGTTAGACACATCCCGATATCTCATGGCCCTCACTACAGAAAGAGAAAACGCATCTACTACTCAACCTAAAAAAAAATCGTTCTGTCAAAGTCAAAACATGAAAAAATATTATTAGTTAAAACCTATCTTTGTGTTATAATAAGCTGAGAAACTTGCAATATAGGTGGCAGCTAATAAACGTATTTATTTTCAATTTCATAAGGATAACAATTTCAAATTTCACGCGCTTTTTCCTGAGTGCCGCATGTTTTTACGTTTCACTATTAGACTTCCATCTCACTCTTTCGCAAATTCGAGGTGCATGTCGTGGGCCATGAGATATCGGGATACGTCTACATCTGTGACCTCAGACAGTAACAGGGTACATATACAGTGTGTCCCAAATTCAATCCCCACCATTAGGATCTCGGAAACTATAAAAGCTACAAAGTTGGTTAAATAGGGAAAGTTTTAGGAATTTTAATGCTCATTTCATATCCGTTGAGAAATCACAGCCAACTTTGACCGTTTTCGAGATATCTTGGAAAAACCGAAATTTTGAGTTTTCTGTTTTCCAAAATATCTCTGAAAGTATTAAGTTATTAGTTTCAAGACTCGTACATTCTGAAGGCACTTTTTTACGGAGAATCGGGTGGTACCATACGTTTATATTTATGACGCTTTGTTTCTATTCTATGAACAACTACTTTTGATTTTCATATGGACGCCATATTGAATTTTGTCGTAACTAAACTCAGCTCTTTTTTCTCTTTTCAACGATGTGTCACACGTACGGGTTTTTTGAAGAAGAGCGGGAATAAAATACATTTTTTCTTTATTCGCGTAGTAGGCTTTGATAAAAAAAATGTATTTTATTCCCGCTCTTCTTCAAAAACCCCGTACTTGTGACACATCATTCAAAAGAGAAAAAAGAGCTGAGTTTCGTTACGACAAAATTCTATTTGGCGTTCATATGAAAATCAAAAGTAGTTATTCATAGAATAGAGACAAAGCGTCATAAATATAAACATATGGTACCACCCGATTCTCCGTAAAAAAGTGCCTTCAGAATGTACAAGTCTTGAAACTAATAACTTAATGCTTTCCCAGATATTTGGAAAACAGAAAATTCCAAATTTCAGTTTTTTCAAGATATCTCGAAAACGGTCAGAGTTGGCTGTGATTTCTCAACGGATATGAAATGAGCATTAAAATTCCTAAAACTTTCCCTATTTAACCAATTTTGTAGCTTTTATAGTTTCCGAGATCCTAATGGTGGGGATTGAATTTGGGACACACTGTATACACTTTTTGTTCTTTTTCTTTGTTGTCTGCATTTTTCTTTATCTTGTTGTGTACCAGTTTGGAGCATTTTGTTTCTTGCTTGTATCGTCGTTCTCCTTTCTTCTTCACATTGAGTGTTGAACCATTTGTTTTGTTTTTTCTTTTAGTTTTTCCTCCCTACTACACTATCTGCTGCTGTTTTTATGCTTTCTTCTTTTACTCTCCATTTTCCTTCAATACTTCCTTCTTCTGTCGTCTTTTGTCTTATTTTTTCTGTTACTGTTTCTGCATATTTTCCTTGCCAGTCTTTTTGCGCTAATTTTTCTTTGTCATATTCCTTTTCTTTCCTTTTGAATAACTTTTTCTTCATCTCGTTGTGTATTTCTTCCCATTTTGCTGTTACTAAGAAATGGTCTGAGTTTGCCTCTGCTCCTCTTCTCGATTTAGTATTTTTTATCATTTTACAGAACTTGTTTTGTATTATTATATGGTCCACTTGGTTCTTTTTTTTCCATCCGCCGACACCCATCATACCGTTCTTTATTCTTGGTCATTTTTTTCTCCTGCACTGCTTCTTTTCTTGCGTTTTATATAGATTCTTCTATTTTTCTTCATTCCAGTTTACTATTCTTTTCTTGTTCCTTCTTCTTTAGTTCTCTTTCTGCACTTTCTACAGTGCAACCTCCATAATCCGAACACACGATAATCCGAACCTCCAGTAATCCGAACTCACAACTAACTCCAGTAGTCCGAACAACTTCGACAATCGAAAATTCGATAATCTGAATTAAATTTGAAAATCCTAGTTACGTGCGTCAGAACGCCACTGTTGCATTTCTGATTATGCAGACACAAAATCCGAACTGACTAATAATAATGTTTATGCTAATCGTCACGTTTCCAGCAGCCAGCAAGCCCATCTGCTTACAGCTGCCAGGCCGAATTTGTTCTTATCTTTGTTTTTTGGGTGTAATAATAATTTTTTTCCATTAAAGACAAATTTTTATTTTTTAGTGTTATTTTCTCAAAAAATTGTTATGTAAGGGACCAATAATTTTTTTTACGTCACCATTTAAGTAGTAAGAAGGTCTATGAAAAACAGCGAAAAACATTGGGGTTGTCATTTAAAAAAACTGATGATGACGTCATCGCGCAAAAATATGTGACGTCATAAATAAAATTTTTACGTCATAAGCTGGCTTTTTCAAAAATAAAATTGACCTGTCCGAGCATTTTTCTTGAAAACATTAAATAACGCAATTATGAATTTTGTTCCAAACTTTATGATCACGCTGTATGTATATGCTAGGTATGTCACATTGTATCGCCTATGTCCTTAAATAAATGTAATCTTAATGTTTTTATTATGTGAAACACCATTTTAAGTAAAATTCGTTAATCCGAACAAATGCCAAATCCGAACCACCCTAATTTCTATTAGTTCGGACTATCGAGGTTGCACTGTAAATACTTTTCCTGCATTTCTTTTTCTTGTAATGTTTCGTATGCATATATTTTCTCTTTCAGTTTTGTGCTGTATTTTTTATGTGGTATGCCACCCTTAATGCGTGCTATAACCAAAATGTGGTCGCTGGCTGTCTGCATCCGCGCCGCTGTAACTTCTAACATCAGTAATTAACTCTTGCACTTATTTCTTCTATCAACAATCCACTTGATTTATTATCCGCCCGACCGGCGCTACCCATGTTCCTATGTGGATTTCTTTATGTTTGAATTGGGTTCTTCTTACTACCATCTTCTTTTCTGCAGCGAACTCTATCAGCCTCTTTCCAATCTCATTCGTTTCTTTGTGTTTACTCTGCTTACCTACCTATTGTTGGCACGTATATTTCCTCCTGACCAATTTTTGCGTTATAGTCTTCCAGAATTATTTTGACGTCATATCTTGGTGTTTTCTGCAGTTCCTAATCTATTAACTCGTAATATTCTTCCTTGTCATCTTCGTCATTTTCTTCTGTCGGTGCATGTATGTTTATTAAAGTTATACACCTTTTTTTCCCTCTAATTCTGATACTGCACAATCTTTCAGATACCGGGGTGAATTTTATTATGGCACTCTTCAACTTTTCCCCCCCCCCCACCAAGAAACCGGTTCCTAAAGGTGCGGATAGACGATCGCGCCGAACCGCTCCACCCAGAGAAAGCCGCACAAACTGCGACCATATGTCCCCGTTGATGTTTTCGTTTTTGTTTTTTTTTCGTTTTTAAGAGGATAGTAAACTTATAATTTTTTTTCGGCACTCTTCGTCTGAGCAACCTATTATGGATGAAGTATCCCTACAGGCATCGAATTTTTTGTTTTTTTAATACCTAATAATTTTCGTCGTTTGGGTTCCATAATACACCATATGATTTGTACATCTCTATTAAATTTAATAATTTATCTTCCATCCACTTCATTTTAGAAACTCACACACTCTTGCAAGAAGCAGAGCTGCAGAACCAACACAGAATTCACGAGTGCGCGCCTTGCCAAAGTAGTAACAAAAACACGTCCACACTGCGCCGACCAATTCCTTTGTGTTCGTGTCAAAAACCGACAGAAAATGGTTCGTTGCATGCCGTTGTAGTATCGGCGCAGCACGTGTTCGCTGTCCCGTCCACACGAACAAACAGTAGGTTTGTTTCATGTTGCATTACAGGTTCGGCGTGCTCGTGTATTCGCACCTTAACATTCTGTCTGCTCTACCATTGTTGAAGACGAAATCTCCTATTTTTTTACTTCATTTTCCAATCCCATTCATCGGTAAATTCGATTGATTTGTTTATATATAATTCTCTGGATTCACCTTATTTGTTGCTTATTCACTCTTCTGAATTTTACATAACTGGTATTAATCTTTAAATTTACCTTAAACGTTCTGTGGTCTGTACTAAATTTTAAATTAGTTTTTGTCCCGACCGACGTTCATTATCCATTTTCTTCTGTTAGTGACGATATAATCAATTTCATTCTTATACTATTTATTAGGTGCAATCCAAGTCCATTTCAGTTCTTGTCTTCCTTTAAAGAGTGTATTAACAATTACCATTTTGCATTTCCTTTGCCATATCCATAGCATCCCATTATATCCTTTAACACCTTTAACAATTTGGAACATTTTAACCAAACACTTTAATACTAAAGTATGTTTGATTTAATTCATTTTAATTTAAGAACGTTCAATCAAACAGTATCCCGTTCATAATCAAGCTTCCTGTATAATTTTAAAACTTTATTGCAGAATCAAGCCGTAACCGCATTACTTTTACCAATCCAATTAGGCTCAAAAGGACTTAATCTAATTGAAGCAACTCATGTTGTGTTAGTAGAACCATTACTAAACCCTGGTGATGAACTGCAAGCAATCGGTAGAGTTCATCGTATTGGTCAAACTAGGTAACAATTAATTTTATTTATGCATAAAACCTATTAATACAAAATGTAGTAAGTACCTATTAAATGGTTCTTTAACGAATTTCTTATACTAAGGAACTAAGGTATTTAGGAATTTATTGATGGAACCTGAACCATTTTTTGTTAACAAGGGTTTTACCTCTTCAAGGAGGTAAAACTTGAAAACGTATAGCTTGCGGCATTCGGATTCATTTCATATTTTATGTAAATATTTTTTTTTAGGTTCATAAAAATATCATAAATTTCTTACTTTGTTCAAAATAGTTCGTAATTTTTTGGTTTCTATTTATTATAGAATAAAATAACTTAAAAACTCCTTCATCTTACACATTTCAGGAACAAAGTTTGTTACTGATTTGAGAATTTTCAAATCCAATATTTATATACCAAACAAGCAGTATTACCAGAATAGTAGGTAGCTAGTAGCGTCCTTCTACAACCATTTATTCGAAGTTAATTTAATGCTATAATCATCTTTGTGTGTTTTTTTTATTTACAACTACAGTTGTTATCTTGCCTAACATTTGTATTTAGTAGTTAGATATTCAAAAACATTTAAGAAGCAACTGAGAACACAATATTACTTCGGAAGAATTATTATAGTTATTACTGTGCAAAAAACAACTGTTTGGTTAGTTAAATTTAAATTACAAAGAAACTTACTTGAAAATTTCTTAATTTTGAGTTTATTAATAAAATTGAAAAAATTCAAAGTTGAAACTTTCAATCAAATTTTAACAAGATTTCCAGAACCAAAATTTAAATTTTGCTCGAAACAGTGTGTTGTTTGTAATGCATTTTACATTTTTAAATGCATGCTTTTATCAAAATCAAGAAAGAAATTACTGATTTGTGGGTCTGATTAGATTCATTGGAGAATCACACATATCAATACACTAAAATGACTTGATTCTGCCCATCTAATAATAAGCGTTCAGAAACAAACAGTTCAAAGATAAAATGTACTGTTTATAAGTATAGTTAATAATTTTATTGTTATCATTTAAGCAATTTTATAATCAACTTAAAAATAATTTGTAACTTTTTAATATGATTTTAGACCTACCACAGTACACAAATTTATAGTAAAGAATACTATAGAGGAGAGTTTACATCATGCAACATCCTCAAATGCAGATGTTTGGGACAAAAATAAAGTAGCATTACAACAGTTAAAAAATTTGTTTACTGAAACATTGGAGGAGGACCAGCAACTTGAAAATGAGACTGTTGCATTTGCAGAAGAGGATACGGAAGAGGATTATGAAGAAACTGTTGAACCACCAATAACAGACCAAAATATTTTAGATGATGAAGTACAGGAGTAAATACAGTAAACCCAGTATTAATGATCAAGTTTTTATACATAATAATAACATGTACGTTTCATGTAACGTATTTATCCAATATTTTATTTATGCATTGTTTATTTTGCTTTATTGAAAAGTTATTGTGTTAAGCCTAATTAATATCTTACAAAACACAGTTGGAATATTTCCTCTTGGTCTATAAGCGGATACACACAACAATCAGTTAAATTTGCACTACTTTGTTGTAGGTTTTATTTTAAAGATGACTCTTGCCATCTATATTGATTTTATGCATTATAATACATAAAAAATAGAGTTCTCAGTTTGGTTATTATTTTTCCTTTCGTAATAGTGTAGTACTGCAGTCCTGGCAACTGTTTAAAGTCGAATTTGCAATAGGTTTCGTCATCCATTATAATGCAATACGATGTTTTTGTCAAAATTGTAGGTATCGTATAACTTTCGGGCTTTTGATTTTGACCTATCTGGACTGGTTGCCTTTGCTTTTTATAGGTTTTTAAATTGTCTCTTTTTAATACGCTGGTCGCTTTTTGGCCACATCAATTATTGAAGGGTTTTTTTGATTTTTAAAATATTCACATACTTTTTTGTCTAATTCCAGATTCGAAGGTCTTTTTTTACTTCCACTTTTTGGTCAAAGGTGTGTTCTCCTAATTTCATTATAATTTTCCGAATGCATTCATGTGAAACTTGTTCCTCTTTGGCAAGTCTTCTTAAAGACATTCCTTTAACAGCCTACACCATTTGCCCACTATTTGTTTTCGCCTTTCAAGAGTTAATCTCGGCATTGCAAGTCGTTTTTATTTTAATACGTGAAAATACACATAAATAAACTGTTTTGACAATTCCTGTGTAGGCGATTAACCATTGTCTTTCACTGCGTACCAAATTTTATTTTTAAAAATGTCAACTTTCTTTTTGATATGGTCTTTGTACAAAATTCATAGAATTAAACTTATAAATTTGAAGCCCACCACAGCAAATAACAAAAGCGAAAATTCATAGTAAGATGTACTTCACTGATTGTACATTTATGAATGAAGAAATTTAATTCATAATTTTTTTATACGTTCAAATTAGAGTTTCATGTTTCTATGTTATAACCCTGATCACATAACAATCAGATTCGCCAAGTTAGTGTAAAATCTGGCAGCATTTTTATGCTTAGTTTGCATTCAGTGGCCAGCCGGCGCCACCATTGCACGGGCAGACACGCGCCTGGAGCGACCCTGAAGTGCTTGATTTGTATACAAATCAATTGATTCCAAGCACTTCAGAGTCGCTCGAGTCGCGTGTCTTGGCGAATCTGATTGTTATGTGATCAGGGGTTATACTAATTTCATTTTTACGGCAATAAAACGTTTAACTGTTTATTGTACATAGTTTATAACAATAGGTATTTAACAAAATTTACTTCATGCTTAAACTACTATGAGCTGAGGCTTGTATATCTTTCGTGTTTACGTTAAATATGATTTTAGCGAAACAACTAAAACAAACATGCGAATAGGCCCAATGATTTTATCGATTTGAAATTTGAGTGGTTACCTTAAGTCACACAGGTTTCTGCTAGTTAAAATGTAAATTACGTACATTTTAGTTTAATCAATTTATATTAATTGCAGGAATATCTAGTTGTTTGTTCTCATACTTTTGGAACACTAAAAAAGTAATGTTCACACATCTCTGTAGAAGTACCTATATCTTCATGTTAATCACGTAAACAAATTAATTACAGTATGTAGGCACTTTTTGGGGTTATAACCAAATTTGGATTCTTTTTTACATAAAAAGTAGTTTTTAACAACAAACTATTTTCTATTTCATTTTTCGTCAAACACTTATTGCTATTGTGTTTTTAGCACAACAACCAAAAGTGTTTTCATGCTAAACAATAAAACTGCCAAACAATTTGCTCATATTTAATGATTATAATACAGTAGTAGATTACAAGTATTTAGTTAATTTTTAATCTTCTTACTTTACTATTTTAGTGTTTTATATTTTACTCCTAATTTTTATATGTTAAAATTATACGTATTAAGCCTATGTTAGCCTAGGTTTTCCAAATTTAATTTTAAATTAAATTATAGTTAACAAATCATTTTAAGTTGTCATCATCAATTTTTCAGTTTCATTTGGTAATGCATGAGACATTATAAAATATTTTTATTACACTCAAACGGCACTGTAGTTTAATTCTAGCTACATTTTTTAATATTTTGCAATTAGTATTGTAACAATATATGTGAAATGTGAACATAAACATTTACAGCATTTATATTCAACGTCCTTAAGGTGGGTTGCACAAAACTTTTAAGTTAACGAACGATCAAAGTTGACAAAAGGGCATCAATGTTTATCTACTAATGTACTATTTACCTACCATATAAATTTGAGTTTTGATTCGATTCACTTTGGTGAATGATTAATATAATGAAGCTGTTAAATTGTGTTTGTACAACCTGCCCTTATCTTATAAAATTTTACAAGTTATCGACGACTTGTAGCTGAATGTTTTAATAATACCTACTCATTATACACATTTAAGAAATATCACTAAATTATTGCATACTTTATGAATTTTAATTTTTATTGCAAAATAAGGTGAAAAATTCTCTTAATGTTGTAAAAATCAACCATAACCCTTTAAAATCTATTTGAATTTGTATGGACTTAAATTTTAATAATTTTAACTTTAGGATAATTTCAGTTAATTCATTTTAATATGTTTCTTACACATTGCACTCTTTTCAATTCACGTATTTCACATAACTCGCTTTGTTTCTTGAATGAAGAAAGACAACAATAAAGCAAATATGGAAATAAAAATAGTCAATATAAAAATTAAATATTGTAACAATATTGTGTCCAAAATTAAAAAGAAAAATAGATGTAGTTATAATTTCTGTATCTAAATTAACTCTTACATTTTTATAATTTTTCCATCTTTGTTAAATAAAGTATGTTCATAAAAAAAAAACTCATTGGCTTTGAAATGTTTATGAAACTACTTACAACTTGGAGGATATGTTAAAACTGACAGTTAGCACTCGTTACTTAAATGTACCTAAATAACAAAATGTCAAACTGGATCTTATTTAAAGTTATGATGTTATGAACAATGTAAACACGGTATTAAATCTGACAGTGTAAAAACGTGCGTTAATTTGCCATGAGTTGCTGCGAGTTTCTTTTTTACTGAGCATAGATTATTAATTAATAATCAACAAACATACTCCCACAACTGCTAATTTTTATTTTATCAGGCATAAAACTCCCTTGGCAATTAATGTTAAAGTACACTTAAGCAACTGCAAGTATTACAAAGAGTAAATAATTTTATCGTGCTCATGAGTACCTAGTACTTTTAAAATTCAAAGTGACTATGATTTTAAATATTCATTACTGTGTGGTTTAGTACAAATAGAAATCGCCCATTTTTATTTTTTACTTTTGTTCTAGGATTCTAGCAGTTGTTTATAGTTTTGTAATATGGAAAGTATAATAGATCAACGGCCAGGCCAGCCTTGTTAGTAGGGTTCTTATTTCAACAGTTTGAGAAACATTTCCATAGCATTACAAAATTTGAGCCTATATCATTCATTTATGAAGCAGTTTACTGTATTTGTATAATTCATTTTTATTACATAAACTGGGTTTTACTAAATTCGCATGTTTAATATATCATTTCGTTATTTTATATATTTTAAAGCTCTCAGTTTTAAAACAAAGTGGTTGTAGCATACATTTTTTAAAAATAATACCTAGATATGTACTTATTCGGTAGGTAGTTGTGTGACTAATGTAAGTTGTAATAGTTGAAAAGTTTGCATAATGATTTTTTATGCATAATCTTTAGTTGCATAGTAGAAACTCATCTTGTGTTTACATCTTGGATTAAAATTAATATAACTATACCAAATCATCACGCATGATTACTGATTACTATTAATATTCCATAGGTTAAATACATACAATATACTGCTAAAACCTAACAGAATTGTGGTTGTGTGGTTATTTTATACCTATAAGTGTTACAATATTTTCAAAGCGAGATTGATGTTTTAAGTTGTATATTTCAGTATTTTTATACTTTTCAATACCAAATATAAATCTAAGTTTTCACATTTTAACAATTGTTTGTACTTATTTACCTTACTTCTGTTTCAAAGTGTTTGTTCAAAATACGGAAATTATATGTAAAAAGTTAAATTTCAGTTTCTATTTCTGTTGTATGTGTAACGGGAAAAACAGTAGATAGAATGTGTTTAGAACTTTTTCTAGAATAATCAGGAATAGCTTCTCGAAAGATGCTTCTAAAATGTTGGAGGGTGCACCTGAAGATATAGTTTTAAAAATACAGGGTGTATTAAAAATGACGCAGAATATTTATGTCACGCGATGACAATTTAACAGGACAGAATGTTATTACAGAGCCGGAAGTCAGTCAGGAAGCTTGGAGTGCGGAGAGGGAAAAGTAAGTACTACCTTACCTAAGCTTCTTACAAATTTGATTTTATTCTTTAAATAACATGAGATTATACACCTCTGTTTAACATAGGTAGATATAATTCTTTCGGTTCAGTACAGCCTTGTATCTACATTTCTTTGTCTCAGTTGTTGCAAATTCTCTAAATTGCTTACTCCTGTACGCCATTCACCTTGTACTGTATTTGTCATGGTATTATTATCTCTGTCATATGTTAATGATGTCACATAAGTTGAAGAGCATTTCGTTAAACAATTATGTAAAGCCACGGAGTATAAAGACAGGAGACTGCACTTCCATTTAAACTACCCACCAAACTCGTGCCGATGTTTGTCGCCTCAATTTGCGATAAGGATAGAAGATGCATGTCTACGAAAGTACATGGAGCATACGAGAAACGCACTTAAAATTAATAAAACACTGATTGTATTGCGTCTGTGAGTAATATATTTAGGTTTATTTTGTAGAGTGGTATTTATAGATTTATACTACAATATAAAAATACAAGAATCCATTCAGGAATAGTTATTTATGACAACCCGGTAAGCATCATAGGGTTCAATCATTATTCGAACACGCTTTCAAATTCTTCAACTCCAACTGAAATGTATTCGTCACATAATTCTGTTCACTCAAATGTAACTGCAGAGAATTCACAGTGCAGTGATAATGTTACGCAGTTTTATAAAGAAAGTTTATTTCTGAATATGTAATAATGAGTGGGTTTTTCACATATGTATTATTAGCCCAGTAATATTAGATTTAATCTTCTAAAAAAATCCCATTGAGCTAAATTTTTGTATACACCTTCGTTATGATGTTCTAAAAATGTGTCCAAAATCGACATCGATATCGCTGTAGAGTGCAGAGAAGGTAGTCATTGAATAACTATGCACTCATTTCTGCATCATCTCGGAGGTAGAATGCAGGGCACGTTTTTTTTTTACTTGGTTTCCCCGGTAGGCCTAACCCATGGTATACGGAATAATATGTTATGTTATTGTAAGTGTGTTTGACAGTGAGACAATTGGGTAATAACAAAAATGGATCCTGTTGATAATTAAAATCTAGTTCGCCATTGATCAGTTGTGGTGAATTGCTGAATATCTTTGTCTATCTTTGTCATCATCTTCATTTTCTTTTTCTATCATATTTGCAGATAAAATATCGAGTGGACTTATGTCGGTATCTATGTCGAAACCATCGGGGAATTTTATGCCTAAAATTACTGGATTATATCTGTTTCTGAAATGTATTCGTTCTTTTCAATAAAAAGAATATGTTATATCTGTGGTTGTTCAATTTGTTTGATGGAATTAGTTAACACTTACCTTCAAAAAAATTTTTTTAGTGCAGTATAAATCGCCAAACTTGTACCTAGCTGCCAAACGGTGTTCTGCAGTTATGCATTTCCTCATTGAAACAAATATTAAGGGCACTCGAATGGTAAAAATAGAAAACTATTATTGGTTTAACGGCGGAGTAGTAGAAAACAAGCTGGGAACAGGTTTTTTAGTAAATGGAGGGCTGAAAGAGATGATAGCAGATTTCAAGGTAATCAACAACAGGATTAGTTAAAGGAAAACTCAGGAAATTTTCTATCAAATGTTCATGCTCCTACCATTGACAAAGAATGATATCGAGGTGAAAGAACAGTTTTATGAAAATCTAGGGCAATAATTACTGGACAGCTTGCCGAGATTCGACATTAAGTTAATAGCGGGCGATTTGAATGCAAAAATAGGAAGAGAAGAAGAAAATGCATCGATAGCAGGGAAAGAAAGTCTGCATAGAGAATCAAATGAAAATGGATGGATGAGAAAGAAGAATATACATAAAGTGACTTGGGCGCATCATCACTGAAAACCAAATCGACTTTTACTGAAACACATCAGAGCATGGTTTTCTACCCAGCCATCAACCATGCAGTACCTCGGTAAATCGACACCCTTCCAGATGTGAATTCACGTAAGATGTTTTAATTTTAACTTAACTTTAATTTGTGTAAATTGTTTAAGTTCATTCTATGGACTTAGCCGTTTAAATGTAACTCTGGACTTAGAAAATATTTGTGTTAAATTATTTAAACTCATTTTATGGACTTAGAAAATATTTGTGTAAACTTTTTAAATTTATTTCATGTACTTAGTCGTTTTAAATGTGATAAGAGACTTAACGTAATTTTGTATAACTTTCAAATGTAATCAGAACTTAGAGTAATTCATATTTGTTCACGTTGAAGCTGGACTTGTAAGCATTTACATCAATGTACTTTGAACTAGGACTTGGAAATATTTATATTGTTTTGTAAACTAAAAGCACGTATAAGAAATACATGATTGTTAGTTGAATTTTACTTTGAATTAAAACCTCTCGCAACAGCTAAGCAAACCCCAAGTAACGGAGTGAGGTCAAAGCCTCTAGCATCATTATTTAATTAATTTATTTTATTTTACTATTGTTCTAATACAGCCCAAACTCACTATGTTACAATATTATGATATTATCCAAGGTCAATATGGATTGTATAGAAAGCATTAGAACATACAGAGGAGCAGAAATAGGGTCCGATCACTATCTGGTAAAAGCAATAGTCAAACAACAAAATCCAAATTTTTCGAAGAAAGCAGCAGAAAGAAAACAGTGGAATGTGAGCTCTTTAAACTGCTTTAAACGACGAAGAAAAAAAGGAATATACATTAAAATCAAGGGAACTAATAGAAGCATCAACAAAAGTAGAGGGAACGGATGAAAAATTGAATATAATCAAGAATGCGCTGACGGAAAGTGCAAAAGTCAGAAGAGGGCAAGAACTAAACAGATTGGTTTGACGAAGACTGTAAGAGAGAAACCGCGAAGAAAAAGAAGCCAAAAAGAAAATGCTGCAGAAAGACAGTAAAGAGACTAGAACACAATATAAAAAAAGCTAGAAACAGGGTTAACAATATATAATAATAATAATAATAATAAACTTTATTGTCCAACAGCAAAAGCCAATTATAGGACAAAATGAATAATTTAGATAAATATAATAATATATGATATATATATATAAACAAGTTTACTTATACGACTAAATATAAATATGTATATAAGGACAAGTAAATACAAAACATGCATAATATATATGTATATAAGGACAAGTAAATACAAAACATGCATAATATATAGTAATAATCTAACTACCCAATCTTAGCAGTTGTGATTGCGAATAATATGCATCAAGTATACTTTTTAAGGTATCCTCGAAAATATCGCAGGTACCACTAATTTGATTATATATCGAACTCATGACTATTATAGGTGATCTAAGCAATAAATTAGTTCTAGCCGTGTTAACGTAAAAAATATGACTCGATCTACTACTGCTTCTCGGGGTGAGAAAATTAATCTTGGCCAACATAGAAGGACAATCAATTTTGTTATGCAATAGTTTATACAAAAATGTCAACGCTATTGCTGAGCGTCTGGAATCAAGAGAATACATATTGAATTCATCCAGTAAAATCTGATTGGAAAAACCTCTAGGCGGATATATAGCATACTGTTTGAAATAAAGGTATATGCCGAAAAAAGAAGAGAAAATGTGGAACCAACGGATCGAAGAAATATAAAAAAAGTTAGAACTACAAGAACAAAAGAGAATTCTACAGAAGTACAAAAAAAGAAAGAACAGGCCGATATAAAGGAGATATAGTAGCTTTGAGAGATGAGCACAATCAGCTGTGCATGGAAGAAAGCAAAATAATGAAAATCTGGGAACAATTCTTCAAAAATTGTTGGTAATTATCAAAGCGGGTTTAGGAAAGGCAAATCAGTAGTTGACAACATCTGGGTTATAAAACAAATACAAGAAATGTGTAACAAGAAAAACACGAAAATACAAGCACTCTTCATAGACTTCCTGAAAGCATACGACACGCTAAAAAGGCCCGAAGTAATTCGTGCCCTAAAAGAACTTAACTTCTCCAGAAGCATAGTGAAATTGGTACAAGCTGTACTAGACAGTACAACAAATAAAATCAGATTCCAAGGTCAATTATCCAACCAGTTTACAAGTAAAACAGGGTTAAAGCAGGGTGGTGACCCCTAGCCACAACCCTTTTCAACATCGTATTAGAAGCAGTGTTGAGAAGAAACCAAATCAACACAAACTACTTTATATCGAGGAACGCTTACCAATGTCTGGCTTACGCGGACGATGTGGTGCTGCTATGCAGGACAAAAGAGCTCAGAGACCTAGGAAAAAGACTCCAAGAAAAAGTAGGTTATGAAATCTTAAAAATTAAAGCAGGTGAGGAAGAAATACACCTACAAGCTCAGAATAAGACAACGTACTTGGGGATACAGATTACAAGCGAAGGGGATTACAAAAGGAAAAGAAAAACAAAGATAGCAGCAGGCGTAAGGTATACAGGTGCCTTCGATAGGCTTCTAAGTAATAAAACGGTGCCTAGAAAGGTGAAAGAGTGTATATAAGACTATCATAAGACATACAGTAATTTTCGCCGCAGAAACTTGGGTTACCAATGTAGAAACAGAAAAAACCTTGGAAATATGGGAAAGAAAGGTTCTTAGGAAAATATATGGTGGAGTGAAATAAGGTATGATTTGGAAAAGAAGAACCAACAAGGAGTTACAAGAATGCTATCAGGACAAGAGCAGCTCATTAGTAATAAGGCAGTGTCGGCTTAGGTGGGCCGGGCACATAGTCAGAATGAAAGAAAAGGAGTTAGTGAAAAAGTGTGTAAAACCAAGTGGAGGGGGGGGGGGGTAACAGAAAAGGTAGACCCAGAAACACCTGGCGGGAGTGTGTGAATGAGGACTTAAAATTAATCAGTGTAGTGAACTGGGAAAATGCAACAAAAAAACAGAAAACTATGGAAAAAAGAAATTGAAAACATTAGCTAAAGGCCATTAGGCCTGTAGTGCTGGCTTATGTGCCGGCTTACATATATGGATACTACTGTTAGCAACAAACCCTTGTCGCGTGATGTGATAGTCTTTGTTGGAGACAGATATGATGATAACATAAATTCTGTCAAAGAAATGGAGAGAATGAAAAGAAAAAAGTGTGGTATAACAAGTCAAGAATTTGAAGTGCAAGATAACATCGAAATTTGTAATTGGCAACAATTTCTTTCTAATAATAGCAATAAAGCTCGACTTCTAAAATATATTTCAAACATATTATGCAAAGGCCATAGTGGTCTTCCAAACAATATAATAATATTTACCGCTGGAATGGCAGAAAATAATGAACTTTGAAAATAATACCAGAGTTTTACTTTGCTCATCACACTAAATCTAACACTAGAATCTTTGCTATTACCTACTCAGTATTTATCAAATCTGGAATACAGTCGTATAATAATAGAAGCCGCAGATACCGATATTTTTGTTTTATCCTTATATTTTGTATTTAGATTAACTAACGTTCACAAAATATGGTTTTGTAGATTTGACGTTTTTATACCGATTAATCATGCGAGTTAACTACTGAGAAAACAATGAACGTTGAAATGAATCTAGGTAACTTATTTTTTTGCATTTTGACAAAAAAAGTGGACTTTTTTTATCAAAAAATCATAAAGAAAGCAACACTTTTTTTAACTATTTTTTCTAACACTAATATCTTATACTGTTTCTATGGTGCATAAGAGCTCACTTGTTATGTTTCCTTTAAAATACGCTTTCTCTATAAAATACGTCGTCAATAACAACGTATTTTATAGGCCTTTAAATACGTCGTTGCCTAGCAAACTGTGCATTTTGTGCATTATGACGCGTCTCAAATAATAATTTATTAAAATTTCTAATAATATATTAGTGAAAAAGAATGTCTGATATTAGTGTTAGAAAAAATCTTGAAGACAACTCGTGTTTTATAGTTTAAAAATCTCGGTCTATCAAATCCTCGGCTCACTTCGTTCGCTCGGATTTGAACTACGACCTTGATTTTTAAACCTTCTATAAAACACTTGTTGTCTTAATAGCTATAATTTTACATTTTGCATTAAGTAAGTATGCTTTAATAGCTATTAAGACAACAAGTGTTTTATAGAAGGTTTAAAAATCAAGGTCGTAGTTCAAATCCGAGCGAACGAAGTGAGCCGAGGATTTGATAGACCGAGATTTTTAAACTATAAAACACGAGTTGTCTTCAAGATTTTTTCTAACACTAATATCAGACTTTTTTTTCACTAATATATTATTAGAAATTTTAATAAATTATTATTTGAGACGCGTCATAATGCACAAAATGCGCAGATTGCTAGGCAACGACGTATTTAAAGGCCTATAAAATACGTTGTTATTGACGACGTATTTTATAGAGAAAGCGTATTTTAAAGGAAACATAACAAGTGAGCTCTTATGCACCATAGAAACAGTATAAGATATTAGTGTTAGAAAAATAAAATATTGTAAATTGTCAATTTGACAACTGTCAATTCTCAAATCCTTTTTATCCTGTTTTGAGGGATTTAAAATGTAAAAATGCAAAAAAATATTGATTGATGCACTCCGACTTCGCCGTCGTGCATCAAACTTCAAACTCATGAAAAAAAGTATTGCTTTCATTACTAGTTGTACAATAGTTATTTACGTAATCAGTTATGAAAAGAGCGATATTGTTTGACGAGTCGTAAGTTTGCCAAAACGAGCGATAGCGAGTTTTGCAAATTACGTGAGTCAAACAATATCGCTTTTCATAACGTATTGCTACAAAAACTTATAGAAAAATAATAAAAAGCCTTTAAACATAAACAATTTATTTTTATCGGACTCATGTACGGCGCAATAGGCCAGGGTTAAATTAATTACAAATAAATTTGATTAAATTATGATTAGAGCATGGATTAAGACTTGTCAAATTACCATATAAAAATTAAATGTACTAAAAATACAATGTTAAAGAATACAATATTAAAGTTAAATATAAAAAATATTATCAATTCATCCATGAATTAGCAAAGCAAAAAATAGTGAAAATTTATAAAAGATAAATCCAAAACTAATTCATAATTGAATTGAATTACCATAAAGAATTGCACACTTTATCTAAGCAATGAATATTACAAAAACGAACAGGTGTACACACACCTGTGCGATATATAAATTTGAATCAAAAAGTAAAATTTTATTAATTACAAAATAATAGAAAAAACACTTATCTCAGGCTTCAGATGATTAGAAATTTAGAAAATCTGGAATTTCAGCAACACTTGATTCCAAACGGTGAAATATGGTTCAACAGATATCCAGCAGAACGCATGGGAAAATGGCGTCCCTCCACGTGCAAGCGAAAATTACCAAAAGAATTGATTCCCAGCGGAAATTAAATTAATCCAAGCAGGAAAATACCCACAGCTCCTCCAGAAGGAAAATAATGTCAATTAACACCATTAAAATTTAGAGGTGTAACTTGAAGCTGAAATTTCCAAATGAAATCAGAAAAAATGAAGATTAAGCAAAAATTAATAAAAAATTATCTTACCACCAATTAGTGCGAAACGAACTGTTAACAAGCATAACAGCTATAAATCCCAATATTACTTTAAAAAATGACGGTCATTATAAATGAACGTACTAAAATGATGAAATTTTTAAGTAACTTAGACGTTTGTTCACATTGAAGATCTAACGCCAAAAAGAAAGAAAAATCTGGGTCAGAATCCACATCGCCTGACAATGAAATATTGCGCAGGTCAAAACACATACAACCCAGATAGCGCTTATGCGAATACAGTTGCATAAAATTAGGCGAAGATTTTACTCAACAATGAAAATAATTTTAGTAAAGGTAATTTGAATAAAATAATGAATTTAACAAGTAAAAAGTGAAATTTTGAAAAGAAAAGAAGTGAATGAATTAAAAAAATATGAAATTTTGAGAAAAAGAAAGTTAAACAAGCACAAAACAAAATTCTTCACGTTCACAACATTGGCAAATTGGAAAAACTTGATACGATTCAAGACAAAGCTAAAAAATCGTAACACACCCTCAAACAAAATAAGAAACCGCAAGCGTTTCTAGAAAAATAATTAATTCACAAAGAAGAAAATATTGAAACTTCAGCCATATCAAAATCGCTATTCTTGTTTACACTAAAAAAAAATGTGAAGCCTAAAAGCAAAAAAGCTCAAACTGATCTCCATATGATAGCTAAAAAATATAACTATTCAAATCCCACAAAAGGTATGAAGAATGCTTAAGAACAAACGCTCTTAGAATCAGCTTCAAGAAAAACGTACTAACCAAAATCAAATCAGGTTAGAACATCGCAAACACCAAAAACCTAGGTGTAAAAAGAAAAAATTTTCAAACCACAATCAGGTTACAAATCAACCCATAAAAAACAATGGTTCAAAAATCCAAAAAAATTCAACTTCAGTCGGCAAACACAACCTACTGACTCTGAACTATCGACGAAAATCGGTAAACAAGAATAAATAAAAATGCACAAAAGGCAATAAATCCAAAAAATATGGAACTAAAGCACAATAAAATACAGGAATTAAATTTTAAATAATGAAGGTAAAAGTTGAAAAATATAAAAAAATATGAAAAATGTGCCAATGTTGAAAAACAAAAAGAAAATTAAAATAATATACCCAAAATAAGAAAGGTTCAAAAGTAATTAATTCGAAACCTAATGAGTTCCGATGCCAAATAAGCGAAAATGTTTCTTCTGCGAAACTACCCTTGTTAGAGAAAGACAAGGATACAACTTCTGAAGGATGGTGAAAGAAATCAGAAGCTGTTTGACAGAAGAATGGTCTGCAGTGATAAAATCACGATGATGGAAATGCAGAACAAAAGAGGCCCTATCGCCCAACCACCTCCCTATGCGATAACAAAATTACGGAGTAATTAAACCGACGAAATGCTTAAGAAACTTCGACATGGTACTAAGTTTATCAAATAACCCATGCTTAAGAAAAGTGGAAAATTTATTACGTGAACAATGATTACAATTACGTATATACCGATTAACACCATCTTCCATCTTCGGCCAATAATACTGTTCACTAATTTTGTGACAAGTATCGAAACTACCTAAATGAGAAGACGTGGAATGGCGATGAAATTGTTTGTATAAATCTTTCCTACGGGATTGTGGCACAACTAAATTCCACCGAAGCGAATTAGAATTAATATTGTGGGTGTCTTGAACTAATTTAAATAACTGATTGTTATCAACCTTCCAATTAGAATATTTATCAGGAGAATCTCTGACTCTAACTAACATTTTCCGGTACCAAGGATCAAGATCACTATCAACTAATTCAATCGAATTAACTTCGACAGTAGCTTGAGGTAAAGCATCAGAAACAACAGGAGATTTTCCTTTATTAGATTTGAAACGAACGAAAAGTTGTTTCTTGTGAAATAATTTGACCTGTTTCAACCACTTGGACCATGAATTTCTGTCCGACTTGGTAAAATTTAAAGAAGCTGAACGATTGAAACTATGATTGTTACTAGTCTGTGTAGCTCTATCAGCTAATAAAGGTCTGGAAGTTAGTTTGAGGGAATTTTCAGATTCATTCGATAGTGAGGCTGGTATGCTAGGTACAGAAACTTCAGTTGAATTAACCTGTTTATAAACAAAGGCAGGTTCTACCATAGTAGCAACTGAGTTTATGTTGTGAATTTTATTTTTATCTAACAGATTACAAAGCTCCCTCAGCTGATCTACCGAAAAAATCTTAGCCAAGGATAGTTTATTGGCATAATAAGGTTGTAAATTATAGAAAATGTATTTTAATCTGTCAGGTTCCTCAAAAGGTTCAATGAAACTGTCAAACATAGTTAACATTTCAGAAATAAAACTTGAAGGTGTCTCGTCTGGTCTTTGTTTACGAGCTGTAATTAATGAATTAATCTGGTAGTCAAAATTACTGGGTGAAAGGTTCGATTTTAAACTGGTCACTAATTCTTGCCAGTTAGGAAATTGTTTAACGAAATTCGTGATGTCTTTATCAGTCATGGAATTAGGTATTGTTAACATATCAGGAGCTTGAATATTGGGTCGGTCGTATTTAACTGGCCCAGTCTGATTGTCGGGAACATTAATAGCACGGTAGGAATGAAAATTGGTTAAGTCCTGTTCTTCATGAGCTTCGTTAGTATAAAATATTAAATCTGAACAAAGCTGTAACAACTGAGCATGAAGTGGAAACAATTCTTTCCCAGGAGAAACCTTAGAAAGTCGACGGCTAACATGATTTAACCTAGTGCTTAATCTCAAATAAATATGATAAGAAGGGGTAATTATGAAATCATCAACCAAAACACGAAATTCGATCAGTTTGGTTTTCAAACAAGTTAATTCCTCTTTAGGATCTAAAACAATGTTAACAGACTTTTCATGTTCAAGCTCATCAGCTCGCAAAGCATTTACACAAAACGCCATGATAATTCATAAAACAATACGCTAAATCAAATATATAAACCTAAGCGCAAAATCAAGTATCACAAAAATTCAGACAAAAATCAAAGATAAATAAGTCTTAACTACAAAATATCTTATCAAGCCTTAATCAACGTTCCAATCATCAAAGTCTCACTGTTCGGGCGCCATTAATTGCTACAAAAACTTATAGAAAAATAATAAAAAGCCTTTAAACATAAACAATTTATTTTTATCGGACTCATGTACGGCGCAATAGGCCAGGGTTAAATTAATTACAAATAAATTTGATTAAATTATGATTAGAGCATGGATTAAGACTTGTCAAATTACCATATAAAAATTAAATGTACTAAAAATACAATGTTAAAGAATACAATATTAAAGTTAAATATAAAAAATATTATCAATTCATCCATGAATTAGCAAAGCAAAAAATAGTGAAAATTTATAAAAGTTAAATCCAAAACTAATTCATAATTGAATTGAATTACCATAAAGAATTGCACACTTTATCTAAGCAATGAATATTACAAAAACGAACAGGTGTACACACACCTGTGCGATATATAAATTTGAATCAAAAAGTAAAATTTTATTAATTACAAAATAATAGAAAAAACACTTATCTCAGGCTTCAGATGATTAGAAATTTAGAAAATCTGGAATTTCAGCAACACTTGATTCCAAACGGTGAAATATGGTTCAACAGATATCCAGCAGAACGCATGGGAAAATGGCGTCCCTCCACGTGCAAGCGAAAATTACCAAAAGAATTGATTCCCAGCGGAAATTAAATTAATCCAAGCAGGAAAATACCCACAGCTCCTCCAGAAGGAAAATAATGTCAATTAACACCATTAAAATTTAGAGGTGTAACTTGAAGCTGAAATTTCCAAATGAAATCAGAAAAAATGAAGATTAAGCAAAAATTAATAAAAAATTATCTTACCACCAATTAGTGCGAAACGAACTGTTAACAAGCATAACAGCTATAAATCCCAATATTACTTTAAAAAATGACGGTCATTATAAATGAACGTACTAAAATGATGAAATTTTTAAGTAACTTAGACGTTTGTTCACATTGAAGATCTAACGCCAAAAAGAAAGAAAAATCTGGGTCAGAATCCACATCGCCTGACAATGAAATATTGCGCAGGTCAAAACACATACAACCCAGATAGCGCTTATGCGAATACAGTTGCATAAAATTAGGCGAAGATTTTACTCAACAATGAAAATAATTTTAGTAAAGGTAATTTGAATAAAATAATGAATTTAACAAGTAAAAAGTGAAATTTTGAAAAGAAAAGAAGTGAATGAATTAAAAAAATATGAAATTTTGAGAAAAAGAAAGTTAAACAAGCACAAAACAAAAATTCTTCACGTTCACAACATTGGCAAATTGGAAAAACTTGATACGATTCAAGACAAAGCTAAAAAATCGTAACAGTATTACGTACAAAATTTTATCTAATTTCGTAATTTCACTCTTCCACGTTCTAAATAATAATTCGTTGTCAATATTTGACAAGCAATAAATTATTTTATTTATTATTATAGTAGGCATCTGAGCGGCATTTGGTTTAAAATTGGGTTGTGTAATATTCTTTATCTACTCCTGCTAGGATAAGAACCTATTATATCTTTCATTTGAGTTTGATAATGAAGTTTATTATCGCACTGAGTGAGATAATGAATTCATTATCAAACTCAGTGGGATAAGACAATATTTATGACCAAAAGTTTTATTTTTTATGAAGAAAATACCTTCGTTGCAGCTTCTTCTATGTCCAACGGAATACTTTTACAAATATTTACCGGTTTTTCTTCATAAATCAAGGAAAAAATAAAAATACAAAATTATTGACGTACAAATTATTTAGTTGCTATGACGAAAATAAATTATGCAGACACGATGCTACTCTGATTTTAAATAAAATACCGTGCTACTCTGATTTTAAATAAAAAAGATGGTCTGTCAAAATTATGTAATTTTTTCAAATTGAAAATTATCTAATTTTTTCAATTTTGAGCAGTCATAGATAAAATGTTGTATTATATACGTGTGATAAAGGCCATTAACATACTCATGCTCTTACTCCGACTCGGGCTAACGCCCTCGTCGGGCAACTCAACGCATTCGTATGTTAATGATGCCTTTATCCCACTGATATAATAAATAACTATTACGTAACTCAGTTACGTAAAAATCTTTTTCTACAACCACCATGGAAAGTGGGATTTTCAGACTTCGTCTCCATAGATACGAGTATTGAAAATGAGTGTTTGCCGAACAAGTGAAAATTAGCGTGCGGAAAGTTTACTTTCCGCACGCAAATCTGGATTAATCTGGATTTGCGTGCGGAAAGTAAACTTTCCACACTCAAATTTTGATTTGCGTGCGGAAAGTAAACTTTCCACACGCTAATTTGTTTACTTTCCGCACGCAAATCAAAATGTCATAAATGACATTTGATGAATGTCAGATTTGATTTTGCAGAAATATTTAAATTTTTTGTGGTTGTAGAAAAAATAGTGTGTAATACATGTGTTGAAAGCTTGTATTTGCCACACTCATGTGACTGCAGCACTCACTAGCGTTCGTGCTGCAAACTTCACATTCGTGTGGCAAACGCAAGCTTTCAACACTTGTATTACAATAGTTATTTACGATATGAGTATCGTAACAACTCGTATTACGATGCGAGATGGAAAGTTTGTCAAACGAGACCGCAGGTCGAGTTTGACAAATCCATTGAGGATCGTAATACGAGGTTACGATATGAATATCGTACAAAGCTTTATCTACTTTCATAAAATTAGCAAAAAAATTAAATATTTATCAATAATTGCCTGATGCAAAAGTTGACTGTTCCAATTTTCATTGAAATCTAATACGTTAAGGCTTGATTTTTTGTTTATTTGGTGTTGGTTGCTGTCAGTTTGAATGAAAATTGGAACAGTCAACTTTTGCATAAGGTAATTAATTATTGGCAAATATTTCATATTTTTTGATAATTTCATGCAAGTAGATAAAGCTTTGTACTATATTCATATCGTAAAAATCGTAAAAAGTGCATAATAAATGTTTATAACAAGTAAAATAACTATGAATTCTCTTGTCAATCTGTCATTTTTATGTCAAAAGTTATTACGATACTAGTGCGGTAATATAGTTCATTACAACACGATTTTTCGTTTCGAAATATTGATATTACGAAATGAAAGTAGATAAATTACTATTACAACACTCGATTAGGTAAAAAGTGACGTTTCATAACGTCAAAAGGTTAGGTAAAATTCAACTTTTCAAAACGGAATTAGATAAATAACTATTTGTGTACTTATGCTCTGACTGGCTGCAATACAGTTACTTTCTGTATAAAAAAGAAAATCCAACGTCGTATAAGAAAATGTTTAGTATGCACTAAAAAGAATGTTTTTCGAATTTTTTTACGAAAATATTTAAAAATATCATTGCTTTTTATAATAAATATAGTAAATACAGGGTTACGCACCATAGAGGTTTTAGTTGGAATTTCTTTCTATCGAAATATATATTTTCACCCCTAATTCTTTTGAAGCAAAGTTGTAGAGAGGCTTTTGTAGATGACAAAATTCTGCATTTTTTCATGTCCTCATTTGTCATTTTTCATCTCGCGTAGCTGCCGAAAAAATAAATTAATTTAACAATTGTCAGCCTCGAAGGTGCCAAGGTTAGCATATTTTACTTATGAACCACAGATCTCAGATTCAATTTCAGGGCAAGTTTGGTGAGGTTTTTAACATGGATATTTAATTTAATGTGGATATCTTTCAGATATGAGGAAAAAGCGTAGATTGCGTGTCAATACAATGTTTGACACGATACTGATCCCTTCCAGGAGTGGAAATCTCTTGGGTTCGGCAACATTTTAGTCGAATAGTGCTAATAACCTTGGTAGTTGATGGCCATTGAGATAGATTCTTAGCATCTGCAAGCCTAGATCTAGCCCAAGAAACAAATATAAATCAACACTCATTATTTTCCCAAATTTCATTGCTTGAAATTACTCAAACAGAAAGGTGTCCATGATACAAACCAGAAAGTAATGTTTATTTTAGATATCTGAAATTACTTTTGAGTATTTAAACATTGAGAATAGATTTCGAATCTTAAGATTTGTTTTTAAATGTTAAAATTAATTCCAAAATTGATTTTATAATACGAGGGTGGATTAAATACGAGGGCTATTTTTTCAAGTTTCGGTGAGCTGGCGAAAACAAATAAGGGCAATAAGAAAAGTTTTAATATACACAAGAGTTACTCATACATCTGAACTATTTCTCAACGTAGTCGCCAGAGACATTAAGGCATTTGTTGTAACGGGGAATCAGATTTTGTATACCCTCCTCATACCACGTTGCCGTCTGGATTCTCAGCTAATCTTGCACACAGATTTTCAGCTCCTCATTAGTGTTGAACCGCTGATTTCCCAACCACGTGTGGCTTCGAACTAAAATTGAAAGGGCAGCTCCAAACATCGCATTTTAGCATGTCCTGCTTAACGGGAGCCGTTTGGAAGGATGTGGGTATAGCATTATTTCATAATTCATAAGCGTAAAGGGAGGATGAGAGTGGAAGTGATGGTTGAGCACATGATAAGCAGGGCAGCCAAACAAAGTGACTAATAAATGAGCGCAGGGCGCCCTCTACCAGGCAAGGTAACGTTCTTATTCTTAGAGTGGCATACCCTTTACAGGGCGTTGCCGATCCTCTCTCCATATGCCTGTGGTGTGCGTTTCAAGTAGCCTACAGACATAGGGGATCTACAGCTTAACGTGGGCACCGAACCACGGAAGTGCTTGCACTTCTACTCCAGAGAGGACTTTACTAAGCAGAATACACCTCGGTGGTTTGCCATTGCCTTCCGAGGGAAGCGGCCGGGTAACGTTGTTAATGGCAAAATGTGAAAGCGGGGTATCTTGTGGAGGAATGAGTAGTTGTTTTTTGTGAAGAATTGGTAATTAAGATTACCAACACCATTATAGCAAGGGGACTTAACCATCGACAATTTAAAGAGTTGCTAAGTGAAATCGGGAGCGAGTATTCAGATCTTCTCCAGAACAACAGGGTTCGATAGCTTTCCAGAGGCGACAAGTTAAAGCGTTTTCATCTTGCATAAATGAAACCAAATTATTTCTCGACAACAATATTCAATATCTAGAATTAACAGAAGATCAGTGGTTGCAAAAATTGAACTTCATGGTAGACGTTACACAGTGGCGTACCTATCGTTGGGAGGCGGAGGGGGCAATGTGTCTCGAAGGCGCCTTAGATATTATAAGAAAAAAATTTTAGTTTGGGCTAATTTTAGTAGCGCGTTTTTTTGTCTATTTTTTGCACTTGAACAACGATTTTTTTGTTTTTTTTTTAAATATACTAGTTCTAGTTCAGTTAAAACAATGTAAAATACGTTTTAAGCATGGAACATAATATAAGCAAATCTTTACTCTACAAAATCATACTGCAAATTGCCGAAATGAAAAACAGAACACTACTCTATTCTTTTTAATTTTGTATACATTACGTCTGCATTTTGACGGATCGGCGGCTCTTTTAAAAATAAAGTTGCACATAAAAGGGGTTCTTTGCCGCCGCGACGTAAATCGTAAATAATGTACTTTTTTGTAAATATTACCGGGAAAGACGTTATGATGACAAAGGGCAAAAGTTACCGCTGCCGACGCCCACCAGTGCGACGGCATCGGCAGGTTTCTAGATAATTATTTCTTTGTATAGAAAATTAAAGCGGCCACACCGCCACTATTTAAGAATATTTAAAATGAATGCAGACATTATTTATCAGGGCGGTAAAAAATAAAATAAATACAATGTGGGGGCTCGGTTCTTATAAGGAATATAAAGATCTTGCTCACTGTGCCATTTTGATTTTATCACGTCTATAGAATTATGTAATTAGAATAATTATATTTTTTGTTTTGGTTAATTAAAAAATAAAATATCAAAAAAATGCACGGCGCCGAAGGCGCTAAAAGGAGGAAGGCGGAGGGGGCAGACTGCCCCCCCTAGCCCCCCCGTAGGTACGCCACTGACGTTACATCACAACTGAATCAGCTTAATCGTAAATTACAAGGCAAGGGAAATACTGCTTTTTCAATGCTAGAAGCAGTTATTTCGTTTGATTCTGTTCGCTGAAGATTTAGAGAGTGGACCTTTAGTTCATTTCCCAAACTTGTTCCAACATCGCCAAGAAAACAATGCCCTCATTAACAAAGATTATTTCAAGACAGCAGTTTTAAACAAGAGAGAATCTTTACTTCAAAGTTTTAACGAATTCGGAAATGATAAAGCGACTCTAGCTTTTATTACAAATCCCCTCAATGCCAATGCGAAGGAATTAAATTTTTCTCCGTTTGATGGTTTGATATAGAGACGGCTAATTTTGAAATATGGAGCTCCAAATTTGTACGTCTTAGTACTGAAATAGAAGAATTGGAAACAGAAAAATGCTGTCTGATTTTACAGCACAAGCAGATTGCCATAAAAGACCTACAAAAGGTAGACTCAATGATTTTCAATACTTCCGGGCTTATAATATGAGTAAAAAACAATTTGCATTCGGTGTTCTCAGTATCTTCGGGTCTACATATTTATGTGAGCAATCTTTTTCTAACTTAAATTCCATTAAATGTAAATTGAGGAGCCAAATTACTGATGCCAACTTGGAACCATACCTTAAATTAAAAACAACTAATTACAAACCGGACATATAGAAACTTTCTCAGGAAATGCCAGCTCATTGCTCATACTGATTAAAACCAATGAGAGCAATTTTTGTGTGAATTTTTCTTATTTTAATAAATATATAATTAATACTATTACTTGTTATAATATTACTTTCTTCCTTGTTTGTAAAAATATATTTATGGCTCTCGAATAATTTTTAAATTGTTGTGAGGGACGGGATTGGCTCTTCCGCCTCAAAAGTTTGCCGACTCCTGCCCTATAGAGTTCCGTATAGTAAAGCATTTACAAATGTGCGCCATATCGATGCACTATTCTGCTTCCCTGATCACAGGGAATTTTTACAACTAATTATCAATCACCCTGTCCTATACCCATGTATGGGAAAATTTAAGTTCCAGTTCAGTTAATCTCAAAGGTTGCAGGTTATTATTAGAACCTGTCTAACGGTAATGTGCAGCTGATAGGTGGGATGCCTATACTGCACATGCATTTCTACCTGACCTTCTTTTTAAAATGTTAAACGAATTATTTGTTTTTATATCGTAGCACATTTCTAGATAGATAATTTTATACTACTTGTGAATTTAATAAAAATGTCTATGATTTTTCCGTCTGCATATGCGTGCTCACCATTAGGGTGGGGCGGTTAATTTTAAAACTTGGAATTCAATCTCCCGCATGTCCCTGACTTGCTCAATAAGTTTAGTGTGCTGTTTATGTGTAGTTTTGAGAGTAAGAGTGTTTAATTTAAAACACGTGGGTTACTCCCGACTACGAAACTAGTAAGAAGGTAAATATCAGAAAATGTTTATAACATTATTTAATGTACATACTTGCCTTTTATAAATTTGCCATATTCTATTAACTATTATAAAACCGTATAATATGAAACATAATAGGAAGATATAGGATATACCTTCTATGTTCATAAATTCATAATTTAGAACCCTAAATTCATAGAACTTTCACCCTGGGGTATATAAAACTTTGAGCTATTTAAAGACTAAAATATTTCTATTTTTAAAACATTTTAAATCCCAACTGATAAATTTTGTAAAGCTAGATAAATTTTTTAAAAACTTTATTTTATAGTTTACGATAAAAACAATCAGGTGGCGTTTAGAGGCGTGTTTTGTTATGAAGATATTAAAAATCTTTTACGCTGTACTGCAGCAACTTCTCATAATTATTTTTTAATATCACAGTAAAGCATATTAACATAAAATGAATTAATATTGTTAAGTAACAAACACATTTTTTTATGTGGTATCAAAGAGCACCTAGTATATAAATATATTTATAATC
This sequence comes from Melanotus villosus, assembly GCA_963082815.1. Classification (NCBI taxonomy): domain Eukaryota; kingdom Metazoa; phylum Arthropoda; class Insecta; order Coleoptera; family Elateridae; genus Melanotus; species Melanotus villosus. The sequence continues at coordinate 63,712,600 of OY720418.1, read as the reverse complement.
TTTGGTAATATGTATTTTCTCACTATATTTTTTAAAAAGCAAATAAACCACTCACAGAAGACGGAACATATTTCCCTAGTATAAAGGGAATATAACAAAGTTCACGGTGCGACCCCAAGTCATTTAAAAATGTGGCTTTGAAAGGATATGGCACTAATAAGAAGAAGAAATATTACTTAGAAACAAATTAAACATTTTTGTCTTAACATAGTACACACACCGGCAAAATTAGGGGAACATAAAAAAATGCCATGTTTCAAAGAAAGTTTGAATACTATGGCTTTTATATTTGTATTATTAGTTCAACATGTACCATATGAACAAAAATTATTTAGATAATCAGTCCAATTCTGTATTCTGTATGTAAATTGCTAGAACATAGCAAGGCAATCTATTGCTATCTTAAAGATTTCTTGCTATGTAACAAGATTCCTTAAATTTTGTATTCACTAACACTGAGTTGTAACAATTTCAACTGCCATTTTAACAATTTTTTGCTATACCAATCTTTAAGATAGCAATTACCTTTTGCTGGTTGTTTAGAGTATAACAAGCACTACACTTGCAAAAAATATTGGAGTGACAACTGCAGCCTGATAAATTATGGACTTGGTTGGAATTAATTTTCATTTCAATTTTATCAATGAATTTGAAAGATTTGTCTTTCCTATCTCCACTAGGAATATTATTTAAAATATAAGAGTTAATTCATCCCATTTTGGTTCAACTTCTTGTGTTCTTGTGTGGCATTAGGATGACACTTTCCCGTTAATAATCTTTTATTGTTTTTGAAATATTCAATAATAGCTTCCATCTGTTCGGAAGATGTTTTTTTACTTCTAGATTTTTTTGTTTCCATTATTTCTTAAAAAAGGTGAGCATGCAAAAAATTGCAAAAGAAATAAACAATAAAAATTAAATCCAAAAAAACGGGTTAGTTCTTTGTTTCTAATTAGTATGCACGTGGTTATGTTACGGTATATAAAAAAAAAGTGAACGTAACCCACATGAAGGTGACGAAGAAATGGCCAGACAGGAAAAAATGTGACTGAAGGAGTTCAACGAACAGCATGAAGGGGTTTCAATGGTTGGTCTTTCTAGCGCCAAATTGAAATTTTTATTTGTTTAGTACATCGAATATTATGCGCACGCGTGAAACCTAACTTCATGTGATTCAAATAACAATTTTTGCTATGCCAAAACGATAACAATTCTAGTTATTCGGGAAATTGCTGAATACCATTTGTGGCAAATATTGCTATGATTATTGTTATCAGTTATGTTCGTAACAATCTTGTTATGTAACAATTTATATAGCAATGCTCTTACAAAATTGGACTGAAAGGGTGGCTTTGGAATTCTGAACGTACCTATCATGTAGAACCAACAACAAGCTGAACCAATCAAAGGCAGTGATTTTGTTCACCATGGCCATCCCTTATCTAAACAATTTTTGTTCATATAGTACAACTAATAACAAATACCGATATAACACTTAAATCTAGCCACCTAATAAAAATTGATTGTCATTATTTATCCTATTGTTAACATGTTGCTTGGTGTTTCGTTCTGTTGAATATGAGTATTTAATTCGTGTTGACTTTAGATCAAGGGTTAACAGTAATCTCTGTTTTTGTTGTTGTTCTAATTCTAAGAGGTTAAAATAAAAAATTACCAATTTAGTGTCCACTGATGTCACTAGAGCAGTAACGATGATCGAAAGTGGCCAAACCTACAGGTCGGTCGGCAGACTCCTCGGCATTTCAGTCTAGGTTGTTCATCGCAATGTACAGAGGTTCAGACAAACTGGATCTTACGTACGACGACGTGACCAAGGCAAAAAACGAGTGACTACTGCAAGCTGCAAGGAACGATCGATTTATTCTGTTGCAGACTCTGAGAAATCGACGTGTAACAGCAGCTGTCCAGACGAGAAATGCCCTAGAAGATGTACGTCAGGTGCCTGTAAGTGAACAAACTGTAGGTACCCAAACTTGAGGTACTGGGCATCGCATAGCGAGATTGGTGTTTGCATGTGACCACCGATTTTGGAATTTATGACAATGGGGTAGAGTTTTGTTTGCGGACGGAAGCCGTTTTTGCGTAAACGCAATTGACGGCAGAGAAAAAGTGTGGAGGCAACAATGGGAGCGATATTTGCAGTGCAACATTGTTTCCACGGTCTCATATGGCGGAGGCTCATTTATGGTTTGGGGTGGGATATGTTTGGGAGCACCCACTGAATTAGTCTTCTGACAGCTGCACGTTATATTACAGGCATTCTGGAAGAACATGTAGTACCATTTGCCTCATTCATAGGGAATGATTTTGTTTTAATGCGCGATAACGCCCGGCCGCATACTGCTCGCTGTGTTTCAAATTTCTTATTTGAAGTTGGTATTGCTACCATGAACTGGACAGGATGTTTCTCAGACATGAATACTATCGAACACACATATGGTCAATGGTAGAAATCTATCATTACAAAACACGGAAGAGCTAGCGGCGGCACTAGTGGAAGAATGGGACAATCTGCCTCGAGCAACCACTGACAAGGTCATCGAAAGCATGAGCAGACGTATGGAAGTTGTGGTTAGGGCTCGTCGGGGTAACACGCTTTATTAATAACACCCCTATTTTGGAATAAAATGACGGAAATGGTATCAAATCAATTTTTTTTTATAATGGACAATTAATTTTTTTGTTCTCAGCTTTCTCATTTCATTCAGTTTAGCAACCGCAATCATAAATTTAATTTGTGTGTAGTTGCAATCTTTACAATGTGAATTTTCTCCTGCCAAATTAAGTTAAATAAATCTTAAAGCATCGACAAAATATGACTTTTTTGTGTTCCTCTAATTTTGCCGGTGTGTGTATAAAACCATTTAGTTTTAAGTGTATTTTTAAATACATACTATAATATTAATACCAAAGATGTTTTTTAGTGAATTCTACCAACCAATGTCAAGGTCGTCTTCTCCTATAGTTCGATGACTTTTTTATTTGGACTCTAATGACTATATATTATCGTTTCATGCGTTTACTTCTAAATATTAATACATATTGCATATCATTTTTAAAGATCCGTAATGTTTTATATTATACAGTGACAGTCAGTATTTAAGAGTCCGTAAATCGTTCACTTAGGAAATTATTTTGGTTAAAATGAGCTGATTGAATATGTAAATAAAATGGAAATACATAATAATTTTGTGTTTGGCTCAAAAATTAAAAATATGCCTATATGAATTGTGTTATATTAAAGATAGTAATAACATTTTTGTTAACTCTTGGATTATACAAATTTGACTTTTAACAAAGAAGAAGAAGAATAAAAAAAATTTAAAAATTTGAAATTAAAATTTTTAATTTACCTGAGTTTGTCTTAACTTAGAGTTTCTATAAAATGTACAAGGTCACGCCATATTATCCATTCGGTTTTAAAAATTTATTCTCAGATTTCACATCAGATAAACCAGATACTGAAGATATTAAAAATGCAAAGATATTCTGCACAGAATCGATCGACGATTGTTGCAATTTACTTTTGAAATAGGATAGTTACAAAAGTAACTTGCGACTTGATTTCCACAAACTGGTGTAACCAATTGTTAATGCTAAAATATTCATCAACTTTCTGAAAAGAATTGTATCAGAACTAAGAACACAGCAGGATGGTATTGCATGCCATATTGAATGAGCTACTCTTAATATTCAAAGAATGTTTTTAAATCACCTGATTTCCCAAAATCGAAATTTATGGACTATTGCACCAACCGTAGATTATTTCAAACGTTGTTTATTTTAAACAACATTGAATTTAGTTTTGTTTATAAACTGTCTATAACTGCTATAAAATGTGCACATCGATTCTGTTCAGATAATCAGTATTCGAAAATAATTGGCTGCTGATGAAATCGATCATGAAATTGGGCACCCAAATTTTACGATTTCAATATTTTTCCTTTAAGGCTGTTTGAAAGACTGGGTGCATACTAATAAACCCTAAAAGCCCTTACGAGCTCAAAGATAATAGCATGCACTAAATCAGTAGAAATTTGTTGTATAAAAATTGAAAATATGTTGAAATGACATGTTTCTTCTAATACATATAACAATAAAAATTTTATACTTATAAGTTTTTCTAACAATTCCAAAAAAACCTTGAGTAGGTACTTATGGAACACCTTGTATATTTACCTCGAAGTAGATTAATTAGCTCTGAGAATTTTTTATTCGGTGAATTATTGCAACAAAAAAGATTTTCAAAAAATGAACTGAAACTAATTCAATATGAAATAAAAGTAGTCTAGTTGGTAAACAAAACCGGCAACTCGCTAATTTTAATATGGCAACAATCTAGAACCACAGAACCTTGATATATAATTTATTGTAAAATTAAAACCTGTACATAATACTAAAATAGATACTTAGTTTAATTACTGTAAAGAAATGACTATATATTTTACTAGCAATAATATTTATATGTATGCATAATTGTATTTTAAACAAGCTAAAGTATTTTTTATATTAATATCTTATACTGTTTCTATGGTGCATAAGAGCTCACTTGTTATGTTGCCTTTAAAATCCGCTTTCCTCTATAAAATACGTCGTTGCCTAGCAATCTTCGCATTTTATGTATTGTGATGCGCCTCAAATAATAATTTATTAAAATTTCTAATAATATACCATGAGATCGAAAAAAAGATGATTCTGAGCAGGCCTTGACTAGTACAACACGATTGGCAAGACTGATTTCAAAATGTGGCAGTAGGTTAGAGGTTAATAAATGTCAAATAAATTAAAACACAAAACAGTATTTATTTAGGGAACAAACTGAAAACTAAGATGAATACATGTTAGAGTAGGTGTTCAAAATGTGATCCTTCACTAGTATTACAACGATAAACTTAAATAATTCTGGAAACAAGATTGCAAAACTGACTTACATTTGAAATGTCACTGTCACATTATAATTCATATGCATTCTAGAACCAGTGTAACCAATCGTGTTGTACTAGTCAAGGCCTGCTCAGAATCATCTTTTTCTCGATCTCATGGTATTAGTGAAAGAAAATTTGTGTTAGAAAAAATTTTGAAAACAACTCGTGTTTTATAGTTTAAAAATCTGGGTCTATAAACTCCTCGGCTCACTTCGTTCGTTCGGATTTGAACTACGACCTTAATTTTAAACCTTCTATAAAACACATGTTATCTTAATAGCTAATTATATTTGTTTTTGTGCCCTTATAGCTATTAAGACAACAAGTGTTTTATAGAAGGTTTAAAAATCAAGGTCGTAGTTCAAATCCGAGCGAACGAAGTGAGCCGAGGATTTGATAGACCGAGATTTTTAAACTATAAAACACGAGTTGTCTTCAAGATTTTTTCTAACACTAATATCCGACATTTTCTTTCACTAATATAGTATTAGAAATTTTAATAAATTATTATTTGAGACGCGTCATAATACACAAAATGCGAAGATTGCTAGGCAACGACGTATTTAAAGGCCTATAAAATACGTTGTCATTGACGACGTATTTTATAGAGAAAGCGTATTTTAAAGGAAACATAACAAGTGAGCTCTTATGCACCATAGAAACAGTATAAGATATTAGTGTTAGAAAAATTAATTTTTCTACAACCACCATGGAAAGTGGGATTTTCAGACTTCGTCTCCATAGATACGAGTATTGAAAATGAGTGTTTGCCGAACAAGTGAAAATTAGCGTGCGGAAAGTTTACTTTCCGCACGCAAATCTGGATTAATCTGGATTTGCGTGCGGAAAGTAAACTTTCCACACTCAAATTTTGATTTGCGTGCGGAAAGTAAACTTTCCACACGCTAATTTGTTTACTTTCCGCACGCAAATCAAAATGTCATAAATGACATTTGATGAATGTCAGATTTGATTTTGCAGAAATATTTAATAGTTATTTTCGTATCAAGTGTCGAAAGTAGCAAATATCAAGCGAGTGTTTATAAATAGATATACGAGTGCGGAGCGAAGCGGAGCACGAGTAGAAATATTTATAAACACGAGCGGAGATATTTGCCTTTCGAACGAGTTACGAACACTATTTTTCCCACGACCAAAAATGTACATGTCAAAAAGTAACACTGACAGTTCAGGTAAAACGACCGTCATTTTTTGTTTTGAAGCGGCCGCAGCTTCCTATTATTGCGCAAACTGTGCGATATATCCCTATACGTGTTCATATCGCACGGGTTGTTCATTTGTTTTGCGAAAGTCAATCGCACGGGTGATATTGTCAACTTTCGCGCCTAGTTTGTTGTGCGTTAGGAGCGACTTTCTTATATGGTCGTGGGAAAATTTTTTTTCTACTCCTACTATTGAAAGTTGATCTTTCCACATGATTTTTAATGCTGAAAGCAATTGTTTGTCGAAACTGTGCGACAAAATCCAAAAGTGTGTTGCAAAGTACTTTGCAACACACTTTCAAAATGGCGCCGGTTAACTGTATGGTTTGTTTATATTTGTGATATGTTTATTTTCATAGCAACGGACTTATTTCCATAGTGACCATAGTTTTCATGAGCATACTTAATATTCCACAAAAATTATAAAATTTGTTTTAAAATATTAAATAGTGAATTAAATGTCTTTCTTCTGTAGGAGTAGAAAAAATAGTGTGTAATAACACTTGTTGAAAGTGTTTTGCAAAACTCAAATGAATGCAGCCTTCGACTTCGTCTCAGGCTGCAACCTTCATTTTCGTTCTGCAAAACTGTACTTTCAACACTTGTTATACAAATTACTATTGTGGTTGTAGAAAAAATAGTGTGTAATACATGTGTTGAAAGCTTGTATTTGCCACACTCATGTGACTGCAGCACTCACTAGCGTTCGTGCTGCAAACTTCACATTCGTGTGGCAAACGCAAGCTTTCAACACTTCTATTACAAATTACTATTATGCTATAGATGTTTGTTGTGAATCGGCTAGGACAATATAGCAGTTGTTAGCTTATAAACTAAAGTTCGTAGGTCCAGTTTTGGGTCCAGGTGGGTGAGATTGTATACCACAAAGGTCGTTACAAGCATAAACCTTTGGCCAATAAACAATTAGTTTTAACGTATAAAGTTGAATCACTATATACGTAGGTAACTAAATTGAACGCAGAATTCTATGCCTAACAGCGTAGGTTAATTATTTACGTTCTATCCCTGACCTGCCTTGAGATTGTTTGTGATTTAAAGATTTTAAAGTAAAACGTATGTACGTATAGGTCCGCCTATTCTTCAAATTTGGACTTAAACAATAAATTATCGACTGTAAAGAAATTAAAAAATTAAAGAAATGTTTGCATGGCACAATATTTATGTCGGATACGGAGATATTAGGTGCTGAGAATGGTTAGGAAAGCTTGATAAAATATCTTTCAAGAAGCTATAGAAATGTCGAAGCATCATTAAGGAAACTAGATAGTCTTAATTGGGATATCTTCAAAAATAAGTTAAAAAATTTATATCAGGAAGGAGGTTGGGGGTGGAGTTATTAGGAGTAGTCAAATGAAAACGGGTCAAACGCCAAAAAGTGTCATTGAACATTTCCAGTCTCAAAAGTAATCTCCAAAACTGTTAATGCATTTATCCCACTGGGAGATAATCTCATCCCATCCTTTAACAAGCTTGTGGGCTGCTGATGGAACCACATCTTTACCCAGTCACACATGTCCTTGCCCGCTGCAAACCGATGTTCACGCATGTCTCTCTTCTGCTCTCCAAAAATGTGAAAACACATGGGAAGAGAACTGGGCCATAAGAAGGATGTTGAAGTGTTTCCCAGCCAAATACCTGAAGCGTATTCCTCACCAAGTTGGAATTGTGTGGGCGGGCGTTATCATGAAGAATGATAATGATAATGCCGTTGGATGGCATTCCAGGGCGTTTTGATTTTGTGGCGCGCCTCAGTTTTTGCAAAGTTTTTGCATAGCGCTTTGTATTGATTGTCGTCCCATACTCGAGAAAATCGATAAGCAAAGGCTCTGGCGTTTGTTCTCGGGTTCAAAGTGGTGGCACCACATTTCTTCCCTAGTAATATGATACAGAAAAGCATACTCTTCCTCGTGGTATCGTCGCAGGTGACCCAGAAATGCAGCCATTCTATGAGTCTTTTGTTCCTTCACTGCGCGCAATTTTGTCGATACTGCAGTTGGTTTGTGATAATGGCGTGTATGGAACCATTCCCGCCCACTGTCACAAATCAGTTTTCCTGGATAAGACCTTCCACCCGAACAATAACATCAGAAGTAATGACACAATGGGCCTATCCTCTGTCCTGGACAAGCTTCCTCTTGCAATGACACACGTCTCTCTCGGAATCTCTTATGTCACTCCAGCACACTTGAACGTGACATGTTGTGTTCGCCGTACACACCAAACATGCGACGATGAATTTTTCGCCCTCCAACTCCCTCAGCAGTCAAAAAGCGACTATTTCTGATGTTGGACGAACACATGTATTGCTAAACTTACTTCCAGCAGGGGCGGCTCAAGATAAAAATCTCACCCGGGCAAGAGGGCATTTTGGCGCCCCCCCCCCCGTATTAACTATATGTAACGACTATGGTGGACAATTAATAAGAAACAAATTCACACTGCATTCCAAAATTTTATTAGTGTACATTGTAAGCAATAAACAACAATTACTGCTAAATTATTACAAAAAACATTTGCGAGCTTTTATATCTGCAAAATCTTTAATAAAAGAGTCAATATCTGGACGTAAACGTTTCAGTTAAATAATAAACTACTACTTATTCCTATAGGTAATGAAAAAATAATCGTGTTAACAGTAGATTGCAAGATTGCCCAAAATTCACCTTTACCTATTTTTATTAGCGAAAAGAAAATGATTTTTTTTCTCATTTCATTTTTATTTCATCCGCCGATTTGGCGCCCCTCTGGCGCGGCGCCCCGGGCAGTCGCCCGGGCCTTAAGCCGCCCCTGACTTCCAGCACAATAAACAAACGACTAGTGTGCAAGTGCATGTTGTCCCTGTGCTTTCTCGGATCCCAAAAGATGTCAGGACTGTTAGTTATTAAACTCCAGTGTTACCAACTTTTGCGTGCCATGAGTTTTATGCGTGGTGACCCGTTTCCATTTGACTGTCCCTTGTATAACAATCAAAAATCGTTGGTAGAGAGAGAAACTATCGACATAATAAATTTGTGGTTATCATTTAAATTTGCCATTGAGTTCTTTGAAAACAGAGGAATTTTTCTTTTGAGGTTTTTGGTGATTCTTGTAACTTAATACCTTCAGCCTAACGCTTGTAAGTTAAACCTATTTGAAAAAGTAGTGTTTGTGCGTAACATTTTGTATCAAACTTACAAAAATGGTCCCAAAAATATTTCTCGCATGGAGAGCTGTCTGGGAAAAGATTTTTAAATGAGATTACGATATATTGCAAGGAAATTGACAAACAATTCAAGTGTTTTTCTGTTTTCAAAGAATAGGCTACAGAATTATTTTTTTTTAATTAATGTTTTTTAATGTTTATGCCGTATTAAAAAGACCCAAGACAAAAAAATTTTTTTTTTAATAATTAAGAAGCGTAAAAAAGGGTCGGAATTTCAAATGAAAATTTTTCCCGCCAAAACGAGCACGTATTGCTGTGACGTATGTAGCCGAACGCGTCAGCTGCATAAATAACCAATAATAGTCAGCTGTCAGCTGTCAGCAAAACATACGCGAACGTTGTAGCGCGACGCGCGATATTTAACGTGTTTATTTACCTCCTTCGCCTGTGAAAATTAACAAGTACTACTTCTACACCAGGCAAAATATTTCTATCTATACCTAATGAATAGGTACATGATACTAACCTTAAATTTTTTCCAGTCACTTTGACACTGCAGAGTCTATTTTATGCATATTACCAGGCAACACCGATCCGTGCGGCGCGGTACGTCACATGCCGTTTTCGATTTTCCGGCGGTAATTCAAAATTGCTGAGATAATTTTCTATTTTTTTTCGGGGATAAAATTTTTTTTTATTATTTTAAATATTATGTAGTTTACAAGTGACCCCTCAACTACATGTAAAAACGATTTCACTTAATTTATAAAATTCAGTTCTTTAGCCTATTGTCTATTATAAATTGATGTCATTAAGTTAAAAAAAAATAATAAACACCTTTGTCTTGGTGTAAAAATAATTTGATGCTTCGATGCTTGATTATGGAAATGTACGAGCTGGAACTTTCTTTTAGGTTCTGAAGATAGGTGTACACTCGTTCCAACACTTTACCCACTTATCTTGGCCCCATGTGACGTTTTTTCTTTCGTAATTGAAAAGTTTGTTAAAGGAAGCTGATTCAAAAACTTAAAACCGATATAAAAGCAATTTCTAGAACAAAATAAAAAAGGGTTAGTAGCTCAAAGAAGACTTTTTCAATTTAAAATAGCTTTCATGTCTAAGCATATATAAGCTAATTCCAGTATGTTTTGACCAAACCTCGTACTTGTGTAGGCATGGCGTTGATTTATTTATATCAGATATTTACATAAAACGCGCTCGTGTCCATATTACTCCGACTGTTTCTAAATTTAAAAAGATACCAACGTAAAATGGTTATAGGAAACACAAATGGTCTTTATCAGAACATCTTGCAAAATCTGATGTAAATAGCTCTTTGTTATAAATCAAATTCGTTTTACATAATAAGATTCATGAACGATTCATTATAATAGCGTGTCCTATACTCCGTTCGAAGTAATTATATGGAACTTTGTTTAGTAACGAAGCTGTGTGGAAACCGATTGAATATTATCATCATCGCATTTTTGGAAACCGACTCAGTCATAGAATAACGAATGATCTCTTGTTTTTGGGAGTTTTAATCAAAAATTTCAAGTTTCTCGGTTGTAACGATGTAGGGTGTCGAAAATTCACAATTATCTGTAACTAGTGAAATACCCCCAAGCTTTGGACCCTCGTTTGTTTTTGTTGTGTATTTGTAACCCAGTCTTTTATAAAGGGTAGGAAACAAAAGTCAAAGAAACGCAGATATCAAACATATTTGTATATTTATTCAATTAAATTAGTTATGCCGGCTCCAGTGAGGTCCCTCAAGGGTGGATGGTCGGTGCGGACGACGTACGCTCAACCCAACTGAATGGTTGGTTAGTGCGGATGCCACGGGTGCTGATAGAAGGTTGGTGTCCGAAGGGTTTTGCATTATAGTATTTACGTTTGCATTCCTGAAAAATAAATAAAGGGTGTAGGAATGTAGGAGCCTAGTATGACTTGTGAGGTCACAGATTAGCTCTCATACAGTAAGAGGGCGAAGGAGTGTTATCGGAGCCTAGTATAACTTGTTAGGTCACAGAGTAGCTCGCGTATGTGGAGTAAGAAATTGAATGTTGTCGGAGCCTAATATGACTTGTGAGGTCACAGAATAGCTACCATACGGTTAGTAAGGAAAAATGGTCCTTTTGATCTTCCGATCAATTGCATTTATACAATTATTTTGGAACATCTCAAACTAGAACGGGTTCCTTTCATCAAATCAAATCGAATTTCTTGTTGAAGTTTAGCCGTGATTAGCTGGCCGGTTTTGGTACAAAACCCTTCATAGGAAACTAATTTTCCTAGAAATGCTGTTACATTACTGCAGAGATTTATAGTTCCGTTTGCAGTATCGCAACGTAACCTGATCTCTTTAACAATTGATAATTAATTTGCTACGCTAGCTTACTTGAGTGCAGCTGGTTAAGCACCCATCTTAGCTAGGACAAAGGAATACCCTTTTCGGACACCGTCCCTTCAATGAACTGGCCTGAAAAAGTAATTGTTATTGCTGCAAAGGAAACATAAATTACAAGACGAAACCAAACGTTTCGTTAATTTCCATGTACCATTAAGTTTATTTAAATGTCGCATCTTAAAGCTGTTTACAGAATCAGCCTTGATATTACTTACAATCCTTTATACATAAAATAAAAGAAAAACCAATGAGTCCTTATTTTAAAATGTCTATAACATGCGCGCCGTTACACGGTTATTTCTGAAAATTTCTGAAAGAGCCATACCAGTTACATATTTTATTCTTTTTGGGAATTAATGTTTTAAAAATTCACTTCTTTGGGGAAATATTTTTAATGTGTTTTAATTAATAAATTACGAAGAGTCGAACGTCACTGGTTCAAATATGTTTCTCCATTTAACTAAACATCGTGAACTGGATACCCTGTAAAGAATTTAAAATACAGTTTATTCCTTTGTGTTCAACTAATAATCTGTTGTGTGTTTATGCAATAAGTCAAATAAGCCACAAATCTTCCCAAATTTTCGAAATATCTTTTTTGTTTATTACACAAAATCTATCAACGCGTCGAATGCTACGGCCATATTTATAACAATACCCAACTAAAAGTTTTCCAGGTTTAAAGGGCGTCCATCCCCAGATAAGGATATTTATCATATCGAATAACACATTGCCACGCAAGCTAGTCTTTTATCTTATATGCTTTGAATTCTTTCCATATTAAAAATTTTACTGATCTGGATTAAAAGGTAAACGTGCCAACGCATGTGTGGTTAAAAACGACTCAAAATAGATTATTTAAGTTTTTACAAAAAATTCTATTCAGAGCATTATAAAGAATGAAATAAAAAGGAAGCTTAGGTTCAAAAGTGCCACATATACTTGACTTATTAACTGTTACAAGCTTGAATTACTCCAAAATTAGAATTCACAACATGCTAGATTGATTGATATTGTAACTTAATGGCATTCCTAAACAATTAATTGCATCTGTGATGGTTATCTTTTGTGCCACAATTTAGCAGTTTAATAATACTAAGCAGTTAATTTAGTACTTATTTAATATGTACGTATTAAAAAAATCTGCAAAAGAATTGTATTTGCCGAGAACAAAGGTATATTTGTACTGACATTATAGGAACAAGCAAAAATTTACAGTTTTAACTGTAACGAAAATCGAAAATCATCTGTTCAAATATATGTATATTTTTCTGCCGGTGTTGGTTAGGGACTTAACCTCAATTTAAAAGAATAATTAACGAGACTAAATTCACTTAAAAACCTTGAACTTATAGCAGCTATTCTACTTCACACTGTTCAATTAGTTACTAGACGGTCTTTCAATTTATGTAATTACTAGGCGGACTATGGGTTTCAGTAGATCCGAATGTAATACAAATTTATAAATAAATGTAATAATGCAAAGTTGGTGGATTAACTCACAGAGAACAGTGTAAAATTGTTCTGCAGTTTGATAATGGCGTATGAAATTGTATGAAAAGGATGTTCAATTACCATATGAATAGTTGGCGTTTGTTAACTTAACTTTTAAAATCATGTATATAGAACGAAGTAGTTCATTTGATAGTGATAAATTTATTGTACCCATTCATTTGCTTTATTTAGCGGTAGCCTAAAACTCAGTTAAATTCGCCCTTCTTTTCTTAAAGAGCATATAGCATATGCAAATATTTTGTTAAAGTTTTTTAATTCTTAATTTCGTTTTTGTTTATTATTACACGAAACTAAAAATTCGGTACTCAAAAAATGTACTCATACCTCTATATTTTACCCATTAAATTTTAAAGAAGCAGGTAGAAATTTATGTATAAATAAGGAGTATTTTGCTGGGTTGGGTCGGGGCAGTTCAAATTCAAGATACGATGATGTTTGTAAAACACATAAAATAAATTAACGAGACAAATGCGTTATTGTAGTAAATACCAGTGGCGTATCCGGAGGGGGGGGGGGGCTGGAGTTGGGTTTGAAGTATGGACTTGCCCCCCCCATGAGCAATTTCTGGATACGCCACTGGTAAATACTGTACAATTTTTAGTATTAGTTTGTTTAAAGTTAGTCACCACTGTGTTACAGTTATTTAAGTACCTATTTAAAAATAAGCAAATCCATTAAATTTATCCAGCTTAATTCTGGAACTTCTAGAACGTTACAGTATTATGACACCCGATCCACCAAATTTGAATTCAGAGTGTGCTAGTTATGAGAAAAATCACGTGTGTCTGAGCGTAGTCTTGCGTAGTGTTTTTAGCTACTTATTGTTAGAATTACTGATCACTGATCACAGAGTATAAACAACAAAAGACGGTTATTTTAATATTACATAATAAAAATAAAATGTACCTAAATCCTAAATCTGTTTTTATTATTAAAGAAGATGCGATATATGGCCGTCATTTTCATTCAAACATAATCTAACTCTATTTGTGATGTAGTTAATAACATTAACAAAACGTTATCCGGATTCATTATCTGGGGCGAATTATTTATTTCCTCGAATTTGTTGGTTATTCTTTACATAAGTTCCTCCATATCACCAACAGGTGTACTAAAGATCGAGTTTCGGGTTTATATCACATGATCTTGGGGGCCATATAATCGGCATGTTTATATGTTTAATCTAATGATGCGTACCTCAAAGAACTCCATCAGAAAACTTAGATTTGCTGTTGTGGTATGAATCCGTGCCCCGTCCTGTGGAACTATTCGGTCCTTAGTTCGTCGTCTGTCAACGACTCTATAAAAGAAGTCAACAATTCAAGTCGATACCATTCAGCGTTAAGTGCTCCTAAAAATAATTTATAATGAATAACTTGCTTTTCCCGAATTGTTAACTTAATCTTTACCTTCAGAGGATATTGGTCCTAGAATCCGTCGCTTGTTTATAGCTGCCCAAACACCAATTTTCTGGGAATGATTCAACGATTTACTCCACATTCTCATATTTTGGGAGATTACATACCCGGAGAGATGAAACCAGGCTTCAGCAGTGAAAAACTTTTTTCTGCTAGTTCACCGTTATTATCAAGAAGATCTAGAAACGAGTTGCAGAATTGTTCTCATTGGAGTCTATCACTAGGCAACATCTCATGGAAAACTTGTAGGCAATACGGATGGAGATGTAGAATGTAGATGCGGGGACAAGTTCCATATGCTGCTGCTGTAAATGTCGAATTGAAGTATGTGGCTATTCCTCCATCAAGCCGAACGACTTCCACATCTACTTCATTCCTCTCTACATGTTTTCCACTGCCTTCTTTACGGCCTACACTTCATGTTTCCCTAAATAAGTCCACAACCTGTTGCATACTTTTCGTAAAGATATCGTAAGGTACTGCTATTTCTAGAAATTCCTCTTGAAATTCATTGAAAGCATCGCGAGCTGAATAAACCTACTGGCCATTGATATTCTGTCCGTTTCTAAAATAAAACTCAACATTCGGTGTTTATGAATGTTAGTGAAAACCGTAGTGTTTGAAATTAAATCGTGGAGTTAAAAGCTACTTAATTTAAAACACTTTGAAAATATTTATAACTGACAGGTGGAATTGTCAAGTACAGTTGGATAGGTATGAACTAATTCTGTGACTAAGGTCATAGACTAACTTATAGTCTATGCTAAGGTCACTTATTAAAGTGACGCTTATTTACTGAAGCAATATGAGGCATGACTTGTATACCTATCTCTTTCTTCCATGGCACACTCTGAAGACAAATTTTGCGGATCACCCGTTATATTTATTACTTGGAGACGTGAATTGTTAGATATTATGCATTAATCATATATTATTTTAGTTACAAGCTGTAAAACTTTTAATTGGTAAACCTACAAAATTAAAAGCTGGAAGCCTGGAAGCGCCTTAAAATGATCTTAGTAGAAAAAAAAAGAACTAATATAATATAAGGTAGTATTTAACTAATCTTGATCTTCTTTTCTCCTTTACAACTAAAATGAACTTTAAAAAACGAGAACAAGGTTAATAGAAGTAATGTGTAATCTGTGATACTCTAAATTTTATGCTTGAATATATTTGTTGTGGTCCCTACGCAAGTCAGAAGTTTACAAAGATAAAATTGTGCAAACAAGGATAATCGCTGTTAGAACTGCTATGGTATCATTATTTCTATGTTGTGCATGTTATTCGGTAGTTTTAAAATTAATGCGTAGTAAAACTGGATTATTTTTGCTCATGAACTGTGTTTTGATTTTGTCGTGTAAGTTATTTATAATCAAGAATTGTTGACGTGTAACAAATATTTATTTTTGTGTTTTCAAAATTGTGCCATTTACCTTCACAATGAACATTTGTGTCTTCGTTAAAAATGTTTTTTTAAGTGCTTTTAATCTTAAACTAGCGTTGAAAGATTTCCGGTTTTATTTTTGTTCTATTTCTTCTTTTGATCTTGCTCTGATATAGCAGGAAAACGGCAAGGTGAGAACGAGTGATTAGTTAACCAAAATTTCAGACTGACATCAATAATTATGATTCAAATGTTATCAAATTACACGGGAAACCACAAAACTGAGAAATTTTACCCTTTTATAAATGATAAAACATTGTTCTATATTTTACTAAAGCTCTCGTTTATTAAACTTATTAAAAATACAATTACTAATTAAACCCTTACATTTCAATTTGTAAATAAGTAACTTTAATTTAATAAACCAATGCGTATCGTGAAACCCGTGTTTGAAAGTGACGCTTATGTACAAATTTTAAATAGCTGTCATAAAGTAGCCATTAAATCTAGTTAGTTACGTGACTGAAGAAAAGTTATGTATTTAGGATAACTTTACTAAAACGATTTTATTGTTTGAGGCTATCGCGGTATATAGACATTATTTTTTGCACTGA
Organism: Melanotus villosus; assembly: GCA_963082815.1. Classification (NCBI taxonomy): domain Eukaryota; kingdom Metazoa; phylum Arthropoda; class Insecta; order Coleoptera; family Elateridae; genus Melanotus; species Melanotus villosus. The sequence continues at coordinate 63,695,924 of OY720418.1, read as the reverse complement.
TGTTTTAGCCATAAAATGACAAAAACCTCATCTTTTACTTAATATATCTTAATATTTCCAAGAAAAAGTGTACGCATTCCTTACATAATTCACTTAATTTTTAAAATTACAATTATTTTATAATTTAAATCTAAATAAAATTTAAATTCGTAAAAGTTAAACTTTCCTTGCTGACACTTTGAAATATTTTTGTTTCTATATACAGGGTGTCCCAGCAGGAAAGGTCAATATTGAGGGAAGTCATATAGTATACGCCATTCTAAGTAAAAAAAGGTTATATGAACATATTGGTTAAATCACGCAAAGTTTTCGATTGAAACCGTTGTAGAATGTTAACATTGGAGGAGCTGGAGCATCCCATAGTTCAATCCCATATCCCATATGTCCATATGGGTTAGAATTGTTTTGTATATTAAAACTTTGTTTTCAAGAGAGATAAGCCAATATAGTTTTTTGAACCGTAGATCCATTTCTTCCTTTTCTCGAGGATGTGGGTTTTCCACGTGAGTCTACTGTCAATGTGCATACCTAGGTATTTAGTGTCTTTGGCCTGTGGTATTTCAGTATCGTTCGTTTCTTAAAACAGGTGCGCATTGTTGTCTCCGTAAGGTAAATGTGACTTGGAAGGATTTAGTTTCATTTGCTCTTATACGCCATTTTTCCATCTATTTGCTGATTAAGTTTATGTGTTCTTGTACATACTGACTTGCGCCGTAAAACAGAATTATCAAAAAAGATTTCGAATTACCGTATCGACACACAGGATCTACCTCAGTCCTAAATACAAAAATCCAAAGAAGTTAAGTCTGGAGATCTAGGAGGTCATTGAAGGGAGACCTTCTCGCCCTAGTCATGAAAATGCTTCGCTCAGATGTTCCCTAACAGCAAACGTAAAATTCAGCAGTGTCCTATCTTTAACAAACCAAATATTCAATTTCTGATTTAAAGTCATCTTCCAAAAGTATTGTCAAAGTAAATAGTTCTTCTCTCGAAAACTGTAAATATGCCGACCATGTTTATTGACTTTTTAACTTGTTTTTGGTCGTACTAAGGTATGTATCATACGTAGCTGCACATATTTTAAAATTATATAACTAAAAGTGCTTAAAGGGGATTAGATATTTTTTATTAGAAATGAAAGGTGTATAGCTTAAAATATATATAATTGAAATATCAATCTGAAAGTGGACCTTCTTCCTCGATTTTCCTCAATGCTCTTTTAACTTATTCCATCATATTATGTTGGATCACAGTTGCATCTACTTTTTTGTACAATATAAAATCCGCTCCTTCAACTGATCTGCTGTTGTTGCTTGCCAACTATCTTTATAAGTATACTAGTTGAGACAAAATGCCCATAAGTGTTTTATGGAACGTGCTTGAAGCACGATAGAAGAATTTCGGAACAAAAGCTACTTTTGCTGTTTAGCCATTCCAGCATCAAATCGCCTTTCAAGAATTTTTAACGCAATAATATTCACTTGCATTCAAATATTTCTCAGTATGTTTAGGTTTTTAGCAATATAGAGTCTTTCATCAAAACAATTTCAACACCTGGAAGAACAAATAATAAACAAGAAGAATACGCCTTAACAAAAAAAGAAGAAATGGAAGCAGTACTAAACGCGATAGAAATGATGAGAAGAGAAATGAATGATAATTTCAAGAACTGCAAAGACGAAATTCAGAAGAACAATGAAACCATAAAAGAACTGCAAAAAGACATGGAAAAAAAAGAAGGAAAATGCAATGAAGAGAAAAAACAGCTGACGAAAAGAGTGGAAGAACTAGAAAAATGGATAGAAAGTCAAGAGAAGCAGAAAAAGAAAAACAATATTATTATTAAGGGATGGATACCCAATGCGGATGTAACACCAAAAACAGTAGAAGAATACCTGAATAAAGAAGTGGGTGTTGTAGTTAATATAAAAGAAGCAGTAAAAATTGGAAAAATGGAAAGAAACAAAGTAGTATTGGCAAAGTTGTTTTCGTGGGAACAAAAGAATGAAGTGATGAAAAACAAGAAGAATCTTAAAGGAAAGAGAGTGTTCATAGAAAACGACATGACTCAGAAGGAATTAAAGATACAAAAAAGTATTAGGGAAGTAGCCAAACACGAAAAAGAAAAAGGAAGAAAAACCAGAATTGGGTATAAGAAGCTAACAATAGATGAGGACGTGTATGAATGGGACGAGAAGGTGAATACATTGAAATTTATAGAGACAAACAACGAGGAACAGCAAAAAAACTGATACAGGAAGAAGGAGGGACTGAAACCAAGATGACGAACGCAACGAAAAAGGCAATGAGCAAACAAAAACACAAACAAAAAAAAACAAGACAAAAAATAGCATCGTGGAATATAAATACATTATTGCAAATAGGGAAAATGAATGAAATTGCAGAAGAGCTACAAAAATACAATATTAATATTGCAGCAGTACAAGAAATAAGATGGGCAGGAAAGGGAGAAATAAAAAAGGAGGAATATAGTCTGTTCTACAGTGGAGAAGAGAAGCAGGGGCAAGGTGGAGTGGGTTTCTTTGTAGCAAGAGGTACTAGAGAAAGAGTATTATCGTTTAAACCAATAAATGGAAGAATAGCAATAATAACCATCAAAGGAAAGCACAAAAATATAACATTAATTGCAACCTATGCACCAACCGAGACAAGTGAAGAGGAGGACAAAGATCAGTTTTATGAAGAGCTACAAAGAACAACAGAAAATATATCAAGTAGAGATATGGTGATAGTTATAGGAGACTTTAATGCACAGATTGGGATAGAATGCTACTTACAAGAGGTGTGCGGTAAATTTACAGCTCATAATGTAACCAATGACAATGGACATAGATTATGTGCTTTCGCATCATTAATGAATTTTGTTGTGGCTACAACATATTTTCAACACCCAAGGCACCATAAAGTAACCTGGAAACATCCAAATGGCAAGAACGAAAACCAAATTGACCACATCCTGATTAGGAAGAAACATATGAAAGAAGTAAAAGATGCAAGAACCTATAGAGGAGCAAACGGAGATACGGACCACTATCTAGTAATAATGACTATGATAGAAGAAAGAATAAAGAAACAGAGCAGAGTTAAAAAAAATAAAAAATGGGCCGTTGAGAAGTTACAAATAGAAGAGATCGGAAAACAATATAGGGAGAGTATGGCACAGGATGGAAATCAAACACAAGAGAACATGAATATCGATGCAAAATGGGAACAAATAAAAAAGAAAATATGGACAGTAACGGAACGAATAATTGGGCAAACAAAACCAGAAAAAAAAATAAAGAATGGTATGACGCAGAATGCAGGATAAGAACAGAAGAAAAAAACAAAGCGAGATTAAAATGGCTGCAGACAGGAAGGGAAGAAGATAAAGAACAGTATAGGTATTATAGAAACATCGCAAAGAATGTATTTAAACAGAAGAAGAATGCAAGAGTGAATAAAGAATTGGAAGAAATTGAGAAAGACAATAGAGATAATAATTCAAGACGTTTTTATCGAAACATGAGGAATCTACAAGGAAAGAACACAATAAAAGTAAGAGGCTTTAAAAACAAACAAGGAGAGTTATTATATCAAGAAGAAGAAATCAAGAAAATTTGGGAAGATCATTTTCAACATTTACTCAATGAAAGTCAAATAACTGAGATTGATAACGAAGAAGAAATGAGAGATCGAGAAGAACATGAAGAGGAACTATCTATTCCTTCTCTAGAAGATGTTATAGAAGCAATAAAAAAGCTCAAAAATAACAAGACTCCAGGATGTGATAACATACCAGCGGAACTTTTAAAACACGGAGGACCTGCACTACATATGGAAATACACAAGCTAATAAGTGACATATGGAAGGAAGAGAGAATGCCTCAAGAATGGAAAAGGGGTATTATAATACCTATACATAAAAAAGGAGATAAGGAAAAAAGTATAAACTATAGAGGAATATCTTTACTAAATACAACATACAAAGTCTTAGCACTTCTGTTGAAGGAAAGATTGCAATGTGCTACGGAAAAGATAATTGGGGACTACCAGCAAGGTTTTAGGCCTGGAAGAAGTACAACGCTATTCACATAGTAGAACAAATACTGGAAAGGGCATATGCGCACAACATAGAGCTACATGTAATCTTCATCGATTTCAAAAATGCATTTGATTCGATAAACAGGGATAAAATGATGCAAGCATTACAGAGTGTAGGAATCATAAGAAAATTGAGAAGACTAATTAGCATGACACTGCAAAACACAGAAGCTGTGGTTCAAGTAAATGGAATTACAACAGATAGAGTGAATATAAACAAGGGTGTAAAGCAGGGGGACACATTATCTGCGATCCTTTTTAATGTGGTCTTAGAACAAGTGATAAAAAAAACGGACTTACAAGGAACAATTAATTACAGATCATCCCAAGTAATAGCCTATGCAGATGACATAGCAATAATCAGCAGAAGTAAGAAGGCCCTGGTAGAAAAGGTACAAGCCCTGGAAAAAGAGGCAAAACATTATGGACTATATATTAATGAGGCAAAAACCAAATATATGAAGTATAATAAAACACTAGAACAAATGCAAGATCTTCAGATGGGAGAATACAACTTCGAAGAAGTTACTAACTTTAATTACCTAGGAACCATAGTAGCTACACCAGCGTACCAAAATAAAAGAATTAAGGAAAGAATCCAAAAAGGAAATAAAAGCTTCTTTACATATAAGGACATCTTCAAAAGTAAACAGTTACGGGCAAAAACAAAAATAAGGGTATATAAAACAATAATACGGCCGAGAATTTCATACGCTATGCAAACATGGGCATTAACAAAAAATGAGGAAGAAGAACTGAGGCGATATGAAAGGAAAATTATGAGAGCTATCCTAGGACCAATAAAGATGGAAGATGGGCAGTGTCGGAAACGAATGAATTTTGAGTTGGAGGAATGGTTGGGAGGAGAAGATATTGTGAGGTATATCAAGGTACAAAGACTGAAATGGTTCGGGCACGTCATGAGAACACAAAACACAAGAGCAATCAAAACAATAACAGAATGGAAGCCGGATGGTAAAAGGTATAGAGGCAGACCAAAAAGCAACTGGCGTAACTGCATAATGGAAGATCTGAAAGTGCTGAAAGTAACAAATTGGAAGTCGGAATGTAGTGATAGAAAGAAGTGGAGAAAAGTGATAGAGGCCACCAAAACACATAAGATGCTATAAAAACAGTATAGGAGACCTAATCCCACTCCAATTTAAGGGATGAAGCATCCTGTAAAGGATGAGGCCATAACCCATTAGGGTTGATTAGCCTTATATATATATGTTTAGGTTTGACAGTTCTTTTGTAGCTACTTAATGCAGTTTTCTTTAAATTCGGAGATATTGTATCTTTTGACACTTTAATTTCTTTGTAAGTTTACGTGTGCTCAGCCCGATCTTTTTCAGTAAATCCAATTTCTACGTATTCAAAACCAGTCTTCCTTCAGGTTTTTTCTTGTTTTCTACATCACCGCTCTTATAGAATCTTGAAATCATTGCATACACAGTTCTCCTGTAAAAAATCCTCTTCTAGATAACGTTTTAAAACGAATTTTTTATCCTAGGTTCCAAGCCTTTCAAAGACACATTTTCGTAAATGGTCCGGTTCACTTACTTTCATCTTGACAGTTGCGCACTAATACAATCAAAACGAATATTCATACCCTTACAACACATTTTCAGCACAAGTTATGTCACCTTCTCGGCACTGTAGAATAATTTGTAATTAATTTGTGCAGCTACTTATGATACATACCTTATATGCCGTTTAAATATTTTTATTTGAATCATTCCCAACTTATCAAGCTGAGTTTCGTCGATATGCTTTGTTTTCATCTTTGTTTCTTTTATCTGAGATATGTTCACTAAATTTTACTTTAACATTTTTTGTTATTTAAAGTACAAGTAATAAAAGTCCCGATCTCCTGATGCTACAGATCTGTGTTCTGTGTTACAGACATTTCTTCAGATTCCTACAAGTTTTCCTATTTATAGATATTGTTGGTTTTATAATTAGGATAACCTTGCAATTAATAATTTGTTTATTATTTGTTTGCCGTAAAGACCACATACGTTAACGCACCAGTCTCGACAGCGAAAGGTAAAAGGTGTTACAGATACAGAGAGAGACAGATTTTTTGACGTAATGCAAAGTACCTATTTGCATTTATTTCCTGAAATTCTAAAACATACATATAATTGTACACATCCGGTAAAAAATTCTTCTTCTTTTTCTGTGTCATATCCTTTAAGGACGTTGACGAGTAGGTTAAAGTCACATTTTTAAACGATTTGGTGTCGTGAACTTTGTTATAATCCCCTTATGAAGAAATTACAGATAAAAAAAAATTGTAAAAGAAAAAAGGAAATGTAATTCGAAGAGCCAAAGCACTGGAGTTTTTTTTTAAATCTATTATATAATCTAAATTTACATAATCTGCGGGGTTCGATTAAAAATTGTTCATGTAAAAATTTAAAGAACGTCAGTAAATACGAAAGTAACAAGGTAGATTTAATAACAGCTGATTATAACTGCGCATAAAGTGTTGTAATGTGGTTTGTCTAATGTATAATTTAAAAGCAGTTGTAATGTAACAAGCAGAAAATTAACTAATTTAGCACACTGCCTTAAATTGCTCTGTCTTTATTAAGATATTACTCTGTTTTTTTATGAAATCCTTTAATACCGTCCAATACAGTTAATTGAGCTTACAAGAGTACAGATACATATAGATTCAACGATGAAAAAGCATAAAAGTTCATGGATATAAACTGTTGGGTTCGATATTTGAAAGCAATTAATTACTTGTATCATCAAGTAGCTTATTTTTAGGTGGCCAATGTTTTGCCAAGTGACTTGCGTTATGTATGTCAGTTTTAATATTAGTTCTTTCCTCTTTAGGTATATTTTTGATTTTTCAGTACCTAATAACAATAGAGCGCTCCTGTACTATGAAAGGCACCCAAATCCACGTTTACCGTGCGCTAAAAATATATCATGTGATTGCTTATTTTGAGTTAAATGTGAAGCAGTTTTATAATTATAATAATTATCGTCAAAAATGATTTGGAGAAGAGGGTCGGTCGCATGGTCATCGAGATCGCCAGATCTCAACTTACTCGATTGCTATCTGTGGAACCATCTAAAAAACATACTTTATGCTCGTACAACAAACACTACCGATTAACTTCTTTAAACAATGTATAACACATGTGAAACTGTTAGAAAAACATCTCAAGTTTTAGAGAGAATTTCTCGGTTCTTGGAACAAAGAGTGCATACGTGTTTTCAAGTAGAAGCGAGCGCTTTGAACAATTAAAACTAGGGGTAATTTGTTGTTAATTTATTTTTGTTTATGGATGCCAGGGTAGCGCAGTAGTAGAGCACCAAGCTAGCGGTGCGCTATCGCTTCGAATCTTCCAATCGGCAGGATATTTCCTGCAGTCTGGAGGTCGGTATTGAGTCCTGGTGACCATTCGTCGTTGCGCACCAAATTAACGACGGCCTCCTCCGAATACAGGCCTAAAAGAAAAAGATAGAGTATCAAAGTCCAACACGTACACACACTTACGCTATACACACGGTACAGTATGTAGGAACAAACGGCGCAACAATCACGTAACCCGCAGAGTCGGGCCCGGTCGTGCATTGCACGCGTAAAGCCTCATACGTTAACTTGATACCGAAAGGTATAAGAGGTTAACTATAACAAAACGGATTACTTTTGCCACACTCACTGTTCAAAAAATAATGTGGTAAACGTGAAACGCAAAATGTTGAACATCGTTTTAAAGAAGCATTGCATCCTACTTGTTTATTTTAGTTTTATAGCCTAGTAATAAATAAAAAAACTTCTTTAAATTGTATAAATTACATTAAATGCACATAGTACCCAGTCAGCCTATAAAGTAAAATTGTTTTGAAAGTATAAATGCGCTCCATTACAGCCGCATGAATATTAAATATACTCGGTGTTCACTGAAATGTTTTGGTTGTTTTATGTTTTTTTTTTATATTTATTATAACCGAAAGATGTTAGCAAGGTTTTTACTTTTTCTGCACCAGAAAGTTGCAGTGAAAGCGGAGTAAATTAAATATCAAATAAGTAACTTAGTTTTCATTACATTTTTCCACTAACTAAATAGCTTAAAATACAAATATAAAACATATCAGACTAAGCTCTAAATCGAACAGATGTCATATGATCATATGATTAACTTTATATGATATTCAATTTTCCCTTTCTATATTTTTCTATATTCTATATCAAAACTGATATACAGGGTGAGTCGGGAGCAATTGACCAAACTTCAGGAGTGAATTGTACACATGAAACTAATTAAAAAAAAACTCATATGTTCTTATCCGATGTTCATTCGTTATCAAGTTATGGCATAATTACCAAAATGTAATTTTTTCTAATTTTCGTTCTATTTCCAGCGCCTACAAATAGTATTTTGTAATTCTAATATCTGTCAGTGTGTACAGTGTATTGCGAGAGTGATTTAACATTTATTTGCGAGTTTGTTCGATTAAAGTGTTACAAAATGCCATACACTTATTCAAATTTAGAATATGCGAATTTGGTGGTATTTGTAATGGGAATGCTAGAGCTGCAGTTGAAGAATATCGTCAACGGTTTCCACATCAGAGAATTCCGAGTAGAAACTTATTTATTAGAGTTTTCAACAAGCTGTGTAACACCGGAAAGCTTCCCAGTGCTAGCATAACATCTGAACGAGCCACTCGACAAAGTTTAGAAGAAGTAGAAAATATTCTGACTTTAGTAGAAGATGATGCAACGACCAGCACTGAAGAATTGGTACTCAATTGGGCATTCCGCAAAAGAGAGTCCTAATCAAAACACTCCACGAGCAAGGCTTATCCATACCATGTACAGCGTGTACAGCACCTACAACCGGAAGATTATGGTAGGCATATGCAATTTTGTTAGTGAATAAATAATAATCATCGTGTTGTATCGCGCATTCTTTTTACCGATGAAGCAACATTCACCCGAGACGGCATCAATAATACTCGCAACTCTCATGTATGGTCAGACGAAGATCCCCACGCAACAGTCGAAACTAATTTTCAACACAAATTTTCGGTAAACGTGTGGTGTGGTATGGTCAATGGTTATTTAATTGGCCCTTTCATTTTGGAAAATCGCCTCACAGGAGTGCACTACTTAAATTTTTTACAAAATGAATTACAAGGGCTGTTAGAGAATGTTCCTTTAAACATGAGAATGCAAATGTATTATCAGAAAGATGGTGCTCCTGCACATTTCGCTCATGAAGTAAAGCAACATTTGGATGAAAGGTTTCCAGGGCGTTGGATTGGTCGCGGTGGTCCTGTTAGTTGGCCTCCAAGATCTCCAGACCTTACACCATTAGACTACTGTTTATGGGGATGGTTCAAAAATGAGGTGTACAAAGTAAAAGTCGACATTCGACGTATTAGAAATTCTGCAGCCGACATTAAAGAAAGAAATGAATCAATCAGGAGTGCAACGGGCGCCCTTCGTAAACGAAGCAGAAAATGTTTAGACGTCAAAGGCGATATTTTGAACATTTGTTACAAGATCGCTATGATTAAAACATCGTTAATGTATATAATTTTGTTTGCTTGTAATTACACAATAATTTGATAACAAATGAAAATCGGATAAGAACATATGAGTTTTTTTAAATTATTTTCACGTGTACAATACACTCCTGAAGTTTGGTTCATCCCTCCCGACTCACCCTGTATATTAAATAAGTAATATTTAAAGTATAATCTCTTGATATACCAGATGCTTATAAAAGATTAAGACTTTTTTTGGTGCGTTGGAATTGTAAATGTGGATCATTCAGCTTACCATTTTATATTTTACAAATAACCTCAGCATATTCACTTATAATAAATAAAATGTAATAGTAATTAACGTCACAAGTCCGGGAACTCATATTTTACAGTACGAGTAAGATGTTTAAAGACGAGGCGACGCAAGGAGCCGAGTCTTGAAACTCGAAACGAGTACTGTAAAAAGAGTTCACGGACGAATGTCGTTATGTATTTTATTTCATACTGTCAACAATTTGATTTTTAATTTTTACATGTGACGCTTTTTCAAAACGTCAACATGTGACATTACTGTGTCAAAGCCGGTAGGTGTGGCTTGGTTAGACTTTTACGGGCTCTGATTGGGTGCATAAAATAACTGTCCGGAAAATGTTGCCAAGCAACATTTTCCGGCTCTGATACCGTAATAGCTCATTTTCCGGACACAAAATGGCGCCGGGAAACTGAATTTACCAGACAGTATGAAATAAAATAAATGTTAGAACGACGTTTTGCATGCCAGAGTTTTGGTTCCATAAATTAGTCTTACCAGTAATGCCTGAAAAATGTAACCAATTAAAAGTTGCGCAATATTTCATATTCATAACGTCTTTTCTGTTATTCTACCAACATAATACTGCACCAGTTAAGTAGGTTTAAAACTTGAAATTTAATTTTTCGACATAGATCACAAATATTTACATTTAGCTGCCTTCGGTCATTGTAATTTATTATAGAATTTCCTCACTGTGGTTCAGTGTTCGCCAAAGTGGTCGTTATAGACCCCCAGGGGTCGATATAACATTGTTAGGGGTCTATTCGAGCTCAGAGGTCGATTGGGGGTCGAAAAAAAATATATCATTGTACGGGTAATATTTAATTTGGTTAACTTGGATTATCTCCATCCTCAATGCCAACGCAATTAAGAGTGAATCGTGGGAACAGTGGTATGAATAGGACCTATAAGATGGAGCAAGGTCATGAAAATAGTTACGGAGGCCAATCAAGTAGGCCAAAATAACATACAAAAAATTTATTTACCAATAAACGGATGTCGGTGGTTCCCGACCGGCCGACGCGGCGGGAGCGAGATTGCAACACGCGGTTGCTTATTTACTTATACTTACAGTATTCGACCCAGTCTCATTTTTGCGCATAGACGTACAAATAAGCGTTAATGTTCAAAAATTCTTCAACATACATATTATAATTCAATCGCTATTCATTCGCGAACTAAACTTCTCTATGTTGAAGAGTTGAGTAACTATAAAATAAACAATCTGAAAATTCACATAAGCGCCTTTTTTGCTTGTTCTATTATAATTATGTAATAGTAAAATAGAAGGGGGTGGATAAAAAGTCAAGAAACTTTTGAAGGGGTCGACGGTCAAAGAAGTTTGGTGACCCCTGCTGTAGTTAAAAGCAATTTAACGTTTGATATATTTTGGATTAGAAATTGCTTTAACAGAATAAAACAATGCCTCAAGATTTGCCACTTTTAGAGCGGTTTACAAACATGATTTAACAGCTTTGTCAAATTAATCATTTGGTAAAATGATCAAAATCAAGATGTATTTAGTGAGCAGTAACTGACCCTCAAAAAATCAAAAAGGATGATTAAAATTGACAAAAGGTCATCGTTTTTTGTTTACTAATGTTAAAAACGAATTTGAATTTTGATTCGATTTTTGTCCGTTTTGAGGAATGGTTATTTTGACATAACCTTTAAATCATTTGCATGTAACTCTCCCTTAATGCATCGTTATGTAATCATTTACTGTAAATTTTCTGGAAAACTTGGCAGTCGACGCCAGTTAAAGCCCGTAGCACCCGTAACCCTAGATAGAAATAAATAAATAGCTTATTCATTATTTTTGTCTCGAAATATTTAATAAAAGTCGTAAAGATGTATTCATTATTGTAATTTTATTATTTTCAGATAATGGAGTTAATGGGAATAAAATTTGCTCCAGTCAACATTCCACTACGAAGACGTCTACAAACACTTGCCGCAGCAGCATGGTTTGTTATAATGGCATTTGGCGGATTTATCGGTCTATTTCTTTCTTTATACCTCATACTCTATACCAGACTTTGGTTACTAACATTAATATACCTCATATGGGCATGGGGATTAGACAAAGACACATGTCAGAGAGGCGGGCGTCGGGTAGAATGGGTACGCGGCTGGGTGTGGTGGAAATATCTCAAAGACTATTTTCCTTTGAATCTAGAACGTGTGCCTTGGGTAGAACTGGATCCTAAAAAGAATTATCTGTTTTGTTGTTTTCCACATGGAATGCTATCTACGGGCGTATTTTCAGCATTTGCCACTACAGTGGGTGGTTTCCACGATTTGTTTCCTACTCATAAACCAATTGTGTTAACGTTAACACAACATTTTCATATGCCATTCTTTCGAGAACTTGCCTATTCTCTAGGAGGTTGCTGTGCATCTGCAAAATCTATAAACTGGTTGTTATCAGCTCCTGACGGTGGAAATGCAGCAGTACTCGTCGTGGGAGGTGTGGCGGAATCATATAATTGTCGACCAGGACAGTATCGCCTGGTACTAAGAAATAGAAAAGGTTTCATAAAATTGGCCATAAGGAGTGGTGCACCTCTTGTGCCTGTATTTTCATTTGGCGAAACGGATATTTTTAATCAGCTTCATAATCCTGAAGGTTCGCTGTTGCGACGCTTTCAAGAATTTATTAGACATTTAATTGGAATTGCTCCTGCTATACCATTAGGCCGAGGTTTCTTTCAGTACTCTTTTGGTATAGTACCTCTGAGAAAACCTGTTACTACTGTTGGTACGTATTTTATTTTACCAATTTTTCTATGTTACAGACGTATTTTAATATACTTAAATTTTTGCAGTTGGAAGGCCTTTGGATGTTGAAAAAATAGAAAATCCAACACGGGAACAAGTAAATGAAGTTCACGAGAAATTTATAACACGTCTTGTTCAGTTGTTTGAAGAACAGAAACACAATTATTTAAAAGATCCCGATTCGACGACTCTAATTATTGAATGATAGTTTCAATGATACTTGCATTTTTATTTTGTTTTTTTAATATTTATTTATGTACTGATTGTTATTGTTGCATTACCATAAATTAGTATTAGTACTAAGTGATATTTTTTACATTAAATATTATTCTTATATTGAAACATTACGTTTTCATGTTAATCCTTTTGTTTTCATTAGGCTTACTTAGATATTTAGCAAGGGTTTATTTCTCATTCAAAATCTTTCTTTTTGCCGTTCAAACTAAAATATCAAAATTCCAATACCTCCATGTTTCGCTTACAGAAAAAGGTGTAAATGGTAGAATGTCAGGTTTTATAATTGATTAATACTTTTAGTTAACATTTATGTTTTTAAGAAATTTGCAACGTTTATTATTTAGGATTATTAAACACCTTACACAACATTGCAGAAAGTGATACAAACTCGCATCGCGTCACCATGAGCAAAATTCTTGTTAAATACAATAGACTTTCACAAAAGACAACTAGTAAAGGGTAAGGTATCTAGATTCACAAGATTAATATTTGTTTTGTATCTTGACAACTTTTCCGGAACCATGATAAAACACCATTCTTAATTCCATAGGTCACTGAGGATGACTTTATATGTAATGCTCACTATGCCATTTGTTTCTAGAATAATACAAAAAAAATCTTAATTATTCACTTAATCGAAAAATTATATAAGATAACATGTGAAGGCTTTATTCCCTGTTGAACTTAGTGTCGTAGCTAGGGAATAGTAAAACTGGCATTTGTTACAGGCTCACGGGCTCTAAATGTGCATTCAGACTCAGAAATTTTGTCCGGAAAGTTGACGGAGAAATTTAAACGAACCAATCAGGAGATGTGTAGAATTTGAATCCAAATTCTACACACCTCCTTTTAAATTTCTCCGTCAACTTTCCGGACAAAATTTCTGAGTCTGAATGCGCCTTAAGGGCGTCACTTCCAGAGTATTGAGAAAATTTTACTTGAAAAATAGCAATAGTAATTTTTGTAATCATTTCTGTCATCGTAGGGTTTGTGTCTAAGCAGTTTTTTCAAATCTTGAATAATTTTCTTATGAGTTTCTTTAAACAGAAGTGTGAGGGGTGGGGGGGAGGGGAGATAAATAAGTATTTACCACGAGCGTTAGTATATCTAGCTAGCTACTGCACTGGCTGAAATATCATCACAAAAAAATTAATTCAGAACCATCTGCGCTTGTAATGTATTCTGAAAATTTCGAAAAATTAATCGTTTCCTTTAATAAAGACGTAGACAGCTACTGAGCGTTTCTAATATCAATTCATTTTTTTCACTTTCGGTATTTCAGAGTAGGCTCTGTTCGAATTTTTTTTAACTTATATACTGGTTTATTTACTTTAGTTTCCAAAAAATTACTAATGTCAAAATATGACACTGTCTACACGGCTAAAAACTACTGCTGTCAGCGACACAACTAAATTTACGACTTCTTTATTGTATTGTATTATCTGCAACCTCTCATACCTTTCAGTGTCGAAGCTGGTGCGTTAACGTATGAGACTCTACGCATGCAATGCACAACCCGGCCCGTCTCTGCGGGTTACGAAGTATGTGCGCCGTTTATACCTACATACTGCACCATGTGTAGAGTGGAATGTGTATTTAGTGTAACTGTGTAAGACCTTGTTACTCTGCCTCAGGGGTGCTCAAACAGTCTATCGCGATCGACCAGTCGATCGCGAAAAGTTTTCAAGTCGATCGCGTAAATCTAAACTTTGTATTTTTTCTATACCTAGTCGATCGCTTGCCACCTAATACTTTTATGGTAGATCGCCGATAGTACAAGTTTGAACACCCCTGCTCTACCTCGTAGACCTATATTCGGAGGAGAGCGTCGTTAATTAGGTGCCCAACGACGAATGGTTACCAGGACTGAATACCGACCTCCATACTGCAGGAAAATCCTGCCGACTGTGAGATTCGAACCAAGGACTAGCGCAACGCTAGTCTGAAGCTCTACTACTGTACCACCTTGGCTTCTCTTATTATTTATATTTATTTTTAAAAACAAATTATCTACTTAGTATTTTCAATGGGCCGTATTCTGATCTTATGTTTAAACTTGTCTCTAACTATAGTCGTGTTTAGCGTAAACATAAAACGATATAGCTTTATATACTTTTATATGTGTATAAGTGAGATACACGAGGTTGCCATGGTAATTAAACATGACGTTAAATTTAAATATGAGATCAGAATACGGGTCAATTAATATCTTTAGTATTTTTAATGTTTTCCACAATTTTGACAGTTAAGATTCTATAAACTTTCAGAGTTTAAAAAAACTAATTTCAAAAGTAACCCTGAACTCATTAATTTTGTAAATTTGTATACAATACTGGTTTTTGTTTCCTTTCCCTAATATCCCCAATAAATGAACACGGTAATAGTATAGTATTCAACGAGCCTGTAATATTAGCTATTACCCAACGAGAGCGAAGTATGTGACATGAACTAAAGGCGAGTCGTAATTTGCCCAAGTAAGTAATCGCCATTACACCACAGTAGAATATTTTTTTTATTTTTTTTTATTGGTTTAATAGCTAATTAACAATCAGAACCAGTTATAATAAATGTTCTATGGGCTAATGTGATGACATTATTGACGTGAGGGGGAGATCCATCCAGCGATGTTATCCCGTTACAATAGAGCTATCCTCCTTTCAGATCACTAGGCCATTTCTTCATTTTTAATCTTTTTGGTGGGGATCCTGTTGTAGGTTGGATGCAAGAATGTTTGGGTGGACTTGTAGTCCCAGAAAGTGTTTGTTACTTCTTTTTGTTCGCTCTTCTTCTACTGTTGTCATATCTAGGTCGGTATGCAGTGTTAAGTTGCTGACATACCACGGAGCACTTGCAAGCATTCTTAGGGTCTTCGACTGTACACGTTGAATGATGTTAACATTGGACTTGCAGGAGCAACCCCAATGCCCAATGCCATAAGTCCATATGGGCTTTATTATTGCTTTATAGAGCAGCATTTTGTTTTCAAGGGAGAGGCATCTTTTCTGCCTAGCGACCAGTACATTTTCTTAATTCGCAGGTCAATTTCTTTTCTTTTTTTTAGTATATGAGGTTTCCATGTAAGTCGTTTGTCCAAATGAAGACCAAAATAGCGGGCTTCATTTGCTTGAGGGATAGGTATGTTGTTCAGGTACACTGGTGGGCATTCAGTGCAATTTAGAGTAAAGTTAACGTGAGTGCTCTTTGTTTCATTTACTTTTATTCGCCATTTATGTAGCCAGGTCTGTAGGGTAGATAAATGGTTTTGTAGTTTTAAGGATGCTGTATGAGGATTGGTATGGCTAGAGAGAAGGACAGAGTCATCAGCAAATGTGCCTATGAATGTGTCTACTGTTGTAGGAACATCTGCAGTATACAATATATATAGCAGAGGCCCAAGGACACTTCCTTGATGCACTCCAGAGCTGATCGGTCGGAGGTCAGAATACTATTGGCCATATTTTATTTGAAAATAACGATCTGACAAGTACGATCTGAATAGAAGGTAGTACTCACTTGGCATAAACTTCTTGATCTTGTATAAAAGGCCATCATGCCATACTTTATCAAACGCTTGCTTGATGTCTATAAATACTGCAGGACAATAGGATTTGGAATCAAGAGCCGCGCTGATAATGTTCACAACCCTATGACATTGTTGTACCGTAGAGTGGTACTTCCTGAATCCAAACTGGTGATCTGGTATAGAATTTTCCATTATGTCGTTATCATATAATCTTTTGATTATAAGCTTTTCTAAGAGTTTAGACAATAGGGGCAATAAACTTACTGGCCGGTAAGATGCAACATCCTCAGCAGGTTTGCCAGGTTTTAGTATTGATATAATTTGTGCAAATTTTAGCGACATTGGCCAGTATTGAAAACGTAAGATAGAATTGAACAGATTTCATATAAACAGTATGCTGCTTTTGGGCAACTCAGTAAGCACCTTAGCCGTGATTAAGTCATATCCAGGGGTTTTCTTATTATTTAGATGCCGAATTTCTTCAAGCACTTCAGGATAGGTAACGCTTTTGGCGGGTAGTGACATTTGTAGTGGCGCCTGGAGGAAGACTTGTATCTCATCATCGGGTACATTAGAATAAGGAGTGAAGACTTCACCAAAGTGCTGGGCGAATAGATCAGCCTTTTCTTGGTCTGTTCTGGCCCATTCATTATTTGGCTTTCTTAATGGTGGATTTACAACCTGTGGTCTTTTATTTGCTTTAGAAATTTTCCAGGTACTGTTGTCCGCGCGGGACAGTGAAGTTAAATAGTGTTGAAAAGTTTCTTGCTTTAACATTTTTAGTTTGTTCTTTATGGTGTTGGCTAGCCTATTGCAGATCGTTTTATCAGCAGGATTGCGCGTCCTGTGCCATTTCGATCTTGCCCTCCTCTTCTGCCGTATGAGCTCAAGTATTGCATTGGGAATATTTCCATCTTCACGTACAGCATTTGTAATATTAGGCGTTGAGTGCCAAGCTGCATATTGCACAGTTGTAATAAAATGGTCTGCGGCCTCCTCTATTTCATGGGGGTATGTAGACTAATACTGGTTTGTAAATTTTGTTGCAAAAGACTTCTTGCAAGGTGTCACGGACTACAATAAAATGATAAATGCCCTATCAACTGTTGCGGAAACAGAACAATACAAAACAAAAACAATGGCCGATAATGTAGTTAAGATATCTGCTAATACTCCTGACACATATCGCAAACTGATCACATTTATGAAAGACTCTGAAGTAATATATCACACATACCAGATGAAAGAAAATAAAGCATACCGAGTTGTAATCCGCAATTTACATCACTCCGTATCTACAAAAGAAATAGCTGAATCATTAGAAGCGAAAGGCTTCAAAGTGAGATCCATAATAAACATAAGGCATAGAATAGAAAAAACGCCCTTGCCAATGTTCTTCGTAGACTTGGAACCTGCGGACAATAACAAAGATATTTACAATCTTAGTTTTCTACAAAATCAAGTTATAAAGGTTGAACCACCACATAGAAATACAACAATTGTACAGTGCATGAGGTGTCAACAGTTCAACCACACCAAAACATACTGTAATCGCCCGTTCGTATGTGTAAAATGCGGCGGTTGCACGATACCAGAATTTGCAAGAAGACAAAGGAATCCCCTGCAAAGTGTGCTCTATGCGGTGGTGATCATCCGGCAAATTATCGAGGCTGTACTGTACACAAAAATCTACAAAGCAAGTTAAGATCAAATATACCTGCACAAAATCGTTTCACAAACTTAAATACGTCTCAACAACATCCATGCCAAAACAAAACAATACTACACGCACCACATAATCCACGTACATATAGTCAGGCCGTACAGGGAGATACAGAGCAAGCGCAAACTCAGGACGTAACATTACAAAAATTCCTTGAAGAGTTTAAAATTATATTTACTCAACTGATGCAACAAAACAACATGGTAATAAACATGTTGTCCACAGTCATAAGCAAGCCTGTTCGATAATGGCTAAATCTTTACGTATATCCTTATGGAAAAGTAGAATAATATGGCTAATTATTTATTTATAAAATTACGAACTAGCCCAGTTTATGACAGCTGTCAACAATTTTTATGAATAAAACAACTGCGATAATAACAATAATATTAATAACAATAATTACTAATTAATTTATTCTATTGGACACTACTGTGTCGGAACCATCATTTCTGAAACATAGATGACTTACCAATACCTGGATGGTAGATAATAATGTAACTATGATAAAAGAACTGCAGCTTGGTGATTGACAGAAAGCCGTGAGTAATGAAATCTGCAGTTTTGTGATCGGGTACAGCCTGTGGGTTATAAGTCATAATGCAACGAATTATTATTTAGTAACACTTAAACTCATTTTTTTAAAAAGAAACGGAGCTTCCAATACAATAAACTGTACTCCAGCAGCATTGATCAAAACTATGCATAATTTTAACATTAGATATCCGAACAGAGAAACTTATACCAAGCTGTATCAAAAGTTTCCGTCACCTTTGAAGGTGCATTATTTATTACAGAAAACCAAATCAATTACAAAATAGAGAAAAGATTTATTCTTCAAAATAAATGCCACCACCTTCGATGACCATACGCCATCTTTCAGCAAGTTTTCGCATTTGGTTTGGTCACGATACCATTCTGTTGGTTTGGACGCAAAGAATGGCCACTTCAACACTACAAAATAGCTGTCCACGCAAATAATGTTCCGTTGAACGGAATAAACCATAATCGCATAGAGCGATATCGGGACTATATGCTGGATGTGGTAAAAGTTCCACCCCATCCAACTCTTGGATTTATTTCTGCGGCAAGAGTGATCTATGCGCTAGAGCAGTCGCGCGTTGAAGTAGTACTATGCGTTCAAAATTTCACTATACGCTTAGCATACATTTTTTTCCAAAGCGATCATTTCGAACTACCGGATCGGGTTGTTGCTCAATAGGGACCCATTGTCTTCTCCTTGAAGGATTGACAAAAAAGATCCAATTCTCATCAGAAGTCACAATCCGGCGCCAAAAACGATCATTCGTGGGGTTTTCGAGCAATTGTCTGCAGATTGTCACCCGCTATTGGGCTTGATCTTCGGTTAATTCATGTGGCTCAGTTCGAGGACGTTTACTGCAGAAACCAGAACGATGCAAATGTCGAGTAATGGTGTCTTTTGAAGGCCTTAATGTCCTTGATAATTCACGAGTACTGGCGTGGGATTGCTCTTCCAGCGCAGCGTGTAGAGCCTCTTCAGTGAAGATGGATGGTCGGCGTGAACGCGGTTTATCTTCCAAGCTACTGTCTCCATCAGAAAAGTGCTTGAACCAATCTAACACCGTTCATCGATTTTTTTATGTTCTCACCTTCAATCGCACAAATTTCTCTGGCGGTAGTAGTTGGCTTGCAGCCTTTTTTCCAATAATGCAGTATTGGCACGAATAGCATATTTTTCATCGAACATTGTGAAACATTTATATCAATAAATTCGACGGAAAAGTAATTACTTAAAACACCACATACTAATGCACTTTATGCTATTCTTTAAAATAATACGATAGGTGACACTATCATTTGTTTAAAACATGTGTTTACCAAGGACACGCGGTATAAACAAAAAGTGGCGGAAACTTTTGATACAACTTAGTACTATAGATAACTAATGAATAAGTGTCTGTTGATTATCTTCTACTAATAAGCAGTTTAAAATGCATAACTACGGTATGCATAATGTCCAATATTTAACAGGAAACGCGTAAATAATAAAAAGAGTATTACTTATATCATTTTACATTTTAAGTATTTTATAGCCCAACCTGGATACAAAAATCAAAGAAGGCGAAACATTAAACAACGGACTAACCTTCAGAGTTATATTTTATATTAAAAAAATCCGTATACCTACGCATTTAATAAATAAATAAAACGTACATTTATCGTCCACTCTAATTCTATACATCAATTTTTGCATTTTTGCTTCGTTCCAGGAACCTTCAGTTTATTAACGATCAGCTCTTGATTACAATAATTGTATTATATGGTCACCTGCATTTAAAGTGCCTGCATTTAAAGTGCATGTGAATAAAATTGAAAATGTTCAAAGAAAAATTGTCAAAACATTTTGTTATAAATGTTTAATTACCTTTGATTATGAAACTTATATTCAGTTGTTGCAATATTTTGGCTTGCATCCAATGCACATTAGAAGAAATTACTTTAAATGTTGTTTTGCATATAAATGTTTAACTAGCTTCACACCCTGTTCTGAAATTCTGTCATTGTTTAGCTTTTATGTGCCACAATTTAATATTCGAAACTTCTACTTATTAAGGCAAAATCAGCATAGAACTGTATATGGAACTAATAGCCCAGTCAACCATATCACTAAAATAAATAGTTAATCAGTTGCCCGATATAAATTTACTTTCAGTTACTTTCTCATACTTTGTCCGTAATGTTAAGAGGTATCCTAGAATGTATTTTTTTTTTATAATGACACTCAACACAATATTTACTTTTGTAAAATGGTGAATCCGTAAAATAAATTCAATTATTATTATTATCATTATTAACAATGTAAAACACACTAAAAATTTACATTTTGATACTCATATATGGTATATTTTATATTTCAGTTAATTATTAAGGACGTATTGTCAGGATTTGCTAAATATGTATACTTTTGTTCTTCGAATAATTCAGTAAGCTTCTTGATAAACTCCTCGTGTAAGGCATCTATGTGTTCTTGGGTTGGGTTGTCAATTTTTGCAACTTCTATTGGTCTACCAACTAATACGACAATATTAAAAAAGGCCCAAAGTGGACATTTAATAAAATATTGCTTACCTACTGTTGTAAGAGGCTTGCGAAAAGGTATAATACCAAAAGAGTATTGAAATAACCCACGGCCAAGTGGTATAACTGGTGCAACCCCAGTGATTTTTCTTATTGAATCTTGAACTCGACGTTTGAATGAGCCTTCTGGACTAAGGACTTGTCTAAAAATATCCGTTTCGCCAAAGCAGATCACCGGCACAAGAGAAGTACCATACTTGAGAGCAACTTTAATAAATCCCTTCCGATTTTTTAATTTAAGTCGGTATTCTCCAGGACGAGAATAAAATACTTCTGCTGAACCGCCTACCACCAGTATTAATATTTTACCACCTCCAGGGGTATTTAGTAACCAGTGTAATGACTTTTTTGATGCACTACATCCGCCTAATGCGAGAAAAAGTTCCCGCACGATGGGTACATAAAAATTTTCTTTTAATGTTATAGCGTATGGGGTGTGATACGGAAAGAGTTCACAAGCATCGCTGAAATTTGATGCAAAATTTGTAAATGGTCCAAATGGTAATATTCCATGAGGAAAACAGCAAAACATATAATTTTGTTTGCGATCAAGTTCAAGAGAAGCCACTTTTTTAATGTTAACTGGAAAGTAATTTTTTAAATATATCCACCATGACCAGTTACGAACCCAGTCTATACGTCGACCTCCTTGTTCATCAATATCTTTGTCTATGATGTAAATCCAAATTAGATATACTAAGCCTACTGGCCAAAATAGTGTGTAAAATATTAAGTATATCAATAGAAATATTCCGATAGGACCAGCAAATATAATAGTAAAAATGAATCCACCAGCAGCAAGAGTTTCTAATCGTCTGTGTAAAGGAACATTGAGAGGTGCAAATTTTATGCCACATATCTCCATTTCCTGCAGAAAAGAAATAGTTATGAACAACTGCTAACAGTCATACAGGAATTTTAGAGACTACCTTCCGTTTTTTTTATTTCTGTCTTGGATGTATTTTACATTTTATATAGAAACAACATTAACGTTTAAATTCTATTAATTTTTTCAAAAAGATTTTGAAAATGGTATTATTTTTCAGGAAATTATTTAGCTGATTTGCGATGGAAACTTGATTATGTTTTTGATACTTTTACATAATTAAATGAGCAAAAAACACTCTGCTATAAAGAAAACTAATTAAATTTGTATTAACAAATAGTTTGTATTATTTTCCATGTACCGAAGTTCGCGACCAGGCGTAGCCAGTTGTTATTTATTCAACCTTAATTTATATTCATAGAATTAATAACCACGTGTACTTTATATTTATAACCATCATTATATTAATTGAACTGTAATTAAAGCAAAGACACAAATACAGACTTAAAAAATGCCGTATTTTTCCATTATTCTTATATATAAAAAATTTAAAGCTCTTAAAACCCAAGATACTTTGATGAGATTTAAAATGTTAAGGCATTTTTTTTGTCAAGGTAATCGTTAATTAATAATGCGACTGTCGTATCTTTAACTACGTTTTCGTAATTTTATTAATTGCGTTTACTAATCGACAATTAAACCTATTGAAAATAAGTAAAAATAAACTATATTTTAAGATTACACTGTTACAATGTAGTTATTCGATATTTTCAGTTATAACTTTTAAATACATGTACAAATTTCAAGTGGTCCAGAACTTTTATACATAAATGTCTGTTATATAAAAGTGATTAAATTAATAAATTTATTTGGATAAATTAATCTTTTTACTAAAACGCTACATGGACGATCAAGTGAAAGTTATTTAAATATTTAAATCAATTGATGAAATCAATTCAATTTGATATGAAAGTAGAAGTATATACAATTAGTGTAGTTTAAGTTATAAATATTTTGTAACCTTTTAACTCACGACACGTCGCTATTCGTCTAGTTAAAAGTTGAATGCAAAATTATTTTCAGTTCAGGCATAGAGAAATTATTGCTTGATTAATAACTTACATCTGATATATTCATATTCATTGAGTGCATACAATTTCCTTATCAACTTAGTTTAAAACTTCACGTAATTTTAAAATCAGTTTCTAACAATGCAAATTTTGTTATTCAAATATTCTAAATGGGCAAATATACTTTTTAAATGTAAAATGATTATTACAAATTTCAAGAAAATCTTATCTTTAACATTCAAATCTTTGTAAAGATGCAACTAATAATTACAATTAAATTGCATTTATAAAAGTGCAAGTTATAAAATATTTTCTAAAAATTTTCGATTTTTGAAAATTACGAGCTTTTGTAGATTTGATATTATGATAAAATGTTTTATAGTATGTTGTTTAATCTGTACTTACTTTGAAAACAAATTCAAACTTTGGACACAAAATATGACGGTGTGACTGTCGTACACAGTAAGTTATTATTAGTCGTCCTTTCTCTTTGGTCGTTCATAGTTTTGTGAGGCGACATTATAGTTTTAGATATACCCCACCAGCAGTAAACACAGGAGTAGGACTAAGTATACCGAGAAAGTGTATTATTTTGCAAAACATTTCTGATATCTACTAATAATTGCATTGTGTAGCATGTAGTTAATAAAATAAGTAAGTTGCGTCATTTATACGTATTTAAAAGTTTTTAGGCTTTCTAATTAGTATAAATATTAGGCAGAAAATATTTTGTGGAAAATGGGTAATGACTAATGACGCTGAAAGAATTAACAATTGCCATATCATACCTTACTTGTATCTTTGCAGTTAGTTCGCATTCTTACTTAACTATTTAATTGCCGAGTCCCTATAGCCCATGGCTTGAAATATCAGGCCGGACAATAATCTTATAGTTCGAGCAAGTAATTCATTATACATTTGGTCGGTGGAAGGTGGAATTCAATAAGTACTTACTTATTTTATAGAGTAGCATTTTGTACGGTCGGTACCAGGGGCGCACGCAGAAAATATTTTCGGGGGGGTTTGAATGGAAATTCATAAACCATTTTCATGAGTACTGCATATGAAATAATACGCGATATAGGAGGTATGACATTTGGGGGGGGGGGGGGGTTGAACCCCCTCCCCGATGCGTGCGCCCGTGGTCGGTACCTATTTAATCGATCCTCTCTCTAACTACGGCCCTGAGAACCAGCAACCAAAAAAAAAAAAAAAAATGGAAATATTAATAAGAAATACAAAATGTAAGCGCAATTGAAAATGAATTTTTCGTAAAGTGAAAATTCTAAAGAACGCTTTTTTCTCTTGTTGATAAGTTAAGGTACTGTTACTGTGATCATTCAAATTACTTATTTACTTCCGATGAAATCCCCTACAAAAGATGATGAAACGTTGTGTTCTTTTTTTACAACAATTACGTGTTGTTTCTGTGAATAGGAACTTACATTGCAAGATAAAACGACAAAGAGTAAAATTTTTGGTAGATATAATGAAACTACTGACTACATACTAGTAATTTTTATACGCTACTCAAAAAATAAAAGTAGTCATTTTTTTATTGGCGTATTTTGGTAAAGGTTCATAGTTATTTATTATACATGCGGATTAAATTAATGTTTAATGAGCGGTACGTTTACACGCGCGAGCGGCGGTAGCCGCAAGCGCGTTAATACCGCGAGTTAATACATTAATTTAATCCGCAAGTGTAATACAACTGTTTATTCAATTTTGACATTTACTTGACATTTTTAAAGCGATTTGACATTTTTAAAGCGCTAGCGGAATAAAAATTTTAAATCGCTAGCGGAATAAAAATTTTAAACGATTGTTTATAAAACATCAACTTTTATGGGCAGGCCAGAAACAATTAAACGTCAGTTTATACGGCAAAATTGAATAAAAATTTTTAAATAAGGCTTGGTACATCTATAAAGCTATTACTTATCTAAAATATCCCTGTATTTTTACAAACTTTGTTTATGTTTGATCAAGTTACAAGCTGTAAAACGTGAACATGCGAAAAACTAAAAGTATCAGGGAGTTTGTAACGTTCATTAATCTATTGTTTCAGTCATTTTTGATATGGCTGCAAATCATCAAGTTCCTCAGCGTCTTGGAAGACATTTAACACCAGTAGAAGTTAGCAGAGGTGTTACTTTGTTACAAGAAGGCTATTCTCAGCGCTATGTAGCTCGGGAACTTGGAGTTGTACAAGGAACCATTTGGAACTTTGGAAGTTATGGAAACGGTACCTGGAAACACATCAGGTTACTCGACGTCCCAGAACAGGCCGACAAAGAAAAACAACTGCTGTCGATGACCGTTTTCTTCGTTTACAAGCAGTTCGTAATCGTACATCCACTGCTCGGGATCTCCAAGAAGACCTGCAACCTAGAGGTCGCAGAGTAAGTGACCAAACTGTTCGTAACCGACTAAGAGAAGTTAACTTAAGATTTAGACACCCTGCAAAAGTGCCAAAACTCTCTAGAGACTCTAGAAGGCATTGCCGTCGACTGGCAACTTCGGCACTGGCGCCGAGTACTGTTTACGGACGAATCAAGATTTGTTCTATCGGGGAATGACGATCGAGTACGGGTCTGGCGTAGGACTGGTGAGCGTTATCTTCCACAAACAGTACATGAAACTGTTAGTTTTGGAGGTGGTTCGGTAATGGTGTGGGGCGGTATCGTATATCGATAAATGGTCGCACTAATCTGGTAGTTATTTACAACGGCGCTGTTACGGCACGAAGATACATTGGCGAAATTTTAGAGCATCATGTGGTACCCAGAGCACAAAACGACGGTCAAAATTTCATATTAATGCATTATAATTTATAATGCTTGACCTCACGCTGCCGCGCTGCCCGCATTGTTACTGACTACCTTCAAGAGCAAAATATTCCCACTTTGGATTGGCCAGCATGCAGTCCCGATCTAAACCTGACAGAATATGTATGGGACTATCTAGGAAGACATTAGATGCCGTCCAAATCCTCCTGTTACACTGCAAGAGTTACAATACGCTCTAATTGAAGAGTGGGAGAATATTCCACAAGAGGCCCTTCGAAGACTTATTCGCAGTACGCCTCGACGTTGTACTGCAGTTATACAGGCGACAGGCCCGAGGGGGCAATACTAAGTATTAACTGTATAACTTAAGACAAAAAGAGACAGTTTTGTAAAAGTCTTTGATCAGTGTTTACGTATTATCGCTTAATTTTCCGCATAATTGTGTTTAACACCTTGTACTTACATCAACGTTACTTTTATTTTTGTAAAAATGTTATAACAATTGAAATAAATAGTTGTTCTAAATATGTACAAATAGTTATTTGCGCTCCAAGTTATGGTAAGTGAACTTTTTTATCCGAGGTGGTAATTTGTGGACCGAAGCGCAGCTGAGGTCCATAAAGCCACCGAGGATAAAAAAGAAACTTACCTACGCGTTGCGCATTACGTTTTTCTCACTACCACAAAATAAAATTCATTAATAATTTAACAATTTATATTTATGACAGTTTAACGGCGCTGTTGCTATGGTACAAACAAACACATAAACGCAATTTCTGTTTTCAGTAACGAAAAGAATGAAATCAAACATTTTGTAAATACACCTTCATTTAACATTCAACGTTGTTCCAATTGTAAAATTAGTTTTAATATTAATAAATAAGCACGTATTCTCCATTATAACTATTTATTTTTTTTATATCCGTTATGGTGTAGCGTTATGGGGTACCATGCGCGGAAAGTGACCTGGCGCGGTAAATCTTTTTTTTTGCCCTTAGTTACAGTCTGTTTTTGTTCAACTAAATGTTTTAGTTTCCATGATTATTGTCGACTTTTTGACAATGAAATGTCAATTTACCAAGGTGGTAGTGAGATAGTTATTTGCGCTCCAAGTTATGGTAAGTGAATTTTTTTATCCGAGGTGGTAATTTGTGGACCGAAGCGCAGCTGAGGTCCATAAAGCCACCGAGCATAAAAAAGAAACTTACCTACGCGTTGCGCATTACGTTTTTCTCACTACCACAAAACAACATTCATTAACAGTACTAATATTTAACAAAAATTATGACGTTTATATTTATGACAGTTTAACGGCGCTGTTTCTATGGTACAAACAAACAAATAAACACAATTTCTGTTTTCAGTAATGAAAAGAATGAAATCAAACATTTTGTAAATACACCTTCATTTAACATTCAACGTTGTTCCAATTGTCAAATTAGTATTAACATTAATAAATAAACACGTATTCTCCACTATAACTATTTATTTTTTTTTTATATCCGTTATGGTGTAGAGACAGGGGTACCATATGCGGAAAGTGACCTGGCGCGGTAAATCGTCTTTTTTGTCCTTAGAGACAGTCTGTTTTTGTTCAACTAAATGTTTTACTTTCCATTATTGTCGATTTTTTGACAATGTAATGTCAATTTACCAAGGTGGTAGTGAGAAAAAATATTATTTCAAAATATTCAACAATAGTAGAAATATGCAACAAAAAAATGACTACTTTTATTTTTTGAGTAGTGTATTTGAAAATGTATTGTCTATTTTCTATACATTCACACAAGTAAATTACTGAAATTATTGAATATGCCAATAAATGTTGACTGCTATTTGGTCGATTGTAAACATGAATTACTACATAATTCAACGAGCATGCTATTATACCTATTATTTAAAGAGGTCCAAATTTGAGATATCAGCGAAAACGAGTGCCATAATTTGCCCGAATGAGCATTAGCCATTACATATGAGTAGAATACTATTTACTATGTACTTTTTTGGTGCAAATTAAAAATTTATAAAACTACGAATTAGTTAATTTATGACAGCTGTTAACATTTTTTTTACGGATAAAATAATTGCGGCACATGACGAGCCCGTACATAGCTATTAGAATATAAATCCAACTGTAAAATAAAGGATTTGCAGCTTCGTGATTGGCAGAAAGCCGTGAGTAAAGCTTTTGTTACTGAGCAATACTTGTGAGTTATAATATAAGTTATAACTTACAAGCAAGGGAGTACCAGAGCGGTTTTAGAAGAAACCGCTCAACAATAGATCAAATATTCACACTGAGGATAATACAGGGAAATGCATAAGAAAGGAGATTGACATACATGGCTTTTCCAACTTCCAACAGGCTTACGACCAAATAATCAGGAGTAAAGTCTTAATTCAGATTTCAAATAGCTAAGGGGGGGGGGGGAGGACAAAGGCTTACTACAGACAGTTCTAAGGTTATACAGGGCCTGCTGCAATTCAGTTTTTAAAAAATCACTCTGTATCAATCTCCCTTTGGGGTATAAATATTCACCGCGTATTTTATTGGTGTATTATGAATTTAAATAAAATCAAACTGCATATTTTTATCACGATAATTTATAAACGTTTTCGTAAGGATTTTTTTTTAAATTGCAATTTTTTTTATTGTTTTATCGAGTATAACGGGTGTCTGCGGGAAACACCATTGCATTTTTATAAAAGATCCAGGTTACCTGCGGAATATGTACGAATTTAGTACTGAACCTGCGTAATTAGTCTTGCTTGACGCTAGAATGAGATAGAAATAGCGCCGGCATCTCTTATCGTGGCACGTAATTATTTGATTTTTCATTGTTTAGTTTTTAAAAATTTGTCAGTTTTGACAGCGGCAAAACATCAAATTATTAACCTTGTTAGATTTGTCAGTTACTGAAGCATTTTCATCTACAATGCAGTAAAGCGCAATTAGAGATGCATTATTACTATTATATTAAAACTCACTAAAACAACATAATTTATAGTTATTTATTATACAAGACGATAAAATTTTATTTTATCTTCCGCCAAATATTCTTCTTAAGATTTTTCTCTCCCATGTTTCTATCTTCAATTGGTTTTTCTGGTTCATAACCCAGGTTTCGCATCCATAAGTTAATGTTGGCTATAGTACTGACTTATAAATACTAAGTTTTGTGTTTCTAGATACCTCTTTTGCTCTTAATATTTTGTTTAGTCCTCCTGCACAATTGTTACCTTTTGCTATCCTTAGATCAATTTCCCTATCTTCTTCACACTTGTTGATCACCAAGACACCCAGATACATGTAGTTCTCTACTTCTTCGAATTCCAAAACATCTTCATTTCCGTTTAGTTTCTTAATGCCGAGATTTTGTTTATTAAGGTTGCCTTTCTTGCTCTTGAGTTCCATGTATTTTGTCTTGTCTGTGTTAAATTGGAGATCCATTGCTTCTGCAGATTCCATTAACTGTTTTGCGACTTCCTCGAGTTCTTTTCTGCTTCTTGTAAGTAGGACTATATCATCTGCATATGCGAGGCACTGATGACTCTTATAAAACAAAGTTCCTTTTCTATTTATCTCGCTATTTCCAATTATTATTTCCAGAGCTAGATTAAATAATATGGATGATAGTGGGTCGCCCTGTCTTAATCCTTTTCTTATTTTAAAATCTTTCCGAAGTTTCGTATTACTCTTAACTGCTGTGACTGTGTTTTGGATTGTCATTCTTACTAATCTTATTATTTTTGCTGGGATTTTCAGTTGTTTTGGCGCGTTTATTAACTGTTTCCTATTTATGTTATCATATGCGCCCTATTAAAATCAATGAACAGCATATGGGTTGGAACATTATATTCATAGCAGCCGTACAGGATCTGCTTTAACATAAAAACTTGATCTGTTGTTGATCTGTTTTTCCTGAAGCCCCCTTGGTGATCTCCCAGTGCGGTTTCTGTATACTTTTCTAATCTTTGTTTTATTAGGGTGGCCAGTATTTTATATGTGACATCTAGGAGTGCTAGTCCCCTGTAATTCTTACATTCTGTCTTGTCGCCTTTTTTATATATTGGTAAAATCACTGCCTTATTCCATGACTTTTGCATTATTTCTGTTTGCCATATTTTAGTTATCACGTCTAAAATTTGCTTCTCCATAATATCTCCACCATACTTCAAGTTTTCAGCAGTTATTTCGTTTTCTCCTGGTGTTTCATTATTTTTCATTTTACTTATTATATCTTTTATTTCGTCCATCCTGGAATTTTCCACTGTTTCTTCATCATTCAAAATCTATCTTGCCCTTGGTTTTCTCCCGATCCTACATTTATGTTAGAATAAGAAAGAAAACACTCCAGCTTTATACAGGGTGTCTCTAAAATGCGTGGACATGGCTTAACCACAGATTCCTGGGCGCAAAATAAGATGATTTAACCCAACTTACCTATATCCAAATTCGTTTCGTTAAGCCAGTATTCTAGTTCAAAGTTCTTTGAAAAAAAAATAATTTTTCTTATAACAACAAGACGCTTGGATCGATTTGGATGATATTTGGCATGTCACTCCATATGGACATAAGACATCTTTTGACATGATAATGGTTATTATCAATCGACCACTACTGTATGAAACATGTGTGTCACAGTACATATCATGCAGTAACTCTTTAATCGCAAGACCAATAATTAAAGTAATATTTTTTTCAGTAAGAAGCATTCAATAGTAAACTTTTTTGTCTCTTTCTAATTTGTGATATCTGTTACGGTTTAATCACAAAAATTTAAAATATGAGTAAATTTTTTTCTACTCCAGAAATAATTTTCTTGGGAAAACAAAATATGTTTATGAAAGCACATGGACAAGGAACAGTTAAAATTCAGGTACGTCGTAATAATGCTTGGTATGATTGTACTATGAAAGATGTCTTATATGTGCCTGATGCAAGTGCGCATCTATTTTCTGTAAAAGTAGCCGCAGAGAATGGTTTCAGCACAACGCTGGATGACAGAAGTGTGTCTGTTTGTGAGAAAAATACAGGCAAGCCTGTAATAACTGGTTTTATTAGTAATGGGCTATATGTTTTGAATATACGAGCTGTAAAGTCAGAGCAAGATGTACAAGTGAGTTTAGTTATCCCTTCAGATACGCTGCAAGTATACCATGAACGCTTTGCACATCAGAACAAACAGCATGTAAAAAACGTATTGAAGAAAATGGGAATTGATGTATCAAAAGGTAATGAACAATTCTGCGATGGATGTGCTATAGGCAAAATGCATCGACTACCATTCAAACAGCGAATGAATAGACCAACAAAAGTCGGCGAATTAATTCATGCAGATGTAAATGGACCTATGAGTACTCAATCTCTGGGTGGTGCAAAATATTATGTTTGTTTTAAAGATGATTATAGTAAATATAGAAAATTATATTTTCTAAAACATAAAAGTGAGGTATATGAAGTACTTGAACAATTCTTGAATGAAACAACTACTTTAGGACATGTTGTAAAGACCTTCCGATGCGATGGTGGTAAAGAATTTGATAATAAAAATGTTGCAAAAATATTAGCAGTAAGAGGTATCGAGTATAACATTACTTCACCTTACACGCCTGAACAGAATGGAGCTGCAGAGCGTGAAAACCGCACTATTGTTGAAGCAGCACGTTCAATGTTGAATCCAAGTGGACTTCCACTAGGACTTTGGGCTGAAGCTTGCAACACCGCGTCTTACCTATTAAATCGTACAGGAAAATCAGCAGAAAACGGTAAAGCACCGTATGAATTGTGGTATGGACGAGAACTAGGCATGTTAGATCACTTGCGAATATTTGGTACTCATTGTTATGTACACATTAGTAAACAGTTTCGTTCAAAGTTTGACAATAAAGCTGTTTTTGGACATCTGGCTGGATATGTAAACGACAAAGATGGCTACCGAATTTGGATTCCTTGTCAAAGAAAAGTTGTCTTAAGCCATGATGTAAGATTTAAATCAGAAGTAGTATGCAATCTGCGCAACGACGTTGCATTACCTGGAGACTGTAAAGAAGAAAAGATGCAGCACACTGAAACTACAATAATTGAAAATAAACAGGAAAATGTCAACAAGTTAACGGAAGAATGTCAAGAAAAACAAGACGACAGTGAAAGTAAAGAATACGGCAATGAAGACACAGAAACTGAAAATGCAGTGTCTACTTCCGGAGGAAGACAAAACCTAGAAGATGTACCAATTCGCACAAGTCAACGTGAAAAGAAGAAACCAACATGGATGAAGAATAATGAATATTTATACATGGCTGAAATTCAAAATAAAAAATGCTCCGATCCAAGTTCGTATAATGAAGCCATACATTCAAAGCAGCGAGAAAAATGGCTCAAGGCTATGCAAGAAGAATTGGATTCGTTGAAAGAAAATGAAACTTGGGAACTAGTTGAACGTCCAACTAATGAGAAAGTTTTACAAAACCGTTGGGTCTTGCGCATGAAGACTTCATGTGATGGAACACCTCGTTTCAAAGCTAGACTGGTTGCTAAAGGGTATGCGCAACAACAAGGTGTTGACTATTATGAAACATTCAGTCCTGTGGCGCGCTACGACACCATTCGAATGCTGATTGCACTGGCTGCCTCAAAGCAGATGAAACTTAAACAATTTGATGTAAAAACAGCATTTCTAAATGGATCTCTGGAGGAAAAAGTGTATTTAGAACAACCAGAAGGTTTTGCAGATGATACGTCACGAGTGTGTCGCTTAAAACGAAGTCTGTACGGCTTGAATCAGGCGCCACGGTGCTGGAACAAGAGATTCATGCAGTTTATAAAAAAAACGAGACTTGAGAATAGTACAGCTGATCCATGTCTGTTTTATCGAAAACAGAAGAATAGTGCACTTTATGTTACGATTTATGTTGATGATGGCTTAATAGTTGGTGACAATGAAGAATAAATTGAAGCCTTTATGGAAGAATTGCAGCAAGAATTTAAGATTACCACAGGATCACTAGAAAATTTCCTGGGAATGAATATAAATTGCAAGAAAGATGGATCGATTCATGTCAGTCAAGAAGAATATATAAAGAAAATATTAGAACAATTTCATATGACTGATGCAAACTCAGTAACAACCCCCATTAGTCGTGAGGAAAATGATGTTGCTGAAGAAATTACGACAAAGATTCCTTATCGTAACGCAGTGGGATGTCTCATGTATTTAGCAATGGCAACACGTCCCGATATAGCGTTCGCTGTGAACAAGGCAGCTCGAGCAATGGAGAAACCAACTACATGGGACTGGAATAATGTCAAACGTATTTTTAGGTATCTACGAGGGACAGCAAATCACGGTATCACTTACGCAAAAGGATTTACTGAACTGAAGATCTTTAGTGACGCTGATTTTGCTGGCGATAAAGTTACAAGACGTTCGGCCACTGGTGTAATTGCTACATTTGCAGAAGGTGCAATATCCTGGACAAGTCAACTTCAAAAGGTTGTGGCACTTTCTACCACTGAAGCCGAGATAATTGCTGCAAGTGAAGGAGCAAAGGAATTGGTTTGGCTCAAAAGACTTTTATCAGAACTGATAAAATTTAATTCACTGCCGATTCTGTATGTCGATAATGCAAGCGCAGTGAAATTAGCAAAAAATCCAGAATTCCACAAGAGGTCGAAGCATATCGAAGTGCGATATTTTTATGTTCGTGAACGATTTCTTAACGATGAGCTTAGACTGGAACATATTAGTGGAAAAGGTCAGTTAGCCGATTTATTAACCAAGTCTTTGGAGCGTGTTAGGTTTGAATTGTTGCGTAAGAAGTTTGGCGTACAAAGTGAAAACTCCGTGTAAGTTTTGTAGTGTTTTGGAGGAAGTGTTAGAATAAGAAAGAAAACACTCCAGCTTTATATGTACGCCATCTATCTAGATTCTAGAATTGGTTACTAAGCAAAAAAGTAGTTATGTACAGATACCTATGTCAGATGTGCAGTTTTTGTAAAAAACGTAATAAATAATTATGTTCGTGTTAAAGTATTTCCACTTTCTTTAATAAAAGGTAACTCTGCAACAATTTAGTATTTCCTCAAAGTATTGTCTTCACCTTTCTAATTTTTCTTCATCATTTTCCAATAAATTCCCTTGCTCATCTTTAATAAATGGTACATTGTTTTGGGATCTAGTTCGAATGTCATTTACATCTTTATAAAAATTTCTAATTTCTTTAGCTTGGTATTTGTTCTCTATCTCCTTTACTTGATTTTCCAAATGCAGTCTTTTCTTTTTCCTTAAGACCTCCTTCACCTTTTTTCTCTGCCTAGTATAGTTTTGGTGATTTTCCTCTGACGGCGTTTGTAACATTTTTTGTCTGAACATTTTTTTTAACTTTATCTCTTCCTCACACTCTTCATCTAACCATTTTTTTTTTCTTTTGCGGCTTTTGCATCGGGATATTCCTTTGTGTTGCGTACTTTATTGTTGATTCCAACCTTCTCCATCTCTCTTCAACTCCTTCTACCGCATCTTCCTCTTTGTTGAGTATGTCACCTATGTCCATCTTATATTTTCGTGCCACGTTCTCATTTTGAAGCACACTTACATTATATCTTTCTCTTTTCCTTATTTTCCTTCTACTCTTTCTGTCCCTTTCAAGTTTATTTGCACTCCCACAAGGAAATGGCCCGAATCTGCCTCGGCTCCCCGATAAGATCTGACTTTTGTTATTATTTTTCCATACTTGGCTTGGATTAGGACATGGTCTATCTGATTTGCTTCATTTCTTCCCGGTATAGTCCATGTCCCTTTATGAATCTCCTTTCTCTGGAAATGTGTACTCATTATTTTTAGATTTTTTTCTATTGCTAGCGAGATGAGTCTTACACCATTATCATTGCTATCCGTGTGTTTGCTTTCCCCTCCTGTTATCTTCTTATAGATGTCTTCTTTTCCGACCTTGGCATTTGCATCGCCAATTATTATTACGATGTTTTTCCTTTGGGATGCTGTCTATTTTACCCTCTAGTAGCTCATAGTACATATATTTTATCTCTTCCTCTTTTTCCTCAGTGGGTGCATGTATATTTATTATGGATATGTTCTTTCTTCCCTGCTTTATAGTTAGGATGCACATGCGGTCCGCTATTTCTTCAAAACTCTTTATTTCTTTTTTTATACATGGGCTTGTCAGAAAGCCTACGCCAAAATGCCCACTTTGACTTCCGCTTCTGAACAGTATGTAGACACATCCCGATATCTCATGGCCCTCAGTACAGAAAGAGAAAACGCATCTACTACTCAACCTAAAAACCTAGGTTAGGTTCGTTCTGTCAAAGTCAAAATATGAAAAAATATTATTAGTGAAAACCTATCATTATGTTATAATAAGCTAAGAAACTTGCAATATAGGTGGCAGCTAATAAATGTATTTATTTTCAATTTCGTAAGGACAACAATTTCAAATTTCACGCGCTTTTTCCTGAGTGCCGCATGTTTTTGGCTTTCACTATTAGACTTCCATCTCACTCTTTCACTAATTTGACGTGCATGTCGTGGGCCATGAAATATCGGGATACGTCTAATTATCTATGTTTTGTACGCCATTTCCTTTCAAGTGTGTTTCTTGCAGCACTACTATTTCCATCTCGTATATTTTTTTCCTGTACAAGATTTTTTAATGCTCCTTCGTCTTTAATGCCTCTAATGCCCATACTTATAGTCGATACTCAGCTCGGCCTTGAACTTCAGCATTACTCAAGTAACAAAATGGCTATTATAGTCGTTGCTTCCCGAGTAAAAACGACTTCGAGCGTGCTTTGAGCGTACTTGACTCAAGGTTGGTCTCACCCTACCTTGAGACGGGCTTGAGGCGTGCTTTACTGTTTGACGTTACGCATTTCGTGTTTTACTGTGTAGTGACAAGTTATCAAAATAATATATATTTTGAAAATCATGGATCGCGAAGAAAGTGAAGAGTGTTTTGAGCACCTTGATATGGTAGAAGAAGCCATAAATGCAGAAATAGTGTCAAAAAAGATATTTATGTAATAATGATCATAATGACGGTCGTTATGGTGTTAGCAGTGAGTATTATCGAGGGGAAGTGTCAGCCGAGCCCGATAACACGGCATTTACCATAAATGATCGTTTATGATCCGAATTACGTACATACAAAATGTTATCTGCTGTCATCAATTTAGTAAAGTTTATTCATGCTAAAGTAATAGTACTTTTTGAATTTCATTATGATACTAGGACGTTGTCATTTTGACATGCCAGCAGATAAAGGTATATACGTGACGCCGAAAACCCTCTCGAATTTTATGGAGATTTGAAATTTCGTAATAGATACAGATTTAGCAAAGATACTGTTCTTTATACAATTTAACGCTAATAGCAGACCGCTTTATGACTGAACAATCGTGGTTTACCATTTGCTCCCCTTATACAGTTATTAGTATGCTTGAGATACCTGGAAACTTTCACTTTAATAAACACCACTTAATTTAAGAACTTACGAAACTTAAGAAAGAACTTAAGAAATTTTTAGGTCCAACAATTCGCACGTGCCTCAACAACAAAACGTACAAGAGGTTATAAATACTAAAATATAAATATTCTTTGACGTTTATATCAGCGCGGTACAACAAAAGTAAGAAAAAACCCTAGGTTACTCGATGCTTTCTTGAACTCCGCCGAGATGTCCCGAAGTCACGATTATAAGATGTACAGCAGGCCTAGCAAAGCACTTGGCTTGAGGTGTTCTTGGCTGAGGCGGTCTCAAGGACGAGATTGAGTTTTGTCTATAAGTACGGGCATAAGGTTCCAAGTGCCTATTTTTATTATTTTCGAATCTTTCTCTATGTTGTTTCCTTTGTTTTTATTTATTTTATTAAGTATCTTTGAGTCGTAGTCCTGTCCATTGCCATGTCCCTCATTTTTATTCCTTTCCTTATCTATAGCTATCAGTTTTTTTGTCTTGACGTTTTCGTTATCTTTCTTATCTGCTCCGTAAAAGCGTAATTATTATTTAGTAACACTTAAACTCGTTTTTAAAAAATAAACTTTATTTAAAAATGAGAAAAGCAGAGCTTCCAATACAATAAACTGTACTCCAGCAGCATTGATCAAAAACTAACTATGCATAATCCTAACATTAGATATCCGAATAAAGAAGCTTATACCAGGTTGCATCAATAGTTTCCGCCACCTTCGAAGGTGCATTACTTAAACTTTGCGCTGGTTCTAATTTTAAACTGACTTCCATCGGTGTATTATACAACGTCGAATGTTCAATCTGATATTTCCTAGCTAAAGATTCAATATAGCCTTCCTGACTGAGCGTCATTATATTTCTTACATAATTATAATCAATAGTAGTCCCCAGATAATTCTTTCATTTGAAATCGCTTGGGAAGTTTATTTTTAATTTCTTGGATTTTACTTTTACTGTTACAACAAATCAGCAAATCATCAACAAACACAATTAGGTAAATTCCATAATCTCCAATTTTCAAAACATAAAGGCAATAGTCATATTTACTTCTTTTAAAACCTAAACTTTCCAAGAACTCATCCAAACAATCATACCACGCTCGAGGGCTTTCTCTCAAACCGTATAACGCCTTAATTAACTTGCAAATCTTATCTGTCCCATCCTCGTATCCAGGGGAGGGGGTTGCTTTACGTATATTTCAGATAACACTAAACCATTAAGAAACGCAGTTTCAACATCCATTTGTTCAACAATCAACCCATTTTGACAACAATATGATAACAATAATTTTAAAGTTTGCATTTTAGCTACTGGAGAATAAATATCATCGACAATTTCCTTTTGTTGGAAATCTCTCACAACTAACCTAGCTTTATATCTGTTTTCTGACTTTTTCGTATACACCCACTTTACATCGATAGCAACTTTATTTTCTGGTTTCTTTACTAATTTCCAAGTTTTATTTTTGTTTAAACATTCAATTTCCCTATTTATTGCTTTTATCCAATGATCTGATTCACTACTTTTAATCGCCTCCTCAAAACTAACAGGACTATCCGCGCTACAAAAGTTTACATAGATAATATTGCTATAAACATACCTAACTACAATGTGATTTTTTAAAAACTCAATTGCAGCAGGCCGTATTCTGTCTTAATAACCTTAGAACTGTCTGTATTAAGTCAGAATGCGGCCTGCTGCAATTGAGTTTTTAAAAAATCACATTGTATCATCGTACCAATTTGGCGGTTTTCGCTCTCTGTTTGACCTTCTTAGACCTGTTGCTTGTGGTTGTTCCTGAGTACTCATAGTTCCATTATTATTATTAGCCTCTTTTATTTGATCAGCCTTTAATTCAAAATCATCAATTACAGATTGAGATGATTCGTCCCCTGAATCCTTTGAATATCCACTTTCCAAATCATTTTCACTTATGCTAATACATTTAATGTTTTCCTCAACAATATCAACATGTCTAGCAACAACTACTTTATTATTTATTAATAACTTATACCCAACTTCAGTATAGCCTAACAAAATTCCCAAATCTGCTTTCCTATCCCATTTGGACCTTCTTAATTGTTCTGGTACCCGGAAAAAAACTCTACTCCCATACAATCGCAAATGTTTAACATTTGGTTTCTTCCCAAACAATATTTCATAAGGTGTTTTCCTTTCAATAGTATTTGCCAAAGTTCGGTTTTTGAGATATGCAGCAGCACACACTACTTCTGGCCAAAATTTCGTGTGCAGTTTTGCTTCAGCCAATAAACAGCGCGAAATCTCCATAATGGATCTATTATACCTTTCGGCCGTACCATTTAGCTCATGTACATAGGGTGGACACGCATTCAGAGTAATACCCTTTTTCCTCTTTAATTGGAAGAATCTGTTATTCAGATATTCTTTTCCATTATCACATCTCAATTTCTTAATAGTTTTACCACATAAATTTTCTATTTCATTTATGTGTTCTACAAAGCAATCATAAACTTGATCTTTTGATTTAATAGTGTAAACTCGAGCTACTTTACTGTAATCATCGATAAAAGTAAGAAAATATCTTTCCCCATTAAATCCTGTAGTTGAATGTGGCCCATTTAAATCAGTATGAACAATTTCCAAAATTTCTTTTGCCCTACTTCGGTTATTTTCAAAAGGTACATTATATATTTTATTTTCAATACAAGTACTACATTTCAGAGCTGGGGAAATTACTTTCCAAAAAGGAATTAACAATTACAAATTACTTTATAATGAGTAATTTGTAATTATAATTAATTCCTTTGTCTTTTCAAGTAATTTGGAATTGTAATTGCTTAAAAAAATAGTGAAGTATTTGTAATTTGTATCTAAATACTTTTGCATTTTAAAAATTCAATTACAAATTACTTTTCCAATTACAATTACTTTTTCAGTTCCAAATTCCGTTTCCAATTACAATTACTTCAATTACCTAATCACAAGGGTTTTGTTTTGTCTATGTCTAAGTAGGGTGGCCACCTCTAAATCTTTACTGACCCGGACATAATTTAACCCAGAATATGCCAATCAGTAAAACTGCCCTTTATAGAGAGTGTCCCAGAAGTATTGGGAGATATTTCAGGAACGGCAAAATAAGAGTAAAATTTAAGTTGTCATAACCTCCTTGATAACCACGTTGATTAAAATTATTTCCACGACTATTTCCTCGCTGTTATCCGCTACGTGTCCATGACCCTCGACCTGTTCCGGACTGGCGACACTCCCTCTTGATGTGCCCGGTTGCGTATTGGCATTGTTTACCATTATACAACGCAGTTGCAGGTTGAGATGCAGTAAGCAATGGTGGACAAAACACTCATTAAATTCCTAATAAACCTTACTGCGATGCAGCATACGACTGCGTCGAACTGCAGTAAAGTTTATTTCGACTCAGGATGCTTTGTTTTCGACATACCTTACTGCTTCTCAACGTTATGCACGGCGCTCGCGTACGAAAGAGATATTATTATAATAGTCTAAGGCTGGTGAACAGAACAAAAAAAAATGAGTCGCAAAAGACAAAAGTTAACAGTTAACATTGCTATGAACAGACCAAATGCAAAGTCCCATGAAAATACACACTGATGCAATATTAAAAAGTGTTTAATGTCCTTTATTTATAACTATCTTGTGCAAAATAAGTACTAATGTAGTACGACATACCTACCTATTTAGTTATTATCGTTTCTTACATTCTTACATTGTTTCTAACGTATAAACATAAGATTTCCCTTCCAAATAAAAATGTTTTGTTTGATATGTGCCTCATTCTTTTGATATCTAGTCTATTAGATATGTACAATTATTTGTATGGTTTGAATATAAATTAATACGTACCTACTAA
Organism: Melanotus villosus; assembly: GCA_963082815.1. Classification (NCBI taxonomy): domain Eukaryota; kingdom Metazoa; phylum Arthropoda; class Insecta; order Coleoptera; family Elateridae; genus Melanotus; species Melanotus villosus. The sequence continues at coordinate 63,655,556 of OY720418.1, read as the reverse complement.
CTTCACACACACCTGCTCTAATGAAAAAATGTGTTAAGTGATGGTAAGCAATGTTAGAACCAAAATATAAACGATGAAATAAGTCTTTCGACAGTACAACATGCTCGTGAGCTGAACTGCAGTAAGAGTTGTCAGAAATTTAAGGGTATTTTGTCCACCATTGCTTACTGCATCCCAACCTGCAACTGCTTGGTGCAATGGTAAACAATGCCAATACGCTGCCCGGTTCTCCCACAGCTATAATAAACTTGCTCTTGCCTTTTTGAACTTGCCTTGCTTTCCGCGGTGAATGCGTTGGATTTTACGTTTGAATTTCCATTTCCATCCTTGTCCCTCAAGCCTAGCATCCTTATTTTACATTTCACATACTCAACTGTCTGATCTTCTTCTTTTAGTACATCAATTAAGTCTCCGATGTGGCTCATTGATTCCGGTAGTGTCCTCAGCATGTAGTCATTTTTTTCTTTTTTCGTTACTGTAGCACCCGCGCTCTTTAACTCATTAACGGCCTTTTCAAACTCACTGAAAAATACTGCTGTGTCGCTGTAATTCTTTAACCTCAATTTCTCCAGCCTGTTCCTGCAGGTGATTTGAAGTGCTGTCGATTCCTTCAGATACATTTCGTCGAACTTCTTCATAATATCATATGCTGTTTCCTTGTCGATTACGTACTCCAATTTTTTATTCGTAATCGCACTGTAGATGTAATTAATGGCTTTCAAGTTGTTCTCGTCCCAATCCTTGTCTTCTTCTGCTGGTACCGCTGTTACAATTGCCGAGTCACATTTCTTAAGTTTCAAATACATATTTATGCGTTTCCTCCAATTTCCATAATCCTCGCCGTCAAAAACTGGTATAACGATGTCCGTCATTTTCCCTATTACTTCTTGATTCTTTTACTTTCCGTTTTATTTAACTACGGACTGCTACCATGTTAAGATAAATTGATAAATAATACACGTGGTTACTAACTTATTATTGAAACCACGAAAGATGAACCCTGCCTCATCAATGCTATCCGTATGATATAAGATTTTACTTGCTAGTCAAATTAGCATCAGTTGTATTCTCAAGCAATTATGATTGGCGCTTTAACCGGAAAACAAACAGCTGTCAAGTACTTTCAATACGAATTTTAACCCAAAATTATTAATAATCTAACCAATACATGTACAACTGTATTTCTTCTGCAACGCAATAAACCAAATTAAATGTTCATTTATCTAAACCTCACAACACAAATAGGTACTACAAAAACGAATTCCAATTAACATAGCAATTTAGATACCTAATAAAATAAAATAATGTAAATGTATTAATAATTTGACAGTTTGACGTTTTAGTGACAACACGCGCATTTGACTTAAACTACTTTAGTCAAATAAGCACTTTAATCATAACACAGGCTTATTGTGATGCTATCCTTGTCGTGTGCATGGGGTTTGTGCACAAATGTACACGCGTGTTTGTCGTTACTAAATTCAGCGTGTGATGAGGCAGGGGTCATCTCTCATGGTTCGGATAATATTCTTTAATGACACACACACAACTTGGAACAACTGAATCTCGGAAACAAGTTAACAATAACCTCACCAAGGCCCTCTGAATTAATATTGCATATAAGGCCTTACTGCTTCATTTAGCCAAGACGCAATTAGCAAGGACGCAGGCGCCATTTGACATTTGTGACAAATGTATAGTTCACGTCAAATGGCGCCTGCGTCCTTGCTAATTGCGTCTTGGCTAAATGAAGCGGTAAGGCCTTATATGCAATATTAATTCAGCGGGCCTTGACCTCACAAACTTACTTGTCTAACAAAACATAGATGGCGCTTAAGTATTAGAGTGACGCGAAAAATAATGTGATTTGAACTTTTTGCAAAAATCACTTAGCTTGGATGCGGGAAAGTTGTTAACTCTATATCAGTCAAAAGTCGTCAAAATCTGAATAATTTCGGACAACATCTTCAGGTGCCACAATGGCTTTGAAGATTTGTAAATTTAAGGAAAAATGCCTGGGTGTTAAAACTTTTTCTTAATTCAAATCTGAAGACACTTTTATTTTACATGAATGTACTTACATATGTGTATCACTATTAACCAAAATAAATAACATTTTGCTCACTAATCAATCATCTAAGAGTCTACAAAAAAAATGAAAATGCATAAATAAACCATGTTATAAATGAAACTGCTCTACTTAAGATTATACTCGGATTTCGTGTTGAACTTATGAATAATCCATCGTGATTTTAGTCTTGATCGAATGTAACCATCTCTTTGACTAGCATTAACAGCTGCAGATGCTTCGGTTATAAGCCAAACACACCGTTCTACTGGCTGGCTATGACAGAGAAATTTTGGAAATGTTAGTGTTTCGTCATCATCGACACACGCCTTGATTTTATCTCGACTAGTTGAACGTGTTAAGGGAGGTTCAACATTTTGGTAACTATCGTGGCTTATCAGCTCGTAATATTTTTGGGCTTTAAAATTCAGTTTTATTTTGGTTAATAGTGATACACATATGTAAGTACATTCATGTAGGTAAAGTAAAAGTGTCTTCAGATTTGAATAAAGAAAAAGTTTTAACACCCAGGTATTTTTCCTTAAATTTACAAATTTTCAAAGCCATTGTGGCACCTGAAGATGTTATCCATATAAAAAAAAAATTGTTGGCAAATTACTGATGTAGACCAACAATTTTTCCGCGCCCAAGCTGACTGATATGAGAAAAAAAAATGTTTCGCTCCACTCTATTAAGAATACCTTAATCTAAGCTGGAACTAAAAACAAATTCCCTAATATAAATGTACCTAATCTAACACGAGCAATAGTGTATTTTAAAGGCCTTAATGTCCTTGATAATTTGCGAGTACTAACGCGGAGTTGCCCTTCCAGCGCAGCGTGTAGAGCCTCTTCAGTCAAAATGGATGGTAGGCCTGAATGCGGCTTATATTCCAAGCTCATGTCTCCATCTGACAAGTACTTGAACCAATCTAACACCGTTCATCAATTTTTTATGTTCTCACCTTCAATCGCACAAACTTCTCTCGCTGTAGTCTTTAGATTACAGCCTTTTTTCCAGAATAGCTTATTTTTCATCGAACATTGTGAAAAATTTATATCAATAAATTCGACGGAAAAATAAATACTTAACACCACATACTAATGCACTTTATACTATTCTTTAAAATAATACATGATAGGTCACACAGTGACACTATCATTTGTTTAAACATGTGTTTACCAAGGACACGCAATATAAACATAAAGTGGCGGAAACTTTTTGTACAACCTAGTACTACATATAACTAATGAATAAGTGTCTTTTGATTAAGCAGTTTAAAATGCTACTACGGTATGAATAATGGCCATTATTTAACAGGAAACGCGTAAATAATAAAAAGAGTATTACTTATACCAAATTTACATTTTAAATATTTTATAACCCAACCTGGATACAAAAATCAAAGAAGGCGAAACATTAAACAACAGACAAACCTTTAGAGTTATATTTTGTATTAAAAAAATCAGTATGCGCATTTAATAAATAAATAAAACGTACTTTTATCGTCCACTCTAATTCTATACATCAATTTTTGTTTCGTTCCTGGAACCTTCAGTTTATTATCGCTCAGTTCTTGATTACAATTATTGTATTATATGGTCACCTGCATTTAAAGTGTAAGAGAATAGAATTGAAAATGTTATAAGAAAAATGGTCAAAACACTTTGTTATAAATGTTTAATTACCTTTGATGATGAAAATTCTATTCAGTTGTTGCAATATTTTGGCTTGCATCCAATGCACATTAGAAGAAACTACTTTGAATTATGTTTTGCATATAAATGTTTAGCTGGCTTCATACCCTGTTCTGAAATTCTTTCATTGTTTAGCTTTTATGTGCCACAATTTAATATTCGAAACTCCTACTTATTAAGACAAAATCAGCGCACAACTGTATATGGAACTAATGGCCCAGTCAATCGTATCATTAAAATAGTTGCCCGATGTAGATTTGTTTTCAGTGCTTTCTCATACTTTGTCCAATGTTAAGAGGTATCTTAGAACGTAATTATTTTTTTTGTAATAACACTCAATACAATATTTAGTTGGTGAAAATGGTGAATCCGTAAAATAAATTTTATTATTATTATTATTATTATTATTATTATTATTAACAATATAAAACACACTAAAAATTTACATTTTGATACTTACATATGGTACATTTTATATTTCAGTCAATTATTAAGAACGTATTGCCAGGATTTGCTAAATATGTATACTTTTGTTCTTCGAATAATTCAGTAAGCTTCTTGATAAACTCCTCGTGTAAGGCATCTATGTGTTCTTGGGTTGGGTTGTCAATTTTTGCAACTTCTATTGGTCTACCAACTAATACGACAATATTAAAAAAGGCCCAAAGTGGACATCTAATAAAATATTGCTTACCTACTGTTGTAAGAGGCTTGCGGAAAGGTATAAATAACCCACGGCCAAGTGGTATAACTGGTGCAACCCCAGTGATTTTTCTTATTGAATCTTGAACTCGACGTTTAAATGAACCTTCTGGACTAAGGACTTTTCTAAAAATGTCCGTTTCGCCAAAGCTGATCACCGGTACAAGAGAAGTACCATACTTGAGAGCAACTTTAATAAATCCCTTCCGGTTTTTTAATTTAAGTCGGTATTCTCCAGGACGAGAATAAAATACCTCTGCTGAACCGCCTACCACCAGTATTAAGATCTTACCACCTCCAGGGTTGTCTAGTAACCAGTGTAATGACTTTTTTGATGCACTACATCCGCCTAATGCGAGAAAAAGTTCCCGCACGATGGGTACATAAAAATTTTCTTTTAATGTTATAGCGTATGGGGTGTGATACGGAAAGAGTTCACAAGCATCGCTGAAATTTGATCCAAAATTTGTAAATGGTCCAAATGGTAATATTCCATGAGGAAAACAGCAAAACATATAATTTTGTTTGCGATCAAGTTCAAGAGAAGCCACTTTTTTAATGTTAACTGGAAAGTAATTTTTTAAATATATCCACCATGACCAGTTACGAACCCAGTCTATACGTCGACCTCCTTGTTCATCAATATCTTTGTCTATGATGTAAATCCAAATTAGATATACTAAGCCTACTGGCCAAAATAGTGTGTAAAATATTAAGTATATCAATAGAAATATTCCAATAGGACCAGCAAATATAATAGTAAAAATGAATCCACCAGCAGCAAGAGTTTCTAATCGTCTGTGTAAAGGAACATTGAGAGGTGCAAATTTTATGCCACATATCTCCATTTCCTGCAGAAAAGAAATAGTTATGAACAACTGCTAACAGTCATACAGGAATTTTAGAGACTACCTTCCGTTTTTTTTATTTCTGTCTTGGATGTATTTTACATTTTATATAGAAACAACATTAACGTTTAAATTCTATTAATTTTTTCAAAAAGATTTTGAAAATGGTATTATTTTTCAGGAAATTATTTAGCTGATTTGCGATGGAAACTTGATTATGTTTTTGATACTTTTACATAATTAAATGAGCAAAAAACACTCTGCTATAAAAAAAACTAAGATACTTTGATGAGATTTAAAATGTTAAGGCATTTTTTTTGTCAAGGTAATCGTTAATTAATAATGCGACTGTCGTATCTTTAACTACGTTTTCGTAATTTTATTAATTGCGTTTACTGATCGTCAATTAAACCCATTGAAAATAAGTAAAAATAAACTGCCTTTTAAGATCACACTGTTACAATGTAATTATTCGATATTTTCAGTTATAACTTTTAAATATATGTACAAGTTTCAAGTAGTCCTGAACTTTTATACATAAAATAAAACTGATTACATTACACTAAATTTATTTGGTTAAATTAATCTTTTTACTAAAACGTAATAGGGACGATCAAGTGAAAGTTTTTTAAATATTTAAATCAATTTATGAAATCAATTCAAGTTGATATGAAAGTAAAAGTATATACAACTAGTTTAGCTTTTTGTAACTTTTTTAACTCACGTCACGTCGCTATTCGTCTAGTTAAAAGTTGAATGCAAAATTATTTTCAGTTAAGCCATGGAGAAATTATTGCTTGATTAATAAATTACATCTGATATATTCATACTCATTGAGTGCATACAATTTCCTTATCAACTTAGTTTAAAACTTCACGTAATTTTAAAATCAATTTCTAATAATGCAAATTACATTATTTAAATATTCTAGATGGGTAAATATACCTTTTAAATGTAAAATGATTATTTACAAATTTGTATCTTATCTTTAACATTTAAATCTATGTAAAAATGCAACCAATAATTCCAATTAAATTGCATTTATAAAAGTACAAGTTATAATATTTTTTCTAAAATTTTTGATTTTTGTAAATTACGAGCTTTTGTAAATATTATGGTAAAATGTTTTATATTATTTTGTTTAATTTGTACTTACTTTGAACACAGATTCAAACCTTGTACACAAAATATCACGGTGACTGTCGTACACAGTAAGTTATTATTAATCGTGCTTTCTCTATGATCGTTCATAGTTTAGTGACGGGACATTATAGTTTTAGTTATACCCCACCAGCACTAAACACAGGAGTAGGACTAAGTATACCGAGAAAGCGTATTATTTTGCAAAGCATATCTATCTGATATTTACTAATAATTGTATTGTGTATTAGCTAATAAGCTAAGTAAGTTGCGTCATTTACGCGCATTTACAAGTTTTTAGGCTTTGTAATTAGTATAAATATTAGGCAGAAAATATTTTGTGTAAAATGAGTAATGACGCTGAAAGAATTAGCAATTAACATTAAATAACTTACTTCTTACTTGTATCTTTGTAGTTCGCATTCTTACTTAACTATTCAATTGCCGAGTCTCTGTAAGCCCATAACATAAAATATTAAGCGGGACAATAATCTTATAATTCGAGCAAGTAATTCAATATATACAATCGGTCGGTGGAATTCAATAAGTACTTACTTATTTTAGGTATAGCATTTTGTACGGTCGGTCCTTGTTTAATCGACCCCCTCTACGAGGGCAAGGTAAAAAGTTCTCAGCATGGCAGAGAAAGCCTGTGTTTTTTTGTTCAAAAATGCATTTAATATTCTACATAGTTCCCCTTTAGTTCAATGCACTTTGTTCAACGTTTCTCCAATGAAGGGATTCCATCCCTGAAGTGAGATTCTGGAGGGTCTGCTATCACCTCCAGCCACAAATTTCTTCAGATTTGGGAATAGGTGGAAGTCAGAGGGAGCCAAATCTGGTGAATACGGTGCATGTTTCAACAATTCGTACCTACTTCAGATCCCTCAGTTTTCCCATTGCCAAAGCACCTTTGTGAGCAGGTGCATTGTCCTGGTGAAATGTGATTTTTTTTGCAATTCAGGCCTCTTCTCACGAATGTTTTCATCTAGTTGGTGCAGGAGACTTGCATAGTATTCGCCAGTTATTGTTTTTCCCTTTTCAAGGTAATCAATGAAAATAATCCCTTTTGTATCACAGAAAACACTGGCCATGACATTTCCAGCAGATGAAATCGACGTAACCTTTTTTTTCACACACTGCTTTGATTTCTGACGTGTAGTGGTGGACCCACGTCCCATCCCATCCATAGTAACAAATCGGCGCACAAAATCGGTTGGATCCTTTTTAAAACGGTCCAAACATTCGTTTTCGCGTGTGTTTTTGGTCAGCGGTTAACAAATGCTGCACCCATCTTGCACAAAGTTTTCTCATAGTTAATTCATGATGTAAAATGTACCGTGCTAGATCTTCTGATATGCCGATGGCCTCAGCTATCTCATACACCTTTAATCGCCGATAGCCCAATACCATAGTGTGCACCTTCTCGATGTTTTCTTCTGTGGTTGCAGTTTTTGGTCGTCACGTGGATCGTCTTCATGTGATGTACGACCACGTTTAAATTCAGCCGCCCATTTCTTCACTGTTGAAAATGAAGGAGCAGGCTCCTTATAAACCATCTACCACCTTTGGATGAATTTCCGTTAGCGATAAACCGTCCAAAACGAAAAATTTTCTGCCGGCACGATATTCCAGTTTATCAATTTCAACGAAACACACACAACACGTCTACTTTAAAAAACCGTATAAAGATACTATTTGACAGATCAGTTTGAAACTAAGGGTAACGGCCGTGAATAGTTATTTGTATGCTAAGGCCGCGAAATTCCATTTTAGGGCGCTAAAGAATTTCGCGGCCGAAGTATACACAACATTTTTTGTGCAGCCGTAAAAAATACATAATAAAACTGACATTTTCATATGTCAACTCTCATGTGTCAAATAAGTGACGTTTAGTTTAACGGCCGTTACCCTTAGTAACGGCCGCGAAATTGTATTTCGCGGCCGTTACTAAGGGTAACGGCCGTTAAAATATTTCGCGGCCGTTACTAAGGGTAAGGCCGCGAAATCGGATTTCGCGTCCTGTATTGCGTACGCGAAATGACCACTTCGCGTCCGGCTGCACAAAAATTGTATTTAGGGGCCTAGGCCGCGAAATCGGATTTCGCGTCCTGTATTGCGTACGCGTCCGATAGCACAAAAAATATCATTTTTCTAATCATATTAAATAATTTGTACATTTCTTATACGTTTTCAATTGAGAAAGTGGCTCAGTCTTGAACTGTGGAGAAAATTGTCTTCTTTCTCCACGGGTTACTGTCCAATGAGACGACGAGATTTTACTTTTCTCCACGGGTAGTATTTATCATTACTATGACGATTATACGACGGTTGATTGTTTCGTTAAAAATTAATTGACGCTGACATTTGTCATCGAATCTGTGTTTGCGTTAATTCTTTAATATGATTAGAAAAAGTATAGTGTTCAACTCATGAGAAATGGCCATTTCCATTCGGATAAATTACTCCACTCGCCTTTCGGCTCGTGTCGCAATATTTCATCCTCATGGAAATGGCCAACTTTCTCAATCGTTGAACAATATACTATTACGTAATCAGTTATGAAAAGAACGATATTGTTTGACGAGTCGTAAGTTTTGCAAATTACGCGAAAAAATATTATCTACTTGAGTACTTGAGGTGGCTGTCACTCTGGTATTACTGTTAACATGAGGTATTAAATGATAAGCGGAAAAAAGTTGTAGCAACTCCTCAGCCCAGTAATCTAGAATTGAAAAATCACAGTTAAAATCAGCACAAACTACAATAAATTTGTTTACGTGCAAAATATGTTCTAAAAGTTTATTTAAATTACTATAAAAAACGCAAAGTCTCCTGAGGGAGATCCATAAATACATGCAACAGTTATTGTTTTGGCTTCACCCTTTAATTCCACACAGGAAAATTCAAAATTTTTATCAACTGATTTGATTGGTAAATCAGGAATTGTAAAGTTTAAACCATTTTTTTGCATAGATGGCAGTTCCTTCACATTTTAAAATTTTCCGACAAGAATATGTGCACAATTTATAATTGCTGGGTTGATATAAAATGATTTCGTTATTCACAAGGCAATGTTCTTGTACACATATAATGTCGGGCTGATATTCGTCACAGAACAATGAGAATTCATTGATTTTATTGCGAAGGCACTCATCAGAATTGAAATTTAAATCTGACTATACCACTCACATTTTGCTTAACCAATCAGATTGATCGATTTCCTTAGCAACAGCCAATAAAAACAATTTTCAAGTGAAAAAATCACACGTGCGTTTTAATAAGTGAAAACAATTCATAAATAGTAATTAACTGTTCGTGATATAGTCTTAACGAATACAACGCGTGATCCGATTTTCCTGTGATAAATTTGGATCGGATAATTATTTCGTGCTAGTTAATTTTGGAAAATTTCACTCGCCCTACGGGCTCGTGAAATTGTCAAATTAACTAGCACTCATAAACTATCCGATCCAAATTTATCGGAAAAACGGCATCACTTGTTATATTACTGTTGAAAAACTTTGCGTGCTTGGCATAACATTATCAATTTTTGTTGAATTTTGAAGGTGTGATTGTACATATACGATTTGTTTCTTCTGTTTTCCGTTTAGGGTTCAGGTTCTTTGTACTATCGGCGTCCTCTGGTGAAAAAACCGCGATACGTATGTACCCATTGGCCATAGCGAACCATTCATAGCTTTATACATATTTTTTGCATCAGTGGTTATTTTAAAAGAAGTATAAACCTTTGGATGCTTAGATGTTAATTCCATGCATTGTGCTTCCGGAAGATCACCCTTAATAAGGTCTAAAACTGATTGACTTTTTGTTCCTGGTGAAAACCTGGACACAAAAATTAACAGCCTAAGGAAAGGCTTTAAACCTAGAGTGCATCTGTGTAAAGGTAGTGAAGGTAACATAATAAGTGAAAGGGAAAAAGTGTTAGAACGGTGGGCGGAACACTTTCAGGAACAATTAAACACCCAAACAGAGGAAGATAGATAGCAAGAAATACCAAGATACCACACAGCAGAAACCTACACAGAGACGCCAACCTACGAGGAGGGAGTTGAGGCAATTAAAAGGTTAAAAGATAATAAGGCAGCAGGGCCAGACCAGATAGCAGCGGAGTTAATAAAACACGGAGGCACAAAGGTATAGCGAAGATTACACAAATTAATGGAGGAAATATGGGAGCAAGAAAGAATTCCTGAGGATTGGACAATAGAAAGTATATGTCCAATATACAAGAAAGGAGACAAGATGGAATGCAGGAATTATAGACCAATCACACTCCTGAATATAACGTATAAGATACTAGAAAAAATACTACACAACAGGTTATTACCTTACGCGGAAGAAAACACAGGAGAATATCAATGTGGATTCCGTCCAGGCAGGTCAACAACAGACCAAATATTTACAGCAAGCCAAATACTTGAGAAGATGGGTGAATTCAGTGTGGAAACCCACCACTTATTCATAGATATGAAGGCAGCTTATGACTCTGTAACAAGAAAGGAAATCTGGAAAACCATGGAAGAGTTTGGATTCCCAATAAAACTAATAAGACTCACAAAGATGACACTTACAAACACAAAAACCACAATAAAAATACAGAATGAACAATCTCAGCCGTTCGAAATAAATAAAGGCCTTAAACAGGGAGATAGGTACAATTTCAACTCTCCTGTTTAACCTAGTGCTAGAAAAAATAATAAGGGAAGCGCTCATCACAACGGAGGGAAATATACTATACAGGGTTACTGGTAATTCGATACATTCCTTTGGAGATGTGATGGGACAGGAGCTAAGAAACAAATTAAACCTAACATACATTATGCAAAAATAAAAAAATAATTTCTGAGAAAAACGAATAGGTAATTTAGGGTAGCTGATTTTTAAAAAATATTTTAATAGGTTTTTATTTAAAATTTTCACATGATCGAAATGTTTCCGGATATTTTCCATTCGAAACGGATGACCATAGAGTGGGACAAGTAACCCAGTCAAAAAGTTCAGAAAATGTCAAGTAGATTTTTTTTAAATTAACTTTAAAGACATTAAGATCTACTTTTTTGAGAAAAACACAAACATTGAAATATCTCAAAAACTATTGAGTTTTGCATAATGTATGTTAGGGTTAAATTTGTTTCTTAGCTCCTGTCCCATCACATCTCCAAAGGAATGTATCGAATTACCAGTAACCCTGTATAAGACAACTCAAACCCTAGCATATGCAGATGACATCGACATAGTGGGAAGATCTGTAGAAGTAGTCAAAGAACATTTTGTAAACCTGGAAAGGGCAGCGAAGAACTGGGGCCTGGAAGTTAACGAAAGTAAGACTAAATTCATGACAACAGGAAGATACAGAAACAAATATAACAATAGACGAATACAACTTCGAAGCAGTCAGAAGTTTCAAATACCTCGGCACAAACCTAAATGCAAGTAACGATCAATAAATGAAAGAATAATACTCGGAAACAGATGCTATTACGGACTGGCTAAACAACTAAAGTCAAATGCAACCAAAAGAAGGACAAAAGTACAACTGTATAAGACGTTAATTAGACCAGTAATCACATACGGATCAGAAGCATGGTGTTTAAACAAAAAAGAAGAAAAGAGATTAGAAACGTTAGAAAGGAAAATTCTGCGGAAAATTTATGGTCCAATCCAAGAAGGAGGGCAATGGAGGAAGAGGTATAACTTCGAAATTAAAGCCCTATATGATGAACCAGATATAATTAAGCATATAAAATGTAAAACATTAAGAAGGCTGGGACATGTGCACAGAATGGGGGAAAAATAACAACAAAACAGCTCATGAATGGCAAACCAGAAGGAAAAAGGAAAGTTGAAGAAGACAAAGCATTCCAGAAGTGGATATCAAGCATGCTCTGGGGAGGCCGGCGGAGCGCACCAAACGATGTATAGCTTCACAAGGATCATATTGTATAGAATAATTAGTGATAAAAAATGTTTTACCACGCGTTCCGTTTTGTCTCAGTCCTAAAACTTTTTAGCCATACTATGTAGTCGTAATCAGAAAAAAGAGCTCTATTCGAAAATGCAAAAATCAAATACGGCGCCCATAAAAAAAAATTAAGTGTTGTAACTCTTGCATCTAGGATGCCTTGGAAAACACGATGGCAGATTCAGATTCCTTGTAAAAAAGTGCCTTCAGAATGTCTTAGTTAAAAATGTCTAATTTTATTTGTTTTCGTTTAAAAAAATTAAAACAAAAATCACAATTTTCCATTTTTCTCCAATAATTCAAAAACTAAAAATGACAGATTAAATTTTCTTTCAGATAATTGATCACCATAAAAATGCGAAACTTTGCCCTAATTTAACCGATCTCGCATCTGTTATAATAACCGAGATCCCCATGCTTGAGGTCGAAAAATGGGCTCCCTGTATAAACATAAAATTAAATATTTACCTATATTCTGATAAACAGATACGTATGCCGCAAATGACTCATAAACTGACATGTTCGTTTAGCAAATGGCAACTGAATGGATTTTTTTACTTCTAGGATCATTTAAAATCCTTAATTTACTTAATATCGTTTCCCAGTGAAAATATCTTATGCTGTAGGGCTAAGCAAAAACGGGTAATCAATTCCAAAATGTGTGGCGCTTTTACAGTAAGGCGACCCAACGGTAGTATTTATAGATACTATTGGTGGTCATTTTCAATACCTTTCCTGAGTTTTTTCAATAAAATATCTACTTCGCTGTATTTCTTAAAGAGTTGGCCATTTTATATTCGGTAAATAAAGTTGAACAAGTTGAAAATAGAGTTTTAAAGGACAAACATGTGCACATGTTTACCTCATTTTTTTATCATTGTCATTTGCAAAATCAACCCCAAAAGTAGCACTCAACTATTTATTGACGCGTTGTACATACTCATTGCCCTAACTGAAAATGGCTAGTATAAAATAATCAGAACCGGTAATACTTAAGTTTAAAATTCAACTAATCTTGGTATGTTATTATCCATTTGTTTTAAATAATAGCACTCATTAATATTATGTTCGAAAATAGAACCACGGGACCGCGGTTATGGTTCGAGGTTCCTGAACGGTTACGGTTCGCGTTATTATTTGCGAACGGCGTGGTTACAGATAACCTATAAATCAACTGTCACTCTTTTGCGCGAATGGTCTGTAGTGCGTAATAGACATAACTAATAGTTGTGAGTTTAAGGTTATGTCACAATATTTTACCACGAAACCGCGCTTAGATCGCGGTTACTGTGGTACGCAGAATTGACCACGGCGTTCAGGAACCGCGTACGTAAATAGTACCGGTTTCCTGAAAAAACTAACCGCGGTCCCGTGGTTCTATTTTCGAACATAATATAAATGATTTGAAATAGCGCTGAAAGTATTGTTTTGACACTATAAAAAATAATGTAATATGTTTTTGTACCGTAATAAAACCTTAAAATCTACGAATCCTTATGTATTGCATATTTGCATATTACATAAAAAGTCAACTTATATTAAATTCCCCTGAACTATTAATTTAAAAATATATTTTGCGTGTAGTGTACAAGGTGGTCCAAATTGGACACTTTTGATAGGAAACACCAATTTCTAGAGGAGCTAGAAAAAAACTAACCTACATGTTACGAGCTCGATTTTTGTGAGAAAGTGAATGCCGAAAACCGCACATCGATATCTTGAACTGTTTAGGAGATATAGGGTGGTTTTCAATTTTGTGCATTTTTGACCCCCCCCGTAACTTATTTATTTATGAATATTTTTTGTTTCTGTAAAAACATTCTTAAGGCACTTTTTTTAAAGGAATCCAATGGTGTCCCAAGTTTTTTTGTAAAAAGAATGGTTTTGAAGATATGACATAAACTTGTATTTTTTCTTATGGACTACCCTATCGTCAGTGATGTGACAATACCTCCTATCTTACAAAAATTTGAAAATTGGGCTAATGCTACAGATTGGTTCGTAGGTCTTCTGCGCATGGATTGAAATACCTCCTAACTCGCTGCCTCAGTTGCAGCCTCAGTTATCGTGGCAAAACGATTCCTCCTATCTACATTATTCCATTTTCAGCAGTGTCAATACCTCCTATCTTCAGTGTTTTGCAGACAGCACGTTTCGCGCAATAAATTTTCTAAGTTTCAGAAAGTTTTATTCGTCCAAAAAATGTGTGAAGTTACTGTTTAATTTTGTGGACATGCAGGAAGGTCGGAAAAGACAAAAAAACACCTGATCAAAATAAATGGAGAAAATTTAAAAACCAAAATTTACGATCAAAGGGCAAGGAATACTTAGGCTACACTAAAAAGGATGGGAAAATTAAACAAGATACAATTCGACCTGAACGAATAATGGGCGAAGCATGCACCTCGGCGTTTTGTAAAAAGTCTTCTAAACGAGAGTGTCAATCATTTTCAAAGGAAAAGAGGAAGGAGCTTTTCGAACAATTTTGGACACAGTTAAGTTGGGATCAAAATAAAATCTACGTTTGTTCTCATGTATGTAGATCCGACACCCAAAGAAAAACTACCACTTTGGATGAAGCCCCGCGCAGACAAGGAAGTCTCCAGTACATGTTAAGTAATGGCCAAAAAAGCATTTTTTTTAAGTACCTTAGGCCTGCGACCCTTTACCGTGCAGAGCTGGCTAAAGCAAAGTAAAAATGGCATGACAGAAGAACAAAAGCAACAGAACGAGAAAAGAAGAAGTAAAAATTATCGCGTTACACAGTTCACCCTACAAAAGGAATTCTTAAATAATTTTTTTGATGATTTACCTAAGCCACCTTCCCACTACGTAAGAAAAAATACGAACAAACTTTACCTCGAACAACACTTCGTGTCTATGAAGCAATTGTTTAATGTTTACATCGAAAAATGCAAAGAAGATGATGTACAAGGTTTGAGAAGATGGAAGTTTGAAAAAATCTACAAAGAAAAAAAATTGAGTTTGTTCTCTCCAAAAAAAGACCAGTGCGACATTGGCATAGAACATGAACATAAAAATGTGTCAGAAGAAGAATGGAAGATTCATATTGAGAAGAAAAATATGGTACGCCAAGAAAAAAAGGGTGACATTAAATTAGCCCACGAAAAGAAATGTATTTTGCTGACTATGGATTTACAAGCCGTGAAAGTAGCTCCATACTTAAATGCTACAAAAATATACTTCAAAACGAAGTTGTCGTGCCATAACTTTACTGTTTATGATGTTGAGACGCATAAAGTCAGTTGCTATTGGTTTACAGAAATGGACGCAAATTTAAATGCCCCTACGTTTGTGTCATGTCTCTTGCACTATATTGAAACGCACTGTTTACCTTTGAATCTTCCTGTTATAATAAACAGTGATGGTTGCACTTTTCAGAACCGCAATGCTATTATGGCCAATGCTCTTCTAAATTTCTCCATAATTCATAATGTCTCCATAATTCAAAAGTTTTTAGAAAAGGGTCACTCTCAGATGGAGGTTGATCAGTTCACAGCTGTATAGAGAGGAAGCTAAAAAATCGAAAAATCCATCTACCAAGTGACTATTTGACAGCAACCGAAGAAGCTCGGAAATTCCCGGAACCTTACCAGGCCATCAAACTAGAATACGACTTCTTTAAAGATTATTCAAAAGAAGAACATCTTCGCTACAAATCTATACGACCAGGAAAAAAGTCGGCAGATCCAACGGTAACCAATATTGTGGCTATAAGATATTCAGGTGGTGATTTACAAATTAAAATGGATCACAGTAAGGACTGGAATTCACTGCCAGTAAGGCAAAAGAATATTGATCCTATCTTAAACTATCCCCAGGCTAATAAGACACAGTTGCCAATCAAGAAAAAAAAATGGTTACATTTACAGCAATTAAAAAGTGTAATTCCTAAAGACTGTCACCCATTTTACGATAACCTTCCTTACGAAGGAAATAATGATTGATGTTTAGGCGTGTTCATTTTGTATATTATGTAGTTATAAACAATGTTTAAGTTTTCGAGTATAAAATTACTTTGTATGTAGCCTTTAATAAAGTTTTTGTTCAGTACAATAAAACACTTAATAACTCCTATCTAACATATTTGAAGTTCTAATTTCTCCTATCTTCAATAAACTACTGTATAATACTAAAGTGGCCAAAACTATTGATATCGTTCGATTTCTGAATTGTTTTATAGTATTATCTGCAAATATAAACTTAAAATTAGGATTGTGTAAAAATCTAGAAAGTTTTTATTGCCTCCTGTAAAATTGCGTTCATAGCAGATAGGAGCTATTGTCACATCACTGACGCTATATATTTTTTTTGCATTGTGACAAAAAAAGTGGACTTTTTTTATCAAAAAATCACAAAGAAAGCAACACTTTTTTTGACTATTTAATTTTACATTTTGCATTAAGTAAGCATGCTTTAAATAAAATATTGTAAATTGTCAGTTTGACAACTGTCAATTCTCAAATCCTTTTTATCCTGTTTTGAGGGATTTAAAATGTAAAAATGCAAAAAAATATTGTGTACAACTCGTATGAAAGCATCTTTTTTTCACTCGTTTAATTGATGCACTCCGGCTTCGCCGTCGTGCATCAAACTTCAAACTCATGAAAAAAAGTATTGCTTTCATTACTAGTTGTACAAATAACTATTGCATATTCTTTTTCTAAATATATAAAATACTTGCTACTTTCCTTTTTAAACATTTATTTTATAACAGCTGTAAGTTTATTTCGTTTTATTGTTCAACATGGCACTCCAGATTAACAAAATTCATCTTATACTATTTTAGAAACAGCAATAAGAAAAAATATAAGTTTATGTCATAGCTTCAAAACTATTCTTTTTACAAAAAAACTTGGGACACCATTGGATTCCTTTAAAAAAAGTGCCTTAAGAATGTTTTTACAGAAATAAAAAATATTCATAAATAAATAAGTTACGGGGGTGGGTCAAAAATGCACAAAATTGAAAACCACCCTATATCTTCTAAACAGTTCAAGATATCGATGTGCGGTTTTCGGCATTCACTTTCTCACAAAAATCGAGCTCGTAACATGTAGGTTAGTTTTTTTCTAGCTCCTCTAGAAATTGGTGTTTCCTATCAAAAGTGTCCAATTTGGACCACCCTGTACACAAAAAGTTATTTAGTGGGAAAGGAATTTTCAAATTCGTATTTTTATTTTTATATTTGATTTGAGATAGCAAACTACTGTCAACATCATGTGTGTTCCTAAACTAAAATTTTCGTAAAAGCTTCAAAAGTAGTAAGTCATCTTTTAAATTGAATATTATAATATCTAATACCTATAAGAAATTTAACTTCCTAAAGTACTTGATGTAGGCCAAGACCAAATATTAAAATTTTCGGTGTCGAGGCTGGTGCGTTAACGTATGAAAGGCTCTACGCGTGCAATGCACAACCCGGCCCATTTCTGCGGGTTACGAAGTTGGTGCGCCGTTTATAACTACAAACTAGGTACATAACTACTACTGCACCATGTATACAGGGTGTAAACGAAACCAGGAACACCCCCCTTTTTTTCCACAAGTTTTAAGTTAATGAAATGAAATTTTGGGATGTTGAATTATTGGTAAAAACGCATTATACGATGTATAAATCACTGAACTAGCGCTTCCGGTTTAACCGGAAGTGACATCAACTTCAGATTTTTAAATAGCACCCTGTATATTTTTTAACAGATTCTTGTACTATTCGAAATTCTCTTTTCAATGGTTTTTTCAAATTTAAAATTGGTAAATAAATGGCGTAGAAAATTGCAATTGTTTCTCTGCAGGGAGATGGCTATGAAATCAATGTTCAAGTTAGCAATATTTAACAAGTGGGCATTCAAAATTATTGTAAACATGTTTTAGTACAATTGTGGTAAAAAATCGAAAGTAGTTTAGACCAATAGTCCCAATATTTTTAAATTTTAATGAAAAATTCTAAAAAAAAAAAACTTTCGTATGAAATAGCTGGCCATAACTCCATTTTTTTAAATGGGACCTACCAATATTTTTTGTTTTTTCTTAAAGAGTTTTTAATTGCTTTTCTAATGACATATGTAAATCATATTTTTACTCACAAAAATTCCAATGAAACGGAAAATAAAATATTAAGTGACTTTTTAGCTCTTAGTGATACCTACAAATTTAGTTATCCATGGAATTTTTGTGAGTAAAAATATGATTTACATATGTCATTAGAAAAGCAATTAAAAACTCTTTAAGAAAAAACAAAAAATATTGGTAGGTCCCATTTAAAAAAATGGAGTTATGGCCAGCTATTTCATACGAAAGTTTTTTTTTTTAGAATTTTTCATTAAAATTTAAAAATATTGGGACTATTGGTCTAAACTACTTTCGATTTTTTACCACAATTGTACTAAAACATGTTTACAATAATTTTGAATGCCCACTTGTTAAATATTGCTAACTTGAACATTGATTTCATGGCCATCTCCCTGCAGAGAAACAATTGCAATTTTCTACGCCATTTATTTACCAATTTTAAATTTGAAAAAAACATTGAAAAGGGAATTTCGAATAGTACAAGAATCTGTTAAAAAATATACAGGGTGCTATTTAAAAATCTGAAGTTGATGTCACTTCCGGTTAAACCGGAAGCGCTAGTTCAGTGATTTATACATCGTATAATGCGTTTTTACCAATAGTTCAACATCCCAAAATTTCATTTCATTAACTTAAAACTTGTGGAAAAAAAGGGGGGTGTTCCTGGTTTCGTTTACACCCTGTATAGTGTAAGTGTGCGTATGTGTAGGACCTTGTTACTCTACCCTTTAAAGGCCTGTATTCGGAGGACGGCGTCGTTAATTAGGTGCCCAAAGACAAATGTTCACCAGGATTCGATATCGACCTTCAAACTGCAGGAAAGTTCTGCCCATCGCGAGATTCGAACCAAGGATTAGCGCAACGATAGTCTGACGCTCTACCACTGCGTCACCTTGGCTTCTCCCATTCTTTATTTTTATTTTTAAAAACAAATTATCTACTTAGTATTTTGATATTTCCTTTAGAATTTTTAATGTTTACCACAATTTTGACAGTTAAGATTCTATAAACTTTTAGTAGTTAATAACGTAATGTGGGAACAAAATCTTTAAAAAGGTATAATTTCGAAAGTAATCTACAATATTGGTTATTTTTTCCTCTCCCTAATATCCCCAATAAATGAACACCGTAATATTATATTATTAAACGAACTTGTAATATTAGCTATTACTCAACGAGAGCGAAGTTTGTGACACGAATTAGAGGCGAGTGTCGTAATTTGCCCAAGTGAGTAATATCCATTACACGGAAGTGGAATAACATGGCTATTTCTTTATAAAATTGCGAACTAGCACAGCTTATGACAGTAAACAGTAGATAACTGCGGTAGATAATAACAATAATATTAATAACAACAATTACTTTATTCTATTGGACGGAAACATCATTTCATAACAATCGGTGACGTACCAATACCTGATTGCTAGATAATAATGTAATTGTGAAATAAAAGAACTGCAGTTTGGTGATTGGCAGAAAGCCGTGAGTAATGCTATCTGCAGTTTTGTGATTGGGCATAACCTGTAGGTTATAAGTCATAATTATATCGTCTGAATAGTGTACCAAATTTACGTTTTAAGTACGTATTTTATAACCCACACTGGATAAAAAGAACAAAGAACATTGAACAACAGACAAACCTTCAGAGTTATATTTTGTATTAAAGAAATTCGTATACGTATTTAATAAATAAATATATGTACTTTTATCGTCCACTCTGACTCTATACATCAATTTTTGGTTGGTTTTGACAGTAAACAGTAGATAACTGCGGTAGATAATAACAATAATATTAATAACAACAATTACTTTATTCTATTGGACGGAAACATCATTTCATAACAATCGGTGACGTACCAATACCTGATTGCTAGATAATAATGTAATTGTGAAATAAAAGAACTGCAGTTTGGTGATTGGCAGAAAGCCGTGAGTAATGCTATCTGCAGTTTTGTGATTGGGCATAACCTGTAGGTTATAAGTCATAATTATATCGTCTGAATAGTGTACCAAATTTACGTTTTAAGTACGTATTTTATAACCCACACTGGATAAAAAGAACAAAGAACATTGAACAACAGACAAACCTTCAGAGTTATATTTTGTATTAAAGAAATTCGTATACGTATTTAATAAATAAATATATGTACTTTTATCGTCCACTCTGACTCTATACATCAATTTTTGGTTCGTTACAGGGACATGGCGGTCGTGGCTCAGCTGGTTCAGTGTGCGTCTGACCACTGAGGTGGACCGGGTTCGATTCCCAGGGTCACATATACACCGAAAATTCACTTCCGTAGTACATTAAGCTGTAGGTTTCCTATGTCTGTTGGCTACTTGACACGCACACCACAGGCATATGGAGAGAGGATGGGCAACGCCCTGTAAAGGGTATGCCACTCTAAGAAGAACAGGAACATCCAGTTTATTAACAATATACACGGTGGGCCAAATTTATTTGGAACCCTTTTTGGACTTGAATAACTTTTTTGGTTTTGGTCCGATTTTGATGAAATTTGAGACCCATATTAATAGAGCATATTTAAGTTAAAATGTAAAAGACTAACGGAAAAACTTAAGGGGGATCTAAGTAAGGGGCAGTTTTATAAAGCCTTGCTTTCAAGGTCGTTGCAAAAGTTACCCTGTTAATATTTCAATTCAAAAAATAGTAAAAACTATTAATAAGTATCCGGAAAGACTAGCCTTAAAATCGTATTAAAAAACTTCGTTCGGAGCAAAATGAAAGGCATTCTGAAAGGCCATAAATATTATTTTTATTAAATTTATTTTCTAATTCAAAAGGTAAATGCATCGAAATTTCAGATTGCTTTCGTATATCATAATAAACCCTTTTATTTTGCTGGTGTTTTGCTAGCGCTGTTATAATATCTTCGATATACGGATTAATAACAATTTTTGTAGTAGGCTTTGAAACAAAATTTTGACGTTGCTTATTACAATTAAATTCATTATGGATGTGTCCTCCCTTACTAGTTTTTACCATTTTTTGAATTTAAATATTAACAGGGTAACTTTTGCAACGACCTTGAAAGCAAGGCTTTATAAAAATGCCCCTTACTTAGATCCCCCTTAAGTTTTTCCGTTAGTTTTTTACATTTTAACTTAAATATGCTCTATTAATATGGGTTTAAAATTTCATCAAAATCGGACCAAAACCAAAAAAGTTATTCAGGTCCAAAGAGGGTTCCAAATAAATTTGGCCCACCGTGTATAACACATTAATAATTTACATTTTGTTACTCGGATATGGTACATTTTATATTTCAGTCAATTATTAAGGACGTATTGTGAGGATTTCCTAAATATGTGTACTTTTGTTCTTCGAATAATTCAGTAAGCTTCTTGATAAACTCCTCATGTAAGGCATCTATGTGTTTTTGGGTTGGGTTCTCAATTTTTGCAATTTCTATTGGTCTACCAACTAATACGACGAGATTAAAAAAGGCCGAAAGTGGGCATTTAATAAAATATAGCTTACCTACTGTTGTAAGAGGCTTGCGGAAAGGTATAATACCAAAAGAGTATTGAAATAACCCACGGCCAAGTGGTATAACTGGTGCGATCCCAGTGATTTTTCTTATTGAATCTTGAACTCGACGTTTGAAAGAGCCTTCTGGACTAAGGACTTGTCTAAAAATATCCGTTTCGCCAAAGCAGATCACCGGCACAAGAGAAGTGCCATACTTGAGAGCAACTTTAATAAATCCCTTCCGATTTTTTAATTTAAATCGGTATTCTCCAGGACGAGAATAAAAAACTTCAGCTGAACCGCCTACCAATAGTATTAACATTTTACCACCTCCAGTGCTGTTTAGTAACCAGTGTAATGACTTTTTTGATGCACTACATCCACCTAATGCGAGAAAAAGTTCACGCAGGATGGGTACATAAAAACTTTCTTTTAATGTTATAGCGTATGGTGTGTGATTCGGAAAGAGTTCACAAGCTTCGCTGAAATTTGATCCAAAGTTTGTGAAGGTTCCAAATGGTAATATTCCGTGAGGAAAACAGCAAAACATATAATTTTGTTTGCGATCAAGTTCAAGAGAGCACACTTTTTTAATGTTAACTGGAAAGTATTTTTTCAAATATATCCACCATGACCAGTTACGAACCCACTCTATACGTCGACCTCCTTGTTCACAAATGTCTTTGTCTATAATGTAAGCCCATATTAGATATATTAAGCCTACTGGCCAAAAAGATGTGTAAAATATTAAATAGATCAATAGAAGTATTGCGATAGGCCCAGTAAATATAACGGTAAAAACCAATCCACCCGCAGCAAGAGTTTCTAATCGTCTGTGTAAAGGCACATCGAGAGGTGCAAATTTTATGCCACATATCTCCATTTCCTGCAGAAAAGAAACAAAATTATGAACAACTGCGAACAATCATACAGTAACTTAGGGACCACCTTCCGTTTTTTTTTTATTTCTGTCTGGGATGTATTTCATATTTTATAATTATAGGAACAACGTTTAAATTCTATTAATTCTTTGAAAAAGATATTTTTTTTCAGTAAACTATTTTAGCAGGTTTGCAATGGAAACTTGATTATGTTTTTGATTCTGTTTACATAACTAAATAAGCAAAAAACACTCTGCTATAAAAAAAACAATAATTATATTTTTATAAACAAACATAACTTTACCAGTATGTTAAATATCAGTTTGTGTTATTTTCCATGGACTGAAATTCGCGACCAGGCGTAGCCAGTAGTTATTTATTCAGCCTTAATTTATATTCGTAGAATTAGTAACCACGTGCACCTTATACAACCGTCATTATTTTAATTGAACTGTAATTAAAGTAAAGACACAAGTACAGACTTAAAAAAATCGCATTTTTCCATTATGCTTATATACGTATATACAATATTTAAAGCTCTAAAAAGCCAAGATACTTTGATGTGATTTAAAATGTCAAGGCATTTTTTTGTCAAAGTAATCGTTAATTAATAATTTATGCGACTGTCGTATCTTTAACTACGTTTTCGTAATTTTATTAATTGCGTTCACTGATCGACAATTAAACCCATTGAAAATAAATAAAAATAAACTGCCTTTTAAGATTACACCGTTAGAATGTAATTATTCAATATTTTCAGATATAAGGTTATAACGTTTAAATATACACATACAGGGTGTCTCAAAATTGACGCCCGCGCTTCTGGGATTTGATTCAGGGGGCTAAAAAAAAATCGAAAATGAAGAGTGTAAAATTTTCCGATTTTCATTTGTTATCGTGGCGTCAATAGACGAAAATATGCTACAGAGAGTTCGTGCTTCAATGAAAAATCGTGTGAATGTTTGCCTTGAAGTCTTGAAGTAGGAGGCAACCTATTTGAACACTTTTTGTGGCAACGGATGTGGAAAATAACTTGTTTTCAAATATTATTCGTTTTTAATAAAGTTTAAGTTTATACTTAATTTTTTGTTTTTTATTGATAACTCGATAACAAAAGACAAACGGAAAATTTTCCACTCTTCATTTTCGATTTATTTTAGCCCCCTGAATCACATCCCAGAAGCACGGGCGTCAATTTTGAGACACCCTGTATATGTACAAATTTCAAGTAGTCCAGAACTTTTATACATATATAAATGACTGTTATACAGGATGGTGAAAAAATGGCGTATTAACTCAATGGTACGCTGTTAAGGGACACTTGGTGAACATAGGAAAATAATTTAAAAACATCTTTGAGTTTTATTCTTCAAGATATGGAGGTAGCTACTATTTATTTATGAAAATTAGTTGAACTGGCAACGTGGTTTATTAATAAAAAAGTAGTAGGTACCTACAGTACTTAAGTAAGGTATCTTAGAAATAATTTAACAAACAAATAACAATTAAATAATATCATCATACAAATGTTGTTGAAATAATTAGAGAAGGTGTTCGAAGTTAAGACCCTGTGCGTCCAAGCAAGCTCGAGCTCTTTTGATAATATTATTTGAAACTATTTCTAATATATTTTGATGTATTAATTGAAAGGCTGCTTGTATCCGATTAATTAGATCTTCTCTATTTTGAACTGGCGTTCGTTAAACAAAATGTTTTATTAAACTCCAAAGGAAAAAATCCATCGCAGTCAAGTCTGGCGACCTTGGCGGCCAAAGTACGATGCCGTTTCTGCCAATTCATTGGTTAGGATAATTGTTATCAAGCTATGCTCGGACTGGTGCTGTGTTATGTGCCGGTCAGCGCCGGCTCGAGGGGTGTGCGAACTGTGCCCCCGCACAGGGCGCCAATATGGCGAGGGCGCCAAGCTCGCGCGAAAGCGTCTGGTATAAAAAAATAAACATCTTTGTTAAGCTGGCGAGGCACAAAGCTGGTGAGGGCGCAAAGCTGGCAAGAGCGCCAAGCTGGCAAGGGCGCCGTACGTCTTTTCTCCCTCCTCTTAGCCTCTTTTATTACAGATACATATGTTTCAGGATTGAGGGGGGGGGGGCGCCAAAAGGGCGCGAGCCGGCGCTGGTGCCGGTGCACCGTCTAATTGAAACCACGAATTATTCACTGCTGCCAGAGGAATATAGTCTATACGTCTATAAGTTCAACAAAAGTATTCATTAAAAACTGCAAAAAGTTTTCGCCGCGTAGCCGTGCTGGTAAAAAAAAGGTCCAATTACATGGTTCCCCAATATCCCAGCCCATACATTTACACTAAAACGATGTTGATAGTTTCTAACATATGTTTGGCGTTGATTTTCAAGGCTATAATAATGTTCGTTGTGTTGATGATACCGTCTCTATTGAAATTACTTTCGTCTGACCAAATCACCCTAGATGTAAAGTTTCGATCAGCTTCGTTTTGTGCAAGTAACCAGTCACAAAAGTTAATTCGCCTGTTGTTATGTTCTGGTAGTAAAGAATGAACCTTGGTGTAGTGGAATGGGTGGTATCCCTCATCATTAATAATAGTCCACGTTCAGGCACGCCGCTGGCCGCTTCAGCGCCCGCGTGCGAACCTGACAATTCCGCCCCCCCCCCCCTCTATCTTGTTTTTCCCTGACTAGGCTTCTAGAAAGGAATTTGAGTTTGGTTAGGTAGGTGGAAGAGTAGCAAACAGACACGCAATAGACACACTCTTAGAAGACTTTTTAGTATTTTGAATAATGTCTAAAATAATAATTTATTGTAGATACATATAGGTAGGGGTAGGTATGGCTGACAACAGGCAACGGCACGGGGATTGCCCTGTACGTAAAACTATCGCCCGATATGAGACAGCGGGAAATTCCCATCCGCGCCGAATTGTTCAAATGTTCAATTGTCATTTCTTTAAAATTTCATATCGGGGAATCCCCTTCAAGAGTACCTTAAGTGGTTCGAACCTGCAGACGTTTGCATTAATTTTCGATATAGATCAATAGAAGTTGTTGTTATGAAATAATAAAAAACAGATGCAAATTATGTGAATGAGCTCGATGAGGAGATTCCTGTGTTTGCCGCCCCCTTGAAGGTGGCGCCCGCGTGCGGTGCACGCCCTGCTCGCCCACTCCCAGCGGGCCTGTCCACGTTAATCTACTATCTAAACCCAATTCCTGTGCTACACCTCTAGTACTCCTCGTTGGATTTTCTTCTATTAGGTCTAGCATAGCCTCTTCTATTTCTGGGGTAGGTACGTATGTCTCTTAGACGGACACGATCAATATTTTGCACTGGTACAAAGTTTCCATTCTGCCTCGCTCGTTGGTTTAATCTTCTAATGACATTTGGATCAAGATGTCTTCTTAGAGGGTATTGTTGTTCATAATGTCTAGCAGCTGCAGTCGTCCCGTGTGGGGTTGCTAGATCCCCCATCGGGAGCCTTCCTAGGTAGCGGATAGGGGAATGTCCGGCAGATATGTTGGGTATCGGGGAAATAAAATACCCGGGGCGGACCAAAACTAGCAGCTCGGAAGACAAATTGCAATTATGCATATACAGTGACCGGCAAAAAGTTCGCAACTTATGGGAATTTTTTTTATTATTAGAGTATCGAAAAAACTTTTACGGGGGATGGGTTCTGCATATCCGATAACCTAAAAATCGAATTTGAGGTATGTCACGTGACCATTGGTATGGCGGCAAATTTAAAAAAAGCAACGTGAAGTCGGAGAAAGCGGGGTTAGATGACAAGATATCGAAGAGAATTATTGGAAAAAGTTGCTTAAAATTTAATTTTAGGCCTATATGCAAAATTTCAAGTATTTATTTAAAAAGATTGAAAATCGCAATTGTTTGTAAATATTTTTTTATTAATTTACAAATACCTAATTTTTTCCTTTTAAATAGCTTGATTGAAGTGGAACCTATGTATTTGGATAACAGTGGAAAAACTTTCTCCTTTTTTTCCATAATTGAAAGACCTAAATCTAAAAAACAGGTTTTCTCTAGGACGCTCTTTGTTGCAATGGTTTGTATCTAACAGCTATTTCAAAATTTTAGAAATATTTTTATGCTATAGCACTTTGAATAGATCAATTTTATCGCTAATAATCAAGTTTAATCGCTAACCTTGAATACGTCTCCCTGAAATATCATAGAAAGAAAAAGAAAAAGAAAATTTTATAAAAAAGGTAGTTTTTAGTTATTGGCTATTTTTAAAAGTAAAATATTTTATAAATTGATGAACTTTGACCATGTCCAAGAAAATTTAGCTTTTCTAAGTGCTCTAGCATAAAAATATTCGTAAAACTTTTATACGGCTGTCAGATACAAACCATAGCAACAGCGAGCGTCCTAGTGAAAACCTATTTTTTAGATTTAGACCTGTCAATTATGGAAAAAACGAGAAAGTTCTTCCACTGTTATTCAAATACATAGGTTCCACTTTAATCAACTCTATTTAAAAGGAAAAAATTGGGCATTTGTAAATTGATAAACAAATATTTACAAAAAATTGCGATTTTCAATTTTTTTAAATACATACTTGAAATTTTGCATTAAATTCTAAGCAACTTTTTGTAATAATTTTCTTCGATATCTTGTCATCTAACCCCACTTTTTGCGACTTCACGGTAATTTTTTTAAATTTGCCGCTATACCAGTGGTCACGTGACATACATTCAATTCGATTTTTAGGTTATCGGACATGCAGAACCTATTCCCCTCCCCATAAAAGTTTTTTCGATAATCTAATAATAAAAATTTTTCCCATATGTTGCGAACTTTTTGCCGGTCACTGTATACTATATATGGTTCCAGTATCATACCTATGGTGAGGGGCAGCAGTCTCATCATTACCATATCTGTAAGCAGAGTTCTCAATGAACGGTACGGTTACAGAAAGGGCAATTAAGGACGGCAATTGTAGATATGCTAAATGATCGGCCTTAATTCTGCGGTATAGAAAGTAATGGGGACCTACTACACTAATCTCCCTTGTAATAGCAACTATGAATAGCCAAGATAAGATAGAAAGGGTTTTGAAATAGTTGTCGCTAACCTCCATTAAGAGACGGCACCAGCAAGAAAAAGATGCAGTCGCATTATGGCGGCCTAATGCTAAATAGGTACATATCGGCGTATTCACTGAATTGGTACATTTTCAGGATGAAAATAATTCAGAAAAATTTTACAAAAAAATACTGTATACATAAAAATATTAAATCACCTAGGTGTCTGTTAAAATGCCTGTGCAAAATCGTCGTCTGTGTTGTTCCTGTCACTGTTGCTAAATGGATTTAGTGCTTGTTGCTCTAAATTTTTAACATTTTTGAATTAATAATTTTCGAATTTTTCTTTGGCGACGGCTTAAATTATTTACAACTTTCGACATTTACGTAATGAATTCTCAAAATAAAGGTATAACTTTTGTTAATATAAAATAATAAGTAAGTTAAAAACTCAACTTTGGGCATCCACATCTTGAAAAATATGCTACACATATTTTTTTTACTATTTTTCCCATACTCAAGAAGTATCCGTAAACAACGCGCCATTGCGTTAATACGCCATTTTTTCAGTACCCTGTATAAAAGTGTTACACTAAATTTATTTGGGTAAATTAATCTTTTTACTAAAACGCTCTATGGACGATCAAGTGAAATTTTTTTAAATATTTAAATTCATTTATGAAATCAATTCAATAATTTGATATGAAAGTAAATGTATACAGGGAAATTTTCTTTTTAGTATACATATACCCTATGTATACTTTTATAATAAACGCAAATAGGCAACCCACTATACACTATAAACGTTAAAAAATTAGTATGCTGTGGCAAAAATCATCAAATTAAGTTAATGTCAAAAAATTAGTCTTTAACTGTTGCTGTTTTTATTTTCCTTTCTGTTTTGTATTGTTGATATTTTATGTTTTAGAATAATCGTTGAATTAAAATGATGTTGATATTCCACTAATTTTGATTTATTTTTTATTTACAAACATGAAACATAACCTTTACGCACCACGTGACGTGACGTTTATAGTGTATAGTGGGTTGCCTATTTGCGTTTATTATAAAAGTATACATAGGGGATATGTATACTAAAAAGAAAAATTCCCTGTATAATATAATAGGGTATATGTATACTAAAAAGAAAATTTCCCTGTATAGACAATTAGTTTAGTTTAAGTTATAAATATTTTGTAATTTTTTTAACTCACATCACGTCCCTGTTCGTCTGGTTAAAAGTTGAATGCAAAATTATTTTCAGTTCAGGCATGAAGAAATTGCTTGATTAATAAATTACATCTGATATATTTATTTTCATTGAGTGCATACAATTTCCTTATCAACTTAATTTAAAACTTCATATAATTTTAAAATCTCTACACCAATACTGTAGACCAGGGAACTGATTATATACAGGGTGTTTAAAAAAAGGTCGAATATTTTATCCACGTATAATACTAATCAATAGAAACAAATAGTTATTTATTATACAAGACGATAAATTTGTATTTTATCTTCGAGGGCGTATTTTAGCGTCGAGACGCTCGAGAAGATAATTAAATTTTATCCTCGTGTATAATACGCTATTTTTTTCTATAGCATTTATTTTAAAGGAAAAAGATTATAAAATAAATTTTATTTGACACTGACGTTTAAAAAATTACAAATCGAGTCACGTTTTAAAATGTCATAAGTATGGGCATTTTAGGGCTAAAAACAAAAAATAAAGTACTTTATCTACCCTTGCTGTTAAAATAGTACCTACTTTATCTACCCTTGCTGTTAAAGTGCTACTTTATCTACTCAAATTAATAGATAAAGTAGCACTTTAACAGCTGCTATAAAAAAAATAGTATATTATACGCTATTTTTTATTATACCTACCTGAACTGCATTACATTGTAAAAATTAGAGTAATAAATTGAAAAATTTAGATTCTTTTTTTCAAGGTGACGCATGACGTGTGGATCCCATCACGTTGCATAGATATGATTAGCACTTGTTGTTTGGTTGTTATGTAAATTTGTTATAAAACGTTGTTGTTACCTAGGCAACTTTAAAACACGGCGTGTTTTAATCGTCCTTTTTCGCACGCTTATTAGTTTGAGAAACAAATATTATGATGCAGGTATAATAAAAAAGTCTTAATGGACATGGATCACTAAATTAATTGTTTCACAGATAGAGTTGATTTTGTATTGTCGTCAACAAATTATATTATTATGAAGAAACGAACAGTAAACGTGTTATTATCTAAATATAACGAAAAATACTTAAAGAAGATTTGTACACAGGCCTTACATCTTCATCGAAATGAAGCTCTTATTCTTTCAAGTATTCCTGGATTTTGGCGAATAGTTTGACAGTCATTTTCTATTCGCTGCTGCAGCCAATCTAAATTATTAATGGGCCTTGAATATACCAGTGATTTTAAATATCCCCAAATGCAGAAGTCAAGCGGGTTTTAATCAGGGGCTCTAGGTGACCATGACACTGGACCTCCTCGTCCTATCCAGTTATTGTTGTATGTTGCCTTTAAAATTTTTTTTACGACGGTAACGAAATGAGGAGCAGCCCCATCGTGTAAAAACCAAAGGTTAAGGCCGGTCGTCCTTTGGATGCGTTTTCGTCCGAATTGCCTTCGTCAGAAATCGGACGAAAAAGGGCGAATCATCCCGTTTCAGTAAAACGTATTGAAGGTCGTACAGTGTGTCCGAAATTATTCGTGCGAATTCGGACGAAAATATGCGATGTGCGATCATCCGAAAAAAATGAGATTTGTTCGCAATTGTTCTGACGATAGTGTGACATCTTCCCGCGCCCGGAGCACCATACCGTTCCAATGAAGGAATTATATCGACACCGTTGCCATCGCCGACGTGTTTTACGCGAACACCGATTCCTCCAGAGAGTCATTCTATTTTAACGAATTAATATCAACACCACCACTTCCTTCTCCAATTACTTTGATAAATATAGAGTCCTCCAAAGTTTCATGCTATTCAAATGGAGGAAGAGAAGACGTTTCCTCTCAACAGCCGCTGTCTATTCAAAGCTATATTTCTGAATTCGGAGTATAAAACAATTTATTTCTTTTTTTTGTATTCTTACTAATAAACTTTAATGATGTTGCAACTATGTACTGTATTTATAACTTACCTAAGAGTCACAGTCAATCGTTCTTCTGGTGAAATGGTTTCACGGAAATTAGACATCTATTATGATTTCTCTTATGGCATCTGAAATATATTTATGTCATACTCGTTTCTAAAGCAACGTTTTTCGAACGATTTATAGGACGAAAAGTGTCACTTTTTGTTCTATAAATGCTCGTTGCTAGGAGATATGAATTGTTGCGCCTTAGATTAGTTACTTAAAACTAATGCTGCTACAAATTGCTGGAGATTTCTTTTAATGATTTAACAACTTTAGAAACAGTATGACATAAAATTATGTATGTACCTCAGACGAAAAGTGTCTTTAAGGTACTCGCAAGTAATTACGGCCTCGGCTACCCGCCTCGGCCGTAAACAACTTGCTCATACCTTAAAGACTTACTTTTCGTCCTAGATACATAAAATACTATTAAAAGTATTCTGATTCATGCGACAGTAATCAAAAAACTTTTTTTCATTGTTCTTTAAATCATTATATAAATGATGAAATTCTCCAAATTCTTTTCATTTTGCTAATATGTCATTAACCCAACACTTTTTCTTTTTAACTTTAATCGCCGTCTAACAATATAAATATAACTATTTTCCAAAAGATAATCATCCAATCCATTATTAAATAATTTATATGCTGGTTTGACAAATCACTGACTGATTCATGTCATACAGAAACTTATCTAGTGGACGATACCACATATACGAAATCTGACGAAATTATTCGTCCGATTTCTGACGGAGGCAATTCGGACGAAAACGCATCCAAAGGACGACCGGCCTAACTCTATCAATTAGGGGAATATAGTGGGGGTAAAATGTTATTTAAAAGGTTACGATAAACTTCGCCATTTAAACGATTCGGTAAAAACAATGGTCCAATCAAACGTTCAAAAAAAACTGATGGTCTCCATAATAACATGAGGGTTTTCATCTGCCCAAACATGATTATTGTGGAAATTGATGATCTCGTTGTTTGTAAAAATAGCCTCGTCAGTAAATAGAACCGAAGTTTGGATTTTCTGCAACTTTTCTTAGTATGAATCTATAGAAAGCTAGTCTGGAATGATAGTCGGGGGCTAAAAGAGCTTGTATCCGTTGACTATGAAAAGGATACAGTTGCTGCTTTCGTAAAATCCTCCAGACTAAGGAGGCATTCATATTTAGTTCCGTAGCTATTGTTCTGGTGCTGATGTCCGGATTTTCTTCTACTCTTCTTAAAACTTCTTCTGTTTCGAGAGTACTTACCGATCTTAACCGTCCGACATCATGTTTATTAATATTAAATGAGCCACTTTCACAAACTCGTTGATATAATTTCGAAAACAATTTATCGGATGGAAATGTACGATCAGTAAATGCTTCGGCGTATAGACGCCGCCGTGCTTCATAAGCGTTGCCATTAGCGCGGCCGTACATAAAGTGCATATCAACCGTCTATGTATTTGTATAAAACGACATTTTCTTTTATTACAAAAAGATACTGTTCTTAATAAAAAATAATCGAAAACTGATAGCGCTGCAACGAGATTAATGACACAGCAAATAAAAGAAAACAAAAAACAACAACGACTTAAGTTTGTTTTATTTTTTCCTTGAAAAACACGATAGAAGTCCAGGTATGCTGTTTATTGATTAAAATACAAAATCAACTCTACCTCTGAAACCCCTGATTTACGGACCTATGTTGATTAAGACTTTTATCCAACATCTCCTAATTTCCTAATTATACAACCATAATTGTACTGATTTCAGTTGAATTATATACCCTATAAGTCACTAGTGAGTTATAAATGATTCATAACGCACGCCAACGGATATCTTAAATTTATAAATAAACTAATAAACACAACAATTTCAGGTATTAAATCATTTAATAATAATTATTATATAACAACAATAGATGAATCAAAAAATTTCCTATTCCTTATTAACATTTACATTAACATTAAATTAACGTAAATAGTATATTGTGTTATTAGGAGTAAAAGTGTCATTTTGTGTGCCGAGCATGACGTTTGGACGACGAGCGCAGCGAGTCGGACAATTTCAAGCGAGGCACACAAAATCACTTTTACTCCGAATAACACATGTTATTTTTTCTTCAAACGCAATTCAGCAAGAAAATTTAAAAAAAGTCAAAAATGAACGTCATACCAGCTGTCATTGCTACGGGTTGCTTTGTTATAAAAAATAAAAATTACGAGTTGCCATTGGCTCATTAAGTGTCACTTTTACTCTTAGGAGTAAAAGTGAATGTTTATGTCACTTTTACTCCTAGGAGTAGAAGTGAATGTTTAACTGTGTGTATCCAAGGACACAAAGTCGTGTTTTTATGACGTTTGAAGAAAATAGTATATTGTGTTATTAGGAGTAAAAGTGTCATTTTGTGTGCCGAGCATGACGTTTGAACGACGAGCGCCAGCGAGTCGGACTATTCATGCGAGGCACACAAAATCACTTTTACTCCGAATAACACATGTTATTTTTTCTTCAAACGTATAAATTAAAAGCAATTCAGCAAGAAAATTTAAAAAAAGTCAAAAATGAACGTCATACCAGCTGTCGTTGCTTTGTTATAAAAAATAAAAATTACGAGTTGCCATTGGCTCATTAAGTGTCACTTTTACTCCTAGGAGTAAAAGTGAATGTTTATGTCACTTTTACTCCTAGGAGTAAAAGTGAATGTTTAACTGTGTGTATCCAAGGACACAAAGTCGTGTTTTTCTGACGTTTGAAGAAAAAGTAAATTTCAAAGTGACATTTGACAATTGAATTAAATTCTCCTAGCAACATAAATTTCAAAAGATAAGAAATTCTTGATTGATAATATCGATCTGTGTAAATAATTACCTTTGTCATCAAAATATTGGCTATCCGGTGCAAATTAATTCATTAGTTTTTAGCGAATTATGGAAATGTTGGATAAAATTATGTATGGAACTCGTGTGTTATCGGTCACAAGTCACTCGTAAAAATAAAGCCACTCGCACTACGTGCTCGTGGCTTACCCGTTTTTTCTCGTGACTGATTTCCCGTATATTTAACACACTTGTACCATAAATAACTATTTTGTTTATATTGATGAGTAGTATACGTGGATAAATATCCGACCTATTGTTTAAAAACACCCGGTATAAAATTTTAAAATCCGTTTTGAACAATGCAAATTTTGTTATTCAAATAATGCAGGTAGGTAAATATATTTTTTAAATGTAAAATAAATGATTATTTACAAATTTCATAAAAATATTGTCATCTTATCTTTAACATTGAAATCTATGTAAAGATGCAACTAATAATTCTAATTAAATTGCATTTATAAAAGTGCAAGTTATAATAGTTATTTATGTACCAAGGGCGTAAAGAAGCTTTTATAACCTGAGGCGTGATTTTAAATACACGTCGAAGGCCATAAAAGCAAGTTACGCCAGTGACACCGTGAATAATGACGCTGAAGGCTGAAAGAATTAACAATTACCATAAAATAACTTATTTGTATCTTTGTAGTTCACATTCCTACTCAACTATTTATTTATTAATTGCCGAGTCCCTATAGTCCATATTATGAAATATCAGGCCGGTCAATAATCTTATAATTCGAGCAAGTAATTCAATATACATTTGGTCGGTAGAATTCAATAAGTACTTATTTTATAAAATTTTATGTGGTCGGTATCGACCCCTTCTAACTACGACCCTGAGTCCCAGCAACTCGAAAGAGGGGGCTTGTACAATAAGGTGACCCCAAGACAGTATTTATACTAATGGTGGTCATTTTCAATAACTTTCATGACCTTTTTTGGCTTTTTTTAATAGTATATCCACTTCGATGTATTTTTTAAAGAGTTGTGTTGTGGCGTTAAGCCATTTTATAGAATTCGGTAAATAAAGTTTAACAAGTAGAAAATAGGGTTTCAAAAGACACACATGTAAACATGCTTACCTCATTTTTTTATCATCGTCATTTGCAAAATCAACCCTAAAAGTAGCTCTCAACCATTTATTGATGCGTTGTACATACTCATTGCCCTACTTACCTGAAAATGGCTAGCATAGAATAATCAATTAATCAGAACCAGTAATAAGATGAAAATTCAACTAATAATCTTGGTATGTTATTATCAATCTATATTTAGCCTCACTATTTGTTTTTAATAATAGTACTCATTAAATGAGGATTTGCAATAGCCCTGAAAATGTAGTATTGACATTACTTTAAATAATAATGTAATGTGTTTTTGTATCGTAATAAAACCTTAAAATCTACGAATTTTTATGTATTGTATATTACATAAAAAGTGAACTTATATTAAATTCCCCCGAACTATCAATTTAGAAAAATATTCTACGTGCAGTGCACATAAAAAGTTATTTAGTGGGAAAGGAATGTTCAAATTCGTTTTTTTTTTTTTAGTTTTAGATTTGATCTGATCTAGCATACTACGCTCAAATTCATGACATATTGTGTTCCTAAACTAAAGCTTTCGTAAAAGTCTCTAAAGTAGTAGTCATTTTTTAAATTGGGTAGTATATCTAATAATAATATAAGAAATTTAACTTACTAAAGTAAATTGTGTGGTCCAAGCGCAAATATTAAAATTTTCATAATCGTATGACCCGTTCACCCCACTAACCCTGTACTGTATAAAATGTAATCGATAGAGTTGGTGTCGGCTTATAGACTCTACTTTTGTAGTTTATCCATTGCGAAGACATTAATAATAATTGTTTATTTCTTTTAATTGTGAAAACACAATAACGTAAATCACAAAAGACAAATGTGAATTTATCTTAGTAAAAAATATTGGGACCACAGGTCAACTATTAAGCCGTAAGCAAAAATAAAAATTTAAAATACGATTTACTTATGTATTAAATTCAACAGTTTTAATAGCACATCCGCTTTGAAAATTAATGAAAACTTTAAATTAAAAAATCACTGTTAATTATTTATTTATTATTTTATTTAATGAAGTAAACGTGCTTTTTATATTTATATTTAAAAACACTACTGTGCCATTACTCGTATATTTAAACCACTCTTTTTAGTTTTGTTGTGTTTAAACTACTGAATTAAGTGTGATTTCAAGTTGTATTAAAAAACAAGAAATATACATAGTTTGGTCGTAGTAATAACTCTCATGTTGGTTACCTTATACGTGTAATGCAGTCGATAACTGTTTAAATCACCCTTCAATATTACAGGTCCGAGTATATCGACGTTTCATAGCCTTGATGCATATCAATAAAAAATAGGAATAACACACTGTTACGGGTGATCCAAAAAATTATAGCACAAGTCAAATGAATGTACCTACGAGTAACAGCAAACACATTAATATAGGAAATAAAAGAATAACAGATAAAATTTCATCAAGCACATAAACTAAACTCGTATCACAGATTGTCATCTAAGTATTTAGTAGTTGAGTAGTAACACTTATTTAGTAGGAAGACCTTTAATTTTGATTTAAAAGGAAGGTAATCCAAATTATGTAACTGCACTGGCATTTTATTAAATAACTTTGCACCAAGATATAACAGAACTTTCTCGATATTTTATGCCCAAAAAATCGCATATCGTTTTGATTCATTTCATAAACCAAATTATATTTTAATTATTAAATGTCAGTTGAATATCATACACAATTAATATATGTATACCTCGGTTAGCTCAGTTGGTTGGTCGTTAAGGAGGTCCTTTTAATCTGATCAATTAATACAGGGTGTTTCAAAATTGCACGGCACCATTTTAGGGATGTGTACTTTAGTATAAAACATTACGATTTACCTAAAATTACCTTTTAGTCCAAAAGTTAATATTTAGGGAGATACAGGGCGTCAAAGTCGAAGTTTTAATTTTAATTTTTTGCTGTAATTTCAGAAGTTTTTGAAATATTGATATGAAAATTGGGGAAACTACCTTTTTTGGGATGAGAAATAATAATCCGTCCTCAATTTTAACATTGCTCTTTAAAGAACCTCATTTTTGCTACACCTAATACCTTAAATATACTTCAACTTTTTTATGGTTAAAGGTAGGACAAATTCAATTGAAGAAAACGATTGCCTCGTCTTTTCTATCCACTACAGGTATACCAGTTAAATGTCTCTAAAGTTAACCGTTTCCAAGACATTTGCTATTGATCTAAGTAATGCAACATATTTTTCATTGTTTAAGCATTCTGTAACGAAACAGGCTTGTATTTAAAACAAAAAATTGACATATTCTTGTCACAAACAAGTTATAGGACACAAAGTAATACTAGATCAGTGGAATATTAGTCATTAAAAAATTTCAAGATTTTAAATTTTATAGTGTAACACAAGTAATGCTGTTTAACGAACTGAAAAATGTACCATCACTTACTTCAACAGCAAATATCTTGGAAACGTTTAACTTTAGAGACATTTAACTAGAATACCTTTTTTGTATAAATAAGACGAGGAAATTGTTTTTTTTGCATTATGACAAAAAAAGTGGACTTTTTTTATCAAAAAATCATAAAGAAAGCAACACTTTTTTTATTTACATTTTGCATTAAGTAAGTATGCTTTAAATAAAATATTGTAGATTGTCAGTTTGA
The DNA here is from genome assembly GCA_963082815.1 of Melanotus villosus. Taxonomy (NCBI): domain Eukaryota; kingdom Metazoa; phylum Arthropoda; class Insecta; order Coleoptera; family Elateridae; genus Melanotus; species Melanotus villosus. Next base: position 63,617,852 of record OY720418.1, on the reverse strand, counting down.
CAACTGTCAATTCTCAAATCCTTTTTATCCTGTTTTGAGGGATTTAAAATGTAAAAATGCAAAAAAATATTGTGTACAACTCGTATGAAAGCATCTTTTTTTCACTCGTTTGATTGATGCACTCCGGCTTCGCCGTCGTGCATCAAACTTCAAACTCATGAAAAAAAGTATTGCTTTCATTACTAGTTGTACAAATAACTATTTCCAATTACATCTGTCATAACTTTAAGTACAAACAAGTTAAAGTGTATTTTAAAGGTATTGGGTGAAGCAAAAATAGGGTTTTTAAGAGCTACATTAAAAATGAGGACTGATTACTGTTTCTCGTCCCAAAATATGTGGTTTTCCCAATTTTCATGTCAATATTTTGAAAACTTACAGCAAAAAATTAAAATCAAAATTTGGACTTTGACGCCCTCTATCTCCCTAAATATTAACTTTTGGACTAAGGTAATTTTAGGTAAATCGTAATATTTTGTACTAAAGAACACGTCCCTAAAATGGTGCCGTGCAATTTTGAAACATCCTGTATAAATGCTTTTCTGTTATTTAACAACAATTATAATGTAATTTATATACAGATTTATTAACATTTTTATTAATAATATCTCTATGAACCCTATCTAACTATTTATTTACTATAAACCTTAATTAATAACAATTTTAACTTAGCTCACGTAACACAAATATCCAGGTAAATTCCAAGTCACAGTTCCAAATTCCAAATTCCAAATTATCGTTTACAAATCTTCAATTCAAACTTCAATGTCCAGATTTCCAGAAAATATGAATCCCATATATTTATAATTATTCTAGACACTCAAATTAACTTTGATTCTTGCCAGTATCCAAAAATGAACAGCATTTTCCCTTTTCTTTCACAAGGATAATAACCAGCTTATTTATTTTGATATTTCTATTATTTCATATTTGGAAATATATAATAAGTACCACTTTACTTTTCTCAAAGAAAGTTACACTTGTTAACTTTTATTTTCTTCTTAAAAGAAAAACACGTTCTCTCTTCTGAGAAGACTATTTCAATATTTTTTATTTACTTTCGTCCCTTGCTTTTTGTCGTCTTGGTTTTCCTTATAATTTTCCTCCAATGAAAATATTCTTTGCTTCTTCTTGGCGATAATTATTACATTCTAGGTATCTAGCTAACTTAATTTTTAATTTATATTTACAATATAACATTCTTAACAATTAATTTATTTTATTCTAACTATCTACATGCTTGTTTTATTACATTTTTTTAAATGATCTTATTAAATCTACACAAAATTAACTTGCAATTAATTATAAATTAAAATTCATAACAATTGTATTCAACTCATAATCTTCAATGCCCACAAATATCATCTCAATACATTTGTAATAAATTTACTTAAATTTCGTTTAGTTAATAGTAATAGCTTAAATATTACTATGAACGAAAAGGTCATTATTTTATTTTTTACCAAGTTTAAATTGGTAAATATTTTTAATAGTGGCAGTGCCATGTTAGGTTGTGTAATTAAAAATATTTCTAATTCTACATGTACATTGAAGAAAATCTTATTCACATTATTGTTAAACTGACGGTTTAATTCAGCATTTCGGATAAAGCGGCAATGTTGAAGTTTATCACCTGAAATTTGTAGTAAAATTTTTACAGTACAGTATTTTAATCAGCTATAAAGGGAATTATGTATTGGATTTTATCTATGTAATAACTTTTAAAAATCAACAATTAGCTTAAGAATTTTATACATAGAATTCTTTTTAATAAATATTGGTCATGAAACAGCCTTTAGCTCTTCGAGTCTGTCTTGTGCAATCTGTCCATATCCTTTTTCTCGTTCCTACATTCTTTTCGTTTTTAGTAAACACTCACTTACAGGTATCATTGTCGGTAACAGCATCGACGATGATGTAACAGTAGCCCCCGGGGACCAAAGCGATGTTTAACACAATAAAAATCCTTTCCATGGGTGAAAGTACTTTGAATTTAGCAAAATTCTAGGTAAATTCGATATGAGTTGTGAAACAAATAACATTACTGATAGTTTTATTTAATTTAGTTTTGTACACTTCTATAATGACTTTTCAGTGTGTATTTTTTATCTCTTTTATTATATATTTTATATCGGTGCTGTTTCCTTGAGTAGAGTATTCTTTATTTAACTTAGACTACTATTTTTTTCTAGTTTCAGTGTTAGGTCACCAACTGCTTTTTTTTATTTTATGGTAGCTTCAATAGCTGTAATACATTAATATTTAAACTTCTAAACCAGTATTGAAGGTAATCTAGTATTTTAACGGCCTAAATCCATGTATTTTGAATACATTAGAATTAGTAACATCATTATATAAAAAAATATACTTTTAATAAATTATCTCATTTGCCAGTAAGTCAATAGTCGGTAATTGGAAATAAACAATTTTCAAAAAACAAAAGAGTGTAACGTTGGCATACTCGGAATAACAATGGCAGTAAATAATCTCAACACACAAAAAAAGGGCTTTTATATTATATTATAAGTACTTACTAAGTAAACAATATAACAAAATTGGAATTTTCAATAAAGTATTTCTAGAGTTTTATAAAAAGACGGTGGGATTTCAGTGAGTCAGTTAAGCTTTGAGAAAACGCTAAACAAGTATAAAAGGACCAAACGATAATGATGATAATAATTAAATGATACTTCTTTCTTCTTCTTTCTCTTTGACCCTCTTATATCTTTACAGTGTCGAGGGGGGCGGACACACCGAGCCGCAGAGTGATCACCCATTCTTGTTCAGACCAAGCAGGTCTCTGCTTAACTTTCTATATGTCAGTATGACGTACACTCCCACTCTGCCATACTGTCGGGGCTTAAATGATACTAAGTCATCAACGGAATTTATAATTAGGCTGTGCTATTTACCATAAAGTTAGCAACACAGGCTTGCAGCTTGAAATTAAAAATTTTAAGTGTCAGAATTGAGACGGTGTCCAACCACACAGCATAAAATAGCACCAATCACAGCCTCCTCTAATTATGAATTCCGTTGATCACCTGGTACTAAATGTTAATAATACTTTCTCATCACACAAACAACTAGATTTGTACATTTACATTTTACTAATAATTTTTTTATCAGCAATCAAATTCACAAGAGTTTAATTTAAATCACATTTTATAAATATTGCCACATCTTTAGCTGTAAAATCAATTTTACATTATACTAGATATAGATGTTTCACAATTATTTGTACATTGTTAATTTTAACTGAAAAATAAATACAAAAACAGTTTTCATAATTTTCATGGAAAATTAGAAACTGTAGTTTTATAATCACATTTAATATAAAAAAAGTTAATTTAAAGGATTAAGTTATTAATCTACTATTAACTGAACCTCGTGCGCGTTTGGCAAATAATTATATTTTTGCTCATCAAACAAGGCAATCAGTTGTTTCATGAATTCTTCGTGAAGTTGGTCAATTTGTTCTTGCGTTGGATAAACTGTTTTGGCCACATCTATAGGTTTCCCGACTAAAAAAGGAAAGTTAAAACCTAAAACAATAAAACATACCGTACGACTTACTGATAGTATAAATAGGTTTTCGAAGAGGTACCAATCCAAAAGAATACTGAAAAAATCCACGACCTAATGGAATAGCAGGAGCTATACCCGTAACGGTTTTTATCCATTCTTGTATTTGACGTACTAAAGAACCTTCCGGATTGTCTAGTTGATTAAAGATATCCGTTTCACCAAAGGAAAATACAGGCACGAGAGGTGCACCGTGTCTGAGTGCAATTTTCACAAATCCTTTTCGCCTTTTTAAAACAATACGGTATTGTCCGGGTTTACAATTGAATGTTTCTGCAGCACCTCCAACTACTAAAGCAGGTGCTTTTCCTCCACCAGGATAACTTAATAGATAGTCTATTGACCTTGCTGTCGCGCTACACGTTCCTGTTGCTAATAGTAATTCTCGAAGAACAGGCATGTAAAAATTTTGCTTTAATGTTAGAGTGTGGGGTGTATGATTGGGAAATAATTCGTGAAAACCCCCAGAATTTGATGCAAACGCCGAGAATATTCCTGTGGGCAGTATTCCATGAGGAAAACAACAGAACAAATAATTTCGTTTGGGGTCCAATTCAACCCAAGGCACTCGTTCTAATTTTATAGGAAAATAGTCCTTAAAGTACCTCCACCATGCCCAATCCCGAGCCCATTCGGAGCGTCGTCCGCCGCGATCAGGAGTGTCTCTATCTATAGTATAAGCCCAAATTATATAAAATATAGCTTCTGGCCAATGATGAGTATAAAATATCAAATAAATTAAAAATACTGCTCCAACTAAACCACCAAATATCATTGTGGCAATTGCTAAACCTGCAGCTAATGTTTGTAATCTCCTACGTAGAGGAACATCTAAAGGTGCAAATTCTATACCGAATAAGTGCATCTTCTGAAAATTAAAACGATAAGAAACTCTTATTTAATGCCAACTTTAAAAATATAACAATAAATATAGGACTAAAAAAGAATTCCATTGATACGAATCAATGCAATCTCTGTTTCACTTTGTCTAAAACACTACTTATATAATATTAAACTGCGTGCAAAACTATTATAAAATATGCTTAACACGTACCTTAAATTATTTAATTAATTTTAAGCTGCGCAACTTCAAAATTTTTAACACAGTTTCGTGCTAATCACACCGTTAAAAAACACATGTATACAAATTCTTTGATAAATTTAAACTTGAATCGATATCTATCTATCTATAGGTTTCTTACGTAATATACCTACCTTTATTATTATATCTTTTTTATTTAATCTATAAGTTTTATCTACGCGAAATTCAAACTTATCACACAGCACGACAATAAACAATGCTTGTACTGTTTGAATAAAAATAAAATAGTTTTTACAGTAAATTCTACTTGTACTTGCGCAATGAAATGATATTTCAAAAAATTTGACATTAGGAATATCATATGTGATATAAATTTGGCAGCAATTCTTTGTATTGTTATTCATACTTATGTCTAGAACATATTAATGATATGTAAACTAAGATAACATTTTTTTTATAATGATTATTCTTCTTGTAACATGGATGAGAATAGTTAAAAAAAATTGTCTGTTACTTTTCGTCTGACCCAAAACATTCTTATCTTCGAAGATAGCACAGTATTTTCTAAGAAACTTTGTAATGTTGGTCAAATTTATTTTAAAGTCATGAGCTAATTTTTATTTGCAGTAACTCTTAAGGACGTTCTTAAGCAATAATGATAGTAATGTAAAACTTTCCGACTGTTGTCACAGAAATCTATAGACTAATGTACATTTCTGTTGAATACTACTTGCTATTAAAAATAATAGATTAAAAACAGTGCATTTATCACAGTTACAATGCTGTATTTGCAGAATCTATTTCAAAAACCTGTTTAATTTTTACTGCATTTTTACAGAAAACTAAAATAACTTGGTTTCAGTTTAAAATTATATAACAAAATGCAAACTGTTCATATCACATATTTCATATCAGTATTTTTTTAACGTAATATCTTATAGCTATTTTAGAAGTTGCCAATAACCACAATTCTTCTGAATAAAGCATGTCCGGGAAATAGAGAAACAAAATGAACTTAAACTGTATTTTATTGTGTTAGAACATAAAACTCTTAAACTAACATTTTAGGTAGTTTAACATTTCTTGTTGTTAGTTATGTCACACATGGTCCCCTGAACTCCTTTGTATCCAATTCCACGAATAACTTTATATGCATGGTCCATGACAGCTTTTCACGATTCCTTAGCAATGTCCTAGGCTATTTTCTTCCAAACAAGTTTAAAAATCTAAGATTTTTGGGTGCCTTGGGTCACGTTGAATACCTTTGTGTGCTCTTGCCTGAGGAACATTGGGTGAGTTTTCTGTTTTAGGTCAAAATTTACTGGTCGGGTAGTCGGTAACAAATTTTGTGCAATGGCAGGTTGCCAAATCCGGCCAGAATAAAATTTCGTCGTAATTGTGATGTTTAAGGATAAAAGGAATCAACCTCTTCTTTATACATTCTTCAATATAAATTTTTCCTGTGAGAGTTCTAGTAGAAGTATAGGGTTCAGTAAGTGATCATTTCCATCAATAGCCTGCCAAATCAAGTATTGTTTCGGAAATTTGGGTACTTTTTTAAATGTATGTATGTATGCCAGTTGTTTATGGTTTTCTGCATGTACAAACGTACGTCCACATTGCTCAGAAGGGTTTACGGCTACACAGGTTTCATCGTCGATAATTAACATCTTCTGACGCGTTTTTTTTTTATAAATTTTCCTTCAATCGGACTTTGCACGAATTTCCTAATTATTCACGTATTTTGGAGGAGGAATTTAAAATATGTGAAGAAGATTTCCCTGTAAATGCCTTAAGAATGCCAGCGAGATATTTGGGCAGGTTGTACGCGGGGGAATTTATGTGGACGGAAAGATACCTGCTGTTTATAAATTTTAAGAATACCATACAACCTTGGCGGTTTGGATTCACGAGGGATTAGGCGGCGTTGAATATCCTGAGGGAGGTCAGATGATTTGATGCAACAATGACACGGTTCCAATCGGGAAAACGTTTTGTTAATACTGACACTGACCGTGGAAGTCTTCGAATTCATTACAATATAATTATATTAAATCAAGTGGGTTGCCATGGGTGATATCGCAGGTGACGTAATATGACTGACCACACAGTGTTGCTAAGTTTACAAAACTTTAATTAACAATTGTTCAAAAACTACACGTGTTGGCCCAAAACAGTTTTTGGGGCAGTTTTTAACGCAAAATCGCATGGTACAAATATTATCCTCCATTTAGGATTCACCCTGTTATTAAATTTGTTTTTATCCATGGTTACTAGATAAAAATGCCTATCAAAACCACCTACTAAATTATAAGTAACTCCAGTCAGATATTCACATTTCCTACAAAGAAATTTGTCTCGCGACTTCCCGGACATGCTTTAGAATCTTTAGATAATAAATTGTCAGATGCTCCCTCATAATTTGTACAGAATAAATGACACCCCACCTAGTAATATTTATTTAATGTTTAAACTTCTAACTAGACTAAATAAATATTTTTTATTTTGTGTATTATTGTTTAATTGGTTATTATTTATAAATAAACAAAAAAAGTTTTATCATTTGTTTATTGTTTATTATCCATAAAGTTCTTAAGTAAACTGTTTCAGTTTAAAAGATATTTTCATAAGATGTTTCCAATATTAAAGTTGTCGGTTTAAAATATTAACAGCAAATGTCAAACTGTTACACAAATTTCGTTGTATTTCGTTGTGTTACAATGCATTGCTTCAAAATTCCACAGCTCTTACGAATAATCTAAGAACCACAATCAAGTTAACAGTTCTCGATCAAGCAAGTTTTACCATTTTTGATAAATACGCATGATTCTGTTAAAAAAAAGGTGAAAATTTATGTTATGCGTTTCACTTATTTGGCGTAAAGATGTTCATTACATAGGCTAAATTGTCTGTAATAAAATTTTTATTATTTCTAAAGAAACGTAGAAGTATTCAATTAAAGTTAATAGTAAATTTGAACTGTAATCATGTGATGTTACTTTAGCATGGGAATAAAATATAAAACAGAATTTCACTGTTTTGTATAGCTCGAAAGCCAACAGTTTTCTGGGAGAATTTTATATGCACTAATGTGCACTAATTTCTACAGAAGTTTTTCCTCGAATTTAAGAAAAAAACATTGCTAGGTAGGTCCGAAGTTAGCAAAAATAATTCATACATAATTCCTTGAAAACGAACAATTTTTCGCGAAAATTTTGTGTTGCACTAACGTGCACTAACGAAGCACTAACCTCTTCAGAGGTTTTCTCCCGGATTTAAGAGAAAACTTTGCTAGGTGCGAAGCTAGCAAAAAACAATTGGCACCTAATATCTTAAAAACCGACAGTATTTTGCGAAAATTCTATATTGCACTAACATGCACTAACAAAACACTTTTCAAAGGTTTGCTTTTGGAAAACCTTGCTAGACATGAAGCTAGCAAAGAAAAAAAATATTACGGTAATTACAAAATGCGCACTTTACTGATATTAATTTCTAGTGCACTAACGTGGACTAACGAAACACTAATAATATACAAATTAGAAAGGTTAGTGCTTTTATTAATTTGTTAATTTCACCCACCTCTAATATAATTACAAGTTGATGCTTTAATGGAGGTTATTTGCGCATACTTTGCACATTACTTACTCATTTCACCACTTTGTAGAGTGGGGGTGTATTACCCTACAGCCCCTACAGGTATTCTTTTTGACGAGTAATTCTACGGCCAAGTAGATAAGATGTACAGAATAAACAGGTATCTTAATTAAACAAAATACATAATACAGTCCACTTACAAACTATCTACCTACAACAGAGGTAGTGCAAGGTTTTTAAATATTTTCTAAAGGTTGGTTGTGGTGAGTTTGACATTTTATACTTCTTGATTGGGTTTTTCGTCACAAGTTGCAAAAATAAAAATTAAATTAATAAACTATTTAACTTCCTCAAATAAATCAAAAATTGTTTAAATGCGGGCAGAGTTTTTTAATTTAATTGAATTATTAATAAATGTACTTGTCTCCGAGACGTTACGTTCAGCGAGTTAATAATTTATTAATTTAATTTTAATTTTATCAACTGATGATGAAAACCCCAATTAAGATATATAAAACAAACTTTTAAATAACTAGAACTAAGAATTTTCTGAGTTACCTTCTAAGATCTAAGATAAGCATTATTTCTGTTTTTGTTTTTTGCTGAAGATGTTATTTTAACCAAAATTTTTATACATAAAAAATATTTATACATACATAGATACATTTACCAGTCACAAAACTAGATTCACCTACCCTGCATAAAATTATATCTGTATTTTTTTCATAATTTTGCAAGTATGATGCCATGGTGATAATTAATTTTTATGTATGCCACTCTCGATGGCGTCAAGGTAAGCATACGTACCTTGTAAACAGAGATCTCACTTTCAATTTCCAGTCCAAGTGGGTGAGATATTTTTCACCCGGAAAATATCTGCAGGTTTGTCCTCTTTCAGATACAAGGCAAAACAGTAGGTCCCGTGCCGATATAATGTTTGTTACAATAAAAATCCCTTGAGTTCGTTCAAATTTATTAGAATCCCTAGCACCCGCAAGCCTAGATTTCACCCAATATCGCAATTCATGTCTGTCTTTTCACTATTTTTGTCTTTATAAGATCGTGTTAAATAATATTAGCTATACTCTAGCGTCCTACACTTCACCTAGATTGTGTTAACTTAGTAGAAAATCCCTCGGGCTTCGCCATCGTGATTCTTTAGATGTCAAATAGAAGCTCTCTATTGCTGTGTAAATTTTCAAATTACTTGATTGTTTAATAATTATGAATATAGGGAAATCTGAACTGAAATAAAAACAAGATATTAAAGCTACTAAGATATTTAAATGGCTTAGAAGGAGGTCGATCTGAAAAAGCGCGTGTATACAGGTTTCAGGAAGAAAATAGAGAGCGGGGAAAATTATGCATGTGCAAACATTTTGTTGTTAAAAATGTCCCAAAATCAGTATTCAGCGTTTTGAGAAAGATTGATAGCTGAAAGAAAAAGTTGATCTGGCCGACAAGCTGTGGAAATTGTTACTTACAATACCACGAGTGGTCAAATAATTGTCGATTATTTTTTTGCTGTAACATCACGAATGTTCCTTGTGCTTGCATATGATTATCACGAGTGCGCAGCACGAGTGGTATACGCAATCACAAGGAACCTGAGTGATTTTACAGCAAAAATAATCTACAATTCTTTGACCACGAATGGTATTTGGGGGACTATTCAACGAAAAAAAAATCATTTCCATCGAATCATTTTTCATAAATTCGTCCACATTCAAGTTTGTTTACATGAAAATTGTTCACTGTGGGATATAACTAGCAATAAACTGTTTTAAAAAAATTGTCGCTTCGTATCACTAGTGAAATTTTATCAACAATTTTTTTTAGTGGAAATTGTCGATACAATTCGTTTTGATTGGCTCAAAAACGTCAAATCTTGCATTTTGATTGGTCGATTTTTGACATATGGCATATTAGTTGAATAGTCCAGAAAATTTCAGAAAATTAAAATTATGTTCGAAAAAATGAAACGATTTCACTGCGTTCAGTGACAAGAATATGTGACGTTATTTCTGGCTATTTGTGTAAAACTCTTAAGAAAAAGACGAAGTTAAGGTATCGCAGAAAACAAATTATTCCGAAACGTCCCTAGAAATCAAATTCGTTTTACAAAGTCAGAGTGCCATCATCTGATGCGAAAGTTTGCATATCGCATTAATTAGACGATGAGTCATATTTCACTCTATATCATTCTCCTATCAACGGATATAATGGATTTTATACAAGTAACGTTTCCTTAACCCTGCCATATAAAATTTGCTACAAAAGCAAAGTTTGAAGGAAAGGTACTGATATGGATAACTATCGGCCCAAGGGGACTGAGTCGTCCTCTGATACACAAATATTATTTTGCAATCAACTCAAAAGTATATTTAGATGGATGTATTCGACTCCGGCTGATCCTCTACATTCGTAGCAATTACGAAAATACCGAGTAGGTAGGTATGTTTTCTGGCCCGATTTTGCCAGACATGAAAACATCGAAATTGTTGAGAAGGATGACAATCCCGCAAAATGCCGTGAAACTCGTCTAATCGAGGACTTTTGGCCTTTTTTTAAAAGGAAATGTTTATGCTAAGGGTTGGAGAGCAATAAATACCGATCAGTTAATTACATGGATCAATAGTCCAGTCAAATGGTAATTTAACTTTGCATTTTTGGTAGGCAGCGATTTTTTTTTATCGGTGTGTAGAGGGGTCAGTGGTGAATCTAAATCAGGGTTTTCGGGGTGGTAACCCCCTCCATTTGGCCGACATCTTGAACAGAAGGGTTAATTCGTTTTTTGGATATATCTCTGTAGTCGAGAACCTTACAAACAGTTTGTACAAAGCTTTTTTGTAGAGAATCGTATTATCTATTTTTTATTATTAATAACTTTTATACAGACCTACGAGGTAGAGTAACAAGGTTCTATACGTACACACACATACACTATACACATGGTGCTGTATGCAGGTAAAAAACGGCGCACCAATCACGTGACTCGCATGCGGGCCGGATTGTGCATTTCACGCGTAAGACCACATACGCTAACGCACCAGCCTCAACACCGAAAGGTATAAGAGGTTAACGATTACATACATACATACATAGCATTAATAATAAAAAAGTTATAAGCCGGAAAAGACAAAAGAATTAGGGGTTTCAACTTCTTTATTATTAATGATATGTAAAAAAGTTATTAATAAAACTTATAGAGAATTTGATTTTCTACAAAAACGTTTTGAACAAAATTTTTGTAAGACTCACGGATACAGAGATGTAGTCGAAAAACTAATTAACCCTTCTTTTCAAGATGCCGACCAAATGGAGAGTGGGGTACCACCTCGAAAATCCTGATTTAAACTTACCACTGACCCCCCTACACATCGTCAACAAATCGCTGCCTACCCAAAATGCAAAGTTTGCCTTTTTATTTCAACCATTTGATTGGATTAATCCAGTCAAATGGTAATTCAATTTGCATTTTGGGTAGGCTGCGATTTTCTTTTTGCGATGTATGTGGGGGTCAGTGATGAGTCTAAATCCGGATTTTCGGGGTGGTAACCGCCTCCATTCGGCCGCCATCTTGAAAAGAAGGGTTAATTAATTTTTCGGCTATAGCTCTGTAGCCGTGTGTCTTACAAAAGGTTTGTATAAGGCTTTTTTGTAGAGAATCGCAATATCTACAACTTTTATTAATATGACCCCACCACCCCACTCCTCCCCATTCGGCCGCCATCTTGAAAAGAAGGGTTAATTAACTTTTCGGCTATATCTTTGTAGTCGCGAGTCTTACAAAAAGTTGGTGTAAAACTTTTTTGTGGAGAACCATGTTCTCTACAATTTCTATGAATAACTCTTTTACGTAGCATTAATAATAAAACAGTTATAAGCAATTAAGTTTTTGTCTTTTCTGGCTTATAACTCTTTTATTATTAATGCTATGTAAAAAGGTTATGAATAAAAATTGTGCATAATACGATTTTATATAAAAAAGCTTTATACTAATTTTTTGTGAGATTCCCTGCTACAGAGATATAGCCCAAAAACCGCCTAACCCTTCTTTTCAAGATGGCGGCCGAATGGAGGGGGTTACCACCCCGAAAACCCTAATTTAGACTCACCGCTCACCCCTCTACCTACTTCTAAATACAATGCCTCTACACACCGATAAGAAAAAATAGCTGCCTACCCAAAATGCAAAGTTTGCCTGTTTATTTCGACCATTTGACTGGACTACAAGTACTGTTTGCATAAAATTAACAATGACATTTTACAGCGACTGGCAAATACAACTAAGAAAAGAATAAATCTTATTCGGCGAAATTAATTCATAGAAGTTGTTAGTTTTTTCTGTTAATCTGTGGTTATTGCAGTTTTATAATTTGTTATTAAATTTGCATCTCAAGGAATTTAGGTTTATGTTTATGTTTTCTCAGTCCAGATTTCTAGGAAATACCCCTTAGGGGCCTTAGGTGTTTGGAAAATCGGTTTTTGAATATACCACTACCTTAGTAGGAGATTAATTCTAAATACTCGGTTAATTCCGAAGAATTGATTATTCTCTTAACCGGTTATTGTGAGTAATCGACGAAATAGTCAGGACTAATACTTTACCTTGGGGATTTGCTATTTTTTAATATTGAAGTATAAGGTGATTTAGAAGTCGATACCCATATTTAAATGGCTATAACTTGATTATATATTTAGATTCTGTAAAAATAAAAAGACGGTATAAGAAATACTCGTTCTTTAAAATAATATCAGAACCAGTAGTCAACCGGACTAATAAGTAGACATCTGGCAGCTCAAGGTGGCCAATGTATAAAAATATTACGCGATCATCAAACATGTTGCTTAATAATGTCGAACTTAACGAAGGTAAAGAATTGCTTATGAAAAGTATCCCAAGCCTTCTAAACAGTGGCGGATTAAATGAAAAAAATTGAAAACAGTCAAACAAAATGGGATGTACCAAAGTATTTAATAAATAAATTAAACCATATTACAAAATACTCTTGAATAAATACCAATAGTTAAAAAAACTTTTAAAATTTATATGTTTTTTCTCGATTTGTTTTTAGAGAATTTATCTATAATTGTATTACAATCAATATAATTCAGTAAATCAGATTCCATATAAAGTAGGTAATGGCGTGGTATTTAATCGTTCTTCTTTCATAGTATTTCTTATGTAGTTTTTTACTCTTTTTAATACTGAAAAAAATCTTTCCCCTAATTAAATTTAATATATGTATGACAAATATATTTTTAATATTTTGAGGTCCCTCAAAATTGTGGGGCGGTCGCCAGGTCCGCCACCCCTTAGATCCGCCACTGCTTCTAAAGCACAACAGAATCTATGTTCAATCTAACTGTCAATATACGAGTACATATATTGGAATATATGGGCATCTACTTTTGAATAACCCAATATTTTCAGTGTTATTAGTTTGATGATACCGACTGTACTTAGATGTTTAAGAGATCTGTTGATTTTGATCTTTAAATTTTAGATTGCGCAACGACCGGTTCATTGAGCTCGGTAATCTTTCGAAACCCAGAATTTAATGATTTCCTTATGGGTCTAATAGAAACATTCACTTTTCTGTTTTTAACTGTTTATTATTACAAAATTTGAATGGCCATACCACTAGGTTAACTAACTAAACTGAGTAATTACAAATTATTTAATATTTAGTTTAGATTGCCTTTTCGTAAATTATTCTGCTTATATTTTTAATGATAGCCGTAAGTAAATTGAATTAAACTAAAATGAACTATTAGCTCTCAGCAAGGCCCTTGTTCTCTATTTTTTCGAAGCCGCTGTCAGCTCTGCGATCGCAACTTCTGGTTGTAGGTTCTAAATAAGCTAATGGCTGATAAGCGGCTTGCTAGATAGTATTATCTGTAAACAGTAGCACCTCCGCAATACGAACAATTTTTCAAACACAAAAAGTTTGCGTTACTTGCATATTTACTTCCGCATAAAGGGGACTTTCTGTAATGAACACAGACAAAACACTCCTACAGAAAACTCTTAAAACTTCTTTTACGGATACTATAATATTCAGAATATAATGTAAACCTAAGCTTTAGAGAGAGTTAAATTACATTTGATCCTGTTTGCAATATTAGGAGGGTGTATTTTTATGTTATCTACCTATTCATGAAACAAAAAAGCGACGATGTAAACCAATTATTAAAAAATAGCTGTGACATTTAGAAGTACCTACATGTGCTAAGTTGTGTTTAATTTATGTGGTTTATACTGTTTATAGAGACTTGGGAAGATTTACTTCTTGATAAAATGAATGAAATTAAGGTGGAACATCGCAGTGTCAGAAAGTTCATAAAGTCAGATAATCAATGATTGTGGGTTCATAAAGTTAAGGCATCTACCTTATAGGCCTGACCTAGCTCCGCCAGACTTCTTTCTATTCAAAAGCTTAAAAAGCATCTCAGGGAAAAGCATTTTGCATCTGATGAAGCACTCAAAGAAGCTGTTGAACAATATTTTGCAGAGTTCTCGCTAAAGAAATTTTTTTCTGTGGGTATGGGACAATTGGAAAAAAGATGGAATAAGTGTATAAGTGCTGAAGGGAGTTACGTAGAAAAATAAAGGGTTGTTAAAGTGATACGTGTTTTTTTTTTCATGGCTAGATAGATAACATAAAAATACGCCCTCATACATAAAGATTTAAGATTGTGTAATTTTGTTTTATTGACTAAAATGATCGTACAATCTGTCCAAGGTGGACAATAAGTTCTTCGTTTGATAATATGCATACACCGCGTGTCCGTTCTCAAAGTCGAACATAGGAATTTAACATGGTAGTTTTTATTTTTGCTGATTCCTGCTCGCCAATTCAACGTACAGAAAAGGTAATGGTATCAATAGAAAGATAAAATTATTGCGCATAAAATGATGCTAAAAATAAACGCAAAACTTAAGGTTTTGTCTTAAAATACTAATCTGAAATTTAACAGTATTCTAATATGATTTTCAAATTAAGTAGGCGAAATTTGAAACAAAAGTTATTTAGTGTCAATGCTTTCTACTATTTATTGTCAAAGTTATTAACGTCAAAATGAGTAGTTACTCCAACGAAGAAAGAATTTTTATTGTAAAAACGTTTTATAGTGGCGTTAGTTTGCGAAGAGTTAGAGATTTGTTTGCAGTTAAATTTAATACACGACCCATACCCTCTACAAGTACAATTCAAAAATACGTACAAAAGATTGAAAGGTTTGCAAATATTTCTGTGGAAGCAGAAGTTAGGGGTGGTAAGCTATTACATGTTTTACTGTTAATTGAAACGAAATATTCCAAACTCTCAATTATATCACAGGAAATCGACAAATAGTTGATCACACAGAAGAGCGTGTACTAGCATTGCAGAAACGCATTTTGCTACGAAATGCAAGAGCTCGCTAATCATAATCGCCGATTTTTGTCGCCAATTTGTTTCACCGTCGAATGTACTTTCACATTAAACAATGAACCAAACGTTCAAAATACGCGGTTTTGGGCACAACAAAACCCTAGAATTAATATTTCCACCAGGACTCAGTACCCTCAAAAAATTAATATCTGGGCTGAGATTTTTAATAACAAAATTATAGGCCCATTTGAAATAGAAGGTAATTTAAATTCAGACACGTATTTAGATCTTTTAGAAATGAAAGTGGGACCTGCACTGGAAGAAGCTGCAAGGGAAAATCACGAGATCTGGTTTCAACAAGACGGCTGTCCAGCATATTTTGGTTTACATGTTACAAATTTTTTAAACGATTCATTTCCAGACCGCTGAATTGGTAGAGGTGGAGCTATCAATTGGCCACCAAGATCTTCTGATTTAGCACCTTGCGACTTTTTCCTGTGGGGTCACCTTAAAACCAAAATTTACAAAAGACGCCACCCAGACATTAATTCTTTGAGGGAAGCAATAGTAACCGGATGCGCTTTAATTAATGAAAGACAGTTAGCCAACGACAGAAATTCTTTTTACAACAGACTAGGATACTGCTTGGCCCAGAATGGAGGGTTATTTGAATATCTGTTATAATTTCTTTGTTGTTTTTCTTTCTTATTTTCATTACTTTTATTATTATTTATTATTATTAATTAAACCTCTGATTAACTTAACACCTGTTCATTGTTTTATTATAGAAAAAAATGAGCATAACTTCTAAAAGGGATATGTAATGTTAATTTGCCTATATTCGACTTTGAGAGTGGACACCCGGCAACCGGTATACATTGACAACACTCCTATGAATGTTCTCCTTGTTATTTTAGCTCACTTTACTAACCTAAGCTACCTATGTTTAACAATTTATACTGTAGTTTTAACAATTTATACTGTAGTAAAAACACTTTAATTAAATCTGGTGGGTAAGTCTGACGGTTTGAACCGTTTTAATCGTCTAAATTCATATGTTATGTCCAAAAGTTTGTCAACAAGTATATTTTGATGCACTTCCACTCGTTCACTGTATTTAACACTATATCTTTTTATTTCCTCTTTGACCGAAGATACACATAAGTCACTTTGTATTCGGGTGTTGAGGATATACCACGGTGCATTCATTATAAATCTAATGGTTTTATTTTGAAAGCGTTGAATGATTTCTATGTTACTATTGCTGGCAGTTCCCCACAGTTGAATGTCATAAGTCCATATGGGTTTTAAGAGGGTATTATACAGAGTGTATCAAAAATAGTGTTCATCCTTTATAGGCATACATTATCAGCCTCTATACTCTATAGAGTATGAAACTGATTGCAGAAAAAATATTTGGCTTTTCGTTTAAAAGTTATTGAAAATTTAAATAAAAGAAATTTGGCAACAATGCACATATTGGAAATAATGGTTTTATTAATTAAAACATTTTCATTTTCTACTGGTGTTCTGTATACTATGGATTTTACATGACCCCAGAGGAAAAAATCCAGGGGGGGGCGATTCACTTATTTGGAAAGTGTTCATTTATCCATTGCCGAACACCAGCATGAAAATGTGGTGGAGCACCATCTAATTGTAACCACATATCTCTAATTTCGGCCAGAGCGAGATCATCTAGCATATCTTCTAATGTTGTTGAGAGAAAATTTAGGAAATGCTCACCATTTAACCGATTTGGTAGAAATATTGAACCTGAAAGTCGATTTCCTATAATACCTGCCCAGTGGCGGATCCAGCGGGGGGCACAGGGGGCAATTGTCCCCCCGAGAATTTATGTTTTAAATATGAATTATTTTTTCTCTTGTTTTTTCAATTTAGTACTTAGTAGTTTCTTGTATTGTTTCTGCTCTTACGTGGTGAAACTTTGTATTCATTTTAAAGGGTTGAATAATTACTTGGTTTTTAGTTTCACAACTTGGTTTTATTGTCGATGACTATAGTTTCGCTATACAATAGCATCTTCAGATCTACAGTGACTTTAAACTAAACTAGGTGGTATATATACAGGGTGGTCCATCGGTCTGTATTTTTGTTACTCGATTATTTTAAATATGTATTACCGAAAATTGTTTCAGACAAAGTTTATTTTAAATTAAAATGCCCACATAATTTCGAAAGTAACTCAATATTATTACTTCCGGTTTTAGAATAATTGATAGCAACTTTTAATTTTAAAATGGAACACCCTTATTATTTATATTTCCTCCTCTTCATCCCGCTCTCCACCCTTCCCAAATCATTCTGTTTCACAATTAAGGAGACGCGATGAAGAAGGCGCATGCGCGGTAGTTCTGAAGCAATTATAGGCATCGTAGGTCGTAAGATTGTAGCTCAAGTGCGGTATTGATAGCGAACAGAATAAGCTCTGGATAAGGAGAAGGCACAGAGAGAAGGTTAGTATGATTATGATAGTCAGCTGGGACGAAACCAGAACTGTAATGTAGAGGGGGCGCAAATTTTTTTGGGAACAATGTTAAATAAAGAACATTGAAATAAAATGGAATTTTAATTTTCAACAGAAAGATAATATGAAATATGATTATAAACATAATACATTTTAAAAATTATTATATATAAATAAAGTGTAAAATACGAAGCTACTTGTCAAAATAACTTTGGTTACTAGGTTACTGAACTTATAAGGGTCAATAGTGTCGTCACAAGCTGTATGCAGTTATTATTCTATGAAAGTCTGCCAAAAATGTGTCAGCTAAGCGTTATCAAAGCTATTAGCCACCTCGAGACCGGAAACCCTAAATAAATCATTAAAATGAACCATGTTTGCAACAGTTTCAAGTTTCATAATAACTATCTACTAATATCTTCTACTTATTAATTTCAATTTTTATTGTCTGTATTTAGTACACTTAGAAGAGAGATATCAAAAATAAAATTAAATTTCCAAAAAGCATTAGTTTTTCCTTTAGAGGGGGCGCTAACTTCTACAGACCTGAAATGGTCTAATTTCGCCCCTGTAAAGTAGTGTTTACATTTTACGCAGTACCTATGTACGAGTATTATGTAATACTTATGTATTTCTAATTATCTGTTTTTATTGGTCTTTGTAGGATAAACAACGTTTTAAAAAAATTAAATATGAGCCAAAGAAAAAAATTCAAAACTTTGGATGCATATTTATGTTAAAATATTCTGTTTTTGAAAAATGTTTTTTTTTTCTTTCTTTCATAATAAAATTTAGTTTTTTTACTTTAATTCGTAATATCCCCCCCCCCCCGGTAGAATTTGTCCCGCCTTATCAAAATTAAGATCTGGTCACCTTAAGTCCTAATGCCCCCCCCCCCGAGAAAATTGGCTGGATCCGCCACTGTACCTGCCCAAACATTGGCGAAAAAACGGTGCTGGTAAAAACGCATATTATATTGATTAAAATACCCACTCCACGAAAAAATTGCCTCATCTTGCCATAAATGTTTTTGGGTAAAATTAGGATCACCTTCCAATATGTTCAAAAGCCAATTGCTAAAATTTGATCATGATGAAAAGGATGAAATTTTTCGTAACGCAGAATTCTGTTTACTGAACTATGGCTAATGCCCGTCATGCCTTCAATATCTCTTGTTGAAATTCTACTATTTTCATTTACCAAGTCTAAAACATTTTCTATAGCGTTCACTCCTATTTTCGGGTCAGCCTCTATCAGGTGCAAGTGGTTCAAACCGTCCTGTAGTCAATAATCTGTCCTCCAGTCTTCTGATGGTCCTTCCGCATGGGTGTCTCCTATCTTGAAAACGTTCAGTATACGCCCTGGCTGCAGCTTCAGCATTTCCTACATGCTCACTGCTCACCCAACAAAAGTAGCATATCGAGGTACTCTATATTTGTATACATGCTTTTAAATTCAGAAGTACACAAATTTTTTCATTCCTTACTTTCTGTCAATATGACAACTAATTAGTTGTCAAGAGAAAATTTAGCATGTAATTACTTTCATCGCTTCTGTTATAAAAACATAAACAACTGTAAGCACTTCCAAGGTTGCCAAAATTTTACTGCTTTAAACGAAGTACCAAAATATCCAGTATTTTTACAAAAACTCAGCTAAGAAATTAATTTTAATAATTTTTTCTTTTAACTTTAAGCCAGTCTAAAAGATTCCCATTGAAAATTTGGAAAAAATATTATAGCTAAAGAATCTGCACTATGTAACTTCATACTCTTATAACTTGAAAAATAATCATCATAGGAAAATTTTGTTTATCTACAACTATGAAATAATAGACGTATTATGTATTTACTTCCAAGTATATAAAGCTGCTCATATTATACTTCTCATAATAAGACACTAGTGGAATATGAACCATATTCCACGGCGGCAATTTTTTTTAATAAGTAGGTCGGGTATGTTGTCAAATGACATTAACGTAAAATTAATAAAAGTGATTTGTGCAGTTATGAAGTGCAAGTCTGCAATTATGGATACTGAAAATGACATACGTTATGGGATTATCAAATTTAGAAAAACTGAAAATGACATACGTTATGGGATTATCAAATTTAGAAAAATACACCGGACATTGTTTGTGAAGATTCTCAGCTACATTGTGTGCTGATGGAGGAGTAACCATAACAACTTTGAAATGCCACTACTAAACCTGTAAATTTTACTAAAATCATAATTTCAATAAATTAGTTACCTACCTTTATTATCAAAAATTATAAATAAATATCTCGTAGTTGTAGATAAAGTATTGTATTTGACTCGCATATAATGGTTACATTACACTCGGATGATTACAATACTCGCCTGTCGGCTCGTATTGTAAACTTCATCCTCGTGTAATATATCCTAGATTATATGCTCGTTAAATAAAATACTATTATGATTAGATGTTAGATGAATCAGTAGTATATGACATATAAAGGATGGACACTATTTTTGATACACCCTGTATAGGTACTAATAATTTATTCTCTACTGTCAATTGCGGTTGTCTTCCTATCATCCAGTTTATTTGTCTGAGTTTTAATCCCAACTGTAAATATGTGCTTCTGCCAGGTCATTCGTCGATCGAGGTGTAAGCCAAGATATTTTGCATCATCTGCGTGCTTTAACTCTTTTCCATTTAAAGTTACAGCTGGACATTTACCTTTTTTTGTAGTAAAAACTTGTACGGATTTATCTTCGTTTGCCTTCATTTTCCACTTTTTTAACCAACTTTGTATTTTATCAAGAAGGCGTTGCAGATTTCTCATGGCAATTTCAGGGTTAAGGTACGTTTTCGTAAGGACAAATCGGGGTGACATGTTGGCCCGACATGTTTGCCGACCGACAAGTTGGTAAAATTGACAGGTGTTTATATTGTCACTTGTCTGCAACGGCCATGTCGAGAGAACGATCTTCGAATCGAAGTCTGCAGTTTTCAAGATGGCAGACGATGAAGTAGTACAGGTTATATCAACTTTCATAGTGTACGTTAGAAGTTTTTTAGCGAAGAGACGTTTGGAAGGTACATATAGCTCGTTAATGAATGGTCTTCGCTTGCAAAGTGGATTCGAGAACTTCGTTCGCATGTCTTTCACCGAGTTTGTACAGTTACTTCACCTAGTTGCGCCTCTTATTATTAGCAATTGAGTGTTTACGTAGTAACGTAGTGACAAACGAACGCCGACTCGACATATGGGGCTACTAGCTAATTTTACAAATGAAATCTTTCGAAAAAATCATAAATAGGGCCACTTCTGAAGATTCTTTTCAAAAAGTGTTAAATTAGACAGGTACAGAATGTCATTTGATCAAATCTGTGTGCACTTTTTTTCGTCCTTAGACAAGTACAAACCAACTCCGTATTGATTTTTTTAATAAATACTTTAATAAAAAAAAGTCCCATATGATCCGTACTTTTTGACAAACCCTGTATATATTTTACATATATGTACATATTTGCCATATCCTTAGAATAAATTATTTCTAACTACTACTCCTCGCTTTACGAAAGCAAAAATAGGACTGCTCCCTCTTCCTCTTCTGTGAGCCCTCTTAGCACGTATGCTCGGCAGGAGGCTAACCTAACCCATCGAGAGAGGTGAAGAAGATAGATGCGCAGCGTAGTGTTGCGATGTTAACGGTTATCAAAGGTGTTAGTATGATAACCGGGACTGCTGGCTTAACGTGCCTTCCAGATATTGCCGGTCTCAGGAATCGAACCCAAGATGCCTACGTGAGAGACCGAGGCCTTTTACACGCGGCTATCCGCTCCTCTTAAAAAAATTAAAATAAAATGTCGAATTTTCATTAAAATCAGCTGAATAATAATAAAATTATTATTATCAATGTTTAAAGTACAGACAGATCAATAAAAAAACCAATTAGGGTAGGCTGTGAAATTGAATTATTTTGAATTGGTACTTTAGCCACATCCACAGAATGACATTTTATAACGTTTGTAATTTGACATTTTTATTGTAAACAAAGTTTATAACCTTAAATTCATGTCAGAAATGGCATTCTGTGGATGTGGCTAAAGTACCAATTCAAAATAATTCAATTTCACAGCCTACCCTAATTGGTTTTTTTATTGATCTCTCTGTATACAGGGTGTGTAAAAATTCGCGTGCAAGCTCTCCGTAACTTTATTCCTTGGACAATAATAAGGCAAAATTCTTATAGCGAAAAAGTTACCAGATGCTTCCTCAACTCGTGCGAAGCCTTCAAAGTTCAAAATTGGCAACGCGAAAAGGAAGTTGTTTTTGCAAAATTCTGTTACTTTATGCATTAGATTAAGTAATAATGGCAACAATTTAGTATCGTTTATCATTTAAAAGTACAAAAAAAAATACTAGTCTTCATAATTATAATAAATAAAATGTATTTGCTTGTATCAAGAATGACATGACATCCTTGATACAAGCAAACACATTTGGAAGAATTCTGTGAATTGAAATTATGAAGACTAGTATTTTTTTTAGTAACTTTAAATGATAAACGATACTAAATTGTTGCCGTTATTACTTAATCTAATGCATAAAGTAACAGAATTTTGCAAAAACGGCTTCCTTTTCGCGTTGCCAATTTTGAACTTTGAAGGCTTCGCACGAGTTGAGGAAGCATCTGGTGACTTTTTCGCTATAAGAATATCGCCTTATTATTGTCCAAGGAATAGAGTTACAAAGAGCTTGCACGCGAATTTTTACACACCCTGTATACTATCCTAATTTATTCCACGGCATACAATAATTATAACAACGTTTCAAACTTCTACTGCCCGCCTATGGATTATTTAAAAATTGATAATTTACGTGAATCCACCTTGCTTGTCCTAGCGAATATTCAGTTGCATTAATTTTACGTGACTGGCAAGTGAATATAGTTTTACTCTGTGGTTTTACAGTGGCAGGCTGTTGTAGTACCATGAGATCGAAAAAAAATGATTCTGAGCAGGCCTTGACTCATGGTACTAATTGCGTTTCTGGTTACTACAATCATCTGGCTTTAGCGGTTTCCGGTTCTTTCATGTTTTGGTTTGGTGTTAAATGACAGCGACTTTGCTTGAACTATAAACACTGTCTAAGTTATTAATTAATTAATTAATTAATTTTGAAAGACAGCTTGGAAGTATTTTCTGTATTGGATACACAAAAAATATAAACTTATAATTAAATACACATACATACATTATTCTTCTAAAAGGTATCGTTTTTCTTCGACAAAACGGATAATTTTTAGATGGTTCAAAAAACTTAAAGTAAATATGATGTTTTAAAACAGATAAGCAATTTAGATTTATCGGAAAATATTTTAATTAACACATGTTAAAACTGTTCTAAGTTATTTTCCGAAAGCTTCATTTTCATTAATAAACGAGACAGGAAAAAAATGGTTTTGTTCGGATATTGTTGCTGAATAAGCTTTATTTTTTTCGTTTAATTGTAAATTATCTTTAGATACGCATAACGCATATATCGATCGTTTACTAAATTACATAAAAACGATTTACCATATTACTATTTCGTTAATGTAACTGTTTTATACATATTTATGTTATACATTTGTGGTATACGTCATACGTGTAATTATTGGAAACTCCATAAATATTAAAAAGTAAAAAAATCAGAAGATGCGTCATACCACGGTTGCACTAGTAGCAATGAATTAACAATTTTAGAATAGTTCAATATTTACAGTATGAAGTGTATGAAGTAGTGGTTTATCAAGTCAGCTTCAAGCGATTGCAGTAAATAGGGCACTGTAAGTATAGAGAATTAGAATACTGTTAATTATAGAAATGTTATTTTGCGTAAAAAGTAAGTAACCTTCACAAAAAATAACATGTTACTTATAATTAAGTTCCGCTACATCCCAAAAATAATTATTATTTTATATCATATTATTGTCATTATAAACGTAACTGTACGTTGAAGAATTTTAGAAAAACAGGTAAAAAATTGCTATTATTTAATATTAGCAACCGCTCTTTAAGCGGACGAAAATTTGCCAGCACATGGCGTGATGCGTACAATTAGTTGATAAGAAGGTCAATTACTCACACTATAAGTCACTCTCAGATATGTAATGAATAAATTGCTTTCGTGTAGTTTCTTAAATTATGTTAAATTTTTGTTGATCACATTAACTATTTTGAATTCGAATTTTTCGAAAATGCTTGGAGGTATAAAAATGTCAAAATTTTTAGAATTAGTATACACGTTGTCCCCTGAAATTTTGAATACGGGCATTTGAATGCATTACTGGGCGCTTAGTTACCACGCTCGTTTGTTGCATAGCTAAGTCAATAGTATATTATACTATTATACACGACGCTATAATGTATGCTATTATTACCGAGGATAATGTTTGCAACACGTGCGATAAAAATATTTATCCACGACTAGTCAATAATCTGTCAATTATTCATGTGTTTGGTCACTCATAATGCTATCCATTATACACTGAAATCATTATGCACGGTTAAGGACAGATAAAATATTTGTGACAGATGTTTTTGCTTGCTTGCTTGTTATTGGAGAGAGATCTTTAGTTTAAAAATTTACCTATCCATGATTGCATTCTATCTTTGTTGTGTTACCCATATTGTTTATATCTTCCTTGTTGCACTCATTAATTTTTGTAACGGGCGTTAGAAAACTCATCTTATCAGAGTCACCTGTGCTTATTCCGCTATTGGTTACATTTTTAAATGCATTTCCTGTATTGGTTACATTTTATAAGAGCAGGTGACTCTGATAAGACGAGTTTTCTAACACCCGTTATGTTTAGACTGGTTTTTGGACAATCTGTATAGTGCAGACGTACAATTTATTTCTCTTAAGGATTGGATTTTTCACGATATTAAACGCAAGATTGACATTTATAAAAGGATTAACTGTACCTATTCAAAATTAAACACGAATTCTCCGAAATGTAAGTGTTATTAATAAAATTTAGGTAAGATTATCCTGACTAATCAAAACAATCAGTGCCCAATGAAGGCTAAAATAAATCGAAGCAATTTAAAAATAGAACCAAATCAACGTGAAGAAAAGTAACTTTCCTTATAACAAAAAACCTATATAATCAAATCTACTGTATTTACTGAAGGCTATCTTTCAAGTATACACCATACTGCGTTACGAAATGTAATAATAAAAAATGTCAACATTTAATTTAAAAAATACTGATAACAACACTAACGGATAACGTTGACATCGCCTATGAGAAAGTTATAAGGTGCTATCACAATCACGGAAAAACCTAACAATCATGTAAATTCACTAACCCTGATTTTTATTTATTTTATTAAACAAGTCGAATTATTAATATGCCATACGTACGTTATTTTAACACCTCTCATTTGTCCGTAAAAATATTTACAAATTAATACAGCTAAAATGATGTTATTCTCGTGTTTTGTGAGACTCATAGTACATAGGTACGGCTTTTGATATTGTAGTGAAAAAATTGAATATTACGAACCAAAATTTAAATTTGCTAATTAACATCTAAAGGGTATATACCTTTCCGTAATTACCGTATTACTCCAAATTGACCTAACACACTGCGACTTAAAAGTGTTTAATACTTTGCTTGCTACAATTAAAGAATATACCTACTATTTTAAAACAATACAAAAGTCGTCTGAAGACATTTCTTATTAAAAAATAAATTCAGTGAAAACTGTTTGGGAAAAATCCGTAAATGGTGATTGTTCAGTTACATGTGACAACACTGCCTAATATGATGTCATAATTCATCAATGACGTATACCCAAAGTTTCACTGGATACGCTTTAGTAATAGTTATTTATGTACCAAGGGCGCAAAGAAGCTTTTATGGCCTGATACTTGATTTTAAAACCGAGGCCTCAGCCGAGGGCTAAATACACGTCGAAGGCCATAAAAGCAAGTTACGCCAGTGGTACATACATAATTTTATGCACGATCGGAGATTTTAAAACTGAAATAAAAGGAATAAATTAATTTTCTATCCACATCGAGTAGTTAGTTGCTCAATTATTTTTATTTTTTACTGACTACTGTCAAATGGTTGAAGCAGTTGCGCCTAGGAATATTCACATAAATAATTGTGTAAACTGTGCTGTTAATACAAATTGCCCTAAACAGAGTTTTAATAAAGAGCATACTTTCGATTTTAATTTAAAAAAAAATCTTTATACGACTGTTAAACTGTTTATCAATTTTTGACGTTTCATTATAGCCCGGCGGACTATAAAGACGCCCACGGGCTATAAAGAGACGTTTATGTCAAAAAAATGCAGTCATAATTGTCACATTATAATGCGATCGTGCATAATAGTATATTAATATTATATGAGCGATTATGACAGCCATTATTCACGAAGATGACGTTTGAGCCCACGAGCCGTCAGGCGAGTGGCACAAATCATCTGAGCGAATAATGGCTATAATCGCGAATGTAATACGATGCTTTTTCTACACCTATTAAACAAATAGATCAGACTCAAATTAATTAAGTGCATACGTTGAAAAACATAAACAAACAATATGACAACACACCCGGGTGACACGCGAGTCGATTGTCAGCTGCAGAAAGAATTGATCGCGGACTACTTAAAATATCATTGGATCAGCGAAATATTGATTTTTGAATTAATTTGTATTTGTGATTGGTCCGCAAACAGTGAATTATGAATGCATAATTCACTGCAGTGAATTATAGGTACTACTTTTCACAAAGAAAATGCTAATAATTGCAATATAATTAAATAGGTGTAGAAAAAAACAATAACAGCACTATACAATTTGATAAGACTGATCTTACTGCTAATTCAGTTTCGACGCTTAAAATATAAAATAGGTAACGCGTATGGTAAATAGGAATTACATTAAGTACGTTATTGTCTGGCAGTGATGTATTTTATTATACAGGGTGGTCCATAAGTAATGGTACACAGACCAACAGTAGATTTGTGAGGCCAAAATATTACGATTTACCTAAAATTACCTTAGTCCAAAAGTTAATATTTAGGGAGATACAGGGTGTGAAAATCGAAATTGTAATTTTAATTTTCTTCTGTAATTTCTAAAGTTTTCGCAAAATTTATACGAAAATTGGTGAAACTACCTTTTTTGGGACGAGAAATAATAATCCGTTTTCAATTTTAATGTAGCTCTAAAAAAACGTTACTTTTGCTACACCTAATACTTTGAAAATACTTCAACTTTTTTGTTCTTAAAGTTAGGGCAGACCTAATTGAAAAAAAAACAATTGCCGCATCTTTTCTATACAAAAAAGGTATACTTTGGCAATGTCTCTAAAATTTTGGCCTCACAAATCTACTGTTGGTCTGTGTACCATTACTTATTGACCACCCTGTAAAATAGCATGAAGATATTTCAATCTGTATGATCACAATTTATAAGATATTAACTGCTGTCTGAATTCTTAAATACATCAGCCACACTTAAACTAAGTATGTATTTACGCGTTTTTGATTAAATTTTGTTATGTCATGCCACACAAGTCAGGCCACTGTTTCAAAAAGGACGCCCTTTTGGGCTTTACATTACACAGCGGAAATTATATCACATACCTTTGTTGCTATTTCTGCGTACTACAGCATTATCTTAATATTTATCTTGAAATACACATAGCAGTTTTATTTACTATAAAAATATATGTATATAGATACTATTATTAAATACGATCACTTTAGTGAAGTTCAGTTTACATTTTCATCAGATATGAGCGTAAAGAACATTTCGCTAGATAAAAATCGCAAACCACCATTATTCGATTCGTACCTTCTCTTCCAAGATGTATTGAAAAAGGTATTTAAATTCTTATATTTTTCAATCATTAATTTTCGCTTCTAATTAGGCGCACCATAATAATGGTGGACATTATTACAATCTTGTAGGATGTTAAAGAATCAGTTGTGATTAAATCGATAAAACATCTGTTTTTAACTCGCAAATTAAAAATGATGTCTACATTCTTGAAAAATATCAGCTTCCTTTTATCCTTTACCTTTAAGTTATAAAATAAAAACATTGTTGATATTGTTATTAATTAATTAATGAATTCCACAGAATTTATAAATAATTTTAATTTTTAATTGAAGGCTTAATAACTACTTATTTTCAACTTTTTTTGAATAAAAAGTCCATTAAAAATATTATTATCATTACAGTTACTAAAACGACCGCGCTGCTTTAGTCAATTAATCTATTACTTGTACGATAACTAAACCTTTGTGGCAAGTATTATTCGTTAAACGGTCACATCAAATCACAATCGTAACAATGCAACCATTTATCTTAAATATTTTCAATAATGGTAGAAATTATGATGCTCAGATTATTTTCTGAATGATTATATTGGTGAGTTTGTTGACTAGTGACAACATACTCGTGTAAAAATAAAAAATGTTGAAATTATAGCAACAATTCAGAGTATTTTTAATATTAACATTGCAATACTTTAGAAGAAGAGAACACTCATGCATCAATGTAAAAATATAATGTAGAAGTTCAATTAGATTCCCATTAGGTATACTAATAGTTTATAAATATTTATTATTTACTGTTTAGTATTTCCGATTTTTGGTGTAATTTATTTATATTATAGATAAACATTAACGTATTCAAATGAATTCGAAGAATTCCACGGTCAATGTCAGTATTAACAAAACGTCTTCCGGATTGGGATCGTGGCATTGTTGAGATAGAAGAACTCAACGTTTCACCCACTTTTTTAAAGGGCTCTTCAGGAGGAACGGGGAGCACTAAAAGAAGGGCCTCTGGCTTGGTTGACAAGTTGAGTTATCGTTACCCTTCTGCCTCTTGCTTAAAGAGTTTCGCCTGTGGCGTCGTTGACACGTTGAGTTACCGTGCCTTTTAGTGCTCCCTTTTCCTCTCGAAGAAACCCCTTAAAAAAGTGGGGGATACGTTGAGTTCTTCTGTCTCAACAATGACACGGTCCCAATCCGGAAGACGTTTTGTTAATATTAACGTATTCAATTAAAAACAATTTTTATATGTCACTGTAAAATAATTTAAAGCTTTAACTACACGTATTAAATAATAGTATATTAAAATACAAGTTGCAGAAGGCATGTATTCAAGCACGAATTTGAAATTCCGAAACGAGCCGCATAGCGGTGAGTTGAGGAACAAATGAGTGCTTGAAAGACCTTCTGCAACGAGTATTTTATACTATTTTTTCTATTTTGCCGCTTTATACCATTTTATAAATTAAAAAATAAAAATTTTAAATCTAGGGAATTTTGCGGTGGTTGGTGACGTTTATGTTGGCGTAATTTTAGGTTAGAAAATTTATTGCCGGACAAGTCCAGATCCCAGTATGAAAAAGAATTTTTGACGTATGTCAGTTGACAGTTCAACGCTACCAACATCAATACAGTAAATTTTACTAGTATATTTTAGCACTCCAACGACTTATTTTAACACTCAAATGACGTCATTTGGGTGCTAGAATGGAGTTATTTTAGCACCCAAATAGAAAAAAACTATTCTATGACAGCAAAGCAAGTTCATTAAAAACAGTTTTTTTTTAACTATAATTTAATTGTAAACGACACGACGAAAACTTATACTTTTAAAGATGTATGGTTAAAATTAAGTGAAATATCTTAATAATGAAAATTGATGTTCTTACTTGACTGTGTGCGTTTTAATCAAATATAAATAAAACTTAGCTACAAAACAAAGCTATCGGTTTTTTACAATACATTCTTACCTATAATTTTTTGATTTTTAGGAATTTCCTGGGAATTCAATTTACGCTACTCAAAATGGCTGTAGAAAGTTTCCTTCAAACAATGGCGGCTGCCACTGCACTTGAATTTGTAACACTTTGCGGTTTTCTAGGGATTGGAATAATTTTATTTACACTACTTACAGGACAATGGTTAGTGATTCCGTTGTACCTTATATGGATGTGGACTTTTGATCAAAATATCTGCGAACGCGGAGGGCGTCGTATAGAATGCATACGTGGATGGATATGGTGGAAATATTTAAGAGATTACTTTCCTATTAAGTTAAAAGTAGAAAGTGACGTTGAACTTGATCCAAATAAAAATTATTTATTTTGTTCGTTTCCTCATGGAATGTTAGCCACTGGAGTCTTTACAGCAGTAGGAACAAACGCATGTGGTTTTCATACCAAATTTCCAAGTCATAAACCTTATTTATTAACTTTAAAACAAAATTTTAATCTTCCGTTATACCGGGAATTTATTTTATCGGTAGGTGCATGTAGCGCATCTGCCGAATCCATAAACTGGTTAATGGGCCATCCTAAAGGTGGCAAAATTGCAGTTCTTGTTGTTGGTGGTGCAGCTGAATCATTTTATTGTCGTCCTGGAAGATATAAATTAGTATTGAAACATCGAAAGGGCTTCGTAAAGCTTGCTCTTAAAAATGGATCTCCTCTCGTACCAGTATTTTCATTTGGAGAAACCGACATTTTCGATCAAATTTCTAATCCGGAAGGCTCAAAACTACGTCGTCTGCAAGAGTTTATCAAAAACAGAACCGGCATTGCTCCCGTTATACCACTAGGACGTGGTCTATTTCAACAGTCGTTTGGAATGATACCAAGACGAAAACCTATCACTGTACTGAGTAAGAAAAAATATTATGCAAATTTATTTATTAATAATAATAATTTTATTTATTTAATTTCCTCTTTTAAGTTGGAAAACCACTGGAAGTGGAAACAATAGAAAATCCATTGGAAGAACAAATAGATGCAGTTCACAAGAAATTTATAGAACAACTTACTGAGCTCTTCGAAAAACACAAACACAAATACGTGAAAAACCCGGAAAAAACTAGGCTCGTAATCTGTTAGAATATTCAATTCAGTTTATTTATTAAATAAAAACTGACATTACGCAAATAAAATTTAATAATTAACATTGAATCAACGATCTGCAATACAAAGAACATCTTTCAGAATGATCTTCTGCTTCTTCTAAACGAAACCCTTTTTACCCTATTAGATCTAAAAATGAAAGAAGTTTAGGACTAAATATGATTAAGACGACTTAATCTTAAAGTTTTAGTTTCTAATAATTGTGATACATTTTCCAGTACATTATAAGTAGATAATAATTTTTTCTTTTGAATTTCTTAGAAACTTCAATGTACAAATAAATTTGCCACCATGTAGGCCTTTCGATCTTCTTACTTTTCATCTCTCTCATGTTGTTTAACAGCAGCATAAATCTATATAGGTATGTTAAAATTATATCTTACATTATTTACTGTTTCTGTATTGATTATTATTAAAAAGTTTTTTAAAATAAAGGTGTGAAGAAGAATGAAAGATGGAAATATAGGCAAATAATATTTTAATTAACGTTATCGTTAAGTGAGCACTTTTCGTGAAATTTAGAAGAAAAAGTGATAAGAATAATTTTTGTTTACTGTAGATTGTTATGAGTTTTGTGAATATTAACTACCTACGAAACAGAATTACGTGATTTAAGGTAATATGCGAAGTACATAAACCAAGGAATCTACTAATTTAATTTAAACAAGTAAGAGCTCAGATTTGTTGCATTCTGTAATACAAACACGCTATTTATATTGTCGAGTGACCTTCATAGGGTTGTTAACCATTATGTGAAAATTATGTACGACCTTAGAATGAAAATAATAAATATGTTGACGACGCTATTGCCGAGTAGCTTTGAATTTAACCTGTAATTTCAAAGCCATAATGGTGCCCCTTCGCGGATGCCTAATTATTATTGATGGTACATGTTTATTTGTTTAAAAATATCTTGTAGAATCATACATTTAATATTGTGATACAAAATACGAGTATAAGAAAGTAGTAATTCTTGATGATAGTTTGTAGCTTGTGTTTTTAAAATATATACTTTACTATCAAAAAACTAACCATTTTGCCAAAGGTGTTCTGTTGTAGCACGGCCAACTTCATTTATATACCGGGTGGTGCATTGCCTCACGCACCATAGGAATTTCAATGGTAATTTTTTAATATGTAGGTAAATATTTGCTTCACTAATTATTTTAGACCAAAAGTGCAAATATGTTTTTTGTAGAGAAAAAAATACTGCATCGATTGATGCTATTTTACACAATTTACCAGTTTCGTGTAACAGAAAAACTGTGGGGATTAATTCGTGCACTTTGACAAAAATCACTAATGCCCTGAAATTTTTGAAACAGAGCCACCCCCCTGTCATAATGACAGTTTGAAATTATTTTTCAATACGAAGAATGTAACTTTTTGGCTTTGGTAAACAAATAACCATTATTCAGCAAATTCAACAGGAAGGGAAATAAAAAAAATAAAATTATTTTATGTGACAATTTTAACAAGTGTAAGTAACTAACTGACAAGCCAGACTGTTTCAGTAATTCCAAGGCATCAGTGATTTTTATCAAAGTGCAAGAATTAATTTCCACGGTTCTTTCGTTATGGAAAAATTGAAAAACTGCAAAATAGCATCATTGGATGGGGTATTTTTTTCTCTATAAAATACATATTTGCATTTTTGGTCTAAAGTAATTAGAGGAGCAAATATTTACAAATTAAAAATTTACCATTGAAATTCCTATGGTGCGTGAGGCAATGCACCACCCGGTATATAGAGAAGTTACAAGAAACTTTTAATGAAAAAAAAAACAAAAGAGTTATATAGAATTTTCAAACAAGAAAAGCAAGGGTACCAACAATCTCCACTATATTTTAAAAATGAGCAAGGAAAGATGTAATGGTACATATTTGGAAATACAAAAATCTTAGAAATGTGCGTAGAACATTTTAAAAGGATCCTCATATGTCAGAATGCCAATCAAATTTCAGAAGAATGGTTAGGAAGAGATGATAAGAAGTTGAGGGAACCTACGGTACAAGAAATACAAGAAGTTCAAACAAAAATGGGAAATATTAAAGGTCCTGGCTCAGATGGGATACAAATTGAATTGTTTAAAGCAGTAAATGTAGGAATAATAGAGCAACTGTATTCATTAATCCTAGAAATATAGCAAAAGAAATGGATGCCTACTGAGTGGTTGCTGGCAATAAGCCATCCTGTATATAAAAAAGGAAGTAAGCATGTTGTACTGGATAATTATAGATCAATATCCCTGCTCAACGTGTTTTACAACAAGTGCCGACAAGCTTAATTAAGACAAGATTGCAAGAAGCGAGTGAACATAAAATAGGCCAATATCAAGCCAGCTTTAAGAGTGGAAAATCAGTTATCGGCCATGTATTTGTTATAAAACAAATTCAGGAAAAATGTGATAGGAAAAGGATCCCAGTACATTGTCTGTTTCTGGACTTTAAAAAGGCATATGAAAGAATAAATAGATATAGTAGCAATATATGAACCAATGCGGTACTTGGAGTTACCAGAAGAATTAATACAATTGGTGAGAATGACGTTGGAGAATACTGTTAATAAAATTCGTTTCGGTGGAGATTTATCTAAACAATTCTGCAGTAACATAGGGTTAAAGCAGGGCGATCCGATATCTACGTTCCTTTTTAACATTGTGCTTGGGGTAGTCCTAAGAAAAAGCAAAATAGGTTGAAAAATAATATAACTACTACAACATTCGTACCAATGTTTAGCTTATGCGGATGATTTCGTTTTATTATCAAGGACAAGAGAGGAACTGAAAGTGCTGGACCTGGAGCGGCAAATACAAGAAGTAGATTTGGAAATTTACGAGAGCAAATCTAAATACTTAATATTGGGAAAGCAAAAACAAGAAGATGCATTATTGTGGAAGAGTTATAGGGTTAAAAAATATATATAAATTTGAATGGGCAAATAGTGTGGTGTATTTAGGTGTCGAAATTAATAGTGACGGGAATAACCATAGCGAAATAGATAGAAGAATCGCAGCAGATCAAGATGTGTGGGTAAATACAGGAAACTTTTTAGGGAAAAGAACTTAACGCATGCAGCAAAAGTGAAAATCTACAAAACCATTATAAGATCAGTGGTTACTTAAGCGAGCGAAGTTTGGGTGTTAACGCAAGAGTGTAAAAACAGACTGGAGGTCTGGGAGAGGAAAATACTCGGAATGGTTTTTAAAGGCTTTAAAGAGGACGAAGGGTGGAGAAGAAGAACGAACGCTGAGCTAGCAGAAGTATACAAAGACACAGGAATAACAATCATAGTTGAACAAAACTTAACTGCTCTCCCTACTATTACCCTCGCCTCCCAAGACTTATCAGTGGCCCAATAGACTGAAAAAAATTCAGAACCGTAATGGACGCCGAATTAATATGTTCTTATAACTTAACAACTCCAGATGAAATCAGTACTGCTGTGGAGAAATTTACCACCACGGCCACCCAAGCCGTACAACAATCTTCAAAAAACTCTCACCCCCATCACCATTCTGTGAACCATAATACTCCCGTATACATACTTCAACTTATACGTGAAAAACACACGGTTCGCCGGCGCTGGCAAAACACCCGTCCCCCGAAGACAAAGCCCACCTTAATCGATTAATCCGATTAGTGAGAACAGAACTGGATCATATCCGCATTGCATCCTATAACAACTACATAGAATCATTCACTCCCGGAGACCCAAACATATGGAGAGCCACCAAAAGAATTCTCAAACAACCAGAAATCATCCCAACTTTTCGTAAACAAGGTCAAAGCTACCCCCAGGACAGGGATAAGTGTGAAGTATTTGCAGACCATCTTGTACATACCTTCTCCACCCCACCAATCTAACTAACGCAGATCATTCGCAGCAACTAGCAACATTGCTAACCAACCACACCGCCGGTGATCCTCTAGTCCTCGAACCTATATCTCCGCTTGAAATTAAAAATTACATTGCAAAATTAAAACCGAAGAAAGCTCCCGGATTGGACTTAATACCAAATGTGCTACTCAAAAACTTACCGAAAAAAACCTTCTGCTATCTCATAGCTGTATTTAATGGCTGTCTACGAACCGGTTACTTCCCTGACGCCTGCAAACAGGCCACAATTGTGATGATACCCAAACGTGGCAAACAATGATCCAGCGAACTATCGCCCAATCGGTTTACTGTCCTCCATTTCTAAAATTCTTGAACGAGCACTGCTGACCCGCCTTAATAATTTTCTAGCAGAAAACAACTCACTCCCACACTTCCAGTTTGGTTTCAGAACTTCACATTCAACCATACACCAACTTTTACGACTCACTGAAAAGATCGAAGAAGGATTCGAAACGAAAAAGCACACTCTTATAGCATTTCTTGACGTCGCCCAGGCGTTCGACCGTGTCTGGACTAATGGCCTTATATACAAACTAATAACACTGAACCTGCCTCCCTACCTGTTGAGCACCCTAACGTCCTTCCTACACAACAGAACATTTCAGGTACGAGTACACTCTTACACCTCTTGAATCCGCCAAATACAAGCAGGTATGCCTCAAGGTTCTATATTAGGCCCTACTCTGTTTAACATATTTATGCATGACATCCCTACATCAGCCGAAGCAGATCTAGCAATGTATGCTGACGACACGGCAATCGTCACGCAGTCCCATGATATTCATACAGCTGCCACAAAACTTCAAGACAGAGTTACTCAAATTAATCAGTGGTTCACTAAATGGTGTATTACACTTAATGCCGACAAATGCGAGACTAAAATATTCACAATCCGCCGACCTATGGATCCTCCTAATATCGTTATTAGTTATTAATAATAAGACAATACGATGGAACCCCAAAAGACAGCGCCGTAAGCTATCTCGGACTCTTCCCAGATCGAAGATTAACCTGGAGGTTACATATAAACAAAAAGCTGTCACATGCCTAAGCAAGACTAGGCATGCTCTACCCGATTATCAACAGAAAATCTTCACTTAAACTTACACGTGGGACCCTACTCTACACGTCTATCTTACGGCCCATCTTCACCTATGGATGCTGTGTCTGGGGCGCAACCTCCCGCACCAACCTGAACAAACTACAGGTTTTTCAAAACAAAGCGCTACACATCGTCACCAACGCGGAATGGTAAGTAAGAAACTCTCAACTGCACAGGGAAGTGAACTAGTGAACATTCCTACTATTCATCAATACTTAACAATAGTGTCTAAATCATTTTATGCTAATCTTGATCAGTGCGGAGGTGCTGTGCACTATAATCTCGGTAAACGGTCACTTCATACTAGACTTAAACGCAAACTGCCGATAGATCTCCTCGCCAGCGACAGTGTATAAAATCGCATATTCCCTATAGTTCTGCTGTCATCTTTACTTAACTATGCCTTTATGTTGTGCTACATACTATAATTAGTGCCTAGTAAATAACGTTAAGAACTATAATAATTATCTCTGTCATGTATAGCACTTTGTGCTGAGCTGACAATAATGTTGTTAAAAAAATATATTAAGGTGGCTAGGTCATATAACAAGGTTACAGAACGACCAGCTAACAAAAATAATGTACAGATTGCAGTTCGGAGGCCGAAACAGAAGACGTAAACCACGGAAAACTTGATGGGAAATGGTGGAGGAGGATTAACGTAATAAATTTTGGGATTGCAAGTGGCAAGTACTGGCCCATACATAATAACGTGTGTCCATAAACTGTCGACATCTCGGTTGCTTTGAAAAACAAATTACAAGTCTTAGATTAAATCATAGACAATGACATTTTACAAATCTCGACATTTGGTTTTGTATTCTGAATCAAATTACGAAATATGTTTCTGAAATCACAACATGTTTATGGACACCCGTTAGAAAGGATTGGAAGAAAATAATTTAAGCCATAAACCTTTAGGTCTAAAGAGATACAGGGTGTTTCAAAATTGAACGGCTTCATTTTGTGGATGTGTTCTCTAGTATAAAATATTATTCGTCCAAAAGTTAATATTTAGAGAGATACAGGGTGTCAAAGTTAAATTTTTAATATGATAATGGCGAAACTACCTCTTTTGCGACGGGAAACAATAATCTGTGCTCGATTTTAATGTAGTTCGTAAAAAAATCTCACTTTTGCTACACCTAATATCTTAAAAAGCTTCAACTTTTTTTGTACTTAAAGTTAGGGTAGGTCTAATTGAAAAAATCAATTGCCTCATCTGTTTTATGTATAAGATCTTAATCCTTAATCGGACCAGTGCTTACATATAGGTCAGAAACGTGGATACTTTGCAGACAGGATCAGGAGTTATTAAACTGCTTTCAACGTTAGGTTCTATAGAAGATCTTTGGACCCGAATGCAGTCCAAAGATCTTCATGATTTAAAAATAATGGCAAAATTAACAAATTTTTTACGTTATTCCTAATAAACTAAGAAAAATGAAGGTATCAATTTGCACTCAGGTAATTAGTTAATCCGTTGCAGCAGGCATTAAATGAATTTGCACTAACAAATAAATCAAACACCTCATGGTAAAAGATTAATGCCGGCAGATATTATGAACACTGCAGAATTGCTTAAATTTTTAGAGGAATTATTCGATAGTGTTAATAAGATACAAAAAATTAGAGAAGCCATTGAGAAATTTAACTAACACTAGTAATTTTTCAAGATAAAAAGACAAGTGGGAAAAGGTAGCTTTTTGGCAATTGGAGCTGTCAATTCTAGCTTTCATTTTGCAACTTCAAGCCCCATCAAACAGCAGCGGTCTCAGTACAGCGCTTGGTTAACTGACTCATCAATTTCCATAGGTAATAGTACATTACATCCGAGGCGGGAAATGTTTCATTACAGCCGAGGGCTATATGTATGACCGAGAGGCGAAGCCTCGTGGTCAGACATAGCGCGAGGCTGTGATGAAACTCCCACCGAGGTATGTATACTATTTTATTCACAATTATTAATCGTTGAATTTTAACTTAAATTTATTAATATTTTTTGACAACTATTATAATAATTTATTTTATCCAGGACTAATCAATAATCTGTCAATTATTCATGTGTTTAGTCAGACATATTGCTATTAGTCCAGGAGCCAGCGCCCTAAAAGATGACTAATTTCCATCAAGCTGGAATTTGTTGTATGTGTTGGTATGGTCATGTCTGCCAAATGTGGGTGGTAAACAAAGTATGACCGCGGGACATAGAGCGCACAGAATTGTTGTATTTTGAATTAATTTCTGATGAAATTGACATACTTCGTGCAAGCTGATTCCTTTTTATTTTCGTTGTTTAAGACATTTCGACAAGAAAAAGTCAAGTGTCCGACAGAAACGTCGGAACTGGTTCTGTGTCTGCCATTTGGGGTTCGTACATTTTTTTATGACAGTTGACTTATTTCCATCAACTTGATTTTTTTTTATAAATTAATAATGAATTGAAAATGACAAAAATCATGTTGTTCGACAATTTATGCGGGACAGAACCGCTCTCTGACGCCCTGGGTTCGTTAGTTGGCTAATTGTTTTTGACTGATTTCCATCTGTCGGACAATGGTACCAAATTGTCAGAAGTTGTATGTACGATCAATATTAATATTTGTCCGACAAAAATAGTGGGACATGTTGGCTATCTGCCAAAATTAATTTCTTATCTTTATTATTACTACGGAAAACATGCTTGTAATGACTCTTATTTCATTAAAGTTGAAATTTTGAAAATTATTCTCAAAATTTCAACTTCAACACATCGCAAATGTCATTTATTAATTTGTTATAAACATGTTTTTCTACTCCCATGCATAAAGTAGTAGTTTCACATACTGATCGCAGTACGTGAAATCGTATTTTTTACATCGATACGTGAAGTGCAATGCATTTCTTATGGAGTTTATACGCATTTCTGCCATAAGAGCCTATGCACTTTTCGGCACTGGTAAACACTTGAATAGATTGCTGTGCTTGTTTTTTGTTTGGACTACGAATTTGTCAGAACTGTCAAGTGAAGTGAACGTTTACTAATTTAACTCATTTTTTAAGTTTGAGTTGAGGTCGTAGAAAGAGTATAGTGTGCAACACATACGCGAAGCCTTTTTTATACTTTAACGATGCGAGGTGTTGAAAATTCACACTTTTCAGAAATTGTTGAAAAACGCCGAAGCTTTGGACCCTCTCGTTTGTTTTCGTTGTGTATTTGTAACCCCGATGTCTTTGATAAAGGGTAGGAAAGAAAAGTCACAAGTCAGAGTACAACTTTAAGCTTTATTAATATAGACAATGATATTCCTGAAAACAGCAATTCTTAACAAGTCGTAGTCGTAAGGAGGGTGTCCGTCGCCGAGGAGGTGTTGGCGGCGAATCTCCTGAAAAAGAACGATATAAACCAAGGGCGTAGGCAACGAATGAGACCCTCTAGTCGTATTGAAAGGGTTACGGGATTTTGCAGGTGCTTATCGGAATCGGTAAGATCCCAGATTAGCACTCATACAAATGGAAAGGGTTAGGGATTCGCAGGTGCCTAGTGAAATAAGACTCCAGAGTAGCACTCGATACAAATGAAAAGGGTTAGGGAATTGTAGGTGCCTATCGGAATCGGAAAGATTCCAGATTAGTACTCGATACAATTAGAAAGGAATCCCCTTTGCTCCTGCGATCACATGTATTTATACCATAATTTTGGACAACCCCCAAATAGAAAGGGTTCCTTTATCAAATCAGATTGAACTCCAAACTGAAGTTTAGCCGTGATTGGTTGACCGGTTTTGTATTAAACCCGACGTAACACTAAGTTTCCCATAGGAATAAATTCTTTCATAATTCTGCGTGATTTATAGCTACATATGTTGTGTAACTGAGATTCCCAATATCTGGGCCTTCGTTGCGCTAACACGCTTGAACGCATATGGTTAAGCACCAATAACTTAGCACCCTTTTCGGACACCGGTCCTACAAAGAAGTGGCCTGAAAAATAATTAAAACGACTGCAAAGGAAAATATAAATTAGCCGGCCAACGAAACGTAACGTTTCGAATTACGGAATATATATTTCTTAACTAATCTACAGGGAAATTTTCTTTTTAGTATACATATACCCCATGTATACTTTTATAATAAACGCAAATAGGCAACCCACTATACACTATAAACGTTAAAAAATTAGCATGCTGTGGCAAAAATCATCAAATTAAGTTAATGTCAAAAAATTAGTCTTTAACTGTTGCTGTTTTTATTTTCCTTTCTGTTTTGTATTGTTGATATTTTATGTTTTAGAATAATCGTTGAATTAAAATTATGTTGATATTCCACTAATTTTGATTTATTTTTTATTTACGAACATGAAACATAACCTTTACGCACCACGTGACGTGACGTTTATAGTGTATAGTGGGTTGCCTATTTGCGTTTATTATAAAAGTATACATAGGGGATATGTATACTAAAAAGAAAAATTCCCTGTACATTCCTATACTACCGGGTAATCAACGGAATTTATAATTAGAGCAGGCTGTGATATTTACCATAAAGTTGGTAATACAGGCTTGCAGTTTGAAATTAAAAATTGTAAGTGTCAGAATTGTGACATTTATTTTTAAAAATGTTTGATATTCAACATAAAATTTTTCTCACTGAAAGTAATTTCAATTTTTTCTTCAACCTTATTTTATTTCTGCGTTTCAGCAAACTAATGTTTACTATATCGTCAAAGATCGTACAAAGCACGAGCAAAACCTCAAATATAACAATTGTCAATTTATTATTAATTTCTCAGTGTGTCCAACCATACAGCATAAAATAGCACCAATCACAGCCTCCTCTAATTATAAATTCCGATGATCACCCGGTACATATTACAAGTGATTGCACATATAGTAGCTTAAAGTAAAAAACTTTATAGCAATTAGTCTCTATGTCTTTATTAACGGAAATTTAGTTTTTCCGACCTTGCGCTCCTTTACAATACTCGTGTGCCTGTGACACTCGCCTTTCGGCTCGTGTCGCAAACTGCACACTGGTATAAAAAGGTCAGCTTCACGTACTTGTTACACAATATACTATTTTTAGTTTTTTGTATGCATTTTATGTGTGCAAAAAATAGACGCTATTGGACAATAATTAGTTTCGGCGCAATTTTTTAAAGCGATATCTTGCAATGTGTCTGGATGCGTCACGGATGGTCCGATTTTAACTTTTCAAACGAATTTTATCATGGGCAAATAAAAGAAAAAGTGAAATTTGCGCAATTTTATTGCATACAACTTTCGTTTCAAGCATTTCGTTCTAACTGTTCAATCTATACGCTTATTCATTAAACTTTGTCCCACTTATAATGTCGGACATATACACCAATATATTTCGCATTTACATATGCAACTTTCATACAAAGAAATAGCCTGATGGACATCGGTCAAAACCAATTAGCCAACTAACGAACCCAGGGCGTCAGAGAGCGGTTCTGTCCCGCACAAATTGTCGGACAACATGATTTTTGTCATTTTCAATTCATTATTAATTTCTCTGTTTCGGCATTAGAATGACTTCATTAAAGCACGCATTTTGATGCTTTAATGAGCTTCATTAATACATGATTTTTGGTGATATTTTGTTTTCAGGAATTGGTATGCTACATTGCATCTAAGCAACTAACAAAATAAATAAAGCCTGTCAATAAAGCTATGAATACTTTTTGATATTTTGATTTAGCAAAAACGTAAATGAAGGGGTTAGAATTTTAATATTTAAAACTACTATTTACTTGGTGGCAAAACCCGCAAAACGAACCAAGTGATTTTCGATGTTTTAAAGTCAACCATCGAGATCGACTAGTGAACTGAAAAAAGCGTGGAAACGCTTTAAATCGTATTTTGGTTAGGAAAATGAGTGAAAACTATATTGCTAAAGGTAGGACTTTATGTTATAGTATAAAAATTGTTTTATAATTTGATAAAATTTAAAAAAAAAAACCGTTTCAAAGGTTATTGTTGGCATAACCTAAAAATAAGTTTTTTAGTATCACTTCTAGCTAAATGCAACTATAATTCTAGAGATTCAGACCAATCCAAATTGTTCCCCAACCTGAGGTCAATCAAAACCAGGATAGTAGTGAATTGTCAGTAGTTCCGACACTAAAATTCATCGTAAGTTACATTTAATTTCAAAATATTTTTTAATTTAATACAGTTGGTTTAGTTTGGCTTAGATTGAATCGTTTTTATTGTTTATATTCCTAGTTTTCATTAGATTAAAAAAAACATTTAGAAGCTAAAAAATATCTTTTATTTTAGTTTCCGTAAAACGGGGCAACATCGTCAGTTTGGAAGTTGAATGTACGACACTGTAAATATAACCTGCACACTATCCGTTGTGGTTGCATTTCGTGTGTTTGTTCTTCGTAGGATTAGTACCTTTGTGAAAATAATGCCGAAAAGAAATAGAAAAGTGTTGGCAGGTAGCAGTTACCAGCGTTATGACCTCCACTTAGTTGAACACGCACTGCAAGATATTGGAAATGGCCTCTCGGTGCCTGCTGCTATAAATCAACTTTCGGCTTGGTCTTATCCGTTAACAAAGTTTGAAATAAGACTGATTATCAAAGGTTATCTCGTTAAACAGGGAGTTGCAATTACGATTTTCCTGTGTGGGTTAATAGAACGAAACAACTTGACCCAAAGATCAGCGACCAACATCAAGCGTAACCTATACTGTAGCCATTTTGTGCTTTAATATAACTTAAAAAAATAAAAACTGATGCCAAAATTTATATATTTTGTTTATACTATGTCGAAGTTGATTTTACAAACGTGCAACTTCGTCTTTAGGTGAACACAAGTTAGGCGAAGAAGTTGTCCCAAAATCGGTACAACTTCGTCAGGTTTTTTTCAGCAATTCTTCAGTCGTGTAAACGTTATTTATAAGAACTAAAAAAATGGGTAATATTTGCCGAACTCTAATTGTTATATATCACCTACTTTTATTAGCCTAAAAAAATCCTATAGAGATACAGCGCGGTAAAAACCTGTCGGCTCCACTTTTAGGCGAAAACAGTTTTAAGAAAATGTCGACTACATTATTTTCTTTACCAACTGATAAGTTATATGCTACGTATCCACTAACTATTACAATAAAAAAAACTACAAAATGTGTCTTTTCTGACGGACAAATATGTACCCAAAAATGATAAATGGTACTACGATACTGTAGCAAAAGCAGAAGAACCTGTAACCGACGATGTTGAAGTTGAAATGGGTTAAACATAGAGAAACTATTTTTTATAGCTTTTTCCTTAATAAACGTTCATAACACTCATTTTCTTTCGTTGTGTTTTATTCTTGCGGCAAAAACTGGACAGCTCCATTTGAGAAAAGAAAATTCTATACATTACTCTTGACAATAAAATCATTTTCCCTTATAACTATCTTAACCCTTCTCTTACCGACCTATTTTTTTTACGATAACTACCTGGGGCCCAATTCTTGAAACCACTCGCTACCGAAACGTATACGCTAGGAAGCGAGTACTTGATAGCGCATTAGCTAGTAGCTAATGCGCTATCAAGTACTCGCTTCCTAGCGTATACGTTTCGGTAGCGAGTGGTTTCAAGAATTGGGCTCCAGGTGGGGTGCACTTGCACCCCAGTTGTTTTAAAGCCTAAAACAAATTAAAATGGCCAG
Organism: Melanotus villosus; assembly: GCA_963082815.1. Taxonomy (NCBI): domain Eukaryota; kingdom Metazoa; phylum Arthropoda; class Insecta; order Coleoptera; family Elateridae; genus Melanotus; species Melanotus villosus. The sequence goes on along the minus strand of OY720418.1, from coordinate 63,574,152 downwards.
TTTTCCTTATTGTGAGAACACTTGATCCCTATTGACATCTAGTAAGACCAATACTATGGAAAGAAAACTTATTTAGCAAAAATATCAAAAACAGTAATTTATTAACAAGTTAACGCTTATTCATCAATACAATTTTGACAAATCAATTTGTTTGTGAAATGTTCAGTACAAATAAACTTTTTGCAGAGAGTACACTGTTGCCTCGTATTTCTGTCACATTTTCAGTCGCAGAGATGACAACGATCTTGTACTTTTGTTGCAAATGCTGTTGCGCTCATAGTGGATTGGGGCACCCCGCTCTACCAAAAGTAAACTATTTTTTTAATGAGTACTGCTTTAAGGATATTTTCAACGGTATTTAACCTAAAAATCAATTAAATGAAGCTACTAAAAGGCTCAGGTCCCAAAAAAAATTCTAAAACACTTTATTCTAAGAAAATTCAAGTCTGGGGTGCACGTGCACCCCGGCTAGTAGGACAAGGGTTAAGATAGCAATATATTCCAACTATTTTTGTTAAATTTTTCTTATCGTATTTTAAACAGTTTGTTGTTGATACCTACTGTAAAATTCAAACAAATGGATCTGATCGGTTGTTGCACCGAGCCCTTCAATTGTTCATCCAACATTACAATTTAGTTAATTTTATCAATATTAATAACAAATTCGAATTTACAAAATGCGTACAAAATACACATTCCAATATTAATGTGCAAAACCATAAACGTCAAACATACCACTGTTACCAACCTAACTATTCTACCAAAAAATTCCCTAATGGAAATTGTCAACTAATTTTATAAAAAATTATAAATAAATAACGTAAATGAAAGCCGAAACAGAGAAAATAGTATAAAAAACTCGTTACAGAAGGCAATTCGGGCACTCGTCCGTTCGGACACTCGCCGCATAGCGGCTCGTGTCCAAATTTCGAACTCGTGGGCGAAAATGTTGCCTTCTGTAACTTGTGTTTTAATATACTATTATAAACTAAAATCAAGTTGATGGAAATAAGTCAATTGTCATAAAAAAATGTACGAACCCCAAATGGCAGACACAGAACCAGTTCCGACTTTCCTGTCGGACACTTGACTTTTTCTTGTCGAAATGTCTTAAACAACGAAAATAAAAAGGAATCAGCTTGCACGAAGTATGTCAATTTCATCAGAAATTAATTCAAAATACAACAATTCTGTGCGCTCTATGTCCCGCGGTCATACTTTGTTTACCACCCACATTTGGCAGACATGACCATACCAACACATACAACAAAATCCAGCTTGATGGAAATTAGTCATCTTTTAGGGCGCTGGCTCCTGGACTATATCCATTATACACTGTAATCATTATGCACGGTGTCATGGTAACATCATTGTCTACGGTGTATAATGAAAGAAATAGGTTATGTTTCTAATCCTAATTGACAGGTTATTGACAAGTCGTGGAAAAATTTTAATTAAAAATTCTTCGTATTTGTGTTCGTAAATAAAGTATAGTATACGACTTGCTATAATGGCTACTATTACCTCGGATAATTTCAAAACTCGCTCGCAAGCTCGCTCGTGTTGCAAACAATCAGGCCTATTCCCTAACTTTTACCAAATCGAATAGAAATTGCCAGATCGGATCGGAATGTTTACAAATCGAAATGTTGAACTTCTACCGCGTCTGCAGATTCCGATAATTCGTATTCCGTAACTCTAATAGAAGTTATTTTTCAGCTTGACTAGGATTTCTATCGGTTGCTGTTTACATAAATCTGACAACCTCACTACGGCAAGCAATAATGAGCTTTAACGATTGTTTGACGAAGGTTTAACGTGAGTCTGACATGCGCATAAAACAAGTGGTTATGCGGCAAAATACAAGTTTGTAAGTGACTGACAATTGTTAAAGGGATGAATTTACGGAGATAATCCGATTCTTGGAAATTTTCATAATGGGTAAGGTTGAAGGTTTTTTTCCATTCATCTGCGTTCAATTTCTATGCCAAGAAAAACGCCAACATCCATATTAATTGCCATTTATTTATTTTACTTCACAATTACTATAAAAACACTTCTTTAAAATAAAGATTCTACAAACCGGCAGTTTAAAAACAAAACGTGACAATTGACAAACGATAGCACAGCGCAGGCGCAACACCAATCTCTATTCGATGCGTGAGTACATGTCGAGTTTGACTTCTATCCAAGCCGCGTGGGTCATTTCTATAATCGGAAAGTGACGGACTTAGGGAATACCAACTAACAACCACTTCTATTCGATCGACCCACCTCTATTCGATTTGAGTCATTTCTATTCGATTTGAAGTTAGGGAATAGGACTGATTAACCTCGGTAATAATAGCATACATTATAGCGTCGTGTATAATATACTATTAGACTACTTTAACATATAGATCTATGACAGTGTCGCTAGGCAACCGTACATAAACATTCCCCCCCCCCCGTGGGTGGGAAGTGTTTTCTGTTACTTCCCACCCAAGAGATTGTCAATTGTCATTACAGTTAGGAATGACGTATTTCCCAACCTCTAAAAGGTTAGGAATCGACATATTACTATAATGATTGTGAATAAAACAACATTACACTAAGGCTTGCACAAAGGTTTAAATTTTATTATTTTATTTTACTAATAGATCTGATATTGTATTGTTTTAATTATAATCTTATTTTTTGTGGTTCCGCAGCTCTTAAACGTGAGCTGCCCCTGAAAAAACATATTTTTTGATTTCGGTCACTACTCCAACCGAAGCATACCAGGTGTCTCAGGTCAGACGCACCATAGGGAAACACCAATGTATTTTTTCAGAAAGGATCCGCGATACCTTTGGAATATATATGGATTGATTGTTCAACGTATGTTATTGGATTTAGTTAATGCTAGAAAGAGATAGAAATACTGAAGGCGTCTGTCATTGCGACAGGCGATTATTTCATTGTTTATTTTTTATATTTGTCAATTTTGACAGCACCTAAAACTTTGATTTACAATAAAAATACGCAAAATGCGTAATTTTTTAAATCGTCGTTTCAGCATTCTGCATATTTTAAATTGAATTCGCCTTATTACAACAGAACGCATAAAGAAAACGTAAGTAAATTCTATAAACATGGAATAGTATTGAATTCTGTCAAAAGAAAGCAAATGATCATCAGTCAGGTACCGAATGAACTTAAAAATGTAATGAAAATAAGAATTTGTCTAGTCAACTGGACTAAAATCTCTGGCAGAAGTTATTAATGCAACTTACAAATTTTAATGGTTCATGTAGGTACAAGTGCAAGAAAAATGTAACAATTATACGTTTACGTAAATACTGATTTTAGTAAATATGTAAAGTAGTATGGCATTATAAATAAATTTTTTAAACTATACTTATTGTTTTAGTATAATAATAATAATGAATCTATAATTATTGTGCTTCATTGCGTTTTGAGATTTAGATTCTTTAGTAACTGACAAGTTTAACAATTTGACGTTTTGTCGCTGTCAAAATTGACAAATATAAAAAATAAACAATGAAATAATCGCCTGTTGCAATGACAGACGCCTTCAGTATTTCTATCTCTTTCTAGCGTTAACTAAATACAATAACATACGTTGAGCACTGAATCCATACATATTCCAAAGGCATCGCGGATCCTTTCTGAAAAAATACATTGCTGTTTCCCTATGGTGCGTCTTACCTGAGACACCCGGTATATTTATTGACTAAAATTTTCTATATTTACAGAAAAATTGACTGAAATCGAACCTAAGACCCCTGGTCCAGCTTAATTTATAAATACCATTAAGGAATCTAATAATCGGTGCGTTTTCGAGTTAAATACAACCATTTTTATTTTAGAATAGCATTTAATTGAACTTTGGCTTACAAACATATTTACAGAATAACAAATAAAAATTATTAGGCCTTGTATGCATTGGAAACATACAAGCAGTGAGTTGCAAACAATATGCAGAAAATTCAAACTAAATACCTTAAACAATTTAACGATGAGTGCTTATGACAAGCGACAGTATTATATTGCAGCAGGTTTTGGCAGTCCAAAATCTGTTTGAAATTGGTTTTAAAAAGGTTTAAAAGTATTCAACTACTCACACTTTATAAATTCTATCTAAGGCGAATCTAAATGTGTTATCCATTTCCATGCTATCCTCACACTACATTTAAATTTACATAATTTACACTGTCATTGTTTTTCTTCCACGTGAATACTCATGCTTTACTAAAGCGTTTTTACATATACATTTATAATCACAGAATGTACAAGCTTACTGCCTTCGACATAATATATGAACGAGCATATGATGTTCAATAGCTGCTTTATGGGAAGTTCTAAATTCACACAAGTTTTACACAAACGGTTTTGCTCCTGTATGAATATGCATGTGATTAATAAGCGATTGTTTAGTTCTGCATTTATAATCGCATACATTACAAGCAAATGGTTTTTCTCCTGTATGCGTACGCATGTGGGTTATAAGATGGTGTTTTTGTGTACCTTTATAATCACATATGTTACACATAAACGGTTTTTCGCCTGTATGCGTACGCATGTGAGTTTTAAGAGTGCTTCTGAGTGTGCATCTATAATCACAAACGTTACATACAAACGGTTTTTCTCCTGTATGCCTACCCATGTGAGTTCTAAGATTGTTTCTCTGTGTGCATCTATAATCACAAACGTTACATACAAACGGTTTTTCTCCTGTATGCGTACCCATGTGAGTTCTAAGATTGTTTCTCTGTGTGCATCTATAATCACAAACGTTACATACAAACGGTTTTTCTCCTGTATGCGTACGCATGTGAGTTTTAAGTGTGCTTCTGAGTGTGCATCTATAATCACAAACGTTACATACAAATGGTTTTTCTTCTGTATGAATATGCATGTGATTAATAAGCGATTGTTTAATTTTGCATTTATAATGGCATACATTACAAGCAAATGGTTTTTCTCCTGTATGCGTACGCATGTGAGTTCTAAGATTGGTTCCCTGTGTGCATCTATAATCACAAACGTTACATACAAACGGTTTTTCTCCTGTATGCGTACCCATGTGAGTTCTAAGATTGTTTCTCTGTGTGCATCTAAAATCACAAACGTTACATACAAACGGTTTTTCTCCTGTATGCGTACCCATGTGAGTTCTAAGATTGATTCTCCGTGTGCATCTATAATCACAAACGTTACATACAAACGGTTTTTCTCCTGTATGCGTACGCATGTGAGTTTTAAGTGTGCTTCTAAGTGTGCATCTATAATCACAAACGTTACATACAAATGGTTTTTCTTCTGTATGAATATGCATGTGATTAATAAGCGATTGTTTAATTTTGCATTTATAATGGCATACATTACAAGCAAATGGTTTTTCTCCTGTATGCGTACGCATGTGAGTTCTAAGATTGGTTCTCTGTGTGCATCTATAATCACAAACGTTACATACAAACGGTTTTTCTCCTGTATGCGTACCCATGTGAGTTCTAAGATTGTTTCTCTGTGTGCATCTATAATCACAAACCTTACATACAAACGGTTTTTCTCCTGTATGCGTACGCATGTGAGTTCTAAGATTGGTTCTCTGTGTGCATCTATAATCACAAACGTTACATACAAACGGTTTTTCTCCTGTATGCGTCCCCATGTGAGTTCTAAGATTGTTTCTCTGTGTGCATCTATAATCACAAACATTACATACAAACGGTTTTTCTCCTGTATGCGTACGCATGTGAGTTTTAAGTGTGCTTCTGAGTGTGCATCTATAATCACAAACGTTACATACAAATGGTTTTTCTTCTGTATGAATATGCATGTGATATTTAAGCAATTCTTTAGTTTTGCATTTATACTCGCATACATTACAAGCAAATGGATTTTCTCCTGTATGCGTATGCATGTGAGTTTTAAGAAGAAGTTTCTGTGAACTTTTATAACCACATACGTTACACACAAACGGCTTCTCCGCTGTATGCACACGCATATGAGTTCTAAGATTGCTTCTCTGTGTGAATCTATAATCACAAACGTTACATACAAATGGTTTTTCTCCTGTATGCGTACGCATGTGGGTTTTAAGGTTGTTTTTCTGAGCACTTTTATAACCACAAACATTACATACAAACTGTTTTTCTCCGGTATGAATATGGTCGTGGGATCTTGTAGATGTATTTGGTGTTTTTCTATCCGCTATACATTCTTGATTGGTGTGGTAAGCTACGTCGTCACTTGGTTCGTCTGTGGTACTATTCATTAAGTTAGGTTCAATTTTAATTTTTTTTTGGAGGAAACTCAAACTAAAATCGAGTTCAAGCCTATCCTTTGCATTTACTTCAGACATTTTACATGGAATTTTCTGTAATAATACAAATTATAAAAGTGACATGATAATAAATTATCGGGTATCCTCTAATACGGATCGCGTAACCTCGCACTTTTTTGGAAATCAGCTATTACATTTGATATACGGTAGGTACTTGAGATATTTATTGGAAGTTTGATGTTGAGGAAGACGAATTTTTTAATTGCTATAACAAGTACGATTTACTGCTTTCTTTTCGCGGTGAAAACACAATTTTTGTTTTTTTTTCTGTTACCAGGTTTGGATTATTCGCAAAAAAATACACCAAACTAAAACACGCTTTTCTGAAAAAAGTGCGATTTCGGCGTTTCAAAGGATATCCAATGATTACGGAATACTTTCATTACCTTTTTGTACAACTGTCAAAAAAACGTAACATTTATGCATTACTATCGATACGCGAAGTTTGCCTTTTTTTTGAAAAAAATAAACATCTGCAATGTTACGTTTTCCGAGTTACAACACATCTGACAGCTGAATCATAGATAACTATTGATTTTATATAATATATGGCAAATTAGTACCTGTCATTTTAACATTTACTTGCACAAGATTTTGAATTCCTACTTTTTTTCAATAAAACAATTATGGTATTAAGTATTATATATTTTTGACAGTTGTACAAAAAATGTTGTTTTTATTTCATGTACGAAATCAGTGTTTTATGGCGCGTTCCACGAATTTTTAACCTCGACCTAGCGGTCTCGGGTAAAAATTGACATCTCACGCGCCATTAAAAAAACACTGATTTCGCACACTTAATACAAAATAGTATATTATAGACCAAGGTAGAGAAGACATTTTTCTCAGCCGAGCAGTATTATTTCCCGACATGCGAAGCATGGAGGGAAATAAGTTGTGAGGCTGAGAAAAGTCTTCTCTACCGTGGTTTATATACTATTTTTTTCACTACTAGCACCTTTATTCCTTTTAATTAATCATTTTTACATAAATAAAAAATAAAATGACAGATGCGTATATTTATTTCTAAATATCCACAAAAATCAAATAGCCTTGCTTTATTAATTTCAATTAACATTTGGGTAAAACATATTTAAAATAGGCACCTGAGCGCATAGCAATTGTTTTTATTATTAACCAGTAGTCAATAATAAAAAATTATTGACCACTAGGAGAGAAATTCATCTTCTGGGCTCGAAAATGAGGTCAATAATGACATCTTCTAATACTAGTAGTGAAAAAATAACTATTTTCTACGTCTGTTAAAAAAACATCACTTTTTTTCATTAAATTGCGTTCATAAAGTATTTGATTAATTAACACTCGAAAAGCGTGAAAAAAAGTACCGTAGCGTTTCATTTTTTAACGCAATTTCAATTGCTAATCAAATAAATAAGTGTGCTGGATACAAACGCCAACTAACTTGTCAAATCAACTATTTCGTGTTGTGCAAATTGCATTTTCGACTTTACTGTGGCGTTCTATGATAATTTTAAAAGAAAATAAGGTTTTTTAAATTAAAACTTTCTAAAATGGAAACTGATAGTGACGAAGAAAGTATTACATGCAAACCAGAAGAAATTGTCAAATCTGCAACGGATGCAACAATGAATCTACTGCCCAAGAAATCTAAGCAACAATACTTTTAAAAAATACAATTTGTTTATTGAATGGCGTATTCAAAAAGGCGTAAATAGCTTCACCGAAAGAGTTTTATTAGCTTATTTAAACAAAACTAGTTATTATTATATGTACTGCCGTTATAATAAACACGTTTTAGTTCTGACTTCAAACTTAAATCGGACATTATTAGAATTAATCAAATTTACAGACGTAGAAAAAATTTTGTATGAAACTCGTGTGTAAAGCTGCTTTACACCATTCTATAACGTTAACATGCTAATAACTCCTCAGCAACGAGTTGTGTCAGTGGCGGATCCAGCGGGGGGCACAGGGGGCAATTGCCCCCTCCGAGAATTTATATTTTAAATATGAATTTCTTTTTCTCTTGTTTTGCCAATATTTATTAGAAGTACTTATTTATTTTGTAAATGAAATCCTGAATATAATTTTGTTTCATTCTTTAAAAGTTTATTACATGTACCTAGTTTAATTTTAATTTTATACAGGGTGTATCTAAAACATGCAGTCAAACTTTACAGGCGTCTTGGAGACGTCAAAATAATGCATCCCCTCCGAGCTAGAGGACTTCGAATAGTTCAAGAAATACCACACATTTTTTTAATACTTTACTTTTTATTTCTAAAAGCTAGGCTTGCGTTTCCATCCGCGCGTCCATAAGTACAATGAATATCAGCCATTTCCTGTGGAATGAACCTCATTTTTTCTCACAAAATTAAGGAAAATAGCATACAAGAGTCACTCAAAACGAGATACGCAATTTTAAATTGACAGTGATCGGAAAACAAACGATTGTACTTAATTCTGCCCTATTACTTTCGGACACATGTTTATATAAAAAAACAGTCTTATTTTGACGTCTACAAGACGCCTGTAAAGTTTGGCTATATGTTTGAGATACATCCTGTACCTATAAATATTCAAATTAAATTAAAAATGTCTCAAAATAAAATTTATTTCTACGTTTTATTTTCTTACGTCCTTACATAAACCTAATGCCCCCTCCGAGAAAACTGGCTGGATCCGCCACTGAGTTGTGTTAAGATAACGTGAGATCGAAAACATTTCACCTCAAAGTTTGCCATCAAAAATATAAATCGTGTCTTTGCTAAGGTCATACAACTTAAGCCATTAGAACTACTAAATTTAAAACCACGCCTAACTGATAAAAATTAGAGCAAATTAAATTATTCTAAAAACTAAAATTAAATACAAATTCAACAGAAAAATGTTATTAACGGAAAATTATTTTAAAGTAGATGAGTTATGTGACCTCCATTTTCTTGGTGGCAGATTTGAATTCTGTGTTTAATAGAATTATTATATTTAGTGACATTTTATATGTCTGACAGCAAAACAGATATAACCTCACACACCTCACATAACTTATAAAACAACAGCTGACATTTGTATGACTTAAAAGTCGACATGCCTAATTTTGTGTTTTCATGTTTCATAACCAACTTGAGATGAAATTTTTTCGATCGTATGTTACCTTTAACAGCACTAGTGCTGTAAAACTTAAAGGCATTGTCAACTTATGCAACATATTTAGTAAATATCGAAGTACGTTAGTTAAAATACTCGTAAAACTACCCGCAGTGGTAGAATTTCAATATCTTTGATAATAACCACAATAAACGCGTAGAGAGAATTCATTTACCCGATACGTGACGTCACGAATGTCGGCCTCCTGAGGCTACTAAACAAACACAACACCCGCGTTGCTGGGTTATTAGTATTATTAGTTGACTCGGTACTCCGCTCTTACTGACAACCGACATTCGTGACGTCATATCTTAAACTTTTGGCTCCCATAACACGGTAACGAATTAAAATTCGGCCGTAAAATTTTGCACAGGTGCAATACTCAGTTTACTCAATCAAATTACAAAATTTAAAAAAAAAACGACTTTTCATAAGTTGACAATGCCTTTAATTCGCTTGGATACCAGCACATCCATGGCAGATTTACGTCATACTGTATGAATTGTCATTAAGCTGTCATTGGAAAGAATTTTAAATTTTCTGAAAAAAATTATTATAGGATGATGTAAACCGTGTTACGGCACACGTAGGTATTATATTAACAGTATAAGTAGTATAGTTAATTCGATTGAACCAGCACAAAGAGCAAATCAGTTGGCTACATCTGTCGTTAAATTAAGGAACTTCCGACTTTTAGAAATTGCTGAACTTAAAGAGATTGTGTATAAAATGCCAAATAAAACCAGTCCAGATGACCTAAATATGAAAATATTGAAAGATAACTTTGATGAACTGCAAGAAATGCTGATCAATATAGTAAACAGTTCACTAGAAACGGGTATTGTTCCAAAACAATTAAAGGTATCTACAATCATACCCACAAGAAAAGTAAAAAACACAACAAAAGCAGAAGAATTTCGTCCCATAAATATGTTATGTGCAATAGAAAAAATATTAGAAAAGGCGGTTTATCTACAGTTAATAGATTATATAAGAACAAATGATATTCTGACAGAATATCAGTCAGGATTCAGAAAGGGCTATAGTTGTGAAACTGCATTTAATTACCTATTACATGAATGGAAAGTTGCAACAGATGAGAACAATTCAGTAGCTGTGGTATTTTTAGACCTTAAGAGAGCCTTTGAAACTATAGATAAGAAAGTTTTAATAGAAAAAATGAAGAGTTATGGAGTGGGTGGTGTGGTTTTACAATGGCTAGAAAGTTACCTAAGTGAAAGGAAGCAAAGAGTAAAATGCAATGAAGTGATATCAGGGGAAGAAATAGTTGAGCTGGGAGTGCCACAGGGTAGTGTCCTGGGACCATTGTTATTTATAATATATATAAATGATATTGCGAATGTATTAGCTGAATGCAAATTTCACATGTTTGCAGATGATACAATTCTGTATATACAAAAAACAAATAGTAGAGATGCGGTGGAAAGACTAAATATAGAACTATGTGAGGTTGTGCAATGGTTAAACTGGAATAAATTGAAACTAAATACAGGTAAAACAAAGGCTATGATTATCACACCAGTAATAGAAAACAGTAAGCAGGTGCAAAGCGAATTGAAAATAAAGCTTGATGACCAAGATATTGAGATAGTGAGCAAAATTAAGTATCTAGGCTTTGTAGTAGACAAGCAATTAAAATTTACTGACCACATGGATTATACATGTAAAAAAATTTCGGCAAAAATAGGAGTCTTGAACAGATGCAGTGGCTTCCTGTCATTACAAACCAGACTTACAATATACAATACAATAGTGCTACCTCACTTTCTTTATTCTGCAACGATAATTTATATTGCGCAAAAAAAAGATGTTCGGAGATTACAAGTATTGCAAAACAGGGCAATGCGCGTAATTCTCAAATGTAATAGATACACTGCAATAGACTCGATGTTAAAAACATTACAATGGCTGAATGTTCAGCAATTTGCACAATTTCAAGTACTGACATTTCTGCACAAAATTAAATTAGGTCTGTGCCCTGGTTATTTGAAGAACAGAATAGTGACATTTGAACAAATGCACAGTTACGGAACAAGACATAAAAACAACTGTATTCTACCACATACGAATAAGATGTCAACACATAACTCTGTATTTTTTAACGGTCTTATTCAATACAATAAATTAGCGCACTCGATAAGGCAGCTTAAATCAATCGATAGTTTTAAGATTAATGTTAGGAATATATTAGCATTAGAGTAGATATAAGTAATTATATAATTATTTTTAAGAAAATGTAAATGTATAGCTTCTTAGCTAAATAAACGTTATTATTATTATTATATTATTAACGTTATTTGCTGGTTACATTACTCGAGAATTTAAAAGAACTTGTCCTACGTCGCTCGTTCTATCAAACTATTCTCTCGTAATGTAAAAGGTTTCATAACGTTGCTTGTATCGTAATAGTATATTGCGTCATAAGGGCAGATATAGGCATATTTCATCCCGAAGATGTCTGCTGCACGAACGAACGTAGTGAGCGAGGGCAGCAAAAGCCGAAGGATGAAATATGCCGTTAGATTCCCGTAGGGCACAAGTTATTTTTCCGCATCCATGAGGAGTTCCTATATCAAAATAGTTTATAATATAATACGTAGGTATTTACCTTTTTGACATATAACCTCAAATTGCAAATGTCCAATTTTCGTATTCTATAATGAATTTATGTAAAAAATACTTTGAATTTACATTCGTATTTGCTTGAATTTTAAAAAATAATTACACTTATGAATCACTTAAATGAAGATTTTTGTATAATCAAATAATAATTTTGATTCTAAATTCTATCGGTAGATGTCACGCCGATAGCATGCACGGTAAAAACCCGCAAATGTTCATATCGTCCCGCTTTTTCATATTTACCCGCCATCCGCCATAGTTAACCTCAAATGAGATAAATAATCTGTCAATTACATACCATGGATGCGGAAAATTCCTATTACTTACTTGTTACATAAATAACTATTAGGGCATGTATAACTCACCTGTAACTTAAAAAAGATTAAATTTTAGAATTTTACACGTAAAACAAAACAAATGTCAAACACAACGAACAGAAGCAAAAGCGTTTTTGACACGGTTGCCAGATTTACTAGTTATATCTGAATGTGTCCGAAATCGTTCGTGCGAATTCGGCCGAAAACATGCGATGTGCGATCTATCCGAAGAAAATGGGATTTGTTCGCACCTTCGCAGTTGTTCTGATAATAACTACGATTTGTGTTACTTACATCTGGACATACCCAGTAGAAATAAATTTAATGCTTGGATATAATGGATGTTGAAAAATTGACTGATTAATGAAAGAAAGACCTTTTCTCGTCGTTTTTAAAATCATATACCGGGTATTAATGAAACCTGGGGCACCGCTATTTTTTAAATTATATTTTAAGATATCAAAATGAAATTTGGTATATGTAATATGCTTTTTAAATGGGATCTTTTTGACAAAAAACACAAGTTTCTGCCACTTCCGGTTTTTCCGGAATTACCCTCAATTTTGTTATTTTAAATGGAACACCTTGTATATTTATATATTTTTGAAAACTAATTTTACGTATGCTAGTATCAAGTGAAACATTTTGATGACAAAGTAAATACTCCCAGAAGAGTTTATTTATTAAACTAGGAGGCCATGACCTGCATAAAATGGAAGTCAGGGTGCTACGACACAAAACAAATTATTTTAGAACTTCAGTTGTAGCAAGTCCGTCACTGTTTTGCGCATTTCATTTGTTTCAATTGTTTTGAAACCCAGTGCCTAGATTTAAACGTCCAAAATACGGTTTTTCTGAATGGAGGGTGTTATTCCGAATTAAATGTTCAACAGTGATATAACTAGTGACGCCGATTTTCCGATAAATTTGGATTGGATAGTTCATGAGTGCTAGTTAAAACGATAATTTCACGAGCCCGCAGGGCGAGCGAAATTTTCTAAAATTAACTAACACGAATTAAGTACCTACGGTGATGTTATTAAGATATGGTGTTCCTACTCTCACTATTTTCCATATAAAACTTTTGTACTGTATCGTTTGACAGTATACGTACTAGTTTAGATATTTGCCGCTAGATGGCGGCATAAACTTTGATATTTTATAATCATAACCTATTATAACGTAACGTATTTTTATAAATTTTGCACTTTTTGCAGAAGATATTAAAAACACATAAATATAATATAAACGCTGCAGCTTTAAGAACAAATCGATTTTTTCTTTGAATTAAATAGGTTTTTTTCGCAAAAGGTTTGCTGCAATGCTACAAACAAGCATTTTCATAAATTGTTCTCCCAAATGTTTTTCTGGGCATTTTCGAAAATCAGGTAAAAAGCACGGGCGAAACATAAATACTTTGTGTCGCCAAGAGTTGCGATAGGAAAATCGGATCACGCGTTATATTCGTTAAGACTATATCACGAACAATTAATTACTATTTATGAGAAATTACATTGTTTTCATTTATTTAAAATACCTATGTGAAAAAATCACTCGTGGCTTTTTCACTTATTTAAACGCCACGTGTGATTTTTTCACTTGAAAATTGTTTTTATTGGCTGTTGCTAAGGAAATAGATCAATCAGATTGGTTCAGCAAAAGTTGAGTAATATAGTCATATTAATCCTGCGTTATTGGTATCAATGAAATCCTTGAAAAGCGCCTTTTTTAATATCCTATTGTCCCACCCTAGTGCCATTTGAAAAAAAAGAGTTATTCTCGAAAAATCATTTTTGCCAACTTTAAGTCATTCTAAAACAGCAACGAAAATAGTTAAACTTCTAAAACAATTTGTCTGGAGTGTTAGGGCACCTTGACTTTCATTTTGTGTAAGTCATGGCACTCTAGATTAATTTCTGCAAAAATTGACTTTGTCATCAAAATGTTTCGAACTTGATACTAGCATACGTAAAATTAAATGGAGGTTCCAAAAATGTATAAATATACAAGGTGTTCCATTTAAAATAACAAAATTGAAGGTAATTCCGGCGAAACCGGAAGTGGTAGAAACTTGTGTTCTATGTCAAAAAGTCACATTTAAAGAGTATAATTATTATACTTGACAAATTTCATTTTGATATCTTAAAAAATAAAAAAATTATAGGGGTACCCCAGGTTTCGTTGGCACACTGTATAAATTATGAAATTCTCCAAATTCTATTTGTTTGCTAATATATCTTTAACCCAACACTTTTTTCTTTTTAACTTTAATCGCCGTCTAACAAGATAACTACCTATATCCCAAAAGATAGGTAATCATCCATTATTAAACAATTTATATGTTGGTTTGATAAATCACTAACTGATTCGTACCATGCAGAAACTTGTCCAGTGGACGATACCACATATGCGAAATCTGACGAAATTATTTATCCGATTTCTGATGAATGCAATTCTGACAAAAACGCATCCAAAGGACGACCAGCCTTAAGGATTAAATAAGTAAGTTGGTGCCATGCACAAACAGTCAAGTAACAACTGCAATATTCATTTTTAACATGTTAGTTTTAATATCTTTTAAACCGTACAAGTACTACCTACTTACTGTTGTTAATAAAGTTTTATATGCAACACAAAGTGTCTTGTTTAAACTCCCAGACTTTCTTCTTGTTGAAAAAAGTAGCACTTTACTTACTTCTCCCATAAATAACTATTTTATACAACTTTTTAAATAAACATAAAGAATTGCTTTATTAAAAGTTAAACAACAATATTTACATGAAAACATTTAGTTAAAGAATTTAATAAAATACAAAATTTACTACCAAGTAAAATATGCTAAAATCTAAATTGGCTGAATTTTGTTACCTGTGTGATTCCAGTACTACGAATAATAACATTAAAGTAATTATATAAATAAAAACAACTAAAATAAACTACAAACTACAATTTGTTACATTTTTTTGCTTTTGCTCTTGTGACTCGACCAGTTGTATTTTCTTTACCGTTACAACGGGAATTCTGTTTTGGCATTTTCTTTTTATTTATATTTTTCTTATCATCATCGGGAGCACACAGTTCGCTCATTAAATTTTTCCGTACATTATTTTTGACGCCTGCCGTATCGGAATCACTTTTTATATTCCCATCACTGAAATCCTTTACAATACCTTCCTCGACAGTCGCTTTGTTCTACCGTTTTGTTAACGTTTTTGTTGCAGACTGCAAATATTTTGATGCTTTTATTGATTTTGGTGTGTATGCATTTGGAATTTGTTGAATTACATTTAAAGATGGTTGTATGGAAGAATCGTTGTCAGTGATGTTCATAGGCGGCGATCCCGGGTGGGTTAAGTGGGTCCCCCACCCAATATTTTGGTCGACGGATCCTGCCATGTTACGGACCCACCCAATATTTTACAGAAATTTTTATTTATATTTACTGTAAATGATATACTGGTCGTGCAGAAGCGTTTAATGCTCCTGACTCACAAGTTCATTTTCGCAAAGCATTTTACGCTGTTATAGATTGTGTTCTGCAATAGTTAGCAAGGCGTTTTGACACTTGTCGTAACTCCGGACTGGCCAGATATCAAATGTTTGAGAAAATACTTCTGAAAGTTGAAGTAGCGTTGAATCGAACAGTTTTGGAAGAATACAAAACCATTGACATAAATAGGCTAGAAACACAGCTTCGAATGTTTCAGGGTGAATATGGAAAGCCTATGTCAATGTTCCAGGTCAGAGATATGCTTAGAAATTTGTCTCCAGAAGTTCGAAGTTTATTTAGTCAGATAGAAAATTTGATTACGCTTATGCTTGTCTGTCCCGTATCATCATGCGAAGCGGAAAGAAGTTTCTCCTCGCTGCGGTGATTAAAAAATTGGCTTCGAAATAGCATGAGCAGTGCCGCTATATGCCATGTGCACAAGACAAGACTGGACGCTGTTAATATTAATGATATTGCGAAAGAGTTTACCTCAAAAACAGACGTAAGAAAATTTAGCCCAGTGGCCAAGTACATTTTACCTGACAAAAGGTCATGTAGTTTTGGATTTTGGATATATTGTTTGTACCAACGAAATAAAAAAAGAAGGAAGGAAACTAAGGTACCTGGTGATCATCGGAATTTATAATTAGAGGAAGCTGTGATTGGTGCTATTTTATGCTGTGTGGTTGGACACACTGAGAAATTAATAATAAATTGACAATTGTTATATTTGAGGTTATGCTCGTGCTTTGTACGATCTTTGATGATATAGTAAACATTATTTTCCGGAAACGTAGAAATAAAATAAGTTTGAAGAAAAAATTGAAATTACTTTCAGTGAGAAAAATTTTATGTTGAATATCAAACATTTTTAAAAATAAATATCACAATTTTGACACTTAAAATTTTTAATTTCAAACTGCAAGCCTGTGTTGCCAACTTTATGGTAAATATCACAGCCTGCTCTAATTATAAATTCCGTTGATCGCCCGGTATTATGATGTATAACTACCGGGCGATCCAGAAAAAAAGGAATTAGAGCAGGCCCTGATTACGCTGTTAAGGTTGGTAACATTGCTTCTCATTTTTTTAAGTTTCATATCAATGGTAATCTGATTTATTACTTGAAAAATAAATTTGACATTTTATAACCTAAAATAAAAGCATTAGTGGGCGTAATTACATTTATGGTTATTAAATAAAGTAAAATTATTTATTTATTTATTTAGACTGCCTACAAACAGGTAATTACTTACTATTATTTAAAACACGGACAATAATATTGTTGCATGATTTTGACAGTTAACGTAACCTCTTCAATGGTCAATAGTGTCTCTGTTTACGCTCACGGTAGGCGAATCACGGGATACCAACTTTGGTAACTAGGTCACGGCCTGCTCTAATTCGTTTTTTTCTGGATCACCCGGTACAAGTGCAACGGAAATACGTCACACACGCCATATTGAAACACCAACCGGCACGAGTTTTTATTGGTAGTCTAACTGTTTATTTACGTTTTTGTCTTTGACAGTTGACGTATTTAGTGTTCTCAGCCAATGAGCTTCTAAAATCCGCCATATTGATACACCATCTAAATTGCATACTGTTGGTGTTATGGTCCTTCCTTCTTTTTTTATTTCGTTGGTGTGTACCTAGGCCCTTATTAAAAATCCAAGTTTTCTAATTTAACGCGCATGTGCGCGCGTCAGTACGACCACTTTTGTGTCACTTTTTTCGGTTTTTGCTCGATAACTCTTTACTAGTGCGTCCTACAGAAAAAATTACTCTTACCTTTTTTGTAGAGCACAAAATTTACTACAATTTACTTTAATAACATGTTTGTCTAAACCTCATAGTTACCGAAATACAAAACTTCAAAGCAAAAACTTTTTCCCAAAAGTTAGGAAAAATTACCACAAAAAATACTGTGTCCATTAGGGTGACCACAAGGTATAGGGGGAAAAAATATTTTCGTCGTAATGCCAGCGGGACCCCCCTAAAATTTGCCATTTGTCTAAAAAATAAGATTCGCAAAGTTTTGGCTCAATTGGATAACGTTAACCCGTGCCTCATCGAGGTTAAAGTTGTAAAAACCGATTTTTGCAAAAAATCGCCGTTTTTCCCTAATAAAATGAAAACCATTCGTCCTAGAAACCTGGTTATTATTTCATGTTTCAAATGTTGCTGTCTTGAAGTTTTACTCCAACCACTTTTTTGTTAAAACTTTTATATTTGAAGATATCCATCATTTTCTAAGACCGGACATGATCCGAATCCTCAAAGTCGCCCTTTTTGGAAAATAAGTGAAAAATGGCAACAGGGACAGTTGTGCAATTGTGCATACTTAAATTTTCAAATTTTCAATGTCATCGTTTGTTATATTTACCAACGAAAAAGGGTGACCTCTTAATTGTACAACTGGAATCTTCAATAAGCAGCACATCAGAGGAAGAGGAGCAAGAAGAGATGGAAGTGAATTTTCCAGACACAGAGGATACAGGACCAGAAATAAAGAAAAGGAAGTACGCTAGAGGAAGTCAAGAGATTATTACCGAAAAATTGTCTTTATTGTTAGATAGGTGTAGTATTTCTGATAGAGACGCAGTTCGAATAATATCAGCTACTGCAGAGGCGTTAGGTTTTGACTCACAGAATTTAATTCTAAGTAAAAGTGTAATACGACTTCGCAGACAGCTATTCCGAAAACAAAGGGCTGAGCTTATCAAACATAGATTCAAAAATTCCGATTTAGAGGGAGCCGTTGTGCACTGGGATGGAAAATTGCTTCCAGATATTTTGAGTAAAGAAAATTTAGAGAGGGTAGCGGTTTTGATTAGTTGTGGGGATGAAGAACAGTTGATAGGAGTTCCTCAGCTTGAAAATAGTATGGGAATTACTCAGGCAAAAGCTGTATTTTCGGCACTTGAACAGTGGGGGGCAGTTGAGAAAATCCAGGCAATGTGTTTTGATACCACTGCAGTAAATACTGGTCGCCTCAGGGGAACCTGCGTTTTGCTAGAGCAATTATTAGAGAAAAATCTTCTTTATTTAGCATGTCGCCACCATATTTTAGAAGTAATTCTCAAATCAGTTTTTGATTTAAAAATGGGCACGACTACTGGCCCTCAGCCAGATATTTTTAAAAAGTTTCAGACTGAGTGGTCGAAGTTAGACAAGACAAAATACAAAACTGCTATTGAAGATAAAAATATTAGATATAAAATAGGTAATTCAGACGAAATATCAAGTTTTCTTATCAAACAATTGAAAAACCAACAGCCAAGAGATGAGTATAAAGAATTTATCCAACTTTGTTTAATTTTTTTAGGACGTACTCTTCCAAAAGACATTTTTTTTAGAGTACCTGGTGCTATTCATCACGCCAGATGGATGGCAAAGGCCATTTATTCTCTCAAAATATATCTTTTCATGGATCAATTTTCATTAACAGATTTAGAAAAAAAAGGTATCACAGACATTTGTTTATTTATAATCAATATTTATGTAAAAGCCTGGTTCAACGCCCCCAAACCTACTTTGGCCCCCAACCAAGACCTGCAATTGTTAAAATCTTTTGTGAATTACAGACAAATTGATAAAGAACTTGCAGACAAGGCACTGTCTAAAATGATAAATCATCTGTGGTATCTTAATTCGGAGCAAGTCGCATTTTCGTTTTTTGATGAAACATTTAAAAAAATGTCAAAACAAGCATGGCTGCAAAAAGTCTAAAATTAATTTCTTTTGAAGAAAAAAATTATGATGATAGGGATGTAAGAGCAAAGCTCAGTCTCGAACAAGTGGATGATTTATTGGACAAAGAAGTTGATTCTTTTGTTTCTCATAAAACTCTAAATTTTTTCAAGAGATTTGAAATTGATACAGAATTTTTAAATACTGATCCAGATGTGTGGTGTGAAAATTCACAATATTTAAAAGCTAAAAAAATAGGGAACAGTTTTAGGGTTGTCAATGATACAGCTGATAGAGGGGTAAAATTAATCCAAGACTTCAATTCCTGTTTGACGAAAGACGAAGAACAATGGCAGTTTCTGTTGCAAGTTGTATCTGAATGTAGGAAAATATTTCCAGACTCTTCAAAAGCCACCTTATCTAAGCCATTACCGCCTATCTGATAATAAATTGTAAATGTAAATAATAATAATAAAATGCATTTACTTCTTCTCATTTTCGCCTTTTTTGCTTTTCTTTTCTCCTAAATCCTTCATTTCCAATTTTAGGGATTCTCATAAAAAGTCAAAATTTCAACCTTGATGAGGCACGGGTTAACGCTATCCAATTGAGCTGAAACTTTGCCAATCTCATTTCTTAGCCAGTTGGCAACTTTTAGGAGGGTTCCCCCAAAGAAATTCGAACATTGATTTTTTGTGACCACCCTAGTGTCCATCATCTTAACGGTTTATTGGTTCAATTTAAAGACAAAATCAGTAACACTTTGTAGCCATAAGGTAGATATGTGCATAAAAAATTACAAATAAGACCACAATACATGGAGAATATAAATATACAGGGTGTGTAAAAACTCGCGTACAAGTTCTCCGTAACTTTATTCCTTGGACAATAATACAGCGAAATCCTCATAGCGAAAAAGTCACCAGATGCTTCCTCAACTCGTGCGATGCCTTCAAAGTTCAAAATTGGCAACGCGAAAAGAAGCCGTTTTTTGCAAAATTCTGTTACTTTATGCATAGATTAAGTAATAACGGCAACAATTTAGTATCGTTTATCATTTAAAACTACAAAAAAAAATAGTAGTTTTCATCATTTCAATTCACAGAATTCTTCCAAATGTGTTTGCTTGTATCAAGAATGTCATGACATTCTTGATTCAAGAAAAAAATGTTAGTGAAATAATTTGTAGTAAATTTTGTGCTCTACAAAAAAGGTAAGAGTAATTTTTTCTGTAGGACGCACTAGTAAAGAGTTATCGAGCAAAAACCGAAAAAAGTGACACAAAAGCGGTCGTACTGACGCGCGCACGGGCGCGCCAAATTAGAAAACTTGGATTTTTAATAAGGGCCTAGGTACAAACCAACGAAATAAAAAAAGAAGGAAGGACCATAATACCAACAGTATGCAATTTAGATGGTAGCCTAGGTACATACAACATATCCAAAATCCAAAACTACATGACCTTCTGTTAGGTAACCCCCCCTTTTCACGACCTGGCCACTGGGCTAATTAGCATTCGGGAATTTTATTTAAATTTAATGTATTTACTTGTGACTTGTGTATAATATATAAATTGTACCCTGTATACAATATAGCATACCAATTATTCGTTATCTGTGTGTCAAAATTTTCTATTTATGTAAAATGTCACGAAAATGCGTTAAAAATCAAAAAAATTGCCGGGGGAGAAACCCCCGCTACGGCGCAGCGCTTCGCTCGGGCATGGACTGACATGCAACGGGAACCTGACGGGACCCACCCAATGTTTTGTACAGATCGCCGCCTATGGTGGTGTTCGATGACACTTCAGGTGGAGAAGCAAGTGAGAAAATCGGTTTATTTCTTTGTATAGTTTTAGGAGCCGGTGTCGTATAAGAAGCAGGTTGTGACTTTTTAAGTAGTAACGATTTTAGTTTTTCCCTTGTTTTCATTTCATCATCACTAGCGTTTCCAGGAGAAGTAAAAATTGTTATTTTATCTTTCTTCGCTTTTTCATCGCATAACTTGAATTTAATCTTTCTTAGTGGTGGTTTAGGAGGTGAATAATAGCCAGGGCTATATTGAATATTGAGCTGGAAAAACAACTTTTAAACGATTCTCCGGTGTTTTTGCACCTTCGTTATTGCCTGCAGTTAATTCCGTATTTCCATGTACATTATTTTGTTTCTCCCTTTTATTTTCGCAGCATTTGTTTAAAATGGTCATCATATAATTAAAATTCGCTTCATTATATAAATATATATTTTCATATTTTCTCTCCGAAATTATATTCATATGTTTTTTATGAATTTTCTCAGCTTCGTTTGTGTTGTTTAATCGAAGCAAAAAATTACCATAGCTTAATAACACTTCACAATAGCTTTGACAGAGAAGATCTTTGAAGTCACAAAAAGGGTAAGACGACAGTAAGTTACGTACATAAGCCTTAAACTGGTTATTTCTGGTACTTATACATTTAAATACTCTTAATGCCCCTCTAAAACAAGCGTTGCCGCTGTTATATTATCGCGATGTACCTACATGTAATTTTGCTTCTAAATTAATATACATCAAAATGAGATTTTGATATTCAACAGTTGTGCAATAAAAGCAATCACAATTATCTACATGTTTTAAAAACGATGGTAACTTAAATGGCTGTAACGGGAACACCGGAGACCCTAATAATTCCTGCTTACCAGCATATGATGTACAGGGTGGCCCATTTTCGATGTTTTTAAATGGGAAGTACCCTTAATATCGGAGATATGCAAAAACTGATGTCGGAGTCCAGGGCTCTTTTTTGATGCAGGTTCAAGTCCCGAAAACAAAATTCCGCCATCTTTTGTTATTTTTTTAGTTATAGCCCAAAATTCAAAATTTGGCCATATCGAAAACTTCAAATAACTCTCTTGGTTTTGAGGATATCCAAAAACGGTAAAAACATTCTAGAGGCACTTTTTCAAGTAGAATACGATAGTCAATTCAGATATCTTCTAATTTTCATGTTTTAAAAATTATGACATAAAGTTGGTATTTTTTAAATATAAGTCGTAGTTGGCCATGGTACCATTAAATTGCATATTTTTTCTGCTTTCCGAAAATATATAGTTTATAGGGGTTAAATGCAGTAACAATACCATTTTTGAACAAAATCAGATTATATGATGTTGTTAGCAATTAGTAGGCCATGGTTCATGATAGCAATAAACAAAAGCTAATAGGGCGGGTGCATGTGACATCACCAGGCACACAATAACGCGCCCGACTGAAAATGAACGACAGTTTTGAAAGTTAACAAAACCAAATAATTAATTTAATATTTTGTAGAAAATCTCGCGTTATTTTTAACAGCTTTTAATTATCCTGACATATAAGTTTCTACGTATAACCTGGCAAAATTTTTAGTTTCTTGTTTTCCAGAGCTTTTCTCTAACTGCTTTCTCTGGGAAATATCACGTTCCCTAATACTCCTTTTAATTCACGATAAAATTTTCAATTACGTTCGTATCAACTGACCGCGGGGAAAATTTTAAGTAACTGAAAATTTCGTAATTATGTAGGCTAAACCATCCCTCATCTGGTTAAACACATCTTTATTCGGATTGATATTGTAATATGCAATATTTCCTTTTTGGTAAAATTAGTATACCGGTGCATACAAATCTACCATTTGTTTACCCTACAAGTGATCAGCTGATGGCCTAGTAACGTCACATGCAACCGCTCTATTACTTTTTGTTTTGCTATCATGAACCATGGCCTACTAATTGCTAACAACATCATATAATCTGATTTTGTTCAAAAAAGGTATTGTTACTGCATTTAACCCCCATAAACTATATATTTTCGGAAAGCAGAAAAAATCTGCAATTTAATGGTATCATGGCCAACTACGACTTATATTTAAAAAATACCAACTTTATGTCATAATTCTTAAAACATGAAAATTAGAAGATATCTGAATTGACTATCGTATTCTACTTGAAAAAGTGCCTGTAGAATGTTTTTACCGTTTTTGGATATCTTCAAAATCAAGAGAGTTATTTGAAGATTTCGATATGGCCAAATTTTGAATTTGGGCTATAGCTATAACTAAAAAATAACAAAAGATGGCGGAATTTTGTTTTCGGGACTTGAACCTGCATCAAAAAAGAGCCCTGGACTCCGACATCAGTTTTTGCCTATCTCCGATATTAAGGGTACTTTCCATTTAAAAACATCGAAAATGGGCCACCCTGTACAGCCTAACATAATTTCTGCACAACTTTCCGTAATCTCTGATACATCTTCATGAATTACTATTGGGCAGGATTTTGGACTGTTTTCATTTTGTAGAGCCGTAACATTTTTACTTCCCAGGCCTAAAATATCTGATAATTCATTTAATTTTATTTGACAATCATCTAAACGTATGCTTTAGAGATCTGCTTGAGCAAGATAAATTAGGAAGTAAGCTGTTCTTAATGGTAAAGCTAAAATTTGTGCATCTACCACTGTATCACGAGCGTAACAACGAACCTCACGAGGAAGTGACAACCATCTATACATATGCACTAATTCTTGACAAATTTCAAAGAAAATAGAATGAGCACTACTTTCGACAGAACCTGGAAACAATATTTAATTAAAGAGGTTGCCTGCCTTCTGTTTAACATATATCGTCGTTGGTTCTGCAATACCTCCTATGTGTAATTTTTATTGAAGTAGAGACTTTGTTGTCATTGGAACCAGCTTTTTAATCTGTGTCTATCGCCAATAAGTCCTATCTGTAGAAATTGATGTATGCCATTTAACGCGCCTCATTTTAAATCTCCTATGTGAAACACATATTTTGCTAAGGCTATAATATCTTCTATGTGTAAACATGCACATATGGGCTACTTCATGTCGTATTGTTTAGTATGTTATGCGACATAAGTGGTAACTCGAAACACATAGGAGATATCACCGAGGGTTTTCAATGTAAACAGAGTGAACATGGTGCTGTTTGTTTTGATTTTAATTAGTTATAATTGATGCTAAATTTATTAAATTATTTGTTTAAGGTAAGTACTTTCCATTCATTCTAAGTATCTCTACTTTCATTTATTAATATAGTTTATACTGAAACCCAGCCAACCCGGTCCAAGAATTGGACTCAGGTTCTGCCTATCACAAGCCAGGATAAATGAGGAGTGATGGAGGAGTAACACTTCCTACAAAAAACCAGGGTTCATCTGGCCTGGCTGATAGCACCCTGTAAGGACTCCTGCCTAGGATTACCGGTGAACGGTCAACGGCTCCTAAGGTGAAAGAAGATTAAAGAATATCCCAACAGCAAAGGAGGCGGAAGAGCCAAACAGGGAAGATAGTTCTCTTAAGTAGTGGAAAAAAAGACTGTCTAGGGGAAGAACACCCCAAAATCAAAGTTCCTGGTCCTCCAGGTTGGGGGGTTGAGGGCTCGGGCTAACTCCTCGTTACTTGTAAAACCAAACAAACTGTTAAAAGATCAAAGCGCAAGCCTCGGAATACGGACGGAACATATGATAACAGAAAAAGCAAACGGAAAAGGACTTTAAATTTTGGAACATGAAATATCCATGGTATAAACACAAAAAAAGCTGAAGTTTTTGAACAACTTTCTAAATATAAAATTGACGTAGCCACACTTACAGAGACAAAAAAAAGGGAACAGGAAATGAAGAATATGTAAATTACAGTCATATCCCACACAGCATCAATGCTTGACGCAAGCTTGCGCGTACCTTGATTTTACCTTGCTACACTTGCATTGATTTGGCAAGCCATTATTCAGTTTGCTGCAAAATTGCATTTGCAAGCTTTTTCTTGCAAGTCTACTGCAAGGTTGTTATGCCTTGCTGCAGCGTCACTGGGACCTTCATTGTGTTCACGTGACTCTGTCCACCAATAGCGTGTTGGTTGGCTCTCACGGTTAACCGGCTTCAAGTTTATGTCGCTTTACAAACCATCTTCTGTTCGCGTTTATATTGACCACTTGGCCCGTTCCACGTGTTAATATTATAATTATTTTTGACTTTTTGTATTGTGTATTGTGTATATAGATTTTTGTGTTGTGTACCTATATAGTTAGTTATAGTGTAGTGAATTTGAAGCGTGAACAAGATTTAACACGGTAAGTTTCTATAAATTTTATCTAACTATTAAGTTTACATTATTTAATTTATTTTATTTAGGTTTTCTTTGTGTGAAATTTAGATTTAGGTATACTACCCACATTGTACCAGGAAAGTTGTAAGTTATAGTTATTTACATATGTCAAAATGGCGTAAACACGTGTTTTTGGCTCAAGCATAATAGGCTGTGCATGTATTTTTATTTAGCGTTGATCGCTTTAGAAACTTCTATTTCGTTGATAAATACAGGATTTTATAGCTATGTACATTTAAATTTAAAAACCAAATTATTTCATTGAATCTTGAATTTATTTTTCTATTATTTGAAGTTAATTGCAATTATTCTGCATAGCCAGTGTACGAAACATCTACCATGATGCCACTGATGAAATTTTAAAAGAAGCCATTGCTGAGTAGCTTCAACAACCAAAGGTGCCAAGGTCACGAAAGTAAGTAATTAAATAATTTGACCAGCATACAAAAATATGTTAAACTTTTCATTTTTCTAATTGCAGAGAGCATAGGGCGCAGCAAAAACAAGGAGAAGCAGTATAAATTACTTAATAACAATACTACAAAAGTATTTGCATTTATTTATATCAAATATTTTGATTAATAAAGTATATATGATTTATTCTCAATAACTTCTTTTATTTTAAAATATTTTTATAATAGGTTAATTTAAAAAACTTTCCTTAACTAATACCTATGTCTCTTCCAAGCTTAATACATATTTCAGAACTCAGCTTGAATCATAAGAACTGTCAAAAATTATTAATAACAGCTGTCGATGTCAAAAAGAGTTTGATATTTTTTAATTACCTGTGTGGTGTTATAACAGACATGACTTCAATGAATGTGGTTAAAAATTCAAAATCAATCCTAAGTCATAAATTCGAGTAAATAGATTAAATAATCTAGCTGGCTAAATTTAAAGGACGTTTATTAAGTTTATAATAAAGATTCGAGAACAGAAGTGTGAAAACCTACAAAGTTATATAAAATATTACTTGTTGCAAAAATGCATTTTAATGAATAATAATATGAAAGAAATTCAAGAACATGATAAGTGGTCCTAATAACTTACCGTGTAAGCTTATATCAAGCTTACCATGTAAGCTTATAGCAAACTTACCATGTAACCTTATGGCAAGCTTGCTATGAAAGCGTATGGCAAGCTTGCCTTGAAACCTTATGGCAAGCTTGTCAGGTGGTGACTAGTTAGCTTGCTGCAAGCTTGCAACAACCTTGAGTGTTGACATGACAAGATTGCAGCAAGTCTTCAGACTTGCCACGACAAGCTTTCTGCAAGTTTGATGCAAGCTGTTTTTGCTGTGTGGGATGGTTCTATAACTATAACGGAATACCCCCAAAGAAAAAAGAGCAAAAGCCGGAGTTGCTATTGTGATCTCAAAAAAGTATAAAAGACATATTAAACACTGGGAAGAGATAAATGAAAGGTTAATGACAATGGAACTTCAAATATTTGGACACACTATCTGCGTAATAGCGGCATATGCCCGTACTACAGATGGCGCAAACAACAATACAACATAGGACAAATTTGAAAACAACTTAACTTCTTTACTGACAGAAATTGGAAAAAGAAAAGAAGTTTTACTCTTAGGAGATATAAATGTGAGAACAGGACGCGAAGAACAAGATCCAGTCATAGGAAAGTTTGGCAAAGATGTAGTCAATGATAATGGAAATAGATTAATAGAAACACGCAACAGATTTAATCTTAAAATAATGAATGGTCATTTCCAACACCTAGATAAGCAAAAATTTACATGGTATCAACCAAAAAGAGGACTAAAGTCTATAATAGATTACTTAATACAAAGGCAAGAAACAAACATAAAAACATATGACGTAAAAGCTTCAAGAGGACCGGAATGTGGAACAGACCATATGCTACTTAGAGTAAAAATATATTTTAAACTAAGGAAAGATACCCGAAACACAAGAGAGGCAACAGTGGAAATGAATTTAAAGAGCACGAAATACAATTTAAAATTGCTACGAGATAACTCAATAAACTTTTTATATAAATTAAGACTATCAACTATGTTAACTGAAGAAATACAAGGCAGTATTGAAGACAGTTATAATCAATTAAAACAAGCAATACATGAAGCCGCATTTGAATCGATATGAGAACTGAGTACGAAAGTAAAAACAAATTATTGAAAATTAAAGACATAGAAGAAAATATCAAAGAAAAAAAAGAGAGCTTATCAAAAGTGATTGGCAACACAAGATCAAGAGTACAAAAAAGAATATATAAGATTAAGAAGACAAGTAAAGAAAGATGTAATCAAGGCAAAAAATGAAGAATGGGATAATATATTGTAGTGTTCTTTACACACTTTGAATGTTATCTTTTATTATTGTGTAAACTAAATTTATAACGTAGATCTCAGGGTTTAAAAAAAATGTAATGGTAACTGTATGTGTGTTTGTAATCTAATTTACATGAAATCAAACACAAAGTGGAACTCAATATTTGAAAATAATTCCTGTAAAATAAACATACAAAAACAAACTCAAACAAAATACACGAATATTAATTTGCAATAATAATTTGATAAATATTCAATATGAATTCTTTTCAGTGTAAAATTTCGAAAATTGCATCATCATAAAGGTTGAAATTTTTATAAAACAAATAATATTAAATCCTACTTTTACAAATATTAACATTTAAATTCGTGAATGAAGAAACAAAATCAAAAATTGGTTACT
This sequence comes from Melanotus villosus, assembly GCA_963082815.1. Classification (NCBI taxonomy): domain Eukaryota; kingdom Metazoa; phylum Arthropoda; class Insecta; order Coleoptera; family Elateridae; genus Melanotus; species Melanotus villosus. The sequence goes on along the minus strand of OY720418.1, from coordinate 63,545,685 downwards.
TGTAAATTTAAAATCGACTTATCTTAAATAATCTGTTGATTCGGGGTTTTTAGCGAAAAGAACACCACGTTCAAGAATTCAAGTATTGGTGACTTCATATCGTTGGACAGTTGGCCGCTTCCTTCACAACTTGTTGCTATTTCGTTGGATCTCGAACTGGTAAGTCTTTATATTTAATAATTACTTGGTTAATCACTTTGCTGTTTATAGTGGTTAAACACTTTCATGTAGGTTTTACTTAATCTGTTTTTCTTTCTTGCAGATTTACTGATGAATGTTTAAAACTAACCTCACTTCGGTTAATGAAGTAAACAACTGTTATTTAATTAAATTTCGATGAAATTTATTTATTAACACATAATATGGTTGAACATAACAATAATTTAAATTAGCTGGATTAATTTAAATCACAACATAATATTTACAACTCGTAAGTAGTTTCACTTTTAACTTTATAAATTATTAGACACGATTTACACTTTTTAAATTTAATTTATTTAATTGTCTTATTATTTATTTAAATCATCTTCGTTTAATTGGTTCAATTTATTATTACTTATGTTTCACTTTCATTTATTCATAGTTAAATTTTAATGTATAAATATTTTAATGAACATCTGTCATTTTGAATCTATCTAGTTTTCCATGACTTTCTTTTATTAATTTAATGTGGAGCCGAATTTTTACGTGCACCCTCTTCAAATACTTTTGATAGACTGACTAGCCTCTAAAATAGCATGAACCAATTAAAACGCAGCAAATTTTCAAAAACTGACTCATGTTATCAACCAACTTAATTAACTAAATTTCGTTACTTATCTAATTCTAATATTAAACGAATAACTGAAATTTACAATACTTTACTTAAATTTTATATACAATAATTAAATTTTGGCTTGTCTTTTTAATTTTTATATTATGAATTATTATAAAATTCACTTTCAGCTTTCAAATTCTTATGAAACCTTGTCTTTGTACCTTATCTTAACTTTTTATAATATTTTTACTTCTGACTGAATATTTTATATAGTCAAAACTTTAATGTAAACTTTCCTAATCTTCGTTCTTACTATTAAAACATATTTTATCAATTATTAAGTAACAATTTAATTTTATTTGTTCTTTTCAGCATGGCAAATAGGAAAATATGTTTCTAGGAATCGAAATATCCCAGAACATCCAAATCGTAACATGTTTTAAAGAAGATTTCTAACATCGGAAATCAAAATCTTGAAATGTCAAACCTTAAAATGTGTTTTATGACATTCTCGTGTTATAAGTATGTTAACTTTACAGTACTTTTATTGAATTTACTGATTTATAATAATGCTTTTATATTGATTTAAAATAAAATTCATCTTAATATTTCGTTTCTGTAATTTGTAAGTGTAAAATAATGTATCATAAATGTCATATTGTAGTGTAAATTGTATAACTGTGTTAAATTGTAATAAATTAATGTTGTTTGAAATTGTTACACAACAATATGTACAGAAGTGGAAAATTCTATAGTAGGAACAAGAACTAGAGAAGCCTGGAGAGTTTTGAAAACCCTTAGGCAAGAAAATCGATACAAAACAAATATACAAATGATACAAATTAATAAATGGAAAGAATATTACGAAGATCTATTAACGGAAAATATACAAGAGCTTATAAAACAAGAACCTATGCAAAGACCACAAAATGATGACACCCAAGATATAGAAGGAATAACAAGAAATTCGAAAACAATTAAAAAATATGAAAAACACTAAAGCACCGGGTCCTGGAGATATTCCTGTTGAATTAATAAAAAAAACACCCCTAGTAGACTCATTGAACTATTACAACAACTTTTTAATAGATGCCTTATAGAACGAGAAGAGATACCCACGGAACTGGGTTACATTAGTCCCATACACAACATGGGAAATAGAGCGGAGTGTCACAATTATAGGGGTATTAGAGTAACATCATCAATAGGAAGATTGTATGGACGAATAATTAAACAAAGGATAGAAAATATAGTTGATATTGGAGAAGAACATGCGGTTTTGTGGCTGGGAGATCCTGCATAGATAACATCTTTACTTTAAACCAAGTGATACAGAAAAGATGAGCAAAAGATAGAGAGACTCATATTCTTATATTTTGAAATTCTTTAACAAAACTGCTAATTTTAGATTTAAGTCTTAATCTATTTATAACTCTTTTACACTCACATAGTTCATTGTGCAGCCTCTTTTTTTCTTGGCGTTAAAAGCTTTGAAGGGTAGAAGCCAATTTCTCGAATAGTGAAGGCCCTCTTTGTTCCTGAAGGTGTAACAGGCTTTGAAGATGCTAATAACGCAAAGTAAATAATGTTAGTACTTAGTACAGAAATATTTAATATAAATATAAATTTAAGTGCAATGAATTAACATAGTACACACATCACAAAAGTCTAGGGATATATATTTTTTTATCGAATATAATTACACAAGAGGTTTTATTTAGTCGGATATAGTTATTTAAGCATCAAGGGAAGTAAGTAGCTTTTACCAGTCGAGAACGAGTTTGCCAGCCCGAGCGAGCGAGGGCTGGCAAAGTTCGAGACTGGTTGTAGGTAGTTACTTCCCGAGCATGTTTATAATATTTTTCTCCATGCCCAACAAAAATTTGAATAATTTTTCCTTAATAATTCCACGTTAATTGATAGAAAATTAATCTATTACAAACAAAGCAAATAGCCACCTAGTGTTGATTTGCTTAGTAGCAATTGTTTTTCAGTTGTTTCTGTCAATATAAAAAAACCACTTGTACTTGCGTTTATTGGTAGTTTTCAAAAGATAAAATGCAAATAGGCGATAAGGGCAATAGAGAATTTAGCGTAGATGAAGCGGCAAATATTGCGTGTTTGGAATTACTACCAGAAAAATCCAAAATCCCTTATGAAAATGCATACAAGTTGTTTAAAAAATGGTGCGCGGAGAAAAACATCTATTCAGTGGAAGAAAACGTGTTTTTGGCGTATTTTTTAGAAAGATCAGTCAAATTAAAATCTCCATCGAGCTTATGGTGTGACATTTACGACAATAAGGATATTTCTAAATATCCAAAGGTATTAGCATTTTTAAAACGAAAAAAATGATGGTTAACAACCTAGAAAGTCAAACGTATTTACTATACTCGAAATTAATCTTTTTTTGACTGAAGCTCCTGACGAAATTTATTTGTTAATGAAGGTTGGTTTTTAATATAATCTAATAAATTAGTTCTTTAACCCTTTTATACCATTTTAGTTATACCCTAACCCTACTTATCTTAACAAGTTTTTACATTTCAAATAGGTTAGTATCAATTAAGTTCAAACCCGTTCAGATCACTTACAAAACTAAAATTACTGTAATAACACGTAATTCACTTACTTCCCTTGGGGAGTAAGTTTTACCTTACTTCCCTAATGCCATGACTACCAGTAAACAAACAGTAAAATCAACTTACCTGCAATGGATATGTCAAAGTAAGTGTAACTTACTAGATGGGCATGGAGAAAAATATTTTTTGCAACGAAAACGTATTGCTTAGCAATTAGACGAGAAAAATTGACAGCAGATAAAATCACGACGGCCGAAGGCCGGAGTTGATTTTATTTGCTGTCAATTTTTCGAGTCTAATTGCTGTAAAGCAATATTAGTTTGAGTTTTGCAAATAAATATTTATCCTGACTAAATAAAGCCTCGAGTGTAATTCGGCGAGACAATTTAATGAATGAACAATACAAAATTATTTTTTTTATTTGGTATTGAAGCTACAATTATTAAACGTCAAGGCAATGTTGCATAGCAACTAAAGTTAAGGTAGTGTTTTAGCCGGATAAAAGTTAGGGCAAACTTTTATCCGCTGTCAAACTGACAAAATCACCGCGGCTTATGGGATTTTTATACATGAATTAAATTGTCGATATAAATCAATTTTGTTATTAAATATCTCTACCATTGATCAAGTATGCTAGTGCTAGTCTTTGGGCTAGCGATAGCAATTGTTTCAATAATAAACAAACAAATGCAAATGCTTAATTGTCAATTCAACTAAAAGTAAAGCAATTTCAGTGTTGTTAGGGAATAATTTAATCATCATTTACAGTTAATTTACGTTTATATTGGGGGGATTTAAGTTTTATTGGTGCTGTTATTATGGAAGGTAATCAACAACGACAACATTTAAGTTTAGCTGAAATGAACAGAGCTGTAGGTATGCTAGAAGTTGGTCGAAGACAAGTTGACGTTGCAGCAGCTTTAAACACCTCTCAAAGTGTTATCAGCAGACTGTGGCGTAGATATAGGACATCCGGAGATCCTAGCGAACAACATCCAGGTCGTGGACGCATTACTACCGCAGTTCAAGATCGCTACTTAACATTGGAAGCTAGACGACGACCAATAATTACGGCTAGACAATTGCTTTCACAGCGTCAGACTACTCATAATGTAATTGTATGTTCTCAAACAATCAGAAATCGATTGCATGAAGCTAATCTCCACGCCCGACGTCCAATAAGAGCCCCACCAATTCGACATGGTAATCGAGCACGTAGAGTAGAATGGGCTGAAGAGCATATTCTGTGGACAGAAGAGCAATGGTCTAGGGTTTTGTTCACAGATGAATCTCGTTTTGGAATACACCCTGACAGCCGAAGAGTTAGAGTGTGGAGACGACCTGGTAACTTGGAAAGGCTCAGATGTGTTCAAGATGTCCATTCTTATAAAGGAGGTACCGTAATGATGTGGGGTGGTATCTGCATTGGCGGAAAAACAGATCTCTGTTTTCTTGAGAGGTTTTTAAATGCCGATGGGTATCTAAATAGGGTACTGCGGCCTATAGTGCTTCCATTCGCAGGTGCTGTTGGACCTGAGTTCATTCTAATGCATGATAATGCCACCCCACACGTTGCAGGTACTGTTACCGAGTGGCTTGAAGACGAAAACATTTCTGTTTTACCATGGCCTGCGCAGTCCCCAGACTTAAACGTTATTGAGCACGTGTGGGACATGTTGGGAAGAAGCATTGAAAGTGAATTGGATGAAATTCATACTCGGATTCAGCTTCGTGATACCCTTGTAAGACACTGGCAACAGTTACCGCAAGATGCAATAGATAATTTAATTTTATCAATGCCTAGAAGATGCGGAGCCGTTTTGAACCAAAGAGGAGGAAATACTCTCTACTAAATTTAATTAATGAATACTTTAAGTGCTGACACTTCAATTTCTTATGATTGTATAAAATCAACTTTTTGCTAATAAGTTTCATTAAAGCTTTTTCAACTTGTCTTCTTTTGTTTTAAATTAAATTTCTAATTTAGAATGTTGTAAAAGTATTGTGTTAATTTATTATATGCAGACCACCTAAAAAAAATCAAAATACTTGACAGTTTTGCATAAAAAAAATATATCCCTAGACTTTTGTGATGTGTGTATTTAAAAATAATTATTATGTAAATTGAAATAAAATAATTACAAAAAAGAGATTTAACCCCCCCCCCCTCCATAGAATCCGTGGGGCTGACCGATTTTTCAGCTCGAGATTCTGAGGTAATTCAAAACGTGATCTTCTTAATTTTGGGGGTTTTTGGCTTTAATTGCCACGCTGGTCAAACGGATTGCTAAATGGAATAGGATATAGGAAAGATATAATCTAGTGTAGATGGGAAATAGGGGTTTAAACATAATTCCATCCCTGGTTGCAGGAGATGGGATACAGTCAAGGCAAATGTCATGGGTAGGATTGCTTCTCTGAAGTAGACCTACCGAGATTGTAGAGGAGTATCTATCCGCTACCTTTAACTTACTACCAAAATATTACTTATGAAAAATCTATAAATTACGTAGAAACCGAGAGTTTAAATCAAAATATAAAACGACTAATAAGAATAGATGGCAAAACACCAGAGAAATTTCTAATAAATAACTAGGTGCATGGAGAAACAACAACAAAATAGCCTAAGCTGTTATTATCTATATTTTTGATCTATATTAACGCAAATTACAAGAAAGAAACAAGGATATGTTGTCAAACTGTAATATCCTACATCAGATCCACTTTTCTTCTATTACATCATTGCCCAATTTTATTTTTGTTATATTGTATTGTATTGTCTGTAACCTCTTATGCCTTTCGGTGTCCGGGCTGGCGCTATCGTTCGTGTTGCAAACTTCACATTCGTGTGGCAAACAAAAGCTTTCAACACTTGTATTACAATACATGTAGGTACTATTAAATCCTCCTGAGGTACGAGAACTAGAAAATTGTATTAGTTAGCCTTTTAGGCCTTTAGTCAATTGAAACGTTAGTGAGTTTTGTATTTGATTATCATTTTCAAGCATTTAATTGGGATTTTATCTGTTCACACCATTTTACCTGAAGAATTTCAAAAGGCGTTTAACATCTTTTGGTATGTAGTACATTTGTCTCCTTTGAAGATTTCTTACGGTATTCGTCGAATTTCAGCCTTTCTTGTGCGTTGTGCTAGCTGTTTTTCCGGGGTACGATGTGTTCGTATAACCACCTGTTGTTCGTTGGTACAAACATCTGCTGTCCACGTGTTGGTTCGACATTCACGTTTTGTTTGAAATTCGTTGATACGAAGAAATCATTCCGCCCCGTGCTTTAGAAGACAATTATCACTGATTTTAACTTTTATGTCCTACAAGTTTAAAACCCCAAGGTTAAGGTCAGATAAATTTGATTTTGAGGTTATCTGGTGTTATTTAGTTAATTTAAAAACATTCAAACATGTTTTATTTAGATTGATACGGACCCAGTTATTGTTATTAGTAATTTAAATAGAAATACTACAGTAAATGTAATTTAAGGTATTCCGTTTACGAACCTTCAATGTCATTCATTTTAGTAAATTAGATTTCAGTACGAGTAAACAAAATAGTGGTTGCAGGCACGACAACGTACATTTATAAATTGTATTTTTGATTTTGTGAGGAATATTCAAATTTCGCGTTTAAGCTTAGTCAATTACTATTTCTTTTAAAATATTAAATCGTAATTGAATTGTTGTTACCGTACAGGTCTCGCAAGACGTAGTATTAATTACTATTGTATTATTGTTATTTATAACCGCAAAGACGACAAAGTGAGCTCATTTTCTCCGTATGCGTTAGTTAATAATTTAGTTTAAGATTAATCCTTGCGAATCCCCATAGGATTTTACTTTCGTTTAATTACTATATTGTGTTCATTTGAACATCACATTTTACTTTCGTTTAATTACAATCTTATATTTTGAACATTCCATATAGATTTACGTTTGATTACGATCCTGTTATACTGAACCTTTCGTTTAGTTCGACTTCATTTGGTTACAAACTTAGTTACTTATTTTTTTTTTCTTTGAAAGATAACTGAATTATTTTCAATGGTGTACCTGTTATGTATAATTTCGTTAATTACAAAGCCTTGCGTTTTATTATCAAGTCAATTAACTTTGGAGGTCTATTCTTCAGGAGATCCGACTGAAGACAGTTTACTTTATAAGGATCTGGCGCCCAAGGAACATCGTTTAAATCAGGCCTGGCCAACCCAAATTGCCCCACGGGCCGCATTGGCAACCTAAAATTTTCCAAGGGCCGCACACAAATAAGAATACTTAACTGCAAATTTTGCTCCAATAAATTTTTCGATATCTGGCTTTAGAACTAAACTCGTAGGTACTTATTAATTTTTGTAAGTGATTGCTTTGGATGCAGAGGTACACAGAGTGTTCAATCAGTGTAAATCTGAAAAAAAAAGATATTACAACTAGACATGAAGAGAAAACATATATTGAACCAACAACAATAGTTATTTGTAATACAAGTGTTGAAAGCTTGCGTTTGTCAAACGAATGTGAAGTTTGCAGCACGAACGGTAGTGAGTGCTGCAGTCACATGAGTGTGGCAAATACAAGCTTTCAACACATGTATTACACACTATTTTTTCTACAACCACAAAAAATTTAAATATTTCTGCAAAATCAAATCTGACATTCATCAAATGTCATTATGACATTTTGATTTGCGTGCGGAAAGTAAACAAATTAGCAAATCAAAAGTTTACTTTCCGCACGCAAATCAGATTTGCGTGCGGAAAGTAAACTTTCCGCACGCTAATTTTCACTTGTTCGGCAAACACTCATTTTCAATACTCGTATCTATGGAGACGAAGTCTGAAAATCCCACTTTCCATGGTGGTTGTAGAAAAAATGTATTTGTATGGTAATAAACACATCATTGCTTCGTTTATTCACAAAGATACCTCACATTTTAATTTTATATAATAAATATAGTTTTAACAATCAAAATTATTAATTAAGTCACATAAATCAAATAATATTTAAAATTTTATTTTATAGAAAAACAAATACCAATAGTGCAATTTTTCTTTCGGTGTGATATTTGCGCTTCTTTTCAGTTACTTAATTTTTCTAAATTGATTTCAATATTTGAAGTTGCACACCTTAACTGGTTTGTTATACTCCATTTTGGAAAAAACAGCTTCACAAACGTATATGTAGATCCAAAGGCGCTAACAATGTTTTGGGCAAAACATCTGATGTTAGAATAGTTATTTGCGCTCCAAGTTATGGTAAGTGAAATTTTTTATCCGAGGTGGTAATTTGTGGACCGAAGCGCAGCTGAGGTCCATAAAGCCACCGAGGATAAAAAAGAAACTTACCTACGCGTTGCGCATTACGTTTTTCTCACTACCACAAAACAACATTCATTAACAGTACTAATATTTAACAAAAATTATGACGTTTATATTTATGACAGTTTAACGGCGCTGTTTCTATGGTACAAACAAACAAATAAACACAATTTCTGTTTTCAGTAATGAAAAGAATGAAATCAAATATTTTGTAAATACACCTTCATTTAACATTCAACGTTGTTCCAATTGTCAAATTAGTATTAACATTAATAAATAAACACGTATTCTCCACTATAACTATTTATTTTTTTTTATATCCGTTATGGTGTAGAGACAGGGGTACCATATGCGGAAAGTGACCTGGCGCAGTAAATCGTCTTTCTTGTCCTTAGATACAGTCTGTTTTTGTTCAACTAAATGTTTTACTTTCCATTATTGTCGATTTTTTGACAATGTAATGTCAATTTACCAAGGTGGTAGTGAGAAAAATATTTTTGCTGTTACCTATGTACTTTCTATAAAATTTTATTTTTGAAATCGTGGGGTATATATTTTTTAATTCAATATTGCATTGTAGGTCGATTAATTCCATTTGTAAAGTTTTTGAAACAGTAGAAACAACAACACCAAATGGAGAGCTGAACATCTCAAATGGTTCCTCATAATTTAACAGCTCTGAAAAACGACAGTCACAGGCTACTATACGTTTACTTATTTTATCAGCAAATTTTGAAAAATTCTTATTGCGTCTTTCTTTTAATAATGGAAAATGTTGTGCAGTGTTATTTTTAAGTTGGTTTTCAAACAATAATAATTTCGTTTGGAACGCTTTCATCAAATTGTCTGCAGCAGTAAGTAAATTATTCTGACCCTGCAACTCCATATTTAGCTGATTCCGTTTTTCGGTAATATCTACCAAGAAACACAAATTTTGCAACCACTCTTCATTTCTTAATTCAGAATCAAGCACATTCTCCTCGGTCATAATAATTTCAATTTCTTCCCGTGAATCAAAAAATCGTCTTAGACATTTTCCGCGACTCAACTCTCTAACATTGGTAAAATAAAAGATGTAGCCATACTCGGAATCTAATTCAGTAAAAAAGTATGCCTTAAATTGGCGATGTTGAAGGCCATGCCAACGAATATAGTTCACTGCTTTTATAACCTACCGGGTGTAGAATTGGTTCACGCACCATAGGGATTTCCATGTTAAATTCTTAATGTTCAAATATTGGCTCCCCAAATTATTTTAGAGAAAAAGTGTAAATATGTTTCTTGTAAAGAAAAAAATACTGTATACAACCATCTCATTACTTATTTTTTTTTACTTTCCATACAAAGGGGAAATCAAGGAAATTAAAACTACTATTTTAGCAAAAATAGGTGGTGCCTTGGAATTGTTGAAACAAAAACCCGTTGATCGTTAGCTGCCATGTTAATATTTTAATCACAAATTTAGACGTATTTTAAGTAATTTTGCGTTTAGACAATGCATTCTAGTGCCGAAAATTTATTTTTTCGCATTTTGACAAAAAAAGTGGACTTTTTTTATTAAAAAATCGTAAAGAAAGCAACACTTTTTTTAACTATTTAATTTTACATTTTGCATTAAGTAAGTTGCTTCAAATTTGCGGATCATTCTTTCAACAGTAGTGTGGTTTGGAATTGGTCGATTCGGATATTCTGCAGCAAACATATCACTTACTGCACGTGCGCTATTACCAGAATAGTACCATTTTATCATTAGGATCTTTTCATTCAACGAATACATAATATTAACTCAGAATTACTTAAAATACTTCTAAATTTATTATTAAGATGCTAACATGACAGCTAACTAACAATTGTTTTTTGTTTCAACGATTCCAAGGCACTACCTATTTTTGCTAAAGTACCAGTTTTAGTTTCCTTAATTTTAACCCTTGTATGGAAAGTAAAAAAATAAGTAATGATATGGTTGTATACAGTATTTTTTTCTCTATAAGAAACATATTTACACTTTTTCTCTAAAACAATTTGGGGAGCCAATATTTAAAAATTAAGAATTTAACATTGAAATCCCTATGGTGCGTGAACCAATTCTACACCCTGTATATGACTTGGTTCAAGATAATACTTGATTGCATAAATTTTGTTGATGTATCAAACGTTATTTCTTTTAATCACTTTAATACGATTTAAAAGATATTCTGAAATACCAGATACTTAAAGCATCGTAAAAACATAATTCGTCATATATGACCGCGGGCCGCACCTAAAAGCTTCGCGGGCCGCGGGTTGGCCAGTCCTGGTTTAGATTATTTAGTGAGCACTATTTTCTTTTAGGAACCTCACGCCCACGTAACAGAGTAGCGGGTTTATTTAGAGTTATCACCTCCGGATAACTACTGATATAACTACATCTAGTGCTGGTGTAGCAGCGGGTGCAATGCACAATCCGGCCCGACTCTGCGGGTTACGTGATTATTGCGCCGTTTTATACCTACATACTACACCATGTGTATAGTGTAAGTGGGTGTGCGGACACTCTTCGATGTCTTGTAATTTAACTCCGTCAAGCGCTTTTGTAAGGTCTGCTGATTTTTTAGCAGTTTATCTATCTTCGAGTGTAGCATCCGTCGTAGGTCTATTTTCTATTTTGTTTGTCGTAGGTGAGCATAGTCATTCTTAACTTTAAAAGACAATACATAAATCCAAAAGGTGGTTTTCTAAGAATAAATATATAAAGTTAAAAGACACCGCTGAAAACTTGAATATGTACACACATCAAAATGGTCTAGGGATATTCTTTTTTTGAATTTATTTTGCCGTTTTTTTCAATGCATTCTAGATTTAAATTTTAAAAATAGTTGAATGCAATAACAACTGCTTATTGACATGTTTATTTTCTTTTGTTTTTATTGTTTATCCTGAGTTTTAAAATTTTGATGTTGATACCTAAGGAGCTGGTAAGTTCAATACTATGTAAAGCTTAAAAGAACTGACGTGTTGTCTTTGAAATCTAAAGTTTTGCAATGCAACGACAACACTTAACGCGTGATCAAATGAATTTGACGGTTACAATGCTGGAGAGGGGCACACACAACGGAATGTAGCTGAGATAATGGAGACACATCAGAGCGTTATCAGCCGACTTTGGTGTCGTTTTAGGGACACAGGTAATGTTAATGAACGTCATTTGAGCCCTACTCGCAAAACCACTGCCAACCAAGATCGATATTTGACCATTCAAGCCCTTCAAAATTACATGTGTACTGCGACTGATCTGAAGAGGCAACTCCAAGAGACGCATAATGTTGGCGTTAGCACTCAAACCGTTAGAAATCGGTTGCATGAGGTTGGTCTTCACTATAGACGGGCACTACGATGCCCAGCTTTACGACGAAAAATCGAGAAGCTCGTGCACGATGGGCTCAGGAGCATGTAAATTGGAGAGAAGAAGACTGGACATCAGTTTTATTTACGGACGAAAGCAGATTTGGTTTGAAGCCGGATAATAGACGAATACGAGTATGGAGAAGCAGTGGTCGTGCTGCTAGACTCAGATGTGTTCTACCAGTAGAGAAATTTCAGGGTGGCAGTATAATGGTTTGGGGCGGAATTTGTATTGGCGGTCGAACTGACCTCATTTTAATAGACGGGCATATGAATGGAATTCGATATAGGGATATGATAGTCGGAGCTGTTGTTCGAGAATTTTCTGGCGCCATTGGCCCAAATTTTCAGCTTATGCATGATAAAATGCACCTCCGCATACAGTCCAGGTAGTTTTAGAAGCAATAGAAGAAGAAGGAATGTCAGTTTTACCATGGGCTGCTCAATCTCCTGATCTTAACCCCATTGAGCATCTGTGGGATAGACTTAAGAGAGCAGTTTTACAACAGCGTGACAATTTTGAAACACGTGAACAGCTCTTTGCGTTACTTCAAAGAGAATGGTTGAACATTCCACAAAGTGATATCGAAACCCTAATTAAAAGTTTACCAAATCGCTGTCGGGCTGTGTTACATAATCGGGGTGGTAATACAGATTATTAAGCTTAAAACATTCGATTTCAATATTTGTTTATCTTTATGTTTCTCGTTGTTAAGTGTCAAGTGACTACTGTTGGTAAAATACAATATCTAAACTTTATGTCATAAAATGATCAAGACATGTTTTTTTTGTTAAAAATATTACATAATGATTAAAATGTTCCCCAATAATGCATAAACAACAACATATTTCCCCTTACGTTGTTTTCTATACTGTAATGTTATTAAAAAGCAATATCCCTAGACAATTTTGATGTGTGTATGTTATGTAAATGTTTTAGATAAACTCTGTATAAATAAATTATAAAGTATTTCATTAATTTTTTGTGTTTATTACAGCTTTGTATGAATCGTTTTCCAATTACTTTAAGTAAACACCTGACATCTAGCAGAACTTTCAAATCGATTTGGCTGAAAAAAAAACTGAGGCAAAGCAGAGACTAAGTCCGGAAATTGAATGCTGGTAGCTGATTATCTGTGTTGTAACATTGTAACCATTCCGTTTAATGCAAAGCATTTCTTAATTAGGATCGATGTCGTTCTTACATAGTTGAACCTCAAAGTGAGAAAGCTGAGAACAGATATTCTTATTTTGTATATGTATGTAGGTACTCATAAGCATTCACAAATAAAAGCAAAATTTGCTGTTTTCGTTTATAATTTTTGTGACAAGTTTAAACATGTATATGTTATGGACAAAGTGATTAATAGGTGATTATTCATAATGACTGGTCAATGTGATAAATCCGGTCAGTATTAATAATGACCGGTCAATGTGCATAATGCCCGGTCATTATGAATAATGACCGGTCAGTATTAATACTGACCAGATTTATCACATTGACCGATCCTTATTAATAATGACCGGTCAATGTGAATAATGTACTTTTATTTTTTTAAAACTGTTCTTCCTCTACCTCTAACCTCCAATAAATGCCTCTGCGAAAACATTAGAGGTGTTTATTGGAGGTTAGAGGTAGAGGAAGAACATTTAAAAAAAATAAAAGTACATTATTCACATTGACCGGTCATTATTAATACTGACCGGATTGATCACATTGACCAGTCATTATGAATAATGACCTATTAATCACTTTGTCCATAACATATACACTATACAGGGTGCGCGTTTTACTGAAAATTGTACAGATAACATTTTTTTGTAAAGAGTTAGCCTATACCAAAGATTAAATTAGCAAAGTTATGCAGAATTAATAACAGAAATTTGATAATGTATTTAGATTTGTAATATTTGAATTTCATGTATTTTTATAACCATCCCTTTTAGTACACAAATAAAATCGCTATCTTATGTATAATTTTGTGTACAATTCAGCAAACTTAATAAACTTAAAAATTGCATATCATTCTTGATTTTTGAGTTATAGTACAAACTTGCATTTTTTTAAATAAGAACACTAATTGGTTTTACAGTTTCTCCTCTTTTCAATGATATATCACTCGACATATTTATCTTCAATTGTTGTCTTACCTTAGTGGCCAGGCTTACTGTGATAGATAAACAAATGCGAAATATTACAATATCCAAGCTTATTTTGATAATTTTACTGATTAGTAATCTTGTTATTGAAGTTTTTTAGCCTGATTACAGATACAACGTTTAAATTAACACGCTAGTTAGGTATTCAATTATTGTTCAAAAAAACTTGAAGGTAAACTCGTCAAGTGACACATCATTAAAAAGATGAGAAAACTAACTTTTCAATGACACCAAAATAAATTATTGGTTCTACTTAAAAAAAAGTCAGTTTTCATCAAACGTTGAAAATCAAGCATGGATATTTAACTAACTAAGTGTACCGAATTATTCATAAAATAACGTTCTTACTCTTTCTCTAAATTAAGTGTTTACTAAAATACATTAAATTGAAAAAACTGCTAGTTTTTCGTTTTTTTTTTTTTATATATCTCAAAAGTTTCATAAGTTATTTCAAATCTGAAAACAGCATCAGATTTACCATTTACTTACTTAGTACTACGCCTTTCTACTTTTCAGTGTAAGGCTGTTTGGGTTGAGTAGTGGCTGTTATGGGTTCGGGCTTGTCCTGCATATTTCTCTCCATACCCTCCTGCCTTTTGCCTTTGTATTTACTTCCTCTTACTTTATGTTTCTTGCTTCTATTGCCTCCTTTACTTCTTCTTTCCATGTTTTCCTTTGTCTGCCTTTTTTGTTCTTCCCTTTTGGTAGTGATTCGTAGTCTTTTTACTGTTCTGTCCTTGTATTTCCCTTTTTCCTAAAAACGTGGTCTTTATGAAGTTGAAGAATCCCCCTGTAACTCATACTCTTTCATTAATCTCATCGTTTAGTTTTCTATTTTCCTGGATCCATAGTCCTAAGTATTTGAACATCTCCACTTATTCGAGTTCTTTATTCTCTATGTAAATATACATACCTATGTTATGTTTCCTTTTATCAGGCGCTATTACCACTGTTTTCGTTTTTTTCTGTGTTGATCTTCATGGTTTTCTTTCTTAGCTCCGTATTATAGACATTCATATTTATTTGTAGGTCTTCTTCGGTTTTTCCAGATATTACCAGATCATCGGCGAAAACTACTTAGTACTGTTATGTGTATCTTTTCCATATTCCAGCTTCCTACTTGATATTTTCTTGTCTTTGTTTTGCATACTTTTATTACTTTATCGAGCATTAGCTTAAATAGCATAGGGCCGAATACGCATCCCTGCCGTAGGCCTACGCTAGTCTTGAATTCCTCTGATTGTTCGTGACTTGTTCCTATAATGTTTCCGCAGTCCTCGTACAGGGCTTTAATGACTATTATACCTCCGCGCTTTATGTTTGCTTTTCTCAGGCACTGCCATATTACTTCTCTTTGTATTCTGTTCTGTTCCAGGTTTATGAAACAGAGATGTACTTCTACTCCTTTAGCTATGTTTTTTCACTTCGCTGTTTAATTGTGAATATGTGGTCCTGTACTCCTCGTTTTTCCCTAAATCCGCTCTGTGTGTCTTCTGCTGATTTATCCAGTTTATCTCTTAGCCTAGTTTCCAGAATCCTTGCGAATATTTTCCCTGGGATGCTTAGCAAAGAGCATCTTCTGTATTTTCGGGATTCTCTTCTATTGCCTTTCTTGAATATGGGTACTATGATCCCTGTTTCCCAATCCATTGGTACTCTTCCTGCTATTAATATATCGTTGAATAATTCCAGCGTTTTTCTTTGTCTGCTTCTCCTCTAAATTTTATCATCTCTAGGGTGATTTCGTCGATGCCTGGAGCTTTCGCTAGTTTGAGTTTCTTTATCGCTATGTCTAGTTCCTTTCTTGTTGCTTTAACTTTTGCTATGTCATCTGTTATGTCTGAGTATTCATGTGTATCTTCACCTTTTCGCTTGACCGCCTTTCTTTCTTCTTCCCCTTCTGCCAACAGGTCCGAGAAATACTGTTTCCATCTTTCCATTATCTCGGTTTCTTTTGTTGTTATTGTTGTTTGCTGTTTAATTCTTCAAAACTCTAAGAAAATTACCTATATGTATAAATTTCAAGTAAATGGGCAACCTGTTAATAATAATTTGTTTCAATCCTACAATTTGCAACGGTCAATGTTCAAACGGATTGGTAAAATTTTCACGCCACTGTCGGGATTTGAACCTACTTGGATTGCAAGCTTTCAACCTATGTATTGCGCTCCATCTCAACCTTAGAAAAAGATTCTAAAAAAAGTTATGTGTCCCATTATTGTTTTTTACAAGAATGCGCCAAAATTGTTGTTTCAAACCTACTGCGTTAAACAGTACTCAAATAAAGAATAAAATGTGGCATTACATATGTACCTCAACAACAAATATCGTGGAAACAGTTTACTTTAGCGACATTTAAACAGTATACTTTTTTTGATAAATAAAATAAAGCGGTTTTTCTCAATTAAATCCGCCACAGTTTTAAGTATAAAAATGTTGAACCGTTTTAAAGATATTAAATGTAATAAAAGTAACATTCTTTTAAGAGCTGCATTAAAATCTATGACTGTTTCCCACCTCAAATTTTTTTCTTACAAAATTTAAAAAAAATTTTAAATTACAAAACAAAAATTAAAATTAAAACTTTGACTTTGACACCTTGTATCTTTTGGAGTAAGGTAATCCTAGAATCCTAGGTAAATCGTAATATTTTGACCATTACTTAAGGGCCACCCTAATACATATCAATCGCATTTAAATTTTCAAATGCCACAGTCAGTAACAGGAAGTAAAGGTTACACTACTACCAATTTCAAGCAAATTTTATTGCTACCTTCTCTATATCACACTGTAGAACGATCTGTCGTTTTTGTTTATTTTAATAATTAATTAATTTTGTTAACCTGATGCGTTAAAAATACTATGATCCTGTCAAATAGCTTAATATAACGTTACATAGGTTTGCTTGAAATATTATCTTATCTAATAATATTTTTGGTAAACACTTTAACTTATCTAAAAGTATTTTTTTAATGATATATACGACAAAAAATAATAATACTCTATATGGGAAAATATGGGACCTCACTCAATATTATATTGTATATTAACCTTGAATTATTTAACTTTATTCGTTCTTCGTTTGTCCCTATAATCAGAATAGTAAAAGGCTTCAATTAGTTAGATACTCTATTCAAGTAAATTTTATAGTAAACGTTATTAGAGTTTTAATTATTACTAAAAACAGTAAAAAATCAAGAAGGTAGGTGAAATTTAGTAACTATCAAGTGTGTAAAGTTTGAAGTTCGTCGTGATAAATTCGAATAGATCAAGGTACGTTTGATAATCCATAAATATTGTCACACATACAACCTCGTTTTCAATTATTTATAGTGCATTTATCACCGAAACATTACTGTTCTTATAATTAACCTTTTAAGTGCAAGTAAGTGCAAATCTTACATCTGATCTCCACGTTACATTTTAATTATTTTATATTATTTAGAATCCCATTTATGGGAAACTTAAAATAACAATAAAATATAGTTGATAGATTGTAAAGTAATGAATGAATTGATTTTAGTAAGGAAATATAAATATTTAACTAAAAGGCGAAATTTCTATTAGAATTGCTTTTCAAAATTATACAACAGCAAGCAAAGTTATAAAGTTAATTTATTATATACATTTTAACATAAAAATGTAACTAGAACTTTAGTTATTTCTCCTATCTACGCGTCTCAAAATGCAACAAATTGCTTGCACAATACTGAAGTATTAAAAGTTGCATAATTTAATTTAGATCAATTTAAACATATTGCGAAAATATCTTTAAATTAAGAAAAATATTTGGGGATGTAAATAACTAGTAAATCAATGATTTTCTGTTAATATTAGATAAATACATCGCGAAACAATTTTTAAAGAACTAATATACTACCTTCCTGTCAAAAGCAATACAGTCCTGGTTTCTTTTTTTTTGCACCTAAATACTTTTATAGTTTGCATATTAGGAAATTTAGGTATGAATAATTATATTTTAAAAGTCTCTAACTCATAAAGAGAAAAACTCCTTACGAATTTTTCTTTTTTAGTATAATAAATCGTTTTCTTGCAGAGAAAAATGGATGTAATGGGTATAAAGTTTGCACCTCTTAATATACCTTTTAGCAGACGATTACAAACATTAGCCGCAGGCTCGTGGTTTTACATAATGGCACTCGGTGGATTAACGGGCTTTCTTACCTCACTCTATTTACTCTTGTTTTCACAATATTGGTTGGGAACACTGCTTTATTTACTTTGGGCTTGGATTTTAGATAAAGATACATGTGAACGAGGAGGTCGGCGAATAGAATGGATTAGAAGCTTACCATGGTGGAAATATATGAAAGATTACTTTCCTTTTACGTTAAAAGTTGTACCTGGTGTCAAACTCGACCCGAAAAAGAATTATTTATTTTGTGCCTTTCCTCATGGAATGCTTTCAACTGGGGCGTTCCTAGCATTTTGTACAAATTCTGGTGGTTTTCGAGAGTTATTTCCAAATCATACGTCACATTTACTAACATTAAAACAACATTTTTCAATGCCCTATTTTCGAGAACTCATCTATTCGTTAGGTTTATGCAGTTCGTCTGCCGATTCTATTAACTGGTTATCAAAATATCCTGGTGGTGGAAAAGCTCCACTATTGATTGTCGGTGGCACAGCAGAAGCATTTCACTCTAAACCGGGACAGTATCGTCTTGTATTAAAAAATCGAAAAGGCTTTATAAAGTTAGCTATGAAAAATGGGACACCTCTTGTACCTGTATTCTCATTTGGAGAAACAGATATCTTTGATCAACTCGAAGGATCACGTTTAAGACGTTTTCAACATTGGGTTAAGAAATTATCCGGCGTTGCTCCTATCATACCGATTGGTCGTGGATTTATTCAATATTCTGTTGGATGGGTACCTCAACGAAAACCAATTACTACCTTAAGTAAGTATTACTTATATGTGCATTCTACTGTGAATCTTACATCTACCAAAACTGTCATATATTTTCTAGTCGGAGAGCCGATTGAAATAGAACCAGTGGAGGATCCAACACAGGAAGAAGTAGACGCTATGCATGAAAAATTTGTTGATCATCTTATGAAATTTTTTGAAGAACATAAACATGAATATATCGAAAATGCCGACAAAGTTCAGT
Organism: Melanotus villosus; assembly: GCA_963082815.1. Taxonomy (NCBI): domain Eukaryota; kingdom Metazoa; phylum Arthropoda; class Insecta; order Coleoptera; family Elateridae; genus Melanotus; species Melanotus villosus. Next base: position 63,526,339 of record OY720418.1, on the reverse strand, counting down.
TAATTATTGAATAAAAATATGCGATATTTTAAATAAATTTAATTTATATTATTTAGGATGCAAACTTCTTTCCTATAACTATAAATAGTGCTTTCTTTATTAACGAGTGTTAAAATAACAAAATCATTTGCAGTAGGCTTCGGTTTATAATGGTTATATCTCATTCAAGCTGTAGTTCAAATATAAATAATTTGACTTGATCAGTAACAAATGACACGCACGTAAAAGTAAAATAAAAGTTGATAAAGGGTATCCAGTGAAACTTTGGGTATACGTCATTGATGACTTAGGACATCATATTAGGCAGTGTTGTCACATGTAACTGAACAATCACCATTTAAACGTATCCCGATATCTCAGGGTCCACGACATGCACGTCGAATTTGTGAAAGAGTGAGATGGAAGTCTAATAGTGAAACCTAAAAACATGCGGCACTCAGGAAAAAGCGCGTGAAATTTGAAATTGTTATCCTTATGAAAATGAAAATAAATACATTTATTAGCTGCCACCTATATTGCAAGTTTCTCAGCTTATTATAACATAAAGACAGGTTTTAACTAATAGTATTTTTGCATATTTTGACTTTGACAGAACGAATTTTTTTTAGGTTGAGTAGTAGATGCGTTTTCTCTTTCTGTACTGAGGGCCATGAGATATCGGGATGTGTCTACAGGTTTTTCCAAAACAATTTTCATTTTTTTTTTCATTAAGAAATGTCTTCAGACGACTTTTGTATTGTATTAAAACAGTATATTCTTTAATTGTAGCAAGCAAAGTATTAAACACTTTTAAGTCGCAGTGTGTTAGGTGAATTTGGAGTAATAAGGTAATTACGGAAAGGTATATGAAAGTTATTATTAAAACTAACCTCAAACATGACATGTGTCAACTACAAAAGTAACAGAAAAATTAAATGTTTCTGACAACTTAGCTATCAACACGAACAGCTGTACCAACTTAATATAGTAATAGACAAACGTCATCAACATAATAATATTGTATTTTATAAGACACGCGAATATTTAAATATATTATATTTATGTTTTGCAGGAAATTTAGTCTCGTATGTATAATTGTTTTAAAATAATATTTATTTAATGAAACATTAATGAATTCAGTGGAATTTTAAATTCATAATTTGAAATTAATTTGTATAGGAGTGGCTGTCATGAATGACGTGTGACGTCATATTGATGACGATACCCAAAGTTTCACTGGATACCCTTTATGACATTACAAGTCAAAGCCTACATCAAATTAATGAGTTTTCGTTTGAACATCCTTTATACAGGGTGTCCGCAAAAAGGAGGTCAATCCGTTAACCACATGTTCCTTGAGCAAAAATAATATGACTTTTATAATGCCATTTTTGATTTTAGATCCACACGTGCGATGTACAGGGCGTCAAAGTTTGAAATTTAAAACTGATTATTTTTAATAAATGAAGTATTTAATAAGCTATATCAATTTCAAATTTGGTACAGAGCTTCAACATAAATAGTCACATCTTTTGATAAAATCAAAACGAAAACAACGGTCAAATAATCAAAATACGGGGGGTGCAGTACCCACTGACCTCCCCTGTTTTTTAGTACCTACGCCAGTGACTTCCAAGCTATTTTTTTTGAGATAATCATGCATTTTGGATTATTTTTTGTCTCTTATCAAATTTTGATAAAATCGTTCGTTTTAGAGAGAACTTGAAAAGTACTGGTCCTTGATACGCGGTTTACGGCAATCTCATACGTATCTAATACTAGAATAAAAAAATTTAAAAAAAAATGGCATTATAAAAGTCATATTATTTTTTCTCAAGGAATATGTGCCTTGAGAAGAAATAATATGACTTTTATAATGCCATTTTTTTTTTAATTTTTTTATTCTAGTATTAGATACGTATGAGATTGCCGTAAATCGCGTATCAAGGACCAGTACTTTTCAAGTTCTCTCTAAAACGAACGATTTTATTAAAATTTGATAAGAGACAAAAAATAATCCAAAATGCATGATTATCTCAAAAAAAATAGCTTGGAAGTCACTGGCGTAGGTACTAAAAAACAGGGGAGGTCAGTGGGTACTGCACCCCCCGTATTTTGATTATTTGACCGTTGTTTTCGTTTTGCTTTTCTCAAAAGATGTGACTATTTATGTTGAAGCTCTGTACCAAATTTGAAGTTGATAGCTTATTAATTACTTCATTTATTAAAAATAATCAGTTTTAAATTTCAAACTTTGACGCCCTGTACATCGCACGTGTGGATCTAAAATCAAAAATGGCATTATAAAAGTCATATTATTTTTGCTCAAGGAATATGTGGTTAACGGATTGACCTCCTTTTTGCGGACACCCTGTATATTATGTTTGTTTATTTTTAATTTTTTTTATTTATAATCAGTTTAGATATAATATTTTGAAGTAAGTTAATATAACTAATTTTGAACGTTTGTTAGGAAAATTACGATAATTTTGTTTTCTAGGGTTGTGCCTTTGCATTCATTACAGCTGGAAAAGATTAAATTTGTAGCACAAACATAAGTTGCAACTTTTTAAAATTTGTTTTACAGCTCATTTTACTTAAATGTGATACGATAATGGTATTTTCCTGTTAGGCGTAACATAAGGTAGACAAATATTTACTTGTTGTGGTTAAAAAAGATAACAGGCGCTTTTATGTACTTTTATACTCATACCTTTTTTATATAAATCCATAAAATGGAAAAATTCTAAATAAAATTGAAAGATATGCAGATTTTACAATTACACCTGATATATATTCGGATTCGATTTAATTTGGCATGTGGGTTTTCGCAGTATAGTTACTTGCACTGCTCTCTTTCTAGCTTGTTAGTGCGTATAGGCTACTAGAGCGAGCGCAGCCGTTTCTGAGATAATCGAATTTAAATGTTTTATTGCGTACTGAAACTTGTCGTAGCCCCCCTTCACAATTTATCCAGGCTAGATACAGAGATGATGGAAAGGGTACAGTTCAACTTTCTCCGTATAATTAATCTTTGTGTGCATGAAAACGGAGGTCATTTTGAAAATTTACTTAGACTTTATTCCTATTGTACTTTGCCAGTTCATTCTTACATTCTTATCATTGTTAGCTCGTTGCTATTTAAATTTTTATTGTTGCTGGCCTGTTGGCCCTTAAACACGCTCCAAATTTCTTGGACCAGTCCTAAACCTGGATAAAGTGTGAAGGGGGGCTACGACGAGTTTCAGTACGAAATAAAACATTTAAATTCGATTATCTCAGAAACGGCTGCTCGAAGCGACACCTGCTAGGTATACCTTTTTTGGACAGAAGATGCCAAGGAATAAGAATTTTTAACCAGAAATTTAATGCACCGAGGCATAAAAAAGTTATGAAGCTTTAGATGTAGGCGAAGTGCTGCTGGTGGCGCCCTCTGCAATGTGCATCGAAACTGTGATCAGATCTCGATTTCTCATCCTAAAAAACCCCTAAGTACCAAATTTCGTGCAAATCATGCTATTATTAAGAAAAATATTTACAAAAAAGTTTTAAAAAATAATAACTTTGGCACCCTGTATTTCGGAAACTATCAACTTTTGGACTAAGGTAAATTGGGCTAGATCCTCATATTTTAGCCTCGGGAATTTGTGCTAGCGTTTTGTACAGACCTTTTAGAGACACCCTGTATAATAAGAGTGGAAAGTGAACAAACAAAAAACAAATTCAACAACAACATGTTATTTTCAATTTAGTTATGGATAAAATAATTGCCAGAATAAAACCAGAAGACAGATATAGAATGGATACATCTAAGATAAACAATATGCGTAACAATATGTTACGCCGATGACGTGGCTTTAGTGGACAACCTTCAAAGATTATTATATCAAACGACGTTGGCTGCAAAGGAACACAATATGGAAGCATCTAAAACAAAACAAAATGTATGGCAATTGCAAAAGACCCAATTAGATGCAAATTACAAACAGAAGGCAGCACAGTGGAACAAGTCATGTTGTTTACGGAGCCAATATAAGAAGCGAGAAAAATCAAAGATGCAAGAATATCCGGGTATCTGAAATATATATTTTGGAAAAACAAAAATATGAAAATGGAGAACAAAATGAGAATGTATAAAAGCGTACATGACCAGTCATAACGTATGCGTGTGAAACCAGACCCGAAACAAAAAAAACTAAACAACTGGCGAGAACAGATATGTCTACATTAACAACGATTACAGGTCTTACCCTAAGGCCCTAAGGGATAGAGTACATCACCAAGACATAATAAGGCAATGTAACTTACAACATACAGAACATTAGCAAATTCATAAAACATGGAAAAAAAACATGGAACCAACATATAGAGAGGATGCAAGAGGACAGATTGCCAAGAATGGCAAAAAATGGAAAACCAGAAGAAAAAAGGGATGTACAGTATTTTTCACCTAGGCACCGGCGTATACAAGGGGGGGGGGTAATGGGGGTAATTACCCCCCCCCCCAAGATTCGATGGAATTGACGAAAAATAAATCACATGGAGAGGGTTACTTTTTACTTTATGATTTAGATAAATAATAACGAAATATTATGACGCGGTTATTGTCAGAGCCTAAAATTATTAAAAAGAGGTCGGCCGTCTGCCACGTTGCCATATCAAAACTGCGATAAAAATATATTTCCCCGAATAAAATCCCTGTTACAAATGGGTTTAACACTACCTAGCAGTAACACTACTCCTGAAAGAACATTCTCGGCATTACGGCGCCTACTCACATGGTTAAGAAGTACTATGGGGCAAGACCGACTTGTTGGTTTAGCCTTGCTACACATCCATCAGAATATTACAGTAAAGACGGAGTCTATAATAAACCGTTTTGTATTTTCAAAAAACAGAAAATTAGACTTTGTGTTGTAAAAAACGTCTTTTTTGTATTTTTATTAAGAAAAAATAGAACTTAGATTTTAGGATTGATTTGTTTACTTTTTGTTTGTTTTGTAAACCAATAAATACTAAATACTAGCAAGTAATTTAATTTTAGTAATTACTTAAGCGTTGTTTAATTTTTGTCCTTATACTCCTTAAAGTTGCTATTATCTAGTATCCTAGCCGATGGATTACCCCCCCCCCCCCCCCCAGACGCATGAGCTGGATACGCCGGTGCACCTAGGATTTGGCTTGTGACTTCAACACGCTGCTTATAAATTCACAATCCAACTATACTTCATCTCTTTCTAAACTGGTTTTCATTACCTACTACGCACGAACGCGTGTCTACCCATTCAGTTTTTGGGCGGAGCAAGTTGACGTCACAACCCAAATGCTAGATGAAAAATACTGTAGGAATACTGCCGAAAAGGTGGGCTCATCAATAGAAACACCAGTCTCTATCTCGAAGTAAAACAAGAGATGTCTAAAGAAAGAATAAGAAAAAGAAGAAGTATCAACTATAAATATAAAAATACATTCCTCTTTCATTTATCAGAAAAATAGTTTACCTAATCATAAACAAAATGGGAAATTTGGCCGAATAACGAATTTAAATATTGAAACTGGTCAAAATGTTAATTTTAATAGTGGTCTGCTGATTTTGTTTTTAGCAGTATATTTTATCACTCTTAATACAATAAATGCATAAAAAGTTATCGATAATTTTAGGAAAATGTGCACGAAAGTAAGTTGTGCTGAAGGAATCACGAATGCACGAAGTACATGAGTGCTGTTTTCTGCCTCAACTTGCTTGAGTGAAAATTTATCTAAAATTATAAATAATTTTTTATGCACGAATTATATTTGGTAAGAAAATTTCATAAATCAAAATACGTAATCTATCTAAGAACTTAATTGTCAAATAATTATCAGCAGTTGCACATGTGCAATATCGATAATTTTTTGATAAATTATCGAGTAATTACAGGGTGTCTCTAAAAGGTCTGTACAAAACGCTAGCACAAATTCCCGAGGCTAAAATATGAGGATCTAGCCCAATTTACCTTAGTCCAAAAGTTGATAGTTTCCGAAATACAGGGTGCCAAAGTTATTATTTTTTAAAACTTTTTTGTAAATATTTTTCTTAATAATAGCATGATTTGCACGAAATTTGGTACTTAGGGTTTTTCTAGGATGAGAAATCGAGATCTGATCACAGTTTCGATGTTCATTGCAGAGGGCGCCACCAGCAGCATTTCGCCTACATCTAAAGCTTCATAACTTTTTTGTGCCTCAGTATATTAAATTTCTGGTTAAAAATTCTTATTCCTTGGCATCTTCTGTCCAAAAAAGGTATACCTAGTCGGTGTCGCTTCGAGTGGCCGTTTCTGAGATAATCGAATTTAAATGTTTTATTGCGTACTGAAACTCGTCGTAGCCCCCCTTCACACTTTATCCAGGCTTAGGACTGGTCCAAGAAATTTGGAGCGTGTTTAAGGGCCAACAGGCCAGCAACAATAAAAATTTAAATAGCAACGCGCTAACAATGATAAGAATGTAAGAATGAACTGGCAAAGTACAATAGGAATAAAGTCTAAGTAAATTTTCAAAATCACCTCCGTTTTCATGCAGACAAAGATTAATTATACGGAGAAAGTTGAACTACACCCTTTCCATCATCTCTGTATCTAGCCTGGATAAAGTGTGAAGGGGGGCTACGACGAGTTTCAGTACGCAATAAAACATTTAAATTCGATTATCTCAGAAACGGCTGCTCGAAGCGACACCTGCTAGGTATACCTTTTTTGGACAAAAGATGCCAAGGAATAAGAATTTTTAACCAGAAATTTAATGCAGCGAGGCATAAAAAAGTTATGAAGCTTTAGACGTAGGCGAAGGGCTGCTGGTGGCGCCCTCTGCAATGTGCATCGAAACTGTGATCAGATCTCGATTTCTCATCCTAAAAAACTCCTAAGTACGAAATTTCGTGCAAATCATGCTATTATTAAGATAAATATTTACAAAAAAGTTTTAAAAATATTAACTTTGGCATCCTGTATTTCGGAAACTATCAACTTTTGGACTAAGGTAAATTGGGCTCGATCCTCATATTTTAGCCTCGGAAATTTGTGCTAGTGTTTTGTACAGACCTTTTAGAGACACCCTGTATATTTTGTTGAATGTTGATTTGTTAAAGTAATTTCATATCTAGAATGTGATTGGTTGTTTAGGTGACTTTGACAGATGTATGAAATTTTCAGAAGTAATACCACACGTGACTAAAATTTTACCGGTAATTTTTTTACCGTCATGAACACGACTGCTTGTTGCGACGATTTTCTAAAGCAAGAGTGACCGTGACGGCAAAAATTGCCTGTAAAATTCCAGTCACGAATGGTATTCCGAATGACAATTCCTCGAATTATAATGAAATTACTGAAATACTTGACAGCCGTTGTCTCTAAGCACTAGTAGTGAAATTTCCAGTTTAATTCGATTGTGATTGGTTCAATTCACCAAAATACTGTGAGTTCATTGGATGACAGATTATGAGTGGAATTGTCACTTACAATACCACGAGTGGTCAAAGAATTGTCGATTATTTTTTTGCTGTAACATCACGAATGTTCCTTGTGTTTGCATATGAATATCAAGAGTGCGCAGCACGAGCAGTATTCGCAATCACAAGGAACATGAGTGATTTTACAGCAAAAAAATAATCTACTTAACTTTGACCACGAATGGTATTTGAGGGACTATTCAACGAAAAAAAATCATTTCCATCGAATCATTTTTCATAAATTAGTCCACATTCAAGTTTGTTTACATGAAAATTCTTCTCTGTGGGATATAACTAGCAATAAACTGTTTTCAAAAAATTGTCGCTTCGTATCACTAGTGAAATTTTATCGACAATTTTCTCTAGTGAAAATTGTCGACACAATTCGTTTTGATTGGTCGATTTTTGACAAATGATATATGAGTTGAATAGTCTTATTAATTTTATTTGTAATTAAACTTACAAAATGTTGTGAATATGATAAAATTGATAAATTAAATCCTACCTAATTAATACACCTGTACTAAACTGCAGTAACTAATAGATGCACCAATATGTCTAACAATTGATTTTTAATTTTGCAAATATATTATTTATTATTATATTTTTACAAAACATGTTTTCTTAAATAACTTATAAGTTTCAATCTATAATTAATAACTTACCAATGAATTAGTTTTCTTTGTTTACAAAGATCAGACTATAACTACTTAGACTAACTATATCACTATATTTAGTCAAATTCTAAAACATACATTTCATAAATTTAAATTTGTAAAAATTAATTATTTTATTGGCACGTGCATAATTTAATAAAAAATTATTGTGAGAAATCGATACGTTAGGTGCTGCTAAGTTTTCTATTCTTTCCAGTATTACAGTAGTACTCCATAAAACTTTAAAGCCAGCAAAATGAAAATAAATATAGTCATATTAACTATTAAAAATCGTATAATCTGAAGGAAAAATAGAACACTGAAATGATTTACGATCAATATAGTATCTTACGTTATTACCTTATTCTGCCACTGGCGATTGTCAATGCATTGTTTATAATTCATTTCGCTGAATGTCACAGAATTGTATAATGGTATCCACATATTTGGAAATAACCAAAATAAAAAGTCGTCCATTGCTTTTCTTGCTATATACGACGGTCGTGTAACTAAATCTCTCATTTCCATGTAATTATACATAGCCAAATCACAAATGGCATTAGCGTCGTCTTTACGTTTTTCGGTAAATTTCAGCAGTGTCTTAGGAATGTCATCTCTACAATTTTCCAAGATGTGATTTAAAATTGAGCAGTCCTCAAAACCGGCATTCATTCCTTGTCCATAAAAAGGTACCATAGCATGGGCAGCATCACCAATTATAAGAACGTTACTGCCAAGATGAAAACTACTGCATTTGATCGATACTAAAGCGGATGGTTTAACCCGAAAGAAATCTTTTACAAGTTGTTCCTTTCCAATCAGTTCCACTGAATCTGGGAAAATTCTATTAAAGAAAGTTAATACTTTATCTGTCGTATCTAACTCTTCAAATCTAGAAAACGACATAAAAAGGGTTACAGTCCAGGATCCGTCAAAATTTGGTAAAGCTATCATCATAAATTCTCCACGAGGCCAGATATGCAAATGATTGGGAACCATAATTTTTCCAGATTCTTTCTCAACAGTCATCTCAATATATCCATGATCTATGTAAGTTTGACTAAAATTAAATAGCGGCATTTGCTGCATAGCTCGCCTTACAGTACTAAATGCCCCATCTGCACCAATTATTAAATCTCCTTGAACTTCAATAGTGGAATTATTTTTAGTTCTATTGAAATAAGCATTTTGTTAACTTTTAATACCTAACCTTCTTGAAATTAAACTTACTGTAAAAATATTAAGAAACCATTTTCAGTATTCATATTAACGAGTTTATGATTAAATTGTAATTCAATGTTAGGATACGTATCCATTGCTAAAAGAAAAATATTTGTTTAAGGTTCAAGAGCATAAATATAAAACAACAAATTAAAAGAGCGGCATCGTTCATTTTCTTATAAGCTATAAATATTTACGTTCATCTTATTAGTAATGTATTACCATACCTTCAAGTAGTTTTTGATTTAAATAATTTCGAGAAATAGAATAAATGCACTGAAAAAACAGAACTGTAGTGAAAGGTTAAATATTTAATGGAAAGATTATTTCTTACCTGATTGCTTCGTGGATCATAAAGTATAGATTTATTTTTTCCATTCAAGCTGTGAATAAAACGTCCCCTCATGGGAATTCCATATTTAAGAACTTCTTCTTCCAAAGCTAGTTGTCGAAGTGCCCTTCTAGCGCGATTAGAAAGTGCTAAATTGATTGATCTACCTCTAACAAATTCTGCTTTTCTTGGATCTATAATAAATAAATATACAACCTTTGACTTTACATTCAACATAAACTGCTAGTAGCATATGCTTTTTGTTGTACATTTCTTTGTACCAACATTTAGATCGCCACTATATGATCAAATAACTATTTAGTGAATTAATTTTTAATCACAATGTAAACACTTTTACCATAGCCAGTATATAAGTTATAAGTTAATGTAATTACGTTGTTAATTCTTCAAAAAAAAATTTTAAATATAATAAATTCCTTGAAAATACATCAAAATATGTTTCTGATAACGGAAACTTAAAATTTGTTTATAAAAGAAATTAAATTTATATATGTTTTATGTGACATTTTTGAGAAACCATTTGCAATTAATAGTATATTAGTCAAAGTATACAGCTTGCTGTTTCATTTGTAACAGAGGAAAATTAATAGTTTTGTGCTCACAGCAATAAAACTACCTACTGTATAGACACTTATTTTTCTTAAGTGGTGACATTACATTACTCCAAATTTTACAAATTTTGTCTAACTAAAGCAAAAAAAATCAATACTTATAAAAATTCCGTATGAATTACGATTTTCCTGTATGATCAAATGCATTTAATTTTGTTATAAGAGGAATGTATTAACTTCGAAAATGAATAGTTATTTAGATTCATCTTTTAAGCTGATAAATTCAACAATAACCGTTTTTCAGAAATATTCTATTCGGAAATTAATGGATTTTGGATTTTGTTACAATTTTCTTGTTTTATAAAAAAGTCAACATTTACAACGCAGTTTCATAATGAATAGTAATTATTATTATTATCATCAATTAAAGTATTTTAAGCAATTCATTTTACAAAGTTAAAAATCCTTTTTCCAAAAATATAAAAGCAATTAAATGAAACAGGTATTCACTTTACTTAACGAGCCGAAACGTACATACATCATACATCGTCTGTTGTCGCTACAACTACTGTAATTTCTGCTTTAATGAACACTTACCATCTCTATATTCATACAGAGTAACTTTATATCCCCTTTTAGCCATAAACAGTGCACATACAGGTCCTACCTAAAAACATATTCTAATTTACTAATCTTTATGAATTAATTTTTAAATATCTTACGAGTCCACCTCCTATAATAAGAATATGTTGATCTTTAGTATTCATGTTTATCGACTGCTCAACAACGCAACGAAACTCGAACAATACCTACGCCACTTTCAAGGGCTTCCACAGGGAAGTCGAAACCGCTGTAACATGAAACACTGAGGTCAAATGTAAATTCACATGCGTGGTTGACACCTAATTACAAGGGCATTACAATATTTCAATAGTAACTAATCAATAATTAATATTATAATATTGAAAACAAAAAGTCGCCATAGAAATGCAATGTTATTCCAGGAGTATTTGGAGTAATCTAAATTTTAAATTAAAACGGTACAAACCGCTGGATTTGCATGTCGCTAGATGTGTAAAGTATTTCATAATCTATAATTTAGTTTATTTTGACAATCTATAACACTTTTAAACAAAAGCCATAAACTAAAATTATAAACAATAAAAATCTGACAAAATACATGCTGTCAATAATCTGACAATAATTCCAATTAACAATACGTCGTTGGGTATGTTGTAGTAGGTATATAATATTAGCTTATTATTATTTATTTATTCTGAAATGTTTTTGTTCTGAAGAGTATTTCCATATCTGAGACTCATTTAAACATTTCGGGATTTAAGAAATATGAAAAAGTTTAACTTCAACAGCTTGCTAGCAAAATCGCTTGACAAATATTCTTTTTTTTCGCTACCAGCAAAGTAAGCAAGCCTTACATCCATGGCAACAGTGACTGTAAGTGGCTAATAACATTCGGGCTCTAGTTACGCTTGACGACGGAACTTAATAGTGTCACTTAGGTTCCTAGGAATAGTAATTAACGTCACAAGTCCGGGAACTCATATTTTACAGTACGAGTAAGATGTTTAAAGACGAGGCGACGCAAGGAGCCGAGTCTTGAAACTCGAAACGAGTACTGTAAAAAGAGTTCACGGACGAATGTCGTTATGTATTTTATTTCATACTGTCAACAATTTGATTTTTAATTTTTACATGTGACGCTTTTTCAAAACGTCAACATGTGACATTACTGTGTCAAAGCCGGTAGGTGTGGCTTGGTTAGACTTTTACGGGCTCTGATTGGGTGCATAAAATAACTGTCCGGAAAATGTTGCCAAGCAACATTTTCCGGCTCTGATACCGTAATAGCTCATTTTCCGGACACAAAATGGCGCCGGGAAACTGAATTTACCAGACAGTATGAAATAAAATAATGAACAGATAACAGAACTGTAAGTTTACCGTTGTCATTGTTACCACTGTTATTATATTGATTTTTTTTTACGTTGTCAAGTATTATAGGACGCATAGTTACTAGGGTGGCCCTTAATTATGGTTGAAACAAATTTTGACCGGGTCACCCCCCAAATCGATTCTAAAAAAATAAAAAGTAATTTTAAGATTTACCAGACCTCGAAATTCCAACGTTAAGGTGTGCCCCAATGAGCCTGCATTTTCCCATTTGAATAGCATAGGTTTTCAGCACACTTCTGGTTTTTATTTTTTTACAAAAGTATGTGTGCCTGAAAAAATCCGGCGAGTGCTACGTTTCATTTCTCACTGATGCCCCTTCCACGGAAAAAATCATGGGAGCCAGGTGTCATATCTTAACAACTCGTTGCAACCGAGAAAAACGACAATATTTTAAAATTACCCCTTTCTTCACCCCCCATTTATTTGCTTAAGATATGACACTTGGCTCTCATAATTTTTCCATGGAAGGGGCATCCGTGAGCAATCAATCGGAGCACTCGCCGGATTTTTTAAGGGACACGTACTTTTGTAAAAAAATAAAAACCAGAAGTGTGCAGAAAACCTATGTTATTTAAATGGGAAAAAGCAGGCTCCTTGGGGCACCCCTTAACGATGGAATTGAGAGGTCTGGTAAATCTCAAAATTACTTTTTATTTTTTTAGAATCGATTTGAGGGGTGACCCGGTCAAAATTTGTTTCAACCATAATTAAGGGCCACCCTAAATTAGTTACCACAAAAACTGTCACAAAATAATTCATACTTTGCAAATAATATTTTCTTGTTCTTTTAAACTACTTGCTAAGTGAAAAAAATATAATAAGCAACACGGAATGTATGAGCTATTAACATTTTCGGAAGTCGACGAGCTTTGGCTTCGCCTCGGCTCGAATTCGCCTACCTCTAATGTTAATACGTCCTTACATTCCTTGTAGCTTAAATAACTATTTAGTATAGCAGTAGAACGCAATCCTATACATTTATGTAATAGATGGATTTTGTTGTTGCTCATTTGTAATGTTGCTGATGTTTAAAATAAACTTTGAAATGTTAAAATAATATTATATTTTTTAATTAGTGCTTTACATGAAAACTCTTTATTACAGGGTCGTTACTGAGGTTCTTCCGTTCTTCTAATGCAATTAAACTCAATTTAATTGATAAATGTGGATTTATTACAACTGAATACTCCCTATCTTCCCTAACTTAAACTTAAACTTATTTACACTCACAGTTTTTTTTAATGCTTCTTTGTTGTGGTTCTCACTTCTTACAATTTAATCTCCACCAATTTCCAATTTTCAATTCATAAAAATTCTTGTATCCAAACTTATGTGACACACCAAATATCCAATTTTAATATTATAAAATTCTATCTTCTACCTTGCCCCATCTCAAATGCAAAATGTAATCTCCAGTTGCAAAATCAAATTATTTTGTAATATTTTATTTTACAAAATTCGAAGAATCTTCTCTTCTTTCACTGTTTGTTTGTATTTTAGATAATTACTGATTTCAATTAATATGAGCAATCAGTTTTACGCGTATTTATTCGATCTGGAAGATTGAATACTTCCAACTCATGAAAATTATCTTTCACCACTTATTTATTATTTTCGAATGGTTTTTGTTGTCCCGGTTTTCTCAAAATTCTCGCCAAATTAAATTCTTATTTCATATTCCTAACAACCTAGTACTCTAGCTAATAATTTTTTTACATTAAAAATAATATTTACAATTTTTTTATATCTAATCTAGCTACCTTATTTATTTTATATTACACATTTCTTCAAATAACTAAATCCACATTATTAAATAAATTAAATTTATCTCAGTAACAAACAACTTATAAACACTAATTAATAATCATTTTTCAAATCCAATAATAATGATCTTCTAACCCACTTAATAACATGTCAATACATTGATATAATATCAAATTGAATAATAATTTGAATGTAAAAATGCAGTTTTAAAAAAATAAAAATTGTTACATTAGCTAAATTAGATTTTAAGTATTAGTTGTAGAAATTGTTAATTGTTGTATATTATTAAATTATATTTAGCTAGTGATGTTGTTGTTATGGTAAAGTATGAATGTAATGAATGTATGAACGTTATTTAAAAAAAAAATTCACAGATTTCGCAATCCTTGCAACTTGCAACCATCGGATACATTGGAAATGATAATGCCATATATAATATATAAAACATATAAACTGACCTCACTTACGACTTCGAAATTGTGGAAATATCACACTTCTGAGAGTAAATTGTTTTTCCAATTCTTACACATAAAGTGACATGTTAATGTGCCAAATCTAATTATCAAAGCAACATTTTAACGTGAAGGGTGGATAAAGTGTTGCTATAAACATTTTATTCACACTTTCCTTGTCGAAACTGTTGCTAACGCGAAGGGTGGATAAAGTGTTGCTAGGAACATTGTATCCACACTTTCCTTGACGATACTGTTGCTATAAACATTATATCCACACTTTCCTTGACGACGTGGATTTTAGAATTACAATCATTAGCTCACTCGGCTACGCCTCGTGAGCTTTTCCTTTCATGGATACAATTTCTCTTTATTCACTTGTACCATAAATACATATTTAATTAGTTTGTATCTATTTGTAATACGACTATGAGTTTCTTGTAAAATTTTCGTACCCTCTAATTGCTTAAATACTTTTTTGTTTCGACGGTCAAATGTAGTTATCAAAGCAACATTTTAACGTGAAGGGTGGACAAAGTGTTGCTATAAACATTTTATCCACACTTTCCGTGACGACATTTTATCCACAGTTTCCTTGACGACGTGAATTTTAGAATGAAAATCATGGTGACTTTAAATGTAGGTTGCTAGGTATTGTTTAATAAAGAGATTTTATCCACTCAAACTGTAGCAGACCTTGTCTATTCTTCTTACGCACTTTTAAACGAATAATTTAAATGTTTACTATTCGAACGAAGTCCGAACGAGGGCATTCAATATTTAACATTCAAACTGGTCTAATGTTTATATTGTGTTGTTGTACGTATTTTATCGAATTAAACTTTGTTCTCATTTGATTATTATCTTAATTCACATCCTAACAAAGTCACCGCCCTGATAAATAAGGTGTGTGGCCGCTTTAATTTTCTATACAAAGAAATATTACACTGTTATGACCTAAAATAGTCGTACTTGTGTTATAATTCTGTGGGCAATACAATTCTAATGTCTAATAAAAACGTTTAATTATGAAAACACAAATACAATAATTAGAATAAAAGGTAAGTAAACGTCTTGTCAGTACAAAGCCCGTATGAGAGAGCCGGGCGTGCGAAAATGTGGTTTTAGGCGGTTTTAAAAACAATCGCTGACTACATACTATAACCCGAACATGAACAATTATGATTCTAAAAACTTTCTTCATATACTGGCTTCATTTTGCTCGCAGCATGTATATACGAATTTTCATAAATAAAAGTTTTTCTCGATTGCTAAAAAATACATTCCCGAAAGTAACAAGTTTAAGATTGCTATTATTGTAACAAATTAAAAAAATATATTATATACTGACGTGGTACGTGGTTATAAGCGCTAATGTGTCTACTTTAATTTAAAAAAAAATCAGCTCGATAGCACAATTATTTTTAGAGATATAACGATGGAGACGTTAAAAAACATGTTTCACAAACAAATCGATTTTTTAAAGTTTTTTCGAAATACGATAGTCTTTGACCACCAAAAAATGCCGTAAAAAGTGGTTTCGTGTACACGATCACCTAATTAAAGATTTGCATCAAGTCTAGTTGGGTTCTACGCCAATTTTTTCTCACAACTAAGCGACTTAAGCTTCTCAATTGTCTTCGTCTAGTACGGTATCTGCCTATTTTAATTACTCCTGAATTCGTCATCAACAAGGCGCTGCGTATTTAGACTCAACAAAACGTGCTTTTCTTAGAAACTCAATTGTTACATATTTGGTTATTCAAAACACATTAAATTGTTACATAAATTCTTACACTTGTCTCAAAAGTTAATTTTACCAACACCTACCTACTATTTGAAACAATAGACGAAAGAACGCGCTACGGAAATTATTGATTTACTGACACTTTGGTGGAATTTACCGACACTTTTGCTGTCGCGACAAACTACTCAAATTCTTGTAACTCTGTCCAATATACGAGCGCATAAACATTTCCAATGTTAAAAAGAAATAATAAGACACCCGGGAAACGGAAGAAAAAGAAAACAATTTATAAAATAAACAAGTTGGTATTTTGAATTGAAAAGTGGAACGTTGGAAAATGAATTGTTCCTTTAAATTGAAAGCAAAATATCAATTTAAAATATAAAATCAATTAATTTTAATATGATTAATAAAATGGTTGAATTATAAGAAGAATAAAAAATAAATATTAAACTTGAAGTGCTTTTGGAGGTGAATTTGGAATTGAAGATAAATATTTCGAATTGGAAGTGGATATAGAACAAATAATTAAAATGAATTGGATTTAGAGTTGACAACTGATATTCAAGGTATAAATACGGAAAATATGTAGAATCAAACCAAGAGTGGAGCCAATCTGGAAGAAAGATTAAATCAAAAAGTGCTGGACATAATTATAAAATTGGAAAAAACGTGTGAGTGTGATTTAGATATTAATATAATTTTAAAGTAGGGAAAGATAGGGATATTGTGAAATAAAACTGCATTTTTGAAAATGTTTGACTTATTATTTATTTTGAATTTTTGAAATTTAAAACAATTATTTTTAGGGTGGGCTATTTTTTTTTAATTCAACTTAGTAAATAAATCCTTTAGAACGACCCTGAGATAAGAGAATATCTAAACTAAATTAAAAGCATTAAATCATATCAATAAGTTATAGTATGGTAATTAATTAAAAGTTTGTTATCATTACAATATACTGGGTGTCAATGAATCCTAAGGCGCCCCTATTTTGTAAATCATATTTTAAGATATCAATTTAAAAGTTGGTATAGGTAATACACTTTTAATATTGCATTATCTGACGTAAAACACTTCCGATTTCACCGTAATTAACCTCAACATTGTTATTTTAAATAAAACACCCTATGAAATGATATTTTTAGTTTAATTATATAAATAAATATTTTTTTTTTTATTTTGATTTTGAAATGTACAATTTAATAAAATGTAAATAATGAATAGGTTAAAATGTTAATGTTGTTGTATGATTTAAAAAAAAATGTACAAATATTAGAGTTAAGTGAATTTTGTTAAATTAACGTTTTAATTGATAGAGGTTTTATTATATTTTAAAAAAATAATAAATAGTAGGTAAAATAAAAAATATCCAGGGAGATGAGAATGTTTAAAAAAACTGAAAAAGTGGTTGAAAAATACAGTTTTTGAAGTGAAGATTCTTTTTTCAAAAATTCTAATTTTGATAAAGAATTATAGTTTAAAAAAAAAAAAAATTAATAAAACCTTTATCAAATGTATTAAAGAAGATGTTTAATAATATAAATATAAAATATATGGAAAAATATTTATAATTTTGAAAAAATATATTAATTAAATACAATTATTGAAGTTGGAAGTTTCTTTAATGGATAAAAATTGAGTGTGGGATAATATTGAAAGGAGTAAACGAGTTTGCAGCGATTGTGGAGATCAATAAGAAGTTGGGATAATATTGATAGGAGTAAAACGAGTTTGTAGCTGTTGTGGATATCGATAAGAAAGTGGGATTACAGGATTGTTAGTGTGATGTTTAAATAAAAGTGATTAAAAAGGTATTTATTAAATAACAAATTTTGGTATTTAATGACAATTTAATTAGATAATAATTTTGTGTGTTAATTTATCAAAAGATTTGCATTATTTTTTTAATTTTTATTTGGTTTTCGTTAGATTGTAATGAGACGATCCCTTTAACGTCCTTTGATGAGAGTCCTTATAAAATAATAAATTGTAAAATACAGGCTGAGCTAACCGGAGCAATATGTGTTAAATGTGCTAGTTTTTCAAAAATAATTAATTTCAAAGAGGTAGCATCTAATATCATTATAAATGTCGAACCCAACGTGGGGCGATATCATCACAAATGGCGCCAGCAACGTGAGGCTCATTACAAATTGTGCTCAAAACGTAGGGGCAATTCAATTGAATTTGAAAAAAGCCAGTAAATTTATTTACATTAATAAATATTATGTCATTTTGACAAGTAAAAGTCAAGAAATAAAGTGATTTTAAAGGGATTTATCGAGTCACTGTCAGTGTCAATTTTAATTGTCAAGGTGAAGTATTGTGCATATTTTAGTTTAAAGGGTATTAAGTTGTTTATAAAGGTAATATTGTTGTTTTGAAAATTTATATCAAAATAATTATTCATTTGAAGGAAATTTTGATAAATTTTTAAATATGTCTGAAAGGAGATCTTTGAGAAGTGCAAGTAGGAGGAATGAAGGGGAATCGGAAGTCGAAGAGGATTTAGATCGTGAGATAGAGGCCGAAGTTCAACATTTAGGGGATTATGAAATAGAATCTACTAATCCTATAATTTCAACACCACAAGCTCAAATTAATGAAGATTTTATGTCAAATTTTATGCAAAAATTATATGAAAAGTTAGATGCAGATCAGAAAAAACAAGAAGAACAACGGCGAGAAGATGCAAAGAAGCAAGAAGAACAACGGCGAGAAGATGCAAAGAAGCAAGAAGAACAACGGCGAGAAGATGCAAAGAAGCAAGAAGAACAACGACGAGAAGATGCAAAGAAACAGGAAGAACGAGAGAATAACCGAGATAAAAAATTAAATGAACAGCTTAATGAAATTAAAGAAGAGTCAAAAAAGTTATTAAATGAAATAAAAAATGATATCAAAGAAGATTTGAAGAAAAGACACGAAGAATTAATAGAAGAATTAAAAAAGGATAAACAAGTATCTGAAGAAGTTAGAGAAGTATCTGTAGATGTACAGAATGAAATTGAGGGTGTTTATGATGTTAACAGTCTTGATTTTGAAGAAATCAAAGAACAGTCAGAAAATGTAATAAATGGAAAAGTCGAATTGGATGATAAAGTTGAACTGGTAATGGATGAAAATAAGAAATATGGAAATGTAGTATTTATGAAGAAAATGATTAAGGATGGCGAAAAAGAAAATTCAGGAGTAATCAAATATGGTACTCTAAAGAATTATGCAAGAATAAATAAGAAGAATTTAATTAAACAAAATATTAAACTATTAATCAAAACTGGAAAATTAAAATATGTAATGAAATTGACCAAACAGGTTAAAAAGGGGCTTTCAAAAGTAAACAAAGTTAATATTATGAAGAATTGTGTAAAAATGGGCAAGAAGATATTAATTCATAAAAATACTAAACCATTTATTAAAACTGGTGTGCAGAACAACAATTTCGATTCAATTAAAAAGTCTAGATTAATGAACATTGAAAAACGGGGATTTTTAATGATTAAAAGACATGTTAAAAGCAAAACTAAAATGGAAGTAAAAGAAATTCATGGACCACCGAACATGAATAAAAGAAATGAATGAATTTTAAAAAATTATCAAAATCCTTAGTAATAAATTTTAATTATATGCACCCTAAAGAATTTTTAATTGATGATGATAATGATATTGAAACACAGAATTTACCATTCTTAAAAATAAGTTTCCTAAACAACAATTATATTACTTTAGTCGATACGGGGGCACAAGTTTCTCTTATAAAAGAAGATTTAATAAAGTTATACGGAAATGTCCTAGATAAAAACATTTTTAAGATTTCAAAGTTAGAATTGTTAGCAGCAACTAAAAGAAAATTAACTTTTATTGATAAAGTAATTAATGTAAAAATAAAAATAGCTGATAATGAATATTTAATCAGATTTTTTATTGTGCCTGGTTTACAATTCGATGTTATTTTGGGAATTGATGTTATTGAACAGATAAAAATGATCATTGATGGTAAACAAAGATGTTTTATTATAAATGAAGTTAAAATACCTTGGTTAAATAATGTAGATTTTATTAAAGAAGATGTTACATTAAATACTTGTTTAGTCGAAAATTTAATTCAAGATGAGCAAATAGGAGAAGAATTTTATTATATGAAAAATGAATTATTAATATTATTGAAAGAAAGAATTAGATTAATTAATGACGAACCAGGTTTAGCTAAAGGTTATATACACAATTTGAAAGTAGATAATGAAGCATCTTTCAGTGTGAAAAATTATCCAATTCCTTTTAAATATAAAGATCAGGTAAAACAAGAAATCAAAAATATGATTAAGAATAATATTATTGAACCGGCTGTTACTAGCTATATTAATCCGTTAGTAATTGTTAAAAAGAAAAATAATTCTATAAGAATTTGCCTTGATGCAAGGAAGATAAATTCAATCACAAAACCTCAATTTGAAGCTCCTCAAGCAATTGATAGTTTGTTAGGTAGAATTTCTAATAAGAAAATTTTCTCAATGTTAGATCTTAAAAATTCTTTTTGGTTGATTCCACTACATGAAGAAAGTAGAAAATATACTGGTTTTAGCGTAGATGGTGAGATTTTTCAATTTAAAGTTGTTCCATTTGGTTTATCCACGTCATGTGCAGCTTTAGTTAGGGCAATGCAGAAAATATTAAATGTTTATGAAGAATTTTGTGTTCATTATGTGGATGACGTACTTGTTTTTAGTGAAAATCTAGAAAGCCATTTTAAACATTTAGAAACTATTTTGATCACATTAGAAATGAATGGTTTAAAACTTAGCTTGGAAAAATGCGAATTTTTTAAAAGTCAAGTGACATATTTAGGTTATAAAATTAGTGACAGGGGTGTACATATCAAAGAAGATCGGATTATAGAAATTAAAAATTTTCCAAGACCTACCAATCTGAAAACTTTAAGACGATTCTTGGGAGTTTTGAATTATTATAAAAAATTCATACCGAATTATTCTGAACTTACTATTTCTTTAGTTGAATTATTAAGAAAGAATGAAAAATGGAAGTGGGATGAAAGGAGAGAATTAGATTTTAACAAAATTAAAGACAATTTTTATAATGAATTACTATTACGTTTTCCAAACTTTGAACAAACCTTTATACTTAGGACGGATGCATCAAATTTTTCTATAGCTGCTGAATTAATTCAGATACAAGAAGAAGGTGAAGTACCGATTTGTTTCATTTCAAGAATATTAAAAGGATATGAAATAAGATACACTGTATCAGAAAAAGAAATGCTTGCAATTATATTTGCTATAAATAAACTCAAATTCTACTTAACTGGCAATAAATTCATAATTGAAACTGATAATTCAGGCTTAACATTCATGAAAAAGAAAGATTTTTTAAGTAATCGTTTGTATCGTTGGGCATTGTTATTGCAAGAATATGATTTTGAAATTAGACACAGACCGGGAAAAGATAATATATCTGCTGATTTTTTAAGTAGAAAGGATATAATTCCTAAAACAAATCAGATAATAATTGCAAATCAATTAATATATGAAACAGGAAGATTTTCCTTAATAACAATTAAAAATCAACAAGATCATCTAGAAATTGTTAAGATAAAGGATGAGCTACAATTGAATAACAATTTAGAAAATAGAGGTTTTAAAATAAATCAAGATAATATTTTGATTAAAATTATAGGGGAAAAAGAATTATATGTGATTAATAAAAATTTAGCAATTGAAATTATTGAACAACTTCATTTAAGTTCTGGACATGCAGGAATTAGAAAAATTTGGTTGATGTTTAGGGAATGTTTCTATATAAAAAATGATCTTCAGTTAATTAAAGATTATGTTAATAAATGTAGAATTTGTATTTTCACTAAGGATAAGAACTTTAAGAATGCAAATATAATTAAAAGCATAAAAGTTGAACAACCATTAGAGTTAATTGCAATTGATTATATAAGTAATTTAATAACAGGTCAAGGTGGTTATAAACACATTTTGATATTTTTGGATGTATTCACAAAATATGTTAAACTTTATCCGAGCAGAAAGTGCAATACAAATCATGTTGTTAACAGTTTAAAGAAATATTTAACAGAAGTAGGCAAACCTAAAAGAATTCTTGCAGATAATGCAACATATTTTCATAATGAGAGGTTCAAACAAAGTCTTAAGAATATGGGAATACAATTTTCATTCTGTAGTATACGTCATCCACAGGGAAATCCAGCAGAACGTTATATTAAAGAAGTTGTAAAATATTTACGAGTAATAACTTTTGACAAACATAATGCGTGGGTTAAATACTTAACAAAAATAGAAAAATTCATTAACGATGTACCTAATACTGTAACAGAAATCTCACCAGTTACCTTAATTAAAGAATTATTACCAAAAAGACCATGGAGATCTGAACAATTAGCTACTGATGTAAATCATTTATTACAACGAACTAAACAAAGAATTATTAGAAATAATCTAAAATATGAAGCCAAACAGATTTGTAAAATCAAGAAGAAAAGTCAATTTAATGTAGGAGACTTAGTGATTGTGAAAAATATGAAAGTTGCTAATAAACAAGAGAACCGATGTGCAAAATTGCAATTATCTTATATAGGACCTTTCAGTATAACAAGAGTAATTTGTGAAAATTCATATGAATTAAAAGATATGGTTACTAATAAGATTAGAGGAATTTTTCATGTGTCTATGTTATATCTGTATTCGGAAACATTGGAAAATCAAATTTAAAAAAAAAAATATGGGGCAATTTGAAATGATATTTTTAGTTTAATTATATAAATAAATATTTTTTTTTTAATTTTGATTTTGAAATGTACAATTTAATAAAATGTAAATAATGAATAGGTTAAAATGTTAATGTTGTTGTATGATTTAAAAAAAAATGTACAAATATTAGAGTTAAGTGAATTTTGTTAAATTAACGTTTTAATTGATAGAGGTTTTATTATATTTTAAAAAAATAATAAATAGTAGGTAAAATAAAAAATATCCAGGGAGATGAGAATGTTTAAAAAAACTGAAAAAGTGGTTGAAAAATACAGTTTTTGAAGTGAAGATTCTTTTTTCAAAAATTCTAATTTTGATAAAGAATTATAGTTTAAAAAAAAAAAAAAAATTAATAAAACCTTTATCAAATGTATTAAAGAAGATGTTTAATAATATAAATATAAAATATATGGAAAAATATTTATAATTTTGAAAAAATATATTAATTAAATACAATTATTGAAGTTGGAAGTTTCTTTACTGGATAAAAATTGAGTGTGGGATAATATTGAAAGGAGTAAACGAGTTTGCAGCGATTGTGGAGATCAATAAGAAGTTGGGATAATATTGATAGGAGTAAAACGAGTTTGTAGCTGTTGTGGATATCGATAAGAAAGTGGGATTACAGGATTGTTAGTGTGATGTTTAAATAAAAGTGATTAAAAAGGTATTTATTAAATAACAAATTTTGGTATTTAATGACAATTTAATTAGATAATAATTTTGTGTGTTAATTTATCAAAAGATTTGCATTATTTTTTTAATTTTTATTTGGTTTTCGTTAGATTGTAATGAGACGATCCCTTTAACGTCCTTTGATGAGAGTCCTTATAAAATAATAAATTGTAAAATACAGGCTGAGCTAACCGGAGCAATATGTGTTAAATGTGCTAGTTTTTCAAAAATAATTAATTTCAAAGAGGTAGCATCTAATATCATTATAAATGTCGAACCCAACGTGGGGCGATATCATCACAATATTTATACATTTTTTGGAATCGGTACGTTAATATCAAGTTTGAAACATGAGTGCCATGATCTGCGTAAAATGAAAGTCAGGGTAGCCCAACACTCGAGACAAATTGTTTTAGAATAAAAATATTCGTACAAAATTTGATGTAACTATTAGATACAAACTAATGCAGCCGAGTGCTAGCGAAAACCTATTTTTTAGATTTAGTCCTGTCAGTTATGGAAAAAATGAGAAAGTTTTTTCATTTTAGTTCAGTCAAGCTATTTAGAAAAAAAATTGAATATTCATAAATTAATAAAAGAATAAAAAGTAAAGGTATCGGCACTAACGCCCCGCGAGGAAGCATGGCCGGCACATGGAGTGTTAAGGCCATACTTAAAACTTAATTTCTAAGCAACTTTTTAAAATAATTTTCTTCGATATATTGTCATTCAATCCCACTTTTTCTGCTTTTTAACTTTTTTTAATTTGCCGCCATATCGGTGGTCACGTGACATACGTCAGACTCGGCTATTAGCAAATAATACCTAATAACCAATTTATGCTGTTTGCTATTTGTTTATCGGACATGCAGAATCGGTCCCCTGAAGAGTTTTTTCGATACTCTAAGAATAAAAATTTTTCCCATATACTGCGATGTTTTGCCGGAGGTCTTTTGTACGGTTAGGTGTCGGGCTTGTTTTACCTTTTGCAAAACTGCTTTCAAATTTTTCTATTCCACGTCTTCCTTCTTACCGCATTCCACGTAATCCCTCTTGTATTAAGTATTTGGCCTATCTGCTGGTTCCTTGCTTTTATGGGTCTTTCTCGCCTTTAATTCCCTTCCCGTTATATTTCCATGATTTCTTTTACCAGGTTGCTATGTTCTATTCTTGAGAGGTGTCGAAACCAGCTTTCTTCCATGTATTTTACTTAAAATCGCTTCTACCCCCAGTCTGGCTCTAATTTCATAATTTCTCAGTCTATCTAGTCTGGTCACTCCTATTATTCTTAGGATTTTCATTTCCATCGCAATTATTTTCGATTTCAGTTTGCGATTTAGCACCCAGGATTCGCTTTCATAAATCAAGCTATATAGATATGAAGAGTTCTATATATTTTAAGTTGCGTAGTTTTGCTTACATTCTTTTTATTGATAAACACAGATTTTAATGCATTAAAAGTCTTGAAGTCGCCATAATTCTATTATTTACATCATTTTCCGTACTATCAAGCAGGTACTTCATGCTCTCGGTCAGCGTTCTCTTGGTAGTTTATTAAAAGCTTTTGCTGGATCGATTGTACAAAAATACATTTTGCTGTTACTTCCCAAAACCTTCTGTGTGATTTGCCTTACACTGAATGTAAGTATAATCCTGAGTGCTTCGACTTGCCTTGAATCCCGCCTGATTTTCTTATGGCGTTTTCCCTAAATGACTATGTACTTATTTTCGTACTCTTTTCAAGGATATTCAAGATATTCCCCCGTACTTTTTTACGTAATGGTAAGTATTATTATGACTAGGCTCCAATCCTTTGGGATCTGTTTCTTATTCCATGCTAGGGGAAAATCTCATGAATAATTTTGATACCACGTTCTCCTAGGCAATTCTAACAGTTCTGCTTTGCCAATTTTAATTTGTTTTAAAGCTTCAATGATTTCTTCCGTTGTTATTTCCGTGCGTGATTCGTTTATAAATAACTTCTGATTATTTTCTTCGTAGCTTTTACTATCTTCCTCGTATTGGAATAATTCACTACAGTATTCAATCCATCTTTGATTTATCTCGGTCTCCAAAGTCAAAAATGTCCCTTGTTCATTTTTGATATATTACGTATTTATTTGTGATTTGTATTTGTGTTATTTTGTAAAGGTTCTAAAGTTCGATATAATAGCTTCGAGTTGCCGTTCCCCTGTTCCTCCATTTTATGACCGAATTCACCCCACGATTTCTCTTTGCTGCTTTTACGGCATCTTTTATTTGTTGTCTCTTTTTTATATAACTGTTATAATCGGTCTTCTGTTTATGTTGTATGTATCTGTTCCAAAGAATCTTTTTTATTTACCAGTGTTTTAATTTCATTCCACCAAGGGATATGCTTCTTCTTTCATTTATATCTTGTGACTTCGCATACCTTGATAGCCAATCTAGTCATAATTTCCCAGTAGAGCTCTGCCCATTTTCTGATCTCCGCCTGGTATCCACTTCTGATATCTTCGAAACTAAAGGTTTTGATGTTTTTAAATTTTCCGCCATTTAGGATTCACCCTGTATAATGGTCAGATCCCATCTCATATTGCCTTTTAGCTAGTATATCTTTCATCTCGTTGAGGTTTATTTGTTTTATAAAGACCAAATCAACGATTGACTTTTTGTTCCTGGTTTTCATTTCTGCAGTAAACTTCGATTATTACATATTATAAAGAAAAACGTCATTAATAGACAGGCTTCTAGAGCGACATTAAAGCAACCAGTAAATTCTGGAAATCTCACCATGCGTTCTTTTTCAAAATTTTACATTAGTTTGTTTGTTTATTTGGGCAGGATCTAGGTAGTATACAGATATCAATAATCTGAATGTACTTCAATTATTATGGCGTTATGGCCATTAGCACTACATGACTTCTGCCAGCTCAAAGGATTTCTAAACAAACAACAGAATTTTTTTATTGCTTCATAGGTAACTGTTTGTTTTTCTATAATTAATATTAATTGAAGCACAAATGCCTGAAAACTTCTTAACATGATCTTCTAAATGAGGTCTTCATCGTCTATGATTACAATTTATAAAAACACATGTTATTGTTATAATTGAAAAACTATCGCAAATACAAAAAAATCTGTGTACACTGCTGGAAGCTACGTAAAATATCTATAAATAATCTATGTACCATATTCAGATATTATTATAAATACAGGAGTTATAATTATAAAACATAGTACAATTGCAGTAATTTTTAATTTCCCCCCATAACTCGCAAACAAAAGAATACCCATTTCTGTTTTCGCCGTTGAATTAGTATCCACCTCGAATTTAGGCACACTGTACTTCCGTTTTGAAAACGGAGATACGATATGTAATACTAATAAGGGCTCAAAGACAGTGTAATCAAAGAATAAAATTATTATTCTTTAGTGTAATCTAGAAATGCCGAGTCAATTTGTTAACTCGTAACAGTGGTAACATCTACTTCGTGAAGTTTACAGCAACATTTGAAAGCTTGACGTTAATTATATATTTACGTATATAAAAAATAATGGTCCAGAATTCCAGCAACAATCCTTTTTTTAGCATTCTTCCGTCAGCATAACGACTATTATAATTACGTTGCAAACACCTGTAAATAGGCAACCAAGCGTACTGTTTATTTCACTGGACCAAACTACATAGGTACCAACAACTGCAATTATTATCAATTGTTGGACCGTATCGTTCAAATAGTCACAATAACCGCCTTCAAGTATAAATGCTTGTCCATTTGGAAGTGTTTTCAGAAATTTCTGTTGTCTCTACAATGTCTTTATCTTCGTCCCCGGGTTTATTTCTAAAAATGATATCCCTTAAAACCTTCGTTCATCCTTAAAGATTTTATCTAAAGCGAAATAAATAATCAGATAATAAATTATTAAAGGTTTTCAGTTATCCAACTTAGCTAGATTGGTAAAAACCTAATCTAACTTTCAAATGTTATTTTAGATATTAAATTTATGAACACTTACTCTTTTGGGTGTACATTTGAATAAATTTTTGGGTATAAATTTGAATGAATTTTGAATATTCTGTAAATGAAAAATATGTATTTCCACAGGGGCCTAAGACACTAACCTTATGACTTTACGCGCCAATACTCTATCCTATCTTTGAATGACTTTGAATGGTACAGGTACAGAGGCTATTTAAAATTAGATAATATTTTTGTAACTTATGCCATCGATTGGTGGGACCATTAATCTACCTTACTCAAATTCAAATCTCAGTCACTGCAGATTTTTAAAAATTCGGTAACGAGTGGAATTCCAGTGTTCTATTGGTGACAAAGCAGACGTCGAAGTTGGCCATCCAGACATTAAAGATTAGGTTTAAATTTGGAACTTTTATAAAACATTGTGTTTAATACCATGCCGAAAAAAATATACGTTTGTAAGTTGTTATTAAAAAAAGATAAACATTTGTAAACTCTGTTACTATTTCTCGCTCCGTTGTTTGAAGTAATATTAACTAAAAACTATAAGCAGAATGATCGAAATAACTATGATTATCATTACCAGTATGTCTCCCATTCTCAGCAACGCACTGTTCCAAACGAGAGATACCCAATACTTCTTAGCGCATATTGCGAATTTCATCTTTTGCGATCCTCCTCAAGCTTTCTAATTAAGTTGCTGGTTTGAGTTTACATAACCAGTATTTTAAACACTTCAGCAGAAAACATAGGGCACCAAAATATCAGGAGACAAGGGTGGCCATGCTAGAGTATCATTGAATAAAATTAATCCTTTGGGGGTTTGGGGAAACATTGTTTTAAAATACGCTTGCCCTCGCACTTTAATATTCCCAAGCCCCTCTTAGTTAAAATGGTACCGCATTTGTAACTCGATCGGTTTAATTTTTATTCAACTTATAAAATGCCCAGTGCTTTTTGCCAGATCCTGTACATATTCGCAATAAGAAAGAAAGGTTCTATTCTACTTACAGAAAAATTCAATATGGCACTCATACAAAATAAAGAACGGATGATACCTAAGAACTGAGAAAGGGCGCTTTTATGTCATTTAATATATTTAAATCTTGTATCAGTTGAACTTTTGATTGTAGATTAAGCTATAACGCGTGGAAGTTTTATTCAAGTTGAATTGTGTGTCCACATAGTAAAGGAATATGTAAACGGATGCAGTTAAGTAAAGTTTATCTGCGGCATTATATTAAACGAGTTTCTATAAAAGTAGTGTATTTAAGCTTATCTTCTATCTTTTATAATAAGCAAGATCATCTGGAATTTTAATCAATTCGTATAAAGATATACATATTTAGTTGCAAGGTTGGTATAATTGCATATTGCATTGTAGGTCAAAATTCTCGGGTTTAGTTTCTTTTCCTGAACAAGTCAAAGAGATTTTTTGCAAACGTCCAAAAGCATGTCCTTTTTCCAATACGATGTAAAATAATAGATCCAATACCAGCTTAATGTATGGTACAACAAAGAAGCGCTTTAGATTCGAAAAGATTCTAATAAACATAATATGACCGCTCACATTGGTTAAATCACAACAAACGAGTAAGGAGACTGGTAAAACTGCAAACAAGCTCGGACTACAACAGTGTTCACTGGGTTTATAACTAGCTGTATGTGCTCCTAAACAAGAGGAACGACCTGCAAGAGTTAGCTTTAAATTGACAAAATCGGACAAATTCATATGATAAGAGAACATATGTAGACCTCTTCTGTCACTTACGCCTTCTTGTTCAGAGATCCGAGACTGAGGGGATTATGATGGCATGGTATTTTTAACATACTCTCTCCCTCATTATGCCTTATACGCTATGGTCTTTAGTTAAAAGGTTCCAAACCACATTTTTAATCTGACCTTTGTTATACTTCGCTTTGTTGTATTTCTCTGCAGTGGTTTACCATTGCCGTCTGCATAGTTTGTAGTCCTGAATTAACTTTGAATTAACGATTGGTGTCGGTGTTCATGTTCCGACTTCAAAATGTTTGTAAAAATGTTTACCACCTGTGAAATTCGAACTTAAAACTCCAAGCTACAAATTCGTCGCTCTTACTATAGTGCCAACAAGCTTATTAATGCGCTCCTCTGTTGTAATTTTGTCCTTCAGAACAATCTCTAACCCTCACGCAAAGCATTTAAAACCACATCCGTGGCACTTATTCCTGTATTATTAGCATACCCCATTTACACTGTGTCATTATACATCACGTGTCACAGTGCAGTCTTAAGGTCCAGAGGTCCTCTGTTACCAAGTCAAGTTAGTAGCACTCTCTATTGGAATCATCCGATGGCAATCTAGATTTTGCCCGGAAATTGAAATCGCTCCGACATACAAACTAGTCTGTACCTGCTAGGTTTTTAAATTTTAAAAAGTATTTTTTCGGCTTGCTCTATATAACGAGGGTGTAAGAGATGGTTGTGATTGTACTCGTACATCGCAAAGGTTCGAAATGTGGCATGTGATCACACAGAAAGGCCCTGTAGATGAAACCAAATTATAAATTTTCATTAAACACTGAAGCTGAAATATGAAGCTTGCAGGAGATTTTGAATCTTCCTGTATACCTACATGGTTTTGTCTCATCTCGGGGTCTTTACAAGAAACATTCCCAAAAGCAGCATCTATCGCACAATAAAAGGTTTTCGAGATCTTAATGCATATACGTGGGTCGTTTGAAAAGTAAGGTAAACGACGCAGAGATGGCAGCACCATGGTCAGAATTATAGATTTACTACACAGTAAAAACTCACAGTAAAACTAATTAACTTTATTTTCAAATTGACAGACTTGTTGTTAACAACCGTAACCCAGATAACAATAATAATAAATTATATAGAAGCTGGGATCCCTACAGTACTCCCCCCCTAGTGACTAGCTATCTGACGTCACGAAACATGACGAGACGTTGACGCATGAGTATTTAAGTAGGTTTTAAGTGGCTGCAGATTTGTGTCTGTATCATTTTCGGGGTTAGGCAGAAATGCCGGTTTAAGTCTTTCGGTAGAGATATTTACGTTTTTACCATTTATTCGAACTGTAAACAATCGGTCGTTTATTCTACCAGAGACTTCATGAGGTCCTGTGTAAGGATGTTGTAGCGGTTTTTTAACTCTATCATCTCTGACAAAAACATGACTACAACTGTATAGATCTTTATGTGCGAATGTACTTGATTTATTATGGTGAGCTGTAGGAGTTGGACGAAGTTTTCTCATGTCTTCGCGAAATTTTTCTTTAAATATTTCGGGACCTGTGGATATTTCTTCATCAAGAAAAAATTCCCCTGGAACACGTAATGTTGTGCCGTACACCAATTCTGCTGCAGAACATTTAATATCTTCTTTATAACAGGTGCGTAAACCTAGCAGTACTGTTGGAAGAAGTGCAACCCAGTCGGCGTTTTCATGACATTTGAGTGCATTTTTGAGAGAGCGATGCCATCTCTCTATCAAACCATTACTGGCAGGATGATAGGGAGAAGTGCGATTTCTTTTACATCCAATGAATTTCGTTAGAGCTTGAAATAGCATACATTCGAATTGAGAACCTTGATCAGTGATAATTTCACGGGGAGCCCCAAAACGAGAGACCCAGTGATTATAAAATGCAGTAGAAACGCTGTCTGCTGAGCAATCCTTCATAGGAACAGCTTCCGGCCATCTAGTGAATCTATCTATCATCGTGAGACAATAAGTATACCCTCGAGATGGTGGAAGTGGGCCAACAATATCTAAATGGACCTGCTGAAAACGTGTGTCGGAAACAATCATTTTCTCTGGTTCGTTCTTTGTATAACGATGAATTTTAGATTTTTGGCAAGGAATACATGTTTTTACCCACTCCAGAATGTCACGACGCATATTTGGCCAAACAAATTTCTCTCCAATAAGCTGTCGAGTTGAACGTCCTCCAGGATGAGAAAGACGGTGAACCATATCAAAAATTTTTTTTCGAAGTACCTGAGGTACATAAGGGCGGATAGTTTCCGTGGAAGTGTCACAGTATAGATTTTTATTATCCACTAAATATCGCTGAATTTTAAGAGAAGTATTATTTAACCGTAAAATGTTGTGCAATTCCTCATCCTCCTGTTGGGCATTGGCAAGTTCATCAGTCGTAACCAGAACAGGCATCGCAATTGCTGCTATACGAGACAGAGCATCAGCAACGATATTTTTTTTTCCGGAAACGTGTACAATTTGCGTTGTAAACTGGGAAATATAGTTTAAATGCCTCAACTGTCTAGGGGAAGCTTTATCGGAACGTTGGGAAAAGGCATAAGTTAAAGGAGCATGGTCTGTTTTGATAGTAAAATGCCTAGCTTCAAGCATATGCCTGAAATGTTTTATTCCTTTGTAAATAGATAACAATTCCCTATCGTAGGTGCTGTATTTAAGCTCAGCGCTATTTAGTTTCTTGGAAAAGAATCCAAGCGGTTGCCACCTACCTTCTTGTAGTTGTTCCAACACGGATCCTACAGCCACATCTGAAGCATCAGTAACAAGTGCAAGTTCGCCATCAATATTTGGATGAGCTAAAAGTGTAGCAGTGGTGATGCTTGTTTTGCAATTTTCAAAGGCTTCCTCGGCTTCCACTGTCCAGTTAATACAACTTTTGTCGTTTTTCTTGCCGTTTCGGAGATAGAAATTAAGAGGAGCTTGAACTTTGGCAGCGTTGTTAATAAAACGTCGATAAAAATTCAAAACTCCAAGAAATCTTCTAAGTTCCAGGACAGTGCCTGGTTTCTTATAAGAGGATATAGCTTCAACTCTGTCTGATGGAGGTCTAATTCCTTTAGAATTAATAAAATATCCTAAATATTGTATCTCTGAAACCCCAAAAACGCATTTAGATACATTAATTTTTAAACCGTACTGTTTAAATCTACTGAATACAGAACGTAGATGATTTTCATGGTCCTCTGGGCTAGAGGAGGCAATGAGAACGTCGTCTAGGTAGCAGTAACAGAAATTCAGACCACGAAGAATTATGTCCATAAATCTCTGAAAAGTTTGGGCGGCGTTACAAAGACCAAATGTCATAACTGGAAATTCAAACAACCCAAACGGTGTAATAACGGCCGTTTTGGGAATATCTTTTTCATTTACTGGAATCTGATGATAAGCTCTGACTAGATCTAAGGAAGAAAATATTTTTTTACCAAAAAGTTGATGAGAAAAGTCTTGGATATGAGCTATCGGATATCGATCTGGAACTGTCATTGAATTTAAACGACGATAATCTCCGCATGGACGCCATTCACCTGACTTCTTTGGTACTAAATGTAATGGACTGGCCCAAGGACTAGAAGAAGGTCGACATATTCCTTGCTCCATCATGTACTCAAATTCTACTTTTGCAGCATTTAACTTATCAGGCGGAAGTCTGCGAGATCGTTCGGATACCGGAGGCCCTCTCGTTACAATGTGATGTTCTACAGCATGTAAAGGTTTTGATCTTTTTGGAGAAAGGTCAGTGATTTCAGGAAACTCTTGAAGAATTAACTGAAATTTTGAACGTTTATCTATGACAGAAATGCCAATGTCAATCGACTTTGACACATTAATCAAATGCCCACACGTGGTCGATTTTGTAAGACCATCAAGTAAACGTCTATTTTTTAGATCTACTAGTAAACCGTAGTGCCTCAGGAAATCTGCTCCAACGATGGGACGGGACACATCTGCTACAAGGAATATCCATTTAAATGAACGGCGAAGTCCTAAATTTAAATTTAGTAGTTTTTCGCCGAAAGTTTTAATGGGAGAACCGTTAGCTGCAAACAATGTGACTGCAGTTGCACTTGCAAACTCATTTAGTCTTTTACGGGGAATCACTGATACGTCAGCACCCGTATCGACAAGAAAAGATACGTCACTGTTTCTGTCGCGAAGATATAAGCGGCACTGTTTAATTTCACCGTCGCTGACCGCTTTGATTAACGACGGCAAAGTTAGTTTTCCGACCTATTTTGCCTATTAAAAGAACATGGAGTTTGACATTTCCTAGCCAATTCTCCAAAACGACGATGATAAAAACAGATAGCAGACTGTTTTTGACTTCGATGGCAACTTTGTGATCGGGTTTGTTTAGAATTGATTTTCTTAAGTAAATCTTTCATTTGTCTATTCAAAGCAGCAACCTGACATTCCAGAGAAGTTTCTGATGAGGAAGCAGGCTGAAGGAAATTTGATTTAATCGATGTAATATCTGCGGACATGATCGCCGGTTGGGATCTATTGATTTCAACAATTTTGTCTGCCATCTCGGCCAGTTTAGGAAGATCTGTAGCATCATTAATGGACAAAATGGATTGGACTGAAACTGGCATTCTTTGCATCCATAATGTCCGTAAAACATCATTGCTGAGTTTACCATCTGCTAAAGTATTCATTTCCCGTAGCAACTGAGATGGACGATTCTCTCCTAACTCTATTTCTGTAAACAGCTTTCGAAGACGTTTTTCTTGGGAATCGGTGAAACGAGAAATTAGTTTTTGTTTTAATGTTTCATATTTATTCAAAACTGGTGGCTCAGCAATTAGGTCAGAGACCTGCTGCAGTACTGACGATTCCAGTGAAGCTACCACTGAGTAATATTTGGCTGCATCTGAACGTAAACGTTGTGAGTAAAACTGAGCTTCCACCTGTGCGAACCATAAAGATGGGTTTATTTGCCAGAAGGGAGGTAGTTTAATACTTTTCAATTCGTTTAAGTGAACAGGCTGTTCCAGTTCTTGAAGAAAGGGATTGCTGGTATTCATGGATTTATTTGATGCGTCAACTTCAGAGGTATTAGATGAAAGCATTGTTCGTTTTTAACGTCGGGGTCACCAATTATAGATTTACTACACAGTAAAAACTCACAGTAAAACTAATTAACTTTATTTTCAAATTGACAGACTTGTTGTTAACAACCGTAACCCAGATAACAATAATAATAAATTATATAGAAGCTGGGATCCCTACAGAATTGTAGGGATCCCAGCTTCTATATAATTTATTATTTAGTTTTTACTGTGTAGTAAATCTATAATTGGTGACCCCGACGTTAAAAACGAACAATGCTTTCATCTAATACCTCTGAAGCTGACGCATCAAATAAATCCATGAATACCAGCAATCCCTTTCTTCAAGAACTGGAACAGCCTGTTCACTTAAACGAATTGAAAAGTATTAAACTACCTCCCTTCTGGCAAATAAACCCATCTTTATGGTTCGCACAGGTGGAAGCTCAGTTTTACTCACAACGTTTACGTTCAGATGCAGCCAAATATTACTCAGTGGTAGCTTCACTGGAATCGTCAGTACTGCAGCAGGTCTCTGACCTAATTGCTGAGCCACCAGTTTTGAATAAATATGAAACATTAAAACAAAAACTAATTTCTCGTTTCACCGATTCCCAAGAAAAACGTCTTCGAAAGCTGTTTACAGAAATAGAGTTAGGAGAGAATCGTCCATCTCAGTTGCTACGGGAAATGAACACTTTGGCAGATGGTAAACTCAGCAATGATGTTTTACGGACATTATGGATGCAAAGAATGCCAGTTTCAGTCCAATCCATTTTGTCCATTAATGATGCTACAGATCTTCCTAAACTGGCCGAGATGGCAGACAAAATTGTTGAAATCAATAGATCCCAACCGGCGATCATGTCCGCAGATATTACATCGATTAAGTCAAATTTCCTTCAGCCTGCTTCCTCATCAGAAACTTCTCTGGAATGTCAGGTTGCTGCTTTGAATAGACAAATGAAAGATTTACTTAAGAAAATCAATTCTAAACAAACCCGATCACAAAGCTGCCATCTAAGTCAAAAACAGTCTGCTATCTGTTTTTATCATCGTCGTTTTGGAGAATTGGCTAGGAAATGTCAAACTCCATGTTCTTTTAATAGGCAAAATAGGTCGGAAAACTAACTTTGCCGTCGTTAGTCAAAGCGGTCAGCGACGGTGAAATTAAACAGTGCCGCTTATATCTTCGCGACAGAAACAGTGACGTATCTTTTCTTGTCGATACGGGTGCTGACGTATCAGTGATTCCCCGTAAAAGACTAAATGAGTTTGCAAGTGCAACTGCAGTCACATTGTTTGCAGCTAACGGTTCTCCCATTAAAACTTTCGGCGAAAAACTACTAAATTTAAATTTAGGACTTCGCCGTTCATTTAAATGGATATTCCTTGTAGCAGATGTGTCCCGTCCCATCGTTGGAGCAGATTTCCTGAGGCACTACGGTTTACTAGTAGATCTAAAAAATAGACGTTTACTTGATGGTCTTACAAAATCGACCACGTGTGGGCATTTGATTAATGTGTCAAAGTCGATTGACATTGGCATTTCCGTCATAGATAAACGTTCAAAATTTCAGTTAATTCTTCAAGAGTTTCCTGAAATCACTGACCTTTCTCCAAAAAGATCAAAACCTTTACATGCTGTAGAACATCACATTGTAACGAGAGGGCCTCCGGTATCCGAACGATCTCGCAGACTTCCTCCTGATAAGTTAAATGCTGCAAAAGTAGAATTTGAGTACATGATGGAGCAAGGAATATGTCGACCTTCTTCTAGTCCTTGGGCCAGTCCATTACATTTAGTACCAAAGAAGTCAGGTGAATGGCGTCCATGCGGAGATTATCGTCGTTTAAATTCAATGACAGTTCCAGATCGATATCCCATCGCTCATATCCAAGACTTTTCTCATCAACTTTTTGGTAAAAAAATATTTTCTTCCTTAGATCTAGTCAGAGCTTATCATCAGATTCCAGTAAATGAAAAAGATATTCCCAAAACGGCCGTTATTACACCGTTTGGGTTGTTTGAATTTCCAGTTATGACATTTGGTCTTTGTAACGCCGCCCAAACTTTTCAGAGATTTATGGACATAATTCTTCGTGGTCTGAATTTCTGTTACTGCTACCTAGACGACGTTCTCATTGCCTCCTCTAGCCCAGAGGACCATGAAAATCATCTACGTTCTGTATTCAGTAGATTTAAACAGTACGGTTTAAAAATTAATGTATCTAAATGCGTTTTTGGGGTTTCAGAGATACAATATTTAGGATATTTCATTAATTCTAAAGGAATTAGACCTCCATCAGACAGAGTTGAAGCTATATCCTCTTATAAGAAACCAGGCACTGTCCTGGAACTTAGAAGATTTCTTGGAGTTTTGAATTTTTATCGACGTTTTATTAACAACGCTGCCAAAGTTCAAGCTCCTCTTAATTTCTATCTCCGAAACGGCAAGAAAAACTACAAAAGTTGTATTAACTGGACAGTGGAAGCCGAGGAAGCCTTTGAAAATTGCAAAACAAGCATCACCACTGCTACACTTTTAGCTCATCCAAATATTGATGGCGAACTTGCACTTGTTACTGATGCTTCAGATGTGGCTGTAGGATCCGTGTTGGAACAACTACAAGAAGGTAGGTGGCAACCGCTTGGATTCTTTTCCAAGAAACTAAATAGCGCTGAGCTTAAATACAGCACCTACGATAGGGAATTGTTATCTATTTACAAAGGAATAAAACATTTCAGGCATATGCTTGAAGCTAGGCATTTTACTATCAAAACAGACCATGCTCCTTTAACTTATGCCTTTTCCCAACGTTCCGATAAAGCTTCCCCTAGACAGTTGAGGCATTTAAACTATATTTCCCAGTTTACAACGCAAATTGTACACGTTTCCGGAAAAAAAAATATCGTTGCTGATGCTCTGTCTCGTATAGAAGCAATTGCGATGCCTGTTCTGGTTACGACTGATGAACTTGCCAATGCCCAACAGGAGGATGAGGAATTGCACAACATTTTACGGTTAAATAATACTTCTCTTAAAATTCAGCGATATTTAGTGGATAATAAAAATCTATACTGTGACACTTCCACGGAAACTATCCGCCCTTATGTACCTCAGCTACTTCGAAAAAAAATTTTTGATATGGTTCACCGTCTTTCTCATCCTGGAGGACGTTCAACTCGACAGCTTATTGGAGAGAAATTTGTTTGGCCAAATATGCGTCGTGACATTCTGGAGTGGGTAAAAACATGTATTCCTTGCCAAAAATCGAAAATTCATCGTTATACAAAGAACGAACCAGAGAAAATGATTGTTTCCGACACACGTTTTCAGCAGGTCCATTTAGATATTGTTGGCCCACTTCCACCATGTCGAGGGTATACTTATTGTCTCACGATGATAGATAGATTCACTAGATGGCCGGAAGCTGTTCCTATGAAGGATTGCTCAGCAGACAGCGTTTCTACTGCATTTTATAATCACTGGGTCTCTCGTTTTGGGGCACCCCGTGAAATTATCACTGATCAAGGTTCTCAATTCGAATGTATGCTATTTCAAGCTCTAACGAAATTCATTGGATGTAAAAGAAATCGCACTTCTCCCTATCATCCTGCCAGTAATGGTTTGATAGAGAGATGGCATCGCTCTCTCAAAAATGCACTCAAATGTCATGAAAACGCCGACTGGGTTGCACTTCTTCCAACAGTACTGCTAGGTTTACGCACCTGTTATAAAGAAGATATTAAATGTTCTGCAGCAGAATTGGTGTACGGCACAACATTACGTGTTCCAGGGGAATTTTTTCTTGATGAAGAAATATCCACAGATCCCGAAATATTTAAAGAAAAATTTCGCGAAGACATGAGAAAACTTCGTCCAACTCCTACAGCTCACCATAATAAATCAAGTACATTCGCACATAAAGATCTATACAGTTGTAGTCATGTTTTTGTCAGAGATGATAGAGTTAAAAAACCGCTACAACATCCTTACACAGGACCTCATGAAGTCTCTGGTAGAATAAACGACCGATTGTTTACAGTTCGAATAAATGGTAAAAACGTAAATATCTCTACCGAAAGACTTAAACCGGCATTTCTGCCTAACCCCGAAAATGATACAGACACAAATCTGCAGCCACTTAAAACCTACTTAAATACTCATGCGTCAACGTCTCGTCATGTTTCGTGACGTCAGATAGCTAGTCACTAGGGGGGGAGTACTGTAGGGATCCCAGCTTCTATATAATTTATTATTATTGTTATCGTTACGGTTGCTAACAACAAAGCTGTCAATTACGAAAATAAAGTTAATTAGTTTTACTGTGAGTTTTTACTGTGTAGTAAATCTATAGAATCGATACACAGCCGATAAGTTTGAT
This sequence comes from Melanotus villosus, assembly GCA_963082815.1. NCBI lineage: Eukaryota > Metazoa > Arthropoda > Insecta > Coleoptera > Elateridae > Melanotus > Melanotus villosus. Next base: position 63,487,497 of record OY720418.1, on the reverse strand, counting down.
CCTTGAAACGAGCCCTTGTCGAGTTTCAGCTCAGTGCATTGAAAGGTTATTGCTTGATCACGCGATCACAAACGTGCAAGTATTTTCAAAAATTATGGACAGGAAGGAGATTCGTACCGTAATAAAATTTTATTTTTTGAATGGGAAAACGGCGACTCAAATAAAAAGATTAGATCGTGTCCTCGGCGAGTCTTCCCCTTCATACATTTGTGGATTGCTGACTTTAAATGTGCCCGAACCCAAGTGATGTGGCAATTTTAGATATGGTGACTAAGATCCACAAAATAGTTCTGAATGATCGAAGATTGAAGATCAGGGAGATGATAGACATGGTAGAGATCTCAACCGAACAAGTTCATAAATATTTTACATTTGGACTTGCAAAAGCTTTGTGCCGCCGCGTTTGCTGACTTTAGACCAAAATCGTGTTCGTCTGAGTCCTTTGAGCGTTTCAAGCGTAACGCCAATGACTTTTTACGCCGGTACGTGAACACCGATGCAACGTGGATCTACCACTACACGCCGGAGTCGAAAGGACAATCAAAACAATGGATAACCAAGGGGGAACCTGCTCCAAAGAAAACGGAAACAATAGCGCCTATCAAGATCATGGCATAGGTTTTACGGGATTCACATGGTGTGATCTTTATTGACTACCTGGAAAAAGGAAGAACAATCACTGTAGAGTACTACGCAGGTTTGCTGCAAAATTTGAGCGAAGTAATCAAGAAAAAGCGACACCACCTTGCCAAAAAAAATCCTCTCTCATTAGGACAATGCACCTGTTCACACGTCAACGGTTTCCATCGCCAAAATCTATTAACGCATGTTAGATTTGTTGGATCATCCGCCCTACTCATCTATTTAGCCCCGTTTGAGTTCCATTTGTACCCGAACCTCAAAAGATGGCTTGGAGCCCTTGGAGAACAACGATTTTCCGATAATAATGAAGTGTTTCATGCTGTAAACCGCTATTTTGCAGATCCGAGGAAATCATTTTATAAAAACGGTATAATGGCAACATCATCGGGCAAAATGTGTGGAGATGAATGAGGATTATGTTGAAAAATGAATACAAGTACGAAATCAATTCTAGAATGATTACAAGTCAAGAATCATAATTAAATGAACCTTTGCGCGTCTTACGTGTTTGGGCCAGTGACATGTTAATAGGTAGACCTCGCTTTAGGATCGAAACCTGTTGCCATATTTATACAGCCCTTTACACCAGTGCATGGCAGAAATGAGAGAGCAAATTATTATGGCTCCTCTACACGATGGCCCATTGGTAAGCCACTACAAGCCATCGCCATCGTGTGGAAAGTGGGCTGGCGTGCAGTGGCCGATGATGGGCTGTAGTGGCGTAGGATGGCTTTGGGAGCGGTTTTTCTCCCCACATCAAAGGGAGCCATCATGCACAATCGAGGTGCGCAGTGGGTTCCCACGCGGTGCATCCACACGATGGCCCATCATTCAGTTCGAGATTGTCACTCGGAACTGGCCCATCACACTGGCCCATCGTCGACCAGCGTGTGGATGGACCAGCGACTGGTCACCATTGATGGTGGCCATCATGGCGACCATCATGGGCCATCGTGTAGAGGAGCCATTACATATGCTGCAGCATGGAAATTTCACAATTTTTTTAATTACAGACAGCCCATACAATAAACTTATAGGCAAAAAAATCTACCATTGCACTGCTATGGGAATTTTTTGTGCTGCTTGCATTCAGATAATTTAAAACTTTGTTTTACAGATAATCCAGAGAAATTAAATAAAATTAAAGGTTTGTATTTATGATGTTAAATTTCCTGTCGACCCTGAACTGTGCAAAAAATGGATTTTGATTACAAACTGGAATAAACTCAATCCATCAAAAATTCCTATACAGGATGCTCTATTTCCTGAATGGGCAACTTTATTATTTGTAAAGGTAAAGAAACAGTTAAATACTTAGATAAAGTTTCAGTTTTATTAGGAATTTAATGGTGTAAACAATTCGTATATACGAGGGGCGGTAAAAAGTTATTGGCAAAAACGAAAAAATGGTCTTTTCTGTTATACCACGTAGTTATTTATTTATACATATAATTATGCTCCGAATACTTTTACATGCAGTGCGGGATTAAAGTATGGAATATATTAATTAAAACCGAAACAACCCAGTTTTCGAACAAATCCTCGAACACCCGAACACGTCGATTTTATTTTATGAAAATGCACGTTTTTCCATTAAATTCGATTTTTGATCGTCATTTGTTTTCGAGTAATCACGTCAGAGAATTTTTTTTTAAATGGCACCGCCTAAATTTTTTTCGTGTTTTCGATAGATCCTTTAATTCTGAAAATGGCAACATAAAATTTTGACACCTTGCATAAGAAAATTTTATATTCCATACTTTAATCCCGCACTGTATAATAACTTAGCCTAAATAGTTTTTTGATAACTCGAATCATTTTCGAATAATTGGCCAACGTTGTATTTTTTAACTGGAAAGCGCAGTTGCGTGACTTAGTTGAAACGGATTTTTTTCTCTTTTCGAGGATGTATGTAAGTTGTAAGTTGCAAATCAGTGTATTTGTCTAATTATTGTTAATTTGTATTCCATTTATATTTAAATTGATAACTATAAATGTTTACCTCCATTACATTGACATATGAAAGAAATTCAAAATATCGAATAGATCTCCACATCAACACCGATTATATGCACCAAAAAAAAAAACAGTTCAGGGCCAGATATCGTTTCAAATTTCTTTCTTTCTCTTTTACTCTCTTATACCTTTACAGTGTCGAGGGGCGTTTCAAATTTAAAAATCAATAAAATATGTTCAGTTTTAGTTTCTTATATTTGTATCTGTATCGTCAATCTCTTATAACTTTCGGTGTCAAAGCTGGTGCATTTAAATAAAAACAAACTTTAAAACAAATAAAATTTCAGTTCTCATATTTTGCGATTTATTATCGTTATTTTCTTATGCTTTCTGTATTCTGTATTCTTTCGCTTATGTATTAGGGGTGGCCCATTTCCATTGCTATATTATGTTCTAGGTTTGGACCGCTTCAGTGTTACGGTAAAAGAATTCGATGTTTTCTCACTAGCGTAAAGAACTTCTCAGAAACTAAATGAGGACTAAAAGAATACGACAACTCAACGTGCCAATTACACTAGAGACGAAATCATACCATACTTGACACTTGACACAATAAGTTACCATGTTCTTTTAGTCCTCATCTAACTTAAAAGGTTTTCTCTTGCAATATTGGGCAAAACGTTGAGTTCAACTACCTCAGCAAACCTAAAAGATGCCCATTTGATAATGATCAAATGTTTGCCAAACTCCTACAATAAGTCGATCACTGTCATTAAATGTTAAATACTTAATGACCAGAGTCTCATTTACTATTTGTCTGACATGCTTTTTTTTAACCTTTAAATACTGAAATTATAACACTGAAAACACGAAAAGACTCTAACACACAGAAAAAAATTATAACAATACGAATGTTTGTTTTAGTATTTAGTGCAATAGCAGAAGTTCAAAGTCTAACCATATTGATTACTACCTGAAAACAAAAATCTATAAAAATACGTTTTTTCAAAGAATTTTCTCTATACTCAAATTTCACTAAAAATGAGATGCTTTTGATGCTTCTAATCTTGATCTAAATGCAGTAGTTCATATTTGCTATCTATTATGGAACTGATTTTCCAAGTTCATTGTTCACTTCACAGCTTCTAAGATAGTTTGGTAAAATTTTCGGTTTCGTCTTTTATTTTAGAACTGTGTTAACTTTACAACTATATAGATGCCCGTTTTCAAAAAACTGATCTACTAATAGCTGTAAGTTATTACGTGGAGTTGTGGGAGTCGTCTAAGCTTAGCCCAAGAGGTTGCGGTGGAAGTGGGGCAGCGTCGCGACGCTCATCCAACACTCAGTGGACGGCAGCATGTGGTGGTGGCTGCTGCTTGTGGCGCTGGCAACCGCCAAGCGCGCACCGACCCCCCAGGAACCCGTCATCGAGGAGGTCAATGCCAAGCAGCTGGAACGGTTACTTGAAGAAAAAGATTACGTGGCCGTGTTCTGGTGTAAGTACATAGTGACCAACAATAAACACTGGAATTATGATCAGATGGAAATTTAATAACAATTATTAAAAAAGAAAAACATGTTAAAAGTTCGCAACGGTCAGTGAGTGTAGAGTGTCGGTCCGGGAGAGGATACCATGTCCCAATTTGGCGCGCCTGACTATGCCGCAGTAGCCCGCGGATCTGTGGCTTATGTAGTGCAGTGCGTTTCGCTCTCAGATCCACGTGCCTTCCCGTATTTTATGACGCAATTCCTTCAAAAGTTCCATTAAATCATAACACATAAAACTTCCTCTACGATGTTAATTTGGCATAAGGGAACATGGAAACATAAATATGCTTTACTAAAATAAACTATCCATTTCATAAAGGAAAAACCCATTAAACCATTCTACCTTATAAAAAACCTTCATTAAATATTTTTTTAATAACAAATTTGCAGTTGTAAAACTATAAATTTTTCTTTTCCTTTACGTGTAGTAGGTACTAAATGTAGACGTCTTCTAAAAAAAAAACAATATGGCGGTAGCTAAGAGGCTTTCAAGTACTCATTAAATAAAAATAGTATTTTAATCTATACATAAATTATAACAAAATTCATTAGTTAATTAACCTTTCCCTAACCTAACATAAAAAACTTCCATATGAGGAAGTTTTTAATTGTAAAAAAACCCTTTTCTAATTGCATTAACAAATGTTTAGAAACAAATATTTATTTCAGCGATAATAATATTAAGTGATATTATAACACGCCAAAATAAAAATCTTAGTTCAATCGAACCGTTTAACAAATAATAAATAAATAAACAAATAATACCCTGTACTGCCACCATTATCAATCTTTCAGAAGTAAACCGTAAATAAAATCATAAACAATATACTTAATTAAGTGTGACATATAATAAAAATTACCTTAAATATATTGGTATATTCGCACAAGTCTCTATTGCATCTTCTGAAACTAAAATTCTATTTCCACTAAAACTGTTTTCGAGTTATAAACTCATTTAAATGTTTGACTGTCATACTGATACCAAATTTGTAATCTAGTTCAACGAACTCGGTTATAAAGAAATTTAATTGTTTAATTAAACGTTTTTAAATAAACAGACTAACCGAGACTTGAAACAGTTAACCTTAGTTTTGCTTTTATTAGATAAGATACGTATTTTTACCCTTCCTTACTTTACAATTAAAACTTTAGAATTTTAGAGTAAAAAAGTTGCTACTTTATTTTAACTTTTTGTTTGACATACTACAAAGTACATATTATACAAGTATTTATGTATTTAATAGCTTGTAGGTTTTAATATGTTTACTAATCGAGTCTATATTAATTAAGGTTTTTAATCGTTTAATTAGCTAATATGTATAATTCAAACAAATTTTAAATCAAAAAACTAAACAAACAAAACATACCTAGGTACCATATCTATATTTCCCTAAAATTCAAGAGTTACAAAATTTTTCGTTATTTAAAAAAATTTTTAGATTGTAAACATCATTGATAATTTTATTGTAATTATCAGTAATTATTTTTTTATTAATTAAATTTATAATCAAACACATACCACCAACGTAACATTAAATTGAAGGTACCTTTTGATTTGTTCAGAAAATATAAATATTTAAAAACTATTTGTAGTGAGTGACTATGAATGAGTATGGCAAGCCACCTCGTTTTAGAAATTACAAAAACATGTCCCAACTTATTTCTGTCGGCAATTCTAAAGATGGCATGCCCTTTCCACTGCGCATCGACATCACTACAGCGTAATTAATTTATTTATTCAAAGAAAGTCGACGTTCTTTAACAAATGAATTTTTTAATTGTTTTAATATACAATATAAATTAGGACAACTGTTTTATATCCCCAATTTTATTCTGAAATATTTAAAAAAGCAGTATGCTGATGCATATTCCCACAGATTATTTCACACTTGGACCACTGCTTAAAATATACAGAACGTTCATTGAAATTGAGCTACCAACTGAATTATGTTAAGTATCCACGTGAAATGTATAACAAACGAATTTATCTGGCAAGGCCAAACTATGAAATGGTATCATGTTTAATATTGTTATACACACGTGGATACGTACAATGTAAGTATTCCCATGTTCATTAAAAAAAACATTTCAATGTATTGAAATTAACTTATTTTTAAATTATTAAACTATAATGATAACACGTTATAACAGCAGAACTACGTTGATGTAAATTGCAACTCATTTGTTCTGTCGCAGGTTGCGTGCATCCTCTGCAATGCATTAACAAAATTTTTCGAATATTAAACACAGGAATATCAACAAAAATATAAAAAATAGTGTGCATGTATAGAATAACATTAAACATGATAAGACCATTTAATAGTTTGGTCTTGCCAGATGACTTCGTTTTTTTTTATCGATAACTTTAATTACCGACAATATTTTAAACAAAACATCATGTTTTGAAGTCTGTCAATTATAGAAAGTTATGTTTATTAATGCGGAGTTTGCTGTAAAATACATTAAATGAATCTAAATCCTATATTTAAAGAAAATTACTTTGTATTTTAAATTGTATTAATTTATATAAGACTAATTGGGCGAAGGCCATAAGATACATTCACATTTCGTAAATGGTACCAGGGATCAATAATAGCATTTGAGTGTATAGTATGATCAATATAATTTTCAATAAAGCAGTCAAAAATAAATTAAGGTCTTTACTTGGAGCATTCATGCGAAATTAATGTTAGTTGTGATGCGCCATTCTTATTATTTCGTGAGTTCAAAAAAATGTTAGATAATGGTTAGCCATGATTCAGTCATACATGTTTTGTGTTCCACTGTGAAAACTATTGTTTTTACAATTTTATTGAAATTTGCACAACAGTATTGTGACAGCAGTACGGTGATAACAGCTAATAAATTCTAAATCTTGCAATAGACATTATTTTTCTTTCTCACCGTTATCTAAAATATTTTTGAACTCAAGGTATTATAAACTTCAATTTAGTGCAGTCCAATCAAAATGGGTTTTACAAGGTTTCTATTAAATACTAACCCGTTTATACTCCATATCCTCACTTTATGTTCAGAAATACATTAATTCCAGTAGCCTTGGGTAAACACTGTAGTAGTATGAACTTTACTTTGACATACAAGAATTGCATTAAAGATTATAAATAACCCGGTTTATGTGAAAAAAACATTTAATTTTTTATGGTACAAATTAATCAAAAATATTTCTTTCTTTATTTGCTTATTTATTGTGCGAGATTTAGGTTTATGGATGCCAAGCATTTCAAAGCGCACCGAGTGCTTTGTTTGTTAGCACACACCGACTAGAATTTTGCTGAATCAAAATGACCCCTGAAATAAATTTTTATTGTGCCAAACATCATACCGCCGCGGGAACTACGGTTTACCTCGTATCCGAAAGAGGTCACACTATTAACTTTTTGGCATTAAAAATTTCATCGACCTGGTTCGGAAATCAAACCTGAGACCTCTCGTTTACAAGGCAAGTATGCTAACTTTGACGCCATCGATGCCGGTTTATCAATAATGGCTTGATCATTCTGTATGTAATATAATATTTTTATAAATTTTTTCAATTTTCCTTTGTGAAAAATCCTTCAAATTTTAGTTGCGTCAATTATTACATGAAAACTACGATAACTTTTTTCTTAAAGATATACATTGCCAAAAAAATCTACCATTTTTATTTTTGTGTGATTAAATATTTTCTACGCTGTGTTGTAAAAATGTGATAAAATACTTGCGATTAAATAAATGTCCTATCGTGTAAATGACAAGTTGACGTTGTACCTTTGGTGAAATAAATATTCGGTTTTGTATAATAGTCGGCGATTAGTTATTAGTTATCCTAACATACGAGGTAGCGACCAAATGTTCCTGGCCCGACCTACTTCTAGAAGTGTGAAATGCATAATAATATAAGTAATAGTAGGCTACATTGTTCCTCAGACTCCACATAAATTTTCATTTGTTTCCATTGCGTTGTTTACAAATAGCTGTCAGTAGACCGACAACAAGTGGAGTATTTTTCAAAAATGGAAAAATTAGAGTACCGCGCAGTGATTAAGTTTCTCACTATAGAAGGTTTGATGCCAGATCAAATTAAACAAAGGATGAATGCAGTTTACGATGACAGTGGACCATCGTTATCAACTGTAAAAACTTGGTCAAAATAAACTTAAGCAGGATTTACGGGGAAAGAAATTTGCCAATGATAACGAAGTGATGGCGGCGGTTTTTCAGTACTTTGAAGACAAAACTCTAAAGTATTTTTATAAAGGATAGAGCTGCTTATTAAAAGATGTAAGAAGTGTGTTGAAGTAAAGGGTGATTATGTTGAAAAATGAACAGATTTTTTTATTTCTCAAACAACTGCAAGCGGGTTAGGCCAGGAATATTTGGTCGCTACCTCGTATATCTACCTTCTAAATTTAAATATTTGTATTGTCACACGATTTAAGAATATCCCGCAATATTATGCTAAAAAATATTCTTTTAAAAGTACCTAGTGCTTATTTTGTACGGATGATTTACTTACAGTATTTCAAATATATTTGTTATTTTTTAAAAATTATAAAAGAAAGTCGAATACTAATTCTACTACATAAATATGTTAACTGGGTAATTACAATTTAAAGCTTAGGTGAATCACCCCGTAGGGTTGAGGTCAAACAATTTAAAACACTATCTTAAATACGAGGGCGTATTTTTATGTTATCTACCTAGCGATAAAAAAAAAACATGTATCACTTCATCAGATGCAAAACGCTTTCCCTTGAGATGCCTTTTTTAAGTTTTTGAAAGAAAGAAGTCTCTCGGAGCTAGGTCAGGCTATAAGGTGGATGCCTTAACTCTATGAATCCGCGGTCGTTGAATATCTGCTGAACTTTGTTTGCCTTATGAGCCAGACAATTGTTTTTTGCGAATAATAATGTGGGAGTTTTTCCTACAGAGAAGTTTTTAAATTTTGAATTGTGTTTCCATAGGCCTCTGCATTTATGGTAGACCCCATCAGCATATAGTCAATACGCAAGACTCTTTCAACATCCCAGAAAACTATTGCTATCAATTTTTTCCCAGAAAATTGTATTTTGGCTCTTTTATGAACCCACTGCATAGATTTCTGTTTAGAGGGAGGGTCCCAGTGATGCACCCAAGTCTCAGTCCCGGCGATAATTCGAGAAGAAATATCGCCATCCTCTCCAAAACATGGCCAAATTTTCTTGAGAAATTTCTTTTCTCAACAATTTTTGCTCAGATGTAAGCAACCTGGATATCCACCGTGCAGACACCTTCTTCATACCCAAATCGTCATACAAAATTTTCAGATCACTTGTTTCGGATATACCGACTTCAATGTAAATAACAGAAACCTATAAACGCCGATCTTGTAGTACCAAATTTTCAAATTTTCGCACCATCTTTTCAGTTCGAGCTTCCACTGGTCGTCCAGACTTTGGGTCATTGTTAATCGATTCTCTACCTCATCGAAAGAGTTTAGATCAAAATTTAATTTGAAAATAACATGGTGCATCTTCCACATACACGTCAACCATTCTTTCATGAATAATTGTGACACTGCAATGTTCCACCTTAATTTCACTCATTTTATCAAGAAGTACTTAAACCTTCCCATATCTCTATAAACTGCACAAATGAAACGCAACTTAGCACATGCACTTCTAAATGTCACAGCTTTTTCTTTTCTTTCTTTTTTGTGTGTGTCTTGTATGCGTGTATAGCCAATCTGCTTGGAACCGCCTTTAGGCATTACTTCAAGTCAGACAGCTGTGTCATGTACTAAGCGTTACTGCGTGTGTAGTGGTCTTGTTACTCTATCTCATAGACCAGTCCTCCGAGAGAGCACAGTTAATTAAGCCCAACTATGGAATGGTCTCACCAGGCCTAGTACCGAGAAAAAATCTCCACCAACGTAGGGATTCGAACCCAGCACTGGCGCAAATGCAAGTCTAGCTCTCTTACAACTGAGCTACCTGGCTTCCCCAAATGTCACACCTAGTTTGTAATAATTGGTTTGACATCGTCGCTTTTTTGTTTCATATCAAGGTAGATAACATAAAAATACGCCCTAGTAAATAGACCAATTTTCAGAAAAATTATTATTAAGAACGCATCTGTAAAGGTCAAACGTTTTTTCGATACCAATAAGCGCACGAGTGGTGGTTATCAAAAAACAAAATAATTCTTAGATTTATAGTAAAGACATCGACAGTAACGTACCCGCGGGAGAGCATGGCCGGCAACATGGAGGGTTAAGGCCTCCTAAGTATCTTTCCATACATTGGTCGTTTCGCAGGCTTTACGTACGGAGTAAATTTATAGACGACAATTCGTGAATAATACTTTTAAATAAAAATAATTTCAAAATTTTAAGCCTGCATTTTATATGTGTATGTATACTGTGGGAGTGTAAAGTCTGAAGGTATTAAAATAACACGTTTGTGAAATGTTTAAAAAAAACTCAAACACGCTTTTGTTTTAAAATTTTAGTGCAGTTGTTACTTTTCAATTATTTTTTACTTTTAAATTATAGCTTATACCTAAGATTAACAATAATTTTTTGTAACAAAGTTGGATAGAGCATAAAATTCTACGACCAAATATGCTAAATTAATGTAGATTTTTGAGATAATCGATATCAAAGATTTTATCGAGCCATGAAAAACAAATTGAGTAAGCCATGACATTATGGCAATTCATGTTTGTAGTTTGTTTATTTTCGTTGGTTTTCTACCAGGATATTTGTTACTCAATAAACACAAACTTCTTGTTGTGTTCTAACAGGGTCTCCACGGCCCCTTACTACTAAAATTTCAATGCGTTCTTCAGAAATTTAAAGTTAAGAGGCCCAAATCTTTAAAAAGTACATAAACTAAATGTTACCTGTAAATAAATTACGTAACTTAATAGCACGTCCTAATTGTTTAAATACAACCTACAAAAGTATTTAATACGCAATTGTTATTTTTTAAAATCAACAATAATTATCTAAAATGCTTTATGAAATCACTATAAAACGATTACTTACTTTTTTATGATAAATTGTAGCTCCCAAACGTAATACTTTATCGTTACATATATTTTAATAAACTGCGCAAAATTTTGCAAATAACGCAGCTAACAACATATTACATACATAACATGTAAAAACAAATATCAGTGTTGACGTAGTTACGGCGCTGATTATAACGGGTGTTTATGAAAGAACGCAGATCAAGGCTAGGCCAGCTAAATTAAATATTACATATTAAGGCCTGCCCAAGTTATTTAGCCAAGACGCAATTTAGAAAAGACGATGACGCCATTTGAGGTAAACTATACATTTTTCCCTTTAGTTCTTATAGTAAATCTTGTAAATCCACCACAGATAGCGCCATCGTCCTTTCTAAATTACGTCTTGGCTAATTAAAGTGGAAAGGCCTTAATATGTAATATTTAATTTAGCCGGCCTTAATCAAGGCATCAGGTGGCTAATAAATATTTTTAACAATTTGATTTTGGCACCATACATGCATTACCATTCGTAATAGAGATATCATCTCATTTCGATCACTCGAAAATTGAAGTTAATATAATGTCATTTCACAATGAATTTATATGACGTTACTTTTAGAATGCTTGAAGTATGTTTTTGAAAAAGCCTAGACCTAACATTTCTGATAGATAACATATGATAGTATACTACGTTAACATTATACTTTATAGAGCGACTAATAATATTCAGTTCGTTAATAAATAATATGTTCTTTTATAGACACTTCGTATTACTCACTCTCAACATTTTTGCCCGTGGTTGATAAGGATTTCGTTTTGTTAGACTGTATGTTAACAAATACATATTTTATCTAACTGTTAAAGACAGCATAATTATTACTAATTTCGACATGATCCAACAATATTGTCAGATATACATACATATATTTCCGTATTATTAAATAAAAGGTGTGTCAGATTTATCAATGTTATTATTTATAATTATTATTATTAGCTAGAAAAACTTTAATTATTATTATTATAGTGTATAACAAATAAACAGTTAGCAACAAAGCTTTTGTCACAAAACTTGACCAAATAAAAATGGTTTCAAGTTTGCTTTACAACAAATAATAAAGTATGTTCATTTAAAAAAAACTCTAGAGTGTTTTAAGTATGTGTTAGACTGTATGTTACATATGAAAATCATTTCCAGGGTTTGCTGCGAGTTTTTTTTTAATGGACATAGGTACTATAAAATTATATTGACATACATCAAATTGTCACATTTTTGCAACCGTCCGTAAGGTTGGACAAGTTACAGTCACATTACATTATTTGCAATCGGTTCGAATTTATTTCTATTCAATAATAATTTATTGCTTGTACAAGAAAGTCAAAAATGAAATCCAAGAAATTGCTCAAAGTCACCCCACCAAACTCATTACATAAATCTAACCGTCACATTAATCTTACCCAGCGTTGTTTAAAAAATTTCATTGGCTGCTGAAATTTAAAAAATCGCAAGGCTACTACTATTTTCTAATTAAATAATTCAATAAAAACTGTTACCCGACACCATCTTTGGGATTCTGAATCCCTGTACAGAAGCCATTTACGACATACATATGTTTCTTATGATTTTCCTTTAATAAGGAGATTCAGCGGTGGTGTTTTGTCAAAATGTTTCTGAATCGCCCTGTATAATATCACGAAAGCTTGTAAAATTACCGATAATATTTCTTTGGTGCCATGGCCATGGCAACAATATAAAAATCATTTTTATTTCTGCCAGAGATAGTGACCACATAGTCTAAATAGACAAAAACATTCTTTTATTGGTTAAAATCATTTAAGATAAGATGCTCTCCAACAAAATTAACAAATACTGTAAACGTTTTAGAGATATTTAATTTACTTCATCTTGTTAAATAAAGATGTAAAATGAAAAATTGAAAATGCCATTTTACAATGAACTTGCAATGTACTGCAGATGAAGTTCCGTGTTCTCTCTCTATCTACGGGAAAAATGTTATCTTTTACTATTTTTTTAATACATTTTTGTTTACATAACATGGCATACTGTTAAATTACACAGGCTTTTTGTGCAATTATCTAGCAAAAATAATCAGTTGACCTCTATCCATCTGAAATTAACAAACTTCAGTGGCGTATCAATCTCCTCTAAAATCACCTGTAGAAAGAACATTACAAATACTCAGAAAGGTTATCTGTTTCTGTTTTTGTTAGTAAAATAATAAAAAAATGAAAATCTAATTTCCTGAATATGGTTTAAAACCTATTGTCAAAGACAAAACTGAAAGGTGCAAATTAGCTTACCAATAGATATTTTTATAATTTCTCAGGTATTTCCATTTACTTTAGTACATTTTTGGTTTGATTAATTAATATAACAATGCTATCAACTAAACACGGAGTCGTGGCTCACCCATAACTATATTTAACTAAACATTTTAAAACTGAATTAACTCGTAAATCTTCGAAAGTTTCTGACGCCACTGACAGAAACAATTTAGAAGTGATAATGTATTTATCTAATAATAACCTTGCTTATCATACACTGCAAATGATTCGCCGACGTCATTGCGATTTCAGGACATTAGTGAAAAATGAAATTTGTAAATACGTATTTGGAAAGGAATTGTATTATAGATCTACTTATAATTTTCTATTATTATGTTTACTTTATAACCTTTAGCTATACAACATGTCACACATGTACAAATAAGAGTCAATTTAAGTAGAAACAATTTGTTTATGAAAAGTGAAAATTTACTATTAATCTTTCTTTTGAGGGCTTTGACGAGGGGGATTTGTTATGTATCCCCCATATACAAGGGAAATGTGTTCTCTGCAGTAGTTGTAGTTGTAATAATGTATAGTGTAATAACCTTATTAGAAGATCGAGATAGTATTTTGCACAATTTAAATACCTTATCATTTTAAGTGTTCGCCTTGTTCAGATTGTTTTAAAAATTGCTTTGCTTACATTAAGTCCAGTAAGGTTCGGCATTTGGAAATGTTGTATTATCCAACTCCAAATTTGTATTAATTATTATGTTGTTCAGTACTAAAAAGTAAAACTAGAGGACAAATTTAATCTTACACAGAACTTCAAATTTACTGCAAATTTTTTAGGTTAAATTATCCAGTGACTACTATAATTAAACTGTTTGGCTATAACTAGTTTTCACAGTAGGTAATTGTTTTAAATTATTGATGTAGACCCTCATTAGATTAGCCATAGTATTTGGTAAATATTATTTTCGCTTCAGCCGTATCAACAATTCCTTAGTAATATTGTATTTTAATTAATAAATTTTATTTCTATAAACTTTTCATGTGAACTCAACTTTGCCTGAACTATGTCCATCTAATCCTATGAACTAAATTTGTTCGACCATACTTTTTCGAAACAAAAAATAGAGTTGTTATTCACACATGACACATCCATTAATATTTCGTAGCGGATTCAGAAAATAGATTAAACAAATCAGCATAAAAGTTTGCCTCTCTTCACAAAGAATTGCAGTAAATAAATCACTTCAGACTTGATCTGAACTGCAGAAAGTTTATTAATACTTTTAGGATATTAACATCAATTATGCTGAAATAAGGAATATCTAATGATATTTACTGGTTCTTTTATTTTTTAGATAGATTTTATTTAATATTATTTAGTACCTTTAATACTTAACGGTTTGCTTAGTTTTAATTAATTAATCCATCAATTAATTCATTCATCAACCAAATAATGTCGCTACCGGTTTGTCGGGACAAATATACACGATCACCTCTAAGATAAAACATCAAATGAAAATTTCCTTACAAAAACATAAAAACAATTCCCTTTAAAAGTGTATTTTCCGATACCTAATAAAATAAAAAGAAAAGTGTTTGCGTACATAAATGGAAATATGTTTCTCTTAGCTTGATTAGTTAAAATTTACCAAATTACCAAAAAAACTACTCAACATGAAAAAGTTACCTCGATTAACACACGTTTATTTTTAAAATTTTCAGATGCTCGCAGCTGTACCACGTGCGACCGCGTGCTGCAGGAGTTGGAGAAAATCGACGATGACACCGATTCCTTTGGGGTAGATTTCGTCAAAATTAACGATAAACGATTAGCTAAACAATATGGTATTAAAAACTTCCCCGCTCTCACATATTTCAGAGAAAAAGAACCAATAATCTATGAAGGTAAGCATTTATTTGCGATAACTGTAAGCCTTTTTTTTAAACAAACAAAATTCCGTTCAACTTTTAAAGAAAGAAATTGGCCAAAGTTACAAATAAAAAAAATTTGAAATTTTGCTTTCTTAAATAGTGCCAATGAAATTAAAAGATTAAGTTAAGTCGTTTTGCACTATTTTCATATTTTCAGATAGGTATAGACTTTATACTTCTGAAAAGTTTTCAATCGTAAGATCCCCCTAAAGTTCCTGTAATTTTGGTTGCTAGCCGCAGCTCGTATAAGCATTCTCTTATTTTAAAGTCCAGTAATAGCTATACACAAATAACAATATCCCACATTAAATGTTTGCGTCCTCTGTGCCAAATCTTTAGCACTGCTTTTCGACTCTTTTAAATTCTAATTGGACCCTTTAATAAAACTATAACATAATTTGCAATTCCTGAACCAGCCTAAAAAAATTCTGACTATTTTATTAATCCCATATTTACTACTTAACCAAAATTCTATTAGACTTAATTTAAATTCCTAATTTCAAAAAATTACATGACTAGTTATTTCTTATCAATAAATGTCTTATGTGGAATTTTAATCATTTAAGTATATAAAAAACCGACATCACTTAGTTATTATTTACATATAATTTACATCGATCCAATGATCTATTTCAATTAAAGCATTGTCAACCGTTAAAAATTAAACTTTTCAAAATTTTGGTATTCATATACAGGGTGTTAGGTAATGCTTCTGCCAAATTTTGGGAATAGCTTTATAATGACAAATGGAGCAAAAAAGTATTATGCAATTTTTTTCTAATATGCATAGTTTCTGAGAAAAGGCATGCTTTAATTTTACTTTTTATTCTCGGGAAAAACAAGAACAAAGGGTTGAAGATACAGGAACAACATTTTTACGGATAAATAAGAGTCTAATACATCAAGTAACAATAAAACTTTATTAACAACCACAAAATAATTAAAGGAAAAAAAGCAACGGAAAAAATGGTATAAGAATTTTTTATTCTTTTTATCGTTACAAACCCACCCCTAAAGTTTGGCAGAAGCATTACCTAACACCCTGTATAATAATTTTATCATTTAAATTTTAAAGTTTATTAAAGTAAATATTGGCGTAATATTTAGGAACATAAATGTAACTTGAAAAAAATGTTTCTTACATTTAATCAAATTAATGTTGAGATTTTATTTCACTTCTATTTTTTAAATTCCGTTAAATTTTAAAAACTGTATCATCGACAATTTTTGTAGTAATCAACATTCCAAATTTAAGTGTAAAAACTACTAGACAAGAATTTATTGCTCTCTTTAATACATTGGCCACTGATTTTTTTGTTTGTGATTTATCATCTTTAGCTACATATATGTCGAAAATTTCCCTTAGGTTACTATATCATGCTATTAATGATGTTCCTGTCATCCTGTCAGTTTGACATTATAATCTGAATTCTGGATTTTGGGTGGAGGGTGGAGGGTGACTATGTCGCATGCACTTGAGCCTCAGATGGGCCCATTGTACAGCCTCCGTTGCAACATCCTCACCTTAGCTTAGGCGCATCACTCAAGCCATCCTAACCCTTGAATGAACCTGAGGATACTTACCAGAGGGATGCTGCTAATACTGGCCATACTAAGCCAGAAGTCTCCTAGCATGGATCCTCTGATTGGAGCGAGTGCAGTGCATTCGCACAGAATGTGCTCTGCTGTCTCGTCTTCTAAGTTGCAACTACGACAGGTTGGGTCCTCGACTAGTCCCATCCTGTGCATGTGCTTGTTTAGTTTATACAGTGTACTGACAGTATTCCTATAACAAGTAGTAGTTTGCCTCTTGACAGCTGTATACAAAAAGTTACCATCTTCAATGCTTTTGATCGCCATCCTTGCATGGTGGCATTTGTTCGGGTTTCCTATTCGATTAAGGTATTGAGCGCAGTTGGGGATAGTGAGAGTACTGGTTCTGAACCAACAAAGGGTTGTTCCGAGACTTGCCTCGCCAAACCATCTGCCCGCTCATTACCGTATAATCTAGAATGTCCTTTGACCCAGACGGATTCTAGGACATTGTCAACAGCGACTTATTCTAGAGTGCTGCAACATTGGAGTATTATCCCTAATACAACTTTACAGTTGTTCAGTACCAACAGAGCAGCTCTGCGATCTCTTGCAATTCTGCTAGTCTTGTTCTTGGTTCTACGTACAAGAATTGCGCTTGCACCCTGCATTATGGACGTAGTCTACGCTTGTAAGACTGTGGCAAAAGTGCCTAATTATGTGCTTCCTTGGAGGTCTAGGTCATCTGAGAAGATGCCTGCCCCTGTTGCCTTCTGAGATTTTGGATATATCTGGCTCGGTTGCAATCTTCAGAATTCAGATAGATTCTGAAGGGCTTCCTAAATGTGTAGGTGGGTGGAAGAGAGTCCATTTTCGCTCCCAGAAGGGGCATCCGAAGGACTGCCTCTCTTACGATCTGATGGTGTCTACCCCCAGCACCTATATCCTTCCACAGTCCCTTCACCCTCAGTCTAAGAGCAGACTTTAGTGCCACCTCCTCCACATAAAAATAAAAGCATCTAGTAAACTCGATTAAGTAGGTACTATGAAAACAAAAATTATTCTATGTTAGAATTAATAAATTAAATATTTTATATGCAATTTCTGAAATTTCCATAAGAAATCATAGAGTTATCTGTTTTGTATACATAGGTACAACATATTACACGGTGCATATTTTCACTACTTTATAACAGCTATGTCTTAACAGCAAATTTAGTCAGTTAGAAATATACAATATAAAAGTCTGATTTTTTTTTGTGGATAAGAAATGCACGAATCAAAGGTTGAAGTTGGAAAGCGTATCAGCAAAGTTTCGACTGATGCATAGCTTATTCAAAAACTTCCTATCCTATTTCAATAGTTACGGTTTTAAAAAAATATATATTTATTGCAGGTGACTTAATGGACGAAGATGCCGTATTAGAATTTTTAACAAGTTTGGAAGCTATGGATTTACCTGATCGCATAGAAGAAGTGAATGCACGTATTTTGGACAAAATAGTTCAAGAAACAGATTTTGTTGCAGTATTATTCTGTAAGTGATTTATTTAAGTATTTTCTAAAAATAAGATGTGAATATTTTAAAATCAGCATTCTCAATTGTCTTTGCTAGAGTCAATCGCATTTTACAAACTAGGTGTAATGTTTCGATGTCATTATTACACAATTTAAAATTTTGTACTTTCAACGCAAAAAAACAGTTTAAAATTAATCGTTTCTAATTCTCTGCCAAGACAATTTATGAATTTTTTATTCGAACCGATGAAAACTTTAATCAATTATTTTTTAGATCAACTTTAAATATAAATTTTTCTAGTACTATATGTACTGTGAATATTCAAAAAAGGCTTTCACAAATTGAAACAGTTTGTTGTGCTAACACATGTGGTTTTCATTTATTAATTGTGCTTGAAATAGTATGTGTCAAACTAAAAACATACCCACGTATACAGGGTGTATGAAAATATTTGTGTAATTATATAGTGTGTCGTCTATCGTCTAAATGTTCCCCAGCAAAATCAGTTGTTACATATTTTATTACGTAGTTGTTTTTCAAAATCTGCCAATTGTGTCATGAGTTTATTTTAAACAAAACAATTCGAATCTTACGTTCTTTTGCAAACTAATAGCGCTTTTGTTTTAATAACTGAAACTGAAACTGAAAAAAAAACATTATCACCAATCTAATAAGTCATATACTTATCAGATTTTCTCAATGAAATTCACATAATAAATTTTCCAAGATTACACTCCGAACAAAAAATTATTAAACATAACTGAAATTTGATGTTAAACAACTTTATCTAGTAAACCTAACGCAGCTATATCGCAGATCTCAATAAATATTTTTTTCAATGCCTAAAAACCGGACTTTTTGGTAAGTAAAGATCATAAAAGAACTAATTAGTAATTTTATGTTATTTTATGTTTCTTTTGTGCTAATACTAGGAATTAATGCTTGTCGTTCTACCTACACGTATTTTGTAGCAAGGCGTAGTGTTTATTACTGGAATAAATATTGTGACATCAACGATAATGAACAGAACTGTTTGATCTGATCTAATGATGTTCATAAATAATCTGGCTACATTTAATCTAGTCATTTAATTAAATTTCATTAGAAACATTTCTTTTTTATAAAACATTTAAATATGTATGTATTATGATGTATTTCCCAACGTGTTGTAACATTCTGCTTGCTAAAAGATTGTAAGAAAGCAAGTTCCTTTTTATGCAATTTTATAAGCTGTAGGTGAAATGTGAGCTTAAATTTTCTTTTAAAATCATATTTGCGTATAAGATGTTAAAACGATTTTCTTTGGCAAGTTATCTAGTACCGATGGTTATTTAGTATTTTTCATATCAGTCTTTGAGTAAAAAGGTATTTTTTAAATTTATGCGAAAAATTATATCACATATTTAGAGTTGCAATTATGTTTTTCTGTTAAGCAGTTACGCCTTTTTAATAAAACACGAATATAAAACATGCTCCTGATTAACAAATGAATATCTCCACTGTAAAAGGTAGTGTTCACCCCAAAAGTAACTATGTAGATACCTCAAAGTTCAGTTGAATTGTGGGATATTTCGTCGTTTTTTTATAATAACAATGGTCTCTCTAATTAAAGTCGTGTTTAATGTAAACTTGAAACAACATAGCTTTATATTTTTCGTAATGTGTAGAAAAGAGATGCACAATATTTCCATGATCATTAAACATGACGTTAAATTTAAATATGAGGTGGGAATACCGACCAATAAACAGAATAAACTGGAATCTTTATTTATCTTCTCAAAGTTAAAATTTCCATATTATTGAAGTGTAAAACTACTATATTCCTAATAAAATTCTGTCTTAATTTAGTCAGGTTGCCCTTTACTTAATATGTTTTTGTATCTACAGCGTATTAAACATATGAATTATCTTTATAAATGAAACTAAAGAAATTTTTGGATTCATCTAATAAGTAATAAAATTATAAAGTATTATTACAGAACAGCATTTTTCAACAATTCTAAAATTATCAAAACTCTACTCACAAAACGGAAAAGGTGGAGTTTTATTTCAGTTTAGAGCTGTATTTATATTTCCTGCAATAACCACAGTAAGTGATGGAATAATAAAAACAAAAATAGTACGAATAATTCATTAACGAGAGCCTAAAAATAAGCATAATGACTACATATGCGAATAATTTCCGATGCTTATTAATATTGTATTCGGTTACCTATTTACTATTTTAAACGTTAAAAAATTAAACTTTTCTAATTTAATGTATTTAAAAGGCAGTTTAAAATTAGTTCCATTATTTTCATGAGTCGAACCTAATATCTACAACAGTAGTAGAAGAATAGTGAAGATTATGCTGATCTGAAACACGTCGCATACAATTAAATAATATATAAAAAAGTCTTTTTCATTTGGTGTAAAATAAAACGTCATCATTTAACCTCGTTACTATGCAGATAAACATAGCATCGGATAATGCATTACAATATTCAAAATGCAAGAATAAGTTTACGCGAACGTATTAATTTACCTTATATCGTATAGGTAAAAAGATAAAATGTAAAAATTTATAAATTTATTTGCAAATTTTACTGAAAGTATGTCTAAACGAAATACAGTGCACCTAATTTTTCTTCTGAATTGTTATGTTGTTAGTTTTGACAGTTTTAAATTAACATTCGCGATAAGGTTACTTTAATAGATAAGCAACATGAGGCTTATAAAAACTGTACTACTCGTTATGAAAAGACATGTGGTTCTAAAATCATGGCTAATTTCATACGGTTTTATTATTAAACGCCTGTTAAAAATACAGTACTTTTTTATTTGTAGAAAATAAAAACACATCGATATGATTTAAATCGTCTTTTATATTGAGACTTGGGACAAAAATGACAAGCTCATTTAATTAATCTGTGTAATTTTGGCACTGATAGTGGCAGTTTATATCATATTTTGGACTCAGTATCAATAAAAATTATGGTGCTTGTATTTTCTACAAATAAAAAGATTGTATTGTACCTATATTATAACAACACTAGAAGCAATAAAATAAAAATAATAAAAAATAGGGAAATCTGTCTTTGTATAAATTTTAATAAACCTTTGAATTTTTAAGCTAAATAATAGTTATTTATTATACATGCGGATTAAATTAATGTTTAATGAGCGGTACGTTTATACGCGCGAGCGGCGGTAGCCGCAAGCGCGTTAATACCGCGAGTTAATACATTAATTTAATCCGCAAGTGTAATACAACTGTTTATTCAATTTTGACATTTACTTGACATTTTTAAAGCGATTTGACATTTTTAAAGCGCTAGCGGAATAAAAATTTTAAATCGCTAGCGGAATAAAAATTTTAACCGATTGTTTATAAAACATCAACTTTTATGGGCAGGCCATAAACAAATAAACGTCAGTTTATACGGCAAAATTGAATAAAATATTATTTTTAAACATACTCGCAATTACAATTTAAGTACCTATTTAAAATTACGCATTTTTAATACACCCTGTATATATGAGCAAAAATGCATACTACTTCCTAGTTTCTTAATTAAGAAACATGAAAGAATATGCTTTTATAAAACACACTGTTGTTTGCTAAATTCCGAGATAGAATTTGATGCCAAGAAAAAATATTGTTACTAAATTTAGAACACTCTGACACAATGACACTAGGGAATTAGAACACTGTGTTATTTATGAACAATAATTATCCTTTTATTTAAAAAATATAAAACAAAGGTGCCTTGTGCACCTGTTACAGGTCCAGATACGAGTTCATGTCCCCGCTCGGGTGTCAGTAAGTAACACGATCCTTTGCACGTTGCGATAAAACTAAAGCGCGACTCCTGAATCCAAGCTATAGGTGATTGGTGATATTTAATTTATCACTTAATACCAATTATTGCAGATACAAAATCGAAAGTGATATGATTCAGTAGTCGAGTAAATGTTTATTTTTGGATCAATCCTTTTTAAATTTACGCATGCGACACCACCTTCCAATTCTACTATAACACGTCTTGTTCATTTTCAGACTAAAATAACGCACAGCTAATATAAAAATTCTTATCTATCTTATTTTTAAAAATGCAGTGGAAAACTTTTTATCTTATCTAAGTATATACGTAGACAAATTTCTTTATTTATAGTTCTGGCAAATGTTGTTCGCTAATACGTCTTCTATACAAATTGTGGCTTTCTTACAATCGATTATTAATAATTAATAGTTGCGCATGAATACCTATCTCATTATGTTTGATAGTTTGATAAACAACATTTTATACATAATTTGTTAAATTTGCTTACTGCAGTATGCTAATTTTACTTCTGTCGGAAAGCGAATGATAGTTAACTGCGTTACGAACACAAACTTTGCCAAATTATTTAGATATGCATGAACAAAATTAATGAATATAAATCACGTACCTCAGCAAAAAAATATTTTTAACAATTTCCTGCAAGTAAACAAATAGTTTGCTTTGAGGCATGTTAAAGTCGAACGGCGAAATAGATATGTTATTGCAGAACGATAAAAGTTGGATGAATCACGCCCCATTCTTTTCAATTCTATTAATATATTCTACATGAATTTTCCTTAATTCATTGTTTGCTATAAATTCGATCAGTTATCTAACAACCAAAATTGTGACGTCGTTTTAACGTTTTTAAACCACGTAACCAAGGCTTAAAATAATACGTTAAAAGCGAGTTTTGTTTTAATTATGTGACGTTAACAAAATAAAATGCACAAATGGACAACTAAACTTTTGCAATTAACTGACTGTACCCAAATTAAGCTGTTTGGAATTATGTTACAAGTAGCAGTTATAGAGCAATATACCATGAGATCGAAAAAAAGATGATTCTGAGCAGGCCTTGACTAGTACAACACGATTGGCAAGACTGATTTCAAAATGTGGTAGTAGGTTAGAGGTTAATAAATGTCAAATAAATTAAAACACAAAACAATATTTATTTAGGGAACAAACTGAAAACTAAGATGAATACATGTCTGCAAATTGTGTTTTTTGGAAAAATTACACTAGTATTACAACGATAAACTTAAATAATTCTGGAAACAAGATTGCAAAACTGACTTACATTTGAAATGTCACTGTCACATTATAATTCATAGGCATTCTAGAACCAGTGTAACCAACCGTGTTGTACTAGTCAAGGCCTGCTCAGAAGCATCTTTTTTTCGATCTCATGGTATTAAATTCCTCTAATGCTTTTGGCTCTCTAAATATAGTGTTTGTCGCTAGTTCACCAAAAAATAGATAGTAAATTAACTTAATTAACACATATGCATCGAAACTAATTTTGTCAGTTACCTTACATACCACACAGGTTTTTAAAGTCTACAACACTGAAAGATAAAATATGTTTATCAGTGTACAAAATTGCTTTCTTGTGGTGCTATTTCTAGAAACTATTAGTATAACAAGATTTCTTTGGACTACCTATTCTCGCTTTTCTTTCGGGCTCTACCAAACTGAAATATTTTATTTTAATTATATTGCGACTGTCTTTAGCCAAACCTGAATGCAAGAAATGTGCCAAGGTGCTTCAGGAATTGGAAAATATTGACGATGAAGCTGATCAATTGGGTATAGGATTCGTTAAAATAAACGACGAAGTGCTGGCCGAAGAATATAATTTAGGAGATCTACCTGCCCTTGTGTATTACAGGCATCAAATACCTATCATTTACGATGGTAAAATAATTAAATTCCAATTTTAAAAAGATATAAATCTATAAGATTTATAGGTGAGTTAACAAGAGAAGAAGATGTTCTTGAATGGTTAGTTCAACACAAAAGCACGGGTGATGAAGAAGATATTATCGAAGACGTTACTGCAAAAACCTTAGCAACTTTAATTAATAGTGTAGAAAATTTAGTAGTGCTATTTTGTAAGTTTAGATATCAATAGTTTGTACGTATCTATATTTAAATGTATTTAATCGATTTACAGATGACCACAGCGACAAAGAATCTTCAATGATATTAGACGAATTAGAAACAATAGATGATGATTGCGATAAATATGGCATACAATTTGTAAAAATTGATGATGAAGAGGCTGCTGACGAATTTGGATTAGATTCATTGCCCACAATAGTATATTTTGAAAAAGGCCTCCCTAACGTGTATGATGGTGATTTGAAAAAGGAAGAAGTACTTCTGGAGTGGTTGGTGCAGCAATTAGAAAAAGACGAAATCGAGGACGTCACTGATGAAATGTTAGACAAATTAATTAAAGACAGCAAAGCACTTGCCGTTTTGTTTTGTAAGTTCTAAAAGATGTGCGGTACATGACATAAAATTATTTTTGTTTTAGATGATGACGACGATCGAAAATCTCAGCGCGTCCTCAACGAATTAGAAAACATTGACGACGAATGCGATCAGCTCGGCATCGTTTTCGTAAAAATTGACAACGATGACGAAGCTAAAGAATACGGTATAGATAAAATTCCTGCGCTAGTTTACTTTGAAAAAGGTATTCCTACTTTGTATCATGGTAACCTGGAAGATGAAGAAAAAGTGCTAAAGTGGTTTGAACATCAAACAAAGCATGACGAAATTGAAGACGTAACCGATGAAATGTTGGATATTATTATAGATAAATTTCAATATGTTGCCGTTTTATTCTGTAAGTAATACGTATTATTAAACCGTAGAGTCTGCACCGGTTATTTAACGTATAGGAAGTAGTTTTTATTTTATTTAGTATTATATTATCAATATGTAAACCAACATATTCTGCTACAGATGAAAGAGACCAGAAGAAAAGCCAAAAAGTATTAACAGAACTTGAAAACATAGATGACGAATGTGATCAAAATGGTATTGCATTTGTTAAGATATCTGATGCTGCAGAAGCTAAAGAATACGGAATTGACGTAATACCTAGTTTAGTGTTTTTTGAAAAAGAAATCCCTCATGTTTACGAAGGTGATCTAATGAAAGAAGATGAGTTGTTAGGATGGTTGCTGCACCAAAAAAGACACGCCGAGATACCCGAAGTCACAGATGAAATGATGGATCGGCTCATTGAAACTTTAGACTATCTAGCTGTACTGTTCTGTAAGTTATTTATATAAAATTCTACTGTAAGGCAATACATTGAGAAGTTTTAAAGTATAAAGAAAACGTGAAATCTTTACTTTTCTTAATGTTATTTTATTTCTGTATTGATGTGAGTATGTCGGTAACTATTATTTAATATTTAGATGATAAAGAAGACAAACAAGACATCAGAGTTTTAAATGAGCTTGAAAATATTGACGACGATTTAGAGAAGGAAGGAATAGTTATAGTTCGTATAGATAACAAAGCAGAGGCAAAAGAATTTGGTATCGATCACCTCCCAACGTTGCTGTATTTTGAAGATCAAATTCCTGCTTTATATGAAGGAGATCTAATGAATGAAGATGAAGTACTACAATGGCTTATCGAACAAAAAAATACTGCAACAATAGAAGAAGTAACTGACGAAATACTTGAAGATCTTATCGAAGAGCATGAATACGTAGTAGTGTATTTCAGTGGTCAATGCGAAGAGGGCGAAGAATGTGATAAAATTCTCGATGAACTAGAAAACATCGATGATGAATTAGACGAAAGTGGAATGATTTTCGTAACAACTGAAGATTTGCTTATTGCCAAAAAGAATGGTATTAAAACATTCCCAAAGTTAGTACTTTTCAGAAATAAAGAGCCATTAATATATTCTGGAGATATAGAGGACGAAGATGAAGTGCTTGCATGGCTTACTGATGAAGATACATTAGAAATCCCTGATAGGATAGAAGAAGTAAATACACGAATGTTAGATAAAATACTAGCAGAAAATGATCACGTCGTCGTCTTTTTCTGTAGGTTTTTTCTTTTTATTTTAAAGATAATACGCTAGATTTTAAAATATTACTTTCAGATAAAGAAGGAGACAAGAAGTCGCAGAAAATTCTTCAAGAATTAGAAAATATCGATGATGAATGCGAAGAACAAGATGTTGATTTTGTAAAAACTTCTGATGATGGTATAGAAAAAGAATACGATTTACAGTCTCTTCCAGCGCTTGCTTTCTATAGAAATCGTTTTCGAGAATTTTACACGGGTGATTTAATGCACGAAGAGGCAATTTTAGAATGGGTTCTTGATCTTCAACATGCTAATCCAGACGTAATCGAGAACGTAGACAGAAAAACGTTACAGGTATACAATATATAATTTTAAATTATTTAATACCGTGTGAAAATTGCAGGTACTTATCAACGACGTTGAACATCTTGCTGTCTTTTTCTATGATGACAAATGTAAAGAATGCGATGATATCTTAGAAGAATTAGAAACTATCGATGATGACACGGATCAATATGGAATTCAATTTGTTAAATCTAAAGATGCTAAGCTAGCTTCTGAAATTGGAATTTTTAGTTTTCCTGCACTGGTGTACTATGAAACAGGAGTTCCCATAATGTATGATGGTAAGAAGTATTATTTTGATGTTAAAATAATTTTTAGCAGGGTCAGACATCGAGGTCATAATGTAAGTAATATTTAATGCAAAATTATACAGTTATGTCGTTTTGACTAACAGTTATTTTTTATTTTAATTAATTATGTTTCAAAACAATTTAATATTACATGTAACATTTTCTACATAAAACTGCTGAAAATATGGAAACTACGAGTATCGTATGTTTTTTAAAATACTTACAACCAGTGATAAATAATTTATAATTGTTGAAAGTTAGCCGTATCTCGTTTTATAAAAAGTAACAAAGACAATTGTAGAGACAAAATCAATTCGTAGTTGCAATTTCAAAAGATGTATAAAATATATTTCTGATAATTAACCTAACAGGATTAAAGAATTCTTAATCACCGATAAGTTTTTCAATTACACTTTTTTGCAAGCAGTTGTTACCCTGAAGCTGCTGTGATAGGTAAGCGTTAAACCAAAGGTTAAACCTATGCCACAATCCTTAGTATTAATAAATAAATTTACTTAAAAAACCATTATACTTACATTTTAATCTAGTAGCTATGTATTAAGATTAAGTAAACGAAGTGGAACACCTTTCGACCAAACTTTGAATTAAATACTGGTATGTGTACATTAATTACTACCATCCTGCAACATCGTTTCATCGGTTTGTAAATTCGAATTTATGTAATGTTGCAATAAGCAACTACATGAAAGAGCATCTTGTAGTTCTTCAGAAACATATCTAAAATGCGAATTTACAAAATGGGTGTATTAGTACTGAAGATCTTAATAAATACGTACTGTTAAAGAGTCAATAATGTTGTAAGTAACAAAATAATAACTTCTTGATTATACGTTAAAAAAAAACATTAATTGTTTGTTACCAAACGAAAGTAACTAGTTTGCACAGTTACCCGTATTTCTATTTTATGCACAGAAACAGTTTACATACGTAATTAAAAAAAAATCAAGAAGTTATCATTGTCTATAGGTAATATGGATTTTCTACACCTAAGTAATTTTAAATAGTCTAATATGTAGTTATTTTGTAGGAAATCTTAAAAATGAAGACAAAGTTCTGGAATGGCTAATAGAACAGAAAAGTAAGAATAATTTATATCATGTTATCAGTCTTTTTATTTATTCATTCGTGTTACGAAACATTTGAATCACAAAAATAACACAATTATTCAAAATTCGCTTTTGCTTCGGGCGAGGATATGTGTGTTATTGCATGAGTGCTGCATGTTGCTGTGATGTCTTAGGTGACGGAGATTCAGATGATGATGACGACGACGATGATGATGATGACGACGATGATGATGATGACGACGATAATTCCGATGATGACGACGATGACGACGACGATGATGAAGATGATGAAAGTGATGTTCCCAGACGAAAAACTTACCACAACAGGAAACAACACGGTGGTAGTACCGATATGGTTAAGAGCTTGACATCAGGTAACGAGGGAGATAGATAACACTGGGTAGAACCAATCAATTATGAATGGTCCAAACCCGCTGCAGGCCTTCAATGGCGTAGTCGCTTCTGGGGTGGTCGTCCTTGTCTGTGCATGTCTCCTATCCCGCGCTGCATGCAGGACATAGTGTCAGACTCGCTCCCTTGTACCGTCTTGTATACTAACGCTACAGTTGCGACAATGCTGTTAATATTAAATTCAAAAATTGAATCTTTATCAATTGCTTTTGGGTGAATTCTGACATTACGTTTCCTGCTGCAGGCGATGATTGCTTCTACTTCGGACTGGGAGGAAAGAAACAACTTCCTAATCCTTCATACCAACCTTACCAATGTTGCCCTTCTAAACCTAATGCGGGTACTAAGATTCCAAAACTTAGTGCTTCCCCGCATAATAAACCGCCGACTCCAAAACCAGCTCCTAAACCTTTTCAAACGGTCCGCAAAGATTCCCATCCACCTGTAAAAACTTCCCCTAAACCAGCATCAAAACCTGCTCCCCCCGCCAAGCCAAGCGGCAAGACATCTGTAAAAGACACTGACGGTGAGAAAGGGAAGGCGCCTGCTACCGCCAAACAGGACAAGGGCAAGGGCAAAAAGGGTTTTTTTGGCACCGGTAAATATATTTGGTGGTGGTAACTAGTGTACTCTATTCGATCCATATTCCTGTAGTGGAACACGAAGTTCGGCGACGAGGAATGTAATATGTGATCTCAACGATCCACACATCCGATTATTTTGTCCCAACATCTGACAATTTTCTTACAAAACTACTATTTCTAAGGCTTCTTGAGTGAGATGTTTTATGTTTACCACGTTAATAGAAAATAGGAGATTGCACAATGTCATGTACCACTTTGTCTCACTTAGAGTTTATTATTATTTTTTTTCAATACAAATTATGCTTAATTTATAGCTATGTACAATGATAATTTCTTGTTTAAACTTTTTGTTTTTCATTGTTATTACATTTTTATCTATTATCTTATTTTTGAAATTATTTATGTTAATAATCACAACACGTATTAATTGATATAATTTATGGTTCTTGAATTCAACCATTAATTATTTCACATATTTATCAACTACTGCTCTACGTGTTTGCAAATGTTATGGTTGCATTCATGAATTTCTAAAATGTTTTCTGGTGTTAGCGCTACAATCACTGCCGCGCACCTCGCACACATACATACACGGGCTTCGCCCTTAACATTGTATAGTTCTATAATAATAAATTGTTTTCTATTGTTATTATGTAGTTTAAATTTTTACAATTTGCATATGTGAGAAAAATCACAAGATAAGATTTATCGTGGGTATATCTAGCAACACGACATTACAAATTTGGTAAGTTTTGTTTTAATTATACACTTTCTGTTTAACTAGCCATTCCAAACTATAGAATTTTATAAGCAATTGTTAAAATGATAGTAGAATGTAAGTATTGACTTTAATCCTTCATACAGGAAATTTATTGGACGAGTCAGAAGTGTTAGAATGGATGATGGCCCAGAAAAACGATGCTAGTATAGAAGAAATTGATCGAGATACGTTATTTAAATACATAGAAACTAAAGAATTTCTAGCTGTAGTATTTTGTGAGTATTGCTAGTACCGCGTCTACTAGTAGTCTTCAGATAACTCAATTCTTAGATAAAGAAGAAGATCCTGACAGTCCTAGAATTTTGAGACACATTGAATTAATAGACGACGAAGCAGCAGAATATGGAATAAAAATTGTTAAAATGAGAGATAGACTTATGGCAAAGAAATATGGATTTAGAGATCCCCCAGGCCTAAGTTATTTTCGCAAAGGAAAAGTAATTAACTACGATGGTGACATCGATGACGAAGAAGAAATTTTAGATTGGTTAACTGATCCAGAAAACATGGAACTAACTGATCATATCGAAAAAATTAATAGAAAAATGTTCGACAAAATTCGACAACGAACAGAATACGTGGCAGTGTTTTTATGTAAGTTTTTTATTGTATTTCTACAAGAACCGTACTATTACGATTTTTTAGACAGCAGCGACTGCAAACAATGTCCAAGAGTGCTAATGGAAGTAGAACACATTGACGACGAAGCTGACGCTGCCGGAATCAATTTTGTAAAAGTTGATGATAAAAATATGCCTAAAGAATATGGAGTTTTTGCATTGCCAGCCATTTTATTTTTTAAGATGGGTTCCAAAGAACCAGTAATTTACGCAGGTGACCTTTATGACGAACAACAAATTTTACAGTGGTTATTAACGCAAAAGGATCCTTCTGGTGACGTTATTGAAGCAATGGAAGGAGAAGCCTTAACTGACATAATCGAAAATGAGGAAGCAGTAGCCGTTTATTTTTGTAAGTACGTTTCTTTATTATTTATTATTTCAACAAACTGATAAAACTACCAAAGATCAAAGTTAGTAGTAGATAAATTTATTATAAAAAGCGATCTTATATTAGCTGGTGATTATATATGTACAGGGAACAAGACATTATGTGATATGTGCATCGCTCCAGAACAAAAACGCAAAAAACCAAAACATCGCTTAATTGTTGAAGATACAGAAAACGTGGAACCTGCAACTGGGGGCCATGGTATTTTACCCCGTAGGACTAGATTTTTTATTCTTCCTTGTAGGAATTTCCCCAGTTGTTTTCTTGTTTTTATTTTTTTAAACAGCACACTGGACAGCCCAGGACTTCGTAGTTGTTGTTGCTTTTATATCTTTCCAGACCCATTTTTAACACTGAACTTCTTACATAAATTACCCGGCTCTCTATAATTATGTCGTTTTATAATTTCCTAATTCGTATATGTATTTTGAAACAGACAGTCAAGAGTGCGAACAATGTGGACAAATTCTTGAAGAATTAGAAAATATCGATGATGACTGCGAAAAGCACGGTATTATGTTTGTTAAAACTCAGGATTTTAAGATTGCTGAAAAATACGGCGCCACTGAGTATCCTGTTTTAATGTATTTTGAAGATGGTATTGGAAGTATGTTTGAAGGCGATTTAGGCGAAGAGGAAGAAGTTTTGCAATGGTTAATAACACAACGAACAGAAGATCGAATAGAACTTATTACTCGGGTGATGCTGGAATCTTTTGTAGAAGACACGCAATATTTAGCCGTATATTTTTATAAAGTAAACTGTCACATATGTGAACAAATACTTGAAAGCTTGGAAAACATAGATGACGAATGCGACGTATACGGCATACATTTGGTTAGAATTCAAGACCCACAGTTAGCAAAACGGTACAGCATAAAAACATTCCCAGCTTTGGTGTACTTTAGAAATGGAAATCCACTATTATTCGAAGGAGATTTACAAAATGAGCAGTCAGTTCTCGAATGGTTAATTGACGACGATAATAGAGAATTAGCTGACGAAATTGAATCTGTAAACGAGAGAATGCTGGGACGTTTACTTAAGGAATGTACTCTACTGGCAGTATTTTTTTGTAAGTGGTATTTACACTTCAAGACATAAGTGCCTTGTTACAATTTGAGCATTTGATTACAGATGACGAAGACTGTCCGGAGTGTGAAGAAATTCTGGAACAGTTAGAAGACATTGACGGGGAAGCTGATTTATTCGGTATAGATTTTGTGAAAATCTGTAGTGCCGAAGCCGCAGCTGAACAAGGTTTACACAGTTTACCTGCCCTAATGTACTTCCGTAAACAAATTCCAATGATTTATGATGGTGATTTGACACAGGCTGACCGAGTGCTGGATTGGCTTACCTCTCAAGATGTGTTCGAAATTAAAAATGAAATTGAAGAAGTAAATCGTAAAATGCTGGACAAATTGCTAGATGAAAACGAATTCGTTGCTGTATTCTTTTGTATGTCATTTTGGCAAATTGTGTTTGCGAATGTAATTATGGAAAATAATTTACAGATGAGGCTCATTCAGAAGAAAGTCGAATTATTACTGAGAAACTGGAAAACATCGACAGCGAAACTGATAATTTTGACATTACTTTTGTAAAAATGGCAGATCCACGTTATGCGAGGAAGTGGGGTGTGACACAACTTCCTGCTATAGTGTACTTTAGACGTCGTTTTCCCAGTATTTTCAGAGGAGATTTGCGTTCAGAAACTGTCGTCTTAGAATGGCTTCGAAAGAATCGGTTTCGTCAACCTGAACTCAATATATTCATGTATGCTTTAATAGCGATCAGCGTTGCTTTTATTACCTACACTGCCTTTTTACTTCAGTGTTTTAAACCACAACCAGTAGCGGTTGTGGTTCATCCCAAACAACCATAACATTATATAAAAACCATGTATCATTTGTTCATTTCTTGTACATTTTTTTAAAGTATAATGTATGCTAGAATGAATGCTGACTGAGTGAATCTTATGATGTCCATGGTAAGTGAGTGCCAGTAACAATAAGTTACACATCTCTTTCCTTTACATTAAAATATCGATTCGTGCATTATTCATTTATAATTTTTATCATAAAATGAATTTTTTCATAAAACACATTGTAAACAGTATTTACATATACTGCTACAAAGTATAAGACCATGTTTTGTCATCATTTTATTAAACTAGCTGGAGCTAGATTGATATTTAACAATCATTCCCAAGGAAGATGAGAACAGCGTAACAAATTAAGTTTAATATAGTGTATTTAAGTCGCAAATGTATATATAATAAATAAATTGTTATGTTACAAAAGTGAAGTATATAAGACATGAAACAAACTGAAGTCATTAAAAATTTCACACAATCGTAAAACATTTTATAGACGATTGTAACAAGAACCAGTGGTGTAACGTCTAGCCGATTGTGACGCGGGGGAGCAAGCCTAAAGTAGCGTGGAAGTCAAAACTATTTTTAATATCTATTATTTTTATAAAGCCCGTTAAATTAACTATCCTGTACGTATTTTTTCAATAATGTTTATCAATTCCAAGAATTATTTTTACTAGATGGAGACATAGCATATCCTCACTTAGTTACATCACTGACAAGTACTAATCAGAGGTAAAATGTATCCAAATTATTTGTTTCTTTTTATCAGTTGTAATGTTTCAAACTTTCAAAATCAAATAACAATGAAATGTGAAAAAATAACGTGATTTTTGTTTTTATCTTCTACAACTTACTAATATAAATAGTTTTTAAGCAAATAATACATGTATATGTACAGGGTGGCCCATTTTCAATGGTTTTAAATGGAAATTACCCTTCTTATCGAAGATAGATAAAAACTGATTCCAGTTCCGAAAACAGAATTCCGCTATCTTTTATTATTTTTAGCTATACATAGACCAAAATTCAAAATTTGGCTATATTGATGAAACAACATCTTCGTTTTTGAAGATATTTAAAAATGGTAAAAATATTTTAGATACACCTTTTAAAGTAGCATA
Source organism: Melanotus villosus (assembly GCA_963082815.1). NCBI lineage: Eukaryota > Metazoa > Arthropoda > Insecta > Coleoptera > Elateridae > Melanotus > Melanotus villosus. The sequence continues at coordinate 63,453,685 of OY720418.1, read as the reverse complement.
CAATAGTTGATTCGAATGTCTTCTAATTTTCATATTTTAAAAATTATAACAAAGTCGTAATTGGCCATAGTACAGTACGTCTAGCCAATATACAACTCTAGCGCTTAAAATTACTTTATGTAGTGAATTCAGTTGCGACGTGACTGAGCCATACGTGTTCATTTTATGGCGAGTTAACCAGTAATGCAGAAGAGGATGCCACTAATTTAACATCAGCGCTAACAACCCGGAGCTGTATATTCGCCAGACGTAGTTTACCATTAAATCGTATATTATGCTTTGTAGGGGTAAGTGCAATAAACAAAATCAGATTATATGATGGCGTAATTAGTAGGCCATGTTTCTTGATAGCAATAAGCAAAAACGAATTAGAAACTACAGGTTGTCCCGTATATCGTAAATTTGGGAATTTATTCTGTGACTTAATAAGCAACTTTACATAGACATTTCGTTTTTCAGCCAACAGTGCAATTTTTGGAAAGTATTTCGCAAATAGCAACTCTATCCGTGCCATTTTCAAAGCGTACAAGTTTATAGTTACCAAGCAATAATCAGCAACTCCAGTGACTACAGCAACTTGGTTAAAATCCTAAATCCTCTCGTCTGATGTTTTATTCAGACGATATTTTCTCTACCAGAAATTGATTTTTCAAATTTTACAGTAGTCATATTTGGGACACTAAAAATCCTTCAGTTTTTCAAAAAACCAAAAACGATTTTCAGTTAATATTTAGTATATTAGGTTACAATCTGATTGTACGGTTGAAAATATCTAATAGCGCCTTAAGCAGTGGCGGCTCGCCAGGTGAAGTAGGTGAAGAGCCTCTTCACCTAAAATTTGTGCATCCAAATTATTTTATATTCAAATTATTTTTTATTTTGGACACTTCAATATTGCGTATTGAGAGGATTTTTTTATTATAAATGCATATTATTTACCATAATATTCGTCACTGGCCACTAGCCTATTTTGTCCGTGTCTACACCGCATTCCAATGAAAAACGCGCCTGAAGCGAAGAGTTGGAATTGACTTGCTTTAACAACTCTGCTCGTTGCCATGGTAACGCATACCGGCGTGCGGCTCGTTGACACATCTTGAATCGCTAGAGTGAAGTATTTGGTTTTTTTATCGGCGAATGATTCACTACATTCACATCGTTTTGCTTGTCGGGTGTTGGTTTATTTTATAATTCATTGTTGGATAAAAATGAATCGATACGTGAACCTTTATTTCTTTTATTTGTTTATATAAACCTCACGTCTGGGCAATTAAGAGAGAGACGCTAACCTACTTATTTTTATTTATTAGTATTATTCGTCAGTTCAATGCCAGATATAGTCTCGAAACATATGTGTCGTACGTACAAAGGACGTATTAAAATATCTGTGATTTTATTAAATATCTGAAGTTCCTAATTATCGAATAGTCGGTTATCACTGATTTCAAATAATTGAAACTCATGTCTTGTTTTGGTGTTTGTACTGTTTGTTGTTTATGTGTTTGTTTTGCAATAAGTGTGTGTTTTTAAACATGAAACAAAGGCTTTAACAATTTTTGCAAAAAAGGACTTAAAGGGTAGTGGAACTTTTAGCAGCATTTTTATCAAGAAGTCCTATAGAAATTATATACCTAAGGAATACAATATCTCACGATAGACTCTCGTCTTTGGCGAATATTTCAATTCAAAAAGAACTCTTACTAGGGTTAATTAAAAACCAACCATTTTACGAAGATATTACCAACAAATTTGCTACCCTAAAAGACAGAAGGATTGACTTGGTGTAAAAAATTAGGTAAGTCCAAATAAAAAGTATTTTTTAATGAAATTTGATAGATAAAAGCTCGGATAAAAGAGACGTACAGAAAAATAATATCAAATTTTATTGCACAAATATTTATACTAAAACATAGGTATATTAGTATATATTTTCGAACTCACTTTATTAATTTAAATTTTTTGGTAGTAAAAGTTCATTTCGTGTATTACCAATTTGCGCAAAACGATATTTAATTGTTTCCGCAGAAATTTCATCTAACTGAAAATTAATATTAATTATACCTAAATTTGATAACCTATCCTTGTGTTAAGTATCTATTTATTTGCAATAATACAGTTAATAAAAACACAAACTACAAAACTAAGAACATATAAAAATACTTGTGAACTGTAAGAGAAGCTGAACAGGAATGCCTCATGACCTCGGTCCATTCTGCATAGCGAGCCCCTTTGTTTTTAGACGAAACATCTACGTCACGGGCTCCTGGCAGAGCTCTACCAATACTACGTTTCAGTCGGCCGAGCTACCAACCAAGCGTCCTCGCGGCTCACTGGCAACCTAAACAAACACACAAAAAAGAACTAGTTTCGCACTGACTTCTCGCGAGGCGAGTTCTCGTCGCTTTCATTCTCACTTTGAGAAGAATCTGTAATCTTTTCATCTGTAACCGTGAACAATTTTAATTTGTCCACGGCACAAACTCCTTCATACGGTTTTTGCGAACGCCGTGCACCTGGTATATCCTTGACAATATATCGGTCTTTATCTAAAACCTTCGTTACAACATAAGGCCCGCTATATTTTGGCAGCAACTTTTTGCTTTTGCCATCGTTGGTGTTTGGTACTTTACGTACAAGTACTTGTTGTCCTATTGCATAGATAGGTCCTTTTACGCGCCTTGAGTCATAATAGATTTTACTTGCTTGTTGTTCGTTACGTATGCGTTCACTAGCTCTTCTACGTGTCTCGGGCAGATTTGTGTCGTGTACTGGCTTCACAACAGTATTTGCCAAGTAGGCATCCGAGACACCCCTTGGCTGATAACCGAAAAACAGCTCGTAAGGCGACTTTTGTGTGGTCGTATTTACGGTGGAGTTTATACCAAATCGAACAGTGCTTAGGGCTTCATCCCATCTATCTTCATCGCCAAATGAAGCGGATAGAGATGACAATATCGTCCGATTATATCTTTCCACTTGCCCGTTGGCTCTAGGAGTAGCTGTCGCCGTATGGACCAGCTTGATTCCTAAATTATGACAAAAGTCAACAAACTTTTTGCAGGTGAAACACGTACCTCTGTCGCAGACCAGCCTTCGAGGTACACCAAACGTTTCTATAATGCCCTCTAGAAAACTAAGTGCTGGCCCTACTTTAGTACTCTGCAACGCCTTCATGAAACAGAATTTAGTAAAACTATCTATAGCCACAATGAGGTAACAGTTCTTTCGTCTACTTTGAACAAAAGGACCCAGATGGTCTACATGTAACGTATCCATCGGAACACAAACTTTTTCTATTGGATTCAGTAATCCAGGACGTTTCCCAGCAGGTTCTTTATTGTATAGGCACCCTAAACAGGTGTCAATGTATTTGCGAACATAGCGTCGCATACCTGAAAACCAATAATTTGTAGCTATAGATTTCATAGTTTTCTCTACAGCAAAATGGCCTTTGCCATCATGATGGTACATAACTATCTGTTTTCTGGCGCTTCGCGGCACTACCCACTTTGGGCCCACGTCGGTTTTTCTATACAATCTGTTCTCCAATATCTCATAATCTTGGTGTATTGTCTTCTCTTCTTTATCGCTGGGCTCGCTACTTAATACCTCTATCAAGTACTTACATCTATCGTCCGCATGTTGAGCAGCCAGTACCCAATCGTTCTCGTCAATGTTTACCGTTAAAACATTTACATGGTCGTGACTTTCACGCTTCTCCGGATTTCGGCTAAGTGCATCAACATGCGCCATCTTTGCCCCAGCTCTATATTCGATCGTATAATCGAACTCTAGGGTAGTCAACCACCAACGTGCTATTCGGGGTATAAGGTCTCTTTTGGAAAGAGTGGTTCTTAAAGCGTTACAGTCAGTAACCACCTTAAACTTAGTGCCCAATAAATATACCCGAAACTGCTTGATGCTACATACTACCGCCAGAGTCTCCAGCTCATAGGAGTGATATCTCTGTTCCTCTTTCGTGGTCTGTCGGCTGTAGTACATAACAGGTTTCAACACACCGTCTTGCTGCCTTTGCAACATCATACTACCGATTCCCCACTTTGAGGCATCTGTGTGCAACTCAGTCTCGGCTTGCGGATCGTACAGTGCCAATATGGGTCTACTCACCAGTCGTTCCTTTAGTACTTCAAACGCGTTCTGCTGCAATCCTCCCCACTCGAACGTCACGTCTTTTCTTGTAAGTGACGTCAACGGCTTTGCCAAAATAGCGAAATTCTTAATGAATTTCCTAAAATAGCTCATCAATCCGATAAACTGACGAACTTGGTGGACATTAATCGGTGTAGGGAAATTGCTAGCAGCACTCGTCTTGACAGTACCAGGCCTTATGCCTTCTGAACTAATCTCATGTCCCAAGTAATCTATTTTGGTACGGAAGAAATAACATTTAGTCAATCGTAAGGTCATTTTGGCCTCTCTCAACTTATTAAGAACTTTTCTTAATGAGTCCAGACCTGCCTCGACACTTTGCGAGGGTAAGAGAACATCATCCATGTACGCGAAAGCATCTGTATAGCGCAATGGGCCCAACACTTTGTTGATTGTCCTCTGAAAAACTGCGGGCGCGCAAACCAGACCAAAAGGCATCCTCAAATATTCATAATGCCCCTCCGGCGTAACGAAAGCCGTCTTGGGAATAGACTCCTCAGCCATTTGGATCTGATGATACCCTTGCGCTAAATCTAGCCCCGTATAAAATCGACAGCCTTTAAGCTTGTCTAGATGGTCGTCTGTTCTCGGTAACGGATACTTATCCTTAATAGTTTTGGCGTTCAGCGCTCTAAAATCGACACACAGTCGTGTTTCGCCCGTCTTCTTTGTTACCAACAGAATCGGGCTTGAATACGGTGAATCAGAATCACGAATTATGTTGTTACTCAGAAGGTCTTGGATAATGTTTCGGACTTTCTCACGCTCCGAAAGTGACAATCTATATGGCCTATACGTTACAGGCTTGTCATCAGAGAGCTTGATAACCATTTCTGTGCCAACAACCTTGCCTAGTTCCCTGGTGTTTTTCGCAAAACAGTCACGGAACTCGTTTATCAAACTTAACAACTTTTGTTTGTTTGATTTACTTAAGTTACTATCAACTTGAAGATCTATATCCTCCATAGTAAACTCATCGTACTGTAAAGAGATGGTAAGGATACTTACCGACTTTTCGGCATCCTTCTCCTCCTCACGGTAACATGGTTCTGCTCGTGCAACGACCTGGGACGCTTCAATGGTTAGCGGGTTTTCTGAAATATTTGCGATAGACACCATCCCGTCGGAAGATGTCACCATCCTTTCGATGTGATGTTCGTTTCCAGGCTTTGGGCGAAATTGTCGTTCGATGTATAGATCACCTTTGTAGTCGGCCCCGCAATAAATCTGGATGTTGCCGACAAAATTAGGTGGTATGACTGTGGCATGTTTAGCCCACAACACTAGCTTCCGTGGTGGCAGTGGATCCATCCCGGGAACCGAGACAACTTCTTTGTCAACTATTCTAACGCTACCTTCTTTCACTATCATTATTTTATCTGGTTTGTTTATAAAGTCTTGTCCAATTAAAATTGGTATGTCTTGCACAGTATCTTCTACTATGAGTACAGTTGTTTCTGCCTTGGCCAGGTCCACTTCAAGAGTAACCGTGCAAGTGCCCATTGCTTTTGACGTGCCTCCACTGTATCCACGTATAACAGCATCAACAGGCTGCAGTTCTAGGCCCAATTCTTTTGCTTCCTTATGTCGCAATAACACAGCGCAACACCCAGAATCTAAATAGCCTCTCATCTGGTGTCCATTTACGCTGCAATTTACGAAATATTCTTGGTTGCTACGGTTATCGTTTGTTGTGGTTGTCGCTGTAACTACATTTCCAGTACGTTTGGATGGTGCTGTGCACTGGGCTGCCGTATGCCCCAGCTTCTTGCACTTGGTACATTCCAAACGTGGCTTGCTGCACTTGTTCGCAGTATGACCTACTTCGCGACAATTGAAACATTTCAATTTACTATATGGTTGTGCACGATTCTTATCGTTGCGATCACGTATTGGACCAAGCCGTTGCTTGGCACTCTTTTCTGGTTGCTGAGGACTTTCCTCATGGTAACAAAGTGTAGACAAATATTCCACATACAGTTCCTCTGGCGTATTATATCTGCCCGCTTTAGCCCCTGTTTGTGTAGCCACATTTCCAATACCGTCAATGAGACAGGAAACAGCATCCTTGCCTTCAATTTTACAGGCTCTAATAAGCTCCATTTTGTCAAAGTAATATTGGTCCCAAGACTCCTTTGCAAGTTTCGTTCGTGCGATTAATTTCTTTAGTGTAGTAGCAAAATCATGATGGTCTGGGAAGGTGGTCATAATCAAACTTTTCCATTCGTCCCAGGAGTGGTCGTACGAAGTAAGACCATTATACCATGTCCTTGCAAGACCTGACAATCGATTTTGCATGTGGTATATCTTTGTGCGTTCCTCCCAGCCATTTATTTCAGCCAACTGTTCAACTTTGTCTAACCATCTTCTTGACGTCAAATTTGGATTGCCCGGTACAAATTCTGGTATGCAATCAGACCTAATGGCATAACGAGTGACTTCGCGTCGGTCCACTCTGGCATTTACGTCACCCGTAATCAGCTTTTCGACCAGACGTTCCAGTCTTTCCAGTCTACCTTCTGCTGCAGACTGTGTCTCCGGAACATGCACTGTACTTGCCACACTGGTACGTGGGGGCGTGTGTCTAGAGACTACAGTTGTGATTGGGGGACGCTCGTTATATAATCGACGACTTCTGTGCTTAGGTGCGTCACCCTCAGGCGTAGAAGAGCGTCGATCGTTTCGTGTCTTGCCCATTTTAAACGAAGTACTGTGTATATAAATACTTAATTATTGGATACATATACTTTACGTAACGTTTTTATCATAAAGTAAATAACGTAAAACATAAATGAAAATTCGCTACGGTTAGCAAATATTCACCGTCGTGTATTTATTACACCAGCTTTTTGTGTTTTACAGTTTAGCATGAATCATAAAGTCCAAAACTGAAAATAATCATAGGCAATATGTGTGGTATTTATTTTATGTTATGTTAGCGACGTTTTATTGCCGTGATCTCACTTCGAGACCGCGACCCTGGCTCTTCCGGGAAAGAAATCAAGTGCGTCGCAACGGACAAGACGAGGGGGAAACGTATTTCGATCTGGGAATATTTACGTGTTAAATACGGATTTATAAAGGCAAGTGAATACCCTTCGTATTCATAAGTAAGCTACATAGTGGTTACGGTTTAGCTGCTAGTAGTATCTACTGTAAAACGTAATAATCTACTCTGTACAAAGCACAGTACCCTACTTACGTATTAAGTAGTGGATGCGTGTTATCCAGATACGAAGCAGCAAAACGAAATCACCAATCCTCCGGTAGGCAAAACGGATTGATATCCCACCGCTGCACTGTTAAGTATCTATTTATTTGCAATAATACAGTTAATAAAAACACAAACTACAAAACTAAGAACATATAAAAATACTTGTGAACTGTAAGAGAAGCTGAACAGGAATGCCTCATGACCTCGGTCCATTCTGCATAGCGAGCCCCTTTGTTTTTAGACGAAACATCTACGTCACGGGCTCCTGGCAGAGCTCTACCAATACTACGTTTCACTTGGCCCGTTGTTGCTCTAATATACGTTTTTAGTCGTCTTAGTACACTAAAAGATCTTTCACAACTACAGGAATTGATAATGCAATTTTCTGTATTCGTTAAATTATGAAACATTGTTTCATCTAAATGTGAAAATAGTGAGGATATATCACTTGGTTTAGGCGTCAATTTTTGAATATAATTTTGACAAACAAGGAATTCAGACTATAAGTTTTGCTGCTTTATATTATAAACATTTAAGAATGACTGAAATCTGATTTAAAAATCTCCATGTTTTTGTCGGAAAAACGTTTTACCAGCTCTACAATCATTCGGTCGAGGATAGAAATAGTTATTTGCGCTCCAAGTTATGGTAAGTGAACTTTTTTATCCGAGGTGGTAATTTGTGGACCGAAGCGCAGCTGAGGTCCATAAAGCCACCGAGGATAAAAAAGAAACTTACCTACGCGTTGCGCATTACGTTTTTCTCACTACCACAAAATAAAATTCATTAATAATTTAACAAAAATTGTGACGTTTATATTTATGACAGTTTAACGGCGCTGTTGCTATGGTACAAACAAACACATAAACGCAATTTCTGTTTTCAGTAACGAAAAGAATGAAATCAAACATTTTGTAAATACACCTTCATTTAACATTCAACGTTGTTCCAATTGTAAAATTAGTTTTAATATTAATAAATAAGCACGTATTCTCCATTATAACTATTTATTTTTTTTATATCCGTTATGGTGTAGCGTTACGGGGTACCATGCGCGGAAAATGACCTGGCGCGGTAAATCGTCTTTTTTGCCCTTAGATACAGTCTGTTTTTGTTCAACTAAATGTTTTAGTTTCCATTATTGTCGACTTTTTGACAATGAAATGTCAATTTACCAAGGTGGTAGTGAGAAAAATATATATACTGCGTTCCCCTTTACTGTTACAAGACTTGAAAGAAAAAGTAAAAATTCCAAAAAGTCTAAAAACTTTTTAATGTATTATACCTTATATTATTAGGTATTTATTCTTGCATTACAATTTGGGGGGCGCAAACGTCAATTGGGGGGGGGGGGGGCAAAAAGGGCTAACGACGCCCCTGACCACAATAGCACTTCACCTATTATTTGACCCACGAGCCGCCACTGGCCTTAAGGTTCTTCTGCAGCAGTATGGTAAAGTAACGTAAAAATAGCATATTTTCAAATGTATTTACAAGCTTAATTTAGGAGATGGAAATAGCCGCGATAAATTTAATTGCATAAACCGTCTACATTTTCTTCGCTAGGTAATTATTTTATAAAAATTAATTTTAGTTTCTTTAAAATAATTAGTTATGCAAAATCTTTAAACTGTAATTACCTGAAAACTAATTGCGCTATTTAATTTGTTTTAAAACCATTTAATAGGTATCGTAATAGTCACATTCGCTACGTCACCACATTGTTTCCATGTTGTAGTTTTTTATAAAATTAGATTTAAAAAATTTAAATTAGGCAACCAACAATACTTTTTGTTAAGAAATTACTTAAAACTGCATAAGTGAATCATCCTACTCGAACTGGTAATTTACCTGACCCTGTAGGGGTTAGGATTAGTATTGTACAAGGGAAGAAATGTCAGCTTACAATGTTTGTATTTTCAATTTTCTTGTAGTAAAGTAAAAAAGAGGCCTTGTCTATTTCCGACTGCATAAAATTAGAAAATTACTAATAATGAATATAAGGAATATAATATGTCAACTAAAAATTTGGAGGAGCGGATCCGCGTCTCGGCCTTACGAGTGTATAACAGGCCATCGGCCTAGGCTTCGGCCATAAGAGGAAGAAGAAGAAAACTAAAAATTAATAACAGAAAATTGTTACATTTTATTTTTACCAAAATTTGAAAGTTAACTTAGAAAATCACTGACATTTAACTTACTTTTACAGACATCTGAAGTAAAAGAAAAAATCATTGCATCTAGTTTTTCCTTTATTTTATTACTAATAATAAACACGGAATAAATAAGCGTGTCAATCGTACCCTTCTTGTCAAAATGTAATATTTTTAGTCAAATTTAAAACTTGAATTCTTTCGTAAACAGAAAGAGAAACTATTTCTTTTACAAAAGAGGATTATCGTTATTAGTTGTCAGTTTGAGTAGATGTTAATAACTTGGGCCGAGAGTACATCCAATTATTTTTACCTGCCATCTCTGGGTTGAAAGAACACGAATGACGTCATGAGCTGAAATCGCACGGGCCTAAACTGCACGTAACCATTCGATGATTATTCAATAAGGCACAAATAAGAAATTTGAAATTAGAAAAAACGCTTAATTGGTTAAGGGGATTATCTTAAATTTTATTATTATCACTTTTGTGATAAACAATACAAGATTTTTTAAATTTAATTATTGATATATAAATTTTGAATCGCGAGACTATCTGAAATTCTTAAAAGTGTAACACCAAACAATTAAATCAAAGGTTATTATTTTTTTATAAATCAAACACCTAGAGTCGTTATTTCCCAAATAAATTGACTGTATAGTGCTTGGTCGTCGTATCTCTGCAAAAACTATAGATTGTAAGTAAATACGTTTTAAATAAAATGATAAGCAGCTTTCCAGTTACTAAAATAACGTTTTCATCGCCCATACATATTTTTCAGATGACTATTGAATAATACGTTCATTCTTCATTACATATGCGTTTCTGTTGAATAATGACATTCGTAATTCTAACCGCTGAATTATGACATAAATCGCATAGTTGTGCCTAATCACAAAACTACAAATCCCATTACTCACGGCTTTCTGCTAATCGCGAAACTGCAAATCTTTTATTTCACAGTTGCATTATTATCTAATAGCTACGCTGCTACGCATGTGTATGTACACGGCGGTTATTTTATTAGTAAAAGTTGTTGACATCATATGTTCACGAAAAGTAAATAGTCATAGAAAAAGTATAGTACCTATCCTGTTCGCGTATAATGATATTTATTAATCGCCGAAGGCTTCACATCACACACATCATTATACGCTATTACATATTTCCTTTCAAAAAAATCATTAATTGATAAAGCTTTTAAGTAAGTTACCAATTTTTTTTTAGAAAATAATACTATTGTATAATTTATTTTTATATAAAATAGATTAGATTACGCTACATTGCGTTACATCGTGCTTCGTATAAAAGTTTCAATGATAAATTTATCCTCTTTTCACCAACCAATTTACTAATTAATGAATTAAAGTTTTCAACATCATTGTTGCATTTTTTCGAAGCTAAAATGTCACTTGCAGTACAACTACTTTCTATTAAAATCACTTTGAAAATGAATCAAGTTTTTACTACAATTTTGTTGAAGCAACATAAATCTAAATCCTAAATCTTAAACAGTGAAGGTTGTTTACATTACCACAATAGGAGGATTAAAATAGTTCTTTCCATAGAAGGCTTTAGTTTTGGGAACTGTTCGGAGGGTTGCTTATACATGAAACTGAATTTTTTTTAACTGCAGAGGAGCCTTAAAGGCCAACGCGCATTTAACCACGCCACGGCGCGTTATTCCATAATAACCAATTATTTGTAGTTTAAAAATTGCCGTTCGGCGTGGCGCGCCGTGGGGTGGTTAAATGCGCGTTGGCCTTAATGGTGCGAATTATAAACTGTTTTTAAAAAACCAAATTGCCGTGTATTCTTATAATAAGAGATCAGAGACGTAGGTCAATATAGACTTTTTTGCTTAGGGAAGTAAAAGTAAAGTAAAGGGGAATTTGTTGTCACTTTTGGGTAATTTGTCAGGTATAAGTTCGTCAATTAGTTAGTATATAGTTAAGTTAGTCGGTTGTTTCAACTCACCGCTAACTTCTCGTCTTTACGTAAAAGGGACTGAACAGAAAGCGGGGTACACAAACAGTGCAGTGTATGCAGCTTCAGTGGCGGCACATTGCGCCATTGCCATAAAACAAGCATAACAATTACTGCTCTGCAAAACTCACCACTTTAAGGTGTACTCACAGAAGGTCCTCAACCCCCTCGTTTCGGTGCGTCCCTCTCTACATAGAGGTTTGCACCTACTTTGGGCACAGATTACTTGTGCTTTGGGTTTCCATCATCTTCTTCACGGGGTAGCCCTCGTTCAGCAACCACCTGGATCTTCCAGAGCTACCTCAGAGCTCCTCCTCTTCTTCTTCTTTCTACCCCCGGAGTCACACGGCATCGGGTATGGTTAAAAGGGGAAGCCAGCCGTTCGAGACGGGAGACTTTATGACACGAATACAGATAATACAAGAACATATGGAAAAGTTCTTGATAGCCAAGAAACATTGTTTTATAATAAACTAGCAATACCCCCAAAATAAATTTACCTCGGTTCTTAATAAGGAAATTATCGCAAAACATAATTTAGGCCACTTAGAATTAATATTTATGGATTAAAATTTATCAGCCTCATCCTATTGTTGGTGTCCATGCGTTAACACATTTTTGCTTCATATCACAAGTGAATATTTTCAGGCCGAATCATCGTGAAGGGCATTCCGTAATAAGTTAAAATTATTTAGAAAATTACTAAATAAAGATTATCTTCGCTTGACTGATTAACAACTTGTAAAGACTACATAAATATTCAGATTGGTTAGATTTTGCAGTAAAAGCAATATTCCTAACCTCGGGGTTTTATCTTTGTTTGACAAAGCCCACAATAAATTTCCTTCCTGCCTAAGCTGCATTTTCGAGTATTATAACATTCATAAAATACCGGTAGGAATAATTTTTAGGTAATTAGATAGTTAATCCTTTCTTAAAGATCTTTGGGTTTTCAAGCGACTAGCTTCGCCTTAAATATGTTATATATGAATTTTACTTAGAAATAGGTAATAAGTAACAACAAATCTATTGTGATGCTTTCTGGAAATTCCAATTGTTAATCTATAACTTTCTGAGGATGCTTTCAATATTTACCAGTTTAGTTGCAATTTTGCAAGCGCCGCACCGTGACAAAAAGTATTTTTTTTTATATATTCTTCGTTGCTCCGCGGGCCAGGCGCCATAATATTAACAAAATAATGTATAACTATTTTATTTTGTATTTTGTATAAAATACAAGCACATTGTGGCACCACAAAATAGTTATTTATGTACCAAGGGCGTAAAGATGCTTTTATGGCCTTAGACGTGATTTTGAGCCCGAGACGCTAGTCGAGGGCTAAAGACACGTCCAAGGCCATAAAAGCAAGTTACGCCAGTGGTACATACATAATTTTATGCACGATCGAAGATTTTAAAACTGAAATAAAAGGAATAAATTAATTTTCTACCCACATCGAGTAGTTAGTTGCTCAATTATTTTAATTTTTTACTGACAACTGTCAAATGGTTGAAGCATTTACGCCTAGGAATATTCACATAAATAATTGTGTTAACTGTGTTGTTAATACAAATTACCCTAAATAGAGTTCTAATAAAGAGCATACATTCGATTTTAATTTAAAAAAATTCTTTATAAGACTGTTAAACTGTTTATCAATTTTTGACGTTTCATTATAGACCGGCGGCCTATAAAGACACCCACGGGCTATAAATAGACGTTTATGTCAAACAAATTCAGACGTAATTGACACATTATAATGCGATCGTGCATAAAAAATGTTATCTAGTTTTATACGACTTTGACAAACTATTATTATTATTATTAACGACAATGAAACCTTTTTAGCATCACCACATTTTGTAAACTAAAAGAATAAAATCCTGTTTAAAATGCATTTTATCATTATTAACGCAACCTTGAAAAGAAAATCCCCATGTTCAATGTTTGTTTTTCTACTCTAAAACTTAGCTTGAAACGCTTGAAAGGATACTAAATATACTACTCATAAATGAATAGGGACATTGTTATTACACACATTTGTTGGTATTGTAAAAATGTTTCGAGTGGTATTTTATATTCTTAATATGGTTAATACAGCAATATCCCAATTCATTTTTGAGTAGTTTATTTATATTTGTTTATACCTAATGGAACTATCCAAAGTGGTTTTGTTTTTAATTTCCAAATTTCTATTGCCTATTTCACCTGTAATCCTTTTTCTATTCATATAAATTCGTTATCTCTGCTATCTCTATTTTTACCACAATAAATGAAGATATAAGCTTGTAACAAATGATATTGAATATTGGGCGTAATTTTACTCTACTATGGTTTAGTTCAAAATAATAATGCCGTGAAATATGCAGTATTCTAATTTATTTACAAAGTTGAGATTAAAAAAATAATATATTGTTTGGAATGACTTCATAAATTTAATTAATAAATAAAGATTATTTATTAGAATACACCTTAAACGATTAAAATTTAAAAAAAAATCAATTTGCAAAATTGCTTAATAGAATTTAGTTTAGTTCAAAAACTTTGAAATATGTTGTTAGTTAATATCCATAATTCCGAAATATTGTGTGATTGATAACATACCCTAAAAATAATTTTAAATTTTAACTTAGGTAAGCTCTTATCTTAGGCTAAAGATTTCGAGCAGCAAAGCTATCCCAGGAAAAAGGATTATAACTTTGTACACAGCTAAGAAATGAAATCCCTATCCCTATAGGTTGTTTAAAATTTACCTACCTCTAAAGCGACAACATAAAGAAATTTTAAAATATATAGAGACTGTTAAGTTGGTTGCCTAAATCAAATAATCTTGGTAATGCTGAGTTTTCAAGCGACCAGCTTCACCTTAATGCAAATAGGAGCCTCATTCACACTCTCAGCAATATCTTAATTGCTAGTCTGTCGGGACAACTCTCATACCACACAAGTACAACCTGAAGCCAGTACCTCTTTGTAAATGATCTTTCCTGTAAACTAATCCTTTGATTAGACATGCACGACAGTCAAGCTTCCCACAGCACGACAGCACAAGCAACAATCACTAAGTTAGAGGTATCACTTTATTAGTACACTTTAATGATTGTCACTACAAAATGTACTTCTACCGTCGGATGTGCCGCCATCCCTGATACTATAAACTATACTAATCGTCAACTCCTCTCGGTTACCGGACACCACTCCCTTCGTATGTGTCTTAAGTCTGCATGTGTGTTTTTATGCTTAGGTCAACCCTTGGGATAATTTATGGCTTTCGTCTGTGGAATAGTAATCTAGGGAACTTCTAAATCTCAGTTTTATTAACTGATAATACAATATATATTATGTAAGTGTAAATAAACGCACATTGAATATTTTAGTCTCTAACACTTTAAATCACCAAACAAATTTCCAAATTTATAGCATACCTTCACGGGACACCCTGTATATTCAATATACAGGGTGTTTCATAATTGCACGGCGCCATTTTAGGGATGTGTTTTCTAGCACAAAATATTACGATTTACCTAAAATTACCTTAGTCCAAAAGTTAATATTTAGGGAGATACAGGGTGTCAAAGTCGAAATTTTAATTTTAATTTATTGCTGTAATTTCAAAAGTTTTCGGAATATTGAAGTGAAAATTGCGGATACTATCTTTTTTGGGACGAGAAACAATAATCCGTCCACAATTTTAACAATGCTCTTTAAAGAACCTTATTTTTGCTACACCTAATACCTTAAACATACTTTAACTTTTGTATACCTACTCTAAGTTAGTACAGATTTAATTGAAATAAACATTTGCCTCATCGTTTTTATACAAAAAAGGTATACTAGTTAAATGTCTCTAAAGTAAATCGTTTCCAATATATTTGCTATTAATGTAAGTAATGCAACATCTTTTTTATTTTTTAAACATTCTGTAACGCAGTAGGCTTGTATTTAAAATAAAAAATTGACATATTCTTGTCAAAAACAAGTTATAGGACATAAAGTAATAGCGGATCAGTGGAATATTTGTCATTAAAAATTTGTAAGATTTTAGTGTAATACAAGTAATGCTGTTTAAGGTTTAAGGACTGAAGAATGTAGCATCACTTCCACTTCAATAGCAAATATCTTGGAAAAGGTTAATTTTAGAGACATTTAACTAGTATACCTTTTTTGTATAAAAAAGATGAGGAAATTGTTTTTTTCAATTGCATCAGTCATAACTTTAAGTACAAAAAAGTTGAAGTATTTTTAAGGTATTGGGTGCAGCAAAAATAGGGTTTTTTTAAGAGCTACATTAAAATTGAGGACTGGTTATTGTTTTCCGTCCCAAAATATGTAGTTTCCCCAATTTTCATGTCAATATTTTGAAAACTTATGAAATTACAGCAAAAATTTAAAATTAAAATTTCGGTTTTGACACCCTGTATCTCCCTAAATATTAACTTTTGGACTAAGGTAATTTTACGTAAATCGTAATATTTTGTACTAGAGAACACATACCTAAAATGGTGCCGTGCAATTATGAAACACCCTGTATAATAATAACATCCCAAATTATCCGTTAGATTTGTACGCTCTTTATAAACAATCCTAAATAATATGATAGAACATCTTTCGTGATATAATCGTAAGCAGTTGGGAAACTTAATGTTTAAAAACAGTATATTATCTTAAAAATGCCTCCCTTTCTCAGCAATAATGTGCTTTTCCAAACGGGAGATGGAATTTGCAAATGTGCGCAGTACCTCTTGGTGATTTCGCAAAATTCATCTTCTGTGAGTTTTTGGTTTATATTTGTGTACCCAATATTTTAAAAAGCCTAACAGAAAAAAATGGGCACACGAATATGAAGGGAATAGGGTGACCTTGTTAGGGTAGGTTACGGTATCATTTAGTAAAATTAACCCGTTCGGGGCGTTCGGTAAATGTTCTCACAAAATTTCCAGACTTTGATTGATAACTAAACATGTATACCAATAATATTCCCAAGCTTCCAGTTTTACTTAAAAATTTTTGAGCGTTTATGCAACTTATAAAATGCTCAGTGGTTTTTGCCAAACCCTGTATTTTATACGTTTAAATTGGCATACCGCAACTTACCAAACACAGGTGAAAAGCAGGTATAAGAATACCTTAATTCGAACCGGTAACTTTGCGACTTGCGCAATAGGTCGCTTGACTTAGCACCCATATTATTACAATCACCAATTACGTCTACACGTAGTCAAACAGCCTACGTTTGCTGTTGCGGCTTCGGGTGGTACAGGTGGTTCTTTTTAATATTGCCGGAACAATTACTGATAATTTTATAGTAATATTTGTGCACAAATAGAGGCATTATATTCAGGTATGTATAGAATATTTTCAGTATCATTTATTATTCTAAAAACTATGTAAGTTAAACTCAGAATGTAATACCTAACTGATTTTCTGTAGATTTTTTTTCTCCTAAATTACTTTAAAAAAATAATAATATAAGAAAGAAACTTCAGAAACACGCCCTCTTATACATTTTTCCTGGGCTATCTCATAGCATGTAATATACACGTGTATCCAGTTATCTACCTAAAATTTTTGATAATATTACTAATCTGTGAAAAACTTGCACTATGTCAATTTACCTGTTTATGGCCGGCTACCTACTAAGCAAATATTTTGTGGTCATAGATTTGTGTAATTTACAGCTAAATTTAATCTAGATAGTGTTACACTGTACCAGTTGCAGATAACGGAAAGGTGCTATGCAATCAATCGCTTAACTTTATTAACAACAGCGGTTTAAAATTTCTTAAATCCACTTTATCTCATTTTACCATAATAAATAAATAGATCATTGTTTTTCGGAAGTATTCGTAAAGACAAATGAAACAAACCACATTTTATTGCACATTTACTGTAATGAAATACAGTATTTTGTACACTGAGCCTTTGTTTCACACACACTTTGAAGTGATTTATAATCTGCTACATTCACAACATAGGGAATATGACGTAAAAATAGCAAATTTTCATAATTACTGTCATTTTCTACATCTTTTATCATGTTCCCTTTGTTCTTCACTTTTGTAAAGACAATACATTACAGTTATGAGAACTTTTTTAAGTTTAAAATCCCCAATTTTAAATATTCTTTGTAATAAAACAACACCTGTAGCTATTTACTGCAATATTAATTCTGCCAATTTAGCCATCTAAACTGTAAAAATAAATGCTTCTTTCAGTGAATCAATCAATGGACTTGATCGGTCCAGCAAAACTGTTTCCTGCAACAGTGTTTTTAGTTCAACGAACTTTTATAAATTAGTATAAGTTGTTTTAGATTTCTTTAAACATAATATTCTAAAAGAACGGTTTACAATTAATTTAAATTTGTTTTAACCCAGAATAGTAAACTACTTGAATTAAACACTTAAATAACAGAATTATTTAGATATTTACGACCGGTTTAACAAATATAAACATAAATTTTACCTTTCACTTTGATTCATTCCTAACCTAGGTTCCACCTGTTTTATTTATATGTAAACATTTTTAGTTCTCATACTACTAATTCTATATTCAAGAATTAATTCTGCGCGCAACGTGATACATATTTTATAATAAAATACAAATAAATCAGATCATCAATATTTTTAGTTTTTGAACTCTCCGTACAAACATAAATAGTTAAAATGAAATTTATCATTTAAAGACTGTACCTATTTGTGATTTTTGTAAAGCAAAAGATTTATTTAATATAGAGATTCGACAATATGCATAATATACATATATTTTTGCATATTCGAGGAATTTTTTTTTTAAATCATTTCATACTGCGTAAAAGTTTCAATCAGTGGCGTATATTAAGGGGGTTTAGTGGGTTTCAAAACCCGGTGCCTCACGTCTTCGGCGCCTTTTTCCCGTCTAATCTAGTCGATAAAAATCGTGAATCAGAAGACAAAAAAGACCCTTTGACGAACAAGCAATAGATGAGCCCATTGAAGACCGAACACTGAATTTTAAAATAGAAGTTTATCACGTAGTATTAGACCATAAATCTACAGACTCAATCCACTCAATTTATTGATAGATTTGAAGACTTTCATCAGGTGTCCTCAACCTTTTCATGTCTTCAACCAGAAATTTTTTATAAAGAAGAGAGTTTAAAAGGCGTTATGGATTTGGCTTTAACTTACAAAGACTATTTAGACGAAATAAGTAGCACTGTCGATGAATAACAAGCAGTTCAGAAGTCTGTACAAAGAAATTTTCACTTCAAAAAAAGAAACACTTAAAATAAATCATATTCTAAATTTTATCAATGTCAATAATATAACTGATACTTTCAAAAATGTGGGTACTTTATATAAAATATTTTTGACCCTTCCGATAAACAGCGCAACTGTTGAACGAAGCTTTTAGTCGACTGAAACAGATAATGACTGACACAAGACTATCTGATTTGGCAATATTAAATATTGAACGAGAGTTTTCCAAAAACATAGATTTACATGAGGTGATTGATTTATTTAAAAACTTAAAAAAGCGCACTATTAATTGATAATATATTATCTATTATTTCTGTATAACTTGTTGTGTATATTAAATGTTATACAAGGTGTCTCAGAGAGTTTTGCACTTTTCTTTCTAATTTTGCTCAACTATCATCCGTTTTCACAACTAACTTTATTTGGAACTTAAAGCTACATTTATTGGAAATTCATGTATGAAAAATTATATCATCTACACTGCGTTTCAAACACGAGATTCAGTACGGTAAAGATAGGGCAATGTTATTCTTTTGGAAGTTTCGTGGTCAATGGTGCCACTTCTCGGCAGAGGCCAGCGGTTTAAGCTATTAGAAAGGTTAGGTGCCTTGAAATACAAAAGCAGGATTTATTTATGATTGACAGGTGCATATTTATTTACAAACAGTTTTGTACTGAAATATGGCTACATCGCCTTCCATAAGAGCCCGTACTGAATCTGATGTTTGAAACGCAGTGTAGATGTCGCCCATTTCGCCGCTGCCACTCTTCCAAGCGATGCCTTGGATTTTCCATTACGCCATTTTCTATAGCCCTAAAGTTACTGTTTGGGCAGCAATATCCTCGAGTGGCATAATAGGTTCATACTTTTTTGAAAATAACAACGGACAAACAGTTACTGTAAATTCTGACAGGTATGCCGCAATGATCGGTGAATTTTTTGGCCCTGCGCTCCAAGAATTTGATGATTTTAATGACCAGTGGTGGTTCCAGCAGGAGGTACTAGCCACACAACAAATACCCCATTAGAAGCTGTAAGAGAATGGTTCCCCGATTAATTGATATCAAGAAGAGGCGACATCAACTGGCCCCCAAGAAGCCCAGACTTGGCCCCAAACGATTTTTTTTGTGGGGATATCTTAAGAGTCGAGTTTCTAATAACATCCCAGCAAATTTGATTCAGCTTAAAAATCGTATCCAGGAAGAGATTGAAGCCGTTACTCCTGACTTATGCACAAGCGTAATGGAAAATCTAAGGCATCGCTTGGAAGAGTGCCAGGGGCGAAATGGGCGACATCTAGATGATATAATTCATATATAATCCATGATATAATCCATACATGAATTTCCAATAAATGTAGTTTTAAGTTGTGAAAACTGAGCAAAATTAGAAGGAAAAATGCAAAACTCTCTGAGACACCTTGTATAATATGGCGCCTTTTTTTCGTCCTCATACCTGCCTCATACTGGTATCAATATACGCCACTGGTTTCAATCTAAAATCATCAATGCATTGGTCGGTATTTACACCTCATATTTCAATTTAACATCATGTTCAATTACCATACCAACTTCGGGCGTCTCTTTTCTATACATTAAAAATAATATAAAGCTATATCGTTTTATGTTTACGTCAAACACGATCTTATTTAGTTAGCGACAACTTTAAACATGAGGTCAGAATATGGATCAATATCTTTAAACATCCTAAAAGAACATGAAATTAAAAAATTCGTTTAAGGTAAGCTATTTTCCAATACATCTAGATAAATTTCAGGAAATCGTATAAAATATACACACACGCATTTGAAATAATTTTCCCCCTTTATGTCATAACATAATTATTAAAATAAATAAAATTTTTCAATTTTTGCTGCTGAACAAACGCTATTATTAAATTGGCTTAGTTTTCTGATCTCTTAATCGTCAGTTATTATTTTATCATATATTCATCGCAGATTTCATATATGTTTGGTGAATATTTAGATTTTATATATGTGTCATTGATTGATTAACAAAATTGACAATGAAAATGTATGTTAATTCGCGTAGAGAAGAAAAATATTGGCCGGAGTTACGCTTCAAATCCAATGATAACCATTGTTGTCACACCCTTACTTCCGTCCGTTGTGATTACCGGAATTACACTCGTATACATCATACATGCTTGTCTACCTACCACAATATTCGAACATGCTATTAAAATATTCACAGGTGTTTGCATTTAAGCTTAGCCTAATATTTATTAATTATTTTTGTTAACATACAGAATATTTGTTGACTTAGATTAGACGGTAGAGATGTGTAGTTATAAACACTTGCGTTTTCAAAATATGAACTTATTGGTACCTTAGAGCTCATATTAAACAGTAATTATTATTTAAACATTTGCAGATTCTAACGAGCCTTCAAATGACAAATGATTTGCACTACGCTTTGGTTTGCAATGGTATGTCACTAGTTCAAATAGTAGTATCCTATACAACCAATTTTTACTTTGACAGTAACAAATAACATGTTTAGTAGTATGACATTACAAACCTAAGTCTGCGGCAACTCTTTACAACGTTTTGTATGTGGTATATTAATAATTATAATAACCAATTTCTTTAGTCCATATTTCTAAATAAGGACGCACTTAATTTGACACGTAACTCGTCCCACAAAATCAAAATTATGCCAGTCTTTCACTTCTTTTCAACCTTTGGATATACACTGTGATTTTAAACGATTGAGGACAATTTGAATTTGGTGCCATACTAATTTACTGTTATATTGACAATATGCAAACGACTACATCAAAGGTATCTGGAATGACGCGCAAATAAAAATGAAACCCACGACTTATTAAAAAAAGTTAACTTGCTAGCACGAAAGTTCAGACCAAAAAACACACAATTAGAAGACAAGGATAATAAACTATTATGGAAAACATCGGGCATAACAGAAAGATGGAAACAGCACTGCAGCGAGCTATACTCAGATGAAAATGTAGAGGAAGACGAAGTGGACAAGACAGAAATCACACAAGAGGAAGAACCAGATTACCAGATATATTGGAAACGGAAGTTCAAAATGCCTTAAGGAAATTGAAAAGACCTACCTAGATAGACAAATATCCATTAAACAAGCAGGCTATGTCCAAGGAAGAGGAACAAGAGATCAAATCTTCAATATAAGGCAACTGCTAGAGAAAACGAGAAAAATCAACATACCTGCGGTCATTATGTTTCATCAACTACAGTAAAGCATTCGATTACGTAAAATTGAATCAACTCTGGTAAACATTAGAAGAAATGGGCACCTCTAATCATCTCATAAAACTTATAAATAGTTTGTGCGAAGAAAACCTTTCAAAGGTGCAAAGGATATCCGACAGGGCTGCATATATCGCCCAGACATATATGGAGAAATGATTATGTGAACAACAATAGAAAACTGGCAAGGGGGAATTTCAATCGGCGGTAACAAGATAAACAACCTGCTGACGATACAACACTATTTGCAAAAAACTGGCAGGAAATGGAACAACTACTACAACGACTAATAGAAGAAAGTAGAGCATTCGGACTGGAAATAAACCTAAATAAAACGAAGACCATGGTAGTAGATAGAGGAAATAGGTTGGAACACCCAAACAACTTTCTAAACATCGATAGAACTGATAGTTTCGCATACTTCGGAGCCATCATAAATAATCGAGTAAACAGTGAATCAGAGATTAGAAGACGCATACAAATGGGATGGACAGCGATGAATACCTTCAAAAGAATTTGAACAGAATGCCAAATCTCAAAGAACACACAAATTAAACTAGTACAAACTCTGATTTTCCCTATATTTATATACGGCATTGAAAGCTGGACAATCAAAGAAGGCGATAGAAAAAGAATTGAGTCGTTTGAGATGCGGCGCTGGAAAAGACTATTGAGAATCCCATGGACAGCACACAGGACGAATAACTCGGTCCTACAAGAAATAGGAATCAAAGAACGACTCATGTAGACGACGAATCCTCCAGTACTATGGCCACATAAACAGAAGACAAGGAGACAACTTGAGAAATAACGGTACAAGGCAAGATATTGGGAAGAGATCATTAAAAACGCCAACTAAAGACGACATGTGAAATCACGACCTCTCATACATGAGAGTATGACCAAGAGAGAGAGAGAGAGAGAGAGATGCAATCTGTTTGTTGATGTGCTCTATCAGCGGCGTCTCAAATAGGGATGGTTAATATTATATTAATAATTAAAAACAAATACTAATTTTGGTCATTATTTGTTTTCATATTATTAGAAGACGAAACAAAAAAAATGAAACTGGTCAAATGGTGTGCAGCAACCTTCAACAAAGTTAGCGAGTTGCTCCTGTTACTTGACAACGAAAGTTACCAAATTGATCGAGTTTAGCCAAATTCAAAATATGAAATACACTAAAAACTGTGGCGCCAAATTCGAATTATCCTCAATCATTTAAATCACACTGTGCACGTTTCTTATTGTATTCCTATTTTATATTAGTTTATAGCATTTACTGTGTAGATGTTTGTTATAACTCGTCTGTTTATATTCTCCCATTTGGTTTCCATCTAATAATTCTCCTCCATCTTTTTAACATCAGTTCTACTTCAAACTATCAATTCTTTTTGGCACGTCATCTATGTGAATATATTTTTTCTATTAAGTTATTTAGTATATATTATTATTCGCAACATTTCTACGTAATCTCTACATCTGCCGGTTGTAAATAATAACTGGAAGAATAGATGATTCATTGTATATAGTATGACAAACATAACTTTCTATAGAAAAGTAAACAAAAGTGGTGAATCGTTGTCAGCTGTTAGTGTTACTTATCACACTATAAACTTTAATTTAGTTTTAATTCAAACAAAATTGATTCCTTATTTTAACATCTTTGTGTTCAGAAATAAATTTTAGTAGCTTAGGGTAATTTTACTTTAACATCTGTTGAGTAGGTATTGTTAGAACTGATAAATTGGTTGGTTTAAGTAAAGATACACTTGTATTTCCATACTACACCTTTATCAAGAATGTGTTAATCGTGCTGTATTTTTATCTTTAATTTGGTAGGAATGTTCATATCCACGATGTTTACTTTTTGTGGTATATTTCTAAATTTTAATGTTGTTTACTACTTACTTTACCTCCTGAGGTAATTGTATGTGTCAAGTGTCCACACAATTACTAATTTTAATTTTTATGTGAACCTTACAGTAAAAATAAATAGATATAGTTTTCTGATTCCCATATTTGTCATATGTTTCATTTTTCAAAATTTGCATCTAAATTCTTTTTCTTGCCGTTTTAATTTGGGTCTTCTATCGTTCGCTAACACTTATTTCATCTTTGATTTTTTAGATTTCCGCTGTATTAAATTTCTTAACTTATTTTTATTTATTTTTGTCTAGAACATTGTCTTATTTGACGAACTATCAATATACGATATCTATATTTGTACGTTCACAAGGTTCTTAGATGTTAGGAAAGACAAACTGGATATTTCTTTTTGTGATCTATTTTTGCAGTTAGTGCCACATTTTACAAAAATATCTTGAAAATTGCACAGATCTTATGAACTACTTTTTATTATTATACTGTTGAATGCACCCGCCCATTATTTAGAGTTTAGAGCAATACAGTATTGTGCATCTTTATTGATCATAAGTTGAACGAGGCATAGTTCACTTTCTTGAATCTAGGTAAACTTCCAAAATGCTTTAAAAACGATTACACTTAAACGTCATTTTAACAAAATTTCAAAAACACGCCAAATAAATACATATTGGAACATGTTAAATACTATTTAAAACCAACCATTTTGTTAAAAAAAGCATCAACCAAAACGTTCACTATACTATTCTGTAAAGTGTTAATACGTGTAATTATTGCTTTAAACCTTATTTACAAAAAAACAATATAAAATGCTTGCTTAAACTCCTTCGAAAAGATTTAAACTTTTTTATCTACCTGTTATACACATAAATCCTACGTAATTGATTATTAACTTTGCAATAAATTAGCACATAATGCGTCATAATATTGTTATTATAAGCATCAAGATTCGGAAAACTTGGGATATACTGATATATAAACTAAATCCATTGAAATAGACAAAAATACATACGCGTTTTTATTTCGATATAAAAAATAAATGGAAGGAAAGTACAATATTCAAAAAGTTAAGATTTTAACCTTCTTATAATATAGATTAAAACAAGATATCCTTGAGTGAAAAGTAAAAATAGGGCCGTTAAGAATGTTACTTGGCCTAAAAATGCAATTAGGAAGTATCATACAAATTCACCTTGCTCTGTATAAAAGGGCACCGGTTAAGTTTTCTTTATACTACCGTATCCGATTATTTTAGTTGTTTTCATGAATATTCAAATAATATTTTCTTTTAGAGTGCTATGTCCGTTTTCGCATTTTTTGTTAAAACGTGGTTATCCTACTATGAAAAATGTATTCAGATAAAGCAGTACCGTGCTGCGTTCATAAAATAATTAAAATTTTAAGAATGGGGTAGGTACACTAAATTTTTTATATTTAAAATTACTAGTCTGAACTAAAATTATTTTAATAAGTAGGGTTTTTGGTAACTGACGTGAAAAATTATTATAGGCAATAATCAATAAAACTATGTTAAAAATAAATCAAATTTTCCCCGTGATTAAAATCCTATCAAGTAGAAAGGATGCGATGCTTTGAAACAAATTTTCCATTAAAGTTTAAGGAAAGTATTCAGGTAAAATTATTATCATTTATTAGTAATTATTGTGATGATAAAAGGAATTAAAATACTTCAAAATTGTAGATAATACTCGTTCCAAGGAAATTGGGACCACTTCTTACAAAACTAAATTATGATAAAAATATTGCCAAAGATAAAGCATGCAATGCTCAAACACTCAAATATTTTTTTATTAATCATTCACAATAAGGTAAAAAAAATCAAAATTTAAATTCACATCTTTTCTGAATAGAAAAAGAACTTTCAGATAAAATGTTAGGTATCTATTATTATTGGAAGCATTCCTTGAAGTATGTATATTTGAGCTTTACTGAAGTATGAATTAATTACTAAAGCAACTACCTAATTTAATTGACATAGATGGTTGTGTTATAATAGTTTGTAAAACTGGGTACGTACCATGTACCATTTTAGTATTAATTGAAATTTAATTGAAGCATACACAATTTCAAAACTTTTATTGTCCTTCTAGTTTCATAAAATATATCGATACTTATCTGTTCTGTTTTATTTGGTTCCTACCGTATACATTTTCATTTTAGGTTAATAACAACTTTATAAACACCATGATAAATTACAGTTTAACTCGTTCCTGACCCTGTAGAAAGTTACTAACATATTTACAAACGGTGTTAGCTTAATATGAATTTAGCGTAAAACAGCAAACGAACCAAAAAAAGTAAGTTCATCTTACTGTTTAATTCAGTAGTACCGTTTGAAACACTAGAGAAGTTCTTCTGGCGTGACAAGAACCAAGACGGAATAACATTGTAAATGTTGGAATACGCTGTTGATAAACTTGTTTCTTGTTGTATAAAATTACGCCGCTATTTTATGCATTCTTTTCGTAGTAATTGTGCTCTCTTTATTCAGTTAACTAACCTGGTATTACACCTAAGGAAAATAAAAAAGTAGTTAAAACGAAATAAATCTAATTATCGCTAACTTTTCTTTGAGACTACTTACGTATAATAAATATTAATGCTTATTCCTACACATAAACCTGATGACATCACTGCGGCAAATTGAAATTACACATTAGCAGAATTTTCCTAGAAAGTGATGCAATTATAATGTCTCTTTTAACTCGTCTAAACAATGAAATTTAACCGGACGTAAAAACATCACTCAGTCCATTATGATCGCATTGTTTTCACGTT
Organism: Melanotus villosus; assembly: GCA_963082815.1. Classification (NCBI taxonomy): domain Eukaryota; kingdom Metazoa; phylum Arthropoda; class Insecta; order Coleoptera; family Elateridae; genus Melanotus; species Melanotus villosus. Next base: position 63,426,981 of record OY720418.1, on the reverse strand, counting down.
ACCTGGTCACGGCTTTTAATTTTTAATTTGGTTTTTAAACCAAAAAACTAAACACATTTAAAAATGATCGGAAAACTTTCATAATTAAAAAGTTTAACTTAGATACCTTGTGTGAGTTTTCTTGATCACAATTTCTACATAGCTCGATACGTCAGAAACGTATTTAACTGCAATCAGAATTACAGAAGCATCCACCCAGATTCACTGATTACTGTACCTGGAAAAAAGAATAACTTTATTAATTATATTTCGAACCCTGAATGTGGTTAAAATGTAAAATTGTTTTATTTGTGATATTTGTTAGATATGGAATCTAACAGTAATGTTTTTATCTCAAATCGAATTTTCTATAATTCAACAACACGTAACAATTAATGCCATTTAGATCTTGTAAATCGTAAGAACCATAGAGTTGCTGAAATCATATAAATGCGTTTTCAGGTGAGGTATACGATACTTTATCTTAGGATTATAGTTTCTTTCACCCTGTGTGAAAAGATTTTTTTTTAGATTTCGAATATTTACTTACTTACTCATTTTAAATATACCTCATAGAGGAATATGCCACAATTAAAAACATCTTTCTGTTTTCAAAATTGTGTGTTTTGCCAAGCTTTGGTTGGTCACAATGGCTAGCTGATTTATTTAGGTACTCATAGATAAGGGCAGCCTATGGAAATTTTTCAAATATGTTGGCATTTTAATCTATTTTAATCTCGTTTATTGATCATAAAACGTACCATAAACCATGTAAGTACAGTATGATTAAAGCCAACGTTTAACTTCCATGATTACCGATGAATATATGCAAAAGGCAGAAATGAAATCAAACTACCAATTCCGCCCAAATAAAACAACAATAAAATTGAAAATTAACACGAAGCTGATAATTTCAATATTGAATTACAAAAGCGAACCTCAAAGGTTAAAATAATACCAGTTTAAATGCTTTTTAGGAATTTTTTACTTTTTAAATTAATCCGTTTTTCCAAAATTTCAACAATAATATTGAATTCATTTTTAAATACAACCTGCTAAATATTATACCAACCATTATTTCATTAATTAATTTTTCAAGGCCGCCGTAACTGCATTCTCTATTAAGTGTACTTTATTTAATGCACAGAGCACTAGTTTAGATTCTCGTTGTAGTTGCTAACTACATTTCCATCTTACTAATGGAGTAAAATTTACATAAGACCCACGTGAAACCTCCAACATTTAATATTTTAAAAAAATTTAGCAGCTCGTATTTATTGAAAGTATTACTTGCTTGTTATGCACTTTTTAAATGAGTAACTTTTAAACTCAGTGGCGTAGCTACATATTCAGCGCCCTGGAGCAAGTAAAATCTGTGCGCCCCCTTGTTTCTCGGAAGAGGTCTGGCGAAATTTGTTTTGAACATTTACTTTAAACAACATATATGTACTTATTTCGATTTAAAACCTTACTTAATAACAAATTCAAATTTAATGAGCTCATCTACTTGTAATTCATGAAAGAATTCTCACGACGCAATCTTTTTTCAGGAAAAGAAGGTTCAATATTCCGTATGGCTGATAACTCAAGGGCATCATTTTTAACAAACTCGCAATTATTCCTTAAGTTCTGGAATTGGGTTAGGAGTGATGAAAGCATCTCAACGGATTTCTCTATATCTTCATGAGCACCTTGCAGCATTTTCGAGACTGTATTAATAGGTTCCAGTATTTCCCTATGTATCTACTATTATCAAAATAATTGTTGGAAATTGCTCAAAATAATTAATCGAGTTTTTAGCTTCACGTTGCTCATCATATTTTTTTCAATTTAACGATAAATATGTCAATATTTTAATTACATCAAAATAACGAGAACGTAATGTATCAAGAGCCTGAATACGGGAAGACCATCGTATTGGACAAACTCTTTTCAATGTTTTTGCTAAGTTGGTTTGATTCGTTTTCATTAACATTGCCCAACGTCTAACAGAACTGTAAATTGTTTTTAACTTTTCATAAAGTTGCCTGACTTCCTGTACATTGGTGACACTATCACTAAATTCAAATTATGAGAACAGCAGTGCACAAATCTGGCAGCGGGGTTTCATTGTCTAATTATTTCTTGTAATTCTGACTAGGCACCACTCATATTGATATTCGCAGCCCCATTGTAACCTTGACCACGCAATTTTGATAGATCGGTGAAATTGTCGATAATTTTTAAAGCTGTTGTTTCTAATGCTTGCGATGTTTGATCAATAGCTAATCTGAGTAAATCCACAAAACGTTTGCTTTATTTGCAGCTCGAATGGTTTTACTGTTTCATCTTTTTTTATTAAAATAACGGAATACGGTACTTAGCTGATCGATTTTTGATAGATCTTGCGTTGTATCTGTTACTATTGTTATGAAAGCGGCCTCTTCTATTTCACCTTTAATTTGGACATTAATTTCATGTGCAATCAAATTAATTAATTCGTTTTGTATATCCAGACTCCCGAATATTTACCTGTATTCTGCGCCGATGTTAACATGCGCTCGTGGGAATGTGGGATTCCCCGGATACATGTAACTTCTTTGTTGTAAAACACAACTTGGAATACGTCTAGTGAGGGCCTATAGTTTTGTGCTTTTAAACATTGTTAGCAATCATTATACATTTTTACAGGTTTAGGTGTATAAAATGTTAAATTTATAATGTACATAGGTATTTTCTGAAATCAAAATTATGATAAGTGCATACTAAAATATTTAGGTGCTGATAGTTTTATTTATCTAAAAAATATTTTTTTAGTTTTTGTATATTTTATAGAAAATCGGGCAAATCGAAATTGTTTTTATATTTCGCCCTTTCTAATTTTGCGCCCTCATGATTCGTGCGCCTGGAGCAGTTTGCTCCAACTGCTCCACGGTAGCTACGCCACTGTTTAAACTCTAGTTATTTAAAGAAAGGAGCCTCTTAACTTAACAGAATTTAATGTAACTTTACTTTTTAAGTATTTTATATAATCATAGAATGTATGTCCTATATAGGTAAATACTTTGCTTGGTTACAGAACTTTGTAATAACTCAGATATTGCTGCAGATGAGCGAATATAGATTTGATCAAGCATTTGAATGTTCGATTAACTGCAATATTACTTCCTCATGCCAAAGCATCAAAAGTAATATTTCTTATCATTTTGTAACCAGAAAGTTAGCCGTAAAACTTTAGTTTGTGTAACTAATTTAAATTGAGTAGAAAAATAATCAAATGCAATCAAGACAAAGCTTTTAAAATTTATTTACTACATTACTTTTATTCGTCTGTACATATATACGGGGTATTGTTTTTGTACCCCTATATATTAATTTTCTAATAAGAAAAAAGTAAATAACTTTTTTAGGTGCTATTATTTTCCGATGTGCATTTTATAAAACATTTTTCCTTGGTTATTTTCTTCTGATTTTAAGGATATTTACATTTTGTTAAAAACTCTTATTTGTACCTAAATGAATTTAACCTTGAACTTTTTCAAAAAGTGTTTACTTGAAACTCTAAAAAGCTCGTTTAAAACTTAAAATCAACTCTAATTAATTCTAAACTGATCTCTTAAAATTGTACCTAAACATTGTAAAAGGTTTTTATAAAAAAAAATTAATAATAGATTACCAAACCATGCTCGATGCTTTTGTTGACCTTTTTTTCTTGTCCTTTTTAGCTACTTGCTAACTTGCTTTATATATTACGTAGAACCTGATAACATACATTTGGGGAGCGAATTGTCTTGGGAAGGGGAGGAGACAAAATACAGATGAAAGGAAAACCTGTTTGTCGAAACAACAAAAACATGGAGTTCTTTGTGAAACTTTTAACATAAGTAGATGACCTTAATTGGTAGGGGATGCAGGAAAAATTGATAAAAAAAAGTTGAGAAGCACTGTAGTAAGAGAAGTATGTATACGTGCGAATTTAACAAAGGCGGTAAAAGTAATGTCATTATAAATAAAGTAACTTGACCTTTAAAAATTATCTCATTAAGTATCTATTATTATATTTACTGCATAAAATATATATTCTCAATGCAGATGAATTCTTATTTCTTAAATTAAATCAAATCCGTACGTTCTTTTATATTTTCCATTTTCTCTCTGCCTCTGCTATTATTATTATTATTATTATTATGCTTATGCTCATGAGTATTCAGCCCTAGGTCTATTTCCACGACTCACTCTTTAGTTTAGGACTTTGCACGGGATATGTGCGGTTCCTAGATGATTTTCTGCAGTTCAAAGACATTTGGTTATTATTATTGTTTTATTGTATATCTTTTATTGCTTTGAATTTGTATCCGTTCCGTTAGTAAGATAACATTGTCTTTAGAAATTATAGTATTACTACACAATATACAGAGCTCGAGCTTTTGCTCTTGTCTATTGTACTAGAAACATGTGGTTAGCGTTCACAAAAAATTTCATCTTCTAACCATACAAAAGTGTACCGTTATATTTATTTATATCCCGAATAAAGTGTAAACTCATTGGTCCAAGCTGTTGTATCTGTATACTATTCGTAGTATTTCCGGCTGTTTTTAAGTAGTAGACGAATAAATTATTTAAAATGTGTCAAATTCTAAAACTTCCGTAGTATATTATTAAGTAAATAACAAATTTTCCTTTTATTCAAGGTAATTCTCGATTAAATTAATTTTATATAAACAAAATTGAGGAAACTAGTTTATTTACGCTGCTTTATAATAGGTACTAATGCAAAGTAATTAGGAAAGCGAAATATTTATATGCGTTACTTCCGACATGTATATTACGTATTCATAAAATCATTTAAATAATAATATAATTAATCAATTATTACATGCACTTTTGTTGCGAAAATCTAAATGCAAAAGAAACAAATCTAACCTGGAATACTGAACCAAATCAAAAAAATAATTACACGCCACGGGTCTTCAAATTTTTGATTCATTACACGTCTAAAAAAGATAATTACTGTTTTCATTATAACTTATAACGCTCAATTTTATAAACTTACAAAATATTATCGTCGACCAGGCAGAGGGCGTTCTTAAAGATTAGAAGCAAACTTATTCATAGCTTGTAGTCTTCTTTGCTTGTCTTCAGAATTTTTTTTAACTTTCAGTTTAATTTAACATAATAAGCAAAACTTTTGGGTATAGCTTTTTAAAATTGTTTGTAATAAAAAAAATCATGACTGATAAGAAAGGAAGTTAAATATGTTTTTTTACTAGGCATTATACAATCATTAAAATACTTAAAGATATTTCCTATCTCCATCAAAACTACAGTTGCTATGCAGATTATTATCATAACTGATATTATTTCATATACATATCTATGTATATTTCGTATTTATAATTTCGGTTCAGCAGAACGATTTTCGACATTGTTCGATACTTATTTTCCATTTTTGTCGATTGTTCCACTGGTCATCTATAAGACCTTTTGCACTCGTGGATTTCCGTATTCCTTCCATCTATGTTTTCATCGGCCTTCCTCTTTTTCGTCTTCTGCAAGGTGTCCAATCTAATACTACCATACGTGAAGCTCTCATTGTTCACCTTATCGCATCCATTTCAGTGACCTCTACTTTTCTCCTGTTTCTTTCCGTAAGTCTCCATGTTTCACAATCGTAGAGTAGTATGCTTTTGATCATTGTATCGTATTTATTGTATATTCTTTTTTTTTAGTAATATCCTAACCTTACTGCACAAAATTCCATTTGGACATCTAATAACCCTTCTTGCTTGTATCACTCTGATGCTAATTTCTTAATCATCTGTTCCTTCCCAGTTACTTACATTCTTTGCATATAGTAATTTCTTTATTATTGTCGAGTATTTAGTTTGTTTCATCTACTCCAATACACAGATATTTGTTTTTTCCGGTGTTCACTATGAGTCTCCATTTTTCGTATTTCTCTATTAATAGTCTGGCCATATATTCCATATCGTCCTTATCGTTGGTTATTATTGCCTGATCATCTGCAAATTGGAGAGTATGTAATATACAGTTGTAGTTTAGTTCAATGGCCATACCATAACATTTCCCTTTCCACGTGTTGTGATAGAGCCAAGAACCACCCACAGTTGTAAATTTAATAAATTAAATAAATGGACTGGGGCCTAATAACCCCCATGTTCCTATATAACTATTGTGAAAGCTTAAAGCAGGCCATATCCCACTAGGGACTTTAGTGCCACGTAAAGAAGAAGAAGTGTCCTAGCTACGTACATTTTAAACAGTGTTGGGAAGACAATATTCTTGGCGTAGACGCTTCGTTACCGGGAATTCTGATGACAAGCCATTGTTGATTTTTACTCTAGATCTTGATCCCACGTGCAGATTTTGTAAGGCTTTTCTGAGTGTGTAGTCTATATTGGATCCTTGCAAGACTTCCCACAATTTATTTATTGGTACAGTATCGTATGCTTTTAGGGAATCAATAAATGTGATGTGCGCTTCTTGGTTTTTGCAGTCTTCTTTTCAATTATTTGTTTTAAATAGAATACGAGGTGGTATCCAAAATACTCGGGATGGTGCTGCCATCTCGTCAAAAACTTACTTCGGGTCTAATGACCGCCATCATCCTCGAAGTAGTCCCCTTCCGCACGTACACACCGGTCCCAGCGAGTCTGCCATTTTTCAAATGCATCCTGGAAGTCGTGTTCTGTGAGGGTATTCAGCACCGATTGCGTTTTTTCTTGGATTACCTCGATCGTGTCGAACCGACGGCCTTTCAACTTGATTTTTAATCGGGAGAATAGAGCAAAGTTGTAGAGTGCCAAATCAGGTGAGTAGAGTGGATGGGGGATAACGGTTTTTGGCCAAAGAGTCCCTGGTGAGCATGGAAGTGTGACAGGGTGCGTTGTCGTGATGCAACAGCCAATTTTCTTGTTGCCAAAGTTCAAGGCGACGTCTTCGTTGGCATGTCCCATAACCAATTCCCACCTCATCTGCAAGGTCATGAATGGTGTGACGTCGATCCTCACGAATGAGTTGTAGAACCTCGGGCGTTGTGCCGCTGACGGGCCTTTCTGAGTGTTGTCGTCTTCAATGGATGTCCGGCCGGCTCTGAACCGAACATACCACTCAAACACACGTGTACGGCTCATGCTTTGTTCTCTAAACACTTATTTAATCATTGCCAGGGTCTCCGTAGCACTTTTTACGAGGTTCGCGCAAAATTTGATGCACACTCGCGTTCCTTCCTCGGATCCATCGTGAAATCGACACACAATGACAGAGTATCACAAAGAAAATCGTAAAATCTCAACAGATCTACCCATCTGCATGAAATTATGCACACTGACTAATTACTTATGCTAGTGCTACGATCTATCATTGCAGAACTGCTGTTCAGATTGCAGCACCAGCCCGAATATTTTGGATACCACCTCGTACATTATCTATACATGATCTGCAAGCTCTAAATTCGCTTTTTCTTCTTCATAACTGTTATATTCAGTTTCTATCAGATCTCTTAGAATTCTTCCATTTAGCCGACTCATCGTACTCGTGACGGAGATTCCGCGGTAGTTGTTGGGGTCCTTCTTTGATCCTTTCTTACGTATCGAAGAAATGTACGCGATTTTCCATTGATTTGGGCGGGGGTGGCCATTTAAACATCGATTAACAACTGTGGTGATGATGCGTATAGTTTTTCGGTGCCGCATCTTATAATTTCGGCGGGTACACCTTCGGGGCCAGAAGCTCGATTATTGTTCAATGCTTCAACTGCCTTTTTAAAGGTGTCAATCGTAATAGTTTCTTGTTCTCCTTGTATGTTTATGCGGTCTTGTAAGGTTAGCTTGTATTCTTCTGAGTTTTCTGAAAGCAATAATGCTTTATCCGTTTCTGTTGCTATATTATTTGTATTGTCATTTGTTCACGTTTATCTATTGTGTTAGTTTTAGTAAATTTCCATACCTCTGTATTTTTCCTTCCTCCTGTATATGTGTTTATTTCATTACATTTTTTACCCCACATTTTTTTACTTTTTACTGTTCGTCTAACGTCGTTTTTCTTATTGACATACCTTAATCTGTCTTGTTCCGCTTTCGATCAGCCATTTTAAGTATAACCACAGAGCAGATATTAATATCTGTTCTGTGGTATAACGTATAACGCCTTCTTCTCTTGAACTAATATGTCGATTTCATCTGTCCACCACAAACTGTTACTTTTTTTCAGTTGTTCCTACAGCGGTCGAAGTGGGGGGGGGGGGGGTGCGAGGGGATGGCATCCCCCTAGCTTGTTAAAAAAATTAAGCCGTTCCCCTACATTGAAAAGAAAATTAAACCATCCCTTTACTTTGAAAAACAAATTAAGACATCCCAGTGCTAAACTACGGGGTTACATCCTTCAAATATGATTTTTAAAATTAACTATTTAGTAGGTAGCCGGTATGCAAGTAACTAGTGCTCAATTCTTCAAAAAATATGATTCATTGTTTGGGTTTGGACACCGCGCGGCTCCCGTGGAGTTTCGCGCGGCTCCCGTGGAGTTTATTTATTTATTTTAACATACCCACAGACAAAACAGCTATCCATTACTGATAAAGACACTCGTGTATTAAAAACTAAAAAAATTGGAGTATGTGGAATCAAGTATTACGAGGGCGATTCAAATTTGACCTGCATTTTATTTTTTTCTGATCCATACAAACTACAAATTAATATTATATAATATACATCATTTTTCTAAGTTACAACCCCCCTTTAAAATACACTTGTCCCATCGCTCCGGTAGCTTCTGTATTCCCGTCGAAAAAAATTCTTTTGGTTGACGACGTAGCCAATTTTGCACCGCATCCTTTACTTCCTCATTGGAGGCAAATCGCTTGCCTCCCAAGAACTTTTTGAGTGGCCCAAAGAGATGATAGTCACTTGGGGCCAAGTCCGGTTTATATGGGGGGGTGAGGCAGCCCAATTTAGCCAATATATTTTTCGTTAGAAGGGCTGTATGTGGGCGAGCGTTATCGTGTAGGAGAATAACGCCCTTGCTTAACCTCTAGAGTACCAAGCGGGGTAAATGAGTGACCCCAATGGGCATTAATTTAATATTACTTTTGAAATAATTTTTTTTGTAATCTGCTGTTTTAGCTATTTGTCATGAATATGTTTTAGAGTATATTGCTGTAAAAAGTACAACCAATTTGAACTTCCGACTTTAGTTTTTCCCAAAAAACTCGGGCAGGGTCACTCACTTACCCCTCATGGTAGTTTACGTCAGTAATTTTATAGGCGCGTTTGAGATTTGTGTGCGCAGTGATCAGCTGTTTTGGTTATGTTATTGTGATTTTTATTATTTATTACTTGTCTAAATGTTTTTTGGAATGCCACGAATTTTCTTAATTTCACATACATAAAATGTAGAATATTTAGTAATTATTTTATTAATTTCCAAGATTACGAAAACAAAAGTACTTATTTTGAAAATTTCAAAACTGATGATATATAAAAATATAGGAATAGCACTTTGGAGCATACCAGAACGTTAAGTATGACGAAACAGGTAAGTATTCAGTAAGAAACAATGGGGGTCACTCAGCTACCCCGCTTGGTCTTTTACGTAAGACATTGCAGCTTGGTACTCTAAAGGTTAAGAGACCGCGTCTTCTTGTTCATATGGGCAGCTTAACCTTTCCAAGAAGCTCTCTGTAATAAGCTGAATTAATTGTTTTTCTTTCTTCGAGAAAATCAACGTAAATTGGTCCAATAGCGTCCCAGAATACAGTCGCCATCACTTTGCCAGCTGGACGGGCAGCATGCGACAAGTTCGACACGCGTTCACGGCCATCCTGGAATGATTTACAACACTCAAAGACTGTTCTGAGTGATAAACAATCTTCTTCAAACTCTTTATGAAGTCTCTGATGAATATCAGTCGCTTTTACATCTTCATTGAAAAGAAATTAAATAATTACACGTTGTGCAACAGAATTTGACACATTGTTGCACGACATTGTTAATACAACTGACAGTATTGACACAATCAAGTTGCAGTTGTTTATGGCGTTAGCTAACATGCCTACTTCGATGAATATAAAACCGCTTTGCAGTATCTCTTCAATTGTTCAGAAAAAAATAAAATGCAGGTCAAATTTGAATCACCCGCGTAGATTCTTAAGTGAGGTTTTAATTAACCAAATTAAAAAACTCAGGTTTGTTTTTTGTCTTTGTAGTATCGCCATTTTATTTTCCTAAAGTGATAAACTATCTCACACACTAAAATTGGGGGGGGGGGGGGGGCACTAAATTTTGGAAAATCTAGCATCCCCCTTGTAATGTTTTCCCACTTCGACCACTGTGTTCCTAGTGATTCTTTGGCCGTTTTATGGATACTTGCAATTATATTGTTGTATATTTCCTCGAACGATTGCTCTACATCTACATCATCTACCAATTTTTCGTCTAGCCTCTTCTGATATAGATATCTCACGCCATCATGCTTTAGATTCTCTAGTTTATTATTTCATAAAAATGTTTTTTTTCAATTTTACGAGTATGTAACATTACCAAAGTTTTAATTTTAAATAATTTTGTAACCAACAGTTCATGGCTACTTTACTTACACTGTATTTGTATAAAAGTAAGCGACACAAGTAGTTTATTAACAGTAACTAAGTATCTCTGAACTTCTGCAAATAAAGGAACGCATGATGATTTACTTATTAACAAAACAATTCGTTCTCAATATTGAGGAGAAGGGGGGGGGGGGGGTATAGGATTCTCTTGAAATCTTAACATTTTCCTTTTGATTTATTCTAAATGTGATGAAATATCTAATCAAATACATACGTCTTTATGCAATTTTTTATAGCTAGCTCTAATTTTTTTAAATGTTACAAAAAGGAACCACTGCTTTAGTGCAAAAAATTTAAACTGCAAACTGGCAACTACTTTGAAATCTAACTTAAATATTTTTTTTTATATTTTCTAACTTTGCTAACATATCTCCAAAAAAATGTATTTTAAAATGCACCTTGGTTTACATATCCTTATCAGCAAATAATCGATAAGTGTGGATTTACTACCTGTAATCTTATCAGTTGTAATTATTTTGTATTTCATTTTATATTGTAATTTGTACACGTCCTTTATATTTGTTAAAACCATTTACCCGAAAACTGTTATTTACAAAAGTAATTTTTATTCAGTAGGTAACGTTTTAAAAATATATCATCATTTTTCTGTTTTAGGCAAACATGATGGACACGGTGTGGGCCCGAGATCCTGGCGAAGGATTTATTCTCGGACAAATTTCAGAATTATTAGAAGATGGCGCAGAAATTATTCCGTTAGACCCCAAATTTCCCAAACGTGTATGTGTTTTCAATGATATATACCAAGCTGGTGACTATGAGAAAGAATATGATGACAATTGTATGTTAATGTTATATAATAAAAAGCGACGCAGCAATTAAATTCAGTTCTATTACAGGTGAAATGATGTTTTTAAATGAAGGAAGTTTGCTTAATAACATTCGTAAGATGTACTACAAAAACAGAATATATGTAAGTAGTATAAAAATATTTACAAATTGGCTTTTAATATTAATTATGTAACATTTTTTAGTCTTATGTTGCCAATATACTAATAGCTGTAAATCCATATAAAGAAATTTCATCGTTATATTCACCCGAAACAATACGTAATTACCAGGGGAAATCTTTGGGACAAGCGCCACCACATGTATTTGCTATAGCAGATAAAGCCTTCAGAGATATGCGTGTTTTAAAACAATCGCAATCGATCATAGTATCAGGTGAATCGGGTGCAGGAAAAACAGAATCTACCAAACATTTATTAAGATTTTTATGTGACAATTGGGGTTCAAGTGCCGGTCCGATTGAACAGAAGATATTAGATGCCAATCCAGTATTAGAAGCATTTGGGAATGCTAAAACTACTAGAAACAATAACAGCTCCAGATTTGGAAAATTTATAGAAGTACATTTTGATAAAAAGTTCCAAGTAGTAGGAGGTCACATTTCTCATTATCTCCTGGAAAAATCACGAATATGTTCTCCTACCGGGGACGAAAGAAGTTATCATGTATTTTATATACTTATGGCTGGAGCTCCTGAGGCTTTAAGGCAACAGTTACACTTAACGCAACCTGATGATTTTAATGTAAGTTGACATTATTAAGTCAATGCTTAAAATTGAAACGTTTATCTTACAGTATTTAAAATCTGGCTGCACACGATATTTTGCTTCGTCAAAAAGTGAGAAGAAATTGTCTGCTTCCCAAAAAAGTGCAGCACATTCCAAACAAGGGCCTCTTAAAGACTCTATTGTGGATGACAATGAAGATTTTAATATTCTTGATAAAGCTTTATTAAGGTTGGGACTAAATGATTCAGAAAGATTACAAACTTATGCTATGGTAGCAGCAGTGTTACATCTTGGAAATATAACTTTTGAAGATAATCCTGAAGACACTAGAGGTGGCTGTAGAGTTGCACAAAATAATGAAAAATCACTTATTATTGCCTCGAAATTACTGGGAATAGATGCTGCTGAATTAAGACAAGCCCTTGTATCAAGAGTTATGCAGAGTAGCAGAGGGGGTGTCAAAGGAACAGTAATAATGTAAGAATATAATTGCTGTATTAGCATGTTCAAATTAATTAAAATTTTTCGTAGGGTGCCACTCAAAGTATATGAAGCTAATAATGCCCGAGATGCTTTGGCAAAAGCGGTTTATAGTAAACTGTTTGATTATATAGTACATCGCATAAACCAAAGCATTCCGTTTCAAGCTTCTAGTTACTACATTGGTGTATTAGATATAGCTGGGTTTGGTAAGTTGAATTTATTTTTACATTCTATTAATCAACATTAGTCATAATTCCATTTGTATTTACAATAGAAGTGACAAATTAATCATAGAAAAGTTTATATTTGTAAACATATTTTCGCAAAATATTTTATCATTGTTTATAGATTATAGAAATTTCTAATTATACTATTATCTGATATTTTGTGTCCTTTCAGAATTCTTTACGGTAAACAGTTTTGAACAATTTTGTATTAATTACTGCAATGAGAAATTACAACAGTTCTTCAACGAAACAATTCTAAAGTTTGAACAAGAACTATATAAAAAGGAAGGTTTAAATGTACCCGAAATTAAATTTGTAGATAATCAAGATTGTATTGGTACGTATTAAAATAAATACAATATGTGATAATAAAATTTAACCAAACCGTATTTGCAGACATTATTGAAACAAAAAACAATGGTATATTTACAATACTAGATGAAGAATCCAAACTTCCTAAACCCTCCTATACTCATTTTACAACAGAAGTGCACAGGCGTTGGAATAACCATTTCCGTCTAGGATTACCTAGATCATCAAGACTTAAAGCTCATCGTAACCTTAGAGATGATGAGGGTTTCATAGTTAGACACTTTGCTGGAGGTGTCTGTTATCAGACTGTAATATGACTTGAAAAAAATTCTATAGCATTTATAAAAACAATTTTATTTTAGTTACAATTCATTGAAAAAAATAACGACGCTTTACATGCATCTCTAGAAGGAATTGTTCAAGAAAGTTCTAACAAATTAATACAATCACTTTTTGCTACTGCTAATGCTCAAAAAGGAAAACTAACTTTTATTAGTGTTGGTAATAAATTTAAAACTCAGCTTGCCGAATTAATGGATAAGTTAAAAAACAATGTAATTATTTATACTTTCCACTAAAACAAACTTTCATTTAACTGTATTTTACTGTTTTCAGGGCACAAATTTTATTCGCTGTATAAAACCCAATAATAAAATGATTGACCAGCAATTTGACGGTGCTCTTAGTCTTATGCAATTAAAGTGTTCTGGAATGACCCATGTTTTAGCACTTATGGAACATGGCTATCCTAGTAGAACACCCTTCACAGAACTTTACAATATGTATCAGCAATACCTGCCAAAGGAATTAAAACAACTAGCACCTCGTACCTTCTGTGAAGTAAGTCTTTTGTTTATTTCGCCATAACTCATTAGTTATTGCTTATTTTCTATTTAAAAAAATTAGAGGTTTTAGTATTATCAAAATATTTATTGTCTAAACTGTTTGAATATAAAAATAATAGTAAACATATCAGCTCTGCAAGGGAGTATGGCAGGCAACATGGAGGGTTGAAGCCTTGTAAATTGCTTGCTATATTCTGGCTGTCTGACTTGCTAAGTGTGAGAGGTGATGTGGTAAACACCACACCTTCGTCAACCGCCTACCTTCCCTACTCCAGTACTGTGATTCGATTGCTAATTATTTTCAATAACTGATTAGGCTACCTGCCAAGCATCTGACTCAGGTTTGAACTGATAAACTGGTGATCTTTGAATCCTTAAAAATTATAATGTCTTCTATTACTTTGTATCTTTGTAGTAGGCTTAACACACTCACTGCGAATGTTACCCATAGGCGACTTACGCAACTCTACCCTAATGTGTATGTCACCCGTGGGCAACATCCTTCTACTGTCTTTTAAATGGCCAATGTGAATCCCAGCATTGTTGCTGGGTATATAAATTTTGTTCGGCATTAAGTAAGCGTATCTAATTTTTTTTAAATATTATTGCAATGTTTTTCCTTTGGTGTTACAATATCAGCGGAATATTTTAACATAACATACCGGGTGTTTGACCTAAGGGGCGAACATAGGGAAATCGTATATATGCAGATTCCTGCTCCCCGTTTGAGTTGATAGGGTTGATAGTGGTATCAATCGAAAGACAAAGAAAATGCGCTTAATTTGATACTGCTTTACTTGAATTTGTTGCTTGTTCTGCATATATATACGATTTCCCATGCTATTTCCCTATGTTAGCCCCTTAAGTCAAACATCCAGTGTATGTATTTTTCGGTAGTCTAATAAACATTATTATATAACTTTCCTTTGCACACTTTTTCATCTAATAAATAGGCTGTTGCCTATAGGCGCATTAGGATTGGAATGTTTAACCTAGCTAATAAAGCTGAATCAGCATACCAGGTGTATAAGCAACTTTATATGCGCAGCGAAGAACATGTTATCATTTTTCAATTTTAACTTAAAAATAAAAGGCCGATATTGCAATTTCCATTTTCATGAAATATTTGTCTGAGGACACCTAAACTTTTTTATATTTTCTTGATACTTGATAGCCTATGCATCCCTGCAAAGGACAAAGGCCTCCCACTGTTTTCTCCAGTTGTTCCTCTCTATTGCTTTCAACCTCTAGTTCGATCCGACACAGGTCCATTTCATCCACCCATCGAGTTTCTGGTCAGCCTCTTCCTCATTGACTATCCGATGGTGCCCAAAAAGTGGTTATTTAAGCCCAGCATTCCTTTGCCATTCTCGATATATTACCTGCTCAATTCCACTTCAGTCGCTTGCATGTCTCGATAACCTCATCGACTCCACTCTTCCTTTGAATTTCCTCTAACCTTATTTTATCTGTTAATCTTATGCACAATATTGATCTCTCCATTTTTGCTTGGGTCACTTTCAGTTTCTTGTATAATCTTTTGTTCAGGCACCAGGTGTCAGCTGCGTAGGTGAAAGTTGGTAACAAACATGAATTGAAAACTTTTCTCTTTACACTTTTTGTTGTCTTGCTCTTCAAAATCTTCTCTGGATCTCTTCCTCTTCGAAATTTATTTTGAGTCCAGCTGTTGCATTTTTCGAAGACATTCTAACATCCTCTTTAAGGCTGTTTCACTCTCTGCTAACAATACTACATATGTCATCAGGGAAACGGAGGTTAGTCAATCTTCTATCTGCTATTAGTATTCTGTGACTTTTCCACTCCAATTTTCTAAAGACTTATTCTAAAGTCCGCGCCACACATGTGGTATTCGCCGAAGCCCGAATGTTTGCGAACTATTTGCCCAACTATTCGTCACATACCAAGCACACTGCTCCACACATGCGACTATTTGTCGAGCATCAATTCGGAGCGGGAAAATGACGAATGTTCATCAACGCAATGCAATAATAATATTATTTTATTATTAAAAGGTTAAAATCTTGTTAAGAGATGGTTATTTTCCGGGCATCATGTACCTCATTCCTGTTTTTATGCAAGACGTGCCGAATTCCAAATAACTGGCTCTTTTTTGTATACATCCAGAAATTCTAATACTAGTTCATTAGACCACTCCATATTCTAAATAATGTAAAATTGCGAACTCGAAATTGCTAGTTGCACCAAACATTTTACGAACATTTGAACGAATGTGTGGATGGAGACTACGTTTGAAAAAACGTAAATATTTATCTCCTTTGATTTGTGTTAGTTTACCAACACCCAGCAGGAAATGTTTGGTGTTCGACGAACACCAAATACTTGGCTCAAATCGTCCATCCACACTAGTAGGTGTTTGTTAAATAAAGAATGTTCGTTGCTCGGTATTCGGTGAATACCGCATGTGCGGCGCCAGCTTAACACACAACTGAACAAATTTGGTGATAGTGGATCCCCCTGTTTAACTCATTTCCCTATCTCAAAATAGTCTCCGTCTCTGTTCAGAGTGATATTTGCTTTATTTCCATTATAAATCTCTTTAATAATTCTAACATATTTTTGTTCGACTCCTTGGTTTAATAGAGCTTCAGTTATACATGTAATATGTTCTAAACTATTATAAGCTTTTTTTGCAATCAACCAGCACTACCTATGAATTGTTTTGTTGAATTATTTGTATTTTTCTATTAACCCCTTGAACCCGGTGATTCATCACTTGCATCATATTTGGAAATTGTAGGTCACGCTTAATATCCGATGATGCACTATGTGCATCATTTTAGTTCTGGCTTGTATAGCTATACTATAGCAGTACTAAACCCCCGGATATTAGTGCATACCTCAATTGTAGAGTCCCAGATATAGAAAAAAAAATTGAAGTATTTCTCCTCTCGCGAAAGGCGGTAAGTCACAGCTGAGCGCGCTCCTTATCTGTGGGCTGGATATACAAGCTACCGAGCGCTTTACACTCCCGGGTTCAAGGGGTTAACTGATTATCTGTGTGTAGGTGAAAAAGCCACTTTTAATTAAATCCGGCTTGCTCTACTTGTTGATTTTTATTGAGTTGTGCCACTATGCTATTTTTCGTAATTGTAAAAAATATTTTATATAAACTAGGAAGTAGACTTATTAGTCTGTAATTTTTTATTTCATTTTTACACTGCCTTTCTTGTGAAAGTAGCTACTCCAGGACGTATTTTCCTATGTACTTGTTATTGTTCTTCAGCATACTTAGTCTACCGTTGGTGTTTTTTTTATTAGTAATGTTGCCATTACTAGTTAATCTACGATCTGTACCAAATTTCAGCTGGTTGATGACTTTTGTACTGTTTATTGATGTCCTATTATTAGATTTCGTTTTTGGGTGATCTCCATGTTCATTTTCTTTCTAATATCTAACTTTGTAATAAGTGTTCATGATAGAAAGCCCATGTTTTATATCGAAGTCCACTAGTGCGTTACCTCTTCCATTTCTTGCACCTTTTCCATGTTTTCCCGTATCTTTTCAGTCTTCTATTCCATGGTCCCCTACTTTACTATTAGGTAAGATCACCCATAATTATTATTTTCTGTCTTGCTGGGTTCATTTCTTTCATTGCTTTTACCAGAGTTTCATAAAGTAGATAGGTACTTCAACTTCTTCATCTGTGGATTTGTCTTTGTAGGTGCATATATTTGAAGTAGGTATAATTATTCTTTGTTTTTTTAAATTGAGTGTTAATGCAGCCATTGACGGATATAAAAAATAAACAATGAAATAATCGCCTGTCGCAATAACAGACGCCTTCAGTATTTCTATCTCTATCTAGCGTTAACTAAATCCAATAACATACGTTGAGCACTGAATCCATACATATTCCAAAGGTTCAAAGGTATCGCGGATCCTTTCTAAAAAAATACATTGGTGTTTCCCTATGTTGCCTTGTAACACCCAACTTGGGGTTAATTGCCTTGGGGTAGTTCAGCCGAAGTCAGGGTATTTGTCGTAGCTTGAATAAAATTAACACAGAGATTTTTATACAACGTTATACTAAATAAAATGTGTTTCAAACAGTAAGCAAATAATAACGGTAATTCTGGTAAACTATTTACAATATTATAAAGAAAAGAAATAAATAGTTTAATAATGTTTCGTTGTGCCGCTCTTGTTTGATTGATTCCAATACGGCCGGCGCATCTGCGTCGGTTCACAGCGCAACTCCTACTCGCCTGGAAAGTGGCGGGGCCCCCGGCGGTCAGTCTGGAACTCGCTGCGGCCACCTACGCTCTGTTCTAGCTAAACATATTATATAAAAGTATATTGTATGTATGTAAAGGCTTTCACTCTATTAATAGAGTATTGCCACTTCTTTCCGAAGCATGAATCCATTTATCAGGGTGGATTAGTCCCTTGATCTTCCTTCTTTTTTCTGCGCTATTAAAGTTTCTTGTGTGTTTTTGCTTCTTCTCCTATTTTTCTCCATATTTTCCTATTTTTTGTTTTCTCTTTCCAATCCTTGATTTTCATGTTTCTTAGGTCCCTTGTTACTTCTTCGTACCACCTGTTTCTGGGTCTTCCTCTTGGTCTACTTGTTTCAGGTTTCCATGTTGTTATTGCTTTTATCATTTTTGTTTCATCGGCTCTCATTATATGCCCAAGCCACCTGATTCGCTGTGCCTTCATTACTTTTACAATGTCTTCCCCTTCCATTATTTTTAAAATTTCATGATTCATGTAGCATCTGTACTCTTCATTTCCCAATTTCTTTACTCCCACTACTGCTCTTAATACCTTCCTTCCCTTAGTTGTTCGTTTTCTTTTTTCGTTGGACACATTATTTCTGCTGCATTAACACTACAGGTCTGATTAGGCATTTGTATATTCGTATTTTAGTTTTTATACTTATTTTCTTGCTCTTGAGTAAACTGCGGTTTGCATAAAATGCTTTAAAACCTAATTGGATTTTTTCCTTTATTTCTTCGCTTCGGTCATTATTATAACTTAATTGTACACCCAAATAATTGAAGGATTTTACTTTTTCGAAGGTATATTTATCTATTTTTACTTCTTTATCATCGTCTGTTTTTCCTCTCCGGCACTTCATATACTTAGTTTTTCTTTCATTTATGACAAGTCCTATTTCACCTGATGCTTTTTCCAGTGTTTTAAAAACCTCTGTTAATTTGTTCCATGATCTTGATATAATGACTATATCATCAGCATAACCTATTATTTGTGCTTCCTTGTTTCTTATTGTTCCCTGTACGTTTACTTTTCGTATTGCCCCTTCTAGCGCTACATTGAACAACGTCGCCGACAGTGCATCTCCTTGACGAACCTCCACATTGATGTTGAATACTTACAGTTTGTCCTTCTTGTTTTTTTTACATTGTCTTAGTTTTTCTGGCACCCCAATTCTTTTTAGTACTTGCAAAAGTTTTTGTCTTTTAATTCTGTCGAATGCTTGTTTATAGTCCACAAATAATAAGTGTAGTTCGATTTCATACTCGTAGCATTTTTCCATTATTTGGTGGATGACATGTAATGCATCTGTGGTCGATCGTCCTGGTCTGAATCCCATTTGGTATTCGCCGATCTCTTTTTCTGTGTATTCCGTAAGTCTCTTCTGCATTAACATTGTAAATATCTTATACATTGTATTTAATAATGTAATACCCCTGTAATTTTTACATTGTTCCAAATCACCTTTTTTTGGCAGCGGTATGATTATTCCCATTTCCCATTCTGCTGGCATCTCTTCTTTTTTCCATATTTCTTTAGTCAGTTTATACAATCGTTTATGCAGTTCCTCTCCGCCATATTTCAACATTTCTCCATTTATTTGGTCGCATCCAGGTTCTTTCCCATTTCTTATTTTTGTTATAATGTGTTTTATTTCGTCATAAGTTGGTTCTGATATTATACTTTCATTTTTTCCATCTTCTTCATTTATTTCCTGTTGTTCATAATTTCTATCTTCCTCTTCTGTTTCATATAGCAATTTATGAAAGGGTTCTCTCCATATGTCTTTCTTCTTTTTCTCATCGTATTCTGTGTTTCCATGCGCATCCTTTAATCCTCTTGTTTTTACTGGGTACTTTTTCTTTTGCGCTTTAATTTGTTGAAAAAACTTTCTTGTGTTGTTATTTTTGTTGTTCTGTTCTAACTGTTCATCCATCCACACATTCTTGTTTCGTCTGCAAGTCTTTTGTGCTTCTCTCTTCTTTTCTTTGTATATTTCTAGATCCTCTTCTTCTTCTGTTTTTAACCATTTGTTTTTGCCTCATTTTTTCTATTAATTACTTCTTGACATTCATCGTTGTACCATTGTTTGTTAGTCTTGTTTTCTTTGTATCCAATTACCTTTTCTGTACTTGTTAATATTATTTTTTTGATATTTTCCCATTCTTTCTCTATAACCACTTCACACTCCTTTCCTTCCATTTCTTTATTAATTTCTTTCGTGTATTCCTTTTTTTCCGTTTCTTTATATAGTTTTTCTATGTTCCACTTTTTATATTCTCGCCTCTCCCTCTTATTTCTATAGTCTATTTTCATTTTTGTCACTACCATGTAGTGGTCTGTATCTACATTTGCGCCTCTATATGACCTGACGTCTTTAATTACCCTGCTCTGCCTCTTTCTGGTTAATACGTGGTCTATTTGATTTCCTCTATTTTTTCCTGGTATCATCCATGCTTCCTTATGTATTCGTTTATGTTTAAAATTGGTACTACTGATTATCATATTTGTTGCTACTGCGAAATTGCATATTCTATTTCCATTGTCGTTTGTCTTTTCATGCAGTGTTTGCTTTCCTGCAACTTCCTTTACATAGTTCTCCTTCCCAATTTTTGCGTTTATATCTCCTAATATAACCAACGTATCCTGTTTTGGCATATCTTCATATGTCTTCTCCAATTCATCATAAAATTTTTCCTTCTCTAATTGACTAGCAACTTCTGTAGGTGCATATACACATATAAAAGACATATTCTCAGGTAAAGTATATTACGTACACCAATATTAATTACTTTAACAGTTCGGTGTGCGTAATTCCTTCGCACTCGTGGTTACAGGCAATAGGGATTGACAAAACCAGGTACGTCAACCCTAATCGTAGCGGTGTTTATTCCTCGGACCTTGTTTACGGTCATACCTGGTGAACAGCGGTTCTATGGTAAGCAGCGGGACCTTGGGTACGGTGAGACCTGGCGTGCGGCAGTTTAGGGGTATAACGGGAACACGTCTTTCTCGGTGGCCGACGGGTAGGAAAGGGGCCTGGTGCTTTTAAGTCGTCCTCGGTGGCCGACTTTTAATAAAGGACCTGGTGCTCGGCAGTTTAGGGGTATAACGGGAACACGTCGTCCTCGGTGGCCGACGGGTAGAAAAGGGGCTTGGTGCTTTATGTCGTCCTTGGTGGCCGACTTTTATAAATCACCTGGTGAATTTTTGAGTCGTCCTCAGTGGCCAACGTAGGAAAAGGAGGGGGTCGGTTCCTGTCCAGGACCCGGACTGGGTTCGATGGACTCCCTCCGGAGTCGAAGTGGACGAGGTCGGTCGCTGGACTCGAATGCTATTTCTCCGTTTGGGGCTTCGCTTTTATACTGTTTCTGGCAGTCAGCGTGGGGGAAATTGCTCGTGCCGGGGCAAGATTACATTATTTTGTAGGTCACGTAGGCCGATGCGTCTCTCGGATTGCGCGTCTACGTCACTGCACTGGCTGTTACGGAAAATTCCATTAAACGTGCATCTTTATATTACTTATTGATCTGTAATTTTACTTACAGCCTAAATATAAGAATATAATTAGAAATGGCACGTTACAGCGTCTTACCTGAAACACCCGGTACCTATAATAATTACCTATTATGTAGTTGCAAAATCTAATGATGCAGCAGATTTAAAATTACTATTGTGATCAGCTCACATAAGATTCAAATGTTAGTGACATTTCAGTGGGTAGTTGTTAAGATATAAATCATGTTGGGCCGTATTCTGATCTTGTGTTTATAATTGTCTCTAACTAAAGTCGTGTTTAGCATAAACATAAAACGATATAGCTTTATTTAATTTTATACGTGTATAACAGAGATACGCGATATTGCCATGCTAATTAAACATGACGCTAAATTTAAATATGAGATCAGAATACCGACCATCAAGTTTAGAGCTTAGATCATATACGACCTAAGGTTTAAGAACATGACTAACCATATTTTAAAATTAAACACAATAATAATTCTTTATTTTAGGCCATGTTACACAGTTTAAAACTTCGAGAGAAAGATTATAAATTTGGAATAACCAGAGTATTCTTCAGACCTGGCAAATTCGCAGAATTTGATAAAATTATGAAGTCCGATCCAGAAAACCTAAAAGAAATTGTATCAAATGTACGGAAATGGCTTGTAAAGTCTAGATGGCTAAAATCACAGTTTTGCGCACTTACTGTTATTAAATGTAATCAGAAATTATTCTATAGTTACATACGAAAAAATATAAAAATATTTTATTTTAGTAAGAAATAAAATTCTTTATCGCAGAGAAGCATTAATTAAAATTCAAAAAACTGTGCGTGGTTATCTGGTGAAAAAAAAACAAGGACCTCGAATTAAAGGAATTCGTAAAATAAAAGCACTGGATGGTAGACTTGTACAGCTAAATACTGTAGTAAGTCAATTAAAAAAAGATAAAGAAAGCAGTACTAATGAAATTAATCAACTAAAAAATGACATGTCAGCTGCAATTTCTAGAATTAAGGTAAAACAAGTGAATATTTTTGAATTTATAATGTATGTAAGCAATTTTTAGCGAGATGGTAGAATAGATGCCGCTACAGTTGACACACTACATGATGATTTATTAAAAAAATTAAATCATCAAATGGCCGCTCTTCAAAAAAAAGTTCAACATCAAAAAAATGCAGAAGAACAAGAGCGGCTTAGAAAAATTCAAGAGGAAATGGAAAGAGAAAGAAAACGCAAAGAAGAAGAAGAACAACGATTACGTGAGGAAGAAGAAAATAGAAAGAAAAAGGCCGAAATGGAAGCTCGACGTAAACAAGAAGAAGAAGAATTGAGAAAACAAGTATGTAACTTTCTCATATATAGAGCATCCGTGACTTTAATACACTTTGTTTAACAGGAAGAAGCTAACAAAAAAGCGGCACTAGTATTACAAGCACAACAAGAAAAAGAAGCACAAGAAGATCGTCAATATCAGGAACAACTAGATCAAGAAAGGCAGGACCATGAACTAGCACTGCGACTAGCTCAAGAAAGTAATGGTCAGGTGGAAGAAAGTCCTCCTCTTAATCGAAAGTAAGTAATCTAATCCACTTTGCAAAATAATAAATAACTGGTACCTACAATATCAAAAAATATCTATACAAAAATAGCATTTATATATTCTGAAGAGTATTTAGTACTTCTTACTCAAATATTTTCTTTTACAATATACGTAGGTAATAATTTCTCAGTCTTTATTGAATATTTCATGCTGAGAACATTCTATTAAAGAAAAACAGTAAACGGAAATATGTTCGTATAATTTCTAAGAATGTATAAAAATTTGAATCTACCAACACTTCAGTTGTGGAGTTGTCTAAAAAGTAAATTTAAAAACATAAGTATTTAACCAAATTAGCAGAAAAATTTAAAAATCCTTAAATTTAAGCATTTTTAGTAACTTTAAATTAATATTTTTCATTGTACTACATACACATTACACAGTTATCCCGAAGGTTACTAACTTAATTAAACATTCATATTGCTATTCTAAAAATCTGAAGAATTATTCAATTTATATAAAAACAGAAAATTGGGCATTACCGACTGAACCGAAAAAAATTGTCATTTTAACAAAGTCGCCTGGTTGAACAACTGCAACTCTATTGTTTTAAATGAACTGTCAAGTAAAAGTGTACAGTTTGTCATTTAATTTAAGTGTAGTTTCCAATTCATTCTATAAGTTTTTTCGTTATGGCCACGGCAATTGTTCAACCAAGTTCTTAAGGACTCTTCAAGTTGTATAGTTATGGATGACGAAACATATGTGAAAATGGATTTTTCTTCCCTCCCTGGACCTCAGTATTATACTGTTGAGAGTAGAACAAGCGCTAGCGTTGCAGAACAAACCATTTCTATTGAAAAATTCGGTGCCAAAATCTTAGTCTGGCAAGCAATTTGCTAGTGTGGACTGCGAAGTCAGCCATTTTTTACAAAAAGTACCTTAAACACTGAAATCTATATTAAAGAATGTTTGAACAAAAGATTGATGCCACTTTTGAATAAGCATGAAACATCTGTATTGTTTTGGCCGGACTGGGCCACCTCTCATTAAGCAAAATCGACGATCGAGTGGTACGCTGCCAAAAATGTGAATTTCGTCCCCAAAGAACTTAATCCGCCAACTGTCCCGGAACTTCGCACCGTGGAAAGATACTGGGCTCTCGTGAAACAAAAGCTTCGAAACAGCCATGAACAAGTAAAAGACGTCGAAGAATTTAAATCCAAGCGGAATAAATACTCGAAGCAAGTGACTCAAGAGGTATTAATACACTTAATGGCTGGTGTCCCGGAAAAAGTCAAGAATTTTGGAAAACAAAATAAAAACTAAAAATGTGTTGATATTAAGTCTTTTGTTAAACTTGTAGCTCTCAAAATATTTTTTCAATACATTGTTTCATTTTTAAACTATCCATTTATTTAGAATCGAAAAGCGACAATATTTTTCGGTTCAGTCCTTATTTAAAGAAAATCTTATTTTAGCAGATTTGTTATTAATGGTATATTTTTTGGATACCACAAAATCAGTTAGTTTGAGCAACATTTTCGGTAATAAAATAGGCTTTTATTAGCAGTCATCAAATAATATCAAAGTGGCGACTTAAGTTTTGCAATACACTTCATAAATATTTTCAGTTTAAAAAAAAATTAGGTCTCAACGGCAAATCAATATTTTTTTCTAAAATGAAACGATATTAATAAATCTGTAAGTTCTGTTCACTTTTCAGTAATTTCAGTAAACAAGCACAAACATTTTTAATTTATTTTAAACAAAATAAACACTATTAAAAATGTGCAAGTATAATTAACTTTTTCTGCTCATTTTCATACTCAGTAATAATTAAGTTACTATAATATTGCAAACTTAAGTCCCAAAATTATATAAATTTGTATATTGTAAATTTGTGGTGGCAGCTCACTGTCAGTGCTTGTTGTTTCCATGAATCAGCGGTCCAATCGACTCCACACGCCAATCGCAGAAACTCAACAGGTATAAAGTAAATACAAAGCATGCTTTGTTACATTTACTATGTTGCTAACTACATCATCATACATACTAATTGGAATGTTTTCATTTTAAAGTTGTATTTCATATAAACTAACACATTTTGCTTATCACTTACTGACTTAGAATTTATAAAATATGGTAATTGAAACTTTAAAGTAACAAGTATCGGTTCTTTAATAGGGAACTTATGAAGCTTATGAAACGTAGATCGCCAAAATTGCATTTTTGTAAGGCCTTTCTGATACATTGTATTTAAAATTGAGTATTACTGTTTAAATTTTACGCCTGTAGATTATAAAACCCTAAACCATCAAGCTTAAGTTAGCCCTAACCCTTCATCTGCATTAATTGTCACTATAGCAAATACTAATCTAGGTTGTACTTGAAAGATAGAAATAAAATGCTGGTTAAAATAACTTCCACAGAACAAATGGCAACCAAAAATTATTAATTGCAAAGACGGACACTATTTTAGTTTCTTTCTTGCTCACTGTAAGGTATTACAAAAGTACAAAGGTGAATGATTTATGTTCAAGCTATTAGGGAAATACATCCTAGTCTAGAAAGATATAACAGTACCTAGTGTAAATAGCAACATCTTATTTTTAAATATTTTACAATCTATATTCGAATTAATTCTGTTAGTTACTTAGTTTGGATCATCACTTTTTATCATCTCCTGCATGTGATTGATTTGAAGTTTGATATATGCAGCTATATTCTTCAAATGCCTTATTCTAATAATCGAAAGAAAGTACTTTTTAAGTAACTACATCATGAAATATAAGACAAGAGTATGCACTTTCATTTAACCTGTCGACCTAACGCATGCCTGGATTGTTACCCGCATGTAAGACAAGGGGGGAGTTAGATTCATAGACAGAGAAGTATAGGGAGGTTAGAGGAGTGTTTATGGATTTATACTATGTACAGAAACAAAAGAATCCAAGAATCTGTTAAGTAAGATAAATTTATAGAGCTGCAGTTGAAACGGCAATATACAGTATTTATAATTTGGCAGATCATACTAAAATTGTCAGGGCTGTCCTTAGCAGATGTGGGGCCCCCTATTATATTTTAAATATATTAAAATTTGGTATAGTAACAAAATGTCCCCAAAATGCGCTTTTCCCTCTATGATTATTATACATATTAACATTAACACTCAGATTTTCTCAGTCAATAGTCAATAGGGTAAGGTAGTTGCTGTTGCTTAATTACAAAAAATAATTAAAAATGTAGAATGAACTTACCACTTTTTAACGTTGAAACGAATTCACAAAGTAATTAATAAACCAAGAAATCTTCACACTATAAATACAGTTAGCACATAAACAGTTTCAGTTAATTGTTAAATCACTCAGCTCACATATAAGGCACATAAATTGGAATATTTCATAAATTATAAAATGATTATGTATTATGTACTGCATTTATTTGCAATTTGCATACGTGCAAACCCGACAAACGCAAATGAACAACTGAAGTTAATGGTCGGTATTCTGATCTCATATTTAAATTTAACGTCATGTTTAATTACCATGGCAACATCGCGTATCTCTGTTATACACATATAAAATTATATAATGCTATATCGTTTTATGTTTACGCTAAACACGACTTTAGTTAGAGACAACTTTAAACATAAGATCAGAATACGGCCCAATGCCTTTAGTCTCTATCTTTAGTAGAAACGGAGAACCGTGAAAACGAGAACCGAGAACAGCTGTCAGCTACCAAAGCTACCCACTACCTACTATTATTCATTATTACATTATCTTAATGTATACAGTATGCGGCGCCCTAAAAATAAAAACGCGTTTAAGGACGGCTCTGAAAATTGTACACAACTTAATTGATGTGTAGATATAAAAGACAAGACATAGAATTCTATAAATTAATAAATGCTTCACTTTAAATATTAAAAGAACTTTCTCTCATCTGAACGCTGAAACTCTAGTCTTCAAAGCTAGAAGCAACCTTTGTTTAGGAAGTTCCTTCATTGATAATAATGCAGGACAATTTGAAAAAATTATTGAAAGAGTATCGTTTGCTAATGATATTATGACTATAACAAAATAGTTTAAAAAAGTATTACTTCCCATATAATTTTCCACAATGTAAACTATCTAAGAAGAGAGAATAAAATGAAGATAGGTACTAACTCGGTAACCTTCACAAGACAAGCAAACAAGAAGCCATAATCCATTAATTTGGTATTGCATGCCAAATACCTGTAACAATAATTCTTTGTAAATTTTGGTGACCATCAATTTATTATGGAATAAACATAAACACCTATAAAACCTTCTGAGTTTCTAGCACTAGTAATTTTACATTCCCAAGCAATAGGAAATTCAAAATCCATTCATTTTCTGCCAATACAAAGTAGGTACATTTATATACATCATGTTTGATTAAATACAAAATAAAATTGAAAAATTGGTATTATAAAATTGTTTTGCTAAAAATTTATTGAGGGCTTTATGTAAAAGGGGTTTATAAATATATTTTGGCATTTTAACTTTTAAAACCAGAGTGGTCTAAAGTGGTAGACAATCAGGCTAGTATAACGCTAGTCCTTGGTTTAAATCTCCCGCAGGATTTTCCTGTAGTTTGGAGGTCAGTATCAAGCCCTGAGGACCATTCATTATTGGACGCCAAATTAACAATACTCTCTTCTAAATACAGGCCTAGGAGGTAGAGTGACAAGGTCTTACACATTCACGCATTAGGTACATCCTACACATGGTAGAGGATGTAGTATGAAACAGTGCACCAATCATATAATCCATAAAGATGGGCTGGATTGTGCATTTTACCCATAATACCTTGTAGCTATGTTAATGTAGGTATCAGCTTTGATACTAAAATGTATGAGACTGACTATACAGATATCAGATATAGAGATTTTAACTTTCATATGCTCAGCTCTCAGCTTAAGACAATATGCAAAGCATTTTGGTGAGCATATAAAAGTTAAAACACAAAAAAATGTTAGACACTCTTCTTGCGCGAAGTCCTCAATATGACAATTCAGTTTTTTTGAATCTATTATCTGTCTGCAACCTCTTTGCTTGCAATCTCTCGATTTTTAAAATTCCTGACCCTAAACCGTCTGTGATACGAACTTTTAAAAGTGCTTTTTAGAAGTAAAGTAACCTATGTACACGCTCAAAAAGAGTTTAAAACGCATTTATTAATTTTTGGAATTTTTAAAATTATAATAATTAATAATTTCCTCATTTTATCTTAAAATGCAAGTTAGAATACAGTATTTTTCAGACAAAATCTTTAGAAACTTTATATTGTTAGTAAGGTTGACCATACAGTCCGGATATTGCATTAAATGTTCGAAATCCATTTGAAACTTTAAATGTAAAGTAACCATAAATATTTGGATCCAAAACGGGACATTTTTAAAATGCATTTTTATAACACGAAAACGTGCACAATAGTTGTATTATTAATAATACAAATTACATAAAGTAAACTAAAAATGCTAATAATAATAATAATAATAATAATAATATTTTTATTGCCATGGGTAAACATAGGAATACATTGGCATTGTCAAAAAGAAATAATATATACAATATACAGTTGAACGCACAACAGATTAAAAAGATGATCTAACTATATAGCTGTAACAACAAATGTTTGGCTACGTTCGATCTTCCAGGAATTCCTGGACTGAGTAGTAGGCTTTATTTATTAAATACGTACCCAATTTATTTTTGAATAAAGAAATAGTAGTGTAATTTTTAATATTTATGGGAACTGAATTATATATCTTAACGCAATTATAAAATACTCCTCTTTCATACCTGGTAGTTTTGTGATGAGGAATACTTAGGTTGCTGGCACCTCTGGTATTCATGTGGTTGTAAATGTCATGATTTTTGACAAATTGATTTAAATTTTTTCTAGTATAAACTGCCACAGTATAGATGTATAAGCAAGGTAGTGTTAAAATATTAATTTCCTTAAATTTAGCTTGGCAAGAGGCATTGTAAGGTAAACTGAGCATGGTTCTAATGAATCTTTTTTGTGCGACAAAAACTTTTTTGGTATCTACAGAGTTATACCAAAATATAATGCTATACTGCAGCACGCTTTGGACAGTGGCATAATAATAGGTTTTAAGAGTAGGTATATTAACACTGTTTCTTAAATACCTGATCGCTGCGTTTGATCTGTTAAGTTTAGATGTAATTAAGAGTACTTGATCCTTCCACTGCAAGTTTTTATCGATTTTAACCCCAAGAAACTTCAGCGAGTCCGCAGTCCGTGTGGAATTACCATTTAATCGAACTAAAAGTGACTTATTATTAAAATTATTAAAAGTTAAGATTTCGGTCTTGTTTGAATTAAGCAATAGACCATTTACTTCGCACCAGTTAGTCATTTGATCAGCGGCTGAAACAATATCTGTTGATAAGGTTGTCAATTGCTTTCTAGAAAAGAGACAGGAAGTGTCATCTGCATATTGAGTCAGTAAAGGACAACTGATGTTGTGGAATAGGTCATTGACGTAAATTAAAAAAAGAACTGGCCCCAAGATAGACCCTTGCGGTACTCCCTGAGAAATACGAGTGGGTTTGGAATAAGTTTCCAGTATTATATTTTGAGTATTTATTGATGTAGCCGATACGATTTGAGATCTATTATTTAGATAGGATTTAAAGAGTTCAAGACTCCTTCCCCGTATGCCATAGTTTTCCAATTTCGTAAAGAGAGTGTTGTGATCTAAGCGATCGAAGGCTTTGGACAGGTCAAAGAATATTCCCGAAACAAAGTTCTTTTGGTCAAGTTGTTCAATTATATAACATAAGCTGTTACTAAGGGCGTCAATAGTGGATTTCCCGGGAAGAAAACCGAACTGGCTAACAGACATAAGGTTATTTACAGTCATAAAGGAAACTATCCTACCCTGAATTATTTTTTCATAAATTTTCGAGAAGGCGGGCAACAAAGAGATAGGCCTTAGATTGTTTAAATCATTAGTTTTATCCTTTTTTGGGATAGGAATTATTTTTGCGGTTTTTAGCCGATCGGGAAAGATTCCAGTTTGAAGACTTTCGTTTATCATATTAGCTAAAGGATAAGAAATATTATTAATTATTTCTTTTATCAGAACTAAAGGAATGTCATCAATACCAGATGAAAATTTGTTGGGAAATTTAGAAACTATTTTTTTGACTTCGTCCTCGTCTGTGGGGAAGAAAAAGAAATTTAAAGGTTTTGAATGCATACTAACATCAGTCAAAGTAGTTCTACGTTTACGGTTATCTTGAAGCGAAGCAAAATGTTCACTAATAATTTCTACTACTTCATTCGGATTGGTAATAATCATATTATTACGAGTCACATATAGAGGGGTAGTCTCTTTGTTCTTGTTGAGCATACAGTTTAATAGGGCCCAAGTACTTTTGGATTTGTTGGATGAGTTACAAATGATGTTGTCATTTACGGCTCTTTTGTAGTTCTGTAGATACCTACTAAATTTATATTTTTCAAATTTATATTTGTTACGAATATTTTCGTTTTTGGTAGATTTATACAACAAGTTTAAATCTTTAATATACAAAGACCACATTTTTATTTCTGGGTCATATACGTAATTTTGTGATCTTTTAGTGACTTTAGATTTCATAACTGGAAAATTATTATTAAAATGATAATTGAAAATATTTATAAAATTATCATATTTTTCATTGGCACCATTTACAGTGATTACCTCTTGCCAAGTTTCTAAAGATATGTCACTTTTAAAATTTTTAATATTATGTTGAGTAAATTTTCGTTGATGCCGGAAATAATTTTGGTTTTTATTTACCTTGTAATCAGCGGTCATTACCTGAGGGAAATGATCTGACAAATTTGAGGATATCACCTGGCAGTTTACACAATTATCTTCGAAATTTGAAAAAATATTATCTACTTGAGTACTTGAGGTGGCTGTCACTCTGGTATTACTGTTAACATGAGGTATTAAATTATACGCGGAAAAAAGTTGTAGCAACTCCTCAGCCCAGTAATCTGGAATTGAAAAATCACAGTTAAAATCAGCACAAACTACAATAAATTTGATGACAATGATAACATAAAAAACAGAACAAAAACTCTTATAATATAATAAGTACCTAACAAATATAAAACGAAAACAATTTATTGATATTTTTCGACGAAATTTGTTTTAACAAGTCTTCTTAACTCTTAAGAAAATTGTAAAATTCTAGACAATCCATCTCAATGTTAATTTCTATTGCCACCATTGATCTTAAGGTTGCTACCGATAATTGATTTTTTTCTGGAACCCATATTCTATTAATTAGCGAAAATACTCTTTCCACCGATGCATTTACTCCTTGAAAACATATTTAGTATATGTATATTCAATAATCTTGATTTTTTGATGTTCTAAATTATTATTTTTGAAATATATGAAAATTTCTACCCGGCGTAGTTCAGTTGCAGTTTTTTTTCATTCTACTCCTCTATTTTTTCAATAGTAACGTACCTATTCACTTACTAGGATAAATTCGGCCGGGCTGTAGCACCACCAATCTGAAATTAGTGCTAATGTGCGTTGATTGGTAATAAGATTGGTTGGCTTGGTGACTTTATACTTTGTAAGTTCATAGAGGACAACATATCATAACATCTGCTACAAACATTTCAAAAGTTTCAGAATGCGTGAAAAATTACGCAAAATATTATTGCTTGTTAAAACATACTGGGACAACGAGATACACTACTTTAAAACAGGATGTTTGGTCACCTTATTTAAATGGCAAATCTCCAGATATTTGGCATAAAGCGAGCAATTGCAAACTAAATAACAATAAAATTCTAAAAAAAAAATTTACCGAAGCTATAATGCAAAAGATAAAAAAATGTTGCAGTGATGAGTGCCATATTAAATTCTGATTAGCAAATTTGTAAACAAAAGAGACTGATGCCTTGACCGTTGTCACAATGTGCGCTGTAACATTAAACATCAAAAAACCTTGTATATTTTTTATGGCTCTTTGTATAAACTCCAAAAACGCATATGATTCTGGGTAATTAGTTTCGAAAATATATACAGTCGGCAATCCTAATTATCTTTGATTTTTTTTGTTTCTGCTCATTGATTAAATTAGTAGAGGCCAGGCATATAACTATAGGGGAACCTGGGTAGGCCAAGGCCTACCTAATAATTGCCTGACCCACCCTTGTGCCCAACTTCGCAACTCAAATCATTTTTTTGTAACTAGTTACAAAATGGGAGCATATTTTGTAACTAGTTACAAAATGAACCACTTTTCACAACTAAAATCAATGTCGAAATGTTGACATTTCGTAACTGAATTGGATAAATTATATTTATGTCAACATTTCGACATTGATTTTAGTTGTGAAAAGTGGTTCATTTTGTAACTACATAGTTACAAAATATGCTCCCATTGTGTAACTAGTTACAAAATATGCTCCCATTTTATCACTCCCATTTTATCACGATGACCCAACTCCTTTTTTAAGAAGATGTGGCATTTACATTTTGTTATCTGAATTGGATAAAATCTTGTATGAAACACGTTGCAAAACATGTCTTTTTATCACATGGCGTGTTTCACGCCTGGTGATAAAAAGTCCATCATTTTGCAACTCGTTGCATAAATAGCTATTTTTTAACTTGTTTTTAAAATTATTTATATTTTCTGTATTCTTTAGCTCGTTATTTAGGATGTTATATTTTATAATTCCCTTTACAAATACTGAATTAAAAGCGCAGTTCCTAGTTTTTGTTTCTACATAAAACTTCTCTCTATTTCTTGTATAATAATCATGTACATCCCTATTCTTTCTTAAAATATTATTAAAATATTGTGGCATACCTCCCAATTTAATTTTATGAATAAAAATAAGACTACAATACTCACAATACTGTCGTACTCTTAACCACCCTAATATTTTTAACATATCTGATATTCTGCTGTATCTGTTGCATTTCAGAATTATTCTCATACTCTTATTCTGTAGTACTTGGAGTCTATCTAAAGCCCTCTCATTAAATAAGTATAACACTGTTCCACAAAAATTATAATATGGCAAAACAATTGCATTATATATAACCTTCCTAGTATTTAATGAAAGGTATTTACCTACTCTACTAAGTACTCCTAACTTCCTGGAAAACTTTCGGCAGACATAATCTGCTTGTTCTTTAAACTTAAGTTGTGGATCTACAATTATCCCTAGGTATTTTATTTTATCTACTATTTCTATCTCTTTATTATCAACCAACACTTTCATTCTATTATTTACAAACATCTGCATTTCTTTCTTCTTAGCTATCAACATTCCCTTAGTTTTATTAACATTAACTTTTAACTTGTTTGTTGCAAACCAATCACTGATCAGCACTAGGTCTGTATTAACTGTTCCCACTAATTCATTTAAATTCTGTCTTGCTAAATAAATAACCGTGTCATCTGCAAATAGATGAAAACGACAATATTGTATTACATTACTAATGTCATTTATGTACAACACAAACAGTATGGGTCCCAAAATACTTCCTTGCGGTACTCCAATGTTGCTTGGTATTTCAGAAGACACACTGTTTCCACATTTTGTCCTTTGTAGTCTCTTTTGTAAGTAGCCAGTTAACCAGTTCAAGACTATTCCACCAAAGCCTAATGCCTTTAATTTATTTATTAATTTAGTCCGATCAATCGTCTCAAGGGCCCTTTTTAAATCTAGAAACATAATTAAAACACTCTGGTCCTTCTCTATAGCTTCTTTCCAGTTTGTATGTGATTATTGCTAAATTAACATATAACATATCCATCGGCCCAACATCAAATTTTTGAGTAATTTTTTGTGCCCACCCAATTTTGCAGTACTATTTACATGCCTAGCAGGAGCACCAAGCAAGGATATTTTCACACATTATAATCCATTCATTCATACAAAACCAATAAACATTTATTGAAATGTTGCCAAACAACAGCTCTCAATATGAACACAACAATAATATACCTACTGTAAATTTGTAACCTCAAATCTCTTTCTCAGCATTCCGTGACATAGAGAAAGGCTTACCCAGATTGGTCAAATGCACGTCTGTCTTATCTTTATGTGTGTTTAATCTTTAATAATGTAAAGAATTGTCATAATATGAATAACTACAATAAATATAAGATTACCTACTCCTATATAGGGCTAATAAAGAAAGAAGATATCATAGAGAGCAACTTTTGTAAATAAATGCTAAATACTTAAAATATTCTAATAACTACAGTTATCAATAGAGGATTCACACATATACTAGCACTCCTTAAACAAACTAAATTTGGTATACAAACAGTGAAATGTTGATAATAGTGGTAACATAAAGGACTAGTGTGTGACATACCCTTATTGATATTTCGATTGTATGTATACAAAATTTAGTTCATTTAAGGAAGCCGAAGTTTGCTTGAATCTTCTATTGTCAGATTTTATTATTCACATGATCTTTCAATATTACTTATTACTTAGTATTTTCCAAAGCGTTGATGTTTCTGATGTCTTCGGTTTGCAGCCCAAGATTTATTTACAAAATAACCATGATTTTCTTTGTTGCTGTCTATCATTACCTACTAAAAATGTATCTGTAACACTTATAACCCTTATAATATACTAACAGAATGACAAAATGAGATAAAATACTAGCTCCTTTTTCTTTCACAAATAGGCTACCTACATTTTTAAAATGTATATTTAATACTAACACAATTCTTTCCATAACTAAAATCAGTGCCATAGTTAGAGCGAATAATTGTTTGCCTCTCTGTTCAAAAATAAAAGCAATCAAAACATTTTTTGACAACAAATTATTATAAAAAAATATGAGGTTTCCCAGAATGCTCGAGCTATGGCACTGTCTAAAATATTAACTTTACCAAAGCAAAGTTGATCGAATGAATTAAGATAAAATTTTGCTTTGTGAATTTTGCTTGTAAAAGATATTATTTTAAAATGCATGTCTAAAGTTGATCAAATTAGTATGTTTGCATTAGTTCCATATTTAATTGTATTCTAACTGAACTTGTTTAACTATTTGCAATTATTTTCATAATTTGATAGCTGTAACTAACAAATTAACATAGACAGAAATATTATAGATCAATGAATAATTATCTGTTGTTTTGTATAGATCCGAAGCCGTTAAAAATCAACAAGCAGCGCTAAGTAAGGGCAAATATGATTTATCAAAATGGAAGTACTCGGAACTTCGAGACACGATAAATACTTCATGTGACATTGACTTACTAGAGGTAAGTTTTTTTTCTTAGTTGTATGAATTTCAGTTAAAAAAACTAGCAAATACTGTATATCCAACTACATTAATGATCAAATTATTTTAGGCCAAGAACACACGAGGCGGTTTGTGACGAATCGGCTGATGATTCATCCGCCAACTCAGCAGATGAATCACTTATAAGCAGTTGAACCGTACACACGATTCATCAGCATGCCACTTGTAGAGCGGTGTGTACGGTTCCATTGTCTTTAAGCGATTCATCGGCCGATTTATCACAAACCGCCTCGTGTGTTCTTGGCCTAAATCTTTAATTTTGACATTCATATTAAAGTTTGTTTACATACATAAGTTTTATGTTTCAAGAATTAAATAACTTTGATAGAACAATGAAGCATGTACAGTGCTTGGCATCTAGGTTTATGACATTAGTTGTAAATATTTAAAGTTAACTAACTTAAATTAGAAAATGTTATAAATAGATCTACATTTATTCATAAATAAATACAAACATTTCAGGCATGTAGGCATGAATTTCATCGCAGACTGAAGGTATATCATGCATGGAAAGCAAAGAATCGTAAACGGACCACTATGGAAGAAAATGAACGTGCACCACGTTCAGTTATGGATGCTGCTAGCAAAACTCCTCGAGTACAACAAAAAACTGCTGTTATAGAAAACAGTCAACGTTACTTTCGTATACCATTTATTCGTCCAGGTGCAGTTACAGCTGTTGGTGATCAGCACAAAAGGGGTTGGTGGTTTGCACATTTTGATGGACAATATGTAGCAAGACAAATGGAACTACATCCAGAAAAGCCACCTATTTTATTAGTTGCAGGTATTACTCAATCACTTTTATAATAATTATGCATTGCTCTACATCTTAAACCACTTATTCAGGCAAAGATGACATGCAAATGTGTGAACTGTCTCTTGAAGAAACAGGGTTAACTCGTAAACGAGGTGCAGAAATTTTAGAAAATGAATTCAACAAAGAATGGGAACGCAATGGTGGTGTGACTTACGTGCGTCCTGTTGATCGCAAACGCTAACTGACTATACAAATTTCTACAGAGTTATAGAAATGTTGTTTGCTTACATAGTTTATTATTTCAATTGATTTTCTTGCTATAGTAATTATAGTTTATTTTTATTTATGAGTGAGGGGAATATAGTGTAAATTTGGTAACATAATTATTTATTATGAATAAAGCATTTAATATCTACAGTATTTTTTAACTATTTGTATGTTTTCTTAATTTTAAACATAATCATTTTATGCTCTTAATCTTCTTCTTCTCCTTGTACACAGATTCCTTCTGAACTATAAACAAATTTCAGAATATATGTACTTTATAAATATTGAAATATATTTTGCGTACTTACTGAAAGGATCAAATCGTATAACTTCCAATTTCTCTTCTATCCGTTCTTTTATTGAATTAAATTTATGGCCACTTACGATACTTTCCATTTGGACCATAATTAATCTGTTGAAATAAAATACATTAGAAAATGAAATTTTTAGATATACCTACTGCATTTATAAAATTTAAAAATTGACGCCCCTCTAAAAAGTATACAAGCTGAATTTAAAAACATATTAAGCATTCAAATTATGTTTTGTAGATCCAAGTACTACTGACAACATGAGGGGAGGGAGATTATACAAATACAAGAAAATCCCCTACATTAATAATATTCTTCAAGAAATACTGGGTGTCTTAAAAAGAATTACATCTAGTTACCTTTGAAATTTGTTTGCATGTAAACTTTTATGTGCCACTACATTGTTATTGGTATTGCATTATCCAGAGCTGTCATTAGTTAATTGTAAAATTAAAAAGTAAACTAATTCATTTCAAACACAGTCGAACTTCGATAACTCAAACCATGACTTGCCAGAAAAAAAGTTTGAGTTATCAAGACTTCGGGTTATCAAATAAAATACATAGTAATAACATAATATGTATGTATTATTTATGTAAGGACTGAACCGAAAAATATTGTCGCTTTTCGATTCTAAATAAATGGATAGTTTTAAAAATGAAACAATGTATTGAAAATATATTTTTTCTACAACCACCATGGAAAGTGAGATTTTCAGACTTCGTCTCCATAGATACGAGTATTGAAAATGAGTGTTTGCCGAACAAGTGAAAATTAGCATGCGGAAAGTTTACTTTCCGCACGCAAATCTGGATTAATCTGGATTTGCGTGCGGAAAGTAAACTTTCCACACTCAAATTTTGAATTGCGTGCGGAAAGTAAACTTTCCACACGCTAATTTGTTTACTTTCCGCACGCAAATCAAAATGTCATAAATGACATTTGATGAATGTCAGATTTGATTTTGCAGAAATATTTAAATTTTTTGTGGTTGTAGAAAAAATAGTGTGTAATACATGTGTTGAAAGCTTGTATTTGCCACACTCATGTGACTGCAGCACTCACTAGCGTTCGTGCTGCAAACTTCACATTCGTGTGGCAAACGCAAGCTTTCAACACTTGTATTACAAATTACTATTGAGAGCTACAAGTTTAACAAAAGACTTAATATCAACACATTTTTAGTTTTTATTCCGTTTTCCAAAATTATTGCCTTTTTCCGGGACACCAGCCATTAAATTTATTAATACCTCTTGAGTCACTTGCTTCGAGTATTTATTCCACTTGGATTTAAATTCTTCGACGTCTTTTACTTGTTCATGGCTGTTTCGAAGCTTTTGTTTCACGAGAGCCCAGTATCTTTCCACGGGGTGAAGTTCCGGAGCATTTGGAGGATTAAGTTCTTTGTGGACGAAATTCACATTTTTGTGAGAGGTGGCCCAGTCCGGCCAAAACAATGCAGATGTTTCATGCTTATTCAAAAGTGGCATCAATCTTTTGTTCAAACATTCTTTAATATAGATTTCAGTGTTTAAGGTACTTTTTGTAAAAAATGGCTGACTTCGCAGCCCACACTGGCAAATTGCTTGCCAGACTAA
This sequence comes from Melanotus villosus, assembly GCA_963082815.1. Classification (NCBI taxonomy): domain Eukaryota; kingdom Metazoa; phylum Arthropoda; class Insecta; order Coleoptera; family Elateridae; genus Melanotus; species Melanotus villosus. The sequence goes on along the minus strand of OY720418.1, from coordinate 63,388,390 downwards.
GATTTTGGCACCGAATTTTTCAATAGAAATGGTTTGTTCTGCAACGCTAGTGCTTGTTCTACCCTCAACAGTATAATACTGAGGTCCAGGAAGGGAAGAAAAATCCATTTTCACATATATTTCGTTATCCATAACTATACAACTTGAAGAGTCCTTAAGAACTTGACTGAACAATTGCCGTGCCCATACCGAAAAAACTTATAGAATGAATTGGAAACTACACTTAAATTAAATGACAAATTGTACACTTTTACTTGACAGTTCATTTAAAACAATAGAGTTGTAGTTGTTCAACCAGGCGACTTTGTTAAAATGACAATTTTTTCGGTTCAGTCCTTATGTATTTATTTGGGTAAAAATGCGTTACGTAGGTACCTCATTAGATATTATGTACTCATATGTATATGTACTTTTACCAAAGAATTACACAATAAATTGTAATGCAACGGAATTCCTATGCTGAAAAGTATACATACATAATACCGACCTTTTTTTAAAAACTCAATTGCAGCAGGCCCTGGATAACCTAAGAACTGTCTGTATTTTAGCTTAACTGACTAAATGTGAAGTTTTTATTTATAAAACTGACAAATATTTTTGTTAGTTTCACAAATAGAAACTTCACATTTAGTCAGTTAAGCTTAATACAGCCAGTTCTAAGGTTATCCAGGGCCTGCTGCAATTGAGTTTTTAGGAAATCACTCTGTACATATTATGTAGGTAGTTTTTATGTTAGTGTAAAAAAGTGGGTTATTTGTGACTGACGAAAGGAGTTTTTATTTTGATTTTCAAAAAAAGTTTCAATGTTATTTAAACCATTACACAGAGAATCGGTTGTATGTTCATTGGTTTTTAAATACGAACCCAAAACGCTCAACGAATTTGCAACCAACTCGTTTGAAGGTGGTTGCTGCAAATCATCCTCTATCATATCACCTTCGCTGTCATCTTTTATTTCATTCCAATTCGTTCCTAAGGAATCGCGCCGCAAAAAGTAGACCCTATTTAATGCTCTGCGGTTTTAAACACACATCAGTGTTAATGAAATACAGGCTTAATTGTTGAAATGAAACTCGAAACTTTTTATTAGTTATGCTGTTATGCAGAAATAAGTGTTACAGAACAAATACGTGCATTCTGTAAACTTATCAATATTATTATTGTTAGTCTTTTATACCCTCATTTATTATTGTAGACAAAATAATTTACGTTTGACGTTCTGAATCTGAATGCATAGTCAACAAATTTCGACTTTCGTTCCAATTCGACTCGTTCTAGTATTTAAAAATTCGACTTATCGAAGGTGGCGCCAAATATTCTGTTCGAGTTATCAAGATATTCGAGTAATAGAAGTTCGAGTTATCAAGTAAAAATTACACCTAATTCTCACTCTTGACGCTAACGCCAACCAATTTGTTTCGAGTTATCGAAGTTCGACTGTAGTTTTAATTAAATTTGTTAATACAACAAAAAATGTACACTGTGCAAGAAATATTACTGAAGCATATTTTCGAGCAGGACAGTTAATACTTCCTTCTAGTACTAGCATAACAGCATTGCGTGAAAGCGGCACATTTTATTTTACATGGGGAATTCAAAGCATACTAGTCTATAGTCCATCTGCAAATGATGCGAAGTTTTAAATCAAAATTAAAAGAAATAGTAATGTTAAGCGGCTCTTTAATTTTCAAACTTGTATGCACATTTTACAAATTTTACTAGCATTTTGCGTCTGTTTAGTAGTAGTAGTAGTAGTAGTAAATTTATTTATGCTACCGAAGTTATTAACTTCATGCATACGTCCACATTAATAATAAAAATAGTACATTACAAACATTACATACATAAAGTTACATATTAAAATCATATATAAAGAACTATTTAAAAGAAACATCTTTAATTTATTTTTAAATTGTTTTGTTGGCAACACTTACAAGTCACTCGGCAATTTATTGTATATTTTTAAGCACTGATAGTTTATACCATGTTGCGTTACGTTCAGTGTATGAAACGGAATTGTTAGGTTTTCCTTGTTACGCGTATCATATGCGTGAAAGTCTGAGTTACAATTGAACTGTGAAACATTTGTATGTACGTACAGAGCACATGCTAGCACCGGCTAGCACATAATGCATGTTTTTTGCTGCAAAAATATAGTTCGTGCTTTAGAAGAACATCCCCATATCAGAATTCCATAGGATATTAAACTATGGAAACACGCATAGTAGGCAGTAAGAGCTGCTTCCTTTGTAGCTACAATCATTGTTCTTCTAATAACATATATGGCACTACAAAGTTTTTTGCTTAAATCGCTAATATGAACGTCGTAGCTTAGACGAGCATCCAAAGATATCCCGAGAAATTTTATGTGATTTTTAGCTTGGCCTTTTCTTGTTGTAAACGTCAACAATTGGGTCTTGCTTTTATTTATCATAAGCCGTTTTGAATTCAACCACTCTTCCGCATCAGATAGACTTTTATTTGTTTTGCTTTTCACATCCTCGGCATCTTTGCCCGTGTTAATAAAAATGGAATCATCAGCAAGGAGGCAAGTAATTAGTGAGTTTACGTTCGCAGGCAGGTCATTAATAAAGATAACAAACAAAATTGGGCCTAAAATTGAGCCTTGTGGAACGCCACGATGGTTACTTTTTACTGAAGAGGAGTTCTCATTCAAGGAAACCAACTGGCTTCTGTTTTCGAAGTACGATCTGAAAAAATCCAACCTAAATCCACGCATTCCATACCATTCTAACTTGTCTAACAGAATTGCATATTGTACTGTATCGAATGCCTTCGTTAAGTCGCCACTTGTCATTTGAGCAGCTTGTTTGTTATCTAATGCATCCATTATATCAGCCAGTACACTAGTAATGGCTGCTATCGTTGATTTTTGTTGTCTGTATCCATGCTGACATTTTGTGTAAAAGGAATTGGTTTTCGAAATAGTTAGGGTTGGACTGGATAATATTCCAGCATACTTGATTAAAGGCTGTGCACATCTGTTTGTTAAACCCTTACAGATATTATTTAACTTGGCAGCAAGTGAAAACCGATTTCCGGCGATCTGGAAAAGATCCAGAATTACACCATTGCATAAATCAGGTAAGAAAAATGTAATTGAAAATTACCAGCCTGTAACGATCATATCATCAATAGCAAAAGTCTTTGAAAAAATTATGTATAATCATATTTCAATTGGAATACAGCACTTAATAACTGATGAACAACATGGGTTTACCAGGAAGAAGTCAACGGTTACTAATTTGATGAATTTTATGCATTATACCTCTAAAATATTGGAGAAACGTGGACAAGTTGACTGTATACAGGGTTATTCAAATTCGAGGCTCACCATTGGGATCTCGGAAACCGTAAGAGTTACAAAGACGGTTAAATTGGGGCAAAGTTGCGCTATACAATGCTAATTAATATTTAAAAAAGAAATTTGACCTATCTATCTCAGTTTTTTTATTAAGAGAAAAAAACAATAAAATGTCAATTTGGTTTTTTGAGCATAATTTTGTTGTTATTAAAAATTTTTCAAATCAGTTGAAACATTCTTTAAGCAACTTTTTAGCTGTAACACTGTAATGGTATCAAAAATTTTCTACAACGTTTCGGTTTTACGGAATCATCATCAGGTTCATTTTTTCTTATGGGCGCCATGTTGGATTTTTACAGCATCTCATAGAGTTTTTGATGGTGATTGCAACGATGTATGACATGATGGCGACTCACTTCCGAAAACTACTGTTATTTACAAAAATAGCAAATTTCAACAGATTGTCATGGAAAACAAACAGAAACAACACAAAAAGGGCCTTCCGTTTGAACATCTCCTGTAATACATAAACTAAATAACTAAATAGAATTTTTCTGTATGTTTGACGACAGTGAAAAAAAAAACTAAACTAGAAAGGTCAATTTTCTTTTTTATTATTAATCAGCATTTTATAGCGCAACTTTGCCCCAATTTAGCCGTCTTCGTATATCATACTGTTTTCTAAATCCCAATGGTGAACGTCGAATTTTGTTTTTATGTTGTTTCTGTTTGTTTTTCTATGGCAATCTATTGAAATTTATTATTTTTGTAAATAACAGCAGTTTTCGGCAGTGAAACGCCATCATGTCATACACCGTTGAAATCACCATCAAAAACTCTATGCGATACTATAAAAATCAAACATGGCGCCCATAAGTAAAAACGAACCTGATGATGATTCCGGAAAACCGAAACGTCGTAGAAAATATTTGATACCACTACAGTGTTACGGATAAAAAGTTGCTTAAAGAAAGTTTTAACAGATTTGAAAAATTCTTTATAATAACCAAATTATGCTCAAAAAACCAAATTGACATTTTTCTGTTTTTTGCTTTTAATAACAAAACTAAGAAAGGTAGGTCAAATTTCTTTTTTAAATATTAAACAGCATTGTATAGCGCAACTTTGCCCCAATTTAACCGTCTTTGTAACTCTTACGGTTTCCGAGATCCCAATGGTGAGCCTCGAATTTGAATAACCCTGTATATACAGACTTCAGTAAAGCCTTCGACAAGGTTTGTCACAGTGTGCTATTGGGTAAACTAGCTGCATTTGGTCTGCACAAGAATTTAATAGAATTGTTAGAATCGTATCTATCTCAAAGAGAAATGTTTGTTCAAATTAATGGATATGCTCAAAACCATTTGTTCCTACGTCGGGGGTTCCGCAGGGTACAACACTAGGTCCACTGTTATTTCTAATGTTAGTAAATGATATACCAAGTTTATCGCGTAATTCAGAAGTTTTATTATTTGCTGATGACTTGAAACTGTTTAAAGAAATAAAATGTGTAAGTGACTGCGAACTGCTACAAAGAGATGTAACCATACTCTTGAAGTGGTGTGAAGATAATAATCTTTTTTTGAACTTTTCAAAGTGTAAAATAGTGTCATTTAGAAGAAAACAACAATGGGTAGAATATGTCTACAGAATGCAAGACAATCAACTAAAACGGGAAAATTCGGTGAAAGATTTAGGAGTAAAATTTAAATGTGATCTAACTTTTTCTGATCACATTAGTAATATCGTGAATGATAGCTATAGAAATTTAGGTTTTATTTTAAGAAACGCTAAATGCTTTAGTTCAATAAAAACATACTACATTTTGTATTGCTCTTATGTTCGCTCAAAGCTGGAGTATGCAGTGAATGTTTGGTCACCGCATACTTATTATTTAAGTAATCTTATAGAAAAGGTACAGAGAAAATTTGTACGTGTTTTATATACTAAATGTACAGGCACTTTTCCATTTCGAATTTCATACAAGGATCAATTACAGTATCTGCTAGATGAAAGGGGTACAGCAATTTTAAAGATGTCAAACAGAAGAGAACTGGCTAATTTAACATTTCTTTACAATGTGTTAAATGATAATGTGAATGTTCCCTATTTATTAGTGGAAATACTAATTAAAGTACAGGATGTTAGGTTAAGGAGGACACCCAATATCTTCTCAGTACCAGGAAACAGCTCGCCTTTGTATAGAATACTGTTGTTAGCCAACAGATTGAATAAAGATTGTCAATGGGATTTTTTTAATATGACTAAGAGGGAAATGGTAAATGAATATTTTAAGAAATATGGGCAATAACTTAAGTTTAAGTTTATATTTATATTTAAAGTACTGTTGAATTAAGGTTAATTTTTGTAAGTTCATTTGAGAAGTTATGTATCCAGCATTATGTAATTGGAGATTTCTGTTTAATTGCTGGTTAAATAAATAAATGTTAAAATGTTATTCAACCTAACTTTAACTACAGACTCGAAGATTTTTGATATACAAGGAAGTACCGAAATAGGTCGATAATTTTCAGCGGTATTTGCGTCACCTTTTTTGTAAAGTGGAATTACCTTTGCAATTTTAAGTTCATCTGGAAAAACACCAGCTAAGAGACACTTATTCATGACGTACGTGAGAGGTTCAATGATTGATGTTATAATAGATTTTAACATTACGGTAGAGTGCCCATAATGTCCTGGGTATGTTTTGGTTTTATTTTATTTGCCACATCTAATACTTCTTCTTGCATTGTTTCAAAAAGATAGAATGATTTACTGTTACTACTACAGTGATTATTTAAAAGCACTATCATGTCTAGGCCACCATTTGGAATTACTAATTACTGTTTTACCAACTTCTGTGAGGAAATCATTGAACTGATCAGCCGATAGATCTGTTTTAACTTTTTTTATACTTTCGATTCCTCTTTCTTTATTTATGAGCTGCCACAGAGCTTTCTGTTTGTTAACGTTTTGCGTTATAAATTTTGTATTAAATGCCTTTTTTGCCTTGGCTATCTCATTTCTATAAAATCTTTTGAATTCGCTATATGCTTCCCTTGAGGACTGATCTTTATTTGCTCTAGCAATAACTTCCAAACCACCTAACACATTTTTCAATTTTTTTAAGTTCTGTATACCACTTTACTTTACGCGTACTACCAACTTTAACTGTTTTTGTTTTTAATGCAATTGCACTTTCAAACTCCTTTTGGAATATAGAAAAAAATGTTTTAAATGCCGATCTGCTACCCATTTCCGAATAAACACCTGACCAATCACATCTTTCTAAACTGTATTTTAATATTTCAAAGTTTTAATTTTTTATAATAACGGCAGAATTTACGGTTTTAAGTAGCAAATGACAATAGAAAACCCTTGTAATAATCCGCTTACCTTCCGCTACCTGGCTTGCCATAGTCCTCCCTCGGTAACGGAAGATTTTGCAAAATATTTTTATACATAAAAGTATTTAATATCTTGAAGAAGATGTTACTTATACAAAAAATTAACACCGACGCCTATGAGTTACCGCTGTAAGTTTAATTTATTACTTCGCATCATTTGCGGATGGACTATAAACTAAATTCAACTTCGAGCTGCAGTGAATCATGATTCCTTGGGCGGAACAAGTTCTGTGAGTCCTGTTTGCATGTAAGCTGGGCAGGAGGCTAACCTAGCCCATCGAGAGAGATATCAGATATCACAAATTAGAAAGACGCAAAAAAGTTTACTATTAAATGTCTTATTCCGAAAAAAAATTATTTTAATTATCGGTCTTGCTATTAAAGAGTTATTGTCTGATATGGGCTGTGACACCCATGTTTCATAAGCTAGTGATCCATTCATAATAACTAAAGCTCGGATTTTAGGCAAAATGCCTTTTTTTGCCTATTTTGCTAATTAACCTGTTTTCTGCCTTTTTTGCCTTTTTTTACATTGGATGCCTATTATTGCCTTTTTATTAAATTCCACGACATATTTTATAAATTTTAGCAAAAATGGCTTATTTTCCGTTTTTGAGACAAGAATTTTTGTAAGAAACACTACCCACATAATTGCAGTATGAGGTGTAGTAAGCCGTAAGTAAGCCTTGAGAGATTATAGACTATCATCTCTCAAGGGTTTCAGCAATAAATGAACAGGTAGACTGTTTTGCGACTCGTCCATCTGTACTTTCTGGAATTTATTAATGGTGGAGAATTTCCTTAATTCCCTTAGTGTCTGAGGATGAATAGAAATTTGTGTATTTACGTTGTAATATTTCTACGTATTCTATTTCATATTTGTGGTAATTGTGCGGGAGGTGTCGAAAAAGTTCTTGAATGAAAAGTGCACTTCATATGCATTTAAGTAGTGAAAAGAGTAAAAGTTGCTTTCGAGATGTCTTCAAAACTTTGTGCGTGCATACGTTCTCATCCTGAGCTTTGAACAATAAAATAATAAACCCAAAATAAAAGTTTTATTATGCTGATACATAAAAGAATAAATTTTGTAACCGTTATTCTGCAAGTTAGAACAACTAAATTACTTTAAAAAAGTTTTTTTTAAATTCGCCTTTTTGCCTATTTCGAATTTTAGCTGCCTATTTATCAAAAATTCCTGCCTTTATAGGCGCCTATTTGGCCCTTTTTTTCTGCCTATAAATCCGAGCTTTGAAGCAGAATACTGACTTAAAGGCATTGTCAACTTATGAAAAGTCGTTTTTTTTTTAATTTTATAATTTGATTGAGTAAAGTGAGTATTGCACCTGTGCAAAATTTTACGGCCGAATTTTAATTCGTTACCGTGTTATGGGAGCTAAAAGTTTAAGATATGACGTCAAGAGTGTCGCTTGCGAGTAAGAGCGGCATGCCGAGTCGACTAATAATACTAGTAACCCAGCAACGCGGGTGTTGTGTTTGTTTAGGAGCCTCAGGAGGACGACACTCGTGACGTCACGTATCGGGAAATGAATTCTCTCTACCCGTTTATTGTGGTTATTATCAAAGATATTGAAATTCTACCACTGCGGGTAGTTTTACGAGTATTTTAACTAACGTATTTTGATATTTACTACATATGTTGCATAAGTTGACAATGCCTTTAACGAAACGAATTTGGATATAGGTAAGTTGGGTTAAATCATCTTACTTTGCGCACGGGAATCTGTAGTTAAGCTAAAGTGTATTCAGGGAAAGGCTGCACTCGATGTAAACAAACAAGTTTGACAGCAGCTGATTCGCACGGCAAATGCTTTGCGTAATATTGTTGGCTGCGTTAGCGTACGCGCTTGTAACACGTACACAGGTAAGTACCGTAAATACGTATTTATGTAAAAATGCGTCACCGGCTTATCGGATTAGGAAACTTTCACCTGTATACAACCAATCACAGCCCCTATTTCGACCTCGTGGTTGTCAACCATCACGTGGCTTTGTTTACATCGAGTGCAGCCTTTCCCTGAATACACTTTAGGTCCACACATTTTAGAGAGACCCTGTATATGTATAGTTCAATCATTGCAACAACATAGCATCTGCTTAATAAAATATAAAATGCTCAATCTTATATCATTTGAAATGTTTTTAAAAGTTAAAACTGCAGAAATAAGCAATACTCTCCATTCCAATATTTTCAATTACTCATTGAGAAGTTTCATGTGCAATCAAGACTTTTGTTGAATGCATAAATGTTCATCGCCTAGCTACCCTATTGATGTTTGATCGCTTTACTATTTTCTATTCCTAAAGAAATTTAAAAAAATTTATTTCTTTCCCAAATAAATTCTAGATAAATATAATACAATATCAATCGGTAAGTATAAGCTCTTTCCCATAAACTACATTTTTGTGCTCTTTAGCACTTTAGCAACACTAATTTGTATGATTACAAAACTTAATTATTTATTTAAAATAAAGATGACTTACTTGCTTTTGGCTCGTTTCAATAAAATATTTGTTAAAAACATTTTATTCAAAAATAAATAAGTTGCTTTCTTTTTGAGGTTAGTAATTCGATGGCGCGGTTGTAACTATTGTAACGTGACAATTATAATTATCAATAGAATTCCGAAGGATAATATAATTTCTTTAAATTAGTTTGTTTTAATAAAAATTGTATTAAAAGGGCTAAACTAGAAAATGTCATTTGTTTTTACAACAGAGGAAACTTATTAATTTAATTTATCCACGACTAGTCAATAATCTGTCAATTATTCATGCGTTTGGTCACTCATAATGCTATCCATTATACACTGAAATCATTATGCACGGTGTCATGGTAACATCATTTCATTATGCACGGTGTCATGGTAACATCATTGTCTTAGGTTATGTTGTCATTGAAATAAGTTATGTTGTTATTTAAATTTTAATTTAAATTTTAATTAAAAATTCTTAGTATTTTGTAGTCGAGGATAAAGTATAGTATACTACTCGCTATAGTGGCTACTATTACCTCGGATAATTGCAAAACTCGCTCGTACGCTCGCTCGTTTTGCAAACATTATCCTCGGTAATAATAGCATACATTATTGCGTCGTGTATAATATACTATTATTATTTATTTATTGGGTGAGATCTAGGCTTACGGGTACCAGGGATCTCAACGCGCATCAACCTCTGTGGTTATTAGAAATAATAGTAATGTTTTGTTGTCACTTATAAATAACCAAGGGACTTCCACCCCCGGAGGAGATATAGTGGCAAACATGATATTGAAAAAAATAACTGCAGACTTGAAATGTATGCCGTTGTAGGTAGAGTAATTGCTACAACTTTTTAACCTTTGACAGTTTCAAAATATGACAATAACAAATATCAAAAGTAGTTATCAGTAGTACATTTTTTGTTGAAAGTGCTTTTTTATCAATATTTATATCTTTTTATCTAACCTGGCCAAGTGGTGATGAAGAAAGTCCATATATTTGCAACACGTATAACTCTTTAATGCCATTTGTTTCCCATTCCCTATAAAGTATGGAACCAGTTAAATCATCTTTAAACACTATTCGATTAGGTATTAATAATCAATTTGCTTCTAAAGAACCATGGCAAATTGTAACTATAACTGCATCAACTGTGTTACTTTCTGTGTGGTTCTACGAATTTATATTTCAAGAAGAAAGTAAGTTTTACTGTTTGGTTATAATAGTAATTGTAGTAGTAAACTGATTTTTATTAAATAGGTATAGTACATCGAACAAAGAAAACATTTTTTAAACTCGTAAAGCTAATCCCTAACGTAAGGAAAGAAATAGATTTGCAAATGAGTAAAGTGTGCAATACTATGCAACAAGATGTAATAGAAAGAACAAAGCATTTGCAGTATATTACTCTTATTCCTGAAAAAGGTATTTCAAAGAAACAGATTATGGGTATAGTTGATGATGAACTCAATTTTGGTAAAATTTTCTTTGCATATTCTTATTTGTTTATTACTCATTTAACATTTTGCAGGTGATTTTAATTGGCAAAAAGGAAGAGTATCTGGTACAGTTTACTATAAAAGCTCTGATTTGGTTAATTTGGTCAAAGATGTATATGGCAAGACATCGTACACCAATCCTTTGCATCCTGATGTTTTTCCAGGTATATGTAAAATGGAAGCTGAAGTAGTTCAAATGGCAGCCAATCTCTTTCATGGAGATTCTAATGCTTGTGGCACAGTAGGTAGATTTTATATTTATTGTATTTTTGTTGAAAATTCTTCCTGTATTTTTAATTTGCTAGGTAGGTATAGTCGAGTCAATGAAGGTTTTTACTTCTAAACCCACTAAAACAGAACCGATTTTGATGATTTTTTTTTTAAATTGTTTGTTATATTAAATCATTCAAAATCAGAAACATTTCAGCTGGCGCTATCAAATATTTATATTGTTTAAACAATTAAAAAAAAAAAATTATTAAAAAATTTTTTTCTTCGATGGATTTTTAACTAGAAGTGACTAATTTTGAAAATTTAGTATAATAAATAATTTTTGAATAAAAAAGTTTCAATATTTCCATTTAAAAATGTTAATATTCAATCAGTCGGATGCAAGAAGATAATATACAAATATATAGAAATATGTATATTGTCAACTGAAAAATCAATACTTTTATAAGAATATCTAAACACGCACAAGAAATCGACCTTTTGTATCGCAGGTAGAGGAATTCAAAGTCAAACTCCTGATGTTTCACCATGATTTTCGGAGTGAATGCGTGTGTTTTGAGGTTATTAATCTGTTAAAATAAGTTTTTAACACTAAATATTTAAAATATTAGTGAAAATTGTTGAAGAGAACTTAATTATTGGTTAAAATTTAGAAAAAAGTGCAAAGAGACAAGTAAAAATACGATGGAAAAAGTAATTATATGTCATTTATTCTTGGTTTGTATTGAAAATAATTGGATTATATTTGCTTTTAAGTTTGTTTATGCATTTTGAAGAATCGAGTTATTATTCTTATTATTATGTTACAATTATATTACATTATTACAGTTATTATGATACATTTATATGCTGTAAAATCACATTTTTTTGTAATTTTGATCATTACAGCAAAATCGCTTGCGTTGCATATAAGTTAAAAAATGTTTCCCGTTTAATAAATAATTACTCAATCTTAACTAAATTTTGTTTGCTTATTTGGGACGTATTGATTTAACGATTCTAAAAATTTTAGCCCTGTAAGTGTAATATTTTTAATTCTACAGTACTTTTTTCACTAAATTTTCCGCACGTCATGCTCGTCGTTAAGATTATTTGCAAAAACAATTTGTGTTAAATTATTCTTTGGATGTAATGAAATCTTTTTAAATTATTAGAAATATATTTCCTGTCTTACAGCTATTTCCCCTTGAATTTGATCCTCATATTTAAAAAATCATATGTGTTAAAAACATTTTCCAACATTCTTTTATATGTTACAGGAACAGCAACAAGATACTGTAGACTCTACAGTTAATTGTTGTTGCATTTGCAAAGAATAAGAGAGTGCAGATACACAAATTATACAAAGTTTTTTCAAAAATTTCAAATTTGGAATTCAATCATTGCATCCGAATGATTGAATAATTAACATTTTTTAATGGAAATTTTGAAACTTTTTAATTCAAAAATTATTTTTTAAACTAAATTTTCAAAATTAGTCACTTATACTTTGTTAAAATTTCATCGAAAAAGAAATGTTCAAATTTTTTTTTTTTATTTATTTAAACAATATAAATAATTGATAGCGCCAGCTGAAATGTTTCTGATTTTGAATAATTTAGTATAACAAACATTTAAAAAAAAAATTCATCAAAATCGGTTCTGTTTTTGCGGGTTTAGAAGTTTTGACGATTTTTCCGCTTTATTGACTGGACTAGTAATTAGAATTAGAAAAAGATGACATTTTAATAAATGTTGAAGGTATTAGTTATATTTGAAATTAATTTATACCGTGAGTTCGAAAAGTTTTTACATAAGGGTTGGCCATGAGACACAAAAGTAATTTCTACTGCAAGATTTAGAACCTTTGTTTTTACAATTTTATTGAAATTTGCACAACAGTATTATGCCAGCAACACAATAATGACAGTTAATAAATTTTAAGGCCCGAATTCAGAGACGCATCTCAAACTCATCTCTTAAGTTAGACTCACTCGAGATGGGACGTTACTCGACTCTCGCTCATCTCATATTTCACATTTAGAAACGTTCAAGGTTGTGTAACTTACTTAAGTTACCCTTAAGTAGAGATTATAGTTGCCAGCTTGTGAATGGACCGTAAAACGTCTGTGACGTTATGAAACGTCACAAACTGATGATGTTTTTCTTAGAAATTCTCAGCGGGTTTTCTAAATGCACCCTTTAAAAATTGCAAACAAGTTGCAGTTTCCACGTGCGTGTTTAGGTTTAGTAGTATCGTACATCGTAGAGTCCAAGTGCTGTTTTAAAATCATTAAACATGGATAGAACATTTTTTAGCGCCAAAGAAAAATCTTTATAAACAAACAACCTAAGCTTGTCGTTATTTTAAGCTAACACATACAGGGTTAGTACAAAGTCTCGGAACGGTCGAATAACTTTGTTATTTGAAAAGTAATTTCTTTAAAATTTGGTACGGATATATAATTAAAAATAAAAAATTTATTTATGACATTTTTATTGTTTTTTCACTTCCTGTTTAACAGGAAATGCTACTTAATTTTTTTAAATGGGACACCCAGTATATTTTTAAATTTTCGAATGCAGAATAAAAAACTACCTTCAGAAATATTAATATTTTTTTTTATTCATAAGAAAGCAATACAAAAAATAAAAAAAAGCTACCGATAACGCAAAATCAAGATATCTTTGATTTAAAATTTTATTGAGACTACAAAAGGTGCATATGCAGCATCATCTTCCACATACTGTACGAATTCCCAAAAACCGTTATCCATAATTAACAAAAACACAGTTTTTTTGCCACTTGAGTATAGCTCCCGACCTACCTCAACTTTCACTTAAGGCTTACTCAGTTCTCACTTACAATGAGGCAGTAAATGGTCACTCAGGCGTCTGTGAATACCGATCCATGCATTCAAGGTTGAGTTGAGAATGAGTGTGCCTCAAGTAGCGTCTCTGAATTCGGCCGTAAATCTTGCAATTCACATTATTTTTGTGTCTCCTGAGTCTCATGACCAACCCTTATGTAAAGACTTTTTGAACTTATTATTACCTGGTTTCAGTAATGTAGATAATAATATATTAGCAAGGTTGCCTTGTAAACCAGAAGTCTTGAGTTTGATCTCGTCGTTCAAAGTCATATGAGATTGTTTATTCCCCAAAAAACTGTAACTGCCCTCTTTTGGACACAAGATAAAACTGTAGATCCCATGACATAATAATGATCCTTTAGGTTCAGTAAAATTCTAATCAGGTAGGTAGTACTAATGACCATAACAATCAACATGTGTAGAATTCTTAAAAACAAGTATACAATACCTACTACAACTAAAAAAGTTCCATAATTATTCATAAAGAAAATCTACATTTTAGTATAATTTGTAAGAAACCAGGCTGTTATCTTGTCATCAGACTAAAATTAGATTCTTGTATAAATAACAATAATGGAAAGATAATTTTATAAGTTCTGTGATAAAAGAGTTACATAATACGACCTATTTTTATAATAAACATTATTTGATAACACTGTGTTTTGAGATGGTATAGAATGAAGGTCGTAATTTAATAATTGATTGTAAATTTATTCTTGCACTTTGCAAATGAAGAGATCAATGTAATCCAAACAATTCTTTGTTATTCCTACCTACGTTTGCAAAATTAAGTTCATAACCATCATTTTTTTTTCTAATTCCTATTCATCTTTCTACTTTAACATGAGGAATGAATAGTGTTTATAATGACATTTGTTTCACCCCACAGTATAAAACGTTTAGAACCATTAGTTTCATTCCTTGTCAGCATTTTTGACGTTTGCTATCTTGTAATTATTTTTCCTTTGAAAGTGCAATTTAAAATTGTATATCAGCCACAGACGATCATTTGTAATGTGCAAACACAAATGCTTACCATATCATGTAGGCAGAAATTACAGATTAGATATACACCATATATTTTTTTGCAATATTTGCATTGTAAGTCCTCCATTAGTAACAAAATTTAGATATAGGGTGCCATCAAAAGTATCAAACTAATTAGAACACTAGACAAATTTCTTAATAATAAATTTAAAAAAGCAAAAGTTTTCCTACAGTGGATGATAGTGTAGATAAATGATTTTGATGTATAGTAATTAGATTGGTATCTTTTAAATAAAAAGCTTAACTTAGGTGTTCAGCACCCCTAACAATCTGGCTGCTTCTTCTTGTTCTAGCAGTTTAACTCTAAGTGGGTTTTTGCTTGCTCTATGATATATACCGGGTGTCAATGAAACCTGGGGCACCCCTTTTTTGTAAATTATATTTTAAGATATCAAAATGAAATATGGTATATGTAATATACTCTTTAAATTGCATTTTTTAACATAGAACACACGTTTCTGTCACTTCTGATTTCGCCGGAATTACCCTCATTTTTGTTATTTTAAATGGAACACCCTGTATATTTATACATTTTTGGAATTTCCATTTCATTCTACGTATGTTAGCTATGTCAAGTTTGAAACATTTTGATGGCAAAGTAAATACTTGCAGAAGAGTTATTTTATTAATCTAGGATGCCATGACCTGCGTAAAATGAAAGTCAGGGTGCTACGACACTCAAAACAAATTATTTTAGCATTTCAACTGTAGCAAGTCTGTCATGCTTTTTGTGCATTTTATTTGTTCCACTTGTTTTGAAACCCAGTGTGTAGATTTAAATGTTCAATTCCGAATTAAATTTTCATATTAATCCCACGTTATTGGTATCAATAAAATACTTGAAAAACGCTCGTTTTTAATATCCTAGTGTCCCACTCTATACTGTATTCAAGTTAAAGATGGAGTGGATGTAAACAAATACATGCTCTGTTCACGTGCTTGAAAGAAACAGGGTAGTATTAAGGAAATTCGTAAAGATTTGCATACGAACCAGTATAGCAAAAAAATATTTAAAAAATCAACTAAAAACAAATTTGAAATAATGTTAATAATTAGACATTTGGTAATGAATAACATTTTATAAAGAACATTTTTATTCGATGATAAAGTTGGGTACAATAAATAAAAAATAAAATGAAAATAAAATAATTTTAAGCCGGACATGGACTGATATCAACGACTTGTAATTCCGGGGTGCAGTGGTGAGGGTTCAACCAATCGCATTACCCAAAATGGAGCACACGTGCTGATCACGCGCCGATCATTGTTTACATCCACTTCATCTTTAACCTGAATGAAGTATAGTGCCATTTGAAAAAATAGAGTTATTCTCGAAAGAGTATTTTTGCCAACTTTAGGTTATTCTAATACAGCAACTAAACCAGTTAAAGTTCTAAAACAATTTGTCTCAAGTGTTGGGGCACCTTGACTTCCGTTTTGCTTAAGTCATGGCACTAAGGATTAATTTCTGCAAAAATTTACTTTGTCATCAAAATGTTTCGAACTTTATATTACCATACGTAAAATTGAATGGAGAGTCCAAAAATGTATAAATATACAGGGTGTTCCATTTAAAATGACAAAGTTGATGTCAATTCCGGTGAAACCGGAAATGGCAGAAACTTGTTTCCTATGTCAATAAATGCCATTTAAAGAGTATATTACATATACCAAATTTCATTTTGGTATCTTAAAAAATAAAAAATGTATAGGGGTGCCCCAGGTTTCGTTGACACCCGGTTTACGACTACTTAGGACTAATACTAACTATGTGAGGAGTACATTCCTCTTAATTAATTATTTTAATATATGATTGTTTCACTATCGGTTAATTGTTATTGACAGTTTGTTTAGAATTGTTGTCACTCTTGTAGTAAGTCTTGTGGAAGTTTTCGCTTTAGTCTTTTATGTTGGTTTGCCTGGCCGAGGTTGTAGAAGGCTGCACTTGGACACTCACGTATGTTATTATAAAATTTAATACACAGTTTGTTTATAAACTGACACAATTGGTAAATTAAGTTCTCTGTGAATTTGTTCGTTTCTTACAAACCATGGTGCGTTCACTGCAATATTTATTCCTGAACCTAAGTATACAGGGTGGTGACTCGAACACCCGAACATAGGGATTTAACATGTAAAATCATATTTTCACAATTTCCTGCTCCCCTAATTATTTTAGGTAAAAAAGCTTCAAATAAAAGTTTTAGAGCATAAAATTCTGCATTTGAATCAATAAACAAAATTAATTTTGCGTGCCTTGTAACCTCAGAAATTAGGTATGAAAATGACTTAAAACACCCCAAAAATAGCGATAGCCATGGAATTCAAACAAAAATTAACAAATGTTAACGGTTTATCTGTCAAGTTACGCTGCGTTAGTTTATTTTTATTATTACTTGTAATTACTGTTAAAGTGAAAATATGGCCAACAATTATACAATAAGTGAAAGAAATCAATTTTTAAAGTTATTTTACAGTGGTAATAGTATAAGACAAGTGCGAGATCTATTTGCGAATTTATATCGTCATATATTCCGTCGACATCAACAATCCATACCATCATCAATAATCAAACAAAATATGGGTCAGTGTTCGTCCCTTGCAAGAGTTGTACTAAAAAACAAGTAAATATTGCACCAGAAGAAGATATTGAAGCTGAAGATCATAACGCTAACGAAATAAATGTATTAGCTGCGGTATCAAATAATCCAAATGTGAGCCTTAGAGAAATTGGATCTGGATTAGGTTTGCACCACACCACGGTCCTAAAAATATTAAAAAAACACAAATTTAAATCTTTTAAATTTTCCGTCCACCATGAAATTTGACAGATAAACCGTTAACATTTGTTAATTTTTGTTTGAATTCCATGGCTATCGCTATTTTTGGGGTGATTTACGTCATGTTCATACCTAATTTCTGAGTTTACAAGGCACGCAAAATTAATTTTGTTTATCGATTCAGATGCAGGATTTTATGCTCTACAACTTTTATTTGAAGCTTTTTCACCTAAAATAATTAGGGGAGCAGGAAATTACGAAAATATGATTTTACATGTTAAATCCCTATGTTCGGGTGTTCGAGTCACCACCCTGTATAAATTTTACTATATTTTCTATTGTATAGTTACCCATTTCTATTACTTTGTCATTCAGTGTTTGCCTTGGTTTTATTCTCATTTATGTTCAGTCCGATTTATTGTGCTCAAATACTCGGAAGAAGCTTTTTGGTAGTTTTAAGTGTGGGCTTAGTATAGCTATGTCGTCAGCGTATGCTAACACCTGTATTCCATTTCTTTTTATAGAATTTTTATTTTGGTCTTTTGTATTATTATTTCTAGTGTTAAATTAAACAATTGCGCTGATAAAATATCACCCTGCCTTACATTTGATGTTAGTTATGTCCAAACTATCTGATAAGTTATTTCCTATTTTGACATTGGCCTTTGTTTCTGTTAGAGTTAGTCGTATCATTCTTAAAATTTTAGGAGGTAGTCCAATTTCTAATAATCCTTCAATTAGTGTACCTCTGTTTACACTGTCAAATGCTTATTGATAAAAATGCAATGTATTTCCATATTATATTCTTGTGTCCTCTCGCCTATTTGCTGAAGCATATGGCTACAGTCAATCGTTGATGTATCCTTCCGAAATCCGTTTTGGTAATCTCCTATAATATTTTCACTACATTTTGTTATAGTATATTCGCTACCACATTGGGATTCAAAGACAAGTCCGCTTGAAGCCACACCATTTGACTCAAGAGTTTAGAGATTACACACTTGTTCCAGCGGTTCTGAACATACGGCATTGTTAATATTAATACTGTAACGCCTAATATTTATTTATTTTAGCAAGTTTCCGGTACCCTATGCATAAACTCCAGTCCCAATGTGGTAGCGAATATACTATAGTGTACTAATTAATGATGAAAGAACTTTGTATGTTATGTATATCCAGGGATATAATTCAATGTATGTACATTTATTGCAAATATAGGCATAGGCAATAGTTTATTCAGTGACTGACAAAAAGTTACCAACATATTCTGCATGTCTGATAACCCAGTAATCGAGTTTGACGTGTGTCACATGACCGCTGATAAGGCCCAAGGCTTGTTTAGTTGTTTGCTTCCATTTCTTCTTATCTCCAGCCAGTTCCCAATTCTTAACACTCACTTACTTGATCCAACTATCTGCACTTGGATCAACTTCTTCATCTTCTACCTCTTACGTTACGTTTCATGACTTGCTTTGTGACTCTGTTGTCCTCCAGCCTTTCGACATGACCTAACCATCTAATCCTGTTGGCTCTAATTTCCTGCGTTACACTTAGTTGCCCATACAGCTCCATTATTTCCTGATTCGGTCTTCTCATCCATTGGCCTTCGATCTCCTTTTCCCAAAGATTCTTCTTGGGATTTTTCTTTCCCATGCTTCTAGTCGTTTTATTGCTTGCACTGTTAGAGTCCACAACTCACTCCTGTAAGTTAACATTGTGTGTGTTATTGTCCTATACACACTTACTTTCACTCGCCTTAAAACTACACTAGATTTAAAGAATCTCAAAAACGCACCTGTAGCTCTGTTTGATTTAACTAAATGCGTGCTTACTTCTATATTATCCCCTCCCTGATTCGTCACTGTCACCCCTCTGCAAATTCATATACCTTGCCTGTCAAAATTTTAATCTTTAAACTACATTTCCCCCCTGCAACCGCACACTTCACTTCCATATCTTTGGTTTTTTCTTCATTAAAAAACAGCCCAAATGCTCTGAGCTTTCCTCCAACTTTAATAACATTTCCTGCATACCACTTTTTGTTCTAGCAAGCAACACCAAGTTGTCGACATAAGCTACACACTGATGCGTGTGATTGAATATGGTGCCTTTGGTATAAATCTTCGCATTATGCAGTATACATTCCAGGGTGAAATTGAACAATAATGTCGATAAGGAATCGCCTTGTCGAAGACCCTCTGCCCTTTGGATAGATTTCCATTAAATCTTACCCTACTCTTGAGCCCGCTAGAGTAATTTTCATTAACCTTATGAATTTCGCAGATATTCCAAGAATCTGCAATGCCTTGTATAGTTTATTCCTGTTAACCAAGTCATAGGCTTGTCTATAATCTATGAATACCATGTGTAGTGGTAGAATGTGCTTGTAACTATTAGCAATTATCTGTTTTATGATGAAGATCTAATAAACATATACTTTATTTCTAAATAAGAAGTAAACAATTTCATATTCTTCTATAGAAATTTTTGGGAGCGTAATTGAAAATTACATGGTAGTAAATGGTGGATTGCCAGTATTTATTTACGAATTACAAACCAGTTATAGTTTGCAGCATACTTTTTTGAATAAAATTGTTTTCTGTGCCCAAAAATAAGCAATAATTACAATAGATAATAGTTATTAAAGAGTTTTAATGTTTCTGTTACTAATACTTATTTTTCAAGTTTTTACCATGACCAGTGTTAAAATTACAAAGAGCTGTCAATCATTTTAAGATTCTCTGAGATATTTGGGTTTCATACATACTCTAACGTTTTTTTCACAAAAATAGGTTGAAACTTGATACATATTTTAAAAACTAATTCTACTTGTAGAAGAGAATTTTTAACTTTTTTAAGGTTCTCAATCTACGAAAGCCTTTTTTGTTTTTTGTTTTATTCTCGGTATAAAAAGATAAACATAAAGACTAATTAAATTAATATACCCTTATGAGAATTTTAAAATAAAAATCTGGCCTGTAGGACAAATTCTATCGCAATTTATATATTTTCCCATCAAGAATTGTTTCAAATTAATTTTTGAGCCTGTGGTTTGTATAGAAAGTTTACTGGAATTTACGTTAACGTTAAGCAGTCCGGAGAAGCCTTAAGAACCACCCTGTATATCGGGTAAATATTTCCATATACTGTTTTCAGTTCCTTTATTTATAGAAATGAACAACTGGCAGTTAGATATGTTACCAACATTAAGAACAGATGGTAGATAGTTAGTTAGATCTTTGCTAGTTAATACTTCTATTTTTGATCCGATTACAAATTCTTCACCATCTACCACGTTACCAATATATGTTTGAATACAAGATGAACTGGCTTCTTGCATTTCATAACGCTATTGCTATTATAAAAGTTGAACAATTTTGATTTTTGAATTTTCTTTTTCCGACACCCTATGGGTAAAAGGATTTAAGAGAAGAACAAGAAGAATTTTCTTTTGTCATTTTAAAATCAGTCCCTTACAGTGGCGGCCGTGGCTTGAAATTATGGGGGTGCTGCAGCTTTCGAAATATACATACCAGTAACGATCCTTGATATTTTTAAGGTGCCTTTTAAATAAAACAAAACAAATCGAAATTGTACTTAATTTATAAAAAAATAAACTTACAGGAAAATGAAATAAAAAGAATTTTTATATAAATATAAAATTCATTCTGCGATTTTTAGCTTCACAAAATTTTTCGATCGCCTTTTCATTAAAATTTTTTATTTTTGAAATCATGCTTTTTTCAGTGGAAATCATCCACAGAGCAGTTAATTGTTCTTGGTTCATATTAGTTCTTAAAAATGATTTTATCCTTTTTAAAGTTGAAAAACATCTTTCTGGTTCTGCTGTAGTCATAGGAATTGTAATTAATATTTTTATAAGTTTGATTGTTTCAGTAAAAATCCTTGACAAATTTTCTTCAGTTAATAGATTTAATAATTCAAGTAAGCCATTAAAGTTGTGGAATTCTTTTCTAGAATAAAATACTTGTAATTCTGTTTTCAATTTTTTTTTCATCAGAGCTGAATACTTATTAGTTGCATGTTTCTTTTATTTCAAAAATCGTTAACTCCTTACGATAATTCTCAAAATTCTCTTGGTAAAATAGTTTAGCAGCTATTAAATGGTTCCTGAAAGTAAATCTTTGTTTTGCTTCTTCACAAATACGGTTACATACTTCTTTACTGTCCTAAATTTTACATATACTACCAGAGTTACAAAAGGTCGAATTACGAATTTCTGCAATTGCTTTATAGAATTTGTTCAATGCCCTTTGAATTTTATAAGCATCAACATTTCTAGATTGCATTTGGTTGTATAATATTTGCCATGTGGCATAATTTTATGAAAAAGTTCTAACCAAAATAAAAATGTTTCATTTTTTAATAGTGCCAAAAATCCCGTCGAAGCTCGAATAGTTACATCAGTAGTTTTTAAACATTGCAATTTCTCGAAGCATGTTATAATGTTGTCTTTGTTTTCAAAAACTGTATTAACTGTTCTTATATTAAAATTCCAACGTATGTTCGATGCTCTTGGAATATGTGCATTTACATATTTATCTAATGTTCCCAATCTCTGCGGAGATTTTGAAAAAAATGTTGCTATACCCTATAGATTTGCAAAAAATAACCGCGTAGGTTACAAGAAAAAAAACAGAATATTTTATTGCTCACCCTCAACGAAAACAATAAAAATATTATCCTACGTATATGAAAGATTCATTCGCTCTGAATGAAAATATACAAATTACTCGCAATTAATGCTGACGCTGTTCAGACAGCAGCTGTCGCGCCGGTTATTACCATGGTTACAAATTACTGGCAAATAATGCTGACGTTGCCCAAACAGCAGCTTTCGCGCCTCTTGTTACCATGTGTATTATTAAAAACAAATGAACCTCGGCGGAACTTGCCGAAATTCACCGAATGTACGTTTTCGACACTGCTACATTTGGCAGCGTTTTTGAATGGAATCTAAAACTTCGGTTAAAATAATTCTTTTTAGAAACGGTTTAATTAATTGAATTTATGTAATAACTATGCAAAATATTGAATGATTATTATATTATTGATATTTTCAAGTACAAATTTAATAGGTAATTAATTTCCGTATTTTTCTCTGGGGGTGCTGCAGTGTTGCAGCGCGCAGCGCTAATGGACCAGGCGCCACTAGTCCCTTAAAAAGTTTCTTTGTATAATAATTAATGGTAGTAGGTTTTTAATTTGTGAAGTAAAATAATTTTTTTAAACCTGTACTCCAAAAAAGGAAACTAAAAGTTACAGATTACCATTTATATTTATAATTTTGTTATGAGATTTATGTTTTGAAATCTGCGAGAAAACCAAGCAATAAATGTTTAATAAATTTTAATATTGCATTATTACAGAACTCACATCTGTTATTGAAAAGGGGGCATATGTTCATGTCTGATTTTTGCTAAGAAATCTACTACTTCTATTTATTTCACTAAGTGTAAACTCTCCTGTATTTTGGTTTATACATGTCATGAAGCAAGATTAAATAATGATTATAGTGTAATAAATTCATGAAACATATTACAATATCTTTTACTTTGTAGATGACAACTGGAGGTACAGAATCAATCCTAATGGCTTGTAAAGCTTACCGTGACTATGCGAAGGAACAGAAAGGCATTAAAAAACCAGAAATGGTGCTTCCCATCACAGCACACACTGCATTTGACAAAGCAGGCCAATTTTTGAAAATTCGTATGCGATATATTTCTGTAGATCCTGTAACGACTCAGGTTAATCTAAAAGCTATGAAACGTGCCATAACGTCTAATACAATAATGGTAAGTAATCAATAAAATATTAATTAAATTTAAAAATGTCTTAAAATTCAAAGATAATGTTCGGTTACTTTTTGATAAACAATTGAACAGCATACATCTTAATATTGGGCGATTCAATTTAAAGTCAACCTCAGTGACCTATGGAATTAAAAAGTCATATTTTAGCTTGGTTCAGAAAATGTTGGCAAAATACAAAACAAATAATAATAATTACATAAATCTGTGTGCCTTAATTTTTGTTAAATTGATATTAGCTAAGACGTGAGTCACTGAAGATGATTTTAAATTGGATTGCTTAATATAAGTATGAGTTAAATGACATATTGGCAAATTTATTATAGATAGAATATTCTTGCTGTTCTTGGGTGATTCGTTTTTAAACAAGTTATTAATACTAAGATAAGAAATATTGTGCATCTATTCAAAGTGAAAATCTAAAAATCCATGTTTTGTTATACAAAAGTGTACGAAAAGTTTTTGACTGATAATGCTAGTACTTCATATTACCGGCATTTCTTGGATTAAGCATTCAAGTATTTTATTCTTTTTTTCATCCAATTTTAACTACATTTCTTGTTTGTAACATTTGAGATAGAAATCCTAAATACCATTTATGTCCTTGCATATGACATAAAAATCAATAATAAGTTTTACTTCTATGTAGCCATGTGCAACTGTAATCACTTTGTTTAATGGTGATGATGATTCTCGCATTATTCTCAAGTGGGACATACGGTTTGGGTAAAGTCTCTCCCATTTTGCCTGTTTTCTGCTAAATTGCCCAATTGTGCTATTGTCATTTTAGTTTCTATGTTGACTGACCTTCTCCATGTAGGCTTGGATTGTCCTCTAGTTCTTTTCCCTTGTGGGTTCCATCTTAACGATTGCTTGCATATTTCGTCGTCGTTCTTGCGGAGCATGTGACCTAACTATAGTACGGGATCTGGTTCGCTCTACGAGGATTTTTAAAGAAGGGGAGGGTTATTGTGCTGAATTCAGTCATAATGTACATAACAAACGTACACCTCTTTGTCGACCTCTAAACAGCATTCTGTTAATACTACTAAGGCAAGTATTGCTGTTCTTGTTCCAAGATGTTTACGAAAGCCAAATTGAGGTTGACTCACATACTCTTCATATTTTTGTCTAATTCTATAGTATATCATGCACAAGGACATTTTTAGCATAGGAGACATCAAGTTGATGGTTCTGTAGTTTTGACATTTTTGGCTTTTGGTATCATTACAAAGGTAAGATAATAATACTACTGGAATATATATATTAAACAGCTCCATCAATCCTTTTGTTCTAATATCTCCCATATATTTGTAATATTCTGTTTCTATATCATGTCGCCTGCAGCTTTTGCAGTCTTAAGCATCTTAATGGCATATAATACTTCTGCACTATCTCATTTTTTTCATTTCTATCCATTGGAACGTGCTTTTTGTAATATCGCGTCATTTTCTCTATTGCCTGATGCAAATTTAGATAGTCAAGATTTGCGTGTAGTATCTCACTGTGTTTACATTTTTCCTTTAACCATTTTGCTTCTTTAACCTTTTGTTTTAGTTCTCTTCTTTCATCCAGAAGTTTTATTATTTCGCCCATAATCCATTTGTTTCTTGACTTTGATGTTTTTGGACCTAGAGTAAATTTGTCCTTAATATCAGTGACAGTAACACTAATAAAATTAGAAATCCTGCACTTTTCTTAAATTCGTTGAAATTGTATCTAGAAAATAATAACTGATGTGTGCTTGATTCCTTCAGTTATAATGCAGGGATCTTCTTTGGCAAAATCAATAATATTAATAATGAATATAATACCCTCACCAGCATAATTTTCATATCACTTATTATAACTTTAACTTTGGATTGTTTGATAATATGTGCAAACAGAAAGCAAACTGTTACCCTGAGCATTTAGGTAGGTACCTACATGTTAGTTTCTTGCTACAAGTGTATTAAACAATTGTAGCTTTTAAACAACAAACAAGTGGGGAAAAAACCGTAGATGGTGCAATAATTGAGAGTGTATTTTACTTCATATTTGTGTTAAATCTCAAATATAATGTAACACTTATATTTTGCAAAATCAAATTTGCTCATTATATTAACTTAGCACAATAACAAGCTCTAAGTCAGGTTATGGATTAGGTTATATCTTCAATAGTGCTTTCGTATATTAAATTTTACTATTGAAACAATTCAAATTTTTTGTTTTAGCTTGTTGGATCAGCACCTAATTTCCCCTATGGTACAATGGATGATATTGCTGCAATATCTGAACTGGGTATTCGATATAACATTCCAGTACATGTTGATTCTTGCCTGGGAGGTTTTCTTACAGCATTTATGGCAGATGCAGGATATCCAGTACCTATATGTGATTTCCGACTTAATGGTGTAACTAGTATTTCTGCAGACACACATAAATATGGCTTTACGCCAAAAGGGTCATCACTTATACTTTATAGAGAACCAAAGTACGGTTATAAATGGATAACCACTTATGATTTCTTCCGTGAGGAAAACTCAAAGTTTTATAGAATTAATATTTATAACATTCAATGCAAATTAATATAAAATTTAGAAACTAATTAACATAGTAGCTTTGTGTAGCGTTTTTGCGGTTGCACTAAAAGCTGTAAAAGTAAGGAGCTTTTTATGGCTCAGTTAAATTCATTTTGTGCATGTATCTCCATAATAATTATTATTATGTTTATTGTTGTATATTTCAAAATTATCTGAGTTGAATACGTAATTCCATTGCAGTAAAGGCATTAGTGCTTATGTTAAAACTAGCATTTACAGTAGATTTTGTAGCATAACAGCATGCAAATTATATCATCATCTGGCAGTTGCTGTTGTTGACAACTTGACATTCTCTGATAATATTACTGCTACCATAACAAAATAATGCAAAAGAACAATTTTATTAAAAGAAGAAATGTGAAAGCAATTCAGATTTTGAAGAATGAAAGAGTAAAAGATCGAAATCACGAAAAAAAATAAGGAAATTAATTCTTGCACTTTGATGAAAATCACTGATGCCTTGGAATTACTGAAACAGTCTGGCTTGTCAGTTAGTTACACTTGTTAAAATTGTCACATAAAATAATTTTATTTTCCCTTAAGTTTGCTTTAAAAAGTAATTTCCCTTCCTGTTGAATTTGTTGAATAATGGTTACCTATTTGTTTACCAAGGCCAAAAAGTTACATTTTTGGCATTGAAAAATAATTTCAAACTGTCATTATGACCGATGGGTGGAGCTATAAACAGTGTCATAGCTCCACCCCTCTGTTTCAAAAATTTCATGGCACTAGTGATTTTCGTCAAAGTGTAAGAATTAATCCCCACAGTTCTTCTATTACACGAAACTCGAAAATTGTGTAGAATAGCATCAATCGATGCAGTATTTTTTTCTCTACAAAAAATTGAATTACACTTTTGGTCTAAAATAATTAGGGAAGCAAATAATTACATATTAAAAAATTACCATTGAAATCCCGATGGTGCGTGAGGCAACGCACCACCCGGTATATTCTTTCCTATAAGTTTGATATTTCTATTATAAAAAATATAAGAAAAAAGTACATAAAGAAAGGTATAAGTATTGTGCTTTACTCTTGATCTGATTCAGCAACTATTTTATGTAGCATATGAAATAAAACTAAAACAACATCAATAGCATCGAAAAATTTAATAACTCTATAATTTAACCATGAATTAACTAAATTATATGCTGGCTTTGATGACATAGATGTTGCGTGATTGCGTAGCAAGCCACATGTCTCGGGTTCAGTCTTAACTAAACTGTGTGAAATTTTTCTTGTTTCATTACCAAAGCAATCGAGATACTTGGCATTTGCAATTCTAAATCTTACTTGATAAACAAACAAACTAAAATACAACTAATGTCAAATAAAGTTAATGCAACCGTTTCACTAAATAGTAAAATAATCAAAGACGTAATTTATTTAACAACAACAGCCAGTGCTAGTTACAAATTTATTGAATCTCATGATATAATAGAGTGCATGTCTATGCTGTAAGCTATAAACATTAAACATTAGTAATTTTTTTAACAGTAGTCGCATTCCAAATATGTTATGGCAGAACATTATATTTAAATTTTTGCAGTTAATAAAAAATTCCTCTGTAACTTCTAAAATTATAGATATCGACATCATCAATATACTGTAACAACAGATTGGCCTGGAGGTGTGTATGGTTCACCAACAGTAGGTGGGTCAAGAGCTGGGGGTTCAATTGCTGCATGCTGGGCAACATTGTTAAATTTTGGAAGGGAAGGCTATGTGGAAGCAACTAGGGAAATTATTCATACCACGAAATATATAGAAAAAGGGTAAATATATCTAAATTTATTTATTTAGCGTATGGCATTTGTAGCCAGGAGATCACATTAGTGATTGTTTGGCTGCCAGTAGTGCTAGTTCTTTAGCGCTATCCAAGGTGCACGTGTAGCCTAGCTTTGCTACGGACGCGAACTAGCTTTGCACCTGTACTGTGTGTGAGTTGGTGTGTGTTCAGAGGAGAGCGTCGTTAATTAGGTGCCCAACGACGAATGGTCACCAGGGCTCGATACCGATCTCCGGGAAAACTTGCACCCAGCGAGATTCGAACCGGGGACTAGCCCGAAGCTCTTACCACTGCGCCACAAAAATTTTATTTGATCATTAGTGTATACATACATATACTGTTTCCCAAAAAATATGCAACAAATTTAGCTAAACATACTCTCTAAGTGCCCCCTTTTCCTCCTGATGAAGCCCCTTGAGAAAGTGGGCAAAACGTTGAGTTATT
The DNA here is from genome assembly GCA_963082815.1 of Melanotus villosus. Lineage (NCBI taxonomy): Eukaryota > Metazoa > Arthropoda > Insecta > Coleoptera > Elateridae > Melanotus > Melanotus villosus. The sequence goes on along the minus strand of OY720418.1, from coordinate 63,360,099 downwards.
TCTCAACAATGACACGGTCCCAACCCAGAAGACGTTCTTTTAACACTGTCATTGACCTCGGAAGTCTTCAGGTGGGTACAGACATGCAACAAAACTTCATGCCGTAACACCTTCGGGTAACAAGTTTGTACGGCACTTCGTAACACCGTAACATAGTAACATCGAGGCCTCCCATCAGTTGTCGGTATTTCAGCGTCACATAAAAGAAATGATACACGCTGACGTTGTACCGCTTGTTTGCATATCTGGACAGGTCTGCATAGTAGCGTTTACTTTCATTTTCATTTCAGTTGAAAAGAAACATTGCTATAGAGTGGACGGACGAAATTACCCTTAATTTTATAGAGGTGTATCGAAATAAAGAAATTTTGTGGGATACAAAACATCCCAAATATTATAAGTTATAACAAATGAATGATGCTTGGTCGGAATCTCGCAGCAATCTCCATCTTTTTGCCGTATTTCAAAATACTAACTAAATAATACTAAATGATGGAACGACAGAATGTTCGCTGGTACGATACGCGACGACGTTATTTATTTATTTATTTATTTATTTAACCAGCAATTAAACAGAAATCTCCAATTACGTAATGCTGGATACATAACTTCTCAAATGAACTTACAAAAATTAACCTTAATTCAACAGTACTTTAAATATAAACTTAAACTTAAGTTATTGCCCATATTTCTTAAAATATTCATTTACCATTTCCCTCTTAGTCATATTAAAAAAATCCCATTGACAATCTTTATTCAATTTGTTGGCTCACAACAGTATTCTATACAAAGGCGAGCTGTTTCCTGGTACAGTAGAACTCCGATTATCCGAATCAATTGGGACCGGACCCTATTCGGATAATCAAATATTCGGATAATTGGATAATTTACGTAAAAAAAGGTAATTTCTTAGAAAAAAGCTTATTTTACTGATATATATACACTGACCGGCAAAAAAATCCGGCCACCCTGAAATATTTTATAAAGGGTTCCCTTAACCGCATATTTTATAACTAAATAAAGAGCTAAGCTGATTTTTCTTAGTTATCAATGTTTTTAGATGCTTGTTCCATTCCAAAATACCCCTAGTTTTAATGTTAACAGGCGAGATTCTCTTCTCAACAGCATTAACATGTTACCGTAAATCACGGTTGAATGACGTAATTCAGGCTCGAGGAGGACATACAGGCTAATAATAATTTACCAGAAGGTCCATTAAAAACAGCCACCTTTATTTTTTTTGCAATTAAAAGAAAATCGATTTTTCACTGTTTCTTTTTTTTCAAATTAAATTTATTTCTGAGTTTATTTGTCTTATTTTCTTAGCTAATTTGTGCATGCCGTATCAACAATGAATGGTTCTTCAACCTAATGCCAATCCTTAGTTAAATTAATGAACGTTTAAGTGCTTTTGTGAAATATTTCAAGGTGGCCGGTTTTCTTTGCCGGTCAGTGTATAATGTAGTAATGTATTAAATTAAATACTTTACATCAAAAACAATGTTGTTTACATGGTATGTAATGTACTTACATAAAGTGCTTTCGGGTAATAAAAAAACAGTACAGTATCAATTTTTTCTTTTTAAAAAAGTTACACATATATGTATGTATTTAATTTTTGTCCCTCGAAAACCGATTCGGATAATTGGCGATTCGGATAGCTGGAGTTCGGATAATCGGAGTTCTACTGTACTGAGAAGATATTGGGTGTCCTCCTTAACCCAACATCCTGTACTTTAATTAGTATTTCCGCTAATAAATAGGGAACATTCACATTATCATTTAACACATTGTAAAGAAATGTTAAATTAGCCAGTTCGCTTCTGTTTGACATCTTTAAAATTGCTGTGCTACTTTCATCTAGCAGATACTGTAATTGATCTTTGTACGAAACTTGAAATGGAAAAGTGCCTGTACATTTAGTATATAAAACACGTACAAATTTTCTCTGTACCTTTTCTATGAGATTACTTAAATAATAATTATGCGGTGACCAAACATTCACTGCATACTCCAGCTTTGAGCGAACATAAGAGCAATACAAAATGTAGTATGTTTTTATTGAAGTAAAGCATTTAGCATTTCTTAAAATAAAATCTAAATTTCTATAGCTATCGTTCACGATATTACTAATGTGATCAGAAAAAGTTAGATCACATTTAAATTTTACTCCTAAATCTTTCACCGAATTTTCCCGTTTTAGTTGATTGTCTTGCATTCTGTAGACATATTCTACCCATTGTTGTTTTCTTCTAAATAACACTATTTTACACTTTGAAAAGTTCAAAAAAAGATTATTATTTTCACACCACTTCAAGAGTATGGTTACATCTCTTTGTAGCAGTTCGCAGTCACTTACACATTAAATTAGTAACCGTTGACTTCTTCCTGGTAAACCCATGTTGTTCATCGGTTATTAAGTGCTGTATTCCAATTGAAATACGATTATACATAATTTTTTCAAAGACTTTTGCTATTGATGATATGATCGTTACAGGCCGGTAATTTTCAATTACATTTTTCTTACCTGATTTATGCAATGGTGTAATTCTGGATCTTTTCCAGATGGCCGGAAATCGGTTTTCACTTGCTGCCAAGTTAAATAATATCTTTAAGGGTTTAACAAACAGATGTGCACAGCCTTTAATCAAGTATGCTGGAATATTATCCAGTCCAACTGCCGATCTCGGTTTTAATTCTTTTATTGCTTGTATTATTTCATTGTCATCAATGTTTTTCAACGTAACTGTTACCGCTATGTTATCTTCATTACTTCTTACTTCCCCCCCCTAATAGAAAGCTCGTATACTGACTTAAAAAATACAGCGAAAGCTTTTAGTTTTTCTTCATGATCCACGTATTTCATATTATTATATGTCATTTCAGACGGATACATAGAGTTTCCCCTCCGATTTGATATATACTCCCAGAACTTAGTGGAATTTATGCTTATCTCCTCTTCACAATTAGCTACATAATTCTTAAAAGCATTATCAATAAGCAACTTGAGTTCAGCTCTAATAGCACTAAATTTTTCGTTGTATAAATTCTTATTGTTTAGATTCGATTTGGCCAATTTACGATAATGCTTCTTCAATTTAATTTTTTTTTTATTTCTGTTGTAAAATATTTGGGGTATTTGCATGTACCCTTGAATCTTCTTTTGGGAATACACTTATCAAAAGCTTTATAAATTTCACTGTAGAAGTTAGCCACTGCATCATCTACGCCTATAGTATTTTTTAATACTATATCCTCCCATTTTACTTGGTTAAGTAAAATATGCAATTTATGGAAATCCGCATTTTGAAAATCATACTTTATTATATTAATGCTACAACAACTCTCCCCTTTCTTTTTACGCTTTATTCCTATTTCTATAGCACGATGGTAGTCATCTTCCACAACCAGTGGTTCTGGATCACGCCTAAGTTCCATATCACTATTTGATAATGTTAAATCTAGTGTAGCTCCCTGGTTGTTCAACACCGTATACGCACTCGTAGTATTCATATGCAAGCACAAGGAACATTCGTGATGTTACAGCAAAAAAATAATCGACAATTCTTTGAACACTCGTGGTATTGTAAGTGACAATTTTTTCTAGTGAAAATTGTCGATACAATTCGTTTTGATTGGCTCAAAAACGTCAAATCTTGCATTTTAATTGGTCGATTTTTGACAGATGACATATGAGTTGAATAGTCACTATTATTCCTTGCTGCGTCCATTTGTCATTCTTCCATACTTCCCTTATCATTTCATACATTCTCTTTCATAATTTTTCGCCCCCATACTTTATCATTTCACCAATTATGGTGTCGGTTCCTGCTGCTTTCCCTCTTCTTATTTTGTTTATTACTTATCCACATTCTTCATATGTTGGCTCATTTACTACTTTAGTATTTGTTTTTTTTTTTTTACTTTCAACCTTTAGCTTTTGTATATCCCATTTCTTTTTCTTTGTGTATCTTTGTCTTTCCACCCCTGTTCTCTGCTTTATTGTAGTGACTACTAAAAAATGGCAAGAGTCTGCGTTCACTCCTCTGTATATTCTTACATCCTTTACTGCATTTGCTTTTTCTTTTGTCATAACCACATTGTCGATCTAGTTGCCTTTGCTCGTCCCGGGTATGATTCATGTTTCTTTATCCTGTTTATCCTTTTCCTTTAATAAAATTTCTTTATTGATGCAATACTATTAGTTCTAGCCCTTGTTTGCTATTCTTGTCACTCAGCCGTAATTTTGGGTATTATTTTTATTTGTAGGTATAATTATTTATTTGCAGAAGCCATACAAGAAATAAAAATTAATTTTACAAATTAAGAAACACTTCTTGTTGTGCTAATAACCATAGTAGTTGACGCGCATTGAAATCCCCGGCACCCGCAAACCTATAAATAAATAAATAATTTCGTATGTTTTGCATGAAAAAATTTCTCTTGTATATAAAATAATAATTAAATGAATAAAAAATAAATTTCAACTTTTAAACTTTGATCTGGACTATTTTAACTTGAAAAATCCAGATTCTGAGTGTAAAAGTACGAATTTATTCGATGGACTACTTTGTTGAAACCCCTCTGTGCTGTTATATAGAACTATTTTATATTTATTTGTAGATTGAGAGGAATTAAATCACTATACGTTTTTGGTCAACCAGTTACAAGTGTTATTGCCATAGGATCTAAAGACTTTGAAATTTATCGTCTTTCAGCTGTGCTTATTAAAGCAGGTTGGAATCTTAATGTTTTACAATTCCCATCAGGGTAGGTACTTTCTTAATATTTCAAGTTTCAGTGTTATAATTAATGATTATGTTTTAGAATTCACATTTGTGTTACCCATCTGCATACACAAACAGGAGTGGCTGACCAATTTTTAACAGATGTAAAGAACTCAATAGCTGAAATACTTAAGGAACCAAGTGTACCAGTAGAAGGAAAAGTAAGTTACAAAATTGATTATATTTTGGTCTCAAATATTTACCGAAAAGTAAATTGCCTCCTCTTATTTTTTATCCTTTACAGTGTTTAATTACGTGTCAACTTAACCATAATTTTTAAAATATGCAAATTAGAAGGTATCTAAACTGACAATCGTATTTTACTTAAAAAGTGTATCTAGAATGTTTTTACTTTTTTTGTTTAATATCTTCAAGAACAAAGGAGTTATTTGAAGTTTTCAAAATGACCAAATTTTGAATTTTGGGCTATAACAAAAAATAGCGGAATTTCCCGATAAAGTCAAATAGGTCTGGAATCCGACTTCAGTTTTTGTCTACCTCTAATAATAAGAGTACTTTCCGTTGAAAACCATCAAAAATTATCCACCCTGTGTAATAGTTTCAGTATTCGAAAAATATTGACCTATTCACAGTAGGTAGGTACTACCCCAATTATACAGGGTGTCCGCAAAAAGGAGGTCAATCCGTTAACCACATATTCCTGGGGCAAAAATAATATGACTTTCATAATGCCATTTTTTTTTTTTTTAATTTTTTTATTTTAGTATTGGAAACTTATGAGATTACCGTAAACCGCGTATCAAGGATCAGTACTTTTCAAGTTCTCTCTAAAACGAACGATTTTATCAAAATTTGATAAGAGACAAAAAATAATCCAAAATGCATGATTACCTCAAAAAAAATAGCTTGGAAGTCACTGGCGTAGGTACTAAAAAACAGGGGAGGTCAGTGGGTACTGCACCCCCCGTATTTTGATTATTTGACCGTTGTTTTCGTTTTGCTTTTCTCAAAAGATGTGACTATTTATGTTGAAGCTCTGTACCAAATTTGAAATTGATAGCTTATTAAATACTTCATTTATTAAAAATAATCAGTTTTAAATTTCAAACTTTGACGCCCTGTACATCGCACGTGTGGATCTAAAATGAAAAATGGCATTATAAAAGTCATATTATTTTTGCTCAAGGAATATGTGGTTAAGGGATTGACCTCCTTTTTGCGGACACCCTGTATAACGTTGACCCAATATAAATACAGTGGAACTCGGTTATAACGAGGTCTCTGGGACTGCGAATTTTTGCTCGTTATATCAGTTAAACGTTATATCCGAGAAACTCTAAAAAATAAAAAAAAAACACTAAATTTTTTAAAAATACTGTTTATTTCCTATAGAAATATATTTTTTGCATCAAAAAACTACATACATAAATAAAAACATTACGTATTACCAGAGTTCTTAAAAAATTCATCTATTTTTAGCTGAATTTTTGGTTTAAATTTGACTTCATTAAAACTACGTCTTAAAACACTTATAGATGTAAATACTTACTCGCCACTAGCGTTTTCTTCAAAAAACCGCGTCAATAATGCTAGTGCGTCGTCTGCTTTAGCGAATGTAACAGGCGTGGGTTCATCACATTCGTTACTACCTATATCATCGTCTGCATCACTTTCAGCTTCCTTTTCTGTAACTTCTTGTAAAATTTCTTGGTCAGTTTTTAATCCCGAAGTAACCACATCTGAATCAATATCCACGTATTCGTCTATGGACGCGCAATTTTGAAAATTATTGATGTCTCTATTTTTTAACCAAGTAGATAAAGGAAGATCGTCTTCTTCTTCAAAACTTTCATTTAGAACAGAAACGAAACCAGCTTTTTTGTAACAGTTCTGAATTGTTGTGGGGGTTACATTATTCCACGCATCACTCATTATGCGAATTGCATCTAACACGCTTATTTTAGGATCCTGTTTCTTTTCCATTCGATCGATTAACTGTAGCACTAATAAGCGACGATAATAATTTTTAAAGCTCCTGATAATCCCTTGGTCCATGGGTTGAAGGATAGAAGTTGCGTTTGGTGGTAAAAAAACAAGAGTAATATTGGTTAAATTTGGTAATTCAGGATGCGCCGGGCAATTATCAACCACTAATAAAATCTTTCGATTACTACGTCGTAATTTATTGTTCCATTTTCTAATTTCCTCTTCAAAAATTGTAGATGTCATCCAAGCCTTTTTGTTAGCGGTGTAGTCCACTGGAAGGCTCTTAACATTCTTAAAACAGCGAGGATTTCTAGATTTTCCGATTACCAACAACTTCTTTTTGTCACTTCCCGTCATATTTGCACATATCAAAACAGTGAGACGATTTTTCAACATTTTTCCACCAATACACTTTTCATTTTTAAATTTCAAAGTGGTATTCGGCGTTAAATTGAAAAATAATCCAGCTTCGTCGGCGTTGTATATGTCTTCATCTTTAAATTTTCGTCGTAAGTCCGGCCAAACACTTGTTAACCACTCATCTGTAACTTTAGTATCTACTGATTTGGCTTCGCCATTTATTTTTCCGTAAACAATGTTATTACGATTTTTGAAGCGATCAATCCAACCATTATTACACTTAAAGTTTTTATAGCCTAGTTGTTCCGCGAACTTCTCAGCCTGTGCTTTTAAAATGGGTCCATTGATGGGTAAACCGGCACTTCTGTGATTTTTAAACCACACAATAAGCGCTTTATCAATGTCATCTTTTATACACTTCTTTAATTTTTTGGCATCACTCAAATTGTTGTCGAATGCTGCAAGTGTTGTTTTTCTGTTTTTCCACAACGTTGACACGGTAGATGATGGTAAACCATATTTTTTACACATTACAGAATTTTTTGCACCATTTTCTAGCTCCCGAATTATCTCAACTTTCTCGCGAACAGAAAGCGTTTTTCGTTTTATCGCAGCCATTATTTTACTTGTCTTTTTTCTGCAAAAGTAGCGAGCTAACTGACTAAAAACCAAATTAAAAATTTTAAAGAAAAACTATTGAAAGAGGTTGTAATTTTGGGAATTAGACAAAGTGCATTCATTGTAAAAACAGGTAGGTCGGTAAGCCGGAATTCGTAGAAAAGAAAATTCTGGACACTAATAACTGACAGAGTAAAATAATCCCAAAGAAATGTTCCCTTGAAACGACTTTTATATACCCAAAAACCTTTTAAAATTTGTACGTCTTTTCTGCGAAACGTATAATTACGGAAAACCCAAAAATTCTAAACTGATATGTACCTGAAACGACTTTTAGTGTAAAACTACTTCAAAATTTGCTCGTATTATATGTGAAACGTGATCGTAGTAACCGGGAAAAATTAGTATGTAAACTAATACGAATTCAACCATTTACCCAAGAAACGCTCGTTATATCCAGGATCTCGTTGTATGCGTGTTCGTCTTAAGTGAGTTTGACTCTATTTCATAAATAGATATGTATTGTTGTCGGCACACGAGTTGGCGTGAGCTAGGAATGCAGCCCAAGACGACCTTCCGAGAAAATGTGCGTACTTAATACCGGAATTCCGTCATTACTATTCTAAACAAAAACATTATTTCTTCCGCATATAATAAAAGATGTTAAAATAGTAGTTTATTTTGTAGGAAACTAGCACACCAATATTATATTGCACGGGCAGACACGCGACTCAAGCGACTCTGAAGTGTTTGGAATCAGCTGATTAGTATACAAATCAAGCACTTCAGGGTCGCTAGTCGCGTGTCTGCCGGTGCAATGGTGGCGCCGCCTGGCCACTAAAGGCAAACTGAGCATAAAAATACTGCCAGGTTGTGTGATCAGGGGTACTACCAATTTTAGGTTTAAATGAGAGTAAAATTTTGCGAAATTATTAATAAATTACAGTCACATTATTACAGTCACATTTGTTGCATACTTTTTGGGAAACACTATTATGCTGTAGTAGAATACATTTTTGATTCCAACTAAAATAAGACACATTTTATAATCATAATGTTTTTTATTAAAATAACTAGAATAATTATTTGCAGATGGCACTATATGGAGTTGCTCAAAGTATTCCTGATCGTTCAATTGTCGTCGATTTTACAAGATACTTTTTGGATTCTATGTATTATACTCCTAAAGAAAAAAGAACAGTTCGTGACATGGAAGCTAGTGTTGAAAAATAAATATTGTATATTTCCTATTGTATCACAGAACAAAAATAAATTTATGTAACTACATATATCTATAGCACCAAATTTCTACTAAGATAACATAATTTCTATTAATTTTCAAATGGTGGTAAACCAAATAATTCCGGTTTAAAATCGGTTAAAGCTTCAATTACTAATGTTGCTGGTTTTCGTAATTCATCGTTTACTTCTTTGGCTGGAACCATTACTACTTGCATACCAGCTCGTAAAGCTCCAACTACACCATTCGGTGCGTCCTCCAAAACTAAACACTGAACAGACTATTAATTCTAACTATACCATCAGTAATTTACAATTGTGCTTACCTGCTCTGGTTTGGGATTATCTGGAAATCGTGAAGCACACACTAGATAAATATCTGGATTTGGTTTTCCTCTTTTTACTTCTGGATCGGAGCTTCCCATTACTTTATGGTGGAATAAATCAAACATCTCTGTATAATTTTTAGTTTTAATCGCTACCGAATCCTTTGAAGATGAAGTTGCCAATGCAATAGGTATATTGTGATTATGAAGATGTTTTACTAGTTTTTCTGCACCTAAAATATTAAGGCAGCAACTTTTAGAAAAAGTGTAGAAACATACATTCTTTTTATTTCAATCAGTTACAAATTTTTTTGTGCTGAGGCCAAAATAAAATTATTTTACAGTGAGTTTCTTTATCACGCATCAGCATCATACGGATTTCTATGGTATAAACTTTACTTCATGTTAATACTTTTCCTAGTGCGAATTTGAAAATGCTAGTAAAGTTTTAGTTTACATCATTCTTTAGTGTTTACATCTTAAAAACTACCAGGAAAGATAAAAGCAGATGTAAATTAAAAGTGTTAAGGTAACAATCGAAAGCATTATAGTTGCTAGTTTAGTTTGTTTTAGTTACCGTTGTTATGTACATAGATATACATTGTTTTGTGTGTGTTTATTTCAATATACCACGTTTTCTGTTTAACTCGTTTTTCTGCTGTGCTGTTCTGCACCTCCACAGGTTATGGGCCCAGATTAAGCTCTAACATAAAAAGAAAAACGAAGTTTTATTGGTGATCACTGATCAATACAGAAAATGGATTCTTTGGATAAATTTATGTCTGAACAATACGGAGTTGCACCAATTTGATGGAAAGGGATATGATCACTGGAAATTTCGAATGGAAATTATTCTCGACCAACACAGAGTCAAGGTATGCTTTGAGAAAGAATCTGAAAATCCTGATGAAGCCTTTTTAAAGCTGTATAAAAAATGCAAGTCATTGGTCAATGCATAAGTAATTCTCAGCATGTAAAAAACAAAACAACAGCATACCAAATGCGGCATTCGCTGGAATCAGTATTTGAAAGGAAGGGTGTGGCCAGTCAACTTTACCGTCGAAAAAAATTGCTAACGTTAAAGTTAAAGGAAGGTGAATCACTTGACATACATTACTCCAAATTTGATGAAATAGTGCGAGAACTTAAATCTGTAGGAGCAAAGCTTGAAGAAATCGACATTATATGTCATCTCTTACTGTCACTGCCAAAATCATCCCATCGTAACAGCATTGGAGATGCTGGAACCAGAAAAATTAACCATTGACTTTGTGAAGGGAAAACTTCTAGATCAAGAAATAAAGAAGCAGTATCATCGAGAAGGAAATTTAAACAATGACTCTGCAGCCTTTAGCAGTAATACTAATAAACAAGCTTTTTCAAAGGGATATTTTTGGCAAAAGGACTCTGGAAATTTCAATCAAAAGCCAATGTTTAAATGCCATAAATGTGGAAGACCAGGGTACAAAAAAAGTGAGGTTTTTGATTGCTTCACTAATTATGAAGCAACTGTAACTGCCCAACTTGAAAGTAAAATATCAGCTATATGTTGTGATAATGGAACTGAATATTTATCAAATGCTTTTAAGAATTTTTGCAGGAGCAAGGGAATTCGGATTCGCAACACAATCCCTTACATGCCTCAATTGAATGCAGTAGCTGAAAGATTAAATCGGACACTGGTGGAAAAATCAAGAGCTATGATATTAGAATCGAAACTTCCAAAAGAAATGTGGGGAGAAGCTGTACTCTGTGCGACATATTTAATGAACAGAAGTCCAACGACAGCAAAAGAAAAAATTCAAAGCAAATTTGATCCTTAAAGTGAAATGAATATCATAATAGGTTACACACACAATCTGGAATCTTTTTTGCAGAAAAGTGTGTTTGCTAAAGATGTAATTTTTGATGAAAATAAAACAATTGATCACTTAAAGGGTCAATCAATTAAATCAAACGTTTTATTAAAAGATAGTGAAGAAACTGACGAAGGAGTAGAGATAAATAAAAATCAGGAAGAGACTAATAATGCTAAGATCGAAAGAAATGAAGAAGAAACAAATGATGACCTGGAATTAAGAAGAAGTGTTAGACCGAGAAAATTGCCTGCCTGATTTAATGATTATGACTTGGCTCATTTAGCGTTGAGTGCTGAATCCTATATAGATGAAGTACCGTTGAACTTTGAGGTGGCAAAAGCTAGACTTGATTATGTGCGTTGGAAAAATGCAGTAGAAGAAGAGACGAACGCTTTTCAACTAAATGAAACATGGACGCTAGTTAAAAAACCAGAAAATGCACGCATTATTGATAGCAAGTGGGTTTTCAAACTAAAAAAAGATCAGAACAACCAAATAAAGAAATATAAAGCTCGATTGGTAGCAAGAGGGTTTAGATAGAAATAAGGTTTTGATTATGAGGAAACGTATACCCCCGTTGCCGGACTAACAACGATTAGAACACTACTCGCAATAATAAATCATAATAATTTAAAGGTACAACAAATGGATGTTAAATCAGCTTTTCTACATCGAGTTCTGGATGAAGACATCTACATGAGGAAACCTGGAGGACTTCAAGGTGATGATAATCATATATGCAAACTAAACAAAGCTATTTATGGGCTCAAACAAGCCTCCTTTTGTTGGAATAAAAGGTTAAATGAATTTGCCAAAAAACAACGGATAATCAGATCTCAAAATGATTCGTGTTTATATATGAAGATTTTTGAATTTAATGTTGTTTACTTCTTGCTTTACGTAGATGATATAATTATTGCTAGTAAAGCCTCATTTTCACGATGATAGTTTTTTTATGATAGTACTATCATGAGAGTGATAGTGATAGTACTGTCATGTCAGTGTGATGTCTACACGGTATTGCGATTTTACTATAGCAGTGTTGATAGTTGTGGTAAAATGGCTGACAGGCAGTTATTAATTGCAGCACTAACTACTGTTATTGGTAAAATGATTAAAATAAAAAGAAGAAATAGATGAAATGTGAAAAAAATTGCTTCTGATTTTCTGTCGAAGTTCTGTAATTGTAGTAAGGCCTGACACTGGCAGCAGAACTTCCTCTGCATGGTCTCTCTTCACCCGATTTTTGAAGTCCGCACATTTCTTTTTCCAACCCGGAAATCTTTGGTATTCTTCCAAGAACTTTAAAACGTCAAACCTCAAAACGTTCTGCTATCGTTGTACCAACAGTTTTTTATTATTCACGGTGATAGTTACAGCGATAGTTGCCATTGCTGTCGCGAGAGTACTGTCAACTAAATAATCAAGCGAGATAGTGTGGGAGTCCTCTTGTGACAGTGCGAGAGTGACTATCAAGAAGTCTACACCATGATAATTATCGCGATAGTTGCTATCATGACAGCTACTATCATGAAAACTCATCGTGAAAACGAGACTTAACAGAGGAAATGAAATAGAAATGCTAAGTGAGGAATTTGAAATGCAAGATATGGGTGATTTGAAGCAGTTTTTAGGAATTAATATAAAAAAAAACAGAAGGGGAATACATAGCACTTGCTGAAGCTGCTCGTGAAGTGATTTGGTTGTTGAATCTGCTAAAAGATCTTGGTCATTTAATCAAAAAATGGGAACATAAACGATTAAAACATGTAGATGTAAAATGCAATTTTGTACGTAAGTTAGTAGCTAAAATTAAATACATTTGCTCTGAAAAATAAGTTGCAGACATATTAACTATGGTTCTGTGGGCGACGCGATACCGGTAACACGGCCTCGTCACGCACAAGAATCGAAGCGAATTTTAAAGTGTTTAAGCAAAGTTTCTTAAAGTAAAAGTGATACCTTAAGATAACAAAAGTAGTGAAGTTTAAAGTGAAGAAAGAAAAAACCCGTTCTGAAAAGAGTAAATAAGTGTATTCCTCGGTTGTAAATTAGTAGTGATAAGAGAAGTGCGGGATTGCGGTCAGCTGTCATAAACAACACGCTGGTAAAGGTTGGTGTGGGAACAAAAGTGCATGAAAAATAAAAGAAAGGAGTGTGCGTGTCAGGCGAATAATAACGTAAAATGCCGTTGCATCGTTCACCTAATAAATACGAAAGTGAAGAATCTTCAACGGAAGACGGTAGAAGGAAAAGATGGAGAGGATGGAGACCCGTCACGGAAAAGTAAAAAAACAAGGAAAACACCCAGAAAAAAAAATGAAATGGAACTCAGCGAAATGATGAAAATTATGATGAATGACGTGAAAGCAATTAGGAATGATCAGAAAATGTATCAAGAGGAAATGAAAAAATTAAAGGTGGAAAACGAAACACTAAAGGGAGCAGTAAAGTTACTAAAGAAAAAGTTGGAAAGTGTAGAAAGAAATCAGAAAAAAAAAATATCGTAATTAGAGGATATGAACTCAAAGAAAATGAAGGTAAAGCGGAGGTTGTAAAATTCATTGCCGATACTCTAAAGGAAGATGTTAAAATCAAGGATATACAAAAAATAAGAATTAAAGAAAAACAAACAATATTGATGATAATAGTGCAAATGGACAGCTGGGAAGAAAAAGAAAAAGTCATAAAAGCAAAAAATCAATTAAAAGGATCATCATATTATATAAAAAATGACCTGACCCAGGCAGAAGCAAAATTACAGAAAGAACTTAGAGATATGGCTAAAATTGAAAAAGAGAAAGGACACAGAACAAGTGTAGGCTACCAAAAAATATGTATTGATAACATCTGGTGGAAATGGAATGCCAAACGGGAAAAACTGGAGAAAATAGAATATTCTACCGATGTATCAAAAAAAGGATAAAAAGCAAACAGCCATGATGGAATTTACAGTTGACGAATCAGGTGAAGGACAGGACATTGATGGGAAAGGATATAATGAGAAAAAAAACAGTTAGATGCACTAAATGTAGGATCTTGGAATGTTCAAGGGTTAAACAAAGTGGGGAAATTCAAACAATTATTAGCAGAAGCCAGAAAGTACAACTTGGACGTGCTTGCAATTCAAGAAACCAACATTAAGGGTAAGCAACATTATAATTATGATAACTATGTATGGTTTAATGGAGGGGGAGAAGAGAACAGATTGGGAACAGGTTTTCTAATACAAAACAACTTAAAAGAAGTGATAGTAGACTATAACGTAGTAAATAGTAGAATTAGCTATTTAAGAATTAAAGGCCAGTATCGAAAAATCTCACTGATAAACGTACACGCACGAACAGAAGAAGCAGAAACAGAAAAGAAAGAGAGTTTTTACGAAGATCTGGATGATATATTAAATAAAGTTCCAAGATTTGATGTTAAGATCATAATTGGGGATTTAAATGCTAAGATCGGGAAGGAGGAATGGAATATAGCGGTAGCAGGTAAAGAAAGTCTGCACGAGATAACAAATAAAAATGGACAATTGTTAGTGGATTTTGCTGCAACAAGATATATGGTGGTAAAGAGTACAATGCTACAATGGAAGAAGATCCATAAAATTACATGGATAAGCCCAGACCAAAAAACACGAAATCAAATAGACCATCTGATAGTGAACAAATTACATGCCCAATGTATTCATAAAGTAAGGTCGTATAGAGGAGCGGATATCGGTTCTGACCATATACTACTTAAAGCAAAAATAGTGCAAATGATCCCGGACCTAACAAGAAAAAATAAGGTTAAAAGCAAAAAATGGGAGGTCAAAAGACTACAACATAAAACGATAAGACAAGAATATGTAGAGAGTACCAAAGCAGCAATAAACAATTGTAAAAAGGGTGCAAATATAGAAGAAGAATGGAGAGTACTGAAAAGAGTTATAAACGAAAGTGCAAACAAAAATGTACTTAGGGAAGAGAGTAACAAAAAAAACGAATGGTTTGATGTAGAGCGTGAGAAAATGGTGCAAGAAAGGAATAAGATAAGATTATTGATGTTGGATAAACAAACAGAAGAGCTAAAAGAAAAATACAGGAAGATAAGGAACGAAACGAATAATATATGCAGAAAAAAGAAAAGAGAAGCGAGGGAAAAAAACATAATGAATATTATGACAACATTTAGAGAAAAGAATGTTAGAAACTTTTATCATAAAATAAGAATAGAAAAGAAAGGATATATCCAATCGATGGATCTGAGAGATGAAACTGGAGAACTACATTTAGAGGAAAAGCAAATGGTAGAAATCTGGGCAAGGCGCTTTAAAAAAGTAGTTCGGGATCAAAGCACAGATAACGAAATACAAGAAGAAAATGTAGCGCATACAAACGAAAACCAAGCAGAAGCGCCTAACTTTGATGATTTTATGGAAGCACTCAACAGGATGAAAAGCAACAAAAGTGCGGGATCAGATGAAATCGTAATAGAATTAATAAAATATTCAGACCAAGACGTACTACATAGAATCCTCAGATTAATATTATAAATATGGGAAAAGAAAGAAATGCCTGAGGAGTGGTATGAAGCACTAATCTGTTCCATTTATAAAAAAAGCAATGCACAGCTACCAGAAAATTATAGACCTATATCTCTGCTGAATTATTATTATTATTATTATTATCAGCCTGCAACATCCCTATATAGGGTAAAGGCCTCCCTCTTTTCTCTGCTGAATACAACATACAAAATTCTTGCATGCTTAATTAACAATAAACTTCAATCAAATGTAGAAGGGATGATAGGGCAGTACCAGACGGGATTTATAAAGAGTAAATCAGTAATAGACCATACTTTTGTAATAAACCAAATTCATGAAAAATGTGAGAAAAAGAATATACAAGTAGTGTACACCGTTTTTATCGACTTTAAAAATGCATATGATAAAATTAGAAGAGAGGAAATGTTTAAAGCAATGAAGGAATTAAGGATATCAGAAGAATTAGTAAAGCTAACAAAGATGACACTTAGGAATACATATAATAGAATTAAGTATAGAGAACAAAAATCAAACGAATACGAAAGTAATATCGGACTGAAGTAAGACGACCCACTCTCGACGACGTTGTTCAATATCGTTTTGGAAGTAATCTTTAGAAGAAGTAAGATCAGGATGAACAAAACTATCTTAAATTCTTCCCATCAAGCACTGGCATATGCAGACGATGTTGTATTACTTGCTAGAACTCAAGAAGAGCTGAAGACTATTTTTAAAAATCTAGAGAATCAAGCCTGGACTATGGGACTACAAATAAGGCTTTTATAGCCTTCAATTTCTCTGTAAACTATTCTATACCTAAAGTCTACAGAAAAGAAGATATAAGCGAAAAACCAATTTTTCGCACCTTTTAAGCCCTATAACTCAAGAAGCTCAAGGTCAAATCAAGGGTACTTTTGATATGTTGTTTAAAAACACTAAATAAAGGTGTACACAAAAATTCAGCTCACTTTGAATTTTTCCGAAGTGAAATACTTATTTGACTGGACTATTAATGTTATTTGGTAGTTGAATGCTTTGATTGAGGAGTGGTGTTAAGGTAACAATCGAAGGCATTAGAGTTGCTAGTTTAATTTGTTTTAGTTACTGTTGTTATGTACAGGGTGGCCCAAATTGGACACTTTTGATAGGAAACACCAATTTCTAGAGGAGATAGAAAAAAACTAACCTACATGTTACGAGCTCGATTTTTGTGAGAAAGTGAATGCCGAAAACCGCACATCGATATCTTGAACTGTTTAGAAGATATAGGGTGGTTTTCAATTTTGTGCATTTTTGACCCACCCCCGTAACTTATTTATTTATGAATATTTTTTGTTTCTGTAAAAACATTCTTAAGGCACTTTTTTTAAAGGAATCCAATGGTGTCCCAAGTTTTTTTGTAAAAAGAATGGTTTTGAAGCTATGAAATTGGTATTTCCTATCAAAAGTGTCCAATTTGGACCACCCTGTACATAGATATACATTTTTTTGTGCCTTTATTTCAATATACCACGTTTTTTGTTTAACTCGTTTTTCTGCTGTGCTGTTCTGCACCTCCACAAAAAGTGTATTAAAAACCATTTTGAAATACGCTGTAGCAAAACCATTAAGACGAGTTAAAGTTTATACCATGTAAATTCCTATGATGCAATGATAAACAAACTCATTGTACATTATAATGCCTATACTAGTATTTTAAAAATTAGAAAGAAGAGCAAATTAGCAGAGAAACAAAAATAAAAGAAGAACAAAGAAGACTTAAAAGGGAAAATATTGACCAACAAACAATAAATTCCATCAACAAAGAAGTGCCAAAAGCCATTCGAAAGGACATAAGGAAATACAAAAAAGAAAAGATTAGGCAGACCATCGAAGAAAATAAGAGTATGACGTTACTAAGAAGGAAATTGACAAACGGAAAAAAGAAAATTCACAAACTAAAGATTAAAAGGGGAGAGGTAATAACAATAAGGAACTAGGGGAAGACGGGATTGTCACAGAAGCTATAAAACTGGGAGGTCACACACCAATTGATTATGTTACAAAAATTGTTCAACTTGTGTTTACAAAATCAGGATATACCTACATGCTGGAATAACTCAATAACGATACTTCTCTACAAAAAAGGGGACGAAACAAATTTTGAGAACTATCGACCTATTAGTCTTTTAAACCGTATGTACAAAATATTCACTCGAATAATCACCACCAGATTAGAAAGGAAATTGGACTTCTTTCAACCCAGAGAGCAACGTCGTTTGCGCTCGGGCTATGGAATGAAAGATCACGTCCAGTGTATTAAAATCCTAATCGAAAAAACAACAGAATATAAGAGAACCCTAGTTCTGATATTCGTCGATTTCCAAAAAACAATCAACACTGTGGAAATAACTGCCATCTTACAAGCACTAAAAGAATGCAGAATCGATTATTGATATAAGTACCAACATATTTAGTCCACCAAATATACAAAAATGCCACAACAACCGTAAAACTCCATAAAACCACCAACAAAATAAAGATAAATAGAGAAATTAGACAAGGAGACACCTTATCTCCAAAAATATTTATTATGGTCTTAGAACACGCATTGATGGAGAAAAATTAAGCCACCTCTGCTTTGCAGATGATATAGTACTTACTAATAGGGGACGACTATAAAGAGGCCAATGGAATATTAGTGGGATTGAAAATTAATTATGACAAAACTAAAATGATGACCAACCTAGTATTTAGCAAACAGATGAAACTTGAGAATATAGAAATCAAAACAGTCGAAAAATATATTAAGCGTAGTTGGGGAAGACCACCAACTAGATGGACGGATGACCTTAAAAGAATTTTGACCAACTGGATTGCAGCTGCACGGAATAAAGAGGATTGGGGAGGCCTGTGTTCAACAATGGACTGGAGAGGCTGGGTAGATAGATAGATAGACTAGTATTTCATCGATAACTTCCATAACCTATAAAATCATTATTTGGTAATTCCTTCACAGTCGATTGAACTCATCCATACAGTAAAGCCACTTAGTTCTGTCAATTTTAGTAAGTGATGATTTGATATTTGCAATTAAATTATATTATAACATGCCTTTTGAAAATTAGAATCAAAATGAAAACGGAACTTTTTTGAAAAATGTATTAAAAAAATATTTAATTATTCAAAAGATCTACCACCCAAATGGAAAAAAATTGAATAGGTACCTATAGGGTTGTGCCTTGGTCAATTGACTGGTCAATTTGACCACGGTCAAAAACTGTGTGGTCAAATTCACTGTCAAATGCTGTTTTCGCCTTAAAATTGTTTATATTAAATTACACTATCAATCATCGGTTTTTTTATTTTTGCAGAAAATACTTAACTACTACAATAAGGTTTTTAAAAAATGCCTGCATTTCATGTCAATAAATGTGGTATTAGTATTATTTTAGTTACCGAGAGTATAAAATGAAATAATTGTTAAAATTGTTAATTATATGCACTTATAAACACCAAACAAAAGGGTTGGTGGTAATATGGTACTTGTTAACCTTGTGATTTGCTTAAACTTAGAGAACTATCAATACAATTTATTGAAAAAAAAGGTGAATTTAAAAAATTAAAATGGTCAAATGAGCGGTCAATTGACCGGTCAATTGACCTAAAAGTTGTTGACCGGTCAAATGCACAACCCTAGGTACCTACATCAATTTTAATTTAATGCGCATCAATAAATACACTTACCATCAAACAAAGGTGGGTTTTGCAAATATGTCTTCCCCATTTCCACATATTGTTCTAGAAATTGTTCAGGGGTTATAGGTAGCTGCATTTCATTTACTGCTATTTTTGCAGTCATTGGTTCTGGAGTACCAAGAATCTTCATTCTAACATCTATTGTATATTCTTTTCCATATTTTCTTGCAATTGCACTTATCATTTTGTCATATGCCTTTTCTGAATCTGAAACATTTTACAAGATGTTATTATAAATAATATTACAAAAATTCCTAAAATTCAGTTTGTTAGTTTTTATTGGGCTATACCTAAGCTTCCAGTTGCCAAGTATTTCAACACATATTGACTGCCATGGTCATTTAATACTACTCAACTAGGATTTTCACGGATTAAAAAACTCCCATGTCTGGCAGGACTGTGTACTGTTTTAAACATTGTATTGGCATCTACTGTTTTAACTCGTTCGAAAAAGAGCATGTTCAAACACATAATACTTAAAAAGCTTTTAGGTTTTAATAAAACTCCAAACTTTTTGACTTTTCTAAAAGGTATGTTTTCATTGGAAACAAGTCGGCGACAAATACACAAACATGTATGAGATTTGTACAGCATATTTGTTTCCGATTTGTTTAACACAATTGTATTTACGTATTGAGAATGTATGATACAAACCTTCTGTTTACATTAACAACTTGTCTATCGTGAACTAATATGGATTCCAGTGAAGGGTTCTTATTTGTGTGCGCAGCAGGGAATTATTTAATTTTTCATAGCAATACTAATAAAATATGCAAAAAAAGAATAAACGAAGATGGTGGAGCAGAAACTTTTTATACAAAAGAACAGTCATTATTTGCATATATTGCAACACGTTAACCAAAGTAAAATAAACAGAAATTCTGCACTACCACTGTCACCATTTTATAACCCCCAACAATAAAATAAATAGTAAACAAAGCTCAAATAGCGCTACTACGACTGCGCGGACTTTCAGATATGTATGTGTTTTCCATTCGCACGGGAACCTGAGATTTGTATAAAACATGTCCTATACATCAACAAAATAGTCGCATACTTTTCAATGTCTCCAACTTGTATTGTACAAATCCGACAAATTTGTATAATACATGTATGAGACATGTATTTTCGCGACATATCTGCAATGAAAACGTACCTTAATAGGGTAATTATGGTGCATATGTTATACACAATGGAATACGCTCAGCTAAACTTGCCGAAGAAAGTGGTAAGACAAGGGTGCATTCTGTCACCAATCCTGTTTCTAATAGTTATAGATTGGATCATGAGCTCATGAGGAAAACTGTAGATAATAAAAGAGGATTGCAATGACGATTTGGAAGTAAATTAGAAGATTTAGAATATGCTGATGACGTTTGTTTAATAATAGAAAAAAGAAGGCATCTACAAGCAAAATTA
Source organism: Melanotus villosus (assembly GCA_963082815.1). Classification (NCBI taxonomy): domain Eukaryota; kingdom Metazoa; phylum Arthropoda; class Insecta; order Coleoptera; family Elateridae; genus Melanotus; species Melanotus villosus. The sequence continues at coordinate 63,339,278 of OY720418.1, read as the reverse complement.
CATTTACTCAAGCAGATCGGCAACACAGTTGAACTGGAAATTAATACAAATAAAACAAAGGTTGTGAGCATAAATACCTTGGATTACAGAGAAATACCCATAATGGGAAACAACATACAAAACTTAGAAAGTTACATATACTTAGGTAGTGTGATAGATGATGTCATCTAGACGTAAAGCTAAAAATTCGCAAAGCACAAAACGCCTTCAATATATTAAACAAAGTATGATCATCAAGCGAACTATCTAAGAACTAAAATACGTATTTTTAATATCAATGTAATGAGTGTACTCCTGTATGGCTCTGAAACATGGGCATTGAAACAGCAACAAATTAACGAAATCCAAATATTTATAAATAAATCTATTAGAAAAATCAAGAAAATTTATTGGTCAAATGTCATTACGAATACAGAGTTATAGCCACAGTTACAGCACAAGAACCGGTATTAGTTATAAAAAGATGTCGTTGGAAATAGATCGAACACACATTAAGAAAATCAGTAATTGAAAATACTCGTATTAAGTACTAGAGAAGAAGTAGATTACAACATTGAGGCAAAAAGAAAGCAAAGAAGACCAGCCTTAACATGGAGGAGAAACATTATTAATGAATGTAAAGCCCAAAACATAACATGGAACCAAGTAAAGGGATTAGAGAAGAACAAGGAGAGGTGAAAAGAATTTGCGCAATTATTATACATGCAAAAAGAACTTTTAATCTCCTTTAAAGTGAAAGCTAAAAAGTTTTTAAAAGTTAAGTTAAAACGTTAAAAATGTAGTGAACTGGAGTGGATATTTTAGTGTAAGGCCTTACTGCTAAACATTTTAACTGATAATGAAACGTTCCTAGGACGATCTAAGCTGCTTGATGAAACTACAAACTATACGATGATAATAAAGATAAAAGAATAATATTAAAGAAAATTTGTTCCATAGTTTAGAACAGCATTCTGCAGCTCTTCTAAATTATTTAAGTGACTTATGACTTTTACAAATAGTTTTCTTTAGATATTTTACTTTTATTCATATGCCGGGTGTCAACGAAACCTGGAGCACCCCCATATTTTAAGATACTTATCTAAATGAAATTTGGTATATGTAATAAACCCGTTAAATGGCATTTTCTGCCATAGAACACAAGTTTGTGTCACTTCCGGTTTCGCCGGAATTAACCTCAACTTTGTTATTTTAAATGGAACACCCTGTATATTTATACATTTTTGGAATCTCCATTTAATTTTATGTATGTTAGTATCAAGTTTGAAACATTTGAAGACAAAGTCAATACTTGCAGAAGAGTTTATTTATTAATCTAGGATGCCATGATCTGCATAAAATGGAAGTCAAGATACACTCAAAATAAAAATTGTTTTAGAACTTCAGTTGTAGCAAGTCTGTCACTTGTTTTGTGCATTTCATTTGTTTCAGTTGTTTTGAAACCCAGTGTCTAGATTTAAATGTCCAAAATACGGTTTTTCTGAATGGAGTGTTATTCCAAATTAAATTTTCATATTAATCTTGCGTTATTGGTACCAATGAAATCCTTGAAAAATGGTCGTTTTTAATATCCTAGTGTCCCACCATAATGCCATTTGAAATAGTAAGGCTGTTTGAAATGAAATCCGGATTCGGTGTGTAAAGCTGTATTTATTCAATAAATTTACATATTGACATATTATTTCTCTACGTAATCTCCTTGCCTGTCAATACACGTTTTCCATCGACCTACCAACGCTTCAATTCCATCTGAGAAGAACTTCTTTGGCTGTGCGCGAAACCATTTCTGCACCGCGGTTTTTACGCTCTCGTCGTCTCGGAATTGCAGTCCAACCCAGATCTTTTTTTAATGCTCCGAAAATATGGTATTCACTTGGGGCTAGGTCTGGAGAGTACGGTGGATTCTGAAGCGATTTCCTTAACTTTAATTCGTCTGTTTCGATAAATTAGCTCTTGTACCGCCGCTATGTTCTCTGGTGTGATTACGCGATTCACCTGTCCTGGTCGCGGCGCGTCTGCTACACTATCACATCCATTTTTAAACTTATTGGTCCATTCAAAATATTCAAATACGCTTGATCGGGCCATACAACTACCACCATACACAATAACCATTCTTCTATCAATTTCAGAAGGATTAATACTCTCAGCAGTTAAAAATCTTATAACTGAGCGCATTTCTTCGTTGCCATTGCAAACAACTATGACAATTTGTAGTTCCAAATGTTTTATCTAATAAATAAGAGAGCCAGAGCCTCCCCAGAGAAATACTTTAAAACATTATTCAATGTGTTTTGTAAAGTTCAAACAATTGGATGCTCTGCAAGCACAATCCGGATTTCATTTAAAACAGCCTCGTATATTAAAATACAAGTTGCAGAAGGCATCTATTCAAGCACGAATTTGAAATTCCGAAACGAGCCGCATAGCGGCTCGTGCTTGAAGGACCTTCTACAACGAGTGTTTTATACTATTTTTTCTATTTTGCCGCTTTATACCATTTTATGAATTAAAAAATAAAAATTTTAAATCTAGGGAATTTTGCGGTCGTTGGTGACGTTTATGTGGCGTAATTTTAGGCGGCTGTAAAAAAAATTAATTTGAAACGTCAGTTTTTTTTATTTTCGCGTTTAATGTTTGAAAATGATTGCAGAAGAAATTTTATCACTAAATTTTAAACGTCGCCGAAAATTAGGCAAATTGCACAAAAAACGGTAGAAAATTTATTGCCGGACAAGTCCAAATCCCAGTATGAAATAGTTATTTTTCTACTCCTTGTTTCGAAAGTAGGCTTTTGTTCCCTGAAATTAGGGCCGAAAGTAGGCAATGTCCTCCCTAGGGAGAAAAATAAATAATTCTTCTCCCTAGGGAGGAAAATAAAATTTTCCTCCCTAGGGAGAAGAATTATAGCAACACTACCTTGGAAACGACGCACAACATACTGTATCTTGATAAACGAAATTCAGAAGGAAATCTAAAATAATAAATCATCGAAATGATTTTAAAAGTGAGTCGTAGAAAAAATTATATGCATAAGCATAACAGTGGAGGAAAGCCTTCTTCTCTCCCTTGGATGATTAATGGCCTCCGCTATCGCGTCGGGCATTAAACTTTTGCCGCACCGAAATCAAAATGTCATAAATGACATTTGATGAATGTCAGATTTGATTTTGCAGAAATATTTAAATTTTTTTATGGAAATGTGGTTGTAGAAAAAATAGTGTGTAATACATGTGTTAAAAGCTTGTATTTGCCACTCTCATGTGACTGCAGCACTCACTATCGTTCGTGCTGCAAACTTCACATTCGTGTGGCAAACGCAAGCTTTCAACACTTGTATTACAAATTACTATTGTATAACTAGGGAGGAAAGCCATGTATTCTCTCCCGCGGATGAAGTTTAATGCCCGACGCGATAGCGGAGGGCATTAATCATCCAAGGGAGAGAAGAAGGCTTTCCTCCAGTGTTATACATATAATTTTTTCTACGACTCACTTTTAAAATCATTTCGATGATTTATTATTTTAGATTTCCTTCTGAATTTCGTTTATCAAGATACAGTATGTTGTGCGTCGTTTCCAAGGTAGTGTTGCTATAATTCTTCTCCCTAGGGAGGAAAATTTTATTTTCCTCCCTAGGGAGAAGAATTATTTATTTTTCTCCCTAGGGAGGACATTGCCTACTTTCGGCCCTAATTTCAGGGAACAAAAGCCTACTTTCGAAACAAGGAGTAGAAAAAAGAATTTTTGTCAACTTTAGGTCATTCTAATACAGCAATGAAAACAGCTGAAGTTCTAAAACAATTTGTCTCGAGTATTGGGACCTTGACTTTCATTTGACATTAGTCAAGGCACTCTAGATTAATTTCCGCCAAAATTTACTTTGTCTACAAAATGTTTCGAACTTGATACTAGCATACGTAAAATTAAATAGATTCCAAAAATGTATAAATATACAGGGTGTTCCATTTAAAATAACAAAGTTGAGGTTAAAGGTGGATTCACAGCTCCGCGTTTTGCGGCACCGCAATTTTTTGAATAACCGCTCGTCATTGGTTGGTTTAAAGGTGGATTCACAGCTCCGCGTTTTGCCAACCAATGACGAGCGGTTATTCAAAAAATTGTGGTGCCGCAAAACGCGGAGCTGTGAATCCACCTTAATTCCGGCAAAATCGGAAGTGATATAAACTTATATTCTATGTCAGAAATTGCCATTTAAACCGGTTTATTACATACAGGGTTATTCAAATTCGAGGCTCACCATTGGGATCTCGGAAACCGTAAGAGTTACAAAGACGGTTAAATTGGGGCAAAGTTGCGCCATATAATGCTGATTAATATTTATCAAATTAATTTGACCTACCTCTCTTAGTTTTTTTATTAAGAGCAAAAAACAGAAAAATGTCAATTTGGTTTTTTGGGCATAATTTGGTTGTTATTAAAAATTTTTCAAATCTGTTAAAACTTTCTTTAAGCAACTTTTTAGCCTTAACACTGTAGCGTACGCTGTATCAAAAATTTTCTACGACGTTTCGTTTTTCCGGAATCATCATCAGGTTCGTTTTTTCTTATGGGCGCCATGTTGGATTTTGATAGCATCTCATAGAGTTTTTGATGGTGATTTCAACGATGTATGACATGATGGCGTTTCACTGCCGGAAACTGCTGTTATTTACAAAAATAGTAAATTTCAATAGATTGCCATGGAAAAACAAACAGAAACAACACAAAAACAAAATTCGACGTTCACCATTGGGATTTCGAAAACAGTAAGATATACGAAGACGGCTAAGTTGCGCTATAAAATGCTGATTAATAATAAAAAAGAAAATTGGCATTTCTAATTTAGTTTTTTTTTTGCTATTATCAAAAATACAGAAAAATGCTATTTAGTTATTTATAAATCAGCATTGCCATCATCAATGGATAGGCAACCGTGGCATCGTGGAATGGCCTGCTCGATCACCCGATTTGTCTCCATTAGATTTCTTTTTGTGGGGAAATCTCAAAAATAAAATCTATAAGAAAAATATCAATAATAGAGGAATTAAGAAGAGACATTGTAAACGCATTTGCTACAATTCGAGCAAGAGATATTCAAAGTGCTATAAACAATACTAGAAAAAGAGCAAATCTTTGTAGGTATACGTGAGAACGGCCTTCAGTTTGAACATACATCTCCTGTAATAAATAAACTAAATAACTAAATAGAATTTTTTTGTATTTTTGACGATAGCTAAAAAAACTAAAATAGAAAGGTCAATTTTCTTTTTTATTATTAATCATCATTTTATAGCGCAACTTTTTCCTAATTTAGCCGTCTTTGAATATCTTACTGTTTTCGAAATCATCCCAATGGTGAACGTCGAATTTTGTTTTTGTGTTGTTTCTGTTTGTTTTTGCATGGCCATCTATTGAAATTTACTATTTTTGTAAATAACAGCAGTTTTCGGTAGTGAATCGCCATCATGTCATACATCGTTGAAATCACCATCAAAAACTCTATGAGATGCTATAAAAATCCAACATGCCGCCCATAAGAAAAAACGAACCTGATGATGATTCCGGAAAAACGAAACGTCGTAGAAAATTTTTGATACCACTGCAGTGTTACGGCTAAAAAGTTGCTTAAAGAAAGTTTTAGCAGATTTGAAAAATTTTTAATAACAACCAAATTATGCTCAAAAAACCAAATTGACATTTTTCTGTTTTTTGCTCTTAATAAAAAAACTAAGATAGGTAGGTCAAATTTCTTTTTTAAATATTAATCAGCATTATATGGCGCAACTTTGCCCCAATTTAACCGTCTTTGTAACTCTTACGGTTTCCGAGATCCCAATGGTGAGCCTCGAATTTGAATAACCCTGTATACCAAATTTCATTTTGATATCTTAAAAACTAAAAAATGTATAGGGGTGCCCCAGGTTTCGTTGACACCCTGTATATTCCAAATCATTCCTCGTGATTTAAAATTCAACATTAAATAAGAAATCTCTTAAAAATTTCGTTCAAAAAAATATGTAATAATTTTCCACAATAAAAATCAATTTTTTTGATGTTTTAAACTTTTAATTAATGTGTCAAATATGCAAAATAACTTGAAAGGTTTTTCAGTACAGTAATCATTTGGTATTATTCCATAGTAGGTACTTAATTCAATATAATATATTTGTATCTAAACATAAACAGTTTCATTTAGTAATTTTCCAAACTACAATCATACATGCTGTGCACAAACAGTAAATATTACTTGTTAGAAAATTCTTAATTGGTATAGAAGGTTGTTTTATTTGAAAATACTTGTTGACTTGAATCTTAAAATTTTCCGATATTTTAAACTAACTATTAACAGCCTCGGCTCATGGCTTTTGACATAAATAATTAAAGAAACACAAATTGTCTTCATACAGGCAAAAATTTTCCATTGTTTCTCTGATTTCTCTGATATTATAGATTAAAAAATAGGAATTTATTTATAATTATTTCCTCTATGCTGATATCTAACAGATGATATTTTATATTTAGGTACTATTATTTCCTAACTACTTCAAATCTTTTCAATAATGTAAAAATACACTGTTGTTTCCATTCAGTATTAAAGTGCTGGGCCTATTACTTCGATAAGGTTCTTTTAGCTTTTTGGGTTGCATTTTAAACCTCTCCAAACGTTCAGCTCCCATCTCAAACTCAAAATTACAATTAATATACAGGGTGTGTATAAATTGGCGAAAGAACTACACGTGGCGAAAATCTTAATACCAAAATGTTGGACAATGCTTCCTCTGTCCTCAGGAACCATTTTAAACGAACGTACATTTGACAACACTGGATTCACACACCACAGGTCTTTTGTTATAGCACGGTAACTAAGGATGCCCATTACATCGCAATACTCCGTGAATGTTGCCATATGTATTTTTTGCAATAATAAGTTAATTAAGAAATGTTAAAAAAACGCTTTTGGGGTTGAAAAACAACATCTATGAAAAAATAATTTTTACAGATCTTCTTTCTTCTAATTTGCAGCTCTTTCTTTCAACAGATAATGAATTACAATACTTATTAAAAGACTTCATTTTCAAACTTTGGAGATCCCATGGAGCACCCAGGAAGCATGGTACAATATTTTGGTATTTAGATTTTCGACTCAGAATTTTATGACCAACATCGCCACGTGTAGTTCTTTCGCCAATTTATACACACCCTGTATATAATCCTAACCTTTCTACCCACTAAGGTAAGGTATTTCGATCAATAAACAAGGCACTACACTATAGTATATAGTATCTTTTTAGTTCGTTTTCTGTACATAAACAAATTTTTTACACTTTTTCTTGTCGCTGCTTCATTCGTTGTCCCTTTTTGTTATAATACAATAGCTTCAATGTTATTATCCCATGTTTTTAATAGCCTTCTTCTTCTTTTCTTGCATTCTCGTTTCGCATATTCTCTTGACTTGTCTGTGGCTGTCCATTCGCACCATGCGCCCGTACCGTCTAAGTTGACTTTTATCTATTAGTTCCAGTATTGGCTCTGCTCCAGTCTTGTTACTCCCAATATGTACCTACTTTGGTTTTATACTTCTTTATAAGTGTCCAGCTCTCACACCCGAAAGTAAGGATTGGCACAAACACAGACTTATAAACACTCATCTTCTTGGAAATTTCCTTCCCCTTGATGAAGTTATCTCTCATTTCGTGACATATCCTTGATGCACCTGCTAACCTAGCTGTAATTTCTACTTCTTGGTTTCCAGTGTTATTTATTTGTACTCCTAGATACTCGAATGTTTCAACCTGTTCCAGTTTTATTCAGTTTATTTCTGTATTGATGTTGTCGTTGTTTGCTCGTTGCTCCATCATTTTTGTTTTAATCTCATTCATTTTTAAATTTCTTGATGTAAATGCTTTGTTACATATCTCGAGATTTACCTTTAATTCATTTTCGTTTCTTGCCAATATCGCTAGATCATCAACAAACACGCACACTTCGATCCATTGTGGTATTAGATTCCTATGTCCTACATACATTCTGTTTTACTTCTTTTATGACATCATATATGATCACATTCAATAAACGGGACTTAAAACTCCATCTTTCCTCAGACCTTCGCTCACTATGAATTCTTCCGATTGTATGTTGTTCGATCTTACGTAGTTCCTGGTGTTATTGTACAAACTCATTATTCCTCTCCTCAGTTTTCTGCTTACGTTTCTTTTTTGTAGGCTTTCATTATTATTAACTGCTCTCCTAGATATTCGGTCTGCTTTCCCGGCTCTTTCTATTAGTTCTTTAATTGTAAATATGTGATTCTGGATTCCCCTTCCTTCTCTGAATCCCCTTTGTTCTTCTAATTAATTCTCATATTCTCTCATACACTTTAGATACTACACTCAGTAGCGTAATCCCTCTGCAGTTGCTGTAGACTGCCTTATCGCATCTTTTGAATATTGGTAATATGTAATATGATACCAATTTCCCAATCTTTCGGTACTGCTGCTTTGTTTCATGATTATGCTTTATTGTAAATATTTGTAAGTAGTTTTAAGCCCGTATGCCCATGGCCGGCGGAAGCGGGCATGCGGGCGCCGCTACGAAGGGGGCGCCGGTGCCGATTCGGGCATGGTTCATAAGTTCATTTTTAAGAAATAAAATTTTTATCATAAAATTGGAATGATCAATATAAATTATACAGGGTGGTGACTCGAACACCCGAACATAGGGATTTAACATGTAAAATCATATTTTCGTAATTTCCTGCTCCCCTAATTATTTTAGGTAAAAAAGCTTCAAATAAAAGTTGTAGAGCATAAAATTCTGCATCTGAATCAATAAACAAAATTAATTTTGCGTGCCTTGTAACCTCAGAAATTAGGTATGAAAATGACGTAAATCACCCCAAAAATAGCGATAGTCATGGAGTTGAAACAAAAATTAACAAATGTTAACGGTTTATCTGTCAAGTTACGCTGCGTAAGAAATTTTAAATATTTTAAATTTTTATTGCCATAAAAGAACCACAACTCCGATGGGCGGGCGACATAAGGACTGTAGCCGGACGCGACTGGACGCAGAAAGCTAGAGACCGGGACAAATGGAGAGTGGTAGAGGAGGCCTATGTCCTATGTCCAATATTGGAATGAAAAGGGCTAGAAGAAGAAAATAACCACACACGCTCGGATCGTTACAGCGCCAGCTTATGCCTTATCCTTATGCCTATGTTTTTCAGCATTTCTGGTGTGATTTGGTCATGACCAGCTGCTTTCACTTTCTTTAGTGTTTTTATTGCATCTATTACTTCTTGTATCTCTATTTCTTCTATCTCTTGTTAATCTCCTTGTTATATATTTTAAAATTAATACAATGTCCAAATAATTTTCCTTTTTTGATCTTCTTCATCTTCACTACTCTCATTTTATTATCAATGGGTTCTTTGCTAAATACGCAAAAATGAAACAAGTACCATAGACTCACAGTAAATTTTTTGTATTCAAACTACTTTCCATTAATAGAAGCTATGGTAACACTAACACAGATATAATGGATATTATCTAGATACACATTATTTATACCTTTTTAGTAGAAAAACAATTTTTTTTCTGTAGAAAATGAAAGCACATTGAAATTAATTAGATTATCTTTTTCATTGATACTTTTTTTACGTCATATACAGGGTGGTCCATAAGTAATGGGACGCAGGCACGCAGGCCAACAGTGGATTCGTGAGGCCAAAATATTACGATTTACCTAAAATTACCTTGGCCCAAAAGTTAATAGTTAAAGAGATACAGGGGGTCAAAGTCGAAAATTTAATTTAATTTTCTTATGTACAGTGTGCCCTAAATTCGACGTAGATGTATGGGTAACTTTGTTATTTGTACAGCTACGGCAAAACCGATTGCACGTTATTGGGTCAACTTTCTGAGACTAATTCTATGGTGGAAACAGAAATGGGCGATCTTCTTTTGTTTTTGAGTTATTGCGCTAATTCTAGGCAAATCGTAATATTTTGACCACTGTTGGCCTGTGTAATGACCACCCTGTATCAGGGTGGTCGTGAAAGTTTAGGAAGTACGTTAACTGCGTTAACTACATGAAAAATAGTGAAGATCTTTTAAATAATTTTTTTTCCTAAAGGGCTAAATTAAAAAGTTACGGTCCTGTAAATTTTTAATTAAAAATATCGAACTTGAAAACTATTGGAGATTTATTTTTAATTTTTGCAGGGTGAAGTAGGGTCTACCAAAGTCATAATTTGATAGCAATAAGAAAGCTTTAATTTGTTCAGTGGCGTAGTTAGAGAGAATTAAGGAAATTTTTGATTAAGAAAAAACATGAAGGCCACGTTTTTTTAAACACCCTGTGTGGTATTATTACAGAAAAATTAATTTTACGTAAAAAAGTTCTCTTGGCATTTTTAGCTCAACAAAGTCGGTTTTGAGATAAAGTTATTATTTGTTGCACAAAAGCAATTTTGCAACACCACACTGGAAGATACTTTTGCGTATATCTCAAAAACGAATTTGTTGAGTTAAAAATGCCGAGAGAACTTTTTACGTAAAATTAATTTTTCTTTCAAAATACAACACACGATGTTTAAAAAAAGCGACTTTCATATTTTTTCTTAATTAAAAATATCCTTAATACCCCCTAACTACGCCACTGGTCAAATTGGGAAAAATGTTTATTTGAAAAATCTTCATTATTTTTCATGTAGTTAACGCAGTTAACGTACTTCCTAAACTTTCACGACCACCCCGTATAGTAACTAAATATGAAATCTTAGTATAATTCCCCAACAGAGTGAAAGTATTAATAAAATAATAAGAACATAGAACAGACTTATAACTAAGAAAGTTGCTTTATTCAATATTCACCAGCAAACTTGTTCTATTTAATAAAACTATCCTTACAAAATCAAAAATGAGTAGCTTTCTTTGTTACTTTAATAGAAGGTCAATTGACTATGTTGTTTTACTATTGTCAGTAAATTGAATTTTAATAATTTGTTGTAAAGTGTTAATTCAGTTTAGGAAATTTCTAACAATTTAACTGAACTTTCAAATTGCAATGAGGTCTGAAATTTTCCATTTAGTAATTAATGTAGGTATGGCCAGTATTTTAAACTTCTAATCTAGATACCCCAAGTATAGTTAGGTATTAAAAAACTTTTTTTTCTAAATTTACATTTGTAAAGTTCCTGTTATAAAAACATATACTATACATATATTAATTATTTTGTGTTATTGTGGCACCGAACATTACATAATTATGTATCTCTTAAAACAGAAAAATACAATATGAAATTAAAAATATTTAAACCTCTACTTAATTTTAATTTCCAAACGTATAAAAAAATCTTGTCCATTAGAACAAATCAAAGTAGTAGTACGTAATAGAAACATTATTAGAGTAATATATAGTACCTATCTAATATATAAAGCTACTACATGCTTTTATTAACCATCAAACCAAGCAGTTTGAAACACAGTTTCATGAAAATCAATAGGACGTAAAAGGTAACTATTTCATCACCCACACTGCCCTTGAAACCTTGAAAGGACATAGGCAAATTTCAAACTGTAAATTATAGTTGTGTATTTATTACTCTATGATTTTTATTTTGAAACATAATTTACTCAAATATTCACATTTAATTCTTTTCCTTAAAATAATACTACATTTATAATTTTATATAAAAGATAGTTATTGCCGGCACTCAAAGGAAAATATTTTTAAAATATAATTTACTCTTGGTATTTAACATAGACATAATCTCGCCCGTAGTACACAAAAATTACTTTTTTTCTGTACTTAAAATAATTCTAAAATTAAGTTCGTAGCTACATATCGTGTAGTACTTATTAACACAAACATTTAAAAAATGCACTTCTGTAGTCCGTACTATGTAACTTACAATAAAATAAATTTATACTTACCCAGTAATAAACCATCCATATCAAAAATTACGTGTGTCACTTTTTTTAACGTCATTTTAGTAAAGCAATTATTTGTTTTTGTATATAAAAAAAGTGGTGTACAGAGTACTTAACCAAACAGTAGTGGGATTCTGTTTGTTAGCGACGCAGACGGACCGCCTTGGACGATACAATACTGCGCGGCGACAGTCAACTTGGTTCGCCTGAATTTGATTCTGAAGCACTTTCGTCCGTAGCTCTGTAGCAACCGCCGTAGCCCGATGTTTGAGATACGAACATGCCATGCGCGTACGCGCCAAGTAATTTAACCCTTTTAAAAATCAAGCTTCTGACAAAGTTTTTGTTTGAATATCTAGTGCAAAGACTAGTTATTAAGTTACACTAATTGACTAATTAGTTATCATAGTGTGCTAATAAGTAGGTACTAAATACAGGTTACATTTACTCCATACAATCAAATAATAATAATATTTTAAAGTAAGTAACATCAATTAGTCCTTTTACCCCTCTTGAAGTATTAACCTGTTAAATATTATTTGAATTCAGCATTCAGCACTGTAGAGTTGTTCTTACAGAATGCTTCCAATTATACACGAATTATATTTTTTCTAAAATATTTCTGGTCTGCTTTACGAATTTTAAAATATTTGAATTATAAATTAAAAAGCAAGTATATTCGTTTGATATAGTGGGCAAAATTATTACTTACATGTTTAATCATTTTTTTTTAAACGGGATAACAATTTTTCGTTTAGCTTCAAACACCAACGCTTTACGAATAAATGAATAAGTAAAACTGTATTACTTACGTAGCTACCTGTTATCCCTAAATTTCACATTTGCAGTGCACATGTTATATTACTTTAAATAAGTGTATCTTACTCTGCTGTATTGGTATTCGAGCGTGTTTAAACTTTCCGCGCGCTCACACTTTGGAGAAAGAAAAAGACACTACTAGTTTTTAAAGTGAAATAGCTATACATTTCGCCTTGCTCGGAACCACCTTAGGTAGCGTCTAAAACTGACAGATTCAGACTACAGCACGTGACTTGCGAGAGCAGACGATAGCAATCAGAATCGCACCATCGCGGAAAAATGGCGTAAACGCAGCGGCTAAGTCAAGACGATAGCAATCAGAATCCGCCTACACAGATACGATGGAATTTTACGATACGAATACTAATCTATCGATAGAAGGGAACTGTCTACTTCAACTCCAACGTGTGACGTAATCTGCAGTCGCGTTCAACGTGATTGCTCTAAACGCATACGCAACTGTATACTCCATTCATCGATATAAGGTGTCGTGGTTAGAATGTTCGTAACACGTAACACCACATACAATATTATTTCACAGGTATAAAAAGATTGACGATATAGCTACAGAGTAAGCGCTAAATGCGGATACGTCAGCCACAGTATAGAAAACAATCAGTAAGGACAGCTGCTGTCGGCGCCTTTGAAGTTCATAGCGCAAGTTTTATAACCAATATGGCGGTCTTGGCAGGCCTTCACTGAATTGTGTATAGATGTCGCCAAACAAAAACGGCGCAAATTTGAAAATAGTATAAGATAAAAGTAAACAGTTTTTATGTACAAATGATGTTGATTAGGTATTTATGTCTGGAAACAAATATTGAATAGGTACTGAATCATATTTTTAATTTAGTAAATTATATAAATGTTTTAATAGATAAATTAACTAACTAAATTATGCAATTACAAACTATGTTACAGCTTCTTAATAATAGTAATAATTACAAAAATTACATTTACATTTATGAAAATATGACAATTTATTTATATTTTGCTTGTTATTTTTTTATATATTATATGCCGGTGGTAAGGTAGAGCAGGTACCACTTTTGTAGGTGGTCATCTGATTGCCATCGATTTCTGGCTTCAAATTTACTGTTAGCATTTAGCTATTATTGTTGTTATTTTATTATTATTATTATTATTAGTTTTTTTTGTGTTTTTGCACGCTGTGCAGGTAATGAAGCTGGAATAAACATTATTATTATTATTATTATATGCAGCGAAATATCTATCGGTGGTTCCAAATAATGTTTTTCCTAAAAATTCTTTCGCCACTTGGATTTGTGACTCTAAAGTTTGCATTTACAAATTTAAGCGAATAAAATAAGGTCATCCTCCCACTTTCCGCTTCTAAAAGTTTGACATTTACACACGTGTTTAACACACACAACTGTAGCGCCACTAATGGATTATTCTGGAAGTTCCGCCAACAAACTGACATGCGCATACAAAACTGGTCGCGTCAAAAGCACTAAGCTGTCCTTACTGATTGTTTTCTATACTGTGCGTCAGCGTAGTTTAAGGTTTACAGATTTCTATCCCAACTGATCTCATTGGCGCACTGGGCTCCTAGCTAGGAGTTTAGGTACAAGGATTTTTACAAAAAATTCCCCACTGTTGGAGATCGGTACATCGGTACTTGAGCGAGTGAAGCCATTTAATCATTTGGTTCTAATTAACGATTCAACCTGCGGAATGATTGACTTCAGATAGTAACAAGACACATACATATACACAGTGGCGGCTCGTGTATAGGGGACTTAGGGGCCGGGCCTCACCTAATTTGTATAACTAACCCAATAATTGTAGTTTTAAAAAATATGTTTCTTGTAATTATTAATTTTTGATCTATTTCCAACACGTTTTATTGTTTAATAAAAAATTACTGCGGTATTTTGTGGCAATATTGTATAATGCGACAAATTAGTACAATCTTTGAGGCCAGCCGTGTGTTTTATAAGTGTAGAGCACGGAGTATGACTGTATGACGCGCTTGACGCGCTCGCACTACCAGTCGCGTTTGCTTACCGCGCGCAAAGCTTATCTTGGGGCCCGTTTTAGCTGGCCCATCGCTGCGTTTGTATGTATTTACGCGCGCTCGATTCTTTCATTGCCTTATTATTTTTTCCTCGTTGATCTGTTTTATTGTTTTTAGTGTGTTTAATTATTGTTGTTTTTTGTTACAATTTATTTTAAAGTTTAAATTTTTATTACGCCCATAAACGATACATTTTAACTATGAACAAAATCGATAGTTTATCGGAATAACGGTTCTCGTTATTAAGTCGAGAAGAATAAAAAAATTAAGTTGTTTTTGTCCCCTGGCCCCACCTGTTTCTATTGTCACCAGCCGCCACTGCATATACACTTAATAAACGGCCAAAAACTCTGCAGAAGGCAACCACTAGAGAGAACACACTTCCCTAGTATAAGGGGGATATAATAAAGTTCATGACGCCAAGTCGTTTAAAAATGTGGCTTTGACCCCCTTGTCAACGTCCTTAAAAAGGATACGACAAATATATTGGAAAGAAATTTGGCTGCAAGTTAGATATTCACAAGAATAACAAACGATTAAATTTTTAAACTTCTACGTTGAGTATATGTAGAGTTATTCCAAAAAGGTTTAATAATGAGTGTGACCCCCACGAGCTCTTAGGCATTCCCCCACTCGGCGAATCATGGAGTTAAACAAATGTGAAATTTTCTCCTGCAGTATAAGATCCAATTCCACTTGCAGCCTCTCTTCCAATTCATCAACCGTCGCAGGATTCGCATCGTAACTCTTTATTTGGCGACCAGTGATATCCCACACATGTTCAATTGGTGGCAAATCTGGAGATCTAGCCGGCCAGGAAAGAACGAGAATATCAGACTGGCGCAAAAAGGTCATAGCCACATCACAAACATGCGGTCGTGCATTGTCCTGCTGGTATATGGCATCTGGAATGTCTCTTATAAATGGTAACAACACCAGTTCCAAAATGTCATCAACATAGCGCTGACCAGTTAAAGTGCCTCTTTTATAATCACCGAAGGTGATCTACCATCATAACTGATAGCGCCCCAATTCATAACTCCTCGAGTAGCAGCCGTCTCCCGGTTTTTGATGCAGTCCGGATTGTGTCGTTCATTTCTAAAGGCGGATCCGTAATTGAGGCGTACGCGTAGGCGTAAAACTGTACGCATCCGCAGGATTGACCCGAGCGATCCGAATTTAAAGCGTTTTGACGGTTACACGTAAACATTTGATGTTTGATGTCAACAAACTGAGTTAACCTAACAAAATATCATTTATGCACGATCGCATTATAATGTGTCAATTATGTCTGAATTTGTTTGACATAAACGTCTATTTATAGCCCGTGGGTGTCTTTATAGGCCGCCGGTCTATAATGAAACGTCAAAAATTGATAAACAGTTTAACAGTCTTATAAAGAATTTTTTTAAATTAAAATCGAATGTATGCTCTTTATTAGAACTCTATTTAGGGTAATTTGTATTAACAACACAGTTAACACAATTATTTATGTGAATATTCCTAGGCGTAAATGCTTCAACCATTTGACAGTTGTCAGTAAAAAATTAAAATAATTGAGCAACTAACTACTCGATGTGGGTAGAAAATTAATTTATTCCTTTTATTTCAGTTTTAAAATCTTCGATCGTGCATAAAATTATGTATGTACCACTGGCGTAACTTGGTTTTATGGCCTTCGACGTGTCTTTACTCTTTAGCCCTCGACTAGCGTCTCGGGCTCAAAATCACGTCTCAAGCCATAAAAGCATCTCTACGCCCTTGGTACATAATAGCTATTTTTATATTTTTAATTAACAATAATGAAATCTGCATGTGCTTTAAATGTTTATATGCAGCAAGTGAGACACAGAAAATTATTATTACTGTATCTACATCTAATAAGATATAAAAAAACTAAGAACTCCGTAGGTAGAAAGGGTGTCCGTTCTCTGTGGAAAATAGAAACAAGTATGGGTTTTATACGCAGTTATTTTTAACAATAAAAACAACAGATCCCGCAAAATTTTTTAATTTTGTGCGAATGAATCCACAACAATACGATAGTTTATTAAATTTAATTGAAAATGATATAACGAAAATTATTTACTTCTCAAAAAAAAGTAAGGTTAAGTATAGGAATTGTTCCACGTGCATGCGGCACCGTAGCACCTCCCATTAAAATGCGACGCTTGTGCATTTAGACAATGACACATACATGTCTACGCGATTTTGTACGCCAAAAGTTGAAGTCAAGTTAACTTTGGGCGTACTGACCTTGAAGCGCAAGAATTTTAATATTGAAGTATCTCATTGGTGCTCGTCTTTACGCGTTACGCGTACGCCTCAATTACGGACCCGGCTTAAGCCGTCTGACCTGTATTCGGCCATCATGCCAATCTCAAGAGAACCGAGATTCGTCCCTAAACACTACCCGGCGCCTGCCATTATCCCAATTTCGTTTTTCGGTGGACCATTTATATCTACCAATTTTGAGAAAAATAGGATTACCATTTATAGGTGTTGCATTTTCATTTATCCACAGTGTAGATCTTACTTACTAAATAAACAAAACAATTCATTCATATAACTTTCGATGCGTTTTCAAAATCGAAGTGCAATAGAAAATTCGATGTAATTAAAATCGATGTAAACTGCCTCTACGCTACTCCAATCTATGTAAGTTAGTAAACCGTACTGAACATAGCATATGAATAAAAATATCAGTATCTCATTGGTAAACTATCATCATCTCATCATGGTTCAATATGAATTGTAATGTTAGCCTGCAGTCTTTTTTTTACTAAAAACAAAGGTAAATAGATGAATTCGGCAAAAATTTTCTCTTTTAAGTTAAGATTATCTAAGTAGATAATTAAAATAAAAAGAAGGCTGTATTCATGCTACCTTAAATTTTGCCAAAATTTCAATTTTTGGTTTATCAATCCATTTACAAGTTTACCGACCATACATAGCATTATTTTGGTTGAATATTTATTTAAAAAAAATCGCATGGAACGCAGGATTCTAGACAAAGTTAAATATGCGTGATTTTATGATTTTAATCAATAATGATAATATTTTTTGGTATGTTGTGTATTATTTATAGCAAATACAGTTTATAATCCAATTTAACCGCCATAATAGTCAACCAATAAACCACTAACGTTGTCATCCGTACGTTATGTTAAGTACGGTAAAGTCAAAAAGAACATGCCTCCAGTGTCAAGTGTCAGCAAGCAGAAGTTGTTGAATTTTTACTAAATAGTGAATTAACATTTTTTTAAAAGAAAAAAGTCTAATTAGGATTTAATACATAAGCTATCTACATATTTAAATGTTATCGCCTACTTAATTTCTACTAATTGTAGCAAGTTATTTTAAATTAGATAGTAAGTATATATTCTAAAAGCAACTTTTATGCTGACCAAGCCCATCTGGAGGTTAGAATTTTTACAAAGTTATTTCTTTTCTAGAATAAAAGTATTTTAACAATGTCTTCCGGTCGTCCAATTAAATGTGTTGTTGTTGGAGATGGAACTGTTGGTAAAACTTGTATGTTAATATCATATACAACCGATAGCTTTCCAGGAGAATATGTACCTACCGTGTAAGTATCAAAAACTTTAGTAGTATTTATAGTAAGATAGTTTACAGATTACAAAATGTTTTGATAATCTTGTAGTTTAGGAACCTATTCATGTCCATGCTTCAAACTTTTGTTAAAGTTTATGTAAACTTAATATATGTAGTTATCACTTTTGTCTGAGGTTAAGTGCTAAATTATATTAATTCAAAGCAGCAGCGGTTTTTGGGTGTTCTACATCAAAGTAGTAGTAATAATACAGAAAACGAAATAAAGCCTTCTACAAATCTAGCTTTTCCTTAAATATATATCGTTGCTTGGCGGGCAAAACCTCCCATGTGTCAAAAACAAAATTTTCAAGGAGCAAAAAACACTTTGTAATGCTCAACTTTAATGTAATATTTTGAAAATTATTTCTAATAATTTTTGTATACCATTTAGCATGTAGGAGGTCCTACCAAATATTGCAGAGAGGCCAAAACAATCGAAATAGACAAAAACCCTGTTTCAGAACAAAATGACACAGAAGCGACGATATGTTTTTTACTGCTAACACTTTCAATATTTAATTTAAGTATAGGATAATCTTATGCTTTTATCATTAATAGTTCTTAATACTTAAGTGTAGAGAACTTATTTAAATATAGCATCCATTTTAAGAATGTTTGTAAACGTAGTCTTACAAAAAAAAAGTAAAATCAGTCAAAATACTACAAAATCACGTTTAAGAAGCAGCTTTTTAACAAATGGAGCTGCATAGCTCAATTCCAGCTTTAATTTTATAACTTGGAGCCCTATCGTACAGCAGCAATGTCTACCGAATAAGCAGATTTTAGTGCGCAGAGCAATTGACAGCTGCTTTGTGAACGCTGCATAATCCACCTCATATTAAATATCCACTTGGTTAACTGACCTCATTAATTTCCATAGGAAAGTAACATCGCAACAAGTCATGCGAAGAGGCTATAATAGTACATTACATCCGAGGTGGGACATGTTTCATTACAGCCAAGGGCTTATGTATGACCGAGAGAGGCACAATATCTATGACAGATGTTTTTGCTTGCTTGCTTGTTATTGGCGAGAGATCTTTAGTTTAAAAATTTACCTAGCCATGATTTCATTCTATCTTTGTTGTGCTACCCATATTGTTTATGTCTTCCTTGTTGCACTCATTAATTTTTGTATGTTTAGATTGGATTTCAGACAATCTGTATAAACTTTGTTAATTCTATCTTAGTAAAGATCAAAATTTAAAATTTTTAGTAAAAAGGTTACTAAATAAATATAACATACAATTCTAGTATTTACAAGTGGAATTTTCAATACCAATATCTATTTTGATTACAGATTTGATAATTATTCTGCACCAATGGTCGTCGATGGAATTTCAGTCAGTTTAGGCTTATGGGATACTGCAGGCCAAGAAGATTATGATAGATTACGCCCCCTGTCATATCCACAAACAGATGTATTTTTGATTTGCTTTAGTGTAGCATCTCCATCATCATTTGAAAATGTTACGTCCAAATGGTATCCAGAGATAAAACACCACTGTCCAGATGCACCTATGATTTTAGTAGGTAAGTACATAGTCCTAAAGTGCAGTAATTTTGATTATCATTATAGAGCTTTAGCTATAGGGTTGCCAACCATCCAGTTTTTATTCAGACTGGTTGAATATTACATTGAATGTCCAGAGTCTTATCACAACATCAGATCAGATGGTAAATGTTCAGATATTTTGGATAAACCAGTAAGTTAGAAAATTTTAATTCAAATAATAGTGAAATTCCAAAAAAGAAAACCAAAATGCAAAGAAATAAAAAAATTTCATTAGTGGTTAATCACGTACATTACCATGTTCCAGTGGGTATGTGTACCAGATAGATTTTGATTAGAAAATCTATATGCAAGAGGGATTGATGCTATGACTATTTGTACAAATTACAAAAAAGTTCTGAGGTAGTATTTGAGGTCACTATTCGGAGTATATACAGTTGGCAATCCTATTTTGGATAATCCAGTTCAGTTAGCAAAAATATGTACAGGGTATCTTTAAAGTATACCGACAAACTTCATAAAGCATTGTTCAGCCAAAATTAGGGCACTTTGACCTAATTTACCTATATCCTAAAATGCACTTCTGTTGAGATGCAGCCAATCAAAGGTTGCTCTACAGTTTCAAGAACGAGAAGGCCAGTTTGAGCAATATTGTAAAATTAAACGTTTTTGTTGTATGTTTTGTTTAAAATAAAACTGATACTGATTTAGCACTAAAATTATTCGTATATGCGCTGGCACATCTGTTTGCTGCCGTAATTCTTCTTTCAATCTCAATTGATAGGTCCGGGTTGTCTGTTAAATTCGCTCCCCAAGTATATATCTACATTCTTTTTTGAAATCAAATCTTTTCCCTTCCTGCATCCTTAAGCTGAGCTGTGGATATATGTTCTCGCCCCATGATTATATATTTTGTTTTCTTTTCATTAAACTTTAAACCTACCATTCTTGCCTTAGCTTCGAGTTTTTTTTTAGTTCTTCGTGCATTCTTGCCAGTAAAACTAAATCATCTGCATTTGCCATACACTGATGCGGGTACTTTAGTATTGTTTCTTTCGAGTTAATCCCATTTTTTCTTACAACGTGCTCTAAAACTTACTTACTTAATCTATGATCTCTTATACCTAATCGGTGTCGAAATTTTCTTCTTTTCATTTACAGAACAGTTTCCACTTTTTTCTGTCTTTAGCAGTTTTCACTGCTTCTTGCCAGCTACTCCCCTTTTCTTGAAGTATTTGTGCTATTCCTTCATTCCATAGCTTTTTCGGCCTTCCTCTTGGCAGCTTCTTGTCAGATTTCGATTCCCATATTTCCTTTACTTTTCTATTTTCATGCATTCTGACGAGGTGGCCAAACCATCTTAGCTGTTGTCTAGCCATCTTGTCTTGTATTTGTTCAGCATTCAAGTTGCTTCGTATAATATCGTTACGTATTCTGTCTTGCCTCTTGACGCCTTCTATTTTTCGGAGAAATTTCATTTCACACTATATTAAATAATGTTGTAGACAGTGGGTCACCTTGTTTAATTAACAGAACGTGTTCCGTGTTGGAACCGTGTCATTGTTGAGACAGAAGAACTCGACGTTTCGCCCACTTTTTTAAGGGGCTTCTTCGGGACGAAAAGAGGGCACTAAAAGAGCATGGTAACTTAACGTGTCAACCACGCCAGAGGTGAAGAAGGATTTCGCCTTTTCTTCCTCTTGCTAAAAGAGTTTCACCTCTGGCGTGGTTGACATGTTAAGTTACTGTGCTCTTTTAGTGCCCTCTTTTCCTCCTGAAGGATCTCGGATCGTATTGCCATAATAAATATAAATCTTGGAAATGCAAAGATACTCATAATTCAAGTGTACGCACCAACGGAAAATGAAGAAGTGGAGAGGTTTTATGGCCAATTAGATGAAGCAATAAATACAAATAAACAAACGGGTACATATATGATGTTAATGGGCGATTTTAATAGCAAAATTGGGCAATTAGAAGATGGCGAGAATGGGGTCTGTGGAAAATATAGTTATGGAATTCGCAATGAGCGAGGAACACAATTAATACAATTTGCTATGAACCACCAATTAATAATAACCAACACACTCTTCCAAAAACTAGCAAAAAGAAAATGGACTTGGAGATCTCCTAACTTTATACAGGGTGTCCAAGATAAGAATGAACAGCATGGGGAATATGGGGGATCTTGAAAACGGAAAAAGATACAGCGTGGCTCAAATTAGAAAAAAGTTACGCAATTTTGAGCTCAATAAAATGCCGCCTCAAAATTTGAAAAATTCCGACGATATCCGGAAAAAAACGAAATTTTGGAAAAACGTTTTTATTTTTTTCTGAGTTTATTTGAAGAGATATTTAAAATTAATTTACACTTTATTATTGCAACTTTTTCCCCTCTATAAGATGGCGTTATCAAATTTGAAATCCGACGTTTCGTCTCTGAGAAATCATCAACTTTATTTCTTTATTGTGTGATACATTGTTAAATTCGCAGTAAAAAATACTACCGAATACAGGGTGTCTCTTTGTTTGCGGCCATATAAAAAAAATAAAGTTGATGATGGTTTCTCAGAGACGAAACATCGGATTTCAAATTTGATAACGCCATCTTGTAGAGGGGAAAAAGTTGCAATAATAAAGTGTGAATTAATTTTAAATATCTCTTCAAATAAACTCAGAAAAAAATAAAAACGGTTTTCCAAAATTTCGGTTTTTTCCGGATAGCTTCGGAATTAGTTGGAATTTTTCGAATTTTGAGGCGGCATCTTACTGAGCTCCAAATTACGCAACTTTTTTATAATTTAAGCCACCCTGTATCTTTTACTGTTTTCAAGATCCCCATGCTGTTCATTCTTATCTTGGATACATTGTATATACAAACGAAATTGATTATGTTTTAATAAACAACAAAAACATAGTCACTAACAATGAAATTTTAAATAGATTAGAATTCAACACTGACCACAGATTAATAAGAACAACATTAAAAATAAGTAAAAACAAAGAGAGATTTAACAGACTTATCTGCAATACTAAAAACAAAATACGAGCATATGACTCAGATAAATTTGGGAAACATTTAAAAGAAACAATAAAAAATTTGGAAAATATTGATAGGTTCAATGCCCAAGAATTAAATAATATGATTGTAGAAATTATCCAAAATGCAGAGAAAACGTCAAAAACTGTTAAGAATAAATGGCCAACAGAAAAACGTACAGACAACACTAAAACATTAATAAAAAAGAGGGAAGAATAAAAAAATAAACAACATTTAAACAATCAATTTAAAATAGAATTTTGTGAGATTAATAAATTGGTAAAAAGAAAAATACGGGAAGATGTAAGAAACTTTGAGGAATTAATAATTCAAGAGATCTTAGACAACACCGGATCTATAAAGAAAATCAAAAGAGACCTCTTCTTCTTCTTCTTCACTTTCATCCTTATGCCATTTCGGCGTCGGATATTATGGTGCTGGTTTATAATCTTTTATCCGTCTCTTCTATTTAGTTCGATCCAGTGCTAATGTTTTCATCTCATTCATTTGTTTTCCTCTCTTCTCTCCTATCTCTTTAATTCTGTCTAACCATGATTTGTTCGGTCTTCCTCTTTTCTTTCTTTTCCCTTTTCTAGTTTCTGTTATCTTCTTGACTATGTTTTCCGGGGTCATTCTGGTGATGTGTCCATACCAGTTTAGCTGCTTATTTTCAATTTTCGTTATTATTGATTGTTGTTTTGTTATTTTTCTTATTTGTTCATTTCTTATCCTGTCATATTTTGTTTTTCCCGCCATTTTCCTTAGGTATCTCATTTCTATTGTGTTTATTTTCTCTTCATGTTTCTTTAGCATCGCCCAAGTTTCGCTTGCATATAATATTGTTGGTAAGGCTACTACATTGTATACATGTGATTTCGTCCGGGTATCGATCTTTTTTTTCCTAGTACTGTTTTATTTATTGCGTAGTAACTGTTTGTAGCATTCTGTTTTCTTTTAGCGATTTCCAGGTCTAGACTTCCATCGTTTGCTATCACACTTCCTAAGTATTCATATGTGCTCACTTGTTCGAGGCTTTGTTGTTTGCATGTTATTATTATATTTTCCTGTTTTTATTTTATTTATTATCATAAGTTTAGTTTTACTTATATTAACCTCCATTTTTTTGGTCTCGATTTCTTGAGTCCAGGTGTTGACTAATGTTTGTATCTGTCTTTGGTTTTTTGCTAGGAGGACTATATCATCTGCATACAGTAGACTTTGTATTTTTGTTGGTATTAAATTACGATATCCGATGGTTGTTGATTCAGATTTATCTTTTGTGTTTTTATAGTATATTATTATATGAGCGATTATGACAGCCATTATTCACGAAGATGACGTTTGAGCCCACGAGCCGTCAGGCGAGTGGCACAAATCATCTGAGCGAATAATGGCCATAATCGCGAATGTAATACGATACTTTTTCTACACCTATTAAACAAATATATTAGACTCAAATTAGTCAAATTTGATAACTTTGTAAACAAGCAATATGACAACACACTTGGGCGTGTCACGCGAGTCGATTGTCAGCCGCAGAAGGAGTTGATCGCAGGCGATTTAAAATATGATTGGATTAGCGAAATATTTATGTATTTGTGATTGGCCGAAATCATAATTCACTGCAGTGAATTATGAATCCATAATTCATTGCAGTGAATTATAGGTACTATTTTTCACAAAAAAAATGCTAATAATTGCAATATAATTAAATAGGTGTAGAAAAATTAGTTTATCCATTACAATTATAAATAGGAGTGAGCTTAGACAATCTCCTTGTTTTACTCCTGACTTTAGGTTGAATTCTTCTGATTTATGTCCCTCGTTTATTACCTGTGCCCTGACGTTGCAATATAGTCCTTGTATTATTGTAATTAATTTTTTATTTACGTTTAAATCTTTTAAGCATTTCCAGATGATCGGTCTTTTAATGTTGTCAAGGGCGGCCTTTAGGTCTATAAATATAAGGTACAACGTTTCATTTGTTTCTTTCGCTCTTTCTATCAGGTTTCTAATTAAAAGAGACCTAACTACAGGAAAAGATTGGATATGTCATTTAGAAAACAAACATGGAGAACAAATAAAGAAGAGAAAGGAAATATTATCAGAAGCAACAAACTTCTATAAATAGTTGTATTCTTCAAATTACCGTACTCACATACAACGGAACCCAGGTAATCAAGAAAACAATCGACACGAAATTTCACAAGAAGAAATCCAAAAGGTTATAAAAAATTTAAAACATGGAAAAACACCAGGTACAGACAATATTACAAACGAGATGTTAAAACAAAATATGAACATAATAACACCAATCCTACAGGTCCTGTTTAATAAAATCGTACAAAAAGAGGAAATACCGAATCAATGGAAAAAATCTATAATAATTTTATTGCATAAGAAAGAAAATCGTGGAAAAATTGATAATTACTGTCCAATAAGTTTAATGTCATTATATAAAATATTTTCGACAGTGATATGCAACAGAATTAATCCACAAATTGACCAAAACCAGCCATATGAACAAGCAGGCTTACGAAAAAAATTTCTACAATAGATCAACTCCATGAAATAAGTCAATTAATAGAAAAAACCTTGGAATTTAACATGAATATTTGTTTAGGCTTCATCAACTTTAAAAAAGCTTTTGATTCCATAGAACATTCTGCCATTATAGATGCTCTATCGGATCCATGAGAAATACATCAGAATAATAGCTGAAATATACAATGGCAGTACAGCGCAAATAAAACTGGGAACATAGGGGAAGAGTTTAACATTAAAAGAGGAGTTTGCCTAGCCTTTGTAATGCCGTACTGGAACATATGCTTCTGAAATTAAAGTGGAATAACCGAGGAATTAACATAAGAGGAAAACAGTTGTCAAACCTGCGTTTTGCTGACGACGTCGTTATTATGTCAAGAAATAGAGAAGAACTTGTTATTATGGTAGAACAACTCATAAAGGAAAGCAAAAAAAATAGGTCTTGAAATTAATTTCGAAAAAAACAAAAGTCATGGAGAACAAGCAAACCCAAAACTTATTAGTTGAAAATAAAGTAACAGAAGGAGTCGAAGAAGTGTTATATTTAGGTCAATCAATATCTTTTAATGACAATAATGGACAAGAAATTAGGCGTAGAATTGCAATCGCATGGAAAAAATTCTGGGGTCTAAAATCAATCTGGAAAAGGAAGTGTAGTTTACGTCTAAAGAAAAAAGTGTTTCAAACATGTGTCATGCCTTGTTTAATTTATGGTGCCAAAACATGGACAACAACGAAAATTCAAGAAAGAAGCCTTCAAGTAACGCAAAATAAAATGGAGAGAAGTATCCTAAAAATAAGGCTCAAGGATAGAGTAAAAATAACAACAATAAGAAAAAAATTAGGAACAACAAGTATACTAACGATTAAAGTGGAACTGGGCTGGGCATCTAGCGAGAATTAAAGATCGCCGACGGTGTAAGCTAATTACAGAATGGATTCCAATGCATAGACAAAGACCAGGAAGACCAGCAAGAAGATGGACAGACGACATAACCAAACAGATAGGATATAATTGGAAAGACAAAGCACAGGAACGAAAATGGTGGATTAAAGAGGGGGAGGCCTTTGCTCGACTAAGGGATTCATTATTATTATTATTATTATTTTCCTCCTGAAGAACCTCCTTTAAAAAGCGGGGGAAACATTGAGTTCTTCCGTCTCAACAATGACACGGTTCCAACCCGGAAGACGTTCTGTCAATACTGACACTGACCGTGGAAAGTCTTCGAATTCACCTTGTTTAAGTCCGTTATTAATTAAAAAATTTGTACGTATTTTTCCAATTATTTTAACTTGATTTATTGTTCTTTCCAGTGTTATTGAGGTCAATTCTATTAGCTTGCTTGGAGCCGGTAACTCTTCCATTGTTCTTAAGACTTTACTTCTGATTGATCGTAAATCTGTTGGAAGTGGATAAAGAGACCATGTATGTCGATCTCCTTTCTTATGCATTTTTCCTGTATTATCCTCAGTGTGAATATTTGATATGTTGTTGAGCTGTTTCTTCTAAAACCGCTCTGGTACTCTCCCAGTTAATTTTCAGTCCAGTCCTTTGGTCTTCTATTTATGAGTTGTGCTAGGATTTTGTAAGTCTCATTAAGTAGAAATATTGGTTTGTAATATTGTCACAACTGGCTTGGTCTCCTTTTTTTACTGATAGGCATCATAATAGTCGCTTCCCACTCTTTTTTCTATCAGCTTATGCATTTTCTATTTTCTCTATTAATTTTTTTCCTCCGTATTTTATTCCTTCTATAGGGATTCCATCTGTTCCTAGACTCTTATTGTTTCTCATGCCATTTATTATCTCCTCAATCTCTTCCAGTGTAGGGGTTCCTATTTCTTGAACTTCACTCTCGTTGACTGTCTACTGCTTATTTGCCTCATCTTTTGTGTTTAGACTTTGTTTGTAAAACTCCGACCATCTCTCTAGTATTTCTTTTTCTCCACTGATTAACTTGCCTCCTTTATCCTTGTATACTGAGGTTTTTGCTTTATTACCCTTTTCTGATTCCTGCTGCTGTCTTATAAAACTTTCTGACTTCTTTTTTTTTTTGGTAATTATTTTCTAGTGTTTATATTTGTTTCATCTGGAGTTGTCTTTTTTTTTGTCTGCAGATTCTAAATGCTTCTCTGTACTTCCTTATGTTATCGTCTGTCCTATTTTTCAGCATTTCTATTTTCACTTTTCTTCTATGACTTATTGACATTGTTCATCGAACCATTCTTTTTTCTTCTGATGTGAGTTCTTGTTTAACAATTTTTTTTTACATTTTCACATTCTGAATCAATTCCACCTTTCTTGGATACCCTTTTCATATTCTCATTGCACGTTTTCTTCCTACAGTTGTTCTATATCATAACTACCTTCTTGTTTTTTTTTAGTACTAAGAAACTGCTGCTCTAGCTTAACTCTAACTAGCATCACTTACTATTTCTACTCCTCTTCGTGATCTTTAATCATTGTCATATGTTTATCTACGATTAACATGTGGTCAATTTATCATAACCTTTATACTTTTGGAAAATATAAATTTTCTTTAAATTTTAAAACAAACAGTTTAAGGCCTTATCTGCACAGAGCTGCATTTTCGGATATTGGTATATTAGATCAAAATGCTTCAATTGTGTCTGAAAAATAAATGCCTTGTAGAAGTTTGTCAGCATAATTTAGAGACTGTGTGTTCATAGTAAAAATTATAAAGCGCTTCTCAATGTTAATGTTTTATTTAGGGACGAAAATAGATCTTCGAGATGACCGAGAAACATTAAATTCCTTAGCTGATCAAGGATTAAGTCCTATTAAAAGAGAACAAGGGCAAAAATTGGCAAATAAAATTAGAGCTGTTAAATATATGGAATGCTCAGCACTTACTCAACGAGGATTAAAACAAGTATTTGATGAAGCTGTACGTGCTGTTCTTAGACCTGAACCACAAAAACGTCGACAACGTAAATGCCTCATTATGTAATCTGTAAGTTGTAATTAATAAAATTATTTTAAGTTTTACTCTACATTGACGGATTTCAGTTTTGAACTGAACCCTCTCAAAGAAGTTGTCTTCACTTACAAGTTAAAACTACTGCAGGGCATAATGTAAAAGTCAATAGTTTTTTTTTTCTTTCTTCATTTATTCAAATGCGTTTTCTATTGACAGGCATTTTTTATACATATACTGACGTACTAATGTGAATTTTGTGTTCGATTTTTAAGCTTTATGTAGTTGTTAAATAACACGACTAGTGTAAATGAATCATCGCACTGAATAATGTTCAATTTTTTTTCGTAACAGTGCAGGTATAACTTATTCCTGATGGAAATGTCTAATTTTTGATATTATTTTGAGGCTATGTATCTCAGTCATTATTTAGTAATTAAGGTATTTTTATACGTAATTTACAATAAAATCATGTCCTGATACTCAAACTATTAAATTTACATTTTTAGACAATTTTATATGTGATAAATTAGTATTTAACAATTTATTTCCAAAATGGTTATAATTAAACTGGGGGTTAAAGTCAGTATTTTTAATTGAAATTTGAAAACCTGTATTCATATGAAATGATTGTAAATTAAAACACCACTAAAAAGCTACAAAGCTATTGTAGTTGTAAAAATTTGTAATTTTTTTTATTGTTCTATTTTTTGATCAAATGAGCAATTATGCAGACAAGTACCTATGTTAGTGGTGAAACATGTGTATATTAGAACTTTAATTTGTTTCATTATTATAATAAAAATTGAAAACATTTCATATATTAAACAATTTGATAAAAGCATCAAATCAAATTTTCAGACTGCTATAAAAAATACGCATTTATTTCTTGAGTAGAGTTCTATATTAACTTAAGATGCGGTGATTTAGGAAAAATCTAACAGAACCAAGGATTGGTCTACCAAAAATTTTATTATTTTAATGTTCAATACAAGTTGATCTAAGAAACAGTTTTAATTTTATAATGGCGTGTTTGTGTTTTTAGATTGTGGATATGATAAAAAATTTGTTAGTTTGAGTATATATGGTGTTTAGAATTTAAATATAACTGGAGGCTACTAAAATACTCATGTTTCTATATTTCATTTTTGTGCCATTCAAAAACTTTCGTAACGCGTTTTATATTAATTAATTAAAAAGACTTTATATTTATATTGCAACTTTTTTTAAATTGTGTTATCTCATTTTATTGTGTACTTTTGATATTTTTCAGTACTTGTAGTAATAGAGCAAACTAGTGTAGCAGCTTTATATATATTAAAAACAAAAAAAAAAATAGAAAATAAGCAGCTCCGTCTAATTGTAATAATTATTTTAAGTTTAGAAATTATTTTATCTATCGAAATATTGAAATTGTTAACAATTTTGTAAGAATCCTTTTTGCACAACTTTTTTAAAGACCAAAGTAATCAGCATTCTAGTCACAGATCATAAATGTACTGCACTATGTTTTTTACATTTTTAAATAAAAAAAACGCACTGGTGTTTCAATGTTTTACGTATTTATGTGTATTGGAATTGTATAATTAAATTATTAATAAAATTACTTTATACCTTCCCATTTTTCTGTAATATACAACAGAAGTAGCAATTGGTTTCAATACTTTCTGTAATAAATATTCATAGAAGGAAATGGTATGTTAGCACCACGCAAAATTATTACTTACATTTATCTGGCCACATATTTTATCTGTTGTAATGGATTAAGGTCGAAGTTTGGTCTTACAATAAGTTAACACCATATCAGTGAACTGGTTACAGTTAAATCAATAGTAATTATTAATATATTGTAACGTTTTTATGACGTTTATTTAAAATAAACTCGGTTCGTGGTGTAAATTAATTTATTAAACAAACTTAAAGTACGAAATAATTATAAAGAACAACAATTAAACACTAACGTAAAACTAAACGGAACACTAATATTAAAACCCAACACTAAAGTAATTTATTTAGCGATGATGTCATTGCATAACTTGTTACAATATATTTTCTATTCACTAAGGGTAGTAGGTATATCAGTGCAGATTTAAGTTAAAAGTTTAACTTGAGGTTGCGTAAAGTGTAGCGAGGTTTAGCTTAAGCCCTAATTTAAACCTATTTAAACTAAACTTCAGTCTAAAGTTACACATTCACACTTGTTGAGGTTGTTGGATATTCCCTCTGGACTTCTACCGCCCTTTACTGGCTTCACTGTCATGACATTCTGCTCTAGTGCTGATTCGGTGATCTGGTTGTGGTGATACTTTTATTTATGAACGAAATGAAATATGTGCCAGAGAGTAAAAGTGGTTAAAACGTTTGCCTGTATAACATACAGTTGAATTGAATTGGTGATACCTACATCTTTCTTTTTTACCTTCCTACGTATTACTTAGGTTTGATTAATACGTTTTATCAAGAACAGAAATCAAAAAAACTGTTGCTGGAATAAAACTAATTCATTGAACATGTTATTATACAAAGGCGTTTTTGCTTCTTCTCCTATTTTCCTCCATATTTTTCTATTTTTTATTTTCTCTTTCCAGTCCTTGATTTTCATGTTTCTTAGGTACTCTGTTACTTCTTCGTACCAGGGCCGGCCGTCTCTTATGAAGAGGCCCGGGTGCAAGAAACTTTTTGGGGGCCCTTAAAAATTGTTTTCAAAAGTAAAAATAACAGAATCAAAAAAAAAGAAAGTATATTGAGTCATGTGTTCTCTTTGGGGGCCCCATATAAGCACAGGGCCCGGATATTTTGCACCCGCTGCACCCCCCCCCTCCCTATGGCCGGTCCCGCTTCCTACCACCTGTTTCTCGGTCTTCCTCTTGGTCTACCCGTTTCAGATTTCCTTGTTGTTATTGCTTTAATCATTTTTTATTCATCCGCTGTCATTATACAGGGTGTTTATTAAACATAACTTGCCTGCTGTTACTGGATAATAATTTGAAAAATATCAAAATTGGTTTTGTCGAAAATCTTTTTTGCCCTGTATCTTCGAAACAAAGCGGCTTTTCAAAAATCATCAAAGGACAAAATATTCTTAGAATAGTCCAGGGAATAACCCCTTGAATTTTTGACATATGTTTAATAAACACCCTGTATATCCAAGCCACCTAATTCGTTGTGCATTCATTACTTTTACGATGTCTTCCCCTTCCATTATTTTCATAGTTCATGTAATGTCTGTATTCTTCATTTTCCAGTTTCTTGTTCGTTTTCTTTTTTGTTGGACATATTGTTTCTGCCACATATAACGCTACTGGTCTAATTAGGCATTTGTATTTTAGTTTTTATACTTATTTTTTTACTCTTCAGTATATTGCGGTTTGCATAAAATACTTTTCTCGAACTTTGCCAGCCCTCGCTCGCTCGGGCTGGCAAACTCGTTCTCGACTGGTAAAAGCTACTTACTTCCCTTGATGCTTAAATAACTATTATATGTCTTTCTTTTCAAACACAAATATGAAATGCAACCAGATTTCTGTGTGTTAAGGGCCCCTCTATATTTTTTGGGTCTGAGGCCTTAGGTTATGTTGCGTAATGGATAATTGGTTTTACCTCGAGTTCTTTTACAGCCGAGGTCAGGTGAGGTTTTTAATGTTGAAAACTGCTGTGATTATCGCCCTTATCCCTTTGACAATCAAAATCATTTAGATTTAAGCCATAAGTATTGTACTACATGTTTTTGAGTAGTTTAGCTTTGTGTCATTTTATGTCAAACAGAGATAAATGATATTTATTGCCATGGTAACTTAACCTGAGTTTAAATTTAAATATGAGGCGAGAATAGGGGTTAATAGTTTTTATAGTGAAGATTCTAATGATTCTATTGTTAGGGGGGACCTATGAAAATATAGTGAGAAAACATTAACCATAACAAAACCGAGAACAAAACTAAAAACTCTTTAATACATGAACACTCTGTAGACAATCTGTACCTAATTAGTTTCTGTAGCAACTATTCTTAGTAAATAGTGAACTGTTTGTTCAATAAATGTCAAATCGATTTACATAAATTCTTTAAATTATGGCAGAACGGGTTATTCCTGCAACTAATACATTAGTAAAATATGACAATCCTGTGCTGGTTACAAAACATGAAGAAAGCAAAGTAGGTGTTTATTCATTTAAGTAATGTTTTATATAAACACTGGAAGAATTTAACCGATCTTTAGGATAAAGCATCTTCACCAACACGAGCCAAATCTGCACCAGCTTCGGCCGATGCGAAACGAGAAACTGAAGAGATTTTAAATGGTATTTTACCTCCAAAAGAATGGGAGGAAGATGGACAGAAATGGCGGCAACAAGTATCTACAACGCCTGCTACTCGATTAGATGTTGTAAATCTACAAGAACAATTAGATATGCGACTACAGCAGAGACAGGTACAATACATTTTGTGTTATTTTCATTTCAAATCATAACACAACATTATACTTTCACTACACTGAAAACTTTAAACCATTTGCATTTACGAACATTATTGGTTAACAATGTTTAGTTGATTTATTAATCTGCATCTGTGTCAGTAACCTCTTTTACCTTTCGGTGTCGAGGCTGGTGCGTTAGCGTGCTAATTTTTAAATTTATTCAGAAACTATTGTCAAATACGTCTCTCTAAAACGTCTGTATAAAATGCTACCACGTACTCCTGAGACCAAAATAGGAAGATTTAATTAAACTTACCTCTATCCAAAAGTGCTTCATTGAGGTCCTATTGAACATCAGAAGTCTTCCACAAATTTTTATTCTTTTAAATAATAAAAGATTGCTCTTAGCGATGGGAATTAAATTTAGAATGTGAAGATGTACTGGAGAGAGATGTTTTTAATTTTTTTTTGTTTCTGGGTATTACGTAATAGGCCAAAATTTCGGATGTACATTCAAAGCTTATATATTTTTTAAGTTTTAGCAAGGAGTGTTCTTTAATTTAGTCAATACCTACTTTTAAGAAACCTTTTATAAACAAACACTCTTATTTATATTTTTTGTCTATTATTCGATTTTGCTATTTGCCACATTTTAGGCCAGAAAAAATAATTTCTGCGTGCCACAATCACTTACAACCAGGTAGTTGCTACATAAATCAGGCTCTGTCTTTGAAATGTCTTAAATTAGGGTTGGTTAAGTTGTTTTATTTTGGTCTTGGAGTTTTTTGTACAGGTCTTTTACAGTGCCCTGCATAGTATGTTGCATATAGTAATAAGTAATACACATTATAGTTATTTATGTGGCTATGCTTAAAAATGACTGCTGAGCGACCGAAGGTTGCTATTGTTGATTCCGAGGGCGCTAAACACTCTTTTGGCTGAGACCCATACACTATTTTTTCAAAATTGTCAGTAGCAATGACTACAAACTAACTTAGTGGACGTCATCAGCTGATTACTTTTCGCCCGCCCGGGTGGAAAGTGATCAGCTGATTACTTTCCACCGGCCACGCTCACTGTCATTAAATGACAGCTTGTTTGTTCAAAATATTAATTATTATTATTATAAATGATTCATATTAATTTATATGTATGTAGGCCAGGCGTCAGGAAAATTAACATCGTTTTAAATCGGGCAAAAGATTTAACTATTGGAATCAGTTTACTGTAGGCCTCTTTTAGACATACTAATTTATCCCCCTCGAGCAACCCCCGGAACACCCCCAAATTTGACGAAATATTGCCCAAAAATCATTTTTTTGCCAATATCTCGGTTCTGGGTGGTCCTGCGACAAATAATGTAAATATCAAAATTAAATATAACTAAATTCTCTATCGAAAAGGTTTATACACATTTTTACGTAATATCAATATCCAACGAGTTACAGGCGGGGGAAGTCACGTGTCGTATCGGATTGACGCATCTGATTTTCAAACTACAAATACAAGGTGTTCCATGACTCGAGGTCCATAGCTTAAGGGCGTGTTACTGAAGTCAAAATAAGAAAAAAAGTTCCTTAAATAAGGGTCCGAAAGTACTTCCTTTTCGAGATACAGGGTGTCTAAGAAATAAGTTCTTATTTTAAATATCTCGAAAACGATTTAAGATATTAGATTGAGCTTTAGTATGCACTATACTGGCATGAAGAGGCTCTTTTTCGATCCAACTAGTTTTGAAAATTCCAGCAGTGGCGTGCGTGATTGCAAAAAAATGAATAATTCTGACGCAAAAAATAATACGCCATTGCTTTTTTTCAAAATAGGTATTTGTTTCTTAATCGGCAACCAATGCTAAAAAGAAAAAAACTCTCGAGTTTTTCTGGTAGGACAAACCGTTTTCGAGTAATAATCAAAAAACTTGTTCTTTGCAAGCGTTTTCTGAAATAACTAGTTCAAATTATTTTTTTAACAAACAGTTTTCGATAATTACTCAACAGGATAGTACAAGCACAGACAAATTCAAACGATGCAGCCATCATCAACAACGCCAGAATGGATTTTCCCAGTTCTAGTCGAGATCAGGATGCCCCAAAATACAAATTTACCTTGGATTTATCTTTGGAAACCTGCACAGTTTATTATGTTGCAAGGTGTATAATTCACAAGCTTTTTAAAAGACACAGGTAGGCCAGGCGTCAGGGAGTTCAGCAGACGTAAATATTGTATTAAATCGGGAAAAAGATTTATCTATTGGAATCGGTTTATTGTAGGTTTCTTTTATACGTACTCATTTATCCCCCTCGCGCACCGCCCGGAGCACCCGCAATTTATAGTTATTTATGTTACAAGTAAAAAATGTACGACTTTTTTGGACGAGCCGCGTTTTATGGACGAGCGAGCGCAGCAATGGTACGGTAATACCAAGAATCCTCAAGATTGGGGTTGGATGAAAAAGAGATTTGGGTTGTTTCCTATTCCTACCAAAAAAGAAGCTGCTCCACAAGAACTCTTAAAAACAATAAGCTGCAAGTGTACAAAAGGCTGCAAAGCCGCATGTAGTTGTAGAAAAGCCGGACTAAGATGTTCCGGATGTCAAGGTCAATCATGTATAAACGTTGAGATCTATGTAGACGACTTAGATCAATCCGAAGAAATAGATGATCAGTTATTATATGTTTTGTCACACGACGACACGGCTAAATCAGACAACGACGATGCAGTTAATAACGATACCGACACTCACAGTTTAATTGAAGACAGGGACCCTTTTGGACCGCCAACTTCAAAAATAGCTAAACAAATGTAATACATTGGCTGTAGAAAATAAAAGTACCGCAGGTGAGTTAAATAATTAAATAAAAAAGTGGATTAGGCCTATTGGGGACACCACTTAAAAAAAAAAAACGCGCCAAACGCTCTATCACAAGGTGGTGTGGAAACGAGCCTTTTCTGAAATAACTAGTTCAAATTATTTTTTTACAAAAGGTTTTCGATTATTAGTCGAAATGGTTTGTCCTACCAGAAAAACTCAAGAGGCCTTTTCTTTTTAGCATTGGTTGCCGATTAAGAAGCAAATACCTATTTTGAAAAAAAGCAGTGGCGTACTATTTTTTGCGTCACAATTATTTATTTTTTTGCAGTCACGCACGCCACTGTTGGAATTGTCAAAACTAGTTGGATCGAAAAAGAGTCTCTTCATGCCAGTATAGTGCATACCAAAGCTCAATTTAATATCTTAAATCGTTTTGGAGATATTTAAAAAAAGAGCTCATTTCTTGGACACCCTGTATCTCGAAAAGGAAGTAATTTCGGACCCTTATTTACGGAACTTTTTTTTTATTTTGACTTCAATAACACGCCCTTAAGCTATGGACCTCGAGTCATGAAACACCCTGTATTTGTAGTTTGAAAATCAGATGCGTCAATCCGATACGACACGTGACTTCCCCCGCCTGTAGCTCGTTGGATATTGATATTACGTAAAAATGTGTATAAACCTTTTCGATAGAGAATTTAGTTATATTTAATTTTGATATTTACATTATTTGTCGCAGGACCACCCAGAACCGAGATATTGGCAAAAAAATGATTTTTGGGCAATATTTCGTCAAATTTGGGGGTGTTCCGGGGGTTGCTCGAGGGGGATAAATTAGTATGTCTAAAAGAGGCCTACAGTAAACCGATTCCAATAGTTAAATCTTTTGCCCGATTTAAAACGATATTTACGTCTGCTGAACTCCCTGACGCCTGGCCTAATGGTTGAAAATAAAATAGTATACAAACCTTGGTGAAAAGTTTCATTACTGCCTCGAGATACAGTAGAGCATTGATTTTCTGAACATCAATCATCCGAACCGTTAAAATTAAACGCATTAACGTTTTTTAATTTTGCAAATTGTTTGAATGTACTAAAAAAAAGTCGTATTTCTTATTTTCCAACTTAAGAATGTTCTTTTTGTTAAAAAAAAAAAGGTAGCCTACTGTATTTATGCACAATAAATTAATATTTAAATGTAAGGCAGTGTTTCTTTTTGAAAGTTAGCCTTTGGTGGATTATCCTAACCACCCTGGGTCCCAATTAGTTCGGATAATCGGCTCTCTAATTAATTATCTCTCGACAGCAATGAACTACTTTCCACCTCGGTATGTAATATACTATTACCTACTGGTTTCTTGGTCTACAATACACATCATCATTCAGCCCTCTCTTGTACTCTATTGGACATTGGCCTCCTCCAGACGCTTCCAATTTTCCCTATCCCAAGCATTTGCCATCCAGTTCGTACAGATTCTTTTGATATCGTCAGTCCACCATGTGGGGGGTCTTCCCTGGTTTCTTTGTGCATCTGCCGTCATCTTACCTCGCTACATGCCCTGTCCATCTCTATTTTTCTGTGGCAATGCCTTTTATGATGTCTTCTACGCCCTTTCTTGTGCGAATTTCTTCATTTCTAACCCTATCCGTTAAGCTTGGTCCCACCATTGATCGTTCCATTTTTCGTTGTCTTCTCTGAAGTTTCATTGCTGATGTTCTGGTGAGGGTTAGGGTTACTGCACCATACGTAAGTACCGGTAGGACACACAAGCAATTCTTTTCTGGGCGATGAGTATGTTGGTCTTGGATATGTCACGGAATTTACCGTAAGCTGCCCAGCCTAATGTTATTCTTTTTGTTAAAGCGGCTGTTTGGTTGTCCCTGTTTATCTTTAGTTTGTAGCCAAGATACGTGTATTTCTCAACCAGATGAATTTGAGTTCCATCAACTTCTATTAGCTGACTAGGTATGACGTCGGTCATTTATTTTCAGACCCACTTATGTGCAGCCTTTCTACAATACACAAGCAATATATAAATGCATTTGTTTCTTGGACAAAATGGTATTTTTTTGGTTTATCATTTCTAGTTAATTACTGATATTACACATTACTAAAGAAATAATTTTAAAGTTTTGAATTGTTGAGATAACAAGAATTCGGTCGAATATAAAGGAAAAATGCGATTTTTGAACAACAAAGCAGTTTAGTAACATTTCTAAGTTTACCGGAAATGCCCTTAACTTTACATTTTTAGAATTGGGAGGAAATTTCGAATCTGAATGCCGAACTTTCTTTATTTTTTGAAGAACCTTAAATATTTTTCAAAATTTTATTTTTCAGTCAAGAGTGCCATGGCCCCTAAAAAAGTGTTTCTCATTGTTCCCTGTAATTAAATAAAAATTAAGTCATTGCTTTAGCAATATTTTTTACCAATTTAATGTT
Organism: Melanotus villosus; assembly: GCA_963082815.1. Taxonomy (NCBI): domain Eukaryota; kingdom Metazoa; phylum Arthropoda; class Insecta; order Coleoptera; family Elateridae; genus Melanotus; species Melanotus villosus. Next base: position 63,301,155 of record OY720418.1, on the reverse strand, counting down.
AGTAAAAGTTTGAAAATCTGTTTAGTATTTTGCAGATTAAACCTGAGAATGATAATATACTTTATGAAACAACTGAACAAAATGTGTGTAACTTAAAGGCTTTGAAAAAACAAATCAGCTGTCAAAAGCAGTTCAATTACCTCAGTCATTATTTTTCGTTAGTTTTGTCAGAACCTTGCAATATCAAAAATTTTCCTCGAGTTTTATCGCTTTTATTTACAAACTGTATTAAACGGATTTTCAAAATCTTAATACCGTTAAATTTATAAAAACGATGATTGGTATTCTCACCTCATATTTAAATTTAACTCCATGGTAATATTGTGTTTCTCTGTTACACACATATAATAATAAACTTTATTGTCCAACAGCAACAGCCAATTATAGGACAAAATGAATAATATAGATAAATATAATAATATATGATATACATATAAACAAGTTTACTTATACGACTAAATATAAATATGTATACCGGGTGGTGCGTTGCTTCACGCACCATAGGGATTTCAATGGTAATTTTTTAATATGTAATTATTTGCTTCCGTAATTATTTTAGACCAAAAGTGTAATTAAGTTTTTTGTAGAGAAAAAAATACTGCATCGATTGATGCTATTCTACACCATTTTCGAGTTTCGTGTAACAGAAAAACTATGGGGATTAATTCTTGCACTTTGACAAAAAACACTAATGCCATGAAATTTTTGAAACAGAGGGGTGGAGCTATGACGGTGTTATAGCTCCACCCCTCTGTCATAATGACAGTTTGAAATTATTTTTCAATACGAAAAATGTAACTTTTTGGCCTAGCTAAACAAATAACCATTATTCAACAAATTCAACAGGAAGGGAAATTACTTTTTAAAACAAACTTAACGGAAAATAAAATTATTTTATGTGACAATTTTAACAAGTGTAACCAACTGACAAGCCAGACTGTTTCAGTAATTCCAAGGCATCAGTGATTTTTATCAAAGTGCAAAAATTAATTTCCACAGTTTTTCTGTTACCGAAAAATTGAAAAACTGAAAAATTGCATCATTGGATGCGGTATTTTTTCTCTGCAAAAAACATATTTCCACTTTTGGTCTAAAATAATTAGGGAAGCAAATATTTACAAATTAAAAATTTACCATTGAAATTCCTATGGTGCGTGAGACAGTGCACCACCCGGTATAGAGGTGTGGAGGAGAACGGGAAATGGTGCAGGCGCTATAATTTTGAGCTATACTGCCTATACAAAGAAGCGGACATTACCCGAGTCATCAAAATCAATAGATTAAGGTGGCTTGGCTACCTGGAAAGGATGGACGACATGAAACTCCCAAAGCAAATATTCCACTAAACACTAGCTGGAACTCGAAAGAGAGGCTGGCCCAGATCTATATATTATTTAAGGACCAAGTAGAAGAAAATCTAAGATAGCTAAGAGTCTGAAATTGGAAAGTCAAGGTGAAAACCAGGAAAGAATGGAAGCTGATCATAGAATACCCCAAGAGGCAAAAGATACACAGAGGGTTGTAGGGCCAATGGTGATGATATCATTTTATGTTTACGTTAAACACGACTTTAGTTAGAGACAATTTTAAACATGGGGTAGAATATGACCCATAGTCTATTTGAATAACCCAGTGGGTCACTATTTGAAGATGACCTGCTCAAATTAAGACCCCCCACTTTTATAGTCTGTTATGCAATTTTTAGTATGTGGCAAATGCAAAATTACAAGAAAGCGGCACTATCAATGGTTTATGCTGATTCGTTAGAATTTAGAATATTATACGTAGTTGTTGACAGCGAGGTGGTTAATTGTTGTGTATAAAATGGCATCCTACACCCTTTTTTTTGTATTTTCAGCAACAAAATCAGGTGTTTTACCTATCTAAATCTTTAATATTATAAATATTAAAATTACTACAGTTTTACTACCAACTGAAACAGTATTTTTTTATCACGCTATAACATGCATTTAAATGTTCACGGTAAGCCTGATATAAAACTTTAAATCGCGATTAACAATTAACAGTTAAATAATAAATGTGAATATTGCTTCTTTAAATAGTAAACATATACATAATTTACTTAGGTACTTATAAATCTGAAACTTAATTGGAAATGTATAATACTTACTCTAATTGTATTAGGCCAGAGAAACGGGTATATGTCCTGTGCGAAGAGAACTGTATACACAATGCTTTGATGAATTAATTAGACAAGTTACAATTAATTGTGCCGAAAGAGGATTACTGTTGCTTCGAGTACGAGATGAAATGAGAATGACAATGGAAGCATATCAAGCTCTTTACTGTAGTAGTATCGCTTTTGGTATGCGTAAGGCTCTCCAAGCGGAACAAGGTAAATCTGATTTGCAGAAAGATTTGGACCAGGTAAAAGAGGAAAAGGTAGAAGTTGAACATCAACTCTCCGAATTACGACAAAGGGCTGAACAATCTGAAAGACGAGCTGCTGAATTACGACAAGCGGAAGAAAAGAAACACGCTGAAGAAATTCAATTTCTTAAAAAGACAAATCAGCAATTGAAGGTTTGTTAAAATTTTTCATTTTATATACACCTTTTTAACTAATTTTTATAAATTTTTAGACACAACTGGAAGGAATCATTGCCCCTAAGAAATAAAAGTGTTATTATACTGTATTTATAAAATATTTAAATAAAATGCTTAGATATTTATTATTTTACGTTTAATTTAAAATTGTATGAATAGCACAATAATGTGTAATGTTTATAAAATGACAAGCAAACATAAACCACCACATTAAAATATTTCTTTTTTAATAAAATGCTAAAAATACTTCGTATTTATCAAAGCTTTTGTATAGAACTATTAATTAACTTGTTACATAAGAGATGCACATTACATAAAATATGTATGACAAATATTAAATACTTTGTACATTTACATAAAAATAATTTAATATAATTACACTAAATATACTTATATTATAAAACCCATTCACCTTAAAACATGTTATAATGTGTCAGAAGTTAACACATACATATTGCAATTTCTACTATCAATGTTTTCCTTTTCTAGATCGTTTTCTTTTCTTCTTTTTATTAGTTGTAATAGTTGCCTCATCACCTAAACTACGGTCTTCTCCAGTGGTGGGTGTTGTGGGATCTTCGGATTCAAGTTCATCTTCTTCGGCACATTTTGAACTACCATTAACAGCAACTTCCAAATTACCCTCATCAGATTTCGTTAATTCTAAAGATATTATTTTTTCTTGTAATGTTTCAACCTATCAAATAATAAATTTTAGTTACAAGTTTACTGGTTTACAAGTTTTAAAATATATCTAACAAAATTTGATCATTTTATAATATGCAATAACATTTATACTCAGTTATTTATTCGCTTAAGATATTATTAAAAATAAAAAACAAAATGATCAAACTTTGAAAGTTGAATGTAATTTTTGTATTGTTTTACAATAAATATTATATAGTGTGCCTTTTCCCAATGCATCATGCTGTTTGTGAAATACCATTTTTATTCCCATTTGTAATGCAAGAAATACTACTAATCCCATACTAAGAGGAATGTTTTATTTATGTAAGGAACAAGCAATGCCATTAATTTTACATACATCAAAGTATGCAATTTATACAGAGTGCATCTGTAAGGTACCCTTAAATCCTCAAATTTCTTCAAGGGTGTATGCTGGCTGTCTTAAAGATAAAAAAAGTTTCGAAGAACACATGCCTTCTGATGTTCTGATGCTCCCTTTACGAAATACAACAATTAAAAACTGTGTATAATATGTTTACATAAATCAAGAATTTGATTACTGTCACTACAATTTGTTATTAATTGATCTTACAGCACACAGAAATGACAAATATTTTATATATAGAGATGTCAGTAAGTCTAACTGCTTTTCCATAAAGACGTTGTATATTGTTACTCATAGGGGATACATCAAATATTAAATTTGATTGTTTTTATTTTCCTTTTAACTGTTATATTTTTCTGGCAAAAATAAATAATTTCCTTAAATCTTTTTCTTCTTTATTGGCGCTATAACCATACGGGCTATGGCCGTCCTTAAGAGACTCTTGTACTCCGTATTTGGAATGGATTAGCTCTATCTGTTATCTTTTCTCTCCAGTTGTTTTCTTCCATTAATCTTAAGTCTTTTATTACCTCATCCATCCATCTTGATTTGGGTCTTCCTATTTTTCTTGTCTCCATCGGATTCCATTGTGTTAAGCCCTTTATTGCCCTTTCTTTTTACTTCTGGTAATATGTCCTAACCAACTGATCCTTTGTGATTTTATAAATCTTACTATGTCCTGTCCCTTTAGATGTTGATCTATTTCATGATTCATTCTTCTTCTATACTCATCGTCACTTATTTTTACTGGTCCTGTAATTATGTGCATGGTTTTCCTTTCGAACACTCTTAAATTTTCTGCAGCTTTTTTTTTAGGATTCTTATTTCTGCGGCATATGTTACTGTTAGCCTGATTAATGTTCTGTAAATTTGTATCTTTACAAATACTTTTGTTGTTTAATATTGTTCTATTTGCGTAATATGCCGTGTTTCCAGCTTGTATCCTTGCTTTTATTATTTGTGTGCCCAGATAATTTATTTTTGTTACTTCTTCGAAAACATATTTAATATTTATGTATGACCAAGCTGTCCTCTCCTCTTTGCACATTTGCACCACGTCTCATATATTTTGTTTTTTTCTCATTTACTTGTAATCCTCTTTCAGCTGCAGCCCTTTCCATTTTTCTAAATGCCCTCTCAAGATTCATCTTAGTTTGGCTTACTAAAACCAGATCACCTGCAAATGAAATAACCTGAACAAATTTGACTCTGAGTTTTCCATAGTTACCAATGGCTCTCACCACATTTTCTAATACGATATTAAATAGTGATGCGGATAACTCCTACATTTATTTGGAACTCTTCTGTTAGTCCATTTTTTGTTGTTACTATGGCGTTTGATCTCTTCAGTGTCATCTCTGTAAGGCGTATAAGTTTACTTGGAATTTTAAGTTTTTTCATGTCTTCAAACATTTGGCTTCTATCAAACCTATCGAAGGCTTGCTTAAGGTCAATAAATAACATATGAACCTCCATATTATATTCATATGTTTTCTCAAGTATTTGGTTTAATACATGAATAGCATCTATAGTTGAACGCACGTCGGAAACCGTTTTGATAGTCGCCAATTTCTATTTCTATGTATGTTTCTAATCTTTGATTTATAAGCATTGACATGATCTTGTAGGAATTATTTAATAAGGTGATACCTCTGTAATTACTACAAATTTCTTTATTTCCCGTTTTGTATACTGGTATTATAATACCTGTCCCCCTTCTTTTGGCATTTCTTCTTGTTCCCAAATATTAGATATTAATTCAAAGATTTTGCAGTTCCTGTTCACCAAATTTGTGATTTTTCATTTTTGTAATTATTTTCGAAATTTCCTCCAACTTAAGTTTACGTATCTATTTCATCCTGATTTACTTGATTTTCGTCCACTGTATCTTGTCCACCTAATCTAGTATGATTGTCATAATTTAGTAATTCCTGCAAGTGTTCCCTCCATATATTATTCTTTTCTTTTTCGTCATATTCCACTACACCTTGTCTATTTTTAAGCCCTCTTTTTGTGTTGTTAAATCTGTGGTCATTTTCTATTTCTTTTAGCCATTTGTTCATCCATTCCTTTTTTTTTCTTTACAGATATTTCTCCATATTGTGCTTAAGGCTTTGCATGTATCATAATCAAGTTGTTCATTTGTTTTTAGCCATTTCTGTCTTTGTTTTTATCACTTATAGTCTCTTCGCGTACCTTATCAAACCAATGTTTTCTCTTTCTTTTTGTTTCTTTCTCATATCCAACTAGATCTTCTGCTGTTTGTATTATGGTATTTCTAATTTTAATCCATTCTTCATTTGTTTCCCTGTTTCCTCTATATGCTTTTAAATTTTGTTCAATCTCTTCCATAAAAGCTGGCAACATTTTTTTATTTTAAATTTGTCTGAGTTCCATTTGTATGTTTTTTCTTTTCATTTACAGCTTTGTATTGGCATTTCATGTTTTATTTTAGCTAACACTAAAAAATTATCAGAATCAATAAGTTCGAACATCTTTTGCCATTATTCCTTTTCTTTGGATATTAATATATGATCTATTTGATTGCCTTGTCTAGTTCTTTGATGCACCCATGTCATTTGCGGTTTGTGTTTAAATTTTGTGCTTATAATAAACATCTTCTTCTTGGAGTGGCATACCCTTTACAAGGCCTTGGCGATCCTCTCTCCATATGCCTGTGGTGTGCGCGTCAGGTAGCCTGCAGACATAGGGGACCTACAGCTTAACGTGGGCTCCGAACTACTGAAGTGCTTGCACTTCTACTCCAGCGAGGACTTTACTAGGCAGAATACACCTCGGTGGTTTGCCATTGCCTTCCGAGGGAAGCGGCCGGATATTTTCGGTGTATATGTGACCCTGGGAATCGAACCCGGGCCATCTCAGTGGTCAGACGCACGCTAGACCAACTGAGCCACGACTGCCTTAATAATAAACATAAACTTTAAAAAAGCATTGGAGGGCGTATGTTTATAGAGAGGTTTTGCATCTTTAGGTTCACTAGAATTCCCTTGTTAACGTTTGAAAATTCCCTACAGAAATATTTATGAGTGAACATACAAAACAACATCGATGCAATATTCTTTCCTATGCTTATCTGCATGTTGGGTGAATAAGTTCATCATCATCATCAGTTAAATCTTATCATGTAAAAGACTTGACCCAAAATTCTAATTTCTAAAAATGTTCTTTGAAAAAAGTCTCTTCAGTAATGTAGATACTAAAATTGATTTTTTTAATTTTCAGTAGGTATATCATGGGCTAAAATGAATATTAAGGTAATATTTTTACAAAAACGTCTTGTAATAATTGATATAATAATAATAAAATGGTTATTTTTTGTTTATCGACATTGTTTTTCATATGATATCTACCTTCTATATTCATAGAATTTATGATAAAACCTAAAAATTCCAAATAATACCTAAATGTCTTTAAAATACATAAGAGATGGAAAAAGTTTGGAATCAGAGCTTCCAGCAAAAATTGTTACAAATACAGATTCGAAACTTTGGAAATGACATTTTTGCACAAAATGCTTTAATGTCCACTTTTTTACAGTAAATGAGGATGTGTAGCATGTCACAAGAAAGCTTAGTGCTTGCTCTTTCTAACTAATATAATTTTCTATGAGAAGATATAAGAAAAATATGGAAAACGTTAAAAAATAAATTGCTGAATGTTAAATTCTCTCCCTGTCAAGTGTGCCATGATGTAAATTTTTACAGTTTTGTGCAAGATTGATAGTTAAGAAACATTTGCTGATAATTTTATGTTTATTTTTTACTTTGTTTTTCTAAAGATTCATAGATTAATATGCACTACATAAATAAGGCATATGGCGGCCAAGTAATTCAAATATTTTTGAAAAAGAAAAAGTTCAAAACATTTTTTTTGTTTTTGAAGCCTGGTACTATTACACCGGTGATGTTATTAAGATATGGTGTTTCCACTCCTTCAATTGTTTGTGAACTGTATTCTTTGACAAGATCGCGTACTAGTTCCAACAATTGCTGTAAGATGGCGCTAATGACAGTTGAATGTTGACACCAAGAACTACCAAAATATTTAATTTTCAATGTTATCGCAACTCTTGGGGACACATAGTATTTATGTTTCACCCGTGCTTTTTACCTGATTTTCGAAAATGCCCAGAAAAACAATTGGGAGAACAATTTATGAAAATGCTTATGTTTGCAGCATTGCAGCAAACCTTTTGCGAAGAAATATTTAATTCAAAGAAAAAATCAATTTGTTCTTAAAGCTGCAGCGTTTATAGTATTATATTATGAGTTTTTAATATCTTCTGCAAAAAGTGCAAAATTTATAAAAATACGTTACTTTATACTAGGTTATGATTATGAAAATATAAAATTTTATGCCCCCATCTAGCAGCAAATATCTAAACTAGAACGCGAACTGTCAAACGATGTAGTACAAAAGTTTTATATGGAAAATAGTGGGAGTGGGAACACCATATTAATAACATCACCATGGAAAGGTTGAAATCTATCGTACGATCAAAAAGTCTTTGCATAGCAGGTGCTGTGGAAATTACATGTCATCTATGAAATAATTATTTACTTCTATTATTTTTACGTTATTGCCCATTTCCCAAACTTCTAATAAAAGTAAATTTTCAAGGAAGAAAACTACATTTTTATAACTAAACAAAGTTTAGTTAAGATTTACTGCAAAAAAATTGCAAAGAAATATCTTTTTGGAACATTTTTAGTTACAATCTGTTCACTTTTGAAAGATGTCAAGTAAAGATGAGTTCGTTTATCTGTTCGGAACGCTCTTTTTACTCCAAAAACTCTGTTCCGCGTTCGGTTATTACGGCAGAACACTCTATAATATTACGGAACGGAACATTTGGAGTTTTCTTGGAACAGAGTTTTTGGAGTAAAAAGAGTGTTCCGAACAGATAAACGAACGCACCTTAAATGTCAATGATGTGAAAATAACAGAAGTGACCAAATTCAGAGATGACTTAATTCCACGGCAACCGCAATCCAAAGACTTTTAGATCATAATACATATTTGAAACTGTTTTCGCAGGAAAGCCGATTCCATTTTTTTTTAACTTGCATGCATATTGTGTGTCTCAGACATTCTGCAGCATAGAATTTTATAATAGGCAAATATATTAATTAAAACATTTATGATGTCTAAACTAGTGTCGGATTAAGGGAAGTTCAAACTAGAAGTGCAAATCTCCCTGTGTATCTGCAACCCCTTTTACCTTTCGGTGTCGAGGCTGGTGCGTTAGTGCATGTGATTTTTATGGCACAATTTAGCCCATCTCTGCAAATTACGGGGTTGGTGCGCCATTTAATACCTACATACTGCATCATGTGTATAGTGGAAGTGTAAGTGAAAATAAATAAATAAATTTAAGATTAGGTATATTCCTAAGTAAAAAACATTTAATATCTTCTTATAACGATTTTGGTATTGGTGAATTGTATAATTAAGATGTCAAAATTTATGCAGGGTGATTCAAAAGTATTGCCATTAATTTTAAGGGTAGGTGGAGCATATCAAATAGAACAATTTTTCTTAATAAACCATGTGTCGTAAGTAAACGGTAAACTCGGAAAAAAATTTAAAAGATCAATACAAAAATTGTTTTGCCGTCTCTGGAACAGGTTCTGTTTACATTGAAAATTTAAATTTATCAATTGTCTTTTTTGTCCGTACTGATAAAGGCCAGGCGTGTGTGTGTCCAGTTCATTGTTAGCTCGCTTGGAAAGTGCACAGTTCGAACGCTTTAATGGAAAGCCATTCTAACCTTATAACCGAATTAATTAATTATTTTAATTTTTGTGTAGAAGTTTTGTGTTTTTTGCATGGAGGAATTTGATCATTTTTTGTAAGTCCTGTTTCTCTTTATTAACAACAATTTTTTCTAATATCACTTTTTAAACATGCCGCAAATTGTTTACTGTCAGTCTCAAGCCTGAAAAAATGTGAGAGGAAAGTGAAACCTGTAAATTACATAATTGTGTAATGTTTCATTTATTTTTCCAGGGTCAAATTTCTATCGCAGACTTTTTAAATGCACATTAGCCAGCGGTTCTTAAACGTGTGTAACCAAATTTAAAATAAACAAAAATCGCAATAAGCTTTAAATTTTTGCTGTAATGTACTTCTATTATGGTCAGCATATACCCATTTAATTTAATGACAATACTTTTGAATCACCGTTCAGCAAATCAGACTCAATAGAAAAAAGTTTAAAGAGCCATAAGCATAACTTTCTATGGAAATTTTTACTTTTTACCCAAAATTTGCCAATCCTAAAATGTTAACCTAGAAGCAATCACTTCTTCTGCTTCATTACTAGTAGCTAGTAGTGTTATAGTGGCCGTCAAGTTAAATGGTTAAAACCACTTGAGGCTTAAATCTATAATTCCTTGTAAAACCTAGTAACAAGAGGCTCTTAAACAGATTACAAGCACCTTGTCTCACCTGGACCCTACTGTTAAATTTTCTAGGAATAACTCCTTTAGATGAACAATTGGTTCAAAAAACATTACTCTACTCACAATAGTAATTTGTAATACAAGTGTTGAAAGCTTGCGTTTGCCACACGAATGTGAAGTTTGCAGCACGAACGATAGTGAGTGCTGCAGTCACATGAGAGTGGCAAATACAAGCTTTTAACACATGTATTACACACTATTTTTTCTACAACCACATTTCCATAAAAAAATTTAAATATTTCTGCAAAATCAAATCTGACATTCATCAAATGTCATTTATGACATTTTGATTTCGGTGCGGCAAAATTATACTTTGCCGCACCGAAAATCATGCATGTGCGTGCGGAAAGTAAATTTTCCACACGCTAATTTCACTTGTTCGGCAAACACTCATTTTCAATACTCGTATCTATGGAGACGAAGTCTGAAAATCCCACTTTCCATGGTGGGAGTAGAAAAATTAATTATATTTGTGGATACAAAGCTGTGGATACTTCGGTAAGTAAAATGATTACATATTTTTTTAGTGTAACAATTAGTTATAAGCATATTTCATCTGTTTACAATTTTCCTTCTTTTAAATAGGGTTCTGCTATTTTACCTGCGGTTCGCACTTTCATTAGGTTTTACAAGGGATTAGATTTAAGCCTTAAGTGGTTTTAACCATTAGCTTAATGGAGACTATACTTAGGCTGTTACAAACATTAACAGCAGAACTAACCAAATGATCTTAAATAAAAAATAGGGGTATAGTCTTAAAGATTCATTGCTATCAGGAAATACTTTCAATGTATTTTAAGAAATTATGAAAATTCGGTATCTGAACCACCGACCTTTGCCTGGCTCTATTAGTCAATACTTTACCAGTTGAGTTACAGAGGCAAATCACTGACAATAAATATGAAATTCATTTATATACAATAATTCGTATGAAATCATGCAGTAGAATTAGTTTCCCATAGACAATTAGTGCCAAAGTCTAAGCAGGTCTGAATTAATTAGTTGTGATTTTTAGCAATAAATACCGTCATTTAAGGAATCAAATTGCAGAATACCTAGCTTTGGCATTTCCACTTCTATACTTAATGTTTAATGTTTTATATACTTTACAAAAAGTTCAATTAAAATGTTCATACACTACATTTTAATCTTCTGAAGATTTGTGTTTGACATTTTATACTTCTTCTTTGGGTATGTTAGACTTTTCACACTGTTCTATAAATGGAATTTGATAAATCGTAAAATATGAAATTATCACATGGCTAGCTTCATTTGCCTCAGCTGGATTTACATATATGGTCGTTCCAATTCACCTAAAACCGGGTTCTGAGAAAGTAAACCCTGGATCCTCCCCATAGCGTCATCAATTAGACACTTTAACATGTTGACAGTTGACGTTTTCCGATGATAATTATTAGATAATTTGTTTTTTACTTTTTTAATTGAAATACATCTTGAAAATGGGGCAAAGTTGTTTAATTTTATGCATTCGTCTGTTTATTTTAATAAATAGCTTGAATAGTAGTTGCACAACCACCTGGAGAGGGCACTGAGTGGAGGACCTGTCAAAGGCTATTTAATGTTTTCGCTACGCTTAAGAAGCTATTGCGATCAAAACGAAAATGGACAGAAATTGAAACAGAAAATATTGTGCTGGTAACACAAAATTCCTTAATTTGCAGTGACTTTGACATTTGCCAGTTTTAACTGATCCAAATATTTAAAATGATTTTGCATGTTTATATCCTTGGAGCTTTATATGTTGATTTTTTGAAGAAATAGAATAAAATGAAATGACTAAATACTTCTTAAAAAAGCTGATTGGCAACTGTAAAAAAATGTTCGATGTTCAAATGCCCAGAATAAGTCCAATGCCTACTTCGAAGAAATTTTTAAATTTTCCAGAAAGTAAAAAGGACGGAGATAGCATTGCTATACTATTTGTGGAACCTTCTAAGCACAGTGAAAGCACCAAGTAACCTTAGACATGCCAAAAATTTTATAAAGTTGAATTGGAACGGCTATAATCAAGCAAAGCGCAGATTCAATACCAATTGGCCATGGTTTATAATAGTATCTAATCAAGTTGTTCATAGATGACGCTATCTAACTAGAAAGTTTTTAGTTTACTAAAATGGAAATGAGACAGTCATGTAGGACCATTAGCTTTTGTCAACGTTGGTAAGTCATGTATGTATTTACCATTGATTATCTATCGAAAACTATTTCAGCTAATGATAGTAGCTACTAAAGATACGTAAAGGCTGTATTAACATTATTTTATGTAAACAATTGTATTGTATTGTTTGGTTGCCATTAGTATTTCATATTTTGCAAATGATAACAGCAATAATAGATCTTCAGTAATTATTGCTCATTCTAAAATTCTGTGTCATGTGATATTTGGATCACACAAGGTGTGACATTTAACATATACTTTTTTTGATGTGGTACATACCTACCATTAAGAAAAACCAATTCCAATAACTAAGTCATGCAATAACCAACCAGCCAATAAATGCTACAAACAGTACATAAGAATAGTAAAGAATAAAGTGCTACAAAAGGGTGAGACTAACCATAGTGTAGGTGCAAGCAAACGTATATGTTGCTGAATGGGGCTATACCTCTCTCTCGATCAGCTTCTCTACATATTCGACGGTGCGCACACGTATTTCACCTGTAGCATCATCTACGTATTCCTCGGTTCGCCTTGTCACCGTCTCTCCAAGTATCTTCTCACTTTCCCTTACTGTTGTATTTCCAGGTTTGCTGCGCACCGCCAACTTGGGGAAATCAGCACTAGAGGGTCTCAGCTGAATACATGCAATGTTGTTAGTACCATTGCCCTGGACATGTACCAGGTCCAGTTATGTTAGCACTTAGGGTTAGTTACACATTCATGTCTTTTACGAAAATTAAGTATAAATGAAAATACAGGAAAAATTTATTGTATATTCAGTTATTAATGGAGCCAAACAATTCAAACTGATTCTATCACACTTAATTCAAAATATTCACCAAAATAAATGTTTAGTTACCTCTGAAGATTTTACAGATGGATCTTCATGTATAACAGGTGGAGGTTGTGCTTCTCCAGATGCTACCATATCGGTCATCGTTTTGATAACCATTTGTGCTTGAATGGCATCTTGTTCTAAAGATTTTAGGCGTGCTTGTCTCCAAGCTGCTCTTTTTTCAGCTCTTAATGATCTTTCTTCTGCCGGTGATAAGTTATATTCATCCTCATCTGTCAACAAGCCTTCCTCTCTTAAACGATCTCTTAATCGACGTTCAGCTTTAGCAGTACGAACTACTCCTATAGTACTTGCTGGTCTAAATTAAACATAAATATATGCAAATATAAACAATGAACAAATAGTAATTACGTTATAAGTCCGGTAAACCAATGTTTACAGGACGTATATCGTACAATGCTTTATTCCATACTGTGTCACATTTTTAATTAAAATGCAATAATTTTAATAATTGCGCAAATGATCAAAGATAATCTTTGAATATTTCCGATGAAATGTTACGAAAATCTTTCAAAGCAACAGGAAAATTGATTCCCAATAAGTCTGGTGATAGGTATTAATTAATTTCGGCTGTTCTGTGACTGGAGAAAACAAAATGATGCCAAGAAAGTACTGAGGATGTTATGTTGGCATATTTACTAGATCTGGTAAGCGTTTGTGCTTATACTTTTGTAGTTTTGCTGAATATAATTTTTAATAAATTGAGTAGTTCATCGTTGTGGGCAAAATATTCAATGATAAAATCGATGCTGCTGATGAACGAAAACGTGGATATCTCACGTTTTATGAAAATAAGAGCATTTTTGAAGAAGATATCAATTGGTTTTCAACCCACTCAATCTAAAGCATTAACCAGAGATGAGGTCAATCGGTTTTTTAAGGAAGCAAATGATGAGATGCATCTTTTGACAAAAGTGTTTAAAAACTGTTATGTAAAAATTCGATACTGAATATTTTGCTTCATTCCAGGACATTGTTCATACAAGTTACAGAAAGTGTATAAATGAGTGATATCAAGTACTCAGTGGAAGAAAGTCAAGTCAACAGTGTCGGTCAAACAAGAGAAGAAAAACAGAGGAAAAGATAAAAACATAAACTGCAATAACCTTGAAGAATTAGAAAATATCACTTGCATTTTTCAGAGAAGTAAAAAAACGGAAAGAACACCAACTAATAAAACAGAAACAAAAGATAAAATCCCTAGCAAAAACAATAATATAAAACTATTTCTGAAGCCTAACATAACAACAAGTGCAAGAACAAAAGGAATAGAAGAAGAAGAAGAAAACATAGCTAGCGAAGTAGATACGCCAGAGAGATAAGTCACGCCTACAGTGCAGGATATACTTAAAAAAGAAGAAGTGAACCCAATACTGAAAGCTATAGAAGATATGAGAAGAAGAATGAATGGTAACTTCAAGGATTGCAAAGATGGGATAGGAAAAAATCGAAAAAATTGAAAAGGAAATGAAGAAGAAAGAAGAAGAATGGAAACAAGAGAAAAAGCTGTTAACAAACAGGATTGAGGAATTAAAGAAATGGATGGAAAATCAAGAAAAATAACGTTATTATTAAGGGAGGGAAACCTAACAGATATGACACCTGAAACATATCTCCATGGGGCCGAAAACAGAAAGTGATGTTAAACAAAAAGAACCTTAAAGGGAAGAAAACTTTTATAGAAAATGACCTGACAGGAGTTAATGATACAAAAGGAAATCAAGGAAGTGGCAAACAAACAAACTGAACAAGGCAAAAAATAAGAATAGGATACAAAAAACTAATAGTTGATAAAAACTTTTATGCATGAAATGACCAAGAACATATGCTTAAATATAAAGGGCAGGCCAATTATAACCGGCCAAAAAACTAGATAATGCAATTACGGGGACGGGGGTAAGAGGGAAGTCCCTATCTCATACCCCAACAGGAAATGACGGGACCAAGGACGACCTAAGGTAAGAGATAAAAATAAAAAACGGAAACACAAAACAATAAAAATAAGTAAACATCAGGAAAAATGAGTGAGTTGGTATATAACATAGAAATAGCAGTAATTCAGGAAATAGGATAGATAGGTCTAGGTGAAATAACTAAAAAAGATTTTACGCTCTTGTATGCAGGTGAAACCAACCAGGGAAGAAATGGTACAGGTTGTATGGTAAGAGGTAAAACAAGAGAGCAGGTGCTGAAATTCCAAGCAATAAATGGTCGTATCTCACTCCTACAAGTCAAAGACAAACCAGCAAGCATAACACTCATAAACTGTTACGCACCTACGGAGGAGGCCAATGAAATAGAAAAGGATAAATTTTACAATAGGTTAAAAGAAATATGGGAAAAAGTGAAGAAACACGACACTCTTATAGTGTTAGGAATAGGTTTACGATTAGTAGTATCTACTACATACAAACACAAACCAATACATAAGAGAACATGGATAATCCCAGGGTCTAATAGAGGGAACCAAATAGATCACATCCTTATATCCAAGAAAAGGGCAACATGTGTGCACGATGTTAGATCATACAGGGGAACTAGCCTACATACTGACCACCACTTGGTAGTAATGAAAATACGAAGCAGAATGGAAACAAGACAGAGGACGAAGGCATTCAACAGGAAGTGGGATGAGAAAGAAATAAAGGAACAAAATGAATCAAAATTATCAAGCGATACTAATGCAAAATGGGACAATGTACAACAAGACATCACTAAAGTAGCAAAAACAGTCATTAGTTATAGGAAGCAACACTATGAAAGAATGGTTCGATAATGTGAGGGAGCAGTAAACAATAAAAGAACAACCAGGCTGAAATGGATCTAAACTGGAAGAGGCAAAGATTACGAAAGATATAAAGAAGAAAGAAAAGAAACAATGAAAATATGGGAAAAGAAAAAAGAAGAGTGGTTGCGGGAAAAAATGGAAGTGATGGAAGAAAGCAACAAGAAAAATAACATGAAAGATTTTTACCAACAGATAAAAATGACAAGACAAAATTATAGGATTAAGACCAGAGGAGTGAAGGACGAACATGGAAAAGCGCATTACGAAGAAAAGGAAATAAAAGAAATATGGCAAAATCACTTTGAAAGGTTACTATATGACCACAGAAAAGAAGAAAGGCAACAAAGACTAACAGAGGAGAGAGAAGCCCATATAATAGAAGAACCCACAATAGAAGAAATAATAAACATAATACATAAAATTAAGAACGGTAAAACGCCAAGGAGCGACAGTAGTAATGGAGAACTCATAAAATATGGAGGGGAAAACCTTTACAAATTAATACATTCCATAAAAATAGAAGCGTGGGAAAAAGAGATTATACCAGAAGAATGGCAAAAAGGTGTGATAATGGTTATACATAAAAAGGGAGATCCCGAAATATGTAATAACTACAGAGCAATAATCCTGCTAAACATCCGTTATAAAATCTTCAAATCGTTGATACAAGTAAGATTAATAGAACACAGAAAATATAATTGAAGAATACTAGTACGGTTTTCGAAAAGGAAGTGGAACCATAGATGTCATTCATGTAATAAAAGAAATAATAGAAAAAGGATATGAGTTCAACATAAAGACGCATATACTATTCCTCGATTTTAAAACAGCATTTGACAGCTAACAAGAAAGGAATTCCTCAGAGACATGCAGAAACTAAACATACCTAGATGACACTGGAACATACTATGAGTAGAGTAAGAACAAATATGGGATATACAGATTACTTCAAAACAAATATGGGACTCGAACAAGGAGACGTGTTGTCAACAATGCTATTTAACATCACTTTGGAAAGCATTCTGAAAAGCATTAATTACCATTCTTTCTGCAAGCAATATATCAAGGGAAATACAAATAAAAGCCTACGCAGATAATTTAGTAGTAGTAATAGCGTGTAGTGAGAACAAATTATAACCATTAAAATTGAAACAGAGGCAATAAAAAGAGGGCTACACATCAACGATACAACATCATTACAAAGAAGAGATATCAATACGAAATCATACTTTTGAAGAGGTAAATACATTCAAATACTTGGGAACACATATTAACAATAAAAACAACAGAGTCGAAGATATTGGATATAAGTAGAAAACAAATGGGACATAAACTGTATTTTACAAATAGCAAACTATTGAAAGATAGCAACATTAGCAGGTAAACAAAACTGAAAATGTATAAAACAATCATAAAACCAGTTATTACTTATGCTTGTGAAACTTTGAACCTAACTAAGACAGATGAAAATAAACTACGAGCAATGGAGAGGAAATTTCTAAGATTAATTTTTGGACCAATAAGAACTAAGGAATTCAACTATAGAAGTAGAATGAACTACGAACTCTTAAACGATATAAAAGGGGAAGATATTGTACGAGGAGGACAGGCAAGAAGGATAAGCTGGCTAGGGCACATACAAAGAAGTGACAAAAATAAAATAATTAAGAAGATAACAAATTGGAAGCCCTTAGAAGGAGTTACCAATTGGAAAAGAAAATCGCAGGACAAGAAGGAGTGGAGAAGCATAGTCAAATTGGCCAGATCACACCACAACTTGTAGGATTACAGTGAAAGATGGATGAGGAGTAATCCACCTCAAGAAAATTGATTTTAAGCTCCTTTGAGCGGCGAATATTCCCAGAGAAATGGGCCGAATATCCAGTTTTTTTTTTTTATATTTGGTATAGCTGGTGGTTGTCTTCGGGAGGAGTTACATAATATGTCCCTTAACGATGTGCAAGACACTGGCTCACAACTATACCTTTTCAACTTCAAATTGAGACTAATCATTTTCAAATTGAGAATAAACACGTTCAAATTGAGACAAAATAATCTGAAATCGATTAAACACATTCAAATTGAGAACTAACACAGTCAAATTGAGAATAAACACATTCAAATTGAGACAAAACAAGCTGAAGTCAATTAAACACATTCAAATTGAGAATTAACATAATCAAATTGAGAATAAACATTTTCAAATTGAGAATAATCAATTTAAAATTGGGAAGCAATTCATTTTATTGTATCAAATACAAAAATTAGTAGAAACAAAGATGACTACATGTATATTAAGTTATTTTAAATAATATTTATACACTTATTGGCAATTTTGTCTCATCACCTATTATTAATTTCTCTCCAGTTCATGGCTTTGTTATATGTACATACGTTTTCCTATATAATGTTTTCTATATATATACACAGACACAGCTGATGAGGAGAAACTCAGTTTGGGGTAATTTCCAGCAACTGTACAACAGTTTTATTTATAAAAATTATTGTTGATATATTTTTTGATATAATATTGATGAATTTTAATTTTCAGTTGTTATTTCCCAATTTGAAGTTATTTAGTCCCAATTTGAATGTGTTTATTTTCTATTTGAAAGTGTCTATTGTCATTTCAATGCGTTTAATCAAGTCGAAATTAATTATTCTCAATTTGATTATGTTTATTCTCAATTTGATTATGTTAATTCTCAACTTGAATGTGTTTAAGTGATTTCAGATTGTTTTGTCTCAATTTGAATGTGTTTATTCTCAATTTGAACATGTTTATTCTCAATTTGATTATGTTAAATCTCAATTTGAATGTGTTTAATTGATTTCAGATTGTTTTGTCTCAATTTGAATGTGTTTATTCTCAATTTGAAGAGGATTAGTCTCAACTTGAAGTTGAAAAGGTATAGTAGTTACTATTCCGCAGACAAAAACAAATCAGAAGAGAGTATTCACTGTCATCAATGAGGTGGACGGAATCAACTACTTGGAGTTATTTAGAAAGTACATTGCATCGAGACCTAAACAACTGAAGTGCAATAAGATATTCAGAGGATACTGAAATGGTAAATGTGTCTGTCCAAGAGTTGCAATTCATACAATTGGAGGGAAATATACAGAGCATTGTTTTTTTCGGACATCAGCGAAGCTTCTCACAAACACAGGTGCTGATTTGACGGTTTTAAAGAGGTATGGGGATTGGAGAAGTTCTTCGGTGGCAGAAAAATATATAGAGGATTCTATGCTGGGAAAGCGCAGAAGATAGCTCACATGATTCAAGGTGGCGAGAGCTTCGTATTACAAGAAGAAAGCATAAAAATTTCTACAACCATCTCCACTGAAAATTCTGGCAAAATTCCTGAAGTTAATATTCAAGAAAATGCCAACTGTACTATTAATATTAACATTAATGTTTAAATATTGATGTTCTTTGGTTTACGTTCATTTCAAATATTCAATCAAACTACAATGTTTGATGTTTGTTTAAGACTTCCAGTCCAGTAATTCTTTTTACCAGCCTTATAACACTTACAGGACTGAAATGAGCCCGGGAAATCAAAGAATGTGTCACAGTATGAAACAAAAATTATTTATGTAACTTAACAGTTAGCCAGTTGGGCACCTATTAATGTGCTTACACCAAACAGATTAACAACCATACAAAAAATTTGCATTGTGGGGGCAAAGCTCGATGGGTTTGTACAAATAAAATTAATCTAACCCGAGAACTTTAATTTAAGCCTTGTACTCACCAAATAGTAATGAATATATTATGGTCTGCACATAAGGCTACCATATTTGCTCAAGATAAAAAGATGATAATAATAATAATAAATCAAAAATAACTACAATATCTGTTTATTTCTTCTTTACCGAATAATTAATATGCCAGCTTATCGCGGTACTTCATAAAAAGGGAAGCTGTTTCAAGTATTAGCATCATAATATAAATATATGGTAGAATATATAAATATACTAACAATCTCACACACACATTAGTAGTTTAGTATGACTGGCTTTAACTAAACCTAAACCATTAGCAACATTTAAATTTTTGAATGAAATATAAAAATTTAAACTAAAATTTTCATGGTAATAACAGAAACATATATCGGACAAAAATATTGCCATCAAATAAAGGTGCCCACAGACTAGCATACATGTACGTCAGACATGTATGTCATACATGTGTGACGTACATGTATGACAATAGGGTTTACCCACAGACCTACACACTAGCTTGTCAAACAAGTTAGTTTGGAAGTGCGCGGTGAGCATTGATGACGATTACATTCTATTAGCAGCGGCGTACGCTGCTTTAATTAAAAAGAAAAGAAATAAATTAGTTCAACAGTCAGAAATTCGAACAAAATGGGAATGGCTTTTAAAATGCTCAGAATATACCCATATTAATCTTCTAGAAGAATTACGCTTAGAACCTGATGATTGGCGAAATAATCTGAGGATGGATGAAGAAAGTTACGTCACGCTATTAACGTTAGTGTCTCCAGTAATTGAAAAAGGGGACACGATTTTGAGTGCTGCTATATCACCATAGAAGCGATTAACAGTCACATTTCGCTATTTAGCCACTGGATGAATTATGAAGATTTAAAGTTTGTGTTAAAATTGTGAAACCGGCAGAAAACAAACTAAATACGCAAGACACTGTACTCAAAATGTATGCGAATGAAGCGTGATACTTGGCCACACACCGACAATCTTGTATGCAAGTTCATGCTTGCGCATTGATGAATTCCGGCCAAATCAGAAAACTTGTGCGACGCACATGTTTGTGATTTTTTGACCACACACTGGCAAACATCAACGCGCGAGCATGTATGACATACATGTATGACGCATATGTATGCTAGTCTGTGGGCACCTTAAAAGTGAACGATTGGCAACCTTATCTGCACGCTTTGTTAAACATTTGTCAATATTTGATAAACAACAGCCATTTACCGACTGTCCATTCCTCTGTTTTTATTTACCTTGACAAACCAGTTAGCAAAGAAGAGAAAAGTGAAATAAAATATGCTTGTGTATACTCAAGGGCAGTGTTTCTCAAAGTGGGTTCCGCGGAACCCTAGGGTTCCATCAGTACTTTCCAAGGGTTCCGCGCAAAGTTCCGCAAAATACAAAAACATATTTTTGTTCCCGTATTGTAACGAAATCTCCCGGACTAATGTACGGTCGTGACGTCAGATTTTGGAATACATTGATATGTGAATTCGCGGCGGTCGTGGATTGTTATTGTTGGAAATAGTTCGATGACGGGTACAGGGTGTATCGAAAATCGCGCATAATATGTAGGTATATCACGCGATTCTACGTCAAAATCCAAGCAAAAAACTTCAGTACCAATTTGCTGTTAACTCTTTATATTTAGTTATGGAGTTATTATCAGTCTTTAGTCGTATTCTGGTTTACTTGTCGTGTCATATTTTTATGAAATAATGATTTTTAGCTGTAGTTTAATCAACAAAAGAAATAACTAATCTGTAATTGTACTCAATATACCCTTCGTTTAATTAGAATTTCCATCCGAAGTTTGAAATTTTTGCAGTACTTGTGCTTTTCATAAATGTTGCAACAATGTACAATGCAATTATATTAAATCAAGCGGGTTGCTATTGGTGATATCGCAGGTGACGTAGTATGACTGACCACACAGTGTTGCTGAGTTTACAAGAGTTTAATTAACAATTCTTCAAAAACTACACGTTTTGGCCTAAAACAGTTATACAATTTTTTGTCCAGTTTTTAATGCAGAATCGCGTGGTGCGAATATTATGCGCCATTTACGATACACCCTGTATAAAGACGGTCTGGCGGCACGGTGGGATATAGTCAATACGAGTAAGTGCAGTGAAGTAAAAACAAATTAATAGATAGTTCAATTGTTTATAGTTAGTAGTTTTTCGGTCCGGTTCCACGCAACTTACATTTACAAAAAAGTGTTCCACGTGAAAAAAAGTTTGAGAAACACTGCTCAAGGGGATTGCACAATCTTGATTAATTAATAGTGTTGTCGAATTAATCATTCATTAAAATGAACAAAATCAAATAAAAAATCATGTTCATATGTTAAGTTATAACATATCAGAAAATAGTAAACAAATACTCTTTTGTTATCTTTGATCATTCGATATCTTAATAAAACTTTTATGCAACTCAGCCTGAAACTACGAACTATTTTTGGAAAACAAAAACATTTCTGAGTTATTCAGTCAGAATATTCGTTTTTATTTAAATCAATTAATATTATATTTTTTTATATTGTCTCCCAAACGTAATGTGAGTTATTAGTTGATTAATATAATATCATTTCAGAAACTGGTGGCGAAAATCCCAATAAAGAAATATAAAATGTCAACTTGTCCTAAAAATTTGTTCAAGTATATACCATGATGTGACACTACTATTCCTGCTTTCTATGTAATTAGATGGAAGATAAAATTTACCTATTTATAAATTACATAATGCTACATTGTTTTTTGTTTATACCTGTATTTTATCTCTACACCAATTTTAAAATGTATTAACAACGCACTGAAGAAGGGAGGAATATCTCCCGAAACGTCTGCAATTTTAAATAAATAAATTTGATGTAAAAAAGAAAATTTATTTAATTGGACATTAATCATCTCTTCTACAACAAGTTTACAACTAATCTTGTCCATTACTCCCATAATCAAATAAAATGTCAAACTCGCCACCACATCCTTCAGAACATATTGTATTGTTTCCTATATTAAGCAAAGAATTTAAATTTTTAAGCGTCTGGTTTCTGAACTAAAAGTTTATTAATAAGACGAACATTATTTTAATTGAACCAATAGTAATAGTATATTATTATATGAGCGATTATGACAGCCATTATTCACGAAGATGACGTTTGAGCCCACGAGCCGTCAGGCGAGTGGCACAAATCATCTGAGCGAATAATGGCCATAATCGCGAATGTAATACGATACTTTTTCTACACCTATTAAACAAATATATTAGACTCAAATTAGTCAAATTTGATAACTTTGTAAACAAGCAATATGACAACACACTTGGGCGTGTCACACGAGTCGATTGTCAGCCGCAGGAGTTGATCGCGGGCGATTTAAAATATGATTGGATTAGCGAAATATTTATGTATTTGTGATTGGCCGAAATCATAATTCACTGCAGTGAATTATGAATCCATAATTCACTGCAGTGAATTATAGGTACTATTTTTCACAAAAAAAATGCTAATAATTGCAATATAATTAAATAGGTGTAGAAAAAGTTATTACTTTTTATAATTAATTAAAAGATCAAAATACCTTGTAGGTTGTGATTCGACTGATTCATCATCAGAGTTATCTAGAGCACTAAGAGAATTTATTTCTGCACGGGAAAGAGTCGCAATTTTTCTTTCTTCTTCCGCTCGCATTTTTTCAACTTCATCTGCACTTAAGTAACTAAACACTTTTTCTGAAAATAAATATATATGAACTTTTGAGCTACAAGCATCGTGTAAATTATAGTTACCAGGTTTTGGTGATGGATTCTGACTTTCTTCCATGGCATTTTCGAAGAATTTCTTCTTATCACTAACAGACATTTTTGCTGCACTACTCTTTGGTGACTGAGGTGGCTATTAAAAATAATTTAAGCGATTAGTTATGTTAAATTTAAGAACTTACATTTATTCTAAATTCTAACAATATTATTTAGCTAACTGGTATTGCTACTTATAAGAAAAAAAAAATTAGAATGACAAATTGTTAAGTATTTAATAAAGCCGACTATATTATTTATTTTGTTATAATTTATAGATTTTTTTAATAATTTTCTGTTACCTGTCGGTAAAATTTATTAATACTACGTTGTAGGTAACAGTATGATTTAAACTTAAGGCCAAAGAAGAAAATCTTACTAAAAACAAATCATGAAATCAACTTATGAAAAAATAATCTTTCATTTCATAATACAGTAATGCTAATGATTGTAAAGTAAATATTTTAAAACAAACCACATATCCTTTTTTATTGGGTATTTACACTGAATGTAATAAATCTATATGTATATTATAGCTAATTATTAATACTACAATTAAAGTATTCACATTAAAGTTAGCACTAAGTGAAATGTTAAATGATACCAGGTATTATGTGACATCAAATTACCTTTGAGGTTGCAGCAAGATTTCCTTTACCAATTTGTTGCCTGCATTCAATCCCGATGTCAGCGACATGCGTGTTAGTATAAATTAAAGAAGGAGGTCTTGGAACAACAGGTGGTTTAATATTTAGTCCAGAGGTATGAGTTACAGATGTATGAATAAGTTCAGTTTGATTTGCTATTGTTATATTAGGAAATGAAGTATGCATATACGATTTAGTTAGTGACGGAGGAGGAGTTTTTGGTAGTGGTGGTGGAGAATTTGTAGGAATTGGTGGTGGAGGAGTACTGGGAGGAACGTCAGCGACTAGATGTGGATCAGAGGGATCATATACTTCCATAGTGTCATCATAGTATACAAATTTTGATTCCCTAATGAAGGACTGATTTTCACTACTAGTTTGCATTGAATAATGTGGTAAATACACATCTGTACTTTCCACAGAAGGCAAATTTATGGATGATAATGAATTTCTGACACTGCTGTTTCTTTCTTCATTAACATTCATTGCAGTTTGTCTTAGGAGTTGTACGTTAGATGAACTATCTCTACTATCAGGTGTCAATGAAACTAAATCAACTGAAATTTTATTACGTTCAATAGAATAATCATCAGAAATATCGGGAGTTATAAAATAAGTAGAAGCAACATTAGAAACTTGAGAGGGCCTAGTAACGGATTCTTCTAGAGGTATGTAATCAGAAGTGTATTCTGTGCTTGTCTTCTTCGAATTTAAAGTGAAAGATGAAGTAGATGGCACAGAATTCGTTGAAGTAAAAGCTTGTTGGTTAGCATTATTCAAGTCAAATGATAAAGGTGGTAAAAGAATGGACTGACTAGTAATAGCAGGTTCCAAAATAGGCAGTACCGATTTGAAAGTATTTTGTTGCAGATGCTCATTAGATTGTACATACTCAGGAATAGTTGTAAAATTGTGTTGTAAATCATCTGAACGGAGTGTGGGTGCAAAATATGTTGTAACATCTTCATCATTAATATTATTAAGGCACCGCATGTTATTCCATGCATGAGTTGTAGGTATTAATGTATCTTGTTGTTGATATTTAGCTGATATGAAGTTAGAAGTGGAAGTAAGTTCTGTTATGTTAGTAGGAAAAGTATGACTCACCGAATAATCATCAAGAAATAATGGTGGAGGAGGAGGTGGATATGATTCTTCTGCTTTTTCAATCTCAATCAGGTTGCTAAAATCTGAAGGTGGAGGAACAACTAAATCAGATTGTATCTCCACATTAGGAATATCTGGAGATATATCCTGTAAGCTGAATCTATGTGAAATTTCAGATTTAGTTTTGTTTTTCAATTTTATATCATCCACCAAATTTGTAGGTGAAATGGTAATCTCATTCGAAGTATCATGAGAAAACTGCGGAGGTGGAAGGTATTGCAAACTTAATCTATGATTGATAGGAGAAGGATTATGTGTTAAATTATTTGGGGTAGTTTCCCTTGTATTTTGCAAAGTGGGATTTGTAATTTCTGTGGGACTTGCAGATAATCTATAATTTGAACTAGAGGCAGGACGGGAAGAGGTGGTATACTGAAGTGTACCTGTGTTCGCTAAGTTATTACGTTTGGATGATTTGGGCAAAGTCGAAGCGTATACCAGATTTCCCTGTTAGAAATATACCACAAAAATAATATTGTGTCAAAAATTATAAAAAATCTATCACCAGTAAGCACCAACAGTTGTGTAGACAAACACCAAATTCCAACGGGAACAAACACATTAGGCGAATGATTTAAGCGGAATGCTTGTACCAAATATATATATTTTTCCAGTTATAATTTGAATGAAAAACATTAACAATTCAAAAATACATTCATATTTGATACTTTTTTACACAAAACAATTAAAAATTGATATTTAAAATATTAACTTTAAATTAACATAGACAACAAAAAGGTTGCTTTGGAATTGAAATATTACACATGGTTCCTTTATTCTGTCAATTGACATTAAAAAACATAAAATCCCCCCATTATTTTAACCATCTTGATATTAGACATTACAAAGAAATGTAAATTACATAATGTTTGTTACTTGATATAAAACTTATAAAGGTAAATAATTACCTTTAAATACAACATGCGAGTGTAATATAGTTCTATAGTTAATTGCATTTTCATTAGGGACGGGACAAACCGACTCTTATGATTTGGTGTTAACAATACTTATCACATATATGAAGGTTTTCAAAAATTATTTAATAAACATCAATACAGCATAGAAAGAGAAAGTATGTTACATAACAAGTAAGTAAAGTGATTCATTATAAAACGAGTAAGCGAATTTCAGCAGGAAGCCTAGGCAAGTGCTGAAAGCTTATGAGCTGCATAGTAACACTTTCCGCACATGTTAAATATGCTGTTTTTTCTACAACCGTAAGAAAAACTATCGATATTATTTATATATGCGAAATCAAGTTTTTTATTCCTGTACTTTTCCAAGCTGTTTACCATAGAAACAGGGTCAACAGAGTGTAATTCACTTTTTACTTTACGCACCAAGTTTCAATTATAGCAGCAGTGCGATAAGTGCGGTAAAGTAGAAGTTTACACTCTGTTGCGACAACGTAAAAGACTTACTCTACACACAGTTGTAAAAAAATAATATTTTTAGTTATTTGAACTTGAATTTATGAAAGATTTGTTTAAAATTTCGATAAGGAATACACAATGCAACAAATAATATCTATTTCAATAAGTATTAGTAAACCTTGTAATAATAACGATACATAGGGTGTACCAAAGGATTATGGATACATTTTAATTATAGCTTTCTAGGGTGCTCGTTGGTGTACCATACAGGGTAGAGGAAAACTTACAATTTTTATTTTTTGCTATATGAAACCTAATTGTATTGAAATTGTGCATAATTACATTTTAACATATTGGAAACCACTCACCAGCACAATTATTGCGTCACTTATTTTAGCTCACACTATTTGATAATACGTGCAAACAGAAAGCAAATTACCGTAAACATTAAGTTACATATTAGTTTTACACTACAAGCATTAAACACGTGTAGATTAAAATAATGAATGATGAACAATTGTGGGGAAACGAATAAGCGATGCGATAATTGTGCTGGTAAGTATAATTAATTATTAGCATCCTTAAACAGTCACAATTTTTTTAACGCTAGTTTTACAAACATCGGAGGTAAGTAAATCTGATAGAAAAATTTCTCTTTATGCTAGTTTGAAACCTCTCAAGACTGTTTTTGGGGAAAATACGTTTGAGGTTCAAAATATGTGTTAAGAGTAATACTGAAATTTGTTTCATATTGTACAGCCATTTAGCAACGAAATATAAAATAATGAAATTTGATAAAAACTTCTATGTCAATAAACTGTTACACATTATGCAGGGTGGTCCACAGGTAATGGGAGTCAAGCCAACAATAGATTCGTGAGGCCAAAATATTGGCAATTTATCTACAATTATCTTAGTCCAAAAGTTGATATTAAAAGAGATACAAAGTAAAAATTTTAATTTTCTTCTGTAACTTCCAAACCTTTTTGGATGGGAACCAATAATCCGTTCTTGATTTTAATGTAGCTCTTAAAAGAACGTTACATTTCCTACACCTAATGTCTTAAAACGGGGTCACCTTTTTTCTACTTAAAATTATGGAGTATTTAATTGAAAATATTTAAAAATTGTTTTATATTTTTTTATGCAAAAAAATGTTGCTAAAGCTAACCGTTTCAAAGATATTAGCTATTGAAGTGTTGCTGCAATATTTTATTCACTATTTGAGTCATGTTTAACACAGCAACCTTGAATTGAAAACAAAAAATGTACATATTCTTATCAAAAACAGGTAATGGGATGCAGAGCAATAATAGATCTGTGCGGTAATACTTTTTAAAAATGTTTAGGATATCAAGTAGGTATAGCGCAGTATGCCTATCATCAACCAGTTTTAAGGTATATATACCAGAATTGTAGAGAAGCGCCTGCAGAAAGAATCGGAGAAAAAATTAGAGGGCGAACAAGCTGCCTTCAGAACAAATAAACAAACAAATGACAACATACATATACTAGGTTGTATCAAATGTATTCCTCACTTTTTGTTTATATCGCGTATCATTGGTAAACACATATTTTAAACAAATGATAGTGTCACCTGTCATATATTATTTTAAAGAATAGTATAAAGTGCATTAGTATGTGGTGTTAAGTATTTATTTTTTCGTCAAATTCATTGATATAAATTTATCACAATGTTCGATGAAAAATATGCTATTTGTGCCTTAATACGGCATTATTGGAAAAAAAGGCTGTAATCCAACTACTACAGTGAGAGAAATTTATGCGATTGAAGGTGAGAACATAACAAATCGACGAACACTGCGCTGGAAGAGCAACCTTACGCTATTACTCGCCAGTTATCAAGGACATTAGGGCCTTCAAAAGACACTATTGCTCGACATTTGCGTTGTTCTGGATTCTGTAGTAAACGTCTTTGTACTGAGCCACATGAATTAACCAAAAATCAAACCCAACGGCGGGTGACAATCTGCAAACAATTGCTTGAAAACCCCACGGATGATAGTTTTTGGTGCCGAATTGTGACTTCTGATGAGAAGTGGATCTTTTTTGTCAATCCTTCAAAGAGAAG
The DNA here is from genome assembly GCA_963082815.1 of Melanotus villosus. Classification (NCBI taxonomy): domain Eukaryota; kingdom Metazoa; phylum Arthropoda; class Insecta; order Coleoptera; family Elateridae; genus Melanotus; species Melanotus villosus. Next base: position 63,272,380 of record OY720418.1, on the reverse strand, counting down.
ACAATGGGTCTCCATTGAGCAACAACCCGATCCGGTAGTTCGACATGATCAATTTGGAAAAAAGGTTATGCTAAACGTATGGTGGAATTTTGCATAGTACATTTTGAGCTGGTCCGAGATGGCAGAGCTGTTAATGCCGACCTGTACTGCCAATAGTTGGATCGGATGCATGCTGTCTTATCGTAGAAATACCCGTCATTTGTCAACAGAAGGCGAGTACTACTTCAACACGAAAATGCTCCAGCGCATAGGTCATGTTTGACTAAGCAAAAAATCCAAGAGTTGGATGGGGTGGAAGTTTTGCCACATCCAGCATATAGTCCTGATAATGGTTTAATCCGTTCAATAAAACATGATTTGCATCGGCAGCAATTTTGTAGTGTTGAAGCGGCATGCCGGGCATTCTTTGTGACATTGTGACCAAACTAAAAGAATGGTATCACGACCAAATGCAAAAACTTGCTGAAAGATAGCGTATGGTCATCGAAGGTGGTGGCATTTACTTTGAAGAATAAATCTTTTCTTTATTTTGTAGAAGTAATTTATTTGGTTTTCTGTAATAAATAATACACCTTCAAAAGTGGCGGAAACTTTTGATACAACCTGGTAATAAGGAATATAGGATAGAAAGACAATATATAAAAGGAACTGTACTTATTATTTATAGACATGAAAGCAGCATTTGATATGGTAGATAGAGACAATATGGAATACGATGAACAAATATAAGGTCCCACCAAAATTGATAAAAGTTACAAAATCAATATATAAAGAAGTAAGAGCTCAAGTTCAAATAAAGGGAGAAAGATCAGAAACATTTGCCATGGAAAAAGATATAAAACAGGGTGATAGCCTGAGTTCACTCCTGTTTATATTAATAATGGATGTACTACTGAAGAAGATCAGAGAAAAGACAACTAAGTATCAAAAAACAGTAGGATACAAAAAATTAGTCCCAGTTACGGTAGACACATTCATGTATGCAGATGACATAATGTTGATCATAGATACACAAGAGAAAATGCAAGGGCTAGTAAATGTATGGCTAAAGGAAATAAAAAAATTAAAAATGGAAGTAAAAAATACAGACAAAAGTAAATACATGGTAGTAAATCAAAAGGATAATACAACAAGCACATGAATCAGTAATAAAAGCTACAGAAATGAAACATATGAGGAAAATAGTTGGGGTAACAAAATTTGACAGAATAAGAAGCGAGGATATAAGAGAAACACTGGATGAAACAAGGATGAAACAGGGCAGACTACCGAAAAAAGTAATTGAAGCAGGATTAGGAAAGAAAAAGAAAAGAGGGAGTCCGAGGAAGACGTGGATGAACAGAATACGAGAATTAGGAAACAAGATGAACAAGACATTAGAAGATATGAAAAGATGGCACAAGATAGAAAAAGATGGAGGAAGAGAATACAGGAAAAGAACACACAACCCTAGAATCTGACACCCAATAGGGTATAAAGAGAAGAGAAAGAAGAAGAAGAAGAAATATAGCGTAAGTAATGTATGAATGTATTGTCTGTTACCTTTTATACCTTTCGGTGTCGAGGCTGGTGCGTTAATGTATGAGGCTCTTTTAATAATGAAAAATAAAACCACTACCTAGATGTAATTTCGGTGTGGTAGGCTTTGAGTTCTTATCTAATATTGTGGCAATTTACCACTCCGTCAAGAAATTTAAGTTCTCACACCATTATTCCTTTTTAAAATTTAACTTCACACTTAATACAATCTGAATGAAATGCTTTATTTCTTGATCTAATAACTGGTTTAGGACTATTGTGGTGTATCTGAATAGGTACTTGTTTTTGACAAAAATATATCAAAATTGCTATACTAAATTCAAGCCTACTGCTGTAGATTAGTGTAGATTACTCAAATAATGAACAGAATGTTACAGCACTTATTTCAATCATTCAAACAGTAAAAGCATGCCTTTTTTGCATAAAGAAGATAGGGCAATTGTTTTTTTTTTCCTCAGAAGACCATCAAATTAAAAGTCACGTCATACTTAGATTGAGGAAATATTAAATGCTTTTGTTTGGCGAGTATTCTAAATAAAAATGTTTAAAGTCGAAGAAGTATTAACAGAAACTTAGAAAATTTAAAATATCGAACTTGATGTAGCAGGTAATCTTCAAGCGATGCGTAGCAGTACGAAGGCGCGTATTAAGTGCCGGCGGCAGCAAATCTTTGAACGCAGTAACTAAAAATTTTGAGCAATTTTGAGCCTATGTTTTATTTGTTTTATACAGGGAATTTTTCTTTTTAGTATACATATCCCCTATGTATACTTTTATAATAAACGCAATATATAGGCAACCCACTATACGCTATAAACGTCACGTCACGTGGTGCGTAAAGGTTATGTTTCATGTTTGTAAATAAAAAATAAATCAAAATTAGTGGAATATCAACATAATTTTAATTCAACGATTATTCTAAAACATAAAATATCAACAATACAAAACAGAAAGGAAAATAAAAACAGCAACAGTTAAAGACTAATTTTTTGACATTAACTTAATTTGATGATTTTTGCCACAGCATGCTAATTTTTTAAATCATCAAATTAAGTTAATTTCAAAAAATTAGTCTTTAACTGTTGCTGTTTTTATTTTCCTTTCTGTTTTGCATTGTTGATATTTTATGTTTAGAATAATCGTTGAATTAAAATTATTTTGATATTCCACTAATTTTGATTTATTTTTTATTGACAAACATGAAACATAACCTTTACGCACCACGTAACGTGACGTTTATAGTGTATAGTGGGTTGCCTATATATTGCGTTTATTATAAAAGTATACATAGGGGATATGTATACTAAAAAGAAAATTTCCCTGTATATTGTCAGCATGATATGTGCTGAATCTAGCTAAGACATGAGTTTTAATTCCATAGCCATCTGAGGATGCTTTTAAATTCGATCTCTTGATATAAAAAAAGTTGAATCTTTTTAAAGATATTTAGGAGCTACATTAAAATCGAGGATGGATTATTATTTCCCATCTCGAAACAGTTGTTTTTACTAATTTTCTCACGGATATTTCAAAAATTTTTGAAATTATAGAAGAAAATTAGAATGCTGACTTGTATCTCTTTGGACTAAGGTAATCCTAGGTAAATTATAATATTTTGAGCTCAGGAATCTTGGATCTGGGGTCTCATTACTTATGGACCACCTTGTATAGTTATACATTTCCACTGGTAAAATGTTTTCTGGTAGAATTAAACTTTCTATCGGCTTAAGTTTTTCTAAACATCAAAAAAGATTTAATCAAAAATATGACTGTTAGAAAGTTCCAACAAGGCCTAATAAAAACTTCAGCAAATTTGATATTACATATCATATTTTAATGTTTTCATGCTACAGTATAAAATTAAAATGGAAATTTTGTTTAATACTCTATAATTAAAGAACTATCTATCAAGGTATAGCTGATGCGTTGAAAGATTTTCTCAGGTGGACTGTGCTGTTTCTCAAAGAACATATTTTATATCTATCATATAAACAGAAACATAAATTTAATGTATTTATGGGCAATGACGAATGTTCAAAAAAATATTGTAAATAAGGCTTTTTTTAACTTTCAAATTCATGCTTCTCTTCTTCCACCACATTGAAAAACTTTCACTACACCACTGTTACTCGCAAATAAATGTAGTTGCCACTACAAATTTACAAATTCATCCCTATCTTTCAATTCACCCTTTGTATGTCAGTTTAATAAAATTGGTTTATTTAGATCCCAGGAAGTTATAATTAAAGTTTGTTCCTAATACTTTGCAATATTGTATATGGTATTTTCGATATTAATTACATAATTTTGGTAAAGTTCCCGTCCCTAATTAACAGTAGTCAGGAGCGGATTTAATACATAATATGTTATATTTTAATATTACAGCACTTTTCTGGTTGACCCTGACCATATGAAGCACCATGTACCGGATATAATAGTAAAATTATGTAACTAGCATATATGACTTTTAAGACAATGAAAATCATTTGGTATCTTCTACATAATCTGACCCACATGTAAGTAACTATTCAATCTTTTCTTTTTTTCATAATGATTAATAGGTAATTTATGCAAATAAATCTGTTTACAAGGCACCATTTATTAGAAAATATCTTAAACTTTGATTGATGCATATTTAATTTTATATTGAAACATATTAACAGAAGGACATGTGTCGGTGCTTACAAAATTACTTTAGACATTTGGAAATATACTAAATTCGAGTGTATGTACACAATTCATCAACTTGTTTATTTGTGTAATGGATATGTGCCAAAGATTTATAAATATTAATTAAATTTAAAAATTACCCAACTACTTAAAAAAAAGAAATAGCAACAACACATCCCCTATAAGATTAAATTAGCAACCACACTAAAAAGTGCCTATTTATATTATTTATTATTTTTATAGTATTTGCTGTTCATCATATGCACATTTATGCATTTGTTTTTTGTAATAAAGCTTAGTTCACTCTAACCTAGCGTTTTCAAATTTGTAACTTCGAAGATCTCATATTAAGAAACGCCGCCATCACATTTATATAAGAAAATATCATTTTCTCACTACCACCTTGGTAAATTGACATTTCATTGTCAAAAAGTCGACAATAATGGAAACTAAAACATTTAGTTGAACAAAAACAGACTGTATCTAAGGGCAAAAAAGACGATTTACCACGCCAGGTCATTTTCCGCGCATGGTACCCCATAACGCTACACCATAACGGATATAAAAAAAATAAATAGTTATAATGGAGAATACGTGCTTATTTATTAATATTAAAACTAATTTTACAATTGGAACAACGTTGAATGTTAAATGAAGGTGTATTTACAAAATGTTTGATTTCATTCTTTTCGTTACTAAAAACAGAAATTGCGTTTATGTGTTTGTTTGTACCATAGCAACAGCGCCGTTAAACTGTCATAAATATAAACGTCACAATTTTTGTTAAATTATTAATGAATTTTATTTTGTGGTAGTGAGAAAAACGTAATGCGCAACGCGTAGGTAAGTTTCTTTTTTATCCTCGGTGGCTTTATGGACCTCAGCTGCGCTTCGGTCCACAAATTACCACCTCTGATAAAAAAGTTCACTTACCATAACTTGGAGCGCAAATAACTATTATGTCATACTCGTTTCTAAAGCAACGTTTTTTGAACGATTTATAGGACGAAAAGTGACACTTTAAAGTGCTAGGACTTTAAAGTGTCATTTTAAAGTCCTAGTTCTTTAAAGTGTCACTTTTTGTTCTATAAATGCTCGTTGCTAGGAGATACGAATTGTTGCGCCTTTGACTACTTACTTAAAACTAATACTGCTACAAATTGCTGGAGATTTCTTTTAATAATTTAACAACTTTAGAAACCAGTATGACATAAAATTATGTATGTACAGTTCTATTCAATAAAATCTAGTACAACTCTTGGGAATGATTTTTGGTATTTTTTGCTATTCTAAAGTGGGTTTCTTGGCTACAATGGCTACTGTGTTATTATCTCTGAATTTGACTTTTAACTAACAAAAACATAGTTTCTATAGATACCAAAACCCGATCACTCTGCCCAAAAACAACTGTACTAGATTTTATTGCATAGAACTGTACCTCAGACGAAAAGTGTCTTTAAGGTACTCGCAACTTGCTCATACCTTAAAGACTTACTTTTCGTCCTAGATACATAAAATACTATTATGTTCTAAGCTCATAAAATTTCAAAACAAATCTGTGAATGTCATGTCATCAACTATTAGCAACTGGTTGATGAGTCATAGTTGTAAAAGATATAGACAAGACTTGGAAAGGCATTATCCAAACATTTTCCAGATCTTGTCTACAAGATGGGGTTGAAGAAGATATTTCTATGAAATTACAAATTCAAAAACCCCGGTAGTTTGGAGTTTCTTAAGTTTTATAACAGTACGTGGAGTAGGATCAAAAAAGATGCAATTTTTAGAAGTAATACCACAAGTGACTAGAATTTTACCGGTAATTTTTTTGCCGTCATGAACACGACTGCTTGCAAAGCAACAAACAAGAGTGATCGTGACGGCAAAAATTGCCTATTCAAAGTTAAATACTGGGTGATTCACATAAGATGCGCCCCTTAAAATCTTCAAATGTAATCCAACATAACAAAGCTACTGTATAAATTGAAAAACAAAATTTCATCAAGCAGATATGTTCACAAATACTGAGTGTTTACTTATTCATTAAAAGTGACAGTTAAACATTTCTAGTTGTGGAAATAATTTTCCATAAAGTTATTTGTATACAAAATTGTAATTTTTTGCGTTTTTTCAATTTTGTAATGTTCCTTTTGTATATTCATATACTAATAATTGATATACACAGGTTGCCTAAAAACTTTTGCTGTACTAATATAATACCAAGCAGGATTTAGATCACGCCGAAGCTGTACAGATCAAATATGCACATTACGTATAATTATAGATGAAGCGTTAGAATGGCAGAAGGAAGTATACTTAGGATTCATTGACTTCGAGAAAGCCTTTGATAAAATAAATCGTGAAAGGCTATGGGAAATAATAGAAGAATATGGAATTCCCTCTAAGATCATAAGAATAATTAGACTACTATATAATGATTATGGAGCATACATAGAAAACAATTGGCTGACTACTGAAAAAATAAAAATCGACAGTGGAGTAAGACAAGGCTGCGTTCTGTCCCCGCTTCTATTTCTAATGGCCACTGATTGGATCATGAAACGAACCTGTACAAATAAACAGGGGCTAACATGGAAGTTTGGACAATATTTAGAAGATATAGAATTCGCAGACGATGTATGCCTCATAACTGAAAAATTGACCCACACGCAATTAAAGATTCAAGACTTAAAAGCAAAAGAAGTTGGTTTAAAGATCAACTACAACAAATCAAATATTATGCCTATAAACCCAAAGAAAGCGGGCAAGGTGGAGATTGCAGGAAAGGAAGTAAAATTTATAAACGAAGTTGTGTATCTGGGTAGTGTTCTTGAAAACGAAACAAATTGCACGAAGGACATAAATCGTAGAACAATGAGAGCTCAAATTACCTTTAATCAACTCAGAAAAACATGGTATACTACAGAATTATCAATAGCAAGTAAAGTACGTATCTTCAACTCAAATGTAAAAAGCACATTATTATATGGATGTGAATCATGGGAAGTAAATAAGAAACAAATAAATGCTATACAATCATTCGTAAACAGGTGCTCAAGGAAAATTCTAGGAATATATACATAGCTCAAGAATGCAGTGAATTAAAACTAAAATGGAGTGAAGTAAAGTGTACCGCGAAAAATAAAGATCAGTGGAAAAGTTTGATACATGATATCTGTGAAAAAACAAATAATTAGAAAAGTATAAAGTATTATAGTGAAATTGACTAACCGCACGACATCAAGGATACAAGGAAAAGTGCAATGAAATTCAGGACTAGCATCCCTGAATTTAAAGTTTTAAACTCATGCTAATGAAACGCCGTTTAGGCGCCCTATATTCCTTTATGGAATGGACAGGTTAAATAATAAATATAATATACTAAGCGTGTTATTTAGATGTAGCGGTCAAAATTCATAGGTGGAATGTTATATGTATTATCGATCATGCACAATAGTATTTGAATAGGTTCATAACAGTCCATTGTATGGTGTGAAACATAATGTATGTTTCATGATCCTTGTTAGAAAACCGCAATGGAGCAACACGCCAACATTAAGTTCTGCGCGAAACTAAAGAAAACTTTTAGCAAAACATTTAAGTTACTGAAACAAGTGTATGGAAAGGACTGCCTATCCCATACACGAGTTTATAACTGGTTTCCCCGATTCAAGAACGTTCGGGAGTCAGAAGATGTCAACTACGGACACTAACACTGAAAAAGTGCGTCAAAAATTGGGCAAGGGTCCGAATGTGACCTGTAGAATGTTGACAGAGGAACTGGGAATGTCCCATAACTCTGTCCACATGATTTTACTCGATCATTTGAACAAGTGTAAGGTATATTCTGCACCAAGGACCAAAAACATGCGCTCATTCAACACGCATGTCCTAAGCAGTATGGCTCACCACAATTCAAATTTTTTGAGAAACATTGTCAAAGGTGATGAGAGATGGTGCTGTCATCAAAAGAACCCACACTGAAAAACTTTGCATCCAAAAATTGTGCGCATTAAGACCATGTTCGTCTGTTTTTATGGATCCAAGAGTATGGTGCACAAGGAAGTCGTCCCAAATGGCCAGAATATCACTGTGAAATATTTTGAAACGTCTTTGGAACCGGAATTTTACCGGTTCGGCCAGGGTATCGCGCTCAAGGAAGCTTGACGCTGCTGCATGACAGTGCACCTTCCCAGAAGGCCACCGCCGTGCCTCAATTTTTGGCTTATAACGGTATTACTCTTGACCATACATCCTACTCGCCCGATCTGGTTCCTTGTAACTATTTTCTATTGCCGAAACTAAAAATTTCTATGAAATTCACGTTACAGGGACATTCCCAAGATTGAGGCTGCTGTGACCGCAGTACTGAACGAGATACCAAACCAGCAGCTCGAAAGGTCTTTTGAATTTCTCATCGCTCGTTCTGAACATTGTATTGATGCAGAGGGAGCTTATGTCGAATAAATAAACGTATTATACTATTAATAAAATCAAAAGCCGTAATTTAAAAATTTTACAAAGGGGGCCATTTAATCCTCAAGCACACGCATACGCGGAAGAATCCTTCGCACTTTTCAAATAGTAGGTGTTCTTGTTCTACATATCTACGCAAAAAAACAGGGGAAGAAAGATCTCGTCTTGTTGATAGGAAAAAGAATCGTACAACAAAATTTGAGTGCTTTAAAAGCAATAAATATATTTGTGGAAAGCACACAAAAAATTGTGTTGAATGTGTTTGGCCTGAAAATGCCCATAGTGGAGAGCCGAAGTATCTTCAGTTTGTTTTATATCGAAAAATAATATTCTTTTTTTAACGTAATTTAAAATAAAATAATTTCTACAAAGTTTTATTATTTTCAATCTGCAAACCAAATGTTCGCCGATTGTACAGTACTGACTTACACATATTGTACATGCGGAGGTTTCCTCCGTTGGACGCATGTATTAGTGTAATAGTGTACGGAAGGGTTAAAACTTTTTCAATCACTGTCTTGTTTACCCTTCAGATGACATCAACTAGAAAAATATACATCAGGAAGTTTCTCAATTATGGGTTTACACCACATATGGGCAACTCTCGCCCGCGGGTTGGATCCGACGCAAAATAGCTCATAGCAATTTTATGACATCAATAAATAATTAGGGATTTAGCATAGCATTTAAGGCACCTACCAACGTAGAGCTTTATACTAGAGCATTATATTATAAATAGGTAAATGAAATAAGAAGTAGCAACTTGTTTTAATTCATTTAATATTAATTTATTTTATTTAATAATTTGGTCCGGCCCTTGACTCGGAAACAGAATGATAATTTGGTCCCAGAACTAGGAAAGATTGCCCATGCCTGGTTTACGCAAATAGAAGACAAAGGAATAATGAAACCACAGTGTGTTGTCTATTTGAAAGTACTGACTGCAGAATCTTTCAAAACGAATCAATTGAAGAAACACTTGGATGATTTACACCCACATCTGTCTTCCAGACCGCGGGAATACTTTGTAAATTTGGAAATGTTTGTCAAAAGACAAATACTGGACAGCAACTTGAGAGGTACATTTGATCAATGCTCAGCATCAAAGGCTAGCTTTAAAGTGACCTGGTTGATTGCCCGAAACAAGACACCATATACCATTGGTGAAGAATTAGTTAAACCAGCAGCTTTCAAAGTGGCCGAGATTATGTATGGTCAGAAAGAAGCCATGAAACTAAATTCAGTGCCCTTGTCTGCAAAAGTTGTGAAAGAAAGAATTTCTATTTTAGCAAAAAATGTGAGGGAATAAGTTATTTCTTCAATAAAAGGGAGTAAATGCTTTGCTACTCAGCTTGATGAGACTACAGATGTCCGTAGTAATTCATAGCTGATGGTGTATGTTCGCTACAAAGGTTTACATGCAATTGAAGAATAAAGTTAATGAATACTTTAATTACATTAATTTAAAGTGGGAAGACTGCATTGCTGTATTTCTTGATGGAGCTCCAGCTATGTTGGGCCATGTTAGTGGTTTTTCGGCTTTGGCGAGAAAGAATAATCCAAAAATTGAAATTATCCACGGTATGATTCATCGCCAGGCACTGCTTGTGTAACATTTGGAACCTGCACTGGAAGCCGTCATGCATGATGTTATCAAGATTGTCAATGTTGTTAAAGGACATGCACTAAACACGCGACTATTTCGTGAATTATGTAAAGATGGTGAGGCTCCTCGTGGGTTGCACATCTCGCATATTTAGCTGATATTTTTGAGTATGTGAATGCATTGAACAAAGAATTGCAAGGAAAAAACATCAATATAATTTTAGCCAGAACAAAAATTTCAGCGTTTGGATCAAAGCTTTTATACTGGAGACAGAAAGCAGAACAAAACAAGATAGCTGCCTTTTCAAAGTTAGCTTTGTTTTTGGAAGTTTGCGAAAATATTACTTTTGACGACATCAAGGATACAGTTATAAGGGCATCTTAGGAAACTCAAAGAGAGGTTCTCTGATTACTTTCCAGATCTTTATCCACATACTGTCAGTTGGGTTGTAGATCTCTTTAAATGTGAAATTGCTGATGTACCAGAAGAGCCTCAAGGGTTAGCAGAGGCACTTCTTGAACTTCGATCCAATAATGGAAACACATATTGAATTTGAAAACAAAGCAGAACCGTCAAGAGCTGCAAAGGCTTTCAAAATTGCACATGAGGAGGCAGTTTAAAATTTGCTACGTTTTACAACAACCTACCTTTGCGAACAAGGATTTTCCACTCTAATGAACATAAAAACAAAACCGGGAAATTGATTGGACCCCGAAGACAGTATCCAGATTGATCTGAGATCAAAATGCCCCAATTTTGATGTTATTGTATCAAAAATGAAACAACATCATTTCTCCAAAAAGAAATCCTTTTGATTCATAATGAGGATATTCATTTATTTTATACTTTTTATATTTATAATAAATTGTATTCTCCGTATAAATAGATTCAATAAACCTTTTGAATTTAAATAATCTATGATTTTCTCCCTTTCAAATCAAGGGGGTAACGTCGGCGTAAATAGGTAAATATATTTTGGGGTAATAGGCAACCTGTATAACTATTGATGGAAAAATAATAGAAGTAGTAGACCAATACATATATCTAGGACAAACCATAAAAATTGGAAAAGAGATGCAAACAGCAAATATCCAAAGGAGAATCAGACTCGCATGGACGGCATTCGGTAAGCTCAACTATGTTCTACAAAGTAAAAACAAACACATCAACAATAAAATAAAAGTCAAAGTACTGGAACAATGCGTGATCCCAGTTCTAGTATACGGTACGGAAACATGGGCATTTACAGCAAAAACTCTCCGAAAATTTCAAGTCACACAGCGACATATGGAAAGGGCAATTGTAGGCTACACCCTACGGGACAAAAAAACTATAGAATGGATAAGACAAAAAACTGGAATGGAAGATATAGTGATCACAATGGCAAAGAATAAGTGGAGATGGGCAGGCCATGTCGCCCGAATGGAAATTAACAGATGGACCAAAATAACTACCGAATGGAAACCGTGGGGCGACCGATTACGAGATGGACCAATGACTTAGAGAAATCCGTGGGAAAAAGGTGGATGACGTTAGCATCTAATAGAGACGATTGGAAGCAAGCGGGGAGGCGTATATCCGTACGTGGATGGACAACGCTGCTTAGAGAGAGAGAGAGAGGCAACCTGTGTATATTTATTTTTCTTACTGATTTTTTCTTAATTTTTTGGTTACAGGTATGAGATTTTTCAGTTTGACATGGTATTTAATTATGTATCATTATTTCTAAATTTATAAGTTGGGTTGCCTATTCCAATTGTTAAGGGGCGCGTTTTATGTGAATCACCCAGTACATCTAATTTATTACTGTTTTTTTATATGTTTGATATAACCAAAACTTGGTACAACATTATAAAAAAAGTAAAAAACGCATTACAGCTATGAATTTCATCAAAAATTCAAAAATATTGAGACTTTCCAATGAATTACAATTATGATAAAACATGCATCTATAATGCAAAATAAACTAATTTCAATGCTTACTCATACGTATTTACTTTACTATCAAGAAAAAGCCGGCATATAACAAACAACAAAAATGAAACTTTATATGCATTTTCACTAATAGGTCAGATTATGTGACATTTTACTACTGAAATACTTAAGTGGTCCAAATTGTATTTTTACATATGTTGCGAATTTTATTGTTTTGACATAATATTATCATTTAGTACAAAAGTAATATGAAACATCCCTTCAAAGATCTGTTTTAATATAATCTATTACAAACACAAATCAACTTTAAAAATATACTACTCCAACAAAATGGAAATACCTTTTTTAACTACAGTGTGAGCATTTACTTTGTTCTGTTGATTAAAATAGACAAAATGAGGTATACTCTTTTATGAGGTTACAACTGCAATATTTTGAATGACAATAATAATAAATATTTCACTTTAAATAGTTTTCATGCTTGAAAAGGAAGATTTTTTATAATTACTGGTGAAATTCTCAAAAAACAAAAGATGTCTAGACAAACACCTTAAATAATGCAGACTAATTTCTAACAATATCTGTACATTGAAATCTGGAAAACAAAAAGTATTTCAACGATATAAAAAATCATCAGCATTTCTTATGAAACACCGCAGAAACAATGGAAAATGTTTTAATTTTCTACTCATAAATGAGTGCATCTCATTAAAAGACACTAACATATTTTAGTGGTTTATAGTTAATGGTCAAAGATACGATCTTAAAATCATTTAATGCACTAAATGACAATATTAATAATCACTAATTAATTTGGTATAACTTTACGTATTACTCTACGAATAAAAAGAAACAGGAATACGTCACACACGCCATATTGAAACACCAACCGGCACGAATTTTTATTGGTAGACTAACCTTTTGTTTACGTTTTTGTCTTTGAAAGTTGAAGTATTTAGTGTTCTCAGCCAATGAGCTTCTAAAATCCGCCATATTGTTACACCATCTAAATTGCATACTGTTGTTGTTATGCTACTTCCTCTCTTTTTTTATTCGTAGGTATTACTGCATCTAACAGTTCAAATAACGATATCTGTGTATGTTTCAAATATAATGATAGCATTCAGCTGACACAGTGTCAAATATCTTAGTAATTGAGTAATCTCTAAACGGATATGGTTAATTAGCTTTTGGTCAATAACTGTGGATATTTATTAGTACAAATTAAATAAGTTAACTTAACCCAGTGCTTGTGGTGCACCTGTACATGTATGCAAAGTTTCTGTTATGGTTGGGCTTTATAGGAAAAAATATATACTGGGAAAAACATACTTTCTGTTCCGTAACTGATCACTAACACAGCAACAAATCTTTTAATGTATAATGATAAAACTTAAATTACAGAAATAAAATACATCAAGTACTAGTGGTTTAGAAAACAAGTTAAGTTCCATCATAAGTCAGCATCTGGAGTGCTGATACTCAAGGGCTGTGTAGGCTGAATACTATTATTGTAATATAGAAAAACTTGTTTAAAATTTCTTCTATATAATGTAAAATCATTACGAGTCCTTCTTGCACAAAGTTTTTACAAAATTTATTGAATAAAGCAATAATAAATATCTTTATGCTAATACTGGAATAATTAATTAATAATTGAATATTGTTTAAAGGAATTATAATCCGCAATACAAAATAAATACGAGAAATAATTTATGTTAGGTGGTACTTAAAAAAAGGTACATTCTGTGCAATACTACTTCAACATAGAAACAATAAAAGCATTGTATTGTAACGATTTGCAATTAATGTAAACATACCAGGTAAAATTTCAACCTAAATGATACATAATTACTGATATGATAATAAAGGCAATTTTGTAACATTCTCACTTCTCATGCAGTTTAAAATTTGATTTAACTAAAAGAACATATACAAACAGTATAAGCATAAAGAGAAGAAAAATAATTCAATAATAGTGTAGGATATCGTTACATATTCATTATGTTTATCTTTGAATAATTTGTATAGTGCAGCAGTAAATATAAAAAATATTAAATTTTGAAAATTTTGGACCAATTTGTATTTGAACAAAAATAGACAGTTACCTATTATTAATAAATTTATATCGAATACACTGTAAAACTAATAATTAGTTTTATAAACATATAAAGTTAAATATTACAATGGTTCCCAAATTGATGATGTGGAATCTATATATGTCAATCTCACTAATAATATTGATAAACATTGGCAGTACATACTTAGTTGACTGTATTATAATTGGTACTTTTGATATGATTTTGTACAATTGAATAACACTTCACAGTTTGGAAACATAAAATGTTAGCAAATACACATAAAAACTTGACCCCCAAGGAATTTTGGCATCTTTTATTTGTCTCACTGTACTTCCCAACATTAGTTGTTCACTAATGCTGATAATAAAGATGATAAAAAATTTACGAATTCACTCGGCAAGCACCAGTAGCATTATTTTTTATTGTTAAAAAATCACTAAAACACAGAAAATATTTTCTTAAATGATCTATAAAAGGACTTCAACACGAAGCATTTGTTATGGACCTTTTCTTTGGTGATTCTGCAATAAAAGCAGCATTTTAACCTTATATATTAAGACATGCTTTTTCATGCTCAATAACAATTAACTCATGCTACATATAGAATATTAATTACTAACAACCAGAAAACTGCTGTAAATGTTTGGTTAAAAAGTATATTCTAAAATAATAAAAACCATGTCAAAGGGCAATTAAAAATGCTAACCGTGCAAAAACATTGACGAAAGGCATAAAAGTAATATTTAGATGTTTACTAGATAATCATAAATTAATAAAAATTCCTACTGTAAGGCTTGTTTGATACAATGTTAAATTTTACATAAAATTATTGAGTCAATATTTAACAACATTAATGTAACAAACTCACAAGTAAGTCTTTCTTATCTAAATCTGAGTAAAGGTATGTTATATGAAAGTTTTGGTTAAAGGATGACAATAATATAATAGACTGTTGAATGATTCTCATGAAATTAAGTAACTCTTTTAAGAATTACATTAGATTAAACTACATGCTTTTTAACTCTAATGTAACCTCTTTGTTGATATTTAGTAAATAAAGCATAAATACGTGTTGATTGCTGCAGTGTTATTAAACAAAATTTATAGTAATTATTGTAATTAATAAAGTATTTCGGTCCATGGAGCACCTTAAAGGTACTGTTATTATGGCAAAAGTTTGCTTGCCGGTTAGGCACTCACTCGCCTTATTTTATGTTTCTTAAACATGGAAATCATTTTATACCAGCAGCAATATTAATTATTTGTTAAATTAAAGGTAATACAATTTAGTTTAGTAGTTTATAAAATTTACTCAATAGGTAAATAATTACGTATAATCTGTAACATTACCTACTTTATTATTTTCTAAACATTGCTTAAAATAAATGTAGCTTTTCATTTGAAAAAACCAGCCAATATTATAAGATTCGGAAAAAAAAATTTAAGGATTGACTGTGGTTGGTGCTGAATTTGATATTCTAATAGGGAGTTTAGAAGTTACTATTTTTAGAAAGCAAATTATGTAGTTACAAATCTTAAACTTAGAAAAATCCAGTATTTTGTGGTTAATGCCGGGTTTACATTTGCTAGTTGATTCGGCCGAGTACCGATCTGCTAGTACTGGTACCAGCAAATTTTAGTGCTTTTTCAGTTGACACGTTGCTAGTACGCTAGCATGCGTTTTCATTCATGTTTTAGAAAATTAATAGGTAGGAACCATGGATAAAGCAGCGATGAGTGTTTTTGTGCAATTAATCAACAATGTGTTAGCATCTGAACTAAGTAATATTCTAGAAAACAAAAACAAAGAAAGCGAAGAGGAATATGGGTGAAAAATTGGATATCGCGACGACAGACAATTATAAAAAATACACATAATTATTAGCAAATTTGAACTCTCGTGTTCTGAGTTAGCCGAAACGAATTCACTAGTTTTACTTTCATTGCATCGACTCATTTTAAATAAATTAATATAATAATAATAATAATAATAATTTATTTCCTTATGACTAATACATAGTATTGGAAAAAGTCAACGTATACTATAACTAAGATACACGATACAAAATACAGAATACAAACAACGAATAAGTAAAACAATTATTATGTACAACCTCATTTATTTATTTTTATTTTTTTTATTTGACCTGTGAAAGTTAGATCTCCATTACCGAACTGAAATATTCGTCTAAAGAATAAAAACATCTCTTTTTTAAGTAGACTTTCACAGAGTTTCTAAATTGGATAGGGCTGTCAGATTCTTTAATAGGTTCCGGTAGCTTGTTGTACAGTTTTATGGCAAGTACAAACGTGGATTTCGCGACTTGCGAGAGTCTACAGGGCGGTACAAACAACTTGTTAGCTGATCTTGTAATGTATTTGTTAATTTCGCCACAAGTGACAAAACTATTTAAATTTTTTTTTTTTGTCTATAATGTATACAGCCTGTCCATTTTTCGAGTGCCACTATGGGGATCTCGCTTATTTTAAGAGATACGAAGTTGGTTAAATTAGGGCAAAGTTGCGCATTTTCATGCTGAATAATAATCTGAAAATAAATTTGAAATATCTTCAATAGTTTTGAAACTATCGCAAAAAACGAAAATTTCTGATTTTCGTTTTTAATTTTTTTACGATAAACTAATCGTACTAGACATTTCTAACCAAGACATTATTCAGACACTTTTTTATGGAGAATTCGAATATGGCATCCCCTTTTCAATAATTTTCAAGATGACGGAGAAACACCTGGCAACTTTAGTTTTTCTTATGGACGCCATTTTGGATTTTAACATTTTGAGATTACGTTGTTTTTTATCTTTACAACGATGTATCACACATGGTAGTCCAATATCACATTTTTGCCAAAAATCCAATTTTTAATTTTTTGGGAAGAGTGCTTTGGAAAAACAAAACGTTCTTTTGTTGTAAACAAAATTGTGACAGTTTGATCCTATTTCAAGTCTTGTCATTTACGTTTGTGCTAGTTTTATCGCGAAAATGCCTTTTTCAAGTGAAGAACAAAGAGATATGATCATCAATTTCAAGAACGGCGACCACAAATACGTTTCAGCCTTAACGTGTGGGCCTGTTTATTGGACAATACAATAATAGGTCCTTACATCTACGAAGAGAATTTAAATGCTAATCGGTACCTCAACTTCCTGAGGACATTTCTAACAGATTTTATCGACAACAACGTTCCTCTTCATCGTTTGAACGCCGTCTGGTTCCAGCAAGATGGCGCACCGCCCCATAATGCTACAAGGGTTGAGGAATGCTTGCCGGAAATGTTCCCCAACCATGTTATTGCTAATAATGGCGACGTACGCAGACCGGCGCGGTCGCTTGACATGTCTCCCTTGGACTATTGTTTGTGGGGGACATTGAAAAGTAAAATTTTCAAAACATTGCCAGCCGACCTTGATGAACTTCGTTAAAGAATTGTTACCACTCTCAGGCACAACATTAGAAGAAGGAATGTGTCAAGAGCTATAGCAAATCTTAGGAAGAGAGTGGCACTGTGCTGAATTAAGAGGTTGGCAATTTGAACACGTTGTGATGTTACATTTGTTAAGTATTATTTATTCTTATTATGTACTTCGTTCTAATTTGAATTATAATTTTCTTGCAAAACGAATGTTTCATTTTGTTCAGTTGAAAATCGAATTTTCTCAACACAACTAATTCCATGCCAACGCCGCGACCAGACAGACGGATCACAACAAAAGAACGTTTTGTTTTTCCAAAGCACTCTTCGCAAAAAATGAAAAATTGGATTTTTGGCAAAAATGTGATATTGGACCACCATGTGTGATACATCGTTGACAAGAGAAAAAAAAACGTAATCTCAAAATGTTAAAATCCAAAATGGCGTCCATAAGAAAAAATGAAGTTGCCAGGTGTTTCTCCGTCATCTTGAAAATTATTGAAAAGGGGATGCCATATTCGAATTCTCCATAAAAAAGTGCCTGAATAATGTCTTGGTTAGAAATGTCTAGTACGATTAGTTTATCGTAAAAAAATTAGAAACGAAAATCAGAAATTTTCGTTTTTTTGCGATATTTTCAAAACTATTGAAGATATTTCAAATTTATTTTCAGATTATTATTCGGCACGAAAATGCGCAACTTTGCCCTAATTTAACCAACTTCGTATCTCTTAAGATAAGCGAGATCCCCATAGTGGCACTCGAAAAATGGACAGGCTGTATACCCAAGAGATCAATGGCATGCCACAGAGCAGAGAACAGAATGAACTCGGGGAAGTACTAGGATGTAGTACGTTGACACATGCTTTTTCTGAATGCCAGTGACGCACTCGTGCTAAAAAGTAGACCCAGGGCCGAGTTAGCTTGCTAGTAACAAGTAGCTGTGCTAGTACTGGCAAATAGCTGTTTAGACATGCTTTTTCTACGCGAGTAATGGCACGAGTACTCTACTCGGCCGAATAACTAGCAAATGTAAACCCGGCATAACTGATTTATGTTATTGCATTTGTACTTCTTCCATTATAAATTAATTACAATCACCATTTATAATAGATCACACAAACCGTGACTGTGACATCTGTCTATCACTAGAAAATATAAGGTTGTTATACAGGGTGTTAGGTAATCCTTCTGCCAAACTTTGCGAATAGCTTTATAATGACAAATGGAGCAAAAAAGTATTATACAATTTTTTTTCTAATATGCATAGTTTCTGAGAAAAAGCATGCTTTAATTTTACTTTTTATTCTTGGGAAAAACAAAAACAAAGGGTTAAAGATACAGGAACAAAATTTTTACGGATAAATAAGAGTCTAATACATCAAGTAACAATAAAAGTTTATTAACAACCACAAAATAATTAAAAGAGAAAAAAAATAAAAAACCCAAGAAAACAAAAAATGGTATAAGAATTTTTTATTCCTTTTATTGTTACAAACCCACCCTTAAAGTTTGGCAGAAGCATTACCCAACACCCTGTATCAAATAATTATGCATGTCAAAGATACGTCTTCTACTAAAACTATGAATGCTTCTTCCTACTGAAATGTAAATACATAGATGTAGGAAATTACATCGCTATGTTTACAGAACTCTGAAGCCAGCTTTCTTGTTTTGTTGAAAGTTTCTTCAACGAAAATGTCTACAGTAACACCAAGATAGATTTTAGTCTATTTATAAATCTATAAATTTTGTACTTTTAAAAGTCGCATCGGGAGAAGGTAATGTGTTATAGTAGTTTTGGTTGTAGTAATGATAAGGTTAATTGTTTTGCACTAAAAAATAATTTTTTAAGTAGTTATTGTTTTTGTTTTACAAAATATAACTTCGATTTGAAACTATAACAAAAATATGTAGGTATTGCAAATTGTTCTTACCAAGGTAGTGTAATTTAATCTTACGTATCTTGCTGTGAATTGTTTTTTATTATCTGTATAGATACTTTGCATGACTACACATTTATTAAGATGTTGGTGTAAACTTAAACTTGAATGTCTAATGTAAACTTGATTTTAAGTGATATTGGAAATGACTATGATTAGAGTGTACAGTTGAGGACTAGTACGCGGTATGTATTCTTTTGTCCCGTTACCAGAGGCTTTCGCTGACGAGGGATAATGTAACAACACTTTTATTTACTTTTTGCTCCTAGTAGCTATTAAGACATAAATCATGTACCTACTTAATGTTATATTGATTAATAAAAAAAAAAACCTTTTACAATAAAGTGAGAATTCATTAATATTATTAATCATCGTTAGTACCACAGTCTACCCTAAATAATTATTTTTTTGAATCTCATAATATTCGCAAATAACTGATTCAAATTACATATGACTTGTAAAAAGTTTAAATTGTTTGAATTGTTACTAAGTAAACAAACCACTTATGTAAGTTTACATTTATGTAACTCCAAACATCTGTAACAATTACCTTATCAAGTGAAATGTTTTCAAACCACAATCAGTCAGTAAACAATGAATTAATCTAGCATAAAAATACCTTTACAACATTATATGTTTTCTTTAGAAGCATTTCCAATTATAGATTTTAGTTGCTCCAAATAAATTTTAAATAAAAACAATAATCTCAAATAGAGTCCCAAATTTTGTCAGTAGCATGAACCATTTTTATGAGCTGTTGAGATTATTTTTAGCAAAAAGAATCTTTTAAATATGCCCAACAGAAACTAAATAATTATGTATTTCCATTGATGATATTTAAAAAGTAAAAATAAAGTTTTTAATGTTTGAAATAAACTGTAACCTGGAGCATACGATAACAGCTTAAAAAATAATTAATTTTTCAATGTTTCTATCTTTATTTTTTTTATTTGTAACTGCCGTTAATTTTCAATAAACCTAATGTTCCTATACTGCATCTTAAAATAAGAGCATTTTGACATTTGGGCCACTTCTTTGTCTACTCCTAGTCTAGCACATGTTTAGAAACTAATAGGTAACAATATTATTATCAACTTTTTTTAAGGTGCACTGTACTCAATGCATTAACATGATTTGCTTATGTCCCATAAAAAAATATTGTAGTATTTAAGGTCTTATCGTAATAAAATCTATATTCTATCAATTTTCTTTTTGCATAGGGTTTGTACTTAAAGTTGCTGTAAAAAATGAATGAAGACAAAATGAAATAATAAATTCCTGAATTCACCAGACAATACAAAACAGAACTAAGTTGTAATTTGTTTTAGTTCTGAAGTCTGATGAAGACCCCTAGAAAGTTCAAAAACGAATAAAATATAGAAAAAATGTTAAGCAATTTGTATAAAAACACAGCCATATACAAGCCTAGATATTTTCTAATAAAAATAAACAAACATTATTAAAATGTATGGTTCTTGCTACAATTTTCATTTATTTCTGCAATTATCCTATGCTGCACTTAAAAAGTCATTGCAGCTTTATAACGTGTGTTCACAAACAGTCGTCATCCCAGTTGCCTTTAAAAACAAAATTTTATATCTTTGATTAATTCGTGCAACACAATGAAGCTTGGAAAAAGTCAACTAGTTTTATGAAACGTCATTGAGTACTGTCATAGCGCGTTTAGGTTTGTTCAGTTTTGAAATCATGTTTACGCCGCAACACAAAGCATTTATGCTCGAAAGTTATTTTCGCAATGGAGTACTGGAAAATGGAGAATGGCAATACTCGATCGAAGCTTCTAAAAATGAATTCAGATTGAGGTTTCCAAATGTAGTGTTTAACCACAATCAGTTTAGGAAGCAGTAAGTAAAGACCTTTACCCACCACGTTCTTGGGACCTTACGCCTTTGGATTATTTCGTGTTTCCGTACATTAAAAATAATGTGTTTAGAAACCCAGTACACACATTGGGGGATTTGAAAAACAGCATTCAACACCAGTGCGACCAAATAACACCAGATATGCTAATAAATGTATTTGAAAGCATGAAGCGAAGAGTTAATTTGTGTATTCAAGAAAATGGTCACCATTTCCAACAGTTATTGTAATCTCAGTTCAGTTTGGTTTACTTTTGACACATTGTTTGACAGTTAATAAAACTTGCTGTTGTAAATAATGATGTTTGCATTTTTGCTCAATTTTAATAGACATACGTTTCTGAAGTCAAAACCTACTGGGATGACGACTGTTTATGAACACCCGTTATATAATTCCATTAAACGGCATAAAAACTTTTCTTTTTCATTTAGTTATTAAAACTTATTTCTGGCATGGCTTATACAATAAGAATATAATATATTTTTTTAAACGAATAACTTCATTTAAGAAAACAGAATTATTTGTAAAAATTGAGGTTATCACAACTGAACAAAAACCGAATACTACCACTTAATAGATCAAAGGTACATTCATATAATATATCTAGTACTCTTTTGCAAATCTATTATTTATTATTAAAATGCAAACAAAACATATTAGCAACAAAAAAAAAACAACACGAACCTGTGCAGATGACAGTCATGACACCTATAGGAAACATCAACACATGAGACATACAGAATCCATTCCCAAAATGCTTTTGCATTTTTACAGAATGACAATTACTAATTGCAAACTAAACTTCAAAATAAGCAATGCAATTGCAGTTAACCATTATTATATTAATTCATATTCACTAAATAAAAATAAGAAATTAATTTCGTACACTTTCTTTTGATTTTGTCAATTATAAAACCTTTATTTTTCCTTAATCGGTCAATATCATACAATCTATTATTTACCAAACATTAAAATTAGAATTATAATAACAAATTTCAATTATTAAAATACTTCGGAGTAATTTTCTATAGTTAATTTATCAACTTAGAAATGTGATTTGGTATTAACAACGAATTGCCATTTTGTATGATTAACTTCTTTGTACAACATCTGATATATAACATGATACAAAAGCGCAAGCATTTATTTAATATTTACTTACGGTTGTTGCCTGTGGTGCCAAAGTATGTTTACTCATGACAACAGTTGTGGTTTTGAGTTCAGAATTGGGTCCGCCAGGTGATTTAGGTGGTGCCATAGAATCAGCAGGGCCATGAGCAAGCGTTTCAACTGCTCTTACAACATCCATTACTTTTTCAGCCGGTGTAGTAGCAGATTTAGCTTCCACTAATGATAAATCTTCTTCAAACTGATCGGGTAACCTTAAACGTTTTTCAGCTTCTTCTTTTTCAAACTGTACAAGCTCAGTTTTCATACGCTGTTCCTGTAATATATTTTTCATTTAAGGAATTAACCAACATCTTATTCAAAAAAGTTATTTTGATATCAAATTAAATAGCTTTAACATTAAATTTAACCTTAAAAGTAATAGACAAAAAGGTAATTTTTTTAAATTACATAATCAAATATACATAGGTACCTGTTGACTATCTTCATCTTCTCGATCGAGTGAGCTAACACTCTGTGATCGGCTGCTACTAGAACCGGTTCGAGTAAGACGGCCCTCAGATACCGCTTTCTCTACATCAGCACGTTCATAACCTTTGCATACCACAAGATGAATGGTATCTCCACAAGATCTGAGGGCATTTACTGCTTCTTGATGTGTAGCACCTAGTAATGAACGTCCATTCACTTCTAATAATCTCATTCCTGTGCGTAAACGACCATCTCGTCTTCCTGCCCCTATCGAGTTAATTTTTGAAATAAATACACCTTCGTCTGTCCGATCCAAGGGATTTCCCCGTTGTCCTTGAAGACCTCCTTTAATATGCATTCCTAATTTTTCGTTTTCAGCCTTATTTATGGTGATATCCTAAACAATATGATCAGCATTAGTAAATTGTATTTCATAAATCAAAATTCTAAATATTCGCATTCGACTAATAGCAGGCGAAAAGACAACAGTAAATAGATTTTAAAAAAATAAAGCATCTATGTAAATATTTAGAGAAATAAAATAATTTATTTAAAAACTATACAGTCCTCATGTTGTAAGCTTGAGTAAATATCAAATCCTGCGGACTGGCACAGAAAAGATTTGTTAAGAAATATACAGGGTGATAGTGATAGATAGATAGGTAGGGAAGCAGTTAAATAGGCAAAGTGGTACAGTTTTTATGAGAAATTCAATGCTGTGAACAAATTTGATATACAAGGTGTGGTTAAAAACTTATTGGCAATTCTTATACTTTATTAAGAATATTATTGAAATACCCGATGTGCATGCATGTATAGCGTAAAGTGCTTCTTGACAATCCACAACATTTAGTATTTACTCTAAAAATTACAATACTACATTGCTATATCTGTAAGAGATTATTCTATGGCTTAGGCACCCCAACAGAATTAAATAATTAAGTGCTAAAATGCTAAAATTCACAGGCATTACTGCAATCAACTGCTTGCTAGTACAAATGACTTTTTAAAAACTGAATTGCAGCAGGCCCTGGATAACCTTAGAACTGTCTGTAGGTATTATTATTAACTGGCTAAATGTGAAGTTTTTATTTATAAAACTGACAAATATTTTTGTTACTTCAGATTTCAAATAGCTAAAGGGGGGGGGGGAACAAAAGCTTCATACAGACAGTTCTAAGATTATCCAGGGCCTGCTGCAATTAAGTTTTTAAATAATCACTTGTACATACAGTATTTTTCACCTAGGATTTGGGTTGTGATGTCAACGCGCTGTTTATAAATTCACAATCCAACTATACTTCATCTCTTTCTAAACTAGGTTTTCATTACCTACTGCGCACGAACGCGTGTCTTCCCATACAGTTTTTGGGCGGGACAAGTTGACGTCACAACCCAAATGCTAGATGAAAAATACTTTTTTGTAATTCTAATTTTCATGCAATAAAACCGCTATTTAGCAACACTTTAAAAAGAAAACTGAACTATTTCTCTCAATATTATAAGCAGCATTTACAATTTTAAAATTCAGCGGTTTTAGTGGTTAAAGCTACTATATTTACAAAATCTAATTTTTGTACCTGAAATGCAAAAGTACTTACTCGCGAATTAATGTAATTTATCACAAGATGCTTGAAAACAAAAGTGTCAAATTTAATATCGGTTACACTACTCTTGTATTTTTCTTATATTTTTAATACCAAAAATTATTGAAGTACCAACCTATATGTTCTGCATATTTCTTAGTGCAAAATTTTATATCATACGATCTATAAGGTTATACTTAAATTGAAATTGTTTGAGAATGTTACTTTCACAATATATAAAATATGTATAAAATAGCTATTTATGTAACGAGTACATAATGTAGGTCTTTATGGACGCGCCAAAAAGTTTATGGCCGAGCGAACGAAGTGAGCGAGGCCTATAAATTTGGCAAGTCCATAAAGCCTAATTATGTACGAATTACATACAAAGCTTTATGTTCAGCTGCATATCAAAAAATTTACTTTTAAATTAATTTGAGGTTAAAATGTGTTTTATAGCTCTAGCCTCTTGCAGGGTGCTGTATTGAATAATCACCTAGTTACCAGGTTGTTTAACAAACAGAAGCAATCAATCAACGGTCGTTCTACTTAGCACCGGCCGTTTTACTTTATCATTATGGTGCTAGTCCGATAAATGATATAATTATGGCCTCTAAACAGTACAATAATCTAGTCATTATGAGACAGCTGAACATAAAGAAATATATTATGCTATTAGAAAATTACAGCAAACAACAATACTTGTTTGTTTAACAAGCCAAAAAAATGGCATTTACTGTTGTGGTTGGCTTTCACAGCTGAAGTGAAGCCAAAGCTGTGAAACCGGCAACTGCCATGTTGAACATATAATTTGTTCCCTAACTGTTTATAATTTGTTGTTTTAATGCTACAGTCTGTAAAATTAGTGTTTTTCTGCCTATCACCTTTTTGGAAAATCAACCCGTAGAGTTAGTCAGAGTTAACAAGATTACTTGATAAATTGTTCAAGATCATATAACAATTTTTACTGAAAACTATTATTACACAAATTAAGAAAAACTTTATATATATACAAAAGTTGTCTATAGTTACATGCTCTCCAATCTAAAAATATTTTGTATTATACGAGGTATTCCATTTTCAAGCAACAAGAAGTATAGTGGGCTTGACGAATGTTTTCCTGAAGGTCAGGTTTGCACTCATCTAATTTTAAATTTATCATGCGGTAATCAGCTGGCACCCAGTATTGCCGCTAAACTTCAGATTTATTCCATTAAAAAATTAACTCCAAATGTCCATTAACTTATTACGTTAGTACATTATTATTTTCATTTTAAACAAAGTAATTTTTCTGAAATTGCTAACATACAAGGGTGTTTCTAACATGTGTGGACATTGCTTAACCACAGATTCCTTGGCGCAAAATAAGATGATTTAATCCAATTTATCTACGAGCCCAGTGGCATATGAATTGGACCAAAAGAAATAAGCAACAAAATTTTATTTTTCTGAATAAAAATTTATTTAATTTTCATAATTTCAACAGAGACAATTAAGCTTATTTGGTACTACGTCGTTTTAACAATTAATCAACAATATCTAATACTTATATCAATTACAATAATTATAAAAGAAACAAAAAGGAAAAGTAATGATTGGTGCATACTTATTAATTGGTCCAAAGATTTTTGAACAATTAGTCAGTGTGTACAGCCACCTTTTAGTTTTAAAACGGCATCAATTCTCTTTGGCATAGTGCATACTAATGTTTTGCAATACTCTGGTTGAAAATTATTCCAAATTTCCTGAATTTTATTCTTTAATTCATGAATTGTGCGAACTGGTGTGGTTCGAAGTGCTTTTTTCATCGGATGCCAAAGAGTCTCGATAGGGGATAGGCCAGGGCTGCTTGAAGGTCATTTTAAAATGGGAACATTCATTCCCTGCAACCATGATGTTACCGATTTCGCTATATGGCAGGCTGCGCCATCTTGTTCAAATATGAATCCCCCTTCTGGCAGTTGACTTTCATTAATGGAAGGCAACAATTCCTCTTGTAAAATTACCATGTACTTCGCAGCATTGACAGTACCGTCAATGAAAAGAAGACGTCAACTCTTTGTGATGACATGCATCTCCACACCATCACAGATGCCGGAAACTTAACGTTTCTTTTGAGGCAATCTCTGTGATATTCCTTAGGCTCGTCACTCCAGATAATTGAGTCCCACTGACGTTGAACCCAGTTTTGGTGCTCCTTTGCCCATAAATATCGGTTTCGTTTTTGTTTTTCTGTGAGAAGTGGTTTTTCCTTCGCCTTTTGTGTAATAATGAGTTTGGATGTTTTTTACGTTTGTAAAAACTTACCTTGTAGAACCCATATCCCATTTTTTTCATTCTTCTCAAACAATAAGTATCTTTTGAAATTGATCTGCGAATCGCATCTGCCCATTTTACAGCTAATTCTCGCCAGGAAACTCGACGATCTTGTTTAATAAGTGTCTGGAGAGCACGCTCATCTCTTTTGGTAATCTTTGCAGCACGCCCAGTTTTAACTTTTGTTTGTAGATTTCCGATTTTTTTAAATTGCGAAATTATGCTTCTTACTGTTCCTTGAGGAATACAGTATGACCTCTTTAATCCGAACTAATAATTGCACTGGTTGATCCGGATTGTCGAAAAAAGACAGAAAATATCCATTTTCCTCATTACATCTACGAATTTCAACATTCTCACAATAAATAGTTCTTTATTTTCAAATAAAAAATTAACAACTGTACTACATATCGTATTTTGTTAGATACAACATGACTAATAAAATAAAGTTAATCGTGAAAAGATAAAAAGTAAATTTAAGAAGCTGTAGGAAATTGAGTGATTATGCCCTGTTTAATGTTTGCTTCTGCTGCCTTGTGAGCTCGTTTTTTCATTTCGGATAGAAGTAGAATGCGGTATTCCGATGCCTTTTCCTCAGCCCATTTCAAACACGTTCCGAAACTTCTGACTGCCTCTGTGTGCTTTACACGTCGTGGTATCACTTCTACTTCTTCGTCGGAGCTTGATTCATTTTCCAAAATATCCATATCGTTTATGGATTCCCATGATTCTTCTTGTCCGATGGCGCATTCAATAACTTCTTGTCTTGTTACATCTCCAGAAATGTGGTGTACCAGTGCAGTAACTTCCTTTATTTGTTTCTCTATACCTCCTAACTCCATTTTATCTCTCCACTGTGACAATGGAAGATTATCATCTTCACTCCAAGCACCATTAACTTGTGTTAGAAGTTTACTCCAAGACTTTTAAATAAGTTCTAGCCTCACATATTCATATGCTTTTGCTACTCCAATTACAACATCTTTTAGATTAACTTTCTTCAGTTCTGCAGAAATATCTGCATCTTCAGAAGCAACAATCCGTTTCAAGAGACCTTTTCGGTAATGCAACTTGACCGCTTGAATCACATTTTGGTCCATCGGTTGCACGAAGAGGGTTACATTTGGTGGCAAAAACATTACAACAATTTTCTTATCATCTGAACATAAGTCTTCAGGGTGTCCTGGAGCGTTGTCTAAAATTAAAAGAGCTGTTGCATTCTTCTTCGAACTGCCGGAACAAAATCCGCATAAAACTCTTAATAAGCTCAGTCTTTTCTTTTATCGATAAAGTAACGTGTTTCCTTTTAGAATTCATCTCTGCTCTAAATTGCAATGCACACTGAACTAAGTAACGGTCAACGGCCTAATGAGCAATGAACAGTAAATAGAGCAAATCTTAGAAAACAAGAGATTCGCCCATTTATGTAGCGGGAATCACGTCGCTGTTCGGATTAAGGAGGCGTTGTTCGGATTATGGCTTCGATTTCCCGCTGTTCGGATTACTGGAGGTTCGGATTAGAGCATGTTCGGATTAAAGAGGTCATACTGTACTTAAATTTTTTGCAATTTTATGCCCAGAAAGTCAATTTTTATGGGCAACAATAGAATTTCGCATATCGTTAGATAACGACTTTCCACGAACCATTTTGATAACTAAATAACTTAAAACACTCGAATAATGCTATCATTTGTTTTTTCAAGGCATACTTAATAATATATTTGTCAGAACAAATATTATCAGATTTATTTATTGGGTTATGGTCCAATTAATATGCGCCAGACATAACTTTTCCTTTTTGTTTCTTTTATAATTATTGTAGTTGATATAAGTATTAGATATTGTTGATTAATTGTTAAAACCACATAGTATCACATAAGATTAATTGTCTCTGTTGAAATTATGAAAATTAAATAAATTCTAATACAGAAAAATAAAATTGTGTTGCATATTTCTTTTGGTCCAATTCATATGCGTCTGGGCTCGTATATTCTGCTTAAAAGTTCTTTGAAAAAAAATTAATTTTTCTTATAGGCTTATAGCAACAAAAAGCTTGGATTGATTTGGATGATATTTGACATGACACTCCATACGGGCATAAGACATCTTTTGAGATGACAATGGTTATTATCAATGGACCACTAGTGTATGAAACATGGGTGTCACAACTCATATCAGACAGTAACTCTTTAATGACAAGACCAATAATTAAAATAATTTTTTTTCGGAAAGAGACATTCAATACATAGTAAACTTTTTTGCCTCTTTGTAATTTGTGATGTCTGTTACGGTTTAAACATAAAAATGTATAATCTAAATAAACATTTTTTAAAACAAATGTAATTTAGTAACTTGATATTCTAAGAATCAAATGCCGAACAACTAATTGCTATCTACAGTAGCAATTGAAAGAGAAAAATGTATCACGGAGCAGGTAAAATGAAGAATGGTTTCCAACCAAGAGCAACTTACTGGAAGAACAAAACGGCAAATTAAGAGGTAATAAAGAAGAAATTATGAAAATATAGACTGTGTATTTTCAGCAACTATTAAATCTGCCAGAAGAAAAGGGGACTATTTAAAATAATATTGAAATGGGACCAGAAGTACCAGTGAAAGAACCCATATATAATGAGGTAGTACAAACCATTAGAGAACTACAAAAATAACAAAGCGCCAGGAGATCATCTAAACATGGCAGAGCTAATTAAAAACAAAGGACCGGAGCTATGGACGGAAATACGCAGTTTAGTAAACAGATATGGAGTAAAGAAGAAATGCCCAAAAATTGGAATATGGCTATCATTCAACCAATCCACAAGAAAGGAAACAGAACAGAATGTCAAAACTACTGTGGCATATTCCTATTAAATATAACATACCGGGTGTCAATGAAACCTGGGGCACCCCTATTTTTTAAATTATATTTTAAGATATCAAAATGAAATTTGGTACATGTAATATACTCTTTAAATGGCATTTGTTGACATAGGAAACAAGTTTCTGTTACTTCCGGTTTCGCCGGAATTGACATTAACTTTGTTATTTTAAATGGAGCACCCTGTATATTTATACATTTTTGGAATCTCCATTCAATTTTACGTATGGTAGTATCAAGTTAGAAACATTTTGATGACAATGTAAATACTTGCAGAAGAGTTTATTTATTAATCTAGGATCTAGGATGCCATGACCTACGTAAAATGGAAGTTAGGGTGCTACGACATTCATAACAAATTATTTTAGCACTTCAACTGTAGCAAGTCTGTCACTTTTTTTGTGCATTTCATTTGTTTCACTTGTTTTGAAACCCAGTGTCTAGATTTAAATGTCCAAAATACGGTTTCTTTAAACGAAGAGTGTTATTCCGAATTAAATTTTCATATTAATCCCGCGTTATTGATATCAATAAAATCCTTGAAAAACGCTGGTTTTTAATATCGTAGTGTCCCACCCTAGTGTCATTTGAAAAAATAGAGTTATTCTTGAAAAAGCATTTTTGCCACCTTTAGATCATTCTAATACAGCAACTAAAATAGTTACAAGTTCTAAAACAATTTGTCTCGAGTGTTGGGGCACCTTGACTTTCATTTTGCGTAAGTCATGGCACTCTAGATTAATGTCTGCAAAAATTTACATTGTCATCAAAATGTTCCTAACTTGATACTACCATACGTAAAATTGAATGCAGATTCCAAAAATGTATAAGTATATAGGGTGTTTCATCTAAAATAACAAAGTTCATGTCAATTCCGGCGAAACCGGAAGTGTCATACACTTGTTTCCTACGTCAAAAAATGCCATTTAAAGAGTATATTACATATACCAAATTTCATTTTGATATCTAAAAAATAAAAAATTTATGAGGGTGCCCCAGGTTTCATTGACACCCGGTATAAGATGCTATCGAAGGTAATTGCATATAGGCTTATGCCATTTATAGAAGGTATAGTTGGCGATTACTAGTGTGGTTTTAGAACAGGAACATCGACCACAGACCATATTTGTACAATTAGAAATATTCTGGAGAAAAGCTTAAGTATAACTTGACTATCTTCCAGCTTTTTATAGACTATAAACACACATACCACAGTGTTACCAGGAGTACATTAACAAACACTTTAGGGGAGCTGGGAATACCCAACAAACTCATACACTCAATAAAGATGACTCTTAGAAACAGCAGAGCAAGAGTTAGGGTAATGAACGAATTGACAGAAAGTTTTAGTATACACACCGGTTTGCAGCAGGGCGACATTATACCACACAATTATTGAATCAGTGTTTAGAAAAAGTTATTAGAAATATCCAAATAAACCCGGGCTGAACTATATTTAATAGAACATTCAACAACAACAAATTCTCGCATACGCAGATGATATAAACCCAATTGCTCAGAACAAAGAAAAACTGACAGAGGGTGTCACTGAACTGGAGGAAGAACCAAAACACGATACATGATTAACACAAGGGAAGAAAACAGATTTACTAATACCAATAGTCTTATGACTAAATTGGCAGAGTCAATGAATTCAAGTAACTCGGAGTGGCATTAACTAAAAAAATCAAAATAGATCAGAACTAAAAGCCAGATTAACAGCAGCCAACCGGCGTTACTATGCTTTTCAAATGTTATTGCAATCACCATTGATCTCTCGCAAAATAAATGTATGGTTCTATCAAACAGTCATTTGTTCAGTAGTTATGTATGGGTCCGAAATCTGGGTTTTGACTAAGGCCGATGTAGAAAGCCTCAACATCCTGGGAGAGCAAGATTTATAGACCGGTATAGGAAGCAGTGGAATGGAGAATCAGAAGAAACCAAGATGAAATGCCAGATTTAGTAACAGACATTAAACAAGCCAGGCTGAGATGGCTAGGACATTTGGAACGAATGCCTGATACTAGTACAATGAAGAAGATCTATAGAGGCAAACCTGAAGGAAGAAGGAAAACAGGGAGGCCAAGGAAGAGGTGGCTGAACCGTGTGGAAGAAGACATCAGAAAGCTAGGAATATAAGAAGGTGGAGAAAGCAACCGATAGAACAGAATGGCGAGCTCTCGTGGGGAAGGTCAACGCCCTCAAGGGTTGCAGCACCAAGGGGTAAGGTAAGGTTAAGTATTATAAAAATATAACTGTGTGTTTTATTGCCTTGCGTAAGTTGAATTCTAAGATGTCACCGGTGAAGCATTTGGCTATTGTTAAGATACTGCCCAGTGCTGAACATTTGAGCATACTTGTGCTGCACATGAGAAACAATCTCCAAGCCTACTGTAACTCTGTTTTTTATTTTTCGTACATCTTTAGACAGAGCTTAAAACTACAATTTGAATTATTTTTAAGAACAATCTGTATAATGAAGAATATCTTTACATTGTGCAGCATGCAAATAACTTTTGTAAATCTTTTCCTCTAATTTATGCAATAATGTAAATAATGTTATAAACTACACCATAATGTGATAACTTTTTTCTTTATTTAAAGGTATCTGCAAACATCATGAAACTAGCCTTTAGGTTTATCAAAATACCTATTAAACCTATATTCTTTTCTCACAATTTTGACAAGAAAAATACGAAGTCAATTTTACTGATTTCAAATAACAAGTTATTACCAAAAGTTATTTGTACAAACATCCTAAAAAATGTTAATCAACAGTTGCAAGGCTAATTCTAATATTGCATTTTTGATCAGCAGCTTAGATTTATGAAAATATGAGAGCTTACCTGATAACCATCAGGTAAAGGATCGTGTCGAACACAAAGCGTAATTTGTTCTACTGGACGCAATAACTCCATAACTGCTTCTTGATGTGTGGCTTGGGTAACATCTGTTCCGTTCACTTTCAAAATACGATCTCCGACTCGTAATTTCCCACTACTCGCTGCAGTACCGCCAGGTACCATCTGCAATTTATACATGTTTTAACAATTTTATCAGTGTTATTAATTTATATGTCACTTACATGTGATATAAAAATACCAGGCTCTTTTGCACCAAATGGAATACTTGAATGATCTGTACCGCCAATAATACTGAATCCTAATGAACCTCCTGCTTTGCTTAATGTTACATCCTATTAAAATAAAATAAAATTAACATTATTGTGTTTAATGTTAACTAAATTATAATTACCAAGTAACACAAAACGGTATCATTAAATAACAGATAAAAATTATAGTACTATTGTTTATCATCCAGAAACATAAGTTCAAGTGGTTATGAAAAATTTAACAATAACTTAATTAATCAGCAATGCTATTCTGACCTACCACACTTTTCATAAATTTACTTGTAACTTTATAAGTTATTAGAAAACAGAATCTGTACTAAATATTAATTTCAATATATACAGTTTATGATCTAAATACAGGGCTCCACCAACAAAACTGTTCATACATTTTTATTCTTTTTTTTAATAACTGACTAATTTACATAGTTAGTTCATTAAAATTATTTTGCAATTATATTCATAAAAATCATGTTTCTATATAGGCATCAATTGTTCAAATTATATGATCCTTCCTAACTAAATGTTTTGAATCTTGAATATAATTTTTGAAAATTCAATTGCAGTTGCAGTTCGCACTATACCCTTACTCCACTAAATGTTCTTTATATTTTAAAGAATATTTAATAGAGAATAATTTCATCCTTAATTTTAAATGACTGAAAATTGAAAAGGAGAGACAGAGATTATTATATAAATATACAAAAGCCATTTAACTTCTTTTTTAACAATATAAAATTACAATAAAAAATTAATTGCAATAATTCTCATCATTAAAATGCACAATTGTAAAAACTATAGTTTTTCTAGTCCAAGCAATTGTATTATTAACTTTTTTTTACTAGTTTCTTTTTACCAGCAGAAGAAAATAATATGCATCCATTTAATGGTTAGTTAAGCACAATGATGCAGTGAAATGAAGTGCAATTTAGGTTTTTTGCCACTGATGGAGCCCATTACTTTAAAACTAATTAATGGAGTTTTTCTAATAGGTTCCTATTTACAAGTAAATACTGAAGATGCTCTATAATCTATACTATAAGGAGCTTCCTATGTTTACATAGCAAGAAATTAAACAAACTAGTTGATACTAAAGTATGCATTACTTAAGATAAGTAAATATTTCCTTACAGATTTACTAATTAGATTTAAAAAGATTTAAGGTGATTGTGGCTGAGAAGTGGAGGTATTTTAAATAATGAAGCGGATAAGGAAATAGGATAGTGATGCAAATATCCATCCATTACCTGTGGTTTTGCTGCTCTGCAATTAGGACTTGTTCTATACATAAAAAGCATAGTACAAAACACCCTTAAGCAGTCGAATGTAGATAGAATGTGCACAAAGAGAGCAACAGAAACTTAAGAACTGCTCATAGATGCAAGTATTACACATGAAGTATGCACGCATTCCACTAAATTACATTTACATATCATTAACTATGTTATTTTATTAATACCAAATACTAATAATAATATAATGAAAACAAACTTCGAAATAATAATTATATCACATACACTGATATACAAAAAAATCTACTTCATAGTATGACTTAATATGTTAGAAACGAATTTTATGTAGTATTCTAAAGAAAAGCACTTACTATAATGTTAAGTAAAACTTAATATTAAATATTTCAATGGAATATAAAATTACAGCTGCTACAAAAGATAAGCTTTACTTTAAGTTTATGTCTTTAGTTTTAACTAAGAGCAATAACAAACCTACATATTTAACTAACCACTAACATTCCCATCCTCATTCATACTATTAAAACAATAAATTCTATTTAAACATCAGAATAGACATGTTTGTTTCTTTCTTAAATTCTTGTGCTATAGCTTTTACTAACAGGTGTTAATTTCAATTCAACTCATGCATTAAATCATATGGCCGAACATTTAATTGTATTTGACTTTTCAAAGCAAATTAGACCACAAACTCAAATTAATGCTTGTTAGAAATTTTGTAGTATGTATATGAGAAAGTATTTTATTGCTTGGGAAAAGTTCATCATCAGGGTAATTAAATATGTAAAAAAAATAAACAAAATCTAGCATTTTAGTTATGTAGTTTTAAAGGAGCGATTGGTTATTAATTTAATCTTTAAATCAAATTAAAATTTTAGTGGACTATTTCAAAATGCAAACTTGATTAATATTCAAGTCTTGGACTTTGAATTTAATACAATAACAGTCTGGTAATACTGCCAATTTTATTATTTTATTTATTAAGAAATATTTAGACTTTTGGGTAACTAGTTTTTGCAATGCGCTCTCTTGGTACCATTTCACTAGAAGTATACAAAATACAATGTTTCTACACTTGGCGAGGATATTTGTTGTCTTAAACAATGCTACCTTCATTTTATCTCTGAAAGACAGTATCACTTCTAATTACATATTTTGCTTATGAAAAAAAAAAAAATTAAAAATATATGTACATCCACAATTGAAGATTAAAAATTAAATGCAAAGTATACTTCATTGATAAATGAGTAAGTACACAGTACAACAGCACATACAAAAACAAAGAAAGTAGGTTTTTTCCAAAATTTGGATTGTATATTATTAAACTCGAATTAGTTTACACCATAATAGTTATCAATGTTTTTACTAAACGATAACTATTGAAAAATTTTACATATTGACTGCTGTAAGTGTTAACTGAATTTTTATTGCTATTCAATAGGTAGATATTAGGTATACAGGGTGATTCAAAAGTATTGTCATTAATTTTAAGGGTAGGTACAGCATATCAAACAGAACAACTTTTCTCAATAAACCATGTGTCGCAAGTAAATGGTAAACTCAGAAAAAAAATTTAAAAAATCGTTGTGAGGTCACTGGAACAGGTTCTGTTTACATTCAAAATTTAAATTTATCAATCGTCTTTCTTGTCCGTACTGATAAAAGCCCAGGTGTGTCTGCCCAGTTCATTGTTCGCTTGGAAAGTGCACTGTTCGAACGCTTTAATGCAAAGTCATTCTAACCTTATAACCAAATTAAGTAATTAATTATTTTAATTTACGGGAAAGTTTTTCAAAAACAGCTCTGAAAGACAGTTTTTAATTTTTTTTAATATCACTTTTTAAACATGCCGCTAATTGTTTACTGCCAGTCTCAAGCCTGAAAAAATGTGAGAGGAAGGTGAAACCTGTAAATTACATAATTGTGTAACTTTTCATTTATTTTTCCAGGGTCAAATTTCTATCCTATGCCTTTTAAATGCATAATAGTCAGCGGTTCTCAAAATGGTGTAACCAGATTTAAAATAATCAAAAATCGCGATAAGCTTTAAATTTTTGCTGTAATGTACTTCTATTAAGGTCAGCATATACCCATTTAATTTAAAGACAAACTTTTGAATCACCCTGTATATACCTACTCCAATAACTTCAATAACAAATTTTTTTTTTTTTAAATTGCTCAAATTTCTTCAAATCACAAACTCACAGTAATTCACATTTTATAAAATCGGCTTCCCTAATATCAAAAATAAAGAAACTTGAAATGAGATAGAAAATGTCATTTAGGCAGGACTTCCTTATTATAGTCTCTTCAAGAGAATTTACTAGCTGAAGTATATAGGAATAGTAGAATTTGGAAATCTCTAATGGGTAATTTATTTTGTAGGTGCTGAAATCTGAAATTTTTCTGTCTGCACTTTTAATGTTCAGAAAAATGTACATGTTACTTTATAAACAAGTAAAGCAGACCATAACTATTTCAGTAAACATCAGTAATTATCATACTATTTTTTATTAATTACCTATTTGGTTTTTGTATGAAAGTCGGGATAAACCTTTATTTTAAGTAGACTAATAGTATAGTTTTACACAGGCACACCAACAATCCAACACTGTATGAAACCATTTTTCTATCAAATATGCAATATCAGTAATTGACTGACAAATGATAATGCAAAAAGCATATCATATACATTGGTGAAAATACGTGAAATTTTCTTACATATATTCAATTCTTAGTTTGAAGTGTGAGACTGTGTTAAAATATTCGGCACTCATATCAAATATATGAGATCTGGCAACTCTATATTATATGGCCGTTTAAGTGATATTAAAGGTTGATGATTCTAGATGGCTTTGGATAAGCAAAAAGAGTTAATATAAGAAAATACTGAGATGAATGACTGTTGTTGTATAAAGATACTACTGATGAACAAGTCTCCATGAGAGGCGCGTTAGTGATATTTACTTTAAAAATGTTAAGAAAACACATCTAATGCCATCTGAGGAACAAAGAATCATCAACAGTACCTACTTTCGAGTATTCATGTCAGTACTTCTTACAAGGACAATTGTATCAATAGGGACTTCGTTTCTTATTATAAGGCTGTACTGTTTTGAATTTTTTCACTTTATGAGCTTTACCAGATGTTATTAACTGGCTTAGTAACAGTTTGTGTAATTAAACTGCATCTTTATGTTCAGGAAACATGATCTCTTTATTTGTAGGTATGAAACATTAATTCTCACTGAATAATCTTTTAACTTACATGCATTTGCTAAATTGTAAAAATAATTACAGTTTGTGATTATCAGCTATAATATCTCTAGGATGTAAGCTTATTTAAAATAGTTTCAGTGTAAGTTGTTAGGATTCTTTAACACCTATTATACTATACTTTTGTATTAATAAAAGAAGACAAAAATGATGAAATTCAAACGAGTGTTCAAAGTATACTTGAAACATGGGGAGAATACCTTTCACAAAATTCGGAGAGGAAGAAGAACAAAACCTCGAAGAGAATACTGAAGGAGAAAGCAAAGAACAAAACGAAGACAAAAATAAGCACGGAAGAAGTTAAAAATGCCATAACTAAAATAAAATAGGGAAAGCAGAAGGCCCAGATCAAATATGGAGGAAAGCTGCAGCTTATTATTATATGAAATATATATTTAAAAAAGGATGGAGACAAAATGAAATACCAGAGGATTGGAATATGAACGATATACTACCAATACATAAATATAAAAGGCGAACTAAAAAACTGCGATACGTACAGAGCAATTTGTCTGCCATCAGTACTTTTCAAAATTTACACGAAGATAATAGAAGTCAAGCTACGAAACTAAATAATGAACAAATTAGAGGATGAACAAGGGGCTTTTTGGGAAGCTAAACAAACAGCATATCACCTCCATGTATCAAAGATCTTCTTGGCATTTATAGACCATAAGTCAGCTTTCAACTCAATTAAAAGAAAATATATCTGGGAAAGCCTTAAAAAACCTAGGAGTATCAACCAAACTTACACGTATTAATTAAAACATATACAGGGTGATTCAAATTCGCGTGTATGCATGGGGATCTTGGAAACGGTAAGAGATAGAGAGTCGGTTAAATGGGGGCAAAGTTGCGTAATCAAAGGACCAACAATGTCCATTTAAAAAATCAAGGCTAACTTATTCAGTTTTTTAAATATTTGAAAAAAACTTAAATATTGGAGAATCGTTTTTATTTAATTTTGACTTTATTTGAGGAGGTATTGGAAAACGGTAAACACTTTCTCATGGCCACTTTTTGTCCTCTATCGAATAGCTTAAATACATTTTTGATGCAACGTTTCGGTATTTCAGGGCCATCATCAAGTTCATTTTCTTAAATACGGACCTGGAATTTTTGTTCCATTTAAGCTATTCGATAGAGTACAAAAAGTGGTCATGAGAAAGTGTTTTCTGTTTTTCAATATCTCCTCAAATAAGGTCAAAATTAAATAAAAACGATTCTCCAAAATTTTAGTTTTTTTCAAATATTTAAAAAACTGAATGGGTTAGCCTGGTTTTTTTTAAATGGACATTGTTGGTCCTTTGATTATGCAACTTTGCCCCCATTTAACCGACTCTCTATCTCTTACCGTTTCCAAGATCCCCATGCATACACGCGAATTTGAATCACCCTGTATAGGTATAATTAAAACATATATAGGGTGTCAACGAAACCTGGGGCACTCCTATATATTTTTTATTTTTTAAGATATCAAAATGAAATTTGGTATATGTAATATACTCTCTAAATTGCATTTTTTGACGTAGAACACAGGTTTCTGTCACTTCCGGTTTCGCCGGAGTTAATATTAAAAACGAGCGTTTTTCAAGGATTTTATTGATACCAATAACGCGGGATTAATATGAAAATTTAATTCGGAATAACACTCTCCATTCAGAAAAACCGTATTTTGGATATTTAAATCTAGACACTGGGCTTCAAAACAATTGAAACAAATATAAATGCACAAAACAACTGACAGACTTGCTACAGTTGAAGTGCTAATAGTTATTTATCCAATTCAGTTACGAAATGTCAACATTTCGACATTGATTTTAGTTGTGAAAAGTGGTTCATTTTGTAACTAGTTACAAAATATGCTCCCATTTTGTAACTAGTTACAAAAAGATGATTTGAGTTGCGAAAAGTGGTTCATTTTGTAACTAGTTACAAAAAATGCTCCCATTTTATCACTCCCATTTTATCACGATGACCCAACTCCTTTTTTAAGAAGATGTGGCATTTACATTTTGTTATCTGAATTGGATAAAATCTTGTATGAAACACGTTGCAAAACATGTCTTTTTATCACATGGCGTGTTGTTCATCTCGGCTTCGCCTCGACGAACAATTTCACGCCTGGTGATAAAAAGTCCATCATTTTGCAACTCGTTGCATAAATAGCTATTGTACAACTAGTAATGAAAGCAATACTTTTTTTCATGAGTTTGAAGTTTGATGCACGACGGTGAAGCCGGAGTGCATCAATCAAACGAGTGAAAAAAAGATGCTTTCATACGAGTTGTACACAATATTTTTTTGCATTTTGACATCTTAAATCCCTCAAAACAGGATAAAAAGGATTTGAGAATTTACAGTTGTCAAACTGACAATTTACAATATTTTATTTAAAGCATACTTACTTAATGCAAAATGTAAAATTAAATAGTTAAAAAAAGTGTTGCTTTCTTTATGATTTTTTAATAAAAAAAGTCCACTTTTTTTGTCAAAATGCAAAAAAAAATTTGTTGAGTGTCGTAGCACCCTGACTTCCATTTTATGCAGGTCATGGCATCCTAGATTAATAAATAAACTCTTCTGCAAGTATTTACTTTGTCCTAAAATTGTTTCAAACTTGATACTAACATACGTCGAATTAAATGGAAATTCCAAAAATGCATAAATATACAGGGTGTTCCATTTAAAATAACAAAATTGAAGGTAATTCCGGCGAAACCGGAAGTGATAGAAACTTGTGTTGTGTGTCAAAAAATGCAATTTAAACAGTATATTAGGTACATATTATACCAAATTTCATTTTGATATTTTAAAATCTAATTTAAAAAATATGCCCAAGGTTTCATTAAAACCAGTATATGCAAACCTATGGAACAGTTCAAATAATGGGGAAAAATTCTCCAAGCTTTGAAATGAAGAAAGGAATCAAACAAGGGGACTCATTAAGCTCCTTATTATTCATAATCTGTATGGACCACATTAAAAAAACACTAGGAAAAGGACAGCACAAAGGCTACTAGGATACTACAACATGAAACCAGTTTGGATAGAATTTTTACTATATGCAGATGACACGGACCGAAGTTTTAACTAAACGTTCTAAGAACGTTAAAATATGTTGCATCGGAATTAGAATGAGATTCTTTAACAACAATAAAATATGAGCTAAAAATCAATTGAATGAAGAGCTGAAGCAATTAATCGTGTTTTACTTTAAAAAGGGATGTACAAACTATTTAGATATTTATTGAAAAAAGTATTATTAATTAAACAAAAAAATTGTGTTTCAGATATAACTACATCATATAAATATTTTCAACAGCAAGAGACAACATTTTGAAGTTATATGGCCGATGTTTATTTTTGTTGAAATCTTTTCAGGATACTTCTTCACTTACTATTTTCAGAAATTTTGGTGTTTACATTCTCTTGAACTAAATAAATTGAAACAATAATGAGTTACAGTTTTACTCATCATTTTGGCAGTAACATCATTTCATTTTGAAATATGATATTTTGCTTAACATCCACTATCTGTAGAGCCACATTCATAATGTAAAATTGAAACAGCTGTTATAATACTGGGTGTCTTAAAATAAAATACCTGTAGTATGCTTTGAATTTCCCATGTAATATAAAATGTGCCGCTCTCGTGCAATGCTGTTATGCTAGTAGACGGAAGAATAACATAACGAAAATATGCTTCAATAATAAAAATGTTTTCTTGCACAGTGTACATTTTGTGTTGTATTGACAAATTTAATTAAAACTATTTAAAGTGAATTAGTTTAGTTTAATTTTACCATTAAACGACAGCTCTGGATAATGCCAATATCAATAACAATGTAGTGGCACATAAAAGTTTACAAGTAAATAAATTTCAAAGGTAACTAGATGTAATTCTTTTTAAGGCACCCGGTATAATGGGCCATGGTATTACTAAGGATTTACAAATTGGTTTATAAGTGTTTTGTATTTGATTTAATTACAGTGTGGAAAATTATTCGTCAAAAAAAACTTGACTGCATTTTTGTAAAAAAAAACAGGAGTTGAAAAATTACGATTATTATTAAATTATTAAATTTTCTGAATCAGAAACATTTTTTTTTCAAAATACTGTTTTGTTTCTAAGTAGCAGCGTATTATCTGAAAGTTATATTGGACGTATTGGATTTCTCTTGAGAAAGTGGTGATTAACATTAACAAATTCCTGTGATAGTTTTGTAAGAATATAAGAAAAAGTGATTTAATTCGAAAGTAATGCTGTGTAATAGCATGTGAGCAAATTAAAACGAAATCAAATCAAGCTTGGCTTTGAAAAATAAAACATGCCTGTTATTGATTCACATTATGTTAATGTTTTATGATTTAAATACACATAAATACATAACCTAAACCAAGGTATCTTAACTCTCCTAGGTAGGCTAGATTTTGCACGTCGCCTGCGTGACGTCACAAATGGAAAGCACCCCGTTCAGCCGTTGTATCGTTTGTCGGAAATCAAAGATAATCAAGTCTACTTTTATATTGTTTTTGGTCAAATTAATGCTAACTTTGGAAAATTTGAATACAATAAGGGCTGTAGATGTGTGAATCGCCTACTGTTACCTCCCTATAAATAAATTTACCTTTCTGTTTTTCTCGAACCTTTTGTACAGCAAATTACTACAAAAATATTAAACTCTACCTATTTCACTCTAAACAACCAAAACGGCATTTATCGGCACGTTGTTTCTCTAAGAAACTTTCTGACCGAATGATGACAGATGACAGATTCCACTTGTGACGTAGCCGTACCTCCCCTCCGACCGCACGCGTCCCTCGCCTCGCTTCTCATTACCCCAGTAAGCTAGCCTACCTAGGAGAGTTAAGATACCTTGACCTAAACATAAACCATTGCATAACAACTGTCAGGTTAAAATTTTAATTGAAAATTAACAAAAAAACGAACACTTAACAATATTACATCCGCTACATCAATTACTTGTGTAAGAGATTAGTTACAATAACTGCTGAAAGTGTTCACCATGGCTAGTTAAACATAAATTTATTCGCCGTTTCATGTTCATCAATACACTCACATTCTGGGGTAATTCTTTCTTTTAAATCATCCAAAGTGTGTATCAGAGTTTTAAAAACAATGTTTTTTAAATGTGGAAACAGGAAAATCTAAACACGTCAAGTCACATGAACTGGGCTGGCCAAAGATCTCGATTAATAACCCTATCATTATAAAATTGTGCTAAATAATTTAGTGTTATTTGGGCAGTATGCGGTTTTGCTCCATCTTGTTGGAAATAGCCTTCCTATATTTTGTCATCATGTAACTGATTGATAAACGGTTCAAGAATATTATTCCGATATCTTTCTGCATTTAAAGTTCTCCCAAAAAAAATACGACCAATAAGTCTTCTTCTCGACATTGCAACCGAAATTCCTACCTTTGGATGTAAACCCCACTCCACAAAGTAGTGAGGATTATCATTGCTCCATAA
Source organism: Melanotus villosus (assembly GCA_963082815.1). NCBI lineage: Eukaryota > Metazoa > Arthropoda > Insecta > Coleoptera > Elateridae > Melanotus > Melanotus villosus. The sequence goes on along the minus strand of OY720418.1, from coordinate 63,229,283 downwards.
ATGCATATTTTGGGAATTCACGATTTATTTGGAAAAAGGTCTTATTAAGGATAGCTTTGTTGTTAAGATGATTTAAAAACCCATTACCGTAAAATCTCCTTTAGTGTTTTCGTGAAGAATCGGCAGACAGTTCGTCCGACGTTATGTGTGTGCACTTTCGTAAGGCTAATGGAATGGCTCGACGATTCATCAACGCGCTGCCTGTAGAGCCGTGTGTACGGTTCAACTTATTATAACGAATTCATCTGCCGAGTCAGCGGACAAATCGTCGGCCGATTCGTCACAAACCGCCTCGTGTGTCCTTGGCCTTATTATAATCAGGAGGGAGTAGCTGTTGGTGCACATGCATTTTGTATGGATGCATTCGCAAATATTTTTTTAGAATGTTACGACAACTGCCATAACTTAAGTTTACTTATTGAAACAATCTTCTAAGCGACGTGCTACGTTCTTGTTCCATTATAATTCTAATTTGCTCGACCTTTCCTGCATTTCTAACTCCTCTTGGTCTGATGCCTTGCCTACGGTTAACACTACCCTTTTCTCTAAAATTTTGTAGAACTCTGTTTAAATGCGTCAAAAATTCATTATTATCAACAACATTCAGAAATCGTTCTCTAAACTCTAGTTAGCATGCAGCAGCAGAATAAGATCATTCCTGATTTTCAAGCCTTTCTCCATTTCGATAATAACTTTTGATTATAAAAACTTTTTGTTCTTGATTGAACATTATTTGTAATGTAAAATTTGAAACTTGACACTTCCACTATTATAACTGTAATATTAAATTAAAAACATCAGAAGTAGTAAGGCACATTGATTTCATTTTCGTTTGCTCATACGTTATATTTTTTGGTTGAGATATTGCAAAATCTCTGTAATGTTTAGAAAGGAATCCAGATGCAGTGGTGTCTTAATATGATTTTCATGCTCCCCCCTGCGAAAGTGTTACTTTCGTAGCCTGGTAGCGCGAGTGAAAGCGAAAATAAATAGTACGGTATTGTTACCGCAGTAACGTTGACAACAACCCACCTTATTAATCACTGACGGCCGGTATTATCAACATTAGTTAAAGGTAGCTTTAGTTAAGTAAGCTTTAAACTAAACCCTCCTTTATGCGTGCTACCCGTATTACCAAAGTATTTAATGCACATTTAACTAAACGGTCCTTTACTTTGAATTGGTAACGCCGACAAGAAAAACCCTAGAATAAAGGTTCTAACATAACCTACAAAATACATACCGTTACCTTGCAAGAAGAGTGATACAACTCAAAAATCTTATTAATATTTTAGCTTTTGGTGTCAAACCACTCCACAAGTCAAATATATCTTGTTACTCGTTATTTGCTATTGTAATTTGTTAGGAGTATTAATTACGATTATGGCTACAGTACCAGTAATTGCTTCAAAAAATACATGGTTTATTTAGTTGTATCATACGTATAAGTATAATTAAATAATTCCTCGTCGGATGAGTAATCATTTGAAATATCGGAATCGCTAGATGTCATGTTTACAATTCAGATTGAGGTTATGTGTGTTATGTGTCAAAATAACCTGGCTTTAAATATTTTAACTATCCGAAATCAGGCATTTAAGTTTAAAGCCGCTTTAAGAACTAACCGGCTATTAAAATTGTTGGTACTACTGCACCGCACGGGTTAAATGCCCTTTAAGCTTAAAGGCGGCTTTAAATATGTTGATAATACCGGCCGTAAATCATTTTATTTTAGTATAATTTCATCTTTTACGGTGGTTAAATGTCGAGGGGAGCATGAAAAATGTAATACATTACACGCTGCAAAAGCCCTTTAGGTGCTCGGAGTTTTTAATTAGCCTCGGCAATTCAAAAACACCTCGCACCTAAAAGTAAACTTTCGCAACTTGTAATGTAAATAACTATTATTTTATTTTTCCATATATTTTTAATGGATAATAATGAACATAATAGTAAAATGCCGATTGGTTGGACAGGTAGATTTTTTTAAATGAAAATACATTAGTAATATACAAGTTTGGTCAAAAAGTACATCAATAATAAACATAATTCCATCTTCCTCAAGATGGCACTTTGGACCCTTTGTTATTTTCTATTTTTATCGCCAATCTATCAAAATTTAGATTTAAATTTAGATAGTTATTGACAAGCATGTATCGAATAAATGTATGTATGTACAGCATATTGCAAACTAAAATTGCTATATAAATTTAAAATGTACTACCATTTGACATGAAATGGAATCTAATCAAGTGTTTTAGTCCTTTGCAGTGGCGGCTCCTGGTAAAAATTTTAAGGTGTTCTGCAATTTTTGCAAAAAAAAACTTACCTATTTTTTATAAATTAAGTCTATCCTACGTTCTTTTCTGTTCGCAAATTTTGTAATCACTTTGTCATCAAAATTGTCTATTTCGCCACCAAAAAGTAAACAGGGAAAACAGTATAAAGCATTTTTTTTGTTACATCCACAAATCCATTCATTTTTTTAAATAAATGCCTCCATTAAATTTACGTGTGTAACTTTTCTCTCTACTTCGCGTGTTCCACTTCCGCGCTGAACTAAATGCAGCAAAATATCTACTTTAATCACGGCTTTGTTTTAGACGGACACGGGGGAAGCGGAGTGCCGCGCGGGCGTTCGAAGGAGCTCGCAGAGCACGATCGTGTGGCCCAGATAAATAATAACGCGACGATAGCATGAGTCGGTAGGTTGTTCCACTGGACGCGAATACGAAGTATTTATTATTTGCTTTTTGGTAATGGAAAATATTTTAGTATTTTAGTTAGAGTAAGATTACATAATTATTTATTTTTTGGGAGCTCTGCAGCACTGCAGCGCCCTGCACTAGCCGCCACTGGTCCTTTGTTGTTTATATATTTATCTTGCTGTTATTTTTCATTTTTAAATGAGGGTGCTAATAATAAGATTTAGGTTTTAGAAAATTTGTAATTTAGTTTAAGTATGTAAGTATTGTGAATATTCATATTATTTTACTTCCACAAAAATAATCAAACAAAAAGTTGTGGCGGAATCTTTCAAAGTTGTCGGCATCTTTCAGAGTCAATTCTAAATTATTCCTCAAATAGCTCGATGCTTGAAATTGCACAATTATTGGTGTCAGACTTTTAAAATTAACATAATTTAATATTAATGCCCTTACTGCATTTTTATTATCTCAACAACAAAATAAACTCTTTATATCTAACATTTATTAGTATCAACATGCTTCCTTAAAAAGTTATCGATATTAAAAGTAAAATTTTTAACTTTTATCACAACTTCAAAACTAAATGAATAACTCCTTCATGGACGACACACGTCACTATTGTAACAGTGCACACAGGCAAGTGATATGATACAAAAATATTTGACCTCTGTGGAATGCAATAAACATAATTTTAAGAATTTTTCATTCAAAACATTGGAGCTATGTTAAGTTTTGCAAAAAGATATTTTACCTAGCATGTAAAACCATCAGTTTAAGTTACATTATTGCTAAACCAAACTCTTCTACAGAAAAAAACTGTTGTCATCAATAATTGCTTCTGATGACAGTGATATTTCAGTTGTTATTTCAAATTTGAATATAATAGTTATTTTTCGACTACCAGTTCCTAAAGGAGGCTATTATTTGACACTTTCCATAAGTCAAAAGCACGTTGTTATTGCATACTATGCAAAAAAATATTTGTGATATTGCAAATTAATTTGTCGCAAGCTTAAAGTGCACCCGAGGTCTGCAATAATGAACTTTACGCCCTTCTTTGCGGGCGAAAAGTAGTCACTTCACGCCCGGGAGTGCAAAAAAGATTTTGTTATACATCTTTGGCATGGAAGACTACCTAATTGGAAGAAAAATAATTGTTAAATATTGGAAAAATATTTTAAACTTTTCCAAAAAATCATCCTGATTCAAAAGAAGATATTCCACCACTCCTTGTTCTCCAAGAAAAATATAAGAAGACTATTGAGGTAGTGACAATGTGACAATGTAAGAAACTGTAAGGACTAATACAGAAATTGAATGGAGGCATCACGTGTACCCAAAAAGATATTACTAAAATAGACGAAATAATGGAAAACTATCAAATTCAATTAAAATTACAAGCTTTCTTGGGTAGAATAAAACAAACTAAATTCCGAAGATTCAGTAACATTACGAAGAATAGGAGAAACAGCAGTTTTAAACAACTTAAAAGAAGAGAACATAATTCAAACAAAATTAACTAGCTACTTTTATTTATTTATTGATTATGAAAAAGCATTCGAGTCCATTGACTGTGAATCCATTTGCATAGCCTTAAAAAAACAGAGGACTACCTGAAAAAGTAATACATCTGATACCTTCTCCAGCAGAGACAGGTGTAAGACAAGGATGCATTCTGTCTCCATTCCTATTTATTATTATTATGGATAATGTTATGAGAAACAAAATTAATGGTAATAGAAGAGGAATCACCTTGAACTTGACAGAAACATTTGAAGGGGTAGAATATGCTGATGAGTGATGACGTATGTATGATTTCGCACAATCTACAACAAATGAGGGACAAATTGGATATACTACAAATGAAATCGAGTAAGAGGGGCCTGAAGTTAAATAAACAGAAGACAAAGCTAATGGGCGTAAATGTGCAAAATATAATTGAGCTACAGTGCAAAGGGGAAATTATATGGAAGAGACAGAATCAGTAACGACCACTTAAAAAATTTAACTCCTGAAGGGGTAAAAATAATACAATTACTGTTTAATAAAATAATAGCCACAGGGGTTATACCATTACAATGGAAACTCATTTACATTATATTGATTCATAAAAAGGGCCGAAAGGATCTATTAAATAATTACAGGTCAATAAGTCTGCTTTCATGTGTTTACAAATTATTTGCAATAATAATAATTAAAAACAGAATTAAGAAGATTGAACAGTAAACAGTAGAAAAGTAGAATTCAATAAACCAGTTCATATGGCCTTTATTGACTATAACAAGACCTTCGACATGGTAGAACATCAGCCAATAGTTGAAGCTTTAAAACAGCAATATATACCAACAAAAATAATAAGAATAATTAAAGTTGGGCTAGGCTAGAATAAAGTTAGAAAAAACAGGAAGAGATTTTGGGATTACAAAAGGTGTAAAGCAATGAGATCCACTAGCCCCAAATTTGTTTACAGCTGTGTTAGAACAACTCTTTCAACAACTTAAATGGCAAAATAAAGGAATCCTAATCGAAGGAGAACGACTTAATAATTTACGTTTTGCAGACAATGTAGTTCTTTTGGCAGAAACTAAACCTGATCTCAAGAAGATGATAGAGGAACTGCTAACTTTTGAAAACAGAACAGAAAACGAGATCCGGAGAAGAAATGATATAGGTAACAAGGTTAAGAATAAACTTCCAATCAAACTAAAAGCAAAAGTATTTAATAATACCAGCACAAACATGGTCAATGAACAGCAAACTCAGAAATGAAATAAGAATTGAACAAACAAAAATGGAGAGATCCACTCTAGGATTAAAAGAATGGGGACAGTAGATGCGGTACAGCTAGCAAGAAAGCTAAAATGGGCAGGCCATCTAGGAAGAATGAAAGAAGGTCGTTGGACAAACAGTATAACAAAATGGAATCCTAAAGAAAAGGCAAGAAAAGGACGTCCTAAGACTAGATGGATTGATGAAATAAACCAAAAAGTTGGAGAAGGTTGGGAAAAAAAAACATCAAACAAAGACTCTTGGAAAATTGAAGGGGAGGCTTTTACCCAAAATTGGCATGCTGATGGCTAATAATAAATAAAACATTCGATTAAGTGAATATGTCATTATTTGTATAAACAAGTTTGATTTTAATTTACATAATCGAGCAACTGCAGTATGGGTTATTTATCTATGTAGAAGTCTAGACCAATGATGAAGTACATTTTTCTTACTTCGAAAAAGTCTGGGTAATTTTTTATTACAAAATTTAAACAGTGTTATTTCTCTATATTTCATTTCAATTAGATTTATAAAGTAAATTCGGAGAAATGCAGAAAGAATTATGAACTGAATGCCATCTACCATTCAGCTGGATTCAAAAAGTTTTTACAACTCAGTGGTTTCCAATAAGTAGTTTTCTTTAAAAACGTATTATTTCACATAAAAACATTAAACGTAGTCATATAAATACGCGTTTCGAAGCTGTGCTCTTTAAGAACCTTCTAATGTGTCGCAGTCATCACAGCTCAACTAAGCATTGCTTTCTTTTTTTTTAGCATGTACCTACAAGTACAACAAAACTTAAGTCGATGGTAAAGAGAAAATACAGTTCGCCTTTATCACTTGCACTGCCACTGCAGAAAGAGAATAGAATCAGAAACGTTTTACCTTGAAAACTTGAGAATTGTTTTTACATCTCCCCCTAGCATGTTTTTGTAGAAAACAGAGCAGACCTGCTTGTCAATTCCCATACTGCTATTTTTCACTGTTATTGTGATAAAGCATAATTATAAATATACAAATTTTCTTAGGATGCATTTAAAAAAAAAATGTATTGGGTTTGTTGTTGGCACACCAACGGAGCTTTCTAAAAACAACTACATAATAGATAACATTAGGTCCTAATGTGTTAAAATGTAATTATGCCAAGTTAAGTATAGCAAAAACTCAGAATGAAAATGTTGTTTTTAACACCCCATAATAACTTTTTAAAGAAGCCCGCTAGTAGTAGGGTATATTTGTTTTAATTGGTCTATTCTGATTTCAGGAAGTTCTAGTTAAGGTTGGTTCCTATTATCTTTCATACATCTTATGTAAATCTTTTCAGATAACTGAGAATTGACATATCACTAAATTATTAGTGTAATATAAAAGATTTTATAGAGATAGAGAGTAAATAACATTTCATATATTATAAATATTATACCGACAAAACAATAAAAACACCTTGCATATGAGTTTCAGCAGTGAATGATGGATTTGTGTATAATAATTTGTTTTTTTGTATAGGTTTTGGTAACGTTATAATAGCATTTAAAGAATCTTTCTGAATTATTTTGAAAAATTATACTGAAATTTAAAGTTAAATATGTCTAATATCTGATTTAAAGTTACTAAATGAAATTAGTACAAACATACAAAGTTACATCATACTTCAGCATGCATTCCATAATCACTCAAACAAATATCACAAAAACCAAGTGAGTTACATATAGAGACTCAAAATTAAATATTTGCAAAATCAAAGTTTTACGAAACATATTACTTTTCTTTCTTCTTACTTTACTAAAGATCAGGATCGATGAATTGTTTTTATTTCACAGCGAGAGATTAGGGTCAATATAATTGTCAAGCAGGGGTTTAACCTCTTCCTGCCAGTCAAACAATTTTTTAAGTCTATTTCATGACACTGGCTACCACTAAAGTTAACTAATAGCACTTAGTAACCCATTATTCAGGTAACATAAGCATATCGCTGAGTTACTACATTGACAAAATATTAAAATTTTTAAAAAAATTATTTTGCCAACCAAAAAATTAAATTGTCAATTTTGAGTCTCGGCACATGTAATGATGAAATAAATTAATTTATGTTGTCTCTATCATTGACATAACAAGAGAGGACACTTTCTTTTTGTAATTATCATGCTTAAATTTCATTAATATAAAAAAACCCAAAAACAACATTTACATAAACATAATGCATGCAAATACTCGAGCACAAATTGTAAACATGCAGACAAGGCGCAGCAGCAGGCATACCTCGATGATAACCGGCTCAACCAGCTTATTGTCAGTGATGCGAGTAACCACAGTCTCAGTGAAAGTACTCTTGGTGATGGTCTCCGTAACTCGGCCAGGCCCCGTGGGTGGAGGGGGCAATTCGATGGGGTCAGGCTTATGGATAGTCACAGTCACAGCATGAGTAGGCTCAGGGGCAGGGTTAGGTTTATTTAGGAAATGAGCAGGAATCATAGCTTGGAATTCCTCATTTGTGATGGGCCTCGGTAGTACCTGAATATCATCTCCTTCTAACGAAGAGGACGGTGTAGCTTTTTTATGATATTGTCCAGAAGGCTCATCGTGCGTATTTGTAGATGCAGGTGGATTTTGTGTGGGCTCGGAATTTTGTGCTTTGTTTTGTTGCTGTACAGGAGTGGGCTCAGAACTGTGAGAATTTAACCTCCTTGGTGCAGGTTGTGGCGTATCTAATTTAGGAGTCTGATCGATTCCATTGGTCTTTGGTTCATTTGGAACTGCTTCACTAGTCTGTAAAAAAAATAAGGGTATTATATTTTTAATCAATTTGCATCAATTCTGTAAAACATATCCGTAGAAACAATATATTCAAATTCAAGGTCCACCATGGGAATCTCACTTATTATAAGAGATGGTGGGTGGCTGCAAAGAAACTTTACTTAACTGGATCCCTTTATTACTATTGCAACAAATGAAAAAATTCAAATTTCCTCTTCTATTTCCCCCACCTTTATTTGAAATAGTACCAAAAAACTTTTGTAAGACAATTGAATCATTAAAACGATGTTGCATCTATTTACCACCATCATCGGCTTTTCTTATTTCTTATAGGCATCATACTGCATCTTTTCATCGATAAATAGAAATTTATTTTTTGTTTTCAGGAATGTGTGAATGAATGAAAGCAGATTGTGTTTTTATTTAGAATCGGACATTCTGAAACTGTAGGTCCCACGTCAATGCGACATCCCTATCATCTCTATAAATGGTTATAACAGCTGAAGTGCTTTAAGATCTTTGGCAGCTGTATGCCTAGATCTCGCTTATTAAATAAGCAATAATGTTGTAAAACAGCAATCGTTGTTTGATGCTTGAAATAATTTAAAAAATACACATCAGTAAAGTATTATGTTTGTTTTGTTTTATGAACAGTGCGATATAATTCAAATTTATTATTCTTACAACAGATATTCTCAAAATGCTTGTCTGTTTATTTGTTGATTAAACAATGTCTAGCCTAATGCAGTAGCACCTACCCCCACTAAAATGTTGCTAAACGCACAAGACTTTCAACTATGCTAAAGATTTTTATTGTGCCAAACATCACATTGATGCAGGATTTAAAATTGTACGTCATATTCGATATAGAGCAAACCACAAACGTTAACCATGGACACTAACAAGGCCTACTACTTTCAGATTTATTTAATAGGTACTTACTAAGTACACCTTTTAGGGCGGGTTGCACAAACATGATTTAACAGCTTGGTTAAATTAATCATTCGTCAAAGTGAACAAAATCGAATCAAAATTCGAATTCATATGGCAAATAAAACATTAGTAAACAAAAAATGATGCTCTTTTGTCAACTTTGATCATTCGTTAATTTAACAAAAGCTTTGTGCAACCGGCCCTTAGTATTTGAAATTTTGTGAAACATACCCTACAAGTATTTAAGAAAACTATTGCTGTATTACTAAAAATTATTCTTCAGTGAAAACACAAACTTTAAAAGATTTCGTTTTTTTAGAATAAGCAGTTATGGATAATTGTGACAACTATAATAAAGGCCATCTTGATACTTTTGAAAAATAATCTTTTAACTTTTATGCTTGTCAATAGAAATAAATACTGGGTACCTGGGTAGACTAGGCTATACACATACAAGGATCGAGCAAGGATTTGGCGTACTGGCGCCACCAAGAAGAAAAAATGCAAATGTAAACCTTTACTGGCGTACATTTTTTATCAGTATATGCACAGACGAAAAAGTTGGAAGCCTTCAAACTTTTTATGCGCCAGTGATGATTCATGCGCTGCCTAAAAATAAAATTTGCAGTGTAAGCTTTTATTTATGCACTAAATGCACTCCAGCATATTGTAATTCAGTGATCTGTATTTCTGTAGACCACATTCCCTGCGACTTCTTTAAATCTTTTGTTGCTTAGTAAGTTTCTAAATTTCATTTAGTAATAAAAGTAAATAACAATGAGCAAAAATTGGAGCCCTGAAAAAAATCTTAAAATTAATTAATTACTAATACTTTTGTAACTATTCGGTAGTTGCTACGAATTTGTTCAGCAGACATATTTTATTATACAGTGAGCACGTAAAGGTTGGAACAAATTCGATAAAATCTTTATTGGGCAAGTAAGAAAATAATGCTCGGACACTTCGATTTTATTTTTTTGATGCGCATTTTTTGGTATGCGTATATTTTTTATTACGCCACCCCTCTTCGAGTTATGACGTCATCATCTGTTTTTTTTAATGACAACACCCTCTTTTGATAGTACCATTTAAAAGAGCACATTTTTTTGCTTATGGACGCCAAAGTTTACGGTATGTTACATAACAATATTTTTGAGAAATTAGTACCACAATTGTTGCACAATTTGTTATTGGTGGCGCATTAAATGCTGAAAAATATTTGAATTTGCTACATTACATTACATTACATTACATTACATTACATTACATTACATTGTTATGAATTCTAAAACTTTTTTTTCGAAAATATTGTTATGTAACATACCACAAAATTTGGCGTCTATACCCATAAAAATGTGCTCTTTCAAATGGTATTATCAAAAGAGGGTGTTGCCATTTAAAAAAACTGATGACGACGTCATAACTCGAGCAGGGATGACGTAATAAAAAATATACGTATACAAAAAAATGCGCATCAAAAAAATAAAATCGACGTGTCCGAGCATTATTTTCTTACTTGCCCAATAAAGATTTTATCGAATTTGTTCCAACCTTTACGTGCTCACTGTATATAATATTGCACAAAATAAACAACCATTTTCAACGTTCAATCGAAAAACGTTACTGGTGCGATAAAATGGCGTTTGCATGACATGTGTAAACCTTTACTGTAGCGAAAGTTTATAACTGGAGCTAAGACTGGCGCCACCAAATCCTTGCATGTGTAAACCCAACATAACCTAGGCATATCATACATTGCTGAAATCAAATAAAAATAACAAAGTTCTATTTATATAAAAAGGTCCAATATGGTGCTTGTAAGAAAAAACATCTAATAATGGTGGAAGACAGACCAAACACTCTTTTAAAATTGTGATTGCACTGCCTTTTACAGCTTTAAAAGTCGCCTTAAGAGAGTATTTATAGTTTTTTGATATTATTTCAAATATTTTTGATATTATTTCAAATATAGGTGCGAAAAACAGGAAAGGAAATTTGACTTTTTCTCTCCTAAATGGATGCAGTTAAGAAAAGTTCTTTTGTGCCCATTATATCAGTATAAATTTCTGCAAGTGTTGAATTTCAACCTACCCCCTTACACCAGTCTTATATTAAGCAAAATCCCCATGGACTCTCCTAATAAATAAGATCTGCATAGATATAAGGAAAGCTTAAAAATAGACACACACAAGTTAATGAACAAAATAAGTTTCTACTTAATAATGTTGGATAATATCTATTAACTTCAAGCTAGTTATGTTTAACAATTAAGATTATTAAACAAATTTTGACATTAATTTTACAATGGATATTTAGTAAATGTTTGATTATGAAATCTATAAAACTGATTAGAAGTTGGTGAGAATAATTCCAAAATGTAGGTAGACAAATTATCCTGTTATTTTAAATAGACTAGGTAAATAGGAAGTTAAGTACCTATCTAAAGCTAAGAATTCAAAATTATGTAAAAAAAAGATGTAAACAGCTCATGTATGGACAAAATTTCTTTCTTTTCCTTTTAACCTCTTATACCTTTACAGTGTCTGGGGGGCCGAACACACCGAGCCGCAGAGTGGTCATTCATTCAACTTCTGACCAAACAGGTGTCTTTGCTTAACTTTCTATATTGCAGTACTATGTGTGCTCCCACTCTGCCGTACTGCCGGCCATAATTTCTTGCAAAAAAATGTAAAACTTAAAAACTGTTCAAATAAAATTTGGTAGCATTTTCATTTAATCAAAAGTAAATATTAAATAAGAGAATTTAAAATTTTCCAGTTCCAAAAGTTTTATATTATGCATTTTAGTAAATGGGCTGTTGATGATTATATGACTTCTCTATTTCTTGCACAGCAGTAATATAAAATATTACTACATACTACATAAAAGAAGTTTCGGCTAATAAAGATAAATCTTTAACACTTTGAAACTTTAAAAATACAATAACTGAATTATTTCACAATTCTTGCTAACATTATTTGTAAAAATTCGGAGTGAAAACAAGTTGTCAATTTTGTTTTAAAAATACAGTAGTGACTGCCTATAATGAACCCGGTTATATTGAACTCTCGTATATTATGAACCTTTACAGATGACCGAATATATCGTTCATTAAGTTCAACGCAAATATTTTCGCTTGTAATGAACTCGCGTATATTGAACTTTTGCATGTAATGAACCAAATTTTACTTCAAAACGGTAAAATGTGTCGCTTATAATGAACTTTCTTTCTCGGAAATCGTAAAATGGGAATTTTCTACAAATGCATGATGCACCAAATAACATTTTGAACAGCCTGGCTAATGTAGAAATGTATTTAAATGACATTTACTTAACTTTGTCTTATAAACAGTCTAAAATAAGCAACTATTTTAAGCAATCTGATAAATAATAATTTGCCTACTTTCCAATTGAACGTATGTAGTAAGAAAATTTATTGTTTATTTTTAATACATAATAAATCTTTGGTTCGTATGCATTTTTTTACTATTATTTAGTTTATTGCTTTGTTGGATGTAATGAATTTCGGCTATAATGAACAGTTTTTGGTGGCCAGTAGTGGTTCATTATAACCGGACACTACTGTATATTAAGCAAATTAATCTTTTAAGATTTATTTTTCTGCATTAAATACGGATTTTAAAATTAGTATAAATAGTGAAAGTAAAGAAACTGCATTTGAATACATGAGTATCTGTAAAAAACCAATACCTCCTATTTGACTATTAATTTTTTTAGAAAGGATGATTGGAATAAAATGTTACTTCCTGAAACTAAAACACCTTTCTCTTAAGATCGACAAATGCATTTAGAAATATGCATACCGTTACTTTGCAGAACACTATAGTTTTGTTGCCAAGTACTACATTTATTTAAAAACCTGTTTCCTTTCATGCAGTTTATAATGAATCACTTATTAATTCGCTTTTTATACAAGACATTCAATTTAATTAATTAGTATTCTCATGAGCATCATAAATAGTTTAAGGAATAAGAAAATTATCTGGTAAAAATCATCAATCATTTTACCTCTAGTTTATATTATTAATATAAAAGAGCAAAATGAGTTTCATAAACTAAATTGTTAAAAATGTTATATTTATCAACTCAAGGAGTTCCACACTAGCTTTGGTTTTTGAAACCAAGGAATGCTTGTTTGTGTTAACCTGATATTAATTTTCTATATCATCTTCTTACATAATTCTTAGATGGGGGCGAATTCATGTTTTAAATTGAAGGAAAGTTTGTTTGAATATGAATAATGGATTTAATTTTTATAAATCAAAAAGTGGCATTCGCTGTTTATTAAACATTGTTACTTTGTAAGTTACAAGTTACAACAAATATCACAATAAAGAATAATTTTTTAAGTTGATGTATTTAGAAAATAATGAACCAGTTTGTTCTTTTTTCATAAGAAAATTATTCTACTCTTTTAGGAAGGTCTTATACATTTAAGCTTAAGCATGTTAGATTATTGATATAACCAATTTTATTTATCTCAAAATAAAAAAAAATAAAGTGCAAACTGCATTATCACTATTACAGTACCTAATCATCTATGTATTTTAAAAATGATTAGAAAACATTAACTATGCTATAATTTACCTTTTTGTCATTTTCAAGTGATCTTCTGTAGCCAGTATAACTTGGACGATTTGCCATATAGCTGTTGGCCGAATATAAACCTGAATATGGCTTTGGCAAACCAAAAAGACGTGGTGATTGCTGAGGTCCAGGGGAAGGCGAAGGACTGTCCCAAGGTAAACTAATTTCCCGTTCCACTACTAGTCGAACAAATCTTTCTAATCCTGTCAACATTGCTACAGCTTGGTCATGAGTAGCACCCGTGAGATCTACACCGTTGATAGAAACGACTCGATCTCCTACAGATAATTTACCGTCCTTCTGAGCAACACCTCCGTCCGTAATACGCGAAACATACACTGCATCACTATCAGCTTTAAAAGGTGGTGAACCCTTACCACCGGCTATACTGAAACCTAACCCTCTTGTATCACGAATAAGTGTTGTATGTATAAGCATTTTGTGAAGCACCATGTCATCATTATTGGGTGGAGGAGGAGGAGGTAATGGTGATGGAATGTGTGATTCTGTTTTATTTGTACTAATACTATTTAATTCACTCTTCACTTCTTGTTCTCGCACTATTCGAGTTACTTCTCGGCTTATTTCAAGTATAAGAACTGCACCTGAAGCTTTCAGAACTTCAACGGCATCATAATGACTTACATCTATTACTGCTACACCATTCACTTTAAGCACTTTGTCGCCCACACGAAGTCCAGCTAAATCGGCTGGACCACTTTCTGTTACCCGTGAAATAAAAATACCTTCGTCATCTCCTTTGAAGGGGGTAGAACCTCTACCACCTGCAATTGATAATCCGAGCCCAGTACGAGATCGCTCAATATGAATTTCATATTTTTCTTCTCTAAGTTCTACCGCAGTATCCGATTCACCAGCTGCAATCATATTAGAAAAATTAGTTAAAAATAATACAAGCATAAACAACTTTTGAAAATTATTAAAGGAGTTATTAACCTGAATATTTCAAAAACTGCACCCTTCGTGGATTCAGTGCCAGCTTTTTATTACTAACAGTTAAAGCAGCAACTTTTGATCGGGGTAAACTTCCAGTTTTAATGTTTATTTTACTACCCTTAGATTTAACACGAATTCTTGGTAGCGTACTCATGATTGCTGTGATTCACACTGCCTACCAACTACTTGCTTTAATTCATTGCGTTTTTTGATTACTCGAACTAATAAAAATTCCAGATTGGTCTTATCTTTTGATAACAAGGAGATAAATCACAGTTTACACAGTTCACACCCTATGTTTCTATGACACACTAAACATATTTTTTTAAATGTTTTTTATTATCAGTTTAATCTGAATACTTTGTTCGACGTTTTGAATAAAAGGAAAAGAATAGACGGCGGAATATGTCGCGACCGCTGCTGATTCAATAAGTAAACTACCTTCGCTATCAGAATACTTTAGCTCCGCCTACGCGCTTACCTTGACTGCTGGTACTGCGATCGCCAACGGATTCGGGTGGCGTCGATGCACTCATTCTATCACTATCATCGTCCTTTCGTTTCAGAGCCTGCAGGAAGATTAAATTAGAATACATATGCAGCAATCGGTTATTATATTCACAGAAAAAAATTATAACGGATAGCAAATTAAGCTTTTCTTGCACGATTTAAATAATATGCACAAAAAAAAGCTACACAAATGCATTAATATCGGAAATTCTTGCACGGAACTGATAACCGCCTCATTGTTAAAATCCGCACGCACTTAACGATTAAAATAAGAAATTGCAACCTGAAAATAATCAGTAAAGTAACATAATTTTCGAATTAATTTTTCAATATCAAATTATAGTCAGGTCAAAACGGCCAGCTTTTTGCTTTAATTAATACTGTTTACATTGTCTGTATTAAATATTACGTATGCAATTCCTTCCAATTGTTTAATTTCGTAAAGAATACCAAACTATCATCAAATTAAAATTGCATAAAATTTTGTTACAACACTTTTGTCTATCTTTGTTATCTCAAAAACGTGGGACTTGTTTATTACAAATACGGAAAAGGTCTAACCGCAGAATTGTAAATTACTGTTTGTTGACCAGCAACTCAACAGTGGAATTCTGCAGTGATTGCTAATCGTTTTGGAATTTTTTTTACAAACAACTTTTCTTCTAATTTTTATTTTAATAGTTACTAACTTTACAATGTTAAAACAATCTCATTCTTATTATCATCAAATGCTCTTACCACCCTTTAACAAATTTCATTTAGAACTACCGTACTTCAGTGGTATTCGTAACAATTTAAACCAGTTTGCAGATATGCTATATTTAAACACGGTAACTATCGTGCGAATAACACAGAAGAGTAGAGTCATCATTAGTTGCCTGACCCGCAAGATTTCAGATTTCTCAGAGAACACCTTTGTTGAAAATGAAATTCATTTGCGCTCATTCGTCCAAGTCCACATGCATTATCAACAAGAGTTTATGAAATTTTTCTATTTTTTAGACTGATTTAATGTAAAACAAGTGACTATTTCCCACATATAATTAGAGATCCTGTATATATTAGGATAAGAGTTGGGAAAATGAGACTATTTTGACAGCAATTTTTGATCCAAACATGTGATCAACACAAACGTCATCAAAGTGTCACTTAACCAGTCAAATATAAAAACCGCAAATATTTTAACACAAGATTTATTTGAACAGATTAACATTATTTTCCTTTATTTCAGCTCTATTATTACAATTTCTGGCGCTGAAGCCAATCATTTTGTCGTATTTGACCCTTTATTAATAAACATCAAAATTGTCAATTTTAACAGATTTCAAGTAAATGCATTTTAATTAAGTAGTCCATGCAAAAATTGATCCAAACCAATCAAACTGTATCACGGCGTTTTCTCAACTCTTATCTTTATATATACAGGATCTCTACATATAATATAAGCCAATTATTTGATCCATATTTACAAGTTTTAACCAATCACCTACAAAGTATAACGGCAAAAACGGAAAGACAAAATCGCTGTCGCTCGGGATTTTGACCATGTCCATTTGTCTCGGGACGTTACCAAAGCAACAATCGTTCGGATACAAATTTTTCCAGCAAAATAAAGTTCCCTTGATATATTATGACTGATTATATCCGACAATTCCACTCATAATCTTTCATCCAATGAAATCACAGTATTTTGGTAAATTGAACCAGTCACAATCGAATTATACTGGAAATTTCACTGTTAGTGAAATTTCCGCGGAAATTTTACGACTAGTAGCGTTGCTTAGAGACGTCTGTCAAATTTTTTGAGTGACAAGTATTTCAGTAATTTCATTATAATTCGAGGAATTGTCATTCCGAATACCATTCGTGACTAGAATTTTACAGGCAATTTTTGCCGTCACAATCACTCTTGCTTGTTGCTTTAGAAAATCGTCCCAACAAGCAGTCGTGTTCATGACGGCAAAAAAATTGCCGGTAAAATTCTAGTCACTTGTGGTATTACTTCTGACAACAACATTTTTAAATCATTAATAGTAGAAGCAGCGGCGTAAATCACACCCCCGCAAATTCCGCACATTTTCGTAAAAAAGTTTTAAGAAGGGAAATATTGAGGGAAGTACTTAAATATAAGTCTACAAATCTTTAAAAGTAGAAACTCGTACTACTAGCCCAATAATTCAACTTGAGTTTACGTATGTTTTTATTATAGCTAATTGATATGATAAAAATAATAGGAAAAACGAAAAGTGTATCTCTGAGACTCAGCAAAATATAGAGAACAAGAAATATCAGAGGAGATACGAATATCAAAGTAATCAATGCTATGGTCAAGCGGTCAAGCTAGTTCTCCTTTAGAGAGCAGAATCCTGGACCATAACAGAGGACACCAAAAAGAAACTTCAGGTCTTCATAAGCAGATATTTATGGATTATTCCAGACCTAAGACTATTACGAATAAAGAGTTGTGGAAACAAGCAAAAGAAGAAAAAATAAAGCTACAAATCAAAAGAAGGAAAATTAGGTGGCTGGGATACACTCTTAAGAAAAGAAAAAGAAGAAATTCCAAGGAGAGTAAGTATTACAATGGAACCCCCAGATAGAAAGAAAGAAAGAACGCCCAAAAGAGACATGGAAGACAAGCATACAAACAAATAGATACATATCTCCTTGGCACAAATGGGTCAACTAGCCCAGAGCAAACAACAAATGGAAACGTTTCATTTTTATCCTATGTCCTGTAAAGGAATAATGGGATATAATAATAATAATACTAGCTAATTGCTAATAGCTAATTGAATGAAACACGATCGAATCTACGTTGCGTTTATAATATTTATATGTATATGTATTTTTAAATTTTAATGACCTTTTAATTAGACAATCTGGGCAACTTTCAGAATAACGTGAATTTTATTTTTTTATTTCAACCACCCCACTTTTAATTCGCATGCTAATTCGGTAGTGATCGGCTGTTCAAAATTACAAAAATTGAATTCACGCGGATATAAAGCAAAAAATTGGCAAAAGAAAGGAGGAAAGTATTATTAAGAAACATGTAAAGTTAGACAGTTTTCTTGGTGTATCTGAACCTTCAAGTACATACACAGTCTGAAGAAAATATTGCACATTATAATATAAGTATCTAAAATGTGGATAAAGGTGTTGCAGCTAGTGATAGTGAGAAAATGATACTACTGATTATGCACTTGCTCAGCAGCTCAGCACGAAAGATAAGAAGTGATTAAATGGAGAGAAACTTTAAAAAGGGTTGCAGACGTTATAAGTAAAGCTCAGATTTATAGGCAGAAAGAAAGGGCCAAATAGGCGCCTATAAAGGCAGGGAATTTTTGATAAATAGGCAGCTAAAATTCGAAATAGGCAAAAATATAGGCAAAAGGGCGAATTTTAAAAAAATCTTTTTTAAAGTCATTTAGTTGTTCTAACTCGCAGAATAACGGTTACAAAATTTATTCTTTTATGTATCAGCATAATGAAACTTTTATTTTGGGTTTATTATTTTATTTTTCAAACCTCAGGATGAGAACGTATCCACGCACAAAGTTTTGAAGGCATCTCGAAAGCAACTCTTACCTTTTTCACTACTTAAATGCAAATGAAAGTGCACTTTTCGTTCATGAAATTTTTCGACCCCTACCACAAATATGAAATAGAAATATTACAACGTAAATACACATTTCTATTCATCCTTCGACAATATGGGGATTAAGGAAATTCCCCACCATTAATAAATTTCAAAAAGTACAGATAGACGAGTCGTAAAACAGCCCACCTGTTCATTTATTGCTGAAACCCTTGAGAGATTATAGTCTATAATCTCTCAAGGCTTACTTACGGCTTACTACACCTCATACTGCGATTATGTGGGTAGTGTTTCTTAAAAAAACCTTGTCTCAGAAACGGAAAATAAGCCATTTTTGCTAAAATTTATAAAATATGGCGTGGAATTTAATAAAAAGGCAACAATAGGCATCCAATGTAAAAAAAGGCAAAATAGGGCAAAAAACAGGTAAATAGGCAAAATAGGCAAAAAAAGGCATTTTGCCTAAAATTCGAGCTTTAGTTATAAGTATATTGGCAATGTGTAATTAACATCTAATAAAAGGTCATCGCGAAGGTTTAAAATCCGATTCGCAACAGTAGGGCAATTTTTTGAATATAATAGAATTATTAGCAAAGTACAACACCGATATGAGGATTCACTTACAGAAAAATTTGACAAATATTTAAGTCCCTTTTTTCTTGATCATCGTGGATACGATTCAAGATATGTATCTCAAATTCGACAGTTGAGACTGATTCTTTGGTACATAACCACGATTCATGACTGATGGGGAAGAACAGCTAAAAATTAATGAATAGTTCCTGGAATTCCAGAAGTTGTTGATCAGACTTGGGGAGATTTGGAAAAAAAAACTTGTATGAAATATCAGAGATGGGAATCGATATAAAAAAGTATATGGCCCGTAGTACGTTCTTACGCGAGGGGGGAGGGTTTCTGCTACGCCATTGAGTAGAAACTACAATACTTATACATCTATTCTTATGTAACTTTCGTAGATACTGAATTAAAATAATTAGGTACAAATATGATAAAACACAAATAAACTAAAATTATCTGACAATCTGTAGGCCATTTTTACAAAATTACGATTTTATTAGCAGCAGTTAAAAGAATGAATATATTGAAAAATATTTGTTAATAACCATTTCTAAATTTGTAAAGTATAGTATTCAAGTTATGGAGTAAATCATGGTCAAACTGAAAAGCCATATTTTTCATAACAAAACCAAGAAGGACGTATAACTCAAAAACATACAAGGAACTAACGTCAGAACTTGATTTGCAATTGGGTTGGTGACGAGAATAAAAATCAAATGACTTCATTAGGGGTATCAAACTGGACATCCAAAATACTAGGGTGGATTACCCTATTTGCTAATGCAAAAACATTCTATGGTAATTATAGCCAACATCACATTCTTTCGTTTATAATCACGTTTTTTTTTACAAATTTTAGGAATTATTAATGTGATATAAATAATATTAATCATTAATTTTCCATTTCATTTCGAATTTAAATTTTTAGCACCCCAATCATACAGTAAACGATATTTGTAAGACGATTAAAGGATTTATTATAAGAATGGATTTATGTCCAGTTGGTCTTATTCCTCATACGTTTAAAACAGGTGTATCATAAAATTAACAATTACAGATACTTTTTGTCTTTGTGTTTTGTAAAAGATATATGATGGAGCCACGAGATTTCACGGGTGTTTTAATTAATTGCAGATTGACAATTTATTAGAAGCTTCAGTAATATTTGTTTGATGTTCTTATAAACGGGCAACTATCAATATTTACCCATTTATGGGTTATTATTTATTATTCATTTTACTACGATTAGACTTGGACTACTGCAAAAAACTCCAACTGATAATACGTAAAAACAAACGTCATTTGCTCGACGTGTTAATTGTATTAAATTAAAATTGATTCATTCAATTACGTCAAGTCACAAGTGTAGCTACTAATGTGTCGAAATCGTTTATCTGTGACCAAATATTTAATATTTTTCTTGTAACAGAATTTGCAAAAATTTAAATCAATGAAATAACAAAAATTAGAAACAAGTTTTTTTTTGTTGTAGAAATTATTTCTATAAACAGTAAATAAAAACGCTAAGACGACCTCAGGTCGTAATTTCGATTTAAATATTTAGGATTTGATTTTTAACTGAGAGTTTAAAATCCAAAAAGTAAACCGATGGACGGGCGATCAAACTGAAGACACAACAAAGACGATTCTTTGTTTTAATAGCAAACACCTTGCTCGTTTTAAAGAGCAAAAACTTAAGTAAATAAATATCAGTATCGGTAAATAAGTATCAGTATCGGTAAATATATACCTAAGATAGTAACATAAACTAAACACAATTTATTGCTGCAGTTAATATTCTAGAACACCGAACGGTTTTGCTTATTTAAAGGAATAATTCGATTTTTTCACGTATTATAATGTACACAATGAGGCAATTAATAATTTTTTATAGGTTTCTAGGTCAGGCGGTTTATTTTTAGAACAATAGTATATTCATCTCCTACGTTAAATTAAACAATTTCAGCGCAGTTATTATAAACGAAAGTTTAAATACCTGCGACAGATAAGGATACGCCCGAAGTATCACAATCAATCACAAACATGCACTTCGAGCAAAAAATGCGGTATATAAAATTTGTATGTAGTAAAAAAAATAAAGCATATGCTTCACTTGGAACGCCCACAAGTTAACATCGTTTAAGATCAACTACTAACGGGTTATGTAATAACATACCTAAGCCGCATATCTGCTTTACCTGCGTTTTGCGTTGTTGGTCAGCCTACCTACGTATTTGTAAACATCTAAAGTAAGCGATGACGACGTGTGATTTTTAAGGTCATTACCTCACATATTTAAATGCCCAAAAAAGAATTTCGCACTGTTTACAAATTCCTTAACCGCAATTGTACAAAAGCAAAATATTTTTTGTATTTCAGTAGGTAACGGTAAAAGAAATTACTAAGGAAAGTGAAAGTGCATTTTATGTCTTTTAATCTTTACAATTCACCGTGCAAAAGGTAGCGACCTCGTTTGCAAAATGCAACGCAGAGTACGTTTCAAACAAGATTATTGTTAAAAGCGTTGCAGTACATAATATACATATACTTGAACTTTAGTTGATTCGAGGTGATAAATATGAAAGCATAAACTTTAGTAATTTACTCACTGATATTACAAACAAATTAATTCATACATACATGCCTACTTCTAAAATACAATTTTTAACATTTGGGGCAAAATTAAATAATTGAACTATTCGTTTGATAGCAACAGTTTCAAAATCCTAATTAGAACTGTAAATATACGACGTGTTAATGATTAAATCCTTCACTGAGATACTGGGAAAACACATTCATAACAATCATAAATAAACTGGCACACATATATTTTTCCTGTGAAAAGTGCTAAAAGAAAGGAAGAAGACTGCTACTTTGTAATCTAGTCTATGAAGAAAAAATTAGCAACAAATTTTTTCATATTTAGCATTTTTATGGTCAAATGATTTGAACATTTTTACAATCCTATTTATTACAGGTATGATATCACGAAACTTGTCATCAGGTCACTCGATTTGTATGAAGGACAAATTGGCAAATAAAATAAACTTATACGTTTTGTGCGAACTTGACAATCCCAAAATTCCTATTGGTTGAATAATTGCGAAAGAGATTATTTAAAGAGTTTTTAATTCATTCAAATTTATTCATTTGACTGAAAACACTATATCTAAAAAAATAATAATATTTATTCACTTTGTACGTTAAATAAATATATCCGTGATCATTAAGAAATATGTATAATAAACATAACGCGTTTTTTCAGTCAAAAATTATAATGCTGTTTTGTCAATTTTGATCATTCGTAAAATAACCAGCGTTACAAAATACAATTCAAAGCGGCAGATAGTTTACAAAATAGATAATTGAGATTTTCGTTGATTGAGATTTCTGCTTTTAATTGAGATTAAACGGTACTCAAATTTACAGAAGAGTTCGCCAACTGCAAATTCCAGAATGATTGTCAAAAAATTATCAGACGATAAGAAGATCGGTCCTACCTCAATTATTTCAAAATGCGAAATTTAACATCAAAAAACAACAGACGTACCTACTTATTTCGAATCTTTCAAACAGCACCTGAGATTAAAAAATCGAATAGCAAAAAGTTATTCTAAAAATATGTTCAGTTTACACATGATATCGGTCCTACATTTTTTTAATGTTGAAAATTTGAAATGCGAGCAAGATGATAAATCCGAGGATAAATGTGACCCTAATTATTATACTAAAAACGCGTAATTGGAAATTATGTTTCACGTGTATTAACAAGAAAACAGAATACTGAGGCTTGCCCGTCACAATAATTCTAGAGATAAATCCATGTCTCCATTTATTCATAAATTCT
The DNA here is from genome assembly GCA_963082815.1 of Melanotus villosus. Classification (NCBI taxonomy): domain Eukaryota; kingdom Metazoa; phylum Arthropoda; class Insecta; order Coleoptera; family Elateridae; genus Melanotus; species Melanotus villosus. Next base: position 63,206,011 of record OY720418.1, on the reverse strand, counting down.
CATATGGTAGGGTTAACATCAAATTTCGTGGCGAAAAAGAACAATTGTTGTCTACCAAAAGAATACCAATCTCAGATTCTCCATGGGAATTAAGTAAAATATTAATCATGGAATCATGCCAATATTGCTAATAATTGTTTTTTAATACTTTGATCCGCGGCATTCATTCATTCGATTATTTTAAACGATTTATAATAAGTTAATTATAATATTCCAATGTTTGACGAATTTCTCGAGTACTTCGATATTAATTGCTTATTATACAGTGAGCACGTAAAGGTTGGAATAAATTCTATAAAATATTTATGGGGCAAGTAAGAAAATAATGCTCGGACACGTCGATTTTCTTTTTTAGATGCGCATTTTTTAGTATACGTATATTTTTTATTACGTCATCCCTGTTCGAGTTATGACGTCATCATCAGTTTTTTTAAATGGCAATACCCTCTTTTGATAGTACCATTTAAAAGAGCACATTTTTCTGCGTATAGACGCCAAATTTTATGGTATGTTACATAACAATATTTTCGAGAAATTAGTACCACAATTGTTGCACCATTTTTTATTGACGGCGCATTAAATGCTGAAAAACATTTGAATTTTATACAACAACAGATAATTCCCGCGCTTGTAGCACTATATCCAAATAATCAAAATCCCCAAATGCCGGACGAATCAATATGGTACCAACATGATGGCGCGTCACCACATCATTCACAGATTGTGCGTGATTATCTGAATAGCCAATAGATGGATATTGTCAAGAGGTAAATGATATGCAATTTCAACGTTTAATTTAATTGATTTTAGTTGTATTTATTATTTCTTCTATTGTTATTTCATTACATTGTTATGAATTCTAAAACGTTTTTTTTTCGAAAATATTGTTATGCAACATACCACAAAATTTGGCGTCTATACCCAGAAAAATGTGCTCTTTTAAATGGTATTATCAAAAGAGGGTGTTGCTATTTAAAAAAAAAACTGATGATGGCGTCATAACTCGAAGAGGGATGACGTAATAAAAAATATACGTATACTAAAAAATGCGCATCTAAAAAAGAAAATCGACGTGTCCGAGCATTATTTTCTTACTTGCCCAATAAAGATTTTATCGAATTTATTCCAACCTTTGCGTGTTCACTGTATGTATGTACTTACTTATAATGTCTCTAAGATATAAATAATTTATCAACTTATTAAAAATAAAAAAATATTGAAAAATATACAGTCTTCTATTTAACATTTTTAATTTCCGACGCTCTGTAAAGGACAGAAGGATTCTGTTGAAGAAGAAGAAGAATTTGCATACAACTTTCAATTTAACGGGAAGCCACATTACAGCACCGACTTTTCCATTTTCACGTACTCTAAGTGTGATCTTTCGATTCTTGCTGGGTCACAGTATTTTAGTTACACTGATAGAAAAAATTCTGATTTAGAAAAATTTATATTTACTGAAAATTTTGAGTGTAAGGTTCTCGTGTAGCAGATAATTAGCCAGTGTGATGAAAGAAGCAAACCTTCCTGTATATTGGAAACCGGTTAAAGAAATATTGCGATACGATGGAAAATGGAATTTCCAATCAGCCTTAAATGAAACATTTTTAAAAAATGTACCTATACCTACTGCCGGTAATAACCTATGGGATGGAAACTGTGACTCTCACGGAGAAAAGTGTTAATTTATTAAGAATAAGAATAACACAACGAGCCATGGAGAGGCGGATGATGGGAGTAAGTCTACGTCAAAGGATAAGCAATACAGATATTAGAGCAAAAACAAGAGTAACGGATGTCATCAAGCAAATTGCTAAACGGAAATGGAGTTGGGCTGCGTATGTTGCTAGGAAACCCTTTAGAGAAATGGACAATTCACTTAGTACAATGGCGACTTAGAACGTTGTGAACTGTGTTGGAAGACAACGTTGTGAAAATAGCGGGAAAAAAACTGGCATCAACAGGCAAATGACAGGGACTCAGGATAGAGGAAGTCTTTGTACAGCAGTGGATAAACCAAGGCTGACGAAGAAAAAGAAAGACAATGGTTCTACGTTGTTTTGGCTACGACTCACAATGCTAAATTAACACAAAACTGGTATTCAGTCTATAATTTGCTAGTTCTTGAAAAACTCTGTATCCCCCCCCCCCCCTTCTAGAATATGACTTGTAGAGCAATATTGGAAACCGGTTAAAGAAATATTGCGATAAGATGGAAAACGTACAAAAACTTTACAAGATTTCAAATAATCAACCCGAATACGCAACTCGGTGAACTCCAATTTTCAAATTTTTGGCAAATATTTAGCACAGCCACAGGCACAGCTAACTAAACGGTACAAGGACACTTAATGCCATATATGTATTATGAAAAAATTGCCAAACTAACTTTGACGGTATTATACGGGTATAATGTAATACAGCCATACGGGAACTACCATGCCATGCCCAAATGCTATATAAAAACCTTTGCGCTACATGTAGGTCTTGGTTTTTGATATTAGTTAATTATTACAGAGTGGTCAAAAAATACAATTTCAGTTTGTAATAAGATTTTGGTGATGTTTGTACACTGATTACCGCGTAACTTACTAACCAGATACATTAGTCAATTTTGCAAAATGTCAATTGGTGAGTTATATGACGAAATATAATGATCTGAGTTAGTGAAACCAGTTTTATTGATGAAAAACTAAAAGAAACAAAAATACAGAAAAGACTAAATACCTAAAAGTAGTGCTATACCCACAAACAATAAAAAAAACTTTCGAATATCACTTAATATTAATAACATAAAAGTAAATTCTTTTATTGCCAACTGAAACAGTATTTCTTGAACACACTGTGCTGGGGGTCCGTGAAGTTAGCAGGACATTAAAAGCACAAATAATTTTATTGTGTGCTATCGTTTGTGCTTCGTTTGTGCTCTTTTGTGCCGTGTTCAGTTTTTTTGCCAGACCACCCCCTTGCGAGATAAATGTACCCCCCTATGCGCTGCTAACTTCACGCCATTTTTGAAAGCACAAACGAAATCGTTTGTGCAAATGGTTTGTGCTTCGTTTGTGCTCTTTTGTGCCGTTTTCAGTTTTTTTGCCAGACCACCCCCTTACGAGATAAACGCACCCTCCCATGCGCTGCTAACTTCACGCCATTTTTGAAAGCACAAACGAAATCGTTTGTGTTAATGGTTTGTGCTTCGTTTGTGCTCTTTTGTGCCGTTTTCAGTTTTTTTGCCAGACCACCCCCTTACGAGATAAACGCACCCATGCGCTGCCAACTTCACGCATATTTTAAAAACAAACGAAATCGATATACAGGGCCGTTCCTCCGATTTTTTCTGTCCCGTGCAAAAAATAAAATTGCCGCCTCCTTATATTTAGAAAATAAAGTCATAAATTTAGTGGCATTATATTTAAATATTTAACAAAATTAAAAAAAGGCAAATAAAAATAATACATTCACTTTTTTGCAATTTATTACCAACAAATTGTTAGCAAGAAATCACTGTCAGTTCTCTTAACTAAAAATTAACACAAACAAAACAAATTGTTATTAAAATTAAAATCACAAAATAGGAATTTGCAAAATTCAAATACCTACTTCATATTTTTAAAATAGCAAGTACGAGTAATCGGTTGTCCGGCGCAAGGGCGGTACTGGTCGTCATAAATCATTTTCTATTTGCTTTAAACAAACAAAATCACCTGTAACTACTTTTAATAAATTTTAAATTTAACTTACTGCTTTATCTACAATGTAATTTAGAGTTTGGCAACTACAAATAATTTTAATTTTTTGTGGAATTTATAAAATTTGATGTGGAAAAATGCCGCCCCCGAATTTCTGCCGCCCTGTACGAGTGCACGGGCTGCACTCCCACCAGAAAAGGCCCTAGGGATATACAATACATGCATATGAAAAGATTACTTGCACCTGAACTGGTATCCTTATACTCTAGTCAAGGAAAGAAAACAGTAAATTGAAACAATTAACATCTAACTAGTCTGATATTCAAACATAAACATTTTTATAGTCATAATTAAAAATTTGACAACTGTTTACATCTACCATTCTTATCTTCTTAGTTATTTTGAAGAAAAACTGCATATTTGAACTTGTTCTTCCGTAAATATTTATTATTAAAGTGATTATTTTTTAAACAGTCCTGTCAGCCAATCATAATGAGAAAAAATTTCAAATCGACCAATAGCATCAAAATTACACTGACAATTTGCTAGTAGCCGATTACAGCGACAATTTTTTCACATTGTTTCATTGGATCTTTGTTTAAATAAATGCATAAAAAAGTTAGCTTTGACTTGGTTGTTAAGGTAGCATAGCCATTTGTCTCAATACAAACATTAAAAATTCAGCACTGTCATCATTGTGTAGTAACTAGTTTAAAAAATAATCACGCCGAATTACATTCGTGATAATAACTTTTTTCTTCAAACGTCATAAAAACACGACTTTGTGTCCTTGGATACACACAGTTAAACATTCACTTTTACTCCTAGGACTAAAAGTGACATAAAATGAGCCAATGGCAACTCGTAATTTTTATTTTTTATAACAAAGCAACCCGTAGCAATGACAGCTGGTATGACGTTCATTTTTGACTTTTTTTAAATTTTCTTGCTGAATTGCTTTTAATTTATGCGTTTGAAGAAACAATAACATGTGTTATTCGGAGTAAACGTGATTTTGTGTGCCTCGCATGAAATTGTACGACTCGCTAGCGCTCGTCGTTCAAACGTCATGCTCGGCACACAAAATGACACTTTTTCTCCTAATAACACAATATACTATTTTTGATAATTTTAACTAGATTAGCACTCATCTTTATTGCTGTTAAGAAATTCCACTAGTGGACTTCGTCCACTCGGGAAATTTTGATAGCAATAAAGATTCGTGAATCTAGTTAAAATGATCAAAAAATTATCACCACTTGTGTAATTACTGTTGATAAGTTTTAGAATTTTTCCGTAATTCATAAAGACATTTTTCAAAGCTTTGTCACAATCTATTAAATAAAAAACGTACAATTATTCTTTTTTATCAGAAAATCAGTTTTAGCTGTGATCATTCACAACTACTGTTACATTTATATCTCGTAAGGGTGTGGTCTGGCAAAAAAACTGGAAACGGCACAAAAGAGCACAAACGAAGCACAAGCCATTAGCATAAACGATTTCGTTTGTGCTTTCAAAAATGGCGTGAAGTTAGCAGCGCATGGGGGGGGGGGGTGCGTTTACCTCGTAAGTGGGTGGTCTGGCAAAAAAACTGAAAACGGCACAAAAGAGCACAAACGAAGCACAAACCATTAGCACAAACGATTTCGTTTGTGCTTTCAAAAATGGCGTGAAGTTAGCAGCGCATGGGGGGTGCGTTTATCTCGTAAGGGGGTGGTCTGGCAAACAAAATTAAAACGGCACAAAAGAGCACAAACGAAGCACAAACCATTTGCACAAACGATTTCGTTTGTGCTTTCAAAAATGGCGTGAAGTTAGCAGCGCATGGGGGGGTACATTTATCTCGCAAGGGGGTGGTCTGGCAAAAAAACTGAAAACGGCACAAAAGAGCACAAACGAAGCACAAACGATAGCATACAATAAAATTATTTGTGCTTTTAATGTCCTGCTAACTTCACGGACCCCTGTGCTGGTACGTCAAATTTAATGTGAAAAAATACAAAAAAATTGTGCTGGTCTCGATGTCACGAAGATTAGTAAGAGTATTTGTAAACCAACGGCGGGAGTCAAAATAATCTAAAAGTAAGCTTGTTCCCTTTCAGATATGAGATAAAACAGTAAGCCCTGTACAACAGCCTTCTATATTAATAAAAATGAAATATTTTGATTAAATGTCTTTTTCGGAAATGCACCGTAGCGCCCTACGAATAAAAAGAAAAAGGAAGGAGACTAAGGTATTATGGTGCATAACCACAAGTGCAACGGAAATACGTCACACACGCCATATTGAAACAAAGACCGACACGAATTTTTATTGGTAGACTAAGGGCCGGTTGCAAAAAGCTTTTGTTAAATTAACGAACGATTAAAGTTGACAAAAGAGCATCATTTTTTGTTTACTAATGTGTTATTTGCCATATGCATTCGAATTTTGATTCGATTTTGTTCACTTTAACGAATGATTAATTTGACCAAGCTGTTAAATCATGTTTGTGCAACCCGCCCTAAGGGCCGGTTGCACAAAGCTTTTGTTAAATTAACGAATGATCAAAGTTGACAAAAAAGCATCATTTTTTGTTTACTAATGTGTTATTTGCCATATGCATTCGAATTTTGATTCGATTTTGTTCACTTTAACGAATGATTAATTTAACCAAGCTGTTAAATCATGTTTGTGCAACCCGCCCTAACTGTTTGTTTACGTTTTTGTCTTTGACAGTTGACGTATTTAGTGTTCGCAGTCAATGACCTTCTAAAATCCGCCATATTGATGCACCATCTAAATTGCATACTGTTGGTGTTATGCTCCTTCCTCTTTTTTGTATTCGTAGGTAGCGCCTTCTATTAATTTCTGCGGATGAAATTGAAAATCCCGTGAAAATTCCGCTAGAATAGTAGTCAACGCGTATTGACACCGTCCAAAACATAAACGAATATTTGTTTTTTTGACTTCGATTTCCCTGTTTTGGAGAGCATAAAGTAATCGATAACATTTATGAACTGATACACGCACTCGAAAACTCAAAAAAATGTAAATTGGAACTTTTACCATTAAAATTCATATCGTGCGCTTCTCAGTGGTCAACTTGAATGTTAGAGTGGTAAGCTTTATGTTGACAAGGCAAGTTCGAAAATTATAAAGCAAAAAAAAAATGTTTTCGTTTATAAACAGTTAAAGAGACAAATCACTTTTAAATATAAACACATAATGAAAAATCCTACTTATTATTTACGACATCCTTTTGTGCTGAAGCATTGTAGTACTTAGTTGAGTTTTAAACTAATACATAGATACAAATAAATAATGAAAATAAAAGCAAAATCACGATGATAAAAAGATAGCAATACTGCCAGAGTTTTTGCCAGCATGCCAACGAAAGCATACAATTTTCTCTCTAGATACATGTAAAAGCTTTAAATAAATGCACAAACAAGCAATACACTAAAAAATACATGATGAGAGAAACCTGTGCAATGATGGAGGCGACCTTATCTTTGTCAAAGGTACCGACGATGCGTTTATTCTTCAGATGATGAGGAGTATCCCGACGATGTAAACGACTGGGCCTTGCAACGTCTGGCTCATCGGCAGCTTGTACACCCCCCATGAACCCAACACGTTTCCTCACCTGTTCCTGTATACCCAAATACATGCACACCAACCCTAACGTGCCCATCGAACGGTGCCATAATTTATGGCATCGAACAACACTATGTATATTCATAAATACAAACACCACGTCAGAATTTTTTCACCTTTTAGATATACCACTGGCATTAACATTTAAGAAACAACAAAAACGAAAACGCCCGTTTAAATAAATGTTATTATTGATAGATCGGATTGAGCAAAATCTTACATTTCGCGGGGAAAAACTCTTGACAAAGCAGATTCATAAGTACTCAAAGGCATTTCGGTATTTTTTGCCAGTTGATTCCTTAATTTATTATTTAAATATATTAAGTTTTTCTGTTTAATTTATAAAATAGGTTAATTGCGAAGTATAATGGTATACTATTAAATTTAAAATAGTTTAAATGTCAGTGGCATTTCATTGAAATGCATTTACAAAACATGTAATTTAAGGAATCAGACCTGGAAATTGCCTGTATCTAACTATACGAATGAATAGTTCGAGTTCAATGTAATTTAAATGAATGAATAGGTGTACTAATAGTATAGCATTTAATATAAACACTGACTACAAATTTGGAGAAAATTTTGCTTTCTGTCGTTTTCGCTTACTAACGAGGCTTTATCAATAACTTGGGTGTCATTAACCAGTTGTAGCTCTAAGAACAAAACTGAATGACAAAAAATCGCGCAATTCAGCATTATTTTGAAATTCGTGTATTCATGACTAAAATGAGTTTTGATATGCACCGTTCGATGTGCCCTGCTAAATAGAATAGTACTACAAGAATCCCATACTACAAATGTTAATAGTTTTGAAGGCTAACCTTAATAGTTAGTGTTACTTAAAATATCCCAAAAAGTAATGTCAAAAAGAGACTTACGTCGTCGCTATCTTCGTCAGCGCTGGGTTCGCTGCTTTCTTCTGCTCCATTACCAACAGGAACATCAAAGGTATTGTCATTATGTTCTGATTCAGATGGTTGTATGGTTGGATTGACAGTTTCCACAACAGGTTCAGAAGCTTGTTCATTGCTTTCTTCCAAGGAGTTTTGCCCTTTCGCAAAAAGTTTATGCGCTTTGGCTTTCAATTCCTTCGGATGTGGCGTATTTTGGCGCACAAACGGCGTCTGTATATTGGAAAACGTAACACTCATAAGTATCTAATTTAAAAACTGTTAAAATATTCTACGTATAATCAAACCGCTTTATTTAAAGGTTGAAATTAAAAGTTCGGTGAGAAATTAATACTTATTATATCGATTAAAATAAGTTAAAACTGCTTTTTATTTATAGCATGTAGATTTATTTCGTCATATACATTTTTATTTTATTTTTTAAATATTTTTTTTATTTATGAAATATTATTTATTCATTCGAAATTTACGTTAAATCACCAATTTCACTGACTTTTTTTGTAAACTAATTTTCATTAAATGTTTTCACATGTGATTACTATAACATTCTATAAAAATTAAACGGTTAATATTTACACAACTATATTTAAAATAAAATAACCCGTCGTGCCTCTAAATTCGACCACAAATAGCAAAGAAGTCGGCGAACAAAAGCAGCCTGATATATTCTTACACAGCTAATTTAATCATGACATCCTCTAATCATATAACTTCAGTGTCAAGAGTCAACTACTTAAATTGTTTAATAAGCTATTTATTGTCGTCAAGTTCTAAATAAAACGTAATTATTAAGGCGATGTTTTGAACAAATTTTAGGTCAAAGGTGTATTTACAAATCAAGACACACCTTAAAAGTATCTTCGAAACATGGGAATTTGCTGTGATTTGTTAATCATTATCTTTCAGTATTTTGTCACCATATGTTCATTTAAACGTTGATATTTAATTAAACTTTATTTCTTCTATGATTATAAATAATACACCTATTATATTCACGTTACCTATTAAATAATAGCCTTGATAATTCACAGGCTGTGCCCGATCACAAAACTGCAAATCTCATTACTCACGGTTTTCTGCCAATCACGAAGCTGCCAATCTTTTATTTCACAATTGCTTTATTATTTAGTAGCCATACATAGGTACGTCATGTACAGCAGTCGTTTTATTGGTAAAAATTGTTAACCACCGTCATAAACTGTGCTACTTCTGTTGTGAGTTTATTTGTTTTTAACTTGCACCAAAAGGAAAGTAGTCAGAGAAAATTAGTATTTTATTCTACGGGCGTGATATAATGGTAATTGCTGTAGAGTACATAGGTACTGAAATAACTGAATAAGGTTGTCATGGATTGTGTTAGTAACTAATGTAACATATTAGTAAATAAATATAATTGAAATTTGATCTTAATATGTTTTCAACTGATGTAAAACATATAACATGGCGCAGTCGGTAGGATAAAAAAGTTAAATACCTAGGTCATGCGTTTACAGAACACGAAATGAGAGCAAAGTTTGAGTCATGAGCGAAGGAAAGTGTAGTAATTCGCCCGAGTGTGGATCCGTAAAATAATCAGGCAGAAGAGGGGAACAGCAAATTTTGGGTAGAAGGTTTGCTCTATTTCATTCCTTAAGAGTCATACAACTTCTGTATTTATAAAAAAAAATTGGGGAGCAAACATATTACTTCCCTTAATCAGACGCTACGCGAGTAGAATATCATACTTTTTCTATTACTAGGTACTTACTTTATGGTTGGTGGCAAATTAATAATATGTTATTTTACGAACGTATTATGATGCTAATTACTCAACGAGGTTGTCTTCACTCGTCTCGTAATTCGCCCAAAATACACTCACGTCGAATACTAGGTATACTTTTTCTTTGTTAAAGTTAAAAAAGTATAAAAACGCGAATTTATGACAGTTGTCAACAATTTTTACCGAATAAAACAATCGCATCGCGGTGGGTGACCCATACATGATTAAAAATAATGTTTTAAAGTTTTGTGATTGCGCACTGCCTATGAATTATAACTCAATTCAAGGTGTATACTATAGAGGAATTATTTAACAGGAAATCAATATACCGGGTGGCTAGAAAAAAACGAATCCTGTTTAAGTTCTCACATCTCCGGAACGCTTTAACATAGCGATTTCAGTTTTTGCATTCTAAGAGACAATGGATTGAAAATTATTCCTGCCAAATTACAAACAATTATTTTAAAAAACAAAGGAATGGCGAATTTTTTAATATCAACTAGAAAAAATCAATTACACGTTGACAATGTTCTTAAAAATTCTACCAATAAGCATCTTGTATGGTGTATTCTACTTATAAACATGTTGTATGGGACCTCCATTTTATAAATTCACAATTCTTAGTCTATGTTTAAACCGCAAAATTGCTCTTCTGATTAAATTTATAGACTTCTGGCCACACCTCTTCTAACCGCCGGCGCACATTTTACAAGTTTGCAAATGGTTCCCGTCTTTTTCAGCATACACTTTTTCTTGCAATGTATTTCACACTGAGTAGTCTAAAGGATTACAGTCTGAAGGATTAGGCGGCCATTGCTTTGCTCGAATAAAAGATGGCGTGTTTTCTTCTAAAAACTGTTGTGTCCTTGCTGCTCTGTGGGATGGAGCGCTGTCCTGGATAAAAACATAATCATTCATGGTGTCATGCGTAATATCCTGGAATGGCAATGGCTATTTTTTACTGATCGTCAGTTAACCAAAACAAACGCAGATAGCTACATACGGCATTTACGTGACAATTTACTACCGGAAATGCATCGATTGTACCCCAATAACGATTATGCTCCATCCCACAGAGCAGCAAGGACACAACAGTTTTAGAAGAAAACACGCCATCTTTTATTCGAGCAAACCAGTGGCCGCCTAATTCTCCAGACTGTAATCCTTTAGACTTAGACTACTCAGTGTGGAAAGTATTGCAAGAAAAAGTGTATGCTGAAAGACGAGAACCATTTGCAAACTTGGAAGACCTGCGTCGACGGTTAGAAGATCTGTGGCCAGAAGTGTCTATAAATTTAATCAGAAGAGCAATTTTACAGTTTAAACATAGACTAAGAATTGTGAATTTACAAAATGGAGGTCCCATACAACATGTTTATGAGTAGAATACACTATACAAGATGTTTATTGGTAGAATTTTTAAGAACATTGTAAACGTGTAATTGATTTTTTCTAGGTGATACTAAAAAATTTGCCATTACTTTGTTTTTTAAAATAATTGTTTGTAATTTGACAGGAATAATTTTCAATCCATTGTCTCTTAGAAAGCGAAAACTGAAATCGCTATCTTAAAGCGTTCCGGAGATGTGAGGGCTTAAACAGGATTCGTTTTTTTCTAGCCACCCGGTATAATACACATATTGTTTAATAGTCATAGAAAAAATATTTATTTCTCATTACCATAAATTTTTCAAGTAGAAAATTAAGAAACTAACAGTAACAACATTATTTATTTAATAAAGCATTTATTAAACGATTTTTTTATTGTTTTAGTATCATAATATATCAAGCAAAGGAAAATTTCAATAATATAATGTTTTATTTGCCTGTTTACTGAGTGAAACATTAATGTACATACAAAGTCAAACTGTATGTCATTCTTCACATTCCTATTTTCATCAAAACCATAACAAGTGACACTCATCATTTTCTTTAAGCGCATTTGAAAATAAATGACATTAAGGTAATGGATATGGTGCACCTTTAAAAAATTACTTTATGTAATACGTTACTGTGTTACTTCAGAACAATATTGTTCATTATACTATATAGTAGGTACTATTACTTGCAAATTACGAGGACGCATTTTTATGTTATCTATCTAGCCATGAAACAAACAAGTGACGATGTCAAACCAATTATTATATTATTAAAAAATAGCTTGCGACATTTAGAAGCACATGTGCTAAGTTGTGCGGTTTATAGATTTGGGAAGGTTTACTTCTTGATAAAATGAATGAAATTAAGATGGAACATTGTAGTATCATAAAGTTCCTGGCAAAAGATAATCAATGACTGTGGGTTCATAGAGTTAAGACATCCACCTTATAAACCTGACCTAGCTTGGTCAGACTTCTACCTATTAAAAAAAGCATTTCAGGGGAAAGCGTTTTGCACTTGAAGAAGCTGTTGAACAATACTTTGCAGAGTTGCAGAAGGAATTTGTTTCTAAGGGACAATTTGGAAAAAAGATGGAATAAATGTATAAGTGTTGAAGGGAGTTATGTAGAAAAATGAATGGTTGTTAATGTGATACGTGTTTTTTTTTCATGTCTAGGTTGATAACATAAAAGTACGCCCTCGTAAGTCAATTTTATAATTTCATGAAATTTTTTTATGAAAGCATAAATATTTTTTAAAGAATTTGTTTAAAGTTGGATTATTCCAATTTCATGTGGATTGTTAAAACTAAGAGCCCAAATGGACAAATCTCAATTTCTTTAAGAATACTCGTAGATATTGCGTACATGTATGCTGAGACACTTAACAGCTCAGACCTAAAATGTACAGTAACAAAACAGGTTTAAGCCCAAATAGAGAGAATTTTGAAACTTTTCGTAACAGAAAACCAAAAATACTTGTATGACTTAAAAATGGAAAATTATGACTTAGGAATTACCTTTACCTGTTGCATGTTTTACATTACTTGCCAATTGTAAAACGTACCTCACAGCTTCATATTGCAATACAGGAATAGCTACATACTACATTTGAAAAAAATTATCTTTACCCTATTATAGGGTATTATAGAAAGAACCAGAAATATTATAGAATAACTGAGATTAACAACATTTCAGTTTACCAAAAAAAGTTGTTCTTACTTAACAATCTTTCCTTTTAAGACCTACTTTGCTTATTATAGTTAAAACAACACCCACTGAGACACTTAATTATATCACATTAATATCCCTTTAAGAAGAGTTATTTGTAGTTATAGTTTGTGTATTTGTTTTCTACTACTTTTCTGTTTCTATTTTACAAAGTACACTTGCAAATGATGTTATAACAAACAGACCCTAGAAATCATTCTTAAAGTGTTAATAATTATAAATATTAGTAATGACAATGAAGTTCTTTAGATGATCATGGCGTTGAAGAATAATTACAACAGATTATCGTATTTATGATTATCAACACCATGAATTTTTAAATTTTTTTACGTACGCTCGCGTGTTTTATTTACATTTATGTTGACTGTGTACTAAAATAAATTAATTATAAACTGCTACCTTTGGTATAATTTTTTTTGCCTCATATACAGACTGCATACATTTCTACTACAGCCTAAAATTTTATATTTTTTTTCTAACACTAATCTTATACTGTTTCTATGGGGCATAAGAGCTCACTTATTATGTTGCCTTTAAAATACGCTTCTCTCTATAAAATACGTCGTCAATGACAACGTATTTTATAGGCCTTTAAAATACGCTTTTCTCTATAAAATACGTCGTGGCCTAGCAATCTTCGGATTTTGTGTATTGTTACGCGTCTCAAATAATAATTTATTAAAATTTCTAATAATATATTAGTGAAAGATATTAGTGTTAGAAAAAATCTTGAAGACAACTCGTGTTTTATGGTTAAAAATCTCGGTCTATCAAATCCTCGGATCACTTCGTTCGCTCGGATTTGAACTACGACCGTGATTTTTAAACCTGCTATAAAACACATGTTGTCTTAATAGCTATAAAAGATACAATGCTCATCAATAAACCCATGTCACTGTCATTTTATATAAATACAATACATACATACTTTTGTAACTAATAATGTAGTGATGTTTTCACTGTCTCAATGGGTATTCTTTTAACAATGTCACCTAATATGAATCGATTAGGCACCCTTCAAGGGCAAGATAAAAAAAAGTAGCTAGTTACCAAACTGAAATGTTTGGCTCATTGCATTATGTTACTATACTTGAATTTATTTATTTAAATTATTAAATTACTTTCTATGAAATTTAAACTTACTCTCTATTACTTATAAGGGAAATCCCTATGCTGAACTTCCAATTTAAATTAGACTCGATACATACAGAAGTTATCAGGCACCTCTAAAAAGCTGAAGTTTTAATTTTATGGCGCAAAAAGGATTAAGTAAGTAGGTAGCAGCATAGACTAACTTATACAGTACTCTAGTATCACAAATTGTCGTATCCTATCAATAAAACTCTGCTCCATTTTTTTTTCTTGTGTGTTGTTCAGACATGACCAAAATTTTAACATAACATGTTTTTATTAAGCCTTATTATATACCACTTTCATCTTCAAATGTTCTGCATATTGAGTAAATTACGAATAGAAGCAATCATTGTCACTGGACGAAATACTGATCATATGAATTAATAGCTGTCAATCACTGCAGCCAAAGGTAGAAACACATTGCTGTCATGTTATGTGAGTTCACATGATGTTACACATTCACAAAGAAGTGTGAGATGTATAGAAGTAGACACTTAACTCATGTCACCTGAAGTCATGCATGTTTTTGTTTGACATACTTTTCTGCACTTTGGCAGTTCAACGTGTGTGTGGTCATCAGTTCTACAGCTGGTTGGTCACAGCCTTAAAGGTGCTTATACTAGGAAAATGTGTTCTCTACAGTGGCCTTCTGCAGAGTTTGTAAACATGTATCAAGTGTATAGTATATGTGTGTCTTGTGTCTTGTTACTATCTGAAGTCTACCACTCCACAGACGTGACCAAACGATTAAATGGCTTCACTCGCTCAAGTACCGATCTCGAACAGTGGGAAATTCTTTGTAAAACTCCAACAAGCTTCTTCAAGTAGGTGCAGGTACAAAATGGACTAATTTGTGGATAAAAAGAAAAAAAGAAATTGTAATAACTGGGATGTTGCCAAACTTTTCCATCAGGAGTTCCTCCATCTTTAGTAACAATATACTTAATATAAATTTCAATATGTGAGACAAAACATCTTGCAAAATGTGTAAATTTACAGATCAGGCAGTATGCTAGCATGTGTGTGTGTGTGCGATATGAGGTAATGTGACATATGTGATATAATATCAGTGTGTTTCTACTGCATTTAAAACAATGAGTTCATGTAATGTAACAGTAACATGTTTCTACCGTAACAAATCGTAGGCTGCAACTAGCTTCGTACAGAGCACCTCGGCATAATGATTCCCTTAATACCTATGATTAGATCAGGCCAAAGAGATGTTTTATGTCAAAATCTAAAAGTGGTTCAAGGCATTGTCTATAAAACTTGATTGTTTTGTTTTTACTTGATATGCTGATGCTTTAAATGTAATTTTTGGACAACTCTTATTATTAGAAAGGTAATTTTTTTAATTCTGCGCAGTTCCTCCCTAAACAAACTGCAGCTACATACATATTTCACCAAAACCCAACCACCAATGCACCAATATAAATACTACTGCAACATAACCACAGCATTTATAATTGTTTGCTTAAAATGCCATTAAATCTACTGAAGGTCTGAATACAACAGAAGACATTAGAGTAATAGTTTTACCTAAATATAAAGATTTACTAGGGCCACCCACCGTCACAAATTAATATTATAGAAGTTGGAAATGTAAACTACAGGGATATAACATGGTTGTATATATTAGTATGAGCATGTGTTGTTATTAACAAGATGAACAGGAAAAATTAAACTAAGGATATGCACAACTCCCACCAAAAAAACATTTAACCCACAAAAAATATTTATTACAGAAATAATAAATACAGAATGAAAATGAAAAGGTGAGCATATTACTACATACAAAACTACAACAGAACTTCAAATTCGGACCAAATCACATATATACATTGCATCCACATGTTTAAAAATAATAAAAATAAAAATGATTATACTTTACAGATCAATTCTAGATGATAGATTCATAATAGAAATATGTACTACATGGAAAGGGTAAAGGTGGTTGAAATCTTAATAGCCATTAATTAAAAAAATAATGACAGTAAGCAACTTTATTAGTTACTATTTAATTTGTATATTATACACATAATTTAGTATTAAATTATACACCCACCATCACCATATTTTCTATCAGGCATTAGAAGAAATTACATCTTATAGGTACTAAACAAACAACAGACATGCAATCCAAACAAATCAACAGTCTAACATACAATACCATTACAGTTATGACAAGGTGAGTTTCTTAACATTTGTGTAAAGAGAACATAAAATAAAATTAAATATAACACAAATCGTTCAAATAAAAATTGAAATTAATAGAAATGCACAATTTAGATAACAACTAGATATTGTACCGATTTATAATGAAATTCGCTATAAAACAACACAATTTCTTATTAAAACAATTTTTAAAATTGTATTTAAGTATATAAAGAATCTTTAAACTGCAACAACAACAAAATTTATTATAAGCAAGAAAAATTAATTGATAATCACAAAAATATAAAATTATCATTAACAGTGACTAGTAGCTATATTATATTCTTTTAATTGACATATAATTTTTAACTTGTATCTTACAGACCATATTCATTGGCAGGATTATATCATGTAGTATGCGAAACATGTATGTAACACCTTAACAATCAATTATAAATGTAATTTGTGGACAAATAGTTTATATATATTTATTAAATTTCATAAATTTGGTAGTTACTTATAAAACCGGTTTGCATAATAAACAAATAACAGATTTAATGATAAGGCGGATATAATGTAAATGCATATAAATCAGAAAAAAGGCATCCAAATATTGTTGTATTCTAAGTTGGCAAGTGATGGATATAAAAATTGTAACTATTCCTTGTTTTCTACGGATTCAATGATAATTTTCTAAGATTTTTAAACATAAACACCATACCTACAGATTTAGTGCTGCAATTGTAGCAAATGTTAATTTAGTTTTAAAAAAACCACACAAAATTTATGGTATTGACATAGAAATTTATTTGGTATTCAGTTCCATTTAATTTGTACTATCAACATTTAAAAGACAATATAACGAGATTAATTAGAATACTTATTTCTAAACTTTACTATGTGACTGATGGTTTGGCAACGACTTATATAATTACCGTATAATTTTAGTATCTGCTGCAATCACAGCAAACAAAAACACTTAACCCATTCATTTCCCATTTTGTTATCAAATATTAAATATACTTAGAAATTCAACCTTTATAATAGGTTTTTGTGTGCTAGCAAACCATCTAAAAGAAAGTAATGGTAACTCTCCTGCGGGAATTGTAGAAATATGTAAAAAGTGGTCCTTACATACAGCTTGCCAACTTACAATGCAGCAATAGTACTTTCAATAAAAGAATTTCAGTTATGTACCAATCACTAATTTTCAATTAAAAACTTCCAATTTTAATTAATAAAAAAAGTTATACATTATAACTTATACTTAAACTAAAACGGTACAAAATCACAAGTTAAAAATTATCACATAATAAATGAATATGATTTATTTCTATTTTTTGCATCTTAGTTCATTATACATACATACTTCACAATAATGGTGATTGACATTTCAAGGTGGAAATGTAAGTGAAGCTACGGAAAAATAAAGTGTACATCCTCGTCCATATAAAAATGTAGTTTTTATTATTTGGATATATTTTTAAGGATAAGTGAAAGATAAATACAAATTTATTAGATTTAGATTTCATTTCAAATGCATATTTTAACTGATCAGAGCACAATTCTTTAGACAATTTAAAATGAAAGTGATATTCCAGTTACAACAGTAATAGAGATAAGTATAACATTATTCTGTGTGAGTCTGACTTGCTCATTGCTTTTACCCTTACTGCTTTAGCCTGCCACTGCTGTTACAATACCTCAACTTACAAAAAACTATTTCATTTGTCAAGCAATAATTTTTAGTAAAAAAATTCGGAATTTAGAAAACAACAAAAATCCGTAATATACCGGGTGTCAACGAAACCTGGGGCATCCCCATTAATTTTTTATTTTTAAAGATATCAAAATGAAATTTGAAATGTATGTGATATACTCTTTAAATGGCATTTATTGATATAGGAAACACGTTTCGGTCACTTCCGGTTTCGCCGAAATTACCCACAATTTTGTTATTTTAAATGGAACACCCTGTATATTTATACATTTTTGGAATTTACATTTCATTCTACGTACGTTATATCAAGTTTGAAACATTTTGACGACAAAGTAAATATTTGCAGAAGAGTTTATTTATTAATCTAGGATGCCATGACCTACGTAAAATGGAAGTCAGGGTAATACGACACTCAAAACAAATTATTTTAGCACTTCAACTGTAGCAAGTCTGTCGCTTTTTTTGTGCATTTCATTTGTTTCACTTGTTTTGAAACCCAGTGTCTAGATTTAAATGTCCAAAATACGATTTTTTTGAACGGAGTGTGTTATTCCGATTTAGTATTATTGGTATCAATAAAATCCTTGAAAAACGCTAGTTTTTGATATCCTAGTGTCCCACCCTAGTTATTCTCGAAAAAGCATTTTTGCCAACTTTAGGTCATTCTAATACAGCAACTAAAATAGTTAGTTTTAAAACAATTTGTCTCGAGTGTTGGGGCACCTTGACTTTCATTTTGCGTTTTCAATTATATAAATACTGTATCAAAATTAATATGCAACTTTTAAGAATGGAAACACTGAATTGAATAAGTAGGTAATCTAAGACAAATTAGTTTTAAGTGTAATTTTTCATTTATGAACAAAAAAAATTGATTGATTATTTATTAATAAAATTCTATTGAATTACGTTTCTACAGATTGCCACCAAGTAAAAAAAACTACATTTTTAAATAGGATGCTATTTGTACAAAGCAGTTTTACTGCAGTGAAATTATTTACAACATGCAGGAAATTCCACAACCAAAGAACATGCAAAGCCAGTGTAAGACTAAATGCTGTAGTTTACATTTCCAACTACTAGTATAACCATGATAATAACAATAATGACACAAGGAGTATTTATAATACTATAATTAACAAATAATATTTACAGGTTTTAAAAACAGTTTGGACCATAAAATAAACTACCTCAACAATAAACGTTTTTATGAGAAAAAATACCTGTGATTTAATAAGTAAATATTTTTCATTATTAACAGTAAACATTGGCTTGTTTTACTTAAACTAATGAGATCATTTTAATGGCAAGGACTTGTTGCTTCATATTTAAATTGAATTTTTTTATGTATGAGCCTTCATTCAGTAGCTTATACACGGTGTTTCAAAAAAAAAAAAAAACATAGCATAAATGATACGGCTGATAGAACTCTGAAAAACAAGTGGGATTTGCTTAATAAACATATGTCCTAAGACCCTCCATTTTTATGTTACAGGGCGTCAAAGTTAAAAATTGAAAAATGATTATTGCCCATAACTTTGACGGTAGTACACATTTTTTTACTAAACTTGACAGACAGTTTTACTGATATAAAAGACACATAACTGCAAAAAATCCCTTAACTCACTTTTGCCAGTGGCGTACAGTAGCAGTACGGGACCCCTTAACCCCCCTTATTTTGTACGACACACACTGCTTAGATTTTAATTTTTGTTGCATTTTTGAATTTGCCAATGCTTTTTACGTAAATAATGTATTCTTGTTTCTTTAAAGTGGATATTTTTCGAGATATTCGTACATAAAGAATGGGATTTACACTAACGCTTTAGTGTTAAAAAAACTCGACATATAAATATCAACATGTTTCAGCCCCATTCTAATTTCTATTCACCTATTACTTCTGAAATCTAAACGGCGTTTATTGATATGTCGAGATTAATTTTTTTTTTTTTTTGAAAACACTAATAAGCAGAGCGCGTAAAAATATGCATTTGCATGTAATTGTGCTTATATGCACAATAAAATTTTCTGGTTATCTATCCGAATCACATCGCAAGGATTCCATTTATGCAAATTTTATTTTGCATATTTATGCATATGTTGAGGGAATAGCGCATAAATGCATATCCACGCATATTTAACTGATTTCGAGCATCTTAATTGCATAATTCTATCTCCCAGGTCACAATTAAAAAATTTTATTCATATTTTCGGTCTCCGGAATTTTGTTCGCAGGTCGCAGTAAAAAATTTTTATTGCGACCTGCAAATTTATGTATACCACTAATTTGTATTTTTCTATTGAATACCTATTTTTGTGGTTTTGTATGAATATAGAAATTTAAATAAATATTTAAATTTCGAATGCGATTTTTCAGTGCATATAATAGTGTCAATTTTTAGGTAGTGACAGCATATATTTTTCTATAATTGCATATGAAGGAGCATATTTTGCTTAATTTTAACCGCATATAAAATGCATATTTCTCGATTTTATAGTGCATACTTTCCGCGCTCTGCTAATAAGCATTAGTGTAAATCCCATTCTTTATGTACGAATATCTCGAAAAACATCCCCTTTAAAGAAACAAGAATACATTATTTACGTAAAAAGCATTGGCAAATTCAAAAATGCAACAAAAATTAAAATCTAAGCAGTGTCGTACAAAATAAGGGGGGTTAAAGGGTCCCGTACTGCTACTGTACGCCACTGGCAAAAGTGAGTTAAGGGATTTTTTGCAGTTATGTGTCTGTATGTGTGTATGTGTCTGTAACACGAAAATGGAGGGTCTTAGGACATATGTTTATTAAGCAAACCCCACTTATTTTTCAGAGTTCTATCAGCCGTATCATTTATGCCATGTTTTTTTGAAACACCGTGTACAATAAACATAAGAAACAAATAGTTCATTCGGTAAAATAATAATATTCCTGTACTGTATTTATATTATGCCTTGGTCGTTTGCTACTTTTAGAAATTTTAAAAATATAATTGTGATGATTTCGTATAAAGTGTATTTTTTACAACCATATTTTACCAAAATTAGAGGGCTCTCCATACCAAACCATGACATGCATAATAATCAATCGGTTTCATATTAAATGCCTCTTAAGCCAACTCCGTAAAAAATTACTTCATTTGATTACTACCTAATTTTAATTTGAAGTACCCTGCATGAGACTATAATTTAAAAGGCTTGAAATTATTAACCAGAATTGTGTTTCCTTACAAATAATTAAAAAATACGCTTCTCAAAAATGTTTACCTGAATTTTAAAATATATAAGATATGTACAATTGTGTTTTTAAAGCTATTACTTTTTAATGTGTAATGATTTGGATTATAATTAATATTTAAGGCCTACCTTGGCTCCTATTGTTTTACACTGAATTCCTATTATTCCCTTACCTTTTTTAAATGTGCGAAATTAACCTGAATAATTAATACTAGCAGGCATTTAATTTGAAACAAAAAAAAAGTCAGTGCTATTAATATAATGTGATATAACTTAAAAATATGACGAAGAATCTTTCAATAAATATCATGCCAATGTTTAATTTAAAAAGGCTTTTAAGTACTTAATTAGCTTATTAATACCTGTAATTTAATAATAAATACTAAAAAGAACCTATGTCAGTCACCCCTCCCAGGAATAGAATTAAGCATGTAGTAGCTATCACTAGGCCAAAGTGTACGACTAACACAGTTTCTTAACCAGTCCCAAGTTGGGCATTTTGAACGAATAAAGCTCACCTCTCGATTGTCGTGATCCTGTGGGTCAGTAAATTTCACAGAGTGCGTTCGGCTGGCTTCACGTTCTTCCCAGTCTTCATCGCTGCCACCATCATCTACAGCCAGAGCTCCATTAGATAGAGTGGGAGTTACATCACAACGGTACAAGCGGCCATCAGAAGCTAACATAAGTGCAACACACATAGGAAAGTGCTTTAGATATTGCATGTGCAGTGTGCAAGCAAGAAAAGATCAAAGAAATACGCAAAAATAAACAATAAAAGTGCTACACACAAAAAAGCTGTTCAATAACTGATGACATACCAAAATAAAACAAAAAGCAACCCTTTGATTTTAAAATTTAGGTAACATTTAACAAACTTTAACACTTAACATACTTTACGATAAAGAAATTTAAAGTAAAATGCTAATAATAAAGATATTTTGATTTTACTACACATATTTACACATATAAAAACAAAAAAATGATGATGCTTACCTATTGTTGTAGGCTGATATTCTTGTTGAGGCAAAAGAAAACATGTGAGAACAGTATCACCAGTAGTAGGATCTGTATCTGTTTGGAAAGTTAAAAGTGGTTGCGCTTGGTTTTCACTTAACCATACAGCTTTAAGACCCAGTTGCAGTAACGAAACCGGCAGGTGTGGCAACCGATTACCAGATACGTCTAATACGTGAAGTCGCTTGCATTTGCCTAATGTGTCAGGGAGTAAAGTCAATCTATTATCACGTAAACTTAAAACTCCCAATTCTCGAAGATTTCCTACTTCTTCAGGAATTGTCATTAAGCTGTTTCGATCAACATTTAAATTTGTCAATTTTACCAATCGACCTATTTCTTTAGGTAATTCACTCAAAAAGTTCTCTGTTAAAATTAATTCTTGTAAATTAGAGCAACATCCTATATTAGAATTTAATATAGTCAACCTATTTTGGTCCACTTTTAAAATCGTAAGCTTATCTAATTTGCCTACACCATCTGGTAAAGTCTCAAGCACATTTTGCGATAGATGTAAATCTGTGAGACTTTCTAAGCCTGCTATTTCCTCTGGAAGAGATTCAAGGCGGTTCTCAGATAAATCTAAACACGTTAGATTTTTCAGATATCCTATTTCCGGAGGTAATCTCTGGAGTTGGTTATGATCTAACCAAAGTTCCTGTAGAGCTGGCAGTTGTCCTATATGTGTAGGCTATAACATAATAAAGATGTGTATTAATTATAAACAACTTTAAGATAAGAAATCAAATTTGGAAGATTTACCACACAAAAACTGTAAAACAAAAAATGTAACTCCTATATCAATTAACACATTGCTTTAAAATCCTATTTTAATACAAGTATAAAATCAAAACACACCTTAGTAGTTCATAGTTCCTAAAATACAAAGTATTTTTGTCAAAATAATAATGATGAAAAAGGAATCAGCAAATAAAATAAATTAATAAACAACATACCAATTCTTCTATTTCGTTATCCCCAAGGTCAAGTCGTTCTAACTTGGTCAAATGTGCTAATGAAGATGGTAGTTCTCTGAGCAAATTTTCGCGCAGTTCCAGTGATGTCAGTGCAGTAAGTAAACCAAAATCTGGTGGCAGTGATGTGAGCGACATATCATTGAGCCCAAGAACAGTGAGTGAACGTAACTGACTAAAAGCAGGAGGTAATCTCGGAATTGGGTTTGAACTAAAGTCAGCCACCTGCAATGCTCGTAGCGCTCCAATACTTTCTGGAATATCTGGGATGTCTACGAAAAAAAAAATAAATCAATAAAGACAAACTATGAAATCCATAAAAAAATTAGCTTTATAATTTAAAACATTGATTCAAAATATGAATTATATAAATGTTTGAAAAGACTGCATTTAAAACAACAAATTTAAAATATGTTTGTATATTACCTAAAATTTTAGTTAATAAAACTTTAAATTAAGGTTGAATACATATTGAAATCATATTTGCCGGTATTAAAGATTTTGAGTTGAATATAATTGTTAATGAATATAAAGTTATATGTAGTTTAATTGCAAGTTAATTTATGCAGATTTAATATAAGTTCATTTAAAAATGTAATAAAAACGAGAATCTAGATAGTTAGGGTAGAATAATTTAATTGTTAGGACTGTTGTATTGGAATTAAAAAATAAGTTAGCTAGAAAAATAGTATTTAATAATTACCAAAGAAAAGCAAAGAGAATTTTCATTGGAGCAAAAATATCAGAGAACCAGGGAGACGGAAGACAAGAGATAAATAAACAAGATTGAAATTATCTTCTCAAAAAGGAACACGTATTTCTTTTGGGAAGGAAAATATAATAAAGTAAATAAATGTGAAATATTATTTTAAGAAAAGGATAATGGTATTTTCCTAAAAAGGAAAGAATAATATAATTAAATAATTAATGGATACGTTGCTGGAAAGAAAATAGTAATCTCTTATAAAAGAGGTCAAAATAAATAAACTGGTTGTTGTTCTTCTGAGAGAAAAGGTTTGGTCCGGTTTATATTGGATGTTGCAGAAGTTAAAGAAGAATTGAAAATTATTAAATGTTGGATATGAATATGGAATTGTGATTAAAGTTGATTTGGATACTGAACAAGTGATAAGTGAGCTAATTTAATACTGTTATAATTTATGATCTATAATAAGTAAATAGATAGGGAAGACAGGGAAATAGAGATTAGTAAAATATGTAATAAATTGCATAGAAAAATTAAGTTATTCCAATTATTGTTATATAACATAAAAGTAAAGTATTAATATTTATTTATTAAAGTAAAAGAACCTCATTAACGACCAAATGACAGAGCTAACCGTCTGTTAATAATTGTAAACAGAGGTAACATTACAATAATTGTGTATTTAACTTGATGTTGAAAATGGAAATCAATTTTTCTCATTACTAATTCTTCTTTGTTATCTTCCTTTTTTTGTGTCCATCATACCCCTATACATATAAGGCAAAGGCCTCCTTCAATTTTTAGTGAGGCATTTTAGTCTACTCTCCCATAGTGATCAATCCACGTGGAAGAGAGCTGCCGCGTTAACGGAGCAATCGGGCCACCCATTCCAGCACTGATCGGAGACAACGATGCTTAACTCTCCTGATCGTGCTGGACTGGGATACCTAGCTACCGCAACTCGGGACCTTTCTTTGTTATCTACCAATAAATACAATAAAAATAACAAATTTGAAAATAGAATTTCAACTGCTGTAGATGTTTATGTTTTTATTGGAAACAATAACAAATTTATTTTTTTTTGTGAGTTGCGATTTGTTTTTAGGCAAAATAATGATTGGCTATTGCCTTATGATAGAAAAATGAATACTAAATAACCTTTATTTTTCCATAAAACACATACTTACTAAAAAAGTACTTTAGTAAATATACACAGTGGGCAAAAAAAAACGATCAATTTTTAAACGCTGTTAATAGAAGCATGTTACAGAACTACAATACCATCGCTTGAACTTGGTTAATACAAATCAACGATTCCAGCTCGTAGAATTTTTGTTGGAAAATTGTCCAAGCTTTATTGAACCTAAGTTATGGCCTCCTAATAGCCCAGATATAAATTCTATGGATTATTTTATATGGAGTCAGCTGGAGAAAATGGTATACAACAGAACTGTCATCAGAGACGTAGTCCACTTGCGCGAGCGATTGCTACAATGCTGGGAGTCTCTCAATCAACAAAGTATTCGTGCTGCGATACATCGTTGGAGACGCAGACTTATTAAGGTTTATCAAAAAAAAACGGGGGTCATATAGAACCATATTTGTAATTTCATTTATTAATAAAGATAGTTTTTCGGACACATTATTTGATTTTAAGTGCAAATCAAAAACAAATAGTTACTCTGGAGTCGTTGATTTTTATTAAAAAAGTCCAAGCGATGGTATTGTAGTTCTGTAACATGCTCCTATTAACATATTATACAGCATTAAAAAGCCTGTCGAACTGACTATCTAATAGTTGTAAAATAATTCTAATAGACCAACCAGTTGAGAATTGCTCAGCGTTTAAAAATTGATCGTTTTTTTTTTGCCCACTGTGTATACTCTGTATATAGAAGAATTACTACTAAAAAACTATTGCCTCTGACTTTTTCTTGTATTTCTCATAATAAACGAGATATAAGCTGGTCAATGAAAAATCAGACACCCTGTATAATATATTCCATACTTTTCGGACACAACTTACCAAAGCAACAATTTACTATCAGACACAGTTATGACTTAAACAAACAGAAACAATTTCACTAATCTATTTAATGATTACAAATTGCAAAGAGATATAATAAAAATAGATTTTGTTTAGTTTAATTACAGAATATAAATTTCAATTACAGTCTTATGTTTATTTTTTGGTCGAGGTTTGGGTTTAAAAATAAATATATTTGTTTAATGGTCATAAAAAAAATCTGAAATTGATTTACGAATGCACAAAAACTGTAATCTTATCAATGATAAAACAAACAATTGTATTTTCAGAAGTAATACCACAAGTGACTCGAATTTTACCGGCAATTTTTTTGCCGTCATAAACACGTCTGCTTGTTGCGACGATTTTCTAAAGCAACAAGCAAGAGTGATCGTGACGGCAAAAATTACCTGTAAAATTCTAGTCACGAATGGTATTCGCAATGACAATTCCTCGAATTATAATGAAATTACTGAAATACTTGTCACTCGAAAGTTTTGACAAACGTTGTCTCTAAGCAACGCTGCTAGTCGTAAAATTTCTGCGGAAATTTAACTAGTAGTGAAATTTCCAATATAATTCGATTGTGATTGGTTCAATTCACCAAAATACTGTGATTTCATTGGATGACAGATTCTGAGTGGAATTGTCAACAGTAATATTACACAAGTGGTGAAAATTTTTTGATAATTTTAATTAGATTCAAGAATCTTTATTGCTATGGAAATTTCACGAGTGGACGAAGTCCACGAGTGGAATTTCCTAATAGCAATAAAGATGAGTGCTAATCTAGTTAAAATTATCAAAAAAAATTATTACCACGAATGTAATTCGGCGTGATTATTTTTTAAACTACTACACAATGATGGCAGTGCTGAATTTTTAATGTTTGTATTGGGACAAATGGCTGCGCTACCTTAACAACCAAGTCAAAGCTAACTTTTTTATGCATTTATTTAAACAAAGATCCAATGAAACAATGTGAAAAAATTGTCGCTGTAATCAGCTACTAGCAAATTGTCACTTACAATACCACAAGTGGTCAAAGAATTGTCGATTATTTTTTTGCTGTAACATCACGAATGTTCCTTGTGCTTGCATATGAATATCACGAGTGCGTAGCACGAGTGGTATTCGCAATCACAAGGAACATGAGTGATTTTACAGCAAAATAATCTACAATTCTTTGACCACGAATAGTATATGAGGGACTATTCAACGAAAAAAAATCATTTCCATCCAATCATTTTTCATAAATTAGTACACATTCAAGTTTGTTTTCAAAAAATTGTCGCTTCGTATCACTAGTGAAATTTAATCGAGAATTTTTTCTGGTGAAAATTGTCGATACAATTTGTTTTGATTGGCTCAAAAACGTCACATCTTGCATTTTGATTGGTCGATTTTTGACAGATGACGTATGAGTTGAATAGTCAGTGTAATTTTGATGCTATTGGTCGATTTGAAATTTTTTCTCATTACGATTGGCTGACAGGACTGTTTAAAAAATAATCATAAAAATAAGTAAGACGCAATGATACAATAATCAATGAATAATTTTTAATAATTTGTATTAACCCCTTTTAGTAATACTACTTAAATGTTACATCGAATCAATTTTCCCATGTTTAAGAAATATGACAGATTAATACAGAAAACTGAAAGGGTTTTCAGATAAGAAGATTGCTTAAAAGGGAATTACGCTAATTCTGAGTTAAAATTTGAATTCTCAAAATTGAAATTTACCTTTTAAATTTGGAATATGAGTGTTTAAATTCGAACCTTCAAATATTAACATTTTCAACTCTAGATTTAGTTCTTTACTGATGAAGTTTAAGTTTATTCGACTTCATATTTAAATTTTCGGTTTTCAAATTGAAGTACAGTAGACACGCGATAATGTGAACAAAATAAAACAAGGCGTGTTCACGTTTGCGATTTGTTCATGCTATCGAATAGTAATGATTTTCTACTAGAAACTGATAAAAAAAGATCAAAAACAAAGTAAAAATTGTTTATTAACGTTTTATATTAAAATACAAACTACTGTTGCAGAAAAAAATCGAAAATTTTTTATTGAAACGTTTACTGCTAAATTAAACACACTGAACACAAGCAACAATTACGTTTTGAATGCATCGCATCAGCTTTAAAAGAGATTTGGCGCCATGGAAAACGGCCGTATTTAATAACTGTCTACTAAATAAAAACGCGTATCAGTAGACAACCCAAAATTAACCAAAACACATATTATGCAGTCACATTTGTGCACCGTCAACGCTGTTATGTCTGCAAATACCTTTAATGCGGCATAGACATGTAAACAAGTTACAGGAAACGTCAGAAATTCACTATGTTTTATTGTTTTCATACATCATAAACAATGTTCACGTTAGTGAGGGTTAGTGTGTTCACGTTATACGGTGGTCAATATAATAAAAATGCTGTTCATGTTAGCCGGATATTCACGTTACCCGATGTTCACGTTACCGCGTGTCTACTGTATATACAAGTTATAACCTTATAACAATTATTTTTCACATTTAAGTTTGCCAGGTTAGGTACCTACATGGTGTATTGTCATATTAAAAATATAATTTTATGTTGGTTTAATTTTTAATTGAAATTTTTTAATATGATTCCTTTGCCAGTTTTACGTTTGAATATTTAAACTCATAATTCGAATCTTGAAGCATTAAAAGTTTCAACTCAAAATTTAGTTTTCTATATCTGAAGTTAAAGTTTATTCAACCTGAAAATATATTTTTATCGAATTTCGATTCTGATATTCGGATTTTAAACTTTAGATTTTTGTACCTGGAATTTGAATTTTCAGTTTAAAGTCTAAAAGTTTGCAATTGTAATTCTCCTTTGAGTTTGCAAGTTATATTTTCTTAACTCAAAATTTCAATATCTAATTGTATGTTCAACTAATTTTTAGTTGAAATTTTAAGCCTTGAGATTCAACGATCACAATTTTCAAACTTTTTCTGCAACTCATGTCAAATTCAATCTGTAAGTTGCATTCTTGTGTAATTCAAATTTGCTATGTAAAAAGTTGGATATTCAGGCTTAGATTTATTATATCTGGAATTTAAAATGTTTAGAATTTAAGTAGAAGTCTACAAATCTTACAGGTACATGTTTTAGCTTCGAATTTTCAGGACTAAAATTGAAAATTTGCATTTTCAAGAAGGTAGCTGAAATTTTCAGATTTACAATTTGTATTAGGTATAAGTAAAATGGAAATTTCCAAACTGCAAGTCGAATGTTCACATTTTGTGTAATTTAAAATGCAAATTTTGAAGCCTCAAATTCAAGTTTTAGTTATGGAAAAACTTTCAAAGTGAAATGGTAACTTTCAGTTGCTTATTAAAAAATTGTTAATCAGGAATTGGACGTAGCAATTAACAATTTGTTAGCAAAAAGGGCAGCGTACATGAGGAAATCTCTCGGAAAGGAAAGTATAAAATCAGTATACTATTCTTTTGGGTTTTTGTATTAACATCAAACTAAATTGCTGAATTTATTCTAACATTTTCAGTTTGTAACCGAGCTTAGATTAATAAAATTTTTATGAAAGAAATTATTTAAAAAAAGGCATGGAAATATGAATTTATATTCATTTAAGGCAGCGTAGCTCCTTCTGCTTCCTAAAATAATTAAGAACTAAAACAGCACCCGAAAAGCTTCCGAATCAAATAAATATGTTATACTGAAAAACCTTGCTGTACCTATAATTGTTTTAACCATGAACATTAATAATACCTAGGTACTTAGATACGTACAAAAAATAGTGCTAATGATTGTCTTAACACTCATTTAACAGAAATTGATTACACAACTATGGAGTCTGTTTTTTACAATTTACATTTAACAAACTTTTCTTTTAATAATTTATGAAATATGAAGTAATTAAGAAAAATAACATTGGATTTAATCATGTTACGATAATAACAATTAAACAGTAAATTTACAAAGCAGAAAAATTTGTATCTTTACTTTACTTTACACTGAATATTAGATGCACGATATAAAATCAATAATTAGCGAGTTCACAATTCTTAAGCATTATACTCATAATTTCCAACACCTAGTGTTATTAACCCATCTAAAATAAAGTGATAACTTTATTAAAAAATTCCGAACTGACCTCAGATATCTATCGTATTAGCATGAGTACATCAAACTTACTCTTAAATGTTATAAAAATATAAGAATATTTTTAAAATAACATAAAGAGGATGACAACCGCGACGTTTCGTTTACCTAAATAACTTCGGTGTGAATAAACTAATAATAGAATATCAAGTTGTAAATGTTAACGTGTTTTTCATTCATTCATTTTTAAACATTACTTTGTAGAAGTAGCATAAACTACGATTTTTTTAGTGAAGTGCTTTACCGTTTAGGAAAATAAATATGTTGGGCGTACCAAATTAATTCACCCATTTGTATGTATTGGTGAACTTGCGTTAAAATGTAAAGGTAGAGAATGCTAGTTAGTGATTGGGTCTTTAACCCTCAAAGACCTTGACTTTGCAACAGTACAAGGTCATTATCCATAAAAGGTGTTTTCTGTTTTTCGTGCTTAACTTACTTTTTACTATTTATAAATACCGTTCTATGAAAAAACATTACACGATAGCAATTACATTTTTCGATATTATTTACGGTGTCGAAAATATTTCAAATAAAGAGGCTTAGCAATGCTAATATAATTAACATATACTCATCTTGGCTGCTTTTGAATATGATCTCATTATAACCGGAGCGCTTACTATTACTTCAAAAACTGCATCTTATGATTCATTGGAGGAAAATCACGTTTCGATTGTGCATCTGTGCATATAAAATTCAAAGTAATTTTTCACCTTCAAATTTCAAATTAAAATTAATAATAGTCATTAAATTATAACTACAGCGTGATTAGCTTTTAACGTGATTTGTTTACGTTATAGTAGTTGTTGTCAAGATTTTTTCCGTTCTGAGAAATTCTGTTGATTTTGCAGTATATAGGGCGTTTACAAAATACCTACATACTTAAACAAATTCACAGTAAAACATTCGAAAAAAGATAAGAGATACACAACCAAAACTGCTCCTGACTTTTATATGCATAATCTTAAAATTGTATTATATTTGTCACAAAAATATGTGTTGCTCTGAATTACTCTTTTAATTTAAAGGTCAAATTTTAAGGATTTTTACGCACTTTTCACGAATTTTCATACGAAATATATTCAGAAAAGTGTAGTGAAAGTATATTTAAATACCAGACAGCGATTTTCTGCTCCAACTGGAAGGTTTTTAATGGTTCAATTCCATGAGTGAGTGATATTTTTCTACAATGCGGTGCTGCTCATTTTCTTGAAAGTTACTCGTACCTATATAGATTGGCAAAGTTGTGCCAAATTAAAAAGGAAATCTGCAGATTGATTCGGATTTGGAATACACAATGTTTTTGAGATATTTTGAAAACACAAAAAATGTATTTTCGTGACCGTTCAATTTATTACAAAAGTGACTATCATATTGTATAATTGAATAAACTTAGTAAAAATTGTAACAACACAAACTTGATTTTTTTAATGGAAGCCCTAATTTATACCATTAAGAAGTTTATTTTCTACCCTTCCAACGTTGTATTAATCTACATGTTTATTTCAATTCCCAGCCTTAGTGGTGAGCCTAGGGGATAAGGCGTGGCACCAAAACCTAGTACTAGTAACCCAAATGCTACCCTCATCTGTACGTGGTACCCTCTGCTAGAAAACCAGAATCGGCTGATGGGCCAAAATACGAAATATTTCCATTATACACCTACAGAAATAGACGACTATGAGAAAATAGAAATATTGTACTGCAATCTATCTGAAAACATGAAACTAATTAAACTAATTAAAAAGCAAAACATTATCATGGTTATGGGTGATCTAAATGCTAAGGTTGAAAATAAAAGTGAAGAAATAGAGAAAATTTTAGGCACCCACGGGTTGGGAAACAGAAACGAGAATGAGCAAATAGTTATTTATAGATTTCTGCCCCCAACATGATCTAGTCATACGTGGAACACTTTTTCACCACAAGGAATGCCATAAATATACGTGAACCTCATCAGATAATAACACAAAAAACCAGATAGATCACATAACCATAAGCAGAAAGTGGCGAAAATCACTTTTAGATGTGCGAAATAAAAGAGGGACGAACACAGAAAGCGATCACCAACTACTAATAATAGTCCAGTCGATAAAGGGTTTGTAGAATGCATGGAGGGTGTCACAATTTTTGTCTTTCGGGCTTTGTTTGGAGTTTGGAGTCGTTAAGAGGTAAACATACTAAAAGTCCCCGGACATAGGTGGTGAGCGGGGTGCAGGGGGTGGACTGAGAAGGTCTCTGTTTTTGTTTTTTTTGCTTATATCTTGAGCGGTGCATCTTATCAAAAAAATTATTATCTACAAAATTAAAGCTGACAAAATTTCCTACATTTTTGTATTTTTAAGTTTTTTTCTATCTCCAACCGTTTATGAGATATCTGCTCTCAAAAATCGCTAATTTTCAATATTTTGCCTCACGTTTTTCCTTAAACTTTTCTCTCTAGCACCTCATCTCTTCGGTTTACAGAAAAATCCCCACAAAATAAGTTGTAGAGGATTAAATTTCCTTAAAAATGGTATATACATTTTATATATTTTTTTCGAAACTTAACGATTTTTGATAGCGGATATCTCATAAACGGTTGGAGATAGAAAAGAACTTTATAAAGCAAAAATGTGGGAAATTTTGCCAGCTTTGATTTTGTATATAATGACTTTTTCGCTAAAGTTGTCTTCAAGATATAAGCAAAAATCCAAAAAAGGGATCTTCTCGGTCCTGCACCCCGCTCACCGACTATGTCCGGGGACTTTTAGTATGTTTACCCCCTAACGACTCCAAACAAAGCCCTGAAGTCAAAAATTGTGACACCCTCCATGCATTCTACACCCCCCTATTGAGCGTTCGTTGACTGGACTATAAGTGATATTAAAATAAAAATAGCCAGCTCCAAAAAGAATATTAAAGAAGTGCCAAGAGTTTATGATATGTCAAAACTAAATGACGAAAACGGAAGGTACAATTTTGTAACTAGCCTAAGAGGAAACTGTGAAAATCTAGAGAACACACAAGACGATATAAACGATAGAACAAATATTAAAGAGGTGTTTAACAAAACGCGTGAAGAAACTATCGGGTATAGAGAAAGGGGAAGGAAACCGTGGATCTCCAACGAAACCTGACAAAAAATAAAAGGAAAGAACTGAAACAGAAAATAAACGCTGAGAGAAATCCAAATAAACGAATAACTCTCAAACAAAACTATACTGAAAAAAGAGTAGAACTAAAACGAAGTGTAAGAAGACAGGACAAAAGATGAACAAATCAACTGGTTGAACAGGCAGAAACAGCTGCAAGAAATCATAATATGAAAGAATTATACATATGTATAACACTACCAGACTAATCGAAATGTACGGAAGAAACTATCTGTTAAGGATAAAGAAGGAAAACTGCTAGTATCTACAGACGAGCAACTTGCAAGATGGCATGAATATTTCCAACAAGAACTTAATCCAAATCAAAACGAAAACAACGAAGAAGATGCCGAGGAAAATGATAGCAGTGAAGAAAATCAAAACAACGAAGTAGCTGAAAGACAAAATAGGATATTTAGAATAGATACTCCACCCATAAAGACAGAAATAGAGAACGGCATAAAATCAATGAAAAACGGAAAGTCGCCAGGAATTGAAAATATTCCAGCAGACGTACCTATTCAAAATAGAACCTCAAATATTAACAGACATACTCCATCGAGTCCATCCTTTGCTAGTTAAAATATGGGAAAATTAAAGTATACCAGACGAATGGAAGCAATGAATGCTAGTCAAAATACCAAAGAAAGGTAACCTCAGTGAATGCGATAACTGGAGAGGAATAACCTTGCGTCAAAGATATTTTAAATATATCCTTAAAAGTTCACAAAACCAACGAGTGGATCCGTCAGAAGACCAAGGTAGATGATATGTCCAAAGAATA
The DNA here is from genome assembly GCA_963082815.1 of Melanotus villosus. NCBI lineage: Eukaryota > Metazoa > Arthropoda > Insecta > Coleoptera > Elateridae > Melanotus > Melanotus villosus. Next base: position 63,171,854 of record OY720418.1, on the reverse strand, counting down.
ACTGCACTTAAATGGAGCTGGGCAGAACATGCTGAAAGCAAGAAGGGTGGTGTAGCAAATCATTAAATGGCGACCTTGAGGAGAATATCGAAATAGAGGCAAACCATTCAAACGCTGGGCGGATGACATCAAGAAACATGCAGGACTTTTGTGCTATCGAATAGCAGAAAACCGGAACAAATTGTATAATATGAGCGAGGCCTATACTCAGAAATGGGTAGAAGAGGGCTTATAAAGAAGATATGGAAAATGCTAGAAAAAAAGGGGACCACATTAAAAATTATACGACTAATTAAACGACTTCATGAATCCTATAGTTGCAAATTTAAACATGAAAGACAACTAACGGATACCCTAGAAGTAAAATGCGGTGTAAAACAGGGATACTTACTATCTCCCCTACTTTACAGCTTAGTACTGGATGAGCAAAGTCACAAACACTACACAATGAGACAACTAAGCTATTTAGATTATGCAGATGGCGTAATGCTTGGAAAAACTAAAATACGAAGCAGAGAAAGCAGTACTAACCATTAATACAAATAAAAGTGGATATAAAAATCAGAAGAACAACAAAAAAGGAGAGACTAACAATTGATAATAAGACATTAAATAAGAAAGAAAAATTCTGCTACCTAGGCTCCATGATAACGCCAGATGATGGATGCGAAACAGATATAGAAACACGAATAAATAAAGCTAAAGGCGCCTTTCATACATGGACACCGGTATGGAATTCTACTCAGTATTCCAGGAAAACAAAACTCCGAATCTTTAACACAAATGTTAAATCGATCGTTTTCCATGAGTGTCAATCATGGCTAGTCACTAAAGCCCTCAACAATAAAATATAAACTTGCATAAACAGATGCCTAAGACGTATCCTAGGTATTAGATGGCCTGAAATAACATCCAATGTAGATCTGTAGCAAGTTGGAGATGAAAAACTTCGTAGAAACAATCTCTGGACTGGAACCCGCAGGGCTCACGAAGAATAGGCCGCCCAAAAACCAAATGGCCAAGAACGATAACAAATGAAGCCAAGACAACAGGCAAAGAATAGAGAGAATTAAAGGCGCTGGCAAGAAACAGAAAAAGTATTGTGGAAGCCCCATGCACCTAACAAGGATTTCAAGGACATATATACAGCCTACTGTGATAGATAAACAAATGCGAAGTATGTATCAGATTAAATTGTCCAAACTTATTTAGATAATTTTTTATGTAGTTTTGCTTGTGGCTATTATTGTTAGATTTTTAAATGCTATTTTTATTAAGAAAAGCGAGTTAGTATTATAACTCGAAATTAAAAGAGCCACAAAAATGTAACTAAATTTATGGAATTTTACACAAAACTACATGTTATAAGACGACGTATTCACTTTTGCTTTAAATTAAATGACTATGAAAACATTGAAATTGAAAAAACTAACAGTTTTTCGTTTGATCGAAATATCTCTATGAAGTATTCTAAATCCTAAAACATTATCAGATTTGCATTTTGATTCTCCACAACTTTGCCAAAATTATCTATGTATATAACTTTAGAGAAAATGTGCATCCATTTATATAAACTACTCAAAAATGAATAGGGATATTTTATGTATTGTTGTTTATGTAAAAATTATCCCTATTCATTTTTGAGTAGTATATATTGTTTTTTACTTTGAATGAATGACCATATTTTTAAACACCACAATTATGTTTAAAATAACGTAAAATATACTTGATAGAAAAAAACTCACAAACATTAGTGTAAAGCAGGGTATGTTTGATTTAAATCAAGTGATTTAAATCGTTGATTTAAATCGCGATTTAAATCACATGATTTATTTAAAAAAAAATCAAGATTTAAATCAAGGTAAGTGATTTTCAGTTTATGGTTCTTGGTTTAAAGGTTTAAGGTCGCCAAAAGTACCGCCTTCAAGATGTTTTGTATTGGGAATTACCGCAATATAGGATTACACCCTAACCAGTGGCGTAGCTACCATACCGCCAACACCCGCGGCCGCGGGGGGCCCTGACGTCAAGGGGGCCCTGGTGTCAAGCCAAAAAAAAAATACCAAACCACTTCAACAAGACCTCAAAAGCCAACTGGCACTGGCCACCTGCCGCCATTAGCCTGATCAGAAAGAATGTTTGGGATTGACACTAAAAAATGTTAAAAATTATCGAAATAATTACGAAAATTTGAAAACCGACGCTACTAATACTGCTAAAAGATGGAATATTTATCCATTATTTAGAGAAGAAAGGCAGCATAAGCTAAAAAAGCAATATGATGAATGTGATACAAATTATCTATTTTATAACCAAGAGCATTATTTTAAAGTAAATATTTATTACAAAGCTTTTGACATTGTTATTAATCAATTAAACAACCGTTTTGAAGGGATGAAGAAGACTGTTGACAAATTTAGTTTCTTAAGTCCACCCATTCTTGTATCAGTGACGGAAGAAGAGTTATTTAAATCGGCTGAAGCTTTGCAACAATATTACCTTCGCGATATTTCCTCAGCGTTTCCTTTGAAAATTGTTGCCTTATCTCAGCCATTGAAAGACAAAAAGGCATTAGAGAATTTGCACATTTTTTTATTTGTAGAAAATGATACCCTAGCATCAAATTTTGCAGAGGTATATACTGCTTTAATATTATTTTTGACGCTTCCTGTAATCATTGCGTCTTCAGAACGCTCATTTTCTAAATTAAAGGTAATCAAAAACTATTTGAGAAATTGCTGCCCCCAAAATTGACTAAGTAATTTAGCATTGCTTAGTATAGAGGCCGTGGAAACTGCAGCAATGGACAAAACTGAATTAGTTAAAGTTTTTGCGGAAACTAAGTCCAGAAGTAAGCAATTTCTTGAATAATGTTTGTTCTTTGATTTTCTCATTATTTTTAATCTTACCACCGAGTGTTTTATTTTACAGAATAGATTTATTTTGTGTTGTAGTTTGTTTTTATTACATTATCAAGGATACAAACTTTTCTTTTTGCTTTTAAATGTCGGTGGCTTTTTATTTACTTTGTGATTATTACCTAAGTATGTCATGTAGTTGTACTTATTAGATATTTTAACTTGTTATAAATAAATATGTTTTAAGGCGGTTTTAAGTATCCTCCTACATTATTTTCTATCCTTGTCCGAATGTAAGTGGGAGATTAGATTTTGCACGTTACATTAGGTACTAACTTGAACTGTGATTTTGTGCTGATATCAATTTTGAGGGGGGGACAAAAGTCACATTTGGCGGGGGGGCCCAAAATCTGAAGCTACGCCACTGACCCTAACTAACAAACTAACCAAAGCATTATTCACTTTTGATTACTCAAAAATTTTGAGAAAAGTACATTATTAACTCTTAAGAGAGTTTACAAACGTGACATATTTAAAGTTTAAAGATTGCATGCATAGTCCTCTCCAGTTAAATATTTTGGAACTTATTCCATAAACTAACCGAGTAAAAAATCTATTTAAATCAAAAAAATCGATTTAAATCAAAAAAATCGATTTAAATCAAAAAAATCTATTTTTTTGATTTTTTTTTAAATAAATCGATTTTTTTCATACCCTGGTGTAAAGTGAAGATTTTTCAAGGTTTATTCATATTTATTTAACAATTCTCAAATTTCAAATAGTTTATCGAAAACACTAGAGATTGCCTCCTAAAGACCGTTTCCTAATATAATCCTAAAAGTTCATATGAATATTTTATGTAACATAATCCAAAGATAGGCTGTTAAAAATTTAAATCCCGATTTATATCTTGCAGTGTCGCATCGGTACCTTCATCAATATAAGGTAATTTAAAATGTACTGTTCTAATTTTAACTTATTTCAAAATTTTTAAAAACGATGGCGTATATATTATCCCAAGTCCACGAGATATCGAAAACACTTGTTCGGTACAATGTTGTGAGAATTTTTAATTTTTAACCAGTATAAAATCGGTAACATATACCTTAAATTTCCAAAAATTTAATGCTTTCAAATACTAATAACTAGTACCCAGTAATTCTTTGGTTCATAAATACCGCCAATTGCAATCTTGATGCATAAATCGATCCAGATATATATATTATGCACCATCAATCTCCAAACCAACTTTTTAAGTTGAAAATTCCTATTTCTGGTTTTGTTTACTAACCCGTTTTAACTGACATTTAACGGTTATTTTAGTACTCATGTAAAATGTATTTCAAAAAAGCAAAACTTTTCACGTACAAATTGAAATACGAGTTAGACCTGTGTTTTTTAAACGATTGCTAAAAAAATAAACTCTCTTAATATACAAAACCTTTTCGATTATGATTAACATAAATCAAAAAAGAAATTAGAAAAAGTAATAAAAAACATGTAATTATTACATAATCAGGTTTTATAAACATTTTAATACATACAAATATTCTAAAAATTATATTTTAATGATTTAGATACCTAATGTCATCAGTTTACTTCGATGTAATTTGAATATATTTAACATTAAAGCTAAATATAAAAAAACTGTGAATAACAATCCGTGATAAAATCGTAGCAACTTTTAGATCACAAACGTTTTGATTTAAGAACCTTCGTGATCAACAACGTTCAAAAAAGAAGGCAAACCGTTGTCCGGAACTACTTCTTGAAGTTGTAGATACATTTAAAGACCTTAATTGAGCAGAGGTTGTGAGAACTATGCAAATGGCAGCAACGTAGAACTCGGTTATGTGTTTAAACCCAATAGAATACTTATAGGTATTACGGGATTGCAACAATAAAACATTGTTGTAAACACCGAACCACACACACACACATAAACATTCACACTGTAAACATGTACAACTGCTGTTTGTTGAATTCCACATAATGCATCGAGTAATGCATACTATATCAATTTAATGATAACGACCTTTGTATAGATCTCATTAATAAATACATGTGGCATAATTAAACAATCAACATGACTAATTGCCCATCTGATATTTTACTAAATTAACACATTAGTCGTATATAAATATTAAATAAAAATGGTAATCGTAATTATGGCAGATTTAAATTATACACTCGTATATACGACTAATATTTTCAATGGTTCTGCAAGTTAACTCTAAAAAAAAATAAAAATAAGGAATTACAACAAATTCATATTTCAAATAATTTAGAGAAAAAATCATGCTGATTTGCCGAGTTATTACTATTAACAAATTCTCCTTATAAAGTCAAATAAATATTTTTTTATCTTGTACACGTTTCCTTCATTAAACTTTGCTCTTCTTTTTATTACGTTTTAATAACCAAAATTATAGTAAAACTTTACAATGCCAAAATGAATAAAGATTGAAGATTTTACTTAAAATCGCAATTCGTATTTTCAAACCTTTTTTTCAAACATTCGCGTTTAGCAACGTGCAGTTAATGTTAATGTAATATAGCTGTAATTGTAATTCGTTTATATTTATTACACGAACAGATGCTTCAAATGTATTTAATGAAAGCTAACGTAATCAGCTGTAATAACAAATAGACATTAGTAAATAACCACAAATATTATATCACTTTCAAAGAGCGGGAAATTGTTTTTTTTTTAAGGGGCGTTTAATGTAAAATTACTTCCATGTTTTCAACGTTCGCCCTAAATTAGATCTAATGCCTATTTTAGATTACATAAATATTTACACAGCATTTACTCAGGTGCTAATAATTTAATTTCCTGATAACTTCTAACCTTCACACGTGAAACCATTAAACCGACTTTCACATACATATACATTACGGCAACAATTAATTTCAATTAAGGGACGTCTAAGGTTAATTGTTATTTTTCCCTTGTAAAATTTCTATTACCGAATTAAAAATACTTACTACTTTTAAAACGTTCAATATTTCAAAATGATTTATTCAACTCAAATTCATTTTGCCTTGTCGTGGCACGGTTAAACAGATACGAACGATTGAAAACAAGAAACATGAATTATTGTAACGTAAACGTATATAGGAACACAAAAAAACGCGTATACTTTCTCATTATCAAATTAAAATAAATGCAATTTTCCTATACTGTTACCAACTAAAAATTCAAATTCTTCTTTCGACGTATAGGCTTTTTTCTGCAATGTACATCAACCGTGTTTTTAAATGAATATGGATTTTTCAACTATTAAGTTCAAACTCAATTAGACACATGTTAACACCAAAAAGTCTCAATAATTGGAGCTAGAATTAAAATCTATTTGTTTGGAGACCTTACAGTTTGTCGTTTTAAAAAGACGTTTCGTATTTTATTTTCAGTTCTGAAACCAAAATGTCTTTGGGTTGACGAAATGAAGAAACGCTTGTACCATGTATTGTTTTCTACAGGGGAGCATACAGTGCGCGGCTAAAGTATGGAATATATTAATTAAAACCGAAACAAACCAGTTTTCGAACAAATCCTCGAACACGTCGATTTTATTTTACGAAAATGCACATTTTTCCATTAAATTCGATTTTCAATCGTCATTTGTTTTCGAGTAATGACGTAAGCGGCATTTTTTTTAAATAGAACCACCTTATTTTTTTCGTGATTTCGATAGATCTTTTAATTGTCAAAACGTTAACATAAAATTTTAATACCTTACGTAAAAAATTTTGAGCATAAGACAATTGAAATGCGCAGAATTGACCTACAAGTTATCGGCAACGTATAAGAAAATTTGTAAGACGGCTCAGTGATTGTCAAGAAACCGAGGGATGGCAGTTCCAACACTTAATCTGATGTTTTCTAATTTTCATTTGTCTTTTGTTCGAAAATTTTCTTATGCAAGGTGTCAAAATGTTATGTTACCGTTTTCAGAATTAAAGGATCTATCGAAATCACGAAAAAAAGGAATGCGGTGCCATTTAAAAAAAAATCTCTGACGTCATTACTCGAAAACAAATGACGATCGAAAATCGAATTTAATGGAAAAATGTGCATTTTCATAAAATAAAATCGACGTGTTCGAGAATTTGTTCGAAAACTGGTTTGTTTCGGTTTTAATTAATATATTCCATACTTTAGCCGCGCACTGTATACATAATTGTTTAAAAATAATGCACTTACAAAACAGTTCTTTTAATATACAAATCGTCTGTGATTTTCGAAAAATAGCAATAAGTGCAGCACGGACATCGGACATGTTTTGAGAAACAAATAGATTGTAAACAGAAATTAAATTACATTTGGTACTTGATAGCTTAACTTAAGAAAAATCAACTAAAAATGAAAATGAATTTAAACGAATACTAAATGAAAAATTCTTCCGAGACCCTATTGAAAACAATCCCCATGACACTTCAGATGGTATGTGGAAAAAGGCAAAACATTTAATTGACGATGTAGTTAAAGAAATCCGTAAACCCGCTCAGACAACCAAGAACCAACACTAGATCACAGACGATACGCTAAAGACAATAAAAGAACGTCGACAACTCAAAAACTCAGGTCTAGACACGGAGGAAAAGCAAGAACAATATACACAACTAAATAAACAGATACAACGCAAATGCAGAGAAATATGCAAGAAAGCGCAAGAACATGCTGACAATAAGAATACCAAAGATCTGTATAGATTAATAAAGAAAGATCAACCATCGATTTAGCTCAAGAACCTAGTCTATTCGGAATAAATGTGGAGAAAAAATAACAGATATACAAGAAATACTGGAAGTATGGAGCCATTACTGTGAGGAGTTATTTCAAGATCAAGATATTACACATCAATATAAATCCTGGGAAACAAGAACCACAAATATTGAAGGATGAAATCACAAAAGCAACAAGAAAATTAAAACCTGACAAAGTCGCAGGTATTGACAAAATAACGACAGAAGTCATTAAAGCTATGGATGAAAATGGAAATAGTCAATCGACTGGACGACATCAATATTTGTTCCGATACACAAGAAAGGATCAAAGGAAAAATGCGAAAATTATAGACTCGTAGCATTCATGTCACACGCCAGCAAAATCTTACTTATGATCATAAACGAGAGGATCAAAGCATACCTATCCTGGCAAATACCACAAGAACAAGCAGGCTTCGTCAAAGGAAGAGGAACACGCGAACAAATACTTACTAAAGCAAATTATTGAAAAATCTCATGAAATTAATAAACCCATCTACTTATGCTTCATTGGCTACCGTAAAGCATTTGACAGCCTAAAATAGAATAAAATATGGAGCATAATGGCAGAAATGGGTGTTCCGAACTATCTCGAGTAATGCGGTAATACAAATAGATAAAGAAATGTAAAACTCTGTAAGGTCCAAAAAGGTGCAAGACAAGGGACAAGGGTGCATCTTATCGACAATACTTTTTAACATATAAGGAGAATACCATCATGGGAAGAACCCTTGTAAACCCGAACAATGGTGTATCTATAGGAGGTGGTATAATAAATAATCTGCGGTACGCAGATGATACTGTCTTGTTGGCAGATACACCCGCTGAATGGGAACAGCTCTTAGCAAGATTAGAAGAAGAGAGTAGAATTCATGGACTGAACATAAATTATAAAAAAACAAAAACCACGATAATAGACAGAAAAAATAATAACAGACCTGACATCACTCACATAGGACAATACAAACTTGTTAGTCAATACACATACTACTTAAGGGCAATTATATCAAATGAAGGTGGAACACGAAGATGTGAAATAGCCAAAAGAGCAACAAAAGATTTACATCGAACATGGGCGGATAAAGGGATCATACCAGTGGTCGAAGTGGGGGGGGGGGAATGCGGGGGGATGGCATCCCCCTAGCTTGTTAAAAAAATTAAGCCGTTCCCCTACATTGAAACGAAAATTAAACTATCCCCCTACTTTGAAAAAAAATAGAACATCCCATTGCTAAACTACGGGGTATCATCTTTCAAATACGATTTTTAAAATTAACTGTTTAGTAGGTAGCCGGTATGTAAGTAACTAGTATTCAATTCTTCAAAAAACATGATTCATTGTTTGGGTTTGGGCACCGCGCGGCTCCCGTGGAGTTTATTTATTTATTTTTTCTATTTTGCGTTTATAATAACTCCATTCTAGCACCCAAATGACGTCATTTGAGTGTTAGAATAAGTGTGGAGTTATTCTAAACGCAAAATAGAAAACATTTTTATTTTTTAATTTATAAAATGGTATAAAGCGGCAAAATAGAAAAAATAGTATAAAACACTCGTTGCAGAAGGTCCTTCAAGCACTCATTTGTTCCTCAACTCGCCGCTATGCGGCTCGTTTCGGAATTTCAAATTCGTGCTTGAATAGATATCTTCTGCAACTTGTATTTTAATATACTATTAAAATACCCACAGACACTCTTATCAATCTGCGTGTATTAAAAACTAAAAAATATTGTAGTAAATGTGGAATCAAGTATTGGATTCTTAAGTGAGGTTTTAATTAACCAAATTAAAAAACTCAGGTTTATTTTTTGTCTTTGTAGTATCGCTATTTTATTTTCCTAAGGTGATGAACTATCTCACACACGTAAATAGGTGGGGGGGGGGGGGGTACTGAATATTGGAAAATCTAGCATCCCCCTTGCAATATTTTCCCACTTCGACCGCTGGATCATACTTAACACAAAAAAAAAACAATAATAAAAACCTTAGTATTTCCAACAGTACTTTATGGAGTGGAATCATGGAGCATGAAGGCAATGGATAGGAAGAAAGTCGATGCACTAGAAATGTGGTGCTGGAGAAAAATATTGCGTATCTCCTGGACAGCAAGAGAAACAAATGAATCGGTCCTAAGAAAATTAAAAGAACCACAACGGCTTTTACAGATTATTTACTCACGTATACTAAAATTAACAACTTAGAAAAACTCATAATACAAAGAAAAATTGAAGACATAAGACCAAGAGGAAGATCGCCAAAACGATGGTGTGACCAAGTAAAACAGCTTACCGAATATTCAGTTCATCAAGCTGCCCAACAGTCTAGACACAGAGATAGATGGAGGAAGATAGTAAGACAAGCCACGAACACAGAAGTGAGTAACATACGATCACGACACTTCTGCAAAGAAGTTACGACGAAGAAAAATCTTAATGTTAAGATATTATTTATTATTTAAAAGTAAAAAACTTTCTTTTTCCTGCCTAGAAAGTGTTGGGGTTAGCAAGTTTGTGTTATAAACTAGCGGTTTCTTCTAAGTTCTCGAACAGATCTTCACCTTTTTTCATTTACGAGGAGGGTTTAAATTTAACCCGGAATTTTTCCGCCATATACAAAATAATTTGTTTATGACGAAACAGCTTTTCTTGATAATAAATACACTGAACAACCTAGAAGCCGTACCTGCAGCCATGATGGAACAACTAGATCATAATTCTGTTGCGCAGCGAATTATCATTAAATTTCTTATTTTTTTTTTAATATTAATGAAACCATAAAACCTGCCGAAGTTCTTGAACGACTTCCAAGACAATTCGGGGTAGACGCTTTGTCAAAGACTCAAGTGTTTCACTGATGCTAGAAATTCAGAGAAAGCCGAACTCAGGTGGAAAATTTATCAGACGCTAGACGACCACGAACTCCACTCACTAAGTTGAACATTCAGGAAATTGAGTCAGATCCGAAGTAATCGACGAATTTCCGCCCGTGATTTATCAAACAGACTTCAGATAAGTATAGGTAGTGTTGAAGAAATAATCCATGAACATTTGAAATTTCAAAAAATCTGTGCAAGGTGGGTCCCAATCCCAAAGCTGGTTTCTGTTGAACAGAAACAAAGACGGATTGAAATCTCAACTGAACTCCTTCATCGATACGAGCGAGAAAGAGACGTTTTTTTTAAACTTAATACTGACTTGTGACAAAACCTGGGTACACCATTTTGTCCCAGAATTCAAAAAATCAAGCATGGAATGGAGGCACAAAACTTCATCCAAGCCTAATAACGCAAAGGTTATCCCTTCAGCTTACAGTGGGAGACACTTCCACATCCTCAGTCCGAATTTGTCTCCTTGTGACTTTCATTTATTTGGGCCACTCAATGAAGCAATGGGTGGTATTCGATTTGAAGATAATGAGGTCAAAATTTTGTGCAAAACCGACTTGCCGCTCAGCCAAACAATGAAGCTTCCATATAGATGGAAAAAGTATGTAAAGTTAGAAGGGGAATATGTTGAAATGTAGGATAAATCATATTGTAAAGATCTTGTTTAAATAAACTTACACAAAATTCTGGGTTAAATTTGAACCCCCCTCGTAAGTATATTCAAAATTCAAAATAAAGAATAAATCTCCTGTCAATACCATTAGATGGTTTAATAAAAGTTCCTCCCAGGAGTAGAAGCTCTCTGGATTCGACAACATTCTATTTAAGTTGCATCATTCACATAAGGGCTATGTTTCTATAAGGGCGGGTTGCACAAACATGATTTAACAGCTTGATCAAATTAATCATTCGTCAAAGTGAACAAAATCGAATCAAAATTCGAATGCATATGGCAAATAACACATTAGTAAACAAAAAATGATGCTCTTTTGTCAACTTTGATCATTCGTTAATTTAACAAGAGCTTTGTGCAACCGGCCCTAAGTCTTTATTTATGATCTACGAGCCCAACGTCAATGAAATTCGTACACCTGTATTTTTCGTTACACCTATACCTTTAGGATGCTAAAAAGCGACTCTTTACAACGATATTCTGAAAAATTTATATTTAGCGTAGAAGTTTGATTTCTTCTTTAAAAATAGGTGTACTCATTTTGCCGAATTTTAATAACTGATAGGAATGAAATTAAAATCATACCTAGACATACAGTTCAATGAAATTCGTACACCTATTTTGCGAGTTCACTGAAATTCGTACACTTAGGGATTTTATTTCGTATTCATCTAATTACTATGTTTTTAATCGTTATCGTGTTTTTTTACAACATGTATGTACAAGCCCGAAGTCAATGAAATACATACACCTGAAATTTTTTACCTTAAACATGAGTAATTTGTTAATAAAGAGCTATGCAAACAAATTTAAAGAAACGGGTTTTCAACATATGAACTGAATTTATTGACTTTTAATTACATGAAACTAAACATACTTATTGAGGCTTTTATTAAAACTTTGGTGGCCAAACAGAATATTAAATGTTTCATTATGGAGAGCAAGAAATTAGACCAAGGAAATTCAGATGGTTGGAGCATGCTCTGAGGAAAGCCAGGGATGCTCCAAGTCATGTTGCGTTGGAATGGAACCCACAAGGTGGAAGAGCCAGAGGAGACCCCCACATTACATGGAAAAGGGCAGTAAAAGAAGAATATGGAAAAATCATCAGACAGTTATGCGCAACTGCCCAAGACAACAGTTTGTAGTAAAATGTTATATGTAGATATGTAAATAACCACACAGTAAAATACAATATTAATCTTTGTAAATAATCCTATGTCCCCAAAGCGGAATGATGGGATTTAATGGTAATAATAATAAACATACTTAGATGCTACATAGTTAGGGAAACACCATTATTTATAATATCTATGTATGTACATACTTTGGTATTGAGTGGCATCGCCTTTATTTGCAATTACTGCTCTTAGACGCTTGTTTATGCTTCCTATTAGTTCTTTGCACTGCTGTGCAATGATAGAATTCCAAATTTTGGTTATTTTTTCTTTAAGAAGAGTTTTCGTACTAAGACGACCTTTACGTAGAATCCTTTTGATAATTCCCGAAAGGTTTTCAGTGGGGTTCAAATCGGGACTAGATGACGGCCAGGTACAAAACATTGATGCTGTGATTTTATAGCCACTGCAACTTACCCCATGTTGTTGAAAAATAATGTCATCATCAGTACATAGCTTTTTCATGGACCGTAGAACATGATTCTTAAGAATACTTTGATATTTATCGGCTTTAACAACACCGTCTAGAAAGTGAAGGTTTCCTACAACATTGGTACTCATGTACCCCCATACCATTATTCTATCAGAGAATTTAACTGTTCACAGGGTGAAAGACTTCAAATTTATTGTGAATAACTCTACCGCGGTAAATACGTAGCAACTGGATGAATACTAGACCAAATTCCTAAGTGTACGAATTTGACTGAACTCAAAACATAGGTGTACGAATTTCATTGAACCGTATGTCTAACTTTAATTTAAATTTTATTAGTACCAGTTATCAAAATTCAGCAAAATAAGAATACCTAGTTTTAAGATAAGAAATCGAAAATCTACGGTAAATATACATTTTTTTAAATATCCTTGTAAAAAGGCGATTTTTAGCATTTTATAGGCATAGATTTAGCGAAAAATACAGGTGTACGAATTTCATTGACGTTGGGCTCGTATAATTATATACGGTGTAAACGGAAACAAGGTCACCCCATTTTTTCTTATTATTTGTTTGGAGTTGAAAAATGAAACTTATAAAGTTAATTGTAGAAGAAAAATGTAGTTTTTCGAAACACAAAACTATTTGACAACACTTCCAGTTTTGCCCAACTTTCGATTTTAAATGGAATGGAATGCAAATAAATTTTTAGATTTTTGGAAGAATCCGGAAGAAAAATCGGAAGAAATTGCGAATCGAAATCGCATAAAAATTGCAAAATATTGTAAGGTTTTTTTAACTTAGAAGGCTTTGACAAAAACAACAAAAAATAATGACTAACGCAGTTGGGCTGTTTTTGAGGGTTGTTTTTTTTTTGTTTTTTATATGCCTTCTAATAAGAGAACAAATTTCCTTTAGTTGTTTGACAAACGTATATTTTATTATCTTTTTGTTCTCAGGTTTAATCTACAAAATGTACGTAACGGAAGATTTTAGCTTAATTTTGATTTAATTTACGAGGATCAAAGAAAAAAAATGTGAGTCGGAGCACTCTCGATTAAAAATAAAATAAGTTTTGAGTTGTTCAAAAAATCGGGAAAGTTAAGTATTCGGATTTCCTCCACACTTCAGAAATGTAAAAATATATTTGTGAATCCAAGCAAGCCGCTAGTATTGAAAGCGAGCTATTTTTGGCGGGCGGCATTGTTTTACAAGTGTTTTATCGTATTTAATGTTTATAATTTAATGTTAATTTTGTGCCGTGTTCTACATTCCTAACAGTGAAAAAGCAAGTAAATATTGTGATGAAGTTTGGAAATACGGAAGCTGTTGGTATACAACAGCTAGCCTGGATAAAACGATTAATTTTGTTGAGCATTTTGTTAAGGAAGATTTAGTAATTTTACAATTAATAAAAAATAAATAATACGAAAGGTAGCTCTGTATTTAAAAGAAGAATGAAGAACATGCTGAAAATGTATCAGGATTTTCAATTTTAGGAATACAATACAACCGTACCGGCTGATTTTTTCTAGCATTAAAATAAATAATACTCTGTATGCAATAAATCAGTTTACCGAAAACGCAAGTGATTTTATTTTACCTCTAAATCTGTATCAGTACAAAAAAAGGTGGCCGCTCAGTTCTATCAGATATTACGAGGACCGTTCTCTTTCCGCTGAGCCTATCTATTAGGGCCATTAAAATTTGCAACAAATTTTGTTTGACAGTGGAAGCTAGTTGTTTACAAATTTAATGACAGTGACGGTTGACAAATATATAAATAATTTTATCGTATCATTGATTATTAAGTCAACTTTATATTACACTTTTATTAGTAATTATACATAACATAATAGCATAGCAACTCCAACTTCATAATTCGTTAGTTACATACTATTTGTGTACTGTTGCCAATGATACGATAAAGCTTGAAATATAACTCGAATATTATGCGATTTAAACCGACTCGGACGTTGCGCGGTTGACTCGGCTAGCGCCTCGTCACCTAGCAACGTCCTCGTCTATTATAAATCGCATAATATTCTTGTTATATTAATAGCTATAAAATACATAAGCTTAAAGTAATCATTTTCGCAAGAAATGGAATTAAACAGACAACATTATCGAGCTGCGATTTTTTACAATTTCAAATGTGGCTTAAGCCGTAAACAATGTTTTGAGAAAATCAATGGAGAATTTGGTGACAAGTCGTGTTCTTTCGCTACCATAAAGCGGTGGTACAATAAATTCCAACGTGGTCGACTTTCCCTAAATGACAGTTTTCGAGCTGCTAAGCCAAAAACAGCCGTTACCGAAAAGAATATTGGTCTTGTTCGGAACATGCTTGAAGAGGACTGGCATGTTACTGTAAGGAGTATTCAAGCAACTCTAAAGATTGGTGTGAAAGCAATTAACACCATTTTACACAAACATTTGAAGGTACGTAAGCTTTGTTCCAGTTGGATAATGCCCGGCCACACACGGCTGCTCGACCGACCGAGTTTTTTTTTTGTTTTCACGGATGCAAAAATGCATTGACTGTGCAGGGGAATACTTTGAAAAAGTATAAATAAATGTTTTTTATCAATAAATTGCGTATTACTTTACTAGGCTCAGCGGAAAGAGAACATCCTAATGTATAACACATGCATTATATTTTTACGTATTTAAGGTAAAATTAAATCACTTGCGTTTCCGGTAAACTAACTCGGGATGTATGGTGTTAGGTATATCGCATGAATTATATCTTGAATTGAGCATCTTTATTTAAAAAATATAATATATGTGTAATGTGTATATCAGTATACATATCTAAAGCAAACCTTACTACGTTTCTGATATTTTAAGGCATATTTATGTTTTCACCCTATAGATTGTATTAATTAGTAAATAAGAAATGTCATAAATAATCAATAAATAAATTTTATTTCCAAATAACTCATACAATATGGTGAGACTTGCTATTAAATTAAAATGTTAAATAGATATATCATGCCGCATTGAACAAATAAACTAGCAACATGTTAACATACTATCTTCTACCAAACAAAAATATGATTGGAAATATAGCCAACTTCAATGCCAGTAGTTAGCAACGAATAATACTGTTCCTAATTGCCATTTATTGCAACTTATCTCCACAAAGGCATGCAATTTTATTAACATGCACTTGAAAAGATATTTATTGATTAAAGTAGCAAATACGAAAGCAAAAAGTGGATTCGTAATCTTCAAGTATTTGTATTTTTGTTTTATTGCGCAATCAAATCTCTCCACCTTCATTGACTTTTATAAAGGCGCAAACACTTGTTTAAAAACCTTGCACTAAAAGCTATTTCAACAGATTTCTAAACGTTATATTTAAATTATTTACCTCACGTTAACTTCAAAAGAAAGTGAAATGATTATATTCTCTGTAATGTATCTAAATATATATGAAAATCTACACATCTCATTTTAAAAACCAAACAAATTAAATTTAAACTGTTATGTTTTTACGTTTTCTGATAGATGCAGAATATGTTCGAAGGTAGTACATAAGACGCGCGACTTCAATGTACTGAATTAGTCATTCATCAAATTCATAAAATTATTATATCGGGTGTAACAAGATCATGGTACACCCCACTTTTTTCCTTTAGTTTTCAAGATAAATGGTTGAAATTTGGAACATCCTATACACTTAATAAACGTCACATTTTGACATATTAAATGATTTTTTTTTCATTTCCGGTTTCACCGGAAGAGACACTAACTCTTGATTTTCAAATAGAATGCCCTATACAGGGTGATTCAAATTCGCGTGTATGCATTGGGATCTTGGAAACGGTAAGAGATAGAGAGTCGGTTAAATGGGGGCAAAGTTGAGTAATCAAAGGACCAACAATGTCCATTTCAAAAATCAAGGCCAACTTAATCAGTTTTTGAAATATTTGAAACAAACTAAAATTTTTGAGAACCGTTTTTATTTAATTTTGACCTTATTTGAGGAGATATTGAAAAACCGAAAACACTTTCTCATGGCCATTTTTGTCCTATATCGAATAGCTTAAATGCATTTTTGATGCAACGTTTCGGTGTTTCAGGGCCATCATCAAGTTAATTTTCTTAAATACGAACCTGGATTTTTTGTTCCATTTTTTGCAAGACCTTATGGTACAACATGATAGAATATCTTATCAACAAAATCCAAATTGAGACATTTCGTCCCTAGAATTCCATCTTCAGTATCGAATTTATTGTTTTTCATTTTAAATTTCCGAATTTATTGAAATGTCACGCGTTTTAAGTGTTACTTAACCAAAGGTATTACTGTAGACAAATAATTCAATAGTAACATCAGATATAAATTTATTAAAGTCTAATAACGAAACAACTTAACACAAAATTAATATCTAAGAGAATTGGAAGCTATAGTAAATGTTCTATGTGGCCTCCATCCAGTTCGATGAATTTATCTATTCTTATAATAATATTATTGAGTGAACGCAAAAGGTCCCTTCTTCTGACAGATGCAAATGCGTTAATTATGTTTGCCCTGAGGTCCTCAATGGTATTATTTTGGAGTGAATATACTTTATTTTTTATAGAACCCCATAGGAAGAAGTCCATTATGGCAAGGTCAGGAGACCTAGGCGGCCATCTTACAGGGCCCTGATTCCCGATCCATCTTTGAGGAAATTCAGTATCAAGGAATTGACAAACTTCCCTTGAATTATAAGGCGGAGCTCCGTCATGCTGTAGCCATAATTGATTGAACTCGGCTAATGGTATTTCTGCCAAGTATTCAGCAAATGTATTTCTTCAAAATTGAAGCTAGGGTTGTCCATTTACTTTTCCCTCGAAAATATAGGGACCGAAGATTCGATTGTTGTAAATCCCTGCCCAAACGTTTAAACTGAAGCGCATTTGAGGTTGTAGCTCATTAAATTCTCGTGGGTTTTCGGTGGCCCAAATATGTTCATTATTCCTATTAATAAAGATGCCACAGTTAGTAAACGAACTTTCGTCAGTCCAGACCACTTTGAATAAAAAATTGGGGTCATTATTTGTCTGGTTTCTCAACCAATTACACCATTCTAAACTCCTCTGAGAATCCCCGGGGTGTAACTTTTGATTCAAGTGAAATCCCTAAATAAATGGTACCACGGTAGCAATATGGTTACATTTGAAAAGATTGTGTTTTGTCCAAAAAATCATTTGGATGAACTTTATTTGCTCATAAATCACATAATTTAGTATTTTCGACGGGATTTCGATTTTTCTAGTATTACACGGCTCAATTAGAATAAATCGGGACAGTCATGGCACACTTAAATAGAAAACTAAAAATGAAATTAAAATAAATATTGAAGACTGAAATGTCACTTATGTGATATTATTTTATTGGATTCAGAAAATTATGCAGAATTCAAAAATGCATTAACATATAGGGTGTTCCATTTGAAAATCAAAAGTTAGTATTACTTCCGGTGAAACCGGAAGTGCAAAAAATCATTTCTCGGTTTCGGCATTAGAATGACTTCATTCTAGCACGCATTTTGATGCTTTAATGAGCTTCATTATTAAATGATTTTTGGTGATATTTTGTTTTCAGGAATTGGTAGGTATGCTACATTAAACAACAGCTGATCTAAGCAACAAACAAAATAAATAAAGCCTTGCGATTTAGCAAAACGTAAATGAAGGGGTTAAATTCGTTTGAGGCAAAACGTATCCATGCACTTAAACCTGTTTGCCGCAAACGGTGCAAACGAGTTCGTTTGTATGATTATTCGAATGGTGATGTTTTTGTGCATACTTGCTATTCTTTAGGGTTTTACAGTGATTTAAAGCCTATTTTGGTTAAGAAAATGAGTAAAAACTATATTGTTAAAGGTAGGACTTTATATTATAGTATAAAAATTGTTTTAATTTGATAAAATTAAAAAAAAAAAACGTTTTAAAAGTTATTGTGGGCATAAGCTAAAAAATAAGTTTTTTTATTATCACTTCTAGGTGGATGTAGCTATAATTCTAGTGATTCAGACCTATACCAAATTGATGTGGATTCTGATCATGTTCCCCGTCCTGAGGTCAATCAAAACCAGGATGATAGTGAATCGTGAGGTAGTAGTGGTTCCGACACTGAAGTTCATGGTATTTTACATTTAATTTCAAGATATTTTTTAATTTAATAATCGGGCTGAAAGTTGGTTATTTTGGCTTAGATTGAATAGTTTTTATTGTTTATATTCCTACTTTTCATTAGATTAAAAAAAAGCATTTAAAAGCTAAACAATTTCTTTTATTTTAGTTACTCTTAATCTGACAGCAAGAAAGAGAAGGGCGAATCGTGAACTGTGGAAAAGGCAAAGCAGGAAAAATGTCAGATTGCATGGTTTCACATACGAAACAGCTGAGGGGAAAATAGTGAAAAAAGAATTGAAACCATATGAATATGACCATCGATGTAGATATATTATAAATTCAACGAAATATTTGAAGTCGATGGGCAACGTTTGTTTACAAAATGTTATGAAATTAAGTCTTATGATTAATGATTTACAATAGTTATTTACATTACAAGTTGCGAAAGTTTACATTTAGGTGCGAGGTGTTTTTGAATTGCCGAGGCTAATTAAAAACTCCAAGCACTTAAAGGGCTTTCGCAGCGTGTAATGTATTAAATTTTTCATGCTCCCCTCGACATTTAACCACCGTAAAAGATGAAATTATAATAAAATAAAATGATTCAGTGATTAATAAAGTGGGTTGTTGTCAACGTTACTACGGTAACAATACCGTACTATTTATTTTGGCTTTCGCTCGCGCTACCAGGCTACGAAAGTAACACTTTCGCAGGGGGGAGCACGAAAACCAACTTTATCGCATCCTGTGTTTCAAAAATTGAATCAAGGCAGCATGTCGTAAAGAATTTACCACCATAATTAAACTATTCCTTAAAAATACACAAAGTGGGAAAATTTGAACCAACTTCTACCCTATGTGCCTCCAATCATATTCAATGCTCATTCACCATAACTACTATAAATCTTAAACCACATGAAAACAAAAATTTCAAGAAAAAATCGCAAGTAAAGTCAAACGAAACAGCATGAAGAAATGGACAATGACAGCTCTTACTGATCCAACCGAATCAAAGATTGAAATAGATTCGGACTAGAATGAATAAAAAACATCAACGATGATATTTTTTAATAACTTTGTACTTTATTCTATTTTAATAAACATTTTGTTTATGAACTATTATGCTTTAAGTATTTTTTTTTAGAGACAAAAGGGTTCAAGTGCATTTTTTTCAAAAAATACGGGACGACAATATGTTGTTAAAAGATAAAACATTAACCTATACTAAACTTATTTCACGAAAACGGTTTTTACAAATTTATCATCTAGATTCTACAAAAACGAAAATTCTTTAAGCCCTCATTTCTCTATTTTGTCGATTTTGCACTTGAACCCTTTTGCTTCTGACCCCTTCAAAAATTTTTTTAATCAAAACTTACTTAACAATTTACCTATAAATCTTAAAAAGAACAATTATGACATCACTAATTACTAA
The DNA here is from genome assembly GCA_963082815.1 of Melanotus villosus. Lineage (NCBI taxonomy): Eukaryota > Metazoa > Arthropoda > Insecta > Coleoptera > Elateridae > Melanotus > Melanotus villosus. Next base: position 63,151,491 of record OY720418.1, on the reverse strand, counting down.
TTAGTCATTTATACATGAATGTAGCACGTTGACATATCTAAAACTAATCCTGTTTAATAGTACAGTTGTTATAAACGTTTACAGAAATTGTGCAATTAAATATCTCCTGCATTTAGTGAAAACCCAGGTATATTTTGTTGTGAATTTAAAATATTAATGTTTTCCTTATTCACATTAACATTTCCCTGGTGCTGTATGTTAGGGGCTTCATTAATAAATTTCTCTATCTCATGATATTCTAATATCTTGGAATTTTTAGGTCGATAACCACTTGAAGATCTTTTTAAAAGTGATTGCAGCTTTGTGAATTTTGATATGTCAATATTTTGTCGAACATTTAACATTGATTTTAATATAGAATACTTTTTCCATAAAGTTGAACATTTATACTTCTCACTCATAATTTGAAAGTAAGCAATCAAAACATTTTCTGTAAGTACTTGTACGTTTTTTCGGTACACCAAACCACGAATTTGTCGTATTCCTTTTCATACGCGCTTTTGGATTTACTTGGTAACAAATTATTCACTGCATTCGCTGCCACTTCTCGCAATTCCGGCCGTGTTGCTTGTAATTGTTCATCCGACATAATTACAATTTATCTAATTTTATCAATATTAATAACTAATAACAAATTCAAATTTACAAAGTGCGTACAAAACACATTCAAATGTAGTGCAAAACTATAAACGTCAAATATACCACTGTTGCCAACTTAACTATTCTACCAAAAAATTCCCTAATGGAAATCGTAAACTAATTTATAAATAAATAAAGCCGAAACAGAGAAAATAGTATAAAAAACTCGTTACAGAAGGTAATTCGAGCACTCGTCCGTTCGGACACTCGCCGCTACGCGGCTCGTGTCCAAGTTTCAGACTCGTGCGCGAAAACGTTGCCTTCTGTAAGTTGTGTGAGATTTCTTTTAATAATTTAACAACTCTAGAAACCAGTATGACATAAAATACTATTATGTTCCTATATGATTAAGCTTTGAATTCCTACTATTTCAAACACTTTTTTACCAAATACAATTATTGAAACGTCGTCTTTAACTAACAAATTAAATTGGAGCAGGCAGCAAAACCCTAATAAGGTAGTGTAATGGATTATATTAATTTATATCAGCCGACAAGAGTTGAAATGCTCAGTAATCATGAGTTTAAATACTGTCGTGATATTTTATAGGGAATTATCTAATTCGAATAAAAATTATGAAGTAAAAAGATACGTAATTTAAATTATTTTATTATGTGTGAGGTCCAACGTTTCTGGGTGTCCAAGTATCTTAATTTACGTGGACTGTTATTATTATTACCTACTATCCAAATATACTGTTTTGTCAGACAACTTCTGCCTAGTATGGATTTTTATACTTATGTCATTTACATGGGGCCCACTGTTTCATTTCGTATCAGGAAAAAGGTGCCCACGAAAAATCTAACTGACCTGAACCGGGAATCAACCACGAAATCTTGGACTTACGAGGCAAATTGCTGATCATGACATCATTAGGCCAGCATTACTAAATCTGTATATGGGTTTTGTTACTGATAACTTTACTGCGTTTAACTTCGCAAAAAAACAAACAGATACCTCTTTATAAAGTAGTGTAAAAACCCATCATTTCTAAAGAAAAACGACAATTTTGTTTAAATTATATAATATTTTTAGTTTTAAGAGTATCATGTCAAAGTGTAAATTAAATCTGGTCATTTCCTGCTAGTTTCTTGCAACTAACTATTAACAAAACGCTCACCAGTGAAAAGTATTAACCGCGCCAAAGCTCAGTACTAATTAAATCACTACCTGGGAGTGGAGTCTCTCTGGGAGCAATATTTACCATGCACCTAATTTCGAGAATATACCAAACATTATAAATCTAAGGGAAAATGTCCTGAATATCAAATATTAAACACGCACATAAGTCAATACAGAAAAATATAAAAATAAAAAGCGATCCAGAATTTAACGTTTTTTCTGTAGGGTTTGGAGTTTCATCAGCATCATCAAACAATCAAGTCATTTTCAGATTCGTTTCAAAACTAATAAAGGATAGTAGGAATACCAACTAAGTGCTGTATTTCTATTTTCAGTGTGAATACAACATGGAGTTTAAGCTCGGTTTCTAAAATTAAAAATTAACAAAATATGGTTTTATAAAACATTACCGACGGGCAAAACGCAGTGTTAATGGTGTAAAACTGAATGAAATTCCGTGAAATTCCCTCGAGGACAATGTATGTAAAAGAATAGCCAAATGAAATTTCCCGGAATTCTTATCGTATTTCATCGATTTCTGGTGGAATTCCGGTGTATAAAATTTTATCAGCAGTTTACCCTTCAATACTTCAATACCACACAATCAGGTGCATCAGTAACATATTTTAAAATGATTTGTTGCGAGTGATTTTTATTTCATCTAATAATCGTCAAGATAGCCAAAATGGTGCAGTGGTAGAGCGTCAGGCTAGCGTTGCGCTAGTCTTTGGGTCGAATACCCCTGGTGGACCATTCGTCGTTGGGCACCTAATTAACTACGCTCTCCTCCGAATACAGACCTAGGAGATATAGTAACATGGTGCAGTATGTAAGTAAAACGGCGCACCAACTTCGTACCCCGCAGAGACGGACCGGGTTGTACATTGCACGCGTAGAGCCTCATACGTTAACGCACCAGCCTCAACACCGAAAGGTACAAAAGCTTACAGATAATACATACATAATTACATATGTACAATATGTACATAATAATAGTCAAATTAGTGTACGTTGTGAACAGAAGAAAACATGTCAGAACTAATATGCATAACTTCAGCGTTTAAATTACTGTTACAATAGTCTTAAAAGTAGGTATGAATTAAAACATTAAGAGCCATATTTATAAACAGTGTTTAAAGTTAGATGTTACTAATTGCTATAGCAACATATATTAATTATATTGGTTTAGTAGCTACTAAACCCCTACTAACTTTAAATACTGTTTATGAATATGGCCCTAAATGTTTATACAGTATAACTTCTAGCATCCGGATACACGAATATTCCGACATTCCAGTAATCACGAGAAGTATGAGACTCGGACACTCATTAACGTTTTATTTTTCCAAATTTTATAGCGAAGGAAAAGTTGCGTATCATGGTAAATTCAATTTTTTATAGGTTTTATACTGAAAGGTTACCCGTATAATGCACATTGAAGCATTTTTCAGTTAATTCTAAACTGTTGAAAGTGAATTATATAATATTACAGCTATCATTATATTACATATTGTAGTTACTTTATTACTATTTCAATAGTTCCTTATTGAGACTTTTACTTTTCTGCTGAATGGTGTCAATTGGCTACGTATACCTGATGAGCAGCAACATACTGCGAAACCATGATCGTATGCTTTCAACTGACACTGATCGGTGGACTTGGGAAAGTAGTAAAATCGTTCCCATGGCTATGAAATAAAAACTCGTGTCTTAGCTAGATTCAGCAGAAATATCATGACAAGATACAAAACAAATAACACATAACCTTAAAATTTTCAATGATTGCATTCATGCGGTTTTGCCGGCACTGGCGCACTCCTGGGCATAGCTTGAAGGTTATCTACTAAATCAAGTTCAATATTTTGAATTTGCTAAAGCTTCTACCCAAACCTCCTCAGCTTTAAACATTTTTATGTGGAATACCTTCCAAAACAAAGGTATGTAAGGCCGGGTTTCCACCAAACGGACAAACAAAAACAAAACACGGACTGTCTGTTTGATACAAAACTTGGACAGTTTTGTTTCTCGGAAACTGTTCTTAAACTGTTGGGTTTTGATAGGACTCTTATTTACACCAAACGAACAAAAATCGGTTTCTGTTTTGTCTATGTTCTAGTTCAGTTTACACTAAACGGACAGAGTAAACGTTTCGTATAGTGAATAAAAGTAAAAAAGAAGACGAAAATTTATTTTTAATGGGTATATCGTAGTTTTTGTTAAAGAAAAAGAAAATAACCGTCGACAGTGGGTTTAACCTTCTTTCAACAATGGAAAAACAATGTTACAGAAAAGTTATTGCAAGGTCTTAAAGAAGATGATGCCGACTTGAATGGTGAATTAAGATCTAGTTTTAAAAACTTTTTAAGAATATCTAGTACCGATTGTGTTTAATCAGTTCAATCATTAGTAAGAAAAACGTTAACTACAGGGATTGCATTGTGACACAACAGCAACTTATTAAAGCAGCCTTAAAACAAATTTCAAACACATGTTTACAACAAACGAACAAAAGTCGGAAAACAGTTGGGATTCTTTACCAATAGGTACTCGTCGGGACACTGTCCTTCTTCTTCTTCTTAGAGTGATATCTCTTAGTATCAGAGGTTGGCGATCACATTGGCATATATTTCTCTGATTTCTGCAGCTCTAAAGAGCGTGTTTGCATTCATTCCCGTCAATGTTCTGATATTCCTCAGCCACGACATTTTCCTTCTTCCTCTTCCACGTCTTCCCTCAATTTTTCCTTTCATTATTACTTGTGCCATGTTGTACCTCTCATTTCTCAGGATGTGTCCTAGATATGCTGTTTTCCCTTTTTTTTATGACTCTAACGACTCTAAGCAGCTCTCGTTCTTTTCCCATTCTTTTTAATACTTCTATGTTGCTTGTATGTGTTGTCCAGGAGATTTTTAATAATCTTCTATATAACCACATCTCAAAAGCTTCCAACTTGTTTATCGTAGATTGTTTTAATGTCCAGGCTTCTACACCATAAAGTAACAATGACCATACGTAGCATTTTGTCATGCGCCACCTTATCTGGATGTTTAGATTTTTATTACACAGCATATTTTTCGTTCGTAGAAACCCGCTTCTGGCAATTTCTATTCTAGTCATGATTTCTGTGTTGGGGTTTAGATCTTCAGTTAGCCAACATCCGAGATATTTGTATTTCTGCACTTGTTCTATTTGTCTTCCAAGTTTATAAAAACTCCGATTTCGGACTAAATTGTCTCAAAACTGTACCAAGGAGTCCTGGGACTGTTACAAACAAACCGAGTCCGTGTTTTGTTTTGTTTGCCCGCTTGGTGGAAACCCGGCATAATATTTCCTGAATCTAGGTACGACATGACTTTTACTTTCATGGCTTTTTGAAGATGACTTTAAATTAGATCACTTGATATTTGTCTGGGTTTTTACTTGCCTTATTTTTAGTTAATAACTCGCCTGATAACTGAGTTACTTTCCAGAAATAGTTTTATGCACTTCCGAGAGTAAAATGCGGCTTTTGATGCTTCAAGATAGGGCGTAAAGTGCACCTTTTTCGCCCTAGAGCGCACTTTATGCCCTGAACATTTTAATACAAGGGCAATGCGTATTTACACTTTAGTTATGGGTGCATTTTTAGATAGTTTAAATATCACCCTTACGTTGGTATACTTGCCAATGTTATTTATTTTGAAAAATTGCAATGCTAAAATAACTAAAACGAAATAATTTGAGGTAAGTATTCCTTCGTGTAAAAAAGTTTGCATATACCTCAGGCTCAGGCATAACACGTTGGCCCTTAGCGTATTGTAGCACTCGACTGGTCTCTGGAAATTACGTGGTTGGTGCGCCGTTTAATACCTTTATTTCATACTGTCTGGTAAATTCAGTTTCCCGGCGCCATTTTGTGTCCGGAAAATGAGCTATTACGGTATCAGAGCCGGAAAATGTTGCTTGGCAACATTTTCCGGACAGTTATTTTATGCACCCAATCAGAGCCCGTAAAAGTCTAACTAAGCCACACCTACCGGCTTTGACACAGTAATGTCACATGTTGACGTTTTGAAAAAGCGTCACATGTAAAAATTAAAAATCAAATTGTTGACAGTATGAAATAAAATACATAACGACATTCGTCCGTGAACTCTTTTTACAGTACTCGTTTCGAGTTTCAAGACTCGGCTCCTTGCGTCGCCTCGTCTTTAAACATCTTACTCGTACTGTAAAATATGAGTTCCCGGACTTGTGACGTTAATTACTAATACCGTACCATGTGCATCGTAAGTGTGTTACTCTACCTCTGCGGCGTTAATTTGGTGCCCAACGACGAAAGGTCACCAGGGACTCAATACCGAGCTCCAGACTGCAGGAAAAAGCCTGCCGATCAGGAGATTCGAACCAAGGACTAACGTAACATTAGCCCAACGCTCTACCACTGCGCCACGCTGACATCAACTAATATTTCTGAGAATTGTTGAATTACTCTAGACAGATGTGTACCGCTTTCAATTACGTTTTTAATAAATGCCTATTAATTTCAATAGTGCCGTAAATCTGGACAATCTCGATTTTGCGGTAGAGTTGTGCTTATCGATATTTTTGATATTCGATACGATATTTAGTTATTGTATCAATATTGTATTCCTTGATAATTATCGACACCGATACGATATTTTTTATAAATAAAGCATACATTAGTATTAAGGCATATATTGAAACTACATTTACTGCATAACAAATGTCATAAATTAAAGGAAAATAATGGCAGAGCCAGAGCCCAGATAGCATGCTAAACATCAGCTGTGTGAACGTCAACCAATCAGCAAGCAGTTTCGTAAAAAAACAATTACAAGAGTAAACTTGTACGACGTCGATCGGGTAAAGTTGGCTTATAAATATCAAAACAACAAACTATGTAAAAAAACTTAGAAATTATTTTGTAAGAATGCGAAACGCAAAAAATAATAATTATAACGATACATATCGATCCTGTATCGATATTTAAACTGTGTATCGATATTGTCTGCTTATTTACTGAATCGATATCATCATCATCATCATCATCAATTGACATGAAGCAGATCCTCGTGGATCAATCCTGGATTACGCCAGGCCCACCCCGATATCGATATACTCTAGCTTGCGGAGCCAAGGATTTTAAGGCGCGTTTTACTGTAGAGGGCACACTTTCAGACTTTTTTTAAGCTTTCAGCACTCGCCCTTGCCTAGTCCTAGTTCCTAATCGTTTCAAAAGAAATCACTTTACGTACTTGTATTATTTTATTATTTCGCTATGAGGATTGTTTGTACTACTAGGAATTAAGCTCTATTTGGTTTGAACAGTAGCAGTTGTTGCACGAATATAAACAAACTTTTCATGTTTTGTTTTTGCTATTTGTTGTGTTAAATATTTTTCCTAAATTAACGTCTTTATAACACAACATTTATCTGATTTTTGTCGTGTTTCAACCAGGGCTTCGAACCGTTATTTTTTTCGTTTCGGTTTTCGTTCCGGTTCAAATTTAAAAAAAATATATCAGTTCGGTTCCGGTTTTCGTTCCGGCAAAAATAACGGTTTTTTCCGGTTTTCGGTTCAGTTCCGGTTCGAAGCCCTGTATTATATCAACACAAATTCTCTTTCGCGTAAGGCGAGTTGCGACTACGCTACGAGACCCCGCAAATGAAGAAACAACAAGACAACAACGACAAATGAAGTGGAGAGTAAGATTGTGTTAACGCGCGTGTTTGAACATGTACCGAACCGAAATAAACCGTTTTTTTTTGTCGGTTCAGCTCCGGTTTTCGTTCCGACAAAAATAACGGTTTTTTCCGGTTTTCGGTTCGAAGCCCTGGTTTCAACATCCATTCAGAATGCCTTTCTAAGACCCTATTAGTTTATGTATTAAAACGTTATAAATGATAAGGCAATTAACTGCGAGTTTAATTTACCCGTCTTTTGTTAAACGTCGTATATACAGCTTTTATAAGATCATTTAATATTTGTTATCTCCGCCTGCAAACTAGGAACCGCACCATCTTGAGCTTAACATTAATTATGCTTTGAAGCATCACAGACAAGCCGGAAGGAAACGGAACCAAGGTTGGCTACCCATTAACAGCACACGCACGAAATTCCTTTGCGGTGTTGTAGTCCCATCAGTAGATTGAATGGGAGACTACCATTTAACTTATTATATTATTATATTAGTTTCTACATTTACATCACTGGAAATGTAAGCATACAACTGATTTATAGAAAACACGTGTACTGATGTACAATAAAAAGTTTTAAATTGGAAGTGCCCTTTTTGCTGAAAATATACTACAATTAATAGTAAATTTAGTCCCGACTCAAAATTAGAAATGGAACTCTTTGAAAAGTTTAAACATTAATAATCAGAGTAGCTGCATATTAAAATGAATCTGCGGAGTAAACGCGTTGTAAAGCCCGGCGATTAAAGCAGCCGAATGGTTTACATTCATTATTACAGGGTGATCCATAAGTGACGAGATACGTAACAGTAGATTCATGGGGTCAAAATATTACGGTTTGTCCAGGATTACCTTTAATACAAGAGTACTTATTAAAAAGTTAAAATCTTAATTTTAATTCTCTTCTGTAATTTCTACAGTTTTCGAAATATTCTTAAGAAAATTGGCGAAACTAACTTTTTTGGAATGGAGAAACAATAATCTGAGCTCAATTTTAATGTAGCTCCCAAAAGAAAGTTACTTTTGCTGCATCTAATATCTTAAAAAAGCTTAAACTTTTTTATACCTACTTACAGTCATGGAACCGGAAAAAAAATAGAATTGCCTTATATTTATGAAAAACATTAATACTCTTTAAATCAACAAAGGCTGTGTGTTTCATTGCTTATTTTTGACAAGAAATTGTCCAAATTATTGTATGAAATTCAAGCCTACTGCGTTAAAGATTACTCAAACAATGAATAACATTTTACATCACTGACTTCGATAGCATATATTTTTGGAAACGGTCAAACGATATTTAAGCAGTGTACCCGTTTTTACAATTGTATCTGCCGTAAGAGTAAGTACAACCAAGATATTCGGTATAGCAAAAGTAATGTTCTTTTGGGAGCTACACTAGAATTGGGCTCCGATTGTTGTTCTTCATTCCCAAAAAAGTTAGTTTCCCCATTTTTCTTATGAATACATACTTCAAAACTTTAGAAATTGTGGAAGATAATGTTCACTTTAATACCCATATAATATCTTTTCATATTAACTTTTGGACTAAGGTAATCTTAGGCAAACCGTAACAATTGGCTCCACAAATATACTGTTGCTATGTGCCACCCTATATATTATTACACACATTGATATAAAATTTAATTATCTTTTTAACAATATACAGGGTGGTCCTAAAATAGCTTGGGCTCGTCATAAGGATGAAAAAAGCTCCTGTAAACGTTGTTCCCAAAACATATACCTCAGCAAGTAAATTTTTGTTTAAATTTGTATTGCCGAAGAAATTTGAAAAGTAGTCATTGGACTAAGTAAGTTACCATGTATAAAAAGAATATGTTTTTGTGCGTAATATTACAGGACCTGTTTACTTATTTACTTAAAGAGTTGCGTCTATGGTTAAATTAGCAAAGTTGTGCAGAATTGTTAAATGAAAATTTTTTGATATATTCAGGTTATGAATGTCTCGTAAAATTTTTAAGATATTCCTAAAAACTGCAAAAAAACTGAAAGTTTCTTTAATTCAATGTTACGCGGAATTCAATAAAATTAGTGGGTATTAATTTGATGGTACCATTGGTACCTTTGATTTTTGAGTTTTAATGCAGACAGTTTTTTGAATAAAAAAGTATTTCAGTTTTACATACAGGGTGAATAAAAAGTAAGGAACCTCGATGCTGGAGCCTTTTTTATTAGTTTTAGAAAAAAAAGTTTTAGATAAAAGGTTTATAACAAATTATTTTCCACAAACTGATGGTTTTAAATATTTTTTTCGAGGTCATACCTTTGCGCTATGACGTCATCTATACTTTTTTTAAATGGCAACCTATATTTTTTAGGTCGAAATTTTATAGCATTTTTTTTTCTCTTTGTGACCATCTAAAAATATCATACAGTTGAATAAGCGAAATTTCTAGAAAAATCAAGTTGAATGTTATTCGTACCAGTATTTAATGTACGTACTTTTATCACAAAAATTAAACACATGACTATTAAAAACAAATATAAACAATGTTTAACATTATTATTATTATTTTATTATTTGGATACAAGTTTTGAGAATAGGTGGATCGGTAGAAGGGGTAGTATCGAATGGCCAGCCCGATCGCCCGATTTGAATCCGTTAGATCTTGTGTGGCCATCTTAAAAGTAAAATTTACACAAACAGGTCCAGAAATTTAGAAGAGTTAAAAATTCGTATTCGGGAAGAAATACGGGCAATACCAGCCGAAGTAATTCGGAATGTATTACAGGGATTTTCACATCGAATTGGACATTGTCAGATAGCGAACAATTTGAACATCTTCTGTAATAAAGTAATATTAAACATTGTTTGTATTTGTTTTTAATAGTCATGTGTTTAATTTTTGTGATAAAAGTACGTACATTAAATACTGGTACGAATAACATTCAACTTGATTTTTCTAGAAATTTCGCTTATTCAACGGTATGATATTTTTAGATGGTCATAAAGAGAAAAAAAAATGCTATAAAATTTCGACCTAAAAAATATAGGTTGCCATTTAAAAAAAGTATCGATGACGTCATAGCGCAAAGGTATGACCTTGAAAAAATTATTTAAAACCATCAGTTTGTGGAAAATAATTTGTTATAAACCTTTTATCTAAAACTTTTTTTTCTAAAACCAATAATAAAGGCGCTAGCATCGAGGTTCCATACTTTTTATTCACCCTGTATACATACGTAGATATCATTGAACAGCATTTGGTAAGCACAAAAATGTATTTACTGAAAACTGATTTATTTTCCCCAATCAATTATAAATGTGTCATTAAGGGCACAAAAGAAAATATTTACATATCACATCCTAAAAAAGAAATATGTATACAATCCTTATAAAGTCATGTATACGAAAGGTGGCACTACAAAACACAATATACATATTAAAACTTTCAAAGCCGTTATACATCAGTGAAAACACATACAAATCTATAATTGAAAATACCAGTCAACTATATTTGCGATAGAATACTTTATTAAGCACATGAGTGGAATTCAGTTCAAATGTGAAGTATCTGTAAATTTCATTAAATCAAAGTGTTTCAATTCCGAGAGGTAATACAAGCCGCACACGCCAGGCGCTCATGGAAATAGCAGTCATCAACGTCTGGTGTTGATCATATACACCCCACTGTGAAAAATATATCTGTATTATAAGCCTCAAATAAAAATAAATGCCCGGAAACATTTCTTACCGTTACTCTTGGCATCTTTTAGTTATTAAATTTCACAATTTTAATTACAGAGTCATGCCTTCTAATGAAAGATATTCTTTCTTCGATAAAAACGGACACAACTATGTTAATAATGACGTAAATAAGGACGAAAAGGGCCGTTGTTAAGGAACAACAGAAAATGTTATAATTAGATATAGTAGTGACAATTCGTTCATACATTAACTAAAAAGGTCTGTTACTGTTAAAACTAAATATCGAAACGAAAATTTCTATTTTAGGGGTACATTTGTTATCCATAAACAGAATGATGCTGAAAATAGTCTGAAAACTAATATTTAGTCGGTACACAATCTAGTTCAAGATAAATTTCATATTTTATATTCAATTTCAGTCGCCAAACGATCGACAAACGTTACTATACGATTGCTTTCTGTTTTAAACTGGTGATTTTTCTTTTTCTAAAATATAAAAATCACCTTTCACTTAAACAATAAAATTATTATAAAAATACTTTACACTTTTGTCAATATCTCGCGACTTCATTATGAACTAGTAGTAATACTAAAACTAAGTACTAAAACATTAATTTAATAGTAGTCTCCAGTAACTATCTTTTGTAACAAATTATAATTTTATTTAAAAAAGTACCTACTGAAACTGGGTAAGGAAAAGACGTAAACAGAAAGGCAAACAGTTTTGCTAGAACACGTTTATTCGTAATATAATTTAACCGTTAGTTCTGTTTATTTTATTACAGGAAGGGTAAGTTTAAGATTTTTAAATTAGGACCTTTCACTTCAAAATTACGTTCCAGTTTATCTATATACATTGACAACTTGATTTTCGTTAGCTTGATTTATCTTTTATGCTGAAATATACTTCAGTATTTCTCCTCTAAAGAACAAATTTTGTTACCCTTAATATTTTACACATTCCTGATCACCCTGACTTGAATATTTCAATTTTGAATGCATTTACTAAGTTAAAGGAATAAATCTGATAATATATTTTCATATTCCCGACTTTTTTCGTTTTTGTGTGAGCTGTGAAACGTTCAATTAATTAGAACATTGATTTACGAATCAAAGGCCTTGGTGAAATCTTTATTTATTTTTTCCTAAGTACTATGTAAAAGCATTTATGTCAAACGAGTACTGGTTCTAATTATGCTGAAATAAATATTTCAAATACAGCTACATCCTGATGCCATTAACGATCACACCTGATGCAATCAGCTACCATAAATACACTGTTAACTGTTACATCTTCCTACTCGGCCCACGATAGTTAGCTGTGAATCTTTTCAGCTGTAGCGCCGTAGAGATATTTTACCAATAAATAGTATGCGCTCGCTTAAAAACTTTTTTACATAAAGTAGAAGATTTAAACAGAACTTAAAGGCCAAATGTTTTTAATTGATTTTAAAATACACAAATGTTCGATTTTAAACAGGATTTGTTGTATTTTAAACACTTAAAAGAAGTTTAATAATGCCTCTTAAAAAAACTACTTTTTTTATTTCCAGTTAGTTTATTTAAACATGCAGTTTCATGCTATAAATTGTTTGTAATTTCATAAATTTAAATTGACTTTTGATTTCAATGTTTTAAATTTTATTCTGAAATATGTATATCTACCGTAATAACTTTCTAAAATAAATAAATAACGCTACACATTTTTAGAGCTCTTGTATCTTTATCGCTAAATTTGCTGTTTTTTCGATTTCAAGATTTTTTTAAATTACATACATGTAGTCATTATTATTATTATTTGTTGGAAATCTGTGTATGTTCCGTCGACAATCTTCACGTATTTTTTATATTTAGTCTAGTGTGCATAATAATATAATTGACATTAATATAGTTTGTCATAATTTGTCCGAATAAAAGGTTGTCACTCTAATAAATTTAACTACGCCTCAGTCTATCTCTGGTCTACCACCTCTTTATAATAACGAATAGGTTATGGGCCCAGCGTGCCCGAGATAGCACCGATATAAAAAGTAAAAACGCGACACGTGGCATGTTAAATTTTGGTCGTTAGTGACAGTGTGATCGCGATAGTTTACAAAAGATGGCTTCGAGTACATCGTCAGGTTGGCGCATTGAGTTGTTGTCCAAGACGAATTATGATACGTGGTGTATACAAGTAGAAGCACTTTTGGTAGAGAGCGATCTGTGGGAGTATGTCGATGGTACTATTCCGAAGCCACAGAAGCCACAAACAGGCGATGACGCGATTCAAGCCTGGATAAATAAAGACAAAAAGGCAAAAGCAAAGTTGATTATGGCAATTGAACCATTACTGGTCACACAAATTCGTAATTGTGACACGTCAAAAGATGTATGGTTAAAATTGGAGTCAACTTATGCGTCTAAGGGTCCTGCGAGAAAGGCGACATTATTGAAGCGACTGATGCTTCAAAAGCTGGATGAAGGCGGTGACGTAAGAGACCACTTGACTAACTTTTTCGATGCTGTAGATAAATTGAAAAACATGAAAGTGGACATAAATGATGATCTCTTGACTGTAATGCTGTTGTATAGTCTTCCTTCGTCGTATGAAAGTTTTCGGTGTGCAATTGAAACAAGGGACGCGTTGCCGACACCGGAAGAATTGAAAGTGAAGATTATGGACAAGCACGATTCAGATAGACAGGGATCTGGAGGTTTCGTCACAGTAATGACCGCCAGTCAAAATCCAATGAAGGGGAAAACGAAGAAGAAACGCGTGTTCAAATGCTTCAAGTGTGGGGCGCTGGGACACAAAGCAAATGAGTGTACAGGTCAATTCGACAGTAGCCAAAGAAAGCCAAAACCGTCGGCGAACAATGTTGACGAGTCGTTTGCAGTGAACCATACAGTTTTAAATGTAGATAGTGTATGCAAAGCAAAGACAAAAACATTGAGTAAACCATGGTTATTGGATAGCGGCTGTACCGCGCATTTGTGTGGTGTGGAAGCGTGTTTTAAGTCTTTAAGTGAATCCCCGAATGTAAAATTAAGTCTCGCGAGTCAAGCGTCTGCTGAAGTGAAAGGAAAAGGCATTGTTCATTTATCAGTTGCAAGTGATAATAATGATCATCGACTGATTGAATTCAAGGACACTTTATATGTGCCTGAATTGAGAACAATAGTTATTTGTATCACAAGGCTGGAAACTGTCACTTTGCAAGTGCGAGTACGTTTGTAGGCCGAGGTGCAACCGAGGCCGTACAAGTGCGAGTACTTGCAAAGCAGTTTCTAGGCGTGTGATACACAATATTTTTTCGGCCGATAAAAATACGTTAATTATAAAAAATTATTTTTTATTCAAATATTTGACGTTAGAGAATTTATTTTTCTAGGGAATTTATCTTTCTGGGCGTGACAATGGGCGTAGCAATGAGAGGGCGGAGTCAGTTCGGTTCAGCGCCACCAATCAAAAATCCTAATTTTACTTTCAGGCCTAGGCCTGAAAATAGCATTTTCCAGACGATTTATACGCCTGAAAATTGAGTGTTTCTAGCCGGAGGGCGAAAAACCTAATTTCAGTTGCAAAAATTACGAATAAAGGACATGAGGTGATTTTTCGTAAAGAGGACGCAGTTGTTCGTGACAAGCGCGGGAACATTTCGCTAATCGCCGAGCGACGGGGCGATTTGTATTTTGTGCGTGAGAACTTAGAGTGTGCTGAAGCGGTAGTCCAGCCAATGGGTTCAGAATTGATGAAGTGGCATGAAAGATTAGGCCATCTAAACAGTAAAGACCTCGTGAAATTGATTCGTGATGGTGTAGTACCCAAGGTTGATGTGAGTGATGCAGCACAATTATCACGTTGTGAAGTGCGTTTGAAGGGTAAAATGACCGTGTTACCTTTCCCTAACGATCGAGTACCGTGCTCTGAGACATTGAAAATAGTGTACTCGGACGTTGTTGGTCCATTTAGAACAGAATCCACGGGACGTGCTAAGTATTTTGTAACTTTTATTGATGATAGCACGAGATGGTGCGAAGTGTACTTTTTGAGACAAAAGTGTGGAGTGTTTGATGCGTTCAAACTTTATCAGAAGCTCGTAGAGAAACAAACCGGAAAGAAAGTAAAATGTTTACAATCAGACAATGGACGCGAGTATTGTAGTGCCGAATTTAATGAATATCTAGCGGATCAAGGTATTAAAAGACAATTTACGGTTCCCCATACTCCGCAGCAAAACGGTGTCGCGGAAAGAATGAATCGTACGTTGTTGAATATGGCTAGGTGCCTGTTGTTGCAGTCCGGTTTGAGCGCGATGTTTTGGTCGGAAGCTGTTGCCACAGCTTGTCACATTCGTAACCGATGCCCGACTAGTGGATTAAATGGAAAGATTCCGTATGAAAAGTGGACGAAAGATAAAGTAAACGTGAATTACTTTAAAAAGTTCGGGTCGAAAGTGTTTGTCTTAGATAAAAATGCCAACAAAGACAAACTTTCACAGAGATCTGTTGAAGGCGTATTCATGGGGTATCCTAGAGAAAGAAAAGGCTTCCGTGTGTGGATACCGAGTAAGAGACAGATGACAGAGGCCCGTGATGTAAAATTTTTAGAAGAGACTC
Source organism: Melanotus villosus (assembly GCA_963082815.1). Classification (NCBI taxonomy): domain Eukaryota; kingdom Metazoa; phylum Arthropoda; class Insecta; order Coleoptera; family Elateridae; genus Melanotus; species Melanotus villosus. The sequence goes on along the minus strand of OY720418.1, from coordinate 63,135,758 downwards.
GTATCGGTCCTTGTGATACGCGCGTACTTGAAGAATGGTTTATGTCAACGGAAGAGGGGCAGGAGGATGAAAACAGTCATCTAAAATATATAGAGTTTTTACCGCAATCTGTGGAGTATAACGAGATTCCGAAAAATCGACCAGACATCCCGGAGATAGTTATAAAGGATGCGGAAGAGCCGATGAGAGCCCCTGGTAGACCAAGATTGTTACCTACTGGTAATAGAGGGCGACTGAGAAAGCTGTATCAGTCAAGAAGTAGAGCAACACAAGACGAAGAAGATATTTGTACTGAAAATGATTCTGACTTAGATGACGATGTGTTCGTCGGTGTAGCAGAGATCAGAGTGCAAGATGCTTTAAAAAGTGATGCGTGTGATGAATGGAAGGATGCGATTGAATCTGAATTCATGAATTTAGTGAAGAATGATACGTGGGATATCATTCATAATGACGACAATAAAAACATAATTGGGTGTCGTTTGATTTTGACAAATAAACATGGACCTGATGGTAAAATTGAGAGACGCAAGACCCGACTGGTAGCAAAGGGTTACAGTCAAAGGTACGGCGTCGATTATCATCAAACATTTTCTCCAGTGGCAAGACTGGAAACATTAAGTTTATTATTGGCGCTTGCGGCTCAGTTTGATCTAAAGATCTGGCTGTTCGACGTGGTGACAGCGTATCTCAATGGATCATTGGAAGAAAAATTGATCATGAGAGTCCCAGAAATGTTGCACGAGATATTGCAGCGGATTGTATCCAAACAAGGGGAGACTTCAAAGGTTGGAGCTCGAGCGAAAAAGATGATAGTGAATTTAAGTGATGGTGGTAATGCATGCAGACTAAAGAAAGCCTTGTATGGTTTGAAGCAAGTAGGCCGTCAGTGGTATTCGCGATTGTGTAAAAAGCTCGTAAGATTAGGTCTGAAACCCGCGAAGAATGAGCCATGTTTGTTTTATGGTGAATGCGAGGGTGATACGCTATTGTTGTTAGTGTATGTGGATGATATGCTTGTAGCATCACGTAATATCAAGTGTATTACGAAGTTAAAACAAAAATTGTTAGAGGATTTTGAATTGAAAGATCTTGGTTTAGCAGAGTATTGTCTTGGTCTTGAAATTGACCAAAATGAGGGTCAAATGGAGCTTTCTAAAACGGGATATATATTCGGATTGCTTAAGCAGTACGGAATAAGTGGATGTAATCCGGTTACGACACCATCGGAAGTGAATTGGCATTTTGATAATACAAGTGAGGAAAATGCACACACAAAAAGTGTCTAAATGGACTTGGTTTTGGCACCAAGGATAATGAATGAATATCTGACGTGCAGATTGAAAGGGCGTGTTGGAAATCTGTGTATGTTCCGTCGACAATCTTCACGTATTTTTTATATTTAGTCTAGTGTGCATAATAATGTAATTGACATTAATATAGTTTGTCATAATTTGTCCGAATAAAAGGTTGTCACTCTAATAAATTTAACTACGCCTCAGTCTATCTCTGGTCTACCACCTCTTTATAATAACGAATATTATTATTAAAATTTACAGTAGATTCGATACTAGTGTTGTGCCGTAGGTATTTACCCATTGGGTAAATAAATAAATACCGGGTAAATATCGGGTAAATACCCAAAAAATATTTACCCACCGTAAAATCGGGTTTATTGCTAAAAAGACCTAATATTTTATTGCTAACGTAGTAACGTAACCGGTTAGCAGGGTTAGTCGGGCTGCTAATAATATGAAAATTGGAACATCAATTTTGACAGACTTGACCAATTATTGTGCGAAAGAGGGTCTATGGGGCAAAAAGTTCGTTTGGTTGTCAGCAGCTTCAGTAACACCAATAGTATGGTGGAAGGGAATCTGTACGAGCAGTCGCCTTTCAGAGGTGGCGGTTCGCATAATATCAGCTCCAGTTAGCTCCGCTGCCACTGAATGATCATTTAGTGCATTTAGCTGGATACATAATAAAAGACGTAATTAAATAAAAGATTTCTTTCGCGTAGTTCAGAAGTTCCAAAAAAGAAAGTGAATCGAAGTGATGCTGATGAAGAACTAGTACTCGTAACGAGTAGCAATGATGAAGATGAAAGCGATGCAGAGATGGTGCCTTACATGGACAGTAACACCGATGACTTCAACCATTCTCTAATTAAATTTACTTAAATAATAAGGTTAACCGTGTATATGTACAAAATAAACGATTATTGGACTGAAAAGGTATTTAAATAAAAAAAAACCTAGTATTTACCCATTTTGGGTAAATACCCGGGTAAATACCCAAGGTATTTACCTAAATTATATTTACCCGGTATTTGCCCATCACTATTCGATACACATGTAAACTTGCCTGCACAAGTAAATCTGCGTGTGTGGGGACAAGCCTAGGGGCGGATGGGACGATTGGAAAGTAGGGGAAATTTCCCGAACGGCCGGTCCTGTTTAGGGCCGAATAATTGAATTTCAAAATCTTTTTGTAGAACATTTATGCGTATTTTACACCTATTGTGAAAACATAATCATTAATCATTGATTTACAAAGCAAACTGATAAGACTCTTTCGTCTTTCTGTGAGTATTCAAAACCAAGGGTTAAATATTTATTAATACCTAGACATTTTTACATTAGTACTTATTATTATTACAGTGCCGGTGAGGTGCGTAGAAGATAGACAGAAAGGAGGGTCAAATAATAAAGATAACGATTGAATTATAATACGTATGTTGATGAATTTTAGAACATTAACGCTCACTTGTATGTCGATATGCAAAAATGAGACTGGGATCGAATACGTGTAAGTATAAGTAAATAAGCAACCGTGAACGTGTTGCAATCTCGCTTTCCGCCACGCCGGCCGGGCGAGAACCACCGACATCCATTTATTGGTAAGTATCTAAATATGTGCTTTTGGCCTACTTGATTGGCCGTCGTAACTATTTGCATGACCTTGTTCCATCTCACAAGTCCTATTCATGTCATTGTTCCCACGATTCACTCTTAATTGCGTCGTCATTCAAAATTGAGGTAATCCAAGTTAACCGAATTAAATATTACCCGTACAATGATGTCTTATATTTTTCTATCGACCCCCAGTTGACCCCTGAGCCCGAATCGATCCCTCACAAAGTTATATCTATATCGACCCCTGGGGGTCGATATCGACCACTATGGCGACCCCTGTATACTCCTTTAACACTGAATCACAATCGCCTAAAGAGGCGTTCTCACGGTTCGGTTGATCAATTTTAGTTGATCAACAAAAATCGAATAAAGAATGCTGTGAGAACCTCTATTTCAATTTTAGTTGATCAACTTTAATCGATTCCATAAAAGTTTGACCCATTCCAACTTTTGTTGATCAACATCATGGGTCACTAAAATTTTTCAATCAAATTGAAACCTGTCTGAAACGTGTGAACCTTTTCAGTCTACTTAAATTATCGGTTGTGTAGATGTACTCACGTACACGTAGTGTGAACATTCTTTATTGTAAAAATTTATTTTTGACAAAATGACACTTAAATAGTCGAAAGCTACTATGGTGAAGTTTCTGGAATTGCATCACGATCATGACTGTCTTTGGAATCATCGAGGTGAAAATTATAAAGCTAAAGATGCTAGAGAAAACGCCCTACGTATCATCGTCAAAGAAATGAATGTACCTAGCCTTACTACAGCTGATATAAAAAATAAAATAAAATAAAGACCATTAACAACTAACATTCATAACTACATACATTCGGCGCCATTTTAATCATAACTGTCGATTCAAAATTTCTTGAAACGTGTGAACAAAATAGTTGATCAACTTTAGTTAATCAACTAAAATTGAGAACACCCCTTAAGACAGCGTCTTTGGAAAATTATCGAATGTAAACTGTAACATTTACTCTGGAATATCACAAGGAACATGAGTGATATTACAGTAAAATTAATTTACTTAACTTTAACAAGTGGTATTTGAGGGACTATTCAGCGAAAAAAAATTATTTCTATAATAAATAGTAAACTGTTTTCAAAAAATTGTCGCTTCATATCACTACTGAGAAATTGTCGAGAAAATACAGTGTGATCATAAAGTTTGGAACAAAATTCATAATTGCGTTATTTAATGTTTTCAAGAAAAACGCTCGGACACGTCAATTTTATTTTTGAAAAGGCCAGCTTATGACGTAAAAATTTTATTTATGACGTCACATATTTTTGCGCGATGACGTCATCATCAGTTTTTTAAATGACAACCCCAATGTTTTTCTGCTGTTTTTCATAACCTTCTTACTACTTAAACGAAAACAAAGGCGGATCTCTATCTCTTCAGGTAATGTGGATTAACTGAAATGGTAAAAGAGAAGTACCTCTCTCCGTTGACTTTTTTCAATTAACTTCAATAACAATCAATGGGAGCCCATGCGGACCTTAGGTATGAAATTTGGTTTAAGTAGGGCAATATTTAAGACAAAAAATTTGGTCCAATCGAAAAATGCAAAGGGTAGGAGATACCGTTATGCGCCATCCTTTTCTAACGGATTTAGTTCTTCGTTAGCTACAGAATTAAATCCACAATTTCGTTGACTGAAAGTAATATTTACTATAAAAAAATTGGTCTTAAACATAAAGCGTGGTACAGATCAAGGTATCTTAACTCTCATAGGTAGGCTAGGTTTTGCACACGGCACGATCGTCCCGGGTGTTGTCGCCTGCGTGACGTCACAAGCGGAAAGCACCCCGTTCAGCCGTTGTATCGTTTGTCGGAAATCAAAGATAATCAAGTCTACTTTTATATTGTACAGCAAATTACGAGGCAAATTACTACAAAAATATTAAACTCTATTTCACTCTAAACAACCAAAACGGCGTTTATCGGCACGTTGTCTCTCTGACCGGATGATGACAGATTCCACTTGTGACGTAGCCGTACCTCCCCTTCGACCGCACGCGTCCCGCGCCACGCTTCTCATACCCCAGTAAGCTAGCCTAAGATACCTTGGTACAGATATAGCCGTGCTTTTTTAAAATTGTTGATAGTAGCGATAGGCGTTGGAAACAAGTGATTTGTGTACATTTGTTGACAGCATACATATTTTGTTTATGTTTAATCAACATAAAAGTTTCTTTGGCATTACGATGGTGAAACGAGTGGAGCATCAGTTGATAGTAAAGCAAATAGTTTCATTTTTTCAAAAATTTAATAATGACCGTAGGCATATACTTCGTCATTTTCGAACGCAAGGAATATCTGCGCGAACAATCCAAAATGTGCTAAATAGATTTCGGGACGAAGGGCGAGTTATTTACAAGTCCATTCCTGGCTGTACAAGAACTGTTAGAACAGCAAAAACAATTCAGAAGGGAAAAAAATCGATTTCCCAAGAATTCTGACACATCTGAACGAAAAGTTGCTGCTGAAATCAATGTTTCCAAAACATCGGTGCACCGAATGAACAAATAATTAAGCATCAGCACTCGTCGAAAGTTAACCAAACCCCTTTACAAAAATAACCAAGAAGAAGGGCGATGCAAAAAAAGACGCTAGACTGTTATACAAGTTGAGCATTCCAAGCGGTGGAAATCATTTCTTCATAATGGACGATGAAACATATTGTAACGAGATGCGTCAGCACACGTGTGGGATCATATGCGTCATCCACCGAGAAGCTTCCAGAGCGGTGGACGGTTACTCATTCCCGTGCGACTACGGGAACTTTCTGGAATGGAGTTCTCGAAGAGCGAACCTGGGATATACATATAAGGCGCGATTCAAGGAACACAGTCAGTCTACGGCGAGTTTTCACCAAGAACCTACAAGTGGTATATACGTGACTCGGTTAATATAAATGTACGTGAATATAAATAAACAAACTGTATACATAAATTAATTAGTGTTACGGGTTAATATTAGTGTTGTGTTTTAGCATTTAAGTTGCTATTTCGTGTTAACTGTTACATTGTTTAAATTTGTTAATAAATAATTCACACCACGAACCAAAGTTTTAAATAAACGTTTTAAAACCGTTACAATATTGTTACGCTGGTCCAGCTCAAGTTCCTGGTATTGAATTTCTTAATGAACTTCAAGAAGCTCCTTTTCCCCCAGAAAATAAAGTGGCTCCAAAAGAGACATTTGCGGTGAGGCAAGCAATCGCGGAAGATGTAGATGTATCGGAACCATTTTTCCACACTGGCACAATAAATGCAGCACTTTATCTGAAAGAGTGCATTTTGAAAAGTCTTGTCGCTTTTTGTGAAAAGAAGAAAAGAAATCGTCCACTGTTATTTTGGCCAGATCTTGCGACTCGTGATGTGACATCAGCTCTCAATGAAGCTGGAATTGACTTTGTCCCGAAGGTGCAGAATTAACCAAATTTGTCCCAGTGTCGCCCAATAGAGCGATATTGGGCACTCTGTAAAGCTGAATACAAGAAGTGCGGACTACGGGCTGAATCTTTTATATGTTTCAAGCGACTATGGTCACAGGAAAAAAAATTATTTCCGAAAACTAAAAACTCTCAAATTATTGTTTCAATGTTGTCCTATTTATCTGAATAGTGTTAATGTGCTTTTTCATCTGTGAGAGTTTTTGAATTACTCGCAGACTTACTATGCATGCCAGGCAAGGCCGAAAGCAAGTTTGCATGTGCATGACCATGGGCAACGCTACATTTACTTCGAACTAATTAAAAATATTCATTAAAATACAATATCCCTTCCGATTTTATATTAATAAGACAACAAGAGGAAAGATGCAACATAACAGGTTTAAATTTATACAACCTAATAGTTTTACAGAGCTATTACCTACAGATAAATAATAAATTATGAGAACCAAGTCCGGCAGAAACTTTCATCAAGAATAACATTTTTTCATGTGTCCAACTTTCTGCTGGGCACTGTATAAGAATGAAACAGTATTAGAACTTAGAACTTAACACTGTGATTAACAAAATTAGAGACCAACCACAGCTTTTATTTTAAACAACAAAATACGCAGTAAAAAATAATCTATAGCACTTGTTATTCCTACCAGCATATATGATAAGATAACAGTCAACAATCAGGTAGAATACATCGTCATGTTGATGTGAAATAGGCGTTTACCGGCATTCCTGCACAATGACTGTACTTGTGAACGTCACGAACATAGTTGAACGCGTCATTAAAATTTAAAAATTTCTATGACCCAATTTCTGATTTTTCAGAACTATATAAGACACTGATAAATGAAGATGATACATATGATTACATGAATTTAATACAAAACTATAAATTGCATGTTATCAGGATTTAAATAGAAAATATTTTAAATTATTAAAAAGGTCAATTTAATACTGTGCATCGATTTTATTACAAAAAGAACGAATGACATTTAAAAATATGTATTATGTATGCTTATAATAATCGAAAACATTGAAATAAATGTTTACTAGAATTTTGAAATTATACACTTACTTCCGGCCGCGAAAACGTGAAAAACACATCGTTTTCCGTTTGATAGTAATGCAATGTCAAGAATTATTAATTCAACATATTGAATAGGTGCCACCTCTTTTTCCGACATTGAAGATACTTATTTAAATCAAGTATTATTTAAAAACGCCGAATGCAAGTTATGACTAATCCTTATTTCTGTAGGAAAAAAATATATCAACAAGTATTAAAACCTGTGGCTAACTTAAATAGTTTTGATAAAACGTGCATTCAAAAAAGTTATTAAAGAAAGCAATCAAGGAATGAAATGCATATTTCCAAGTTCAACGTCAACTAATCATAGCTAAATGACACTAAATGATCAAGACTTTATTACTAATTAGCTAAAGAACTTAGGCAACGTTAATATATTTTACTAGCATAACCACTAAACTGACTAACTAACAAAAATAAAATTTGATTATATTAAATCGTGCTAGTATTTGTTATTCTCATTCATATTATATCAGACGCTTTTTTATATTGTCTTGTATTCCTTTTTAATTTCCATTTACAATAGTGATTTAAGAAATTAGTATGATTTCTAATTTTTGTACTTAACTTTAATTATATGTTCGACTTTTTAGAACTTTTTACTTCACCTGTTGCAGCAATCAAAATAAAAATCATTAAATATACCTATGTAACAAACTGTTATTTTGGAGGACACCATAGAGCGTCCTAGTTGCAAATGCATGTACCTATGTGTAATTATAGATTAAAAAAATTATATTCTCTATGGTCTATGGTACATAGTGATTAGGTGATTACTAATTACCAGAGACTGGAAAATGTGCACCAAAAAATCACAAAATATGTATGCAAATATACACTAAAAATTACTAAAATATGCAGAATTACATATATGCAAAATTACATTGTCATGAACCAATGATTTCGCCCATTAAATAAACAAACAAACGAACATTATCTGTTATGCACTACTACTAACATGCGAAACAAAAATTCTTATTTGTTTATTTATCTCTTTTTATTATATCAAAAAATCAAACATAATTTTCAGGCATATATACGGGGCCATTAGCACTGCTGATTTTGTTTTTTAACGTCTGAACTATCTGAATACTTTCTTCTAAAGAAAGTTCCCTGTGTTAAAGTTTTTCTATTGCAAATGTAAAGCAGGCAAAGGTTTATTTGATGTATAGTAGCTGATTTACAACAGACAGTTTCTTAAAAATATATTTACTTTTATCAATTGCGATTGAACTAACGGAATCAAATTCTGAAATTACATTTTTAATACCATTAAAATGATCGGCAAGAAATATTGCACAATTCAACCAGGATCCCCATCTGGTCAAGATTGGTTCTGGTAGCAGACGAACCCCCAGGAAGGTTTTCTTTATATCTTTGCACTCTAAGGTGTTTTAACAAATACTTTTTTACATTAGATACTAACTTATTCACTATGGGAAATTCTAACCGAACTAACTCAGCTACCCTATTTAAACTGTGCGCTAGACAGGTACAGTGCATTTGTACAAAAAAAATGCATCAAGTTGGCGGAAAAGAGCCGAAATATGCGCGCCATACCGTTCTGCATATGCATTATGCAATACAATGGTAAAAACTAATTAAAAATCGCATTAACATGATGTGAAAACAGAAACAAAGATTCCAAAAGATACGCTATATAGAGATAAGTATGCACTTTGCATATTTTCCAGTCTCTGCTAATTACACAGTTATAATTTAAGTAATTTTTTTACAGAATGTCTTATTTTAATCACCAAATTTACTTATATTTCAAAAGAGCAGATTGTAGATTCAAACAATGTAAACACCTAAATAACTTAAATACTATTAAGTACTACTTATTCTAAGCAAATTGAAAAGTCGGTGCTGTAATGTAACTTCCAATTAAGCCAGATCTAAATTAAACTTTAAATATAACACTCTGCATTAGAATGAGGGGAAAATTATGAAATTAAACAATTATTTTCTATAAATTTAAGAATAAACAAGATAAACAGATTAATTAACGAATATAAATGTATCAGATGTCCCCCAAAAGAAAAGACTAACGAGCTTAGGACAGGCGATCTGGCGGATCACTCCATTGTACCTCTTCAACTCATTCTCTTTCCATTTTTAATACAAACTATTGCTAACACTAATACATGTTATTTGACAAATAATATAATTGTTGTTTATCATTGCCTTCTTTTGTTTTTCCAGGTCATTAACATCTCAATGATTTATCAATTTTAGTTAATATTATAATAAAAAAAATCAAAATAAATGTTTTATAAATAATTAAGAAAATGCAAAAATATGATTAATGACGGTTGCAAAACAAAATAAAATTTGAACCTTCAAATTAATGAAAGAAGTTAGCTAAGTTATAGAGCAAAACTACAAAATTTGATTTTTCATCTACATCTACATCTGTAATGGAGTTTATCTACCAGCTATAGAGAGGTTTAGGGCAAGTTGCACAAAAATGATTGAACGGCTTTGTCAAATTCGTCATTCATCAAAATGAACAACATCGAATCAAAATTCGAATGTATGTGACAAACCGATGCTCTTTTGTCAATTTTAATCATACATTATTTTAACAAATAATGTTTCGTATGCCTCACGCTTAAGAGTAATTTAAAATATGTGTGTTTGGTTTGACATTTCCTATACATTGTCTGTAATAAGAGATGTCAGTTGCGGGAAGTTTCACTGTTACCATTACAGTAGATTTAACCTTATAATATCATGCATTTTTAAACAGGCATGTTACTTTATGTTACAAATTTTTAAAATAAAATATTGCTAGCATTATAACAATAACTGTCATTTCTCTCTATATAGACAAAAATAACTCCATTAATATGTAGCTATCATGCTTTAGAATGGCAAAGCAGCTCCTTTTTTGGGCAACCAACAGAGAAGCTTACTAATTTCACACCTGAATTTCAGGTGGTCATAATAACAAAGCATTATAATCATTTCTACATTTTGTATCTAATATACAGCATGAGTCATGTACTTATTGATAAACTATTGATAAAGTCACATAGGAATAAACGTTTTTCTTAAAATTAGTTAAAGAATTGCCCTCTGAAGTTTTGCTGTGTACTTAATTTACACTCTATAGCTAGTGCAATAAGTAATATAGAAAATTATGGGGCAATATGAGAAAAAATTGGGGAAATATAACGGCAATATGATGTTGCAAGGGAAATATGAGAAATATGATGATAGTTGGAGCTGCATGAGTGCAAACCCTAGAAAACATGTGTAGAGTTTCTCTTATTATTTGTTTTCATTATTATTGTTGTTTACTGATTGGAGGAAATCTATGCTTAGAAGTGCATCCACCCAGTTGGATTCAAAAGGCTCCCACCTTTAGTAAAGGCATTGACTAGGGCTGGGCGATATTAAAAAAGTTATCGAAAATATCGATATCAAAAAAATATCGATAAAACCGATATATCGATAAATATCGATAGGTATCGATATTTTATCATTCCGATATCGTTATTCGATATATCGATAAGTATCGATATATCGATATTTTTTCCCTGCACTAGTGACCTACCGACAATAAGGCGTCAGTTTAGCCTTATTGTCGGTAGGGCTGGGCGATATTAAAAAAGTTATCGAATATATCGATATCAAAAAAATATCGATAAAACCGATATATCGATAAATATCGATATCGATAAATATCGATAAGTATCGATATACAGGGTGCTGAAAAAATGGCGTATTAACTCAATGGTGCGTTGTTTATGGATACTTTTCGAGTATGGGAAAAATAGTAAAAAAATTATGTGTAGAATATTCTTCAAGATGTGGAGGTCTAAAGTTGACTTTTTAACTTTCTTATTATTTTATATTAACAAAAGTTATACATTTATTTGGAAAGTTAATAACGTAAATGATGAAAGTTGTAAATAATTTAGGCCGTCGCCGAAGAAAAATTCGAAAATTATCAATTCAAAAATGTTAAAAATTTGGAGCAACAAGCACTAAATCCATTTGGCAACAGTGACAGGAACAACGCAGACGATTTTGCACAGGCATTTTAACACACACCTACGTGATTTAATATTTTTATTTATTCAGTATTTGACATTTTTGTCAAATTTTTCTGAATTATTTTCATCCTGAAAATGTACCAATTCAATGAATACGCCGATATGTATTAAGCATTAGGCCGCTGTAATGGCAATGCTACTGCAGCAGCTAGACATTATGAACATCCTGATTCAAATGTCATTAGAAGATTAGACCAACGAGCGAGGCAGAATGGAAACTTTGTACCAGTGCAAAATATTGACCGTGGCCGTCCAAGAGCCATAGGCACGTACCCCAGAAATATAAGAGACTGTGCTAGACCTAATAGAAGAAAATCCAACGAGGAGTACTAGAGGTGTAGCACAGGAATTGGGTTTAGATAGAAGATTAACGTGGACTATTATTAATGATGAGGGATACCACCCATTCCACTACACCAAGGCTCATTCTTTACTACCAGAAGATAACAACAGGCGAATTAACTTTTGCAACTGGTTACTTGCACAAAACGAAGCTGATCGAAACATTACATCTACGGTGATTTGGACAGACAATGTTCAATCAACACAACGAACATGGACCTGTTTTTTTTACCAGCACGGCTACGCGGCGGAGAAAACTTTTTGCAGTTTTTAACGAATACTTTTGTTGAGCTTATAGACGGTATTCCTCTGGCAGCAGTAAATAATTCGTGGTTTCAATTAGACGATGCACCGGCACATAACACAGCACCAGTCCGAGCATGGCTTGATAACAATTATCCTAACCAATGGATTGGCAGAAACGGCCCCGTACTTTGGCCAGACTTGACTGCGATGGATTTTTTCCTTTGGAGTTACATAAAAAAATGTTGTTTATCGAACGCCAGTTCAAAATAGAGAAGATCTAATTAATCGGATACAAGCAGCCTTTAAATTAATAAATCAAAATATGTTAGAAAGAGTTTCAAATAATATTATCAAAAGAGCTCGAGCTTGCTTGAACGCATAGGGTCTTAACTTCGAACACCTTCTCTAATTATTTCAACAACATTTGTATGATGATATTATTTAATTGTTATTATTTGTTTGTTGCATTGTTTCTAGGATACCTTACTTAAATACTGTACCTACTACTTTTTTATTAATAAACCACGTTGCCAGTTCAACTTATTTTCATAAATAAGTAGTACCTCCATATCTTGAAGAATAAAACTCAAAGATTTTTTTCAATTATTTTCCCATGTTCACCAAGTGTCCCTTCACAGCGTAGCATTGAGTTAATACGCCATTTTTTCAGCACCCTGTATATCGATAACTCGATAAGTATCGATATATCGATATTTTATCATTCCGATATCGTTATTCGATATATCGATAAGTATCGATATATGTATATCGATATTTTTTCCCGGCACTAGCATTGACAGAGGACTTATGATTTTAATTGTAATCCTTATTAACCCTTAAGTAGTATGGCAGGGTCAATTTTGACCCTAGAGAATTTGAACTTGTGATTACCCTACTTAAATATAGATGGCAGCAGCTACGCTTCCCTGTATTCTCTAGTTAGGTAGGCATCTACTTATATACCAAATTTGATTATTTTTTGTTAAACGTATGTACCGCAAACAACAGTTTATGGTCATTTTTGACCCTGCCATACTGTAAGTGTAACAAACAGTGTACTGTAGAAAAGGATAGGGATATTTTTTTTTTTTACAAATATTTATAATTTTTTATAGAATTTTCAAGCCGAGTTACCCCCAAGTCAAAATCTGTTCAAAGAATTCGAATTTTTGTTATAAGTTTGTTGATATTGCAATTTTCTTGTTTTGTCATGTTTTGCCTTATATTTGTCAATAAAATTGTTTATAAATACAAATACTTTTTTTTTATTTTCTTAAAAGAGTTGCAAGAGTGTATATCTACAGTTCCTTGCATTAAATATTGTTTAATTAAAACATTAGCATGAAAAAACAAGAGAGGTCAGTTTTGACCCTGCCATACTTTAAGTGTGTGGTATATAAGCCATACTACTTAAGGGTTAAAATGATATTATTAGGAGAGCTTGAAAAAAGTAACTTTAGAGAATATTTGTAGAATCTAATTTATTTAATTGAAACAGGACATAACATCAAGTATTGTTAGAATTAGAAAGAAAATCGAATTCAAAATACTGAAACATGCGGCAACCTGAGGATACATATGGGGAATTATAATTATAACATTTACTAAAGAGACAATACAGTGTACAAAATATAGAGCCAGATTCCCCTCTAATGTAACCGGTTGGTAAGGAAGCTTTTGACAAAAAACATATCCAAACGGTTTTCAAAGTCATATTTACATACATTTCCACAGTTACCCAAGAGGCAGAGAGATTGTGAACAAAATATACCTACATCCTCAATAAATGTATGTAGAAACTAAAAATCAACTGATCACATAATGTCCTTTGATAATCACTGTGATTATTTTCAACACGACTAAAAAATCCTTGGGCTTTATTATAAGATCTAAAACATCAAGATCTAATTGATTTAACTAAGTAATTGAAACATGAAATTCCATCGAGTAAGTATTGTTAGAATTAGAAAGAAACTAGAATTCAAAATACTGAAACATGGGGCAATATGAGGATACATATGGGGAATTATAAGGGCAACATTTACTAAAGAAACAATAGAGTGTACAAAATATAGAGCCAGTTTCCCCTCTAATGCAACCAGCTGTTAAGGAAGTCTTTGATAAAAAACATATCCAAATGGTTTTCACAGTCAAAAACTAAGTTATATTTACACACATTTCCACAGTTACCCAAAGACAGAGAGATTATGAATAGAATATAGGTCATCAATATAAGTACGCATGTGGAAACTAAAAATCAACAGTGTCCTTCGATAATCACTGTGATTATTTTCAACACCACTAAGATCTAAAACATCAATATATTTTTAGTTTATTTCTTTTCCTTTTACCCTCTTATACCTTTACAGTGTTGAGGGGGCTGAACATACAGAGCCGCAGACTGGTCACCCATTCAAGTTCTGACCAAGCGGTCTTTGCTTAACTTTCTATATTGCAGTGCTATGTGCACTCCCACTCTGCCGTACTACCGGCTATTTTTAGTTTCAAATATTTAACTACCTATTTGAAGAATTGACATTTTATTCAATATTTGCTTACTTTAAATGCAAAATTTTATTTTTTATTGTAATTCACAATATTTCCCTACTTTTATAATTACTGATTATTATTACATTACAGATCTTTTACAATTATTTGTATTTTGAGTTTATTACAAAGTAATTATTATAATGACCAGCGTTTGTTTTTAATAAAAATTTTTGAATTTTGTTTTAATCCCTCAAATAAAGGTTATTCACCTAGTTTTTACAACTACAGTGGAACCTCTCTAACTCAAACCACCAAAATCCCAGAAAAAAATTCGAATTGCAGATAAATTCGAGTTAGAGAAATTTAAGTTAAGAAGATTAAAATGCATATAAAGTAAACGCACAAAATATTCGAGTTAAAGAAAATTTCGAGTTACAGTAGTTCGACTTACAGGAGTTCCACTGTATAACATTATTTATGGCCACTTGAAAGCATACCAAAAATTGAAAATTTCAATATGTTTCTACTCTGAAACTAAACTGTTGCGATTTAATGAACAAAATACTTATAAAATTAATGAAAGATTCTATAAGTTTGCATTTCCAATAGTGAATTAAATAATGCCACTATTGTTTAATAAACAAGTAGGTATCTACTAATAACAAATGGTAATGATGTCAATAAATTCTTATATCATACTTTTGTTTATGTAAAACTTACAGTTCTAGATAAAAAATTACATCATACGTTTTAATTGATCAAAGCTATGAGAAAATGCACTAAATACTGTAGATAATTAAACTTACATGAAAATTCAAAAATAAAGAGCAAGAAAAACAAAAAGTAACCTAATTACAGGTGGCCTTGGTAAATGGTTAATGTTTTATAAGATAATAGCTTAAACTTGATATTTAAACAGGCCCAGTAAACGAAGGTTTTTGGTGTATGCGATTGTGTTAGAAAAAATAATCACACAAGTGTAGGGAGTCTACTTTGAACCAAGATTGGACAAAAATTCTGTTTTCAAAGGCTCTTGCCTTCTGTTACTGTTTTGGTTTTTCCAGTATTCTTTTCGTAAAGTGAAACATTAATTATTAACATTGCATCTGTAGTAATAGTTATTTATGGGGCTTGATCGAAAAATAACTGTTTAGCGACTGAGGGTTTCAATAAGATTCCAAGGAAGCTAAACATGTTTTTCGGTTGAGTCCCAATGCACAAAAACATTATTAATTACCTAAATATGTATAAAAAGCAGTGCATTCTCTGTTTCTTTTTCTTTATTTGATTTTGTATACTTTCTGTTTCAAAACAATTATCAAAATAAAAATGTGTTCGGTTGCTTCGGCTGAAATTTGAATAGTCTTACTTGCTAACTAAATTAACCTATAAAAACCAGTTGGTTTCTTGTATTAACTTGTGGATTTTTCAAAAGTTGATTGGTAACAAATAACCAACACTTTATAATACAGAATCATGATTTACAACAAAAGGTATCTTACCATTTCTTGAAACATCTAGTTCTACGAGATTTTCAAAATTTTGTATATCCGGGGGTAATCTGTTTATTTCATTATCGCTCAAACCCAGTTTTCTGAGGCGGTGTAGACGGAAGAAATTCTAAAATTAAAGTATAATAAACATTTTCGTTGAACAAATAAACACTTTAACATACTTTTGGAAGATCTCGTATATGATTAGCATCCAAAAGAAGCTCTTCTAAACTTCGCGAATATCGTAAAATATCTTCTGGAACTGTAGGAAGAGAACAGTGTCTTTTATCAACATACTCTACTTGTCTATTGCAGCCCTTGAAGATGGGGATACAGCGGAACATTGTCGTTCAAGTTTGAAAATCACAGCACATAATTATTATAAGAACACGCACAACATCACTTGTTTAATAGTTTTATAGCTAAAAACACCGATTTTTTATGTTAAACGTCCATCAACACTGCACTAGAACTACCACTCCCGCAACTAGCAAATATACGAACATACTATATCGTGTGTATGTGTCACAAAATTTGGTAATCTGTTTTACCGGCTGCAGTTACGCCTCAAAGTGTGTTGTTATGCAAAAGTTCAACAGAATGCAGAGAGCACACTACAGTTTTTCAGTTGTCTTCTAGTGAAGTTACTCACCATCTTTGTTCTAAAACATCATACAAAATATAAAAATATGAGGGTAACTAATAATATTTTTAAATTCGGGGATTGAATACTACATCAAAGCATTTAAAAAATAAATATCTATCCCGCCATCTTTCGTTAAACGTTCGCAAATAAATTCGAAGTTGGAATACAACAATCAATTAGGAAACTAGAATGTAGGCGAATAACTGTAAAGGACGTTTACCTACTGAATTTTGTCATACTATTCCGTTATATTTTTGTACTATTTCTTATGGTTCATATATAAATTTTATCTTGTAAAATTATTCGCCAAGTCACTATTTTTTGCTGAAATTTAATTCGTGTTTTAAGTTGCTACCTACTTAGTGGAGTTAACCTAGTAGCATTTCTTTTATCATGTGACAAATAGAGGTCACCACAATACAAATACTTAGTTGTTAGTACGTTTTTTAGTTACTATTCAAAGGAATTCAAGAAATTTCTGATTACTAGCCTTACTGCTAATGATATTGTTTATCTTAACGTCTTAATTTAAGGTGGGTTGCACAAAACATTTTTGTTGTTAACGAATGATCAAGGTTGACAAAAGAACGTCATTTTTTGTTTACAAATGTATTGTTTGCCATATAAATTTGAATTTTGATTCGATTTTGTTATTTTGACGAAACTGTTATGTTTGTGCAACCCGCCCTAAGTCTATAATATTATAAAATCATAATGGATACAAAATACGTTTCTTGCTACAATCAATGACAAAACATTAAAAAAGCATATAACTACTGTTTAAATATCTTTTTCTACATAAAAAATAAAATGAGGTTTATTGTTTTTTAAATGGATTAAATGGAGTTTGTCGTTTGTTTTTCACATTTATTATTATAGTTACATTTTTTAATAAAAACGGATTAGTTCACCTTTTACGACCATTAAACTTCTTATTTAAACTAATAGTCTTATTTTTATTTTGTGTATACCATAATTTTATAAACATTAAACAAAACCGGTAAAAACAATCATTTTGACTATTAGAATAATTCAAAAGAAGCGCTAAAATAGAATTTGTGTTTATAACATTTGGCAACACTGAGTACTTTGGGCTGATGCACCTGCCAGTGCCTGCCAGTTAGCCAGTTAGATTAGCGTGGCCTTGAGATGCATGTACGTATTTAGCGTCTACATCTGTATTAATTTAGGTAATTTGTTGTTTACAAGGCATTATTAAAATACTCAGTCGGGGCGTTGATACCAGTGTAATATGAAATGTGAAAGTGTGTGCTGGTAGACGTAGTGTTTTAAATTAAAATTGTTACAAGTGACATGAAAGATAACTATGTATTGGTATTAAAGTATTATTAATTACTAACATGAGTAATTCTGTTTCTGGAAACGCATATTTATTGGAATCAGATATGTTAGAAGCAGAATCGTCAGGTGGAATTGCTATTCCTGAGGGAGTAAAACAAAAAAAGTTTTCTACCAGTTCATTAAGCGGAGGAGAAGTTGCAAGACCGAAGACGGTTACTGTTAAACATCCTGAATCAAATAAGCCTAAGCCAACTATAAAAAAGAACAAGCCTATTCAAGCTGACCTTGATGTTACCAAGGAATTTATTCGTTGTAGAGAAGAAGGTTTAAAGCGATTAGATTTAAGCAAGTCAAATATTACGCAGTTACCACCAACACTGAGAGATTTAAATCACTTGTTAGAGCTATATTTATATGGAAATAAATTAGTATCACTACCAGCCGAAATTGGTTGCCTAACGAGTTTACAAACGTTAGCTTTAAGTGAGAATTCGTTGACAGGTTTACCAGATTCATTGGTAAGCTTAAAGTCTTTGAAAGTACTTGATTTACGCCATAATAAACTCAATGACATACCGGATGTTGTTTATAAATTGACGTCTTTAACTACTCTATTTTTAAGATTTAATCGTATTAAATATGTCGGGAATGAAATATGTAATTTAACAGCTCTTACAATGCTCAGTTTAAGGGAAAATAAAATTAAAGAATTACCAGAGGGGATAGGAAAATTAGTAAATTTAATTACTTTTGATGTTTCCCACAATCATCTAGAACATCTTCCAGAGGAAATTGGCCAGTGCATTAATTTATCTACGCTTGATCTCCAGCACAATGAACTTCTGGATATTCCAGATAGCATTGGGCAATTACAACAATTAACTCGACTTGGATTACGTTACAATCGTCTTTCGTCTGTTCCTGCTACGCTTAGTAGTTGTAGACACATGGATGAATTTAATGTAGAAGGAAATGCCATTTTTCAGCTGCCAGAAGGTTTGTTGTCAAGTTTAAGTGAATTGACCAGTATTACACTATCTCGTAATAACTTTACGGCTTATCCATCCGGTGGGCCATCACAATTTATTAATGTAGATTCGATCAATTTGGAACACAATCAGATTGACAAAATACCATACGGAATTTTTTCACGTGCAAAACATTTGACAAAATTAAACATGAAAGAAAATCAACTTACAGCTTTACCACTCGATGTCGGTACATGGACAAATATGGTCGAACTTAATCTAGGAACAAATCAGTTGAGTAAACTTCCAGATGATGTACAATGTCTCCAAACATTGGAGGTATTAGTATTATCCAATAATTTATTAAGACGACTTCCACCTACTATAGGAAATTTGAGAAAACTTCGAGTTTTAGATTTAGAAGAAAATCGTATAGAACAGTTGCCAAATGAAATAGGTTTCTTAAGGGATCTGCAGCGTTTAATTGTTCAGTCAAATCAATTAACTTCTCTTCCAAGGGCAATAGGTCATCTTTCAAATTTAGTTTTCTTAGGTATCGGTGAAAACAATTTGGCATTTTTACCAGAAGAAATAGGTACTCTCGAAAACTTAGAATCGCTATACATCAACGATAATCCCTCATTACACAATCTACCTTTTGAATTGGCACTTTGTTCCAATTTACAGATAATGAGTATTGAAAATTGTCCTCTGTCGCAAATACCTGCTGAAATAGTTGCCGGAGGACCGTCACTTGTTATACAGTATTTAAAAATGCAAGGACCTTATCGTGCCATGTGATCTACTTAAAATATTTTAAACCGTAGCCTATATGTTGTTACAGTCCGTGTATTAATTTGTGAAGTATAAAATAATTCAGTGTTAAGTATAGAATAAGTAAAATTGATAATTATTAGCTTGTCTTTTAGACAGTAATGTCGTTAAACTATGGGATTAATTAGTAATATACTTACATACGTATATTACAGAAGCTACATTAGAAGTGAAATGTATAGAACTGAATGTTGTTGCCATTTTGGTAGAGTTCCAACATCATTTATTATCATTTGCAATTAGACTTTAAAAAAAGTTGAATTCATGTACAGGAATAGGCACATATAAAGATACCCAAAAGTACATTTATAGTATCAGTAAATATGGCACAGTGGTAGTTGCTACTTAAAGTAATATTTTTACAAAACTAACAATTTTTATTTCTGTTGCCTGTGGGATATTAAAATACGTTAAATTCGCCATAAATTCTAAATTTTTTTACATTTTCATGAGTTATGGTTAAGAGTCATCACCAGTTATCGAAGAATTAAAACGTAAACATGTTACCAATCATCGTCTTCGTCCGTCACGCTTGACCGAGCACAGTCGGTATAAATTCACTGCCTTTTCTGTTTTTCCTCAGAAGGGTTTCGCCTCTGGCTTGGTTGACAAGTTGAGTTACCGTTCCCTTCTTTCTCCTGTTTTTTGTGAATAAAATGCAAATTATTTATTGTAGTTTTTAAGCTATTCTTTCTTAAACAAGCAACAAATTCAAGTAAAGTAGTATCAAATTAAGCGCATTCTTTTTGTCTTTCGATTGATACCACTATCAATCCTATCAACTCAAACGGTAATCAGGAATCTGCATATATACGATTTCCCATGCTATTTCCCTATGTTCGCCCCTTAAGTCAAACACACGGTAGAGATAAAATCAGAACATAATTTTTAAATAATAAAAGACCTTCATTACATAAATACAACAGATATTTGATTTTCTTATCCATTGTGATGTTACTGCTAAATCTGTGGTAATATGTAATTTAAAATGCATAAATATATTGCAATGGGTTACAGATGTGGCCATATTATTAGAAACTGAATTAAAATTAGAAGAAATCTCAGAGCACGTTTTGTAAGACCTTTATTTAGTTTTTAATATTAAAAATAGCATTACTATTTTGTGAAGTACCCCTTGGCAGACTTTAGGGCTGGAATTCTTCTTGCTGTTAATGCCATTGACAGTATGCTGAAGTAATTTCTTATCATTGACTTTTTGGTCCCATCCCCATACTTCTTTTTAAAGAATTTTCAGGCAATTTAAGTAGATCAATTTGTTTCTGTCTTAAATATTCAGTGATCATCTTGCATGGACACTTCATCTTTTATAAACCATTATTTCATGTTAAGAATAGGGAAACTGTCTAAAGTACTTTTGTAACTATTAGAATTTATTATACTGTCCACATTGTAAATATCACTAAGCTCTTTTGCAGAAATGGCAGCCCAGACCATCACTTTTGTATGAAACTACATTTTGTTTGTCCAAGATTTAATTTCAGTTTCTAATAATATGGCCACATCTGTACATAACAAGTACCTAAAGTGATTTATTATAAAATGAATAAGAGAATTTCATCATTAATCATAGGTGAGTGTGCTGAAAGCTTTGTAATAATACTTTATGTATACTGTTTTTTCACAACTGTAATCAAAAGAATTATCTATGTTATTTAAATATAAATTTCACGTGAGAAACCAAGTTTGATACTGTAATTCTTCAGCTGTTTATTATAGGAACAGCGTAAACTGCAGTTGTATTAAGCATGATTCACATATAACCGACATCGACAGACCAGCACAGGCACGCGCAGGACCCCCAAAATATTAAACAATGAAATTATATTACGAAATTCATATTGGGTCGTCCGTCATCATACAAGCACGCACAGTGCTGACCACCACCGGCGCTGGCCTGTAAATGCCGTGTATATGTGAAGTAAGCTTTATGGTGTACAAATGAATTGATTTCTTGTCGTATTATCACTGATTTTCTGTGGAATTTCGATGTACAGAATTTGGTCAGCAGTTTACCTTTCTTGTTAACTAGTGTGATAAAGTAGAACCTTGTTTTGATTACATGAAAACCTACTTTATGCCCAATTGTAGAGAAAATTTTTATTTGCAGTCAAGAAATACTATGTTATTTTGCAATACAAATGTAGTAACTTTTGCAGTTTGATTAGTGTAACATGTCGGCAGAGTGTCTTCATTAATTTTACAAAACATCAGTTAATAGGTTATAGGATGAAGAATGTAGAACGATAAAAAGAAATGTTCATGTCAGTAAAAGAAAGTAGAGGTTACACCATTTGTATTAGCAACTGAAAGAATATTGTTTTAAGGGGCTGCATCAGGAGAAAAGAAGGGTTTCGCCTCTGGCTTGGTTTACAAGTTGAGTTACCGTGTCCTTCTTCCTCTTGCTAAAAGAGTTTCACCTCTGGTGTGATTGACACATTACCGTACTCTCTTAGTACGCCCAAAGTGGGCGAAACGTTGAGTTCTTCTGTCTCAACAATGCCACGGTTCCAACCCGGAAAACTTTCTTTTAACACTGACACTGACCGTGGAAGTCTTCAAATTCATTGAAATAATATTTCTTGAGAACACTGTAAGTTGAACAATATTTATTATCCTAAAAAGTTGCATACATAGGCAAAAATATTAGGTACATAAAAATAATCAATTTATAGAAACATACCCAGATCGACTAATACTAAATGCTATAAATAAGTTAACACTTAAATACCAAATTTTTGACAACCATACTTTAAACTCTTTAAAGGTAAGGCGCCATTGACATCCGGACTTGACTTAACATGACTTGACTTGAGTCAAGAAGAAATACGGTTTGGTTATACTGCATGAATGCAGCGCCACAGGATCTTGACTGGACCTGACCGGACTAACGAACCAGACCTGAATCAGGTAAGGTCCGGTCGTGGAACGTTGAAGATCTGACTCCGATACCCCTACTACCTCAATGCACTGATAATTTCCCGCGGTTTCATGTAATGTGTCTTAAGATTATTGTGATAATAATTCTTAAATTGTTCTGCTGTTAAATGTTTCAGCAATGCATGAAATTCGCTGTACTTTTTCCGTTGATTGATATACGGACTCAACCATCGTTTTCTTTTCTTTTTTCTAATAGAAATAGTGCTCCTTAGTAAAAATTCAAATTCTGAGTCTGAAGACTGAACTTAAATCTAAAGCTGCAAGAACAGCGGTGGACATGTTTATTTAATGAAGCACCTTTTCAAACAGGCTGTAAAGAAAATTCAAGTCTGATCAGGATGCTATGGCGCATGGTGGGAAAAGTCAGGTCTGGTCTGATCCAGTTCTATCAAGTCAAGTCCGGTTGTCTGCGGCGCCTTAGCTTAGGGCTTTCTCTGACGGTTTAATATGAAAATAATAACAATTTTTAATTTCAAACTGCAGTGCTCCAGATCCCCACCTATCATAACAAATCCCTTCACACCTTGTTGGCATGGGGTGGGCCTGGCGTAATCCAGGATTGATCCACGAGGATCTGCTCCATGTCAATTGATGATGATGATGATGAAACATTTCTTTTACTACTACTAATTTAAAGCTACTTTTACTCGTCAGAATTTTTGATTTTCACTGTATGCTAGCAGATACTCATATTTTCGAAATGTGATGCGTACTTATTGAAGTCCAATTAATGCAAGGCAATAATTTTTTTGGAGAAATACGTTATAAAAAAGTTTTCCATTTAGGTACATAACTTTTTAACATTTTTATTTTCTAAACTAAATAATATATTTCCAATGAGTTTTTAACCATATTAACATTTCCGGACATTTAAAAATCAGTGTTTTTCTTTAAAACAAGAATTTATGTATGATTTTTTAATGTTTAGTTGCAAATGATTGGTCGTTGTATTTTATGATGTGTGGAGCTTTACTACTTGAACTCACTTTTTTATATTTATTATACGTGTTAATAGATAGGAAACAAAAATACGCACAATAAATTAAACTAATGTCGTAATGAAGTCGATGTCTAAAATAATATGAACAAAATGCCAAATGCAAAGAAATTACTAATTTGGGGGGGGACAATCATAAGTATTTATATACGTCTCACTACAATTTATGCTTTTGCTAAGCGTGTTTATATTTTTTGTATGTGCTTTTTTTATTCAAGAACTAAAAACTGGTTCTTAGTAACGAAAATTGAAGTAGCAAAGAATCAGTAATATTCGATTATAACTTTAAGGTTTAAAATAGGCAAAACAAGAGGTAGCTAATTGTAAATTATAGAATATGATATTAAGTTCTAGCTGAGCCATCAAGTTCTATTCTCTTCAGTATGTTAGCTAAAGATATTATGATGTATATTGTGTGAACATTTTTTTTGTTATTTGTAAATTTTGGCACTAATTTTCCATATGTAATAAATTGTAATCTTGGAATTGAATTATATTTAAGTACTTTTGTTGTATGTACATTAACAATCTATCGAATGTTTTAAAAAACTTTCATACTGATTTGAAAACCTGTATTGACATTTTATTTAAATGCAACGACATGCTAAATTCTAGTCCATTTACGTCACATTACTTACTGATCATTTAATAAAGTTATTTAGTATAGTTTAAAAAAATCTAAAAAAATAATTGTAATGTTAATATGTTACTGTTATAGTTTTTTCCTGACTGTATATCAAATGTATTATAATTATTATATGAAAAGGCAAATAAGTAAGTTGGAAGACAGTCCAATTTATCAATAACATCGGCATTCATGATAACTGATCAGTTACAAATATGTTAAAATTCATGCCCCAGTTAAAAGTGTAGTGGTTACATTCTACATATTCTGCAGTTAAATGTAAACATATAGTTGGGCCGCTATAAGTTGCCGAACCCCGGCGCATACCGAACACAGAACACTCATACCGAATGATTACTTCGTGCGATTTCAAAGTCATGCTTCAGTATTGAAAGTAATGCAGTGGCGTAGGCGATTTATGAGTACCGCAATTGCATCAAATTTCTAAGTAGTATTAAGTTAATGACTGTTTGTGCTAAATTTATCAAAAATTTCAGTCACAAAATTATTCATTATGTTTTGTTAGTACTAATTACATATTGGTATTTGTACTCCATCGCCCTGCGAATAGTTACGCCAATGGTGACGAGAGCTGACGTCACAGTTCGACAGTTACAGCGCATCTTGAGTCCTCGCCAACTTATAGCGGCCCAACAGTAATTCGTTTTATTTTTACTACTCTACGTACTACATCACATTATAACAAGTAATGTAAAAACTTAAGATTACTAATAAGTATTTGTGAACACAGAAACCGATGCATTTACATTTGTGCAATTAGTAGATTCCACACATCTTTTCATGTTTTTATGTACAGTAAACAGGTGCTTTAAATATA
Organism: Melanotus villosus; assembly: GCA_963082815.1. NCBI lineage: Eukaryota > Metazoa > Arthropoda > Insecta > Coleoptera > Elateridae > Melanotus > Melanotus villosus. Next base: position 63,110,483 of record OY720418.1, on the reverse strand, counting down.
TAGGAAGACTGGGTTTAAATACTACATACAAATGCTTTAATTTTCAAAATAGTGGAATATTTTTCTTGTTGTATGACAAGGATTACAAAGATTGGTTGTGTATAATTGTAAGCTACTCTGACGTTTAAAATAAAATTAGTACATAATATATAAAATAATTTTCGGTTATTAACGTAGGTATAAAAAATCCAAAGAAATAAATAAAAATGTGCTTTAGATGTAGCTATATAGGCTCTTGCATAAAAAATGTTTTCTATTTTTCATAGCAATGATTAGTATCTGTAAATAGTATGTTAGTTATAAATACTTTCATAAAAATATTTTTATGGTGTTTACTGAAAATTAGAGCTGTTGTTACTATATGTTTAATTTTTAAGATTTAAAGATCTCATCATTGTAAATTTTTGAAATATCATCTGTTTGTGTACCTATGATTTGAAAATGGTAAGCATATTATAAGATAATAATTGTTGCCAGTTGTTCCTGTTAGCTAGCTGAAAATGCTAATAAAGTAACCTGTCTCAAGAGTGCGTTTTATTTCAGAAACTTTTAAAACAGCAGACAGTAAGCTAATTATACACTAGAATTTTGTTGCCCTTTTTGTGAACAGGAATAATAAACAGTTTAACAAGATAGCAGAGGTAGAAGCAGTTATAATTTATAATAAATAAAGGGTGCTCAAATTTGGGGTAAAAATTTAACTTTTCAATGAAACACATGAACTATTTGAAATGTCCAAATATTTTTATTGAAAAGCAAGCGTAATTTGATCAATTTGGTGAGTGATGGTGTTCTAACTTTTGTTTTTAAAATTTGGAAATAAAAAGAAATCTGACTACCCATTGAATAAGTTCAAAAATTACTTTGCAAGAATGTAAACATCCAAAACCGATAATGGTATCGATGGATAGAGAATTAGTGTCCATAAGATCATTCAACGATAAGATGCAGCTAAAATTAACTTGTTAATATTCTTTTTAACTAAAATAAATTATTCTTCCACTTGTGTCTTATCCTTCTTTTAAGGACGTTGACGAGGAGGTCAAAGCCACATTTTTAAACGACTTGGCGTCATGAACTTTATTGTATCCCGCTTATACTAGGGAAATGTGTTCTCTGCAGTGATTTCCTGTTGCCTTCTACAGAGTTTGTGACTATGTATCAAGTGTATAGTGTATGTGTCATGTTACTATCTGCAGTCGACCACTCCGCAGACAGAATCGTTTATTGTAACCAAACGATTAAATGGCTTAATTCGCTCAAGTACCGACCTCGAACAGTGAGGAATTCTTTGTAAAAAATTCATACCACTCCTAGCTAGGAGCCTAGCACTCTTACCACTGCGCCAACGAGCTTCTGAATAAATTATAAAAATCAAAATTTAGAAAAATTTAGAAATAGCCATGACTTCTCAGATTTTTTACTTGTGGTTTGTTGATTGTTTTAAACAATTCTTAATTGTCTATTAAAAAGTAGCAATAGGTGGGAACTTTCAAAAGCAATACGGTAAAAGTGCAGTAGAAACTATTACTTTTTATTAACATAATTTTTTAGATAATAAATGAATTCATTCATTCATTCATTCTCTTAATTGTAAACAATAAACTTCTGCTATTACCTATAAAAACACCACTAAATGCCTACTATTGCAGAATACTTAAAAAACGCTTAATTACATATTAATTGTTGATCGTCGGCGGGGTTTCCACTACGTTGCTAGCGCAGTATATGTATTTCAACTCTATCGTCTTTTGTGCACCTCCTATCTCTGTCAAGGTAGCCCCGTGCCCACAATGAGCTTCAGGATGTTATTTACGAATTTTGTGTGTGTAAAAGCTATTCCACGGTAAATTTCCCCGAAAAGTTGCTATCTCTTACAGTAAAGCACAGGGTAGTCGAAGATTATGTGCGAGGCTGTTTCCTCCTTCTTCGCATAGTCTACAGAGTGTGTCTCCTTTGTATACACCTATTTTTTGTAGATGTCTTTTCAGATGGCAGTTGCCTGTAACAAGTTCCGCCAACCGTCTGATCTGGGTGCGTCCTAAATGGAGTAAGTCAGTCGTTAATCTGTGAAAAGGCATTCCAATTATTTTTTCGCCCTCCGGCTAGAAACACTCAATTTTCAGGCGTATAAATCGTCTGGAAAATGTTATTTTCAGGCCTAGGCCTGAAAGTAAAATTAGGATTGTTGATTGGTGGCGCTGAACCGAACTGACTCCGCCCTCTCATTGCTACTTGCTACGCCCATTGTCACGCCCAGAAAAATAAATTCCCTAGAAAAATAAATTCTCTAACGTCAAATATTTGAATAAAAAATGATTTTTTATAATTAACGTATTTTTATCGGCCGAAGAAATATTGGGTATCACACGCCTAGAAACTGCTTTGCAAGTACTCGTACTTGCAAAGTGACAGTTTCTAGCCTTGTGATACAAATAACTATTCCTTCCCCAGTCTTTGTCCCTGTGTTGCATCCCAGCGAGATACATGTTGTGTCCTGGTCCACGCCTCTATCGCTGTCCGGATACTTCGTTTGGGTATTTCGAATACAGGTCCTATAAATGGGATGGATGTGTCAGTGTTTGCAAGGGTATCTGCTATATACACGTTTTACATTCTCTTATACACATTGCATTATAGCAAAAAATTTCAGCTTGGAAGACTGTGGCGTTGGTCACAAGAGATACGCTTACGTTCCCTTTTGGTCTTACGCCGTGTATACCTGCGTCTGTGCCGTGTGCTGTGTGGTATCCATATGTAAACCAGACTAGCCCTTTCTTCAGATAGGGTGGGGTTCCTTGAGCTCAATTATTGCAATCGTATCTCACAGTGAATGGTTTGTCAAAAGAGCACTCTGGCTCAGTGTAGTTAGTGCCAATTCTAGTAATGGGTTCACCCTTGACCACTTCCTGTATTCGTTTGCATCCACAGCGTTCATTGTGAATGTGCCACTTAACAGTACATTTCATTCTCTGTATTCCGATCCAGGTTTTCCCTTTCAGATAAATATCCAGAGGTATTAATCCTATGCTTCTCATGAGTCTACATACGCAGTGGCGTAGTGAGAGGGTGTTCAGGGTGTTCGAAAGACATGGGCCCGCAGGCTCTGGGGGGCCCGGCGGCCAGCCCCCTGTAATATGTTACTGGAATACTGCAACATAATGCTATTTCCTATTTCTTTATAGATCAATAGTGCAAAAAAAGCACTGATATTTACTTTTTCGTTTTTGGTCCTTTGATTTGACTCAGTTTACTTGCCGAGTTCAGTGTTCAGTGTCGGTAGGAAGTTTGTGCTGGAAGTTGGAACGCGATTGAGAACGACGACGCCATTATTTCACACCTTGTATGCAAAAATAAAACTAGTCAAATGATAATATGGGCCGTACCTATTCTGATCTTATGTTTAAAGTTGTCTCTAACTAAAGTCGTGTTTAGCGTAAACATAAAACGATATAGCTTTATATAATTTTATATGTGTATAACAGAGATACGCGATATTGCCATGGTAATTAAACATGACGTTAAATTTAAATATGAGATCAGAATACCGACCATTGTTGATGGTATTATTAATATTATTATTAAGGGTTTTATTGTTATTATTTTGACAGCAAAGACAAAGGCCCGCGGGTAGTTTGAGTCACGGGCCCGCGCAAGCCTCACTACGCCACTGCACATACGCATACGCACAAACAAGCCGTCTTTGAATCTTGGTTAGTTTCGTGATAACTAATTTTTGTACTGTCTTTGGCCACCAGGCTAGGGTGCCATAGGCTATCATGGATCTAACAACCGTAATGTAGTAGCATTGAACCATCATAGGTGTCAGTTCCCATGTTTTCCCAAACATGCGTCTGCCGTCTGCCCTCTAAAGAGGGCCATTTTTGCTCTGTTTGCACTGCTTTCGGGTATGCGTTCCAGCCTGAATTCTTTTATTAAAGATTGTAAGGTTTTTAAATGGGCATATCTCTTTTTTCCTGGCGAAGGGTGTTATTAATGTTTTTCCAGGATTTGCCTTCAGGTTTTCCTTTTCACACCACCTTTGCGTAATTTTTAACTCCCTTTTGCATGAGGACCGTAATGATGTTCGCGTTTTTGCCCCTGATTAGGATGACTATGTCATCCGCATATTCTTGGATGTAACCCTCATCATTGAGTCTATTCATAAGATCATAAGGCCGTTCACTTCAAGGTTCCACGGCAAAGGCGATAAAGCTCCTCCCTGTGGACATCCTCCAGTAGCAGAAACATTGACAGTGGCGGATCCAGCGGGGCACACAGGGAGCAATTGCTCCCCCCCCCCCCCGAGAATTTATGTTTTATACAAATTAACACGGATAATGTTATTCTCAGATATGCGAAATCAGGTCATCGTAGAATTGAATTTTTAATTTCCATTTCGTGTAATATAAAATCATAAGTATGAGTTTTTCATGTTAGAATTTTTTCTTAATATTTATTACTTATATAGGGTGTATCGTAAATGGCGCATAATATTCGCACCACGCGATTCTGCGTTAAAAACTGGACAAAAAAATGTATACTTAACTATTTTAGGTCAAAAGGTGTAGTTTTTGAAGAATTGTTAATAATTAAAGTCTTGGAAACTTTGCAACACTGTGTGGTCAGCTGGTCAGTCATACTACGTCACCTGCGATATCATAAGGTCGATGGATATCACCAATAGCAACCCGCTTTGCTTTTTTTGTTTTTCTGTGTGTCTTGTATGCGTGTATAGCCATTCTTCTCGGAACCGCCTTTAGGCATTACTTCAAGTCAGACGGCTGTGTCATGTGTGTGTTACTACATGTGTAGTGGTCTTGTTACTCTATCTCATAGACCAATCTTCCAATCTTCCGAGGAGAGCACAGTTAATTAAGCTCAAGTGTGAATGGTCTCACCAGGCCTAGTACCGATCCCAGATGCCTGAGAGAAAATCTCCACCAACGTAGGGATTCGAACCCGGGACTTGCACCATGCAAGCCTAGCCCTCTTACAACTGAGCTACCTGGCTTCCCCTAGAGATGGCTAGTATTTCACGTAACGGTGATTTTGGAACCGTGACGTGAATGGAACGAGAACAAGTCATTCCTATGGTTAAAAAATACTAGTTACTGAAATCACTGATTCATATTTTCTGGCAGAGCTGTTATTCTGTAAATATCGGAACGGAACGATTTGAAGTGGACATTCGTCACGCAGAATATGGAACGGAACAATGTGAATTTGTAACGGAACGATATTTGATATTTGGTATATGAGAAAACCCTCGCTCGGTGTCGGTAGTGATGTCAATTACAAGTAATTGTTTATAACATTTAGGTATCTTTACCCTTTCATAAACACTTTACCAAGAATATCTTCAAAGTTTAAACAGCTTCCTAATACATACTTTTAAAATAAAATTTTCTTTGTGCTGCATCAACACTGAAACCGTATGTAAATGTTTTCGAGTCTTCAGGAATTATTTAAAATAGCTATTATCAGTCTAATTTAAACGTTTATTATAACAAAGATTGGGAAATTCTTCGCCGGTATGTGAAACATCTAACAAAGACGTTGCGAGAAGCAGCTGAAAACGGTAAAATGCCAACCTTAAAGCGCTTTATTCTTTAAGACGCTTACCGCCTATTGTTAACTCTACTGGTTCCGTATGTCACCTACAGTTAGTATTTACACCAACTTAAGATTACGTTACGCAGCCCGTATTGTATTGGTGGTTCTGGGTGGAACTAGTAGTTCCAAAATCACGGTGATTTGGACCTAGTATTTTTTAGGAACCGGAACGTATCGTTCCCGTTCCCAAAATTTGTAACGTTTCCCCATCTCTAGCTTCCCCATAGCAACCCGCTTGATTTAATATAATTGCATTGTACATCGTTGCAACATTTATGAAAAGCACAAGCACTGCAAAAGTTTCAAACTTTGGATGGAAATTCTAATTAAACGAAGGGTATGTTGAGTACAATTACAGATTAGTTATTTCTTTTGTTGATTAAACTACAGCTAAAAATCATTACCTACTTTATAAAAATATGTATGACACGACAAGCAAACCAGAATACGACTTCAGGCTGCTAATAACTCCATAACAGCAAATTGGTACTGGAATTTTTTGCTTGGATTTTGACGTAGAATTTTGTGATATAAATATTATGCGCCATTTACGATACACTCTGTATATTTTGTAAGTGAAATCCTGAATATAATTTTGTTTCATTCTTTAAAAGTTTATTATAGATTAATTTTAATTTTATATAAATATTCAAACTAAATTAAAGATGTCGTAAAATAATAGTATATTTTACAACAAGACATGAAAATGACGTTTTTTTCGTGAGATGAGAAGTTGCCCACGAGCTGCGTTAGCAGCGAGTAGGGCAATCACGAACGAAAAAAACGTATTTCATGTCGAGTAGTAGAGTCATTCGGGGTAACCGAGCGCAGCGAGTAAGTGTGCGCACGGGCTGTATTTTGGAAATGTGGCAAGGGCGGCCAAACGTTTTTTCCGAAAATTCAGCGACCCCAGCTTTAGACTTATTTCAGACATGTCACTGTGTCACTTGTCGCTTGCTCCATAACTAATTACAATACAACAAAATTTGTGATATCAATTAATAGATTTTAACATCGCGGAAAAGTGTGTCATACCCAGGTTTTTTATTTGCAAACGGTGAGTATTTTTTCATGCTGTCAGAACCAATCTCAGAATGAATATCAGTAGAAAGCTTAAGGTTATAATCGTCACTATCGGATTCGCGATTTTTGTTTTCAAATTTGGTCCAGGGGGGCAAGTGTGCGCATGCGCACACTTGCCCCGTATGCGTTCACTTGCCCCATATGGGTGCGCACAGTTACCCGCAATACAGTTCAAGTGAACGCATGCCGACAAAACTATTTTATTCTTAGTTTATGAGAAATTTAGGGAATTTACTTTTTTTTGTTAAAGTTGATGTTCAAAGAATAATAAATGCTCTATCTAAAAATGTTGAAATTGTTTTCATATACTTTTTATTTAATAGGGTTTAGAAGTCTAAAGTGCGCACACTTAACCCGAATGACTCTAAGTTTGCGCATGCGCACACTTGCCCCGTATGCGTTCACTTGCCCCATACGGGTGCGCACAGTTACCCGCAACACGGGTCAAGTGAACGCATGCCGACAAAACTGTTTTATTCTTAGTTTATGAGAAATTTAGGGAATTTACTTTTTTTGTTAAAGTCGATGTTCAAAGAATAATAAATGCTCTATCTAAAAATGTTGAAATTGTTTTCATATACTTAACTATTTTTATTTAATAGGGTTTAGAAGTCTAAAGTGCGCACACTTAACCCTAATGACTCTAAATGCTATTTTTTCTACGACATTTTAATTATCTGTTTGAAATAAGTTTTAATTCGACTTATAGTCCAGTAGCAGGGTAGTTTGAGGTTGCAAAAGGTCGCATAGTTTTTATTTTTGGATATGTTGTACATTTGGGGGTCCTAATGAAGCATCCAAGTTTGTGACCTTGGATGACCTCCGGGACAGCCGCCATATTGGACGAATGGTGCAATATTTCAGTTTTTTCGAAATATCTCGTCACGGATGGGCCCTAGGGTAAAAATACGTCTAATCATTTTTGAATTTGACAAAATTCCCCACTACTTTTGTCCGAAACATTTTTTCGTACGACAAATAGATAGCGAGCGAGCGAACAACACGTCAATAAATATTAAAAGACTATCATGCTGTCTAATTCAGACGAAATAATGAAAACAAATGCGCTGAAAGGAGCGTTGTGTGAATGTTTAATATTTTTTTATATTTTACAGCGCTACAGCTCGCGATCTATTTGTCGTACGAAAAAATGTTTCAGACAAAAGTAGTAGGGAATTTTGTCAAATTCAAAAATGATTAGAAGTATTTTTACGCTAGGGCCCACCCGTGACGAGATATTTCGAAAAAACTGACATTTTGCACAATTCGCCCAATATGGCGGCTGCCCCGGAGGTCATCCAAGGTCACAAACTTGGATGCTTCATTAGGACCTCCAAATGTACAACATATCCAAAAATAAAAACTATGGGACCTTTTGCAAGCATATATCTCTTTTTTGTACCCTGCTACTGGATTATTAATTCAAACCGAATTGTGTCAATGCAAATTATTAATTGTTTGTTTAATCGGTTCCATAGTAACACACGCATTTTTTTATTTTGTTGCCATAGATTTGGAATTCTTGTTTTCATCTCTAGAAGTGAATATGTTTTCATCTCTAGATAGAAAATGTAGCGTTTTCGCATAGGGTTTATCGTGAAGAAAATACTTGTTTTCACATCATGTGTAGAAAAAATTTATTTCGACGTTTTATTTTCTTACATCCCTACGACCCTACATAAACCTAATGCCCCCTCCGAGAAAATTGGCTGGATCCGCCACTGAACCTTGAGGGATTTCCCCCCCAGTTTAGCAAGGTGTTTATTTATCTGTTTACAATGTTTTCAACCCCATGTCTTAAGGTCGCTAAGCACTGGCTATTCTGTCTTAGCCTGATCATCAGTTAGTGATCCTGAAAAATGCGTCTGTAAGAATGTTTCCCTTTCGCTGGTTGTGTACTCTCCTGTTGGTTTTAGCATGTTTCCAACTGGAGTTGGTTGCTTTGACAGAACTTTGTGGAGGCGTGCTGTTTGGGTTGTGTTTTCAACATCCCCACAGAAATTCCTCCACGAGTCTGTTTTGGCTTTTCTTAAAGTTTTATTGTAGTTGGTTAGAGCTGGTCCCACTCTTCGGTTCGTTTCGCTCTGTTGAAAAACTGCCTTGCCTTTTTTCTCAGGTTTGCTAGGTGTTGGTTCCACCAGACGACCTTCCTGTCCTGTCTTGTGACTACTGGGCACCTGGGCAGTTATACTCACATGAGGTTAATATGGCGTCATTTATTTATACTACAATCACTTCAATATCAGCAGGAATTTGAATTTGGGTTTTAATCTGGAATAACTTTCCACGAAGGACTTCCCTGTAGACCTTCGGTCTTTTTAGCGTTTCAATAGGTTACGGTTCCATTTTCGAAACATACTATTGTCGTCGGCTCACGAGTTGGCGTGAGCTAGGAATGCGGCCCAAGGCGACCTTCCGAGAAAATGTTTGTACTTAACACCGGAATCCCGTCATTACTATTCAAAGTTGTATTTTCTTCTCAGAAGTGAAATCCCAGCCGAGGACAATAGTAGGTATTCAATGTGCCTGTGATCGGCCATTGATGGTTCGTTAGACACATGTAATTGCAACACAGCGCAGCCAGATTTATATCAATGATTTCTTTTCGATATTGAGTTATTAGAAAAGTAACTTCATTATCTGGGCTAATTAACTGTAAGTCATTACTTACCAAATATTCCAGAAGATCGATGCCTCGTGAATTTATGTCCATGCTGCCCAATGCAATGTTGTGGGCGTCGCAGCCTGCCAGTAGCTAGGGGCGGTTGTTTTTACAGAAAAATACCGCTTCCATCAGTTCTGGGTCGGGTAAAGGACTGGCGTCATAGGGAGGTATACGGAGGATATTACAACTTGCTTCGCCTCTCGGTCTCGGATATACATTATGTATGTTTGTGAAATACTCCATCCATCTACTCATGTATTTATTCATGTTCACTTCGTATGATTTTTTCTTCTTTGTCTCGTATGTTTGTCGGCCGTCTCCCCAGCCCTGCTAATTTTGTAGTGGTCCCGTACAGTTGTTTCATGTTATTAGGTATTCCTTGTACTTCTTCTGCTTCGTTCAGCATATTATTGTAAAGAGATGCATCAGCACATGTGTGGGATCATATGCGTCATCCACCGAGAAGCTTTTAGAGCGGTCGACGGTTACTCATACTCGCGCAACTATGGGAACTTTCTGGAACGGAGTTCTGGAAGGACTAAGTAGGGATATATAAGGCGCGACCAAACGAACACAGTCAGTCTACAGCTAGTTTTTACCAAGAACCTACAAGTGGTATACGTGACGCGTAGTGTGCTCGGTTAATATAAATGTTCGTGAATATAAATAAACAAACTGTATAAATAAATTAATTAGTGTTACGGGTTAATATTAGTGTTGTGTTTTAGCGTTTAAGTTGTTGTTTCGTGTTAACTGTTACATTGTTTAAATTTGTTAATAAATAATTCACACTAGTGATGGGTCGCTCATGAGCGAGTCGTTCAAATTGAACGGCTCACCGTAGTGTGCGGTGCGAGTCATACTCTTTTCTACTGAACGATTCGTTCATCGTTCATTTCAGCGCAATACACACTTCGTTGCCGAGTAAATTCGTTAGCTCTTTCTATATGTGTAAAACAGGGATACTGTACTGTGCTACGGCACAGAGAATGACCGAATTGTTTTCGTACGTGTTGCGTACATAATTTGAGCTTTATTAATTCGGGGTACTAATAAAAATAAACAAGCGTTCGTACACAGCCGTACACAGCCGTAGATTGTAAATATTTTTTAATGATATCATAAATTGTTAGATATTTGTTTTCGTATGACATCATGACTCTTGAACTGTTTGTTTCCCGTGTGTAACGCACAGTGCCGTATATTATATTCCCTCTAAACACAATATGACTATCTAGTTCAATTGAACGAGTCGCTCTGAACGACTCACCAAAGTGTGCTGAACGATATGTGCGCGCACATTAAAATTGAACGACTTACCCATCACTAATTCACACCATGAACCGAAGTTTTAAATAAACGTTTTAAAACCGTTACATCATTATATTAATACATCCGTTTGTCAAGCACTCCTTTTCACCTCTTTGTGTTTGTTTCGGTATAGTGCCTGTAGTAATCGTTTTGCTTCTTCATTCGTTATTGAAAGGATCTTATTTTTAATGTCTTTGCGTTCATCAATTTTCTTCCACATCCGTTCCGATATCCATTCCTTATCTTCTCTCTTTCGGATCTTTACAGTGTATCCTGCTATGTCTATACCATACACCTTTTCGCATTTATTCCACAGCCTTTCTATACCGTTTTCCTGCTTCTCTAACTTCTTTTTTTCTTGTTCTTCATTTTGTTTATGTTGTATTTCTTCTCCATATTTTTCCGAGTCGTGCTTCGAATTTAATTTTGGTGTTTTGGGTTCTGAGCCACCTTGTGTTGAATATCTTTCTTTCCATATTGTTTTTATTTTTTGTGGCTATTATTACGCAGCGTCTACCCCTCGTATGTCTCAAGTCTAATAACAGCAAGTGTTTCCGATTGCCACTGATCGCAATGTGGTCGATTTGATTACACGTACGGGTATCAGGTGATAAACATGTTTGCTTGTGTATATCATTATATTGAAATATGCTGTCGCCTATTACCAGGTTGTTAAATGCAGATTAAAGCAGATGTCAGTGAACAATTCTCCATTTTCGTTCTTGTTCCGAAATCCTTCTTTTCTCATTGCCCGTTTATTTCCTGTGTTGTCTGATCCTATCTTTGCATTTATGTCACCCATTAGTATGAAAATGTCTTGTTTATTTCTTTCTTATATTTTGTCGACCGTTGTTTGTAATTATTCGTAGTACAGGGTGGCCCATTTTCGATGTTTTTAAATGGGAAGTACCCTTAATATCGGGGATAGGCAAAAACTGATGTCGGAGTCCAGGGCTCTTTTTTGATGCAAGTTCAAGTCCCGAAAACAAAATTCCGCTATCTTTTGTTATTTTTTAGTTATAGCCCAAAATTCATAATTTGGCCATATCGAAAACTTCAAATAACTGTCTTGGTTTTGAAGATATCCAAAAACGGTAAAAACATTCTACAGGCACTTTTTCAAGTAGAATACGATAGTCAATCCAGATATCTTCTAATTTTCATGTTTTAAGAGTTATGACATAAAGTTGGCATTTTTTAAATATAAGTCGTAGTTGGCCATGATACCATTAAATAGAATATTTTTTCTGCTTTCCGAAAATATATAGTTTATAGGGTTTAAATGTAGTAACAATGCCTTTTTTGAACAAAATCGGATTATTTGATGTTGTTAGCAATTAGTGGGCCATGGTTCATGATATCAATAAACAAAGGCTAATAGAGCGGGTGCATGTGATGTCACCAGGCACACAATAACGCGCCCGATTGAAAATGGACGACAGTTTTGTAAGTTAACAAAACTAAATAATTACTTTAATATTTTGTAGAAAATCTCGCGTTATCTTTAACAGCTTTTAATTATCTTGACATTTTTACAAGTTTCTACGTATAACCTGGCAAAATTTTTAGTTTCTTGTTTTCCAGAGCTTTTCTCTAACTGCTTTCTCTGGGAAATATCACGTTCCCTAATACTCTTTTTAATTCACGATAAAATTTTCAATTACGTTCGTATCAACTGACCGTGGGGAAAATTTTAAGTAACTGAAAATTTCAAAATTATGTGGGTTAAACCATCCCTCATCTGGTTAAACACATCTTTATTCGGTTTGATATTGTAATATGTAATATTTCCTTTTTGGTAAAATTAGTATACCGATGCATACAAATCTACCCTTTGTTTACCCTACAAGAGTTCAGCTGATGACCTAGTGACGTCACATGCAACCACTCTACTACTTTTTGTTTTGCTATCATGAACCATGGCCTACTAATTGCTAACAACATCATAATATAATCTGATTTTGTTCAAAAAAGGTATTGTTACTGCATGTAACCCCTATAAACTATATATTTTCGGAAAGCAGAGAAAATATGCAATTTAATCAATTTAATGGTATCATGGCCAACTACGACTTATATTTAAAAAATACCAACTTTATGTCATAATTCTTAAAACATGAAAATTAGAAGATATCTGAATTGACTATCGTATTCTACTTGAAAAAGTGCCTGTAGAATGTTTTTACCGTTTTTGGATATCTTCAAAACCAAGAGAGTTATTTGAAGTTTTCGATATGGCCAAATTTTGAATTTTGGGCTATAACTAAAAAATAACAAAAGATAGCGAAATTTTGTTTTCGGGAACTGAACCTGCATCAAAAAAGAGCCCTGGACTCCGACATCAGTTTTTGTCTATCTCCGATATTAAGGGTACTTCCCATTTAAAAACATCGAAAATGGGCCACCCTGTACATAGTCTTTCTTAGATGCTTCTTCTTTGTCGTTTTTTGGGGCATGTGCATTTAGTATTGTAATTCACAAACTTGGGTCCAAATCTTGCAGTTATTATTCTTGAAGATATTGCTATTTGCTGTAGAAATTAAAATTTTGATCCGATTTTGTTCATTTTGACGAATCACTAATTTGACAAAGCGGTTAAATCACATTTGTGCAACTAAACCTGTTCTATTTATTTTATTCATATTCAACGGTTTATTCTTTTCCATCTTATACAGTATTCTGTTACATTATTTTGATTTGGGAAGGTCCTATTTTAATTTTTGTAAAATAATTAAAGTAGTTAAATATTTTAGTATTAATAAATGTTAATATTATATTATTACCAATAATAAATCAAATTTAAACAAGCAAATTTAAATATTTAGACTCTAAACCGGAAAACAGTGTAGCGGAATTACAAAATAAACAATCTGAAATCATGACGGACATAATTAATTTGGAAACTGACAAAACACTTATCAAAAAGTCTCCGATACAACATGAACGAAACGAATGGAAGCAAGTAAACTACAAACGTAAGGAAAACCGAGTTGTAGGCACGTACAAAGATCCAACACTAAAATTGCGAGGTATTGGCCAAACAATAAGTATCCTTGTATCTCGATTAACAAATACGGTGAAGGTCGATGATGTAGAAGAATACGTCAGAAATAAATTAGACGTTAAGCAAGCTCGAGTAGAAGAGGTTTCGGTAAAGTCAGGTGACTACAAAGCGTTTAAAGTAAGTACATCTGCGGAGTACATGACTACACTTATGGATCCAACACTATGGCCTGAAAACGTATGTATCAAGCGATACGTGTACAATAACAAAAATTTTCACAACCGACAGAACTCAACCACAATAACGTAAAATTGTTTTTGCAGAATGTCCAATGTTTAACATCATTAACAAACAATAATTCGGAATCTCAGCCCCCTTCTGAAAATTTGTGGTTCTTAACCTTCCCGTACCCGTGGTCCAAATCTTCCTTTAGAACCCATGCGGGGTATTTCAGATACCCCAGTGTTTTTTCGTTCCTATGACTTATTTTGGCCTTGTTATTGCTTTTTATCATAAAATTAATACAATTTAGTTCTTGTAACACAAAAGTTTATTGAAAAATACAAATTAAAATTAAAATCAATGAGGTAATTGAGGTAATTGTGCGCTTTTACACGACTCAACTTGTGCGCAGCTGCACGAACTAGTTTCATCCGGATTTTGTCATAAACGGGTAAAATATTTCAAAAAATAATTATTATACAGACAAAAATTAATTGTTTTAACACGCTAATAATTAATTTTTTTAAATCAAATTTTAGAATTATAAAGATATTTTATATCGCGGGGAATACCTAGAATTTGAAGATTATTTTCTTATTCTTTGCTAACATAATATTTTATTTTGACTGATATTTTACCATTCAGATAAACATTTATATACCGAGGAATACATAAAGGCTCAATTCGATTAACAAAGTTATTAAAAAGTTATAGTAAAAAAACTGCACTGGGGTATGTAAAATACCCCGCACGAGTACGGAAAGGTTAAACTTAAACATACGCAGTTTAAAAAAGAAAACCGATCTGTTGAGTATATTTCTTCTCTCTCTTCTACATCCCCAAGTTATTAGCCTCACTGAAACGTGGTTGACGTCTGAAGAAGCCAGTGTTATAAAGATCAGTAACTACCTACTGCGTAGCAAGTAGGTATTGCAGATCCAACAAAAAAGGTGGAGGTGTAATTATCCTAATTAGAGAAGATATCATATCAAATCTTCAAGTTAAACAACGAAGTGATATTATTCAAATTTCTGTTGAGGGCCACTGTGAACTAGCTGCCGTGGAAATTCTCAATTGTGAACTAATTGTTGTCGTGATATACAGACCACCATCAGGTGATTACTCAGTTTTTACTGATTGCATGTCAATTGTTTTTAACATACTATTTAAGTCTAAAAAAAGGGTAATATTAAATGGCGACTTTAACGTTTTATTTCATACTAATGACACCAAAGCAGAGCGCTTTGTTGATTTATTTAGTTCTTATAATTTTAAATTAATTATTAACGACAACACTAGGCTTAACAATTGTCTAGACAATGTTATAACCAATTATTATGAGGCGGTTACCATAACAAAATTGATTGATACGGATCTTTCCGACCATAAAGCAATATTAATCTGTTATAACTTACATTATTTCAAAAAGTTCTTAAAAAATAATGTTATAAATTTTAGATCACTTACCAGAGTAGGGATCAATAATTTTTACCAGTTACTGAGTGAAACTGATTGGTGTTTGGTCAACGATCCCACAGTAACCATTGATGATAAGTTTACTGGTTTTATTAATATCTTAAGAGAACACATGAATAAAATATTTTCACAAAAATCTATAGTTTCAAATAAACAAAATAAATTAATTTCTTTAGCGTGGTTTTGCCCTAAATTGCGTAATTCGCGTGACTTCCTAAAATTCCTTATAGATATGAACAAACAATACCCAGTTTTGGTGTCAAAGGAAGCTGTGGATAAATTCAGAACCAAATATAAGAAAGAAATAAAACTGGCCAAAAACGCATACTTTTCTAAGTTTATTAAAACGAGCAGCAATCAAACTAAAGCTTGTTGGAAAATTGTTAACTACTTTAGGCATACTAACGAACGTTTTAAATTCCCCGAAAATGTAACTGCCGACAATTTTAACGAGTATTTTGTGAATGTAGCGAATGATATCGTTAGGGATTTACCAACATCTGCTGTGTCATACAAACACTTTTGTAAAAATTTAAGGACAAAGCCTTGTCTAGTATTCAGTTTTAAGGATGTAAGTCAAATTCAAGTAAGAGATGTGGTTAAAAGTCTGAAAAATAAGAACAGTCGTGATATTTACTACATGAATACATTACTCATAAAGAGTATCCTTGACGTTATCATACGGCCATTGACGAAGCTAATTAACGAATCTATTAGAAATAATACCTTTCCCTCGACACTAAAATTTGCAAAAGTGATTCCGATCCCTAAAAGCAATGCAGCAGATGAACCTAGCATGTTTAGACCCATCTCGGTGTTGCCTATTTTATCGAAAATATTCGAAACTCTTTTGAAAAACCAAATATATTCTTTCTTCGAAACTAATAACCTATTTTGTAGCTACCAATTCGGTTTTAGGTCTGATAGGTGTACAACTACAGCCATAAATAATTTAATTAATAAAATAATTCAAGGTTTCGAAGACGGACTATTTATCGGGACAGTCTTCTACGACTTGCAGAAGGCATTCGATTGTGTGTCACACGAAATTTTAATAAACAAATTAGTACATTATGGTTTTGATCGGAACAGTGCCGACCTCATGAGATCTTACCTTAGTAACAGAAAACAGTGCACCTCAATTAATGGTGAACTATCTAATGTTAAATTAATTTCTAGAGGCGTACCCCAGGGGTCGGTGCTGGGACCGATACTTTTTCTCGTGTTTATAAATGATATAGGCAACAGCATTCCTAGAACTGGCTTAAGTTTGTTTGCCGATGACACTACTGTAATTGAAACATCTTGTAGCTTAGGTAACCTTCTGGATAAAATCGACAGCACCAAAATAGAGCTTAGCGAGTGGTTTCTTGCCAATGAATTGAAATTAAATACTACAAAAACTCACACTCTTGTTTTTACAAACAGGCAGCTGGGCCTTTTCGAAAATGAAAATTCTGTTAAATTTCTAGGCGTATATTTAGATCCTACCTTAAGTTGGAACGTTCACGTGGAGCATGTTTGCAGCAAAATATCTAAAAATGTGTATGTTCTTAGAACTTTATATGATCAAGTTGGCGGGAAATTGCCTTTGCTGGCTTATCATTCGCTTATTGGCTCTCAAATTAATTATGCTGTATTGTGTTGGGGGCATTCTTCACATGTGAAGCGTATTTTTCGATTACAACGAAGGGCAGTACGTGTAATCTCTGGTTTTAGTTATAGGCAGGATGTTAGAAACAGGTTTAAAGACCTTAATTTATTAACGTTTCCATGTTTATATATTTATAATTGTTTAATTTATGTAAAGCAGAATATCAGCTTGTATGTCCCACAATCACAAATTCATGATTATCCTACTAGAAGTGCGAACGAGATTAGGATTGATTACCTTAGACTGAATTGTAGTAGGTTTAGCGTGAATTACTATGGTCCTTTGTTTTTTAATCGGCTACCTTTTCACGCTAGTAAACTGCCTCTTAATACCTTTAAAGCCCGCATAAAGAAATTTTTAATAACTAATGCTTTTTATTCTATCAACGAGTACCTAAATTGTAATAATATGTCTATTTAAGACCCCGTCGAATTTGTGAATATTGTGATATATGTGACTTGTTTTATTTTTTAAATGTTTGTTAATTAAGACAAGTGTAAACTTTGTAGACAAGTGTAAACTTTGTTTTAACACGATTAATAAATTATTATTAATAAATTATTATTATTATTATTATTATTATTATTATTATTATTATTATTATTATTATTATTATTATTATAATTATAAATGTAAATTGCATAGAAGAATATGTCAAATTTAGTGCAAAAGGCTTAATTAGAATATAAGTTTTAAAATGTTATACTTTCACGTGGTTTTGCAATTCTGCGCTACTTTTTGAATTTTGCGACATTTTAAATTCTTGGTAAAATTTTTTAGTACGGCTCTGTTCTTTTAATTGTGTTAATTACGTTATTCTTGCTACAGTTTAAATTCATTTCAGTCTGTAGGGCATCCAAGGTTACGCCAACTCAGCCCGTTTTGCTTGGAATTCTACGAAATCTTCAAAGTCATCCCCAATATTTCGTCGTTGTAGAAATTTTCCTTTGTTAAAAATCCCAAGGTGACCTAATTCACGTGTATTTTGTCGACGCATGATCTTATCTTGTTTCATTGAATGCAGCTCCTCGTGATACGGTTCGGGGAATCCCCTGCACGCCAGGCCACGTCAGCTGACCTGTCTCAGCGTCTTTTGAGTCTTCTACACCTCCGCTCGTTAGTATGTGACAATTTTTCAACCATATCGCACGTCTTTTAAGACAATTGTGCAAGTTTATCGTTTCCAGCTTGGGTACTTAAATCACCGGAAAGGCCTCTATTATCGGTAATTCTCGTGGAGTTACATTTACGACTTGGTCGGATTCTACAAAAGAGTGCCATTAAAATTTTGGAAATGCATAGTTTTGTGTGGAAAGTTTAATGATAGTTGGAGTACCGTTTCTCACACAGTTTCCTTAATTGAGATCAAGAAAACCCACAGCCTCTGGATTATTCTTCGTTGTTTTGCACCCGTTTTGGAAGAGGGAACGTCATAGCTCTTCCCACTCTCACGTCCGTCACGTACTCCCTGACTTAACGTTTAAGTACAAACATCTTGTCAGGTAATCTACTCACCTTTACGCTGCACTTGCTTTGCCGTTTTTGTTTCAACATCAGATTCAAGCTTTACTTTGGTAGCCGACTCCTGGTCAATCTGTCCGGTGGTAATGTTGAAGGCTTTGTGAAACGCCTGGAGCGGATTGAAGATTCACATTGTAAAGGTTGAGGGCCGCTGGCAAACGATTGGCTAGGTTGGTTTATTAATTTTTTTCGCTACCAGCAAAGTAAGCAAGTCTTACATCCGTGGCAACAGTGACTATAAGTGGCTAATAACATTCGGGCTCTAGTTGCCCTTGACGACGGAACTTAATAGTGTCACTTACGTTCCTCGGAAAATAATGAACAAATAACAGAAATGTAAGTTTACCGTTGTCATTGTTACCACTGCTATTATAAGTATTGATTTTTTTACGTTGCCATGTATAGGGCGCATAGTTACCACAAAAACTGTCACGAAATAATTCATACTTTGCAAATAATATTTCCTTGTTCTTTTAAACTACTTGCTAAGCGAAAAAAATATAATAAGCAACATGGAATGTATGGACTATTAACATTTTCGGGAGGCGACGAGCCTTGACTTCGCCTCGGCTCGTATTCGCCTATCTCAAATGTTAATACGTCCTTACATTCCTTGTAGCTTAAATAGAACTATTTGTGTTTACTCGTGGTAAGGCATTAGTTAAATTTATTGTCAATAATTCAAGTACTTCAAGCATACTTTCTTCTTTCGTTAATTGGTTCAACAGTTACAGTTTATTTTAGTGTTAACAGTTTAGAAACTTTGCGAATTGTCGTGACATTTTTACGTATTTCATGTTGGATGTGTAAAACCATTTGTAATTAAATTTTCTAGCTTAAGTTTTGTTATCATCATTCTTTAACTGCGGTTAAGGGAGTCTAGCTATTAATTATTTTCTTTTGCTTTAACTCAAGTAAATGTGACATCCCTTAATCACCCCTTTTCATATAAATTAAAATTGAATTTATGAACCCCTTTTGTATCACATGTTTTGAATAATTATTTGCTTTCATTAAATTTTAGTGTAATTCATTCTTGTCTTTTATTTGTGTTTATTGTGTTTACTTTAGAATATCTACTACTACAAGTCTTAAGAATTTCAGTAAAGTAAGTTATTTCAGTTAGGCAAGGTAAGTCACATCCAGCAGTAGGGTGCAGCAACAACCCTTTACCGAGCCCTATGGGAATCTTCTCTGGTGGGTTCCTTTTAGATCTTAGGTGACTGTAATACCACAGTGGCGCCCAATTCCATCTCGTTTATGACCACCTCTTATTTGAAGGGTTTTAGCGTTTCGAACCCCCCTTCTCCACTGTTTCGCTAGCCGCGCGCCTAAGGGCTTCCAACGTCCCCATTAAATGTCGTAGTGCGAGATTAGCACGTGACAATACTTGTATAAACTAAACTTCTGTAATTATTGTAAATTATGATTAAATATTTTATCTCGTTCAATGATTGTTTATGTGTTATGCGTATTTCACTGTATTGGTTCTTTTTCGACTTTTGAGAAAACTTAAACCAATTGATTATATTATTATTATTAAAGCCCATCTGAAACAATGACATTTCTTGTATCAAATTTATTGTAAAATTTGGTAAGCTACAATTATTAAACGATTTCAGTTTTACTAACATTTTATTGCCAAAAATATTTTGGGAGTTTGCGCAGTGTTTAGGTAAATTATTTTACTATCACCGCCAGGTTAGATGGGTATTCTATTATGAGCTAGTTTCATAGGTACTTACCATTTCCTCTTCTTTTTAAATTGCAAGTCATAACACAAGGCGTTGTTTGTGATGGATTTATTTGTAACTTTTGACTTGTTAATATTTTTTGCAACGTATTTGTCTAAAACGGGTTTAATTAACACAAGTTTAATGCACTTTCTTTGAAAGTAAACATCATAAAGAACAGAATGAAAAGAAGCGTAGGTACAATATAATGGGATTAATGGCCTTAGATCACAATCAATCCATTTACTTAAAGTGCTCTCCAAAATTTGATGGAGTACTTATGAGAATATCTGCATAAAAGATTGAAGTATAAGATATAATTATCTACTTTTTGTCCATTTTCATATTCGTGAGAAGAAATTTTCACTAAATAACTACTGTTAAATGGAAATGTTTGTAAATATTACTATTTAAACTCTGATAACAATAAGAATTCCGGTCAAAATAGTTTAGTTTACTGACTTTAAGATAATAAATTTTTATTGTACTTTAAGAATTCCTGCTTTTGAGCTGCATACCTATGCAATTTTTTGTAATCTAAATAAGGGCCAACCCCAATACATACTAATAAGAAGGTTCAGAAAAAAATACGACTTGAACTCTTTAAACATTTTACTCTAGAAATATAAACAAAAAAACCAATAATGGACACAGGAAGAAGTTACCCCAAAATAATTAAAGGGCCAAATGATTCAATATAAAAACATACTTTTGAAATCCCTATGATGCACGAACCATTTTTTCCCTGTATATCTTTGTAACAATAAACCTAATTATTATTCTTCACTTCAATTCAGAACTTAATGATTATTGTAAATTAATTTAAAATTTAAAAGATTATAGCAATCTTTTTTTATTGTTCAGTACTTATGCCAATTTAATCATAAATAAAAACCAATTTTCTTTTGTTGAAAGGTCATCTCATTGTAAGTAGATATAAACCAGTAGAAATGTTTGTACGATTAAATGCTATCCTTATTTATTTTTTAGAAACAATGGCGTATCAAAGGCCATCTTGAATCTGTGCCTGAAGATAATTAATACTGTGGAGGGCATAATTTTTGTATCTAGGTGAAAAGCTTTAAAATTCTTGCTAGTTTAAAAAATAACGCAGAAAACTTTAATTTTTTAGTGTTGCACAATGAATATATTTAAAATGTAGCAGCTATTAACTATCTACTAATAAAAGAGAATATATTTTTAGATTAAATTAAAAATAATTTTTTAACTCCTTTTGCATGTTAAATGGTTAAAGAGTACCTCAACAGCATCGTTACTTTAAACGACTACTTAAATTATTTAGAAAAGGCATTTGCACTTATATTATGCTATTTCCTCTTTTATAAAATTTGAACTATGAACTATGTTAACAGAATCATTTATGACCTTGAAGTGGTAATTTTTATTTTGCGCTGCACTATCATATCAGCTATTCTGGAACTGTACATATAGATGATGTACATCATTTGTACATATTTATAACCACATACATGACCTTTGCTTCGCTGGCCTGTTAATCACATTCATTTAATTCTCTGTTATGATAATATAATTTTAAATTGTCTTTGGCTGTACGTGAGTGTTCATACGTAAGTAAGTACAATATTTAAGCTTATTATTTTTTAAGTGGTGACTCAAGTATTATTTCTCTTCTTTTCCCTACATTTAGGAAGATCATATAATTTCTTCAGAATTAATTAATTAGAGTGTTTTTAAACTCATGGCTATGACCTTTAGTATACGCATGCTTCATATTTTTGAATATATTGTTCTTTATGTATTTTAGAAAGTCAAGATGGCGATTCCATTAGCTTTCCTAATTTTAACCATTGTTGTTAAATTTACACATAGTCTATCGCTGATACATGCTGACCCTCCTCAACCAGGACAGTTGGCATTAATGGGAAGATATATAATACACAATTCAGGTACATATACAGGGTTTGTCAAAAAGTTCGGATCATATGGGATTTTTTTTAATTAAAAAAAAATGAGTAAAAAATAATAAGTTCGAATTTTTAGCTGAAAATTTGCAAATCGACGTAAAATGTCATTCTGAACAACTTTTTCAAATGAAATCTTTCGAAAAAATCTTCTGAAGATTTCTTTCAAAAAGTGTCAAATTTGACAGGTACAGAATGTCATTTGACCAAATCTGTGTGCACTTTTTTTAGTCCTTAGACAAGGACAAACCAACGCCGTATTGATTTTTTTAATAAATACTTTAATAAAAAGAAAGTCCCATATGATCCGGACTTTTTGACAAACTCTGTATATCAACACTACTGTGTGTGGTTATTGCTTGGTAATTAATTAAACAAAAACAGCGACTCATTGATACAAATCAGGCATGAAGTTAGGAATGGACTAGGGTGAGCTTGGCTCATATTTTAAAAATGTAACAAAATAGAATTAAAGTTAAGAATTTAATTTATTTCACAAAGTTCCTAGAATATTCTGAAAATTTTTCTCCGTACCAGTGATAATCGGTATTTCAATTATTCATGAACATGTTTGGGATAGTTTATGGTAGTCGGGACCAAAATGTAATTACCAAATGTGTCTGATGAATTTTTTATGAATTATTTTTAATGTATTCTTCTTTAGAATTGCCATTATGTAAAAAATAAAAATATGCAGAGGAGTAATAGGTAATTTCTAAAAAAACTATCATAACACTTTTGATCAACCACAAGCAAGTGATAATCGTTGGGACTGCAGTGCTGCAAAGCCTCTTGCAAAACATATAAAATCAAATTTGGCACAGTTAAAAAAGCATTTAATAATTAGTTAGCAAATATTTAAATTCCGATAGAATTTTCAAAAATTTTGACAAACAGGTTTATTTTACATTAGGTGAATTCTTAACCTTTACGTATAAGATGTTTTTTTTAACATACCTATGAACAAGTTTGGCCCACTTTTGGTATGCCCAGTTATGCGTCTGATAAGAAGTTAATATAGTAGTATGTCCGGTATAATATCTTTTTAAGTATTTTACATGCAAATTAAAGTGCATTATTGAAAATTCTTTTGAAATTTGTAATCTCAAAAATACACTTGCAGATTGGGTTTCAATTTCAACCATATCAACACTACCCACAATAACATCCTACCCTTTTGTAAATCTAAAATCGATAAGTGATGGAACTGGATCTAAAGGAACTGGAACACCTTATCTCTACATGACTGAACTCGATTTATCTGGTCGCGACATTGAAGTAAGTATTTTAAACAACAAAAGCTAAATATAAACTTACTGCTTGGAAAACCCCGTCTAAGACCATGGCATTTCTTGTATCAAATTTATTGTAAGATTTAGTAAGCTACAATTGCTAAATGAATTCAGTTTTACCGACAATTTTATTATAAAAAATGTTTTGTGAGTTTGCACAGTGTTCAGCTAAATTATTTTACTTATCATTACCACATTTGATGGGTGTTCTGTTATGAGCTTATTTAGATACCATTGCCTCTTCTTTTTGCATTCAATTGAGCAGCCTCACAACACAAGACCTTGTTTGTGATGGATTTATCTGCTTTATACCGTAACACTTGACTTGTTAATATTTTTTGTAACATACAATGTGATTTTTTAAAAACTCACTTGCAGCAGGCCGTATTCTGACTTAATACAGACAGTCCTAAGGTTATTAAGACAGAATCCGGCCTGCTGCAATTGAGTTTTTAAAAAATCACATTGTATTTGTTGGTCATCGTCTACATTGAAGTACGAGTACTTAAGTAATATATTTTAAATAACAAAAGCTAAACATAAACTTACTGCTTGGAAGAACAGTAGTTTTCGATGTATTTAAGTTTATATACAGGGTGATTCATTGGCCTCTTTACAAACTTCGGCAATGAAAACTAGATGTAATTTCATGAAGAAATGTTCATATGAATGTAGGTTCTATCTTTCTTTGTTAAGAAGTTTTAGGGTTTTTAAAATAATTATCTCTTTGAACACTAATGAGTAATCATATTTTAAGGAAATCAAAAACATTTATTGCAACATATAGAAAGCAACAGTAAATGTTCAAAAATTAGTCCATTCTCCTGAATACACAACTGGCAACGACGAACTAAACTCTCTTGCACGCGTAATAAATTCACATTATTTCTAATATGAGTTTCAGCATCTCGAATCCTCTGCAATAATTGATGACGATCATTTATTTCCACGACATAAACAAGTTGCTTGAAGTGACCCCATAAATAAAAATTAAAGGATTTAAGTCGGGTGATCTAGGTGGCCATGGTATAGCACCTCCGTTACCAATCCATTTATTTGGAAAATGAGGATGCAGCCATTCGGTCACTTGTCTTCCGCGGTGAGGCGGAGCCCCGTCATGCGTCATGCTGATATCACATATCTTGCATCAGGTGGAGTGGAACGTCTTCCAGAAGATAAAAAAAAAGTGGTGCTCAAAAAGTTATGGTACCTCTCTGCATTTAAAGTTCTATCAAATACATCTAAAAATAGTGTGTTGTTAAATAAACCACCCCAAACATTTACACTAAATCTCTGCTAGAGATTACGCGTTCTGGTCACATGTGGATTGTCCAGATGTCCAGAGACCAAAGATGGTCATTGTGGAAATTATTAATACCGTCTCTTGATAAATTGGATTCATCTGACCATAGAATTTTTGAAATAAAATTGTTATCTCGGACGTGTTGTTGCAAAATCCAGTGGTAAAAATTTAATTTTGAGCATCTCCGTGATGCAATGCTTGTTCATTTTGTCGATGATAAAAAGCCTTATAACTTCTTAACAAAGAAAGATAGAACCTACATTCATATGAACATTTCTTCATGAAATTACATCTAGTTTTAATTGCCAAAGTTTGTAAAGAGGCTAATGAATCACTCTGTAGCTGTAGAGCAGGGGTTCCCAAAGTTTTGCCTAGGTGGGCCAAATTGTAAATTCCAAAATATTTGGCGGGCCAAAAAAAAGTGTTATGGAAAAATACGTTTAAATCGATAAAAAGTTAGACACAAAGGAAAGATTTATACTAATTTTATAACATAATCAGTCTTTACTTACGACAATAATTACTTTTTATTGCAAACTGTTTATTAACACATTTCAAAAATAATTAAACAAAAATAACTAAATAATATCAAACATAAAAAGAAAAAAATAATAAATTCATCAATTTGAAGTGAGTGACTTGTGCAGTTTTTGTTTTCTTATAGGGCGGCCGTTAAGACAATAATAGTATATTGTATAACTAGTGCTGAAAGTTGAATATTTCACACGAGTGTGAAAGTTGAGCCACGAGCCTCTGGCGGGTAGCTTAATCACACGAGTGTGAAATATCCTTTCAGCACGTGTTTTACACTATACTTTTCCGACGACCATTTTTCCAATTTTTCATTTAAAAAAATTTGAACCAGCACCACACTTGCAACACTTTGACGTTTTAAATATTTATTTTTTAACAAATGACGACTTTTGACGTCGCCCGCCGACTGCTTTGTGTGGTTTAGCGTGTGCAAAGTTTTGCACACGGGCATTTCACACAGTTTCGTTGCTGTGCGAAATTTGTTATTTTCAATACTAGTAAACCGTGTGAAATGAGTCATTTTTCATAGTGGTCGTCGGAAAAATATATTCAATCTATAATTATAATAATAAGATACAATGTGATTTTTTAAAAACTTAATTGCAGCAGGCCGAATTCTGTCTTAATAACCTTAGAACTGTCTGTATTAAGTCAGAATACGGCCTGCTGCAATTGAGTTTTTAAAAAATCACATTGTATATTACATATAAAATATAAAAAAACAGTTTTTAATTATAATATGATAACATTTATTTATTTTTTTTTTTTAATGTAAATTGCAAATTATGTCTATGAATTCAAGATCGCGGATGATATGACATCGCGGGCCGCATTTCTAGGGTTTGCGGGCCGCATTTGGCCCGCGGGCTGCACTTTGGGAACCCCTGCAGTTTAGAGAGTACCCATTTTCTTAAAAATTATAATGATTACTTTTTTAGTTGATGAGCTACATTAAAAGTTAAATGAGCAAAGTTGCACAGAATTAGAAAGCAAATCTGATAGTGCTTTTTAATTAAAAATACACCATAACATTATCAAGATATTTTGAGAAAACAAAAAACTGCCAATTTTTTTATATTAATTTATTTCCTTGGCCGTTTAATTTGGTGTAAAAATGAAAACGCTAACTTATAGATAATTTTGCATAGAATTCGATACAGTTAAGGGTACAAAAAAGTTAAGATAAATATATCGAGTGATATAGTAGAACAGGAAGAAAACAACCCTTTTAATGGTATTGGAAATAGCTATTTATGGTACAAGTGAATAAAGAGAAATTTTATCCACGAAAGGAAAAACTCTTTCCTTGACAACGTGAATAAACTACTTATTTTAGAATAAAAATCATGGTGCCTTTAAATTTAGGTTGCTAGGTATTGTTTAAAACCTACTGTAGTATTAATATTTATGTAAATAAACAATAAATTGATAATTAACTGTTTTTTAGAAATTTTAATGTAGGCATTGGAAAAAATATTGTATGCTACACTTGAATAAAGAGATTTTATCCACTCAAGGAAATTAGCTCACTCGGCTTCGCCTCAAGAGATAAACTTTTCCTTTCGTGGATAAAATTTCTCTTTATTCACTTGTACCATAAATAGCTATTTCTCATCTATTCAATCATATATTACTTTACGGGTTTAACTTCAATTTTTTAGAAACGTTTGAATAACACCCACATTAATTTAAACAATAGAACTGTAATAGAAGCTAAAAAACTTTAACAGCAGTCATAATCATAATTACTTTTTAAATTTTCTAAATAAAGTTGGACATTCTGATATTTCACATTGGTTTATCTATTACATTATGTTGTTCACTAAAATATGGAAAAAAACTGAATAGAAACATATGTAGTGATAGGTATACTTACTGTTGGAAAAGGGAGAAACAATTTTTAATGATTATTATCATTATTAAAGATGTTTAACTCCATTTTTTTCACTACTAGTATTAGAAGATGTCATTATTGACCTTATTTTCGAGCGCAGAAGATGATTTTCTCTCCTAGTGGTCAATAATTTTTTATTATTGACTACTGGTTAATAATAGAAACAATTGCTCTGCACTCAGGTGCCTATTTTAAATATGTTTTACCCAAATGTCAATTAATAATAATAATAATAATAATAATAGTCTTTATTCTCCAAGTTATGTCCACACAAATTAACAAAAATTACAATAATTGAAATAGATATACAGGATAAGTGGGAGGCTAAAAATTAGAGAACCAAAAGGCGAGGTTCAGAGGGCAGCTAGCTGCTTACTGATCTTCCACCTAAACCTTTAATTATTACGATAACAGTAAATTCAACTTACAATACCTAGCCTAATTGTCGTAACTTATACCTAACATTCCGCGATGGGTAAGCACCTGAAGAGAACGTAAAGCAAAGTAATACCCTAGTAACATAATAATAACACAATAATAATAATAATAATGATGATGTACTGCTATCAAAATAGAATTGAGACAAATACACATCGGCGCCTAAGTACTAGCAATAACGTAACCAATACTATATTTATCTACTGCACTGTTTCCGAAAAAGTACAAGACGAAGTTGACTCTTAAAAGTTTTCAGATTGAGCATCTTAAGCTCAGAAGAAAGATTATTGTATAAAGTATAAATTTGAAAGGAGAATGACCGTTCAAAGAGGGAGAGAGAATGGTGAGGTGGTGTTATAAGTCCCCTGAATCTAGTTGTAATATTATGAATATCTGTCCTAAACCTTATTTTATTGTACAAATATGGTGGTGTCATCGTGAGAAGAATTTGATGATAAAGTGTTAGACATTGAAGCTCCCTGCGATTTTTCATCGTCAGCCAACCAGCAACTTCAAGTTTGTGGGATATATGATCGAATTTTCTAATTCCATAAATGAATCTTAAGCACGAGTTTTGCATTTTTTGAATACGTTCAACTGTCCTTTTATCCAATGCCGAATGGTATACAGGAGAACAAAAGTTAAACAGTGATAAAATGAAAACCTCGCAGACCTTCTTCTTAACCTGCTGATTTAAATACGATCTGTGAGGGTATAGGTGTTTTAAATTTTGATAACCTTGACATATGTACTTAGTTATTTGATCCCGAAACCGAAAGGAATTATCAAGAAACATCCCCAGGCTTTTAACCTTAGTAGCAACTGGTATTTCAACATTGTTCATTCGGATATGGATAAAAGGTGATAATCTATTGCATATATTTTTATTACCAAACAGAAGTACCGCTGATTTATTAGGATTAATTTTGAGAGAATGTTGGGCTGACGCTTCAAAAATATATTGAAGGTCAGAGTTTATTTTTTCAACTGTCTCCATCCACTCTGATGGACTGGACGAGAGATACAGCTGTGTGTCATCGGCGTATACATGAACTTGGCAAAATTTTAATTTGTTGATAAACATTGAAGTATAAACAGAGTATAATAACGGTCCCAAGATTGATCCCTGAGGAACACCTTGCGGGACAAGTAATGGACGAGACTCGACACCATCTAGAGTAATGGTTTGATGCCTATTACGCAGATAACTATCAATCAACGAAAGGGCTTCCCTGTTAACTCCCATGTATTTCAAGACTGAGATCAAAATCCCATGGTCGACCGTTTCAAAGGCCTTACTAAAATCAAGCAAGACAAGGATAGTAATTTTCCCCTGGTCAGTCGCAGATAGAATGTCATCAGTGA
This sequence comes from Melanotus villosus, assembly GCA_963082815.1. Lineage (NCBI taxonomy): Eukaryota > Metazoa > Arthropoda > Insecta > Coleoptera > Elateridae > Melanotus > Melanotus villosus. The sequence goes on along the minus strand of OY720418.1, from coordinate 63,081,429 downwards.
CTTTTAATAGTGCTGTAGTACAACTATAACCTTTTCTAAAGCCAGATTGTGTTAATGGAAGGATATTATTTGTATTAATATAGCCAGATAACTGAGAATGAATAATTCTTTCAAGTATTTTCGAAAAAGCCGGTAGTATATTTATGGGCCTTAGGTCCTTATAAGTCGTTAATTGCCTTATTTTCGGCAGAGGCTTTACCAACGCGTGTTTCCACGGCTCAGGGAATGTGTGTTCTAGTAAGCATGAATTTATTATATGAATAATATAAGGAAGAATAAAAGGGCAACACAATTTAATCATGGTGACGTTGATGTTGTCACAACCAACAGCATTCGATTTAAGTGTATTAATGACCTTAATGATGTCCGAGTTATCCACAAGCGAAAAATTAAAATTTAAATGCTCGTAATCATGAGTTTTATATATATCCAAAGTATTGTTATGGTATTTCATAGTTGAATTAGTTGCAATCTTAGGAATACTATTAATGAAGTAATCATTAATATCATTGGGATTAGCAAGGTGTCGAGGAATATTAATTTGGTTCCTTGAGCCAATACCAACAGATTTTAAATTTTTCCATAATGTCCTCTGGTCATTTTTAGTAAATATAGAATTATAATAGGCCTTCTTTTCATTAAGAACAGAGCGAGTTGTTAGGTTTCTTAGTGATTTGTAATAGTCCCAATGTTGCAGCAATTTTGTCCTTCTATACTTGGCTTTAGCTTTATCCCTTAGACTCATTAGATACCTAAGATTATCCGTCAACCATGGCACATGAGGCTTTTTGAAGCTACAAGTAACCATAGGAGCATGCCTATCGAATAGTTGTATAACAAGTTCATTAAAAAAGATTAATTTCTCATTGACATTAGCCATCCGAAGAATATGATGAAATGGTAACGATTCTAAGTCCAAGTTGAATAAGTTCAAGTCTATATTATTAATATTACGAAAAGTCCTAACAGTAGGTTCAACAGGAACGCTACTAGTAATAATGTCGCAAAAGATGAGATCATGATCAGCTAAATGACAAGCAACTATTCCACTAGCATCAACCAACGAAAGGTCAGAAGCCAGGATGAGATCTATCAACGAAACAGTAGTATCGGTGATTCTGGTTGGCTGATTAATTATTTGGTGCAAATCAAAAGACTCAATAATATTGCAAAGTAACAGTGTAGCTGGATCATCAGATTTAAGGAAATCAATATTAAAATCACCAAGACAAATTATGTTTTCTGAATAAGGCAAACAGAATGAAAGAGAGTCTTCAAACTCATTTAAAAATTCTTGATAATTTCGACGATGAGGGTTGTAAACCGAGCCAACTATAACTTTTAACTTAGCTAGAGTAACAAGAACCCAGATCTGTTCTATGTTATTTTTAGGCATGCTAATGATAGAAAAGTTTAAGTAATTCCGAATATATAAACCAACTCCACCACCTCGACCACCACGATCCCTTCTCAAAAAAGTATAGCCCCTTATGCTAACCAGTTGAGATGCGATATTTTCATTCAGCCACGTTTCGGAAATTGAAATTAACCTTTCCCCTTGTTTTCAAGCAAGGCTATTTGATTTTTGTGGATATTTAGAAATAAATATACGCATCTGTCATTTTATTTTTTATTTATGTAAAAATGATTAATTAAAAGGAATAAAGATGCTAGTAGTGAAAAAAATAGTATATAAACCACGGTAGAGAAGACTTTTCTCAGCCTCACAACTTATTTCCCTCCATGCTTCGCATGTCGGGAAATAATACTGCTCGGCTGAGAAAAATGTCTTCTCTACCTTGGTCTATAATATACTATTACAGTTACATAGTTACATTGTTAAAATTAATATGACTGTTATACACTTGTTAAAAAAAAAAAAAAAAATTGAAGTTAAACCCCTCTAATGATATATTGGGAAGAATAGTATATTGTGTAACAAGTACAACACTATACTTTTTCTACGACCTCAACTCAAACTTAAAAAATGAGTTAAATTGGCAAACGTTCACTTCACTTGACAGTTCTCACAAATTCGTCGTTCAAACAAAAAACAAGCACAGCAATCTGTTCAAGTGTTTACCTGTGCCGAAAAGTGTATAGGCTCTTATCGCAGAAATGCGTAAAATAAACTCCATAAGAAATGCATTGCACTTCACGCATCGATGTAAAAAATACGATTTCACGTATTGCGATCAGTATGTGAAACTACTACTTTATGCATGGGAGTAGAAAAAATAAGTTTTTCAATGATGTAAAAATAAAGTAGTTATTGTTAAAATGTAGCTTTGTGATATGACTTGAAAATAAAGAGGGCCATGAAAGTTTAACTCAGTTTATTGAATTCTACACGAAATCAGGCACTGAATAGATTTTTTATGTTTGCATTAAATTAAATTTTTATGAAAATACAGATAATTGAAAAAACTTTCAGTTTTTTTGTTTCTTCAAAATGTCTCTTACCCGGTTCTTAGGCCAGCTCATACCAACATAGCCCGCTTCCAGAAGCTCAGATCTAATTATAACAAGTGTTCATTTGAATTTGTATGTTATTAACTTATTTTCAGAAGTAATACCACAAGTGACTAGAATTTTACCGGAAATTTTTTTGCCGTCACCAACACGACTGCTTGTTGCGACGAAAATCGTAACGAGTGCGACAGTACGAGTTACGATTTTCCAAAGCAACAAGCAAGAGTGTTTGTGACGGCAAAAATTTCCTGTAAAATTCTAGTCACGAATGGTATTCGGAATGATAATTCCTCGAATTAGGTATAATGAAATTACTGAAATACTTGTCACTCAAAAAATTTTGACAGACGTTGTCTCTAAGCAACGCTGCTAGTCGCAAAATTTTCTAGAAAATTTCACTAGTGGTATTTTCGATTTAATTCGATTGTGATTGGTTCAATTCACCAAAATACTGTGATTTGATTGGATGAGTGGAGTAATCATATATATTTTGTTAGAAGTTTTTTCTATTTTGAAGGAATAGCTATATTTTTACTAAAATTACATCTAAAGAAGATATTTCATACAACAAAAATTCGCAAGTATTAAATTCAGTAATTCTTATATAAAATAAAAACCTAAAAACAGATCATTCACAATTACATATGTATAATATTTAGTGGGTCCTTCCCGGGAGCGAAATCCCGGGAAATTAGCTGCTTTTTATAATCCCGACTCTCGGGATTCGCGTTTTAAATCCCGGGAAGAGACTATAAAGCTGACATCGACAGAATCAGAACAGGTTTTGTCAATTTCTGATACAATCGTCACAAAAAAACGCGTCAATCTGATCATTCTGTTGATGTTTTGCGTTTTTTTTAAATCAACAAGACATACAAATTAAATATTTATTTCCTGTGTTTTTTACTTGATTAAGAAAATGAACTTATTTTTGCTTAATGTTTTCTTAAAAAAATAATGTTTTTTGTTTTTTTTTTAAATTTTTTAAATAATGAAATAATAAATATGTTTTTGTTTTTTACTAAGTTTTATTTTTCTTGCAATAAAAATAATTAAATTGTTCTATAATATCGAAGGTTTAATATTAAAATAAAATCTCGGGATTTTACGAACTTTCAATCCCGATTGCCGGGATTGAAAAAATCTTCGGGAACAGCACCCACTAATAATATTGAGAATATCCAGTAGTAAGTAGTAGGTAATATTATATTCGAAATTCCATATTACAAGTATTATGTATAATATTGACTGTTGTGTAACCGTAATTTCCAACAAAAGCTAATTGATAATATTATCAGTTATCTAAATATTTTCAACTTCACAGTGATGCAGCAAAATATTTTCGTGTCGCAGGTCACCTTATGTGCCATAACCTTGTGTTTTTGCAATACAAGATTATAAAGAATATATTTTAATCTAAATCAAAATGTTGAGATTTCATTAACGAGTTATAAATTTTAGTAACTAATTAATTTGTTAAAATATTTGGGTATAAAATAATTTAAAAAAGGTTCTATGAAATTTTTTAACTTTAGAGTTCTTGCAATAATTAAAAAAATAGAATTATTATGCTAGCAAACCATATTGATTGGCTTCCTAATGTACTTGACAAAATCATACATGTTACTCACAAGAGTATAATATCAAAAACAAAAAGGATAATCCTTATGTATGACAGGCATGCATGTTCCACCAACAATTGAAAGTTCTCTTAAATTAATATCCAACAAGTCCAGATAATTTAATATTACATTTTTACGTAATTTTGAATTTTTTAAGTTTTATCATTGCCTAAATATTTCTGCGCTGATATGCCGTTTTCCAAACTACATTACTCAGATTCAGTATTTTAGTTCAATAAGTTTTTAAATCAATTTTCTTATTTGTAGGTATCTACTATCTTTTTAATCGAATTTGATTTATATGTTTCGGTAATCTCTCGCCCTCATAAAACTTAACATTTCTCCAATCTTTAAAAAAAGCTTTTGTTTCAGTTGTTTATTTATTTATTTATTTATTAGTCTAAATACACACATACAATTATTGATGTCCTATAAAAAACGCAGCAGGACTCATCACTGTAGTACAGTTTGGCGTATTTACAATAATTAAATTGATCCAAGATATTTGGTCTAAGTCCATGGTTAATTTGGATTAATTTGGCTCATCCAAGATATAATTTTGTTTTCTATGTGAAAATCCATGGTAGGCCTATATGATCTAGTGAACCTACATCTGTATGGGGTTCAAGAAGTTCATTTAACAAATTCTTCTGTAAATTTTTCAAAACAATCATGTGATAGCTAAGAAATAAGTAATCATTTTTTTATCGTAGCTTTATGTATTCCCAAAATTATGCTGTAATGCATTTTAACAAAGAAAATTCTATATGTAGAATATTTTCATATTTGCTAACTTTTTAGCAATTAGGTACTTACTATATAGTTCATAATTTCCAATTAAATCACAATCATTCATATAATTTCAAGACACTTTCTGAACTTTATAAAGTATTTTATCAGAAATATTTCTTTTGCATGTTACATATTTGAAACTTTTGACAAAAATAATGTCTTTGGAATATTTTTGTTCTCACTGTGGCGCTAACCCTTTAAAATTACACATTACATTGTAAGGTTTAAACAGCTAATGCGCTAATGCTAAATGTTTGATCCTTTGATTAGTCTTAGCAATGTCCTTTGCGTTCTTGAAATTTTATAAGAAGTTTAAATCAGGATATTAATTTTGTTTTAGAAAGACAGCCGGTGTACTGTATTGGCATCTTTAGCTCAGTCAGAGTACTGTAAAAGTGAAAATCTTGATCCACAAGATCCAAGATGTGCGAGAGTTATTTTAACTGGACATGTTATTAAGGTAAACTAACTGCTGCTGGCAGAAATAGAATGGCTTGTGGCGTGTACACCTTAGACCTTATATTAGAATATAAATTCTAAGGGTTAGACTATTATATCCATAGTTGCATATACTTTATTCATATATATCATAGCAATAAACCTTGCGAGTCAATTTATTACTTTCACGTGCCATTTTATTTCCAGGCGTACATCTCGTACAATTAAAATGGTTAATTCCACTTATAAAATAAGGCTATAATCAGACTTGCCAAAATTCACCCTGTTAACCTCTTAGTTTCAAGGCTTTTCAATTTTGAGAGGTGGGTAAAATTAATTCTACAAATTATGGTGTAATCGGTAATCCTCTGTAGTCAACAATATGGTAAAATAAAACATACAGTCAAAATATAGTTACACAGAAGCATACTGTATACGTTTAAGCACAGAATTAGAAGTTGTACCCAACAATTTTCGAAAATTTTATACAAATACAAAACAGTTTATCTAAGTAATCTAAGTTTATATAAAATATGCAAATTTTCATATTGTGTCATACGGGCATAAGAAAAAAAAAATGAATTTTTAGTTGTTTATACTTTTTTAGAAATTTAACATTACTGAAATTTAAATGTGCCTTCGAACTGGGCAACCAGATTTTGATCTACCCAGCTTTATTTATTTACCTACTTATATTTTCTTATTATATCTCATTATTTCTAAATTTGCTTTTTCATTTAAGTATATAAATTGAATGAAACAGTAATTTTGAGACACTACGTAAACTATAATATGTATGTTAGATTTGCTATAAAATTATACGTTTGATTAGTGTCCGGGTATTTGAATGTAAAAATTGAAAAACCCTAAAACATTTAATTCTTAAAAACACTGTTGAAATATTTCGCTACTTATGGCCTTAAAACAAACTATAGTTCTGAACGCAGAAATGTAGTCAGGTAAAGCATTTCGTTTTCTATGTTGGGCAGTGTTCAGTGTATTACCTAGTCCCCCTTTAATTATTTCCCCATATATTTCGTGTCCGATTTCATTATAATACTTCAAATTTATTGAAATAAGGCACAAAACTGTTAATATATGAGGACTATGAATATTTGGCTTTTAGTAAAACAAAAGCATATTGTGTGAAATATACAATACATATTTATAGCAAAGTGTTTTTGACAAAAATTAAACCTAAAATGAAGCCTATGGATTGCTGAGTGACGTTGTTTGATACACTTCTGACGTAAAGCTGCAATGCAGAAATGAATTTTGCTATCAAAAACGGCGGCTGGAAGTCCAAACAAATCTTTGCTAGGTTAGCGTTTGACCGTTTGGAAAGGCTTAATGCACCCAATGTAAATTACCATCATCGGTGGGAAACCTTTTACTAAAGTTGGCAAAAAACTGTTGCACTCAACTAACTTTAATTAGTCGCCAAAATAAATATTTGCTTCTAATACATTGTTACTCAGTATTCCATACTGTCAACAACAAAACCCATTGAAACTATTTTTATATCGAGTTTTGTTGCATTCATACTGTATTACGATATCGAGATACTTCTTCCTAGTTCTTTTCCAAATTCTCAATGCTTTAAAGTTATCAAATATTGAGTGTATGTTATTTCCTAAAAGTATTTCGTTCTACCTACCTCTGTTTTCTACCTACTAAATATATGCTAATTATAATTTAAATAATAGGTAGACAATACAACAGCTGAATATGACTTTGCAGAAGATGCTTTATTTGAACGTCATCCTGCTATGAAATATTGGCCAACAGGTTTGTATTAATATAAATATATACCTAATACGAAAATAATACTATTTTTGTATACGACAGACCACGATTTTTACATTGCAAAGGTAGACATTGAACAAGTAGCTGTATTGGATTATTTTGGAGGGGTCAAATTTGTGACTGTTGAAGATTACTTCCATGCAAATGGAAATTTTGATAATAATAACAACAATGAAGACTTATTATTTAAGGACGTTATGATTATTGATGTAACCGCATAAATGGCAAAAGAGTAGGTACCTACCTACTACTATATAAAATTTGTTTAAAAATATATCTGTTGAATTTGATGTATGTAACAAATGTATGTATTTTGGTTGGAGAATAAATATATAATAAATAGGTACTTACTATTGTTTACTTCATTAGTTTTAATAATCGTACTTTCAAAGGAACTGCTGTTATTATAGTCATAAACCTTAAAATGGACAAAAAGTATTAGAAAGACTATGAAAAGCATAGCATATAAACCAACAAATGCATAAGCAATGCTTAGATCTTTGTTTTATAATTTTGTGTAGTTGAAAAATGAAACTTAAGGCAGGAGCGAAGCGTGGATTTCCTTTAGGATAGGTCTTGGGTTTTTAGTTATTTTTCATACAAATAAAAATTTAATTAATTCCAAAAACATTTATTTACACAAAAACTTAGTTTGAATACTACTACTTTACTAAAAGTTTTCCTTAATTTTTTTATTTTCACTCATGAGGAACGGGGTGGATTTTTTTGACTCTACACTTTTTTCAAACGTCAGTAAAAAATACTTGAATTATCAATGAAATAGTGTACAATGTATTCACACTTATAGGCAGGAGCGAAGCGTGGATTTCCTTTAGGATAGGTTTTGGGTTTTTAGTTATTTTTTATACAAATAAACATTTAATTTATTCCAAAAACATTTATTTACACAAAAATTTAGTTTGAATACTACTTTACTAAAAGTTTCCCTTAATTTTTTTATTTTCACTCATGAGGAACTGGGTGGATTTTTTTGACTCTACACTTTTTTCCAACGCCAGTAAAAAAAAAATACTTGAATTATCAATTAAATAGTCTACAATGTATTCACACGAATTTGCTTTTACAAATACGTTAGCGTACTGCAAAATAGCAGAGTTTGGGCTAGACTTTGATGCGATTTATTTCCTATAAAGGATAAGTTTAGTAAATGACTAATAAGGCCAAGATTTTATGCATAGAAGTGCTCCGCGTATCATGGGGCTCTAGAAGACTGGCACTAAATAGCCTCAGAAGAAGTAGTTTGGGATATCGCAAAAAGAGATGAAGGGAAGTTTCATCTGCTTCGTTGCAGAATTTGCAACTTGGGTCCTCAGAGTGGCCCATGAGATGCACATGTCTTTTAAAGAGGCCATGGCCCGTAAGAGGGCCTGTGACTACCCTGAGGTGCTTCCTATTGAACTTAAGAAGCTGTTCGGATTTAACTTTTAAAGGTCTGTGGATGAGTTGCTTCGGTTGTCTCAGACCAGGGCGCGAACTGAGGGTGAGTCCAGTCTCTAATTGCTTGCTGAATGCTTGCATTGGGTAGGCCGAGAGCCGGTTCAGGGCTTAAAAAAGATTCCAAGGAGCCCTCCTTGGCCAGGCAGTCGACCTCCTCGTTACTGTGACCGGACGCCCAGATTAGTCAAACCCAATTGGCTGAGCCGAGCCGTTCGATGGCCCTTCGACATTCCGTGACCAGTTTTGATTTTGTTTTTACAGAACTCAAGGCGTTGAGTGCTGCTTAACTGTCAGCATATATAGATCTGCCTATTATGGTAGCCTCTCGTGAGATTTTCCTGGGCACAGGCTAAGATTGAAAACACCTCAGTCTGGAAAACGGTAGGAAACTTGCCTAGTGAGAGTGACAATCTCATTCTAGGTTGGTCGCCATAAATACCAGCACCGGCGCCTTCATCTATTTTCGATCCATCTGTGAACCATAGTAGATCAGAAGATCTGACGCGGTTCGTGAGCAGTATTGAGCATTCGTCCCTCCTAATTTCTGGTAAAGGAGTAGCAAGGAGACACTATATCATTGCGAGCAATAAGCAGCGGGTCAGACTCAATCAAAGGAAACTGAATATGAACGTGTCCCTTCAGCATCCCATCGCCCTTCCAAAAGCCGCTGGTGAGCAGCCTGTAGGCCGACTTTCGTGCTTCCACCTCAATCACAATGTGAAGGGGCGTTAGATTGAGAAGGGCTTCCAGAGCCGCCGGGGTTGGCCTCTGGAATTGGGTTAGAACCGTCGCGGTGTATGTTTTCCTACAGTTGCGAGTCACCACACCAGTGCACCATAGAGTCCATAGATGATGACTGGTCTAATCACCGTAACGTAGATCCACATCAGCACTTGAGGGAACAGGCCCCATGTGATTCCTAAGGTTCGACGACATGCCCAGAAGGTGGTCGTGGCTCTCTTTATCTGTCTGGCTATGTGATTGTTCCAGACAAGCTTAGTATCTAGTGTTAGACTCAAGTACTTTACTGTGCTTGAGAGTGTCAAAGCTGTCCCAAATATAATGGGTTCCATGAAGGCTTCCAATTTTATTTTTCTAGTGAAGATTACAAGCTCGGCCACCTCTGCACTATAGATAGTGCTCCTTGCATTAATCCGCTAACTGTACCAGGAAAATTTCCTGGGACCAAGATTGCAAGATCATCTGCATAATCCTGCGCATAATAACCAGCGGCCTCCAGTTCCACAAGAAGTCCATTAAGGGTAAGACACCACAGCAGAGGTGATAAAAGACCATGCTGGGGGCATCCTCGTCCCACCGAGGTCCTCATTTATTTAAGAACGTTGCGAGTATTGATATAACTGCATAAAACGTAAAAAAGTACTGCTATATAATATTTGTTATTGAAAATTATCTGTTGAATGTTGAATTTGATGTGTGTATTTTGGTTAGAGGATAAATATATACTAAATCTTTACTATTATTATCGTATTTGTAAAGGAGCTGCCATTATTATACTTTTTCTTTCTTTCTTCTTTCTCTTCTCTTTTACCCCCTTATAACTTATACCTTTACAGTGTCGGGAGGGCCGGATACACCGAGCTGCAGAGCGGTCATCCACTAAAGTTCTGGCCAAGCAGGCCCTTGCTTAACGTTATATATTTTAGTATTATGTGTACTCCCACTCTGCCGGTTCATTATTATAGTCATAAATAGGTATAGGATTTCTATGCATTTGCATGTTTTTTCTGCTTATAGCAAACATATGCAGAGTTATATTTCTGCATGTTTAAGCCACATATGAATCACATATGTCAATTTGAAAGTGCATATAAATGCATATTTAGGTGTTTTTTATAAATGCATGCATATTTTAACTTTTTTGAACGAGAGTGCATTTTTTACCACTTTTTGAGCGTTCTACATGCTTTAATTATGAAATTTCTAATATTTTTTAAATAATTTCGTATTTTATTAGACAACCAACCAAGGGCGATTTAGTTGAGTCTAGGGGAAACCCATAATTTAAGCCTATTGTTAAATACTAGGCTTTAAAATATTTTACTACCTTTACCATCTGTGTACTTGTTAATATTTTCTAAGAAAGAAAAAGTTTTAACTAAAATTTAAATACTTACATCCCGCGGTATTGTGATAAATAGGTATTAGGAAATTCCAAAGACCCTTTAACAAAAATTTAAATCCGTTATAGACAAAAATCCTGGTTTTCACTTAATTAAAAGCATAAACGATGCATTATCTGGCCAAGACATTTTAGACGAGCTAAAACATTATTCGCTTGTAGAATTAAACAATTTTAAGTATGCACCAATTACGTCTTGCGATGTGGAACGGAGTTTCTCAAAATATAAAACAATATTTAGGGATAATAGGCATATGTTCACTTTTGAAAATTTAAAAATGTACGTCATTGTTAACTGTAAAGCTCTATGTTTAGAAAATATAATTAATTAAATTATTGCATAGGAATCATAGGATGTCTAATTAAAACAATTTCTGTAAATAAAATATAAATAACGCTAAACAGGTGTTTTTTTTTAATAATGAAAGTGCATATATTTATTAAAAATTTCTAATAAACGCATATTTCATGATTTTTAAGTGCATATTTAACGTTTTTATAGTGCATAAGTGCATGCATATTTCAGCATTTTTAAGTGCATACAAATCCTATACCTAGTCATAAACTTTAAAATAGACTTAAAATATTAGAAAGACTGCGAAAAACAATAGTAAATAAATTTAAAAAAATGCATAAGCAATGCTTACACTAAATATAGAATGGAAAGGTAATACAACAAATGCCAAAAAGTTAACATCATACAAAAAATAGGTTCTCGTTTTTTTTATAATCTTGTGTAGTTGAGAAATGAAACTTATAGGCAAGAGCCAAGGCGTGGATTCCCTTTAGAATAAGTTTTTAATTAGTTTTGAAACAAATAAAATTTTAATTAATCCCAAAAACATTTATTTAAACAAAAATTTAGTTTGAATACAATTTTGCTAGAAAATTTCTTATATTTTTTTTATTTTCACTCATGCAAACTGCATATAATGTAATTTTTGCATATCTTACGAAACAATCAATAATGTGGACGAATCATGGTGTTTAGAGTTAATTAATTAATTAATGCATATTTAGGCAAAGTCTACATATTTAGACGTTTTGTGCATATTCATGCATAAATTTCAATTTTTATTTTTTTTATTGGTTTCCAATTTTACGTAATAGTGGTTTTTCATGACATCTCATAGGTCTCATATTGTATTTTGTATGGACAAGGTCACAGATAGTTTACTCTAAAAGTAACTGATTTTCTCAGAAAGCCGGGTACACATGGCCTCTATCGCCACACCAGGTTCTGCACTAAGCCCTATTGTTTATTATAGATCATTGTAACGGTGTCCATAAACTGTCGTCATCTCGGTTGCATTGAAAAACAAATTACAAGTCTTAGATTAAATCATAGACAATGACATTTTACAAATCTTGACATTTGGTTTTGTGTTTTGAATCAAATTACGAAATATGTTTCTGAAATCACAACCTACTGGGATGTTGACAGTTTATGGACACCCGTTATATTGAATCATTTAAAAAATCAAATCAATTAAGGATTATTAGTACAATATATCCTACAGCCCATGTTATGAATAGGTACTTTATATGCTCTGCTTACTCTTTCAACAAGGGATTACGGAAAATTCCTAATTAATTACAATCTGTCGAATAATACCAATGCTACTTCTGGTTGATCAACACGCTAAAACACCTGGCCATATAGGGAAATGCCAAAAGCTGAAAAAATCCACATATTCATAGCAATCTCTAAGTAGTTCTACACGAACATAACAAAACGAGTTCAATCAAGATTCATGTAGGGCATTAGTTTCTTCAAACATTCCATTATATAAGTTGTGATGACCACCTGCGCGTTTATAATTTTATTTTTCTAATTTCAGGGATTATATCTTGATGTATTTCCTTTCATTCAAAGCATAACATTAGGGGTTAGGGGTGTTTTTTTGAGCAAAGATGTGGCAAGAAAGTTAATTTCATTTGGAAACTAACTAAATACAGCAATATCATAAATTCTCGGACTTTAAGCAGTGAAATCACGTCTCTTTTACAAATTAGTTTTGCCGCCTATATGTAAACAAGCGGACACACACGCGTTCTACCAAAGTATCAAATTACAAAAGAATTTAAAATATACCAAAGTATTAGGATTTAAACTCAACTATGAAATTTATTAGTTTTGGGGCAAGTGTCACTCATGGGAACGTTTTGATACTAATTCACTTAGGAAAAACCTGTGAGTACGTGTAATCTTCCCCCCGCTGGTCGCGAATTTTTCAGTATAAATACGAGATCAAATTTTACCAAAACAGTCAGTCTTGATTATTCAGTCTATCTGTATAGCATAGCCGTCTGGAATTTCGACTAGTACGCTAATTAGTGTATCTAATTACTGTAAAATATACAGTTAGTTGTGTTGCACTTTGTTGCTTTGCATTAACTGATAGAAATTCTTCATATTACGTACACCGTGGTAAAGCATTGCTTTCCGGTTGCGTAGTGAGTGATCAAAAGGGTTACAATACCGTAATTCCAGTTGAGGGGCCTCACAGCGTGATCCAAATTTAACACACAACGAGAAAGTTAGCAATTTTAATATACTTGACATATTCAAGATTAGACTTTATCAAAATTACATTAGGCTTGCCCTGTTGTAGGTGATGATCACAATTAACTACAACAAAACGACGATTCTGACTACTGGTCTTGGGTATATTCTCAATCAACGATAGGGATAAACATCCCGAGGAATTGCAAGGTACTTTGTACTCGTACATTCTGAGTTGTACATAACGTACACTCTCGTACATGAGGAGCAACGCTTTAACACACGTACTCAGTTGGTGGGAAATTGCACCCTCGTTAAACTATAAAGATTGGTTGTAATATCACCTTTGGCTCCGGCCGCTTACGATTAATTTTAATATCAATTCCATAAAAGATCGATCTTGTATCGCATATCTGACTGACGCACTGACTTTCTTGTGATCGAACCACTACACAGGCCACTCTGATTACATCAAATTCATAAAACAAAAGGATAGTAATTATTCAAGCCACTGCCCATAATTTAACTTGCCTAGTTTGATGTCCATTCACTATGCTTAATTATTTACTGTATTTGTAATTTTTTTTTTAAATTTACATTGCGAATTTACAATCTACTCTTCATTTTAATTGTACAGAGTAATAAGTAAAATTTCTGAGGGGAGTTTGACATGAGTTAGGTACCATCCATCGATGGTTCACTAAGTCTTCTGGCCATGTTCTCTTGAGCCGTCTTCTTGCTAGCGGTTGGTTGTAGAGTTCATTTAGTAGCTGATTGCTATGGTCAGTATTTCTTTGTTTGGGTTTGTTGGCGTGTAGAGCAATTACTTCGTTTACGAGGGGAACTCCGAGGTCCGCATGAAGGGTTTGATTAGACACATACCAGAGTGCGTCTACCATCATTCGAAGTGTTTTGGATTGGAAGGTTTGGAGTATTTTCGTGTTACTCGGTTTGCTACATCCCCAAAGTTCAATTTCGTAAGTCCAGATTGGTTTAAGCATGATTTTGTAGATTACTAATTTATTCTCTAATGATAGTTTAGACCTTCTACCCAGTAGCCAGGATATTTGTTTCACTTTTAAGTTAAGTTGGGCCTTTTTGGTTTTGATGTGGTCTTTCCATATGAGTTTCTTGTCAAGGTGAAGCCCAAGTTATTCTACTACCGTTTTTTTCTGGGGTCGGAACATTGTTTAGATTGACCCTGGGGCAACTACATCGTCTAGTGGTAAAGATAAATGCGCTGATTTGTCACTATTTACTTTAATTTTCCACTTTCTGAACCAGTTCTGTAGCATGTCTAGATGGTTTTGTAGCTTCACAGAGGCTCTGTCAGGTTCAGTATCTGATGATAGAACTGCCGTATCGTCAGCGAAAGTAGCTATTGTAGTCTCTTCTGTAGTGGGTATGTCGGCCGTAAAGATGAGGTAGAGGAAAGGTCCGAGGATACTGCCTTGGGATACTCCGGATTTGATAAGATGGTAAGAGGAAAAAGCGTTGTTGACTTTAATTTGGAAATAACGTTCGTCGAGGTATGATTTATTTGTAAATATCTGTACATAAATCTGATTTTATAATATACCAGTTGATTTTTTTAACCTGGAATTTTCCAATATCTAGAGAAAGGAGCATCCTACGAAAAAACTGTCCGCCAGTGTGGCGTACTTTTAATGTTGAAAATAACAAATATCGTTTTTCAACTAAATTACCACATAATGATCTGTAATGAATATGTTGAACCGAGAAAAAAAAACGTTCATCATGAACTGAAATTGAAAAAAATGTTCAAATTCAATGTTATTTAAATGTAAAATTTGGGCAGCTCAGTGGCACGGGTTAATCACGTTCCACCGGACCAGGGTTTTGCACATCTTATTTTTTTAGTATCTTGAATGATTTCAGTGGACGAGAGCACGAAAAATGAGAATGACCATTATTAAGGGACACCCTACTGAATATTTGATTATTTGAATGGCCAAGAAACAGCCCGAATATGAATCTAATTGAAAATATATGGTCAGTTCTAAAAAAAAACAAGTACGGGATATGGGGATGGGACCACAAAATTGTCAGGAATTGGCACTATTAAATCTGTGTGAAACAATGATAAAAAATTGCTTCAACATGCTGTCAATGCCATTAACAGTATGTCAAGACGAATTCGAGTTCTAAAGTCTGCCAAACGGAGTTAGACTTGTCTTGGAAATGTCCCATTCGGTGTTTTAATAGTTTACTAATTTAATTTTTATTTTAGCGCCTGGTGGCAAAATACCCAGAAAAGAAGTATAGAATAATTTTGTTATACTTACCCATCTACATTATTGGCGGATCCAACAGTGGCGTAGCTAGACATTTTGGGACCATAAAAAAAATTTTAATTTAGGCCCTTTATCCTGCATTAAAAATTAAAATGTAAATAATAACACTTTTTTAATTCCATATTGGATAAAAAAATAACGGGTGTTCAAAAACTCCCACGTTTGGAGTTGGCTATGGCTCGAGAAAACAAGTAACACAGTATGTCTTTACTTAATACTTACACATGAATAGGGTGGCCACCTCTAAAGCTTTATTGACCCCGACATAATCTAACCCAGAATACGCCAATCAGTAAAACTGCCCTTTATAGAGGGTGCTCCAGAAGTATTGGGAGATATTTCAGGAACGGCAAAATAAGAGTAAAATGTTCTAGAATTTTTTTGTACATTTCTCCCACTCGAAGATGTTCCTGTCTAAAGGCTAGACCCCGGGGAAGTTTTTTTCAATTTTCTAATTTCAAACAACATTTATGCACATTAAATACGAATATCTTCGAATGGGAGAAGTGTGAAAAAGACCGAGGGGAACCACCGATTTTAAGACAGCTGACAGATCACAGTGATCACAGCAAACCAAATGGCGACAATAATGGTGGCGCGCTGGCGCAGTACATTCGTTAACATTGCTGTATTAACGCTGCCTTAAAGGTTGCCCAATCGTAAGGAAAAAGAAAATTCGAAAAAAGTTAAAAAGATTTTGTATTTATAGTTAGTACTTAATTTATATAAAATTTGAATTAACCCGGACATTTATCCAACCTGAACCGGACCACGGACAAGTATCGCGAATCCCGGACAAGACGGGTGGCCGCCCTACACATGAACAAATAAAACAGCAAAGTAAATTGAAGTTATAAACTAAAAGCTTTATTTACATTTTACACATAAAATTCAATTCTTTATAAAATATGATTAAAAAGCCCACCACCGGATTCAACACATTTTAAAACTCTATTCCTGACTCCATTCACTGCATTTTCTAAAAACGGATGCATATTATTTATTTCTACCACTCTCACGAAACCTTGCTATACATCTGTTTAAGGTTTCTACTGACTGTTGACGCACAAAACCATCATTTCGGAACTCATTACGGAATTTTTCTATGCAATTTTCAACTGAATAAGTCCAAACTCCGTCAACTTTTGTTGCGTTGCGAAAGTAACTTTCCATTATGAAAATTTTTTGTTCTAAAGAAAAAAACATTTTGTAATGTGCACTGGCCAAGCAGAAAGCAACAGATTTACACCTAAAACGAATCATTTTGGTAATGAATTTTTAGTAAATAAAATAATTACTTACAAAGAAGAGAGAATGAAGTATAACCTTAAAACGTCAAATAAACTAATCGAAGGTAAGCGTCGTGTGGTTGGCGAACCGACAAACACGACGTTCAACCCAATCAGCGCCAACTCCAATCGCGGGAGTTTTGGAACACCCTTTATATTTTCTCAATACAAAACACATACAAAACCGAAAACCTGATTATAATAATATAATAACAATAGTAAACAAAATATATTATATAAAATTTAAAATAACAAATAGAAAACCTATTACAGAATAATAAAAAAAGAAAGACAACCTAGTTAATTTAAAACTTAACTGGCTTTTACATTTGCAAAATGATCAATTAAATCTACTAAATTCATTTTAGTATCTTGTTCATGCGCAGTAGATAGCATAGAAAGATTTCTCAATCTACTTTGTCCAATAGAATTTCTTTTGCAATCTTTTATAATTTTGAGTTTATTAAAAGTCCTTTCCACACTAACTCAGGGCCGTAGCTAGAGGAGGGCTGGCCAGGGCGGAGCCCTGGTAAAACAAAATTGAGCCCTGGTAAAAAACTTCGTTAGTGTTTAATAAAAAATTCCTGAAAGTTACAGCTGTTTGACAAGTTTTATTTTCTGTAAACATTAAATTTTGCCAAACGGGCACAGTCCTGTCCTGCCTACCGCTAAGCCGCCGCCACGGACTTCATTTTATGAAGTCCGTGGCCGCCGTTCATGAGCGGAATAAGTTCGTTAGCGAATGCGACATGGAGCCATTTTTAATGAAATTCCACAATCGTAAACAAAGAAAATTGCAACTCTTTTAGTTTTCTAGTTTCATTCATATTATTTATATGTATTGACTTTTTATTTGTTTCTATTTTTGTACCTATTTGTATGCGTTCCTATGTAGGTATAGATATTCTAACAAGTCTCATGCGTTTTGAAAACTTTCGGTTATTTTCATTTTGTTTCTTATAATATTTGTACACACGTATGCCAAATGCCAAAGAAAAAAAATTCTTTTAATGTTTAGTGCTTAAGTACCTATCAAATTTATAAATACATATAAGAATATTAAGTACTTTATTATACAGTGTGTCCCCGGATTGAGTTCACTATACGTATAATCGACAAAAAATTTGAGAATTTCATTTTCATGTTTTGGGATTCCGCCCTGCTTGGTCTGAAAAGAATTTTAAGCAAATTTTTAGTTTTTTAAAAATTAAGACGGCCATGAAAAATGTGAAAAAACTATTTTTTCTTCAAACGTCAGAAAAACACGACTTTGTGTCCTTGGATACACACAGTTAAACATTCACTTTTACTCCTAGGAGTAAAAGTGACACTTAATGAGCCAATGGCAACTCGTAATTTTTATTTTTTGTAACAAAGCAACGACAGCTGGCATGACGTTCATTTTTGACTTTTTTTAAATTTTCTTGCTGAATTGCTTTTAATTTATGCGTTTGAAGAAAAAATAACATGTGTTATTCGGAGTAAAAGTGATTTTGTGTGCCTCGCATGAATGTCCGACTCGCTAGCGCTCGTCGTTCAAACGTCATGCTCGGCACACAAAATGACACTTTTACTCCTAATAACACAATATACTATTCTATTCAGGTAAAGTGCCTTTTCGGTCAATAATACGGCAAAATATTATTGGGAAAAGTTGGTCGGAATATGAAATTATGGCTCTGTGCAAAATTTCAAAAAGATCAGCTCCAAAAAAAAAACGTAAGTTTCTAACATAATATTTTATTAAAAAAAGAAATTAAATAACAATAATTACTCTATTTGACTTCCTCCAAGTTTTGACTTTAATCTAAGATAATGAATAATTACAATCAATTAATTGTTTGCTTTACTACGACGCGATTTTTCGTTCATTAAGGGTGGATTTTAGTTAAAATATTTTTCGTTTATAAGTATTTTGGGTTGCCTGACTTAAAAACTTCTAGTATTGCTTCTACCTAACAAAACTTCAAAATTCAGTATAAGTATTTGCGAATGCCGAATCTCAAACCTCTTTGTAAACATTGAAAATGATGAACAGAGTCGGTGAATGTTGGGTTGCCCATCTTTAAGGCGGTCGGAGCCGTTTATGCGGGCCTACACAAATCAAAGTTTTTTTGGTTACTACCAATTTTTAATAAAGTTCTCGATATCTTGAAATAATAATAATTATGTGTATTTTCATGGAATCCCAATAAAAATTGGAAATTATATCTAATTAAAAAAATAGGCTTTTTACCAGATATTTACGTTAATTTAAAAAATATTCTAAAACCGTTTTCACGTCCCATTTCTTCGATAGTCTCCGCAGGGATTAATATAATTAAACATTATGTAGTTATGTTTAAACGGATGGAAATAATTGTTTTAATATGCAAAAAATCATTTAAAAATATAAATTCAGCTGTAACTTTATTGGAATTCATTCAATGAGGTTCAGATTTTCGCAATCCCTAGATCAATACATTACAATTTTGTTTAATCAAATTGTAAGCTGTAATCTTCAGTATCTTACGAAAAAACAGGTAAAACAAATTGCTTATTTTATCACCGACTTTGAAAAGACAAGGAAATCCGAGATAAAGAAGGACAACAAACTCTGAAACTCAGGTACGTAGCCAAGCGCAACGACAGCAAATTGTTAGACAGGACCTTTGTATTCAATTTTCGGTTCGACCTTAAAATATTTGCAATTGCATATATTTTTCATAAAATACAAATATAAAGGGATTATCCCATTCATTGAAATGTGGCTTTAGCTGTTCTTAATTTAAAAATTTTAGCAAAAATATATGATTTACAAATTATTCTACAAGAGCTTTCCGATTTTTTTTTAAATTTCTGTAAAAGTTAAATATAAACAAATAATACTATGTTTAATTAAGTTTAATGTAGGGTCTGTCTTGTACAGTAAAAAGATAAGAAGGTAAGAAGTTTGAGCAAACAAAGAAAACTTTTAACGTACGCAAGATTTCCAAACTTCTAGGAAAATGAATAACCCCAAAATTATTACCTGCTCCTTTCTTATGCTTAAAAATTTTAAAATATTGCTTGCAGTTTATGTTGCAACTGCATATAACGAGTCTGAAGTTTTGTTATAAAGTTGCTAACCTTAGATTTTTTCCGTATATGTATTTGCTATAAAATTTAAACAAAACAAGTTTCGGTTTAATTAAGCTAAATGTTTTATATACAGGGTGTAAATTAATGACGTGCAGATATTTCAGGGGGTGATAGTACTCGGCAAAATAAGAAAAAAATGTTAACATACACATGATCAAAAACGCGCCATTTTCGAAAAGTCGCGCATGCGCCACAGCCCTTTTGCGAAATGAGTATGCCTATTAACACAAAATATTGAATATGGGATATAGGTCAATTACACCCTATGAGTGAGTGCAGTTTGATGTGTATTTTATTGTTTTTTGGACAAATTTGCTTATCTAATCTAAATTTCGACATAATGGCTAATAATTATTATAACAAATACTATTCCACACTAAATGAAGTACATACGCGCCGGAATAACGAAAAAATAACGTGTGTTGTGTAGATTCTTACACTTAGTTTAGACGAATGTAGTGAAAAACAAGAAGATTTTCCAAAAGTGTTATACCCAGGCATTTGCAATTAATTAATTTGTAAAATTTAAACATAATTTAATACACGTATATGTGATATTTAACAGACCTACGAGGTAGAGTAACAAGGTTCTATACGTACACACACATACACTATACACATGGTGCTGTATGCAGGTAAAAAACGGCGCACCAATCACGTGACTCGCATGCGGGCCGGATTGTGCATTTCACGCGTAAGACCACATACGCTAACGCACCAGCCTCAACACCGAAAGGTATAAGAGGTTAACGATTACATACATACATACATATGTGATATTTAGCAAAAAAATTAACAAAACTTGTTTTCTGTATTACTATTAAATGTTTGTAATGATAATGTTTTTATAATAGGTAACTGTTGTATTTAATGGTAGTAATTAATTATCTTCTCAAAATGCAGAATAGAAGAAAAATCAGTTAAATTAAAAACTGGTTTATTCAAAAGTAAAAATAGAAAAACAATGTATGTTTTTGTACATACCAACTGTTACCTAGGATTTGCTTAGTAACAGTAACTAATGATACTTGTATTATCTAACAACACAACAGCTCCTCCCTCACTAAATCTTATAATCTAACATCTAACTGATTCAAATTTACAAATTCAATCTTTGTGGTACTTTCCTAGTTCTAGAGGATCTACGTAAAGTATCACATGAAACTTTTACTTCCTTTTCCTCATTTAGGTTAGAACTCGGATTAGAATTTATTTTAGGAGTTTCATTTTTAGTTAAATCCGAATTGTTATTACCCAAATCTGGAATAGGAGTATCACATACATTTGGAACAATATTATTATTTAATTTAGGTTCAGGCAAAAGTAATTGTGGCTCCAAAGGTTCAGGAATTGAATCAAGTCTGATGTCCAGTGGAGTATTAAGCCCAATAAGTTTAATCTGATCAATATGTCTTTTCCAAATTCTGTCATCGTCTAATTTGACAAAATAATGTAGTTTCCCTAACTTATCTATTACCGAGCCAAACATCCATTTATCATTATGAATATAATCACGCACGGCAACTCGATCTCCTACGCTTAAAGTGCGGTAAGTAGAATGATAGTTTTGGGTTTCTTTAGCCTTAATTTCTGGTTTGATTAAGTCTATTCTTGATCTAATTTCTCGTCCGAACATCAACAAAGACGGAGACTTTTTAGTAATACTATGGGGCATTTTCCTATATTGCAAAAGTATCTTACATAACTCTTTTTGTCTATCCATCGGTTCAGGATTGATAGCTCTAATTGCCTGTTTTAAAGTTTGTACGTATCGTTCAGCTAGTCCGTTCGTAGCCGGATGATACGGAGCTGTTTGTATATGTTTTACTCCGTTCTGTTTCAAAAACAATTCAAAATCGTTTGAAACAAACTGTCTACCGTTATCGCTCACTAAATAAGTTGGTATTCCGAATCTAGAAAATATTTCTCGGCATAAATTTATTGTAGTTTTTGATGTTAAATCTTTAGTCATATGAATCTCAGGCCATCGTGAATAAGCGTCTACCAAAATAAAATAGTAAGAGCCATAAAATGGTCCTGCATAGTCTACGTGGACTCTTTGAAATGGTACATCTACTCTCTCCCACGAATGAGTTTCTACAATTCTAGGGTTATTCATTAATTTGTTACAATTAAAACATTCTCTACTAATTTTTTCTATGTCTTTATCTATTGTACTCCACCAACAATAGCTTCTTGCTAACCCTTTCATTTTGAAAATACCGAAATGAGCGGTGTGCAATTCATTCAAAATTTTCGGCTGCAAAGATTTCGGAATTAGAACCCTTATCCCTCGAAAAATACAACCTTGTTGTAAAGTAAATTCGGCTTGGTCGATATTAAAACGTAAATGTTTCTGAACAATCCTACCACACTTCAAACCGTCCAGCAATGGTTTTAGTTGTGGATCTGAATAAGTCTCTTTTGAAAGCTCTGATATTGTTACCGGCAATGTTTCGATCTGATTAATTTCAAAAATATCTGGTTCATCGTATTGAACAAAACATTCGGATTTTAAAGGTAATCTTGAAAGAAAATCTGCATTGGCGTTGGACAAACTATCTTTATACCTAATATCAAAATCGAAAGCTTGTAGAAATATGGCGTAATGTTGCATACGCGTTGCGGATAGAACCGGTAAACCCTTTTTTGGATTAAAAATTTGTACTAAGGGTTTATGATCAGTGTATAGAATAAACCGCCTGCCGTAAAGATATTGGTAAAATTTACGGACTCCAAAAATTATGCTGTAAGCTTCTTTATCTATTTGTGGATATTTTTGTTGTGTACTTGATAATGTTTGTGAAGCAAATTGGATAGGTCTTTCACTACCATCGGAATATAAATGTGAAATTACAGCGCCTACGCCGTAAGGTGATGCATCTGTTGCTAAAATTATTGGTAACTTTGTATCAAAATGTGCAAGAAAATCGGAAGAATTTAATTTGTCTTTAACAATTTTAAAAGATTTCTGGCAATCCCAATTCCAAGAAAAAGTTGTATCCTTATGTAAAAGTAAATTTAGTGGATATAAAACTGTACTTAGATTTTGGAAAAATCTACCGTAGTAGTTTACAAGTCCAATAAACGAACGTAACTGTGACTTATCTTGTGGTTGTGGTGCATTTTGTATCGCCTCCACTTTACTAGTCATTTTATGTATACCGAATCTATCAATGACATAGCCGCAATATTCTATTTTGTCAACTAAAAATTCTGACTTTTCTACATTTATTCGTAAGTTATGTGTAGCTAATCGCGATAAAACCTCCTCTAATCTAACAATATGAATTTCGTCAGTTTCGCCTGTAATTTTTATATCATCTAAGAAAACCGTAACCCCTGGAATACCTTGCAAAATCTTTTCCATTTCACGCTGCCAAATTGCAGGTGCTGAGGCTACTCCGAACATTAATCGGTTGCATCGATATAAACCTTTATGTGTATTTAAAGTTAATAAGTCACGATCTTGAGATCGAACCTCAAGTTGTAAGTATGCCTGACTAAGATCAATTTTTGAAAATCTTAATCCCCCTGCCATTGATGCAAACAACTCATCAATGGTGGGTAATGGATGTTCGTCAATATCTAAATTAGGGTTTAGCGTTACTTTAAAATCGCCGCAGATTCGTAATTTTTTTCCTTTTGTAACGGGAACAATTGGTGTTGCCCAATTCGAATATTCTACTTTTGTAATTATACCCTGTGATACTAACTTGTCAATTTCTTGTTCTACTTTCGGTATTAAAGCAAAAGGTACCGTCCGTGCCTTCATAAACACGGGTTTTGTATTTTGTTTTAAATGTAATGACGCTTGTATCCCTTCTATTTTCCCAAGTCCTGGTAAAAACACAGTAGGAAACTTAAGTTTCAAATTTTCAAGTATATCCGTAATACGTACATTATTTACATGTCCGTCCCACAAGTTTAATTTTAACTGTCTAATCCACTCGCGCCCTAGTAATGGTGCTCTGTCTATTGTCACTATGTATAAATTTAAATCGTATGAGTTTGTATTGAATGTAACTTTGCACGGTACATAGCCTAACACGTTCAATGTATTTTTACAGTATGTAATTAGTTGTAGTTTTGTTTGTACGATCTCAGAATTTGGAAAGACTTCTGTAAGTTGTTTCTTACCCATACTTAATACTTACTGAAGCTCCACTATCTACCTCAAACGTGATATCGGTTCCGTTTACCTTGACAGTAGTTAAGAATTTATTACGGAACTCAGCATGTTCCGTTTCCACCGCCACAATTTCCTCCACCTGTTCCATCTCATGTTCAATCTGATGTGTACTTGTACTGATAGAAGATTTATTCTGTCTGGCTTTTGTACATACTTTTCGCAAATGACCCTTAATTTTACAGAAATCGCATATAACATTGATTTTGTCACAATTATTTGCTAAATGCTTGGACGACCCACATCTGAAACATTGTAAATTTTTGTTACTATTGCTAGTTACTACTTGTCTTGTATTGGTGTTGTTGTAAGTTTCCCGACCGGTTGGTTTACGTCCTTTGTATTGTTGTCTTCCTGCATTGTACTTTGAACTCGAACCACCCACACTGTGGACATTAGCTCCTGACGTGCTAGTACGGTGTAATTGAGCCGCATCTCTTGCAGATGTTTCCATTCCTGTAGCTATATTCAAGGCTTGTTCAATCGTCAATTCTTTCTGTTCCAGTAATCTGCTTTGTATGTTTTGTGCCATCAACCCGAACACAAATTGATTTCTGAGTGCTTTCTTCAAATATTCACCAAATTTGCAGGTAGTAGCCATTCCTTGTAACGCCGTCAAGTACTCCTTCACCGTTTCTCCCTCTTGTTGTTTTCTTTGTAAAAATCTGTATATCTCCGCTATTTCTAAAGGTTCCGGATTGTAATGAGCCTTCATCAGGTTAATTAGCTCTGCATAGCTCTTGTCGTTTGGTTTATCAGGGGAAATCTCGTCACAAAGAACATCATAGGCCTCACTTTCCATATAATGGCAAAGGTACGCCGCCTTTTTGTCAACTGGTACTGCGAACACGTCAAATGCACTTTCCAGGCGCATCAGCCATCTGTCAAAACGTTTTGTCGTGTCGAATTTTTCTATTGAAAATACCGTATAAACAGAATGTGTCGTAGCTTCCTCACCCATGTTGTTGTATTACTTGTAATTGTAAATTTTCCAGCGAGGTTGTTGTATTACTTGTACTTGTAAATTTCCAGCGAGGTCTAAATATTGAAGTTGTATTCCCAATATTTTTGTAAAATACTGAACTTTTCACTGAGTTCTGACAATCCTCGTCGCCAATTGTTGTATTTAATGGTAGTAATTAATTATCTTCTCAAAATGCAGAATAGAAGAAAAATCAGTTAAATTAAAAACTGGTTTATTCAAAAGTAAAAATAGAAAAACAATGTATGTTTTTGTACATACCAACTGTTACCTAGGATTTGCTTAGTAACAGTAACTAATGATACTTGTATTATCTAACAACACAACAGTAACAAATCATTCAAAGCAAGCAAGACACTTTTAAATGTTTTATGAGTAATTAATAAATATAAACACAAGACATTTTGTTTATTTTATATGTACTGTATTGTGCACTGTTGAGTTTTAATAAAAATTGCATGTAACCTGGGAAAAAGTTTTTTTTAAGAATATCATTTGAGAAGTCACATAAATGACTAAATTTTATAAATTTACATTTTAATAAAAAGTAGCTGTACTAATAATATTAATAGTAGCCCATTTACAGTTTAATTTAATATTTAATAAGTAATTCACAATTGGCGTAATAATTCAAATATTGCAGCGTTCTGATAATCGTTTTGTGGGTAAATCAAATACTCTAACCTTGAGTTGTTTTCAACGTAAGCTAGTCAGGTAGAAAATACAGTTAATTCGGTACCTACCCTTAAGCCCTAGTCCATGTCAAATGCATCTACGTCCCTAGTTCCTACCTCGACGTCGGTTATGTGTAATAAAATAAAGTTGAACTATTGGAGTATATTGGGTTGCATACAATTTTGTTAGAAATTTTTCAACGGCTCCATACACCTTAATCAGATAATCAGTTTTTTAAAAATTATAAGCAATGTTTTCTAAAGTCAAATAAAGATTACGCCAAAATTATACAAATAGGAAGGTAATATTGAAACCCACCCCGCGACATGCAAAAATCAATACATTGTTGATCGATGTCTTGTGTAAGTCCTTTTTTGTAAGTTTTACAAAATAGGCCATAATTTAATTACTATATTAAAATTTGTCGTTTTGGCCTTGTTGCGTATGAAAGAAAGGTCTAAAAGTTTTAATTCATACCCGTCCTTCTTTTCAACTGTCATTATTTAACCGTACCGTTATTTTAAAATTACACAATTTTCAGCGCGTATACATGCTACCATCTGCTACCAGACACTCTTTGTCTCTTTTCAAGCAATAAACATTATTATTACTAAAACCCACCCTTAAGACAAAATGCGGATTTAATGAAAGTGAGCTGATCTTTTTGAAATTTTGCACAGAGCCATAATTTCATATTCTGAACAACTTTTCTCAATAACATTTTACCGTATTATTGACTGAAAAGGCACTTTTCCTGAATAGAAAATAGTTTTTTCACATTTTTCATGGCCGTCTTAATTTTTAAAAAACTAAAAATTTGTTTAAAATTCATTTCAGACCAAGCAGGGCGGAATCCCAAAACATGAAAATGAAATTCTCAAATTTTTTGTCGATTATACCTATAGTGAACTCAATCCGGGGACACACTGTATAATAAAACATGTTAAATGCGCAATTTGGTTCCATTCTTCAGAAAACAAAACAAAATAAATGGCGATATAATAAATAAAGAGTAGGTATATGGGCTATATGCATATTAAGCATGTCGGCATGAAACGTAAAAAAAATAATCTACAACGTCCCTGGAAAATCAAATATCAGTATCTTTCAATATGAGGATATGGGCCCTGGTAAAAAAACTAATAGCCCTACCAAAAATTTGGTTCTGGCTACGGCCCTGCACTAACTACTGTCACAGGATGCGCAAGGAATTAAAAAAATACAGTAAAAATTTCAGAAAATTCACCTTAAATTGCTGTACTTTGTTATTAGTAACGAAAACAATTGTTTTATAGAAATTGTTTCGTTTAAGTATTTTCTAATTAAGGAAATTAAATTACTAAACTGAAGAGAAAACTGGGAAGACAGTACTTCTCAATATTTGTTTACGACATGTTCACAATTAATTAAAATATTTTCATCTGACATTTTAATAAGTTTAATAAGAATCTAACGTAATATATGCAAGCCCGCCCTTAAGAACCACGGGGCTCCTAAGCCTTGCGGACCCGCAAGCTTTGCTTATTCTTGCTATATGGTAGCTACGCCACTGGGATCCAAAGCCCCTCTCTTAAACATTAAAAGAATTAACACATTATGTAATAGAGATTTATTTATCAAATCAAAAATTAAAGTAACAGAGATGCAAATATAAAATATCTGTACAATTTATTATTTAAAATACATAAAACGGACTACAATGTTTAAGAGTTTGTTAAGTATACAGGGTGTATCTAACTGGTCGTAGAAAAGGTATACCCCAACACTGTGTGACTAAAACTAAAACGAAAACTTACCAAGAATCGAGTAACATTTGTTCACTAAATCATGCATTATTGTCACATAATTTTTTGGTATAAACTGAAAAAATTGTACCCATCAAGAAAAGCCTAATGGTTACACAATATAATGAAATTATTATTTTAATTTATGTAATACTTCCCACACAAGCGTCTCACAAACCCAAAATCATATAAATTTGCCTTTCTCATTTTTTCAACTTAGCACTAAACAAAAGCTGATAAGAAATTAGAACAAATCAGTAAATCAAAGAATTAAAAAATAATAATAAACCCAAATTACACGTTAGCAGAATTCTAACACCATTTAATTTTTGTTGCACAGTTGCATCATTTTTTGCATATTGTGCCTAAAATAAATTTTAGCTGAGCAAGTAATTTAGTTTAATTATTTATAATGCATAACCGTTATCAAAAGACTTGCGAAAAATTATTGTTAATTTACTAAAAGTGAGGGAAATTTTTGAATAGTATTGCAAAAAAATTACAGTTGTCTCACAGTGAGGAATATTGCAAAATTGGTTCTACAATTGGTCTATTGTTACAAAAGAATATTATAAGAGAAAATAAGAATTTTAGGCCACATAATAATAATACAAAATTGTTAGATTATTAGCAATGCTTTGACAGGATGTGGAATGAAGCTACTGAGAAACAGTATTCAAAATCTACTTGTTCAAGGACTATATACAATGTGTCCACGGATAGGTGATACAAGAGGAAAAACTTTTTTATTATTGATTTCTCAGAAAATTCTATTCTTGATAATAATTTTTGCTGTGTTTAGTAGTCTTATTTCTCATGTTACTTCTCCTGCAGGTAATCATTTAAGACTTAAATTCACAATTTTCCTCAGTTTTGGACTTTGAAAAAATTTCTGAAATTCTGTGTAGAAGTGGGAGGTTATACTTTTGAATAATTTTGATATTTCTGTTTCCTTTATTCTTGAAAGTTTCAATTTAAAATAAAGTTTTCGAAATAAAATATTCTAATTTTGTGTTTTTGAAGCGTCTACGAGCACAACAAAAGCCTTAAACTAACAAAAAACAATTATGTCTGAACAACTTCAAATTTTGCATACAAGCGTAATTTTGTGTTCTGAACTTTACTCTAATACAATTTTGCGATATTTGTTAAAATACTAAGACTTTACCTAAACGTCACCTTCGTTTTAACAGTGCTAACACAGATGCCTTGATTAAATAAAATCGAAAATCTGCTTAAAATGAATTTAAGAACATGCAGTGATAGACTGCCAAACAGCGTATTGATATATAAAAATTTTTGGTCATTTATACCTCTTGTATCGCCTATCCGTGGACACATTGTATAAAAAAAATAGCTTTAAATATTTTCTAAAGATCTGTTGCTAAGATAATTTTTATCTTAATTTAATTCTATAGTTACATCCCTAGTACAAGTTTGTAAACCAGTCGCAAGAATTCAAGTTTTGTTTTGTTTTTGTCCGTTTTGACGATTTATTAATTTGATGAAGCTATTATATTTGTGCAATTTAATAAAATCAATGTTGGCGTTGTTAGTTATGTACTTATACTCCCTACTCTGTGTTAAAATCCCAACAAGAAATGCAAACAGGTGAACTAATATGATTTTGGGTTGGTAAAAACCTCATACATTAATGCACCAGCCTTGACGCCAATGACATATATGTACCTACAATGTACATACATACATATACATATACAAACTGTTCATTTTCTTGAAAGTTACATAGTAAGGTGAAATATGGTTTTATGTAAAATATGCACCATATGAGTTAGCGCCCATGACCTGTCATATGATTTGTTTACTTTGTTATTCAAGTTACTGCAGTCAAACTTTAGTTCAACTTTAATGGTTCTCTTTATTTTCACTAACTTACATTTTTCAAAATGGAACCTACCTTATTTTTATATCACTGAACAACCTATTTTCTCACATATTCAATAATACATCCCGCGACGGATTTAATTGTATTAATTTTGTTGAAATGAGAACATTTAAGTTTAGGTTTATTTGTAGTTACTTAAGTATTATCTAGTTGCTCAATATGTGAATAGTTGGTAGCAGTGTTTTTGTAAAATATATAAACACAGTTTGTTACATAAAGCGCTCTCTCTGAGTTGTTAACTTGAATAGTAAACATTTATATTATCAGGTGTTAATTTCCATCAGGTTATGGATCCAGCAATTATTAAAACTTCCGATTAATTAACACGATATTAAACTAGAGAGCAACAGCCAATCAGGAAATTTAATTTTAATTGGTATAGTGGTGAGTGTGCTACCCAAAATTTGAGGTTAGTTTTAGCACGTGGTCGCAGCATGGCATCTTCAGGAAATCTAAGTCATTTACCCTCAATTGAAAAGCTTCAAGGGCGTGAAAACTGCAACACATGGAAATTCTCAGTACAAACTTACTTAGAGCACGAGGAATTATGGGATTGTGTGTTGGGCACCGAAAAAGACGACAAGAAAAACGTGAAAGCCAAGTCAAAAATCATATTACTGTTGGATCCCATCAACTATATACAGTGACCGCCAAAAAGTTCGCAACATATAGGACAAATTTTTATTATTAGAGTATCGAAAAAACTTTTCTGGGGGATCGGTTCTGCATGTCCGATAACCTAAAAATCAAATTTAATGTATGTCACGTGACCACTGGTATGGCGGCAAATTTAAAAAGTCGCAGAAAGCGGAGTTAGATGGCAAAATTTCGAAGAAAATTATTTGAAAAAGTTGCGTAGAATTTAATTTTAGGCCTATATACAAAATTTTAAGCATTTATTACAACAAATTGAAAATCGCATTTTTTTGTAAATATTTTTTTATTTCTTTACAAATACCCAATTTTTTCCCTTTAAATAGCTTGATTGACGTGAAACCTATATATTTGGATAACACTGGAAGAACTTTATGGGTTTTCCATAATTGACAGACCTAAATCTAAAAAACAGGTTTTCGCTAAGGTACTCGCTGTTGCAATGGTTTGTATCTAATAGCTGTAGAAAATTTTTACGAATATTTGTATGCTAGAGCACTTAGAAAAGCTAAATTTTCTTGGTTATGGTCAAAGTTCATCAATTTATGTAACAAAGAAGAATAAAATAGCCAATAAACTAAAAAAAACACCTTTTTTATATAATGTTTCTTTCACTTTTTCTTTCTATAATATGTAAGGGAGATTTATCCACGGTTATCGGCGAAACTTGATTATTACCGAGAAAACGGATCTTTTCCAAGTGCTCCAGCATAAAAATATTTCTAAAATTTTGAAAGAACTGTTAGATACAAACCATTGCAACAGTGAGCTGAGCGTCTTAGCGAAAACCTGTTTTTTAGATTTAGATCTGTCAATTATGGAAAGATTGAGAAAGTTCTTCCACTGTTATACAAATACATAGGTTCCACTTCAATCAAGCCATTTAAAAGGAAAAAATTGCGTATTTGTGAATTAATAAAAAAATATTCACAAAAAATTGCGATTTTTAATTATTTTTAATAAACATTTGAAATTTTGCATATGAACCTAAAATTAAATTCTAAGCAACTTTTTCAAATAATTTTCTTCGATATTTTGTCATCTAACTCCACTTTTTGCGACTTCAGGGTGATTTTTTAAAATTTGCCGCCATACCAGTGGTCACGTGACATAACATCAAATTCGATTTTTAGGTTATCGGACATGCAGAACCGATCCCCCAGAAAAGTTTTTTCGATACTCTAATAATAAAAATGTTTCCCATATGTTGCGAAGTTTTTGCCGGTCACTGTACACATACAGCGTGCAAAGTCAGCAAAAGAAGTATGGGACAAACTGCAATCAGCATTTGAGGACTCCGGGTTGACACGCAGAATCAGCCTTTTACGTACATTAGTTACAACACCTTTACAACCCAACTCGACAACTGCAACAATGTTGAGGAATATGTCAATAAAATTATAATGACAGCACACAAATTAAATGGCATAGACTTGGTGGCATAGCACATGGTGAAAGTGCTTTCGTCAGTAAGAATACAACAAGGAAGGGCTACCAGCATAAAAGTAAAGGGCCAAGATGTTTCAGCTGTAATCGTTACGGGCACAAAGCAAACGATTGCTTAAACAAGAAAAACTCGCAGTAAGTAAAGGCTCAACTTCTGTATTCTGTGCTGTTTTTTCAGTAGGCCTCTACACCAACAAAGACGAATGGTACTTACTGTACTTAGACTCTGGAGCATCTCTTCACATGACTATGCGAAAAGACTGGCTAAATAACAGTGAAACTTCCAAAATAAAGGAAATTATAGTTGCTAACAATTCAACGTTACCAGTGTCTGCATCGGGGACAGTTCATGTTAATGTATGTGTAAAGGGCAGACTAGAAACAATTCCAGTGAGAAACGTTTAGTTAGTGCCGAGTCTGGCAACGAATTTGTTGTCTGTGAGCTAAATAGTTAAAAAGGGACATAATGTTATATTTGATGACAAAGGTTGTCAAATAGTTCGCGGTAATGAAGTGATTGCGATTGCTGAATTAGTAAATAATATGTATAGACTTAACCAGGGCAGTAACTTAGCTTTAAGGACAGTGTGTGCAGCTGATAAATATTTGTGGCACCGTAGACTAGGTCACATAAATCATACAGATTTAAGTAAACTTAAAGACAATTTAGTTACAGGTGTGGACTTTAGTAATAAGGACAGTTATTAAACATGTGAAAGTCAAATAGTGCAGCCAAACGTTCAAGAATATTGGAACACGAGCAACAGAAGTTTTCCTGAATTGGTGCACTCTGACTTGTGTGGGCCAATGGAGACGACATCGATAGGCAGAGCACGGTATTTCCTTACACTAATAGACGACTTTTCAAGAAAAGTGTTTGTCTACTTTCTTAAGCAGAAGGAAGCAGGTGAAGGAAGTGTTTGAAAACTTCAAAGCTCGGGTAGAAAATCAAACCGGAAAACAAATAAAGGTATTCAGAATGGACAATGGTAAGGAATATTGCAACATCAGTTTTAAAGAATTCCTACAAAAATCTGGCATTCGACATCAAACGACCGTCCCTCATACGCCACAACAAAATGGTTTAGCGGATCGGATGAATCGAACGATTGTAAAAAAATCAAAGTGTATGTCATTCGATGCCGCATTAAGGAAGGAGTTTTGAGCTAAAGCTACTGCAACAGCAGCTTATATTATCAACCGATCACCAACTAAGGGCCTGGAAAAAACGCCAGAAGAAATATTTACAGGTAAGAAACCAGACTTAAGCCATCTAAAAGTGTTTGGTTGTAGGGCCATGGCACATATACCAAAAGCGCTACGCAAAAAGTGGGACTCCAAATCAGCTGAGTTGATATTCGTGGGTTATTGTGATGACACAAAAGGTTATCGACTTATTCATCCTAACAACAAGAAGTTAGTCAAGAGTCGTAGTGTTGTCTTCATCGAAAACCATAAGTTCAATGATAACGTGCCTATGAAATAATCCATGAATGAAATTTTACAATTTGAGGAGGCTTTCGATGAAGTGGGAGATCTAAATGCAACAGATGAGTCGACCTGAAGTCGAAAGCACATTGAGAAGGTCTCGGAGGGAACCAAAACCAAAGAAAATGGAAGATTATGTTGTTTACTCGGCTCTGGCAAGTGGTTTAAACGATCCCACAACAGTTGAGGAAGCATTACAACGTACAGATGCTGAATGCTGGATACGAGCGATGGAAGATGAATTCAAGGCATTAATTGAAAACAATACATGGACGCTAGCAGAATTGCCAGCAAATAGAAATGCAATAGGTTGCAAGTGGGTTTTTAAAACCAAAAAGAATGCTAATGCGGAAATCTAACGGTACAAAGCTCGTCTTGTGATCAAGGGCTGTGCGCAAAGAAAAGGCATCGATTATCAAGCAACATATTCACCAGTTATTAGATATAGTTCAATACCATATCTTACAGCTTTAGCTGCTAAATACAATCTGGATATCGATCAGATGGATGCCGTTACAGCTTTCTTACAGGGCGACTTAGACGAAGAAGTTTATATGGTTCAACCCGAAGAATTTCAAGATGGCAGTAAAGTGTGTCGACTACAGAAAGCTATATATAGACTCAAACAGGCTAGTCGATAATGGAATAAAAAATTGGATTTGGCTCTCAAGAAATCTGGGTTGTTACAATCAAACGTTGATCCATGCATTTATTACAAAATAACAAATCAAAGCAGGTTATATGTAGCAGTTTATGTAGATGCTTTGTTAATATTTACAGACAATCAAAGTGAAAAGGGGAAGTTAAAAGCGAAGCTCAGCAAGCAATTTAAAATGAAGGATCTGGGTGAAGCAAATTCTTGTGTATGATTAAGAATCACCAGGGATCGGAGCAATGGTACAATTTATTTGGATAAACAGCAGTATATTGAAGAAATCTTAAACAAATTCAATATGACTGAGTGCAATCCTACGGCAACTCCCAACGACGTAAATCAAAAATTAACAAAGGCCATGTCACCGAAGACGGAAGAAGAATTTCAAGATATGGTAAAAATACCGTAGCAAGAGGCAGTGGGTAGCATTTTATACATATCTCAAGGTACACGATCAGATATTGCACATGCCGTTCATACAGCCAGTAAATTTAACAGCAATCCTGAATCCTGACAAAGCCCATTGGACAGCAGTAAAACGTATTTTACGTTATTTGAAGGCGACAGTACACAAAAAATTAAAATTTTCCAATGATTCAAATTCCAATTTGTCTGGGTTTTGTGATGCGGATTGGGCCGGCGACTGTGACGAAAGACGTTGGTGCACTGATTATGTATTCATCAACCAAGGTGGTGCAATGTCATGGAACAGCAAAAGACAAGCAACGGTTGCGCTTTCAACAACGGAAGCGGAATATATGGCGTTGTCTTCAGCTACTCAAGAGGCCATATGGTTGAGAGAATTAGAAAACGAGCTGACACCAGAATCATTGCAGAAACCACTAGATTTGTTTTGCGACAACAAAAGTGCCATAAATCTTGTTTCAACAGATGCTTATCATGCAAGAACGAAACATATTGACGTTAGGCATCATTTTCTGCGTCAGAAAGTTGAAAACAAGACTATCGAATTACATCACATCAACACTGAGGCCATGGTAGCAGATAGCTTGACAAAAGCAACACTAACATCGAAACATGAGTTTTGTGTATCAAAAATAGTGTTGGGATCACTCGAGTGAAAAATAACCTATTATCCGGTTATTGCAATAACCTCAATCATTTGGTTATCAGTGTGGTCAATTAACCGAATAAAGACGCACGCAGACAACCACAGGAGGGGAGACGCGTACGCAGCGGACGGAAGAGCGCAGTCGTCTACGAAACGCCATGAATTATACAACCTAAAATGTATTAAATGTAACGATACAAGTTGAATGTGTAGTTTAGAATAAAGTATTTTAGAGAAATAAATCTTACGGTCTTCTAATTACAAACGACAACAAATTCAGAAGGGGGATTATCCAAATCACCCAAAATTAACAGAAATCCTGAAAACGCGACAAAATCGAAAACGTGGTGTTCAAGATGGAGGACAACGGAAACGAAAGTGCAGACGGCGCCGGTGTAGTCGGAAGTACGAGGGACAACAACGGACATGCGCAAGATCATGGAAGATCTCCTGGCGGCTCCATAACGAACGAGCACTATGAGAACGAACGAAAATGGCGGCACGACAACGAACAAGGTAATGTGGAGTTTGCGAGGGAAATGCGAAACATCGTAACTGCACAAACGGAAACAATTAACAAGCTAACGATGATGGCAATGAGCATGACGACACAATGCACATCGCAACCACAGCAAACGACGGTGAAGAATACGGACTAGCAGCAATGGACTGGCTCAACGGAATAGAAAGTGGAGGGTTACTTCATCACTGGACTGATGCGATGAAATTGGAAATAGCCAAGATGCACCTAAGAAAAGCGGCGAAGGCTTGGTATGATGCCAGACGCGACGAATTGAAGAACTGGAACGATTTCACAGCAACCTTCAAGAAGACCTTCAACCGAATGCTGAGTACGGCGGATGGATGTGAGAAAATGAAGACGCGATATCAAGCACGACAAGAAAGTGTGTCCGCGTATTTTCACGACAAGAACAAATTGTGTAAAGACTTGCAACTGCAATTCGAGGAAAGAAAAGAGCAAATTGTCACCGGACTAGCGGTGAACGACATAAAGTACGCCTTGATGACGTCACAGCACAACAACGCAGATGAGTTACTACATGACATCGTCAGACTAGAACGTGTCCATCCACCGAGTACGAAAGGTGAGTATCGTGCGCAAAAACCAAACGGGTCAACAGAAAAGTTAACAAAAGAGGCGACTCAGACGAGTGGAACGACCCAAGACGGAAAACCACAACGGAGAGGGCCAAAATGGAATGACCAAGGACAGCCAAAATGCTACAATTGTAATCTCTACGGACATATATCGCGCGACTGTGATAAACAAAAGAGGAAACCCACGAACAACGATACGAGTGCCAGGGTGCAGACCATTGACGACATAAATGCCGTCAAATACCTGAAGGACGTTGTGATCAACGGAAGGCCACATGTGACAGGGCTAATAGATGGAGGAAGCAGCATCTGCACAATAAAAAGAAAAATTGCGGAACGAGTGGAGTTGAAACAAACGCCGGCAAAACGAGAATTGTATGCGTTCGGGAACACGAGAAACCCTGCGGTTATATGTAGTGCGAAAACAGACGCAAACATTATAGTGGACGGTGTGGACGCTCAAGTTGAATTGTGGGTGGTTGACGAAAACGCACAAGTGGCAGATGTAATAATCGGCCGAACATTCACGGAACTACCACACGTAGCATACATAAAGGTAGGGGATAACCTAGTGTTCGGACGCCGCGACGATGAACTTTTTAAAAAAATAAACGTGTCTAGAGTGACCCGGAAGGCATTACGCGTGAGTAAGGACAGTGAACTCGCAGCCGACACAGTAAATCTCATTCAGGCTGTAGCGGGCAATGAAAAACACAACGTACCGATCGTGGGCGAATGGAAACCAAATATTGTGTTGACAAAAAACCAAACCATTGGTTACGTAAGAACCAAGGGCGTCGGAATACTAGAACAACGGGCAACGCGAGCGGGATCGCCGAGACCGATCGAACGCGCAGATTTAAACATCGCGACGGGAACAAGCGACGACGACGCGCAAAAATTGCTGAGCATGGTAAACAAATACCGCGAGTGTTTCGCGCAAAATATGCGGGAAATCGGATGCACGGATCTATTAAAAATGGAAATCGTCGACAACGGAACGCCGGTCAGATGCACTCCAAACAGAGCCAGTGCAAAGGAACGCGAAGTGACGAAACAAATTGTGCGTGAATGGAAAGAACTCGGGATTGTACGAGAAACGACTTCTCCGTATGCATCGCCGGTTCTACTGGTTATGAAAAAGACCGGACAACCAAGATTAGTGGTAGATTACCGAAAATTAAATCAACAAACGGCGAAAAACAGTTTTCCGATGCCACACGTAGACGACATGTTTGAAACCTTGAGTGGCAGCCAGTTGTTTACAACGCTAGATTTGATGAGTGGATACTTACAAGTGCCTCTCTCCGAGGAAGCAAAAGCAAAAACCGCGTTCATAACATGTGATGAAACGGGGGAGTTCCAACAAATGATGTTCGGGTTGTGTAATGCACCTTCAGTGTTCTCGCGACTAATACAAATGGTGCTAGGACCTATTAACGATGCGAAACTCGTCTGGTTTATGGATGACATTTTAGTGCCGGGATTGAGCTGGAATGATATGTGTGAACAACTAGAGAAAGTGTTAATCGCGCTACGAAAAGCAAAGCTTACATTAAACGTGGCGAAATGCGTATTCGGGCAGAAGGAAATCGACTTTTTAGGATTTACGATCGCAAAGGGAACGGTAAAACCAGGGGCTCGAAAAACAGATGCCATGCGCAATTATCCTCGACCACGGAACGTACATGAAGTGAAGAGATTTCTCGGACTAACGGGGTATTTCCGCAGATTCGTGAACCAATATGCAGAACGTGCGCGACCGTTAACAGACTTGACAAAAACAAATGCTACCTTTACGTGGGAAGGCAGCGAAGAACGGGCTTTTAGGGACCTGCAGACAGCGCTGGTGAATGAGCCGGTGTTATCAATGTACGATCCGCGAGCCGAAACGCAACTACATTGTGACGCGAGTGCCGAGGGACTTGCAGGAGGTTTATTACAAAAGTCAACGGACGGGAAATGGAGAGCAGTCTATTACATTTCAAAGAAAACAACGAACGCAGAACGCAACTATCACTCGAGTAAATTAGAGCTAATGGCTATAATTTTCTGTGTAAATCGCCTAAGGCAATATCTAATCGGGATTCCATTTGAAATAATTACGGATTGCCGAGCGTTAACGTACCTAAACGCGCAACGAACGGTAAATGCACAAATAGCACGCTGGTATTATCTACTCTCAGAATACGATTGTCAAATAAGACACAGACCGGGAACAAAAATGGCACACGTAGACGCACTATCGAGAGCGCCATATGAAGAACCAAACGACACCGAAAAGGAAATTTACGGTAGAAGCGAAATATATCAGCAGATAAACGAAGACGACCACGTATTACTCGTACAACGCGGGAACGGCAAGCTCAAGACATTGGCTGAAATTCTGGAAAAGGATGAAGCTGAGCGGAGCGACGAGGAAGTCAAAAAGATCGTGAATTATGAGCTCAAAAACGGTAGATTGATGAAAAAAGTCGTAGGGGAAAACAAGAAAAGAAGACTCTTCGTTATGCCAAACTCAATGAGAAAGTCAGTAATGTTAAAATTTCACGACCAATTGGGGCACTTTGCATTGGATCGAACAGTGGCAAAGGTGACGGAAAGATACTGGTTTGCGGGACTCCGAAGATACGCAAGACAGCATATACGAGCATGTATAACATGTGCACTAAATAAAATACCAGGAGGAAAGCAGCAAGGACAATTGCATCCGATCCCCTTTCCGAAACGCCCATTCGAAAGAATACACCTGGACCATCTGGGACCCTTCCCAACAACTGCAAGGAAGAATACATACCTCCTAATGTTAACAGACGGTTTTTCAAAGTATGTGCGAATGTGGTCAACCAGGGACACAAAGACAAGAGGAGTGATCACGGCGATGCACGCTTTCGTGAACGAGTACGGTTTACCGGAACGTATAGTGACAGATCGCGGGACATGTTTCACGTCAAAAGAATTCGAAGAATATTGCAGAATGAACGGAATAAAACACACGCTGAATTCTACGAGACACCCTCGCGCTAACGGCCATGTTGAAAGAGCGAACAGAACAGTAATACCTGTACTGCATTGGGTCGGAAGGTGATGATATGCTAAAATCCTTTAATTTGAGTGAAGGAGATGCAGCCACATACAACAAGGTCAAAGAAAAATTCAGTGAATACCTTGGGGTGAAAGTAAATATCGTTTATGAAAGAGCCAAGTTTCTTAACAGACGTCAACAAGAAGGTGAGTCGGCTGAAGTATTTATTAATGATTTGCATAAGTTGGCAGATACCTGTAAATTTGGCACCCTGAAGGATGAATTAATCAGAGACTTGATAGTCATTGGAGTACGTAATGCTAAACTGTCCGAAAACTTGCAATTAGATGCTGAATTAACTCTTCAAAAGGCTATTGATAAAGTAAGACAAGCTGAATTAGTGAAGGGACAGCAGTGTGTAGTAAGACAGAAGGAAGAAAACATCGAAGCCATAACCAAACAGAAAACTTACAAAAAAGTGTGGAAAAAAGAAGACAAAGGTAAACCGAAAGAAGACCGTAAAAGTAAATGTCCAAAGTGTGGAGCAAGTCCATTTCACAAGTGGTATAAGTG
This sequence comes from Melanotus villosus, assembly GCA_963082815.1. NCBI lineage: Eukaryota > Metazoa > Arthropoda > Insecta > Coleoptera > Elateridae > Melanotus > Melanotus villosus. The sequence continues at coordinate 63,041,900 of OY720418.1, read as the reverse complement.
CCCAGCTAATAAAGAAATATGCAGAGGTTGTAATAAAATAGGACATTACCAAAAGTGTTGCCGAAATAATAAAGTTAGTACAATTAGCACCGAAGGGGATGATGAATATTTAGGCGAAGTAGCACTAGAATGCCCATGGTATGCGAGTATTAAAATTAAAGGTGAAGAAGTTAAATTTAAAATAGATACAGGAGCAGATGTTACAGTAATAAGTGAGGACCTAGCGAATAAGTTGAAAATCACATTGGAAACAACAGAGAAACGCTTATTTGGTGCAGGAAAGCAACCGTTAAAAGTTAAGGGAGTAGCAGAACTGTTGCTTAGCTTGCAAGGTCACACAACGGTACAAAAAGTTTATGTAGTAGATAAACAAAAGGAAGCACTCTTGGGAAGACCAGCGATACAAGCATTGGGAATATTTAAATCAAGAATCGAAGAAGTAACCAATGAAAGTAGTATTATGGATAGATTTCCAGAGGTGTTCAATGGATTGGGAAAGATGGAAGGCGTTTATCACATAAGAATAGCAGAAAACTACAAACCACATGCAGTCTCAGCTCCAAGAAGAGTAGCCTTACCAATGCGTAATAAAGTTGCAGAAGAACTAAAACGAATGGTAGCTGAAGACGTAATCGAAGCTATCGATACACCAACAGAGTGGTGCGCTCCAATCGTGGTTGTACCAAAAAAGAATAATAGGGTAAGAATATGTGTCGACTATACGGAATTAAATAAGTATGTTTGCAGAGAGAAGCTAATTTTGCCCTTGGTTGAAGAATCTCTAGCACAATTAGGAGGAGCAAGAATTTTTACTATGTTTGATGCATCAAATGGATTTTGGCAAGTGCCATTGTCCAAAGAGAGTGTCCATTTAACAACATTTATAACTCCATTTGGACGATACTTCTTTAAAAGGTTGCCCTTTGGAATAAATTCAGGGCCAGAACACTTTCAAAGGAGAATGCAACAAGTTCTTCAAGGACTTGAAGAAGGTGTAGTCAATCAGGCTGACGATATCCTAATTTGGGGACCAAACAAAGAAATCCATGATCAACGAGTAAATCAAGTGTCGGAGAGGTTAAAAGACAGAAAAATTACTCTTAACAAAGAGAAATATTTTTTTGGAGTCAAAGAAGTTAGGTTTTTAGGCCACATTATCAAAGATGGTACTTTGGAACCTGATCCCGAAAAGACAAGAGCCATAAGTGAGATGCCAGATCCAACAAATGTTACAGAATTAAGAAGATTCCTAGGAATGGCAAACTATTTAATGAAATTTATTCCTGAGTTATCTACAAAAACACAACCGTTGAGAGAGCTTTTGGTAAAGGAAAATGAGTGGATTTGGGATGAACCACAGAAGAAGGCAATTAATGAGATAAAGAAGGAAATCACCTCAAAGCCAGTATTAGTGTTGTACGATAATGCGGCAGAAACAAGAATAGCAGCAGATTCGTCATCATTCATCATATGGACTAGGAGGAGTATTAGAACAGTTTCAAAATGGGAAATGGAGACCAGTAAGCTACGCATCACGAAGTTTAAGTGAAACGGAAGCTAGGTATGCCCAGGTGGAGAAAGAAGCCTTAGCAGTTACGTGGGCATGTGAAAGATTTAGAAATTTTATACTGGGTCAGAAAATGACCATACTTACAGATCATAGACCCTTAATTTCACTATTAGGAGATAAACCTATGACAGAACTGACAACAAGAATCCAACGTTTAAGGATGAGGTTAATGTGTTATCAATACCAAATAGTACATGTTCCCGGTAAACAGTTTTACATACCAGATACCTTATCACGAGCACCATTAGGAGATTACGACACAGAACAGGATGTAATCGAAGAAGATTTGTTTATAAACAATATTATAAAAGAAACGCCATTTTCAGATGTACGATTAAGAGAGGTCGAACAAGCCCAAGAGAAAGATCAGGAGTGTATACAATTAAGGGAATATATATTAAAAGGATTTCCAAAACATTCTAAATATTACCAGTTTCGAGGGGAACTATCAATAAATAAAGGATTAATTATAAAGGGAAACAGGATTTTCATTCCACAAATTCTTCGGAAGGAGATTTTATCCAGGATTCACAATGGTCACATGGGAATAGTTAAATGTCGACGACGGTGTAAAGAGTCGGTATGGTGGCCAGGGTTAAGTGCCGAAATAAATAAAGTTGTTGAATTGTGTTTAGTATGTGCTCAACATAGGAAAAACAGAATGGACCAACTCATGGCAACTAGATTGCCAGCTCGTCCTTGGAGGAAAGTAAGAATGGATTTACTGGAAAACAAACAAAAAAGATACTTGGTAATACAGGACTATTATTCTCGGTACATAGAAGTGGTGCAACTTGATAATATAACATCAGCCACAGTCATATCAAGAATAAAGAATATATTCGCAAGGCATGGAATACCAGAAACAGTTAGAACAGATGGAGGCACACAGTTTACCTCCGATCAATTTAGAAAATTTGCAGGGGATTATGGATTTAAACATGAGATATCTAGCCTGAAATTTCCGCAGTTCAATGGGGAAGCAGAGCGAGCAGTAGCTGTGGTAAAAGGTATTCTTAATAAATGCGCTGATCCAAATTTAGGATTGCTTGCGTATCGCACTACACCATTAGAATCAGGGTTATCGCCCGCAGAATTCTTGTTTGGTAGAAAATTAAGAAGCACTCTACCACAAACTGAATCGACATTTATACCGAAAAACATCGACAGAGAAAAATTCCGAATTGCGGATAAGAAACAAAAAGAAAGGTATAAGAAGAATTTTGATAGCAGGAGAGGAGTGAAGAATTTACCAAATTTGGAGGAAGGAAGAAAGGTAAACATTCCAGACTTACAGCGTTTTGGGAAAGTTAGTAGCCAGACAGAATATCCTAGATCAGTTATTGTCAACACCGATGTAGGAAATGTACGCGGAAACCGACAACAGTTAATAGAAACTCCAGATTGGAATGAGCCAGAAATTCCATGTGAAGGGGAATCGTCAGAAGTACCACAGGAACTACTTAGAACACCAGTAAAAGAAAACCGAAGTACAGTGCAGCAGTCGCCACCGTTTAGAGGTTTTCCTTCAACAAATGACAACGAAAATTGTAAAAACTGCCCTACCACAACAGCGGCAGCGTACAAAACACGTAGTGGAAGAATGGTGCGTGTACCAAAAAAATTGACTGATTAATCGATCTACAATTCATTGTTTGTTTAAAGAAAGAGAGATGTAATGTTAGGTTTTGTATTTGCCGCCAGGCTTTAGGGATTTTATATAAGAAGTTGTGTTCGTGTGCTAAAAGGATGACAGTTGATGTAAAAAGCATAAATAAAGTTATCTTGTATTTCACGCAATTAGTGTTGTTTATTATACCCAAGTAGAAACAATACAGATTTTAACGTAGAATCGCGTGATATAAATATTATACGCGATTTTCGATACGCCCTGTAGATTCTGTTTCATTTTTGCATTCTTAAAACTACGATATTCAAAGATATCACTGTGTCCCAAGGAACCAGCACTGTCCCAAAGTGAAACCACAGGTTGTACCTTGGGATAAATGTAGCCAACTGCTTAATCGGTGAGTAGTGGTGTAAGCATTGGTGCTAGCATAAATTATTATTAGCTAAAAGCTACGTAAAATAGCTGCCTCTGCAGGGGTAAAACATTCACTTACTTGCACAAAAGATGGCCGTACAAAAATAAGAAAAATTAAAAAGCGTCCCAAGGTATAACCCTTTCCTTATTCTACAGTAGAAAAAGAAGTTTTAAAAGATTTAATTGTTTTAAATAAGCAGTTATTAATAATTAAGAAAATTATAATTAAAACTTTCTTGATAATAATTTAAGAAATAACACTTTTTTCAAGTTATTCTGCTTGTTAATCTAGGCATATGATGCTTCACTGAAACCAGAAAATGGAGTTCTATTTGGTTACGAAAAGATCCAGTATGTAGTTCATAAGAAATAAAGAACCTAATGAAGGCCTTGAGAAAGTTTTTTAAATATTATTTCAAATAAAGGTGTGTGAAACAGAAAACAAAATTTAAATTTTTCAGTTTTTTGTAATAACTCACAAACAGTTGCAGTTAGAAAAACTTTCTTTGCGGCATTAAAATAAGCATAGAATTCTGTAAAAGTGTTAAATCATTTATTTATTATAATTGTTGAATACCCTCTACCGTCTACCTCTTAGAATAAGCAAGATCCCTATGATTGACCCCAAATTTGAATCAGCCTGTATATTATTAAAAAAGGAAGAAAAAAAATTTAATGATGGAAAAATAAATTAGTGTTTCCATTTCAAAAATGCAAGTTTGTGTTATAAATCGAAAATCAAGAGTGCTATGCAAGTTCTACTAAATTCTATTTAAAATGATAGATAGCATAGCGTTTTAACTTTTACATTAAATTAACTAGTTAAAAACTGCAGTTGTATCAGTTGTATGTATGTACCTACTCAAAATCCAAATACATCAACAAATTTCGCTTTTAACACTTTCACTGCCCACTTCGACCTGGGATACTGGCCGCTAGAACCAAGCATGGCACCGATCGGAGTCGGCGGCTCCTAGGCTCCTACAGTCAAATTTTTATCTTTACTGTATATTCAACAAACTGCTTTGTCACTTATTATCTCATTCAGACAAATAATCACAACTTAGAATTGAAACTATGTCCAAAATTGTCTATTTACAATCACAAATTTACATAAGGGTTGCTATACAACATACACTATTTTCTCGCTTTGACCAGCTTTTTCCAAATAAATATAGCGCGCAACTTAAAACCAACCTGATAAAATTCACTCTAAAACATTCTTCTGCCACACCGACACGAAAAACATTCACTCGCTATCAATGCCATCAAACAACTGAGTGTTTAGTGTATCCCTACAACTGGCCACGTTTGTGGCCACTGGCACAGGCTCATATAGCCGCGCGACCCCGTACGTGGCCGGTGGCACGTGTTAATTCTGCAAATCTTTGCTAATTTAAACTTTGGCATAACTGTTAAAATAAAAACCTTGCCTATATAACTTTCAAGAAAACAGGCACCCTGTACACATGTACGAATTTTTGATATGATTTGATCATCTGTGAATTCTTAGTTTTAAATGATTTTTACCATACAAGTACAAAGGATAAGAAAATGTTGGCCTTACAATTGAGAGGTGCTAGGTTCGGAGCCAGCCATGGCCAGATTTTGGTCTGGAGCATGGTTAGCATTCAAACTTGTTAAGACGGATATCAAGTTTAGAAGGCTAATGACAGCAGCAAATAACACTGCTAAGATTAATGATAATACAAAAATAAAAATAAATAAATAAATGAAACAATTACTCATTATTACATCTGCGTGAATTGTGGTTGAAAAAAGTTTGGAATTAAAGAATTAGAGCTTTCCTACTAAAAGATTATGGTGCAATTAAGATATTTCTGCATGGATTTTAAAGACAAAAACTTTCTTTTAGCTGCCATCTTGAATTTTTTTTTAAATAGCAATTGGGGGTAGGTATATAATACATTATCCGATAGCTTATTTTAAGATAAAAGAATAGTGAAAGAAAAGAAACAGGCTTGGAAGAGATATATCCGAACAAAAGACCAAGAAGATAAAGAAAAATACATAGATAAGAGGAACAAGGTAAAACAAGCAGTCAAAAAAGCGAAAAAGGAAAGCTGGAAAGAGTTTGGACAAGAAATAAATGACAAACACAAGGTAGACCCAAGAAAGTTTTGGACAATAGTGAAAGGATTAAGAGGGACAAAAAGCAAAGAAATAAAAACAATAAAAAATAAGCAGCAAGAGCTCAAAGTGGAAATAGCAGAAATTCTGAAAGCCTGGAAAGAATTCTACGTAGAGAAATTTAGAGGAGAACTAAAGGACGAAAAGGAAGGTAGAGAAGACATAGCAGAAATACCAGAGATAACAAAGGAAGAAATACAGGAAGCGATAAAACTGGTTAAAACAGGAAGAGCGAGTGGGGAAGACGAAATAGCACCAGAATTGCTTAAATATTTAGGGGAAGATGGAAAGGAATGGCTTCAGGAAATGCTAAAAGAAGCATGGAAACTGAAGAGAATCCCCAAAGACTGGGAAACAAACTTAATAATACCGATACATAAGAAAGGAGAGACAACAAACTGTGAGAATTACAGAGCAATATGCCTAGCCCAAACCACACTAAAACTATATACAAGAATACTGGAAAAAAGACTGAGAACATACGTAGAACACAAACTGGAAGACGAGCAAATGGCGTTTAGAAAAGGAAGACAGACAAGTGACAACATTTATACATATATTAAAATCGCTAATAGAAAGAACAATAGTAGGAGATAAGGAGCTCTACCTGATATTCATCGATCTGAAAGCAGCGTTCGATAAAGTACACAGACAAACAATATGGAACTGCTTGGAAGACTTAGAGCTGCCAACACAACTTACCCAAATAATTAAAAGCACATTTAAAACAGTAAGAGGAAAAGTACAAATCGCAGGACACAAGTCAAAAGAATTTAAAATGGAAAAAGGAATAAAGCAGGGGGACAGCCTGATCCCACTACTGTTTGTGATAATAATGGACAGAATAGTAAAACAAACCAAGAGGGAAAAAGACATAAAAACGACAGTAGGATATAACAAACTAGAACCCATATCAATAAGTAGCTTACTATACGCGGATGATGTAGTATTGATATCGGACTCACGAGAAAAAATGCAGAAACTATTTGACATCTGGGTAAAAGAAATAGAAGAAATGAAAATGGAAGTAAACAACAATAAAACAAAACTGATGATAATAAATGAAAAACAGAAAGAAAATATAAACAAAGAAATAAAAAGCAAGAACACAATGTTAGAAAAAATAACAACATTCAACTACCTAGGTACAGTACTAACAAATGATGGAAAAATAGACACAGAAATAACAAACAGATCAAATAAATCCACAAAACTATATTATGCATTAAACCACATACTGGGACACAAAGAAATAGACAGAGAAACCAAAAAGAATATACACAACACAATAACAATCCCAACAATCACATATGCAGCGGAAAATTGGACATGGACGAAAAAATATCAAAGCAAGATAAACGCGATGGAGATGAAACACATCAGGAAGATAGCAGGGAAAACAAAATGGGACCACGTCATGAATGAAACCCTAAGGAGAGAAATAATTCAAACACCAATAATAGAAAGAATTAAAGAAAAAAACCTAATGTGGTACGGGCACGTCCTAAGAATGAACAACGATCGGTATACAAAAAGAATAATGAAAGGAGGGAAACCAAGAAACAGAAAAAGGGGAAGACCTAGAAGAAAATGGTTAGACGGAATAGAAGAACAGGGAAGAAAAAAAGGGAAAACAAAGGAAGAGATGGAAAGTTTAGCAAAAGACAGGAAAGCATGGAAGAAATGGGTTACAGAAGACCGAGACTCACAATCCGACGCCTGAAAGGGCAAAAGGAAAGGAAAAAGAAGAAGAAGATAGCCTATTTTGCCTATTTCTAACCAATATAATATTACAACTATTTGACTGTATTCGCACATAAAACAACTTTCTGTAAGTGCCTTATAAACCTAGAAACCTTTACAAAAACAATATTAGGAAACGAACAAAAAAAATGTTATTGTTGTTGCTTAGTTGGTTCAGTGTGTGACCAGCGAGATTTAAGAATGGCTCAGGTTGGGCTCCTAGGGCCGCACATACATCGAAGATAATAAAAATGTTTCCCATATGTTGTGAACTTTTTGCCGGTCACAGTATACCTATAAGTATTCTCTGAAATAAAAGTGCACTTCTGTGGTTTGGAACCCAGGTAAAACTGCTTCACATGCACACTACAGACACATTGAGAGAAAACAGCAACACTCTGTAAAGCGCAAGTCACCTCAGAAAAAGAACAAAAAAACTATCAGGCAATGTTTCAAAGCTGTCAAAAACCGTTAAACTACAAAAAATTACATGATGACACACTTGACAGAGAGAGAATATAACACTCGGCAATTTATTTGTAACATTTTTCCATGTTTTTCTTGTTTTCTCATAAAATTTTATAATAGTTAAAAAAAATAAAATTGCTATTTAAAAAAAAAACTGAAGATGGCGGCCATGCAAAAACTATACATCAATAACATTACATTTTGCAGCGCACCAACCACGTAATTCGCAGAGACCAGCCGGATTGTGCATTGCACCCATAAAAGCCACATATGCTAATGCACCAACCTCAACATCCAAAGGTAAAAGAGGTTACAGATACAGACAGGCAGACATTACGTTTTGTCTGTAATATTTCCGCAGAAATGTTGTATTACACCATGTAAAGTTTCCAATCTATATCTCTAACCATTTTTACAGGAAAACTCTGATTTCAAACTTTTTTTCGCCTGGATAGGTACCCTGTATAATGATATCAAAAAATTTAATCATCTGTATGCTTGGATTGTAATTCAAGATTTTGCAAAGTTCTCCTTCGCCAATGCATTTCATTTTGACATGTAGAATGTGTATTGACAATAACACTTGTTGCCCCATTTGCAGGTGGCATAGGGACAGGTTTCAATTCAGTGTAAGTTTGGTTTGTATCCGGTACATTATCTGAATTTAATATAGAATTTTCTACAGGTTTTAAAGTAATGTCATTAAAAATATTTTTTTTTGATAAATTTATGTATTTAGATGGTAATTTGAATTTAATATTTCTAATAGAATGTGCCTTTTCAGGTAACAGTTCATTACTAACAGGCGGCACAATTGGGGATAAGATTTTTTGGCAAATTTCAGTAGATTCTTTTTCACTTACTTTACCTAATGTTTTAATAATAGTACGTGAAGGTGGAGGACTACTTGGCGAGAGAATCTTTTGACAAATACTGACGGATTCTGCATAATCATACGGTTTTGAATGAATCCTTGGAGGTTCTATATATTCCCTGCTGTAATACAAAATTATTATTTAAGCTTATTTAATATAATAATCTAAACCCAATCTTACCTGTGTATATTATAATGACTTTTAAACGCGGTTGTTTTAAAAGCCAGTTTTAGAGGAGCATTAATAACAGGCACAGGCTTACTAAGAACAGGTTCTGATTTAGTTACAGGAGGTGCTGAAGCAGGCGGTGCAGTAATAACTTTTATAGCATTTGGATTTTCCACTGGCACTTCAGTTTGGATGCGTTTAGGACGAATACGTTTCACAGGCTTTTTAATAAGTGTCGCTTTCTTTCCAGGATGAGTGTTACGAATATGTCGTTGCAAATTATCTTTACGTCTGAAGCTTATTCCACACAAACTACACGCATAGTTCTTTGAATCTTCAAAAAGTATTTTGTATATTTTATAAAAATCATTAATAAATTACTGATTTACCTATATGTATTAATTGATGTCTATGCAGCTCCTTGGCATTTACAAAAGTTTTTGAACATTCACTACATCTATAAGGTCTTAGTCTTGAATGAGAACGACGATGAACAGTAAGAGCACCTTTCAGTTTAAATCTTTTACCGCACTCATGACACATGTGGATTTTGTCTTCTAAAATATAGAAATAGTTTTCTATAGCGTGATCAAGTAATACTTTTCAGTTGGCATTATAACTTTGATGATGTTATTTAACTTAGCAGAGTGTCAATCAGTAGATTATACAAAGTGTCTTAAAATAAAATAAATACATCTAGTATGCTTTGAATTTCCCATGTAAAATAAAATGTGCCGCTCTCACGCAAAGCTGTTATGCTAGTAGAAGTATTAACTGTCCTGATGTAAAATATTCCTCAATAATTAAAATGTTTCCTTGCACAGTGTACATTTTGTGTTGTATTAACAAATTTAATTAAAACTACTTGAAGTGAATTAGTTGACCTTTTTAATTTTACAATTAACTAATGACAGCTCCGGATAATGCAATACCAATAACAATGTAGTGGCACATAAAAGTTTACATGCAAATAAATTTCAAAGGTAGCGAGATGTAATTCTTTTTAAGACACCGGGTATAACGAATAACAAGCATTCAAGAAATTAAACTAATAGTTTTACTATTGAAACTGCAGAAAAAGGTCAATATCTAAAGGTACTACTTAAATTGGGCAAAGTTATTTTGTAAATAGAAATTAAATTTAAACTCTCAAATGTCACTGGTCTGTATTTTCACCTCATATTTAAATTTAACGTCATGTTTAATTACCATGGCAATATCGTGTACCTCTGTCATACACATCTAAAATTATATAAAGCTATATCCTTTTATGTTTACGTTAAACACGATTTTAGTTAGAGACAACTTTAAACATGAGGTGAGAATACGACCCGCTGTCATTAACACGAAGTAGGAGGTTTTAGTGTTACCAATTTCAAATAAAATATTGCATTAGGTACCAACAGCAAGAGTATTAATTGATCATCACTTTTAAGGTCATTCCTAACTAAAACTAATTAAAGTAAACACCCTACAATATAGTTTTATATAATTTCACCATGTAAAAATAAAATGCAAGGTGTTTCCATATTAACTGTTTGCTTACATTTAATTCTGAAATCATAATCTAAGCAAACATCTTTGAATACTTTTAATTTAGAAATAAAGGAAATCTAATGTAATATTTGGAGTCTTAAGGCGCTTCCACATCAAGCGTGCCGAACCACGCCAAACCGCTCAAAACGTTTGCAAACGTTGCAAATCGCTCAATGTGGACGATAAAGCGCGCACAAATAATCAAATTGCGCACATACAAATGTTTTCCGCGCGGTGTCGGTACATCAAAGAAATCAGCCTGTTCGTGCACGTTTGATTTTTACGACTTGCTATTGCTTCAAACAACTGGAACCTCGGCAAACACTAAGTATAACCGCTTATTTGCGCACGAACAAATTTTGTTACAAAACGTTTGCAAACGTTTTGAGCGGTTTGGCGTGGTTCGGCACGCTTGATGTGGAAGCGCCTTTAGGCTACCTTTATTACTTTTTGTGTAGGTGTGATAATGAAGGACAACATGGCAGTATGGTCTGTATTTTTATCAGTGAATGTATTTTTAGATTTAGTTCAATACATTTTCCACTAAAAGTAGAGAGTAGCTATAAGAAAGAACCAGAAATATAATAGGTACAAAAGAGTAAAATCCCAAAACAGCGACACCACAACTTTCTGCAAAAACAATTTCAAAATGTATTTAAAGAATTTGAACATAACAAAAAAACTGTTAACTTTGCAAACTAAAACAATTCATGAATTTTATAATACCTCGGAAAAGGTACTGATAAATTCATGCATACAGATAAAAATAAAAAACAAAATTAAACAACAAACGTGAAACTAACAAGCAAAACTCGAGAAACGATTTAAAAGAAAAAAAATACTAAAAAGAAACCAGTCTAAAGGGTTAAGGGAAAAAAATTGAATTTTGTGAATTTAACAAATGCAGAAGGCATTAACAAGAGATCTTAGGAAAGCAGAACACAAAAAGATTGACAAAATACTAAGCGAAACAGGATCAACAAAATAGATAAACAAGGCATTATCAAAATGAAAGAATTGGATTGTAAAACTTGACAATATCCAAAGTGGGGATAAAATAATAACTATTGCAACAGATTATTTTAAGCAAATTTATAATTAACCAAAAACACAAATACAAACACTGTTGAGCTCAAAGGAAATGCAAAAAACCAGTAACTGACATATGCATAAAAAATTGAAATTTGGCAAGCAATAAAAAAATCTTAAAAAAAATAAGGTCTCTAGACTTGACGGGATTTCAAACGAAATGATCATACACGTATTAGAATACATAGTTGAACCTTTACAATTACTTTTTAATTACAGTCGAACTTCAATAAGTCGAACTTCGATAACTCGAATTTTTGATAACTCGAAACAAATTGGTTGGCGTTAGCGTCAAGAGTGAGAATTATGTGTAATTTTTCCTTGATAACTCAAACTTCAATTACTCGAATATCTTGATAACTCGAATAGAATATTTGGTGCCACCTTCGATAAGTCGAATTTTCTGGGAATCGTCGAGCGTTTTGCGTTCGTATTTAAAAACCAATGAACATACAACCGATTCTCTGTATAACAGTTTAAATAACATTGACCCCTTAACCATAATATGTCCCCTCCTCAGTCCCTGTCTTATTATTACACCGATTAAGAAATCGCAGCTTTTATTTTAGTTGAACTTGGATGGAAGATGGCCCCCTGCATGCCAGATATAACAGAAGTTCCTCCGGATGGTTCGATGCAAATTTATTTACAGAGTGGTTTATGGAAATGGCACTTCCCTATTTCCGGAAATTACCAAGGGGTCCAAAAGTTTTAATGGGAGACAATCTCGCCTCCCATCTCACAATTCCTGTGATACAAAAGTGCATTGAAAACGACATAAGATGTCTTTTTACCTCCCAACAGCACACACCTAACACAGCCACTTGATGTGGCCGTGTTTGCCCCCATGAAGAAGAAGTCGAGAGAACAAGTGAAAAAGTGGAAAACTCGCAATAAGGGCGCTGTTAGGAAAAATTTTTTTCCACGCCTGCTACGAAAGACTATCGAAAGTTTGCAAGAAAAAATATCTGAATATTATTGCTGGGTTTCGAGGCACGGTATCCTTCCACTTGACCGACAACAGGTCCTGAACAGATTACCAACTGACAGTGATCCAGACGCTGGCGAAACAGCAGCTCAAGCAATGGTTACAACTTTGACAGCAATGTTTAAAGAGGCCAGATATGGAAAATTCGATGCACCAGTGAGAGGAAAGAAGAAGAAGGTCAACGTCGCACCAAGAAAAAGTGTCCCGGCCGAAGATATTGAAAATATAGACACCCCTAGCACCTCAAAACATCCAGCAAAAAAATCTGGTAGAAAGCCGCAACGAAAACGACCAGCGCCAGATGATAGCTTTGATTCTGACTTTTCAGACATAAATGGCGAAGTTGCTTGCAGACCAGCATTCTGAAATTGCTGCTGACATAGTAAAACCTATAAGACTGGCAAAGAAGCATCACACTTGGGATAGCGGTGATACAGATCTCGAAGCATCCGACAATCTATCAGATAGCGGCGATTCCGAATTATTGGAAAACGAGAATTTTGATGGAACTGATGAAGTCCAAAATGAAACACACTGTGACACCGCAGTATTACTTCCTGAAGTTAAGGCTGAAGACTTTATTATTGTTGAATTGGGGACAACAAAAGGCGTGAAGAAGAAATTCATTGCGAGAATTGTATCCGTCGAAGAAGACGGAAGAAAATATTGGTGCTCTTTCTTAAGAGCAAGCCAAAAAATAAAAGACGCCTTTGTTTTCCCCGATGCAGAAGATTTATCGTTGGTGCAGCATGAGGAGACAAAGAAGAGACTTGCTCCCGTTTTAAAACTAAGACGAGGAGGCTTCCAGTTTCCAGGCCACCAATTTTGAAGATCTTGTTGTTTGTTGAATTTATGCCAAAGGCTTTTTGAATATAATTTTTAAGTGTTTTTTTTTGAGAATTATAAAACTGTTTCATATTTTACCTATGTATTTTTTGAGATAAAATAAATTTTTATTCTTTAAAATCCCATTATTTCAAGGAAGGATGTAAATATAGGGCTGACTGTTTTTTTTCTATATATATTTTTCATGTCACCCGTTAGCAGTCAAACTTGTAAAACAGATAAGAAAACAACGGTTTTTCATTTCACCCCAATGTGGGGTGACTTGAAAACCGGTAAAAAAAAATTTATTTTGCCAAAATTGGGCCCTTTGGCATTATATGCTGATCGTTACGCACTTTTACCACCACCCCTCGTTACTCAGAAGCTAAGAGCATTTTTTTTAATAATAAAAAGTCCCAAATTTTTTTTTAAGTCTTTACGCTTTACGGTACATCTGAAATAATCCAACTCAAAAAAAAAAAAACGCAAATATCGAAAAAATTAAGAATTGTAGGCCTATTAGTTTAATAACTTGCCTATATAAAGAACTTGTTGTAATTCTACGATCCAGAATCTACACATCATTAGAAAAACATCAACCACAGCAGCAAGCAGGCTTTTGAAAATCTTATTCAACAATGGATCACATTCACACCATTAACCCAATAATAGAAAATCACAATGAATATAACCTGAAATTTTATATTTTATTCGACAACATCAAACACTCAACGATGCTACGAGCCCTGGTAAATCAAGACATTCCAACCAAATATACGAGATGCATTCAAGTGCTAAGGTCACCAATTTATTTTCTTATAAACTACAGTATTTTTCAACTAGCTTTTGGGTTGTGACGTCAACTTGCCCCGCCCAAAAACTGACTGTTTAGACATGCGTTCGTGCGCAGTAGGTAATGAAAACCTAGTTTAGAAAGAGATGAAGTATAGTTGGATTGTGAATTTATCAACAACGTGTTGACGTCACAACCCAAATCCTAGGTGAAAAATACTGTACTTACAACACATACGAGGCCTGTCTAAAAAAAATCCGACCTTCAATTTTCCCACGCAAAATAATTTTCGCTTCGCCATCGGGTCAATCGGGTGCGTCGTTCGTTGCTTGGTAGCTGCTGTGTGAGGTGTTGTTCCAAGTATTCGTCGGATTTCCGATTCGCTCGAAATGACTGAACATGTTGAGCAAAGATGCTGCATCAAGTTTTGTCAAAAGCTTGGTGACTCTCAGAGCGAAACAATTCGTAAGATTCGCCAGGTGTTTGGGAACGATGCCATGGGGGGAACACAAATAAAGGAGTGGTTCAACCGATTCAAAAATTGCCGCATATCGGTGGAGAGTGACCAGCGTTCTGGGAGGCCACAAACCGCTCGCGGTGCAGCTATTGTTGAGAGGATGCAAAATCTCGTAATGGGAGATCGTCTTTTGACCGTACGGGAGATTGCTGAAGAGGTTGCGACCAGTAAATATTCCGCGCATGCAATTTTACGTGACGATTTGAATATGCGCAGAGTGTCTGTGAAATTCGTTTCCAAGCTGCTGTCAGTGGAACAGAAACAACTCCGTCTTGCTGTTTCCAGGACATGCTGGACACTGCCAACGCTGATCCTGAGTTTCTTAACACCGTGATAACTGGAGATGAGTCATGGGTGTACGGGTACGACCCGGAAACCAAAACACAGTCATCGCAATGGAAGCATCCCTCGTTCCCAAGGCTGAAAAAATCGCGACAGGTGAAATCAAGCCGTGGAATTGTACATCACGAATATGCACCGGAAGAACAAACAGTGACGAAAGCGTACTATCAGGAAGTTCTCCGCCGTCTCCGTCATGCAGTTCGACGCAAAAGACCAGACTGGACGGCGAAAAACTGGCAGTTGCATCATAGCATCATGACAATGCTCCAGGTCTTGGCGAAAAATGGAATTCAAGTCGTTCGCCAAGCTCCCTACTCTCCACACATGGCTCCTTGCAACTTCTGGTTGTTTCCAAAATTAAAAAGGCCACTGAAAGCTGCATGTTTGTATCAGCTCCCCGGCGCAAGCAAAAAAATTGGAGATCTTAGCACTTGCATACACCTCGTATATAAAAATAATCAAGAGCTTATACAGGGTGTTAGGTAATGCTTCTGCCAAACTTTGGGAATAGCTTTATAATGACAAATGCAGCAAAAAAGTATTATCCAATTTTTTTCTAATATGCATAGTTTCTGAGAAAAAGCATGCTTTAATTTTACTTTTTATTCTCGGGAAAAAAACAAAGGGTTAAAGATACAGGAACAAAATTTTTACGGATAAATAAGAGTCTAATACATACATCAAGTAACAATAAAGCTTTATTAACAACCACAAAATAATTAAAGGAAAAAAAAACAAAACAAAAATGCAACTGAGAAAAAAATGGTAAAAGAATTTTTTATTCCTTTTATCCTTACTAACCCACTCCTAAAGTTTGGCAGAAGCATTGCCTAACACCCTGTATAACAACATCAATTCATACATACAAACAGATAGAAAAGATACAACTTTCAAAATAAAGTAAGTTGTAGGTTGTAAGGCAAAGGGGCCCTGTTTAACACAATTCTGGAACATGCCTTCAAGAAACTTCCCTGGGAGCATTATGGAATAAATATAATGAGAAAAAGACTAACTAATCTGAGATTTACAGATGAAGTTCTTTTTACAGAAAATCAAAGAGTATTAGAAAAAATGATAATACAACTAAACACAATAAGCAAGGAAATAGGACTACAAATTAATTACACAAAAACTCATTTAATGCCGAACGAATAGAAAAACCAATTTCAATTGACGGCAAAAAATTATTATACAGGGTGGCCCATAAGTAATGGTTCACAGACCAACAGTAGATTCGTCAGGTCAAAATATAACGATTTACCTAAAATTACCTTAATCCAAAAGTTCATATTTAGGGAGATACAGAGTGTCAAAGTCGAAATTTTAATTTTAATTTTTTGCTGTAATTTCAAAAGTTTTCCGAATATTCATATGAAAATTGGTGAAATTGCCTTTTTTGGGACGGGAAATAA
The DNA here is from genome assembly GCA_963082815.1 of Melanotus villosus. NCBI lineage: Eukaryota > Metazoa > Arthropoda > Insecta > Coleoptera > Elateridae > Melanotus > Melanotus villosus. Next base: position 63,025,379 of record OY720418.1, on the reverse strand, counting down.
TAATCCATCCTCAATTTTAATCTAGCACCTAAAAAAACCTTACTTTTGATGTACATAATACTTTAAAAATACTTAAACTTTTTTGTACTTAAAGTTATGGCAGATCTAATTAGAAAAATCAATTGCCTCATCTTTTTTATACAAAAAAGGTATACTATTTAGATATCTCTAAAGTTAACCGTTTCCAAGATATTTGCTATTGAAGTAAGCGATACAGCGTCTTATTCACTTCTTAAGCACTCTGTAACGCAGTAGGCTTACATTTAAAACAAAAAATTCACATATTCTTGTCAAAAACAAGTAATAGGACACATAGCAATAGTGAATCAGTGGTATATATGACATTAAAAAAACTTTAAATTTTATGTGTAATGTGTACCGCAAGTAATGCTCTTTTTAACGAATAAATTGATTATTGTTTCCCGTCCCAAAAGAGGTAGTTTCCCCAATTTTCATAGAAATATTGCGAAAACTTTAGAAATTACAGCACAAAAATAAAATTAAAATTTCGACTTTGACACCCTGTATCTCCCTAAATATTAACTTTTGGACTAAGGTAATTTTAGGTAAATCGTTATATTTTGACCTCAAGAATCTACTGTTGGTCTGTGAACCATTACTTATGGACCACCCTGTAGAAGAAGCAGTATAGGTACTTAGGGCAAATAGTGACTTTTAAGAATGAACAAGAAAAAGAAATCATAAATAGAATAAACAGCAGTTTGAAATGATTTCTGTTACTGAAAAAAAATTTCAAAGGAAACCACACAATAAAACTAAAAAGAGAAATTTTTAATAAATGCGTAATCCCTGTTGCAACCTATGATTCTCAAACATTGGCCCTAACATCAAAATTAGAGAAAAGGTTGGTAGTTATACAACGAAATATGAAGGACATTTTTAAACGTATCTCTAAAAAAGAACTTAAAAATGGAAGTGATTAGAAACAAAATGGGAACACCAGAAATAGTGCATCAATGTAAAAAATTTAAATGGAGATGGGTGGGACATGTGATCCGAATGAAACGAGATAGATGGGACAGACTAGCAACAATGTGGACACTGTTTAATAAAAGACAAAAAGAAAGACCTACAAAGAGGTGAATGAACGAGTTAGTGCAGTTCAGTGGTTGAAAGTGGTGGAACAGTGCAGGTGATAGACAAAAATAGACTACACTGGGGGAGGCCTTGGCCCAACAATGGGCTTCATAAGCTTTATTATTATTATTATTTTCCACTTTCATTATATGCTTAGTGGCACTATATGAAAAATATCTAGCAATTTTCTGCTTTCTTATATTTTTCTATCACTGCCAATTAAGAGGTTCGCGGCCGCAGTGTAGTCGACAACCTAGTGTCACATGCTGACCATGCCGTCAGGCGTAATATACACATTTACTACTTAACTGTTACTGTTTGTCTGCCATTGGCGGCTAGGCTATCTGCTTGTGTCGGCATTGTTGTGAAGGCCTGAATATGCCGACACAAGCAGATAGTCTAGTTGCCAATGCCAGACAAACAATAGCTGCATACACACGGAAAGATTTATTGTATCAATTTATTGTACCAAATAATCGGCAGATAAATTTGTATGAAATATCGTTGAGATAAATTGACCTTAAGATACTAACAAGCAGTTTTATTTAAGCGAATTATCGTAGAAAATTTATCTGACCATTTACTCGTTACGTATGTGCCGTTAACAACGATTTATCTTTAAACTGAGAAGATTTATCTGCAATTGATGATCTTTCGAAATTCTGAAAAATCCAACCAATTTTTTTGACAGACATCCATTCAGTGATGCGCAAAATATGAACGAAAACGGTCTTAAGAGTGTGATATTACTTGGAATGATGGGTTACACAATTACAAAACAATGCAGAAGAAATAAAGATCGCAGAAAGAGTTGTATACTTATCTAATAAGCCATGAATAATTTTAAAAAACAAAAACTATTATGGAATTATTGACACTTTTGGATATTTCGTATCTAATGCCCATACTTATAGTCGATGCTCAGCTCGGTCTTGAACTTCAGCATTACTCAAGTAACAAAATGGCTATTATAGTCGTTGCTTCCCAAGTAAAAACGACTTCGAGCCTGCTTTGAGCGTACTTGACTCAAGGTTGGTCACACTCTACCTTGAGACGGGCTTGAGGCGTGGTTTACTGTTTGACGTTACGCATTTCGTGTTTTGCTGTGTAGTGACAAGTTATCAAAATAATATATATTTTGAAAATGATGGATCGCGAAGAAAGTGAAGAGTTTTTTGAGTACCTTGATATGGTAGAAGAAGCCATAAATGCAGAAATAGTGTCAAAAAAGATATTTATGTAATAAGGATCATAATGACGGTCGCTATGGTGTTAGCAGTGAATATTATCGAGGGGAAGCGTCAGCCGAGCCCGATAACATAGCATTTACCATAAATGATCGTTTATGATCCGAATTACATACAAAATGTTATCTGCTGTCATCAATTTAGTAAAGTTTATTCATGCTAAAGTAATAGTACTTTTTGAATTTCATTATGATACTAGGACGTTTTGAACTTTAATACTTTTTGAATTTCATTATGGTACTAGGACGTTTTGAACTTGATTATCATTAAGGTTCTAGGATTATAATTAACTTCCTTACGTCACTAAAATACAATGACATAACGATGTCATTTTGACATGCCAGCAGATAAAGGTACAGTGGAATCTCTCTTGAACGGACACCGAAGGGACCATCAAAATGTGTCCGTCCAAGGGGGGTGTCCTCTCAAGAGAAAATTTTCCAATATTAAATCGCTTCGACAAATTTCTCACACTTAATTTTTCTTTATTGTACACTTCAATTTTTTGTTTAAGTGTCAAAATAACCCTCTGTTTATCCATTTTCAAAACGCCATGCATGCACGTATACGAATGAATGAAAAATGCAATAAGAAAACGCTTTTAAAGCCGCATATCTCGGTAATTTGGGGAATCCCCTAACTCCGCCTAAGCCACAAACGAATAAACGAACGACTACCGAGCCTAAAGTTCATCGGCATGCAGTATTGTGTCCGCACAAGAGAACATTTTTTTTCGTCAAATGTTCGGAAATGGGTGTCCGCGTCCGCTCAAGGGAGGGTCTGCTCAGTGTCCGCGTCCGCTCAAGGGAGCGTCTGCTCAAGGGAGAGTCATTGCAATGCTTTTCTTATGGAACGTTGCCGGGACCTAGCAAAGGTGTCTGTCCAAAGGGGGCGTCCGCCCAAGGGGGGTGTCCGTTAAGGGAGATTTCACTGTATATGTATAGCCGAAAACCCTCTCGAACTTTATGGAGATTTGAAATTTCGTAATAGATACAGATTTAGCAAAGATACTGTTCTTTATACAATTTTACCGCTAATAGCAGACCGCTTTATGACTGTGAACAATCGTGGTTTACCATTTGCTCCCCTTATACAGTTATTAGTATGCTTGAGATACCTGGAAACTTTCACTTTAATAAACACCACTTAATTTAAGAACTTACGAAACTTAAGATAGAACTTAAGAAATTTTTAGGACTAACAATTCGCACGTGCCTCAACAACAAAACGTAAAAGAGGTTATAAATACTAAAATATAAATATATTCTTTGACGTTTATATCAGCGCGGTACAACAAAAGTAACAAAAACCCCTAGATTACTCGCTGCTTTCCTGAACTCCGCCGAAATTTCACGAAGTCGCGATTATAAGATATACAGCAGGCTAAGCAAAGCACACGACTAGAGGTGTTCTTGGCTGAGGCGGTCTCAAGGGCGAGATCGAGTTTTGTCTATAAGTACGGGCATAAGTCTAATCTTACAATACAGCTAAACTTTGATCACAAAATGACAAACTGTTTAGTAAGTTAACATGTACCTACCTACAATTAATTTTATTACTTACTGGAATGTGTTCCTTGATGTTTATTTAAATTTGATCGGCTGTTGAATTTTGCTTTACACATAGTACAAGCAAATGGTTTTTTTTCTGTATGGATTATAGAGTGTCTTTGGAGATATTCTTTACTTGCAAACAATTTTCCACATTGCTGACATACATGTTGTTTGGACTCCGAATGTAACAATCTATGACGACTGAGTTTACTACCTTGAGTAAAACTTTTTTTACAAATGTCACAGACATATTGCTTCATTTCTGAATGACTTAAAATATGAGTTTGTAGATGATACTTGCTTATAAATTCCTTACTACATTTGTCACATTTCAACGGTTTTTGACCTAAAGAGAAATGGTACTTAACTTATTAATAAAATATTAAAACATTTTCTTACCTCCTGCACAGTAGCTATGATACTTTATGTGAGCTTTAGTACGAAAGGATTTGTTACAAATATTACACTGGTATGTTACAGGATCTTCTGTTAATACAGAAACATGATTTGGCACAGTTATAAATTTATAAGGTCTTTTTTGTATAGTTGACGATTTCTTATTAGATTTAGTTACACCGATCAGTTTTTGATTCGTACTTTTTATTTGAGTGCTTACGGTAGTTTTTGTTTTCTTTTCAGTGAAACTTGCCAAAACTATGTTGTTTAGCTTATCAGCTATTTTTGGTTGTTCTTCATTTGATAAGGGTTTAAACTTATTACAAGTTATTACGGCAGTATGATTATTTTCATATTTTATAATACTTTCTTCCTTTTTGGTAGTGCAGTTATCTGCGTTATTCTGTCGTAAACACATCCTACATTCAGATTCATCTTGAAGTAAACACATTCGACACTTTTTATGTCCACATGAGTCTTGCACTAAACGTAACGTTGGTAATTTTAATTCTTTATCACATTGAGGGCAGTTTGTTTCCATCACTAATATAGAAAAACTTATTCTTATTGTAAACGTAGTTAATATTTGTATTTCAATTTCCTGATCTGGTTAAATTTCTGTGCAACCAGTTTTTGTACTATTTATATGTTGCAATACATACAACTCATACATTAAAGAAGAACGAACAATGAAAACCAATTTCTATATTAAAAATGTGAAGTGTAACCACTAAAACTTCAGTAATCGTAGCCGTTTTCTCAGTTTAACTTAACCTAAATACAGATACTTGGTCTTGTATCATGAAACATTTGAACTACAATTTTGAATCTATTTTATTATTTAGATTGCAATTATGTAAAGGATATATATTATATGACATACATACATACGTATAAAAAATTTGTATATTTATATATTTTAATCTGAAATATTTGCGTTATAAATCAAAGAAGACTACAAAATGTCACGTGTCAAATGTGAGGTTATAAGCACTTCTGAAGAACATATTTGTTCCAACCAAACAAACTTAAGGCAGTGGCTGCCAAATAAAATGAGCAAATTTGAGGAAAAAAATGCTTTTGTTGCATCTCCCGCATTTTGTTGTGATTGTGGTTCAATTTTACCTTTACTGCAAGAAAAAGGAGATGTAGCATGTTATAGATGTTCTCGACGTTTTCATGAAAATGGTAAATTTTTTATATTTTATTAAATTATTACTGTCTTTGTTTTTATTATAGTATTTGGAGAATCAAAAATAGAATATACAATATATTTTAATTCAATTGATGCTTACACAAAAAATGCGCAAGAAGAAAATCGAAAAGGAGACGAGGCTGAAGAAGAAGGCCCTGTTGTAGACCGTAAATGCCCAAAATGCGGCAACGATAAAATGTCATATGCAACTGTACAGTTGAGATCCGCCGATGAAGGCCAAACAGTATTTTATACTTGTGTAAAATGTAAATATAAAGAAAATGAAAATTCATAATTAATTCTTTATTTTTTCCTTAAAATTAATAATTTACTGACTACAATACTTTGTGTAATAATAAAAACTGTATGATAAAATATGATCCTTTCTTAACTGATGTTGAGGTTTTTCTTTTTAGCCAGTTGCTGACATGTATTAATATGATTTTAAACTATTTCAATCCAAGATTTCTATTTCTGCTACTACAGGAGGCGTAGTTGGTTTACTCGTGTACCATGGAATTTTCTTTTCATAATAGTCTATGACAATTTCAGGACATCTAATGTTTACTTGTCTAGCAGGAACTAAATCTGCTTCTTCACATCCACTCCATTTCATTAAAAACATAAGCTCACCACTAGCATCTGTAGCTCCTATGATAGCATTTGGTTCCAACCCACGATCAAAACCTCGCGGTCTATTATCTTCGGTAATATTTTTTAGTTTGTTGGCCTTTTCTGCTTCAGTAGGAGGTGTTGTATTTGGTGGTGGAGGTTTTTGTTTTGCTTCAAAAGCTGCAATTAAATCGGGGCAATCCAGATTTTCTTCTGGTTCCCATGTATTATCTTCGCTGAAGACATAATTATTATATTTATAATGTTTACAAATAACTCTTAACACTTACTCAGAATAGCCTTTCCATTTTAATAAATATTCCGTTTTACCATTTCGTATTTTTTTATCCAAAACTTTTTCAACAGAAAATTCTTCGCCTGGGCTTTCATCACCATCTCCTTCTTTTGGTTTTTTATTAGAAGGCCCTTCATCTATAGCAAACATACATTTTAATATAAAATGTATATTATTAAGGTTATTAATAAATAAAAACAGATTCAATTTTACATTCCCATCAAAACAAAACAATTTCCATATTTTATTATACTTACGTCGGGGCATGTTTATAGTATTTACTATCGATAAAAATAAATGGCAAATCAAGTATTTTATAACGCACAATCGACAACAAACTTAAAACACTACATATGAATCAAAGATAATATTCTCCTTGATATGAATACAAAACTTAAAATGCAAATCAGTGTTGCCAGCACAAAACACTTAACCCTGTTGCCAGATCAAAAATTTAAAACCGGTGAGCATAATTCCGTGACGTACACCGTACGGCTTTATGCAATGAATACAATGGTATTTTATAACAGTTTTTTTGTAGAAGAAAAATACCGGGTGTTTGACTTAAGGGGCGAACATAGAAAAATAGCATGGGAAATCGTATACCGTGCGTCCACGAGACTACGTACCATGGCGCTGCTGGAGCGATGCTAAAAACGCTTAAAGTATCTCGGTTGTATAAACTACATAGACAACCATTGCAGAGTTGTTTATTCAATACTAGTTAACAAAAATATCAAACATCAAACTTCCATCAACTATCAAACACAATACACAAATCACTATGATCAACCTAACTATTCTACTCCTTCAATCAACGATTCTACTACAAATTTCCCTAATGGAAACTGTCAACGGTTTTTATACCGGTTGTGCATAAATTGGCGAAAGAACTATACGTGGCGATGTTGGCCATAAAACTCTGAGTCGAAAATCTCAATACCAAAATATTGTTCCATGCTTCCTGGGTATGCACGGGTTCTTCAAAGTTTGAAAATGAAGTCTTTTAATAAGTATTTTAATTCATTATACCGTGCGTCCACGAGACTACGCGCCATGGCGCTGGAGTGATCAGTGATGCTAGTTTATTTTAAAGATCTACTCTTCCGGTGGAAATTGATAGTCAAACGGTTGCTAAGCATTGACCATTAAAACTGAATTTGCAAGTAACAAATAATACACAAAAATCAAAAACAACAAAAATAAATAATTTAATCAATTTCGCAGCCAAACAAATTACAACTGGAGTATTCAAATTAAATGCTCAAATAAGTTTCCATTTACTGCCATACAGTATCCTAACCTATCATAAAAATTACGCCTAACATTATCTAAGAATCGGGGACTAATATTAAAAGATTTAAAACACACTTCGGTAATTTTATCTTTAAGAGAATCTAAATTAGGATGAACTCGGAAGGAGTAAACTTTAGATTTTAAGTAAGGCCATAAGAGAAAAAATCGTTCGGGGCCAAATCAGGGGACCGAGCGGGCCAACCAATTGCACCTCCACATCCAATCCAAGTTTCATGAAAGGTATTGTTTAGGAATTCTTTAGCTACTGCTGAATTGTAAGCGGGACAGCCATCGTGTTGGTACCATACCGGTCGCTCACCTCCAAACATTGTATGTTCAATTGCAGGACAAATAGTTTCAGTTAAAAGTTCTAAATAAGTCTCTCCGGTCAACGTTCCGTTAATAAAATAAGGTCCAATTACAACGTATTCCACACCAAACATTAACCTTCTGTGGATATTGTGTATGTACGTACATTCGTCAGCAAAGCACACTCTTTCTAGAAAATCAGGTTCATTGTTGCATTTATCCATCATAATTTGACAAAATGCAGATCTGTTTTCGAAATCTCCCTCCCGCAGTTCTTGATGAGGCTGATATTTATATACCGCATCTACACATTCGCACGAATGGCGAGTCGAATCGTAAATAGCGCATTTACACATTCGCACGAATGGTGAGTCGAATCGCAAGGCGAGCGGCGAGGCGAATGTGTGAACGGTTCACTCGTAATCGTCGCCTGCGTTGATTCAAAACGGGGTTTATAAAGCCTGCCGAATAGGGCCGTTTGACAGTTAATCGACTAGTTCAAATTTTCACCGTGGCGCTACTTATCCTTTCACTGACAGCTGTATTTCTAATTTAAATTTGTACATTTTTGGTTATTCGTTTAGTTATACAACAAAAAGTACGTTCTAAAAATGTCTTTTTGCATCCCTCCTTACCATAATTCTACAGATTTAGTTTTATATTTAGGCTAAATAACCAGTCCAATTCCTGGAAAGTCTTCTTGGTTTGTGCCGAGGAAAAGTAGTAAGTATCTGCACCCTTCTTACACTCTTATTTAGTTAATTTTTTACACAGTCTCATAAGGTTTTGAAAACCTGTCTAAAATTAAAATTTATATTGTAATACACTTTCTGGACTAAATATTAAACATCCAATAACCCGTATTTGTTGTAAATCGTAAAAAATCAAAGCCAGTTGACAGCTGTCAACGATGAATAACTAGCGCCACAAGCAAGCAGTGGCAAAAATTTGCATAATGATCATTTTTGCCGTCGCCTGCGTTGATTAAAAACGGAGTTTATACCGTTTTGAATCAACGCAGGCGACGATTTTTGCTATTCGGCAGGCTTTATAAACTCCGTTTTTAATCAACGCAGGCGACGCTCGTCATTCGCCTCGTTCCTCGCTTTGCCGCTCGTAGCGCTCGCGCCTGAAGCGGTTTTTTGGGGACGAGTCAAAAGCTTCTAGCGACGAGGCGAACTCAATGTTTTTACACAGTTGACAGTTCGCAACGAGCGCGTTTATCAACACGTGGTTTTTTTCATTTTAAATTGAAAAATGGAGTGGATCATTTCTAGAAACATGTTTTCCATATTTTGTCTGTAAAAAAAAACAAAAAAAGCATAATTTTTTAATAAGTAAAAAAAAATAGTTGAATGCTCGGCTCATAATCTCAGACTCGTTCGATAAAGAATCGCTTTACTGACTTGGTACATAAATAACTATTTTGTGCAACCGGACGCGAAGTGGTCATTTCGCGTACGCAATACAGGACGCGAGATCCGATTTCCCGGCCTGTATTGCGTTACTCTTAAGCCGGGTCCGTAATTGAGGCGTACGCGTAGGCGTAAAACTGTACGCATCCGCAGGATTGACCCGAGCGATCCGAATTTAAAGCGTTTTAACGGTTACGCGTAAACATTTGATATTTACCTAACCTAACAAAATATCATTTTTATATTCTTAATTAATAATAATGAAATCTGCATGTGCTTTAAATGTTTATATGCAGCAATTGAGACGCAGAAAATTATTATTATTGTATCTACATCTAAGATATAAAAAAACTGAGAACTCCGTAGGTAGAAAGGGTGTCCGTTCTCTGTTCTCTGTGGAAAACAGAAACAAGTATGGGTTTTATACGCAGCTATTTTTAACAATAAAAACAACAGATCCTGCAAATTTTTTTAATTTTGTGCGAATGACTCCACAACAATACGATAGCTTATTAAATTTAATTGAAAATGATATAACGTAGCACCTCCCAATGTCCCAACAAAATTAAAATGCGACGCTTGTACGTTTAGACAGTGACACATACATGTCTACGCGATTTTGTACGCCAAAAGTTGAAGTTGACTTAATTTTGGGCGTACTGACCTTGAAGCGCAAGAATTTTAATATTGAAGTATCTCATTGGTGCTCGTCTTTACGCGTTACGCGTACGCCTCAATTACGGACCCGGCTTTAGTAACGGCCGCGAAACGCGTTTTATTTATGTTGTTTCCACAGAAACATTGTGACGTGAAGCCGACTCTATTTACATCCATTTATGATAAAAATTTGTAATTTGTATTTTTTACAGCTGCACAAAAAATGTTGTGTATACTTCGTCCGCGAAATTCTTTAGCGCCGTCGAGATTGTCCTGCCTCGGCCGCAAGCGGCCTCGGCGACAATTTTTCTCTCGGTACGCTAAAATGGAATTTCGCGGCCTTTGTATACAATTAACTATTAAGAAGGGTTTTCACAGAAAATTCTCGGACAAGTCAACCTTATTTTTTAAAAGTGCATCTTTCTTGATAATTATAATTTTACGATCGTCTTTTGTTTTTGCACTAAGACGTCATCGACAATTTTTTTAAATGGCACTCATATTTTTGTTCACGAATTTGGATACAGAGCACATTTTACTGAGTACGACAAAGTCAAATGCGTATGACCTTGATGAGAAAAATTTTCGAAATACTAAATTTAAGGTAATGATTAAATTCAAAAAACAACTAAACTATAAATATTCAAATTGTGCACCGTTGACTTCCTGACATTAGCCAAGACAAAAACAAAGTCTTTTGTTTTACTCTAATAACTTTACCATACATTTTTGAAACTTTGAGACTGATTATTTCGAAAACTTTCCTCTTCAAGGTCATACGTAATTGACATTTTCGTACTCAGAAAAATGTGCTCTATCCAAATTCGTGAACAAAAATATGGGGTGCCATCTAAAAAAATTGTCCATGACGTCATAGTGCGAAAACAAAGACGATCGTAAAATTATAATTATCACGAAAGATGCACTTTTAAAAAATAAGGTTGACGTGTCCGAGGATTTTCTGGGAAAACCCTTCTAAAATGTTTTATCGAATTTATTCACTACTTTACGAAAGCACTGTATAATAGTACATTAGTACATATTTAGTTATCAAAGTACGGGACAAGCGGACAAGTTACCTCCAATACCGAGTATTTAAACTATTATCCATCTAACGTGAAACGGTTAAAGTGATTTACATTTCAGCGTCGCCTGCGTTGATTAAAAACGGAGTTTATAAAGCCTGCCGAATAGCAAAAATGGCCATTATGCAAATTTTTGCCACTGCTTGCTTTTGGCCGTCGCCTGCGTTGATTCAAAACGGGGTTTATAAAGCCTGCCGAATAGGGCCGTTTGACAGTTAATCCACTAGTTCAAATTTTCTCCGTGGCGCTAGTTATCCTTTCACTGACAGCTGTATTTCTAATTCAAATTTGTTAATTTTGGGTTATTCGTTTAGTTATACAACAAAAAGTACGTTCTAAAAATGTCTTTTTGCATCCCTCCTTGCCATAATTCTACAGATTTAGTTTTATATTTAGGCTAAATAACCACTCCAATCTCTCGGAAGTCTTCCTGGTTTGTGTCGAGGAAAAGTAGTAAGTATCTGCACCCTCCTTACACTCTTATTTAGTTAATTTTTTACACAGTCTCATAAGGTTCTGAAAACCTGCATACAATTGAAATTTATATTGTAATACACTTTCTGGATTAAATATTAAACATCCAATAACCCGTATTTGTTGTAAATCGTAAAAAATCAAAGCCAGTTGACAGCTGTCAACGATGGATAACTAGCGCCACAAGCAAGCAGTGGCAAAAATTTGCATAATGGCCATTTTTGCTATTCGGCAGGCTTTATAAACTCCGTTTTTAATCAACGCAGGCGACGCTTTTGGCGCTAGTTATCCATGGTTGACAGCTGTCAACTGGCTTTGATTTTTTACGATTTACAACAAATACGGGTTATTGGATGTTTAATATTTAATCCAGAAAGTGTATTACAATATAAATTTCAATTGTATGCAGGTTTTCAGAACCTTATGAGACTGCGTAAAAAATTAACTAAATAAGAGTGTAAGAAGGGTGTAGATACTTACTACTTTTCCTCGGTACAAACCAGGAAGACTTTCGGGGGATTGGACTGGTTATTTAGCCTAAATATAAAACTAAATCTGTAGAATTATGGCAAGGAGGGATGCAAAAAGACATTTTTAGAACGTACTTTTTGTTGTATAACTAAACGAATAACCAAAAATTAACAAATTTAAATTAGAAATACAGCTGTCAGTGAAAGGATAACTAGCGCCACGGAGAAAATTTGAACTAGTCGATTAACTGTCAAACGTCCCTATTCGGCAGGCTTTATAAACCCCGTTTTGAATCAACGCAGGCAACGCATTTCAGCGTCGCCTGCGTGATTAAAAACGGAGTTTATAAAGCCTGCCGAATAGCAAAAATGGCCATTATGCAAATTTTTGCCACTGCTTGCTTGTGGCGCTAGTTATCCATCGTTGACAGCTGTCAACTGGCTTTGATTTTTTACGATTTACAACAAATACGGGTTATTGGATGTTTAATATTTAATCCAGAAAGTGTATTACAATATAAATTTCAATTGTATGCAGGTTTTCAGAACCTTATGAGACTGTGTAAAAAATTAACTAAATAGGAGTGTAAGAAGGGTGCAGATACTTACTACTTTTCCTCGGCACAAACCAGGAAGACCTTCCAGGGATTGGATTGGTTATTTAGCTTAAATATAAAACTAAATCTGTAGAATTATGGCATGGAGGGATGCAAAAAGACATTTTTAGAACGTACTTTTTGTTGTATAACTAAACGAATAACCAAAAATTAACAAATTTAAATTAGAAAGTGAAAGGATAAGTAGCGCCACGGAGAAAATTTGAACTAGTCGATTAACTGTCAAACGGCCCTATTCGGCAGGCTTTATAAACCCCGTTTTGAATCAACGCATATAAACCCCGTTTTGAATCAACGCAGGCGACGCATTTCAGTAGCTTTAGGTTTACATTTAGCTGGTTAATTACGATTCAAGCCTCCGTCTACTAGTTTACGTGTTTAGGATGCTATTTTTTTCTAATGCCTATCCACAAAGTTATAAAATATAAAGGAATAAAAGAAATGTTCATGTTTGTAATCAAATTTATAATTTTTATAAGTAACTAGAAGAATTAATGAAAAACCTAATGATCTGGTTACATCTTTGCTGTTACCGTTTGTTATGGTGTAGTTTTTGTTAGCAGTGTGAAAATTTTCCATAACAATTTGTAAAATCCCCAAAAAACTCGATTCAGTTCGTCGACCGGTACGAAGTACGCATGCGAGGAAGGTAAAGATTAAATTATATGTGCATTATTGCCATATCTATCAATATTGGTATATGCTTTAAATTATAGTAAATTAGTAAATATGTATTAAAATCAGAAAGTTGATGTGGTGTATTGTAAATTGATTCACATTTAAATATACAGGCAGACCATAACTTTTTTAACATTTTATGTAAAATTTAAGAATTTTAACTGATAAGAAATCTGGCAACGTCGACATTGCATCGAATGAAGTTACCGGGGTCGCCATTTTTGTCTTCCGGCAGAAGTAGTTGGCGTTTGTGGTTGTGTTGAAGCTGCCAATTAAGGTTTTATAAGTTAACTGGAGGACTAAAATTTTCATAAAACGGCGAAAATGAAGAAGGAAGTAGATGTAAGTATCTTGTTCATATGCGTAATGTAATTTTCGAGAAAATATAAGCTCTAACGGCTTCTTATGTGACGCGTCTATTTTCTGGAGGTAATAACCTTGAATAGATAGCTGCATTTTACTTGAGTATGATAATTTTTAACATTTAGTTTGTTTTATACTTCTTAAATCCAACTAATTTGATAAAAAATCGTAAGCGGTTGTTATAATCAGAAAGCTTATCTGTCATATCAAATACACCTACTTGATCTATTTACATAATTATTAACTTCGCAGCTGGAAAATGTAGTGATCAAATTCAAAAAACCTGTTCAAAATTAGCTTTCATATAACATTATAGTTCTATTGGTTATACATTATACTGCGTATTAACTATCAAAATCTGTACCAAAACTATGAGTCGATTTATCAGTATACATCGAGGGTTTCTGCCAAGTGACAATTACCGTTAAGGGCTTTTTCGTTTACGTTACGTCTTTGTACCTCTTGGAAAATATCTGCAACAAGAACGTAAGGAGACATACGCATGTGTGTTCCAAATACAACAATGTTTAAGGGAGATACGCTAGTAGCTAATTTCCACTTCAGTAATGTGATGACTTCCGTTGTTGTGTCCCTACATGGAGTTGATATTCTGTAGCAATGTGGCACACGTAACTCTAAAACACAATTTTTGGAGATACGTCAGTGTGTCCCTAAGCCCTCGACATACATCTTTTAGGAGACCTCAAATATTCCTATTGATTTTTAAATTTCTTTTTATTTAATTTTTACCACCCACTGCTGTATAGGTACACACAGTCCAGCTTGATTAAATAGGAACTATATTTTGGCATCGGGCAAAACGTACTACTGTCGAGAAAATCTTTACCTAGCCCATTATAAAGCTCATTATTCACTCTTCATATTAAAGTTGACCACAACATGAATAAATAAATAAACCTGGTTCCTGGATTTTTTGAACCCGGTTCGTTAATGACGTCATCAAATTTACTGTTCGCCAAAACGTAATTCGGTTCAAACGGCGGTTTGACATTAAAATTCTAACCTATAACATAATTGAACGTTTTAGTATCTACAATGGATTTAGGTGTTTAGGACAACTTGGCGTGTTAGCTGCTTATGAAATGCTGTTTTCGAATGAATCTTAGATTTACCGTTATTAGTTAAATCGCGTTCAGGTAATTAGCATTAATTCAAATTCTCGGCGGTTTCAGTATCTACCAGTAATTTGTAAGACACTCCGTTATACGTGACATCAACGTTCTCATCTTTTTTATGAAATAATGCTAGATTTTTAATTACTAGTTATAAAAATTACACACAGTAATTTCAAATTCGTAAAAACCGCCAGCCACTTAACATACAAAAGTAGTCACGTGATG
The DNA here is from genome assembly GCA_963082815.1 of Melanotus villosus. Classification (NCBI taxonomy): domain Eukaryota; kingdom Metazoa; phylum Arthropoda; class Insecta; order Coleoptera; family Elateridae; genus Melanotus; species Melanotus villosus. The sequence continues at coordinate 63,010,258 of OY720418.1, read as the reverse complement.
GCATTCGCGCTCCGATAATTGACGAACCCAAACGACTTGTCAGGAACACACGTTGCGAGGTTGGTTCGTCGGTTGCTGGAACCCGGTTCAATTTTATGAACCGTGACGTCATTGGTTCGTCGATAAAACGAAGCGGTTCGAAAATTTGGAACCAGGTTCGTCGCTAAAATCTGCCTAATAGCAGATTGATAGCTAACTAATAAGGAAAAGTTTTAATCTAATTGGAATTGTTTACCATAGAAGAAGCTGGCAAAGTTTTAGTATAGTAGACCCCTAGTTTTCACACCTGCACAGTAACATAGGCCTATAATAGTAGTGGTGTAATAAACAAAATAAAAAGAATTAAGTCACATACTAATGTGTTGCTGAATAGAATTAGAAATGATTAAAAACTAACAGTGATACCATGGATTTAAATTGATTATATTAAACCAAAAATTTGCACTACTCCTATTTACATTATTAATGTGTTCTACTAAAAGCATTTTGATTGTATGTTAATTTTTTGTTCAAGTTAAAATTTATTTTTATTGTGAAATTGTATAGTGTTTATATTAAAATTTTCAACATTTAAATTTTATTTTTAAATAATGCAGCAAAACTCTAATTATCCAAGCACATCGGGACTTTTCCTAGCTCAGATTTAAAAAAAAAAAACAGATTAAACAGAACCATTTATTTGATATGTCGTTTGTATTCTACGTTTAGATAGGCATTTGGATACGATTTTATTATAAACTTAATACAAAACTTATTACAAAAATATAATAATGGATGTTTCAAAATTGCATGGCTCTATTCTAGAGATGTGTTGTCTAGATCAGCGGTGCTCAACCTTGAGTTCTGCGTACCCAAATATGTAATATCAAAATTTCTCTGTACCACCACCCTTTATACAAAATTTCGGTATCAAAATAAACAAAAATAAGTAGGCAACTAAAAAATATGACAAAGAGCTGACAAAGGCAGAAATCGCTATAATGGAGATATAGTTTTACCTAATTCCTTTTTTAAATTCCAGTTTTACATTATTTGAATAAATTATTTAAATATAATTTTTTTAAATAGTTTCTTTTGTTTACCACAGGTTGAGAATTGCTACTGTAGATCAAAATAAACCCAAAGTTCATATAAATATATGTCTCAAATTGATTTACTACTGAGAAATTAAAGGGTAAAGATACGTTTCTGCAAGTGTGATGTTAATGTAGAGATTTTCATGATAATTGCAAGTCAATAAATATTTGACAGAAATTGTATTATTATGTGTAGGTAAATCAACCCCCCTCATGATAATTGCATATAGTTTATTTGTTTACAGATAGTTAAACATTGCTTATGTAGATTGTGTTGCATTGGATTTGTCATGCTGAATGCTGCGTTTAACAAAACGGACGCCGTTTTAAACTTTTACTGTTGAAATGGTATTTTTATCTTTTAATTTTTCGGTAATAAATCAACTTGGAGACATACTTCATGTGAACTTTTTTGTTTATTATAATCTAGAGATCATATTACTAGAATAGTACTTTGCAATTTTGAATTTTAAAACACCTAAAATAGCAGCCTACTAAATTATAAACGTTTTAAATAAGAATTGCTACCTTATTCTTTGATCAAGGATATCTTTAAAAATGAGCGATTTTTGACTATACATATGTATTACATTCTTCTTATTTTTTGCTCTAGAATAAGCCCTTATATTTGTGCTATGCAATTTTGAAACACCCAGTATGGTCAAATGTGCTAAAAATGAGACACTTTTCAGAACTTTTGCTGTTATAAAGTCACTTTCACCGTAAAATTAAAAATAAAAACAGATTTAGGTACAACAAGGACAGCTCTACTAGGTTTTTTCGGCAAAATTTGAGTTTACTATAAATTAAAGCTTCAAAAAATATATTATTCTAAATGAACAGACACAGAAGTATTGCTGTCAGAGTCTGTATCACGTTCTCTTCTACAAATTTTCCTGACTTACTTGCTGTTTAGTTGTCCTTTTTGTTTTTTAGTTAATTTTTTCTGTAGTTTGATTGCTTCTGCCTTCTTCTTCTGTTTAATTTGTTCATAGAATTCCTTACTTCTTGTAATAACCCTTGCATGACTATTGACTATCTATTTTTCTTCTGCATTCACACTTGTTTTCAGTTTTTATTTTTAATTATTTAATTATTTGCAAACAATAAATAGCACAACCACACACTAAACAATTTTATAAACTGAATTGGCTTTGTTATGGTTATGATGATTCAGATGCAGCATTTTACCTCCAAATTTACAGTTCATTGCTGCCTAGTTACTGTCTCATAATTCCCCCAAAACGGTCTCATTTTTACCCCATTAAAGTTTGTTCCTGAAATTCCGCAAATAAGCTATTGCACTTTAAAGTGGATACAGTACTATTGAAATACACCCTTTTTAACTTAATTGGCCAAAATTCGCTGTTCTACTTCAAGAAATATCAAAGGTACGATAAAAGTTTTTCATGCAAAATTTGTAGTGTTTCTTATAATGCAGTGGTAACCCTATCCAAAGTATTTCAATAGAGCCATATTGAGTATGACCTACTACTAAAAGTTTAAACTAGGTTTTTACAGTCGTCTAATCAAAAGGCGTTATATTTTCGGTGTAAATTGACTGTCTCATAATTACCAAATTTTTAGCGTGTCTCATTTTTAGCACATTTGACCGTAGGTATATGATTTAAAAAATAAAAAAGTCAAGTGAAACTGCTCTACGTCCTTTTCAACAGAATTCATATGTATGTAATTGTTGTAAATAAAACATGAGATTGAACAATGTAGCTTAGGGGATTAGTCTTTGCTGTTGCATTTACACTTAAAAAACTTTTTTGTTTCACTTATTTCATTTGTTTTCACTTCACTTATGTTTATTTACGTTTGTTGTTTCACTTTTCATTAATCTCGTCACTAATAATGTTATTTCTATTATTTATTATGGTGCCCATATAATTGAACTCGTGTACTTCTTTATGATTTATATGCAGTCCCATTATTTTTGTACTTTGGTTGAGTTTTTCAATTAGTCGTGCCATTTCCTTGTAGCTTCTGGTGATCACTATACTAACGGGTGTTTATAAACTGTCAACATCCCAGTAGGTTATGATTTCAGAAACATATTTCGTAATTAGATTCAGAACACAAAACCAAATGTCAATATTTGCAAAATGTCATTGTGTATGATTTAATCTAAGACGTTGTATCATTTGCGCAAGCACATACTTCTGCTGATTTTACGGTTATCAAACCTTCTGCTTTTGTTTTTTTGATTACTCTCTCAATGATTATATTAAACACTATTGTGGATAATCCATCACCTTGTGTAACACCTTTGTTGACATCACTATTGCTTTTGTTAGACCATATGATGTTCGCAGTACAGCTTCTGTTTTTGTTAGTGTCATTTCAATTAGATTAATTAATTTAGATGGTGTTCCATATACGTGTAGAGTTTGTTTTCACGCTATTGAAGGCTTGTTTAAAGTCTAGGAACATCACATAGTTTAATATTATGTTCTTTGCTCTTTTCTATCATTTGCCTAATGATATGTATTCCATTTATTGTCGATCTGTTTGGTCTGAACCTATTTTGGTAATCTTGTAATTTTGGCAGTCTTTTTTATTCCCTTTTTTATAAATAGGCTGTATTATTCCTGTTCTCCATTCTGATGCCATTTTTTCGTCTTTCCAGATTTTTACTATTAGTTGATGAACTTGACTAATTAATTCCTCTGTTTGATTACCTCATTTTGTATGCCATGTCTGTCGACTGATTTTTTTATTTCATGGTGGTCGTTTTCTTCTGGACTGTTAAGAAGGTTATGAAAGTGCTCTTTCGATCTCTCTAGTATTTCTTTCTGCTCTGTTAGTAGCTTACCATTTATATCTGTGCATCTTCTTGTTTGAATATCTGGCTTTTGATGTTATTTTTTAACTTCTTTATAGAATTTGTTTATTCTTTTGTATTTACCATGATTTTCTATTGTTTCTATTTTTTGATTCAACTATCGTTTCACATTCTTTTTGACTTTGTTGCTGTAACCGTATTAGTTTTGCTAATCTTTTTTTGTGTAAAATTCTTCGTCGCACCAGTCTTTCTTGTTTTAATATTGTATGTTGTATTAGATGCCGTTTCTGTAACGGCCTTCCATTGCTTATCGACTTCTTCGTGCTCTACTTCAATTTCTCTTAGTTTGTTGCTTAACACTGATGTATATGAGGTTGATTTTTGCTGACTTATCAACTGTTGCACCTCCTAGTCTTTACTTTTTGTCCTTATTTGTCGTTTCGTACGCTACTGATCCTGTGCTCCTCTATACGATCTCACATCTTGTACTATACTTGCTCTGATCTATCTGTAATTGATATCTTCTTCCTGGTGATTCCCATGTTATTTTGTGGGATGTTTTGTGGTTATAATTAGTACTACTAATTATTAAGTTTTGTGATGCTGCCAGATTACAAAGCCTGTTTCCATTTTTATTGGTTTTCTCGTGAAGTGTTTCTTTCCCTGATATGTCTTTTATAAAACTTTCCTTTCCTACCTGAGCATTGAAATCTCCAACAATAAATTTTGCGTCGTATTCTGCCGTTTTCACTAATTCACTGTAGAATTTGTTCTTCTCGTCTTCAGTTGGTACATAACCATTCACAATTGTAATATTAAAAAAATTTTCTGCAATTCTGATTTTACATATTCTTCCATTAATTGGCCGAAAGTCGATAATTTCTTTTGTTGTTTTCTTATCGACTATAAACCCAATTCCATTTCTTCCTTGGCTAGCTTTACCACTGTAAAACAGAGCAAAGTTTTTCTTTTTTATTTCGCTATATGCTTGCCATCTTATTTCTTGAACAGCCGCTACGTTAACCTCGTATCTTTCTAGTTCAGACGTGATTTGATTTAATTTTTGCTAGTTCTAACATTGTCTTTACATTCCAAGTTCCTATTTTAAAGATTGTTTTGGAATTCGATATGTTTTACTGTTACACCTGTTTTCTTGTTTTGTATTTCCTTTTAAATGTCCTTCATTAGCCTTTTTCACACTTTTAGTTGTCTTCAAGATCCGTCCTGTTTTATGTTGTAATTGCTATGCTGATTGTTCTGTAGTCGAATGTTCTTTAGTTTCAGGACTCTTGTTCGATTCCTTTTCCTTCTTGCCTTACTGCTAATAAACTGGGTTCCCACATTTTTTTAACTACAGCTCCTCTGTAATAACTGTTTCATTGTTTTTGCCACTGTGTTGCTGTTTTCTTCTGACCTAGGCCTCTTCTTTTGTTCTTCGTTTCGGTTTTTGCTCTGTCCATAATCTTCTTCGATTATCAGTTTGTTGTATTTTATGGTAGCATACTTTCCTTCCTTGTTTCATTTTTGGAATTAGTAGTTTTCTATGTTGTAGTATCTCCTTTGACTAATCTTCTATAAAAATTTGAGTTTTATTTAATTTTTTCTTCGCTTGTATGCATATTTTATTGATGTTTTTTGTTTTTATTTATGTATTTTAAATACTCTGTTTATATCCTGCTTACTCATGTTTAATTGTAATTGGTTTTTAATTAAAAAGATGGCTTGTTTCTAGTTAAAAATATTTTTCATTGTATACATGTATTACAATATTATTGTGTTTCAATTCTTTTTCTAAGATGTATTTTATTACATTTCGATAAAACAGATTCTGACAATATGTAGACTTGGATAATATGGAAGCATATTTAGATGAATTCAGCTCGGAAAATCGAGGTTCTACCATAGTTGTGCAATAGTTTTTTATATATTCTTACAGAAGTATAGTGCATTTTTTTATTTATAGGATATGAGGAGCGAACCCGAACATGTTCGAAAATTATTTATCGGTGGATTGGACTATCGTACAACAGATGATTCACTAAAAAAGCATTTCGAACAATGGGGTGACATTGTGGATGTTGTGGTGATGAAGGACCCTAAAACAAAACGATCTCGTGGATTTGGATTCATTACATATTCTCGTGCACATATGGTCGATGATGCTCAGAATGCTCGCCCACACAGAGTCGATGGACGTGTAGTGGAGCCTAAAAGAGCCGTTCCTCGTCAAGATATAGGACGTCCTGAAGCAGGAGCTACAGTAAAAAAACTTTTTGTTGGTGGTTTAAAGGACGATGTAGAAGAAGATGACTTAAGAGAACATTTTAAAGCATTTGGAACTATTCTGTCTTGTACAATAGTAACTGATAAGGAAAGTGGAAAGAAAAGGGGATTCGGATTTATTGAATTTGATGATTATGACCCTGTTGATAAAATATGTTGTAAGTATAATTCTTAGCTGATTAAAAATTATAGGGCTGGCATAAGTTATATTTTCTGAATGTTAAGTAATGATGAGTAAATCAAAAAAATCCCGCTATAAGTATCCGCAATGGATGGTCTCAATACATTTGTTCTGAATGTTACTTATGGCAATGGTCATAACATTTTTAGTTTTATTTGAATATTTCACCACCACTTGCAAGTTGAACGATAAACAAATTTCTATAGTTACAAATGAAATAATTTTATTTGACAAAATTATTCCAGGTTTCAAAACAAAAATAGATTTTTCTCCATAAACTTATGTTGTTCTTATCGATAATTGTAATCAGCAATCGACGGCAAAGAACCTAAATAAAACTAAAAATTTTAAATCTTTTGCAGTGCAACGAAATCATCAGATTAATGGAAAACATATAGATGTAAAAAAAGCTTTGAGCAAAGCTGAAATGGAGCGTGCTCAAGGTGGGGGGGGTCCAGGTGCTGGAGGTCCAATGGGTGGTGGATCTGGACCTCGCGGAGGTCCTAGAGGAGGTGGTGGTGGAGGAGGTGGTATGGGCGGAGGAAATCGGGGAAACTTCAATAATGGTCCGCAAGGGGGTGCTTGGGGTGGCCCAAACCGTGGAGGTAGTGGCGGCGGCGGTGGTGGAGATTGGAATAATATGCCACCTAACCAAGGATATAACAGCGGTGGCGGATGGGGAGCTAGCGGTGGAAATCCCTGGGATAATCAAGGTGGTGGTAATTGGGGGGGCAATCAAGGTGGACCACAAGGCTACAGTGGAGGTGGCGGAGGTGGTAGCAGTGGAGGTAATTGGGGCCCAACTAATGATAACTTTGGAGGCGGTTACCAGCAGAATTATGGAGGTGGTGCTATGCGAAACAATTATCAAACCAACAGACCCACTCCTTATGGTTAGTATAAAAATTATTGGTTAAATGAAAATAGGTAAATCAATAAATGTAAATTTAATATGAATAAATCAATTAGGTAGAGAACTGGTAGGTGGTTAAATTCTGTTGTAGTTAACAAATCATAAATCTAATTTTTGTAAATCATAGTTAAATTGTCTTATTTCATGTTTGTGGTTATGTACAATTGCTAAGACCATATGCACTGTTGGAGTGCTAAAATCGTTTCCTACCAGAAATAATTTTCCATCACATAGAATCTTTGTATCATCTTTTATGTTACTGATCATATTTGCATATATGCTTGTCTTATAACCTTTCTCTTCTCTATTGATCAATGTTCCATGCATGGCTAGTTTAAATCAAACACATGAAAAATTGCAGTTTTTTATTCAAATGCACAGCATAGTAAAAGATGTTTAAAATGGTTTAGGTTACTGAATAATTTAGTCACAGATAATGTAATAAATTGTTTTTTTTTAAACAAAATTGCTAAATTTACTTTTAATGCCTATAAAATTCGGCCTGAAACTAAAATTTTTTCAAATTATGTAAGTTGCATAATATTTCCCTGTAGAAAATCTTAGCAATTGAATAAGTAAGGTAACTATGCTAACAACAGATTACTCTTGCAGGCAATGCTTAGCTACTAATTTTTTTCTATAAATTACAGGTGGTGGTGGTGGTGGTGGTGGCGGCGGAGGAGGCGGTGGCGGCGGCGGAAATCCTGGCAGCGGTTACGGTGGGGGTGGCTATGGAAACCAAAATGGTATGGGACCTGGGAATCGACGATTTTAAAATGTAAGTGCAACAGGACACATGGCCATTTCAGAGACAGGTGTACTAAATTCATATCGCAGTCCACGAATATGGTTATAGATAGCATATACTTACCATTCTTAACTGGTTAGCCTTGTGGTTTGACATACATAGCAGGTGTAGGTCAAGTCATTAGGAAAGGTTATAGTTAAGGTTGCAGTGTTAACTGTAGTTATTTTGTCCATTAATTTCTGTGACTTGCCGTATTTGTCACAATTTTAAGTAGGTTAATTCACCACTTACAATAGGTCTATGTGTTAGCTATAGGAATTACATTAATGTGTATCGTAATCATTAAAAATGTTGCGAGAGGAGTTAGTGTTGTTTGGTGTATTATTAAAGGTATTATGTCAGGAACTTAATTTTTTATTATATTTAACGAACAAGAAATATAAAATAGGTAATAACTAGGAGAAAGTAATTTTTTTTAACTTATCGTATTTATCTTTTTACGTGTTCAGTGCTTTTTTTTAAATAGTGGGTGTTAATCGAATATTCTGTATAGATTAATTAATAAATAAGAGTCAGTTTTACATAAAATATAACAGGTGTTTTCTTGAGTGTAGTCAATCATTTTGAATTGCAGGATCAGCATAAGAAAACAGGTTAAAATAGGTATGTATAGCTTTAAGTATTGTTTTAGGTGACTTCTACCAATTAGCTCAGGTTTCTTTCAACATTTTAGGAATGATTTTAACAGTTTATAGCTAAAATTAAGATTAAATTGAGGCAGTTGTTATTTAAATAGAGTAGAAAGGAATAAATAACAATTGAGGCAGTAGCATGTATTTAATATCAGAATATCTATCTTTGCTGAAAAGTAGGTAGCCATATTAGAAAGTGTCACAAAGCTAACCTGGGTTAGGTAGAACAAGAACATTTTCACTGGTTTTCATTTTTTGTATCATTTTCTTGTTTTAGTTATTACTTTATTTTATGAAGCTTCGCTTTGTAACTTTTTATTTAATACGTAAGTTATTACGTGATTCGTACAAAAGAAAAAGTAAATAATTTTATCGTTAATGAATCTGGCAACGTAATTCGTCAGTATTTTGAATAGTATATTAACACTGATTGTGTACGTAATGAGTAATGATGTTAACAATAATAGTATAGAAATAGTAAATTTCATCATACTGGACAAAAATACATGGTAACATTGGCTAACAAAGTTTCACCAACCACCCCACCCATTATTTTCAACTATTCGTTGTTGTGAACAAAATCACATTAAATTTCAAATATTTATGGTGATTTTATTCACTTTTGTTTAAAACGTCGCCTGCGTTGATTAAAAACGGAGTTTATAAAGCCTGCCGAATAGCAAAAATGGCCATTATGCAAATTTTTGCCACTGCTTGCTTTTGGCGCTAGTTATCCATCGTTGACAGCTGTCAACTGGCTTTGATTTTTTGCGATTTACAACAAATACGGGTTATTGGCTGTTTAATATTTAGTCCAGAAAGTGTATAACAATATAAATTTCAATTTTAGACAGGTTTTCAAAACCTTATGAGACTGTAAAAAATTAACTAAATAAGAGTGTAAGAAGGGTGCAGATACTCACTACTTTTCCTCGGCACAAACCAAGAAGACTTTCGAGGGATTGGACTGGTTATTTAGCCTAAATAGAAAACTAAATCTGTAGAATTATGGCAAGGAGGAATCCAAAAAGACATTTTTAGAACGTACTTTTTGTTGTATAACTAAACGAATAACCAAAAATTAACAAATTTAAATTAGAAATACAGCTGTCAGTGAAAGGATAAGTAGCGCCACAGAGAAAATTTGAACTAGTCGATTAACTGTCAAACGGCCCTATTCGGCAGGCTTTATAAACCCCGTTTTGAATCAACGCAGGCGACGGTTTAAAATAACCACCCATTGACAATGATTGCTAATTGTTACTACATTTAAAACATTTAAACTTCTTGGATAATATTATTTATTCAATTTTGACGTTTTAAACTGACGTTTATTTGTTTCTGGCCTGCCCATAAAAGTTGATGTTTTATAAACAATCGTTTAAAATTTTTATTCCGCTAGCGATTTAAAATTTTTATTCCGCTAGCGATTTAAAATTTTTATTCCGCTAGCGCTTTAAAAATGTCAAATAAATGTCAAAATTGAATAAACAGTTGTATTACACTTGCGGATTAAAATTAATTTATTAACTCGCGGTATCAACGCGCTTGCGGCTACCGCCGCTCGCGCGGTTAAACGTACCGCTCATTAAACATTAATTTAATCCGCATGTATAATAAATAACTATAAACTAACTACTATTAACTGTTATCAATTTAAAAGTTACTTATGAATGTTTTATTTTTTAGTTGCTCGAAGCATTTTGTTTGAAACCATGTGTTAATTAATATTCACTTGTGGACTGTTTTGACACTGCATTTTTATCGGTTACTAAAAGTTACAAAGCAATCTTCATTTCACCTACACACAACGACATTTTAAATTGTGGAGAATCATTCTGTACAGAAAATGTATGTGAATAACAAATGCTTTATTCGTGAAAATAACATGAAATTATAAAATTATGAGGTATGTTCGTTGTATTAGTTTTGGTGTTGCAGTAACTGCATTAACATGCTACTAATATAGTAATTATTCTATTGCTATTACGAGGATCATTCGATAACTACGTGGCCAAACAAAGAAAACGCAAGTTTTTTGAACAAAAAAACATTTTATTTTTCAATATAGTCTTCTGCTCGCTCAACACACTTATTCCAACGATACTCCAAATTAGCAATGCCTTCGTTCTACGTCGGTGAATCCAAGTCCTCGAAATAGCTATTTACAGCAGCGATTACCTCTTGAACCTACTTGAACGAAAATCTCTTACTGCCCAGCCATTTTTTCATGTTTGGAAATAGATGATAATCGCTGGGAGCCAAATTTGCGGAATAGAGTGAATGAGGCACTAATTCAAATCCCAGTTCATGAATTTTGGCCATGGCGATCGCAGACTTGTAGGCAGGTGTGTTATCCTGATGGAACAGCACTTTCTTCTTTGATTTTGTCGTTCAATTGTTGCAACAAATTAGCATAATACTCGCCATTTATTGTTTTCCCCTTTTCTAAGTAGTCCACGAAGATAATTCCATGTGAATCCCAAAACACAGTTGCCATAACCTTTCCTGCTGTCAAAACCGTTTTTGCCTTCGTCGGTGGCGGAGAACCTTTGTGTGTCCATTGTTTAAACTATTCTTTGGTTTCGGGAGTGTAATGGTGGACCCAGGTTTCAACGACGGTAATGAAACGGCTTAAAAAGTCCTTCGGATTGTGGCGAAAACGAGCCAAAGGTCGCGAGAAACACTCCGACAATTCAGTTTTTGCTCCGGTGTGAGCAACCGCGGCACCCAATGCGCTGAGTATTTTTTCATTTCCAATTCTTCAGTTAAAGTCCTGTGCACACTGTCGCGCACTTTTACTCGACGGTCATCCAATCCGATACGGTAAACTTTTTCAATGATCTGGGGCAGTTTTTGGACGTCCACTGCGGGGTTCATCCTTTGTGCTCACACGACCACGCTTAAGTTTTGAAACCCAGTTTTTAACCATTGAAAACGAAGGAGCGGACTCCAATAGTGTCGAATCCAACTCTGCTTTCATTTCGGTTGGTGTTAAGCCTTACAAATGAAAGTACTTTATCACTGCTCACAACTCAGTTTTTCCATTGTTTGCAAAATCACACAGATGTTCACTTTGGCGCACTGTCAAACACAGACTAATTGACAGATTGCTCTGTACTGTCATATTTAATCAAATAAAGGATGGTTCTACAGAATGTTAAAGAAGATTCCACCGAATTCATTAGCTATAATTTATTTGACTTTAATTAAGGTTTTTCTGTCAACTATTTAAAAAAAAAATGTAAGATAAACATGTTCATTAGCATAATTATCAAGTTATATTTTTGTTTTGTCCTTTCCTACTTTGATTGTGGGTTGCAGTACTTAAAATAGTGAAATACAATTTGATACAGAGATAGGAAATCAACAAACTCCGTAACACATTTTACACAGTTTATAAGCTACTAAACATTTTAATACAAAAGTTAGCCACCTAATAAACTAGAACAAAATGCAACAAAAATCATTTGACTTCATTCAGATTATTTTTAGAATATTAGAAATTTGAATTTGTTTTAATTAATTGTTGTGCTGATTTTCTTATAATATACGGTGTGTCCACGGCAATACGCAACATAGAGAAACAGCAATATGTACGGATTTAGCACTGAACATGTGTAATTTAGCTTACTTGGTGCTAGAATGAGATAGAAATAGTGCCGGCATCTTTTCATTGTTTAGTTTTTAAATTTGCTAGTTTTGCCAGCAACAAAACGTCAAATTGTTAAATTTGTTAGATTTGTCAGTTAGGTACTGAAATATTTACATCTACAAAGCAATGAAGTGCGATTAGAGATACATTATAATTATTATATTAAAACTGACTAAAACAACACAATTTAAAACAATTATTTATAATGCCATAACATTTTACATATTTACTAAAACCACTCTTTATGCAAAGGTATAATTGTTAAATTTTCTTGCACAACAAACCTGTACTTCACCAAATTATACACTTTTCTTTATCTAAGCAATTTCACATCTATCTACATGAACCATTAAGACTTGTAAGTTGCATTAATAACTTCTGACAGTGACAGAGATTTTAGTGCAACTAATTAAAAAAATTCTTATTTCAATATTATCATTACATTTTAAATTCGGTTGGTATTTGACTGATGAGCATTTGCTCTCTTTTGATAGAATTCAACACCGTTATATGCTTTTAGTATCATATAAACTTGATTGCCGGTAATCTGAAATATTGTAAATATAACCTTACATTTTCATAGAAATTACTTACGTTTTCTTTACGTGTCCTGTTGTAATAAGGCGAATTGAATTTAAAATATGTAGAATGCAGAAACAGCGATATAAAATATTTGCGTATTTTTATTGTAAATTAAAGTTGTAAGTGCTGCCAAAATTGACAAATTTAAAAAGAAAACAATGAAATAATAGTTTTGTTTAAGCCAAAACAAAGTGTACTGTTCCATTTAAAAATAAACAATTGAAAATCGTTACTTTGACATTTGACATGCAATCAAAAATCTGACTACGCCAGGTTGTAGAGCACCCTTCGAAACATACGGATACCAAAAAATGGTTAACAATATCCTAATAATAAACTCATAAAAAAAAAGTCGTATAGCTTGACTCAGCCTGTATATGTAGTGTATTCCAATAGATTAAAGAAATATATAATGTGTAGCAAATAGTTTCATGTGGATGGTGTATAGGACAGAAGCATTAATAAAACTTTAGATAAGGGATTAGTACAGTGAAATAATCTTAATCGCCGAACGTTTAAAATACCAATAATTGCTAGAGTCTACGACATGCTTTAAGTTGATAAGACATTTTATCTAAAATCATTTGAAATGTATTTTATTAAATAATTACAAAAGCTGTGTATATAATAAAATATCTTTGGAGGAATTTAACCGTTAACCTTCGGCTATACTGTCCTGCTAAGCCCAGAAGCGGTAATTACATTTTTGAGGAAATTGATATGTTTATATTCGTTACGTAAACCTGCAGCATAAAATGCATCTATTATTAGAGTTTTATATTGGTATGTGGCCCAACCCAAAACATTCTTAGCGGCAACTACAAATATGAATCAATATACAGTGACTAGCAAAAAGTTTGCAACATATGGGAAAACTTTTTATTATTCGACTGTCGAACAGTGTCAATTACCACTTTTGGGTTTAGTACGGCAGTGTACATGTTAATGCTCTAGCAATTGTACTACAGATGTAAATTATTCAAGATACAATATTACTCTATGTAATTAGTAATTGGAATTATGCAAAGTATGCAGTAGAAATTGTATAGTGATGGCCACTCACGAAAGTCATTCATGCCATTAAAAGTTATAATAAATCAAATGAATGTAAAGGTAGTGTAAGTGGACTTTTATAAATTACAAAATATGAATGTATGAGGTGAGAAGTGGGACAGTTTTTTGGACAAAGTACAAAGCTGTATAGGGATTCAAAAGTATATATCATACATCATACTACCCAAATTGTGATAAAATTAATGTAATATATCCATGAAGAGTACTTGTTATCACACAAGGATTCTTCTTCTTTTAACAGCCCCTAGTCAGTGGTTCCTGGACACAGGCCTCCCCTTGTTCCTAGTGTCCGACCGAAGCTTCGGCTTCGGCCGCAAAAAGCACATTCGGCTTCGGAAAAAAAGGGCCGAAGGTTACATCCAGCCGAGTGATTCAGGCCAACGAACAAAATATTACGTACAATGTACAATATTATTCATTTTATTATGTTTATGTATTTCAATAAATGCAGAAAAATAAAATTAAGTTTACCATCGGAAAAAATAAAATTTTTTTTATGCTATTTAGAGTAAGGCCTGTATGACACGATACTAAATTTTGTATAAAATTTTGTACAAAATTTTTTCAAAAATATTTAGTACCGTTGCAAACACGTAGATTCGTTAATTTGATGTAAAATTTTGTACAAAATATTTTCTGCAAAAATTGTTTAGAATTTGTTCTAAAAACTGGGTAATTTCTGTACTAAATCAGCGCACTAAAACTGCGCCGTGGTACCGCGTAAACAAAGGCAATCACCATGATGTTGACTACAGCCGCTGCAGCTGTTATAACTAAATTTGTAGAATTCATTTTAATTACGATTCTTCTTCTTCTTCTTCTAATTCTAATTACTTCGCATTAATTCAAGTCACAGAACTTATAGGTTAGGTTTGTGATAAAAAGGTTATGTTATCTAAAATGTTGGCGCGCCCAACTGATTTATGTTCTATTTTGTAGATGCCACTACCGGCTTTACTTGTATGCGCGTGCTCACAATATAAATTTTTTGTACAAAATAATGTTACGTTGCAAACGGAAATTTATCATTTTTCAAACAAATTATTATCCCATTTGCCATAAATATTTTTCATAAAATTTTGTGCAAAATTTTATACAAAATTTAGTATCGTGTCATACAGGCCTAAGATTTAATTTATTTACACTAATTTACAGCAAGGGTTCTAAGTCTGATTGCACCTTCGGCTTCGGCCGAAGGTGACGGCGATAGCCGAACATCGGCTACGGCTGACAAACTGACCTTTGGTCGGACACTACTTGTTCCTTCCATGAATTTTTATCTTGTGTCAGTTGATGCCAATTTCTTCCCGCTTTATGTTTGATGTCATCAAGCCAGCGTCTCTGAGGTCTTCCTACGCTCCGCTTATGTAGTCAAGATCTTCTCTTTATTATATGCTTTGTCCATCGATGTTTGTCCTGTCAGGCGATGTGTCCTGCCCAACTCTATCTATTTCAGCGGTCTGGTTTTTCATGCCCAATCTGATGTTATGTCCTAAGTAAACATACTCTTGTACTTTTTCTATATTCTTATAACCACACTTATATTTACATCTTCTAAGGTCATGATTTTTATTTTGTTCAGGTTCATTTGTAGCCTAATTTCACCTAATTTTGTTTTCGAGTTTTTCTAACATACCTTGTAATTCATTTATGTTTTGATTAAAAAGGACAATATCGTCTGCAAAACGAAGGTGGTTTAAATATTGACCATCTATTTTAATTCCTTTCTTGTCCAAGTTCATTGTTTTAAAGACGTCTTCCAGCGCAAGTGTAATAGTATATTATAGACCAAGGTAGAGAAGACATTTTTCTCAGCCGAGCAGTATTATTTCCCGACATGCGAAGCATGGAGGGAAATAAGTTGTGAGGCTGAGAAAAGTCTTCTCTACCGTGGTTTATATACTATTTTTTTCACTACTAGCACCTTTATTCCTTTTAATTAATCATTTTTACATAAATAAAAAATAAAATGACAGATGCATATATTTATTTCTAAATATCCACAAAAATCAAATAGCCTTGCTTGAAAACAAGGGGAGAGGTTAATTTCAATTGACGTTTGGGTAAAACATATTTAAAATAGGCACCTGAGCGCAGAGCAATTGTTTCTATTATTAACCAGTAGTCAATAATAAAAAATTATTGACCACTAGGAGAGAAAATCATCTTCTGGGCTCGAAAATAAGGTCAATAATGACATCTTCTGATACTAGTAGTGAAAAAACAATTTTGTCTTGTCAATTTTGTCTTGTTAAATTTCCTCCACCATGCGCTCGCCCGGGATACGACTTTCAGCCACGAAATTTGATTCCAGTGACAAAAAAACAAATATTTTCGGAAAAATCTAAATAAATTTAGAACTAACACATATAAAAAGACATTGTTAACTATATTTAATCGTTCTTTTAAAAAAAATTTAAAAAAAGGGCCGGCATGGGGGACAGTATAGGTACGATCTGAGATAGGCAGTGAACGTGTTAAGAATCTTCATATTTCTGTTATTTTCTATTAGTTTTCACATTTCTCTATTGTGGTTTCTTAAATCTTGTCTAATTTGTTTCTTTATAATTTTGTTTAGTTCTTTATATTCTGGTGTTCCTTTATTCAGTTTCCTTTATTTTGTCATAAGTTCTCTTGTTTCTTTCTCTATTTCAGTCAATCAACTAGACACAAAAATAAGAACTGACATTAATACAGTAAACAAGAAGATATGTACTGTGATTAGAAGTACAAACGTAAGGATTAATATATAAAATCTTCATTATCATACTATTGTCGTTCCAAGTCTTCAAACTATGTACAGCGACTGTGGACTGACCTTTAATTGTCTTTTTTTTCAATATATAACATCATTAATACTATGGACATTTAGTCATCTTTAATTGGTAGGACTTCGTCTTTCTCTAGAAGTGGCGTACCCTTAACAAGGCGTTGCCGATCTTCTCTCCATATGTCTGTGGTGTGCGTGTCAAGTAGCCTACAAGCATAGGGGACCTACAGCTTAACGTGGGCTCCGAACCATGGAAGTGCTTGCACTTCTACTCTAGAGAGGACTTACTAGGCAGAAATATCTCGGTGGTTTGCCATTGCCTTCCGAGGGTGCTTGTGTGACCCTGGGAATCGAACCCGTGCCAATTGAGCCACGACCGTGACTTTCGGTAGGACACATCTTGGCTATTTTAAAATTGAAATTTTAAACCTTATGTGATCCAAATTCTGAAACTGAAAGCTGCTTCACTTTATTATCAGAATCCCCCCATTGTTATATTTGTTAATTTGTCAATACAATTGGATGTAACTTCCCAATTCTTGCATTTTAATAAAAAGGTCCGTTCATAATCTAATGTAAATATGTTGCAAATGTTATTTATTTGGTTTCATTAACTTTTTTCCGAAGTTTATTATATTAGTTAGCATTTTATGTTGATACGTACATTTCTGCATATTGTTTAAATAAATTTATATAGAAATAAATTAGGCATAGCATACCTATACAGATTTTATAAGGGTTGATTTTTTTGTCTCTTGTTTACCTAATCCCTATAAAAATTTGAATAAGTTACATAGTTACTAATATGTAAATGATAATGTCAATGTATATCACACACATCTTCACTTGGTTTCAAATAAGTTCGTTAGTTTTTAGCGATATTTTTTGTTTGTGCCACCTTTCTATAAACTATACACACCAGCATATGATTGGTTTAGATTTTATAAGTTTTAAAAATAAATTACACTACACCCGGTATCAGAAAAGACGGTATATGTATATTATATTGATATTGACTGCAATAATATAGAAAGAAGAGCATCTAAAATTCATATAGGTTAGCTGCTTAGAAAAGGCATACATTTTTATCACTTCAAAATTGTAGTGAATATTAAAAATGAATAAGATGTTCTAGCAGATCGGGTCAGCTTGAAATTTTTATAATTTAAATAATAATTTCTTAGCTTTTCTAAACGATTGATACTTACTTTAAAAAACATACAATCATTCCATGACATTGTTCTTCATACTAAACCGCCAGAGGATGTGTTAAAGTGTGGTGTGTTTGTTGCGGGAATTTGCTATACAGTGGTGGGCAAAAGTATGGAAACACCTAAATATCTCAAATACTGTTAAAGGTGTTTTTATGAAAATTAGGTATGTACAAAAAAGATTAGCAATAGTTTAGCAACGAAACTGTTTTTCAGGGCATAGGTTTACCAGAAATGTCATAGAAAATACTGTTATCCTTATCACTCCTCCTACTCACTTCCCAATCAGATCGACTGTTTTGATGGTGATTTGAAAACTAGCGTTTTTAACAAAAATTAAAAATGAGTAAACGTGCGTATTCTCATATAAAGGGTATCCAGTGAAGCTTTGGGTAGACGTCATTGATGAATTATGACATCATATTCGGCAGTGTTTTTTTTCCAAAACAGTTCATTGAATTTATTTTTTAATGAGAAATGTCTTCAGACGACTTTTGTATTGTGTTAAAACAGTATATTCATTAATTGTAGCAAGCAAAGTATTAAATACTTTTGAGTCGCAGTGTGTTAGGTGAATTTGGAGTAATAAGGTTATTATGGAAAGGTATATGAAAGTTATTATTAAAATTAACCTCAAACATGACATGTGTCAACTACAAAGGTAAACATTATATTTATGTTTTGCAGGGAATTGAGTCTCGTATATACAGGGTGTATGAAAAAAGCCGACAAATAGTAACATCATGAGAAACTACATCAAAAACCGAACAAGAAGCTTCAAGCATTTTGGCATCAAACTCATAGTTTCCACAATATCTTCGATTAAAGTTTCTTAAATTTGGCAACGTTGCTACAACTTTACTTTTTACCAATGTTACTATTTACAATTAAAAAATAATAAACTAAACTAAAAAACCAAATTTTTTATTCAAAACTAGATAACAATTTATAATAACTGTTCAAAATGACCCCCTCCAACATCTCGACACATTATCACTCGGCGAATGATGCTGTCATTCATGGTCTGTAACATATTATTTTCTCTTATTGTGGCGACTGCTTGCTGCATTCTTTCTATCAGCTGCTCTTCTCTGTTTATTTCTTCTTGGTAGACGAGCTCTTTTAAAGTTTCCCATAAGAAGAAGACAGCTTAAATCCGTACTTCTTGCACACCACTCTGCCGACCCACTTCGTTCATGTTGTTTGAATTCCCCACTGAGCTGGTGCTCCATCCATTTGGAACCACATACTTCCTCTGGTTGCTAAAGGGATGTCTTCTAATAAATCCGGCAAGTTGTTAGTCAGAAACTCCACAAAATTGTTTGCAGTTAAACGTTGGGGTAAAATATTAAATATGTGGTCCTATTAATGTAGTATTGAATAATTCCGGCTCAAACGTTTACACTAAATCGCACCTAATGACGGGTTTGATAAATAGCATGGGGGTTCTCGTCACTCTATTGGTGCCGTTGCGAGTAAAAGTGGGTTCATCTGTCCAAAACACAACAAAATAATGAAACAAACGGACAATTTTCGAAATTATTAAAACAGACAAGCAATTGATGACAAGTCAAAATGACAGGAAAGCAATGTTGATCTAAATAAAAACAATTTCGAATTTTCCAGTAGTTACTTAGAAACAGTGCAGCGTTGCAAAACCTTTTAAAGCTTTCAGAAGCAAAGAATTTGCTTTAATTGAAAACCCATTACAGCCAAACTCCAAGCAAAAAATGCTAAAATACTAACTGGTTGTGTTTCCTGTTGCCTAAACTATGACCAGTCATTGTCATTTAATAATAATTCGCCCTATTAAAAAAATTAGTATCCTACCTAAGACTATCAATTACTCGATAACTAGAGGGTTACCAGCAAAATGGGACTAGAGTTTTTTGTTTACTTCTTAATGCTGCTTCCCATGGTGTGCCTATTTGTCGGCTTTTTTCATACACCCTGTATAATTGTTTTAAAATAATCTTTATTTAATGAAACATTAATAAATTCAGTGGAATTTTAAATTCATAATTTGAAATTAATTTGTATAGGAGTGGCTGTCAAGAATGAAGTGTGACGTCATATTGATGACGTCTACCCAAAGCTTTACTGGATACCCTTTAGTAAACTGTTGCAATACAATAAATGATGAAAGAATAATAGTCCAGTCAAAATAGACACAAACATGCCCGAAGTTCGGAATAATTCGCATGGAGTTAAATTTATGTGTGGACCTTCATATTATAGTTCTAAATGAAATATCAAAAGTCCTCATCGATCCGAGTGCTAATAAAAATTTTACGCGGGTTCAAACGTCATAAAAAACGGTATTTTGAGAATATCTCGTTAACGGTTAGTTTTATTGTAAAAATACTTATTAGCGAATTTGTAACTCATACAATTTTCCACAAAAAATGTTCAATTACTTTTTTTCATGAGAGTTTTTTTTATAATGTGGTATACCCAGTAGGCCTAATCCACAATTTTCTTAAGAAAACAAAAAATTAGTCATGTTCATACTCCATTTCTAAAGTTACATATTCTTATACTTCATCTTCCTCTAGCTGCTGTATTTCCACAGGCTGCGCCAATAAACGCGATGGATCGATTACATCTTCATTGATGTCGCACACATCGACGTCCTTTAGTTACCACATACTGCTGAACAATATAAACCTACTTTTCTGCAACCACAATTATAATTACAGCCCTTGCTGCAATTGCAAAAAATAGTGCTCAGCAGTATGTCTGGAGCAGGTGGGAGCAGAGTTTGAATTAGCTCGAAAACGTTGTTTTCCATGCCCATCCCCAATCTTCAACAAGAATCGATTTATTTCAATGTTGTGCGAAAAATTCATAGCTGATAATATCTGTGTAACACGAGCAGAAAATGACGCTGTTGTTATAATAATCGATAGGCTATAGCCATAGAGCAGTCTTATGCAAGAACAAGTATTGTTGATGTATTTGATCCATCCTGTTTTTTGGCGCATTCTGTGGAAATACAGCAGCTAGAGGAAGAGGAAGAAGAAGAATATGTAACTTTAGAAACGAAGTATGAACAAGACTAATTGCTTGTTTTATTAGAAAAATCGTGGATTAAACCTACTAGGGATACCACATTACAAAAAAAATGCGCCGAGTACTCTACCTCGAAGGTGGTGTGGAAAGGAATGCATTTCTTCAAAAAGATGACAGTTTCAATTCTTGATATCGCAATATCTCGATAATGGTCACTCCTATGAAAAAAAGTAATTAAACCTTTCTTGTGGAAAATTGTATAAGCTATAAATTTGGTAGTAACTATTTTTACAATAAAACTAACCGTTAACGAGATATTCGCAAAATACCGTTTTTTATTACGTTTGACCCCACGTAAAATTTTTTTTCTACTCCCTCCATGGAAAGTGGGATTTTCAGACTTCGTCTCCATAGATACGAGTATTGAAAATGAGTGTTTGCCGAACAAGTGAAATTAGCGTGCGGAAAATTTACTTTCCGCACGCACATGCATGATTTTCGGTGCGGCAAAGTATAATTTTGCCGCACCGAAATCAAAATGTCATAAATGACATTTGATGAATGTCAGATTTGATTTTGCAGAAATATTTAAATTTTTTTATGGAAATGTGGTTGTAGAAAAAATAGTGTGTAATACATGTGTTAAAAGCTTGTATTTGCCACTCTCATGTGACTGCAGCACTCACTATCGTTCGTGCTGCAAACTTCACATTCGTGTGGCAAACGCAAGCTTTCAACACTTGTATTACAAATTACTATAGCAGCACTCGGATCGATGGGGACTTTTGACATTGATTTAGAACTATAACATGAAGGCTCACACAAAAATTCAACTCTATGCGAATTATTCCGAACTATTATGTCTATTTTGACTGAACTATAAGCGTAAATGATAGAATTGATAAGAAGCTTATGTTAAAAAATTAGTCAATCGAGGGTCCTCCAACTGTTACACATTTTTCTATCATTCTAAATTCTTTGTAAACATTACTTGTATATCTGCTATTACTTCGGTAATTTTTGTATGTACAAGTGATTTGAGTCAGTAAATATTTATTTAAGTGAATGAATTAAATTAGATGTAACACAACTATTTTAGTGCAAATATATTCCTATTCTGTATTATATTAATATCTGTGAAGTACACAGTTTGAATTTATTTATTAATTTTTTAAGCAAAAATGCTTATGCAGTGTGTCCCAAATTCAATCCCCACCATTAGGATCTCGAAAACTATAAAAGCTACAAAGTTGGTTAAATAGGGAAAGTTTTGGGAATTTTAATGCTCATTTCATATCCGTTGAGAAATCGCAGCCAACTTTGACCGTTTTCGAGATATCTTGAAAAACCCGAAATCTGGAGTTTTCTGTTTTCCAAATATCTCGGAAAGTATTAAGTTATTAGTTTTTTGCATTTTGACAAAAAAAGTGGACTTTTTTTAATAAAAAATCATAAAGAAAGCAACACTTTTTTTAACTATTTAATTTTACATTTTGCATTAAGTAAGTATGCTTTAAATAAAATATTGTAAATTGTCAGTTTGACAACTGTAAATTCTCAAATCCTTTTTATCCTATTTTGAGGAATTTAAGAAGTCAAAATGCAAAAAAATATTGTGTACAACTCGTATGAAAGCATCTTTTTTTCACTCGTTTGATTGATGCACTCCGGCTTCGCCGTCGTGCATCAAACTTCAAACTCACGAAAAAAAGTATTGCTTTCATTACTACTTGTACAAATAACTATTTAAGACTTGTACATTGTGAAGGCACTTTTTACGGAGAATCGGGTGGTACCATATGTTTATATTTATGACGCTTTGTTTCTATTCTATGAATAACTACTTTTGATATTCATATGGACGCCAAATTGAATTTTGTCGTAACGAAACTCAGCTCTTTTTTCTCTTTTGAACGATGTGTCACCAGTACGGGGTTTTTGAAGAAGAGCGGGAATAAAATACATTTTTTTATCATAGCCTACTACGCGAATAAAGAAAAAATGTATTTTATTCCCGCTCTTCTTCAAAAAACCCATACGTGTGACACATCGTTGAAAAGGGAAAAAAGAGCTGAGTTTAGTTACGACAAAATTCAATATGGCGTCCATATGAAAATCAAAAGTAGCTATTCATAGAATAGAAACAAAGCGTCATAAATATAAACATATGGTACCACCCGATTCTTCGAAAAAAAGTGCCTTCACAATGTACAAGTCTTGAAACTAATAACTTAATACTTTCCGAGATATTTTGGAAAACAGAAAACTCGAAATTTCGGTTTTTCCAAGATATCTCGAAAACGGTCAAAGTTGGCTGTGATTTCACAACGGATATGAAATGAGCATTAAAATTCCTAAAACTTTCCCTATTTAACCAACTTTGTAGCTTTTATAGTTTCCGAGATCCTAATGGTGGGGATTGAATTTGGGACAGACTGTATAGCAGTTACCAAAGTTGTATGTATTTTTTAACTGTTATTAGAGTTACTGTGCTTCTACTGATATTCTGTTTTTATATTCGAGCAAGTGAAAGTGAATTTTTAAGTATGAAAATGTTTTCAATTTTTTGTAAATATTTTTTAAACATTTTTAAAGTAAGTGTAAAGAACATTAATGTGAGCCATTTCTTTAATTTGTATATACTCTTAATTAAATAAAACGCATTGTTTTTGGGAAGACATGCTTTTGTTTAATAAGTGTACAGAATGATTCCATCAATTTGATAACTTGCTTTTTTCTTTTTGCTCAGTTTCTAATTTTAAATCACATTTTCCGTTTCAATCACATTTTTTAAGTAATGAATGCTTACTAATTTTCTGTCTTTGTTTTGGTGTTCCTGTTGAATCCCGGCTAAGCTGAACAACATTCTGCAATGCAAAATGTGAGTATTTTCAATTATTTCCAAACCTTTTTTAATTATTTTTTTCATTATTCGTGCAAATTTAGTGCATTTCTTTAAATAGACATTAATTTGTTTTACAGTTTTTGTGTAAGTAGGTATGTCAATTTCAAATATTAGAAATGATACTAAAAAATCACTGACAGTGCTATATTATGTTTTCAAAAAAATAATTTAAATGATATGTAAGGTGTAAATTAACAAGCATAACAAGAGCAATATTTGAAGCTACTGCAATTCAATGAATAAAAACAAAACCTGAAATAAAATTAAAATATATCAGTATCTCTTCAAATATTAAGAAAAATTAATTTTTTTGCCACTATGATGTAATTGTTGCATTTTTAAACAACTGTATGGCACTTCTAGTAACTTCTAAAAAAAAAAGAAAATGAAATTATGTAATTACCTTGCTAATATAATTGAGAAAATAAGTAAGTTTTGGTTGTTTGAGAATGATATCTACTTAGAGGTAGCTAACATTTAAAAACTATGACGGTTATACATTCAGTCCTGTAGTCATTGTATGCTTGAGATGAGACTGTGGCCTAAATTAAACCTTACATAACACTATTAGCTTTAAAAACTTTATTATTATTTAATTTTCTTTACTACATTACTAATTAATCGCCGGAGTGGCCGAGTGGTTAAGGCATTCAACTACAGTGCTGAAGGTCTTGGGGTTAAACGCGAGTCGGATGCTCGGTGGGTGGCCTGCCCAGTCACTGAAAATAATTGGGAATCGAAACACAGTGGTGTAGTAGGGAAGGTAGGCGGTTGTTGAAGGCGTGGTCCTTACCACATCACCCCGTACGTTTAGCGTGCGAACCAACCGAGGTATGAGAAGCGACTTAGAAGGTCTTTACCCTCCATGTTGTGCCGATACTTTTTACATTGCTTATTAACATAATACAATTCTTTTCACTTAAAAAAGAGTTCCAAAGTAGACTGACGTTATTTTTGTTTGGTAAAGGCAACGCACCTAACATTAAATTTTCATGCAAACACCACTATAAAAACTTAAATAATATAGTACATAGAAAATATACTGCCCTACCCCTTGTAATTAATATAATACATCCAAGATAGTTTCAATGAAAACAGATGGATGTTAACTACTTTGCAACAATCTCAGATGTAGAGTTTTAAAAATGATCTGCTTCAAAAATCAGTATTATTAAACAAAAAATCAAAATTTATGATACTAATAAGAGAATTAAGTCTACATTCTATTCTTTTTATATATAGTCTACATTCTATTCTTTTTATATACAGGGTTTCAACGAAACCTGGGGCACCCCTATAGATTTTTTATTTTTTAAGATATCAAAATGAAATTTGGTATATGTAATATACTCTTTAAATGGCATTTTTTGACATAGGACACAAGCTTCTGTCACTTCGGGTTTCGCCGGAATTAACTTCAACTTTGTTATTTTAAATGGAACACCCTGTATATTTATAAATTTTTGGAATCTCCATTTAATTTTACGTATTCTAGTATCAAGTTCGAAACATTTTGATGACAGTGAATTTTTGCAGAAATTAATCTAGAGTGCCTTGACTTACGCAAAATGAAAGTCAAAGTGTCCCAAAGCTCGAGACAAATTGTTTTAGAACTTCCAACTTTTTTTGTTGTAGCTTTAGAATGACCTAAAGTTAGCAAAAATGCTTTTTCGAGAATAACTATTTTTGCAAATGGCACTATGGTAGGAAACTAGGATATTAAAAACGAGCGTTTTTCAAGGATTTCATTGATACCAATAATACGGGATGAATATGCACTCTCCATTCAGAAAAATCGTATTTTGGACATTTAAGTGTAGGCACTTGGTTTCAAAACAATTGAAACAAATGAAATGTACAAAACAAGTAAGGGACTTCCATCAAAATGTTTCAAACTTATACTAGCATACGTAAAATTAAATGGAAATTACAAAAATGTATAAATATACAGGGTGCTCCATTTAAATAAAATAGTTGAGGTTAATTCCGGCGAAACCGGAAGTGACAGAAACTTGTGTTCTTTGCCGAAAAATGCAATTTAGAGAGTATATTACATATACCAAATTTCATTTTTATTTCTTATAATATGATTTAAAAAATAGAGGTACCCAGGTTTCATTGACACCCACCCGGTATAAGGTTATACTATGTGTTTGTGTATACATTTGACTATATTACTGAATGTGTCTAACGTACATAGCATTTTAAATGATATAATTAAATCTTAACTCATTTTTAATTTGTGGAATGATACTATATTTGCATGAAATATTCTCCTTGCAAAAACTTGTTTATTGGTTTGTTTAGTGCAACAGCAACATCTTCCTTTACTTATCCATAACTTTTGTTGAATATATACTAATACATAATATTCACTAAAAACCTGACAATGATGGAAACAAATGCTTTGACAATACTGCGTCTTTGCAGGGCACTGGTTTACATAAAAATATTGGTAGATGATATGTATAAGTATAAACACAGTATAAACTTCCCTTGGCAAAACAGGCCATATATTAAGTCATGCAATCTTTGGTCACCATGTATTTACATTATTGTCAGGTTCTCAGTGAATGAGAGGTAGATAGTAATTTTTTATATTTAGATATTGCCTGTGATATATCGTAATAAACAATAAACTATGAAGAATTTTCATGTTGTTTTATTTTCTAGAAGAATTATTTATGAAATTAGTGTTTGTAACGTTAGTTGTTTTTTTCTAAAAGTTACATGGGTTTCATGAAAAATTGTACGAGGTTTTAGTATTTTAGGGGCCACATTAAACAAATAATGAAAAAACCTGCTCCCTTTAAGGTTTTTTGGTGACGTGTGACCCTTTTGACCACCCCAATTTTTTCTACTCTTCAAAGATTTTTTGTCAGTACACTGTTTCAGTGGCGGCTCGTGGTTTAAAAAATAGGTGAGAGTTACAAAATTAGTCATAAGAAACATTTGCTCTGAAAATCATTTAATTATCACTTACCTATTTTTTGTATATTAAATCGATTATTCTATTCTTTAATATAAAGCTGCAAATTTGTCAATTCTGTCGTCACAAAATGGCTGTTTTTTCATAAGCAGCAGTAGAAGTTCTTTCTGAATAGAAATATTTGTCAAATGAGAAAGTCTTTCTTGAGAAATGGTGTTTCTTGAGTAAATTTTTATTCTCTTAAGGCAAGAAAAGCTTCTTTCTACTGACACACTTGTAGATGGAATTGGGTATTTTCTCATTTTCCAAATTGTGTTTCAAACGTTAGATTATTGGTAGCATATCACCAAAACCTAATTAAAAAAACAATGCAGCTTGAGTTTTTGAAGAAAAAAATTATTTAAGTTCAAAACTAAAAACTTCCCGCGTAAACGCTCGACAGCGCGATCAACGTCACGTTGTTGGACATGACGTCACCGGCCATACCTTTACACAGCTGTCCCACAGTTCGTATGGTTTATTTCGTGTTTCCTGTGGTAATGTTCGCCTTTTTGTAAAGTAATTCAGTCGTTTTTATTTACATTCAACACAAATGGAGAGGAAGCAAAATAAGTGGTGTTTTGTGCCAGCTTGTACAAGTACTTCTGTGAGTACACCAGGAATAAAAAATGTGACGGTGCCAAAGGATTACGCACGCAGAAAAATGTGGTCTAAAGCAGCCAGACGTGATTTTCCAAAATCAAAATCCACATTTTATTGTTGCCAAGATCATTTCAATGTACAGCAGCAAAGATTGGAAGAAATTAATACTGCGAGGGAATGATAGGATGTCCTCGAAAGAAGTAAAAATTGAATCAAGGGCGCGCCTTTTAAGCTGAAAACAACTGTACCGTATTTGTTCATATTTTACTGAAAATAATATTAAGGCACCCATTAGGTACCTGCAAATCACCAAAAATTCACCGAACTTAAATACTGCCAGTGGATGTAAAAGCGTTAAATAAATAAAGGTAAATTTGTCTGGAGTTAAAACTAAATTAGGCAATTGCGTCTCTTTCAATTGTTTATGGAACTCTTTCGAAGCAGTAGGTTTAATAAATTGTAATTTTGTGGGGCTTATATTGTATACAAAAAAATTATTAATATTATTTAATAATCCCTCTGTAACCGCTCGATTATTTAAAAACAGCTGTCCTTATTTGTTTATTTTTTGCTGAAGATAATATTCAGGCGCCTATTACCTGTACAGCACCGAAAATCCATCGAACTTAGTTAATAAAAGTGGACACCAAGTTAAAATCTCCCGATTTAAAGCTAAATATAGGCTCAAATTTAAAAAAAAATAAATTTTTTCAGTAACTTCACGTATTCCTCCAGTTTTCCAACAATTAGTGATGATTTCCATATGTTATAAGTAAACAAAACACTAAAACAAGAATTAGGTACTCCTGCATAGCCTAACTAACTTATAGGTAATATATAATATATACCTACCAAACCAGTAACAATTTCTTTTGCTTATTTCTGAATAAATACCGTTAAATAATAGTAACTTTAATAATTACATTATATTCCAACAGTAACATAAAATACATACGCAGAAGCCTTTGCTCCCCTTAGTTCTGCTGCATTGAACCGCTCATCATTTTTGATGAATTCCATCACCATAAATAGATCTACAGATGGTAAATTGTTGGATGAGGCTTTCACAAAACCAACTGATGCCATTGTTTACTCAAAAAATTCGCAAACACCGAAATAAGACACGGAGACGATCTTCTGTACGTTGAAACCACGTTAAAGCAAGGTAGTAGACGCCATTTATATGGCCGGTGACGTCACGACAGTTATAGCCAATGAGATGCGTTTCGGAAGCGGGTTTGAAATAGCCAATTTTAAGGAATTTTCTAAAGCGATTTTTGCCAAAAAAACTCTCAATAAACATGTTTTTAATATGTTTAGGCCATTAGTGGCGTATGTTTCTACATAGAAACATGAATATAACGAAAATTGAAAGAAATGGAAAGTACCCAATTGTTAAAATGAGGGAAAACAATTTATAAGCTTCTGTAAAAATGTCTTGATCTTCATGAAGCATTCGAAGAAGTTCTTGCGTCGATATGTTTCTATATTTTTCATCGGAATACAAAAGAGTCGATTCAATTTTAAGGCGCTGGGGGTTGGTAAATATGTTGCCGTAAAAATGTTTCAGAATTTCAAGAGTGAGGGAAGGAAAACATGAATTAAAAGTAGAATTCGGACAGTTGGGCGGCCATTTTGTTTTTAATTAGGTCAATTAATTTAATTGATAGCTCAATCAAATCAGATTAGCGGTTTAATTAGATCAATCCGCGGTTTATTTAGATCAATTTACGTTTAATTAGATCAATTTAATCAAATCGACGTTATAATTAGTTCAATTTAATCAGATTAGCGGTTTAATTAGATCAATCCGCGTTTTATTTAGATCAATTTAATCAAATCCGCGTTTTATTTAGATCAATTTACGTTTAATTAGACCAATTTAATCAAATCGACGTTATCAATTTAACCAAATCCGCGGTACGGCGGCCATTTTGTATTTAATTAGGTCAATCAATTTAATTGATAGTTCAATCAAACGGCTTATTTAGGTCAATTTAATGAGCTTAGCGGTTTATTTAGATCAATCTGCGGTTTATTTAGGTCAATTTAATGTGAGATTAGCGGTTTAATTAGATCAATCCGCGGTTTAGTTAGATCAATTTACGTTTAATTAGATCAATTTAATCAAATCGACGTTATAATTAGTTCAATTTAATCAGATTAGTCATTTAATTAGGTCAATTAAAAGTTCGATTAAAAACGGCGGCCATCTTGGAATTAACTAGGGTCAATCAATTTAATTTGGTGTACGGCGGGTTGCATCAGC
Organism: Melanotus villosus; assembly: GCA_963082815.1. Lineage (NCBI taxonomy): Eukaryota > Metazoa > Arthropoda > Insecta > Coleoptera > Elateridae > Melanotus > Melanotus villosus. Next base: position 62,980,525 of record OY720418.1, on the reverse strand, counting down.
GGTTTAATTAGATCAATCCGCGGTTTATTTAGGTCAATTTAATGAGATTAGCGGTTTATTTAGGTCGATTTAATGAGATTAGCGGTTTATTTAGATCAAATCTGCGGTATCAAATCGACGGTAGCAGTTTAATCAAATCCGCGGTATCAATTTAGTCAAAACAATTTAATTAGTTCATTAAATAAATATCCAAGCTCTGCAAACTAAAAGGAAACGCAGACCTTGAACTATTTACAAACCTTTCAATCAAAACTTAAAAGAGATGACGTCAATAGGGATTAATTTTTTAACAATAGACACCTTTCTAGAAAAGTTGACAACGTTAGTCATTGTTCTGCTCCTTGCATTTTTCTGAAAAACGTTCACAAACCAAAATTACAATAAAAGAATATATTTTAGGAATTGTGATTTAATTTATACATGATCAGCAAAATTTCTATTACAAATCTACAAAACCTTTACTATCCGATATTCAAAGTATTAACTATATTAAATTTTGGTATAGTTAATACTGCAAGCTGAAACTACTAAATTAATTATAGTTAATACTGCAAGCTGAAACTACTAAATTAATTTTTTATTACTTTTATTCATTAATGACGTGTAAATAGATTCTAGTTTTAGTTTATTAATTTTATTTATTAATGACATGTAATTAGCTTCTGGTTTTTAACCTATTAATTTTATTTACTGTAACTGTACGAACCCCAGGTGTGTCACCCTTTACAGGTTTTCGCTGTGATCGTCTAGTTTTTCACTAAGATTTCCTTCGCCCTCACCCCTTATTGTTTAAGTGAAAATCTTACCCTTTACTTAAATAACTGACTATGTAGTCAGAGGACCCTTAATGTTGTTGTGGTTCGTTGATCTAGAGTAGCTCACCTTATAAAACAAGAAATAAATACTCCACCAAGTTTAATACATATATCATAAAGTCAGATTTATGTACAGATATTTACAAATACAGTAAATAAGTAAGCATTATGAACATCAGACTAGGTAAGTTAATTAAGGGCAGTGGCGTGAATAATTATCATACTTTTGTTTTATGACTTTGATGTAGTACTTAAGGTGGCCTGAGTGCGTGGTTGATCACAAGAAATTATGCTGGAAGTTGGTGTCAGTCATATGTGCGATTCAAGATCGATCTTTTATGTGATTGATATTAAAACCAATCTTAAGCGGCCGGAGCCAAATGTGGTTTACAACCAATCTTTTTGACGAGGGTGCAATTGCCCTCTAACAGAGTACGTGCGCTATGCAAGACTCTTAATTAGTACATGAGAAGCGTTGCCTCTCATGTACATTGTAAGGGATGTTTCACCCTATCGTTGATTGAGAATATGCCCAAGACATATCTCAGTAGTCAGAATTGTCGTTTTGTTGTAATTAATTGTGATCAGCACTTACATCGGGGCAACCCTACAGTAAATTTTGATAAAGTTTAATCTTGCATACGTACAATATATTAAAACTGCTAACTTTTCGGTTAATTTGGATTACTCAGGGAGACCCCTTATGAAAGATTTCTACTAGTTAATGCGAAGCAACAGAGTGCAGCACTACTAACTGTATACTTTACACTCGATCAGCGTACTAATCGAGATCCCAGACCACTATACAGCGTAACTGAATAATGAAGACTGCTCCTTTGATAAGATTTTGTTGTATATTTATACTAAAAATTCTCATGTAGCGGGGACTGTGATTAAATGTTCTCACGAGTGTTTTCATAAATAGATTGGTATCCAAATGTTCCCATGCGTAACCCTTGCTCTCTAATATCATAAATTCCATGGTTGAGTGAAGATCCCAATGCTCTGGTATATTTTAAATTACTTTGAAATTTGATACTTTAAGCAGACCACGTGTTGGTCCCCTTGTTTACATTATATGCGGCGAATTAATTTGCCAAAAGGAACGTGATTTTACGACGAAGATTTATGATATTTCTGTTATTAGTTTACACATGAAATCGATACTTTCTGCCACATTCTTGCCCCCAAGAAACAACCCTAGCGATATGCTTTAAATAAAAGCAATTACATTAAAATATAATCCCTGAAAAATAGAAAATTAACAAATACGCAGGTGGCTATTACATTACCAATGACAATTTATATGTTGATATACTTACCACTTATACTCTTGCCGTACGATGTGATTAACATTTTGTACAGCAGCAGGGATTAAATAATTTATTACATTATATAATTCACTTTTATATTTTACATCACCAGGAGTAAACAGATAAACTCTTATACAAAGCAAAGTTTTTCGTTTAACTCCGTAGAGCCTAGAAACAAGAAATCATTTAAAAAGTTTTATTTATATAAAAAAGTGCACTTACAATTTATACATTAGATTGTATTACATTTAGTATGTCATACGCCAAAGTTGACAAATTTATTTTAGTGAAATAACTAGCGTATATCAGTTTGACGAGACGATATATAAATTATTATCAAACATACTTAGAAAATCTAGAGTTGATACATTATTCATTCTTAAATATAAATACACCAAGCAGTAATGACCGCAAAAATTTGAAGTTATACTCTGGATCATTCAGTTATTACATTTCCAAAATTTACAATTTTTCTGAATAAAATTATAATCTCGAGCTTGGAATTAAAAATCTAATGTTTGAGTTTGATGATATTTTCACTAATACAGAATAATTTTGAAACGGTAATCACCGTTCAAAATTGAAAAAAAAAGTAGTTTATTTCATAAAACTTAAAACAAAAAACTAACTACATTATTCACTTTTATTCGTACCTACTAAATAAAAAACTGTCAACTTTTAAATAATTCTAATCTGAACTCGCAACATCTTTTCTTTTCAAAATTATTTTTCTTAAATATTTGATTTCCTTAAATGTTCTCCTGGTAAGAAATAGAAGCAGGGAGTTACATTAAAAACAGAAAATTTAATTAAAATAATTATGGAGCAGATACAGTTTAGTTTCTTACTTTTTTAAATTTTTGGCAAACATTCGAAGTTAATTTGAAGCAAGGAATTACATTAAAGACAAAATTTCAGCCAGGCGTATAAGCACTTCCGTCTTACAAAGGCCATACTATACAAAACTGTCTTGTAAACCCTGTAAATAAAAGAAAGGCTTTAAAAAGTTGAAAATATTGAATACCTTGCAATTGAAATTGAAAGCTGACTAATCTGCCTGCATGTCTATCGAAAGAGAAGAAACACAGTGTTTTTTAAAAGCCGTAATTAACGTAGACGTGGTTTTCAGCTTGTTTTTTGTTCAAACGGTAAACCCTAAATTTAAAAGGTATTTGTAAAATGCCCGGATAATTTAAAAAAAACATTTTAAAAGATGTGCTTTGTTGTAACTACTCAAAGGGGGTTTTCAGCTAACAAGGTATTAAGACAAGACTCGTCATACTATTCGGGTATATAAAGACTGAGCTAGCTAACTCTGATACTCATTTTTTCATTTTAAACAGAGTTGAGTACAGCTGTAAAGTTCCACACCCGTAAAAATGCCTTTTCACCAGGAAGGTGAAGGCGAAATAGTCGATCTGTGTGGACCGTCACCGACGACCTCTGCAGCCCCCCAAATCCATCATGAAATAATCGACCTGTGTGGACCGTCACCGACTACCTCTGCAGAACCCCAAATCCATCATGAAATAGTCGACCTGTGTGGACCATCACCGACCCCCTCTGTAGAAGCCTCCTTCCGCCAGGAATCCGCAACTGAGAGGTCGCGGCAGGTCTACTGGAGTGACTATAATCAGGATGACAGGTTACCAGCTCCGTCACCCTTTGTAGAACCCCAAATTCATCATGAAGTAATCGACCTGTGTGGACCGTCACCGATCCCCTCTGTAGAAGCCTCTGTCCGCCAGGAATCCGCAACTGAGAGGTCGCGGCAGGTCTACTGGTACGACTGTAATCAGGATGGTAGGTTACCAGCTTCGTCTCCCTTTGTAGAACCCCGAATCCATCATGAAGTAATCGACCTGTGTGGACCGTCACCGACGCACTCTGTAGAAGACCCCGACTATCAGGAATTCGCATCTGAGAGGTTGCGGCAGGTCTACTGGAGCGACTACAATCAGGATGGTAGGTTACCAGCTCCGCCTCCCTTTGTAGAACCCCGAATCCATCATGAAGTAATCGACTTGTGTGGACCGTCACCGACGCACTCTGTAGAAGACCTCAACTATCAGGAATTCGCATCTGAGAGGTTGCGGCAGGTCTACTGGAGCGACCAGTGGCGGCTGGTCCATAAGCGCTGCGACACTGCAGCACCCCCAGAACAAAGTACGGAAATTAATTACCTATTAAATTTGTACTTGAAAATATCAATAATATAACAATCATTCAATATTTTGCATAATTATTACATAAATTTAATTAATTAAACCGCTTTTAAAAGGAATTATTTTAACCGAAGCTGTAGATTCCATTCAGAGCGCTGAGAAATGTAGCAGTGTCGGAAACGTAGTACATTCGGTGCACGTTCCGCCGCGATTTGTTTGTTTTAATAATACATGGTAAAAGTAGTCCGAACGCTGCTATCTGGGCAGCATCTCAGCATTATTGCATCATGCCGTTGAGCTCTTGGACATCCGATCCAACAAAAACAATAATACGTGCGAATACCACGAAAAAACTAGGTGATGTCATCATTGTGCAAGGACGTCTTGGGCGACGGTATGTGTAATATAAACAGGAATATTAAATAATAAATAGTTCGTATTTCCAACTTGATTGCAACATCATTGCGAAGACGGTCAAGGCTGCTCCAGGGTTAACAGGTGATCGAAAAATTTTGTGAAGCTAAAAATCGCAGAATGGATTTTATATTTAAATAAAAATTCTTTTTATTTCATTTTCCATTAAGCTTATTTTTTTTATAAATTGAGTAAAATTTCGATTTGTTTTGTTTTATTTAAGGCACCTTAAATAAAATAAAAGGCACCTTAAATAAAATAAAAGGCACCTTAAAAATATCAAGGATCGTTACTGGTATGTAAGTATATTTCGAAAGCTGCAGCACCCCCATAATTTCAAGCCACGAGCCGCCACTGGGAGCGACTATAATCAGGATTGCAGGTTGCCAGCTCTGCCGCCGTTGTTTGGTGGTAATTTAACAGTGCAATATTCACCTAATTTTGAGCAGGGTTGGCCGTACACGGACAATGTAAGTTTGCCTGTATTTAACAACCTCCAGAGGGCCTTCGATGCGCTTCTAGAAGATCGTTTCGAACAGGGCTGGCAATACGCCGACCACCGGAATTTGCCTGTGCTTAACTACCTACAGGGATGAAATATGAATATGTAAATTATATTACCTGATTAATAAATATAAGAGTTTGTATTTCTTGAATTTCTTCGTTTACTTCTAGTGCCACCCTGGCGGCTTGTTTTATGTTGAAATTCTAAAACAATAATTTGTCTTGAATGTTGGGGAACCCCAGTTTGTGCGGGCCATGGCACTATAGTTTAATAAATAAGTACATTCTTTTGCAAAAAGTTACCTTTTCATCAAAATGTTTCAAACTTGATACAACATACGTGAAATTAAATAAGAGTTTAGTTTATGTTAATTCCGGGGAAACCGGAAGTGACACAAACTTGTGTTCTAAGTCAAATAATGTAGTTTTAAGATTGTATTACACGTACCAAATTTCATTTTAATATCTAAATTTAATTTTTGAAAACGAGCACTACAATGTTATTACCAATTTATGCTCGGCTTTTTCAACTACCTACTTCTGCGAAATGTGCCGTGTACGTTTTAGTAACAAAACAGATCATAAAGGCTGCAAAGCACGTCATAAAGTAGTAAGCATAACAACATATAAATTATTATTAATAATTAAAAATTGTCAACGAAAGTTAAACGTACAATGCAGGGTAGATTGTGACTGCTGTATTAGAGATAAGCTCTTCCGGCCTATCTATTATACCCTGCTGTGAAGTTTTGTACGTAGTTAAAGTGGTTTTGAAAAATTCGAAAACATTTAGAAAATATTTGTTGTCAATTATAATTTTTATTTAAGAATCTGAACAGTATTTAAAAAGTTCAAGCGTTAAATACCTTCATTAGTATTGGCTTAATTTTATTTTTAATTTTGGGATAAAAAAGCCAAAATAATTGTATACTTCAGGGAAGATCGTTGCCAACTAGGGCTTAAATCGTTATAATATGATACGGGTGGTATAAATTTGATTTCAAAAGTTCCCTTAAAGAAGTTCTGTTAACCTCAGAGTTCCTACTTAGGGTTCGCTGACTAACATTAAGTATCTTCACCGACCTCTTGTAAAAACTGCGTCATCGTTAACGACGGTAGTAACAAGTTTTAATCTGTTAAGTGGGATATATAAAATACGAATAGACTTTTTGTGTTAAAGAGCTGCCAGAAAAGGCAACAAAAACCTGACGTACAAGCTGAGACCTGTCTTCTGTTAAAATTTGCAACTTGTTTTTGTTTTACAGGTGAAACAGAGATAAGCGCATCCGACTTACCATTGTACTCCGTATTTTTGTCTAGATAGCGACGCATGGGAAACTTTAAACTGTAGAGCTTGCTTTTTTCATGATGCAACTTGGATACGGATAAGACGCCAGCTGTCTGTTTATTCAAGATGTGCTTTGTTGTATTTACTAAAAGGGTTTTTTCAACAAAGAAGGTATTAAGACAAGACTGAACCTGTAGGGATTACACTAGTCCAACGGCGCCTGGATGACGCCAACTTTTTAGTGACGAGTGGAAACCCGCAAAAGCTTGGCCTGCCAGAGACCCTGTCCATTTTTGAGCGAACTAATTAAATTGCTCTAATTAAATTGCTTTGATTAAATTGAGATAGATAAATTGCTTTGTTTAAATTGATCTAATTAAACTGATTTGATTAAATTGATCTAACTGTTTGATTAAATTGAATTGATTAATTTGATCTAACTGCTTCATTAAATTGAATTGTTTAAATTGGTCTAACCGCTTGAATAAATTGATTGATCCACTTAAATTGGTTGGTTAAATCCGCGCAGACTCGCCAGTTCCCGGCCACGTCCCATTTGTGCAGTACGAAGGGAGGGGGAAGGGTGAGATAGATTGACCTAATTAAATTGATTGATTAAATTGATTGAGCTAGTTAAATCCAAGATGGCCGCCGTTTTTAATCGAACTTTTAATTGACCTAATTAAATTGATTGAGCTAGTTAATTCCAAGATGGCCGCCGTTTTTAATCGAAGTTTTAATTGACCTAATTAAATGGCTAATCTGATTAAAACCGCGGATTGATCTAAATAAACCGCGGAATTGATCTAAATAAACCGCGGATTGATCTAAATAAACCACGAATTGATCTAAATAAACCACGAATTGATCTAAATAAACCGCGAATTGATCTAATTAAACCGCTAATCTGATTTTGATTGAGCTATCAATTAAATTAATTGCCCTAATTAAAAACAAAATGGCCGCCCAACTGTCCGTATTCTACTTGTGTATTCTTCTCTCCGTCAATAGTTTCTGATAGGGTTCTTTCCAACTGTTCATATTAATTAATACAACTTAACACTTCACTTTAGCAATTATGAAGCAGCGCTAACTTGATAACTTTTTTTGAGAAATAAAAACTAATAGTGCCAATTTTAAGTTCGACTACCTTATTAAAACCCATTAACGCCCAAACATTAATCAAAAGTTCAGTTTTGTTTATTCATACATATTTATTAACTAAAAGGTGTTATAACAACTGAACACAAAAAAATATCTTTTTTTAAACTTAAGAAAATAAAGGGGTGTACTCAATGAGTACACCGGGCACAACTAAATATTTTAATAGTTGTGTGACAGTCTTCAAAGCAGCTTCTTTCGATGCAAAGTGTTACAACACATTTTTTGCACTGCCATCTTACTCGGCGGTGACACAAAGTGCATCGTAACTGGCTAATAAGTTTTTTGGGGTAATGGTCTAGAGTCTAGGCTCTAGGTTATCTTGGATAATGCTTGTGGGAACTGTTGCGCTATTTCTGGATTTGTGATTCCGTTTAGTTGAGAATCGTAAATAATGTCGAGTTACACTACGGAGAAACAGAAGTAGATCCATCGTATTTTCCTTATTAGTCGAAAGTGAATGCAATTTCCATGCATTGACCATTGTCACATTGATGTTATAAGTACCCAATACCGCTTTTTACCACGAACTGCTATTCGGTAATTGTTAACTGCCTGGTCGTTGGCATCAACACCACCTATTCCTTTATTGTATGACTTGAATAAATTTGGTTGATCCATATTAGCCTTTTCCTTTCTTTCCTTACACGGCTTACACCACTTTCTTACCTTTTGGAGTGGGTTAACAGTATCATGATTTGTGGCTATTGTGCAAATATTGTCATTCCATCGTACAAAAAGAATTTAATTGTTTGCATCACACATACTGTCATAGGTAGCTCTTTTCTTTTTTTCCATTTCTTTTGCAGACAGAGGACATTTTTCTGTTCTGTTTTGCCTCAAAGTTCCCGTCGTTCTGCATCGATGCTCTCTCAGTGTATTTAGCAGTGACAAACTTGTAACAAAATTATCAAAGAAAATTATGTGACCACTTGGTTCGTTCACGCAGTTTAGTAAAGACAATACAATTTGCGTACCTAGAGGTAAATTATTTTCACTATCAGTATTGGATTTTCCGGTGTAAGTTTGAAAAGCGTAGCAGTAACCATCAGAACTACAAAGACACCAGTTTTTAAACCCGAATCGTACATGTTTTCTCCTAATGAATCGCTTAGCCGAATGGTGACCATAGTACTTCCCCATAGCTTCGTCTTTCGAAAGGCACTGATGGAAAACTCCCCATTTTTGGAAGTTCTCATTCAGCATTTCCATTAGAGGTCTAATTTTGTACATGCGGTCGTACTTTGGTATTATCATTTAGATAAAAGTACTTTTTTATTTCCAAGTATCTGTTTCTTGACATGCACTTAGAAAATCAATATCAACATGAAGATCTTCAGCAGCAGACCAGTAGAGACGTTCTCTTAGTAATTTGTGGTAGCCTACCAGGAAAAGAATCACCAAAAAATTTTTGTAGCTCTGTAACTGTAACAGTAAATGTAGGATTGTTTTTTAGTCGAGCATACATTGTCGTACTGTTTGCAATATATTCGAATATGTTGTTATCTACCAGCTTCTCAAATATCTCTACTGGAGTGAGTTTTTTTAAATTTCTTCAACGACAATTTCAGATCTCTCAACACCGTTAGACAATGCTTGCCAGCTTGCCAATTGCTGTAAATTGGATTTACTCTCTGCTAATCGGGTTGCGGATATGCAATTTTTTTAGCTTTTTTCTTTAGATTTTTTCTGGTACATAATTTAATTTTTTTAGATGCCAGGGTTCCATCATCACTAGTGTCCCATTCAAAATTAGATTCTGCATCTAAACTTATTTCAGATGGTAATCCAAAAATCTCTTATCTACCTGGTACATCATTAGGCAATACAGCACACTCCAAATTATCGTCATCTATATCTTTTTCAGCGATCAGATGGTCTGGGTCAGGTGGCAGTATAACAACTTCTAGCTCAGTATTACTGCAAGAACTAATAAATTCACCAGCCTCCGATAAAGTGTTGACCTTCTTTCGTCCATGGAACAAACGCGAGTCTATTTCGAAATCCATTTCAAGTTCCACCTAAAGGATTAATAATAAGTTTGCTGTGAAAACATACGTGCCCAGTGTACTCATTTGAGTACACCAAAGTTTATACTCATCTTTTAAAAAATTCGGCATAAACTAACTACTGATTAGTATATTATGCAATTAGCATTTATTGATAGCTATTAAGACACGAGTATGAGAATTAAGATACGAGCCGCAGGCGAGTGTCTTAATAACCATTAAATGCGAGTTGCATACATTATTTTTTCTACGACCATTCATAATAATGAAAAAAGAGGCACCTTCTGAAAAGCTGCTAACCTTATTTTTGACAACAAAATACTTTGCTGCTATTGGTTATAAGTTATAATGAAAAATCTATCTTAATGAATCTCATTAAAGTACAGGTAGTAAATGCTTAATAAATCAATTAAAGTATGGGAGTAGAAAATAGTATATATTATGCAATGAGCATTTAATGATAGCTATTAAGACACGAGTATGAGAATGAATACGAGTGTCTTAATAGCCAGTAAATGCGAGTTGCATACACTATTTTTTCTACGACCAGTTATAATAATGAAAAAATAGGCACCTTCTGAAAAGCTGCTACCTAACCTTATTTTTGACAACTTTGCTGCTATTGGTTATCTCAATTAATTATGGTTACCAAATAAAATACTTTGCTGCTATTGGTTATAAACTTGTATCTTAATGAAAAATCTGTATCTTAATCAATATCATTAAAGTACAGGTAGTAAATGTTTAATAAATCAATTAAAGTATGGGAGTAGAAAAAAATATTTATCATACTTTTAGCAATATATTATTGGACCATTCCTCAAGAGAACCACAAACAAAATGTTTAACTTTAGTTATAAACTACAACAACATCTGCTCTGGTCACAGTGCTTGCAAAATAGCTGTGCATCTCAAGCTTTCACAATGTGTGAATAGTCACTAACGACAAATATTTGAAATCTGCACTGCCGACCAACACTACAGATATCTACTATTGGTATTTCACCATACAAATCATAGTCCAGTCAAAATAGACACAAAAATGTTCAAAGTTCGGAATAATTCGCATGGAGCTGATTTTTTGTGTGGACCTTCATATTATAGTTCTAACTGAAATGTCAAAAGTCCCCATCGATCGGTGCGCTGCTAAAAATTTTATCTTGTTAACGGTTAGTTTTATTGTAAAAATTATAAACGAATTTATAGCTTATGCAATTTTCCACAAGAAAGATTCCATTACTTTATTTTATAGGAGTGACCATTATCGAGATATTGCGATATCAAGAATTGAAACTGTCATATTTTTGACGAAATGCATTCCTTTCCATATCACCATCGAGGTAGAGTACTCGGCGCGTTTTTTTTTTTTATAATGTGGTATCCATAGTAGGCCTAATAATCCACGATTTTCCTAATAAAACAAGAAATTGGTCTTGTTCATACTTCATTTCTAAAGTTACATATTCTTTTTCTTCTGCTTCTCCTAGCTGCTGTATTTCCACAGGCTGCGCCTAGAAACAGCATGAATCAAATACATCTTCAACAATACTTGTTCTTGCATGAGACTGCTCTATGGCTGTATCGATTATTATAACATCAGTGTCATTTTCTGCTCGTGTTAACAGATATTAGCAGCTATAATTTTTTCGCACAACATTGAAATAAATCGATTCTTGTTGAAGATTAGGGATTGGCATGGAAAAACAACTTTTGGAACCAATTCAAACTCTGCTCCCACCTGACCCAGACATACTGTTGAACGTTATTTTTTGCAATTGCAACAAGGGCTGTAATTATAATTCTGGTTGCAGAAAAGTAGGTTTACATTGGTCAGTAGTATGTAGCAACTGCCACGGTCAATCTTACTCAAATGTTGCACCCAATATAAAGGACGACCATGTGTGCGACATCAATGAAGATTTAATTTATTGATCCATCCTTTTCATGGCGCAGGAAATACAGCAGCTAGAGAACGAAGAAGAAGAAGAACATGTAACTTTAGAAATTAAGTATGAACAAGACTAATATCTTGTTTTATTAGGAAAATCGTGGATTAAGCCTACTATGGATACCACATTATAAAAAAAAAACGCGCCGAGTACTCTACCTCGAAGGTGATATGGAAAGGAATGAATTCCTTCAAAAATATGACAGTTTCAATTCTTGATATCGCAATATCTCGATAATGGTCACTCCTATGAAAAAAAGTAATGGATTCTTTCTTGTGGAAAATTGCATAAGCTATAAATTCATTAATAAATATTTTTACAATAAAACTAACCGTTAACGAGATATTCGCAAAAAATCGTATTTTCTGACGTTTGACCCCGCGTAAAATTTTTAGCAGCGCACCGATTGATGGGGACTTTTAACATTTCATTTATTTAGAACTATAATATGAAGGTCCACACAAAAGATCAGCTCCATGCTCCATGCGAATTATTCCGAACTGTTATGTCTATTTTGACTGGACTGTCATTCATTTATCCAAGAGCAGATGGCAAAACCAGTCCTGAAGTGGCTGTACCCAAACGAGTACAGTGGGCGCTTAATGGGAAAATTACCGAATTTGGAGCGAGTAACGTCAAGTCGTCAATGTTCAACGATTTTTATGAATTTCTATATGCAGTTCACAATGCCTGTGAGCTGTGTTTTAGTATACATACAAAAGTTAACTGTTTACGAAGGTTATTATTAGGGCTGGACAGATATGCTGTAAAGATAGAGCATACAGGGTGCCCGTTTTTCGACCTCAAGCATGGGGATCTCTGTTATTACAGATGTGAGATCGGTTAAATTAGGGCAAAGTTGCGCATTTTTATGGTGATCAATTATCTGAAAGAAAATTTGATCTGTCATTTTTAGTTTTTGAATTATTGGAGAAAAATGGAAAATTGTGATTTTTGTTTTAATTTTTTTAGACGAAAACCAATAAAACTAGACATTTTTAACTAAGACATTGTGAAGGCACTTTTTTACAAGGAATCTGAATCTGACATCGTGTTTTCCAAGGCATCCTAGATGCAAGAGTTACAACACTTAATTTTTTTTTCTTATGGGCGTCATATTTGATTTTTGCATTTTCGAATAGAGCTCTTTTTTCTGATTACGACTATGTATCACATGATATGGTCAAGCTTTACATTTTGATTAGAATTTAAGAAAAATGTTTTTGCGAAGAATGCTTTGGAAACAACATCTACTTTTGTCTAACAAACAAATTTTTGACAATTCAATTAAATTTAGAGTTGCACGTTCACATTTCTTCCCAATTTACCTACAAAATTAAGTTTTAAATTAAGAACAGGATAAGGCAGAATTTTTGTATTTAAATTGGAACAAAATTAAAAATAATGCAACCGAATAGTGAAATTTAATTGAATTGTCAAAAATTTGTATGTTAGACAAAAGTAGATGTTGTTTCCAAAGCATTCTTCGCAAAAACATTTTTCTTAAATTCTAATCAAAATGTAAAGCTTGACCATATCATGTGATACATAGTCGTAATCAGAAAAAAGAGCTCTATTCGAAAATGCAAAAATCAAATATGACGCCCATAAGAAAAAAAAATTAAGTGTTGTAACTCTTGCATCTAGGATGCCTTGGAAAACACGATGCCAGATTCAGATTCCTTGTAAAAAAGTGCCTTCACAATGTCTTAGTTAAAAATGTCTAGTTTTATTGGTTTTCGTTTAAAAAAATTATAACAAAAATCACAATTTTCCATTTTTCTCCAATAATTCAAAAACTAAAAATGACAGATCAAATTTTCTTTCAGATAATTGATCACCATAAAAATGCGCAACTTTGCCCTAATTTAACCGATCTCGCATCTGTTATAATAACAGAGATCCCCATGCTTGAGGTCGAAAAACGGGCACCCTGTATATGCTCTAAACTAAAGTATGCTACAAAAAGGACCTTATATATGCTTTAATATATGTTCTAAAAATTTGCATATGCTTTAAAAATTTTCTTATTTCTTTAAGATATTCAAATAAAAACAATGGTTAGTAGGTACAACAATTTTTAATAATACAGAACAGAACACAAAAAAATACAACATTTTAAACAAACTTTTAATTACAACAAGAAATAAAAATAATGAAAAACTACTTATTATTACAATAAATAATCATATGCTTTTCCATGTAATCTACTAAAAAAACTTTGACGATTGTCTTGTAATACATTTTTATACATAGAAAAGTTTCATTCCACATCACAAGAAGTAACAGGGCACCATGGCAGTATTTAAATAAATGTGATTTTACAATAGCAACTTTTTGTTCATTGTGATCAGAATCGGAGAATTCACCATTTAGAATATTTTTTACGGATTTAAGTATTAATAAACCAGAATTTTTCTTAAGCAAATCACAAAATTTCATAGAAATGTTAAGTGCATTTGCAAGAATCTTTGTGAAAGATCAAAGGCAGAAAGTAGAATTTCGATGAAATTTGGTATCTGGTATAAAATCATTTCTAATAAAAATATTAGGCAAATTTTTCCTAAATATGCATTTTTATGCTGTCAACGCTTAATATATGCAGTTACATATGCCATATGCTGTACACTGACGATATATGCAAAATAAAATTGGGTTTATTTTAAAGTAAACATTCGAAAACGCAAATAAACGAAAAATTAGCTGATTATGATCACTAGGAAAAATCATGCAAATATGCATTTCTCCAGCCCTAGTTATTATATCAGAATTTTGAGTTATATTATTCATTTTAGGATGCAACATGGTTTAATTATTAAAAAAGAGAACTAATACTTGAGGCTGTTCTGACAACCAAATTTGCACTCCACACAAATGTGGTTTTATTAGTGTAAACGCAAATCTTACAGTTTTTGTATAACCAAAGAATATAACTCAGAAAATAATATAAATTTGGCGTAGCCATTACATAACAGGATGCCAAATACCAAAAGTAGGTACTTATAATAAAGAGAAAGTTAAGAAACTATAAATCTTACCGATCTGGACTGCAATTCGAACCCGAAACCCCTGGTATGTAAAAGTAAGTAGGTAGGTATGCTAAATTTGTCATGAACAAGGCTGGTGTAACGCAATTTTTGTCATAAAGACAATATTTATGCAACATTAGTTACCTGCCATGAGAAATGTTTCGAGTATATTTGGGCGTCCGAAAATGTTTTCAAAGAATGCGCATAGAACCACATCTTGGAAATCTTTTGTTTGTAGCGATACCTTAAGTTTAATTAAGAATTTACGTAAAATTTAGTATTTTTAAAAATCTTTCGTCTTTTACGCTTTCTTTCTAAACTCAACGGTGTTGAATATAGGTATAAGCAAAAACATACCAGTATTTTAAATTGCGACTAATAACAATTAAAATTAGATAGTGTGGTTTATTATTAACAAAAAAAAAATGAAAGAACGTACATTATCTTTAAATCAAAAATGTTTTTTGGCAATATTCGTAGAAAAAGTAGAGTATTCTACTCACATGTAATTAATGGATCATAACACTCTCGTTGATTAATATATTATTAATTATTAACAAACAACAAAAAATTGTCATTATATGTGTAAAGATTTTGGTTTTAACGGAAAGAGCAATTGCCATAAAAAATGAGTTTTTCCTGAATATGTTTGTTTAAGCACAACAAACATTTTTTCAAAAGGATGTTTTCCAGAAAGCTTATGTTTACCTACCATATTTTTATGCAGAGATGAGTTACAAAACACTGAAAATAGGAATACATTTTCAGTCGATTGCATTTGTAATTTTCATTTGAAAATTAGAATGAAGACGAATAAAAATACGTATTGTGAGATTTTTGTTCATCAGAATACAAAGCTTTCATTATTAGTGGTTTAGCGTGTCTTGAAGGAATTGGATATTAAAAAAAGTAAGCTAAGGTAAAATCGGAATCATAAAGTAAGGGTCAGCTTTAAAGCAGTTGCTGTAGAAATGATGCGCGGGAAACCTACACCTGGATACGCTAATCTGCTCTTTTGTGAACCATCTGCACGCTTTACTTGCGACGATGATTGTAAAGCACGATATTTATATAACGGCAATAAAAGATGTCTTTATGTTTCATCCCATAGAAATAGCTATCTAGATCGAGGTAATTACATGAGCACTTGGGGATATTTAACACTTATGTTCCAGATTTTATACACGTTAAAAACAGAAATAACTCTCCCATGAAAAAAAGGTTACTTAATTAATCTTCTCTTCAAAATTATATTTAATAAAACAAATAATAGGTTTTTTTGAAGGGCAATTGTATTTTTTTTATAACTTAATTTATGTGCGTTTTAATTCAATTTAGACTTTAAATAGATGTAGTGTGGAGCCTCTATTGTTACCGTAATTACTGTTTATACAACAAATAGCAATAAAGCTCAGAATACTTCATACTAAAACGAGACGGTTCTGTAGTTAAGGAGCCGCAAGGCACTGAGGGCTACAAAGCGATCATCACTGTCTGTTGTAGACCTTTTCGGATCATCGGATCTTGTCTTCTTCTTCTTGAGTATTGAGAAGTTTCCCTATATCGTCGAGCTACACGAGGTACCGTGAATTGATTCCTAAACGATTAGCAACATATCGCTGAGTGTTACCTTGTTCTAGTAAAGTAGGTAATTATTTTAGCACTATCTTCAGGGATTAAATGAAGCAGCGTATTGTGCTTCATTTCAGTGATAGTTAAAGAATTAAAGTTTGAAAACAAAGAACGCTATCATTTTTTGGGAACAAAAGTTTAAAATGTAAATAACAATAATCAATAGAGAAAAGAAAATGTACGAGTATATCAAGTTTGGAACTGTTTTGGCAAAGGTACGACAGAAACATTAGAGAAAAACGGAACCTTAGAGCTGACGATTTATTTAATTAGAAATTGTATTTCCAACGATAATATGCGATGCGATAATTACGCCAGTGGGCCAGTGAGTGTATCTTCACTATTAAAGAATGTGCAAACATTTCACTTTGCATATTTTTTGTAGTGATACCTATAGTAAATAAAAAAGTACTTTCTCGGAATTATTTTATTAGTATTGTTATATAATCTTACAAATGCTGTGCTATATAGGTTCGTAGTTTATAAATTTGATATATTTATACTAAAACACAGTGTTAAAATACTGGAAAGTAAACATGTATTATTATGCGAAGTAAAAGAGAATGTATTATGAGTTATGACAATGCTTTGCACAGAACGTCTTTAAAAAATATGTAATATGTAAGCACATAGAAATGAATGAGATCACCTTTTCTTTGTTGTTGTTTTTTCTTCTTGAAGTGGCGTACCTTTTACAGGGTGTTGCCGGTCTTTCCTCCATCTGTCTGTGGTGTCCGTGTCAAGTAGTCTACAGACATAGGCGACTTACAGCAGCATGGGCTCCGAACCATGGTACTCCAGAAAAGACTTATTAGGCAGAAATACCTCGGTAGTTTGCCATTGCTTTTCAAGGAAAATGGTCGGGTATTTTCGGTGTATGTGCGGCCCTGGAAATCGAACCCGGACCATTTTTAATCTCAGTGGCCAGACGCACGCTGAATCAACTGAGCCACGACCACTTTGTCCAAAAATGACAAATCATCATTTAATTAATCTTTGTAATTTTGATACTGACAGTGACAGTTTGTTATATTTTGGACCAAGTATAAATAAAAAAGGCGCTCTCATTCATTTGGATGTGCTTTTGGTTTCTTCGGCCAAAAATGTACTGTATTTCTTCAAAATATATCTTAGAAAGTTAGGCATTTTTAATATATGGGTTACTTAACTTTTGGACTAAGGTAATTTTAGGTAAATCGTAATATTTTGGCCTCAGGAATCTACTGTTGGTCTGTGAACCATTACTTATGGACCACCCTATATACATAATAGTACATTCCAATTATTAAATAAGAATTATACTTTTAAAATTTTGCGAGTCGCTTTGGCTTTTCTAATGTTGACATTTGAAACGATTTGAACAAATTTTGTCAGAAAATTTGATTTACGAGAACCTATTGTTTTCATAAAAATTAAAATAATAATAACTAAATAATACAGTCCATTTTCATTGCCTAAATTGAAATCATAACAAATTTGTCCATATAAAAAGTGGTTAGTTTATATACGCAATAAAATGATTGGCTTATGACTTATGACTATAAATTAGAAAAGCTGAAATAGATGATTATTCATAGATCCATATTATGTAAGTTTTTCTACACCTATTTAATTATATTGCAATTATTAGCATTTTTTTGGTGAAAAATAGTACCTATAATTCACTGCAGTGAATTATGGATTCATAATTCACTGCAGTGAATTATGATTTCGGCCAATCACAAATACATAAATATTTCGCTAATCCAATCATATTTTAAATCGCCCGCGATCAACTACTTCTGCGGCTGACAATCGACTCGCGTGACACGCCCAAGTGTGTTGTCATATTGCTTGTTTACAAAGTTATCAAATTTGGCTAATTTGAATCTAATATATTTGTTTAATAGGTGTAGAAAAAGTATCGTATTACATTCGCGATTATGGCCATTATTCGCTCAGATGATTTGTGCCACTCGCCTGACGGCTCGTGGGCTCAAACGTCATCTTCGTGAATAATGGCTGTCATAATCGCTCATATAATAATATACTATTATTTTGTTTATACAGTATAACGAAAAATGTGGTTTAGATATAACGGAAATTGTAAGTTAGTCTTAAGTTTTAGAATTACTTCGACTTCCAACTTTTCAGTTTTTCAATCAAATGGACGTCTTAAATTCTAAACTAGTTTGAACTTGAATTCATACAAAAGGAAAAGTTATACGGCCCAAGCTTGAATGTTGTTATAAACTACAGATAGATCATTTCGTAAATAACGCTATTTAGAAAATTGTAAATTACGTAATCCTGTAAATAAATAAATAAATATAAATACTTAATTTACTAATAAATACTAACCATTATAATAACTTTAATATTATGTACAGTAAAAGTATTAATTTATAAGTCTTGAATTTCTCATTAACATTACGCTCTTGTCTATAATCACTACCCACTAAAATATTTTACTTTACATCAGTGTCACTAAATTCACTGTGATGGAAATCGTTTGTGTTGCTCATTGAATTAATTCCATTTACTGGCATAGGCGAAGACATCACCGAAGCAGTTGATGTGATGTGCAAACATGGGCCATCAATACAAACCGGGCAAAAAGCAGAAAATGCTCCCAGCAGTTTTCTTAAAAAGAGAAAACACATTTGTATCGATAACTTTTTGATTTAATTTGCTATTCTTCTAAGCAAACACACTAAGGAGTGTTTAAATGAAAAGTCATTTGCAGAGGTTTGTAATGGTATAGCTCCTTTAGGCACCAGTTCAATTATGTCAAATATGTATAACTAATGATTTGATTTTGACCGTAACAAACGGCATGTACATATGTATAAATAAAATGCTATTGCTGCAAATGATTTTTCATTTGAGCACCCTTTATACGCAGAGCTTCAACAGAATCATCAGTTTTTGTAAAAATGAAACTCACAGAGCTGAAAATTTAGGAAAATGCCCTATTTGAACCGAGAAACAATTTTGCAGCATTAGGTTCATTGGATGTGACCTCAATTATCGATTTTTAAATTAAACGCCCTATATATATTTTCACATTTTTGGCATTCTGTATTTGAATGCTTAAATTTCCAGACTGCAAAACTGAAAAACTCAAAAAATGTTTCAGATAATTTAAGATTGCTGTTATTCACAATTCCTTATTATTCACAATAAGGAGTATGAAATATAAGCATTTGATGTTCCTATTACTAAACTATTTGAATAGCTCTTATATTTCTCCAAACGAGTGAACCATCAAAAAAATAATTTCTAAAAAAGCCATGTTTTTTTATACAACGATATCAAAATCTTGAAAAATTATTTAGTATTAATTAAGGCTTAAAACAAAAAAATTAAACAATTGAAGCATTTTTAACTCAAGATGCTTTGCCATCAATAGGGAAGAACACTGGCCGAAGCAGAGTTTTACGGTCCTTGGGCTGAAGCAAGTGAATGACTTTTGACAAAGTTTTTAGATTTCCCCTGTTTTTGTCAAAATCTTCTAAGTAAAGATCATATCTTGCAGTTATTTGATAAAAGTCTTAATCTTTCCAAGATACCTGTTTCCATTTACACCCTATATGTAAGTACATTAGAATATAATACAGTGACCGGCAAAAAGTTCGCAACATATGGGAAAAATTTTTATTATTAGAGTATCGAAAAATCGTGACATACCTCAAATTCAATTTTTAGGTTGCCGGACATGCACAACCCATACCCCATAAAAGTTTTTTCGATAAGCTAATAATAAAAAAATTTCCCATATGTTGCGAACTTTTTGCCGGTCACTGTATACTGAGTGTCTTAACTAGTATGTTTTGCGCTCGAAAAGAAGTTCTAATAAACATGTATCCTCAAACGTATAATTTTAAAGATAATCACATAATTTAGTTTAAGATTTATGCAGAATTCCGGAATTTTTTAACGAATTCAGAACTCACTTAGAAGAAGAATTCGTGCATGCATTTATGGTAACGGACGACATATTGAACATATGCTCTAAAATATCATTTTCATTATTATTACTATCTATCTATTAAATCAAGGCTTGCGGGTGCCGGAGATTTCAACGCGCAGATAGAATAATAATAATAATAATAATAATAATACTTGCTCTATGGCACTACCCAATTAGAATTTTGCCGAACCCAAGGGATTTCCACTTCTGGAAGGGATCTGTATTGTGTCAAACATGGTATTGGCACGAAACATACAGTTATCTTTTATTCAAAAGAGGGTACCTATATTTTCAAATTTTTTCGCAATAAAAATATCACCGACCTAGACTGGGAATCTCTGGTTTATAACACAAGTATGGTAACTTCAACGCCTTCGGTCGGTTGCTTTAATGTTATCACAGTCCTTTATTGGTTTTTAGTAAATAGGCATAATCTTGCTTATCTCGGAAACCTTGCATCTGCGGTTATGTTTATGTTTATTAGAACTTTTGGACTATTTTTGACCGAAGAACACACTGGTGAAGTATGGTGCAATTGACGGGAGACACCTTGTATATGATATTTGTTTTAAGGTACATACAGCGAAATTCGTGTAAAAAAGGGAATTATATACCGTATGTCCTTATTTTTTTTACATGAGTAAATGTGGTGTTATTACTCCGATATTCAAGTTCAAAATTGGACCATATCGAGTGAATAAAAATTATAAGGAAAGGGCACATCGATTAGAGAACCGCTGTGAGAAGCAGAAAAAGGTGAAGAAAGCGCATAATAGACGAAACTGTGAGTAAAAACCCTTACAATTAACAATATTATAGGTTATGGGAAATTAACAGCAAGGCGCATTTCTGCATGCAACAATAGTGATAAGAGTAGATAAATAAAATCTCAAGGCTCAAAAATACCCA
Source organism: Melanotus villosus (assembly GCA_963082815.1). NCBI lineage: Eukaryota > Metazoa > Arthropoda > Insecta > Coleoptera > Elateridae > Melanotus > Melanotus villosus. Next base: position 62,959,385 of record OY720418.1, on the reverse strand, counting down.
TTTCGACGGAAACTGGATAGCTAACCCAAAATACAAAGAAAAGTATAAAGGGTTGCATAAGTACAAACCAGAAAACTATAATAGTAACCAGACCTAGAAAACGTAGCGAAACTGCTGATAATAGGCCTGATTTCGAGGAGTTGATTCGGGCGGCCCTATTTCCGCAGTTTTAAGATAATCCCTAAATAAAAACCTGCAGTAGAACAAAATGGACTCAGACGAATATCTGACGGATGAGGGGAAGACAAAGAAGGATAATATTGATAGTCTATGCAAGAAGTCTAGAAAGACACACAGAACCCCGACAAAAGAGGAGGACCCCAAAGATAGCATGAAAGAACAGATGAAGGAAATTATGGACCTAATGAGAAATCTAGCGGGGGACATAAGAGAAATTAAAAAAGATCAGCAAAATAATAACGAAGAAACAAAGCTACTGCAGGAAGAGATAAGAAAGTTAAGAGATGAACAAAGAGATTTTAAGAAGGAGATTAGAGTATTGAAGGGTATCAATGAAAACGCCACGAAAGAAATTGACGGACTAAAACAGGAAGCAATGATAGCAAATGAAAAATAGAGAAATTGGAAGGAGAAAAGAGGAGAAAAAACATAAAAATGGGTTCAAGCAATCCAAAAATTTTAAAAGAAGAAATGGAAGGGTGCATAGAGAGAAATTTGGGCGTAACATTGAAAGCAGAAGCGGCAAGAAAACTAGGAGAAAAAACTTATTTGGTCGAGCTAAATAGCAAGGGAGATAAGGGCATGGTAATAAGTAACAAGAGCAAACTACGAAGCCAAGGAGAAAAAGTTTACATAAATGATGACCTGACAACAGAAGAAAGAAAGATACAAGCAATAATCCGGAAATGTGCCAAAGAGGAATTAGCCAAAGGCAACAAAGTCAAAGTGGGCTACCAGAAGCTGATAAACGAAGAGGGAATTTGGAACTAGAACAAGGAAACCCAAAAACTGGAGAAGTATCATAAGGATCGAAGTAAACCAACCCAAAGACCTCCAAAAAACGATTAATGGAAAAATGTAAAGGACTGGAAAATTGGAAAACGACAGACCCAACGAAAATGGAAAAAAATGAAATACCAACAGATAAAAACAAAAACACAAAAAAGCTAAGGAAGGAGATGACGGAGGAATTGGATAAAAACAAGAGAAAATAACTAAGGAAACAATACTTAAAATAGCAACATGGAACATTAAGAGCATAAGTGCCAAAGAAAATGAATGAATACAAGAATTTGAAAACTTCGACCTAGATATACTAGCGATAACGGAAACTAAAAAGAAAGGTAGACAGAGTATCGAACTAGGTGGTGGACATTTAATGATACTGAGTGGAGTAGGAGAGGAAGGGAGAGCCAGAGGAGGAGTGGGCTGCTTAATTAGTAATAAATAGAGTAAAGATGTAAATGGCTGGGAGTGTACTTCACATAGAATTTTGAGAATAGAACTTAAAATAGGAAATAAGGAAATCAACCACATCCTGATACTATATGGCCCAAATGAAGATGAAGCAGCGGCCAAGAAAGAGGAATTCTGGGAAAATGTTACAGAGATAGTAGAAGACATAGAAGGGAAAATAATTATACTTGGAGACATAAATGGCAGAGTGGGTAGACAGGACGCCAGTTCAAGAGATGTCATTGGAAAGCATGGAGAGGAGACACGAAATAATAACGGAAAGAGGATAATTGACTTCTGCATCCAAAATAATTTCCTAGTAATGAATCGATTTTTTCAACATAAGGATGTACACAAATACACAAGAGAAGTAAAAAGTAGGGGCGAAAGATCAATCATAGATTATATACTAAGCCAGAGAAACGACGGGAACAAAGTAAAGGACGTGAGAGTTAGAAGAGGGGCTGAGATCGGCAGTGACCACTACTTAGTAGAAAGTAAAATAAGTATGATGACACCAACACAAGAGAATAATAAAGCAAGCAATGTAGATACACAAAACAACACACAAGCCGCAATAAAACTGTATAAGCTAGCCGATGGAGAAGTAGCACAAAGATATAGGTAGAGACAAGGTAGGAAAAATGCTGGCAACAACACAGAGTAGTACACAAAGAGCAGATGTCGAGAAAATGTGGGGATGGTACAAAAGGACATTAGTAGATACAGCCAAGGAGGTATGTGGTATAACCCGAATAAACAGAAACAAGCATACAAAGAGGACGCCGTGGTGGACCGAAGAAATTAGAAACGAGGTAAAACTCAGAAAGAACAAATGGAAGCAATACTTAAACGAAGGAACGCAGAATAGATACGAAGAATACAAGGCACAAAGAAAGAAGGTCAAAAATGCCATAAGGTTAGCAAAGGAAAAGTCCTGGGAAGACTTCGGGACAAAAATTATTGATTTTCAAATGGAACATCCTATATATTAATGCATTTTTGAATTCTGCATAATTTTCTGCATCCAGTGATACCACGTAAGTCACATTTCATTCTTCAATATTTATTTTAATTTAATTTTTAGTTTTCTATTTAAGTGTGCCATGACTGTTCCGATTTATTCTAATTGAGCCGTGTAATACTAGAAAAATCGACATCCCGCCGAAAATACTAAATTATGTGATTTATGAGTAAATAAAGTTCATCAAAATGGTTTTTGGGACAAAATACAATCTTTTCAAATGTAACCATATTGGTACCGTGGTACCATTTATTGCTAGTATTAATAAGAAATTTATTCATGTGCTTTATTAAAATCTGTGATAAATACAATCAAAATTACAGCTAAGAGGAAATAAGAAAATATAATTTTGTTCCGATTATAACTTAAGAAGTAAATAAGGTGGCCTTGAAAACAATGAAATATTTAGCTTGTCAAACATTTGATGATTTACCAGTATTTTTACTCTAATCCTAAATAACAATGAAAAAATTACACTAAAAAGGTATGTGGAAGTCTATATTTTATGTTTAACAAAGCTCAAGACAGTCACTTAGACCCTTACCTCTGTAAAATGTACTATATATTTATTACGATTAAATTCAAATTGAGATATCAGATCTTTTTGTTGAAAGATAACAAAGAACATGCAATGAAAATTGTGAAGTTCAATTAATAGGATTAGCTTTATAAAGTTCAAATGGAATAAGAGAGATAAAATCTACCCTCTTTTATTTTAATCTTTATTGAATGACCAAAAGTGGATCTCAACAAATTGGGGATGCCATACCTGTAATGATGATCTAGTTGAGCTTTTTCTATCCTTTTATCTTTAGCACGACGATTTTGAAACCAAATTTTAATTTGTGTCTCTGAAAGCTGAAGAGCTTCAGCTAATTCGCATCTTCTTCCACGACTTATATATTCTGATCTTTGGTATTCAATTTCTAATCGGAGAGTTTGGTCGCTACTAAAGGTAGTACGTTGCCTTCGCGGACGACCTTCTTTGCGACGTCTTCTTGCTACTATAAAGGAAAACTGTGTTATAAATATAGACTGGGTTAAATTTTCTTAAACATATCAACGTATTTATTTATTTATTTATTTAGTAATTCGACGAAATCGGCGCAACCTTCAATAACACTGTCAGCTTTCCCGTACATACAGGGTGCCCTATTTCTTGAACGTTATAGGGGTAACTTTTTTTATTTGTAAAGATAGAGAAACGGTTATCGTTTTCGGCAATTAACTTGTATATTTTTAAATGGAAACCATAGTTGGTTGTGAACTAGTTAAAATGCATTTTTGGCTGTTTTCAACCTTGTAACATAAGTTATATGTTTAATTTGAAAAAAATGAGAAAAGAATTTTTAGGTTTGTTTTATTGACAGCCATGAAACAAAACTGCACTAATTTGCCTATTTAACCGTTTCTCTATCTTTACAAATAGAAAATGACCCATATAAGGTTCAAGAAATCTAGCAAATAATATATTAAATTAGTCAGAATTACCTAATCTCATTATGCCAGCTTTTAATTTATATTATAAATACATGCAGTGTTTCCCGAAAGTAACGGATAAATTCTACAAAATGGTTGAGAAACATTTTTCTGAAAAATTCTCGGACACGTCGATTTTTATTTTTAAATCGTCGTTTAAAGATATAATTTTCAACCCCCCACCCCTCAACCCCTAAGCGCTAGCAACCCCAACATTAAAAATTCAAATAGCAAAGTACTTCTTGCGATACCTCATTTAATGGCATTTTTAGTGCTAAATATAATAAACAAATCTTTTTCAAAATCGGTTGATAAATAACTGAGATATTCAACAAAAATGTATTTAAATGAAAGTGCCAATATTCGAGCAGGCGTTGATACGGCTCTAGCAATAAGGGGCAAAAACAATTGCAAATTGTTTCTAGTTAAATGTCAAATGCAATTTATTGATATCATTAAAGCTTGGATTCTTTCGGCTCCAGTAAGTCTCATTTTTGCTATCTTATTTCTCAAATCGTTAAACAAGTAACACACACTGCACTACGTAATATCAATAAATTATATTTGATATTTAACTACAAACAATTTGCAATAGTTTTTACCCCTTACTGCTAGAGCCGTATCAACCCGATTTTGAAAAAGTTTTGTTTATTGTATTTAGTATAAAAAATTCTATTAAATGAGCTATCACAAGGAGTACTTTGCTATTTGAATTTTTAAAGTTGAGGTTGCTAGCGTTTAGGGGTTGAGGCGTGGGGTGTTGAAAATTATATCTTTAAATGACGATTTAAAAATAAAAATCGACGTGTCCGAGAATTTTTCAGAAAAACGTGTCTTAACCATTTTATAGAATTTATCCGTTTCTTTCGGGAAACACTGTATATAATTATAAATAACCATAATGATATCAATAAAATAATTTCTAGTGAGTGTTCTAAATACAACAAAAAACGTACCAAACATATTAATATCAGAATCTGCAATTAACTTATTGGTACAAACGAGCATTATCACAGTAGTTATTATTTTGCTGTAAAAATAAAAGTAATATCTGTTAAATATTATTTTATTGCCAGTTAGGTTTTAAAACCGTAATAACATTATTTTTATCGAAAACTGAATATACTAAAAACATTTTAAAAACAAACTAAAACAAATCACTGCGTGTCAGAAACAATGCGAGATACTCTATGTTCTATGTATGTAATCTATACAAACAAATAACAATACAAAATTTTCTCTAAAACATCGTAAAATAATCTATTTCTTAATATTGTCTGTTTTCTAACAAAGTATTTGCTTGTAAGCCTAAAAGATGTTGCTGATTAAAACTGGATCAATTTGAATTTCCTAATTAAATTTACCATTACACTTCAGTTTCTTCAATTGTATAAACCCTGTATTTTTGGGACACATCGGTATTAGTTTTAATTGGGTGTCTAGATGTTTCCATTATACATTTTTCTAAATTATCTACCAATTCAGTTAATTTAATCGTGCCAAAAGCATTTAAGTGTGTATTTTTTACTGTTTCGTATACTTACTAAACGATTTAGTTTTAGAAATTTTATGTATACCTTAAATTAAATATACAGAATATTTAGAAATATTCTGATCACTTTCTGGTCAAAGGGAAAAGCTTAAATTTAATACGTGTAACGAACAGCCAGAACACCAACAACAAATTCTTCACTATCCACAATACAATCTAAAAAGTTTCAGAGACGACTCCACCGTTTTCCTATTAAACATAGAAAGAACAGTATACCTACCTCGAAAGACGTATACACGAAGCTACAAATGAAGCATTAGGACAAAAAGATACAATAAATGAAAGAACAAAACCGTGGTGGACAAAAGAATTGGAAACATTAGTAGAAGAAAAGAAAATGGCTTATAGGAAATGGTTAACAATGGGAGATATGGATGATAGAAGAAGCTCTAATCTAATAGATATAAATATAGGTATAGTTAAAAAAAAGTTAAACAATTTAAACATATCTATTGGGAGAAACGATGCAGAGAAATTGATGTATCATTGATCAAGAAATGCGCGGACAACTTTAAAAACCCTTAAAAAGAACATCGAAGAAACTTATATCACATACCCTATTGGCGTAGAAAAATGAAAAGTATACTACAAATACTACTACCTACTCATGAAATGCAGACTAAACTTTCAAATAAACAATAGTGATCGAAAAATTAGTGGAAAATTAGCAGTAAAAACCATTGCACACAATAGAGAACTACATTTAATATCCATTGATCTAAGGAAAGCCTACGGTAGCGTGTCAGTAACTCAGTTGTGGGAAACAATGAAGAGCGAAGGTATTACTACTACGAGTATAAACGCCGTGAAACAACTATACAAGAAAGAATAATAAATTATATAATGAAACAAAAAGCAAGATAAAAATAGGTCAAAGTATCTATCCATCCATTGATGGCCCTACGATCCTTGAAGGGTCTTGGCCTGCTCAATTATTGCTTTCCATTCTTTTCTACCCAAAGCCTTCCTCGTCCATCTTCTAACCTTTAGTTTTTTTATGTCTTCTTCCACATCCTCACTCCATCTTTTCCTAGGCCGACCCCGTCTTCTCCTTCCTTCTGGTTTTCCATCATATGCCTTTTTTGGACCTCGATCACTCGTCATTCTTATTAGATGTCCCAACCATTTTAGACGCTGTATCTTTATTGTAGTAATTATGTCATTTTCTGCGTGTAATTCTCTAAGCTCGTGGTTCATTCGACTTCTCCATTCCCCTCCGTCTTGCACTGGGCCGTATATTCGTCTTAATATCTTTCTCTCGGAAATTTCCAGGTTTTTCTTGTCTTCTTGTTTTAGAATCCACGATTCGTTTGCATATGTGACTACTGGCTTGGTTATTGTAATTATATATTCTTTTCTTGGCGTTTCGTGATACAGTCTTTGATTGGAATATGTTTTTCATTGCGTAATAGCTTCTGTTTCCTGCTGCGATTCTTGTCTTTATTTCTTCGCTTGTCTCGTTGTCTTCTGTGATCGTGCTTCCTAGATATTTAAACTCTCGTGCCCGTTCGAAGATGTTGTTATTTATTCTTATGTTAGCCTGTTCTACTCTTGTGTGTTCTCGTCAGCAGCATGCACTTGTTTTTTTTTCCATTCACCTTCAGTCCTGCTTTTCTTGCTTCGTTTTTTAATTCACAGTATGCTTGTTTTGCTCTAGCTAAAATAACCACATCGTCTGCATACGCTAGGTATTGGCATGTTCTGTTATATATTGTTCCTCCAGGGTTTTAGTCTGTTTTTCTTACACATTTTTCCAATACCAAATGGAATAATGTAGTGGATAGTGGGTCGCCTTGCCTAATCCCCCTTTTTACTTCGAATTGCTTTGATAGGATTCTTCGGTATTTCACTCTATTGTTTGTATGTTGGATTGTCATTCTCGTGAGCTGAACTAGTTTTTCTGGTATTCCAAAATCTCTTAGTGTTTGTTCCAAGTATTCCCTGTTAACGCTATCATACGCTTGTTTAAAGTCGATGTACAGCTGGTGTACCTCAATGTCATATTCATAGCAGTTTTCTAGGCTTGTTCTAATTGTAAAAATGTGGTCGGTAGTTGATCTTCCGCTTCTAAACCCTGATTGATAATCGCCTAGATTTTCCTCAGCATATGGCTTTATTCTTTCAGCTATTATTTTATATACCACTCCTATTAAGGCTATTCCTCTGTAATTACTGCACTCTGCTCTCTCCTTTCTTCTTGTATATGGGACATATAATTGAGTTTGTCCAGCCATCTGGCATTTTTTCTTTTGTCCATATCCCCTGCAGTAATTCATGTATTTTGTTTAGAAGTTCTTCCCCTCCATTTTTGACTAGCTCTGCTATCACTTCATCTTCTCCGGGTGACTTTTGGTTCCTTAGTTTGTTTATTTGCTTTTCTACTTCCTCTTTCGATGGTGGTACTATGTTTGGCTGTGGGCCGTGGTACAGATTGTCATTTTCCTCTTCTACTTGTTCATCTTCTTCATTATCACTTTCTTTTAGCACCTCTTCAAAATACTCTTTCCATCTTTCGAGTATTCCTTCTTCGTCCGCCACTAGTTCGCCTTCTTTGTTTTTACATATGCTTGTTTTAGCTCGAAAGCCTTCGTTCTGTTCTTTCACTTTTTGGTAAAACTCTCTTATGCTTTGATTTTGATTTCTATAGTTTTGTTCTGTTCTATCCTCTCTTTTTCGTGTGCTCTTTTCTTTCGTCTACATAGGTTTTGTGCTTGTCGTCTCTTAATGTGATATTCTTCTATGTTCGCCCTAGTTACTCTCTGTAGAACTTTCTTTCGAGCTTTCTGGTTCCGCCCCCTCCATCCCTGACCAATCGTCGTCACAGTCTGATACGCTTGGCCGGGTACGGCCGGTATAAAGTCGCTGCTCTCTCTGTTTCTCTTCAGAAGGGTTTCGCCTCTGGCTTGGTTGACAAGTTGAGTTACCGTTACCGTTCTGCCTCTTGCTAGAAGAGTTTCGCCTCTGGCGTGGTTGACACGTTGAGTTACCGTGCTCCCTTTCCTCCTGAAGAAGCCCCTTATAAAAGTGCAGTTGAGTCTTTTGTCTCAAAATGACACGGTCCCAATCCGGAAGACGTTTTGTTAATACTGACACTGACCGTGGAAGTCTTCGAATTCATTATATTGACATCAAGTTTTTAACAGAATGGAAGAATAAGTGTAACGCAATGGGAGTTCAAATCAATGAGAAAATAGTATACAGTTTGCTATTTGCCGAATTCTAGCGGAAGACAAAGACGACTAGAACTACATATGTATATGTTCTAAAAATTCGTAGAAGGGTTTGAATTGTGGGGGCTAGAAATAAACATGGATAAAACGAAATACATGGCGATGGGAGCAGAAGGACATAATCTAGTAACAGATAGAGGAATTATTTAACATGTAAAAGAGTATAAATATCTAGTAGTCACACTAACAACAGATGGATGAGACACGCAAGATATGCAGAACAAAATCAGAAAAAAACATTATTAAACAGCTACACCCTATAATATGGAACGACGCACTAACAGCAAAAACGAAGAAATATATTTTTAGTAGGCTTGTAACAACAGACCACTAAAAAAACCAATTAGGGTAGGCTGTGAAATTGAATTATTTTGAATTGGTACTTTAGCCACACCCACAGAATGACATTTCTGACACGAAAATTTAAAACTGAACGCTCTTGTCAAATTTTTTAAGTTTTTTATTTGGTGAAAAAATTTAAAGTTTGAAAAAATGGTATTCACTACACAACAAAAAGAGAATGCTATTGAATGTTTCTTTCGAACCGGCGTAAGAATAAATGGAGAGTGGCAATATTCACTTCATGACTGCATGACTGATTTTCGTGAAGAATACCCCGATTTAGTGTTCAATTACATTTATTTTCGCGACGTTGTAACTAAATCTGTGCAGTTATTTAGAGAAAGTGGTAGTGTCACTCGTAAAAGTGGAAGTGGACGGCCGCTTAGACGAACAGAAGCAACGATTGAATTACAAACGTTAAAAAATGTCATTCTGTGGATGTGGCTAAAGTACCAATTCAAAATAATTCAATTTCACAGCCTACCTTAATTGGTATTCTTATTGATCTGTCGTTATAAGTAGTTGTATCAAAAGTTTCCGCCACTTATTATATACCTATAATATAAAAAAAAAGTGGCGGAAACTTTTGATATAACCTAGTATAAAGTACTCAGACATCTGGAGCGGAAATGTGGAGGTCGACGAAAAAAGAAAAAGAAAAGTTAAACGCCAGGGAGATGATGTTTTGGAGACGATCATGTAAAAAAGCGATCAAGGACAGACTACCAAATGTACAGATAAGAGAGAGAATGGAAGTACAAGAGTCCCCTCTAGAAAAAATCGAAAAAAAACAGCTCCTATTGTACGGCCATATGAGGAAAATTGACACAGATAGACTACCACAACAAATATGGGAATGGAAGCCTCAATGGAGAAGTAAATGGAGGAAGGCGAAGGAAGAGAGATTCGGAAGAGGAAACTGTCACTGATAGAAAGGCATGGATATTGGGATGCGGTAAACGGCCACGACAACTGTAGAAACGACCGCCGCGTTGGAAAAGCTCAAGTTCCAGGACGTTTTGCTTCTTCTGCGACGACATGCAGAAACTAGCGCATCGATGGCGGAAGTGCGTCAACGCTGGTGAGGGACTATATCGAAAAATGTTGCACTCCTCGGAAAGAGAACATTTCAGCCTTTTTTTGAGTCTAACATCTTTCACTTTTATCACATCATCAGTCAATAAACGAGCTACAACCCAAGAGGCAAAACTAATTGAGCAACTCTCGCATATGTATATATTACTCTGAGGAATCTGAACAATATAATTATGTTTTAACAAATTTTGTTTGTTATACTGATGTACGATGTAAGAAAGCAATATAAAATGTTTCTAAGTAATGATGAAATGCAAAAAATTACACCAAAAATTGTTTATAAAAAGTTAACGTGTTGACTATATTTGCTATATACATACGTGATTCAATTTGAATGATGCTACTTATATTGTCAAATAGCAAAATTGATTAAAAATTATTAAAGCCGCAAATTAGCTATAAAAAATATACTTTCAAAATGTTTGTTTTTTGCATTTAATTTATATACGTGAACAATGTTAAGATGAACAAAACTTGGACCATATATTTGTGTCAATTAATAAATTGGTAAATGGTATTTTGCTTACTTTGATCCTTCATTAAATTAATAACAGTTTTATAGAACTCACTTTTACCTATTTAATAAATTGTTTGGTAGGTATCTTATAAGAATTCGCATTTCAAATTATTTATCCATCAATGTTAACTTATTATTACCATTATTACTTTTTTAAGAACGTAAAATATATTAATAATAAGAATAATAACTGCCTTTTATTACTTATTAACATAAAAGATGGAAATATAATATATTATGTATGTGCCAAAATAATAGGAAAATTTAAAAAATCCTCATACCTTTCGTATCGCAAATGTATTTTAAAGGAATTCTATTTTTAATTGGTTTTGCAATTATAATGAAAATTTTAAAAACAAAGTTTTGTCTAAGCTTTTTAGTTAATATTAGATATCGAGAGTTTTGCTAAAGTCCAACTTACACGTTTTTATAGCAACAAAACATATTCTTTGGCAGTGGCGTATTTACGTGTTGTTTCTGGGGGGGGGGGGGTCCAACTGGATATTGGGATAGGTGGATGGGTATCTACGCGAGTTCTGTGAAGTTTAAATAGATAAGTATTATTTGAATTAAGTACAATAGGTGATTTTAGTTGGGTCTCTGGGGGTGGTCCGGACCCCCTGGACCACCCCCATAAATACGCCACTGTTCTTTGGTAGCAATTAAATTTACATACTGTATATTTTAAGTAAATGTATAAAAAGTTAGATAGGAATAAACTGAAAAATGAATAATAATACAATATTTAAAGGCGGATATTTTAGTTTAAACATAAAACGATCTCCTATGAGTACCATATGCACTCAAGTCAATTTTATTCTAAGTACCTACTGGATGAAACTGCATAACAATATGTTCTTACAAAGCAGCCATTGTTGGTTCGTGTCAATAATCAATTACCAAAACAATATTAATCTGAACTAGTGGGACACAGGAAATGCAGAAATTAGGAATTATGGTTGATTCGTTCCGGATGATGAGGAGAGGGTTCGTGGATTCTGGCGTGCGAACCTCCGAATGGCACTCCAAACGGGAACGTCATGTGCCGTGATTGACGGAAACGAGAAGCCCTGACTAACACCATATGTTGTATTTTGTATTTTAAAGACTTGGTCTTCTTAATTGTGCATTGGTGTTAATAAAGCGGAAATGTGTTGACAATAATAGACATACACGCGACTAATAGCATAAACTAGGTGAAATACATTGTATTTATACATTAGATATAGTACTATACATAAGATATGTATGTTGATTAATACATATTTATGATAGAATAGCTTCAATGCTTAATTTACAGATTATTGCTGAAGTGTTTTCAATAAGTTTTGTTCATTTTGGTGTTTAGCAAAACCGATCTATCGTTTAAAATATTACTAAAAGCTTTTTAGTTTTTAGTAGATATTTATTTGTTTAAATTTGCGCAGAAGCATTTTACAAATATAACTAAATAAATAACCAGCTTTAATACAGAATAACAAGAAAAGTTTATTACCTAGAAATTCATTGTTTAAATAGGTATTTTTAACACAGGACAGATTTGTTAGAAGATTAGAATGTTTTCCAAGAAGCATAAATGATAAATAACTATTTATTGGCAATTTTAATAATTTGTTAACCTAATTTTTTTATTTTCCGAAATTTTGTTGCGGCTAATTTGATATTTTATATTCTTTTTTGGGTATTCCCACAAGTTGCTGAAATAAAAATTAAATTAACTATTAACTCACTGAACGAAACATTCTGGAAACAAACCCATCTTCGTTTACAAACTAATTAACAATATCCAAAAAATTTGCAAAATATACCTCTGTCTCGACGTTTCGAATTATTTTAGCCGTACATAATTTCTCATAAAATGCCAAAATGGCGGCATTAAACGAATATTGGAAACAAACTTCAAGGGTTTTAAAAATGATACATTATAAAATTATTTCTAGTTTTAAGGTTAATAGTTTTAAAAATTACTTAGACTAAAATTTTTTAATATTAGTGAATATACTTTAGTTCCATTTTTGTTTTATAATTTGATAAATAATTTTGTGACCAATTTATTTATATTTCAATTAATAAACTTGCGTTTCCGAGAACAAACTAAATGTAAAGTTCTCGTTTAAAAATATGATAAACCTTTTAATTAAAAAATTAAATAAAATTGTTGTTATTCATTTTGAATTAACTTACACTGCATTTTAAACAAAAACGCAAAAACGTTTTCTACAATTTATAATTACTAAGAGCAAATTCAACATTTGCTAATTATAAAAATATCTATGTGTTGCGTATTATAGAAATTTATAACGATCTTTAGACTTTATCGTCTTTATCTAATAACTATTATGTTTCGACAAGTTTTACTAGTTTCTAATGTATTATATGTATTTAGAGCTCTTTACCGGACTTATCTGAAAAATAGTTTCTTTTCGAAATAATCATACGAAACGTTACCTTCTGTCCAATAAATCATTAAGATCTCAGCTGGCAGATTTTCTTTAACATATGCAAAGAAACGATGTAGATTTTTTAGTTATAATAAAACATGATATACCAATAAACAAATTTTAATTATTCAATAAATGGCCATGAAACAAAATTTATTAGGGTAGGTAAAATAGAATTTCACTCATACTTTATACATTTTGATTTACTGTAAAATATCATACGACATGCGATAGATGGCAATTATTCTATCTTTTCTATTAGTAGTGGGTGCCTTAAATCCCTTAAAGTTACTTTCAAAAGAACACGATTAAAGTAGATTGTGACGTAAAGTATACTTTAATCTGCAAAAACCAAAGCATCTAAAGTCATTGTGTATATTGCTGGATATCAACTAGCGTTATAGAATGAATTTATTTAACGAAATACAAAGTGTTTTATCTATACCTTTTCAACTTCAAGTTGGGACTAATCACCTTCAAATTGAGAATAAACACATTCAAATTGAGACGAAACAATCTGACATCAATTAAACACGTTCAAATTGAGATTTAACATAATCAAATTGAGAATAAACATATTCAAATTGAGAATAAACACATTCAAATTGAGACAAAACAATCTGAAGTCAATTAAACACATTCAAATTGAGAATTAACATAATCAAATTGAGAATAAACATATTCAAATTGAGAATAATCAAAATAAAATTGGGAAGCAATTCATTTATTGTATCAAATACAAAAATTAGTAGAAACAAAGTTGACTACATGTATATTAAGTTATTTTAAATAATATTTATACACTTATTGGCAATTTTGTCCTATCACCTATTACTAATTTTTCTCCAGTTCATGGTTTTGTTATATGTACATACGTTTTCCTATATAATGTTTTCTATATACATACACAGACACAGCTGACGAGGAGAAACTCAGTTTGGGGTAATTTCCGGCAACTGTACAACAGTTTCATTTATAAAAATTATTGTTGATATATTTTTTGATATAATATTGATGAATTTTAATTTTCAGTTGTTATTTCCCAATTTGAAGTTATTTAGTCCCAATTTGAATGTGTTTATTTTCTATTTGAAAGTGTCTATTGTCATTTCAATGCGTTTAATCAAGTCGAAATTAATTATTCTCAATTTGATTATGTTTATTCTCAATTTGATTATGTTAATTCTCAACTTGAATGTGTTTAAGTGATTTCAGATTGTTTCGTCTCAATTTGAATGTGTTTATTCTCAATTTGAATATGTTTATTCTCAATTTGATTATGTTAAATCTCAATTTGAATGTGTTTAATTGATTTCAGATTGTTTTGTCTCAATTTGAATGTGTTTATTCTCAATTTGAAGATGATTAGTCTCAACTTGAAGTTGAAAAGGTATAGTGCTGCTACATTCTAATATCTAAAAATTAAATTAAAATTAAACGTGAATATAATAAATTTTTATATCTGGTTAGAATTTCTAATTAATTATTAACCGAGAAAAATATTATTTTTAAAGACATCAAATACCAGTAATTTTAAATATCAAATTTTTCTAAACGTTTTTTGTCATATTACAGAAAAATCAAAAATAAATATTTTTAGTAAAAACGTTGCTTTTAAATATAATAGAAAAACCTATTTTTAGTTTTACTTGGTAAATTTGAAATCAGTCAAAACAACGTGATAATATTTTGTGTTTATTATTTAGGCGGTAATACGATTATGTGAAGCTCGGAGGATAGCATTAACAATACCCTGTAATATCTATTTTTCGTTCAACAAATCCGATTCGGGACTCAGCCAACACCAAAAGCTCGGCTTGTATTATGTAGCATAAATACGAAATTTAAACCTGAAATAACAATAAAACTGAAAATATTACAGTACTTTTTAGAATAACAAGCTTAACAAATAACGTAGTTAACAGAAGGAAATAAATTAAATATGACATCTAAATAATTACACAATTAATCGTTGAAAAGAATCAATAAGACTATTTTGCAATTATCCAACAAAAGCGTTTAACAGTATGAATTATTATTGTGGTACTTCTTTAAATAAAGTCTTAACATGGGATTCAGCAGTTAATTATGTCTTAATGGCACGAATTATAATTAATAGATAAAGATCCTAATGATGAGATACTTAAGTTTATCAAGTAATTTAAGTGAGCTCTTGAAATAATCGGTAATCACGCAATATATGTAGGAGGGTTAAACACATGTCTTATATCTCACCCCCACCTGAATTTGACGCCGGAGTATTTAGACTTGTTCAACTGTGCAGTTGTAATCTCATCATAATAATATTTTACATTTCATATTGTGTTGGACTTATTCCGCGGATTCTGCTGTTGGCTGAGCGCACGCAGAAAGCTTCAACAAATTGTTTTGTTTGAGAATTGCAATACTGTAGGCACTGAAATATTTTAAATGTGATGATGAATTATTTAGATATAATTCTATCTTTTGAATTTTGATAGACCTTCAAAAAATAATATACTTAAAATTTTGATAAAATCAAAATCCAAACTTCAAATTATTTAGTATAAGATCTTATTTAGTAAGATGTTTTATGATCATACACACACACGCGCGCACACAGACACACATTATTAGATTACCAAAAGTTTCGTAGTCAGATTAGAGGTACCTTGTAGACCTTTTTAAATATTTTGAAAGAAAGGAAAAACTGCTAGTCGTTTAATTTAGAACAAAACTGGAAAGGCCAACTTATTAATAATTTTATGTACATACAATTTAACACATTTATTAAAAATTTTATTGTAGATACTTTTGATTTTTCAGTTATAACCCAAACTGGCATTTTTCGGCAAAACGCTAATTTATTTTTACTTATTGAAACGCTTATTTTCTTCATTTCCAAAGGTACATCACTCGATATGTTTATTTGAATTTTTTTCTTACTTTCATAATCATCAGTTCACTATGATTAATAAACACATGTGAGACATTAAATAGTTAAGCTTATTTGGATGATTATCTATATTGTTTCATTGAGTTCTGATAGTAAAATATGTAATCCACATTACGTATTTCATAGACGAGTAGAGTCTTAATGTGATTTTTTATAAAATATACTGGGCAATTCACATAAAACGTGCCTTTTAAAATCTTCAAATGCAACCCAACATACATATTTCCAAAGCTACTAGGAATGGCTGTCAATTAAATTTTGGTCAAGTAGATATGTTCACAAATAGGTACTTATTGATTACTTATTCATTAAAAATGGCGGTTAGAAATTTCTAGTCCTAAAAATAATTTTTCATTGAGGTGATTTGTATAGAAAATTGTTATTTTTTGTATATTTATATGCTAACAATTTATTTTTGTTATCGATAATATTTTTCTTAATTTTCTAGTAGGTAATAGGTTATGAAAGTTTTCAATTTAGTTAATTAATTATGTATTGTTATTGTGAAGTAGGTAGTCACCTCTGATTACATAAGTTTAATTGAATATAAACATAGATCAACGTTATTTCCGAATTTGTAAATGGGGTTGCCTATTCCAGTTGTTAAGAGGCGCATCTTATGTAAATCACCCTGTATATCAATATAACGGTTATTTTGTTTTTCTTATGCAATCGTGTAAAGTAGTTTCACCAAAACTGACATTTGTATGTAATTTGTAATAATTATTTAAGTATCAAGGGAGATAGGTGCGTTTTACCGGTCGAGAGTAAATGTGTGGAGACCGACGCGTAGCGGAGGTCTCCATTTTTTACCCGAGATGCTTACCGATCAGTAATTTGGAAGCATAACTTACTATTGTCCTAATTAACTCTAGTCGAGTCAATGAAGGTTTTTACTTCTAAACCCACTAAAACAGAACCGATTTTGATGATTTTTTTTAAATTGTTTGTTATATTAAATTATTCAAAATCATATATTGTTTAAACAATTTTAAAAAAAATTATTAAAAAATTTTTTTCTTCGATGGAATTTTAACTAGAAGTGACTAATTTTGAAAATTTAGTATAATAAATAATTTTTGAATAAAAAAGTTTCAAAATTTCCATTTAAAAATGTTAATATTCAATCAGTCGTATGCAAGAAGATAATATACAAATATATAGACATATGTATATTGTCAACTGAAAAAATTAATACTTTTATAAGAATATCTAAACACGCACAAGAAATCGACCTTTTGTATCACAGGTAGAGGAATTCAAAGTCAAACTCCTGATGTTTCACCATGATTTTCGGAGTGAACGCGTGTGTTTTGAGGTTATTAATCTGTTAAAATAAGTTTTTAACACTAAATATTGAAAATATTAGTGAAAATTGTTGAAGAGAACTTAATTATTGATTAAAATTTAGAAAAAAGTGCAAAGACAAAGTAAAAATACGTTGGAAAAAGTAATTATATGTCATTTATTCTTGGTTTGTATTGAAAATAATTGGATTATATTTGCTTTTAAGTTTGTTTATGCATTTTGAAGAATCGAGTTATTATTCTTATTATTATCTTACATTTATATTACATTATTACAGTTATTATGATACATTTATATGCTGTAAAATCACATTTTTTTGTAATTTTGATCATTACAGCAAAATAGCTTGCGTTGCATATAAGTTAAAAAATGTTTCCCGTTTAATAAGTAATTACTCAATCTTAACTAAATTTTGTTTGCTTATTTGGGACGTATTGATTTAACGATTCTAAAAATGTTAGCCCCTTAAGTGTAATATTTTTAATTCTACAGTACTTTTTTCACTAAATTTTCCGCACGTCATGCTCGTCGTTAAGATTATTTGCAAAAACAATTTATGTTAAATTATTCTTTGAATGTAATGAAATCTTTTTAAATTATTCGAATATAGAAATATATTTCCTGTCTTACAGCTATTTCCCTTTGAATTTGGTCCTCATATTTAAAATCATAGGTGTTAAAAACATTTTCCAACATTCTTTTATATGTTACAAGAACAGCAACAAGATACTGTAGACTCTACAGTTAATTGTTGTTGCATTTGCAAAGAACAAGAGAGTGCAGATACACCAATTATACAAAGTTTTTTCAAAAATTTCAAATTTGGAATTCAATTCTTGCATCCGAATGATTGAATAATTAACATTTTTCAATGGAAATTTTGAAACTTTTTAATTCAAAAATTATTTTTTAAACTAAATTTTCAAAATTAGTCACTTATACTTTGTTAAAATTTCATCGAAAAAAAAATTGTCAATTTTTTTAAAAATTATTTAAGCAATATAAATAATCGATAGCGCCAGCTGAAATGTTTCTGATTTTGAATAATTTAGTATAACAAACATTTAAAAAAAAATTCATCAAAATCGGTTCTGTTTTTGCGGGTTTAGAAGTTTTGACGATTTTTCCGCTTTATTGACTGGACTAATCAGTAAACATGTCAAATTGACAGATCGCGCAAAAAATACGTTAATTATGCAATATTAAATCTTACAAAATACTTATAAATGTTACATGAAATTGAACAGTCTGGTTCTTTGATCTAGTTTTGTTATAAAGTTTGCATAAGTGATCTAGTCACTGAAATATTATATGCTATATCCGTTTGCAGATTTTACTGTCAAGACTCGCTGAATACAGTGGGTCATATTCTCACTTCAGGTTTTAAGGTATGAGGTGAGAATAACGACCATCGACCATTATAGTTATGATTGCTACAGTCATTTTAATAGTATATTAGATAGATAATTAGAGCTGTAAAAAACATATTATACACGAGTGGAAAAATTGTTCATAAGCCACGTAGCGACGACCGACGAGTGTGTAATTCCACTCTAGCGTTGAAGTTTTTTAAGATATGTGTAAAAAAAATAGTTTGACAATTTGTTTTATCTCTTTTAATATTAACTTTTGGTTTAAGGTAGTTCTAAATAAATCCTAATATTTTGGCTCCACAAATGTATGCCCCATAACTTATGGACCACCCTGTATATAACATATAAGCAACAGCTTTGTTTTTTATTACGTAAAAATTTTTGTAATGTCAAAATTACATATCTATTAAACCGTGCATACGAGCATTGTAATACTCGTAATTGACAACTTACTAATATGGGAATAGAAAGAAGTTTTTTATCTTCATATCATGGGTTCATTGTTTAAATTAATATGATTAGATTGTTTTGCAAAAACTAATAAGAAAATGGGTACACCTTATCGGTAAAATGTGTTTGGCGTACACAGGATCCCTTGGACAATTTAGAAAACATCCATAGGTTATTGGCGAGTATGTAGAATTTTATCATTAAATAACATTTATGCTAATTTTGTTAGGCGTCAAGAAATACTCGTAAATGCAGAGAATATTCAATAAAATGAATTCTGTCTAAATACAACATCTAATACCTAGTATTATTTGATTAGATTTTTATGTACGAAAGACTTCAATCAAGTAACAAGAAGGAAAAATATTTTGTGGAACAAACTCAATGGGAAATAAAATAATTTTAAGTAACAATTTTTACAAGTGTAATTATGTATAAAGTTAGACTGCAGCCAAAACACAATAAACACAATAACTTTTTGTTTCGGTAATTGCAAGGCATCATTGATTTTTGTCAAAGTACAAGAATTAATTTCCACAGTATTGACGTTACGGAAAAATCGAAAATACTACAAAATAGTGTGAGAATTATAACAAACGACCGATGTTCAGGTGGGGGTCCGGTGTGCATCGGGGGAGTCAGGGAATAAATCGGGTGCGCGAGAAGTACAACAACGACGGCTTTTACTCCCAACACGAGGCTGTAGATTTTTAACGCAGTAAGTAAATATTATGTTGCATGCATCAGATCTTAAATATTAGATTTTAAGAAAAATATCAAGAATTTTTACAAAACGATAAAACAAATTATTGTTTAAAAACTGTGCAGAAATAAATGTATGGATAAGCTTTTTCTTAACTTATTTGGTGAAGTAAATAGTAAGTTAAATTTATGTAAATAGTTGGTGACAATTTTTGAGATGTCAGATACAGTCCAGTATCTAAAGGCACCTAATATTATTTTCGATAGAACTCTGCCAATGGCTATAGCGATCGGCATCAGACTTTGAGATTCTTGGAACAGTAAGGGAGTAAGGATTATTAAAGCGGCCCTTATACTATCAATAATAGTGTGCAATGTCATTGCACAATGTTTGTAATTGTACAATAATATTATGCTTTACACTGCTCCATCTCGTATTTGTGCAATATTTAATAGTTAATGGTGAGCCGCAAGCAAGCCAAGTGTATGATTCTATTAATTGGCAAACCAAAATGTTAAACAATACAGAAACAGAAAAGACTTGTATAGCTATTGTCCTCGCGTTACGAGTAACAAAACTAAAGAAGAAGCGTCGATGGATAAAAGATTGGTACAAAAAACAATTACGATATACTCATGAAAACCATCTTAAAGATCCTCAGTTTAGCAGGTCAAATGACAACAAAAATACCACAGAGTTGGCTGATAAATATCATGCATTCATTCCTGAATGATAAGAGTCTTTTACTTTATTAAGTTCCTTTCTATAGTTTATTCTTACATTTTTTCTTAATTGTCTCTTTGTCGGCGTCTGGATACATTTATTTCTCTATACCTATTTTACGAGTAATATTTCATATGCTTCGTTTTTCTTGTTTCTGTCCTTATATTGGTCATTTTTAACTTTCCACAAGGCTTCAAGTTGCAGATACAATTATTGAATGCATTCGCGTATAAAATTTCGTTCATTGGTTGCTAGATTGAATTGCTAACCAAATTAGCATTCGCACACTACAACGTCAACTTTGCAACTGAATATCTGTACAATATGGCCCGTCCACTGCACCATAAATCCGAATCGTGCAATAAAATTTTCAAATTTTACAATAGTTTTTAAAAGTTTGCGCTATCCTTCCTTACATTTGCAATTTAATTGCACAATATGAAATATTGCACAATAATATTGATAGTGTAAGGTGTAAGGACTTCTTAAGAAACGATTCGTATTATTATATTAAATCATGGTAGTTTTTAATATTGAAAAGATCTGATTTTGACTAAATAATGAAAATTAGTAAGTAGTTAGGAAAGTAAAATTTTGATTTTATTTTAGTATGCAAATGAATTTTTCCGGAAATTTCGGATATAATTTTTAAAATTACATTTTACAGGCTACTCGTTTTCTTGAAAGTTATATAGGTAAGATTTTAAAGAGTTTAATTTCAAGTTAAATTAGCGAAATTGCACAGAATTTAAAGACAAATGTAATGAAGCTTTCAGATTTGGAATACATCGTAGATATTTCCAAAAAGCGAAAAACAATCTATTTTTTCAATTTCCTGTATTTTCATAACCTTATAATTTAGGGCAATAGCGTATTCGTCATCTTCTAAATATGTTTATGCAGAATTTAATAAACTTAGTAAACCTTTCGGGATACTCTTGATTTACTAACATTTTTTTTTTAAATAAAACGTTAATATATTTTTACATCGTTAAAAATTTCCAATTATACATCACTTGATATGTTTAACATCACTTTTTGTGCAAAAATAATCATTTCCATTAAACAAAAATGTAAATTTGTGTAATAAC
The DNA here is from genome assembly GCA_963082815.1 of Melanotus villosus. Lineage (NCBI taxonomy): Eukaryota > Metazoa > Arthropoda > Insecta > Coleoptera > Elateridae > Melanotus > Melanotus villosus. Next base: position 62,937,706 of record OY720418.1, on the reverse strand, counting down.
TCGAAAATCAGATGAGTCATGTAATGTTTACGAAGTTTACTGAATTCCACAAAAAAATATGTAGTAGATTGGGCCTTTAGGTTTGCTTTAAATTAGATGATTATGAAAATGTATTTTATTTCTTGAAACTAAAAAAATTTGAAGTTTGTTTACTCTAAATATTTCAAATAAATATTTAAAATGTGAATACATAAGCAATTTTGATTTTGAAATTCTATGCAACTTTGCTAATAAAAAAAGTCATCTGTATAATATTCAAGATAATTGGCGAAACGTGTTGTAGGGTGTTTTATATCAACATTAAAGTTATTGTTTGAAAAACTGTCGTTGGCGTACTTTAACGAGTATTTTATCCTTAAATGTTACTTATAGGTATGTAAACGTATAATTTTCCTGCTGTACCTAATAGGTTTGGTGTTTTGCAGTACAATAGTTTATTTGGTTAGTTTAGCAGCAACAGAAATGGCAGATCGTACCAACAAATTTACTACACGTATAATTTATAGGTAATTTACTTTTAATAAGAAAAGATATTCTGCAAAGACGAATAAGCTTCAAACACATGTTATAGTTAGCAATTCGGTTGTTATCTAAAATAGGAGACGAGCTGAAATCAAATTTACGCGATCGATTTAAGTACCTAACCATAATAAATAAAAGTGCGATCGAAAAGTAATATTAATGTGTTGCTATTCAGTTCTTTCAGTATTTTGAAATATGACATAGAGCAAAGTTAAGCCATTCGCCACAGTATAAACAATTTGCATGTTTTTTTTTGACTCTGTGGGTAATTTTTTAAACTCTTGAGATACAACCGAACATAACATTGTATAAATGAACATAAAAAGTTATTTAGACAGTTTGAAAAAATGTTTTTATTATACCTGCTCCAGAACATTCAAAATTTCTTTTTATTAAAACATATGAAAAGGAGAAAAATGTTGTATCCATAGTTTTCTTTACTAGTTTTGTACATTCTTCAAAAAAAGGTTAATCAAAATTTTGTCTATTTATTTTATTAAATATTTGCAGATGTACCGATATACTGTTAGCAAAATAATCTATGTTGTGATGTTACATAGTTACAAAGGTAAAAATAACGTTCGTACAAAAAACTCGTTAATATATTGCATTGTAAATACCACCATTTCTGAATTAAGAAACGGCAAATCGGGATCGATTTGATAACTAAACTTTTGGACACCTCATAGGTATATGTATGTAAATAAATCTAGCCTTTTAAGTTATGTAAAAATCAAATATTTTTGAGTGTGCTCGATTATACGTTATTTCTTAAAAAAATCCAAAGAGTTGTCTAACTAATCGGTTTTTACCCAATAATGTTTACAATTTGTTCTTGGAACTCTCAAAACGCCCAAAACGTTTAGTAAACTATGCTTTTTGCGCAATAAAAATCAAAAACACAAATAGTCTTTCCGAATACTAATTTGAACTAAAGTATATAATATAGTTTACCGGAGTTTGATTAAATTTGTATTGCACAAACATAATTTAACAGTTTCATCAAAGAAATACTTACAAAATGCAGTTAAACCAGCAGCTGCAGCAGCAGTTAAATGAGCTTCATTTCCTGAAGGCAGAAGAAATGGAAGTGGTGTTGCTATGATAGGCATTGGTGTGATAACACTGGGAGTTTGTCTTGGTACACACAGTTCTTCTTGTTGATTGTTCTTAGGAATTTCTTCTTTGTTATTTTCTAAATGACCATACAAGCGCGCAAAAAATTCTCTGGGCGAAGACGGCCGTGTTATTTTTGGAGGAGTTGTCATAGCTTATTTCACTTTTTTCGACTGTTCTTGCAGATTTATTAATTAGATGTGTAAATTTTGTTTTATAATGAACTTGCTAAAAACCATGTGAATAGCTAGTCAAAACCAATAATCATTTTCGTCAAATTCACGTTCACTAAATTTAAAATTTATTTAGCACATTCTATAGTTAGTTAGTAATTGCACCGCTGGCAGGTAAATAAAAATTATTGTGAACCTGGATATAAACTGATGACTACAGAATGAGTTCAACGCGTGGATGGGGGCGGGAAATTACGAGGGCGGCACCGACGCTATCCAACCGACGCTCGGAGTTGACATCCCTTTATTCCCTAATAAACTGTAATTGTAGTACTAACCGATTAAACAGCTTTAACTTAGAAGCTCTAAACCTTATCCTAATTGGTTAGTAATACCGGATGTAGCCAATTCTCAGAGCTTTAATTTCGTATAGGGTTTATGTGCAGTTCATTGAATTGCCTGCGACCAGATTTTCATTATTTATAAACAACTTTCTAACAGGTTATAATTAAACGTTTTGAATTATTTCAGTAGGTAAGGTAAAACACCTAAAGGTGTATTAGTGAGCATTATAAACTTAAGGGTCCTTATAGTTAACAAATGTTAACATAAGTAAAAACATATCGTTAACTGTTTTTTTATAGGATAAATGGTTGCGTTGGGACTTGAAAGTTTTCTGAGTCAAGATTTATAAAATGATGAATTCGCTACACAGCTAAAGCGGAATAATGTTTTAGTTTTAACTTATTAAAGATTTGCCCTTTTGGAAATATGTTCTCAATTAATTTGACGCCTTTTTAGAAATGTTGTATAGAAAAATATTAACAACCCAAGAACTTGAAAACCCCCATTTAAATTCTTTAGTAATTATTATTTTAATGTTCAAAAATTAACAGTCGTTTATTATTTTATTAATGGTAAAGCATTTAATAAACAAAAATCCCAAATTTATAAGTATTAGTAATACGTAATTACATAAATTTACATAAGATGTGAATTCTTTCTTTTGTAATTTCAGTGATGGTTTGAAATTGTGAAATAGTTATTTTCATAACAAGTGCGGGAAGTTAGCGATTCCGAAACGAATGCAGGACGTTACAGAAACGAGCGCAGCGAGTTTCTGTACCTGCATGAGTTTCGGAATCGCTCTTCCCGCACGTGTTATGAACAACGTTTTTCCTACAAACGTTTAGGAATCGTCCTAAACTATCATTTTGTAAGTTTTCAAGTTGTCAAATTTGGCATTTCCTTTTAAAGTAATAATCTAGTAAGGATGGTTGCTATGCGATTTTCTGATTTTTCAGAAATCGCTGTCACTTTCCGGCACTCCGTGCGGGAAAGTCCACTTTCCCGCACGGAGTATGGGAAAGTAACATTCCTAAACGTTTGTCGTAAAACAAATTATACATAGCCGAATTCTTAGTAAGTGACTGGAATTAATATGTCAATTAATGGCAGTTTGATCTCTTCGCGTTGGTTCTGCGATAATTAAGTTTTCCTTCGAATTTGAAAATATGGCATGCAGAGTGCAGCTTTAAAAGCTTTACTACTATCATAACTAGCGAAGGTGGAATCGTATTATTAAGAATTATTATTAAAATGAAGCAGTAGCTACAATAATTCGGCGTAAAAAAATAAATGTTGCTAAAGGAAATAAAATATAATAACTGTTCTTAAAGGATAATAAATCCGTTTTGATTTTATGTCTCTACAATTATTACGTTCTCTATATTTTTTAGTGTCTTATATTAAATTTTTGTAATTTGTAATTTTGTAATTATTTTTAATGTTAGAACAGATTAAATCAATATTTATTAAAATTTTCAACAACTGACGATATTAATAAAGAATGGAGACATACCTATTACATAAGCAACCCAACAAACAGCAGACAAAACTCTAGGGTACAGGCAGAAGACCTAAAGTGAATAAAAAGAAGATCTGCAATGAAGAACTAGAAGAAGTAATCAAAGAAAAATGAACAAACATACAACGAGTACAAGTAAGAAGAAACAGCCAAAACAAAAGTATAGCAGATAGCAGCAAATTAACAACATCGAAAAAGAGAAATGGCTAGGACATTATAAGGAAGTATAATACAATAGATCACGAAAATCTATAAAGATTAGACATACACGAAATAGACGACATCACACTTGAAGAACTACATCAAATATTACAAATAATTAAAAACCGCAAAGTACCAAGTCTTAACGGAATAAATACCGAACTAATTAATCAAGTATGGAGGTCTTAATAATAAAACAGATACCTTATTACTCAGTGCTGGCAAACTTGGAAAACAAGAAAACTACCCGATTTAGTAGAAGTAGAAAGGCCTGGTACAGCCCATATTAAAAAAAAGAGAGTAGTAAATATAAAAACTATAGAGGGATAAGCCTACTAAGCACCGTATATAAAATATATGCAAAAATAATAAACTCAAGAATCCAGACTATAGTTAGCAGAAACTATCCTGATAGAAGAGCAAAATTGGGTTAGAAGAAGACGCCCCTGCATAGATGGTGTATTCATTATGCAGTAAATTATAGCGAAAAGAAGGGAATTAATTTGGAAACCCTCTTGGCGTTTATTGACCTAGTAAAGGCGTTTGGCTATGTTGACAGAGGCAAACTGTGGTGTATCATGGAGATTAGGGTTTCTCAAACAACTAATAAATGTCACAAAAAGCCTGTAAAATACTCAGATAAAAATAGCTGAAGGTATAAACTATATGATAATAAAGGAGTTAAAAGTTAAACAAAGATGCAGCCTCTCACCAACGCTGTTCAATATACAGGGTGGTCTATAAGTAATGGGACACAGACCAACAGTAGATTCGTGAGGCCAAAATATTACGATTCATCTAAAATTACCTTAGTCCAAAAGTTAATATCTTAGGGAGATACAGGGCGTCAAAGTTGAAATTTTAATTTTAATTTTCTTCTGTAATTTCAAAACTTTTCGAAATATTAATATTAAAATTCGTGAAACAACCTTTTTTGGGACGGGAAATAATAATCCGTCCTCAATTTTAATGTAGGTCTTAAAAGATCCTCACTTTTGCTACACCTAATACCTCAAAAATACTTCAACTTTTTTATACTTAAAGTTAGAACAGATTTAATTGAAAAAAACAATTGTTTGATCTTTTTTGTGCATATGTTATTTAAATGTCGTTATAGTTAACCGTTTCCAAGATATTTGTTATTGAAGTAAGTAATGCGACATCTTATTCATTTTTTAAGCACTCTATAACGCAGTAGGCTTGCATTTAAACCAAAAAATGACATATTCTTGTCAAAACCAAGTAATAAATTTTTAAGATTTCAGTGTAACACAGGTAATGCTCTTTGAGTAACTAAAAAATGTTTGCATTGTTAACAGAACGTCTTCCGGGTTCAAACTGTGTCATGGTTGAGACAGTAGAACTCAACGTTTTGACCACATTTTAAGAGGCTTCTTCAGGAGGAAAAGGGGAGCACTAAAAAGCACGGTAACTCAACGTGTCAACCAGAGGCGAAACTCTTTTAGCAACAGAAAGGAGGGAACGTTAACTCAACTTGTCAACCAAGCCAGAAGCGAAACCCTTCTGAGGAAAAACAAAAAAAGGCAGCGAATTTATACCGACTGTGAACGGTGAAGCTTACCGGACGACGATTGATTAGAAGTGGAGGGGGCGAATCCAGTAGCAATTACGGAACTCTATATGTCTGATAGATGATAACCAGTGTGCCGATTCAAGTTGTTAGGGGTCTTGATGATTTCAATGACTTCGCGGATTTTTCTGTTGAAAAAATAAGGGGCACTGGCGATGATAGAAGATTTTTCGAACAAGATCTTATGGCCAGTGTCGTGATGATGTTCTGCAACAGCTGCGCGTGAGAGAAGACCAGATTACCAGTAACGTTTGTGTTCGCAGATACGTGTGTATACTGAGCGACCAGTTTCTCTACTTTACACTAAACCACAATAACAGGGGATACTGTAGACGCCTCTTGATGACAAGTGTTGAAAGCTTATCTTTTACTGAAGGGAGTATTTGTGACACTTTTGGAGGGAGTGTGAAGACGGTTTTGATGTTATGTTTTTTGAGAATCCTACCTATGCGATCAGTAACTTGACAAATGTAGGGCAAGAAGGCGGTAGCCTGGGGTGTACAGGTATTTTGTGGACTTCCAGGCTGTGAGGGGTGTAATTGTTTGTCGATGACTTTCCTAACATTCCTTTTGTTATATCCATTCTTGACGAGACTGTCTTGGATATGAGCTAACTCGACTTGAAGACTGTCGGGCTAAGATACTGGGATCGCACGTTGAAAGAGGGAATTGATTACGGAAAGCTTTTGTGTGGGGTGATGATGCGAATTGACGTGAAGATACCTATCCGTGTGTGTGGGTTTACGATAAACAGAGTGTGCAAGATGACCACTCGGTTTACGGGTTACCAGGACGTCGAGGAAAGGGAGAGAACCGTTCAATTCTATTTCCATGGTGAAGGAAGTTAATATCAAGGTACTGATTATTAAGATGTGTCCCATTACTTATGCACTACCCTGCATACACTACCGCTCCAAAGTTAGGGACCACCACATAAAAATTACATATTTCTAGTTTCTCAAACACGACGCTTACTAAAAATGCGTTGAGTATATGGATACTTAACGTTCTGCTTTGGATTTAAGTTTTTTGGTCATCATCCTTTGCATTATATATTTTTTGAAAAATAATAAATTGTATACCAATAATTAATGAACACGAAGTCAGTTCCCACAAATATATTTAATTTTAGATTTTATTCAAAAACGTTTTCGTAGCGACTCCGGTACATCATCAGATGATATAAAATACTGCTAAAAAACAATGAAAAACATAATAAATTAAACTTTAACTTTAACTTTCACTTTCATTTACGGCTTAACTAAGGATATGACTTAAAAATATGTGACTTAAAAAATAAACAAATTGAAAAGAAGCTTGATTTATAAAAGCTTCTTTGTTAAATGGTTTATAATATTATTTCCATATTAATACATCATATTCCATTGATATTATACAGGGTTTGTCAAAAAGTACCTACGGGTCATATGGGATTTTTTTTATTAACGTATTTATTAAAAAAATCAATACGCCGTTAGTTTGTGCTTGTCTAAGGACTAAAAAAATTGCACACAGATTTGGTCAAATGACATTCTGTACCTGTCAAATTTGACATGTTTTTAAAAAAATTGGCGAAGAATCTTCGCTGGACTTTCCATACTTTTTATTTTTGAAATTTTTAATTTTTTTTCAGCTAGTTCTAATTCTAATCAGCCGAGCTAGAGGTACAATCGCCCAGGACGCAATTTATGACATAGAAACTTCGGGCAAAAATTATTCGATTACTTTTCAAATTCTCTATTGATTTCCTAAGTAAAATTTTGAAATTTTTTTCAAGGAAAAATCTGCGCCCAAAAAAACATGGCTAACTTCCGTTTCCGGTTCCGGATTTTTTTGAAAAGTTTATTTTACAGATTTACTGTAATTATAGGCCCGCATACCAAATTTGATGAAAATCGGCCCAGTAGTTTTCGAGATATGACGATAACGCCACAGTCATTCATAAAAAAGTAATAATTAAAATAAAAAAGCTAGAAATCGGTAACTCTTTTAGGGAAGGATAGTTAATTTTAAATCCTAAATTAGGATCCAGCAACACCTACAATAGCCAAAATATTACAGTAATTTTGATGACATAATTAAAGACTTTGCAACGAAAAAGTCCCGACAAGTTATTTAATAATAATCCTATATAATATGTAATAATGCTTTTATAATAAATAATTTGTATTTTCAACATAAATGAGCAGAGTAAGATAATATTTTTTTGAAAAAGTGGGTAATATAAACAAAAAAATATATATTGTAGTCACGCGGATTCGAACCTCCAACCTTTCAACCGTATGCGGGTGGGAGCTTGGTCTCTTACCGCTGGCGCTGGACCAAAATACCGCCGTCGTTAAAACGGTGACTCCTGCCCTGATATTTATCTTCTTCCTTTGGAATGTGCCGTTTCCGAGAAATTTTTTTTTGAAATTTTGAAAAATTTTTTCAGCTAATTATAATCAGTAGAGGTAGGGGTACAATTTGGCGTTAGATTTATAAAAATATGTCGATGCGTTTTTGAGAAAAAAAATGTTAAAGTCCAAAACTTCAAATGGTCATAAAAGGCGTTAGGGAAAAATTTTGGGGATGCGATCAACGCTATTTGAAAGGCATCTTGATTTACTATCGACCCAGAACATTTAAAAAAAATCGTGTGTGTCGTTTCCGAGAAAAGTTTTTTTGAAAATTTGAAAATTTCCCAAACTGTCCGGGCTTTTTATTTTTGAAATTTTGAATTTTTTTTTCAGCTAGTTCTAATCAGCCGAGCTAGAGGTACAATTTGGCGTTAGATTTATAAAAATATGTTGCTGCATTTTTGGTAAAATCGGCCTTAAAGTTGCGCTTTTCAAAAATTTGCCGCGGGCGCAATTTTTGACATAGAAACTTCGGGAAAAAATTATTCGATTTCTTTTCAAATTCTGTATTGATTTCCTAAGTAAAATTTTGAAATTTTTTTCAAGGAAAAATCTGCGCCCAAAAAAACATGGCTAACTTCCGTTTCCGATTCCGGATTTTTTTGAAAAGCTTATTTTATAGATGTACTGTAATTATAGGCCCGCATACCAAATTTGATGAAAATCGGCCCAGTAGTTTTCGAGATATGACGATAACGCACCCACCCACCCACCCACAGACATTTTTCAAAAAACACATATTTTGGATGCCTGGACCCTAAAACGTGTTTTTTTCGAATTTTTACGATTTTGAATTTTTGCACGATTCCAATACTTTCCTATACATGCGTTGCAAGTATGGAAAGTAAAAATCTTTAAAAGTGGCCTTATTTATGATTTTTTCGGAAGTTTTCATTTGAAACAGTTGTTCAGAATGGCATTTTACGTCGGTTCGCAAATTTTCAGCTAAAAATTCGGACTCATTATTTTTTACTCATTTTTTTTAATTCTCATTTTTTTCATTGAAATCTTATGAAATGTGTGGAATCAACTTATTTCGATAAATAATTGCCCACCTGGACTCTCTTGAAAAAATACTGTTTGCAAAAAACTATTTTCCTTTTGAAAATTCGCGGCATCGTTGGACCAAAGTGGTTTTTATTCGAAATTGAATCATCATTTTCGATATTTTTACTAAAAACATTAAAAGTATAATAAGAAGCAAGTTTAATCGGATTTCAACGAAAAAAAGTTCCGCGAGAATTTTGTAGTATACTTATACTTGGCAAATTCAAAAAAATGAGTAAGAAATAATAAGTCCGAATTTTTAGCTGAAAATTTGCGAACCGACGTAAAATGCCATTCTGAACAACTTTCTCAAATGAAATCTTTCAAAAAAATCATAAATAGGGCCACTTCTGAAAATTCTTTTCAAAGAGTGTCAAATTTGACAGGTGCAGAATGTCATTTAATCAAATCTGTGTGCACTTTTTTTAATAAAAAAAATCCTATATAGACCAGGGCTGAAGCCTTTGAAAATGGTAAAAAGTGAAAAAAAATAATAGTAGGATGAAACCCATTGGAAAAGGAAGAGAATATAACAAAAATGAAAGGAAAAATAATTTACGGGCGATCTGAGGTCGGGAAGTGGAAGGGGGTGAGTTTTTAAGGGTAGAAAACCGTTTATCTCGATTTCCGGCAAAACTACAAGTCCTATGGAAAACAGTTAAATGGCAAAGTTGTAGGTAATAAAAAGATCTATAACTTTTATATTTACACTTTTTTCACATAACCTCAAAATCTATGTGAAAAATTCAAATGACCAAGTTTTTGGTTTTTTATTTTTATCTTTTACAAAAAAAAATTTTTTTTCACGAAATTTGGTGAAAACTTACCTTTTTATGTCCCAAACACACTGTAATTTTTTTGATTTAAAATATTTATTTTTTCACCTTATTTTGACTTAATATCGAAAAAGCACCCTAATTTTCAATCGAAAATTCTCGCGTCAAAATATCTGCTTTTTTAAAAAACTCGGTGGGCTTTTTGTTCGTTGAAATCTCTACTTTTTGATGGTGTAAAAAAAATATACATTACTATGGTAAATGTTCTCAAAAAATGCAAAGAAACGAAAAAAACTCGAATCCGAAATTTATTTTTTTTAAATCATCATGTACAATTTTGAGCTATTTATTAAAATTTATACTTTAATTACTCGAAAAACGTAAGATTCCATGTTACATTGATAAACAAAAAATTGCAAGTCGAAATATACTACTATAATTAACAACCAAATAAGTTAATAAAGTTAATATTTAATTCGGATTCGAGTTTTTTTTCGTTTCTTTGCATGTTTTGAGAACATTTACCATAGTAATGTATATTTTTTTTACACCATCAAAAAGTAGAGATTTCAACGAACAAAAAGCCCACCGAGTTTTTTAAAAAAGCAGATATTTTACCGCGAGAATTTTCGATTGAAAATTAGGGTGCTTTTTCGATATTAAGACAAAATAAGGTGAAAAAATAAATATTTTAAATCAAAAAAATTACAGTGTGTGTTTGGGACATAAAAAGGTAAGTTTTCACCAAATTTCGTGAAAAAAAAATTTTTTTTGTAAAAGATAAAAATAAAAAACCAAAAACTTGGTTATTTGAATTTTTCACATAAATTTTGAGGTTATGCGAAAAACGTGTAAATATAAAAGTTGTAGATCTTTTTATTACCTACAACTTTGCCATTTAACTGTTTTCCATAGGACTTGTAGTTTTGCTGGAAATCGAGATAAACAGTTTTCTACCCTTAAAAACTCACCCCCTTCCACTTCCCGACCTCAGATCGCCCGTAAATTATTTTTCCTTTCATTTTTGTTATATTCTCTTCCTTTTCCAATAGGTTGCATCCTACTATTATTTTTTTTGGTTTAAGAAATTATCGACCCTGGTCTAATATGACCCGTACTTTTTGAGAAACCCTGTATATCTAGATAGCTATGGTTGCTTGTCTTTGTTTGGTTTAACAAAAAATGAAGTGAAACTATTAAAATTCACTAATATTGTAATTGTTAGTGGCTTTTGTGATGAAAAATGGGGAAAGTGAAAGAATTATCCCTAGAAAAACGTAGTGTAATTGTTGCTCCCTATAAAAAATGTAAGGCTCAGCGGGAAATAGCAAAACAACTCAAGATTTCTAAGTCAACTGTTGGACGCATAAATGATACCGCTGATAAAACACTGAAAAATAAGTGGGGTTTGCCTAATAAACATATGCCCTAAGACCCTTCATTTTTGTGTCAAAGTTAAAAATAAAAAAATGATTATTACCCATAACTTTGATGGTAGTATAAATTTTTTTACTAAACTTGGCAGGCAGTTTTACTGATAGAAAAGACACATAACTGCAAAAAATCCGTTTACTCACTTCTGCCAGTGGCGTACAGCAACAGTACGGGACCCCTTAACTCCCCCTATTTTGTACGACACCGCGTAAATTTTAATTTTGGTTGTATTTTTGAATTTGGCAATGATTTTTACGTAAATAATGTATTCTTGTTTCACTTCTTTAAAGTGGATATTTTTCGAGATATTCGTATAAAGAGTGGGGTTTACAGGTTTACACTAATGCAAATTGAGATGTAAAAATATGGAAACCTTTCCGGAAATCCGGACAATAGTATATTGTTCAACGATTGAGAAAGTTGGCCATTTCCATGAGTATTAAGAACACAATTTCGATCACATTCACCTAATACATAGATCATATTGTAACGAAGGGGTTTTGTTTATTATTGATTATGATGGTAGAGTCTTATACCCCTTCAGTTACGAATGTTAATGCTTGGCTTTTGCGAGAAGTATTCATTAATCATACACGATCAAACTAACATCAAATATATTGTTATAAGTTTACATACAAACATTATTTAAACTGGTCTACAAATATGAAATCCAAACACATACCAAATCTAAGTCTGATGGACTTAATACAAAACACAAAATATTAACATTACTTATCTACTTACATGTATAACACATCTTTACAAACCAACCTAGCAAAGAGTCTCTCGTCTGAATACAATTCAGTCATCGTCGTGAGACCTCTATTCAGAGACTGTCTTACTATGGGTAAAGCTCATGTATTTATACTGTTCACATTCTTAACATGTGTTCAAATTATTTATATATTTCTTTAATAAGGATTGCTTCATGTAAACATTAATCATCGCCTTTCTCGTTATCTAAATGCAGGTGTTATTGCAGATGTGCATTACTCACTTACTTATCTAAAGACATTACGATTAAAATAACCAGTTGTTTACATGACACATATTTAGCAGGTGCATGTCTAGTTGATAAACATATTTAATAACGTCATATTTTAAACAAACGTTGCGTCACCTTTTTAGATCAGTCATACTAAATATTAACGTATTTAATGTTAATAATTAGCTTTCTTAAGGAAATGCTTTTATATTATATTTAAGTAATTTCGCTTCACTACAATATTAACACACTGTTCCCTAGAAAAATTCATTGTTATGCATAAAACAGTGAATTAATGCGGTACAACACATAAATGCTACTTTACTGCGAATTTATATGACAGATAATTGATTTGTTTTTTTCTGTTGTTTTCACGGCCTTCTAAAAAATTCAATTAAAAAATTGCAATTCGCAATTCTGTTATTTTTAAAACATTTAAAAAGTATCAACTTTAGGTATAGGAAACCCAATATAAAATCGAAAGGGAATTTAATTCTCTATCTGAATCATTGAAAAAATACAGAGTGTTCCATTTAAAAAATTGAATTATGGCCAATCCAAATTTTAAGTAATTGTACCACCGTAGCAAACACCCTGTACAACGCAATTTAACTTTTAATTTTTTGGATGACAGTAGATGGTCTTGACAAACGGTTGACAAAATTTTTGTAATTAATCTGTCAAAATGTGGACTGTGCAGATTTTATTCGTTGGATCTGCATACATCATATTTTTCCTAAAAAGTTGAATAGCCCTGCAACCACTGATCCTAATTGCAAAAGCGAAACACTACGGGATAGATAATTGACAGTAGAATAAGAATATTTAGAAATATATAGGGTGTTCTATTTAAAATATTTAAGTTGCATACTGGCAGCCGAAAACGAAACACCTTGTAGAATTGTAGGTATTTTATGGTTACAAAGAAGAATCTAATAAGCAACTCCTATGTTTAAAGTTTTTCTCTATCTAAAACAATTACGGAGCTACATAAGAATATCGCACTAATTTTACACCCTGTATATTCAGATACATTTTCGATGGTATGGTTTTCTATATACAGGGTGTTGGGAAAAGGTCGCACCCGCACCATACTACCATATTTGCCGTTCAAAATTAATCATAAAACTGCCTTCAAAATATTTCTACCTTATGTATTTAGGAAACTACAAGAATTCCTAATCTAAAACTTAACGCCACATTACAGCATCTTTACTTATAAATATACTCGATTTTATTAAAAAGTAACTCATTATACCACTAAATGATTAATCTTGAATGACAATAATAAATAAAATCTGTAAAATTCCAAATTTATTTTGTCTTAAGAATTACCAAGAAGGACATTAGTTCATCTTGACAACACTGCCTTATTTAAGAAAATGTTTGAAATAGAAAGTTGGCGTATGAATGTCAAGTTTGTGTGATGCCAGTTTGACATAAGAACATTTACAAAATTTTAGTGCCTACAATCAATGGAAAACCAGTTTAACGAGTATTGCGGCATGTTGTTGTGCTTAGGACAGGCAAACGGTAATACAACTGAAGCAGCCCAAATTTACGCACAGCGATTTCCCGGAAGACGCCATCCTGACAAAAATGTAACCTGTCGTGTGGAACAACGGCTCAGGGAAAGAGGACAAGTTATGCCACCCACAGAAGATTACGGCCACCCGCTAGCTGTTCGAACACCAGAACTCCAGAACTAGAAGAAGCTGTTTTAGCTGCTGTAGAAGAAGCACTTGGCAGGAGTGTAAGAGGAATGGCAAGAGAGTTTGGTGTGGATTGTCATACAGTACATGACACTTTGCGAGTTGAAAATTACCATTCTTACCGTTACTCTCGAGTTCAAGCTCTTGTGCCGGGTGATGAAGGTTGGCGTTTTGCCAGTGGCTACTGAGGAGGCACGATGACGATCCGAATTTTCTATCGCAAATTTTATGGACGGATGAGTCAATGTTTACTCAGGATGGTGTCTTCAACCGCCGCAATAATCATATCTGGTCAGTAGCGTGCGAACATGTGATACCAAATAGATGGAGCTCCTACTCATTATGGTAGAGCTGTAAGGATTTGGTGCAATGAAAACTTTCCAGGGCGCTGGATCGCTCGCGGGGGAGCATTTAGTTGGCTTCCACGGAGCCCTGATATTACGCCCTTGGATTTCATTTTGCGGGGCTTTTTAAAAGACAGGGTGTATGCCGAACCTATAAATGACATACACCACTTGCAGCAACGAATAAATGCCGCCGTTGCTGAAATAACTCCCGAGATGCTGCGAAATTTGCAGCCCAATTTAATACGGAGGGCACAGGTATGTGTCTACGACAACGGAGGACATTTTCAACAAATTTTACAAATTCATAAGTTCTTGTTTTTGTTAATTTAGTTCAATAAATTTGCAACAACTGCTTTTATTTATCTATGAAACCTACGACCTACGAACTGAGCAAACATGTTATTTGAAAACGAAAATCATGGCTAATATTATTTTTTACAAGCTTTGAAACGAGCGTACATTGTTGCCAAATTTATTTGTACAAAAATGGCTGTATTTGTAAAATTAACGGCTAGGGAGGATTTTAAACATCAGATTCATCTTATTTAAGTTGTACTGGACGCTATAGTGCTACTAGGGTGCGACCTTTTCCCAACACCCGTATATGTGAACCTGGTTTGGACTCATTATTTTGATCTTTTTTGAGTTAATCTTCAACTCAACCGCTTTTGATGCTTCATTTACGTCTAGTATCATAGATTTGAGTTAGTTTATATCTGTGCTAATGAGAACTACGTCATCTGCGAAGCGTAGGTGGCTTAAGTAGGTACCATCGATGTTTATGCCCTTTGTTGTCCATGAAAGCTTCTTAAATGCATCTTCCATTGCTAAGGTACATACATAGTTTCGGTAAGATTGTATCTTCTTGGCGTACGCCTTTTCCAACGTGAATTTTATTTGTGACCATGTCCTCATTAATCTTTATATGGGATGAAGTGGTTTTATATACATATGTAATTTATAAGATTTAACCCAGTCAAATTAGCCAAAATAATGGCAAATAGCCGAAAAACTTCACGTAGTTTTGAAAATTGGTACAGTTGTTTCTTGAGGTGTCCTTACGAATATACCAAAAGTCCCCGAGGGTGGGGGGTGAGCCGGGGGTGGGGGAGCTGCTTAAAGGTCCCCTTTTTCAGTTTTTCGCTAATAGCTCGAAGACCGTGAAGTTTAGCGTTACGATCATTCTATACGAAAATAAAGAAGATAAAATTTCCTATCAAAAAGTTCTGATGTATTTTTACCGTAATATCAATACCTTAGAAGGAGAAGTGGAGTGAATGTAAATAAAAGTTGTAAAATTTCGATTTTGAGTCTTAGTGGAGAGAGCGTGGTACACAGCCAGGAAGATCCTTTCCCCTGCTTCTGTTATGGCGTTCAGAGTTGATGTTGGGTCATAGAAGATGGCTGCTATCTCCTTGATCAACGGTTTCTGTTTGAACAGCTTGACAAGTGATGTTTTTCCCTTCCTGTAAATAGCAGAGGTTGTATCGCAGCCGCTGAAACTGTGCAGGAAAAGGATGGATGAACAAAAAATAAGTTGTTGGAGTTGTTGGTAAGAAAATATTTTTGTTTCGACTCTTCCCGCCTTGATAAAGAATATTTCCTTCTCTGGTGGTGTTAATGCCATTAGAAGTACCACGAGATCGACATCTTCTCCAACAACAGCAACCATAGAATTTGTTGCGGCTTTGTCAATTGCACTTTGTATAATGGTGCAGCCAGCGTCACTACCAGCCACTTGTGTTTCAATTCATTCATTCTCAATTTTTTGTGACAGGAGTTGAATCAGTCGGGACTTGTTCTTCTTATTGGTTAGGAAGTGCTAATTAATATATTGCTCACAAATGTTGGAAAAAGTGGATCCTACTTGCCACTTCATGCGATGCAAAAGGAACCCACCATCAATGATGATGACACTCGCATTAAAACTGATAATTGTGTTGATACCGCGGAAAACGTCATACAGACCTGGCTTGTTAGTTTTCCTCATGCAGCCTTCATTGAAAAGAGTCAAAGGAAACGGAGTCAACTCCTCTGCTTGGTGGCAATTTATGTCAGAGTTTCCAACAATCCCTGTTGACAAGGACATAAGTTCGTCTGTCTTTGGAAAAGGGTGGTGATCGTTGAACCAATTACGCAACTTCTTCCTGTCATCTTCATCCCTGCGTTGACGTGACACTCGTAAATCGATATGCTGTTCTCCTGAAGAAAAAAACGCTCCGCTGAATTCTTCGAGTGAGGAGCAGCTAGCATTGCTTATTGCCGCCACCCTTAACCATTTTGCTAGTGTCGAATCCGTGATCCCTCTTCCACGAGTCAGTCCTCCACAGCTATTCATGCTGCGCATCAGTGTCTGTTCAATTGTCATGTCAGACCAAAATCCCGTCCAGAAATAATCACTTCTTCTTACAGTAAAGTATCCTTGATGGGCAAATGATCAGACACAAAGTTGTAGCGGCCCGGTATAGCTCCCACAACGACGCCACGCACACCCACCGTGTTTCAAAGCATACAGTAAATTCGCAAATTATTAGAAATGTCGCCCAGCACCCCAATGGGATTATAAAATTTGCCAATCAGACAAACACTTTAGACATTTAGGAAGTTTCACGAGAACAACGAATAAAAATCAACATTTACCTGCTTTGTTTACTTTCACCCCCGTCTACTCCTAAGATATTGATCTTAAGGCAAAAATAAATAGCACATTTTTGGTAGGAAATTTTATCTACTTCATTTTCGTATAGAATGATCGTATCGCAAAACCTCACGGTTCTCGAGCTATTAGCGAAAAACTGAAAAAACGGAAAAGTCAACAGTGGATACGATTAACGCAAAACTGAAGGAGATATACATATGATAACAGTCACTTAAAGACACGTAAAACCGTCGTACGCTTTCGTGATACAGGTCGCAAAGTCCTCAACGATGCGTGGTAAATATCAAAGTGTGAAGATGAGAATGAGGAGCAGCCCAGTTTGTGGCTGACAGGGGCCCCAGGGGGCGTGTACCAACGCCCGCAGATTTGTTATAAGAGGACGAAGAAGATGAACAAAATAACATTTTACTTAATAATAATTATAACTGACATAGCATTTTGAGTTTTTTTTTGTAATAGTTATTTATTATATCGGTACCTAAATATTTATGAAAGTATTCCGTTGGACATAGAAGAAGCTGCAACGAAGGTATTTTCTTCATAAAAAATAAAACTTTTGGTCATAAATATTGTCTTATCCCACTGAGTTTGATAATGAATTCATTATCTCACTCAGTGCGATAATAAACTTCATTATTGAACTCAAATGAATGATATAATAGGTTCTTATCCTAGCAGGAGTAGATAAATAAAATTACCACACTTTTCAATTTTTTTTAATATTAATCCCACTTCTACTCCTAAGGTATTGATCTTACGGAAAAAATGCATAGAATCTTTTTGGTAGGAAATTTTGTTTACTTCATTTTCGTGTAGAATGGTCGTAACGCAAAACCTTGCGATTTTCGAGCTATTAGTGAAAAATTGAAGAAAGGGACCTTTAAACAGCTAGCCCATCCTTAGCTCACCCCCCGCCCCCGGGGACTTTTAGTATGTTTGTCAGGACACCTCAAGAAACAACTGTACCAACTTTAAAAACTACGTGAATTTTTTCGGCTAATTTGGTTAATTTGACTGGGCTAGTTGGAATAACGCGAATCGGTTTTTGCTCCATCCATTGCTTGTAAGATCGCCCATGTTTCGATCGAGTCAAATGCTTTTTGGTAGTCGACAAATGCTAGGTTAAGGCCGTTAAGGGTGATGTTATATTCGGTGCATTTTTCTATGAGTGTTCGGAGTGATTGTAGATGATCTATCGTACTAAAGCCTTTTCGGAAGCCTGCTTGTTCTACAGGTTGATAAAAATCGAACTTGTTTGTTAAGCGATTTGTTATTATTTTAGTTAATATTTTATATAGATGGGATCGCAAACTTATTGGTCGATAGTTTTCTATGTTTGCCTTATGCCATTTTTTTAAACAGCAGGATGACTTCAGCGTTTTGCCAGTTTGTTGGTATTTTTCCTTCTTCCAGGCATATGTTTAGTAGAATTTTCACAGCCTCAAATAAAGTTTTAGCTCCCATCTTTAGCATTTCGCAAGTAATCTGTTCATCCCCTGGAGCTTTCCGATTTTTCATTTGTTGTAGAGCTTTCGCTTTTCTAATTTCTGTGATGTCTATTTCGGGTATTTCTTCTGATCCTATGTTTAGAACGATGTTTTTTTGATTTTCTGGTCCTTGAATATTTGAGGTATATAGATTCTTGTAGAATGTTTCAATGAAGGTAACGATCTCTGTTTTGTTTGTTATTAAGGTACCTTCAAGATTTTTCATTTTGATGACGTTTGATTTTCCACTTGTAATTTTTGACCTTAGGACTTTCATGTTGCAATTGTCTTCTATGGTATCTTTTATCATTTGCGTTTTGTAAGTTCTTATGTCTTTCCTAATTTCTTTTCGGATAATCTTGTTTAGCTCCTTGTATTCATTAGATTCTCAGTTTGTTGTTCGTCTAATTTCCATAAGTTTAATTGTATTTTCACTTATCTTGCCTTGTCTTTGTTTCTTATTTCGAGTGGAAATCTTTTTCGTGGATATTTGAATAGCTTTAGTGATTTTTTCCGATATTTTGTTCAGTTCTGCATTTCTGAGACGGTGTAACAGTTGTAGTCTATTTCGCAGCATCGCAGCTCTTTCTAGTATTCGTCTTTATTTTCCGTTAGGTACGAGGGATGCTCTGTTAATAGTTAGTAGCAGGCCATGGAAGCTCAATTGGCTAGAAACAATTGCAACAATTGAATGTCGCATTAGTTGACATTCGTTACCCACAATTGTCAAACGTTCCGATTTCCTTGCGAAACGTAGTTAATTTTGTAAATTAAGTAGTTGTGCATTTTTAATTCAGTTAAAATGAGCATTCCGCGAACTGCCTTTAGAGCTATGATTTTCTATGACTATAAAAGACAGTTAGGATACCAGCAAAGCCATGAAAATTTGACTGCAGCTTTTGGCGATGCTACCCTTCATTATCCGCTGTTAGTCATTGGTTCCGCGAATTTCGACGACGGCCAGAGCTGCTAGAAGACGAAGCAAGACCTGGAAGACCTGCGGAAGCTGCCTGTTCAGAAAATGTTGATCGCAAGCTTGATTCAGTCCAATCGAAATATTACTTATAGAGAGATTCAGGCGGAAGTGAAGATTGGATCCTCGGCGGTGAATACTATTTTGCATAAACATCTTGAGGTAAGAAAGCTAGCAAGCCGTTGGATACCGCATTTGCTCTCAGAAAGTCAAAAACAGGATCGAGTAGACTGGTGTAAATTTATGTTGCAAAAATTTTATGGAGGAGCTTCCAAGCAAGTGGCATACATTGTAACAGGTGACGAATCTTGGGTATACAGTTACGACCCTGAAACTAAACAGCAGTCTAGTGTTTGAGTATTCGAAGATGAAGACTTGCCCACAAAAGTAATTCGTGGCAGAAGCGTCAATAAGAAAATGATTGCTGTTTTTTCCGCCGAAGTGGTCCTATTCTGTTATTCCACTTGAAGATCGTAGAACTGTTAAATTCTGAATGGTACTGCGAAGTGGCATTACCACAGATGTTTGCAAAATTACAGACAGGTCGCCAAAGGACCGGTTTGCGTAACATCTTAGTCCATAATGACAACGCATCCTTTCACACTGCTGCCAGGACATTGGATTTTATGAAAGATTCGGGAGTTCAATTGGTAACTCATCCTCCGTATAGCGCAGATCTGGCGCCGTGCGACTTTTTTTGTTTCCAACTGTTAAAAAAATGATGCGAGGTAAAAGATTTTCCAGCGCAGATGCAGCAGTTGCAGAATTTCAAAGAATTTTTGAGGACCTTTCAGAAAATGAATTTTCCGGATGTTTTAAAAAGTGGTTTCAACGAATGCACAAGTGCATTAGTCTGAATGGAGAATATTTTGAAAAACAATAAAGATTTTTTGTTAAAAAATGCAACGGTCTTTTAATAACTAACAATTTTCAGCGCAACCCTCGTATATGTTCTGTTATGAGGTGGCTGCTACTCTTTGAAATTAGTTTGTTCCTTTCTGCCCTTATGTTAATTAGATCGAATGGTAGCTCTTATTAATCTGTGATCGCTACCAGCGTGGAATTTGTTTAGAACTAATACCTACATCTGTAAATGATTTTTAGTTTGTTTGTCAGTACATAATCGATTTCGTTTTTGGTCATGTTATCAGGACTTTCCCATGTCCATTTTCTTTGTGCTGCTTTTTTTAAAGAGGATAGTTGCTTAAAAGCTGTCGTAACTTGAAGGCCTTAGAATGCTTTCTATTTCTCGGCCAGTATATCTACCCATTCATGTTAAAGCGAACATTACTTGCATACAAAATTAGGTACTCATATCTTCAAAACTAATCGTTTGCCGACCCGTATGTAGGTAGGTATTAAGATTTTTCCATTTCTTCTGGGTTATACTACTTACCCTCGAAGTTTATTACCTTTTTTTTACACTCTGTATAACACAAATACCATGAGATCGAAAAAAAGATGATTCTGAGCAGGCCTTGACTAGTACAACACGTTTGGTTACACTGGTTCTAGAATGCCTATGAATTATAATGTGACAGTGACATTTCAAATGTAAGTCAGTTTTGCAATCTTGTTTCCAGAATTATTTAAGTTTATCGTTGTAATACTAGTGAAGGATCACATTTTGAACACCCACTCTAACATGTATTCATCTTAGTTTTCAGTTTGTTCCCTACATAAATACTGTTTTGTGTTTTAATTTATTTGACATTGATTAACCTCTAACCTACTGCCACATTTTGAAATCAGTCTTGCCAATCGTGTTGTACTAGTCAAGGCCTGCTCAGAATCATCTTTTTTTCGATCTCATGGTACAAAATGTGATAGTTGTAAATGTCGAAGTAAATTATACCCTCCTATTTGAAAAAAGTGGTAATCTTTAAAGGGCATACAGTACGATGAAAAGCAAGTTAAAAGTGAAAAGTCTAAATGTTCATGGATCCTCAAATCAACCGTTTTCGAGATAAATTTACTTTGTCGATACTTTTGGATGATGCAGTGGTGTATTTATGGGGGGGAGGGTTCAGGGGATCTAGACCCACCCCAGAGACCCAACTGAATTTTTTTTATAAATAAATACCGTTTAATTACGCCCCCCCCCTAAAACCTAAGTTTATGGTATTTAATAAAACTTAGGTCATAATATGCATAATTATACTCCTATATACGAAAATTTCACCTGTTGCACTTCATTCAAATAAAACTTCACAGAACTCTCGTAGATACCCATCTACCTATCTCAATATCCAGTTGGACTGTTGGACCCTCCCTAGAAACAAAACTTAAATACGCCACTGGGATGATGTGCTTTTAAATCAGAGACTGAATCTTTGGTTTATTTTACGCTTATTAGTAAGACGAAACATTTCATGGGAGATGGGAGATGGATAGGGCGAAGGGGCTCCATTCCATGGACTCAATGGGCTGTTGGGTCGCCCGACTTAACTCCTTTGAACTTTTGAGGTTAAGGTAGACCATGTGTTGATATGGAAAGAAGGAATTTCGAACACCTTTTTTGATAATTATTAATTATGTTTTGTGGCATTAAATAATAAAAATTATAGCTATTAAGGCAACAAGTGTTTTATAGAAGGTTTAAAAATCAAGGTCGTAGTTCAAATCCGAGCGAACGAAGTGAGCCGAGGATTTGATAGACCGAAATTTTTAAACTATAAAACACGAGTTGTCTTCAAGATTTTTTCTAACACGAATTATCTTAAATTTTCTTTCACTAACATATTATTAGAAATTTTAATAAATTATTATTTGCGACGCATCATAATACACAAAATGCAAGATTGCTAGGCAACGATGTATTTAAAGGCCTATAAAATACGTTGTCATTGACGACGTATTTTATAGAGAAACCGTATTTTAAAGGAAACATAACAAGTGAGCTCTTATGCACCATAGAAACAGTATAAGATATTAGTGTTAGAAAAAAGAAAATAATTTACCTATTTAAACAATCGAGAAAGAAAATCGCTGTTGACGCTGTTATATCCCTTTCTTAACCACCCTGTATGTGAGCCAATTTTAAAGCAATTTGCTCCTTCACAGCCACGAAAATAACATTTGATTATACAGTTAAATAATTCTGCTTACGGCTTACATTTCCCGGCATATTTCCTCGTAATATAATTTTTCAGTACAATGTATTTCCATGTGACGTCATGGCTCCACCATAACTGCCTTAACAGCTGATCACGGGCCGGCTTGTTAGCGCGTCTATGAAACTGTGACCTATTTTCTTGATTTTTTTACAAAATATAGACAATTAAAAGCTTGTTTTTCTAATCGTGTGTGTACACCAGGTTTGTACTACCTATTATCTGAATAAATGCTAATTAAGTAGTTTATTATTATTTTTATAGCTGTCAAAACGTATAACATTTCGAGGTTAACTTTTTACAAGATCGTTTTCATTGAAAATTGTACTTTAAAAAGTAAAAGTAAAGTATGTTTCCTTATTCTTAAATGCGAATGGAAAAATGTTTTCCTTGTTTTAGGAATTACAATTCGATGCATAATGCCAAGATTTTGTGCGGTCTTTGGTTGTAGGAACAGGAGCAACAGGGAAAGTGATAAAAAATATTTTGGCTTTCCTGGAATACGGGACAGAAGGGGTAGAGATTTACCTGAGGGCATTAAACAGCGGGAATGTTGGTTAAAAGCCATTAGAAGAGCAGATTTAACAGCAGAAAAAATAAGAAATGCTTGTGTATGCTCCGACCACTTTTTGTCTGGTGAGGATGTAACATTTACATCCATAATCATACTTTCACATTTTACAATTCTTTTTAGGGTGGCCTGCACTACCTGCTAACACTTCCAATCCGGATTATGCGCCAACACAAAATTTAGGTTGTGTATCGACCCGGACCGTGAAAGTTGGAGCAAGGGGTAGACCTCAAAGAGCAAAAAAAAGACTTTTGGAGGTGGATATTGAGGTAATATTCTGCACTTATAAATACTTTGTAACTTCATAAATTATAACCTGATTTCAAAATGTAATATTATTGCTGAAATATTGCAGAGATTATGCCAGAATTGACTAATGATTTTTTGGCCGTTGTGTAAATAATAATTTGTAAGTACAGTACCTTACACCTTAGGGTACATAAGGTTTATATTATATGTATATATAAGTACAAAGTACAGTATAACTGTACAAATGGGTATTATCGTGGCCTGTGGTATTAATTTCAATGGATTACTTAATAATTGGTGTGATGTTATTGCATTTATTTGCATGATATAATATTCAATCATTAAAATTAATTTTATGGTACCTATAGGTCTCGGCTTTTTTTTGTATATTTGGTGTGCTATGGTGAATTTGGTTTTTGCTTTTTCGATTTAATTTATAATAATAATAACTTTATTAGTTAGCAAATGCTAATTTACATATACATTACATTTACATTATTCCTTAATACTTATTTTTTATAATACAACTTAAAGATTTTTTAAAAGCTCTAATACTATTTTCATCCTTTACATTTTGTGGAAGATCGTTATATATTTTCAACCCTTTATAGAAAAATGAATTTTGTGTACTCGATTTTTTGCATTTAGGTAGCCTGAAGTTACGACAATATCGGGTATTATATTCATGAAAATCGGAATTATAACTTAAGCCCTGTGACATATAATTTGGAAGTAAGTTTTTTATTGCTTTAAACATAAATACCAGGGTATTGAAGTAAATTCTTTGCTTGACACTAAACCATTGAAGAATGTCTAGCATCAGCGTTATCTTTGTAAGCTTAGAGCATTCGAGGATCACTCTCATTGCTCTATTTTGCTGTTTTTGTAGTCTTCTTAAATCTATTTCTTGACATATAAATAAAATGCTCGAACAATAATCGAAATGCGGAGCGATAATTGTTTTGTAAACTAAAATTCTTGCATGCATGCTCAGCTTTTTAGATATTCTACTAAACAAGCTAATTTTACTTCCTACTTTTTTTACAATGTAATCTACGTAACTTTTAAAATTTAGTTTATTATCTATTATAACAGCTAAATATTTAATCTGCGGCACCAATTCGAGTTCAGCACCTTTAATCTTGATTTTAGCTACATGAGTTTTCCCTTGCGATATAATCATCGCCTTACTCTTATCTACGTTCAACTTAAGCTTGTTTACTTGTAACCAATTTGATATAATTTCTAGATCAATATTAATTTTACAAATAGCTTCGTCAGCATTTAAATTCGTTATTGACACCAGTGTATCATCATTTATTGGGCGTACCTATCAATTTTTTTAACTTGTGATTTCGTAGGAAAAATCTCCACAATATTGTGGAAGAGCCACAAGTAGTAGTACGAGTAAATGAGTATTAACTAATTTAGAAAAAAGTAATTATACTTTGGCTACTACTATTCACAAATAATTTTATTATTACATATTTTCAAAAGTAATACATAATTTAATTAGCTACTTTCTTTGCTGATGTATATTTGCAAAATTTCTTTTGTATGCTGATGATTGTAAGATTTACGCCACGATATGGAATCTGACTGACTGTAATGTATTTGCTTTCAACATGATCTAAACTCATTTTTCGACTATTGTGCTCAAAACAAATTAACACCCAATGTTGAAAAATGTTGTAGGTACTGAAACTTTCACTACGAACAGATACAAAATCAACGTTCCGTAGGTACCACATTAATAATAATCAGCAGTTAATACAAAAAACTGAAATTAAAGATCTAGGTGTAACATTCGATTGTAAATTAATCTTCGATAGTCACATTGACAATATTGTTCGCAAAGCTAATAGACACCTGGGATTTTTAATAAGAAACACCAAACATTTTAAATAATCCAAGACTTTAATAACGCTTTACAATTCACTAGTTAGGAGTACTCTAGAATTTAGTTTAGTTATTTGGTCACCACAGTACAAAGTATTATATTAATCGTTTAGAAGCAGTTCAGAAGAGATTTACAAATTTCCTGGCAATTAAATTTCTAGAATGTATGTTTACGCCAAGAAAAAAGAAGGGTATCCATAGTTCTTCTTACTGCCTTTAAAATTATCTCAAATTCGATCGACTGTGCCCAGCTACTGGCCCTTTTCTCTTTCCATGTTCCTCCACGCACAATGCGTGGTGAGACTGTATGTTGTCCGTTCCATTTAGTCATACAAATTCGTCTATTAATTCACCAATATCATGATTAACCATCTGTTTACATAATTTTATAAGAAAAATAGGCCTCACCATTTTTTCAGTCTCTTTGAATAAATTTAAAAACACAGTAAAATCACGTGCCTAATGCCCTGGACTCTGTTCTAGTGCTATTTGTTACCATATATTTTTATTGCTTATTGTTAGCCTCGTGTGTTTTTTATGATTATTAGATTATTACTTTTATTTCAATTTTTCGTTGGCATTTATATCAATTTCTATACCGGGTGTGGCCTGACATGTGAGACATAGGTGAAATGCATGGGAAATTGAACATATGTGAATATTATCTTCCTGGCTAACTGTTGCTTACGTTGTAGCTATTAATCGAAAAGTACTTTTTTTTCCAGTCGATTATAGTACGAAATTTATCTGAAATGAAGGAGAAGTGGTATTTTTTGCTGATTATTAGACTGATATTAATTCTACAAAAACTTGATCAACTAGACTTGTTCTGATGAGCTGCAGCATCACTATGGAAATTTCAGAATTTATTACGAACAAATGATGCGCAGCAGACTTTAAGCAGAATGTCATAAGGTGCATGTATGACTTTTTATTTAAAATATTTATCTACTTTATTTTACGTTTAGGAGCTAAATTTTCCTAGCCAGTTAAGAATCAATTGCTTAATAGTGTACTACTCATCCAAATAAGAACGTACAAAAACTAAAAGATTCAGCTGGAGAGATCAAGTTAACCAATTATCAAAATCGCATGTATTTCTCCTATGTCTCACATGTCAGGCCACACCCGGTATATAAAACAGCATTACAGGCCAGTATGGCCCATGGCTTCAATTCGTTTTTTCCATATTTTCCTGTCTTGAATCTCCATTCTGTTAGCTCTTCTTCTTGTAGGTCCTCCTCTGTTTGCTTCTTCCAAGTTTTCCTTGGTCTTCCCACCTTCTGTTTCCCTTCCGGTTCTTGTTCCAAGGCTTTTCGTATGGGCTCTTCGTTTCCTCTCCTCATTGTATTCCCGAACCATCTAAGTCTGTTTTGTTTTAGTACCGTGGCGATGTTTGCTTCTTTGTATAACTCTTCAAGCTCCTTATTGGTTCTTCTACGCCATGTTTGGTTTTCCTTTACACCACCGTATATTTTTCGGAGTATTTTCCTTTCCCACGCTTGTAGTCTATTTTCTTCCACTTTTGTCACTACCCATGTTTCGCTACCGTATGTCAGAGTGGACTTGATCACTGTTTTGTACATACGTATTTTAGCATCTCTTGGTACATTCTTATTAACTAAGAAGCGGTGCAGGGAACCCGTGCACTTTGAGGCTCTCAGGATTCTTCTGTGTATTTCTGCTTCTTGTTTACCTTCGCTGTTTATTTCTACTCCTAGGTATGTCAAGCTGTTCATTATTTTAAAGGTTAGCTTTTCTTTTGTTGTTGTTATTACACTTAATTCTTGGTTTTCGTCTTGCTTTGTGTTACCCATTATCATGTAATTTGATTTCTTTGTATTAATTTGGAGACCTGCTTCTTGTGCTCTTCTTTCGAAATTCTTCACTAAACTTTTTAGTTGTTTTTTTGTTCTTGACATAATGACTACATCGTCTGCTTAGTGTGATAATGAAGAGGTATGGCGATAAAGGGTCTCGTTGTTTTAATCCCGTGTTACTTACGAATTTTTTTGAGAGGCAACCTTTAAATCTCACCTTGTTCTTTGTACTTCTCAGGGTCATTTCTACTAAGTCTATTGTATTTTGACTATACTGTAACTCTTTCATTGCTTCTATTATGATTGTTCTGTGTACTCTGTCAAATGCTTGTTTGAAGTCCAGGTAAAGCGCATGTATTCTCATGTTTTTTGCTCTTCATTTTTCTTGAATTTGTCGTAATATAAAGATCTGGTCAATTGTAGATTTTCCTTCCTTAAACCCCGCCTGATAGTCTCCTATCTTTTTTTGGGATTCTTCTCTAACTTTTTGGTTTATCATGGATGCCAGTATTTTATACGTGGTGTTTAAGAGCGATATTGGCCTATAATTCTCTGTAAGTTGTTTGCTCCCCTTTTTAAAGATCGGACATATTAATGCCATTTCCCAATCCGTCGGCATTTCTTTCTTGACCCATATTAATTTAATCAAATTAAAAATTCACTTACCCAAGTCTTCGCTCCCGTATTTTATTAGTTCAAAGGGGATGTTGTCTTCTCCCGGACTTTTATTGTTCTTTCCCTTGTTTACTATTTTTTGGAAGTCATCCCAGGTCAGTAAATTTATCTCTTCTTCTACATTTTGTTTCCGTTTTATATTCTTAGCTTCTTCACTTCTAAAGGTTTTTTCAAAATATTCTCGGTAAGTCTCAACTATTCTTTCTTCGTCCATACATAGTTCTCCTGCTTCACTTTTCAGGCCTATTGTTTGTTGTAGGAATCCTTTTCTTTCTTCTTTTATAGTCCTATAGAAAGCCTCTGCATTTTTTCTATTATACGATTCCTCTAGTTCTTTTAATTTTTCACTAGTTTTTTCTCTTCTCTTTTTTCTGCATATTGTTTTGACTTTGTTCCTTGATCGTTTATATTGACTTTCCGACTCTTGTGTTTGTTGTTGTAGCCATTGTCGTTTTGTTGCTTTACTTTCTTCAATCGCTTCTTTGCAATCTCGGTCGAACCAATCCTTTTTTTTCTTTTCTTCATGTTCTTCAATTTTTCCTTTGTATTCTATTACTGTCGATTTTATCTGGAGCCACTCATCTTCAATTTCTTTTTCTGTACCTATTAGTTTTTTGTAGGCTTCTTTCTAAAGTTTCTAAATATTTCTTTTTAGACTCTTCCTTCTTTAAAGTTTCTGCTATACTTTTTTTCCAGGCTCGTTGTTTGTTTTTATGTGGTTTTAGCTGTTTTGTTTTTATTCGTTGCATGTAGGTATCCCTAATTATTACTTTTATTTCTATTTTTCGTTGGCATTTATATCCATTTCTATACCTAAATGAAATGTAATTTTCAACACTGTTTTCCTTTATATGTATGTATGTATTGTCCGTAACCTCTTATACCTTTTGGTGTTGAGGCTGTGCGTTAATGTATGAGGTTCTACAGGTGCAGTGCACAATCCGCCCCAACTCTACAAGTTACGTGATTAGTACGCCCTTTAATACCTACATAATGCACCATGTGTAAAGTGTAAGTGTGTGTTGTGTAGTGTAGACCTTGTTACTCTACCTCTTAGGCCTGTATTCTGAGGAGAGCGTCGATACTTATGTGCCCAACGACGAATGGTTACCGCTTGTATACGAAATAGAAATGCTTTTAATTTCCAGTTAAAGTGTAAAGGTAAAGGTCACGGCACTTACACTCATCAAAGGAGTATTGCCGGCAACATGGAGGGTTAAGGCCTCCTAAGTCGCTTTCGATTGTCTTGCACGCTTATGCGTACGGGGTGATGTGGTAAGCACTACGCCTTCGACAACCGCCTACCTTCCTTACTTCACTACTGTGTTTCGGTTCCCAATTATTTTCAGTGACTGGGTAGGTCGCCCGCCAAGCATCCGACTCGAGTCTGACTCCGAGACCCTCCACACTGTGGTCAGGTGGTCTAATGCCTTAACCACTTGGTAGCTCTTAAATTTTATTTTCAGATTTCTTGTTTCTATATTCGATACTCGAAGGTTAGATCCGTAATAAGTTTAATAAGTGGAATCAGGACTGTTTGAAGTTTAAAAACCATGTTATTCATTTATTCTATATTTAAACTTGAGTCCTAATGTTATTTATGGCAACTACCTTGAAATTTTTAACTTTGGGTGGGTATTTTTGGTCTTGGATTCACCGCAGAATCAAAATTTCGTTCACCACTGGTATTTGAATCGTTAGTCAATTATACCACTAAGAGAACGTTTCTGCAATTTTTGTTCCAAGAACACAGACGAAGAGAGATACGAGGATATATCAAATAATAATGCCTGTTAGTGTTTCATTGTTTTATTTAAAAACAGATTAAAGTAAATAACATAAGTACACACATTTAGCTGAGAGCCTTATCAAAACAAAATTAACTCTCAACATAGTCACCGTTGTGTTCAATACATTTACGCCATCGATGTACCCAGGTCACAAAAGCGGTTTGAAAAAAATCTTGCAGGCAATGACGGGCCCATAACTTTATAAAGCCGATTTCAGTTTCTCTAGAATATCAAATCTTCTTCCACGTAAGTTGTTCTTCCCGGAACCGAACAAGTAGAAATAAGTTTTGTCATTTCAAGCAGTGCAGTAGCTAAAATCATCAGTAGGTGTAATTTTACATTGGTAATGCAGCACGTTAAATTTAGTTCAAATAATTCCATACTCATAGTAGTGATTTTGTTTCTAGACTCAATAGTTCAAAGTTCAAATTCATTAACCTACAAAAAAACTGAAAGTATTGAAAATTAGATTACTTTGTTTATTTTCTATATCAAAAATAAATAATGACATTTTTAATTTCGCTTGTTTTGCGACCTTTCAAATTATCTTCCATTCAAAGATGTTCTAGTCCTCTTATAAACTTGCACCAAAAGAAAAATGTAAACATACTAATGTAATATAATTATTTAATTATTGACTGATTTGCTATTTTAATCATTTCTAGATGAGTTCGGAAACTGAGAAAGCTAAAACTGCCAAATGGAAAAAAGGTGAAACAACCTTATTTGACAAAATTATTTCAAAGCAGATACCTGCAGATATAATTTATGAAGATGATAATTGCATGGCTTTTAATGATGTTAATCCACAAGCTCCTACACATTTTTTAGTAATTCCAAAAAGAAGAATTCCGCTGCTTGATGAAAGTAATGAAGATGATAAAGAAGTAAGTTAGAGTATATTTTCTACACTTGTATTACCTACTAATCAGTGTTTGTGTAGCTTTTAGGAACATTGATGTTAACTGCAAAGAAATTGGCAAAGGAACGTTTACCGAAAGGATACCGTTTGGTTATTAACAACGGAGTTCATGGATGTCAGTCAGTTTATCATTTGCATATACATATTCTTGGTGGTCGACAATTGACTTGGCCACCAGGTTAATAATCGCTCTAAATGTAAATTTCGTATTATATTTGAAAATAGATATTTTGTTTATATTATGCTAAAGCTTTTATTATTGACTGTTTCCCACATATGATATAAGCCAATCATTTGATCCATATTTACAAGTTTTAACCAATCACGTACAAAGTATAACGGCAAAAACAGCAAAATTACTCGCATTTGTATTTGGCGTTACAATTTTTTTAGTTGTCAATAAACCGTCTGCAACTAGTTCTGCAATCCTCCTCCTATTCCCTCCATTCCATTCTCCCCCAATTCCGCCAACCCTACTAATGATGGTAGCTTTGACATCAGTTTCCCCTTGTGGATAAGCACCAATAACTTAGCACCCTTTTCGGACACCGGCCCTACAAAGAAGTGTCCCGAAAAATAATTAAAACGACTGCAAAGGAAACATAATAGCCGGCCAACGAAACGTTTCGAATTACGGAATATATATTTCTTAACTAATCTACATCATTCCTATACTACATATTACAAGTGTTTGCACATATGGTAGCTTAAAGTAAAAAAATATAGCAATTAGTCTCTTTGTCTTTATTAACGGAAATTTAGTTTTTCCGACCTTGCGCTCCTTTACACTGTTGATTGGCGACAACCTCGCTAGTCACACGTTAATAAATGTGAAACCAACAACATTCAGTTTGTTCAATGAGAAAATCATGCGAAATACTCGACATATTTTTTAACAACAAAAATTGAAACCAAATCGGTTAATTTTATTTATTTAATTGCCGGGCTAGACGAGTCGGTAGGTAGTTATACTGTTTATGAGGCAGCTAAAAACTGAACAAATCTCGATCGAGCGACAACACGATACGATTTGCATGCGCAAATCTCCAAAATCTATGCTATTCTGCTCAGACTTTCAACTCCGACTTTCAACTTTGCGCAGTTCTAAAATTTGGTCAAATCTGCTGTCCACACGTAACGATTTATCTGCAACGATTTACTTGCACATGCAAGTCGAACGATAAATCCTTGCGTGTGGACCATGTTTAAAACCAAGTATGGTGCACTGGCTATATACCAGGGTAGTCAGACCAGTGATAACTTATGCAGCCTTGGTGTGGTGGCCCAAGGTTAAGCAGGAAAACACCAAACTTAGACTAGGCAAGATCCAAAGACTTGCCTGTCTAGGCATTACGGGGGCTATGAGAACAACCCCCACTGCTGCAATGGAGTCCTTCCTTGACCTTCCCCCTAGGTTGCAATGCTCACAGAGCAATCTATGAGCGGGGACAGAACACACTAGGTTAATTGATAGCATTGGGGGCCCCATGTTTGACATGATAACGGACCAAATGACGTCAAAACACCTCATGAATACAATCTTCGAGGTAAATATCCAGGATCGAACAGAGTGGAGAGCACACCGACAGGACTTTCCTCCTGGAAGTTTAATCTGGTACACAGACGGCTCAAAAACCGAGACAGGTGCCGGAGCAGGTAAATATGGCGTAAAGCCAAGGCAAAGTTTTTCAAACGGAAATATACGCGATACTTCAATGTGCGCGGGAAAACAATAGAAGGGCCTACGCAGGTAGACGTATCTATGTTATATCTGACAGAGAGGCTGCCTTAAAAGCACTTTCAAGCTCTAAGGCTACATCCAGACTGGTTGTGGAATGCTACGAAGAACTCAACGACCTGGCAGGGCCGAACATTGTGAGACTGCACTGGGTTCCTGGTCATTGCGGGATCGAAGGCAACGAAAAAGCTGATGAACTTGCAAGGCAGGTATCAGCAGGGCCCTTCTACGGTCCTGAACGTGCACTGGGAGTCTCAAGAAACACAGTACGACGCAGTATCGATGAATAGATCTGCAGTCAACACAAAACTTACTGGGACAATAGACCAGGCTTAACTCATAGCAAGGCGTTTATTAAAGGACCTTGCAGAAAAAGAACTATAGAACTGCTTATGCTAAGCAGGACACAGCACAGAATCCTCACGGGCCTCTTGACAGGACATGCGACTGTCAAGGACCATCTGAGGAGGATACAAAAATTTGATGGAGACCCCACATGTAGACTCTGCAATGAGGAACCAGAACGCATATTCGGACTTCCACATATGGAACTGGAGGACTTCAATACACACCCTGTGAGTGACCTGTGCGCTATGCTGCAGGGAATCAAGATCACGGACTGGGTGTGAGTAATCACCAGGGTGAGCACAATAAGCCTTGTAGGCTGCAGTGTCTCCGGAACCAAGGGTAGACGGACGTGAGACGGACCCAGGGGAAAAAAAAGGTCTTCAATCTATCCATAATTTCAATATTTCAATCAAATTTGTCCTACAAGAGCCTTTTTTTGATTTTTTGTTTTATTTTTGATATAAAAAAGACGACGTAAAATCTAATTAAATTAAATTAATATACGCTTATCAAAATTCTAAAATAAAAAATCGGCTTTGTAGGACAAATTCTATTGCAGTTATTTATACATTTTCATATCAAGAATTGCTTCAAATTAATTTTTGAGCCCGTAGTTTGTTGTTTGTATAGAAAGTTTACCGGAATATGCGTTAACGTTAGCCACTCGTCGAAGCAGTCCCGAGGCACCTTATAAAATATCCGTGCAAAAGTTTACTGGACAGTCCTTATTTCTTTTTATACTATGTGTTAGAGATGCTTATCCAAAAGAATTTTTTTTAGTAGGTAGCTGAAAATTATTATAATGATTAATGGACCAAGTAAATTAACACCCTATAAATAGAAAAACTACATCTTTTCATAGGAGTACTAGATGATTTCTGTACGTGTATGCGGTTTTTCTCTTCATAAAATACTTGGGTAGGTAAATCACCCTCAACATTAACAAATATAAATTTATATGCTTATTAGCTTTCTATGCAGCACAGCAAAGATAAGGAATAAAGATAAAGCGTAACTAAAATCTGGAAAGCAGACAGATAACAAATAAAGTGTATCTCTCCTCTAATTATTGTTAGTGTTGAAGAGTTGGCAATTCTGATGTTATTATTATAGTCAGGTCGCTGCACGTCAGTTGTGTAATGTGACGGTGTGATTCTCAAGGTTTATCATGAATAATTTGACGATTTTCCAGTAATTTGCTTTTTTTAATATGTTGTTATAAAATGTGAACCGTAATTTGTGAAGTATAATTAAAATTATTTAAAAAATGGAGCTTGTCAATGGTGCAGGTTATGGAAGCTCGGAAGATGAGAAGTAAGTTACCGACGTATTATATGTGTATTTATAATTTGTTTACAAAACCCATCAGTATTATCCGGCGATTAATATACAGATAACAAGAGTTCCGCTAATTTTACGCGATATATTAATGGATTAAGTTAAACAATTATTTTCATTATCACACTCCATTTTTAAGTGCTTCTCGTCAATTATATGGCAGTACTTCATATAGCGAAATGCTGGATAATGAGGATAGTTCTATTGATCAAAATGACGAATTGAGTGAATATGAACAATATAGTAGAACACCACCCCGGACAAGGATACTACGAAGGAATCGTGAACGGAAACAAAAAGATTATTCAGGGTATTTAATTTTCAGAAATATTTTGTACCGTAGTCTATTTTAGAAGTTATGCATTTACCTCATTTACCTTTTGAATTCATTCTTTTTTTAAATGTAATTTTAGGCATACTATTCACCTTTATCATGAATAGTATTATAGTTGGTGGAATAATTTGAGCAATTAATTATTATATAAAAATATTAAGGCTTTACGGTGCGGAAATCCAATTTGTATATGATCTTTTCAGAACTATCCAAAAAATTGACTTACGTAAGCGATTTGATACACAAAATTTCACTTTTTTTTAGAGCATTGTGTGTTTAGTACCCATGGAATCTTGAAACCCTCAGTTACTAATAGTATATTATTATATGAGCGATTATGACAGCCATTATTCACGAAGATGACGTTTGAGCCCACGAGCCGTCAGGCGAGTGGCACAAATCATCTGAGGGAATAATGGCCATAATCGCGAATGTAATACGATACTTTTTCTACACCTATTAAACAAATATATTAGACTCAAATTAGTCAAATTTGATAACTTTGTAAACAAGCAATATGACAACACACTTGGGCGTGTCACGCGAGTCGATTGTCAGCCGCAGAAGGAGTTGATCGCGAGCGATTTAAAATATGATTGGATTAGCGAAATATTTATGTATTTGTGATTGGCCGAAATCATAATTCACTGCAGTGAATTATGAATCCATAATTCACTGCAGTGAATTATAGGTACTATTTTTCACAAAAAAAATGCTAATAATTGCAATATAATTAAATAGGTGTAGAAAAACAATCATTTTTCGGCTTAGCCACATAGACTATTATAAATGTTATTCCTGGCCAATAAAGTCTTAGAATTAAAAATATAATCATATTAGTGTATAAATACTCGAGCCTTTATATTTGTTGTTTATTTTCTTCATATTAATTTGTTTTTTATTTTAAATTCTGAGTAGGTACACTTTGTATTTCTATTATTTTAGCAGTGACAAAATTCTGATCTAAGCCTGACATTAGTTGCTTTAAATAAATCCATGATTTAATAAATTGACAAAATGATCAAACAGTTATTTTTTATTTTGTCCGTAAAACTTCTTTCGACTACTTCAAATATTTCAAAGTTAAATGTTTTAGGGAGATAGTCTCAGCCTTAACTCTAAATGTAATCACGTATAGAAAATGCAAGGTATAAAGAGATAAATCGCCCAGATTTTTTCGGTTACTCAACATTTTTGTATTATAAATATAGAAGGACGTAATTTGAATACAAGTGCTTATTTTATTTACTTATAACACATCTGGTTAGCTAGTTTTACCAATTGATTCGAAAAAAAAATCATTAGACTTAGTGCTAACCAAAATAATATTTCTTGATCATGCTGTATTTAGGTATCACAACAAGCCACATTACAGAAACTGGCGATATTTATGAATATTACACATTCACGTATATATTTAGGTTTCTGTAACTTGCTATTTGAAGTTTTTATCACAAAACAGTTATGGTTATGACTAGGGCTAGGATTTTAATGACGTTAAAAATCAGCGAAAATGCAAAATAAAAGATGCAATTATGACTTAAAAATTTCGCAAAAATGACATAAAAATTTAAAAAGATGACATATAAATCTGTTGATAAGAACGTGAAGAAACTGAATAAGACTGCAAAATTATTGTTGGTTCATTCCCACCCACTACAGGCCAGTCTTAGAAAACAGCTATGTAAGTTACTGACTCACTGACTGCATTCCAAAGAAATTTAATCCCTTAATGGGCATTCTTTTGTGGATGACTTAAGCACGTTCCCAGAAAACATTAACTTTGCATTTAGCTAACAATAGAGGTTTTAGGCTTCATTTCTAAACAGGTAAAAATACCGGAACAACCGGAACTACCGAGAAAAGAAAAATATTGCATTTTGTTCTAGACTGCATGAAAAATAAAACTTTAACAAAAGTTTATAAGCTCGCCAAGTAAAATATCGCAAAATATCAAAACAATTAACACTATTCCTCAAAAATGAAAAAAATTCAAAGAAAAACACACAAAAACCCCAAAAAATGCTGGAAATACCATAAAAATTAGCAAAAAATGCCTCATTCCTCAAAAATGGTAAAAAATGCAAAAAAGTGCACCAACAAGTTGCTCTCATGTGATTCAATGTATCCTGAAACACGTTTATATATAACTGAGCAATGTCTCAGACTTTCAGAAAAAAAGATACAAAATCATCAAAATCCTAGCCCTAGTTATGACTATACTTTAGTATGCGCTTGTTATTAATATGAAAATACATTTCAGTATATGACATTAGACAATCACTGATTTTTTGTCATTACTATATGTGTATTTTTTTCCAAGTCAGCATCAATATTGTTAATAGCTTTTGTTTCTCTCCGGGTTGGTTCAAGTCTCCTGCATCGTGTCCTATAAGGACTATTGTGCTCCCTGTAAAGTCTGACACTATAGTGGCAGCCTTGTTTCTTCAAAGAACGCCAATATGCTGTTTATACAAATGTGTTTCAGCATTTCAGGTGTAATTTCAGTAATCAGTTTCCCTAAAATGTTTTTGTCTGAGGTCCTCGCAATAGCATAAACAGTGGATGGGGGTTTCCTCTTCATCTTCACAGAACCTGCACAGTGGTGTTTCTGAATGTCCTAGTCTATGTAAGTGTTTGTTCATAACAACAGTGTCCATTTAGGATTCTTGTTATATGCATAATTTTTTCCTTACTAAAACTTAAAAGTTTTTGGGTGTGAGTCTCTGATGGCTCTCCTAAGAAAACCTTAGAGTGTCTTGCTTTGGGGTATTCTTCCCACATGTGCGGATGGCTTCTTAGCCAACTATTGTTTTCAGTTTTAGCACTGGTGTATGCTAGATCGCATGTAGGTTTTGGTCCTATCATTTGTTTGGCGTTAGCATTTTGTGCTAGCTTATCTGCTTTTTTCAATAAAAAAGCAGATAAGCTACCTTGGTGCCCACACAAGGGAAAGTTTGTTGTGTTCGCCTATTTGCACTAGTTTCCTGTGGCATTCCAGTACAACCTTTGAGTTAATCCGGTTTGACATCAATGCTTTTAATGCTGCCTGGCTGTCTGATACTATACAGATTTGCTTACCTCTGTAAGCCCTCTGTATCATTGGAATGATTTCGGTCTGAAATACTGTTATATATCGTCCCAGATTTATGGTTATCACATGACATTCCCATATATTCCTAGACCTGTACCATTGTCTGTTTTAGATCCATTTGTGTACCAGATTTCCCCATTAATTTTATTAAGGAATTCTTCCTTTTCTCACTCTTTCCGTTCTGGTAGTGTATTTTGTAAGGTTTTTTGAACAAATAAATACTTTTGTTTTGTCTGAATTCATATGGAATTTTGGCTGATTATGTTAAAGATATCTGTATTAAGTTTTTGGTATGCAGATAAGTTTTCAATTCCTTGCGTTTTCAGCTGATATGCCTCCATTCTCGCCTCCGCCTCCATAGTGGTGGGAGATCTAGTAAGACTTCTAATGCAGCTGTGGGGTAGTATTCATTGCCCCTGTTATTCCTAGACAAGCTGCCCTTTGAATTTTATCCATTTTGGTTTTATTCAGTGTTTTTGGCTTTGTGCCACCACACTAAGGCCGAGTATGTGATTGTAGGTGCAATCACTCTGGTGTATAACCAGTAAACTAGAGGGGGTTGTAGCCCCCATGTTTTTCCAAACATATCTTTGCAGGTCCAGAAGGCTCTGTAGGCTTTGATAGTTATATGTTCAATATGTGGCTTGAACGTCAGTCTGGTGCAGAACCCCTAGATACTTAATTTTCTCCACTTTTTGAATTTGTTTGCCATACAGCTTTAAATTTTTACATGAGTATTTATTCGTTCTTGTGATTGCAAGAAGTAACAATTATCCCAGATTGACTGTTAGTCTTTTCTTGTTGCACCATTTTGCCATGGCATTCGGGCTAACTGTGTCCTTTCATTTACCACACCCTCGAATTTACCATAGACGTAGATGGTGATATCATCTGCTTGTTGATGGTACTATTCAAAATAACTATTCTCCTTTTCTTAGTTATTATATGTTTGCATTCGCTGTGTGTTATCGACGTTCTTTGTATAATTTTGCGTATGTTTATTGTAAATGAAAGTTTTAGGAGCTGTCAAAATTGACAGATATAAAAAATAAGCAATGAAACAAGCGCGTGTCGCAATGACAGATTCTTTCAGTATTTCTATCTCTTTGCGCTTAATTTGATACTACTTTACTTGAATTTGTTGCTTGTTTAAGAAAGAAGTGTTGCCTGGCAACACTTACCGGCTCTGATACCGTAATAGATCACTTACCGGACTCAAAATGGCGCCGGGAAACTGAATTTACATTACTATTCATAGTAATTAGGTAGATACGTGAATTGATAACTGACAGAAAATAAAATTTATTTTGGCATAAAAAAACTTCAAATTTGATCATGGCTGGTCTGCTTTTTGTGAATAAAATGCAAATTATTTATTGCAGTTTTTAAGCTATTTCTTTCTTAAACAAGCAACAAATTTAAGTAAAGTAGTATCAAATTAAACGCATTTTTTTTGCTTTTCGATTGATACCACTATCAATCTTATCAACTCAAACGGGGAGCAGGAATCTGCATATATACGATTTCCCATGCTATTTCCCTATGTTCGCCCCTTAAGTCAAACACCCGGTATGTATGTATCAGAGACCTGCACGAGTAAGTAAAAATATAAGCGATTACTACTCGCTGATATTTTTACATGGTGATGCGAGTACGTAATCGTAAAGATGGCATCGTAGGCATCGTCGCACCGCTGGCATCGTAACGATTAGATTCGTTAGTAATCATTTCGTATTGTCTCAACTGTCAGCTAATGCTTTGCGTATGCGGTTGAGAATTATGCAATTTTTTGTATGACTTAACAATGAACATTTTAGTAAAAATTAAGCGTGGTGAGTACAAGAAAGCGAAAAGAACTGGTTGAAGTGATGTATGGATCTACTTTGAAAATATTGTAAAGAGTAATATTGAAGAACGAAGTGACTGACAAGGCCAAATCTCACGTTGGGATATAGCGCCGAGGGAAGTAAGTAAGTAAGTAATATTGAAGAAGTTCAACCATTCGTAATATGTCAAACATGCAAAAAGTCGATGCCGTTTTGCCGGATTTATAGATTGAGGGAACGATACCCCTTTATCAAAGTTCGATATCATTTTCCAATTGGAATCTTAATTTTCTGCTTTTCTTCGGCACATTGTTTCCTTCTTCTGCTCTACGTCTTGTTTCTGCAGCTCGTCGATGTTCTTCCTCGGCTCTACGTTCACGTTCTTCCGCTTTTCTCTTTGGCTTTTTGATGCTCCTCTTCAGCTCGTTGGCGGCGTTCTTCATTGTTTTGCTGTCGTAGTAATTCTGCATCATAATTCGTTCAAAATTCACAGCATCCAAAACGTAGTACTTTTTACGAGGAGCGTTTTCGTAATTTCGTTATATGAAATATGCTAAGTTTTCTTTAATAAATTTGAAAATATACTTTTCTTGGCGTAGTGTTTTTGAGATGAATATCCTAACCAGTCTAATAGTTCTTCGGTTGTTATAACCTTTTTATATAGTTGTATGTTCCAGAAAAGTATATTTCTTCTATAGTTTTCAATATCTATTTCGAATTTCGAACGGTTTATTTATACCTAAACGGATTGCCGCCGTACAACGATGGTAACGCGTCATTCAATGAATGCTTCCTTTGACAACAGTACTTTAGTGAATGTTAGCACTATGCATTACAGGGTTAACTACCGACTTTTGACGAAACATTGATGCAAGTGTAATTGTTCATGATTACTCTTCGCGATTTGTAATTGTAAAATTAGAACGCTCGTGTATTTAAATACAGTTTACCCAACTCTGCTCCTGACGATGCCGATTACTAATCTTAATGATTCTATGATGCCGATTACTACTCGTCACATACGTACACGATTATAGGTACTCTCATTACACATCGTTGTGCTCGTCGAACGAGTATTCGTACCTGTACTAGGACGATTCCGTACTTAATCGTGCAGGGCTCTGGTATTTTAAAATTTGTCTTCCTAGGGAATTTTCTCTAAATAACAATATTATTATATTAACATATTTGAGTTATAATTCATTGTGTTAGAGTTAATCAATTTTCATTTATTATTAACTTAGCATCACATTTACTTAATAAATATAAATTGTGAAATCAATATACAGTAGAACCTCGATTATCCGTGCCAGCCGGGACCAAGCC
The DNA here is from genome assembly GCA_963082815.1 of Melanotus villosus. Lineage (NCBI taxonomy): Eukaryota > Metazoa > Arthropoda > Insecta > Coleoptera > Elateridae > Melanotus > Melanotus villosus. The sequence continues at coordinate 62,897,374 of OY720418.1, read as the reverse complement.
TTCGCCGGATAATCGAAAACACGGATAATCCAAAGACCTCATTTTTTTATTTTTTTAATAATTTATTCAGAAAAATACATGTGTCAGGTGAAGAAAAGAAACGTGATCATCATCAGCACTTAATTTCTCCCCTTGAACAGCTAATTCTCGTATTCCATGACGTTTTTTAAACCTGTAAAGCCAACCAGAAGATGCCGAGAAGTTTCCTTTGATTTTCAACTGCTCGTGAAACTTTTGGGCTTGCCTAGCACACATAGGTCCTGATATTGGAACCCCTTCCGATCTTTTCTGCAAGAACCACCTGGTCATAGCATCATAAAGCTCTTGAAAAGTAGACCCTTTTAAAGATTTCTTGTCAGAAATAGCTTTTGCACTGTCAGCTTTAGCTACAAAGCTCTGTAATTCGGCTTTCTTCTTCACAATGTCACGAACTGTTTGGTTTCCAATGTTATATGCTTTAGCCAACACAGCAACACTTATGTTATTTTCAAATTGTTTTAAAATTTCGATTTTTTGTTCAATAGTTAAAACGTTGCGTTTACGCTTTTCATTAGCACCGGTACGCTGCATTTTGTGCGTCGAGTCGGTCGGCAGTTGGCAAAAATAATAAGTAAACACATAAATGGGGGATTCCGCGAGACGAACGTCTGCACGGTGCATTCAGCGTTCATGCGCCAACGTCTGGCCATCAGCCACGGATAATCCGCGCACGGATGATCAATTTAAAATGCCGCACGGAAAATCCGCCGCACGGATAAAGCGCGCACGGATAATCGGGGTTCTACTGTACAAATGTAGTGCTGGCTTGGGTGTATTGTGTTTAATTTGAAGATCTGAAGCTTAGCCTCAGCTCAAGCACAGTATAAAAACTATACTGTGGCTCAGGTTGGTGGAATTTCTTATGTGGAAAATATCTGAAAAGAAGTCCTTTTTTGAAGTAAAGCAGTAGATTCTATATCAATGCGATGTTTGGCGTAACGAAAAATCTACTAGGGATAGAAATCCTATAGATGATTTAACAAAATTCTACTAGAGTAGTGTTAGTGGCTACAACAGTTGAGTTCAGTGATTTGGCACCTAATTGGATTCCATTAAATTAATTTGTGAATTATATACCTACACTGCTCCAAACAATTAACAGATATTTTACTTTTTTTACCATAATCGATTAGAGATACAAAAGTATATGACATTTTGAAGGTTGGGAATGGCTTTCGGATGAGCATAGGCAATAAACATTTATTTTTCATTTAATGTTTATTGCAAATTTTAGAAATTTGGATGTCCAAAACAGTAAAGTATCCCTTAATTGTACAGAGCAGAGTAAAAAAATTAAAAATTATGAAATTATTAAAAAGTATATATTTCATGCAGCTAGTTTCATTCATGTTATCTAATGCAATAATTAAATGTGTAGTTTATGTATAATCATAGAATAAATGTTTTTGATGATACGCTTTTTTAAAATTTATTTACAAAAAACGTTTTCATGTTTTATATATTACACTTATGATGATTTATATAAATGTTATACTTTTTTAAGGATGGTTGTAAAGCCTAAAGTAATTCCTAGCAAAAAAATTCTTGGAAGAAGAAATACTATAAGCACAACTTTTGATGAACTAATGGCAAGGGCAGATAATGCGGATTCTGATCAAGGAGGTATTATTATTATTATTACTGTTGTTTTTATCGATTATTAAATTGTCTACATTTATAGGAAAACGTGTAAACAAACGCTCAATGAAGCTTCTTAGAGGCTCAGAAAGAGACCTTAAATTAGATATTACTAGTGCACAGATAAATGCTGCAAATAGTGTAAATAATAATGAACCAAAGACTTCACACCCATTTATACAAGTAGAAGGCTGTCGAAGATTTATGAGTCTATGCTCTCGTAAAGTTGCTCATAGTAACGCAAAGTCCAGTACTGCTAAAGTAAGCGAAAATAATAATTTTGATAGCGTAGAATGTCCCCAAAGCAGAGTAGACTTTCACAAAACACTTAGTATGTTAGTTAGAATGGGATGTGGAGATAAATCATTACAAGATCGAGGTGCTCGTCGACATGTAAGTATACATATTGAAAAGCGTAACCTATTTTTAATAAAATAATATATAATTATAGATCAGTAGGGAGGAGCAACTATGGCAAATTGAACTTAAAGATTTAATTTGGCTCGAACTTCAGGCTTGGCATGCAGATAGAACACCTAGCGAACATGACAGTTACTTATGTAATTCTCGTGAATTAGTGGTTGATCTTATAAATGATATAATGACTTACCATTTTAATAGACATAAGCAGCAGTTATCGGCACGTAGTAGCGATAGTGGTGTCGAAGACGATTGTATTGGTTGTTTATATATGTTATGCCAGAGTTGTATGGAAGCACAAAATGACGGACTGAAAGATATTGAGAAATTAATGAACCGTTTAGAAGCTGCAGAATCATTATTTCCATCTAGTAGAGCTTTTAGGGATTTGTATCCTACTTACAATAGTCCGGAATTTGTTGCCAGAGTTAAGGCTATGTGTTTATGGTATAATATGACAAAACACCAATTACTTAAAATTGTTATATTGGGTAGATTATTGACATTAGAAGATAAAATGTTTGTATGGCCAATTGATTTATGCTCAGATATGAATTCAATAGATTCTTCTAGTCCATCTGACAGTAATAGTTCTACATCTTCAAATGATTTTATAAATGTTAATGCTCCTGTAATTTTAACATCAGTTAGTGCTTTATGTAATCAGTCAAATGACAAACCGAGTCCATACAGAAAATATATTGAAAACATGTTAAAAACAAAAGGATTAACAAAGAGTCTCGTCTTTTTAGAAAAATTACATAAACATCTTTTAAGAAAAACAAAAATTACTCTACGGAAACCAAAAGATAACGATATTTTTAATAAGGTTAGTAATATGAAAAGTATGTGGTATAAATTTATACATCGGAAATACCGTTTTCCAAAATGATGTAAGCTTATACAGGTATGAATAGATGTTTTTGTAAATGTTTTTGTAGATCCCCAGTGATTCTGAAGATGAAGAATTAGAGCGGTACGGTTGTTGGAGTCCTGAAGCATTGGCATTAGGATTACCAAGTTATAAAGCAGCTTTTCTTTTTCTCGCTTGTGTACCTCTTGAAGTAATTAAAGAATTTCTTTGTATGAGGTTAGAGCAGAAGCCAGAGAATCCTTCACCATTAAGTGTAAGGCAGTTATTACGAGAATTAAAGGATGGTATTCGTGTAGCTACAAAGTATCGTCAGAGAGTATTAGAATATATTGAAGCAGCTTCAAGTGGTTCTGAAATTTTAGAATCATCTAAACAGAAACTAAGTGAATTTGATGAAAATTTATTAAAAGTATTCGAGTTATATTTGGAGTATGTAGAACAGTGGGCACTTCTGCAGCATGATACATTTCAAAAGAGTTTATTGGAGGAAGAATGGAATTTTTCTTCTGAAATTGTCCAGAATATACCTGGGGGAGCAGAAGCCGCTGGAAAGAAATTTTGTAAAATATTGAATTTAATATTAGATTCGATTGGAGAAAGACTGATGGGAAGAATAGAAGAATGTGCCCTTATTTTACGTACAATGGACGATGATACTAACAGAAAGTAATAATACAAGCTTTTGAAAAATTTTTCTTTTTTATTAATTACTTTTTTTAGGCAGTGTTTATTCTCAGTGTGTCGTGAATTACAACAGTTATTTAACGAAGAACGAGAACGATGCATTAAAACAGTAGCTTTTACGAAAAACTTATTTAAGACTACTCACATACCGTCAGAGTACCTAGTAGAAGTAAAGGTAAATGTTTTTTTACAAATATTTTAAGTAAAACAATAAATGTTTATATCATCATCATCATAGTGGCCTTTAAGCATTCCATTCTTGGATATGGGCCTCCCCCAAGCTCTTCTACATTTAGCGGGCTTGAGTTTTCCGCATTCAGTTTCAACCTTTTATAAAAGATATGTAATACATAGTTGTATGTTATGCAAGGTGTGGTGCACATGTATTTATAAAAATTCGAAGTTAAACAATGAAATTGTTAACATATTTTAATGAAATATAAACATTCTATATACAGAAACTACTGGAGATATACAAAAACACTACAACATAACCTAACACTCAACAAGCTTTCTTAGTACAAAGGGTGATGTTATTAAGATATGGTGTCTCCACTCCTTCAATTGTTTGTGAACTAGATTGTTTCACAAGATGCGTACTAGTTCCAACAATTGCTGTAAGATGGCGCTAATGGCAGTGAATGTTGACACCAAGAACTGCCAGAATATTTAATTTTGAATGTTATCACAACTCTTGGCGACATAAAGTATTTAGGTTTTGCCCGTGCTTTTTACCTGATTTTCGAAAATGCCCAGAAAAACATTTCGGAGAACAATTTATGAAAATGCTTGTTTGTAGCATTGCAGCAAACCTTTTGCGAAGAAATATTTAGTTCAAAGTAAAAAAATCGATTTGTTCTTAAAGCTGCAGCGTTTAATATTTTATTTATGTGTTTTTAATATCTTCTGCAAAAAGTGCAAAATTTATAGAAATACATACGTTACTTTGTAATAGGTAGGTTATGATTATGAAAATATCAAATTTTATGCTGCCATCTAGCGGCAAATAACTAAACTAGTACGCAAACTGTCAAACGATACAGTACCAAAGTTTTATATGGAAAATAGTGGGAGTAGGAACACCATATTAGTAACATCACCGTACAAAGCATATGCGCATGTCAACCAGAAAAGTTTTTAAAAAATCAGGAAATTTTACAAACGGTTTCTAAACTGTTTGCAAAAAGTTATGTTAGCTGCTGAAACACCAAACTATCAGTCAATTTGGAAACTTTTTGCTGCTGAAACGTTCATTTACATGTGCACATGCGTCTGACAGTTTGCAACCGTTTGTGACTCTTGCAGGAACAAACCTAATGTTATATAGTTTGATCAAAAAACAATATACAGTATAACTCGCTTATAACGTACTCGTCGGGACCATGACAATCAGTACGTTATAAAATAAGTACGTTTTAAAAAAATTGCACTAAATTAAAAGAAAATTTTATTTTTTGAACAATTCACACAAACACAAGCACGATGAAAGATTGCTTCGGGTGGCGCAGATAAATGTCGTGCATTCGGCATCTAAACAATAGCCAAATGCTTTGTGATGCTTTCCCAGTGGCATCGTATAATTCGGTTTATTTAAAGTGCGTAATTACAGGTAATGTGAGTCACCTCGGAATTCGCAATATTTTTGTATGGCATTTTAGTGGTTTTTAATTACTCACCAAATCATTAAACTACACAATGCGGCATTCATTCACTGAATAAAAAATATTTCAAAAACTGTTTTTTCATGGAGTACATGTGATGCAGTTTAGCGACGACGCCACTGATATCAGATATCAACTGGCAATTTAAAATTTAGACGAGTGCGTACCCGACCTCGGGGCAATCTTTCATCGTGCGTACTTGTATTCAGAAACAATACATACGTAGGCTATATTTAGGTACTCAGTTATTTAATAAAATCTGTTATGAGAGTCTGTTTATATAATTGTACGTGACAAAAAGGTTAACAATCGACTGAGTACATACATGATGGGATTTCATCTTGTAAACTATTTCTTAAACTCCGGGGAATACCCGCATTGTGTACTCTGCGATTAAAACTATTAGGCGACTTTTGCTGATTTCACATTTTAATAGTAAAGTTCGTTATAAGAGAAATTATGCAGCTTACGGGACGTATTTTTGGTACGTTGTATAAGAAGTCCGTAGTAAAAGAAGTACGTTTTAAAAGAACAAATACACGACGTATCCGGCGAGGACCGAGCTCTCAAGTACGTAATAATCGAATGTAGGTTAAAAGCGAGTCTGTTATAAGCGTGTTATACTGTATATTCAGTCACTTCATCACGGAGGTTTGATAATTATTTTACTAACTATATTGTTACAGAAATCTGTCATCACTTTCAAATGTACAATACCGAGTGCTATAGAAAAGGTGCAAGTTATGTGTGATATTACTTCATTTAAAGATTTAGATGATGCAGAAAGATTATCATTGACTTCTAGATGTCGAGAAATTTTATTACAGGGTTTTCGTTTTGGATTTGAGGTATGAATTCAAGTGACATTAGTTACTTAATCCCAATTTTTTTATAATATAATGAATTGTTTTTGTATTTTTTTAGTTTTATAAAATAATGTCCGAACTTATTCCTGTGCAACGAAGAGAAAAGCTAACTCAAAGTATGGTTCTTTTTGCTCATCTTTGGATGAAGTTTGTGAGAGAGCGTTGTGAACGTGGTAGAGGTATGCGTCCTCGGTGGGCTTATCAGGGTCTCGAATTTTTACTTGTTGTGTGTGAACCTCAACATACTGTATATTTAACCGATAGTGAATTTGAAGATTTAAAAAATAATATGGACGCTTGCATATCGCATGTTATTGGCACTACTGCTCCGTCTACTCCAGATTCTGGTTTTTATTCATCTTCGCCTAGAACTTCTTTAGAATGTATAAGATCTTTACCAAGATCACGTGGATCTTCTCCAAGTCCACGAGCTACATATAGAAGTCAGAGATCAAACACTCGAAAAACAAGTACAGAACGATCACCAATTATTGAACATTTGGACCCAATTACTGCAAATAATAATAGGTAAATTGTGTTTTATTTATAACAATAGTTGCAGTGGCGGCTCATGCATTATTATCATGGGGGGGCACGGGCACATACAAAAGCGGGCACATGAAAAATGTAAAAATTCACCTTAACAAATATTTTTGAATTTAAGGTCGATTCTTCGTTCCTTTTGCTCAGCGAAGTGGTCTATAACTATACAAATTTTGACGAAATTTTCGCGTAAAACTTTTATTGTCTTTTTTGCTATGTTCTATACTTGCTGAATGTTTAACGTCGGTCTAGTAGGTTGCAAATCTTTAAAACGTCCTTTTAGTTCGTAACTTAGAGCATTCTCGTTAATTAGATTTAATAAATTTATTAAAGAATTTGGTTCAAATAGGTATAGTTTATTTGACCAAGCAAAATATTTGATATGTAAATTAATATGACATTAATTTAATAACATACTTTTAACAACTGAACTTATTAACTACTTGATTGCTTTATATAAAAATTAAGTTTACTAGATTATTGAAATCTTAACACTCTCCCTTAAACTTAACTTTCTGTAAACTAATCAATTACATTTAATTACAAAATATATTAAATCACCAACTGTTTCACGATAAGGAATTGTGCTTTCAATGATATCCGAACTGTGACATGTCCATCCTTTTTCAATTGGAGTGCAAACTGCATTTGATTCAATCATACTAAATTTTTGAAGAATTTTCCGACAATAAGCAGCTTGATTAATTAAGATTGACTTATCTGGTTTCTGATGAATTTCAATACCCAAATAACTTGTCACATGCTCTGTTATTCTAGCCTTAAATTCCTTCTGTAAATTTTGCAAAAAATCTTTAACATCGTCTTCATTGGATACAACAACCAAGCCATCATCAACATACAGTAATACAATAAGTTTCAAACCATTTTTCAAACAGACATACAAACAAGGATCAGCATAACTTTCTTTTATGTTATACCTTGTCAAAAAGTTTATAAAATATTTATTCCAACATCTCGGAACCTGTTTCAATCCATACAAACTTTTCTGTAATTTGCAAACTTGAGTTGTACCATCTGAAAATCCCTCCGGTTGTTTCATATATATTTCTGTATCTGCTTCATGATAAGAAAGCATTGCTGCCCATTTACCAAAATAATCAGGTTTGTTTATTTTTGATCTATCTCGTAGTTCTCTTTTCTCTTCATATTCACTTCTTTCTTCATCTTCATTCGTGCTTTCTTCATCGCCAATTCCAGGGGCTTCTTCTGCACCACCAGTTCCAGCTGCTCCTCTTTCATCGCCAATTCCAAGTGTTTCTCCTGCACCAACACCTTCAGCCGTTACTCTTTCATCACTAATTCCAGCTGCTCTTCCTGCAGTTTCGCCTCCCGCTACTGCTCCTTCATCATCAATTCCATGTGCTTCTCCTGCAACACTACCTCCAGCTGCTCCTTCTTCAACATTTATTGGTTCACATACATCACTGTGAATTAGTTCTCTGGATTTGCTAGTTCGATTTATTCGTGTACCAAAACTCAATTTGTGACTCTTGCCATAAGCACATCCATCACAAAATTCTCCGTCGTCATTAGCATCAATTTTAAATTTCTTTAAAACGGATTTAACATGTTCCTTATTTTGATGAACAAGACGTTCATGCCACAATTGTAAAGACTTACAATTCAATGTTGTACAAACAGATGAAGGTAAAACTACTTTTAAAAGAATCTTAAAGAGCTTACCAGCTTCGACTCCCATTGCAATTACCTTACCATTTTTTGAAAAAGAACAATGCTGCCCTTTACTTCTTACTATGAAGTCCACATCTTTTGATGCTGCAGCTTTCACAGAAAACAAATTCTGCTTGATTTTGGGAACATACAGCACATCATACAAAGTACCTGGCAACCATCTTCCCTCAGCAAATGTCAAAATTTCAATATTTCCTTTACCTAGGACTTCCACCTGATCCCCATTTGCTACACGAATGACAGCTGGCATTTCAAATTTTTGAAAATAACTGAACCATTCTTGATTATGACATATATGGTCACTTGCGCCAGAATCAATCAGCCAGTCTTCACTACTAACTTCATTAGCAGTGCCAACAAATGCTTGCTTCATGCTCACTGACTTTTCTTGTTCCTTGACTATATTCTTCCTAATTGGACAATTCTTTTGTATGTGCCCTTTAGAACCACACACAAAACAACCAGAACAATCTTTACGAACATGGCCCGTTTTACCACAAGTAAAACAACGAATTATTTTTCTTCTTTCAAATTTTTGCTCTCTTCTGTCAAATTTTCTATTCTCCTTATTATTCAATTTTGTCTTCGAAAAAAGTGCCGTTACTTCAGCTTCATCTACATTTTCTTGTTTTTCTAAACGAAGTTCTTCAGTTAACAGCCGTGTTGTCAAATTTTCAAGAGTTCTTTTTGTTGAATCTGTTGAATCCCAAGCACTATGAAAATGATTGAACTTTGCAGGCAAAGTTGATAACACCCGCGCCATAACCATTGAATCCGGTACACCAGCATTAAGTTTCTTTAATTTATTTGCTAATGTTTCTATTTTTGAAATATGTTGTGAGATATTTCCTTCTGGATCCCATTTAAAATCAAAAAATTGTTTCTGGATCATAAGCACATTTTCTTCACTTTTCATGTCATAGATGCTATGTAATTTCATCTACATTTCATATGCTCCTTCACAGTTAATCAAAAATTGTAAGGGTTTTGATTCAACACTTGTTACAATAACTCTTTTTGCTGTTTTGTCTGATTTCTTCCATACTGCCATATTTTTCTCATAATTCTTCTCTTCTTCTTTTGGCATCTTCAGCGTTCCATCGCAGATATCTAGAAGATTTTCACTATCCAATAAGATATGCATAACAAATTGCCATTGCTGCCAGTTGTCTGCCCCACGCAGTTTTTCAATTTTTGGTCTATCACTCTCCATATTAGTGATTCACTTTTAATGTTCGTAGATACTTATTACTATTACCAGACTTGCAAAAGACAATGTCCGTAACGTACTTACAACATTAAAACGTCCAAAATACTGGCGCCCATAACCTATTAAAGAATTTGGTTCAAATAGGTATAGTTTATTTGACCAAGCAAAATATTTGATATGTAAATTAATATGACATTAATTTAATAACATACTTTTAACAACTGAACTTATTAACTACTTGATTGCTTTATATAAAAATTAAGTTTACTAGATTATTGAAATCTTAACAAAATTGTCCACAGAATTTTCACAGTTTAACTCTGCCATTGAGAATATTAATTAAATAATTATTATCATGCGTAAAACTTTATGAAAATATAAATTTAAAACCACGCCGAGACTAGCAAAGTGCAACGACAAGTAACGTAAAACCACGAGCTGACTTCACACTTCTGTCCAGCCTCCAGCGCCCTTCTCGACATGGCCGAACCTATCTGTTTACACGTGTTCCGCTTCCATCTCAAGCTCCTCGGTCGCCCACGCCTGCTGTAAAACGTCAAAGTAAGGCAGGCAGCATGCGAAACTGCCCTACCGTAACTACCCGTTATGAAACAGTCAGCGTTGCAGCGCTGTGTATATTTTACGCGCATCTCGTTACTAATCGTCCTAATAACGTTATCTACGTAAAAACAAATTTTAATTTTTATAAGTTTAAGCTTAAAATGTAAAAAACGATAAAAAAAAAGAAAGCCGTGATCGTAGGAGGGAGGACAGTGCCTCATTGCCCTCCTTGCACCAGCCGCCACTGAATAGTTGCGAGACAGATCAACCACGTATTTAATAAACAATTCAAATTTGTCTGAGATAATAATAATTATTATTTGGTACTGTTTCTTAACCAGGTGCTTGTTCTTTTTTAGCAACTATATCACGTGATTGACATGCCTTAACATAAAATACCATATTAGCCCGAATGTAAGACAACCCCGATTATAAGACGAGTCTCATTTTTTACCGAAAAAGTCGGAAAAAAAGCACATTTTTTTTAAAACCCCCATTATAAGATGACATACAATTTTTCGAAAAAAAAACATTAAAAATTGTTTTATAATTTATTAAAGAATGCAACACAACATAATCACAATTTTTCGAAAACAAAACATTAAAAATTGTTTTATAATTTATTAAAGAATGCAACACAACATAATCTTGTCCTCTTATACTCTTGAGTGTCGAGGATGACTCTTCTTAGTTTTCTCTAGGGATTTTGATGAAGTTGCGCCATTCCAATTTTTCGCCAGGTTTCTGCCTTCTGTTCATGTTTTCCCTCTTTTTTTCAGCAGGTCTGTTATACTTTGGTTCCATGCTTGCCGTGGTCGTCCACGTCTGTTTTTGCCAAGGGCTCTGGCTTCCTATACTTTCTTTACCTGTCTGTTGTAGTCCATTTTAGTTATTGGACACAAATAAAATTTAAAATTTCACTAAGTGAGCAATTTGCTAAAATTAAAATAGGTAAAATTAATTATTAAAAATAGGGTAAAAATATTCTACAAATCGTCTATTCTATATCATTTTGATCATTTTCATCACTGTTGATATTATTTTCACTCTCCTCTTTATAGCATTCACATAAATGGATCATTGTCACTAGAGTTGTGCTTAGCGATACGATATATCGATATCATATCGATTCAGTAAATAAGCAGACAATATCGATGCACAATTTAAATATCGATACAGGATCGATATGTATCGTTATAATTATTATTTTTTGCGTTTCGCATTTTTACAAAATAATTTCTAAGTTTTTTACATACAGTTGTTTTAATATTTACAAGCTGACTTTACCCGATCGACGTCGTACACGTTTACTCTTGTAATTATTGTTATTCTTTACGAAACTGCTTGCTGATTGGTTGAAGTTCACACAGCTGCTATCTGGGCTCTATTATTTTCCTTTAATTTATGACATTTGTTATGCAGTTTCAATATATGCCTTAATATTAATTTGTGCTTTATTTATAAAAAATATCGTATCGGTATCGATAATTACCAAGGAATACAATATCGATACAATAACCAAATCTCGATATCGTATCGGCATCGTATCGAATGTCAAAAATATCGATAAGCACAACTCTAATTGTCACCCACATCGGGAATATATTTTACATATATTTTTGGTATGGAGAGATGATGAAAGTCATGTTTGCAACTATCACATTTTAAGTAATCTTTTGTTATAGTTTTTCGACACACAAAGCAATTGCTTTCAATATCTTCCAATTGCGCTTATTTTGAGTGTTAGTTTTAACTTTCGATGCCTCTCGCTTCCGGTTCTTTTCTAACTTTTTTTTCTCTAGCTCTATTTTTAGTACACGTTTCTTTTCAAATATTTCTTGGTACATTTTTGATGTTATTGCAAATGGGAGGCGTTCTGTGTTATGTTGACTTTTTCGCTTGGGTTTATCTGGTATTTCCAGATAATTAGTAATACAACTGGCTGAAGGTATAGCAAGCGTATTATTTGAAGAAGTAGACACAGTTGCCACATCTGTTGCTCTAACTATGGCATTTTTAATTATATGATTTTTATTTACTTCGGTAATGGAATTCCCTTTAATCTCTGAAACTACACTCTGGTCAGGTTCCATAACTAATTCGTTATCTAAATTTTCAGTACTCTCATCAGCTGTTATCGTAGACTCAAGATCTTGATTTGCTATAATTTCGATATCTTGGGGACTATTTTCTTTTTCTGTAGAGTTCAAGAAATTCATCATTCCACTGTTCATTGCCACACGTGTCCTTATGTCCGGGATTTTTTCATTTGAATTCTAACGTAGATTTTGGTATTCCATATTTGTTTGCTGCTGCCCGTAATGACATATTGCTGCTTTTTATACCACTTATTGCAGACTTAATGCATCTAATGTCGTATTTCCCTTTTTTTTGGCATACTTTACTGCTAAAGGGTATTTTTCGCATTAACTAAAACAACGTGTTTTAGTTATTGGACGATTTACACCGTCGTTATCGGACACATGTCCAATAACTGGTTACAGAAGGGATAGACTCGTAAAATTTTTATTCCTTGAAGTACTTTAAAGTTTAAAGGTGACGGTACATAGAATTCAAAAACTAACATAAACCGTCCCAGACCAGTTATTGGACACAGTGTCCAACAACTGAAACATATGACTCATTATTTTTGTAAAATCACTCTAACATATCTTTTATCATCCCTGTATACTTATTGCTTAGAATTTGTTCTATATTCATTTTTAGTAATTTATATGATATTATTTCTACACAAACTTATCTTAGCAAAATAATAGCACCAGAGCACCGATCAGTTTGAAACCTATTTCCCGCGAATACGGAGATACTGTCAGGTATCAAACCGTATGTAGTTAGTTTCTAAGAAGTTAGCTATGCCATCTATCTACAAACCATACATATTGTTACTGTAAAAACCTTATTTAGCTCAAGACAAACTGTCCAATAACTACTGCGTGTCCATTAACTGCATGTTATTTTTGGCCGCTTGTATTAGATTCTCGTTGACTCCTTTTCTGTTTAAACTCTTCGATATTTCTTCTCTTTTAACTTTATCAACAGCTTTTTTCATATCTACGAAACAGAGATATATCTTTTTGTTTTCTACTATGGCTTTTTCTGTTATTTGCTGCAGTGCGAAGATGTGGTTTTGTATTCTGTGTTCCTGTCGGAACCCTCTTTTGTTTATCTTTGAGCTGTGGTTCAATCGTTTCTCTTAGTCTTTTGTCTACGAGCCCAGAATCATATCATTTGGCCCAGTTTATATTCTGCAGATAATATTTTAAACAACTTTATTTTACAGACAAAATGGAATATATTTTCAGACAAATTGTTTTAACAATAATTGTAATAACTTTGAACAACATGTTATTGCTGTTAACAGTACTAAATAACAAACAATAGTTAAGTAACAATTACCAAAAAATTACTATAACGATTCATTTCATTTGGCCCAAATGTAATGCTTAGGGTTACCACTGTGTTACGTCACCTTTGCTTCGTAAAACGGCCTGAATTCGCTTAGGCATAGTTTTTACCAAATTTTTACAATCTTCACGAGTGAACGCGTTCCAAATTTCAATAATTCTTTCTTTTAATTCAGAAATAGTCCTAGCTGTCTTAGCTCTTAATTCTTTCTTCATTATATGCCAAAGAGTCTCAATGGGCGAAAGGTCAGAGCTGCTGGATGTCCAATTTAGTAAACTAATATCATGTTTTGACAACCATTCTTCGACTATTTTCGCCGTATGGCATGTAGCTCCATCCTGCATTCCGTATTCCTATGTTTGTAAGCTATCAATAGAAGGAATTAAACTATCTCTAAGAATTTTTATATACTCGGCAGCTTTAACAGTGCCTTCTATGAAGTGTCATTTTACAGTGCCCTGAGCCAACATGCAGCCCTAAATCATAAGAGACGCAGAAAATTTAACTTTTCGGCGTAACAGTCAGGATGATAAGTTTCAGTTTTAGTTCTCAAAATCCTACTTCGGTTATCTCCAACACACACCTCGAATCTTGACTCGTCACTCCATATTACACTATTCCACTGAGTTTGTGTCCAATTTACAAAGCTTTTTTACTCAAATCAGTCTATTCTTTTTTTGTTTTGTTGTTAGCAAAGGTTTTTCCTTCGCCTAAAATTGAGTGCCTTTATAGAAAAGTTATTTTATTACCTGGTGTACTTACTTTATAAAAATTAAAATCCAGTTTTTTGATGACTCTAAGACAGGTTGATCTTGAAAAATTGTTACCTGTTGGTTTGTTCCATTCTACACTTAATTCTCTACAGTTGGCACGACGATTTTGTTTCAAAATACGTCGTAAGATCTTAAATTTGTTGGTGTTACAATTGAAATTCTACCTAAATTCGGGTTTTGGGTTATTCATCCCGTAGTTTTATGTAATTTTACAATATTTCTAATAGTATAGCGTGACAATTTCAGTTGTTCAGCAATTTTACCACAAGATAAACCTGAAGTAGACAAATTAACAATAACTTTCCGTAAATCAGTCGATAAACTTTTACCACGAACCATTGTTCCAAACTAAATAATGATACCAGACTATCAAATTGTTACTAAACAAGAGGCAGCAATAAGAAGTTGGTTTTTTTTAACCACAGGCTGATTTGAGAAAGAAAAAGAACTTTAAATCACATTTAAATAGGTGGGCCAAATGAAATGAATCGTTATAGTAATATTTCGGTAATTGTTACCTAACTATTGTTTGTTATTTATTACTGTTAACAGCAATAACATGTTGCTCAAAGTTATTACAATTGTTGTTAAAACGATTTGTCTGAAAATATATTCCACTTTGTCTGTAAAATAAAGTTGTTTAAAATATTATCCGTTGAATATAAATTGGGCCAAATGATATGATTCTGGGCTCGTAATATTGATTCATAGACCTTAGTCATATAGGCAGTATTACTGCTCTGCTCCAATCATCCGATACTTTCCTCTCTTTCCATGCTCTATTATAGATGTTGGTTAGTTCTTTTATCACTGACTCGCTCATAAATTTCAGCATTTTTGGGAATATTTCGTCACATCCTGGTGCCCTTCCCTGATTTCAGTTTGCTTAGTACGGTTTTAATGTTATCCTTGTGTTCTCCTTCTTCGGCGTACTCTTCTGTTCTATTGCATTTTTGAGGTTGGTTTGATTTATTGTTGCTTTTCTCACTTTCTCCTGAGCCTAATTCTAGTTTCCCAAAATATTCTTTCCATCGATCAGTGATGTCTTTTTCATCCAGTAGGGTTACTCCTATTTGTAGGTTCTTTTCTGTTCCTTAAGTTTTTAACCGTTTTGTAAAACAACTTGACATTTTCTTTGCTGTCGGTCTCTAAAATCTTCCCAACTTTTCTTCTTTGCTTCTATTACTGTTAGTTTGGCTTTGTCCCTTTGTTCTTTATAGAGCTCTAGCGTCTTGTTAGTTAGATAATTTTTCCAAAACTTCTTTTTCTTCTTAATTTCGTCGTTAACTTGCTGGTTCTACCATGGTGTGTGTTTTTTACTCTTGTTTTGTTTAGTGGTTTCGCATATCTGTTCAGCTGCTTTTAGTATTTTATCTTTAAAGTTCTTCCAGTTATCTTTTATATTTTCTCCAATTTCTCGTCTAATTTGCTAATGCAAATAAGGAAAAATAAACGGAAACATAAACATTATGTAAAAATTCGCAATGGTAGTCCTTTTTAATCTCCACTTTTTTTAATCTCATCTTCATCAGCACTTTCATCACTGGTAACATCTTCTGGTTCACTCTTTTCACTTGAGTGAACATCATCAGTATTTTAATTTTAATACCCTGCTTTTGGATTCCAGGTTCTCAAATTTAGATTTGTCAGCCCACAAGACAGATTTCCATTGTTCAATAGACCAATCTTTATGGGCATGTGCCCATTCAAGCCTTTTTTGTCGGTTTATTTCACAAAGTAATGATTTTCGCTTGGTAACACAACCTCAAGTTCAGCAGCATTCAGTCGATTTTTGACGGTGCTTATGTTAATTGGATATATGCGGTTTTCATTGATTTCTGCAGCATTAGCAGGCGCTGTGCTGTAAGGAACCTATTTCTCTTACTTGTTATTATTATAGTATGCCTTCCTGAATAGTGGTAGTTCATGGCCTCCGGCTTTGTTTTCTGCTAATGCAAACCTGGGTATCCTTCTTTCGCTCAAGAGTTCTAACAGCATTACCATATTAAATTTTAACTTTCTTTGCTATTTGGCGAAGTGAATGGCCTTCCTTTCTAAGAGTACATATTTTAGCATGTTTTTCAACAGTTAATTCTTTTTGAGTTTTGCCATTGTTACACTACACAAAATTTCTTTTACGCAAATATTGGTTACACACAAAATCCTCAATGCACACTTCTTCTTCTTCTCCAATCCTCTTTTACCGTATTTACGGTGTTGAGATTTCACTTACACTACACTATCATTTCTGCTTTATGTCACTTTCACTCTGATTCTTTAACTAATTATTTATTCTGTTCCTGCTTTTTCTCCTGCACAAAATTTTTTCCATTTCCTCCTATCTCCCGCTAAATCTTTTGCTTTTTTCCATTTTAGTCCTCTTTCTTTTAGTACTTCTGCCATTCTGTTATTCCATGTTGAGATTGGTCGTCCCCTCGGTCTTCTTGCTTCCGGCTTGGCTTCCCATATTTTCTTTAGTTTGTTTTTATTGGTCATTCTGAACAAGTGTCCGAGCCATCGTAATTGGTTTGCTTCAATTTTCTCTTCCAGAGGTGTGATTTTTAATTTATTTTCTGATTTCTGTGTTTCTTTTCCGATCTCTCTTCGTTACTCCCTCAATTCTCCTAAGAAATTTCATTTCACAGGCTTGTAGTCGTTGTTTTAACCTTGTATTAAGTACCCATGACTCGCTGCTGTGTGTAAGGCTTGGGATAAATATTGTATTATACACTCTAATTTTTGCCTTCTTTGATAGCTCTTTCTTAGCAATTATTGTTTTAGTTATAGCACAGAATAAACTCTTAACAGAAGCGACAAAGTGCAGAGTGTGGGCTGGTCAAAATAAGGGGAGCGGGGGTGAAATCGAACACGCCCACTAGCAAGTAAAATCTCCTATTTTGCTGTATATTTAATTGCAGCGCCAAAGAGTTCGGGTGTTATTTATTCAAAATATTGTTTCAATAAAACATAAATACGTGGAAATGATTGGCAAAAAAGGTGGTAATTGGTGTTCAACGCCAAAATGCAAAAATAATTAGTATATAATAAATTAGTATCAATTTTTATAATGTCAGCTTCTGTAAGTTTATTTGTTTTAGAAATTTTCGTTAGTACTCAAACATCACCTGGAGCTGTTCCTGAAGTCAGCAGCACTTGCACCCCCAGAAAGCAGAAATTAACGATTAAAATTGAAAATCATACGCTAAGCTACTTGCTGAACCGACGTAGCTCCGCCTTGCGCTGGCAACATTAACATCAAAGTGCCGCGCGGTCTTGTCGCTTCTGTTAAGAGTTTATTCTGTGGTTATAGCGTAGTAAAGTTTCATTGCTGTTTGTATTTTGCTGTTCACTTCTTGTTCATGTTTTCCGTCACTACTCACTGTTGTCCCTAGATATTTGAAGGATTCCACTTGTTTCAGTTCTTCATTATTTATGTTAATGTGTATACTTCTCGTTTTTCTCGCTACAATCATTACTACTGTTTTCTCTGTGTTTATTTCCATATTTTTTCTAGCAAATGCTTTCTTCCAGGCGTCCACTGATCTCTGTAGCTGTTTTTCTGAGTTTGCTAATATGGCGATATCATCAGCAAACATCAGCTACTCGTACCACTCCCATGTTTCTATATCCGATCTGGCAGCTTTTTATTTTTTCTTGTAATTCTTTAGATATTTCGTCTACCAGGGTGATGAATAGGAGAGGACTTAATATTCCTCCCTGTCTTACCCCATCGTATGTTACGAATTCTGTTGATCTTGCACTTCCGGTTCTAACATAATTTCTTGTATTACTGTGTAGGCACCTAATTGCTCTTATTAATCTGCCTCTGACACCGTATTTCCTTAAAGCTTTCCATACCTGTTCCCTGGGCACCGTGTCGAAAGCTTTGATCAGATCCACAAAACATATGTAGAGCTCTTTATCATATGATATGGTTTTCTCTATTATTTGTTTTAACCCGAATATTGCATCTTGTGTGCTTCTTCCTCTTCTGAAGCCACTCTGAGACTCTCTTAGCTTTGGGTCTATCAGTTTCCTCGCTCTCTGCTCCAATATCCCTCTATAGTTCTCGCATCTCCTGCTGTCTCCCTTTTTGTATATTGGTTGGATGATTGCTACCTTCCAATCTTTGGGTATTTTATTTTCTTTCCACGTTTTTTGTATTATCTTGTGCAGGTGCTGCAATCCTATGTCTCCCATGAACTTAATCATTTCGGGTTTTATTTTATCGTGTCCAGCTGCTTTGTACATTTTTAGTCCTCTCACTGCTTCTTCAACTTCTTTTAAACTAATCTCTTCATCCTGACGTCCCTCTTCCTCTTCTTCTGTCTCCAGCACTTCTTGATCCTTTTCCATTGTTTCTTGAGTGGTTTGTTTTTGTGTTCCTCCTAGCAGCTCCTGGAAGTATTCTTTCCATCTTCTAATTATGCTTTTTCCGTTGGTAAGTATCTCGCCCGAATTATCTTTTATATAGTGTAGCGGATTCTTTTTGCCTTGTCTCATTCCTTTAATTATTTTATAAAAGCGTTTCTGGTTTTCCCTAAAGTTCGCCTCGGTATCTATGCCAAAATTTTCCCATTCCAATGATTTTGCTTGGGCTACTAGTACTTTCACTTTCTTTCTTTGTTCCTTATAGCTTTCATAGTCTTCTGTTTTGTTGCTCTTTAGGTATTTATTCCAGAGTTGTTTCTTTTTATATACTTATTTTTTTAATGTTCTCATTCCACCAGTTCGTTTGTCTTTTCCTCTTTCGGCTGGTTGTGCCACACACTTTTTCTGCTGCCCCAAGAATTATTTCTTTGAAATTTGACCAGTCTTTTTCTAAATCTTGGGTGCGACTTGTCGTTGTTTTTTCTTTTACGCAAATATCGGTTACACACAAAATCCTCAATGCACACAAAAAGAATAAAAATGGCACAAATTAGTGTTATTTCGGTTACTTGCTGGAACTGTCAAACTTATATGCAATGTAAACAAATTCTAAAGACACAAGATAGTTGAGAAAACTAGGGAGAAGTTATCGAAGATACTTAATCAAAACGTTTCCAGCTGTAGTAATTCAATAGGGCTAAAGAAAATTAACTGCTTTCTTAAATAAACCGATCAAAATTATCGCTAAAACAATTAAGAAAGTTTATATGCTTCTCCTGTACAATAAACATAAATTTTATTCACCAAATTTTGATTTATACTAAAAAGGCTGGGTGATCTCATACTTTTTGGCGGCAATGTACGTCTAGCCACATGCTGGCACAGGTGGCCGATCCGATCATGCACGGAAATGTTCGAATATAAGACCACCCTTGTTTTTAATATGTCAGGGAAAAAAGCGTCGTCTTATATTCGGGTCAATACGGTACTTTGACTGTTGATTATGGGTAGTAATATTTATGGTACAATTTTATTTGTTGTTAATAGAAAAGAAGAACCTTTACAAGAGGCACTAATTAAACTGCAACCACAATCACGTGCTGACCGAATGCGAGATGCAGTTGAACATTTAGATAATATATTAGAGGAACAACTGCGGGCACAGGATTTAATAGGTAGAGTGATAAAAGTCAATAAAGAACCTGTATCGAAAGCTCATATAAGGCGTAGATATGTTACTTTTACTTGGCAGAGGGGTATAAAAATAGGTCAAGGTAGATTTGGTAAAGTGTATACTGCAGTTAATAATAACACTGGAGAAATGATGGCTGTTAAAGAAATTGCTTTACAACATAATGACAAGCATTCGATTAGAAAAGTTGCGGAAGAACTGAAGATTTTAGAGGGAATAACACATCAAAATTTAGTGAAATATTACGGTTTAGAAGTACATAAAGTAAGTATTACATACAATTTAATTATTAATTTTTTAATGTATGGAAATTTACATTGGTCTAAGTCTAAAAAATATAATACAAGGAAATATAGTTTTATATCTATGTTCATTATTTTTACTTGTAGAACGAGATGCTTCTTTTCATGGAATTTTGTGCAGAAGGGACTATAGAGAATTTAGTGGCCGGGACTGAGAATGGCTTACCAGAATTATTAATTCGTCGTTATACGTATCAGTTACTTTCGGGAGTAGCTGAATTACATGCTCATGGAATAGTTCACAGAGATATCAAAACTGCAAACATATTTTTAACGGATGAAGGAAATTGTCTTAAAATTGGAGATTTTGGCTGTGCAATTAAAATTAAGGCTAATACCACACTACCTGGTGAACTTCAAGGATTTGTCGGAACTCAAGGTAATTATTACTGTCAGAAATGGTTTGTTAATTGAAAAATAAGCGAAGTTTTTATTTTATGAAGAAAAAATTATAACATTATCTGTTTAGCATATATGGCACCTGAAGTATTTATGAAAACAAGTGCAGGAGGACATGGAAGAGCTGCAGATATTTGGTCAGTTGGTTGTGTTGTTGTGGAAATGGCATCGGGAAAAGTGAGTTATAGAAAAATTTAGCCTTTGGGAATAAAGTAACATTGTTTTGCTTTTAGCATCCCTGGGCAGAATACGATTCAAATTATCAAATTATGTTTAAAGTTGGAATGGGAGAAAAGCCGGAAGCACCAGAGTCGTTAATTGAGGAAGGTCATGACTTTTTAGATCGATGTTTACAACATAATTCCCGTGATAGAGCTACGGCAGCAGAACTGCTTGATCATAATTTTGTCAAAGTGGGAGATGATTTATCATAATCATAACTGTTCAATATTTCTAAAAACGTTTGAAAGTCTGGTATACACCTCATGTATAGTAATTAACAAGCAATGTAGTCGTAATACAGATGTTATTGATACTTAAAATTTTATAAATTTTAAATGTACTGCTGTTGCTATAATACAGAGAAATATTCAGTCAGTCTTAATAGTTTGCTGATTTTATTGTATTAGGAAGCTATTTAAAATTTATTTTAAATATGCAGTAAGCAGTAAGCAGTAATATAAACATCTTTTTACAAGGATATTTGTTTTAAAATTTCATCCATGCCTATGGTTAACACATAAAATGTGCAAATATGTAGTCTGAATATACCGGGTGTCAACGAAACCTGGGGCACCTCCATAATTTTTTTATTTTTTAAGGTATCTAAATGAAATTTGGTATATGTAATATACTCTTTAAATGGCGTTTGCTGACATAGGAAACAAGTTTCTGTCACTTCCGGTTTCGCCGGAATTGACATCAACTTTGAGATTTTAAATGGAACACCCTGTATATTTATACATTTTTGGAATCTCCATTCAATTTTACGTATGGTAGTATCAAGTTTGAAACATTTTGATGACAAATTAACTATTTGCATAAGAGTTTATTTATTAATCTAAGGTGCCATGACCTTCGTAAAATGGAAGTCAGGGTGCTACGACACTCAAAACAAATTATTTTAGCACTTCAACTGTAACAAGTCTGTCTTTTTTTGTGCATTTCATTTGTTTCACTTGTTTTGAAACCCAGTATCTAGATTTAAATGTCCAAAATATGGTTTTTTTGAACGGAGAGTGTTATTCCGAATTACATTTTCATATTAATCCCGTGTTATTGGTATCAATAAAATCCTTGAAAAACGCTCGTTTTTAATATCCTAGTGTCCCACCCTAGTGCCATTTGAAAAAATAGAGTTATTCTCGAAAAAGCATTTTTGCCAACTTTAGGCCATTCTAATACAGCAACTAAAATAGTTAAAGTTCTAAAACAATTTGTCTCGAGTGTTGGGGCATCTTGACTTTCATTTGGCGTTAGTCATGGCACTCTAGATTAATTTCTGCAAAAATTTACTCTGTCATCAAAATGTTTCGAACTTGATACTACCATACGTAAAATTGAATGAAGATTCCAAAAATGTATAAATATACAGGGTGTTCCATTTAAAATAACAAAGTTGTAGTCGATTCTGGTGAAACCGGAAGCGACAGAAACTTGTTTCCTATGTCAACAAATGCCATTTAAAGAGTATATTAAACATACCAAATTTCATTTGGATATCTTAAAAAATAAAAAAATTATGAGGGTGCCCCGGGTTTCGTTGACACCCTGTATATTATATATTGTATACTTTTTCCGAGAAGTAATATTTTGAAATATAGGCGTTGATATTGCGTAAGCACTTGTGCTTAAGCAGTTATGGCAAGAAAATTTACAAAGTAAGTTATTGTATAGATCTTGCAGTCTGTGTTAGCTTTTATTTATGTATGTTACTAAATCAGTACATTTAGTTTAACCTGTGTAGAATAAGATTTTGTGCATTGAAGTTTTCTGATTTGTGAAAGTTTTGCAAAATTTTAATATAGCTCAAGATGATATAAATACGGAATGTTTAAAATGTATTTAACATGGTATAAAAAAGCATATAAGCCACTATCTGAAAAATAAAGTAAAATTATGTAAGGCAGGTTGTAGGAATATTGTTGATACTTGCAGGTATCTTGTTCTGTTGACTGTATTAAAAATGATGTGGCCTATAAAAATAACAAATGAGTACTTAAACTATGCAAAAAGAGTAAATATACATATCACGATGTTGCTTTTAAAATATATAAATATACCATAATCTTAATAGTTAATTAATGTGTATATAAGATTTTTTGAATTTGTTGAAGTATTGTATTTTTAATGTTTGATTAGAGTTTTAATATTTCTCTGTATAAATGTACCTGTGCTGTAGTCTCCAGACCACCAAAAGGTTAAACATCATATTGTGATATAATTATTATTTGTTATTATTTTGAACCGTAAAATAGTATTTTAGGATTGTAATCTGTTAAAATAGTAATAGTGATGATAATATTAGAAGGCTAATGAAAAAATAATCGATAATGTTACTATTTAGATTGTATATGCATGTTGGACAAAACAAATTATTCATTGTAGTTTTATTTGTATGATGAATAATTTATATTTTAATTGTGTGTCTAAACAGGAATAGATGGTAGCTGGTGATGACTGTTGTGTAGATTTTACGTATGTAATAAGTACAAATACTTTATTCTTATATACCTATATATGAAATAAAATATCAAAGCACTATTTTTAAATTATAATTTTTATTTTTTAACAAATTCATGGAAATTGCAACAAGAGGATAGATAACCAGCTACAACCAATGAAACTGAAAAACAATGTCATTCCTTGCAGGCGTCTACAAAATTGGGTGACCGCAAATTAAGACCAAAATATACAGGGTTATTGGTAATTCGATACATTCCTTTGGAAATATGATGGGACAGGAGCTAAGAAACAAATTAAACCTAACATACATTATGCAAAAATAAAAAAATAATTTCTGAGAAAAACGAATAGGTAATTTTCGTAGCTGATTTTTAGAAATCATTTTTAATAAGTTTTTATTTAAAATTTTCACATGATCGAAATGTTTCCGGATATTTTCCATTCGAAACGGATGACCATAGAGTGGGACAAGTAACCCAGTCAAAAAGTTCAGAAAATGTCAAGTAGATTTTTAAAAAATTAACTTTAAAGACATTAAGATCTATTTTTTTGAGAAAAACACAAAAATTGAAATATCTCAAAAACTATTGAGTTTTGCATAATGTATGTTAGGGTTAAATTTGTTTCTTAGCTCCTGTCCCATCACCTCTCCAAAGGAATGTATCGAATTACCAGTAACCCTGTATATTTTATTGTGGCCTAATGGATGCATTAATTTACTAATAATTGTACACAATACTGGTTCACAGTTGGTAGTTAATATCTAATTCATTACAGTCAAGTTACAGAAGTTACCTTTATAATTAAACATTAAGCACAACAATTATTTTAACCATTGTTTCTGGGACACAACAGTATCAAATTTTGTTTACACATTCACCCAAGTTTTATATTTTATCCACGACTACTTAATAATCTGTCAATTATTCATGTGTTTGGTCACTCATAATGCTATCCATTATACACTGCCAGCCAGTTGCGTAACCAGAAACGTAGTTTGTAGGGGGCCCACTGTTTAACAATATTTTGTCAGAAATACATATGCACTCGACGGGACCCAACATAATACCACAGTATAGAAACAACCAGTAGTTTCACTTGCCGGGAATTGTGTCGCTATTTTACAGTGCGCATGTTCAACTCCCAGCTCTGTGCGTGGTGATTTATGTGCTTATCACCACATCTAAATACAAAAGCTATGAGCTATGAGCGCAACAAAAACTTGCAGAAATTAAGAGGATCGATTCCACTAGAAATTCCCCATAAAACAGCTTTACTTCAAATCGGTGTTATTACCTACTAATTGCAAAACGATTTTCGAACCGAAAAAAATTGAGCGCGTTCTAGAAAGATTGCTTTAGGTCGGTACTTTGCAAATTTTTGTATAAAATTAACCAATCGGCAAAAAAATCTATTTAAATTTTTGAAAAAATAGGGTTACTTCGAATATTCTTTTTTGACAAAAACGAGACATATGTAAGATGTTGCAATATACGTTTATAGAGTAGAAATACAGCTTTTAGCTACGATTTGTTATTTAATAATTTACAGTTTCCAAATTAATTAATAACCGATTCAAAATTTACAATTAGTAGCAAAACTATAAAAAACCTGCCTAAAATTGCAAGTACCTAAGTAGATTACAACCACAGATTCATTATAGAGCACGGAGTAGTCTTTATACTCCATGGTAATGAGTTTGTCACATTCAAAATTCCCTCCTCTAAATTAGCTGATAAAATTCACTCCCGGCGTCGTGCGCAGTAGATATTCGGCGACACGAACATCAAAGGTGCCGACAGGGAGTGAAACTACTGGTTGTTTCTATACTGTGATAATACACTCACCCTGCATTCTTTGTTACATCTTTGAGACTGTTTTGATTAATAACTTTGATATTGAGGGGGGCCTCGGCCCCCCTTTGGTTACGTCACTGCTGCCAGCAGTGTATAATGATTATTCAAGCTGTCGTGGTAACAACATTGTCTATGGTGTAGGTTATGTTGTCATTGAAATAGGTTATGTTTCTAATCGTGTGTTCGTGGATAAAGTATAGTATACGACTCGCTATAATAATAATAATAATGAACCCGTTATTCCCTGATGGCCCTGATGGGACATAGGGTGTTAGGTATTCTTTCCAGGCTTCCCTTTCCCTTGCTGTTTGACACAACTGTGCAATAGTCTTGCCCGTTTCTTGCTCTATACTTCTTCTCCATGTCATTTTCGGATGCCCTCTACTTCTGTATCCCCGCGGGTTCCATTTCATTACCTCTCTGCAAATCTCATTTTCATTTTTGCGCAACGTATGCCCTATCCATCCATATTTTCTTTTTCTTATTTCCATATTGATGTCCATTTGTCCTGTTCTTATCCATAGTTCTGCATTTGAAAGTCTGTCTGGACACCATATTCCTAGTATGCCCCTCAAACACCTGTTCACAAACACTTGAAGTTTTTGTTTTATTTGGTTCGTAACTAACCACGATTCTGATCCATAGAGTAAGACGGATTTTACCATTGAATCAAATACACGCACTTTTGTTCCCAGCGTTAAAGTACTTGCATGCCACACATTATTTAGACTCGTATATACAGATACACCTCTGGCTTTGTTAATTCTGCTCATCACATCTTTTAGTACACTGTCATTTACCGCCACCACGCTTCCTAAATATGTGAACTCGTTCACAAACTCAATTTCATTACCATTTATTTTCATATTTCTTCTTTCCTCTACATTCATGCACATACACTTAGTTTTTTCTACATTTATTTGCAGCCCAACCCTTTCTGACATTGCCTGTAAGTCGTTAATTTTATCCTGCATATGTCTTCCTGAGTGTGCTAGCAGGCATATGTCGTCAGCAAACTCCAAATCCTCTAGCCTTGGAGCTGGAAAAGTTGTGAAAGCAAGAGATTACAACGAAACAAAAAACTAGGAAAGCTGGAGGAGAGAACGGACGGGAAGAAGAAGGCAATGGCGAGAAAAAGGCAAATGAAAACGGATAGCGAAATGTTAAATAGTTGGGGGGAAAATACGAAAATAAAGATTGGATTGGGAAAAAAGAAACAAAATAGTAAGGAAGTAATAAAAATAGGACAATGGAACGTAAGAACGATGTATCAAGAAGGGAAATTAGAACAAGTTATAAAAGAAAAGGAAACGTATCAAATTGAAGTTTTGGGCGTAAGCGAATGCAGATGGACAGGATATGGAGAAGTTGCGGCAGGAAAATATACTCTTATGTACTCTGGGTTGCAGGAAGGGAGTGAACACCAGCATGGGGTGGGTATCATAACTAGTAAAAAGATGGGGGAGAGAATAACTGAATGGATACCGATAAGTGAAAGAATCATAGTGCTAAGGATATGTCTAGGAAAGAAAAATTTAACGGTAGTGCAGTGCTAAGCGCCCACGGAGGTCTCGGAATACGAGATGAAAGAAGAATTTTATAACAGGCTCAACCAAACTATGAGAAATATACATAAGGAAGATGTGTTAATAGTAATGGGAGATTTCAATGCGAGAGTGGGGACCGATAACGATATCGTAGAGCGCAGAATGGGAAAACAAGGCTTTGGAGAGAGGAACGAAAATGGAGAATTGCTAATAGAGTTCTGTGGACTACACAATCTAAAAATTGGAGGGACAATATTCAAGCATAAGGACTGTCCCAAGGTTACATGGGTAGCACCAGGACAAACCACAGAAACTCAAATCGACCAAATATGTATAAACCAAAAGTGGGAAAAATTACTACTTGACACACGAAATAGAAGAGGGGTTGAAGCAGGCACGAACCATTATCTAGTAATGGGCAAACTTTCAATACACTGCAGTAAGAAAAAACCAAACAAGCAAGGATGCGGTATATAACATATAACACTAACAAAGCTAAAAATGAAGACATCAGGGAAAATTTTAAGAGTTATATACAGGAGAAAGGGGACGGGATAGATTACAGTGGAACAGTGGAAGAGGCATGGCAGCAGTGCAAACAAGTACTCCTAGGTGCATGCACAAAAACACTGGGAACCACTACTGCAAGTAGTAGAAAAGAATGGATAACAGACACAACGTGGGCCATGATAGGTGAAAGAAAAGAAATAAAACGAAGGAAACTAACAGCGAGAAGCGATGAAAAAAAAGAGGAAGAACAAGAAAAATATGCAAAGGTTACAAAGGAGATTAAGAAAGCAATTAGAGCAGACAAAAGGAAATTTGTCGAAGATATAGCTCTGAAGGCGCAAGAAGCAGCAAACAAAAAAGACTCAAAGGAACTATTTGCAAGCATAAGGAACCTATCTGGAAGAAAGAAGAAGAACCCAATTGTAAAGAGCAAAGTACGAGCACTTCAAAGAAATCTTGAATACGGAACAGCAAGACACAAATGGTACGCAGGAGAATGTAGAGCAAGGAGCAGTGCTTAATATCAGCACTGACTCACCCACAGAAGAAGAAATTAGGAGAATTATTATACAATTAAAAAATGGTAAAGCTGCAGGGATTGACAAGATAACAGCCGAAATATTGAAAATAGATGTTCAAGGCATTACGAAGCTTTTGAAGCAATTAATGGACAAGATATGGCTAGCAGAGCAGTTTCCAAAACTGGCGGGTTGGAGTGATAGTAAAGCTGCCAAAGAAAGGGGACTTAACAAAGTGTGACAATTGGAGGGGGATTACGCTGCTGAGTGTAGTGAATAAGGTTTTTTACAGAATTATTCTGAACAGAATACTAGGAGTATTAGATGAAAAACTACGAAAAGAGCAAAGCGGTTTTAGACCAGCTAGATCTTGTCTGGATCATATAATAACAGTTAGAGTCATTATGGAGCAAACCCTGGAATATAACGCCCCATTATACATAGCATTTATCGATTTCAGGAAAGCGTTTGACTGTTTAAATAGGCCGAGCATATGGACATCACTCAAAAAGAGAGGCATACCACAGAAAATTGTAAATCTACTTAAAGAGGGGTACAGGGAATATGAATGCAGAGTTATGCACGAAGGTGTGCTGTCAGATGCTTTCCAGATCACAAACGGGGTGAGGCAAGGGTGTGTCCTCTCTCCCTTGCTCTTCGTAATAGTGCTTGATTATGTGCGAAAGGAGGTTATGGGAGAACAGCGGAGAGGGCTACATTGGAAACCTTTTAAAACGACTCGCTATAATGGCTACTATTACCTCGGATAATTGCAAAACTCGCTCGCAAGCTCGCTCGTGTTGCAAACATTATCCTCGGTAATAATAGCCTACATTATAGCGTCGTGTATAATATACTATAACTGCTCCCATGTTTATGACATTCCCTTCTTATTTCATCTCACTGCAATCTATAGTTTTTAATGTTTACAAATTCTCGATTTTTTTGCTGTTCAGCTTTTCTCTTCATTGTTGAACAGGTCTTTAGCTTTGCGCTGACTAAATAGCGATCGCTTCCTTTCTCTGCACGCCTGTATACTTTGACGTCCCTTACTTTATTTTTATCCGTTTTCTCCAATAATATCAAGTCAATTATAGGTTTCTCCCATTATTCGTGTGAATCTATGAATGTCCTTATGCTGGAACCAGGTATTTGTGACAAATAAATTACAAGAGGGCTGTTCTGTATATTGTTAGTAGCAGGCCATGGATGCGAAGAAAAACAAAAACATTTCCATCAATCGAAAGCTTATAACACTTACTGATCTAACCTATGCTTATTCTTTTGACAGTTTCCAGTTGCAATTTTGCAAGGTTGAAGTTAAAGCATATAGAGATCCTAATTTTTGATTGTTATAATTCGTTTGATTATTACTAAGCATTATGGAAGTGCCGCGGAATGCTTTTCGGGCTATGATTTTCTACGATTATAAACGAGGCTTAACATACGACCAAAGTCACCAAAATTTAATGGCAGCTTTTGGCGACAATAGTCCATCATTATCTACAATTAGTTACTGGTTCCGTGAATTTAAACGTGGAAGGAGAACGTTAGAAGATGAACCAAGACCTGGACGACCTGCAGTAGCTGTTTGTGGTGAAAACATTATTGCAACCGAAAAGTTGATTAAGGAAAAACGGAATATCACTCATAGAGAGATTCAAGACGAACTAGGCATTGGATCATCTGCAGTAGATATCATTTTACATAAACATCTGGGTGTAAGAAAGCTGGCAAGTCGGTGGATTCCACATTTGTTAACCGACGAACAAAAACAAGCACGGGTAGACTGGTTCAGGTTTATGTTAGAAAAGTTCGATGGAGGATCTTCAAAGCAGGTATTTAGTATCGTTACGGGGGATGAATCGTGGATATATAATTATGATCCCGAGACAAAACAACAATCAACTGTTTGGGTGTTTGAAAAGGAGGAAATGCCAACAAAAGTTATTCGCGGTAAAAGTGCAAACAAAAAAATGATTGCCGTTTTCTTCAGATACAGTGGCCCAGTTGCAGTAATTCCTCTTGAAGATCGTAAAACTGTAACTGCTGATTGGTATACAGAAGTTTGCCTTCTTCAAGTCTTCGAGAAATTGTGTAGTGATGGCCCAAGATCTGGTTTGCGTGGAATTATGTTACACCACGATAACGCAACTCCGCATACGGCCGCAAAAACTTTAAATTTTTTACACGAATCCGGAGTCCAACTGGTCACTCATCCACCATACAGTCCAGCTCTTGCCCCTAACGATTTCTTTTTGCTTCCGCTGATTAAAAAACTGATGCGTGGTAAGAGATTTCCTGACGCCAATGCGGCTGTTGCTGAATTTCAGCGAATTCTTGACGACCTTCCAAAAAAAAAAGAGTTTTCAGCGTGTTTCGAGAAGTGGTTTCAAAGAATGAAGAAGTGTATTATGTCTAAGGGGGAATACTTTGAAAAACAATAAAATTATTTTCTTTACAAATTCCGTAGTTTTCTTCTAACTAACAATTTACAGAACAGCCCTCGTATCATTATGCAAAAATCACTTTGGCCATTATTATGCAGGGTTTCGTCACCAAATCTTCCAACACATCTCTCGGACGTCACCCTCCCATTCAGATCACTTTCTGTTATTAAACGACTCTTTTTTGTATCAACCTGGTCTTGTAATAGCTGCCAAAACTGATCTTTTTCGGCTTTACTATTGCTTTCTCCAGGCCCATAATGGTGAACACTTCTTGTTGGTCTTGTTCTTCTAGTTTGAGTTGGATACTCATGATTCTTTCATTAACTAATCTAGAACTTTGTTCACAAGATCGTTAAGAATTATACAAGCCACTCCCGCTATTGCTCGTTTCTGCTTATTGACTCCACTATCTATAAAAGGGACAATGTGGATTTTTTAACAATTTATAACCTGCTCCCTTTGCCTTAGTTTCAGTCACTAAAAGAATCCCTATGTTATAGGTAGGTACTCTTCAAATTCCATTAGCAATTCATTTTCTTTACCAGTCATTCCTCTCACATTCCAAGTTCCTAGGTTCCAAGTATTTTTCTTCTCTTTGTCCTTTTTCGATATCAGTGTTTCCATCCCTGCTTTTACTATTACTAGTTTTTTGACTTGGGTGAAGATGGTTTCACAATGGGTAAGGTAGTAGGTTTAAGTTTATTTAATTTTCTACCCAGACGAAACTTTCATTGTCAACTACCAGTTTTTGATAACGAATTTTCACTTTTTTCCCTTCTCTTCCTCGCGTTTGGCGATTTCTTTTATTTGCTTTTGAATTATTCGCTGGTTGTACGTTAAGTCAGAATTTATATATATTTTCTTTTCTCTCATTTTAAATGCATTTGTAAGTACTTTGGTTTTTACATCAATGTTCTTTAATTTGACAGTGCATTGATTTCGATTAATTGGGAATACCTCTGAAATACACGTTTTTACATTTAATTCCTCTTCAAAAAGCTTTTCAATTGATTGTTTCAACATTGCCGTATATTTAAATTAATTTGTTAATTTTCCATGTAATGAAAAAGGATAAATAAGTGAAAGGATTAATTACTTTTCGAATTGCGGGCATTGGAAAAATGTTCATGTTTGTTAATATAACTGCTAATTATTTAGTAAAAAATATTTAAGTGTTAACATAAAAAATTGAAAAATATTTAGTACTACATATTCAAGTTTTTTTTACTGAGCAATATTTTAGATTTCCAAAAGCCTAAGCTGGCTAAGTAACTCAATCATACATTATTATTATGGTATGTCCAACATGGAGAACTTTATAGTGTTAAAAATCACACTGGCGCAAGTCTTTCTACACTGCTCAAAACCATACAGAAATATTTCTAAAAGTTATTTTAAATTAGAGAAAAAACAAAATAAATGCCTGTTTAGTTATAAAATGATACCTTGGGTATTGAAAGGGAATTGATGCTACGTGCCATAGGAATGTCGCAGACTGGAAGACACCAAACTTAAGTTGCTGCAGAATTAAGGGCTTCACAATGTGTAACATTTTTTACATTGCTTATGGCAGCATTATCAGGAAACATTTGTTACAACCCCAGTGCACGATCGATTTTTACAAGCTTGTGCTCACTGTAAGAAAACTTGTATTGCACGTTAATTACAGAAATTTAAGGTATTTTAATTAGTGAGAAAATCGAGTCAAATAGAGTACATGATTTGCAATTGAGATGTTAGGGACCATTTTTTATAGTTTCTCTTATAATTATAAATAACTAAAATCAAAGAGGTGATTTCAGCGGGGACGAGAATTTAAAATTTGCCAAATGAACAGTGGTCCAGGGGCGGATACAGATTTTTTTCTGGGTTGGGGGGGGGGGGGCACAAGGTAAGCAGTACTCTGGCTTGGAATTCATCCCTTGGCACTATTTTATGTTTTTGTATGGCCGGTCGACCGTCTGACCTCTGCATCTGCCCTTGCAGTGGTCTATAAGATTTAGTATACATCCTGGTAAAAAAGTGTATGTGGAGCAAGCCCTTAATTAGCACAAGGGGGCCAGGCCCCCCTATAGTTACGAGTCTGATGTTGAGGAAATCAGGATTACAAAATCGGCTCAATGTGTTCCGGAAAATTCGCTCTTATGGAGGTGTAATAATGATGGTGTGAGCTTGAATAAGTATTTGTGGCAGAACCGATCTCATTTCAGTGTAGGGCAATATGATAGATCATCGCGGGTGTGGTTGAGTGGTTAAGGCATTCGACTACGGTCTTGGAGTCAAATCCGAGTCGGATGCTCGGCGGATGGCCTACCTAGTCACTGACAATAATTGGGAACCGAAACATAGTAGTTGAATAGGAAAGATAGGCGGTTATTGAAGGCGTGGTGGTTACCACATCACCCCGTACATATAGCATGCGAGACAACCGAATTATGAAAGCGAC
This sequence comes from Melanotus villosus, assembly GCA_963082815.1. Lineage (NCBI taxonomy): Eukaryota > Metazoa > Arthropoda > Insecta > Coleoptera > Elateridae > Melanotus > Melanotus villosus. The sequence continues at coordinate 62,864,690 of OY720418.1, read as the reverse complement.
TTGGGGGGCCTTCTATGTTGCCGGCCATACTTCCTCGCGGAGTGTAAGTACCTTTAATATGATAGATCAAATCTACTTGAATAAAGCGCTCGTGCGTACAGTCCATATCCTGAATGTGTTTGATAACCAAGACATTTTATTATTGTCATGGCCAGTCCAATTTACCAACACGAATGGGCTCGAGCATACTTGTCTGGTCTAAGCGATCTGGATTGGGAATCGAACCTGTAACTGTACGTACCCAAGGTGTGTTACCCTTTACAATTTTTCGCTCCCTTAATGTTGTTGTGATTTTGTTGATCTAGGATAGGTCACCTTATAATACAAAAATAAATACTCCATCAAGTTTAATACACATATGATAAAGCCATATTTACAGATATTTACAATTTTAAATACAGTAAATAAACATAGTGAATGAACACCAAACTAGGCAAGTCAAATATGGGCAGTGGCTTTGAATCATTATGTTACCCTTTTGCTTTATGATTTTGATGTAATCAGGGTGGTCTGGGTGCGGTGGTTTGATCACAAGGAATTATATTGCAAGTCTGTGCGTCAGTCAGATGATCGACATAAAATCGATCTTGAGTGGGATTGATACTTATTAAAACAATCTTAAGCGGTCGGACCCAAAGGTGGTACCATAACTAACCTTTAAAGTGTGACGAGGGTACAATTTCCCTCCTAACCGTATGTGCGCTATGCACGACTCTAAAAATTAAGGTGAGTGAGCACTATGCCCCACAAATAATGAGTACATACATGCGCTAAGTATCACTAAAAATGTAAGGGAACACTGGGTACCTAGTATTTGTAAGGGCTCTTTATCCCTTTTGTTGATTAAGAATATGTTCAAGGCATATCTCAGAATTGTCGTATGATTGTAATTAATTGTGACCAGCACCTACAACTGGGCAACCCTAATGTAATGTTGACAAAGCCTAATTTTGAATGTATGTGATAAATAAAATAGAATTGCCAACTTTTGTAAGATTACTTTAATACACTATCGCAGGAGGTAATTACAATGCGAAGCATCCATACTGGGGTTTTAGACTCACAAACCCAAGGGGAAGAACGCTTTACAAAACTATGATGCAAAAAAACTTAAATCAGATCACAAATGGCCACCCCAGCTACTGGCCAACGGACAGAAATAAAATCCCTGACTTATTAGATTTTTGTGTAACAAAAGGAATTGCACCGGGATATAGTATATACAGCGGAACCGTGTTTAGAATTATCCTCACATCACACACCAGTACTTATAACACTAAGCTCAACACTAATCGAGAACCTAAAACCATAAACGCTATATAATAAGCACACCGACTGGGAGTACTTTAGAGAACAGTTAACAGCAATATTCACTACTCAAATTCCTTTAAAAACTGAGAGAGACATATACTTAGCAGTAGAATACCTCAATCGAAACATACAAATTGCAGCCTCCAACGCCACCACCAATCTACATGTGAAGGAAAATGTATTTTCTTTACCTCCGAACGTACACCAACTGATAGTAGAGAAAAGACGACTAAGAAGAATCTGGCAAGCAACTAGTAACCAACGGGATAAGAATATACTTAACAATGCAACTAACAAACTCAAACAACTACTACATAATTTAAAAAATGAGGTCATACAAACATATCTTTAAAACCTTTCACCAACAAAAGAAGCTAATTATTCACTATGGAAAGCAACTAAGAAGATCAAACAACATCAAGTCAATATTCCTCCAATTCGCAAGGAAAATGGATCCTGGGCCAGAATCGATGACGAAAAAGCGCAAGTATTTGCTGAACATCTGTCCAAAGTATTTATACCAAATCCCTCGGAAGACATGCCAGACAACGTTAACCAGATTCATCAATTCCTTGAAGCCCCTTTTCAGATGTCGCCTCCAATCAAAGCTTTCTCTCCCAGAGAAATACTTAACATAATCCATAAAAAACTAGCAGTTTGAGAAGCACCCGGATTTGACCTAATTACAAGTGAGGTACTTAGAGAACTCCCAATCCGCGCAATATCTCTTATGACGGCTATTTTCAACGCAATCTTGCGATTAGGTATTTATCCGCTTCAATGGAAGTTAGCACAAATCATTCTTATCCCCAAACCGGGTAAGCCTCCAACTGAAGTTGAATCGTACATACCAATCAGTCTTCTCCCAGTTATCTCTAAGATCTTCGAAAAATTGTTATTAAAAAGGTTACACCCAATCCTCTTACAGAACAATTTAATACCTCTTCATCAGTTTGGATTTCAAACCAAGCATTCCACAATTGAACAAATTCACAAAGTTACAGCCACCATCAATCAAACCCTGCAAGCTGGTAAATACTGTTCTGCAGCTTTTCTGGATGTTTCGCAGGCGTTTGATAAGGTCTGGTATCAAGGCCTCTTTTAAAAAATTAAACAGCTGTTACCTCATCCGTTTGCCGTATTGATAAAGTCGTATATCACCGATCGCTTATTCCAAACAAAATTTCCAAATGCAAAGTCAGAAGTTACCCATATAAACGCGGGAGTTCCCCAAGGCAGTGTCCAGGGCGCAGTGCTCTATTTGTTATATACAGCCGACCTACCAACAAATGAAAAAACAGTCACACCTACATTTGCCGATGATACGGCGATATCAGCCTCTCATCACAATCTCTACAAGAAAATCTAAATGAAGTGCAAATCTGGCTTAAAAGGTGAAGAATTAAAGTCAATGAAAATAAAATCACGCATGTAACGTTTACTAATAGAAGATTAACATGTCCTCAGGTCACTTTAAACTGCAAACCCCTACCGCAAGCGGACTCTGTGAAATATCTCGGTATGCACATCGACCGACGCCTGATCTGGCGAACACATACCTGGAATAAAAGAAAACACCTCAACCACCAATTAAGCAAAATGTATTGGCTAATAGGCAAAAGGTCAAAACTGTCTCTGGACAATAAAGTTCTTATACAGTGCGGTCGTTTAGTGTGGAAACCTGGGAATAAAAAGTTGTTGTCCGTTCATTTATTGAAAAAATCCTCGGATAGGTCAATTTTTATTTTTTATTGCACACATTTTGACATATCGTTAAAAATTTTTCCGCCATATGTGAAAAAGTTATGACGTTATCGTCATTTTTTATTTCGAAAATTTTCAAGTTCAAGGTCATACTTTTTTGACATTTTTGGTTTTAGAATTTCACGAGGTATCCAAATCTGCCAAAAAAATTGGAGATCGCCATTTAAAAAAATTGGCGATGACGTCATAACTTTTTCAAATATGGCGGAAAAAATTTTAACGATATGTCAAAATGTGTGCAATAAAAAATAAAAATTAACCTGTCCGAGGATTTTTTCCATAAATGAACGGACAACTTTTTATTACCAGGTTTCCAGACTAAACGACCGCACTGTATACAAAACAATTCTAAAGCCGATTTGGGTATACGGCATCGAACTTTGGGGTACTGCAAGTACTTCAGATATAGAAATCTTACAAAGATTCCAATCGAAAACACTCAGACTACTCACAGATGCCCCATGGTATGTAAGAAACTCAGTCCTTCATGGAGACCTCAACATAACCAATGTTAAAGAAACGATTCACACCAACAGTTCCAACTATTTACATAGATTGGAGAACCACCCAAACAATCTGGCCATCAATCTACTGGACAACAGTGATTCCATCAAGATTGAAGAGAATCAGCCCGTTAGACAGACATTCCTGATAGATCGGTCACAAATAATATGTATTATGTTTAGCCTTGTAGCACATTAGGTATACCTTGCCAGTCAACTATCACATAATCTCGAGCATTGTCACTGGGCAACGCTCAATACCCGTCAAAAATTATTGTCACAACAATTACTAAATATTTCAATAGAAATAGATTGTAATTTATATTTAGAATAAAAAAAAACGTTTGTAATGTTCGTTAAATTTGGGAGACTCCTCACTTGGAATTACTCTATCCCTCTATCGTAATCCTTTGATCAATACACGCAACCGGAAAAGCAATGCTTTGCAGCAGTGTACGGTGTACGTATGATGAAGAATTCTACAAGTTAGTGCAAATCAACAAAGTGCAATACAGCACACTGTATATTTTACAGTAATTAGATACACGGATCAATGTACTAATAGCTATCCCAGACTACTATATAGGGTCAACTGAATAGTCAAGACTGGGTGCTGTGGTAAGATTAGGTCGCGTATTTATAGTAAAAATCCATGGTACTGAGGGGGTTGTTATCAAACGTTCCCGCGGGTGTGCAGCTGGCACTTGTCCAAAACTAATAAATTTCATAGTTAATAGTTTAATTCAAAATTCCAATACTATGGTTTGATTTAAATTTCCTTTGAAATTTTAAATTTTACTAGAAGGCGGGACCCACACTTTCAGTGTTGGTTCGTCTCAATACCGGGCTGCGTGATTAATTTAGAAAGGCACGGAGGGTTTCAAAGCTTATGTCCGAAAATGTATGATATCTCTGTTTTTACTTGTCAAATGAAATTAATACTTTCTTGTCACCTAATTGTCCAAAAACAGCCCTAATGTTATGCTTGAAATAAAAGGAAATACATTAAAATATAATCCCTGAAAAATAAAGAAAATAAAATTAGAAACGCACAGCTGGTCATCACAAACCCGAGGCAAGTGTGCTAACCTTTACCCTATCAAAGGCGACATCATACTAATAATAATAATAAGTAAAGCAATTATAAAAATTGTATAAAAATTTAAATAATAAAGAAAAACAAGATAATCTAGTTTAAACATGTTTCATGGCCATGCTATAAATTTTTATTTCTATCGTATTTCCTTTATTGTCATCATGCATGGAACGCTGGGATCTAAAATTTCGGGTAACGAGCATTTTAAATGAAAATTAGTTCTTAAGTACTTAGTTCGATCTACGAAACTGTCGTAATCAATAAAATGAGACATAAATATTTTTTTAACATCCCACTTTATATGCCATCTACAGTGTGTTTCACTTTACACGAAGCCACCTAAATAACTATTTTATTAATAACGCAACTAGTATAAAATTTTTACCAGTGATAGAGGCCATTAAGACGAATCTTTTTTGTAGAAATGAAATTTTTTTAGAGTCCAAATCTAGCCAACTATGATTAAAATAAAAACTAGCGTTTCAAAATGAAATTTTTCAGCGAAACTTCGTATTTGGAGTATTTTTGTGATTAGCGACAACTTTTTTAAATATTTTTTTGCTCTATCTTAATCGCTGCTATGACTTTACTTGAAACGCTAGTTTTTATTTTAATCATAGTTGGCTAGATTTGGGCTCTAAAAAAATTTCATTCCTACAAAAAAGATTCGCTTTAATGGCTTCTATCACTGGTAAAAATTTTATACTAATTGCGTTATTAATAAAATAGTTATTTAGGTGGCTTCAGGTAAAGTGAAACACACTGCATACAATGTACAATGCGATTTTTTAAAAAGCCTAGAAAAAAAGCTATTCCGTGTGCAGTCAGCTGTAAAGAGCTTTGAATGACATTAACCTGTATGTCAAACTGTGACAGTTCAGGTAGTTAAAAATTTTGGCCCAACAGGAAATACGACGCAAAATAGCCGACATAGAGCCTGCGTTGTGCCGCCGTGTTATCGAGAATTATGATACGCGCATTACGTCATGCTACAGGAGCCGAGGCGGCCATTTAAATGATATAATCTTCCATAAATAATTGTAATGAATTGAACCAAAATACTAAATTAAAAAAACATTGTTTTTCTAATCTTCGCGGTTTTAATTTAATATTTTCATGTGGAAATCAAAACTGAATCACCCTTTACAATTTTGCTCTTTTTTTTAAATTTCTAGACACATTTTCGAGCATGTGCTGTGAGTTATTTATTTCGTTGCATTTATGAATTATTCTTGCTGCAAGCTAATCTAAATTTTGTATTGGTGTCTGATAAATTGAATTTTTCAGATAGGGCCAGACAAAAAATCCAACGTTGTTAAATCACAGGACCTGGGTGGATAAGCAACTGGAGTGTTCCGATTGATTACTCTATTACCGAAGAATTCCTGAATAAAATTCAAGTTCTCCACAGTACAATGAACAGGCGAGCCATCCTGCTGAAAGTACCCCTTCCGCAGCTCTTGGTCATCTAACTGATTAACAAAAGGTTCAAAAATCTCTTCGCGATACCTTAATGCATTGAGTGTCCCTTGAAAGAAAATTGGTCCTACAAGTCGTCGTCGGCTAAGACCAATCCACACACCAAGCTTTTTCGGATGAAGTGGTGTTTCTCTAAACGCATATGGATTCTCCGCAGACCAAATTCGTATATTTTGGGAGTTCACATATCCAGATAAATGAAACCATGCCTCGTCAGAAAAAAACACGTTGTTCAAGTCGTTGTCTTCAGAAAATGCGTTTAAAAACCATCCACAATATCGTTCTTTTAGAGGCATGTCTGCTGGTAGAATCTGATGAACAGAAGTTACTTTAAATCTGCTTTAAGAATATTCCTCGTGGTTGTGTAAGACAAATCAATGCGCTGTGAAAGACGTCGAATTGAAGTTGAGGGAGCTTCAGCCATTATTTGTCTAACATTTTCCAGGACTTCTGGTATGCGTTCTGTAGGTCTACCTTTTCTGCGTGTAACACCACCTGTTTCATCGAATAATTCCACGGTGTGCATTGGAGCATCGTAATAGTATATTATATACCAAAGTAGAGAAGATATTTTTCTCAACCGAGCAGTATTATTTCCCGACATGCGAAACATGCAGGGAAATTACTTGCGAGGCTGAGAAAAATCTTCTCTACCGCGGTTTATATACTATTTTTTTCACTACTAGCGCCTTCATGCCTTTTAATTAATCATTTTTACTTTAATAAAAAATAAAATGACAGATACATATATTTATTTCTAAATATCCACAAAAATCAAGTAGCCTTGCTTGAGAACAAGGGGAGGAGTCAATTTCAATTGAAGTTTATGTGAAATATATTTATAATAGGCACCTGAGTGCATAGCAATTGTTTCCATTATTCACCTGGGTCAATAATAAAAAATTATTGACCACTAGGAGAGACATTTATCTTCTTGGCTCGCAAACAAGGTCAATAATGATATCTTCTAATGCTAGTAGTGAAAAAAATCGATTGTATTCAACAATTCCAAAATGGTCTGTAAAATCGTTGAAGCATTCCTGGATCGAATACCGCCACTCACCATTTATGATGATTCCAGTTCGATAATAAGCTTTTACCATAAATATCTTATGCTGCACTGTGAAATCCATTTTTGAATAAATAATTGAAGCTACTTTATTTATTTATTTTTGGCAGCTATGCTGTTACAATTTTCATATTATGTAAGATTCTAAAGCTTAATATAGACGGGACAATCCAGAGGCTACTGCAATTGACTTTTTAAAAAATCACATTGTATATAGGATTGTGTATTGCACCCGTAAAAACTACATACCCTAACGCCTCGACACCGAAAGGTAAAAGAGGTTGCAGACAGATACTGATACAACGTATACAGCAGCTGGTATGACAATTTTTTATCCGTCGTGTGATTTAGGACAATAAAACTTATATACTAAACCTTAAAAACTAAAACTAACTTAATATAAGCACATCAAAATGGCAGGCAGATCATGCAGGTGTCGTTGTACGTAGCTAGCCTTCTATTAATTATGGGTTGGTTCAGAAGATTCACTGCTAAATCGTTAGGATGGGCATGGAGTCGAGTACTATACTGCAAACTGTATCGTCGGATTTCTCCGTTAACCATTGGGATTTGGAGGTCCCTTCAGACAACCGCCTGGAAACGCTCGAGAATTCCAATATTAGAGGTAGATGCTGTGCCCCAGAGTTGTATACCATAGGACTAGATTGGTTTGGCTATGACTTTGTAGATCAGGAGTTTGTTTTCAATGGTGAGTTTGCAGGTGCGTCCTAGCAGCCAGTACATTTTGGAAAGAGTCAGTCCTAACCGTTTATGTTTAGTAAAGATGTATTTTCGCCAGGTAAGTCTTCTATCAAGATATAGCCCAAGATATTTGACTTCGTCTTGTTGAGGCAGCTGTTGATTATTTAGATGTACTGGAAGGCAGGTTTCTCTTCGTGTAGTAAACGTCACATGGATAGACACCTATATAATAAAATTACTTATATGCATTTACCTTTTATATTTGCATATCTTTTTAGTCCAAATAACGAAATAACAATAATTTCTTTTCGTTACATTCAGTTGACCCTGAATTTGGTACATCCTAATTATGATTATGTTTTAGCTCGAAATTCCCTTCTTCATTTATGTGAAGATAGTTAATTTTTTGTTAGTAATTCCATCTGCTATTGCCATATTTGATGCATTTGTAGGACATTTTATTTCAACAACTGCATCATCGCTGATTAAACCTTCGGGACTAGCACCTTAAAGTAAACATATTTCCATAAAGAATACGACCCCTAAAAAGTAGTTAATTGGGAATATTGAAAAACGAGTAATAATTATTAGTCCCTGATAAAATCCTTAAAATAAATGTAATGCGAATGAGGTGTACGCAGAATATTTTATGTATGATCGCATTGTGTTCGTTACAAATACGAAATTTATTACAAATTTTAATTTTAAAAATAACTGCTCGTACTATTTTATAAATTAGAAGGAGTTTGTTGTTATTTATATTAGTGGACGGTGTCAATCTGCCAATAATACTTAAGTAACGATGTGTCTCATCTATAAAAAGTCCACATTCCTCCACTGTCAGATTACATTTTTCTTGGACAGCACGTTTAGCTCTCCGTTCATCTTCTTGGCCATAACGTGTAGCACTGTTTCCATGAAAATCGGCATACACAATAAATTTGATTGTGTTACCAACTAGTGTGGCCTGTCGCAGTTTGCAAATTTTGCCAAAGAGTGATGCTGTAATCCTATACTTATGACCTTTCTTAGATCCATACTGAATTATCACTTTGACTTCGGGTTTTTCTTTCGATTTCTAGTCTACCCTTTTCGTCGTTTTCCAAAGACTTCAGAAACTATGCTGTTCTAATTTTCTTAATTTCTTTTAGTAGATCAGGATGTTCAGCAGCATTGGGAGCGTAATCTTAATCTGCTTGTAAATTTCTTTTCCGAAGTCGGACTACAAATAATCTTCTTCTAGCGGCATACCTATGTACTTTTTCCAGAACATTCTTCCAAAAATCTTTTGGTTTATTCTCCAGAACTCTTGTGGTAAACGCTTTATGGATTAAGGAGTGGTGCAATCGGTAATCTGTTAAAATCATACTTTCCATCATTTCTATTGAAGGTGAATTAACCTACTTAACAATCATCTTTATGCAAAATGAGCAAAAATTTGCTTGAACAATACCTACTGTTATTATGAATTAATTAGTGCGTTAAGTAGTTACACATTAAATTTTACCTTTACATTTTTAATCTTTTTTTTAAACAAAACCATATGCATTTAGCCAAATTAGTAAAACCAAAGAAAACCCAATATACAGTGTGTCCCAAATTCAATCCCCACCATTAGGATCTCGGAAACTATAAAAGCTACAAAGTTGGTTAAATAGGGAAAGTTTTAGGGATTTTAAGGCTCATTTCATATCCGTTGAGAAATCACAGCCAACTTTGACCGTTTTCGAGATATCTTGGAAAACCCGAAATTTGGAGTTTTTTGTTTTCCAAAACATCTCGGAAAGTATTAAGTTATGAGTTTCAAGACTTGTACATTGTGAAGGCACTTTTTTACGGAGAATCGGGTGGTACCATTTGTTTATATTTTTGACGCTTTGTTTCTATTCTATGAACAACTACTTTTGATTTTCATATGGACGCCATATTGAATTTTGTAGTAACTAAACTCAGCTCTTTTTTCCTTTTCAACGGTGTATCACACGTACGGAGTTTTTGAAGAAGAGTGGGAATAAAATACATTTTTTCTTTATTCGCGTAGTAGGCTATGATAAAAAAATGTATTTTATTCCCGCTCTTCTTCAAAAACTCCGTACATGTGACACAACGTTGAAAAGAGAAAAAAGAGCTGAGTTTAGCTACGACGCGACGTTTTGTTTCTATTCTATGAACAACTACTTTTGATTTTCATATGGACGCCATATTGAATTTTGCCGTAACTAAACTCAGCTCTTCTTTCTCTTTTCAACGATTTGTCACACGTAAGAAGTTTTTGAAGAAGAGCGGGAATAAAATACATTTTTTTTTATCATAGCCTACTACGCGAATAAAGAAAAAATGTGTTTTATTCCCACTCTTCTTCAAAAACTCCGTACGTGTGATACATCGTTGAAAAGAGAAAAAAGAGCTGAGTTTAATTACGACAAAATGCAATATGGCGTCCATATGAAAATCAAAAGTAGTTGTTCATAGAATAGAAACGAAGCGTCATAAATATAAACAAATGGTACCACCCGATTCTCCGTAAAAAACTGCCTTCACAATGTACAAGTCTTGAAACTAATAACTTAATACTTTCCGAGATATTTTGGAAAACAGAAAACTTCAAATTTTGGTTTTTCCAAGATATCTCAAAAACGGGCAAAGTTGGCTCTGATTTCTCAACGGATATGAAATGAGCATTAAAATTCCTAAAACTTTCCCTATTTAACCAACTTTGTAGCTTTTATAGTTTCCGAGATCCTAATGGTGTGGATTGAATAGGCAACAGAATTATTTTTTTTAAATTAATGTTTTTTAATGTTTATGCCGTATTAAATAGACCCAAATCAAAAAAATTTTTTTTTAATAATTAAGAAGCGTAAAAAAGAGTCGGAATTTCAAATGAAAAATTTTCCCGCCAAAACGAGCACGTATACGCGCCATATTGCTGTGACGTATGTAGCCGAACGCGTCAGCTGCATAGATAACTAATAATAGTCAGCTGTCAGCGGAACATACGCGAACGTTGTAGCGCGATGCGCGATATTTAACGTGTTTATTTAGCTCGTTCGCCTGTGAAAATTAACAAGTACTACTACTTCTACACCAGGCAAAATATGTATTTCTATCTATACCTAATGATTACTAACCTTAAATTTTTTTCAGTCACTTTGACACTGCAGAGTCTATTTTATGCACATTACCAGGCAACACCGATTCGTGCGGCGCGGTACGTCACATGCCGTTTTCGATTTTCCGGCGGCAATTCAAAATTGCTGGGATAATTTTCTATTTTTTCTTGCGGATAAATTTTTTTTTATTATTTTAAATATTATGTAGCTTATAAGTGGCCCCTCAACTACATGTAAAAACGATTTCACTTAATTTATAAAATTCAGTTCTTTAGCCCATTTGGGACACACTGTATTCTATATTCTTTATACTTTGGTAAAACCTATTTTATCAAAAATATTGATTTTGTACTTAGGTTATTCATATTGGTTACTAACCAACAGCGAAAGGTAAACAATAGAAAACGGAATAGATTATATGGCTAGGGAACCACGAACGTAAATTCAACGTGCGTTGCAACGCACGTCATTTACAACGTACGTCGCCGCACTGAACACACGAACGTAAAAAAATTTTAAGAAACCTGCGTTTAATTAATCTTTATGCAATAGATAGCTATCAACTTGGACGATTGACGCTGACAATTTAATAACACTTTCAAGGCAAACCCTGCTCTGTGTAGCGACGAAATAGTGATTATGAGTGCAGTGCATGACGTTCAGCAAATCAAAATAATTTTTTCTGCCTAAACTATGACACATAGTGAAATCAAACAAGAAGCAAAAGCTTTTTTAAAAAAGAATGTCCGTCTGTAAAAAATTAAAAACACTATTAAAAAAAAGGTTCTTAGCAGAATGTAGATGGTTAACTTTTAACCACTTGCGCAACACCCACAAATAAGTAAATCAGGGTCAAAATACACCTTTTTCCAGTACACATTTAAATCCCGAATGTAGTGCCCATCGATAAAAGCAATTTTTGTTAAAAAAAATTAAAGATCTTTGACGTTTGTTAGCGAAGCATTTTTGAATAGGGGTAGGTTTGGTTACATCATTCGATTTTGATCTCAGGAATGGGCAGTGTTTTGTGCAGATCTTTGTCATTGTCAATAACAGGAAGTAAAAGATAATTTTAAATAAAATTTTCTGTTTCAGTATGTATTAGAAAGACATTATTCTAACACTCTTTTTAAACGATTTTTGGTGACATTTTGTTTCCAGGAATCGGTAAGCTACAATAAATAATATGCAAAATACATAAGCAACCATTGCTGTTCTCCAATGTATACTATACCACAAGAACAAAGGAAGCTGTAGCTGATAACAGGGGTTGAAGCATATTTTTACTGAAGGGAGTATCTGTGACACTTTTAGAGGGGGTTTGAGGTTGGTTAAAAACTTGATATTAACATACGTAAAATTAAATGGGGATTCCAAAAATGTATAAATATACAATGTGTTCCACTTAAAATGACAAAGTTTATGTTTATTCCAGCGAAACCAGAAGTGATAGAAACTTGTGTTCTACGTCAAATAATGCAGTTTTAAGACTATATGACATATATGAAATTTTATTTTCAAATCTTAAAATATAATTACAAAAATAGGAGTACCCTAGGTTTCATCGACACCCTGTATAATAAATATTTTGTAAAGATTGATTATAACCTAAAACAGCAAAACAGTAATATGCATTTAGATACAGGGTGAATTTCAAACGGCACATAATAACTATACCGTGCGATTCTGCATCAAAAACTGATAACAAATTGTATACTATACTACATATTTAAGGCTCACAGGCGTAGTTTTAGAACAAATGCTAATTAAAGATTTATAAACTTAACAACACTGTGTGGTGAATGTACAATCATCTTATTCATCTACAATAACATGAACACAGTTGCTTCACTTTTAGCTTGGTTATCTTATAAATATTCTATAATAATAATAATAATAATAATAATGGCCATTTATTGATGGAAGACTAAAGAACATAAAATGGAATAAGAAACAAAAAGGTAACTATCTATACATTATCTCCATCAAAAGGGCGAAGTTCAGAACCATGAAGAAATAAATAATACATTTCAACAAGGTCTGCTCTTCCACTCAACCCTTCATTATTAAATTATATATAATAATACCCTGAAAATAACTAAAAATAAAATTTAAAGTAAAACATGTGCAGCTACAAACAATATAAAATTAAAAGAAATTACATGAAGATGTGAAATAATAAAGTTTTGAAAAACATTATGTCTGATCTTAAACACACTATAAAATTAAAACACATTACATAAAGATGTGAAATAATAAAGTTTTGAGAAATATTATATTATGTTTGACCTTCAGTAAGAATACCAATCAGATGGCGTCTGAAAGAACCCAATGTGAGTGTTTTTAAAAACTCCGGTAAGGAATTATAGACATTGCAAATACTATACGAAAATGATCTTCTGAATAATTGCGATTTATGGATTGGAGGCGTGATAAAGTTTTTATTTCTTATATTTACGTTATGTACTTCAAATCTAAATTTAATTTTATTGAACAAATATTGTGGTTGTTTAGATGTTATAATTTTATGATATAAAACTGAAGCATGCAACTTTCTACGGTTGCTCATATTAAGCCAATTCGTTTCATTTAGTTTATGATGTATCCGTTCAAATTTTCTGATACCATATATTAATCTTAGACAGGAGTTCTGCATACGTTGAATTCTCTTGATATTGCAAGCATCCAAACACGGACCATACACAGTATCACAATAATTGAAGTGTGATAATACTAAAGATTCGCACAGTATAACCTTCAGTTGTTTATTTAAACAGAATCTGTTGTTAAATATTAATTTCAAATTTAGAAAGGCCTTACGCATTATATAAGAAATGTGTTGAGAGAATCTTAGGTCTTCATCTATAATTAATCCAAGATTTTTACAATTATCCTTTACTGGTAAATTTATGTTTCCGATTTGGATATCTATATCGTTTTTAATCATATTTCTGTCTTTATTTTTACCCAATACCATCACTACCGATTTATCTGGGTTAATTTTTAAACAGTGCTTTTCAGAAATTTTTACTAAATTAGCAATATCAGTATTGATCAGATCATTTGCTAATATAACATGTTCACTGTCAAAATCGTATTGTAATTGAGTGTCATCGGCATATAGATGGTATCTGCAATGTTTGATATATTGTTTAAAATTGCAAGTGTATAAACAGTATAAAAGAGGCCCGATAATTGAGCCTTGTGGCACACCAGCAACGATATTTAGGGGAGTAGAAGTTTCTCCCTTTAGAATTACCCTTTGGCTGCGATTAGTGAGGTATGATTTCATAAGCTTTACAGCACTGTGATGAAAACCAATAAAATGCAAAATACTAAGCATAATTTTATGGGAAATAGTGTCAAACGCTTTAGAATAATCCAACATCACTACAACGGATACCTTGTTCTGATCAGCCGCAGAAAGCAAATCATCCGTGATATTTAAAAGGCTAGTAGCACAGCTGAATCCTTTACGAAAACCAGATTGCGTATCTGGTAAAATATTGTGTAACGTAACGTGGTTTATTATTTCTTCAGCCATAATTTTTTCAATGATTTTTGATAAAACGGATAATATGCTTACAGGGCGGAGATCTTTAAAATCTGTGGGTTCGTTAATTTTAGGCAGTGGTAGAATATTAGCAATCTTCCAACTATCTGGAAACACACTCTCGAGCAAACAACAATTAATAATATGTGTAAGTATTGGTAAAATATTTGGACAGCACAATTTTAACATTACAATACTTATACCGTCTGATCCAACAGCGTTTGTTTTAATATTGAATAATATTTTTTGTATTTGAGTTTCATCAGCAAGAGTAAAATTGAATAGGGCTTCGAAATTTTCCATTAATGTACGGTTATAAAACTCTTCTAATTCTGCATTTCCAGAAGCAGAGGCTCTACTGGCGTTTAAAAAGGTATCATTAATTTTATTAACATCACAAAGTGCGACTGGAATAACATTTTCAGTGCGTTTTTTACTATTATACACATTTAATGATTTTAGTACCTTCCACATACCTTTAGGATTAGTTCGAGTTTGATATTCCAGGTAAGCTTGCTTTTCTTTTCTAATCGCAAACGTAGTGTAATTTCTTAGAGACTTGTAATATTCCCAAGAGCCTTTAGTTTTAATTCTTTTGTAACGTTTAAAGGCAGTATCTCTGAGGGTCATCATAATCTTAACATTATCAGTTAGCCAAGGTGATTTAGGCTTAGTTATTTTAACTGTTTTAATAGGTGCATACAAATTAAACAGATTTAAAATATTATTAGTAAAAAGTGCAACTTTATCATTGATATTAGTAGTGTTAAATATACTTTCCCATGACATAAGCTGCAAATCATTAATGAATGCTTCGTTATTAAAAGATCTAAAGTCTCTAAAAGTATAATAAAAAGGAACAATGCCTGAATTAAATTTTATAGGATAACAGCAAAATACCAAATCGTGATCCGATACATGATTCATATTTATAACACCAGAACCTATTATATCTATATTTGACCCAACAATAATAAAATCTATTAATGTAGCACTAGTAGAAGTGACACGAGTCGGTTCTGATATTATTTGTTTAAGTCCCATTGCATCCAAGGCAGAATAAAATTGAATGCATGCAATATCATCGAATTTAAGGAGGTTAATATTAAAATCGCCAACAATCACAAGTTCGTCACATAAAGGAAAGACTAGGGATAAAATATCTTGAAACGCATCCAAAAACTCATAGTATGCACACTCCTGCCGTCTGTATATGGTACCAAATACTACAACACGATTAGAGAATTTAATATTAACCCATATGTGTTCTAAGGCCGTACTATTATTTTCTATTTTTAACAAAGAAAAATTAAGATTATTTTTTATGTACATACCAACACCTCCTCCCCATGTTAAAGTTATCCTGTCTTTTCGTACAAATTTGTAGTTCTCAACATTTACTACTTCATTTGGAATGCCAGCATTAAGCCTTGTTTCAGACATCCCCAATATATCATATTCCTCTTTTAGTAAATGGTCCTTAAATTCTGTGAAATTAGTCAAGATAGATCTTACATTTAAATGAGCAATCTTGAGTGAATCAATCATTGAAAATAGACAAATAGATAATTTCTTGATTTAATACTAGCAAATAAAAGTGAAGAAAAATTAAATATATACAACTAAATTCATAATTGCTGTAAATTATTAAAAAGTTTGATATATGGATAATGGTAACATAATTAAAATAACACTCGTTGAGACTAATGAACATCGTTTAAATCAGCAACTGAACTTATAGCATAAACTTGACTCCTATCTGCCTTTCGCATCATAATCTTGCCATTTTTGACCCACAAATATTTTATTTCATTAGTTTTCTTGAACTCACGACACTGTGCTAATAATCTTCTATTGGCAGGAGATAAAGATTCATTAATATATATAGGCTTGCCTGTGTAGGAAGGATCTAGGTCTTTAGTAGAAAAAGTGCGCCTAATTTTCCTGGCATTTAGTAAACCATCCTTGTTATTTCGACTAACAAACTTTAATATTATTGGCCTTGGTTCTTGTGGCTTATTGGGATCGGGTCTTAATCTATGGCACACGTCAATCATGTTTGTTTCAATATTAAAATTGAGGGCTCTACCGATGGTACTTATGGTCGTATATACATTTTCATCTTTCGGTTCAGGTACACCCCTAATTTCAACCGAGTTTAAACGCGTGTACTGTTCCAAATTATTTATTTTCTGTTTCATATCTACGTTTTCTTTTTTTAAAGATGCATTTTCAACGCCTAGGTTTTCTACTTTATGAAGACATTCTTCTATCTGATGATCTTTATCGGAAATTGTTTTTCGTAAGTCTTCAAGTTGGTCATTAAAAAAATCTAACGACTTTTGAAATGCATCTAATTTATTGGATAGCAATTCGTTTTCTTCCTTTAAAGCCTCTTTTACTGCAGATTTAATGCAGGCCAATAAATCGTTGTTCGTATCTGTTGGTGCATTTGGTATATTATCATAAGATGGTTTGCTTTTACATTTTAAGCATCTCCAAGCCAATTTCGCCTCAGTTGTAAGTTTACGAAAGTTAGTTTCTCGCATTCCACAACATATATAATGAAATCCACTATCACACCCCCCACATTTAACAAAGTCAGACCCCAAAGGTAAACTTTCACTACATATGCTACACATGGACATTTTAATCAATTTTAAATAAATTTGTGCACAAATTTTACTAGTAACAGCGGATCGAACACGTCCGTACTTCAAGGCGTACACTCACAATATTAGTCATAAGTAAAGCGTGGAAAATATGAGAAATGCATATTCTTTATTTTTAGCATATTTATCTAATTTTATATCTTCAAATCTTTATGATCTGCACTATTAAGAACCGATTGACACTAATTTTATATTGCATATTTTGCATATTTGTAATTTTTTTGCATTTTTTGATAAAAGTTGCATATCTTAGCATATTTATGCCTCCTGAGATGTTTTTTATTCTCTGAATTCTTGGTTTTACAAAATTCCATAGGGATTAAAATAAAAAAATTCTGTAGGGATTAAAACTTTCTAATCATCAAGAAGGTTGTGGGAATTCCTTAACGACTAGTGTCCAAATCTGACAGACAGTAAGCTATACATAACAGCTTAACTATTAATTCCTTCTTAGAACTGTCTCTTAGAACTGGGTACTTACTGTTAATGTCTGGTTGTATAAGTACAATCTTTAACAGTCAAGATAAGGAGCATTGCCTGGCTTGTTCTTCATTATTTGTTTGACTACCGCAAGAACATAGTGCATACTACTTGTGCAGTGTAAAAGTGCAACAGGCCTGTTCAGTTTTAAATCAACTTACAATGTCTAGAATTAGAAATTTGATCAAATCTTACCCCGAACTGGTATTGGTAGGAGATACAAAAAATCTTGGATATGTTAAGGGGAAAACTAGCAGAGTGCAGAGTTAGAGTTAAGTTCAGATATTATTGTAAAATTGAAAAATGCTCCAATTATTTCTGTCGATGTAGAAAGAAGTTTTTCTATATATAAATATTGATATGATATTAACTTTGAACAATAATAAATAAAAATTGCTAAAAATTAAAAGATGCAATAAAAAAAATAAAAAAAATTGTTACACTAGCTAGATTAGATTTTTAGTATTAGTTGTAGAAATTGTTCATTGTTGTATATTATTGGATTATATTTAGCTAGTGATGTTGTTGTTATGGTAATGCATGAATGTGATGAATATATGAATGTTTATTTAAAAAAAATGGAATAAGAAGACACCAGGGAAACGGGAGAAGAGAAAAACAAATTGATAAATAAACAGATGGTTTTGAATTCAAAAAGTGAAATGATGTAAAAATAATTGCTCTTCGAAATAAAGTGATATTTTTGGTTTAAAAATATCAAAACCATTTATAATAATATTATTAAATAAAACAATAAATCAGAAGAAGAATAAATAACAAAAATATTAAACTGGAAATGCAGTAAAATTGAATTTAGAATTGAAGATTGATAATAACGAGAACTGGATTTGAAGTGAATTGAATTTAAAATAGACATAGAGTGGAAGAAAAACCGGATTGTACATAATTGGAAATTTGAGAAATCGTGTGAGTGCTGTTTTAAAATTAAAATAATTTTAAGATAGAATAAGACAGGGATTGATAGGAACAATATTTTAGTAATAAAATTGTATTACGTATTTCTTAAATTTTGTGAGTAATTTTTATTTGTCTTTACGAATTCCGAATTTAAAATCAAGTGCTACTATAAACAATTTCGATTTATATCAAAATTTGGCGCTGGCCTCTTTCGAAATTCATTTATTTTTCAAATAAAAAATTGGCGAGCTCTCAGAACGACCCTGAGATTAAAGAACATCTCAATAAAAATAAGTCATATCAAGAATTGTTAAAAAAAAAAAACGAATGGTTGTTAATTTAAAAGTAGGCAATCATAACAATATGTACACTGTGTCCCATTTTGGTTGCGACTGCAGGGTTTCTCGGTTATTAATAAAGATAGAAACTTACGGTTTTCGCGAACCTGTGCCACTTTTTCGTGAAACTTTGAATGCCGCAAACAAAACTAATCTAGCTTATTTAGTTTATGAGATACAGGGTGAAAACGAAATTTTTTACTTTTCGGGGTGCTATCATATCTCTCAAACCATGAAAGATAAAAAGAAGGTGAAAGCTGCTTTTAAAAGATATTTGTGCGTAGAGTTCAGTGGCGTACTCGATTTTTTTTTCGGGGCACCGTTTATGAGATAGGACCCAAAGTTGGTATTTTTTAAATGGGACACCCTGTATTTTTTAACGTCAAATTTTTTCATATTTTTTTCTGAGTGCACTGATGTGTCATGATCTATATATTTTTTGTTTTTAGGTGTCAAAATCACAACAAATGTTATTTTTTAACTGTTTTTAATAGATATATCATCTATTACACCTACCTAAACTAATAACTAATAAGCCTAATTAAATTGTTCAAACTGTAGACCATTCTCTCTTATACACAACCTACACACCTTTTCAATTCTCTTTAGAGCATTTAAAATTATAAAGGGTTGTCTCTGTAAACTTCGAAATGCTTCCTCGGTCAATGCTCGGAGTTTTTCATAACTCATCCAACAAATTATTAGTTGGCCATGGATACAAAATTTTGTTTTGTTTATTGTGTCAACGGTAAATGAGTCAGTTGTTAAAAACCATTAACAATGGCTGATGGCAGAGGATTGTCATTTCAAAATTTCGAAAAATACGATATAATTAAATGTTTAAACCTTTGCAACGAAAATGTCGAAGAAGCGTTGACAATGTATTTAAATAGGTAAGAACGCAACTTACTTCAGTTTGTTATAAAACTAAGAAAATAAATTTTTCCTATTAGATTTCCAGAAAGACGGCAACCAAATCGTACTACGGTATTCAGAATAAAAAGTAATTTACTTAATTTTGGAAGCTACACAAAGCCTCGTCAAAACCATTTTGCAGAACGGAATGAAGCTGGCGAAATAAATGTTTTAGCTTGTGTGGGAGCAAGACCACAAATTTCTTGTAGAAAGATAGAAGAGGAAGTAGGAATTTCTAAAACTAAGGTTCAAAAAATTAAAAAAAAAACATAAATTTAAGCTGTATAAAGTAAACATTGTTCAAAAATTATATCCTGATGACACATATAGGCGCTTGGAATTCTGCAATTTAGTCCAGTGAAATTAGACATTGCTCTCCGGAAAAATTCCCGGAAAGCTGGATTTTGGTATGGACCTTGATATTGTGGTTCTAAACAAAATGTCAAAAGTCCCCATCGATCCGAGTGCCGCTAAAATTTTCACGCAGTGTCAAAAGTCACACAACACGTTTTTTCGTGAATATCTCGTTAACGGTCACTTTTACGGAAATAATATTTATCATCAAATTTGTAGCTTAGGAAATTTCCTACAAAACAGATGTAATGACTTTTATTTATAGGAGTGGCCGTTTTGGAGATAATGTGATCTACAAAGTTGTAACGAACGGTGTGCACTCCTCAACGGCATGTATGTATACGCCACGTGCACACTGTTCGTTACAACTTTGTAGATCACATTATCTCCAAAACGGTCACTCCTATGAATAAAAGACATTACATCATTTTTGTTTGAAATTTCCTAAGCTACAAATTTGATAATAAATACTTTTTCCATAAAAGTAACCGTTAACGAGATATTCGCGAAAAACCGCGTTGTGTGACTTTTAATCCTGCGTGAAACTTTTAGCGGCACTGTGATCGATGGGGACTTTTGACATTTTGTTTAGAACCACAATATCAAGGTCTATGCCAAAATCCAGCTTTCCGGGAATTTTTCCGGAGATGGGACTTTTGTTTGTCTAATTTCACTGGACTATAGTATTACGAGCCCAGTCGCATATGAATTGGACCAAAAGAAATATGCAACAAAATTTTATTTTTCTGAATAAAAATTTATTTAATTTTCATAATTTCAGCAGAGACAATTAAGCTTATTTGGTACTACGTCGTTTTAACAATTAATCAACAATATCTAATACTTATATCAACTACAATAATTATAAAAGAAACAAAAAGGAAAAGTTATGTCTGGCGCATATTAATTGGACCAAAGAGTTTTGACCAATTAGTCAGAGTTACCACTGTGTACGGCCACCTTTTTGTTTTAAAACGGCATCAATTCTCTTTGGCATCGTGCCTACTAATGTTTTGCAGTACTCTGGTTGAAAATTATTCCAAATTGCCTGAATAATTCAGGAATTGTGCGAACTGGTGTAGTTCGAAGTGCTTTTTTCATCTGATGCCAAAGAGTCTCGATAGGGGATAGATCAGGGCTGCTTGAAGGCCATTTTAAAACGGAAACATTCATTCCCTGCAACCATGATGTTACCGATTTCGCTGTATGACAGGCTGCGCCATCTTGTTGAAATATAAATCCCCTTTCTGGCAGTTGAATTTCATCGATTTCATTAATGGAAAGCAACAATTCCTCTTGTAAAATTATCTTGTACTTCGCAGTATTGATAGTACCGTCAATGAAAAGAAGACGTCCAACTCCTTGTGATGACATGCATCCCCGCACAATCACAGATCACCATTCTTTTGAGGCATCCTCTGTGATATTCCTCCGCTGGCATTCGAATAATTCTACTTCCTGTATCGCCAACACATACCTCAAACTTAGACTCGTCACTGAGATAATTGAGTCCCATTAACGTTGAACCCAGTTTTGGTGCTCCTTTGCCCATAAATATCGGTTTCGTTTTTGTTTTTCTGTGAGAAGTGGTTTTTCCTTCGCCTATTGTGAAATAATGAGTTTGGATGTTTTTTACGTTTGTAAAAACTTACCTTGTAGAATCCATATCCCATTTTTTTCATTCTTCTCAAACAAGTATCTTTTGAAATTGGTCTGCCAATCGCATCTGCCCATTTTACAGCTAATTTTCGCGAGGAAACTCGATGATTTTGTTTAATAAGTGTCCGGAGAGCACGCTCATCTCTTTTGGTAATCTTTGAAGCACGCCCAATTTTAACTTTTGTTTGTAGATTTCCAGTTTCTTTAAATTGCGAAATTATGTTTCTTGAGGAATACTTATAGTTTTTGCAATTTTATGGCCAGAAAGTCCATTTTTATGGGCAGCAACAATAGAATTTCGTATATCGTTAGATAACGACTCTCCGCGAACCATTTTGTCAACTAAATAACTTAAAACACTCGAATAATGCTATCATTTGTTTTTTCAATGCATACTTAATAATATATTTGTCAGAAGAAATATTATCAGATTTCGTTAAGTAAATAAATATTTATTGGGTTATGGTCCAATTAATATGCGCCAGACATAACTTTTCCTTTTTGTTTCTTTTACAATTATTGTAGGTGATATAAGTATCAGATATTGTTGATTAATTGTTAAAACCACATAGTATCAAATAAGCTTAATTGTCTCTGTTGAAATTCTGAAAATTAAATAAATTTTAATTCAGAAAAATAAAATCATGTTGCATATTTGTTTTGGTCCAATTCATATGCGACTGGGCTCGTATTTTTAAATAAACATTTTTCAAACAAAAAAAAAACGTGGATTAGGCTTACTGCAGACACTACGTACAAAAAACTCAGCTTGTATTCTACCTCGAAGGTAGAAGGTAGTGTGGAAAGGAGTGCACGTTTCGTAAGAAAAATAAAGATTACAACTCTGTAGATCGCATTATCTCCAAAAGAGTTACTTCTATGAATAAAAGTCATTACATCGTTTTTGTAGGAAATTTCCTAAGTTACAAATTTGATAATAAACATTTTTTCCGTAAATGTGACCGTTAACGAGATATTTACGAAAAACAGTTTTTTGTGACCTTTGACCCCACGTGAAATTTTTAGCGGCACTCGGATCGATGGGGACTTTTGACATTTTGTTTATCAAGGTCCATACCAAAATTCAGCTTTCCGGGAATTTTTCCGGAGATGGGCCTTTATTTTGTCTAATTTCCCTGGACTAATTGGTTTCTAACGAAAATTCGGCGAGACCAAAATTTTTCAAGAAAAGTAATATGGTCCGACGAAGCCCATATAAGCAGCAGCGGTATATTTAATAGGCAAAATATAAGATACTGGTACCAAGAAAACCAATATATAACTTTCGAACGTCAACAACAGGGCCGTTTTGGTTTTAGTGTTTCCTGCTTTATATTGGACACTAAAATTGTTTATCAAATTTTTGAGGGTGGCTTGACTGCCGAAAGGCATTTAGAAATATTGCAGAACGTTATACTAGAGTTGCTTGATGACGTACCTCTGGCACAACGAAATCAAATATTTCATCAGCAGGATGGGGCGCCCGCCCATAACTCAACATTAGTAAGAGAATATTTAGATACTAATTTTGGCAGACGTTGGATTGGAACTCATGGACCGATCAGATGGCCTCCAAGGTCACCTGACGTAAGTGTTTTAGATTTTTTTGGTGGTCATATTTACACAACAAGATATATAGTAATCGGCACGACAATATCGAAGAACTCCGGGCATCGACCGAGGAAGCATTTCGAAATTTACAGAGACAACCCTTTATAATTTTAAATGCTCTAAAGAGAATTGAAAAGGTGTGTAGGTTGTGTATAAGAGAGAATGGTCTACAGTTTGAACAATTTAATTAGGTTTAGTAGTTATTAGTTTAGGTAGTTGTAATAGATGATATATCTATTAAAAACAGTTAAAAAATAACGTTTGTTGTGATTTTGACACCTAAAAACAAAAAAAAAACATAGAGGATGACACATCAGTGCCCTCAGAAAAAATATGAAAAAAATTGACGTTGAAAAATACAGGGTGTCCCATTTAAAAAATTCCAACTTTGGGTCCTATCTCACAAACGGTGCCCCGAAAAAAAAATCGAGTACGCCACTGAACTCTACGCAAAACTATCTTTTAGAAGCAGCTTTCACCTTCTTTTTATCTTGCATGGTTTGAAAGATATGATAGTACCCCGAAAAGTAAAAAATTTCGTTTTTACCCTGTATTTCAGAAACTAAATAAGCTAGATTAGTTTTGTTTGCGGCATTCAAAGTTTCACGAAAAAGTGGCACAGGTTCGCGAAAACCGCAAGTTTCTATCTTTATTAATAGCCGAGAAACCCTGCAGTCGCAACCAAAATGGGACACAGTGTACATGTTTAGTGATAGGAAGCAATCATTTTTGTTGGAGAATTTTGAAAAACATTTGATTGTCGATTATTTTAATAATATTTCTCAATAATATGTTAATTTTTGTAATTTATAATTAATTGTAACTTAATTACAATTAATTAAATTAATAATAAAAACTAGTGTAATTTTGTAATTTATCGAATTGTATTTAATTCACGTAATATGTAAATATTATTGTATTTTTTTTCCTTTCCAGAAAGCAAAGTACCTACTTGCATATCTTGCATATACAGGGCGTCTCAAAATTGACGCCCGTGCTTCTGGGATTTGATTCAGGGGGCTAAAAGAAATCGCAAATGAACAATGGAAAATTTTCCGTTTGTCTTTTGTTATCGAGTTATCAATAAAAAAACAAAAAATTAAGCATAAACTTTAAACTTTATTAAAAACGAATAATATTTGAAAACAAG
Source organism: Melanotus villosus (assembly GCA_963082815.1). Taxonomy (NCBI): domain Eukaryota; kingdom Metazoa; phylum Arthropoda; class Insecta; order Coleoptera; family Elateridae; genus Melanotus; species Melanotus villosus. The sequence goes on along the minus strand of OY720418.1, from coordinate 62,840,003 downwards.
TTATTTTTCACATCTGTTGTCGCAAAAAGTGTTCAAATAGGTTGCCTTCTACCTCAAGGCAAACATTCACACGATTTATCATTGAAGCACGAACTCTCTATAGCATATATTATTTTCGTCTATTGACGCCACGATAAAAATGACAATCGGAAAATTTTCCACTCTTCATTTTCGATTTCTTTTAGCCCCCTGAATCAAATCCCAGAAGCACGGGCGTCAATTTTGAGACACCCTGTATTTGGTTATATTTTTTATAAATCTCTGCTTATTTTCGCTAGAAACAGTGCATATACAGATTGCCGAAAATCAATCTAAACATACAAAAATTAATGAGTGCAACAAGGAAGACATAAACAATATGGGTAGCACAACAAAGATAGAATGCAATCATGGCTAGGTAAAATTTTAAACTAAAGATCTCTCTCCAATAACAAGCAAGCAAGCAAAAACGTCTGTCATCAATATTTTATCTGTCATTAAAAGCATGCTTGTTATTGGAGAGGGATCTTTAGTTTAAAATTTTGCCTAGCCATGACTGCATTCTATCTTTGTTGTACTACCCATATTGTTTATGTCTTTATGCACTCATTAATTTTTGTATGTTTAGATTGATTTTCGGACAATCTGTATGTATATGCGCATATTTTTCAAAATTTCTTTGCATATTTTCCGCGCTCTAGTCATGAGTTTTGCTTTCTGCTAAAAATGTTCTGCGGGGTCTAGCGGTGAGAGACGAAGAATCCGGGAGGCGGGGCTAAACAGGGTCGTGGCACAGTTGGTACAACGTGCGTCTGACCACTGAGATTAAGAATGGCCCGGTTTCGATTCCCAGGGCCACCTAAACACCGAAAATATTCGTCTGCTGCCCTCGGAAGACAATAGCAAATCACCGAGGTACTCTGTCTTCTCTGAAGTGCAAGCACTTCCGTGGTTAGGCGCCCACGTGGAGCTGTAGGTCCCCTATGTCTGTAGGCTACTTAACACGCACACCACAGACATATGGATAGAAGATGGCAACGCTCTGTAAAGGGTACGCCACTCCTATAAGAAGAAACGATTACATTCATGTGTTGTTACTCATAGAAATAACAACACTAAAATTGTATAGGATATTGAGAGAGAAATATAATATTCGGTGTTTAATTGTATGTTCACAAAAGCGGCGTAAAAACAAAAATTATTTTTACTTAAATATACAGGGTGATTCTTGACTTATACGCATAACTGCGAGGAATGATAGTTGGTGATGTGTAGTGATGAATAATTTAAAAAAAAATATAGGAAAAAAAAATCCTTTGTGACAGATATAATTCAAGGTAAGTAAATGCGATAATTTTATATTTTACCAGTTCACCACTCTTAACATAACTAATTCGTTATCTCCGTTAATAAAAAACTTTTTTAGCCACCTCTGTTCGAAAGTGACATTTTCCATACCTTGTCAAATGAATTTTTGACATCGAAAGTAGACGTTTGTCACCCGGCAGTTAGCACCGTTGCCATTAGAAACGGGTGGCAAAATGAGTAAACATGTTTTACGATTAATATTAATGGTACAGTCACCATGGAAACATATACTCAAGCTATCTACGAGTTTTTTTTTTAATGAAACCGAATTTTGTAGTAAAATGTCATATTTTTAGTTTTCAACATTAATAATGTCAGGTTCGTTTAGTGAAGGTGGCCAAAAAATTATATGTATTACTCTGGAGGAAAGTGTTATCGCCTCCCTTAGATTATATTTCTGCCCTCGCTCGCTATCGCTCGCTCGTGCATAAAAACCATCTGCGGGAGGCAATCTTACACTTTCCTCCCTAGTAATACAAATAGCTATTACTACTTTTTTTTTAAATTACCCATCGCTACACATCACGAACTATCATTCCTCGCAATTATACGTATAAGTCAAGAATCACCTTGTATTGTATTAGGTAATAATACTTGTACTTGATAGCTATTAAAAATGCTTGCAAAATAATTTTTTTTATTGAAGGTGTTAAGAAAAGCTGTTCGAACAACTTCTAATTTTTTACTATTTATATTGGTAAGGTGCGAAAATTGGTTTAAAAGTATACACTTATTTTACATTATTTTACCAGACTTATTCGCTAGTCCTAAATGTTAATTTTTGTTGGAAAATATTAAAATACACTCATTCTAAACAAAAAACAATAATTTATTATTTAGCGTAAGAATAAGATTTTCTGCTAATAATGTTTACAGTATTTTGAAATTAACATAGTTTTTCGTCCCATCATCTGATTGTTCTGCTTGTTTCTACACTGGCATTCAAATCTCCCAAAATTATTATTTCTTTTCTGTCTATAATGCCTGTTACTACTCTCGTTATCTTTTCCATGAATTCATCGTTTATACTGGAGATTGAGTCGTCAGTAGGGGCATATACAGCCACAATTGTTAATATGTGGGACCAGATTTCTGTTTCCATTTTCATTATTCTTCCATTTATTTCTTCCCAATTTTTAATGTAATTTTTCCATTTTTTTGTGTAGGTACTGCGATTGCAACTCCGGCTTTTACTCTTTTGGTTTTTTCCACTCCACTGTAAAAATGTAGATAACTTTATTGAATTTCATTTCCAGTTCCTTTTTTCGTAGTTTCTGTAAAGGCTAGTAACGTATGTTCATTAAAAAAAAAAACTCGCAGCAATCCTTGGAAATGATTTTCATATGTAACATACAGCCTACGACATACTTGAAACAAATTTTCAAAGCACTCTAGAGTTTTGTTTTAATGAACATACCTTATATGCATTTGTTAAGATATTCGAATACTTGTCTATTTTTCCATTTAAACTTTGTATATTCCAAGTGCCGATATGTAAAGTCCTTTAAATACGAGCAGAAAAATAAAACAATAAAAATAATGAATCATCCCTTCCTTTACTTCATCATTCGCCTTGGTTTTTATTGACAATGACGTTTTTATAGAATCACCGAATCTTTAGATCAATGAAACGCATTGCAAATGTACAGTGCTGTAAAATATTTACATACAACAAAATGTTATTATTTGAACTTTGGAAAAACCAGAATTAGAAGCATTTGTGGATACTGGTTAGGCAAGCAACAAGCAATCCTTACCATAGAAAGTCATAATTTTTCGTGAGTTAAAGATGCCAAATTAAAAAAAAATCAATAATTCTGAAACCTTTGGCCTGATATTAAAGTATTTTAAGTAAAACAACGAGATAAAAATGAAATGAGAAATACTTTGTAAAAGTTAGAGTATATGTACAGGGTCCGGCAAAAAGCACTGAGCAGTTTTAATATCAATATTTAACTGATATGAATTATGTGCATATAATCGTAAACTTAACAGTTCGGAAATTTAAAATCAAAAGCAGTATATTTTACAAGCCTTTCACTCTCGGCAACGCACTCTTCCAAATGGTAGATGGGTTTCTTGGTGGATTTCGCGAATTTCGTCTGCTATGATCCTCCTCAACTCTTCTAACGTAAATTCTGGGTTATATCTATACACCAGACGTTTTAAAATCTCAATATAAAAAGTCGGGCACATAAATATGAGGAGAGAAGGGTGGCAAAGCTAGGATTCCATTTAGTAAAATTAGTCCAGTCAAATGGTAATTCAACTTTGCATTTTGGTTAGGCAGCGATTTTTTTTATCGGTGTGTAGAGGGGTCAGTGATGAGTCTAAATCAAGGTTATCGGGGTGGTAACCCTCCCCATTCGGCCGCCATCTTGAAAAGAAGGGTTAATTAGTTTTTCGATTCTATCTCTGTAGCTGCGAGTCTTACAAAAAGTTTGTACAAAGCTTTTTTGAAGAGAATCATATGCATATTGCTAAAGTTCTAATTTCCTTGATTTCCCCTTTGTATAAAAAGTAAAAAAATAAGTAATCATATGGATGTATACAGTATTTTGTTCTCTACAAGAAACATATTTACACTTTTTGTCTAAAATAATTTGGGAAGCCAATATTTGAACATTAAGAATTTAACATGGAAATCCCTATGGTGCGTGAACCAATTCTACACCCTGTATACATACGTAGGTACAGAAGATATGGTGGTACAGTTCACGGACCGAAAATTGACTTTATTAATCTAAATATTTGATAAACCAATGGGGGGGGGGGGGGGGTTTAGTCTATAAACTGTTTCTCTGTATTAGCGTGTTAAGTTAGATGGTACGATTGTCTCAGGGACTGTAGCTCAGTATTGTACTGTTAATGTAACACTAATTACTATTGACTTTACACGCCTACAGAGGATAGTTTCGAAAAATCGTGTGATAAGTATTTCTTACTACCCTATCTTATGGACATACGCATGGTATAATAATGGTGCCCTAGCCTGGAAAACCGCCACAGGATATATCTTCCCATAGGCCAATTAGTCTATTGCCCTTACTAGGCAAATTATTTGAGAAATTGTTTCTAAAAGGACTACTGGAAGGCAGATATTTCAGAACACCTACCCTTAATCCAGTTTGGATTTAGAGAAGATCCATTCTACAGCACAGCAAATTCATAGAACATAGAATAGTAAATCAAATTTCAAGAAGCCTCGAAAAGAAGAAATACTGCGCTGCGGTATTCCTCGATGTAGCCCAGGCGTTCGATTGAGTTTGGCACACTGGACTGCTCAACTACTGTACAAATTAAAAAGACTGTTGCCAAGCTTAAAAATACTTCTACTCAAATCCTATAGAGTTTTGTCAGTTAAATATTATAATGCATTCTCCTATACAATTCGGTGTCCCACAGGGAAGTGTCCTTCGCCCCTTCTTTACCTAATATACACTGCTGATTTACTAGAAGATTAAAGCACCGTTATCGCCACTTTCGCCGATGATACTGGTATCATTTCCACGCTTGTCGAGTCTATTATTGCATCCGAAAATCTCAACGGCACTTAACTTCAATAAATGGAGAATTCAAACTAAATCGGTACAAGTGATGAACAAACAGCCTTCCGACTGTTAAGGCAAACACAGGATAACTTATATACAATAAGAGCAATAATAGAGAAATCAATAAGCACCTAAAGATAACGACCTATACTTAGCTTTTCTGGATCTAAAATCCGCATTCGATTTATTTCATATGAGCTTAATTCAGAAATTTTAACACGTGTTAAAATAGTAAAAGGCCTTGGGGTAACCTACGATTGCAACCTTCATTTTGGTTGTTATGTTATCATGTTGATACTATTGCTAGTGACGCATATAAAACTTTAGGATTTATAGTCAGATAAACAAAATATTTTCAAAATTTAAATGCTATAAAATTACTATATTTCACCGTAGTAAGACCTAAATTGGAATATTCTTCCACCATTTGGTATCCTAGTCCTACAGTTGTGATAGCACAGCTAGAAAAAGTACAAAATAAGTTCTTGAGCTATTTCTATTTTAAAAAATTTCATATTTATCCTGACTATAACGTTATTCGTATCTCATACTTACGTCGGGAATTCCAAATTCAAAGCCTTACAAACCGTAGGAAAATTAATCTATTACAATTTGGATATAAAATTTGGAATAATAAAATTAATCAAAGTTACCTACTTTCCTTAATACACTTAAAAGCTACACCACGTACTACTAGATCTACCGATATGTTTAAAGGGGTTTAAAGTACCAGTAGCAACCTATATTAAATTTATCACTCCCCTTTCCTGGTTATGCTTAAAATGTTCAATGAATTATCTGTAATATTAGATATGGATTTGTCAGATTCCGATTCGTATAAAAAGATTACAAATGCGTTATTAAATCACATCGCTTTTGCTTAGCACTCTATTAGATTGTGTACAATTTAATTTAAATTTTAAGATTGATTAGTACTATATTGTATAAAATTTAATTTTTCTTCCACTTCTGCAATAATTTTGGTGCTGTAATATGTAGTTCAACTACTTATTAATTTAGTTATTTTTGTATTTGTATTCTCGACATTTCTTCGTTTTAATTAATTTAAGTTAATTTAATTAAGTTATGTATGTAAGTATATAAAAAGGCTAATGCCTGTTTGGTGCATTAAATAAATAATTAAATAAATTTCCTCATGAACACATATTGGAGACCCTAAGAGAACTTTAGGTGACCCCAAAACTGATGAATGTAATACAAAGCTACACAAAAATATAAAAGGGAAGGTGCGACCAAATGGACTAAAATCAGAAGGAGATAGTCTAAGCCCTTTACTTTTCGTCATATACAAATGGACTATATCTACAAGAATTGCAAAAACTAGTTAAGGAAAACAGTTTTAGGCCACTACAATCTAAATCTATACGCGGACGATATACTGATAATAACAAAAAAACCCGCAACAACTTCAAACAAAGATAGACGTATGGAAAAACCGCCTACACCAAAAAGGAATGACCATAAACATAGGGAAAAGCAAAGGCATGCACATATCAAAAATGGAAAAGAACAGGTAGATATACACATAGACGGAAACATGCTAGAGCAGGTGGATACTTACGAATACCTAGGAGCTTTAATTAGCAACGACGGGCGAGTAGATAGTGAAATAACAAACAGGATCAGCAGGGCCAACAAAGTATACTACCCGGTAAATAATAGTCTAATAGGGAAAAAGAATTGAGCACGAAAACAAAAATGCACCTATATAAGACCATATATACTCCCACATTAGTACGTATATGCAGGAGAGTGGTGGGCAATAACAGACAAACACAGATCTAAACTAACAGCTACCGAAATGAGATACCTAAGAATAGTAGTGGAAAAGACTACAAGAAACAAAAGCGTTAGAGAAGACCTGCAACAAGACCCCATAGTACAGCACCTGGAAAGAAAACAACTACAATGGTATGGCCACATGATCCGAATGGGAGACGCAGATACCCAAAGAGGATAATCGAAATGAGAGGTGAGGGTCAAAGACCAAGAGGAAGACCCCGAATAGGGTGGGAGGAAAACATCAAAGACAACGCTAGAAGATAGGGAAAGACCTGGTAACAAGTACCCTAGCGAGGGACAGAAGAGAATACAAAAGATGGCTCAATACCCCAACATCGTGAGATAACTGGGATAAGAGAAAGTAAAGTAAAGTAAAGTGTTATCAGTTCTGTATGCTGAAAATGTGAGTTTTTACAGTGGAATGTAATTCTTCCTGGGTATGTCTCTCAAGGCAAATCTACATTATGATGTATTCAATACATCGTGTATCGACTCGGAATGTTTTCAGTGACTAGGAAACCTACCCGCCAGGCTTCCGATTTGGAATGGATCTCGAAATCGTTTGCATTCTAATAAAGTACCAAGTGGCTAAGGTATGGGTGGGCAGCTGTGCATGGTTTACAAGGACCCCCCAGCTTAAGGAGCCAATTGACTGAAAGGTAAAAAAGGGTCGGTAGTCAGTATCCAGTGTCATCCCGCAATTTTTTCTTGAGACCCAATGAAGTGCATGTTGTTCGGTTGAAGGAAGTTATTTCGATTTTTAGTACCAAGAACTGCTACAATTTTCATCAAAAGTATCTAGAAATTGTTTCAGTTAATTTCACAAGCCAGTTCATTCAAATGGCAAATTTAAAGAAAATCTTGAAAAAGATATGTCGATACATCGTTTTTTTTTTTAATATTACGGGAATATCAAGGATTTTCTTTTTATTTTTTATTATAACATAATAGTTATTTATGTATCAAGGGCGTAAGGAAAGCGATTTTAGCCCGCGACGTGAATATTATAACCCGATGCTTTAGCCGAGGGTTATAATACGCCAAGGGCTAAAGTCGCTTATTACGCCTGTGGTACATACAATATTTTTTGCACGGACGGAGATTTTATTTAATTTTTTTGATTTAGGTATAATAGCATTTTTAAAAATGTCAAATTGACGCATTCACGGCAAGAGTAATTTTATAAAAATTGTTTTGTAACTAAGGTAATCTACTTATTTTTGTTATATTTTAAATTAACCTGTCGCGGGCGTAAAGTGCGCCCGAGGTCTGCAATAATTAACTTTACGCCCTTCTTCGCGGGCGTAAAGTAGTCACTTTCCGCCCGGGAGTGCAAAAAAACTATTTATCTACTCCTGCTAGGATAAGAACCTATTATATCATTCATTTGAGTTCGATAATGAAGTTTATTATCAGACCGAGTGAGATAATGAATTCATTATCAAACTCAGTGGGATAAGATAATATTTATGACCAAAAGTTTTATTTTTTATGAAGAAAATACCTTCGTTGCAGCTTCTTCTATGTCCAACGGCATACTTTCACAAATATTTACCGGTTTTTCTCCACAAATCAAGGAAAATTTAAAAATACAAAATTGTTGGTCGAATTGGCGAGCCAGGTAATGCACGTCATTAATAAATTTTATGATATCATAACTTGGTACGTATACATGAAGTTTTGAAACGATTTACAAATTTTATAACCTAAATTTTCTGTTGACATTTTCCTATTCTATTGCAATGACAATGACAATGACTTTCAACACGATCTGTCAAAAATTTGTAAGTGAAATAATATAAACATGCCAAAAATAATACTAACTTTACAAAAAATAAATATGAGCTAAATTAGAAAATAAAAACCCGATTTCTTTTTATTTTCAAAAATTTAGAGACCTTCTGATTAAACACGGCTGCCTAATCTTAGAAAACTACAAAAATAATTTATATTTAGCAATTACATTTTGTATTTTTTTATAGTGCATTATTGGTAACGCTGACCGTTGATCATGTGATTGATGACGCGCATTACCTGCCTTGCCAATTCGACTATATTTAGTTACTATGACGCAAATAAATTATGCAGACACGATGCTACTCTGCTTTTAAATAAAATACCATGCTACTCTGATTTTAAATAAAAAAGATGGTCTGTCAAAATTATGTAATTTTTTCAAATTGAAAATTATCTAATTTTTTCAATTTTGAGCAGTCATAGATAAAATTTTGTATTATATACGTGTGATAAAGGCCATTAACATACTCATGCTCTTACTCCGACTCGGGCTAACGCCCTCGTCGGGCAACTCAACGCATTCGTATGTTAATGATGCCTTTATCCCACTGATATAATAAATAACTATTATCGTATTAAACTAAAATTAAACATAATTATATTTAACATTATTATTATATATTATTTCAACACCTCAGAATGACCAAATGGTTAATGTACGAGGCATATCCACAAATTAAGTTCCGATCGGTCATAAAAATTACAAGATCTTTTTTCTTTCATTTTTTTAAATTAGTATTTGCTTAAATGTATATTAAACTACTTCTCTACATAATCACCGTTTAAATTTAAACATTTATCATAGCGTGGCACAAGCTTTGGTATGCCAGTATCTGTAAAATTTGCGTCCAATTGCGACAATTGCGGCCAACATAAAATGCAGATGCTTACTGTGCTACTTTACAAAGATTACGAAAGGCCATTAAGAACAAAAGGCCAGGTCTTCTCTATTTAGTATGTACGAGCAAGTATTTCAAATCAAATAAAAGAAAACAATTCTTTTTTTTTTATTAAACAGTAACATAAAATGTAAAAAGCAGAATCTTGTTACATAGAGTAACAGAAACAATCTCATAAAAAATGTATAAATTTTAGAAGGCCAACTTTGCGGACAATTGTTTGATCACCTGTTATATATTTGGTAAGTACTTGATAAAACAGCAATTATTTTGTTTAAAATAAAAATTGGTTTATCTAAATTAAAAATTTCTTTTTCTGGCTTTACGTTTACAAAATTATTAAGCTTACCACATAAATCCATTGATGATGCAAATTTGTGTTTGATTGTAAAGCAACGCAAGACCTTAGGAAGTTTTTTCTAGCATTTAACTTGCCGAATAACCTTTCCAGGATTGTCGCCCACACTAGCAAAGTGAGAAATACGAGAAATGCCACATAAGTTTCAGAAAAATCACTTTCCATAAGCCCAAATTTATTATCATTTAAATAAACACTGACTGGATTAATGGATTTGTTTTGATTCCAAGAATCTATAGGTAGGTAGTTAAATATTTATATTGTTAAAGTGCTGCAACAGTTTGAATACATTTACCAAAAGAAGGAAAGCTTATTGTTATTAGACTTACTACAAAGAAAATATGAATTATGTGAATATTGCTATTTCTTTAACTGTTTGCAAGGGCTCCATCCCTTATTTTAAAATTATCACCTTGCCTTTTCATAGTTAATCGAGGAACAGTTGAAGTTATAAATAAATATAACAGATATGAAATAATTAAGGTAACGTAATGATTTAGGTCAACTTCTATTTTATTGTTACTGAATCAAGCCTCGCATCAAGTATGATAATGACCGGTTTACTAGAAAGAGACCTGAAGGATCACGGACTGCCAAACTGAACAAAAGTAGTCAAATAAAGGTATAAACATGGAAGCTTTGCGAAAGCTCAACTTGTCCAATACACCATTCACTTTTTGGATTTTAGGATAACTGAACGGAAACCCATTTTGTAAGAAACATGTAATTTATGTTCTGCATACTTCAGTGATGTTTCCAGTCGGATAAGTTATTACATTACTTGGTTTTATTTGAGCTGGTTAACGATTTCATCTCCGATATATAGAGCATGTTAGCCAATAGGATTTAGGTTGTTTTGTATCTGAAGTTGAGATGTCGGTAGCTATGGTAATAGTAGGCGTCGCGACGCTCATTCCATGTGTACAAAATAGATGGCACACTGAACGCAGCGTAGAGCTATTGTAGTGACCCTATACAACCACCCCATGCCGTATACCGTCGAATCGAACAATCCCCGTCATCAAATGCTCGCGCCGCTTGCGCCATATTGACGGGTTTCTTACTTGTTAACTGTGATAACCCTCCGTGCTATCGCAATTAACAGTCCGCTGGTGTCGTTGTCAGTATTCGTAAATAGCGCGCCGGTATCTGCACCCAGAGTAAACAAGGACTGTGTTTCGCGTGTTCGGGCAGCTTTCTATGTTGTGCTTTTAAGGCAAAGTATCAAAGAAAAGGAGTTATTGTGACTATAGTGCCAAGATAATACCTAAAAGAAGAAGTGAACATGCCAGTTCGTAAGCAAGGTGGTAAGATTTGATTATATGTATGTTTATAAAATTGAGGGAAAGAGTAATCGTTCGTCTGCAGTGTGGGTGGGTTACATTTCTGACAGCCGATGGCACCTCGTGAACGTGCACGTGCTATTTCATTGGAGGGGGGCGTTAGCTTTTGCACGATATAGTTGCTATTAATAAACGATGTTTAGGTTTTACAACCTGGTTCAACATATTCTACAGGTACGATGGCCAGCCGAAATTTAAAAACAAAATTAACAATTCACTCACACAAGCTAGGAAATTTATGAGTTTACAAGTTGCTAAGTTAATTATCGGAATGTGTTTTACCAAATAATCATGATAATAGATAGTATGGCTTGTGATTAATTATATGCTTAGCCCTAACCGTGATCGAACACAAGTACCTACGTACAATTAATTTATTGTATTATTTCAACGAACATACGTCATCGTATTTGTAGAATAGCAATCAATATTTAATACATTATACCAAAATAGAATAAAAATAGGAAGTCTATTTATTTCGGAACGAAGAAGCAATATAAAACTGAAATTATAAATAGGAACCCACCAGCCTTGGTGACCTACTGCAGCGTTGGCCCACTGCCAGAAGCTGTGGATGCTGTGTAACAGTGAACTAAAAATTACATCTAAGTACAGAGCGATTGATTTGTTGTTCGTTTGTGGATAAACTTTACAGTGTCTTGTCTGATTTAAAGAAATAGGACATCTAAGAGTTGCTGTGAAAATAAATAGAATTTATCCCCACCTTAAATAATACTGAGTGCTATTAAGGAAAAATATATTTAAGTTCAAGCTGAAAGCCACTCATGTATTTACAGCTTGCTGAGCATTAGTGTATGTGATTTATAATCTAAAATATTAATCGGTAAACTTTTAAAAAGGAATAAATCCTTACAAATAAATTTATAAAATATTTAAAGGGTGTGAAATATTTGTTATTTGAAAAATTTACTTTTATGTATTTTATCATTACTATGCAGAATATGTCTTTTTAGTTAGGTAGGTACATTTATAATAATTGACAAAAGTATTGATTGGCGTTTTCAAGTTTGTAAAATAAATTGACCCAAACTTGTAATATTTTACCAGTTTAGTCAAAATTTTAATATTTTAGAGAATATTAAGCAGAAATCTTAGGATGAATTAGGTTGTTTTTGGGGATGTATTATTTAAATAATCTTTTGTTCGTCACTCAAGCAGCGTAGAGGCATTTTTATGGACATAGTTGAAGGTTTTTATGTTGTGAAGTTAAGTCATAAGCATGTCTTCGATTTTACTTATAAAAAACTGTATCCGACTTGTACCCAAAAGTAAATGTTATGGTTTGGTTTTTAAAAGTCTGTTGACAACAGTTCGGTAACAAAAAGGGGGTATTAAAATAACCCTACAAGAATTCGTCAACTTTTAATGGTTTTCGTGCTTTTATTCTTAACCTAAATTAGGTACAAAATGGTGTAAACTTTTTAGCATTCTTATGTTGATTTAATATATTTTTTAAATAAACTTCAAATTTAATATGTATAAACAAAGAGGCGATTGATGGTGGTAGCAGCTGATTAAATTATATTTCTTACAGTTTTTCGTTTATTTTATAGGTATTTCACTAGTATAATAATTATATAAGTAGCCGTAGCTTCAACGAGATTCTTATCATTGATACAAAGCACTGTTGTTGCAGTGCTTCTCTGCTTCTTTGTTAAAGAATACATTATGGTGAATACATAGGTGGGCAAATGTCAAATTATTTATAAATTACCTTCATTTTACCCCAATATTAACTTGAGGCGCATCTTTTAAAATCATTTTGAAATGCTCTTACATTAGAAGCAAAACAGCTCTGCATTATGATACTTATGTAACTTGTTTTGTAGTGAAAAGGACGGACACTAAACGCCTTTAATTATCTACCAAAATTATGATAGTATATTTTTAGACATACGCATTAATAAATGGCAAATTTCTAAACGGAGAGTGCATTATGTTTTATAGAATCAGTATCTTTGAGGGCTAATGCTTGAAATGGAATGAAATCTGTAAAAAGTAAAACGTAATAAAATTTGATTACGGACGGGGAGAGTATTTGGTATATACTTTGTACGATACGAAAGAGCCAGTGGGAAATGCCATAAAGGGATGTCCTGTAACCACAAAGGCACCAAGTAAGACTTTTTCCTGATGCAGTTGAATGCCCCAGCGCAAAGGCGAGTCCATAAAGTGTTGGTTTTGATTTTATGTATTAAATGTTTTAGGAAAATCGTGGTAATTAAATATATGTTTACTTACGAGTATATAAATTTATTTTTCATACAGAAAAGATAATTTTCTTATTTTAAAAACTTTTTGTGTTCTAAGAAATTTCGAGCTTTTAAATACCTATATGGGATGTGGACAAACATTTTTGAAATAGGGAATTTTGTTTATGTTAGCCTTTGAATGGCATACAGATTCGAAGACTTTTGTAAGAGTTTAAATGCTTGTCCATATATTTGGATGGCGGTTATCTTGCATAAAAATGCATCTTATTTTCAGTAGTTTGTTTTTTGGATCTAAATGTTATGTTAGCCTTTAAGCAGGTTTCGATAATATTCAAAATTTATCACTCCTCACCTTTTAAAAAGTTTGCTAAAAATGAACTGTTAATATACCAAAGTATGGTTGCTGTACGTTTTTATCCAAACCTTTACAATTTGAATAGGGCGTGGCCAATTTCCGTAATAAAATAACTTTACTTTAGTTTTACGCATAATAAGGGCATAAAATATAAAAGTCACCAGACACCAGATAATAGGATATGCGGACGTTGTGGTGATAATAATTAGGAATATAAAAAAATTGAAGAGACGCAAGTAGAATGGTGTAAAAGGCATTTAAGATGGATCTACAATTAAGCCAAGAAAAATGTAAAATAATGAGAGTGGGAGAATCTCGTCCCAACTCAAAATTATAACTAACAACTGGCTTAGGGAAAATAAAATTTGAAGAGGTTGGTGAGTTTATTTATTTGGGCGCTAGAATATCAAATAAATGTGAAGAAGAAATTGAAATAGATTCAAGACTAATAAAAGCGTAATAAAAGGGCTGAAGCTTTAAACCAGTTACTAAAGGCAGAACAACTATCTCAGAATGCCAAGTTCCGACTTTATAAAACAGTGTTGAGGCCAATAGCAATATATGGCTGTGAAACTTGGGTATTAAGTAGGAAAACACAAGAAAAACTGTTAAGATGGGAGCGTAAAAAATTGAGAAGAATATTCGAAGGAAGGAAACTGAAAACGGGTACGAAAGAAGAACAAATAGAGAAATCTATGAAATCTATGATACAAGGAGCCAGTTATAGACAATGTAACTGTTTTTATTTCTACGCTAATGTTTAATTTAGTCTCACATGTTATCATTTACATTAACACGCTGTTACATAGATATTTTAATCAAAAATTTCATCCAAAGATGAACTATATTATGTTCTAGCTGTTGACATAGAAACTATTTATTTATGATATATGGGGGCTATGTTATTAAATAGGAGTAGTAGATTTTGTTGTGAATTTGGGGAGTACTTAACGAATATTCCGTGAAAAATTATATTTTTTTCTATAGCAGCTGTTAAAGTGCTACTTTATCTATTAATTTGAGTAGATAAAGAATCACTTTAACAGCAAGGGTAGATAAAGTAATTTATTTACTGTTTGTAACCCTAGAAACGCCCATACTAATGACATTTTAAAACGTGACTCGATTTGTAATTTTTTAAACGTCAATGTCAAATAAAATTTATTTTATAATTTTTTCCCTTTAAAATAAATGCTATAGAAAAAATAGAGTATTATACACGACGATAAAATTTAATTATCTTCTCGAGCGTAATTAGCGTCCCGACTGGCGTCTCGACGCTAAAATACGCCCTCGAAGATAAAATACAATTTTATCGTCTTGTATAATAAATAACTATTAGACTACAGGATAGATAAAAAAAATCCACAGATTTCGCAATCCTTGCAACCATCGGATAATTACATTAGAAATGATAATGCCATTATATAATATATAAAACATATAAACTTAGCTCACTTACGACCTACGAATAAAAAAAGACAGGAAGTAGCATTACACCAACAGTATGCAATTTAGATGGTGTATCAATATGGCGGATTTTAGAAGCTCATTGGCTGAGAACACTAAATACCGCAACTGTCAAAGACAAAAACGTAAACAAACAGTTAGTCTACCAATAAAAATTCGTGCCGGTTGGTGTTTCAATATGGCGTGTGTGGCGTATTTCCGTTGCACTTGTAGTTATGCACCATAATACCTTAGTGTCCTTCCTGCTTCTTTTTATTCGTAGCTTACGACTTAGAAATTGTGGAAATGTCACACCTCTGATAGTAAATTAATATTTTTTTCCAATTCCTACACATAAAGTGGCATTTTAATGTGTCAAATCTAGTTATCAAAGCAACATTTTAACGTGAATGGTGGATAAAGTGTTGCTATAAACATTTTAACCACACTTTCCTTGACGACGTGAATTTTAGAATGAAAATCATGGTGCCTTTAAATTTAGGTTGCTAGGTATTGTTTAATAAAGATATTTTATTCACTCAAGGAAACGTTTCCTTTCCTGGATAACATTTCTCTTTATTCATTCAAGGAAATTAGCTCACTCAGCTGCACCTCGTGAGCTACACTTTTCCTTTCATGGATAAAATTTCTCTTTATTCACTTGTACCACAAATAACTATTAAACTAAATAAACAAAAGAAAATACATATACAGGCTGTTTGATAAAAAACGGAGCAAGCCGTAGCACTCTTATTTATTAACTGATTGTAATAAAAAAAAAGTTTGGTCTAATAACTCATAAAAATCTACATTTTGCCGTAAAAAAATTTTTTTTCGGCCTCATTGGTTAAGCGTGGTGACGTCATGATGAATTTTTTAAATTACACCCTATATATTTTTTTAGATATTCTCATAGAGAATTTTTTTCTCTTTTCAACCGTATAAATATTTCATATGGTTGCATAATAAAACTTTCGAGTTAAAGACAAAAAACCAACACAAGCCAGTAGGCCATTAAATTAGCAAAAAGATGCCAGCTATGCGTAACTCGCGATGGTGCCCAATTTGAACAATACCTGTAGTTTCCATTTCTTGTGTTTTTTTTTGTTTTAATAGTTTTCATCTGTTTAATGTATTTTAACATGGCACACTCGATTTGTTCAAAGTTGCTAGAATAAACGTTCGTAATGTTTCAGTCTTGTACCTATTGGTTTTTTGTCTTTAACTCGAAAATTTTATTATGCAACGGTTGAAAAGAGAAAAAAATTCTCTATGAGAATATCTAAAAAAATATATAGAGTGTAATTTAAAAAAATTCATCATGACGTCACCACGCTTAACCAATGAGGCCGAAAAAAAAATTTTTTACGGCAAAATGTAGATTTTTATGAGTTATAAGACCAAACATTTTTTTTATTAAAATCAGTTCATAAATAAGAGTGCTACGGCTTGCTCCGTTTTTTATCAAACAGCCTGTATAATCAGTTTATATCTATTTGTAATACGACTATGAGTTTCTTGTAAAATTTCCTTACACTTGTAGCAGACCTTGTCTATTCTTCTTACGCAGTTTTATTACGAATAATTCAAATGTTTGGTATGAGATCATCGAGTTGGAGTCGAAGCTCGCTTGGCACGTACGAACGAGGGCAAGGGCATTCAGTCTTTAACATTCAAACTGTTCTTATGTTCATATTTTGCTGTTTTACTTATTTTATCGAATTAAACTTTGTTGTTATTTAATTATTATCTGATTTCCATCCTAACACACTCTAATTTCTTACATACTTTTTGTATCGACGGCATGAGTTAATGCGATCCACGGTTACGTTCGAATGTACCCGACACTTTTGGTGTCGCGTAAAACTACTAAAATCCTTGTAACTCTGTCCAATATACCAGCGCATAAACATTTCCAATGTTAAATTCCGATGAAACAGAAACACATTCAGATTCAAGTAATTCTTTTGTATCTGAAACTGATAATACTGCGGAACAAATTGCTCAAAGTGAATATAAAATGTTGCACCAAGCAGCTGGAATTTAAAAAAAAAAACATAAATATGCGGGATTTTCGATCTCCGCGGAAAGATTTTCCTGCTCCGCATGACATTAATCAAACGGAATTTGAAAAACAAGTACCAAAAATGTTACTAGAATTTTAAAATTCATAAAAAGCAAACTATTGCCCGTACGGTATCTGCCTATTTTAATTACTCGTGAATTCGTCACTAACTGCTGCGCTGCTTATTTAGACTCAATAAAACGTGCTTTTCTTAGGAACTAAATTCTCACATATTTGATTATTACAAACACATTAAATTGTTACATAAATTCTTACACTTGTCTCAAAACCTACCTACTATTTGAAAAAATCGACAAAAGAACGCGCTACGGAAATTACTAAATAACCGACACTTTTGGTGTAAATCTACTAAAATTCTTGTAACTCTGTCCAATATACGAGCGCATAAACATTTTCAATGTTAAAAATCTCGTTAGAGCTATGGCGGGGCAGAAAAGGCGACGAAACGAATAATATAAGGGCAATCATGGTATATATTTAAACTTAATCAAAGATGTAGTTTTAGAGTTCCATTTTCTAATATATTTAACTTTCAGCTCTTTTAACAACGGTTACCAAAGGTCCAAAGAAAATATTAGCAGGTTGAATTTAACTGAAAATGAAAACACAAAACTGTATTGCTAAATGTAATTATTAACAGAATATGCGACATGTTATTGGAGTAGCGGTGCTGTGAGTTTTCATCAAAAGACTGAAATTTTAATTTGTAAATGTAAGACCTAAAAACGTTTCTCCTTAACACATTATATTTAGAGCTTATTAAAAGGACACCGTTAAGGTTTTATATACGATCCTCGGTTTATATTAACATAGAATTCTCTACATAACCTCCGGAGAGATTTGTTGCTATCTTGTATATCTGCTGTAAGTGCCTCGGCGGTTTGAGAATACCCTAATTAGCGCACTGCTTAAGCTTGTCATCAATTATCACGAGTTTTTTTGCGTTGCCTTCGTTGTTACTACCAAAGGTGGATTTGTTTTTGTCACTAAAATTCGTGCAATTGGGTTTAGGATTAAATACTTTGTTGAGATCACGAATTCGCACTGTGTTTTTCTTTCGTTTCTAGTAGAGCTCAGTAATTCAACTTCTTACAAAACAATTTTAGGGCCAATTTTCATAGAAAATATAAGAATATTTTTTAGTAAGTAATCAAGTTACAAGGAATTTGATTGTATTTTAGTTATATTTCTAATTACTAATTACCAAATAATAATTGTATATTTTATGTAAAAAGCTTCGTTGTTAGTTCCGTAGCTTTACGAGTGTTCCTTACTGTAGTAACAATTATTATAACAAAAGTACCTCCTAACCCTTTGATTACATATAAGTATAACTAATAATAAGGTAGAACTAAAGTATGTGAACTAAAAATCCGCACTGGTTTGGAGCATTATATTTAAAAAACAAGTGGTAAATATAAATTGCAAATATTTTAAAGTTTTTAGTTAAAGCATATTAAGTACCAGCTGAACAAGGGTATCGCAGTATAGTAAATAATTTTACAATTTAAAAATGTGTATTGTTTTAAGAGGCAATTTGACCTAAAAGTAAATTGTTCGGAAAGGGAGACAGGCAACGATCATGGCTTACCTATATTAAAAGAACTGGTTTTACAATAATTGCTTTACTACTATAAAAACTACAGATTTATTCATATGTAACCTAATAAAACTGTATATTGGCCAACAGTGAAGCCGAGAGATGATGAGCGGCTAATAGTTCCGTCGATTTTCAAAGGACCTTCCCATCATAGTTTGGGTACTTAAGTAAAAAAACAACAAAAGCTGCAGTTTGCAACATAGTGACAAAGTAGCAAAGTACCGTAGGTGCAAGGTTAAGCTAAAATTTTACATTCATGCTATCCTTTAATTTCTTATTATGTTATTTTGCCTACAATAATATGGCCTCGATTTGGTTAGTAAATGGCAATAAATGGCTTAGCGATAATTCAATGGTTTCTTTTTGTTTCAAGTTTTAGCACTTCAAATTTCCTTTAGAAACATTTAAAATTGCTGGTAAAATAATTAAAGTAGTGGTTGGAACACATTTTTCCGATGTTGCTGATGGGAAGCTATCAATATGCAGATTAGATTATAAACACCACATACGTCAATATTAGTGTAAGTAACATGGTAAGGTAATTTTCTGAAAATTTGCTATAATGTTCCAAAGTTTAGGGATAAATGTATTAATAATGCAAATGGCGTTGTCGCAGATTTAACGCTAATTTAAATTCAGCAGTGCTTGCGATTCTCATAACTACTAGGTACTGATCTATTTTGTGTGCGTCTATGAACGACCTTGTAGCCGTGTACAGTACGAAAATTTTATTATCAGTTTGAATATATTGCTATGATACTAGCCTTTTATTATTGAAAGATTCTTGTTATTAACCTTGTTTAATTATAATTTACTAAAAATACCTCGGTTAGCTCAATCGTTGGATCGTTGATGAATGATGAGGTTCGTTTTTAATTTAGTCTTTTTACTTGTATACTAATTGATTCAATAACAACAAATAAAACTTTTATGCAGATTTATTTCTCTAACCTATCTGCCCTAACTTCTTAAAATTTATATTGTTACTGTTTTATTAATACATAATAATATTTTAAATTGCAGACACTTATCTGATTAATTAATTCCAGATTCCAAAGTCAACATTCGGCAACCTCTTTTCAATACCAAATAACCATTATCCAAACAACCTGGATAATGTTCCAATCTATTCGAATATCCAATTAAGCAATATAAAACTTCAATGAAAACCAATATTCACATAACCAAGATAACAATTTCCAATGAATACCTATTATTTTTGTAAACAGGATAACAATATTCAATAAAGACCAATATTTTCATAAACAAGATAATCTTTTTATTTTTCTCATATATAAAGAAATTATTTCTTTAATAACTTATAATAAAACGACTGTCGTCTTCTCCACAATTTAATAAAATAACTTAATATTAGTTAAGCTCCATACAATTGCATGTTTCGGCCATAAAATTAAAATTAATAAAGGCCATCTTCAGGCTAAAAAAAAGTACAAAAAAAGGTGAGTATACATATTATAAAATGTGGGTTCTAACGACTTACCAAAGTAGTTTAAAGATAATAAACGTATATAGCCCTCGTGAGATTACAACATTGGGAAAAGAATTAAATGTAAGTATACTTAAAATATTATGCTATGCATAACCGAATATAGCCGTGAACGTGGAGTGGTTCGTTACTAATGCTCAACTACATCAAGAACTAGGCATACTAACAGTTTCTGAATACATAAAAAAATTGACCATTAACTTTCATACTAATATTAGCCAGTGTGATAGTGAATAAGCGTTTTATAACTTAGGGCGCAAAAATATACACACTAGATTAAAACGCCAACTACCCCAGGATTTGTATCTAATTTAATCGTTCATAAATATTTTGCTATTTCGTAGGTACGTGGTACCCTTAAGTGATGTAAAGCCATAACCTGTTTCTCATACAAGTGCCATGAATAGCAGCACATAGCTGCTGAACTGGCAAATAAAATATTAAAAAAAAAAACCGAATATAATACTCAAATATAACGTAAAAATTGTAAATAACGTGAATAGCCGAGTAACCACTCAGCGTATCAACAAATAAAATTTGAGTAATTGAAAAAATAATTAGTTAACAATCATGTCAACAATAATACTATGGTAACCTAATTGAGCGTGCCGGTTATTAATTGTTTCGAATTTTTCCTCTGACATCATTATGATTAGAGGCATTAATTGCAAGATGAAAGTATGGTTTTATTGTTGACATGATTGTTAACTAATTAGTTTTTTCTGTGATGGGAAAAAAGTTTAACATTTTGTCTCTCTTGACACGTACTAGGATATCACTTTTTATGGAATTGCTTTTTGCCCGGGGAAAAAATAAGTACTTTTTTCCCGGATACATAGTATACATAATACACATAGATATTAACACTCATAATATTTATTACGAAAGTGAAAGTTACATTTTCTTAACATTAAAAGTACAGTCGTGCATTGCATGAAGGTCTTTTTCCCAGGACGATTTGAAATTTGTGCTACATTGGAAATTTCTTCAGCAGAAATAACATTTAATTTGTGTACCCGTGAAAATCTAAGATTTCTTGGGCCTGTATCCTTTCCCATTTTGCTGCAGAAATAAGATTAACTTGACATATTTTGAAATATTCACATTATTATTAGCTTGTAAAGTACTTCTAATCATTGAATAAGTCGACCACACTGTTGATGGCTTTTGTTGTTGCGCCAGTTCAGCAAAATACGCCAATAACACTGTTTCCGAAAAAGAACTGGATTTATTTTTCAATTTCCATTCCATAAATCTTGCATATGCGTTTTCGTAATTTTTTTGCGATTTATTTGGCAATAGTTTCAAAGATGCTTCTTTTGCCGCTTCTACTAATTCCGGTGGAGTAAAAGAAAACTCGGAAATCGCTGTCCATTATTGCACTTATTGAAACAAGAATAACTTTCTAAAGAAATGGACAGCGATTCTGATTCTGAGTTTTCTTTTACTCCACCGGAATTAGTAGAAGCGTCAAAAGAAGCATCTTTGAAACTATTGTATCCGGGAAAAAAGTACTTATTTTTTTCCCCGGGGAAAAAGTAATTCCATAAAAAGTGATATTTTAGTACCTGTCAAGAGAGACAAAATGTAAAACTTTTTTCCCGTCACAGAAAATGTATCTATTTTGAATTTCTCAAATTTTATTTGTTTTTACTCGGTTATTCACGTTATTTACAATTTTTTCGACTTGGTTACCTTTTTACGTTATATTTGAATGTTATATTCGGTTATGCATCGCAAAATATTTTAAGTAAACTTACATTTAATTCTTTTCCCAATGTTGTAATCTCACGAGTGCTGTATACCTTTATTATCTTTAAGCTACTTTGGTAAGTCGTTAGAACCCACATTTTGTAATATGTATACTCACATTTTTTTGTACAATCTTTTAGCCTGGATATGGCCTTTATTAATTTTAATTTTATGACCGAAACATGCAATAATTGTATGTAGCTTAAGTAATATTAAGTTATTTTATTAAAATGTGGAGGAGACGGCAGTCGTTTTATTATCAGTTATTAACAATTTTACTGCACCAAGAGTATGGATTTTAATCAAATTATTTCTTTGCTTATTTTCATTTCTTTATCAGGATAAAATATTTTTAAATATTCGGCGATAATCTTGCCGTTGTTTATTATTTTTTTTTATCTCTTTTTTAACATACTTTTAGCTAATTCAAATTTCAATTTTTACAGTTACTGTAACAACATTCTTAATAATTAACTTATTCTACACTAACTATCTAGATTTATTTAATATTACATTTTATTATTTCAAATTAAATCTGCATAAAAATAATAATTAATTTCAATTTATAATCAATAAGAGTAACTTCTATTTAACACAATACGTAAATACCAATTGATATCATCTCAATATTTATAAATAAAATATAGTTAATCAGATTTTATAAACTGGAATAAAATTACAATGATTTGTAATGTATAACGACATCCCTCTATAACGCATTGAAGTTTTGTTCGTTATAGAATGCAGTCCATTTTGTAGAGATTTTTATATTTTGCCTTTTAATTTTCTTGATATTTGTTTTAACGAGTAGCCTATTTATACAATATGTAAAAACAATAAATTTGGGTTTATTTACAATTCTTATAATACGTACCAACATATATTATGCGTATGTATTTACATTAATTTTCATATACGTAATTACCTACTAGGTAATACAGAAGGCACTGAAATTATTTCAAGAAAATAGTAAAAAGTGTGCAGTCTCTTACCAAGTTACAAGGTATAAATTTAGTAAATGTAAAACTCATGTTAATTTTGATTTAATACCTTTTTATCTTCATTTTTATGATACACAGCGCATTATTCAGAAAACAATTTTAAAGTACACGGATTGCAACAGAAAACTAAAATTAAAAACTTTCTTTATCATTATTTCAATAATTGCCATGAAATTTATTCTAGTCTAAATTACGCTAAAAGCATGACTGTTAAATTATAAAAATCTCAATTCTTAATGAAGCTTTGTAAATAGGATCAAATGTAATTTATACTGGTCCCTAAGGTTAGATATGAATTATTTTCTAAATATCATAGTGTAAAAGCAGTTTTAAGGCCATTTTAAGCAAGATTCGCTGCTCGCCGTCGTTATAGAGTGCCAGTTAGGCAGAGGTAAATATCCGTGCACTTTAATATCAGAACTTTTGGTGTCCATAATGTGGAGGTGTTCGCTTTAGAGATGCATACGTCAACAGAAGTTGTATTGTATTTAATTTTAATTAATGCCAAGGAAGACGGTAACAAAGGTACCAAATCTCTGTAACATATATTTGGTCACCAGTTAGAAGTGATTAAGTAACCAATGTGCCATATTATTATTTTCAATTTCGACTTCTAGTTCAAAATATAAAATGAAGTGTGTTTCTTTTTCTTTTTCTTCGCCGCTTCATGGATTAAGCTTTTTGACCTGTTCTAGTTCTTCATTGGCAGTTCTTTCTGGGTTTTCTGGGGTCTCTTGTTCCATTAGGGCGATATGTATATGCCAGTCTTGAAAAGTGGTAGTCTTCCATTCTTAATAAGTGCAGTATTGTCTATAAAAATACTTAGATGATAATAATGCATAATATGCAAGCAGTTTTATTCTACGATATTAAAAATTTTTGGATAGTGCTGCAAGGAATGTAAGATGTTCATGTCCGATTACTTCTTTATCATTTTTTTATTTTAAAGAAGGGTTAATACATGCCAGACATTTAATTTTATGTCCATAAAATATCATATAAGTAGTGTGCCCCAAAAGGTTAGAAACATAATTTAACTAAAGCTTCCTGATTAAACCAAAAGAACCGAGCCTGTTATCTGATCAAATTGAATATTAGAAACCTTGTCAAAACCATAATAGCATTAAAAATCCTATAGGTATGTATTTCGGTAACTAAGTCGTCGTGCTAAATGGAAGGTTTTCTTGAAGATTTCAGTTGGCGTACTGAGATCCAAACCAAACATACTTTAGTGCTTCCTTAAAAAGTTACAGGTTGTAAGAAAGTTTTCCATTTCAAATTTCTGGCATAACATGAAAACTAAATTTATATTAATTCATCGTATATTTGAGAACAACGTTTTTGCAGTCCAAGCAACCTATTATGACAGATAGAAATATGTACTTGGTACTGTCGGAATATCCCTGCCAATTTAAATAATTACAATTATGATTGCATTAATTGCCTTAAAGTTTTCTACACTCATATCACAGCTTCATTGTTTAAATCAATATGACATTACATTGTTTTGTATTAAGTGAAAATAAACGTACCTAGAAATATAGAGGTAGTATCATAGGAAACTCGAGAAAATAAGTTTTTCAGTAATGTAAATATAAATTATCGTTTTCATTAAAAATAATGCAAGTTTATAATTAGTAAACCATGAATTAGAGGAAGAACTAAACCACATAAATATATCAGAAGCCAAGAGAAAAGAAGAAACATTAATTCACCTCACAATAGACAACATACTATAATTACTATACCACATAGGAACAGACGACTTATTGATATATGTATAAAAAAAAAAAAACGTTACACTAAAGATAACATAAGTATATGTCCCCACCTCCCCACCAATGCATTTCCGGATAACGATGCAGAGGCCTTCTATGAGGACTTATTTAAGGCCTACCACTACACCCGACATACACTCATAATCGGAAATTGCAATGCAACGCTTGGAAGTAAACTCGTAATCTCTCTAAATCAAAATTGACGGACATGGGGAGATGAGTTAGAATAGATCCCAGAATACATACCTGGGTGAAATCACCAACAAAGAAAACCAGGAAGCAGAAATCACTTAGAAGAGTGAGACTAGGATGGATAACCTTCGGAAGCTAAGCTACATACTTAAGAATAGAGCGATTCCACAGTACCTGAAAACCAAAGTTGCACCCCCAGTTATTACATACGGAGCACAAACCTGGGCATTAACTAAAAGGAACACGGACAGGTTAATAAAAAGTCAATGCGTACAGGAAAGGAAAATGCTTTGAATCATTCTAAGAGACAGAAAAACAAATGACTAGATCAGGACGAAGATTAAAGTAAAAGATGTACGGGAAAGAGTAGCAGCTCTAAAGTGGCAATTTGCGGGACACAATGCAAGGCACTCTGACAACAGGTGGAACGTAACATTACAGCAATGGCGTCCATGGCCTGGCAGAAGAAGCAAATAGAGGAAGACATTAGTTGTGTTGGACTGACGACATAAAGAAGCACGCGGATTTGACATGGAAAAGAACAGCAGAAGAAAGGGTAAAATGGAAGAAGCTAGAGGAGGCCTACACCCAAAAATGGATTGAGGCTGAAAGAAAGAGAGAGAGAGAGAGAGAGAGAAACTAGGGATACAGTGAAATTTGTACTAAATTTTCTTATGTAAAGTATCAAAATTTTATGTTACCGTTTTCAGAATTAAAGGATCTATCGAAATCACGAAAAAAATTTAGACGGTGCCGTTTAAAAAAAATTCTCTGACGTCATTACTCGAAAACAAATGACGATCAAAAATCGAATTTAATAGAAAAATATTCATTTTCATAAATTAAAATCGATGTGTTCGAGGATTTGTTCGAAAACTGGGTTGTTTCGGTTTTAATTAATATATTTCATACTTTAAACCCGCACTCGTATAATATGCTTTGATATTAATACTAAATTTCCAAAGGTGAAAAATTTGTCAACAGTTTTCAGCGTCCTTATTTTAACAAATAATAAATATTTACATTGCGTAACTTTAACCAATACATAAAATTTTATTGCTAAAGCACATTTGGTTCTAATTTATTAATTTAGAACCAAGGCATCGTCGACACGTTCAACTCATACAAATGTAAGGACGCCCTAACCATAAATCCTAAAATATATCTAGTGTAATGGGATTTCATACCCTCTGTTCTGGCGCCAAACTTGCTGACACCGTATTGCAACCCCTGAACTAAAATGGAAACCTGAGAATTTTAATCGCCCAGCATCTACACTCGTGGAATTTGATGCGGATCAGCGCTACGAATGAAAGATCAAATATTGGCGAAAATACTCGAGAGTTTTAGATCTCTCAAACGGTTAATAAGTTCTACAAATATGTTCCAAAGTGCAAAGTTTGAAACTTAAACTTTATATCTCATTCTTACCAAAACCAGCTCAAATCTGAATTGAATCGTAGAAAGATTATGTTGTTAAAGTAAAAATATGTATATTTAATGTTTATGGAATACGATTTAGGTATTTCAAATATATATATTTTTACGATGATTTTTGTTTGTGTAAATTATGTAAGGAGAAATTTACAGAAATGGCGTAATTGCTCTTATGTTTTTATTCTTCTGGAAAATAGCTATAATTACGAAGAAATTCGCATCGTTAAAGCACCATATATAGGCTTAATGGACAAGCCATTTATTTGGAGTGGCCAGACCGTCGTAATCGCGAACAAATTGTATTTTTTGCTTCGATTCAATTTTCTACATTATACTTTACAAGTAACTATATCAATTTCATCGTCTCTCAATTAACAGGTATGCTATTTTGATTTTATACTTATTTCGAAACGTTAATCGTTCAAAATTTCTGCAAAATAAAAAAACTGAAGTCAAAATAACTGCATTAAAAAATGAAATCTAAGTAATGATGCTCAAAGTTCTAAATGCTAAAACCACAGTTCTAAAATTGTTATGATTTTAGTGGTTATAAAAAATTGTCAGTTTGAATTAAGATAACTCTTAATATCAAAATAACTTTGCGAAAGATAAATATGTAAAACAATTTCAATTTATGAAAATTAATATACCTAAATACGAAAATTAGAAACAATATTTCGAAATCGATCTGTAGAGGCAGAATACCTTTACCGCCAGAATAAATTATTTGAATAGAACTAAAGCGATGTTTACCATTGTAGTCGTAACTGAAATGAACCTAGTTTTATCAAACGTGGGGAAACAGTTATCAACGAAGAATGTTTCCGTTTCAGGAGTTGGATGCTTTGTTGTTAACTCTGCACTTGAAAGTTGCAGATGGAGTAACTGGTTATTGTGTACAGAGTTACAGAGCTGTAATGTTTAAATGCATTATGACAGTTCTAAACACATTTTGTGCTAACAAGTAAGTTTATGTGCATTAAATTTATGTAGATGTTTCTTTTTTCTCTTCTTTCCTTTCAAATCTATTCTTTTGGGCTGAATCTAAGAGTAACTAAAACTTACAAAATCTTATCATTGTATCCATCTTATGCTTAAAACGCCACAGTACTATCATTGATATTCACCATATATTTAGTATTTATCTTTATAATGATATCGTGTTAAGTATTTTGAATTATGCAGATATTTATTAGCTTTTGTTTTAAAATAGCCCCAACTGAACAAAATACATGATCTTTCAACGTAAAATAAAATTTACAGCAAATTTAGCAAACAGTTTAATTCGACATAAACAAAATTCAACTAGGTGAACATAAAGTTTAATTGTTTAGCATATGTTTTTATTCAGCTACCATTTAAATTGCAACAAATGTTTTAATTTATTATTATTTTATGGCTTTAGTTTTAAATTAAAGCACATGGCGATGTTAGGATTAAATTAAAATATGTAAAATACAGAAAATGCAATTTTTAATTAAATTTATTTTTAAAATTTAAAAATCACACATGCCGTCTCGTAACACATTTACGATTTTCTTGTATAGTAGGCATTTCATTATGAGTTTAAAGCCACATTTGCAGTTTTGTCGTGGGTATATTTCCGGGACGAGAAAAGCCATTTCACAACGGCTTATAATCATTTCCGAAAACTCGAAAGAAAATGATGGCAAGGCACTCTTTGGAAAAGTATCGCATGAACTTCGCATTAGACGTATAATATTTAAACTAAGCAAAGCTTCTTTGAGATGATGCTGTTTCAGTGTAATTCTTTTATTCATATCCAAGCTTGCGGATGAAACCGAATACATATACATACTATTTCATTGTATTATTGTGAAGTGAAAATATAAGGTGTTTCTAGGTTAAGTAAATCATTGGAAATTTCAATGTTTATTTATTTAATGTAAAATACATTTTTTATATGATTGAAAGTAAATATAAGCGTTATACTTGTTGGCAGCTAGTTTTTAGGTATTTTTGTTCAATATTTTGGGAAAGGAAAAAACATCAGATGTAATGAAATGAAGTAATCAAGCTTGTTTCCATAATTGCATAATAAGTGATATGCTAAAATTCCTTCACATGATAAAGTTTTATAAGGGAATATAAAACAAGTTACGTATCGACCACCTTTTAGTTTAAAGTGAGTTGTTTAGCATTTTCTAGTGCAAGTAATCTATTTTAGGGGTTATACTGTTGTAAGGCTAAATTAATTTATCGACTTTGAAAACCATAGAAGAGGTATTCAAACCGAGTAATTTTAAATATTATTAGTAGGTATAAATTCTATTAAAATATAAATTGGCAGAAGTTTTTATTAAAGCTAACAGGAAGTTTACAATAGATTTATGACCAGCTGTACCGAATGATAAAAAGCTTGTTTGATAAATCATGGATTCATCGATTTAAATCAATGGTCATTTGATTACTTTATATCACATTGTATCAAGCGATAACAACCTATTTTCATGAGCCATTGGGCTTTATATGCACAATTACGTCAGTGTAATTACCAGAAATTTATTTTTGAGCTTTTAGGTGTGAATTGTATTTTTATAAAGGGGCTTGGAGATATGTTTTTGAAAATTTCAAAAAAGCTTTTTAATTGTAAAGTTGGATTGTTATTACCAAACGTAAAATCAAATTAAAATGTAAAACATTAAAACAATATTAAGTAAAATTGACATTATTAGACAATTTCATGGTCTAATTTAGTTTAGTTATTAAATAATCGCATACTTAACTATAAGGGCCAGTTGCATAAAACTTTTGTTAAATTACTAATGTATTGTTGCCATATATGTATATTTGAATTTTGATTCGGTTTTGTTCGCTATGACGAATGATTAATTTGACGAAGTCTTTAAACCATGTTTCTGCAATCCATCCTAGTTTACTACAAATTTTTCATAACATAATTTAGTAACATATTAGTTTATTGAAAGAGTTTTATTTATTTGTTGGCTTACCTGGTACCTGGTACCTGGGCTTGCGGGTGCCAATGATCTGAAAGCATGTTGACTACTGCAACTTACAGACCCTTGAACAAAGTTGTGGTCATTTAGCATTAAACTATTAGAAGTTCACTATATTTAGAGGATTTGCAGATCTAGTGGGGATTTTCATATTGTCATATATCGAATTAGCATAGAATTTAGTATTATTATTTTGAATCTAAAGAGGGGTATGGATTTCAGATTTGTACCCATTAAAAATCCTGCTGAAATCGTATCCGACAACTTAGGTATACAATACACGAGAAACCTGTGACTTTGATATCGGTTCTACCAGCAAAATCGCGCTAAAATAAAATAAAAATGTTGCATATGTTGCCTGATTTGTCAGTCTCTTTAATTATTAATATAGATTTTGACATAATACATTGCTGCCCGCCAAGTATTTGTGAATTCAATTAATTTGCTGATTGTTCCCAGTTTGTGATGTTTAGTTCCACGGGGTCCTCTGTACACTATCTAGTCACTTGCTTTTTGGGCTGCCTCTTCTTCTCCTTCCTCCAATTCCACATTCAGCTTTTTCTTTGTTGCTCGGGATTCTGGAAGTCTGTATACATGTCCTAACCAGCGGATTGGCTGTGATTTAACCGTTGCTATAAGGGTTGGCTGTCTGTAGAGTTCCATTAATTCCCTATTTAGTCTTCTCACCCATTTTTCGTTTACTTTTTTCCCCACCGTAAATTCGTCTAACTATTCTTATTTCCCATATTTCTAATTTAGTCACTGACCTTTAATTAAAGTTCACATTTCACAACCGTATAGCACCACTGGTTTAATAACTATTTGAGATACCCGTACTTTTGTTACCTTTATTTAGTCTTCCCTCAATGTCTACACTTTCGTCACTGTTGCTCGATAACACCACCCTTAGATGAGTAAATGATTTCACTTTTTCAAATATGTATTTGTTGCCATCCATTATACTAGTTATTGTCAGGTCACCCTTTTGTGATGAATTTCCTCTTCTGATTAACATATTATACTTATACTTTCTCTCATTGATTTGTAACCCTTTTCCACTTGCAACTTTTTTCAATCGCTGTATGTACTACTTCTTTCAACTCATGCTTACGTAGGTAGTTCTTGCAATTAGTACTACGTCGTCGGTATATGCCAGATATTGGTGCCGGTGTTGTAAAATTGTGCCTTGCGTATATATTTCCCTCACCCGTATTGCCTTTTCTAAAATTAAATTGAAATCTATTGACGATATTGTCTTAATCCTCGCTTGACCATAAATCCCTTTGAGATGGCTCCGTTTATTATAACTTTAGTCTTTGGCCTTCCAGAGTGATTTTGATCAATCTTAATAATTTTGCCGGCATTGTAAATTTTTTTTCTGGATACCCTATCATACGCCATTTTAAAATCTATAAAAATTACTTGAACATCAAAGTTATGATCATAGCTCTTTGCAAGTATTTGCTTGATGGTAAAGATCTGATCATTTACGGACCTGCTCTGCCTAAACCCACATTGATAATCACCTAGGACATGCTCTGCGTACCCATTTATTTTGTTCTTTATACAGTTAGCCATAATCTTGTATACTAGATACAAGAGTGCAATGCCCCTGGAGTTCTCACAGATATTTGCATCATCTTTTTTGTTACGGGGACTAAAACCGCTTCTAACCATTTGCCTGGTATTTTTCTTCCTTCCACCATTTTAAAATCCTCTAGTGCAACTGTGCATGTAATTTGTCACCTCCTTGCTTAATCAGCTCTATTATAATACCATTTTCACCCACACTCTTATTGTTTTTTTTTATTGTTTTATAATGCTTTTGACTTCTTCTAAACTTGGTTCATTTATCTCCTGTTCCAAATCTGCCATTATTTTTCTTTCGGTTATATTTTCAGTTGTTCATATTTCGCTCCGCGTCAGCTCTTCTTCAAAGCATTGTGACCTAATACTTTTCGCTTTTTCCTACCAATGCTCGCTCCTTATTTCTACAATAGAATAATTTTGGCCGGTGTCCCCTTTTCTGTTGCTTGACTTCTTTATATTGTGGAGGTTAATAAAATAAAATTATGGTGGCGTGATACAGCTGAAAGGGATTATTATAGTGTGATCTAAAAAGCTTCACCCGAAGATTGGTAAATTTTATTGAAGATAGGTTGTCTGCCAACAACTAATTGTTAATTTACAAGTCAATGACAATGTTCACACAAAAAAATAATTATATCTTGATTTAAAAAAGTCTGATAGTAAATGAAGTATAATTTAGTACAAGGGGTTTTTAATTAAGTGTTTAGTTACTCTAAGCTCTATAAATTGATTATTTTGTTGATCAAGAACTTTAAACTTTTATGGTAGAATGTTCTTATCGAAATAGCTTTCCAAATCTTTACGTATAATATGACTAATTTAGAACAACATTGAGATATACTATACAATTATTTTGAGAAATAGGAAACGTAAATTGAAGCAAAATGGAGCAACAGAAAATGCAAAAGGGGGAGTGGTAGTCACGTCACACATTTAGTTTAAAAAAATGTATAGGTACATATATTGAAAATTTTCACTTCTAATTTTTATTCAGTGTACGGGACAATTTCAATTTTTAATGACCAGCTACGCACGTTCGTTGGAAGGATAATTATTGTATGGAACGTGAAAAGTGTAACTATACTTAAGAAACTCAACTGAAATTTTCTCAGGATAATTGAAAAATTTCAGCTGAACAAGATTAAGCAAAAATTATCGTTCCCAACATTTTTTAAAGTGCACGTTTTTAATTATTTGTTTTTAAATTAGAATTTTTCTGTGATACACCTCACGATGTTGATTGTTTATCATGCTCTAATTATTTAAAATTTTGAACGAAGCGTTCAATAAAAAGATGTACGATGCCTTAAAAAATAAAAAGAAGTTGATGACAACTTGTATCTGAATCATCCATTTTTAAAAAAAAAGCGAACACCGGCACTGATTAGTGTTAGCAAATTTTCCAAATTAATTTTTATAAAGTCGATTAATCGATTGGAATATTCAATTACCTTAGCAAACAATTAATTGTGGATATTCGATTTATTTTGTTAATTTATCAAGATTAGTTGATTATTCGCCCTTAATCTGATTAGTTAATTATGATGATTACCTATAACGATTTTATATTTTTTAATACGCATATAGTATAATAAGTATCCCAAAATACACTGCTTTATGCAGCGTTTAAGAATAAACAAAATGTTTTAGTTTAACATTTGGGGATAGAAATTGTTTTTTTTTCAAATATTATTTCTAGAAGGGCTTTAAAAATACCTTCTGTTTTGAGCCAGTCGACCATCTGATTTACTATTCTACTACAGAAACTAAAGCAGTGTTTCATCTTCGCTGTAAGGGCCGGTCTTTCCATATCCTAATAAACCTCTTAATAAGCTATTTGGCAAATAGTTTCCATGGAAACGATTGTATTAACCGGTTTTTAACAGGAGAATAAATTTATTAGGAGATGGAAATACCGGCCCTTAATCATATTGCTTTAATGAAAACAAAAACTTAAAAATTGGTTGTTTGAAAACGCATTTGAAGATTTCTAGCATATTTAATGGCTTTCCTTAAATTTTTGTTGCAATCGGTATATAATTTGCTAATTTTTGTTTATCGAGGATTAAATTCTCTAATATTTTATTTACGGACTAGAAAATGGGAGGTCGGTTGCCCGTACCAGGAAGTGATTATAATCGAATAATTCCCTTCAGGACGATTTTTCAGTATATGTACCTACATCAACATTTCAACATTTGTGTGAGAGTGATCTGCGTTCTTGATGTGGATTTATTAAAAATATTGTGTAGTTATTGAAACTATGTATTTCGAAAACAAGGCGTTTGATGTCTTGATGACCTATGTTTATACGGGACTTTTTACTTATTTCTGGATGATGTGTCGGTTAGTACATTTTGGAATACATATTCTGAGTCACCCTGTACAATAATAGTACAAATTTTTCAGTTTCAAATCAATACTACTGATACAATTTAAATTTAACAAAACATCAATCGAAACATAACTAGTGTAAAATACTAAAATACAAATTAAACTTATTACTTGTGCAGAAGTTAAAATATCACTCAAAAAGGATTGAAGCATATCTATTTTTTATTATTTAAAGTAAAACACTAAAGATAAATTAAATATCTAGTTGCGTTTATTACTGTTTTATATATTGTAAGGAATAGTCATATAACAAATGGAAATTATTCAATTGATTGATTAACGGAATAATGGGGATTCGTTCGATAGTTTGTCTACTTGGTGCTTTCGTAAATCAGTTAAAATCAATAATCGGTTGTACTAAATATTGTCGGCCCAGTTTTAGTTTAGTATTCAAAATAATTATATATTTTTCATTTTTAAGCATCTGACAAGCCTTGTAATTTCCAGTAGAAAATAAAAAGAATTTTGAATATTAATTTAAATAATTAGACACATTTTTGGACTTATTACGCAATTAATATACTACTAAAATAACGTACAGTACGTTGTGCTGCACTAAACTGATAATACATGTACGTATAACGTGCTTTCTGAAACTGTTACCTTATCTATTTAAACAGACACCTGCGAGAAGGTATGGAATGCTGCGATTGTTGATGGTGTATGAAAAATTCTTTAATTTAGTCCTTAAAAGGCCGAACAGGCGAAAGCATGTCGTAAGTTTTATTGCTGTTAATGAATGATAATTCTAGTTTTTCATTTGACTGGTGAGTAATAATTGTTTGATCTAATATTACTGCATTGAGTTTGACATTTTATACTTCTTGAGTGGGTGTCGAAATATTCAATTAAGAAGTATGTACCTACCTATAAAATATTTATGTATCTTACTTGCAAAGATTATTTAACTTAATTTCTGTTAACGTCTCTTTGTTAAAACATTTATTTTCCGATGTTAAACATTTTCCTGCTTTAAAATGAATAAAAAGATACGATATATTTTTACTATAAAATAACCTAAAAACAGTAATTCGGATTTGTTACAGCAAGGGAAATTTCAAGTTGTTCCGATGTTTCCATTAATTAAAGTCTTTCGTTGGTGTTAGAAGTTGTAAAATACGTAAGTTAAGCAAGATTTTTTGTTGTTTTAACCTTTTAACTATGCCAATACGTCGATTGAGTCTCGACTTTACAGAAAAGTTAAAGTTTTTAAAATTTTAAATCAATCGCCGTGTGATGCGTGTACCTTTAAAAAGTAATTTCCGGCGAAATTGAACTTGGAACCATATGGTTGATACGAACAACTCGCAACCACATGGTGCCACAGCTACAGTCATAAGATTTCTGGTAGGGTTGTTACCAATATTTTATATTAGTATGACGAAAAAATACGCAGTTCAACGTACTAATAGAATTGAATGTAACGTAAATTGTTCATAACGAATTAAATAAATACCAGTGTTTAAAAACTTAAAACATACATAATTTTCTTCTTAATAATAATAATAATAATACTTTATTGTCCAACAGAAAAATATTCCAGTTACAGGACAATATCCAATTATCAAACAGCTAATTAAGAACGCGCTATACTACTACCATAATACTAGTTAACAACAAAAAATATATAACTTAAGAATAGAAACACATTTTATATAATCTTATAAATAAGTTTACTTAAATTACAAAAAATTGAAATAATTCTCAGCACATCTTTTTAATGAATTTTGTGTACAGTGGTTAATATCACACGTTGCAGCTATTCTATTGAAATTGTTACACATTACTTGCATTGGCGATTTAAGTAAAATATTAGTGCGTGCAGTGGAACAGTTCTTTTCCTCTTTTGATAAAAATTGGGCCCCTCCGTAACCAAATATGGGTATAAATACTATATTATTGTGAATACTATTAAAAGCACAAACATTTGTATTATTGTTTTCCAAATGCATTTATTAGAAATTTATTCAAATTTTCTTCGGTAGTAAAAATGCGTGTTAAGGGTCTCTGGATTAAACAAGAGATTTTCACTTGTTGCAATAACTGAAAAATATTATCCACAATACGTTATATAATAAAAATTGACAAGTATGAGTCGATACCTAGATCGCGACGTTTGACGCATTATTTGTATATGCAGATATCTTCAGATAAATTTATTGCATGAATTACATGGCAGAGAGCATAGAAATGGTAATTGTTTTTACAATAATGCAATTGCTCGAATACCAGTTTAAATTC
Source organism: Melanotus villosus (assembly GCA_963082815.1). Lineage (NCBI taxonomy): Eukaryota > Metazoa > Arthropoda > Insecta > Coleoptera > Elateridae > Melanotus > Melanotus villosus. The sequence goes on along the minus strand of OY720418.1, from coordinate 62,804,311 downwards.
CAGCCATTGCTGAATTTATAAAAAGTCACCTAAGCAATTCACTTTTATCTAACTAACTTAGGAATGTGAGTTTCTTTATCGATGTATCATAGAATCCCTGCAAGGTAGAAACTACCTCCTGTTAATGGTCTTTCTAATGCAAATTTCAAAATAATTTTTAGTACACTTTTAATTTTACGCCCTTTTTATCAGTTATGGAAGTTTTTAAGACCATGTAAATCCTTATGATGCAACGATATCGAAACTCACTGTATAACTATAAATATCAATATAAAGAAATTATGGGTTCATTGCACAATTGGTCAATATTTTCATACATGAAAAGAATAGCACTTAATAATCAAAAAACCTTTTTATTTCCTATTTATAGAATGCTCTTTACATATTTCGTTACTAACATAATACTATACTACTTTAATGTGAGGGATACATAAAAGAACTTTATTTCTAATACTCGTAGTTTGATTGAAAAAGAATTTGAAGTGAAACTACATTGCTTTGAAATTTTGGTTGTTATGTGTTGTTTGCAAACAAACAAACAAACCGTTTTTCCAAAGTTTTAATTTTTTTTAATATAGAAAAAAATATTTTATAATACGCATGAATAAAGCTTTTTTTCACGAGGGTAATATTTAGCATACCAAACTAATTTTGCTGAGCACACTATTTTCATGTGATTCTAAGCTATCTTTACCATTATTTTTAAAGTGCACGTAACTACCGACGAGCCAGCTTCGATAGTGTTAATAGCATACGTGCCTCGTAAGCCAAGCATGGATGGGGTTTTTAATGTTAAAAAGTTTGAAAGTACTTATATCTCTTTTCGGATACTAACTAGATATAACAGTGGGCCTCGTGCCATTACTATGTTCAGCAACGATCTTCAGAAAGGGTGCTCTGTGAAGTGGGACATTTTTGGTTGGAATTTGCCAATGGATGTAGCAGTCAATATGCAATATTCGCAAGAAAGTAAAAGAAATTGTCGGTATGTTTATAAAAAGACAATAATTAGATAGATATTTACTTACTACCGAAACTGTAGAAGGTATATACTTGGGAATTGTTTTATGATGATAAAGAAAACTTAAATGAGCGTAACCAACATAAAAGGACTTTAGAAATCATGAGAGAAGAAATAGTTTATGCAGTAATCAATAAAGAACTCTTGAAATTGATACAAGCTGATCAGATAGATATATTGGTAGATTTATTTAACAAAATGTTTACAACTGGCGTTATACCGTATTAATGGATACCGTAAAGTTTTTTATGTTACTCAAAAGGCCAATTTCAAACATTCGATGATTACAGGACCGTAAGCTTAATTGATCGTAGGTATTCAATTTTCAATGCTATTCATAGTAGGATTTATGGCAAGTCACACAAAGCCATAAACTAATCACAATTTGGTTTTCGATGTGGATTCGGCACAAGGAAGTCTTATTTAGTTTCAATGTGCCACGCTGCCCTCATATAGCTTACTGGCTAACTCCAACAAGAAATTAATAGCTTTTGCTATACGGTTGTATGCGATGGAATTTGATAAATTTAAATTTTACATGCTATTTTAATAACATCTATTAGATATCTTTAATTGTTGGAAAATGATGAAAATACACCTTGTTGTTATATTTGTCGTTACGGATTGCCATCATAGATCCGCTAGTAATATTTTTTTTATCTTTCCGGTTCCCGAACATAAAAAAAACTATAAAGAATAGAGCGTTGACCAAGTTTACCCTGTATATAAGTAGTATGAACACGGCCATAAAAACCAGGCTAAAATTTAGTTTAAGCTGCATAATTAAATTGTAGAATATAAGCATCATCTAATCGATTTACAGAATAAGTACTTAATTAAATTTGAAGTTGCTAGAGCTAAGTACGATTCTAAATGAAATTAGCGAAGCAAGTGAATAAGAAAATAAGAAATGTAATACTTCAATCCATGAAAGCGGAATAAATAGCTCTTCCACGAAAATTTCTTGGTCAGCAAATAAAAAACCGTAACAAAACTCAATCATTGGCAATGTATCGTAGTGGTAATCGATCGGAAGAGATTAGGTAAGGAACGTCACTCAGTAAGAAAACATTTTTCTATCGAACCAACCAACTATAAACTTAACACAGGCATTCGATAGTATAAAAGAACCATTTGTTCTATAATAAAATACTGATTTTGAGATTAGACAACGAATTATTATTTGAAATATATTGAGAAGATATATAAACTTTTTTCGTACAATTTAGAAATTAATTAGGTACCTTATTTAACTTTAATTACTTTTCTTTACAAAGTTAATTTCCAATAAACTTCAAATAAAAAAGAAGTGGAGTTATTCTTTAAGGAAAATAGAATTTTACGTTTCACAACAATTTGATACGGTATTTACTTTGTAGGTTTACTTTTCTCAGTGTTCGAGTGGCATGATGAATTGAAAATACAGAACGAAAGTATTTTAAAGCTAAAACTTAGTTTTTCCTGAAAATATTTGAAATTGTAATGGCGTTGGAAAAATTGGGTCTTACTTCAAAACTAAACTACAAATGAAAACCAAGTAAAAAGTAGTTAGGTTACCTTGTAAACAAAAAGTCTCAATTTGATTAAAATCCACACTCTTGGTGGAGTAAAATTATTAATAACTGATAATATAACGACTGTCGTCTTCTCCACAATTTATTCACCTAGGATTTGGGTTGTGACGTCAACGCGCTGCTGATAAATTCACAATCCAACTTTACTTCATCTCTTTCTAAACTAGGTTTTCATTACCTACTGCGCACGAACGCGTGTCTACCCATACCGTTTTTGGGCGGCGCAAGTTGACGTCACAACCCAAATGCTAGATGAAAAATACTGTATATACAATTTCACTGAAATCGGAGAAGAATCTTTTCACGAGGAGCATAGCTAATACAGCTTTTTCGAATATAATTCTTGGTTTACTTGACCCCCCCTCCCCTAAAAGAAAGAAAAAAGCACAAGAATACCTTAAATGTGCAAATTTCTCAAAACCTAAGAGACTCTTTCATTAGGTAACGTACCAAAATTATTCAAAAATGTGTACTTTTTTACGTAGACTTGTTTATTATGTTTATAATTTTCAGGGTTCTACAATTGGTTTCTTAATTCAATTTTTACACAATTTCTGAGCAGTTTTCAATAAAATAAAGCTATTCAAATAACCGCCCACTTAAATTAGCACATAATTCTACCATTTTTCTAAATTCTTGGTAACTGTTTCTTCGAGAAGCGGTATGGCCCTAATCACATCAGTAATTTTGTTTTTCAATCTGTTCAAATCAAAATTTTCTGTATAACCTTTTTGTTTCATATATCCCCAGAAATAAAAATCCATAATTGTAATATCCGGACTTCTTGGTGGCCATGGCTGCGGTCCAAATAATCCAAATAAATTTTTTATCAAAGCAGTTGAATGTGGGCCACAACCATCTTGCTGAAAATAAATCTTCTATCTTTCGGATAAAGTTACGTCTTCAAGAAAATTATGTAATATTTCTAAGTATGTGAACTGATTCAAATTTCCATCCCAAAAAATGAGGTCCAATTACGCCCCTATGTCTGTAGGCTATTTAACACGCACATCATATGCATAGAGGATCGACAACGCCCTGTAAAGGGCAAGCCACTCCAAGAAGAAGGTAATAGCACACCAAACATTAACTTTTCTTAAATACTGTCGTCTGCAGTTTATTCAAAATTTAGGATTTTGTTCAGACCAATAACGAGAATTTTGCTCCGAAACTGTTCCATTCGTTGTAAACGTAGTTTCATCCGAAAATATAATATTCTTAAAAAAATCTTTTTCCTGTAAAATTTTTTGCCCAGCCCATAAACAAAAGTCCGGTCGTTTAGCTTCATCATTGGCCTCCAAAATATGAATGAATTCAGCTTTAAAAGGAATAATTTTATTCGATTTAAATATTCTTAGCAAATGCGATTTTGTAATGCCAATTTATGCTGCCCTTCGTCTTAGTGAAACCCTTCCGTTTCTTCTTACATCATCCAATGCCAAAACCGTTGTCGCATCATCTTCATCCAATTTCGTCTTACTCCGTTTTTGGTTTACCACACTTTCGGTTGATTGAAATTGAGTTATAATTTTTTTTACTCTTCGCTTATTGAAACACCTGGAAACATTTGTTCGAAACATCTAATCACCCCCTTGTAACTAATTTCACCCAATCCATAGCATTGCACAAGAAATAGTTTCTGCCCGAGTCTAAATAAGCATTTTTTCTACACATGATACGAAAACAAGTATTTTCTTCACGATAAACCCTATGCGAAAACGCTGCATTTTCTATCTAGAGATGAAAACATATTCACTTCTAGAGATGAAAACAAGAATTCCAAATCTATGGCAACAAAATAAAAAAATGCGTGTGTTACTATGGAACCGATTAAACATCCACCGTACTCTGCAGGCCTAGCCCCAAGTGATTACCACATTTTTGAAGCATTAAAAAAAGTTTTGGGTGCAGTGCAATTCCGAGACGACGAGAGCGTAAAAACCGCGGCGCATAAATGGTTTCGCGCACAGACAAAGAAATTCTTCTCAGGTGGAATTGAAGCGTTAGTAGGCCGGTGGAAAAAGTCTATTGAGAGGCAAGGAGATTACGTAGAGAAATAATATGTCAATTTGTAAATTTATTGAATAAATACAGCTTTTCACACCGAATCCGACAGAATTTGTGCGCTACGTTTTTAATAGAACCCGAAAAGCATTCAATTAGAGGACTTCTAAGCGGCAAATTTCATTGTTATAACATCATTGCGTGACCCATGATTTCATACACCTAAAGTACCGTACATTATAGTTAATTTCGATTATAAATAGGACATGTATCACTAAAAAGTGAACAAACTGAATACCTCGAAAATGTCATGGCTATCTATAAACTGCATGCAATAAAAAAAAAAGTGTAGTGTGAAAACTATGCACGGTCGAGCGAGTAGAGGTATATTCTCCGTAAAAATTACACCAATTTCGCCTTTAAATTATTTTTTAATAAACAAATTTTGAGAAATTTGTATATTCTAGTTTTCCAAGTAAAGTTTACATGCATATTGCAAATAAGACATTAATAGTAGAGGGTGTAAACGAAAACAGGGTCACTTTCGTCTTTTAATTTTTTTTTTATAATTGAAAACGGAAACTTGTGTGACTGGCTATAGAGGAAAGATGTGCTATTTTGAACAAGAAATCAATTTAGTAACATCTTGGAATATATACCTATAAGTACTAGAAGTATTACTACCGAAAGTGGAGGTTTTTGCGGTCACGTGCCGGAGGTTGTATTTTTTTATAGAGGGCATGCAAAATTTTTGATACGCAGCTGTCTTCGCTAAAATGGTTTGACCACAAGATATATAGGTACTGAGATGATATTAATATTAATTCTTCTTCTTCTTCTTCTTTTTCTTATTAAGAAGGCTTTAAGCCTGTTTTAAAATCAACTCGTCATATTGTGCTTCTTCTGATGGAAACGTCCAACATTCCTTCCACCTTTTTGGTGGCCTACCTCTTTCTCCTTTTCCTTCGATTGGACGACCCTGTGTAACCTCTTTTACTAATCTGTCCCCTTCCATGCGATTAACGTGTTTGTTCCAATATTTCCTTCTGTCTCTTATAAAACTTGTTACATTTTGTATTTTACACAATTCTCTTATTAGTCCAGTCATTTGGTGCTCAGAAAAGGGGTTGCCTGGAAAGTTTAGCGAAAGTTTTGAAAATTGGTAGTCTTATAGATTTTGAGGTGTTCTAACCGAATTTCTACTTTGCCACCTTGTACCGGCATGGGAAATGGTGCCATTTTGGGTAAAATGGCACCAAAAACCGGTTTTTCGAAAATATCTCCTTACCGGTTGATTTTTAGACAAAAATAGTGATGTACAAAATTATTTTAAAGAAAATTTCCAATAATTTATGTCTGATTAATTTTTTTGTCAGACGAATAGTTTCGGCGTACGAGCGCCGCGAATTCAACCGCAACACGTGCATTGGTAGAAAACATTCCACTACGCGTTATACGGGTGTTCCATGTCTCGAGGTCCATAGCTTTAGGGCGTGTTATTGAAGTCATTTAGAGTTAAAATTGCTTAATAAACATATGTCCGAAAGTGCTTCCTTTTCGGGATACAGGGTGTCCAAAAAATAAGTTTTTTTTTTAAATATCTCGAAAACGATTTATGATATCAAATTGAGCTTTGGTATGCACTATGCTGGCATTAAGAGACTCTTTTTCGATCCAACTAGTTTTGACAATTCCAGCAGTGGCGTGCGTGACAGCAAAAAATAATAATAATTCCGACGAAGAAAATAGTACGCCACTGCTTTTTTTTTAAAATAGGTATTTTTTTCTTAATCGGCAACCAATTCTAAAAGGAAAAGGCCTCTTGAGTTTTTCTGGTAGGACAAATCGTTTTCAAGTAATAATCGAAAAACTTTTCCTTTGCAAGCGTTTTCTGAAATAACTACTTATTAGTTCAAATTATTTTTCAGTTCAGTCATTTGGTAGTTTTAGCTGAAAAGTTTAGCGGAAGTTTTGAAAATTGGTAGTCTTATAGATTTTGAGGTGCTCTAACCGAATTTCCACTTTGCGATCTTGTACCGGCATGGGAAATGGCGCCATTTTGGGTAAAATAATAATAATGTTTATTTAAATCAAAAAAATCAAAATCAAATAAAATCAAATAAAAAATCCATCAATCAGTCAATATACATATTCATATGCAGATATACTTACATATTAAAACATAAACATAGATTAAATTAAAACATAAATATGATCATATAAACATTAAATTCTCCACAAAGGCATAGCCTGAACGTGGAGGAAAACGGTCCTTATATTAAATTTATAATATCTAGTCAAATCCCCAGAAAGAAACAAACGGCAATTAACTGATTAAGTGTATTTATATTTATTTATTAAATTATAGTTCATATTAGTAATAAAATGTTTTAATTATTTTTAAAGGTACTTAAAGAACAATTTTGCCTTAAATTTTGAGGAAGCATATTATAATATCTTGGGGCAATATAAGTAAAGGATTTTTGTCCGATATTTTTACCAGCGGTGATTGTCTTTATACGCTTATTCATTTTGGTTCTTGTACTATAGTCGTGCTGAATAAGTGCTGCACTATTTCTGTATAAGAACTGTTTTGTAACAATTTTAAAGAAATGTAATTGCTTTAAATCCATTATTTTAGATTCGTCATATAGCAAATCAGATGGATATGTTTTCTCTCTACGATAGATACTTTTTAAAAATCGTTTTTGTAATGAATGTAATTTCTTTAAATGATTTTCATTTGTACTACCCCAGACAATTATACCGTAAGCTAAACGTGATTGCACTAATGCATGATAAAGAACCCTCATTTTGGCACCAAAAACCGGTTTTTCGAAAATATCTCCTTACCGGTTGATTTATCGACAAAAATAGTGATGTACAAAATTGTTCTAGGTACAGAAAATTTCTAATAATTCATGTCTTATTAATTTTTGGTCAGACTAATAGTTTCAGCGTACGAGCGCCGCGAATTAAACCGCAACAAGAGTATTGGCGCCTTTCTATTTCTTGTGGCCCCAGTAGGCCTAATCCACCTGATGCACTTATTATGCAATTTAACAGCAAAAAAAATAATAATTCCAACGAAGAAAATAGTACGCCACTGCTTTTTTTCAAAATAGGTATTTGTTTTTTAATCGGCAACCAATTCTAAAAAGAAAAGGCCTCTTGAGTTTTTCTGGTAGGACAAACCGTTTTCGAGTAATAATCGAAAAAATTTTGTAAAAAAAATAATTTGAACTAAGTAAGTTCAAAAAACGCTTGCAAAGGAAAAGTTTTTCGATTATTACTTGAATACGGTTTGTCCTACCAGAAAAACTCTAGAGGCCTTTTCTTTTTAGAATTGGTTGCCGATTAAGAAAAAAATACCTATTTTAAAAAAAAGCAGTGGCGTACTATTTTCTTCGTCGAAATTATTAATATTTTTGCTGTCACTCACGCCACTGCTGGAATTGTCAAAACTAGTTGGATCGAAAAAGAGTCCCTTAATGCCAGCATAGTGCATACCAAAGCTCAATTTGATATCATAAATCGTTTTCGAGATATTAAAAAAAAAACTTATTTTTTGGACACCCTGTATCTCGAAAAGGAAGCACTTTCGGACATATGTTTATTAAGCAATTTTAACTCTAAATGACTTCAGTAACACGCCCTAAAGCTATGGACCTCGAGTCATGGAACACCCGTATAACGGGTAGTGGAATGTTTTCTACCAATGCACGTGTTGCGGTTGAATTCGCGGCGCTCGTACGCCGAAACTATTCACCTGACAAAAAAATTAATCAGACATGAATTATTGAAAATTTTCTGTAAAATAATTTTGTACATCACTATTTTTGTCTAAAAATCAATCAGTAAGGAGATATTTTCGAAAAACCGGTTTTTGGTGCCATTTTACCCAAAATGGCACCATTTCCCATGCCGGTACAAGGTGGCAAAGTAGAAATTCGGTTAGAGCACCTCAAAATCTATAAGACTACCAATTTTCAAAACTTCCGCTAAACTTTCCAGCTAAAACTACCAAATGACTGAACTATATTTCCTCATTTCTTACTCTGTCGTGCAATGTCTTCCCTTGTATCATTCTTAGTATTTTCATTTCGTTAGTGCTTGTTATTTGTTTTGTCTTTGTTGTGTCTGCCCTGTTCTCTGAGGCATACCGTATGTTAGTATCGGCTTTATATTAATTGGGGTTTACGAATTTATTGTTAATGAAACAAAAATTAATTAATTAATTAATATGGACCTAGTAAAAAAATGTAATATAAAAATTTAGATAGCTAGGTCATTTTATTAAGTGTTGAAAATGTAAATATTATTACTGTTGTAAAATATGAATAGCTAAATAGGGTTGCTATAGAAAAGTTAAGTAGTTACGATTGTCTTGAATAAAAAAGCAATTTTTCAATTGGATAAAGAATTTTTGAAAAACCAGGGAGGCAAAAACAAGATTCAAAATAAACAGACAGTAAAAAATAATTTTGTGAAGAGGAAGTAAAAATCTTCCAGATAAATATTATTAAATTAAAAATTGTAATAATATTTGAAGTTGAATAATTCTATTTGTCTTCCGTCATAATAATTGGGGAAGAATTGAAACTGGATAAAATTGGACTGAACATAAGTTTTGATACTGCCTGAGAATTGGATACTAATATGTATGTATGTAATCGTTAACCTCTTATACCTTTCGGTGTTGAGAACTTGAATAAATAATAAACTGGAATTGAAATTGGTTCAATGCTGAGGATTGGTTATTGGTAATCCGTGTGGAATTGAAAATGGTCCAATGCTAAGAATTGGTTATTGGTAATACGTTTCAAATTGGAAATATTTATATGTTGGGAACTGTTGGCCGTAGAAAACAAATTGAATTTCCAACGTAACTGTGAGTGTAGGAGTAGCACAGATAAGTTAGAAGGGAAATTAAGGAAAGAATCATTGAATTGTAAATAAATCCGTATTAATGAAGTTGACTAAGATTTATTTTAAAATATAATTGAAAATAAAGATTAGATCTTGAATAAAAGAAAAATAAAATATTAAAATATCAATTGTCATATAACAATATTTTTTGTCGATAAATACTACACATTGTTTCGTCGTTATTATACATTTCGAGTGAAGCCTAGCCGTCAACGAATTTATATTTTAATTCAATGATACCTTCAGATTTTTGTAATTAATAATTATTATAAAAACCAAAAGTATAACATTTTTAAATAACCTACAGACTAATACCCTTCCATTAGTAAATAAAACTACAGTTTTTTTGAGTTTGTGAGGCCAAAATGAAACAAACGCACTATCAATTATCGAATTAATTTCTTTTAGTTTGATCAAACTCGGAGAATGTCCAATGTTCATTTTTCTAAGGAGAAAATGTGGCTCATATAAAACGAAACCCAAAGCTTTAGGAAAAAAATAATTGGGCAGTTTCAAATCCATTATTTTCTTCTTAATAACTCTTGTTACAGGTCGTTTTTTGTTAAGCTGTGCTGTGTATATTTTTCTTTAATGAAGCAATTTTTAAAACTAATTAAAATAAGCTTCGGAGCATTTTATTTTCAACATTTTTATGTAATTCTGTAGACATTGTGAAATGTGCTAAGATAAATACTCCTACATTAAATTTACAGCAAATAAATAAGACAAATAAATAAGCTTAGTGAAAATATTACTATAACACTTTTAGAAAATGGTGTTTAGAACCAAAGAAAATCTAATTTATAGTATTTAAGATATTTTGAGAATTATTTTTTACAAAGTGTATCTAAAGTTTTATACTAGTTTTAAAGACAAGTAGTTTATACAAAATAATATAAGGAAAAATAAAAACAAATGTTTGTTCTGTAAAGTCAATAAAGCGGTTATAGGACAATTGTATGTTTCTACACAACGGAAATTTACATAATCCTTGAGGTTTCATTTGTTTTGTAATATGATGTTGATACATAGTTATTTTTCCCATTTGTTCATTTTTCTGTACTTACATAGAGTGATAAACCGGCCGCATTTCTACGGACATGTTCTTTTTTCAACACCCAAATCCAGAATTTGCGTAGACTTTTTGTATTTAATATCTGCTTTGCATTTTAATTATTCTAAAGCCAAAAGTAAAGAACATATTTATTATTTTTTACTATCATTTTCTATGTTGGTTTAACTGTATTTTCAGTTAAATAAATATAAAGTGGCAGAGCCGCTTAGGTGTTCCGCGGCCCACATGCCAATATATTTTTCCGCTCCTATAATTAAACTATAAAATGTTCTGTTTAAACAATTGTGTGACAAACATAAGTGGTGCATTCATTTTAAAGACTGCACACAAAAAAATCGGAATGCAAATAGACTCATTTTCAGCTTTATTTAAAATAATATTCGAATAAGTTTAATTTACAAAGTAACTTTGACACCTATAGATACATTATTATAATAGATACATTCAAATATTCTGGTTACAAAAAAACTACGAATTTTTACATTAAGGCCAGCCATCAAATTGCGCACAAAGTCATCAGACACTTTATAGGACACTATATTGCATCTTCTTTTAAATTCGGTTTCACTTTAAACATTACGTTTCATTTTTCTCAGTTTTCCCTTAACCATAGCCCAATTCGGAACAGTTTGCAGGATTTGCTTCTTTCGGTACCAAACGCACGTCGTTTTCCTTAAACCAGTTCAATGATTTTTTTCCATAACGAGAACTTGTGCAATATATACATATACTAAAGAATAATCAGATGAAACGAAACTGAGAAAAAACTATACTTAAATTTAATCAATTACAAGAATTGATTTGATTATTTTATACTCATATTACCTAATCCTAATGTATAATTCTAGAAGTAATAACAAGATTTGTGAATCCTTTTTGAAGCATGGTGCAGATGTTTAAAACTTATGATAATTTTGAGTTTTAAAAATGGAGAAAACGACGGCCTTTACATGTACCCTGATTTGTTTTATTAGCCACGAATGCAAATTGATGTATACTTACAGTGAAGGAATCTATATGTATATATGTATTTCTATAATAAAAATAACAGAATAATCCATTTTAATATCGGAAATATTACAACATAATATATCATTTGCAAATGTTTTGTGTTGTGTAGGTAAAAAAGGAAAAAACAGTTTTTAAAAATTTTTGTTTTAAAGAAGATACTTACCGATTTTCTTTAATTTATGTTCCGTAACTTCCAGTATACTGGAAATCATACGACAAAATCAAAATAATTTCTTTTTAGTCTTTAGCCACACATGTGACTATTTTAATATAAACTTTTTGGCAAACATTGCATTTTTTACTGTTATTTACGTGTATTTGGAAGTGTAACAGAGTTCAACAATATTCAGACACAACTTGCCGTCTCACTCTGATTGATATTATCTTTCTTTAGAAATTTATAAAATTACTAAGATGCTAGGCTCTGCTACTTATTTCCATAAAAAAAATATTTAGGTAACTTCACAGGTGGGTTTTTACCTATGTATAGTTTTTTTCTTTTAAGTACGGGATATGCGGCAGCCCCGTTTGCTATGCCACCCTATTTGCTATACCGGCCGCGTTGTAATCATAATTCGGAGTTTAATTGTTATTTCATTTGCATAATTAAAATTTATGATTATATCTTACGTCACTTAATGACTTCAGATTACCTCATTTTCATTAAAGATAAGCTATTGTATCTGAACTTAAGAATGCATAACTTTAACAGTTATCAAAGTATCAAGTGTTTCAGGAATCTCGCTAATGAATAAAACTATGCATGTTTAAAATGTAAATCGAGAATTCGGTTATATAAACTAATTATAAGATTACAGTACGTTCGCAACAGAGTATATATTTTAATTTCTGTTTAATAGGTGCCTTATAAAAATAATTTCAAAATCTACTAATTTTGCTACCAAATAACATTTATAATATGAAGCAATATACCACCGCAAAATGGCGATATTTAATTAACTAATTCCCCATAAGCGTCGGCTCTCTGGGGTAATACTTCCGGTTTCACCGGAAATGACCTAGGTGTATTCCATTTAAAAATTGAATGTTGAGGTCATTTCCGGCGTAAGTACCTATACAGGGTGAATAAAAAGTAAGGAATCTCGATGCTGGAGCTTTTATTATTAGTTTTAGAAAAAAAAGTTTTAGACAAAAGTTTTATAACAAATTATTTACCACAAACGGATGGGTTTAAATATTTTTTTCAAGGTCATACCTTTGCGGTATGACGTCATCGGTACTTTTTTTAAATGGCAACTTATATTTTTTAGGTCGAAATTTTATAGCATTTTTTTTTCTCTTTATGACCATCTAAAAATATCATACTGTTGCATAAGCGAAATTTCTAGAAAAATCAAGTTGAATGTTATTCGTACCAGTATTTAATGTACAGGGTTATCCATTTTTGACACTTTTGCTGAGTATCTCGGTAATTATTGAATATATCAAAAAACTGATGTAGGGGTCATGAGATGTTTTTGGGAGAAAATAAAAATGGTAAAAGCAGAATTTAAAAATATTCGCTCTTATAGAAGATACGGGGGTAAATTGAAAAATTGGCGATTTTAGTATTGACCACTATAATCTTTATTACTAATAATAGAAGAAATTGTTTAATATAAAAGTTTCTTAGTTTGCTAAGTAGAATATGAGCCCGCTTGAAAATCGCATCTACGGGGTCAGATCAAAAAGTTATCGGAGCTAAGTTTCTTATTTTAAATGGCACACCCTATATATTTTTAACCAAAAAATATGCATTTTTAATTCTCGTTTCAAATATATAACATACAATATATTTTATTATTTTAATAAGTGCTATAAAATTTCGACCTAAAAAATATAGGTTGGCATTTAAAAAGTATCGATGACGTCATAGCGCAAAGGTATGACCTTAAAAAAAATATTTAAAACCACCAGTTTGTGGAAAATCATTTGATATAAAACTTTTGTCTAAGACTTTTTTTTCTAAAACTAATAATAAAGGCTCCAGCATCGAGGTTCCTTACTTTTTATTCACCCTGTATATATTATTTTTGGAATCTGGAGGAAATTTTAAAATATGAATTATACCTAACTTTCCCAATTTTTGTAAAATTAAAATTTTTAAAAATATTTTAGTGTTACATCGAGAGTTGCATGGTCTTAAAAAAAAACGTCTTTTGTTGTTCCCTGTAATTAAATCAAAATTAAGCCATCGTTGTAGCTTCAATACAATATGAAATACTGGCATTCAAATTTTTTGAAATTAGTTTTTCGGTGACAAGTGGTTTTTTTTCAACAGTAAAAGCCCGAGACCTTTTATTTTTATCGATAAAATTTCATTTTGTACGAAAACGAAGTTGCCATGGAAAATGGACGAGACTAGGCCTATATTAATTAAAAACCCGCGCCCGAAGGGCAAGGTTTTTTTTATGTAGGCCTAGTCGAGTCCATTTTCTTATGGCAACTTCGTTTGAGTGATACAAGAATGAAATTTTATCCATAAAAATAATAGGTAGAGTGTTTTTTAATTGGAAAAAATCCTGAAACAACAAACAAATTTTTATTAAAGACATTTTTTCTGACGTTTATTTTAGCAATTAATGTCAAATAATATTTTTGAAGTTTAGATTTCTGTAGCAACAGAGCAGACAGAGACGCGTCGTTTTTTTCGATGTGCGAGAAGGACGTAATGATATTTTTTATCATGATAAAAATGAATGATTGGCTGTTGAAATGCTGATCCAAGCGTTGTTCATCATCATCATCAGTTGACATGGAGCAGATCCCCGTGGATCAATCCTGGATTACGCCAGGCCCACCCCATGCCAATAGGGTGTGAAGGGATTTGTTATGATAGGTGGGGATTGGGAGCACTATATAACGTTAACATGCCTGTGACGCCTGCCGCAGAACACCGCTTCTATACTGCAAGGTAGTTAGTAGATCACATATTCAATGGGAGTTGGATATATGACCGAGATGGTTAAACATGTTTTGTCATCTTGTACTAGTAGTATATCCGCTAATTTCCTATGTCTATGATATGCAACTCCTTAGCACAGACATGCCTGCCCTGTTACATGTTACTTTATTCTAACTTATGTAGTCTAATCAATATTATAATCATTATTTTATTTACTATTTTCATTGCACTTCACAGGTATATTCCTTGTTTTCTTATTTTTATTGTCCTTATTATTATAATATTTGTATTTTCGCTGTTCTTCTGCATTATTATTGTTTGATATTAATATATTCTTCCTTCAATTCTATTTCCTCGATATCTGATTCTTCTCTTGAGTCGTATATGCGGTTTATGTACCCCTTTATGATAATTTTGTTTCTTGCCGCTTCTTCCCAGGTTTGTTTTGGTATACCCGATCGCTCTTTATCTTGTTCCAGTGCTGTTTTACCCCCATAATCCTTTCGTTCCCAAATCTTCCATATAGGCATGGGTTTGCAAGGTGGGTCTTGGACAAAAGTGATGTCATGACAGTTGTAGGATTTTTTCAGGTTAAACAATAGTGGCTGACCTAGTTATTTGAATAGATACTCTTACCAATGTAACGATAATAAAATATTGAAAATCCGTTCAGTACTTTTTGCAGATTAAAGCTGAAAATGAAAAGATAATGTAATTTATTAAACAAATGAAGGAAATTTGTTCAACTTAAAAGACTTTGAAAATACAAACATAAATAAAATAACTGTCAAAAGCAATCTAAAATTGCATCAGTCATTGTTTTTGTCCAAGCATTACGCTTAATATACAAAAAGTACTAAACGAATTTTCAAAATTTTGGTTCCGTTAAATGGTTAAATGTGTTAAAACCTAACAAATTCGAATAACCCAGTGAGTTTGAATGATTCAATTTGAAAAAATTCACTTGCAGCCAAAAATAGACTTTAAACTTCAAACGCCAGTACATCTTACTGTACACCACAACAACTTAATTTTTATTTAATTACGCAAATGAATCAGAAACATTTTTTGTGTAATGTAAACATATACACGGTGTTCTATTTAAATATCGAAAGATGAGGTTATTTTCAGCGAAACCTGAAGTGTTACTAAATTGATTTACGATTCCAACAACCACATTTTCCTTTATATTTCCACCAGGAAGTTCCATTTATCAGTTTCAAAGAATTATAACAAAAAAGCCTGGTTTCGTTTACATCTTGTATTAAAACGATGCTCCTTTTTTGATTCTTACTGTTTGTAACTGCGATTAAAAAAAAGTTCGAATTTTAACATGAACGTTTATTAAACAAAGGGCGTATTAAGTAATATATTATACTTGGCTATAAATCAGAAAAGCCATCGAAAGTTCTAGTTTACTTTTATGCATAGTAATTCAAAATGCGTTGGGGTAGTTTTCCAGAGAAGTTTGCTTGGAGGAAACTTTAATGCTAGCACGCTGAAGTTGAAATGAAGAAAGTTTTAGTATGAAAATGTAAATTGCAATTAGTACTGTATACACAAACATTAGATGTTGATTGCTTAAAGAACAATTTCGATTTGAACTTTTAACATTGTTTATGTCTTCTATTATAATTGGAAAATATTTTTTTAGAATACAAAATTCTGCATATGGAAAGTAGATAGAAAAAAGCAAATGGAGAGATAGAGTGGGAGAATAATTACAAAAAATCTATCTACTTATCGGTGTTAAATAAGCCTTTGTTATTACTAGAGATTGGAAAATATGTAAAATACATATTACACATGCAGCTACATATACCAACTGTTTTGGAATAAAAACATATGTACAAATAAACACATATGGACTTACATATAATAACATTTTTTTATATGTAAAATACATATTTCAACAAATAACGTATGTAACTAAAGTTTTGGGAAAAATTTTCAAATCTAATAATACAAACTATAATTGTTTTCGCAATTCTAGCTTGTAAGACATTTTGTAATACTTTGTAAACACAAATATATTGTCAAACTGTAGGGGAAACTTGACAGATTCTCCATATCCAATGGTAACGTGATTGCTTTATTTTTAATATGAAAACAATCATACGAAAATTTTTCCCAAAACTTTAGTTACATACGTTATCTCTCAAAATTGAATTTTTTAAATACATATTTTCAAGTGTTTAATACATACATATAATAGCTATTCTTTAGTACATATTACATACATATTCTGCCCATTTTTTACTAGATATTTTCCAGTCTCTAGTTATTACATATTATTATTGTGATTTATTAATTCTGTCGAAAGTAAAAGCTTTCATTATGGGACTATTTAGTAATATAAAATATTTTTTATCTTTTATGAATACGTTGTTGTTGTTGACATATATTATTTTAAGCTCTTTTCATCACATCCTTCAATTTTCTATTTTGCTCCGCCAGATTTTTTATAAGATCGATGTTTCTATTTCAGCCGAGAAAAATTGCTTTCGTTTTTTTTGGTAGCAAAAAAATTATTAACATCGCTTGGTTTTGAGGGCATGTTTTTTTTGGAGCTGCTGAAATGTAATTAAATTTATTTAACCAGCTACATACCATGTTTTTGCTCCACACGAGTAGTACCTAATAACAATTTGTCGATCGAGGTATTTTCATTTAAGAGTGACCACCACTTTAGAAATCAGCTTAACGTAAAGAAATTCTTTTTTACTGCCTGATTTACATATTATTACTTTTCGGGTTAACTTTGCATAATAATCTCGTAAAAATATTTGTCATTGCATTTGGTAGTGAATTGCTACCATTTCTGGGTATTCAGTTAAGTTTCACTTCTAAAGTTTATGTGATTCAGAAGCGGCGAATTGTTTAAGTTAATTAATTATTTTTAACTTTGTCTTTAAATATATTTGTTTTATAGATATAGAGCCGTAACAAAGGAAGGAAACTATTTTGGGCAGCACGCTGCTTTAAATGTATTTTTGGGAGTCATTGATTTTCATGACATTTTAAGTAATCCGGCGTAATGAAAAGTAAGAGAAAGACAGAGCTAAAGAATGCTTTTCATCTATTCACTTCACAGTAATGTCTCTGTAGAGAGTTAAGAAACCTTAATATCTACGAGGAGACGTTAACTAAGCTGCTGCTGCTTTTGTTTTCGCGCGTTACATGAGCAGGATGCTAATTTAGAAATAAATTGAAAAATAATAAGCAAGGTTTTAATTTAATGAAAAATTTGCATATTCATTGGAGAAAGGGGAATTAATCGTTACTTGAAACAAACTCAAAATGATGATAAATTGATTTTACCCCGAAGCATTAAGATATTGTCACAGACAGTTTCGTTTGCGAAATATATTTAACAACGAGGAAACATTAGCGTCATTCTATTTTTGTGAAGTGTTAAAGTGTTGCATTATAAAAACTAACATTCTCGCAAAATCTGAAAATATTTTGGTATTTAACATTGGTTTGTGGTTCTCTTTACACTTGTGAAGATATTTACGTTTTTAAGAGAGTGGCTTAACTAAATTCTAAGTTACCGTCTATCTAAATTTACGACGTAGTTGAATTTAAGCAGTGGGAAGCAGATTATTTATATTTCTATAATATTTGAAGTGTACTTAACTATTGCTTTTCACTTTTTTTGGTGCGTATTTCGCCACCAGTACCTAAAAGTAAAACTTATTTAACTGCTTCACAAAAGAATCTATCTTCGTTTTCAACTAAAAAGGATTAAAAAGAATTTAAAAGGTGCATTTTTTATAAATTCATGCTGCAGATAATGATTTGCCATTAATTGACGTAAACATATGCTTCTTTCTATACACAATTATAGAAACGGCTGTTATGGAACGAACTGTGTTGTATTTTTAATTAACTCCTGGCGAAATACCCTATAAAAAATACAAACGTCACAAACTCTACAAAGGATAAACAGGGAATCATTAATTTTTACGTTTTGTTTTCTTAATAATATTTTATATTGTTGGAATTTCATTTACAATTTCAAAACATAACTGTGTCTTTGACTGTATGTACAAATAAATGGACCACTTTATAGAATCCTAAAAATGTTATTTTTGTTTCTCTTTTATGATTGAATGACATAAAACTAATAACAGTAAATGATATCAGAGATGACTTTTCAATTCCACAGCGATTACTATCTATCTAAAGACTTTTTGATTCTATTGTATTATATCTACCCTTTTTCTTGGCAATAAAAATTTTATTTTACGTGCTTTTGAAGTTTAAATGGCTTAAAAGGTTAATGTGTCTTTACTTTTTAATCAAAGCATTTTATTCACAACATTTTCTTGATTAATATAAAAAAAAATTCTTTCTTTTCGGTATTCTTGTTACATTTTGTCTTGGATGTTATTTTGCGTTTAGTAATATTGCGGAAGAATTGCGTAAGTATTTTTCAATTTGCACTATGAATAAATAATACTTTTAACTTTTCCGTCATAGTTGCATTTTTGTTTCGCGAATTAGGTTGCTAGCTTTTATTATTAAGTCATCCTACATCAAAACGGTTCTCGCGATGAAAGTAAACCTCATTGGGTTTAGTTAGAGCTTTTATTTAATTTTGGCATTTGTTTTCCCAACAACGCTCGTATTTCTTAATCGAATTTATTGAAACGTGATGCTTAAGAATTTGAGTAAAAAATAAGGGCTTAAAGTTAACTCGAAAAGCAGTTTAGTGAATTTGTTGAGAAGTTGAAAGCTTTATCGATAACTTCCTTTCGTGATGACTTGCATAACGAGGGATTTACTCAACGACCTTTTAAAAAACTGAGCATTATTCCTTACTTTTTTTGGCTTTATATTATTGTGATATACGTATAGAAGGTGTACCATAAGAATTCCATCGATAAATTTTTAACATGTAAACATTTGCTTCCCTAATTATTTTACTTCAAAACCGTAAATATATATTTTGCAGATAAAAAAATACTGCATCCATTGATGATAAATAATGAATTGCTATGAGAGAATAAAATAAGGAAAGTCTGTATCAATTGTTAAGATGTTAAGTTAACTTTGGACTGTAAATGCTGAACACATATGAACAATAACGAAGCATGTTCTAAATTCGAAGTTGATATGCGTGCTACTCAAGTAATTTTTTGCTTGCGTGCAAATAGTTTTTGTAAACGAAAACAAGGTAGAGGTTGTTCCATTCTAAGTGGCGAAGGAACGGTCAGAAAAGGTGGTCACGTTCACCACCCTTCACTGCCACCCGTGCCACTGTGCTTCGGTACAGCGTCTTGTTAAGAAGATTATGTTGCTCTTAAGTACCTTAAGACGGCCCACTTGGTCTACTGCGCAACCAAGGGTTTCGCCATTCAGAATGGAATAGCCTCTATGCGGTTTTGTGGTTTACATGTTAAAGTAAAAACGAAATTAGAAATGTCTATCTTAGAGCATATCTTGTACATCACGTATTTTCGTTTTTATTCGTTGTATTAGTCTTTCAATATGTAAAAGCAATGAATGAAAAAAAGAAGTTAATAGGCCGAAGTATTTCTGTTTAAAATTAACATGCAATTAATTTGGTTCTTAAGTTATTTACCTCTAAGTTTATGTACAGTGTGAGCATTTTATTCTGTAACTGGCTGTGAATATTCAACCCATCTCACAAGTAAATGGAAATAATATGGGCGGTTGCCTCTCTAGGATAAGTAAGGGGTTACGAAGTAAAATGGATAAACAATTTACTTGTTTCTTTATAGCGTCTATCTACGTTTATTTTAATTTTAATACGTTTTATATATATTTTAACTAAATACGTGGAAAGAAACGAATAATATTCAGTCAACGGTTTAGCTAATCGAGTGGAATTATAGTTATTTGTACAACTAGTAATGAAAGCAATACTTTTTTTCATGAGTTTGAAGTTTGATGCACGACGGCGAAGCCGGAGTGCATCAATCAAACGAGTGAAAAAAAGATGCTTTCATACGAGTTGTACACAATATTTTTTTGCATTTTTACATTTTAAATCCCTCAAAACAGGATAAAAAGGATTTGAGAATTGACAGTTGTCAAACTGACAATTTACAATATTTTATTTAAAGCATACTAACTTAATGCAAAATGTAAATAAAAAAAGTGTTGCTTTCTTTATGATTTTTTGATAAAAAAAGTCCACTTTTTTTGTCATAATGCAAAAAATTTAATTTGAAACATTTGATCCCAAACCATTTTTATATCAAAATTGTTTCATTATACTGTAGAACTTAAAGGCATTTATAATGTTTTAATGTCCTTTGTGATGCTACAGTAGGTATGCTCTAAATGTTTGTAAAAAGTATGACTTAATCTCTAACTAATTAGATATATTCTAGTAAAAACTGATGAGTTCATAAAAGTGAAAATCTAATAAACCTGTGGAATACTTGAATTGAATAAGTTTGAAAAATAGAAAGATATACCAATTTACCTTCATTTTTATTGTAATAAATATTTTGTCCGAAATAATTATACGATTTAACATTTGTTGATATTTTTAGGAATAATTATTGTTGCTCGGTACCTATGTAATATTACAGTAAGTTGGATGAATCAAACTTAGTGCCTTAGTGTAATATTTAATTCAATATGTCAAGCTATAACCGACTGCATGAGGTGTTAAGTCGTTAAACATAGTGAAAAACAGGTAACTTTACGATGGTGTTAAGGCAATAAACGCTTTCTGAAATATCGCTACTTTAGGTAATTTAAAGTTGTAGCTTTAACATAGGATTCAAACGGTAAATCTCCCAGTGGGCTTATATCGTGGTCTGTTTCTTGCTTGTTCGACCTTAGCTTTTCTACCTACAGCTACGCTAGCACACTTCATGCATTCTTTTTAATTTATTTAGTTTTAGTAAAACTTTAAAAGTTTAAACTTTTACTAGCTAGTTAAGGAGACAGTAGAACATTTTACTCTGCGAAATGTAAGTCGTCAGAGTAGTTTAAAGTTTTAAAAAAGGTTAAACTGTCTTTAAACCCTTATTTAAGAACAATCGTTAGGAAATGCTATTTCGTAGTGAGCGTTTTTCTCATTGCTTTGTTCTGTATACAAAAACAGCAAACAAACACAGTTTTTACATTTCAGGAGCTGACGGTAGAGGTTAAATCGTTAAATGTTAAGAAAACTGAATTTAGTAAATATAGGTTAAAAATCCAATAGTTTTTCTTACTTTAAAATTAATCATAATTATAAATTTTCCATAAGGTTGCATTAATTCTTTCAAAATTTGTTATGACAGTACAATTCCAGTTTTGAATTTTTGAATATTCTGTGTGGGTAGTTTGAATCTAACAAACCTGAGGTGTGGTTAACCCAGGGCAGCTTTAACATACCAGCGTGCGCGGATGTGCTTGTTTTATCGCAATGCAAACGGAATTTTATGGCAGTAGAATAATAAACTCGTAGTTAACGTTACAGATCGTAGATGCTTTTAACTTCTATTTGAAAAATATTAACGATATTCATGGTATAATGTTTTGTTCGATGGTGTCTAATGCTGATGACTATTTCAAAATAGGTAAGGACTAAATTCAAATTTGCAGAAGCAAACCTGCTATAATGAATATCCATTCATTGTCTTAATTTTGCTGGTAATTTAAAATGCGGTAGCATATTTTTCTAAACTTAATTCACCCAATCCATATTCAGAATTAGAATGTACAGTTGTGAATGTAGCTACAAATCGATGCTCTATTAAAAAAAAATCTTACGTGAAATTCACAATATTAGGAACATATTTTGTGGTCAGCATAAAGGATGCGATTAAGGACAAACAGATATATCATTATATTATAACTGTTTCCGGGACATTTTAATAATTTTGCTCGTTTCGTTTTTTATCTGTTATCCCGTATAAATATTCCGCTATCTTCAGAGCTGTTCATTCTTCTTCTGAACTATAAGGTTCATTGTCATGTAAAGGGCAGAAATGAGCTTCACAGTATTTCAACCATTCGGCTTTCATCAAAAATTCAAGGTTATAATCTCATAGAAGAAATAAAAAGGACTTGACATAAACGAGAATGTTTCTGTTGGAAGGTTTGCAATTCTACTTTGCTTATTTTTGTCCCTTTCTGTAACTTTAATGAATTCATAGGGTGTTGTTTTCATCATCGCCGTAGTAACATACACTGCATTTCATAAGAAATGAACCACCCCGAAGGAGTTGACGCAGAACTTCGAAATTACGTAGAAATGGGTAGTGCATGGAGACAAACAAATGATTACAGTTTCAAAAACAAATGACAACATTTATTGAAAATATCATTAATAATGTGTTGCAAGTCCGCGTACTTTTATGCATTCAGTAACCCTTCGTGGCATGCTGGAAATCAGATGGTCGATTGCCTCCTGGGGCAGCTCATTAGAGGCTATCTGTAGCTGTTGGCGTAATTCCTCTAAAGTGTTGGGAGGATGGGGGTAATCGACGCAGTTTTCTGTCCATCATGTCCGAGACATGTTCAATAGGGTTTAAGTCCCTGGATCTTGCCGGCCAAGGCAAATGCAGAACATTGTTTTGTGCTAGAAACTCTAACGTTACGTGAGCAGTATGAGGCCGCGCATTATCGTGTTGGAAGACGGCCCCTGGAAGATCTCGGAGGAATGGCACTAGCACGGGCTCCAAAATGGTGTCAATGTAACGGCGCGCGTTTAGAGTGTCCGGAATGAATACCAAGGGAGACCTGCCGCTGTAGCGTATTGCTCCCCACACCATTACACCAGGAGTTAAAGCCGTCTGGCGACGCTGAACAAACTGTAAATTTTGCATCTGACCTCTAGGTCGTCTGATCCGTAAACGTCCGCCAGAATTCCATAAGCAAAATCGGGACTCGTCGCTGAAGACGATAGCTTCCCATTCATGGTCCCAATGTTGTCGGTTTTGGCTCCACTGCAGTCTGGTATATTTATGTTGTTGAGTCATAGGAAGACGAAAATAAGGACGATATGAGCGTAACCCAAATGTGCGTATTCGACGATAAATTGTGCTCATAGACATTCTACGACCAATTGCTCTTACCCAATTGATTGCAACAGCTCACGTTGGTTCTACTGGGTCCTGCATTGCACTTCGCCTTAACAGCCGATCTTCGCGTGCTTCTGTCACTCTAGGACGTCCACTGCCCCTGTGACGAGTTTCTAGGTGTTCTTCCTGCCAATCCATCCAAGTCCGTCTAATAGTGGACTGAGGTCGGCCCATGCGCCTGGCAATTTCCCGAAAGCTTAAACCAGCATCATCCATTCCGATAATTCGTCCTCTTTCAAATGGCGTAAGATTCCGAAAATTTGCACGTCTTCGAACGTGTGGCATTTTTTAGGCACTAACTTCACTAATTCAGTAACAACAATCACAAACAAACGGCCAACTACTCCGAAAAATACGATCCAACAAAAGACAATTTCAGGTTCTAACAGACAGATAATTTCTACCAGCAGTGACAGATGGCCTTCAAAATTTAATCATTTGTTTGTCTCCATGCACTACCCATTTCTACGTAATTTCGAAGTTCTGCGTCAACTCCTTCGGGGTGGTTCATTTCTTATGAAACGCAGAATATTTATATAGTACGTGCTGTATTTTATGTGTTGTTTAGTCATCAGAAAACCAGTTATCACAGTAGCATGATAAACGATAATGCATAAAATAATTATATAAAATTTGTAGTTTCACTAAGAACCAAAATCTACTTACAGCTTATCACCAACGGGAAAAACTACTTTGCCTCAAAATTGATCTTGCTAAAAAACATTACTTTGATTCCAAAATGTTAAATTCCTCTAATAAATCTCAAACTGCGTGGCAGATTATTAAGC
The DNA here is from genome assembly GCA_963082815.1 of Melanotus villosus. Taxonomy (NCBI): domain Eukaryota; kingdom Metazoa; phylum Arthropoda; class Insecta; order Coleoptera; family Elateridae; genus Melanotus; species Melanotus villosus. The sequence continues at coordinate 62,779,948 of OY720418.1, read as the reverse complement.
AATGCACTAATTCGGGTCGTAGTGGTTTGCCAACATCTGTTGTAACGGAAAATGGTAAGGACCTGAACGATCCGATTGATATAAGTAGCTCAACATTTTAATAACTTTTTTTGACTCTGTTAAGAACCTAGTTCCTGAAGTGTTAGATGTAAATAAGGCATATAATATAATACCTAACGTGAAAACACTGTTTTTGACTCCAGTTACGTCTGAGGCTCTGAGGAGATTAAAGTTGTTATTAAGTCATCTGGGTTTGATGGTGTTCCATGTTCCTTGTTATCACATGTTGATGAGTTTATAGCGGAGCCTTTAGCAAACCTTATAAATAACTCCTTTAATGAAGGCATATTTCCCACTAAACTGAAGAAAACGATAGTTATCCGTGTTTACAAGAAAGGTGAAAGAACTGTATTAAGTAATTATAGGCCAGTTAGCTTATTATCTGTTTTCTCCAAAGCATACTAGAAACCCTTCTTTGTAAGGCTACAGAAGTTTTGTCTTAATTCTAAATTGCTTTCAAAAGATCAATTTGGTTTTTAGAAAGGCGTTTCCACCCAGGATGCTGTCTTGGCACTTTACAAGTATGTATTAAAGAACTTGGAAAAGAGAAACAAAACTGTAACTTTGTTTTTTGATCTGAGTCTCGAGCATTCGATACCATAAATCATAGTATCTTATTGACGAAACTTGATAAATATGGTGTGGCCCACGTACCATTAAAATGGCCCACGTACCATTAAAATGGCCCGAGTCTTATCTGGAAGACAAATGGTAAATCTATCCTTTAAAGGGGTAACCTACGGTTCGAAATTACGTTTGGTTGCAACTGAAGTTTCACAAGGGAGCATTTTAGGACCTCTCTTGTTCATTCTATTTATTAATGACCTAGTGTCTAATGTGAAAAGAGGTCAGGTATCATTGGTTGCTGATGACACGTCAGTTTCTTTTTTAGTTTCTAGTGTCAATGAATGAAATCAGAGAGGCAATGTTTCAGTATCAGATGTGGCAAACTATTGCGAAAATAACGGTTTAATCTTGAATGTGACCGATATGACGAGCCCTTCTATAAGGGATGTAGATGAAAGTGTTTTAATAAGAATTGACGGTAAGTCTTTAAAGATTAATGATTATGTAAAATTTCTTGGGCTGTATGTCGACTCAAAGTTCTCTTGGTCAATTCATATTAAACATGTCTTAAGTAAACTTAGTAAAGCATCTTTGTAATTTGGCAACTCAAAAGTTCAGTTACCTTAAATGTTTTAATAACTTATTATCATGCTTACGTACTACCCCATCTAATATATGGCATTCTACGCTGGGGTAACAGTACTTATGCGTCAAATATATTTGTTTTACAAAAAAGAATTATAAGGACTATGCTGTCGCTTACCAGAAACCAGTCTTGTCGCGAATTGTTTAAAAAATTAGGTATTCTGACCCTACCTTCTCTGTATATCTTGTACCTAGTCTAGCCATAAATACTGTTACAACACCCGATGCATTTGTTGTGACCAAGCCATTAATATTTTGACATGGTGCAATATGTCAAATTGTACTTACAGTTTGTGACTTAGAATTAGGGGCATATCGTAGAATAATGGGACACTTGCTGTCAGAGTCTCTTGAGAAAAACAGGTTGGAAAAATCAAAAAGACTACTCCAGCAGTACGCATATGAAAAACATCCTGACATTCTTTATACAAATGAAATTATTTACACTGTGGAGGAACATTTTAATAAGTAGGAATGATAGGGTACATACCAAGACCTCCCGAGAAGCGTCACAGGTGGTTAAAAAGGTTCAAAGAGGTCATCATCCGGCCTCGATCATGGTTTGGTGTGGAGTCTGTTATGACGGTCTAACGAAACTTTATTTTTGCGAAAAAGTGGCAAGAAATAGTCCTGGAATCTTGTGGAAAATTTTTGAATGTGACAATGTTCGAAAATCAGTGATTGAGCTTTCAACGGGACTTTGTGCCAGGTCACAAAGCCAAAACTGTTTAAAAGAAAATGTTCCCGATTTTATACGCCCCGAAGACTGACCTTTGGCAAGTGCCGATCGCCCGATCTTAATCCGTTCGATTATAAGTTATGGCCAGTTTTGGAGGACATGGCTTGCTCCAAAAGGCATCCAAGTATTAGGTCCTTCAAATGTTGACTAACTGAAGCAGTGGCCAATTTTCCGATCGATATCTTGCGTACCTACCGCAATAGATCACTGGCCAAATAGATTAAAGGCGTATGCACAAGCAAATAATTTTCCGTTTGTGTAATCTGTACCCTTGCCTTTAATAAAAAAAATTTAAATTATCAAAATAATGCTTTATCGTTTCAATTTAAGAAGACTCAAACGGTGTAACAGTATTTATGACTAGACTAGGTATAGTATTTGTTATGTAAAAGCCAATGAAGGTAACCGAGCTACTTTAGAGAACTACAGCTTAAGGCCAAATTTGAATTACATACATGGTCCCACAGCATAGACTGTCCTTATCTTCTTCCTTTTCATCAACTCTATCAAGTTGTATAATAAGTTACCTGACTCTAGAAAACGTATCACACGAATAAGTACATTTAAGGGTTTAGTGAAAAATATGCTCCTGCAGCACAGTTTTTATTCTACCAACGAATATTTAATGTGTACAAGCGTACATCCGATTTAATTGTTGTGATGTTATTTGTAATTAAATGTTTGTAATTTACGTGTATTAAATAGCTCCGATATTAAACTCAAACTTGAGCAGTTTCGAGTCAATTAATCCACAGATAAAAACAGTTAAGTGATAAAATAGTGTGTATAAATAATAAACTAGTTAAATATTAACAGCGAAAGGTAAGCGACGAATATATATTTAATATTTTAAATTAATTTAGGCACATTGAGAAGTGAAGCTGACCTTCGAAGTGTCGAGCTGGGTTGCTACGCTTATCGCGGTGTGCATGCAGTTCGTGTGCGAGCAACAGAACAGAGTTGTATTAAGTATTAAATAAATTAATCTAAAATGGAGAGTGACGGAAGTACTACTGATGAGGGGAACCAAAAGAAATACAACAGAATATGCAGACGTTTTCACGAAAAGTAAAAGAGTTATGAGAAGTCCCGAAAAAACAACAGCTAAACGTGAAGATAAGTTAGAAAAAATAATGGAAATGTTATGCACAGTAACACAAGAAATCAAAGAGCTGAGAATTGAACAAAAAGAATATAGAGATGAATTTAAACAGATCAAAACCGAAAATGAAAATATGAAACAGGAAAATATAGAACTTAAAAGAGAAATTGAGTTAATCAAAGAAAAACTCGTAACTATCGAAAATAAAGAGGATGAGAAAAAAGGCGATAATCTTGGAAAAGAGGTCAGGCTAATTAATGATAAGTTAAATATTTTAGAAAGAGAAAAAAGGCGAAATAATGCGATAGTGCAAGGAGTGAAGATAAATACGGGAGATCAAAATACACTGAAAGAATTGATGAGTGACTTTATAGAAAAAGAATTAGGTACTAGTACAGAAATTAAAACAGTGAAGAAAGTAGGAGATAAATCCTGCGTAATTGAGTTCACCAATATAGATGAAAAAATTAAAGTTATGAAAAATAAGTATAAGTTGAGAAACAAAAACGAGGAAAAAATCTATATTAATGATGATATGACAAAAGATGATCAAGAAGTACAGAAAAAAATAAGAAAAGAGGCCGAAAATGCTAAAAAAGGAGGGAATAACGTGAAAATCGGTTTCCAGAAATTAATAATTAATGACCAAATATGGAAATGGAATAAAGAAAAGGGATCGCTGGAAAAAATTAGAACAAATTCAAAAAACTAAGTAGAAAAGCAACCGAGAAAGAAACTAAGATGATAACACGGCATGAATCTGGACTACGAGATAGAACAAAGGATATAAAACAAAAGGGAAATAAAAATGGGAACGTCAAAAACAAGAAAAGCATATTTAAACTAGGTACATGGAACATAAGAAGTCTCAATGGAAAAGAAATGGAATTAAGTAATGAATTCGAAAAAGCAGGTCTAGATGTGTTAGTGATCCCAGAAACAACAAAGAAAGGGAATGGAATTATAAAACTAAGTAATGGGCACACGTTAATATGGAGTGGGGTTAAAAAAGAACAAAGAGCAGCAGCAGGAATAGGATGTTTGTTACATAAAGATATAGCCAATTTTTTGAACAAATGGGAAGTAATTTCTGAACGAATACTGGTTGTAGAATTAAATTATAGAACTCACATAAAGACGATAATAGCGATTTATGGACCAAACGAAGACGACAAAGCAGAAAAAAAGGATATATTCTGGGAAGACCTCGCCATGACAATAGAAGATGTTAAAGGAACGATATATATAGCGGGAGACTTTAATAGCAGAGTGGGGAAAAGGGACAATATATACAAAACAGTGATTGGTAATGAAGGAGAAGAACTAAGAAACAATAATGGGAAAAGATTATTAGATTTTAGTCATAACTACGATCTTATTATAACGAATACCTTCTATAAACACAGAAATATTCATAAGTACACGAGAGAAGAGCCAAGTAGAAAAGAAAAATCTATAATAGATTACATATTAGCAGAAAGGAAAAACAGAAAAGCAATATTAGATGTACGAGTTAGAAGAGGAAACGAAATAAATAGTGACCATTACCTTTTGATGGCTAAAATAAAAGAATTAGAAACTGACAATAGAAATCACGTCGAAACAGAAAGGAAAATAAGTCACGAATCTATACGGTCTTACAATTTAAAACATAAGGAGATAGCAGATAACTATGCAGAAGTAATAAATGAAGAGCTGGAAAACATAAAAGGAGAATTCAAAGAGATGAATACAGAGGAACTATGGTCAACATTCAAAAATATTATTATAGAATCAGCAAAAATCACATGTGGTACAAGTAGAACAAATCAGAACAAAAGACAAACGGCATGGTGGACAGATGAAATTAAGAAACAAGTCAAAATAAAAAAGAAGACATGGCAGACGTATTTAAACAACCAAACGGAAGTAAATTATGAGTCATATAAGGAGCAAAGAAAAAAGGTAAAAAATATGGTAATGGAATCAAAGCAAAAATCATGGAAGGAATTTGGAGTAAAGTTAGAAAGAGATAGTAAAGGAAACCAGAAGCTGTTTTTCAAAGTACTAAAAAACTTGAGGAAAAATAAAAGTATTGATACAATAGCAATAAAAAGCAGTGATGGAAAAATACTTACAGATCAGGAAATGGTTATGAACCGTTGGAAAGAATATTTTCAAAATTTGTTAAATGCAAGAAATGAAATGCAAATACAAGATATACATAAGCTAAGAGAAAATACAGAAAATGTATCCAAAGAAGAAGAAAATGAGAGAATTACAGAAGAAGAACTAAAAGAAGTGGTAAAAAAGTTAAAGAATGGAAAAGCGCCTGGCCAAGATAAAATAACTTCAGAGATGGTTAAAAATATGGGGGAGAATGCAACGCAACTTCTACTACAAATATACAATAAAGTGTGGGATGAAGAAAAAACACCGAAAGATTGGGGCTTGAGCCTTATAGTACCAATACACAAAAATAAAGATTGTAACAATTATAGAGGAATAATGCTTCTAAACACAGTAACGAAGATATATGAACAACTACTGGAGAAGAAGTTGAGAAGAACAATAGAGCCAACATTAATAGAAGTACAAAGTGGGTTCAGGAAAAACAGAAGCATACAAGACCACATATTTACGCTGAAAGAAATTATATATAAAAAAATGGGTAGAGGAGAAACGATATATTTAGCTTTTTTGGATATGGAAAAGGCTTTTGACAGGGTGCCTAGATCAAGAATATGGGAGTGTTTACATAAAAAAGAGGTGAATAGAAAATTAATAGGAGCAATTAAAAGTTTGTACGAAGAAACAACAAATTGTGTAATTAACAAAAATATGAAATCGGACATTTTCTGTACAAAAGAAGGAGTGAGGCAAGGAGGTGGATTGAGTCCTCTACTATTTATAACATATATGGACGAGATTATCAGAGAAACAAAGAAAAAAACAAAAGCATTATACATAGGCCATCACAACTTAGAAAAAGTAGAAATTACCGAATGCGCATTTGCGGATGATGTGGTGCTGATATCGGGAAATGCGAGAAACCTGCAATACAACCTAAATGTTTGGAATAGCACACTAAATATTTACGGCATGACAATTAATAAAAATAAAACAAAAGTAATGGTGATATCAAAAGAAGAACAGAAGATACATATACAACTTGAAGGAAAAGAAATAGAGCAAGTTAGTACATTTCAGTACCTAGGGATCACATTGCAAGAGAACGGAAGACAAGACGAAGAACTAAATAATAGAATAGGAAGAGCCAACAAAGTATATTACGCCATAAACACAGGATTCATAAATAAAAAGGAAATAGCTAAACGAACAAAAATGACTGTCTTTAAAACAATATACAGACCAATCCTCACCTATGGATGTGAAACATGGGTACTTAACCATAAGGAAAGAAGCAAGATACAAGCCTTAGAGATGAAATATCTAAGAACAATCAAAGGTGTCACTAAAAGAAAGATAGAATCAGAAATGTACAGATTAGAGAAGAATTACAAACAGAATCAGTAGAAAATTTTATAGAACAAAGACAATTAGCATGGTGGGGACACCTCCAAAGAATGAGCAACACAATACCTGTTAAGAAGATATGGGAGGCGAGAGCACAAAAGAAAAGAATCAGAGGGAGACCAAAAACTAGCTGGAATGAAGAAATTAGGAAAATTCTGAAGAAAAAAGGGAAATCATGGGAAGAAGCTAAAAAAATTGCGCAGAACAGAAAGGACTGGATTAAATTTGTGAAACGTTAATTATAGAACAATCAACAATCATTTGGCCCGACACCCTAACGGGTAAAAGGGTTTTTGATTATATATATATATTTATATATAATTTACACCTTATTTATGTATTTTAACTGACTATTTCCAATACTACAATAACTGTAGTCTTTTACGGAATGAAAGTTATCATTATTACTATAATAATCGTTACAAAAAAGAAAAGAAAATGTTATAGAATAGACATATATTCGTATCTATGATTGTGTTATGCAGAACTGGCCGTTTTCTTCATTACTACAGAAATAAACGAGATCTTTTCCTAAACATGCAATTTTATTTTTCCCTTTTTCACATTTACTGTATCGACTAAAAGACAGAAACGACCAAATATCTCCGTAATGTAACAGGACATACAACCAGTGTTCGTCAATGGCGCTGAAATTTATGAAATATAAACTGGCTGAGTTTGGTAACAAATTCTTTACAATTCTGTATGGTATATCGTATAAATGTATACAAATAAAACCCTATTTATTTACATATTTATCTTTATTATTACGAGAAGGAAGTCCTTGAGTGGAAGTAGTTTTCGTCACGACACATTATGAAATTAAATTGGCTTATTATTGTGGGAGTTAGTTTAGGGTTCTCAAAAATGAATTTTATGTCAGTATGTTCATTGCTGGTTGCGGTTTATTAAATTTAGTAATTTCCCGATTTAGATTAAAGTACGTAGAACAAAAACAGAATATTATTTTACTCTTCGCTAAAAATCATTAAAAATCGCATGTGAAATTTTTAGTAAATTAACTGAATTACAAACGTTTTTATAATATTTTTTATGCCTTGTGTGGAATCTCAAGAGCATATTAAAAACATCGTACTATATTTTTTTCAGTAACATAATAAACATGACGTTTATGCCAAAAGTAGGTCTTACTATGATTTTAACTATTTTTGCATGGTTATGGTTTCAATAAAGGTAAGCTCATAAACAGGTAAATACGCTTATATGCGTCCGAAGCCAGCAAGTACATCTTTGTGTTTGACACAAATTTTGAGGAAGTAAAATGAAGTTTTGGTATTTATTTTTGTATAGATAGTTGCAAAAGCCATAATTTCTGTAATTTTTGATATTATTGAACGAAAACCAGTCTGTTAATTATCAACCTATGACCTATCATTAATATGTATGTATTAATCACTTTAGATAATTAAAACATTGCTTTGGATCAACCTTATGAGTAGGTGTTGAATATTATATTACAAACTGACTTCTATTTAATAATAGTCTTAGATTGGTTAATATACCTGATCTTGATAACTTTTTTAAGGAAAAGGGCGTAGATTTTGTTTTTTTTTTTATTTTTGACTTACGTATTTAACAAGGAATTATTATTCTACTTGGAATTAATTTTTGTATTGTGTTGTAGACATACTGAATATTAAATACATTTTAGTTGAGTGTTAGTTAGCTGATAATTAGAAATACCTACCTATTTTGTATATTTATTATTATCTATTATTATTATTTTAATTTATGTAATTTATATTAAATTAAGATATTATCTTGTCAGATGTAAATTTCCGACAGCAGTACGATTAATTTTTATTTTTCTTCAGTTAAAGGATTAACGTTTTTAGTGACAAGTTTAAATTCCTATAGTAGCTCCCAGTCGGCTTTTTGTTAATGATTTTATTGTACAAAGAAGGGATAAAGCAAGCAGGGAGTATGTTGGGGTGTTTAAAACGAGATACGCCAGTAGGAGATTAACTAATTTCGAAGCTGGGCGCAAGGCTTTGCGGATAAGTTTATATTTGGAACGTATCTATTTTAATTTATCTCTTCAGTTATTTATTTTCTTTGTTGCACCGAAGCATATAATGCTATACTTAAAATTTTATTTTCCATTAATTTATTTTTTAAGTTTTTTATAGACAGTTACTGTTAAGTTACTTATCTCTATAACTTCAAAGCGTTCTTCAACGTTTCATTTCTAACAGAATCTTTTTAGTCATACAATTCAATTTTATACTCGGTAATAATAATTTTTTAGATCAGTCGTCTTAAAATATAGATGAAATTATTTATAAGCGGGGGTGTTTTAGTTATACTTCGAGTGTAAAGGTTGTAAAGCTATACTCTTTACATATTAAAATTGCTTTTATATAATAGTATGTATAAAAGTAATAGTCTTATGTAAGTACTTATAGCGAAGTATAAAGCTCAGGTTAATCCTATCGTATCTTATTTACAAGATATAGTTCGTTAAATTTAATTTGAATTTGCCAATGTATCAATTTAGCGGCTTGCTTCTTTTTCTTTCGTTCACACTATCACATGTGTTGCGCGTACGTCAGTAGTATGTTGAAGGATTTTTTTGTTTATTATTCAGGACAGGTAACAGATTTTTCTATCTAAAAAAAGACTATTAATGTGTAATTTCAGGTTAAAATTGACTGTAGGGTGTAGGTAATACGTAGTATACAGGGTGTCTGATTTTTCATTGGGCAATCACGAACGAAAAAAACGTATTTCATGTCGAGTAGTAAATAGTAAATGCTATTTTTTCTACGACATTTTAATTATCTGATTGAAATAACTTTTAATTCGACTTAATTCAAACCGAATTGTGTCAATGCAAATTATTAATTGTTTGTTTAATCGGTTCCATAGTAACACACGCATTTTTTTATTTTGTTGCCATAGATTTGGAATTCTTGTTTTCATCTCTAGAAGTGAATATGTTTTCATCTCTAGATAGAAAATGTAGCGTTTTCGCATAGGGTTTATCGTGAAGAAAATACTTGTTTTCGTATCATGTGTAGAAAAAATTTATTTTAACTAAATACAAGCCTTAAACTGGAGTAGGTACATAGTATATAATTGTAAAGCAATATAAAACTGTCCCGGTGCTTTTGACTACTGGTGTTTCCCAAGGATCTATTTTAGGGCCATTCTTCTTCTTCTTCTTCTTCTCCATCAGCCTTTTACTGTCTACTCCTGGATATAGGCTTCCCCTTCCCGTTTTTATTCCTGCCGATCTCTTGCCATCTAGTACCATATTCTGCCTGCTATCTTTCTTATATCGCCCATCCACCTTTTGGGAGATTGTCCATCGATTTCAAAAACATATATCATTAACACTGTAAAAATCTATCCAAGCCCAATTATTGTAATTGTGCCTATGGACCTTGTTTGAATAATTCTGAGGAGGATTCAGAGTATGCAGAACTCTTGCCTTTGATTAATTTTCGGAATTAAGAATATATTCCATAAATTTTGAAAAATTAACTTGTTAAATATGTATAAACGTATATTTTTCACTTGGGATTTTTATATCATAAAACAGTAACTACGAAACACCTTTCTACTTGTACCTACAATAAAATTTAACTCAGCAAAGAAGTGTACAAAGTTAACATACGAGCAAAACGTAATACTAATTAACTTAACTAACAACTAACATAAAATCACTTGCAGTTTCGTTAAACTGACTTATTCCGACACCCCTGTATAATAGTTTTGAACGTTTTCATAATTCGCCTGATGACATCTGTCAATTATATTTTGTTAAAATTTTACTATCTATATGTCTTTTTAGCGATTTCGACGCCTTAAATTAGTCTATTTTTTCTTAAATTATATATAATTTGGGTTCGCATTTAATCACAAGTAACTGTGATTGTTAATTATAGCACCTTTGTGCTTGAGCACCCAGATCCTAATACTCAAATTTTAAAGGATTATATCACTCTTGGTAATTTCGTTAATAATTTCATAAGCTTATCTTTTAAGATTTCCTGAGCATCTGAGCATTGAAATACGAATGGCCCATATAACTTCTTATGTTTTCATTGTAGTTATATACGCTTATTAACAATAATTATTATGATTTTATAGGTGCTTTGAAGTATGAAAATTGAGGCCTTGGCCCACTTCATATTCATACGGAATTCTGTTAATGTTCTGAATTTCTAAATAAATTAATGTTTGAGTTAGGTATGTAAAACTTTTAAATTGTGCACAGTAGTTTTTAATCATTGAAGTATTATATTAACTAGATGTTAATAGTTTTACAGTTACCAATATCTAGATATGTTTTATCAATATAGCAAGATTTGAAAGTTTAGGCTGTTTGTGCTTTCCTGATTTTGATAGGAGAAAAGTTGTTTTTTTAGTTAAATTATATGGCCACAGTCTTGATTGCTATCGATGAATTTTGCTCCAGTTTAAGTCTTTTGTAATGATGTGACTAAAGTAAGATATCTGACTGTGGATATTGAATATGAACTTCGTTAAAAGAAAAAGTGGAGTAACTGCATTTGGCCTATCTAAAAATATATTTTTTCTTCAAACGTCAGAAAAACACGACTTTGTGTCCTTGGATACACACAGTTAAACATTCACTTTTACTCCTAGGAGTAAAAGTGACATAAACATTCACTTTTACTCCTAGGAGTAAAAGTGACACTTAATGAGCCAATGGCAACTCGTAATTTTTATTTTTTATAACAAAGCAACGACAGCTGGTATGACGTTCATTTTTGACTTTTTAAATTTTCTTGCTGAATTGCTTTTAATTTATGCGTTTGAAGAAAAAATAACATGTGTTATTCGGAGTAAAAGTGATTTTGTGTGCCTCGCATGAATGTCCGACTCGCTAGCGCTCGTCGTTCAAACGTCATGCTCGGCACACAAAATGACACTTTTACTCCTAATAACACAATATACTATTATAGTATTTAAAACCAATTTTATCATCATTTTTTGAATTCTCAATTTTACAGCAGCATTTGAAGGGCGGGACAATTTTTCCAAATTGTAATCATTAATTTATTTATAAAGTTATAATAGATTTTTCAGATATTCAAGGGTGAATTACTGTTATGTAAAATAAATTTAGTAAAGGAAGTACAACTCCATATAATAGCTGCAGGAAAAAATAAATAAAGGTACTTACTTCAAGCGGCCCTTTATGCTCGTGGAATGCTTCAGGGCTTTAATTCTGAGCTCAAACTGTTCCTTGAAAGCAATTTCATTAATAATATCTAAAGAATAATACTCAACTGGGAGCACTAAATTTGTCGTAAGAGTATCACAGAAATTTTTTTCTACAGAGATTACGTCTGGTAACTAAGCTATTGAGTGCCTGTATAATGCCTATTGGGTAATGGCAATAATTAACAAATTTGGAAAATAAGATTAATAATTAAGTCCGGTTTCTAAACACCGAATGTTTAAATAACTCTAAATTTTCAACGTGATTTATTTTATCTTTAATATATTTAGGGTAGTTTATTTAGCATGATAAAGTATGTTGAAACTACATAGCTTTAAATGTCTTTATTATCTTATAAAATTAATGATTTTATGCTAGATTGCTGTCGCTATCACCACGTTTGATTTCCGTAAAGTTCAGCGAAATTGTACAACTTTCAGAAGAGGTGAGGTACTAGTTTATCATATTAAACTCTAAAATTAATTTAACAGAGCGCTATGGTTTAGATGTTTACAGACAAACTGCGTTACTGTGCGCAAAACGTCAGAACCTCTTTATAATTTGCTCTAAATAAGTTTGTAGTTTCAGATAATACACATCTACATATGTTTGATAGTGGTTAAAACTAATTATATAACTTGAACAAATTTCTAAGGTAACTATTTTTTTCTAGAGCATTAGGTGATGATGGTTAGTAATATACGTATATGTTTTTTCTTTCTTTTTTCTTTAATGACTCCACAGTAATATACAATCAATTGATTGAATCGACTTTTACTTGATGAAAATCCATAATGCGATAATTAAACAAATACAAAGACAAATTTTGTTAATGTACCATGACAATTGTTTCGCCAAACGTTGGCATCTTCAGATGGTGACTGTGAGTACAAGACTAAGCTCAAATTAACAATTTAAACAGGCAAACTAAAAATAAAACATAATTTAATTTAATTTTACACAGAAATTCACTTAACTGTTACGGGGTTCAAATATGTTTTCCAAAAGTAAGATTAGGGTAACGGTTTCTTCACAGCACCGACAGGGTATTACATTTACACAGAAGGCCGAAATAAATTAAGTAAGGGCGAGATGTTTAAATCTAGTTCATTTAACAGAGTATTTGAATTTTTACATTTATTAATTTCTAAGCACTCAAGTAACGACAATTTCAAACCCTTGTTTTCATTACGTCAAATACATGGTTTTCCTCTAACAAATTAATGGTTAGCATAATTTGAATCTGATTTATTAAGGAAGGACTATAAGTACATCGTATGTAGACCTCAATCTGAGAACTTATGTAAAACTAATATAAAACATGGGATGGAGAGTAGCATCCCAGTGAATACACTCTTATTTATATTGCACTGATGTATTGATTGTTTAAGTAAATCTGGTGGGAAGGTCCGAAGGTTTAAATCTCTTCAGTCGTCTGGCGTCTTCGTCTTCGTCAACGAGTGAGGATGCAAGATCGTTGGAATGGGCAGTTATTATATTTCTGTATTTGATGCTGTAATTTGTGATTTCTTTCTTAATGGTCGGTATGTTCAGGTTAGAGTGTAGGAGTTTGTTTGGGATGTACCATGGTGCATCTACTGCAGCTCGGAGTGCTTTATTTTGAAAACGCTGCAGGATTTCTAAGTTTGAATTACTAGCTGAGCCCCAAAGAGGTATACCATATGTCCATATTAGTTTTAGTAAGAGTTTGTTTTCTGTTGATAATTCAGATTTTCTGGCTAGGATTCAGTACATTTGCTGGAATTTAAGCTCGAGCCGTTTTCTTTTTGAGAATATATGAGTACACAAGTTAGTCGTCTGTCGATATGGATACCTAAGTATTTGACCCCTTGTGGTATTATGTTTCCATTTAGGGTGACTGGGGGGCAGGTTTCTTTCTTCAGTGTGGATTGAGTTGTTCTCGTTTACTTTTATGCGCCATTGTTTTAACCATCCTTCCAGTTGGTCCAAATGATTTTGTAGGTTTCTGGAAGCGATTATGAGACTTGGATGTGAAGCTAGGATTGCCGTATCGTCGGAATAGGTAGCTGTTATGGTTTGCCTGGATTCAGGTAGATCTGCGACATATAACAGATATAATATGGGGCCAAGAATACTGCACTGCGGTACCCCAGATTGAATGGGATAAAGTTGAGTATATTCGATATTCCTCCCGATATTTGATTTGGAACGTCCTATCAGCATGGTATGATTGTAGTAGGGTATAATGTGGGTGAGGAATGACACTTTTGTGTTTGTAAAGTAAGCCCAAATGCCATAACTCATCGAAAGCTTGACTTATATCGATGAGGAGCTGTAACGTTTGCCTTTTAAGTCGTTGCTGATTTTTTTGATCAATCTGTGCGCTTGTTCAATACGTATATGTTAAGGTATGTTATACAGGGTATTCTGAAAAAGCGTGATATTCTAGAGTTTACGCAGATAAGCAATAAGACGTATTATGCTGATTATTAATAAACCATATCACAAATTCATACATAAAAAAGTGACATCAATTTTTTACGTATAATTTCACCGTAGGTACTGGGTAACATATGAGATTTTCGTTGTGGTAAAATGTTTGCAGTTTGTATCTAAAGAATAGCAGAATTATGTGCGAATGTCACATTGTTTTTTATAATTCAACAGTTCGTAGTTGAACCCTTTCTTATGCAAAGGTATAAGTACTGATGTGGTCTAGTTGTTTGGCCAGCATCCAGTTCTCTATATTTTTTGGCATATTTGATGCAAAATATTCACGCCAAGTTCACCCACAGCTTTCAAAATTTCTAATGATATGGCATCAATTCCGGAAGGTTTATCAGGTTTTCGGTTCCTTATTGTAGTTGCAAGGCTAAGTTCATTACCATTATGTGGAAATTTTAACGCAAAAGTAGGATTTAAAGCAGACGATTCAGAAATATCGTTGGAAAATTCCGGCAGCGGGACCGGGAACGAACGGGGAGAAGTTTTAGTAAACTTCCTCCTATACAACAATCTATTTAGAAATGAATAGCTTCCTCTACAAAAAAACCTGTTAGAAGATGGACCTGGATCAGTTCGATGAAAAATCCAAAAGCGCAATAGAATGCATCATAGCTATACAAGACGTAACTGTATTGAACCAAGCCTCGATAGGTAGCGACCATACAATGATATGAGCTACAGTTAAACATCAAAAAAGGAGATATAAAATGATAAGAAAGAAAGCTAAAAATCATTGATGGTAAACACCAGAAAACCTAGACAAATATAAAAAAAAACGATCAACAACAAATTTTAAATGTACAATAACATATGATCTCAATAAGACCAGTACAATAACAGTTATAAAAGCAACAGAAGAACATTGTTCGAAATGACGGAAAGAAGATAAACTAAGCACGTATACCAGCAGTCTAATTGTCTAATACAAGTAAGGAAAGAGCTGACAAAAGAAGGAAACACAAATTCGCAAAAGTTAAGACAGATACATCTCTAAGAATATCAAGAGAGGCGTAAGAAATTACAATACTGAACACATTAAGCAAACAATTTTAAAAATTGATCTTGGAAAGTAAAAAAAGTAGTTTAGCTTTAGATTCAAAATATCGCAGTGTATTTTCCGAATCATTAGATATGCCGTATTTAAATTAGCCCTTTTCTGGAAAATCCTCCAAACTTCTCAGTTTAAAATAATGAAATCATAGGTAATCATTACCTTTACATGCTTGAGGTTATACAATGTGATTTTTTAAAAACTCAATTGCAGCAGACCGTATTCTGTCGTAATAACCTTAGAACTGTCTGTATTAAGTCAGAATACGGCCTGCTGCAATTGAGTTTTTAAAAAATCACATCGTACGTTGTTAGACCTGTACAATATTAAGCTTGTGTAAACAGTGCCTTGTGCTGATTTCTATGAATAGGTGTTTTTCTATAACTATTAAATAATATGTCCATTATATACGCGATTATTCACACCATAGAGAATGGTTTATAAATCATAAGTTGTGCCCAATCACAAAAATACAGATTTCATTACTCACAGCTTTTCTCCAATCGCGATTCTGCAAATCTTTTATTTTACGTTGCTTTGTTATCTAGTACGCAGTTGTTTTATTCGTAAAAAGTGCTAATTCGTGATTTTATGCGTTTTTAATTTGCATTAAAAAGTAAATAGTCATAGAAAAAGTAGAGTAATGGCTGTTACTGACACGTGAAATAATAGCTATTATAACACGCTAGTTGAATAATATACTATTTTATTTTATTTATGACTGGAATATGCCACATAGATTCATGAAAGCTTCTATCAAAGCTGATACTTTAGGAGCGATAAAACTTTAAAGAATATTACTAGAAAGCAGGCTAAGGAGTTAGGCTGGTTACTGAAACTGAGGGTTGTGAAAACCACCGAGTGCATCCTGATTTTTGATGTAGCGATGCCTACGCGAATACAACAAAGATCGCCATTTGATAACAATGTGAGGGAGAGCATAGCTTTTTCGTTAAAAGCTGTACTTTGCTTCTGCAAACTTTGTACTGAAGTAAAATATGAAACATCTTCCAACACTTTTGTAATCGATGCTGAAAAGTTTTAAGCTGTAGGCAGTGTTTGTATAAAACTGAGCAGCAGTAACGGTAATACTAATAATAGATTGTAATACTGCAGAATTTAGAGTTTTTTTTGTTTAAGACTTCTGTACAAACTTTTCGTACAGATAAGCAGTAGTTAATTTAACAAATAGTTTAAAATATTCATATTCATATTCATAAAATATTTTATGAATCTCTAGCAGCATGAAATGATTCCTTTTAGCCTTAAATGATATTATGTATGTATCACTGATTCTAAACTAGGGGTAGAAAACTGGAAATTATTGTTCATGTTCATATTAAAGTATATACATATACATGCATGCTAATTATGAATCATTCTAGTTTTTTTTAGTAACCACATACATACATATATCATTACGTTATACCCTAATGAATTCTTTAATCTAGATTTGAGTTAATACAATTTACTTTGTTTAGCTGCTCCTAATGAGTGGCTTATATTTAAATTTTCTTTATTATACCATGCCCTAGATTCGTACTTTTTACTGCAGTCTCAAACAGAACCTACAACAATTCATACATTTTATATTCATCGGTCTTTTCTTGTTCTATTATAAATATTGAAAAGGCTTGGGTCACAGTGTTGTCGTTTAGAATTCGTACCATAAAACCCGGTATTCATAAGCACCAAGCTCGTAACTAAAGAATGCGGCCTATTCTGTGTTTGAAATTATGTATGCTTCTTATCGGGATGATCGACATGAATATATAGATTTTTTTTTAGAATCTCACGAAACTGCGAAGTGGGTGACTATTTTCCGGTTCAAGTTCTTTTGGTGCATTTGGTCAGTGGCTGTAACACGCTAGTTCAGCGAGCACGTGTTATCCGGAGTTAGATCTAAGAGCGCCGAAGCAGGAATCGATCTCCGGACTTCGCTGTGGTTGAAGCCGGAGTCGTATCGCGCTCCGGTAAGCAGTACCGTGCCACGCTTTGCAAACGTTGATTATGAGCCATGAACACTTACTTTACCGCCACTTCTTTCAATCATAGTAGATATTATAATGTCACAGGTAGAGTCTCGTTTTCTGCATTTTCTATTTGAAATATTATTAATTATTTCATATCATCTTACTTACTACAGATAATCCAAGTGCAGTGTTATAATAAGTTCATTCATCACGACTAACTTTTAAATTGCGGTAGTGTATGTGCCAATTTTTTACTTAATACAACAGTGCCAGCCAGCTTATTCCACTTATCTAGGCATAGTTGTTAACAGCAAAACCATGATTATTGGGCCATATGTTGCCGTGGGATTCCGGTAATTTGCAAACTGCTACCGCGTGAGATAACCTGTCGAACATTTGCATAAATATGTGCCGTAATAAAATCTACGAATAGATTTTAAAGTTTGTAAGGACGTATTAACAAGCACGACGAAGTTTGTAAATCTCTTATGGCACGTTTTACTTTTAAAGCGTATACCAAGTTTTGGGAACCTTTATCCTAGATGCACTGAAACTACAGCTTAATAGTTTTTTAAATAAAATAAAATGTTCTGAAAGTGTCGCTCGTTTAATTGATATCATGTTTTAAATTTTGAAAAATAATAAAAACAAGCAAAATGGAAAAGCATAGGAGATTGGCTCTTTTTGGTAGGTGTTTAGATGTTTCTTCCGCCTCTGACAGAAATTTACTGTCTAGTTTGTTGGCTTTAATAAATAACTTCGTCTTAAATTTTGTTTCGTTGATTTCTGCATGCTCAAAAATATCTTAGATTTAGTGGGTTTACTTGATCTGTTGAATATTATTTGTCTAAAATTATATAAAAAGTTAGTACAGATGTATCGTTTTATTTAAAACCCACTGAGAGTGGGCTTAATTTCCCGAAAAATATAATGGTATAAAGTGGATTTCCACCCAAGTACCGGAAAAACGTACAGGTTTCACAGTAGAAATGGGCATAGCATTTTAAAACGATGAGATTTACGAAAATTTAATAAAAGTACCTATCATGATGAAGGAATGAAATATGCGAAATATGAAGGAATAGACAGATTAAGACAGATAGACTGTTTTCACAGTGAATTTTGCACGCTTTACTACGACAGAAACAAATTACATGCGTGGTATTTTAAGTACTGTTTCATGAATTTGACAGCGTCATTACGAAGGTTATTATATCATGTTTTGCTACGCAGAATTTACAGTTTTCCTTTCTGAGGATATATGATGATGCTGGCGGCATTTATTTTAAGTTGTAGTAATGTAGTTTTAGTAATTCGTTCACATTTTTGCTTTGTTTGCGCTTTTACGGGATGTTCAGGTAAAACTGGGTCATAGTACTCGTAGCAAGTGAAGTTTTCAACATAATAAAAGCTGCATTTAATATACGTAGTCTACGACAGCGTTTCAGATTTATACTGTATCGAATAAGATCATACATGTACGTCATTTTAAAAAATCACCTGCAACACCTTTTGACTAAAATAAAAATATTCTACCTTAATATATGGCACGGACTGAACAAAAAAATTCCAAAGGAAAAATTGTCTATATTATATGTGATTACATTTTAAAATACTCTACTTATTTTAGTTTCACTTAATAGGCACATGTTTTAGGGGAATATTTTGGTCAGATTTAGAAGTTTGAGTTAGTTATTACTTTTTAACTTAGTATACAGTGTAGATATAATTTTAGAGGTTAACTAATTAAGCAGTTTGGAGTAAATAATAGTAATATACTTGCCCGATTCTGAAGGATTACTGAGATGTGATGAGCTGATCAACAAAGTTTGTTTTTACAATTGACAATTTACATTTAGTTACTAATAAAATCAACAATTTAAAATATTAAAATAACCAAGTAAGAATATCATAAATTTATTCTGAGTGCCTTACTTGGTTATTTTATTGTTACTTTAATTATAATATCTAATCTTTTCCCAATGTTGTAATCCTACGAGGGTTTTAAACCTTATTATTATTATATTACTAATTGTCTGAAGACGGCTTTAGTTTAATTATTATTTAACGGCCGAAACATGCATATGTATGTAACTAGCATTTAATTTTAAGTTACTTTATTAAATTGTGGAGAAGACAACAGTCGTTTTATTATCAGTTATTAATCTACCATTTATTATTATTATTATTATTAGGGGATAATGGAGTGCACCAGTCCTGAATATGTTGGTAAGGATTTTATTTTATTTTGTTTGCAGCTTTGAAGCCCGAATACGAAGCCAAGGCAGTTTTTAGTGTTACCTGGATGTAAAGCTGCTTTTATTCTAAATGACTATTTTTTTATCATACCTATATTATGGCAGTAATCCTCGAGAATCGGACACGAGCATATTATTATTCTTTACTAAAAATTACATGCTTAATTAGCATCTGAAGTTAGTTTCAGGATTCAGGCGACTTAGGAGGCCTTAACCCTCCATGTTGCCGGCCATACTCCCTCGCGGAGTGTAAGTGCCATTACCTTTACCTTACTTAGATTCACATCTTTTAAATGTTTAATTTCTACAATTTTCATATTGTCATGTGATTTCATTTATTATACATTTCGAAGCTCACCATTGGTATCTCGGTTATTAGAAGACATAGAGCAACGGTTAAATGGGGAATGTTTTGCAGAATTCAATACTGGCGACAAATCTCATTTCAAATTCACCCTAAATGTTTTTAAATTTTAAGATAATTTGAAAAAACCAAAATTTGCCGATTTCAATTTTCCTCAATAGCTCGATAACACCTAATGTGTCCGCTTCTAAAGTTTTACAATATTCAGGCACTTTTTTAAGACAAAATTTTTGATGTAAACAGAAACCCCCGATTATCATTTGTTTTCAAGTTATTAGTGCCATCTTTTGTTTTTCATACGGCAGCCATAATGGATTTTTGGTTAGTTAGATAGTCTTTAAAAAGAGCTTTTCAACGATGTGTAACATACCTGAGAAATTTTTATTTGTAGGGGAGATATTAACAAAAAAATAAATTAATCTCTAATATGAAATTAGTAGGCCATGAAATTAAACACCAATGAGAAATGAAAGCGAAAAGATATGCTAAGTAACACTGTAAAAAGATAAGAAAAGTTATAAAAGTAAAAAGTAAATAAAGAGTACTAAAAGTTCAGATTCGCTTAAGGAAACGGTTCAATATGACGACCATTCTGTTCCACACATTTTTGACGCTTTATTTTAACAGAGTTACAAACTCTACGAAGTGTGTTTCCGTTTAATGATCTTAGCACATCCAGCACTCTTTGTTCTAAAATTTCCCGATTTTCTGGTGGTTCAAAATTAAATACTTCGTTTTTGTGTTACCCCATAAATAAAAGTCAAGGGGGGTAAGGTCGGGTGATCTCGCAGGCCATTGCAGTTGTCCATTATTTGAAAGCACTCTCTCATTAAACTTTTCTCTCAAAAAATGTTGCACGTCACGAGTGTTATGGGCTGGGCAACCATCCTGCTGGAACCAAATGTTTTGTATGTTGTCAGGATTAATAATTTATCTCAAAGCAGGCATTATCTCGTTTGTTAGTAGCTCCAAATATCTGTTACCAGTTAAATTGTAATCAAAGATGAAAGGACCTATTAAGTGATCCGTGAACGAAAAGAAACTCAAAAAACAGAAACAAATGTAAACAAAATTTCATACCAATTAAACCGCACCAGAGATTAAAACCAAATCGAACTTGGCATCTTCTTTGATTTACCAAATGTGGGTTTTCAGTAGACCAATGATGATAGTTATGTCTATTGAACACTCCACAATTGGTAAATCGTGTTTCATCTGTCCACAGTATTTTCCTAGGAAAATTAGCATCATCTTCATATTTTTGTAGGTACCACCTGCTAAACTGTAATCTTTGCTGATAGTCATTATCGTTTAAACCTTGTACAATTGTTGGTTTGTAAGGGTGGTATTTGTTTTTCTTCAAGGCTTTGTAAACAGTGGATTTTGGAATTCCAATTTCTCGAGCTACTCGCCGAACTGATGTGCTTGGATTGTTCGTAATATTTTGCAAAATATTATTTCTACGTATATCAGCATTGTTAACTTCGTAGTTAGCTCTTTTTTGTTCGAAGTTTCCAAAGTTCAGGAAATTGCTAATTATCCTTCTAAAAATTGTTCTGTGTGGTTGTTGTCTTTCCGGAAAACGCTCAGCGTAACTCGTGCCAGCATTTTCAGAGTTTCTATTTGCTTTGAAATACACTTCCAACATATTTACTTTTCCTTCGTTTGAATATTTATGTGCCATTATCAATACTTATTAATCTTAATACTTAACAATAATTACTTATCAATAACTACGAATACACAAGGTTTTCATTAACTAATCTCTGTAACACTAATTATTGTACTTAACAGCTTATTATTTTGTTTCACACTGACGTTTAATTGCATGGCTTACTAATTTTATTGGGCAGTCTGTTTTTTGTTAATATGAAATTAAACGTCAGTATCTTTCCGTTATTTTAGAGTATTACTTAGCATCTTTTCGCTTTCATTTCTCATTGGTGTTTAATTTCATAGCCTACTAATTTCATATTAGAGATTAATTTATTTTTTTGTTAATATCTCCCCTTCAAATAAAAATTTTCCAGGTATGTTATACATCGTTGAAAAGCTCTCTTTAAAGACTATCTAACTAACTAAAAATCCAATATGGCTGCCGTATGAAAAACAAAAGATAGCACTAATAACTTGAAAACAATGATAATCGGGGGTTTCTGTTTACATCGTTTACATCAAAAAATTTGTCTTAAAAAAGTGTCTGAACATTATAAAACTTTAGAAGCGGTCCCGTTAGGTGTTATCGAGTTATTGAGGAAATCGGCAAATTTTGGTTTTTTCAAATTACCTTAAAATTTAAAAAACTTAGGGTGAATTTCAGAATTTGAAATGAGATTTGTCGCGAGTATTGAATTCTGCAAAACATTCCCTATTTAATCGTTGCTCTATGTCTTCTAATAACCGAGTTACCACTGCTGAGCATTGAAATGTGGACACAGTGTATGTGGAATTAATAGATAGTTTGTAATTTCCTTATAAATTTAACTTATTATTTTCTTTAAATATTTAAGTTAAATTTATTAGGAGATGAAAGAATCGGTCTTGAATTATATTTATTAAGATTTATGAAATGCTTTTTGGGTATATACTTGAAAACAAAGATGTCCCCGCAAACAAAAAATCATTTCTTTAGTCGAATGTTAATAAACTTGGGAGTTTTATGATTTGCAGTTCTTTTAAATTCCTACCAAGAGTGATTCTGATGAATAATTCAAAAGTTTACTTATTCAGTATTGAATTAATTATTAAGATACAAAATCGTTTCCTATTGTATTATATTTTTGCAGAGTACATTATTGTTAGGTTTGGTTATAACAACATGAAACCTTAATATTGTTGACATTTAATAATGCCTCAGTTGGTTAAGTTACTTAATTATTGTTCTTTATATAATGAAATTTAGTGTACCAGTTTGTAGGTCGGAATGTTTTATTTAATAGGTTACAAATGTAGCAATCGTTTTGGGTAAACTTAATTGAGCGTTCAGCCGGGCTAATTTTTTAATTCCCGATTGATTATTTTACAATTATAAATTATAATATACTAATTTTGTGAGAGCATTAGGTACATATGGCTTAAAACTAAGAACCAGGATGCCACTAGTGATTATTGCATTGAGTACCCGAGAGTATTAGGTACTTTGTTTCCGTAAAAACTACGACAACATTTGAATAATAACAACCCTGATTTTTCCCTATTTTCCATGCAAGATAATGGAAGTGCATGGCTACTCGATTTAAAAGTTATGCATGCCAACATGACATTTGTAATTGATACCACAATAATCACAATTGGTGGTGTATTGCTTAGCAACCGTTTTAAATTATAAGCCGTATGGACTTAGTGCTTTTAGACAATCTATACAGGGTGAATCCTAAATGGCGGATAATATTCACACCACGTGATTCTGCATCAAAAACAAAGCAATAAAGTCTTATACCAATTTAATGTTAACTTTTTAGATGAGGAGTTATTGGCGGCCTTAAGTCGTATTCTGGCTTGCTTGTCGTGCGATATTTTTTATGAAATAATGATATTTAGCTGTAGTTTAATTAACAAAAGAAATAAATAATCTGTAATTGTACTTAAGATACCCTTCGTTTAATTAGAATTTCCATCCGAAATTTGAAATTTTTGCAGTGCTTGCGCTTTTCATATAATATTTTTATGAAATAATGATTTTTATCTGTAGTTTAGTTAACAAAAGAAATACATAATCTGTAATTGTACTCAACATACCCTTCGTTTAATTAGAATTTCCGTCCGAAATTTGAAATTTTTGCAGTGCTTGTGCTTTTCATAAATGTTCCAACGATGTACAATACAATTATAAGTATTAAATTAAGTAGGTTGCTATTGGTGGTATCGCAGGTGACGTAATATGACTGACCACACAGTGTTGCTAAGTTTACAAAACTTTAATTAACAATTCTTCAAAAACTACACGTGTTGGCTTAAAACAGTTATACAATGTTTTGTCCAGTTTTTAACGCAGAATCGCGTGGTGCAAATATTATCCGCCATTTAAGATTCACCCTGTATAAATAAATACATAAAAAAATAAATAAATTATGTTGCCCAATGAGCTAATTATTTATTTTCTTTGTTTTGACATTATTATTATTATCTTGTACATCCATCTGTAAGGCAAAGGCCTCCTTCTTGCCCTTCATATTTGCATTTTTGTTTTAAATCTTCTCACTTTTAAGTGAGGGGCTTTTGATCTACTTTCAGTCCTTGTAGTAGAGAGGTGCTGCGTTAACGGTGGAATCGGGCTACACATTTTAGTACTGGACTGGGGGGGGGGGGGGTTACCTAGCTACTACAACTCGGGACCTGTGTTTCGACATTAGAATGACATTATTCTAACACGCTTTTTGAAGCTCGAATGAGCTTCATTCTTAAAGGATTTTTGGAGACATTTTATTTTCAGAAATTGGCAAGCTGTATTAAATAATATACAAAATAACTAGCCGGCCTCGATGGCATTCAGGTTAGCAAACTTGCCTTATAAACTAAAGATCTCGAGTTCGATTCCCAGTCTAGGTCGGTGAGATATTTAATTCGGAAAAATTTCTGAAAGTATGCTGTCCTTCGGATACCAAATAAAACCATAGGTCTCGTATCAATAGAATGCTTGGCACGATAAACGCCCCTTTCAGGGCTGGAAATCTCGTAGGTTCGGCAAAATGCAAGTCGGGTAATGCCAATAACCATAGTAGTTGACGCGCGTTAAAATCCCTGGCATCCGCAAACCTAGAGTTTGCTCAATAATGAAACAAACAAACAAACAAAATAACTAGGCAACCATTGCTGTTCTTTATTCAATGTTTCTTCTTCTTCTTCTTGATGTGCTTTGCCCCGTCCTCCGAATGTTGGCAATCACTGTGGCAAAGGCTTCCCTATCTTCTGCAAGTCGAAATAACTCGGCGGTGTTCTTAGTGCCTGACCATTCGCGTATGATCTTTAGCCACGACACTTGTTTTCGTCTAATTCCGCGTCTTTATTCAATTTTGCCTTTTAATATCAACTGTAGTCGTTAGTATTTCCCCATCCTAGCACGTGTTCCAGGTATGTTCCCGCTCTTTGCAATACTACTACGTTTGTTACTTTATCAATCCATGAGTTCTGTTCAAATGTCAAACTTCTGTCAACTGACAAATATAAATTGCTGTTACCAACATAACTATTTTACCAAAATCTCCTTTAATGTCAAGTATTTTTTTTAAACTACGCGGCTTACATCCATTCAACTTTCGGACTCGTTCACAAAAAGGTTGCCTTCCGTAACTGGTGTTTTATTATACTATTCCATTTATTTTATTATGATTTTTCCGTTATTTGTAAGTACTTAATTGTAAGTTGTAGGTTTTGATTTTTATTTTATAAGAATAAAATAGCACTGAGGGTTTTTAATGTCTCATAATTATGTTTACTTTTTAGATGGTACATTTGCTGAATATTAACGAAACAGTGATTAGATTTTCAATACTGGAAAACATCTGAAAATAATATTAATATTTTAATTTGAATAAGAGGTAAAACAGTAGCCAATACGATATTTGGAACCGTAAAGGGGGTGAAACTTCCATGGGTTCAGCAAAATTTTATTTGGGTAGTACTAATGACTAGCAGTGCGATCCTTGGTACTTAAACCCTAAATCTTGCTCAATAAACAACTAAACAAAAATAATCAGAATGTAAAAAAAATATGCATCAAAAATTTAATAACATTGTTGTATTTCATGAAGACAAATCATAATCTACAATATTTTAAATGTTATTTTTTTTTTAATTTTTGATTGCGATGTAAGCTCTTCGGGTGTCATTTTTTAATACCTTTAATAACTTTTTTGTTGCTCTTTTAAAAGTCGTGGGAATAGTTATATTGTAAGTGAGTGCATTGTGTCTTTATTCGCAAATTAAATGTTTGACACACGAATGAGCTAATAATTTCTCTCGCAACAAGTGCAAATTTTTCATTTTTCGTAAAAATAAACTGTTTTTGAGTTATATGGATTTTGTAAATGTTTCCTCAGATTCAGATCTACGCGAATATCGAAATTATTCATTAATCGGAAAAGCAGGAAAATTTAAATTTGGGGCGTTTTGAAAGCTAATTTTGTTATACTTGTTGTTGGCTGTCCTTGGTTCTTGCATTCAAAAATGACAGAACGTTTTAAATGTAACATTCTGTATGTTATGCAGAAATTATCCTTTTTCAACCATATTAATTATCACAAATCTTTATATTTGATCAAGTAACATAATATAATTTGGTGTTGTCTATCTGAAATACATCGTTATTTACTCTTTAATTCAGTAATATATTTATAATAAGTTAGAATGAAGTCGAGGGTACAAAATAACCCTTCCATTACAGTAGGAATTTAGCACTGCTTACTCTTTTAGGCGCAGTGCTATTAAGATAATTGAATTTAAATATTTGATTGTAAAGTCAGGAATTTGCACTGGATGTTAACTGTTTGCGAAATGAAGTGAACGTTATTCTACGATGCCCGTTTATTTCTACGTTGGCATTATTAACAATTAATAAGCATTTCTAACGTTTGAAAAATGTGTTATCTGTACGGTTTGTTAGATTTGTTTGAAAACCTTTTCAGCAAAAAATACATTTTCGTTAAAATTTAAATTTTGAGATTTTTTTATTTAAACCCTTTTAACAGCAAAACTTGGACACAACAGATCTGAATTGAACCATGAATAATTAAACTGATATTTCAATTTAGCATGATTCTTGTCCGTTAACCGTTTGATATGTGGATATTTAAAAATAGTTATTCGATATCGACTGTTTTTTTTTATAACTGCTAAAATTATATTTCTATTTTGGTAACTACGACCCCTGAAATTCTTACGGAGTTGTAAGTTTTCGTCGTTAATATGATTTGTTTATATCAAGGCAACGTCATTTGCTAAAAAGTGCATGTACATTTTTTTATTTTCTGTATTAATAATAATAATAATAATAATAATATTTATTTCAGCCAGTAAGAAAATACATACATTTTATTGGCCATGTCAGAAGAACAATTACGTAAAAGGATAGTAATATATAAAAAAAAAATTACAAAAATCTGCAACAGCAAAAAGAGACCTTAAAAGTAGATACCTAGGTACTGTTATGGTAAAAGAATTCCTTCATTGAATAAAAACAGTTTTCTTTTAAAAATGATTTCAGTTTGTTTTTAAAAATCAACAAGGTATTACTCGATTTTAAAGCGGAAGGCAAATTATTATAAATTTTGCTGCAGGCATAAAAAGGACCTCTTTCATATAACGTAGAGTTATGTTTACATAACACAATATTTTCCTTGAACCTGGTATCATGCAAATGTATATCAGCATTCTTAACAAAAACAGAAAAATTTTTGAAAACATGTACACTACATTTGTAAATGTAAAGTGAAGTTAATGTTAATATGCCAAATTTAACAAAATATGCTCTACATGATTCCAGGTAGTTTAAATTAAAAATCAGTCTTATTATTCGTTTTTGATTTATAAATATCCTGTCAGAGGACACAGAATTACCCCAAATAATAATATTATGAACAAGATAAGGATAAACCAAGCCATAATAAATATTCAGAAGACCCTCACTAGAAAGGTTATTTTTTAGCGATTTAATAGCAAAGAAAGAACTATTGAGTTGCTTACATACAGCGTCAACGTGTCCATTCCATCTAATATTCTCATCTAGAGTAAGACCTAGTAATCTAACAGTTGTACTATTAGAAATATTGTGTGTATTAATTGTGAAGTTCAAGGTAGATACTGGTTTACGATTACGAAAAACCATCACAGCAGTCTTATCACTATTTAAAATTAAATTATTCTTATCACACCACTGTTTAAACTTCAGTGAGGTCGCCTCTACCTGCGCAACCAGGTCCTCAGGGCTCTCCGCTGAAACACCGAAAGAAGAATCATCAGCATATGATACTAGACATTCCGACTTCATATATCCACTGAGGTCATTTACATAAATGATATAAAGCAACGGTCCCAGCACAGAACCCTGAGGTACTCCAAGTTTAGTATCTACTAAATGCGACCTAGAGTTAGATACCTGTACAAACATTCTCCTCCCTGATAAATAAGATACCAGCCAATCATTAACAACTCCTCTAATTCCAAGGCTATCCAACTTCTTCGACAAAAATACTACATTGACCGAATCAAAGGCACATGACAAGTCAAAAAATATGCCCGCAACTAATTTATTATGATCCAGGGCTTTTGAAATAAATTCGATAAAATTGAAACACGCTGTTTCTGTTGATTTGTTTGTAAGATAACCATGTTGTGTAGAGGAAAGTAAATGATTAGTTGTCAAGAAATCAACAATTTTCTTAGCGACTAAAATTTCCATAATTTTAGAGATTACCGAAATTATCGAAATAGGCCGATAATTTGCAATGTCAATATGCGATGCATTAGCTTTTTTTAAAATCGGGACAACTCGAGATACTTTTAAAACACTGGGAAAAGTACCAGAGCTAAAGGAATTATTTATTAAGTCGGTTAATGGAGGCAGGATAACCTCAGCTACTGATAACAAGGTACTTGCATCAATGTCATCATAACCGCTACAGCGTCTATTTTTAATATCAAAAAGTGCGGCTCTAACCTCGCCAACCGAAAAAGGAAATACTTGCATTGAATTTGCAGGCGAGTATAAATGATAAGTACAGCCGTTGGACAAAGCTGTAAAGTGTGATTTTAATTTATTTTCAGCTAAAGTTGAAAAATATTCACAAAATTTATTTGCAATTTCACGTGGCTGATTTATCATGAGGTCATTATGCCGAAGAGCAATCTCGTTGTTGTTTTTTATACGGCCAAGCTTGTCATTAACAATTCGCCATACCGTTTTAGGCTTATTGTTGGAACTATAAATTTTTCGATTGAAATAAGAACGTTTTGTGTAGTTAATTAATTTTCTGTATTCTTTTTTTACATTTAGGTACTGCATCCTTAAATTATCGGTCCTAAATAGATTATATAAATTAGCCCAGTGATTAACAGCATCTCTCATTCTTATGATATCTCCGTTCACCCATTCACTATGACTATTTCGATTTTTCGGTCTAGTAAAAAGGATTGGACAGGCAAGCTCGAAATTATAATTAAAGAAATTCATAAAAGTATTAAACTGTTCGTCTACATCTTTTAAAAGGGTACACAAAGTCCAGTCAACAAGACTTAAAGACAAGTACAGCTGTTCAAGAGACTGAATATCAGTCCTTCTTGTTCGTACTGGGTTTTGTATACTATTCGCTTTACAAGGCGTTTTTACGGATATTAACGTTAAAATTTGAGCCCAATGATCAGACAAACCAGGATCACAAACTTTAATGTCACAAAATTCGGGGTTAATATTAGTTGCGACATAATCAAGAGTACTTGCCGTAGTTTTACATATCCTAGTAGGTGTAGTAACTAAAGAAAGCATGTCATAACTTTCCAAAATGTCCCTTAAAAGGTTTTTCGCACGTGCATGCTTAGAGTCACTAGAGTTCTCAATATTCCAGTCCCCCGTTAAAACTACCTGATCAGTTTTACGAAAACTATCTCTTAATATTAGATCCAACTTATCCAGAAAAACATTAACATTTCCATCTGGTGATCTATACAGGGTGACAATAATCTACCTGTATTGTATGGGTAACTTTGTTATTATAGAAGTTAGAGAGTCGGCTAAATTAGCAAAGTTGGGCAGAATTTCAAGACAAATTAGATGCCAGTTTGACATTTGACATACACTTTCAACTTTTTCAAATATTTCGAAAAAACTAAAAACATGCGATTTTTTAAATGTTTTATAATTCCATAACCACCTATTCTAAAACCAAATTGAAATATGTTTCTTGTAGATATTTTTACGTAGAATTATAAAAAAATATCTACAAAGTCATAGCACTCTCGATTTTTGAGATATAAGCCAAACTTACGTTTTTTTAAATGGCAACCATAGTAGGCTATGGATTCATTAAAGAGCTTATTTTTTGCTGATTTCAAAAATGTATAGGTTGTCATATCTGTTTCCGTTAATTTTCTCAGAATTTGCAAAAAACTGAAGTTAGTGATCATAATTAATAATTAGCTGCATAGTACCTACAACAAGAGTGCCTTGGAATTGGAAAACAACAAAACAAATTTAATTGTTAAAGTTAGTCCTGTTTTGCTGATAATTACGAATGTGAATATGTTAAGTAGTTCTGTTAAAGTTACTAAAAAAATGGCTTACTCGTGGGAAGAAAGAAATGATATGATAATGTTATTTTGCTATTACAATTGTAATCGTGATGCGAATGCAGCTTCTGAATTGTATCTGCAAACATACATGGAAAGAAGGCAGCCAGATAAAAGGATTTTTGCAAAACTTGATCCAATTTAAAACGGTATGAATCATTTTGTAAACCAAAACAAGCTAAGAAAAATATTAATGAAGGAGCAGAGGTGCGTGTTTTGGCATAGAATACTTTTAAACCAACTGCATCTGTGCGAGAAATTGGACTTGAGTGTAATGTATCCAGAGAACAAGCAAGAACAATTTTGAAACAAAATAATTTAAAACCGTATCATCATCATGTTGGAAACACATTGTATCCAACAGATTTAGAAAGAAGATTCAATTATGCTATGTGGTTTGTTAAAGAAAGTGAAAGAGACGAAGTCTTTTCTCAATCAATTCTATTTACGGTTGAAGCCAAATTTACAAATAATGGTTTATTTAATAGAAAAAATCATATTTACTGGGCAAGGGAAAATCCACACTTAACGGTTGAAAGGCGAGAGCAATACGTTTTTTCTATTAACGTTTGGTGCGGTATTCTTGGAACAAAACTTCTCGGTCCTTATTTTTATGAGGAAAATCTAAATTCAGAGAGGTATTTGCTATTTTTACGTAATCAAATCGAAGAAATGTTGGACGATCTTCCATTAAATTTTATACAAAATTTGAATTACTTCCAACACGATGGAGCACCTGCTCACAATGCTCACATTGTGTCACACTATTTATCGGAAAGATTTCCTAATTGGATAGGTACCAGAGGTCCTATTGCGTGGCCTCCCAGGTCTCCGGACTTAACTCCCCTAGATTTTTTTTTATGGGGAACTATTAAAGACAAAGTGTACAAAGAAAAGCCTCATAACATTGATGACCTGAAAATAAAAATAAGAAGAGCTGTAGCCAAAATTAGACATAATACATTAAATAAATTGCAACGTGAAATATTAAAACGATGTCAGTTATGTGTTCAAGAAAATGGTGGTCACTTTGAAGTATTATTATAATCATTAATTTATTTTTATAGTTACTTACATTTATTATTTAGTTCTGTTATCCATAACGATAGTTACTAAGTATCTATTTTATTTGTTATTTGTTTAATTAAAAAATTTGATAATTTCAATTGTTTTTGATGATGAGTTACTAAACAAGAAACTATGACAAAATTCCAAGGCATTCTAAGTTCATGGTTATTATTTATCATCATTAATTTCAGTTTTTTGCAAAGTCTGAGAAAATTAACGGAAACAGATATGACAACCTATACATTTTTGAAATCAGCAAAAAATAAGCTCTTTAATGAATCCATAGCCTACTATGGTTGCCATTTAAAAAAACGTAAGTTTGGCTTATATCTCAAAAATCGAGAGTGCTATGACTTTGTAGATATTTTTTTATAATTCTACGTAAAAATATCTACAAGAAACATATTTCAATTTGGTTTTAGAATAGGTGGTTATGGAATTATAAAACATTTAAAAAATCGCATGTTTTTAGTTTTTTCGAAATATTTGAAAAAGTTGAAAGTGTATGTCAAATGTCAAACTGGTATCTAATTTGTCTTGAAATTCTGCCCAACTTTGCTAATTTAGCCGACTCTCTAACTTCTATAATAACAAAGTTACCCATACAACACAGGTAGATTATTGTCACCCTGTATATCGCAACTATAGAAAACTTCCAATCACCAACAGTACATATGACAGCCACATATTCAAAGTCAATCTCTACTGATTTATTTACTGCACTAATAAATTCAGTAGTATTTATGTCAAGTTTAGTATAAATCACTACACCACCGTGTTTAAAACGCTCACGAAAAAAATTTCCAGCCACCTTGTAACCAGGAAAAAACACTTTATTACCATGCAATAACCAATGTTCCGTAAAGCAGATGATATCTGGCTTTGCATCATTCAAAAAAATTTGTACCTCGTCCGATTTACACAACAGGGATTGAATATTGAGATGCACAATTTTTAAGTTAATTGCTTTTCGCGCGATCTTTTCTCGAAAAAACGCCTTACGCAAGCATTAGCTGGCCACACAGAGGGGTCCATTGCTTTTTCCAAGTTAGTTTCAAAGATCTGCACCTTAAAGGAAGAGTATATCTCGGGATTTTTTGACGACAGTGGTTCACAGATAACTTCTTTGAATTTGCATTCTAAGAATTGCTTTAGGCATTCCGTTTTTGTAGCAGGAGCCAATCTGCAAACATGTAGACTAACCATTTTCGCAACTCCGCTTAATGAATTATCAGTTTGGGTGTTATTTCCAACGACCACTGCTGCTTTTCTTTTTTTGCTGCGAGTGACTTTTTTCCAAACATTGATATCATTATCACTTGAAATTTTAGATGCACTACCGGCTGTAGGGAGGTTCTTTTCAGGTTTTGCTAAATTAATGTAATTGTCACATTTTGCGAACGTTTTAGCTTCTGCAATTGCAACGGCCACATCGTTACGATTAAAAACAGGCTTACGAGTTTTTGATGTGTGTGCTGATATCACTGAAGTAGCATTTTTGTTTGAAATTATAATTTCTTTATTTTCAGTTTCCAACGTTTCACGTTCAACAATCTCATTCTGGTGTCCCTTTTTAACCACGAGACCAACATTCGCGTTGCTTGATAAGATAGGAGTTGTATTTCTAGTATTTTGTAGAATTATTTGATTTAATACGTTTATTTGTCCTTTCAAAAAATCTACATTATCAATCAGTGTCTTAATGATAAAATCTTTCTCGTTAACAATCTTTTTAAGAAAAGTTATCTCATGCTTAGAATCCTCTGGTTCTACTATCGTCACATTAGAAGAATTTAAAATATCGTCATCACTAAAATGGTCGTCATTTTTCACATCCGCGTTTAGCTTCGTTTCACAACATTTAAATTTCTCATTTAATTTTTCGTCCGACACTTTGAATTTCAATTTAGCACAACTATCATGATAGAATGAACCACATAGAGTACACTTCACTCTTTTTTTAGCAGTATTTTTGCTACAAAATACACAAATAGTAGTACAGCAGTCACTAGTACCTTCTTCGCCCGCCATCTTTTAACTTTGTCTTACATGAGGAGCAGCTTTTCACTCTGAGTTTTGCTGACGATCATTGGTAGATTCAGTTGTTTTTTATGTAGTAGAGTAGTTTTATTATTGTTAAGCGTTAAAGTTGTAGAAAAAAGTTATAGTTTTTAGTACAATTCGGCAATCAGGTACTTAGGGTGCCCCAGCTAAAATTTCATTGGCTTGCAACTTTTTTTATTTTTGGGAGATACGGCGTTAGAGTTTATAATAGGATATATTAGGCATTTAATACTCAGTTCAAATAAACAATAAAGTATTTAAAATGTATTATTATTTTTCAAATAATAATTAGATTTTCAAACAACGACATTAAAAAGATAAATTTATTCTCTTTCAAATAGTGTATAATTGTCATATCCGTGTATAACTAATTTTGTAAAATTCAACAAAGAAATTATTCAGTTGCAGATGGAATAAAATAGAAATTTATGTTAATTTACCTTTTTTTGTATCAGCTAACGTTGTACCAAAAATAATTTCATTTAAAACGACGTTTGTTATCTTCTGAAATAGAATTAATTAGGTACGCTGTGAAAACCCCCAGCAATAGTTATACAACTGCTACGTTTTTGTTTAAGTTTACATTTTTAATAAAAAACTATGCACTGGCATTATCAACCATTGTCGTCCATTTTATTTATTAAAATCGTGAAAATTGCAAATACTGAAAAAGTTGAAATGTTAATTTACGGGGAATGTTTACAAAATTTTGGAATGACACAGAGTTTATGCTGAAGTTCGTTACAAATACCAGAAGAATATGGATGCTTCCATAAACCAAACACCTAACAAAACCTCTACAGATAACTTAGCTTCTGTTGTAACCAGGGGCGGACTGGGTCGGAATTTTATATGCGGAAAATTTTTCAACCGGCCATCCTTTTTTTATGAAAATGTCAATAAATAAAAAATAAATTACTCTTGGGATAATAGAAAATTAAAATCATTTTATTTTACATTTAATACATACAAACACATAAATAAGAAGTATTGAAACATTTTTTTTAACAAAAAAAAGGTTACTCAAAAATTAACAAAAACAGACATTTCTTTGCAAAAAAAGTAAATAAATAATATTGCAATAAATTAATACATTAGTACCTAAATAAAAATATTTTTATAAAGGAAGATTTTCTTTTAAAAGATTGCTTTTTTGAGCAACTAAGTATACCGGGTGTTAATGAAACCTGGGGCACCCCTATTTTTTAAATTATATTTTAAGATCAATATACTCTTTAAATAGTATTTTTTGACATAGAACACACGTTTCTGTCACTTCCGATTTCGCCGGAATTACCCTCAATTTTGTTATTTTAAATGAATAACCTGTATATTTATACATTTTTGGAATTTCCATTTCATTCTACGTATGGTATATCAAGTTTGAAACATTCTGATAACAAAGTAGATGCCATGACCTGCGCAGTCGGGTGCTACGACACCCAAAACAAATTATTTTAGTACTTCAACTTCAACTGTAGCAAGTCTGTCACTTTTTTGTGCATTTCATTTGTTTCACTTGTTTTGAAATCCAGTGTTTTTTTTTTAACGGAGAGTGTTATTCCGAATTAAATTTTCATATTAATCCCGCGTTATTGGTATCAATAAAATCCTCGAAAAACGCTCGTTTGTTTTTTCTAGCCTACTAGATGACAGAACATGCAAATTCTTTTTTGCAGCTTTTTGTTTGTCAAGGACAACTAGATAGGACTTAAACGTTAAAAAAAGAATAATATAATACGCTTTTTGGCATTTCTTATGTAAATAATGGAAATATTTCGAACAAACTATATTTTTGAAACGAAAAAAAACCACTTCATTGCCTACTATGACTTCCATATAAAAAAATACAACTTTATGCTATAAATGAGAAACAAATGAATAAATTTAAAATTTGTTTAAACCGGTAGATTCTCCTTAAAAAAGTGCCTTAATAATGTCAAAGCGGTAATTTGATATTGTTAAAAACAAGGGAGTTATGAGGATATCAAAAAAAGTCGAAAAAGTCAATTTTGGGCTCTAACTCAAAAACAAAAGAAGATAGCCAATTTCTGTTTTCACCAGTAAACATATCTCGAAAAAAGAGATCGAGACTTGGCCACTCGTTTTCCTCTATCTCTTATGGTTACCGAGATGCCCTATTAAAACATCCAATTATGCCCACCCTGTACATATACCAAATTACATTTTGATATCTTAAAAAATAAGAAATTTATGGGGGTACCCCAGATTTCATTGACACCCGGTATAGAGTATTGTTATCTCGACTACTGAGATCGGTAACGACGGTTTTTCGCGTTTTTGAATTTGTAATGTGTGAAGCTGGTGTGAATCGCGCTATAAAATAATTTTAATAATTTA
This sequence comes from Melanotus villosus, assembly GCA_963082815.1. Lineage (NCBI taxonomy): Eukaryota > Metazoa > Arthropoda > Insecta > Coleoptera > Elateridae > Melanotus > Melanotus villosus. The sequence continues at coordinate 62,744,200 of OY720418.1, read as the reverse complement.
GATTTTTTGTCAAACCGGCCCATAATCGGACCGGCCCGTGCGGAAATTTCCGCATCCTCCACATGGCCAGTCCGCCCCTGGTTGTAACTTATCTTCACGCTTCCATACGAATAATTGAGAGAAAGTGATGTTTTGCGTTCTTCCATTTAACTTAAAGCATTATTATGAACACAACTTTAAAAGTTGCAAGAACTAAGAAAATTAGATTAAATTTTATAACAGAAATATCAGTGAAATATTCTGAAAGTCGCTGAATATGAAATTCTTTTAGAAAATTGTCGATAATTATATTGTAAATTAAAATTTTAATTAATATTCTCAGGTAGCTGAAGCAGTTAACTATTTTTTTAACATGTTTCTCAAACTTAATCAAAGGGTTTTGTTTAGCATATAGAAAAAAAACGAAGTTTTGAGTTAATAAATTTGTGTCGCCTAATATGAGATACAAGGATGTCTTAATGTAAGACTGTGTTTTATAATTAGATATGATAGTATTTAAAAAGTTTAAGCTTATGAAGCGAACTACACAACTAAAGCTTTCTTTAAATAGGAACAACATAAAATCACCATTTGGACACCGTATTCTTTTGATAAAGTGTTTACATAAATTGCTCATCCATAGATTCTTCACATTCTTTGTATATTTATCTAAAATATTTTTAGCAATTGGTTCACTTTTCATTTTCAAAATTTTTGTCTGGATGAGGTTTTCTTCTTCTTATTCTTCATAACAGCTGTGCTTTGTTTTCTTTTTCGTTGGATCTTGGCTACGGAATTATCAGAGAAACATCTTCGCTTGGTATTTCCTTCTTCTATTTCTTCTTTTGAGTTGCAGTTGCAGTTGCAGAAGATGTAATTAATGCTACTAACTAGATCAGCTCTTAATTTATTCGCCTGTTAATTGATACCTGACGTTGACGGCAATCAGTTTATCTCCATAGATGCATGAAAAGTCTTACAAACTTTGATGATCGATGATGAGCCCCATATGGCAGTATCTCTTACTTAACACTACCTTCACCCTTTTTTATTGGACAGAAGTGAAACATTTGGGCTGTTATTATAGTCGTAGTTGTGATATTTTTCATGATCAATTACAAGAAAAAGGACATGTTTTTCGAAGCGAATTGGTTGCTGTTTCTGTTGAAGCAGTTTTGTTACAGAATGCTGCAAATATCTTGTTAACGTTGAAAATGATTTTTTCTACTCCTACTATTGAAAGTTGATCTTTCCACATGATTTTTAATGCTGAAAGCAATTGTTTGTCGAAACTGTGCGACAAAATCCAAAAGTGTGTTGCAAAGTACTTTGCAACACACTTTCAAAATGGCGCCGGTTAACTGTATGGTTTGTTTATATTTGTGATATGTTTATTTTCATAGCAACGGACTTATTTCCATAGTGACCATAGTTTTCATGAGCATACTTAATATTCCACAAAAATTATAAAATTTGTTTTAAAATATTAAATAGTGAATTAAATGTCTTTCTTCTGTAGGAGTAGAAAAAATAGTGTGTAATAACACTTGTTGAAAGTGTTTTGCAAAACTCAAATGAATGCAGGCTTCGACTTCGTCTCAGGCTGCAACCTTCATTTTCGTTCTGCAAAACTGTACTTTCAACACTTGTTATACAAATTACTATTTAGGTTTGTGCTTCAGAAAAGCATATTGTGCGTTGAATGTGAGGGTAGAAAAATGGGTGCAACATCTATTTTCCTAGCTATTTCAATCGCTTCATATATGAGAATAATGGCCATCTAATACGAGTAGTATTGAATCATCTTGGAAAGCCTTCGTATCAGCCCTACGGATGATATACTCATAGATTCATAAGTAGAATCTTCTTTTAACACCTGTAACATGCGCTTAGTTGTCGAATAAAAGTTTCCCGTCCTTGTTCAGCGAATAATAAAGCACATACTTTCTTCTTATAACTTGCTATAACTTTGATCTGGTTATGCTAGACTATAACTAGTTATCTCTGTTCAATCTGCATTGGACACCATTTATTTTTTCCAGCGCTTTCTTTGCTGCTGCTAAAGAATCAGCAAATTAATTTTTTTATCAACGGATTCTTTGCAATGGATTTTATAGTTTTAACCTTAACCCGTTTCCGTTTCGATCTAGTGCTTAACCAGTTCATTTTCAAGTTCGTTTGTTAGTACAAGTTTTCTCACTAAATGAACTCTGTTGCTTTTTTAACAGGTCTTTCACCCCTTTAGATATCTTTCTATTATACCTTTGGGAATTACTTACCCTTATTACAGAAATTCAAGGTTTAAGTTAATACTTAACAAACTTTAAACTAAGAGAATTTGGTAACCACCTGTTTTAAGTTAACAATCGGGGAAAATCATTACAGTTTTAAGGCAGCAAGTAATGTTTAGCAGTCAGTGATTTTATATATTATTTTTTACAAGAGTGACAACATTTTTTGTAACAGATTATTTGGATTAGCTCATAATTGCTGCGTTTCTTTTAAAATCGTGTCTAAATATAGTAAAAGTATCAGTAAATATCTACAAATTGGTTATTCAATGTGATTGCTGTTTTGAAAAAAACTAGGGAAGAATTATTTGCGAAGAATGCTCACTGTTAAAGGAGAATTTACGGCTTAAAAAGCTTTTCCTTGAATAAGTCACATAAACATTTTACCTGTTGCAGTTTATCATATATGTAGGTGGTTTTTAAATTTCTGTTATTTATTTTAAAACTCGGCGACAAAACATACAATCTGCTGGAAATGTAAATTTTAGGAGGCAAAACTAATTCGTTTTTGCTAAATTCTAAAATTAAAGTAAAAACGATTTTAGTTTTCATTAAATTTTAGTGAAAACAATTTTACATTTCTAATAAATTAGTTTCATAATTGCCTATATAGACAACCTACCTGTCATAAATTTTTATGGGTAAATTTATATTTATTTTTCATTTTCTTATAATCGTCGATACGGTATTTACAAAGCCAAATGTTTTTATATCATGTGAAAATACGAGTACATACCTATATTGCAAAAAGTAACAAAAATTTTTCATTGTACACGTATCAGATTTGTAGTTTTTAGTGTTTTATTGTGAAATACATTGATCGCGATGGTGTTAAAGGTTAACACACTTGCCTTGTAAATTAACGAATTTGGGTTCTAGTCTCGATCTAAGTCGATAAGTTTTTTTTATTGTTCAAATAATCTGAAAGTATTGATCTTTAGGATTCGAGGTAGATGACTAAATCCCGTGTTAAAGCGATGTTTAGTCCAGGTTTGGAAATCCCTTGGATTCGACAAAATTTTAGTAGGGTAGCGCTAATGACCGTAGCAGCTAACATGCATTGCGATATGTATATGCAAATCTAAATTCCTCATAATTTCAATATAACGTTATAAGATACTTCTATTACTACGACTTTTATATCGTTTACAACTTCGCTGAAAATACAAAAAGAAATATTTGAGTTTTGACTGGAATAACTTATTTAATAGTCACAACTGGAACTCCACGATAAAGTGGATGCTGTTAAATGATGTAGATATAAATCTGTGACAAAATACGGAAGGACTCTGAAAACATTGTATTACGTAACGTACACGTTGACAAAAAATTGTGAATTCGTTGTGAGGTGGATAGGGGAGTAAAGCTTAAATTTATAGCCTGGGTTGCAATAACAGCAGACGAAAAACGTTTCCAGAAACTACTTTCTCGCAGACAATTTTGTCTATCTATTGTTTTTCGATTTTTCATGGACTACCTTTCCCCTAAACGAACTTCTCGTTTCCTGACTTTATTAAATGAAACCCAACTAGAACTGCGCCGAAACGCTTCTACAGAGACGAGGTGTTTTTAATCTTATGTGGGATATTACACAATGAAAACTCATATATAAAAGCTAAGAAACAGTAATCTGTAACTTAATGTATGTACGCAAACTAGATTGGCGAAAGACAAGAGTTATTTCGGAAGTGCGATAATTAAAACGAGATTTCTGAAATGTAGCACTTTCAGTTGTTGATAAAACTTTTAATAAAGAAACGCGTTAATTTACAGCACAAAGGATAAGCTTAATGGAGAATATGAATCAACTGTCACCACGAGGATCAAACAATGTAATCGTCGATAACTGGTTACCAGCTTTGTGTGCTTCTCTCTGTTAATATAAACAAAAATTTTATGCTTAGATTGAAGTGTAAATGTAGACAGTAAATTAAAGTTCAGTTATTTATTATAAAATTTGCAGTCAAAATTTTTTAGGGAGTAATTTGTTTTTGAAACGGAGCTTTGATAGTCAAGTTTTAAATCTTGCAGCAACCAGTTTTAAGATCTGCTGGTGAAGTGGGTTTCTGTGTTGCTTGCTTATTATATCGTAATTTTAGAAAAGTAGTTAGAAAATGAAATTTGACTGAAGGAGGTTCGGTTTTTTAATATATTAAGTAAAAATATTTTAAAGAGAACTTTGAGCAAGCCAAGCTTCTCTGCATATATCCTTTGATATATGAATCGTGCACCCAAACACTTTTATATCAATTGCAGAATAAAGCATTATTCTCCTTTTTCATTTGTGCTTTATATGCACGCTTTCTACTACCTTATATCACGATACGAAACAAAAATCAATGCTTTACAAGATTTGAATTACAAAGCAGTACGGCATGAAGAACTATTATTAGGATTTCTATTTCAGTCGGTAATATTGTTAATTCTTAATCCATTTTATAAACTTGAGATTAACTTATCTGAAAATAGAAACTTAGGGCTCGAGGCTTTTGAACGTCAGTAATTTGAGGTTAGTTTGTTGGAACAAAATAATAGGAGATATAATGAAAGTTACTACATCTTCTTAAAGAAAAACTGCCAATATTTTAAGAAATTTGACATAATCGTTACTATGTAATTTTAATAATTGTACTTGATAATTAGCTCAGCTTAATTTTCTTAATAAATATCTGCTGAAGATGAAAGTGTTACTTTTACAATACAATTATTTTTGTGTTCCTTATCATAATTCGCAACTGAAGGGCGCGTCATCTGTTTCATCGAGTCACGCAATGAGTAGAAATTTCTGTTCTCACAAACATAAGCGTTACAGTAAGCGTATGTGTTATACGAAGGGTGGATCAATAAAAACGGAATTAATTTGTTTTCTTCCAAAGTAAAATTTCCAATTAAAACTCGTAACTGAATGAAATTTGTTAACGCGGGCGAAAGTTTATTAATACGAAGGATGTAATTTAATTATTGAAATTTTGTAATTACCCATATGCTATTACTTTCAACTAACAGTTGGTTTTAAAGTAAATAATAATAAAGAACTGTCTACTTCGTAAATAAAATAACTAGTATACAGGGATAATGTAAACATCTAAGCAATGCCTGTTTTTCTACAAAATTTGTTTAAAAATCACTCTTACCTAATGTTTATATTATATGCGAGAAATTCATGTTGGCATTCCACGTGTATTCAAAATTAATTAGAATATAAGAGAACGTGTTATTATCTAGTTTAAAGGCAAATTGTTCCCAAAATTCTGATGTTCAAAGACGAACAAGTAATTTATTTTAAAAAATACAGTGTTTACATTTAAAATGCGGCTTTAAAATTGAGGTCTTTATGTGTACAGGATAATAAAAGTCATGGAAATTCTGCAGATGTTTGGAGCTCATATAAACACGTTGCTTTGTCGCACCGAAAAATTGAATTTTTAACTGTATTTTACACAAATTGTTAGCTTCAAATTGCTACTTTATTTATTTATTCTTTGATTTAGGGAAATGCTTTAATGACCTATTTTGGGAAATATCAGTTAAGACTGATCGACTGATTTCTCTCGACTGTTTCATTGTTTAAAGTTAGGGTGTTTCTCTACTGAAACATATACAGGGAATTTTTCTTTTTAATATACATAAATATTCCCTATGTATGGTTTAAAAAAAACGTGTCAAAAGTCCTATATGTAAGCAACCAACTATGCACTAAACTTTAAATTTTAATTTTTTAAGAAAAAAATAGCATGGTGTGGCAAAAATAATTAAATTAACTTAATGTCAAAAAATTAGTCTTTAACTGTTGCCGTTTTTATATTCATTTCTGTTTTGTGTTGTTGATATTTTATGTTTGAGAATAATCGTTGAATTATAGTATATTGTAATACAAGTGTTGAAAGCTTGAGTTTGCCACACGAATGTGAAGTTTACAGCATGAACGATAGTGAGTGCTGCAGTCACATTAGTGTGGCAAAAATAAGCTTTCAACACATGTATTACACGCTATTTTTTCTACAACCACATTTCCATAAAAAATTTAAATATTTCTGCAAAATCTGACATTTTTATTTGCGTGCGGAAATAGTTATTTTTCTACAACCACCATGGAAAGTGGGATTTTCAGACTTCGTCTCCATAGATACGAGTATTGAAAATGAGTGTTTGCCGAACAAGTGAAAATTAGCGTGCGGAAAGTAAACTTTCCACACTCAAATTTTGATTTGCGTGCGGAAAGTAAACTTTCCACACGCTAATTTGTTTACTTTCCGCACGCAAATCAAAATGTCATAAATGACATTTGATGAATGTCAGATTTGATTTGCAGAAATATTTAAATTTTTTGTGGTTGTAGAAAAAATAGTGTGTAATACATGTGTTGAAAGCTTGTATTTGCCACACTCATGTGACTGCAGCACTCACTAGCGTTCGTGCTGCAAACTTCACATTCGTGTGGCAAACGCAAGCTTTCAACACTTGTATTACAAATTACTATTTCATAACAAGTACGGGAAGTTAGCGATTCCGAAACGAATGCAGGACGTTACAGAAACGAGCGCAGCGAGTTTCTGTACCTGCATGAGTTTCGGAATCGCTCTTCCCGCACGTGTTATGAACAACGTTTTTCCTACAAACGTTTAGGAATCGTCCTAAACTATCATTTTGTAAGTTTTCAAGTTGTCAAATTTGACATTTCCTTTTAAAGTAATAATCTAGTACGGATGGTTGCTATGCGATTTTCTGATTTTTCAGAAATCGCTGTGACTTTCCGGCACTCCGTGCGGGAAAGTTACTCGCACGCAAATTGAGTTTGGGAAAGTAACATTCCTTAACGTTTGTCGGAAAAATTACTTTCCGCACGCAAATTTCACTTGTTCGGCAAACACTCATTTTCAATACTCGTATCTATGGAGACGAAGTCTGAAAATCCCACTTTCCATGGTGGGAGTAGAGAAAAATTATTTTGATATTCTACTAATTTTGATTTATTTACAAACATAACCTTTACACACAACAAAAAATAAAAACTAATGTCCCTACATTCCCAGCCAGAGTGACGTTTAGTGTATAGTTGGTTGCCTACATATAGGACTTTTGACACGTTTTTTTAAAACCATACATATGGAATATGTATACTAAAAAGAGAAATTCCCTGTATTTAAATTGAACGCGAATAAATGTATGGGTTACGAAAATCTATTCTTTTTACACAAGACGGTAACGAAGATACCAAATCTCTGTAATAGGTATATATTTGGTCACTAGTTAGAAGTGATTAGGTAATCAATGCCATAATAGTGTTATTATTTTCAACTTCGACTTCTAATTAAGAATACAAAACGAAGTGCGTTTCTGAAGTATTCTTCTTCTTTTTCTTCGCCGCTTCATGGATTAAGCTTTTGAACCTGTTCTGGTTCTTTATTGCCAGCTCTTTCTGGGTTTTCTGGGGTCTCTTGTTCCATGAGGGTGATATGTATGTATATAGCAGTTTTTAAAAGTGATAGCCTTCCATTCTTAATAAGTACAGTATTGTAATATTGTATATAAAAATATTTAGATTATAATAATGCATAATATGCATGCAGTTTTATTAGTAGGTTGTGCTGTTAAAGTCATGTGTCACATTGTATGTTATTCTATTATATTAAAAATTTCTGGATAATGCTGCAAGGTATTGTAAAATGTTCATGTTCGATTACTTCTTTATTATTTTTTTATTTTAAAGAAGGATTGATATTTGTCAGGCATTTAATTTTCTGTCCATATGACCACATAGGGTGCCCCAAAAGGGGCAATATAATTGAACCAAAGCTTCCTGATTAAACCAAAAGAATGGAGCCTGTGATCTGATCAAATTGAACGTTAGAAACCTTATAAAAACCGTAAATGCATTAATAATCCTATGTGTATTTCGGTAACTAAGTCGTCATGCTAAATGGAAGGTTTTCTTGAAGATTTCAGTTGGCGTACTGAGATCCAAAACAAACATACTGTAACGAGATGCGTCAGCACACGTGTGGGATCATGTGCGTCATCCACCGAAAAGCTTCCAGAACGGTCGATGGTTACTCATTCTCGCGCGACTTCGGGAACGTTCTGGAAGGACGAAGCTGGGATATACAAGGCGCGACCAAACGAACACGGGCAGTCTAATCCAGCCTACAAAAACGGTCGCGAATATGTACGTCGGAAGTTAATATAAATATAAGTGAATAGTTATAAATAAACAAACTGTACAAATAAATTAATTAGTGTTACGGGTTAATATTAGTGTTTTGTATTAGAATTCATATTAGTGTTGTGTTTTAGTGTTAAGTTGTTCTTCATGTTTCTTCGTTGCTTAATAATCTTAATATTTGTTAATAAATAATTCACACAACGAACCGAAGTTTTAAATAACGGTTTTAAAACCGTTACAATACTTTAGCCATTCCTTAAAAAGTTACAGATTGTTAAAAGAAAGTTTTCCATTTCAAATTTTTGGCATAAACATGACAACTAAATGTATATTAATTCATCGTAATTGAGAACAACGTATTTGCAGTCCAATCAACCTATTACGATAGAAATACGTACTGTCGGAATATCCCTGCCAATTTAAATAATTACAGTTATGATTACGTTAATTGTCTTTTAAAGTTTTCTACACTCGTATTCATTCTTTAAACCAATAAGGTATTAGGCTGTTTTGTAATAAGTGAAAATAAACGTGCATAGAGAAATAGAGATATAGAAAACTTGAGAAAATAAGTTTTTTGCACGATCCGCAATTTGACATGTTTACTGATTTAATTATGACAATAGTAAGTTATACTTACAAATTACTGATCGGTAAGCATTCACTTACTGATCGGGAGGCGGTAAGTAATAAAATATGAAAATTTGAGTGTTTTTTGTCATTTTAGATAGTGGGATTTTTAGATAATATTACAGTTATCACGCAATTATTGTCACTTTGACATAACAAATTTAGATTTATTTAATTTGGTTATTGCATGGATCATGCAAAATATGTAATAAGCATCACGGGCGTTGGTGCTGCCGGTCTCGGGTAAAAAATGGAGACCTCCGCTACGCGTCGGTCTCCACACATTTACCCTCGACCGGTTAAACACACCTACCGCCCTTGATACTTAAATAACTATTTCAGTAAAGTAGATATAAATTATCGTTTTCATTAAAAATAATGTAAGTTTCTAATTAGTAAACCATGAATTAAAGGAAGAACCAAACCACATAAATTGGCACGTAGTAGGTATATCAGAAGTCAAGAGAAAAGAAAAAACATTAATTCACCTCACATCGGGCAACATACTATAGCACACAGGAATAGATGATACAGTGCATACGAGGATAACAATGTAGAGGCCTTCTATGACAACTTATACAGGGTGTCTGCTAACATGTGTCTCAAAATTTGAAGTCTGGTTCTACCCTTCAAAACAAGTAAGAAACGCTTAATAAACTATGTCCGGAAACCAACGCCACAAGAGATGTAGCTCTTGTAGCATTAGCACGACGCATCATTGATTGTCTTGCCCGTTCAAAGATACCTGCATTGTTTTGTATTGTTTGGCAAGCATTTTGAACTCTTTCTCGCAATTCTTGAGCAATATTTACAGGAGAGGCATAAACCAATTGTTTTAGATATCCCCATAAAAAGAAATCCAAGGGGTTGGTATCAGGAGAGCGGATAGGCCATGGGATCGGTCCACCTTGACCTATCCATCTTGCAGGGAATTGCCCGTTAATGAGCTGGCGAGCTGTAATACTAAAATGAAGTGGAGCGCCATCATGCATGAACCACATGTGCATTCTTGTCTCTAAGGGAACATCTTCTAGTAATTCTGGAAGAGAGTTTTCCAAAAAATCTCGGTATAAAGGTCCCGTCAGTCTGTTAGAGAGAGAGAGAAACTGTGGATTTTCAGCATCCACACTCCAGCACATACTAGATTTAAGTGAATTGAAATAATTGAACTTATCTTTAAAAAAAGTGCTACATCTTGGTCGGCGTTGGTTTGCGGACATAGTTTATTAAGCGTTTCTTACTTGTTTTGAAGGGTAGAACCCGACTCCAAATTTTAAGACACATGTTAGCAGACACCCTGTATAAGGCTTATGACGATCATTACACCCGACATACATTTATAAGCGGAGATTTTAATGCAGTACTTGAAAATAAACTTGATACAAATGAAGAAAGAGTAGGAAAGTTTGGTTATGGAACGAGAAATAAAACGGGAGATATCATATCCTTCCTTGAACAACAACGGCTGTACGCGATGAACATGTTTCTTCAGAAAAAGCCTCAGAGGAAATGGATATGGTTAAATAAGTCCAGATGGAAAAACGAAATCGACTGTATACTAACACCAATAAAAGAAATGCCGATGTGAACGTACTAAACAAATTTTCGACAGGTAGTGACCATAGACTCGCGAGAGCTAAAATAAAAATAAAAGAAAAACTTGAAAGAGCAAAATGGATAAGATCAATGAGAATACTACTTGACCAACAAATAATAAAAATAATAAAAGTTTTACTACATGATCTGATCTCTTTTGATTTTTTTTTTATATCAAGGATTTAATAATCGTCTTTGAATTCCACAATTAACATTCCACTGACCAAAGTAAGATTAGAATTAGGATTTAAGGCTTAATTCCTAAATAATTCTATAAATAAATTTTAAGCAGGAATTAATCAGGTCTGCAAATGTTACATCTACATATTTATATTTATTTAAATTACACGGAAATTAAATTAAAACAGTAACAACTGTAACAAGTAAAATGTGGATGATTGTGACGTAAATTTATGTATTGAAAGTGGAACCACTTTTTGCAGTTTATGTAGTTTAGCTATTGCCCAGCAAACGAATCTTCTTCAAAATCTCCTTTGCAAATTACACATAAATCTTTCTCCTTTTATTTATCTTTTTTATACCTGATGTAGATGGTTTATTTAAAATATCAATATTTCGCTTTTGGCTTCTGCTTCATTCTTATTTTCAATTTCCAGTCCTTTTATAACTATATTATTCCGTCTCTTTTTCCTTTCTATTTGTTCCAATCTTTCTGCTAGGTATTCATACGTTTTTATTTTATCTTTAATTTATTCCATTTCTTGCTTTAAAGTTCTGTTCTCTTCGAGCAATTGTTTCGTCTCGTTTCTGAACTCTTTGAGGTCCATCCTTATTTCTTTTAATTCTGTATGTAGATCCGTATCTAACTCTACTAGGTCTCCCATTTCTATTATGTATCCTTTATATTTAACCTGTGTTAAAATTTTTCTATACCTTGAATCCTCAGCACGGACCTGTTATTATCTGCGTCACTGCGGAAAAATACCATCCCAGTCGACCCATCGGAGACAGGACTCTTATCAGCACAGCAGTTCGTACTCTTGTTTAGTTTAATTTATTGTTCTTACCTTAAAGTTTATATTTTTCTTATATAGTTATCCCTCTACTACCTTGCACTAGGTACTTCACCAAAACTCACTTGCGAATTTATTACTCGATATTTACTAGTAATTTGGGTTTAATATCAGAGCACACATTAACACAACTATTTGGGTTCTTACCAGGGCGTAGCTTCCACTTTTAATATTCTTTTCATTTATAATTTCTGAAAAGACAGGCATAAATAAACCCATAAAATCTTTTCTTGTGGGTTTCGATCCAGATTTCTTATTATGATCTACTGTTTTAGACCGCCAAGCTTGTTTTATTGGTCCAAAAACTGACACATCCAAAGGGTAGTGGAAAAGCTGCATGGAAATTTTATGAAAATAATCTTATTTTTCTCAGCATCAGCAAGTGATTCTGGTGAAACGTGACTTGAACGAGAATCCATTATTAGCAAAATTTGATGTTATTTCGGCGATTTTGAAACAAAATGCCGGAGAAAACTGTAAAATATTTGTTTGTTTATCCTACCATTTTTTGATACAGCTACGTAACTATAGTCGGATGTACTTTCTTTAAGATCAGGCTTGATTCTTTATTCTTTGCCCTTAGAAGATTATAGCGCATGGTCCACGTTGACCCGCTGCATTAATTGTAGGCAAGATGGTTACAGTTTCACTTCTTTCCGCTGTAGTTTGTTGGTACACTTTTGTGTTCCCTTTGGTGCCACAACTTTGGCCGGTTTAGTGACATAACTAAAACCAACTTCATCAAGATTCCGATATCGTTCTGATTTATCTTTTAAACCATATTTATCCAAAGTACTTACTATTCAAAACGTCAATCAAATTCTCCAAATTTTCATTGGTAGAAGCTGCAGCTCATAGTTAAATTTTCTGGTAATCTCATGGTAAATCCATATCGTTCTTTAAATCCCAACCGCCAATCTCATCCAGCTATAGCCTTTTCTTTATTAAAATGATTCTTATCTTTATTTTTAGAAACTTCAAATACATATTTACGACCTTCAGTAGCACTTGACCCAAAACCTATTGACTGTATTTTTGTTATGTGTGAAACTACTACTACGAAATTAGAATGTGTAACTTGAACATGATAGCACACATAATTCTCAAAAACTGCCTTGTATAAACTCGTGAAACTATTTCTTTCATGTTATCACGGTATCCATTACCTACCCTTACCGTGGAATTAGCCGAGTTCCCCCTCTAAGTCATATGTTAAAACGTTTTGGAAAAACTACCTATTACCATTATATTTAGAGTCATGTTTGCGTCCAATTACTGGTTTCCAGTAAGCTTAAGAACGCTAGCCTACTATTTTCTTTAAATACAATGCTATTACGAAAGGAATAACCCTCGTACGCCTATGATGGATCAGGAGATTTTAATTTAAATTTTTTTTAATGACCGTACATAGTACGTCAAATGGGATCATCATTTTATTGTCATTTCCCATTTCAAAATAAACGTTCTAACGAAATTTTGTAATTTTGTAGCTTCGCATTTCCATCTCATGCATCCTATGTTTAATGTTAAAATGAATGCTCGCTATAGTTATTTTCGATTTTGTTTTGTATTAATTTTAATTTAAAAATTATGTCTAACTAATTAAAGTTGTGTTAATTGGCGGGGGAAATAATTTATATCCTTTGGTTTAATTAAATACTAGGGAAGCATACAATTTAGAATACAGTTTTTCACATTTAGAAGTCGACAACCAGGGCCGTATTTCTAATAAGGCTGAGTAGGCTGCAGCCTAGGGCGGCAAATTTTTGGGGCGGCAAATTTTTGGGGATAGCATATTTTTATAGCAGTTTATTTGTACGTCATAATTAATGGTAAATACGTTTTGGGACTTGGGAATTAGGGAATAAGGATCAATAAAAAAATCGGTTACAAGTCTCAAGACATTAACGTAGGTAATTATGAAGAAAAAAGAATATTTGCCCATGCGCTTGAGGTTTATTTTGTATTCGTTTTCTTTGCGTAGGTACCTACTTCGGGTGAGGGTGCGTGGGTGATCGGTAGGGGGGGCGGCAGATTTTAGGTCAGCCTAGGGGCGGCATGAAGCTAAATGAGGCCCTGTCGACAACCAGTTAAATGTTGAAAAATTTGTTTCCAAGATAAAAAATTGTCGATTTTCCGTAGATTTTTGTAAGAGTGTGCAGAAAAAAATAGTAATCGTATTCAATTTTCTTGCTCCATAAAGTATTTTTGCTTAAGAAGTAATGTATATTATTGGTGTTTAGGTTGCAGTTTATTGTGAAATTATATCACGTTTAAAAAATCGTGAATGTAGAATCCCACCAATTTACAAACTTATTTTAAATATTTTTAAATTGTGCTAACTATATGTGCATCAAATAATATTTGATTGGCATTTCCTTAAAGCTTAAGGCTGAATTTAAAGAAGCGATCCAAAAATTATATGTTTTAAACGAAATAATCCAGTGAAATTATATTGCCTTTGCTTTATTTCTAGTTTAATTTCTCATAAAATCATATAATAGAAGTTTACAATTAAATTCCATGCATTGTATATTGTTTTGCAAGTTTATTATTTTTTTTTACAACGAAAACTTGATATAATCCTTTTATGTTTTATAATTAACTTTATTTGTTAAAATTCGAAAGTTTAGTATTATGCAAATATTTTAGGTAATTTAATTAAATTCACAGTAGTGAAATATTTTGAAATAAATTATTTCGCCCGTTTTCTGATGTTATACAGCTAGAAAATCAAATTTTTAGTTACCTTGTAGCAAACCGCGTGCCCTCTAGTTTTTGCAAAAATAAATTGGAAACGGGCGTTTGATATAGTTATGAATTTACATAGAAATAGGCAAATACAATTTAAAAGGAGGGAAATCGTGCTATGCGTTATTATATTTACTTAGAGTAGGTTTTAGGAATTTTCTTGGTATACGAATGGACTGTGAATAGGGGATTCTTTTATAGGTGAGAAAGCATTTCACAATTTTTGTTTTATGTTATGCGTTGATGAATATGTCCGCACCATTTTCTACTAGAATTTATTTATAATGCGCTTAGCTATTGATAAACACAAAAGAAGTGGAGATTGAATTGAAGTTTCATTACCTATTCCTTAATTTTCAAAAATGTTTTATGTGTTAAGCAAAATTGTGACTTAAATTTTGGAAATATTTAAGATCATTTTTTAAACCAAGAGAGTTATGAAAGAAATTGAAAATTAGGTAAAGTACCTTATCCGCTTATAATACATCAAAATGTTTTAAATAAAATTTGTTCAGACTACAAAATTCGGGCGGAATTTTAAGGGACACATTATTGTATTACAAATGGATATGGTATACATCGTCACTTTATGATGTAACTGGTTTTGATTCATTGCCATGGTTATTTTTATCTTAAAAATTTTTTTAGTTTACTTAAAATCAATTTCCAAAATAAGGTCTTTTATGATGACAAATAATAACAATTTATTCGTGGTTGTGCCTTTTAAAATTTCATATACAACAGTGACCGGCAAAAAGTTCGCAACATATGGGAAAAATTTTTATTATTGGAATATCGAAAAAACTTTTCCGGGGGATCGGTTCTGCATGACTGGTAACCTAAAAATCGAATTTGAGATATGTCACATGACCACTGGTATGGCAGCAAATTAAACAAAAATCACCGTGAAGTCGCAAAAGGTCGGGTTAGATGACAAAATATCGAAGAAAATTATTTGAAAAAGTTTCTTAGAATTTAATTTTAGGCCAATATGCAAAATTTCAAGCATTTATTTAAAAAAGTTAAATATCGCAATTTTTCGTGAATATTTTGTTATTTCTTTACAAATACCCAATTTTTTCCTTTTAAATAGCTTTATTGAAGTGAAACCTATGTACCTGGATAACAGTGGAAGAACTTTCTCGTTTTTCCATAATTGACAGACCTAAATTTAAAAAATAGGTTTTCGCTGGGGTAGAAAACTTTTACGGATATTTTTTTATGCTAGAATACATATAAAAGCTAAATTTTCTTGATTATGGTCAAAGTTCATCAATTTATAAAACAAAGAAATAAAATAGCCAATAAACTAAAAACCACCTTTCTTGCATAATTTTTCTTTTTCTTTTTCTTTCTGTAATATTTCAGGGAGGTTTATTCACAGTTAGCGGTGAAACTTGATTTTTACCAAGAAAAATTGTCTTTTTTAAGTGCTCCAGAATAAAAATATTTCTAAAACTTTGAAACAGCTCTAAGATACAAACCATTGCAACAGTGAGCGTTCTAGCGAAAACCTGTTTTTTAGATTTAGGTCTGTCAATTATGGAAAAATCGAGAAAGTTCTTCCACTGTTATCCAGGTACAGTTGTGGACAGAAAAAAATAGGACAGTGTTTTTTTTCTAGTTTAAAATGGGCCCTGTGTTGTAATTTGATTGCAAGTCAATGTGACAAATATCATAATTATAAAGCCAAAATCAAGTAACTAAATTTTATAGAATAAAGTTTACTTGATTTTTCGAGTTGTCCTATTTTTTTCTGTCCACAACTGTACATAGGTTTCACTTCAATCAAGCTATTTAAAAAGAAAAAATTGGGTATTTGTAAAGAAATAAAAAAATATTCGCGAAAAATTGCGATTTTCAAATTTTATAAATAAATACTTGAAATTGTGCATATGGGCTTAAAATTAAATTCTAAGCAACTTTTTCAAATAATTTTCTTCAATATGTTGTCATCTACCCCAACTTTTTGCGACTTCACGGTGATTTTTTTGAATTTGCCGCCATACCAGTAGTCAAGTGACATATCTCAAATTCGATGTTTAGGTTACCGGACACGCAGAACCGATCCCCCAGACACGTTTTTTCGAAACTCTAAAAATAAAAATGTTTCCATATGTTGCGAACTTTTTGCCGATCACTGTATAAAAGCTATAGTTTAAAATAAGTTAACATTTTTTGTGTTGTTTTGACCTAAAACGTAAAAATGATATTTAAAATTTATGGAAATGTTATAGGTAAGACCGACATTATTGTATTGTAAGTAATCACAACCACGAATTGGTAAATGTAAAGTGAAACAAATAACTTAGAAATCGTATTTTATGAAATATGAATTTGTAAAAATTTGGTTGCGGTTTTTAGCATCATTTATCTAATATTTGTAAATGTAAGCCTGTCGGGTTTCATTCTCATGAAGCAATGTAGTGGTTAATTAGATTTGTTTCGCTTGCGCTGAAACCTTTATACGTTTAGAGCTTTATTTATTTCATTAGCAAAGAAATGAAATATTTAAGAGAACGCTTTTATTTAAATGTAAATATCTTCAATCTTTATGATTATTATTTATACTGTACAGTGTTCGTCAAAAGAAACTATACAACTTTGTCAACGAATAACACCTAAGTGGATCAAGATATCTAAACAAATGAAAATGTTACGTGTAAACAATTACTTAACAAATGTCAGTCTGCGATATTTCAGGGAAATAATGGCAGCTAGATATTCTGTTGATCAAAGAGGGTTTATTGTGGAAACTATGATAAAAAACAATTATTCGGCTACGAAAATAAGATATTGTAATTGAAATATTTTCAAAATGTCTTTACTAAAGTTAGATTATAAATATTTTAAAGAAAATAATATAATCAGTATTCCAGTGACAAAAAAGATGCAGGGGTTGATGTTTTCTTGGTTACTTAAATAGTAAATAATCTACTGTAAAATATGATAATACTACATAACTTTAAATTTACCCATTAACTTTTCACGAGATCCATTTAAATAAAGGATTTTTATTTGAAAAACATTTTTAGTTTTTATATTCTGGTGTACTCTTTATGTATGCGGAATATTTGATTAACTTTCTATTTAATTTTGAACAAATAACTACGTAGGATATCCTCCTGTTCAATTTCATCAAACAGTTGAGCCCAAAAAGCTTTTTCGTGGTGATACGTGTTCAAAATAATTATCAGCCGACGATGTATTTGTCGAAAGGTGAAACTGTTTATCGGAACTCATCACGGAAAGTGATATAACAAAGTTAACTTGTGATAAAGAAACCGATACCTTTACAAAGTTTAAGATGACGGCAATGGAGTTTCTGTAGCGACACATTTTTACATAGTCGTACAACATCGGCGAAGAAACAACTTTTTTGTTTACACAAAAAAAAATAAGGATAAGTAAACGTTTTGCTGAAATATATACACAGAGTGCCAATTTCTTTGAAAATTATACGGGTTACTTTTTTATTTAAAGAGCTGCATTAAAAGTTAATTACGAAGAGCAAAGCTATTCAGAATCACTAACAAATTTGTTGATGTATCAGATTTAGAATGCCTCTCCACATTTTTGAGTTATTTTTTTCAATTTAATGTATTTTATAAGCGTTTGTTTAGTAATGCAAATGGAAAACGCTATCGTCTACGCAACTCTGTGCAGAATTTAGTAAACTTAGTAAAAACTGCAAACTATGTAGTTACTCTTGATTTTCGAACAAACTTATGCTTAATAGAAACAGTAATTTATTTTTACATCATTAGAAAACTTGCTACCACTTCATCATTCCATAGCTTCTTGGGTCTTATAAGTATTCTGCTTCTTTGTCTTCGCATATGCGTTTAAAAAGCGAGGCCGCATACTGATGCATGCATCATGCAGGCGATTTGAATTTTGGATTTTTCTACCATACTATTAATTACTTAGTTTGTAATAAATCGTCTTCTGATGATGACATTATTATGTTTGCTGTCGTACATAAGAAGAAACGCGTAAAAAGGCGTTGGCGGATTCATCCAAGGTATCTTAACTCTCCTAGGTAGGCTAGCTTACTGGGGTAATGGGAAGCGCGGCGAGGGACGCGTGCGGTCGGAGGGGAGGTACGGCTACGTCACAAGTGGAATCTGTCATCTGTCATCATTCGGTCAGAAAGTTTCTTAGAGAAACAACGTGCCGATAAACGCCGTTTTGGTTGTTTAAAGTGAAATAGGCAGAGTTTAATATTTTTGTAGTAATTTGCTGTACAAAAGGTTCGAGAAAAACAGAAAGGTAAATTTATTTGAAAACATCCGATTCAATTATATTTTAATACATTGTGCATTGTGTAGGTACATTAATTATTACAGGAAATTATATGTCGTGCAGTTAGCTCAACTCAGGGCTATTTATTTTTCCATAATCCCTGATTCAACTATTCAAGATGCCGGCAAGCTGCGCCGTGGGTCTTTGTAAAAACATCGCTAAAAAACCAAAATATTCATTTTTTTGCTTCCCTAAGGGCAAGTCTTTTAGAAATATATGGGTGGAGCGATGCTTTAGGAAGCACAAATTTAACACAGAAACAAGTCGTGTGTGTTATTATTACCATTAATATTTAATTTAGATACGTAGGTAACATTAGGCGATTCACACATCTACAGCCCTTATTGTATTCAAATTTTTCAAAGTTAGCATTAATTTGACCAAAAACAATATAAAAGTAGACTTGATTATCTTTGATTTCCGACAAACAATACAACGGCTGAACGGGGTGCTTTCCACTTGTGACGTCACGCAGGCGACGTGCAAAATCTAGCCTACCTAGGAGAGTTAAGATACCTTGGATTCATCCACTAAATTGACTAAATCAACGGAATTTATCATATGATTCCTATAACATAATGAAAGATTTAGAAGACACACAACAGTTTCTATCGAATGCCTAGAAATGCATTTTTTTAACACAAACATACGTACTACGATACTACTGCATATTGCTTGCAGAAAAAGCATAAACTAGAAGTTCTACAAAACAAGGTATTGCGCATGATCGCCAATGCGGAGTGGTACGTTAGAAACTCACAACTACGTAGAGAAGTAAAGTTTATTGTGTGGCATCCCCACTATTCAAGAATTCTTAACTCAAACAACTAAAAAATTTTATCATAATATTAATTTGTGCAGTGGGGCAGTTCACTATAATATAGGAAGAAGACATATACACCATAGACTTAAAAGGAAGTTACCAGCAGACATCTTAAGCAGTGATAGTGAATAATTCTATTACCCGGTGTAGTAGTTTCAGTGATTTTAACGGATGCAATAAGTGATGCGCGTTCCATACTTACTAACCAGAAATTATCCAATGTGAAATTAGTGATAAGAGGAATATAACCTCCTTAGCGACGTACATGCGAACAGTATAAACTCACCCCGCCATGAATAGCACAATGTGCTGAACTGGCAATGACCGATGCATCACACATCTAATCAATCATGCGTCATCACTTCATCAGTATGCGTTACTCGATTAAAAATAATGTGTTCAGATCTGTTGGGCTGCATGATGTATGCATCATGCATGCAATTTGAATTTTGCCTCTTCGGTGTGCGGCCCGGCTAACTGGTCTGATGTCCCTCATTCTGCACATATTTCCAAACCATTTCAGTTGTTGTTTCTATGTTATAACGTTTTTAGAACGTTTATTTAAAACTTCGGTTTGTGGTGTGAATTATTTATTAATAAATTTAAACAATGTAACAATTAACACGAAACAACAACTTAAACACGAAAACACAACACTAATATTAACCCGTAACACTAACTAATTTATTTATACAAGCTTGTTGATTTATACTCACGTATCCGCACACATTTATATTAACCGAGCACTTGATTGCGACGGGTTGGTAGACTCTCCCTGTAGACTTTGGTATCTCTGACGTGGTAGTATAACGCGCCTATTTATACCCCCGCTGTGACGTTCCAGCGAAGTGTGGATCCCGCCAGACTTTTCCAGAACAATAACGTATGGAACAGGGTGGAAGTTGGAGCGCCTCGTTACAATATTATATTAATAGTTTGATTCTATTCATAGTTTTTCTCTTACCGTGTCGTTTCTTATTCTGTTTCTTCTAGTTGTTCCTTTAACTTTTCTATGGTATTTCGTATCTACGGCTTGTATTTTGCTTTTTACTGTGTTAGTTAAGACCCAGCCCTCGCTTCTGTACGTTAGAATAGGAGATTGTTAAAAGTATTAACCAAGAGTTCTGTTTTTCGCTGTCAAGCAATGGTTTGGTTAATTGAATAAATGAAGTTAATTAAGTCTCCTCTACAGTTAAACTGTGGAGAAGACTTCATTAGTTTCATTTATTCAATTAAATTGTTACTCCACTATAAGTATGGATTTCAACATTAATGTTTTGCTTGTTTTAACCTAAAACTTAAAAATGTTTTACTATGACTATTAAATAATACGCCCCTTATACACGCATTCCTGCTAAATAATGGCTTCTATAATTCACCTCGTTGAATTAAGACTTTTATAACTTACAGTCTGTGCCAAACACAAAATTGAGGATTTCATTATTCACGGCTTTCGGCCAATTACGAAGCTACAAATTCTTTACATTTTCCTTATTACCTAGTAGCTATGTATTGGTACTTGAAGTTTCAAACAATTTACAAATTTTATAATCAAAATTTTCTGATGAAAAAGGTTCGCATTTTCGTTTTCTATCGCGATTTCAGTGATGCTATAAATTAAAATAAAGAGATAGGAGTAGATAATAGTTAAATGTTAAATACAGAGGATTCCGATTCCGATTCGACCAGCAAACGTTAATAACACACAACACGATCTGTCAAAACTTTGCCAGTCAAATATAAACAGGTCAAGAACAATATCAACTTTATAGAAAAAAAAATATGGGCAAAATTAGAAAAATAAAACCTGATTTCTTTATAGTCCAGTCAAATAAGGTGAAATAAGGGGTAAACCTCGGAATGAAAGTAAAGAAGCTGTATATTTGCATGAACCTTTATTTTGACGTTCTGAAAACTGGCTGAAAAGTCTCATATAATCTCGTGTCTGCGTCACAAGATATTAAAGGTCAAAGGTCACGAAAATCGGTTTTTCGCAATTATCTCGTTTGATATGCATCATATGGCATTTAACGTTATTACAAATTGTAGATCATCAAATTATCTACAATTTTTATTTCATGCATTTTGTCGTATGATCAACCGTTCTCGAAATATAGCGCGGAGTGTGGCACGCGCGCATCCGTATATAGTTTTTTCGAAATAGTAAAAAAAGTTGATGGCATATGTCAAATTTGAAAATGGCATGGGATTTTGCTTGTAATTCTGCCCAACTTTCCCCATTTAACGGATCCTCTATCTTTTATATTAAGAAAGTTACCCATGTAATGAGATAGATTATGGCACGCTGTATACCTGGAGCCGCAGTTTACATAGCGTTATGCTATAGCAGTGGTGCCCAACCTTTAACTTGACTCGAGCCAATTTAGAATTTAAAAATTTTAGGCGAGCCACAAATATATTTTGCACTTTTAATATTTCAATTTTAAACGTATACCGGGTGTCAATGATAGTGATAGTGTCCCGCCCTAGTGCTATTTGAAAAAATAGAGTTATTCTCGAAAAAGTATTTTTGCCAACTTTAGGTCATTCTAATACAGTACACTTTGACACTTAAATTATGTATTATTCAAGTTACGTTTTATAATTCAAAATCTTTAGAGAAATGGATCCAATTTTACCTAGTTCTACCTTTAATTTTACGAAAATGACAAATGATTTATCATAACCTTATTTTCAGTTTGACGTTAAGTACATTCAATAAAAAAGTTTATAGGTTCTGTACCTTCTGTACCTAAAGTACACTCCAAAATTTTCATTTGACAGCGTAAACGTCACGGGAGTTAACTGAATGGATAATACATAGCATATTACGTAAAATTAAATGGAGATTCCATAAATGTGTAAATATACAGGGTGTTCTATTTAAAATAACAAAGGTTAATTCCGGCGAAATCAAAAGTGACAGAAACTTGTGTTCTATGTCAAAAAATGCCATTTAAAGAGTATATTATATATACCAAATTTCATTTTGATATCTTAAAAACTAAAAAAATTATAAGGGTACCCCAGATTTCGTTGACACCCTGTATAATGCACAAACAATAAAAAATTGTAATATATTAAAGAATATTTGTAATTATGTACTCTTGTACTCCTATTTATTAAGAATTCAAATACAAATTAAATACAGGATAAACGTATTTTTAATGTGAAACCTGATACTGCATTTAGCCAAACGAGCCACATTAAAAGGTGGTGCGAGCCACACGTGGCTCGCGAGCTACAGGTTGGGCATCTCTGTGCTGTAGGGATGCGCGCGTGCCACTTTCCGCACTATATCTCGAGAACGGTTGATCATACGACAAAATGCATGAAATAAAAATTGTAGATAATTTGATGATCTACAAGTTTTATAATAACGTTAAATGCCATATGACGCATAGAAAACGAGATAATTGTGAAAAACCGATTTTCGTGACCTTTGACCTTTAATATCTTGTGACGCAGACACGAGATTATATGAGACTTTACAGCCAGTCTTCAGAACGTCAAAATAAAGGTTCATGCAAATATCCAGCTTCTTTACTTTCATTCCGAGGTTGAATCCTTATTATTATTTACAAAAATTTATAGACCTTGTGATAAAACACGGCTGCCTAATTTTAGAAAACTACAAAAATAATTAATATTTAGCACTTAATTTTGTATTTTTTTATCACACATTATTGGTAACGCCGACCGTTGATCATGTGATTGAAGACGTGTAGAATTACCTGATTGCGCAAAAGAACTATACTACCTATTCTATTCGCGTGTAATCATTTTCTACAACGTTGATACTGTTCTTCTGGCATTTTTTTGTTTTTGTTTTCAAACCGAATCGGATGCGCGGTGGGTAGCCTACCCAGTCACTGAAAATAATTGGGAACCGAAACACGGTGGTGGAGTAGGGTAGGTAAGCGGTTGTTGAAGGCGTGTTGCTTACCCCTCCACCCCATACGTATAACCTGTGAAACAACTGAGGTATGACAAGCGACTTAGGAGGCCTTAATTCTCCATGTTGCCGGCCATGTTCCCTCGCGGGGTATTAGTGCTGATACCTTTACCCTTACATAATTTTACTGTTGCAGAAAAATATTATACGCAGCAGCTGAGTAAAATGCCTTTTTAAATTTAAATTTTCTTTCAAACAGAGAATCATTTTACTTACTTGATCGCCGCTTGGAGAGCAAAACCTCCTTTGTGCCAAAAACAAAATTTTCAAGAAAGAGCCAAAAACGTTTTGTAATGTTCACAACTTGAATGTAATATTATTTTAAAAATTATTCCTAATAATTTGTATACGCCGTTTAGCACGTAGGAGATTTTACCAAACACTGCAGAAAGGCCAAAATAATCGAAATAGATAAAAACCCTATTTCAGAACAAAATATGAATTGAATGGGCGAAAATGTTTTCATTCACTACTTATGGGGGATTAAACAATTGTAATTTGTAATACAAGTGTTGAAAGCTTGCGTTTGCCACACGAATGTGGAGTTTGCAGCACGAACGATAGTGAGTGCTGCAGTCACATGAGAGTGGCAAATACAAGCTTTCAACACATGTATTACACACTATTTTTTCTACAACCACATTTCCATAAAAAAATTTAAATATTTCTGCAAAATCAAATCTGACATTCATCAAATGTCATTATGACATTTTGATTTCGGTGCGGCAAAATTATACTTTGCCGCACCGAAAATCATGCATGTGCGTGCGGAAAGTAAATTTTCCGCACGCTAATTTCACTTGTTCCGCAAACACTCATTTTCAATACTCGTATCTATGGAGACGAAGTCTGAAAATCCCACTTTCCATGGTGGGAGTAGAAAAAGGAAATTACATAGGTTACTTCACACTGTTGACTTCGTTTCTATGGTAAAGAGCTCTAAAAATACAGGAACTGAAATTTATGTTTTAGTAATAATAGATTAATGTTAGCTTCATATCTTTTCTTTTACGATAGAAAAAAAAAACTGTATGCGCAACACCTGCCATTGTGAAGCAGGAAAGCTTTATTCTCTTCTTCTGTTACTTGTTTCATAATAAATCGTTTTGCCTACTTGTTTCATAGGTAGCATATTTTTATTTTAATAGCAAATATCGCATTGTTAGTTCACAACATTTTTAGTTTAAAGATATTTCACCGCCAGTTTATGAAAATTAAAACTTAAAAAGGGACCTTCTTAATTTCCAGCAAATGGTGGCGAAATACCTACATATAAAATAAAAATGTCAAGACAATCACTAGAAACAGTGTTCTGAGTATACTTAAGCAGTTTAAAAATGTTAAATTCATTATCGATATTTCAAACTTTCATAGAGTGTAGAGCATCGGCACCTGTCTTAAAAATTTCATATTTGAATTATAGGGAAGGATATGGCCGTCCATCAATAAATTAAACTACCGTTATTAATTAAATATTTTCATGTTTTAGATTTAACAAACGAACATTTGCTTGGCAACTAAAAACGGAAACACGTATGTGAAATGTTGTCAGTTAGTGTATGCAGTAAATAAAAGTACTTTTTTGTATACTCAATGGTAAACGGCCATTTTACTATGTAGAAAATAGTAAAGAAAAGTTGCATTTTTCTCGTTAGCAACCTTTTCCTCATTACAACGCTTGAGTCATTAGCAACCAACACTTTATTCCTAGCAACACAGTCTGTTTGTTTACTTGTTACTATGTACGTGTTGTAGTTGCTATGTTCCCGTACAAACATAACCTTGATAAATTTAACAAATTTGTCTAGAAAATTCGAACTTTTAGTACTTACAAAAAAAAAATAGCGTATTCAACGCGTAAGAAAAGTGGTTTTCTAGCTCGTGAAATTGTAATTCACTCGCTAACGCTCGTGAATCAAACATTTTCCACTCGCTAGAAAACTGCCACTTTTCTTTACTTGTAGAATAATCTACTGTTTTTGTGTAGTCAATGGTAAACGGTCATTTTACTTTGTAGAAAATAGTAAAGTAATGTGGCATTTTACTCGTTAGCAACCTTTACTCATTAGCAACGCTTGAGTCATTAGCAACCAACACTTTATTCCTAGCAACACAATCTGTTTGTTTACTTGTTACTATGTACGTGTTGTAGTTGCTATGTTTCCGTACAAACATAACCTTGATAAATTTAACAAATTTGTCTAGAAAATTCGAACTTTTAGTACTTACACAAAAAAATAGCTCGCTAGAAAACTGCCACTTTTCTTTACTTGTAGAATAATCTACTATTACTTTTTGCAGTTTCGGAAAATTGTTCCGGCTTTTATGAACACCCTCTATTGAAAAGTAACCGATTCTCTTTGTTGTTTACGAAAATACAAGGTGGTTAAAAAAGCTATACACCTAGTTGGCTGTGCATTTCTTGCGTAAATTGAAACACATTTGCTCTTGAACATCGGAATAGTTATCTCCAACAGGAGTGAAATTTAATTTCTAAGAACACAGGAATATTGGCATTCCCGATATACAAATTGTTCCGATCGAAAATATGCCTTAATAATAAAGATGTTTTTTTTTGTAAAGTTTGCATTTTGCTGTTTGTGTTAGCTAAGGTTATTATTCGAAATGAATAGTTTATTTGTTAAGAAATGACGTTTAATTAATGACAGATCCGGCTAATTCGAGAACAATAAGCAATTATACGAGTAGTATTATATGCAAAATTACTAGATATAATTTTTTTCACCAACTCGTACATAAACATATGGAAAAAGAAAACAGCTATAACATATTATTAATTTTAACATATAATGTTTTTCTTTCTTTCCTCTGAATTGTGCTATCAAGTACATTTTGGTTCTCTAAATTTACTTGTAAACATTAAGACTAATCTTCTTATTGCGTTCTATTTATTTTTTGGTAAAAGAATAAAATCAATTTACAACACCCTCACTTGCAAATATTGAAATATTATTATCATACGACAAGAACGTTTCTAAAATATTAACAAAGGAAGTATAGGCGTGGTATTTCCTTAGATGGGTGTATTCATAACATTACAACTACGAATATTAAGACCTAGAAACGGCTCTGTTGCTAACAAAATCTTTTATTACCGTTAGCTCGTAAATGTGAAGATCAGACCAAATTGCGAAAGCTTTAGTATAGAATGTCGTTTTACTTTTTTATTGAATACGAAAGCCTGCATACGTATTTCTTTTACTCGCTATTATTTGAATTGGGGTTTACATAACCGAACTGAAAACGAAGTATTATTTTTTCGTAGAAGAAAATTAAATATTTATAATAGAAGATTTTGATTAAATAAACTTCAGAATCGTATTTAATTTGGTTTATTAATCAATTTATTTGTGATGAAACAATTTTATTTTTGGGTGTATACGGTATATCTTCGTGTAGGGTTAAACGCTTTTGTATTCTTTAAAATTTTCGAATAAAACAAAAAGAAAAACCTTTCTAGAAAATACTAGGACAAGAAGAACTATTAAGAAGGAGTCGACAAATCAAAAATAAGAGATTACAAAAGCAGCGTGCCCCACCCTAAGATATACTGTATTCAGGGGTGCCTGCCCATTTTATAAAACACCGAATTTGAAAGTATACAACTAGGCAACGTTTTTAAATTAAGGTGAGTGGAGGACCATTATTATATTCAAATACAATCCATTAGCATTTTTTTTCATAAGGAAATCATTTCTTCTTTCTTTCTTAATATATTTCCTCTTTTTACCGCAATGCAGTGTCGAGGTTCATTTTACATTTGCTGGTGTGCAGTGGAGGTGATGGGTTTATTTTTGGCCTTGCATCACATTCCAACCAGCTTTCATCTACAACACATACCTACACCTTGCACCTAATCCTTAACTAACGAATTCGACCCAAATCGGCTTCATAATACTATGGCCACCGCTGGAATCGAACTCGTATCAGCCGGCTAGCTAGCAGGCCCTTACCTGACTGAGCTACCCAGACTGCCAGGAAGTCATTTAATAGTTATAAAAATTTCTTTTCTACGGCTATTACATAATGCGTGCATTATATAGGTGTTTTCTGTTAAAATAATAGTCTACACTATCCACACCATTGAATTATAAATTATAACTCGCAGGCTTTGCCCAATCGCAAAACTGCAGTTTTTATTACTCAGTGCTTTCATGGTAATCGCGAAGCTGTAAATCCTTTAATTTACAGTTGCATAGTTGCATTATTAATTATTATTTAGCAGTCACATATGAGTATGTCATCCAGCGCTGTTGTTTTATTCGTAAAATTTGTTAACAACTACCATATATTCGCGATTTTATCTTTGTAGCTTGTATCAAGTAAATAGTCATAGAAGAAGTATAGTGTTTTCTACTCGCGTCTATTACACAATTCGGCGAATTCCGACACGAGAAAAGCTTCGTCTTAGCTATGATAACACATTTGTTGAATAATATACTATTATTCGTTTATAATGCATAGTCCCTAAGAACATTTATTCAGAATTTTGAATTATGTCTCTGTATATAATTTTAGATTACTTTGATTAAAAAAATGAGAGGCACCTTAATTATATTTTGGGAAAAATTTTTTTTACTGTATAATAAACAATTAAGTAGTTTCCTATACCTATAGGGGTTGTCACTGCCTTTGAGTTCTCAATAAGAGATCGAAGTATTTTTGTAAATTAACGTAAATATTAAAAAGAACTATAACTAATGTTTGTTTTGTACTTAAAATTGCTGTACGACATTTCATAGTTCCTCATTCTTCAAAACTGGTATGTCCTAATCATAACCATCTTTTATCCTAATACTAATCGTTAATACCGACGTTCAAAATTAAATCCCACTTCAAGTAAAGATTAATGTTGTTTAACCGATGGACTAAAACTTAATCAAAACTAAATATTATATGAACAGGCTTCGATAAACGTTGATAATTATGCCTTCAGATTTTAGCCAAATTAATCTATTCTTCTCTTTTTTAAATTCTAAATTGTTATCTTCTAAAGTTTTCTTTTCAAATAGTCTTCTACCTAAAGTCTATTTATACTTTTCTAATATTCACACTGTTTCTAAATTAATCTTCAACTAAAGCTTTTTTTTATGTTCTTTTAATGTTTTTGTTTATTTTTGAAGCACTAAAAATTACCAAGAAACCAAAAGTTTGTCGAAGCAGTACTATAAAAATAATAATGAATATTCAGTATCAGAGAGATAATTACCTATAGTTAACCGAGACGCGAAGCGTCAAGGTTTACTATATCTCGAGACAGTAATGAAACTTTTCACCAAGGTTTGTATACTATTTTATTGTCAACCATACATGTAAATTAATATAAATCATTTATAATAATAATTAATATTTTTAACAAACAAGCTGTCATTTAATGACAGTGGGCGTGGCCGGTCGAAAGTAATCAGCTGATCACTTTCCACCCGGGTAGAAAGCAACAGTCAGTAAAGGCCAATTTTCTAACTTACAAAACAGTTAGTAATAACGTCATTACATACCGGGTGTTTGACTTAAGGGGCGAACATAGGGAAATCGTATAATATATGCAGATTCCTGCTGCCCGTTTGAGCTGATAGGATTGATAGTGGTATCAATCGAAAGACAAAAAATGCGCTTAATTTGATACTACTTTACTTGAATTTGTTGCTTGTTTAATAAAGAAATAGCTTAAAAACTACAATAAATAATTTGCATTTTATTCACAAAAAGCAGACCAGCCATGACAATTTAAAGTTTCTTAAATCACGAACTGTGCGAAAACTGACGCCAGTATAAAATGTTTTGACAATAAATACCCTTTCCTCATCCTCATTAAAATATTCAACATTACCTACTATTCATAGTAATTAGGTAGATACGTGAATTGATAACTGACAGAAAATAAAATTTATTTTGGCACCCGTCAGGTAGTTTTAGGTGGAATTAACTCGGGAAGTTTTGATATTTGGTATAATTCTAGACTGAAGTGTCTAGTACTAAGATTCACATCTTGCACAAAGCATGCGCTGCCGCTATCGCTGCTATATTGCCAAGATGGCCACCAAAAACAGTTTTTTTGAAATATCTCCGTTTTAATACGTTCTACAGTCAAAATACTCATAACCAAAATTAAAGAGCAGAACATTTTCTATAGAACATGTCATATGTATGTTTTCTCTAAAATGAACGGTTTAGGTACAGCAGTCTCGTGAAGTTGAAAATGTCGGTTTAGTTTTGTTTAAGGGCGTACACTGTCACCGATTTTTCGAAATTTATGTGTTTCCGAGAGCTATTTACGTAAAACCTTTGTGCAATTTCATCTTAAGTCAGTGGCGTAGCTTTCATTTTTTATGGACATCCAATTATAACTGTCAAAAATTAACAATGACAATAATGTACTTGTTTCGGCGCGTTTTTTTTTATGTGGTTTCCCCTTTATATTTGGCCTACTCCACAACAGCAGATTTATTAAACCATTTTTCGTTTAGATATGCCTGATGGACCTGGTTCGTTAATATTACGAGTATTTTCAACGGTATTTGTAGTTTCTGTTTCGGAATCAACGTCGCTTTCCTCTAATACATCGGATTAACCGATTTTCTCAAACAAAACATCTGCTGTAATATTTTTTCGTGATCGTCGGAGTCGTTCTGCGCTTTTCGTGCTTTTTTCTGCTACACTTACGGGATAGCCGTCGAAAACAATTATTACATTTGATTGATAGTGTCTTTTTACATACGTTATATAACTGGTACAACTCGAACCAAATGTTTCATTTCGGTTCCAAACAACTCTATGCAGCAGGTATCCACCGTCAATTATGTAAACTTTATTGGTTCCAAAATCATATTCTGTAACTGGCAAAAAAACTTTGTACAATAGAGACTTAGCAGTTTTTCGCATTCCGTCTTCAGAAAACAAGGACAAGGGGTACGGAGCCAATTCATACTGCAGATGCAGTTCAAGCTCCTCGTCCGTTTGTTTTGCAACATAAAGTCTCTGGTAAATAAGTAATGGGTCAATTGGCACTACAGTTTCATAAATCTTGATGCTTAAGTTTATTGCTCCCAGGGGAAGTACTTTGCCTTTGCGTCTCAACACTACATCGCCAAAGTTTTTGTCAATCATATTATTTATCCCAACTTTACCAATTTCTTGCTCCATAAAACAGTTTTAGGTTTGATCTCCAATAACTCCTGAGGAAATAGACATTATTTCGTTTACGCCTGGAAAAGGGGGATGGTGCGTAAACCAAGCCAACAGCTTTTGCACATCATTATTGTCTCGAATAGTACGTGAACTTCTCATGTCCACATGTTCTGTAGATGCAAAAGAAACGTTTCAAAATCTTTCAATCTCATCACATACGTTGTCCTAATACACTGTTCCCAATGTCCACATTGTTAAAACGCTATCCGTGATTCCTCGCCCATCCTCATTAGCGTTTGTTCACTGGTCATATCTGACCAAATACCAGACCAAAACTTTTTGGTGCGCCTGATTGTGAAGAAACCGCAATGCCATGATAGCAGAAATAACACATACACGACGTTGTTATACTTACACGGTCAAAGCAATACTGGAAAGCGATCAGGCAGAGACTATGCTGGTTGTAAACACGAGGCGCCCAACTTCTGGGGACTTGCTTTGGTCAGAGGTGGACGTGGCGCAGGTAAGAAGTAAATGTATATATTGTAATTTGTAGGAAATTTGCATCTCTTTCTTTTTTGTCGTACGTGTTTTAACTCTAAAACGCAAGGTAAAGGAGATTGTAACGGTTCATTTTCCGTTATATTATTTTGCTCCTTTCAATTGCTTATTTACGGTGAATGCATTTATTGAACCTCTATTTATTATATATTCACTGGTAAAAGATTGCGTTGTTAGTGACTTTTTGGTTTTGAGTAGGTTTTCTGATTTGATTAGAGAGGGTCATGCGCGTTTGGTGATAGGCGTTGCGTTCGAGAAATCTTGGCTTTTTCCGTTGGGTTGTCTGCCGAAGCAGTTGAGTTTATCCCGAAGTTATTTATTTAATTCTGATGGGATTATTGTAATTATTATTCGGTTAAATAACTTCCAAGATTTTCGGTTTTGTTTCACTTTGTGAAATTATTTTTTTAGAAGCACCAAGATTGTGGTGGTAAGTGGAGATTTTTGTCTTATCATTGAACGCACGTGTTAATGGCGACTTTGTTACAGCTTCTTTCTTTTCTTTTGGTTTTATTTTCCATTAATTTACCGTACTCCGGCTCTTTTGGTTATTGCCTTTTTGCGGCTGCATTATTTATGGAGTCTTGGATACGTTACTGGCAAAATTGACGTTTATCAAGAAAAGTTATTTACGATTGATGGTTATTCGCAACTCGATCGCTTGGAGGATTCAAGGTCGGTGTTTATTGAATTGTAAAGTGTCGTCGAATTTACCTGGTTTTAGTCCATTTATTAAATTTCTTATCATTAAACTTGTGTGTTACCTTCGAGGTGATTGTTAATTTTGCTTTATTAAAATATATATACAATTGAATTTTAACGCCTTCAGCGAATTTAACTTGCATTAATAGGTACTAATTATTTCATATTAATTCTTTTTTTCGCTTCACGAAATAAATTTATATTTTTGTTGTAATATACTGTAACGCTTTAGGTTGGTTTTTCCATTTTATTAGCATAACGAATTTGCGTGTTTTTTTCAAGGTAATAAGCTTGAGTTTAAACAAGGCTATTGCTATATATTTTTTGATCGTTCATTTTTTTATTAGACTTGTTTTCACTCAGGTAATAAAGGTAAGCGCTTATTTATTTTTTATTTATCCACCTTGATCGTTTTTTTACCATTCATGTATATTTTTCTTTAATTCAACTAACGTTGATATTTAGTTTTTGGTTCAGTTTATTCATTTTGAAAGTAACCTAAGCGATTTGTTTTTGTACGTTTGTTTGCATATTTTTGGCTTTTACTTTTTTCATTTAATTTGTCTATTGTTAAATACTTTGAATTTATTAAACTTACTTATCTGTATTTCTATATTTTTTTGAAAACTGAAAAGTTTTCTGGCGCCCAATTTTTTCATTTTTTTATTAGTATTCACTTTCTGAGTTTTAACTTTGATAAGGCAATCCTCGGCGATCTACGGCCCTCGCAAACAACTAAGTTAGTCGGCGAATTCTTTTGAGTTTTTTTGTAAGTATACAGGTAGGTGATTATTTTTTCTTTGTTTCGCTTTTACCTGTTATACTAAATTGGCGCCCAACGTGGGGCTTTCGAGATTGCTACTGGTTTTCTCCCCTTATCATTTTATCATTTTTTTTCGACACCTTTGTTCGGACACTTTGTCATTTTATTAATTTGCCACCATGAGTTTCAACGTTAATGCTTTGAGGGGCGATGAACTCTCTTATGAACTAATCTTCCGAGGGATAGATCCCGAATTCATGTCCGTTGACCAAAAGCGCAAGGCTTTACGTGCTAAGTTAGCCCTGGAGAAATTAGATACCTATTTAATAAACAGTTACCCTCCTATTCAGTACGATGTTCCTGGTGAGTTGGATGTTTGTGGAACGAAATTGAGTGAGCTGTCCTCCCAGATCAATAATGTTTTTCTTAAAAAACCTACTTCTTCTGAATGTGTGAGACTTGACGCTCGGTTGTCCCATTTATTTGCTAGGTTGAATCGTTTGAAACCCGAAAGTGACTTAGAATCCCTTCACGCCGATAAGGTTAGTCTTTGTTTGGACTTACTGGACTTAGTTAGGAAAACCGTTGACGACGATGAAATCCCTGAAGATGAATCCGAGGTTGAACAACCCGAATCCAATATTGAAGAAGTTTTACCGTTAGCTAACTCCACGAGTCAGCGCCCGCGGGTCTCTTTTTCTGACGTTCAGGTAGTTGATTTATCTCGTCCAAGAGCTCCTGTATCTTCGGGTGGTGGTCCAATTGAAGATCCAATTGATGAATTACGTCGTCAACTTGATCGTTTACAACTCTCTAGAGCTACTTCGAATTCAATCACGACTGCTAGTTTACCTTCTTTTACTAAGTCAGTTCCTGTTTGTAAGTGGGGTTTAACTTTTACCGGTGACGCCAGTGTTATTGGAGTCAACGCTTTTTTACAACGAGTCGAAGAACTTAGAGTCGCTCGCAATGTTTCTTTTGATCAATTGTTTGCCAGTGCGGTAGATCTATTCTCTGGTCAAGGTCTCGTTTGGTTCCGAGCTGTTAGGAATCGTGTTACTTCATGGTCCCAATTAATTGACAAGTTACGTTTTGACTTTTTGCCAAATGATTTCGACGAAGCATTGTGGGAAGAGATTAAACGACGTAAGCAAGGTTCCGACGAAAAACCAAGTTTGTTTGTAGCCGTACTTTTAAACCTTTTCGACCGTTTAGTAGAGAAGCCTTCTGAGTCGTTAAAACTTAAACATATTTTACGTAATTTACAACCTTTTTATGCTACTCAACTTTCGTTAACTGAAATTAGAGACGTTGATCAACTTCTTGTTTTGTGTAAACGGTTAGAGGAAGTTAAACTTCAAAATGCTAGGTATAGAAATCCTAACCTTGATTCTTCTTTACCCCTCGAACCTGATTTAGTAGTGCTGTCAACCGATTCCGAGTCCTAGAATCGGAATCGATTCTTTGGCCTAAAGAACCGGTTCTAGGTTTGTAACAGAATCGGTTTTCCGATTCTGGAATCGAAGAACCGATTCCCGATTCTAGAATCGAAAAACCGATTTCCGATTCTAGAATTGAAAAACCGATTCCCGATTCCAGAATCGAGGAACCGATCCCGATTCTGAAACTATAAAATCGATTTTCGGTTCTGGAATCGAATATCCGATTTTCATTTGATCATCCGATACACTTTTTCTTTAGTATTTGCTAGAAAGGTAACTTAACCATAAAAATAGCGAACCAATTTTAAATAGGTGAATGACAGATATCCACTATCCAGACTACACACTACACATTTCTATTTTGTATTCACATTACACATTTCTTTTCTGCATTACATATACGCCTTTATTTTTACGCTTAGAACCTACGTACGGTAATCGAAAATTACCTTAATTATTTTCGTGGTGGTTTAAAAATAGTTTTTAATTCATTGTAATACTTTTAATTTGTACTTAATAGCAATTCGCTTTTAATGTAAGGCAACAACAACAAATGCGTTTTCAGTGTTATAATAAACGATGACAATACATTTTTATTCTTTTGCAAACCTCCGTCAAAAACCTCAGAAGACAATACCAACATTCGAGAACTTCAAGCTTGAACGTATTACAATGATTGTTCTTAGTACTTGGGGTATTATAACAGTTAACCTACTGTTAAACCTCTGCACGCCAGATCCCTTGTACAATACAGCAATGTGAATTATAGCTATAAAATGAGCTGCATAAGATTTTGTTACGAATTTTTAAAGGGGCCGTTACCGTCTTAAATGGTTTAAACAATAATTGCATTCCTTTCAATTTTCTAAACAAAAGTTAGTTTTTCTGCGAAATACTCAGCTACTAAGTGCGTTTACCTGTATGGAATAAGATAATCTCTTCAAACCACTATTGAAAAACCTTTTGAATGTTGTTTCAGTTTTTAAAGTTATTTATTTTTTTTTTATCAGAGAATACTGAGGATAGACTTCTCTGTCTGAAAAGAAAGTCTCCGATTCTGCACTAGCAAAGTGATTTATGAATATAACAATTGAATTTAAATTCTCGTCTTAAAGAAGCAAAACTACGAATGCCGATTCTCGATTCTAAGAATCGAATTGCGATTCTCGATTCTAAGAATCGAATTGCGATTCTCGATTCTCAGAATCGAATTTCGATTCTCGATTCTCAGAATCGAAAACCGATTCTCGATTCTCAGAATCGAAATCTGATTCTTTTGGAATCGATTCTCTGCAGAATCGAGAATCGGTTCTACTATATTTCCGATTCTTGACAGCACTATGATTTAGCTTACCAACCCAAGAAGAAGCCTCCAAATGTTGTTAGTGCCGAAGTTTTCACTTCTAAACCTGCTTCTACTTCTAAAGTTTTTAAGAAAGTAGCGAATCGAGCCAGGTCTAATACTAAATGTTGGAACTGTCAGGGTACGGGGCATACTTTTCACACCTGCTCTCAATCCAAGACTATCTTTTGTTACGTCTGTGGTAACCCTGGGGTTTATTTTGCCAAATGTTTAAGGTGTCATCCAAAAAAAACGAGGCTTAGGGATTGGATGTTGCAGCCGATCCATCCCTTCTGTAGAATTATTGAAGGCTGAACTCGAATTATGGCCATCTTGGTTAAACGTGGTACGTAATTTTTGTCTTTCCTCTCCTGAGACTTCAGCTATTTTTGCTAAACGTCCAGACGATAACAGGCCCTATGTTTCGGTTTTTATTAACGGCGAACCTGTTCAAGCTCTCTTCGATTCTGGAGCCAACCAGACTTTGATTGGTAAGAATGGTTTTTACCTAATTCGAAAACACGATCTTAAAATTAATAAAAGTAATTTACCTCTTTCCTTAACCACTGCTGATGGTAATTCGCAGACTATGTTGGGTACTGTATCACTTCCTATTTCTGTTGACGGGGTTTCTAAAACTCTTGACGCCGTTGTTTGTGGTACTATTCCGTCTACTCTTATTTTAGGGATAGATTTTTGCTACTCTTTTGGAGTTAAAACCGACTTTGTTTCTAACCAATTTTCGGTGTCTGAGGTTTCCGCATTACAAGCTATTTGTAGTACTGACGATTTGAGTTCCCAACAGAAATTATTATTGGATGAAATCATTCAAAATTTCACTGAAATTTCAGGTCCCGAGTTAGGTCGAACTGATAGAGTTTGTCATATTATTGATACTGGTGATGCAGATCCCATTAAACAACGTTATTATCCACTTTCTCCTGCTATGCAAGTACATGCTAATGCCGAATTAGATAAGATGTTAGAGAATGGTATTATACGTCCTTCTAAATCTCCTTGGAGTTCGCCCATGGTTCTGGTTAAAAAGAAAGATGGTGAATCTTTTCGCCTGTGTTTTGATGGAAGGAAACTGAATTCTGTGACAAAGAAAGATGCTTATCCTATTCCTTTCTTATCAAGTATTTTAGATAAATTAAGAGATGCGCGATTTCTTACGTCAATTGATTTGAAGCAAGCTTTTTATCAGATTCCTCTCCATCCTGATTCACGCGAAAAGACTGCTTTCGTTGTTCCTCGTAGGGGTTTGTTCGAGTATAATGTTATGCCTTTTGGTGTTGCCAACGCTCCCGCTACGCAGCAGCGTTTGATGGATTCTATTTTCGGTCCCTTGCTTGGTGATAACATCTTTGTTTATTTAGACGACATTATCATTGTTTCGAGTACTTTTCAGGAACATTTAAGCATGTTAAAAGAAGTTTACGACCGGTTGAAGAATGCCAATTTAACTGTTAACATTGATAAGTGTGAATTTTGCAGACCTAGTTTGACTTACTTAGGTTTCATCGTTGACAAACATGGATTGCATACAGACCCTAGGAAGGTCCAAGCTATTTCGAATTATCCCAGACCTTCTACTGTAACCGAGGTTAAACGTTTCCTTAGCTTAGCTTCTTGGTATAGGCGTTTCGTACCCAATTTCGCTACTCTTTCTGCTCCCATTTCAGACCTTATTAAAGGACGTGTTAAAAAACAAAAGATTACCTGGACGGAGGAGGCTGAAACTTCTTTCCGTGAAATCAAATTACGATTAACTTCAGCTCCTATTCTTTGTAGCCCTGACTTCACTAAACCCTTTAATATTCAGTGTGACGCTTCGAGTTACGGGTTAGGTTGTATTCTTACGCAAGGTGAAGGAGATGATGAAAAGGTCATTGCATACGCTTCACGTACTTTAAATTCTTCTGAACGTAATTACTCTGTGACTGAAAGAGAGTGTTTGGCAGTTATCTTCGGTGTAGAAAAATTTAGAGCATATATTGAGGGAACTCATTTTACAGTTTTTACCGACCACTATTCTTTATTGTGGTTAACTAATATGCGTGAGCCCACTGGTCGTCTTGCTAGGTGGAGTGTTAGACTTTCACAATACTCTTTTGATATTAAACATCGACCGGGCAAACACAACGTTGTTCCCGACGCTTTATCACGAGCTCCTGTCATGGTATCCACTTTAGAACTTGCTGAAGTTGACTTAGATCCTTGGTACCTGAAGATGATTGACAATGTCCAGAATAATCCTGATAGTTATCCCGGCTGGAGAATTGAAGGCCATAGCTTGTATAAATATACTTCTAATCGACATAATATTACCAGTAATTTGATTGAATGGAAGCAGGTAGTCCCTAAATCAAGACATAGAGAACTTTTCAAAATTTTTCATGATGAGCCTACCTCCGCTCATTTGGGCGTTTATAAAACTTTTCATAAACTTTGCGAGCAATATTATTGGCCTAAAATGCATGCCGATGTTGTTCGTTATGTCCGTCATTGCGATATTTGTGCGGCTAGTAAAGCTTCTCAGCTTGCTAGACCTGGTTTTATGGGAAAGGAAAAGAAAATTTTATATCCTTTCCAATGTTTGTCCATAGACATTATGGGTCCTTTTCCTCGTTCTAAAAACGGTCATACTAGCATCATCGTTGTGTGTGATTGGCTCACTAAGTTTGTTTTAGTGAAAGCAGTGCGTCAAGCTACCGCTAAATCGGTTGTTAACTTCATTGAGAACGAAGTTTTTCTTATTTTTGGGGTTCCTCAAGTGTGTATGGTCGATAACGGTCCACAATTCATTAGTTCTGACTTTAAAAAACTTATGAATAGTTACCAAGTTCAACAGGTTTGGTATAATGCTTCTTACCATCCACAGGTTAATTTTGTGGAAAGAGTCAATAGAGTAATTGGTACTGCTCTCCGTTCATATGTAAATGACAATCATCGCACTTGGGATGTTAATCTTTATAAAGTAGCTCATGCTTTACGTAATGCTATTCACGAAGTTATAGGTTTTACTCCTTCTTTTCTTAACTTTGGTCGAACCGTTCCGGTTTCGGGAGATTATTATGGTCGTCTAAAGAATTTTAAAGAGGAAGAACTGACTCTTGACACCCGCGAAGACTTAGTCGCTGATGTTAATCAGTTGTCCGAATTGTATCAAGACGTTCGTAGACGCCTTAACAACGCCTACCAAAGAAATTCTAAATCCTATAACCTTCGTAAACGACCTTTAAGATTTCATCTTAATGATTTAGTTTGGAAACGTAACTACGTTTTGTCAGATGCTTCACGTCATTTTAACCAAAAGTTAGCTCCTAAGTATGTCAAATGTAAAGTCATTAAAGTAATAGGACCTTTAACTTATCAACTCGCGACGGTCCCTGATAATAAACGTGTAGGTGTTTGGCATATTAAGGACCTCAAACCCTGCTTTGGGGAAGAAGAATTTGAAGAATAAATTTAGTGTGAATGTGGGTGAATGCAGCGTGATTGTTGTTGGTTGAGCTGGTAGATATGTTCGGTCATTGACCCTAAGGATTTCTTTATGGTGTTTGTTCGCTCTAACTATCTATATTTTGATATTGACCTTGATTAGGTTATTTTTAGTGTTAGGGGTCGAAAAGCATTTATTTTACTCCTTTATTTATAACCATTTTGGTTTATTTTTGTTTAGGGTGCATTAACACATTCCTTATTTTTAATGCGAACCTATTCTTATTTACCGATTTGTTGGTGCTACTTCCACTGATTATGGATTTATTTTGGGAAGTTTATTTGAGTGGCGGATTTTCTGTAAATTCAACGAACTCATCCGTTGTTAGAGTGGTCAGGCACTTTCGTGTCTTTGATTGAATATTTTTCCTGCGTGTGTTTGTGTCATTTACTTCTCCCTGAAGACTTTTTATCCATGTTTTGGTTAACAGAATCGTCTTCCTTGTACCTTTATTTTTAGTCTTTTGTCCTCCATCCTTTCCTTTTCCTTCGCTAGCATTTTTGGGTGGTAGGTAGAGGATGCCGGCAGGCCACGGGGGTGTCTTTTCCATTTCCCCATACAAAAGGCACTCTCTAGGGTTTTACCTTCAGGTTGCCCTTGTGTTATTGTGTTCGTATATTTTATATGTTTTTTGCAATTTTTGATTTCGTTTTCCTACCGTTGGTCACGGTGGCGGTAGTTTCAGTGGGCTAGTCGGTCCTGGACTAGTTCGCTTTACCTTGGCCTAGTGTGGTGGTGGGTTTAAGATTTTTACTGCTACTCACTGAAAGTTACCTACGTTCACTGATGTATTCTTTCGGGAACCAGTGCCGGGTGGTTCAAGGTGGTAGTAGTTTCATTTGTTTTTCGGCTTGATTCCATTTTGAAATTTTCTGTTGTCTTTTTAGTCAGCCACACGAAACCAACCCTCCTACCCTCTCCTTCTTCTGTGGTTGTTTTGTGCCGTTTTATCCCATTTTTTTTTATTGTTTTTTCTCGGTGCTGCCATGCTGTTGCTCATCTATTTTTTTGTTCATTAGTGGAGCTAACACTAGTTGTGTTAGGGTGGTCGGTTGGCCCACCGGCGCAGCAGTTTTCATCCATGCAGCGAGGGGTCAACTGGCATTTGTATTGTCATTTTTAGATGAGCAATGGTTGGGTCAGTACTGTGTGTTTTTTTCTCTCCTTTATTTTATTTTTTTTTTGTCCTTTGTTCTCCTTTCATGTTCCTTATTTTCTCCGGACCTTATCTTTTTCCAATTCCATCTCTGGTGAGTTCTCTCCTCTGATCGATGGTTTCTACTTTCGTCGTCTTGGTTGGGGGGAGTGTAACGGTTCATTTTCCGTTATATTATTTTGCTCCTTTCAATTGCTTATTTACGGTGAATGCATTTATTGAACCTCTATTTATTATATATTCACTGGTAAAAGATTGCGTTGTTAGTGACTTTTTGGTTTTGAGTAGGTTTTCTGATTTGATTAGAGAGGGTCATGCGCGTTTGGTGATAGGCGTTGCGTTCGAGAAATCTTGGCTTTTTCCGTTGGGTTGTCTGCCGAAGCAGTTGAGTTTATCCCGAAGTTATTTATTTAATTCTGATGGGATTATTGTAATTATTATTCGGTTAAATAACTTCCAAGATTTTCGGTTTTGTTTCACTTTGTGAAATTATTTTTTAGAAGCACCAAGATTGTGGTGGTAAGTGGAGATTTTTGTCTTATCATTGAACGCACGTGTTAATGGCGACTTTGTTACAGCTTCTTTCTTTTCTTTTGGTTTTATTTTCCATTAATTTACCGTACTCCGGCTCTTTTGGTTATTGCCTTTTTGCGGCTGCATTATTTATGGAGTCTTGGATACGTTACTGGCAAAATTGACGTTTATCAAGAAAAGTTATTTACGATTGATGGTTATTCGCAACTCGATCGCTTGGAGGATTCAAGGTCGGTGTTTATTGAATTGTAAAGTGTCGTCGAATTTACCTGGTTTTAGTCCATTTATTAAATTTCTTATCATTAAACTTGTGTGTTACCTTCGAGGTGATTGTTAATTTTGCTTTATTAAAATATATATACAATTGAATTTTAACGCCTTCAGCGAATTTAACTTGCATTAATAGGTACTAATTATTTCATATTAATTCTTTTTTTCGCTTCACGAAATAAATTTATATTTTTGTTGTAATATACTGTAACGCTTTAGGTTGGTTTTTCCATTTTATTAGCATAACGAATTTGCGTGTTTTTTTCAAGGTAATAAGCTTGAGTTTAAACAAGGCTATTGCTATATATTTTTTGATCGTTCATTTTTTTATTAGACTTGTTTTCACTCAGGTAATAAAGGTAAGCGCTTATTTATTTTTTATTTATCCACCTTGATCGTTTTTTTACCATTCATGTATATTTTTCTTTAATTCAACTAACGTTGATATTTAGTTTTTGGTTCAGTTTATTCATTTTGAAAGTAACCTAAGCGATTTGTTTTTGTACGTTTGTTTGCATATTTTTGGCTTTTACTTTTTTCATTTAATTTGTCTATTGTTAAATACTTTGAATTTATTAAACTTACTTATCTGTATTTCTATATTTTTTTGAAAACTGAAAAGTTTTCTGGCGCCCAATTTTTTCATTTTTTTATTAGTATTCACTTTCTGAGTTTTAACTTTGATAAGGCAATCCTCGGCGATCTACGGCCCTCGCAAACAACTAAGTTAGTCGGCGAATTCTTTTGAGTTTTTTTGTAAGTATACAGGTAGGTGATTATTTTTTCTTTGTTTCGCTTTTACCTGTTATAAGATATTAAAAAAAACTGTTTTTGACGGCCATCTTGGCAATATGGCGGCGCCGCGCCGGCGGCAGGTACTACTTTGTGGAAAATGTGGATTATAGTTTAAGATACCTAAATCTAAAACCCTACCAAATTTCAAAACTTCCCGAGTTAATTCCTGGTCAGGCCTTTTATACGACCTGACGGATGGACTAATAAAGAAACTTCAAATTTGATCATGACTGGTATGCTTTTTGTGAATAAGATTCAAATTATTTACTTATTGCAATTTCTTTCGTAAACAAACAACAAACAACAAATTCAAGTAAGGTAGTATCAAATTAAGCGCATTTCTTTTGTCTTTCGATTGATACCACTATCAATCATATTAACACAAATGGGGAGCAGGAATCTGCATATATACGATTTCCCATGCTATTTCCCTATGTTCGCCCCTTAAGTCAAACACCCGGTATATGGTTGAAAATAAAATAAATTAATAACTCTACTATAACGGAACAAATGTAAACCACAAAAAATTGAAATATTGGATATAAACACTAGTGTTGGCCAATAAAATAAATATTACTGAAAAGTCTTTCTCAAAACTTAAACTTTAGTCGAAAACTAAGGGTTTGACAACCCTATTCGTGCCTAAAGTCATTCCATAAAAAAAAAGTTTCATTCTATAGGTCTGAAACTAAAGCAATACATTAAAAAAACATATCACAAGTCTTTGCGATTAAAAAATGTCAGTTTCATTAAAGTATGCCGATCTATTAT
This sequence comes from Melanotus villosus, assembly GCA_963082815.1. Taxonomy (NCBI): domain Eukaryota; kingdom Metazoa; phylum Arthropoda; class Insecta; order Coleoptera; family Elateridae; genus Melanotus; species Melanotus villosus. Next base: position 62,701,683 of record OY720418.1, on the reverse strand, counting down.
CCTGAAATTTGGCACAGAAGTGCAATTTAAATTCAGAACAAAGAAGACAGGAAGACACACCTTGGATTATGAATAGATAGGATACCTTACCTGAGAATATACATGGCTTTTCATTCATTGTCGTGACTATCTTGTGTCTAAGAAATCACAGTTGTTAAAAATAAGTTTTCAGTCAAGTAGGACTTTATTAAAAAGCTGAGATTCGGAATTTTTTCTTTGAACATACCTCTCGGTAAGTGATTCGGGTAATAAAAGGAAAAAAAAAAGAAATGTGGGTATGATTTAATAGTACACCTTTTTGATTATTAAATTGATAAAAAATAGTCAAATTGTTACGATGCTCTGTAATTTGTTAGTAGTTTAAAATAACACATACAAACGGCAATAGTGTTTTTATACAGAAAACAGGTGGATTGGTGTACTGTGGTTTGCAATTTGGTTGCTGTCAACACGTATATTGCTAAAAATCCTAGTTAATCGCCCCGAAAATTGGATGGCCTAAACTTAAAGCGAAAATGGGCAAGACAAACGAATGTAAATTTTGTAAGCTGAAACATTCCAGCCCGGCTAAATATTTTCGTTTTAAATCCCAAATGTAAAGTTACAGATATTAGTGTAAAGCAGCAGCGATGGTTACATCTTATCAAAAAATATATGGTAGATTTTAATTACTCAAATGCCATTAAATTGGAAATAAATACGAGATAATCTGTCAATCATACTTAAGGATGACTAAAGCTACTCGTATTATTTGGCTGTTAGAGTTCGTCAAGTGACAACTGTATTTATTTTGTTAGTACGCATTTTAAACTTTCATTTGATTTTGTCCAGCAGAATAGTTCACCTGGTTGCCTATTTTAAGGCGATACTTTTTAGCAAACCTTTTTCGGTTTTCGGTTTATTTTACATAGGTTACTTCTACCACCTTAAACGTTAGTCGGTCGAATTCCTTTATGATCTATCTATAAATGTCTTATTGAACTTAATATTAAATAGTACTTTCGTTAATAATTTTGTATAAAACTAATTTAAAACTGACAAACAGCATTGGTAAACAGGTGAAGTGAGAATTATAAAATGTATTGAAATGTAGAATATTAGTTATAATTGACATTTTCTAAAACGACGATTTATAAAACTAAAGACATTGTTAGATTAAAGTTATTTTAATACCAAACAACAATACTAAAGAAAAACTAACCAAAAGGTTATTACTGAAATTCTTGACCTGCATCTACAGTGACCGGCGAAAAGTTCGCAACATATGGGAAACATTTTTATTATTAGAGTATCGGAAAAACTTTTCTGGGGGATAGGTTCTGCATGTCCTATAACCTAAAACTCGAATTTGAAGTATGTCACGTGACCACTAGCCTAGTAGCAATTAAAAAAAATCCCTGTAAAGTACCAACAAGTAGTGTTAGATGACAAAATACCAAACAAAATTATTTTAAAAAGTTACATAGAACCCAATTTTAAGCTCATGTGCAATTTGGAGCTTTTATATAAAAAAATAATAATTGAAAATCTCAATTTTTGTGAATATTTCTCTTTTACAAATACCCAATTTTTTCCCTTTAAATAGCTTGATTGAAGTAAATCTTATGTTATCTTCTCGTTTTTCTCGTAATTGACAAGCTTAAATCTAAACTACAGGTTGTCGCTGTTGCAATGGTTTGTATCTAACAGCTGTACCAAATTTTTAGGAATATTTTTATGCTGGAGCACTTAGAAAAACTAAATTTTCTTGGTTGTTGTCAAAGTCCAACACTTTATAAAATAAAGAAGACTAAGATAGCCAATAAACTAAAAAAACCTTTTTATCTAAATTTTCGTTACATAATATTTCAGCGAGATGTATTCATGGTTATCGCTGTTAGATACAAACCATGCCAACAGTGAGGTTAGATTTAGGCCTGTTGATTATGGAAAAAAACGAGAAAGTTCTTCCATTCTTATCCATATACATAGGTTTCATTTCAATCAAGCTATTTAAAAGGAAAAATTTGCGAATTGTAAATTACTAAAAAAATATTAAAGAAAAATTGCGACTTTTTAAAATAAATGCTTGAAACTTTGCATGTGGACATAAAATTAAATTCTAAACAACTTTTTAAAATAATTTTCTTCGATTTATTGTCGTCTAACCCTAACCCCATTTTTTCCGACTTCAGAGTAATTGTTTTGAATTTGTTGCTATACCAGTGGTCACGTGACATATATCAAATTCGATTTTTAGGTTCTCGGACATGCAGAACCGATCACCTAGATATGATTTTTCGATATTCTAATAATACAAATTTTTTGCATATGTTGCGAACTTTTGTCCGGTCACGGTAAAATGATCTAGGACTAAGAGGCACTAATCTGAATTTTTATATGGTGACAATATAACAATATAAGTACATGCGTTTCTGGTAAATACTGTAGATATACAAGGTGTCTCAAAATTGACGCCCGTTCTTCTGGGATTTGTTTATCGAAAATGAAGAGTGGAAAATTTTCCGTTTGTCTTTTGTTATCAAGTCATCAATAAAAAACAAAAATTCAAGTATAAACTTTAAACTTTATTAAAAACGAAAATGTTTGAAAACATGTTATTTTCTACATCTGTTGTCACAAAAAGTGTTCAAATAGGTTGCCACCTACTTCAAGGCAAACATTCATACGATTTATCATTGAAGCACGAACTCTCTGTAGCACATTTTCTTCTATTGACACCACAAAAACAAATGACAATCGGAAAATTTTCCCCTCTTCATTTTCGATTTCTTTTAGCCCCCTGAATCAAATCCCAGAAGTACGGGCGTCAATTGGGGACAATCTGTATATTCTGTAGCATAACTGCCGCCGAAATAATAAAAATTGTTACACCTAAAGAAGAGCCCAATAAGATTTTAAAAAAAGGTAAATTAGATTGACATTACTTACCGGAATATAGTAAGTTGGTAAATATATATGAAATAAACTACTAAACGATATGATATGACATAAATTCCTGTAATATTTTCTATTTATAACATGCGATCGAAAAAATTTCACCTCAAGTTGGCTATGAAACATGAAAACACAAAATTAGGCATGTCGACTTTTAAGCCATACAACTGTCAGCTGTTGTTTTATAGGTTATGTGAGGTGTGTGAGGTTATGTCTGTTTTGCTGTCAGGCATATAAAAAGTCACTAATTCTATTAAACACAGAATTCAAATCTGCCACCAAGAAAATGGAGGTCACATAACTCAACTACTTTAAAATAATTTTCCGTTAATAACATGTTTCTGTTCAATTTGTATTTAATTTTAGTTTTTAGAATAATTTAATCTGCTCTAATTTTTATCAGTTAGGCGTGGTTTTAGATTTAGTAGTTCTAATGGCTTATGTTGTATGACTTTAGCAAAGACATGATTTATATTTTTCATGGCAAACTTTGAGGTGAAATTTTTTCGATCACACGATATTTATCTCTTATTTGCCTAGCGTTGCATTAGTTATCTGCGCAAATTGAATAGCAATAAATTTATTAAATTTTTGTTACATGTATTAGGAGCTCATCCTCTGATCACTATGAGGAGTGGTAAGAGCTTATTGATATATTTACTACTTACGCAGATTTGTTGTATTTACAATAGTTTTTCAGCTATAACGTTAACTTGTGTGTTTTTTTTTTGAATGGGAATCATAGTTGACGTGGACCTCATTTAAAAGACCATTTCAAAAGGTTTTCAATTATATATAATTTATTATAGTTAGTGTTTGAAATAAGGGCATTATCGGCCATTTATACTTAAACTAACATTTATTATAGCAGAATAAACAGTTAACCATGAAATAATAGATAAATAGAGTATTATAAGTCTTAACGAAATTCAAATGTTCGTTATACATAGACGTTAGGTTGCAAGACCAAGCATATTTATATATTTTTCTAACATTGTTCATGTTTGAATATTTGTGCATATTCCGGTATGCTAAAGCCTATTTTATTAGCAAAATTTCACATACATTAGTTTTGCTAGTATTACTTACAAATGTTGTGAAACGTTTATTTTCATATTGTAAAACTTTCAAGTGACTGGCGTCAATCGTTTCTAACATTACCATATACATAATACGTATAGCTTTCCTAATAACCATCTGCAATTAGTGCAATTAAAATGAAATTCATATTATTCATATTTTTAGAATTATGTATGCTCTCTTTGAAATAAAAGAATATTTTTTCCCATTTTTACATTATAGTTAATACAAGTAAGCTTTCGAAATTTGAGTACCTATCATGTGCTTTTTTACGAATATTTTATTTTTAGCAGCATATTTAAGTGCATATTGTGGTTGTTTTTAATGCAGACAATGATATATTGACAGTTTATTTTGCAGGTTTTCCGACGCCCTAATCATAACAAAATAAATAATTAGTGCTAAAACAACATAGTGTTATAAGTTATAAAATTCAGAAATGTATTAATACAAGACTATACATATTTTATTCCTATTTTCTTTCAAGAAATAGAATCAATTAACAATAACAATAATTATATTTTGCCCCTCTTCAGAGCGATCAGAGGACGAGTTCCTAATAAATGTAACAAATGTCATATGCCATATCATGTAACTCAATTTCAGTTTAGTTTGTCTCCCTGATAGACTGTTCAAAATACATTCTGTTCACCTTAAAATACAAATTAAATTTCCTCGTTTAATATGACAATATTATACGTTTTTGGTAAAGTATCAAGGACCTTTAGTAGTTGTTATGTTATCATTTCTTTAAAAGTACTGATTTGATAAACAAAACATAATAAATAATAATAGTCCCATTATACTCTCTTGGGTCATAGGGTTTTAATAAAGTCCCACCATTTCTTCTTATCCTCTGGTATGTGGACCAACTCGGTGATTGTCTTCTTTGCTTCATTTTCTATTGTGTTCCTCCACGACGTTCTAGGACGCCCTCGTGCTCACTTGCCTTCTGGTTCCCCTTTTAATATCCTCTTACAAATTTCATTTCCACTTTTGCGTAATGTGTATCCTAACCATCCGTATTTTCTTTTTTTAATTTCCGTGTTTATGTCAACTTGGTTTGTTCTTCTCCATAGCTCCTCATTACTAATTACTTCTGGCCACCACACTTTTAGAATACCCTGTAGACACAGGTTTATAAATACCTGCAGTTTTTGTTTTATTACGCTCGTAACCTGCCACGACTCAGACCCATGAAGCAAAACCGGTTTCACCATTGTATTAAAAACATATAAGTAGCTTAGTTTTAATGTACGCGCTTCTTGCTTTATTAATTCTGCTTTGTACGTCCTTAAAACCTCCCCCTGTAGCTGACAGCACACTTTCTAAGTATGTAAAATCAATCACGCTCTCTATTACCTCACCCTTTATTAATAAATTTTTAGGTCGGTCTACATTTATGTATAGACATTTCGTTTTCCTTGTGTTAATCTGTAACCCAACCTTGGCTGATTCTTCCACTAAAATGTTTAATTTGTCTTGCATATTCTTGCTGCTATCTGCAATAAGGCAAATATCATCCGCAAAGTCCAGGTCCTGTAGGGTTTCAGTCATGTTCCATCTTAGTCCACATTGCTGCTTACCCATAGTTTTTCGTAGCACCTCATCCAGTACCACTATAAACGAGAGTGGAGAAAGGATGCATCCATGCTTTATTCCATCGTTCGTTTGGAAGGCCATTGACAGTATTCCATTGTGTTCAATCCTGTACTCATATCCACTGTATCCTTTGTTATCAAATTTATTATCTTGAGTTGTAGGGTTTTCCATATACAGTTTCTACTCAGAGTATCAAATACACGCTGGTAGTCGATAAACATGGTGCATTGTACTCTAATATTGTTCTACGAGTATTATAATTCGCAGTGTTACTATATGGTCCGTACATGATCGTCTTGCCCTAAAACCACATTACTCATTTCTTAATCCTCTATCCAGTGTTATTATTATTCTTTCTCGAACAATCCTATAAAATATTTTGTTTAGGCTACTAAGCATTGTGTACCTCCCCAATTTTCACATTTTTTGAGATGGCCCTTCTTAGAAATTTTTATAATGACTCCCTCTTTGCAGTCTTTTGGGAACTCTTCTTTCTTTCATATTTTCTGTAACGGTGGTTTCAATATTTTAATAGTCGTTGCTACATTGGCTTTTAAAATTTCTGCTTCAATTTGGTCGATACCTGGGGCTTTATGTTTTTTTGCCAGATTAATCGCCCCTCCGATTTCTTCCTCGGTAGGTGGTCCCACACGAACATCAGGATTTTGACCCGCTTCTACATTTTCATAATTTTTCTGTTCTGCAGCATTCTCATATTCTCCCGGGGTTTCATCTCCATTTGTATTTAGCAGATTACTAAAATATTCCATCCATCTTGTTCTCTGTTGCTCTTCGGTACATAATAGCTCTCCACCTTGATGGTAGAGGTTTGTTTACTACTACTACTTAACTTCCTTATATTCTTGAATAGCTCTCTCATGTTCCCTCTGGCAGCATCCTTTTGCGCATTTCCAGCTATATCTTCAACATACCGACGTTTATCATTTTTAATTGAGTTTTTTCTCTTTACTAATCTTTTTATAATCATCTTGTAACTTCTCTTGCGTTATGGCTAGTTTTTTTTTTGTGCCAGCGCTCATCCAGTTTTTCTTATTAACTCTTGTGTCACTCTTTAATACACTCATACACGTTTTAAGGAAAGCTAGTTTGCAATCTTTCCATATATCTTCAATACTTTTATCGTAGTCTATCTGCCTACTCTCATCTGATAGTGTCTCGCTAAACTTTTGTTTGTTTTCTTTATCGTAAATCCGTTTTATATCGTATTTTACCTGTTTCATTTTCTTTCCGCTAGCTTTCTTGCTTGTATTTGCTAAGCTTATTGCAATTTTTGCCATTAGTAGGTAATTGTCACTTTCCACATCAGCACTTCTCCTATTCCTCGTATCTAACAGCATCGTACTATGCTTCTGATTTATACACATATGATCGATTTGACTCTCTACTCTCTGGTCCGGCGCAACCCAGGTTACTTTATGGCAGTATCTATGTTTTAAACAGTGTGTCCACTATTATCATTTTGTGTAATCCGCACAATTCTATAAATAAGTCTCCATTTTCATTTTTACCTTTTAATCCTTCTTTACCCATTATCTCTTCCAGTCCCTTATTGTCCGATCCCACTCTGGCATTAAAGTCCCCCATCAGTAAGACTATGTCACCGTTATGCACCCTACTCATCACTTTACTTAGTTCGTTATAAAAGGCTTCTTTTATCTCATGGTCACCTACATCCGTCGCGTCGGTGCGTAACACTGTATTATTGTCATTCTCTTCTTACCTAAATCTATCCTTGGCATGATAATCCTTTCACTAACGGGTTTCCACTCTATCAGTAGAACAACAAAACATAATTGGACTTAAAACCTAACATCTTAACAAATATTTGAATTTCGTTAAGATTTATATTACTCTATTGTTTCATGGCTAACTTTTTACTTTGTTATAATTAATGTTAATTTAAGTATAAATGGCCGATAGTACCCTTATTTCAAACAACAGCTATAATAAACTATATACAGTGTGTCCCAGATCGAGTGGGATTGCATGGGTAACTTTCTTATTATTGAAGATGGAGATTTGGTTAAATTGGCAATGTTTTGCAGTTTTATATGCTGATTTAAAATCTGTTCAAAATGTCGATCCCGTCAGAAGTTATTTAAAGAAAACTGAAAACTGTCATTTTCTTGTATGTAAAATATCTTCGTAAGTATAAGAGATATGAAAAAAAGTTTCATATGAAAGTCACTGTTTTCGATAAGATCAATTTAAAACTGATGTCGAACAAAAATTCAAGATGGCTGCTTTTGAGATACTCGTATCAACTTCCTTAAGTTAAATGGACGCCATATTGGATTTTTTGGTTACTGAATAGAATTTTTTATTCTCTTTTCAACGATGTAAGATAACGTATGATTGAATAAAAAATACCAGTAAAATTAATTGTTTTTACATTTTAATCAAGTAGGCTTACATGGATCCAAACAAAATTAGGTGAAATTTATTTTAGAAAACATTTTTATGTAATTCCTATAATACTTATTAATATGTTAATTCAGTACTAAGTACTAAGTACTTAAACCACAAAAAACATCGTGACATTACTTTTTAAATGTATAATCAAGTAGGTAAGTAGCTATGATGAAAAACAATAACAAAGTTTATCACAATCTGTCAAAAAGCAGGTACTTAAGCTAATTTTGTTTAGATCCATGTAAGCCTACTTGATTAAAATGTAAAAACAATTAATTTTACTGGTATTTTTTATTCAATAATAAGTTATCTTACATCGTTGAAAAGAGAATAAAAAATTCTATTCAGTAACTAAGAAATCCAATATGGCGTCCATTTAACTTAAGGAAGTTGATACGAGTACCTCAAAAGCAGCCATCTTGAATTTTTGTTCGACATCAGTTTTAAATTGGTCTTATCGAAAACAGTGACTTTCATATAAAACTTTTTTTCATAGCTCTTATACTTACGAAGATATTTGACATACAAGAAAATGACAGTTTTCAGTTTTCTTTAAATAACTTCTGACGGGATCGACATTTTGAACTTTTTCAAACAGATTTTAAATCAGCATATAAAACTGCAAAACATTGCCAATTTAACCAAATCTCCATCTTCAATAATAAGAAAGTTACCCATGCAATCCCACTCGATCTGGGACACCCTGTATATTTGAAAACCTCTTAAAACGATTTTTTAAATGAGGTCAACGCCGACTGTAATTCCTATTTAAAAACACAAGCTTTCGCTGTAACTGAAAAACCATAGCAAATCTCAACGCCACTGAAATCTACGTAGAAATTATATAAAAAACCTCTATACCATATTCAGATCTTTCTATAAATAAATAAGTTACAAGATTTAGTAGAACTGGAGTAATTTTCAATTTACAGCCATAACTCGAAAACAAAAGAAGATCGCACCATTGAATTAGTTGCAAAAGGTTGACACAATTACGTGCAATGGGCTTTGCCGTAGCTTTACAAATAACAAAGTTATTTAATAAAGGAATGGGACAACAAAAATGCTTTAAATAAGTTAAAATATATTCAAAATATACTCAACCTCTGTGAATAATACAAAATTACGGTCAATTTAGTTTACTTTTTCATTCATGCCTTATCGAAAAGTAAGTGAATGTTAAAGTGAAAAATGTTAGCAATTTGAATTTTATTAGGAAAGATGCAGAACACTGAGATGATTTTGTTAAAATACAAAAAGAAGTTGCATCCTAGACCAATTGAAAGCTAGATATAAACGTTGTTCTTTTGATAGTGTTAGTTGGTTTCAAATAAATACTTTTTTAAATAAACACTGAGTGGATAGTGGATACCAACCTCAAAGTATTTCAACCCAAAGGCAAATACGAGTATATTAGATGTTATTAAAGTTTAGATGCCGCAAATTTATAGATGTATTAACATAAAACTTGGGATTTGCCGTTTCCATGCTTATCAAGTTATAATGATCTATTGAAATATTTCTATGCAAATAGAATATCACATTGAAATAATGTTTGAAATGAGCAAAATATATTTGAACTGAATCATTTAATCAGTGCCGTAGTTAAGGCGTAGCATTTGCCATAGTCGTACGCATTTTTGGGGTGCTATTTATGAAAATTCTATTTGGAAAACAGTAAATACTAATTTCCCATAGTTCATTGCGTCAAAATGTTTCAGCGTGATATTTACATCATAGCAGTTTTTTTTCAAACTGATTTTTATTGTAGTATTTTTTTAAATGTTAATTTGTTCCTGTTAAATGTTAGATGTAGATCTGGCTTGAGGGACCAATGTCCGATAATATCAAATTATTTTTGATATTAATAAATGTTAATTATTTGTTGGTAATTATGCTTGATGTTTTTTATTTTATACAACGACAGTATCTAAGTAAAAATTAATAATTACAATGTTTTGTTTTTCTTAACTACAAAATGATCGCTAGATTTTTAAGGTATAATCGTAGGTGAGTGGAAGGGTAACATAACACTCAACATACCGGCCCTCAGTGAAAGGTGCAAAGCTTTCACTTAGGTGAGAAATGTCAGTTGGTAATTAAAAATAAGATAATCAATTAACTTATAAGTAAAAATGAAGTAACAGAGTTTATGAATTATAATAGAATACGAAATTTAAATTAATCACTATCAGTTTGTTCAATTGGCAAAACGCAAATTTTAACTGCTGGTCTTTTAATTATTCCATGTTTAGTTTTTAGTGTAACTGCGCGCACAATTCCATCTTTTCCCGGATGAACCTCTAAGATCCGCGCTAATAACCAATGTAATGGTGGTAGTTCATCCTTTAAGACGACGAGGGTGTTGGGAACTAAAGGGTGATTGTTAGGCGTTTGCTGCCATTTAGTTCTTTGTTGTAGCTGGTGCAGGTACTCTTGAGACCATCTCTTCCAGAAATGCTGATTTAGTTGTTGAATTCTTTGCCATCTTGAAAGTCTGTTTATACTAATAGCGGTGATGTCTGGCTCCAAAGGGGCAACCAGTGAGTCTCCAATAAGAAAATGACTCGGGGATAGAAAGGTTAGGTCATTGGGGTTGTTGGAAATAGGAGTAAGAGGACGTGAATTTAAACATGCTTCTATTTGAGTTAATAAAGTGTACATTTCGTCGTATGTTAATGACGTATTCCCAATTTGCCTTTTTAAATGATATTTAACTGATTTGATTCCTGCTTCCCATAAACCGCCAAAATGTGGTGAGTGAGGTGGAATGAAATGCCATGTTATTTTATCCATTGTTAGTGTATTAAGAACCTTTGATTTAAAAAGATCTGAAGAAAATAAATGATTAAGATCTTTATTAAGTTCTTTGTTCGCGCCGACAAATGTAGTCGCATTATCAGAATAAATATGAGAAATTTTTCCTCTTCGAGACATAAACCTTTTTAAAGCGCTTAAAAATGCTTCTGCAGTCAAATCGCAGACTAATTCTATATGCACCGCCTTCGTGGCAAAGCAGATAAATAGTACAATATATGATTTTGTTAATCTTTTACTACGACCATATCCGGATTTTATATGAATTGGACCCGCATAATCTACCCCTGAATGTATAAATGGACGTGCAGGTTCAACTCGCCTATGTGGTAAATTACCCATCATTGGTGGTATGGTATTGGTTGGCATTGCACGAAAACACTTAATGCATTTGTGTATAAATTTTCGAACAATGCTGCGCCCGGAAATGAGCCAATAATTTTGACGTAGATGGGCTAGAGTGGCTTGAGGTCCGCTATGCAAATGCTTAATATGGGTGAATTCAATAATTAACTTAGTGACATGACTACATGAAGGTAGAATTATTTGATGTTTTTGATTATAACTTAATTCTGAATTTTGTAACCGACCTCCTACTCTTAATACACCATCCTTATCTAAGAATGGTTGTAAAGGTAATAATTTACTTGTTTTTGAAATTTGTTTGTTTGCCTGTAATTTAGAAATTTCATCTGCAAATATTTCTAACTGAGCTGTTTTTATTATGATGGTATGTGATAATTTTAATTCCTGGCACGTTAATTGTCCTAATAATCTTTCGGTATTTCTGCAATTATATGCAAATCTTAGTAAGTAAGCCAATACACGCTGTAACTTTGAAAATGAAGAGTAGTTGTTGATTATATTCAAATCTAAGTTAAATGATGCAAGGTTATATGTTTTAACTGCGGCTTGTTCTAAGATTTTAGTGTCTGTTGTATAATGAAAATTATTTTGTGGCCAATGTTGATGATTGTGACTCAACCATTCTGGACCGTTGTGCCAAAGTTGAGATTCCTTTAGAGCCATGGGAGTTGTACCACGGGAAATTATGTCTGCTGGATTATGTTCAGATTTTATGTGATACCAATAACTTGAATTTGATAAAGTTTGAATTGTTGTAACACGACTCGATACGAAAGTCTTCCATTTATTTTGAGATTTTATCCAGGTTAATACTATGGTTGAGTCAGTCCAGTAGTATTGCTTTTTTATAGTTAACTTTAAAATATTTATAACTTTGTTCATTAAGCGTGCTAAAAGTAAAGCACCACATAGTTCTAAACGCGGTATTGTTAATCTTTTTAATGGCGCTACACGCGATTTAGCACATAGAAGTCGTACCTTGTGTTGATTATTGTTAAAACTAGTTCTGATATAGATACAGGCCCCATATGCGTCTAGAGAAGAATCACAAAAACCGTGAATTTCAATTGTTCTACCTGTGTCACTGTTAGTTACATACCTAGGGATTGTTAAACTTGTGATGTGGTATAATTCCTTTAAAAACTTTAACCACTTATTAGACATATCTGCAGGAAGTGATTCATCCCAACCTAACTTGAGTGCCCAAAGTTGTTGTAAAATTAATTTAGCGTTTATTAATACCGGCGCAATTAGCCCAAGAGGGTCAAAAATTTGACAAGTGACTGATAGTATACTCCGCTTAGTTATTTTTTGAGAATGGTCATCTAAGTGCAATGAATACTTAAATATATCTAAATTTGTGTTCCAGTGTAAACCTAATGTCTTGATATCGGAATTTTTATCTGCACTAATATCAACTGTTTGATTCAAAGTTTTATTATTATCAGGTATTAGATCGGGATGATTTGCAGAAAATTTTCCTAATTCAAAACAACCTGTACGTAAAGCAAGAATTAATTGGTTACGTTTGTTTATAACATCAGAAATTATATCAGCTCCGGTTATTACATCATCAACATAAAAGTCGTTTAATATGATGTCATGTGCTAAGGGATGCTTGAGTTTATTGTTAAATGCAATTTGATGTAAGCATCTGATAGCTAAAAATGGAGCCGATGCAGTTCCATATGTTACGGTACACAGCTGATATGTTTTGATTGGTTCGCTTGTATCATTTCACCAAAGAATTTGTTGATATTGTTTGTGGGATGCATGTATATTAACTTGTCGGTACATTTTAATTACATCTCCCGTAAAAACATATTTGTAAGTTCGGAATCTAATTAAAATAGAAAATAAGTCGTGTTGTATAGTGGATCCTACAATTAAATTATCATTAAGAGAAACGCCCGATGATGATTTACATGATGCATCGAAAACTACCCGAAGTTTTGTAGTTCGACTAGAATTTTTAATAACCGGATGATGCGGCAAAAAGAAACTTTGACTGCATTGTTGATCGGTTTGATTTGTAGTGACTAACTCCATATGACCCAAAGTAATATATTCGTTCATAAAATTGTTATATGACAAACGTAAATTAGAATCCTTATTTAATCTTCTTTCTAAAGATAATAATCTCCTGAGTGCATTTTCTCTAGAATTTCCCAAAGGTTTCAGATTTGTTTTAAATGGAAGTTTGACTACAAATCGTCCATCTGAATTTTCTGAATAATTTTCTTGGAAATGTTGTTCGCAAAGTGCTTCTTCCTTTGAGAAATTTTGAATGTCTGGAAATTCTTCAATATTCCAAAATTTAGATAATTTATTTTCGAGAGTACGTATTGAAAGATTACATGACATTGCCTTTAGTGGTTTGTTAAGATTTATTTGTCCTCCTATGATCCATCCTAAGAGAGTTTTTTGAAGAAATGGTTGATTGTATGGCAACTTAATCTGCTCAGTACATAACATTTCCCAAAAGAGCTCTGCGCCTAACAGCAAATCTATCTTCCCAGAAAGATTAAAGGATGGGTCTGCTAATTTTATATTCGATGGAATGGCTAATTGTGTAAATGGAAATGTAGTTAACGGTAGATTATCTGTAATTTTATCTATTATTAAGCATGAGACCTTTGCTGTATAAGAGGTAAATTGCGATCGTATGGTAACTTTTACACTTTTAGTAATATTAGTTACCGTATGTGTTATTCCAGATATTGTGCAATTGGTAATAGTGGTAGGTAAATACAATTTATCACATAAAGATTTACAAATAAAGTTTGATTGGGACCCTGAATCTAGAAGTACCCTGCAAGAATGACTATTACCGTGCATATCATAAATGTTCACAATTGCTGTAGACAATAATACTTGAGATAGTTGTAATGTTTGATTGCAATAAGTAGCTGCGGATGATATTGATGTTGCCGGCACAACTGTTGATGTTGATTGTAATTCGCTTCCGATATTAGGTTGCGCTACTTTATAATCCATGTGCAATAACGAATGATGCTTCCTTCTACAGAATTTACAATAAAACTTAGAACGACAATTGATAGTTTGATGATTATTTTTTAGGCAATTTACACAAAGTTTAAAGGTTTTAATTTTGTTAAATCTATCTTCAGCAGATAATTTTAAAAATTCAGGACATTGATATATATGATGTGTTTGCTTGCAAATATGACATGTTTGGGAATTCGTTGATACGTGAGAGGACGAATAGACGTAATTTTTGGATGATGTCATTTTGCTGACATTATTGGGATTTGTTGATTGTTTATTGTTTGAATTAGATTTATTAACTAATGATTCAAGTTGTAAACATCTGTCGCTTAAGAAATCTGTTAGATTACATATAGTGGGAAGTTCAATTTTTGATTTTGAAGACTGCCAAGCGTTATCGGTTGAATAATCAAATTTTAATGTAACTAAATGGATTATTAGTGAATCCCACTTAGATTCAGATGTTAATTCTAGTGCGTTAAGAGCTCCTAACTGATTGTTTGTTATATTTAGCAATTGCCTTAACGAACTAGCTGAATTTTTTGTTACTTGTGGTAAATTACATAATGATTCTAAGTGATTTTTTATTATTAAACCTTTATTTTCGTATCGTTTTTTCAGTAACTGCCATGCAGCCTCATAATTTTTGGCTGACATGCCTAAGGAAGCAATTACATCAGCTGCTTCGTTAACCAAACATGATTTTAAATAATGAAATTTCTGAATATCGTTTAATTCTACCTTTTCATGTATCATTGTCTTAAATGTATCATAAAATGCCAGCCATTCATTATATTGACCACTAAATGATGGTAACTTTATTGTTGGAAGTTTAACTGACACATCCAATCTGTCAATGTGATTAACGGTAACGGAATTATTGTCAGGATTTGAATTTGAGCATTCTTTATTGTCTGAGATACGCCTTTGAACGGTTGCAACTAATTTGAAATAATGATTTTCAAATTCAACGCGTTCTGCATTATGGTCAACAGAGTCGTCAAGATCTTCAATTTTGCTCTGAATGATCTCATAATCTTCCCATGTGGGTTCGAATTTTGATAACCTTAATTGTAATTCTATTGAATCGTATTCTTGATCTAGGTTGTCAACAAAATTCCTAAATTTTGTGACACGTGTCTTAATTTGACTTCGTTTTTTAATTAAAGATCTTAACTCATTCTGTTGTTCCATTCTAAATGTTTTAAAGTTTGATTTTATGCAATGTATAATATAAGTTTTAAAGTTTTAAATGATTTAGTTAAATTTAATTATTAAATATTTGAAATGTACACTGTTATAACTGAAGCGAACTGAAGAAATATAAGTATATTGGAGACTCACTTTACCCTTCCGTAAAATTGATGGCTGAATAATCTTGATTTGATGATTTTATGCAGCGCTGAAGGTGTAATATGATGACTCGCTGATCTCGCTGTCAGTATTCGGCTCGTCGAAGGACCAATGTTAAATGTTAGATGTAGATCTGGCTTGAGGGACCAATGTCCGATAATATCAAATTATTTTTGATATTAATAAATGTTAATTATTTGTTGGTAATTATGCTTGATGTTTTTTATTTTATACAACGACAGTATCTAAGTAAAAATTAATAATTACAATGTTTTGTTTTTCTTAACTACAAAATGATCGCTAGATTTTTAAGGTATAATCGTAGGTGAGTGGAAGGGTAACATAACACTCAACAGTTCCAGTTGTTGTATATTTTACCAAAAAAATAGAATCTAAATTTTGTTAATTTTTTTTGGGGCAGGGTAAACATTTGTCATATTCGCCACACCACCCATAGCCTAGCTACGAGGCTGATATAATTATTCGTATTTTTTAATCAATCGCGTATGCATAACAACAGGACACTTATCGATAATTGATATGAATTTGGAAATTTACTTTACATTAAAATTTAAACACATTACTATTATATTGTGACTATGGAAATTATACAGTGCGAGTAAAAAGTAAGGAATATATTAATTAAAACCGAAACAACCCAGTTTTCGAACAAATCCTCGAACACGTCGATTTTATTTTATGAAAATGCACATTTTTCCATTAAATTCGATTTTCGATCGTCATTTGTTTTCGAGTAATGACGTAAGCGGCATTTTTTTTTAAATGGAACCGCCTTATTTTTTTTCATGATTTCGATAGATCCTTTAATTCTGAAAACGGCAACATACAATTTTGACACCTTACATAAGAAAATTTTCGAACAAAAGACAAATGAAAATTAGAAAACATATTTTATTAATAAGGAAACAAAAACAAAAACTGTTGCTAAGCAAATTAAAACATCAGATTAAGTGTTGGAACTGCCATCCCTCGGTTTCTTGAAAATAAATGAGCCGTCTTATAGATTTTCTTATACATTGCCGATAACTTGTGGGCCAATTCTGCGTATTTCAATTGTCTTGTGCTCAATTTTTTTTTACATAAGGTATCAAAATTGTATGTTAACGTTTTGACAATTAAAAGATCTATCGAAATCACGAAAAAAAAATAAGGCGGTTCCATTTAAAAAAATGATAGCGTAACCGTCGAAAATAAATAAGGATCGAAAATCGAATTTAATGGAAAAATGTGCATTTTCATAAAATAAAATCGACGTGTTCGAGGATTTGTTCGAAAACTGGGTTGTTTCGGTTTTAATTAATATATTACTTACTTTTTACTCGCACTGGTCCGATGTTTTGATGTAAAATAAATTCACAACGCATCAGAATGCTGCTCTTAATAAATATCTATTTACAGAAATTGTCTGTAAACTAAAAAGGGTACAACTACTAACTACACTCGTCCTTTGATAACAAAACGAAATACAAAAGCGGTGGATATGTTCAGTTTTCATCACGAAATGGTTAATTATTACTGCGTATAACCAGAAAGCATTAATTCGATTGAAGTTTTCATTGATTCCGTTGTTGACGTTAGTCAGTTACGCTTCAGATTTTCGTTAATTACTGAAACATCAGTATGCATGCAGATGTACAGCATACTCTTGTTGGAACCCATATTGTAACATCGAATTAATTAAACCGCAGTTTATGTGCGTGGATGGCTACATGTTGCCAAAGTTGCGGAAGTTATCGTCGATATTAAAATGTTTTTTTCGGTTAAAAAAAAGCATGTAAAAATTTTAAGCAAAGCTTTTAGTCGCATATCAATCAATTCTTGTTATTTTTAGTAACGTTTTGTAATTAGTATAAGCTTCGGCAGCTTCGAAATATTGGAATTCTGCAAATTGAAGAGATTTTCTTTTTAATTCGTAAACAGTCGCATTTCAAAAGGATCCTTTTTCAGATGCTCAGAATTACGAATTCGGAATGGAGAGTAGGAGTGGCCCATTTTGATGACTTACCAGAGCTTGAAAGACTTTTACTTTCATTTAGTCCTATGTAATTACTGATTTAGAACAAAATTTAGCATATTCTTCTTCTCATTTGAATTGACTTCAGGAATTATTTTCCTCGCTGTGTTTCTAAATGCAAAGAACGGCAAATAAAATTGGGCAACAAATTTATTTTGTTCATATTTTTAAAATTACCCGTCCCTTTCTGAATCTAATAAGTTAAGTTGAATATTCTTATAAATTTCAGGAATTACCGAGAAGAATTTATTTAAAACAGTAAGTATTTCAAAATTTGTCTGCTTAGAATGTATTTTCTTCTTTCCTTAGTTATTTTTTTGGTTTGTTTAAAATTATACTACTACTAGTAAATATGGGGCAACCTAAAACAATCTAAGCAGGTACTCTAAAAAACTCAGATTAATTTTAAATCAAATATTAAATCAACTCTAAGAAAACGTTTAATTTGTTTTGTACAGTATTAATCATACTATGTAAGGTTATATTATGTGAGAGTTGATGGGCGCAAGGCGTTCGGGAAATTAATGTTATAAATGATACAGCAGATTACTTGGGAAAAATAAGGCTAGTTCTAAAATGCACCTGTTTCGAAAGCTGTTAAAATTTGTTACGAAATAATTCTAATATAAGTAGTATAAAATATATCATAATTTTCCATTGCGTTGATGCTATTTGAATGAAGCAATATATTACCATGTTTCTTTTTCACGATGTGTTTTAGGAGATGCTTTTAAAAAGTAGGAAAAGCTAAGTATGTACGCTGCTTACCTGAATAAACATAGTTACATATGTTTCTGATCCAGAATAGTATGAAATTCCACCATTTCGAACTTTACGAGCCATTCCCCTTTAGAATAAGTTCAGGAAAGTTCTCCTGAACTTCCTAAAGCTCTATATATTTATATTTCCCAGGTACGATGCCTACAGAATACAAAATAATGGTATAAGATTTTAGGCTTCTCTGAAATGAAATAATTGATAAATAGCAAAATATTTACTACACCTAGAGATTCTGCGGTGTGGTGTAAAGTTTGGAATAAAATTCATAATTACGGTTTTTAAATTACAACCACCATTTTTTTTTGCTTTTGATAGACCTTCTTACTACTTAACGATAATTATAAGAAATTGGCACCTTACCTAACAATCTTATTTTAGTAGTAATAACTTTTAATTTTTTCAAAAGATAAATTTGACTTGTCCGAGTGGTTTTCTTACATTACGTAACATAATTATGAACTACGTCTTCCGAACTTTATTACCGCATTGTATATTTATACATGTACTTATAATTATTTAAAGAATACATGCGCGTTGATATTCTTTTCTGCGTCTATTGTATTATTTTATTACCCTTTACAATATAATTTGAGGGACGTTTTGACTTTACTTACACACACAATGAAAACTCCTAAACTTAGTTCTGCAATTAAATAAATAGAATAGAATAAAAAATTCATACTTCTAAAATGTTTGTTTTATAATTTATAATGCGCTTCATTTCGAAGTGTAATTTTAGCTTTGTCATTTACCGGAGTGTTACTTTTAGGCTACACTAATTTCTGTCTGTAATATCTGCTGCGTAAAAATTAATACAAAAATGGTACAAAATATTCATTTATTCTTGCATTTTAAACGGCTTTTCTGTGTTAAAGTTTCAGTTCAAGGGCACACATTTTTAAATACGCGAACTGTTAATGAACCCCTGGAAATAGAAAATAAAATAACATCTCATTTTTTTAAATTTATTTTTAATTTATAATTTAAAGTACATAAAAAAATTGTATTATAGCGTTTCAAAATACGTAATGTGAAATTGTAGTTGCAAATTGTGTTGTGTTTTCCAAATTCTTTTGTCAAGTGGGTTGAGACTGCCAAAAGTCTTGCTTGTTTACTTGTGGTAGATTGTACCATCAATCAACTGGCCCTAACTGCGACATATCGCACTTAGACTTAAGCTCATTCTTGTAAAAAAAAAATTGGAAGCGTTTTGTCATACAAGAGGTTGGCCACTGAGTCAGTCTGTGTCTTTAATTGAATAATACAGAGCTACTCTATAAGGAACAGCTTGAAGCAGCTGGGAACATTTGGAACAGAACTACAAACGATTAAAAGCAATTCTTTAAATCGTCACTGTTTAAAATCTGCTGAAAAACTTTTCTGTATCACAAAGAAATATTTTAAATCTTGGTTTAAACAAATGGGGCTTGCCGCAGCCGACTATCGTTTCCATTTGAAAAATACATTATCTAGACAAAGCGTCATTTCAGAAATATATGGGGCGCATTTTTCGATTTCTAAAAATATGTCCCGATACTAAGAAAAGCGATTTTTTCATTTTTCATTCAGAACTTTTTAATCGCACCTCGTATATTAAATTTATTTCAATGGTTCCTCATACCTCATAGAAAACTGCTTGTTTATTGAAGTATTTTCCTAACTTTATAAATAAGAAAGTTATATCTTTAACGTTCAAGGAATAGGTCACCCTCTATATCTTAATTTTGAATCAAAATCTAAGGCACCAGCTGCTAGGGCACTGTACTTGTCGCCTTTATTTTTAGTTCATAGTAGGTGTCACAGCCCATATCTTCCATGATTTGACGTATATATTGCTGTCTTGGTCTTCTTGCTGTTTTTCCATCCATTGTACCCGCAATTACATTAATTAGCAATCCTTCTTTTCTTATTACATTGCCAATAAATTTGTCTCTTTTTCTTTGTATTATCTTCCATATTTTCCTTTCTTCTCCTACTCTTCTCAAAACGTCATTTGTTGTGGGGTCGATCCATTTGATCGTGAGTAACCTCTTGTAACATCATACTTTGAAAGTTTCTAGCTTTCTTTTCGTTCTTTTACAAATATGAAATAGCGAAATTAGTGTTTCAGAATCGCACGGCACAAATATAAGGGCTTATTCTAGAGCAAAATAAGAAAAACCCAATAATGATACAGTTCAAAGATATCCTTGACCAAATAATTAAAGATGGCAATTCTTATTTAAAACGTTTATGATTTAATAGGCAATTTGAGACATTTTTATCTGACCTTTTTGTTTATTTTGAACTAGAGAACACGCTGGTAAAATATTGCCATGCAATTTTGAAACAACCTGTATATTAAAAATTAATCTCTTATACGTAAGTGTAAATTAATCAGTAACCATAAAAAGAGTGCTCTAGTTTTTTTGGCACCAATAAATCGTTGGGCATGATAAGTTTTAAATTGTTTTAAATTTGTTTCGAAAGCATATTGCATGTTTTACAAGTTATGTGCAGACAGCACTAAACTACAATAATTTGAAATTAATCATGCAGCTTGTTCACATTTACTTTAAAAATATACAACATTTTTGGTATTTACTAAAAGAAGGATTAGAGTGTTATTTGTGATTCTGTTTACTTTTCTTTCGTCGACATTAATTTGACTGAAAATCTAATAAAATAATTGAGCACGTATTTATTTTAGATGTATTGAACATTTTTACCTTTTTTTGAAACCTCGCTTATAAGTCATATCAAGCATTTTAAAGCAGTGCTAAAGTGGTTTAGGAAAGCTAGGGTAAACGCGGTCATTTTTTTTTTATAATATTAGAGATGGACTGATCGATATTTAATAATAATAATTGTACGTTTTTTCAAAGATATTGGAGTCAATCATTCTTATAGACATTCATTCGGAGGCAGCATAAAAGAAAACCAGTCCTTTGTTCCCCAGATTCAACATTCAACCACCACCCATCTCCTAAATATTACAGACAAGTTTATATAACTGTTAAAGTAATATGCGTTATAAAATCATTAAATAGATGAAATCGTTTATTATATATATTAAGCTTATCGGCGTCGATTACCATGATCATCCTTTAAACTTAATCCTAGTTTTAACCTACACAGATTCGAACGCCAACCACGCTCTGGTCATGGTTGAGTCCGAACCCGGGACCTCTCGATCGTGAAGCAGACATTTGTCTGCTAGACCACCGAGAGGTCCTAATAATTTTAAATTGAAACATATTCTTGTCATAAATAATCAAGAATACCTTATAAAGACAAAACAATTACTGAATAAAAAAATATTTAAATGAGGTATGTTTCTTTCCTGTTTTTTAAGCAAAAGTTAGTTCTCAAATACTTATAGCTATAGAAGTGTCCAATAAATGAAGTCCCATTTGATAATTTAGTTAAAAACCTCTGATGAGTCTAGTCACCGCATAGTTGCTAACCGGTTTTTACTTTTCATACATACTAAGGACAATAAATCTATAATACTTATTTTTATTCTGATTGCAAGAAGTTTGACAAGGGTATGTAGGGTCTTTAGCGTTAAACACCACGAACTAAAATGTATCAATTAAGGGTAAAGCGTCCGTGAATGTTATGAGGGTGTAAAAAGTGATTCAACCCGTTGAGTTAGGAAGGTCATTTTGAATTATATATATGGTATATATACGGTAAGGTCAAGTAGAAGTTTTCAATTTTCGGACTGACGAGTTTAACGCAGTTCCGGTTCTAACGCTATAAAACAATGGCGTAGGTGGGCGTAATTAAATTTGTCTTAGGAATGTGGAGTTTGGGTTACGAACTTTGGTTTTCGCTTATATATCTCCGTTGTTCCGAACTGATTAAACTTTACTCCGACAGCGTAAAGCTTTTATATCAAGGATTTTTCCGGGGGTTGGCTGATAAAGCTTAGAAAACGTATTAATTAATTAATTATCCAGTAGATATGAAGACACATATAAATAAGTAAGCTTATTAAACTTCAAAGAGTACGTGACTCTTATTTTGTTTTATACCTATATTTAAGTTTTGTTGGCTGGAGATTGAATACGTTAATGTTTAATTTTCCATATTATGTTATTAGTGTAAGGTGTAAGATGATATCATATATAGGGTATTCAAAAGTAACATTAACAGGAAATCAAAGGCAACATTTTCAGCCCCCCAAAGGCTACTCAAAATCATTGATTTATATACAGGATGTTTCAAAAATGACGGGTAAACTCTCCGGTATGCTGTTCCGGGATACTCCCTGAGTACGAGAAAGATAATAAAAAAAATTCTGTACCTATGCAATATTTTTGGAAATATAGCTTTTTAACAAACGTTATGTCAAATTTCAAATGTATCTCTTGTAGTCGCATTTCTTAAATGAAAAAAGAATATAACCCGACTTTATTTATCTTTTGTGTTTAAAATGATGTCATCTGACTTACTCTTGGCGCGCCTCGTAGCGCATAAAGATAAGATTGTTCGTTTTAAGTATAGAGACCTCAAAAGGTCTTGTTTCTAGCAATATTGTCGATGAGAAATAAGAATTCTTACATACCACTTATTCGTTAAGAGTATTTTTGAAGTTAATGTCGGGAACTGTTCTAGGCATAAATGCTCATATGATAATGGTTTCATAATTACTGTTTTCGGTTTCAAAAGTGTACTTCTTTGCTGCTTGACTTAACTGCATTTGCAGTGTAATAATCTGCAGCATCGAAATTAGCAAAAATAATAATTGACTTTACAAAATTAATGGAGAAAATAAACAAAAATTAAAAAAAAGATTAAGCTAACAGTATTTTTAAAAATCATTTGATTTTTCAATATAAAATAGATAAGAATAAAAATATTTTTCTTTGCCTACAAAATCAATCAAATTAAATAAAATTAAATACACTCACGTTTTTTCAGGTTTGAGACGGGCAGTAAACAATTAGCGGCATGTTTAAAAAGTGATATTAGAAAAAATTGTTGTTAATAAAGAGAAACAGGACTTACGAAAAATGTTCAAATTCCTCCACGCAAAAAAACATAAAACTTGTACACAAACACACAAACAAAAACTGTCCTTCAAAGCTGTTGCAGCATTTTGAAGAGCTTTCCCGTAAATTAAAATAATTAATTTATAAGGTTATAAGGTTAGAATGACTTTCTATTAAAGCGTTCGAACAGTGCACTTTCCAAGCGAATAATGAACTGGGCACACACACCTGGGCTTTTATCAGTACGAACAGGAAAGGAGATTGGTAAATTTAAATTTTGAATGTAAACAAAACCTGTTCCAGTGACCCCAAAACAATTTTTGTATTGATCTTTTTTTTCTGAGGTTACTGTTTACTTGCGACACATGGTTTATTGAGAAAAGTTGTTCTATTTGATATGCTCTACCTACCCTTAAAATTAATGACAATACTTTTGAATCACCCTGTATATGCAGGGTGTACACGAAAACAGATAACCCCCTTCCCTCTTATTATTTTTGTTGCTGAAAAATGAAACTTACAGGACTGAATATTCAGAAAAAATGTGTTTTTGAACCACAAAGAAATATCCAATGTTTTCGGAATCTTTTGATTTTTAAATAAAACACTGTAAATTTTTACGATTTTGGCATCTGGATATGAATACTTTACCGAAATTTCAAATTCAAACAAAATTTTCAAAATTTTATTTTTCAGTCGCGAGTGCCTCGACCAACAAAGATTGTTTTTATTGATTTCCGTAATTAAATAAATGATAGTCGCTGCTGTAGCTTGTATAGTGTTTGAGAGACTGGCGTTTGAAGTATTTAAAATCAGCTTTTGTTTGTAAGTAATGTTTTTAAATAGAACAATAGTGGCTCATTGGGTTATTTGAATAGACTAACAGCACTAAGATCTTAAAAATCCGTTTAGTATTTTTTGTATATATTAATTATAAGTGTAAGGGATAAGACAGAACTCAAGCAGAATTTTTTAACTTGAAAAGAAGGTTTGACAAAAAACAGTGAAGAATAAGCAATTGGACTGATTTTGACAGTTATTTTATTTTTCGTTGTTTTTGTCAAGGCATTTTTAAGATAAAAAAATCCCTTCAGTTATTTGATAAAGTACATTATTTTCTCACTCTCACGTTTAAAAACATGGTTTTAGAGTTATTCAAAAAATTTTGAAAGTTGGACATTCAGATTTAGAATTTCCTCCAGATTTCAAAAATATAAAAACATGTAGAAGGTTCCATTTAAAAACCGAAAGTTGTGGTCATTTTCAGCGAAATCGGAAGTGTTACTAATTGCTTTTGTAGTTCAAAAAATACATTTTTCATCTACATTCAGCCCTGTAAGTTTCATTCTTCAGCTCCAAAAAGTAATTAGAAAAAAGGGACTGAAGTTGCTTTCGTTTACACCCTGTATACATGTACGGATATCAACTAATTCTAATAAATATCTTACATTTTGTTGACAATCAGTTAAATAGTTGATTCAAAGAGCAGTATAATTTTGTTATATTCGTACTAATAATGTATTTTTGATGTTAAAATAATTAAATGTTATTTTACATTTATACCAAGAATTAAATTTATTACAGAAATCTGAATATTTTCCTGTAGAAATGCTAAAAAAAATGTTTTCAGTAGCTTTTTCACAATTGCTTTATACAGGGTGATTCAAAAGGTATGGTCCAAACTTGAGGGTGTGATTGGTGATGTTAAAATAAGTAAAAAATGCCAATAAACTCATGTCCGATTCGCAATTGTTTTCTAGTTATAACAACATTTAGGATAATTTATTATTAATAAAGAGCATATACAATTATAAGAAAAATTAAAAAGTATCACAACAAAAAATGTTCAAAATGTCCACCTAGTACTTGTATACAAAGTTGGCCACGCCGACGCACAGAATCTCGAACATTCCTCAACTGTTGAGGATGTTTTCGAATATCTTCAACAGCTTCATTTATCCTATTAACTAAATGGCCCCTGTCCTGAATTTCCGTTGCATAAACTTTTTCTTTTAATGCACCCCACAAGTAAAAATCTAGTGGATGTGAATTGTGCAACGGTGCCCCGTCATGCTGATACCACATGGATCTTCGCACATCAAGATGCAGATCTTCTAATAATTCCGACAAGGCATTATCTAAAAGGTCTAAATACATGTTCGGTGGTCAGACTGTCTCCGGTGAGGATACCTTCTCCCATATTCTGCTACAGGTGCACGGGCATTTCCGCTGCAATAACCATACACAAAATGCATTTCTGCACGTACAGAAAATGGCTCCATCATTACCACATTTATTGAAAACTACGCCAATTCAAGCTTGAAACGTCTTCTGCCATAAGGAATTAACATTTGTTTTACTTAGTTCCTTGATAACGTGATTTGGCAAAACACAGATAAAAACAAAGAAAACCTCTGTAACTAGAAAGCGGTTGGAAATAAGACA
Organism: Melanotus villosus; assembly: GCA_963082815.1. Lineage (NCBI taxonomy): Eukaryota > Metazoa > Arthropoda > Insecta > Coleoptera > Elateridae > Melanotus > Melanotus villosus. The sequence continues at coordinate 62,675,847 of OY720418.1, read as the reverse complement.
TGTGTTTATTGGCATTTTTTACTTATTTTAACAACACCAATCACACCCTTAAGTTTGGACCATACCTTTTGAATCACCCTGTAGATATTTTACTATAATAATATTAAACTTCTTTGAAATGTAATTGGAAACTACGAATAAATTTTATTTAATCTCATAATTTATTTATTTTTCATAATTTGTAAATCGATTTGTTTTGTTAAGTTGAATATTGATACAGCGAACTTAATATTTAACATTAATACACTTAATATTGTAATGAAGTGATGTTAGGGAACCGCCACGTGCGCTGATATGACGTGTTATCAAGAGTCACTACACTGACAGGAATAAAGGCATGCGAGATGCACGTGCATGACCTATGAGAACCTGAAAGATGACACTCGAGCCAGCTGTGTAGTGCTTCCGCACGAAAAGTGCATACCTTTGCTCCAAGACACGTGTGCGTGGGAGCTGAGTTCTTATATAAGGAATTGCTCAGCAGAGATTTTATGGTCGGTGTAGTCGTCGAATGTCCTTAAGAAGTCAAGTCTTTCATATTAGTTATGTTTCCTACTATTTTTATGTAAGACTATTTTCCTGTATTTAATTTAGTTTAATTCAATTCATAGTAAGACTTGCGAATAGTTTGGATCAAACCCTTTGTTTCATTTGATTACCTTTGATGTTTGTATGTATTTGGAACTTATCTCTAAAATTGTCTAAGTATCTAACTTTAACTCTAAATAATATCTTGGGAAACTTGAGCAAAGTTTGGACAATATATGTTATGTTAGTTAGAACCACAATTTTAATATAAAACCTCTCGCAGTAAACCCCCCGTGGCGTAGTTGGTTAAATACGCAATCACATTGGTACTTACGAATTATCAAAAATTATACTAAATTTAACTAACCTATTTTTGCTAATATTTAACATTACTTTTGGTGAAAACCACTCTATGTTACAATATATTGTAAACGTAAATAAGATAATAAACTATGGATTATATTTTAATTAACTCAATTTATATTTAAAGAATAAATGTACATGTACATATTTATCATAAATTTGTGGATTTTTTTCAGGCATTTATTATCAATTTAAAAATTTACCGTCCTAAAACGAGACGGTATTTATAAATAGAAGGAGATGAAGATATTAAGTGCTGTTCACGAGTAAAATTTACGATCGAGTTTGAATTAGAATTCCAACATCTCGAAAAAATGGCGGAGTCAGTAGGCACGAATCGAATCGAGTGAATCAAAATCCCTGTACTGACCTTTTAGGTAGCTTTCTTTTTTGTTCATTTGCGTTTATCGCCGCCCAAGGGGTTTGACAACGCCAATATATTGGCCATTTAAATTTCGTAAAATTCTAGTCGGGCAGTGCTAAATGACTATAATAGACGACGCGTGTTTAGATTTTTGGCTGCTGCAAGCTTGGATATCACCCAATAAACAAATCTCTGAAGTTATCAATTATATCCAATTTTGCTATTAATTTTGTCGCTGTTTCGTAAGTTTCGAACGTATCTATAGTTTCTAACATTTTTATTTCTGTATTTTAGTTGTAGTGAGTTTGAATGCAAAAAGCTTAAAAAACTATATAGATTAAATATTTTCGTACTTTTTGGTTTACTTAAAAATTAAAATATGGTTACCTATGTATTAAAGCAGAATGAAATGTCTAGCTGTGTATTGCGAAGGTTAAATATGTTCATTATCTAAAATACAATATTGTGGGCTAGCATCTTTTTAGCAATCAGTCACATTTCATTCTTGTTTCACTTATTATACAAAATTTAGGGGACGGTATTGAGATTAATGTTGGTGTGGTGTGGCATTTACTGCGCCGCAGTTTATGCCGTAGTGTTTTATCCTTGAAATTGAAGTTAATGTTGAAAGTGCTTTTTCCTAGCAATTTTTATATATTTACTTTGTTTACCTCATTTATTTCCAACGGCATTATATTAATCACTTTTGACCGAAGCTTAGCTGACCGAGTAAATTTCGTCGTTTGTTTAAAGTATATAAATAGTTCTAACGTACAGCCGTGCTGCCTAATGAATTACTTAGGCAATTATAAAGTTTCGATGCTTCTTGAACGAGATTATTAAACAATTTCTGCTTAAGCTGTTGTTATACCCGTGACTTTAACAATTAATGTCTTAATTAATGCCGAGATCCGGCTAATGCAAGAATTTAATTACGAAACCTTTAGAAGTACTAACTCATTATTCAAGGTATATCATCTCTGTTTCTGATACAAACATGCGAAAATCTGTTGAACGAGTTCAAAAGACTTTTGGGAATTTTAAAAAGTGCCATTGATTTTCGCACATATGTTTTTTAAGAGTTTTTTTATTGTTTAAGTGAGTAGTATGCGCTCTTAAATTTCTCGACCTTTATTTTACCATCCTGTATAATGAGAAGTAATATTTCGGAAATTGATATTTTTACATTTACGAGTACATTCGAAAGTCGTTTTTTTACAAATTATGTGAATTACACTAACTTTGCAGAAAGCAACGGGAAACCACTGCAGAGAACACATAAGGGGGGCATAACAAAGTCCACGGCGTCAAGTCGTTTAGAAATGTGGCTTTGACCCCCTCGTCAACGTCCTTAAAATTACATGACACAGAAGAAAAAGAAGAACATTTTAAAAAATATGTATTGACTCTTCTTCTTCTTCTTCTTTTCTAATCCTTAATGCCCTTTCGGGCGTCGGATGTTGGTCTCTAGTCCTGTATCCAGTTTTTCCATCTTTTTCTGTCCCTCGCTATTATTTTTACTTCATCCATTGTTACTCCCTTTCTAATCCTATTTCTTTGATTTGTTCCATCCATTTTCTCCTGGGTCTGCCTCTTTTGCTTTTTGATTGGTTTTCCCGCTTCCATTATTCTTCTTGTGGTTCTGCTAGGTTCCATTCTCGCTATATGTGCATTATTGGTTCCTGTTTGATTATCTCTCTTATGTCTTCATTTTTTATTCTGTCTTGAAAACAAAAATGCAAAAATCTGGAGTTGATAACGTTAAAAAGTAACATAAATTAATGAAGAATGCTATAGTAACACGCGCCGTAACACGATATCAATAATATAACCAAAATTCGGTGTTAATTTATGTTGCTTAGAAAACTTTTTCAAAAGCATTCTGATGTTCGGAAAATTCTAAATATGAAATATTGTACATTAACTTACTGTAAACGATGACGTTAATTTTGACGGAAACAAGCACTGCCATTTAAGCAGAACACTGTTCAAAATAATTAACGAATATTTTTTTTGCTGTAAACGTTCACAGATACGAAAATAAATGACATTTTGAAGATTAGGAACACTTTTTCGTTTCATTTTAATATTTATTGGAAGTTTTAGGAATTTTAAAATAATTCACTAATGAAACACCTAGTTCTTCTTTATTGTCCTTTTACCCTCTGATACCTTTACAGTGTAGAGGAGGCCGAACACACCGAGCCGCAGAGTGGTCACCCATTCAGCCGGCATAAACACCTAGTTCAAAATAGTAAAATATCCGTTAATTGTAAGAGCGTAATTGATTTTTATTAAATCGTTCACAATCAGAATGATACCGAAGTGCCTTCTACCCTTCGTTACATGATCAAAAAAGATCCAAATCGGGCTTAACTATGGAAGTGTAAAACAATTCCTTTTAAATTGGCGTATTTATTGCTTAACTGAAATTACCATAAATTTTATTAAGTAGTTTATTTTATTAAAATTACTCGTATAATGAAATGACAGGAAAGCCAAAGCGAAGAACAGGCAAGACATGAACTAAAGCAAGAGCACCGAAAGCGAATGCAGAACGTGGCCTATAGTTGGCCGAAACGAAAGAAGAAGAAGAAATTACAGAACGTTATAAAAGAGTAATTCGGGGCTCCAGTTTCACGCCGCGTGTTATTTCGAAACTATGATTCAATAATTAATGCTTTTTGAACCTGAGTAAATATCTTTACTTCGAGTAATTGACGTTTTCGAATGCGGTAAAGTCAGGCAAGTGTAAATATGGGGGAAGTGTAAACCTTGTTCAAAAAAACCGCTCTGTGGCGTTATTGAAGTTGATATCTAGTGCAAAAGAAGAGAAGCGTATACCTTTACAGTTACCTAGTTGAATTTTCAAATTATGAGTTCAGATGGCAGCACAGTGGCCCACCAAAATTTAATGGCGGCTTGTCGACGTGCTGCGAGATAGGAGCACGTCATTAAGCTGCTGATATATGCGACTTGAGGTGAGTAAAAGCTAAACTGTGATTATCTACTACCATGAAAAAGTCTAAATTTTCATTTTTTGACGGTGTAGACCTCTCAAGCAATATATAACCTCACTTTATAACTATGTTCACACTTACCCCCAGATTTTTCCCTAGTGGGGCTAGTGTGAACAAGAATTGTTTCTTTGGTGAGGCAAGTGTGAACTCATAAAAATGCATTTATTTTTCAGAATGGTTCGAAATTACATAAGAAAGAGCCAGAGGGCTACACAATATTCCAAAGACGACTTGGCTCGTGCCCTAGCAGAGATCAAGAGTGGTAGAATAACCTTGCACCGGGCCCATCGTACCTATAACATACCAAAGGCTACCCTACATACCCATATTCATGGGAAAAGAGGCATAAAAAGCTCTACACAAGGACGAGATACTACCATTCCTCGCGAAGAAGAAGAAAAATTGGCGGAGGGACTGCGATGTATGAAAAAATGGGGCTTTGGGTTGTCGAGAAAGGAGGTGCTTGGCGTAGTTAGTAACTTTGTTACAGCCAATAAAATTAAAACGAATTTTCGCAATAATATGCCCGGACGAGAGTGATTTATAGCCTTTAAAAAGAGGCACAGACTGTCGATTAAAAAGCCGCAATCTGTTGAGTATGCTAGAAAGAAAGTGTGCGATCCATTTCCAATATACGGCTATTTTGAAATGCTTATGGAAACATTGGAAGATTTGAAAGTGACTGATAAGCCTCAGCGCATTTGGAATTTGGATGAGACTTCTCAATTGATCCGTCCAAAATAAAAGTAGTTGGTGCAGTAGGTCTTCCCTGTACTAGAACAACAAGTACGTCTGGACGTGAAAATGTCTCCGTTTTGTCAGCTGCGAGTGCAGGTGGTCAGAAGGCCCCACCCTTGATAATCTACAAAGGAAAATACATATGGGATGCGTGGATAGCTGATGAAGGAGATGAATGCTTTCCACAGATTAGTTATGCAGCTACTACAAACGGGTGGATGGAGACGGGTGTGTTTTTCAATTATCTAAAAAATACATTCCTAAAAGCTGTTGGCAGTGAGCGCCCAATTTTATTAATTTATGATGGGCATAAAACCCACGTTAATTGCGACGTTATTGAATTTGCGAAGGCTAATCAAATAACTATTTTAAAACTGCCTCCCCACAGCACGCATTTGCTCCAACCGCTGGATCTCGCCGTTTTTAAATCCTTTAAAGATAAATGGGAAGAGCAGCTGACTAACTGGCAACGACATAATGTGGGACGCAAGATTCCAAAGAAAATATTTTCACAACTTGTAGGAATTACCTGGTAACAAGTAAGGCCAGAAGTATTACAACATGGGTTCCGTAAGGCAGGAATATACCCCTTCAATAAGGATGTAGTTTCGAGAAACAAATTCCATAGAAATGCCTTAAAGAGGTGGGATGAAAAGAAGCAGATGGAGAATATCCTTGACCAGGAAGGAATTAACGATACAAGAGATGAAGGTGAAGTCGGAGCCCGAGAACTAAATTGGGAAGAAAATGACAATCCAACTGAAGAACAAATCAATGCAGGGGAAGATGAGAATAAAGAGATAGAAAGCGAACATGACGGAACAACGTTTGAAGATCTATTGTTATCTACAGTTAGACAAACAAAAGTGGATGGAGCCCAAAAACGAAAACGGTTAACCGAAGGGGCAACAGTGATAACAAAACTTGATGCTAAACAGTTGTTAGAGTTGCGAGAAAAAGAAGAGGCGGAGAAGAAAAAGAAAGAAAAGCCGAAGAAAAAGAAACAGGAGCCGAAAGTTAAATTAAAACCGAAAAAAAGTCCCACAAAAGTACCACGTGAAGTAGCAATCACATCCCAATGCACTGACAGCAGCACTGACGTATTAAAGGGCGAAATGTGTTTAGCAGATTCCTCTGACGACGATGGAGGATATTACGAAAATTTACGGAGAGAGGTAGAGGAAGAAGAGCGAGAACAGGAATTTGATAGAACCCCGAAAACAGTGTGCATAAACTCATACGCATTGATTCGATTTGAAGGAAAGAAAAAGGCTCTCAAGTACTACGTAGGAAAAATAACGGAAAGAGAAAATGATGAATGGAAAGCGTCCTTCCTCAGAAAATCAAAAAATGGTAAATTCACATGGCCGCCTGTTGAAGATAGTTCAGTCATTGACGAAAATGACATAGAGCTGCTTTTGCCAGACCCCAATATTGATCATTGGGGTAAATTACATTTTAATGTTAGTTTTGACACTTATAATATTCTGTAATATCTGACGTTTCTTTGTCAACTTTTCTTTAATAGTTTGTAAAAAAAAAAACTAATAAAAATTCCTGAAATTCAAAAATATCTGCGTATTCCTGAAATTCTGGAGAATTTACACATGCCCCACACTGTATCCTATTTATTTCCATATGAACATAGGGATATGAGTTTACACTTGCCCCAATCGAGGGGCAAGTGTAAATCTAAGCGCCCTAACAATTATTATTAAATATATTAAAAGGCAGTCGATGGATAATATTAGGAAGTACCTAATTTGAAAAGGACCCTTTGAACTCCTTGTTAAAAAAAAACTAAGTATTCAGTTTGCATCCTTAGCTAATAAGGAATTTTTAAAGTCATCTCTCAAAAAAAGCGTTCACACTTGCCTGACTTTACCTTACATCAAAATTTGATTGAAAAGGCTTAATGTTTTGTTTTTAGAATCACACCTGAGTTCGATCGTTTCTGATCACACGATATATAATTACAATAATCTAAGTTAAATATGTATTTGATAGAATAGAGAAAAAGATCAAATGTTCAGAGTTAAGAATAAACTAAAGCTGATTTATAATAATTATAATTATAATTACTACAATAATGCCTAAGCTTGATCGTGAAACTATTTAATGAAGCAGTTTCAATATTACAAAGCCTATTGTTAATAAACCTTTATTATATCCCTGGTTTAAATTATTGTATATGTTAGGATCAAAGACCGATTTCGGCCAATGGCCGAAAAAAGAACCAGAACGCGATCTGGCCATTGCCGAATTACCAAAGTCCGACATATCGCTTTCTGGCTGTTTTGAAGAGACCAGAACGCGTTTTGGCCATTTCTGAACTACCAAAGTTCAACATATCGCTTTCTGGCATTTTAAGTTAACCACAACGCGTACTGCAGTTTTTGCAGTTGCCGGAACACGAAATCGTAGCATACTTCACATACGGGCTTGACGTTGGAAGCCAGAACAGATCCTAGCATTATCGTGATTGCCCAAACTAAATAGATTAAATATTCAAAAAACAGTTTTATTTCTATAACCAATAAACCTAACATTGATATTCTACAAAAACATAACACAAAATACAGAAAAAAGCAAATCTCAAAAATACAGAACAAGATAAATGTAATGAACTGTAGGTAGCTAAATAATAAGTACCTACTTATTCTTGCAAGAACTGTTGTTATGACATTTACTATTGCAGATGCGAATTATGCTACGATTTCGTGTTCTGGTAATTGCAAAAACTGCAATAAGCTTTGTGGTTTACTTAAAATGCCAGAAAGTGATATGTTGAACTTTGGTAATTCAGAAATGGCCAAAACCCGTACTGGTCTATTTAAAACAGCCAGAAAGCGATATGTCGGACTTTTGTGATTCGGCAATGGCCAGAACGCGTTCTGGTCCTTTTTTTCGGCCATCTTTAATCCTAACATATACACCACTTCTAAAACAAAGCCGCTGATAAAAGTACCATGAATTTTACCTGCCAATATAAACTTTTTTGTTGTTGCTTAAAATCAAAGTTCTAGTCAATTAGTTCTTAATCCAAAATAGAAATTGCTTTAATATTCATAATATTAATAAATATCGTTTCCGAACATGCCTCTTGCAACAGCAGTTCTGACTTCCGCAGTACAGGTACTTAATATGATACCTGATCGATACTTTAAGTCGAATTAGTGTGATAAAAACCGTTCACCTTTAGAAAACCTATATGTTATAATATTTACAATTATTTGAATTAGTATTTCTTAAACTGATAAGGTGTCTCTGTCTCGCCATGTAGTAGTGTACGAACTATAATTATAAAAAAAAATCTAGTAAAACTGTCTCAGTGAAGGTAAAATTTGTATAGTGGTAGGTGTTTAAGTAATATCTGTAATTCAGACTTCATGTTTAGTAAGTAGCTTTTTATATCAAATGATCAATTTTAAAGTCATGCTTAGAAGGCTATGAAATTCAAAATCATATCATACTAGATTCAGGAAATATTACATCAATTTGTTTTGACAGGTATTCTAAATAACAATGTTTAAAACTAGAAAGCTTTGTCAGAAGCTTAGGAAATTCAAAATTTCGGACATGATTCGGCAGATAACGTTTAAAGCGAGCGACGCCCAGCAGTGCGGCGGCGTCGGCAAACCGGTAATTGTTAATTTTGAATTTGCCGAATCTAGCTAAGACATTAGTTTCAATTCCGTAGCCACCTGAGGATGACTTTAAAGTGACTCGTATTTTGACACTGTTATGTTTGAGACATTTAGTAGGTGTATTATTGCCCATTTCGTTTCTTAACTATTTTCTATTAATATTTAAATATTGTTTGACGTTTTACCAGCTAATTTAACAATTGCCAACAAAATAAGAGAATTTACATTTTACTATTTTTAGATGGTTGTTGCTTATTTTAAGAATATTGTGCTGTATTCTCACCTCATGTTTAAAATTATCTCTAATTAAAGACGTGTTTACCGTAAATATAGAAGTTTTATGTAATTTTGTGTATGTACAACAGAGATACATAATATTGCCATGGTAATTAAACATAATATTAAGTTTGAATATAAGGTGAGTTTACCGACCATTATCTTTTCAGGTTTTTAATGATAACTGATTTTCTTTAAAAAACGATAAAACGATTAACCTTTCCGTGAACAGTTGAATATTGCTCTTAAGGAAAGCTTAAACTTTTAAAGAAGATCCCATTTTATATTTAACTTAGAAATGAAAAACTGTTGCTATAAGAATCTGAAAATAGTTTCCCAACACGTAGTAGTAATAAATCTATTGTATTCATTAACTCGAACTTGACAAATGTATGATACGATATGTGAAACCGTCACTTCTTCTAAATTTGTGAAGTTTGTAACTTTGTCCTCATGAGCTTAACGAGATAGTTTGAAAAGAAAGTTTTAAGCGTATGAATGTCGTTTAAACTAAAGTAATAGTTTACCGTGATACCGTCAGCTGATTCACAAGCTGCTGTTGGGCAAATCGATAGATTTGGTCGTCGCGGCGCCGGGCGGATGCTGTGACGTAACATACTGCAGAGTTTTTTGAAGGACTCTTCAGGCTTTATCGTGTTAATTTTAATAGAATACTTAAAGCTTTCAGCTGAAACGACATTATCAGCAAATTTATAACAAAGAACACTAAGAACGTAGATTGCTAAGATGCAGTTTTAATATTTTCCATGAAATCCTATGTTCTAATTACTAACGCTGTTTTACTTTAAAATTTGCCTGTAATATTTAACGAAACAATCTGGTAGTAAATTAAGAGGAAGAAATACCTACCTTGTTTTAATTAGTTTGGCTCCTCAAAAATCACATATAGATTTGTACTTTTATACGAGTAAGATGTGTAGTTTAAATAACGCTATTTCATGGTTATCGATGCTTGCCTTTGATTATTAAAAAACATTGTAGTTGCAAAAGCTGCCACGTAGCTATTTTTTAGCAGTTCTGCATGTATACTTTGCTGACCTACTTTGTGGAAGGTTAAGATTGCACGACATCCGGATTTGGCATGGAATTTCGGGGTTTATAGAACTTCGTCTAGTGATTAATGAATTTTCGGGACTCAAATTAAAAAGTACATGGCAAGAAGTATTTTTATGAAATTTGTTTTATATTGTTTACAGATCAGATCGGTGGTTAGTTTTTTAGCAGTAGCAACTAGTTTTTTTTTTTTACATTAAATTGTAATTATGTTCTATTGAGAAATGATTTAAGCTAGTTCTTCTTTCTGTTTAAACATTTCACATGTTTTTACAGATACATCAGATCTTTACATGATGATTCTAGTAATATTTACCTTGATATTCTTTGCCATCTAAGTATGATAAAATAAGTCTCCTCATCCGCCAAACAAACAACATCATTGTTGCTACGAGTTCACGCAATCTTCTTTTTTGAATTACTTCATGGGTTTCAAAAATGTTCGGTTTAGTTTGTCATATTCGACGTGTTATATAAATATTTTTAGGGCCACATCTACCATACGTATATGCTTGTGTAACTCATAGTTTCGCGCTGCCCACGGAAACTTTCGAAAAAATGGCGGAAAATGGTAAAAGATCCTAAGGTGTAAATCACTAATCAGACAATTACCAGAATAGATATCCTTGACCATTTAATCAGGAGGGGAAAAATCACGGGCTTACCACCTACAATGCCTATTCACGTATTCAAGCTAAAGAGAAAATTACTTACATACAAAATTACTAATATCTTCAAAGCGAATGGTTTGCAGGGCCTGTATATTCAGAATTTTCCACTTCTTTTGGATCATACTCCTATGAATGTATCCTCGAAGTTTGTTACCCTTTCTTAATACACTGTATAATTCTTTTATGTTTATTTATTTAAATTTGTAATTGATATTTGGAATTGTAATTTTTAAAATGACACTTTGAATTTGAAACACAACTGCGGAAAATTGTAGAAAATAGTGAAAACATAGCCTATTAAATTTATGCAGATTTCATTCATAATAAGAGAATATGGTAAAACACAATTATTAATAAATGGCGATAAAAGTCAAAACATGGTAATATCTAACGATACTTAAAGGGTGAACGTAAAATAGACATTAAGTGCTAGAGCAAGTGCTGATATTTAAATATCTGTTGCACATTGAAGGTTGAGAAGATGCCATTATATTAGTATGATAAGAAGAAATGAAAGATGAACATAACGAAAATGCTGGTGTATAGATTAGTGTTCCAACCCTATCCTCTCTAACATATATTAGTCCAGTGGTCGCCAAAGTGATTGATGTAACATTGTTAGGGGTTCATTCGGGCTCAGGGGTCGATAGAAAAATATAAGACATCATCGCAACACGTGTGTGATTGCTTATTTACTTATACTTACACGTATTCGATCCCAGTCTAATTTTTGTGCATCGACATACAAGTGAGCGTTAATGTTCTAAAGTTCATCAACATACATATTATAATCCAATCGTTATTCATTCATGAACTAAACTCTATGTTGAAGAGTTGAGTAACTATAAAATAAACAATCTCAAAACTCACTTACGCGTCTTTTTTCGCTTGTCCTATTATAATTACGAAGTAGTACAAAAGAGGGGGTCGATAAAAAGTCAAGAAACTCTTGAAGGGGTCGACGGTCAAAGAAGTTTGGCGACCCCTGTAAAATAAATTAGTCAAACATTTTGTATTACGAGGGCGTAGTTTTAAGTTATCTACCTAGCCATGAAATTAAACACGTGTCACATTAACAATCCTTTATTTGTCTACGTAACTCCCTTCAACACTTATACACTTATTCCATCTTTTACCAATTGTCCCATACACCCAGAAAAAAATTCCTTCGGCAACTCTGCAAAATATTGTTCAACAGCTTCTTTGAGTGCTTTATCAGATGCAAAACGCTTTTCCTTGATATGCCTTTTTAAGTTTTTGAAAAGAAAGAAGTCTGGCCCAGCTAACTCGGGCTTATAAGATGGACGCCTTAATTCATTGATTATTTATCTCCTGGACTTTGTTAGCTTTATGAACCAGACAATTGCCGTGCAGCAACAAGTCTTCTTGCGAGTAAGAATGTGGGCGCTTTTCCTTCGGAGCAGTTTTTAAATTTCTAATTGTATGTTCCATAGGTCTCTGCATTTATGGTAGACCCAATCGACATAATATATTCAATAAGGAAGACTCCTTCAGCATCTCAGAAAACTGATGCCATCAGTTTTTTCCAGAAAATTGTGTTTAGGCTGTTTTTGGTGGTGGAGAACCCTCATGAACCCACTGCATGGATTGTTGTCTAGTGGGACGGTCCCAGTGATGTACCCAAGTCTCATACCCGGTGAAAATTCGAAAAAAAAAAGATTTATGTCCCTCTCCAACGTGGCCAAATTACCTTGAGAAATTTCTTTTCTCAACATTTTTTGCTCAGGTGTAAGCAATCTTTACACCCAAATCGCCATGCAAGATTTTAAGGACACTTGTTTCGGACATATCGACTTCATTGGAAATAACAGAAACCTTTAAACTCTATCTTGCAATACCAAATTTTCGACTTTTGCACCATCTCTTCGGTTCGAGCTTCCATGCGTCGGCGTCGTCCAGACGGGTCATCGTTAATTGATTCTATACCCCATCGAAAGAGTTAGACCAAAATTTAACTTGAAAATAAGATGGTGCATCTTCTCCATACACAGCAATCGTTCTTTCATGAATAATTTTTGGGCCATTGCTTTCTTTTGTCAGGAACTTTATGGCACTGATGTTCCACCTTAATTTCACTCATTTTATCAAGAAGTAGACCTTCCCACATCTCTAAAAACCGCACAAATTAAACACAACTTACTACATGCACTTCTAAATGTCATACCTATTTTTTAATAATTGGTGTGATATCGTCGCTTAGATAACATAAAAATACGCCCTCGTAAATATAAAACAAATTAAGAAAATAGAGCCACAGAAAATGAATTTTTTACAGTAAGTAAGTACAATGCTTTCACAATAGCTGAGAAAATAAGAAATGATAAAATAGAAGCTATTGGATATAAACTTACTCTGGTCGAACGGATACGTGAGGGAACAACAGTTCGTGTTACATAGGACACAAGAATTGACGTAAAGAAAAACTTGAAATGGAACATAAGAACATTATAAAAAAGACATATCATTTATTAAAAGGAAGAAGAAACTGAAGAAAGGAAAATGTGGAAGAAGATTATTGGTTTCCCCGAGACTTTATAGACGGTAGAGAGAAGAGAAAAGACCGCTGAAATCACTATACTGCGTTTCTTTTGTATTAGTAGAACTCAGATTTCCAAACTATTAATATTTAAAAAATTCTAATAGGACTCTTTAAACTCATTTACGCATTAAATAAATAATTATAATGAAAAGGAACGGCTACTTAAAGAAAATTCTTAAGTTATGATTTGGAATGCGAGTATAAATTTGCACTGGATTTAGTTAAACATTACGTCGCTGCGTCTAATTTTCTTAGAATTTTATACCTCATTCTATTTTTGCTAAATAATTTTTAATATTCATCGAACAATAACATATTTCTGACGAAAACGTGTGAACAAATGAAATTCCAGTAAATGTTTTTCAGATGTTTTGGCGCTAGTGTGCTACAACCATCATTTGATTGAAAATTTTTTGTTGAACTTGAGGGTTGAAAGATATTTAAAATTCCTGTTGCGTAGCGACGGTTGCGGTAGAATATCGGCATTTGCTGTGTGATTGTTGTCTAGGGTTCTTGGCTTTAAGGTTTGTCGAAATAAAAAGTGTAGTAATGTAACTTGTTTTAAATATATAAATTTCAGATATGGAAGTTTAAAGCTAAATTATAGACACTAACCTTAGTATATTTTAATAAATTAATTAGCAACTTAGTTAAAAAAGCCAGCCTAGAAGGTTTAACAGAATGGTATTTTTTAATTCGTTAATCGTTAGAAGTCACTACGAATATTTACTAAGTAATTATTACTACTTGTAGTACATTTTTGAGATGTGAAATTGCAATATATTGAAGACGTCAAATGTTTAAATCAAATCTTTTTTTAATTAATATTAGCGCTTAGGCCGCCCCTCATTTATTTGTTTAATAAACAGTACCTAGCTATAAAGTTTACGTACATTTGAGACTATTAAGTCCTACACATATTTTGTTGCAGTTGATTATAATGTGATTATTTAACCATAATCGAAATAAAATGTATATTTCCTGTCTTGTGTCGGGAAATTAAGACCAAAGCTGGAATTATTAGCTTGTAAAGGATAAATGTAGGAAGTTTCTACAAAGGTTAGTTGTATCAGCAACTGCGGGTTTTAGCTGTGAAGCGTGTGTTATGAGCAGCTTCTGCTTGTAAAACGTCACCCACATTTTGGTCTACTACGTTAATTAAATTAATCACCACCTTGCTCACTTCGTATACTAAAGTTATACGCCTTTTCTAAAAGCTTTGATTCCCTTCGAAATAGAATTTCCATATTGTTGCAGCTTACGTCGCACGTGAAAGAGATGTTACATGATCTAACGATCGAAATTTATCAAACTGGTCGCAGTTCGTCCCATTAACCCCTTCGTTAATTAAAAAAAGGAAAAATAGTCGCTAGTCTCGCCTGTAGCGTTTATTAACAGTAGGAACTTATTGAATTACTGAGTCGGTTCATTAGTGACCACTAGAGGCGCCATTATTTCTAGACTCGCATCCTTTTAACTCAACGTTATTGCATTATATGACGCTTTTTTCCTGTTAGTGAACCTTTGTGCTCATAATTCAAGTCTCCTTTAATTCTTTTCCGAAGTTCGTTCTCTAGTTTATAAGAATGCTTGTAACTAATAATGCAACGATACCCTTCTAAAGACTGAATTTATTGCATCAACCAATTTACATTTTATCATAGAGAAAATTTTTATTTAATCACTTTGTCATTGGAATACATTCATTCACTTCGGTAATCACTGAAAGTATTACCATATTAAAGATCTGATACATGTTTATGTAACTAGGGATGAAGCTTAAAATAGCTATTTATGCAACGAGTTGCAAAATGATGGACTTTTTATCACCAGGCGTGAAATTGTTCGTCGAGGCGAAGCCGAGATGAACAACACGCCATGTGATAAAAAGACATGTTTTGCAACGTGTTTCATACAAGATTTTATCCAATTCAGATAACAAAATGTAAATGCCACATCTTCTTAAAAAAGGAGTTGGGTCATCGTGATAAAATGGGAGTGATAAAATGGGAGCATATTTTGTAACTAGTTACAAAATGAAACACTTTTCGCAACTCAAATCATCTTTTTGTAACTAGTTACAAAATGGGAGCATATTTCGTAACTAGTTACAAAATGAACCACTTTTCACAACTAAAATCAATGTCGAAATGTTGACATTTCGTAACTGAATTGGAGAAATATAATTATAGATAAATACGAGGGCTGTCCGGTTACTAAGGTACGTTTTCTCGGCACACCGCCTACGTTGCTCCGATCAGGTTGAAACTTGCACGCATTTTAGATGCACATATATGTACTGCATAGGTGGCTATTGTCATTGTCTTAGGTTCAGTACAACGTGTCCAGTGACAGCCGCAAAATGTCAGTTCCGATCGAAACATACTCATTCGATTTTTGCATGCAAATAATGAAAAACCTACCAAAATTCATAAGAGGAAGGTTGACGAAAGGACTGAGTTTGTTGCATGACAATGCAAGACCGCACACCTCAAATCAGACGAAGGCCTGGCTTCAGAAACACAATTGGGAAGTTATTGGCCATCCGCCTTACAGTCCAGACCCGGCTCCTTCCGATTTTCATTTGTTTGGGCCGTTAAAAACTCATTTGTCGGGAAAAAGGTTTGAAGACGACGACGAACTTCAAGATGAAGTAAGGCAGCTTTTTAGAAATTTTAGAGCGCACCTTTTACGAAGAGGGTATACAGAAGCTTGTGCCTCGCTGGGATAAGTGCCTTAACATTAGCGGCGATTATCTTGAAAAGTAACTAACAGTTCGCGCTTTTACTTAGTGTATGTTTGATTTCTATAAATAAAGTAGTCTGTCTGTAATTCACAAATGTACCTTAGGAACCGGACATCCCTCGTATTTGTTGTAACATATGTTGCTAATATGCGGAATAGCGGAATTCGTTACCAAGAATTGTGACATCAATTTAAAATCCAGATTGATTTTGACAATATTATTATACTCGATTCTGTAGTTACAAACATTTAAAACTACTTTACATTACATTATAATCTACAGCTTTTTTAACTACTTATGTATATTATTAATTATTATTAATAATTATTAATTAATATGAGTTTTTGTATGCAGGGTGTCCCGTGAAGGTATGTAGTTTGGGAATAGGAATAGGACTTAAAATAAGCAAAAAGTTAATATGGCTCCATTTTCTTTGTTATAAAGATACAAAATAATTTTTTAATCAACAACAAAGTAGTATTTTAACATTATAATTGGATTGTGGTTAGGATTTAAGTAAATGTAAATGACCTCCCTGCATCTAAATGAGAAAAATGTCATTTTACCGGCAGGTGGACATTCGGATATCTACCTATTATAAATGATAAATTTGTACTATACTCTATACAAAGCAAAGATGGAAAGATGATACGAAGATGCACGAAGGAGCAGCAAATAAAGAGATGGTACGAGTACTTCAAAGAAATCTTGAATACGGAACAGCAAGACACAAATGGTACTCAGGAGAATGTAGAGCAAGGAGCAGTGCTTAATATCAGCACTGACTCACCCACAGAAGAAGAAATTAGGAGAATTATTATACAATTAAAAAATGGTAAAGCTGCAGGGATTGACAAGATAACAGCCGAAATATTGAAAATAGATGTTCAAGGCATTACGAAGCTATTGAAGCAATTAATGGACAAGATATGGCTAGAAGAGCAGTTTCCAAAAGACTGGCGGGTTGGAGTGATAGTAAAGCTGCCAAAGAAAGGGGACTTAACAAAGTGTGACAATTGGAGGGGGATTACGCTGCTGAGTGCAGTGAATAAGGTTTTTTTACAGAATTATTCTGAACAGAATACTAGGAGTATTAGATGAAAAACTGCGAAAAGAGCAATGCGGTTTTAGACCAGCTAGATCTTGTCTGGATCATATAATAACAGTTAGAGTCATTATGGAGCAAACCCTGGATAAAGCCCCATTATACTTAGCTTTTATCGATTTCAGGCAAGCGCTTGACTGTTTAAATAGGCCGAGCATACGGACATCACTCGAAAAGAGAGGCATACCACAGAAAATTTAAATCTACTTAAAGAGGGGTACAGGGAATATGAATGCCGAGTTATGCACGAAGGTGTGCTGTCAGATGCTTTCCAGACCACAAACGGGGTGAGAAAGGGTGTGTCCTCTCTCCCTTGCTCTTCGTAATAGTGCTTGATGATGTGCTAAAGGCGGTTATGGGAGAACAGCGGAGAGGGCTACAGAGGAAACCTTTTAAAACGCTAGAGGATTTGGAGTTTGCTGACGACATCTTCTTGCTAGCACACTCAGGAAGGCATATGCAGGATAAAATTAACGACTTACAGACAATATCAGAAAGGGTTGGGCTGCAAATAAATGTAGAAAAAACCAAGTGTATGTGCATGAATGTAGAGGAAAGGAGAAATATGAAAATAAATGGTAATGAAATTGAGTTTGTGAACGAGTTCACATATTTAGGAAGCGTAGTGGCGGTAAATGACAGTGTACTAAAAGATGTGATGAGCAGAATTAACAAAGCCAGAGGTGTATATATGAGTCTAAATAATGTGTGGCATGCAAGTACTTTAACAGTGGGAACAAAAGTGCGTGTATTTGATTCAATGGTAAAATTCGTCTTACTCTATTGATCAGAATCGTGGTTAGTTACGAACCAAATAAAACAAAAACTTTAAGTGTTTGTGAACAGGTGTTTGAGGGGCATACTAGGAATATGGTGGCCAGACAGACTTTCAAATGCAGAACTATGGATAAGAACAGGACAAATGGACATCAATATGGAAATAAGAAAAAGAAAATATGGATGGATAGGGCATACGTTGCGCAAAAATGAAAACGGGATTTGCAGAGAGGTAATGAAATGGAACCCGCAGGGATACAGAAGTAGAGGGCATCCGAAAATGACATGGAGAAGAAGTATAGAGCAAGAAATGGGCAAGACTATTGCACAGTTGTGTCAAACAGCAAGGGAAAGGGAAGCCTGGAAAGAATACACTAACACCCTATGTCCCATCAGGAAATAACGGGTTCATTATTATTATACTCTATACAAGCCCAAAAACAAGTTGCATTCTAGCATAATCTTCAACCATGTAGGTAGTATGTGTCTGTTTAGATAGTAGGTGTAAATAATTAAGTGCAGAGTGACAAAAACATATAATTTATACATGAACACTATAATGTATATAACATTTTTTTGGTGGGTTATAATCAGTATAACGAAAATCAGCTGCATGTATGAAGTCGCTCTCCCTCCCATTGCTATAACACCATAAAAAGGAAGTAAAATTTTCTGTTTTTAAAATTCTTAGACATATTTTTTTCTAAATGATGCTAAACATTATTTGCTTTTACTTATACCAAAGACTTCAGTCTCTGTTTATATTGAATTATTCTGTTAGAAGTATCTATCGACAATAAGTATTAAGACACCCTTGTTCCAAAACTTATATCTTAAATCACAAAGAGCCTCGCCTCCATTCAATATCCCCTGCCGCCAACTATTCTCTGATCTAGAAATTCAACCACTATGCTTTCCACCTTCTTTATCTCCACCACCTTGGACTCTTCCCATTCCTACAGTTAATCTTGAACTATCATGCTTTCCCAAAAATTCTACCAATCCCGCAATATACCGCAATCTTCTCAAAGAAATACTTGAGAAATCATCTAACAGAGAGATCATCTATACCGACGGATCGAAAATGATAAACTTGACTGGATGTGCCTTTGTAAATAACCAAATTGCTGCACAATTCAAACTTCCAAGCCTAGCCAGCATCTATAGTGCAGAATTATATGCTATTAAGGAAGCCTTACTTTACGTTTTGAATAATGAAAATAACAAATTTACGATCATAACAGATTCTCTAAGTGCAGTCCAAGGTTTAATGGACATCTACCCACGCAACGAATACATCAAACAAATTCACTCCGCTCGACAAGAAATAATATGTAAAAATAAGGAAGTTGGTTTCATATGGGTTCCGTCACATACTAATGTATCCGGCAATGAAGAAGTTGACGACCAAGCAAAAAAGGCAGCACAAAAAGCTACTTATGACACAATCTATACTACACAAGAAGATCTAAAATCACATATAAAACAAATCATAATAAACAAATGGTACACAAAATGGTCTGAAATTGCAGCGGCAAAAAATTACTATCCTCTGTTATACTCCCCACTAAAAGATCCAGCGTCAATCTAAATAGAAAAGAGGAAACAGTGGTAGCACGTATAAGAATTGGCCACTCCAAACTTACGCACGATTAATTATCTATTCAAAAAAGAGGATCCTCCTAAATGCGAAAATTGCATTACTACTCTTACAACACGACACATTTTGCTAGAATGTCCTAAATGGAAGGAAGCGCGAAATTTTTTCCTACTGAGGCTACCCTTCAAACGGTGCTTTCTGAAAGTGACCGTCTTTTAAAGTTTCTCAAGGACACAAAATTGTTTCATTTAATATAAAGTATGCTGTATTTAACATCAAGTATATAACTACATGTGTATATTGTGTATGTATAATTTAAGTATGTAATCCTATGTTTCTATGTCGTAAAATTTTAGTGCCACAAGACCATGCAGTTTAGGCACTTAATTTATCAAAAAAAAAAAGTTCTTAGACATAATTTTTTCTAAATGATGCTAAACATTATTTGCTTTTACTTATACCAAAGACTTCAGTCTCTGTTTATATTGAATTATTCTGTTACAAGTATCTATCGACAATAAGTAGAGTATACTTTAACTTAGCTGTATGATGTTAATTTGTCCTAATACGGACTAATTACGTTTGTTTCGAAGATGGTTAAAATAAAGGATCAGGTATTTTCGACAGTTTGGCAAAAGTTAATAGGGTTTATGGGCATTTGTTTAATGCCAATTTGAGATTATATCTGTATTATACTCGTATATTCACTTATGTACTTTGATAAGGACTTATTCTCTGTGTTTCTATAAGTAAATGCGTTAGAATCGATAGTTTGTTTGTTATAATAGTTACTATGTAACTAATTTCGCCTTAATTATGGTTTGGACCAGAAAAGAGAATTGAATTGAAATATTTTAAATAACTTTATTTTGCCATACTAAAGCCACTTATTAAAATGCTCGTTCAGCACTAAGAAATGTTAGTAAAATCCTGTTTCTTGGTTTTGTATCGTATTGTTATTCAGATGATGAGTAGGCAGAATGCCGAACCACGTTTTGAAACGTCCTTTTTTGCTTATTTATCGTTTTCTCTAACAAAAGTTTGCAGAAAGACTATAATATGTAATGATGGTGAAACATTCAGCCTACAAAAGTTGAAAGTGAGAAAGTTTACAGCCCTAAAAAATAACTTTACCACTTTGCCGATCTGTTAAAGTTCTAAATCAAAATGTATCTGTGGGTTTCCGTTTAGTGTAGTAGTTATTATATTCAATTTGTGTATGATTTATTTTAGTTAAACTTACAAGCTATTTATAACGGCACGTTTTCAATTCAAAAATTAATTTCGAAACAAATGTGCCAATGTGGTTGTAGCAAGAGATAAACTTGGTAATCAGCATCTGACATATTCATAATATTCGTATCCGAATATTTTATCTCGCACACAGGTGTATTTACATTGCTATTACGTGTTGTATTAATATAAAAAAAACAATTATCTCAAACGAACTTCTGAGATGCGTAACGTTAATGAAGGCCCAATAAAGGTATATATCTCTAAAATTACTTTGAAAGCACCTATTGTGCATATACTCATGAAAGATGCTTGTGTTGTAAAGGGTTGTCCGCGACTCCTGGCCGTGAACATCTTCGTTATATAGGTACATAAATTAGAGAAAACCTTTATATAGAATATTTACAGTTAGAAGCTTTAAAAACTAAAAATATCTTCTATTGTACAGCGTTGTTTTGTTTTATTTTGAAGTAACATTATAATGCTTACAATTCTAAATCTTAGCATACAAATACACTTAGCATATAAAAATATGCTATCTACAATTTTGAAGTTATTGGAAATTTTGTAAAGATATCTTTGTCCAGCCTTTAATTATTGTAAACAACATTTTTACACAGCGTACCTCTAAAATGAAGGAAAATACCAGCACAGCATGATTCTTTATTATTAAATTATTAAGTCCAATATTGTTTTGTTCTATGTGTATTTTTGAGATTTTTACATTTAGAGCTTATTAAGCTTGGTTATATCGTAAACCTGCATAATTCGACGCGACGTTACAAAATATTATTTAAACAACGTTTAATTTCTTAATTCAAGTAGTAGAGCGTTCGAAACGTATCCGAATGTATTTCAGCAATGGTAAGCTGAATAATATTTACCATGTCCTTCCAAAAATACAAAAATCGAATAAAAATCTTTGACTAAAAACAACTCGAAAACTACCAAACACAAAATGGCAATGTAACATCTTTTATTTGGAATTTTAGCGTACTGTTTTATGTTTCGCTACTTTAGACACCCCAGGGCCGGCAACTTTTGATTTTTGCGTGTGGTGCTAAAAAAAAAAACAACATTCATAGATGTATATTTAAATGCAACGCTTTACTTACAAACATACGTAAATATACATAGTACATAGGTACTTAACATATTTTGTATGTATGTATTGCCTGTAGCCTCTTGCACCTTTCGGTGGGTGTGGAGACTGGTGCTCTTGTCCTTTCCAAATCAAAACGCATCAGTTCTTTCTTTCAATGATGCTTTCTTCTTGTCTTCTGACTTCAGCTAGTCCTACTACTATATCCCAGTGGATTTTTTGTAATGCTGCCTCTAATTTTTGCAGTTTTTCTTCTTTAACGTGCGCACATTCATAGTGCAAATTTTTAATGTTCTTGCCGTTTCTGTTAGTTTAGAGCTTGTTACTTTTTTGTTTTCTATTCTAGGAGGGTGCTGATTTATATCTTCCCTTTTGACCAAAATTCTGGGAAGCATAAGTTGTAGTTTTGTTTTTTCGTTTTAGTTTCTTCACTGTCCGTGTCCGTTGCTTGATTGTCATCATTTTGCCTGTAGAATGTATGTTTTATATGACGTCGATTTTTGAACATGTGGAGGACTCATTTGGAAAATGAGCAAGTAGTGTTTGTACCATATCTTTATCTTTGCGACTGGGTTTTTGTCTGCTTGTTGGCGTTTGCTCCTTAATCTTCTTGTATTCTGGTTTCGGATGTTGTCGGTGAATCTTGGTTCTGCCTCTTTTCCCCTTTTCTGCTTTGGTTGTTGTAGTTCTTCCAATGCGTAACTCATACTATTAATTATTATTAATTTGTTGTTTCTAATGTTTGTTTTGTAACCTGTGTCGTTCGCCTCCTTTAAGTATGGTATTAGTTTTTTCTTAGTTTCTAGGCTTTTCTTAGAAAGGTCTTTTGCAATGCTCTGTGTTGTGCCGCTTAGTTTAACGGTGTTCCTCAGTATTTCTATCTTTTTTTAACCAGGTAGTTAGCCCAATTTTTACGGGTCTGATAATTGTGCGTTAATGTATGAGGTTCTACGGGTGCAGTTCACAATCCGCCCCGACTCTGCGAGTTGTGTGATTGGTGCCCCGTATAATACCTATTGCACCGCGTGTAGAGTGTAATCTGTATGTATGTGTAAGACATTGTTACTCTACCTCTTTAGCCTGTACGGAGGAGAGCACCTTTAATTAGGTGCCCAACAACGAATGGGCACCAGGGCTCGATACCGACCTCTAAACTGCAGGAAAATCCTGCCCATCCGGAGATTCGAATGGGGGCTAGCGCAACGCTAGCCTGACGCGCTATCACTGCGCCACCCTGGCACTTGCTTAACATATTATACATAATGTAAATAATTTTACATGGACATGGTAAAAGTGGAGACAAGAACTGAAGCCCTGAAAATCCACTCATCTATGAGTGGTTTTAAATCAAGTGCTTCTGTGTAGTCTTGATGCACATGAAGAATCGGAATGTGATTCAGCCGTTCTTGACTGAGACAGGAACGTAAATATGTTTTTAGTCGGCGAAGTGCAGAAATAGTTATTTTCGTATCAAGTGTCGAAAGTAGCAAATATCAAGCGAGTGTTTATAAATAGATATACGAGTGCGGAGCGTAGCGGAGCACGAGTAGAAATATTTATAAACACGAGCGGAGATATTTGCCTTTCGAACGAGTTACGAACACTATTTTTCCCACTACCAAAAATGTACATGTCAAAAAGTAACACTGACAGTTCAGGTAAAACGACCGTCATTTTTTGTTTTGAAGCGGCCGCAGCTTCCTTTTATTGTGCAAACTGTGCGATATATCCCTATACGTGTTCATATCGCACGGGTTGTTCATTTGTTTTGCGAAAGTCAATCGCACGGGTGATATTGTCAACTTTCGCGCCTAGTTTGTTGTGCGTAAGGAGCGACTTTCTTATATGATCGTGGGAAAAAGATTTTTTCGCTGTACATGTTGATACGAAGTCACAATTTGTTGCAGAACATGCATCACCAATCACAACACAATTCAGTATTCACAATGAGAGACAAAAAGCCGTACCCTATACCCTGTGCATAATTCTTCGTCGACGCGTGTGGTGCTGAGCACCAGTATTTGATTTTGCGTGTGGTGCCCGAGCACACGGGCACCACTGTTGTTGCCGGCCATGATGACACCCTATATAAAGTATACAGGGTGAATGTTATTTTGAAAGCTGTATAGGTGACTTTTTTTATTTAAAACGGTTGCGTGAAAGGTTAAATTAGCAAAGTTGCACAGAATTACGAGGCAAATTTGATAATGTTTTCAGATTTGCAGTATCTCGTAGACGTTTTGAGATATTTTGAAAAAAATGGAACATTGTCAATTCTTTCGATTTAACACCAATAAAAAAATTACCTAATTAATTTTCAAGAAAATGGCCATAAACTTTTTTACTATTTTATGTAGTTATTGATCACACACAGCGTCACAAACCACTCTATATATGATAGATTTGAGAGTGTTGATATAGTATATTAAAATACAAGTTGCAGAAGGCATCTATTCAAGCACGAATTTGAAATTCCGAAATGAGCCGCATAGCGGCGAGTTGAGGAACAAATGAGTGCTTGAAGGACCTTCTGCAACGAGTGTTTTATACTATTTTTTCTATTTTGCCGCTTTATATCATTTTATAAATTAAAAAATAAAAATTTTAAATCTACGGAATTTTGCGATGGTTTGACGTTTATGTGGCGTAATTTTAGGCGTCTGTGAAAAAAATTAATTTGAAACGTCAGTTTTTTTTATTTTCGCGTTTAATGTTTGAAAATGAATGCAGAAGAAAGTTTATCACTAACGC
Source organism: Melanotus villosus (assembly GCA_963082815.1). NCBI lineage: Eukaryota > Metazoa > Arthropoda > Insecta > Coleoptera > Elateridae > Melanotus > Melanotus villosus. The sequence goes on along the minus strand of OY720418.1, from coordinate 62,651,292 downwards.
CGCCGAAAATTAGGCAAATTGCACAAAAAAACGTTAGAAAATTTATTGCCGGACAAGTTCAAATGTCCAGCATGGAAAAGAATTTCAAAAATATGTCAGTTGACAGTTCAACGCTACCAACATCAATACAGTTAATTTTACTATAATATTCTAGCACACCTACGACTTATTCTAACACTCAAATGACGTAATTTGGGTGCTTGAATGAAGTTATTCTAAACGCAAAATAGAAAAACATATTTTTTTATTACTTACTTTAAGGGTGTAGTATTCATTTTACCTTAGCTTATTATATTAGTAATTCATTTTTCTGTAATAATTGTGCTGCTGGTATAATAACTTTTATGCTACTTTGGTTAAAGCTATATAAATTTATGTTGTTCAATGCGACAGCTTGATATTTGTCTACTGTTTGTCGTGTATCCACACTTTTTGCTTTGAAGTAATAATTCTAAACCAACTAATCTGTTTAACTGTACCAAACCAAACGTCATTTTAAAACATGTTTTATTTTTCGTGTTCTCAGCCTTTCTTGGTCCTTAGTCCTTAACATCATTTCACCTCGATCTGTCTTGTACTATTTCTTGCAATTTAATACCGGTTGTTAGCTTTATCTCATCTTTATATCGTCGGAACCCTCTCTAGTCGATTAGACGATTTTTGGAAATTAAAGCTTGTCCCAGAAAAAATTGTCGCCTATTGGTTTTGACAAAAAAACACATAATCAAATAAATTTGAACTACAGTATTTTTCACCTAGGATTTGGGTTGTGTCGTCAGTTGGATTGTGAATTTATCAACAGTGCGTTGATAAATTCACAATCCAACTATACTCTATACTTCATCTCTTTCTAAACTAGGTTTTCATTACCTACTGCGCACGAATGCGTGTCTAAACAGACAGTTTTTGGACGGGGAAAGTTGACGTCAACCCAAATGCTAGATGAAAAATACTGTATTTTATCGAATAGTTCTATTATTTAATAACTATACATAATGTAATAATAAACATTTAAACCTTGATTATGATTCATCCAAAAGTTTCGCAATTTTCTTTTCATTCCTTCCATTGAAATTTGTACAGCGTCATTAGGCATCATTTTTGTAGTTTGCTTCGACTTATATTTAATTTTTTTAATTATCTTAAACGCGTCACTAACAGATTTTCTGTCCAGAATAATAGTGATGACCTGGTAGAGATTTGAAATCGAGCTTGCAACAAGTCTCATCGTCCATGATCATACACATGTTTTTGATGCCAGTTTTGTGTATAACTTTCTGCATCTTGATTTTGCAATAGTTTTTTTGCTTAACACTTCTGTTAGCACTTTTTTTTTTTTTAGAGATTTTAAGGAATTTTTTGCTTAACTCTCAGCACAGTTTATTTGGTAGTTTCAAATTTTTTAGTCAAGTTTCTTATAGAAAAGTTTGGATTGTTACATAGAGCTGTCTTCTTCTCGATATTCTTATTTACGAACCCCGGCTTGCGTCCACTTCCACATTTTCTTCGTATATTACCCATTTCACTATATATTTTCAACACTCTTTGAACAGTCCTCCTTGTAGTTTTTAACTCTTAGGGCTACTTTTTTTCGTGGAAATATCTCGATTTTTAATACATGTGTACAATATTTTTTCACATAATGCTTCTTCTTTTGATGATATCTTTCGCAAATTTAATATGACAGTTGTCAACTAATTGTTTTTATTTACTACATAGCCAACTAACAAAAACGGCTGACCAATAATTTAAAAAAAATTAAAGTGGCATATACAGTAGGAGCAAATATTGGCGACAATTTTTTCTGGGACAAGCTTTACTTACAACATCCATATGAAAATTTACACGATAATATTTTATTATGATATTACAAATCGATTGAAAATATTTCTATAATTATGCAACTTCCGGTTATACCTTTGTTGTTTCAAATAGAATACCCTGCATATTTTTAGATATTCAGAATCGTCCTTAAACGACTAGCGCAATGATGTAGCATTGTAGGAGTAGATAATTAATAGTTCAGCAGTTATTCAATTATCTTTGAAAAATCTTAACTCATGCTGGGCGAACGTCTCTGCGAAATTAGATCGAAGTAAAAGTTCTTTATCAGGGTTTAGTTTAAGGACTCCGATTGAATATCTATACACGACACCAGTGCTTTTTTTTGTAAGAACAAAGGTGCCAGAACTCACATCTTGTTAATCTTTTATTGAAAAAAATTATATATTCAGTTCTTAACATAAATTTAATTTATTGTATTTCAGGCAAATGTTCATAGTAAATTCCAAAGTTTTGTCCAATTCTCGACCGACAAATCTTCTCGACTCCTTTCCTTGCTGTAAGTATCTATAGCCGAATGTCGTCCTCTGAGTAACCACAGATCAACGTACTTTGAAGGATCGAAAGGTCTCAGAGGTGGTCCAACAAGTTTGATGAACAAATGTGCTGAAATTGTCTTAGTCTTCAACGAAGCCCTTATTGGCGTGGCAATTAGATTCATCTGCGAAAACCCGCGTTCATATTCACTTGAAGAAATGAGAATGGTATTCAGAGTCTGTATCAAATGCAACAGTTTTTCTGGATATGTCTTTTGGAGAATGTATTCACGGAATCCACGAATCATTTCTCTTTCATTTAGTTGCAGTCTGATTGACAAGTTTCTAATTTTCACTTCTCCAAATGTCGCCTAATCACCTAATGGACAGGTCGATTCAAGTCCACGTGGACCAAACATCAAATTTTCAAAAGTTACTTTTAAAACTTGGAAAATCCGTCGAAAAAAGGTGCCAGAACGCCGTTCCGGTGCGTTCTATGACAAAAAAAGCACTGCACGACACTAACGTTTACCAGTATACAGGGTGATCAAAGAATTTCGACTTCGATTTCTCTCTAGTTTGTTTGATTGAACGCCTGCCCAAATTCGATTTGCCTGTTAAATAGCCTTGAGCCTTTATAAAACACCCAACTTGATAGATGTATATTTAGTAAGTACGAAGTTATTGAATTGCAAGATTTCGTTCTCAGTTTTTCCTATGCATAGAACATCTTTTTGTGCTTTTGATAAACTATTCTGTAAAAAATTCATCTGCAAAAGGATTATAAAAAATGAGTTCATATTTAAAAAGTTCAATTTTTCATGTTTTATTGTATTCACAGTCGAGAAGAAAGAAAAAACTAAGATTCAAATTTGAATTATAAATAACTTCGTACTTATTAAATATAGACCTGCCAAGTTGGGCATTTTTTGAAAGCTTAAAATAGTGGCTATCTAACTGGAAAATCGAAATATTAATGATAGACTCCTATGGTGTTACATCGTTACCCTTGTCGTTGAAGGACCATTCTGAATGTCTAAAAATATACGGGGTGTTCTATTTAAAATAACGAACTTCCGGTATAAAGTTTTCAGTAGATTTGTAGTATTCCAAAACCCTATTTTTTGCAAATTTTGATTTGTAGTTACTAGGTTTTTCTCAGAAAACGTCTGATCGATGGTCGTCGTGACAAACTCTGTATGTTGCTTTTTCTGCTATTTTTTAGTTACACCCACCGGTCTACGTTCGATTGTTGAAGTCCCTAGTTTCTGTTCCGTATAGTAACAAGAGTAGTATGCATACGAAAAATATTTTTGTTTTTAGTGTTTATGGAATATTCATCTTTATCTTCATTGCTGTAAACTATCCATTCTAATCTAATACATACGTTTGTTTAATTCCACTTTTAGATTGTTTTCCCCATTCTTATTTCTTTTGTAATATAATTGCATTTATTTACTTCTTCTATTTCTGCTCTGCTATTAAGCTTTATTTGAGTGTTATATGGAACTTTATTTGTCATGATTTTTATTTTACTTATCTCAAAGAATACCTACTACTACTAATATACTTTTGTGCTTATATTTATCTAAACTTCATCTTCTAGAAACATCACTCAATTCCGTTAATGTTGCTTTTAAACTTTCGGTTGTCTACTACGACATTATCTGCGAATACTAAATAATTGAACATTTCTATAGAAATCTTAGTTTTTGTTGCTCGGTTAACATCCTATCATTCTCTAATTTTTGTATATCGTATATGTAAAAGGATGGCTTTCAGTTACTTGCATTTCTTGTGTATGAAGGCAGAAATTAGGCAGTCGCCGTAACTAACTTTATGGTGTGTTTTTCTTAAAATTTTCCAAGTATACCATCAACTTCCGCTGCTTTCGCTCTTTTAAAGTTTCAAAAACCAGTTCTATTTCGTCTTTAATAATTTCCGAAATGCCTTCACAGCTAATATTAATTATGGTCTTGTTATTTGTATGTTAGAGTTTGGATATTTCGTTTTGTAAAGTTTCCCATAATATTTCTTCGTTATTTGAAGAATTTTGTTTTTGTCAGTAGTTACAGCACCACCTTCGTCCCTGAGCTTATATAATTATCGTTTATGCACGATCGCATTATAATTTGACAATTATGCCTGGATTTTTTTGACATAAACGTCTCTTTACGGCCCATGGGGTCATTATAGCCCACGGGCTATAATAAAATGTCAAACAATGATAAACAGTTCAACAGTCATATAGAGAATTTTTTAAAAATTAATATCGAGTATACTCTTTATTGAAACTCTATTTGGGGCAATTTATATTAACAACACAGTTAACACAATTATTCATGTGCATATTCCTAGGCACAACTGCTTCAATCATTTGATAGTAGTTCGTAGAAAAAAAAAATTGAGCAACTAACTACTCCATGTGGGTAGAAAATCAAATTATTCCTTTTATTTCAGTTTTAAAATCTTCGACGTGCATAAAATTATGTATGTACCACTGGCGTAACTTGCTTTTAAGTCATCGGCGTGTTTTTAGACCTCGGCTTACGCCTCGGGCTCAAAATCACATCTCAGGCCATAAAAGCTTCTTTACGCCCTTAATACATAAATAACTATTTAATTATTAGAGTATAATGTTTACCTTATACTTTTAAACCTTTGTTTTGTACTAGTACACTATCTACCATTTTTGTTTTATATTTACAAATGCTCTGTTTTGCTATTGTTCGAATGTTTTTATTAAATTCTCCGCCAAGTTTCGTTTTCCATCGTTGCTTAGAGGTCGTTTTTCTTCCAATAACAATTTTGTTTCCTCACTTAATCTAATTCTTCGTTATTCTATTTCTTTTGTATATAAGCTGAAATAGTTGGTCAAAATCAGGGAATGGAGTGGATTCATCTTTATTTTTATTTACAGAAGTAGTCGAAAATGTCCACCGTTAACATAACACAAGCTTCCATTTCGTATTTCAACACTTTCAGTAAATAAAAATAGTTTTTTGGTTTCATGGCCTTCTATTTTTGTGAATTAACTTCTGAGGGATTTGGTTTTGGACCAACTGTTTTTTGCCTGTGACGAGCCTAATTCAATCCCTGATTTTGACCAACTATTTCAGGACCAATCTGTATATTTATATTTGTGCTGTTTCCCTTATAACTAATTTTTACATTTCACAGTTTGAGTTTGGTATGGACAATAGTTTGTTTACTAAATATTTATAAACATTTCTTGAAATCTTTCTTGGCACCCCTTCAACTTTACTGTACCTATCTATAGCTATTTCTTTACGTCTTATCATTTTTAATCTTTCCGATTTCTTGTTTGTTACTAATTTTGCCTTACTATTTATTTGATGACCGTTGCCAGCTGTGAAATGATTCAAAAAGCACTATCATCTTGCAGTATTTCTTTGTACGTTGGTAACACATAAGCAATATGTTTTTGGTGCCTCCATTACGGCTAATTACGGCTAATCCAAGTTTATCTTCTTTTGTTATTCTTCTTGACTGCCATGTTTAGTTACATGAAGAGTGTATAGTATACGTTGCAATTTGTTGAGTTTGGAATAAATGGTCGACATCTTAATTTCCTTTTATAATAACACATTTATAAAGTTAAATGTAAATAATGATTGTTTATTTAATTGTTTATGAGAAAGACAAAAATAAAATGGAGAGACTAGCGATTTAAAACTGTTTATGATTGCATAAGATTTAATTAAATTTAATTTATATTTAACATATTAAAGGACATGCCGTGTTCAAGTCATGACCAAGTCAAAACGGTATTGTTATTGAAAAACCGATACTAATAACTGTAGTTATTAATTGTTAGATTCTATCATTCAGACGATCCCTATCTGCTTTTATGCAGTAATGTCTGGTGTTTTTGCAAGCTTTTTTTCACACCACTAACATCGTTATCTTTATTTATCAAAGTCGTTTCCTTTGACACCTTCTATCGCCTCTAAAGTGTATTGATCAAATTCTGAAAAACCTGTATAAATGTTTTCCACGTGACCGACCTGAATCAGAAATCAAATCTCTAGCTTAGGACGCATGCACATATGTTAACCACTGTATCACTAAAACTGGCTTCCTTTGTTTTTATTACAAATAGATTTGAAATAATAATTTAGCCTTCGTAGCATAGTGAATACGATTATGTTCGAAATCAATTGTATGTTATTTACAGTTATGTATATATTTAGTAATAATTCTTGGTACCTTGCATTAAATTAAAATTTTGAAGAAAAACATCTGTTCGGTTTATGGAACGCATTTAATGACCTTATAAGTTGAACTAGCTGATGGCAAATTAATAATAACTCTTTGTTTTACAGATAAATGGTTAAAAGCTTTGTGTGAAATTATTCACGATAAATGATCAGTACTTTAGGATTTAATGGAAATAAATACATACTTGGTAACGATATTTGTTTTTTTTGCATTGTTCAGGAGATTATGTTTCTCTCGGAATATGGTATCTATTTATCCTATTGTTCCGATTATCCATTGTTATGCTTTCCATTAGTATTCTTAAACGAGACAGATGACGTTTTAATTTATACAATTTTAATGTAGTATCCTGAAAAGTTGGGGACAGGCTTATTACTGTAGCTTCTCTAAATCAAATTAAGGCTTGTCGATCCCCTATAGCGGTCATACTTTGTATAAATTTTTTCTTGGTGCCAATTTTACAATTATTAATGAATTTACCTTACCTAATAGTTAATTGCAGCTTATTTTAAATGTAAATTTTATTTTTAACGCCCCGTAACTTCTAAAGGGAGCACCAAGATAGGTATGAATGTTTGGTATATTTTTATCGCAAATGGGTATAGTTAATCTATCTTCCCAAACCTTTCGAGACACTCTGGGTACAGATAGATAGCATCATTAGTTTTCGTTATTTCTAAACAAGTTGTAATTTGAAGCAGTGTTTAAAGGTTTTTATCAACGGTGCTCAGTCTTATACTATCGGCCATTGTATTTAAAGTTACTTCTAAATACAATGCTATCGGCGATCTTCTGCAAAAGTAGGCGGCAAACGATCGACTAGTGTAGGGAAAAAATACAAAGTTTATAAATGGTAGGTATTCATTAATTACACAGACGAATCACATACCTATAGGTAGGTCCATAGATATTATAATAGCTATAAGTTTTGAGTCGAAAGTTTCTGCGTGTTCTAGGCACTTCGTAACGTACATTTATTTACGCGATCGACTGGTCGATCGCAATCGACCATTTAAGCACCCCTGGTTTAATATAATTCTAACGACAAGTTTGTGGCAAACTTGGGCAATTTAAAGGTAAATATCAAATAATGATATTTATAAAAGTTGAAGTTGTTTATTTGTATTCTTTATAATTTGAAGATAAGATTTCTGTGAACCTAGATCTCGCTTGATAGATAAAATAGTTAAATTATTAATTTAATTATTAGTCAAATATATTGGAAAGAAAACAACTATTACCTACATTTAACTTTTAATTGGTTTTTGACAAAGGCCCCTGTAGAAAAAGCATTGAAGGAACAATTTATAAAAAGCTTTGTATAGTAACATTACATAATTATGTATTTATAAATATAAAATTTGAATGTTTAAAAAAACTTCCATTGTGAACTTCTACAAATTAATATTACTTGCTCATCTAATTCGAAACGTTCCGAAGAAACATAAAACAAGTTTTTTTTTGAGAAGAAGTTTCTTATTATTATTTTATGTTTTTGGTTATCTATGATCCCTAAAAGTAATTTTCACATTTCGATAGTCTTAGTTGCCTCGAAACCTGTAACGAGTGTTGCATAAATTACGAACTGCCATGGATAAAGTTATCTTCTTCGCCTTGTATGTTTTGATTTTCAACTAATTGTATTTGCTAATCACTCGATGCTGGCACAACTAGCCTAAAAATTGTGAAATCGTGTTATTATGTAAAGTATTCCAAACCGCCGCTTTCGTAATCCACTGCCAATTCTTATGTATTTTTTTAGTTACAAAATGACTTCTGAATGTTTAAGCATAATTTTGGCCACAGAGTAAAATTGGGTTTTTTTTTTAAAATAGAAGTTGCGGTTTTAAGTAAATCTCATTTATTGTTTTAGTGAAGTCAGTCGTAAAACGATAATCGTTGATGCTTTTTAACGACACCTGTCGATATCTCCCATGGATACTTTATGTTTCCTATAAGCTTCCACCATAATAGGTACCTATAAGTAGTTTAATGTGGACTTATTTTTACATGGTTTTTAAACCGTTTAAAAAGGGGGTACTCATAGACACTATGTGCATGCCTATACAGTATACACACTACTGTTATCTTGTGTTCTCTTATTTTTTGTTAAATAGGCAGTATACTGGCCATACTGGGTCATTCACATAAGACGCGCCCCTTAAAAACTTCAAATGTAACCCAACATACAAGTTTTCAAACCTACTAGAATTATTCGTGAATTAATATACACATAAAATTCGATGAAGTAGATCTATTCACAAATACTTGTTTACTTATTCATTAAAACTGACAATTAGATTACTAGTCGTAAAAAAAAGTTTTCATTAATGTGATTTCTATATAAAATTGTTATTGATAATATTTTTTTAATTGTCTAGTTATGAAAGTTTTCAGTTTGGAATATAAGCTTGACATGCTATTATTAGTTACGTATTGTGATTCTGAAGTAAGCAACCTCTGTTTATACAGTGTGTCCCAATTTCAATCCCCACCATTAGGATCTCGGAAACTATAAAAGCTACAAAATTGGTTAAATAGGGAAAGTTTTAGGAATTTCAATGCTCATTTCATATCCGTTGAGAAATCACAGCCAACTTTGACCGTTTTCGAGATATCTTGGAAAAACCGAAATTTGTAGTTTTCTGTTTTACAAAATATCTCGGAAAGTATTAAGTTATTAGTTTCAAGACTTGTACATTATTGTGAAGGCACTTTTTTACGGAGAATCGGGTGGTACCATTTGTTTATATTTATGACGCTTTGTTTCTATTCTATGAACTACTTTTGATTTTCATATGGACGTCATATTGAATTTTGTCTTAACTAAACTCAGCTCTTTTTTCTTTTTTCAACGATGTGTCACACGTGCGGAGTTTTTGAAGAAGAGCGGGAATAAAATACATTTTTCCCTTATTCGTGTAGTAGGCTATGTATACGTTTAATTGAGAATTAACATAGATCAACGTTATCGCTGACTTTGTAAGTTGGGTTGTCTATATGAACTGTTAAGGGGCGCGTCTTATGTGAATCACCCAGTATATGAGTAATGTAACTTCTCTGAACTAACTATAATCATAGAAAGAAGAAATAGATTTCTTTGAAAAGATAAGTCATAAATTCAAATTTATGGGTGAGTTAATGTTAAAAGTACTAAACTGTATTTACCGAGTCGAGTCAGTAAAATCTGCAACTCACATCACATATTTTCTAGACAAGTAGTAGTCTTAATATGATTTTTTTAAAGTATAAATCAACGTGACCTTAGTTTGCTTTTTTCCTGTCATAATGTAAAGGTGTATCAGTTCATAATTCGTGAGTTTTGTGTTAGCAATGTCAAGTTCAATAGAATCTGCATCTAAATCAACCGGGGCACTAGAATTGTCTCCTCCTAAGAAAAGAAGCAAACGAATTCCACTAACTAGCGCTGAAAAACATACGATTTTAAATACTTACAAGACAGAATTGAAATCCAATCCCGAAATTTTAGTTTCTGAAATAATCACAAAATCGGCCCAGCTTACAGGTGTTAGTGAAAGGTCTGTGTACTGCATAATTTCTGAATATCAGCATAGCCGTACTTTATCATCACCAAAATAAGTTAAACCACGTGCCAAACTTCTGGATGGCGTTGCCGATTTTGTGCAAACTACAATTCTTAGGAAAGCCCACGAATTCCTTTTTCGCAATGAGTTGCCTACTGTAGACAAAGTGCTTCAGGTTGTTAACGAAGATGAGGATTTACCAAATTTAAAAGGTCAACTTTACACAAGCTTTAAAAAATATAAACTTTAGACATGTTAAACGCGGCTGAAACAGTATGCTTGGATAAAGAAGAAATAGTTCTGTGGAGAAGAAATTACTTACGGACAATAAAAAAATATCACCAACAAGGCAAAAAATTTGTTATATGGACGAAACGTGGGTCAATGCTGGACATACGCAAAATAAAGTATTGAAAGACGAATCCATCAAATCGCCAAAACAAGCATTTTTAGAGGGACTTTCCATCGGTCTAAAAAATCCATCGGGCAAGGGTAAAAGATTAATTATCATGCACATCGGTAGCGACACAGGTTTTGTTAATGATGGTCTCTGGGTTTTCGAATCGAAAACGACTGGAGACTATCATGAAGAGATGAACTCGGAAAATGTTGAGAAGTGGTTTGCAAATGTACTTGCGCTACTTGAAGATAATTTTGTTATAGTGCTTGATAATGCCCCGTATCACTCTCGAAGACAAGAAAAACTCGAACTACATCATAAAATAAGCCTGAAATTAAGCAATGGTTGTCTTCCAAAAGTATTAATTTTTGAAGACAATATGTTAAAAGGTGAACTACTGTACATAGTAAAACAACATAAATATAATTATAATTCTTATGTGATTGACGAAATGGCGAAATCAGAAAATAAAATTGTGCTTAGACTTCCCCGTTTCCGCTATGAGCTGCACCCAATCGAATTAATTTGGTCTCAGGGCAAAGGCCAGGCAGCAAAAAATACTACCTTTAAGCTTGCACATGTTAAAAAGCCTTCTTATAGAGGGTGTTAATGGAATTACTGTTCAGAAATGGTCAAAAAGTATGCAACACGTAATTCACGTTGTTGAAAATAATATGTGGGAACTTCATAATAATATAGAAATTGCGGTGGAACCTCTGATTATAAATATAAATGCTGATTCTAGTAGCACCGAACAATCATACTTTTAGTTTACTTTACTTTTGTTATTATTATTACTATTAGCATAATTATTATTTATATTTTAGTTTAGTTACTCCGTATTCCAGTTTTTAGTTGCGTAAATATTATTATTTGTTAAAGCTTATTGCCGCGGTCGTGGCTCAGTTGGTTCAGCGTGCGTCTCACCACTGAGATGGCCCGGGTTCGATTCCCAGGGTCACACGTACACCGAAAAACCCGATCATTTCCCTCGGAAGGAAATGTCAAACCACCGAGGTATTCTATCTAGTAAGTCTTTTCTGGAGCTTGGAGTAGAAATGCAAGCAGTTCCGTGGTTCGGAGACATTATATATGGAGAGAGACCAGCAACAGCCTGTAAAGGGCATGCCACTTCAAGTAGAAGATTTTGGGATAATGATACGTGAATTGCATTGCCTTCTTGTGTATTAAACTTTAATAATGTTACATAAATTTTAGTTACATGTTACATCGCTGTTGTTACGTTTAAATATTCTCTGAATGTTATTTGTGGCGCTTGATTTGACTTTTACAGGTAAAGAGCAATAAAAAAGTTTAAATACAAATGCGGCTTTACACAAATCGTCAGGTAAACAAGGTTCTGCCAGCTGTTCACGCGTATTTGTTTACTTCCGCTGAGTCGACTCTGTGAATCTGGATAATTCTTTGATCTAATTTTATTATAAGGTTACGTTAGTGATCTAGTCACTGATGAAATATGCAATATGGGCTGCAGATTTTACTGACTCGACTCGGTAAGTATAATCCTTTAATCTTTGCACGGATTATGTTAGCCTTGAAAATCCACTGATTTGACTGAAATTTATTGCTAATTATTTAGGATTAAATGACGATTTTTAAGGAATATGTGGCTACTGTTTTCCCAATATTAACAATAAATAGTTACTAGAAAATGTTAAAAGCGTTAATTCAGTTAAATAAACTAAAATAATACGTGTTCTAAAAGTTTTGCCATCATGTGTATAAGGCATTTTATTGATAAATAATGGATTTCTTGATACTTTTCTAACGTTAGCTTTAGTTTAAAGTGGACCCAAGTGAGATCTCTACTTTTGGTCATAAATTCAAGATTTCAAAAATTTTGGTACATTTGTCAAATAGATGAATTAATAGCAGGGTGTAGAAATGGTTTACGATAGGGATTTCAATGGTAATTTCTTTATATTGAAATATTTCAGCAACTGTTCTTTTCACTAAGTACAGGATATAAGCAAAAATCAGTGTGAATTGATGTAGTTCTTATTGTTACTTAAAATATGTTTATTCATGATAATTAATTTAAGTATTGCCGTTTTAATTTCCCCATAAAATTTGGTTCTAGCAGATTTTTTAAGACTTTTCTGCAGTTAAAAAATTCAGTTTCATGGACAAGTTACCCTCCATACAATTGTAATAACTAACGCATTCTTCCCGGAGAAACGTTTTAATCCTCCTATTGTGGTAATGTAAATAATCTTCTTGCCTTTTTATCGTTTCTAACAAAATTGCAGTAAAAACCAATAAGATTAGTTTTTAAAAGTTTTGATGTTATGCAGATGATGAAACAATTAATGGAGCAGATGAGCACAATATTGAATCTGCTAACCACGATTGTAACCAGAACACACAATGGTCCAACACCTTAAATTAGCGGTATGGAATGCCAACGGGCTGTTACAACATAAAGAAGAACTTACAGCATTCATTACAAACCACTGCCTTGACATTGTATTAATATCAGAAGCTCACTTTACTGACCGCAGCTACTTTAAAATCCCACGTTTTACAGTCTACGCAACACAACATCCAGACGGGACCGCCCACGCTGTCACTGCTATAATCATCAACAACCAAATTAAGCATCATGAACTCCCCAAATACAGCGAACCATATCTTCAAGCTACAACGATAGTAGTCGAAGACTGGCTAGGGCCACTTACGATATCTGCAGCCTACTGCCCACCAAGACACAACAACAAACAAGAATTATACGAACACTATTTTCACACTCTAAGTAACTGGTTTATTTCGGCAGGCGACTACAATGCAAAGCATGTCCACTGGGGATCTCGACTAATCACAAATGGTAGAGAAATGTTGAAAGCTGTAAACAATATGAATTTCCAACCCTTGTCCACAGGCGAACCTACATACTGGCCCACCAGTGTTAGTGACATTGGGTACAAATGTAATAATCAAAGAAAAGACACCAACTCTCACCAACAAATATACAAACTGGAATCTCTTTAGAGAGTCAATTGACGAATCCTTACACATGGATATCCCACTAAAATCCGCAAATGACCTAGATGAAGCAGTGAAACATTTTAACCAGGTAATTCATGAAGCGACTCGCCAGGCTACACCTGAACAAACACGTAATAACCAACACATCAGCTCAGCAAGCTGCCCAATTATAGTAAAACAAAAAATCGCAGAAAAGCGTAGACTACGTAGGATCTGGCAAACCACAAGACAACCAAATGACAAAAGGATTTTAAATCATGCAACTGCCGAGATTTTAAAAATCTACTTTCTAACATCAGAAATCAGAATGTACAAACTTAGCTAAAACACCTGTCACCGTTGGAGGCAGACGACTACTCGCTTTGGAAAGCCACAAGACACCACACACCAATTCGTACTGCCAATAATAACTGGGCAAAAAGCGATAGTGAGAAGGCGTCCATCTTTGAACAACATCTTACTAATGTATTGCAACCATTCCCGGCGGAACAAGACATCACAGAAGAAATCCGAAATATTCTAGAAACGCCGTATCAAATGAGCCTGCCTATTAAGTACACCCGCATAAAGCCCCAGGTCATGATTTAATTACTGGCAACATTCTCAAAGAACTACCGCAGAAAGGCTATCAATTCATAACGCATTTATTCAATGCAATTCTAAGACTCCCACAGTTTCCTAGACTGTGGAAAAACGCCGTAATTATCTTAATTCCAAAGCCAGGCAAACCAAAAGAACAACCTGCATCATACCGACCTATCAGTCTGTTGCCAGTATACTCCTGGACAACCTTCTTATACCTGACCACCAGTTTGGTTTTCGTAACAATCACGCAACAATTGAGCAGGTTCACAGAGTAGTCGACAAAGTTACTAAAGCTTTCGAAGAGAGAAAATACTGCGCTGCATGCCTTTGATAAAGTATGGCATGAGGGACTGCTCTGTAAAATCAAGAAAACCCTACCCTCAGATTACTATGAAATCCTAAAATCGTACTTAACCAACAGGCACTTCCAAATCAGATATGGCAGCGAATTAACACCTTTATATACCATCGCTTCGGGTGTTCCCAGGGTAGCGTCCTGGGTCTCCTTCTATACCTGCTATTCACAGCAGACCTCCCGACAACACCAGGTAACATGTTCGCTACTTTCGCCGATGACACGGCAATTCTTGCATCGCATACCGACCCAAATCTGCCATCCCAACAATTACAAACTCACCTGAATAAAATATAGTGCTGGTGTACTAAGTGGCGCATAAAAATAAACGAAAGTAAATCAGTGAACCTATCATTTACACTAAGAAGAGGCACCTGCACCGGTTACGCTCAATAATCAAGAAATTCCACAGGCCGACAGTGCTAAATACCGTGGAATGCACCTAGACAAGAAACTAACGTGGAGGACGCACATATGGACAAAGCGCAAACATTTGGGATTAAAGTTACAAAAAATGTATTGGCTGATAGGGCGCAAGTCACCGTTATCCTTGGAAAGCAAGTTACTGCTTTATAAAACCATGATCAAACCCATATGGACATATGGTATACAGCTATGGGGCACAGCTAAAACATCCAACATAGAAATATTAAGAAGATTTCAGTCAAAAGTGCTCAGGTCCATTGTAAACGCACCATGGTATGTCACCAACGAAACCATACGTCGTGATCTTAAAATTCCAACCATTAATCAAGAAATAGAAAAATTTAGTGCGCGCTACCGTGATCGCATTTGTGGTCACCCTAATCCTCTAGTGGAGTGCTTATTAGAAAACGATGTAGAACAGCCACGATTAAAAAGATTGAAACCGTCGGACTTAATAAACAGATTTCCTTAACAATGTTGTGCCATATAAATTATAGACCAATTAGTGTATGTTAAACTATACCTTTTCAACTTCAAGTTGAGACTAATCATCTTCAAATTGAGAATAAACACATTCAAATTGAGACAAAATAATCTGAAATCAATTAAACACATTCAAATTGAGATTTAATATAATCAAATTGAGAATAAACATATTCAAATTGAGAATAAACACATTCAAATTGAGACAAAACAATCTGAAATCACTTAAACACATTCAAATTGAGAATTAACATATTCAAATTGAAAATAAACATAATCAAATTGAGAATAATCAATTTCAAATTGATTAAACGCATTGAAATAACAATAGACACTTTCAGATAGAAAATAAACACATTCAAATTGGGACTAAATAACTTCAAATTGGGAAATAGCAACTGAAAATTAAAATTCGTCAATATTATATCAAAAAATATATCAACAATAATTTTTATAAATGAAACTGTTGTACAGTTGCCGGAAATTACCCCAAACTGAGTTTCTCGTCGTCAGCTGTGTATATATGTATATACCTAATAGAAAACATTATATAGGAAAACGTATGTACATATAACAAAACCATGAACTGGAAAAAAAATGTACCTTTTCAACTTCAAGTTGAGACTAATCATCTTCAAATTGAGAATAAACACATTCAAATTGAGACAAAACAATCTGAAATCAATTTGAGATTTAACATAATCAAATTGAGAATAAACATATTCAAATTGAGAATAAACACATTCAAATTGAGACAAAACAATCTGAAATCACTTAAACACATTCAAATTGAGAATTAACATAATCAAATTGAGAATAAACAAAATCAAATTGAGAATAATTAATTTCGACTTGATTAAACGTATTGAAATGACAATAGACACTTTCAAATAGAAAATAAACACATTCAAATTGGGACTAACTAACTTCAAATCGGGAAACAACAACTGAAAATTAAAATTCATCAATAGTATATCAAAAAATATATCAACAATAATTTTTATAAATGAAACTGTTGTACACAGTTGCCGGAAATTACCCCAAACTGAGTTTCTCCTCGTCAGCTGTGTCTGTGTATGTATATAGAAAGCATTATATAGGAAAACGTATGTACATCATATAACAAAACCATGAACTGGAGAGAAATTAATAATAGGTGATGAGACAAAATTGCCAATAAGTGTATAAATATTATTTAAAATAACTTAATATACATGTGGTAAACTTTGTTTCTACTAATTTTTGTATTTGATACAATTCTCAATTTGATTATATTAATTCTCAATTCGAATGTGTTTAATTGACTTCAGATTGTTTTGTCTCAATTTGAATGTGTTTATTCTCAATTTGAATATGTTTATTCTCAATTTGATTATGTTAAATCTCAATTTGAATGTGTTTAATTGATTTCAGATTGTTTTGTCTCAATTTGAATGTGTTTACTTATTCTCATTCTCAATTTGAAGGTGATTAGTCTCAACTTGAAGTTGAAAAGGTATAGATTTAGATTAATATAGGTGAGACATCATTGGATGCTCTACCTTCATGCCTTTTAGTTCTTAATTATTCAATGTACGTTAAACCAACTGCTGAATGTCGCACTTAGACAGATTGTAGCGTAATAATTAAAAAAAAAAATGTGGAAACTGTATAATACTAATATATTTTTAAAATGTTGCAACTAATGTTAATATATGATTGCACTTGTAAAGTATTTGTAAGCAGTTGTTAAAGAATTTTTTTAAAATTTATAACGTAAAATACAAACAAACATCAACGTTATTTTGGACTTGACAAATAACTATATTGGAAATTCATAGTTAGGTTGGTCCATGTAAAGATAAAACTATGTATATTCCGATTAATGCTAGTTTACATGTACAGTTTTAGTGGAGCTTTTCTTTTGGGGGCCAGGATAAAATAAATGCATATATTTTAACGATAACTAATTTTTGCAAGAAAAAACATTAAAAAAATTAAAACAGGCATATCAGTTGTGGCTTAATGAAACTTTAAAAATATGAAGCTAAATTAAGATGAGGGCTAGATTCCCACATATTTTCACTTGTGGAGACTACAGCAATAATAAAGTATTTTTATATTAAATTATTGAATAGTATTACGTATATGATCAATCCAGAATAATTAAGGACACTGAATAATAATATTAGATTTAAGTTAATCCCTGCTAGATTATTTATTGTCCAAGATTGCAAGCGACCTTATGCCCTATGAACTTCCGTGGTGGTCTTAAATGCCAGCGTTAGAAATTTCCTATTGATATAATTCATTTTCAAATGTACCTACTACCTGACCTTAGGTTTGTACTGTAATATAGCTAATGCATACTGTTGTTCTAGAATACATACGTCTCCCAATTTTTAACGTGCGAATTATCCAAAATTTGTCGATATTGTTAAGACTCCTTTTTAGTGCTACTTTTCTTTTCTCAGAAATTGCCAGTACGTCACAGGGGTTCGCTTTATCAATCTGTTAAATAATGAAATATTGTGTTATACTGCTATAGAATACGAATTAGGTATTAGAATTCCTCTACAACTTTAAAGTTGAACATAACTAAGTTAGTTCCATTTAATTTGAAATAGCTTTCGGCAGGCCTGGAACAAAAGCTGGGTTATAATTTCATAACTCTAAATTGTAAGTTAATTTACCAAGTTTATGTGGACTTGGAAATTTAATCAATATAAATAAATTATTTTGAAGCTTCTGGAAACAGATTGCTTTTCGTTATATTTATCTCCGTGTAGGTCCTGAAGTTTGTTACAAACTGTTATAATTAGTTATATCCTAGACACCTTAATTTCAATACGGAGTATAGATACATTGATTTATTAAACAATCGACATTATGTCGTGATTATAGTTTGTATTATTTGTCCTAAAAATATATATTATTGTATTTAATTCAAACTTAAAACCGTGAAACAAATCATGTAATGGTAATTTTATTGACCAAACAAGCAGATTTTATGAAGCTGATTTTGCTTTTGTTTACACGTACAGTTCAAAACAAATAACTGCATTTTGTTGAAAATTTCGTTATTTTGTATCGCTTTTGACTGAAAACTAACACGAAATACAAGAATGAAGCGAAAAATGTAGCTTCATCGAGGCGAGTAAAATTCTCTTTAACTTTCCCGATTTTGCTTCCGGTCGCGTCTAGTACACTTCGTTTCATTATCTCCTGGGAAATCCTTCCGTCGTTTGAATTTTTATGTCGATTTCTTTCTCTTGTTCAGTTCACTGGTTTCTTGGGCAGTAATTGGCACTTACAAATGTGATTGATTTTCTAATTGCATGAAGTTCAATCAAACTGCTTTTACGAATCGAACATCTGCCGTGTAACGACATAACTTGATAATATAATATCGCACCAAAGCTGCTTTTAATGTAAAACTTGTGCTGAACATCTTACAAAGTTGTTCCAAAATAAAATAAACAACCTGTTGAAATCTACAGTTCTAAATTTAAACTGTAGTGATATCCATGCTTTTAGAACGGTCTATTTAATGCTGTTCCTAATGTTATTAAGAATGTGCTGGAGTAACAGGGCTTTAATAGTATTTTAACTGTCAGAATATACCAATATAGTGCAAAAAAGATTGACAATGAAAGAATGTACAATATTTATACACTTTGACTTTACAATTACAACGTGAACGTTTAATAGACATGTAAGTTATAATTAAAGGTTTCAGTAAAGGTCAAGTAACTTTTAGGAATAAATTTAAATTAACATAAATAAATCTTTTTCATACGATGTATGCATGCTTTGTATCTTTATGTGGTATACATCTAGACTATTCGAAATTCAATGGAAACAAGCACGTAAATAAATAAAGAAGCTAATAAATAAATTATGCACTAATTATGCTCATGACTGTCGTTTGGATTGTTTACAAATATATTCTGTTGCATAATAAATAGAAGATTATAAGTTACTTTTATATTTTCTTCATTAGTTATAAGTAGGTAACATTTTTCTTTTTATGTTAATTAAACAACAATAAGGCTTTTATAGATAGTCATAGTATTATTAGTGTTCTCTTGATGCAAAAACTGTAAATATATACTTTTCTGGAAATCAGAGAATTTACGTTTATTTGTTTATTAATTCGTAAAACCATAATCCAAAAGAAAACAGTATGTTGTAGTTTTAATTATCACTGTGTATCGTTTCTTATAAACCTAGCGTTAAGTGTTAATTATGCCGTCAAAATAATAATAATAAAAGGAATAAAAGTGTTATAAAAGGAATATAATATACTACGTGAAAACGCCGAACGTATTTTTTTTCATTGTTCATATTTTAAAGAATGAAGACAGAAAACCTAAGCTGATTGTAAAAATTCTAACTGAATATCAGCAAGCTGATGAACTATCTGAAGTATGAGCATGTCTGAAAGTTAAGTAAATATGTTAAAAGGGGTTTTCAGCAATGCGTCATTTCATATAGGGAATCTCGAATTATGTAACCTCATTTTGTTTTTACATAATTTAGAACTTTGCCCTAAGGTTATATTTTTCTCTATCCCAGTAGGAGACTATATTTTGTATTAAAATGAATATAAGAAAATGACAAAATGTGAAAACAGTTACCTACATTGATTAAGATTTTTCATGCTCCTACGCCATAGAAAAAATCAAATTCTTATTTTTTAATATACAGGGTGTGTAAAAACTCGCGTACAAGCTCTCCGTAACTTTATTCCTTGGACAATAATAGGGCGAAATTCTTATAGCGAAAAAGCCACCAGATGCTTGCTCAACTCGTGTGAAGCCTTCAAAGTTCAAAATTGGCAACGCGAAAAGGAAGCCGTTTTTGCAAAATTCTGTTACTTTATACATCGATTAAGTAATAACGGCAACAATTCAGTATCGTTTATCATTTAAAAGTACCAAAAAAATACTAGTTTTCATAATTTAAATTCTTCCAAATTTATTTGCTTGTATCAAAAATACGTTTGGCAATATTGCAAATTAAAATTAAAATTAAATTATCTTGTTGTTGCTGTTTTATCTTTGCTTTAACTAATAATAATCGATGAGTTGGCTGATGGCTGTGTTTGTAAATGCAAGGTTGTCAAATTTAAATTTCTTAAATTATTATTCTCGGGATTAACTCAGCGTCTACGAACATTTTTCTAATAAGATTTTTTTCTTATTTTTGTCTAAGGAATAAAGTTACGGAGAGCCTGTACGCGAGTTTTTACACACCCTGTATAAGCTAAGAAATGAGAATAAAGCAGTGTCGTAGCAATGGGGGAGCGGTCGTGTGCGGTCTACTCGAGTTCAAGGGGTCCATTAACCGGAAGGAAAAAAAGGGTTAATAGTCAGTACCCGATACCTTATATAAAACCTCTCCTTCAGTTTTTACTTGGGAGCCAGTGAACGTTGTTAGCTTGAAGTGCTACAGTACCGTACAAAGTAATCGTAACAAATAAACCCAGTTAATGCTGTGACAAACTTTATTTGGAATAAAAATACAAAATAAATGATATTTTAGGATGTTCATAATTTTTTGGTGTGCCGAAGCATAGCCCAGCGGCTAGTTAGGCCTATTGAATCACAAAAAAAGTTTATAATGTAGTACAGGGTACTATTGACAGAGACGGTTCGAATACCTTCGTCTTCTTCGTCTCCCCCAAATGTGAATGTGAATGTGTTTCTTACTCCATATTGCACAACCTACACATTAGAGTATCACTTCTATCTATTGTATGTTGGTGTTTATTTAAATTGCAGTGGCACTTGAGTAGTACCCACTGTTATTAGTTATTAAAATTATTTTTATTCGGTTGAGATTTAAGATTTGCCTGATAATGCCCTATCTTTCGATTGTTTCATTTTTTCCGTCTCTCTTTTGGCAAGAGTGTCCGCTGTTTCATTACCTTGTATTTCTTTATATCCGGCACCCAAAGTTACTTTGTTATGTCGGGCCAGTTCAATCAAGGTTTTTACACAGCCTTTTACAACTTTAGAGTTATGTTCTACAACCGATAAGGCTTTTAACGCTGTTTGACTGTCAGATGTGATGAGTATGCGTTGCCTCAATATCTTACGAGCAGTAGTATCGATGGCAATAAATTATTTCAGACTTGAAAACGGTGAAATATCAGATTACTTGCCCTAATTTTATTCCCTGTATTTGTCTTATGGTTTCCGCTTCAGTTTCTCACCCATTTTAGAACCATCTGTATTCTAGATTGTTCCATATCGGTTCCGGATTTCTGTAGCCCTGGCCACTCCCTTCTTTCGAGATAATTATGGGGTACGGTTTATTGAAGTGGAATTCGGTTTTTATTTTTTCCGCCTGTATTTGAAGCAAGCAGCGCTCCTTTATTTTTTATGAACTCATTGATGTGTTTTGGCATTTATTATACAACATTGGTTCCTTCGTTGAACAGTCTTCTTACGTAAGGCTATTCTTGAGAATAGCCCACAACTTCTCAATTAAATTAGGTTTGACGAGCTCCCTGCCAGTCTGGTACCTACAAATATGATTGTCTTGAGTAAATTTTTTTTAACTTTTTGAGGTAGGGTATGGTGTCAAATCATGTTGCAAAATTCCATCAGCTTCAGGAAAGGACTTGTGAAGCGGAAGAATGGCTGCTTCTGTATAATTTTCACTCTTCATGGTTCCTTCAATTAATTAATTGCACAGATTCTTCACGGGAAAAATAACCCCAAAACATCTTTTAGGCCGAATGTTTTCTTCGTTCCCCAACGCGCAAACTAAAATCTTTGACCTTGCACTTTAAACAGACTTTCATCTGATAAAATAACCTTTCGCCATTATTCCACAGACCAATCATTGTAAGCTTTTGTTCTTTCTAAATGTTTCTTGCGCATGACTTTTGGTAAGAAGGTGTTTATTCACTCTGGTTCTCAGGTCTTTTCAGCATTTAAGAACCTCCTAAGAACAGTTGTTATATGAACCGTCGCTCCACTTTGGGCTAGATCGGACATTAAATCAACTGCTGTTAACCTAATATTTAGTTTACATTTACGAATGGGTTGGCGGTTATCCGAAGACGAAGTTTTCTTTCTTCTTTTGTTTTCAGATAAAGTTACAATTTTAGATCTTTTCCGCAGGGTCGTATCCATTATTTGCACAAAGCAAAGGAATCCGCAAAACTCTCAATAACTGTAGCAAAATGGCTGCTGTACTTTACGGTACTTTAGAATTTCAAAGATGCTACTATTTATCTAAATTTCTGTGTTTAGATTATCTTGGCCGGCACTGTACTTAAAATTTTAATTCGGCAAAGCAACTGGAAAGATCTGACAGTAAATTTCTAAAAAATTTCCTTAATGAAGTTGAAGGTATTAACAAAACGTCTTGCGGGTTGGGACCGTGTCATTGTTGAGACAGAAGAACTTAACGTTTCGCCCACTTTTTTAAGGGGCTTCTTCAGAAGGAAAAGGGAGCACTAAAAGAGCACGGTAACTCAACGTGTCAACCACGCCAGAGGCGGAACTCTTTTAGCAAGAGGCATCTGGCTTGGTTGACAAGTTGAGTTACCGTTACCCTTCTGCCTCTTGCTAAAAAGTTTTGCTTCTGGCGTGGTTGACACGTTGAGTTACCATCCTCTTTTAGAGCCCCTTAAAAAGTGGGCGAAACGTTGAGTTCTTCTGTCTCAACAATGACACGGTGCCAACTCGGAAGACTTTTTTGTTAGTCTTCCTTGAAACCATCCAGAAATTCTGCCAGTCAACTTCACAAGTCAATATCATTCCTATGGCAAACCCCGAAAAAGATATGACGATATGTCCTTTTTTTTAATGAAGATAAATAAACATGGATTTACGGAAAGCGATTGTACCGAAGTTTACGTGGCATTCCTATTATTTCTTATTTTGCCATCAGTGACCGTAGCAAATGTGGGAAGGTTATTAAGTTAGATAAAAGTTATAAAAAAACTACGTAAGGGCAGCTACTACTGGAAAATTTTCCGGCTCAAGGACCAAATGGAGAAGATTATCTGGTTTGTAAGACCAAATGTTGAAGATTGTGTAGTTTGAACGCTGGTTCGTTGTAACTTATTTGCAGGACCGGCTCTGTGAGATGCTGGATTAGAGCTCACATGAGACGCCGGGAACATAAATAAATTCACGTAGTTGAATTGAATAAACGTAGAGTCATTCGGGTTAAGTGTGCGCACTTTAGACTTCTAAACCCTATTAAATAAAAATAGTTAAGTATATGAAAACAATTTCAACATTTTTAGATAGAGCATTTATTATTCTTTGAACATCGACTTTAACAAAAAAAGTAAATTCCCTAAATTTCTCATAAACTAAGAGTAAAACAGTTTTGTCGGCATGCGTTCACTTGACCCGTATTGCGGGTAACTGTGCGCACCCGTATGGGGCAAGTGAACGCATACGGGGCAAGTGTGCGCATGCGCAAACTTAGAGTCATTCGGGTTAAGTGTGCGCACTTTAGACTTCTAAGCCCTATTAAATAAAAAGTATATGAAAACAATTTCAACATTTTTAGATAGAGCATTTATTATTCTTTGAACATCGACTTTAACAAAAAAAAGTAAATTCCCTAAATTTCTCATAAACTAAGAATAAAATAGTTTTGTCGGCATGCGTTCACTTGACCCGTATTGCGGGTAACTGTGCGCACCCATATGGGGCAAGTGAACGCATACGGGGCAAGTGTGCGCATGCGCACACTTACCCGCGCACACTTGCCCCCCGGGACCAAATTTGCAAACAAAAATCGCGAATCCGATAGTGACGATTATAACCTTAAGCTTTCTACTGATATTCATTCTGAGATTGGCTCTGACAGCATGAAAGAATACTCACCGTTTGCAAATAAAAAACCTGGATATGACACACTTTTCCACGATGTTAAAATCTATTAATTGATATCACAAATTTTGTTGTATTGTAATTAGTTATGGAGCAAGCGACAAGTGACACAGTGACATGTCTGAAATAAGTCTAAAGCTGGGGTCGCTGATTTTTCGGAAAAAACGTTTGGCCGCCCTTGCCACATTTCCAAAATACAGCCCGTGCGCACACTTACCCGCTGCGCTCGGTTACCCCGAATGACTCTATATTAAACTGTTTGTATGGATTACAATAATTTAAAAACGAATAGAAATATAAAACACGTGGACCGGCACAAACTTAACTTACTTACTGCTTGCGTGTTGCTTCTTCGGTGGTTGGTACAAGACAGTTTCGCCAAGCGGATCTACCGGGTGGCTCAGTAATATATGCGGTGGCGCAGCCAACCTTGGTAACGAAAGGGTAGCCAACTTACTAGGGGAAAATACCCAGTTGCTTTAACAACTAGTTAAAGACGTCGCAGTCTTGGGTTGCAATCGAGCACAATTTTGCATCATTAATAGATTTAGGTGGTATTATTAATAACTTTGTAAATGTAAAGACCAGAAAAACAAAATTTGAATTTAGGTAAATCAATTTTTACTTAAACAAACTTACTATTTTACTAAACACTTACCAAATAAATGCCTAATAGGTGATAAAAAATTATCCAAAAGTTAACCAAATAAGATCTGTATAGGCTCGTGACCAACTTGATGAGATTTTTCGACCATCCTATACAACTTAAGTTCCTGATTTATTTTCTTGCACAAGGATTCACTTTATCCCTAGTTGCACCACTGGAACAGAGACTGATGAAACATGCAATTTAAAGAGAATTCATTGCACAACACTAAATGTAACTGAGCCCTAACATTGCGTTTTTCTAAAGTTATTAATTTGTTAGACGTAATATGTGCCATTTTTAATTTTTAGCAACTGGTTTTCAGCTATTTTTATGGATGCCGCCAGCATCTCGTCCTTATCAATTAGAATTTTGTTGTACATGAAGTATCTGTCAGTAGGAATTAAACAGTGCCAAATGTTAGATTATTGTGAATCTCAGTTCCTTAAACAATGCCTTTATAACTCGACAAAAAATATATGCTTCGAAGTTTGTATCAGATCATCAACATAAAAATTAAAGAATTTTCCGGCCAGTATTCGTAAAATCTACGTTGTAAGGTACCGCATTAAAAAAGCAGCTGGTGTACTCACAACATACTGCTTGCGTTTTAATAATCTGTGCCTAGAAAGTCATTAGCACTGCCTTACTACGAATGTTATTTTCTGCTCACGTAAAATTGAAATTATTTCCTCTCACGCAAACCATATATTATTTTTTTCAATTTCTATCTTAATTATTGCGATTTGTAGTTTATATATGCACATGAATATTAAATATTGCCCTTTTTATTTTGTAGGTCATCGGACAGAACGAAATGGATCTATTAATTTATATTTTGCTTAAAATAAACTGATTAATAAAACGATTAAGCTAGAATATATGAAAATAAAAATTAAAACTCCACATCCGCACTTGGGTGGCCTTACCCTGTATAAATTATCTTATATGCTGACATTTACATCAAATATTCGTTTTTAATGTTTTTCTGCAGAAAGGCACTTGCAGTTCTGTAATTTCCATTGTACTTTAGAGCTTGAGGTTTAGAAACGCTTAAATTAATATTTTCTTATTTTTCGTCAGAAAGCACACATGCGATAATACTGATATTTTACTGCTGCGTTCAGTGTTCAGAGCACGTACTGTAGTATTATAGATGCTATATGTCTGAAAAAGCTGCCGACAGAAAGTAGGATAACTTACTTACGTTAACAGATATATGATGTTAGTTTTTTGTGCGTTTTTGAAATTCGTCTCCTTCTAGCACGTAACTGTAATACCTATAAAAGATTATCAAAAATGTAAAGTTTTTATTTATCGAAGTGCCGAGTCAGGAATTTTTACGTAGAAACGTTGTTAATTAGTTCTTTAAAGACAGATATCTACTACGAGATTTCTGGATTTAGCCGCGCAGAAATTTTATGTTAAAGTTTAGCATTCCTTATAAATTCTTCGGTAAATTTTGGTATCCATATGTGGATTTTGTATGTTATAGTTTTTTTTTTATAATATTTAAATAGCAAAGTACTATTTAGTTAGCAGCGTTGAACTGTCAAAACCTCCAAAAAAAGGTTGATCACATTTTATAAAAATGTATTTGAACAATAAAGGAAAGTTTATTATGTATTATATGTATAGCTAAATAAACTTAATTCCATATTAAAATACCTGAGAAGTAGAAGAACATATATTTTTACATTACGCATTATTCTTTCAATTAATGTATTTTTAATTGTCATTTATTTTCTCGCCGTTCTATTTAAACTAGTATATTTTTTTGGATGGATTATATCGTTTAATAAATTACGCTGTAAGTACTTACAGCAATTAGCTTATGTTTAGTTTTTTCGCCGCCAACCCTGCCTGGAGTAATTTTTGGATTGCCTCAATTTTGCATAACTACACGCCTAACTGAAAAGGTAGTTTGCTTGTTGAAAACTCTTTCCATAATGGAAAATAAATATTTGCTAAGAGTTAATTCAAATTAAAAGTTATTTAGAATAATCTTGTTAAGAAACATGTATGACGCATATGCTATGATTTACACTTTCTTGTTGTTATTTGCCCCTCTTGCATCTGTCTTTCTTATTATTCTTTTCAATACTAGCTCGAATAATGTTGACGATAATGCATCGCATGCGCATACCAGACCGGATTTCAAATTTCTCTGTCATCTTCTTCCGCTGTTCGCACTATTGTCGTCTCCTTCATTATCACCTCTATCATTTGTTGGTGTTTTAGATCCTGTATCAATTCTTCTTTTCTTACTCTGTCGAATGCCTGTTTGCCGTCTATACGAGGGTGATTTGACAGGACGTGAGACTCGAAATGAAAGACATGAGTTAGAGCATTAATTTTTTTTTTATTTTTCACTATATTCTCCTTGTACATCAACACACTTAGACTAGCGATCCTAAAGTGCCATTGTGCCTGTTTTGTAGTGATCTTCTTCAAGGCTATCAAAATATTGCTCCGTTGCAGTAATTACCTCTTCTGGCAAGTATGGTTGGTGAGGGATAACCTGGAATCGAAGTTGATCCAATTTCTCACCAACAATGTGACTGGCGTGGGAAGGGGCATTATCATAACAGAAGAGCACCTTTTTTCAAACCATTCCGGGTCTCTTTACAGTAATTGCTGCTATTGGTTGGTCTCATCAATGTTTATTGTTCGATGCCTCAAAGCGATATCATGCACTTGATCGATTGTTTCCGGAATTGTTACCGTTTTTGATGGTCCTGGTAGTTCTTCATCTTCAAGGCTGAAATCGCCACGTTTAAATCGTGCAAACCAGCGACAAACCATTGCTTTCGCAGGTGCATTGTCACCCAACGTTTGCTGCATGTTTTATCCATTTTGGGATTTTGCATTTAAGCGTCGTCTTTAAATGGTTGTAATTTTTTAACTGAACGCTACAGATCAACTGAACTTCACCTGCCAGTATAAAAAAGATGGCGGAATTCGAAAATGATGTTCATTTTAACCCCTGGCGGGCACTAGTACTCGAGTCTCACGTCCCGTCAAATCACCCTTGTAAATAGTATGTGCATTTGTATATTGTTCTCATAATTCTTTTCTATTATTTGCTTTATCACACATATTGCATCTGTTGTTGCCCTACCGGTCCTAAACTCACACTGGTAATCGCCTATATTATCTGCTTGTTCGATCAATTTTCCTTGTATAAGCGTTGCTAGTAATTTACAGGTTACATTCAACAATGTCATTTCGCTATAATTACTATATAAATATCTCTGGATTTCCTTTCTTAAAAATTGTCACTATTAACCCCTCGCTCCATCCTTCTCTCTTCCATACTTCCCCATAATTTCATATATTTTCGTTCATAGCTTTTCGTCCGCATACTTTATCATTTCACTTCCTGCTGCTTTCCCTCTTTTTATTTTGTTTATTACTTATTCACAATCTTCATATGTTGTTTCATTTACTTCTTCCTACGTCTCCCTTCTTATTTATCTTTAGTTAACTTTACTATTTTCTGTGTTTCTCTTTTCTTCTTTATTTAATAACCTGTGCTACTTGTTTTATTCTTCATTCATCTAGCTGCTCGATTTATTCTAATGTTTGTACTATTCATTCATTCCTCCGTTTCTTGCAAATCTTGCTTGCTTTTTTTTCTTGTTATATATTTCTAAATTCTCTGTTTTTTTCATTTGTATTCAATATTGCATCCCTTTTTTGCTTTACGCTTTCTTCACAGCCAATCGTTTCTTGTGTTTGTTTTCTTGTATCAATTGTATTTTTGCTTGCTACCTCTCTAAAACATTTCTCGTTTTCCACCTGGACATAAACATTGCCCATCACTATTACCGTATCGAATTTCAGTACTCCTTCACCTATCTCCAATTGATCATAAAAATCTTTTTGTTTTTCTCCCTTGCTTTTTCTGGTACTGGTACATATACGTTTATAATCGATATGTTTGCTAGTTTATTCCTAATTCTCAAATAAGATATTCTTCCATTTATTGACTTAAAGTATATTATTTTGTCTTTTATTTCTCTCAATATTACGAAAGCGACTCCATTCCGCCCTCTTTCCTCTTCTCCTAAATATAATACTGAAATTCTTCTTTATTTATTTCCCCTTGTCCTTCCCATCTGGTCTCTTGTATTGCTGCTGCATTTATTGTATATCTTACGAGTTCTCTTGCTACTTCTATCGTTCTTCCAGGCATTAATAGCGTTCTTTTGTTCCACGTTCTTAATTGTATGATATTCTTCTTCTGCTTCTTACTAGCTTCTGTCAATCCTTCTCGTTTTTCTTATTTCCTGTTATTTCTGATTCTCCGGCGATTACTCTTGTTTTATTTTGTATGTCTTACCATTTCCTTCGTTGTTAGATGCTTATCATCATTGTATCTCCCTTTTGCTCCCATTTTTGTATCTTTGCTATCATTGCTTTTCTTTCCTCACTCTTGCCTTTAAATGCCGTTACTCTTGCTCTAACTCCTAATTCTTTTGCTAGGAATAAACTTGCATTAAAGTGGGCCTGAGCTAATTATAGTTAGGGTCTTTTCCTTTTTTATATTTAATTCAGAATCATATAACAGAAACGTTTTTTTTTATAAATTTATTTTGTACTTTTTCCTCTTCAAACATAAATATTAAATACTAGGTTTTAATTTCTTAAGAGTTTCTATTTTCTTTGGACCATAGGCTTTAACCTAGGTTGTATAATGGATCATCCACGTCTGGTGTTTTCTGTATAAGAAGCGATTTTTTTTTTAGTAAGTTTATCAGACTAAACTTAAGTAAGTTACACTCTTATGGTTTTGCATAATGTGTTATAACAGATTATCGATTCGTCTATTGTTTAGAAATTAAATGGGTAATTTTTGTTTTACTACAGAATTTGGTTTAATTTTTAAAAGATTTGTCACAGATTATATTCACGGCTTGATATTTAACATGTTTAAATCTGCATTATTTAACATCATGAAAGCTAACACTTTTTAAACCGCAACAATAAACTAGAAACTTAATTATATTACTGCCATGCTAATGAACATTTTTAAATTTTAGATTTAAAGAAACAGAACGACAATTAGTATGTATTATCCAGAACTAGCGTACCGTTTCTTCGGTTTCCCTTACTTTACTATTCAACAATTTTTAGTGGACGTTTTAACTGATTAATTAATAGTATTGCTGAATTCGACGACGAAGTTTCAGTATTATAAGAAAACCAGCAAAATTTAACATATACGTGTTACATTTGTGTGTTCACTGTTTCTTTCACAAAAGTAAAACCGTATTACAAAAGAACAGAGCAGTATTAGAAAAACCGACATTCTTAGAAAATCTGAGGCTACAGGTGTTACTAATGTACTTTTTACGTACCTACATACATAGTTTACCTTAGCTTTGCATGCTATTTTAAAGAGGTTTTTTTTTTAGATTTATTAGATTGAAAGGTTTAAACAATTTTACACAAAGTTGCCAATTAAAATGCCGCCTAATAAATATAGCTCCCTCCTGTATGTTCTGCTAAAAGATAGCATTTTAAAATTGGCCATCACAAAGTTTATAACAGTATTTTTTAGGCTTGAACTGAAGCGATTGCTTTATGCATTAATTTGTCGTTGTTTATTGTCCACTGGAGCGTTAACTTTGTAATAAGCGAGGCAGCAACTTCTTTTTGCACATTTTTGTATCGTTCACCTGATTCATGGATTATTTTTACTATCATGTCTCTGTAACCTGCATGCTTTTTATTTAATTTAAAAAGCTAAGAGTTTGGTGGTGTTAGTTACTGACTAATGTTTACGATAGTATACAGTTTTTAGAACTTCATTATCTAACCGTTCTTAGCAAATAAGTTCAAAATTTTAGTATATTTGTATTAAGCTGAATAAGTTTACGGAATTGCAAGTACGTTTGATAATAACAGGACAAGCGGCCACTGGATTTGGAAATATAACTTTTAATTTCTATTTTCAGAAATGTTCACATAAACTCTAATGATAAATAGGTAAATAACGATTCATTACCACTAAGTTTTATTTTTATAAAACGCAGGTATGTATTCCATATTTAAAGGAAATTTGTTTGAAAAGTTTTAGGACGAATATCCCTTTTATATTTAATGTTTTGGAGTAAAATTAAAATCAACGAACAGGAATTTTCTTACGCTTGTTGAAAATCTAAAAGAATTCCGTTTTTATTGAATAAATTATACTTTGCTCAACACTTCTCTAGGGAGCATAGGGCATCTATAAACTTCTTCCATTTCTTCTTGTCAGCTAGCTAGTGCTTTTACTTCATTCCGCGATTTTGGAAAAGTTGTTTTATTTTTTTTGTTTGAAGAGGTTGCATTGATCAAAGGGTTACTTAAGGTTTGTAGGTGATCGGTCCGCAGTACCTTCTTTACGTTTTCTTTATCCGTTTCCGTTGCCTGGGTCATCATCTTGATGGTTTCTGTATTTATAGCTGGTTGCTATGTCTTATTTAATTTGTTAGTTTTTAGTTGTTGGTTGGTTTTTGTGGGTGTGACACCTGCCAAAATAGTTTGTACTGTTTTAATTCTAATACCCTTGTGTTGGCTTGATTGTGTTCCTTGTTATCATTCGGGTGAACGCGTATTATTGTTTCCTTTTGTTCCTTTTTCGTCTCCTTCTTCTATCTTGTCGTTTTCCGTTTCATTTTTCATGGTCTTTTCTTCTAATCTTTATGGTATACTTCGCCATTGATCCATAGTTTGTTATGCTTTATTGTTGCTTTCAGGCCTTTCTCTTTTGCTATTGTTGGCATTCGCGTTAGTTTCTTCCTTTGTTCTAGTATCTTTTTGATGTAATCTTCTTTAATTTAATATCTTCTGCTCTTTAGTATTGTTACAGTAGAAATCACTCGCTTGCTGTTTTACGTTAATTATCGGATTTATTTTGGTCTGGTTATATATTTGGACTTCCCAGTTACATATTATAAGCTTGTATGGTTGCATGCAATAATGCATATACATCATGCTTCTTCTTATTTTTGACCTTCACTTAGTGGGTTTTAATCCTTAGGGAATTTGTAAATTTGTAGGTTGGTTTTCTTCAGAGAATTCTGTTGGCAAATTCATTACTTAGCTTCTTCTACTTTAGTCATCGGTCACGGATAGACGTCGTTTACTTTGGCTTTAGTATTTGGTTTTTCAAAATTAGTTTGATCATCCGAGGTACGACATATTGAAAATTGCTATTTAGTTTGCCTTTTGGGCCTTTAGTGAATTTAAAACGGTAGTCGTTTTGAATTTTAAGCATTTTTCAAACCTTTCTTGGGATTTTAACTATTCGACGACCGTTTTGATAGGAGCATTTCGAAGGGCATTTTAACAAATTTTGGGTATGTAATGCATTGGTTTTATTTGAAGATTTCTTACGGTATTCGTTGTATTTCAGCCCTTCTTTTAGTACGTTCTTGTAGTACGTTTTAGTACTTTTTGTGGTTGTTGCTGTTTTTCCTGCACAACGTGTTCGTAGAAACCACCTGTTCGTCGGTAGAAAACATCTGTTATTCACGTGTTGTTCGAGATCACGTTTTGGTTGGAATTTGCTGATCCGAAGAGATTCAAACCCCGTGCTTTAACCTGGAATTTTCCTGAGTTCAACTTCGTATTCTACAATTTTTAAGACCAAAGGTTTAATTAAGGTCAGACCAATTTCATTTTGAGGTTATCTTATTATATTTTGTGGTATATTTAATTTGAAAAACATTCAAACATTTTAGTCGATTTGATACGGTATTTAGTTGTGTTATTAAAAATTTAATTAGAAGCATTTATTAGAAATATTACCCGCAATTGTAATTTGCATTGTAATTTAAAGTATTAGTAAAATTTTCAATCGTCATTTAGTAAATCGTACTCCAGTGCGAATATCTAATATAGTGGTTGCTTCCACAGCAACGTGAATTTATAAATTGTATTTTTGATTTTGTAAAGGGATATTCAATTTACGTGTTTAAACTTAGTCATTTATTATTTTTTTTAATTTATATTATATCGTAATTGAATTTTGGTGCCGACAGGTTTTGCAAGATATTATTATTTATGTACTATGGATTATTGTTATCTATAATCGCAGGTCACGATGAACTGAGCTCAATTCTGCGTATGCGTATTTAATAATTTAGTTTAAGAATTATCCTTGCGAACCCTCAGAGGGTCTACGTTCGTTTAATTACGATTTGAGTTTATTTGAACGTTACTTTTTTCTTTTTTTTTCTTTCGTTTAGTTACGAACTTCGTTATTTTGAACATTCCCTATAGTTTTTTTGTTTGTTTAATTAGATCTTGTGGTTTGAAACATAACATTTAGACTTAGTTTGTTTACGATCTTAGTAATTTCTTTATTGGTTTGTTTGAACGATAACTTTTTCAATTTCAATTTTGTATATGTGTCATTTTGCTTATGAGTTAATATATTTTATTTCGTTAATTACAAAGCCTTGCGTTTTATTATCAAGTCAATGCACTTTGGAGGTCTATTCTTCAGAAGGTCCGACTGAAGACGTTTACGTTATAAGGACCTGGCGCCCAAGGAACATCTTTAGTTTAGGTATTTAGTGAGCACTACTATTTTCTTTTAGGAACCTCACGCCCACGCAACAGAGTAGCGGGTTTATTTAGTGTTATCACCTCCGGATAACAATTGATATCTACGCCTAGTGCTGGTGTAGCAGTATATTTCTTTGTTTCAGTACCTCAATTTTTATTAACTATGATGTGAAAGCACTTAATACGGGTCTATTATTATTGTTCTGGCGTTTTCCTAATCTTTTCATATATAGTCTATGCCTCCGTTCATTTCCAGTCCAACTTGTGTTATATTTAAAATAGTTTGAATCTTCGTATTTAATTTTTAAAAGTCTTCATTTCCTTCATTGGCGATTCCATAGCAAATTATATTTCCCCTTTTAATATCTTTTTCTAAGAATTCTATTTTCTTTTTTTTGCATTTCAATTACTTGTTTTATTAACAAAACGTCTTCCGGGTTGTTTTAACTTGTTATTTTCTTCTTTCATCGCAACAAATTTATTTTCCGTCTGCTTTTTCGGCCATTTTATTTTTCGATGTTCCAGTCGTTGTTCGATGTAGTAAAAGTGTATTCGATGTAATTGGTGCTTTCGACGTAATCGTTGATGTTCGGGTAAGGTCAACACTCTGATTAGTCGATTTAAGCTTTATTGGCTATTGCAGGATTGTCAAACGCGAAGATCACCTTTACGTTATCTACTTGCGGAATTTTAATTAATGAATACACTCGATTTAACCCGCGCTAATCACCGTTTCTTATGATTGTTCGAATACTATATTCACACTTTTTCGGCACAGACGGCACAGCAACTTTTTAAACCCTTTTTAACCCTGAAAATTTTCTCCTCTAACTATTCTTGCATATACACCCATCATCGAGACAAGCCTATCCCTGTTTTTCAGTAGCT
The DNA here is from genome assembly GCA_963082815.1 of Melanotus villosus. NCBI lineage: Eukaryota > Metazoa > Arthropoda > Insecta > Coleoptera > Elateridae > Melanotus > Melanotus villosus. The sequence continues at coordinate 62,616,987 of OY720418.1, read as the reverse complement.
ACTAATACATTTTGTCTAACAAATGTATTAAAATCAGTGTTGGTTCATACTAGGCATTAGTTAAAATGCAAGAATTCTGTTATACGACTTAAACTTAGGTACACTGTTGCAAATTTTGAAAACTTGGCAACACGTTTTACGATCTGAAATGACATACTATAATGTAAGCTGTTAAAGTTCGTAGAACAGGAATTAAAGTGATATCCCCTGTGCGTATTTTGAAATCCTCTAAAATACCTGTTAAAATACTGCTTCAGATGCCGACCTGAATAAAGGATTTATGATTATTATTCTTGAAGTTGGGCTTCCTAAAACTTTTAAAATAAAATATACCTATTTTAGTCTTATTCCTACATTCAACTAATAAATTAAGTTTTTATAAATGAAAAATTAAATAAAATTTGCATTTAAGCTTAAAAACACGTTACGTTTAGAAAAAAATATTATGGCATTTAGAAACATTTTTCAGATTGGATCAAACTTGTAATCTCAAACTACATAATGAAATTTTAATTGTAGCTAACGATGGGTATGTTAATGTGTCATATTTGTTATCGATAATATTGATATGATATGATTAAATTATAGTTTTCTGGTTGGAGTATTAAAAGAATATATCAACGAATAAATTCACAAAGGAATTTTAAAAATGTCGATAATTCTCTTAGGCTCTTTAATTATAACATATTAATTTAATTCTTGTTCTGCATTGCAGAAGCACACCGCGCACTCGAGTTGTTGGAGGATTATCACTCTAAGCTTACCAAACCTCAGGATAAGCAGCTGCGACTAGCCATAGAGCGTGTTATCAGAATTTTCAAATCCCGCCTCTTTCAGGCTCTATTAGGTAAGTCATTAATATAGGTTTTTACTAATGATACTGGTCCATATTCTGATCTTATGTTTAAAGTTGTCTATAACTAAAGTCTCGTTTAGCGTAAACATAAAACGATATAGATTTATATAATTTTATATGTGTATAACAGAGATGCGCGATATTGCCATGGTAATTAAACATGACGCTAAATTTAAATATGAGATCAGAATAGCGACCAGTGTCTTCTTTTACGTGCTGTGTATTGGTTAAAAAATATATTAGCAAAAAGTGATGCTACTTAGTTACCAGAATACTTATTTAGTTATCACATAACAGTATCAAATCTGTCGTAAGGAAGTTTGTAGCATAATAAATGAATACTGAATCCATAATTAGAAATTAGAAAGAAATATATAACTGTTATTATGATAGATAATACTGTGTTATAATGAAATATTATGAAATTTATAGTTTAATAACAACCCATAAATAAAATTGTTACAAAAAATTACGTTATTAGTGGTATTCATTAAAATACATTTATCAGCTATATACACTGCTGATCACAGAAAACCAGGGTCACAGTCAGAGAGAATCCAGTGTGATCTAATAAAATTTGTTCTCCAGTTTAATATTTAAAAATAAAAATCTCCTAGAATTAATACATGCTTGCTTAATATTGTTACCGATATACCTGTATATTTTTATGTCGAAAACTACGAGATTGGTCCCAGACGACATTTACTTCTGTCTACGACCCACTAGATAACGCTTTTGCTTCTTTAGCTATGGATTTTGATAGACTTTAAATTTCTATACCTAAAGCAGCAAGCACTCACTGTCAAAGACAGGGATTTACGATAGAATTCAGTTCAAGTAGAGTATATGGTATAGAAAGCTCTTACCAGTTTGGGTCACTATAATTGACTGACATCAAACCCTAAAGTTTTGATAATAAATTTGGAGATATAAATTGCTTAGAAATGTTTCATTTATTAAGTATCAGTGTGTGAGAATTGCATTAAAAACATGATTTGAACTATTTTTATGTATACCCAGATCGATATTACAATTTTCAACAAACTTTGTAGATATTGAATTATTTACATATTGCATGTTGGTGTGAAACAGTTAATTTTAGTAAATTGTGCGAATATACCACAGCGTGTAATAAACTTGGTCGTACATTTTAATGAATGGTTATTATAATTATAAAATTATTACACATTGTTATTTGTAATAGAAAAGGCGAATAATGGTTTCCGAAAATATTAATTCTAGTAACAAATAAAAGCAGCTTTCTTTATCTAACTATAAAAAGAAAACAATCTTAGTTGGAAATCTCTTAATAATATATCAATTGTTATTGAACAAGTTTATAAGGCGACTTAATATGAATATGCCGTGATAAACTGTCAGAGCTAAAATTCACCTACAAGAATTAATAAAAAAAAACATTTTGCATGCTTTTATGTAAAAAATAGAACTTTTTTCTGTTTTTCTCCTTATTTACTATATTAAAGATGATTATTTTAATACATTTTAGCTCTGTTATCCTTTACTGCCCAATAATTTAATTTTTTGCTTAAAAAAGATGCACATTAGATATGCAAATTGACTTGTAGCAAAACTAAAGTTTTATTTTAAATTTGAGAGAAAATCTCTAATAACTTGGAAATTACTACAAATTGTCATTGGGAAATTAATATAGGAGAGGTAGGAAATGAATAAACGAAGGTGAAAGTAATTGTAAAAATGTGTTACTCTTTAGTTAACCTAAAATTACTATCTACTTGCTACCTGATTAAGCAATTATGGGTAATAGTGATTATTATACAGTGGTCAGCATGAGTTGTTCAACAGTTGTCATTATGTACAGACTATCTGTCCATTAATTGCTAATTAAATAAAATAATCGTCGGATCAATATCAGTACCTATACGATAGATATAGGTCAAACTGTTAGTTAAACCTAATGGTAGACATTCACGCACAGGCTGCCTAGCAGTCTGTGGATTATAGGGTCCGAATCGAAGGTACGCACTGTCGCGTGTTACACACTATTCGCTTAATTGAAACGATGAGATTTTCAGTCATAAGGCTATCAAGGTAGGCCGTCGAAGGTTTTACTACATGCTCACATATTTGGTCTGAATGATTCTGTCAGTCCTGCACTGACTGATTCTGTAGTTAAAGCTGAAAAATAATTTCATTTCAAAGAAACGGGAAATCGGCAGTAATTCTTGTAGTTCCGCTATATCATAGAGAGTTTGGATGAAAGAGTGTTAAAAGGAAATAATTTATCCCACTTGACACTTATAAGCAAATTGTGATCCAGTGCTAGGGACGATATAAAACATTATCTCAAAATGGGTGAGACATGCTTCGAATCTGACCACTGAGATTAAGACTAGCCCGGGTTCGATTCCTAGGGCTACACAAACACCGAAAACACCCGACCGCTTCCCTCAGACGGCAATGGCAAACCATCGAGGTGCTCTGGCTAATAAAGTCTTCTTTGGAGTAGAAGTGATTCGGAGCCCATGAAAAGTTGTAGCTCCCCTATGTCTGTAGGTTATTTGACACGCACACCACAGACATATGGAGAAAAGGCCGAAAACGCCCTGTAAAGGGTACGCCACTTCTAACAAAACAACGATACAGTTATGAGAAAATGTAGATACATATAATATTACACTATGATAGCACAATGAACAAGAGAAAACGAATAATATCAAAAGTGACATAAATGCTCCCTTCAGTGTAAAAGATAGACCTCAATTCCTGTCATCAAGAGGTGTCTACAGCATTCCTTGTTCATGTGGTTTAGTGTACATTAGAAAAACGGGAAGCTCAGTGCACGTACGTATGTAATGTGAACACAAACTTTGCTTGAAATCGGGTCTTCTCTCGCACTCAGCTGTTGCTGAATATCATCACGACACTGGCCCTAAGATTTTATTTGAAGAATCATCGATCATTGCCACTTTTCCTCATTTTTTCAACAGGAAAGTCCTAAAGGATATTGAAATTATTAAGACTTCTAACAATTTGAATCGAGATGCTGGTTATCCTCTGTCAGACATATGGAAGTATGTCATCGCTAATGGCTTCACCCTCTCCACTTATGATACTGATACTGATACGTTTAATTGGTTACGACCGGTATAAAATCGTTGCTGTCTTTGTTCTTTAAAAGAATTTCGCCTCTGGCTTGGTTGACAAGTTGAGTTACCTTGCGTTCTTCCCTCGTCTTGTTAAAAGAGTTTCGCCTCTGGCGTGGTTGGTACGTTGAGTTACCGCGCTCTTTTAGTGTCCTTTTTTCCTCTTGACGGAGCATTTAAAAAAAAAAACGGGCGAAATTTTGAAATCTTCTTTCTCAACTATGACCCGATCCCAATCCGGAAGATGTTTTTTCTAACGCTGACATCGACCGTGGAAGTCTTTGAATTCAGTACTACAAGTCATTATAAAATGTCTGTATTAGAGATATTGTTTAAAATAAATGGTAATTACAGAAGAAACATATTCTGTGCGAAGAAAAATTTCAGCTGGGTACTTGGTACCAGTCTGATTTTATTTTAATAAGAGTTGTTGATGATGTTAGCTTAGCCTGTTGGCCAATAATCAGTCCCTCTGCAGTTGTCTGGTAGTGGTGGGCATGATTAGGGCGCAGGACCAGGTGGTTTCAGATTATGTCAACCCTAGTTACTCCCTCGATTCCCCTAAATTACAAATAATTTTCGGGAAGCTGTGGTTTCTTCGTTTCGGCATTGGAATGACATTATTCTACCACACTTTTTGATGCAGTCTTAAACGATTTTTGGTGACATTTTGTTGATAGGAATTGGTAAGCTGCATTAAATAATATACAAAATACCTAGACAACCATCTGAACCATCACTGTTCATTATTCAGTGCTAGACAACAAAAACGCCAAACGTCAAGCTTCCATCACCTGTCAAACATACATCACTGTCACCAACTGGAAATAATTTTTAAGTATTTTTATAAAAAGAAATATAAATAAATAATTTTCTCACTACCACCTTGGTAAATTGACATTTCATTGTCAAAAAGTCGACAATAATGGAAACTAAAACATTTAGTTGAACAAAAACAGACTGTATCTAAGGGCAAAAAAAACGATTTACCGCGCCAGGTCACTTTCCGCGCATGGTACCCCATAACGCTACACCATAACGGATATAAAAAAAATAAATAGTTATAATGGAGAATACGTGCTTATTTATTAATATTAAAACTAATTTTACAATTGGGGCAACGTTGAATGTTAAATGAAGGTGTATTTACAAAATGTTTGATTTCATTCTTTTCGTTACTGAAAACAGAAATGTGTTTGTTTGTACCATAGCAACAGCGCCGTTAAACTGTCATAAATATAAACGTCACAATTTTTGTTAAATTATTAATGAATTTTATTTTGTGGTAGTGAGAAAAACGTAATGCGCAACGCGTAGGTAAGTTTCTTTTTTATCCTCGGTGGCTTTATGGACCTCAGCTGCGCTTCGGTCCACAAATTACCACCTCGGATAAAAAAGTTCACTTACCATAACTTGGAGCGCAAATAACTATTAAAGATGTGGAAGTAGTAATAATTCAGTAATATCGTAATCTCGAAAATAAAGCCTCCAAATAACAGAAAAATGATACCACCGCGAGGAATCGAACCTCCGACCAAGGTTATACGCACCTTCGCTCTTACCAATGAGCTACGGCGGCCGATACTCGGGAAAGCGTCAATCCTCCATACATTGAAAACTTTTAATTCGAGATATTCTAACAGTCGTAGTTAAAGTTTAAGAGCCGCATTAAGCGGATTCACATAAACATCATACGACTAACAATGAATTCTTGAGATGGGAAATATCACCCATTAAGAATTAAATCAAATTTTTAATTAAATATGTAGAATCACACTTCCAAGGATTCTAAGGTAATATTAAATTATTATTAAATACTGAAGAAGTTGGTTTAAAGATGTGGAAGTAGTAATAATTCAGTAATATCGTAATCGCCGTCCGTCCGAAATTTGGACACGAGCCGCGTAGCGGCGAGTTGCCGAACGGATGAGTGTTGGAATGCCTTCTGTAACGAGTATTTTACACTATTTTCTCTGTTTCGGTTTCTATTTACATTATTTATTTATGTTTATTTTTATAAAAATACTTGACAATGTCCAATTGGGGAAATTTTGGTAAATAGTTAGATTGGTAATAGTGATTTTTGCTTGACAGTTGACAGAAGTTCGACATTTGACGTTTTTGTTGCCTACCAATGAATGGTTGCCTAAGTATTTTGTGTATTATTTGATACAGTATCACCAATTTCTGAAAACAAAATATCACCAAAAATCGTTTAATAATGAAGCTCACTATATCATCAAAATGCGTACAGAATAATGACAGTCTAATGCCAAAACAGAGAAAACACTATTCTGCGTTTGGTATGAAGATGTGGAAAATCTGTTTTTTATACTTCGCGTTTTTCAATTGCAGTAGTTAGCTTTTACTTTCTATGAGCAGCTCCAAGCCTGGTTATTAACGCAATTTGGTTAGCTAAAATTGTTATCCTCGACTTCTTGTAAGAAATTTGTAACATTCTGTTTTCTTAATATTCTTGATTTTTTTGGTTTAGCAATAGGCGGGGTCTATTGCTTTTTTAAAAAATTATTTATATTAAATTAAATTATTAAATATGCCGATATCAAAATCTTGATTCATTGAAATTGTTGTTCGCAACATAGAATAGAACGCCCAAAGACTAGGAGTTGTACTTTTTCGCTAATTCTTCTAAACATGCTAATAAAATCTTTTCTTTTGCTTCATTATTTTCTTCGGCTCACATTATGCAATGAACCGCTTATTTTTCGATTTATCGGGTAAAAGTGACGAAACCCCAATCATTCATTCAAATCAGCTTCTTCAATATCTGAATAATTCATTAATCATGATGTTCCACTATTTTCAAAAAATTTATTTGTGAAAAATGTTGAGAATAGCAGCTTTGTTTATAATAAATTTGACTGGTTGCCCTGGTATTGAATATACTTAATCTACTTTGTATAGAGATCTGGCATTTCTTTTAATGGATTTTTCTCATTTTTGGGTAGTTGTACTTGTATGCATGTACCATCGGCTGCATAGAAAACTGGTACAGCAAAAAAATCTATTTACCCGAATATTTGAAAATTTTAGTTTAAAGCAAACTAAACACTTATTTATTAATAAACGGAACATAAGGAAATTCAAATGAAATGTAAATAATTTATTCTCCTGGTATGAGGCGCTCTTGTGCATCGTTACAACTCCATAAATTGTCAGTATTTTGTCATGTCGCCGTTATTATTTATCACATTCTGTAATCTTCGGGGTATGGAGGACACTAGCCGGTCAGTGTATTCTGGAGTAATTTGCTGCCATGCTTCAATAATTATTCTCTGTCTCAATTCCTGGCTATTTCTTGGTCGAAATCCTTCCTGATAAATAGTTTTCACCATTTGTCCCTAGGCATTTTCTATGGGATTGATATCCGGGCTGTTTGAGGCCCATGGTAAAACATTTATTCCTCGTTCTTCAATGAAATTTTGAACAGTCCTTGCTCGATGAACTGGACTATTATCATGCTGGAAGTATACATTTTCTCCAAAAATGGGTGGAACGGAAGGCAGTAATGCTTCTTCCAGTACTCTCCGATACACAATAGCAGTTAGTCTCTCTTCCAAAATGACTCAAACACCTCGACCTCTACGGCTGATCCATGTCTAAACGTTCACTGAAAAACGACCACTTTTAAACAATTTTGAGTATATTGTGGGTTATATCGTTCTCCTCTTGGCCGATAGACACGCACAATGCCATTATGGCATGACTGAAAACATTTTTCATCTGAGAAGACGACGTTATCCCAGAAATCATCCGCTTGTCTTATCAAATCCTGTGCGAACTGAAGCCTTTGTTGTTTATTCTTCTCCGTCAGAAAAATTTTGTTGGCGGCGCAGCGGCTTCTTATCTCAGTGTCACGAATTCTACGCTATGCAGTATCGATTGATCCTGGAAATTCAGTTTCTTCTTTTGCCCTGATCGGCGTTTGGTATGGATTTTCTCGAAGATAATTTACTAATTGGTTGTCCTGCTGTTGAGTTGTTACTCTTCTACGGCCTGTTCCCTGTTTCCGTCCTGTTACACCTGTCTCAATAATCTTTTTCTTCGCGAGTACGATGGTGTTTTTATTAACTCCGACCTCATGCGCAATTGCCCTTATGCTGACCCCATCATGCAGCCTAGTTCGAATTATAGCTTTTTGAGTCTCGTTTATTTGTGGCATATTAACCTGACAATAAGTATATGGCAGATATAAATGACATTAAATTTAATTTTGACATGCTACAGCCCAAGTCAATCATCCTAAAACTAGCTGTATCTACCAGTTTTCTACGCAGCCGAAGGTACACAGAATTCGGAATATTATACGTGGGTTGACCTCGCTATTTGCAATTCTTCACACTCGTAGTGCTGTAATAATGTTTCTATCCCACTAATAATATAAATACTTATTTATTGGTCGGTATTCTCACCTTATATTAATTTAACACCATGTTTAATTACCAATATGGTCTGTAATACACATAAAATTATGTAAAGCTACATATATCATTTTATGTTTACGTTAAATACGACTTTAGTTAGAGACAACTTAAAAACAAAAATTGAAATAAACATTTTAAAAAATAAATTGTTTTAAAAACTTAAAAGAAAAACCGCGAAATACCATAAGAAGAGTGTTATAAAGTAAAACTAGGTAATTTAGCGAGAAAATAACAACTGTTGCAGAAAAAATACTTTTAAAATATTACTATATGGACCTTTTGGAAAACATGTTCATTAGATTTAAGGTTGGAGGTTGTAGGTTGAACTCGAATTTTGCTTCTGACAGTTTCGAAGTAGATAATTTAGAATCACATTCGACTTTTAAATAATTCTGACTGGCACAATCTGCTTTCCAAATATAATTATTTAATTGTTAAAAGGGTTTCTTCCATTTTAAAGAAAGAAATGTCATAACAGCTTGGTATTTGTCTTGGGCTTCTTAAATGCGTGTCGATGTTTATATTTTCATATTTTTCTCACATATTCTGTATTTACTTTGATTGTAATATTTTTGAATTTTAGGACAGAACAATGAGCGTTAGAAATAAGTAAAAACCTTGCTCCTGCCTACAGCCTTAAGCAGAAAATTACACGAATATTATTTATTAGAGGCCAAAAAAGAAAATCTTGTAGTTTTAAATACTGCTAAATTAGCTGAACAAAGTTAATACAATTAATTTTAAAATAATTATATGCAAAATTTGAGAAAGGGCTCATATGTTAAATTGTACACAAAGTTGCCACGTAGATTAATGTTCAAATAGTCTGTTTGGGTATGCAGGCTTAGAACAGACATAAGTCTGAAGGAAACTTTTGTGCTTATATAAACTTCATGTGAAGCTTATAGTACAGTTTAGTTGAAGATATAATAAATGACAAATAGTTAACAGTTAACAATTTTCTTAAAGTTGTAGTTGTGCTTGGAAAACAATAAATTTGTATACCTCTATAAATTGATACTGATGCTCGTCGAGTTGGGGACGTTTTTGAAGACATACATACAACAACTTTTGTCGAAGCTTTACAACAAATTGTTTCCAATTCACATTGATCAGCCAGTAGATAGTAACTAGTAACAAACATTGGTAACTGCTTATGTTGATACTGTTATGGTTTGCAGTAGTTAAAGCGCCATTTTTTGCAAGTCTGTAGCACAAAGGGCCATAGCATCTAAATCGTTCAAAATATTGGACGAGAAATGTGCAATGGGCTAACTGTTTCATAATATACAGATGGTGGTCAAGCTTTAAAAGTTTACTAACCCTTGCGAGAGAAAAAATTTTACAATGAGACAAAGAAATTTAACCCTGATCTAAAGATGGCATTAACAATAGTTATAATAGTGCTGGATTATATAAAAGTGATACCCTTGTAAAATTATAAATGTTCACAAACGTAAATAAATCTATTAAAATAAACTAGACGGACGAGCAACCATCAAAGTTTTATTTGCAGCTACTGATAATCATTTAATTGATTTAATTGCTGAGGAATTTTCGAATTTTTTTCCTAAACGATGATATCATAATAGCAACGTACGATTGGGTTAGCAAGCCATTAGAAAATACCCTCGATAGGCTCTCAATTGAAAAAGAAACTCATAGACGTTTTTTACCAAGATATTTTATATCAAGATATAGACACTTTATATCAAGCGGTGAAATTAAAAAGTAATTTACTTCCAAATCACTTTTTTGGTTTTGGACCAATGTTGATAACAACTTTTCAGCAATCTGGCTATTTTCCGAATAGGGGTTGATGTTGCTACCCCTTATCCTCTGAATTGAGCGATCCCGTTTTAGTCACTGTTTGATAATATTTAAGGATTTCCTAGTAAGTTTGGTTAGTGTACAATTACATTAACGACACGAATCTGGGCATCTTCCGAATAGGGGTTTGCAGGACTGCTGCTATTAATATAATTGTTTATCTTATAGTAATTTTGCAAAATGCATTAATAAGTTAACAGTATTTGAATAAATAGGTTTAGTAGTTTCATATGTATTCAGCTATAATTTAGTAACTTGGAAAACCTTTTCAAAACCGAATCCAAAGCTAAGTTCACGCACGTAGTTTTAGCAAATGCTCAAAATTGCCACCTCTAACTTTTATACGTGTTCAGGAACCATGATTATTCTTTCTTCTAAATTTTGGAGCATATTATTTTCCTCAGTCCTTCTAACCGCAACATTTATTTTTCTAGAAGCTGCCCCTGATTATTAACTTCTTCCTGATACACAGGTGTTTTTAAAGTTCCATATAAGAAAAAATCAAAACAACTCAAGTTTGGGCATCTTGGAGATCAAGGTACTGAACCGTTAGACTGTTCTGGGAATTACGTCAACGTCCGAATCACTTCTATGTGGAAAACGCTGCACATATGAAGCTGCAAATGCATTAAAATTCATCACCGACATTCGCTTAACATAAAATAAATATTCTGCAAAAAGTATCAGTGTAAGTGTTTATTTTATTGATTAGACTACACCTGAATACAACTATTTGTTAAAAATATACATATCTTACAACATCTAAGAAGGTAACATTAAATTGGTATATTATGCGCCATTAAAGATTCACCCTTTTATTTTTTTTGACATATGCAATAACGCTATCCCTCTTTAATCATAATTCTTCTTGTTTTTACATGGATGACGATTTAGAAATACGTTATTTGAAATATCTTTCTGTTCATAATTCTGCATTTTTTTTATCTTCGTAGCTAGTCATTTCCCTTTCCACTGCTTACACACGCTTCCTCTGAGTATGTATTGATAAATTATAAATACTGTGCTTTAATAAGTGATTGATTATTGCAGTTTTGTTGTGTTAAACTTTCAATAATTCGTTAACGTAAAAGTCTTTAAGGGTGAATTTGCTGTATTTTACTGTAACTACTTAAGCTTCTGAGTGCAAATATGTCTGTTACCGACATATATTTCTTATTTGCGATGCACTTTCTGCAAAACTGCAAAGTAAGACCATGATGTACGGAGGATCTAGAATATAATTTGAATATATTAGTATTATATTATATCATTTTCGGACTTGAAAATAAAATTCCCTTAAACGATATTAAAATTATTTATAATCGTCACTATAGTCGTTTTTAAGAAGAATAATTTGTTCTCAATTTTTAGGCGTTTTGGATGATTACTTTTTACTCTTATTATGGACCCTTTGGATGCTGGAGGGTAAATTGTTGCCAGTATACCTGAGGGGGCACATTTTGTACTCCAACTTTTTTTGTCGGTCTCCGCATCGTTAATATATTCTTATTTGCTCTAAAAGTTAAAATAAAACAAAACAGCATTGTTCGAAGCGATATTTACTAAAATATAAAAAAACCTTCATTTGAAAAACTTAAAGAGTAAAGATAATTAGAAATTATGTTGGTTCATTAATTTGAGTACGCAAAAGAACACTTAGAACCACTATAGTGTAGTTTTTCGGCCTTTTCGGTCTTTTTTTCTTTGACACAAGAAATATCTTCCAAACGATTTTTGACTTTCAGCATTACTTGTACTTCGTTCTGGGCTTGTTGGAACAATATCATACATTGCATTCAGAACGCGTTTATGGAATTTTCTTGGTATTTCTAATCGTCTTTCGGTGTGAGGTTTGATCAATTTTTTTCTCAACTCCAACAAAAATTCTCTACGTTTATGATTTGCATTAGGGCGTAAGAGTGGGTATTTGTTGGTTAGCCACCAAACAAATGCATTTAGGCACGAAATATCGAGAACTTTTTGGAGTAAAACAAATGGCCACCTTTTAGTGGTTCTTTTCAAGGAGTATTCGTTTACCATTTTTTCCATGGTATCAACTGAACCTTTTGTGCTATTATAATCGAGAATTATTTCAGGTTTGAAATCCGTTTCTTGATCACTAGTTTTATCATCATGATGTTTTGCAGAAAGTAGAATGGCGGCCTTATTTTTACGTGGGACGTATGAAACTAATGTTATTTTTTCATGAAAGGCAAAAACTGGATTTTTCTGCCCTAGACGAATGTGGCAAAAGGACTATAGGAATATCCGTTTTTTTTCAGAGTGCCACAGAGTGTGAGGTTTTGATTCAGTAATTGATTCGCCAAAGGAACACTAGTGAAAAAGTTATCAGTGGTGATGTCATAACCGCTTCCAAGGCACTCTACTAAATCGATAACGACATGTTTCCTTTGATCTTTTTCGGGTTGTCATCCTTTTTACCTGTACATATCTGAAAGTTTAGAGCATCTGCTGACTTTGTTATCCACAAGGGCCCACACCTTTATTCCATATTTGGCAGGTTTTGATTTCATGTATACTCGAAACGGAGATCTTCTCCTGAAAGCCACAAGTTGTTCATCAACTGTAAGATTTAAATTAGGATAGAAGCTTTCATTACAGTTCTTGGTAAATATTTCAAATACTTCTCGAAAAGCTGCTAGCTCGTCGGATTTTCTACGCTCTATTCTGGTTGTTAGATCGTCAAATCTTATGAATGATATTATCTGTACAAATCTGTCGCATTCCATCGCAGCTGTAAAAATGGATCTACTGTAAAAGGGATTTTTACACCAAAGAAAATGAATAGGCTCCTGTTTGCCTTTCGATTACCAACAGTAACCAAAACACCAAACACGACATACATTTCAATATCATCTGTAGATTTCCCGTTTCGCTGATTGTTGGGATATTTACTGTTGCACTCTTCAAAATATTTGTCTGCTTTCTGATTAGTAAACCGAACGATAATTTTCACTACTTCATCGTCGATAAACAATTTAAAACGATCCCTGGGCGAAGAAACATTTCGAGACTTCGGAGTCAGTCCAGGTTTATTATTTATAATGTCTTGAATGCAGGCTTTCGCGGCTGTTGTCCAATAAACTAATATTTTCCGGGTGTTGCCGTGGTTGTTCAATTTCGCTTGACGTTTCGCTGCTCATACTGTCAGCTTCTTCAGAAGTCATTCTAAAGTCTTTAGAATAACTTCTGAAGAAGCTGAACTTTAGAATAACTTCTGAAGAAGTTGACAGTATGAGCAGCGAAACGTTAAGCGAAATTGAACGACCACGGCAACACCCGGAAAATATTAGTTTATTATAATGTCTTGTTTTTGAATGCGTGATTGCTTAGGAGGATTTTTCTTCCAGACAGTACTATTTTTTGCAATGAATTCTGACTGACGTCCATTCACATCCTCGTCGTCATCACTAGAACCCAAATAACACATTTTAACTTATTGAGTTTGACTTGACAATAAAAACAAAAAGACATCAATACCTCTTGTATATCTGATTTACAGTCTTCTACGTCGACGTTGTCTTCAATTTGAGAGCTTTTTGGCAATTCGCTTTCGATAGAAAAATAATCTTCACTTTCGTTAAGCCACTGAAAGGCAATAGCACAATCTTCTTAGCGTGATAGGTCTAATGTTCTTTTTTGTGACATCGAGGACACTTATACAACCACAGTGAGGACAAGTAACACCAACGTCGGCGAGCACGTGGTCGTACAACCCCGTCTGGACCGTTATAACATAACGGTTGTACATAATCGTAACACCAAAATTCAAATCGACAAATAAAGCCACAGTGTTGCCCGACGGGGTACAAATTGAACCCCAGGCGTATTTTTTTCGATTATAACAAAAACCAGTGTTTTAAAATATTTGAAAAAATGTTTATGTACTCGTATTATCAGTAAGGACTTACTTAAACGATGATAAACCAAGAGCACTGAGTGAAACTTCAATTATTAAAAACGCTAAATATGGGGTACAAATGTACCCCCGTTCGGTGTCCAAAGGTTAAGTTTTTATTTGAAATAAATCCACAAAAATTGATTCTCTCGACATCTATAATAGTGTGTCGGTTGAATTTTGGATCATCCTATATACAAAAACGTGTTTATATGTGCGTTGATTGTGTGGTATATCTCCAAAATAAACAAGAAAAAAGATTGTTTGTGGCAAATCTCACGGTGGAAGCGGATTTTGGTATGGATGTAGCTTCACTGCTAATATATTTTATTTTAAAATGAAGTATTTATATTAAGCCTAAAAATTATTGTTTTCGATAAATAAAAGAGTAGTAAAATGGTATAGTTTCTTTTTAAGTTAAAGTTTTTGGCGTTGGTTTTCCTGCGTATACTAGTTTAATCAGTGCTGGTAGAGAATAAAGTAAAATTCGAGATAATACTTGCCATAACAAAGGTCGGCAAGGATAAGACGAAAAAATTACCAGCGTACATATTGATTGGCTTTTTCGCACGCATCATAATAAATACCATATTGCGTTTAAACCAAATTGGACTCTCGGTCCAGTTTGAACTATATGTAGAATCAAGCAATTGCGCGCTCTAAAACAAAGTAAGATGTTAATCACAAAATATTAATATTCATTTTATATAAAGTAATAATTTTACCCGTTTTTCATTCCTTTCTGTCTACTGCTACGATTTAAAACATTAATAGTAATTCAGCACCAATTTGGGATTAATTACAAATAAGTAATTAATTCTAAATTAAAATTCCCGAATCTCTCTTTTCAGTTAATAAACTGTAACGGAATATTTCGCAAGGGTTGACAGCTGGCCTTTTGGATAAATAACGTATATAAAACGTTTAGTGCCGATTCGAACCCTTTTAAGGTTTTATGTTACTCTGTAGTGCGATTTCCTAATCTGTTTACTTATTTACAAGAGGGTTAATAAAATACCTTTTACAAAATACGTTGTATCAGAGAAGATAATTAGTTAATTCGCAATGGCTATGGCATTTTGAAATATGTGTATTGTGGTAACACAAAATAAAACAAAATGTCAATATGTCCGTGATACTGAAAATTGTTACTGTGTTTCGCTGTTATAAAATACCTACCTACTTTATACTCGTATATTACTATTAAATAATACTTCCATTATATGCCTTTTCTGTTAAATGATTCTTACAGTATTCAAACCGTTGAATTATGACTTATAATAATTCATAGGCTGTGCCCACTTACAAATTTGCAGATCACATTACTTACAACTTTCTACCAATCGCTAAGCTGCAAGTCCTTTATTTCACCGTTGTATTATTCGTCAAAATTTTTAACAGATCGTAACTTGTGATAATGCGTGATTGTTTATGTTTTTAACTTGCAATAGAAAAAGTATTAGTGTATTTCTTGCTGGTAATGCCTATTACTCGTTAGGGTGAATTACGACACTCGCCTACATGACACGCTTGTAGAATAATACGAGGGCCAAGCTGCAATTGTTGAGAATAACAAAATCAGTAGAACTTTTCAATGTTTTTATTTTAAATAGGTTCAAAATAGTTGCCGTCCACAATACTACACTTAACCATTCTCTCCTTCCATTGTTTGAACGCGTCGAGCCAAGCTTGTTTAGGAATCCCGTCAAAATAGGATCTAACAGCTACATCTGTCTCCTGTTCTGAATGACACCTCCTTCCTCGCAAATGTTTCTTGAGTCCATAGAATAGCCAAAAGTCGCGCATCGCAAGGTCTGGCGAGTATGGAGGATGTTCTATTGTTTTGATTCCATTTTCAGCTAAATACTGAACAGTTAATGCTGCTGTATGGGAAGACGAATTATCATGATGTAACATCATACCCTTCTGTGGCACTTTACTGAAGACATGAGACAGATAATTTTCCACTATTTAGCTGTGACAGTCTTTTGTTCCCCTAATTTAATTACGGACATTAAATCTGTACCTTTAAAAAATGCAGCGTACATGACTTTCTTCATTGCACGCTGCTTTTTCACTATTGTTGGCGTTTCCTTGTCTTCATGTACCCAAACTCGACTTTCTTGACGAGTAGGCACATCAAAGAAAGGTAGTATATATGAGGTGGTTTAGAAAAAAAGTAGCACCTGTTAATTCCACATTAAAAAAAAGAGACGGTCTTTTCGAACTTATATTTTATATACAGGGAAATTTTCTTTTTAGTATACATATGCCCTATGTATACTTTTATAATAAACGCAAATAGGCAACCCACTATACACTATAAACGTTAAAAAATTAGCATGCTGAGGCAAAAATCATCAAATTAAGTTAATGTCAAAAAATTAGTCTTTAACTGTTGCTGTTTTTATTTTCCTTTCTGTTTTGTATTGTTGATATTTTATGTTTTAGAATAATCGTTGAATTAAAATTATGTTGATATTCCACTAATTTTGATTTATTTTTTATTTACAAACATGAAACATAACCTTTACGCACCACGTGACGTGACGTTTATAGTGTACAGTGGGTTGCCTATTTGCGTTTATTAAAGTATACATAGGGGATATGTATACTAAAAAGAAAAATTCCCTGTATATCTAGCAGCGCTACAGGCCAGAAGGCCTTTGGCTTAACTCTTCTACTATCATCTTCCACTGTTTCTTGTTTCTTGATTTAGTTTCCCATCCTGTGATGTTGTTGTTCTCCAAATCTTCTTTTACACAGTCCCACCAAGTCTTTTTAGGTCTGCCACGTATGATTCTACCGCTCACTTCGCTTTTAAACACTTTTTTTAGCGTATCACTGTCACTTAATCTTTCTACGTGGCCTAGCCACCTTAGTCTGCTTTGCTTAACCACTGTACTAATCGGTGACTCTTTGTAGCACTCCTCTAATTCTTTGTTTGTCCTTCGCCTCCAAAAGCCGTCCCCATTAGTTCCTCCAAAGATTTTTCGTAACATTCTCCTTTCCTATCTTTCAATTCTCTTTTCGTTTTCTGATGTAGTCATCCAAGTTTCGCATGCAAACGTCACTGCGGGTCGAATTACGGTCTTGTACAATTTTATCTTCGTTTTTCGTGAGATTATTTTGTTATTAAACACTTTACTGAAAGCTCCTATGCTTCTTGATTCTGCTGTTATTCTCTTCTTTATTTCACTCTCGTAATTCCCGTCGCTTGTAAATTCTACCCCTGGGTACGTAATGTTATTGACTAGTTTAAGTTTCATTGTCTTCTGCTTCTTCATCTTAATTTCAAGGTATTGGTTTTCAGTTTGCTTCACGGTTCCTAATATTATATAGAATGACTTATCCGGGTTTATTTCCAAACCTGTGTCACCTGCTTTTTCTTGGAAGTCACTTACTAAGATTCTCAGCTCCTCTCTTGTTCTGCTTAAAAACACCACATCATCTGCATAGGCTAGGCACTGATGTGAGTTGTTTAAGATCATTCGTTTTTGGTCAGCTTTGCTCTTCCTTATTATACTCTCTAGCACTGTGTTAAATAATGTGGTTGATAAGGGGTCACCTTGTCTTAGGCCTACGTTACTTCTGAATTTTTCGGATTCGAGTTGTTGGAATCTTATTTTATTTTTTGTTACTTCCAAGGTCATTCTTACCAATGCTATTAATTCTGTTGAGAGATGCAGTTCTGCCATTGCTTGAATAATTCTATTCCTCTTTATTGAGTCGTACGCTTGTCTGAAATCCAGGAAGGCTGCGTGGACGCTCATTTCTCTTACTGCACTTCTCCTGTACCTGTCTCAGGATAAAAATGTTATCTACCACTGATCTCCCATCTTTAAACCCTGTTTGGTACTGTCCAATCTTATCTCCTGTTTCTTGTTGTAATCGTTTGTCAACTATGTTTGTTAGTATTTTGTACGTAACGTTTAATAAAGCTATTGGTCTATAGTTTCTTGCACTCATCATATCTTATTTTTTGTAGATAGGGGTTATGATTGCCGTTGTCCATCCTCTGGGGAGCTTTTTATCTTTCCAAATCTGTTTTATTAGTCTAAAGATACTATCTAGTATTAGTTCGTCAGCATTTTTTATTAGTTCGATTGTAATCTCATCTGTTCCTGGCGCTTTGTTATTTTTCATTTTCTTCATTGCCCCCTCAAATTCTTCGTGTGTCGATAGATTGTTTTCGTGGTTCATGCTTTCTTCGACCTGTACCTCTATTCTGTGCTGATCTTGCTTTACTAGGATTTTATTAAAATGTTCAACCCAGATGTGCATTATACTTCGTTCTTTCAGACATAATTTGCCTTCTCTATCTTTTAGACCGATTGTGTTTTGTTTAACCCCTTGCTTCTCACAAGTTTTTTTCTTGTAACATTTTATTTTTAGCTTCTTTTTTCTTTTTCACTACTTTTACACATTCTTCGTCGAACCAGTCGGTGAGTGATTTTTTTTCTTCCTGTTTGCAGTGTTGTTGCGCTCTGTATTAGTGCGGTTTTTATGTTTTCCTAATTCTCCCCTATGCTTATCGTATCGGTAGTTTTTTGTTCCATCGGCTTTCTTGTTGCTTCAGTGTATTTTTCTTTATTTTTTCGTCTTCTAATGCTTCCAAATTCCATTTTTTCTTCTTCATTTTTTTGTTTGGTACGTGATGTAATACTTCTCTTAATCTTGCTCTGACTAGGGAGTGATCAGATCCTATTTCCGCTCCTCTGTACGTTCTTACACTTTCTATGGCGTTCATATGGACTTTTGATATTAACAGGTGGTCTATTTGATTGTTTGTCTTTCCGTCTGGGCTTTCCCATATTGCTTTATGTATATCTTTATATTTTACGTATGAAAAATATACCATATTATTTATTAAATTGCAATAAATAAACAAAATAAAATCACCCGTGCCAATAATATCGAACTTTTGCTTTTGCCCTCTTTATCAAAGTTTGAACATGAGCATTACTGATTTGTTGAGCTTGTTTTCTCCACTTTTTTCGAAAATCATTAATGTCTGCAGCCTTAGATTTTGTATTTTTAAGTTGCTTTTTATGTGAGCCCAGTAACGCTCAATTGGTCGGAGTTCGGGACAATTGGGCGGGTTTGCTTCCTTTGGTAGGACGATTACATTATTCTTTGCATAAAAATCTTTTGCCTTTTTGCCGTAATAACATGTGGCCAAATCCGGCCAAAAGAAAACAGAATTTTTATGTTGTTGTATTAGTGGCAATAAACGTTTTTCCAAACATTCATGTACGTAAATTTCTCCATTTATAGAGCCAGTTGTAACAAATTCTTCACTTTTTAGGCCACATGTGCATATCACTTGCCAAATCATAAATTTTTGGGGAAATTTACTTGCCATCCTATGTTTATATTCTAGTCACATTGAGAGGATTTTCAAGGTGGGTGTTCACAATCATCTTGCTACGAATAACTTCATTCGTTGGCATGGCGCTTTTTTATCAAGATTTTACCACAAAACTTGAGCTGGAGGTGTAATTTCACAGTTGTAATACATATATCAATTTTGTTTTCCAACGCCTGCCTAGATAATAAAGTTTCTTGCTGCTACTTTTTTTCTGAACCACTTCTTATGTTTCGTCACCTGTTACAATTTTGGATATAATTCGGTGGCCACCATTATTTAACAGTTCCAAGGTCTGTTGACAAAAACTTACGCGCTCCGCTTTCTGAATATCCGTAAGCTAATGTGGTACAAATCGACTCTCACTGATGCGGATCCAATCTTGAGACGAGACTCTATCATTGCATAAGTAATTCGGTTGTCCTGATCGACCATTTTTTTAACAGCGGTAATATTTTCTTCAGTAACAGCTGTAAAAAGAGGTCCTGCTGCTTTTCGGTGGGTAACAGATTTACAACCACATTGAAATTCCTTGTACCATCTATAAATTGTAGCCAACGAAGGAGCGAGATCACTAAAAGCCAATTTCAATCTTTCTTCGCACTCATAACTTTTATGGTGATAATTCCATTTTTTCGACTATTTCAATCGTTTCTAAAATGAATAAAATTCACCTGATTTCGACAAACACAATCACATATGACAGATAAACAAATGCGCCATTTAATAAAAATTGTTTTCTTTCCCATAGCTACCTAGATTTTCTGATTCTCAACAATTGTAGCTTGGCCCTCGTATACTATTGACATTTCCTCTCCTTATGAAAGATTTTTTTAACATATTCGTGGTAAATGATAAAATTAACATTTTTTGTTAATGTCTTATTACTACCTACAGATCAAATTACAGTATTAAAAGTCATGTAAAAGTGCAAACAATGCATACCGTACGCTACATAACCTTTAATGTAAGGTAATGTGTTCCGGTTGTAGACCTTCTTTACCTATTTAAATCATATTGCACGTTGAGATATTTGAGAGGGCATTACAAAATTAATATAAATGAAATCGGTGCATTTCGTAAGCTTTCGTTTAAAGGTAATTGTTAAGTAATATACTATTATTCAAAAATAGTAGATTCGTCTACAAGTGAAGAAAAGTGATAGTTTTCTAACGAGCGGAAAAATGTTTGATCCACGAGCGTTAGCGAGTGAATTAAATTTCCAGGAGCTAAAAACCCACGTTGAATATGCTATTTTTTGGTACTTAATGGAAAAATTCGAATGTAACTAATTTTATAGACAAATTTGGTGAATTTATCAAGGCTGTGTCTGCACGGAAACATAGAAACAATTTGTAACAACTGCAACACATCATATACGTAGTAACCACCGTAGTAACAAGTATACAAATAAAATACAAAGAAAATACTGATTTTATTTGTGTTACTGTGTGCCTGTGTGGTTAACGAGTAAAGTGTTGCTAAAGATTAAATTGCCACTTAAATTTACTATTTTTTACATATTAAAATGGGCGTTTCCCATCAAGTACATAGAAAAATGCATTAGCGTTTTTTTACCTTTACTAGAACTTCGTTTCCATACCAACAAAATAAAAATAATTCCATTACCATGCATCCCTGATATAACACCATCGACCAAAATAGAATAGTAAACGGCGATACCTAAAATACAATAGGAGATTGAGTTTATTTTATTACTAAATCTAACGTTAAACATACACACCAAAGTTAACTGAAACATAGTAAAACAGATGGTGAAGATACTGACTGCTAGCTGAGCTAATGTAGGCACACTGAAGGTAGAATTAATTTCCGTACAAAGGCTATAAGCATGCAAATTAATATAAATTTGCCATAACATTAAAACTTACTTTAAAATATCACAATGATGGAGGATACAATTTATTTGGGTTATTTTGATTCTCCTAAAACGTTTATTAAAGCCTGCCTCGGATTTGTTCCCAGTCGTTGTGTTAGCGGATTGAGTTTTATTTTGAAACTTGATTTCCAATTCACTATTAATGTTTTCCAACGAATCATTCAAAAATTCTAACTGGGCACATATAAAGGACATAAATCCAGGTGTCAAGCAATCGAGAGTTATATTTGTCAGAGCGTTAATAAAAATTGCAACGATTTGATGAACGTACGTAATTTCGTATTGAGGACTTTCTGTAAAATTAAAAGGGTACCATGCGTTTACCGGCAGTTTCCTAGTTTTTTCACTATCAAGCAGTGGAAACACTGCCCATAATGCTATTGTAGCTGTTGCCATTGACATGAAAAATATGTAGGTGATTTTAAGATTTTTCATCCTTTTTAATAGCATTTGACGTTGATTGTCGTTCTTGGGTTGAAATATATCTTTTCCTAATTTACTAATCAGTTGTCTTATTCGATGCCTCATTAGGAAAAAATTAGTTAACTTAACTGTTAGACCCACATAAGTTAGAGGCAAAAACATAGCGTCCGTCAGTTTTTCTAAGTCGTTAATAACTTGAATTATATAAACAATCTGTGCTGTGAACAGTGAGATAAAAAAGATTAGAAGAATGAAAACTGTATATAATCTGTTTCTTCGAATTTCTGTCTTGGATTCCGTTCCTGGGGACCAGTATCCGACCACTTGCAAAATGTTGAAAAGCATAGCAAGAGTGTCTGGTAATTCCGGAAATTTAAACATATTTGTTCTTCTATTAAATTGTATGCTGCTTACTTTATCTCGTTATCAACTGCACAATCGGAGTGTACATAACTGACTGTTACGTTTTATAACAGAAAATTATTTCTGACAAACATGGGAAAATTACTGTTTGTATCAATTCGTTCAACACAATCGTTTTACTTTAATTATTAGGTATATAAATGCACTTGATATGACCGTTACTCGTAGGCACTGCTTTAATTACAGGTTAAGTTAATAAGCAGTTATGAGTTGTTGCGTTACTGCAACTGTCAAAAAATGCTCTTTAAAATAGCAATTCTATATCGACCATGTTGTTTATGGCGACTGTCTTGGTATTTTAAATACCCACATAAAAATTAAAAATATCTTGATTTTAACGCTTAGGTAAGATACTTAAAGTGGGAATTTAATAATAGTTGATGCTTATTACAACCGATTAAGTGAAAAGTTCTACTAAATAATAAATGCCTGAACAGTTTAATTTATTTACTTACTTTTATATTGAATTGAATAATTAACATTAATCGAAAGAGGCAAAAACATACGTGGCTTTTAAAGACAATTTTCTTGATTATAATATATGTATAGTTTTATAAAATTTAATTCTATAACTATTCCACATAAAAACCAATAATTTTTAATTATTTTTAGTTAAATTCTTCGCCCAAGGGTAAAGGTTATAACCTCAGTTTTAATGCTGAAGATAGTCATTAGTGTTACGAAATGCAACTAAAGAGAATATGGTCACCTTTGACTCCTAAAATGACCTGGGTCGAAACAATCTGCTTCCCTTCGTAATTATTTAAACGTTACAAGGGTTTCACTTCGAGAGGAAACTACGCGTTTTATAATTATTTTATGTATTAGCATATAATATTATTTCCCGTTTAAGTTAAATGAAAACAATATTTTAAAGGATATTTTATAGAAAGGCGACTTTAGAAAAAGCATTACTATAATACGTATATAGGATGCTCATTTTCTTTAAAGTTGTGTAGGTAACTTTTTTTTTATTATAAGAGCTACATCAAAGCTCAAATCATCAAACTTGTACAAAATTAAAAGTGATATATAGTGGCGCATTCAGAAAACCTTCTGAAACTTTTAAGATATTTTGTAAAACAAAAAACCCTTATTTTTTCAACGCTATGTATTTCCGTGACCATCCAAATTTGTGCACACATAAAGATGGCATCTTATGTACAATTTCATGCAGAATTCAATAAACTTAGAAAAAATGCTTAGCATCCTTGATTTTTTAAATCGGAACAACACCATTAAAAAAATATTTTCTCTACTTTCTAACGATATATCACTTGGTATGTTTATCTTAATTTTTTCCTACTTTGGTGAATGACCTACTGTGGATATATAAACAAGATGCTATAGCATAGTTACTTTTGCTCTAAATCAATGGTTGTGCAAATATATGAGATTTAAGAAAGTGGCATTTTATCGTTGTTTTAATATATTTCGGAAAGTCTACAAAGGTACTTCTAATCACACCATTAGATTTGTCGTTTAAATCTGTGCAACTTTGCTAATTTAATCGTTGATGTAACTATTTATATAAAAAGTTATCTGTATAATTTTCAAGAAAATTGACGCCATTTATAGCTGTATATAAGGCATTCACGTTCTTTGTAAACTGCAATAGATCATCGTTTCAATTTATTATGTTTCCATTAAATTTAGTTAAAGATTTGAGCAGCCTTTCTTTAGTCACATATACATACACATGTTTAACTTCAGGTTATGTAGAGAATACCAGGGAGCCAAACGTTTTTTGGTTAGAATTACTCTTCAGTAGAAATATAGAATCAAGCTTTCTGAGTAAATAAATCAATATTAAATTACCAATAAGGAAATATAATTAATTTTAGGAATTAAATTGAAACGCTATTACTACCTACTTCTTAAATCCTACTTAACAGATCGATATTTTTCTGTCAAACATGATAGTAATCTATCCAAATATCATCCTGTCAAATCCGGTGTCCCTTGCAGATAATACGGCAATTTTGTCCACTCACGAAAACTCTCCTATTGCCTCCGCAAACATCCAACAACATCTCAACAGAATTAGTGACTGGTTTTACAAATGGCGAATTAAAATCAGCCACTCAAAATTAGCTCAAGTGGGTTCATCATGAGAACTAGCGTCTGTCCACCAGTACCTGTAAAAACAGAAGTAAAGTATTTAAGACTTCACATCGACTAGCGACTCATGTGGAATAAACACATTCAAACTATTTCTTCTTATCAGCCTCGATCTATCCACTGTTGGACATATTTCTCTCCCAGTCTCTTCCATTTCTGTCTATCATGAGCCACTTCGAATCACTCTCTTCCCGCCGTTTGTTTGACGTCATCAATCTACCTTATTTGTGGTCTTCCGGCGCTTCTCTTGGTTAGTCTTGGTCTTTATGAAATGATTTTAGTTCCCCAGCGGTTTGCATTTTGACGAGCTACGTGTCCAACCCATTCCATTTTTTTTTGAGTATTCTTTCACACATGTCAGTTACCTTCATCCTATGTCTAATCTCGGAGACCGACGCCCAACATTATAACATTATTCTCTCCATAGCTCTCTAGCAAGTTCTAAATTTAATCATATTCTTCGTGGTGAGTGACATCGTCTCCACGCCATATGTTGCAACAGGGAGAACACAAGTCTCATAAACTATTTTTTTAAGCAAATAGGGAGATCAGAATTCTTCATTATGTGGTTTAGTTTCCCAAAGGCTATCCAACTCAAGGTTATTATACGGCGTGATACCTCGACAGTTTAGTTTTCCTTGTGTCCTAGATATAATATGTACTCTTCGACTACCTCTAGAGTCACGCTGGCAATGGTGATATCCACTTCCGCTGTGCTCATGATTTTGTTTTTTTAGTGTTTATTTTCAGACCGATACTTTCTGTTTCCCTGAATAGTTGAGTTAGTATTTTTTTAAAATTCTTCTGGATCACTACTTTTCAAGACAACGTCATCCGCGAATAGGTGATTACTCGTGTAGGTTCCATCGATATTTAGATCTTTTCTTTCCCATGGGAGATTTTTAAATATGTCTTCTAATACGAGAGTGAATAATTTCGACGAAATGGTATCGTCTTGGCGAACTCCTAACTTATGTTGATCTATTTGATGTTGTAATATAGCGTTGTACAATAATTTATTAAAGTCCTCTGCCTCATTTAGTATTCCTTTCTTATCACTTTTTTTTACTTTGAAGATATTATCTTGACCCTTAGCCATCTTCGGTTTTAATATTCTCATGTTTGCATTGTCTTCTATCGCAGACTGTATAATTTTTGTATTGTGTGCCCTTCTGTTTTTTTATAGTTTTCTTTAGTTCTTTATATTCTACAGTTTCCCTACCCAGAGTTTTTCTCTGTTTTATCAATTTTAGTATATCTTGACTTAATTTGTTGTTTTGTTTTTGTACCATCACATTTACTTAATACTTCTTTGTAAAATACATATACTGTAAATAAATGTTTAAAAAAAGGGAATTAAAATGCATTGGAAATTTTCTGGTAAAAGTTCAAAGTACAAATTAAAGATTGTTTCGAAAACTTCAAATTATAAACTGATATTGTGAGTGTAAATTCTATAGCTTCTAGTATGCTTACATTATTTCTATTTTCCATGGTCAAGTCTTATGTAGTTTTTTAACAGACGGCATTACATCATTGCTGAATTGTGTGGCATTTGGCAAAATGCATTATTTAAACATTATATGTATGTTGGGTTGTATTAGAAGAATTTAAGTAGTTTTACTAAAAAACAAACAATTTTACATTTTTTTAATACTTGCACGTATAGGATATACCAAAATTCAAGCAACATCCTTTTAAAGGTTACTGAGCACGTTAGAATGAGCAACTTTTTAAACTAACTGCTCAAGTTTCTTGAAGACACCTTAATGGCAATAAATTCTCATTTTAAGTACTTTCGCATGCGAGGTAAAATATAAAGTTCCATGCAATGTTATAGGCATAGGCACACATATAGCAATAACAAATATAGTAAGTACATAAAGCCTAAGTAAATAAACTGGATCTTTACATCATCTTTTAATATCAATGGAGAACGCAGTGATACTTGAGACCTATGTACAAATCGTACGTAATTTTTTGAATATGTAACAGAACAAGATGTATTTCTTCTCTGTCACATTTTAAATCAACACCGGAACTTTCCGAGAAGAATTACACAATAATAATAATAACAAAATATTTTTTTCTGATTTGTGTACTTATTTATTTTGAAACCCTTAAAGTAACATGATATTTGTATTATAATTACT
The DNA here is from genome assembly GCA_963082815.1 of Melanotus villosus. Classification (NCBI taxonomy): domain Eukaryota; kingdom Metazoa; phylum Arthropoda; class Insecta; order Coleoptera; family Elateridae; genus Melanotus; species Melanotus villosus. Next base: position 62,590,424 of record OY720418.1, on the reverse strand, counting down.
ACTACTAGTATTATTGTACTATTAGTAAACAAACTATAGTAATGAGTAGTGATCTTAGGAATACGCCATTTTTTTTTGTTATAGCTCTGTAATAATCAATTAAGTTACAGAACCAGAACCGAAAAAAAATTGTATCCAATACTTTGACAAAAATCACCAAGAAGTGCTATACAATTACGAAAGTAAATATTTTGGTTTTTCTTTTACCATAATTCGATTTACCCTTAGGCTTGAGAACGCCTGTATCTTACCACGCTTCGACTGTTTTGGTCATTTAACACTACCCATCTAGATAGCTTGTAGAATTTAAAGGACTTTCGTCCCTGAAAGGGATCTTGATTATATTATACATCACATCGCCACAAAATCTGTGGTTTTATCTCATATCGGAGAAAAGACAGCATCAGATTTTTTTCGCATTAAAGATAACACCTATTTCCGTCGACCTTTCCTTTACAAAATAACCATGCAATCTTCTACGCTACTGAAGCTGACAAAAGAACAAATATTCATATTTTGCCATTTAAATTTAACAGGAAAGAATAAAATACCGAGTATCAGTCCTGCTTAGGTTTATGTATAATACAGCCTGATTAATAAGGGTTGTTTCAGATAGCAATAATTCTATGGATTTTTTATAGATGAATTGGGGTAACTTAGAAAGCGGACTTGTTAATCTTAATATTAATTATTTCGTCAGAACGTCAATTAAGGATACGTTATGGATTACAATTATGCAACAAGGGAAGAGCCCAATTTTATTAAGGAACACAGTTAAAAACTAAAAGGTACATACAGCTCGAATTGTGCACCGTTGTTTTGTACATATAAATTAAATTTAAACTGTCAACAACAAAGGTTGCAATCTTATCAATTTAAAGTATTTTTTTGCCATTTGAAATAGCATTTCTTGATTACGTTGTAATTAAATTTTTGAACTTATTTATTCACAGAAAACGAATAAAAGTATGTCGCTATTAATTAGATTGCTTTATTTATTGATACTTAGCCAAAATATGCCAAATTGTTATTTAATTATTACCTGTAATTTTAACATTAATATTAACAGTTTGTCATATTTTGGATCGAGTATCAATGAAAATTCTAATTCATATTGATTTTCTACCAATAAAAAAATGTTAATATTAAAGCTATCTTGTCATATCGTGTGTGGTGCTTATTCTGAAAACTCTAAGAAGGTACGTGATAAAATGGGAATATTGTGTTATTTACTAGTAATTCATAAAATCTTTGTTTCCGTAATATCATTGAAAATTGCAAGCATGAATTAAAAACGTCATAGCAAAACTAGGATCAGTGGAAATCTACGGTTATAATTTTCTTTTACAAATAATGCAAACAGCCAGCTTCGATGATATAAAAGCTAGCACGGGTACTTTGTAAACCAAAGGTCGCAGGTTCTGTCACGGCTGAGATCAAGCGAGACCTCTAATGCGGAAATAATTTGAAACATTACCTTTTTTCGGATACGAAAGAAAATAGTCCAATTCCCAATGTGATATTTGCCACGATAAAGGTTTCTTCCGGTGGTGGAAATACCTGGGGTTTGACAAAATTATAATTGGAGAGTGTTAACGATCCTGGCAATCGGCGCGCGAAGAGATCCTTGATACCTAAAAGCTTATCGCGTAACAGGTAACTTTAAAATATTTATGCACGATCGCATTATAATGTGACAATTATGTCTGAATTTTTTTAACATGAACGTCTCTTTATAGCCCGTGGGCGTCTTTATAGCCCGTGGGCGTCTTTATAGCCCGTGGGCGTCTTTATAGCCCACGGGCTATAATGAAACGTCAAAAATTGATAAACAGTTTAACAGTCTTATAAAGAATTTTTTTAAATTAAAATCGAAAGTATGCTCTTTATTAAAACTCTATTTGTATTAACAACACAGTTAACACAATTATTTATGTGAATATTCCTAGGCGCAACTGCTTCAACCATTTGACAGTAGTTAGTAGAAAAAAAAACATAATTGAGCAACTAACTACTCGATGTGGGTAGAAAATTAATTTATTCCTTTTATTTCTGTTTTAAAATCTTCGACCGTGCATAAAATTGTGTATGTACCACTGGCGTAACTTGCTTGTATGGCCTTCGACGTATATTTAGCCCTCGGCTTACGCCTCGGGCTCAAAATCACTTCTTAGGCCATGAAAGCTTCTTTATGCCCTTGGTGGCCTTGGTACACAAATAACTATTATGAAATAATATTTATAATCAGCTGAATTATTTAGTTTTAAACGGCCTCTGATTTGAATGCTATGCTTTCAAATTGAATCTATTCGCTGTGAATTTTTTGTAGAACAGCGAAATAGGACCATGACGTGCGCAGTATCTAAAACAAAATAATAACATTTTATTATACAGGGTGATTTGTGAGGAATCCCCCATATTTGGATAATGTGTTCAGGGAACTAAAAGAAACAAAAAACGTATAATAAACATATGGTCAAATTTCAACCGTTACTGAGATATTGTGAAAATAGTTTTTAATCAGGTGAATTTATTGCAATGCACTAAGAAGGAAAACTGCTTATTTCGTAACATAAAATACAAACTAATTAATTAAATTCTCAAAAATACAGTCGTTCATCTCGATGCATGCGTCAGCTCATTTGTGAATTGCACGGGTAGCTCGTTGAAGCCCACGGTGATTATCTCTGATGAGTGCTGCGCAGTTAGTCATTCACTTTTGTTTAATAAACTAATGATTTCAACCATCCCCAAAGGTAATAATCTAGAGGAGTGAGGTCTGGTGACCTTGGTGGCCAATTCTGAAAACTCCCACAGCCAATCCAGTGTTGAGGGAAGCGATTATTAAGGCCACCTGATTAAAAACTATTTTCACAGTATCTCAGTAACGGTTGAAATTTGACCATATGTTTATTATACTTTTTTTGTTCCTTTTAGTTCCCTGAACACATTATCCAAATATGGGGGGTTCCTCACAAATCACCCTGTATAGGTATTAATTAAAATATTTCAGTCAGAAATTCATTATTTTTTCTTATTTTATGATAAACTGTACAGTACAGTTGACTTGACAAAGTTCGAAACATATCAAAAAAACTGTTTCATCAATGAAACTGTAAATTTAACTTAAAGCAGGCTATTGTAAATAACGAGTTTCGCGGGAATTGGAAAGTAGATTCAAGAGTAAACCAGAGTTTGTTTAGGAAGAGTTTAGGAAAATTTATTAAGAAAAAGCAAAAGAAAATTCGAAGATTAAATTTAGTTGAAAATATTCGAATTTCAATATGTTTCCATTTCTATTCCATTGTATCTGAATACACCCTGCGTTTTTTAAATTTTATATCAGAAAACTGGTTTATTTCTGGATACCAAAACAAAAATTTTTGGATAAATCAGTTTTAACAGTTAATTTAATTTTAACTACACGTTTATCAAATCAGAGATTATTTTCAACGAAATTGGAAAGAAACGTTTACAAAACGTTTAAAATCAAAATCACCTGTTATATTTAGAATAGTCATTTACAATTTCCAGGCTCCGCATGAAAATTTTATAATCAGTGGAAAATGAGAAAAGATTCAAAGTTGAAGATTTTTTATTAAATTTCACATTTAGGCATTAGATTCACTGCTAAATAGTATGCTGCAGTCAAGTTGTTTTAAATACAATTTACACTTTCAGGACTTGGAAAACTTTTATTAAAAATATATGTATATTTGAGAAATTAGTAGAAAAAGTTTTACAGGTGTTGTAAACTTTCTAAACCATCGTATTTAGAAAGGTTAAATCAATTTATAATTAAGAGTTGGTTGAGGATGGCGTCAGTTTTGTTTTTGATGATTTCGGTAATAATTTATATTAACGACCTGTCACTCAATTAAATTTGTTTGAAAAATTTTAAATACTGAAATTATTAAAGACGTAACTAGCCCCAACCACTTTCAACCCTAATTTATAAAATTATTCACTCTCTGGATACAGTTTGTGGTTAAAGTGAGACTATGTCAGCAATGTATTTTTATTAATTTAAGTAATATTTTCTTTATTTCTCTTTTTAATTTCAGTGATATTATGCGAAGTAGGCGATAATAATTTTGAAAAATAACATTGAAGCGAAACCGTTTTGGCTTCTGTCAACTGAAGTCATGATCAGTGAAAATAGAAGATTAATTGTTGCTGTTAGTTATTTTACTTAATTTCTCAAAATTACAAGTCTTTTGTTAATGATTAAATCAAAGAATATAACAGTAATTATGATAAAATTGTTTTGTACGGGCGCCTTATTATTTTCAGTATTTTAAATGCTGCACAATTTTTCAAATCAACTGCGGTTTTTTTATTGCGTGTAATCTAGAAATGAAAAACTTGATTAAAAAGGGTTTGATTGTTTCCCTGGCAAATTGTTTATATTTGTGAAAGTGGAGTTCTATTTAATAATGGATATTAGTACCTAACTCGTTCTTCCTACTAAGTATTACTGTCAAAAATGCACTCTGTTATAATACTGTTATAATACTTATACTTACCATAACAAATGTCTGTAATGATAAAATAAAGAAATTGCCGGCATACATATTGATTGGTCTGTGAGCACGAATCATAATAATGAGAATGTTGCGTTTGATCCAAATTGGACTATCGGCCCAGCTTGAACTGTATGTCGAAGTTAACAACTGCGCACTCTAAAACAAATACTTATACGAAATACGTGAGTCAATCTTCATTAAATAATTAATATTATTTTAAAGCTCGGGTGGATTTTATCCGCTGGATATAATATATTTTTGTTTGCCATCGATATTAAAAACATTACCTCGTAATTTAATTTTCAATTTAAACTTAGTTACAATAATTTTAGCTTAGATTAAAATTCGTTAATTTCGCCACTGTTTATTATTTTTAGTGAAGTGGTAATCTTAAAAATAATTAACGCAAGGTTAATTATGAACTTCGTTTAATACATATTACTTTATACAGGGTGTTAGGTAATGCTTCGATAATAAAAAGTAAAAGTAAAGCATGCTTTTTCTCAGAAACTATGCATATTAGAAAAAAAAAATTAATTAAAACTTCTTAGTATTTTGTAGTCGAGGATAAAGTAGGTATAGTATACTACTCGCTATAATGGCTACTATTACCTCGGATACATTATCCTCGGTAATAATAGCATACATTTTACATTATAGCGTCGGGTATAATATACTACTCATGATGTGCATGTTCGGTCGCAGCCAATCTGATGTCACGTACTGGCAAATGTTTTGTTTTATTGTTTACTTGTCACATTAAATACCTAAAGTTCGAACCACGGAAGATGACCCCTGCCTCATCACACCCTGAATTTAGTAACGACCAACACGCGTGTACATTTGTTCACAAACCCCATGCACACGACAAAGATAGCATTACAATAAGCCTGTGTTATGATTAAAGTGCTTATTTGACTAGAGTAGTTTAAGTCAAATGCGCGTGTTGTCACTAAAACGTCAAACTGTCAAATTATTAATACATTTACATTATTTTATTTTATTAGGTATCTAAATTCCTATGTTAATTGGAATTCGTTTTTGTAGTACCTATTTGTGTTGTGAGATTTAGATAAATGAACATTTTATTTGGTTTATTGCGTTGCAGAAGAAATACAGTTGTACATTTATTGGTTAGATTATTAATAATTTAAGGTTAAAATTCGTATTGAAAGTACTTGACAGCTGTTTGTTTTCCGGTTAAAGCGCCAATCATAATTCCTTGAGAATACAACTGATGCTAATTTGACTAGCAAGTAAAATCTTATATCATACGGATAGCATTGGTGAGGCAGGGTTCATCTTTCGTGGTTTCAATATTACGTACGAATGTTGTACGAAATAATAAAATATAAAAAGTGTTTTCGGTTTATTGAAATGAATTTATTGAAGTGAATTACTATGGAAAACGAAATTAATAATTCAGAAAAAGAAATTAGTTGTACAAGGTGGTCCAAATTGGACACTTTTGATAGGAAACACCAATTTCTAGAGGAGCTAGAAAAAAACTAACCTACATGTTACGAGCTCGATTTTTGTGAGAAAGTGAATGCCGAAAACCGCATATCAATATCTTGAACTGTTTAGGAGATATAGGGTGGTTTTCAATTTTGTGCATTTTTGACCCACCCCTGTAACTTATTTATTTATGAATATTTTTTGTTTCTGTAAAAACATTCTTAAGGCACTTTTTTTAAAGGAATCCAATGGTGTCCCAAGTTTTTTTGTAAAAAGAATGGTTTTGAAGATATGACATAAACTTGTATTTTTTCTTATGGACTACCCTATATATTTTTGCATATTCTTTTTCTAAATATATAAAATACTTGCTACTTTCCTTTTTAAACATTTATTTTATAACAGCTGTAAGTTTATTTCGTTTTATTGTTCAACATGGCACTCCAGATTAACAAAATTCATCTTATACTATTTTAGAAACAGCAATAAGAAAAAATACAAGTTTATGTCATAGCTTCAAAACCATTCTTTTTACAAAAAAACTTGGGACACCATTGGATTCCTTTAAAAAAAGTGCCTTAAGAATGTTTTTACAGAAACAAAAAATATTCATAAATAAATAAGTTACGGGGGTGGGTCAAAAATGCACAAAATTGAAAACCACCTTATATCTTCTAAACAGTTCAAGATATCGATGTGCGGTTTTCGGCATTCACTTTCTCACAAAAATCGAGCTCGTAACATGTAGGTTGGTTTTTTTCTATCTCCTCTAGAAATTGGTGTTTCCTATCAAAAGTGTCCAATTTGGACCACCCTGTACTTCCCCGGATATACTAGAACAGGTTAAAACTGCAACAAAATTTTGAAATTTGGGTATAATCTATTATTTGAATTTATACTGCGTCCGTTATTACATAAATAACTATAATACAAGGCTATGCATATTTTATTCCATATTTCTTTCAAAAAATAGAATCATTTAACAATAATAACAATTCTATTCCGCCCACTCTTCATAGTGACCAGAAGATGAGTTCCTAACAAATGTCACATTTAATAAACTTATTGTTATTCAATTTGTGCAGATAAATAATGCAGCGCTAGGACAATAGGAAATAGCTATAAATAGAAAATATTACAGGAATATGTCATATGATGTACAGTCTCGGCAAAAAAATAGGACACCTTTGTAATCTAGTACGTATCTTTTTCTTAAAATTTAGTGGTTTAAACAGCCTTTTAATTAAATTTACTAGATTCTTTAAAATATACCACCAAATATACTGAGATGATACTTAATTGGATGTATATAATTAAGGTTAAGTTGTTTGTTTAATTTATAAAAGAAAAATGTTATTTGCCAAATATAAGTAATGCAGATTTTAAATTATTAAAAATTGTAATATAATTTTAAGATAGCTAGATTAGATTTAAGTTATGTGAAAATGTAAATAAGTTATTGTTATAATGTTTGTTAGTAATAATTAGCTAAATTGGTAGTTATAGAAATGTAAAATAAGTTACTATTAGAAACCTTGTAAATAGTTGTTATAGTGAAAAGCAATTTAGATAAAAATATCTTGGATACAGAAAAAAACAATTTAATAAATAAGTGATATTTTTGCATTAAAAGGGGCAACAGCCAGATAGGTTTGCTCGTCCCAAAACAATAAATATCAAACGAATATTAAAATTTAAATAAAGTTAACGATTATTAGAATCAGCATTAAATCAAAAGGAAGTGAAATAGAAGAAAATTCAATTGAAAATTGAACTTCAAGTAGAAGCACTTAAAAACAGAGGCAATTCAAGTAGAGGCATTTCAAAACAGAGGCAATTCAAGGAGAGACAATTCAACCACAGGCAATTCAAGCAGAGGCAAATTGTATTTTGGTGTTGAGATAAAGAAATTTTGGAAAAGAAGGGGAATTCAAGTGTAAATAGTGAGTGTAAATACCGTAATTATAAGATAGGTTTAAGGCAGGGTTGATAGGAAAAAACGATAATAAAAAAAAAATCTGCATTATAAGTATTTGAGTAATTTTATTTGTATTTGGGTAAAAATATACTTAGAAAGATAACAAACAAGGAACCTAATTAACGATCTGAGATAATTTTCAATAATTTGTCGAACCCAACGTGGGGCGTAACAGTAGAGATACTTATTAATAATTTGGTGCAGCAACGTGAGACGAACAATAAATGTTGATAGCAAAGTGGGGCGATTTATAAGATTTATAAAGTAAAAGGGGCGAAGTATACAAAAATAATATTAAAAGGTTTGTGGGGCAAGGTAAAACGAGAAAAATAATTTATAATTGTCATTTGGAGAAAAGTCAAAACTAATGCCAATGTCATTTGTCAAATTTTTCGATTTTTTGATAATATTTATTTTCAATTAAATACGATTAAAAGGAAAAATACATTAATAAAAATTGAATATTGAATACCTGAGAAATTCAGAACTGAAAAATAATTATTATAATAAAAAAATAACATAAATTTTTTTTTTAATTTTGTACTTAATTTGATAAAAATAAAAGATGGCAGATAGGAGGATGTTACGAAGTAGTTCAAGAAGGGATGAAGAAGAAACTGAAGAGGAACAAGATGAATTAGGGGAGGAGCGAGATGTAATTGAACTGGATATAGGTGATCAATTACAAGTTCAAACTTCACCAATTATTACAACTCCAACTCAATTTGATGGGAATTTTATGCAGATAATAATGCAACAATTTAAAGAAATGAAAGAAGATTCCAAGAAGCAGTTTACAGAAATCAAAGAAGATTCAAAAGAAATCAGAGAAGATGCCAAGAAGAGAGATGAGGAAGCCAAGAAACGGGATGATAAACTAGATAAACAATTTGAAGAACTGAAAGAAAATTCAAAGAAACAAGATGAGAAATTAAATGAAATCAAAGAAGATACTAAGAAGAGAGAGGAAGAATCAAAGAAGCGACATGAAGAGTTAAAAGAAGAAATCCAACAAAATCATAGACAATTCGAAGAACTGAAGGAAGAATTGAAGAAAAATAAACAAGAAATTCGGGAAGAAATCAGAAAAGAAGTGGTAGGAATTGAGAAGAAGATGACCGAAGAAAATAAATCCATCAGAATACAAGTTCAGAAAGTTAGAGAAGATTCCTTAAAGAATTTAGAACAGTTACAAAACAAAACGACACAAAACAGCGTAAGTATAATACAAATTGAAGACAAAATTCAGAATACTAATAGTGAGGTCAAGAAGAATCAAGAACAAATAACCATTATTAAGAAAAATATGGGTTCAACAGCAAACGGGTCTTCTGACATATTTTCTTCTTGTAAAATTTTAAACTCAGAAATGATGCCAAAATTCGAAGGATTTAGAAATCAATTTCCGATGGTATTTTTGTCGAAAATTGACAGCTTAGTAGAAAGTATGATGGACGAGAAGAAGAAATTAAACCTGGTAGGAATGTGTTTAAAAGGACACGCAGAAATCTGGTACAATTTGATAAAAGAAAATTGTAACAATTATGAAGATTTTCGAACAAACTTCATGGAACAATTTTGGAGCAACACACATCAAATGGATGTAAGAATTAAGTTAACTATGGGTAAGTATGACAACAAGAAGGAAATTACAAGGGAAAATTACATAATGGGTTTATATAACAAGGCTAGATTTCTTAAACCACCAATGATGGAAGAAGAACTCATAATTCATTTGTCAAGACATCTTGAAAATGAGATAACAAGGTCCGTAGCCTTACAAAACATAAAAAAATTAAAGGATTTCTTAGAAACGTTAAGAAATTACGACTCAGCTACAAGCAATGACAAGAAACCAAATTATAAAAACAATAATCCAGAAGAGGAGAAAACATCAAATACCAATAGACCGAATCCAAATACGAAATGGGAAAATTATAAAGACCGAAAATATCATGATAACAGATCGAACAATTATCAGAAACCGAATTATAATCAAAATTATAATCAAAATTATAATAACAGATATGAGGGAAATTATAAACGTCCTTATTATAATAATAACAATTATCAAGAACGAAAACCGTATGACCAAATGATACAAGAAAAAAATAACGAAAAAGTTATCAGTCAGATTTATGTGAAGAAAAACCAAGATGATTTCAATAAAATCGAAATAGCTGAAATACACGGTCCTCCGGATATAAAAAAAAAAAAACATAAATTTTAAAATGTTGTTAAAAAGTTCAATTTTAAATACTAGTTATATGCATCCAAGGGAATTTTTATTTGAAGATGATGAAGAAGCTGAAATTCAAAATTTACCTTTTATTAAAATAAGTTTTCTTGAAAATAACAATATCGCATTAATAGATACAGGGGCACAAGTTTCATTAATTAAGGAAGAATTAGTTAATTCGTATGGAAATGTCTTAATCAAAAACATTTATAAAATTGCGAAATTAGAATTATTAGCTGCTACTAAACGAAAATTAACTCATATTGATAAAGCTCTTAATGTAAAGGTGAAAATAGGTGAAATTGAATATCCAATGAGATTTTTTATTGTACCTAATTTACAATTTGATTTCATAATAGGAATTGACATAATTGAACAAGTAAAGATGATTATTGACACAAAAGAAAGATGTGTTTTTATTAATGAAATTAAAATACCCTGGGTAAATAATATTGAGTTTATAAACGAAAATATAATAATAAATAATTGTTCAATTGAAAACTTAATTGATGATAACCAAATAGGAGAAGAATATTTATTTATAAAAAATGAATTATTAATGTTATTACGTAAAAGAATAAAACTGGTTGATAATGAACCTGGTTTAGCAAAAGGTTACATTCATCAGTTAAAAGTTGATAATGAAGCATCTTTTAATGTTAAAAATTATCCAATTTCATTTAAATATCGAACTGAAGTCAAAAAGGAAATTGAAAATATGATAAAAAATCAAATTATTGAACCTGCAATTACAAGTTACATAAACCCATTAGTAATTGTTAAAAAGAAAAATAATTCGATACGAATTTGTCTTGATGCTAGAAAGATTAATTCAATCACAAAACCACAATTTGAGGCTCCTCAACCTATCGATTCTTTATTAGGTAGAATTTGTAATAAAAAAATATTTTCAAAGTTAGATCTTAAGAATTCATTTTGGTTGATTCCACTCCATAAAGATAGTAGGAAATATACAGGATTTAGTGTAGATGGAGAAATTTTCCAATTTAAAGTTGTACCATTTGGATTATCTACTTCATGTGCTGCATTAGTTAGAGCAATGCAGAAGATTTTAAATTGTTTTGAAGAATTTTGTGTGCATTACGTAGATGACGTGCTTGTTTTTAGTGAAGATCTAGAAAGTCATGTCAAACATTTAGAAATCATTTTGGTTACCTTAGAAACAAATGGATTAAAATTGAGTTTAGAAAAATGTGAATTTTTTAAAAATCAAGTAACTTACTTAGGATATAAAATAAGTGATCAAGGAGTGCATATCAATGAAGATAGGATTATTGAAATTAAAAATTTTCCTAGGCCAACTAATTTAAAATCTCTAAGAAGATTTTTAGGAGTTTTAAATTATTATAAGAAATTTATTCCAAAATATTCAGAACTTACCTTATCATTAGTTGAGTTATTACGGAAGAATGAAAAATGGAAATGGGATCAAAGAAGGGAAGAAGCTTTTATCAAAATTAAAGAAAATTTTTACAATGAACTATTGTTATATTTTCCAAATTTTAAACAAACATTCATTTTAAGAACAGATGCGTCAAATTTTGCCATTTCAGCAGAATTAATTCAAATACAAGATGAATATGAAGTACCAATATGTTTTATATCAAGAATATTAAAAGGTTATGAAGTTAGATATACAGTATCGGAAAAAGAAATGCTTGCGATTATTTTTGCAATAAACAAATTAAAATTTTATTTAACAGGTAACAAATTTATTATTGAAACTGACAATTCAGGAATAACTTTTATGAAGAAAAAAGATTTCTTAAGTAATCGATTATATCGTTGGGCTTTATTTTTGCAAGAATACGATTTTGATATTAAACATAAACCTGGTAAGGATAATATTTCTGCAGATTTTTTAAGTAGAAAAGATATACTTCCAAAGAAAAATCAAATAATGATAGCAAATAAATTAATTCAAGAATCAGGTAGATTTTCTTTGAAAACAATTAGAGATCAACAAAATCATGAGGAAATTGTTAAAATAAAAGATGATTTACAATTAAATAATATTTTGGAAAATAGGGGTTTTAAACAAAAAAATAATATTTTGATTAAAGTAATTGGGGAACAAGAACTTTTTGTAATAAATAAAAATTTAGCACTTAAAATCATAGAAGAAATACATTTAAATTATGGACATATTGGGATTAGAAAAACATGGTTAATGTTTAGAGAATGTTTTTATATAAAAAATGACATCAAACTAATTAAAAATTTTATAAATAAGTGTAAAACTTGTATTTTTGTTAAAGAGAAAAATTTTAAAAATGCAAATACAATAACAAGCGTAAAAGTTGAAAGACCGTTAGAATTAGTAGCTATTGATTATATAAGCAACCTTATTCCTGGACATGCCGGAAACAAACATATTTTAGTCATGATAGATGTATTTACAAAATATGTAAAATTATATCCAACAAGAAAATGTAATACAAATCATGTAATTTATTGTATAAAAAAATATTCATTAGAAATTGGAAAACCGAACAGAATTTTAGCAGATAACGCAACGTATTTCCATAATGATAGATTCAAACAACAGTTAAGAAAATTAGAAATACGGTATTCTTATTGTAGTATTCGTCATCCAAGAGGAAATCCAGCGGAACGATATATAAAAGAAGTCATTAAATATTTAAGAATAGTCACTTTTGATAAACACAATGCTTGGGTAAAGTACTTGTCGAAAATTGAACAATTTATTAATGATGTACCAAATACTGTTACTGAAATCTCACCTGTGATGTTAATGAAAGCTATTTTACCAAAAAGACCATGGAGATCGCAAGATATAATAACCGATATTGATTCATTATTAGAACAAACAAAAAAAAGAATTATAAAGATAAATAGAAGATATGAAATCAAACAGAATAACAAAATAAAGAAGAAAATACGTTTTAAGATAGGTGATTTAGTAATAATAAAAAATTTAAAGGTAGCAAATAAAGAAGAGAATAAATGTGCAAAATTACAATTACCTTATATAGGTCCATTTAAAATAAATAAAATAATTTTTGATAATTCCTACGAAGTAAAAGAAATAAATTCTGATAAAATCAGAGGGATTTTTCATGTATCAATGATATATCCGTATATTGAACAATAAAGTGAAAATGAATATTATTATAAAATAAAATGCAAATTAGTAAAAATTTTGAAATGAACAGGGTTGAAAATAAATATAATAAAAAAAATCGAGGGGCTTTTGAGATGATACTTAATTGGATGTATATAATTAAGGTTAAGTTGTTTGTTTAATTTATAAAAGAAAAATGTTATTTGCCAAATATAAGTAATGCAGATTTTAAATTATTAAAAATTGTAATATAATTTTAAGATAGCTAGATTAGATTTAAGTTATGTGAAAATGTAAATAAGTTATTGTTATAATGTTTGTTAGTAATAATTAGCTAAATTGGTAGTTATAGAAATGTAAAATAAGTTACTATTAGAAACCTTGTAAATAGTTGTTATAGTGAAAAACAATTTAGATAAAAATATCTTGGATACAGAAAAAAACAATTTAATAAATAAGTGATATTTTTGCATTAAAAGGGGCAACAGCCAGATAGGTTTGCTCGTCCCAAAACAATAAATATCAAACGAATATTAAAATTTAAATAAAGTTAACGATTATTAGAATCAGCATTAAATCAAAAGGAAGTGAAATAGAAGAAAATTCAATTGAAAATTGAACTTCAAGTAGAAGCACTTAAAAACAGAGGCAATTCAAGTAGAGGCATTTCAAAACAGAGGCAATTCAAGGAGAGACAATTCAACCACAGGCAATTCAAGCAGAGGCAAATTGTATTTTGGTGTTGAGATAAAGAAATTTTGGAAAAGAAGGGGAATTCAAGTGTAAATAGTGAGTGTAAATACCGTAATTATAAGATAGGTTTAAGGCAGGGTTGATAGGAAAAAACGATAATAAAAAAAAATCTGCATTATAAGTATTTGAGTAATTTTATTTGTATTTGGGTAAAAATATACTTAGAAAGATAACAAACAAGGAACCTAATTAACGACCTGAGATAAGAGCAATGCAAACAATTAAGTAAAATTAAAGAGCAAAGCAAGGGATAATTGTAAATATTGAATGTGGGCTTAATAATAAATAAATTAAATTTAAATAAAATCTTTTAAAAGAGCAAGACCATTTCAATACATACATATGAAAATATTGTAACACATGTCATACATTTGTCAAAAATTTGTTTAAAAGCGATAAAACAGAAATGCCTCGCATTGGCGAGCTTGTTAGGCTAGCGTAATTGCTAAATTGGAAGATGGCTGGTCGCAACGGCAAGAAGCTATACATTATGGTATTAATAGGAATTCTGTTTTTAAAATATCTAAGAGGTGGAGAGAAGAGGGCAGAATTGATAGAAATCCTGGGTCAGGACGACCAAAAATTTCTACCCCCGAACAAGATGTGGCATTAATAAATGTGTTAAGAGATCGTCAATTTTCTTCAATGGTTCAAGCCGTCGAAGATACGAACTTTCCTGGTTCAAGTCGAACTGGTCGCCGGCGAGTAAAAGATTCCGAGTTGCGCTGTCGGTCAGCAGCTAAAAAGATTCTGTTTAAACCCGAAAATAAAGAAGTCCACATAGGGTTTGCACCGGAACATACTGCCCTTTCCGAAAATTTTTGGGATAATGTGGTCTTTACTGACGAAAAAACTTTTCAATCGTCATTTACTGGCCATATTCGTGTTTATCGACCCCCCAATACTAGATTTGATGATAGGTATATAAATAATACCGACAAAAGTGGCCGATTTTCAATTAATATTTGGTGTTTGATATCGGCACAAGGGCCTGGTGTTTTATGGCACATTGAAGAAAGATTCAATAGCGAAACTGTTGAAACTATTTTTTAACATATCATGCTTCCTTCTGTGTCTTATTTTTTTTTCCAAATAATATTTCAACAAGACAACTGCCCCGTTCACACAGCTCGTAGCATAACTAATTGGTTTCAACAAAATAATATTAATGTTATAAATTGGCCTAGCCGCAGTCCTGATCTCAATCCTATTGAAAATGTATGGACAATACTAGTAAGAAACATTCAAAAAATAAATGCTAGACCACGAAATGCCCAAGAACTACTGGAAATAATTAATAATGAATGGGAAAATATTCCAGATGATTTTTGCAGGAAGTTATATAGTTCTATGCCACGGAGGTTAATAGAAGTTATAAATCGAAATGGCGCAATAACTAAATATTAATAGTTTGTTATAATATGTAGTAAATTTTAATAGTTTCTTAATTTTTTACACGTTAAATAAACTGTTTATAACGCAATAAAATACATGCATTCTGATTTTAAAATTAAATGTATAGTACGTACTGCTATTTAGATACAAATAAAGAACGATTCACACTAGATAAAAAGGGGTGGCCTATTTTTTTTTGTCTGCAACTGTACGTCAATTTCAGTTTAGTAGTTTGTTCTTCTGATAGACTGTTTAAAATACAATACAATCACCTTTAAATACAAATAAAATTTCCACATTTAGTGACTTTGACAATATTATACGTTTTGGTAACTATCAAGAACTTTAGCAGTTGTTAAATATGTTAATTTTGCTTTAAAATTACTGATTTGAAAAACAGAACCAAATTGGCAGTAAAATCTGACATTTGTAATAATATAATAAACATTTGAATTTCGTTAAGACTTATGTTAATTTAATATAAATGGCCGATAATGTCCTTATTTATTAATATCTTGGAAACGGTTAACTTTAGAGACATTGAAATAGTATACATTTTTTGTCAAAAACTTTCGAAATTACAGAAGAAAATTTAAATTAAAATTTCGATTTCGACACCCCCTATCTCCCTCTAAATATTAACTTTTGGACTAAGGTAATGAAAACCTTTTAAATAAAATTAGGTAACAATGACCATACTTCTATTCTGCCAACTCTTCAGAGTGATCAGAGGGTGAGTTCCTAATAAATGTAACAAGTATCATATCATGTAACTCAATTTCAGTTTAGTAGCTTCTTCCTCTGATAGACTGTTCAAAATACACTCTGTTTACCTTTAAATACCAATAAAATTTCTACGTTTAGTGACTATGACAATATTATACGTTTTTCGTAACTACCAAGAACTTTTAGTAGTTGTTATGTTATTATTGCTTTAAAATTACTGATTTGATAAACAAAACATAGTTGGCCTTAAAATCTGACATTTGTAATAAACACTTGAATTTCGTTAACTCTTATAATACTCTATTATTTCATGGCTGACTGTTTATTTTGTTATACATAATTAATGTTAATTTAAGTGTAAACGGCCGATAGTGCCCTTATTTCAAACAATAACTATTATATATGTTTGAAAACGTCTTAAAACGGTCTTTCAAATGAGATCAGCGCCGGCTATGATTCCCATTTAAAAAAACACAAGTTGATGCTATAACTGAAAAACTATAGCAAATACAAAAAATCTCTGTATGTCACTGGATTCTACGTAAAAATATCTATAAATAATCTCTATACCATATTCAGATATTTCTAGAAATAAAGAAGTTATAAGACTTAGTAGAATTGGACTAATTTTCAATTTACCGCCATAAATCGAAAACAAAAGAAGAGCCTCCATTTCTGTTTCCATCATTGAATTAGTTCGAAAAAGTTGGCCTAATAATGTGCATTCGATTTTACCGTAGCTTTAGAAATAACAAAGTTATCCATACAGCTACGTAGAATTTAGGACACACTGTACAATCACGTACTGATCTCTCCACATGGTCTCATTAATGAAATATTGTGGCAGATACAAATAAGCATACCAGTACCAGTACCTTTGGCGGATAGGGATACCGTCATCGTGAATAATGCTTAGGCTATTCACGGCCAGCTAATATCTGGCGAGTGCCGGTAGTTGGTCGCCTACATCAAAGAGAAGGAACCAATAAAATGCGAGTAGGTACTTAAATTGCCAATAAAATAGTAGAAACACTCATACCAGAAGCGGTACTAATCCACTGATTTTTAAGTTGTCTGTCGCATATATCTTTATAAGAAACAGTATTAAATAATTCAGATATAAAAAGTACTGCTTCAAGATGACAGCTATTGGGTTCAAAAGCTATAAATTTAAAAATACACATAAATATAAAATAAAACATACTAACAAAGATGTAAGCTTCCTCTTAAACTTAAAGCCAAAGCCTAAACCAATGGCCTGTTATTAACTCATAACTCTTCGCACGTATGTCTGACAGGAGGGTAACCTTACTCGTCGAAAGAGATGAAGAAGATTGACCCGCAGTATTGCGAGGTTAACAGTTATCTTTCTTTCTTTCTTAATCTATTTCCCCTTTTTTACCGCAATGCAGTGCCGAGGTTCATTTTACACTTGGCGGTGTGCAGTGGTGATGAGTGGCGGTGGCATATTCGAATTTGCCTGAGTGAAAGTTGTGTTTTATTAAAATGAATCTGGAAGAAGAGGCTGTACTCCTTGCAATCCTAAACGAAGATGAAGAACAAGAAATGCAACCCAAAAGAAGATACTTACTTTTTGAAATTTTTCATACTAAATTATAATTTATTTATTTTCTTTGTTATTTATAATAAATCAAAAAAAGATAAGCATCTGGGTCCATGAAATTAATCAACGACGAAAAGAAGAAGGCGAATTGGATAAATCTTCACTTGTCATTGCTAGTTTCGTTTATTATTTAGCATTTATTATGAACGCACGGTAACAGCGGTGAAATGCAACACGCAGCATCTGACCGCCACCGCCAGCACAGACCGCTCTAACACAAGTCTGCAAGCGCGATACAGGCCGCGTCTGAACGCCACCGCCACCGCTACTACCGCCACCGCTATGATCGCGTATATGTGTGCCCGGCTTTTTAAACCTAATCCTTCACTAACGAATTCGATCCAAATTGGCTCCATAACACTATGGCCACCGCTGGAATCGAACCCCTGTCAGCCGGCAAGCTAGCAGACCAGTACCTGACTGAGCTACTCAGGCTGCCGGTTAACAGTTATTAAAGGTGTTAATATGATACTGGGGCCGCCGGCTTAATATACCCTCCGAAGCATGGAGAAGCGCACGAGATTTAAAATTCCGGCGGGGATATCGCCGGTCTCGGGAATCGAACCAGAGATGTCTACGTGAGAGACCGAGGCCTTTTACGCGTGGCTATCCGCTCCTGAATTACAAAAATAAAATAAAAACAAAAATGTTGACAGAACTAAACACAATGCCAAACATATTAACAATTTCGGTCTTCCTTTTTATTCACAAAATAGTCATGAGTATATTTTGGTTTGTATATTTTATTAATTCGATACACATGTCAATATTTGATAAACGATAATGACGACAATTATTTACTGACTGTCAGTTCCTATATTTTCGTTCAAGTCAACATCAACTGATAACATTAGTTGTCGATGGCGCTACTCGAAATAACCACTCTCCTTTTATTAGTTCATCTCTTAGTATCGCATTAATTGGCATTGGCTCTAAATTATTTATCGCGCCATTCTAAAACCCGCATCCATTATTAGTTTAGACAGAATAATTGTTCCATAAAAATTAGGTATCTAAGGATTTTTTCGTCCACATTTTCATTCGCATGACTTTACACAGTAACTGTGGGATAAGAATTTCATATTTGACTAATGGCATGACTTTATACAATAAACGTAAAAATAAACACTGCCAGATTATTAGCTCCGTTTGCAATTATTTGTAAAATTTAATATACAGGGAAGCAAGGTGAAAAAATATTGTGGTTATAGAATATTCTTTTTAGCTAAAAAATATCATGCAAGCCTTTAGTTCATATTGTTCATACTCGTTGTCCAGTACACCATTACACTAATTTGTGGCTGTTTGCTTAAATTAGAATCTCTTGTGCAAATAACGTTTCGCACTGTTGTATTTCAATAGGATGGTCTGACTAATAAATATATAAAATAATTTATAAAATTTACTTACTTTTAAAAGAACTTCATTTCCGTACCAGCAAAATAGAAATAGTTCCATTAACATACATCCTTGATATAAAACCATTGACCAAAACTGTACGGTAAGAGGAGATACCTATAACAAACGACAAGTAAAATGGTTCTTTTTTGTTTCAAAATTTAATGTTATACCAAAGAGTAGTATTAGTACTCTTTGGTTATACTTACTAAGGTTAACTGAAACATAGTAACACAAATGGTAAATATACTGACTGCTAGCTGAGCTAACGTAGGAATAGTAAAGGTAGAGTTAATCTCCGTACAAAGACTACGAACAAATAAATAGTTACAGTTATTAACAAAAAGAATTAAAACTCACTCTAAAATATCACAATGATGAACAACGCAGTTTATTTGTTCTGTGTTAATATCACTGAACAGTTTCCGATTTAAGTTCGCTTCATATTTCTTCTCTACTATTGCTTCGCTAAGTTTTCGTTTTTGCTGCAACCTGATTTTTACTTCTTCATGAATATTTTCCAGAGAATCGTTCAGAAATTCAAGCTGGGCACATATAAATGACATAAAACCAGGTGTTAAACAATCCAGAGTTATATTTGTTAGAGCATTAATAAAAATTGCGACGATTTGATGGATGTACACGATTTCGTACTGCGGACTTCGTGTAAAGTTGAACGGATACCACGCACCAAATGGAAGTTTCCTGTCTTCACTACTACCGGTATTTTTTTCAAGTAAAGGAAATACGGCCCATAAGGCTATTGTTGCTGTTGCCATGGACATAAAAAATATATAAGTAATCTTAAAATTGAACATCCTTTTCGAAAGCATTTGAATTTGGCGATCATTCCTTGGTTGAAACACATTTCTTCTCAACGCGTTAACTAACCGTCGTATCCGATAATTCATAAGTAAAAAGTTACTCACTTTAATCGTTTGAGCAACGTAGGTTAGTGGCAAAAACATAGCATCGGTTAACTTTTCTAGATTATCAATTACTTGTATTATGTAGATAATTTGCGCTGTGAAAAGCGATACAAAAGAAGCTAAAAGAATAATGCATGTATATAACCTGTATGCTCGAACCGTTGTTTTTGATCCTTTTTCAGGTTGCCAGACTCCAACTATTTGTAATATTTTAAACAGTAGAGCAAGAGTATCAGGCAAATCGTATTCTTGTGAAATCATTAGGATATGTGAATATACACTTATATCTTGTGTTTCGATTGCAACAGTTAATATGTATTAACCAACTGCTGCGTGTTCTAAAAGTGAACTATACTTTATAATTACTTTTGCTGAATTAAACCAGAGAAAATTACCATCCATAGCAATCCGTTTTAGCGCCAGAATTTCCCTTTGCCTTTATAATTATTAACTAAATGCACATGATAAGCAGGTTGTGTATATTGCCATAATTGTGGGTTAAGGTAATAAGTACTGTTGTTTTTATCAGTGTTAAAAATGCCCTTTAAAATAGAAGTCTTCCATCCAATACTGATGTTTGTTCTGTTTAAATATTTAAGAGAATACAACGCCACAATAAATATTAAATAAGCATCCTGTGGGTAGCAATTAATTAGACGTACAGTCGTGAGCAAAAAATACCTGACACGTACTTGCATTCGATGTAAATATCTCTTGTGCTAGTAGCATCAATTTTTTTTTTAAGTCTCTACCAGTGTAAATAAATATGCGTGGTGTATAGTTGTGAATATCTTAAGTTAGTGATTTTAATAACAAGACGAAAGTCATTTTTCAATGTCAAAAAATAATATTTAACATTAAAAGTGGAGTTCTGCACGAAGTTTTAAAAAATTGCTGTCAGGGATAACGATGATATCAAAATAAGGTTATCCTTATCTTGTCGCATTTAAACACATTAAACAGTTTTTCTTATCTATACATTGAAGTAGATTGTTGTGTTTTCAAAAAACCATCTCCTTTTGCTTCTATCTATGTTGTCGAATCGAACCCAAGTATGCTAAACTTAACGCTACCGAGGTCGGCCCTTTTAAAATGTTACAACACACGTAACGTGACGACTCTTACCAAGATAATTTTCGTTTACGCTATTTATCTATTATCTATTAATCGATTTGATTTCAGTTTTCTGCAGTATATTTGGAGTAACTAACATGCAATAGTAGTATTCTTGAGATACTACATATATTTTGAAGAAATATTATATCGGGCGGAACATAGCAAAGTTGCATTCGAAACTACGTTAGTGTACACTGTTTCTCCCCATTTAAACATGCAAAAGTGGTAATGGTATCAAAATCAAAACTCTAGAGTGGCAATATCTGGGCATCAACATAAGTGGTGAATGAACAAACAATCTCCGCTTCGCCGACGATATTGTCCTAATTTCTGAGAACATGGAAGACCTACAAAAAATAATACTAGATATCAACATCTCTAAAACTAAAATTATGAGTAACTCTGATGCAGCAACACCCATACAGTTAGACTCCGGCCAAATCATCGAGACTGTCGATCATTACATATAACTATTTAAGCCAAAGAATATCCTTCTCCAAAAACAATCAACAGGAGGAAATATCACGAAGAATTCCGCCTTTGGCAAACTTAGACACGTACTTAAGTTCAACTTCCTTCCACAACGTATGAAAACAAAGGTCTACAACTAATGTGTCCTGCCAATTGTACACTGACGAAACTTAAATATCATTTTTAACTAAAATAAATTATTATAAAAATTACAATTCAGAGAAATAGGCATGGCTTCTCAGATTTTTCACTTGTCGACGTGCTGATTTCGTTTTCATTTACTCACATGTTATTTTCCTGTGATAAGTGTACAGGGTGGTCCAAATTGGACACTTTTGATAGGAAACACCAATTTCTAGAGGAGATAGAAAAAAACTAACCTACATGTTACGAGCTCGATTTTTGTGAGAAAGTGAATGCCGAAAACCGCACATCGATATCTTGAACTGTTTAGAAGATATAGGGTGGTTTTCAATTTTGTGCATTTTTGACCCACCCCCGTAACTTATTTATTTATGAATATTTTTTGTTTCTGTAAAAACATTCTTAAGGCACTTTTTTTAAAGGAATCCAATGGTGTCCCAAGTTTTTTTGTAAAAAGAATGGTTTTGAAGATATGACATAAACTTGTATTTTTTCTTATGGACTGCCCTATATATTTTTGCATATTCTTTTTCTAAATATATAAAATACTTGCTACTTTGCTTTTTAAACATTTATTTTATAACAGCTGTAAGTTTATTTCGTTTTATTGTTCAACATGGCACTCCAGATTAACAAAATTCATCTTTAGTATTTTAGAAACAGCAATAAGAAAAAATACAAGTTTATGTCATAGCTTCAAAACCATTCTTTTTACAAAAAAACTTGGGACACCATTGGATTCCTTTAAAAAAAGTGCCTTAA
This sequence comes from Melanotus villosus, assembly GCA_963082815.1. Classification (NCBI taxonomy): domain Eukaryota; kingdom Metazoa; phylum Arthropoda; class Insecta; order Coleoptera; family Elateridae; genus Melanotus; species Melanotus villosus. The sequence goes on along the minus strand of OY720418.1, from coordinate 62,567,799 downwards.
GAATGTTTTTACACAAACAAAAAATATTCATAAATAAATAAGTTACGGGGGTGGGTCAAAAATGCACAAAATTGAAAACCACCCTATATCTTCTAAACAGTTCAAGATATCGATGTGCGGTTTTCGGCATTCACTTTCTCACAAAAATCGAGCTCGTAACATGTAGGTTAGTTTTTTTCTATCTCCTCTAGAAATTGGTGTTTCCTATCAAAAGTGTCCAATTTGGACCACCTTGTACAGTTCATATTCGATATACTACATAGATGTCTATGAACAGTGGCAACTCTTGCCTGGATCATCATCCGTCGAGGTTGATTATTTTCCCTAGAATAGTTCACTTAACTGTCGCACGTATACATTATTTATATACAGGGTGACAATACTCTACCTGTGTTGTATGGGTAACTTTGTTATTATAGAAGTTAGAGAGTCGGCTAAATTAGCAAAGTTGGGCAGAATTTCAATACAAATTAGATGCCAGTTTGACATTTGACATACACTTTCAAGTTTTTCAAATATTTCGAAAAAACTAAAAACATGCAATTTTTTAAATGTTTTATAATTCCATAACCACCTATTCTAAAACCAAAGTGAAATATGTTTCTTGTAGATATTTTTACGTAGAATTATCAAAAAATATCTACAAAGTCATAGCAGTCCCGATTTTTGAGATATAAGCCAAACTTACGTTTTTTTAAATGGCAACCATGGTAGACAATGGATTCATTAAAGAACTTATTTTTTGCTGATTTCAAAAATGTACAGGTTGTCATATCTGTTTCCGTTAATTTTCTAAGAATTTGCAAAATTGCCCATACAACACAGGTAGATTATTGTCACCCTGTATAAACTATTTTCAATCTGTTACACCAAAATAAATCTCCCCTGGGAGAAGTCGACCTCCCCTTTTTTATGTCACTTTAATTTTTAGACCCAGGTGTGAAAATAAAGGGAAACATACTAGACAACGATAAATGAATGAGATTTAAAATGTTTCGGTTTTTAAGCAGTTTCAAAGTTAGAATTTGGATTTTATTGAAGAACTTATCAAACGAGTAAGTACGCTATTTTAGCAATTTATTATATTGAAGTTTCCGGCAAAATATATACGTAGTCTCACGGTGTTTTTGCAAGAAATTGTATTTCGATATTCCGGATGCAATAACTGTTTAAACTTCCAACGATATTCTTGAATCAATATTTTCGCAAATAATATCAAACTTAACCATTTGGAAACTAGGGCGGATAACACCAACTTATATTATTTATTAATATGGCCATGTTCGTACAGAAAATAGTTAAATGTTTGTAATTTTTTAAAATATTGTTTAATTTGTAAGGGTATTATACTTAGATATATATTTTTTTTTCTCCCAGAAATTTTACAATCTGTCCTAAAATGACAATAAGTAAAATGTATAGCAAATTAAACTAAATTAAATTAAATTAAACTAACAAGCAACTAAACTAAAGTATCCTGTAGCAATTACCCAGTGGTTCTTGCTTTTATACACTACCATCTGAAATTAGATTCGTATTATTTAAGAATACATAATATTTGTATAATTATGTTAATTAATTAGTTATAAATTACGTAAATCTATTTCCTAGATCTGATGGCTTAAATCTTTTAAGTCTGCGTGTATCCGAATGTTCAGTAAGTAATCTTTTGACAAGTCTATTTGGATGCACTTTAAGTCTGTTATTGTACTTTTCACTACAGTTTTGCACTTCCTCTTTTACCGTTGGCATTTTTAGGTCACTTCTTATTATGTTATTTGTAATAAACCACGGAGCATCAACTATTGTTCTTAACACTTTAGATTGAAACCTCTCGAGGATTTCAATGTTGCTGGTAGACGTGGTGCCCCACAACTGTATACCACACAACCACACTAGCTTTAGCGCTTAGCACTACTTTATATATTAACACTTTGTTTTTTAGTTAGTTGAGATGTTCTTCCTGTTAACCAGTATAATTTACTAAATTTATAGCCGAGTTGTTTCCTCTTGTTCCAGATATGCGTTTTCCACGTTAACCTGCGGTCAAGATGCATTCCAAGATATTTGGAACAGTTTTCTTGTGGTAACAGCCTGTTGTTGAGCATAACTGGTGGACATGTTTCTTGTCTCATAGTTAAAGTTACCTGGCTGGACTTTTGTTCGTTAACTTGCAGCCGCCACCTTTTAAGCCAGGCTTGGACTTTGTTGAGGTGATTTTGTAGTATCTGGATGCTATTCCCGGATTGTTGTGTGTTGCCATAATTGTTGTATCGTCTGAAAAGGTTGCGGTCATTGTGTCATTTTGTGTAGGGAGATTTGAAGTGAATAATGCATAAAGTAATGGTCCTAACACGCTTCCTTGTGGAACGCCCGAAGTGATTGGCTGTAGTTCTGTGTGCTCATTCTGATATCTGACTACAAACTGCCTGTCGCTTATACATATAGGATTTTAGTATGCGAAATATGTTGAATAAAAAACAGTTTTTAGGTGTTTAGAAAATGCTACCGCTTTCTCTTTATTGGATCTGGCCCAGCTGTTGTCCTCCAGTCTAATTGGTGGAATATGCTCCTGTGGTTGCTTGATTTTTTTTTGCCTTCCATAACGAGTATTCAGTCATCTCCGTCGCCGTTAGCCCTTGCAAGTATTTTTGGATAACTTCATTATTTTCTTCGTGTAACAGTTTTTTCAGTTCTTTAATGCATTTATTTAATTTGGGTTTAGCGTGTGCTGATCGAATTTTCTACCATTGTTTTCTTAGTTTTCTTTTTTCACTAATTTTTTCATTAACGTTTTTTGAGCAGTTTGTTGGTTTGTGGGATTTTTTACCTGCTGGTGTTGCCTTCCATGCCGCTGTTTGTATTTGGTTGTTTAGGTCTTCAACTGCAGGTTCTAGGTCCTCTTTTGTTTTAAGGTGCATTGTCATTTGTTTCACTAGATAGTTATTCTCTGAAGACATCCCAGTTTGTTTTGTTACTGTGAAGTGAAGGTGGTCTCTGTTTATGTAGAATCCGTGATGATATTGTAGCGATCGCAGGAGAGTGGTCGGATATCAGTTCCAAGCATGACTGTATATATGCTTCAGTGGCGTGCAGTGAGTTTTTTACTTGGGGAAGCGCTTCTGTTTTACTGATAAGTACAAAAAGTGACAGCTTTTGATAATGCAAAACGTCAGTGTCAAAGAAATTGGCATAATTCAGTTTTAGGCTATTAAAAGCTTTCTTTGGAAAACAAAGATTTGTTGTAGCTAGTGAAATAATATAACTCAACAAATTTTAATTCATTAAAATTCTGAAACCTGACTCAGTTGTTACGTAATATTATTCAAAATTTCTAATGTAGCTCTCAAAAGAACCTCATTTTTGCTATAAAGGTATTATGTGTAGCGAAAATAAGATTCTATAAAGAGCTATGTTAAAATTGAGGTCGGATTATTGTTCCTCGTGCCAAAAAAGGTAGTTTCCCCAATTTTCATATCAATATTTCGAAAACTTTTGAAATTACAGCAAAAAATTAAGATTAAAATTTCGACTTTGACACCCTGTATCTCCCTAAATATTAACTTTTGGACTAAGGTAATTTTAGGTAAATCGTAATATTTTGGTTTCGCAAATCTACTGTTGGTCTTTGTCCCATTACTTTTGGACAACCCTGTATAAAATTAATAAATTTTTGAATGAACAATCAGAGTCATTTTAAGCAATAAAGGTTATAATATTTTATATTTACGACGTTTACAAAAAAAATCATTCAAATCGGAGAAGTTTGAACCGTGTAACGGTTCATTTTCCGTTATATTATTTTGCTCCTTTCAATTGCTTATTTACGGTGAATGCATTTATTGAACCTCTATTTATTATATATTCACTGGTAAAAGATTACGTTTTTAGTGACTTTTTGGTTTTGAGTAGGTTTTCTGATTTGGTTAGAGAGTGTCATGCGCGTTTGATGATAGGCGTTGCGTTCGAGAAATCTTGGCTTTTTCCGTTTGGGTGGTCTGCCGAAGCAGTTGAGTTTGAATTTATCCCGAAGTTACTCATTCAATTCTGATGGAATTTTCGTAATTATAACTTCCGAGATTTTCGGTTTTGTTTCACGTTGTGAACTTATTTTTTTAGAAGCACCAAGATACTGGTGGTAAGTGGAGATTTTTGCCTTATCATTGAACGCACGTGTTAATGGCGACTTTGTTACAGCTTCTTTTCTTTTCTTTTCTTTTGGTTTTATTTTCCATTAATTTACCGTACTCCGGCTCTTTTGGTTATTGCCTTTTTGCGGCTGCATTATTTTATGGAGTTGAAGGATGCGGTAGTATTGAAAAATTATTTATCATTGCTGGTTATTCGCCACTCGATCGCTTGGAGGACTCAAGGTCGGTGTTTCTTGAATTGTTAAAGTGTCGTCGAATTTACCTGGTTTTATTCCATTTATTAAATTTCTTAATTTTTAACTTTGCTTTACTTAAATATTTGTACAATTGAATTTTAACGCCTTCAGCGAATTTAACTTGCATTAATTTAATTATCTTATATTAATCATTTTTCGCTTCACGAAATAAATTTATAGTTTTGATTGTAATATACTGTAACGCTTTAGGTTGGTTTTTCCATTTTATTTTATTAGCATAACGAATTTGCGTGTTTTTTTTCAAGGTAATAAGCTTGAGTTTAAACAAGGCTATTGCTATATATTTTTTGATCGTTCATTTTTTTTATTAGACTTGTTTTCACTCAGGTAATAAAGGTAAGCGCTTATTTATTTTTTATTTATCCACCTTGATCGTTTTTTTTCATTCATATATATTTTTCTTTAATTCAACTAACGTTGATACTTAGTTTTTGGTTCAGTTTATTCATTTTGAAAGTAACCTAAGCGATTTGTTTTTGTACGTTTGTTTGCATATTTTTGGCTTTTATTTTTTCATTTAATTTGTCTATTGTTAAATATTTTGAATTTATTAAAATTACTTATCTGTATTTCTATATTTTTTTGAAAACTGAAAAGTTTTCTGGCGCCCAATTTTTTCATTTTTTTATTAGTATTCACTTTCTGAGTTTTAACTTTGATAAGGCAATCCTCGGCGATCTACGGCCCTCGCAAACAACTAAGTTAGTCGGCGAATTCTTTTGAGTTTTTTTGTAAGTATACAGGTAGGTGATTATTTTTCTTTGTTTCGCTTTCACCTGTTATACTAAATTGACGCAGCAACGTGAGGCTTTCGAGATTGCTACTGGTTTTCTCCCCTTATCATTTTATCATTTTTTTCGACACCTTTGTTCGGACAGTTTGTCATTTTATTAATTTGCCACCATGAGTTTCAACGTTAATGCTTTGAGGGGCGATGAACTCTCTTATGAACTAATCTTCCGAGGGATAGATCCCGAATTCATGTCCGTTGACCAAAAGCGCAAGGCTTTACGTGCTAAATTAGCCCTGGAGAAATTAGATACCTCCTTAATAAACAGTTACCCTCCTATTCAGTACGATGTTCCTGGTGAGTTGGATGTTTGTGGAACGAAATTGAGTGAGCTGTCCTCCCAGATCAATAATGTTTTTATTAAAAACCCTACTTCTTCTGAATGTGTGAGACTTGACGCTCGGTTGTCCCATTTATTTGCTAGGTTGAATCGTTTGAAACCCGAAAGTGACTTAGAATCCCTTCACGCCGATAAGGTTAGTCTTTGTTTGGACTTAATGGATTTAGTTAGGAAAATCGTTGACGACGATGAAATCCCTGAAGATGAATCCGAGGTTGAACAACCCGAATCCAATATTGAAGAAGTTTTACCGTTAGCTAACTCCACGAGTCAGCGCCCGCGGGTCTCTTTTTCTGACGTTCAGGTAGTTGATTTATCTCGTCCAAGAGCTCCTATATCTTCGGGTGGTGGTCCAATTGAAGATCCAATTGATGAATTACGTCGTCAACTTGATCGTTTACAACTCTCTAGAGCTACTTCGAATTTTACCACGACTGCTAGTTTACCTTCTTTTACTAAGTCAGTTCCTGTTTGTAAGTGGGGTTTAACTTTTACCGGTGACGCCAGTGTTATTGGAGTCAACGCTTTTTTACAACGAGTCGAAGAACTTAGAGTCGCTCGCAATGTTTCTTTTGATCAATTGTTTGCCAGTGCGGTAGATCTATTCTCTGGTCAAGGTCTCGTTTGGTTCCGAGCTGTTAGGAATCGTGTTACTTCATGGTCCGAATTAATTGACAAGTTACGTTTTGACTTTTTGCCAAATGATTTCGACGAAGCATTGTGGGAAGAGATTAAAAGACGTAAGCAAGGTTCCGACGAAAAACCAAGTTTGTTTGTAGCCGTACTTTTAAATCTTTTCGACCGTTTAGTAGAGAAGCCTTCTGAGTCATTAAAACTTAAACATATTTTACGTAATTTACAACCTTTTTATGCTACTCAACTTTCGTTAACTGAAATTAGAGACGTTGATCAACTTCTTGTTTTGTGTAAACGGTTAGAGGAAGTTAAACTTCAAAATGCTAGGTATAGAAATCCTAACCTTGATTTTTCTTTACCTCTCGAACCTGATTTAGCTTACCAACCCAAGAAGAAGCCTCCAAATGTTGTTAGTGCCGAAGTTTTCACTTCTAAACCTGCTTCTACTTCTAAAGTTTTTAAGAAAGTAGCGAATCGAGCCAGGTCTAATACTAAATGTTGGAACTGTCAGGGTACGGGACATACTTTTCACACCTGCTCTCAATCCAAGACTATCTTTTGTTACGTCTGTGGTAACCCTGGGGTTTATTTTGCCAAATGTCTAAGGTGTCATCCAAAAAACGAGGCTTAGGGATTGGATGTTGCAGCCGATCCATCCCTTCTGTAGAATTATTGAAGGCTGAACTCGAATTATGGCCATCTTGGTTGAACGTGGTACGTAATTTTTGTCTTTCCTCTCCTGAGACTTCAGCTATTTTTGCTAAACGTCCAGACGATAACAGGCCCTATGTTTCGGTTTTTATTAACGGCGAACCTGTTCAAGCTCTCTTCGATTCTGGAGCCAACCAGACTTTGATTGGTAAGAATGGTTTTTACCTAATTCGAAAACACGATCTTAAGATTAATAAAAGTAATTTACCTCTTTCCTTAACCACTGCTGATGGTAATTCGCAGACTATGTTGGGTACTGTATCACTTCCTATTTCTGTTGACGGGGTTTCTAAAACTCTTAACGCCGTTGTTTGTGGTACTATTCCGTCTACTCTTATTTTAGGGATGGATTTTTGCTACTCTTTTGGAGTTAAAACCGACTTTGTTTCTAACCAATTTTCGGTGTCTGAGGTTTCCGCATTACAAGCTATTTGTAGTACTGACGATTTGAGTCCGCAACAGAAATTATTATTGGATGAAATCATTCAAAATTTCACTGAAATTTCAGGTCCCGAGTTAGGTCGAACTGATAGAGTTTGTCATATTATTGATACTGGTGATGCAGATCCCATTAAACAACGTTATTATCCACTTTCTCCTGCTATGCAAGTTCATGCTAATGCCGAATTAGATAAGATGTTAGAGAATGGTATTATACGTCCTTCTAAATCTCCTTGGAGTTCGCCCATGGTTCTGGTTAAAAAGAAAGATGGTGAATTTTTTCGCCTGTGTTTTGATGGAAGGAAACTGAATTCTGTGACAAAGAAAGATGCTTATCCTATTCCTTTCTTATCAAGTATTTTAGATAAATTAAGAGATGCGCGATTTCTTACGTCAATTGATTTGAAGCAAGCTTTTTATCAGATTCCCCTCCATCCTGATTCACGCGAAAAGACTGCTTTCGTTGTTCCTCGTAGGGGTTTGTTCGAGTATAATGTTATGCCTTTTGGTGTTGCCAACGCTCCCGCTACGCAGCAGCGTTTGATGGATTCTATTTTCGGTCCCTTGCTTGGTGATAACATCTTTGTTTATTTAGACGACATTATCATTGTTTCGAGTACTTTTCAGGAACATTTAAGCATGTTAAAAGAAGTTTACGACCGGTTGAAGAATGCCAATTTAACTGTTAACATTGATAAGTGTGAATTTTGCAGACCTAGTTTGACTTACTTAGGTTTCATCGTTGACAAACATGGATTGCATACAGACCCTAAGAAGGTCCAAGCTATTTCGAATTATCCCAGACCTTCTACTGTAACCGAGGTTAAACGTTTCCTTGGCTTAGCTTCTTGGTATAGGCGTTTCGTACCCAATTTCGCTACTCTTTCTGCTCCCATTTCAGACCTTATTAAAGGACGTGTTAAAAAACAAAAGATTACCTGGACGGAGGAGGCTGAAACTTCTTTCCGTGAAATCAAATTACGATTAACTTCCGCTCCTATTCTTTGTAGCCCTGACTTCACTAAACCCTTTAATATTCAGTGTGACGCTTCGAGTTACGGGTTAGGTTGTATTCTTACGCAAGGTGAAGGAGATGATGAAAAGGTCATTGCATACGCTTCACGTACTTTAAATTCTTCTGAACGTAATTACTCTGTGACTGAAAGAGAGTGTTTAGCAGTTATCTTCGGTGTAGAAAAATTTAGAGCATATATTGAGGGAACTTATTTTACAGTTTTTACCGACCACTATTCTTTATTGTGGTTAACTAATATGCGTGAGCCCACTGGTCGTCTTGCTAGGTGGAGTGTTAGACTTTCACAATACTCTTTTGATATTAAACATCGACCGGGCAAACACAACGTTGTTCCCGACGCTTTATCACGAGCTCCTGTCATAGTATCCGCTTTAGAACTTGCTGAAGTTGATTTAGATCCTTGGTACCTGAAGATGATTGACAATGTCCAGAATAATCCTGATAGTTATCCCGGCTGGAGAATTGAAGGCCATAGCTTGCATAAATATACTCCTAATCGACATAATATTACCGGTAATTTGATTGAATGGAAGCAGGTAGTCCCTAAATCAAGACGTAGAGAACTTTTCAAAATTTTTCATGATGAGCCTACCTCCGCTCATTTGGGTGTTTATAAAACGTTTCATAAACTTTGTGAGCAATATTATTGGCCCAAAATGCATGCCGATGTTATTCGTTATGTCCGTCATTGCGATATTTGTGCGGCTAGTAAAGCTTCTCAGCTTGCTAGACCTGGTTTTATGGGAAAAGAAAAGAAAATTTTATATCCTTTCCAATGTTTGTCCATAGACATTATGGGTCCTTTTCCTCGTTCTAAAAACGGTCATACTAGCATCATCGTTGTGTGTGATTGGCTCACTAAGTTTGTTTTAGTGAAAGCACTGCGTCAAGCTACCGCTAAATCGGTTGTCAACTTCATTGAGAACGAAGTTTTTCTTATTTTTGGGGTTCCTCAAGTGTGTATGGTCGATAACGGTCCACAATTCATTAGTTCTGACTTTAAAAAACTTATGAATAGTTACCAAGTTCAACAGGTTTGGTATAATGCTTCTTACCATCCACAGGTTAATTTTGTGGAAAGAGTCAATAGAGTAATTGGTACTGCTCTCCGTTCATATGTAAATGACAATCATCGCACTTGGGATGTTAATCTTTATAAAGTAGCTCATGCTTTACGTAATGCTATTCACGAAGTTATAGGTTTTACTCCTTCTTTTCTTAACTTTGGTCGAACCGTTCCGGTTTCGGGAGATTATTATGGTCGTCTAAAGAATTTTAAAGAGGAAGAACTGACTCTTGACACCCGCGAAGACTTAGTCGCTGATGTTAATCAGTTGTCCGAATTGTATCAAGACGTTCGTAGACGCCTTAACAACGCCTACCAAAGAAATTCTAAATCCTATAACCTTCGTAAACGACCTTTAAGATTTCATCTTAATGATTTAGTTTGGAAACGTAACTACGTTTTGTCAGATGCTTCACGTCATTTTAACCAAAAGTTAGCTCCTAAGTATGTCAAATGTAAAGTTATTAAAGTAATAGGACCTTTAACTTATCAACTCGCGACGGTCCCTGATAATAAACGTGTAGGTGTTTGGCATATTAAGGACCTCAAACCCTGCTTTGGGGAAGAAGAATTTGAAGAATAAATTTAGTGTGAATGTGGGTGAATGCAGTGTGATTGTTGTTGGTTGAGCTGGTAGATATGTTCGGTCATTGACCCTAAGGATTTCTTTATGGTGTTTGTTCGCTCTAACTATCTATATTTTGATATTGACCTTGATTAGGTTATTTTTAGTGTTAGGGGTCGAAAAGCATTTATTTTACTCCGTTATTTATAACCATTTTGGTTTATTTTTGTTTAGGGTGCATTAACACATTCCTTATTTTTAATGCGAACCTATTCTTATTTACCGATTTGTTGGTGCTACTTCCACTGATTATGGATTTATTTTGGGAAGTTTATTTGAGTGGCGGATTTTCTGTAAATTTAACGAACTCATCCGTTGTTAGAGTGGTCAGGCACTTTCGTGTCTTTGATTGAATATTTTTCCTGCGTGTGTTTGTGTCATTTACTTCTCCCTGAAGACCTTTTATCCATGTTTTGGTTAACAGAATCGTCTTCCTTGTACCTTTATTTTTAGTCTTTTGTCCTCCATCCTTTCCTTTTCCTTCGCTAGCATTTTTGGGTGGTAGGTAGGGGATGCCGGCAGGCCACAGGGGTGTCTTTTCCATTCCCCATACAAAAGGCACTCTCTAGGGTTTTACCTTCAGGTTGCCCTTGTGTTATTGTGTTCGTGTATTTTATATGTTTTTTGCAATTTTTGATTTCGTTTTCCTACCGTTGGTCACGGTGGCGGTAGTTTCAGTGGGCTAGTCGGTCCTGGACTAGTTCGCTTTACCTTGGCCTAGTGTGGTGGTGGGTTTAAGATTTTTACTGCTACTCGCTGAAAGTTACCTACGTGCACTGATGTATTCTTTCGGGAACCAGTGCCGGGTGGCTCAAGGTGGTAGTAGTTTCATTTGTTTTTCGGCTTGATTCCATTTTGAAATTTTCTGTTGTCTTTTTAGTCAGCCACACGAAACCAACCCTCCTACCCTCTCCTTCTTCTGTGGTTGTTTTGTGCCGTTTTCTCCCATTTTTTTTTAATTGTTTTTTCTCGGTGCTGCCATGCTGTTGCTCATTTATTTTTTTTGTTCATTAGTGGAGCTAACACTAGTTGTGTTAGGGTGGTCGGTTGGCCCACCGGCGCAGCAGTTTTCATCCATGCAGCGAGGGGTCAACTGGCATTTGTATTGTCATTTTTAGATGAGCAATGGTTGGGTCAGTACTGTGTTTTTTTTTTCTCTCCTTTATTTTATTTTTTTAGTCCTTTGTTTTCCTTTCATGTTCCTTATTTTCTCCGGACCTTATCTTTTTCCAATTCCATCTCTGGTGAGTTCTCTCCTCTGATCGATGGTTTCTACTTTCGTCGTCTTGGTTGGGGGGAGTGTAACGGTTCATTTTCCGTTATATTATTTTGCTCCTTTCAATTGCTTATTTACGGTGAATGCATTTATTGAACCTCTATTTATTATATATTCACTGGTAAAAGATTACGTTTTTAGTGACTTTTTGGTTTTGAGTAGGTTTTCTGATTTGGTTAGAGAGTGTCATGCGCGTTTGATGATAGGCGTTGCGTTCGAGAAATCTTGGCTTTTTCCGTTTGGGTGGTCTGCCGAAGCAGTTGAGTTTGAATTTATCCCGAAGTTACTCATTCAATTCTGATGGAATTTTCGTAATTATAACTTCCGAGATTTTCGGTTTTGTTTCACGTTGTGAACTTATTTTTTTAGAAGCACCAAGATACTGGTGGTAAGTGGAGATTTTTGCCTTATCATTGAACGCACGTGTTAATGGCGACTTTGTTACAGCTTCTTTTCTTTTCTTTTCTTTTGGTTTTATTTTCCATTAATTTACCGTACTCCGGCTCTTTTGGTTATTGCCTTTTTGCGGCTGCATTATTTATGGAGTTGAAGGATGCGGTAGTATTGAAAAATTATTTATCATTGCTGGTTATTCGCCACTCGATCGCTTGGAGGACTCAAGGTCGGTGTTTCTTGAATTGTTAAAGTGTCGTCGAATTTACCTGGTTTTATTCCATTTATTAAATTTCTTAATTTTTAACTTTGCTTTACTTAAATATTTGTACAATTGAATTTTAACGCCTTCAGCGAATTTAACTTGCATTAATTTAATTATCTTATATTAATCATTTTTCGCTTCACGAAATAAATTTATAGTTTTGATTGTAATATACTGTAACGCTTTAGGTTGGTTTTTCCATTTTATTTTATTAGCATAACGAATTTGCGTGTTTTTTTTCAAGGTAATAAGCTTGAGTTTAAACAAGGCTATTGCTATATATTTTTTGATCGTTCATTTTTTTTATTAGACTTGTTTTCACTCAGGTAATAAAGGTAAGCGCTTATTTATTTTTTATTTATCCACCTTGATCGTTTTTTTTCATTCATATATATTTTTCTTTAATTCAACTAACGTTGATACTTAGTTTTTGGTTCAGTTTATTCATTTTGAAAGTAACCTAAGCGATTTGTTTTTGTACGTTTGTTTGCATATTTTTGGCTTTTATTTTTTCATTTAATTTGTCTATTGTTAAATATTTTGAATTTATTAAAATTACTTATCTGTATTTCTATATTTTTTTGAAAACTGAAAAGTTTTCTGGCGCCCAATTTTTTCATTTTTTTATTAGTATTCACTTTCTGAGTTTTAACTTTGATAAGGCAATCCTCGGCGATCTACGGCCCTCGCAAACAACTAAGTTAGTCGGCGAATTCTTTTGAGTTTTTTTGTAAGTATACAGGTAGGTGATTATTTTTCTTTGTTTCGCTTTCACCTGTTATAACCGGTTTCGAGATATAAACGTAAAGTTACTCCACTAAAAGGCAAGTACAAATATGTGCCTTGCGCCAGCGATCAGCGCTTCTCGTACAGCTAGAATCACGTATGTGAAATTACAACAGCGCAGATGCAACAAACGATTGTTATACGGGACCTTGTGCGGATTATTTCGGCGCGGCCCAAGATAACTTTCGACGTTCGAGCCGATGTTTCCCGGTAAAGTTCAACGCTACACGGCCAACGTTGAACGCCGCGTTACAAAATGCGTTAATTTGCAATGAGTATTCGCATGATATTAAAAGCGAAAATTAAATAAATAATTTTAACATACTGCTGAAACAAAAATAAAATTAATAAATTATATTGCTTTGCCTTATGAAGGCAAGGGAAGCGGTGCTTCCACCGCTTCCATGGACCGCACGCCACTGGTATGCTTAAGTAGTTCCCGGCTATACCTTTAATCACACAAAAGTCTATTACATCGGGTATCTTTATCCGGTCAGTGGGCCAATAAGTTGGCTCTCTGGTAGCTAACGGAATGAGATTGTTTTCTTGCATTACTGAATATAGCTGTCGACCTTTTGGGGTTGGAGTAGGAGCCCTTGAGCCCCACCATGGGTGCATGGAATTATAATCCCCTCCAGCAATGAATCTGTAGCCAAGGGTGTTAAAGAACTGATTATAGTGTTCTTTTTTTGAGGTATGCTTGGGTGGGGAGTATGTAGCTGCAACTGTAATTGATCCTAGGTCCTAGCCAGTCCTCAACAGTGACACTAGTAGCCTTATGGTAGTCTACTGCATAGTTTTTGTTTAAATGATGTTTTATTCATGTTTTAATTATTAGTGTTGTACCACCATGAGCTGTTTCGTCTGGATGTTTTGTGTCATAAAGAGTGTATTTAGGAAATTTGAGGTAACTTTTATTTGTAAAATGTGTCTCCGAAATGAGCATTTGTCTGTATTGTTCATAACTAAGAATATTTTAAGTTCTTGGCTTCTTTGAGCCAAGCCGTTAGCATTCCAGACACAGATTTTAAATGAGCTAACCATTATGAGATTTTGCTGAGAGAGTAGTGATAATGTTTAGCATAGAGTCTATCCCTTCAGTTAGTTTGTTTACTAATTGCTCTAAGTGTGTAATTCTATCGTCCTGTTGTTTGGATTCTGTTGAGTTTACTTTTTGATTATTTTGCCACGATTGTTGTGCCTGTTTACCTACTGTTTAATGCTTGTGTACAAGAGATGTTTGGTTGATTGTAGCTTGTTTGTGTTCTTAACTGAGAATTTGCTTGAGCGGTTTGCTGAATCGATCTTTTTTCTCGTAGTGTTGGATACAGTTTTTGTTGGAGTTGCTTTCTTATGGTGCACCCACTATAACTAGCTGGGTGATTTCCCCCGCAATTGCCGCATAAAACCTCTTTTCTTTTATCCGTTCACGTGCATTTTTCAGTTAAGTGATCTCTGCACATTTTACACACATTGGGTTCCTGTAGGTAACAATAGTTTTTTGTATATCCGTATTTTTGACAGCGTGTGCATTGTGGGATTTCTCTCTTTGTGTACGGCTGTTCAACTGTAACTATAGTATTTAACAAGTGTTTTATATTATAGATTTCTTTGTTATTGTCTCTTTGTTCTATCTCTGCAAAGAATGAGGTAGTTGGAATTTTTGTTGGCATTCCATTTTCAAGTTTTGTTTTAGTTATATTACTGATTCTTTTTACTTTATGATTTTCTTTCTCTATTTCTTCTGTTAGGTCACTTATGTTTGTTGTTGCGTGGATACCTTTTAATACTACCTTATAGCTCCTATTTTTCTTCATTTGGTATGTGAAACATTGAGTATTCCTCTTATTAAGTTCATCCATGATAGGCAGGTATTTGAATTTTCTGGTTGAATCTTGATTTGATTATCATTTAATGTTTGCAGTGTATATGCCTTTGGTGCGATTTTGTCTAGCAATTCTCTTAACGGGGCAATATTTTCAACAACGCTGACGAATATTGGTGGTGACTTTGTTGTATTTACTTCATTATTTTCTGTTTTTCCATTTAGCTCTTTTGTTTGTTTTTCGTCGAGAGAACCATATTTGTTTGTTATCGGTACTGGTTTGCGTAGCCAATAGTCGTCAATAATTGACTGTCGTTTTGATTTAGTGGAAATATCTGGGCTAGTTCTATATCTCTTTTTATATTCAACTTTTTGCCATTCTTCTGAAGATTTTTGTTGCATCGGGGGATATTATGTTTGATAATTTGGAATAATAAACGTGAGATTAAAATGCGGTTTCTGTAGGGGAACTGTCTGCGATAAAGTGTTATAGTTTAGTTGTTGATGCGGAATTAAATGTGGTGTGGTATTATAGCTTATCTGTTGCATTGGTATTGTTTGTTGATTAACTAGCTTTTGCTGGTCCACTTGCATTTGCATTTATGTACTTGGGTCATAGCAATTTGTTGGTATATTTGGCGATGGCTGTATAAACATTTTAAATGGGTGGGCCCGACGCAATAAAATTTAAAATTTGTACTCACTTATTGTGTTTATTGCAATCCTTGCACTACCATGCGGTGACCTTTCGGCCAGTTGATATGATATCTTTAAGTTGTCATACCACTAGGAGTGATTAATAGCACGTCTTTACTCTGTGAAAGTCAAAGCAATACTGACTTAGATAATTAACAAAAATAAATTTTTATATAATGGAAATACGTATCCGGAGTTATTAGTTAGAATTTCTTGTTACCAACTGCTAATCTGATGATTGTAAGCTATGGAAGAAAGTTTGAAGGACATAAAAACATATAGCTTTTAAATTAGATTGAATTTTTAAATGATGCTATTTTGGACCTTTGTCATAAAGTTATAACAACAGATGAATGTCTAGTAAATGCAAGTTCCACAAATAAGCAAAAAGTTTCAGATTAACTACAATCGTTTGGTTTTCGGTGTGAGGTTTGGAAAAGAAATAGTTTTTTCTAAAACAGCCTTCATGAATTTTTTTAAATTGACACCATATTGAAGCTAATCAACCATTTAATTTATAGTGCCGTTGTACAAAATAAGGAAGTCTTTCATCTTCCTTATAAACCGCATTGTTTGTATTAAAAAAAGAAACTAATTTTTTGAATGGAACTTTGATTGCTAACGAAAGTGTGACTACTAGAGATGATGTGAATCTTTACTACAATCATCATTGGTTTGGCATCGAACCTCAAGGTACTACCATGATTTAAATCCCCTTGATTTTAGTGTATGGGATCACTTGAAATATTTAGAGTGCTTAGTACTGATGGAAAATGAAAATCACCTACATGATCGTATTGTAGAGGCATGCTTGATATTTTCGAATTGGTGCGAGATAATTGGAAAAGAAGAGCCGAAGTTTGCGTGAACAATGGACATATTGAAGACTTCTTTCTATTTATTCTTGGAAGAATGTTTAACGTGACAATCATATCCTATTCGCCTACGTTCTTTGAAGGGTATATGATATAATGTTAATTATCTTCTGCGAAAGCACAAGCACAGCATGTAACAGTATGTAAACAATGTGGGTCGTAATCAAAACCCTCGATACCAAAAATAGAAGAAACTTGTTTAAATTGAACACATCCTTTTGTTATGGCACGTTATTTTATTATTTGTTTTTAAATTTAAACTGGTTTACTGTTATAAGTATGTATAAAAGGATGAAAAAATGTTTTCAGATTCCCGCTTCTTTTTCTTGTTTTTCTTCCTTTTGTTTGGAGAATTCTTGTTGTTGCCTTTTGGTGGTTGTCATGATGACATTGCCGAATGGAACTCATCATTTCTTCTAGTTATTGTCGCTAATTGATCGTTTCTTGTTTTCTGTACCTAATTGTTTTATTTACTTCTTTTAGGTATGATCCACCATACCATATCTTAGTTTTCATAGTTTAGTTTAATCTCTTTTTTGCTCCAAAAACGTTCTTAAGTTGCTGTCCCTAAGCAAATAAAAAAATTCGTAATTCTTAAAAAGATCAGAACACTGAAGAATTTCAACATCAGTAAAAAAGACTATGGCAATTTGTATGTTTGTATTTATTTAATGTGCCATATTAGTCCCACTTTACACAATGCATAATAAAAGGTCCTCGTTATAAAGGAATCGTTTCATATTTATCAAAAACACTTTCATCAACGCGTTGGAAGGTTTTGATTGTTTTCACGTTTCGAATTATTATCTGTTAGATAACGTTGTGATTGTTGCGCGTGACAAATACAGTATGAAATGCCTTGTTTTGTAACTTATTACCATCAGTAAAAGCTTTGGCCGACTAACCTTAATTTGTAACTGATTATTTATCGGAGTAACATGAAAATACTGATTTAAAGTCAAATAATTCCTTAACTTTACTTTAGTGAATTATTTTACCCTGTATCGATTAAAAAATTTACAAAAAAATTATCACCTATCTAACATTAGTAGACTTAAAATACCTACAACAATGTATATGGGAATTGGCAGTAAACTAAAAGTGTCCAAATGACTGCAAGAAGGCTACAAGTTTTCAGGCATTATTAGATACATTCTTCTTTATGTGCTTTATCCTTTATAAGGGCGTTGGCAAGGTGGTCAAAGCCACATTTATAAGCGACTTGACGTCGTGAACTTTGTTATGTCCCTCTTATACTAGGGAAATGTGTTCTCTGCAATGGTTTCCCTTTGCATTCTGCAGAATTTGTGACCATGTATTACGATAAGTGTATAGTGTATGTGTCTTGTTACTATCTGAAGTCGACCACTCCACCTAATAGGTGGAATAATCGTTAGAATAGTGGTATAAAAACTATAGTGTACTGGGACTATCGATAAGAAGAAAGAAAATTTCGTATTCGTAATGTTTGCGGATGATTACTTATTTTTTACATGGATATGTGAAATCTAAAAGAAAAATATGATTATTAGGAACTTTAACTTTTAAAAGATTGTATACATGTGCATTGCAATAAAATCGTTTATAAAATATGAATACATTCGCTTGATTGTATCAAATACAGGATAGATGAAGATATAGAATGCAAAGCAACAATAGAAAAAAGAGCTATGGAAGTACTCCGTGGATTAATCTGAAATAGAAAGCTTGCAAAACAGTCTGGAGACTAAAGTAACATATGGCGCAGAACTCACTATGGTTGATGACAATCAAGGTAAATGATACATTGAGATCAGTGGATTGGGATTTTATTTGGCAAAAATGGAATTGGAGTTGTTAGTTACACGAAAACTGGAACTGGAAAGTAATACGTGGTGGTATGCGTATATTTGGAGAATCGTCGAAATAAGAGGCTAAAAGCATTTTCGAACTGATCACCTATGGGAAGAAAAAGAAAAAGAAAAGGGAATGTTTTCAAAAGCCCATGAAAAAAGAAGTCTAAAGGATGTATGAGATTGCAGACAGTATTGAAAGCAACAAAAGTTGGAGGGAAATTGTACGTTATTCATAAGGAAGGAACGAGTATATTTAGCAATATTAATGATATTGCCATAGAGTGGTACAAATTTGAATGTTTAAAACAAAGAGACATACCGGCAGAAACACAAAACCCATACTAACCAGACCTACCGAAAGATCATTACGTCAGTAGAAAGCCGTGAAATTTTAATCAGTCTTCGTTTATTTTTTAACATTGCTGCGTTTATTATTTTATACAATTTTGTACTATTTGTATAAACATCCAGTATTTTTGCAGGTACAGATAAAAGCCACTTTAAAGCGGCATACATTAAGCGGGATTTAGCATTTTAACAACGAACTGAACAATTGTGCTAAAAATATTTTCGAACAGATTTTGCCATTAATTTATTAGACTCGACAATTTTTCGTACGTAACATGTTTTGTAACTTGAATTTGAAAATGCAATAGCATTTTTAAGTTTTATACGTATCGTGTAGTTTTGTAAATACATATTTTTTAAGTGGTTTAGTTCACATCCACTGACTCAGTATTGTATTTTAATATTGTTTTAAATACGTTCAACAAATGATTAAGTATATTTTTACAACCAGCTTGGTTCTATCTAGTTCGTATAAATGTGAATACCTACTCATTTTATTTCAGTACTTCAAATACTCAATCTTGAATGTAAAATTAGAAAATACACGAATTTTAATTGGGTCGTTAATGTTTAAAATGTAAAAAGAAACAAAAAATTCCAATTAGGGCTTAGTTTAGTCGTTTCAAAGCTTTGGATAAATTTAGCATTCGCCAGTCGGTATGGTGAAAGAATTTCATTATAATTCACTTTACTACAGTTGCGTTCATGGTGTAAATAAAACATATAAGAGTATTTACGTGAATGATTGCGAATTATGAAACTGCGCTTATGTATGTACTAGACGTTTACTAACACGTAGTAACTCAGTGCATTGAGTTAATAAAAATAACATATAAACTATGTAGTCCACCCGTCAGGTCATATAAAAAGGCCTGACCAGGAATTAACTCGGAAAGTTTTGATATTTGGTATAATTACTAAGATTCACATTTTGCACAAAGCATGCGCTGCCGCTATCGCCGCCATATTGACAAAATGGCTGCCAAAAACAGTTTTTTTTTATATATCTCATTTACCTTGCGTTTTAGAGTTAAAACGCGTTCAACAAAAATGAAAGAGAAGCAAGTTTCCTACAAATTACAATATACAGGGTGTCCCAGATCGAGTGGGATTGCATGGGTAACTTTCTTATTATTGAAGATGGAGATTTGGTTAAATTAGCAATGTTTTGCAGTTTTATCTACTGATTTAAAATCTGTTCGAAAAAGTTCAAAATGTCGAACCCGTCAGAAGTTATTTAAAAAAAACTAAAAACTGTCATTTTCTTGTATGTCAAATATCTTCGTAAGTATAAGAGATACGAAAAAAGTTTCCCATGAAAGTTACTGTTTTCGATAAGAACAATTTAAAATTGATGTCGAACAAAAATTCAAGATGCCTGCTTTTGAGATACTCGTATCAACTTCCTTAAGTTAAATGGACGCCATATTGGATTTTTTGATTACTGAATAGAATTTTTTATTGATTGAATAAAAAATACCAGTAAAATTAATTGTTTTTACATTTTAATCAAGTAGGCTTACATGGATCCAAACAAAATTAAGTGAAATTTATTTTAGAAAACTTTTGTATGTAATTCCTATAATACTTAGTAACAAATTAATTGAGTACTAAGTATTGAGTAGGTACTTGAACCACAAAAAACATCGTGACATTATTTTTAAAATGTATAATCATGTAGGTAAGTAGCTAGTAGCTATGATAAAAAACAATAACAAAGTTTATCACAATCGTCAGAATACCTGCCTTTAGCTTAAGCTAAAGTGTTATCTACAGTCATTTGTATTATAAACTTTAAAAATTATGGCGAATTTTCCAATTACTGAAAGCTACGATATGTTTTGCACATTTATCAAGTGTTATAAACATTTCCATCTTGCTGCCCAAACTTACCTATTTAAATAATTTTCCGAAAAGAAGACAACCAAGTATCAAAACGTTTAAAAAACTAGACAACAATATACAGCGGTGTGGAAGTTTGAAAAAGTCCATTAAAACTAGGGAAAACAATTTATTAGTTGAATATCATAATTACAACGGTGAGTTAATAACAATGGTTTGTGTCGCGGCCAATCCAGGCATTTCAACTCGAGAAATAGAAGCACAGGTTGGTGTATCTAAATCAAAAGAATCGCGAATTTTAAGAAGGCACAAGTTTCACCTCTACAAGTTGCGTATTGCCCAAACTTTACGGCCAGAAGATTATGATCGCAGATTAGCATTTTGTAGGTGGTTTATCCGCAAGCGTACTGGAAATAATAGTTTTACGAGTCGAGTATTATGAACAGATGAGTCTTCCTTTTCTAACTGCGGAGTGTTTAATCGACACAATGAACACTACTGGTTGCTACTGGTCACAGGAAAATCCACATGTTATAGTTCCACGTCGAAATCAAGTTCAATATCTAATGTATTTTGCGGCATAATGGGAAGTCATTTAATTGGACCTGTTCTTCAATGGAAATTTAACTGCTCAACGTTATTTAAAAATTCTCCATATATCCTTAGAATATTTCATAGATGACCTACCTTTGGCAGACAGGATTGGGTTATGGTACCAACAAGATGGCTGTCCAGCCCACAATTCAAGAAACGTGGTAGATTATTTAATTCACCGATTTGACAATAAGGTTATTGCCACCAGTGCTAATGTTCAATGGCCAGCCAGATCAGCTGATCTAACGCCTCTTAACTTTTTTTCTGTGGGGTACGTTAAAGAATAAAGTATATGGAAGTAATTACAGCTACAACAATGTTCACGAACTGCGAGAAGCAGTGCTAGAAGCGTGTGCTAGTGTCGTCAAATGGCGCCAACTATGTTTAGCTAACAATAGCCAGCATTTTGAACATTTCATGTGATTATTAGGATTTCTTTCTTTTTCGTGTGTGTCGTTTATGCGTGTATAGCCAATCTGCTCGGAATCGCTTTTAGGCATTACTTCAAGTCAGACGGCTGTGTCATGTGTGTGTTACTACGTGTGTAGTGGTCTTGTTACTCTATCTCATAGACCAGTCTTCCGAGTAGAGCACAGTTAATTAAGCCCAACTGACTGTGAATAGTGTGAATGGTCTCACCAGGCCAAGTACCGATCGCAGAGGCCTGAGAAAAAATCTCCACCAATGTAGGGATTCGAACCCGGGACTTGCAACATGCAAGCCTAGCCCTCTTACAACTGAGCTACCTGGCTTCCCGATTATTAGGATTAAGTTTTTTTTTTTTTTTAATTGATTTTGTTTGGATCCATGTAAGCCTACTTGATTAAAATGTAAAAACAATTAATTTTACTGATATTTTTTATTCAATCATACGTTATTTTACATCGTTGAAAAGAGAATAAAAAATTCTATTCAGTAACCAAAAAATCCAATATGGAGTCCATTTAACTTAAGGAAGTTGATACGAGTATCTCAAAAGCAGCCATCTTGAATTTTTGTTCGACATCAATTTTAAATTGGTCTTATCGAAAACAGTGACTTTCATATAAAACTTTTTTTCGTATCTCTTATACTTACGAAGATATTTGACATACAAGAAAATGTCAGTTTTTAGTTTTTTTTAAATAACTTCTGATGGGTTCGACATTTTGAACTTTTTCGAACAGTTTTTAAATCAGCATATAAAACTGCAAAACATTGTCAATTTAACCAAATCTCCATCTTCAATAATAAGAAAGTTACCCATGCAATCCCACTCGATCTGGGACACACTGTATACATTTACTTCTTACCTGCGCCGCGTCCACCTCTGACCAAAGCAAACCCCCGCCAACCGGGCGCCTCGAGTTTACAACCAGCATAGTCTCTGCCTTATCGCTTTCCAGTATTGCTTTGACCGTGCAAGTATAACAACGTCGTGTATGTGTTATTTCTGCTATCATGGCATTGCAGCAAAAGTGTTTTGTTTGTGACAATAGTCTTTCTGAAGGTGAAACCACAGTATACCTCTAACCTTAGAGGTATACTGTGGTGAAACTGTTATAGTGAAAGAACGGGGTTTGGCTACCTTTAAACAATTAATCTTGAAGAGAAAAGACGGGAAAATAAACTTCTTAAAACCGCTTAGGTCAGTAATTGTTCACGCAACGTGTCGTAAGCGGTATGGAAACGAGAAATACTCCGCAGATTTTTTTCGTAAAACGCGTCCTACTACAGTACTAAGATCAGCAAGTGAACCCGTGTTTAACTTCAAAAATAGTTGCTTTTTGTGTTCCGAGGTAATCACAGAGGAAACTTTAAAAAAGCAAAAAATATCGAAACTAACTAATCGTGATATTATTTATGAAGTTCGGTCCTTGACTGTGAAAAATATCATTTTAACACAAGCAAAAGCTCGTAATGATGGTGGGGTCGTGCCATTGTTAGTCGGTTGGAACTTATTAGTGATCTGCTTGCAGCAGAAGGCCGATACCACATGTCGTGCATGAAAAAACTTTCTCGTGTGGCAACGACAGGCCTTCCACGTCATCGTCCATTGACTACAAACGTAGACGAGGCAATGGCAGATATTTATAATTTTTTAGAGGAAAACAGGGAAGAATGTCAGTTTAATTTAAATGACCTATCAGACCAAATCAAAGCTGACTTTCATCCACATGTAAAAACCGCCAAGTCCAGATTATTAGATAAATACGGCGATGACATCCTAATTGTTCAAACCGCAAATAAACCTTCAATTGTTTGCTTCCGCAACACGGGCTTTAAACTTCTAACTGAAGCTTGGTATAACAATAAAAAAGCCGATGCTAGCGAGGAACGACTGGGAATCGTTAAAACACCTGCAACAATACTGCTCGAAGACATTCGATCTCAGGTATATGATGCGACAACATATCCACCTACCGATAGATTTCTAAAAAATGCAGACGATTTTGTGCCAGGGACACTGACAGCTTTTTTTGCAAGGTGTTGTTCTAAAAAACAAATGTGGCACATTGGAAAAATATCAAGTTAAATGTACGGCTTTAGCGCATGCGGTTATTGCTACGACCAGGCCTCGTTCTTTTTTGTCGCCTTTACAAGTGGGTCTTGCAGCATTTTTGTACAAAAAAATATGGGTCTATCAACCTTTTGAACGTATTATCGCCTTTAGGGTTTTGTTCAACCTATGACGAAGCATTGCTGTTTGAACAATGTGCGCCCAGAAATTTGCATTGAAAAAGAATTATTTTCCTAGTTTGTCTTTGACAACGCTGATTTTAATACGAATACTCTTGATGGCTTGCAAACATTTCACGCTGTGGGAGACATCCATTGTGTAACACCTAAAACAGCCATTGCACCAGATCAAACAATTCAACGACTTACAAAAATTCCAACAGCAAAAGTAGTTGGAGAGTTTGGATCGGTGGCGCTGAAACCTTTCCAGAAAAGACATAAATTGGGACTACAAACGGTGACCATTGAAAATTTATATGATAAGAATCCGATTTCTGAAGTAGTATTACCATCCACTTCCGATTTGCTTTGGTTGTACCCAAAATGGATCAAACTACCTGATATACCTGGATGGAATGGCTTCATGGAGAGGGCGACAATAGAAAGACCTTTCATGATGTCACAGATGCTCTGCTTGCCATTTGTTAATGCTCCGCCAAGTGATTACGATACAGTTTTTACGGTGATTCATTCTGCCGCCAAGAAATGTAAAATATTAAAGCAACAGACGTGTTTTATTACCTTTGACCAGCCATTGTACTTAAATGCTCGTGATATCATTTCTGCCGAAAATCAGCATTTATATTGCAGCAACGTTGTTGTCCGACTAGGAGGATTTCATTTACTGATGTCGTACCTGGGGTCTATCGGTTATATAATGGCAGGAAGTGGTCTAAAAGAGCTTCTAGGAGTGATTTATGCAGCAAATTCCGTTGACAAAATGATATCAGGGCACGCCTATGCTCGGGCAGTCAGAGGTCATCTCTTAACCCACCTAGCTCTGGGACATATTATTCTGTAGACTGTGGAAGAAGAACGCCTAGCCATGGAAAATCTTCTTTATAATTTGGACAGTGCTACGATTTCCTCAACGGATCACCAAGGTTTAGTTATAACGATTACTGAAAAATTTAACGTATTTACTCATCGCATAGTTTACAAGCTGGCGAAACAGTTAAGAACAATATCTTGTTCCTCCATGCATTTGGTGGGTGCGATACAACTTCAGCCTTATTTAACCAAGGAAAAATGAAATTTTTAAATGTTTTAGAAAAACATACATATTTACACGATTCTATTCAAATATTTAAAAAGGAAAATGCGTTTGTTGACGAGGTTACTGATGCAGGAGAAAGATTTCTTCTTGCGCTATATGGCTCCAAAGACAAAGAGAATAATTCTCTGGATAAATATCGCTATCAATGTTTTTTGACACTAACAAAAAGTAAATTTAATTTAGCTTCTTTACCACCCACAAGCGCAGCTGCAAGACAGCATTCATTGAGAACCTACCACCAAGTCCAACGATGGTATGGCTTTTCAAAAATGGCTGAAGAATAGGGTTGGAAGAAAACTCAAACTGGAATCACCCCAGTAACCACTTTAAAGGATCCTGCTCCTAAAACACTACTTACTTTCTCGTCATGCAAGTGTAAAACGGGATGTGGAAAAGCGTGCGGTTGCAGAAAGGCAGGTTTGAAATATTCTGTCATTTGCTGTTTCTGTAATGGAAAATTTTGTGAAAATGTCATACAAGACATATTTGAAGAATCCGATGAAGATGAAGACTTAGACTTGCCCCTTGAATCATTATATTAAATGAGAAAATCGGCGAATCCGATGTATTAGAGGAAAGCGACGTTGATTCCGAAACAGAAACTACAAATACCGTTGAAAATGCTCGTAATATTAACGAACCAGGTCCATTAGGCATATCTAAACGAAAAGGGTTTAATAAATCTGCTGTTGTGGAGTAGGCCTAATATAAAGGGGAAACCACATAAAAAAAAAACGCGCCGAGTACTTTACCTCATGGGTGGTGTGAAAACAAGTACATTATTGTCATTGTTAATTTTTGACAGTTATAATTGGATGTTCATAAAAAATGAAAGCTACGCCACTGACTTAAGATGAAATTGCACAAAGGTTTTAGATAAATAGCTCTCGGCAATTCTAAAACACATAAATTTCGAAAAATCGGTGATAGTGTACGCCCTCAGATAAAACTAAACCAACATTTTCAACTTCACGCGACTGCTGTACCTAAACCGTTCATTTTAGAGAAAACATAGGTACACATGACATGTTCTATAGAAAATTTCCTACTCTTTAATTTTGGTTCTGAGTATTTTGATTGTAGAGCATACGAAAATGGAGATATTTCAAAAAAACTGTTTTTGGTGGCCATCTTGGCAATATGGCGGCGATAGCGGCAGCGCATGCTTTGTGCAAAATGTGAATCTTAGTACTAGACACTTAAGTCTAGAATTATACCAAATATCAAAACTTCCCGAGTTAATTCCACCTAAAACTACCGGACAGATGGACTAATGAAGTAATAAAATTATGGCCTAAGTTATATTAATAACAATTTCTCATATTTTTAGATAATTACATATATGGAAGCAATTATCGTTTGAATATTTTTTTATACTCGCTTTCTAAAGACAGTTACTTTGGAAATCGTTTTGACCCCACTTTAGCGGCATATTATTTATTTGAAGGTGTCATAGGAACATTTATTTACATCATAAAATTTATTTTGAAGCATAAAATGAAAAATAACAGTCACGACTGCATGCTTTTTTGATGATCTGTCAGTAATTCCTAATTAGACATTTTTAAATTATACCAATTTGGAGAGCTTTAAAAAAAAATGGTATGCAACACGTATCCAGATAGCTTTAACGGACTCGTATGGTATTAAGGAATCGGCTAACGCTTTGTCCCTAATGGTAGTTTTTTCATTTTAATACTATTGTAATTCTGATGTGTAAATTAAATTAAAAAATTAAAAATTAAAATTAAATTTAAAAAAAAATTAATTAATTAATAATTAATCAATTCGGCCGCTAAAGCTCTATTTTGCGTACTTGTTACGTACATAGCTTTTTAGCAGCACATTTTACAAACAGTACCTTTCCAAAATTATTTGTTATTCAGTTAAAATAAAAACTATAAATTGCTTACTACTGTGTGGAACTAATTTAATTGCAAAATGTGGTTGTTTTTTATGAGTCGTAAAAGTCATAACAAAGTTAAAAAATTGTGCATTGTCTATTTTTTGTACAAATTACTTTAATAATAACGTAATGGCAGAGAGCAGTGTACTGCTCTTTGGTAATGGCTTACGAATGTTTTGTGTGTTGCCTATTTTAAAACTCAAAGGTTCAACGTTTTAAGGTAGGCAATCTATGTATATTAATAATACAAATTGAAAAGGCACTTGCCTAGTATAATGTTTCATTTTTTTTAAAGGGTAAAAAGGGACGCCATTTCAACTTTAAAAATGAACAACCAAAAGATTGACATGTTTACCGAAACTGCAAAATAATTATTCTTATATGTAGTTCCATTCTGCATATTAACAGAACATTTGTCCTGTTACTTTTCGTAAGATAAATAACTATCCGTCAAGTGTACCAATTTCTTAGCATAGTGCATTCACAAATTGTAAATAGCAATCGAGGCAACATTTTCAGAAACAAAAACAGATTAGATAAAACTATCAATATATTATTACTTATTACACTTACTTTCTATACTAGTTACTTATACCTTGTAAATTAAAACCGATTTCATTACACATTTACTAACTTGAAAACTACTAGTTAAACAGCAATATTAGAAACATTTAATGGATTTAGTGATATTTATAATTGATATGCTCTTATTTAAGGTTTACAAGAGTATTGTATCCAGTTATTCAATGTTACATCGTAAATGTTGTTATATATCACTAGTTTATTGATTTATCTTACAAAAATGTGTTTTCGATTAGAAATTTTCATAATTTAAAAATTTTGTTTTAAAACATCAGTGTACAGGAGGTCATGTTGAATTTTGTAGGAAACAAGTTCATTAGATTGCAGGTTTAGGACTACAGTTTCAACCCCAATTTTGCTTCTGACAAAAGCCATTAGTTTTGTAGTACCAGAATGAAGATAATTTAGAACCACCTTCGACTTCCAAATAACTCTGACTGGCACAATCTGCTTCCCAAACATAATTATTTAATTGTTAAAAGGGTCTCATTTTAAAGGGAGAAATGTTACAACTGCTTTGTATTAGATTTGGTCTACCTAAAAGTGTGTAGTTCGTTCTTTCTAAAAGTAAATAAAGAAACTTCATTTTACATGTCATAAAATGTTTTTTTTTTTATACAGGTAAATCAGTTTAGGATGCTGTGTTTAACCATTAGATTGTGCGTGCACAATTTAGAAATTAGATTCATATACATATATTTTTATAGTCTGCATGGTCCACTACATGTTTACTTGTTTTGTAAACACATTTCATTTAATACACTGTGATGGGCAAAAGTATGGAAATACTTAAATATTTTAAATATCATTAAAGGTATTCCTATGAAATTCGGTTTATTCCCAATAAAGTGGAAGAGTCCTTGATGTGACTACCAGAAGACGTATGCAAATTAAAAAATTTTATTTAAAACATTTCTCAACGTTCGGACAGATTATCTAACTGGGAATTCAAAGAAATAGGGTTTTGTGCAATTATTGTAATTTTATATTATGATAGTAACTAAGTAACCAATAACCTACATTGATAAACCGTTATCATTGTTCAATTAGCAATCATAGAAGTTTGAAAAGTTATTAATATACTGTATACCTCTTCAATGCTAATATTAGGTGATGTTATAGGTTTTTATTGCTTAGTTCTGAATGATTTAACAGCTTTGTCAAATTAATTATTCGTCAAAATAAATCGAATCAAAAATAAAATTTATATGGCAAATAATACATTAGTAAACTAAAAATGATGGTCGTTTGTCATTGATTATTCGTTAATTTAACTTTTGTGCAACCCACCCTTAGTCTACTTCTAAAACTATTTTTTTTTGTTCAAGAAATTTTTTCCTTTTATAATAATTTACGATTCATTTTAGCTTTTACTTATAAAATGATATGCATCACATAATTAATCATTTAACCATTGCTTTCAAACAGCTAAATTTATTCTAGTATCGTATGATAAAAATAAATCGAAATCGGGCGTGGCTCTGAAAACAAAATATTAGCCTTTTATTAAGGATCGTATATTCGGCAATCAAATTTTAACGTTTACCGAAAACGTCAATTACTTGCAGTGAAAATGTTTACTCCAGCTCAAAAGACATTCATTCTTGGATCTTAGTTTCAAAATAGCACGCGGCCTGAAAAGGGAGTCTGGAATTACTCTTATAACATTTGTAATTTCAATATAATTTTAATAAACCTAATAACAATTATAGTAATTTCAGTTAAGCAATAAATACGTCAATTTAAAAGGCTTTGGTTAAGCCTGATTTCGATCTCTTTTGATCATACGGAATATCTTATGAAGAATATAAGACCTTCTACATTCTTTGCGAATAAAAACCAACATTACCAACTTGTAATTAATACTGACTGAGGGGTGATGGACAATTGGAACATTTTATTTTTAAAAACTGCATAATTGTAGGTATATAAACTTAAAACTCATTTTAAATAAATTTTATTTATAAACCTTTTCCCCAATTTTCCAAAACATTTTCTGCATTGCGTTTTAGGCGCTTTGTATTAAATTTTTTACAGATTACGTTTGGTTATCCTTTTGTAAGTTGAACAATAAGAGTGTATAAAACTGACTGGTATGAGGTGCAACAGGAAATTATTGTTGAATAATTGTTGTTGCTGAAAAGGATGAGAAAATTTCAATTTGCCTCGACTCATTCGTACTTTATGCATCAGGTTTAAAAAGAAGTTTGAAATGAAAGTTTTGCTGGTAAATTAGTTAGAGATGTAAGTAGATTTTCAACTTTATATGATATAATGAGATATTCATGCGGAGATTCTAAGGACAAAAAAAAATTACCGCTAAGTTTTTGCACGGTCGCCGTCTAGATTTTTTTAAAGTAACTATTGGGGATGTATTAAGGCCAACGCGCACTTAACCACGCCACGACGCGCCACGCCGGACGGCAATTTTAAATTACATTGGTTGTTATGGAATAACGCGCACTTATCCACGCCACGCCACGGCGCGTTGTTCCATAACAACCAATGTAATTTAAAAATTGCCGTCCGGCGTGGCGCGCCGTGGCGTGGTTAAGTGCGCGTTGGCCTTTATACACCGCCAGAGAGCTTATTTTCCCCTTTCTAACCGATACAAAATTGTCTGAAAACTAATTTGGTTAGTTGTGCCGTATGTGTAGTTCTTAGTTCTTTTATGTAGTAATGCACTCTACGAAGAGGCAAATGAATAGAAATTATGAGTAAATGTTTCTTAGTTATTAGTAGGTAAACTTGCAGCAAAAACTGCAAAATTTACATCATGGCATACTTAACTGAAAGAAAATTTAACATTCAACAATTTACTTCTAGCTTTTTTATTTTTTTCTTACGCTTTGTCATAAAATTTTATATTAGTTGGAAAGAGTACAAATACTAAGCTTTCTTATGATATGTAATATACTCTTACTTGTTATTATTCATTCGCCCTACTTGTGATGCCAGGTAGGCTTTGAAATGGCCTTTTTCTAACAACGTATATAAATGAATAATTTAGTACCAAAAAATCAGTAAAATTAATTCAATTATTTAACATACTGTCATATCAATATACTGATTGTACCTGAAGTCTTTACACGACAAAAACCACCCTGCCAGTGTTATACGTACATTTGCCATTAGTTTATTAGTTGGTTTCGGCAAGTGGATACAATTCTATGAATTTGTTAATCCTCACTGGGGTTTTATTTAAAATACATCCGATAGTATTAAGTTTTCTTAGTACACAGGCGTTGCATTTCTTTTCCATATGTATTGCTATGATTGCTATAAACTCGGGCCGTCATGAAGGTCCGTAAAAAAATTTCTTTCACTTATTAATTCTTAATAGCAAATTTGTTCTGTACTAATAATTCAATGATAATAAAATGCAACGTTCTATGCAGATTTATTTACAGTTTATTCTCCTAACTTCCCTATTTTATTACTATTAACTTTTCTCAATATTAAAATTAAATTATAATAGTTTTTAAAGAAAACACTCAAACAAACAGCGAATTCTATCCAAATCTAAATCGAACCAATTACTCTTCTAATAACTCCAATGTTCCAATGAACAGGATAATCATCCTTTTTTGTCTCAGGAATACCATTTATTTTTATTTTTTATTTTCTCTTCTTACAGGATAAATACAAGTTCTTAAAAAAAAGAACAATCAGCAGTTTTATTTATCTTTCTTTTCTTACAAGAAACTACAAGTTTTTTAACTTTATTTATTTTTCTCCCCTTCTATTGTTTTTTTATTAGGCTTCCTAGGAATTTTTTCAAAAATAATATTTGTTCCTACTCCTTGGTAACGTTTTTATATAATTAAAAATAAATAAATTCCTTCAATCACATATCTTTACATCTTAAATTTTAATGACAATACAATAATGCACATTCTTAACAATTAATTTTCTAGCCTATCTAACTAAATTCTTATTTTAACATTGTATTAAATTAAATCTGCGCCGAATTCGTCATTCAACTAACAAAATCAAAATTATATTAATAGCGATATTAGTATCATCGCAGTATATTCTTTGGTATTAGTGTGCTCTTCGTTAAACCTAATAATAATTAAGTAGGGGAGAAGTGGCATGAAAGGGACAAGTATTGAAAGGGACAGAGGCTCACACTGCAAATTTACTAATATTGTAAACTTATGCTAGTGGCCAAAAGATGTCTATAGGGGTACTAATAAATAACATCACAAAACCTAATAATCTTAGTCCATTTTGTTGACGAGATAGTTAAGGTTATGCATTTTAGAGTGACAGATTAATGAAAAATCGTATTTAGTGTTTAAGGTATATTAAGAGTTTGTTGGGTATTAAAGTCAGTGAAAGTGTGTTAAGTTAATATAGACAGTGTACAGATTTGTTTGCTTATTGGGATTTTACTGAAATTTAGGTAAGTTTTACTTAATGTTTAAAAGTGCTGATCTCTATTCAACTGTGCTGAAAGGGACACTCCATTAATTATTGAAAGGGACGTCCCTTTCAACACCGTATTATTTTATAGTTTTTATATATTAGAGCTCGTTCACACGACACCGTATCGGTGGTTTTTCCGAATCGGTTATTTTACTGTATTTTCCAGTGGCGCATAAATTTAAATGTGTACGTTCACACGATCCGGTCACAATCCGTATACAGTAAAACATCCGATTCGGACGCTTTTGACGTTCGGTTTTGTCACCAAATTCCGAATACAGTAAACAGTAAAAAATCCGAATCGGTCTCTAGTGGCGCATATATTGCATACGGAAGTGTGTATATATCTTTACTGTCTGTTACTTTTTGTCAATAGAAGAATCATCTACGTTTTTATACAATATGGACTCCAAACAAAAAAAAAGGATAAGGAAATCAAAAGAAACTATACAGGAGGCTATAGATATAATATTAGAAGGCAAAATGTCCATAAGATCTGTGGCCTCGGAGTTTAATATAGCGAAGTCTATGTTAGCTCGTTTAGTTGCGAAGGCAAAAGCAGCTCCTCTAGAAAATAAGTTTGTTTATGAACCTAATATTGGCAACAGAAGAATATTTACAACTGAAGAAGAGGCAAGCTTAAGCCAGTATTTAAAATTGTGTTCTAAAATGGCACATGGTCTTACATATTTACAAACTTGCGAGCTTGCGTATCAATATGCTCTCAAGTTATGTAAAGAAGTACCAGAAAATTGGACAGTTAACAAAAAAGCAGGGCTAGATTGGATTAAACTATTTATGAAAAGACATCCTGAGCTTTCCTTACGCCGTCCTGAAAAAACAAGTTTGTCACTGGCAACTGCCTTTAATCCAACGACAGTGAAGACTTTTTTTGAGAAGTTAGAGGAGACTTTAACTAAATATTCATTTACAGGAGACAGAATTTTCAATGCCGACGAAACTGGCTTAACTACCGTTACTGAACTACCTTCCATTATCGCTGAACGTGGTGTAAAACAAGTGGGCCATGTTACTTCCGCCGAACGAGGACAGCTTGTAACAATTCTAGCATTTGTTTCTGCTGCTGGTAATCATGTAGCTCCAGTGTTTATATTTCCAAGAGTTCGGTTCAAAGAGTTTATGTTGCAAGATTGCCCAACTGGAAGTCTGGCATTATGTCATAAAAGTGGATGGATGACATCTGAAAATTTTGTTGCTGCTTTCAAACATTTTGTTGAGAAAGTACGACCATCCAAACAAAACCCTGTGCTCCTTCTTATAGACAATCACGAAAGTCACATTAATATTGATGTTATTAGTCATGCTCGTGAAAATGGTGTTGTTATTTTAACGTTTCCGCCACACTGCAGCCATAGGTTGCAACCATTAGACATTTCCGTATTTGGTCCATTCAAAAATTATTTTA
This sequence comes from Melanotus villosus, assembly GCA_963082815.1. Taxonomy (NCBI): domain Eukaryota; kingdom Metazoa; phylum Arthropoda; class Insecta; order Coleoptera; family Elateridae; genus Melanotus; species Melanotus villosus. The sequence continues at coordinate 62,534,891 of OY720418.1, read as the reverse complement.
AAATTTCCCAAAATGATTGGATGGTATCAAATCCCGGTAAAACTATATCAATTTACCATTTACCAAAATTCGCCAAATCTGCATTTATTAGTGCTTTTACGCCAAAGAATATTTGTTCTGGATTTTTAAAAGCTGGAATTCACCCTTTTAATAAAAATATATTTGGCGAACAAGACTTCCTATATGCATCTGTAACAGATCATGAAGATCCAAACAAACAAGTTGAACCCGAAGATCCAAACTTAGAATCTGAACCATACCAATCGTGCTCTACAAACACATCCATATCACCGGCTTCCATTAGACCATTCCCAAAAGCATCTGCTAGACAACCTAGTCGAAGAGGAAGAAAAAGAGGCTCTAGTCGAATTATAACTGCCACTCCAGAGAAGAACGAAATATAGGCAAACTGTGTAATGAAACAGCAGAAACTAACTAGAATCACTCAAAATTGCTCAAGAAATAAAGTAGTTAAAAGAAAAGTATTGCAATCTAGTAGCAGTGAAAGTAGCAATGAAGAAGATATTGATTATGCGGAAAGCGATAATTTGTTAGTTTGGAGCAATGAGGAAGAAGGGGAGGTGACACTCGCTGAAAATGATACTTTCAATGTGGACGATTTTGTGGTGGTGAAATTTGCAAAAAAGAAATTGATTAGACATTTTGTTGGACAAATAATTCACGTAATGGAGGACGGAGAAGTTACTGTAAAGTTTTTAAAAAAAATTAATGACAGTTTTCACTTTGTTTTTCCGGATAATGAAGATGTGGCTGATATTGAAAAACATGATATCATAGTTAAACTTCCTCCACCTCTTAATAATACCGGAACTGCGAGAGTAAAAGCGTTTTTATCATTTGCAATTGATTTATCGCATTTACTGTAAACGTTTTGATATATGTCCCTTTCAGCCCTAAACATGTCCCTTTCAAACCTATGGAATGGATTGAAAGGGACAAATACTTTAGCATACATGTATTGATTTTTCTAGCATTATAATAATTATATTTAAGTTTTTTTGTCAACAAAATAGTTCTTAAGTGTTACGTTGTTGATAATAGCTAGGTTACTAGAGTTACAATAAATTTATAGCATTCGTACATACATTTTATCTTAAAACGTCCCTTTCATGCCACCTCTCCCCTACTTTTATTAAGTTTTTTGGACAAAAGTAAAATTACAATCTCAGTTCCAATATATACATATAATTGTTCTCAACTTTGTAAAATATAATTAAAGAGAACTTGGGCATATTTGGCTCCTTCAAAACAATCTACTGCCACTCCAGCACCTCTTTTATAATCCTTTCGTGCATTTTTTTTTTAGTTGTATTATGCATAATACTGAACCTGAGACCTTTGATGTACAAGACAGATACGTTAACTTTGACGTCATCTAGGTTGTTTATGTATAAACAGGACGAGATAAAGGCTTACCACACCCAAGTATTTCGACACGCGTCGACTGCCTAACATTACTCAGCGTTAACCGACTAGAAATTTTTTGAATTTTACCCTTACCAGGAATCTTTATTCCGCCTAAGATAGCTTGGAAGTTATGGCTTTTCCTCATATCCGAAAGAGGGCAAAGTTTAAGATTTTTTTGGCTTTAAAGCCGAATAAAAGCAAGTTCGAACCAGCAGTTTTAATTGTGGTTTTCATTCCTATACAACAAATTTTCATGATTAATTAACCGCTTTTGCGGTATTACTACAGAAAATAAAGAGCTGTAATTTTATATTTAACATGTTTCGGATGTTAAGCAATTACCCACAACTGAAGTTTATATTTGTTATTTTTAGAGTGTGTGTGTGGGTGTTAACACAAAGTGTAATGATGTGCAGTGATGATGTAGTTAAGAGACCTTGGCAGTGATGTGCTTTTCTTTCTTTATCGCGTGTTGTTAACTTTCCATATTTTCTCGTGAAGCAATGTTTTCTTTTTTAGTGAAAGACAAGAGGATCATGTTAGGTTTATTTTCAATTTACATAATCATCTGAAGTATTAAGTATTCCTAATTAAAACAAAACTGTGTTTAAGACGTAGCTTATTAACAAATTGAGCTGCATCACATGCAGCAATTCAAGACCTATCGAATAATAAGATTTTTTAGCGCAGAACAACCAAATAAGACAACTGTTTTATACAGTGTTCGCCAAAAGTAACTATAGAACTTTATCAACGAATAACATCTAAGTGGATCAAGATATCTAAACAAATGAAAATGTTATGTGTAAACAATTACTTAACAAAAAATGTCAGTCTGCGATATTTCAACGAAATAACGGCAGCTAGATATTCTGTTGATCAAAGAGTATTTATTGTGGAATCTATGATAAAAAAAATAATTATTCGGCTACGACAGTGGTTTGTCAATTTAGATGAAATTTTCCCGTGCATCAAGACCAACACGGAAAACTATCTACAATTTGTTAAATAAATGGAGAAGCACTGGTTCAGTAAAAGACTTGGAATGGCCCCCCAGGTCACCTGATATTACACCATCTGACTTCTTTTTGTGGGGTTATGTTAAAGACCACGTTTTTCGGAACATACCGCAAACAGTAGAAGATTTGAAAACCGAAATTCGGCGTGCTAAATTGACGAACCACTGTCGTAGCCGAATAATTGTTTTTTATCATAGATTCCACAATAAACACTCTTTGATCAACAGAATATCTAGCTGCTATTATTTCGCTGAAATATCGCAGACCGACATTTGTTAAGTAATTGTTTACACATAACATTTTCATTTGTTTAGATATCTTGATCAACTTAGATGTTATACGTTGACAAAGTTGTATAGTTACTTTTGACGAACACTGTACTAAAATATTCACTTGATTGACTGGCTCATCAATTTCCATAGGTAAATTAACATTTCAGCAAGACGCTGGGATAGACTGTGAATTATCTAATTTTATTAATAAATAATTCATGGTTTAATTATAATCTTATTTTTGGTGGTTCTGTAGCTCTGCATCACCTAAATACGACTCGCTCCTGAATTATGGAAACAAATCAATTGTATGGTTTTAAAAGTAAAAAAATACTTCGAACTTTTCCGAGGGGCCTTTAAGTAATGGGATAAAGGAAAATGGATTCGCGGGGGCTACTAAAGCATCGCTTCTACTGTGGAAGGTAGTTAGTAAGTCACATATTCAATGGTAGTTGGATGTGACTGAGATGGTTAAGTATATTTTGTGTTTATGTTAACATACTTCTAAAATACTGTAAATTGACTAGGCCTACTAAGTGTTACCTTGGCAGAGACATGCCTATATCTGTTACATATTACTTTATTCCAATTCAATATTATTATCTTTTGATTCGCTGTTCTTGTACACTATTCTTTGTTATTTATTTATTCTTGCCGTTCTTCTATTACTTCATAATATAGTCGTTCTTTTGAGTTAGATATGCGATTTGTTTTCCTCCTTCATCATAATTTTGTTTCTTGCCCATTCTTCCCAAGTTCGTTGTGGTGTATGCGAGCGCCCTATTCTTCTTTCAGTGCAGTTATCCATGTGCAGATTGTGCAGCAAGATCTTTCAATATTTTTTTTATCTATTGTTAAATTAGAAAACTTCCAATGTTAATCAATCGGTTTGCTTTTTTCGCCAGTACTTCCTGTGCAGTTGTTTATTCGTTTTCGTTCCACCTTACTTTGAAAAGTTGTAGGATTTTGTTCTTCACAATGCTGTATTTGAACAATTGTGATGTTGGTAGTATAGCAGGTGTAGATTATTTGCCTGTATATATTTTTTATATCCTTTATCTTCTAGTTTCTAGTTTCTTCGTCTAAAATAAGTCGTCGACATATGCGCACATTTTCGATGGGATCTCAGTGTTTTCTCCTGCTGTTGCTTTGATTATGCTATTTAGGTGATATGGTGTTCCATTCTCCTTTAATGTTTCTACAGGTGAAGCTGTGTCGATTGCTTTAACGAAATCCAAGGTAGGTAACATCGTTCACTTCTCACGACAAATCTTCCTCCTAAATCTTCTATGCATTGATTTGCACAGCTGATATGAAGCTCTGATCTAAATAAATAAAAGTATTTCATAACCTATTTCTTGGCATGTTTTTTCCAACTGCAGTTGCATTTCTTCTTTATTTTCCGACAAATGAGCTGCGATTTTCCTTCCTAAATCCAGTGTTTCTTTCCTAAGTTCTTCTTTGTTTCTTTTGCTTTCTGATAATTAATCCATTACTGCAGTAAATAAGCAGATTCCGACTCCTGGGATTTTGTTTACTTGTATCTGACGATGGTGCTTATACCCATATATTGTTTATGGTTCCTTGTTGGCTTCCTATTTTCTGTGTAGGTTTTACGTTTATGATTCTCGATTCTTCTACCTATACTTATTAACTATACCTCTGGCTTATTAACCTATACATATTATATTCGTACATACATATATTTATAAAAACCGTATTCGCTTGTTGCTTTTATTATAAAATTATTAGTATTACAATTATTATTTACCTCTATTTCCTATTTATTTGCTTTAACTATGTATATTTTTAATATAATATTAATTAATTACCTACCTGTGGTTTATTTCTCTCATTTCTGTCAACTAACTCTGTAAATAAACTTATTTGGGACTAGATCGATCGGCCAATTTCTTATACCCTTTTTAAAAAAGAACGTTAAGGTTTTCCAGCCTTGAAGGCTTTGTCCTCTGATTTCTTCGCTGGCTAAAAACTACCTGCTGAAGGACCAGTGACGCTTGTTAACCGAAAATGAACCCTAATGTTGACGCAACTTATATTCGATTGCGTTTATAGTTATATCTGATTGGTGTTATAACTAAGTAATACATATGGCACTTGAATGAACAGTCATTAGTCATTATTATCTCAGTCTAGTTCAATCAACACTAATCTAAACAACCTATATATTACTTAAACTACGACTTAGCTTTGCGTTAGGTGTGTGTTTTGATTCCACCTATGTTCTTGCAGTGAATTACAGGTGTACCAGGCAGGTATCGCCATTCGAATTTCCCTCTTATCGTGAATGTGGTTGGGGCCTTTTCCTATTTGTTTTCACTTTTCCTTCGCGCTTTCTTTTTCTTACTTGCAGCAGCATACTTTTCTGTAGTTTATTTACTCACTTATTTTACTAGTTTTATTATAATTAACGCCAATCTATTATTACTTTGGTAAGTGCAAGTACCGGGTATCGCCCTGTAATTATAACTTTTAAGAAATCGCTTTTTCTGAAAAAAAAAGAAACTATTTGAAAATGGTGAAATAGTCGGAGCTCGCTCGAAAACGATATTTACTCGACCCGCGTCCGCCACGAAATCGCTAATGTAGTTCTTTAAAGATTTATTGTTAATATTTCCTTGTGTTATCATTTATCATCGTCTAAATATCTGCTACTATGCGATTGCTAGGGAAAAACAAATTTCATAACTCTGAATGTGTTGCATGTATGAATCGTTTTAATACTGCAGTAAGTAAAAATGCTGTTTACTGCCAGGCAGCAAAACTAGAAATTTTGTAACTGCCAATTGTCAATAAAATTTAATCGATGATAAAAGACGTTCCATTGTTGGAGAATACAACATTACTACAAATTGCTAAACAGTTCATTATTATTGTTTTAATTAACTGTTCCGAAAGTTTTTTTCTGTGGGTTGCTTAAATCAACATTCAATAATAAATTTTAGTGTAGATATTTTACTGAATTGATAAAATGTTTGGATACGCCAAGCGCTAGTATATTAATTTAGGTCACTAAATTCTCAAAGAATTGCTTTTCTTAATTTTAATTTAACAAAGTAAACCCAAGGATTTGTTGCCTTTCATTCAACCGCTTTAATAAATTACGTCAGGTTTAATTTCTTCATCCTAAAACTTAACTAAGGTTTTCGGTTAATCTAATTTCTTACTCTGGTAAATAATTCAATCACTCTGACGTTTCAACTCTCGTGTTGTAGGTGTTATAGCATAATTATTTTTACCATAAATATATCTCTGTTCAACGTCGTGTGCATCTACGCGTGGAATATTTCATCGCTCGACATTTCTTTCCACCATTGTATTGAATTTATCGACTCGTATACTTCACCACTCACATCAATGTTTTATCAAATCTTTTTATGCTAAAACACTTTTTCGGGCTTCTTGCGTCCTAGGAAACTAATGGTCTTCTCAGTTCTCAACAAATTTATTGATGTATACATCGACACTGAATTACTTTGAGTTTGTGTTTGCACATAGTGGGTCAACAATGCGTTGTTTTCCAATATCAAAATTAATTAGATACCCAGGTTATAGTGGCCATAACTTTATTACTAATATTTGTCAATGGTATCATTGTTTGTATGATGTATTATCTTAGAATAATTTGACGTTTGCAATGTTACTGCTGAATTCATTCACACACTTAAGTATGAAATCTTTTATGCAGATAATCAAAGTTGCAAAGTGTCCAAAAGGAGTAAAATAGTTATGAATTCCGCATTGTGTTCATTTACGATAACTCATTTAAACGTTCATGAAAATTGAAGCAAATTAAACAGTAAATAATCTAAAGATAAAATATGGTATGACAAAAAACTTTTCTGTATGTAAGTATGAATAACATTGCAGAAGAAATATCTACAAAAGAACTAACATTATTACAATAGTATATATTTAGCTTACTATAACACTACGTGCAATAAATTAAATCGTGTAAATTCCAGACAGGATATTGCTGAGGTACAAATTATTATCTACACTTGAGATCAAAGCAGTGCCCTGACAAATATTTGACTGTTACGACAGTAATGTTGGGAGGTATTTCCTTTCTCGCGTTAGGTTTGGTGTAAATATGTTTATCTCAAGGTACATCACTGCAATAGAGAATTCTGTTCTTTCATATTTCATAAATAAATTTATCTTATCCGATGTTACTTTTTTAATTTGATATGGAAAGCAATTTTAGCATCGGACGTTCTGCGAACAAGCTTATTAAAAGCAGATTAAAATTTTGCAAATTAATAATTATTGAGTTATTATTGATTTTAGAACGTATTCTAAATAATATAAAGAAATGTTTTGCTACTTATTACTTATATTAGAAAGGCATTGAACATATCCCCGAAGTCATTAGCATCAGAATACTCTATACAGGGTGTATATAGTTGCCATAGAGAGAAATGGTTAAAACCACTTGAGATTTACATCTATACTCCCTTGTAAAAGCTAGTAACAAGAGGCTCTTATTAAACGGATTGTCGGCGTAGACCGCATTGTTAAAGTTTAGTATAGCAATTATAAGCATAATTATGCCATCTGTTTACAATTTTCCTTCTTTTAAATAGAATTTTTAAGTGAGGTTCGCGCTTTCGGTAGGTTTTACAAGGGATTATAGATTTAAGGCTCAAGTGGTTTTAACCATTTTCGTTGACGGCGACTATAACAAAAAGATTTAACCACCATCATTTGCGTGGGAATGTGGGTATGACAATAAGTCGATCTAAGGCAACTTAACGCCTATATAGAAATGTATCCCAAAAGACTTATGGCATTTCAAAGTGAAAAATTAGAAACAGTTATTTTTCTGAAAAATAAACGGTTTTAGGTTTTTTTCATGAAAAGTTGTAGAAGGTTTTAGTATGTACTTTAACAATTACATTTAAGAAAAAGATAATGAAAACATCTGCTTCTTTAAGTGTTTTTGGGGGTATGGCCCATTTTCTTCTTGTTGGGGTGACATGCCCTTTACAGAGCGTTGCCGATCCTCTCGCCATATGCCTGTGGCCCATTTTACTACTCCTATTTTTTGCTCTGGATTACTATCTCTATTTTGATTCTTTTCCTTTTTTGATAATAACGTCGTTTGTTTAAATTTTTAGAAGATACAGCAACTTTTTCAATATAATCCACAACGAATGTAAAAATGTATCCAATTTAATAGGTACCCTAATAATCAAATTGATATTAAATTTTGCAGAAACAAATTTAAAAAACCATCAATTTAGTAAGTTCAAGTTCAAAATGATCTGCTTCTTGTAAAAGGAAGGCCTAATATTATCTTACTAAGTAGTTATTTATATGGAATAAACAATAAACCGTTTCTTTCATAAAAACCCCAAAAACAAAAATCTATCGGAATATGATCCGGGGAACTCTTTGGCCAAGTAATAAGTGCATCGAAGCCTCTTCTTCCAAAGCGCAGAATACCTCCGGATCAAAAATTCTGCTACTCGAAAATTGGCTGACGCGCCACATACTCATATTTTGCCTAATCCCTATATTTATCTCTTTCAACTAGTAGCGTGGCAGCTCATTTTGTAAAAATAATCAATAATTTTCACCATTTAAAACATTATTAGATAGAAATAGGGAAACTAAGATAGTATGTTATGCAGATGATGCTGTAATAATAGCTGATAAATTCAGACAACTTGCAACGACTGCTCCACACATTACATACAGGGTTGTCAAAAAGTCCGAATCATACGGGACTTTTTTTTTATTAAAGTATTTATTAAAAAAATCAATACGGCGTTGGTTTGTGCTTGTCTAAGGACTAAAACAAGTGCACACAGATTTGGTCAAATGACATTCTGTACCTGTAACACTTTTTGAAAAAATCTTTACAAGTGGTCTTATTTATGATTTCATTTGGAAAAGTTGTACAGAATGGTATTATACGTCGGTATACAAATTTTCAGCTAAAAATTCGGACTTATATTTTTTACTCATTTTTTTGAATTATATTCAAAATTCTCGCGAAATCTTTTCATTGAAATCTGATGAAACGTGTGAAATCAATTTATTTCGATAAATAATTGCCTACCTGGACTTTCTTGAAAAAATACTGTTTGCAAAAAACTATTTTTCTATTGAAAATTCACGGCATCTTTGGTCCAAAGTTGTTTTTATTCGAAATTGAATCATCATTTTCGATATTTTTACTAAAAACATTAAAAGTAATTGATCAAGAGTCTTGGTATATCTAAAGAACCTCGTCGGTGCAAACTCGCAGTTAACAACGAAATCATCGAACAAGTAGGTAATGACCTTTCGCTACCTGGTAATAGCCATGGAGCCATGGAGATCTGTGTATTTAATGAAGTAAGAGATCAAGCCAATAAGGCTGCTGCCATAACTGGTTGCATGCAAAATGCAATTTAGAACAACAAACATTTAAATATAGAACGCAAAACAAAGATTTATAAGTCATGCAATAGACCTGTAATGGCTTATATGGCAGAGACTCGTGCAGACAGCGAGACAGCAGCAAAAGCAAGAAAGTATTAAGACCAACAGAGATGAGAGTGCTAATGCTAAGAGCATAGATGAAAGATCCCTTAGATCTCTAATACATGGTCACAAAAAAAGCTTCAGTTCTGGACATCTCAGCCAGACGTCGTTGCGATCGTCAAGAATTCCGAATTTAGTTTCGCGTTACGTACATCAAAGTAACTTAACCGAGTGAAATGCCTTTATGTGTTCTTTTCTTTTCTTAATCCATACTGGTCACTATAATCTTTAATCCTATGATCTGACGCACAGGGTTCTTTCATCTATGACGGCAAGGAATTTACTTGTTTACCTAACAAGAAAAGCGAAGAGGTAGTTTCTTAGAAAAATGCTGGTAAATATTTAGGGATTTAGTAAAACTTTCTCCTTAGTCGTGTGCTAGAAAAATAAAATCTTTACATTTTCAATGCTGCTATGTGTATGTAAGCACAAAAAGTATTAGTATTTACGAGCCCCTCGTCATAATAGTTCGTCCTAAATATGCTTTAAAATCGAAGTTTTACAACAAATTAAAATACGTGTAATTAACGTTGAATATATGACAAAATCTATATTGAATATAGTAAAGTGATTATTCTTTATTAAATTTATCAACATAGAAACACATTTTATCTCTCTTTTATCTCATTATAAATTAATTTAAATATAAAAATTCATTATTGCCGTCATAATAGTTCAATTTCTGAAGTGTTTTGGTCTGATTTCCTCTTCTGTTTTATTTTTCCATTCTAGATAGGAAAAATTGCACTTTTGATAACTCAAATGAGTATTAAAAAGTCCAAGAATTCCTTACCGATTTTTATAAAATATGTAAAATGCTAGTTGCACGTTGTATTACTGGTATCAGTACTATAACTGTTATATTAAATGACACGTACGCAAATAACAGGATTTTTTCCAGTCTATTCCCAGAAAGTTTAAATGCGAATTATTCAGTTAGTACCAATCTTTAGGTGCTTATAAAATAATACCCAATAAATTCTTAAAGGGCTTTGTTTTATTTATCTAGGCTATTTTTGTTTAAGAATTTGTGGTCACTAATAAAACTTTTTAGAAGCAATTTGTTGTTAAATTAATTTTTTTCATTTGCCTATTGAGCGGCGTGCAATTAAAGTGAAGTTTTATCATAGTATAGAAAACTACGTATCACTAGTGAAATTTTATCGACAATTTTTTCTAGTGGAAATTGTCGATACAATTCGTTTTGATTGGCTCAAAAACGTCAACTCTTGCATTTTGATTGGTCGATTTTTGACAGATGACATATGAGTTGAATAGTCAACAGTAATTACATAAGTGGTGATAATTTTTTGATAATTTTAACTAGATTCACGAATCTTTATTGCTATGGAAATTTCAGGAGTGGACGTAGTCCACAAGTGGAATTTCCTAATAGCAATAAAGATGAGTGCTAATCTAGTTAAAATTATCAAAAAAAATTATTACCACGAATGTAATTCCACGTGATTATTTTTTAAACTACTACACAATGATGACAGTGCTGAATTTTTAATGTTTGTATTGAAACAAATGGCCGCGCAATCAAGTCAAAGCTAACTTTTTTATGCATTTATTTAAACAAAGATCCAATGAAACAATGTGAAAAAATTGTCAACAGTAATATAACAAGTGATGCCGTTTTTCCGATAAATTTGGATCGGATAGTTTATGAGTGCTAGTTAATTTGACAATTTCACGAGCCCGTAGGGCGTGTGAAATTTTCCAAAATTAACTAGCACGAATTAATTATCCGATCCAAATTTATCACAGGAAAATCGGATCACGCCTTGTATTCGTTAAGACTATATCACGAACAGTTAATTACTATTTATGAATTGTTTTCACTTATTAAAACGCACGTGTGATTTTTTCACTTGAAAATTGTTTTTTATTGTGTAAGGAAATCGATCAATCTGATTGGTTAAGCAAAATGTGAGTGGTATAGTCGCTGTAATCAGCTACTACCAAATTGTCAGTGTAATTTTGATGCTATTGGTCGATTTGAAATTTTTTCTCATTATGATTAGCTGACAGGACTGCTTAAAAAATAATCAAAAATATTTATAGAATATTTACATTACTATACGCAACAAGATATAAATAGAAAACGAACTAAAAATTAAAAATCACGAGTATAAAGTGAGGAAACATTTCAAGCTATCAAATATTTAAAAAGAAGCTACACGTGAAGTTATCAGATAATTACACAGTATTTTTTCTTTTAATTAAAAAGATAAAATATGTACTATGCTTATATGAAGTAAGAATATTTTATTTGCCTAAACAAATTCAGCAAAATATTGTTGTACTAAAATAAATACTTTTACCAAACTGCAAGAAAGTGCTAAATGTCAGTCCCCGTCACGATAATAAGGATTAAGCAGATTCCAAGAACTACCAACATTATGGATGTAAAACATTATTGGCCAAACAAGTTCTGTTTATCTTTAAACGACAGTTCTGTTTGGTCTGCTACAGTGCGAGAGTTAAGGCTCCTCTGCAGTTAAAAAAAAATTCAGTTTCATGTATAAGCAACCTCCGAATAGTTCCAAAAACTAAAGCCTTCTATGGGAAGAAATATTTTAATCCTCCTATTGTGGTAATGTAAACAACCTTCACTGTTTAAGATTTAGGATTTAGATTTATGTTGCTTCAACAAAATTGTAGTAAAAACTTGATTCATTTTCAAAGTGATTTTAATAGAAAGTAGTTGTACTGCAAGTGACATTTTAGCTTCGAAAAAATACAACAATGATGTAGAAAACTTTAATTCATTAATTAGTAAATTGGTTGGTGAAAAGAGGATAAATTTATCATTGAAACTTTTATACGAAGCACGATGTAACGCAATGTAGCGTAATCTAATCTATTTTATATAAAAATAAATTATACAATAGTATTATTTTCTAAAAAAAAATTGGTAACTTACTTAAAAGCTTTATCAATTAACGATTTTTTTGAAAGGAAATATGTAATAGCGTATAATGATGTGTGTGATGTGAAGCCTTCGGCGATTAATAAATACCATTATACGCGAACAGTATACTATACTTTTTCTATGACTATTTACTTTTCGTGAACATATGATGTCAACAACTTTTACTAATAAAATAACCGCCGTGTACATACACATGCGTAGCTATTAGATAATAATGCAACTGTGAAATAAAAGATTTGCAGTTTCGCGATTAGCAGAAAGCCGTGAGTAATGGGATTTGTAGTTTTGTGATTAGGCACAACTATGCGATTTATGTCATAATTCAGCGGTTAGAATTACGAATGTCATTATTCAACAGAAACGCATATGTAATGAAGAATGAACGTATTATTCAATAGTCATATGAAAAATATGTATGGGCGATGAAAACGTTATTTTACTAACTAGAAAGCTGCTTATCATTTTATTTAAAACGTATTTACTTACAATCTATAGTTTTTGCAGAGATCCGACGACCACGCACTATAAAGTCAATTTATTTGGGAAATAACGACTCTAGGTGTTTGATTTATAAAAAAAGAATAACCTTTGATTTAATTGTTTGGTGTTACACTTTTAAGAATTTTAGATAGTTTCGCGATTCAAAATTTATATATCAATAATTAAATTTAAAAAATCTTGTATTGTTTATCACAAAAGTGATAATAATAAAATTTAAGATAATCCCCTTAACCAATTAAGCGTTTTTTCTAATTTCAAATTTCTTATTTGTGCCTTATTGAATAATCATCGAATGGTTACGTGCAGTTTAGGCCCGTGTGATTTCAGCTCATGACGTCATTCGTGTTCTTTCAGACCAGCGATGGCAGGTAAAAATAATTGGATGTACTCTCGGCCCAAGTTATTAGCATCTACTCAAACTGACAACTAATAACGATAATCCTCTTTTGTAAAAGAAATAGTTTCTCTTTCTGTTTACGAAAGAATTCAAGTTTAAAATTTGACTAAAAATATTACATTTTGACAAGAAGGGTACGATTGACACGCTCATTTATTCCGTGTTTATTATTAGTAATAAAATTAAGGAAAAACTAGATGCAATGATTTTTTCTTTTACTTCAGATTTCTGTAAAAGTAAGTTAAATGTCAGTGATTTTCTAAGTTAACTTTCAAATTTTGGTAAAAATAAAATGTAACAATTTTCTGTTATTAATTGTTAGTTTTCTTCTTCTTCCTCTTGTGGCCGAAGCCTAGGCCGATGGCCTGTTATACATTCGTAAGGCCGAGACCTTTTAGACGCGGATCCGCTCCTCCAAATTTTTAGTTGACATATTATATTCCTTATATTCATTATTAGTAATTTTCTAATTTTATGCAGTCGGAAATAGACAAGGCCTCTTTTTTACTTTACTACAAAAAAATTGAAAATACAAACATTGTAAGCTGACATTTCTTCCCTTGTACAATACTAATCCTAATCTCTACAGGGTCAGGTAAATTGCCACTTCGAGTAGGATGATTCACTTATGCAGTTTTAAGTAATTTCTTAACAAAAAGTATTGTTGGTTGCCTAATTTAAATTTTTTAAATCTAATTTTATAAAAAACAGTACAACATGGAAACAATGTGATGACGTAGCGAATGTGACTATTACGATACCTATTAAATGGTTTTAAAAAAAATTAAATAGCGCAATTAGTTTTCAGGTAATTACAGTTTAAAGATTTTGCATAACTAATTATTTTAAAGAAACTAAAATTAATTTTTGCAAAATAATTACCTAGCGAAGAAAATGTAGACGGTTTATGCAATTAAATATATCGCGGCTATTTCCATCTGCTAAATTAAGCTTGTAAATACATTTGAAAATATGCTATTTTTACGTTACTTTACCATACTGCTGCAGAAGAACCTTAAAGTAAATCTTTTCGCCACCTGCCACATAAGTCCGGAACTATTCTAAATAAAACCACTCAGTCATTTAGTTGAGAGATCTAAGGGATCTTTCATCTATGCTAAGAGCAATCACTGGAAAAAATCTAAGAGGCAGAATTCGGAATGATACCACCAGAAGAACATGCAAAATGAAGGACATAGCAAGATGGGTACGACAGAAAAGAAGAATGTGGAATGCACATGTGTCACGGATGGACGAGAACAAGATAGCAAAGATTGCAAGAGACAAAAGGCCAGAAGGAAGAAGAGGGCCGGGCAGACCATCGCGGGAATACTCATTTATAACTAAATAATTGTTAACAATTGCGTCCCTGACAAGTATTACTTTAAAATTAAGTTGATGATAAGACGCCTTATTGGATTTCAAATTTTTCTCAGCTTATACGGTGTTTTCTAAGACCGTGTCTAGGAAGAGTAGCTTCATCTGTAAACAAAATCCTATTCGCAAAACTGGCATTTCACCTATTTTTTCTCCCAAATCAATCGCCAAACCCTATGTTTTTATGATGGTCTTCAACAAGTAATTCCTGAACATGTATTAGGTTATTATAATAATAAAAAAATATCAAAATTGATATCCAAAGGCGCTTTTTTCTTGAAATATTGTCCGTAAAGTACTAAAACGTGATACCTACAACATTTTAGATGAAAACGTCAAACCGTGCAATTTTTAGAAAAAAAAGCCCTTGGTTGCTTTATCCTTTACTGCATTTTGAGATTTCAGTATTTATTAAAGAAATAACTAAATATTTGGAATCTTGCTAACGCTAACTCTCACTTAATACAAGAAGCAGTATTTTAAATAAATGCAAATACGATTAACTATTTTTAGACCAACCTTTTACACATGCGAGGAATAAATTACTTCATTCTTTGAATACTAACGGTATATTGAAGTTTTTGGTAAACTCATAAATACTTCATTATTAACTTCGTGTTAAATTTGGTTGAATTTCGATCAAACATGCTTTCTTTTCATTACATGTTTGCTGTTGAGTTTTGAAATTCAACAAATTAATGTCTATTAAGTTATTATATTCAGCTTTACAATTCTTGCTACGTGTGATATACTATTAATGCGTTGTGTACGCACCTTCTTAAAACAAATATATCCTAAACGTATTTTTTACAAGATGTCTTCTGCTACTACTAATGTTTACTGTAATTACAGATTTACAATCAGATATCTTTAGATGAATTTTGTTGCATTATTTAAAGTTTGTTCAAATAACTTTATTAAAAATGAAGCAGTTTTGCCGTACATTTTATTAACAAAATTTGAACGTGTCTTTAATATTATTACTTACTTTAAAAAAATATGCTGTGAACTCATAATGAATACCCTGGAAAAAGGAAACAGTAACTTCTAATTAAAGTCCCTATATAACAGTTGAATACTTTTTGCATGTTGCTTCAAGATCAAAAAGTAAAAAGAAAACCGGACAAATTAATCATTTTGCTCTCACAATTTAATAACCTTTTTAAATTACTCTGGATGTAGATTGTAATGTAAATGCCTGTAAAAATAGATCTGCCGAAAGGTTTATTACCAAATTAATATTATTCCACATAGCTTATATGAAAGTAAGCAGTTCGTTTGATTTGGTATATAAGTATAAAGTTTTATCAAAGTCAATATTTCAGAAAAAGAACCACCCTAAAAAATATGTACTTATATTAATTAGCTCCAAAACTCTCTTTCCATTTAACTGGCAGTGGCTTTTTCTTAATAAGTAATTGATAATTTTGCAAACAAAATTAAGTTGAATGAAAGTCTTATTTGTATGCATTATGGAAATTTATGATATCAATTTATTTCAAATATAACAGTTTATACATATGTATTTTGTATAAAAGCTTTTTCCAAACTTCTCTTATAGTGTGGTATAACGAGTGCAGAAAATATAGCTTTGTCGAACTAAAACGAGAGAACACTATTTATTGAGCTTCTGCATATCAAGAAAACCAGAAGTAAACTAAAAATGTGATTTATACTCATGAAAAAATTGATTTGAGTTTGACGTCTATCAATTTAGTTTCAGCATTTGCTGGCTGTTCAAATTATTATACAATATTTTGTTGAAAAAGGGAAAGTATGTATTTTTAGAAGTAGAAGTAGAAGGAAAAAGCGGTGCAGTGGTTTTTACGAAACATTACATTAGCCATATTATTAATTCAATAGTACACTATGACCGTAAATATACAGTACCGTCTTTGTAACTCTAATCTGAGTTGCCAAGGAAGTTGCATTTTGACGTCAAACTTATTCTAAACACACATTAATTTGTTATCTGTCAGATTATGCAACATTGTCTGTGAACAAGATGCTTACAACCGAAGAAAAAATTTTCATATGTGAAGCATATAATCGCTCATACGAGTTTTGTAGAAATAATGGACCCAGCATTAAGTGGGTTGGATCTCAATTTGAGCAGAAGTTTCAAAAGCCTAAACCGTCAATTGAGAATGGCAATTATTCGCTTCTTCCAAACTTTACAGCAACCTAAATTTCAAAACATGGTACGAAACCTCCAAGACCGCCTTGAGTTATGCGTCCAACAGAATGGTGGGCATATACAGGGTGGTCCAAAAGTAATGGTACACAGACTAACAGTAGATTTGTGAGGCCAAAATATTACGATTTACCTAAAATTACCTTAGTCCAAAAGTTAATATTTAGGGAGATACAGGGTGTCAAAGTCGAAACTTTAATTTTAATTTTCTTCCGTAATCTCTAAAGTGTTTGCAATATTTATATGAAAATTGGTGAAACTACCTTTTTCAAGACGGGAAACAATAATCCGTTCTCACTTTTAATGTAGCTCTAAAAAAGACATTACTTTTGCTACACCTAATACGTTAAAAATACTTTAACTGTTTTGCACATGAAGTTAGGGCAGATCTAATCGAAAAAAACAATTGCCTCATTTTTCTTATACTAAAAAGGTATACTATTTCAATGTATCTAAAGTTAACCGTTTCCAAGATATTTGCGATTGAAGTAAGTGATGCTACATTTTATTCGTTAAAAAGAGCATTACTTGCGGTACACATTACCCATAAAATTTAAAAAATTTTTAATGGCAAATATCCCACTGATTCACTATTACTTGTTTTTGACTAGAATATGTCAATTTTTTGTTTTAAATACAAGCCTACTGCGTTACAGGATTCTTAAGAAGTGAATAAGGTGCTGCATCGCTTACTTCAATCACAAATATCTTGAAAACGGTTAACTTTAGAGACATTGCAAAAGTATACCTTTTTTTATATAGGAAAGATGCGGCAATTATTTTTTTCAATTAGGTCTGCCCTAACTTTAAGTACAAAAAAGCTGAAGTATTTTCAAGGTATTGGGTGTAGCAAAAGTAAGGTTTTTTTAGGGTTACATTAAAATTGTAAACGGATCATTATTTCTCGTCCCAAAAAAGGCAGTTTTGCCAATTTTCATGTAAATATTGCGAAAACTATTTAGAAATTACAGAAGAAAATTAAAATTACAATTTCGACTTTGACACCCTGTATCTCCCTAAATATTAACTTTTGGACTAAGGTAATTTTAGGTAAATCGTAATATTTTGGTCTCACAAATCTACTGTTGGTCTGTGTACTATTACTTATGGACCACCCTGTCGAGCATATTATTCGCTTTTATAATAGACCTTAACTTTATCATTTTTGTTAATTTTGTTAATGTTTATAGTTAAGCAATATATTTTTTTAAATTCAGTATTGTATATTTCTGGTCATACTGTACTTGCGCTTACGTATTTTAAAACCCTTAGGTTAAGTAAAGTGTATAAACCAAAGCAAATGACTCTAAATAGTAAATCTGTTTTTGTTAAAAGAACGTTTTCGGGGTTGAAACGTGTCATTGTTGAAAAAGAAGTACTCAACGTTTCGCCCACGTTGAATTCTTCTTTCCCGACAATGATACGGTCCCAACCTGGAAAACCGTGGAAGTTTTTGAATTCAATCTGTTTTTGGTTTTATTTTAAACTATTTATAAATGTACATGGTGCCAATCTGCCAAAGCCATAACTGTCTAATGGTTTAGAATTTATAGAATTGTATTTAATGTGCTATTTACTGCATCACACCACCTCCTTAAGAAAATTATAAGAACTTCGGTAACGTCGTGACTGAGTCATTATACAAATGTCGCCTGAGTATGAATTTAATTTCACCTTATTCTGTTCATCTGACAATTAGCTTTCGTAATAAACTTATCAACAGCGTCGCGAAAAATAATACTAACTTAAATTGTCGAGTTTTTAGGTATTTAAGGCGCCTCCGGACTGCTGATAGAAATCAGTGTTGCGCCTATGTCGAATTAAAATAGGCAACCCTACTTACATAAGTACTGTGTGTATCCAAGGACACAAAAGTCGTGTTTTTATGACGTTTGAAGAAAAATATTATTTATAATTATATGTGATATTTGGGTTGCATACATGCTCCAACGTTTTCTCACTAAAATATGTTGAAACTCGACCTTTTAAAAACTTTCTCTACAAATTGTAGTCGTAAAACAAAATTTGTAACTTTTCTAAGGTCTTCAATCTATCCATAATTTCAATCAAATTTGTCCTACAAGAGCCTTTTTTTGATTTTTTGTTTTGTTTTTGATATAAAAAGGACGACGTAACATCTAATTAAATTAAATATACGCTTATCAAAATTCTAAAATAAAAAAACGGCTTTGTAGGACAAATTCTATTGCAGTTATTTATACATTTTCATATCAGGAATTGCTTCAAATTAATTTTTGAGCCCGTAGTTTGTATAGAAAGTTTACCGGAATATGCGTTAACGTTAGCCACTTGTCCAAGCAGTCCGGAGGCGCCTTAATGTTTTGCGAGTTTTGGAAACTAGCAAGTATCTGCTTCAGTTTATAATTCAATTGCGACAATAAGCTGTGAAAAAAGATTAGGCGCTTTTAAAAAAATAAAAAACTGTACTGAATAAACTTTCATTACTAATGCTACTGTTCAAGTTTACCTAGCAGACCAGCATAAGATTTAATCCGTAATGGACCACATGATAAAATCTGAAAATTATTACAAAAGCAGAAATAGGAAGCCGTCTATTTTTTTATTAGTTATAATAATTAAGTAATATATTTTAAATCGATAATAAAGTGCAGCAGATGCTAAATAATGTTATTAATTACTATATTAAAATTTTAAAGGGGCATTTAAAAAAATATTCAACGTATTTTAAATGGTAATTTTAATCTTTATTCAGTACGTTGCAGATAATTAAAATGTTAACTAAATATGTTTGATGTTTAGTGCCGTTATCATGTATGTAACTGTACGAAAGTGTTTGTATTCGGTTAATGTATGGTTTGAAACAGTTCATAGTACATTTTCATTTAGCTTCAAACATCATTTATTTGGTATAATTTGTCTGAATATTTGTAATTCCAAGGGCTTTCGTTACCGATTTTGTTGAGTTATTGTTACTATTCTTATTATTATTTACTAAGTTTATGCTGCAAAACTATTTTTAATACTCCGTATTAAGGTTGTTACTTACTGCTATCTGAAATATACTCTTTTCGAAGTGTGCCAGAAATTCGGCATAACAATATCAATTCCTTGATGAAAACCTTACATTATTTGAATTGATTTTAACCAGTAATTATTATTATATGCAAAATTCGAAATTTATACTGAATAGAATTGTTTAGGTTAATTGCTACCCCACTTGTTTGAAGACTATCCGTATTGCATTTACATATGTAAGTGTGGAATAGTCATAAAAACTGACTTCACAATCCTGTATTTCATCAGTTATGTTTCACTTAAACATATTCTGAATTCAGTTAGAATTTCCTATTCTGCAATATGTTTTGGTATGCCCTGTGAATTTAAGTACAGAATTTCGTTTTTATTACCATTTTACTCTAAAAAATTGATCTTTCTTTTCTTCTACGTTCGTTTGAACACGGCACAGTCAGAATTCCAGGTGTCATGGTTTACATCCAGCTCTATTTTCAGATTATTTACGGTGTGTGGACAGTTTCGCACACTTTTCTACTTTGTCAGCAGCCTTTTATCTCTCTCTTCGTAGCGCTACAACAGTCCTATTGAACCTGGGCCTCCCTTATTTTTCTCCTCCATGGCTCTCTATTTCTGGCTACACTTCCCCAATTTCGGATTTGCAGGAATTGCATCTTTCGATATTTTCTGCCTTCCAATTGTGCCTTATACGAGGGTCGTTCGAAAAGTTCTCGGCTTGACATAGAGATGGCGCAAGCATGACCAAATTACTATTATATTTGTCAAGTATGATCCGTTACATGGCGTGCTGCGAAGTTTTAGACGCGTGCGTTTAGTTATTTGTTTGTGGCGATCGATTAAAGCAAACAAGTTGTGACATTTTCCGAAAAATGGCTAAAATTGAAATTCGAGCTGTTATAAAGTACTTTATTTTAAAAGGTTTAACTCCGACGGACATACAAAAAGAGTTAGACTCCACTTTAAAGGATTCTTCCCCTTCGTTTTTGACGATAAAAGATGGGCTGCCTGAATTTAAACATGGCCGTACATCCATTCAAGATGATGAACGCTCGGGGCGCCCAAAAACCGCTACGACCGACGAAATCGTCACAAAAATTCATAATACCTTATTAAACAATAGCCGAATGAAGGTACGTGAGCTAGCTGACATTGCAAACATCTCGATAGACCGTGTCCACTACATTTTACACGATATTTTCGGTATGAAAAAACTTTCCGCTTGATGGGTGCCGCGTTTGTTAACAGTCGACCAAAAACGCATTCGAATGAACACTTCTCAAGAGGGTTTAGACTTATTTAAACGCGATCCCACTGAGTTTCGTCGACGATTTATAACAGTAGATGAAACATGGATTCATCATTACACGCCAGAGACGAAGCAGCAGTCCAAACAGTTCCATCTGCAGGAAAAGTCATGGCTACGGTTTTCTGGGATTCTCGTGGTGTGGTGGTTATAGACTACCCATAAAAAGGCAGGACCATCACCGGGGAGTATTACGCTTCACTGCTAGGCCAATTGAAGGGTGCTATTCAGGCTAAACGTCCACATCTGGTCAAAAAGAAAGTGTTCTTTTATCACGATAATGCGCCCGCCCACACGTCTCAGATTGTTGCTGCAAAACTCCATGACCTACGCTTCGAAGTCCTTCCACATGCACCGTATTCGCCGGATTTGGCTCCCAGCGATTACTTCCTCTTCCAAAACCTGAAGAAATGGCTCGCTGGACGAAGATTCACTTCAAATGATGAGGTCAAAGCTGAGACAATTAAAAATTTAAAAATCATTTGTTTTCTTTGTCAGGCCGAGAACTTTTCGAACGACCCTCGTACATCTTCTTTGGAATTGTTGCCTCTGGCATTCATATGTTCAGCCCACTTTAATCTAATGACTCTTTTAATTCGTGGTTATATCTTATTTTCCATACATCCTGTTCTTGTATTGGACCAAATATTCTTCTTAATATTCTTCTTTCGAATCTTAGGAACATATCTTCTGTATTCTTCGTCAGGGTCCAGGTTTGGCATACATTGGTCGGATCATTGTTTGATATACTTTAACTTTTGTATTTCTACCTACTGTATTAGATTTGGACATATTTTGAAGAGAGTAGTATGTTCTATTGCCCAATATTATTCTTTGCTGTATTTATTGAGTTATGTCTTTATTGTTAATTTTTTGCTTAATTTTTTTCTTACCAGGAAATGATCAGATTCGGATATTGTCCCTATCATGGCTTTTACATTTGTTATAAGAGAAAAATTTCGTGTCGATATTAGCACGTGGTCTATTTGTTTAACCGTATTTCCATCCGGTGATGCCCATGTGCCCCTATGTATTCGTTTATAGGGGAATGTTGTACTTCTTACTACCATATTCCTGGATGTTGGAAATTCTATTAGTTACTCTTTCTCCGTTATCGTTAGATATCTCATGTAGGCTGTTTTCCTACTATTTTCGCATTGAGGTCTCCCATAAATAATTATTTTAAGATTGTTTCCTAGTATCATGTCAAATTACCTTTCTAGTTCTGCTTAGAAGGTTACTTTGATTTGATCTTCGTTTTCTTCAGTCGGGGTATGAACTGAGAGAATTGATATGTTGTTGAATTTTGCTCTTATCCCTATTCTGCGTATCCTCCCACTGATAGGTTTAAAGCTAATTATTTTATCTTTCATTCTGTTACCAACTATAAATCCGACACCAAGTTCATGGGTGTTGTCGGTTGTTTCACTATAGTAAATATCCCAATTTTGTTTTTTCCTTGCCCTGGCCATCTCATCTCCTGCAAAGCTGTAATGTCTAGATGGTAGTTATTAATTTCTCTCAGTGTCGCATCTAGGGCACCTGCTTGATATAGAGTTCTAATATTTCACGTTTCTAAGATCATATCCTTATCTCTTTGTTTTCGTCGTCGTCTTCATAGCCGTCCAGTTCGAAGCAAAATTAGGGTATTCATAACTATGAGTTTTTACGGCCCAGTGTGTAAGGCTTAGGCGTTGTTAATTCCACGTCCAATCCACTTTTGGGAGGGCAATTTGCTCCGGTACCCCGGGTTAGCAAAGGCCGTATCAGTACTACGAGGTACTCCCCTGAGGATTGTCAGCAGCCTTACATTAATTTAAAAAGTGTAGATCGGCACATTTCCGATACGCTTTCTGAGATTAATGTTAAGAAGCGTTATCACCCAATCCACTACAAGTAAAAGATCTTGTTACATCTACAGCATCATTACATTACATCTATCCCAACTATACTCACTTTTTATTTTAACATTGAAAATGTTTAACAAATTGGAAGCGTGTTAACATTGAAAATGTTTAACAAATTGGAAGCGTGACGGTAGACGGGGGTCCGAATCAAGATTTGTGTGACGCTTGGAAATTTCGCACTGTTTTGCATATTGTGACAGTTCTACGACTGCTAGGTGGATGTTTGTGGTGTCATTTTGAAAATTGCGTTAATTGCAAACTTTTAGGAGAGGTGTTGAAAATGAAAGATTCGAAAAAGCGACAGTACGGGGGTTAAAACGATGTTTACACGCCAATGCGTTCGATGCTGTTACATCGCATACTTTATGGAAGGTATAAGTGTGATTTTTAGCTTGCTGGAAAGAGGATGAACCAGCGCTTATAGTATAAGCTGGTTTTGGGTCTGCAATGCAATGGGGCCCTACACCGTGGACTTTTCAAAGACCCATTTATTAAGAAATCAACCGCGGAATCACGGGCAGGATACCCGCCGGTGAAAGTTTGCTTCGGCTAGCGCAGATAAAGTGCGTTCGGCAGCATTCGGCATCTAAGTAATAGCCAGTGACGTCATATAATTTGGTTTATGCAAACGAAACAAAAATCGCGTAGCTACTACAGGTAATGTGAGTCACTTAGGAATTCACACTATTTTTGTATGGCATTTTAGTGGTTGTCAGGGTGCGAATCACCGCCGGGGATGCCAGGGATTTCCCTGGCTGTGCTTCTATTTTCCCCCTCTGTAAAATAAAAATCGTATCCCTGCCGGGGATGAATATGTCTCCGTCTGTGTAAATGTATAACATTAAAATAGGTATAAAAAAATTGTGGAATAGTATCCCCCCCTGTAAAAGCTGTATGATTCGCACCCTGGTGGTTGTTAATTACTCTACAAATCATTAAACTACCAATTTTCGTATAAAAAGCCGCCAACATTATTTCTGCTTTCGCGGCGAAAGCCTCTAAAAATCGTTTCTGTGGGGGGTTTGTTGTTACAAGCTGAAATGTAATGCCCTTGTAAATCTAAATTTCAAAGTTGTATAAAATTGTAATGTGCAAAAGGGCACTAGAGTCAAAATTCGAGTTACATACATCGCCGTGAGGAGCAGAAAATCCTGAATATTCTCATATAAAGAATGTCCCATTTTTTGTGGCGCGTATATTTTTAATAATTTTTCGAAAAATGAACTTTACATTATCGTTTACGGAAAGAAATAACTTTAAATTGCAATATCTCGGAAAGAACGATGGGAAAAATCTATCGAAATAAACAGAATTTTTTGATTACATCGCATTATCTCGAAAAGTAAGACCTAAATCAAAAATTTGTACTCTCCGTAAAAGTTTCGCTTGTTTCTTGGGAATCGAACGGTGTACTTAGCATAATTGTCTGATACATGGTAATCTAATTATGCAATTAATTGAAAACAATACGTTTTTGGGTTACCCGAGGACAGTTCCAAGCCTCGCGACCCCACTCCTTGTGTGTATATTCCATCTCTCAATTCACCGTAGCTCCATCGCACTCTCTCGCACAGCGTGCAAAATACCCATGTAATGGGATGTATGCCAATAATTTGTTAAGTGTACTTTCAACCCTAGATGGTAATAAGGTAAAATTCATTTTTTTACTTTAATTGTATTCAACGGTTTCTTAATAAAATTCAACAGATATGGAGAGTACCGACAGCGCCGATAGTTCAAACGGTGAGCTCGACTCTGTATTAAAATTCAAAATAAAAAAAGATCTTAGTTGTATAATGTGCGGGAAAATAGGTGTTACAACCAATGTAATCGAGAAAACTTGTGCTACACGTTTATTAAAGCTGTAAAATTGCGGGACCACAATACCACATAACGAAAACATCCGATGAAGATATTCAGAAAATAGTGAATGACCATTTAATCGTTTCACCACAAAATTGCCCCCACAGAATTCTTGATATACATACCCCAGGGGCTTTAGTTGGTAGATCTAACATATCACACAAGTAAACGGACCCCCATCTGGCATAATTACTGTGATTATAAGTAAAAAACCACGGCAACATCTTCCTAAAACTTTGTAAGTGTAAATTCCATCGCCCTGTTCTTTCACTGTACATAAATTCTAATAAGACCTCAACAATTTCCATGTAAGTGCACCAGAATCGGAAGGTGGGAGATTGACTTTCCATAAATTCTACGAAGGTATCGGACAACACTCGAACCTGGTTAACAAAACCGAAGAAATTGTTCAAGCTTCCTTTTTCCCTCAGTATTTTACAATTTTTATTAATTTGCCATCAATCTACTCATATTTAAAACGCGTATTTTATCACTTGCATTTCATCAGCCAATTTTCGAACATTGGAAGTAAAATCCGTAGTAAACCCTCATATGTTCCTTTGTGCGCCCTTGCTTTATTCCACCTTTTACCATCCATTATTCCTGCTACTGTAGCATCTCCATATAAATTGGACTCCATCCAGACCAGTGGCGGCTCGTGGGCCAAAAATAGGTGAAGTGGAGATAAATTAAAAAAACTTTTTATTTGGACTTACCTAATTTTTGTACACCAAGTCAATCCTTCTGTCTTTTAGGGTAGCAAATTTGTTGGTAATATCGCCGTAAAATGGTTGGTTTTTAATTAACCCTAGTAAGAGTTCCTTTTGAATTGAAATATTCGTCAAAGAGGAGATGTCTATCGTGAGATATTGTATTCCTTAGGTACATAATTTCTATAGGACTTCTTGATAAAAATGCTGCTAAAAGTTCCACTACCTTTTAAGTCCTTTTTTTGCTAAAATTATTAAAGCCTTTGTTCCATGTTTAAAAACACAAAACTAACACACAAAGCACCAGATTTAGTGATTTTGAAACCTCATATTTGCATGAGAAGCATAGCGTGCAAATACGAAGGTTACAAGAGATTTTGCCACCTGCAAGCTTTCATAGATTTGTTTTCTGTATGGTAAACGAAAACGGAAGACTAATCGGGCATCTCGCTGGACATGTCACTTGAAAGCTTCGCATATTCTCAAATCGAATTTGTCCGTGTGGATCGTGGTTTGGATGTCGCTACGGCAATGCAGCGTCGCTGCAAATTGTTTAATACTGCAGTAGAGTCTTCTTCCTCGGACGATGAAAACGATGGCAAAAAAACAGTCATTCTGCAAAAAAAATACGGTGGCCTTAGCGGTGTCCCCACGACCTGGAGGACCCATATATGGACCAAACGCAAGCAACTCAACCTGAAGTTCAGCAAGCACTATTGGTTGTTGGGCAGACATTCTCAACTTTCATTCCACAACAAACTCCTTATCTATAAAGTAATTTTCAAACCGATATGGCTTTACGGAATTCAACTCTGGGGGACCGCATCATCCACTAATTTAGCTATAATAGAAAGATTTCAAACCAAAACCCTTCGGACCATCCTGAACGCACCGTACTACATAAGCAACGCAGACATCTACAGTGACCAAGTTAGAACTTCACCCAAATAGTCTAGCACTAAACTTATTGGACAGCAGTGCTCACAATCGTAGACTTAAGAGACAGTACACTCTTGATTTTCCGTCTAGATTTTAGAATTTAGGCTCTTAATTAATTATAAGTTAGTTGCTTTTGTAAAGCGTTAATACGTGTTAGTTGTAACTGAAGCGATGTTGATGAACATCTGCTTCCATTGTCTCACACACCACTTTCATTTAAGTAATTTACAGATCGTAAATGGTAATAATCTGACAATAAAAAAAAAAAAAAAAATGTTGAGTGATGTTTTTGTTTACATCATTGTATCATTTTATATGATTTTTCTAACACTAATATCTTATACTGTTTCTATGGTGCATAAGAGCTCACTTGTTATGTTTCCTTTAACATACGCTTTACGTCGTTGCCTAGCAATCTTCGCATTTTGTGTATTATGACGCGTCTCAAATAATAATTTACTACATTTCTAATAATATATTAGTGAAAGAAAATGTCTGATATTAGTGTTAGAAAAAATCTTGAACACAACTGGTGTTTTATAGTTTAAAAATCTCGGTCTATCAAATCCTCGGCTCACTTCGTTCGCTCGGATTTGAACTACGACCTTGATTTTTAAACCTTCTATAAAACACTAGTTGTCTTAATAGCTATTAGATTTAAGTGTATTTTATATCATCCTATAACGTTATCATGCTAATAACTCCTTAGCAACGAGTTATGTTAAGATATCTTTAACAGCACTAGTGCTGTAAAGCTTAATAACAGTACAATATGACAGATTTACGTTACACTTTATGAATTGTCATTGAACTGTCATTGAAAATAATTTTTTATTTTTTGAAAAAAATTATAGGATGATATAAACCGTGTTACGGCACACGTAACGTTATTTGCTGGTTACACTACTCGAGAACTTTTCTCCCGTAATGTAAAATGCTTCATAACGTTACTAGTATCGTAAATTGCTATTATTCACTATATCGCCTAGTATTACAATAATTAAACTAATAAGTTGTGCAGTTTTGACAATGATTTGTGTACGATTATTTTATACTTTTGTACTTACTTATCGATCTTTTGCAATTTAATAAAAGTGTGAAAATGTTTAAAACTTTTCTTTATTTCTATTCCTTGTAAATTTTTCAGATGTTGTAAATTACATGTTAGACTTGGAAGTTAGCCAAGCTCATTTTCAATGCCTTAATGAAGGTTGCTAAATTGCAACTTCTGTAAATTTTTTAATTATTAGCCTGTAGACAAAACCATTTACTTCTGTGAAAGTGGTATAGTTTCTTCTTTAATTTTTGTTTTCTTTCATTTGTACGCCTTTCAGAGACGATTCTTCAGAATCCAAGTAAGATTATTTTGACACTTAATATTTGCTTCTATTGTCTTAAGAAACTTGTTCAGATAATCCACATATTTGAATTCTAGGTAATTTTGTCTTAGAAATTATAATTTTCTTCCAGCTTAGTTTTCATTTTCTCTTTTAGTTAGCTTACAGTATCTTTTTTTAGCAACACAATAAGCCTAATTGGCTGTGGTGTTAGAGGCCTCCTCCAACTCTCTTCACGTACAGCATCTTTTTATTACTGATGTAAAATTGTTAGCTATCTGAATCCGCTTCACGTGTCGGAAGGTTTAAGACCACGCGGCAAATTTATGAAATAGCTTAATCAGATCTATACTTTAATTGGGAAAACATTATGACTTAAATGATGTTTCATGATCAAGACAAAACTCAACGACTAGAAAGACAACACATAAAGAGCCAGAGATAAAGAAAGGCCGAATGCAAACACAGAAGTAATCCATCTAGGAGAAACAAAAAAAATGTTTTCAAATTTAAGTTTGTCGAAAACACGAAGAGACAGTATAGCAAGTGGAGTGTAAATATTACATTTGAAAATGATACAGAAATTTCGATAAAAATTTGATTATAGTTATTTATTAGATTGTATCCATGGTGCGTCTAGGAAAAATTCTAAGCTCTGTTATTTTGCGTTTCCGGTTTTATCTAAGGAATATTTTCTTTAACTAATTACATTGTCGTTTAAATTTTCAAGAAGCCTATTGCTCTAACTCCTGTTGACTGTTAGTTACAATGAATGCAACATAATTCTATGATAAAAAATATTCAATTAGCTTTTCATTGATTTGATTTCTTGCCAGGTTTTAAAGAAATTTTGCATTGTTGTATTATAAGGCTAAAAGAATACAAAATAAATAGTGTGTCAATATTTCAATTTCTCAATTAGTGGGGACTATCTATTTAGATCTTTTAAGCTTTTTAGTAGTTTATAATTTATTTAGAAAAATTAGTAACTTGCCAATATATTGCCCTACAAAGTATGTACCGTTTCTATTTTAGCGCACTGTATATAAAAGGTATGCAAATGAACTTAATAAAATATTTGAATAACATGAAAAGCTTACGATGGCAGTGGTCGGTATTCCCATCTCATGTTTAAGTTTAATGTTTCGCGTCTTTATTCTACGCATTAAAATAACATTAAACTATATCTTTTTAGATGTTTACTTTAAACACGACTTTAGTTATGGATAACTTTAAACAAGATGTAAGAATCGGGGCCATTGTCTTTCGTATATTTTATCCATGCAAAAATTGTACTTTTACCACTTTTGTTTATACTTTCTCTCGATTATTGATTGTTCTTATTTACATAAACAGAATTGTCGTTCACTTCTAGAAAAATGACTAATTTAGTATGTAAATTAAATGGAAGATAAACGGTAGTTTCGTGGGTGCATTTTCAACTTACCTTAAAGTTGGTTTAGTTGTTTAGTTCGGAATTACTTTTGTATAATGTTCTAATTAAACTTTTACTTACTTTAAAACGATATTTCAAGTTATTTAATTATTCACCAGTAGGCCAGTACGCTTATAATTGAGTTGTCAAGGTGTTGGTTGAAATATAAAATAATCATATTGAGTTAGTTACAAGATGTCCTGTGTTTAAATTATTATACCGAACAGCTTGTACTAACTCTTTTAACCTAAAGATTATAAATTTAAAAAAAAATGTTTTACTTAATAACGGTTTATTTATATTAACTGTACAAAAATGAATTGATTTTCGGCTATATACATACATATATCTCCTACAAACAGTAAACTTCTGTATATGAGATATTCACTATACAAATTTACCTTTATGAAGTAGTTAAAACTATATTTTATTCTTCGCAGTATAATCACAGTATGCACTTCTTGGTAATGTTCCCTTACTTCTTATTTGATTACCAATCTTCTTCATAAATGGGAGCTGTCGTCAAAACTTTTAAAACGATTGAATTCGGCGTGTTATATGATTTTGTATTAGGAGTATTAACTACATGTGGTCGAAAATATGTAGGAACGGGTGGATAAAGTAGATAATCAAAATGTGTTCGTTGGTGACGAGGAGCGAGACGAGGGCGCTTAATTGTTGGTTTGGTCTTAGAAATAACACTGGGTTTTTGATGTACTTGTGTTTGTAGAGGAAATGAAGGTAGGGAATTTAGCACCGAAGCGTTTTGAAATAACTGGGATAATATTTTATTTTGTTCGATATTATTTAAACTATGTGACTGAGCTAGCGCTTTTTCATTTCCATTGATAAATATTCCTCCTCCTAGAGAAGATGCATCAATTATGTAATTACCTTTAGTTTTGAGCAAATTCGTCAATATGTTTAAAGCAGTACTGGATACAGCAGGCGATGCTTGGTCTAGTAAACTTTCGGAATTTCTCTCATGAACTTCATACGGTAAGTTTGAATAAATAGATTCCATATTTGTATTATCACCATAAACCGTTACTAACCCACAAATAACAATCTAAAAGAATACACAAAATAATAATTGTTTGGATAATTGTTATAGTTATCTTACCAAATGTAGTTTCATTGCTGCTTGAGTTCAGTTTAGATTTAATAAAATGGTAAAAATTTAGCGGCTTCACCTTTATATATGCGCTTAAAAATGCATTTACTTTCACAATAGTAAGTTTATAACGTTTTGCTAGAAATAATGCAAAGGATATCAGCTTTCTTGAGGCGCTCACTTTATGGCCCAATAAGAGCTTGTTGTTTCTTTGGGTGCTTTCAGAGCAGTAGAAAAACGTTACAAAAATAATAAACAGCACTCACGCAACTTAAGGTAGCAAAGATGTTTAGTATGTTAAACGCACTCATATTTAATGTTTTTGCCATTAACTTTATTAAATTGTATGTTTTTATTTCATTTTTCTTAATTTTATAAATGATTTCTTTGGTATGAATAAAACTACTTAATTAAAACCACATATTTTCATAATTCTTATGATTTATTTGTTTTACATAGGATATATTCGATTCATGTTTACCTGCATAATTTTTAAAACATTACATTTCTCAATAACATTTCATAATCAGTGCAGATCTCCACGATGTTTTTTTTAAGGGAAGCAATTCTTTCAGTGTGTACTTTATTTATACAGGGTGTTAATACTAAGTCGTTACACCCGAAAATGGCAGTTAGAACTCATTAAAACAAACAACTTTTCTTAGTTCCAATTTTTGATTTGGTGCCCCGGTTCGTAGTTATTGGAGTTCTTTTGTTTTTCGAAAAATCGTCATAACTCCCTTATTTAAAGGACTATTGAAAAAAAGCAAAAATTTTCAAAATTAGCTTTCGACTCTCTAAAACATTTGCATTTACAATTATTTTTTATTTTGTCAAATAACAAAATGGCGATCGAGCAAAAATTTCAAAACAAGATTTTTTGACAACCACCCCATCGATTTTTGAAAGTAAAACATTTATAAAATCCTTAAACTATCTACTACAACATTTGTCCTAAAAAAATTTTTCGATCTATCCAAAAAAAGTCTTTATTCGTTTGCTTGAATTACAGATAAGTATTAACAAACTAAAAAAACGATTTAAAACGAAGTAGCTTTCTACCATTGAACAATGAAACAAAAGAAGATTAGATTTGACAAGTGCACAAAGCCGAACAAGATACTTCAAACTTAATGCACGTGTGTTTTCTAGTTTGTATGTTGTAAACTTAAATACTTTTTAAAGTTAATCATTTGTGTGCGTATTTTGCATAATTTGTACGTAAAAATGAATTATTATCAAAACGTTGAACTTCTTGACATGCTTTTGGTTTTTGGGGAGACAAGGCGTAATGCACATAAAAAAAAAGAAATTGTAGACGTCTGTCAGAGACTAGTTGTTTTTACCCAACAATTGGTGGGAACGCCAACAGATTACGCCAAACCCCTGGATTTGAAGAGGCTGCACTTGGTATTGTTGAAGATGACCCATCGACGAACACAAGGGTAATCGAAAGGGGTAATCGTAGGGGAGCACGTAATCGGGTCTTACCTTCTCCCAAACCGCCTGAATGGGGGAAATTATTTTATTTTCTTAGATACTGTGCTACCGGAGCTTCTTGAGGACTTGCCATTAAACATCAGACGGAGACTTTAGTTTCAGAATGATTGGGCACCGACTCACACAACGCATTGCTAAATCGGGAATACCCAAATAAGTGGATTAGGAGGAGAGGTCCTATTGCGTGGCCAGCCCGGAGCCCCGACCTAACTCCACTAGATGAAGACCTCTGTATACGAGGCACCGGTGAACACAGAGTTAGAACTAGTGGCTAGAATAGTGGCTGCATCAGAAGATATAAAACAGAAGCAGGCAGTCCTTGCGAAGGTCTCCACCAACATTAAAATATGCTGCCGGGCTTGCGTTGCTGCGAATGGTGGCCATTTTGTAAATGTATTATAAATAGTGTACTTGTCAAATCTAATCTTCTTTTGTTTCGTTGTTCAATGGCAGGAAGCTACTTCGTTTTAAATGATTTTTTTAGTTTGTTAATACTTATCTGTAATTCAAGTAAACGAATAAAGACTTTTTTTGGATAGATCGAAAAAATTTTTTAGGACAAATGTTGTAGTAGATAGTTTAAGGATTTTATAAATGTTTTACTTTCAAAAATCGATGGGGTGGTTGTCAAAAAATCTTGTTTTGAAATTTTTGCTCGATCGCCATTTTGTTATTTGACAAAATAAAAAATAATTGTAAATGCAAATGTTTTAGAGAGTCGAAAGCTAATTTTGAAAATTTTTGATTTTTTTCAATAGTCCGTAAAATAAAGGAGTTATGACGATTTTTCGAAAAACAAAAGAACTCCAATAACTACGAACCGGGGCACCAAATCAAAAATTGGAACTAAGAAAAGTTGTTTGTTTTAATGAGTTCTAACTGCCATCTTCGGGTGTAACGACTTAGTATTAACACCCTGTATATCCATTTATTTCATGTAGCAAATTAAGTATCTAAATTGTGCGAGCAGAATATTAATTAAAACTCCACATGAAATATACAGAATTTATTGTAATTTAATTCAGTTTTGTAGTAATATCACCTTTCTGTTGTTTATTGTTATTTTAGCCGGCATTGCAACATTTACAACTCTTGTGAGAATATCAATCGGAAATTTTTTAAGGTCCTTGTTATAACTTATTTCAATGAGAGACGTATCAAAGAAACAGAAAGGACCACTGTACTCAGTTCAGTTGTTCAGTAAGTTTAAAATAATAGATAAGAACTGCTTGTTTATATTGCCTTAGTATCTGCCCTATGTAGTCGTTTCTTTTTTTATTCAGTTTTAAACATGTTTATTTTGTATCCGTTTCCATTTATATTTATTTTTAAAACAATGTAAAAACATAAGGCGGATACCTTATACCCATTGTTAAAAATAACCCATTAACCCATTAAAATGTGGTTTGTTAAAAAGTAGGAAATGATTAGTTTACTTTGTAAAACAAACATTGACGGTCTTGATGCAGTTTGTTACAGGTGCAAAAGAGTTTTAATTAAGAAGGTACTAATTAATTTAATGAGTTTTGTAATTATTATTTCAAATTTTGTTAGCCTTTAAATATAAATATTTGAAGACTAACAACAAGCACAGAAAGCGTAGTTAGTTACAAAAATTCTACTTGGTTATGAAAATAAAAGTTCTGGTGGAATTTAATTTAACCATTCAGCAAATAATATTGTATAATTCGCAGATCTTGTTTCGATAAAATTGATCTGTTTTTGTTTTATCTAGTAAACATGTTACTAAGAAGAAAGGCCTCACCAGTGCCGTACATGTCTTGTGCCAATGACAAATTAATACTGTTAGATTTGATTCGATCGAAAATTTCCTACAAATTTTAAGTAACTTTCATAATACATAAAATTTACGTATTAATTTTTGGGATGAAACAGTTTGCCACCTCATGCATATTTAAGTAACCGGTTTCTATCAAATTTCACGACTAAGTTCATGGACACACTTAAGAATATATAATCTTGGAAAGTGATTATTAATAAGTAGTGTATATATTTAGGAAAAATAGTCACTTAACAATAATTTGCATGCTATCAAATCAAGTGGGGAATTTTTAATGATGGCAACTGATTAAAATAATTTTAAATTGTCATAAATTATTGTCACTTCCTAATATTAATTACTTGAAAGGTTTACAGATTGAATCACAGTCTTTAGAATTTATGGGCGATGTTAACCATTGAAAACAAAATACTTTTTCACATACTTACTATTAAACTCAATTGTCATTCTGATACTTGTAACAGTAGTCAGAGTATTTAAGTATATGCAGTCTAAACCAAAAGTCTCAACTGCTTTTGCCCAAACATCTTTGTGATGAAATTATATTTTTATAGCCTAATGACATCATTAATTCATTTAAAATATACCATTTATTATTCCACTTTTCTTTAACCTTTGAAATGTATGTTTGGATTTGTAAATTAAAAAGAATAAATAATAATTTAAGTACATTTATTTTGAGTATTATTTAAACCTCTACATAATTAAGAAAGTGTTTTATATTACTGCATATTTTATAAATCAGTATTACCAACGGAAATAAAATACATATTTAGAAAATTGTTATTATAATGTTGAACATTAGACTAGTACATCCATGAATATCGGTTTAGCAGTGAAATTATTTTACTAGTAAGTTACCATTGCCAAGATTTTTGCCAGCCGGCGCTTTTATGTGAGCCATGACCATTTAAACCTCCTTCGCTGCTAGGTATGTAAACGCCACTGTATGTTCCAGAAGCGCCTTTAAAAGAAGTGTATCCCGTATGTGCACCAGAATTTCCACCATGTACGCCGGAATTTAAATTGTAACCTTGTCCATATCCAGAACCAGATCCAGAACCATATCCGTTACCGGATCCATACCCAGATCCAGAACCATATCCGTGACCGGATCCGGAACCAGATCCATATCCAAAACCAGATCCATAACCATTACCATTTCCGATGCCGTAGCCTTCATTCTTGTAACTACTTCCATAAAGTCCAGAACCAGCATTATTTCCACTTACTCCCAACACACCAAGTCCAGCATTAATTCCTGCTCCATGGTTAACATTGCCATATGAAACGTCAAAGCTTCCGTGGGAGCTTTCATGTCCAGAATTGTCTTTTATGTATACAGGAGTTGGTACTTTAACTTCAACTGGATGTGGAACAGGGTAAGGCTGAGGAACTTCAACCTTCACGGGTTGTGGAACCTTAATGTAAACTGGTTTTTCTACAGGATA
Source organism: Melanotus villosus (assembly GCA_963082815.1). NCBI lineage: Eukaryota > Metazoa > Arthropoda > Insecta > Coleoptera > Elateridae > Melanotus > Melanotus villosus. Next base: position 62,499,835 of record OY720418.1, on the reverse strand, counting down.
AGGTACGTTACGGGTAACCGTTACTGGGTATGGTTTTGGTACTTCAACTGGTACTTTTACTTCCACAGGGACAGCATAAGGTTTGGGAACATGAACAGGATAAGGTTGGGGCACTGAAACTGGTACTTCTTTTGTTACAGTTACGGGATAGGGTTGAGGTACACCCACTTCTTTTGTAATAGTTTGAACGGTGTGTGTATGAGTGTGCGAATTACTTGATACGTCGCTAATTCCACCAATACCTCCATTCAATCCAGAACCACCAGAGTAAGAGCCATAACCTCCATTTAGAGAGGATCCATCGTAACCACCACTAAAGGATGATCCACCATAACCTCCGTTAAGTGCTGATCCACCATAACCTCCGCTAAGTGATGATCCACCATAACCTCCGCTAAGTGATGATCCACCATAACCTCCACTAAGACCACTGCTTAACGATGAACCACCAAAACCTCCATTTAATCCGCTTAAAGACGAACCTCCGAAATTTCCATTGTAAGATCCTCCATGCCCACTGTAGCTGTTATCCCAAGAATTTCCATGATTTAAACTGCGTTTATTAACTACTTTGTCTTTAGGTTTTTCCGTACAGTTGCTTAAAGCAACCACGGAAAGAATAAAAACTGTGGGCTAAAAAATTGTTATTGAAAAAATTAGACCAAAGTAAATAAATTAATCACATACGCACCAAAACGTGTCTCATATTACTTATCCCGACGGGTTCTTAGATTACGAATGACACAATTTCTGAATATTCACCTATTTATAAGCTGGACAACTTTTGAAGCGAAGTCGTTCTACAAGTTCCTATTCATGAAACTTACAGATGTGCCTACCTACCTGAACCACTGGAATTTTTATTCTAGTATCATTTAAATCAACATCCTTTAAAAACATTGTCTTTATTTCAGTATATAACTATATGCAGTATTTGCAAGTTGCTTATTTTTGTTAAAATAATATTGTTCAGCTGAAAATTTGCATTGTAATTATTGTAACGGATTGCTTTTTTGTGACGCTAAGGGCGTATTTCAAAATATATTCAAATTAAATTTTTGCTAATTTTACTGCTATCTTATTTAGAAATTATAAATTCCTATGTATTGCTCAGGTTAGCTACATGTTATTAATATAAACAAGAATAATTTTGTTATTTTGTATTATCCAAAAGTACACAACCCCAAGGAGTTGTGGAATTTTATTCATTCGTTACAAATAAATTTGGGAAATCCAGGAAAACTTCTTAGAGTAGCTGATAGGATCTGCCAATAAACCATTCAAACACGTTTGATATATAAACATTTCAAATATGGCAGAAATGTTATTGTGTTTAGATATATGTCCACTGACCTTTTTATGTATTTAGATTCCGGATGCAAACGGGTCGGATGAGACCAGAAATAATACTCTGAATTTACGACCCAGGTATTTTGTTTGAAGTTTTGACGAGTTATTAGTTTTTCGTGTTTTATTTCTAACTGAAATTCCATTTCAATATAAAAGTATTGTTACATAACACTTTGATTATTTAAAATTATTCACAATTTAAGTTGCAAGATTCATTCGCATGCTTGATTTTTAAATTATTTTTTAGTCGAAACTAAGTTTAACGGAAAAATTTAATTTATATGTCAAAATTTGTTACTTTTCATAAAAATAGTAGAAATATTTAAAACTACGGCTAATTTATGTAAAATAAATTATTATTATGTCATCAGGTTAATCTAAGCTTTCAGCAGCCAAGGTAAAAGTACCTAATCCTCAAGTAAAACTGAATAGTCATGAGGCAGTAACTATTTTTAGAAATTACATTAACAATGAAAGCGACTTGGGAGGCCTTAACCCTCTAGGTTGCCAGCCATACTCCCTCGTGAAATGTTAACTGCCGATAACTTTAGCTTTACATTAAAAATAAATACACATTATGTTAATTTACTGGCAACGAGAATGATTACGATAGCTAAGTTATTATTTTTGTTAAATTCGACTACAAATTTTTAATAAACCTAACTTAAGTCTTAATTATTATTTGTTAAAAGAATTCCCATTCACACACTTACTTGAGTTTTCTCAGCTTATACTATACTTATAAATGTTCAAACAGTAATGTTAAAAGCACATTCTTTGTGCCGTTATTTTTCCTAGCTCCTAGCTGTTTATAAGGTATTTCATTTATGTATGCAAATTTACCGCACTGCAGGTTGATAATAGAAAAAGAAGTAAATTTTCTAGGCGAAATTGGGTAATCTAAGAGCACATCCTATAACGTTATCATGGTAATAACTCCTTAGCAACGACTTATGTTATGATACATTTAACAGCACTAGTGCTGTAATAGTATATTACATTACAAGTCATGAAAGTGAAACTTTGCAGAAGAGGAGGCTTATTGAAGAGTACGAGGACGCGTAGCGTCCGAGTATCTCTTTAAAGCCTCCGAGTCAAGCAGAGACACTTTCATGACCAGTGATGTATTATATTTTTTCTGAAATCGTTTTTCTAAAAACTAAAAATAGATTTAAACTGAAAAAATATATCAACATCAGAGTCGTATGAGAAGTTGATATCCATGACAATGAATTGTCAACAAATTTTTTAAGCGTCACAATTTGTGTTGTAAACAGTTGTAAAGTGCTTTATAATATGGAAAACACTCTTCCCACTGGAATAATTGAAGAAGCTGCTGCTGCAGTGGAAGAATTGCTTCCGGATAAGTCCAAAGAAAGATATGAGAAACAATATGCAAAGTTCAAAAGCTGGTGTAATAACAAAAAAGTTAATCAAGTTACGGAAGAAGTGATGCTGGCTTTTTTTGCTGGAGAAAGTAAAATTTACAAGTCTTCAAGCCTCTGGAGTATTTATTCAATGCTTAGAGCCGTGCTGTTAATTAAAGAAAACATCAATATCGCAAATTATTTAAAGTTAAAATCATATCTGAAAAGAAAATCGGTAGGATATGAAGCAAAAAAGTCCCGAGTATTTTCAAGAAATGAGATAAACGAGTTTCTTCGAAAAGCTCCCGATCACGACTTCCTATTGTTAAAAGTAAGTAGTTTTAATAAATAAATTATAAAATAATCTAAATTGGCGGCTTATATTTTCAGGTTGTATTAATTTTTGGACTAGCCGGAGCATGCCGTTGCGATGAGTTGACGAAGATGACTCTAGATGACATTGAAGACAAGAATGATACTCTCATTGTGAACATTCCAGATTCGAAAACTCACAAACGAAGACGATTTTTAATTTTGGACGATGTTGGCGAACCCGGAAATATTGCCTTATATAGAAAATACCTAGCACTTCGCCCTGCTCATACACCACACCGGCGTTTATTTGTTTCATATAGACAAGGTAAATGCAGTATTCAGGCTGTAGGAATTCATACCTTCGGAAAGATACCTGCTAAAATAGCTGGTTTTCTTCATTTACAAAATGCAGCGGAATATACGGGCCATGCCTTGAGGAGAACATCAGCAACTTTGTTGATTGATGGTGGAAGTGGCATAGAAGACCTTAAAAGACACGGCGGATGGTCTTCTACAGGAGTAGCGGAGGGCTATGTAGCCGAATCATTAGAAAATAAAAGAAAAATTGCCAAAAAGATACAGCAAGGTCAAGGTGCATTCACGGAAAATAGCGCGAGTGAAATTCCTTCAACAAGTGCATTTGATCAGACTGCTGTAGCTGACAATGTTAATATTCCTAACATGGATGTCAACGAAAAAGTAGTGTTGTCAAACATAGCTAACGCAACAGAAAACAGAAATAATAATGCTTTGAATTATATACCTGGAATAAACTTTTCTAATGTGCATAATACTAGTGTCGGCAGCATTAACATTAATTTTCATTTTAATAGTTCTAATACCAATTAATAATTTGTTGTATTTCATTGTTAGTGTTTTTAATTATATTAAATAAACGTTTCATAAGATAAGTGACGATTTCTAATTCAATTGCAGTCTAAAAATGACAGATGAGTCTTGTAAAGTGACAGATGAGTCTTGTAAAAATCATGAAAGTGACTAGTCTTGTAAAGTGACACTTTCATGACCAACTTGAGTTCTGTCATGACAAGCTTTCTTGACGATTTCAGAAAAATAAACGTTTCATAAGATAAGTGACGATTTCTAATTCAATTGCAGTCTAAAAATGACAGATGAGTCTTGTAAAGTGACAGATGAGTCTTGTAAAAATCATGAAAGTGACTAGTCTTGTAAAGTGACACTTTCATGACCAACTTGAGTTCTGTCATGACAAGCTTTCTTGACGATTTCAGAAAAAACTTATAACGTGCTGTTATGGCTGTTTTACGTTACTATTTATGAATTGTCATTGAACTGTCACTGAAAATAATTTTTTATTTTTTGAAAAAAATTATTATAGGATGATGTAAACCGTGTTACGACACGCGTAACGTTATTTGCTGTTACATTACTCGAGATTTAAAAGAACTCGCTCCTTCGTCGCTCGTTCTTTCAAACTTTTCTCTCGTAATGTAAAATGTTTCATAACGTTACTAGTATCGTAAATTACTATAACTTTATACTTATTGTGATACTTCATAGATGTACATCCGATTTTAATAACCGTGGTTTGGACCAAATATGGTTCCTCTGTATAGACGTACAGGGTGGCCCATTTTCGATGTTTTTAAATGGGAAGTACCCTTAATATCGGAGATAGACAAAAACTGATGTCGGAGTCCAGGGCTCTTTTTTGATGCAGGTTCAAGTCCCGAAAACAAAATTCGGCTATCTTTTGCTATTTTTTAGTTATAGCCCAAAATTCAAAATTTGGCCATATCGAAAACTTCAAATAACTCTCTTGGTTTTGAAGATATCCAAAAACGGTAAAAACATTCTACAGGCACTTTTTCAAGTAGAATACGATAGTTAATTCAGATATCTTTTAATTTTCATGTTTTAAGAATTATGACATAAAGTTGGTATTTTTTAAATATAAGTCGTAGTTGGCCATGATACCATTAAATTGCATATTTATTCTGCTTTCCGAAAATATATAGTTTATGGGGGTTAAATGCAGTAACAATACCTTTTTTGAACAAAATCATATTATATGATGTTGTTAGCAATTAGTAGGCCATGGTTCATGATAGCAAAACAAAAAATAATAGAGCGGTTGCATGTGACGTCACTAGGCCATCAGCTGAACACTTGAAGGGTAAACAAAGGGTAGATTTGTATGCACCGGTATACTAATTTTACCAAAAAGAAAATATTACATATTACAATATCAAACTGAATAAAGATGTGTTTAACCAGATGAAGGATGGTTTAGCCTACATAATTACGAAATTTTCAGTTACCTACTTAAAATTTTTCCCGCGGTCAGTTGATACGAACGTAATTGAAAGTTTTATCGTGAATTAAAAGGAGTATTAGGGAACGTGATATTTCCCAGAGAAAGCAGTTAGAGAAAAGCTCTGGAAAACAAGAAACTAAAAATTTTGCCAGGTTATACGTAGAAACTTATAAAATCTCCATATATCAAGATAATTAAAAGCTGTTAAAGATAACGCGAGATTTTCTACAAAATATTAAATTAATTATTTAGTTTTGTTAACTTTCAAAACTGTCGTTCATTTTCAGTCGGGCGCGTTATTGTGTGCCTGGTGACGTCACATGCACCCGCTCTATTAGCTTTTGTTTATTGCTATCATGAACCATGGCCTACTAATTGCTAACAGCATCATATAATCTAATTTTGTCCAAAAAAGGTATTGTTACTGAATTTAACCCCCATAAACTATATATTTTCGGAAAGCAGAAAAAATATGCAATTTAATGGTATCATGGCCAACTACGACTTATATTTAAAAAATACCAACTTTATGTCATAATTCTTAAAACATGAAAATTAAAAGATATCTGAATTAACTATCGTATTCTACTTGAAAAAGTGCCTGTAGAATGTTTTTACCGTTTTTGGATATCTTCAAAACCAAGAGAGTTATTTGAAGTTTTCGATATGGCCAAATTTTGAATTTTGGGCTATAACTAAAAAATAACAAAAGATAGCGGAATTTTGTTTTCGGGACTTGAACCTGCATCAAAAAAGGGCCCTGGACTCCGACATCAGTTTTTGCCTATTTCGGTTATTAAGGGTACTTCCCATTTAAAAACATCGAAAATGGGCCACCCTGTACATTAATTAATTAATTTTTGTGAGACTGTTGCTTGTAGATATCCCCAACTATTTAATATAAGTAACTTTAAAAACTATATGGAACTTACTAACGGTTGTCCATAAACTGTCAACATCCCAGTAGGTTGTGATTTCAGAAACATATTTCGTAATTTGATTCAGAACACAAAACCAAATGTCAAGATTTGCAAAATGTCATTGTCTATGATTTAATCTAAGATTTGTAATTTATTTTTCAAAGCAACCTAGATGACGACTGTTTATGAACACACGTTATATTCCCTTTATTTATGAATTACAAACTTACTAACACTGCCTTGTTCCTATTTATCGTATTTTTAATGTAGTGTTTTATTTATAACTTTTATAACAAGAGTGGGGTATGGTGTTTTGGAACCCAAATGAAATGTTAAGTGTGAAGTATAAATTTAATCAAAAAGGGTAGTCGTACAAAACGTGCAGAAAATCTTATTTCACACTCATGGGAAACGCTTTTTTGTACCTTTTTTACAATATAATGTAAAGTGCGTTTTAACTTGTATGTTAAAGATAAGAGTACTCAATTTTTAGTTTTAATGCCGTTTAAAAATAATTTTTAGTACGTTAGAATTTTCACTTACTTTACACATTAGCGCTTCACAATTTACTCTGTTACATGTTTCACAAATAACCATCCGTAGCTAGGTATTGTATCATTTAAAACTTAATTAAAACGTTAATTTTCCTGTGCCGCATGGCATAACAATGGCTAGCCCATAAATAGACAAATCTATCTATGTATAAGCAAACAAACAATTGAATTCGCATGATACAATAATGGTTAAAACAAAATTATAAATCGTGAACAACCGAATACGACTAGATATATCGGAAAGAAGATAACTACCGAAAACAATGAAATTTCCATAAAACTGTGATATTTTATTTTCATATAAAGCAAATTAAAAACATTTATATGAATTTAAAAAGTCAAATTGTAATATAATTGAACTCCAGTTTTACATAAGGAAATAATTTTTGTTTACTTTTCATGTAAACAACGATAAATGTTAATGACAATGAAACTAATGCGCTTGTTAGATACTGTTAGTACCTTAGTACGAATGTATATGTCATTGAACATTGCCATTTTCTTACTGATTAGCAGCTGTCCTTTGTTCTTATAACTTACAGCCTACAAAAAAATCGATACTCAAATGATATAATGTAAAATTACATAAATCACACTTTAGTATGTAAATTTGTGTTATGAATACTTAAATATTTAAAATTTTTGATCGCACAGGTTGTTCTTTATAAAACTAAATAAATTTGCATAATTATATTTGCCGAATGATGGCATTATTGTCATTCAAGGTTACTAGGATCCTGTTTTAAATCGATTCGATAATATGTAATAAATCGCAGGTAGTTTAAAGTGGATTCAAGCTTTTTAAACATGTGACTATCAGATTAAGCTCTTATGTTGTTTAACACAATAAGGTACATATTCAATATCCGAATTTTAAAAGCCAATAACTTCCAAAATAATCAATAAAATTAATATGCTTGTTTCTGAAACTGAATATTATTAATTGTACACTAACAATTCGCTGTAATTGTTGGTATTTTCGCAAAGTTTTCAAAATTACCTAAATTAGAAAAATAAGATTAATATCCTAAAGATTTTAATATTTTATTATGCATACACATATATTAAATACAAATTTCTTAAAAATAAAAATTAAATTATTTAGGCTTCAACTACAAGTGTCATTAAAATAGAAGATATATTGCTAACTAGTTTATAACAAATATGAAATAAATACCTATAATAATTAGCGAAGCTCTTAAAGACTTTACTCACATCTACTACAACCAATCCTAATAACTGCAGATATTTTTGAACTCCAAAACAAATTTATCTGCCGTGTTGTAGTATTTTGAAATTCTCTTATTTTGATTGTAATAAGTATGTATATTTTACTTTTTTCGGCATACACATAGTAAATGCCCTATATCAACTTACTTTTAAAAATTCCATTCCATTCCATATAAATCTTTTGAAGGTAAATTATGTCGCACTGAAATGTTTCGTCTTGTTTTTCCTGATTTGAACTTGATTTAAACTGGACAACGTGACCTATGTGCCCTGAAAATTTTCAGCCTTTTATTCTACCTTGAACTCTGAGTTTTGTATCCAACGAACGAACAATGATAAAATATTCTACAGACCATAATGTATTTAAAAACATAGCTGTTTTATTGTTATTAAAAGATCCTTTAATAAACTGGAATTAAATATTTTTTTCGAATAGATTCAGAAATTCCTGTCTTTCCACTTACCCACTTGTGTACAAGGTGCCCTGTGTTGAGGAATATAATGATGTCAATAAATTTAATTTACAAGATGTGGTTAAAAAATGAAAAAAATCATTTTTTTTTTATTATTCTGCGAATTTAATTTATGTTTATAATTAGAATGCTCCAACTACTCTTGGAGAATCTTTTTTGTTAGAATAATGTAGGCTCAACGGTTATTTGATGACTGTTAACCTTTTCGAGTAATTGACGAAAGTTGTATTTTTTAAATAGAAAACACTGTTGGTTGTGATCTAGTTGAGACGCAATTTTGGTTCTCTTTTTAACGATGTAACATAAGCAATACGTTTAATTTGAAGAAAATTGAGCAACGATATTTAGGTCTTTTATTAATAAATAAAGATAGCCTTAAAACAAAACACAAACCATATACAACAAATATGACAAAGGACAATTACGAACAATATTAGTATAAAATATTTACCAACTACCTGTCGTTCATTCTTACATATGCCCTAACCATTGTAATTGTTTCTCCTCTATTTTCCCTGTCAGTGCTTTTACTCTAAGTTTATTTGGTATAACTCTGCAATATTCTATGAGTCCCTTTTCATTATCATTTCTTCTTCTTCACCATGCTTGCTCAATATTTCTGCTGTTGTCATGTCTTTTTCCCCACTCTTCCATTGAAGTCACCTAATATAAATTTTGTTCCTTTGATTTCTTCTGTAAGTGTCGTTAGGTCTCCCTAGAATTTGTCTTTTTCTCAACCCTGTTTTTCTAATTTAGTCGGCATACTGCTATTGTTATAAGCCTGTACAAATCCCTATAATAGGGCAAAGGCCTACCTCTTTTCTCTCACTCATTGCACCTCTTCAAATCTACTCAGATATTTTTGAGGGGGGTTTGGCCTTTACTGTTAATTTATATTTGCCTTCTTTTATACTTATATTTATTTATTTACATAAACAAGTATTCACCTAATTACATGGTAAATAACTATAACGAAAATACAGATTACTGATGTCGAGAAAATGAAAATAACAAAAATAGTAAGGAATTCAAATATCTGAGGGACATATCCAAACCACTGAACTTAATAAAATTTTACATTGAAACATTTTAATCGAAAGAGAAATAATTTAGTAATATTTTTGTAAAGTTTTTATACGAAAATAATTTCAGCATAACCATAAAAGGAGCGTTATAAGTGTAAGTGACAAAAGGTACATGAAATAATGTAGTAGATCGAGTAAATCTCGGCAAAACTTTTAGCATCATTAAAGAAAGCAAAAAGCTTTGATTTATTCTATAATTTCATATTTTATAACCAAATTGCAAAAGGCTAAGTTGTCTACGATTTACAGGGCTCTAAATTTGAAATTCTTGTTGTAAATAAGAAGTGCGAACGGTATTGTAGTGAGGATAAACCTGAAACTTTTTGAAATAAAGATACTTTAGGAATCTATTTTGTACTTTCTCAATATGAGCACATAAATAAATATGCTTGAGGATACCATATTATAGTGGAAATATTTCGAAAATATTTGGTCTGTCTAATAACAAACCTCAACATTTTCTATGCTTCAGCAACCATAATGCTGTTGAAGTTAAGGTTACTTTTTACTTTATGATTGCTCTATTCAGAAATCAATATAAGATACATTCAATTCTTAACATCTAAAATAAAAATAAATTATAGCCTCAATTCTACTAGTATTTCAATTATCCAATAATTAGTTTAAAGGTTACAAGTCTACTTAAAAATTACATATGATTAATAGGTTAGTTTTCAGAGCCACCCGCAAGGTAAACGGGTATATAGTTCTTATAATCTAACTGGTTAAATGTCCACATCGTTTATTTCTTTTAGTTTAGTTTTAGTTTAACGAGTCCTTAGCCATTTGCAGGAAGGTCTCACGTGTCGCGTCGTTCCCCATGCATTGTGCCATATTAAACATATCAATATTATTTGCCGCTGCAATCGTCAGCAATTGCCTTTTATTGATTTTTATCAAGTCGCAACTCCAATGGTTTGGCCATCTAAGCAGGCTAGGAAATGAAAGACCCGTAAAACAAATTTGGGAGGCAAGAAGACACGAGAGATGACCTAAAGGAAGACCTCGTAAAACGTGGGACGGCAGTGTGAAAGAGATATTAGGAGACAGAGGGATAAATTGGACACAGGCAAGGAAAATGGCGAGTAATAGAAAGGAGTGGAAAAAATTTACTCACAGTTTTAAAGGAAACTAAGCGAAACATAAAATTATTAATATTTACCCAGATTCGATCCTTGTGGAACACCCGAATTTGCTGTGAATTTTGCACTGGTGTATTAGGTACCGTTAAATTTAATCGTAAATTTACGAGACTGGAGATATGATGCAAAAAAATTTATCATTTGTGAGGAAACGCCATATTTACCAAGTTTGTTTAACGGTATGTCATGGTCTACCTCTACCTTGTCAAAGGCTTTGCTGAAGTCTGTATATACAATATCAACTTGCTGTTTATTCTCTAATGCACTAAATTTCTTGGTTAGCTGGAAGGTATATTGTGTACTTGGCTACTTGGTTTCTTTATCATAGCCGGGCTCTTTCTACCTTGTGCCTTTTCTCTTATTCCTTTATTCTTATTCGTCACCGTTTTCTTTTCCTAGTCCAGCGCCCTTTTACATTATTATTATTATTATTTATTACAGAGTAGGGCAGAGGTACCCAGTACCTATTATGCCCATAATCTAAATTGTATATGAGAAAATATTGAGAAAACATAAAGATAATTAGCAAAAACAAAATAAGCGAAAAAAAGAAAAAAAAAATATCAATAACATATCAATAAAGTTTTTCGTAGTGCAGCATTACTCTACATAAAACCCTTTGGTGAAGCACTAATCGTTAAAACTAAACCACGAGAAAGGCCATAACCCGCACTCGCACATAGCACTCACACTACCACACAAAATCAGATCGGCTGGGGTAGGTTTACAGAACCATCGTATCTCCTCTTGAAGGTATCCACAGAACCAGCCGTTACCACTTTTTCTGGGAGAGAGTTCCACGCTGCAAAAACTCGATTGGAGAAGAAATGTTGTCGGGTGGTAGTATGGAATTTTTCTCTAACCAGTTTGAAAGAATGACCCCTCAGGCGGTTGTCGGTATTTAAGGTAAACAATTCACTAAGATTAACCGAGAAATTGTTGTGCATGACCTTATAAGTGAAGATCAAATGACCCCTATTGCGTCTTTCAGATAGGTATGATAGCTTCAGAGTCTGCAAACGTTGATGGTAATTGTTGTTGCGAATAGTAGCTACTGTACGTGTTGCCCTTCTCTGTGCTCCTACCAAAAGCAGGATATCCTTCACCAAGTACGGACACCAAACTACGTTAGCATATTCAAGAAGACATCTCTGTCTTACATCTCTAGTATTTTTGTAAAGCTGTCTCTAGCATTTTTGTGAAGTTATCTTTAGCTTTTCCTTGTTCTTGTTCCATATCCACTCCGTTCCATCTATAATAAATTGGTTTAATATATCCAATCTTAACTTCTTTCCCTTTACTTTTTTATTCTTGTTTTTCTTTGCTTATCCCCCTCTTTCTTTGTTAAATCTTCGTTGATGAAAACTCTTATTTCTTTCAGATCTTATTTGGATTTATTCTGCGTTGCTTTTCTTTTATCACTTTCATTGTCCAATTCGATTATATAAATTTTTCTTACAATTTTCATTATATTTTTTGCACTAATATTTATTTTCAAATAATCTGCTAAAAAGTTATTTACTCTTTATTTTAATATAATTGTGTCGTTTGTATCAAATTCCGTACCATGCATTATCACACTATTTTTCTTATAATCTTTTTCAATCCACACGACAGTTTTCTTAATGTTCTCTAATTTCCTTTGGCTCTGTGTTTTGTTATTTTTATCTTCGCATTTTCTTTTTTTAGATTATTACTTTCAAATTTTTTATTTCTTTTTTGTTGTATCTCGGTTTTAATTTCCGCTTGGCCCAATTTTATTTCTCCTATCATTTTTAATCTAAGATCTAACTTGTCTGGCTCATTTTTTGCTGTCCTCGGTGAAGTTCTATAAGTTTTCGTACTTCTATCGAAACTTCCCTCCGTATCTTTTAGGGCCCTTCTTTTTATTTTAAATGAATTGCATGCACTTCTCGTAAATGGTAAGTGGTGCCAAGTTGTAATATTGTTCCAATTAATAATTTACATTCTGTGTGTTTTAATTTTTTTAATTAATATTATCCGTACGTTATGTGTTCCGTTTGTGACATAAAAAGTATTATTAGTATTAAGTATCAACGACCGAAATGGAATGATTGACTTACTGGGCTTCTTTGAAATTTGAAACCATGCTTCCTCGTGGGTGGTTTATGCCAATACCTTTACTGAATGATTTAAAATAATTTCACTCGTTTAATCACTGTTCCTTTCATGGTTGACTGGGTTACAAAAAGATAATCTTTAATACTTTGGCACATTTTCCAAATAGGTATATGCCACACATCGCCAAAAGAGAAAAAATGAATGTGTCGAAAGTTATGACCGCGTATACGTTTCAATTAAGAAAGTTACGTTTGCTATCGTTGCTTCGAAAAACAAAATCTGTATTAATCTGTAACTGTAAGAAGTCAGTTTCCCAATTTAAATATATTGCTATGACTAATATTCTTTTAGCTTTTTAAGTTAGTTTTAATTAAATTTACTTACCCTGACAGATTCTCAATATTTGTTAGGCGTTGAAGAGGTTCTTATATTTTGTGTTTCTATAAACTCTAAATTAATTTTATTACTTTGTATCAATAAAGTTAATTCAAAAATGTCTCATACAGATTTATTAACAAGAACAAAGATGATTATAAATTAAACACATGAAATGCCCTAAATTCCCTAGCTAATATTATCTAAGTTTTAATTATCAATAAAATCGTTCACGTTATGTTGAGGTTTCAATGTACAATTTCCTTTTCAATGTTCTCACTTTTAAAACCAAAACAAGCGTAGACAACTATCCATATTATTTCTTTATACTTCCAAATTGTTTATAATGATTGCACTATCCAAATATATCGAATTACTCAACTTCAATTATGATCATTTTCAATATGTAATCCACAATAATGATCCTTTATACTTTAATTAACTTTTATACATATAATTAATTAAGATCAGTAATAAACTTTATTTGAAGTTATTTTATATTGAAAGCTTTTCTTTTTCTAATTTGAAAAATCTGTTCTTAATATCTTTCAATTATTTGTTATTCTCTGTTTTCTCGTTGTCCTGGTTAAATTTATTCATATTCGTTTACTTGATTTTCAATCTCTAACTAACTTATTATTTACTTACCTATATTTTTTATTAATTTCATCCTAATTAAAATTAAGTTTATAAAATATGTAACATTACAATATATATTTGTATCTTTACTAACTTTTAGGATTTGAATTCCGCAACTTTTTAATGATAGGCACTGTATAGTTATTTCCGTTAAAATATCAGAGGTCACATTTGGAGATTTAATATACGTTTAAAGGTTTGCGTTATAGGGTTCTGCAAACTGGGAGATGTTCAATAATCTTTACTTGATCCCAAGGTAAATTACTGTGGTAATATGAACAAAAAAAAATCCATAGACCACAGTAAACCACATGACTTTTAAGTAGTTATAGTGTATGAAATAAAAATAATGTAATTATGAGTTATATGGCATTTACACAAAAATGAATTATAAAGTACAGTATTTTCAAATATTCTTTTTCTTGCTAAAAGTAACTACTGTTTTCATTAAAGTTGAAATGTATTAACTCTGCTGTACATAAAATTAAACACATTACATTGTATAGCATATTCGTAACAATTTATTATAACTACTTATAGTGCTAAGAAATAAAGAAGGTAATTTATTTTATGCCTTTAAAAATTGCCATTTTCTGCAAATGTTTGTATTTCCCTTTTTTATTTGGCCTTTTTTTGGTTTTGTGAGAAATTTGTGTTCTAACAGTTACAGTAGGTATTTCAAATAAAAAAAGCGCCGTTTAATGCATGACAACCTTTTTGTGAGTGTGTAACTTCAAAGGACTGCCTACGTTTTTCGTAGAATATAAAGTCTGCTACTAAATCTTTCAAACAGAAAGTTTCCTCGTTATTAAATTTAATAAAGGTAATCATTTAATTTTTGTTAGAGTTAAGTGTTTGCTATGGATACTTTTTTGGCTCGGCACTAATGCAGGCCCTGAAGGAATTTAAGTGAATTTTAAATTATAGACTTTATGACTTCGCAAAGAATTCAATACGGGTAGACAAAGACATTATTTAAAAGTTATTAATGCTGTACGCTGTACCTAAGTTATACATTTAATTAATAGCCTATTATTTAGCAGATTAACATTATTAAGATTTTTAATAAATATAGCGATATTTCTGTAAATTTATAATCTATTTTTCAATCTAAAATTTAGTAAAAGCCACAATCTGTAATACTTCTACAAACACACCTGTGTCAAAATTAATAGTAGCTGTTTAGGAATTTATATTTTATTCATATTTATACTTTAGTTGCATCCATTACCTATTAAAAAAGGTAAGTGGCTTGTTATTAAATTCTTCTTAAATTACCTACAGGTTTACGCTCCGAAAACCGTCGCTGTAAATTATTTAATAAGGTAGAGACCTACTTCAACAGCGATAATGTAAATTCTTTTAATATTGTAAAGACGTTATTGAGTAAAAAACGCTTTTGGTGTAAATTTTGGGCTGTAGGTTAAGAAAATCGTAATGCGTACTATACAAAAATCGACTTGCTAATGTTTCATGACCTACTGAGGTTTAATGGAAATAAATTTTAAAAGCTTGATACATAATCACTGTTGTGTATATTTTCTAAGCTATGAAAATATACCGTTTTACTGTGAAACTGAGAACTTATTACGAACATCAACCTAGCCAGAAACTTAGAACAATGTTTTTATCTCATATAAATTGTATTGTCCATTGGATCTTGTTGTTTATAGTTAACTACATAAATTATATTTAATATTCCATCTAAAGTAAGCCTTTTGTATACCGAATACAATTATTCTAAACAAACACAAACTGATAAAGTGTACCAATATACCTATCTATTGGAATTTCGCCTAATTTTTGAAATTATTTTGTATTTATTAGTATTTAAACAAAATGTTATATTCGTACAGTAAATAGGTACCTAATTTAAACTGCTTGGATGAAATAATTAATCTTCTTCAACGGTTTTCTTTCATCACATTTACTTTGCAAATCTTCGATTTTGACTAAATCGTTTTTGTGAAGGATGCTTCTCTTTAAAATATACCTTTCGATCAAAATATGGATAATAAAATAAAACTTATAGGCATATAAAACATTTATTTGCCATATTAGTTTACGAAAATTACTTGATTATGATGGTTTTCTATGTTAAATGAACTACATTAAATTACTAAAGCTACTCGTTTATGTCGAACTGAAATAATAAAATATAAATGATCAGATTTAGCAATGGCCAAATCAAGTGTGTGTTTGCAGAAAATCCCACAAAATCAATTGCTGTAAAAAATCCAATATATTTTATGAAGCAGCTGTTTTAGTTATCACTATCAGCATATGTTAGTATTTTTAAACTAATTATTTAAATGTGTGGAAATACGCTAACTTTTGAAAATGCAAAGAATTAAAGAGAATGATCGTAGAAAGAGATGGATGAGTATTGCACGGAAGTACTACTTATGATGTTATTAAAAGGACTGGAAAAGTAAAGGGTTTAAAAAGGTCAAACGGAAGTGGAAGAAATGCTGGAAAAATAATGGAAACTAAAAAACAAACTTTTGCGAACGAAGCAGTGGATAAAAATTGGTCAATCATGTAGAAAACTTAGAAGAAAATTTGAAGTACTTAAAAAACGCAATAATTATTCGAAGGAAATGCAAATCTGTTTTTTGGATTTTTCTTGTCAGGTATAGCCCCATGAATTTCAACACTGAATATGGGTACTACCAAAAGATAATCAAATAAATGTTGTTTAACCTTTTTACTTATTGAAGATCTACTTTATGGGTGCCTAGTATTTTGTATTACTTACAACATTCATTCAATAATCGCCCAGTTAGATTCTGCCGGCCTGCACACGGTTTTTTATTCATGTTCTAAAAGGATATGTGATTGAAGATTTTAAGTACACTTTTGGTATTCAGGGAAACCATGCTAATCGTCTACACCATCAAGCCCAATACAAATAAGTGTTATATTTTACATCATGATTTTATCATAACTTAAATCATCTTAATCTAGATACATTAAGTTATAGATTTAATAATGTGGCAATTGATGATTAAATTAACTTCATACTAACTTTGCTAGGGTGTGGCGGTTTACTATAAATGCGAAACTTTGGTAATTTACGCAACAGCAAACTTATTATAGTTAAATCTAAATATGTGTAATTTAGATAGCGGTTATTACAATTCTCATTTAATTAACCACTATTACTTTATCTCCATTTGCTTACGTAATGAAATAAAGGTTTTTTTTTAGCTAAGGATGGACGCAGATATGCTCTGGTTACACATAATTTACAGTAGTTTTATTTTTTATTTTTTGCAGTATGGAAAATATTTACATTTAAGTTTGTATTTAATGACCATGGCAACATCGTACATTAACATTGCATAAAGTTCTAATCGATATCCTTAAAGTTAGTAAGAGACAATAGTGTTTATAGTTATTTACTAGGCAAGATATGCTTACGGATGCTAAGAATTTTTTCAAACATGAGATTAGCACGAGACGTACGGTTTTACTTCATATTCGAAAGAGGAGAAAATATGTACGTATGTCCTTCTCGCCTTTAACGGAAAATAAGGGCGTCTTAAAGACGTTTCACTAGCAAGTTCATATGAGTGATTAGTTTGCTAACCTAATGCACTCTTTTCAGTATCATTTTCGTATCTTGTTTTTCTCTCCAGACTGCAGGAAAATCCTGCCCATCGGGAGATTCGAGCCGGAGACTAACGTAACGCTAGCTTTGACGCTCTTACCACTGCGCCAGCCTGGCTTTAAATGTTTTGTACACTGTTAAAAAAAACTATTTGAATATCTGCTTAGAATCATAACTCATGTAAATGGATAATAGATATTGGTATTTTCGAAGTCTTTACATAGGCTCATTATAAACTTGCAGAAATTCTAATGAAAGATTGTTCTATGTTATAAATTTATGACCAATATTAAAACAGCATGCTTTATCTGGATTTTAGAAATTGAACATACGAATTTTCTCTCATACATTACAAACAATAATGAATATTATGATCTCAGGGTTGCTTGAAATGAAGTTAATTATATGCAACAGAGTATATTCCTCTAAATTAATTTAGATCTAGGGTTTAAATCTAGAATTTTTCTTACAGTGTCATGTTGTCAGAGGACGTTGGCTATCAATCTGTGCCATTTAATTTTATTTATTGCTAAACGAAATAGTTACGTCGGCGACAATACAGTCTATTCTCTTCAATTTTTTAACCATGACGCACGTCTTCTTCCCGGCTTTCTTCTACTCTCGATTTTTCCTTGTAAAATAAACTGCAGTAGTTGATATCGTTCATTATGGAGAACATGTTTCAAGTATTGAAGTATTCGCACTTTAATTGCCTATTATACAGTGAGCACGTAAAGGTTGGAATAAATTCAATAAAATCTTTATTGGGCAAGTAAGAAAATAATTCTCGGACACGTCGATTTTCTTTTTTTGGATATACAGGGTGTCCGCAAAAAGGAGGTCAATCCGTTAACCACATGTTCCTTGAGCAAAAATAATATGACTTTTATAATGCCATTTTTGATTTTAGATCCACACGTGCGATGTACAGGGCGTCAAAGTTTGAAATTTAAAACTGATTATTTTTAATAAATGAAGTATTTAATAAGCTATCAATTTCAAATTTGGTACAGAGCTTCAACATAAATAGTCACATCTTTTGATAAAAGCAAAACGAAAACAACGGTCAAATAATCAAAATACGGGGTGTGCAGTACCCACTGACCTCCCCTGTTTTTTAGTACCTACGCCAGTGACTTCCAAGCTATTTTTTTTGAGATAATCATGCATTTTGGATTATTTTTTGTCTCTTATCAAATTTTGATAAAATCGTTCGGTTTAGAGAGAACTTGAAAAGTACTGGTCCTTGATACGCGGTTTACGGCAATCTCATACGTATCTAATACTAGAATAAAAAAATTTAAAAAAAAATGGCATTATGAAAGTCATATTATTTTTTCTCAAGGAATTTGTGCCTTGAGAAAAAATAATATGACTTTTATACTGCCATTTTTTTTTAATTTTTTTATTCTAGTATTAGATCTCGTACGTATGAGATTGCCGTAAACCGCGTATCAAGGACCAGTACTTTTCAAGTTCTCTCTAAAACGAACGATTTTATCAAAATTTGATAAGAGACAAAAAATAATCCAAAATGCATGATTATCTCAAAAAAAATAGCTTGGAAGTCACTGGCGTAGGTACTAAAAAACAGGGGAGGTCAGTGGGTACTGCACCCCCCGTATTTTGATTATTTGACCGTTGTTTTCGTTTTGATTTTATCAAAAGATGTGACTATTTATGTTGAAGCTCTGTACCAAATTTGAAATTGATAGCTTATTAAATACTTCATTTATTAAAAATAATCAGTTTTAAATTTCAAACTTTGACGCCCTGTACATCGCACGTGTGGATCTAAAATCAAAAATGGCATTATAAAAGTCATATTATTTTTGCTTAAGGAACATGTGGTTAACGGATTGACCTCCTTTTTGCGGACACCCTGTATATATATTGAGGTGATATTGTTTTAATTGAATTTGGATAAAGTGAATGAACACCTTTTGAAAGTATGAAAATTTAGTGTAAATAAAATTGTAAATAGTTATGAGTTAGAAAATGAATATTGTAAATAAGTAGGATAGAATCTAGATAGTAATTTTGTAAATATGTCATAAAAATAATTTTGTAGAGTGTTAAAATTTAAGAAACTAGGGTAACAAATAAAAAACAAACAGTTGAATATTTTTTTTTTTTGGAAAAACGTAAGTTGAGTTTTTTTAAAAACTCTTAAAAACGTATTAAAGTACCAAAAGAATATTCTGAAAACAAATTGTAAACAAATAAAGATTGAAAAGAAGTTATAATTTGGAATTTTAATTTAATAAAAGTTTATTTGGAATAAAAATTATTATTTTTGAAGAAGTTTATATAAAAATTTGGATATTACACAAATATAAATAAAATCGAAAGAAGGAAATTGTGTTATTGGTGAAGTTGCAGTAAGGTTGGTGGAGTTGCAGTCAGGTTGGTGGAGTTGGAGTCAAAGGGAAAAGTCTTTCATTGTGAAAAGGTTGGTTCAACAGTTGGATACATTAGAAGTCAAGCCAGGGAGTGTTGTTTGTTCAAGTTGTTTTTCAAATATAAAAAAAGGTAGTTTATATTTTTAATTTTTAGAAAATTGTTTAGTTTGTTATTAGAATTATTTATTGTTATTTCTTTGTAAAAATTTATCATAATTTTGAAAGGTGTTATATTTTTTAAAATTTTATCTTGGTGAATTTTTATAAATTTTGAAATTCGTCAAAGGGAACCCTTTAAAGACCTTGATTTAGGAGATTCTGAAAAAAATTAATTAAATCTTATTATTGAGCTAGCCGGAAGAATAATTAAAAATTGTATGTAATTCTTTTAAGTGGAAGAGCATAACAATATAATGGATTTTGATTATTTGGATATATAGTCGAGTCAATGAAGGTTTTTACTTCTAAACCCACTAAAACAGAACCGATTTTGATGATTTTTTTAAAAATTGTTTGTTATATTAAATTATTCAAAATCAGAAACATTTCAGCTGGCGCTATCAAGTATTTAGATTGTCTAACCAATTAAAAAAAAAAATTATTAAAAATTTTTTTTCTTCGATGGAATTTTAACTAGAAGTGACTAATTTTGAAAATTTAGTATAATAAATAATTTTTGAATAAAAAAGTTTCAAAATTTCCAATTAAAAATGTTAATAATCAATCAGTCGGATGCAAGAAGATAATATACAAATATATAGACATATGTATATTGTCAACTGAAAAAATCAATACTTTTATAAGAATATCTAAACACGCACAAGAAATCGACCTTTTGTATCACAGGTAGAGGAATTCAAAGTCAAACTCCTGATGTTTCACCATGATTTTCGGAGTGAACGCGTGTGTTTTGAGGTTATTAATCTGTTAAAATAAGTTTTTAACACTAAATATTGAAAATATTAGTGAAAATTGTTGAAGAGAACTTAATTATTGATTAAAATTTAGAAAAAAGTGCAAAGAGACGAGTAAAAATACGATGGAAAAAGTAATTATATGTCATGTATTCTTGGTTTGTATTGAAAATAATTGGATTATATTTGCTTTTAAGTTTGTTTATGCATTTTGAAGAATCGAGTTATTATTCTTATTATTATGTTACATTTACATTACATTATTACAGTTATTATGATACATTTATATGCTGTAAAATCACATTTTTTTGTAATTTTGATCATTACAGCAAAATCGCTTGCGTTGCATATAAGTTAAGAAATGTTTCCCGTTTAATAAATAATTACTCAATCTTAACTAAATTTTGTTTGCTTATTTGGGACGTATTGATTTAACGATTCTAAAAATTTTAGCCCTTTAAGTGTAATATTTTTAATTCTACAGTACTTTTTTCACTAAATTTTCCGCACGTCATGCTCGTCGTTAAGATTATTTACAAAAACAATTTGTGTTAAATTATTCTTTGGATGTAATGAAATCTTTTTAAATTATTAGAAATATATTTCCTGTCTTACAGCTATTTCCCTTTGAATTTGATCCTCATATTTAAAATCATACGTGTTAAAAACATTTTCCAACATTCTTTTATATGTTACAGGAACAGCCAACAGCAACAAGATACTGTAGACTCTACAGTTAATTGTTGTTGCATTTACAAAGAACAAGAGAGTGCAGATACACAAATTATACAAAGTTTTTTCAAAAATTTCAAATTTGGAATTCAATTCTTGCATCCGAATGATTGAATAATTAACATTTTTCAATGGAAATTTTGAAACTTTTTAATTGAAAAATTATTTTTTAAACTAAATTTTCAAAATTAGTCACTTATACATTGTTACAATTTCATCGAAAAAAAATTGCCAAATTTTTTTTTTAAATTATTTAAATAATATAAATAATTGATAGCGCCAGCTGAAATGTTTCTGATTTTGAATAATTTAGTATAACAAACATTAAAAAAAAAAATTCATCAAAATCGGTTCTGTTTTTGCGGGTTTAGAAGTTTTGACGATTTTTCCGCTTTATTGACTGGACTAATAGTGCTACAAGTGCGGGAATTATCTGTTGTTATAGCAAATTCAAATATTTGTCAGCATTTAATGCGCCGTCAATATAAAATGGTGCAACAATTGTGGTACTAATTTCTTGAAAATATTGTTATATAACATTCCATAAAATTTGGCGTCTATACGCAGAAAAATGCGATCTTTTAAATGGTATTATCGAAAGAGGGTATTGCCATTTAAAAAAACTGATGATGACGTCATAACTCGAACAACGATGACGTAATAAAAAACAGATGTATACCAAAAAATGCGCATCTAAAAAAGAAAATCTACGTGTCCGAGAATTATTTTCTTACTTGCCCAATAAAGATTTTATTGAATTTATTCCAACCTTTACGTGCTCACTGTATAATATCCAATATACTGACAATAATTCTTAAGCTTTTATTGTCATTTCTTTTGGATTGAAAAATTTCTAGGAGTTTATTGCGTCTCACCTTGTCAAAGGCTTTTTCAGAATCTAAGAAAATACCGGGTGGTGACTTGGCCGACGCAGCATAGCAATTATAATGGTAAATCCGGATTGCCCAATTATTTGCTTCCCTAATTATTTTAGAGGAAAAGTGTATTTAGGTTTTTTGTAGAGAAAAAAATGCTACATCCATACATACCATAGCTTTTTAGTTTTTAGATTTATGAAACCGGAAAATCCGGAAAATGTAAAATGCCAGTTTTAGAAAAATCATTGATGCCATGGAATTATGAAATCAAACAAACGTGCTTGCATTTGTCATTCCTGTTTGACGTCTGTAATTTATGATAAGAAATATCGCTTTTGAATATTGCTGTTTCATGTTTAGAATTCTGAGATCGGAAAAACTGGAAAATTAAAAATGGCACTTCTAGAAAAATCAGTGATACCTTTGGTATTATAAAATCAAACAAGCGCGCTACGATTTTCTGCTACCTCCGTCATTAATTTCGACTTATAATAAAACCATGAAAAATATAACAGAAAGGGTAATTTTATTTATTTTAACAATAGGAACACATAGGTAATATTTCAACAAAACAAAAAACACAGATTACAACAAATGTTCGAACAAATCACCATTAACTGCTAGACAATGGCATAGCCTGTCATAAAAATGTCGTCTAACATTTTCCTGTTGATACCTACTTATTTTGTCACATTCGGCTTGAATTCGATTTTTTAATTGTTCCAAATTCTGAAATGTTTGTCCACAATAAATTTTTGTTTTTAAATGTCCCAAAAGAAAAAAGTCGTTAGGTGAAAGATCGGCGGACCTGGCAGGCCAGTTAATTGCATAATTTGGACCGATAATGTTATGGGTAAAACTATCATTTAAATATTCACGCACATTATGGCTGTTGTGTGCAGGACAGCCATCCATCTGAAACCAAATCTCTTGGTCTTCCGTATTAACTTCAGTCACTGCCGGAGCTATTTCGTCTTGCAAGAGCTGTAAAAACCGTTCTCCTGTTAAGTTTTCATGCAAGAAAAACAGCCCTATAATGTGATGACCTAATAACCCCACCCAAACATTAATCTTTTGGGGATATTGGGTTCTGGTTTGTAGAATGGTGCGTGGATTCTCGCGTACCCATATTCTGCAATTTTGCACATTTGGCTCATTATTCAGGGTGAACGTCGCTTCATCCGTAAAAAGAATTTTTTGTATAAACTCCCTGTCTTCGTTGCATTTTTCAATCATTTGGAAGCAGAATGCACTCCTCCTCTCCGCATCACCTTCACGCAACTCTTGGTGAAACTGGTGTTTATAAGAGTGAAACTTATGCTGTTTTAAAATTTTCAGAACTCGGGATTTGCCGTAAACTTACGTTGAGATTTTCAGCCACTGCCGCCAAAACATACAAAGTGTTTTCATTTTCTTCATTTTCATGTAAGTTTGGAACGTTATTAGTACACTTACAATTATTTAACACTGTGCCTGTAGTTTGTGTACTATTCTCTCAATCGTCGTACTGCTTGGGATTGGCCGATAGGGATATCTAACGCTAAACAACGCACTTACTTGACGCGAACTATTGTCCATATAATACCATTTTACCATTTCAACCTTTTCTACTGTTGAATACATGTTACAAAGAACACAATTTAATATTGACTATCGTAAATTACAGACGTCAAATAGGAATGACAAATGCAAGCGCGTTTGTTTGATTTCATACTTCCATGGTATCAATGATTTTTCTAAAACTGGCATTTTTCATTTTCCGGATTTTCCGGTTTCAGAAATATATAAACTAAAAAGCTACGGTATGTATGGATGTAGAATTTTTTTCTCTACAAAAAAACCTAAATAATTAGGGAAGCAAATAATTGGACAATCGGAATTTACCATTATAATTGCTATGCTGCGTCGGCCAAGTCACCACCCGGTATATAAAGACGTCACAGTTGACACCCAGACATCTTAGAACTAACGTTTTTATGCTAAACAACGCTTCTCTCGTGCCTAGGATATTCTTAAATCCAAATTGAATGTCACTTATGTTTCCTTTTGTTTTTCTATATAGGGTGATTCATAATGAGTATAACAAACTTCGGTATTTTATTGGGAAGGTTAAGTTAAAACTGTTATATTATGAACCTAGGTCCTACTTCACTTCGTTACAGAACTATAAGAGATCAAAGTTTTTAAAGTGTAGTAGTAAATCCATACATCTAGTTACTATTGAAAAAGTAAAATACAGTCTATTCATAATTGACAATCACTTGTTTGTTGACAAAGTTAATATTCGACAATTAGTTGTTTGTTGAAAAAATGCCAAGTTTCAGTGCAGCTGAATATGCCGATATTGTTTTCGTGTATGGTTACTGTAATGGTAACGCTAGTCGTGCATCAAGAGAATATCGTTGTAGATATCCAACCCTCTCATCGAGATTTTGGCCGTACTTTTCAAAGACTCCGTGAGACTGGTACAACTGCTGTTAATAATGCTGGTAATCACGATGCAGAAGGTAATGTCAACAATGAAAAAAAGATATCAATGCAGAACTGCACTTAGTACTACAACGCAATTGCACCTTTCGCAAAGGAGGACATTACATCGCGAAGAACTGCATCCTTATCAGCTTATCACACTAAGCGAGTTCAGGTGCTACAACCACAAGATTATGGCCAACGTGTGGAGTTTTGTGCCGGGTTGTTACGTAAAATTACCGAAGATTCAAATTTTTTAGATAGAATACTGTGGACTGATGAGGCTCAATTTACGAAGGATGGTATTAATACCACCCACAACTACCATTTATGGTCTCTCCAGAATTCCCATGCCATCGTACAGACAAGATTTCAACATCGCTTTAGCTACGTGGGCTGGCATTTTTAACGGTCGGTGCTTGATATCGAAGTTCTTGACGATCGCTTAAATGCAGAACGATACACTACTTTCCTATATGGAAGACTTTATGAGATGCTGGAACACAACCGAATGTCTAAGCATGCATTATCCCAACAGATGGATTGGTCGTGGGGGTTCCATCGCTTGGCCTCCGAGGTCCCCTGACCTAAATCCCTTAGATTTTTACCTTTGGGGTCACCTAAAACAGCTAGTCTACAGTGTTGAAATCAATACTTGTGAACAGTTACTCCAAAGGATAATAATTGATGCGGCCAATCAAATTGGCAATGACAATGCCATAATTAGTTTGTGTTTGTGATTCGATGATTGGTAGGTGTCGTGCTTGTATTCAGGCTCAAGGAGCACCTGTTGAGAAGTTGTAAATCGTACACTCTCTTTTGTTTTTAAATTAAATGTTTATTATAAATTCCTAACATTATATAGCATATACTTTGTTTATCTATTTGCTACTACACTAATAAAACTTCGATCTGTTGTAATGACCTCCCTAACAAAATGCCGAAGTTTATTACAGTCATTATGAACCACCCTGTATATTCGGTCATGTATTATTTTTAAGAATATTTTCGTCGTATGTTCTTCACATTTTCTCGAATTTTTCTTTCTTGGAAGCGGTATAAATGTGGATAATAAACCAATCCCCTGGAATTGTTCCAGTATAATAAATATACCATGAGGTCGAAAAAAAGATGATTCTGAGCAGGCCTTGACTAGTACAACACGATTGGCAAGACTGATTTCAAAATGTGGCAGTAGGTGAGAGGTTAATAAATGTCAAATAAATTAAAACACAAAACAGTATTTATTTAGGGAACAAACTGAAAACTAAGATGAATACATGTTAGAGTAGGTGTTCAAAATGTGATCCTTCACTAGTATTACAATGATAAACTTAAATAATTCTGGAAACAAGGTTGCAAAACTGACTTACATTTGAAATGTCACTGTCACATTATAATTCATAGGCATTCTAGAACCAGTGTAGCCAATCGTGTTGTACTAGTCAAGGCCTGCTCAGAATAATTTTTTTTTCGATCTCATGGTACTATATTAAACACATCAATTATTATTATTCCTAGGTGCTTGTCTGATATCAATTTGAGTATGTAGTTCGCTGTGATTTTATTGGGACCTTACTTACCAAACCACGATTCTTTAATATCAGCAAGTAAGAAAAATGCACTTACTTCCTTGGGTTTTCTTATTCAAAATATCTGTAACTAGAAGTTTTCTATAGATAATAACATTTTTTCCACATGTGTAAAATGTGTAAAAATTATGAACAAAACAGCATACATAATTAATTGCTGTAAGCACGATGTAACAAAAAAGTTTGCATTTAGAATTCCGAAATCTGTAATTCTGTTTCTATTATTTGCATTGGTTTGCTTAAATAAATAGTACTGACTTGAAATTTGATATAGAATCATATTAATCAATAGTAAATAGCTATTTACGTCTAGTTTGCGAGGAAATATTACAATTCTAAATTATTAGAAATTAGTAGGAGTATTTAGTTTACAAATATCTCTCACTCATATATACAGGGTGTGTAAAAATTCGCGTGCAAGCTCTCCGTAACTTTATTCCTTGGACAATAATAAGGCGAAATTGTTACAGCGAAAAAGCCATCAGATGCTTCCTCAACTCGTGCGAAGCCTTCAAAGTTCAAAATTGGCAACACGAAAAGGAAGCAGTTTTTGCAAAATTCTGTTACTTTATGCATAGATTAAGTAATAATGGCAACAACTTAGTATCGTTTATCATTTAAAAGTACAAAAAAAATACTAGTCTTCATAATTATAATAAATAAAATGTATTTGCTTGTATCAAGAATGTCATGACATCCTTGATACAAGCAAACACATTTTGAAGAATTCTGTGAATTTAAATTATGAAGACTAGTGTTTTTTTTGGTACTTTTAAATGATAAACGATACTAAATTGTTGTCGTTATTACTTAATCTAATGCATAAAGTAACAGAATTATGCAAAAATGGCTTCCTTTTCGCGTTGCCAATTTTGAACTTTGAAGGCTTCGCACGAGTTGAGGAAGCATCTGGTGACTTTTTGGCTATAAGAATTTCGCCTTATTATTGTCCAAGGAATAAAGTTACGGAGAGCTTGCACGCGAATTTTTACACATCCTGTATAAAGATATTTGACTTTTAATATTTTAACAGATAATAAAAAATCAACAGTACTACAAAAATATAAATTAACCAACACCAAAATGAACCTGATAAAAGCTCCTGAATTTTATCCGTGACTTATAAAAAACTGTTATGTGTATATTGAACATTTACAAAAGAATAATATCTACTATTGCTGCTGATTCAAAAGATGCGATATGTGTTCATTTTCATTAGTATAAGATAATCCCGATTCAGCTTCATATATTAAATAATAATATCATGAGATCGAAAAAAAGATGATTCTGAGCAGGCCTTGACTAGTACAACACGATTGGCAAGTCACTGTCACATTATAATTCATAGGCATTCTAGAACCAGTGTAGCCAATCGTGTTGTACTAGTCAAGGCCTGCTCAGAATCTTTTTTTTTTCGATCTCATGGTATTATAGTTATGTATTAAGTAATTTAGATTTAAAATTGTAGACACAAAAACTTTATCTGGAATGCTCAATAGGGTTTTAGACAATTTTAGTTAATAACCGCTAAAGTACCATCCAAGCATTTCAGATACATTTGCGTGTGATGGAATGTAAACTAATTTTGTACAGTATAGTATGAATTGCTTTTATATGCCAGCTATTCTCATACTTATATTCTCTTTTTTTTCAGGTAACTATTTGCACGTACTGAGAATATCTGAAAATAAGCAATTTGATTGGGATAACTTTACATGAAGGTTGTAAGTACACATTTTTTCTTTATGTATTTACACAAATGAAATAAGAAACTCAAAAGAATAAATGTAAGTTATCTTTCATTTTTGTAAGATAAAAATAGTAACATGGTACTATGGGGCCATAAGCGTCTTACATGATCGTTGAATTAACAACATATGCAATACATTAAAGTGAACGCCTTGCAGTAATTAGCTATTGATTTAATCATTTCGTCATTAACTGTATACTAAAAAAGAATAATTAGATGAGCGAGTAAAAGAACAGCCCAGAAGCAATAATTTTTAGCTGAAATGCATCAATGTGTGAAGAAATAGCGTAAGTTTCTGAGTATCATATGGTGATGGTATTCTTGCAATGAGCCGAAGGACAATGCAAAAATAGTTTTCTGCGTTTTATGGACTTCCTTTAATTTGGTATACTTCTGATAAAATTGAAGTGGCAGCAACTTTGTTTCTTTAAATGGTAAGATGTATTTTAATGTTAACTGGTATAGATGTTATGGACAAAGTGATTAATAGGGCATTATTCATAATGACTGGTCAATGTGATAAATCCGGACCAATTGATTAATAGTCATTATTTATAATGACTGGTCAATGTGATCAATCTGGTCAGTATTAATAATGACCGGTCAATGTGAATAATGTACTTTTATTTAAAAAAAAAAAACTGTTCTTCCTCTACCTCTAACCTCCAATAAACACCTCTACTGTTTTGGCAGATGCAGTTATTGGAGGTTAGAGGTAGAGGAAGAACAGTTGTTTTTTTTAATAAAAGTATATTAATCACATTGACCGGTCATTATTAATAATGACCGGTCAATGTGATAAATTCGGTCAGTATTAATAATGACCGGTCAGTATTAATAATGACCGGTCATTATTCATAATGACCGGGCATTATGCATACTGACCGGATTTATCCAACGAAATAAAAAAAGAAGGAAGGACCATAACACCAACAGTATGCAATTTAGATGGTGTCTCAATATGGCGGATTTTAGAAGCTCATTGGTTGAGAACACTAAATACGTCAACTGTCAAAGACAAAAACGTAAACAAACAGTTAGACTACCAATAAAAACTCGTGCCGGTTGGTGTTTCAATATGGCGTGTGTGACGTATTTCCGTTACACTTGTAGTTATGCACCATAATACCTTAGTTTCCTTCCTTCTTTTTTTATTTCGTTGGATTTATCACATTGACCAGTCATTATGAATAATGACCAATTAATCACTTGGTCCATAACATAGATATTTTGGACAAAACTAAATAACTACGTACGAAAACAATATCAAAAGATAAGACGAAGAAAATCATAAAAATACAAGATTTGCACTACTGCTGATTTTACAGTAGTTATTGAATTTACTTTTCCAGCAAATAGGTTGCGTTTTTCCTACTGTTTTAGTTTTATTAAAGCCTTTTGTTTACTATACATAATAACGATCACTCACTCTACAGCACTCTATATTAACTTTTATATTGAATTTTCAATGCAAAACATATACAGTGTTTTTTAGTTATTGTGAAATTTGGCAGTCAGAGGTCAGTTGATAACCTCGATGTTCTGTGTATTTAATAATACTGTAACCGTGAAATATCCAAGCCATCTGTTCGCAACGTAATCGGATGCCACTGCAACTGTAATGGTCTTCTTTTTGTTACAGAGCAGTGGATGATATGCTTTGCATAATTTTAAGTTAAATTAAGTAGTTGCCCAGGCAGTACGTATGTACATTTACAATATTTACATTTACAGTTTGTTAGAAAATATACCTTTGAATTCGTTTAGGTCCACAGACAGCAGAAACCAGAGAGATGCCGTGGGAGTAAAATGTATTTCGCAAGTGCACAAAAAAAAACTGCAGTGAAGAATCTTATTTATTTCTATATACAAAAACAATTACGGGAAATCTTTTATCGCATGTTGTAAGCTGCTATTCGTATGAAGTAGATGTTGAAGTACAGCAAACAAAGAGTAAGCCCCGCGTAAAATCTATAACACAATACTTGACTGTTTTGGCTAAAATCTGTCTTTAAATAAGAGTACTTGCCTTTGTAAACGTTTCTAAAGATAAATCGAACAGTTTTGCAGCTCGCACTCGCAAAGGTCGTTTCGAGCGTTCCATGAATATAAAAAGGGCTTTCTTTGATTTCGGTCCATATTGGTACCAATCAGTCATATATACTGCATCCATTAAACTTAAGCTCTAAAACAATATACTTCATAAATTTTAGTAGTATTCAAGCCTTTTTATATTTATATAAAAATATCTAATCACATATACTAGGGTAAATACAAGTAGATAAAAAACATAAATACCTAATTACTCCTGAAAGATAATTATGAAGTGAAAAGCTGTTGTTTGGCAGGTGTTGGGATAAATTTGTCAAATGGTTTTGTATTTCTGTTCCATGGGCGAAGTTAGGCCATCAGACCTGGGGGGTCTAAAGCCCTAATATGAAAAGACATATATATTTTTTGTTTTTAAGTGTATGTGTATGTTTGAATGTTTTCGGGGGGGCTAATTCGGTTTTTGGGGGGGCTTAGCTCCCCCAAGCCCCCCCCCTAACTTCGCCCATGTTCTGTTCACCGCATTTGAAAACAAGTTAAATTGGGTAACGTATTTTACCGAAATATACAAATGCTACACATAATAAGTAGTAAGGCAAATAATTGCTTTACAAAAACACGTATAGCTCACAGAATGAAGCAAAAAGCTCGCTCGCGTTTATATATTTTTTATTTATTGCTTGTATATCATTAATCATAATAAAAAAGAAAGCAATTTTATTCTCGTTAGTAATGTTTAAAAACACCATATATGTTCAATTAAGTACAGTATTGTTTACTTTCGAATTTGCCACTTACTGTATTTTCTTTCTATAATATTCTAATAATAGACATTAGGTACGTTAAAATCGGAAGTTTAAAGTAAATAATGAAATTTCTGTTAAATTGCAGAATAAAATAGAAATTAAAATTCCCGATAAAACATAATCCCTCTTACTCGCCGGCCTTGGTTTCGTCTAATAAATAAGTAAACGGCAAACAAAATATAATATTACCAAGGGTTTATCAATAATAACCTATAATTCAAGAAAACTAAGAAAATATACTAATTATTGGAAGAATGTTGATTTAAAAAGTGCTAATTCAGTGTGATATTGCTGTATAATTTGTCTCCACGTTTGTGTTAAATAAAATCGTCACTGTTGAAATACAGTTTTATTTGTTTTGTTTAGCTTAGAATAAAGGAATTATACATTTATTTAACAATATACTAACCTCGTAATGGAGTTCTGTACCAAACCAACAGTAAAGTAATAACTCCATAAGCATGCAAATAAGGTAGCTCAACATCCAATAAAATTTAAAATGTAGTGGACTAATCTAAAAACATAATTTCATTAAATATTTGTAAATTCTTTATTTTTATTTTTTTTTGCAAATTATTCCGAAAGTTAACTTTACACATATGCGAGTGGATCAAATTAATATAAACCGGAATTTGTATTGCATGTATTCAAGTGGTACAGAGTAAGATCAAATCGAATTGCTGTCCTTCTAGTGCCTTTTTCGGTCAGCCATAGATGTGGTACTCACAGGACGATAAATCTGGATAGCTCCGGAGCGTGTTCTAGTGTTGTCCAATTAATTTCTTCAAGTATTTTCCTTATCGAAGCAGCGGTATGGGACCATGCCATATAATGGGGCAAAGGAACATTCCGGATCGGAAGGTCACGTTTTTTCATCGATAAACACGCTTAGCTTCAACCAAGAGTTGGCAGAAGTAAGTCGCATTAATTATTCTTCGCCAGTGGAGAAAATCAATTAAAAAAAATACGCCTCGAGAATCTCAGAAAGCAGTGACGTATTTTGCCAGGCGATAGGCGCATTTTTGCTTTGACAGGTGCAGATTTTGCTCTTTTTCTACATTCCATACTCGCTTGTTTTTGCTCAGGCGTATAATGATGAACCCAAGTTTCATCACATGTAATGAACACGGTTGACGAATCCCTCTCCTTCTTCCCTGTATTGAGTCAAAAGTCGTTGACAAACTTCCATGTGAGTGAGTTTCTGTTGCTGTGTAAGAAGACGAGGAGCCTACCTAGCTGAAACTTTTCCGTAACCCAAGTCATCGGAAATGATAGACTGAGTGCTTCCGTAACTTATTCCTACTGTGGAAGCAATTTCAGCAATCGTCAAACGCTCGATATGGTCGCGAACGGCTGGAACGTTCTCGTGCATTTCGCTGGCCCATGAATGTCGTCGATAGGTTCTATTGTCCACCACTTCCCGTCCTTCGGAAAACCTTTTGTGTCAATCATAGACTTGGGACTTTAAAAAAGTCTTCCGCCCAAATTGTGCACTAAGCCTTTTCAAAATTTTTGAAGGTTTTACGCCTTCCTTCGTTGCTCAATGGACGAATGTATCTCTTGTTCATACATCTCCATAATCGCTACAGAACCAAGCGTTCGTCCTAAAATAGAGAGGAAAGAAATTTCGGTTTATTGTATTTGACCCACCCTCGTATTTACTTATATGAAATGGGGTTCGGGGTTGTGACAATTACTAAAAAATATAGTTGTATAGTTTATAATATATTTGGAAACTTTGACAACAATATCTCCATTATTAATAACAATCTCTCATATTAAAGGAAATGTCTGTAATAGATCGATTTAAACATTTAACGAAAAATAACAAATCACAACATTATCAACACAAACAAAACTGAATAACTATTTGCCAATGAATGATGACTGCTGCAAGTGGTATTAATTTTAATTTTTTTTTTTTTAATAATAATTACTAACACTAACTAATGATTTTAAAATATTGTCTTCTTAAGCACGTGTGCATTGTACATAAACAATTTTTGTTATCCTTATATTTAAGTTCCTCCAGAAAAAATTGCGAGAGTAAAGTTACTTGACATTCAACAATTTTTATTTTACTAAAATTTGTAAAATAAATTACTGCCATTTAGTGTTAGTCAGTTATATTTCACATAAATACCATTTTACAATTTTTTAATTAAAAATTCTAGAGTTCATAAGGGGTGCTTTTTATATAAAGCATTTAATTTGGCCTTTCTTGTTTTCTAAAGCCTATTCAGAATAATAAAAACGAATATTTTTTACCTAAAATCGTGTAGGTTTAGTATTCTTTCTTAGTGAAAGCTTTCACACATAAAGGATTTTGATGTTTTTGTAATTAACATGTTTTAATTTTGCCGCTACATGTATTTATGAATCTTAAGAATACCTAGTGAGTTAGATTATTACTAAAAAATCGGTAATAATTTTTTGAGCAAAGAATTGACATAGTAAATGGCGTTATAGTTTTACAATAGGTAATAAATAATTGTATAGCTTTTTTTGTATTTACGTCAGAATAAGCTTTCAGCTTAGATATATTTCTATAGATATTTATACTTTTATGTATAACCACGTATTACTTTTTGAACACTCGTAAAATTGTGAACGAACCTTGCACAAGTAACTTACTGCTTTTTAAATTAAATAATAGTTAATTATGAGTAGACGAATATACTTACAATACTTAATTCAAATGCAGTCGTGCATATTATACAAGATCCCGCCATAAACTGGACAAAAACAAACAAGTTAAATGACGATTCAATGTTATCCACAAACCTGCAATTTAAGAGAAAAACACGTTATTTATATTTTTTAGGTATTTATTGCTAAGCTTTTTAAATGCAATCTGCAGTCCGTCGGTTTAAATATGAGTTTAGTCTTCTGTCATTTTATCTAGTTTTTGTTGTGTTGACGACTTAGTTACTTAGTTATCATAATACTTAGTAGTGCAAATCTTAATAAAAGGTACTTTTGCAAAATTTTTAACGTTATTTTCGCAAGCTTTTAAACACACTTTCGTATCCAACGTATATAAGATATTGTTCAGTAATACAGTTTTTATGTGCTTTTAGTGGAACTAAATTTTCTTCAGATTTCCTTTTGTTTACTTTACGAGATTACAGCACACTTGTGTTGCTTCTTTTCGAGAAAATTTAAACGCGTAGTGATGTATCCAGACGCTTGCACGGAAAGTATAGGCAACATTGTTTAGTATTGTCAAGGATGACTTATAGCGAATGATGCGTACGTTTTCACAACAATTAGTTGTTAGTAATCTACGTAAATACTTGTAAATCTGTGAAACTTCATTTCGAAAATACAGATTTCCAGCTTCGAATATACAGGGTGTCTCAAAATTGACGCCCGTGCTTCTGGGATTTAATTCAGGGGGCTAAAAGAAATCGAAAATGAAGAGTGGAAAATTTTCCGTTTGTCTTTTGTTATCGAGTTATCAATAAAAAACAAAAATTTAAGTATAAACTTTACACTTTATTAAAAACGAATAATATTTGAAAACAAGTTATTTTCCACATCTGTTGTCACAAAAAGTGTTCAAATAGGTTGCCTCCTACTTCAAGGCAAACATTCACACGATTTATCATTGAAGCACGAACTCTCTGTAGCATATTTTCGTCAGCAGCGTGAATACGAGCTACGACATCTTCAGGATTCACAACAGGTTCGCGGTAAACTTTTTCTTTCAAATAGCCCCAGAAAAAGTAAACCATGGGATTATGATCGGGTGATCTAGGAGGCTATGGTATGGTTTTTTATTGATAACTCGATAACAAACGACAATCGGAAAATTTTCCACTCTTAGTTTTCGATTCCTTTTAGCCCCCTGAATCAAATCCCAGAAGCACGGGCGTCAATTTTGAGACAACCTGTATTTATTAAATTCGCTTTAGAGACAATTTTTAACCGATATCAATATAAGTGTGTGAAATTTTGTAATAGCAGCCAGTAGGTAACCTTCAAAATTGTTTTATAGCGATCTATTATTATTATTATTCTTATCAATTATCAAATTTGATTAATATTAATAAAAATTTGATTGTTTTTGATGTTCATAAACGATTTACCTACAGTACTTGAAAGCTCTAGGGCGTTATTATTTGCGGATGATTTAAAGATATGGAAAAAAATTAGTTCACTTAATGATTGCATTAAATTGCAATCAGACATAAATAATTTATATACCTGGAGTCAAAAAAATAAACTTCTCTTTAATATATCAAAATGTTCATGTGTAACGTATTCAAAAAAGGCCAGTAAATTAGAGTTCAATTATAACATGCGATCGAAAAAATTTCACCTCAAGTTGGCTATGAAACATGAAACACAAAATTAGGCATGTCGACTTTTAAGCCATACAAATGTCAGCTGTTGTTTTATAGGTTATGTGAGGTGTGTGAGGTTATGTCTGTTTTGCTGTCAGGCATATAAAAAGTCACTAATTCTATTAAACACAGAATTCAAATCTGCCACCAAGAAAATGGAGGTCACATAACTCAACTACTTTAAAATAATTTTCCGTTAATAATATTTTTCTGTTGAGTTTGTATTTAATTTTAGTTTTTAGAGTAATTTAATCTGCTCTAATTTTTATCAGTTAGGCGTGGTTTTAGATTTAGTAGTTCTAATGGCTTATGTTGTATGACTTTAGCAAAGACATGATTTATATTTTTCATGGCAAACTTTGAGGTGAAATTTTTTCGATCACACGTTACTATGGGTAATGAAAACTTACACAAAAATCATATGATACGAGATTTAGGAGTAACCTTCGATTCAAAACTGAACTTCAGTGGTCACATAAAAATTACAGTAAATGAAGCTTACAGGGCCCTTGGTTTTATTATAAGGCAATCACAGGACTTTACCAGCCTGTATACTCTCAGGACCTTGTACAACTATCTAGTTAGAAGTAAACTGGAGTATGCCTCTCTATGCTGGAGCCCCATATACAGGGTGCCCATAATCTATCTCATTACATGGGTAACTTTCTTAATATAAAAGATAGAGGATCGGTTAAATGGGGAAAGTTGGGCAGAATTACAAGCAGAATCTTATGCCATTTTCAAATTTGACGTATGTCATCAGCTTTTTTTAATTTTTTGAAAAAACTGAAAACGGTCGTTTTTTTCAATGTTGTACTGTTCCACGACCATTTACCTTAGAACTGAAGTAAAAGTGGCTTCTTGTAGATATTTTTGCGTAGAATTCGATAAAGTTACGCAAAATGTCATGGCCCGCTTGGTTTTCGAGATATAACATCAGCTTGCTTTTTTTAAATGGCAATCATAGTTGGCTGTGATCTCATTAAATAGCTTTTGTTTTTCTGATTTCATTGATATAAGGTTTGATATACTTTACTCTTTTATTTTCTTTTTAAATGCTAAAAGAAGTTTATTGGTACAATTAAGCAGCAAAATAATACACAGGTAGGCTTTGGAAGCAGATGCTTCAAACAAAAACCCTGGTTGCCAATCAAACAAGTTGATTAAATTTGAAAACAAAATTTTTATTGATAATAATATGTACTATTAATGGTTTTAAGTGCATTATTGCAAAAATAGCTTATAAATTAAATCTCCATTATGTACAAAAATTTCAATTTCATATTAAATGTTCAAAATGGCCCCGTTAACCTGTACGCAATTTGACATCTTCTAACCATCTCTCTATGCACTCTTTCCAAACTGTCAGGTCGAATTCTTCTTATAACTAATGTAAAGCTGATCTCGCCTCTCGACAGTAAGATGGGGATTATTTTCAGACCAATAGATGTGATTGTGCCTATTAAATATGCCGTTGTTGGTAAATTTTGCCTCGTCACTAAATGAAATACCCCGTGAAAAATTTGGGTTGTTGCCCGTTTCTCGTAAAAACCATCTAGCATAATGCAATCTTCTTTCTGAGTCGCCAGCATACAAGGTACATATTTCCAATATGAGATTTAAATGGCTTGAACTGATTTTGTTTTAAAATTAAAAGAGCTTTTTCTGCAGAAATAGCACACTCACTTGCAATTTCACGGGTAGATGTTGTTGGTTTGTAATTTACATATGCCAAAACTCTTTCTCGTGTTCTTGTTTAAACTTTTGCTTTTCATCATTCGGTTTCATAAATGACCCATATTGTTTTAAATTGTTTTCTAATTTGGAAAAAAGCCTTTTATCTGGTTGTCTTCTTTCCATATATCTTTGCAATTACATTTCACTAGCTTCATTACTGTTTCTGTTCCTAGCGTCGTAACAAAAAAGCATGTCGTTTTTCTCTTCATTTGTATACATTGCTTATTTTAACAAATTTGTCTTCATAAAATAAATCAGTAACGCAACTTAAGTAAATCAATTTGTTTGACAACGGGGTTTTTTGTTTGAAGCTTCTGTTTCCAAAGCCTACCTGTGCATTATTTTGCTGCTTAATTGTACCAATAAACTTCTTTTAGCATTTAAAGAGAAAATATGAGAGTAAAGTATATCGAACCTTATATCAATGAAATCAGAAAAACAGAAGCTATTTAATGGGATCACAGCCAACTATGATTGCTATTTAAAAAAATGCAAGTTTATGTTGTATCTCGAAAACCAAGAGGGCCATGACATTTTGCGTAACTTTATCGAATTCTACGCAAAAATATCTGCAACAAGACACCTTTACTTCAGCTCTAAGGTAAATAGTCGTTGAATGATATAACATTGAAGAAAACGACCTTTTTCAGTTTTTTCGAAATAATAAAAAAAGTTGATGGCATATGTCAAATTTGAAAATGGCATGAGATTTTGCTTATAATTCTGCCCAACTTTCCCCATTTAACGGATCCTCTATCTTTTATATTAAGAAAGTTACCCATGTAATGAGATAGATTATGGGCACCCTGTATATAAATAATATTGGTGAGATAGAAAAAGTTCAAAAAAGATTTCTTAGATATTTACATTTTAAAAAGACAGGCAACTATCCACTGTATTCTCACTATGAAGATCTATTGAGCGAACATACTGATATTGTAACCTTAGAAAAAAGACGTTACGTTGCAGCTCTCATATTTTTGTACAAAATATTAAATAATAAGTGTGATACTGGGATATTTTGCAATAATTTAGATTTTTATGTACCAAAGAACACATTGCGGTGTAATCAATTGTTTTATGTTTCCTATATACGAACAAATATTTTAATAAATTCACCATACAGTAGAATGTGTAGATTTGCAAATATAATAAATAATAGCATCGACTTCTTTAATACAACACTAAAGAATGTGCGTTCAGAGTCCTACCAAGTATTAAGCTTGCCTGAAATGGTGGTTGCGTTTAGAAGAGGCATATTTTGGGTGAAATAAAATTATTGAATTTAAACCTAATGAAGTTATTGGGTGGTGTGGGTGTAAGCGCCTGTGTTTGTGTTTGTGTTTTTATGTCTTTTATGTACCTAGTTATTTTCTTTGATGATAGTTATTGTATTGTATTAGAGTGATATATTTCTTTATAATTCAGTACCTAATATTAAATGTAGCCTGTAATTGGGAAACTGTTGGCTGCAAAGCAAAATAAATAAATAAATAAATAAATAAATAGTTTCTGGATAATTTTCCCTAATTATTAAAATACCTATACAGAGTGTTCCGTATCGTTATGTTCAAATTTTGGGAGCATAAAATAGACTTAATTCTAAGACGAAAAAACACAAAATTGGTAGGATGATCTTTATTCGTTCTGAAGTTACAGGCATTTGAAATTATAAACCATAAATAATCAGATCTAAGTTTGTAAACCAACTAAAAACTTACCTTATTTCAGAAATTTTTAATTAATGATATTTTCAAAATGCCCTTCTGCTGAGTGAATACAAGCTTGTGCTCGTATGCCGATAGATGAAGTGATTTTACGCTTGTTTTCTCGGAATTGAAATAAATAAGTTTTGAAAATCAAGCTGACTATGACTGATTATAAGAAGAGACATGTGATTGCAAATGGATGGTGCACCAGCACATTTCGGAATTACAGTCCGAAATTTCATGAACTACAATTATCCACGATGGATTGGTGGTAGGTGGTGTTGGTCCTGTTGCATGGCTACCTAAATTATTTATTTATGATTTATAATTTCAAGGGCCTGTAACTTCAGAACGAATAAAGATCGACCTACCACTTTTGGGTTTTTTAGTCTTAGAATTAAGTCTATTTTATGCTCCCAAATTTTTAACATAACGATACGGAAGACCCTGTATATCAAAATATAACTAGGGGCTAGGTAGATATCTTAATACATATCTATTCTTTGCTGTATTTTTAATTAAGTAGAGTTAAACTACACTCGTGGACAAAAAAACCGGACACTTATATTTTTGGCTTTAATACAGTCTACGAAACTCAAATGGCGCTTAAATATAAAAATATTTTAAAAAATATAAGTGCCCGGTTTTTTTTTGTCCACGAGTGTATATTTTATAGTTTATACAGGGTGTTAAAAAACAAATGTATGATATTTGTAGGACATACAGTACAGACCAAAATAAGCCTAAAAGTCTTAATAAACAGGTGTCCTAAAATTAATCGTTTCGGAAATATGGTTGATTACAATATTAGTCTCGATTATTTAAGTTTAATCACTGCAACGTTTATTGGTAAGGGCAAAATGATAGTAGGCTTATCAGTTTTTTGTTCTGACAACTTAACTTAACTTAACTTATGGCTTATGGCCTGCAAGATCACCTGACTTGAATCCCTTAGACTACTTTCTGTAGGGTAGTGGGGTTACTTGAAGAGCTTTAGTCTATGCCACACCTGTTGACGATCTAGACGAATTACGTCAGCGAATCGAGCAAGGTTGCCAAACTATTCGACAAATACCGGGAATTCTTGAAAGAGTTCGCGGTTCATTTATTCGGTGGTGTAATGCATGTGTTGAAAACGATGGGGGGCATTTCGAATATTTACTTTAGCTACAACTAAAACTTTTCACACTTAATATAAGTGTTTTGTTACTAAAAACTGACATAAAAAAAATATATATAAAAATTAAAATTAAAATCAACAATATCTCCGAAACAATTAATTTTAGGACACCTGTTTAGGCTTATTGTGGATTGTACTGTATGTCCTACAAATATAATACATTTGTTTTTTAACACCCTGTATAATCATATACGTCAAATATTCTTCATCATGAGAATACTTTTCTAAAATAGATGACTTATTAAGTTTTGCGAATTTCGAGTGATTCCCCCGTCTGTTTGTATAATGCAGCCTGAGTTCGTAATACAGCCTTAACAAAATTTAACTTATTTGTTAAGCTTTTAACAAACTAACAATTACTTAAATAAAGCGTTTGAACATTCTTAAATAAATATTTCAAATATAATGAATTCGAAGACTTCCATGGTCAGTGTCAGTATTAACAAAACGTCTTCCGGATTGCGACCGTGTCATTGTTGAGACAGAAGAACTCAACGTTTCGCCCACTTTTTTAAGGGGCTTCTTCAGGAGGAAAAGGCAGCACTAAAAGAGCACGGTAATTCAACGTATCAGCCACGCCAGAGGCGAAACTGTTTTAGCAAGAGGCAGAAGGGTAACGGTAACTCAACTTGTCAACCAAGCCAGAGGCGAAACCCTACTGAACCCTTCTGAAACTACTAAAAAAGAGAATCTTTAAGATACAGAGAAATGTCATTAAACATACCTAATTCACCACGTTTTAATTTTATAATTTACGAAGTTACAGGAATTTTTTAGGTGTTTGGTCGAATATTAGCTTTTAAAGGTGAACTAACAACGGGACACAACCTTAGATAAATAGTGATTTTAAAACCAGACATTCAGTTTCCCAGTATGTAGAATTATCGATGAAAGATATCTTTTTGTGGCTTTGTCTTAACTGTTGGAATATTTATTTTTCGGAATTAACTTGCTATTTTTTTTTAAAATAAAAATCAGTTTTCACGCTTATAATTTTCTCAGACCAGTATTTCTCCATTTCCCGTTTTTATATTACTCTCTCTGTCGTGGACTACTTGATGCTAATTCTTTTATTGTCTTCAGTAAGCTTTAACGTGTCTCATCTTCTTTGTATAACTTATCTGGGTTTAATTTGCCCCTTAGCCAGTGCGCTGAGTCGAGTTTTCAGTTCTATCAACAGGTTATTTAACTCTCTCCAGAGTATTATCCTTGATTAAACAACGTAATTAGGAGTATTTTTATTTCGTTTTATTCTTATCAAAGTTATTCTTTCGTGTACAAAGAGAGATATTTCTT
Source organism: Melanotus villosus (assembly GCA_963082815.1). NCBI lineage: Eukaryota > Metazoa > Arthropoda > Insecta > Coleoptera > Elateridae > Melanotus > Melanotus villosus. The sequence goes on along the minus strand of OY720418.1, from coordinate 62,458,528 downwards.
AAGGGTAAATTGAAAAAGATTTCTGAAATTACTGAATTAACTTATTCGTTTGCGACTCAGAATATATTTATAACACTACATAATAAACATGATTATTATTCAAGATTTTTCTTTTTAGTATACATATTCCCTATGTATGATTAAAAAAAAAAACGTGTCAAAGGTCCTATATGTAGGCAACCATCAACTATGCAATAAACTTTTTAAGAACAAAATAGCATGCTGTGGCAAAAATAATTAAATTAACTTAATGTCAAAAAATTCGTCTTTAACTGCTGCCGTTTTTATTTTCATTTCTGTTTTGTGTTGTTGATATTTTATGTTTGAGAATAATCGTCGAATTAAAATTATTTTGATGTTCTACTAATTTTGATTTATTTACAAACATATCCTTTACACACAACAAAAAATAAAAACTAATGTCCCTAAATTCACAGTCAGAGTGACGTTTAGGGTATAGTTGGTTGCCTACGTCTAGGACTTTTCACTTTTTTTTTTAAACCATACATAGGGAATATGTATACTAAAAAGAAAAATTCCCTGTATGTAAAAGTGCCCGGTGCGTATTTAGCAATGGCACCGAGTGTCTAGCTTTTATTCGTGTCTTTCGTTTTTCGTTTTAAATACACTATAATAAAAAAATTAAATTTAGAATTTTGCAGACCAATACTGCCAGCGATTGTGTACTGATCCCGGCTATAAAGATGAGTAACAAAATTTGATTTATTTGTTCTTAAAGCCGTTTGTATCCGACTTGCTTAAAATGTAAACCAAAATAAACACAAAGCACAATAACATAATGGCAACCACGGGAATTTTTAGTCGACGCATACGAACCTTGTTCGCATAACTTTAAAGTCGATTAATTTAAAGAAGCTAATGGAAACCAATTAGTTTAACTATTCAGTTACAATAAAAAGTTTTTCACTTTTATATAAGGGTGATTTATTAAAACGCAACATTGAAGTTTACTTACTTTACAATTGCTTCATGATGCTGTATACAAGTAGTTATTCTTTCGTACAGCATATTGTCCATTTCATTTAATTGCTCAAGCGAATTACAATTTTTTCCTGTACAAAGATGTACATAAGATTTACTAATTTGTTCGAATGAACTTTTAAGAACTTTTACTTGTCCTGTTGCGTAAAGCATTAGTCCTGATACCATGGTATCTGTGGCAACATTTATTATTGTACAAGCTGCAACAGCTGTAAACATAATAAAAAAAAGTATTATTTTATAATAATTAGTACTGTAGTTTAATATAATTATATTTTGCAATTTCTTAGTCTATTGCTAACTATAAAGGTTCACTTCTATGTAGTGTTGCACCGAACTATTTATTCACAGTTTATTTCTAGCAAACAATATTAACTTAAAAATAAAGCTGTGAATGCCTTTTAAATTTTTCTTTTCCTTGATATTGTGTTTAAATAGACAAATAAATGATAATAAATAATGATATAATGCAGGTAAAAAACTTGTATTGTATTAATTTAGTTAACAACATATTAAACAGGCTGCATAAAATTCAGAAAGTTAAATTTATCCCAAAAATAAACACTTCAAAAGCCGGAAAACAAGAGAAAGCGTGTTATGACTAATTTGTTTATTGTAAACTATGTTTAAACCATTAAGATCAAGCTCAAAGGATTTATTGCAAAGCTTTACGAAAATTAAATAACATTTACTTCGTCCCGTGTTTTTGTTTGTTCGTCTTTATATTTTTATCTAAATTATAAGGTTTAGATTTATTTTCAAATATAAGATTTGGCCTTAGAATTCTCTTTGGTCATAGTCAAAAACGACATCCAGTTAAGGTCTGGACATCCAGAGTTTAAGTTCGCGATATTTAATTATTAAATAACGTGACGTGATGAACTTAAACCCTGGACATCCCTTATGTTTATAATTGCTTTGAATTATATATTGAATGCAATAGTTTCTCATTCTCATGAATAGAGTCCCACCCTTGATGCAACGCCTATCACAGGTAAATAATCTTGTAAACTTATCTCTCAAGCTTTGTTAAAAGCACTGTAACACTCGAAGATATTCAGATGATATTTAATTTGGATGCGTATAATTAAAGGTTATGTTATTTTTTTAGTTAATTAACGAAAGTATTATTTTGCAAAGATTGGTAATGCAGATTTTTTTAAATTATAAAAATTGTAATATAATTTTAAGATAGCTAAATTAAATTTAAGTTAATATAATGATCATTGTTAGTAAATAATTAGCTAAATTTGTAGTCTTAGAAATGTAAAATAATTAGAAACCTTGTAAATAGTCGTTATAGTAAAAAAAACAAATGGAAGTTAAAAATCCAGGATACAGAAAAAACAAATTTGAAAATCAGTTGATATTTTGCAATCGAAGAGGCAACAACAAAATTAAGTTGCTCGTCTCAAAAGGATTAAATATCGAATAAATAATCAACTTTAAATACAGTTAACAATCATAAGAACAGATATAAATCAAAAGAAAGTGAACAAGAAGAAAAAAATCAATTGAGCAGAGAACTTCAAGTAGAACCAATTGAGCAGAGAAATCCAAGCAGAACCAATTGAGCAGAGAACTTTAAGCAGAAGCAAGACTAGCAAAAGCAATTAGAGCAGAGGAAAAATTCGAACAGAGAAAAATTCAAACAAAGGCAGATTGGAAATTTTGGTTCAGGATTAAAGAAATTTTTGGAAAAGAACGAGAAGTCAAGACTAGATTGTGAGTGCATAAAAAATAATTTTAAGATAATATTAAGTAGGGTTGATAGGGAAAACAAAATAATAAAAAAATCTGCATTATAAAATTTGACTAAAGTTTTATTTTGGTTGATTAAATTTGAACAAACAACGAACCTATCTAACGACCTTGAGGTAAGATCTCTGTAAGCAATTAAATTAAAGAGCAAAGCAAAGTATATTTTTGAAAATTGTTGTATCCTACGTAAGTATTATTAAACAGGGGTGCATATCAAAATATATGCCTAGCCACTACAGACTAAATGAACTATCAATTTGTTTTTAGTTTATATTAATAGTTGTGGAAAGAAAGTTTAAGATTTCAAAACATTTTACAACTTGAATTAAGCTTGTATAAAATCATCATTTTTATATTGCAAATAAATATTGTTTTAGAAAGAAAAGAAAAATATTTGTTTTTGCACAAGCGGGAGTAGAAATCAGTTTCTCTGCTGTCAAGATCGTGACAGAAGTGGAGCATTTTCTCCCTAGGGAGTAAATCAGTTTCTCTGCTGTCAAAATCGTGACAGAAGTATAGCATTTTCTCCCTAGGGAGAAAATATGTCACATTTTCTCCCTAGGGAGTTTATATTTGCCAAAGTTTAATTCTTAAAATTTTTAATGAATTTTCAGGTTTTTGTGGTTCTGCTTGTGCAAAAAATAGTATATACACCTAGGGAGAGAATGCTATTTTTCCCTCGGTGCTTTTTAGCCCTCGCGCTCCGCCGTCGGTCTATAAATTGCACCTCATGAAAAATCATGCATTTTTCTCTCTCTATGTACAGGGTGACAATTTTAAAGTTGGCCACTTTTAAAAGGGCGCCATTCATTTGTTTTTTATTCTTTTGTCATTTAATTTGTTTTGCCTTATTCAGAATTTTCTGCTCTATAAAATACTTTACTTTGCGTCTGATTAATTTGACAGCTGTATTGGAAAAATGGACAAGAAACAACAACGCTTGGAAATTATTAAACTCTATTTGGCAAAAAACAGCAATCGTTTGATTTCAAAGCGTCTCAAAATTCCACGCACAACTGTTAATGAAACAATCATTCGCTATAATGAAAGAGGAGACTTTTCTGATCGTAAGCGCATTAGAAAGTCATCCGTTGCTACTTTGAGAGTTCTGGAAATGCTGCGTGAAAGAATAAGGCGAAATCCGAGGCGCTCCTTGAGAAAAGTAGCAAAAGATATTGGTATCAGCAGAGAAACGGTTCGACGAATTGTCAAAAAGAAGCTCAATCTAAAGCCCTACAAGATGCAAGAACGACAGGAGCTGACCGTCAAGAAAAAAGCAGTTCGGCTTGAGCGATGTAAAAAATTATTGAAGTCCCACGCTCTGGAAACTTTGGACTGAATTCTGTTTACGGATGAGAAAATTTTTACGATCGAGCAATCCGTCAACCGCCAAAACGACAGAATATGGGCAGCAATACCTCCCGGAGAAGATAGAATAATTGGCCGTGTTCAAAAATCTCTCTCGGTCATGGTATGGGCCGGAATCAGTAAAACGGCAAAAACTCCGCTAATTTTCATTCAAGAGGGTGTCAAAATCAATCAAGTTGTTTATAGGCAGCTTCTTGAGGATCAGGTACTTCCATGGGCTCATGCTACATATGACAATCAGAATTGGACGTTCCAACAAGACTCAGCGCCATCACACAGAGCACGAGAAACCATAATGTGGATTTCTGAAAATTTTCCAGCTTTCATTACTCCGGAAGAATGGCCGCCGTACTCACCGGATCTCAATCCAATGGACTATTCTGTTTGGAGTATCTTGGAGCAAAAAGCCTGCGCTAAAAGCCACAGTACGTTAGATTCTCTGAAACGCGCCCTAAGGAAAGCATGGGACTAAATAGACGATGGAATGCTGCGTGGAATCGTCGATCACTTTCCGAAGCGTCTGAAGGCATGTGTTCGAGCAAGAGGTGGACACATTGAATGAAATTCAGCCTATCCTGTTAAGAAAACTGTCCTCTTTCAGAATACATTAGTAATTTGTTGATAGTTTTATGTTTTGAATAAAATATTGTTGTGTTAATGTGGCCAACTTTAAATGTGTCACCCTGTATAATATACTATTACCATAGATTAAAGATCCCTTCTATGCTATTACTTTAGTACAGTGAAAACTTGAAAATGTGACTTATTAGGCACGTCCGAGAAACAATAGGCTTATAAATATGACATTTGAACATGCAAAACGCTTTACATCAGAAGCACTGTAAATGTTCATTAATGGTAATTAGTATTAGAATGTAATTTCTTTGTAAACTATAATAAAAATAAAAAATTTATAAAATGATAATTATTATACGTATGTGTGTATCTGTATATCCTTCTGAGATATACCTCAAGTATTACTTCGTAAAATTGCCATTGTTATTTTGGAAAAACAATATAAGGAAAAATTCTATTTAACTAGATTTTTGTATTTAATATACGTTCTCCAAAATGATTATTTTTAGAGATTATAGAGAAAAGCTTACTCAGATAGCATAATATCATAAAATTAATATACTTACTTAGAAACACATGAATGTAGACGAAGATATAGGTAATAGTGCTTTCCTGCGTATCAAGCGGATACCATACTTCTAAAGGTAAAATTCTTTTATCTGAAAATAATGGAACTGATGCCCATGCAAAAAGAGCACCTGTACACACTCCTTGATATGCCCGATACAATTTTTGTGCATTTGTAGCAGCTCCTTCTAAGTAGAAATCTTGATCAGTTGTTTGCTTATTAAAAATTGGATCTTTCATCATACGAATCGTTTCTTTAATTATTTCTTCATTCATAATCCACACTATCATTCTAAATAAATAAGCAGTTAATTCTGATAGTAAATATGCACTTTCCGTTATTTCTGTCACTATGATGCTGTCTTTTGTTGCAAAATAGAGCAGCGCTGCAATGGGTATTGTAGCAACAAACATAACAAACATTACAACTGTGTAGGGCTTATAAATTATTGACATTACTTTATTTTTTGGAGTCCAGAAGCCCCATAATTTCATCACAAGTATATTGGTTTTTAAAAATTCGCCAGCAGTTTCTATCATTGTATTCACTGAAGTATTAAAAAATGTCGAGTGGTACAATTAGGGTGGTTTCTTTATATATAAGATCGTTTCTATGGCAACTCAAATATAATAAAAAAGTAATTAGGGATTTCACAAACCGATGAATACTTTTACCCTGAAGTACAGGAAGGATATAATTATCGCTGCCAACACTTAATGAGGACATTCTGAAACGTGATATTTATTCAAATTTATCCTGTTAAAATGGGGTGTTCCGGGTTAAATTGGATGCATGTAATAAATAATTCTGATTTTATCCTAATATAATAGTTTAAAAACGACATAATTATGTACTGTTATTGTAGTATACCTTAAAATTAAATATTTTTACTATAAAATATATAGTTTTAGAGCATGGCCATCTCAGTTTGATAAAGGACTAACTGTAAAAAGGGAGTGCTATCTCAATTTAATTAATTAATAGAATATTTTGCTGAAAGGCTAAATATTAATATTTTTTATTTTTGAACGATAGCTATATTAATATGTTTTTGATACAAAACATCACATTTATACGTATAAACTGCCTTTGCGAATCATGAAGTGAAATGAATGGTGCCAATTTATAAATAATTTTTATATTCATAGTATGTACTTAACATCTTCAATAATTATCTGGTTTAGAATTGTGAATATATTTCTATGATATACAATATATTTTTCATATGTGTCTTTTGTATAATCACGTTAACGCCCAATAAACTACCCTAAAGTGAGGATCGATCTGATTTTGGGCGCCCTAAAAACAAGATAGATATTGTCTATAATCAAAAACTTAAGTAAGCGAAAAAGTATATTATATTTTACTATAATTTATGTTCTTCTCGTAGGTGTTTACTATAAGATAGTTATTATAAATAAATCTCACCCGGCAGTACGGCAGAATGGGAGTGCACGTAATACTGAACAAGAATGGGTGACCATTCTGCGGTTCAGTGTGTCCGGCCCCCTCGACACTGTAAAGGTAGAAGAGGGTAAAAGAGAAAGAAGGGCAAATAAATATCAAAGGAAGTACTTATTGAAGCGCCTGAAAATTTCGTGGCACGTTTTCGGGTATCACAATTATTTAGTATTATTAAGGTGAGTAATAATAGTAAAAATCACCTTTAGGGTTTATTCAGGCATAACTAGTGATATTTATAGTACAGCAATCTATCATAATTGATTTAATCTATTATGTGTATTTTCTTTAGTTCGAAAATTTCCGCAGGTGAGTTTTTCTGTTACGCTTAATTCAAGTTTTAATACCGTTATTATTCTGTAATAGTTGTGTGCTGTAATCCGCAATAGATTTCTTACTTGTTTTTGACATTATGGCAAGATGTACTATCCCATTGGAAAATGAGCTTCCGCCTTGATATAACTTATCACTTATCAGTCTTTGACAATGGACTCTGCTAGATTGTAGATTGTAGATTGCTTAGGGGGTCGTTATAGGTGTAGTAGCCACATAGATCTTTTGTGAATTACCGTACAATTATATGTTGTTTCCAATATTTTTAGACTTTTCATATACCTAATCTAGTATTTTCTTGGGGGCCAATTTTTCTATTTCTTCAGGCGTGAGTGTCACCTTCCCGAGGAATTTGAACTTGCCAGGAGTTGATGCATCGCATTCACATAGTATGTGCTCTGAAGTTTCAGTAGCGTTTGCTAGCATTTCTTAATATTTACCAGCAGTGATTACAATATAACCGAATTAATTCTATACTCCTAATTAATACATTGTCGGTGTCCCAAACAAAGTGTAATTTTGGATGTTTTCGTGTAACCAAGGAGGTTGGAGATGGAACTTTCACAAACTTCCATGTGTCTTCGCCTCGTTTACTATCTTCCTCCAGGCCTTTCTGTTCTTTATTTTCTCGGCCCAATCTATCACTCCCATATTTCTTAGATCTTCCATCACCTCGTCGTACCACCTTCTTCTCGATCTCCCTCTGGGTCGATCTTCGCCAGGTTTCCAGTGCGCAATTAATTTAAGGGTGCTATCTTCCTTTCTCATTACATGGCCTAACCACCTAATTCTTTGTGATTTTACATTTTGCACGATGTCACATCCTCCTATATCCCTCAATATTTCATGGTGCATCTTTCTTCTAAGCCCTCCCTAATAATCCTTTTCTGGTCCCAGTATTGTTCTCAGCAATTTACGCTCGAAGATTCTCGGTTCTTTCTCTTCCTTTCCTGTGGTGTACATGAGTTCCGCTTCATAGGTTTTGTATATTTTGTTGTAACCGTGATCTGTTTATCTTTTAACACGTTTTTATTTGCGTAATATGCTCTGTGCCCTGCTTGTGTCTTCCACATTACCTCATACTTTCGATCATTGTTATTGTTGATTGGGATTCCCAGATAGTTGTCGACTTCTTCAAATGTGTATTTGTCAACTTGTAGGTTGGTTCTATCATGGTTTGCGTTTCTTTGGCATTTAAGGTATTTGGTATTATTTTAATTTATTTTCAGTCCCATTATCCCTATTTTGTTTTGCAGTTTTGTGAACATTTCGGTTATCTTCCTTTTTAACCAATGACAATGTCATCAGCTTATGCAAGCAACTGATCTTCTCTGCTTATTATTGTCCCATGGTGCTCTATCTTTCTTATCATTTTTTCTAACACAATATTAAATAATGTGGTAGATAGTGCGTCTCCTTGCCTCACTCCCGCATTTACTATGAAGTTACTTGTTTCCCCTGCTGCGCTTCTAATAGATGCTGTTGTTGCCTCCATCGTCATTTCTAGCAGACACACTATCTTTACTAGTATGTTCATTTCACACATTGCCTTTATCATCTGTCTTCTGTCGACTTTGTCAAAGGCTTGTTGAAAGTCAATGAATTGCAGGTGTATGTCTATGCTGTGCTCATATCGTCCACTGTTGGCTTGCTCGCTGTAAATCCATACTGATAATGACCAATTATATTATTCGTGTACTTTATTATTCGCCTGTGTATTAGCGTTGAAAAGATTTTGTATGCTGTATTAAGGAGGGTAATCCCTCTATAGTTGCGGCAGTCTTCCGTGTCTCCTTTCCTTTTATCATCACTATGACTCCCTCTTTCTATTCCTCGGGCAGTCCATTTCAATATTTTAAACGTTTTTTGTTTGTTACTCATAATGATGTAGTTACTATTAACTTTTTTCATCATCTTTATGAAACGTTTTTAGAACCTTATGTTATGATGAACGAGTCGAAAGGAATTCAAATGAATCTGTATTTATGCTAAAAATCATATGTTCTGCTTGGAGGTTTATTTATTAAAGTACTTTTTTTTTCATTTACTTGTTTTATATTCTGAAGTATAATCGGTTACATTTATAGATCTCGGTGCCATTTGCCAGAAATAAAATTAGAGAGATATAGAAACTCATTCATCTAAAGTAATGTGGATGTGTTGCAATTTCCCTAAAGTTTACGTATTTAATACTGGAATAGTCGTATTCGACTTAATATTAGGTCAGGAATTGTTCTGTGCGATATATAACTCGTGCATCTTTATGTTATTTACATTATAGTCGGCTAACTTGGCATTTCCATCTTTCTTGTGGGTAGCCTACATTCTGTTTTCCTTTTGGCTTGTAATCTAATATTGCGTTATGCCTTTTATTGGTTCAACATAATAAGTAAATAAAGTGAAATATTCTTAACCCACTTATATTTTAAATTTCAGATTCATATACTACTATTTCTAATATCAAAGAATCTCAAAATCTTCCGTAACACAACATGTATTATTTTGTTGTCAATTCTCATACTTAAATAAAATATCATACTCAGACATTTACTTTCAGATAAAATAATAGGTATATATTGAAATGGTCTTGCTCTTTTAAAAGATTTTATTTAAATTTAATTTATTTATTATTAAGCCCACATTCAATATTTACAATTATCCCTTGCTTTGCTCTTTAATTTTACTTAATTGTTTGCATTGCTCTTATCTCAGGTCGTTAATTAGGTTCCTTGTTTGTTATCTTTCTAAGTATATTTTTACCCAAATACAAATAAAATTACTCAAATACTTATAATGCAGATTTTTTTTTTATTATCGTTTTTTCCTATCAACCCTGCCTTAAACCTATCTTATAATTACGGCATTTACACTCACTATTTACACTTGAATTCCCCTTCTTTTCCAAAATTTCTTTATCTCAACACCAAAATCCAATTTGCCTCTGCTTGAGTTGCCTGTGGTTGAATTGTCTCTCCTTGAATTGCCTCTGTTTTGAAATGCCTCTACTTGAATTGCCTCTGTTTTTAAGTGCTTCTACTTGAAGTTCAATTTTCAATTGAATTTTCTTCTATTTCACTTCCTTTTGATTTAATGCTGATTCTAATAATCGTTAACTTTATTTAAATTTTAATATTCGTTTGATATTTATTGTTTTGGGACGAGCAAACCTATCTGGCTGTTGCCCCTTTGAATGCAAAAATATCAATTATTTATTAAATTGTTTTTTTCTGTATCCAAGATATTTTTATCTAAATTGTTTTTCACTATAACAACTATTTACAAGGTTTCTAATAGTAACTTATTATACATTTCTATAACTACCAATTTAGCTAATTATTACTAACAAACATTATAACAATAACTTATTTACATTTTCACATAACTTAAATCTAATCTAGCTATCTTAAAATTATATTACAATTTTTAATAATTTAAAATCTGCATTACTTATATTTGGCAAATAACATTTTTCTTTTATAAATTAAACAAACAACTTAACCTTAATTATATACATCCAATTAAGTATCATCTCAAAATGTAGGGTTGTGGATGCTAGAGATCTCAACAAGATTACCTTAAACTCCACTATACCACAGGGGTCAGCAATTTAATATATCCAAAATAATTTTAAAATATTTGTTTTTTCTAGACTATTAGAGAGCTGAGAGAAACAGAGTTATCAGGAACAACTAAGTAAATCGTGAAATAATGTTCTTTGACAAATTTCCTTAAACATTTACAACTTAGGTACTCTCTGTCTGTTTTTAACCAAAATCACTTATGCACAAAGCGATGTTTCTAAACTATATCTACTAGGCCAACCCCAAAGGAGAAAAAACATTTACCTAGCACTACCTTCGGTAGAACCATAGTTGTATTACGTAAAATTAGATTTTTAAAGACCTTTGCATCTATGTTTGTACTATGAATAAATTAAGAATTGCCTTATTCTTTAGTTCACATTTGAAAACAATTTTTGCTAAAGCAATCTCCATAAATAGTTTCCGATTTAGCGTTATCATCGGGTTCTCCGCACAAAAATTAAATTTTATCATTACTAATTGTTGGCCTTTCTCTTTTCGTCCTACTAAAAATTTAACTTCCAGTCTTGGTAAAGTTATCGTTTGAGCTGAGTAATGTTAAAAAATGCAACAAATAATAACGCAATCATCCTTGTCGTGGATTTTTATGTGGAGTTTTAGAATTTTTTTTTAGTTAAGTTAAAAAGGTGTCAACAAAATAATCATCAGTCCTGAGAAATTATTATAAGCAAAACTATTGACTCTAAAAGTATGTTTTATAACTTATTGACACGGGCAACTGGCAAGGGGGGCTTGGTGGCGACAAACATTTTTCGCGACCGGCCTGGGTATGAATTTTGTTAGTTTAGTTTAGTTTAGTTTGAACCGGCTAAATGACCAATGTATTTGGTGTTATTAATTAAAAATGAGGATAATAATAAATAAAAAATAAGTATTAATGGTTAAATGTATTAAAATGGATTTAGTTATTATAGAATCTAAATTTTGCAAAAAATTACAGCTTCTTATAAAATTAGTTGGTAGAATTCCCATGTCTCCTACTGTCGCTGTTAAACATGCCGCTCCAAGTCTTCGCATTGCTTTTGAAATAAAAATCAATGTTTCGCTGCATTTTAATCATTCTATAAATACATTTAATTATTTTAAAATTGGTTTAATTAAAACTAGGCAGAATTAAATTCCTCACATTTCAATTATTACAATACTGTATTGTATATACAATGCAAATTAAATAATCTGAACGCATGTTAATCCGAACAAAATGTACTTAAATTCCCCAGTTTTCTTGCTTTCATTGTTATACATTCAAGGAAATAACTTATTTGTTTATTCTGCAAATTCCCCAAAATTTTTTTAAAATTTCAGTTTTCTGAATTATTGGTCGTTATCGGTGTTTATAACAAATATTTCAGAAAAATAGATGCACTAGGCATATGATTTTGCGACAAATACAAAATGAATTGTGCGCTGAACTCATCAGATGTAATTAAACTATCTATGTAATGCCTAGAATACTGAATTTGGTCTAAAAACTCACTTGTAATATGTAATAATTTTGCACATATTGTTGTTTTATGAAATATATGGTTGTTTATGTCCTAGTTTTCACATAAGAAACAATTCATTAGTCATATTCATTTATGCAGAATAAAAAAAATACAAGAAGTTTATGATCATCCAAATGATTTAGTTAGTTAGTAGTGATTTGTTCAGCGGAATGGATTTAATGCCGGCTAATGTAATTCTTATGCATATAATCTTAACTAATGCTATATAGGTTGTTTACAAATTCATGGGCGTGGGATTTTGCGATAGAGGGTAGGTTTAATTTGAAACTTTCGCATAATTTAATGCTTAATATAACGTAAAGATATTTTATTTAACTAAATTCGTTTAAGAGCTGTAGTTAAGTAAAACTTTAACTTTTGATTACAGAAAATGGTAATATGCTTATATTATTTCTAATAACAATGTCAAATACATGGAAAATGTCTTTCTTTTATTAACAAGTTGAGCATATTACATGAATAACACTTTTGCACCATACTGAATTGTTTTGTAAATTGTCTAAACCTTCTTTGTAATTAGAAAAAGAAAAAACATTTTTTAAAACTTGTTACATAAGTATATTACGCACTTTTCAAATCAGAAGATAAGGTTCCATTTAACTACAAAAAAATTCAATATGGTGCTAATAAGACGAATGAAATATTTTTAACAGTTCTGCTTACATCACTTATTAAAACTTCAAAAGTTGTCTTCAGAGACTTTTTTGAAATTATCCCGCGCAATGGAGAGATCGCTGACTTCTAACTGGGAATGTCGGAATTAAATCTCGTAGATTTTTATAATCCCCCTGTCTAAGATCGGTACTTGAGCAAGTAAAACAGTTTAATCGTTTGGTTCTATCTATGGAATGATCGGCTATACATGGTCACAAACTTTGCAGAAGGCAACGGGAAACCAGTACAGAAACATAGTTCCCTAATATAAGGGGGCTTTACAAAGCTCATGACACCAAGTCCTTCGAAAATGTGGCTCTGGTCCTCTCGTCAAAATCCTCCCTAGTTTCCTTAGGGGATGGAACTCTAAGAAGGATTTGAAGATCTCAAATAATAGTGTGAGGAATGGAAAAAGAAATTTGCATTTTTTCGTTTTTTTAGCTTGTTATAAATGTGTAAGTAAATTTTATTTATGTTACCATATTAAATATAAAATATTGAAAAAGCTTGTAACAATCTCAATTTCTCTGAAAAGTCTTATCCAGACACTCAGATCGAACATCATGTGACCGATAGTGACGCAGGCTACCAATTCATTTAGAGTACCATAGACCTAGTTAGATCAAAAATATCATACAAAACTTTTTTTAATTTACAAGTTATGTATTTACTATTTTTATTTTTATAAAAAAAACTCCTCCAGTAACAAATTTGTTTTTAGTTTTATGTATAGAAAGGCTCTATTTTCGGTTTTTCTAAGTAGATGTATACCGTTAAATAAAACAATTTATTATAGATATATTATTATTCTTTTCAGAACATTTTTTTCTTGAGAAAATCTTACATTTTTGATGTATGTACTCGCATTTACTTCTTAGTATCCAGTCTTTAAGGCCGCAAAGATAATTTAACTAACATAGTTATCCGTTCAGTAATGCTGTTGTTGTGACAGCACCCACCTAATCTAATGTTCACGCTTTAAATATTACCTTTGGTTGTGGCGAGATTTTTCACAATATAGGTTGGTAGCATACTTGTCTTTATTTTAAGTACATCAAACCTAAGAATTATGTTTATGTTAAAATTGTTTAAACATAATAGTATATTACGTGACAAGTGATTCATTATGAAACGAGCAAGCAAAGTCCACCACGTTCCTTTAAATTAGACTTACTTTACGCCCCGAGTTTCCATTATCACACTAGTACGATAACGTTTAACTGTAAAAATCCTACTTTACGCACTCTTCGCGTTCACCTTTCGAAAACCTCAAAATACTATTTTAAAGTACAAGAAAGTCGTAGTACTGCAATATAGAAAGTTAAGCAAAGACCTGCTTGGTCGGGCCTCTTGACACTGTAAAGGTATAAGAGGGTAAAAGGAAAAGAAAGAGAAATTACAAGGAAGAGAATTGTATATTAAAAAATTTAATTTTGAAGAGGTTGGGCAATTTTATAAATTTTCATTATAACAAGTTAAATCAACACTCTGAATATTAGTGATAGATTAAGAAAAGCTTTTTGTATAATTTAACGTTAGTAGAAATATTGATGGAAGATTCTGCTTACATATTTATTTAGCGGTGAACTTTAAATATTATTGGAGCTTAATTTTATGTAACACTTAATTTCTCACAGGCGCTAATAAGAAACCTTTTTTTAATAATCTGAGTTACTTTTTTAATGAATTAGAACACAGAACACAGCAATTTGAAATTAAATTTTATTTTGATTATTATTTTGTCAATTACATTTTTATATTAAAAATTAACAATTTTATAAATAAACCGTACTCTAAAAAACTTGTGGCCAGTAAAACATATGATCAAAAATTATTTTCAACTAATATGACTGTGAAAGAGCAAATTGATACTTTTAAAATAGCATTTACTCCAAAATTATTGACTTCTGCCACATTTTGTAGAATATGATCAAATATTATTTTTATACAATATGGCTGTCTAAGTATAAAACAATGCATATAACTTCAATTTAAAATCTAACCTAATAAAAATAGAAATTGTGCTGATCGGCAAGCATTACGTTTATTTACTAACTAAACTTATTTTAAATTCGTATAAAAGATGTTGAACATGTCTGCCTTTCTTTTAAGTACACAATACAACACGTCTCAACATGTTATCAGACGCTTTTATTGTAAAATGTATCTAATAATAATACTAATAATAATAATATTTACTTCTAATCAGTACTTAAATTAATTAAATGCTGGCAACTTCCGCAATATATGGAGTTATCCGTTTCTGGCAAATGAAAACATCTTTACTTAAGGTAGACCAATCCCAAAAGGAAATCCCATATCTGAGTCTAATTCCAACTTGTACGTTATACATATAGATTTGCAAGCTGTTGTAAGAATAGAGGTCAGTAGATCGAAATAATAAATATATTGAATCTAAGTTAGAAACCGAGTTTAAACCACGAGTTCTTCAATTTAAACGATTGTCAAGCCATAAGAAACTTAAATATAGGGCTATTTCGCAATGGGACGTTATTAATACTTCAGTTAGAGGCGGTGATATTGGTAATCCGTACGCTAACAGAAAATTTAACACACTGCGTTTTCTCAACACCTAATATAAAGATTTTTTAGAAAACTATTAAAGTTATTTTCCAGTAGTTCACCACATTTAGCTGAAATCACTAGACACAATGTCATTAACGTACAGAAGAAAGATTACAAGGCCCAGTATTGCCTCTGAGGGACACCAATATTAATTTTAGGTGAGGTATAATCTTCAAGATTCTTTGTCGTAAAGATATCTTAGGAATAGTGTTTCTAACAACAGGAAATAACTTAAGAGGACTAAGATCACACGATCTTGGTGGATAGCGATTTTGTAATATCACTCTTTCATCTTAAACTGTTGCAAGAATTCAAAGGTTGTACTACCTTGGAATTCTTGAGACGACAGTGTTACTAAATGAGTAAGTAAAGAAAAATTATAATACAAATATAAAATGTGACAGTTGTCAACAATTTTGTAGTAAACATACATATGTGAGTCAATTTTAAAGGCATGTGAGAAATTTTAATAAAACGAGTTTTTGAAAATTTTCTCTTACAAAATCATATTTTTTTTAGCGATCTTAAGATCAACGTCTATAGACAGTACAAACAATTAGAGATAACTTTACTCAGCATTTTTCTGAAAATCTAAAAAGACGTTTAAATTTGTGCATCGAGAGCGAACGAGCAACATTTTGAGTCTCTTTTATAGACTTGTTTATATTGTGAGTATAATTTGAATTATTATTGACACTGTTCGTGCTGTGCACGAGATACATAGAAATATTGTTTTTGGGTTACTATGTAACGTGTTGTTAGTTACGAGAAAAAATGTAAACAAAATGACAAGCAATAAATTTTAATATTCATTGTAATTCAATATTTTGGAAGTACAGTAAAAACACAAAAATCAAATATAAAATGAGGTACTTCGCTATCTCAACATGGTCCTTCGAAAGTCGGATTCGTTAACCGCAAAAATAATTGAAATAAAAGTGAAATAACATAAAATCAAGAAGAAGCTCTAATTTGCATGGTTCTGGCAGAATAAAATTCAAGAATTTGGGTACAGAAACAGTTAGAAGACTACGTTCTACCCAGAAAGGCCGTTGTTACTACGTGCAACGCAGCAATACTTGAAAATCCCAGGGGCCATCGGCAATATAACAACTGTCAATAGTAAAAGACAGAATATTCAGGCAAGTGTACATTCTTGTTTGTTAGCAGGGAGCTTCCAATATTCTTTGTTCAATTTAGTTGAAGTAAAGGTCACATTATGGAACCCGAACTAAAAGGGTTGATTTCAAAACGCGCTCAAATTAAAGCCCGTATCACTAGAATTGAAACTTTTTTCCAAAGTTGCACCGATAAGGATAGCGTAACACAGTTAAAACTTCATTTAGCTAAGGTTGATACCGCTTTCCAAGAATATGATGATGTGCAATCACAAATAGAATCTTTAGTTGAAGACGGTAGTCAAAACCACGATCGCGATATATTTGAAACGCACTATTTTGAATTAATGACACAAGTAGAACTCTTTCTGGCAGAGCATTCATCAAGGTCCAATAGCGAAAACGAACCATTAACGCATAGTCACAATAGTAGTGTAATTCATAATTCGCAATTCGATTTACAAGTCAAGTTGCCAACGTTAAAATTACCCATCTTTGCAGGTAAGTACGAACAATGGACTTCTTTTCAGGAAACATTTTGCTCACTAATTCACGATAATAGTAGTCTTAGTAATATTCAGAAGTTTCATTACTTAAAATCATGCCTCAAAGATGAAGCTGCAAACGTAATAGAAACGTTAGGAATAGCATCTGAAAATTATTCAATCGCGTGGGATTTATTAAAAGGCCGTTTTGAAAATAAGCGTTTAATCATAAAAAATCATGTGTGTGCCCTATTTAATTTACCGGTGATTATAAAAGATTCCTCCACATCGCTAAGACAAACTTTAGACAACGTTTGTATGCATTTAAAAGTATTAAAGGGTATGAGTTTACCTACTGAATCATGGGACGTATTAATTATACATTTATTAACGTCTAAATTTGATTACAATACAATTAAAGAATGGGAATACTATACTAAATCAGATATAGCCACAATGAGCGAAATGACCGAATTTCTAAAACGTAGATGTCAGATTTTGGAATCACTAAGTTGCAACAACAGTTTGCAAAAGGTTTCGCCAAATTTAAAACATATCCCAAAGAATACACGTCATATCAGTGCGCATGTAACAACTAACACACTAGTATGTCAAATATGTAAAAAACAGCACCCAATTTATCAATGTGACGAAATTTTAAATATGCCAGTAGAAACTAGATTGCTGGAAATAAAGAAATTGAAATTATGCTTAAACTGTTTTAAGGGAAATCATTTTATGCAAAATTGCTTTGCACGAAAATGTAGAGTTTGTCACAAACGACATAATACGTTATTGCATAATCCAACAGTTAAACCAAAAAACGAAGTGGAGTCAGCAATTAAACAAAATGAATCGGAAGTACAATCTCCCACTTCATCGGTAGTTGACGAAAATGCGGTTGCAAGTAGCGTAGTAAATAATCATTGTTATCAAGGTCAAACAGTTACTCAAGTTCTTCTTTCCACTGCAATTGTTCAAATACCCGATGTAAATGGCAAATTGCATGATTGTCGATCACTTTTAGATGTTGGATCGCAATCAAACTTCATAACACAGTCAATATGTAAAAAATTAAAAATTGGGACTGAAACAGCAAATCTAGTCATTACCGGTATAAATCAATCTTTCAGTAAGGCAACGGAAACCGCGAATGTCACAATTAAGTCAAAACATAGGTCTTATTCACGGAGTCTAAAGTGTTTAGTGTTAGATAAGATAACAGATAGTTTACCGGCTTCTAGTATACCGTCTCGGTTAAGTATTCCAAAAAATCTTAAGCTCGCTGATCCAAGTTTCAACGTATCGTCGCCTATTGATTTATTATTAGGCGCAGAAGTATTTTGGGAACTGCTATGCAATAAACAGATTAAAGCAAGTAACGGTCAACCATACTTGCACAAAACACATTTGGGATGGATCATTGGTGGCTCATTACATATCAACCAATCCATGCCACGAGCAAGTTGTAACGTAACCCTTAATGCTTTAGAAAAACAAGCGGTCAAATTTTGGGAAGTCGAGGGCATGGATTCTATAAATTCGTCGAAAAAGTTGTCAAACGAAGAATTAAAATGTGAAACTCATTTTAAGCAAACATTTAAAAGAAATTTAGAAGGACGATTTATAGTACAATTGCCATTTAAAGATAATAAGCAAAATTTAGGGCATTCTAGGGAAAACGCTTTGCAACGTTTCTATTCGCTAGAACGTAAATTTAAAAAACATCCAGAAATCAAAACAAATTATGTAAATTTTATGGATGAATATTTGCAGTTAGGACATATGGAGCTTGTAACATCGCATGACGTAGTTGAACCCGTCAACACGTTTTACTTACCTCATCATGCGGTAGTTAACGAGTCAAGCTTAACTACTAAACTTCGAGTAGTGTTTGACGCGTCCGCGAAATCCTCTTCGGGAGTAAGTCTGAACGACAATCTGATGGTTGGTGCTACCCTGCAGCAGGACTTGTTCTGTATAATTACGCGATTTCGGACGTACCAATACGTTTTATCGGCGGATATCGCTAAAATGTACCGTCAAATACTAGTAGAACCCATGCATTGCGACTTTCAAAGAATTCTATGGCGCACAGATCCTCAACAACCAGTTGAAACTTACAGACTAAAAACCGTGACATATGGGACAGCTTCGGCGCCATTTTTGGCTGTAAGATGCCTACAACAAACAGCTGAGGATTTAAGAACAAAAGATACACTCGCGTATCATGCAATTTTAACTGATTTTTATGTCGACGATTTGTTAACGGGAACAAATAGTTTTAGTGAAGCCAAAATTTTACGAGATCAGCTATTAGAGATATTAGGCAGTGCGGGGTTTGAACTAAGAAAATGGGTGTCGAACCATCCAGAATTAGCACCAGATTTGTTGTGCGAATGGGTAGACTTAGACAAACAGGGTGACACAAAAATACTAGGATTGCGTTGGGATTATAAAACGGATGAATTAAAATACGGGGTAAAGCAGTTTGAAGCACCGAATAGATTGACAAAACGGTTAATTTTGTCTACAATAGCCCAGTTATTTGACCCATTAGGTTTAATCGGTCCGATTCTAATAACTGCAAAGATCATACTTCAAAGAATTTGGTCTGAACGTTTAGGCTGGGATGAGGTAATTCCTAACAACTTACAAATCATGTGGACGCAGTTTTTAAAAAATCTGCCAGGCATAAACGAATTAAGAGTACCACGGAAGGTAGTGGGCGATCGACTGTCGGTAACATTTGAATTACATGCCTTTTCAGATGCGTCCAATTTTGCGTACGGTACGTGTCTTTATGTTAAATCATCCGATAGCTTAGGGAATTATACGGCACAATTACTATGCGCCAAAGCTAAGGTAGCACCGTTAAAGACAATATCTTTGCCTCGACTGGAGTTGAGTGGGGCTCTTCTGTTAGCACAACTAGTTAATAAACTCGAACGAACATTAAACATAAAATTTAGTAAACATTATTATTGGTGTGATTCAAAAATTGTACTTGCGTGGATAGCTGCTGAACCCAATACGTGGAAAACTTTCGTCGCAAATCGCGTATCTGAAATACAGCAATTAACCAATGCGACTGATTGGCATCACATAGCCTCAAAACATAATCCTGCAGATATCATATCACGGGGTGCAACAGCTCAGGAACTTCAACAATCGTCGGTTTGGTGGAATGGCCCAGAATGGCTCAGACAAAATAGCGATACTTGGCCATTCACATTAACAAACTGTCAGAATCAAAATGTATTCGAAGAAAAACGTACAGTACTAATCAGTACAGTTCCAGTGCACGAATCAAATTTTGCAATTATGCATAAATTCTCATCGTTTATTAAACTTCAAAGAGTCATATCGTATTGCATTAGGTTCAGTTACAATATGAAACACAAATTATCCAAACGCGTTGGTGCCTTACGCCCTATGGAATTACACGAGGCAATGATTTCAATTGTAAGATATGTGCAAGGTGAACAATTCAGCAAAGATATTCAAGAATTAAAGAAAGCCAAAAGAGTCAGTAAAGAAAGTAAATTATTATCGCTCAATCCGTTTATCGATGAAAGGGGCGTGATTCGGGTAGGTGGTAGATTAAGTAACACCAGTTTACCATATAATAGTAAGCATCCAATAATATTACCAGCAAACCATCAGGTAACAAAATTGTTGGTTATCCAAGAACACCATAAACAGCTTCACGCAGGGCCTCAACAGACGTTAGCTTCATTACGCCAAAGGTTTTGGCCAATTGCGGCAAGAAATACGGTTAGGCAAATTCTGCACAAATGCGTAAAATGTTTTAGGGCAAATCCCGTGACTATTGACCAATTGATGGGTGACTTGCCAGAAAACAGGGTACAACCGGCACGTCCATTTGTAAATTCAGGTATTGACTATGCTGGTTCTATTACAATAAAGGGCGGTCACGGTCGAAGTAAAAAGACAATTAAGGTATACGTGGCAATTTTTGTATGTTTTGCCACGAAAGCATTGCACATTAACTTGGTTAGTGATCTCACTACGCTATCATTTTTAAACACCCTGAAGCGATTTATTGCTCGTAGGGGTAACATATTAAATTTATATTCGGACAATGCGACTACCTTTGTCGGTGCACAACCTCCCAGATCTCCTCATTTTGGTGGAATTTGGGAGGCAGCTGTCAAATCAACAAAACACCACTTACGTCGAATAGTTGGAAATGCATTGCTAACTTACGAGGAGTTGTACACAATCCTCACCGGTATTGAGTCTTGTTTAAATTCACGTCCTCTCACTCCTTTATCGACTAATCCTGACGATTTAAACCCATTAACCCCTGCGCATTTTCTAATTGGAGGCCCACTGACGACTTTAATAGAACCAGACGTAACGCAACTGAAATTAAATCATCTTCCAAGATATCAGTTAATTGAAAGATTACGTCAAAATTTTTGGAAAAGGTGGTCCACAGAATACCTAAGCCAGTTGCAACAGAAGTCAAAATGGAAACAAAGGTCGCCTGTGCAGCTTCTCCAAGGCATGATGGTTGTCATTAAGGAGGATAACCTACCCCCTTTAAAGTGGAAATTGGGCAGAATTCTACAATTGCATCCAGGAAGTGATAAGTTGTGCAGAGTGGTATCGATAAAAACACATAATGGAGTGATAAAACGTGCAATTAGCAAAATCTGTGTTTTACCTATGGACAATTAATGACTGTATAATAATCAGTAGATTAATTCACAATAATTGTTTTCAATAGATATAGGTATGTTTATGGATTTGTAGTTTTAATATATTAGTTAATTTTAGTTTAATTATATGCAATTTAAACATTCTTATTTGAAAGACGAGCGTTCAAGGTGGGCGGCATGTTCGTGCTGTGCACGAGATACATAGAAATATTGTTTTTGGGTTACTATGTAACGTGTTGTTAGTTACGAGAAAAAATGTAAACAAAATGACAAGCAATAAATTTTAATATTCATTGTAATTCAATATTTTGGAAGTACAGTAAAAACACAAAAATCAAATATAAAATGAGGTACTTCGCTATCTCAACAGACACTTTCATTAAAATGGCGAAAAAGTTTGATATTTCATTGTAATTTCACAAGCTTATACACGAAATAATTCATAGCCAGACCTTTGAGACACGTGTTACATACTGTGCGTGTCTTTACGGATATAAAAGGTGCAATAAAAATTTGCTAAAGCAACACTTGAATACCTACTTCTTAAGAATTCTTGTGCAGTAAGTGCTGAAGAACAGCAAACAATGAATAAGCTCCCCGCAAGATCTGAAATAAAATATTCGATAATTTTAACTAGAAATTGCTTTTCAGTTGGAGAACTTGCCTTTGTGAAACTTGCCAAAGATAAATCGAAAAGTTTTGCTGCTCTGACAGTTAATGGTCTTTTTGAGCGTTCCATGAGAATAAATAGGGCTTTCTTTGATTTTGGACCATAAGTATACCAAGAACTCGTGTACACTGCGTCTATTACATTTGTGCTCTTGAAATATTAAAACCAGATCGTTACTGCTACATTCTTTTAGGGATTTTTAACGTACACATACTAATAATAATAATAATCACATATTTTTATATTTATTAAAAAGTTACCGTTATTGCCTATAAATACTTTATTAATGACATTTATAAAGGATTAAACAACAGATATATGTAGGTTTACTGATACGTTGTTTTAATTTTATATAATAAAAGTATGTATCTTGTAATTTATAGAAACCAAAATGATCACTTAGTTTTAAATGCACCAGAAACAACATTGAGTTTGTTGCACTAACAATAATAATATACGGAGAATGAAGTTTATAGCTTGTTATCCTTTTCAGAAATCTGATATCGTATTACATTTTATTTAAAACGTAAACTTCAGTACATATATTTTGAATTATCTTTCAATAAGATCATGATAATTAACAATCATTTATTTTAGCTATTTTGGTGATTTTGCGAATTAAAACCCTATTTTGCAACGGAGGACCAAAGCTTGGAATGGGACTTTTAAGTTTGAAATTACCGTCAAGTTCTTTTAGGTAAATCAGATGGCTAATCACCAATGTAGTCGACGCCTTAAAAAATTACGATATTCTATATCGTCTCTCCTTTTAACCACTACCGCCGAACAGTGTTACGTGTTACGCCTAAGTAATAAAAGGTTATTTGACCAATTTCTCCATTATCTATGTCTCCGCTTTTGTTTTATATGTATCATAATTGCCTCAACTTTTCCAATATCATTGTTAATATTTCTGGCATAAAAAATGTTCGTTTTCAAACACTATTTTCAATCTTTTCCTTCCTGACTTTTCAAACCTATTTCAGTTTGAAAGAAAATAATTCCAATCACAAAAGTTGCTCCATTTGGCACTCTCTGTTTGTTTTTTTTTTGCCACACACTCTTTACCATACGTACCATACCATACTTCTGGGAGTTTTCATACCTAAACTGTTTGTGTCTATCTTTTAATTTTTCCATTTTTACAGTGTTTTTTGCAATCAGTATATTTTAGTTCTTAGCCCTTTAATTAGCTTTTGTATTTTTATTAAAACAAGGGAACTGTTTAGTGATATTTAACTGAATGAAGGAGGCTCTAGCTAATTAAATGATTTTTGTACTGTATAAGATTAAAAAAATGTTTGGAGTATCCTCCGTTGGCTCGTATGCAAGTATTGGTACGACTATCTTACACGTTTAAAGATATTGTTTGATTAAATATTATTTAATAAGCATTTCGAGCTCTTAAGCTCATTTTCTCGACAACATCAGCAGGTCACGCTATAGGGCCTTTATCCTTCAGAGAATTACATAGTTGTTGATATACTGGCAAACTGGGAAATAGAGCAACGCACTGCCATATATGAACGACAGCTACATCCGTGTTTCCAGAGGAACATCCTCATATAGTTTTAGAAAAGGTTCTCTAAAACATCTAGATATAAAGAACCCGCCAATCGGTTAGATATAAAGAAGGAACCAATGAAAAAATCAGCCATAATGCCTACTCAGACATTTAGAGACAACTTATGCTGATACTCTTCTGCCTACACATGACTATTGTAAAAATGAAATATTCCACTACTAGTGAATCCAGTTTTGTGTGTAAATAAAAACGTTGGAAAAACTATGAACATTTAGTATTTATCTTTAGAACCATTGTACCCTTGGACAGTAATCTTGCGATTGCAAACTTTACACACGTTTGATTTGACAAGGATAATTGACAGTATGTTCCAAACGGCGTATTTACTGCCTGCATTTACAGATCTACACTAACAATTCTCCAAGCGATCCTGTCAGAAGAGCTGTTTGGTATTTAAAACTCCCTCCTCTAATTGTAAAGTATGAATTAACTTACGTCTTTCATTTTAGCATTTTGCTGATCTTAAACGAGTCCTATTCTTTGAAAGGATCATTATCGTGTCAAACATTGCACTGGCACGGAACCTATCGTTTGATATTTCCAGATCAAAAATTAGCTCAGCTAGTCGAAGATTAACTTTAAATATCCTCAAGAAAAGGAAACCGCTTTCCTTTTTAGTTTTAAAAACGTGTTTTTAAATGGAATATCATGTCTCTATTAGTGAAGTTAATTGAAATTTCAGTTATCAAGATAAATAATATTATAATATATTCTGCTATAAAGATGTCTCAACGCTTTTTTTTATGCAATGACATCAGTAAGTAATATTACCTAGGTTTTGAGTTAAAGGAAGGTGTCAAATTCAACTATTGTTTTTCAAAATCCGCATAGAATCGTAAAAGTTGTGTGAATGGATAATTTGTGCCTTTATGAAATTTTCGAAACTTTCTCAACTTTTTAGTTTATTGCTAAGACACAGTGTACCATCTAATCCCCTTAACACTCTTCATCACCCCTGAAAGAGTGCGGATCCAATTCTAACACGCCCTGTATATTAAATTAAGATACTAACCTCGTAATTCAATTCTGTACCAAACCAGCAGTAAATAAGTATTTCTATCAGCATACAAATTAAATAACTCAGCATCCAGTAAAATTTAAATTCTGTTGCACTTGTCTGAAAAGATACAATTATTAATTATGTCCGTGACAATAAAATTGAAATTTTTTGCAAAATTTTAAAGTGGACTGAATAAACATTTAAATAGTTTTATAGAAAATGTCTAAACTGAGTTTAGATATTATACAAATTAATAATTGCATATATACGAGAATGAAACGTTGTTACTCTGTTTAAATGTGAACAAATTGAAATAGTTAATTCGCTTCGGAATTGCTGCCAGATAAATTAAATAGAACTGCTAGTTGTATATACACTACACACTACTTACAATACTTAATTCAAATGCTGTGGTGCAGATGATGCAAGATCCTGCCATAAACTGAGGCAAAACAAACATATTAAAGGACTCTTCAATATTTACAACAAATCTGTAACGAAATGTACTTATAGTTTATAAATGCATTTTATTTTCTTAACTTATTTTTTGAAAACAACATATAAACTGCGTTTAAAGACAAAATATTCAGCAAATTATGAAACTATAAAATAAAAAGAAAGTGAATTTGGAATGCACTCCTCATATAAAAATATAATTATTTAATTATTAAGGTATTGCAATAATTTTCCTTTATTTGTAATTATTATACTTTTATAAAAACAAAAAACGGAGCGCAAACCAGAAAATACCTAATAATAAGAACCTTGGCCTTATGGGTTTTTCCGGTGCACGTATAATATTGACACAGGTTTATGTTTCCTTTATTTTTCACTACCCGGTACATTTTATAACGTTCCGATTATGATTAAGGAACTTTCGAAAATAAGAAAACCTTTTCAAGAATAACATTCATTAACAATGAGAAATGAAAAATTTTGTAGCATAGTTTCGTCCAACAAGAATAATTAGTTACCGATGGAGTTCTAAGGTTACATCGTTAGGACAGGGGTCTCAACGTCCATCGACTGCTATGGTTATTCGCATTAACCGACTAGAATTTTCAGGCGCCATTGAGACCGCTTAGACACACTTAAATATCAGCTTATAGATTGTAACATTAATGTTTTTTTTAAATCTATGTCGTAAAAAGTTTTACATGTAATAATAGTTATTCATGTACCAAGGGCGTAAAGAAGCTTTTATGGCCTGAGATGTGATTTTAAGCCGGAGGCGTCAGCCGAGGGCTAAATACATGTCGAAGGCCATAAAAGCTAGTTACGCTAGTGGTACATACATAATTTTATGCACGATCGAAGATTTTAAAACTGAAATAAAAGGAATAAATTAATTTTCTACCCACATCGAGTAGTCAGTTCCTCAATTATGTATTTTTTGTACTGACTACTGTCAAATGGTTGAAGCAGTTGCGCCTAGGAATATTCACATAAATAATTGTGTAAACTGTGTTGTTAATACAAATTGCCGTAAATAGAGTTTTAATAAAGAGCATACTTTCGATTTTAATTAAAAAAAATTCTTTATAAGACTGTTAAAAAACTGTTTATCAATTTTTGACGTTTCATTATAGCTCGGTGGGCTATAAAAACGCCCACAGGCTATAAAGAGACGTTTATGTCAAAAAAGTTCAGACATAATTGTCAAATTATAATGCGATCGTGTATAAACATTTTTTTAGCACTCACATACGAAAAATGACTCTTTTCACACTGATTTCCGTGTGAAAAGTACCACTTTAACGCACTAGTGCGAAAAGTAAGATTACTTTTCGCACTAGTGCGAAAAGTAAAATTACCAGTGCGAAAAGTAAAATTACTTATCTATTACTATGGATACGGAAAAATCTTCCTACTCAGATAGTTTGATTGTCTTTATCCCTTGATTTTATTTATTTACTTAGAGCTATTTGAACGTTCGTAGCTAAAAAATCTTTGTTCTGATCGTGTCTAAGGAGGAAATTAGTAAGCTAAACGTATATTTGTTATACTACTTAGACATAATTAAAGTTTGAAGCTAAACGTATATTTGTTATACTACTTAGACATAATTAAAGTTTGAACGCGGTTTTATTAGAAAAGGAAATTTACGTTGTATACGCTATCAAGAAAAATGTCTGTATGTACATTTCAGTTTTAATGGACACTGTTTATTACTTACAATAAAACGGTAATAAGTTGAAACTGGATTATATTCTCTTAAAAAACACTAATATGTGTATCCTTTTATCCCCTAAAAATAAAAATAAATCTCTGAAATATTCTTTTATTAATATTTAGGTTTTAAACTGTAAAAAATATTATTTTTATCTAAAATTAAATATTAAAAAACATTACAAAAAAATCACTGCATGTTAGAAACAAGTTAACTAATGCTGTTTGGCCATAACCAGGAACGCCACTAATAAACTCTCTAAGTTACAGAGGCTGGCTTGTCTAACAATAACAGAGGGGATTACCACTACTCCAACTGCAGTCATGTTAACACTGTTAGTCTTACCTCCGCTACTATTAGTAATGGAATCACAGGCACTTCTAAGCTGTTTTAAATATAATTATACTTTGATAAAATCAGCACTGCCTTTGTCTTCAGAAAACCTTTCAAGGTTAATATATCTGCGCAAAAGGGGGAGGAAAAATCACAGGAGCTGCAAAATCAGTTGGCTTCCATCTGGTATGGATCAAAAACGTCGAAGAATTTCGGAGCTGGAATTTGTGAAGCAAAAGCTGGGGAAGGCTTAACCATCAACCTGGATCTATTTGCTACAGTATTCTAAGCTGTGCAAACATTATGGTACAGAAATGCTATAAAAATCGACATATTGTCGGACAGCGCAGCTGCAGTAAAAGCTGAGGCAGCAGTTGAGATCAAATCTAAAGTAGTTCTCGAATACCTTGAAGCATTGATTGCATCGGCAGAACGTAACTCTGAAATGGGTACCAAGACACCAAAATGTAGAAGAGAATGAAAAAGCAGACCAGCTAGCAAAACTGGGAGCAGGAAAACCCTTAATCGGACCTTAATCAACATGCTGGTTAGCATATGTGACCGCAAAGTTAGTAAAAGAAAAATTACCAGAAGAACACTGCAGATATTGGAGGGAGGGCAGAGACTAAGGCAATCGCGAGTATTCCTGAGAAATTCTTCCAAAGTCAGAGCAGGAGAACTATTGCTTCTAAACAGGGAAATATGAGAAAGGTAGTTGGGCTGCTAGCAGGACACTACCAGCTCAGAAGTCATTTGAAATTGATAGACGTCACAAATTATCCAAACTGCAGATTCTGCAGGGAGCAAGAGGAAACAACCTTAAAATAACTGAAACATTTAGTAACGATATTAGGATGAGATTTGCCTTGGACAAATGTAAAGCATGCTCCTTAATAAAATGAAAAATGCAACAATACGAAGGATATCTAACAGAAAACGTAAATAAAGGAGAACCAATGACAGTGCAAGAATATTATAAATATCTCTAGGAGTTTCCCAAAATCCAACCATAGAACATAAAAAAATAAAAGAAGAGCTAAAAATTAAATTTAAAGGTACCTAGACTAGAAAAGATACTGAAAACGGAACTTAACGGACGAAATTCAGCAATAGCCATCAACATATTTGCAATACCTCTTTTTACATATTTATTCTGCATCATTACCTGGTCAGACATAGAATTCAACTCTCTCAACATACTCAACCGAGGTATATGCTCCAAGCACGAACACTCAGCAGTTGAACGATTCACATTGCCAAGAGAAGAAGGAGGATAAGGTACCATAGACATTAAAAATGTTCATAATTCACAAATAAATGAAAAACTAAAACATTACACGGTACATACATTACCCAACTCTCAAAGACACATATAGATAGAAGAGCACCAAATCAGTCAGACATATATGCGGAAACCAAAGGCTTTATAATAGCCATTCAAGACAGAATTGTCAAAACTAAAAACCATTGTAAATATATAATTAAGTATAATAAAATAGTAGACAGATACAGAAGATGCAATAGCCAAATAGAAACAGTAGAACATATCACCAGTGGTTATAGTGCATTAGCAAGTACAGAATACACGCAAACGCACGATAATGTTTGCAAGCAAGTTTACCTCGCCCTTATAAAGAAATACTTACAATTTAGAAATTGAAGACAAGCTTTGGTACCAACTGACACCTCATGCAGTAGTTCAAAGCAACAGAGTTATACTATATTACAGCAGAAGTATAGTTACGGATCACACGTGCCTACATAAGAGATCAGATATCACATTCACACTTAAAGCAGACAAAACAATATATCTCGTCGATATTGCTATGCCTAATACCAACAATTTAGAAACCAATCACAACGAGAAAATACACAAGTACCTACCTCTTGCAGAAGAAATAAGACAAATGTGGCATCAAAGTAAAGTAAGAATAGTTCCGATAATTATCTCATCAACAGCCGTTATACCACACAAATTACATAAAGCGTTATAATTAATACCTGTTCCATTGTAAGACCCTTCCTGAATTACGAAGGATAGAAAAATATTGGCTTTGCTTCGCCCGTCAATATTCTTTCAACAAATACCAAGTTCTTCTTGAGAAATTGTATTGAAATAATAATAATGATAGCACTCTATGTAATCTAATCAATAATAAATAAAAATATAACTTATTCTCTAAAATTGGTATAAACGTACATCTGGATGTCATTTAAAGTATAATTTGATAAAAGTTCATCATAAACCAAGCAGACCTAGACTACAAAAGCTGGAAACGTCGTTCAAAAAATTTTAGTTCAGGCGATCCCTATACGGGGACACGCTGTAGAAGGTTTTTTCCGCCAAGCGACGATAAATTATTTATTACACAAAATACGTATTATTAAGAAATATATTGTAAAATAGTACTAGTTCTATAATAAATGTTAATAATGTTCAGTTTCGTATTTTGTTTAATATTTTATGTTCATATTGTTCGTTCTTGTTTCGTTAATACATTTCTGTCATTTCCGTTGTGTTTTTTTCATAATTGTTTTGATTTAACAATAACTTTTTAATCGCACCTCGTATTACAACAAACGAAAACTGCACTACTTCGGCTACTTAATCGTCTCTTTATCTTTACAAATAAAAAAGTTTTGCATATAACGATCAAGAAATGGGGCATACTCTGTATAGTAACATCCCTGCAAGTAAATTCCAACAAAGTTTGTAATTAATAAATGCACTTTAGAACACTAATTCGTATTCATTTTTTGCATTTCAGTATAAAGTAGCTTTTATCTAACATAATAAGTGATTTATATAACCTAAAATAAAGGCATTAAATCAAAAAGGTAATTTTCATTTCGTATTTAGCATGGATCTTATATTATCTTTATATTACCGTATCATACATTTGTAATTAAAGTAAACCTTATGAATTTTGGAGTTTATTTTATAAATTTTTTATACTAATTCATTATAACTAATAATAATGTTATACTCAGTGAACTCTGTGCATAAATATCATTATACCAACTAGAAGTTACAAGATTAAACAAACCACCTATGACATTAAACTCGTCGGTTAAACTTTCAAGTACGGGTTTGAGTAATTACAAATATTATTTCAAATTACTTGCTGTTGCTATTTAATTATATTTACAAAACTTACTCAGTAATCGCCTCATGATGGTGAATACGTTCTACAATTTTCTTATAAAGCAAGTTATCAATTTCGCTTGAACTCAAAGATTTGTTTTCATTCTGCAGATCTTTCGCATATGTACTAAGTTGTTCAAAAGAATCCTTCAGCACTTGTAGTTGTCCTGTAGCATACATCATTAGTCCTGCTATTACCATATCACTGGTTATATTAACGAAAGTACAGGATGCAACACCTAAAAAGAAAACAGTCAAACCTTTTATTGCAAACAGGTTGTAAATAAAAAATTAGTCGTTCATTTGGAATACTTCTTAATATTGCAAGCCAGCAGGGTTACGAGTTGTAGTGTCGTCGGAAGTTAGTTAAAAAAAGTACATTTAACTTTAAATAATTTTACGATGCGTCTCCCGAAGGCGTACTTAGGCTCCCTGAATCCAGTGTTCAGCTCTTTTTAAATTTCGTTAACAAAATATGTAGCGGGCTGTTTATAAGAAAATTAAATGATATTGCAAATATAAATATATCAACGTCTGAGGAGACTTATTTTACCGACGAACATAGGTAATTTTGTTTCATTTTTTTGTTGGTATGTAGGCTAAAAGGGCTTTATATGTTATTCGTATTTCTTTAAAGCTAAAATAATTACAAGTACGTAGGTTGTTCAATAAGTTTTGCCTCCTGGACTGTAGCTCGTTTATTGATTGATGAAAGTGAAATATGTTACACTCAAAAGAAAGTCTGAAATGTCATCTTTCGGAGGAGTAGATCATTTTTCGATATATGTAGTCTCCACCGGCGTTAATGCACCGCCATCGATGCACTAGTTTCTGCATGCCGCCGGAGAAGAACGAGGACGCCTGTTGAGGACACTAACAGCGAACTGCATTGGTGATTTGTGACTTGTTCGTCGGACGTAAAGCGTGTGCCTTCAGGTGTTCCTTTAGAGCCAGAAGCCACATAGCGCCGGGTCCGGGCTATAAGGTGGGCGAGGCAAAACATCCTGAAACTGCAGCTTCTCCAACGCGACGGTTGTCTCCCGACTTGCGTGGGGCCGAGCGTTGTCGTGTTGAATGATCGCATTTTTCTGCGAACAAACTCTAGGCCGATGTGCACGCAATTTCGAAAATTATAGCATGCTATTTTAACCGTACGTCCATGCACATGACATTTTACAAGCGGCTGCTTCGACGTTGGTGGCGCCACTTGAAAAATGCATACATCGTCTGAAAGCGGAAGCTTCAAGCTTTCTTTGTAATGTAACATCTTTCATTTTCATCCATTGGTAGGCAAGTTGCAGCCCAGGGGCAAAACTTATTGAGCAACCTACGTATTTTTCTTGACATTTATTCGTCTAAGTTTATTTATTACCACTTCCTTAGTGTATGTGTTAAAACGTTTACTGAACATTTTTCTATTTATAAATCCACAAAATGGTACAGGTTGGAGCAGTTACGGAAAAACGATTAGTTCCATTGCAACAATAGCTATCACTATTCAAAAATATAAACAAGTATTATAAATTAGTAAAATTTATATCTGAACTATTTAAAATATTTATTATGACTCTTTTTACTAGTTCACTTTGAAATTCCGAGCAATAACGACGGTTTACTATTCTTGGACATGTAGAATATTTCTCGGATTTCCTGCAACTATATTGTTTTACGTACAATTTTTATATTTTAAAGGATCTGTAAACTTTTATCAACAATATGTTTGAAGGAAACTATATACATAGTAATAATTAGGTATAGGATTTCTATGCATTTGCATGTTTTTCTGCTTATAGCAAACATATGCAAAGTTATATTTTTACATGTTTAAGCCACATATGAATCACATATGTCAATTTGAAAGTGCATGTGAATGCATATTTAGTTGTTTTTTATAAATGCATGCATATTTTAGCATTTTTGAACGATAGTGCATATTTTACCACTTTTTGGGCGTTTTACATGCTATAATTATGAAATTTCTAATATTTTTTAAATAATTTTAGTATTTTAGACAACCAACGAACCAACCAAGGGCGGTTTAGTTGAGTCTAGGAGAAACCCATAATCGAAGCCTATTGTTAAATACTAGACTTTAAAATATTTTACTGCTTTAACCATCTGTGTACTTGTTAATATTTTCTAAGAAAGAAAAAGTAGTGTGATGGTTGCTATAAATTGTTGAAGGAAATATTCGCTCCGAAAACACACGCAAATTCTTGGACTTTTCGAGCGAAATATTTTACCAAAGTGGAGACATTAGTAGGGGAACTAACAAGGGAAGCAAATAAGTAAAAATTAGATCTGCAGCATAGCAGGTTAGTGCAGTAATTAAGGAAATTCATTGTAACCTCACATTAGTGATAAGAGAACAGTAACCTTAAATAGAGTGGGGCTGCTGCGCGAAAATCGGATAGGCAACCCAACTTACGTACGAGTATAACCGGAAGTATATTCAATAGGCAAAATTTTGTAAACATTCCACAAAAATACCCAAATTGAAAATGAGCAAGAAGTATGAAGTAACCGACAGCGATGACTATTCTACAGATGACGGAAGGAAGAGAAGGAGAGCAGAATTAGGGGATGAAGGCTTTGAGAAATTAAAAAAATCTCAAAGATCGCCAACCAAAACACAAAATGATGATGGAAAATTGGATTTATTAGTAACAATGGTACGAGGGCTTGCAGAAGACCTTAAACACGTAAGAACTCAACAAGAACAGTACAACGTTGACATGCTAAAAATACAAAAGGAAAATGCCAAACTAAGAAAAGAAAATGAAAGTATTAAGAAAGAAAATGAGGAAATAAAAAAGGAGTTAAAAGAGATTAGGAGTAACCTTGAAGGGATAGACAAAGAAAACAGAAAGAGTAACATTGTTATTAGCGGCATGAAGATGGTAACCAACGATACCAACATTTTAATACCTCAAATAGAAAGCCTTGTGAAAGAATATTTGGAGGTGGAAGTTAAAGTGAAAGACGCCTTTAAAATAGGTTCAAACATATGTTTGGTTAAACTGGAAAATGGTAAGGATAAAGAGAATATTATGAAAAATAAATCAAAGTTGGGAAAAATTACCAGCGAAAAAATATACATAAATGAGGACCTAACAAAGAAGGAAAGGGAAAAGCAAGTGCAATTAAGGAAAAAAGCAGCAGATGAAAGAAAGAGTGGTAAAATCGTGAAACAGGGGTATAACAAGATCACAATAGATGGAGTAGTGTGGAAATGGAACAAAGATAATGGAAAATTAGAGCAGATAAAAACAAAGATATCGGAAGACACTCCAAAAAACTAAGTAGTAAAATCGATAGATATAAAAGGACGACTATGGCAATGGCAATGGACATGAGTAAGCAGAAAATATACCAAAGACAGAATATAATGACAAAAGATAGGGCAAACAAGTATGAGAAGGAGCAGAATATAATAACGTGGAAAATAGGCACATGGAACGTTAGAAGTATATCGGGCAAGGAAAAAGAATTAGAGGAGGAATTTGAGAAAGCAGGTTTGGATATTCTGGGCATAACAGAAACAAAGAAGAAAGGAGTAGGAGAATTAGAATTGGATGGTGGTCATATCCTGATTTATAGTGGAGTACAGAGCAGTAGCAGAGCGAGGGAAGGAGTGGGATGCATAATAAAAAAGGACAAAGTAAAACACATAAATAAATGGACAAGCATTACAGAGAGAATATTGCACATCGAAATAAATATAGAGAAACAAAATAAAACTTCAATACTAGTTGTTTATGGGCCGGATGAGAACGAGGCAGCAAAGGTAAAAGACGATTTTTGGGAACAATTAACGGAATTAGTAGAGGAGAAAAGGGGGAGATTGCTGTTAATAGGTGACCTTAATGGAAGAGTAGGTAAAAGGAACCACGAATCTGGTGAAGCAGTAGGAAACCACGGCGAAAATATCTTAAATAATAACGGAAGAAGGTTGATTGACTTTTGCATCCTCAACAACTTAGTAATAACAAACACCTTTTATGCACATAAGGATGTTCATAAATATACACGAGAAGTAAAGAGCAGAGGAGAGAAATCTATAATAGATTATATCATAATAGACAGAAATTATAGAAAAGAAATAAAGGATACGCGGGTGTACAGAGGTGCGGAAATATACTCTGATCATTACTTAGTAATATCAAAAATGAGGATTCACACAGGGGAGAATAAAGCATCAGATAGATCAGGAAATTTGAGAAAGAGATACATAGAAAAAATTAAAACATTTAGACTGAAAGAGGAAGAATGGGCAAGAGAATATACTACTAGAACCGAAGTGGAAATGAGTAAACTCAAAAGAAGAATAGACGAATTAACAACGGAAGAGCTATGGCAGTGTATCAAAGAGAGTATGATAAATGTGGCAAGGGATGTGTGCGGTGTTGTGAAAATTTGTGAACATAAAAAACAAACAAAGTGGTGGAGCGCTGAAATAAAAGAGGAAGTAAAAATTAAAAAAAAGATGTGGAAAGAATACCTCGGCAGTAGAGAAGAAGACAAATTTGAAAGATACAAGGAACAGAGGAATAAGGTCAAAGTAATGGTGAAAGAAGCAAAACAAAGGTCATGGGTAGAATTTGGAGAAACGATGGAACGCGATGCGGTCGGAAACCAAAAACTGTTTTACAAAGTTTTAAAATCACTACGGAAAGGAAAGAAAGAGAAAATTAAACATATTAAAACCAAAGAAGGAATATTAGTGACAGAAGAAGAGGACATCATAAAGAGATGGAGGGAATACTTCGAAGAAATGTTAACGATAGACCAAACAAACATAAGGATTGAAGAAGATCAACAGTTAGGTAACATAGTCATTAACGAAGATAGTAATATAAAAATAGAGGAAGTAACAGAGGCTGCGAAAATGCTAAAAAGAGGAAAAACTGCGGGTCATGACGGAATAAGTTCCGAGATGGTTAAGAATTTGGGAAGCAATGGAATAGAAATGGTAACAAATCTGTTAAACAAAGTATGGCAGGAGGAAAAAGCACCAAAAGATTGGGAGATAGGGATATTGATGCCAACTTATAAAAAGGGGGATAGACGAGATTGCTCAAACTACAGGGGAATTACCATGACATGCATAGTATCGAAGCTATATGAAAGGATACTGGGAAGAAGATTAGAGAAAATAATAGAACCACAATTGGAAGACTCCCAATGTGGATTCAGGAAGGGAAGGGGAGTGCAGGACCATATATTTACGCTAAAGCAACTAATAGGTAAATACACAAGCGAATCGATATTTGTGGCCTTCATAGACTTACAAAAGGCATTCGACAGCATCCCTAGAAGTTTAGTGTGGAACAGCCTAATAAGAAGAGGAGTTGATAATAAATTACGAAACTGCATCAAGAGTTTGTATGCTAAAACTAGAAACTATGTGAGAACTGGCAACCTAAAATCCGACGAATTCATTACCAAAGAGGGATTACGACAAGGAGGAGTACACAGCCCAGCTCTGTTCAACATAGTTATGGACGATATAATGAAGGAGTTAAAAGGAAAAACTAGGAAGCTAAAAGTGGGATATAGGAACTTGAGGATAGTAGAGATAGCGGAAAGTGCATTTGCAGATGATTTGGTCATATACGCAAAAAATGAGAAAGATCTACAGTATAATATAGATTTATGGACGAGGGTACTAAGGGATAGAAATTTAAGAATAAACATTGAAAAAACTAAAGTAATGGTGATAGGTAATAAAGACATAAACACAAACATAGTATTACATGGGAAGACCGTTGAACAGGTGGAGACATTTAAATATCTAGGGGTGAAAATCCAGAAAAATGGTAAAATGGATGCCGAAATAAGTGACAGGCTGGTAAATGCAACAAACCTATACTACTCTTTAAATAATACATTTGTTAGAAAAAAAGAAATATCTCAGAAAACAAAAATGACAGTGTACAAAACAATATTTAAACCAATCTTAATGTATGGAAGTGAAAGCTGGACAGTAACAAAACAAGTAGCGAGCAAATTACAGGCAGTTGAAATGAAATATTTAAGAGGAGTAATGGGGATAACGAGATTAGACAGGTTTAGGAATGAGAGAATAAGAGAAGAGCTGGAAGTAGAACCGATAATGAACTCAATCAAAAGACAGCAACTAAAATGGTTTGGCCACCTAGTAAGAATGGACGAAGGAAGAACTACGAAAAAAGTATGGCAAGCAAGATCGTTCCAAAAAAGGAAAAGAGGAAGACCAAGGAAGTCATGGGACAATCAAACAATAGACAACCTCCGAGAAAAGGGGCTGACTTGGAATGAGGGGATAACATTGGCAAGGGACAAGAAAGAATGGGCCAGAAAAATATATAACTAGGCTAAGTAGTGAATATGTATTTATTTAGAGTTACATAATGATTTAGTGTGTATAAGTATTGGGATCTTGGTGGAATGTATTGTAAATATAACTAGGATAAGCAGTGAACATTTATTTATTTAGAGTTACATATTGATTTTAGTGTGTATAGTATTGGGATATTTGTGGAATTTATTGTAATTATGTTAGTTATGTAAATAACCTTAACACCTACGGGTACATTAAGGTATATGATTATATATATATATATAATTTATATAATTTTAAGTTCATTGTACCAAATTTCTTTTATGGTCTTATTGGAATGGCGGCTTGTAGGCTTTACCCAATCCTTTGTACACATGTCTGGCTCATCAAAGATTTCTTAACTTCACAAAATCAGTATTTAATAAAAATTTTATATTTTCGGTTTATTGTGTATTCTAAATACGTACTAAAATGCAACATAATAATGTATAATAAATTTTATTATTGCACCCAACTTAAACTTTTACATTTTGTTAGTTTTGCTCTAATGGTCTTGTGGTGACAGTATATGAATTACAGAAGTGTAATACTTACATATGTAAATATGCAGGTAAACTAAAATATATGCAGTCGTATTTTCTATCGAATAAAATGGATACCATACTTCTAGTGGTAAAATTCTTTTTTCCGAAAATAATGGAACTGATGCCCATGCTGTAAGAGCACCTACACAAACACATTGATAAACTATGTATAATCTTTTAGCCTTTCTGGCCGCTTTTTCAAGAAATATGTTTTGTTCAGGCTTTTGGCTATTAAAAGCAGGTTCATTTAGGGTACCAATTGTCAGTCTCACTAATTTATCATTTTTCATCCATACAAGCATTCTAAATATATAAGCAGTAATTTCCGCTAATAGATAGGCACTTTCTGTTACGTCTGTTATTATCAGACTTTCTTTCGTTAGAAAATAAACTATAGCAGCAGTAGGTATACATGTCACATAAGCAGCAAAAGCAAAAGCCGTATAAAATTTGTATATTTTTGCAATTATCTTATTTTTAGGTGCCCAGAAACCCCAAACTTGTAATACGAACAAATGGATGTTCAAAAAATCACTAGGTTTTTCCTTCATTGTAACTATTTTCAAACACCAGAATTTATTAACTGCTACAATTGGGTCATTTCTTTTATATATAAAACAGTTTCTATAGTAACTGAAGTATAACAGCAAAGTAATTAACAAACTCTACAGATGATGAATTTCATCACTCTTAAAGGGATATAATTATCTTTCTATCAACGTTTATAATAAAAAGTAATATGAGTATTTATTTCAGTATCTCCCTCCTAATTGACAGTTTCAAACTAAATTGGGGGTGTTTACTACATAGTTATTAATAATTATTCTAATAAAATATTTCGTAGCACCTTGCTGACATTCCCGAAGTATCCGTCAATTTGACGCAGTTAACTATTTTGATAGATATATTACTGGAGGCATATTAAACATCACTTCCTTTGCATATTCAAGGACTTTATTTTACTATTAATGATACTGATTTTTATTTGTTGTAAGATTATTCATAAAAATAATTTAAAAATGACAACTGATTCCGTTAAAGATTACATTATTTACTTACTAGAAAAGGGTGTTCTATCCACATGTTTATAGTCTTGTAAGTATTATTTAATTCGAATTTTTATTTTGTGAATTGATGGTGTAGTAGGCACGTTTGTTTATTTTGCTTTAGTTAAAGAACTTAAGGAGTTTTGTATCAATTAAAACAAATAACCTGCATTTATAATGTTTGAAAAGTGACAAGCAATTTGTGTGAACAACTTGTAATTTTTCTTGCACATGGTGCACCAGTAAGTTCTGATAGTTATTTTTATCCGAAAATAATTTCGGGGTTATCAGGTGTTTCTGGATAATCAAGTTATTACAGAATTGACATTTATAACGGATATATGGAAGCTTACACTTACCAAAAAATCTCTTAGCTATATCTAGTACTACAATTTCAACACATCGTAAGCTCAAGTGAGTAAACTCAAATGCCTTTGAAAAATTTTATTAGTTTGAATTTTAATATTTTCATTCGTAGTAATACTTCTATGAATTTATTTATTTGTTGCGTATTTTTTATAATTTTAAATGAACGTATTTGGTTGCATTTATATGACGAGTAAATTTGACGAATATTTAATCACACCAATGTTTCAACATTTTCGTTTGTTATAAGAACTCCACTGTAAACTGTATTCTTTTCAAATACAGGTTGAGTTTCTAGTATCGTTTAATTCCTTTTATTTAGTAGTGCTTTGCATTTCATAGTCACGTATTGGCCCCATAAGGAGGTACTTCAACGCTAGCTGCATCAAGGGAATTTACGAGTACTGTAAATTGTTTCTGAAGTAGTTGCAATGAACATTGTAACAGAGTAGAACACTAATTAACTAAACGGTTGCAGTGAAACATTAAACCATTGTTTATGTGAACTATTTATCACTCACAGAAAAGCATAGCGACATCTAAATGCAGCATATATTAAACAAAATTATATTTATATAATTTTAGTTCTTTTACAAAAGTATCTAATTTTAAGATACGCCAGCAACTCTTACTAATTAAGTCCGGTAAAGTATAGCATTGACTAAAATTTTGTTTATGAAACTTTATTAGTAGTATAAAATTTCTATAAGGCACGGATTTCATAATACTCCGATCAAAAGTTTAAGGATACCTATTTAAAATTAACTGCAATGCCGTGTTATAAAAATTCATTTAAGTGAATTGTAATTTTCTACATTTGAAGTTCCGTAAAAAAAAATTGGACTAATAAGTCTTCTTCTCGACATTGCAGCCCAAATTCCTACCTTTAGGGGATGTAACCCCGACACGACGAAGTGGTGAGGATTATCATTGCTCCATAAATGCATATTCTGGGAATTCACGCAGCCAATATGAAACCACGATTCACTAGTAAAAAGGTCTTATCAAGGATATCATCGTTGCGTATTTAAAAAACAATTAATGTAAACTCTTCTTTTATTATAATCAGGAAGAAGTAGCTCTTGGTACACGTGCACTTTGTATGGATACGATAACTACCTACCATAATTTAAGTTGACTATACTAGGTTCCATTATAATTCTAACTTACTCGACATTTTCTGCATTTTTAACTCGTCTGTTTCTCTAAAATTTTGTAGAACTCTGTTTAAATGCGTGAAAAATTCATTATTATCAACAACGTTCGGAAATCGTTCTCTAAACTCTAGTAAGCACGCAGCAGCAGAAAAAAAAACATTCCTGATTTTCGAGTCTTTCTCCATTTCGAAAATAACTTTCGATTATAAAAATTTTTTGTTCTTGATTGAACAGTATTCGTTTTCTAAGTCAAGCTTGATTTCGTTTTCATTTGCTCACATGTTACATCCAATTACATAGGTACTTAAAAAGGTCGTTACATTGCAAAAGGTCGGGTAGAAGATTTTTTTTACTTGTACATATTAAGGCCAGCATTGAAAAACCACGTTTTCCAATTCGGCCGACCTCGGGAGAACTTTCTGTGGCCAAAAGACCACGAAGTTTTAAGACTTTTCTTGTTTTTTCAGTTGTCAGCTGCATAAAATCAGGAAACATAAAAGTTGATGCTTTTGATCCACTAACGTTGTTTCAGTGTCTTTCTAAGCAGTCTGAGAAAGACTGACAGCTGTTTTTCACATATGAACTCGCACCCTACCCTACGTCAATGTTCTCAGAAGAACTGCTGCGGAAGGGAACAAAGTCTTCATTATATAGTGCTTTGACCCCAATTCAGGAACAGATATTGGTTGGGAAGAATAAGTTTGTTGTTGTTGATGGAGAAAGTTATTTGACCTCGAAATGCTTCCTTTGCTACAATTGCTAACAGTTATCCTTCTTACTTGAGAAAACACTATAAATCACAGGTTGTAGTTGTGTTTGATGAATATTCATCAGAAGCTGCAAATAGTGGCACAAAGGGTTCTGAAAGGTTGCGCCGTTTTAAGATGCATACTTGCATACTTCTGCTGGAGGCAGTTGATGTTTCAATCGTTACAACTGCCATTGCAAAGGGCCAGGAGTTCGAATAGTTGGGGAAGATATTGATCTTCTTGTACTGATGACTGGGTTAGGACAATCTCACAACTTATTTTTCTTAATCCTGGAAGAGGGAGTGCAGCAGATGTGTTGTTCTCAACTACATCATTCAAGGATGACACTGAAAATATTCTTTTTATTCATGCGTTAACGGGTGCGATAACACTTCTCTCTTAAGCCATGGACAAAAAGGTTTTGCGCCATTTTTGAGAAGTATCCCCAGATGAAGGAAGCTGTACAAGAGTTCGAGAATCCAGACGCCATCACTGAGGAAATAGCCATGGCAGGAGAAAGGTTTCTTCTTGCATTGTACAGTGGTGACATCAGGACCGACCAAACACTGGATCCACTGCGGTATCGGATATTTAGGAAATGGGTAACAAAAAGTAAATTCGATCTCTTCAGGCTACCACCAATATGAGATCCAGAAAAATCCAGAAGAGTGGGGTGGGTACGCAGCAAACATGGTCTAAGGCCTATTGAAACGAGTAGAGATCCAGTGCCTGAGCAGCTACTCAAAGTCCTTTCTTGTTAGTGCAAGGGGGTTTGCAGTGGAGCATTTACATGTACATACCAGCCGAAAAGCAGGTTTGAAATGCTCAACGATTTGTAAACAAACACTGCCTCACTGGCCTCACTTGTGAAAATGTGGCTGAGATTTTTGCCACAGAGGAAGATGAAGATGAAACGATGGATATGATAGAGCAACTCCAAGCCGACCCAGATGGATTGATTGTCTTTATCCACAAGGGGAAACTGATGTCAAATTTACCATTATTAGTAGGGGCGGCGGGAGTGGGGGGAAAGGGAAGGATGGGATGGAGGCAATAGGAGGGGGAATGCAGAACTAGTTGCAGATGATTTATTGACAACTAAAAAAATTGTAACACCAAATACAAATACGAGTAATTTGATCAGAAAATAGAATAAAGTGCTATTTTCATCAAGTTGGGAAAACATTCATATATATCGGATGCTGTAGCGCGCTTGTTATTGGATTTAGAAAAAAGTTGGGATAATAAAATTTATTGTAAATTTTGTCCTCTTTAAGATCAAAAAGATGCAAGAAAGCGCTAGACCGTATCATATCTGAGATATTTTGAAAAAACCAAAAAAAGTCCCTAAATTTCGTGGCTTTTTGACCACAGAAAGTTCCCCCGAGGTCAGCCGAATTGGAAAACTTTGTTTTTCAATGCTGACCCTAACATATACAAATAAAAAAAATGTTCTACCCGACCTTTTGCAGGGTAACATGTAACGTGCGTTCAAAAATGTGTGTCGTCAAGTTGGCGGTGGCAAATTGTCGCGTATGTCGTGGATTATTATGTACATTGCATAGCTTGGACAAACTGATGTGCGAAATCTGCTTTACCGGCCATTCTCAACGTCTAATTTCGAGGTTATAGTTGTTGTTCGTTTTAATTTCGTTAAAAAGTTCTTTTCAGAACTAAATTTGAGTTCTTTCTTATAAAATGGCGTTAACTATAGAACAAAAAGCCTTCCTCGTTGGTTCTAAAATTCACGGTCGTTGGGTATATTCGGTTGCTGATTGTCGACAAGAATTATCAGAAATGTTCCCTGATGTTATTATGGATGAAACTCATTTTAAGTGCACGCTAAATAGATGCATTAAATGGTGCCGTGAAAGTGGTAGCGTTATAAAAAAGAAAATTCGCATGAATTAGTCGAGACTACATTGCATCCTGACAAAATTGGTGTTTGGGCGGCAATTAACCAGAGAAGAATAATTGGTCCAATATTTTTTGAAGGTAAGTAATTAGTTAATGCATTGCGACTATTAGGAAAGTAAAATTTTATAAATTGTTTTAAGGCACTTTGACGGCTGAACGTTATCGCCAACAGATCTTGGAACCATTTTTCCATGAATTAAATACATGATGAGTTTCAAGTGGGCTACTTCCAACAGGATGGGGCTACTCCGCATTGTACACGTGAAACACTGGAACTACTGCGTGAATTTTTTGATAATCGAATAATAAGTCGAATACTGAAAACGAGTACCCTCCAAGATCGTGCGATATTACTCCATATGATTTCTTTTTGTGGCCTTACCATTTAAGAACACTATATTTCGTACTCCAATTAACGATTTGGAAGAGCTCAAGGAGAAAATTAGAGAAAGAAGTAACGAGATTAATAATACACCACAAATGCTCAGCAATGTGTCACAGTCAATTAGACGACGAATTTTAAAATGCTATGATGAGGAAGGTGGTGGACATTTTACCCATGTTATAATAATACAACCAATTTTAGATAATAAAGTTTATTTGAAATGTCAAATTTTTAATTAACAGTGGGGTTACGTTGTGCTACTGTAACATATTATGAACGACATACTTGAAAACAAATTTTCAAAGGCAGCTTGACCGCACACATTTTTGAACTCCCTTTACTTATTCACTTGACTAACGTTGTCTCCTGAAATTTTCAATACGCATTTGAATGCATTTACTTGGCGCTTAGTTACCACGCCCGTTTTTTGCATAGCTGAGTCAAATACTTTGAATATAAAGCTACAGGAAGGAGGGTATCGTTTTAGTAGCCATACAAAAAGTGCGACGGAAGTGGCTATTTTGATAATCTATTTGTAGTCATAGTTTTGAGACTGACAGCTGACGAATAATAGGTTAGTTGTGCTGTTTGTGGTTTTTCTCCAACAAGGACAAATAAAAATTTAGGAATAACTTTCCATAAGTATAAGTATTTACCTTCATTTAATGTAACTACGTTCATTACGAATAATATTTAAGAACAATTCGATGTTATAATTTCAATGTCAAAGAAAGGTCACGAGTGAATATCATAGACGTCACATGTGTACGTATTTTATATAAATTAGCACTTTGCAAAATATATATTTAAAAAACTGTTTTAACCGTCAGTATTATAATATTTTATTTTTTGCAGCTTCTAATTTTTGTTCATTCATACTTTGACT
This sequence comes from Melanotus villosus, assembly GCA_963082815.1. Classification (NCBI taxonomy): domain Eukaryota; kingdom Metazoa; phylum Arthropoda; class Insecta; order Coleoptera; family Elateridae; genus Melanotus; species Melanotus villosus. The sequence continues at coordinate 62,414,503 of OY720418.1, read as the reverse complement.
ACATTTTTTTGTCAGTTTACGTCTTTGAATACTTTATATTCAAAGGTTTACGTATCCCGTATTCATTCTAAAAGGTACGCCACTGACATACGGGAAACATTCAGCCGCCATTTGCATCATCTGTCTTGGTCTCACGTATATTTTGTATATCCTCATTCCTGTTAGCTTTATATTCAAAGAGTCAAATATTTTAATTCACTAAGCAACGGGAAATAATTATTAATTTCTAATTTGTAATAAAATAGGGAATCCAAGCGAAAAATATTTACATGATATTTTAATATTACAAATTATACTTAAATTCTAACAAACACAATGCTAACCTAACAGTTAAGCATCGGTGCCCATGGTCAGATCTCGGACAAGCTATGGGCCTTAATGGCCTGTTAAAAGCTGAATGATGATGAAATGCTGAATATACCCACCACCTACTTCAAAAGACTTTACAGTTCTACACTTTAATGCATTTAAACACTTTTTCTAACGTCTGTGAAGTATTGTTTATTTCTTGAATCTTCTGTGTAATGCGTCCTTCAAGTTCAGCTAAATCTAAATTATTGATTGGAACAGCAAATAAATGGCAATAAAAAAAGTCAGATACAGGGTGCCCATAATCTATCTCATTATATGGGTAACTTTCTAATATAAAAGATAGAGGATCCGTTAATGGGAAAAGTTGGGCAGAATTACAAGCAAAATCTCATGCCATTTTCAAATTTGAGATATGCCATCAACTTTTTTTACTGTTTCGAAAAAACTGAAAACGGTCGTTTTTTTCAATGTTATATCATTCAACGACCATTTACCTTAGAGCTGAAGTAAAGGTTCTCTTCTAGATATTTTTGCGTAGAATTCGATAAAGTTACACAAAATGTCATGATCCTCTTGGTTTTTGAGATACAACATAAACTTACATTTTTTTAAATAGCAATCATAGTTGGCTGTGATCTCATTAAATAGCATTTGTTTTTTCTGGTTTCATTGATATAAGGTTCGATACACTTTACTCTCATATTTTCTTTTTAAATGCTAAAAGAAGTTTATTGGTACATTAAGCAGCAAAATAATACACGTTTATTTATGCGCGTCGTCCGGCGATCTGTCTTACTTGTCCCGAAATAATGCTTTTTTGTACTAATGAAACAATATACTATTGCCTGACGTATTATTAAATCTAGACAGAAAAATAATGCACAAAGTAAAATTTCTATTTAATGGTTTTGTTTTGTTTTAGAAAATGCTAGGATAAATAGTTTTTAAGGTAGAACAAAATTAAGTAATAAGTAATAAGCAACAATAATTCTCAATCAATTCTTTAGCTCAATAAACATTACATTATGGTAAAACGTTTCAAAAGTGCCCCCCATTAGCTTTGCAGCACTTGCGTGCACGCGCAACAATTGCATTTTGAGCACGTTGCAACATTCTGGGGGTAATGATTATGGCTGCTTCATGAATTCGAGCGATAAGGTCTTCTCGAGTTTCGACAGGAGTAACGTATACCAAATTCTTCAATTGCCCCCACAGGAAAAAGTCAAAAAGTGTTAAATCCGGATTTCTCGCTGGCCAATCTCTTGGACCTCCACGACCGATCCATTTGTCAAGGTAATGGTGGTTAAACCATTGCCGAACCACTCGTGCATAATGTGACAATGCACTGCACCATCGAGATGCACCCATATATTGCACCGGAGTGCAAGGGGAAAATCCTCCAGTAGGCCCGGAAGGTTATCATTTAAAAATTCTAAATAATTTTCTGCATTGAGCCTTTCAGGAAGTATAAAAGGACCAATCAGCCTATCTCCAAGTATTCCTGCTCATACATTTACTGTAAAACGTACCTGGTAGTTTCTTTCGTGAACTGCATGAGGATTTTCATGGGCCCAAACGTGTTCGTTGGAGATGCCGTTTCTTGTAAATGTAGCTTCGCCCGTCCATAACACAGTGCTTATAAACAAAGGATTTCTTCTATCGGCTTATAACAACCACCCGCAAAAAGTAAATCGATGTGGATGGTCTTCCTGCAATAAATTCTGAACTCTTGTTTTGTAAGGATACAGTCCATCATCTTTTAAAATCCTATGTACACGAGTTTTAGAAACACCCAAATTTCTAGAAATACTTCGTATACTAGTTTCTGGATTCTCAGCTACTATTTGTACAACGTTTTCCTCTAAGTTGGGTTCCCTTATTCTTGGTCGATCTCCGTTCATATCATGAGCTGGAATAATGTTCCAGTTTCTCTTAGTCTTCGATCTACACCTCTTATCACAGTATGAGAGGGGTGCCTTCTGTTGGGAAAACGTATGGCGTACATCCTTGCAGCTTCATTTCCTTGACAGTTTCCTAAAACCCATATCATGTCTGCATATTCGTATGCCCCGTACTCCATGGTACAAAGACAAATTATGGTTGAAGCAAATCAAACGCAAGTGAAATTACAGTCTGGAATAAATCTTCTGATGTCACAACTGACAGAATTTGAATTTTCATTTCCATTTTTATTTTTTGTTCATACCAGGTCACCAAAATATGCATTTCTTATCTTTTAACACCATTTCACAAACGAAATACGAATAGTTAAATCAAATTATAGCCAATACTTTTTATTGTAAATGTATTTGCTATTGATGAAGTATGCGTTTTCTTTAAGTTTTCTTTATACTTAGTTCCTTATAATTTGCTGTTGGAGATATTAACTACGCCGTACAAGAAAATGATTGAAAAAGGTTACCTGATGCTTTAGTGGGAGTTTCGGGACAACCTGTATAATGGAAATAACCTTGCTGGATTTCATCGTCATGTAATCGTTTCAAAAATTGTTGTAAAATTTCTTGCCTATATCGCCCTGCATTGATGTTACCTTGAAAAAATGTAGGTCAAATTATTCTCCTTCCGCTGATGGCAGCCCAAACCCCTCTTTTTTCGGTATGTAAAGCAGTTTCAACGAATTCATAGGGATTTTCGGCACTGCGATTTAATGTATCCTGTCCTATGAAACCATGCTTCGTCAGTAAACCTTTGTGGAATGTCAATGCGTAGCAGCTTTTGCAGAACCGTTACTCGATAAGGATAAAAGTGCAAGTCTTTATATATGTAATACTGTGTAATAGAAAGCTCCATTTGTTGTGATAAACGTTGAGTATAAATTTTAAGATCGTTTTCCACTATTTCTCTAGCTGTAGCTACAGTTTCTTCGGGTCGTTTTAATGATCGTCGACTACCGGTCTTTCGGTTAACGCTTCGTGTTTCACGGAACAGTTTTACACATCTGTCTAAAGTTACTTGCAATAGCTTGTAGTCAACAAGTCAACTGCTTCTGGAAATTCATTTCGATATTCTTCCAAGCAACTCTGTATTGTCCAAATGTCACGTTTGTTCGATTGCGAAGATAAGATTCGATCGTAAACACTTGTTGTTCTGCACTTACAACCATCGTGATTCGCAATTATTGAACCATGAAAAACTGCAAAGTTGTTCGCTTTCTAGTTCTAAAAAGAACTGATTTTCTTATAAACTCCAACAATAGTATATTGTGTAACAAGTACGTGAAGCTGACCTTTTTATACGAGTGTGCAGTTTGCGACACGAGCCGCAAGGCGAGTGTCACAAGCACACGAGTGTAAAAAAGGCTTCGCGTATGTGTTGCACAATATACTATTGTTGGAGTTTATAAGAAAATCACTTGACTACAGGTTTTTTTGAATGCTTGTTACAAACACCAGCCACATTGACTACAGGTATTTTTGACCATTTGTTACGTATAACGTCATGGTTAGCTAAGCTTTTCTTGTGAAATTGAGATGCAAGTTGAGTTATGCATTGTTTTTAAGAACAATATTGCACTGTGATGAAAAAATAATTGTAAATTTATCTTCCCAGCAAAATTTTATTATTTCCCTTACATCTTTATATGGAATACGTAATAATTTTAATAAAAGTTTGTCAATCGACCCTGTAGGACATTGGCTTATACAATTTTGTTTTTATTTTTATGCTTTTTTAAATAGCCTTTAAATATATTTTGCTATTTAGTTAAAAGTGTATATAAGGTACACCTTTGTGAAAACAAATATATGCAAAATAATAAAATTTCTCCCAATGCGAACATTACAGACCGACGACTGATGTTAATATACATATACACACACTGTATGTAAATGGCAACGCCTAAGCTATTAATGACCCTAAATTCACAACAGTAATTTCGTATATGAGTCCGTTGGGTCTTTATGTTCGTTATAATAACAACTAGTTTAATTATAAGTTGTAATTACTAGAAAACTAAGATAATTTTAGATACGACACTTCTGTGACAAAACTACTGGTAGATAAAGACAAACTTACTAAATGATCGTGGTTAGAATTTGCATATGTTATATCTAAGAGATTTGCTTTCGAATACTTAATTGCATTTAGCCTTTATTTAGATTCATAATAAATAGCATGTGAATAAATAAATAAATTTTTGATTTATATGTAAAAATAATTAACACTAACTTGATCTCAATAATTTATTGTATAGGATTTTTCGAAGTTCACTGATGATACTTAAAATATGAATTTGACCCTGAAAATAAGAAAATATTTTTTTCTTTGTTTAAACTGTAACCTCCAGCACTCCAGCATGGATCCAAATAGTGCACAGCTGTAGTTTCTTTGTATCCCTTGAAATTACTTACGAGCATAGGTTTTGTTTTGAAATATGGCTCACAAAAATTTATAAGAGTTAAATTACGTGGTCATGAAAACTAAGAAACAGGGTACATTCGTCAGATCTACTGTTAAAGCACATTTGTATAGCGTAATAAATAGTTGATTAGAGCATATATACTTTTTTTTATTAAGTCTAATATTTTGAGTTAACAATAAATATGTTAAGCTGTTCCGTGTTTTAGTACAGTATTACCACTTACCACAGAATAAACTCCTAACAAAAGCGAAAAAGTGCAGAGTGTGGGTGGTTAAAATAAGGAATGCAGGATGAAATCGAACACGCCCACAAGCAAGTAAAATTTCTTATTTTGCTGTATATTTAGGTAAGTGCAGCTCCAAAGAGTTCGGGTGTTATTTATTCAAAATATTGTTTCGATAAAACATAAATACGCGGAAATGAGTGGCAAAAAAGGTGGTAATTGGTGTTCAACGCCAAATTGCAAAAATAATTAGTATATAATAAATTAGTATAAATTTCTATAATGTCAGCTTCTGTAAGTTTATTTATTTTAGAAATTTCCGTTAGTACCCAAACATCACCTGAAGCTGTGCCCGAGTCAGCAGCACTTACACCCCCAGAAAGCAGAAATTACGATTAAAATTGAAAACCATACAGCTAAGTTACTTGCTGAACCAGTACAGCCCCGCCTTGTGTTGGCCACGTTAACATCAAAGTGCCGCTCAGTCTTGTCGCTTCTGTTAGGAGTTTATTCTGTGGTATTACAGATACGAAGGTTATTTGTAATAATTATTCAAACAGTATATAGACGTATAAACCCTACACAGAGTAATACAGGATATTACATACATATAGCTAAAATATTTTAAACCTTAACACTAATAAAAAATACGCGGGTAAGTAACACAGACATGCTGTCTTAGATCAGTAAACTGTATTTCAGTACCCTAAATTTGGTCTCACTATACACATTGTTTTGTAGATATTTTTAAAAATTTTCTCAATAAAAAATCAACGAATAATGAATATTAATATATAAGCTTAATTTTAGAAACGTTGTAAAAGAATACAACGTTCATTTCTTCTTTGAAAAAGTGTCAAACATCACACTACCATGGAACCTATAGGTTTACCCTATAAACGGTCAACATTTTAGATTTTCCGCATTAAACAATTTATCTGGTAGAAAACAGAATTGAACCCGAGGCCTTTATCTGCCTAAGTAATCCTCTTTCCCCTCTATAACAACTTTAGCTTTTTTTTATAACTCGGGCAATAGAATATATCTGCATCACGTGATCAGTATCACGAGTTTTTAGAGACTGTTGTACAACCAATCGAAAGTTAATCTATAAATGAGTGCAGTTTGGTATATTTCGTTGGTACTTTTGTTGACAAATTTATTTTTCTAGTCTAAATTTAGACATAATGGATAGTAATTATTATAGTAAATACTATTTCAAACAAGATGAAATATGTATATTGTATATGCGTGACATGTTGGTATGAATCCTTACACTATTAATTTGGAATTTGGACGAATGTAGTGAAAAACATGAAGATTTTCCAAATATACATATACAGGGTGTAAGCAATCGACCGGAAAAAAAGTATACCACGTTATTCGGAGTTGTATCAAAAGTAATAGAAAAATGTTTTAAAAATTTGGTCGCTTCTCCTTTCTGAGAAATTGCCATCTAAAGAGGTGTAACACTGGCAACCCTGCGAAGCTGCAGAAAAGGTAAATTCGCATCATAATGCCTTGATGCATTGTTTGAATAAAGGATAATTTTGTCAACAACGGGACGGTTGCCTAGGATATGCAGTGCGTCGTTGCAACTTACTCTGTATGTAAAATTAGCAAATTTTCAACCCTTGAAGAATTACAACTGATAAGACAAAACCAAAAACAAACAAATGCAGTGGGTGTCAATTTAGTCAAGAAACTCTCAATGGCTTTATTTTCCAGCAATCTTTCATAATAACAAAGATAATCAAAGTATTAATTTTAAACTTCAGATGACCATAACAAGAAAAGTACTAACATCAAGACAAAAAGTACACGTATTTAGCATTCACAGTAGGTTGGAACATAACACTGTATATTTTTGTTACGGTCGATTGCTTACACCCTGTATGTCTATGATATTTAGGAATAAATGTCTTACTTGTATTAAATGTTTGTAACGTTAATGGTTTTACGTCGTATCGGAAGGACATATATTTTTCCGCATTAAAAATCTCACCGACCGGGACCGGGAATCGAACCGCCGATCTTTGGTTTACAAAACAAGTGTGCTAACTTTGGCGCCATCCAGGTGGGATTAGCAGTGTTTTATAAGAAACTTTAAATCTTTCTTAGGCAGATCGCTTACGAAAAATTAGATGCTTTTCTCATGAAGTATATTTTTAATTACCCCTTTTGTGTCACTATTCTAATAAACCTCATTTAGCAATTTTAGGTTAAACGTCGATGATCTATACGGTCAGACTGTAATCACTAATTAATTTAGTTTACAGCACAACTAAGTTTTCTCGTAATGGTACAGATGTCTTTCAGTTGTACGTAGTGATCTTATGATTTCGGTTTTTAATATATTTTACAAATTTCTATGGCTTAATTTTTTCTATTTCTTGGGGCTAATCACAACGCTTCCACTACTGTGATTTAGCACTACTTACGTAAAAGGAACTTCGGCCCCTGGTAAGGATTTTCATACCGAACATTGAATGTCGCGGCACCTACTGTTTTACTTCATTTGCGGTATTTTTCTTCATTAAAGATCTCACCTGATCTCAGCTGAAATCGAACTTAAGAGCTTTTGTTTACAAAGTAGCCTTACTGCACATATTTTCTAATTAGGTGGCAAAACACAGGTTCTGAATTAAATATCTTGCACACTGTTGAAAATTAGCCATTCTTGGCTAATAAAAAGTAATATTTTTGCTTATGGTTTTAGAAACTGCAAGCACAAATGTTCTCTTATACAGTATAAGCGAATATGACCTAACAGTTGTTTGAAAAGGTTTAATTATGCGCAATAAAATATATTTCTACAAGTATATATGGCTAGAATGTGGCCCCTAAAATAATTTACATCTAGGGTTGGAATTTATCATTGCCATATAACAACTTACCAAACTACCTTCATTCTCTATCTCTCTAATATCCGTCCTGCAACCCCAGTAAGCAAAATTCACTCTCGCTTCCTCCAATTACTTATTTAAAAGCATAATTATGTGGTTAGAACTACCAGTTATGGCGAAAAGTACCTGTTTATTTTTTTTATACCTCGGTTATAGATGATTTTTATTAATTTAAGGAATATACATTATACAACAACTTTTAGTAACGCGAAATCGTTTTCATCGATAGTAATGGCTTTACCTATCTCCACAATTGTCACAAGCAGGTCATAACAGCAGAAACTTACTTTAGTGCGTTTGGAGTTCTCAGATCTGTAATTAATTTTCTATTATCAGTAAATAAATATTCATAAAATAAGAGTATCGTTGTTAATACAATCTGTCTTAAAATGAAATACATCCAGTATGCTTTGAAATACTGTAGTGGCATATAAAAGTTTACATGCAAATAAATTTCAAAGGTAACTAGATGTAATTCTTTTTAAGACACCTGGTCTGTGAAATATAGTAAATGTTCGTTAGTGACAGATGATCGCCTTTTAGCTTCAAATCCTCAATAATATTAAATTCATTTGTAGTAATTTAGTTTAAGAAATAAGAGCATTACTAAGTCATCTTATCTGAAATTCTCTATACAGAATGTAAATAAAATAATGAAAGAAGTAGATGGGGTAAGAGACAATTTTATTCGTATATCAATTTACTTTTCGAGTTAAAATTAATTTAAGAAAATGAAATTTGGCATCTGAATCTGTTCTGCAAATCTTAAAATTCAACTAACGTGGTTTTTCAAAACATAGTAATGAAAAACATTTAAAAAGCAATAAAATCACATTTCCTCGTTTTAAGTTGGCGATAAGTCCTATAACTTTTACCTACCGATAACTATTATATTAGTACGAATTTCGAATGTTACGTGTTAATAATAAGGGCAGTCTCAAAATTTTAATATTTTAATTATTGATTTTGTTATTACCCTTGACCGATGATTAATAAAATGTGTTACTTTTTTGCAATTTTATTTACATCCTGTAAAGTACCAGTCAAACATATCAAATTAGCTTATGTCTGATTAACACTATAAATGTAAACTAATGTACAGTATATGTATGATTAATTATTTCTTGTATTTCTATGTTATATGAAAATTACATAAAAACCAATATTATCAGCCTTCTTTTGTTTCAGGTAATTATTTTCCCTTTCCTTTGGAAATGGGGTCGAGATATGAGCATAAAGGTTTGTAAGTAAATATTTACGCTCTATAGCAGCGTTTCCCAAACTTTTAGGTTTCACGGCCCCCTTTTGATATGTTTTATGGTACACGCCCCCCTTTCTAGCAAGACGGAATCACGAACTTTCCCGAGCGCTATAAAATGGCCCAGAAATTGTGAGGGTGGGGGTAGGACGTATAAAAATCATGATGCATGTCCAGCAGGGTTGACAATTTGGGGGAAAAGTCGTTAAATCTAGGTTATTAGGAACTACGTCTAGCGAAATAAATTAATTTTTAGGATTTAGCGACAATTTTAGCTTCTTCTTGTAAAATCTAACTACATTTTTGGGTTTTTTGATCTGTCCCATTTTGAAAATTCTGATTTTATGTAATCTTAAGCCCCCAAAACTTAAAGCAAATTTGAGTTCGTTATTTTAAATAGGTATTTGATTACAGACCTAAGAAACGCCTGTCGCCTGTTATTGCAATTGTTTTCTTAAGGCGCCGGTACGTAAAATGTATGTTTATTGTGTCAGCAGTCAGTCGGCATAACAGAGTTAAAAGTGTAATCTGAAACATGATACTCCAAACCCGTTTGAAGTTACACCTACAGATTTATCGTTGGAAGAAGAGGAACAATTCATTGATTTAACATCGAGTACAGAAAAGAAGAGACAATTTTCGCCGACAACCATTGTCGAGTTTTGGATTAACTCGCAAGAAGAATTTCCAGCGTTATTCAAGAGAGCTATGCAGATTATATTGCCATTTCCCACATCTTATTATCTTTGTGAAGTTGGGTTTTCTGCAGTAGCTTGTATAAAATCGAAATACAGAAACCGGCTCAACATCCAACGCGAACTAAGGGTAGCAGTTACTCATTTAGAACCAAACTTGGATAAGCTATGCAGTTCAAAACAGGCACATTTAAGTCAATAGTTTGTTCAAATATGTATATGCAATCGTTTGTAAAAAAAATAATATGCTAAACATTAAATTAAGCATTAAGTTAAGATATTTTGTATTAGTTTCAATATACTAATTTCTGTTCTACTATTTTTTTTAGCTGCGCCCCCCTTATAGGATCTTTGCGCCCCCCAAGGGGGGCGCGCCCCACAGTTTGGGAAACGCTGCTCTATAGACACTTATCCCTTTAAAAAGTATTGATAAGACATATAAAACGAAAAACTCAGAATATAAACACAATTTGTTTTTCATTTTTGTTAGTTAACTTGAATAAAACAAACAAAACAATAGACAAATTCCAACTGTATTTTTTTAAACTGATTTCGTATGTAGTAGTACCATCCCATTACGATGCCATAAGTGTCTTACATAATGAATGACGAAACGACATATATAGTATACTGTGCGGTCGTTTAATCTGGAAACCTGGGAATAAAAAGTCGTTGTCCGTTCATTTATTGAAAAAATCCTCGGATAGGTCAATTTTTATTTTTTATTGCACAAATTTTGACATATCGTTAAAATTTTTTCCGGTATATTTAAAAAAGTTATGACGTCATCGCCATTTTCTATTTCGAAAATTTTCAAGTTCAAGGTCATACTTTTTTGACATTTTTGGTTTTAGAATTTCACGAAGTATCCAAATATGCCAAAAAATTGGGGGTCGCTATTTAAAAAACTGGCGATGACGTCATAACTTTTTCAAATATGGCGGCAAAAATTTTAACGATATGTCAAAATGTGTGCAACAAAAAATATAAATTGACCTGTCCGAGGATTTTTTCCATAAATGAGCTGACAACTTTTTATTCCCAGGTTTCCAGACTAAACGACCGCACTGTATAATATAACACCTTACAATAGCTTAGTTATTAATTTTAGCCTTTTAGGTCTACGGGTGGGTATCAAAAAAGCGTCTGTAAGTGAAAAAAATAGTTCAAAAACATTTTGCTTTTAGTTGAAGTGGCTAAAATTGTACCTTTTTTCTAACAGTAATATTTTATTATTAAAAAAAAAAATTGTTAAGGTCTTTGACTTTCGTTAGCGCCTTTAGCACTTTTGGATAGAGGTAAGTTTGGTTATATTGTCCTATTTTGGTACCAGGAATGTGTGGTATCGTTTTGTGCCAACCTTTTAGAGAAATCCGTATATACGGGTGTAAAATTAGTGCGATATTCTTGTGTAGCTCCGTAAATATTTTAGATAGAGAAAAATTTTACATATAGAAGTTACTTATTAGATTCTTCTTTGTAACCATAACATATCCACTATTCTACAGGGTGTTTCCTTTTCGGCTGCCAGTATGCAACTTAAATATTTTAAATAGAACATCCTATATATTTAGTTAAAGTTAAATTGCGTTGTACAGGGTGTTTGGATTGGCCATAATTCAATTTTTTTAAATTTAACTTTTAATTTTTTGGATGACAGTAGATGGTCTCGACAAACGTTTGACAAAAATTTTGTAATTAATCTGTCAAAATGTGGACGGTGCAGATTTTATTCGTTGGATCTGCATACATCATATTTTTCCTAAAAAGTTGTGTAGCTCTGCAACCACTGATCCCAATCGCAAAAGCGAAACACTACGGGATAGGTAATTGACAGTAGAATAAGAATATTTAAAAATATATAGGGTGTTCTATTTAAAATATTTAAGTTGCATACTGGCAGCCGAAAAGGAAACACCCTGTAGAATTGTAGATATTTTATGGTTACAAAGAAGAATCTAATAAGCAACTCTTATGTTTAAAGTTTTTCTCTATCTAAAACATTTACGGAGCTACATAAGAATATCGCACTAATTTTACACCCTATTAGAACCACCCTATAGAATTGTTCTAATTACTCTATAAATTAACGGTCATAGGCCAGTTTATAATCTTTCTATTCTAGGTAATGATACTTTTAGCTTCAAATGTATTAGATTTATTTAGGTTTGTAGATATCGGAGAGAGACCTTCTTTGTACGAACATAACGTATTTCTTAAGCGCATAGAAAAACTTCAGCGAAGAAGCGTATTTATAACACATAAAACAATCACGAGAAATATTTTATTGATTGTTGTAAGCTGGTATTTGTATGAAGTAGATGTTGAAGTACAGCAAACGCTGTAAACAGAGAGTAAGTTCCAAGTAAAATTGACAACAAAATACTTGATCATTTTAGCTAATAAGAGTGCTTGCGTTTGTAAACGTCTCTAAATAAATCAATCAGTTTTGCAGCTCTCACAAGCAAAGATCGCTTCGAGATACTGCTCTTTGCTTCGAGCATTCCTCGAATATGAAGTACGCTCTTTTGGGTTTTACTCCGTATTGGTGCGTCAGTCATATACATGCACGGCTTCAACTAAACTTATGCTCTAAAACAATAACACACTTAAAATAAAAATAACATTTGAACCTTTTTATAATAATTATTACACAGGGTGTTTGGTTCACCGACGTATATTCGAAAGGAGGTGGTATGTGGTATGTGAGTTGATTTGGAACTTATTTAACCAAATACACCATTATACAAAGTGTCACGGTTTCTAAGGTATAGCCAACTTAGTAATTTAACTAAATTAGACGATTTTTGCTATTATAAATTTTAATTAGACACTATTGCAAGTTTTTAATTTCTTGTAACTTTTATTTTAATAGTCTTTGATATCTATTCTATCAAATAAAATCATTTCATACACTCTACATGTGATAAAAAAAATTGGGACACGATTAAAGTACAAAAATGTATTGTTCTGATATCAAACTTTGATTTAGTAAGCCATGAATAAAAAAAAATGACAATACAAGATATGTTCGGATATTTTAAAAACTTCCCTGATGTTTGTCCTTTCCAGTGATGTATCATACTCTAATTATTACCTGCAAAATTTCGAAATAAAAGGTACTTGAAGACAAAGCGACATTTTTTATAAGAGCACCGATTCAGGAAAGTGGCTAATTAATCGTAATAAAATTAATTTTTGAAACAAAATAAAAAAAATTAAATATTGCTTTATTTATTAATTTTCATTTTCGAAATGTGCACCACCGTTTCTAATACAGGCTCGAGCTCTTCGACGCATACCGGTAGCGGTTACACTTAGCCTCATTTTCTCTGGCATTATTACAGCTGCCTCATTAATTATTGTAACAAGATGGTCTCTATCTAGTATTTCTCCACTATAAACCAGCTGTTTCACGTCCTCAGACATAATAGTCGAGGGGGGTTAAATCTGTTAATCGGGCAGACCACACTATCGGCCCATTTCGCCCTATCCATCTATTAGAAAATCGATCATTTAAAAAATCCCTAACAGCAACCCGATAGCGGACAGGGCATCCATCAGTTTGAAATATTACTTGCTGTCTTACATCTAATGGCACTTCTTCCAAAATATCTGGTAGGTTATTGGTCAAAAATTCTAAGCAGATTCCACCATTTAAATAGTCTGGCAAAAAATATGGACCAATTAGGACTCGACCCATTACACCTGCTTGCACATTTACGCTAAATTTATGTTGAAATGAAATTTGTTTTTTCATATGGGGATTCTCTTCTGCCCAGTAATGCAGGTTGTGAAAATTAGTTATGCCTTCACGTGAACATTTAGATTCATACGTCCACAAAATGCTGCGTAGAGAAAGAAGCCTTTCGTCTTCTATGTCGGCGTTCAACATAAATCGACAAAAATTATTTCTACGAATTGGATCGTCTTCTTCAAGCCCTTGTACAGACGTATAATGATAAGGTTGCCTTCCTACAGAGTATACAACTGACCATACCTTCCACGTCGACAAGTTATCGAGTTATCGACCAACGTTTCTTGTGCTCGTAGTGGGATCTGCATCAAATGCATTCAAAATTTGTTCATCTTCTTCAGGGCGATATCTTTGATTGTTGGTTCTAGATACTACGTGATATAGGTTGCCAGTTTCGCTAATTCTACGATATGTATTAGCGAACACGGTCATGTGGGGTACTCTTCTTTGATGAAATCTTTCACGATAGAGACGTTGAGCAGCAGTAGCGTTGCCGTTGGCCCTCACATACATGAAGAGGATATCAGCATACTCAATATTAGAGTAAGTAGCCATCACAACTTAATAGTCCAACAATTGAAAATAATTCTTAGTTAATGGTTTAATAAAGTGAACGTTACTCTACTCAGTGGAACTCAACGCAGTTATACCGAGTTACAACACATGAAATCACAAAATTAACAGTTTGAAAAACATGGAGATAAAAACAACTGATATTTACAAAGCCAAAGCCACCTGATCTGTTTGTTTTTGTCTAATCGATGATAATAGCAAACTCGATTATTTGCGTTTAATTAGTCATTTTTATTAATCAGTGCTCTAATAAAAAAAATTTGATTTGCCTTCAAGTACCTTTTTATTTCGAAAATCTGCAGGTAATAATAGAGTGTGATACATCACTGGAAAGGACAAACATCCAGGAAGTTTTTAAACATATCTGAACATATCTTGTATTGCAACCACCTCCTTTCAGATATACGTCGGTGAACCAAACACCCTGTATAAAATTTCTGTAATAAGAAGTGGAATACAAAATATAAACAACATTTTTACTTAAAATGTATAAATGCAAAGTGAAAGAAAAACATATTAAAATTATGGCTAAAGATAATTATGAAATGAAAACCTGTTGCTTGGCAGGTGTTGGTAGTAAATTTATCAAATAATAATGTATTTCTGTACGTCATATTTGAAAGCAAGTTAAATTAGACTCCGTATTTTAACGAAATATACAAACGCTTGACGTAGTAAGCCATTTTTTTAAATAATTACTCTAGCAAAAGGGATGTGTAATGCGAAGAATGAAAGAAAAAACTGACGTTATTTTTTTATTTCTATTTTGTATACCATTAATCTTAATGAAAAATGACGTAATTTTCTTCTCGTTAGTAGTGCGAAATAGTAAAATACCGCAGTACTGCTATAAAAGGGTGCCATTTCGACGTAATTTCTCCACTTTCATCTTGTATAAAATCATCACTGCTAAAATATAATTTTATGTGCTTTATTTTTCCAGGTTGTTTTACTTGGAATAAAAGAATTGCACTGCACATACATTTATCAGTGCCAAACTAATAATAAAGAAATAATTCCAACAACATGCAATAAATAAGGTAGCTCAGTATCCAGTAAAATTTAAAATGTAATAGAGTAATCTTAAGACAGTTTTTATATTTAAATTGGTTATACAATCGTCTTTTCAAATTATAAGGCATAACATTAAATTAAATTGAAGGTTTTTGTACAATTGAATATCAAACAAGAAAGCCGTTTTAAGTTATAATCAAGTTTTTTTTAACGTTTGTTATAGTGAGTTCCACGTTTTATACTTGCCTATTTTATTTTGCGTTAGTGCCGTGCGAAGCAATTCTGTAAAATACGTAGGTATTTATTTATATGAAATGTAGGTAGTTGTAAATATTGAAAAATAAAGGATGAAGGATGGAACTTAGCAGTAACGTGTTCTTTATTAACAGAACGTTGTAGACTAAAAGAACTACAATGTGATTTTTTAAAAACTCAATTGCAGCAGGCCGTATTCTGACTTAATACAGACAGTTCTAAGGTTATAAAGACAGAATACGGCCTGCTGCAATTGGTTTTTAAAAAGCACATTGTATCATATATTAAATCGATTTAAATATGTAAACAATGATTAAATTGTAAGACCACCATAAATATTTCCATTGAATCACGGGCTCTAAACGGTCGTTGCTAAAACTGGTATTCATTTTAAGCGGAAATTTTTAACATTAACACCACAACATTAATGGTTTAAAAATCTTGTCTTTTGAAGGATCTGTGCGGGAATTCCAAAACGTGTTGGTTGTATGTGCCCATACTGAGAGTAAATCAACAAAAAAAAATTTATTTGACAAAAAATTATTCCATCTGGTGAAATTCAATGTGAGGCAGTTATATTATCGCATTAACACAATTTTGCGATTTTTAATTAAAATTATAAAATTTCTAGGGAATTCCTTTTAGAAGAAATATTACTAACTTAAGTTTATATACGTTTAATATTATTTCTTAGTGAAAGTATTCACATTGTATTATAGTCTTTATTATTTTTAAAATTACATGTTAATTTTGCTATTACATGCCTTTATTAAAATTTTCGTTAGTTATATCTGAAGCATTGGCAATTTAGAATATTATTGGAAAATCTGTATTACTTTTAATTTTGTAGGCAAACAATTGGTATAGAAAAGAGAGTTGTAGTTTTGCATGTTTTTAAATATTATTGATAATTAGGTTTTCATCATGTCATATAAATTGAAACATTTATTAGTACATACTTATTATTTTCATAATGCTCGTGTCATGCCCGTCTTATTTAATTTTACTTTAACTATATAGTTTATCAATGTTATTTAGTTTTAATCATGTATTTTCTCATTTACATTTCGTCAGTATAAACTGATATAATTTGTATTCAACATCATTCTAATTTTCCGTTTCTATATGTATGTTTAGATATTAGATTATTTTAATGGAACATTTATATCAAACTGAACTTTATATTCAATGTGATATCTTTGGATTATAAATAGAAGTTAGTTGTAAAAGACCTCAGTTCTGCTATTTTAATTAATAGTGCTGTAACAACTATACAATGTGTCCACGGATAGGTGATACAAGAGGAAAAACTTTTTTATTATTGATTTCTCAGAAAATTTTATTCTTGATAATAATTTTTGCTGTGTTTAATAGTCTTATTTCTCATGTTACTTTTCCTGCAGGTGATCATTTAAAACTTAAATTCGCAATTTTCCTCAGTTTTGGACTTTGAAAAAATTTCTGAAATTTTTATAATCAGATCAAGTAGACACTACAACAACTTTTGAATAATTTTGATATTTGTGCTTCCTTTATTCTTGAAACTTTCAATTTAAAATAAAGTTTTCGAAATAATATATCCTAATTTTGTATTTTTTAAGCGTCTACGAGCACAACAAAAGTCTTAAACTAACAAAAAATCAATTCTGTCTGAACAACTTCAAATTTTGCACACAAGAGTAATTTTGTGTTCTGAACAACTTTACTCTAATACAATTTTGCGACATTTGTTAAAATACTAACACTTTACCTAAACCTCACCTTCGTTTTAACAGTGCTCACCTGCTCACACAGATGCCTTGATTAAGAAAAATCGAAAGTCTGCTTAAAATGAATTTAAGAACAAGCAGGGATAGACTACCAAAGAGCGTATTGATATCTAAAAATGTTTGGTCATTTATACCTCTTGTATCACCTATCCGTGGACACATTGTATATTCAAAAATAAAACACTTTCATCACCGTTCGTTGTCTCTGTCTCAGTCGTAACATAACACTCGTACAAATCTAAATGAAGTATGCCGGAATCGGTTATTCTTTTCAAAATTAACTTTAATTTTAGATGAAAAATGTATCATTTATGTTTACTAAACATTTACTGCTATCTTAATTGTTCTGGCGACAGTTATAAAACTCTTGAATGAGTTTAAATATGAGTTTTTTCGTTTTTATCCCTTTTCTTGATATATTTAAGGACTTACTTAATTAGTTATGGCAATAAGAAAGCCAGTTTAAAAAAAAGATGCTTTCGCAAGTATAAAATTATTTTACTAGACTTTATCTTTTCAAGCTTCTATACGCACTAACATACCCCAGACATACATACATAAATATTATTCAGTAGTGCTGCTCTTATATGCTTTTAACGGATCAAAATGTTCTTCAGACTTTGTTTATTTTACCAAATTACAGCTTACAGCACACCTGCGTAGGCTGTTTCCAAGAAAAATCAAGTGCGTAGTGTTCTAATCAAACGTTTGCATAAAATTTATAAAAATAATTATGCTAATGTATAACAGGTTTGGAATATTGTTTATTCATCGTTATTAATTTTGAGAAAGTTAATATTTTACACGTTGTTAAGGAACATTAATTTGGTGCAGGTTACATCTTTTACAAATTTACATTTCTAGTATATTTAGTGGTAACTTATGTTTAGTTGTAGTTTCGGAGTTAAACACCCAGATTTTCTGGATTACGAGTGAACTAGCGGAAACTAATGAATGCCGCCAAGGGCTAACAAAATATTTGAAAAAAATTATGGAAATTAGATGTTAGTCAATAATTAAATTTCTTTCCAACGGCCAATTTCAAGTCGTTAAATAAGGGTTACAATGTGTTAAATTTTATAGTTTCGCCAGCAATTTTTTTAAATTATTTTATTTACACTTGCTTATTAATTTACGATGTACATTGAAAGTTTTCAGTATATTTTTTATTTTTAGGGTCATTTTAACGCTATTTTTATTTATTTATTGGGCGAAATCTAGGCTTGCGGGTGCCAGGACGCCAAGCGCGTCGACTACTATGGCCATTGGCACTACCTGACTAGAATTTTGCTGAACCCAAGGAATTTCCACTCGTAGAAGTGACTTTTATTGTGTCAAACATCGTATTGGCACGGGACCTACGGTTTTACGGCGTATCCGAAGGACGGCACAGTTTCAGATATTTTTCCGCATTAAAAATCTCACTGACCGGGACCGGGAATCGAACCCGATATCTGTGGTTTACAAGGCACGTATGCTAACCTTGACGCCATTCAAACTGGCTAATACTACTATGTTGTATTTATGTACAATTGCGGACAAAAAAAATGGAAACACCAACGTTAATCTAATGCTCGTTTTTTATTGTTTTTAAACATTGTAGTTATATCTTTCATGTCATACTGACTTACAAAAATATCGCAAGGTTAGAAGAGTTTTATTATAAAAGTCAAAAACAATGACATGGGGTTATGACTTTTACAAAATATAAAAATTAGTGTTTAATTTTTTTTTGTCCGCAATTGTACATAAGAATTTCGGATTACCATAGTTTCGTTTTATTTGTTTGAAATTTTTGAAAAAAATCGTCGAAAGGTGTGGTCGAGAACTGACCTGCAGGTGTACACAACGAATACGGCAATTTCCAACAAGATGTTTGTCTGTTTGTGTGTGTAAAATTCTTTTGTATTAAATATTACACGAAATGATCAAAACTTTAAAATGTTATTATGCTGCTGACGAAAGAGCACGCAATTAAAAATCATTGTAAAAGGATAACGGTAGGGACACTTCTGTCTTGAGATTATTCGATTAGGTACAATGTGATTTTTTAAAACTCAAATGCAGACAGTTCTAAGGTTATTAAGACAGAATACGGCCTGCTGCAATTGAGTTTTTAAAAAATCACATTGTATCATTTTGTACAAACAAAAAACTGTAAACATTAGTTATGTGGTAAGTCTGCTTCCTTTTTTTGGTTAATTTATAAACAACCACTTTTAGCAGTTTTTCAATAAACCTAGAATAATACAGTCTATATATGAACGAAATCAAACGTTGGAAGATAGAATAGCTAAATTACAACTAATAGTTTAACTGGTTCAGATTTTACGAACAAGACAGATGAAAGCGATATTATCTCTCTTTTGGTATTTTGTTTTTCTATTAATTTTGCTGTCATTTTTAAGTAAACAAATAAAAATTCTGTGTTTTTGTATCACAAAATATAGCAATAGGTAATTAGTAATTAGGAAACAAATACCTAACACATAATAATCGAATACTACCAAAAGAAGGTAAATAGAGAAAACAATTGAAATTTCATGACTATCGTGATTTCAATTTAGTTTAGCCAAACAATACCTAATAGTCAATTTATGCTCTTTAGTGTAATACAATAGCTACTAAAACGGCAAAATAATCCAGCATGCCAGATTTCTTCCGAAAATGGAAGTAACGCCACCAAGTGTACAGGTAAGGTGTATGTATATGACAAGTCCTCTACCTTTTTGAAAAGTATGTAAATAAAGAAAGATAAACAGATGTAATTCTTTCTTGTGGATTGTCCATGAAAATGGATAATTGTGATTTTAATTTTACTATGAAAACATCTAAGCTAGGCAAGTGTTAAAATCAACTCTCTTTTGAATCTACTTTACTATACATACTATACCTTGCTAAATAAGCTATGTATATGATATAATTTTATGGTACATAGGTACATATTGCTATGACTGAAATTTATTCAAAACTTAATAACAGTCCCACATTTAGAGTCAAACTTTTGTTGTGATAGCCCCACTAAAATTATTTTTAATATATAAATTTATCTTGGGGTAGGTACTAATGTGAATTGAGGGTCGTCGTGAAGGTTCGTTAATTTATTTTTATTTATTTTAAATTAATATAAATTTTTATGTTATTTTTGGTTGTTTACTGAATAATTTTTGAATTTAGAAAGTGGAAGTAATATGTTCGGTAGAGAAAATTTAAATAATAGTAAATTATTTAATTTTACTTGAATAACCATACGAAGATTTCAATTTGTAGAAAAATGATACCACCGCGGGGAATCGAACCACCGACCTTAGGTTAAACGCACCAACGCTCTCACCTTTGAGCTACGGCGGCTGTTCCTCGGGGCAACGTCAATTTTCTACATTAACAATTGAAACCAAATATTGAAGTCTATTCTATGGCCGCATTTAAGTTAAAGGGCCGCAAGGCGGATTCACAACTGCCCAAAACCAGTCCAATTAATTTAACGAATCACCATCCAATTCCAAATTTTCATATGACATCCAATTCCACTAATATCATCTTTCCAGCATGGAACTCCATCCAAAAACAGGTACAATAATTATATATGTCATTTATCTTGAACAAGATTTGAATTGCGAATTCTTATTTAGAAGAATTCCCAGAATTATCAATTATTCGTTTTCGTCAACGAAAATAACTTATTTAACAATTATTTAATTGTCTTCACAAAATTTGTAGGAATTTTAAATTAATTCCTTATTTTTCTTGAAGAAATAACTTATTTTCTTCCAACTTATCTTTATTTATTTATTTCACTTCTCTTTTGTTTTCTTGTAACCCCGGTTCTCATATAATAAATTCTATTCCGTTAAGAAAACTCCGTTTTGTTATTAGACAACTGCAAATACTGGCTTTTCCTCACTGTCCAACCCTATACTTTATCTAGCTACATTGGTCTTTCTTAACAATAAATTATATACATTTTTAATAATGAAGTTAAATCTGCATTAACATAAAAATCATATTAACGATTAATAAAAAAATTGTATTCAACTCAACATTAACATTAAAATCATACCACCAATATCATCGCAATATATGTTAGCAGTCTTTATCGCGTCATTACATTTTTGGGAAGTTGGACGTTGAGAATGACGAATGACAGATTTTGTTATGATACCTTCAATGTGACCTACTGCTTATCACTACGGTCAGGGGAGACATTTGCCGATGAAGATGTTTTTATCAAGCCATACCGTACAATACCTTTAACTGCATTAAGAGCAGTTTGATTATCGGTTGCACCAAGCTATTATTCGCCCGCTATTAAACATCTATTCAACAATATCAGAACTGAAACAAGAGGTTAACACATGATAAAAGCTAGCTTTCTAAGGTAAATATTAAATGCATTGCCAAGTACTTTGAGCATTGAATTTTAGTGCTTCGGTTTAAGTCATATTTTTGCAAACATTCTTGAATAAAATCGATGAATAAAGAAACTGTATTACTTCTCCATATCAGGCTGTCATCACCAATATCTATGAATGGTGCACATTTCCGGTCAAGTTGTTTCATGTATTGAAGTTGGATTATGATTAATGTTATTTGTATTCAACCATTCTATGATATCTGCCTTCTTACAGGAAGACTATCTGCCTTCTTCCAGGAAGACGAGGATTTTTTTTTTCTATTAAAACAGAATGGTAAGGAGCATTGCCCATTATTATCAACTATGGTTCATCCAAATTATTAATTAAATGGTTGATGACCCATTTTCTATAGGTTTCTGAATTTATCTCCCCGTGATAGTCTTCTTTTAAAGATTTTGTTCTAAATAATAAGGATGCGTTTTCGACAAACCCTAATTTAGACCAAGCATGGACCACAATAAAACGTTTTCCTTCAAAACCTTCAGGCTTTTTAACACTAAGGATAGTTGAATCTTGCCAGGACTTTCCAGGGTTATCTTTAGATTAAATCCACGCTTCGTCCATGAAAACTACTTGTTGTGGATGAGGTAAATTTAGATTCTCCATGAAACGTTTTAGAAACTGGAGCCACATAATAGCAATATTTTCTTTTTCAGTTAGTACTCTACGGTTATCGTCTCTTTTAAATTTAAAACCGATATCATGTAGAACTCAATTTAAGCTGGTGTTCCTGAGTAAAATATGACTTTCTTTCGCTTCACTCTTCAGGGAATTGACGGTAACGTGTTTTTTTTTTCGAATACATTGTGTATACGGTGTCCCTTGTAACCATTTTCGAGGAATCCGGTAAATCAGTAAATTTTAACATTATACGCGGTCTTTTCTTGCCAGGGCTAGATATAACTGGATTCATCCTAGAACGACCCTTAACTTTTTTCACAGTAAAAACACTAATGCCTAGAGCTTCCGCTGCTCTTTACAAATAATTAAACAATGGATATGAAATATTATAAGTAACCCAATTATATTTTATTTACCTTTTGTACACACGACAATGAAATTAAGTAGATGACCACAATTTTCTTTCTTCTTTCTCTCGTTCGAAGTAATTCAATAAATTTAACAAGAGCTGCTCAGATTGCGAAAGTAACGTTTTACCTATTACAGACATAATGAAGGTAAGTGTAATTCTTTAGTTCTGACAATCACTGAGTTTTGTATCAAATCGTAAATAATAACTTGAAAACGTAGTTATAACGCGCCTACAAAACGACCAATGCTTCACAAGTATTATGTGACTTAAACTACTCTAGTCAAATAAGCACTTTAATAATTATAACACAAGCTTATTGTAATGGTATCATTGTCGTGTGCATGGGGTTTGTGAACAAATTTAATGTACACGCGTATTTGTCGTTACTAAATTCAGCGTGTGATGAGGCAGGGCTCATTTTTCTGGTTTTAATACTAGTTTATCTCTACAAGTTCAATTGCTTCATGTTAAACTGTTGAAGCACATAATGTGTGAGGGGCACAAACACCTCATGATGTATATTTACCTACATCTAGAAAAGCTACATTGAACTGTTGAGTGCACAATAGTAAAGTATAGGTCCAGGAATCGTTTCCATTTTGTATATCACTACATAAATAGGTTATTAATTAAATTAACGCTTCTTGTCCTAGTATAATTTTAATTTATCTTCTTAACTATACAAATTTATATTGCCTTAATTAGTTTCTAAACTTACCTTCACTACGATCTAAAGATGTAATTTTAAATTTAAATGTATGTAAAGCTCTGAAAAAGCGGTTTTTTAAATAATCGCATGAAAAACAAAAAAACGAAAGCATAATCAACGATAACAAACACTACGAACGCCCCTTATAGTCCAGTCAAAATAGACACAAAGTCCAAAATACGGAATAATTCCGATGGAGCTGAATTTTTCTGTGGGCCTTCATATTATAATTCTAAATTAAATGTCAAAAGTCCCCATCGATAGTAGAAATTTTACGCAGGGTCAAAGGTCATTAAAAATATCTAATGCAATTTCCCACAAAAAAGGTACAATTATTTTATTTCGTGGGAGTGACCATTTTCGAGATAGAGCGATGTCAAAAATTGAAACTTTCATATTTTTGAAGAAATGCACTCTTTACCTTCGAGGTAAAGTACTCGGCGCGTTTTCTTTATAACGTGGTATAGTGTAGGCCTAATCCACGGTTTTCCCGATAAAACAAGAAATTAGTCTTGTTCATACTCCATTTCTAAAGTTACATATTCTTCTTCTTCTTCCTCCTCTAGCTATTGTATTTCCACAGGCTGCGCCAAGAAACAGGATGGATCAATTACATCTTCATTGATGACGCACACATCGTCGTCCTTTATGTCGGGTGCAACATTTGAGCAAAATTTACCGTGGCAGTTGCCACATACTGCTGCACAATGTAAACCTACTTTTCTGCAACCACAATTATAATTACAGTCCTTGCTGCAATAGCAAAAAATAGTGTTCAGCAGTATGTCTGGAGTAGGTGGGAGCAGAGTTTGAATTGGCTCCAATTGTGGTTACAGAAAAGTAGGTTTACATTGTTCAGCAGTATGTGGCAACTGCCACGGTCAATCTTGCTCAAACGTTGCACCCTCGTATAAAGGCCGACATCAATGAAGATGTAATTGATCCATCCCGTTTCTTGAATGAAGAAGAATATGTAACTTTAGAAATGGAGTATGAACAAGACTAATTTTATCAGGAAAATCGTGGATTAGGCCTATAGGGGATACCAATTTATAAAGAAAACGCGCCGAGTGCTCCACCTCGAAGGTGGTGTGGAAAGGAGTGTATTTCTTCAAAAATATGGAAGTTTTAATTCTTGGCGTCGCTCTATCTCGTTAATGGTCACTACTATTAGAAAGTATTAATTGAACCTCTTTTGTGGTAAATTCCATGAACTACAAATTTAATAATAAGTAGTTTTACAATAAAATGAGATATTCGCAAAAACCGTTTTTAATGACCTTTGACCCCGCATAAAATTTTTAGCAGCACACTGATCGATGGGGACTTTTGACATTTGTTTTAGAACTATAATATGAAAGTCCACACAAAAACTCAGCTCCATGGGGATTATTCGGAACTGCTATGTCTATTTTAACTGGACTACCTGAGAAAATTATGTAATTTTAACCTAATAATTTGATAGCAGTTTAGCACCGCCAATGCTCTCAAACGATATTTTTCGAAAAAATAGAATTGGTGGTAATATTGTTTGGAATATTTTTCGCTCTCACTATAGTAGGTACCTATCCGACTAGAATTTTGCCAAACTCAAATGAGTAGTGGAATTACCAAATGCTGTTTACCCAACCATAGCTCGTTTGATTATCCGAACGCCATATTAACCTATTATCATTTATGATTCTTGTGATTATGGTCGGAGAGTACTCGCTTTCGAAGAGATCAAGAAGTACTAGTGGTAGATCTGTTGTAGTGTAAGTTTATCATAATTAAATGTATGCTGAAATTTCTATTGCTATTAAGAAGTTATTTGATTTTGAGCACTCCCGCATGAGAGTGAGAATTAAAGCAAGTCCAGAAATGGCGTAGGCAACTTTTGGTCCTTGCCGTGTACTATTTGATAATCGACTGCCATAGTCATTTAGCACTTCATCGCTTCTTCTTGGAACCCTTTACAGGGCATTACCGATCCTCTCTCCATATGCCTGTGGTGTGCGTGTCAAGCAGTCTACAGACATAGGGAACCTACAGCTTTACGTGGATTCCGAACCACGGAAGTGCTTGCACTTCTACTCCAAAGAGTACTTACTAGGCAGAATACACCTCAGTGGTTTGCGATTGCCTTCCGAGGGAAGCGGTCGGGTGTTTTCGGTGTATATGTGACCCTGGGAATCGAACCTGGGCCATCTCAGTGGTCAGACGCACTTTAAACCAACTGAGCCACGACCGCCTATAATTTTATTGAATACACGTGACTTCCTGGAAATGATCTTTAAATAGTTATAGTTATAATTATAAGTTATTATTCGAAATGAGTGATCTCGTCTGAAGTTAGAGTACAATCACTCAATCATTCGTCTCAGTTTCATTCAAACTGCATCATCCTTCCAAAGATTCAAAATACTTTAAGTTAAAATAAGGAATTATAAACTATTACTACGCATTAAATATTAAAGTGGTTATTTGGGAAATGGTAGACAATTTTGCACATTTTTACTTTCCACATGAAATGAACATTCGCTGATGTTAGCATTGAATTAAAAAAATACTTTTTACATCATCAAAGTTTATCCAAGAAAGGGATTTTTTGAAAACGATCACTATTTAATAAAAAAACTTGATTACTTTTACGTACTTCCTTTACAAGATGTATCTTCTTTTGACGCTGCGTTGCATGCCCTTAAAAAATTACACTAACGGATGCCCTGGGTCTGTCAGACCCACTAATATAATTTGGAATATTTTTATTTGCAGCAGTTAATTTTTTTCTGAAGTGTAGAAAATAAGAAACAAACATACTATTAATGTTTTAATGATACACCAAATTGCAAAAACATGTATAAAAAACTTACAGCAAAAAGAAACGTTAAAGTCTTAAGAATCGGCATCTGAGTCATCTGCTTCATCAATAAATTCATCATCTGTCTCTACTTCGTCATACAACCGTTGCAGATGCTCTATCTCTTTTACATATGGATCAGAAGCACTCATGATAATAATAAAATTGTTTACTATGCACACTGTATCAAAAACTTAAAATTACACAACAAATATCAAAAAAAAACTACGTGTCACTATAACAAACACACCTTCTAGCGACGGCTGTATAAAATGTTTAGTGTAACCTGTAGTATTACCCTTTCTAGAAAGATACATGTAATATGAGATGCCTACCTATACAAATAAATATAGAAAATATGACCAAAAGTTGTTTTGGGTCTCTCAGACCCAGGGCATTCAACGGAGGGTTAATAATGAAATCGTTTTGAAAATTACATTTTTAATGAAATACGATAGACAATTCAACATAAAACGCTGTAATGCTTTTTTAAATTAAAGACTATTTAAAAACATATTTTAATTGTTCTTCCAGTTACATGTCTATACAAAAAATTAAAAACTTTTATATTTACAAATCATCGAACTAAAGCTATTTTTATTACATTTGTGCATATTACTAATACTGTGGAAAAGCTATTGTGTTAACATAATAATACATACTGTACGTATCTTCAAGTTCGAGTTTTTCTTAAGAATATTGCGAACTGTTATTCATGTGCAGTAAGTGCTGAAGAACAGCAAACAATGAATATGCTCCCCGCAAAATCTGAAATAACATATTCAATAATTTTAATGATACATCATTTTTTAGTTGGAGAACTTACCTTTGTATAGCTTTCCAAAGATAAGTCAAAAAGTTTTGCTGTTCTCACAGTTAATGGTCTTTTAGAGCGTTCCATGAGAAGAAATAGGGCTTTCTTTGATTTTGGACCATAAGTATACCAAGAACTTGTGTACACTGCGTCTATTAAATTTGTGCTCTTGAAATTTTAAAACCAGATTATTATTAATATAATGTTTTAAATGCTTCTTTTGGGTGTTTTTAAACTACTTTATACAATAATAGTACTAATAATAATAATAATAATAATAATGAAATATCTTTATTAAAAAGTAAGTGTTCTTGTCTATAAATCCCTCATAGGTAACATTATACAGCGTGAAGTAAGTAAGTAGATATTGTGTAAGTATAGTATAATGCAATTTCAAATATTCGTCGTCATCGTATTATAGCTATTAAGACAACAAGTGTTTTATAGAAGGTTTAAATATCAATGTCGTAGTTCAAATCCGAGCGAACGAAGTGTGCCGAGAATTTGATAGACCGAGATTTTTAAACTATAAAACACGAGTTGTCTTCAAGATTTTTTCTAACACTAATATCTTTCACTAATATATTATTAGAAATTTTAATAAATTATTATTTGAAACACGTCACAATAGACAAAATGCGAATATTGCTAGGCAACGACGTATTTTATAGAGAAAAGCGTATTTTAAAGGCATATACGATACGTTGTCATTGACGACGTATTTTATAGAGAAAACGTATTTTAAAGGCAACATAACAAGTGAGCTCTTATGCACCATAGAAACAGTATAAGATATTAGTGTTACAAAAAGTTACTTTGTCTAAAACACTAATATCTTATACAGTTTCTATGGTGCATAAGAGCTCACTTGTTATGTTTCCTTCAAAATACCTACGCTTTTCTCTATAAAACACGTCGTCAATGACAACGTATTTTATAGGCCTTTAAAATACGCTTTTCTCTATAAAATACGTCGTCAATGACAACGTATTTTATAGGATATACAAAATATGCGGCAGCTATTAATTATTCAAGTAACATTTTATTCATCGAACGTTAAACGTACAATTATTGGAAAAAATACAATTAATGAATTAGAAACTTTCACCAGTAAATGAGCTAGAATTGCCACATTTCTCCAAATTGCATAGCAATCTCCGCATTTTGTGTATTGTGGCGCGTCTCAAATAATAATTTATTAAAATTTCTAATAATATATTAGTGAAAGAAAATTTATGATAAGATATTAGTGTTAGAAAAAATCTTGAAGACAACTCGTGTTTTGTAGTTTAAAAATCTCGGCCGATCGAATCCTCGGATCAGTTCGTTCGCTCGGATTTGAACTACGACCTTGATTTTTAAACCTTCTATAAAACACTTGTTGTCTTAATAGCTATTATTCTCATATATGTCAATGATATTAAACTATTTCAAAGCTATTAGTAATAATTTAAAAGAAAAAAAATATATGTATGATGTATGATATTTTATTTCATACTGTCTGGGAAATTCAGTTTTCCGGCGCCATTTTGAGTCCGGAAAGTGAGCTATTACGGTATCAGAGCCGGACTGTTATTTTATTTCATACTGTCTGGTAAATTCAGTTTCCCGGCGCCATTTTGAGTCCGGAAAGTGAGCTATTACGGTATCAGAGCCGGAAAGTGTTACCAAGCAACACTTTCCGGACTGTTATTTTATGTACCCAATCAGAAGCCGTAAAAGTGTAACCAAGCCACACCTACCAGCTTTGACACAGTAATGTCACATGTTGACGTTTTAAAAAAGTGTCACATGTAAAAATTAAAAAATCAAATTGTTTACAGTATGAAATAAAATACATAACGACATTCGTCCGTGAACTCTTTTTACAGTACTCGTTTCGAGTTTCAAGACTCGGCTCCTTTCGTCGCCTCGTCTTTAAACATCTCACTCGTACTGTAAAATATGAGTTCCCGGACTTGTGACGTTAATTACTATTATGCACCAAGCCACGCCTACCGGCCTGTTATTTTTGACACGATAAAACCTCAAATCAAACCTTTTTTACAAATTTAATTTTCAAGGAAATACAACACGAATTACTTCGAAGGATTATTGATATTTATATTAATTGTACATCCCGAATTTCCGGAAACAGTAATTCCTGGATTATCAACCGATGCAGACGTAGAAAATTGCATTTGTTTTTGTTGGAGAACTTCCACAAAATTTTCACCTTCTTGAATCATCCTAGCTATTTTTACGTTTTCCTTCTAGTGAATCTTCTACATATTTTTCCGCCACCGATGAACTTTTCCACCCCCCATGGCGCTTTTAACACCGTCAAATCGGCACCAGCATTTGCAAGAAAAGTTGCCGATGTCCGTCGAAAACAATGTCCCGTGTACTTTTCGTGATTGTTTAACTTGAGGTATTGGGCAATCTTCTTCAGTGTTCCTCCGATGCTGTGGATTCCAACTCTATAAAAAATTTTCTTGGAAATTTTCCGATCGCAGTGCAATGTATTTTCTAAATAGCTCTAAAAAATTGATTCCGTTCACAGAAAACACTCTTCTGACGTTTGTTTTAGACTGTGGAAACGAAATTACTAATTGAGATCCGGTATCTTCTACGTCGTCGATACTCATCGCGTATAACTCCTCTCGACGACAACCCCCAGCAATTCCTATCATTGCAATAACCTAGGATCAATTCAAATTTTATATGAATTATAATCACAGCCTAATTTTATTGTACCTTTGATAAAAGATGCTCTTTATCAAGTGCTTCTTTCAAAAATCGATTAATTTCCTCCCTTGTAAGGGTTTTAGATAGATTTAGTTGATGTCCAACATTCGATTTCTTCAGAAACGCGGTCAACTTATTAAATTTAGCTATATTTACATTCTCATGGACAACCAACTTTGATTTTAGCATTTGGACCATAGTGATGAACAGCTAACTTTTTTCGACTAAAAATTAGTAATTTACAGAATACCATTGCGTAAAAAGAAAGGTTTTGCACTAAGAAACTTACTGCATCCAAAAAATATGCTAACATAACATCTTCTTGCACTTCCTGTACTTTATGTGCTTTTTTCCACTCATTGTTCATACTCTTTTTCGTATCGACTTGCTGACTTTGTAGGAATTAATTTTCCTGTTGCTTCTGCTGCTTTTGAAGAAATTTCAGCACAAAACGTAGGAGAAGCATTTACTAAGTCCATCGCGTTTACTTTTAACTCATTCATGAAAAATAATATACAAAAACAGTTGCTATAGAACAACTGGTAGTGTGATTTAATACAAAATGCACCCAATAATGTCACAGGTTGACGTTTTTGAAAAGGTGTCACATGTAAAAATAAAAAATTCACAGTCCTTCGCAAAGATGGAGGAGGAGACATTGAAAATGATGATAAAAATTTAATTTTGTCGTAGCAGATCCAAAGCCTTGCAAAGATAGAATAATATAGAACCTGGACTCCCAATTCGAACTTTAAATATTATTGTACGTTTTTCATATATTTGGAAGAACGTCACAGTCTAAACAATACACAATCTTAGGGAGGATCCGACGATAGTATCGTGAAGTTTTTATGCACACAGTCTAAGTTATCGGATAGAATAGAGCTCCGAACGCGCGCTCGGCCACTCTCGAAAATCAGCATTATTTGCAACATCAACGAAACATTTTCAATGTTAAAATCAAATTGTTTACAGTATGAAATAAAATACATAACGACATTCGTCCGTGAACTCTTTTTACAGTACTCGTTTCGAGTTTCAAGACTCGGCTCCTTCGTCGCCTCGTCTTTAAACATCTCACTCGTACTGTAAAATATGAGTTCCCGGACTGTGACGTTAATTACTATGTCGGTATTAAAGATTTTGAGTTGAATATAATTGTTACTGAATATAAAGTTCTAGTTTAATAGCAAGTTAATTTATGCAAATTTAATACAAGTTCATTCAAAAATGTAGTTAGTTAGGCTAGAATAATGTAATTGTTAGGAATTTGTAATTATAAAATAAGTTAGCTAGAAACCTAGTATTTAATAATTACCAAGGAAAAGCAAAGCGAATTTTCATTGGAGGAAAAATATCACAGAACCAGGGAGACGGAAGACAAGAGATAAATAAACAAGATTGAAATTATCTTCTCAAAAAGGAACACGTATTTCGTATTTCTTTTGGGAAGAAAAATATACCAAAGTAAATAAGTGTGAAATATTATTTTAAGGAAAGGAGAATGGTACTTTCCTAAAAGGAAAGAACTAAATAATTAATTGGTTCTTTGCTGGAAAGAAAAATAGTAATCTCTTATAAAAAAGGTGAAAATAAATAAACTGGTTGTTGTTCTTCTGAGAGAAAAGATTTGGTCCGGTCTATATTGGATGTTGCAGAAGTTGAAGATGAATTGAAAATTATTAAATGTTGGATATGAATCGGAATTGTGATTAAAGTTGATTTGGATACTGAACAAGTGATATGTGAGCTAATTTAATACTGTTAAAATTTATGATCTATAATAAGTAAATAGATAGGAAAGATAGAGAAATAGAAATTAGTAAAAGATGTAATAAATCTGCGTAGAAAAATTAAGTTGTTCTGATTATTTTTATACAACATAAAAGTATTAATATTCATTTATTAAAGTAAAAGAACCTCATTAACGACCAAATGACTGAGCTAACCGGCTGTTAATAATGGTAAACAAAGGTAACATTACAGTATACACATCTCGGACTACTTTTTAAGAAGATCATCGTAATTAATAATAAATTCTTTAGGTTACTTGATGACTTGGTTGATTAAAATTCTGTTTTGTAATCTTAATTGTAGTCGAGTGTTGAAATCTGATACGATTATGATATGAATTTCAGTTAGAAAGATTGATTTCTAATCGCTTTGTATATTGTGAAATAATAAATAATTAAAGCACAAACTGAAAAATGATAAATTACGGATTTGGGTTTTATATGATGCCATTTAATTTTTCTTTTATAAAATGGGCTTATGTCAAGTAATCCATAACTATGCCCAGATGATTGATGAATGTAATAAACTGTTATTACCACAAAACCTACGACAATTTTTTATACGAGTACTAATAGCCATGAATTTTTTTCACTAATTATTAAACAAATCGGATTTTTTTATGTGTCGTATGTCATTTCAATATAATTATTTATTTAATAGGAGGGCCAAGCTGAATTTATTGAGAATAAAAAACACGGTTAATATTTTGTAGGATTTTATTTTAAATATGCTCAAAGTAATTCCCTTCAGCAATGATACACTTGACCATTCTTTATTTCCACTGTTTAAAAGCTCCCAACCAATCTTCTTTCGGAATACCTTCAAAATAAGCGTGAACTGCGGTATAAATCTCTTCTTCAGACGAAAACCTTCTACCCCGCAAATTCATTTTAAGCCCAAAAAATAACCAAAAGTCGCACATTGCTAAATCAGGTCAGTACGGCGGATATTCTATTACTTTTATATTTTTTCCAGCCAAAAACTGGAGAGTTAAAGCTGCCGTATGGGACGATGCATTATCACGGTGGAGCATAATTCCCTTGTCTGGAACTCTACTGAACACTTCGGGCAAACATTTCTTAGGGTACCATTTAGCTGTAACTGTCTTTTGTCCATCTAGCTTAATTGCATTTACTATAGGCCCGTACTTCTGAAGAATACTGCATACATAACTTTTCTCATAGCTCGCTGCTTCTTGGTCATTGTTGGAGTTTCCTCATCTTCATGAATCCATACACGACTCTCTTAGGTAGGTACGTCGAAAAAGGGAATATAAGTTTCGTCACCTGTTACTATTTTGGAAAAAATTTGGTGTCCGCCATTATTTAAGAAATTTAAAGTTTCATGGCAAATTCTTACACGCTCTGCTCTTTGGAAGTCAGAAAGGTGATGCGGCACAAAACGACTGACCACTTTTTTTAAATGCAGGTGATCGTGTATGATTGTTTTAACAGCTGAGGATTCAATCTTGAGTTGATGCTCTATTACCGCATAAATGGCTTTATTGTCCTCCTCAATTATTATTTTAACAGCAGCAATGTTTTTGTCGGTAACAGCCGTAGGAGGACGCTCTGCTGCTTTTTGATGCTGAACAGAATTCCTTTCGCGTTCAAATTCCTTGTACCATCGGTAAATTGTAGCCAAGGAAAGTGCTTGTTCACTACCAGCTGAATCTAAACTTTCTTTGCACTCATAAGCGCTTAGTCTATTTTCCTTGATCCTATACAGTGAGCACGTAAAGGTTGGAATAAATTCAATAAAATCTTAATTGGGCAAGTAAGAAAATAATTCTCGGACACGTCGATTTTCTTTTTTAGATGCGCATTTTTTGGTATACATCTGTTTTTTATTACGTCATCCTTGTTCGAGTTATGTCGTCATCATTAGGTTTTTTAAATAGCAACACCCTCTTTTGATAATACCATTTAAAAGAGCACGTTTTCTTGGGTATGTCACATAACAATATTTTCGAAAAAAAAAGTTTTAGAATTCATAACAGGTAATGAAATAAAAATAGAAAATATAATAAATACAAAACCCTTTAAATTAAATGTTGAAATTGCATATCATTCACCTCTTGACAATATCCATCTATTGGCGATTTAGATAATCACACACAATCTTCTCGTTACTATCTTCGTATATAATTTATACATTATACACCACCCATGATAAACACAATGCACGGTAATTCTCGCACTCACTAATACAACCTTTCTTGTGTAATGGTAAAATTAAATTTTGTTCCCATTCTTTAGATAACACTTCTTTTATCCAAGTCTCCCGATATACAGGGTTTGTCAAAAAGTACGGGTCATATTGGATTTTTTTTATGAAAGTATTTATTAAAAAAATCAATACGGCGTTGGTTTGTGCTTGTCTAAGGATTAAAAAAAGTGCACGCAGATTTGATTAAATGACATTATGTACATGTCAAATTTGACATTTTTTGAAAAAAATCTTCATAAGTGGCCTTATTTATGATTTTTTCGAAAGTTTTTATTTGGAAAAGTTGTTCAGAATGGCATTTTAGGTCGGTATCCAAAATTTCAGTACTGCTGTACTGAAGTACTACTGCAAAATTCTCATCTTTTTCATTGAAATCTGATGAAACGTGTGGAATCAACTATTTCGATAAATAATTGCCCACCTGGATTCTCTTGAAAAAATACTGTTTGCAAAAAACTATTTTCCTTTAGAAAAATGGCGGCCATCGTTGGGCCAAAGTGGTTTTTATTCGAAATTGAATCATCATTTTCGATATTTTTACTAAAAACATTAAAAGTATAATAACAAGCGAGTTTCATCGGATTTCAACGAAAAAAATTCCGCGAGAATTTTGTAGTATACTTATACTTGGAAAATTCAAAAAAATGAGTAAAAAATAATAAGTCCGAATTTTTAACTGAAAATTTGCGAACCGACGTAAAATGCCATTCTGCACAACTTTTTCAAATGAAATCTTTCGAAAAACTCATAAATCTGAAGATTATTTTCAAAAAGTGTCAAATTTGACAGGTGCAGAATGTCATTTGACCAAATCTGTGTTCACTTATTTTAGTCCTTAGGCAAGTACAAACCAACGCCGTATTGATTTTTTTAATAAATACTTTAATGAAGAAAAATCCCATATGACCCGTACTTTTTGACAAACCCTGTATATCTACCAACTTTCTGTCCCCCCCCTTTTTATCATTTCTCGTATGATTTCGTTCTTCCCAGCTGCTTTTCTACCTTTCATCTCAGTTATAACCTGCTCAACTTCCTCCCTCTTTATGCTATTATCATTTGCATCTTCGTCATTTTCAATTTTTCTGTACTCTTCTCTGCTGCTGTCTAATTTCTTGTCAAATTTTTCTTCGCAGTATTTACGCCATATTTCCAAAATACCTTCCTTTTCTGTTATTAAGTTATTATCTTTATCTTTTATATTTCTAATTTTTGGCAAACTGTTTTCCTTCAATTTTTTAACCACCAACCAGAAACATCTATTGGTTTTGTGTTGTTCTTCTACCTCGTTTTAAAATTTCTCCCAAGTTTTCATCTTTGCATCTTTCACTATCCTCCTAGCGTCGTGCCACGTCTGTCAAAGAAGTTAATTAAAGTTTCAAGCAACCCAGTTGAATTGAAAAAATAACATTTGGTGATCTCGATTCACTTGATAAAAAATATTTTAAAATCACAATATTCATAACACCCTTTAATCAAAAATTTCAAAGAGTATGTAGTGACTCATACCTAACCGAAAAGTTACCGGCGTTACTAGTCTGTCACTTTGCCTTTTGACGTAATTACAATTATTCGATCAATAATGAATTAATAAGTAAATACTTAATTAGTAACTACACTGACCGGCAAATAAAACCGGCCACCTTGAAATATTTCACAAAAGCACTTAAACGTTCATTAATTTAACTAAGGATTGGCATTAGGTTGAAGAACCATTCATTGTTGATACGGCATGCACAAATTAGCTAAAAAAATAAGACAAATAAACTCAGAAATAAATTTAATTTGAAAAAAAAAGAAACAGTGAAAAATCGATTTTCTTTTAATTGCAAAAAAAATAAAGGTGGCTGTTTTTAATGGACCTTCTGGTAAATTATTATTAGCCTGTATGTCCTCCTCGAGCCTGAATTACGTCAATCAACCGTGATTTACGGTAACATGTTAATGCTGTTGAGAAGAGAATCTCGCCTGTTAACATTAAAACTAGGGATATTTTGGAATGGAACAAGCATCTTAAAACATTGATAACTAAGAAAAATCAGCTCAGCTCCTTATTTAGTTATAAAATATGCGGTTAAGGGGACCCTTTATAAAATATTTCAGGGTGGCCGGATTTTTTTGCCGGTCAGTGTATCTACTTCTGTTTTCTTGTCAGAATGCCAAAATAACCATTTAAATAAGGAATCATTTTTGCTTGAATGACATACAACAGTTATAATAACATGTTAGAGTGTATCTAAACTTAATCGACCAAATTTTAAGGATAATAGAGGAGAGCGTTGTAGAGTTTATAAATAAATTCCAGATTTAAAATTCATTATAATTTATAATAATCCTTCTTCTTCTTCATGTCATATCCTTTTTTTTAGGACGTTGGCGAGGGGGATCAAAGCCACATTTTTAAAAGACTTGGCGTCGTGAACTTTATTGCATCCCCCTTATACTAGGGAAATGTGTTCTCTGCAGTGGTTTCCCGTTGCCTTCTGCAGAGTTTGTGACTGTGTATTAAGTGTAAAGTGTATGTGTCCTGTTACTATCTGAAGTCGACCACTCCGCAGACAGAATCATTAATTAAACCAGACGATTAAATATAGGCCCAAAAAACTAGTGTTTCAAAACGACTTGAAGTAAGCAGCCATTGGACAAACATCATTTTGTCGCTGTTGTAAGTTGTAACCATCACTACTGTAAATTTTTATATTTTGCGGCATTAAAAGTTCCAAAATTAAAAGGAACAATATGGAACGAAATTAGAGTTTGTTATAACATGTCATAATTAGATGACTGAAAGTATAGTATACAAATAATCAAATTAACGAGCCTTTCTTAAAAAAAGCCATTACAGAGCCAGTGTTGTTAAACAAGTATTACACGTCACAAACCGTTTCAGAACATTTTTATTCAGAAAATGCAGAACCTGCTGACTGGCTGAACGAAATCAGGCAGGTTTTCTTAAAAATTTGTATCTTCTTTCGCTTTTCCAAAATAGTTTTTCTTTATAAATATTGGCATATTTCTCTATTAATAGTTGTTTCACTTGTTTCACTATCGGGTTTTATTTTTCATTTTTTTTTTGTGGCAAACTTTCCATTATATTACATAATCTTATCTTTTCTAATGAAAACTTTCGATTTTCTGTCGTTTCTTCGTCTTCTTCGACAACTTTTTTATCATTATTGAAGTAAATATCTATTATGTCGTTTCATTTGAAAATATTTTTTGTTTATAATGAAGATCCAGTGCAGTTGCCAATATAGTAGAGGTTTGGCTCAGTTTTATTTTGCTGAATCGTTTTAATATTTGGGAAGTATTTGTTTTTTTTAAACAGTTTTAATTTACTGTATATCTTTTTCTATTCCCCAAATGTCAAGCAGATCTTCAGTACTCTTTCGCAGTTCGCAATTTTGGAACTAAATGATCTCCAACATTATCTAGATAGAATGTCATCATGGTGGGCTTATCTTGCAGTAATATTTTCTTTTTGACACCTAAAACATTTTAAGTAACGGGAAAAGCCTGTTTGAGAATCAGCTAAAAGTTACTCTTCTTCTAGCATTAGATGCTACATCAAAAAGTTAAAATTCTAATCTATACCATATAAATAGTTAACCGCATAGCTGGTGTTGGAACCGTATAAGAAAGAATGCAGATACTGTCAAATACAATTATATGAAATTTTATGGAATGGACAAGTATGTATGTGAATATTCCGACCATGTGTCAATATCAGATACTGAGTATCGGTATCGACGCAGCTCTACTTCTTAAAAACTTTATTAATTTTTTCTGTTTTTAGGAACTATTGCTGCACTCCAAATGTGTTACCAGTATTATGAAATATCAAGGCAAAAAAATTTCAATTATGTAAATCTATGAATTTTTACGATATACGAAAAGTTCATGATTACTAAATTTAAAACTTATTCTAGTTTCTTTTTTATA
Source organism: Melanotus villosus (assembly GCA_963082815.1). NCBI lineage: Eukaryota > Metazoa > Arthropoda > Insecta > Coleoptera > Elateridae > Melanotus > Melanotus villosus. Next base: position 62,376,858 of record OY720418.1, on the reverse strand, counting down.
GTATAATAAAAATATTTTCTAATAGCCTTGCCGGTTCCATTAAAAAATGACGTTTCTTCAAGGTGCAATAAGACAAAGTTTCGTCAAATTAATCATTCATTAAACTCAATAAAATGGAATTCGAATTCAAATGCACGTAGCAAGTAAAGTATTAGTGAATAAAAAATATTGCTTTTTGTTCATTATGATTAATCGTTATTTTATCACTTTTGTACAAACTACCATAAATGCAATGGTACTAATAACTACTTTACTAATTACTACTAAATATAATCACCGCAGTTTTCCAATCGAAGTCTAATGTGCCCTGTATTACATTAAATAGATATACTAACCTCGTAATTCAATTCTGTTCCAAACCAGCAGTAATTAAGTATCTCCATCAGCATACAAATTAAATAACTGAGCATCCAGTAAAATTTAAATTCCGTGGGACTAGTCTGGAAATATACATAGCATTATATTTATGTCTCTGACAATAAAATTGAATTCAAAGCAAAGTGAATAATTTTCGTACGAACTGGATATGTTAACGTAGTCTTTTAAAAATGTCGAAATTAAATTTAGGTATCATTTAAATTGAAAAATGTGTACATCCAATATAGCAATGCTGTTACATAAACTAAATAAAATTAGGTGGTTGTATACAAAATTAAAAGGCTCACTAAAAGTACTCACTACTTACAATAATTAATTCAAATGCTGTGGTGCAGATGATGCAAGATCCAGCCATAAACTGAGGAAAAAGGAACATATTGAAGGATTCTTCGATATTTACAACAAATCTGTAACCCAATGTATTTACAGTTTAAATACATTTCATTTTATTATTAATTTTTTAAAAGCACATAAATTGTTTTTAGTGATAAACTATTGGATTTTATATCGATATTCAAATTAGTATTCCGAAAATTATGGAACTTTTTGAACCAACAAATGAGGGATTTGGAAATACCATTAAGCATTCTATAGAATTGTTATTATTAATAATATTAATAATTATTTCATTACCTATATGCAACTGCTGCACTTCGCTAAAAAGATTTATTTAAATATAAAGAATTATAAGACCCAAAACTTCATCACTCAATAAGATTGGGATTAGTTATGTGCTCAAAATTTTCCTAGATATTTATAAAAGCGATTTTGGGGCTCAAAATTTAGAAACTTAAAATTACGCCCTGCTTGAAATTTGTTGTTCTAGTATAAAATCGTATACTTAATAGGTTAACATTAGCATTATGTCAATATTGTTAACTATTGTTCTGTTGCTTTAAGGTTTAATAGATATTTATGTAATAAGGACCATAATTACGATCAATATGGTACTAGCCCGTGAATATTATCGAGGCGAGGCGTCAGCCGAGCCCGACAACACGGCATGTGTAATTTAACTGTTACTACTTTTAACTGAATTCAATAAAACTTACTCCGTGATCGCCTCATGGTGGTGAATACATTCGACAATTTCCTTATAAAGCAAGTTGTCAATTTCACTTGAACTCAAAGATTTGTTTTCATTCTGGAGGTTTTTGGAATATGTACTAAGTTGTTCAAATGAATCCTTGAGCACTTGTAGTTGTGCTGTAGCATGCATCATTAAACCTGTCACCATCGTATCAGTAGTTATATTGACGAAAGTACAAGATGCAACACCTAAAACAATGATATTCGAGGATGTAAATAAACATGTGTTGTACGGTGTAGTTGTGACACGAATCTGGGACATCTAATATTGCGGGCCGCAATATTATACAGATTGTCTGCAGGTACTAGGTACACATGGTAACTAGATACAAACAAATAAAATGGAAATATTGTTATATTCAGAAGATAACTGTATTTCTTAAAAAAATGCTAACATGGTTTGCATAAAATTAGAAAAAGGAAATAAATGAAACGTAAGAACTATGACAATCTTGAATTAATGTATTTAATGTTTAATAAAAAAATAGTCGAAATCGGTTATTATTATTATTATTATAATAAGTGCTCGAACAGTCCCCCTTCTTGAGCTAAACAATAACCCAGTCGATCATAAAAACTCTGCCTTGCATTTGCTAACATTTGTGGAGTAATTGTGGCAAAAGCTTCTATAATTTTATTTCTTAGCTCGTCTAAAGTGTGAGGCCGCACATCTTCTGGCCGATAGATATAACTTTTAATGTAACCCCAAATAAAATAATCGTTCATAAATAGGTCGGGAGATCTTGGGGCCCATGGAATATCTCCCCTGCGACTAATTAAACGTCACGTAAATGTGTCGTGTAAAAATTACTTCCGTGAGCTGGGCAGCCATCTTGTTGCAGCCAAACATCTTCTATTCTAATATTGTGCTCCTGAAGGGCAGGAATTATATGGTTCTCCGATAGATCTAAATATTTGTTTCCATTTAATGTGCCATCAATAAAAAAGGGAGCAATGACTGTGTTTCCTATAACTGCAGCCCACACATTTAGCTGTTCAGGGTATTGAGTGCGGTAGGTAGCTATAACGTTGATGTAGATTTTCTTTGGACCAATATCGTACCTACTACAGATGCATTATGAGTACTTTCGCCAGTGAACAAAATGTTATTAATACAATTTGGATTTTGATTGCGTCGTTCCATAATGGTTTCGCAAAATTGCATCCTTGAAAAGCGGTCTTCATCATCATCATCATCAATTGACATGGAGCAGATCCTCGTGGATCAATCCTGGATTACGTCAGGCCCACAGGAAATATTTCCTGAGTATTTTTAATTTTAAAACATTTATATCCAATGTTTTTCAATATTTTACGAACTGTGTCTTTTCCCACCCCTAGTTCAGCACTAACTCGCCTGAGAGATCTGTAAGGATTTTCTTCCAGTGCAGCGCATACAGTTATTTCTTTATTGATGTCTTCTACAGTTTTTTCGGCAACGATTTTATGGCTTTTCGGATTAACGCAATCAAATCGTTCAAAGTTATTAGCTATCCTTCTGCTAGTAGTTACAGAAGGCGAAGGTCGATTTTCAAAAAAAAAAAACCACAAACATACCTGCAATTTGTGCAAGGAATGTCCTAATATGTGCTATTTAACAATTTGGACTTTTTCCTCGACGGAATAAACATTCATATTAAACAATAGCCCTTACAAAAAACAAATTAGATAAACAGAGTATTAAAACGGACAACAAACACATTTTATCTCATTATAGATGTAATAGATTGCTCACTTATTCGAAGTAATGTTACGTTCTTTTATTGGCTGAAGTTAAGCATAAATAAAAGTTCTGGGATATGTCTAATCCTTCAGACATTGTCTTTAGCTCAAAGAAGAGTTCTTAATTCACACATTTATACAAAAGAGAAAAATATTTAAGCAATATCTTTTATTTTCTGTTTATTCTGTATCTACTATAGATATGTACTAAAAAGTCAATGTAATAATAAATATTATTAAGTTGAGTTAGCTAAGACAAGTCCATGTCCGAGTTAAACTTTTACATTTTATTAATTTTACTCTTATGGGTTTACAGTGACAGTTATTTAATTACAGAAATGTAATACTTACATATGAAAATGTGTATATAAACCAAAATATAAGCCGTCGTATTTTCTACCGAATAAAATGGATACCATACTTCTAACGGTAAAATTCTTTTTTCTGAAAAGAACGGAACTGATGCCCATGCAATAAGAGCGGCAGCACAAACACATTGAAAAGTTATGTATAATCTCTTTGCCTTTTTTGCAGCTCTTTCCAAAAATACGTCTTGTTCAGGTTTTTGTTTATTAAAAGCAGGTTCAGTTAAGGCGCTAAGTGTCAATCTTGTTATTTTATCATTTTGCAACCATACGACCATCCTAAATGCATAAGCTGTTATTTCGGCTAATAAATAGGCACTTTCTGTTATGTCTGTGATTATCAGACTTTCCTTTTTTACAAAATAAAGTATGGCAGCGATAGGTATAAATATAACATAAACTATGAAAGCAAAAGCTGTATAAAATTTGTAAATTTTTGCAATTATCTTATTTTGAGGTACCCAAAAACCCCAAAGTTGCAACATAAACAAGTTGACCTTTAAAAAGTCACTAGGTTTTTCTTTCATTGTAGTTGTTTTCAGTCAACAGCAAAAATTTGAACTGCTACAATTGGGTCGGTTCTTTTATATTTAAAATAGTTTCTATGACAACTGGAGTAAAACAGAAAAGTAATTAAGGAGCTCTACAGATGATGAATATTATCATTCTAAAAAGGGTATAATTATCTTTACCATCGTTTATAATAAAAGTAATATGAGTATTTATTTCAATATCTCCCTACTTGACAGTTTCAAACTAATTTGGGCGTGTATACTGGATATTAATAATTATTCTAATAAAATATTTCGTTGTACCTTGATAACTTTCCGTCATTGTGATGCAGTTAATTAACTTGATAAGTATACATTAGAAGTTCAATAGCGATACATATTAAATATTGCTTTCGTTTGCATATCCAAGGACTTCATTTTATTATTAAGGAATTAAGGATACTGATTTTTCATTCGTTCTAAGATTATTCTTTAACCGCAATTATTTTTTACTTACTAGAAAAAGGTATTCTTTCCCTTTGCTTATGATCTTGTAAGTATTTGTTAATGCTATATATTTTTTTTGTTTTTGCTATTAATTTTATCACATCAATGTTCAAAAACTTTTTGATAGATAAATATTTCTTCCATTGAATTTGCTTTGCATGATACAATTTTACAATAAAAGACACATTGACGGTAATAAACATGTTATATTTCCAAATCAGTGGTAGAAAATATAGTATAAGGGTTGCATTACTCCTATAGGATTCACAAAACCTAATTTTTAAAACAAATTTTTGTAAATCTTAGCGTTTTATTGTATTATACGTATTTTTACTGCTACTCTCCAACTGCACGTACGTAGCCGTACAGTATTTTATGATAGTTTATATTTTCCAGAAATACTGTATTTACTAAAAAAAAATCGCCAAAAATGGTAAATAAGCACGTACTCAAAGATGTAAATTAGGAGCATAAAGATCGCAGTTTGTGTTAAAGATATTGATGAAATATTAAGGAGTGAAGAGGAACAGGGTGAGTAAATTAATACGATACATCAAGGAAAGGGGAATTACTAGTAGCTAAAACTGAAGGAAGGAAAGCAAGAAAAAATGCATGTCCCAAAAAACTCCGTCTTAAACAAATTAAGCAAATAATGCCGCCACAAAATCTGTCACGACAAGAAAATGTATGGATAAAGGGCAACAAAGGCTATGCTTAACCAGCAAACAGAAAACCGCAGAAAAAGGTAGATATTAAGTCTAAATTTTTGTTCTTGTTTGTTGATGTAGAAACAGATTAATGCCTACTATAATTTATGACTTATTTCTAACACAAAATTTGGTGTTAAGGAGACTATATTTGTTCAAAATAAAATATTTACAAACAACAAAAATATCACGCCACTACGGATTCGATTAAGGGAATTATTCTTGTTTGAAATAAATGTATCCGAATGCAGACAAAAGAAATCGTTGTAAAAGTGTGCAAAGGCGTACGAGAAAAATGTGTGCACGTTTATAGAGCCCAATTTATTAAACGTGGCCAACATTGTATCGCTTCAAAAATCAATCGAATCTTGTTTTTAATCTTTTTGATTTGGTTGAAAGCTTTGACATAATTTTAACAGAAACAGGTGCTTTTTACGAAGAATTCTGTTCTCATATGACTGATTTGTACACCATCGGTTCAAATTTTCATTTTGTGAATTCTTGGTGTATAGTAAACGGATTTGTTTATTTTACTTCTTCATTTAAATCAAGAAGTTTTGCACAAATTGGAAAAAAACTTTTCTCTAATATGCTTGATAATGACAAGCAATTTGTTCCAACAATTCGTAATTTTTCTTTCACATGGTGCGCCAGTAAGCTTTGATGAGGTTTATTTTTATCCGGAAACAATTCCGGGGTTATCAGGTGTTTCTGGGTAATCAAGTTGTTATAGAATTGACATTTATGACGGATGTAACAACATATTGCCGCTTTTATACTTACAGGAGACTAAACCCAAACGCTTCTGAAAAATCTTATTATTTTGAACCCTAATATTTTCAGTCGTCTAGTAAAATGTATTAATTTTATTTATTTGCTACGTATTTTTTGTAATTTTAACTGCAGACATTTGGCTATACTAAAATAACCTTTTTTATTATATGGCGAGTAAATATGGTCTTCAATATTTTTATTTATTTCGTAATCACGTATTGGGTCCACAAGAAGTTACTTCAACACTACTTGCATCAATCGGGGAATTTATGATTGCTGTAAATTGTTTTTGAAGTGGTGGCATTGAACTAAAATAGAACACTGATTTACTAAACGGCTCCAATGAAACATTAAACCGTTTATCGCTTATAGAAAAGCATTTCAATAATTTTATTTGTTTTACGAAAGCACTTTAAACCATGTCAAACAGATCAATAATGGATCTTCTTCTGCATCCAACAATGTATTTGATGTGTAGTGACTGAATGTGATTAGTTATTTTCTAATCGATTAATAGCTCCTTTTACTACATTTCTTCAGCGGGACCTATCCTGTGTAATTCTATGGGCGTTTTCTAAATTAGTGTCTAATAATTTTCTTAGAACATCCGTTCATCTCGTAGGTGACCTTCCCCTTCTTCTTTCGCCGTCAGTTTTTCCTTGCACCACAAACCTTTCCGTATTGTCACTGCGCATAATGTAGCCAAAGAACTTTAATATTCTTTCTAGGTAGTACCAGAGAGTCTTCGAGCTGGCTGGAGTTCTTGTAGTATTGAGATGTTGGTCCTCTTAGCTTTCAATGGTATAAAAAAGCATCAATACGTCTCCTATCTACCTGACGGATTACCCATGTTTCTGAAGCATATCCAAAGATCGAGAATACCAGAGTTTTCGCAAAATGAATTTTCGTTGTCCTTGAAATATTTTTGTCATGCCAAATTTTTGTTGGCTGCGACATTGCGGTTCGTCCCAGCTGAATACGACGTCCGATTTCATGTTCTGTGCTGCCGTCTTCAAGGATCATTGCTCCTAAATATGAATTAACCTACCACTTCACAGTTATCAATGGTGTTTTTGCTCTAGGATATTGCCACGATCAATTATAATTACCTTTGACTTTTTATAAATGATTTTAAGTTCTTGTCCCGTGATTTTTAGTCTTGACTATTTCTTCAGTTTCCTGTATATTTGATGTCATTAATACAGTATCATCGGCGAATCGTAGATTGGAGAATTCTTTTTCAACGATAGACGTCCCACCATGCCATTCGTCTAGGACAATCCGCATCACATAATTCACTGTATACGTTATATACATTGCATTGGAGACAGTATGCATCTCTGCCCAACACTTTCTTCTTATACTTATTTGAAAATACATTTTCTATTCTGATTACACTGTTGTTGTTGTTGTAGAGACTGGTTACTATGCTTATGAGATGTTTAGAAACTATTGATTGTAGTGTATGCCATAGTCTATGTCATTTGATGCTGTCAAAGGCATTCTCAAAGGCTATGAAGCAGAGTATTATAGGGACACAGTCTTCTCCTGCTTTCTAAATTATGTTGCGGATGTTACAAATCTATTCCCTACAACCCCTATTTTTGACGAATCCAGCTTGTTCCGGGCGTATCTCAGGATTAATAAAATAACTACCTAAATAATGGATACCTACTAGAGAAAGAAGAAGAAGAAGAATATGCAACTTTAGAAATGAAGTATGAACAAGACTAATTTCTTGTTTTATTATGAAAATCGTGGAATAGGCCTATTAGGGATACCACAATATAAAAAGCTCCACCTCGAAGGTGATATGGGAAGGAATGCATTTCTTCAAAAATATGACAGTTTCAATTCTTGATATCGCAATATCTCGATAATGGTCACTCCTATGAAAAAAAGTAATTGAGTCTTTCTTGTGGAAAATTGCATAGGCTATAAATTCGTTAATAACTATTTTTACAATAAAGCTAACTTTTGATTCGCAAAAAATCGTATCTTATGACGTTTGACCCCGCGTAAAATTTTTAGCATCGCACCGATCGATGGGGAATTTGGACATTTCATTTAGAACTATAATATGAAGGTCCACACAAAAAATCAGCTCTGTGCGAATTATTCCGAACTGTTATGTCTATTTTGACTGGACTATTATTAAAAGTGTGTAAAGAAACGGCGTTAACTAAAATTTTGTTTACGAAATTATAATTAATTCCATAAGGTTTTTATAACTTACCAATTTTGAAAACATTATTATTTTAAAAACACATTTACCTAAAATTGAACCTTAATAATCTGTATTTGAATTAAAATAACAGAGTTTTAGATTTTACTTTTCGAAGTATAATTGAAAACCTATCGAAATATTTTAAAAGTGGATTTGGAAAATGCAAAAACGATGATGAAAATATTTAATATTGTTCAGTATTTTATGTCCTAAAGTGATTTTGTCTTTATAACATATTGTTTTTACGGTTATGTTGAAATTTCGCTTTTTTTTCTTTTGTAGTGTCCCCTGCTGATTGTTCAAATGAATACGAATTGCCTTTTAAATATTCTTTCCTTGAATGAATGAATGAATGAAAAGCCTACAACAAAAGATGTATTTCTATGCACTATACATTCAAAGAAATATATGCTGAAAAGAGACGTCGGTTTTGAAATCTGCGCCTAGTAGTGAATACAGAGAGCTAACTCACTTTACATTACTATAAAACTTTAAAAGTAAGACCTACTTGTCAGATAAGGAAAACTCTATGGACTTTAAAAATAAAAACGGGCACTGTATAAAAGATAACGTTTAATTCTAATATGATTATTATGAAGTTCCTTTCGGAGAAATTAACGGAAGTATTGGGCATTTTTTAATTTAAAGTTGGAAGAAAACCTGTAAAAAGAAAAAATTTTGTAAAACAAGATTTATCAGATATATAACCCATAGCTTTATAGTCACATTTTTTGTATACTATTTCCTGTTATTAATTACATACTTATTTTATGATTTTTAAAACAAGTGAATTATAATTATACGGAAGGATCTCTACTCAGTTTATATGTGTAGTAGAGATCTAACTTCGCCAAATTTTATGAAAGCACCAGTAAATATTATCCTAACTCGAATATCGCATTATACTTTTTAGAAGAGATTAGTGAGTAGTGCCTGAGGAGTTTACCTCGATAGTGTTATTAAAAGTGAAATGTTAACTATATCATCACTGCCACGAATAGCAATTAGTGCTGAACTGGCAAACTTTAAATTAAAAAAAAAAAAAAAAAAAAAAAAAAAGAAGAGATTAGTAAGAAGATAAAACAGTTGTGACTGTCATTGTGTTACGATTTTGACTTCAGCACTTAATTTGTTTTCAACGTATTCAACTATCATTTGTTGTGACTTTATTCTACAATGAATGTACTAAACAAAATAAAATCCGAAATTGTAAGAGGTTACAGTGCAAATTAAAACGAGCAAATAATTGTTGCGTCCTGAAGTTAACTATTTCTAGTGACACTTATTTTCCCTTTTTAAGCAACAGACCCCATTGATTTGAAAAATATAATATTGACCTTCATTTGAAAATGAGGTCCTTCACATTTTCGATATATTGTCAAATATCGTTTAAAACAAACTTAAAACAAATGGCACGTGGAAACAAACTAAAAATTTTGCAAAGTACGCAATCTTAGCCTTTTTTGGAAGCTTCATAGCTCCGTTGATATTAATCGTACAAAAAAACTTCAAATGACAAATTTGCAGGAAATTTTGTCCTCTACAAGTGTATAGATAACTTTTTTTGCGCTAGAATTCACCATAAAGAAGTTATAGGCAAGAAACTGAAAGAAGTGCCGATTTTCGGTGGTTTCCCCACGATGGCCTAAGGAGCGGGGGAGGGGAATTGTGGAAATTTGGATTTTTCACTAACCAACCATCCTAGACAACATATCAAAAATTCAGAACTACCCGACCTTTTGTAGGGTAAAATCATTCGTTTACTGGACTATTGGTAAGGTCAGTCACATCGCTCAGTTTGTATTCGACATTTTTGCTTGAAGATATTTAAACATTTTAGCTTATTTAAAGCCAACAAATAATTTAACCGAATTACAAAAAAGTGTAGAATCTCAGAAAGTGCATATCACTTAATTTTAAGAACTTTCTAATAGTCACAATTATTCCTTTGTAAGAAAATGAAAAGCTGTGCAACTAAACAGAAAAACTAGAATAGTTATTCAATTGAATACTGTACATTAGTATTTTTTTCTTGATTACTTGACACGTAATTAACGTGGTGTATAATATAATAATGTAGTTTGAAAATTCACCTCTATCTCTGATGTTTATATAAATCCATATAGTTCCCGGATCCTTGATTAAGTTTTGTTTGACTAATCACCGATTTTGAACCTACTAATAGAGTTTGTCCACGACTAGCCAATAATCTGTCAATTATTCATGTGTTTGGTCAAACATAATGGTATCCATTATACACTGCCAGCAGTGAATAATCATTATTCACGGTGTCATGGTAACATCATTGTCTATGGTGTATAATGAAGGAAATATGTTATGTTTCTAATCCTACCACTTCGTTTAACATAGTCCTACCACATGGTTTTAGTAGCGTTGTTATTTAAATTTTAATTAAAAATTCTTCGTATTTGTGTTTGTGGACAAAGTATAGTATACAACTCGCTATAACCCTTGCTGTTAAAGTAGCACTTTATCTACCCTTGCTGTTAAAGTAGTACTTTATCTACCCTTGCTGTTAAAGTGCTACTTTATCTATTCAAATTAATAGATAAAATAGCACTTTAACAGTTGCTATAGAAAAACCGTTATATTCTTTATAATTTTTTTCTTTTAAAATAAATGCTATAGAAAAAATAGAATATTATACACGACGATAAAATTTAATTATCTTCTCGAGCGTAATTAGCATCTCGACGCTCAAAAATGCTCTCGATGATAAAATACAATTTTATCGTCTTGTATAATAAATAACTATTACCGAACAATATAAATGGGTTTTAATTTGCTGTAATGGCGGTCTTGATTTAAAAAAATATGCTCAAAATCAATTTTTAATCTAGCAGAATTTAATCCCAAAACATTACGTTGTTATAGTTTTAGTCGGTTCTACCATTTAGTACCTCAATTCGGGGAGATACTATATGTATACATATATACAACCCCAATTTCATTGCTACTTAACGCAATTTTTACGGAGAAAATTCGACGCATTATTTAAGTCATCTGCTGTTGTCCAGTTTACTTTCTTCTTAAGGGAAGCTTAGCGCTCCTCAAAAAATACGATTATAAAATTATTTCTAACTACTTTTGATTGCATATATCCCTAACTTCGAACCTATCTTTTAACATCTTATAATATGTTTCTCGATAAAACACGATTTCTAATTTGTCTCGTTTGTTATAGGTGAGTGATTCCACAAGGTTACTGCCATTGTTTGTGATAACACGGTAAGTAAATTTAGTAAGATACATGATACATTTCAACTCAACTCAAGCTATTTTCTTTTGTGAGGTTAAGAGAATCTGTCATAATAATTATGGGAGATAGGTATCACAAAAAAAAAACTAAAATGTAATTAAATTAAGAAAAAAATTGAGAGATTTTATAGTCAACGCTTTAGTTACAATAAGATTAATAACTAAAATTCTTATCGGTATGGACTGTTCCTACTTTTTATTCGATTTACTGAGAATAAGCAGCGGAATCGTTATTCTAATCTTACTATAATAGTTATTTGTGCGGCTAGGCTACGAAATGATTTTTTGTGCAGCCGGACGCGAAGTGGTCATTTCGCGTACGCAATACAGGACGCGAAATCCGATTTCGCGGCCTTACCCTTAGTAACGGCCGCGAAATGTTTTAACGGCCGTTACCCTTAGTAACGGCCGCGAAATACAATTTCGCGGCCGTTACTAAGGGTAACGACCGTTAAACTAAACGTCACTTATTTGACACATGAGAGTTGACATATGAAAATGTCAGTTTTATTATGTATTTTTTACGGCTGCACAAAAAATGTTGTGTATACTTCGGCCGCGAAATTCTTTAGCGCCCTCGAGATTGTCTTGCCTCGGCCGCAAGCGGCCTCGGCGACAATTTTTCTCTCGGTACGCTAAAATGGAATTTCGCGGCCTTAGCATACAAATAACTATTAGTGTACGCTACTATTAACGACGCCCGCTAGAGAATTTTGCGGCCGTTGCTATTACCAATTTTGAAAAAAGTAACGTGTGGGTATCGGCCGAAAAATGTATTTTTCTCCAACCACACGAATAAGACGCCATATTGTCGAATAATTTTGTATAAAAAGTAAGTCATTTCGGGATGTTCACCAATTACCATGGCAACTGTATACTTTTCGATTCATTTTTGTGCTAGTACAAAAATGGACACAAGATAGGGTTTTACACAGTAAATTTTAAATAAAAAACAAACGCTTCGTCAATATTCGGCAATCGCCGTCGTTGTTGTTTATTTTCTCCGTATAGTGATTGTTTATTTCCGCAATGACAGTTCTCAAAAATATTTGATTCTAAATAATAAGTCATATTACCGAATTTATGAGTAGTTGGAGAAAAAATAGTATGTTTCATTCGCACAAAAAATGCGTTTTCGGGACGTGTAAGACTCTGTCTTACTTGTCCCGAAATCATGCATTTTTTGCACTAATGAAACAATATACTATAGCGCCTTTGGATTAGCTTCTCAATAACAATTGAAATGCTCTGTCGCTAAATAATCACTTATACTCTAATATTAATCAATTGTTTCAGAGTCTTGCTGTAGGATTTTTATAAAATTTTTCCCTAATTTATTAATAAACTATAATTTTAATCCGTTTCTCTTGTGCATTCTAAAGGTTTTAAGTTTCTCTTGTTCAAAGGCCAAAATAAATTTATATTTTATGATACGAATATAAAATGCTATTACTCTAAATCACAGCTTTTATAGAGACAAAATAAGGAAGAAAGTCATAACCTTATAATACGGCCCAAGTATTTTGAATTGGACTTAAGAAAAGAAAGACAAGAATATAACGTTTTGCAATCTTTTCAATTTTCAGATTTTACCAGATCGAAGTTTTACGTAATAATATGGAATTATTTTTCATTTATAATTTAAAAACTGTAGATTTCCAAACAACAAAACCTCGTTTATTTCCTTTTTTTTGTCAATCTAATTATTTGTAACAAACTTTGAACATTCAAGTACGATTTAAACAGATACTGCGTTTGAAATAATAAGAACTATTAAATATTACTTTTTAATTAACCAACTTTTTTGCGACTCTAAAATAATTTGATTTTAGCGAATAAGAAAGTTCGGTTTTCATAAAAATTCAACTTTATCTATCTTAGTAAATTTCACATTTATCGTTTCTGAAATATGCTAAACGTTTCAACAAAATCGCATCTATATTTCATTTCTCGTTTTAATGTTCTATGAATACCTTTGAATATAAAAACCCAGGAAGGAGCATATGCAAGACAAATTTTAGACCTAGATGGGTTTTGCATGTGGCGGATTGACGCTTTCGGTCGTCAGTGGCACTAACTTAACTAACCTAATCGTACTATTTACATCGCTTATTATCTATGATATTAGTTTATTTACGCACTATACAGCGTGTCAGACATCGATAGTTCAAACTGTGCACCATGGGATAAAGCATCAAAAGGCAATTGAAAACGCTTAACAAAATTACTCCTAATATCAATCTTTGGAAAGTTATAAGCATTTTAATTTTAATACATCAGGCAACACTGCAGCCCGCAAACTACTGTTTGTATCAAGGTACCATACCCATTACATACCTACAATAGTCGATCTGCTTGTTTATTAACTAAATACAGCTTGAAAATCTAGCAAATTTCATTTAATTAAACAATCTCTAACAGTTCTACAAAAATTGTTCCACATTATTAGCCACATCCGTTCCGCAGCGAAATAAAATAGGTACTAGGCTTAGGTTCTGGAGCATATTCAGTGATTAAACCGAATGCCTCTACGATTCTGTTTTGAAAATCATTGAGGTCTTCAGTAGGTGTTCTGTATACATGATATTTTATAAAACCCCAGAAGAAGAAGTCTAATGGGGTCAAATCAGGGGAACGAGGTGGCCATACAACAGGACCACCTCTACCAATCCATCGTCTTCCAAACTCCTGATTTAACCATTATCTGCTTTGCAGACCCCAGTGGACAGGTGCGCCATCATGTTGGTACCATATTATTCTTCTAGTTGCTAATGGCAAATCCATCAATATGTCATATAGAGTGTTGTCCAAAAACTGTACGTAATTTTCAGCAGTTAGACGTTGTGGCAGGAAAATTGGTCCAATAATCCTGGTATTCAGAATTCCTGCGCACACATTTAAGATAAACGCTGTTGTTGGTTACGTTCTCGAATCGCATGGGGATTTTCAGTGGCCCACACATGATTATTCCGTACATTAAAAATACCATCTGTTGTGAATGTCGATTTGTCTGTCCGTTTTGTATAAAATTGACTTCCTCCTGTACTTTATTCATCAACCACTGGCAAAATTCAATTCTTAATGAAAAATCTGCGGGTAATAAGTTTTCAACTTTCTGCTTATGAAAGGGGTGCAACCCTTCATCTTTCAATATACGGTGCACTATATCGTGACTTACAGTACCTGCACGACGTGCAATACCCCGAGTGCTAATGACAGGTTCATCACGTACCATGTTACGAACTTCTTCTTCAATGTGGGGTGTGCGAACTCTACGAGGGTGTCCACCGGCAATAGCTGGTTTAGGTATAACGGAACCATTTTCTCGAAGTCTTCTATCTAGTCTACTGAAGGTCATGCGACTAGGATGTCTTCTTTGAGGATAACGCTCTGCATATAGGGCTGCTGCTGCATTGCTATTTCCGTAACATGCTCCGAAAATCATGTACATATCGGCGTATTCCGGGAAACTGAATTCCATTGCAAAAAAATCAACGGCGAACTAATGCAACAAATAACAATGTAAACTGATTTGTGATTATATACAGGGTGTATCAGAAATAAGTACATTAAATTTTTTCAGTGGTGGAACTCGTCAAGAACTACAACATTTCTTATTAATTTTTTTTAAATCTCACATTTATTTTGCATTTTTACCCCCTCCCCCCTTAAAATAACAAGTTGTTTATGTATTTTCCAAATAATTAAATACTGCTAAGCTTAATTGTTAAGTAAGGTGATTTAATATGGTAACCAAACTAAAGTTTTGTGTCGGACATGATTTCCATTGGCGGGTAATGAAATTTGTGATAAATCTTTAACTAATTTTATCACAAAATCTAAAAAGCATACAAAAAAAATTATTAAGAAATGTTGTAGTTCTTGACGAGTTCTATTACTGAGGGAATTTAATGTACCTACTTATTTCTGATACACCCTGTATATATAATCATAAAACCACTTTTACCACTGATGTGGTGTGTGGCATGTTCAGTTGCCTTTGTTTAAGTACTTGCACTTTAATTTAGTCTTATTCTTTCACCTTCCCTTGTTTGTAACACTTTCGCTGTTGTTGGTAAACAAACTTTGCCACTCTTTTTTGTTGCTTGTCTTCTTTTGTGCTTCCTTCCATGTATAACCTCGTTTTTCAAGTATTTCTCTAATCATTTTATCCCAGGTCTTTTTGGGCCTTCCTTTTTTCTTTCTCTTCTGTATTCTAGCCGCCCAAATTTGTGATTAATGCATCAAATGAGTACTTGAACAACTCCAAATGACAATGTCACTTTAATAATAATTTTCATATAGTCAGTAATGTTATGGAAAAGTGCGTGTCCCTTGTTGCCATATTTTCAAAATTAGTATTGAAATCTTCAAAGTAAAGAACATTTTAGGCCTACAAACAGGGCCGGCGGAAGCAGGCATGCAGAGCATGCGGTGCATGCGGGCGCTGCTACGAAGGGGGCGCCGCCGCAAGGGCACTGTTCATAAGGTCATTTTTCAGAAACAAAATTTTTATCATAAAATTAAATTAAATGAGGCCGGATACACCGAATAACAATTTTTAAAAATTGTATATTTCCCGCCTCTTTGATCAGCCGGCTGTTTACAATTTTGTAGAGAGAGCAGGCTAAATGCTTGTCTGCAGAAAGTTGTGTCTACTGCAGTGTATCGAAAGTGAAACAGTGAACGGTTCTTATGCGTAAAGACGAATTTATGCAGTGCAGACTATTATTTCGTCTCAGTGTCGTGTTGTGTACCCATAAAACTAATTAAAAAAATAGTTTTTTAAACTTTAGTTCAAATAAATTTTAACTTTAACCAATATATCGGATGCTGTAACGTGCTTGTTATTGGTTTTAGAAAAAAATTATAACAATGAAATTTGTTGGAAATTGTATCCTCTTTAAGTTGGAAGCTCTAGACCGCACCATATCTGAGATATTTCCAAAAAACCAAGAAAATTCCTACAATTTCTTGGTTTTTTGGCCACAGAAAGTTGTCCCACGGCAGAATTGGAAAACTTGGTTTTTCAATGCTGGCCCTAATATATACAAGTAGGAAGAAAATCTTCTACCCGACCTTTTGCAAGGTAACTAGTGTTGCCGCGAGACGAGACGAGACGAGAGAAGGCCTTCTCTCGTCTCGTCTCGTCAGACGAGATAAAATGGCTCTCTCGTCTCGACGAGAGGAGGCTTCTCTCGCTCGAGAGCACCTTTCTCTCGTCTCGTCTCGCTTCTCTCGTGATTTAAACCAAAGATTCATCATCAACAAGTAGTGATAAATTTATGGCTGGCTTATATAAAAAAAACGATCATCAACAATATAGAGGTAGCAAGAGCCGAATATCAAACGTATATAGACCGAGAAAGAGCTAATCGAGATACCAATATTTTAAAATGGTGGGGTGACCATGAGGAAGTATTTCCAAATCTTGCTGGAATGGCTAGGGATATACTGGCCATATCTGCCACCAGTGTTCCTGCTGAAAGACTGTTCTCAAAAGCAGGACTCGTAATAAGAAAGCATAGGAACCATCTTAATGCAGAGTCAGCGAGAACATTGTTGTTGGATTTTAATAATCTAGTTAGTTTTTGAATTTAAAAAATAAGATAAGACAAGTGAGTGTAAATTTGGTAAACAATTTAAGTTTTTTCTTTGCTGACATTAAAAATCGTTACTTTAATACAAGTGTATTTTTTGGTGCTGTCTTTGTACAATATTGTGCTGATCCTTTGAGCCGGATCTTAATACATCTATTTATAGGTAAAAGTGCATAATACAACATTGTGCTGGTCCTTTGAGCCGGATCTTAATACATCTATTTATAGGTAAAAGTGCATAATACAACATTGTGCTGGTCCTTGAGCCTTTTGAAATTTGATACTACGATATGGAAACTACAGGAATAATGACAAGAAGTAAGACGAAGTTAGCAGAAAGTACAAGCCCTAATAAGAATAAAAATGAAAACTTGCCAGAAGATAATAAGTCTGGTAAAACAAGTACAAAGCATTCAAAGGTAGCAAAATCGTCAACAACTGAAGCAAGCACTAGAAGGAGGAGGTTGGAAGTCCAAATAAAAGCTGACGAAGAGATGGCAACACTAATGGAAAAGGAACAAGAATTGGAAATGACTTTTCAGAAAAAGAAAATAGAACTGGAAATGGCTTTTCAGAAAAAGAATATAGAACGTCAGAAAAGAACGATACAGAACAGATTGACGCTAGAAAATGCACTTATCGAAGAAAATCAAAGAAGTAACAGACTGTCAGAAGTAAGTTCAAATCAAGAAGATGTTATAGGTATGAGAGTTCCTGATAATAAAACCAAGGTTAATGACTGGCTTTACAAAAATGATAAGATCCAAGAAGAGTCAGTTGTTAAAGATCAGACAAGGCAGGACTCCATTGACAATCAAGGTGACATCTCAGTAGCAAGGTATGAAATCAAGCAATTGCTTGCAAGGCAAAGTATAGATAAAGATTTACCAACGTTTTCTGGTGACGTTAGAGAATGGGCGTCCTTTTATAATCAATATTTATCTACAACTAAAGTTCTAGGTCTTTCTGATGAAGAAAATATGTGTCGGTTGAGAAGATGTTTAAAAGGCGAAGCGAAGCGGTCAGTTGAAGGACTGCTAATATCAGCGACAAGCGTAAGTCAAATTATGACAGTTTTGAAGAATAGATTTGGCAGGTCAGATTTAATTATAAAGTCGCTTGTGAATGAAACAAGGAGTCTACCTGTCATAAGAAATAATGAATTTTCAAAATTAATTTCATTTTCTGATACGGTGTCTAATTTGGTATTCACTTTGGAATCTTTTGGGAATGCAAAACTACATGAATTGCCCTCAGCTGCTAAGTGACATGTTACAGAAATTGCCATACAACATGCAATTAAATTGGGGTGAGAAAATAGCAAGAAATAAAGAAAATTACAATTTGCAAGATTTCAGAGAATGGATAGCTAAAAAGGCAGAAGGTGTAAGTTACATGCAAGGAATTGGTTTTTCCAAGCCAGAGAATGATTCAGGATCAAAAGGTAAATACAAAACTACTTTGTTAACTGTTCAAGATAAGAAAGGGACAAACAGTATTTGTATATGCTGCAAAAATGAGCATACTTTAGACAAATGCAAACAATTCAATCTTTTAAGCTCCGAAGACAAGTGGAAATTTATAAAAAAGAATGGAATTTGTTTTTCTTGTATAAAAGGTCAACATCGAATACGATCATGCACAAGAAAAAGACAATGTGGAATGAATGGTTGTGAAAAGTATCATCACCACTTGCTACATAATGACAATTACAAACCAAGAAACGTACAAGTTGAATCACAGGAAACTTTAGAATTAGGACAAGCTAGTACTACAAAAATAAATACTGTAGCTTATACAAACAAATCGTGCGGAAAAGAAATTCTACTCAAAGTTCTACCAGTGAAACTCAGAAATGACATGAATGAAATCGATACATTTGCTCTTTTTGACGAGGGATCAACCGTAACCCTTCTAGATGAAGAAATAGCATCCAAATTGGGATTATATGGCGAGAAGACATCACTAGCTCTGAAGTGGACCGACAAAGATAGTTCTAAGAGACTAAAATCGATGAAGGTGTCCTTTGAAATTTATGGAGAAGAAGGTAACCTATTTAATATGGAAAATGTGTATACAATCAAAGATATGGATTTACCTGCGCAATCGATCAATGCAAGAAAACTTCAGGATAGATGGCAGTATCTTAAATTAGTAGACTTTAAAGGAATGGAATGTGCAAAACCAAAACTTTTAATAGGACAAGATCATTGGGATCTTATAGCATCTCGTGAAATAATAGAAGGTCCTCGAAATTCACCAGCACTATCAAGAACGAGACTAGGATGGGTTCTTCATGGTAATGTTAATCAATTTCAGGAAAGATATGATGAAGCAATAGTTTTACACATAAAACATCAAGATATGGAAGACGGGCTTCATGAATTAGTTAAATACTTTTTTTCCATTGAATCATCTGGGGTTAAATTGTTAGAAAAGAATTTCCAGACAAAAGAAGATGAACGAGCAGAAAAATTACTAGAGAAATT
This sequence comes from Melanotus villosus, assembly GCA_963082815.1. Lineage (NCBI taxonomy): Eukaryota > Metazoa > Arthropoda > Insecta > Coleoptera > Elateridae > Melanotus > Melanotus villosus. The sequence goes on along the minus strand of OY720418.1, from coordinate 62,357,230 downwards.
TACGAAACGAATAGGGAATCGATGGGAGACTTGTTTACCATGGAAAGACGATAATATGATGCTCCCTGACAGTTGGCTACTAGCTGTTCAACGTTTGAACTACATTCAAAGACGAATAATGAAAGATAAAGAATTCGAAGAAGTTTACAGAAGCAAAATAGATGAGTATGTAAATAAGGGATATTGTACGCGTGACAAATAATAATTTTTTCTCAATATGAATGTTTGATAAATAGGATTTGCCTCGACTCACCTTGATTGAAATTGAAAACAGCGTCACTCAGCTCCTGCAGGGGATGGTTTTGCGCCAATTCCAATGGCCATAGGTTAATGTTCTATCTTGCGTTTAATTTTATATTTTTTCACACACCCGAGCTAGCGTTTTATTTTGAAGCGTTTATTAAACGATTAAATTGGCGGTTCCAATGCGAATTTCAACGATTTTGTTATGCGTTTTTTAAATTGACACGTAATGTGAAATTTTTCAATTAATTATTATTTTTACCCCGGAAACCCAAACAAACTCCAAAATAAAAAATTGGCGGTTCAAGGCAACCCTTGGAAGGAAAATAATAAAAAGTAAATGTTGTTGGTCCAACGAGCGAATTAATTATTAATATCATAATATTCATAATAATAAAAGTAAAAGATAACAACAAACACAAAAAAACTAACTATTAATAATCCAACATACCGCCCACCAAAATACAAGTATTTTACAATGCATTATTGATTTGGCAATGGACATAACTTTACTAAAGGACGTTTGAGGGTACCCTGAACGGTTTTAATTGTCGCGACGCGAGATATGCCTTTTGGATCTGGGTGGAGTTGAATCACACGACCCAGACGCCAACGCATAGGAGGGGAAAGATCGTCTTTTATTAAGACCATGGTTCCTTGATCAAGAGGTGGACAATTGGCAACCCATTTACAGCGCTGTTGTAAAGTATGCAAATATTCATGATGCCATCTTTTCCAAAAATGTTGGTGCATACGTTGAAGCAGCTCCCAGCGAGTTAATCTATTCATGTTGATAGTTAACAGGTCGGGTTCAGGTATGCATGTTAAAGGAGCTAAAGTTAAATAATGACCAGGCGTCAAAACCTCTAAATCATTTGGGTCACTACTAAGGGGGCACAGTGGTCGCGAATTGAGTAAAGCTTCTATTTGTGCTAATATTGTAGAAAATTCTTCAAATGTTAAAATTTGTTCCCCTATTACGCGTTTGAGGTGAGTTTTAACAGATTTAATCCCAGCCTCCCATATACCACCAAAATGTGGAGCAGTTGGCGGATTAAATTTCCATGTAATACCTTCTTCCTCCACAGCGCTCTTGAAACAATTAGATATTATGCGTGCAGCTCCAATAAAATTTGTTCCACAGTCACTCATTATTAAAGCACATCGACCACGGCGAGCAATGAAGCGACGCAATGCGGCAAGAAAGGCCGCTGTCGAAAGCTCCGAGACGAGCTCAAGATGAAGGGCTTTAGTTGCCAAGCATACAAATAGGCAAATGTATGCCTTGTGTGTTTTTGCTCCTCGAACCTTTCGCATTGTTATTGTAAATGGGCCACCAAAATCAATGCCTACAGAGTTAAATGCCTTGATTTGCTGTACTCGAACTGCGGGTAAATCTCCCATAGGTGGTTGCAGTGACTGCGGCTTTGTACGGAAACATCGATAACAGCGTGATAAACATCGACGAATTGCTCGATTTGCGGACAAAATCCAGAAATTTTGTCGAATTAAATAAAGAAGCGTGTTGAGACCAGGGTGAAGATGTTTCCTATGAGCGTCTTCTATAATCAAAACAGTTAATCTATGGGATTGAGGAAGAAGTGCGGGATGTTTTTCTTCAAATGATAATGCAGAATGACATAATCGACCGCCCACCCTGAGGATATCTTGTTGATCCAAGAAGGGATTTAGTTTGCGTAGTGGATGTGACAATAATTTGTGTTGTCTCAAACTATTTATGTCAGCGTGAAATATCTGTTGCTGAACTAATTTAACTAATATAAGTAAGGAATTGTGTAATTCAGAAGATGTGATTGTATCCGACATGGGTTGATGCACATTCCTAAGTTTTTTAGTAAAACGACAAATGTACGTGACTATGCGCAAAATTTTATTCAGCGAAGAATATTTGGTTAATAACTCATTCCAAGGCTTCAGATTGTCATCTTGGACAATAAAAGCCCTAACCTTTCTTTCTTCCTCAGTAACTACGTTTTCAATATCTAACTGATTGACTTGTTGCGTGGGCCAAGAATTAGGTGAAGCCTTAAGCCAAGGAGGCCCCGCCCACCATAAAGGATGGTAAATTAGTTCCTGGGGTAATAAACCACGAGATGCGCAATCAGCGGGATTATGCACCGATCGTACATGACGCCACGAGGAAGGTGGCACGCGTTCTTGAATATGGCTAACCCTATTTGAAACAAACGTTTTCCAACGATGTGGAGATGAACGTAACCAAGCCAAAACAACTGTGGAATCAGTCCAAGCGAAAATTTTATTAATTTTTTCAGAGTATATTTGAACAATGGTTTCTATAAGATTGGAGAGGAGATAGGCTCCGCACAATTCCAATTGTGGCAAAGACCGTTTTTTTAATGGCGCAACCTTAGTTTTGGCTGTTATAAATTTAACAGAAACGGTATTAGAATTATCAATGATACGAAAATAAACAACGGCTGCATATCCTGCTTCCGATGAATCGCAGAATCCGTGTAACTCAATGCTTGAGTAATCTGGCGAAAAAACGTAGCGGTTTAAACGAATGTTACTAATTAAAAAAAGCTGCTGGCGGTAACAATTCCAGCGATCAACTACTTCATCTGGCGGGATAGCATCCCAATCTAAACCTAAACACCAAAGATGTTGAATTAATCGCTTGCAAAAAAAGATTAATGGGGCAAGAAAACCAAGTGGGTCAAATATTCTTGCGATTTCGGACAATATCTGTCGTTTAGTACAAGTGTGATTGATAGTATCAACTTTAAAAGAAAATACATCAAGCGATGGAAGCCACTGTAAGCCTAGAAGTTTGATGGTGGATTCGGATTCACTATCAAACGAAAGACCTTCTTGACACAAACTGGAATCCAACCCGGAAAGCAATTCGGGTACATTACTTGCCCATTTGCGTAGTAAAAAACCACCTCTTCTTAGAAGTTCGATTAATTCCCTTTGGAGAGTTTGCGCTTGTAACAGCGTATTACAACCAGAAACAACGTCATCAACGTAAACATCTTGTTTTAAAAGTGCAGCGGCTTGGGGAAAATTTAGCTGTTCGTCTTCAGCTAATTGATGAAGCGTTCTTATTGCTAAAAATGGGGCAGAAGAAACCCCGTAGGTAACAGTATTTAAGACATATTCTTCGATCGGCTCATGTGGCGAAAACCTCCATAAAATTCGTTGATAATTTCTGAAAGCGGGTGCGATTAATATTTGCCGATACATTTGTTTTATGTCAGCGATAAAGACAATTCTATGCGATCTGAACCTTAGTAATATATCTGCAATGTGTGGTAGTAATTTTGGACCAGAATACAAACAATCATTAAGTGAATTATCGTTTGCTGATTTAGCTGAGGCGTCGAAGACTACACGCAATTTCGTTGTAGTACTATCTGGTTTAAAAACACAATGATGCGGTATATAATAACATTCAGATGATGTAATGGGTTCCTTTGCAATGGACATATGTCCACTATCAAGGTAATCTTTCATGAATTCTGAATAACGAATTCGAAGAGATTCATCGCGTGAAAATCTATTTTCTAAACAATAAAGGCGACGTAAAGCGACAGAGCGAGAATTGGGAAACTCGGGTCTGTGAATTGATTTAAAAGGCAACGCAACACTATATCTACCATTAAGTTCGCGAGATACTGATTGTTTGTACAATTTTTCGCCCATAACGTCATCTGGAGAAGGAGGAATTTCAACGCTAACTTCTTCAATTTCCCAAAATTTCTTTAGCGTTGATTCTAAAGGTTCATTAGAAAGCGCAGTAAAAAAAGAGTTCAAATGGGTTGGTTGGTTAGCACATGCCTGACCAGATAAAACCCATCCGAAAATAGTATTTATAGCTGAGGGCGTATTATTTGATCCCAGTATTAAGCCTGGACGTAATAATTGCGTATAAATATCAGCACCTAGTAAAAGATCTACTTTTGCTGGGATACAAAATTGTGGATCTGCTAAGCGTAAGCCTTTAATATGTGTCCACGTAGAAGAATCTATTGGAAAGGCTGGAATATTATGCGAAATAGATGCAATGACGTGAGCATCAATCAAATATGATGGTTGTAACTCATCATGCGGGTATAGACAGCAACTAACCGTTCCAGAAGATAGAAGAGCGGATGATGAACCTATTCCTTGAATTTGAATGCGGTTGGATTTAACACGTAATCCTAAGCGTTGAGCACAAGCAGCAGTTATAAAACTGCCCTCACTACCTCCATCGAGGATTGCTCTTATTGCGTGTGGATATCCGGATTCGTCACGAATATCTATCAGTGCTGTTGACAACAACACTAATTTATTAGATGTGGCACTAACTAGAGCCGTTACTGAAGAAATCGTAGCGTTTGAATTTTCGAGTGTGTTACTTACAGTATTTGTAGGTTCTAATCGTACAGCGTTAAAAGGTTCATTATTACGATTAGATTGCGTAGCGGAAGATTCAAAATGTAACAAACTGTGATGGTTTTTATTGCATTTTCGACAACGTGATTTTGACTTACAGGTTTTGGTGGTGTGAAAACCACTAAGGCAATTAATGCATAATTTTTTGGATTTTACCAATTCGTAGCGTTGCGTAGGTAGTTTCTCTACTAATTGTGGGCACGAGTAAGTTAAATGTATTTTACTACAAATAAAACATTTATCTGGTGATGTATGTTCCGTTGTAACATGGAACGTGCGTTTAGAATAATTATTTTGCTTAAAATTAGAGCATTTCGGTTTACACTGATCTAATACCAAACTTTGACCTTCGATGAAATCTTCTAACATCCCAAACGTTGGGATTTCCTGCCTTAAATCACGGATTTCCGATTCGAACAATCTTCGTGTGTTTGGGTCTAATTTTTCCAAAAGGAGATTTAGCAGCATGAAATCTTCCAGAGAATCAGCGAATTTTAAAGCACGTAATGCTGCTACATTTTCCCGGAATTTATCAATCAAATCGCGTAACCCTTTAGACGATTCTTCTTTTAGTTGAGGTAACGAAATCAATCCTTCCCAATAACGTGTAGCTAACTTCCTTTTATTGTCATATCTATTGACTAGATTTTGATAAGCGATTGTATAGTTATCATCTGATAAATCTAAGGTCTTTACTAAATTTAAGGGTTCACCAGAAAGGCAGCTAATTAAATATTGAAATTTTTCTGTATTCGATAAATGTGAAGCGTTGTGAATTGTGGTATTAAATAATTGAATAAATGGCGACCATAATTCTAATTTACCATCGAAATTTCTTAAATTAATTTTAGGTAATCGAACATTTGAAAATTCCTTTATAACATGGGATGAATTGTTTGAAGACGGTATATCAACAGGTAATGTTTGGTCATAAAGAACTCCTATTTCAAAATACATAGCATCGAATTCCTTCCTTACCTCGTCTTCTGCTTGAAAATCAGGGTTTTCTTGTGCAGCTATAAGCGATATTACCTGATTGTGAGAGGTTTCCAATTTTGCGTAAATATCATCTGTTGTTTGATAGCGTCTCTTAAATAGTGGAATAAACGAATTATCGTTTTGTGCCGTTCTTGCGATATCTAGCGTTTCCTTTATTTTATTAATTAAGGCATTTCGAAAAGCGTAAGCTTCAGCAAATTTAGCGTTAACTTTAGGTGGCATTTTTAAATTTAAAAAAATTCAAAAACGATGCGAATTGAAAAAACTGAGATGACAAAAATGTCAAAATTGACGTAACCAAATTATCTATTTTACCCTCAAACGTCACAATGACGTGCGTGCGTTTAGCGAAACTATTGTATGCAATATAACAATATGTTTAAACAAATATAAATAATGGGTAAAATATAAATTGGATAACCAATTCAGCCAATATCCACTGCCAAAATTGAATGCGCTGTAATACCAATAGTAGAATTGACCACTACACCGTTTCAATAATTAAAAGGTAAGAACAAAGGCATTCATATGATAACAGATATCAAACAAACAATCCGGCTCGAAGGACCAAAAAAATGTACGCGTGACAAATAATAATTTTTTCTCAATATGAATGTTTGATAAATAGGATTTGCCTCGACTCACCTTGATTGAAATTGAAAACAGCGTCACTCAGCTCCTGCAGGGGATGGTTTTGCGCCAATTCCAATGGCCATAGGTTAATGTTCTATCTTGCGTTTAATTTTATATTTTTTCACACACCCGAGCTAGCGTTTTATTTTGAAGCGTTTATTAAACGATTAAATTGGCGGTTCCAATGCGAATTTCAACGATTTTGTTATGCGTTTTTTAAATTGACACGTAATCTGAAATTTTTCAATTAATTATTATTTTTACCCCGGAAACCCAAACAAACTCCAAAATAAAAAATTGGCGGTTCAAGGCAACCCTTGGAAGGAAAATAATAAAAAGTAAATGTTGTTGGTCCAACGAGCGAATTAATTATTAATATCATAATATTCATAATAATAAAAGTAAAAGATAACAACAAACACAAAAAAACTAACTATTAATAATCCAACAGATATGCAACAAGAAGTCCAAATGCAGAACTCAGTGAAATTACAAATAAAATTTGGTATCTTCCACATTTCGGTGTAGTTAACCCAAACAAACCTGGAAAGGTAAGATTCGTTTTTGATACCGCCGCAAAAGTTAAGGGTAAGAGCTTAAATGACTATCTACTCAAAGGTCCTGACCTTTATAATTCATTAATTGAGATAATTTGGAAGTTTCGTCAAAAACCTATAGCATTTTCAGCTGACATACGAGAAATGTTCCACCAAGTAAAAATAAGAACCGAAGATCAGTCAGCACAGAGATTTTTATGGTATGAGAACGACAGTCAACAGGAACCAACAATTTATGCTATGAGCGTAATGATCTTTGGAGCAATTTCATCACCTTTTTCAGCTCAATATGTTAAAAACAGGAATGCATTAGAGTTCAAAGAAGAATATCCAGAGGCAGTAGACGCAATACTTCACAAACATTACATGGATGACTATCTAGACAGCGTTAGTAGTGAAGAGGAAGCCATAAAACTGATAAATGAAGTAATAATGATAGATGAAGCTGGAGGATTTGATTTAAGAGGTTGGGTAAGCAACTCTAAACATGTACTTGATCTAATTCCTTATGAAAATAGAGCAACAGAAAAGTTAATGAATCCAAATGAACAGTCTAATATATCTCAGAGGGTTTTAGGTTTAAAATGGGATCCTGAGAACGATAATTTGACTTTTCCTTTAGATTTTCATAAAGTTAATAGAGATATTTTAACAGGAGAAAAAATACCTACAAAAAGGGAAGTTTTAAAATTGGTCATGTCTCTTTTTGATCCACTGGGACTTATAGGTCAATTCATAGTCAGAGGTAAAATGATCTTACAGGATACATGGCGTAGTGGTATCAATTGGGATGACGAAATCACCAACATCTTGTACAAAAGATGGAAAAAGTGGCTAAGTGGCTTAAAAGACATAGAAAACTTGCGCATACCACGATTTTATGGTTTTGATCAAAGAAGCGATATTCAGTTACACATATTTTGCGACGCAAGTGAGCAAGCCTTTGCTATGGTAAGTTATTTAAGATTTTTCAGTGAAAACGAAACCAAAGTTTGCCTTGTAACTTCGAGAACTCAAGTTTGTCCGTTGAAACCAATGACAATTCCCCGACTCGAACTTCAAGCGGCGGTAATGGCAAGTAGATTAGCCGTAAGCATAAAAAAAGGACATTCACTGGAAATAAACACCACGTGGTTTTGGTCAGATTCAAGAACTGTGTTAAATTGGATCAGATCGGAAGCAAAAAGGTTTAAAACTTTTGTTGCTAATAGAGTAGCAGAGATTCAAGAAAAAACTAACATCGAAGATTGGCATTGGGTTCCCACAAAGTTAAATGTAGCAGATGAGGCAACTAGAGATCGAGAAGAACTTGAAATAAATATAAGTACTAGATGGTACAATGGCCCAACGTTTTTACGTCAAAATCCCGAAGATTGGCCACAAGAAACGGAACCCGAAAAAAAGGATGAAGATTTGAACTGTGGTGAAGTAAATGGAAAATTTACCTTTTATTAATCATTCTGTAAATTTTGATTTGCCTAATATCAAGAAATTTTCAAATTATATGAAATTAATCAGAAGTACGGCGTTCGTAATGAAATTCATAAAAATATGCCAAGCAAAAAGGAAAAACGAAGAAATTTCTAAACATTTAAATGTAAACGATCTAAAAGAAGCAGAAAAGCTATGGTTCAGAAAGGTACAAGAAGATTGTTTCAAACAGGAAATAAATTTATTAAAATCGGAACGAAACGTTACTAAAGATAGTAAATTATATCAGTTGTCGCCGATATTATCTGATGGGATAATAAGGTTAGGTGGAAGGACGGATAAATCTCCAGAATTAACTGAAGATACTAAGAAACCTATCATTTTAGAAGGAAAACATAATTTAACGAAACTCTTAATAGAATTTTATCATCGCAAAGCTGGCCACAGTGGTACAGCATTTGTTCTAAATGAGCTCAGACAGAGATATTGGATTCTTCAAGGAAGAAAAGCAGTGTCTTCTGCGGCTAAAAGATGTAATTTCTGTTCGATAAGGAAAGCCACACCAAGGATACCAGAAATGGGACAACTGCCAAAATATCGCATAGAAAGACCTCAAAGAGCATTCATGCATGTTGGTATGGACTATTTCGGACCTTATTTTGTAACAATAGGGAGAAGAAAGGAAAAAAGATATGGAGTAATTTTTACTTGCCTTTCTATACGCGCAGTTCATATCGAATTAGCCGACAATTTGACCACTGACTCAACTATTCTTGCTTTAAGGCGATTTATTGCCCGAAGAGGTCAACCGAAATTAATAGTAGGTGATAATGGCACTAATTTAAAGGGAGCGGCCAAAGAATTACACCAAGCTTTACAGGAAGTAGATGAAAGTTCAGTGAGAGAATATCTACTCACTCAAGAAACCGAGTGGAGATTTCTCCCACCAGCTAGTCCAAACATGGCAGGAGCCTGGGAACGAATGGTACGTTCAATAAAGGAAGCTCTGAAGATAACCCTAAAAGAAAGATCGCCAAAGCCAGAAGTATTACTTACCTTGCTAGCAGAAGCCGAGAATATTGTCAATAGCAGGCCTTTAACTTATGTTTCTTCTGACTCTAAAGATCTTGAAAGTTTAACACCCAATCACTTTTTGATTGGATCGTCGAGTAAAGCAAAACCAGCAGGAATATTTGATGAAAAGGTTTGGGATTTAAGAAAGCACTGGAGGATTGCTCAGAAGCTTTCCGATAACTTTTGGAGACGGTGGATGAGGGAGTATCTGCCCATGCTAACAAAACGAACCAAGTGGTTCCAAGGACAGGGCAACTTAAAAGTCGACGATATGGTGGTAATAATGGATAATCGGTTACCCAGGAACTGTTGGCCTTTAGGAAAGATTGTGGCAAGAAGTTTTGACGATTTTTCCGCTTTATTGACTGGACTAGTAATAAATGTGATTTTTTTTTCAACTTAACTTAGGTACGTTTTATACATCATGATATCAACCCTTTTTTGTATCTACCTATATTATATTTTTTAGTTCATTCGTAAATTTTTATGTTACATGTTGCTATTTTTTTTCTGTGTCTTCAGAATAAAAATTAATGTTTAACATTGGCGTTTTATTATTTTTTTTTTATAGAAAGATAAGACAATGGTAAGACTGCATTTTTCACCATACTCTGATTTCGCATTTATATCATTTTTTTAAATGTATTGATTTTTTATATTTTTAAAGTCCCTTTAAATTGCCATAAAGACATATGTACCCGTCTTATCGTTTTTTTTTTCATTTGATATAGTTCAAGTATTAATGAAAATCTAAATGAAAAATATAAGAGAAACATATTTCATCTATGTAAAACCACCCTATAGGTATAACCTCTATTAATTTAAAATGGTGTATCGTATTACACTACAATTTTATAAATTCCTGGTTATACATATGCTAATTTTACTCTTCCCGCAAAGAAAATACATATCACAATTTTTTCATATTTTTAATTGAAAATTGAAAAAAAAAAACAATACACAAAACATGAATAACGGCTTAACTGTTTAATATGTCAATGCAAACACTCACAATAAACCATAAAAATTATAAAACCAACATTTTTTGCTCGAGAGAGATCGAGAGAGACGAGAATTTCTCGACGAGAGAGGGCCTTTCTCTCGTCTCGTGTCGAGCTTTCATTCGAGAGAAAATATCTCTCTCGTCTCGTCGAGAGAGGGCGAGACGAGACGAGAGACGAGAATCTCTCGTCTCGACGGCAACACTAAAGGTAACATTTACTTATTCACTGGATTAACACGCCTGGATCGTTACAGGGGGGGGGGCTTAGTTAGAAATTGCATGCGGGCGGCAAAGACCCTAGCGCCGGCACTGCCTACAAACATCTATAATAAATTATTAAAAATGCTAGTGTAGTTTCTAAAATAGGTAGAGAAATAAACTGAATTATTTTTGTTCGCAGAATAACACCCTTTTGATGCGTTATCATTTGCCACTTGGAATGTCCATAACTTTTAAAAGAAGCACTTAAGAGCAAAATTTTATTAAGGTTTTTTGCTTATTTTTTGATGAGGAATGTAACGGTGCAGTGCTTGAACTACCGATGTCTGACACCCTGTATAGGTACACCAGAATAATTATTATATCAGCTCTCATAAGTATCTATAAATAGCGTTATTTCTTATTTCAAAGTGAAAACCTAACCTAACTAACAGAAATGATCAGCAAATGACATGCGGAAGACAATCACAACAACACCCGGCAATGAGTCAAACGTGGGTTTTCAGAATGGCCGCTTCCGTCGCAAATTTGAATACAGTCGCTAGACATTGGTAGAGGTAGGTATATTAAAGTAAGAACTGTATGCGCAGTAAAAGTTCGCCAGTGGCGTAACATAAAGACATTGAACGTTAGGTTATTAAATGAAAATCTAATAATTTCTGTAAAACCTACCTTGAACACGATCAACTCTAAGCAGATTTGAAAAGAACAGTTTTTTTGCAGAAACACTGAACCACTGATAATCAAAATACACAAATTTAAATCAAGGCACAATCCAAAAATCCACCGGTAACTAACGCACTGTACTAACGGCCGCCGCTGATTGATTGATTCAGTTAATAAGACGCGCCTCTTAAAATCTTCAAATGTAACCCAACATACATATTTCCAAAGCTACTAGAATACCCGAAAATAATAAAAAAAAAAAATACAAAGTCTGATCTAGTCATTTGTTCACAAATACTTATTTTAGTTATTCATTAATTAAAAGTGATAGTTAATTATGAATTTATCATTCTGAAATAAGCTACCAATGTTTTTATATTTTTTATATACGTTTTGTTGATGATTAACATAGGTCAACATTATTTATGAATTTGTAAGTTGGGTTGCTTATTCCAGTTGTTATGTGAATCACACAATATAGTAAATTGCAAAGTGTAACTTATTTTTATTAGTATACATGGAACTATGTTTAGTGAAACCAAATGCTTATCCAGTAATGCTTTAGTGCAAATTTTCGATTCTTGGAAATTTAAAATATTTCAGATAAATCTTCTTATTTAGGTATTAGTTTTTTTATAAACTACTGTCTAATATTGGTTATACAGCGTCATTATAAATGACTGTAGTCGAAGTAGGCCGTAAATCTAAATGTAAAATTTCTTGTTTCTGCTCCACAAAAATAATGAGTAAAAAAGTTAAAATCATTTTTAAGTGAAATAAAAATTTTCGTGTACAACTCGTATGAAAGCATCTTTTTTTCACTCGCTTCGCCGTCGTGCATCAAACTTCAAACGCATGAAAAAAAGTATTGCTTTCATTACTAGTTGTACAAATAACTATTTTCGTGTACTAGATAGAAATCAAGCATATTGTTCAATCAAAAATCGTAAAGACAAGTGGTACTTTTCTTGTTAGCAACACTTTTCTTCATAGCAACACTTTTTTTCATTCATTCAATTTATTTGGAAAAATATTCGTAAATGTACCTACAATTGTTCAAATTATTAAACGAGGTGCAAATTTCAAACGCGTATCTTAATTATGCATTATCACATGTGTATTGTACAATATTTTATCTACAGAGCCCGCGCAAAATCTTAAAAACGTTGAAAAATAATCTGACGTTTTACATAATTTTTTTGACAAGTCGAAAATTAATCCAAATAGTAACTGTAAAAATGGACAAATCCATGATGACCACAATGAAAAATAATACCTTGATAAATTTTGAATGTTTATTTTTAAAATTAACGTGATTTTCGTGAAGTACACGAAAAAATAGCATGTTCAACTCGTAAGAAAAGTGGTTCTTCCATGCTCGTGTAAATTTTTAATCCACTCGCAAACTACGCTTGCTCGTGAATTAAAAATTTACACTCGCTGGAAAACTCTCACTTTTCTTAACTTGTAAAACAATCTACTCCCTCCGTCCGAAAATATGGTATACATTTGTAATTTATTTTTGTCCGAATTTGTGGTATACATTTACAATTTTAATTAAGTATTAGAGTATTATACATAATTACAAATAACATTTAATTGATGAGGGTTCGAGCTTTGTCTAGGGCTTCTTGGGAACACACTAAACTAGATGGTAAGCGTCCTTCACGCCGAAGATTGGCCTTATTGATGTGGGGAATCCTATAGCTTCTGGCCTTCTTTCAACTGCAACAATTTTTGCAATATACCATGACGTTGCTCACCGATTAATTGCTTGAACTTGGAATTCCTTTTCAATAAGCTTACTTCATTATTTATAACAATATCTGCCATTTTGTGAAGAGGGCATGTGTAAAGTAATTTTTCATGAAATGATGTTTTAACTATTGACGTTTTTGACACAAACAAAATCGGACATCAGCCAACTATGTATTAGTTGTTTACCTAGCATAAGAATTGCCAAATAAGTATATTTAATTATAGTTCTTTACCAATGTCTCATTAATTTTCGAAAAAATTTCAAATGTATACCATATTTTCGGACGGAGGGAGTACTATTTATGAATGGCACAGATGACACTACTATGTACTATGTACACTCCATGTAAGCAGTAAGCGGTCGTTATAAAAGCTACGCGAGATGCGAGTGCAACATTTTTCGTCACATTTATCCCGTAAGCCAAAAAATTTGTAAAAAAATTTGAAGAAAACTCTAAAAAGAGTATTTTAATAGGTTTTTTATAAAAAGTAAGAGTAAAGAGGATTTTATTTAGAAAAGAGTATAATACTCTGAAAAAGAGTACGTCTGGTCACCCTATCTTCAACATGTATATGCCTGGAAACGCAACGAGATATGCATTTTTGCATGCTTGAACAGAATGTATCCATTGCCCGTCTTCATTTAATACACCGTTTCGATAGTAAGATTTAATAATAAAGGTGTTCTGTTCTAAAGAGTACACCATTTGCAAATTTAAACCTAAAATATTGCTTTTTGTTTATTAAAATTTCTATGACTGCCTTTAATTACACTTACGTAGTAACACTCTGGAATCAACAGTACCTAGTCTTAATAAAGACTGATTTTATTCACGTAGACTTTTAACCCTTTAACGCCCTCTGGTACAAAGTTTGTACCACATGCTTTTACGGTTCACTCGCCATATGCGCGCGGTGGTAATATGGTCCTTATAGCAGCTTGTAATGTTCTTAACGCTTTCTGGTACAAATACGTACCACATTCAAGTAATCATGGTAGCTAGCCGTGTAAACGTAATAAGTGGTACGTATATCTACCAATGTGCATCTGCTAACAGTTTGTATGTGAACGTGTGTTTTTGCTGTTTTTGGCAGGTTTTTGTCTTCAAATATATGCCTAAATGTAAGTACTAATTTTGTTAATTATAGTGCATTATAATTCTAATCACTTTTTGCATGCAAATCTTTGTTACATTTTTGAGAATGAGAATAAACATTTTATTTTTGTGCTGTTTACTTATTATTTTTTATTTGTGAATAAAGACACATTAATCCTTTAGTATCACTATTTGCCCTAAAAAGCATTTAGTGCCTCAAAAACCTTTCGAAAATAAATGTGGTATATATTTGAACCACTAAACATTTATAAAAAAAATTGGCCCGCACGATCTCTGGTACATATAGGTACCACCTTTTTTCAAAAATTCTCGAGATATTTTTCAAAATTTTTTTCCATAAAACTTACTAACAATAGCACTAGAGCATGTCTATCCACAAAAAAATGAGATTTTGAGGTCCCAGAGTTTTGCGCGTTAAAGGGTTAAAGCAGGGCGAAATCAACAGGCAAACTAACACAAAGTGTAATTATTCAAAAACACAGCAAAAACTGTAAATAACATACGAGTGACAATTGACAGTTCACTTGGAAAATAAAAATCACTATAAAAATCCCTGCACTATAATTATGTTTGTATAAAGCGGCAAAATTTCATTACCACGGGCATCGCCTACTTCGGCTACAATCATTTACAATGACGCTGTACCAAGATGTGATATCAATAATATAATATTTTACATGATTGGAAAAACATTTAACTATAGTAAAATATATTTATTTTCTAGATGACAGAACGCTTCCAAAATCTTTTGATTAGCAAAGCGTATAACTAACTACAAATTTATTTCTTCCTTAACAATACCTACAAAGTAATCGATAACCTCATACTTTACCGTCCGGTAAATTCTTTTGTGCCAATTAATAAATACATAAACAGCTTTAAAATTAAATATTATAACCTGTTTACTTGGAATCACCTAATTGAAATTGGTATAAAATACACATGCGTGCATATGCAAATTATGTAATTATAGTCCTTATATGAATTGTAGGTGGTTTGCAATTTGCAAGTGTTTAATTGATTTTTTAAAGCCTTTAACACGCTAGCTTAAAAAAACAACATACTTTCTTGAAAAGCAACCCGTGAGAGACATCTACAGAATATCTATTTACAGTAATGTAGCGTGCAGCATCCAGTAGCATCGACTTCACCATACTGATCTTAGTTTCAAACCAACGCTACTGAATTCTGTATGAATTTTTCATTTTTCCACAGTGGTCACTGTAATTATTTTAGGAAAAACTTGTTTAGCAACTAGACTACTGTATTTCAGCTGCATTAAATGGAACAAATAGAAATCTATACAGAAATAAATTTAAATATTATTGATTATAATTGGCTTTATTTCAAATAAAGAACTAAGAGTAAAAGATGCTGGTGTGCGAAGGTTTTATTTATTCCATATAATTAAAAATAAGAAATTGTTCAATAAAAATATGTAATTGGGTAGTTGTATTTTCATTTTAACACAGAGTAGGAATTTATCCATTAGTTGTTATGCCCGTTTTAAACGCAATCCTAATTTTTTCCAAACGAATTTTCACAAAAGCTAGTTACATATATTATATACCAAAAAATTGTTTGAGAAAATACCTTCAATTATTCAATTTGATGTTCGAAGAGTGTCCCACACTTGACTAAAATATGCAATTGCCTAGCTTGAGTAACTAGTTTAATACTCTTTAAACCGTTTAAACGTAATGATTTAAGATTAAGACAGACCAATTTTAACGAACTTTTAATCTGTTACTGAATAAGTGAATATCTTGCAGCCTTAAGAACAGATTATTTTTATTATCGGAAAGAAGAGGGTGTTTCTTATTCGAAATAATTACCTATTTAAAGTTTTACATTTTCTGTGAAGCAAAATTAATAGGCTTAAAATGTAATTTGGTGCTATACATTATGTTAGCTTCATACTTTAATAAGTCGGATTTATATTCAGCATTAATAAATTTTCTCTGCAAACTATTCCTAGCTGTGTTTGTAAACTTTAAAAGGAACTAAAATAAAATCACGGCGAATATTAGCAACTGGCCGGTTTTGTCATCATTATTTATGATTTATGAGATTCACATAGACTATAAAATTGTCATTACTTCCGTTATCACTTATCAATAATCTAAATAAATAAAGAAGAAAGGAAAAAAGTGAAATGTAATGTTGTCGTTTTCTATTAGGCGTACAAAGATTACAAGGAATAACTTTTTTTAAAGAAATAGAAAAGTATGAATCAGTTGGAAGATCGTGATAAGTCACATGTGGATAAGAGTAAAAAAATACTTCTTATTGTATCATGTTGTAATTTTATTTGTCATACGTTTCGATATTTAATAACTTCTTCAGTGTTACATATTAAAATTTGAATTAAAAATATTCTATGAATAATTAAAGCTCGATAAAGCAATTGGATATTGATATATTTAATAATTTAAAGAGCCAATGGATTTAAAGCGTTTAAACTAGATTGGTATAAATTATTCTTGTGTGGTGTAACATTTTAAAAGTTTTGCTGAAGACGTTTAGTGTTAGCCTAACATCCACATACTTTCAGATTAATAAATACTCAAATACGTTTCAAACGTCTACAGCAAAACTTTTAAAATGTTACACCACACAACAGTAATTTATACTAATCTAGTTTAAACGCTTTAAATCCATTGGCTCTTTAAATTATTAAATAATGGATTCATAATTATGTATCAATATCCAATTGCTTTTTGCTTTATCAAGCTTTAATTATTCATAGAATATTTTTAATTCAAATTTTAATATGTAACACTGAAGAAGATATTAAACATCGAAACGTATGACAAATAAAATTACAACATGATACAATAAGAAGTATTTTTTTACTCTTATCCACATGTGACTTATCACGATCTTCCAACTGATTCATCAGCAATAATTACAGTCCATTTTTCAAGATCATAGAAAAGTATATTTTACAAAGTACGGTGAGAATTCTAGTTCCGTAATTTATATAAAATTATCGTCGAATATTCAATTATATCTGTTAGCTAGTTATGATAACGTTTACTGTTTGACTATAAAACTGCGTTCTCTGAAATTACCAAACAAAATTAAATATTGATTTAGCTTAAGAATTACAATTATCTGAAAAGGATCAACAAAAGTTTATGCTATTTATGCGCTTGGTTATCCAAGCTTATCTTAAATAGGGATTTCGTGAAGCTGCATCTCAAATGACTGCTTATTTTGTGATAAAACAAGTGATTAATGCGCCTTTCTTCGACTTTGTACTTTAATTTATTCTCTTTTTTTTAAATTTCTGTAAAATGAGAGTGGAGTTGAAAAATAAAACTTACAAGACTGAATATAAAGGGAAAATGTATTTTTTTGAATCGCAAATTTTTCAGAATTTTATTTTTCAAAGGACAGTGCCATGACAAAATGTTACATTTATCTCCGTAATTAATTAAAAAATAGGTTGTTGCTGTAGCTTTTGTCTTTGAATATAAAGCTACAGGAAGGACGGTATTGTTTTAGTAGCCATACAACGACGGAAGTCGCCATTTTGATAATCTATTTGTAGTCATAATATAGTTTTGAGACTGACAACTCACAAATAATAGGTTAGTTGTGCTGTTTGTGGTTTTTCTCCAACAAGGATAAATAAAAATTTAGGAATAACTTTCCATAAGTAAGTATTTACATTCATTTAATGTAACTACGTTCATTACGAATAATATTTAAGAACAATTCGATGCTATAATTTCAATTTCAAAGAAAAGTCACGAGTGAATATCATAGGCCTCACATATGTACTACGTATTTTATATAAATTAGCACTTTGAAAAATATATAAGTATATAAGTATTTAAAAAACTGTTTTAACCGTCAGTACCTATTATAATATTTTATTTTTGTCAGTTTACGTCTTTGAATATTTTATATTCAAAGGTTTACGTATCCCGTATTCATTCTAAAAGGTACGCCACCGACATACCGGAAACATTCAGCCGCCATTTGCATCATCTATCTTGGTCTCACGTATATTTTGTATATCCTCATTCCTGTTAGCTTTATATTCAAAGAGCTTTTGTACAGTGTGAAAAACTAGCGTTTGAAGTTTTTGAAGTGAGTAGATGAATTTCTTCAAATGGAACAATAGTGACTCTGTGACTCACTAAGTTATTCGAACAGACTATATTTTTACAAATTCCATGGTATTAAGATTATAAAAATCTGTTCCGTACTTTTTTGTATATTACGCTTGCAAGCGTAATTGATAAGGCAAAACTTTAGGATTTCTTTTAATTTAGAAGGCGTTGACAAAAATAACGAAAAACAATGAGCGAAATAATTGGTCTGCTTTTGACGGTTATTTTATTTTTCATTGTTTTTATCAAAGCTTTCTGAACAAATTTCCTTCGGTTGTTTGATAAAATACAATGTGCAGTATTCTCACCCCATGTTTAAAGTTGTCTCTAACTAAAGTCGTGTTTTACGCAAACATAAAATGATATCCATAGCTTTATATAAGTTTGTATGTCTATAAGAGAGATACACGCTATTGCTACTATAATCAAACATGATGTTAAATTTAAATATGAGGTGAGAATACCGACCTTTATCGTTTCTTTCTTAGGTTTAATTTACAAAAAGTACTGAACGGGTTTTCAAGCTTTTAGTATCGTTTAATTGGTAGGTAACAACATGATCTATTCGAATGACTTGGTAAGTCATTATTGTTCCATTTGACGAAATTCACTTGCAGTCAAAAAATTGGTTTGAAAAACTTCAAACGCCAGTATTTTATACCCTACAAAAGCTGCAACAAGGACTTATTATTTATTTAATTACGGGAATGAATAAGAAATACTTTTTGTAAGTCATGGCACTCTTGATTAATTTTTTTTTTCGAATTTTTCAAAAAATCTGGAAAGTATTTTTAGTTTAAGAGTTTTCCCCAGATTCTAAAAATGTAAAAATAATGGAGTGAAAATTGAAAGTTGAGGTCATTTTTGGCGACAACAGAAGTGTTTCTAAAATGCTTTGCGGTTGAAAAAACAAGTCTTTTTCTTGTCCTGCAAGTTTCAATTCAAAAGAATAATAAGAACAAAGGTATGTTGATACACCCTGCATAAAATGTTTTTGAAAAAGCTAGCGATGATGTGTATTGACATTCAAATTACAAAGCTTTGATTTCATCATTCCATTCTTTTATGGCGTACAAAGTGTATCCTTACAAAGTTACAGTCTTTTAAAAGATGTTGTTACAATTTTTTTGCTTTGCCTCCGAATCGTATCAATTTTTTCGGCCTTTGCCAATGTTGTGAGCGTGAAGAATTTTTTTGTTGTGTGTTTGTGTTTGTTTAACTTAAATTCTTTATTTTTCTTCAAAATTTCATATTTTTCTTAATTCTTTCATTTAAATATTTTTCCATAACTTATTTGTATTAATTTTAAATGCTTTCCTTAGTGACATTTTGCCTATTAGTTATGCAGCTTGTTTTGCATAAGTGTAATTGGGTTAGAGACTCACTGGTTTTATTGTTTAGTACTTGCGCAGTAGTTTCCTTCTGTCAGGTGTCGTGGATGGACACGAGTTCTTTCTCTTTTGGCGATTGACATTCCTTTGGAACAGATCTTTGAATTTTGACTGAAATTTATTACTTTACGTTTCATATTTTAATGAACGTAATTTATTATTTATTCCGATGTTCGGAAGTGCTTGCTGTTATGTTTTATTAACAGTTTTTTCATTTGCTTCGCACTGTTAGTGGTGAGTTATTTTTCTTAAATTTTCCTTAATCTCCATTTTCTTATTGAATTGGAATTTTCAGCACCTAATTGCACCTAAATTGAGTTTATATGGTTGTAAATGGATTTATTTTCCGTCTGGAAGTGCTTTGTGTATTTTTCCTGGATGAAATTTTTAATTTCCTTTGGAAATTAACCTTTTGTTAATTTTGAAACACGTGGAGGGACGCCATTTTCCTATGCCGTTTAGATGTCATTACAGTTCAACCATATTTCCATTTGAATAGTACTTCAATTATCAAGGAAGGTTTAATGGGATAAGTGTTGTTAATATTTTTTGTAATTTGATAAAATTTTACCTATTAATCAGATTAGATGCCTCACAGGTGTGTCCACCTGTTAGTTTTTTTATAAATTTTAATGCTTAAATAAATTTTGTCTTTTGTAAAAGTTATGGTGGAATAATTCAATCATGAATTAGATTCTTTATTAAATTTTATTTATAAATTTTGCCTTTTTGTCATTCTACTAATTCATGAATGAATTGTTAATATTTTTGATATTATTTAATCTTAAATTTATATTTGTAAGTACCTTTAACTTGGTGTAATTTATTTATCAAGTCTTAACCAATTATCTGGTCAACATTTAATTGTTTTGTGTAATTAATTGGAATCCTGGCCTTGCGCCGAACTGAGTCCGAAAAAATAAATTGTTCGAATATTATTTAGGCTTTTATTATCCTTTTGATAAGTTTTCGTAGCAATGTAATTTCAAATCTGGTAGAGATGTTTGGGTAATTATAGATATATTACATTTTTTTTTGTTAATATCCAATATCAAAGCACACGAATATTAAATGAACTTCATATTTAATAATTTGTAAAATTATTTTTTGCCAATAACATTTATTAATCTTGCTTAAAGATTGGTATATTAGTTGGTTTTATAATTTTCAATTTAGGGCAGAATAGAAGTCCTTAATACAGATTAGATTGAAAGTAACCATAATATACAGGGTGACTGGTACATAAACGTATATCTTGGAGGCCGTTAGCAGAGCTCAATTGCAACTGATTTAGCCCAATATACATTATACAAAATTCAGCAGTTTTCGAAATATTTTAATTTTTGTTTTTCTTTTAGAAGTCGAACAATGTGTACATTCATACGTATTTATTATTAATTTTTTTTTGAGTTTTGTATAATGTATATTTGGGCTAAATGAGTTTCAATTGAGCTCTACTAACACCCCCTCCAAGATATACGTTTATGTACTAGTCACCCTGTATATTTTTAAGCACATTGTCAGATACCTGGTGTCGCAGTCTACTTAACAGATAACATGTACTGGATAGCTTTTTCCGAAGCGTAAGTATGTGATTAGACCAACCTAGATCATAACTAAGATTAACACTACGGAGGCTTATAGAGCCACATTTAATCAATGGTGACTGACCATTAAACAAGCACTTGTTTTTTGTTTTAAAACACTGTTTGTTTTGAACCAGTTATTAATTTTCATAGTAACGCTGTTGCACAAATTAATTAGATCAAGTGGATTGTTTTCAACGAGTAGGGCAGAGCAATCATCAGCAAACAAAGTAATGTGAGTACCAATATCACTAATGCACTCCGGTAAATCGTTTATACATAACAGAAAAAAACAGGACCTAGAGTGGATCCTTGTGGCACGCCATTGTGTGTGGTCTTTGTTTTTGAAATGTACGTTTCATTTTTGACTGATATTTTTACTGCTTGCGACCTTTGATGTAGATACGTCTTAATCCAATTTAATGGAGGTCTTCTATTAGAAGAATGGTCTACAGTCTACACCTACGAATAAAAAAAGAGAGGAATTAGCATAACACCAACAGTATGCAATTTAGATGGTGTATCAATATGGCGGATTTTAGAAGCTGATTGGCTGAGAACACTAAATACGTCAACTGTCAAAGACAAAAACGTAAACAAACAGTTAGTCTACCAATAAAAATTCGTGCCGGTTGGTGTTTCAATATGGCGTGTGTGACGTATTTCCGTTGCACTTGTAGTTATGCACTATAATACCTTCGTTTCCTTCCTGTTTCTTTTTATTCGTAGGTCTACACAGTCGAGCGCTTTTGTCATGTCATAAAATATCCCGATAGCATTTTGACCTTCATCGAGCGCCTTACTTACTTTATCCAAGAAACCGAAGATTGCAGATGATGTATTTCTTCCAGTCTGGAATGCATTTTGTTCTTCAGCGATTATATTGTTTCTTTTAAGATGTTCTAAGAATCTCTTTAGAAATACATTTTCGAAAATTTTAGAGAACACACTTTGCAGCGCAATTGACCTAGCAGCACTTACCTTGTTTTTGTATGCAGGGTGTTGGGAAAAGGTCGCACCCCAGTAGCACTATAGTGTCCAGTACAATTTAAATAAGATTAATCTGATGTTCAAAATCCTCCCTAGCCGTCAATTTTACAAATACAGCCATTTTTATACAAATAAATTTGGCAACAATGTATGCTCGTTTCAAAGCTTGTAAAAAAATAATATTAGCCATGATTTTCGTTTTCAAATAACATGTTTGCTCAGTTCGTATGTTTCATAGATAAATAAAATAGTCCAGTCAATGAGTGCTCAAAAGAGGGGTGTAGAGTGCATGAAATATGCGAGAGTTTTTGACTTCAGGGCTTTGTTAGGAGTAGTTAGTAGGTAAACATACTAAAAGTCCCCGCCCCTGGGGGGTGAGCATAAGGTGGGAGGGGGGGGAGAAGATCCCATTTTTGGGTTTTTCGATTATATCTCGGAAACGGTGGACTCTAGAAAAAATATGTTCTAAATAAAAATGAAAGCTAATTAAATTTCCTATAAAATTGTTTCTATACATATTTGTCAAACTTCCAACGGTTTTAGAGATATACGTTATTGAAAATCGATCATTTTCGAAAAAAATCATTTTTACCTCACTTTTTGTCAAACATTTGCTTCTAGTGCCTCCCACGACCGTTTCTCAGAAAAATTGTCAAACACAAAGTTGTAGAGCATTCAATTTACTTCAATTTTATATATACTTTTGCTACTTTATTTTTGAAAATTATCGATTTTCAATAACGTATATCTCGAAAACCGTTGGAAGTTTGACAAATATGTATAGAAGAAATTTTATAGGAAATTTAATTAGCTTTCATTTTTATTTAGAACATATTTTTCTAGAGTCCACCGTTTCCGAGATATAATCGAAAAACCCCAAAATGGGATCTTCTCCCCCCCCTCCCACCTTATGCTCACCTCCCAGGGGCGGGGACTTTTAGTATGTTTACCTACTAACTACTCCTAACAAAGCCCTGAAGTCAAAAACTCTCGCATATTTCATGCACACTACAATATATTTATTGACTGGACTAAAAGCAGTTGTTGCAAATTTATTGAACTAAATTAAACAAAACTAAATTAACAAAAACAAGAACTTATGAACTTATAAAAACTTATAAAATATGTTGAAAATGTCCTCCGTTGACCTGGACACATAACTGTGCCCTCCGTATTAAATTGGGCTGCAAATTTTGTAGCATCTCGGGAGTTATTTCAGCAACGGCGGCATTTATTGATTGCTGCAAGTGGTGTATGTCATTTATGGATTCAGCATACACCCTGTCCTTTAGAAAGCCCCACAAAAAGAAATCCAAGGGCGTAATATCAGGGCTCCGTGGAGGCCAACTAACTGCCCCCCGCGAGCGATCCAGCGCCCTAGAAAGTTTTCATTGCACCAAATCCTTACAGCTCTACCATAGTGAGAAGGAGCTCCATTCATTTGGTACCACATGTTCGCACGTACATTTAACGGAACCTCTTCTAACAATCCCGGGAAATCGTTCTCCAAAAACTGTAAGAAGTTGTTCGCATTTAATCTTGAGGGGAAAACATACGATCCTATTAAGTTGTCATTTAGGGTGCCAGCCCACAGATGTATTTGGTATCTATCTATCTATGTTGGTGTCTGCTAGCCCTTATAGCATGTGGATTCACTACTGACTAGATATGATTATTGTGGCGGTTAAAGACACCATCCTGGGCAAACTTTGACTCATCCGTCCATAAAATTTGCGATACAAAATTCTGATCATCATCTTGCCTCCTCAGTAGCCACTGGCAAAGCTCCAACCTTCGAGCTTCATCACCCGGCACAAGAGCTTGAACTCGAGAGTAACGGTAAGGATGGTAATTTTCAATTCGCAAAATGTCATGTACTGTATGACAATCCACACCAAACTCCCTTGCCATTCCTCTTACACTCCTGCCAGGTGCTTCTTCTACGGCAGCTAAAACAGCTTCTTCTAGCTCTGGTGTTCGAACAGCTAGCGGGCGGCCGTAATCTTCCGTGGGTGGCATAACTTGTCCTCTTTCCCTGAGCCGTTGTTCCACACGACGGATTACATTTTTGTCAGGATGGCGCTGTGCGTAAATTCGAGCTGCTTCGGTTGCATTACCGTTTGCCTGTCCCAAGCACAATAACATGTCGCAATATTCGTTAAACTGGTATTCCATTGATTGTAGGCATTAAAATTGTGTAGTAAATGTTCTTATGTCAAACTGGCCTCCCACAAACGAACTAAGAAAAACTTGACATTCATACGCCAACTTTCTTTTTTCAAATTTTTTTTTAAATAAGGCAGTGTTGTCAAGATGAACTAATATCCTTCTTGGTAATTCTTAAGACAAAATAAATTTGGAATTTTACAGATTTTCTTTATTATTGTCGTTCAAGATTAATGATTTCGTGGTATAATGAGTTACTTTTTAATAAAATCGAATATATTTATAAGTAAAGATGCTGTAATGTCGTCTTAAGTTTTAGATTAGGAATTCTTGTAGTATCCTAAATAGATAGGGTAGAAAGATTTTGAAGGCAGTTTTATGATTAATTTTGAGCGGCAAATATGGTAGTATGGTGCGGGTGCGACCTTTTCCCGACACCCTGTATAGGCAAGATTGCAGATTGTTTCAAGTTCGTTGGAAACTGTCTGTGCTGTAGAGATACTTTAATTATGTGTGTCAATGGTTGTAAAATTTCATTGGTACAGATTTTTAATAAATAGTAAGGTGCTGATGATGCACCGTGCATCATCAGCACCTGCGCACCTTCACATATGTCGGTTGGATATAAATGGACTGCATTATTATAGTATTGAGACTCATTCTGCCGAAGTGTTTTTATTGTTTAGGTACCGATTATTTTTTCCACTTCATTAATGAAATGTTCATTAAAGCTATTTTCGCTTGGAGATGTTATATAGGCCCCACTGGTATGCTCTATCTTATATTCAAGCGTTTTTTTATGTTCAGCAGAATGATTTTTGATGATGTTCCAGGCTGCTTTATTTTTATTGGAAGACTTATGTATTATATAATCATGATAATTTTTCTTGGCATTATTAATTAAATTGTGGTAAATTACCTTATATTCACTTAATACTTGATGAGCTTCTGCTGTCTGAGACTGGCGCGCTCGGTTATACATATGTATATAGAAACTGGACATGTTCTTTTGCTTCTACAATTTCGTTATTGATCATTTTGTGTTCATTCGTTTGTCGTATGCGAACCTTCATGTTTGGAAAAGCTACATTAAATGCATAGTAAAAACTAGAAAAGAAGTTCTTAAATGTTGTTGCATGATCACTTGCAGTAAACACGTCATTCCTATCTGTGTTAACTAATAGCGATTTAACTTGGTTTGTATTTATTTGGATGAAATTTTTTGTATATTCATACTTTACTCCAGATGGTTTCAGTTTGCCGTGAAATGAATATAAAAGTATGCTATTTAAACGAGTAATAAATAAGTATGATAATATCTAGTAAGGATTAATAATTGGAAGGTTAACTTAACCGGTTCTGATTTTTTCCTTGCTTTTCTTGAAAGCTATTTCGAAAAAAGAAAAAAAATATTTTCAAATTGTTAAGAAGAAGAGTTAAGGATTGAGACGTTTTGATAACACATATAGCTCAAAAAAAATACGCTAGGGCGCTACTACATTATTGAGCATTACTCTTTCTGCCCTAATTTTAACCAAAATACGTAGCATAAATAACTACTAAAAGTGTCGTGGTTAACACGACTAATAAGAGTTGTATTTTCGTGTATATATCTTTGTAGAGATGTAACTCTGCATTATTGTCATTTTTCAACACGTAGAATCGAGGGCAAAAATTTTGTTACATCTTTGTGGAACACTCTGTATATACAATTTGTCATACACTGAATTCGGCCTACATCCGTGCGCATTGATCGCATCAGCTGTAGCACGCCGGGCAAGCGCAGTAAATGTGAAAGTTAAAAGTTTTAACTATAAATTATGAAATTTTGTATGAAAGTATTCTACAAAATCAAAAAATTGTTGAATTAAGCTAGTTAGTACCTTAATTATATTGGTACTGTGTTGTTAAAGTTTTAGCGTAGTTTATTAGTGCTGTTTAACAAATTTTGTGAGGTTAGGTTTGTTAATATTTTATTTACAAAGTAGAAATTATATTCTAAATTTTTTTAACAGAATGACGCATATGTCACTTGCTCACTATCTACAATTAGTGGATCGATGTTGGCGTTCACAAGATGGTGTAATTATAGCGAACTTAATATCCCTTCGACATGATCACGCAAACAGCAAGAATTTACATATGGAAAAGCCAGAAGCAATGGTGGAGCGATTTTTGGCACCTCCTTTTGATGAAATTGTAACATACCACTTAAATTGTTTGAATGATGTTAGCAACAAGAAGTATTTGGAAGCTTACCAGCAGCAGAGTACATTAACGCAGTGCTTGACGAAGATAATACAGTCACAAAAAGAAGAAAACTGGGCATTACCAGTTATGTATTCTGTTTGTTTAGATTTAAGACTTCTAGCACAATGTGCTGAAAAGGACAGGATTGGGGTTAATGAAAAGCCTGGAGAAATCTTAGAAAAAGCAGCCGAATGTCTAATGGGATGTTTCAGAGTATGTGCTGCTGATAATAGGTCTTCAGAAGAAGATACAAAAAGGATAGGAATGTTAGGTTTAGTGAATCAGTTGTTTAAAGTATATTTTCGTATAAATAAATTACATTTATGTAAGCCGCTAATCAGAGCAATTGAATCATCTCCTTTCAAGGAAAGTTTTTCGTTAAGTCAACAAATTACATATAGATATTTTGTAGGAAGAAAAGCTATGTTCGATAGTGATTATAAAGCGGCAGATGAATATCTAACGTACGCTTTTGAAAATTGCCATAAACTAAGTAAAAAGAATAAGCGTTTAATATTAATTTATCTAGTTCCTGTAAAAATGTTATTAGGATACATTCCAAGCAGGCAAGTGTTAGAAAAATACGATGTTACTCAACTTTGGGAATTAGTACAAGCTGTTAGTCAAGGAAATTTAAGATTATTTGATGAAATTATGGAGAAGCATGAAACATTTTTTATTAAGTGTGGAATTTATTTAATAGTTGAGAAGTTGAAAATCGTTGCATATAGAAATTTATTTAGAAAAGTGTACCTGATTTTAAACACACATCAAATACCTGTAGAAGCGTTACAGTCTGCTTTGGTATATTTAGGGCAAACAGATGTAGATTTAGATGAAACTGAATGTATTGTTGCAAATTTAATTTATGAAGGTAAAATAAAAGGCTATATTTCACGTCAGCATAGAAAAATTGTTGTAAGTAAGCAAAACCCATTTCCATCGTTAATAAATTTGTCATAAAGTGCTTGTTTAGCTTTTAGTAATTTTTATTTTTCTATAATAAAATATTAATTCAACAACCTAGTTTGTTTCTTAAAAATACATATTATTATCATCTAATTATTTGCATTCAAACCGTTGGAAGCTTGGTCACTGAAAATAATTGAAAACCGAAACGATGGTGTAGTAGGGAAGCTAGGCTGTTATCAAAATCCTGATACCAAATGTATATAGTACGATATTACTAAATATGAAAACGACTTGAGAGATTTTAACTCTCCATGTTGTCAGTCATACTCCCAAGCAGAAAGTTAATGCCAATAATATTACATACATACAGTTTTAAGTAATTGATCATAGCATAATATATTATATTGTGATAATAATAAAATGCCATAGGTAATAATTACAATTAGTACACTGCCGCCAGAAAGTCTGAGATCACTAACATAAATTTCATGTTATGTGTGATAATTGCGTTAAAGGATTTAAATGATGGGTTATTTGTTGAAATATTCACATTAGATAGTAACATAAAGCAAGAAATAGAACAAAAATTAATCTTTTATAAAAGTATAATGATACAATCCTAAATTAACTTTTCATCGAAATGGCGAACTTTGGCTTTATACAGGCCTGGCAGATTCTGTGCATCCTTGCAATAAGTTTTTGAAGAGTTTCCGGTTGTATTTGATTCCAACAGGCTTGAATACTATCCCAAATATTATTTTACTGGTGATAAGGGAATTTCCTTATCATTCTGTCAATCTTCTCCCATAGTAATTATATCTGGCGACTGAGTTGGCCAAGGCATTATTTTCAAAACACTGGGTAGTTGATTACGTTGAATATAATTTGTAGAATATCCAGAAGTATGTTTTGGGTCATTGTCTTGTTGGAATATAAATCCTCGTCCAATGATTCTGAATCCAGAAGGAACTGCATGATTTTGAAGTATCCCATGAAATCGTTCTTTGTTCAGTATTCCGTCGATTTTTATTAAATTTACAACTTTACCTCTTCCAAAGTAACTCCACACCATAATACTTCCCCCGCCATGTTTTACAAGGAAGGACACACTGAAGATTGTTAAGCTTCATCTGCTGATCTTCGAACGAATACCTTGCATTAGGATCCTAACTTCTCAAATTTAAATTTCTCATCCCACAAGATGGATTTCCATTGTCCAATAGACCAATCTTTATGGACATGTGCCCATTAAAGCCTTTTTTGTCGGTTTATTTCACAAAGTAATGGTTTTTGCTTGGCAACACAACCTCTAAGTTCAGTTACATTCAGTCGATTTTTGATAGTGCTTACGCTGATTGAATTTATGCGATTTTCGTTGATTTTTGGAGCAATAGCAGGCGCTGTAAGGAACCTATTTCGCTTGCTTGTTGTTATAATAACATGTACTTCCTGAATAGTGGTAGTTCGTAGCCTCCTACTTCGTTTACTGCTACTGCAAATCCCTGTCTCTTTCTTTCGCTCAAGAGTTATAACAGAACCACCACATGAAACTGTAACTTTCTTTGCAATTTGGCGAAGCGAATAGCCTTCCTTTCTAAGAATACATATTTCAGCATGTTTTTCAATAGTTAATTCTTTTTTGAGTTTTGCCATTGTCACATTACACAAAATTTCTTTTGGACAAACATTGGTTACGCTTCAAAATCCTCAATGCACACAAAAATAATAAAAATGGCATGAACTAGTGTAATTTCGGTTACTTGCTGGAATTGTCAAACTTATATGCAATGTAAACAAATTCTAAAGACACAAGATATCAAGATAACTAGGGAGAAGTTATCAAAGATACTTTATCAAAACGTTTCCAGCTGTAGTAATTCAATAGGACTAAAGCAAATTACCAGCTTTCTTAAATATACAATCAAAATTTTGTGAAATTAACACTATAACAATTAAGAAAGTCTATAATGCTTCTCCTATACAATAAACATAAATTTTATTCACCAAACTTTGATTTATGCTAAAAAGTCTGGGTGATCTCAGACTTTCTGGCGGCAGTGTACCTAAAAGTTAAAGTTAAGTATGTAAAATGAAACTGATAAATTTTTCCTTTACGTATGTTGTATGAAAGCATTTAAAATGTGTATTACATTCATACCTGGGTTCATCAAAGCATTAAAGATGTTTTTAGTATAGTACAGGGTGTTAATACTAAGTCGTTACACCCGAAAATGGCAGTTAGAACTCATTAAAACAAACAACTTTTCTTAGTTCCAATTTTTGATTTGGTGCCCCGATTCGTAGTTATTGGAGTTCTTTTGTTTTTCGAAAAATCGTCATAACTCCCTTATTTAAAGGACTATTGAAAAAATGCAAAAATTTTCAAAATTAGCTTTCGACTCTCTAAAACATTTGTATTTACAATTATTTTTTATTTTGTCAAATAACAAAATGGCGATCGAGCGAAAATTTCAAAACAAGATTTTTTGACAACCACTCCATCGATTTTTGAAAGTAAAACATTTATAAAATCCTTAAACTATCTACTACAACATTTGTCCTAAAAAAATTTTTCGATCTATCCAAAAAAAGTCTTTATTCGTGTACTTGAATTACAGATAAGTATTAACAAACTAAAAAAAAACGATTTAAAACGAAGTAACTTTCTACCATTGAACAATGAAACAAAAGAAGATTAGATTTGACAAGTACACAAAGCCGAACAAGATACTTCAAACTTAATGCACGTGTGTTTTCTAGTTTGTATGTTGCAAACTTAAATACTTTTTAAAGTTAATCATTTGTGTGCGTATTTTGCATAATTTGTACGTAAAAATGAATTATTATCAAAACGTTGAACTTCTTGACATGCTTTTGGTTTTTGGGGAGACAAGGCGCAATGCACAGGAAGCTCGAAGAATCTATCAGAGAAGATACCCTAATCGTCAAGAACCAAGTAGCCATAAAAAAAAAGTTGTAGACGTTTGTCAGAGACTAGTTGTTTTTACCCAACAATTGGTGGGAACGCCAACAGATTACGCCAAACCCCTGGATTTGAAGAGGCTGTAATTGGTGTTGTTGAAGATGACCCATCGACGAACACAATGGTAATCGAAAGGGGTAATCGTAGGGGAGCACGTAATCGGGTCTTACCTTCTCCCAAACCGCTTGAATGGGGAAAATTATTTTATTTTCTTAGATACTGTGCTACCGGAGCTTCTTGAGAACTTGCCATTAAACATCAGACGGAGACTTTAGTTTCAGAATGATGGAGCACCGGCTCACACAACGTATTGCTAAATCGAGAATACCCAAATAAGTGGATTAGGAGGAGAGGTCCTATTGCGTGGCCAGCCCGGAGCCCCGACCTAACTCCGCTAGATGAAGACCTCTGTATACGAGACACCAGTGAACACAGAGTTAGAACTAGTGGCTAGAATAGTGGCTGCAGCAGAAGATATAAAACAGAAGCAGGCAGTCCTTGCGAAGGTCTCCACCAACATTAAAACATGCTGCCGGGCTTGCGTTGCTGCGCATGGTGGCCATTTTGTAAATGTATTATAAATAGTGTACTTGTCAAATCTAATCTTCTTTTGTTTTATTGTTCAATGGCAGGAAGCTACTTCGTTTTAAACGATTTTTTTAGTTTGTTAATATTTATCTGTAATTCAATTAAATGAATAAAGACTTTTTTTGGATAGATTGAAAAAAATGTTTAGGACAAATGTTGTAGTAGATAGTTCAAGGATTTTATAAATGTTTTACTTTCAAAAATCGATGGAGTGGTTATCAAAAAATCTTGTTTTGAAATTTTTGCTCGATCGCCATTTTGTTATTTGAAAAAATAAAAAATAATTGTAAATACAAATGTTTTAGAGAGCTGAAAGCTAATTTTGAAAATTTTTGATTTTTTTCAATAGTCCGTAAAATAAAGGAGTTATGACGATTTTTCGAAAAACAAAAGAACTCCAATAACTACAAACCGGGGCACCAAATCAAAAATTGGAACTAAGAAAAGTTGTTTGTTTTAATGAGTTCTAACTGCCATTTTCGGGTGTAACGGCTTAGTATTAACACCCTGTATACAGCAAAATTCCAGACAAGAAATTTAATTAATTATGTATTACATGTTAATGCATCAAGTTTTACACCATAAGGTGTGAGACCTTACAAACATACATGCATATAGGTATTTACTTGTTTAGATATCAGTATTATCGAGCAAGGATAATTTATTATAAATAATAAATGGAATTATAGTTGAGGTTTGATCATTCGCTCAAGAGATATGCAGTGAAGCATTTAATATTGATTTTCCTGGATTAACCGTTAGTGCAATTTTGTATCTTAAACAAAAATTGAATATGATTTATTTTGGTTTTATTCTAGCCAATGAATTATGAAAATTAGTATGTAATTTGACATTACAGTTACATACGTATGTGCTAATATAAAAATGAGCATCATCATCAACCTTTACATTTGTTTACAGCATTGAGGATCGCATATTTGGAAATTCCTGTTTGTCGTTTGGGACGAATGATAATAATAACGAGTAGGTATCTAGAAGAAGATAAAGTATTTATTATCAAAACACCTTACAATAGTCTCACCTTATACACAGTTCGGTTAAATTTAATACTCGATTTATTTATACTGTACCACTCGATGAGAAAATTTATTGCCTGAACTCAAAAAGTGCTCCGTTCTACTTTAAAGAATAACCCAATCTGTTGTAAAATGACTGCCTTACATTAGCTAACTGTCTATCTGTAATTAGCCTACACTCCGTAACGATTGCTTTTCGCAAGAATTAATATTTGGGTGGTGTTTCGCATGGTACCAAGTCAGGAGAACTTGGCGGCCAGTTGATAGTGCCACCGCGACCAATCCAGTAATTAGGAATGTTATTATTTACATATTCCCTCACATTCAAACCATAATGCACTGGACAGCCATCATGCTGAAACCAGATCTCCTGATTGTCTCATGCAATCTGTGCTAATCTGCTAATGCAGGGCCAACCTGATTAATTAAAAGTTCTAAATAAGAATTCGAATTTAAAACGGTCCAATAATTGTTGAAAATATCAGCCCAAATATTAATTTTCTGCAGGAACTGCATTCTTGTTTCAAGGCTTAGCCGATGATTTTCTTGGGCCCGGTATCGAGTGTTCTGCATATTCCATTTGTTATAAGTGTGAACGTACATTCATCTATAAAACAGATTGACCGCAAAAAGTTATGATCTTTACTTCACAGAATATGTGCCTGCTTTCTCCATCAACTAAGAATATCTCTTGATGGCACTCAGGTTCGTAGGGATGATAACCATGTTTCTTCAGAACCTTATGCACTAACTGTGTCGATACGTTGCACTCTCATGCAATACATCGTATGCTGGTTGAACCAACATGTTGGTTGTTTGATCAGCATTTATCAACCCCAAAACTCTTTCTTTCAGCTCATCGTTGGTTCTTCTATTCCGTTTGCCTGTAATTTAATGTCTCGATTGAATATTTGTTTAAACTGCAATATTAAAACTACTTTTTGAATCACTAATCACTTGCTGTATTTTCAATTTTTTTCACAAACCTATGGTGTTAAGAACTTATGAATTTATCTAGTGAGATCATTTCATTTCCGTTGCCTGGAAATCATTGTTTTGGTTGTTGAAAAAATCACCTAGACAAAAAGATTCTGTAAAAAAAATAACGTAAGTCAAGTTCAGAATTTTTCATATTATCAATTTTCTATAATTTTCTTGATTCAATTCCATAAATAATTGTATAAAGTTAATATACTTTGCAAATAGCAATTACCTTGCATTTATTATTGTGTTGTCGACGCCGCTCTTGCAGAGAATTATTACCAAGAATCAGCGAATACATTTTCAATACCTTTACAAAACATATGGAATATGTTAATTATTAAATTTAACCCAGAATAAATCACGAACTGTGCGTAAACTGACGCCACTATAAAATGTTTTGAAAATAAATATTCTCTCATTAGAATATTCAACATTATTATTCATAGTAATTATGTAGATAGGTACGTGAATTGATAACTGACAGAAACTAAAATTTATTTTGGCATAAACAAACTTCAAATTTGATCAGGGCTGGTCTGCTTTTTGTGAATAAAATGCGAATTATTTATTACAGTTTTTGAGCTATTGCTCTCTTAAACAAGCAACGAATTCAAGCAAATAAGTAGTAGCAAACTATGTGCATTTTTTTTGTCTTCCGATTGATACCACTACCACTATCAATCCTATCAACTCAAATGAGGAGCAGGAATATGCATATATTGTACTGACTTCACTTGGATCTTGATGTTTTTGATGTATTTATAATTTCATGTATTGATTCCACAAGTCAAACAATATTTAATTTATTATTTTGCCCTTTAATTAATTTTGATTATTTCTGATACCCTTATCTCCAAAAGGTCGTTGTTAAGGTTCGTTGTTGTTTTATTAATAATTTAACTTGACAAATAAATTCTCACTCAGATATTTAATGCAGATTTATTATTAATTTTTTTATACCTATCAACCCTGCCTTAAAAATTATGTTACAATTATAAATTTCACACTCACCATACAAAATTCCAAAAATATTTCCAAATTCCACTTTTCAATGTTATTATAATTTCAAAAAAATAAATCCAAATTGTCTTTACTCTCAATCCAAGTTACTTCTACTTGCTGTCCAAATTGTTTTCACTTCCAAACCAAATTACCTACTTCTTCTTTCAATCCAAATTACTTTCCATTTCAGTTTTAAAATGATTTTATTTTCTTTAATTGATTTAATTATATTTTAACTTATTTAAAGTTAAATATCTTCTTGATATTTAACATTCTTGAAGAGCAAATTTATTTTCGCACTCCCGGGAATAAAAAGCTAATCTAATCCCTCATTTCAGGGACTTAAGTTCAATTTCAGTCCCAGAGGGATTAAAAATGATACAAAATCCCTAGGGACTAAAATAAAAATAAACAAGGTGTTTCCATAACAACATAGTAACATACAACTGAATAATCAACTGCTATAACCTAGTTACAATTGTATTTAGAAAAACAATGTTACTATGGTGAATTTAAACGACAGTTTTCATGAAATTTGTATTTTCAAAATTGTAAGGTTAATTCTTCTTTTACACTATTATGGTTCCACATGATACGGTAGTGCGAAAAATAGCGTATATACCATAGGACATAGGACTAAGGTGCCTTCAATCCCTCAGGTGACTATTTCCCTCGCCTGCGGCTCGGGAAATAAACTTCACGCTCAGGATTAAATGTTGCACTTTAGTCCCGTGCTATACAGTGTATCCCAAATTCAATCCCCACTATTAGGATCTCGGAAACTATGAAAGCTACAAAGTTGGTTAAATAGGGAAAGTTTTAGGAATTTTAATGCTCATTTCATATCCGTTGAGAAATTACAGCCAACTTTGACCGTTTTCGAGATATCTTGGAAAAACTGAAATTTGGAGTTTTCTGTTTTCCAAAATATCTTGGAAAGTATTAAATTATTAGTTTCAAGACTTATACGTTGTGAAGGCATTTTTTTACGGAGAATCGGGTGGTACCATTTGTTTATATTTATGACGCTTTGTTTCTATTCTATGAACAACTACTTTTGATTTTCATATGGACGCCATATTGAATTTTGTCCTTACTAAACTCAGCTCTTTTTTCTCTTTTCAACGATGTATCACACGTACGGAGTTTTTGAAGAAGAGTGGGAATAAAATACATTTTTTCTTTATTCGCGTAGTAGGCTATGATAAAAAAAATGTATTTTATTCCTGCTCTTCTTCAAAAACTCCGTACGTGTGACGTATCGTTGAAAAGAGCAAAAAGAGCTGAGTTTAGTTACGACGCGACGCTTTGTTTCTATTCTATGAACAACTACTTTTGATTTTCATATGGACGCAATATTGAATTTTGTCGTAACTAAACTCAGCTCTTTTTTTACGATGTGTCACACCTACGGTGTTTTTGAAGAAGGGCGGGAATAAAATACATTTTTTTATCATAGCCTACTACGCGAATAAAGAAAAAATGTATTTTATTCCCACTCTTCTTCAAAAACTCCGTACGTGTGATATATCGTTGAAAAGAGAAAAAAGAGCTGAATTTAGTTACGACTAAATTCAATATGGCGTCCATATGCAAATCAAAAGTAGTTGTTCATAGAAGAGAAACAAAGCGTCATAAATATAAACAAATAGTACCACCCGATTCTCCATAAAAAAGTGCCTTCACAATATACAAGTCTTGAAACTAATAACTTAATACTTTCCGAGATATTTTGGAAAACAGAAAACTCCAAATTTCGGTTTTTCCAAGATATCTCGAAAACTATCAAAGTTGGCTGAGATTTCTCAACGGATATGAAATGAGCATTAAAATTCCTAAAACTTTCCCTATTTAACCAACTTTGTAGCTTTTATAGTTTCCGAGATCCTAATGGTGGGGATTGAATTTGGGACACACTGTATAATATGCTATTGCGTGTTGCACTTTCAAAATGTAAAAATATCTGTGTAATATCTGTTTATGAAATTGTTTTTCTTCTCGTATCCCGGATTTCTTTTTATAATTTGTTTTTCACCATAACAACTATATTTACAATATTTCTATAACGACTAATTTTAGCTAATTTAAATCTAACAATAAAAAATTTTAGCAATAAATTATTAATTTAAACAACTTAAATTTAATCTAGTTACCTACTTAAAAATTATATTACAATTTTTATAATAAATTCTGCACTAATAATTTTTTTTAACAAAATAACCTTTATCAAAAAATTAAAGATAACAGCATCCTTCATCGAAATCTCGCAAAAACAGATATCTTTTCAATATGTGCGGACGTAAATTGCCCCCCCCCCCCATGCTAACTTTTGAAGGGATTGATTTTTTAAGAACATTCAAAAGTAACCTTAAATAAGACAATAAAAACTAACTTTTGGCTGTCTTTTTTTCCCATGAAAGTTCAAGATGTCACCGCTAGGACAAAAGGGTCACTTTTTTTAAATTAAAGATATTTCGAAACTGCATTTAAGGGTGTATTGCGATTTTAAATTTATTGATTAATTTTTAAGAAAAATAACTGTAAACATTCAAAAATTAAATTTCGTAAGATGCAATACAATTTCAGTTTAATAATACAGAAACAATTAAAAAACTTGTTTGTTGTTGAAAAATTTGTTAAATTAAATGTTCAAAGTAAGCTCCATTTTGCTCTTGACAAAAATGTAATCTATTAGCAAATTCCTCCCTCACATTTATGAATGTTTACAGTTATTTTTCTTAAAAATTAATCAATAAATTTAAATACACCCTTAAATGCGGTTTTGAAATATCTTTATTTTTTGGTGTTACTCGACCCATGGTTCTATTAAAAAAAAGTGACCCTTATCTCCTAGCGGTGACATCTTGAACTTTCATGGGAAAAAAGACAGTCAAAAGGTAGTTCTTGCTGTCTTATTCAAGGTTACTTTTGAATGTTCTTAAAAAATCAATCCCTTCAAAAGTTAGCAGGGGGGGGGGGCAATTTACGTCCGCACTGTATACGATTTCCCAAGGTATTTCCATATGTTCGCCCCTTAAGTCAAACACTCGGTATAGATTTACAGAATCAATGTGTATTTTTTGCGAAGATTAGCAATATTTTC